>JALGPY010000005.1:64751494-74751494 GCA_023055425.1 Linanthus parryae | reverse complement strand
TCTATAATATAAATACTAAAAGGATTAAAACTAATGATTTAAATCCTACATATCTATGGCACTGTCGTTTAGGCCATATAAATGAGAAACGCATATCTAGACTCCATAAGGATGGACTTCTAGACTCATTTGATTTGGAATCATATGAGACATGTGAATCTTGTTTATTAGGAAAAATGACAAAGTCCCCTTTCAATAAGAAAGGCGAACGGACTAGTGAGTTATTGGCACTCATACATACTGATGCATGCGGACCATTCCCCACGCCTGCCAGAGGTGGTTATACCTACTTCATCACATTTACTGATGATTTCAGTAGATATGGATTTGTATACCTTATGAAGGCCAAATCCGAATCCTTTGAATTGTTCAAAGAATTCAAGAGTGAAGTAGAGAAGCAACTTGGCAAGAGTATTAAAGCTCTACGATCGGATCGTGGAGGAGAATACTTAAGCCAAGAGTTTGATGAGTATCTTAGAGAGTGTGGGATAGTATCCCAGCTCACTCCACCCGGAACACCACAATGGAATGGTGTATCTGAGAGGAGGAGTCGCACTCTATTAGATATGGTGCGATCTATGATGTCTCAAACAGATCTTCCGATATCCTTTTGGGGACATGCTCTAATGACGGCAGCTTTTACCATTAACCGTGTTCCATCCAAATCAGTCATGAAGACGCCATATGAGATATGGACGGGGAGGCGTCCCATAGTGTCGTTTATGAAGATTTGGGGCTGCGACGTCTATGTAAAGCGTTTACAAACAGACAAGCTCGGGCCTAAAGCGGATAAGTGTAAGTTTGTGGGATATCCTAAGGAGACTAAAGGATATTACTTCTATAACCCTACCGAGAACAAAGTGTTTATTGCTCGGACCGGCGTGTTTCTAGAAAGAGAACTGGTCTCTAAAGAAGCAAGTGGGAGGGTTGTAGAACTTGAAGAAATTCATGAACCACAAACCACTGAAACAATAATGGAACATGAACAGGAACCACAAGAAGTTGTGGAAGAGCCTGTTCAGGTAACACAGGAACTCCGTAGATCAGGAAGAGTGCGTAATGAGCCAGAGAGGTATGGACTTCTCGTAACTGAGCCCGATGACGTACCACTCATGGAAGATGAGCCTGCAAACTATGGAGAAGCCATGAGTGGCCCAGACTCTAAGAAGTGGCTAGAAGCCATGAGATCCGAAATGGATTCCATGTACACCAACAAAGTATGGACTTTGGTGGAACCACCCGAAGGGGCTCGACCCATAGGGTGCAAGTGGGTCTTCAAGAAGAAGACCGACATGGATGGCGAGGTAGTTGCCTATAAGGGGCGATTGGTGGCCAAAGGTTATAGACAGATTCATGGTATTGACTATGATGAGACCTTTTCACCAGTCGCCATGACTAAATCCATTCGAATCTTACTTGCTATTGCAGCATACTAAGACTATGAGATTTGGCAAATGGATGTCAAAACAGCGTTCCTTTATGGGAACCTCCTTGAGGATGTGTACATGACACAACCAGAGGGTTTTGAGGATCCAGAGAATGCCAATAAAGTCTGTAAGCTGCAAAGGTCCATTTATGGATTAAAGCAAGCTTATAGGAGCTGGAATCGACGTTTTGATGACGCGGTCAAAGAGTTTGGCTTCATCAAGAACTAAGATGAGCCTTGTGTTTACAAGAAGGTTAGTGGGAGCTCTATAGTATTTCTGGTCTTGTATGTGGATGACATACTAATCATTGGCAATGACATTCCTACTCTGCAATCTGTTAAAGATTGGCTAGGAAAGTGCTTTGCTATGAAAGACTTAGGAGACGCAGCCTACATACTGGGTATAAAGATCTATAGAGATAGATCTAAAAGGTTGCTTGGCCTAAGTCAGAGTACATATATTGACAAGGTGTTGAAGAGGTTCAACATGCAAGATTCCAAGAAGGGATTCTTGCCCATGTCACATGGAGTCACTCTTTCCAAGAATGACTGTCCCTCCAACGAGATGGAGAAGGACCGCGTGACTAGGATACCCTATGCTTCGGCCATAGGATCCATCATGTACGCCATGCTATGTACTAGACCAGACGTATCATACGCGTTGAGTATGGTGAGCAGATACCAGTCCAATCCGGGTGAGAGTCACTGGATTGCTGTCAAGAACATCCTAAAGTACTTGAGAAGAACTAAGGATGTATTCTTGATATTTGGAGGAATGGAAGAACTAAGTGTAAAGGGTTACACTGACGCAAGCTTCCAAACCGACAAGGATGATTACAGATCGCAGTCTGGATACGTGTTTTTGCCTGAATGGAGGAGCTGTGAGCTGGAAGAGTTCCAAGCAAGGCACAGTTGCTGATTCTACAACAGAAGCTGAGTACATTGCTGCTGCGGAAGCAGCAAAAGAGGCAGTATGGGTAAAGAATTTTATCACTGAGCTCGGTGTGGTCCCTAGCATAGTCGATCCCGTAGAGTTGTACTGTGACAACTCTGGGGCAATCGCACAGGCGAAGGAACCAAGATCGCACCAAAAGTCAAAGCATGTACTTAGGAGATTCCATCTTATTCGTGATATGATCGATCGAGGAAATGTGAAGATATGCAAGATTCCGACAGATGACAACGTGTCAGATCCGCTCACGAAACCTCTTGCGCAGCGAAAGCATGAAGGGCACGCCAGATCTATAGGCATACGAGATGCGCCAGATTAGCTCTAGTGCAAGTGGGAGACTGTTGGAATAGATGCCCTAGAGGCAATCGTAGATTTAGTATGAACCATGTTTTGGCTAGAATATTCATTTATTATTTATGGCGATATTTAATATAATGAAGTCCTTAGATAAATTGTGTTATTTATCTTAAATATCCCTAGTCCATTATATTGATTAATAGGACAATCAAATATAGACTAGTATGTGGGTAGATTGATATGGAGATATCAAGTCTAACACATGGGTATGCATTAGGAGTAATGGCATACTGGATTGACCCACGACGAAAAGGATACGTTAGATTATGTGAAGTCACAATCGCTTTTCTTAGTGCTAATATTATTGCAGTCCTTGGACTTGAAGTCACTGGATACTCTAGTTGTGAAATATTTCGCTTTGATGTTATCAAACGTTACACCGTAACTGGGTAATCATAAAGGTGGCTATCGGGCGTGATAGGAAGCAAGCTTAGAGATCGTAGTGATGTAGATAGGATTTTTCCCTCCCACATAATGGGGGTAAATATCCACGGCCACTCGAGGGATGAGGCTTATTGAATGTCTGGCCAGACTCAGATAAATTAATATAGAGATATTAATGTTATCTGCAAGCATAAGCATATTACCAGGATCGAGGAACTATGGATTGGATATACGAGTGTGACTATTTATGTCTCGTGTCCAATCCGGATATGGAGACAAAGGGATAATGCAATATGACATATTGGGCACAAAGGTTTGTCGGGATCACTGACTATTTCTATTGGTTGGGTTGCATGGCTGTGTTGCTAGACACCGCTCCATGTTAGTAATAGTTACTACCAACTATATAGAAACCTATGGGGTCACACGTCAAATAGAGTAGAGCTAGATTTGGGATTAATTAATATGGATTAATTAATAAAAGGATCATTGTACAACACCTTGCAAACTTAGTAGGACTAATTTGCAAGGAAGGGAATAGTTCTAGTCCTACTAGAACAAGAAAACTCTTTTATGGAAACAACAAGGAGTTGTTGGAGTATATAAAGGAGGCTCTAGCTTCCTTCCCACTACATGAGTTATTATTAGACATAACACATAAAGAGCGGGAGAGAGCAAAAGAGAGAGCAAGACAAAAGAGCTAGGGCCGAAACCCTAGCCCTCCCGTCCGCCCCTCTACCCGACGGCAAGGAGAGGGCCGCCCCCTCCCTTGTGCCTTGGTGATTTGTTGCTTTGATCTTCATCCCTCTTCCTCCAAGGTTCAAGCTAGCACTTGATTGAAGGAAGAATCTAGATCTCACCTCTAGACGTGGATCAACCGTAGAGACGAGGACATCATTCTTCGTGTGATCTCACAAATCAAAAGGTACACATCTTCTATGTCCTTAATCATGTTATGATGTCTCTTCCTGTGATCCTTGGTGGGCTTTGAGTAGGATTAATTTTGTTATTCCGCTGCGTTACCTACGTCAAAACCCAACAGTTTACACTATCAATAGTGTACCTACATCTACAACTCAAAACATAACCCCGTACGAGAAATTGTATGGAAAACGCCGACTATTCATCCATTCACGTATTTGGATGTGTATGTTTCATCCTTCTTAAACCACATGAACACAATAAACTAGAACTTCGATCTCGCAATGTTTCTTCCTGTGTATGGTATCGAACTTAAAGGCTACCCTTGTTGGGATCCTTTGTGTAAATATCTTCGTATCTCTCGCCATGGTATCTTTTTGGAACACAATTTATGTTTCACCATTTCTTCGATCGACTCCACCACCGTAGATCATCATGCTATGACCAATCCATCGTATGAGACTTTTTCCTGGATGATACCCCTACCGGGTCTCATGAGCTCGCACATTATGACTCTTTATCTGACAACCCTAGGCCACAACAGCTCCTTTGTCTTGTGGACATGCTCCCACCGTGGACGAGCATACTATAGCAGATTATGTGCCCCTTATATGTGAAGTTACATCATCTTCTCCACCTATACCTATTTGACAGTCTACTAGGATTTGAAATCCTCCTTCTTGGATGCATGATTATCATTGTTCTTTAGCTATTATTAGGCACCATGAGCCTCATTATTTCATTAAGATATAACTAACCCTCTGTTGAAGCAAGCAAGGAGTGATGAATTAGATGCCTTATCGAATACCAGCACTGGGAATTTGATTCCTCATCCACCTTTAATACCCATGTAAATGGGTGTATAAGATCAGGACTCATACAGATGGTTCAATTGAGCCATACAAATCTCGATTTGTTACTAAAGGTTATGCACATGAATGTAGAATTAACTCTGAGGAGACCTTTATCCAGATTCTTGACTTACGTCTGTTGGAACTCTATCGACAGCAGCTGCTCTTCATCATTGATCGCTCTTTTAGATGGATGGTAAGAAAGGATTTCTCAATGTTGAGCTAACAGATGAGGTCTACATGAAACCACCACATGGCCTTAATTTTCCCTCTCATATGTTGTGCCATCTTTGTCAAGCCGTATATTGAATCATGCAAGCCCCTCGTGCTTGGTTTGCCATGTTCAGCGCTACACTGACTCAATGTGGCTTTACTTCCAGTCCTTCTGATACTTTTCTTTTTGTACGTTGCATCACGCATGGATTATCTTCTTACTGCTTTATGTTAATGATATGAATAATCACTAGTGATGATCTTGCAGACATTAGTAAGCTTAACGAATCTTTAAGTCACAACTTCGAGATGAAGGATCTGGGGGCTCTCAGTTATTTTCTCGGTCTTGTGGTTACGTCCAGCGCAAAGGTTACTCTCTATCTCATAAACAATATGCCTTAGACAATATTGCTCGAGCAGGAATAACAGACCAAAAGAATACCTCCACCCGTCTAGAGCCAAATATTAAGATTACTCCCTCAGATGGTGAACATCTCAGAGATTTTACCCGATATCGACAGTTATTTTGAAATTTGGTTTACCTGACAGTTACTCGTCCAGAAATTGCTTATGTTAATCATCAGGTCAGCCAAAATTATGTCAGCTTCGCACTCAATACATTTATCATACGTTCTTCGAATTCTTCCGTACGTCAAGGATACTATATTCCAAGGATTTCGTTTCTAATCAGACTCCACCCTAGTGTTACGAGACTTTGTCGACGCCGACTAGGTTGGAGATCCCAATGATCTTTGTTCCACTACAGGCTACTATTTTATAGGGTATTTAGTTATTACTTAGAAGAGCAAGAAATAAATCGTTGTTTCTTGCTCTACTACCGAGGTAGAATACCGAGATTTGATGATGCTACTAGAGAACTTATATGGCTTCAATGGCTATTAGCCGACATAGGTCCTCCAAAGACTTTTGCAACTAATGTTTATTGTGACAGACGTAGTGCTAATTAGATAGCCCACAATGTCATGTACCATGAACGCACCAAACATATTGAGATTGATTGCTACTTTGACTAACAACATCTCTAAGTAGGAAATATTCATATTCAACACATTGGTACGTTGGAGCAAAATATCGAAATCCACACATAGGCTCATGCTATAGGGAACTTTCAGACTTAGTCTCCAAACTTAACCTTAGCGCTTCTCCGTCAGCTTTAGTTTGGCAGGGGGGTGGGGGTGTAATATGTATATATATTTTCCATATTATGTAGTTACTTTTTGTATATAGCTAATTAATCTTTATCATGTGAAATATCGTTTATATATACCCATGATGTATCTCCTCCAAAACTAAGATGAATGGAATTTTTTTTTCTTCTCACTTTAGATTTCAACAAAGTACTTTATAAAATTGTGCTGAGGCTGCTGTTTTATTTTTCTCACTTCGCAATGTGTAGGCTAACACATTTCTATGAAGTAATCCTCTTTTCGTCACAACATTGCCACTTCATTCATGTAAGAACTTGTGTCGTGTGACGATAACCTTTTTTTTATCCAACCAAATATATTTCAACAAAAGTCAGTACCATTACAATCCCTATTTAACAAAACTTCCAGAGCCTTTGCGGGATTAAACATCCAGTTCCTTCTCAAATCTCCTTATCTACCATGTTTAACTACCCAGGAACCCATCTAAACATCCACTTCTAGGAACCGATCTAATACTTCTACTACTCAACTGTAAATAATATTTCACATCTTCAACAATTTGTCTGGGTTCCCATGGAGGGTCTTTGGCTTCTTTTACAGCTTCAACTACTTCTTTGCAGACATTTTCAACCTCCACCCTTTGATCACACTCCATTGTGCCAGTCAGAGCTGCTCTGATTGCTAGAGCTTTTGCCATTGTTGTGGAGGAGGCATGAACATTAAAGCATTTACCTGAAATCACTTTGTTAGGGATTACCTAACGTGATAGTTGTTCGAGACACTATCAAGTCTCCACACACACTAGGGTTTTTAACTCACACACAAAACCACACTCAAAGTTTGATATTTTTCATTGATAATCCAAAACACTGAAATCACGATTGCTTAAATAGACAAACTAACCCTAACCCTAGACTCTTACGGGCCCGGCTCGGTCCACAGAATAATTAAATAATTCTATTAACTAATTAAATAAATAAACTAGCTAATAAATAATAACGCGATAACATCTAAAGAATTAAATAATACTAAATAGATGATGAAGATACGAGTGATCCGTATCACACTTTGGCTTCTGAATTTCTCAACATCCATCCTACAGAATCCTTTTTCACCTCTCCCCACCAACTAGCATCACAATTGACTTTTAAGGAATTATGTATTGGCTGTAACCAATTCATATTTTCACTTTGCTGATGAGGATTCATAATAGCAAGGCTCTGGTGCTTTCTGTCTTCTTCTGAAATTTTGAAAATAGAAGAGTAATCATGCAAACATTGATGATTTCTTCAAAACATAAGCTACTTCTGCTCTTCCATATGTACCAACACCCCAGTAAGAGTTTCTCCAAGAAGAAAGTTGAAGCTTTTCCATCATTTTTATCCACCATTAGAGCTTGAAGCCATTGTCTATAAGAACTTGTTGGAAGAGCATTGTTACAAACACTCCACCCCAATCAAACCAAGTTGGACTTGTCCAGCTACAGTGAAACAACATGTACACTAGTTTCAAATTCATTTTCGCATATAGGGCATAAAGCAGTAGGAGAGCATTTTCCTTCGGCTAGACCCTCCTTAGTTGCTACAGCATCATGCCACAGTCTCCAAAGGAAGTGTTTCACTCTATAAGGCACTTTCAAATTCTTGAAATGATTCCACTCTCTCTCAGATAACAGAGTTGAAGATTCACCTCTTTGTGTGTCCTCTTTGGTCTTTTTAGCCACCCAATAACCTGATTTGACTGTGACGAAACCTTTTTCAGTATGGGGCCAGATAACTTCACCATCTTTTGAAAAACGGGTTATTTCCTTTTTCAGAATGACATCTGGCACCTGCTTTTGGCATTGGTTTTTGATAGCACTCACTCTCCAACTTCTAGTATGGGGGTAGATCCAATTGTGCAGCTTCTGATTTTTCAAATCAATTGGGAGATCTTCAATCAGCCCTCTGTTACTTTGGTCAAAGCAATCTTTAACCTCCACTGTGTTGCCATCATTCACCAACCAATGGCAATTTTTAATAATAATGTCTGTCCCTTCTAAAAGACTTGACCAAGACCAGCTAAGAAGAGTGCCCTTTTCGGCTTTAAGAAAATTCCATCTCTATAGTGAACACTTTTTAAGAACTAAGCACAGAGAGAGTTACGATTCTTGATTAGTCTCCATCCCTGCTTTGCCTAAAGAGACATATTAAATAGGTGAAAATCTCTGAACCCCAAACCTCCTCTAGACTTCTGAGATTGTAGAGTGTCCCAAGCCACTCAATTAATAGAATTTCTTTTGATATCTCCACTCCACCAATATTTTCTTATTTACCGTCTTGTCACCCCTCATCCAAGCTCTATGATTCCACAGTTTCTTCATTGATCCGCAACAGTTACCTGGGATAATAGTACATTAGAAGCTGGATCGATTTGATTTCAGCTGCCGAATAGAAACCTTATTTCTCCATTTCAGCTATTGCGAACTGGATTTATTCACTGTAGAACCTGAGTGGATTAAAGATGTAATAGGCCTTGATATTTGGGCCTCAGGCCAAATTGCTGTATAAAACAGCCCACTTTCCCTTCCTTAAAAGATAAGGTGTGTCGTGTGACCATAACCATGATTGTTTCTTCCTAATCTTAGCTTTCATTGGTCAATGTTCTCCCACTCTATCCTTGAGAATCATTTATGTTTCTGCATCCTATCTAGTTCGATACATTCCAATATTAGTAGTAGGGTAGATTTCCGAATCATTGATTTATAGTTAAAATATATGGTTGTACTGTTGGTTATATTGATGCAGTCGAAACCATCTTGGACCAAAAACCGTTAATCTCCGTAAGGGATGCAGAGTAAGAGCTCAAATTCTACTAATGAAGGAACTGATGGTTTGTGTTTGAATTGTGCCTTAAAAGGTGAAGAATCACCAAGAAAAACAGTAAAGGCCAAAGGGAGAACAAGAGAAAACTGTTGGGGAATTATTCGCCGAATTCCCGCCGCAACGGAAGCAAAAAATACACCACACGATCACACACTCAACACACGCAATATAGGAGAAGAAAAACGACAACACAAGAATTTAACGTGGTTCGGCAAAACCGCCTACATCCACGGGAGGAGGAGAATTTTCACTATAGCAATGAGGGAATACATCGTAGGGGAGAGACGGCTCAATCCGCGGACCACGTCGACGCGGTACTCTCATCCTCATGGCCTACAAACATGAAACCCTAACCTCTCACATCCGCTCACTAATATTTCTCACCAATTCTCTCTCACCACTTCTCTCCTCTCCTCTCCTCAATTAGAAACAATAGCTAGCACCTATATTTATACTAATATAGAGGAGGTGGAAAAGCCCACCAAGCCCAAGCTATGACCTCATCAGAGATCACCTCCTCAGAGGAAGTAATAAGACGCATCGGGTATACCGATTCGTCTTGCGGATTTCGAGACAAAACCCAACAAAAACGAGGTTGTAGCATTCGGGATTTTAACCAGGTCGCGCGACCAGTGTCGGGTTCTAGGCATGTTAGAATGTTTCTTAATTGCTCTACGACGGTCATGGGTCGATCCTGAGAACTATTAGATGGTCCTTACGTGTCTTAGACCTTTATGCATCGAATTGTAATTGTTCCTCCTGATAATAAAAGGTCGGTCTTCGCCGTGTACATAGTTAGCACGAATTGTGCTAGCCATCCATGATAAATCTTGTGTTTGATTGGTTTTTTTGTTTCCGTTTCATTGTTCGTGAGTTAAGAGCGCTAAAACTGTTTCCTTGAAGGCTCAAATGCAGTCTAAACGCCGTAACACAAGAAAAATGACAAAGAAAAGGCATAGCAGAGACACTGAAGTTCAAAGATGATTTTTTCTTTTACTTTTTATTTTATTTTATTTTATTTTTGAGTAATAGAAGTTCAAAGATGATGATCGTATATGGAACGGTTCAACTAAATTTGAGATGCATAATGCATCCATCGAACAGAGCTTACAGAAATGAGAAAAGGAGAGCAATTTCGCAAATACAATTCCATGAAAACAAAGGCATTTGACAAATTCCATGAAAACATATAGGCATATGTCGAGGCTTAATATGACAACTCAACAAGGTGGCATGTACGGCGGAGGTGGCCGCAACATCTGGTTTGGTTTTGGTCCATTTTTCACGATGAACACCATATTCATCCCCCATGTCTGATGACGATCCAAATGGCAGTGCATGAACCAAACCCCTAGAGAACGTTGTCACCACGAAATTAGAAACACAACTTATATGAATGGGGAAAAAAAACTCTCATTAATGAAACCAATATCAAGAACATACCGGGATTATTTGCTTTGAATCGAATAGCTGCCCATCCTTTCCTAGGCACGATTACTGTGTTACGATAAGGTGGATCAACCAGATTATACCCTAACGGGTCCTTGTCTTTGTCGAAAACCCCAAAACCTGTTCCCACGATATAGAAACTCGTACCATGTAAGTGCATCGGATGATCAATTCCGACAACCAAGGTCGTGCCTTGCAGAACCATCTCAACCGTTGCCCCATAATCCAATTCCACGGCTTTCGTCCCTCCTTCCGGTATCAGCAAATCCAACGGCACATACTCCTCCGTGAAATTGAAAATCAACGGTGGAGATCTAGGGAAATCGTTCGTATACACCCCATTATTAACGCGACCATAGTAGTAAGCTTGTAATATACTATCAGTATCAGGGTTCAGGAAACTTATATTGTTCATGCTCGCCGCAGATCTACTACCGTTTGGACCCTGGCACGAATTGTTGACACATGGGAACAAGTTCAACGAAACTGTTGCATACAATCGGGTTGTCACGTTTAATGGTACGTGGGTTCGATGTTTTTTGGAATTTAAGCTTCGGAGACTTTTGCTGAAATTTAAAGCAGCCGAAGCGTTGAGGAAGTCCGGTAGATCAGGGAAGTGAGGGGTCGATGAAGTGTTGCAGTTCCCATGGTAGCGGAGTATGGCGGTTGCGGTCGTATTGTCATATGTCAATTCGGGGGCGCTGTCATAGGGTCTGGCCGCCATGTAATAGTTGTCTGGCTCTTGGTCCGTGTGCAAGAGGGCGTCCAGAGTTTGACCGGACGCGATAGTGACGTAATCGGTTGTTAGTGGCTTTGTGTAGCTTGCGTCCGCGCCGACGACCGTGAGTTTGTGGTGGGCGACCGCGAAGAAGAGTGTGTCACTGAGTGCGGCGTTGATTATTCGAAGCAAATATGTTTTCCCTTGGTGAACTTTCAGATTGTGCGTTCCTGTGACATGACGAATGAGTGACTATTTATCAATGGGAGTTGGTCTAAGTGGTAAGCAGTTTTAGTTCCGCTTAAGCGAATCTCGGATACGAAATCTTGTGTATGCAGAAAATTCTCACTGGGATACTCATCTGCCTTAACAGGCATCCGACAGAGGTCGAGCCGGATTAAGGGGGCGAACCAAAAAAAATGTGTGAAAATTTTAGAGCATCTCTAATAGCATATTCAATTATTCACATAGCAGATATTTGTAAAAACGTAAAATAGTTGATCAGACAAAGTTAGTTACCATCTCGAGAGCACGGATTAAAATCACCGGGTTGGCCGTTGATCATGAAGACGTCAGAATTATTAGCGTCTCGGCCAGTTACTTTAGACTCGTTGAGAATGTCCATCACATCACTTTTCCACCATTCAGCTGATTATTCACCGTTATAAGATGTATAAGTAGCAACTCTATCATCAGGCTAATATGGAGAACTTTGCTTTTAACATATTTTTTCCTACACAATTCAGGGATCAGGTACAATAAATGAAGTAATTACTAATTACGAAATAATATTCTTACCCAAAATGATTGGAAATTCAGCATCAGGTGGTGGGAAAGGGTAGGGTCTTCCCGGCTTAGGGTACACAACGATCGCCCCATGGACGGTAGCGCGCGACCAATCGCTATGTGCGTGCCAGAAGAGTGTTCCTTCCTCGGACGAGAATTTCACCATTTGCCTAAACCTCCCTCCTGGCTGAATCGGGCATTGCGTGATGTATGCTGGACCGTCCGACCATGGATACCTCGGGAGCTTCACTCCGTGCCTACAAATTGTACATTTTACACACATATTAACATGATAATTTCTTATACCTTGTTCTCTTTCAACTTTATTATTGTCACATATCTGTACCAGTGAATGGAGATGTTATAATTTCCTCTGTTATGTACATCGACATATATTGTATCGCCTCTGTTGACATACAGAGTTGGCCCTGGGAATTTCCCATTGACTGTCAAAATCTTCTTTGTCGAGCAAAGTCTACAGAATTCAGCTTCTTTTACCTGCATGCCATTAGTCAGATCACCATTAGTATCAGTTGAAAATTAAAAAATAATTTGAATGAATGATCAACTTGAAAATGAAAAATACTTACTATAAAACGCACAACACCCTTATTCACAGCTTCGCAATTGTAAACGCCACGACTAAGTAGTATAAAGCCCCATACAGATAGGATGATCAGAACTCTCCGTCCAAAACACATTTTTATGAATCAAAACAAGTTGTTTGCTTACTGCAATGTTCCTGAGTGCAGAGAGATAGAATCTGTTTATAGGGAGGACTTTTGGGGTGGTCAATGAGACGAGTGGTTAAGCGATGCAATGCAGTTAGATAGTGATGATTTATAAATGCTTGAAACTAAGAGTATTTGTTTTTATGCAATTAACTCTGGTCTAAACATGCATCTTTGATTTCTAAGGTCAAAACAACATTTTCTTCTTTTGGTTTCTTGTCAACCAGGATCAAGTTTGGTCAAATCTTTAGTTTATTGCAACTTTTTTTTTATGTAAGTTTTTTTTTTTTTGAAAGGAAGAGGTTTATTGCAACTTGTAAGTGAAAAAACATGACCTGACCAGAAACTGTATTGGATTTCTATTTTTGGGCCTGGGCTTTAACCATGTGCTAGACTAGTGGAGCATGTTAAGGAATAATAGAGGGTGAGGCCATACATACATAATAAGTTGGCAAAATTGCACTGGAGATACTCATAGTTTAACAGTAGTTTTAGTATCCAAAATTTAAAATGGAGTCACAATACTATACTTTTGAAAACCATGCAAACAAGTACCCAAAGCTATCCGTTAACGTTTATTTCTCCGAAAAAACATCCGTTAACGTATTGGACGGAACTTTACACATGCCCAGCATGTGACTTTTTAATTGGGGTTATTATTGACTTTCAGTCAGAGCCAACGGGTGGATATTTTTACCCAAAAATTACACCCACCTGACCCTACTAGATTTTTGATTAATCACTGTATGAACCCAAATAATCGGGGTACTCTTTCATAACAATTCTCACAAATTCAGTGTAGGGTTGCGCTGCTCTGGTGGTTGTCTCGCCGTCCGGCAAACTTGAACTGCACTTTCATCAAATTGGTGGTAGGATTGAAGATAGAAGCTAAGAAATCGACTGGGTATGGAGCGAACATGAAACTTTTAATTGGACGATTCACATGAATAGCCTCCTGAAATGATTATTGGGGCCACCTCTTGAATAATTTGTTCCCGTCGTTTTCTTCTTTCTTCCCAAATAGTTTGAGATGAAACCCTTAGAAGGGTAAAGTAGGTTTGACAAAAAGATACTTTCACCCATTATAGTTTCGGAAAGTACACTCTATCCCTTTACGTGTGCCAAACTTCAAGGCAGTTGCATCTCTTATTGTATCATTCATACTTAAGATTACAGTTTTGTGGGCAAAAGACAATTTCACCCCTTTAGGTTTCACACAGACACGTTTGGGAAATGACATTTTTACCCCTTCAGTGTGCCAAACTTTGGGATGCTACACCCGTGATTATGTCATTCCATAATCCAAGAGAACAAATTTAACTTTTCAGGGAAACTATTATCTGTGACAAACCACCACCCTAAACTAACAGTATAGCAGTTCGGGAGTGTAAGTGTCTTGAAATTTGGCACACCTGAGGAGGGCAAAGTGTCTTTTACCAATTAGAAGGGGGTGAAAAATGTCTTCGCATCAAACTTGAGGGAGTAAAAGTTTATGTTATCCTTTGTGTGTCTAAAACTAAGCAGTGACGAACTACAGCCCTAGACTAACCATCTCACAATTAAATAGTGCAGGTGTCCTAAAATTTGGCACACTAAAAAGGTGAAAATATTATTTCCAAAACATGAAGGGGTGGAAGTGTCTTTTAACCCTTAAGAATTTTCGACAAAGTATTTGATGCAGGAAGAATTTCGAAGGAATATCCGACAGCTTCAGAAAAACAGTTTCGGTCAAAGCGCAGAATCAGGGGCAGAATTGAAAGATGTTGGATTTGGGCAAAATCATACATTATTTTGAGTAGAAACAACGTTCTAAAAAGAATCCGTGATAAGTCACGGATACCACCCTGATTTGGTCAAATTCGGTCGTTTAAAGGTCCAAATCGCCAGTTTTCTATTTTCAGTCATTTCTTTCATTAATTAGGATGTTATAACCCAATTTGGTGGATCTTTTTGCTGAGTTTTTTATTAGGTTAGAATTATTATTATCATTAATTTTAGGATTTTTACCATATTTTAATAGTTAGACTTTTTAGCTATTTATACCCGGCTTGTGGGTAAATTTCTGGTTAGACTTTGATTATTGAAGAATACAAAATTCTAGAGAGCTTCGTGCCCTAATTATTTGCCTTTTCATTTGTTGATTCCGCTGTGAACCCACGCTTGGTGATTTACCCGGCGTTAGTTTGGTATCAGAGCAAGTTCGACGTGGGAAGAAGATCATCATCAACGATGGTGCATGGACGTCCTGGCGGCTGCGGGCAGGTTCCGGCTGAGGAAGCCCCCCAAGGAGATGTAACGTCCAAGACGTTATGATGATATAATATCTGCAGAGGCAACAAGGGATCTTCAGAGGCAGATTGATGTGTTAGCCCAGCGCCTAGCATTGCGGGATTTGCAGCGACAAGTTGCGAAGTTAACCCAACAATTGGCGGCGCAGGATTGCAAAGATCGCAAGGTATTTGATCGTTACTCGCAGCCCGCGTTTGAGATTCACTACAATGGCAATTCTGGTGGTTGGAGCGAGCGTTATGGAGGAGCGAGTTTGAAGAATGATCTCTATGATTACTCAGGTACGGTACAACCTGATGAGTTCTTCAATTATTTTCGTGAAGTTGATAACTTGTTAGAGAGTAATTTGAAGATACTTCCTGTGAAGATATCTTTTATGAGGGCAATTCATCTTCATCTAATTATGAGGTGGATTGGACAAAGCCTCCAATTTATGAAAATTATGGAGACGAAGATGAAGTATTGATTGTGGAGGAATGCGAGACCCATTCTGATGTCTCTGTTCGAGTATAGGTAATTTCAGATTCCTCTCAATCATATTTTCCATCGAGTATTATTATTGAAGATGATGTTGAAGACATGGGAATTGAATTAGAAGAGCTCATGATTGTTCCGTTCAAGTTACCGTCTCTTTATTGTGATCCATTTATGATGGATTCATTCAATCAAGATCCTAAATTGAACTGGAGGACGAGTTATTTTGAAGAGGGGGTGACTGATGCAGGAGGAATTTTGAGGATATATCTGCCAGCGTCAGAAAAGCTGTTTCGGGTTAAACGCATAATCAGGGGCAGAATTGAAGGTTGCCGGATTTGGGCAAAGTCATACATTATTTTGAGTGGAAACGGTGTTCTAAAAAGAACCCGTGATTTGTCACGGGCACCACCTTATTTTGGCCAAAATCGACTGTTTAAGGCTCGAAGTTTGCATTTTTCTATTTTTAGTATATTTATTTATTAATTAGGATTTCGATTTGAACCTAATTTGGGTGGATATTTGTAGCTAAGTATTTTATTAGGTTATAATTGTTATCTTGCATAATTTTAGAATTATTTTCCATATTTGAAATAATTAGAATTTTCAGCTATTTAACCTGGCTTGTGGGTAAATTGCAATCAGACTTTGATATTGATTATTTCTGAATTCGAGAGAGCTTTGTACCCTAGTTTCTTTCCCCTTTTTCATTGTTGATTCCGTTGTGACCCTCGCATGGTTGTTTAACCCGACGTCAGGTTGGTATCACAGCAAGTTCGACTTGGGAGGAAGATCATCATCGACAATGGTGCGTAGACGTCCCAGAGGCTGCGGGCAGGTTCCGGCTGAGGAAGCCCCCCAACGGGAACGTAACGTCTAAGACGTTATGATGATGCAAGACTTGCAAAGGCAAATTTTAGATCTAACCCATAGCCTTGCGGTGCGGTATTTGCAGCAGCGAATTGCATATTTAACTCGACACTTAGCGGCACGGGAATTCAAGGAGTGCAAGACCTTTGATTAAGACTGGCAACCCGCGTTCGAGATCCGCTACGACGGTGATTCCGGTGGTTGGAGCGAGCGTTATAGAGGAGCGAGTTTGAAGACTTATGTTCCTGATTCTTCGGGTATGTTACAAATCGAGCATATTTTCCGTGATGCATTTTTTTATGAGCGTATTTCAAATTCATGTGAACGTGAGGTGGATTGGACAAAATCTCCCGTTTATGATGACTATGGAGACGAAGATGACGAATTTACTGTTGAGGATTACGAGCACTATTCTGATATTCCGAATCCCTATGAGGTAAACTTGGATTCTTCTCAATTAATTTGTTCATCAATATGGTTATTGAAGATGAAGGTGAGGATACTGATGAAGACGCGATGGTGAAGCATGATTTAAACAATTTATTATTATTTTCCAATTAATCTCCCATCTCTTTATTGTGATCCGTTTATGGTTCATCCCATCTTACACAAGCCTATGTTGAACTCGAGAACGAGTTCTTTTGAAGAAGGGGTGACTGATGCAGGAAGAATTTCGAAGGAATATCCGACAGCTTCAGAAAAACAGTTTCGGTCAAAGCACATAATCAGGGGCAGAATTGAAGGATGTCGGATTCGGGCCCGCTCATACATTATTTTGAGTGGAAACGTTTCTAAAAAGAGCCCGTGATAAATCACGGGAACCGCCCTGATTTGGTCAAAGTTGGTCGTTTAAAGGTCCAATTCGCCAGTTTTCTATTTTCAGTCATTTCTTTCATTAATTAGGATGTTAATTTAACCCAACCTGGTGGATCTTTTTGCTGAGTTTTTTATTAGGTTAGAATTATTATTAGCATTAATTTTAGGTTTTTTTACCATATTTTAATAATTAGACTTTTTAGCTATATATACCCGGCTTGTGGGTAAATTTCTGGTTAGGCTTTGATTATTGAAGAATACAAAATTCTAGAGAGCTTCGTGCCCTAGTTCTTTGCCTTTTCATTTGTTGATTCCGCTGTGAAACCACGCTTGGTGATTTACCTAGCGTCAGTGTTGGAGTACAAACTCATTGTTTACTTTTCATAAAAAAATGACATTTTTTACTTGTCAAATAAACACCTCACGCTATATTAACTTGTTCCATTGTTAATCACTATGGAGTTCACCTGTCACATGAAATCATACGCACGTCGGAGTGTTGACAACACCTACATTTGGTGTTCAAAATTATAAGTACAAACAATAAGATCTAGAACAACCTGCTTCATGGGGTTTGTCCTTACCGATGACTTAATCATTTCATTGGGAATACCTGTAGTTTCAAGATGCTCTTGTTGCACCACCTCCACGGTTGAGACTATTAACCACTTGTTTGTATCAGGAGATTGCGGGAAGGGAGTTTGGAACTCGTTTAAGGCTTTCTTCCCTGACGCCCTACTAGTTACACTTCACGTAATGCTTTATTGTTGGTGGGGTCATGCGGGTACATCTTCTCAAATTTATTTCCTTCGAAATATCTCCCCTTCTATAATTGCTGGGGAACTTTGCTATGCTCGAAATCGGGCTATTTTGAAAAAAAAAATAAATAAAAAAAAGTGATGTTCTCGTCTTCGATCATCATAAACATATTTTGTTGGCTTCGTGAGCTACTTCTAATTTATGTTCCATCGAAAGACATGTGTTTCCTGGACCGGCTTACCATAGCCCAACTCCGCCTTCTGCCTTCATGCTTCAGTGAAGAGGGGCTCATGGATTCGGTGGACCAGACCGGGCCATGGTGAAACTGCTTTTCATGTTGACGGGTCTATACGGCTAAGGAAGGGAGGAGGGGAGGAATTTTCCGTGATCATGATGGCCATTGTACCGCTGCATTTTCTTGTAGCTTTAGTCATATCTCCTCAACTGAGGCCGAGGCAAATGCTCTTCTAACTGGTATGTCGTTTTCTTATAGTCAAGGCATGTGGACCGAGTATTCGGAGACTCTATATTGGTGATCCAGGCTATTTTAGGAACTATGACGATTCCTTTGCGTATTCTCCCCACAATTATAGATTGGTATGCTTTTTAATTGGGCGCTTCGGTTCATCACACACATCGACATGATAATATGGTTGTTGTTTATCCTTTCTAGTTTTGAGTATTAGGTGGAAGCTTCCATCAACAATTCGTAGTATTGGTAGGTAAGGTGAGATAGACCATTTGTATTTCCGTCCTCCTTGAGTTTTCTCTATTCTCTCTGTTTACTTTTTGCTAGTGGGTAAGGTCTAGTGTCCTCCAACCATGTCTTTTACGGGTTGGATCCCGATTTTCAATTTATTAATAAAACGCGGGGTTATGCTGCCCTGCCACCCGATAGATTACCCTTAAAAAATGCATGAGCCAACGGTGGATAATTTTTACCCGTATTCTACCCTAAATTACACCCATCCGACCCGATAGGATTTTTGATCAATCACTAAATCAACCCAAATAATCGGGGTACTCTCTCATAACCACTCACAAACCCATAACAGGGTTGTGTTACTCAGGTGGTTGTCTCGCCATCCGGCGAACTTGAACTGCTCGATCATCAAATCGGTGGTAGGATCCAAGATAGAAGTCAAGAATCGACTAGGTTTGGAGGGAACATGAAACTTGTAACTGGACGATTCACAGAAATAGCCTCCTGAAATGATTATTGGGGCCATCTCTGGACTAATTTGTTCCCATCGTTTTCTTCTTTCTTCCCAAATGGTTTGAGATGAAACCCTTAGAAGGGTAAAGTAGGTTTGACAGAAAGACACTTTCACCCATTATAGTTTGGTAAATGACACTCTAACCCTTTACATGTGCCAAACTTCAGGGCAGTTGCATCCCTCATTGTATCATTCATGCTTAAGATTACAATTTTATGGGCAAAAGACAATTTCACCTCTTTAGGTTTCACACAGACATGTTAACACTCTTTAGTTTGGGAAATGACATTTTAACCCCTTGAGTGTGCCAAACTTCGGGACGCTACACCCCTGATTGTGTTATTCCGTAATCCAAATGAACAAATTATTTTGTCCCGAAAACTATTTTAGTGACGGACCGCCACCCTAGACTAACATTACTTATGTTGCTCCCCTGCGTACAAGTGGAGCTCTTGGACTGTGTGGCTCTGTTTGAAAGTATTAATGCTTCTTCCCTTGATTTTGGACCTATTGGCTCTTCTTAGGGACACCAAAACTGGAGTCCTCAAATTTTATACTTAATTTATGAAATAATTCAAACATACATCACATCTCTTTTTAGCATTCTTCATAAATCATTCACTTTGACAATTTAGTATAAAATCTAAGATTTAATGAATTGAGAGCAAATAAAAATTGTATAAACAAAATAAAATATGAAGCGTGCAAGCCAACATGAATATAGCAGGTACATTTCACGTATACTGCACAACATGTTCCACACAAAACCCCATCAAAGTGTTTCTAAAAAATACTTGAGGGCCTCAAGATTATTGCTCGCTTCAGGCCACCATAATTTTAGATACGAACCTGCCACCAGGCATACCTTTAGTTTCCCCAAGTTTTAAACTCAAAGACCACTAGACAAACACACAAAAGTTTTAAGTATACAAAGATGACCAACTCAACTACACCACAAAGGGGTTTTTGCTACAGTGTTGTTTCTGTCTGTTGTTCTTCTTCTTGTCTTATGATGACATAAAGTTCGAACATTACAGGGTATTTACGAGAAATATAAATCTTTGAAAAATAAAAGAGGATGTTGACACGAGCTAATGAAAACCTACAAGGACATACCTTATTGGTGGGTTTATGTGCTATTGGTGATAACGCTTGTGCTCTCACTACTAGAATGCATGTTCCTCATGAATGCTTATTTTCTAGTGTTGGATGTTAAATTAGATATATGTTTTTATCTCCGTGTAGGAGGTACAAAATTCATGAATAACTAAAAGGCATATCATTTACATCTATATATGCACATAAAACAGGTGAGTGTGCGTAGTATTAAAGCTGGTTCTGGATACTTGTTTAGAGTGACACATGTTACCCTAGACCTCTATATGGAGTGACGATCCAATATGGGTTGTGCTTATTTAAGTTATAGTTTGTCTTAATTGATGGGTACAGGAATGGGGAACTGGTATGGAATTGTCGGAACTGTGTTTTAGCAGATAATTTGAATTACTAGTATAACAATCTCTTTACTGCTTCATATGGGTTAGGTTACCGAGACATATGCTTTACAAGCACATGTTATACGATTCTAGAACAATCTATTTTTTCATATAAATTAACATCAGGATGTCACTGCAGATGAGTAAGAGAATTGGCAGATGAGTTCACGGGAGATCGGGAAGTAGGCAATCAATTAGATTTTGTCACATCGGTATATGAAAGTTGTAATAGTAAGTTTCTTTTAAGTTTTGAGTTTCTTTAATTCTTTCTTCTAATAGAACCGTTAGGATTAGACTCCTTGCTGAGCATTTTTGTGCCGAGCAGAGGACATCTCCGGAGATTCTGGTGGATCCAAGTGTAAGTTCACAGTGTTTTCAAATCTTTGAAAATTAGTTTCAAAGCCCTGAAAATGCACAGCATGAACTAAGGGGGAGTTTCTGCTCCTACTCATTCTCTATTCCCCTATACTTGATCATTCTATATTATGTGATGAAAGAAAAACTAATTATGTGTTATATCATACATTTACCTCATCATTTGTGTGAGTTTCTCTGCATAGATTGTAAGCTAACTATGTCTTGCAGGTTTAGCTAAGTTTTCTTATTTACAGAGATGCATAAGTGGCAATCAATGTCTGCAGATTGAGTGCTATTTTTATGGAAGGATGTCTGGAAATTTATCAGACTTGGATATTGAAGATCATATAAAAATAAATGAGAGAATCAAGAATCTAGCCGTTGGAAGAAGGCTGTTGAGACTCATGATTCTGCATAAAAATTTTAGCGATTTCTGTTGGAAGTTCCCTATATAATCTGCAATTCAAATTACAGAAGGAGACAGACAGATTGTGAGAGATTGAGAAGCACAGAGAATTACATCGAGATTCATACATTCTCACGGATTGACAAGCATCATCTGAAGAAGATTACACACTCATCAATCCATTCCAAATCCAGAAGAACACTTCAAGCATCACTGCTTTACTATCTTTACAATGTTCTTCTTTTGAGCTTTATTTGTATATCATTTGTCTATACTATTTAATCATCTGTACTCGTGAGCTGTTTAAGAGGAACAAAAAATAATTCGTATTGTATCAGTTAGCTAGAGCAGGTACTAGATAGGTTAGGAAGAACCACAGGCTGTAAGAGGAAGGCAATTCTCTTGGTCTGACATCTAAGGCTTAGCTTTTGATAGATAAGAAGTTTGTTGAAATCCTGGAGGGATTCGGGCGTATAGTATGTCATTGAGGATTGAACTCCTTAAAAATCACTGTGTTTATCGTCTTACATTTCAGTTCTTTACATATCTCTATAACTTCTTCAAAACAGGTTTCAATTCAAAGCTTTGAAAACTATCAGTTCATTTTAAACAATCTGCATTGGTTTCAAAGCCTTGAACTGAGTTCAAACCTTTAAAAACTTTAAGTTCTTCTCATTTTTTTTAAATCCACATCTTTTGACAAAAAGTTGTCATACTCTATTCAACCCCCCCCCCCTTCCTAGAGTATATGATCATGTATTCATACCTACATTTAGTCTTCAATTGGTATCAGACCTTGTACCACTGTAGAGATCTAACAATCTTCTGATCATGAGTATTGTAGGTGATGGTGGTTTCTCACAGGGAAGAGCTGCTAACAGACCTCCTTTGTTCTGTGGAGACAATTTTCTAGTTGTGACCCTGCGCCAAGACGCATGACGAGTGGATATATAGCTTTCATGAAATAGAGTTAAAGTCACTTATATGAATGTAAAAAAAAATGGTTTAAAATTCCAAAAAAGTTATTCAATATAATTAAAACATTTCTTTCCAAATATTAATGCAATCAAATAAGATTTGTTTATCTTTATAATTTTTCTTGTCAATGAGTGTTTCTTAATTTTTTAAATATATAATACTTCAAGTTCTCCCCTTTTAATTTGTTTAGAGTATTCCTTTAAGAATTGTTTGTAACTGAAAGTTACAATATTCTTACTGTTAAAGTACCAACTAATTACTGTATTGTCATCTTCTTGTGATAAGATTATGATCCATACGAAATTTTAAGAAATGCGTGTAACACAAAACTAACTGAGATGAAAATTGAAAGAAAATCGGCACGGAATAATTAGTAAAACACATATATCATAAAACCACCAATGTCATTTACACACATGAAGGTGAACTTTCTCCAATTCGTTACATTACCAAATGTATTCTACTTGTCTTAAGAATGAAATTTATTTCCCTAAAAAAATTTTACAAATTTATTTACATAATTTTCTAAATTGAATATGAGATCATGGCTCATGTTATCAAATGCTATAACTATGCAATAATATGCATAACTAAGAATCCACGGAAGTATTCAGAACTTCATTTACTATATTATTTGTTGAACTTATTGTGATATTAACATATAATTAGTTGGGACGAAAGTTGAGGAAATTAGCATGGACTAATATAAAAAAATGTATTTATACTCATATAATTAAATCTTGCAATCTTAAAAGAATCATCCAACATTGAAGTTACTGTGATGAAAGTTCAAAAGATTAGCATCGACCAAATAGTGTGACATATTGCAGGAAAAGAAATGGTGCAACATTTTTCTTAAAAAGTCACCAATGTTTTTTGTATACATGTAGATGGAATGCTTTAAATATTTTTAGTATTAAATAATTACAACATATATCTCACGGAATATTTTTTTTTCATAATCAAAATAATGTTATTACATACAATTTTGTTTACATATATATTTAATTGGAATATGAGATCATAATTCATGTTATATAATGTATGCATCAACTAAGAATTCATGAAACAATTACATTTTTTTTAAAATATTGAAAATTTACTTATATATCGAATATATTTATTTTTATGTCATAAAATAAAAAATGAACATTAATTATTAATTTTAAATTAATATTAATTGCTCGTGAGTTACAAACAAAAGGAATAAGTTCAAAATTTAATGACAAAGCAATATATGTGTACATGTCGAAAAGTCATTGGTTGATTTTTTTGAAAATGGACACGTAAGATTACAAATGTCATATTTCTAACGATTAAACAATGACAAATGTCAGACCGTGGTTTCACCTCGGGACTTTTTCGCTTATATATATTATATAAGATTCTTTACTTGTAAGATAAACGACTCGCGCTTTATTAAATTGTTGCGTTGTCACTAGCTATGGAGTTCACCTGTCACATGATACCATACGCATGCAGCACGTCACAGTGTTAATTGATAACACCTACCACTCCGTCTTTACTTTTTGTCTCCATCTTGAGTTTAATCACGATTCAGTCTGTCACTTTGACCCAATAATTTGGATAGCAAAATAATTTTTTATAATCTTTTCATGTTTTTGTAGAGTAAAAGGTTCTCCATAATACGGTGAAGAACATATCAAAAAATCGCATCGTTTTGCTATCCAAATCACCAGGTCAAATTGACCCAGATACGAGACAAAAATTTAGTGTTTTGTTTTTGGTGATTCAAGCACCTAGCTAAGTGCTGGACGGAACGGGGACGCAATTAGCGAAGCAAGGAAGAAGAATGAAGCGGCACTGGGAGAATCTGCAGACTGTCTGTGCGAAGAAAACTGTCTTCGTATGAAGAGTCTTCGTGTGAAGAGTATTCGTGCGAAGACAATTTGCTTTGTGCGAAGAAAATTTGTCTTCGTGCGAAGACATCGAGGCAGGGGCGGTTTAGTTGTTTCCCTGTTCAATTTTGGAATGTTTCTTTGTCTCTTTGGGCACAAGCCAGTATCATATGCTTATATAAGGACCTAGGGTCGAGACTAACATTGTGTGGTTTATTGTATTGGCTTATCGTCAATAAAATTGGTTCGTTTAGGCCGTGGAGGTAGCTAGCCTAAAAACTAGTGAACCACGTTAATTCTCGTGTTGTTCTTCATCGTATTCTTTCATCTCATCGCTCCTCTTCGCGATTCCGCATCGTTTTCTAACAAGTGGTATCAGAGCCAGGTTGTTGGATCTCGAGTTTGTGAGGAGTGATGTCGAATATGATGAAGATTGATCGTTTTGATGGGAAGAATGGGTTTAGCTTGGGACAAATCAAGATGTGTTATTTGTTGAGCAACAAGTTATGTGGTTGCCACTAGCTAAGAAATCAGGAATTGACAAGACCACATCGGAGTTTGGGAAGATGGAGGAAAAGGCGCATTCGATGATAATGTTGTGCCTCGCGGACGACGTGATTACTAGAGTTGCATATGAAACCTCGGCGGCTAGATTATGGAAGAAGTTGGAGGATCTCTACGCAAAGAAACTGTGGTACCAGCGGCTATTCGGTCTTCAGATGGTTGAACGTATGCATACTGGTGATCACCTAGACAATCTCAACACTATTTTGCTTGAATTGCACAATAGTGACGAGACTGTTAGTGATGTTGATGGGGCATTGATATTATTGGTGTCTCTACCTTCTTCTTTTGAGGGTTTCGTCCAATCGTTTGTTAATGGGAAGGAGACGATAACCGTAGAGGAATGCCGTTCGGCGTTGCACAGAAGGGAATTGAGGCACAATGCGTCAATGTTTGAAGATCGTGATGGTGGCGCATTCTTGGTCAAGGGAAAGGGTAAGGGCGGAAATCGGAACTATGGTAGATCCGACTTACCATTAGTCGTTTGTGCGTTTTGTCGCAATAAGGGTCATAGGAAGTGGAATTGTCCCAAGAACAAAGGATCTGCAGGATACGCTGCAGTTCAAGGTGGAGGGACAAAGTCCGAGGAGGACTTCGCTCTCTAGGTATCATGTGCAAGCTTGGGCTCCAGGTGTAGGAGCATGGTCGTGTGTTTTGCGACACGCGGATTGGTTGGTTAATTGGTTGCGCGTTATTGTGGACGCATTGATTTTTGCACGTTATTGGGCGTGTTTCGGTTGGCGTCTTGGTGAGGTAAGTATTGTTAGCGCAATTATCATGACTCGTTTGATAGGCACTTTTGTCACGAAGTGTCATTGGTGTGAGAGTTGGGGAGATGCATTATGTCATGATGCATTGGTGGTGTGTTGATTGGAACACACAAAGTCTCTGCGTTTGTTGAGACGCAAAGACGCGTTCATTGTGGCGCATAGCGAGTATATTCCAATACCGCAAATTTGAGAATATATTGTATCGTTTGATTGGATTAATGAGAGCATTGGATTGGTTGCTAGGAAACTTGAATCAAGGTGGAGATTTGTTATGTTTTTGGTTATTCAAGCTCCTAGCTAAGTGTTGGACGATACGGCGAAGCAATTGGCGAAGCAAGGAAGAAGAACGGAGCGGCATTGGGAGAGTCTGCAGACTGTTCGTGCGAAGACAATTGTCTTCGTACGAAGAGTCTTCGTGTGAAGATTCTTCGTGAGAAGACAATTTGTCTTCGTGCGAAGAGTCTTCGTGCAAAGACAATATGTCTTAGTGCGAAGACATAGGGGCTGGGGCGGTTTCGTTGTTTCCTTGTTCGATTTTGGAATGTATCTTCGTCTCTTTGGGCACAAGTCAGTATCATAAGCCTATATAAGGATCTAGGGTCAAGACTAACATTAAGTGGTTGATTGTATTGGTTTCTCATCAATAAAACTGGTTCGTTTTGACCGTGGATGTAGCGAGCCGAAAAACGAGGGAACCGCGTTAATTCTCGTATTGTTCTTCATCGTATTCTTTCGTCTCATCGCTCCTCTTGGCACTTCCGCATCGTTGTCTAACAGTTATGATGGGAACAAAGAGCAGAGACGGAGTCGTACATACTTGGAGTCCACAATTACAAGTACAAACAATAAGATCTAGAACAACCTGCTTCACTCGCAACTAATTTTGATATATTGCACCTCCTTAGGCGGTGGCAACAGCGAATGCTAACAAACAATTATGTTGGAAGTGGTGACGATATATAGCAAGATTGTGAGCGCAAAAGCACTATTCACACCATAAACGTTCAATTACACAGAATTCTTTTAGTGCTCAAAAAGAGCACCACGTGGTGCTCTACACCCAATAAGTGTCTGTCAATCACTCACTCACAGTGTATTTAAGTGTTTCACTTTTAAGTGTTCCACTTTAATTAGTTGAAGAGTGCTCTTCAACTAGTGTTCCACTTTAATTAGTTGAAGAGTGCTCTTCAACTAATTAAAGTGGAACACTTAAATACACTGTGAGTGAGTGATTGACAGACACTTATTGGTGCTCTTTTAAAGACCACATGGTGCTCTTTTAAAGCACTAAAAAATTGCTCTCAAATATAACAGGGGGTAACTTCATTTATGCATAAGCACCCTACGGATATCGAGTAGTTTTTCTGGAAAACAACCAGCATTGAACTGGTTTTAAAGCATAAGGAGTAGTATATTTTAGATACAGTACTATCATCATAGAGTAGAATGGAAGGAGCTGAACAGCTAACTAGCTTATCTGAAATTGGAGATAAATTCTAAGAGTTAGAACTGTTGTGCTGTGGTGGTCCGGTGACCACTGGCGGCGGTCGTGGTCGCTTCCCATGAACAGGTATTACAGCGGACTCCTCCTGTATACATGTTACCACGTCAAGTAATTAACACATATGCTGCATACGAACATTTTCTTCTCACATATTATTTGCTCATTTGCTCAAATGAAACACTAATCAATCTGGCCTGATTGATCAGTAAGCAAATTGTGTAAGATATATACTGAGCATCTTGAGTACCAGTACCAATTGAAAATCTAACTAATCAACTTAATACTATAAATTGAAGTGAATTATCGGACTGAAAATTCAAATACAGATAAAAGGTAACACAGAAAATGTGAAATTAATGCCGGAATTTTCTTTCCGAGAACTCACTGAGTCAAAGTTGGAATTTTCATGATTGTTAGTGCCTGTTCGGCAAATCTAATTTGTTTTCATTTTTTTTTTTTTTTCTTTTACATTTGCCTAGTTTTTAGATTTCTTTTTCTTTTGAGAAAGTTTTTAAGTACTCATATAGTTATTTCAAAAAACACCAACTTTGTAATTTTGCTAACCTGTTGTTCTTGCTTTTCAAATGTATCGGGCCATGTAAGATCATCACTCGTAATAAATGTGCACACAAATCTATGCAAATTAAGTAAAAAGATGGGATCGGAAAAGAGGTTTACCGCTGGCAGAAGAGGAGAAGATGGAGTTGGCTCAAGTGTTGGAGCTGGTGGATCTGCTGCTGCTTCTCCTTGTTGGTTATCTCCTGAACTCGAAAAAGAGGAAGAAGAAGAGTCGTCACCGTCGTGTAGATCTGTCTTAAAAGCTTCTATTCCCAAGCACTCAAGAAGACAACTTAGAGCTCTTAAAGGACCACCATGATAGTATCTTGGTTTGCTAGGAACACAAGCAACTATGTTACTACTTCCATTAACCTCCTTGGATGAGGTTGCTGCCTCCATCTTCTTCTTGATCAACTCTCTCTCTCTCTCTCTCTCTCTCTCTCTTAAATGTTAGAGCCGGTGGACCTATAAAATACTAGCAGAGAAGACTGAAGTTTTTGTGTATTAAATGACATTGCAGTGGTTGTTGATGCAGGGTGATATAATAGTTAATAGTAGATGTTTCAAAATGTAATTTGCCTTCGACTTCAAATTTTGAAAGTAACAATTTCTTTTTGGATACATTTTTATTAGTAGTGTAAGCGGTTCAGTTTGGTGTGGTTGTGCTAAAACTATAAGCTAAACCGAATGCACCGATTTATTAATTTTATAATCAAACCAAATATTCGAAAGGACGAACCGAATCAAACCTAACAACTTCAGTATGGTTCAGTCTATTTGCCTAAACATTCTTGTATGAATATTATAATACTAATATGTCAACAAATTTTAAATTTTAAGTAAAAAATAAATTAAATAGACATAAAAACTTACACAATTATCGTTTTGGAGAAATTGAAATGGTACATGAGAGAAATGGAGTAGAATAGATTAATAAGACAATTTTTATTGAATCTATTTACTTGTATTTATCTTCTAATAAATTATTTCATAAACTTTACACAATATATATTTTAATAAAAATGCATTAGGCAGATACTGGTTCGGTTTGATTTGGTGCGGTGTGATTTTTATACAAAACAAAACCGAACTGATTAGACCGGTTTCTGAAAAAATTGAACCCTTTATAAACAAAACATCCATAAAAATCGTCCAAAACAAGACATTGGGTTTAGTTCGGTCGGTTTGACCGGTTTATTCGGTTTCCTTATAATGCTAATTTTCATTTTCCTCTGTCCTGCATGTTTAGATTAAACCTTTGTGAAATGTCATCGTTTGAAAATTGCTGGTAGTCTTAGTTCATGTTTGGCAACTCTATTTCTAAACCGATTTATTTATGAACGATGTTTTTAATCAAGGCGCATTTGGCAACACTTTTTTAGCTTGTTTTTTTGCTCAAAAACAGTCCTTTTCTACAAACACCAAATTACACAATATTGTGCCTTTTCATACTGACTATTTGATACCAGCTAAAAGTAAGAAAAATACAAATGGGTACTAGCTCAAGTGGTAGAGTATTTAAAAGCCCCTGCATGAGGTTCGGGTTCAAACCTAAAAACCGACAGACGACAAAGAGGTTGACAAAGAAAGGTAAATCTCAGAAGGAGAAAAAAAGGCAAGAAAAATGACTCAAAAATATTAAATTAAATGTTGCTACGAAGGTTCATATTTTTAATTTTAATAATGGTAAAAGACATTTTCCACCCATCTATTATTGAATAAAAACAAATACCCCATGCACTATGGTTAAATATATTTTGCACCCCTGCCAGTGGTTGGAGGTTAGACAGATTCCACCATTATGTTAGTTTGTGAGCATTATGCCATCGAAAGGGTGGAATGACATAAATGCCATTACCCCTTAAATGAAATTACATTTTGTAAAGACAAATATGCCATTTTACCCTATGTTTAATTAATTACTAATAAATATATTTAGGCATCACTTTTTTGCACGATTACTTTACTGAATTGAATTGTAAAAAGACCATTATACCCCTGGTATTGTTCATGTGGAAGCTTACCACCCCTGGTACTATTCATCTAGAAAGTTACCTACCCTCGTACCATTCATCTAGACAGTTACCACCCTTGTTTATGAGGACAGTTTGCACCCCTCTTTATAAAAGACAATTTCCACCCCTCTGCTGTAAAAATAGCTATTTTGTTTTCAGAATGGCCATTACTCAACATTTGGCTCCATTCACAATTCCTGCAATTAATTCCCTTCATTAACTTTCTCGTCAAAAAAACTAGCTTCCCTCCAATAACTTCCCTCCCATACATGACAGTAACACTAAAAGCTATTTATATACATCCCATGTTCACAATACTCACCACTCACACTCTAACCCACCTCTAGCTCTAGGTAACACTATCATACTTTTGAACAAGCAAGGCAAGTGAATGAAATTGGTCTAGTAGTTGAAGTTCTTTATTTTAGTTTATTTTGTGTGTTGTTGTAATAATATATTCTGTTTGTTTAGGTACCATGTCTAGCTCGAGCAGAACAACGTAATGGGGAGAAAAGTTCTTAACGTACGAGAGGAACTTTTGCTTTTGTGAAGTGTCTGTTTTCGGCAGACGTACGAGTGACATAGTCTAACAAATGCGATAGCTGGTAGAGAAAAATGGTTTGCCCTCCCACAGTTGACCCTCAAACCACCACTTTCGCCATTTTTGGTGAAAATTTTGCATTTTTGGCTTCCAACATATTTCACCAACTTTAAATCATATAGTTATCTCACCATTTCATCAAATTTGGAGATGGTATTTTTGGCCTCCCACAACAAATCATCAAATTTATCATCAAATCATGAATTTCATAACTATCAAAATAAATATAAAAAATTATTACCGAAATAATATTACACGAAATTACAAGACTATTAAATTGCAAAAAATTATTGGTACAAGCTTAAAAAATAATTCAAAATTAATATAACAAAATAGTACTCAAATTTATTGGAATAAAAAATACTTAAATAACACTTCAAAAAAATCTAATTATAAATATAATAGTCACCTATATTTATTTTGAACACTAACTACTTGCAAAATATGACATTATGTCTCTAATTATATAAAAATATACCCTAAACACTAATTAAGAATTTGGTGTAGATTTTACCAAATCTTGTTTTTTCCATCAAGTTTTATGGTAAAAATATGATTTGGTAATATAGGATAGGAATTGGGGTTACTGTGAGAGATAGACTTCACCATTTCACAAAAGCTACACCGAATACAGGATTTGATGATTTGGTATTTTTGGGTCAACGACTGTGGTAGGCCTACAAAAAAAAATCACTATTTTGTTGATGATTTGGTGATTTGGTATGGGAGGCGGAAAACACCAAATTTTGCCGTCAACTAAAGAATTTGATGCATTGTGGGAGATGCTCTTTTACACTTTGGCCAGTACTAGATTTCGCTGTCGTTGCATCTAAAATTTGTTAGAATTATCCTTACATCAGTTATACACAGTTAGATCAATTTTTTTCTAGCCAATTGAACAATTCAGATCGCGCATAAAGGATAACGATACCCTGGTTAGGTTCATCATATTCGTAATTGCTGTGAATATCGTCTCCTGCGTGATTGTTTTTAGGGTTATAAAATGAAAAGATGTTTTTTTTTAATTGAAAGGATAATTCATAAATAAAACATCTTTGTATGTTTACCTTTGGATTAATCTATAAATAAGTATAATATGACTTACCTGCTCCTCAGAAGACGTCAAATTGGTTTATGAACTTCTGATTTTTCCTTCGTTGTCTTAACTAGGTCCAACCTACCAGCTCCCTAACGTGGAACCACTATTATAATTGCTTATGATTAAATATTTAAGATACAACTGAGATTCTTCCATAAGTTTTTTCATATGAAGATTAAAAAACTACTTCATCCAACTGTAGTTTACTAACTTTATTCCCTTAAGGTCAACGACACACTACGCTTGATCGTGAGCTGATTAAGTTGAACTTGCTCTTCATTCTTCTTTATTTTTGTTTTTTTAGAAGAGCATTCTTGTTTATTTTCACTTCATTTGTTACAGATATCGCAATATTCATTATTGTTTATTTTCACTTCATTTGTTACAGATATTGCGATATTCATTATTATAGTCAAAATATTTAGATTCATAGTTTAGTTTTATAATAATCTGTTAATTAATTTATGTTTCTTTTCTTCCAAATTTAGGTTGCATATATAAAGGGTTGATGTACATTAATTGTTTATTATTGAGTTGAATATTACATTATTTGTTCTCCGTAAATTTAACATGGTATCTTAGCTTACACACTCTTTTTTCTTTTGATAACCCAATTTTATTCAAACAAGATGGGCTTGAAAATGGCCCATCAAATCAGAGTCTAAAACAATCTCAACCCACGCCGGAGCTGATTGGATCCAAATATCATTACATGGGTTTTGAATAGCTTGTGTTGTAATTCCGTGGGCAAATTGATTCCACTTGCATGGAATGTGAGCTTACACGCTCTTGGTGACATCGTTAATAGCTTTAGCTGCTCTGGCGGGCGGCGCCTCCAATACTAGTCATCCGCCAAGACATGTTTCTAGCTATTTATGTTTCTCATTGGGTTCTTCAATCCCTAAGTTCTTTTTTTGGCATTTGAAGTCACTACCCTTTCAATATGCTCTCTACCACAATTGGAGAATTCCTCCCTTGTTTATTTATTACTTTGCCGCCAAGAAACAAACCCTCAGACTTTCTCTTTTCAGCCTTTTACAATATGCGGTTCATTTCACCACATATCGCATTCAACTCGGAATCAATGTCCAACCAAACACCTATAATTTCACGGTGACCGGAGCATGCATGCTCCCTCACGCGCCGTCCAAGTTTCTTGTACTGTCGCCACCACCCGCCACTCGTGTCCATGCTCCAGCAAGTTCCTTCGCGCTTCCGGCTTGCCAGCGCACGCGCTGCTTCCTGGCGAGCCGCCTCAGCCGCCTAACTTCCGCCCAAGATGTCTAGTCCACCTCGACTTCCTTCTGATGTGTGCTTTAGCCGTGCACATATTTTTGAACGGCTTCCTTGCGGCTCCAATTTGTTCATTGTCTTGTTGATCTGACTGGACCAAGCCGTTTGACTCTAGACCGACCATGTTCTTTTTCCAGCTTTTTTGGCTTGTCTTCAGTCCTATTGTAAACCGGCCCCGACTTATTACCAAGGTTTTCCAGCATTCAAGCCGTTACCAGATTGTGTTTATGGTTCTTGGTACTTTAGTGTTTACAAACCCTCGCTAACGGTTCTACGACGGCCCGAGATGTCGCCAAACTATCGTACTTCGACCTAGATACGTTATTAAACTGTCATGCTACAACCTGATATGTCGATGAACTATTGTACTTCGATCTAGATACGTCGTTAAACTGTCATGCTACAACTTGATATGTCGGTAAACTATCCTTATTTGCGGCATACTAAAACTTCTACGAGTCAGCTACCTTTGCTGCTAGTTTTATCTAGTCTGGTCGGTCTACGAGCCTTCTACTTCTTTGCTCTTACTAGATCCTTCTACTACTGGCGCTACTTCTTTGCTCCTTCATGAGCAAATTGATGTTTTCTCACTGCCGCTATTGCTATTGTACTACTAGAAATTTTCTCTTTCCCGACAGTTGGTAGAAACGCTCGCTGTTAATCCTTCATCTCTCTTTTTGCGCCACTGTTGGATCTGGATCTATTTCCTCCCTTACATCCCAGTCCATCTCTATCTTCCATCCCTACCATTTAACTTTCCTGATCTAAAAATGTTGAATCGGGTTATGAAGAATATGTAAGAGAGTGCTTGAGATTTATTAAAAATGGTTCATTCTTGGTAATGAAAATCGGTAAGAGACTGCTTGAGATAGGTTATGGGTGATGAAGATTCGTCCAGAAAATTAGTTTGTTCTTCTAAAAAAAAGAATATTAGTGTATGGAGAAAACAATAGATATCTTGACCCAGCAGTTCAAAAAGTTTAAAAAAAATGAATTAAAAATAGTTCAATTAAAATGAATTAAAAATATGAATTAAAAATATTTGAATAAAATAAAATGACGGTTTCTGATAACTGCCGATAAATAACGACGGTTATTCTGAAATGTCGTTTATTTTAACTGCGGCTGCAAACCGTCGGTTATTATTCCCGACGCCGAGATTAACGACCACTTCTAAACTACCGTTTTGGTAGCCGTTTACACCTTTAACGGCGGTTTTCTTGCTTTTGACGGAGGTTTGTACCTACCCTTTTTAGTAGAAATTTATGTAGTGTGTGTCTCACTCTCATTGCCCGTGCTTTTGCCAAATAGGGCCTAATATTGGTCACTCGTCTATTCATTGCTCCTAGATTTTTCCCTAGTCAAGCCTGCTGCTTTGCTCTAGTATTTCAAACTCAACGTTATTAAATTGAGATTTTTTATTTTCATTTTTGCCAAAAATATTAGATTGAGTTTGAGGGAGGTGTTAGAAATATCGTAATATTTATTATCATTGTCAAGATATTAATATTCCTAGTTTAGTTTATAACTAGCATTGAGCTCGTGTGATGCACGGCTTGCACTTTCAAAATTTGAATCATAAAGCCTAAAAAGTCCTTGTATTATTACTTTATGTGACATAATAAAAAAATACATGAATTAAGAGGAGTACACACATTCTAGAGGTATGGTCTGCCATTTTTTAATCTTAAATTCTATCACTGAATATTTACAAACTAATTAGTAATTTGGAAGAAAATGTTATAATTATTAACTTCGGATGAAATAGTCATACTCCTTGATCGTATAAATTCACAATAAAATCTGTCTCGGTGTATTTCTTTTACTTATTGTTCATAGCTCATTTTTTGCATATTTATTCAGTAAGAAATAAATTTTCGCAATTCAAAGATTTGATTTTATGTACTTTTCCCTTTTTACGGAACTCTTGTTTTATTATTTTTTCTAACACACATATAAACTATGTTTATAAACATACACATAGTTCTTACACAGTCAAACATTTATTTCTTATTACATTTAGTCCATTTAAAATTTTGGAATAGAAATGTTAGTTCAAAGGCTATGATCCATTATGTAAACCAACTATTATTTAATTATTTTTTCATTGATCTCAAAAATTCTAAAAAATAACCCATAGCAAAAGAACTGTAATTTTGTTTTTAGAATTTTTTTTGTCATCAAAGCGGTTTAAATTGTTTTGTCATCAAAGCGGTTTGAAGCTGAGACCTCATGTAGGGATTCCAATGCTCCACCACTTGAGCTACCACCCTAGCTGTATTGTTAAATGTTAATATAAAGATAACCTTAATCACCTCACTTGAAGACATTCATTACCTGTCCTAGTAACAATGTATATTATAAATCTTATGTGTCGTGGTCTATCTGAAAATTCACACAAATAAACCAAATAATTCTTCAAAACATCTCTGGAATTCCATCTATACTGATAATATATTGACCAGATATGAAATTTCAATGTTAATATCTCGGTGGTTAGTAAAATTTAAGACGATAGAATCTTCAAGCTACAAATTTACATGTTTGTTGAATATTAACTATGAACATCATATACACGGGCAATCAATCAAACGGAGACTTGGACATTGGAATGTCAAACATTTAGCTTACTTTGTAAAGAAAAAATCATATAAACTAATAAATCATTGATCTAGCATGCTATCTCAACATTAAAATTGCCTTTTTCATAAGTGATTGAAGCTAACTCAGTGACATGAACCTTCCATCATCATCAACCATTAGAATGAACTCCCTGCAAAGAAAAGTCTACTGGTCAGTTATGAAAATGCAAAAGAATATGAATGATAATATAACTACCACTTCATATGTTAAAGATATGTAACTTTAATATAATACTAAGAGTATAAGAATGAGCATAAAAATACTAATTAATAGTTTTTTAGTTAGTTTCAGTATTATGCTTGCAATGAATAATTAGAACTCTATTTGTGACACTGATATCCACTCGTGAAGCTCTTAATATAATTCACACAAAAGATGAAGAAATGGCGACCAAGCAAGAATAAAAAGTGAAAGAAAGATAGAACTAAAGCAAGAACAAAAGGTGAAAGCATGATAGAACTAAAGCAATAACAAAAAGTGAAAGCAAGAGAGAACTAACCTTAAAGTATAAAAGTATGACTTCGTTAAGTGAGTATATATAAGAGAATTTCAATGAATTTAAAATAAGTAATGTGATTATTGGGAATTAATGTGATTGATAATTTATTGGTAATGAATTAACGTAGTCAAGGGAGATTTTTCGCAATGAAGATCAATGCTTTTAAATTTTCAACCCGTTACTATTTTTTTTTATTGACTTATAGTACTACACAATTTTTGATTTATAGTACTACACCATTTTTAATTTTAGCGACTTAAGAATTAATCACTATCTCTCACTATTTTTTTACTGACTATACCATTTCTGATTTTAGATTTTGAATCCGTTACTTTATTGGAAAGAACGTTATCATTTTCGGTAATACCAATTAATGTAGGGAGGCTAACGGATTTCCTTTACTCAATATTTTTACATTAATTGATTCATTGTATTTTCCAGGTGGCATTTCCTCACACAAAGCTTTAGAGGACATTCTCAAATAGTATATATAGATATTATAGTACATAGTTTATGTTTCTTTTCCTCTTAGTGTATGTTACCTAGTTTAGTTTTATAATACTACGTTACCAAGTTTATGTTTCTTTTCCTCAAAGCAATTTAAATGAAGTAGATGCATTCTCATGTCAGCGTTAATATTTGTCGATTCGTTTCGTTATGGGTTTTCCTTAGGGTGTATAGTAAACTGCTTGACCCATCAAAACCAGTTCATCTAATCTACTTCAATCCAATTTTATTGGTTTGAAGTAATTTAGGTTGAATACGGATTATATTAAAGCCCAAACTAATATTTTAATTTGAATTGTGGATTTAATTATAAAATCCAAAAACTAACCCAAACCAACCTAAAATAGGTAATATGTATAATAAATTCATAATGTCTACAGAACCTATATCATATCAATAAGATAATTTATTAGTTGTAAAGGTCAAATAACTTTTCCTTCATCTTCAATCATGGACAGTCAGATCCTCCATAAGGGACGATCAATCCCATATTTTTCCACAAACTTTTTTCCTTTTCCCTTTTCACTTTTGTCTTCACTGTTGTGTACGAGAGAATCCTGCAGGGAGAATTCAATATACACCAAGAGCAGAGAATAAGATCATAGGAAGAATTGGGTTGTGTGTAGGGAGAGAGTAAGACAATAGCACTGTATGAGAGAGACACAGAATTTTGGCAGAGCTTCCGCGTATCTCAAGTGATTCGCCCTTTTATGGAAGGGTTAAAGATCCTATATATAACGAAGAATGTGACCGTTGTAGTGGGTTAATGCGTCCATTAATGGCGGCTTAATTAGCTTAACCACAACGGCACGTTCGTCCGCGTATATAGGGACCGTTACGGCATGTTCGTCCGCGTATACCGGAACAGTTATGAGGTTGACCGGGTTTATGGAGCTCGTGCCATAAATCTCTCAAAACAGTTACCAAGGTCGCGCGCGGGCTTTGTTGTCGCTCGCGCGCGACAGGACTTACTCTAGCCTCCAAACCACTAAGTCCCTACAAGTCCCGTGTAGTGGTATGCGAGGGCCCTGTCTCGCAGCCCCCACGTGGATCAGCGCGGGTGGTGATCCAGTGTGTGTGGAACACAGCTAGGTGTGCTTGATGATTGCCACGTGGCTAAGATCTGCCTGTCTAGAAAGCACTATCTACATTAGCCCCCTTTCTGCGCGTGAAGACACATAGCCGGATAGGCTTCAATGTGCAGGAACCAATGCACGCGTCGCTGCCACGCACCAATTCAAATACAGGCAAAATCAGCCCCCGTGCGTGCCATCATGACCTAGAATCCCTAGAGTCGTGCCGTCTGTTTTTATGATTTTAGGCATGACGTCAGCTTGTCCTGTGATTTCGCGAGTCGACGGTAACGGTTGCGATTCGACTACTGAAAGGACGTGACTCCTCATTGTTTTGGATAAATACTATGTGCTCTCCATTGTTGCAAAGCATCACTTCTCTCTCCAAAGTGAATGATACCCGGAAGCCTTCAAGAGCAGATTCAAGTGATCAATCATCAGTTCTTCCTTGTCAATCGTCTCCTTCAACTTGCTTCATCAAAACAAGCTTTACCAAAATAAGGTTGGCTTTGCTCAATTCCATTTAATGCACTCAAATATTCTTTGAACTGTCTTGGATCTGTAAACCCATGGCCATTTGAAATATATCGTTAATTGAGAACTTCAAAATTGTCCCTTTTCTTAAACCCATAACTGATCGAATCACCAGATTGTGACGATTTGAATGTAGAACTTCTGAAATTCTAAGCAATATAGGCGAATTATGAACTTCTAATCCCAGAATTGACCCCGGACTGTTCATCTTCTTTGACAAAACATAATTATTTCTTGAAATTCAAACTGAGAGTGTGTATATTTCTCCCCCCTTTTTTTCTTGCTCTTCTGCAGGAATGGCCAAGACAAAAGGATCTAGACCCATTAAGGAGGCCGAAGAAATACCAGATCTTCCCAAGACTTTGTGGAGAAAAGCCCCCCTATTTGGGTGGGAAAGATTTCTATCATGCTAGGGTTAAGGTGAAGAATCTACCGACTCCTGCCCCCTTTGGAGAATTGTGGACATTGACCCCGCCTACCAATGCAGCCATGTTAGAGCTAATCGACTCCAAGGATGTGGTTAGGCTGGGAGTTGAAAATGGGTTTTTCCCTCATACTGCAATTTCTACTCAGGCATTTGTCCAATACTTCTTTCGTGACTACGCGAATAGTAGTATCACCAAGCAACTTTTGGACAAGAACCCAGATGCGAAAAATTATGTAAATGGGAAAGGATACCATCTAACCTTCTGTGGCTTCCTCTGCGCCTGGCTGTCAAGGTACCTGATTGATGGTCACCCTCACGATGGAGTTTTCTATCATGTCCTTCCCCTTGCTGTCAAATTGGCCCTCGGCCAGAAATTCGCACTTGGGCCCTTAGTCTTGGGTACCTTATATCATAGATTGGACAAGTTGGTAGTGGCAATCAAGGACTCTCGCGGTCGTCTTGATGTGTTGACTTATGTCCACATCGCATTCCTCACCATGTGCGTTTTCGAGCGATGGCCCTCATATGCTCGTGTTCCTTCTAAACCCAACAAATGGTGTGTCCCAGGCGCGGAGAATGAACTTTCTAGTGGGAGAGATCCTCGATGGTTCAGAACAAATCCTCCCAAGTGAACCTGGAGCCTGATCTGCGATGACCGGAGCAAGTTTACGGCTAGGCCCTATGCCACGCGTATTGAGAATGTGCGATGGTTCCCGAAACTATATCCCTCCAAATCTGTTGCTTTTTCAGAAGAGCTTCTTTTCGAAGGTCATGAGCGCTTTCATGAGCGCTACCGCGAATTCTTCTGCTGGTGTTTAAGGGGTTCTCTCCCTGCTCTTGCTGAGTGCGTTCCTGAGCTGACTCCCAGATATGAAATGATCACAGTCGACGTTGATCCGACTCGCGTTTCTCCCCAGTTTGGTTTTGATGCAGTGGCACCTTCCATTTGGCCTAGATCAATCGTAAGAGGCTGCTACAAGCGACTGCTGTCAGGTGAGTGCCAAACAATATTCCGGAGCAACTTTCCCTTCGTTCAACCTTCAGGTGGCCGTGCAGGCCGCTTCTCCAAAAATTGGGTTGCTTACAGGACTACTCAGCAGGCTAGGTTCGAGACGCAGTCGAATCCTCAGCCCAGCAGAGCTCCTACAATCAAGAGGGATGCCTTCCCATTCCGTTCTAATTGCATCTTGGATGACTACCAGTATGGCTGCTACTCCTTGTTGGATCTTGACAATCACTTGTGCCCATCCACCATTCTTTAGGAGAAGATGACCGCAGTTAGGGATGGTGCTTCGCATGTTATCAGATACAGCGAGGATTTTGCCAAGGTAAAAAATTTCCTTTGTGCATGTTAAATCCCTTTCCTTTGATGCATTGAAACTCACACTCCATTTTCTGTTTTAATTCTATCAAAGGAGGTTTGCATCTGGAGAGCGCTCCAAGTCGCTGATCAATACTATCGTTGCTGCGAGAAGGCAGGGCGAGAAAATTCTGTTAACGATGGGGATGGCTCCCCCAGTAGAGGCTCGGATTCGCGAGGTAATGGATGCATTCGCAGACTCGCTGATAGACAATACCCCGACTCTGTCTCCTCCCAGGAATGCTCCGTCTCCTCCAGCAGATGTTGCCCCAAGGGCCAAAAGACAAAAGCAAAAGGGCATTACAATCTCTTCTCCTCCTAGGAGTGCTCCAACTTCATCTCCTGCGAAGTCTCTTGCCTCTAAAGACAAAGGCATAGGTCGCATGCCAAGCAAAGCGCGGAAATAGCTCGCAGTTGAGTCTTTCGTTCCTTTTGGTCAGGAAGAGGAGGAAGAGAAAGTCGAGGAAAGAGCAGTAAGGGGAAGAGATGATGAAGAAGAGAGAGGCGAAAGCGAAAGAGAAGAAGAAAGAGGTGAGATACAAGAGGAAGATTCGGAAGGTATCTCAAACAAACTTATCTTCTCAGTACTTTAGTTCTTGCAATATTTGTTGAACAATTTGTTCTTTCGCAGATGATGAAACAGAAACCATCAGCGGCCTCCTAGCCAAGAAACAAAAGAAAACCAAGGGTTCTCACTCTGGCGTTCCCAGTGAAGCCATAGACGAAGACATCCTTGCTGAGTCTGAAAGAACAGTCGCGGAAGCTGCAGAGAGAAGGAGGAAGCGAGAAGAAGATGAGATCGAGCTCATAAAGAGAAGAAGTTTGGAAGAACAATATGTTGATGACTTGGTGCAGCAAGCTGATGATTTAGATGCGGCTGCCTTGGAGCAAGATCAAGAGGACTTTGAGGATATCGCAGGTGGCAAAGAAGGTGATATTTTTAACCTTGCTGTAACTTACCAAGAATTGATCATTGGTGCGTTAAAGCATTACTTATCAAAAGCCGATATTCGCCGATGGCTAGTAGGCAAGTGTGGTGAACCCTCAGGTAATCATTTCAAGAAACAATTATGTTTTGTCAAAGAAGTTGAACAGTCCGGGGTCAATTCTGGGATTAGAAGTTCGGAATTCGCCTATATTGCTTAGAATTTCAGAAGTTCTACATTCAAATCATCAGAATCTGGTGATTGGATCAGTTCTGGGTTTAAGAAAATGGCCTCTTTTGCAGTTCTCAATGAACGATATATTTCAAATAGCCATGGGTTTACAGATCCAAGACAGTTCAAAGAATATTTGAGTGCATTAAGTGGAATTGAGCAAAGCTAACCTTGTTTTGGTAAAGCTTGTTTTGATGAAGCAAGTTGAAGGAGACGATTGACAAGGAAGAATTGATGATTGATCACTTGAATCTGCTCTTGAAGGCTTCCGGGTATCATTCACTTTAGAGAGAGAAGTGATGCTTTGCAACAATGGAGAGCACAGAGTATTTATCCAAAACAATGAGGAGTCGCGTCCTTTCAGTAGTCGAATCGCAACTGTCACCGTCGAATCGCGCAATCACAGGACAAGCTGACGTCATGCCTAAAACCCTAAAAACAGACGGCACGACTCTAGGGATTCTAGGTCATGATGGCACGCACGGGGGCTGATTTTGCGTGTATTTGAATTGGTGCGTGGCAGCGACGCGTGCATTGGTTCCTGCGCATTGAAGTCTATCCGGCTATGTGTCTTCACGCGCAGAAAGGGGGCTAATGTAGATAGTGCTTTCTAGACAGGCAGATCTTAGCCACGTGGCGATCATCCAGCACACCTAGCTGTGCTCCACACACACTGGATCACTACCCGCGCTGATCCACGTGGGGGCTGCGAGACAGGGCCCTCGCATACCACTACACGGGACTTGTAGGGACTTAGTGGTTTGGAGGCTAGAGTAAGTCCTGTCGCGCGCGAGCGACAACCAAGCCCGCGCGCGACCTTGGTAACTGTTTTGAGAGATTTATGGCACGAGCTCCAAAAACCCGGTCAACCTCAAAACGGTTCCGGTATACGCGGAGGAACGTGCCGTTGTGGTTAAGCTAATTAAGCCGCCATTAACGGGCGCATTAACCCACTACAACGGTCACATTCTCCATTATATATAGGATCGTTAACCCTTCCATAAAAGGGCGAATCACCTGAGATACGCAGAAGCTCTGCCAAAATCGTGTCTCTCTCTCATACAGTGCTATTGTCTTTCTCTCTCCTTACACACAACCTTGCTGTAACTTACCAAGAAGTGATTATTGGTGCGTTAAAGCATGGCTTATGAGAAGCCGATATTCGTCTATGGCTAGTAGGCAAGTGTGGTGAACCCTCAGGTAATCATTCAAGCAATGTTTGTAAACTAGGCTTAGTAACCCAATCATCATCGTAACAAGTTTCTTCGCACCCCAGGTCACGCTCTCCTTAAAGATGTGCTTAATGAAGATACCCTAGTAGGATATGGTGTCGCATCTTTAGCATATGTTGAAGGTGCTGCAATCCCACCTAAGTGTGGAGGTGCTCGCTCTTGATCTATCAAAATAACAGAACACTTGTATAATACAAGTTACCTCAACATTTTCCTGTCTTGTATCGCAGGTGATGCTGATGAGGACGTGCCGGAACCAAGAGGTCAGCCCCCTGCATCTTATGCTCCAGAGCGAAGCCCTCATGTTGAGAAGCCTGTCGCAGCTGGTGAGTATGCAGGAGAGACTTTGGAGGATATCATCGAGGTTTCTGATGATATCGAAGCTAACACCGTGCTGATAGAAGAAGATGCTGATGCTGCAGTTGAGGAAATGGAAACGGATGATGTTGGAGATGAAGCTCATGAGAATGAGCAGGTCGTGGAAGACATAGCATCACATGCAAATGTTCATGTTCAAATGAATGCTCCTGAGCCACAAGAGCCCCTCGCAGCCGAAGAGTTCCTGGTCGAGCGGCCGCTCCTACTGCTGCTATTCCTTCAAAATATGTAGAGCTTCCAGAGGTTCCCCAAGCATGGAGTTTTTGGAGCTCGCAAGTTGGAGCTGCTGTCGCACCTGTTGCGACCTATACTCTCCCTGCCAACTATGACGAGCTTGAGCTTGCGGCGGACAGACAAGCAATGGAGCGAGGAGAGACTTCAGCTTTCCCAGCAATGCGCATTCCCTCTTTGCGTGAAATCCTTGAGGGGACTGGTATGTTACCATTTTTCGTATTCTAGATCCTTGTTTTAAAGCTTTCACGCTCTAAACTTGAATGAACATTATCAGGATTGAAGCAAGCTGATGTGGACTGGATGATTCAGATGCGCCTCTCATACCCCTGGTCATTCGCGAGATCTCTAGAGATAGAGCCGTATGACAGTAGGCTTTTCTTGACCGAAGCCAGCTGGATTCTGGAGCAACTGTCTATAGCCACTCCTGCGACCATTTCTCCTCATAGTGCGCAACTGCTTTTCAGCACATGCAAGGGGCTTCAAGCTAAAGTTGAAGGCAAGCTAGGCTTTGGGTACCTTCTCAACAGGATCACCCAAATTCTCGCAGCTGTGAATCTGAATCGCGGCTTCCACAACCTCGCAGCTGAGAGACGGAAGGTAGAGGAACAAAGGCAAAAGGCTGAAGAAGCTGTCAACCTCTTCCATGCGATGAACGCCAAGTACGAGCAGCTGAAGCGAGAAGTGGACCAAGTAAGAGAGACATCACTCTCGTTTTATCCAGAGGACCATTTGATCAAGGATTTATTTTGAGAAAGAAAAAAAAATATTTGTTTGAAACAAAAATATTATTGTAATGCTGCTAGGGTTTCTCCCCCCTTTTTTTATCTGGAACTTGTATGTCCCATTTTGCCCTTTTGGGGATTTGTTCAAATATCTTGGTACGTATCAATTATGACGTCACATGACGACGTATCTGCCTTGATTTCTCCGCTAATGATTTATTAGATAAGCACGATTTCCTTGAGAAGCCCATTCTTATTATGAGCTTCCGTCATTAATTAGGGCGTGCCACCGAATCGTCATAGCCTTTAGTAGGGTAATTGAATTTTACCTCTTTTGAGACATAAGTAATTGATTCTTACCCTTTTTCCAAGCTTTGCTGACTCAGCTAGGGAACTAAAGAGTCCCCGTAGAGTCTATATAAACCCTTCCTCTTGCTGCTTGGGTTTTTCATCCCAAAATGTGGCTTGCCATGAGTCCTTACGACTGCTGGCCTCAATGCTTGTCTTTTGTTGACTCATGGCAGTTTGAGGTTGTGAAACCTGAGTTTGTGCCTTGTGCCATAGAAATAGCTCCCAAGATCTTCTTCATGAAGCTTACTGATATTCATGACCACTGTGAAGAAGATATACACAATACCTCATGTTTGTACGAAGATTCTTCTTCGTCTATTATGTTTGCAGGTCGTATCTCCGGCTGCCTTCCGCCGAGCTGCAGTTCCATACTGACCTTTTTACCGACTCGTAATGAATGGAATGTTTCTCCTCTAGATTTCCTAGAGGAAAAATATTTTCCTCCACGTTCTTGAACAAGGTTTGACGAGCCATGGCGCTCGTCTCCGTGGACAATAAGCTATCTGCCCCAGGAGTTGTTCTCCATCTGTTCTTCACCGCCGCATCCGCCTGGACATGGGGTTCATCCGGCGCATCTCTTGGACAGAAGACCAGTGAAGAGCCTTGTTCAGATCTAGAACCTCGACGATAGCGTCGCATAGCTTTTGTTAGAATTTTTAGGCCGTTCATTTTATAGTAAGATTTTTCTTACTATAAACTTTTGCTTGTAAGCTGCTATCTAGAAAAATAAATTGTAAGTCATTTTGACTCTTAATGAAGTATACTGTAGCATTTGCTATTCTTGTTTGATACAACAAATTGTAATATCGCATGCGTGTTGGCTATAAAACAAGTTATGTTTCTTTCACCTTTTTGCAGTCGAATATTCGCTTGAATAATTTCTTTTCTCAAGCTGATAAGTTTTTCGTCGCATGGGACATTAGCGATGTAGCTTATTATGAAATAGATAGGCTCACAGATCAATTAAGCTCATTTCTGCCATCTTGGCAGACGGGCTTTGGATCGCATGGGATCGTGTATTGTGGCTACTATCTATGCAGATAGGCTTTGAGATCACTTAATATCGTATTTGAAGATTGTTGCTATCTCGGCAGATAGGCTTTGGATCGCATAAGATCATACATTATGGCTGCTATCTAGGCAGATAGGCTTTTAGATCACTTAAGATCGTATTTTAACATTGCTGCTATCTCGGCAGATAGGCTTTGGATCGCATAGGATCATACATTATGGCTGCTATCTAGGCAGATAGGCGTTTAGATCACTTAAGATCGTATTTGAACATTGCTGCTATCTCGGTAGATAGGCTTTGGATCGCATAGGATCATACATTATGGCTGCTATCTAGGCAAATAAGCTTTTAGATCACTTAAGATCGTATTTGAACATTGCTGCTATCTCGGCAGATAGGCTTTGGATCGCATAGGATCATACATTATGACTGCTATCTAGGCAGATAGGCTTTTGTTGTAAATAAGCAGAGAAGTAAATAAAATGATCAAGGAAAACTAAAGTAATAAAATTCTTCTCATATGGGAGAATTTTTTTATTATTATTACCCTCATATGGGAGAGGCAAGCTTACAAGTCCCTCATATGGGAGAGGCAAGCTTACAAGTTCCTCATGTGGGAGAGGCAAGATTACAAGTTCCTCATATGGGAGGAAACAATGCATGAGTCTTTCAGAGTACTAGACGTAAATAGACATTGTAATCTGATGTTTGTAAAGAGAGAGAGGTTAAGGATAATACTTTTTAATCCAGCTCATATTGATCGGACTTGGGGTTGTGGCAGTCCCATGAAGCCTCTGTATTTTGCAGTAACCACTGTCAAAGACTTCTTTAACTTGGAACGGTCCTTCCCAGTTGTAGATAGTGCTTTCTGAGCTGACAGATCTTGGCCACGTGGCAACCATCCAGCACACCATATTGTGCTCCACACACACTGGATCACCAGCCGAGCTGATCCATGTGGGGGCTGCGAGACAGAGCCCTCGCATACCACTGCACGGGACTTGTAGGGATCTTGTGGTTTGGAGGCTAGAGTAAGCCCTGTCGCGTGCGAGCCAAGCCCGCGCGCGACCTTTAGTAACTGTTTTGAGAGATTTATGGCACGAGCTCCATAAACCCGGTCAATCCGGTCAAACCCGGTCAACCTCGTAACGGTTCCGGTATTCGCGCACCACGTGCTCTAACGGTCCCTATATACTCGGACGGACGTGCCGTTATGGTTAAGCTAATTAAGCCGCCATTAATGGGCGCATTAACCACACTACAACGGTCACGTTCTCCAGTATATATAGATCGTCAACCTTTCCATACAAAGGAGAACACACTTGCCATACGCGGAAGCTCTGCCAAACCTCTGTCTCTCTCTCAGACATTGCTACTGCCTTACTCTCTCCCTACACACAACCCCTCTCTTCCTGTGCGATCCTTGATCCACTACATACGGTGTACACGGAGGTCTCCCCGCCGGAATCTCTTTTGCACATTTTGGTGAACCCGACGTGAACTTACCAACAAAAGCAACCATGTCTCAGGAGGATGATGTCAGCAACAGATCGCCTTCCACCGAAGCACCATCGGGAGACGAGACCCGCCGTACTCCTACGACTCCCGGCGAGACACCCACGCTAGAGTCTTTGGATGCCACTGTTCAGAGTCAGGCGAAAGCTCTCAAGGCTCAGTCTGCGCAACTAGAACGGATCTTGGCCGTTCTGGGCACCCTTGCACCAAACCCTTCGCCAGCCACCGCTGCCCCTCAAGGAGGAGGAGCCCCTACCGCTCCAGGATTGGGAGTGTCAACCACACCTCCCAACCCCAATCTGCGGACTCCACCGGCGACTACGCAGCTGCCTTCGGCTCAGGGGTCAACGGCCCAGATGCTGCCCCTTGCTGCTCACACTCCTCAGCCCTCGGCTTTGGCGTCTAACCCAACTCTGCAGTACCCTTTGCCTCCCCCAACGGCGATCTGGGGGAATGCGGGTAGTTAGTATGCTCCCAACCCTCCGGCGGCGTATGTGTCGCCACCGCCTACGGAAACCCCTCCATCAACTACCGAGGGGAGCATTCCAGAATGCATGACGTCTCTGCAGAAGCGCGTGGACACTATTCTGGCTCATCAGTCATTCGCGGATACCATTATCCCGAAGTTAGACAACGATCCACCTATTCCACGAGAGATCTATCTCATGCCTAACCCGGCGGGGTACAAGGCTCCTAAATGGGATAAGTTCGAAGACGTCAATGGAAACGCTCATGAGCATGTCATGCGTTTCATTGATGTCATGGGCCCGCACGGAGCTGATCCCAAGCTGCTGATGCGAGAATTCCCAAAATCTCTAGGGAACGTAGCATACAAATGGTACCGAACATTGGAAGCCGGATCCGTGAAGACTTGGGACGACATGGTCCAGAAGTTCAATACCAAGTTCTTCCAGATGGAAGAAAAGGTGACGATGATCCATCTCTCGCGGATGTATCAGAAGCGCGAGGAGGACGGAATCACTTTCATCAAGAAATTCAGGGCGAAATCCTTGGAGTGCAAAGATCCAATGCCCGAAAGCCGGCTCGTAGAGATATGCCTGCAATGCATGCGAGATGAATACAAAGGTATGCTCATCAATTTGCAAACACCTACGTTTTCAAAGCTAATCGAATGCACGAAGAACATCGAGCCTATAGTCGAGAGACAGAAAAAGAAGAGCGCTCCGGAGCGACCTTCGAGCGGCGCTACATACAAGATCGGGAGATTTAGCTACAAGAGGGGACGCGAAGCTGAGGTCAATACAGTTTCGCCCCAGAAGCAAGCAAAGGTTGCGAACTTCGATGTACCGCCTCTGCCATGCTCGGTAGAGGAAGCAAGCGACCTCTGCAGACAGTGGCGCAAGGACGGCGTCCTGCCACCGCTCGAGAAAACACCCTCCAAGCAGATGGTGAGGGACCCTAAGTGGTGCGAATACCATGGCAAGGTCATGCACCCCACGGCGGAATGTAAAAAGCTCAGGTTTACATTCGACCAGAAGATGAAGAACGGCGAGCTAATCGTCAGCGATCACAGAAAGGACGTGCGCAACAACCCACTTTCTGCTCACGCGGAGCAGGGCCCGGAAGGCAAAGAGGTCGCCATGATCTCGATTGTTGACTTGGAAGAAGTCGCAGAGGATGGTCTACCCATCGTTGCCGAGGTCCATGAAGACGACGACTACAGCATGGACACGGAGGATGAACGTGCCGACCGCATGAAAGGGTCGCATGGCTTCAGCAGATTCTTCGATGAGATGAACTTCTCCGAGAAGTGCCGGACAGATATGACGAAAGCGATCTTGAGAATAGCAGAGGACTACGAGGAGGACCTCGTAGTCTCCAACGGGAAAGTCATCAGGGCATCCCGCTCTACAGAAAAGATTATGACCTTTTTTGCCAGCGACAAGAAGACGGAGGCGAGCCACCAAAGACCTCTGTACGTGACCGCCATCATCAATGGCGTCGAGTTCAAACGAGCGTTCGTCGATGGAGGAGCAGCGGTCAACGTCGTTTCGCTCCACACACTGAAGCTAGCAGGGATCCCTGAGCACAAGATCGTCAGACGTCCATCTCCGCTTATGGGATTCGGAAGCGACTCTAGAATGACGATCGGATGGATCCGCCTGGGCGTTCAGATTGGTAAAATCAAGTGCTCAGCAAAGTTCTATGTCATAGACGCGAACACCACGTACCACATGATTATAGGTCGAGCCTGGATTCATCGCTTCGACGCCGTTCCTTCAACGGCTCACCAGGTTATGAAAGCTATCTGGAACGACAGAATAGTCGAGATACCGGCTTCGACGAACCCGTTCAACCTGGACGAAGCACATCTCAGCGAAGCGGTGTGGTTCACTGAGATGGCGGACGAGCAAACGCCGGGACCATTCAACCCTACTCCTTTGCCCCTCTGGGAGGACATCAAGGATCAGTCACCTGCGGGAGTAATGGTGACAAGGGAAGATGCCAAGGAAAAGCCGTCTACACGCGAAGAGGCGCCGCGTATCGCATATCATCGAAAGAACGTGTATACTCTTAAGAGGATCGCAAAGTATGACCCCGAAGGCAAGGAGATAGAGAGCTTCTACGCCAATGGGAAGAAATGCTATCGCATATGAAGGTGCGCGGGGATGTCCTCACGCGGGCATGAGGATATCCCTGGGCAAATCAATCAAATCGAGCAAATTGCGCTGACGGAAGAGCCAACACAGGGCGCGTTAGACGAGAAACTCAAAGAAGCACCTGAATGCATGGAAGACAGGCCCAGACCACAAAAGCAAGAGCTAAAGGAAGTGTTCCTCAGCCCGAACGAGGAAAAGAAAAGGCCAGTCTTTCTAAGTGCGGACCTCACAAGCGAAGAGGAGCAAGGACTGCTACAACTCCTAACTGAATACAAGGATGTGTTCGCATGGGAGTACGACGAAATGCCAGGCCTGGATACAAGCATCACCATGCACCGTTTAGACATTATCCCAGGGTCTAAACCGGTAAAACAGAGTACGAGGAGCTTCAGACCGGAGCTTAACGTGAAAATCAAGCAGGAGATTGTCAAACTCCTGGATGCCAAATTCATAGAGCCGAATCATCATCCCACATGGTTGGCCAATATCGTGCCAGTAGTGAAAAAGAACGGACAGCTCCGCATCTGCGTGGACTTCCGAGATCTCAATCGCTTCTGCCCCAAGGACGATTTCCCACTGCCCAACATCGATTTGCTTATCGATTCAACAGCGGGCCATCGCATGTTTAGTTTCATGGACGGCTTCAGCGGGTACAATCAAATCAAGATGGATCCCGAAGATGCGCGGAAAACTGCATTCATCACTCCGGTGGGGGTGTTCAATTACACCGTAATGCCATTCGGTCTCAAAAATGCGGGTGCAACCTATCAGCGGGCCATGATGGCCCTGTTCCACGACATGATGCATAAAGAAGTGGAATTCTATGTGGATGACCTGGTTGTCAAATCCAAGCGCGAAGCAGACCACCTCGCAGATCTACGAAAGGTATTCAATAGATGCAGATGTTTTCAACTGAAGATGAATCCCATGAAGTGCGCATTCGGGGTAACATCAGGGAAATTCTTGGGATGCGTGGTTCATCGCCAAGGGATCGAGCCTGACCCTGCGAAAGTATCAGCTATCACCAGCATGACACCACCCCATAACCAGAGTACCTTGAAAACATTCTTGGGAAAGCTATCATATCTGCGAAGATTCATCCCAGCGATTGCAGAAATCACCTGCTGTTTTAGTGCTCTCCTCAAGAAAGACGCTGCGTACAACTGGGCTCCGGAGCACGAAGCCGCATTTGAAAAGCTGAAGGATTTACTCACGTCTTCAAAAATAATGATCGCACCTCAACTGGGATCGCCGCTCCTGCTATATCTGACATCAACGAGGAGATCTATAGGAGCGCTCTTGGCTCAGGAGTATGAAGGCCAAGAGAGGCCTATCTACTACATCTCTCGCATCGTGCAGCCTGCTGAATCAAGGTACACAGACATCGAACGTCATTGCCTTGCCTTATTCTTTGTGATAGAGAAGTTGAAACACTATTTTGCATCGCACAAAGTAGTAGTGGTCACCAAGAGCGACCCTATACGGTATTTGCTAACTCACACTACTCCGGGCGGGAGATTGGCGAAATGGTACATGACCATTTCCCAATACGATATCACATGCGTGCGACCGCGAGCGATCAAGTCGCAGGCGGTAGCAAATCTGTTGGCACAGTTCCCTGACAACAGCCACGAGCCCGTGATCGAGGAAGAGCTCGAAGGCCCTGAAATCTACGCAATCGACGTGCCCTATTGGACGCTCCACTTTGACAGCTCGTCCACAAGGAAAGGTGGAGGCATTGGGATAGTCTTGACAAAGCCAGACGGGGAAGTCATACAGATGTCCGCAAAGCTCAACTTCGCAGTCACAAACAACGAAGCGGAATATGAGGCTCTCATCGCAGGGCTCCGTGCAGCGAAAGCTTTGGAAGTAAGCAACTTAACGGTCATGGGAGATTCCAAGCTGATCGTTAAGCAAGCCTCGGGCGAGTATGGTTTGAAGGAGATCAATCTCCTGTCTTACCGCACCCTAGTACAAAAGCTGATGCAGCAATTCTGCGATGTGAAGTACGAGCACAAGCCCCGAGCAGACAACAGGCACGCGGACGCGTTAGCAACCTTGGGATCTAAGGTCAGCATTGACAAGTGTCCCGCAAAGATATCTATTGAAGTGCGAACATCGTCGGCATTGACAGAGGATGCGTGCGACGACGAACACATGGATAATGCAGACTGGCGGAAAGCAATCCTGCAAGCTATTGCGGAGGGCACAAGCAGCGAAAGCTGGGCACTCACAAAAGGGTACTGCATACATGACAACACCCTCTACTACAAGGGTCCTGGCGGAATACTCATGCGATGCGTCTCCGAGCGAGAGGGACAACTTTTGTTAGAAAAGATTCACCAACACGCCTGCGGAGAAAGCGAGGTGTCAATCTACAGGAAGGCTCAGAGATATGGCATTCATTGGCCAGACATGTCAACAGCCGCAGCCCTGATACAAGGAAAGTGCGAGAGTTGCGCACTAATCAAAGATTCTTTACTCATCGCCCTAACCGATGACGACACGGACTGGAGGAAGCCACTATTCGATTTCCTCACCCAGGGCACCGTGCCCGAGTCAAGAAAAGAAGCCGAGAAATTGAAAAGGAAAGCGTCTCGATATGTGGTACAAGAAAACCTACTTTGGCGAAGAGGCCATGAAGGCAACTTGCTGCGATGTCTAGATGGCAGAGAAGCACAAGAAGTCATGGACCTTTCCCATCAGGTAGAGCATCAAGGAGGTGCGAAATTGTGCAGACAGCTCCTCTCAATCGGGTATTTCTGGCCCACGATGGAGGTCGATTGCCGCACCAAAGTGCGACGCTGCCAGGAGTGCCAATTCAAAGGGAACCTAGTGCACGCTCCCGCCGTGGATCTACATGCATTAGGGACGCCATGGCCATTTCACACATGGGCTCTGGACTTCATCGGTCCCATCCGACCGACGTCGCACGGGAACCATTTCATTCTCACCGCGACTGAGCTGTTCACCAAGTGGGTGGAAGCAATACCACTGAAGACGGCAAATGCGCTGGCTGTGGTCAATTTCATCCAGGAAAGCATCGTATGCAGGTTCGGAATCCCAAACACCATTCTTTCAGATAACGGTACTCCTTTTGTTAATCGCCAGGTAGCTGCGAAATTAGCGGAGTACAATATCAGGCAGATTTGTTCTACCCCTTATTACCCAAAGGGAAATGGACAAGCCGAAGCGACCAACAAAACGCTGTTGAGAATTTTGAGCAAGATGGTCGCGGATGACCACAAGAAGTGGGCCGACTCTCTAAGCATAGCTCTGTGGGCCTACCGAACTTCTCCAAGGACACCCACGGGGGCCTCGCCATTTCTACTATGTTATGGGGCCAAAGCTGTAGTACCTGCGGAGGTTAGAGTCAATTCGGCAAGGCTAGCCTTCCATGCACTCTATGAAAATCAACGCGATCACGACTTAGTCTTGCTGGAGGAAAAGCGAGAACAAGCCAAAAGAACCAACAAGCGGTACCAGGAAAGAATCGCTCGCGCCTACAATAAGACGGTCCAGCGAAGAGATTTCGCAGTCGGAGACTTGGTCTTGCGCACATCTGACCACTGTATGCGAGAAGCAACTCACCCGAAGTTCGCAGCCAACTGGGAGGGACCCTTCGAAGTCACAGAAGTCTTCGACAGTGGCTACTGCAGCATCCGAAGGTTGCACGGCACAACCTCAACCCCGAGTTCAGTCAACATGCGCTGGATTAAGAAGTACTATCCCTGACTTCTCTCATTTCATGCGTTTTATTATAACGTCGCTTGATATCTCGTATGGCTACGATTTACACAATCTCCTCTCCTATATGAGAGGATTGTAATCCCATCTCTCCCATATGAGAGCATTATAATAAAAGAATTCTCCCAAATGAGAAGTTCACATTTCTAGCTGTTTATGATGCTTTATTCAGTTGTTATTACTGTTAACAATGGTTTATTCGCCGCAATAGCAATCTGTACGACTGCGATCTTAACTGATCATCTAAGCCTATCTGTTACGATAGCAGCAAATGCGAAATACGATCTTAACTGATCATCTAAGCCTATCTGTTACGATAGCAGCAAATGCGAAATGCGATCTTAACTGATCATCTAAGCCTATCTGTTACGATAGCAGCAAATGCTTAATACGATCTTAACTGATCATCTCAGCCTATCTGTTACGATAGCAGCAAATGCGAAATGCGATCTTAACTGATCATCTAAGCCTATCTGTTACGATAGCAGCAAATGCGAAATACGATCTTAACTGATCATCTAAGCCTATCTGTTACGATAGCAGCCCATGCGAAACGCGATCTTAATTGATCATTTAAGCCTATATGTTATGATAGCAGCCCGCGCAAATACGATCTTAACTAATCATCTAAGCCTATCTTTCACGATAGCAGCCTATACAAATGCGATCTTAATTGATCTTCTAAAGCCTATCTGTCACGATAGCAACGCATACAAACGCGATCTTAATTGATCTTTCAAGCCTATCCGTTGCGATAGCAGCCTACGCAAAAATGATCTTAGTTGATCTTCTAAAGCCTATCTGTCACGATAGCAACACATACAAATGCGATCTTAATTGATCTTTAAAGCCTATCTTTCACGGTAGCGGCCTATACAAATGCGATCTTAATTGATCTTCTAAAGCCTATCTATCATGATAGCAACACATACAAATGCGATCTTAATTGATCTTTAAAGCCTATCTATTATGATAGCAACTCATGCGCAAAATAATCTTGTTTGATCTTCTAAAAGCCTGTCTGCCACGATAGCAACTCGCACGATTTAACGATCTTAATTGATCTACTAAAGACTATCTGCTACGATAGCAATATTGCAAAAATGATCTTAAATGATCCACAAAGGCCAATCACAAATCCATCTGTCAAGGTGGCGCAGCTGCGAAAATACGATCTCGAACGATCTAGTGAAATATCCACGAATTCATATAGCAGATCGCAAATACGAAACCATTACGTAGCATTATGCAAGGCAAAATATGCCGAAACGCATGCGAAGTTGTATTTTGTTGTAAAGAGACAGCAGATAATACAAAAGGCTATTTATCATTATGAGTCAAATGACTTACAATTTATCTGTCTAGATAGCAGCTTACAAGCGAAAAAGCTCGGATCTAACTACGCAGCCAACATGGCTTACAATACATTCGAAAAGCATGAAGTAACACACCGCGGGAATCCCGACTGAAAAAGGGTGAACCTAACGGTGCTAACACCGGCTATACAATTCGCAAATCTGCGGGTGAACATCTGTCGTGGATGGGATCTTGCTCCTAAGAGCCACATGAAGCCATACGTTCAAGATCCCAGTATTTGACAAGACCCTTGTCAGATCTGCACCCCATAACATTTGCCCAAGGAACCACCGGTTCCAGCGATCAACAGGCAAGCAGAAGCTCCAAAGGGCAAGGGCTCCTTGTAGACGGGGATGAACACAGCGGTCCGCAGCCCTGAGTTCAAGAACGAAGAGGCATGAAATCCTCCTCCAGGGATGCTGGAGGAGAATTCCGTCGTTCATTACGAGACGGTAGCACGGTCACTTCGGCGCTGCACCTCGCCGGGAGGCGGCCGGAAACATGACCTGCACACATAATACACGAAGAAATTTCTTCGAACACACGTGAGATATTATCTGCATCCCCTTCATGGTGGTTATAAAGAGCAATAAGCCTCATAAAGTGGATCTTGGAAACTATTTCTACAGCACAAAGCGCAAACTCAGGATTCACAACTTGAAGTTGCCATGAATCAACGAAAAATAAGCGTTGAAGCCAGCAGTCGTAAGGACTCACGGCAAAGCACATTTTTGGGATAAAGAACCCAAATAGCAAAGACAGGGTTTATATAGACCCTGTGGAGACTCTTGAGTTGCCAAAGATGAGTCAGCAGAATTCAAAAAGAGGATAAGTTCAATCACTTACGCCTTGAAAAGCGGTAACCATCAATTACCCTACTAAAGGCTACGACGATTCAGTTGCGTATCCTAATAAATGACGGATGGTCATGATTCGGATGGACTTCCCAACGAAAGCGTGTTTATCTGCCGAGAAATTAGCGCGAAAATCAAGCAGAGTATCAATTGCTGACGTCATAATCGGATATGCACAGAAATATCCAATCAAATCCCGGGAAAGGGCAAAACGGGCAAATTCATTCTTGTTGTTAAAAAAAAAAGGAGGGGAAGAAACCCTAGCAACATTACATTAATGTTTCAAACACTACATTAATGTTTCAGCTATTTCCTTGCTATTTTTCAAAATTCGGAAAGTCAAAGCAAATTTTTGATCAAGGAGTCTTGGGGCTCGAACTGATGGCTCAGCTTCTCTACTTGTTCCACTTCTTGCTTCAGCAGCTCGCACCTGGCATTCATCTCATGATAGAGCTTCAGAGCTTCATCAACCTTTAGCTTTTGCTGCTCCACCTTCTGCTTCTCAGCTGCGAGGTTCTGGTGGCCGAGTTTCAAAGTTACGGCTGCGCGAATCAGCGTGACTCTGTTCATAAGAAATTTGAAACCCAGTCTGCCCTGGACTTTGGTCACGAGATTTTGGCACATGCCACATAGCAATTCAGCACTCTGGACCGAAATGGTCGCAGGCGTAGCCACAGACAGCTGCTCCAAAATCCAAATGGCTTCAGAAAGAAACAGCCTCCTGTCGAAGGGCCCTATCTCCAGAGATCTCACAAACGATTGGGGGTAGGCGAGGCGCATTCGAACCACCCAGTCTACATCGGTTTGCTTCAAACCTGAAGAGACGTCAAAACTAAGTTATGATGTCAAACTCGCAAGAAAATAATGCAAAATGCGAACAGTAAAGCTTTGCTTACCAGTTCCTTCCAGAATCTCATGAAGAGAAGGAATGCGCGCTGCCGGGGTGGTCGAAGACTGTCCTCGCTCCATAGCTCTCCTATCAGCTGCGAGCTCCAATCTCTCGTAGTCAGGAGGAAGAGTGTAGGCCGCACCAGCTGCGACTACATTCCCAACCTGCGAGCCCCAAAAGCTCCACGCAGGAATAAGTGCCTCTGACTCAGTCATCGCCGGAGGCGAACGGACAGCCGAAGTCGCTTGGCGAAGAACGCTCTCAGATGCGAAAGCATTAGCAGCACCTGTCCTTACTTCCTCAGCACCAGCATGGACATTTTCATCCATCAGCACAGCATCTGCTTCAGCGTCATCGGAAAGTTCGATGATGTCCTTGAGAGGCTCACTTGCATGTTCAGCAGCTGCGACAGGCTTCTCGGTATGGGAGCTTGGAATCGGGACATAGGACGCAGAAGGTCGACTTCTCCGCTCCAGCACAGGTTCCTCAGCATGACCTACAACATTAAATGCGATAATATGAGGTAACTTGCACTATAAGTTATTTTGATATCTTTACTAAAGCTAAGAGTAAGCACCTCCACGCGAAGGTGGGATTGAGGTATCTTCATCATACACTAAGGACGTGGAACCATGTCCTATTAGTGTGTCCTCACTAAGCAGGTCTTTAAGAGAAGCGTGACCTGGGATGCGAATAAACCAGTCATGATTCTGTCTCAAGTTGCTAAAGCCCAGCACATGCGTATCACTCAAATAATTACCTGAGGGTTCTCCGCATTTGTCTACTAACCAACGGCGAATGTCAGCCTTTGACACACCATGCTTTAACGCACCCACAATAACATCTCTATAAGTTACTGCGAGATTGAAGATCTCACCTTTATCGCCGCCTGCGATTTCTTCAAAGTCCGCTTGAACTTGCTCCAGCGCTGCTGCATCCTCTTCCGGAACTGCATCTTCTTCCTCTGCCTGGGGAACCACTTCTTCGGGAAGCTCATCTTACTCGCTAGCTGGACGCACTAAGTCGTCAACATGCTGCTCTTCGAGGCTCCGCTGTCTCACACGCTCGAGCTCCTCCTCTTCTCGCTGCCTTCTTCTTTCAGCAGCCTCTGCGGCTGTCTTCCTGGACTCAGCAAGAATGTCCTCGCTTATGGGATCGTCTGGAATGCCAGAATGGGTATCTCTCTTTTGCCTCTTGGCCAAAAGGCCACCAATGGTCTCATCATCATCATCTGCGAAGACATGACTGGTTTAAGAAAAGAAGTGCAAAGAAGTTACGATAATGGGAAAGGAAATGCGACGGAGGTACCTCCTGATTCTTCCTCATGCATCACAACTGTTGCTTCTTCTTCCTCATCGCTTTCTTGGGGCTCCTGCCTCTCTTCCTCTTCCTCTTGGTTGACGGAACGAAAGACTCAACTGCGAGCTCTTTTCGCACCTTGCTGGGCATGCGACCTTTGCCTTTGTCCTTGATAGAAAGGGACCTCACTGGAGGAGAAGCTGGAGCATTTCTAGGGGAAGAAATCGTAATTCCCTTTTGCCTAGGTCTCTTCACTCTTGGCGCCGCAGTCGCTGGAGGAGACGGGTCATCTCCAGGAGGAGACGGAGCCGGAGGATTGTCTATCAGCGAGTCAGCAAAAGCATTCATGACTGCGCGAATCTTTGTTTCGAGCTCAGGATCCATCCTCCACGCTAGCCGGAACGACTGCTTTTGTCTTCTGGTGGCAACAATGGCGTTAACCAATGACTTGGAGCGATCACCAGATGCGAATCGCCGCACATGACACTATAACAGTACAGAATAAAGATGTCAGCATAAGGAAATCAAGAAGCTTAACGCACGCGAAGAAATTGCTTACCTCAGCAAATGCCTTGCTATATCTGACGACATGCGTATCGCCCTTCTTAATTGCGGCGACTTGCTCCTTCAGAATGACATCAGGGCACAAATGGTTCTCACGATCCCACAGTGAGTAGCAACCATACTCAGACTCGCTCAGACTGCAAGTGGGGCGAAACGGAAAAGAGTTTCTTTTGATCAAGGGAGCTCTGCTTGACTGCGCGGCCGACTCCGTCTCAATCCTCGTTTGCTGGGCAACCCAGTACGCGAGCCAGTTTTGGGAACAACCACCCTCGCGGGTTCCCACAGGCTGCTCAAAGGGAAGATTGTTCATGAAGACCGTCTTGCATTCCTTTGTTAGCAAGCGCTTGTAGCATCCTCTGATAATGGACTGGGGCCAGATTGATGGGGCCACCGCATCGAAACCAAACTGAGGAGAAACTCGAGTGGGGTCAACGTCCACGGTAAGCTTTTCATACCTCGGCGCGAGCTCACGAATATGCTCTGCGAGGGCAGGAAGGGAACCTCGCAGACACCAGCAAAAGAACTCGCGATAGCGCTCATGGAAATGCGGTCCCTCTTCAAAGAGAAGTTCTTCTGAGAAGACCATACCTTTAGAGGGGTACAGCTTTGGAAACCATCGCACGTTCTCAATGCGCGTGGCATAGGGCCTGGCAGTAAACTCCTTCCGTTTGTCGCATATCAAACTCCAAACGCACTTGGTGTTGCTGGCTCCGAACCACCTCGCAGCTCTTCCGCTGTTGCGCGCTTCCGTCTCGCCTGGGGGACACCACTTGTCAAGTTTGAGAGCAGTTGGAGCATAAGACGGCCATCGCTCGAAAACCCACATTGTCAAAAAGGAAATATTGACAAAAGTCAGTACATCGAGACGGCCACGCGACTCCTTCATGGCTAGAACCAACTGATCAAGCCTATAGTACAGCGTGCCCAAGACCAAGGGTCCGAGTGCGACTCTCTGGCCAAGGGCGAGCCTCACAGCAAGTGGCAATACATGGTAGAAGACTCCGTAATGGGGGTGACCATCAATCAGATACCTCGACAGCCAAGCACAGAGAAAAGCACAAAGGGTCAAATGATAGCCTTTACCCTCTACGTAATTCTCGGCCTCTGGGTCCTCACTCAAAAGTTTCTTAGTGATGCTGCTGTTCGCATAGTCTCGGAAGAAGTACTGCAACCATTTGTTCCAGGTATTCTTCGCAGACGTATCGACCAACTGCCAGTTCGGAAGAGGCTTTGTAGTGGTCCACCGGGTGGAGATTTTCTTTACCTCTGCTAGGCATTCCTCCATCTGCGTGTATAAAGCAATCTCCGCAGATGTCCTCAAGGGACTCAAAGGGTCCACTTCGCCCATGGGGGAAAGCTCGTACAGCATTTGAACGTCCTCGAGTGTGGGGGCAGCCTCGAACTCAGCAAAATGGAACGTATGAGTCGCAGGCGAGTAACGGGACAGAAGGTCTAGAAGCATGGACTGATCCAGCTTCACGGCAGCACCCTTCATAGCACGGATAGCAAAGTATACGCCGACTTCATTAAGAGTCACGGCGTGATGGTCCGACACGTGGTCAATCCACTCATCCATATAGTCCAATTTCTGGACGAACGCCTGAGTAGAAATCGCAGTATATGGGAAGTGCCCGTTCTCGATCCCCAATCGAACTACATCCTCGGAACTGATCAACTCGAGCAAGGCTGAGTTGACTGGGTGAGTCAGTGTCAGCAATCGCTCGACCGGGACAGGATCAGGCATCCTCTTCGCCTTAACTCTCGCATGGTAAAAATCTTTGCCGCCTAAATAGGGGGCTTTTCGCCACAGAGTCGGCGGAAGGTCGGGTATCTCTTCATCTTCCTTGACGGGTCTGGTTACTCTTGTCTTGGCCATTCCTGCGGAAGAGCAAGAAAAAGGGGGGAGAAATACCACACTTCAGTTTGAATTTTGAAATTCAAGATCTATGCAAAGGAAGACGAACAGTTTCTGGTATCAATTTCAGAAATCAGGGAGTTGCAAGATCTCATATTGTTGAGGGATTAAAGCAAAGTGGGTTCAAAGATCAAAGCCTCTTCACAAATTTCATGGGTTTACAGATTCAACGCAGTTCAAGGCAAACACTGGTATCTTAAATCAAAATTAAACGAGGCCAACCTTGTCTTCTTGAAGCCTGCTTGGATATGCACAATTGAAGAATACGATTTGCAGTTCTGAACTGGTGATTGATTATCTGAATCTGCTCTCGAAGAACTCCGGGTACCATTCACTTTAAGAGAAAGAAGTGATGCTTTGCAATAATGGGGGATACAAGGTATTTATCCAAAACAATGAAGGGTTGCGTCCTTTCGGTAGTCGAATCGCAACCGTCACCGTCGAATCGCGCAATCACAGGACAAGCTGACGTCACGCCTAAAACCCTAAAGGTCGGACGGCACGACTCTAGGGGTTTTAGGTCATAATGACACGCACGGGGGCTGAACTTACCCGTATTTGAATTGGTGCGTGGCAGCGACGCGTATGTTGGTTTCCGCGCATGGAAGTCTATACAGCTATGAGTCTTCACGCGCAGAAAGGGGGCTAATGTAGATAGTGCTTTCTGAGCTGACAGATCTTGGCCATGTGGCAACCATCCAGCACACCATATTGTGCTCCACACACACTGGATCACCAGCCGAGCTGATCCATGTGGGGGCTGCGAGACAGAGCCCTCGCATACCACTGCACGGGACTTGTAGGGATCTTGTGGTTTGGAGGCTAGAGTAAGCCCTGTCGCGTGCGAGCCAAGCCCGCGCGCGACCTTTAGTAACTGTTTTGAGAGATTTATGGCACGAGCTCCATAAACCCGGTCAATCCGGTCAAACCCGGTCAACCTCGTAACGGTTCCGGTATTCGCGCACCACGTGCTCTAACGGTCCCTATATACTCGGACGGACGTGCCGTTATGGTTAAGCTAATTAAGCCGCCATTAATGGGCGCATTAACCACACTACAACGGTCACGTTCTCCAGTATATATAGATCGTCAACCTTTCCATACAAAGGAGAACACACTTGCCATACGCGGAAGCTCTGCCAAACCTCTGTCTCTCTCTCAGACATTGCTACTGCCTTACTCTCTCCCTACACACAACCCCTCTCTTCCTGTGCGATCCTTGATCCACTACATACGGTGTACACGGAGGTCTCCCCGCCGGAATCTCTTGTGCACACCAGTTAGCGGCGAACTTTGGATGGGCCGCCTCCCGCATGCAATGATCTGATGCGCGCAAGACCAAGTCCCCAACCGCGAAATCTCGATGTTGGACTGTTTTGTTATATGCGCGAGCGATCCTTTCTTTATACCTCTTGTTAGCCCGCTTGGCTTGTTCTCGCTTTTCCTCCAATAAGACCAAGTCATGGTCACGTTGATTGTTGTATAGTGCATGGAAGGCCAATCTCGCAGAGTTGACTTTCACCTCCGCCGGTACCACAGCTTCAGCTCCATAGCATAAAAGGAACGGGGAGAATCCCGTGGGAGTCCTCGGTGAAGTTCGATATGCCCACAATGCTATGTTCAAAGAATCGGCTTACTTCTTGTGATCATCTGCGACCATTTTGCTCATAATTCTTAACAATGTCTTGTTGGTCGCTTCTGCTTGACCATTCCCTTTCGGATAATAAGGAGTGGAACAGACCTGCCTTATGTTGTACTCAACTAGTTTTGCGGCTACCTGACGATTTACAAAAGGTGTGCCACTGTCCGAAAGGATTGTGTTGGGGATTCCAAACCTGTATATGATGTTCTCTTGAACGAAATTGACCATCGCGAGCGCATTAGTTGTCTTGAGCGGTATTGCCTCCACCCACTTAGTAAATAGCTCGGTCGCGGTGAGGATGAATAGGTTCCCATGCGAGGCTGGTCGAATGGGGCCAACGAAATCTAGAGCCCAAGTGTGGAATGGCCATGGCGTCCCCAATGCGTGTAGGTCTACGGCAGGAGCATGTACGAGGTTTCCCTTAAATTGACATTCCTGGCATCTCCTTACTTTGGTGCGGCAATCTGCCTCCATTGTGGGCCAAAAATAGCCAACTGTGAGGAGCTGTCTGCATAGTTTCGCACCTCCCTAATTCTCTACTTGGTGAGATAGATCCATCACCTCTTGCGCTTCCTTGCTATCTAGGCATCGGAGTAGGTTACCCTCGTGACCCCTTCGCCAGAGTATGTTTTCTTGTACCACATATCGAGCTGCCTTTCTTTTCAGCTTCTCGGCTTCTTTTCTTTGTTCAGGCTCAATTCCTTCAGTGAGATAATCGAAGAATGGCTTTCTCCAGTCCGTATCATCATCAACCAGAGTGATTGTTAGAGAACCTTTGACCAGTGCGCAGCTTTCACAAATCCCTTGAATTATCGCAGCAGCCGTTGACATGTCCGGCCAGTGAATCCCATATCTTTGGGCTTTCAGATAGATTGACACCTCACTTTCCCCGCAAGTGTGCTGGTGAATCTTTTCCAATAGCGCTTGTCCCTCCTGCTACAAGACGCATCGCATGAGTATTCCTCCCGGACCTTTGTAGTAGAGGGCGTTGTCATGTATGCAGTACCCCTTAGTGGATGCCCAGTTTTCTTTGCTCGTTCCTTCAGCGATGGCGTGCAATATCGATTTTCTCTAGTCTGCATCATCCATGGACTCATCCTCGCATTCGTCCTCTGTCAATGCCGGTGACATTCAGAATTCAATCGAGATTCTCGCAGGGCATTTATCCGCACTAACTTTAGATCCCAGAGTGGCCAAAGCATCAGCATGCCGATTATCTGCTCTAGGCGTGTGCTCATACCTGACATCGCAGAATTGTTGTACCAGCTTCTGCACCAAAGTCCGATAGGGTAATAGATTTACCTCTTTTAATTCGTACTCGCCTGAAGCTTGTTTGACGATTAACTTAGAATCTCCCATGACCGTCAAATTTCTTACTTCTAATGCCCTGGCTGCACGGAGGCCTGCGATGAGAGCCTAATACTCCGCTTCATTGTTAGTTACCGGGAAGTCAAATTTCATGGACATTTGGATGACCTCCCCATCTGGTTTGGTCAACACAATTCCAATTCCCCCACCTTTCCTTGTTGACGATCCATCAAAGTGAAGCGTCCAGTAAGGTAACTCGACTTCATAGATCTCGGGTCCTTCCAATTCCTCCTCGATCATGGGTTCATAGCTGTTATCCGGGAACTGTGCCAGAAGATCTGCCACTGCTTGCGATTTAATTGCTCGTGGCCGAACGCACGTGATATCATACTGCGAAATGGTCATATACCATTTTGCCAATCTTCCGCCGGGAGAGGTGTGAGTCAAGAGATACCGTATGGGGTCGCTCTTTGTAACCACCACAACTTTGTGCGAGGCGAAGTAGTGTTTCAACTTTTCTATTACGAAGAATAGGGCAAGGCAATGGCGTTCGATATCTGTGTACCTTGATTTGGCTGGTTGTACTATGCGATAAATGTAATAAATCGGCCTTTCTTGCCCTTCATATTCTTGAGCCAAAAGTGCCCCTATAGACCTCTTTGTCGACGTCATATACAACAAAAGCGGCGATCCAAGCTGCGGTGCAATCATTACCCTTTGCGATGTCAGCAAGTCCTTTAGCCTCCCGAATGCGGCCTCGTGTTCCGCGGTCCAATTGCACATAGCATTCTTCTTGAGGAGATCGCTGAAGCAGAAGGTTATTTCTGCGATTGCTGGGATGAACCTCCGAAGATAAAATAGTTTCCCCAAGAAAGTCTTCAGAGTGCTTTGATTGTGTGATGCCGTCATGCTAGTGATGGCCGATACCTTCGCGGGGTCAGGCTCGATGCCTTGGCGATGTATTACGCATCCCAAGAATTTCCCTGAAGTTACTCCGAATGCACACTTCACGGGATTCATCTTTAGCTGGAAACTTCTGCATCTCTCAAATACTTTCCGCAGGTCCCCCAAATGGTCCGCTTCCTCTTTGGACTTGATAACCAAGTCATCAACATAGAACTCTACTTCTTTGTGCATCATGTCGTGAAACAGAGGCATCATTGCTCGCTGGTAAGTCGCGCCCGCGTTCTTGAGCCCAAACGGCATCACCGTGTAATTAAAGACTCCCACCGGCGTGATGAACGCGGTTTTCCGTGCATCTTCAGGATCCATTTTGATCTGTTTTTATCCACTGAAACCATCCATGAAGCTGAACATACGATGACCCGCAGTAGAATCGATGAGCAGATCGATGTTGGGCAGCGGAAAATCGTCCTTGGGGCAGAAGTGTTGGAATAGATGCCCTAGAGGCAATCTAGTTTAGTATGAATTTATTTGTGGCTAGAAATTAATTTATTATTTATTGGATATTTAATATAATGAAGTCCTTAGATTTACAATTGTGTTATTTATCTTAAATATCCCTAGTCCAGTATAATGATTAATGGGACAATCATCTATAGACTAGTATGGGGTTGGATTGATAAGGTGTTGAAATGGTTCAACATGCAAGATTCCAAGAAGGGATTCTTGCCCATGTCACATGGGATCACTCTTTCGAAGAGTGGTTGTCCTTCCAATGAGATTGAGAAGGAACGCATGAGTAGAATTCCCTATGCCTCGGCCATAGGATCTATCATGTACGCCATGTTATGTACTAGACCACATGTGTCATATGCCTTGAGTATGACAAGCAAATACCAATCCAATTCAGGTGAGAGTCACTGGATTACAGTCAAGAACATCCTAAAGAACTTGAGAAGAACTAAGGATGCTTTCTTGATATTTGGCGGTGAGGAAGAGTTGCGTGTAAGGTGTTACACTGATGCAAGCTTCCAAACCGACAGAGATGACTTTAGATCACAGTCGGGATATGTGTTTTGCCTGAATGGAGCAGCGGTGAGCTGGAAGAGTTCCAAGCAAGAGACGGTGGCTGATTCTACAACAGAGGCTGAGTACATTGCTGCAAATGGCGCAGCAAAGGAAGCTGTTTGGATCAGAAAGTTTGTTTCTGAACTTGGTGTCTTTCCTAGCATTGCGAACCCAGTTGATTTGTACTGTGACAACACTGGGGCGATCGCGCAATTGAAGGAACCCAGATCACACCAGAAATCCAAGCACGTGCTCAGGAAGTTTCATCTGATTCGAGATATTATCGATAGAGGAGACGTTCGGATATGCAAGATTCCTACAGATGAGAATCTGTCAGATGCGCTTACAAATCCGCTCACGCAGTGGAAGCATGAAGGGCACACTAGGAGTATGGGCATATGAGGTGCGCCAGATTGGCTCTAGTGCAAGTGGGAGACCGTTGGAATAGATGCCCTAGAGGCAATCTAGTTTAGTATGAATTTATTTGTGGCTAGAAATTCATTTATTATTTATCGGATATTTAATATAATGAAGTCCTTAGATAAAAAATTGTGTTGTTTATCTTAAATATCCCTAGTCCAGTATAATGATTAATGGGATAATCATCTATAGACTAGTATGGGGTTGGATTGATATGGAGATATCATGATCCAACACATAGGTGTGCATTAGGGGTAATGACGCACTGGATTGACCCATATCCGAGAAGGCTACATACACGTTATGTTGAGTCACAAGCTCTTCTCGCGGTGCAATGGTATTGTCATCCTTAGACTTGAGGGCACTAGATATTCTAGTTGTGGATTATTGTGATTTTGGTAGCGTTAAACGCTACACCGTAACTGGGTAGTTATAAAGGCGTGTACTGGATACAATAAGAAGCAAGCTTAGAGATCGTAGTGGACGTAGATAGAATTTTTCCCTCCCACATAACGGTAGAAAATATCCTAGGCCACTCGAGGGATAGTACTTATATAATGTCTGGCCAGACTCAAATAAATCAATATGGGATATTGATGTTATTTGCACGAATAAGGCTATTCCCATGGATCGAGAAACTATGGATTGGATATACGAGTGTGACTTGTATGTCTCGTGTCCAATCCGGATATAGAGACAAAGGGATGAGACAATTACTTGTACAAAGGTTGTCAAGATGACTATTCTATTAGTTGGCTAGAATGAATGTTTTGCTAGAAACCGCTCCATATTAGCAAATAGTTGCTACCAACTAGATAGAACCTATGGGGTCACACGCTATATAGAGTTGAACTAGATTTGAGAATTAATTAATTGGGTTAATTAATTAGAAGGATCACTTTGCAAAATCTTGCAAACTAAGTAGGGACTAATTTGCAAGGAAGGGACTAAATTGAATGCTAGTAGGACTAGAATAAGTTCTTTAGGTAGTTGGCAAGGAGTTGTTGGACTATATAAAGGACCTTACTTCCTTCCTTCCCACAACTTATGCTCATAATTGATCATAACTAGAGTGGGAGAGAACAAAAGGAGAGAGCAACAAGCAAGGAAGGAGCCGACCGCCCCTCCCTTTGCCACCCCCCGTCCCCGTCGGCCACAAGGAGGCCGAACACCTCCTTGTTCGTCTCGTTTTGCGTGATTCTTCTTCCTCTTCCTCTTTCCGGGATAGCACCAAGGAGTGGGAGATCTAGAAATCAACTCTAAGCGTTGATCAACCATAGAGAACGTGACACAATTCGCGTTTGAAGTCATCAAAGGAGAACCCTAAGGTGTGTTATTGATTTCTTCCTTTACCATCGTTATGTCTCTTGACTTGTGATCCTAGGAGGGTTTTGCATGGTTAATTATTGTTTCCGTTGCGCATCCATGAATCAAAACCCTACAGTGGTATCAGAGCCACAGGTCGTAGAGCATAAACGTGGTTTATGTGTTACGTTTTAGTTGTTTTACACCTTAAATTGATTGTTTATCGCGTAAAACAAGAAAAATCAAGCATGGGATGCAATTTGTCAATAATCTATCATAACAAGATCTTATTTTTGCATTGGATGCATGAATTGGTGAGTTTGAGAAATTTTAGGATCTTAGATCTAGGGTTTGGGCATCCTTGGGGAAGAAGGAGTTCTTCCAGAACAAGGAAACAACCAAACTTGGGCATCAAGCAAGGGAGTTGTTTTGGAAACAACTCCCTATAGAGGTTCGGCCCCCTAAGGGGACCGCCCCTCTTGCTTGCCGCCCAAGTCTTGGCCGCCCTAGGGGCCGGGCAGCCCTAGCCCGCAGCCTAGCCACGTGGGCTAGGGCCCGGCCCGGCCCTAGGGCCTTGCGGTTCACCTTGTTGGGCCCGGGCAATTGGATTGTTGGGCCCATGGACCGTTTTAACCCTAGAATTCCTAAAATCAATTAATATTGACAAGCGCGTTAAAATTGGATTTTAACTGTTTATGTGCAGTTCGCAAGGTGATTGGATATGGCCTTAGGATGTGGTTTGATGTGGATGTTTAATTTTGTGGTTTGGTTTACGGCCTGCGAGCTGATCAATTAATTGTAATAATTAATTAGAGTTTTTATGGTCTGCGTGCCATTTTTTTCTCAACTTGTGAGATTTATTTTATTTAGTATAGAAGTTAGCTAGTGCTAGATAAAGTAGATTGTTAGCCAAGATTGAAGAAAAGAAGCCCAAAGCCAAAAGGAGCCACAAAAGATGGAGCATGGAGCATTCCACATGACTATGAAGGATGGACCAAAAGATCAAGACGCATGGAGATGTGTTTGCTTTTAGGGTTCATAGATAATTCCATTGGCTTGGAATTATCTTAGTCTAGAAAAGGCCATATCCACATCACGTTTATTTTTTGTTTTGTGGTTGTTTACTTTATTGTCTTATTATTTTGTGGCTGGTGTATGGATGATGCATGCAATTAGGATAATAAGATAATTAGACAACCCGGATCTATTATTTGGAGTTGTGCCCAAACTCAAATAGATAGATTAGTTGATATTGATCAACAAAACAATTAAAAGTTGAATTTAAAATTCCTCAAAATTCAAATATTGTGTTCTTGCCTTCTCGTTATTTAAAAACTCATGATCATCATTATTTATCAAGTTCGTGCGTTCCAAAGCATGGCGACTTGGTTCATAATGATGGAATGCGATGGCACAAGCTAGTAATGTGCAATTGTTTAAATAAGAGGTTGAACGCAACTAGGCAATTAATATGATTAAGAAACCTAGAGGCAATCAATTGGGATTATCCATATGGATGGATAAATAAGGAGTTATTTGCCCAATTGAACCAAGAGTTGCATAAGGGATGCAATTGGAATTGTTCCTACCTAAAGTAGTCAAATTATGGGTGACTTGCCAAAGCAAGCTCATAAGGAGATGAAAAATGGATCTTGGCCCGCTAGAAAATATAAGGATATTTTCCGCATTAATATCTTGTGGGTTATTAATCCGTAGAAAAATAATGGGAGCTATATTTGATAAACTAGCCATTATTGAATATAGTCAAAAATTCACAAATACTAAAACTTGCGTATTTTCCTTTTGTAGAATTCCAAATGGAAAACAACTCATAGAGCTCACAACATTCCCTACGATCTGTCCTTGAGAAGGACAAGCTCTCTGGAACCAACTTTTTTGATTGGTACAGAAACTTGAGAATTGTTCTCAAGCAAGAAAAGAAACTGTACGCAATAGAGGAGCACGTTCCAGAAGGTCCAGAGAACCAAACGCCTGTTGCCCTAAAGGCGTATCAAAATCGTGTTGATGACGCTAATGATGCGGCCTGCCTTATGCTATGCACCATGACTTCTGAGCTTCAGAAGCAACACGAAAACATGAATGTTGTCGATATGATCGAGCATCTGAAGCAGCTCTTCCAAGAGGAGGCAAGGGTAGAGAGGTATGAGGTCTCGAAGGCACTGTTCAAGTGTCATCTGGCAGAAGGGAACCCGGTGGGACCCCATGTACTCCGTATGATCGGGTACTTGGAGAATCTCGCCCGACTGGGGTTCCCGGTCGGCCAAGAGTTGGCAACCGATCTCGTGTTGCAATCGTTGCCCGGGAGTTATGGACAGTTCATCATGAACTATAACATGAACGAGATCATGAAACCACTGCCAGATTTTGAGGACAGCTGAACAGAGCATCAAAAAGGGTAAGGGCAAGGCCATTATGATGGTGCAGAAAGGAAAGGGCAAAAGGTTTGCCTCATCCTCCAAGGGCAAGGGCAAGTCAGTTGCCAAGTCCAAGGAACCTGCCCTTAAGCCTGTTGGTGGCATTGCCAAAGGTGTGACTAAATGTGAGTGTCACTACTGCAGTCAGCCTGGACACTGGAGGAGGAACTGCCCAAAATATCTGGAGGAGAAGAGGCTTGGAATAGTGATTCCACCACCACCAGGTATTTTTGTTGTAGATGTCAATTTAACTGTCTCTACATCATGGGTATTAGATACTGGATGTGGATCTCACATTTGTCGAAATGTGCAGGATATAAAGAGAAGTAAAAGATTGGCTAAAGGGGAGGTAGATCTGCGCGTTGGGAATGGAGCAAAGGTTGCTGCGTTGGCCATTGGCGTGTGCGAGCTATCTCTGCCTTCAGGATTAGTTTTAGAATTAAATAAATGCTATTTTGTGCCTGCTATGAGCATAAACATTATTTCTGATAAAGAACAATTGTTGTTCCTTTTATTTGAATAATATTCAATATTTTAGTGCGCAATTATTTAATGGACTGTATGTCCTTGATCTAAGCAATCCTGTCTACAACATTAATACCAAGCGGATTAAAATAAATGATTTAAATCCTGCTTATTTATGGCACTGTCGTTTAGGCCACATATACGAGAAGCGTGTATCTAGGCTCCATAAGGATGGACTACTAGAGTCATTTGATTTTGAATCATATGAGACATGTGAGGCTTGTTTGTTGGGAAAAATGACAAAGTTCCCTTTCAATAAGAAAGGTGAGAGGACTACTGAGCAATTGGCGCTCATACATACTGATGTGTGTGGGCCATTTGCCACGCCTGCCAGGGGTGGTTACGTCTACTTCATTACATTTACTGATGATTACAGTAGATATGGATTTGTGTACCTCATGAGGGCAAAATCCGAATCCTTTGAAGTGTTCAAAGAATTCAAGAATGAAGTAGAGAAGCAACTTGGCAAAAGTATCAAGGCTCTACGATCGGATCGTGGAGGGGAATACTTGAGCCAAGAGTTTGACGACTATCTTAGAGAGTGTGGGGTTGTGTCCCAACTCACTCCACCCGGAACGCCACAATGGAATGGCGTGTCTGAGAGGAGGAATCGAACCCTATTGTATATGGTTCGATCTATGATGTGTCAGAATGATCTTCCATTATCATTTTGGGGCCACGCTCTATTAAGTGCAGCTTTCACCATTAACCGTGTTCCATCTAAATCAATCATGAAGACACCATATGAGATGTGGAGTGGGAGGCGTCCCACACTATCGTTCATGAGGATTTGGGACTGCGATGTCTATGTAAAACGTTTACAATCAGACAAGCTAGGGCCGAAATCGGATAAGTGTAAGTTTGTGGGGTACCCGAAGGAAACTAAGGGTTACTACTTCTACAATCCAACCGAGAACAAAGTGTTTGTTGCTCGGACCGGCGTGTTTCTAGAAAGAGAGTTTGTCTCTAAAGAAGCAAGTGGGAGGACTGTAGAACTTGAAGAGGTTCAAGAACCACAAATCACTGAACTGATTATGGAACATGAACAGGAACCACAAGCAGTTGTGGAGCAGCCTGTTCAGGTAACACAAGAGCTTCGTAGATCTAGTAGAGTGCGCCAGGAACCCGAGAGGTATGGACTTCTCGTGACCGATTCCGGTGACACAATGCTCATAGATGATGAGCCTACTACCTATGAAGAGGCCATGAAGGGCCCAGACTCTCAGAAGTGGCTAGAAGCCATGAGATCCGATATGGAATCCATGTATACCAAAAAAGTATGGACTTTGGTGGAACCACCCGAAGGGGCGCGACCCATAGGGTGCAAGTGGGTATTCAAGAAGAAGATTGACATGGATGGTAATGTGATTACCTATAAGGGCCGATTGGTGGCCAAAGGATTCAGACAGATTCATGGTATTGACTATGATGAAACCTTTTCACCAGTCGCTATGACCAAATCCATCCGAATCCTACTTGCGATTGCAGCATACCATGACTATGAGATTTGGCAGATGGATGTCAAAACAGCATTCCTTTATGGGAATCTCCTCGAGGACGAGTATTTGATACAGCCGGAGAGTTTTGAGGATCCAAAGCAAGCCAACAAAGTCTGTAAGCTGCAACGATCCATTTATGGATTGAAGCAAGCTTCTAGGAGTTGGAATCGACGTTTTAATGAAGTAGTCAAAGAATTTGTCTTCATCAGGAACGAAGATGAGTCTTGTGTCTACAAGAAGGTTAGTGGGAGCTCTATAGATTTTCTGGTCTTGTATGTGGATGACATACTACTCATTGGAAACGACGTTCCCATGCTGCAATCTGTTAAAGATTGGCTAAGGAAGTGTTTCTCAATGAAGGACTTAGGGGAAGCAGCCTATATACTCGGTATAAAGATCTATAGAGATAGATCTAAGAGGCTGCTAGGCCTAAGTCAAAGTACATATATTGACAAGGTGTTGAAACGGTTCAACATGCAAGATTCCAAGAAGGGATTCTTGCCCATGTCACATGGGATCACTCTTTCGAAGAGTGGTTGTCCTTCCAATGAGATTGAGAAGGAACGCATGAGTAGAATTCCCTATGCCTCGGCCATAGGATCTATCATGTACGCCATGTTATGTACCAGACCAGATGTGTCATATGCCTTGAGTGTGACAATCAGATACCAATCCAATCCAGGTGAGAGTCACTGGATTACAGTCAAGAACATCCTAAAGTACTTGAGAAGAACTAAGGATGCTTTCTTGATATTTGGCGGTGAGGAAGAGTTGCGTGTAAGGGGTTACACTGATGCAAGCTTCCAAACCGACAGAGATGACTTTAGATCACAGTCAGGATATGTGTTTTGCCTGAATGGAGCAGCGGTGAGTTGGAAGAGTTCCAAGCAAGAGACGGTGGCTGATTCTACAACAGAGGCTGAGTACATTGCTGCAAATGGCGCAACAAAGGAAGTTGTTTGGATCAGAAAGTTTGTTTCTGAACTTGGTGTGGATCCTAGCATTGCGGATCCAGTTGAGTTGTACTGTGACAACACTGGGGCAATCGCGCAATCGAAGGAACCCAGATCACACTAGAAATCCAAGAACGTGCTCAGGAAGTTTCATCTGATTCGAGATATTATCGATAGAGGAGACGTACGGATATGCAAGATTCCTACAGATGAGAATCTGTAAGACCCCCTTACAAAGCCACTCACTCAGTGGAAGCATGAAGGGCACACTAGGAGTATGGGCATACGAGATGCGCCAGATTGGCTCTAGTGCAAGTGGGAGACTGTTGGAATAGATGCCCTAGAGGCAATCTAGTTTAGTATGAACTTATTTGTGGCTAGAAATTCATTTATTATTTATTGGATATTTAATATAATGAAGTCCTTAGATTTACAATTAAGTTGTTTATCTTAAATATCACTAGTCCAGTATAATGATTAATGGGACAATCATCTATAGACTAGTATGGGGTTGGATTGATATGGATATATCATGATCCAACACATAGGTGTGCATTAGGGGTAATGACGCACTGGATTGACCCATATCCGAGAAGGCTACATACACGTTATGTTGAGTCAGAAGCGCTTCTCGCGGTGCAATGGTATTGTCATCCCTAGACTTGAAGTCACTACATATTCTAGTTGTGGATTATTGTGATTTTGGTAGCGTTAAACGCTACACCGTAACTGGGTAGTTATAAAGGCGTGTACTGGATACAATAAGAAGCAAGCTTATAGATCGTAGTGGACGTAGATAGAATTTATCCCTCCCACATAACGGGAGCAAATATCCTAGGCCACTCGACGGATAGTTCTTATAGAATGTCTGGCCAGACTCAAATAAATCAATATGGGATATTGATGTTATTTGCACGAATAAGGCTATTCCCATGGATCGAGAAACTATGGATTGGATATACGAGTGTGACTTGTATGTCTCGTGTCAAATCCTGATATAAAGACAAAGGGATGAGACAATTACTTGTACAAAGGTTGTCAACATGACCATTCTATTAGTTGGCTAGAATGGATGATTTGCTAGAAACCGCTCCATATTAGCAAATAGTTGCTACCAACTAGATAGAACATATGGGGTCACACGCTATATAGAGTTGAACTAGATTTGGGAATTAATTAATTGGATTAATTAATTAGAAGGAACACTTTGCAAAACCCTGCAAACTTAGTAGGGACTAATTTGCAAGGAAGGGACTAAATTGAATTCTAGTAGGACTAGAATAAGTCCTTTAGGTAGTTGGCAAGGAGTTGTTGGACTATATAAAGGACCTTCCTTCCTTCCTTCCCACAACTTATGCTCATAATTGATCATAACTAGAGTGGGAGAGAACAAAAGGAGAGAGCAACAAGAAAGGAATGAGCCGACCGCCCCTCCGTTTGCCGCCGCCCGTCCCCGTCGGCCACAAGGAGGCCGAACACCTCCTTGTTCGTCTCGTTTTGCGTGATTCTTCTTCCTCTTCCTCTTTCCCGGCTAGCACCAAGGAGTGGGAGATCTATAAATCAACTCTAGGCGTGGATCAACTATAGAGAACGTGACACAATTCGCGTTTGAAGTCATCAAAGGAGAACCCTAAGGTGTGTTATTGATTTCTTCCTTTACCATCGTTATGTCTCTTGACTTGTGATCCTTGGAGGGTTTTTCATGGTTAATTATTTTTTCTGTTGCGCATCCATGAATCAAAACCCTACAAGAAGCGGTTGAGATCTCTGAAATCTACACAAATGCAAAGTTGCCCATTCTTCTTCACCACATGCACAATGTTAGCCAACCAGGTGGGATGATGATTCGGCTCGATGAACCTGGCAGTGAGCAGCTTGACGATTTCTTGCTTGATTTTCATGTTTATCTCCGGCCTGAAGCTTCTTGTACTTTGTTTTACCGGTTTAGATCGTGGGAATACATCTAACCTGTGCATAGTGATGCTCGTGTCCAGGCCAGGCATTTCATCATATTCCCAAACAAACACGTCTTTGTAATCAGTCAGTAGCTGCAGCAATTTTGCTTCTTCCTCGCCTGTGAGGTCTGCACTCAAAAAGACGGGCCTCTTATGAGGAGAATTCAATATACACCAAGAGCAGAGGATAAGAGCACAGGAAGAATAGGGTTGTGCGTAGGGAGAGAGTAAGACAATAGCACTGTATGAGAGAGAGACAGGATTTTGGCAGAGCTTCCGCGTATCTCAGGTGATTCCCTCTTTTATGGAAGGGTTAACGATCCTATATATAACGGAGAATGTGACCGTTGTAGTGGGTTAATGCGCCCATTAATGGCGGCTTAATTAGCTTAACCACAACGGCACGTTCGTCCTCGTATACCAGAACCGTTATGAGGTTGACCGGGTTTATGGAGCTCGTGCCATAAATCTCTCAAAACAGTTACCAAGGTCGCGCGCGGGCTTGGTTGTCGCTCGCGCGCGACAGGACTTACTCTAGCCTCCAAACCACTAAGTCCCTACAAGTCCCGTGTAGTGGTATGCGAGGGCCCTGTCTCGCAGCCCCCACGTGGATCAGCGCGGGTGGTGATCCAGTGTGTGTGGAGCACAGCTAGGTGTGCTGGATGATCGCCACGTGGCTAAGATATGCCTGTCTAGAAAGCACTATCTACAACTGTATATAATGAATTCACCATCAGCAAAATTATTCGATCTTTTCCGTGTGAACTAACTAGTGATTAACTATTTAAATTGATTTTTATGCAACTATTGATTAATTACTTCGATTGATTTTTTTATGCTTTCTAAGTTTCAATACTTGAAATGAGATTTAAACAATTTCAATGTGAGGAAAAATGCTCTCTCTCTACGAGCCACTCTTGCTCCCCAATGAGCGTTGCTAGCTCCTTGAGCTCATCACCATCCATACTCATTGCTTAAACCATTGTCAACGCCTAAACTCTCCCCCAATCACTCTCTATCTCTCTCTTTATGATTTAGAGTTAATCATTTGCATGCATTGTTTCGTGTGATTAGTAGCTTGCTTTTGATTTTGTAGAATCTCTTGCTTGTTTCTTTAGTTGTTGCAGCTAGTGCTTTGATAGTATTTAGAGATCTTCATCCCTTTAGCTTCTCTTCAGTGTCTTCTGTTTTCCTCCCTCTTCTTGGCTTCTTCTCTTGTAGTGGCTGTCTCTCCATGTCTAATCCATATCAAACTGATTTCAATCGTTCCTCCTCTAATGATTCCAGAGAGGAGAGGCTAGATGAAAGGGGATCAGTTCTTGCTCTTGATCCTGTTAAAGCTTATGCTTTTAGGGAGATAATGAAGAACACCCTGATAGCCAAGTTTATAGGGTCCAAACCCTTTCCCCTGCTGTCATGCAAAGTGTGATTTCAAAAAAATTGAAAACTTTTGGTAATCTTTGGATTGAAAATAAGGAGCTATCAAAAAATGACATTAGATACCTTTTTCATTTTCAAAAACAGGAAGATAAGGACTTCTTTCTCAATGAATCAGTGGTTACTTTTCATGGCCTAAGTCTAGTTTTCAAAGAAAGAAAGCTGAATCAAGCTCTTATGGAGGTTGATTTTTCTCATGCTGATTTGTGGTTTCAAGTTCCTAACTGCCCTCTAGAAGGTTATCACTTTGATCATGCCAATAATATTGGTGTTCTTGTTGGTAACATACTGGTGATTGATTGGTCTTATGAGAGAGTCAGAAACTTGCATGGATTAAGGATTAAAGTGAGGGTTAATTTGAACAATGCTCTGGTTCTGGGAACCTATGTTAAGCTTGCTAATGAGCCTCTAAAGTGGGTCTATTTCAGTTATGAGCATGTGTTCAAAGTGTGCTACAGATGTAGTTTGATTGGTCACAGAAACAAAGAATGCACCTCAAACCTGGTAGAAGTCTTAGAGCAGCTGGAGATGAGATACATTCAATCCCATTTTCTCTCTAGCCTACCATTCCATGTGAATCCCCAAAGACCACTTTTCACTAATCTCCTCAAAGCACACTCAAAAAATGGTCCATTCCGTACTATGAAGTTTGATACCAGTGTTGTTCCTATCTATGATTTCTCGGTTCCCACCATGAGCCAAGACCCAACTCAAGGCCCACCACAGGATCTTGTTTTTACTGTGGACAGTTTGTCGTCCTCACCTAAAGAACCCTACTACACTCCCTGCTCACAAACTCAATGTGAAGATCTCAACCAAAATCTTAATCTTCCAGCAGACCCGGATTTTATAGGAACCACCTCCACCAACCCTGCATTCACCTCATTTAATACTAATCACCACTTCCAATGGCCTGATCTCATTCCCCCTGCAGTTACTTCCCCCCTGTTCTCACATCACTTGAATCTTTTTAATTTGAGCTCTTCCTTAGAGGCGATTACGGTCCCTATCAATTCAAATCTGTCTCAAGTGCATGAAGGGATGTTGGGTTCCCAACAGTCTTCTTTAACTGCCAAGGCTTCTTTTGACGATTCCCTTCCCCAAGAATTGATTCAACTTCCTCCGATCATTACTACAAAAGGGAAAGAAGTGGTTGTGGCAGAAGTTTTACCCTCCACCTTACCCCCCCCCCCATTTGCTCCAACCCTCAATAACCAGTGTCCAAATAATTCTAACACCATGCGTACACTCCCAACCACTTATAAGATGTTAAGAAACATAAGGTTTGTGATGAAAGCCCCTGATTTCACTCCATCTGTTACAACTGAGCAAGAGTTTGATTCCTCACAAAGAAAGAAGGATATTGAAGAGTTGGAATAAGTTATTGCTGAGAAGGACAAGATGGTTCCCAGAAAGCAAAGAGAAAAAGCCAAAAAATCAAAGGATGTGGTGGGTATCAAGGTGAAGAAAGGAGAAGGTTCCTCAATCAAGATGAAGAAGAAGGCTGCTACCTCAAAGAATGCTAAGGATGAGAAGGTGCAGAAACCAGTTAAGAAGAGAGATTCCAGATCCTCTCAGATGGATTCTCCTTTCAGTAGGATCAAGGGTAAGAAGACACGCACAAAATTAATAAAGCCATGCAGCAAGGTAATCACTTGTTTTTTGTTTTTAATCCTTTCTCGCCACTTTTTCTGAACTTCAAGTTTAAGAAAAGACTAGGAGAAGAAGAGTTTAAACTGACTGGTTGTGATCAACAGATTTTTTTTTTTAAATTCACTGTGGTTTAGGATGGTTGTCCCACAACAACCATCCAAGAAATTATGAATCTTTTAAGTTGGAGCTGTAGAGGAATTGGCCAGACGTCTGCAATTTCAGAAGTTTTTTCTCTGGCCAAAAAACGTAAGCCCTCTCTAATTTTCTTATCAAAAACCAAAAATGATGTTACTTTTCTTAATAGTAAGTTTCGCAAGTTAGGTTTTGATTCCACTTTTGGTGTTGATCCTGAGGATACTAGAGGTGGTCTTTGGTGTGCATGGAATAATCACACATTGGATTGTGCTATCTGTTTCTCCTCTGTTAATCTGTTACTTCTCAAAGTCTCTGATATTCTTAGAGGTCAGTGGTTCCAGGTTTAGTTTATGGTTCTCCATATTATGAAAAAAGATATGAAGTTTGGAACATTTTCAATGATGTTCTCCCTCTTAATTAACCTCTTGTACTAATTGGGGATTTTAATCAGGTTGTTTACCAACATATCAAGGCTGGTCGTGGTGCCTCTTATTTTACATTAGCCAAATCCTTTCTTAGGTTCATTAATTTATGGAATCTGTTTGAGGTTAATAATGTTGGACCTTGGTTTACTTGGTCTAATAATAGATCTTCCTCCATTCCAACTTTTGAAAGATTAGATAGGGCTCGGTGTAACCTGACACTTCTTAATATTTTCCCTGACCTATTTGTTTCAAACTTGGGTATGTCTGTCTCTCACCACTCACCAATATTGATCAACCTTATTCCCCCCAAGCCCCATGTAGGGTACAGATACCCTAAATTTGAAGCATGGTGGCTTAGATATGAAGAAGGTTTTGATCTAATTAAATTTGTCTGGAGTCTTCATATCCCTGGCTCTCCTAGTTATAAGGTTGCTAAAATTATTTTCATTACACTTCATACTATTAGAACTTGAGCTAGCAATAGACCTAATCTCTCTAATCAGATTAAGCAAGCTAAAAGTGATATTTGTCTTCTTCAAAATGATCTCCTCTACTTTTCACAAGACTTATTTAGAAGAAGGCAAAATTGATTACTCTCTTAAAATGTGAAGAAACCTATTGGGCACAACGTGCTAGATGCGCCTGGCTTCAAGATGGGAATAAAAATACAAAATTTTTTCATGCTTATACTAAGATTAGAAGGCAACATAATTCTATTAGATCTTTACAGGATCAAAATGGTGTTGTTTTAACTGATCCCCTCCAAATTTCAATTGCGTTTGTTAATCATTTTAAGATAATTTATTCTAAGCCTTCTCGCTCACCAAATGATCTGTACTTAGAAAATAACAACTTATTTGGTTTTGACCTCCTGTTTAATGTTAAGAAAACTCTTACTCCTGATCAGCAAGCCTTTCTTAGTACCTCTTTCACTGCTAATGAAGTCAAGACTGTTGTCCTTTCTTTATCCCCACTTAAGGCTCCTGGCCCTGATGGGATGCATGCTATCTTTTTCCAGAAAGCTTGGCCTTTCATCTCTGTTCAAATTACTTCAGCCATTCTCTCTTTCCTTAACTCTGGTCATCTTCTTATAGAGTTTAACAAAACCCTTATTGTGCTAGTGCCTAAGACTAATAACCCCCTCAATGCTTCTGACTGTAGGCCCATCAGTCTTTGTAATGTGATTTATAGGATTATTGCTAAAATCATTGCTAATAGACTTAAAATTGTCATCCCTTCTTTAGTCTCTTGTAATCAAAATGGCTTTGTCCCAGGAAGGATTATTCAAGATAATTTACTTATAGCTCAAGACTTAGTACATACCATCCATAAATCTAATTCCCCCACCCATAAAAAATTAGGAGCTCTCAAGCTGGACATCTCCAAAGCCTTTGATAGGGTTAGATGGGATTTCTTAGAGGCCTTACTTCACCAGATGCATTTTCCCTCTCACTTCATTAATATTATCTGGCAATGTGTCTCCACTGTCTCCTATCAAGTAGTTATTAATGGTGCTGCTTATGTTTCTTTTAAACCACATAGAGGATTGAGGCAAGGTGATCCCCTTTCTCCTTCCTCTTATCCCTTTATGTTGAGGTCTTTTATTCTTCTCTCATTCATGCTAATAATATAGGACTAATCCCTGGTATTCCCTATTCTATTAGAGATGAGATTACCCATTTGCAATTTGCTGATGATACTCTTCTCTCTTTTCAAATTAGTCAAAATGTAGGTAATTCTATTCAATCTCTGCTCTCTTCTTATGCTAGGCAGTCTGGTTTAGATATTAATATTTATAAATCTTCCATTGCTTTTAGTCCCAATTGTTCTCATATTGATAAGCTTGCAATAAACCTAACTCTTAATGTTATTGAACAACCCCATTTAGGTAAGTATCTTGGCATTTATCTGAATAAAAAAGGTAACAATAAAGAACTCATAGAAGATACGGTTAATAAAGTTTACAAGAAATTCTCTAGTTGGAAAGGACTCCTTTTAAACTTTGTAGGAAGGTGTGCTCATTAAAGCTGTCCTAAATAGCCTTTTGGTTTATCCTATGTCCATTAGTGTTTTCCCTAATAAAACTTGTAATTTAATCACTTCTATGTTGGCAAAATTCTTATGGTTTGGTAATACTTCTTCCAAAGGTATACACTGGCTTCCCTGGAATTTTCTATGCAACAAGATTAATAGAGGGGGCTTAGGTTTCAAACATATCTCTGCTTTTAACAATGCTTTAATTGCTAAAAACAGCTGCCGTATGATTTCCTCTAAATCCACTCTTTTCTCTAAAAATTTCACCAATTAGTATTGTAGAAGAACTCAATTTAGTACTATTAAGGTTGTACCCTCTTCCTCTACTGCTTGGAGAACCATCTGCAAAGGTAAAGACATTCTTTCTCAAGGTGTAGCTTGAAAAATTGGTAATTGTCATGATATTATGATCAGATCCTCTGGGTGGATTCCTGATGTTCCTGCTGGTTCAATACAGGAAATTTTGAAAACCATTGATCCCAGACATATTTTTAAATAATTTGACCAGTTATTGGACTCATCAATTGATGGAAGTGGCAGATGGTGTAGTAGAACTATTAATCATCTTTTTTCTAGATGGCTTGCTAATATGATAATGGAGCAGGAATGTGGTCATTTTCACCAAATGAATGCCCCCTTTTGGAATGCCTCCTCCTCTGGTGTCTTTACTGTGTCATCTGCTTACTCTTTTCTTAATTACAATAACAGTTTCCCTAACTTGTCCTCTTCTCCTCTTCATTTTAAATCTGTTAGCTATGCTTTCAATTGGTCTAATCTTTGGAAGTCTGGCTTACCAAACAACATTATTGGTCTACTATGGAGAATTCTTACCAACTCTCTTCCCACATTCCATAACCTGCATTCGAGAGTTATAACTATTAACCCTATTTGTCCTTTCTGTAATCTCACCACTGAGACAGCTACTCATCTTACTTCTTTGTCAAGGGCTCAAGGTCTCTGGCATAAGGCTAATATTATGATTCCTACTCATTCTACTCTTAACATTTTCTATTGGATAAAGAGTTGGCTAAGAAAAAAGAAGGCTTGGCAAGATAATCCTCATTGGTGTTTGGCTACCTACCATCATTTGGATCCTCTGGAAAACCAGAAACCAGATGATCTTCCAAAAAGTTAACACAAATGGGGATCAGATTTATCACCTAGCTCAGGACCTCGTGGGACTGATTATGCTTTCTATTAATCCTATTTAATGATTCCTCTAATGCTTCTCTCAGATTTAACAGATATGGTTAAGATTGCTTTGGTTGATGGTGCCCCTTCTTGGGCAAAGGCTAGTGATCAGTTTGCAGCGTGTTCCAGTGTCCAGCAAGTGCTTGAGGTTGCTCCATTAGCTTCTGTGCCCCCTCTTGATGATCTAGTAGAAGCTCCAGCTGTTGGTGTTTGTGCGCTTGGTTTGCCTTCTGCTGATGATGGTGTACCTCCAGTGGTTCCAGATAGCTCTTGCCCCCCTCAGTCTGGTGCAACTATTGAAGATGTTCTCCCCCACCCCTGCCTCCAAGTTTGGTGCCCTCTGATGCTATCATCCCCTACATAATGGATTAGTTTATCTTGGTTTAGTTTATCAGTTTCAGATTAGTAGTTCTCTAGTTGTATCTATGTTCTGGTTTGTTTAGACTACTTTTGTGTGTTTTGGCTGCTCTTAGGTGAGACTCGTGTCTATGGTTGGCTTGATTATGTTTCTTCCTATTTTGCTTCTAGCGTGTACCTAAACTCTTGTTATCAATTGAAGTTCTCATGTTCAACCAAAAAAAAAAAAAAAAACTTGAAATGATATTTCTTATTCTATGTCATGTTGATTCTTTGTGTACAAATATTTAGGTGTTGTGAAACTGACAATACTATGTTGTGTAGAATAAAGGCAAATCAGCTAACCCACCCAAACCGAACCAATCCAGGTTGTTGGTTCGGGCTCATTTTTGAAGTAGGCGGATTGGGTTTGACTTGGATATATCTAACCTAGTGATCATTGAATCGGGTACTTTTTCTCCTACTAAACCACCAAAACCTAATCATGTACACCCCTAGTTTCCCTTGTTCAGCTACATGATGGTCGAGAGACCAGACCGACAACAAAAAACAACCGCAAGAATAAGCAACTATAAAAGTGCTCATAAATGACGACAAGAGATAACTAGAGGGAGGTAACATGCATAAATATATTCATCAAAGCACATGAATCAACTAAATATATCAATCATCGATCAATTGAATAAAAATTGCAAATGAGTGGTTAACTCAAGTGGTAGAGTCTTTAAAAAGTCCATGCATGAGGTCCTGGTTTCAAACTAGGTAGACGACAAACGAGTAAGTCTAAAAAATATAGAATTAAACATATGTGAGTTTGGTATGACTTATTTGTAATTTAACGACAAAAATGTAAGTATAAAAAATATAAAATAAAACATGGGTGAGTTTTTGGTATGACGTATTTGTAACTTAAGCTGACTTATAAGTTCGTGTAAAAAAAAGTTAACGACAACAAAGAAAAACAAAAAAGTCATGTGTGTTTGGAGAAAAAGATTTATAAGTCCAAAAGTTAAAAAAAAAAAAAAAAAAAAAAAAAAAAAAAAAAACTTCAGAACCTAATTTTGTCTACACTCAATTTTAATATCATGGATTTGTAAGTCGAACTCAAACTTTTCAGCTTATAAGCCCATACCAAAATAAGTCGGCTTCAACTTATATCCTAAAACTGACATATAAGCTGCTTATAAGTCATATCAACCCCATTCCCCCACATCCCATATCAGCACTACTTGATCTAAAAGGGGTATAACCGTCATTTTGAGGCGTTACACAGCCATGATAAAACCCTGCTAAACCCACCACGACGGACGGGGACGGCAGTTTTCTTCCTCACGCACACGTACGTTCTCCTAAAGCTATAGTCATAATGAATCATAGCGACGCCCACGATGAAGATGATGATGGTGTGTACGGCCTCAACGTCATGGAGAGCGAGATACGCGTAATCGACCCCGACGATGAAGGCAATCTCTCCTCCTTGGCTCATTCTCTCTGATCTCATCGATTTTTGTTAAACCCTAATTCTATATTCTAGTATATGCAGATAACCTCACTACTTCAGTTTGAGTAACTAAGCAAAGTTATGATTTCTCTATGCTAACTAGTAGTTAAAATAAAAGGTGTCTGATTCATTTGTTTAGCATTAAGAGATGATATATGACTAATATGAAATCATCAACAGTCTATGCCCCTGCACCATTCTTTTCTTTTCTGTGTTTTCTCACATAGTATCTTTTTCTCTCTTCTTTTAACTTGTATGGTTTCTTTTGAACTTGCTACGTACAGAGTTTCGAGTTTTACTACTCATCTTAATTCAACACATTTTCAAAGAAAAGTTTCCCAAACTCTCATCAATCTTGTCAATTTGAAGTTACGTTCTTGAAATAAACAAAGCAATTCAAGTCGGCATTTTTAGACATATCTTAGTCCCTATCGTCGAAATTCCTTTGATAAAGGTCATCACAAGCTTTCAACTTATCAGAAATATCATTATTTCCACTCGGTGGCTTTGCCTACAGTCTTCACCATGTCTTTTGTTTCAATTGGATCTATTGTAGCTGCTTTTATCTTTCTATGCCACTGAGCACCTCACGACAAAGCCACCAACTGGATTACTAAAAAGCACAGAGATGGAAGAGGTGTGAAACAAGCAAATGAAACAGTCCTAGATGGATTTGACCGATAATGTCATGAGGGTTTAAAATGCTTGAATCAAATTTGGTGTTTTTCTTTGTCTAGAATGATTTCATAGGAATCTGATGAATCGTGTGGTATGAGTTCCCATTTCTAAATGTATGGCTATGCAATTGGCCTTCTTTCTCAACATGGTTACTGATGTTGCTGACACAGACGGTGTAGAAGAACTTGATGGTGAAGATGAAGGTACATACTGTTATCCCATCGTCCTCTAGTTACTTTCTCCTGTTCTGTTGAACAGTCGACCAAAGTCGTGAATATGACCAATTTTGTTATGATGGTTTTACATGCTGCACTCAATTTTGGTAATTTTCTTTTTGTCAGGGATGATGGCAGAGGATGTTGATGACGCCATTTACACTTTTACTGGTCATACAAGTCAGTCTTGTTTTATAACTTTGTATTAATATACAATATGCACATAACCACACTCATCTTCAAATTTGCTACAGATCTTCGCGACGCAGAATCAGGCCATGACGGAGGATTGGAAGCTGAAGGTGGAGGTACTTACTGTTCCCTCTAGGTTATTCTCACCAGTTCAGTTGAGTAATTGAGCAAAATTGTGATTTTATGCTAACTAGTTGGGGGGGGGGGTAGGTTGTGATCTTTTGATCAGTCTCTTGATAGTTAAAAATGAATACATCCCAAGCAAATCAACAGAATCAAATCTCTCTCCACACTGAGTGTGAACAACCGCTTCACGTTTCCCCAACCACCCCGCCGTAGAATTCAGTTCAATCTCGGAAGACCTTGTATCGAAATCAATCGATCTTCTATCGAAATTTATCTCCACCTTGCAGCAGATCAGGTGGAGGAGGCGGTGAAGAAGCCGTTCTTTGGTCCTTGGATGATTGTTGCTCCTCGCAGAAAGAGAAGCAGCAATCGTACACATGGCAAAGAGAGGCTACTCTGGATGTACACGATGGAACCTTACAGTTGGGGGAGACTTCGAGCTTCAACGCCCTTGCTTCATTTGAGGAGAATTTAATGGTGATGCTCCTGACCACAATGGAGCAGTTCTTCCTCGTCATCAGTTGAGTGAGCTGGCAGAAAATTGAATACGTCAGCCCAATAACGCCAGGACACGTGGATCTAGAGGTCAGCAGAGTTACAATCAGAAAGGGAAAGGTTCTACTCGGGGGGAGAAACCGATTCCAAACCCTAGAATTCGAACTCACCGTTGCGATTAACCAATTTTAGGCAGGATCTTCCTTCACGATGGGTGCAGTTGAAGGAGGGGAGAGTTCCAAGTAGGGTGTTGGAGGTCCCAAGTCTATTTTGACAAGAAATGGGATAGCCCCTAACAGGCATATTTCGCCGTTTAATCAGCCTCCTTCAAAGCCTCTCCATGAAGATCCTCTCTTGGAGTTGCAGGACTGTTGGCAATAAAGCCACGAAGAGATTTTACTGGACAACTTTTGTTTTCATGTTCCTTTTATTTTGATTATTATGGAACCTAGGGTTGATGGGAGTAATGTAGCTGCTATATGTGGTCGGTCTCATTTTGATAAGAGTCATATTGTGGAAGCTAGAGGTTTTTCTGGTTGTATTTGGGTCTTTTGGGACAGAGAGGAGGTGGAGCTGGTTATTTTGTCTTCTACTTCTCAAGCTGTTACAAGTCTGGTTCATGAGAGAAATCAGTTTGACTGGCTGCTTACTGCTATTTATGCTAGCCCATTGGCTGTTACAAGTCTGGTTCATGAGGAGGAATAAGATTGATATGATTAAGCTTGAGTCTATGTTTGGTGTGGTTGGGCCTCAATGTAAGTTATGGCTTACTATGGCACAATTTAATGCTTCATGAAGATTCCTTCCAGCTTCCTGCCAATTTGGTTGGTTTCATTTTTTGTCAAGTTAATAGACTTGGGCAAGATTTGGATGTGATTCCTTCTTTGATCTTGCCCAAACCTGTTCTCGTGAAATGGGCTTCCCCTTCTACTGGGAGGTTCAAGATAAATGTGGACTGTGCTCACATAGCTAGAAATGGTGTTGTCTCTGTGGGAGCTGTTTGTAGAGATAGTGGTGGCTCTTGGCTTTGGGGTTTCCAAAAAAGAGGTTGGTGCTAGTTCTGCGCTGCAGGGAGAAACTGTTCTATTTTGAAGGATATATCAGCTTTGAAGGGAGTTTGGTAGCTTTCAAGCCATTGTGTAGTCTGATTCCTTGCCTGTTGTGGAGTTAGTTAGAAATGCTGATTGTCAACACCCTTTTTGACATCAAATTTCCAGAATTAGAGAGCTTTTTGATAGCTCGTGTTTGGAGGGAAAGGAACCTCGTCGATGCTTTGGCTGGTAACTGTAGTTGTAGTGATTTTGAGAAGTGAAGGGCCGGGTCTTGTAAGGATGGTGCTGTAGGCTTTTTGTCCCTCCTTTTATACCAAAAAAGAAAATGCATCCCGAGAAACACCTTGGATTCATTATGTGCAAAGTATACATTGTTTATGAACACTTTTGGATCTCACACACTCAATCTACTGCAAAATGTTTATGGTTCAGATTCCTTAAAAGAACATATTGTTGCAGAAAATCATCGTACTTAAAGTAATAAGGTTCCGTTTCCATCAACATCTGTCTTTCTCTTTACCTTAGAACACTACCCATCAAGAAATACAATACTGAGAACCATATTGTAAGGACAGATCCTGCATCGTAGCAAAAGTTTAGTTTACAATATCAAAAGTTGACACTGATCCACTATGAACCAAAATTATGCTTAGCCCACACTGGGCATCTGCCCTAATATGGGTAGAATTCTCTTACTGCATACTGAATTGGGTGTCAGGAATGAGAGTGAATTTGATAAATTTATCTATTAGGGATAATGTGGGAGATCTGTGTCGGAAACTTAATTGACGGTTTATGATCAGACCTAGACACCATTTTTTTTTTTGATTCACGGAGCTAGTATCAAGTGGATTGAAAGGAATAGACAGATAAAGGTTTTTCGTTCTTTGCAACATTATGCGTGTTACATTAGAGTATAGTGCTGTTACATGTAAGGCAATACCTTTCCCTTCCATACAGGTTCTTGTTCTCGAGATGGTTTATTGGTGCATCTACCTAAAGATAGGAAGAAAAAGAAAAATAACGAGAGAAAAATTCACTTCATAGTAGTAAACATCTTTACTAGGGTTCTTTTTCACTTGTGCTAAAATAAGATCTCCAAATTCGCAATCAATATTGATTCTGAAATCGGAAAACCGAGGTGAGGTTAATTTATTACAGAGAAGAGACAGAGAATAAGAAAGACCCATAAGCTTGGGAAATTAAAGATGCATCAAGAACCTAAGCATCATCAATTTATTGAAGAGAAAGCAGAATGTGTCACGTAGGAGCTCATAACCATTGAATTGTGGGTCTCTCAGGTCAATCCTGCTATTCTAAGAACTACTTTTAAGTGCTCTAACTCTTTTGTTCATCATCAGCATTGTAAACAACAATTTAACAGGAAGTTTATTTATGAAATTAACTCCCTCTCCCAAATTTTCCTTTTCCTGCATATGATGAGAAGCAACAATTATTGAAAGATTCATGAGTATACAGAAGAACCGGTCATACTAATGGTGAAAAGTTCTAGTTCTAAGAACACAACTACTGGTTATAAGGAACGACGTCACCCTAGTTCATGCAGACACATCTGAAGAAAATTTCGGATGCCCAAATATTTCGTCTATTCCTAGTTCCCAATCTATTGGATCCAATTTGATTAAAGACAATTCTTGATCTGGCAACCACAATCCAGATGCAAACAAACACCCATCCGTCTGATCTACAATTCATCAAACACTTTTTGTGCATCAACTTCTGCACCAGAACACTCTTGTTGCAAAGAGAATTAGAGACAAAATCAGTGATCTGAAACTCTTGGAAGCAAACAACCTGGTGACTTTGTTCCAATTATTGGCAGGGTATTTGCAAAACGATCTCCGTTCCCATTTAGTTTGTGCAATTGGTAATGGTATTTCGGTAATGTGCTTCTATAAATCAATCAAGTGTGTTTGTGTAATTACAAAAAGATTAGGAAGTATTATCTTTTTAATAGTAGGGATAGAGATATGATCGATATTCTCACGAGGGTTTCAAATGCTTCTGTCAAATTTGGGCATTTTCTTTTTGTCTAGAATGATTTCATAGGAATCTGATGACTCCTCTGATATGACTTTGTTAAACCCATCCCATTTCTAAATGTATGGATATGCAATTGACCTTCTTTCTCAATTTGGTTACAGAATTTGCTGACACAGACGGTGAAGAAGAATTCGATGGTGAAGGTATTTAGTGTAGTCTTATAGTCCTCTAGTTATTTTCACCAGTTCTGTTGAATAGTTGGGCAAAATTTTGATCTTTTGAAAATAGACCAATATTGTTATGATGGTTTACATGCTGCAATTAATTTTGGCATCTTTTTATCTGGGATGATTGCAGAGGAAGTTGATCACGCAGTTGCCATCTTTACTCGTCATAAGTCAGTCTTGAGTTTCACAAATTTGTATAAATATGCATTCAACTGATGATTCGTTATCTCTGCTTTTTGCGACTGGGCCAGGGGCAGTGTGCTCATCGTCTTTCTTAGTTTTGATTCATAATATGGTTTCTAGTACGTGCCAGCACCAAATTAACCTCTCTCTCTCTCTCTCTCTCTCTCTCTCTCTCTCTCTCTCTCTCAGACGAGGTTTATGCAGTGGCCTGCAGTCCAACAGATGGTTCCTTAGTCGCCACAGGGGGACAAGATGAGAGAGGATTTCTTTGGAAGATAGGTCAACCAGATTGGTGGATTGAGCTCCAGGGTATGCAGTCACCGTTTCATCTAAGAGCTCACCATATTTTTGATATTTTTGCTCGACTCATTTCTGCTGGGTTATAGACTTAGAGTCGTGTCGTATATAAACTACCACTAGTTTTAGTAGTTAGTACAAGGGATGAGAATACGAACATCTTACATTTCATGCTCCCAACAGCTTAGGGTATGGTTCTCAGGATTTTTCTTAAACACTGATCAACCACCTGTTAAAAAAAGAGAGTATACATATAAGAATGCTGAGGTCTTTTAGTTAGAATATCATTTAAGCAGTTAATCATGTGAAGAAAATGTCACCGTAATTATGTAGGAATGTTTGAGCAGTGTTACCATAATTCACGTACCCTCGCGAATTGCGAATTGGATCACGCGTTCCGAAACGTGGAACACTAGCGATCCAGATCGCTTAATTTGGCGATCCCTTTTTTTCCACTATTTTCACCTAAAGCATCTATGTAAAAGGGGGAATTTTCCTAAGTTATATCCATTTTTAGAGTATTGACTTTTAAATATTTCATATATTGGGCAGTTTTACACTTTATGATTTGTGATAAATGGTAAAACAGCTATAAAGGTATCCAAAGAAGCCTACCCCTGGCGTACCGAATTCCATAGGGTATGGCGTTCCGCGATCCCGTTCCCGTTCCACGAATCGGAACGATCTGCGTTCCAGGTAACTTAGTGTTTGAGTCTTAAGGTTTTGACTGAAACCAAGTGTAAAATGTGTAGGTTGCCAGGTGGGCCCAAGGCATTGGCATCTCTTTCTTCTTTTGACAAATCCCATTCCTCAGCTAATACCGCGTAATTTGATAATCTTTTTCAGGTCACACAGACAGTGTATCTAGCTTGGCCTTCAGCACCGACGGACAGTTGCTTGCATCTGGAAGCGTGGATGGGCATGTCCGAATATGGGACAACGCCGGGGGTTTTAGGTTTGCACTTGAAGGCCCTGGCGCAGACATTGAGGTTAGCTAATGTGGTTGATACTTGATAGCAATGGGTATTATTCTACATAGTTAGTTGTCTAATACGGACTTTGGCTGCAGTGGGTCAGGTGGCATCCAACAGAACATGTGGTCCTTACTGGCTCTAAAGATGGCACAGTTTGGATGTGGAATGCGGACACAAGTGCCTATTTACACATGTTTCGTCATGGTAAAAGTGTAACGTGCGGTGATTTCACACCTGATGGTACTGTCCTACTTAATCCTCAAGACTTACTATGCAAGAAAAATAACACTTCTTTCAATCTAGTCCCTGTATTACAATGTGTTTTTTGTTCCTCCCTTGCTTTAGGTCAACGCATCTGTACTGGTTCTGATGATAGAACATTGAGAATATGGAATCCGACAAGTGGGCAGAACATCCATGTTGTTGAAGGTATGCAGTTTGGTTATTATTTTGGATGTGTCTGAATGCTGGCGACAGAAGTAATTATGTGATGGAAGTATGGAACTAAAAAACCAATATTTTAAATTTCAGCTTCGTACTGATTCATTTTTTCCTTTTGACGTGTTTCATACAATCATTTCTAGTGATTAGGAATTTAGAAATATGCATTATAGTTTCAATCGTCGTGGAATTTGAGAATGTAGGCCATGGGTTTTCCGTTAATGAGCATCATATGTTGTTTGAACATGAGGCGCTGCCTGTGCTCCGGACAGTACCACAAGAGAAACAGATTGATGTCTTTTTTCCTGACAAAGAGAAACAGATTGATGTCTTCTCACCAAAACCCAATGAGACAGCCTGACAAAGTCGTAAGTACATGTTGCTTATGCCTATAACATAACCTTGATGTGGCTCATACCATACGTGGTTCAATTGGGAGGCTTTATTCCTTGCCTTGGTTCACGTGGCAAGGAATAAAGTCACTTTGATCTTTGTTTTAATTAACATGGTTCATGCAGACCTTCTCTGTATTGACTGATCTAGAAGGCAGATAAATTCCAGTGGTAAACACACGCGGTGTTTCAGTTTAAAATTTATTCACAGGCAAAGACACATAATATGTGTGCAGTAGCATTTTGTGTAAAACCCTTGTCCCAAAGCCAGGTGGCTGATGTGGACGCATGGTCAAATGTCAATGCAGAGCACTAGTTGGCTCTCTGATTTTTTACTGGACTAGGCTTCATAAACCTTCACCGTAACTGTTGCTCATCTTAAGGGTTTCCTCTAATATTTTCTATAGAGAGAACAACTGAAAATGAATTATTTCAGTTCTGGATATCCTTTAACATTACTCGAAAATAACTTGTTGGGTTCTATAGGCCATGGGTATCACACTGAAGGCTTGACATGCTTGTCTATAACCTCGGATTCAAATCTTGCTCTCACTGGCTCCACAGACGGCTCTGTTTATGTTGTGCATATAGCAACGGGACAGGTGGGACCCTCTGCTCCATTAGTCATTGTTGATTATCTTTATTGCATTGCTCGTAGGTTAGTTTTCCATTAGTTTATTTGGAGATTACTTAGAAAAATATGATCCTCCAGAAGCTTCCATTTTTTTTTACTGTTACTTATGTTTACTGTCTGTAGCCAACTTGGAGCTCTTTCTTACACACTGATTATTCTATATGAATGTAAAACTATTTGCTTATGCAACTCATTTGACTGAACACGATGCTGTGAGGATCAGAACCCAATGAGGGTTTGGTTGGTACAAATTCAGTTGTTTTTGCATAATAATGTTTATGAGACACTAGGACCCCTCCTCTCTAGGCTATCCGAAGTTACCCCTCATAATTGCAGGCACTGAGAGTGAGGGGCGCAGGAACTTTTTTATTTATTATTTTTTTTTTTTTTATGTTTTTATTATTATCTGAATAAGGTGATTACTTTATGACTGAACGTCTGCAGAACTACAATCACTTGCTCATTTGCTAGCATCTCAAATGGAGCTCTAAAATAATTTTTTTTGGCATAAAGCAATATTATTGTGAACTAAATTTAATGATAGAGCAATATTATTGTGAACTAAATTTAATGATAGATCATTGCTGGAACTAAAGTATTTGCTTTCACCACAGGTTGTTAGTTCTCTGTATCGGCACTCGAAGCCAGTAGAATGTATTGGGCTTGCTACGAGGTACACATTTTACTAGATATCACCATTTCGGGTTTCACGTGTTTAGTTTTGTTGGCTTTTGTTTGTTTCCCTTGGCTGGCTCCAGGATAATTAAAAATAGATGACATCTTTTCTAAGTGTAATGCTTTCATTTGAAGAACTTAGTGATTTCGAAAAGGCCATCCTATTTTGCATTCACCTTAGGAATTGGAGTCTCTTTGTTTTGGGTTAGTAGGAATTGGAATCTTAGATATTCCGAAATGAAGTCTCTTGCGCAAAAATGAAGAAGGACGACACTTGGCTGTTCTTTTGTTATACTCCTAAAGGTTTTTTTAGTGGGTCTTGTTAGTTGTTTGTCGGAGAAAGATGAATAAGGATGGGTTTGTTCTCTGCTAGCTCTCAATAGGACCTTCACTTCATTTATAGAACTGTTTTACTTGCTTCTGATCACGTAGTCTAATATTAACTTAACGTGATTCTGAAACTTTGTCGATGGCAGCTTTCCTTGGGCTGCAACTGGGGGAATGGATGGAAAGCTCGTCATCTGGGATCTGCAACATTCCTCACCTCGTGGCATTTGTGAACACGAGGTCAGGGCGTCAGGCAGAAATCTTTTAATTGTTTTCCTTTTATTTTATCTTTGCTTCAAACTAGACTTCAATTTCAACCAACTTTTAGTGGAAAGCTAATATATATCTATGTCTGAATAATTTACTCCATGAATATTTAAAGGCATACGAATGGTAAGAATCTACAAATAAAGCATCAGAATTTCACAAAAATGTTGAGAATTTGAGCTTTTAACTATAATCATTTGAATGTAAGTAATGCTCGACACATTTCCACTTTCATTTAGAAAAGCTAACTAATATGCATGTATTTTCGTTTGAAGTTCCTAGCTCTTTGATGTCATTTGTCTTCATTCGATGCGTATTCAGAATTTAACAATTTTATAGGAGTAGAAATCCATCACACTTGCTTGAATAATATTGATGATGCTCTTTCTTTAACTGTGGCAGATGGGAGTTACATGCATGTCATGGCTAGAAGGATCGAGGTACTTGGCCACAGGGAGTGTAGACGGAAAAGTACGAATCTGGGACAGTCTTTCAGGAGAATGTGTAAGAATATTCAGCGGACATTTACGTAATATATATGCTGTTGCTGTATCTGCTGACGGGGGATATTTGGTTTCTGCTTCATTGGATGGAAATGCTCGAGTTTTTGACATTGGAGAATTTCGATAAGCTAAACTGATTGTGTTCGGCTAATACATAGGAGTATCTTCTTCTTTTCTTGAGAGAGGGTTGTTTAGAGGATTTGATGCGGTTTAGTCATTGACGGCTAGTCTAGTCTCGTCAATGACAAAACAAATAAGTTACTCGACGTCGTATTCTTTCATTAGTGCCATAAATTTACGGAGTTATTTTTTGTTAGTGAAAAGTGTCGAAATATCATTAGATGGGTTTATATCTACCGACACGTGGAACTTTCATTGGTTTGTAATTGTTGTGTGCTTCAACTGGCTGCTCTAGCTGACAGTGTAGTTCAGCACTGCAGACAGTGCTGAACTATAGCCTCGGCAGACACACAAGACTTGTGTAACTTGGGAGTTTGAAGTTTCATTATCAAAAACTAAAAGACCACTCATAAAATTTGTTGCAAAACACGTGCAACCAAGGCTCTTAAGATTTTCATAACTTCCAAAACATTTTTATTTTTTTCTTAATCAGATTTTCGCTGTATGTGATCCAGTGAAACAATTGGATGTCCCTGAAAGGGATCTTTTAGGAGTGTCAAATTTTCGAACTACAGAATTCTCATAATTGTCTATTTTTTCATAGCTTTTGTTTAATATACCAAAAGGGCAGAATGCAAACAACAAAGGATCCGTGGCGCAATGGTAGCGCGTCTGACTCCAGATCAGAAGGTTGCGTGTTCGATTCACGTCGGGTTCATTAATTTTTTACCTATTCTGGTCTCCTCTTAGGTCTTTCGCCTGCTATCGCTGACATCTTCTGCTACTGTCTGAATCAGTTTTTTGTTGTCTGTATGATCTCATCACAGTTCGTAATTTCGCATATTACCATCGCCTTAGTTAGCATCAGTAATAGTAACTAATAATATCTCTTTTTTTTATTTATTTATTTTTTTTGGAACAAAACTCTCTTTACTGTCTTTCTTCCATTATCTGATACCCCCAGTATGTATAGCAGAAATAATCAATCAATCCACGCCATCCGTGCATTCATAAAGATTCACACAGAGCAGAGTCAACAAATAACAAGTTGCTATCTTTCATTAATATTTCTAACCAATCTGTAATTATTATCTGTACATATTCGTATGAAATCGTCATCAAATACAACAATTCTTTATACATAAAAAAGGAAACACTATGGAGCCTTATCGTCATCATCCTCATCCGTTGCGAGCTCAAGGCCCTCCGCAGCTAGGAGCTGGGTGATAATCTTTTTCTTTTCATCATCTGCTGCTTTCTTCCTCATCAAATCCCTTTTCTTTAAGATGAGTGTGTGCCGCTTGAGGGTATTGTTAAAATTCTCCATCGATGCCTTCTTTTCCCTTGCCAGGATCCTTCGTTCTTCATCCGGATCAATCTGAAACCCCATAATAATAATCATTAATCAACCAGTAGTAATAATAAATTGACAGACCAGACGAGCATATGCTTAGTATTTACAGTACACATCATAGTTGTCCATTCCGTTCCGGTCCAGAACGGGCTGATACTAAATTTGCTGCATGATTTGATACTAAATTTGAATTCAAATATCAGAGGAACCACTCAATACCTTTGAACGAGCGAGACGGCGTACACGAAGATTCATCTCAAGCTGCTGCTGCTCAGCCCAAGCAGCCACAGCCATATCACCCCGCTGGTCAAAAGCTTTTCGCTTTTTCATCAGCCATTCCATCCACGCTTGAGATGCCTGAGCGAACCCAAATCAAACAAATATTAAAATGTCCCCGAAACCTATTTTTATGCAACCATGGATAACCACACAATAAGTGATATACAATACAGTATTTGTTGACAGTAAAAATGATCGACCCAATTGAAAAAACCTACAAAGAACAAAATTTAGCTAGTAACAAACTATAAAATGGTTGCATATATCACATTCCCCAACTCCAAAATGAACTTTGTGGCTGAGAGCAGATAACAGAAACTTGGAAAATAATAAATTCTCAAAGACATTACCCATTGATAACTATGGATGACCATAAAAACAAATCTGTACAATCAACTCCAAGTGGCAAAAAAAAAAAAAAAAAAATCTAATGAATTCATATTTACTAAAAATCCACAGTATTTGGTAAATTTTTCATCCGAATTCAGAAAACTCAATTACAAACAATTTTGCCTATTGGTCTCGAAGGAAATTCGACAAAGGTTAACACCGGGAGTTGACTGTAAGCATTTAAATTCTGGAGAGTGCTTATGCAGAATTCAGAAAGGATGTGCAAGTGCAACATGAAAGTATAGACAAGCGAAGGCTAGTTCTTTTAGCCTTTTGAAATAGTGAATCTAGGTGAGTATTAATCGTAATTTAAGTATACCCATCAATGGTTTAACTCATCATAGTTTTACCTTCATGGGGTTGAGTCGATTATCAATGTCATATTGCCTTCGCTTGTCTGAATCCATGAGCAGCTCATAAGCAGCTTGAATCTTGATGAACCGAGCTTCAGCTGTTTCCCCCGCCTCAAGGGTTCCCCTACCATCATACACTAAAGAATGAAAAAAAAGTGAATTCCGCTTGCCGTGGACCCAGGAGATAAGATTAAACAGAATAAAATGTAGGGAGAGAGAGAGAGAGAGGAATTCAGCATTGCAACTCTAGGCAATATGATGCTTCAGCAACTCAAATATGTCAAAATCAAATAACGGAATGCAAAAATTGGTCTACGCTATCCCCTTAACTCAAAATCAACCAGTGACAGTATTAGCGGGAAAATGGAAGAAACGAACTTAGTCATTTGTACGGTTGTACCATTAGAAATTTTTCCTACTTAAACAGCCACATCTTATGATTCTGAAAGACTTCCAACAGAAATATATTTTTTTAGTACAATTGGTATGCATCACCTCATCTATGGGTCGAAAGAGTTTTAGAAGCATAAAACTGGTTGCTGAATGTTCTGGCAACCAGATTTTTGATTAACTTTGGTCCGAAAACTGTTTCATTACACAGAGTATTAGCTAGCTAGCCTTGCACCAGCGGGAAAAGATGTAGAAATCTAAGTTTCCAGTGCTTCAGACGTGCATCAGTCGGGATCTTCTAGGAGATATGAATTGCTTTCGTAAAACATGTTTTTGTAGGCTGCTAGCTATTTGAATTGTTACTCGGGAATTCAACAATCTAACAAGTCATTTGGTCAATGAGGGCATTACATTTGGTCATAGGCTATGTAGTATTTCTTATGAGTCAAAAAGCTTAGTTTATAACATTTTTGGGTATTTGTTTGGTCTTCAAATATAACCCTTGGAGGGTTATTCAAAGATAAATAGAGGTGCAATTAATGAATCAATCAGGCTTGAACTATTTTCCGATTCAAAAGCTAATCTTTGTGATTATGTCCCAAAAATGTGTATCTCTTTGTTGGATTCCATTCAACTTGGTTTCTGGATCTTAACACTTAAGGTGGACTCTTTAAGTGGTGAGCCTTGATTCCATATCTTAGAGTGGATTATCTAAGTATGTACCGTTAATCTTACCGTTATATTTGTTTAATCCTTGCAACCCACCAAAATCAAATACTGTTTGGGTTTCCAACGACATCAACTTAAGCCAAGCTAATTTTTTGTGCGGATGCACTAAGGGGTAAGGGTGGGCACTTGTCTTCCCTGAATTTTTTACAACTCCACCAGTACCCCTATTTTTATAGGTTTTTAACAAGTACACCTTAATGAAAAGTACATTCTTGGCCCGGCTGAGATCAAAAGTTGTCGATTCTACCCTTGGACTTATTTCTTGCCCCGGCTGGTTTGATTTCCTAGCTCCGCCACTTGTGTCCACAGTTTAAAGGAGGTTAGATCTTTTAAAACCTATTAGTTCTGAAATGCGACATTGGCTAGCATAACATCTTCAAGAACAATATCACATAATCCGGTAGAGCAATTAAAGAGCCTCTCACAGGTGTGATAAGAATGGTTACGCAAAATCAGTTATTTGGGGTGTTACAAAACTGTAGATTTTTAGTAACATTTAGTAGCCCGCAAGGAATTTTTCATGCTTTTACAGTGGGAAATGATTTTAATTAGAAGTTTGTGTCATTACTTAGGATCTTACGGATTACCTAAGTACTAATTTTGCATCAAGTGATATGGTTCATGTTGCCCACTGGATTACGGAAGACGTAAAGTCTGTGATTTCCCATCTATATAAAGGCTTCCAAACTTCTTAATGCTAGTTCATAATTCACATATATTAAATTATGCAGCTTCTTTGAGTTAGTATTGTGCACCTTAAATCCTAGATGCCACACCAAATTAGCCTATGACTATGAGCAAATCACAGATTTTGTATTCTCTTGTTTAGCTTTTATCCCAGGCTTTTGCGAGATATTTCCTGGGTGTTCTTGTTCAGCTGAATAGTCAGAAGATCAAAACGCCATAAAGGCCTTAAGGAAATCCTCAACACTACTCGCCACCCCTGACCAACTCAAATTAACCAAGATCCTTCAATGTTCTTGAACCTATTCTTGTTCTGCATCATCTTTAATACACTACCAGATAATGTACTACTACTCGAACAATTACATGCCAGCTTATGCAAGGCTACACAGTTTCATAACGTTGGAGATATCTAACATAAACATCCCAAAATCACTTCTACGACATCAACAGAAGTACTTTACAAAGCAACAATGGAAAACCTCTAGGTACGAGTCAAATGGTAAAACCAACTAGAACCAATGCATCGGTCCTTTTCCAACTAGCTACTTACCAACATTAACCTACCTTAAATTTGGATATTCGACAAGGACAAAATTTATTTACCGCATTTCAGGAGATTAAGAACTTAAAACATATCAAATGCGACGTATGGAAGTTAAAAGGCGCGAGATTAACAAACCATCTGGATGGTAGAACTTGGCCAAACGTCTATAAGCCAATTTTATCTTCTCTTCATCAGCATCCCCTTCCAACTCTGCATTTATAAAACATAACATTTAAACTTTCAGCCAAACCATTGTCAAATGTACGCATCTCATGCTTTATTAGACTTGAAAAGCATATAGCGTGTATCAATATGGCAGCTGAAATGCACACAACAAATGTTTGTAGAGCTCCAAAATAGGAAACCACCTACAAATTCTAGGACTCTTCCTATTATTAAGATGATAATTGCCTTTGAACGAGCAGAAGTATATCTGCGTCGCCGAAACCTTTTCATTTTCAAGAAACTTAAAAAAAATGGTTGTTTATGCCGGTGAACAAAACATTTGGCGCGCCTTGTGTTAGCACACATTTTCTAACCTTTTTCCGTATTTAAGAATCTTGGAGTTTCACCTCAAAATCAACTGACAATGAGTGGAGTAGCCCAAGAATCTTACAAGGCACAGACGAAAGAGACAAAAGTTCCGATGTGGGAAAAACAACGATTCTCAACACCCGTGTATTGCAAGGAAACAAAACCAATAGCTTGACGAACTAATATTAAACTCAATTCCAACAGTTCAAGTCACGGAGTAATTTTGAGTGAGCAAATCATCTTTCAGTTGTCATTTCCAGAAAATGGTGAAGGGGGCATCTTTCTACCGCCTCTCAAAAATTAGTTAACCAAAACTTTCCGTAGAATACAGTTTTGCAGCATTCTAAGCCACGGAACAACCAAAACTAGCTTCTTACTTCTTTGCCGGTAACAAATTATCCGATATCCAAAACTACTCTGTACACTATCAAACTGAGACACTTGAATCTGACAGAAAAAAATCAAAGCTGTAGAGGATTAATTACATGAATTACCTAGGGTTTCGTAGGGGGATTTGGTGTCGCTCCAATTGGATGCCCTAACCATCGTCCTCCGCTGCTGAGGTCTGATTTCATTTCTAGGGGAGTCAGAGAGATCGAACCAAGGAGAGGAAACAGAAGGGGGAGGCTTGGAATTAGGGCTCCGAATCGAAACCCTAACGACGGAGAAGGAGCGAAATCGAAGTCGGTCTCGGCAACAGCAGCTGGCGATGGAGGAGAACACGGTATGGGGTCTGCATACTGCTCTCAGGCTGCTGCTCATAATGTTGCCTCTCTCTCTGTGGGTTGCGTATCAATGTGGTGGTTCGAAATTAGATATACCGGGGAAGGCGTGAGAGAGGAGTGAAAATTGAATCTTCAGGTGAAGAAGACAAAGGAATTTACTGAATTTGTTTCCCGGGGGATTTGTGGATGACGGTTGAGCAAACAACCGAATTCCTCACACAAGCTTTTTTTTTTTTTTTTATTCTTTTTTTTGCAAACAAAGCTTATTTTATTTTAAATATTGGGCTAAATCATTTACCCATAGCATACGAGCTTGCTGGGCATAAGTTGACAAAAAAAAAAAAAAAAAAAAACATAATTACAATCCAGCCACAATCTTGCTAAATAATGGGCGAGGCATTTGCGTTTTTTTGCACCAGGTAACCCTAGTACCCTTTCCTTCTCTGAAGAGCCGAATGACGCCTCTACACTTCATAGTCTTCTGATAAGTGTTTGGCAATCGGATTCGATAATAAGAGATGTGAATCCTCTTTTTCTTGCTTTCTGCAACGCCATAGACATCGCTAGAGCTTCTGCTGTGGTCGAATCCGGAGATTAAGGGATTTGAAAGCCCATCCCTAAGATGAATCTGCCTTCATTGTTTCTTATGATAGCACCTCCACGCGATCTTCTCTTCTCTGTATCGATGGAGGCGTCAACGTTCATTTTTAGCATACCAGGAGGCGGCGGTGACCATTTCGTCGGGGAATGAGCATCTTCAGCACATGCATGTACCAATCCCAAATCAAAATAAGTAGATCCCTTGAATTCTTCATTAGCATAAATTGTATTGTTTAAAACAGAAGTCGAGTTTTGTATTTCTGTTTTGAAAATCCTTTTGTTTCGTTCAAGCCATATATTCCAGCATAAATAACAGAAAAACCCTCTTTTCTCAGGACAAAGATCGATAAAGATTTGGCGAAATTGATTTTGGAAGGGGATACTGGTAGATGGAATCTGCAAACCAATAGTTTCTGAATGAAAAAGTTTTTGTGTCCAAGAGCATTCAAGGAAAAGATGCTTGGGATTTTCATCAGTACAGTTACATAAACAACACAACTGAGGTAATGCTATACCTTTCTTGAGTAAATTATTTTTAGTAGCAAGACAGTTGTTGAAAAGTTTCCAGATGAAAATCTTAATTTTCTCTTGAATTTTTAGTTGCCAAAGTAATTTCCAAAAACAATCAGATTCATTTTCTTTTCAGCTAATCTTTTGTATATTTGTTTTTACTTTTTTTGATAGGTTTGTCTCTAAGCTAGCATTTAAACTTTTATCTTTTTTATCATCATATATAGGATACTACTTTCAACCGACATAATTTTCCAACAAAAAGATAGTCATAAATTTCTTTTGTCAATGTTTCTTAAAAGTTTATTATTTTTTTTTATAGATTTTAGTTTTGCTATATCAAAAAAATGATGTATTTTTTTTTAGATAAAAAAATTATGTCAACATTTATATACAAAATTATGTCTATATAATATCACATTAGTTTTATTTATTCTCAAAAAGTTATGTATTTATGTTTATTCTAAAAAAAAGTTTTTATTTAGAAATTAATATTTTTAATTAAAAACAAAACCACCATTACAATCAAATTTATCAAAATTGTACACGAGTTGTAAACCATTATGGTCTGGGTGGTCCACTACCTGGGTAGTGGGTACTGTGGTCAATGGCGTTCTAGTGAATTAGCCAATTCATTCACTTCTCTAGGCAAATGTCACCATTTTACTTCTCATAATCCCGTGACATCTTCTTTGACATAACTTCCCAACATTCTATCTTCCATCGATTTTTCTTTTGGTCTCTGAGATTCGTCTTATTAGAATCTTTTCATTACCTTCTATAATCAGATTCGTGACGTGCATCTCTATAGCCATGTTTATTAACATCTCAAGCGCCATGGACTCTGTTTCTTTGGCTCTGTTTTTCCGTTCGAGTCTTGTTGCCTTCGCTTTCAGTACAGCTCCATGATGATCTAAGAGGATGGTACCGGTGACAGCTGTTTTCTTTAAATACGAACAGGCACCATCGAAATTAAGTTTAATCGCCTCATCTTGTGGTGGTTTCCATCTGTCTTCGACTTTGTTGGAATTCCAGTCTCAGAACTGATTGTTGTAGATCAGTGGAGCAAGGCTTGGATTGCGTTTTGGAATTGTTTCATAATCCATCTAGGAAGGCTCTAGGTCGGTTCTAAGCACTATAAATAGTTCCCTAAGTGTTTAGGACGTGTATGCATTGCATTCGACTTGTTCCTCTTGATAAATAAAGGTCTCTCTTCGCCGTGGACGTAGTTAGCTCAATTTGGGCTAGCGAACCACGTAAACTTGGTGTTTCACGTTTCTTTCATTGTTCGTGAGGCGTGAATGATATAAAAAAACAGGTATCAGATCTTAGGTCATGATCAACTCCACCAAGAACGATGTCCGGATCGATGATGACGATTGATAGGTTTACGGGAGGGAACAACTTCAGTCTGTGGAAGATCAAGATGTGCTCCTTGTTGAAGTCGCAAGGCATCTGGACTCCATTTAAAACAGACAAGGGAGGCATTGACGTTACATCACGAGAGTATAGGATGATGGAGGAAAAGGCACAGTCGACGATCTTATTGTGCTTTATCGGATGCCGTGATCACCGAGGCCGCGGATCAGACAACGGCGTCTGCTCTGTGGCTGAAGTTGGAGAGTCTCTAAATGCCAAAGTCACTCACTAGCAAGTTCATGATTAAGCAACAGTTGTTCACAAGGCTTGTCGGAGTTGTCTCGGCCGAGATTAAAGAAGCTGACCCACACAAATCTCATGGGTTTGATGGATTTAATGGGATTTTCTTTAAGAACCCGTGGGGCACACTATTAAGGAGGAGGTAATCAATGTTGTTATTCATTTCTTCACTCACAAGTTCATTCTTAGAAGTCTAAACAAAACAGTCATAATTGTCATCCCCGAGGTGCAACATCCAGAGAGTGTTAAGCAGTTTAGACCTATAGCTTTATGCACATTTTTGTATAAGGTTATATCCAAATTGCTGGATAATAGACTCAAGAAGGTCTTAGATAAAGTGATCTCCCCATAACAGTCAACTTTCATCCCTGGGAAACTCATCCAAGACAATGTGATTATTGCTCAAGAATACTTACAATCACAGAAACACAGGCAAGAAAGGTTGTTTGGAAATGAAGCTAGATCTTAATAAAGCCTATGATAGAGTTGAATGGGACTGCTTAGAGGAAATTTTCAAACTATTAGGCTTCTGCAAAGGGTGGATACTTGTGATGCAATGTGTCTCAACAACATCCCTAGCTATCAAGATCGATGGAGTTATTTCTGACTACTTCATTCCCTCAAGAGGCATGTCTCCTACTTGTTGTGCTTATTATGGAGGGTTTTTTCAAGAAATATGAGAATAGCTTAAATGAATGGGGAAATAAAAGGGATAACTCTAAACAATAAGAACCCAATAAACATCGACCATCTCTTGGTTGCAGATGATTCTCTCATTCTGTAGACGCTGAAGCAAGGTATGTTCAGAATTTTGTGGATATCGTGAAAGATTTTGGTGATGTTACTGGCATGGAGATCAATTTTGAGAAGTTTGGCTTTCATTTTCCCCCAATACTGAAGATAAGATAAAGGTTTCAATTTCTAACATATGTGGAGATCCTGCTCTTGACCCAAATGTTAAGTATTTGGGAATACCAGCTTTGTAGGGTAGGTCTAAGTCTCACTATGTGAAGTTTTTTATCAGTAGATTGGAAAGGAATCTACAAGGTTGGATGAGATTGGGTATTGTCTATAGCAGGGAGGGAGGTTCTCTTAAAATATGATGCTCAAGCTTTTCCAAGCTACACAATTTCATGTGTTCTCCTCCCTAAGAACACATGCAAGAAGATCTAAGATTTGATAAGAAGATTCTTCTGGGGACAATCTACAAATGAAGGGAAAATCAATTGGACAAGTTGGGAGAGAATGCAACTTCCAAAAGTTGAAGGAGGCATGGGTTTTAGGAATATACTGAGGTTTAATTTATCACTTCTTGCAAAACAGGGCTGGAGGCTAGTTGAAAATGAGAACAGTTTGGTAGAAAAATTTTTGAAAGAAAAACATTCTGCTAATTCTAGCTTTCTTAAAGCCAAAATGGGTGCAAACCCTTCTTGGGTGTGGAGAAGTCTTTTTCAAAGTAGAAAAGTGTTAGTGGATAGCTGTGTGTGGGCTATAGGCAATGGATAAAATATCCAAATTGATGAAGACAAATGGGTGGTTGGCAGAAAAGATGCTCTGGCCTCAAATGTATGTCCTCCTCTCAACAGTAAGAAGCTTAAAGATTTAATAAACCCCTCAAATAGCAGATAGAGAGTGTCTTTGGTAAAAAAAAAAACACTTCAATGCAAGAGATGCTGAAGATATACTAAAAACTCTAATTTCTTGGTGTCATTTAGAAGAAAAATATTGTGAGAACAGAATATCTTAGGGGTTTTTACAATTAGGTATGGGATTAATGTGGCTATGAAGCTGCTGAAAGCTTCTCCCACCAAAAAGCAGAATGTGAGGTCTAAAGCCTCCTCCTCTTTTCAATTTTCAGATAAGTATTGGAAAGCTCTATGGTCTTGTAAGTTTCCTTCTAAAATTTTGCATTTTTGGTGGAGGTTGAGCAATAATGCTCTAGCTGTTAATGCAAACTTGATCACCAGAAATTGTGCCTCTTCAGATGCTTGTACTATTTGCAGTGAGGCGCCTGAAGATATTGAACAATTTTTTTGTGAGTGTTCTTGGGTCAGAAGCTTCTGGTTTTATATTGGAGTTAGAATTGATGAGTGTAATCAATGCTATGGCTCTGTGAAGAATTGGTTAGCAAAGATGGTTGAAGAGAACAACCAAAATCTATTCAGAAAGTTATTCTGGGTTGTTGGAATATCTTGATTGCCAGAAATGATTTTTTCTTCAATCATAAGACCATTAACCAGGGCTGCTGCTCTTAAAAGCTATAATTTAATTGACCAAATTGTTCAAGCTTGGAAGGAGAAATATGAGGTTACACTTCAAAGAAATTTGGAATCTAGGAAAGGGAGCTCTTCAGCTCAAAAGAGATGGTTACCTCCAAGAAGTGGCTGGTTCAAGTGCAATTTTGATGCTAGGTTTAGCACTCCAAATGCAGCTCACTTAAGCTGGGTTATTAGAGATAGTGAAGGTAAAGTGTTTAAACGGGGATGCAGTTCAGAACCTGCTTGATCTCCTCTTACAGCAGAAGCAATGGCTTTTCGCTTGGCCATTTGGAAATCTCAGATGCGGAATGCAGATGCTAAGGTATGCTTTGAAGGTGACAATCAAATCTTGATGAATTCCATTCAAAATAATTGCTCATTGAAATAGGGTGGCATCATTACACATGACATTATGCATTTGAGAAGTAGAGGCACTTACACTTTCACAAAATGGGTCAATAGAAGTTCAGTGAGCTAGCAGATTCTATTTTTAAGAGAGTAGGTAATGGATTTTGTAGTGATGAGGAAGTAGTGGCATGGGCAAACCAGGTTTAGTTGTGAGGGTTGGTTGGTTCTGTTTTAATTTATATATATATATATATATATATATATATTTATAATAAAAGGATAAATCTATTCAAGGGATGTCAACCCCAAAACATCAAAAGAGTTTACATCGGTTGCCAACTCTGGGACTTGAGAATAATAGCTAATATCATCCTCGTCAATTGCCTTCGAGGCGACTAAATGGGCAAATTTATTGCCTTCTCTTCTAACAAAACTAACTTCTATAGAACTGAATTTTTCCATATGTTGACGACACTCTTGCAATCTATTTTTTAAATCCGAAATGGCATTCAAGTCATTAACTCCACCTGCCGTTCCATTTCGTAATAGCTGTGTCGCAACCAAGAAATCCGACTCAATAATAGCTGCTTCATACCCCATCTCCGAAGCAAAAATAAGACCTTCCCTAATTGCCGTGAGTTCAGCCATCAAAGGGGAGAGTTCTCATGGAATATGGCATTGTTTAGCCGCCAAAAAACTGCATTCATGATCCCGTAGCACGAACCCAACTCCAGTCGCAGCTCCATAACGTACCCAACTGGTGTCAGTGTTAATCTTGGCAACGTCCGGTGGCGGCGGCGTCCACCTTGAGCCTCCAATGATCTCAACCGTATTCAGCTCCTCAAGCTTACCTTCCGCCTTTGCTTCCTTAAACCAAATATAATATTCTTCGCTCGTCTTGACTATATCTTCCGGATGTCATCCCTTCGAGTTGAAAACTTCTTCGTTGCAGTTTCTCAATATCGTCCAAAAATCTAGAGCAAATCCCTCGCAAGCTGTTTTGTTTTCGTTTGAGAAAACCTCCACCAGCCACTCTTTGAAAGTGGGTCTTCTTCTAGCATAAAATTGTTCACACATCATAAATTTCCAAACTGTTTGTGAATGGATACATGAGCCAAATAAATGGTCCACTGTTTCATGTTCTTCGTCACATAAGCGGCACAAAGTAGAAACATGAACTCCTCTTCGTAGTAGTTTGCATGCTACTGGAATTGACTCATTCCAAATCCTCCAACTTGGCATTAATAAATTTTTTGGTATTTTGAGCCCCCACAAATTTCTCAGCCATTTTTTCGTTTGTGTAAGTGCCAGAGGAAGACGCAATCGCCTCAGACAAAACCCGCTGCTACTTATATCCCGATTTTACCGTATAAACCCCATCCTCCGAGTGAACCCAGTAACGCTTGTCCTCTGCCTCACCGGCCTCAATAGGGACTTCAAGTATGGCCTCCACATCTATCGGCCACACACACTGCCGCACCTTCTCCGCATCCCAAGTCCCTGTTTCAACGTCAATTAGCTCATCAACCGTGCGATCATTGCCTTGCTCTGGACGGGTGGTAATTAGGCCGTACGTATCAGGCCTTCGTAGCCACTTGTCGCCAAAAAAATTTATCTGCGTTCCATCTTTTACCTTCCAAACTAACCCACTCTTGAGTAGATCTCTACCCGCTAGAATGCTCTTGAAAGCATGAGATTTGGGCGTTCTTTTTCAACTTATAATCCAAAATCGACCCATTGCGAAAATATTTTGCCCGAAAAACTCTACAAACCAGTGAGCTAGGGTTTTGTAAGAACCTCCAAGTTTGTTTAGCTAGCATCGCCTTATTAAAATCTTGAAAATCTCAAAAGCCAAGTCCACCTTGCTCGCGATAAGCTTTAATTTTATTCCACGAAATCCAGTGAATCTTCCTTCTATTTTCATCCCCTCCCCACCAAAACTGACGAACAATCCTCTCAAGTTCTTGACAAATTTTTGCTGGTGTAGATAGTGCTTTCTGAACTGACAGATCTTGGCCACGTGGCAACCATCCAGCACACCATATTGTGCTCCACACACACAGGATCACCAGCCGCGCTGATCCATGTGGGGGCTGCGAGACAGAGCCCTCGCATACCACTTCACGGGACTTGTAGGGACTTAGTGGTTTGGAGGCTAGAGTAAGTCCTGTCGCGTGCGAGCCAAGCTCGCGCGCGACCTTTAGTAACTGCTTTTGAGAGATTTATGGCACAAGCTCCATAAACCCGGTCAATCCGGTCAACCCCATAACGGTTCCGGTATTCGCGCATAACGTGCTGTAACGGTCCCTATATATGCGGACGAACGTGCCGTTGTGGTTAAGCTAATTAAGCCGCCATTGATGGGCGCATTAACCACACTACAACGGTCACATTCTCCGTTATATATAGGACATTAACCTTTCCATACAAAGCAGGACACACTAGCCATACGCGGAAGCTCTGCCAAACCTCTGTCTCTCTCTCAGACATTACTATTGCCTTACTCTCTCCCTACACACAACCCAACCCTTCCTGTGCCATCTCTGATCCTCTAATTATGGTGTACACAGAGTTCTCCCCGCCGGAATCTCTTGTGCACATTTTGGTGAACCCGACGTGAAACTTACCATCATACGCAACCATGTCTCAGGAGGATGATGTCAGTAACAGATCGCCTTCCACCGAAGCCGCCTCAGGAGAGGAGATCCGTCGCACTCCTACGAACACCGGTGAAGCCCCGACGCTAGAGGCCTTGGAAGCTACCATCCAGAGTCAGGCAAAGGCTCTCAAAGCTCAATCCGCGCAGCTAGAACGGATCATGGCTGTCTTGGGGACTCTTGCACCGAACCCTGCACCAGCCACCGCCGTTTCTCAGGGAGGAGGAGCCCCTACCGCTCAAGGACTGGGAGTGTCAACCACACCCCCAACCCTAATCTGCGGATTCCACCGGCGACTACGCAGCTACCCTCAATTCAAGGGTCAACAGCTCAAATGTTGCCCCTCACTGCTCATGCTCCTCAGCCTCCGGCTTTGCTACCTAATCAGGCCTCGCAGTATCCCTTGCCTCCTCCAACGGCAATCTGGGGCAATGTGAACGCACAATATGTCCCCAATCCTCCTGCGGCATATGTGTCGCCTCCGCCTGCGGCAACCCCTCCTCCTGCTACCGAGGGAAACACTCCAGAGTATATGACGTCTCTGCAGAAGCGTATAGACACCATTCTGGCTCACCAATCATTCGCGGATACCATCATCCCGAGCTAGACAACGAACCACCTATCCCGCGAGAGATCTATCTCATGCCTAACCCAGTTGGGTACAAGGCTCCTAAATGGGACAAGTTTGAAGATGTCAATGGAAACGCTCATGAACACGTCATGCGTTTCATCGATGTCATGGGGCCGTATGGAGCCGATCCCAAACTGCTGATGCGAGAGTTCCCGAAATCCTTGGGAAACGTAGCGTACAAGTGGTACAGGACGTTGGAAGCTGGGTCCGTGAAGACTTGGGACGACATGGTCCAAAAGTTCTACACCAAGTTCTTCCAGATGGAGGAAAAGGTGACAATGATCCACCTCTCGCGGATGTATCAGAAGCGTGAAGAGGACGAAATAACTTTCATCAAGAAGTTCAGGGCGAAGTCCTTGGAATGCAAAGATGTGATACTCGAAAGTAGGCTCGTAGAGATATGCCTGCAGTGCATGCGAGATGAATACAAAGGTATGCTCATCAACCTGCAAACGCCTACGTTTTCAAAATTAATCGAATGCACGAAGAACATCGAGCCTATAGTGGAGAGGCAGAAAAAGAGAAGCGCTACGGAGCGATCCTCGGGCGCTACTACTTTTAAAATCGGGAGATTCAGCTATAAGAGGGGACGCGAAGCTGAAGTCAATACAGTTTCACCCCAGAAGCAGGCGAAGATTGTGAACTTTGATGCACCACCTCTGCCATGTTCGGTGGAAGAAGCAAGCGACCTCTGCAGGCAATGGCGCAAGGACGGTGTCCTACCGCCGCTCGAGAGGGCACCCTCCAAGGAGATGGTGAGGGACCCGAAGTGGTGCGAGTACCACGGCAAGGTCATGCATCCCACAGCGGACTGTAAGAAGCTCAAGATTGTGTTCAGCCAAAAGATGAAGAATGGCGAGCTGATCGTCAGGGACCACAGGCAGGATGTGCGCAACAATCCACTTCCTGCCCATGCGGAGCAAGAATCGAAAGGTAAAGAGGTCGCTATGATCTCGATTGTGGATCTGGAAGAGGTCGGAGAGGATGGTCTACCCATCATTGCCGAAGTCGATGACGATGAGGACTACAGCGTAGACACGGAGGACGAACGTGCCGACCGGATGAAGGGGTCGCACGGCTTCAGCAGATTCTTCGACGAGATGAACTTCTCAGAGAAATGCCGGACGGAGATGACAAAAGCGATCTTAAGGATAGTAGAAGACTACGAGGAGGATCTCGTAGTCTCCAATGGGAAAGTCATCAGGGTGTCTCGCTATACAGAAAAGATTATTACCTTTTCCGCCAGCGACAAAAAGACAGATGCGAGCCACAAGAGGCCTCTGTATGTGACGGCCATCATCAATGGCGTCGAGTTCAAAAGAGCGTTCGTCGACGGAGGAGCAGCGGTTAACGTCGTTTCGCTCCACACACTGAAGCTAGCAGGGATCCCCGAGTACAAGATTGTCAAACGTCCATCCCCGTTGATGGGATTCGGAAGTGACTCCAGAATGACGATAGGATGGATCCGCCTGGGTGTCCAGATCGGCAAAATCAAGTGCTCAGCAAAGTTCTATGTCATAGATGCGAACACTACGTGTCACATGATCATAGGTCGATCCTGGATTCATCGCTTTGATGCTGTCCCTTCAACAGCTCACCAAGTGATGAAAGCTATTTGGAACGACAGAATAGTCGAGATACCGGCTTCGACGAATCCATTCAACATGGATGAAGCACATCTCAGCGAGGCGGTGTGGTTCACCGAGATGGCGGATGAGCAAAAACCGGGACCATTCAACCCTACTCCTTTACCCCTATGGGAAGATATCAAGGATCAGTCACCTGCGGGAGTGATGGTGACAAGGGAGGATGCCAAGGAAAAGCCGCCCACGCGGGAAGAGGCGCCGCGGATCGCCTACCGGCGAAAGAACGTGTACACTCTGAAGAGAATAGCAAAGCATGACCTTGAAGGCAAGGAGATAGAGAGTTTCTACGCCAACGGGAAGAAGTGCTATCGCATATGAAGGTGCGCGGGGGTGTCCTCACGCGGGCATGGGGATATCCCTGAGCAAATCAACCAAATCGAGCAGGTTGCGGTAACGGAAAAACCAATGCAGAGCACTCCAGACGAAAAGCTCAAAGAAGCACCCGAATGCATGGAAGACAAACCCTGACCGCAAAAGCAAGAGCTAAAGGAGGTGTTCCTAAGCCCGAACGAAGAAAAGAAGAGGCCGGTCTTTCTAAGTGCGGACCTCACAAGCGAAGAGGAGAAAGGACTGCTACAGCTCCTGACTGAATACAAGGACGTGTTCGCATGGGAGTATGATGAGATGCCCGGTCTGGACACAAGTATCACTATGCACCGTTTAGACATCATTCCGGGGTCTAAGCCGGTAAAGCAGAGCACAAGAAGCTTCAGGACGGAGCTTAACGTGAAGATCAAACAGGAGATTGTCAAACTCATGGACGCCAAGTTCATAGAGCCGAATCACCATCCCACATGGCTGGCCAACATTGTGCCAGTGGTAAAGAAGAACGGACAGCTTCGCATCTGCGTGGATTTCCGGGATCTCAATCGTTTCTGCCCCAAGGACGATTTTCCGCTCCCCAACATTGATCTGCTTATTGATTCGACAGCGGGTCATCGCATGTTCAGTTTCATGGACAGCTTCAGCGGATACAATCATATCAAGATGGACCCTGAAGATGCGCGGAAAACCGCATTCATCACCCCAGTGGGGGTATTCAACTATACGGTGATGCCTTTCGGTCTCAAAAACGCAGGTGCAACTTATCAGCGGGCCATGATGGCCCTGTTCCACGACATGATGCACAAGGAAGTGGAATTTTATGTGGATGACCTGGTGGTTAAATCCAAGCAGGAGGCAGATCACCTGGCGGATTTGCGGAAAGTGTTCAATAGATGCAAACGCTTTCAACTGAAGATGAACCCCATGAAGTGCGCATTCGGAGTGACATCAGGGAAGTTCTTGGGATGCGTAGTGCATCGCCAAGGAATCGAGCCTGACCCTGCGAAAGTATCAGCCATTACCGGCATGACGCCGCCACATAATCAATGTGCCTTGAAAACGTTCTTGGGAAAGCTATCATATCTGCGAAGATTTATCCCAGCGATTGCCGAAGTTACCTGTTGTTTCAGTGACCTCCTCAAGAAAGATGCCGCATACAACTGGACTCCGGAGCACGAAGCTGCGTTCGAGAAACTGAAGGAGCTGCTGACATCTTCAAAAATAATGATCGCGCCTCAGCTAGGCTCACCGCTTTTGCTGTATCTAACGTCAACAAGAAAGTCTATAGAAGCTCTTTTGGCTCAGGAGTACGAGGGCCAAGAAAGGCCCATCTACTACATCTCTCGCATTGTGCAGCCCGCATAATCAAGGTACACGGAGATCGAGCGTCATTGCCTTGCCCTATTCTTCGTAATAGAGAAGTTAAGGCACTACTTTGCGTCGCACAAAGTGGTGGTGGTCACAAAAAGTGATCCCATACGATATCTTCTGACTCACACCACTCCTGGGGGAAGATTGGCGAAATGGTATATGACCATCTCCCAATACGATATCACATGCGTGCGACCGCGAGCGATCAAGTCGCAGGCAGTGGCGGATTTGCTGGCGCAATTTCCCGATAACAGTCATGAGCCGGTAATTGAAGAAGAATTTGAAGCACCTGAAATCTACGCAGTCGATGTGCCCTACTGGACGCTCCATTTTGACGGCTCGTCAACAAGGAAATGCGGAGGCATTGGGATAGTCTTAACCAAACCAGATGGGGAGGTCATACAGATGTCCGCAAAGCTTGACTTCGCAGTCACCAACAACGAGGCAGAATTTGAAGCCCTCATAGCGGGACTTCGTGCAGCGAAAGCTTTGGAAGTAAGCAACCTGACGGTCATGGGGGACTCCAAGCTAATCGTCAAGCAGGCCTCGGGCGAGTACGGTTTGAAGGAGATAAATCTACTATCCTACCGGACCTTGGTACAAAAATTGGTACAACAATTCTGCGACGTTAGGTACGAGCACAAGCCCCGAGCGGATAACAGGCATGCAGACGCTTTGGCCACCTTGGGATCCAAGGTTAGCACACACAAATGTCCTGCAAGAATCTCGATCGAAGTGCGGACATCGTCGGCGTTAACAGAAGACGCGTGCGACGATGAATACATGGACGATGCGGACTGGAGAAAGGAAATCTTACGGGCCATCGCAGAAGGCACGAGCAGCGAGAACTGGGCACTCACAAAGGGGTATTGCATACATGACAACACCCTTTACTACAAAGGCCCTGGCGGAATATGTAATACCCGTGAATTTTAGCTAGAACCGTTACGTAATTCAACGCGCGTAGTAACTTTTAATTGTTGCGTTTAAAATAAAATTTCTTAGTTTAATAAATTTTGTTGTATAAAAATTTATGTTTTACATTTTTAAAATGTTAATCCGTTGTAAAATATAATTTTTATTATCGTCCCGTGTTAAACTATTCCCGCGTTTTTTTACGTCTTTTCGCGCCCGAATAACCACCCAAACCTACGCTCCCGCCACACACAATAATTGTTTCTTTAAAAAAAAATACATAAAGGGTGACATCAGATTTTAAGCTCCTTACATCACCCCTTTACCTCCTTTTATCTCCTGCGTGTATATTCATCTCCTTCTCCCTTTTCTTCCTCACAACAAACCCACATCGCCATCGCCATCACCATCGCCACCTACGACACCACCAGCCATCGCCACCTCCATTCCACCTCCACTCCACCACTGTTCAACCTCCATCTCTCTCAACCCTCTCTTCTCTGCCCCAAATCAACCAACCATCTGCTCTGTTTTTGCCGAGAGCAAACCCGGCAAAACAGAGCAGCTTTCACCGCCAAATCCACCTCCAATCACCACCACCACGCACCACCATCAGCGCCCCCATCTCTCCCTCTCACTCACCGTCTCACCCTCTCCCTTCCCCTTCGAAATCCCAGCAGAAACAACCACAATGGCAGCAGCGGCAACAGAGGCAGCGAGCCCCGCCGCCGCCGCCGCCACCTGATTTGAAGAACAGACGCCACCACTGACGTCTCTCTCCCTCTCCTCACCTCTGCTGCGTCTAGACGAGCCCAGCCACCGGAGTGATTGAGCTCAACCCCGCGACCACCATTGCCGCTCTTTTTCCGTCGTCTGTCGATTTCTCCGACCGGTAACCCGAAACTTCTTCGCCTTTTTGTTTCGATATGAAATTAGATCATATATATTGCTGTATATCCATGTATGTATGCGGATTTGTGATTTGGTGGGTGTGGGTGTAGTCCCGTAGGTGAAATACATGTAAAAGATGGTATTTTTGAAAAGAATTTAGTTGCAGGGGGGTTTTTGTGCCTATTTCAGAAACTTTTGTGTCAATTAATTTGAGTAGTTGTAGTTTAGAGGAGCTATGGGGGACTTTCTGTTATTTTTACAAACTGTTAATATTAATTAATGGTAGTTTTAATTAATTGTCTATATGTTAATTAAAACCTTGCAAATTTCATATTAAATAAATAAATAAACATAAAATTATTTTTGAAATGCAATGTCTCCACAAATTAGCATATGTTACATAATAAATATTTACACCTTATTTTTGTGAAAATTTAAGTTAGTAAAATGAATTGTTTATATACGTTTAAATTACATAATGAATATATAGTCACGTTTTACTCATTAAATAAATATTGATTTTGTTTATCTAAATAAATTGTGAGTTGTAAAATAATGATAAGTAAAAATGTTATCTTTTTAGTCAACAATTAAATTCGTTGAGTTAACTATTGTTATTTTTGTCGCAAAATAAATTAGTTAGAAAATAGATACTAATTGTGAAATATTTCAAAATTATTTTCTTAGCTAGATATACCTCTTTTACTGTTAAGCGAATTGTTATATTTCGATGTTTTACTATAATCAGACTTTTCTTATAATTTACTATAACGGTTTATAGTTTTAAATAGTTTTATAGTCTTAAAATTATTATGCAATTTTCCTAATATCAGTTTAGAGATTTCTGATTCACTAGCAATTGAGACTTTAACTATCTAAAAATAAATTGGATGTTATAATTACCCTTGGATGTCATTTGCATCTCACGTAGGACATATGCATACTCTATTTGTGACACGAACCTGGTTGTGATTAGGAATTTATGTGTATGCTTGTAGAGCCTGATTTCGACGATGGAGTAGAGTTGGACGTTGTTTACGAGTAGCGGTTTAGCTGGCACTTTTGGCTCTCTCGGTGAGTAGACATGCTTAGCCTAATATATCTTGTTCCTTCTTCGCGTGAGTATTCATGCTTAGCGTTGCGTACGTGTCTTCTTTCGTGTCAAAACGTGATTTATCTTGTCTCAAAATATACATGTGAGTATACACCAAGTTCTTTCATGTGATCTACTTGTTTATTTGAAAATAACAGTTGTACTTTACTCTCTATTTGTCAAATGTGCCATACTTGCTTTTGAACCATCACTTTACTACTCGTCTTCGAAATTGGAAAAACTCTTTATTCAAATGTCACTAAATCAGAATCCATTAACAACGTAAAGTGAAAGAATCGCATGTACTGGAACCAGTGGACCGTTACTATGTTGGCTCCGGCCGGGAACACCGATTTAGCTAGTTCCCCTTGACTACTTGTTGTAGTCTTGGACTTTGATACGTTACTATGTTGGCTCCGGCCGGGAACACCGATTTAGCTAGTTCCCCTTGACTACTGGCAGTCTTGGACATTGATCTGTTACTATGTTGCCTCCGGGCGGGAACACCGATTCGCTAGTTCCCCTTGGCTTCTAGTTGAAGTCTTGGACTTATGGTTGGCTCCGGCCGGAAACACCGATTCGCTAGTTTCCCTTGACTACCTATTGGAGTCTTGGACCTGTTACTACTTTGGGACTCCGAGTGCCCCGACTCTTATCGCCATAGGCTAGAGTCTAGCATCTAGTACTACTCTTCTGACTTACAATCTTAAGGGGGTGTCGACACTTAAGGTCTAGTTGGCTATTTGTATGATGACTAGCGGGACGGGGGATCCGATCCATAACGCTTGGTAGAGAGGTTGGGTTTCAACACCCCCTATACACCAGTATCATCTGTTACTATTTATCCTGGTCTCCCTTGGTTACTGCGAATTATTAATATGACTGTTTTATCTCTAAATCTGGAAACAATTATTTATAAGCCGTGTTCTACATAGACACGCCACTTGAGATAAGATATGTGTAATGGAAACACTGAACATTTGGGAATCTTATTTATACTGCAAACTCTGATCTTTATACTTATACTCCGTCACTGTTTAAATTGTTTCAAATACGAACCCCGTAACCTTTCTTAGCCACTCTGTTTTACATGCTAAGTTGTTTATTCACTCAGTTTTTACTGATACTCGAAAAACTGCGGTCTTTGTTCCTTTTATTTTCCCCCGCAGGTATGTGACTAGTTTGCTTGGGGTAACGCGCGGGATTCACGAGCTCGTTCTCACATGTAAACTGTAATGCTTAGTAATTAACCGGAGAGACCTCTTTTGTTGTAAAATATCTTTTGTTAGACTTGTTGTCTAGCTTGGACTCTGTCGCGAACACTATTAACTTTTGTAATATTAATTAGTAGATTGGATGTTTTCTTTTCACTACTTGTTACTACTAATCCTTGTACGAAAGGGTAATTCCCTGTACGGAGGCACTTCCCCGATCTCCGGCTCCTCTGGAAATCGGGGGTGTTACAGTTGGTATCAGAGCAGTGACATCCAGTAGGACTGTAGGGAGAAAACGCTTAAAACAAAGATTTTTGAAAATAATTGAAGCTAATTTTGAACTTGAAGTTGAAATCGGTAGGGCAAGACAAACCTAAAAGTAAAAATGAATAAGCCGGGGATTGTGGGTTATGTCTCTTATTTATCCTCGCATGCCTAACTGATATGTATTACTTGTCCTTACTTTCACTCCATTTTTGAGCCTCAGTGCTTATTACGTGTTCGAATGACCAGCGATTGACGGGGGGTATATCCCACCCACCCTCATCCTTAATTTTGAAATGCCTACATGCTCTTTACTTGAGAAATATATTTGTCGAATTGCACGTATCTCGAGATAACTTATGAGTTTAACTGTTATTGCATACTTGTAGAATATAATTATATGTGATTGAAGCTATATTATTATTATCATTATTATTCTTTGTGCGCTAGCTAAGCTATATCAATCTTGTATAACCCCACACCACGTAATCGTTAAGCAACAGTGTAGGGCGCATGACTGATCGCCAACACCGCTACGCCACTAGAAGCAACGCGTCTACTCAAATGGAAGGGGAAGCGGCATTGGACCCACAGGTGGCTCAGCTGATAGCTCATATGGGTCAGTTTGTTCAGGCTATGAACCACAACAACCAGAACAACCAGAACAACAATGTCATCGCTGAGCGGGAACCAGACTGGGCTAAGAAGGTATCTCAGCGGAACCCGAGCAACTTTTATGGGAAAGAGGATCCGGTATTGCTGGAGAACTGGATCAGGGATTTCGACAAAATCTTCCAAGCAATGGATTGCCCTGAAGTCCACAAGATCAATCAGGCGGCTTTCTATTTCAAAGAGAAGGCTGATAACTGGTGGACAGCTAATCGAGCAAGACTCATGGCTCTGGAAGGCTTCAACTGGGATGCAATGAAGACTGCTATGAGGACAAAATTTTATCCAGAGCATGTCAAGGAGCTGAAGTATCAAGAGTTCATCGCACTGAAGCAGGGCAGCGACTCTGTGACAGACTATTATGACAAGTTCGTAGAGTTGGCCCGATTTGCTGAAGACACAGTGCCAACAGAAGGGCGCAAGGTTACTCGTTTTCTAGGAGGTCTGAAGCTTGAGATTCAGAGGACCATGCTCACCAGAGGCTATGATACCTTGTCAGAAGCCTATGGGATAGCTGCCAACATATGGAGGGTTGACCAGACATTGACTCAGCAGCAGGGAAAGAGAAAGTTGGAAGGCCAGGGAACTAGCGGCCAAGGGGGAAACAGCAACCAGGGGTCAGACAAGCGCTTTAAGACCGGCAATGGCGGCAACCAGTACCAGCCCAACTGCAACAGGTGTGGTCGCAACCATCGAGGATTCACTTGTGACGGCGCGATTTTGGCTTGCAGGTTCTGTGGCATCAAAGGCCACGTATTCCGTGACTGTCGGAAGAGGTTGGGGACTGAGAACCAGCAAGGCTTCAACGGTCAGAACTATCAGGGTAATGGACAGAACTACCAGGGGAATCGGCAGAATCAGAATGGGAATGGATTCCGGCAGAACAACCAGAATGGGGGTAATCAGGTTCGCAACAACAACTTCCGGAATGGCACAGCTGGCCAGCAGGGAAACTACAACAATCAGAATGGCAACATGAATGGCTGGCAAAACAGGAATGTGGCTGCAAATGGTAACAACAGGGCTGGAAACAATGGGAATGGAAATGGAGGCAATGCAGCTCAGGGGAACAACCAGCGGCCAGGTGGTCAGATATTTGTGATGAACCGCACAGAAGCAGAAGCAGCAAACAACGTGGTGACCGGTACCTTTCTTGTTCATAATCATCTTGCTTTCACATTATTCGATTCTGGCGCATCACTGTCATTTATATCATCTGCATTTTCTAAAAAGATAGGACTAGTACCTTCGACTAGAACATCTATAGCAGTTGCGACACCCAACGGTCAAGTAGTAAATTGCGACACCGTTTGTGAAGGAGTAGAGGTCAACATCCTAGGTTTCACCTTACCATCAAATCTCATTGAGTTTAACCTTGGAGAGATTGATGTTATCTTGGGAATGGATTGGTTGACGGAGTACAAAGCCAATATCATATGTGCTGATCAGAAGGTGAGACTAAAAGGACCCAAGGGGGAGCGCATATCCTACAGCAGCGTTCCTAGGGAACCCTCAGTCAAGATAGTCTCGACCTTAACCATTGTTAATCAGGTTAAGAAAGGCCAGGAGGCTTACTTGTGTTACATTCAAGACCTTTCAGCGGCAGAGAACGCGTTAAGGGATATACCTGTAGCGCGAGAATTTCCGGACGTGTTCCCGGATGAAATCCCAGGTATGCCACCGACAAGGGAAGTGGAGTTTACAATTGAAGTAGTTCCAGGAACGGCACCAGTTTCGAAGGCACCGTACCGCATGGCGCCCGCGGAGCTAAAAGAGTTGAAGGATCAGTTGAAGGAGCTTCTAGAGAAGGGATACATCAGACCAAGTGTATCGCCTTGGGGAGCACCGGTGTTGTTCGTGAAGAAGAAAGATGGAAGCCTCAGGCTATGTATAGACTACAGGGAGCTGAATAGTGTGACGATCAAGAACAAGTATCCGTTGCCAAGGATAGACGACCTGTTTGATCAGTTGCAAGGAGCAAGTGTCTTTTCGAAGATTGATCTAAGAACAGGTTACCACCAGCTTAGAGTGGCAGAGAAGGACATTCCGAAGACAGCCTTCAGGACAAGGTATGGACATTACGAGTTCACAGTGATGTCTTTTGGTTTGACCAATGCACCTGCAGTGTTCATGGACGTTATGAATCGGACGTTGAGACCGTTCATAGAACGCTTTTGTGGTAGTGTTCATTGATGACATCTTGGTGTATTCAAAGAGCAAAGAAGAGCATGAGGAGCACCTTAGACAAGTTTTGGGAACCCTGAGAGAGGATAAGTTCTATGCAAAGCTATCTAAGTGTGAGTTCTGGCTGGACAGAGTTCCATTCTTGGGACATATCATCTCTAGTGAAGGAGTATCAGTTGATCCAGCTAAGAAGACAGCAGTAAAGGATTGGCCTAGACCAAAGAATGCGTCAGAAATCAGGAGTTTTCTGGGATTGGCAGGCTACTATCGAAGGTTCGTAAAGGAATTTTCAAAGATCGCAAGGCCTTTGACAAATTTGACTAAGAAGACTGTGAAGTATGTGTGGAATGAAAGTTGCGAAGAAGCATTTCAGATTTTAAAGGAGAAGCTGACAACAGCACCCGTGTTGACTCTACCTAATGAGTCAGGGGAGTTTGAGGTGTACAGCGATGCATCAAAGAAGGGCTTGGGATGCGTGCTTATGCAAGACAAGAAGGTTATTGCCTACGCATCCAGGCAGTTGAAACCGCATGAGGAGAACTATGCCACACATGACCTAGAGTTGGCAGCAGTTGTGTTTGCACTCAAGATTTGGAGGCATCATTTGTATGGTGCGACTTGTAGAATGTTCACTGACCACAACAGTTTGAAGTACATCTTCACCCGGAAGGAGCTGAACCACAGGCAAAGGAGATGGCTAGAGTTGATCAAGGACTATGACTTGGAGATTCAGTATCACAAAGGGAAGGCAAATGTAGTTGCAGATGCTTTGAGCAGGAAATCAAGTCACACACTTAATTCCACGTGGGTCTTACCGCAACAATTGTGCAAATAGTTCGAGAGGATGCAAATTGAAGTGATGGAACAAGGAACTGTGAGCAACATACTTGGGAGTATGACAATTGTGCCTGACATCTTGGAAGAGATAAAGAAAGGTCAACCAGGAGACGTGAAGTTGGAAAGGGTTAGAAAGAAGATCGAGGACGGTTCAGCAAAAGAATTTCAGATTCACGGAGACGGAAGTATCCGGTATAAGGGAAGGTTGTGTGTACCTCAGAAGTGCGCATATATCAAGGAGAAATTGATGCAAGAGGCGCATTGCACACCCTATTCAGTTCATCCCGGAGGGGACAAGTTATACAAGGATATGAAGAAACAGTTTTGGTGGCCCAAGATGAAGAATGAAGTAGCCGAGTTCGTAGCGCGATGTCTCACGTGCCAGAAAGTAAAGTTTGAGCACAAGAGAATGGGTGGACTAGTGCAACCACTGGATGTTCCAAAGTGGAAATGGGATGCGATCTCTATGGATTTTGTAACAGCTCTACCAGTATCAAGGAATGGGCTGAATTCAATTTGGGTAATAGTAGGCAGATTGACCAAGACAGCGAGATTCATTCCAATGAAGGACACCTGGAATATGGAACAAAGGGCAGACGCATATGTTAAGAACATAGTGCGGTATCATGGAGTACCAGAATCGATTGTTTCGGACAGAGATCCAAACTTTCTCTCTCATTTCTGGCAAGCACTTCAAGAAGCGCTGGGGACAAAGTTATGTTTCAGTAAAGCCTTTCACCCAGCTACAGATGGTCAAACAGAAAGAACAATCCAGACTTTAGAGGATATGTTGCGGGCTTGTGTCATGGATTTTCAAGGTTCATGGGTTGATAGACTACCGCTAATAGAGTTTTCCTACAACAACAGTTATCATGCTAGCATTGGGATGGCACCTCACGAAGCTCTATACGGAAGAAAGTGTAGGACTCCACTGTGCTGGAGCGACATCAGTGAGACAGTTGTACTTGGACCACAGATCATCGAGGATATGACTGACCAGGTTCGACTTATTCAGCAGAAGATGAAAGCAGCGCAAGACAGGCAGAAATCATACGCTGATCAGAAAAGAAGACCACTCGTGTTCCAAGTCGGTGATAAAGTTTTTCTTAAAGTTTCACCGACTAAGGGGGTAAAGAGGTTCAATCAGAAAGGGAAGTTAAGCCCGAAGTTCATTGGACCTTACGATATTGTGGAAAAGATCGGAGAACTGGCATACAGATTGGATCTACCATCGAATCTCGGACGTGTTCACAACGTATTCCATGTATCGCAATTGAAGAAGTACATTGCTGATCAATCTCACGTCCTAGATCCGGAACCCATAGAATTGGATCCTGCGCTAACTTACGAGGAACAGCCAGTCAAGATCTTGGACCGCAAAACGAGGGAAACACGGAACAAGAGCATCAAATTGGTCAAAGTTTTGTGGACGAATCACCTCACAGAGGAAGCTACTTGGGAAACCGAGGATGCAATGAGGGATAAGTACCCGCACCTCTTCGTCGATGAGGTATTAACCGAGTTCCGGGGACGTCACTCCTCTAAGGGGGAGAGGATGTAAAACCCCATTTATTCCTGCTATTTCCTAACCTCGCATCTCATTGCATTTAATCATGTTATCATTATATTGCCTCACTGCATTAGTGATTTGCATTTGCATGCGTTTGTGATCTGCTACTTGTTATTGCTTTCGTAAACTTGCTATTAGAGACGCGTAAACCCTAGTACCGCTCTCACGCTTCGAGGACGAAGCTTAGTCCAAGGAGGGACGGATGTAATACCCGTGAATTTTAGCTAGAACCGTTAAGTAATTCAACGCGCGTAGTAACTTTTAATTGTTGCGTTTAAAATAAAATTTCTTAGTTTAATAAATTTTGTTGTATAAAAATTTATGTTTTACATTTTTAAAATGTTAATCCGTTGTAAAATATAATTTTTATTATCATCCCGTGTTAAACTATTCCCGCGTTTTTTTTACGTCTTTTCGCGCCCGAATAACCACCCGAACCTACGCTCCCGCCACACACAATAATTGTTTCTTTAAAAAAAAAATACATAAAGGGTGACATCAGATTTTAAGCTCCTTACATCACCCCTTTACCTCCTTTTATCTCCTGCGTGTATATTCATCTCCTTCTCCCTTTTCTTCCTCACAACAAACCCACATCGCCATCACCATCGCCATCGCCACCTACGACACCACCAGCCATCGCCACCTCCATTCCACCTCCACTCCACCACTGTTCAACCTCCATCTCTCTCAACCCTCTCTTCTCTGCCCCAAATCAACCAACCATCTGCTCTGTTTTTGCCGAGAGCAAACCCGGCAAAACAGAGCAGCTTTCACCGCCAAATCCACCTCCAATCACCACCACCACGCACCACCATCAGCGCCCCCATCTCTCCCTCTCACTCACCGTCTCACCCTCTCCCTTCCCCTTCGAAATCCCAGCAGAAACAACCACAATGGCAGCAGCGGCAACAGAGGCAGCGAGCCCCGCCGCCGCCGCCGCCACCTGATTTGAAGAACAGACGCCACCACTGACGTCTCTCTCCCTCTCCTCACCTCTGCTGCGTCTAGACGAGCCCAGCCACCGGAGTGATTGAGCTCAACCCCGCGACCACCATTGCCGCCCTTTTTCCGTCGTCTGTCGATTTCTCCGACCGGTAACCCGAAACTTCTTCGCCTTTTTGTTTCGATATGAAATTAGATCATATATATTGCTGTATATCCATGTATGTATGCGGATTTGTGATTTGGTGGGTGTGGGTGTAGTCCCGTAGGTGAAATACATGTAGAAGATGGTATTTTTGAAAAGAATTTAGTTGCAGGGGGGTTTTTGTGCCTATTTCAGAAACTTTTGTGTCAATTAATTTGAGTAGTTGTAGTTTAGAGGAGCTATGGGGGACTTTCTGTTATTTTTACAAACTGTTAATATTAATTAATGGTAGTTTTAATTAATTGTCTATATGTTAATTAAAACCTTGCAAATTTCATATTAAATAAATAAATAAACATAAAATTATTTTTGAAATGCAATGTCTCCACAAATTAGCATATGTTACATAATAAATATTTACACCTTGTTTTTGTGAAAATTTAAGTTAGTAAAATGAATTGTTTATATACGTTTAAATTACATAATGAATATATAGTCACATTTTACTCATTAAATAAATATTGATTTTGTTTATCTAAATAAATTGTGAGTTGTAAAATAATGATAAGTAAAAATGTTATCTTTTTAGTCAACAATTAAATTCGTTGAGTTAACTATTGTTATTTTTGTCGCAAAATAAATTAGTTAGAAAATAGATACTAATTGTGAAATATTTCGAAATTATTTTCTTAGCTAGATATACCTCTTTTACTATTAAGCGAATTGTTATATTTCGATGTTTAACTATAATCAGACTTTTCTTATAATTTACTATAACGGTTTATAGTTTTAAATAGTTTTATAGTCTTAAAATTATTATGCAATTTTCCTAATATCAGTTTAGAGATTTCTGATTCACTAGCAATTGAGACTTTAACTATCTAAAAATAAATTGGATGTTATAATTACCCTTGGATGTCATTTGCATCTCACGTAGGACATATGCATACTCTATTTGTGAAACGAACCTGGTTGTGATTAGGAATTTATGTGTATGCTTGTAGAGCCTGATTTCGACGATGGAGTAGAGTTGGACGTTGTTTACGAGTAGCGGTTTAGCTGGCACTTTTGGCTCTCTCGGTGAGTAGACATGCTTAGCCTAATATATCTTGTTCCTTCTTCGCGTGAGTATTCATGCTTAGCGTTGCGTACGTGTCTTCTTTCGTGTCAAAACGTGATTTATCTTGTCTCAAAATATACATGTGAGTATACACCAAGTTCTTTCATGTGATCTACTTGTTTATTTGAAAATAACAGTTGTACTTTACTCTCTATTTGTCAAATGTGCCATACTTGCTTTTGAACCATCACTTTACTACTCGTCTTCGAAATTGGAAAAACTCTTTATTCAAATGTCACTAAATCAGAATCCATTAACAACGTAAAGTGAAAGAATCGCATGTACTGGAACCAGTGGACCGTTACTATGTTGGCTCCGGCCGGGAACACCGATTTAGCTAGTTCCCCTTGACTACTTGTTGTAGTCTTGGACTTTGATACGTTACTATGTTGGCTCCGGCCGGGAACACCGATTTAGCTAGTTCCCCTTGACTACTGGCAGTCTTGGACATTGATCTGTTACTATGTTGCCTCCGGGCGGGAACACCGATTCGCTAGTTCCCCTTGGCTTCTAGTTGAAGTCTTGGACTTATGGTTGGCTCCGGCCGGAAACACCGATTCGCTAGTTTCCCTTGACTACCTATTGGAGTCTTGGACCTGTTACTACTTTGGGACTCCGAGTGCCCCGACTCTTATCGCCATAGGCTAGAGTCTAGCATCTAGTACTACTCTTCTGACTTACAATCTTAAGGGGGTGTCGACACTTAAGGTCTAGTTGGCTATTTGTATGATGACTAGCGGGACGGGGGATCCGATCCATAACGCTTGGTAGAGAGGTTGGGTTTCAACACCCCCTATACACCAGTATCATCTGTTACTATTTATCCTGGTCTCCCTTGGTTACTGCGAATTATTAATATGACTGTTTTATCTCTAAATCTGGAAACAATTATTTATAAGCCGTGTTCTACATAGACACGCCACTTGAGATAAGATATGTGTAATGGAAACACTGAACATTTGGGAATCTTATTTATACTGCAAACTCTGATCTTTATACTTATACTCCGTCACTGTTTAAATTGTTTCAAATACGAACCCCGTAACCTTTCTTAGCCACTCTGTTTTACATGCTAAGTTGTTTATTCACTCAGTTTTTACTGATACTCGAAAAACTGCGGTCTTTGTTCCTTTTATTTTCCCCCGCAGGTATGTGACTAGTTTGCTTGGGGTAACGCGCGGGATTCACGAGCTCGTTCTCACATGTAAACTGTAATGCTTAGTAATTAACCGGAGAGACCTCTTTTGTTGTAAAATATCTTTTGTTAGACTTGTTGTCTAGCTTGGACTCTGTCGCGAACACTATTAACTTTTGTAATATTAATTAGTAGATTGGATGTTTTCTTTTCACTACTTGTTACTACTAATCCTTGTACGAAAGGGTAATTCCCTGTACGGAGGCACTTCCCCGATCTCCGGCTCCTCTGGAAATCGGGGGTGTTACAGTTGGTATCAGAGCAGTGACATCCAGTAGGACTGTAGGGAGAAAACGCTTAAAACAAAGATTTTTGAAAATAATTGAAGCTAATTTTGAACTTGAAGTTGAAATCGGTAGGGCAAGACAAACCTAAAAGTAAAAATGAATAAGCCGGGGATTGTGGGTTATGTCTCTTATTTATCCTCGCATGCCTAACTGATATGTATTACTTGTCCTTACTTTCACTCCATTTTTGAGCCTCAGTGCTTATTACGTGTTCGAATGACCAGCGATTGACGGGGGGTATATCCCACCCACCCTCATCCTTAATTTTGAAATGCCTACATGCTCTTTACTTGAGAAATATATTTGTCGAATTGCACGTATCTCGAGATAACTTATGAGTTTAACTGTTATTGCATACTTGTAGAATATAATTATATGTGATTGAAGCTATATTATTATTATCATTATTATTCTTTGTGCGCTAGCTAAGCTATATCAATCTTGTATAACCCCACACCACGTAATCGTTAAGCAACAGTGTAGGGCGCATGACTGATCGCCAACACCGCTACGCCACTAGAAGCAACGCGTCTACTCAAATGGAAGGGGAAGCGGCATTGGACCCACAGGTGGCTCAGCTGATAGCTCATATGGGTCAGTTTGTTCAGGCTATGAACCACAACAACCAGAACAACCAGAACAACAATGTCATCGCTGAGCGGGAACCAGACTGGGCTAAGAAGGTATCTCAGCGGAACCCGAGCAACTTTTATGGGAAAGAGGATCCGGTATTGCTGGAGAACTGGATCAGGGATTTCGACAAAATCTTCCAAGCAATGGATTGCCCTGAAGTCCACAAGATCAATCAGGCGGCTTTCTATTTCAAAGAGAAGGCTGATAACTGGTGGACAGCTAATCGAGCAAGACTCATGGCTCTGGAAGGCTTCAACTGGGATGCAATGAAGACTGCTATGAGGACAAAATTTTATCCAGAGCATGTCAAGGAGCTGAAGTATCAAGAGTTCATCGCACTGAAGCAGGGCAGCGACTCTGTGACAGACTATTATGACAAGTTCGTAGAGTTGGCCCGATTTGCTGAAGACACAGTGCCAACAGAAGGGCGCAAGGTTACTCGTTTTCTAGGAGGTCTGAAGCTTGAGATTCAGAGGACCATGCTCACCAGAGGCTATGATACCTTGTCAGAAGCCTATGGGATAGCTGCCAACATATGGAGGGTTGACCAGACATTGACTCAGCAGCAGGGAAAGAGAAAGTTGGAAGGCCAGGGAACTAGCGGCCAAGGGGGAAACAGCAACCAGGGGTCAGACAAGCGCTTTAAGACCGGCAATGGCGGCAACCAGTACCAGCCCAACTGCAACAGGTGTGGTCGCAACCATCGAGGATTCACTTGTGACGGCGCGATTTTGGCTTGCAGGTTCTGTGGCATCAAAGGCCACGTATTCCGTGACTGTCGGAAGAGGTTGGGGACTGAGAACCAGCAAGGCTTCAACGGTCAGAACTATCAGGGTAATGGACAGAACTACCAGGGGAATCGGCAGAATCAGAATGGGAATGGATTCCGGCAGAACAACCAGAATGGGGGTAATCAGGTTCGCAACAACAACTTCCGGAATGGCACAGCTGGCCAGCAGGGAAACTACAACAATCAGAATGGCAACATGAATGGCTGGCAAAACAGGAATGTGGCTGCAAATGGTAACAACAGGGCTGGAAACAATGGGAATGGAAATGGAGGCAATGCAGCTCAGGGGAACAACCAGCGGCCAGGTGGTCAGATATTTGTGATGAACCGCACAGAAGCAGAAGCAGCAAACAACGTGGTGACCGGTACCTTTCTTGTTCATAATCATCTTGCTTTCACATTATTCGATTCTGGCGCATCACTGTCATTTATATCATCTGCATTTTCTAAAAAGATAGGACTAGTACCTTCGACTAGAACATCTATAGCAGTTGCGACACCCAACGGTCAAGTAGTAAATTGCGACACCGTTTGTGAAGGAGTAGAGGTCAACATCCTAGGTTTCACCTTACCATCAAATCTCATTGAGTTTAACCTTGGAGAGATTGATGTTATCTTGGGAATGGATTGGTTGACGGAGTACAAAGCCAATATCATATGTGCTGATCAGAAGGTGAGACTAAAAGGACCCAAGGGGGAGCGCATATCCTACAGCAGCGTTCCTAGGGAACCCTCAGTCAAGATAGTCTCGACCTTAACCATTGTTAATCAGGTTAAGAAAGGCCAGGAGGCTTACTTGTGTTACATTCAAGACCTTTCAGCGGCAGAGAACGCGTTAAGGGATATACCTGTAGCGCGAGAATTTCCGGACGTGTTCCCGGATGAAATCCCAGGTATGCCACCGACAAGGGAAGTGGAGTTTACAATTGAAGTAGTTCCAGGAACGGCACCAGTTTCGAAGGCACCGTACCGCATGGCGCCCGCGGAGCTAAAAGAGTTGAAGGATCAGTTGAAGGAGCTTCTAGAGAAGGGATACATCAGACCAAGTGTATCGCCTTGGGGAGCACCGGTGTTGTTCGTGAAGAAGAAAGATGGAAGCCTCAGGCTATGTATAGACTACAGGGAGCTGAATAGTGTGACGATCAAGAACAAGTATCCGTTGCCAAGGATAGACGACCTGTTTGATCAGTTGCAAGGAGCAAGTGTCTTTTCGAAGATTGATCTAAGAACAGGTTACCACCAGCTTAGAGTGGCAGAGAAGGACATTCCGAAGACAGCCTTCAGGACAAGGTATGGACATTACGAGTTCACAGTGATGTCTTTTGGTTTGACCAATGCACCTGCAGTGTTCATGGACGTTATGAATCGGACGTTGAGACCGTTCATAGAACGCTTTTGTGGTAGTGTTCATTGATGACATCTTGGTGTATTCAAAGAGCAAAGAAGAGCATGAGGAGCACCTTAGACAAGTTTTGGGAACCCTGAGAGAGGATAAGTTCTATGCAAAGCTATCTAAGTGTGAGTTCTGGCTGGACAGAGTTCCATTCTTGGGACATATCATCTCTAGTGAAGGAGTATCAGTTGATCCAGCTAAGAAGACAGCAGTAAAGGATTGGCCTAGACCAAAGAATGCGTCAGAAATCAGGAGTTTTCTGGGATTGGCAGGCTACTATCGAAGGTTCGTAAAGGAATTTTCAAAGATCGCAAGGCCTTTGACAAATTTGACTAAGAAGACTGTGAAGTATGTGTGGAATGAAAGTTGCGAAGAAGCATTTCAGATTTTAAAGGAGAAGCTGACAACAGCACCCGTGTTGACTCTACCTAATGAGTCAGGGGAGTTTGAGGTGTACAGCGATGCATCAAAGAAGGGCTTGGGATGCGTGCTTATGCAAGACAAGAAGGTTATTGCCTACGCATCCAGGCAGTTGAAACCGCATGAGGAGAACTATGCCACACATGACCTAGAGTTGGCAGCAGTTGTGTTTGCACTCAAGATTTGGAGGCATCATTTGTATGGTGCGACTTGTAGAATGTTCACTGACCACAACAGTTTGAAGTACATCTTCACCCGGAAGGAGCTGAACCACAGGCAAAGGAGATGGCTAGAGTTGATCAAGGACTATGACTTGGAGATTCAGTATCACAAAGGGAAGGCAAATGTAGTTGCAGATGCTTTGAGCAGGAAATCAAGTCACACACTTAATTCCACGTGGGTCTTACCGCAACAATTGTGCAAATAGTTCGAGAGGATGCAAATTGAAGTGATGGAACAAGGAACTGTGAGCAACATACTTGGGAGTATGACAATTGTGCCTGACATCTTGGAAGAGATAAAGAAAGGTCAACCAGGAGACGTGAAGTTGGAAAGGGTTAGAAAGAAGATCGAGGACGGTTCAGCAAAAGAATTTCAGATTCACGGAGACGGAAGTATCCGGTATAAGGGAAGGTTGTGTGTACCTCAGAAGTGCGCATATATCAAGGAGAAATTGATGCAAGAGGCGCATTGCACACCCTATTCAGTTCATCCCGGAGGGGACAAGTTATACAAGGATATGAAGAAACAGTTTTGGTGGCCCAAGATGAAGAATGAAGTAGCCGAGTTCGTAGCGCGATGTCTCACGTGCCAGAAAGTAAAGTTTGAGCACAAGAGAATGGGTGGACTAGTGCAACCACTGGATGTTCCAAAGTGGAAATGGGATGCGATCTCTATGGATTTTGTAACAGCTCTACCAGTATCAAGGAATGGGCTGAATTCAATTTGGGTAATAGTAGGCAGATTGACCAAGACAGCGAGATTCATTCCAATGAAGGACACCTGGAATATGGAACAAAGGGCAGACGCATATGTTAAGAACATAGTGCGGTATCATGGAGTACCAGAATCGATTGTTTCGGACAGAGATCCAAACTTTCTCTCTCATTTCTGGCAAGCACTTCAAGAAGCGCTGGGGACAAAGTTATGTTTCAGTAAAGCCTTTCACCCAGCTACAGATGGTCAAACAGAAAGAACAATCCAGACTTTAGAGGATATGTTGCGGGCTTGTGTCATGGATTTTCAAGGTTCATGGGTTGATAGACTACCGCTAATAGAGTTTTCCTACAACAACAGTTATCATGCTAGCATTGGGATGGCACCTCACGAAGCTCTATACGGAAGAAAGTGTAGGACTCCACTGTGCTGGAGCGACATCAGTGAGACAGTTGTACTTGGACCACAGATCATCGAGGATATGACTGACCAGGTTCGACTTATTCAGCAGAAGATGAAAGCAGCGCAAGACAGGCAGAAATCATACGCTGATCAGAAAAGAAGACCACTCGTGTTCCAAGTCGGTGATAAAGTTTTTCTTAAAGTTTCACCGACTAAGGGGGTAAAGAGGTTCAATCAGAAAGGGAAGTTAAGCCCGAAGTTCATTGGACCTTACGATATTGTGGAAAAGATCGGAGAACTGGCATACAGATTGGATCTACCATCGAATCTCGGACGTGTTCACAACGTATTCCATGTATCGCAATTGAAGAAGTACATTGCTGATCAATCTCACGTCCTAGATCCGGAACCCATAGAATTGGATCCTGCGCTAACTTACGAGGAACAGCCAGTCAAGATCTTGGACCGCAAAACGAGGGAAACACGGAACAAGAGCATCAAATTGGTCAAAGTTTTGTGGACGAATCACCTCACAGAGGAAGCTACTTGGGAAACCGAGGATGCAATGAGGGATAAGTACCCGCACCTCTTCGTCGATGAGGTATTAACCGAGTTCCGGGGACGTCACTCCTCTAAGGGGGAGAGGATGTAAAACCCCATTTATTCCTGCTATTTCCTAACCTCGCATCTCATTGCATTTAATCATGTTATCATTATATTGCCTCACTGCATTAGTGATTTGCATTTGCATGCGTTTGTGATCTGCTACTTGTTATTGCTTTCGTAAACTTGCTATTAGAGACGCGTAAACCCTAGTACCGCTCTCACGCTTCGAGGACGAAGCTTAGTCCAAGGAGGGACGGATGTAATACCCGTGAATTTTAGCTAGAACCGTTAAGTAATTCAACGCGCGTAGTAACTTTTAATTGTTGCGTTTAAAATAAAATTTCTTAGTTTAATAAATTTTGTTGTATAAAAATTTATGTTTTACATTTTTAAAATGTTAATCCGTTGTAAAATATAATTTTTATTATCATCCCGTGTTAAACTATTCCCGCGTTTTTTTTACGTCTTTTCGCGCCCGAATAACCACCCGAACCTACGCTCCCGCCACACACAATAATTGTTTCTTTAAAAAAAAAATACATAAAGGGTGACATCAGATTTTAAGCTCCTTACATCACCCCTTTACCTCCTTTTATCTCCTGCGTGTATATTCATCTCCTTCTCCCTTTTCTTCCTCACAACAAACCCACATCGCCATCACCATCGCCATCGCCACCTACGACACCACCAGCCATCGCCACCTCCATTCCACCTCCACTCCACCACTGTTCAACCTCCATCTCTCTCAACCCTCTCTTCTCTGCCCCAAATCAACCAACCATCTGCTCTGTTTTTGCCGAGAGCAAACCCGGCAAAACAGAGCAGCTTTCACCGCCAAATCCACCTCCAATCACCACCACCACGCACCACCATCAGCGCCCCCATCTCTCCCTCTCACTCACCGTCTCACCCTCTCCCTTCCCCTTCGAAATCCCAGCAGAAACAACCACAATGGCAGCAGCGGCAACAGAGGCAGCGAGCCCCGCCGCCGCCGCCGCCACCTGATTTGAAGAACAGACGCCACCACTGACGTCTCTCTCCCTCTCCTCACCTCTGCTGCGTCTAGACGAGCCCAGCCACCGGAGTGATTGAGCTCAACCCCGCGACCACCATTGCCGCCCTTTTTCCGTCGTCTGTCGATTTCTCCGACCGGTAACCCGAAACTTCTTCGCCTTTTTGTTTCGATATGAAATTAGATCATATATATTGCTGTATATCCATGTATGTATGCGGATTTGTGATTTGGTGGGTGTGGGTGTAGTCCCGTAGGTGAAATACATGTAGAAGATGGTATTTTTGAAAAGAATTTAGTTGCAGGGGGGTTTTTGTGCCTATTTCAGAAACTTTTGTGTCAATTAATTTGAGTAGTTGTAGTTTAGAGGAGCTATGGGGGACTTTCTGTTATTTTTACAAACTGTTAATATTAATTAATGGTAGTTTTAATTAATTGTCTATATGTTAATTAAAACCTTGCAAATTTCATATTAAATAAATAAATAAACATAAAATTATTTTTGAAATGCAATGTCTCCACAAATTAGCATATGTTACATAATAAATATTTACACCTTGTTTTTGTGAAAATTTAAGTTAGTAAAATGAATTGTTTATATACGTTTAAATTACATAATGAATATATAGTCACATTTTACTCATTAAATAAATATTGATTTTGTTTATCTAAATAAATTGTGAGTTGTAAAATAATGATAAGTAAAAATGTTATCTTTTTAGTCAACAATTAAATTCGTTGAGTTAACTATTGTTATTTTTGTCGCAAAATAAATTAGTTAGAAAATAGATACTAATTGTGAAATATTTCGAAATTATTTTCTTAGCTAGATATACCTCTTTTACTATTAAGCGAATTGTTATATTTCGATGTTTAACTATAATCAGACTTTTCTTATAATTTACTATAACGGTTTATAGTTTTAAATAGTTTTATAGTCTTAAAATTATTATGCAATTTTCCTAATATCAGTTTAGAGATTTCTGATTCACTAGCAATTGAGACTTTAACTATCTAAAAATAAATTGGATGTTATAATTACCCTTGGATGTCATTTGCATCTCACGTAGGACATATGCATACTCTATTTGTGAAACGAACCTGGTTGTGATTAGGAATTTATGTGTATGCTTGTAGAGCCTGATTTCGACGATGGAGTAGAGTTGGACGTTGTTTACGAGTAGCGGTTTAGCTGGCACTTTTGGCTCTCTCGGTGAGTAGACATGCTTAGCCTAATATATCTTGTTCCTTCTTCGCGTGAGTATTCATGCTTAGCGTTGCGTACCTGTCTTCTTTCGTGTCATAACGTGATTTATCTTGTCTCAAAATATACATGTGAGTATACACCAAGTTCTTTCATGTGATCTACTTGTTTATTTGAAAATAACAGTTGTACTTTACTCTCTATTTGTCAAATGTGCCATACTTGCTTTTGAACCATCACTTTACTACTCGTCTTCGAAATTGGAAAAACTCTTTATTCAAATGTCACTAAATCAGAATCCATTAACAACGTAAAGTGAAAGAATCGCATGTACTGGAACCAGTGGACCGTTACTATGTTGGCTCCGGCCGGGAACACCGATTTAGCTAGTTCCCCTTGACTACTTGTTGTAGTCTTGGACTTTGATACATTACTATGTTGGCTCCGGCCGGGAACACCGATTTAGCTAGTTCCCCTTGACTCCTGGCAGTCTTGGACATTGATCTGTTACTATGTTGCCTCCGGGCGGGAACACCGATTCGCTAGTTCCCCTTGGCTTCTAGTTGAAGTCTTGGACTTATGGTTGGCTCCGGCCGGAAACACCGATTCGCTAGTTTCCCTTGACTACCTATTGGAGTCTTGGACCTGTTACTACTTTGGGACTCCGAGTGCCCCGACTCTTATCGCCATAGGCTAGAGTCTAGCATCTAGTACTACTCTTCTGACTTACAATCTTAAGGGGGTGTCGACACTTAAGGTCTAGTTGGCTATTTGTATGATGACTAGCGGGACGGGGGATCCGATCCATAACGCTTGGTAGAGAGGTTGGGTTTCAACACCCCCTATACACCAGTATCATCTGTTACTATTTATCCTGGTCTCCCTTGGTTACTGCGAATTATTAATATGACTGTTTTATCTCTAAATCTGGAAACAATTATTTATAAGCCGTGTTCTACATAGACACGCCACTTGAGATAAGATATGTGTAATGGAAACACTGAACATTTGGGAATCTTATTTATACTGCAAACTCTGATCTTTATACTTATACTCCGTCACTGTTTAAATTGTTTCAAATACGAACCCCGTAACCTTTCTTAGCCACTCTGTTTTACATGCTAAGTTGTTTATTCACTCAGTTTTTACTGATACTCGAAAAACTGCGGTCTTTGTTCCTTTTATTTTCCCCCGCAGGTATGTGACTAGTTTGCTTGGGGTAACGCGCGGGATTCACGAGCTCGTTCTCACATGTAAACTGTAATGCTTAGTAATTAACCGGAGAGACCTCTTTTGTTGTAAAATATCTTTTGTTAGACTTGTTGTCTAGCTTGGACTCTGTCGCGAACACTATTAACTTTTGTAATATTAATCAGTAGATTGGATGTTTTCTTTTCACTACTTGTTACTACTAATCCTTGTACGAAAGGGTAATTCCCTGTACGGAGGCACTTCCCCGATCTCCGGCTCCTCTGGAAATCGGGGGTGTTACAGAATACTTATGCGATGCGTCTCCGAGCAAGAAGGATTGCTTCTGTTAGAAAAGATCCATCAACATGCTTGCGGGGAAAGCGAAGTGTCAATCTATCAGAAAGCCCAGAGATATGGCATTCACTGGCCGGACATGTCAACGGCCGCAGCACTGATACAAGGAAAGTGTGAGAGTTGCGCACTGATCAAAGATTCTCTACTCATTGCTCTGACCGATGATGATGCGGATTGGAGGAAGCCACTCTTTGATTTTCTCACCCAGGGTATTGTACCCGAGTCAAGAAAAGAAGCTGAGAAACTAAGGAGGAAAGCATCCCGATATGTGGTGCAAGAAAATCTGCTTTGGCGAAGGGGCCATGAAGGTAATTTGCTACGATGCTTAGACAGCAGGGAAGCACAAGAAGTGATGGACCTTTCTCATCAGGTGGAACACCAGGGGGGTGCGAATTATGCAGACAACTCCTCTCAATTGGATATTTCTGGCCCACGATGGAGGCTGATTGCCGCGCCAAGGTACCACGCTGCCAGGAGTGTCAATTTAAAGGAAATTTAGTGCACGCTCCTGCTGTAGATCTACATGCATTGGGAACACCATGGCCATTTCACACATGGGCTCTGGATTTTATTGGTCCCATTCGACCAACCTCGCATGGGAATCACTTCATTCTCACCGCGACTGAGTTGTTCACCAAATGGGTAGAAGCGATACCACTGAAGACGGCAAATGCGCTAGCTGTGGTCCATTTCATCCAAGAAAACATCGTATGCAGGTTCGGAATTCCCAACACCATCCTTTCAGATAATGGCACTCCTTTTGTTAATCACCAGGTGGCTGCGAAGCTAGCAGAATACAACATCAGGCAGATATGCTCCACCCCCTACTACCCGAAAGGGAATGAGCAAGCAGAAGCGACCAAAAAGACGCTGTTGAGGATCTTGAGCAAGATGGTCGCAGATGACCACAAGAAGTGGGCTGATTCCTTGAACATAGCCCTGTGGGCTTACCGGACTTCTCCAAGGACACCCACAGGGGTCTCACCATTCCTCCTATGCTATGGGGCTGAGGCTGTGGTACCTGCGGAGGTAAAATTTAACTCAGCAAGATTGGCCTTCCACGCATTGTACGACAATCAACGCGACCATGACTTAGTCCTGCTAGAGGAAAAGCGAGAGCAAGCTAAAAGGACCAACAAACGGTATCAAGAAAGGATTGCTCGTGCGTACAATAAAACAGTCCAACGTAGAGATTTCGCAGTTGGAGATTTGGTCTTGCGCGCATCTGACCATTGCATGCGAGAGGCGGCTCACCCAAAGTTCGCAGCCAATTGGGAAGGGCCCTTTGAAGTCACATAAGTTTTTGACAGTGGCTACTGCAGCATAAGGAGGTTGCACGGAACAACCTCAACCCCAAGCTCAGTCAACATGCGCTGGATTAAGAAGTACTATCCTTGACTTCTCTCATTTTATGTGTTTTATTACAACGTTGCCTTATGCTCCGTATAGCTATGATTCGCACATCTTCTCTCCCATATGAGAGAATTGTAATCTCATCTCTCCCATATGAGAGTTCTATAATAAAAGACTTCTCCCAAATGAGAAGAACTTTATGTTTCTAGATGTCTTTATTGTTTAATTTAGTTAATTATTACTGTTAGCAAAAGCCTATCCGCCGCGATAGCAACTTACTCGAATGCGATCTCAACTGATCTTTTAAGCCTATCTGCCACGATAGCAGCCTATGCGAAAACGATCTTAATTGATCTTCTAAAGCCTATCTGCCACGATAGCAGCTTATGCGAAAACGATCTTAATTGATCTTCTAAGCCTATCTGCCACGATAGCAGCCTATGCGAAAACGATCTTAATTGATCTTCTAAGCCTATCTGCCACGATAGCAGCTTATGCGAAAACGATCTTAATTGATCTTCTAAGCCTATCTGCCACGATAGCAGCCTATGCGAAAACGATCTTAATTGATCTTCTAAGCCTATCTGTCACGATAGTAGCCTATGCGAAAACGATCCTAATTGATCTTCTAAGCCTATCTGTCACGATAGCAGCGTATGCGAAAATGATCTTGATTGATCTTCTAAGCCTATCTACCACGATAGCAGCGTATGCGAAAACGATCTTAATTGATCTTCTAAGCCTATCTGCTATGATAGCAGCCCATGCTAACATGATCGTGAATGATCTTCCAAGCCTATCTGTCGCGATAGAAGCATTATACAAATGCGATTTAAAAATCGTTCTTAAGTCTATCTGTCGTGATAGCAGCATTATGAAAAATGATCTTAAGTGATCTACAAAGGCCTATCTCATGAGATAGCACTTGCACTTTAATCTGAAACAAACCACAAGCCTATCTGCCAGGGTAGCAAAGTTATGCAAAGCACGATCTCAAAACGATCTGAAAGTGTATCTGTGGATTTATACAGCAGATAGCAACTCATAAGCGACAACGCAAAGTGGATATATAACACTACAAAGGGCGAAATTTGCCAATACGCATGCGAGATTGTAATTTGTTGTAACGAGACAGCAAAGCATACAAAGCGATTTATCATTATGAGTCAAAAGGACTTACAATTTATCTGTCTAGATAAAAGCTTTACGCAGCCAACATGGCTTACAATGCATCTAAAAAGTAACTTACGAACAAGAAGTTACACATCAGGGGAATCCTAACGGAAAAGGGATGAACCTAACGGTCCTAGCACAAGCATTGCGATACACAGATCTGCGACCAAAGATCTGTAGCAAGTAGGGCGCTCCTGCGAGAAGATCAGCCCGCCATTCGCTACGTCCCTAACAGCAAGATCTGGGTGACGCTACGTCCAAGATCTCAGGATCTGAAAAAGCCTCTGTCTGATCAAGATATGTACCAGAGGAACCACCTGTTCCGGCGTATGCAGCCGTACAAAACAGGGGAGCAGTTATTCCTCCAGCAATAGGCTCCTTGTCCACGGAAACGAGCACAATGGCTCGCCACCCTGAGCTCACGAACGTGGGGGCAACAAATTCTCCTCCGGGCATGCTGGAGGAGAATCCCGCCGTTCATTACGAATCGGTAGCAAGGTCAGTACGGCGCTGCACCTCGCCGGGAGGCGGCCGGAAACATGACCTGCAAACATAATAGACGAAGAAAATTCTTCGAACAAACATGAGGTATTATTTGCATCTTCTTTATGATAGTTATAAAGATCAATAAGCCTTATGAAGAAGATCTTGGAAACTATTTCTATAGCACAAACTGAGGTTTCACAACTTGAAGTTGCCATGAATCAACGAAAAATAAGCGTTGAAGCCAGCAGTCGTAAGGACTCACGGCAGAGCACATTTTGGGATGAAGAACCCAAATGGCAAAAGGCAGGGTTTATATAGACCTTGCGGAGACTCTTCAGTTGCCAAGATGAGTCAGCAGAATTTGAAAAGAGGGTAAGGATCAATCACTTACGCCTTGAAAAGTGGTAACAATCAATTACCCTACTAAAGGCTACGACGGTTCAGTTGCGTATCCTAATTAATGACGGATGGTCATGATTCGGATGGACTTCCCAAGGAAAGCGTGCTTATCTAATGAGCAATTAGCGCGAAAATCAAGGCAGAATATCAATTGATGACGTCATAATTAGATATGCACAGAGATATTCTAGCAAATCCCAAAAAGGGCAAAAACGGGTATTTCAATTCTTCTTTTTGAAAAAAAGGGGGGAGAAACCCTAGCAACATTACAATAATGTTTCAGCTATTTATTTGCTACTTTTCAAAAATCAAAATAAACCCTTGATCAAGGAGTCATGGGGGGTAAACTGACGGCTCAGATTTTCCACTTGCTCCACTTCCTGCTTCAATTGCTCGCATTTGGCATTCATCTCATGATAGAGCTTCATAGCCTCTTCAACCTTTTGCTTTTGCTGCTCTACCTTCTGCTTCTCAGCTGCGAGGTTTTGGTGGCCGCGTTTCAAAGTTACGGCCGCACGAATCAGGGTAACTCTTTTGATAAGAAACTTGAAGCCCAGCCTGCCTTGAACTTTGGCGAGAAGATTTTGGCACATGCCAAAAAGCAATTCGGCACTCTGAGGAGAAATGGTCGCAGGTGTGGCCGCGGACAGCTGCTCCAAAATCCATATGGCCTCAGTAAGAAATAGCCTCCTGTCAAAGGGCCCTATCTCCAGAGACCTCGCAAATGATTGGGGGTAGGTGAGGCGCATCCGAACTAGCCAGTCCACATCGGCTTGCTTCAAACCTGAAGCAATGTCAAAGCCAAGTTATACTATCAAATTCGCAAATGAAGAATGCGAGATGCGAACAGCAAATCACGACATAACAGTTCCTTCAAGGATCTCGCGCAGAGAAGGAATGCGCATTGCTGGGGTAGTTGAAGACTGTCCTCGCTCCATTGCCCTTCTATCAGCTGCGAGCTCTAACTCCTCATAGTTGGGGGGAAGAGTATAAGCCGCACCAGGTGCGATCACAGCCCCGACCTGCGAGCCCCAAAAGCTCCACGCAGGAAGAGGTGCCGCCGAATCAGTCATTGCTGGAGGCGTGGTGGCAGCGGAAGTTGCAGCTTGGCGAGGGATACCTTCAGATGCGATAGCATCAGCAGCATTCGTTCCTATTTCCTCAACACCAGCATGGGCGTCTTCCTCCATTAACACAGTGTCAGCCTCGGCATCATCAGAAAGTTCGATGACGTCCTCAAGAGGCTCTCCTGCATATTCAGCAGCTGCAACGGGCTTCTCGGTATGAGAACTCGGCACCGGGACATAGGACGCAGAAGGTTGACTCCTTCGCTCCAACACGGGTTCATCAGCATTGCCTGCGATACAAAATGCGATGGTGTGAGGTAACTTGTATCGTACGTTATTTTACTATCTTTGCTAAAGCTAAGAGCAAGCACCTCCACGCGAACGTGGGATTGCAGTATCCTCGTCATACGCTACGGAAGTGGAACCTTGCCCTATTAATGTGTCTTCGTTAAGAATGTATTTAAGATGAGCGTGACCTGGGGAGCGAAGAAACTAGTCATGATTATGTTTTGAGTCGCTAAGCCTAGTTCACGCATATCGTTCAAGTGATTAGCTGAGGGTTCACCGCACTTGCCTACTAGCCGACGAATGTCAGCTTTTGACACACCATGCTTTAATGCACCAACAATAACATCTCGATAAGTTACTGCGAGATTAAAAATCTCACCTTCATTGCCGCCTGCGATTTCTTCAAAATCTGCTTGGGCTTGCTCCAAGGCCGCCGCATCTTCTTTTGGAGCCACGTCCTCCTCCTCAACTCGGGGAGCCACCTCTTCGGGAAGCACATCTTCCTCATCAACTGGACGCACTAAGTCGTCAACGTGATGTTCTTCGAGGCTTCTTTGTCTCACGCGCTCGAGCTCCTCCTCTTCTCGCTTCCTTCTCCTTTCAGCAGCCTCCGCAGCTTTCCTCCTGGACTCGGCAAGAATGTCCTCGCTTATGGTTTCATCAGAAACACCAGAATGAGTACCCCTCTTCTGCCTCTTGGCCAAAAGGCCACTGATGGTCTCATCATCATCATCATCTGCGAAGAAACAATTTGTTCAAATCAAATTGCAAAAGAGTTAAGATAATGAGAAGGAAAGCGCGATTGAGATACCTCCTGATTCTTCCTCATGTATCACATTTTCCTCTCTGACTCTGACATCTTCGACTCTTTCTTCTTCTTCTTCATCTCCTTCTCTTGGCTCCTGCCTCTCCTCTTCTTCCTCCTGGCCGAATGGAACAAAGGTCTCCACTGCGAGTTCCTTCCGCATTTTACCAGTCATGCGACCTTTGCCTTTATCCCTGGCAGAAAGGGGCCTCGCATGAGGGGAAGTTGGAGCGCTTCTAGGGGAAGAAATTGTAATTCCTCTTTGCCTGGGCCTCTTCGCTCTTGGCGCGGCAGTCGCTAGAGGAGACGGATCGTCCCTAGGGGGAGACAAGGCCGGAGTGTTGTCTATCAGCGAACCAGCAAAAGCATTCATGACCTCGCGAATCCTGGTCTCGACCTCAGGATCCATTCTCGATGCTAGCCGAAACGGCTGACCTTGCCTTCTTGTAGTAACAATGGTGTTAACCAGCGATTTGGAACGCTCACAAGATGCAAACCTCCGCACATGGCACTACAGCAAGAAGCGTAGAATGAAGTTGTCAATATTATGAAAAAAAAAGCTTAGCGCATGCAAAAGAAGTTTCTTACCTTAGCAAAAGTTCGCTATATCTGATAACATGCGAGTCGCCTTTTCTAACCGCAGCGATCTTTTCATCTAGAATGATGGTGGGACACAGATGGTTCTCGCGATCTAGTAATGAGTAGCAACCATATTCAGACTCGTCCAGGCTGCAATTGGGACGAAAAGGAAAAGAGTTCCTTTTGATCACAGGAGCTCTGCTTGGCTTGGGGGCCGACTGCGTCTCAAATCTTGTCTGCTGGGCGTTCCAGTATGCGAGCCAGTTTTTGGAATAACCGCCTTCACGGTTACCTGCAGGTTGCTCAAAGGGAAGATTGCTCAGCAAGACTGTTTTGCACTCCTTTGTCAACAAACGCTTATAGCAGCCTATGATAATAGACTGTGGCCAGATTGATGGCGCCACCGCATCAAAACCGAATTGGGGAGAAATGCGAGTGGGATCAACGTCCACGGTAATCCTCTCGTACCTCGGCGCGAGCTCACAAACATGCTCCGCGAGAGCAGGAAGGGAACCTCGCAGGCACCAGCAAAAGAATTCGCGATAGCGCTCATGGAAATACTCTCCATCTTCGAAGAGGAGCTCTTCTGAGAAGACAACACCCTTAGAAGGATACAACTTTGGAAACCATCGCACGTTTTCAATACGCATGGCATAGGGCCTGGCTATGAACTCTTGCCGATTGTCGCATATCAGGCTCCAGACGCACTTGGGGTAGTTTGTCCCGAACCACCTCGCAGCTCTGCCGCTGTTACGCTCCTCCACCGCGCCTGGGGGACACCACCTGTTGGGCTTAGAAGCAACTGGGGCATAGGAAGGCCATCGCTCAAAGACCCACATTGTCAAGAAGGCAATGTTAACGAAATTCAGTATGTCAAGGCGGCCACGCGATTCCTTCATGGCCACGACCAGCTGATCCAGTCTGTAGTACAATGTGCCCAAGACCAAGGGTCCGAGTGCGACTTTCTGGCCGAGGGCCAATTTCACAGCAAGGGGCAGAACGTGATAGAAGACCCCATCGTGCGGGTGGCCATCGATTAAGTACCTCGACAACCAGGCACAGAGGAAGGCACAAAGGGTCAAGTGATAACCCTTACCCTCCACATAGTTCTTAGCCTTTGGGTTTTGACTCAGAAGCTTCTTGGTGATGCTGCTGTTTGCATAATCACGGAAAAAGTATTGCACCCACTTGTTCCAAGTGTTTTTCGCAGATGTGTCAACCAACTGCCAGTCAGGAAGAATTTCTGAAGTGGTCCACCGAGTGGAAATTTTCTTTACTTCTGACAAGCATTCCTCCATCTGCGTGTACAAAGCAATCTCCGCATCCGTCCTCAAGGGAATCAAAGGATCCACCTCGCCCATGGGAGATAGATCATACAGCATGTGCACGTCCTCGAGCGTGGGGGCAGCCTCGAACTCAGCAAAGTGAAATGTGTGAGTCGCAGGCGAGTAGCGGGAAAGAAGGTTTAGAAGCATGGACTGGTCCAGCTTCACGGCAGCACCCTTCATAGCACGAACTGCGAAGTATACGCCGGCCTCATTTAGAGTCATGGCGTGATGAGTCAATACATGGTCGATCCACTCATCCATGTAGTCCAATTTCTGAACAAAAGCTTGGGTAGAAATTGCAGCATACGGGAAGTACCCATTTTCGACTCTCAATCGAACCACGTCTTCGGAGCCAATTAATTCGAGCAGGGCCGAGTTAACTGGAGGGGTTAATGTTTGCAATCCCTCACCAGGGACAGGAGTAGGCAGTTTCTTTGCCTTAACCCTAGCATGGTAGAAATCTTTGCCACCCAGATAGGGGGCTTTTCGCCATAAAGCTTGCGGAAGATCAGGTATTTCTTCGTCCTCCTTGGTGGGTCTAGTTCCTTTTGTCTTGGCCATTCCTGCGGAAAAGCAAGAAAAAGGGGGGAGCAATATGCACACTTCAGTTTGAATTCAGAGATTCAAGATCTATGGGAAGAAATATGAACAGTTTCTGGTACCAATTTCAGAAATTGGAGATTCGAATTGTTTGTATTATCAGAGATTTCAAAGCCCTACATTCAAGGTCTTTATCATTGGGGGACTGAATCGAAATTGGATTCAGAGATTGTGAGCTTCTTCACAAGTTTTCAGCAGATAATATGTCATGGGTTTGCAGATCCAATGCAGTTCAAAGCATATGCTAGCATATTAAATCAAAATTGAACAAGGCCAACCTTGTTTCTGTAAAGCTTGCTTGGATGCAGACAGTTGGAGAAGACGATTTGCAATTTTGAACTGGTGATTGATTATCTGAATCTGCTCTCGAAGACTTCCGGGTATCATTCAATTTAAGAGAAAGAAGTGATGCTTTGCAACAATGGAGAGTACAGAGTATTTATCCAAAAACAATGAAGGGTTGCGTCCTTTCAGTAGTCGAATCGCAACCGTCACCGTCGAATCGCGTAATCACAGGGCAAGCTGACGTCACCCCTAAAACCCTAAAGGCCAGACGGCACGACTCTAGGGGTTTTAGGTCATAATGGCACGCACGGGGGCTGAATTTACTCATATTTGAATTGGTGCGTGGCGGCGACGCGTATGTTGGTTTCCGCGCATGGAAGTCTATCCAGCTATGAGTCTTCATGCGCAGAAAGGGGGCTAATGTAGATAGTGCTTTCTGAACTGACAGATCTTGGCCACGTGGCAACCATCCAGCACACCATATTGTGCTCCACACACACAGGATCACCAGCCGCGCTGATCCATGTGGGGGCTGCGAGACAGGGCCCTCGCATACCACTGCACGGGACTTGTAGGGACTTAGTGGTTTGGAGGCTAGAGTAAGTCCTGTCGCGTGCGAGCCAAGCTCGCGCGCGACATTTATTAACTTCTTTTGAGAGATTTATGGCACGAGCTCCATAAACCCGGTCAATCCGGTCAAACCCGGTCAACCCCATAACGGTTCCGGTATTCGCGCATAACGTGCTGTAACGGTCCCTATATAGGCGGACGAACGTGCCGTTGTGGTTAAGCTAATTAAGACGCCATTGATGGGCGCATTAACCACACTACAACGGTCACATTCTCCGTTATATATAGGACGTTAACCTTTCCATACAAAGGAGGACACACTAGCCATACGCGGAAGCTCTGCCAAACCTCTGTCTCTCTCTCAGACATTACTATTTCCTTACTCTCTCCCTACACACAACCCAACTCTTCCTGTGCCATCTCTGATCCTCTACTTACGGTGTACACAGAGTTCTCCACGCCGGAATCTCTTGTGCACAGCTGGTAACAAAAAACAGCTCATTGTATAATTTGGCACTGCTTCCACCACTGATTTTATCAGGACCTCCTTGCCAATTGAAGAGAGAGATTTTCCCTTCCAACCCTTCACCTTCCCATAAACCTTTTCCACCAACGGGCTGAATGTCACTGTTTTACTTCTACCCACCTGCATTGGGAGACCCAGATAGATATCATGTCTGGTATCAAGCTGCACTCCACATAACGATGCCAACGATGCCCGATCCGTGTCTTCCACATTATCTGAGAAAATAACTGATGATTTCTGTAAATTGAGCATCTGACCTGAAGCAATCTCATAATCAGATAAAATAGATTGGAACTCTCTGATTTCTTCAGGGACTGCCTTTGTGAAAAGCAAACTATCGTCAACAAAGAATAAGTGTGAAGCAATGGGCCCTCCTCTAGATGCGTGAAGCCCTGATATCTTGTCTTCCTGCACCGCAGCTGTTAGTCGACGAGATAAGGTTTCACTAACAAGTAAAAATAAATAAGGGGACAACGGACACCCTCGTCGCAAACCTCTACCCGGTCTAATATAACCGTGGACCTCGCCATTGATAATCATACTGTATGAAACTGTTGAAATACAATTCATAACTAACTCAATCCAATGATATCCAAACCCTATTCTTTCCATCACTGCACGAAGATAATCCCACATCACCCTGTCGTAAGCTTTGCTCATATCAGCTTTGAGCGCTAAGAAGCCCACTTTTCCTTTTTTACGGTTTTTCATCGTATGTAACAACTCAAAGGCCGTCAAAATATTATCTGAAATCAGCCTGCCCGGGACAAAAGCTGACTGATTTTCAGATATAACAGAATCTAACACAAGCTTCAACCGATTAGCCATAGTCTTAGTAATAATTTTATAAACCGTAGAGCAAAGACTAATAGGACGTAAATCTGAGGATTTTATGACCTGCTTGACCTTTGGGATAAGTGCAATCAAAGTATGATTAAACTTTGTTATATCACCTCCTTCACTGAGAATTTTGAGACAGATTTCTTCGATTTCGCTCCCAATAATACTCCAATATCGCTGAAAGAAAATTGCTGGAAAACCGTCATGACCCGGAGCCTTAGACGGTGCCAACTGACCGAGGGCTTCCCGAACCTGTAGGACCGTGTATGGAAGATTGAGCATAGCTCTCTGATCAAGTGAAAGTAATTCCTCTACTGCAGTGAGCATCGACTCCATTTGAGCTCGTGAAGGATCCGAACTCGTAAAAATATTACTAAAACAATCTTCCAGCACTGATGTGTATTGTGCTCGGTCTGATTTCCAAATCCCATTACTATCTTCTAGACCCTCTATTCGGTTCATGTTTCTTCTTTTAGAAGCCTTTCGATGAAAAAATCTAGTATTCTGATCACCTTTCCTCATCCAAGTTTCGCGTGAACGTTGTCGCCACATATCCTCCTCTTTCAACAACATCTGTAAAATTGAATGACGAATATTTCTAGCTTCAGCCACTGCTGCCGCAGTTTGAATTCCTTCGGACAATATTTTTAACCTGATTCGCGAATTCCCCAGCTGAACCTTTACATTGCCGAACACATATTTATTCCAAACAGATAAAGCAGAAGCCATACCTGAAAGCTTCATATCAACCCAAGCATTCGAGTACCGCCACTGGTCATGAACCAACTGAGTACAACGCGGATCCTGCAACCACATAGACTCAAACTGAAATCGTCTATTTACTTTAACATTATGCACTATACCTGAAGGCCAAGTGACAAGCAAGGGAACATGATCCGACACATCTGCAACAACATGATCAACTCTTTTTCTACCGAAGCAATCTGACCAACCATCCGTAGTCAAACATCTGTCAAGTCTCTCTCTGATTGACATATCATCACCTTGGTTGTTAGAACAGGTATTTCGAACTCCCGAGAACCCAAGGTCTCGCAATTTCAATCGATTTATCACACCAATAAACCCCTCTATCTGAGTGAAAGAGACTGATCTTCCTCCTTCCTTATCTAAGATAGATGAAAAGGTGTTAAAATCACCGATTACGCACCACGGCTGCCCGATTAGGCACAAACGCTCCAACAACATGAAAGAATTGTGTCTCTGACTCCTATCCGGATCGCCATAGAAACATGTCAAATATCCATGTTTATTTTCACTAGGTATAGAGAAATAACCATGTATATAATGCTTTGACATAGTTGCTAAAGTAAAATCAACATCCTCATCCCACATTAATGCTAGGCCGCCTCTTCGATCCTCACAATCCTGAAAGATACCATTTCGAAAGCCTAACCGATCCTTAATTCGTACCATCTCATTTGCATACTGTTTTGTCTCCATCAAGAAGACGATATTGGGCTTCTGCCTCCTTACAAGATCGTAAAGAGAAATAACGCTACGGGGGTTCCCAAGCCCCCGTACGTTCCAGCTGAGGAGACTCATTGCGCCTGGATGGGCTGCTTCGCAGCCTCAGCCAATATAGTCGGTGGGGTATTCAAGGCAGTGGGATTTGAAGTCCAGAAGTCTTGCTTGGCAATCTCTGATGTGAACTAGCTGCATTTTTTGGAACAACTTCAGGGTTTTTGTGAGCCATGTGCGTCGCATAGACCATTTGTTTGTTACCTGAACTGTTCGGTCTTCTCCAAGAGGGATTGACTGGTCCTCTTCCTCCATTTCTTAAACCTCTCCCATTACCTCATCCACTTGATCTTCCAGAGCCCCTGCCTATACTGGAAATCCCCGTGCCCCTACCATAGTGCTGCTGCCGGAACATGGCTTTAGCACTCTGATCTGGGCTAACATTGACCTCACTCACCTTTATTTTTGATCCCACCTTCTTACTGTTGGGGATTTTCACAGTATCTTTTGTACAAGCCCCCTCCTGCTCCTCTTGGTTGATATCCATTGCCACACCTTTCCCCTTCTCTTTCGTCGTTAGTCCCATTATTATCGCCTCCGCAGCAATAGGATTGTCGAAGGTAGTAACAGTTTGTGTTCCCTTCTCACTTCCGCTGTCCACATCAGTTTCCATAGACTTGTTATCCTCCCCTTCATCCTCTTCCATAGACTTGTTACCCCAATCATCCTCTTCATCGGCATTACTGACATTATCATTGGTCTTGTCGCCTTCACCGACAACTGATTCCGATTTGTTAGCCTTAGCTTCATCGGGAAAGGGTTCTTGAAAGACATCCGTGAGCTTCTTCCTTAGTGGAGGACATATGAGTGAACGTGGAACGGAGGAACTTCAATGCTATCTCACTGGGCACACACCCAAGATCCTAGGGCTTTGTAAGCACTTCTTGTATGGGAAGCTACATCGTCATAAGGCGGTTCATAGAAAGAAAGGTACTTTTGATTATATCCATTCTAGTTGGTCGGGTTCATCTCGATTTAAGGCGATTGGCATTCACAGGTGTCTTTTGAGCATCGGGTTGGAAAATACGGTGAAGAGGTTGCGTACGAACAACGGTTTGGAGTTTTGGTCATGAGAGCTTGATGGATTCTGAAAGGATCATGGAATTGCTCGCCATCACACCGTTCGACACACACCACAACTGAATGGTGTAGCCGAAAGAATGAATCATACACTTTTAGCGAAGGCAAGGTATATGCTTTCGAATGTAGGTATTTCTAGGGTTTCAGGGGAGAGGCAGTCGCCATGGCATGTTATCTCTTAAATTCCTGCACACAGGTATAGGATGCAAGATTCCTATAGAAGTTTGGTCTGGAAAAGCAACAGATTTCTCGGATCTCAAGGTCTTTGGTTGCATTGCCTATTATCATGTAGATTATGGCAAGCTAGAGACAAGGGAGAAGAAAGGGGTATTCATGGGCTTTAAGACGGGTGTGAAGGGATACAAGATTTGGACGGACAACAAGAGTATACTTAGCAGAAGTGTAGTCTCTTATGAGAGTCAAATATTGAAGACAAGTACCATGGGAATAGAGGTTCGAGATGCAGAGAAGAATGTGCAGTAAAATTCGGGTCCTACTGATCCTAAGGAGCCCGAATTACCTACACCGCCGCTGTAAATCGAAGAGGAAGAAGCAGAAGAGTCTTATGGGGATGCATCGCTATCAGAGGAACCGATTATAGGCCAGAAGATAACGGCATCTTATTTGGGTAGAGTGTAGCAGGAACCCTCCCTCTTGCATTCAGACTATTGATGAAGGAAGACCAATGAGATTCATGTAGCCTCTGGCAAGATATAGAGATGATGGTATGGGGGATATGCATTGCACGTAGCCGAGGAGGTGGAGGCTTAGTCGTCCACCTATAGGGATGCTATTTCTAGTTCTAAGTCAGCACACTGGATTTCCGCGATGGGATAAGAGATGGAGTCTCTTAGCAATACCTCGACTTGGGAGCTTGTTAAATTGCCAACGGGAAGGAAAATAGTCACTTGCATGTGAGATTTCATCAGAAAGGAAGGAACTGCATCTGGAGAGGGAATCAAATATAAGGCATGGATGGTTGCAAGAGGGTTCAGTCAGAAAGTAGGAGTTGACTAAAACGATATCTTCTCACCGGTGGTCAGACATACTTCGATCAGGGTGCTACTAGCACTGGTGGCACACTACGACTTGGAGCTTGAGCAGCTAGATGTGAAAACAGCTTTCCTACATGGGGAGTTGGAGGAAGAAATATACATGAGCCAACCGGAGGGGTTCCAAGTTCCTAGTAGAAAAAAACATGCGTGAAAGCTAAAAATATCTCCTATGGACTTAAACAGTCACCAAGGCAATGGTACAAGAGGTTGACAGCTTCATGTTGAAGATTGGTTACAAGAAGTGAATGTATGATTGCTGCGTGTATCATGTGCTTTTGCCAGATGAGACACGTATCTACCTGGTTTTGTATGTGGATGATATCCGATTTTAACTCATGATATGAAGGACATACAGGAATTGAAGTGGTCTCTTAGCGTGGAATATGAGATGAATTATATAGGGGATGCTCAGAAGATTCTAAGAGTTGGGATCTGTAGAGATATGAAGAAGATGAAGCTTTTCCTATCACAACATGGATACATCAAGAAGGTTTTGGGAAGATCTGGGATTTTATCATCTATGGCTATAGATACTCATATGGCAACTAACAACAAGCTAGGAATGTAAACTGTTCAGACTGAGTAGGAGAAGGAGTACATGTCCAAGGTTCCATATTCTAGCGTAGTTGGAAGCCTGATGTATGCTATGGTCTGTACTCGACCGAACATAGCATTCGTTGTTAGTGTGGTTAGTCGTTTTATGGCTCAACCGAGTAAGCATCACTGGCAGGCGGTGAAGTGCATATTTAGGTACCTTAAGGGTACGTCAGACATTGGACTGTGTTACGGGGCTAATGAAAACATCTCGTTAGCTGGGTTCTCGGATTCGTATTGTGCATGTGATATTGATAACATGAGATCAATGAGTGGCCATCTTTTTAATCTGGGAGGTTCTGATGTGATTTGGAAGGCTACGCTATAGCCGACGGTGACTTTGTCAACAACGGAGGCGGAATACATGACTCTAACATAAGTAGCAAAGGATACAATATGGCTTAAAGGAATGGTTAATGATATAGGCCTACTTCAGTATCAAGCGATAATCAACTGTGATAGCTTGAGTGCGATTTACTTGACTAAGGACCCGGTTCATCATGAAAGGACCAAGTGAAACAACCCTGAAACCGAGAGACCCGACGGAAAACACCATGGCCACCGTCGACCCTCTCTATCTCTCTCCCTCTGCCTTCAATCTCTGTCTCTCCCTCCCCCTCTGTTTTCTCTCTTCCCGACGGGAAAAACAGCAGCAGAAGCAGCGGCTGCCGGAGCCACCGCCAGAGCTGACCCGAAGCCAAACCCGACGGGACCCAGGGCCACCGTGCCTCCCCGCCTCTCCTCCCCGCTTCCGATGACTCCCCAACCCTCTTGGAGGTCCGACGAACCTTGAGGAGCACCACAGTAGCTCCTACCACCGGAGACACCACATTTTCCGGCGAATTTCTCGACCAAGATCCGGCGATTGAGTTCTCCCACATTCGATAACGGTTTTAGACGATTCTTGGGACAAATCTTCATATTTTCACACGAATCTAAGTTATATAATGTAAACTTTTTATGGGTATCGAAGAATAACAAGATTCTTGAATTGGGTGTTGATGGAGGTTGAAGAAGATGAAGGGAGGGGTGATTTTGCATTTAACAAAAAAGTTTTAGGGTAATATGTGTAAGTCAGAAACTATTATTGAATAGTGGGGGGTAACTAAGTGTATATTCATATATATATATATATATATATATATGGGTTCTTATTATAGTTTACACAATCTGAATTTTTTTATTAAGCTTTATATTTGTGTAACTCAATTTAAAATAGTGGTTATAATTACTTATATAAAATATATAGATAAAAATTCTTGGAAAATAATTTGAGAAGAGAATGTCTATAAAAAAATGGTTATGTTGTTGTTACATAATTTTTACAAGCTTACATGAATGCGATTTTTTAGCTACTAAGAAATAAAATGTTTGGTTTAAATAAACATATAACTACTCTAGTAATAGAAATGCAAATAAGATATTTTGATACATGTTTATAATTAAATAATTATGGTATTTTATTGAAATTTATATCCTTTAAAAATTTAATATTCTCTAATAGGCTTTGTTTGTTAAAGTAAGCTAAAAATAGCAATTTTATAGATGTAAGACTAATATGCTATTATTGACTAGAATTTAAAAAATACATCTTTCATAATAAAAGAGAATGTGACTGAATGGTTATTGAATTTATGTGAATTTCTTACTAAATAAATATTTAGCGATTCCTTATATAATTATATCATTATAACTGTGATACTAACATTTTATTAAGAGATGAGTTGAATTCTTGTTTAATCAAGTACATATGTCTTCTTACAATAATCATCTTTGGGGATCGCGAGGGTAGGATTTGGTCTTTCAGCCTAGCCAAACACTCATATAGGCATAGAAAATTTGTTTATTAGTGCTACTTGTGTAACTTAATGATCGATAATCTGTAGGTGACGGGTTCGTGGATATAGGTTTCGTTGACGCCCCTTCGTACTAATCCTTGTATCGACTTGAGGTGAGTTACATATTTAGTCTTGCGTGCTAGCTCCTTTCGTGTCCACTACTTGTTTAATTGAAAAATAGTTGTCGTATTTCATCCCTACTTGATAAATGTGTTTTAATTGTTTTCAAATCTTCAAGGTATTATTTGAGCTTGGAATACTTGTCACACTTGATCAGAAATCAGTAATAACATAATCTATATGAACCAGTGATGTTACTTATATTGGGTGATGATTCCCTGGGCTTAGTCCCCAAAGAGATAATCGGGTTCGATCCCCAGAGTTACTTATATTGGGTGATGATTCCATGGGCTTAGTCCCTAAAGAGATATTCGGGTTCGATCCCCGACATAAAGTAAAATGATTCGCATGTACCGGAACCAGTTATCGGGTTTAATTCCCTGGGCACCGGTCCCTAAATTCATTACGGGTGATGATTCCCTGGGATTTGGTCCCTAAAGATATGGCACTACGTGCACCCCGACTCCTTTCGCCATAGGCTGGAGTACTGCTTCTAGATACCACTCCTTTGATTGACGTTCTTAGGAGAGTGTTGCAACACTTAAGGTCTAGAATGTCTGATGTGATCACTGGTCTCCCCGGGTACTGTGAACGAAATTAATGATAATATGACTAATCTGTATGGAAACTGTTATATACTTTCGACGTATTGAATTTCAGGAACACATCTTGGTAAACAGATCGGTTACATGAGAAACAATCATTGTTTGGTAATATTGTTGCATGTTCTTGAAATTTTGATGGTACTTGTACTCTAATACTCTCATTTTATTTAACACGTGTCCCAGCAGCTTATCTTAGCCTTTCATGTTTTTACATACTAAGGTGTACCTCACTCAGCATTTCTTGCTGACTTTTGAAAAACTGCGATCTTTGTTTTCATCCCCCCGCAGGTCTAAGAGCTAGATTATGGAGTAGCGGGATTCGGGAGTCACCTAGATTATCACGCATCACTACGATGTGTTAAGATCAGTAGTTTAGTTAATAATACTATTGAAATGTTGTACCTCGTGTTTGTGGCTTAAAGACAAACTGTGTAATAACTTGTTAGTTTGAGTTTTAAATGGAATGTTTTTTTCTCGATTTCCGCCATCTCATTCTTAGTATCACCCTCCTGGGCTTCCGGTCCGGAACGGAACGCTTGGGAAACTTGGGGTGTTACATAGGGCCCGGCTCGGTGTGCTTCTGCAAAGAATAGAGAGCAGGGAAAGCGAGATTGGTGTTTTGGGTGTGGGTTTTATGAGTTTGTGAGGTGGGTTTTTATAGGATCGGTTGAGGAATCTGTGAGGGAGGTGGAGTTCGACGGAGGAGGTTTCAGGAGTGAATTGGGTTTGAAAATTGGGCGAGATTCGGAGATTGAGAGTGGGTTAAACACTGCTCCCGAATTTGGACATAAATCCACCGAGGTGGTGGTGTTTGGAGGCAGCAAGGTGATGGGCGAGTTTGAAGCGGAAACGAACTATAAGTCCGTGGGTGAGTTGAGAGGTTGAAGATGACATGATAGTGATTACGGTGTGGCACGTGTACGGGCTACTGCGGTGGTCCGTCACGTAAAATTAATTAAAGCGTCACGTTTTGGTCACGTTAAAACGTTATATGACACATTATATTTTAATAAATAATACACTTAGTTAACTACTATACATTTAACTAAAATACAATATAAAAAGAAGTTTTGTTTTATATTTTTTTTCTAATAAATATGTTTACAAAAATATAATTTACATATATAACATAAAAACTAGTTAATAAAACGAATTTAATTTTATAAATCTCAATAATGATCCAACATATTGACTAAACTTCTAAAACTACCCCAAAATACTGGGGTATTACACCAAACATATCAACGTCAGGTATCATTTTCTGAGAAACGAGAGCAGGATCAAGGTGAAGAAGGTGGGGATAGCTGACAACCCCGTGGATATGTTTATGAAGCAAGTTCCGGAGAGCAAGTTCAAAGAACGTCTGAAATTGCTCAACATCTTGAGCCAGTGAGGCCCTTCGGGGCATGTCGGACCCGGTGGGGGTCCAGTGAGTCTTTGTGACGGGAGACATTGGGTTCGGAGGAGGCAAGTTTTATTTGCGAAAAGAGGAGCCGTTGTTGCTGAATGAGAGAATTCGAGTTAAGGTGGAGATTTATTGAATTTGTGCCTTGAATAGATTGAAGAAATTATTGAGAGCAACAACGGGGACCAAAGGAACCAAAATGGAGAGCGAAGAAGCGTAGAGGGCATTTTCAGAGGTTGTACGACCTGGACATGAGGGTCGCACGACCTGGAGGAAAAGTTGGGATATTCAGAATGTTTTTTAGAGGTCGCACGACCTAGCAAGAGAGGTCGCACGACCTGGGCTGGGAGGTCGCACTACCTGGTCGGATTCTTGGCGTTTTGGAATTGTTTCATAATCCATCTAGGAAGGCTCTAGGTCAGTTTTAAGCACTATATTAATAGTTCCCTAAGCGCTTAGGACGTGTATGCATTGTATTAGACTTGTTCCTATTGATAAATAATGGTATCTCTTCGCCTTGGACGCAGTTAGCTCGATTCGGGCTAACAAACCATGTAAACTTGGTGTTTTCTTGTTTTTTTCATCATTCGTGAGGCGTGAGTTATATAACAAAACTAGTAAATATGCTTGTTAATTGATTTATTTGATTGAAGTGTGGTATATAACTGAATGAACAATTCCAGCTAACAAAATTAATTCATTGTACCAGAAACATAAATTTCATCTAATGAAGTTCCCTCCAATCCACTATACATACATAGCGGTAGATTCCCGTTTAGTCCCCTCCTGATACAGGGAGCATAATCTATAATCGATCGATATGTACAAACTTGAGAAGATTCTAGTAGCCAGAGAATGCATAAGAAAACCTATCTGTATATAACATCTACTCTGCAGGTTCACCGTCTGAGGTAACCTAAACCCAATAAACTAGGTACATTGACGAAGACGAGCAGCCCATAGTGAACTAAGAGCACGAAGGCGTTGAAAGTATTCACCCATGGCAAGCAACCCCCTGGCCACTTGGGGAATCGTTAGGACTCGAGATATTTGCTGCAATGTTTGCTGGCGAAGGTGATCTGCCTGTTTTATGAAAGAAAGTAATTATGTAATCCAAACTTAGCAAACTTCTAACGATGCAAAAAGAAAACACATTGTGTAATTTACATATCTTTGGGCACTCTAGACATGAATAACCTAGTACATTTAGGTCTCTTAGCATAAATTTATCGAGTAATTTGGTTCTTAAGCGGCCCGGCTTCATCTTAAGAGTGAAAAATCACCTGTTGTGACATTCTCTGCAGTTGCAACATTGCTGACACTGAAATATACGTTCTTGAGAGGCGATTTAGGGATTTATACCTATTATCTTAGAGTAGCTCTATCACCTATTTTGGATATTTAGATCAGTGATTTGAAGAACATTCTCATTTATCAGAGACACATGCAACACATTGCTTGATATAAGTAGTATGTTACCTGGTTCACAAAACTCTCTAGCGCTTCCAACTTCTCAATTGCAGATCCCATTTGAGAACCATAGTCTCCTGCACCAGCAGGGTAAATGGAGATGCTCTGGGCCAATGTCTGATGAAGTCGATCCATTCCCTGTGTGAGAGCATCTTCAGCTTGCTGAGATGATCGCCGCAAGTTACCAACAGCCAGGAGTTGTTGATCGGTCAAGGGCTCTATATGCGGCATTACAATCTGTTAAGAAAACAAAACAATGAGTGTGTTTAATTTCCAAATATTTAGCAAACTCTTAGTCTGTAAAGCATGTACACCTATTGGGGCTCTATGGCAGGGGTCTTGGGCACTGTGGCCTCTGGTACGACATTCTTAATGTTGTTTTTGGTATGTCTTTTCACCGTTGAGGCAGAGTAAAGGGGATGACACTATTGTGTTCATAATGGGTATTTTTTAGTTTTTTGCACAGGTGGATGCCAGAAGCGGATCGAGAAGTATACTATAGTGGGGGCTAAAAGTTGAAATTAAGCGAAAAATAGATGAACTAGTGCATGGGAGCTAAACTGTAAACTAAAGAAATAATAAAAACTAATCTAAAAACGTTGAGGGGGCTAAATCCTTTTTTTTTTTCAAAATGAGGGTAATATTGCAAAATAAACTTATTGAGAGGCGGCCACCAGTCTCCACCTAGGTCCGCCCTTGTGGATGACCGACCATGTGGGAAGGTGGTGTCAGAGGGGCACTAAGGCACTTTGAAGCGTCCTGGGGCAATGTGACTGGCTCGTGCCCCTTAGGGCACTTCGTTCCTAGACTCACCATGCTTTGTGAAGAGATAAGTATTTTTTGGACAGACTTTGGAGCTAAAATGAGGTGGTGCATCGATAACATACGTTTAGAAGAGGTGGTGCATCGATAACATACGTTTAGAAGCTCTGATGGGCGGAACCCTCCAAGCCAAAGAAAGTAGCGCTCCACGGGCGTCCTCCACATGCCACTCATCAAGTAGAAGACGTCAGTCTTTGCAGCATCTGCTTTCATGCGGAAGAGACTGTGGTAATGGCTCAAGGCATTTTCAACTAGCATGCGCAGGTCGGCTTCACTTATGTGAGTTTGCAACACCTTTCTTAGCTCCACAGTCTGTCTTTGGTTTTCCTCCACCCAATGCCCATATTCCATGTCAAACGCAGTGATACCTATAACGCCGACAAATATGTGCGGAAATGAATAAAACAAGCAGTATCAGACTTTTTTTTTCTTAACTTTAGTAACTGTAAAATTCCAGATTGCAAACTTCAAATTACTGAAGTTAAAAATTAGTTGCAGGTACATCACAATTAAAAAATCACCAGACTGGGCTATTTATTAAGCGATTTCGAATTAGCTGAAACTGCATATTTCAACTAGTTACAGTTAAGTAACAAAAAACCAGGAAATCGCATACCTGGATTCATAGGAAGAGACAGTCCCATATGACCTGTATTAAGCCCACTCGCCACGTATATACCCTAGAGAAAAATCCCTCTTGTCATTTAGAAAAAATAATAATAATAATAATAATAATAATAATAATAATAACAAAAATAATAATAATAAAAAGCTTGCTTGCCGTGACGATTAACTACGAAAAATCCTTGAGCAGTCGGTAGTTCTCACCTGCTGTCGATACCTCTCAAGTTCCTGTTGTAGTTCTGTTAACTTCAGACGGCATGTTTCTAGTTGTTGAACATATGCCTGTTAAGAGAACACTTACCATTCTATAACTTCTCATAATACCTTAGATTTTGAAAGATAAATTGTAAGATTTGCATTCAAGCATTACAGACTACCTTTTTCCGCAAGCGGCTTTTACGGGCAGCTTCACGGTTTTGCGCTAACCGTCTCTGTACCTACAAACTCCAACCTTACAAAATTAATGAGTTTTTCTGCTTGATATACAAATCATGACGAAAAAAGAAGTCCAAGAAAGCTTTCCCTGCTTTATAATCACCTTCTCTGGCTTTCTGTTTACTTGGTTGTTCTGCTGAGGCTCGAAAGGCTCGGGATAATTATACCCTGGCTAGAGAATTTAATCAAAAAATTTAAGTTACAACTTGTATAAACGTTTTTAAAAAATGTCTGTATTAAACCAAATGCAATCCTCACCTTGTTGATGACCCTTGTGTCCACCTGTATGATTGTGGGCACGCCTGTATTCGCGATGAATTCACCTTTAAACGTGTTCTCCCACATGTTCATCTGGTGAATCGGATCGTACATCCCCATCCTCGCCGGTGTGGCAAATTGAGTTGATGAAGAGTTCATTGCTTCAAATCACTTATGGAACAAGCCTGTGCAGAAAACAAGAATAGAAACTGCATTAGACAACCTTATAGGACAGAAAGACCAGAACACTCCAAAAAAGTAAAACCTACTGTTTGGTTGCATAAGAGGTCCACACTCAAATGCAGTAGTCCCACTGTGTCAAAACATCAAACACCACTGCCTCAAGAACAAAAGCTTCACTAACCAAAGCCTAAGAGTGTAAGAGTTGGATTATTCTGATAACCCAAAACCTTGATATACAAATATCTACCAGTACCAGTACATTAGCTTCTCTAACACTAACTAGTTTATTATACTCAAACTTTGAAACCCATAACACAGTTTCAATTATAGAGGACAGCAACCACCAACAAAAGAAGGAGGACCCACAAAAAGAGGAATCAAGAATCAAAAGCAGTTCAGATAAACAAGGCAAGATAAGAAAAGGTGTGCTAATGGCTAAAATAGCTACCTATGGGAATTATCATATCTGAATATGAAATATTCATATGCACAATCGAACTGGTAACAGGGCGTATCTGAGACAAAGGTCCAACAATCTCTGACCAATCATCTAGTCCTAAACTAGATTTGACTAATTGAACACAGTTTGGTATCTACTCATCTAGTCATGAGCATAAATAGGATTATAAAAATTATTTGCATGTGAAGTTTGGCATACTTTTGCCTAAATTCTATCTTCAACTACCAGTCTACAATTGCCCCCATGTTTTTTCACAAAAAACAACATTAGTGAAGATGATAAGGATGAAGTATGTACTTACTCTAATTTGCAATGAACAAGTGTGCTTCAAGATAAGGGCTCAAAACCACATGTTGGAGAATTTTGGAGGGAGATGATTTCCTAATATGGCTACAACATAGACAGAGTTATCTAATCACTACCAGCACACATACACCTAATAAGCTGCTAGTAACCAATTATAAAGTCCTGCTTTCCACTCAACATCTCCCTCTCTCTTTCCACTTGTGGAATTTATAATAAACCTTCCTACCTTTATAGTTTTATTTTATTTTATGTTATTTTATTTTGATAAACTATTAGTATTTCTTTATGCATAGGACTCCAATAATAGCTGACCATACCTAATTCTAAGACACCTTTTCCCCCATTTTAATGTCTCTTCCTCTAGTAGAGGAGGTATGAATTAATGACATTTGGTCCCTCACTTCTCCAATCAAACTAACCATCCAAGCTAAGGAAAGTCATAGATTTGTGCTTTTTCAATACCCTACAAAACAGTTGCTATCAAGGTAGCTTGCTTCATCACTCACAAAATCTAAGCTTAGGTGGGAGGACTTGTACTTTCATGATGCATAATAGTTTCACAAATAATGGCATTGTTCATCTCATTGGCTTCTCTAATTTCTTGCAAAGTGCAGTTTTCTACGTGTGGCAACAGGGCGGATTTGGGACAAATTATACATTACTATGCCCTATTTATGACAAAATATAGCCCCATCCCCTCCCCGAAACCTTCATCTATATAAGTAATAAACTGAATTGTCCCTGCGAGTTTATTTAGTTAAATCCATCCAACTACTTGGTTATAATCTCTTGACAGTATATTACTTTTTTAAAATAATAATAATAATAATAATAATAATAATAATAATAATAATAATAATAATAATAATAAAATCGTAAAAAGTTTGCAATCATACAAGAGAAGCAGCCTTTCCTTGCCTTGGTTTGTAAGATATTTATGCAATTAGGTGGCTAAATCTTCAACTCTATTATGATTTCTTTTTCGCTATTTATTATTGACACACCTATCTATGATACATTTATATATTCATTGCACAAATAACACGGGGGCGGACTAAGGGGAGACTGATAGATCAGGGTGATCACTACCCTATTCAACCCCAAACCCACGACGGCTTACACAAAATACACATATCCCTTATCCTATTAGCAAATGTAGCGGGTAAAATTTGCTCAGTGAGTAATGCAAATACTTTACTGGGGCGGGTGAAATTATCTACTAGAACCCACATGTCGCATATTTTATTATTTAATGATTGATACTTATGTGTTTGGGTTGAAGTATCTGAATCGCGTACGTAGTTTCTGTTTTTGAGAGTGCAGCATGCATGAAAGGGAAAGCAATTCGTTCCCAGGGTTGGTCTTCCACTCACACACCCGAATTATGAGGTAAAGAAAGAGATTGGGCGTCAGATTATCACATTTCTAAAAAGAAAAGAGCAAAAAAACAAAGAAAGGAAAGCAAAAGAATGAACACAATCAAATGCCAAGTGGCTATATAGCACATCTCGGATCAATCAATAATGCATTTGCTTTTATGTACATAACACCATCAGCTACAAAAGAAAGAAGCCAAGTGGGATTTTACGTATATGATATGGTCATCGGTTTCGTTTGATTGATTGAATATAATAGAATTGCGATCTTATTTTTACAGATTAACAAATTATGTATTCTATATGTTAAAAGAATCATATTATCATCACAAAACAAGAGGGGAATCCCCTGAGTAATTTGTAATGAGAAACGCATGTATTATGATGGTTCATTGGGGAAATAAGCAACTTTTTACAGAATATTCTAGATGTTACATGTCCGTGAACATTGAAAATACTCAATTGTTGGTTTGGCGGAGATCGTGTTAGGACTGTAGACATATCACATGTGCACTATTAGTCTCTCAAAAGTTTTAAAAATGAAAAGAATACTATATTTCAGTGCAAGATTACTCGTTAAAAATATAAAAGAAGTTATTACCGGTGTTTTTTCTTTTTCTTATTGGTAATTTACTACAGAGTGGTTTGTTCTGTCCAATTTTTCTAATTAAGCTTTTAGGGCTAAGGTTGATTTTTTGGGTGAAATAGGGCTTAGGTTTTCTCTGGTCAACCGTCCTATTTATATGGGCAAGTTTTATCTTCCGATCATCTGATAACTTTCTAACTTTGAGGGAAAAAGATAAAGGAATAGAGTAGAACTAGAAGGGCCAGATTAGGTAAAATAACTAGGGTGTGAAACACTTGTTGATCAATTATACTCTCGTACACACACATGTAGGGTTCAGATCAACAACCCATTTTTGAACTGCTTTTCTAAGAAACTTGCAAAATGAAAGATATTCCTTTTAGAGATAAGGTAAGTGACATGTAATATTGCAAAAATGATGTTTTTAATAATGAGATTACTATACTTTCTTGTATGGTAATTTATATTGTTTTACTTGCTCAAAAAATTTTACCTAGTCAAAAGTACCGGAAGCTACTTGTCCCCAGTGGCTCAGTAGTGAGGGTTTTGCAAAGTCACCCAGTTGATCCTGGGTTCAACTATCGGATCACTGTTGAAAATTCAAAAAAATACCGAAAGCTAGATATCGATTTGTTTCCCGATCTTTTCTCACATGAAAGATAGTTGCAACAACTCTACTCAATTGTGTAGCACTAGAAGGTCCAAAACTTGGGAGTACAAAGTACAAATCCCTTACTGATGTTCTTGGTATCTGTAATTTTGAGTTTTATTTAATTTTGACCAAACACATTAACCTCAATTATTGAGAATTCTTTTACGTGTTGCTTAGGTAATCTTTTTCTTCTTATGGAGTATACTCTACTAAAGTCTATTCAGTTTTTCTTTTTCACCATTGGGAAATTAAGTAACTTCTAGTTCGTCCTAACAAAAATGAATTTATCAATATCGCTGTCAAAAAAGATTCTTAACTTTCTTGCTGTGTTTTTAGCCTCTGAAAAGGTTCATTCCAACTATTGTAACTTATCCTCTGCTAATGATTCTTCTGATCAACGGTTAAAAACTGCTAATTATAAAGGTTAAAGAGAGAAATCCTCATTTTTTAATTGATTCTTAAGCACTAATAAAGTAAAAGTGGGTGTTGTAGATCTAGCTGTAACATCTCTCCTTTTTATTTAATTGGAAATAGCAGTAATATAAGAGTATATTGCTTGCTTTTAACATTCCTACTTGCTCTGACTAGATTTACATGGACAACCATCCTTAAATATCACTTTGAGATCTTCTGACTAAACAATTTAGCCAACTAGGCTACTACCACTCTGTCCCAGCTCTTTCTTCCCAATTTGACTTTTGTCACTATTCACTGAGTCACTTTGACCCGGTGATTTGAATAACAAACAGATGTAATTTTTTGATAATTTTTTCATGGTGTTGTAGAGTAAAATGTGCTCTATAATATTATGAAAAAACTATCAAAAAATCGTATCATTTTGCTATCCAAATCACCCGGTCAAAGTGACCCAGATACGAGTCAAAAAAGTCAGATGGGAAGAAAGAGCTGGGACGGAGTGGTAGTACTCTATTTTGGTGTTAATTATTGAGAAGCATTTCTATGTTGAGGGCTTTTTTCTGTTAAGCGTGGTGTCCGTGCTAATTTCAGCGCACCTCGATAATTTCACAGAATTTTGGAGTATATTTACTCTTATAAACGGAGGTATCGAACAAAAACGAATAAAATGCAGAAAATCAAGATGAAGAACTCAAAAATTAATTTGGTTCTTAACAACGATGTTAGCTACCTCCATAAACCTGAAAACCCGATTTTACTGTGAGAGAAATCCGATTACACCCCACGCACTTGTACACAAGATTAGTCACGGCCTAGGATCCTTAAATAAACCTACAAACATTAAACTTGATGCCCAAGTACACCCGGAACCTTCTATATGCAAGAAGGAAACAACCAAAAAAAGCAGCACCTGAACCAATTCGCACGAACAGACTTCTCTCATCAAAACTTAAACATGAAGCGTCTCCCACAACAAAAAATGAGCACGCCTTCAAGAGCCAGATGTTCCGTAGCTGTTTGCGGAACATCTTGGATTTGTCCCAATTGTAAAGAAGAGACCGAGAGTATATTCCATCTACTACTATACTACAGAAAGATCAAAAGATCTGGAAATCAGTGCTAAACCCGGCCCCTCCAGGCCACTTCAATTAGAATCTCCAACAGTGGATCACTGACATGGTGGAATGGTTGAATCTCATAAACAAACTCGTTGTGTTTCAATCGGGGTGATGTCGAGTGCCAGAAACAGTAGGGTTTTCAGTCAGCAGAAGAAAGCGACGGTTAATTTCTAAAATTCATAGATCAATACTTATCTAATGTCAGAGGAACTGTGCGGAAGAAGGGGAGTTGATCCACGGAGTTAGTGATGTACCAGGTCCAAAAGTAACCAAGTGGAAAGCCCCAAGAGCTGGATAAATCAAGATGAACACCGATGATGTATGGCAACCGGCAGAGATGACAGCTAGTGGAGGCGCTATTTTCAGAGAAGCTTTCGAAAAATTCATCGTTGTATTTGCTACCCCCTCCACTCCACACAGCAGCTTCAGCAAATGTGTGGAACTTCAAGCCATCATAGAAGGACTCATCATCGTCAGAATTCTCGACTACTAGAAACTAGTGTGTGAAACATATGGTTTTGTACTTGATACTCATCATATAAGTATCATTGTCCTTGATCCTTTTGTCACGCTGGTTTTGTACTTCATTCTTGAATTATGTGAACTTTTCAAATAATTCGGATTTATCTTTCATAAGATTCACAAATCCATATCTACTGAGGTCATCAGTAAATGTGATGAAGTATTGAAAACCACCTCTAGCACTTGTGTTTAATGGTCCACACATAATAATATGACATGGTGGAATGGTTGAATCAAGATCAGAAACAAACTCTTTGTGTTTCAATCGGGGTGATGTGGGGTATCAAGATCATAAAAAAACTCTCTTGTGTTTAACGGTCCACACACATAAGTATGACATGGTGGAATGGTTGATACTGTTGCAAATAAGTATCATTGTCCTTGATACTTTTGTCAATCTAGTTTTGTACTTCATTCTTGAATTTTTTGAACTTTTCAAAGGATTCGAATTTGTTCTTCATAAGATACACAAATCCATATCTATTGAGGTCATCAGTACATGTGATGAAGTATTGAAAACCACATCTAGCACTTGTGTTTAATGATCCACACACACCAATATGTATGAGTCTCAAAAGATCACTAGCCCTTTAACCTTTTCATGTGAATGGGGACTTAGTCACCCAATAAACAAGCATCGCATGTTTCATATGATCCAAAATCAAATGAGTCGAGAAATCCATCCTCATTGAGCGTAGAAATGTGTTTCTCATTTGTATGGTCTAAACGATAATGCCAAAGATAAGTAGGATTCACATCATTAGATTTAAACATATTTTTTTAGAATCGGATTTAAACCTCTTTGTACTCATATTATAGATTGAATTATCAAGATCAAGGAAATATAATCCGTTAGACAAAAGTGTGCTACAATAAAGTATATCACCAAAATAAATGGAGAAACATTTGTCATTTATTGTGATATAAAAACCTTTCTTGTCCAAACCAAAAAACTAAAATAATATTCCTTCTAATAGCATGGACATAATAGCAATTGTGTAATTCGAGGATAATTCCTGAAGGTAAAGATAAATGATAAGTTCCTACGGCTAATGCAACAACTCTTGCTCCATTTCTCACGCTTAGGTCTATCTCGCCCTTAGCCAATGGTCTGCTTCTCTTGAGTTCATGCACATTTATACAAATGTGAGATCCACATCCAGTACCTAATACACATGATGAAGAGAAAGACATATTGACTTCTATAACAAAAATACCTGAAGCGGAATTCACATTATTTTCTTCTTTTCTTCCATGTACTTTGGACAGTTCCTCTTCCAATGACCAACAACACTGCAATGATGATATGTTCCTTCCTTAGCTATACCATATTTTGGCTTCAAGGCAAATTCCTTTGGTATAGTAACAGCCTTGCTTATACCCTTGGAGTTCTTGGCAACTTTTTTGCCTTTTCCCTTGTTGTTAATAATCAATATGGCTTTGCCTTTCCCCTTATTTATGCTTTATTCCGATGTTCTCAACATAAAGAGTAAATCTGGCAGAGGTTTGTTAATTTCATTCATGATGTAAATCATGATGAATTGACTGTAACTATCCGACAACGATTAAAAAATAAGATCAATGGCCAACTCTTGACAAAATGACCACCCGCTCGAGATTCTCAAGATACCCAATCATTTTGAGTACATGAGGCCCACTAGGTTTCCTTATGACATATTGATTTTGAAGAAAGCTCTTGACACTTCAAAACTTTCATGTGTAGCTTGTTCTTGAAAGAGATTCTTTAAATGCATGATCATATCATGTGCCTCCAAGTTCTCATGTTGCTTCTGAAGCTAAGAGTTCATGGTAGCTAGCATGAAGCAAGTCACATCCAAAGAATCATCTAGAATATTTTGATGTTCCTTCTTTTGAGCTTGAGTGGAATTAGCAGCTGGTGGGGGTGGAACTTCCTGCTGTATGACGTACAACTTTTTTCTCTTGTTTGCGAACACTTCTCAAATTTTTGTATCAGCCTAGAAAGTTGGTTCCAGACAACTTGTCTTTTTCAAAGAAAGATCGTAGCGATAAATTTGAGTTTTGTGAGTTCGATGCCATTGATATCTATCACAGAAAGAAATGTACAAGTATCAGTATCATAATATAATATAATGTTATATCTAACAAGGACGTTTATCAAATATAGCTCCCACTATTTTAATCGAATTAATGACCCTCACCATTAAAACAGAAAAATATCATATACTTTTCTAGTGGGTCAAGATCCATACTTTACTTTCTTTTGAGTCAACTTTGGTTGATCACCCAAAATTCAGTTATTTAGGTAGGAAAGAATTTTCAATTTCATCTTATGTAACTCTTGGTAAAATTGGGTGAATAACTACTTTTTCCTAATATATCTCATAGACTAGTTCCCAATTATCTTGCCTCTAGGATTTCATGTTAGACCCTTTACTCAACAGTTTGCATATTACTTGCTTATGTCATCGCGTCTTACAAAGATAGATAAAGGTACCTTGTTGTGGTAAGCCTACACTTAATTGATCAAGGTCTTGACGAGTGTCAAGAAAATGAATGATGTAACTTAATATTTTAATTTTGAGAGATTTTCTCCTTTTAGTTGATCTCACCAGCTAATCAATCCAAAGGGATTGAGAAGTTTCGATTGAAAGAGCCATCTTAATTATTATCTTATTTAACATTCAACCATGCATCACATACATCAACATGAATAATACATGAAATATAAGCGAGACATGGATGTGGCCTCGAAGCATTATGATTTTTACAAGGCAATGAGAATATCTATAGAACTATAAGAACTCCAAGTTCTTCTCCAAGTGCTTCCTTCTTCTAGTCCAAGCGTCCATGTATGTGCACCTCCTCATTTTTTTACTTCAATGGAATGAATAATCTCTACCTATCTATCTAATTATATTTGTAACGAAAGCTCACATACGAGGGGATTGAGATGAAGGGAGAAGACAATCAAAAGAAAAAGAGAGGCACGACACGCATGCCGTATTTTGATTACATCAATAACATCAAAATCATCAAAAACCAAACCACAACAAACCAATCACACACTAGACCACATCCACGCACCATGCAATTAAACATCAAGTAAAACGTAGAAATTATACAATTTTAATCGCAAGGTTTCTTAACGAGAAATTTATAATCGCCCATTTTTTTTAAAAAAAAACATGTGTTCCATTGACAGTCGCAATGTTAATTTGACTGCACAGGCAACCTGTGCAGATTGAATAACTTTATTATCAACCCCTAACCCCAGCAGCAGTCTCGTATATCACATATACGACTTCACAGTAATAGCCATATTGTATCATATACAACTTCATGATTGTATCACGTGCGATCTAACAGTTCATACAATAACCGTGTGAATAACTGAAATTAACACATAATTAGATTATGGTTTCCCAAGTGGCTCTGATATCACTGTTGGGTTTCGAGCAATCAAACGCAGCAGATATAACAAAAACTTTTTTCCTAAAACCCACCTAGGACCCATGTGAATTATCATAATATGATGATTAGAGGTTTACCTCAGTTTCACTGATTGGTGATAATCACTAGCACTGAAAAGAAGGGGCTCCTCAACGTTATCCACACGGACGAATTTGCACTGGACTCCCTCTTCTCAAATGCTAGCCTACTGGAGAAAGACGAACGATTTTGTCTCACAAAATTGACTGGACTTGGACGGCACCTCTCGAACCCTAGGTATTCTGTATCTGATACGAATATTGCTTAAAGCATAAACCAACCCTAGCCACGGTAAGTGTTATTTTTAGGGATGAGAGAGTTCGATTTTCCCTTTAACCCTAACAGTTAGTATTATTTTACATTCAAGTCTGAAATCCACAATTACTCTTTAGTCCAACCAGTGAGCATTTAATTACAGTTTAATCCATTCTTTTGTGTGACCCTCTTCTTGTGTTCGTTGCGTGATTGTGATCTTCATCCTCTTCCTCCTTCAATCCTAGCTAGCACAAAGGTTTGAAGGATCCGGATTCAATCCTAGGAGTGGACTATCCATAGAGACGTGAATACTATTTCACGTGTGAAGTCATCACAGGAGAACCCAAAGGTATGTAGATACTAAAATCCCTCACTATCGTTATGTATCCTATTCTTGTGATCCTTGGTGGGATTTGAGCAGGATTAATTTTATTATTCCGCTGCGTAACCAGCGTCAAAACCCAACAGTTGTATCAGAGCCACAGGTCGTAGAGCATAACGTAGTTTATGTGTTACGAATTTTGTTGTTTTACACTTTAAATATTGTTTATCGCGTAAAACGGAAAAATCAAGCATATTGATGCCATTTGTGAATATGATTCAAGCCAAATAAGAACTAATAGTACATGGGATGTATGGATTAGTGATTTTTGATCACATCGGATGTCTAGAAAACTAGGGTTTGGGCACAAGTTGGAAAAAAGGTGTTTTTCAAACTTGGAAACAACTAAACTTGGGCAACAAGGAAGAAGTTGTTTTGGAAACAACTAAACTTGTGCAACAAGGAAGAAGTAGTTTTGAAAACAACTAAACTTGGGCAACAAGGAGGAAGTTGTTTATGGAAATAACTAAACTTGGGAACCAAGGAGGAAGTTGTTTATGGAAACAACTAAAATTAGGAACCAAGGAGGAAGTTGTTTATGGAAACAACTCCGATAAGAGGTTCGCCCCCCTTAGGGGACCGCCCCTCTCCTCCTTGTCACCCAAGAAAGCCACGGACAAGGGGGCCGGGCCTCCCTAGCACACGGCCTAGCTGTGTGGGCTAGGGGCCGGCCGGCCCCAATGCCTTGTGGCAGTTCTTTAGGGTTTTAACCATGTATTGGTGGGCCCTCTTGGACCGATTTGACCCTAGTTCATCCAAAATCAACTAAAATTGACCAAACATGTTAAAATTGGATTTTAGCTGTTTATATGATATTTTTATGGTTATTGGATATGGCCTTAGGTTGTGGTTTGTTATGGATGTTTAATTTTTGGTTTGTTTTACAGCATGCGAGCTGATAAAGTTAATGTAATAGTTAATTAGGTTTTACGGCCTGCGAGCTGGTCTTCTTCTGAACTTGTGAGATCTTTTTATTTAGTAGTATAGATGCTAGCTAGTATTAGATAAAATAGATGATAGTCAAGATGGAGAAGAAGAAGAAGAATCATAAAGAATTAGTGAAACCACAAGATGGAGCATTACACAAGGCTAAGGAGCATGGAGCATTCCACAAGCTATGGAGCATGGACCAAAAGATGGAGGCGCATGGAGATGAGCTTGCTGTTTTACGGTTCATAAATATTATCATTGGCTTGAGAATATCTTAGTTTAGAGGCCATATCTATATCACGTTTAATTTTGTTTGTGGTCGTTTATTTATTGTCTTATTATTTTATTGGTGATGTATGAATAATGAATGTAAAGTTAATAATAAGATAATGAACAACCCGGATCTTTTATTTGTGAGTTTTCCCAACTCAAAATAAGTAGATCAGTTGATATGGATCAAAGAAACAATTAAAACTAGAAAAGAAAAATCCCTCAATAAGAATATTGCGATTTGCCTTCTATTGCCTAAACACCCTTCATGATCAGGGTCTGTTAAATCCGGGCTTGCCAAAGCAAGGCGGTTTTAATTCACCATGATGTGTTGCGGACAACACAAGCAAGTAATGTGTGATTGTTGAAGTAAGGGGTTGTACGCAACTAGGTGATTTTAATAAGATTAAAAACCTAGAGGCAACCAATTGGGATTATCCATGTGATGGATAAATAAGGAGTTATTTGCCCAATTGAACCAAGAGTTGCATGGGATACAATTGAAATTGTTCCTACCTAAATAACTAATTTTGGGTGACTTGCCAAAGCAAGCTCAAAAGAAGTGAAATATGGATCTTGGCCCACTAGAAAATATAAAGATATTTTCCGCATTAATATGGAGGGTTATTAATCCGAGAAAAATATTGGGAGCTATATTTAACAATTTAAGTCCTTGTTAAATGAAGTCAAAAGTCACAACTCTTTGCATAAATCATATTGTGTTGAAATACCCATGACATTAAATAAACAAAACGCGACTTTATGTCCTTGAGAAGGACAAGCTGTCTGAAATAAATTTTCTAGACTAGGTATAAAATTGAGAATGATTCTCAAATAAAGGAAAAATATTTTACATCGTAGAACATGAAGTTCTCTTCCAGCTGACTACCTAGACACACTAAAGTCTGATGGAAGGAACATCAAATAATGGTTCTTTGGATATAACTTTCATCATGTCAGGTGCAATGAATTCTGAGCTTTGGAAGCAGGATGAGAAATATGGAGGCGTATGATATGATCATACATTAAAAGAAGCTCTTTCAAAGAGCGTGCTTGTCATGAAAGGCTTGAAGTGTTGCTCCACTTTGCGCTCTCTTGCTTAGCACTCATCAAGATCAAGATGGAATAAGTTCGGGCTTGCCAAAGCAAGGCGACTTGGTTCATCGAGATATGACGCGACGACACAAGCTAGTAATGTGTGACTGCTGAAGCAAGAGGGGAAGCGCAACTAAGCTACTTCAATAGGATTGAAATCTTAGAGACTGGGAATGATCTATGAGATAGATAAAGAATATTTATTCTCCCAAATGGACCGAGAATTGCATTAGATGCAATTATAGTTTTTTTCAAAGGTGATTTACTCAATATGATTGAGAATCGCTATACAAAGCACTCATAAATGGTAAATTCTAAACATGTTAATGGTTAAAAGCATGGGTAAAAGCAAAAGGTTTGCGCCAACCCCATGGGTATAAAGTTAACTTGTTGCTCAAAACACATTTCCTTAAAAGTCCCATAGGTGGTGAAATTGCCCCAAGTACCTGGAAGGGAATAATAAAGGAATTATGAATTCCAAATCAGGTATTTTTGTTATACGAGTCAATATGTCTATCTCATTATCATGAGTATATGATACTAGATGAGGATGTCACATTTATAGAAACGTGGAAGATCTCAAGAGATGTAGACAATTGGATAAGGAAGAAATAAAACTACACATAGGGAAATGAAGCAAGGAGTTGCTGAATTAGCCGTAGGGAATTATTTATACCTTTTAGGAATTATCCATGAATTATACAAATACGATTATGTCACTACTTTGAGTAGGGATATTATCACAGTTTCTTGTTTTGACAAGAAAAATCTTTTATTAAAATAATGGACAAATGTTGTTCCATTTATTTTGATAAAATGCATAATTGTAATGCACTTTTGTCTAAGTGGATTATATATCCTTGATAATGATAATTTCATCTATAACATTAAAACCAAGAGGTTTGCATATAATGATATGAACCTCACTTGGCAAAATACTAAAGATGGTTTACAGTACTTCATCATATTTACTGATGGGATCAGAGAAATATGGATTTGTGTATCTTATGAAGAAACGAATCAGAATCCTTTTAAGAGTTCAAGGAATTCAAGAACGAAGTAGAGAGCCAGTTTGGCTAAAGTATCATGGCTCTACGATTGGATCGTGGAGAAGAATACTTAAGCCAATAGTTTGAGAATCTAAGGGAGTATGGGATGTGATCCCAACCCACTCTACCTAGAACACCATTATGGAATGGCATATCTAAGAAGAAAGATCGTACCTTGTTGGAAACGGATCGATCCATGATGTTTCAAACAGAACTTCCAGTTTACTTTTAGGGGCCATGTTCTAATTACAGTACATTTCGCCCTTAACCTTGTTCAATCTAAATTAATTATGAAAAACACCATATGAGATATGGACTAGGAAGTTTCCTAGTATGTCATTCAGAAAGAATTTGGGTTATGAAGTTTATGTAAATAGTTTACAGATAAACTTGAGCCCAAGTCGAATAAATGTACTATGTGGAATATCATGAGGAAACAAGGGATATTATCTCTAAACTTCAATCGAGAACAAATTGTTTGTTGCTCGAACCGCTGTTTTCTAGATAGAAATTGTCTCTAAAGGAAACAGTGGGAGGACAGTAGAGCTTGAAGGAGTTCAAGAACCACAAAAGAACATTGATCATTTGATGGAACATGAGCAGGATCACAAGGGGTTGTGGAGCAATCTACTCAGGTAACACAAGAACCTCATAGGTTAAATATATCAAGTGGCTAGAGAAATATGGATATCATGACCTCATTGATGTGTTGCTCATGGTGATGAGCATATATCCTATGAGATGGCCACAAGTGGGCCACACACTCAGAAATGGCTTGAAGCCATGAGATACGATATGGAATCCATGTATTCCAACAAAGTATGGACTTTGGTGGAACCACCTGAAAGGGTAGGACCCATAGGGTGAAAGTGGGTGATGAGGAGACCAACATGGATGGTAATATGATTACTTTTAAGGGACAATTTGTTGTAAAGGGGTTTCCTGTGAGTTCATAGTATAGACTATGACGGAATCTTTTCCCCAATTGTAATGCTTAAATCCATTAGCATCTTGCTTGTAGCAATCTATCAATAGATTAAGTCAAGCTTCTTGGAGTTGGATTCTTAGAATTGATGATGCAATCAAATGAGTTTGATTTCATCAAAATTGAAGATGAAGCTTGTGTTTACAAGAAGGTTAGTGGGAGCATAGTTAAGTTTCTGGTTTTGTATGTAGAGACATACTAACCATTGGAAATAATGTCTATACTCTGCAAACTGTTAAATATTGGCTAGAGAATTGATTTCCAATTATAGACTTAGGCGAGACAATCTATAAAGATCTATGAAGATAGATAAAAATAGTTTTGCAGCCTGAGTCATGGTACATATATTGACAAAATGTTGAAATAGTTCAACATGTAAGAATATGGATTCTTACCCATGTCACATAGAATTAGTCTTTGGAAGAACTAATTGTCTTTCCAATTAGATTGAGAAAGGACCGTATGAATGAGATTCACGAGATACGCCATGTATGTACTAGGCCAGATGTGTCATATGGTATGACACACAGATACAAGTCAAATCTGGGTGAAGTGTCACTGGACAATTATCAAGATTATCGTTAAAGTACTTGAGAGTAACTTAGGATGAATTCTTAGTAAATGGAGGATAAGAAGAGTTTACTGTAAGAGGTTAAAGTGATGAGAACTTCTAATCTAACAAAGGAGATTTCAGATTATAGTCAATTTTTTAAGTTTTTACACTAATGGGAGGGACTGTGAGCTGGAAAGGTTCCAGACAAGATTCAGTTGCCGATTCTATCACATGGGGACTGAGTATATTAATGCATAAGATGCACTTACTCAGAGTATTCAATCTCAATCAAATTATTGATAGAGAAGATGTGAATATCGGCAAAGTATCAGTAGATGTCTCTCTTACCTCGCGCAGTGAAAGCATGAGGGTCGCGCTAGATCAATAGGCATATGATGCAGGAGATTGACTCTAGTGCAAGTGGGAGACTGTTGTAATTGTGCCCTAGAGGCAATCAATTTATCGTGACAAATATGTATGAACTTACTATTCATTATGTTATTTATATGGAGATATGTTAACATGAATGAAGTCCTTAGAATATAAATGTTATATTCTTAAATATCCCTAGTCGATTATATTGATTAACGGGAAAATCAACTATAGACTAGTATGGGGTTGGATTGATATAGAGATATCACGATCCAACACATGGGTATGCATTAAGAGAAATGGCATACTGGATTGACCCACAAAGAGAATGATACATTAGATTATGTCAAATTTACAATCACTTCTCTTAGTGCTAATGGTATTGTAATCCTTAGACTTGAAGTCACTAGATACTGTAGTTGTGAAATATCATGCTTTGCTATTATCAAACTTTACACCGTAGTTGGGTAACTATAAAGATAGTTATCGGGCATGATAGGAAGAAACCTTAGAGATCGTAGTGACGTAGACATGATTTTCCCTCCTACATGATGGGAGTAAATATTCATGGCCACTCGAGGGATGGTGCTTATAGAATGTCCGGCCAGACTCAAATAAATTAATATGGAGATATTGATGTTATCTGCACGGATAAGCATATTCCCAGGATAGAGGAACTATGGATTGGATATACGAGTGTGACTAGTATGTCTCGTGTCCAATCTGGATATGGAGACAAAGGGATGACACAAGACATGAACATTGAGCACAAGGTTTGTCAGATGACTATTTCTATTATTTAGGTAGCGTGGATGTATAGCTAGAGGCCGCTCCATGTTAGTACTTGTTACTACCAACTAAGTAGAAACCTATGGGGTCACACTCCCTATGGATTAGACCGGACATGGGAATGAATTAATATGATTAATTAATTAGAATGATCAATACGCAACTACTTGCAAACTTAGTACTAATTTGCAAGTTGGACTAATTCGTGTATGGACATGATTAGGATAAAGGCTTTTATGCAGTCAACAAGTAGTTATTGGACTATATAAAGGACACTCCTAGCTTCCTTCCCACACTAATGCTCATAACACATTGAGTGGGAGAGAGAAGTAAGGAGAGAGAGCAAGACCAAAGAAGGGACCGAACCCACAATGGTCCGCCCATATCCCGTCGGCCAAAGAAGAGGGTCGAGCCCCTCTTCTTGTGTTCGTTGCGTGATTGTGATCTTCATTCTCTTCGTCCTTCAATCCTAGCTAGCACAAAGGCTTGAAGGATTCGGATTCAATCCTAGGAGTGGACTATCCATAGAGACGTGAATACTATTTCACGTGTGAAGTCATCACAGGAGAACCCAAAGGTATGTAGATACTAAAATCCCTCACCATCGTTATGTAGCCTCTTCCTGTGATCCTTGGGGGGATTTGAGCAGGATTAATTTTATTATTCCGATGCGTAACCTGCGTCAAAACCCAACTGTGTCACCCTTGTACATTCAATCTATAATTTCCTAATTCCCTCGGTAGACTTAGACGTACAAATGAGATCAATATCGTATATAGATTCATTTGAGCATGGCCATGTATTTTCCTAAGACTCACTCATCGAGTGGCCATGGATATTTACTCCTGTTATGTGGAAGGGATAACTCATATATACATCACTCACACCCTCAGCATGTTTCACAACATTCCCAATTATCAACTTTATAATCACCTTGTTATAGAGTGATATTTCACGATATTAAAGTGTGTCACTTCACATCTAGGGAATGTAGCAACCTCAAGTCATAGGATCAGAGCACCATTGTCAAAATGATAAACACGTGTGACACTCACATAACTCCCATGAAGTGTTCTCATGGTGGGTCAATCCAGTACGCCATTACTCCTAAGTACCCATGTGTTAGACTTGATATCTCATATCAATCTACCCACATACAAGTTTCGATGCATTATAATTTTCATATTTAACTATAAGACAAGACTAAGGATACTTGGAATACAACATGTATTCTAAGGAATTCATTAGGTCAACATATCACATATAGAAAACAATATGAATAAAATGCATTTATGAAATGAATGTCGCTATAACATAGATGGTCTCTAAGGAAAAATAGATGTTATGATAATATAGATGCGTCTCCACGGTATGGAGGGCTTGGCTTAACTCTTTTTCCAACAAGAGAAAAATTATTGAAGTACTGGATTAACTTATCTTGGATTTTTCTTAATTGCAAATTAGAGATCGAGGTTATAAGCCATCTCCTACTACACTACATGAAGCTTAGAAGATATGGAAACCGGTGCTAAACCAAGCCCCTCCAAGCCAATTCAATCATAATCTCCAACAGTGGATCCCTGACATGGTGAAATGGTTGAATCAATATCAAAAACAAAACTCTCTATGTTTTAATCGGGATGATGTAGAGTGCCAAAAACATTAGGGTTTTTAGTCAATAGTAGAAACAGACATTCAGTTTCTAAAATTCATAGATCAATACTTATCTAATGTCAAAAGAACCATGCAAAAGAATGGGAGTCCGATCCACGGATTTACTGATATACCAGATCCAAAATTAACCAAGTTCAACGCCCCAAGAGCATGATGGATCAATATGGATATCGACAGTGCATGGCGATTGATGGAGATGACAGCCAGCAGAGGCGCTGTTTTCCGAGAAGCTCCCGACAAATACATTATTGGATTTGCTACCCCCTCCACACAGTAACTTCGGCGAATGAAGTGGAATTTCAAGCCATCATAGAAGGACTCATCATGGCCAGAGGTCTCGACATCCAGAAGCTAGTTTTGAAACATATGTGCAGACGGCGGAGAGAGAAATAAAACCGATGAACAAAAGGAAATTCCTATGTTTATATGTAGGAAATTTCATTCATCTTAGAACAGATATAAAGTCTCTCGAGATAATTTCAGGAGATACGGTTCTAGTACACCAGACGTATGGCTAACCAAGTTGTCAATCTTTTTGCACAAAAAGGCCAAGAGCTTAGTATTTTGTGCATCTGGCAAATGAGCCCCCTCTATGGGTTAAGGCCCAACTAGAGATTGATGTAACCAGTCCATAAGAGAATTATTTCGTTTAATTTCAGTTGGATTTTTCCTCAATAAAATCTTAATTGACATGCATTTGGCAACGCTTGTAGATTTTTCTATCAAATTTACTAGAAAATCTCATTTGAACTTATGAGTTCACACAAATTAATAATTCATACATAAAAGAGATTGTACTGTCGTATTTTATAACCTATATATAAAAATATCGCAAATCAAAGATTATATCATCTTTGAATTATTGGCCAACTTAAATTAAAATCTGACTTTTTCTCAAAAAAATTAAAATCTCGCTAAAAAATTTACAAAAAAAAAAACAAGATTAAAAAAAATATCAGATTTTATTCCCGAATCGTCAAAGTAACATACACCAGTGTTGGAATACAGAGCCACTGGAGAGCCCATGAGGCAACCAATTCATTAATTTTCTTTTTGAGAAATAGCAATTTAGATTAATGAAATAAGAAATTACATTCATGGAAAGCCCTTTTGGCGAGATCGTGGCCTTTTGAGACATTACAACGACCTATAAAATGGAACGAACAATTTCGAAATAGGCTAGCATTATGCCTGATATCGATTGATTCGAAATAGGCTAGCCTTTCGTGTCTCCTCTAAGGACAACAACGAGCTCTCTGAAATCTGAGATGATTTTGACATTGACTGGACATTTTGAGATGAGCCAACGAAGAGCGTTTAAGACTTCTTCTATTGTCTTGAGGAGCGCTTGCTGCAGAGAAGGTTGTGTGGTCACTTATCAAGGGTGGAGACAATGTGGTCCATTCTGCCGTGCAGAAGGTATGGCTTTCTTTCCAGGCTGCATTAACTTGGAAAGTAATCTCGTCACAGCTTTCGTGGGAAGAGATATAATTTTTTGGGTTCCAGCTAATTCGGGAGGAACTCTAGCTACGGGGTGTGGCGGAGCAACGATATTGAGTAATAGCTAAGATTTGGTGATGGCGATGGAGAGGTATTTGATGGATAAAAGAGACATAGCTGAGGAAAGCACTTTGTTTCCATTGATGATGCATTTAAATGAAACCATATATGCCAAAGAACGAGGGGGTACTTGATCTTATCCTCTTTTGAGACTGTTGTTCCTGAGAGAACTACAGAAAATCCATAATGGTGTTGATGTTGGTGGTTGTGAATAAATCCTTGAGGTAAGATCCCTTTCAGATATCCACTAAAGCCGAACATTGCATGAGAATTTGGTCCTGAGTTTCGAAAGGAATGAAACATCGAGGGCAGTCAGGATCCGAGTTGATGTTGTGGCGAAACAGATTATCTCTGGTTGGAAGAATATCCCAAGTGACCTTCCACAGAAAAGCGATGATTTTTGGCGGGAGACGAAGATTCCTGAGAGAGTTCCAAGTTTGAAGATTCTGTGAAGGCAAGCTGGTTGAGAGCATCGGCCCTTTAAGCTGGTGAGCCAAATTAACAGCAGATTTGACTGTGAATTGACCTGGGGACTCCGAACACCAAACCCTTTGATCGCTTGAAGTGTATCCGGGATGTAAACACTCAAAATAGTGTTGATTTCTTGGTTCGGAAAAATAGACCGTAGGAGTGAAATGTTCCATTCATTAATCCTGGAGAAATGAGTTATTTGACCGAGCGAGGATGGGGTGTTGAGAATGATCATCGGCATGACATGAAATTTTCCCTTCAAACCAGAGGTCAGTAATGGGGTTGATGTTTGATCCATCTCCTAAAATCTAGAGTGGAACTTCCAAAAGCAGATTCTTACCCCAGACAATGCTCCACCAGAGTTGTTATAGTATTTCCCTTTCAAGAATCTGCGACAAATAGAGTGCGGATTACACCTAATACGGTTTGCTATTTTGGCCAGAAGGTCCTACTTGAACAATTTGAGATCCCTGAAACCAAGGCCTCCCTGAGACAGTGGGGTGCACATTGATTCCCACGCCTTCAAATGGATGCCTTTTAGTTATGCGTTCTTCCATAGGAAAGAGGACACGATGCTTTTGTTGGAATAGGTTCCCAAGAGCCAATCTATATTTAGTATGAACAATGTTTTGGCTAGAAAATTCATTTATTATTTATTGTGATATTTAATATAATGAAGTTCTTAGATACAATGTGTTGTTTAACTTAAATATCCCTAGTCCATTATATTGATTAATAGAATTATCAACTATAGACTATTATGTGTGTAGATTGATATGGAGATATCAAGTATAACACATGGGTATGCATTAGGAGTAATGTCATACTTGATTGACCCACAACGAGAAGGATGCATTAGATTATGTCAAAGTCACAATCGCTTCTCGTAGTGCTAATGATATTGTAATCCTTAGACTTTAAGTCACTAGATTCTCTAGTTGTGGAATATCATGCTTTGATATTATCAAATGTTGCGCCTTAACCGAGGTAACTATAAAGATAGTTATCGGGCATGATAGGAAGCAAGCTTAGAGATCGTAGTGACGTATAGAGGATTTGTCCCTCCCACATAATGGGAGAAAATATCCATGGGCCACTCGAGGGATGGTGCTTATAGGAATGTCTGGCCAGACTCAGATAAATCAATATGGAGATATTGATGTTATCTGCTCACATAAGCATATTCCCAGGATCGAGGAACTATGGATTGGATATACGAGTGTGACTAATATGTCTCGTGTCCAATCCGGATATGGAGACAAGGGAATAACACAATACATGAACATTGGACACAAGGTTTGTTGGGATCACTGACTTATTTCTATTGGTTGGGTGGCATGGATGTGTTGCTAGACACCGCTCCATGTTAGTAAGTAGTTACTCCCAACTAAGTAGAAACATATGGGGTCACACACCGGATGGATTAAATTGAATATAATGAATAAATTAGTTGGACTAATTAATAAAATGATCATAACGCAACCACAAGCAAACTTAGTAAGACTAATTTGCAAGTGGACTAATCCATGTAAGGACATGAATAGTATTGAGGCCTTTATGTAGTTAATAGAGTTATTACTATATAAAGGAACTCTAGCTTGTTAATTCTCTACAAAATCGATTATTTGAGAGAACATAACAAAGCAAGGAGAGAGAGACAGAGCAAGAGGCCGAGCCTCTCACCCATCCGCCCCAAGCCGTTGGCCTCCAAGGCACGGCCTTGGTGCCTCGTTTTGCGTAATCCATTCCTCCTTCTTCCGTTTCTAGCACATCCTGGTGAGAAGGAATCCAATCAAGAATCCAAGGTGTGGATATTCATAGAGAGGAAGACACTATTCTTCGTGTGATCTCCCAAACTAAGGTACACATATTTTATGCCCTTATCATGTTATGATGGCTTGCCTGTGATCCTTGGTGGTATTTGAGTATGATTAATTTTATTATTCTGCTGCGTAACCTGCATCAAAACCCGACAGTGGTATCAGAGCCACTGGTCGTAGCGCATAACATGATCATATGTGTTACCGTTTTTCAGTTTATACACTGCATTGTTTATATCACGCGAAAACTGAAATTAATTGGCATATTAGATGCAAATTGAATTTGAATCAAGACAATACATAATTTAATATTGGATGTAAGAATTAGTGAGTTTGGATCACATATGATGTGATAAATTGGGTTCTTGGGCACATAATTGGAAAAAGGGGTTTTTCAATTATGGAAACAACTTTATGGAAACAACCAAACTTGGGCAACAAGGAAGGAAGGGGAAGGAAGCTAGGGCCAAAACCCTAGTCTCCGCCCCTCATCTTCCTTGCGCACCAAGCTAGGCCGCGGCCACCTTGGGGCAGCACGCCTAGGGCCGTGCCGGCCCGGTGGCGTGCGGCGGTCCATGGGTTCGGCCTAGGTCTGGGTTGGACCACTTGGACCGTTGTGACCCTAATTACTCAATTTCAACTAAAATTGAACAAGCGCGTTAAAAATTGGTTTTAACTGTATTTTGTGCTTTGTTGCATGGTGGATGGATTGGCCTAGGTTGTGGATGTTTATTTTGTGGTTTGGTTTACAGCCTGCGAGCTGATTAAATTAATGTAATAGTTAGTTAATTTTACGGCCTGCGAGCTGATCATCTTCTCAACATGTGAGGTTTTTTATTTATTTATTTATTTTAGATGTTAGGCTAGAATTAGAATATTTAGATAATAGCCAAGAGCATGGAGAAGAAGACCGGAGGACCAAGAAGCCACAAAGACGATGAGGACTCCCATCCTAGGCGCGTGACTGTGGTGGAGCACATCGAGATGAGCTTGTCACTTTAGGGAACATATATATATATATATATATATATATCATTGGCTTGGTAATATCTTAGTCTAGGGGTCATATCCATGCCACGTTAATTTTTCTTTTGTGGATGTTTATTGTTTATGTCTTGTTATTTAATTTTGTGTGTATGGATGATACAAGCAAATCGTTAACAAGATAATAATAAACAATTTGATCTTTTATTGTGTATTGCCCAATCTAAATAAGTAGATCATGTTGATGGGATCAACCAAACAATTAGATAATGACTTTTAAATCCCTCAATGGAAATATTGCGTTTTGCCTTCTCTTGCCTAAACACCCTTCATGATCAAAGGTCTATTAAATATGGGCTTGCCAAAGCAAGGCATTTTAATTCACCTTGGTGTGTTGCGGCCGACACAAGGAAGTAATGTGTGATTTTTGAAGCAAGAGGTTGAATGCAACTAGGCAAAGTCAGTTGGATTGATGAGCCTAGAGGCATGACAATTAGGTGTTATCTAAAGGATAAAGAATAATAAATTATTCACCTAATTGGACCAAGAGTTGCATGGGATGCAATTGGAAAGGGTTCCAACCTAAATAACCAATTCTTGGGTGACTTGCCAAAGCAAGCTTAAGAAGAAATGAAATATGGATCTTGGACTCACTAGAACATATATATGATATTTTCCGCATAAATGGTGAGGGCTATTAATCCGAGAAAAATAGTGGGAGCTATATTTAATGGTCTAGCCATTGTTGAATGTAGCTAAACTGTTTAAAAATAATAAAATTGCACATTTCTCGTTATTGTAGAATTTTAATGGCAAACAATCACGCATCGACTTCATCCCTGCGATAGGTCCTTGAGAAAGACAAACTGTCTGGAACAAATTTCCTTGAATGGTACAGAAACTTAAGGATTTTCCTTAAGCAAGAAAAGAAACTGTATGTCTTAGACAATCCTATTCCAGAACCACCACTAAATGATGAGTCTGTTCTGGCTCCCGTGAGAGCACATCAGAAACATGTGGATGATTCTAATGCTGTGATGTCTCATGCTTTGCACCATGACCTCTGAGCTTCAGAAGCAACATGAGAACATGGAATCCTACCATGTGATCGAACACTTGAAACAATTATTTCAAGAACAGGAAAGGCATGAGCAGTATGAAGTGTCCAAGGCACTGTTCAAGAGCAATCTCGTAGAAGGGAACCCAGTTGGGCCTCATGTACTGCGAATGATCGGGTACATAGAGAACCTCACGAGGCTAGGGTTCTCACTCGGCCAAGAGTTAACAACTGATATTTTCTTGCAATCGTTGCCAGATAATTATAACCAACTCATCATGAACTATAACATGAATGAGATCAGTAAAGCTCTGTCAGATTTGCTGAACATGCTAAGGACAGTTGAACAAAGCATCAATAAAGGCAAGGGCAAAGCCATAATGATGGTAAATAAAAGGATGGGAAAGGGAGTTGCCTCTACTTCTAAAGGAAAGCCCAAAAAAACTGCAAAATCCAAGAAATCCCTAAAGCCTAGTGGGGGCATGGCTAAAGGTGAATGTCACTACTGTAGCCAGTCGGGTCATTGGAGGAGGAATTGCCCCAAGTATCTTGAGGATAAAAAGCTTGGAATAGTGATTCCACCACCACCATGTATTTTTGTTATAGACGTCAATCTATCTATTTCTTCATCTTGGGTATTGGATACTGGAGGTGGATCTCACAATTTTTGAAATGTGCAGGATTTGAAAAGAAGCAGAAGATTGGCTAAAAGGGAGATAGATTTGCGCGTCGGGAATGGAGCAAGAGTTGCTGCATTAGCTATAGGCGTGTATGAGCTATCTTTGCCTTCAAGAATTATTTTAGAATTATACAATTGCTATTATATGCCTGCTATGAGCAGAAACATTATTTCCGTTTCTTGTTTGGAAGAGAATAGTTTTTCTATTTCAATAAAGGACAAGTGTTGCTCCATTTATTTTGATAGTATGCACTATTGTAGTGCGCATTTGTATAATGGATTGTAAATCCTTGATCTAAATAATTCCATCTATAACATAAATACTAAAAGGATTAAAACTAATCATTTAAATCCTACATATCAATGGCACTGTCGTTTAGGCCATATAAACGAGAAACGCATATCTAGACTCCATGGTTTTCTAGACTCATTTGATTTAGAATAATATGAGACATGCAAGTCTTGTTTATTGGGAAAAATGACAAAGTCCCATTTCAATAAGAAAGGTGGGAGGACTAGTGAGTTACTTGCACTCATACATACTAATGTATGTGGGCTGTTTTCCACGCCTTCCAGAGGTAGTTACACCTACTTCATAATGTGTACTGATGATTTCAGTAGATATGGATTTGTATACCTTATGAAGGCCAAATCTGAATCCTTTGAATTGTTCAAAGAATTCAAGAATGAAGTAGAGAAGCAAATTGGTAAAAGTATTAAGGCTTTGCAATCGTATTGTTGAGGAGAATACTTGAGCCAAGAGATTGAAGAGTATCTTAGAGAGTGTGGGATAGGAGGAATCGCACACTATTAGATATGGTGTGATCTATGATGTGTCAAACGGATCTTCCAATATCATTTTGGGGGCATGCTCTGTTGAGTGCAACTTTCACCATTAACCGTGTTCCATCCAAATCAGTCATGAAGACACCATATGAGATATGAATTGGGAAGCGTCCCATAGTGTCATTTATGAAGATTTGGGGTTGTGATGTCTATGTAAAGCGTTTAAAAACAGACATGCTCGGACCCAAAGCAGATAAGTGTAAGTTTGTGGGATATCCTAAGGAAACAATAGGATATTATTTCTACAATCCAACCGAGAACAAAGTGTTTGTAGCTCGGACCGGCGTGTTTCTGGAAAGAGAGTTAGTCTCTAAAGGAGCAAGTGGGAGGACAGTAGAACTTGAAGAAATTCAAGAACCACAAACCACTGAACCGATGTTGAAGCATGAACAAGAACCGCAAGGTGTTGTGGAAGATCTTGTTCAGGTAACACAGGAACTTCGTAGGTCAGGAAGAGTTCGTCATGAGCCAGAGAGGTACGGACTTCTCGTGACTGAGCCCGATGACATACCACTCATAGATGATGAGTCTCCAACCTAAAGGGAGGCCATGAAAGGCCCAGAATCCAGGAAGTGGCTAGAAGCCATTAGATCCGAAATGGATTCCATGTATACCAAAAAAGTATGGACTTTGGTGGAACCACCGGAAGGGGCTCGGACCATAGGGTGCAAGTGGGTATTCAAGAAGAAGACTGACATGGATGGCAAGGTGGTTGCCTAAAAAGGGTGATTGGTTGCTAAAGGTTATAGACAGATTCATGGTATTGACTAAGATGAGACCTTTTCACCAGTCGCCATGACTAAATCCATTTGATTCCTACTTGCTATTGCAGCTTACAATAACTATGAGATTTGGCAGATGGATGTCAAAACAGCGTTCCTGTATGGGAACCTCCGCGAGGATGTGTACATGACACAACCGGAGGGTTTTGAGGATCCAGAGAATGCCAATGAAGTATGTAAGCTGCAACGATCCATTTATGGATTAAAGCAAGCTTCTAGGAGTTGGAATCAACGTTTTGATGACGCTGTCAAAGAGTTTGACTTCATCAAGAGCGAAGATGAGCCATGTGTTTACAAGAAGGTTAGTGGGAGCTCTGTTGTGTTTCTGGTCTTGTATGTGGATGACATACTACTCATTGGAAACGAAAATCCTACTTTCCAATCTGTTAAAGATTGGCTAGGAAATTCTTTCTTAATGAAGGACTTAGGGGATTCAGCTTATATACTTGGTATCAAGATCTATACTGATAGATCTAGAAGGTTTATCGGCCTAATACAAAGTACATATATAGACAAGGTGTTGAAATGGCTCAACATGCAAGATTCCAAGAAAGGATTCTTGCCCATGTCGCATGGAGTCACTCTTTCTATGACAGATTGTCCTTCTAATGAGATTGAGAAGGACCGCATGAGTAGGATACCATATGCTTCAGCCATAGGATCCATCATGTACGTCATGTTGTGTACTAGACCAAATGTATCATACGCATTGAGTATGGTAAGAAGATATCAGTCTAATCCAGGTGAGAGTCACTGGATTGCTCTCGAGAAAATCCTCAAAAACTTGATAGGAATTAAGGATACATTCTTGGTATTTGGAGGTGAGGAAGAGCTCAATGTAATTGGTTACACTGATGCGAGCTTCCAAACCGAAAAGGATGATTACAGATCGCAGTCGGGATATGTGTTCTGCCTGAATGGAGGAGATGTGAGATGGAAGAGTTCCAAGCAAGAGAAAGTTGCTGATTCTACAACTGAAGCTGATTACATTGCTCCTACGGAAGCAGCAAAAGAGGTAGTTTGGATAAAGAAGTTTATCATTGAGCTCGGTGTGGTCCCTAGCATTGTGGATCCTATGACGTTGAACTGTGACAACTCTAAAGTGATCACAAAAGCCAAGGAACCAAGATCACACCAGAAATCAAAGCATGTACTTAGGAGATTCCATCTTATTCGTGATATGATCGATATAGGAGATGTGAAGATGTGCAAGATTCCAATGGATGACAATCTTTCAGAAACGCTCACAAAGTCACTTGCACAGCGAAAGCATGAATGACACACTAGATATGTAGGCATACGAGATGCTCTGATTGGCTCTAGTGCAAGTGGGAGACTGTTGGAATAGGTGCCCTAGAGGCAATCTATATTTAGTATGATTAATGTTTTGGCTAGAGTATTCATTTATTATTTAGTGTGATATTTAATATAATGAAGTCCTTGGATACAATTTGTTGTTTATCTTAAATATCCCTAGTCCATTATATTGATTCATAGGACGAATAACTATAAACTGGTATGTGTGTAATTTGATATGGAGATCTCAAGTCTAACACATGGGTATGCATTAGGATTAATGTCATACTAGATTGACCCCCAAAGAGAAGGATGCATTAGATTATGTCAAGGTCACAATCGCTTCTCGTAATGCTAATGATATTGTAATCCTTAGACTTGAAGTCACTAGATTCTCTAGTTGTGGAATATCATGCTTTAATATTATCAAATGTCGCGCCTTAACCGGGGTAACTATAAATATAGTTATCGGGCATGATAGGAAGCAAGCTTAGAGATCGTAGTGACGTAGAGAGGATTTGTCCCTCCCACATAATGGGGGAATATATCCATTGGCCAATGGAGGGATGGTGCTTATAGGAATGTCTGGCCAGACTTACATAATTCAATATGGAGATATTGATGTTATCATCTCACTTAAGCATATTCCGAGGATCGGGGAACTATGGATTGGATATACGAGTGTGACTAATATTTCTCGTGTCCAATCTGGATATGGAGACAAAGGGATAACACAATACATAAACATTGGGAACGAGGTTTGTCGGGATCACTGAATTATTTCTATTGGTTGGGTGGCATGGATGTGTTGCTAGACACCGCTCCATTTTAGTAAGTAGTTACTGCCAACTAAGTAGAAACCTATGAGGTCACACACCGGATGGATTTAGGTATTAATTAGTTGTACGAATTAATAAAATGATCATAACGCAACAACAAGCAAACTTAGTATGACTAATTTGCAAGTGAACTAATCCATGTAAGGACATGATTAGTATTGGGGCCTTTATGTAGTTAATAAAGAGTTATTAGTATATAAGGAACTCTATCTTTTTAATTCTCTACACAATCCATTATTTGAGAGAACATAACAAAGCAAGGAGAGAGACAGAGGAAGAGGCCGAGCCTCTCACCCGTCCGCCCCCCAAGTCGTCGGCCTCCAAGGCATGGCCTTGGTGCCTCGTTTTGCATGATCCATTCCTCCTTCTTTCATTGCTAGAACATCGTGGTGAGAAGGAATCCAATCAAGAATCCAAGGTGTAAATATTCATAGAGACGAATACACTATTCTTCGTGTGATCTCCCAAACTAAGGTACACATCTTTTATGCCCTTATCAAGTTATGATGGCTTGCCTGTGATCCTTGGTGGGATTTGAGCAGGATTAATTTTATTATTCTGCTGCTTAACCTGCATCAAAACCCAACAGCTTTGTACTTTTTAGAAGAAGGATGCAGGAAGTCAAAAAATCGTGAAGATATGTGTTGGGATCGGTAAAAGACAAGATTTGATCAATGTGCACCGGCCTACAAAGCTTAGAAAGTCGCACTTCCAGGAGCTGAATTTAGCTAGGAATCGAGCGATGATACCTTTGAAATTAACTGACTTTTTGAGAGTAAATTCAAGGAAGGAACCTAGGTAGGTTCCTACTTTTGGCACTACAGGGATACCAAACAAGTTGATCAAATTCGATGTGCTCTCTGGACTCAGATTTTGACTGGCTATGATAGACAACTTTTCAAAATTTGATCATTTGACCTAAGAGCCTACAAGAATGGTCTAGGATGTTCTTAACTGACTATGCGCCTTCTTTACTGTATTTGAAAAAGAGAAAGGAGTCGTCGGCAAAGAGAATGTGAGAGATCGTTGGAAAATGCCGACCGACTTTGACTCATGAGAATTTGTTTTCACGAATTTCTTTGGCAATGGTCGAGGATAGGTTTTGGGAAACGAGGATGAAAATACAGGGGGTGAGTGGATATCCTTGGCGAATCCCCTGGAGGGTTAAATAAGGGCGTAGGGTTCCAATTGATAATAAAAAGCGGTGGAGAGCAAGGAGACACATTCCAATATTAAAAAAATCTCCAAACCCCATAGCCTTAACGGTAGATATGAGGAAACTCCAACTAACTCTGTCGAAAGCTTTATTCATATTCAGCTGAATAGAAATGGACCCTTGTTTCGTCGACTTTTGATGTCTGATGTACCCGATCATCTCATGGGCTATCATGATGTTATTGATTTGTCTGTTTGCTACGAAAGCATTCTGGTTTTCAAAGATAAGGAGGTTCATAACTTTCATCAATCTATTATCCAGTACCTTGCTATGATTTTGTAGAGCGTGTTACAGGGGCTAATAGGTTGATAGTCTCAAACTTGGATGATTCAGGTTCTCTTTAAATCAAAGTGACATAGGTCATGTTAATTTCTCGAAGAAGATGAACCATGTGAAATAAGGCTTGGGCGATCGCAACTAGCTGCGTGCCAACTGTATTCGAGTGATTTTGATAGAATTCGTCCACAAAAATGTCTAGGCCAGGGGCCTTGTTGGAGCCCAACTGAAAAATTGTTGCTTTGACTCTGCCTGGGATAGGGGGTTTCTAACGAGACTGCCTCGGCGCGGGTTTGTTTAGGAAGGTTTAGAAGGAAATCCTCCTAGATGACCTCTTCCCGAAGAGCTGGGAATGACATTATTACCCGTCGGAGCAAGGAGGTTGGAGAAGAAAATAAGGATATCTTTTTCGATCTCCGAGTGGTTAGAAGTCCAGTTGTCATCCGCTTTTTGGATGCAAGTAATGTTATTTCTATTTATTCCGATAGTTGTCGCCTGGTGAAAGAATCTTGATTTGCTATCTCCAAGACTAAGCCAGTAGATTTTCGATAGTTTTCTCCAGTAAATTTCGGCTACCCTCAGGATGGCTGAGTAGTCTTGACGAAGCTGGTGATATCTTAGAACAATAAGAGTAAAACCTGGGTCCACTCTATCAGTAGAGAAGATAGCAGCTTGGGCGGAGACCAGTTCCCTCTGTATGGTGGTAATGCGCAATTTGAGGCTTTCTCAAGAGTTGTGTATCCATTTACGAAGGGTTAATAGAAGCCTCTCATTTTTTTCTCATGAAGGAGTGGGAGAGCGATCCAGGAGAAAGGCAGTTCAAGGCCAAACGAGACAAGGAAATGGCTTCAGGATCGTGAAGCCAAAGGTTTTCAAACAGCGGTTTTCTGATTTTGATTGGGGTGACCATGGCAATCGAGAACCAACGGGCTATGATCAGATCATTGGATTGGAAGTCGCCAGAGAGACGTTGGGGATCTATAGATGGCGATCCAACGATATGTAAGCTTTACCTAGCTTCTCGAATGTGCATTGAGGGCCTTGGCGATTGTTTGTCCAAGTGTAGAATACTCCCTGACTTTGGAGTTGGGAAACGTTGGATTGGACCATGAAGTTTTGGTTAATGTCCATCCCAATAATAGATCTTCAGTTGGATCTAGTTTTTTCTGCCAAAGTTTCAACCTGATTAAAATATCCTATGATGAGGAAGAGATTACTATTGCAGTCTCGAATGCTCTGAATAAGCCAAACGAAAATTGACTCGCGTTCCTCATGGTATGGGCTCCCATAGAAGAGGAAGACATACCACGAGAAACTTGATACATCCTTGAATAGCAACTTAATAAACAATTACGACATAAACTACAGGTAATGTCTAGGGAAGAGTGCCAACATGTCGAAAGATCCCCTCTAAACCCTACTGTTTCGCTTCCACAAAACATATTAAAACCTAAAGATTGACCAAAACACGAAAGACTACATACGCTTTACTTAGTTTTAGAAAGAAAAAAAGACACGAGGAATGTGTTGCCTTGACAAAAACTTCACTCCTTGGATAGTAGAGGGTTGTCTAGTGCCTCTACAATACCAGCTAAGGCCCCTCATTGGGGTGAAGGGGGAGGAACCCTCGAAGAGCCGCTGAGAAGGTGGAGTTTTTCCTTGAGCATGCAGTTGCGTTGAAGGAGAGGAACTGAGTCGAGAAACCTGTCAGAACCAACCGTTTCTTCTGGAGTATGGGCCTGGCCGTGGTTGTGCATAGGCAGGTCGGGGATGACTTCATCATCTTTGTCTCCAGTCAGCCCATTCTCCCATGATTTGATTCAAGTCCGCGAGATCCGCGAGGTTACTGTTCAATAAATGCCAAAGGTGATGAGCGGAAGGAGATTGATTAGCGACTTGACCGTCAAAATAAGCCTCAATGGGGGTCGCCGGATCTTGTGGAATGGAATGATCGTCGTGAATATGCATATTCTCTAATTCCTGAAGAGTTTGAGAGTTGACGTTGTCTGCTTGGAACCCACCCGGTGAACTGGTAAAGTGGTCTGTAATAGAGTGAGCCGGGATGAGAGTTGGGCTTCTCTAGGCCGCGGGGTGGGAAAAACTTGACACGATCTCCGCAAATGTACGGTTATCGTTCTAGTAATAATGTGATAAAGAGGGTTGTCGAATCCCAGAGGACTTGTCGTGAACTAATTAGTATGATTAACTTTGTGTGGGCTAGCAATTGATTTTGTTTAATTAACTAAGAATGTAAATAACAATTAATAATTAAAATTTAGATTAATATGAGGGACAAGTATCAGGATTTCTCTAGGATCACTAGGTGAATACCGTTAACGAATTACGTTTTGAAACACAGACGATGATTTATTTAGCCAAACGAGCAATAATGCTAACCGAGTTACCAAGCTAGCTTCTATGCCTAGGTCAAATTACAACCGAGTTACCAAGTTCTAATTAGCCCTAAAACATATAATTACGTATAATTCTACTCAAAGTTCACAGTCAATGGTTGATTTCTCTAACCTGCGACTACGTGCTTAATTCACTTATCCGGGTAATTCGTTGCTTTCAGTAACGTATTACCTATAATCTTCATATTGGTGGCAAAACGGTAAAAAGATAGGTTAAGAACCAGAATTAAACATAGCGAATAAGCACATCATCAATTAAGTTATTCAAACATGAATCAAACTCAAAATTCGCCAAACACGGCTTCAAACCATAGATACCGTTGAGAAATATCGATAAAAAAAGTTTAGCTACTCATTGTAACGCAAACGATACAGAAATCCATAAAGTTCATGATAAAAGAGAGAAAAAGAGTGTTAAAACGTGTGATCCTTGCGAAAATCGTCGAATCCGAAGCTCCACGATGCTCCTCTGCGTTTCCTGTGTTCCTCCCTAATCTCCCCCTCGAAAAAAAAACGTTCTAGGGTCTTTTTTTCCTTTTCTAATTGATTAAAACAAGTTTTGAATATTTACGAAAAAACCCCAACTGAGAATCAGCCCAAATCAGCCGCCTGGGTTACGTTCTTCGTACGAACACGTCGTGCTCTTCGTACGAACACGTCGTGCTCTTCGCACGAAGAACTTCGCAGAATGCGACAGAGATCGATTCTACAAAGAGAAGTCTTGTCTTCCTCTGATTTCACAAAGTATCTCCGTTCGCACGACGAAGTACTGTCTTCGCACGAACAAGTCCTGGGAATCAGCTCCAACTTTCCTTCCTTTCTCCGCTGCTTCTTCTGTTCTTGCAGTCTGATTCTTCTTCTTTCTTCTTCGTTCTTGATTCTTCCTTCTGGCTTTTCTCCTTCACATCTGCTGTTGCGCTCTTCTCTGCTGGGTGACTTCTTGCTCTGACTTCAGGTCGTGGCTTGTGGGTTTTGATTGGTTTGAATGGTTGAGTTGTAACAGCAGGTTGAAGGTAATAAGAACTATAGGTGGAGGTGGTTATAGTGATAGCAAAATGGTGATAAAGGGTAATTGGTATATCGAGGTTGTTTATAGGTTATTAGGTGGTTATTTAGGTGTTTTGGTGATAATGGTTGGTGTAGATAGTGCTTTCTGAGCTGACAGATCTTGGCCACGTGGCAACCATCCAGCACACCATATTGTGCTCCACACACACTGGATCACCAGCCGAGCTGATCCATGTGGGGGCTGCGAGACAGAGCCCTCATATACCACCGCACGGGACCTGTAGGGACTTAGTGGTTTGGAGGCTAGAGTAAGCCCTGTCGCGTGCGAGCCAAGACCGCGCGCGACCTTTAGTAACTGTTTTGAGAGATCTATGGCACGAGCTCCATAAACCCGGTCAATCCGGTCAAACCCGGTCAACCTCATAACGGTTCCGGTATTCGCGCACCACGTGCTGTAACGGTCCCTATATACTCGGACGAACGTGCCGTTATGGTTAAGCTAATTAAGCCGCCATTAATGGGCGCATTAACCACACTACAACGGTCACGTTCTCTGCTATATATAGGACGTTACCCTTTCCATACAAAGGAGAACACACCTGCCCTACGCGGAAGCTCTGCCAAACCTCTGTCTCTCTCTCAGACATTACTACTGACTTACTCTCTCCCTACACACAACCCCACTCTTCCTGTGTGATCCTTGATCCTCTACATACGGTGTACACGGAGGTCTCCCTGCCGGAATCTCTTGTGCACATTTTGGTGAACCCGACGTGAACTTACCAGCAAAAGCAACCATGTCTCAGGAGGATGATATCAGCAACAGATCGCCTTCCACCGAAACCGCCTCAGGAGAGGAAACCCGCCGTACTCCTACCACTCCCGGCGAGACACCGACGCTAGAGTCTTTGGATGCCACTGTCCAAAGTCAGGCGAAAGCCCTCAAGGCTCAATCTATGCAATTGGAACGGATCTTGGCCGTTCTGGGCACCCTTGCGCCAAATCCTTCATTATCTGCCGCCGTCCCTCAAGGAGGAGGAGCTCCTACCGCTCCGGGACTGGGATGTCAACCACACCTCCCAACCCCAATCTGCAGACTCCACCGGCGACCACGCAGCTGCCTTCGATTCAGGGGTCAACAGCTCAGATGTTGCCTCTCGCTGCTCACACTCCTTAGCCCTCGGCTTTGGCGTCTAACCCAACTCTGCAGTACCCTTTGCCTCCTCCAACGGCGATATGGGGGAATGCGAGTAGTCAATATGCTCCCAATCCTTCGACGGCGTATGTGTCGCCCCCGCCTGCGGCAACCCCTCCGCCAACTACCGAGGGGAGCATTCCAGAATGCATGACGTCTCTGCAGAAGCGCATGGACACTATTCTGGCTCATCAGTCATTCGCGGATACCATTATCCCGAAGTTAGACAACGATCCACCTATTCCACGAGAGATCTATCTCATGCCTAACCCGGCGGGGTACAAGGCTCCTAAATGGGACAAGTTCGAGGATGTCAATGGAAACGCTCATGAGCATGTCATGCGTTTCATTGATGTCATGGGTCCGTACGGAGCTGATCCCAAGCTGCTGATGCGAGAGTTCCCAAAATCCCTAGGGAACGTAGCGTACAAGTGGTACCGAACATTGGAAGCCGGATCCGTGAAGACTTGGGACGACATGGTCCAGAAGTTCTACACCAAGTTCTTCCAGATGGATGAAAAGGTAACCATGATCCACCTCTCGCGGATGTATCAGAAGCGCGAGGAAGACGGGATCACTTTCATCAAGAAATTCAGGGCGAAGTCTTTGGAATGCAAGGATCCAATGCTCGAAAGCCGGCTCGTAGAGATATGCCTGCAGTGCATGCGCGATGAATACAAAGGTATGCTCATCAATTTGCAAACACCTACGTTTTCAAAGCTAATTGAGTGCACGAAGAACATCGAGCCTATAGTCGAGAGGCAGAAGAAGAAGAACGCTCCGGAGCGATCTTCGAGCGGCGCCACCTTCAAGATCGGGAGATTCAGTTACAAGAGGGGACGCGAAGCTGAGGTTAATACAGTTTCACCCCAGAATCAAGCGAAGGTTGTGAACTTCGACGCACCGCCCCTACCATGCTCGGTAAAGGAGGCGAGCGACCTCTGCAGGCAGTGGCGTAAGGACGGTGTCCTACCGCCGCTCGAGAAGATACCCTCCAAGGAGATGGTAAGGGACCCTAAGTGGTGCGAGTACCACGGCAAGGTCATGCACCCCACGGCTGAATGTAAGAAGCTCAGGTTCGCGTTCGACCAGAAGATAAAGAACGGCGAGCTGATCGTCAGCGATCACAGAAAGGATGTGCGCAACAACCCACTTCCTGCTCATGCGGAGCAGGGCTCGAAAGGCAAAGAGGTCGCCATGATCTCGATCGTTGACTTGGAAGAAGTCGCAGAAGATGGTCTACCCATCGTTGTCGAGGTCCATGAAGATGAAGACTACAGCATGGACACGGAGGATGAACGTGCCGACCGGATGAAAGGGTCGCACGGCTTCAGCAGGTTCTTCGACGAGATGAATTTCTCGGAGAAATGCCGGACAGATATGACGAAAGCGATCTTGAGAATAGCGGAGGACTACGAGGAGGATCTTGTAGTGTCCAACGGGAAAGTCATCAGGGCGTCTCGCTCTACAGAAAAGATTATGACCTTTTCTGCCAGCGATAAGAAGACAGATGCGAGCCACCAGAGGCCTCTGTACGTGACGGCCGTCATCAATGGCGTCGAGTTCAAACGAGCATTTGTCGATGGAGGAGCAGCGGTCAACGTCGTTTCGCTCCATACACTGAAGCTAGCAAGGATCCCCGAGCACAAGATCGTCAGACGTCCATCTCCGCTGATGGGATTCGGAAGCGACTCTAGAATGACGATCGGATGGATCCGCTTGGGCGTTCATATTGGCAGAATCAAGTGTTCAGCAAATTTCTATGTCATAGACGCGAACACCACGTACCACATGATCATAGGTCGAGCCTGGATTCATCGCTTCGATGCGGTTCCTTCAACGGCTCACCAGGTTATGAAGGCTATCTGGAACGACAGAATAGTTGAGATACCGGCTTCGACGAACCCATTCAACTTGGATGAAGCACATCTTAGCGAGGCAGTGTGGTTCACCGAAATGGCGGACGAGCAAACACCGGGACCATTCAACCCTACTCCTTTGCCTCTATGGGAGGACATCAAGGACCAGTCACCTGCAGGCGTAATGGTGACAAGGGAAGATGCCAAGGAAAAGCCGCCTACACGCGAAGAGGCGCCGCGTATCGCATACCATCGAAAGAATGTATATGCTTTGAAGAGAATCGCAAAGCATGACCCCGAAGGCAAATAGATAGAGAGCTTCTACGCCAATGGGAAGAAGTGCTATCGCATATGAAGGTGCGCGGGGATGTCCTCACACGGGCATGGGGATATCCCTGAGCAAATAAATCAAATCGAGCAAATCGCGCTGACGGAAAAGCCAACGCAGGGCGCTCCAGACGAGAAACTCAAGGAAGCACCTGAATGCATGGAAGACAGACCCAGACCACAAAAGCAATAGCTAAAAGAAGTGTTCCTCAGCCCGAACGAGGAAAAGAAAAGGCCAGTCTTTCTAAGTGCGGACCTCACCAGCAAGGAGGAGCAAGGACTGTTACAGCTCCTAACTGAATACAGGGATGTGTTCGCGTGGGAGTATGATGAGATGCCAGGTCTGGATACAAGCATCACCATGCACCGTTTAGACATCATCCCAGGATCTAAACCAGTAAAGCAGAGTACAAGGAGCTTCAGGCCGGAGCTCAACGTGAAAATCAAGCAGGAGATTGTCAAACTCTTGGGTGCCAAATTCATAGAGCCGAATCATCATCCCACATGGCTGGCCAACATTGTTCCAGTAGAGAAAAAGAACGGACAGCTCCGCATCTGCGTGGACTTCCGAGATCTCAATCGCTTCTGCCCCAAGGACGATTTCCCACTGCCCAACATCGATTTGCTTATCGATTCAACAACGGGCCATTGAATGTTCAGTTTCATGGACAGCTTCAGCGGGTACAACCAAATCAAGATGGACCCCGAAGATGCTCGGAAAACTGCGTTCATCACTCCAGTGGGGGTGTTCAACTACACAGTTATGCCGTTTGGTCTCAAAAACGCGGGTGCAACCTATCAGCGGGCCATGATGGCTCTGTTCCACGACATGATGCATAAAGAAGTGGAATTCTATGTGGACGACCTGGTTGTTAAATCCAAGCACGAAGCAGATCACCTCGCGGATCTACGAAAGGTGTTCAATAGATGTAGAAGCTTTCAGCTGAAGATGAATCCCATGAAATGCGCATTTGGGGTAACATCGGGGAAGTTCTTGGGATGCGTAGTTCATCGCCAAGGAATCGAGCCTGACCCTACGAAAGTGTCAGCTATCAGTGGCATGACGCCACCTCATAACCAGAGTACCTTGAAAACATTCTTGGGAAAGCTATCATATCTGCGAAGATTCATCCCAGCGATCGCAGAAATCACCTGCTGCTTTAGTGCTCTTCTCAAGAAAGACGCCGCGTACAGTTGGACGCCAGAGCACGAAGCTGCATTCGAAAAGTTGAAGGATTTGCTGACGTCCTCAAAAATATTGATCGCACCTCAACTGGGATCACCGCTTCTGCTATATCTGACATCAACAAAGAGATCCATAGGAGCGCTCTTGGCTCAGGAGTACGAAGGCCAAGAGAGGCCTATCTACTACATCTCTCGCATTGTTCAGCCTGCTGAATCAAGGTACACAGACATCGAACGTCATTGCCTTGCCCTATTCTTTGTGATAGAGAAGTTGAAACACTATTTTGCATCACACAAAGTAGTAGTGGTCACCAAGAGCGATCCTATACGATATTTGCTAACTCACACTACTCCGGGCGGGAGATTGGCGAAATGGTACATGACCATCTCTCAATACGATATCACATGCGTGCGACCGCGAGCGATCAAGTCGCAGGCGGTAGCGGATCTGTTGGCACAGTTCCCCGACAACAGCCATGAGCCCGTGATCGAGGAAGAGCTCGAAGGACCTGAGATCTATGCAATCGACGTGCCTTATTGGACGCTCCACTTCGACGGCTCGTCGACAAGGAAAGGTGGAGGCATTGGGATAGTCTTGACCAAACCAGATGGGGAGGTCATACAGATGTCCGCAAAGCTCAACTTCGCAGTCACAAACAATGAAGCGGAATATGAGGCTCTCATTGCAGGGCTCCGTGCGGCGAAAGCTTTAGAAGTAAGTAACCTAACGGTCATGGGAGACTCCAAGTTGATCGTTAAGCAAGCCTCAGGCGAGTATGGTTTGAAGGAGATCAACCTCCTGTCTTACCGTACCCTAGTACAAAAGCTGGTGCAGCAATTCTGCGATGTGAGGTACGAGCACAAGCCCCGAGCAGACAACAGGCATGCGGACGCTCTGGCAACCTTGGGATCTAAGTTCAGCACAGACAAATGCCCCGCAAGGATCTCCATTGAAGTGCGAACATCGTCGGCATTGACAGATGATGCGTGCGACGACGAACACATGGATGAAATGGATTGGAGAAAAGCAATCCTACAAGCTATTGCGGAAGGTACAAGCAATGAAAGCTGGGCACTCACAAAAGGGTACTGTATACATGACAACACTCTTTATTTCAAGGGCCCTGGCGGAATACTCATGCGATGCGTTTCCGAGCAAGAGGGACAACTATTGTTAGAAAAGATTCACCAACATGCTTGCGGAGAAAGCGAGGTGTCAATCTACCGGAAGGCTCAAAGATATGGCATTCATTGGCCAGACATGTCAACAGTCGCGGCCCTGATACAGGGGAAGTGCGAGAATTGCGCACTAATCAAAGATTCTCTACTCATCGCTCTAACCGACGATGACACAGATTGGAGGAAGCCGCTCTTTGACTATCTCACCCAGGGCACCCTGCCCGATTCAAGAAAGGAAGCCGAAAAGTTGAAAAGAAAGGCATCTCGATACGTAGTACAGGAAAACCTGCTTTGGCGAAGAGGTCACGAGGGCAACTTGCTGCGATGTCTAGACGGCAGAGAAGCACAAGAAGTCATGGACCTTTCTCATCAGGTGGAACACCAAGGAGGTGCGAAATTATGCAGGCAGCTCCTCTCAATTGGATATTTCTGGCCCACGATGGAAGTCGATTGCCGCACTAAAGTACGACGCTGCCAAGAGTGTCAATTCAAAGGAAACCTAGTACACGCTCCCGCCGTGGATCTACATGCATTAGGGACGCCATGGCCATTTCACACATGGGCTCTGGATTTCATTGGTCCCATCCGACCAACGTCACATGGGAATCACTTTATCCTCACTGCAACCGAGCTATTCACCAAATGGGTGGAGGCAATACCACTGAAGACGAAAAATGCGCTAGCTGTGGTCAACTTCATTCAAGGAAACATTATATGCAGGTTCGGAATCCCAAACACCATTCTTTCAGATAACGGTACTCCCTTTGTTAATCGCCAGGTAGCTGCGAAGCTAGCGGAGTACAACATCAGGCAGATATGTTCTACCCCTTATTACCCGAAGGGGAACGGACAGGCCGAAGTGACCAACAAAACGCTGCTGAGGATTTTGAGCAAAATGGTCGCAGATGACCACAAGAAATGGGCTGACTCTCTAAGCATAGCTCTGTGGGCCTACCGAACTTCTCCAAGGACACCCACGGGGGCCTCGCCGTTCCTACTATGCTATGGGGTCGAGGCCGTGATACCTGTGGAGGTTAGAGTCAATTCGGCAAGGCTGGCCTTCCACGCACTCTATGAAAATCAACGTGATCATGACTTAGTCTTGCTGGAGGAAAAGTGAGAACAAGCCAAGAGGACCAACAAGAGGTATCAAGAAAGAATCGCTCGCGCTTACAATAAGACGGTCCAGCGAAGAGATTTCGCTGTTGGAGAATTGGTCTTGCGCGCATCTGACCACTGTATGCGAGAAGCGACTCACCCGAAGTTCGCAGCCAATTGGGAAGGCCCCTTCGAAGTCACAGAAGTCTTTGACAGTGGCTACTGCAGCATACGAAGGTTGCACGGCACAACCTCAACCCCGAGTTCAGTCAACATGCGCTGGATTAAGAAGTACTATCCCTGACTTCTCTCATTTCATGCATTTTAAAATGTCGCCTAAATGTCTTGTATGAATGCAATTTACACAAGCTCCTCTCCCATATGAGAGGATTGTAACCTCATCTCTCCCATACGAGAGCATTATAATAAAAGAATTCTCCCAAATGAGAAACTTCATATTTCTGGATGTCAATTTTGCTTTATTTCAGTTTATTATAATTGATAAACAATAAGCCTATCTGTTACGATAGCAGCCTATGCAAATGCGATCTTAATTGATCATCTAAGCCTATCTCTTACGATAGCAGCCTATGCAAATGCGATCTTAATCGATCATCTAAGCCTATCTGTTACGATAGCAGCCTATGCAAATGCGATCTTAATCGATCATCTAAGCCTATCTGTTACGATAGCAGCCTATGCAAATGCGATCTTAATTGATCATCTAAGCCTATCTGTTATGATAGCAGTTTATGCAAATGCGATCTTAATCGATCATCTACGCCTATCTGTTACGATAGCAGCCTATGCAAATGCGATCTTAATTGATCATCTAAGCCTATCTGTTACGATAGCAGCCTATGCAAATGCGATCTTAAATGATCATCTAAGCCTATCTGTTACGATAGCAACCTATACAAATGCGATCTTAATTGATCATCTAAGCCTATCTGCTACGATAGCAACACATGCAAATGCGATCTTAATTGATCTTCTAAAGCCTATCTGTTACGATAGCAACACATACAAATGCGATCTTAATTGATCTTCTAAAGCCTATCTGTTATGATAGCAACACATGCCGAAAATGACCTTAATTGATCTAGTAAAGCCTATCTGCTACGATGGCAACTTACGTGCAAAGTAAGCTTGATTGATCTTCCAAACCTATATGCGGTAATGGAGGCATTCTACGAATACGATAGCGATATTGTGAAAATGATCTTAAGTGATCTACAAAGGTCTATCTGATATGATGGCACGTGCATCAAAGGCTAATCACAAGCCCATCTGCCAAGACGGCACAGCTGCGAAAATATGATCTCGAACGATCTAGTAAATCATCTGCGAATTCATATGGCAGATAGCAAATGCGAAACCATTACATAGCATTATGGAAAGTGAAATATGCCGAAACGCATGCGAAGTTGCACTTTGTTGCGAAGAGACAGCAGATAACACAAAAGGCTATTTATCATTATGAGTCGAAAAGACTTACAATTTATCTGTCTAGATAGCAGCTTACAAGCGAAAAAGCTCGAATCTAACTACACAGCCAACATGGCTTACAATACATTCGAAAAGTAGCTGACAAGTCAGCAGAAACACACTACGGGAATCCTGACTGAAAGGGGATGAACCGACCGGTTCTAACACCGGCTATGCAATACACAGATCTGCGGCCAAAGATCTATAGCAAAAGGGATGCTGCTGCAAAGAGATCAACTCATCATTTGTTATGTCCCTAGTGGCAAGATCTGCGTGACGATATGTCCAAGACCCCAAGGGGTGACAAAGGCCTCTGTCTGATCAAGATAGGCACCGGAGGAACTTCCTGTTCCGACATATGCTGCCCTGCAAAACAGGCGAAGCAGTCATTCCTCTGGTGATGGACTCCTTGTCATGATAGACAAGGGCATTGACAAGCCCCCTGAGTTCAAGAACGAAGAGGCAAGAAATCCTCCTCCAGGGATGCTGGAGGATAATTCCGCCGTTCATTACGAGACGGTAGCACGGTCACTTCGGCGCTGCACCTCACCAGGAGGCGGCCGGAAACATGACCTGCAAACATAATACACGAAGAAAATTCTTCGAACACACGTGAGATATCATTCCTATCTTCTTTATGATGGTTATAAAGAGCAATATTCCTCATAAAGTGGATCTTGGAAACTATTTATATAGCACAAAGTGCAAACTCAGGATTCAAAACTTGAAGTTGCCATGAATCAACGAAAAATAAGCGTTGAAGCCAGCAGTCGTAAGGACTCACGGCAAAGCACATTTTTTTGGGATGAAGAACCCAAATAGCAAAGACAGGGTTTATATAGACCCTGTGGAGACTCTTCAGTTGCCAAAGATGAGTCAGCAGAATTCGAAAAGAGGGTAAGTTCAATCACTTACGCCTTGAAAAGCGGTAACAATCAATTACCCTACTAAAGGCTACGACGATTCAGTTGCGTATCCTAATAAATGACGGATGGTCATGATTCGGATGGACTTCCCAACGAAAGCGTGCTTATCCGCCGAAAAATTAGCGCGAAAATCAAGCAGAGTATCAATTGCTGATGTCATAATTGGATATGCACAGAGATATCCTATCAAATCCCGGAAAGGGAAAAACGGGCAAATTCATTCTTGCTGTTAAAAAAAAAGGGGGGGGGAGAAACCCTAGCAACATTACATTAATGTTTCAAACATTACATTAATGTTTCAGCTATTTCCTTGCTATTTTTTCAAAATTCAAAAAAGTCAAAGCAAATTCTTGATCAAGGAGTCTTGGGGCTCGAACTGATGACTCAGCTTCTCTACCTGTTCCACTTCTTGCTTTAGTTGCTCGCACCTGGCATTCATCTCATGATAGATCTTCAGAGCTTCGTCAACCTTTTGCTTTTGCTGCTCCACCTTCTGCTTCTCAGCTGCGAGATTCTGGTGGCCAAGTTTCAAAGTTACGGCTGCGCGAATCAACGTGACTCTGTTCATAAGAAATTTGAAACCCAGTCTTCCCTGGACTTTGGTAAGAAGATTTTGGCACATGCCACATAGCAATTCAGCACTCTGGACAGAAATGGTCGCAGGCGCAGCCGCAGACAGCTGCTCCAAAATCCAAATGGCTTCAGTAAGAAACAGCCTCCTGTCAAAGGGCCCTATCTCCAGAGATCTCACAAACGATTGGGGGTAGGTGAGGCGCATTCGAACCACCCAGTCTACATCGGTTTGCTTCAAACCTAAAGTGATGTCAAAGCTGAGTTATGATGTCAAACTCGCAAGTGAATAATGCGAGATGCGAACAGTAAAGCTCTACTTACCAGTTCCTTCCAGAATCTCATGAAGAGAAGGAATGCGCGCTGCCGGGGTGGTCGAAGACTGTCCTCGCTCCATAGCTCTCCTATCAGCTGCGAGCTCCAACCTCTCATAGTCAAGAGGAAGAGTGTAGGCCGCACCAGCTGCGACTGCATTCCCAACCTGCGAGCCCCAAAAGCTCCACGCAGGAATAGGTGCCACTGGCTCAGTCATCGCCGGAGGCAAAGTGACAGCCGAAGTCGCTTGGCGAAGGACGCTCTCAGATGCGAAAGCATTAGCAGCACTTGTCCTTACTTCCTCAGCACCAGTATGGACATCTTCATCCATTAGCACAGCATCAGCTTCAGCATCATCGGAAAGTTCGATGATGTCCTCGAGAGGCTCACTTGCGTGTTCAGCAGCTGCGACGGGCTTCTCGGTATGGGCGCTCGGAATCGGAACATAGGACGCAGAAGGCTTACTTCTCTGCTCCAGCACAGGTTCCTCATCATGGCCTGCGATATTAAATGCGATAATATGAGGTAACTTGTGCTATAAGTTATTTCGCTATCTTTACTAAAGCTAAGAGTAAGCACCTCCACGCGGAGGTGGGATCGAGGTATCTTCATCATACACTAAGGACGTGGAACCATGTCCTATTAGTGTCTCCTCACTAAGCAAGTATTTAAAAGGAGCGTGACCTGGGATGCGAAGAAACCAGTCATGATCCTGTTTCAAGTTGCTCAGGTCTAGCACATGCATATCGCTCAAATATTTACCTGAAGGTTCTCCGCACTTGTCTACTAGCCAACGGCGAATGTCAGTCTTTGACACACCGTGCTTTAACGCACCCACAATAACGTCTCTATAAGTCACTGCGAGATTGAAGATCTCACCTTTATCGCCGCCTGCGATTTCCTCAAAGTCCGCTTGGACTTTTGCTCCAGGACTGCTGCATCCTCTTCTGGAACCGCATCCTCCTCCTCCGCCTGGGGAGCCACTTCTTCGGGAAGCTCATCTTCCTCGTCAACTGGACGCACTAAGTCGTCAACATGCTGCTCTTCGAGGCTCCGCTGTCTCACACGCTCGAGCTCCTCCTCTTCTCGCTGCCTTCTTCTCTCAGCAGCCTCCGCGGCTGTCTTCCTGGACTCAGCAAGAATGTCCTCGCTTATGGGATCGTCTGGAATGCTAGAATGGGCATCTCTCTTTTGTCTCTTGGCCACAAGGCTGCCGATGATCTCATCATCATCATCATCTGCGAAGAAGTGATTAGTTCAAGAAAGAAGTGCAAAAGAATTACGATAAAGGAAATGCGACGGAGGTACCTCCTGATTCTTCCTCATGCATCACAACTGTTCTTTCTTCTTCTTCTTCATCACTTTCTCTGGGCTCCTGCCTCTCTCCTTCTTCCTCTTGGTTGAATGGAACGAAAGTCTCAACTGCGAGCTCTTTCCGCACTTTGCTGGGCATGCGACCTTTGCCTTTGTCCTTGACAGAAAGGGACCTCACCGGAGAAGAAGTTGGAGCACTTCTAGGGGAAGAAATTGTAATTCCCTTCTGCCTGGGTCTCTTCACTTTCGGCGCCGCAGTCGCTGGAAGGGACGATCATTTTCGGGAGGAGACGAGGCCGGAGCATTGTCTATCAACGAGTCAGCAAAAGCATTCATGACTGCGCGAATCTTGGTTTCGACCTCAGGGTCCATCCTCCATGCTAGCCGAAACGACTGCTTTTGTCTTCTGGTGGCAACAATGGTGTTAACCAATGACTTGGAGCGATCACCAGATGCGAATCTCCGCACATGACACTACAGCAAACAATACAGAACGAAGGCATCAGCATAAGAAAATCAAGAAGCTTAACGCACGCGAAGAAATTGCTTACCTCAGCAAAAGCCTTGCTGTATCTGACGACATGCGTGTCGCCCTTCTTAACTGCGGCGACTTTCTCCTTCAGAATGATGTCAGGACACAAATGGTTCTCACGATCCAACAGTGAGTAGCAACCATATTCAGACTCGCTCAGGCTGCAATTGGGGCGAAACGGAAAAGAATTTATCTTGATCAATGGAGCTCTACTTGTCTGCGCGGCCGACTGCGTCTCAATCCTCGTTTGCTGGGCAATCCAGTATGCGAGCCAGTTCTGGGAAGAGCCACCTTCGCGGGTCCTTGCAGGCTGCTCAAAAGGAAGATTATTCATGAAGACTGTCTTGCACTCCTTTGTTAGCAAGCGCTTATAGCACCCTCTGATAATGGACTGGGGCCAGATTGATGGAGCCACTGCATCAAAACCGAACTGAGGAGAAACTCGAGTGGGGTCAACGTCCACGGTAATCTTTTCATACCTTGGCGCGAGCTCACGAATATGCTCTGCGAGGGCAGGAAGGGAACCTCGCAGACACCAGCAAAAGAACTCGTGATAGCGCTCATGAAAATGCGATCCCTCTTCGAAGAGCAGCTCCTCTGAAAAGACAACACCCTTAGAGGGGTACATCCTTGGAAACCATCGCACGTTCTCAATGCGTGTGGCATAGGGCCTGGCAGTAAACTCTTTCCGTTTGTCTCATATCAAACTCCAAACGCACTAGGTGTTGCTCGCTCCAAACCACCTCGCAGTCCTGCTGCTGTTACGCTCTTCGGTCTCGCCTGGGGGGCACCACTTGTCAAGTTTGAGAGCAGTTGGAGCATAGGATGGCCATCGCTCGAAAACCCACATTGTCAAAAAGGAAATATTGACAAAAGTCAGTACATCGAGGCGGCCACGCGACTCTTTCATGGCCAGAACCAGTTGATCAAGCCTATAGTACAGCGTGCCCAAGACCAAGGGTCCGAGTGCGACTCTCTGGCCAAGGGCGAGCCTCACAGCAAGTGGAAAAACGTGGTAGAAGACCCCATCATGTGGGTGACCATCAATCAGGTACCTCGACAACCAAGCACAGAGAAAAGCACAAAGGGTCAAGTGATAGCCTTTACCCTCTACATAATTCTCAGCCTCTGGGTTCTCACTCAGAAGCTTCTTCGTGATGCTACTGTTCGCATAGTCTCGAAAGAAGTACTGCGATTTGTTCCAGGTGTTCTTCGCAGACGTATCAACCAACTGCCAGTTTGGAAGGGCCTTTGTAGTAGTCCACCGGGTGGAGATTTTCTTTACCTCTGCTAGGCATTCCTCCATCTGCGTGTATAAAGCAATCTCCGCAGATGTCCTCAAAAGACTCAAAGGGTCCACTTCACCCATGGGGGAAAGTTCGTACAGCATTTGCACGTCCTCGAGTGTGGGGGCAGCCTCGAACTCAGCAAAATGGAATGTGTGAGTCGCAGGCGAGTAACGGGACAGAAGGTCTAGAAGCATGGACTGATCCAGCTTCACGGCAGCACCCTTCATAGCACGAACGGCGAAGTATACGCCGGCATCATCAAGAGTCGCAGCGTGATTGGTCAACACGTGGTCAATCCACTCATCCATATAGTCCAATTTCTTGACGAAAGCCTGGGTAGAAATCGCGGTATAGGGGAAGTGCCCGTTTTCGATTCCCAATCGAACCACATCCTCGGAACCAATCAACTCGAGCAAAGCTGAGTTAACTGGGCGAGTCAGTGTCAGCAATCTCTCAACCGGGACAGGATCAGGCATCCTCTTCGCCTTAACCCTCGCATGGTAGAAATCTTTTCCACCTAAATAGGGGGCTTTTCGCCACAAGGCCTGCGGAAGGTCGGGTATCTCTTCATCTTCCTTGACAGGTCTAGTTCCTTTTGTCTTGGCCATTCCTGCAAAGGGCAAGAAAAAAAGGGGGGGAGAAATACCCACACTTCAGTTTGAATTCCGAAATTCAAGATCTATGAAAAGAAAGACGAGCAGTTTCTGGTATCAATTTCAGAAATCAGGGAGTTGCATTATCAGTAATTTCAAGATCTCACATCTGAAGTTCTTATTGTTGAAGGATTAAAGCAAAAGTGGGTTCAAAGGTCAAAGCTTCTTCACAAGTTTCATGGGCTTACAGATTCAACACAGTTCAAGGCAAACACTGGTATCTTAAATCAAAATTGAACAAGGCCAACCTTGTTTTCTTGAAGCATGCTTGGATATGCACAATTGAAGAACACGATTTGCAGTTCTGAACTGGTGATTGATTATCTGAATCTGCTCTCGAAGATCTCCGGGTACCATTCACTTTAAGAGAAAGAAGTGATGCTTTGCAATAATGGGGGATACAAAGTATTTATCCAAAACAATGAAGGGTCGCGTCCTTTCAGTAGTCGAATCGCAACCGTCACCGTCGAATCGCGCAATCACAGGACAAGCTGACGTCACGCCTAAAACCCTAAAGGCCAGACGGCACGACTCTAGGGGTTTTAGGTCATAATGGCATGCACGGGGGCTGAACTTACCCGTATTTGAATTGGTGCGTGGCGACGACGCGTATGTTGGTTTCCGCGCATGGAAGTCTACACAGCTATGAGTCTTCACGCGCAGAAAGGGGGCTAATGTAGATAGTGCTTTCTGAGCTGACAGATCTTGGCCACGTGGCAACCATCCAGCACACCATATCGTGCTCCACACACACTGGATCACCAGCCGAGCTGATCCATGTGGGGGCTGCGAGACAGAGCCCTCGCATACCACCGCACGGGACCTGTAGGGACTTAGTGGTTTGGAGGCTAGAGTAAGCCCTGTCGCGTGCGAGCCAAGCCCGCGCGCGACCTTTAGTAACTGTTTTGAGAGATCTATGGCACGAGCTCCATAAACCCGGTCAATCCGGTCAAACCCGGTCAACCTCATAACGGTTCCGGTATTCGCGCACCACGTGCTGTAACGGTCCCTATATACTCGGACGAACGTGCCGTTATGGTTAAGCTAATTGAGCTGCCATTAATGGGCGCATTAACCACACTACAACGGTCACGTTCTCTGCTATATATAGGACGTTACCCTTTCCATACAAAGGAGAACACACCTGCCCTACGCGGAAGCTCTGCCAAACCTCTGTCTCTCTCTCAGACATTACTACTGACTTACTCTCTCCCTACACACAACCCCACTCTTCCTGTGTGATCCTTGATCCTCTACATACGGTGTACACGGAGGTCTCCCTGCCGGAATCTCTTGTGCACAGTTGGTTTGAATGGTGGATTAAGAGGCTGGCAATGGTTATAACAGTGGCTGTTAGTTGAAGTTTCATGTAGTAGTTTGTAGGTTAGTTGACATTTAGGTAGTGTACTGGAGTGAATTTAGGATTGGATGTGATAACTCTCCTTTATGAGTTATTTTTATACTTCCATATTATTTTTAATAGGCTTATTTCACATGATTTATATGTTATATTTGCACAAATATGTGAATTTGACTATTTATAAGCTTAAGAGTGAAAAGTTGTGTTTCTAGCTTATTTGCGCATGTTTTCTCTTATGTTTGCTATAATAATTGCACGGGTTGTTTAGTATTGTGTATCTCAGGTAAAATAGGTGCAATGGAGCTAATGAGATGCTTGGATATGCTTGGAATGGAGCTAGATGAAGAGGAGAAAAGGAGACGCACAAACGAAGCAAAGTTGGAAAAGTCACACAGGACCAGTCTGCACTCTTTTCGATGCTCAGGAAAATCTACAAAGAATTTTGGATCAAGGCCTGCCGCATTGGAAAGTATACATCCGTAGCTTTCCAACCATATATGGTAGGCCCAAAGACGAATCCGTATGAGGGAGATACAGCCCGCGCAAGATCAGCAAATAATTTTGTCTGGGAATTACAAAGTAGAGGGGCTGAAGTGCAATTTCGGCCAGATTTCATTAAAAATCGTGCCCAGCTGGTAAAAAACGAAGGAGATGACCTAAGAACAGGTCATTCACGTATCTTTGAAGTATGGGGAGCTAGAGAAGACGGGAGACAAAGCTTGGAGCTTAAAAGATCATCAACATTGAATCATATTTTCTTCTTCTATTCTTCATGAACTTCAGTATTTTGATTATGTTAAACACTATTATGTCTAGCTAAACACTTTAAGCTATGTGATTGAGGAGAAACTAGGGTTTGATGATGTTTTTCCGGATTTTGGACTTGATACATGCATTAGCTTAAATTTTATGAACGTTCTTGTTATCCAAACTATTCTTGATTATTATTTATGAGTGTTCTTGGCTTGATCACCCGTAGGACGCTACTTGTTGATAGGGTTGCACGAAAATGAATTCTTTTAGACGTTTTAAAGAATATTTAGGTGATCTTTTAGTTTTAAATGAATTCTATTCTTTTATACTCCTAAATACTACTTGACCGTATACTTGCGTTTAAGCGGGTAAAGAATTCGCGTCAACTTTTTGGCGCCGTTGCCGGGGAATTTAACGGTTTATTAGTTAGTAGAAATTGATTTAGGATATCTCTTTTACTTTTTGTTTAATTAGCTAATTATTTTCTCACTTGTATTTGAGTCTGCTTTTCAGGTCAGCAGTGTATGTCCAGGATCCCTAGAGAACTTGTGCCCCCACTTGAAGACCCAGAGCAGTTATTTAGAGATCATAGGAGAAGACAGAAACAGAGCACTATGGGTAATCAATTGACCAACACGCAACTCAATCAGCGGGTGGAAGAGTTGTCTAAACTGGTGAATGATCGCAACACCCAGACACCATACAACAAGTCTGGACAGGCTATTGTGGAGAAGTTTCAGTCGTCCACCTATGGACACAATCCGGCAATTGTAGTGCCAAAGATACAGGCCGATCACTTTGATCTTAAGCCTGCGACAATTCAGACGGTGACCAATCAGTTCCAATTCTATGGGAACAGGGATGAAGACCCCAATGAATTTATTGGGAGGTTCAACGCGTACATAAAGACTACCAAGTACAACGATGTAACAGCAGAGGCGTTGAAGCTAATTCTTTTCCCTTACTGTCTGAAGGGTGCAGCTGAGAAGTGGCTACAATCAAGAGCTCCTGATTCGATAACTACATGGGCTCAGTGTGTGGATGAGTTCATGGCCAAGTTTTATCCAGTTGAACGGGTGATTGAGCTACAGGGTGATATTCTAGGCTTTCGGCAACATGCCGATGAAACTGTAGTAGATGCATGGGACCGTTTTATGCATTTGATCAGGAAGTGCCCAAACCATAATTTTGGGGATTACAAAATTTTGCAAGTCTTCTAGTATGGTCTAGAACGTCACAATCAGGAGCTGGTTAACAGAGAAGGTGGAGGCAATTTTCTGTACTCTGTTGACAAGGAAGGAGCCTATGCGCTCATGAAGCAGCTCGCTAAGCAGGACTCACACCTCACCAGGAGATTATCGTCATTGCCTGAACCTAAATATGATGATTGGAAGACTGATATCAGCAAGATGGTGTCAGATTTAGCCAAGCATGTGTATCGGGATAAGAAGCCAGTTGCAAGAGTAGAGGAGCAGGAAGTTGATTCAGCCTTGGCCCAGATTGCAAGTGAAGATGTGAACTTTGTGGGGGCACAAGGACAGCGGCAGAATTGGAACCAAGGGAACTACAGACCAGGCACAAGAGATCATCCAGGTTTCAGGTATGGGGATCAGTCTGGAGCTATATACGCACCTGGGTTTCAGCACATGCCACAAGCACAAGTGTCGCAGGCTCCACCACCGGCTGTTGTAGCGCCAAACCCAGAGATTTTTGTACTCACTAAGGCGTTGAAACAGTTGAGTAACAACATGAGTGATATGACCACGACGGTCAATGCTATGTCTTCTGATTTGCAGGCTACGAAGACTTCTCTTCGTGCACTAGAGGTTCAAGTTGGGAAAATTGCAACGCTATTATCTGGTAGAGCACGTGGTTCTCTACCGTCTAACACAGAGAATGTGCGCCAGGTAAATGCCATTACCCCTCGCAGCGGGGTTTCGTTGACTAATCAACCATACCCGAGCCATGCCAGAGCTGAAGCATCAAAGGCTAAGGAGCATGAGGTCTTCAATTCTGAGAAGACACCTGTCATGGTCCCCCAATCAAAGGGCATGACTCCACATGATGAGGAAAATTCGAATGAGGTATTACCACCACCCTCATCTTCTAAAGATGTACCTTTTCCATTGAAAACTAGAAAGAAGAAGGATGACTCTCAGGAGTACAGGATATTTCTCAGTATTTTATCCAAACTGCACATAAACATTCCGTTGATTGAGGCGCTGCAGAAAATGCCTAAGTATGCGCGGTTTATCAAGGATGCAATCTATAGTAGAAAAGCTATGGATAACTTTCAGACAGTGAAGCTGAATGAGCATGTGAGTTCATGTGTCTTGCATGGATTGCCTAAGAAGAAGAAAGATCCAGACATTTTTGTGATTGAAGCTACACTTGGCGGGGCATATAGAGGCAAGGCTTTGTGCGATCTGGGGGCGAGTGTCAACTTAATGCCGCTTTCAGTATTTAAAAAGCTAGGTGTGGAGGAGCCTCGTAAAACTTGGATCAATCTTCAATTTGCGGATAAGTCATCCAAGAGGGCCATTGGGGTGGTAGAAGACCTACTTGTGAGGGTTGGTAGTTTGATCATGCCAGTCGATTTCGTGATATTGGACATGCCAGTTGGTGACGTTCCGATCATTCTTGGTAGGCCCTTTCTGGCTACCGGTCGGACGTTAATTGATCTAGAGAATGGGGAGTTGATCATGAGGGTCAACGACACTGTGGAGACCTTTCGGGTTTTTAAACCGACTCCTCAGTATACTCGTGAGGTAAAGCCAGGATTTCCATTTCCCGTTCAAGTTAGGTGCGGAATCCCAGAGCTGACACAGGATGATCAACCGGAACTTAAGGGCAAGGCATCGAGTGTGCAACGCCAAAAATTGGATGCAGAACGACCTGCCAAACCACCTTTCTGAGCTTCATGAGGTAACTGGGTCGGGCCGTCGACCGTAAATTACAAGCGCTCGTTGGGAGGCAACCCAACGTACTTTTCTGCTTTAGTTTAGCGAGTGTGTTTTAAATAATGTCGTGTGTGTTTTTCATACTATATTGTTATCTGAGAGGTGAGAGAGTGAGGATCTCATGTTTGAAATGAGTCTCTGCAGGTTACAGGGTGAAGACGCGATCCGGACTCCCCTTCTTGATGCGTACCGACGAGAATGTGTGCATCGGAGTCTGATCGCAAAAGAGGAATGGGAAAATGAAAAAGTTGGTGGATTTCGAGTCAAGAGTCGCATAATAGCATGAATGGAGAATTTCCGTGAGTTTCGGGAACTCGCGAATGAGTTCTACGCGAATCACGGGAATTAACGGTGAAAACGGCACATGAATCGAAGTTCGGGAGGTCAAGGAGTCCAAAAAAATGCAGTTCCAGCTCCAGACTGGTCGTATGATCAGCCAACTGGTCGTAGGACCACTTTTTACTTAGCCAAAATGGGAAAAAATGAAAAAAAAGGGGGGGCTTCTGCTGGTCGCACGACCAAGCCAAGTGATCGTACGACCAGATACGCTGGTGGGAAATTTCTTCATTAACAGGGGGCATTATGGGTATTTCTGGGTAAAAGTTGAAGACAAAAGTCGATTGAAGATTAGTTCTTCATCTTCATCGCGTAGAACACCATCCCAGAGCCTCCACTGTCGAATTCAAGCCTACAACTTCAAACTTGGTGAAATCCCAAGCTAATTCACAGGTCTTTCTCGCGTCTCAGAGCAATCAACGCTCCGACGGGGTAGTGTCGGCGTGTTGGGTCTGAACAGCACCGGCAGCACACCTCACAGAGCCGCCGACCATCGGATTTTGGCCAAAACCCTTAAACTCAGTGAAATCGCCGGGCGTTTGGAGGGTTATTCTCGCGAGCACAGCAGCGGTGAAGCTCTGTTTTCTTCTTTGCCGCCGCTTCTTCCTCCTCTCCTGTTTCTCTTCTTTGGCTCTGTTCTTGCGGTTTCTTCTGAGCTTTGATTGGCTTCTTTGCTGATCGTTTTCCTTTCTTTCTCTCGCTCTGTTTTCTTTCTCTGGTTTGATTCGGTGATTGATGGAATGGTACCGGACGGTGGTAATTGAGCCTCTGTTTTTATCGTGGTGGGTCGGAATAGGACGAAGCAGAGCACCTCACAAAGCCGCCGACCCTCTGAATTAGCCCAGAACCTCCAAAGTCAGTGAAATCGCGAGCTAATGGGTGGGTTTTGCTTGCAAACCAGGCGCCATCAACACCACCATCGTTAATTCCTGGTATATTTGGTGATTGGGGCTGAAATCGCAAGGAATTGAAGACGAACCCACCTAGGGTTCTTCGAATAAAAGTTCAAAATTGTGAAGAAAGGTTGCGATTCAGCTTTCGCGTAAGAAGGAAGAAGTGATGGAGACACTGCGGGGAGTGTATTGACGCAAGCAATTCAATATTTTCCGGAAAATTTTCAACGGTCGATTTTCGACTCTTCTTGTCGAAATTTTCGCGGAACGAACAGGCACTCGTCACAAGTCAATTCTTACTCTCTCTCTGTTTCAATTTGGCATCTAGGCACAAGTAGGTTGCGCTTTATTTGAAAAATTGATTCATAGCCCTTGTACCACTTGTCAATTTGGAGCTGCTGCTTAGTGTGTTATGAATTGTCACGTGCACTTATTTGTGTATTTGTGAAACGTTTCTGGAAATTGTGAACTATGAGTAAGAGATTGCGTTTAACTAGTGGTGACCTAGATTATGCACCTGACGATGAGGGGGATAGTGAGCACGAGATGGTCATAGGTGGAGACAGCGGCGATTTCACATACGCGGTCCCGCTATCTCCGGAAAGGGAAGAGTTAAGGAGACCTTTACCGAGTAGATTCACCGCCCCTCGCATTAGAATTGCCGAGTCCTCTTGATTGATCTCCAAATTCGTTGAGGACAACGAAGCAGTCTAGCGTGGGGGGAGTTTTAGTCTTGACTAGCCAGTCAGTGTTTGCATCGCCATGTCTGCATATAGTTGTTCGTGTCGTATTGTGTATATTTATGTGGTCCGTGTCGTGATATTGTGATAGTATGTCATATTGTGTTGTGTTAGTCGTGTATATACTTGTTTAAGTTTGTGTTTAAAATTGCACGTTTTCTTATTTGAGTCTACCTACCATATCGACTGTTTTGTGTAGTTTTGTTCGTGTCGGCTTGCATGTAGTGTAGGAATTATTTGAAAAAATCAAAAAAAAATCCAAAATTGGAAAATCCAAAAAAAATTAAAAAGAGAAATTTTTGAAAAAATGGCAATCGAAAGAGGCTAAAGTTTGATAAATTGCGAAGTGTGAGGATTTTAGGCGTAGAGCATGATTTGCGACCGAGAGTGACGACGCGAGTCCCCCCTAGTAGGTATAGAGAGACTTCCTTTACGGGAGTGCCTACCTATTTCTAACACTTACGTGATTTTCAAACTCAAAGTGTGTGCCTATTTTCTTACAAGAGCTGAGCTAGGTGTGAGCTAAACAAGCTGAATATCCATGTGTACGTCTTAGGTAGTCGCCAACCCGCCTCGTAGTGGCACACGAAACAGCTGTGCGAGGTGTGTATTAGAGCACTCACTGCTTTTAGAACTCACCTTGTAGGACCATTAGACGCCCCGATTTGAACCTTGGATTCTTGCTAGCATTCGGACCTAGGGTGACGATTCTTGGCCTTCATCACAAATTGATTAGAATCACCACTTTAGTGCGTCACGAGGGGGTTGTGTAGTTGAGGGGGTTCGATGAGGGAGTGATTATACAATTCGTTGAGTTCTACATCTCGCTTGCACTTCATTGATTATCTACGAGGGGATGCGAGGGTGAGTGAGTAGGCTTGCGCACTTCGGTGTGGCGGTGATCCATGCCATTACACCATGGACACAGTTGTGGAGAGCCGTGAGTGCGTGAATCTAATATGCACGGAATTGGGTTGGGTGAACTTAATTGGTGGATCGTGCTAGGTACCGGTTTTGATTACTTTGGTGTAGGAGGATCGGTTGGATTAGGCACGAGATACATTCATCTTCGGGACTACTTCAGAGGGGATATGGTTACATTCTAGTGTGGGGGTGTCGACTTTTGACTCCGGACATTGAGTGTGAGCTTGCGACGACTCCGCTCCCACACATGTACTTCGTTGATTTCGCGGCTTCGACTTGATATGGACTTTGGTTGAGTTAGGAGAAGATGATTTTTGTTTATGATATTCATTCATCGATTTATGTGTTTCCTTCTCCTAGCATATTTGATTATTATTTGAAGACCACTCGGATATTATTGTTGGACTGTGATGGTATTTTGAGAGAATTGTGAAGAAAAAAAAACAGAAAAAAAAAAATAAAAAAAATGAAAAAAAAAATGAAAAGAAAAAGGAGAGATGAACTAAACTGTTGAAATGAATTTGAATGAGAACGAGTGGTGGATCTACTTTGACGACGACGGTTCACGTTTCATGCACGACGAACGACGATGGCCACGGAGATCACTAGTGTACCGGGGTTTGAGGTAATTGAGGGTCGGAGGTGGTGAGCTTTGGGTTCCGGCTTCCTATCATCGTGGTGAGGGTGTGTGAGATGTGGGGATTTGATGTGAGAATGTGACGCTTAGGACTTGATTTCGACGAGATTATCTATATGTATCTAAGCCTCATCATGTGAAAACCGTTAGCGGATTAGGAGCTCGGACCTTGGATGTGGCTTTTCCTAGCGTAGTCTCTTATATCATGGCACACATGAAGAGGTAGCGTACTCTTGTACTTAGTAAAGTTAGACTTTCTATACTAACTAGGGGAGAGTCTCGTTGTCGAATTTAGTTTCAACTCATGCTTTGTTCCTAGGATTCTCATTACTTCATGATAATCGATTTAAGCCAATGGATATTGCCTGATCTCAACCAAAAAGATAAAAAGTGTGTTTTGTATATATGTGTTTGTGTAGGATCGAGTCGTAATTTGCATTTGCATCATATTGTTGCATTGTCGAGTCTTGTGTCGTTATTGAGTCGGCTAGTTAGGATTTGTATGCAACGGTGTTTCTAGTAAGTATGCAATTCTAGGCTTGTATCACTTGTAGGGATGTTGTTTCATTGGAGGATGTTTTTGGTTGGATTGTGGTCGGATTTTTATTGGATTTTGATTGGTTGCTCGAGACGAGCTAAAGGTAAGTGTGGGGGTATTTGATAAAGCTCCTTTAGGAGTTATTTTTATACTTCCATATTATTTGTAATAGGCTTATTTCACATGATTTATATGTTATATTTTCACAAATATGTGAATTTGACTATTTATAAGCTTAAGAGTGAAAAGTTGTGTTTCTAGCTTATTTCCGCATGTTTTCTCTCATATTTGCTATGATAATTGCACGGGTTGTTTAGTATTGTGTATATCAGGTAAAATAGGTTCAATGGAGCTTATGAGATGCTTGGATATGCTTAGAATGGAGCTAGATGAAGAGGAGAAAAGGAGACGCACAAACGAAGCAAAGTTGGAAAAGTCACACAGGACCAGCCTGCACTGTTTTCAATGCTCAGGAAAATATACAAAGAATTTTGGAGCAAGGTCTGCGGCATTGGAAAGTATACATCCGTAGCCTTCCAACAATATATGGTAAGCCTGAAGACGAGTCCGTATGAGGGAGATACAGCCCGCGCTAGATCAGCAAATAATTTTGTCCGGGAATTACAAAGTAGAGGGGCTGAAGTGCAATTTCGGCCAGATTTCATTAAAAATCGTGCCCAGCTGGTAAAAAACGAAGGAGACAACCTAAGAAAAGGTCATTCACGTATCTTTCAAGTCTGGGGAGCTAGAGAAGACGGGAGTCAAAGTTTGGAGCTTGGAAGATCATCAACATTGAAGATTTTAGCGTTTGATCATCTTTTCTTCTTCTATTCTTCATGAACTTCAGTATTTTGATTATGTTAAACACTATTATGTCTAGCTAAACACTTTAAGCTAGGTGATTGAGTAGAAACTAGGGTTTGATGACGTTTTTCCGGATTTTGGACTTGATACATGCATTAGCTTAAATTTTATGAACGTTCTTGTTATCCAAACTATTCTTGAGTATTATTTATGAGTGTTCTTGGCTTGATCACCCGTAGGACGCTACTTGTTGATAGGGTTGCACGAAAGTGAATTCTTTGAGACGTGTTAAAGAATATTTAGGTGATCTTGTAGTTTCTTGAGACCGAGAGGAGATAGAAATTTGATTAATCGTGTGAGGGTAGTTTCGATTGATTGTGTTAGAACTTAGTGAATTTGGTGGACCGACAGGACCCGGTGAACGAGCCTAACAAATCAATTAGATTGTAGTAATAGACGGAGGTGGACCGAGAGGACCCGAAATCTATTGTTTACACAAATTCACGTGAGATCGAGAGAAGATCACGATGAGCATTACCCTATATAACTAGAACGTGAGTAGAGTGTTTCATGCATAATTTCGGAAATCTTTAACAACCCTAGGGACCGTCAATTACCTAGTTCTTTCTCATTAATCGTAGTCAATCTCAATTTATTTTCGTTTAAAAGTGAAAAAACTTACAAAAATATTTAGTTACTTGTTATTTAATTTATGTCGCTTGTTTGTGGGCGACAACGTTACAACTTCAAACAACTTTTTACCGGCTACTTAGATATCCTATAATTACTTTCTAGTCAATTAATAATCGTAAATTCCCTTGGTTTCGATACTCGGAGTCGTAAAATACTCCTAAATACTACTTGACCGTATACTTGCGTTTAAGCGCGTAAAGAATTCGCGTCAGGAGGTGGCTGTGGTGGTGAAATGGGTATTTTTTAGGTGGCTAAATACTGAATTGGAGGAGAGTGGTGTTGCAGGCGGTTAATTGGGTGAAGATGGCCAAGGCTGTGGAAGGCTATAGGCTGAATTTGGGTATTGGTGTCAGTTTGTAGGGAGATGAGAATGGAACTAGTGTTGTGTAGGTACTGGACTTGGTGTTAATGGAGCTGAGGTAAATTGTGAGTGATTAAAAGGTGTTTGCAGGTTTGTTTTGGTGTTCGAAAGTAGTGCAGGTGGGTAGATGGTGGTTAAGGAGTGTTAGGTCCAGGAGAATGGTGGAATTCAGGTGATTTATGTGTTGGTAATGGAGTAGGTATAGAGGTGGTGTGGTGCTGTGTAGGAAATGGAACAGTGGCGAAGGAGGTTGTTTCCAGGTGGTTTAGGTGGTGGCAGTGATGGTTTTAGGCTAGATATGATGGTCGATCAATGGAGGTCAGGTTGGTTATTGGTGTTGTGAAGTTGTTGTTCTGAATTAATTAAATTGGTGATGGAGGTTTAGTTCTGTGAAGGTGAAGGTGATTGAAGGTATAATACTTAGGGAGGGTTTTCATGTAATTGGTTCTGGTCTTGGTAACTGAGGTAGGCAGTGGTGGTTATGAGTTGTTAAAGGGTTATTTTGGAGGGAATTTAAGGTCTGTTTTGAATGGTGATAGATTAAAGGAGGCAGAAAGGTGAAGGTCTGATAGTTATTGTGTTAGTTTTATGAGGAAGGTGAGGTGCAGGTTATGGTGGTTTACGTGTTGTAGGTAAATGAATTGATATGTTAATTCTCATGGTGATGGTGCAGGTTGTAGTTTAGGCATTTGGGTGCTTGGGAGTTATTGGTGGTTTAATTAGCTGAGATGATGCAGCATGTTATATGGAGGTTATTGATGAATTGGGTATTGATTTGGGTTGTGGTGAAGAGGAAGTGTTAATGGTGAGTTGCAGCAGATGTTGGATATCATTTGAATAGCAAAAGGATGCTCAGAAGACAATTCAGGATGTTTCAAGTTAAATTCAGGATTTTCAAGATATTTTGAGATCGCAGAAAATAAAATAAGGACCCAGATTTTGATCCTGAACTCCGATGAACGTGATTTTTGCACCTTTGGATTCCTTTTGCGACGTAGACTTCGTCCATGTAGAGAAACTCCCGTTTCAGGATCATTTTCTCGTTTTTCTCAATTATTGCCCAAATTTGGCGAAAACATCCAAAATGCGCCAAATTCGCATTTTTCTTCAATTCCGAAGCTCGTTTCTTCTCTCTACTTGATTCCCGCATGCGTAATTCCTGTCAAACAACAACACGAACACTACCGCGAAGATCAGACAAATTATCAAAATCATACTCAAAACCATGCAAGAAACGCCCGGATTGTGCTTTAAAGCTTAAAAACATCCAAAAGTGCATTTTCTTCTCAAATTAGCCCAAAATTCGTCACTTTGCACCGAAACGCACAGAAATAACAATGTGAAACGTACGTAGGATAAATTTTATTAAGGAGATATCAAATACCCCCACACTTGCCATTTGTGCGTCCCGAGCAAAGTCTCATCTACTGCATCTAACTGTCTACTAGCCAACAAAACTCAAGCCACTCTCACATGACTCAAGACACAACTAATGCAGCAAGATGATGCAAATGCAAATCTAGACTCGATCTTAAACACATAAAACTTTTAAATTATTTCTTTTGTGAGATCATGCAATTTCAATACACATAGACTAGGTGCTCATGAAGTGATGAAAAAGTTAGGCAAGAGGTATGAGCTACAACTAAACTCGACAACAAGTGATTCCCCATAGTTAGTATAGAAAGCTTACCTGTACTGTAAAGAACAACCTACCTCTTCATGTGTGCTGATAAAAATAAGAGGCTAACCAAGGCTAAGCCACATTCATAGTCCGAGATCCTATTCCGCTAATGGTCAAATATGATGAGGCTTAAGGACAAAAAGGATATCACTTGTATGAAGAAACAAATCCTAAAGCGTCACATAAACTCACCAATCCCCATATCTCACACACCCTCACCCTGATGATAGGAATCCACAACCTAAATCTCACCGACTCGGGCCCTCAATCCCCTCAAACCCCGGTACCATATCAATCATGTGGCCATCAAAGGAAATAATGCGCAAAACTCAAGTCTTTATCTTCAATCCGGAACTAAGAACTTTCACCACTCGATTTTCAATAAACACGACTTTATTTCTTTCTCTCCTTTTTTCTCTCTCTCTTTTTTTCTTCTTTTCTTTCTACTTTTTTTTATTTCTCTCAGTAAAACAACAATAATACAATAAAATATGTACGAGTGGTCCTCCTCCAAGAATCAAGCAGCAGTAATAATATCAGGGGAAGGAAAGAAACAAAACAATGAATAAGTATCACAAGAATAATTCATCTCCCCCTAACTCCATGAAGCGCAAGATGCCACAAACCGTCCAAGTCAAAGCGTGTCTGGGGGTGGAGTCGTCAATGCAAATCTCTATGTCCGTAGTCAAAAGTCGACACCCCCACACTAGAATGCAGTCACATCCCCCTCTCAGATAGCCTAATAAGATATGTCACGTGCATAATTCAACCGAACCTCCTACACCAAGACGATAGAAATCCGATACCTAGCACGATCCACCAATTAAGTACAACCAACCCCATTTTCGTGCGAATTAGACGTCACACACTTAGGCTCTCCACTACTGTGTCCACGATGTAATGACATGGATCACCGCCACACCTTAGTGTGAAAGCCAACTCACTCACCCTCGCATCCCCTCGTAGATATCCAGTGAAGCATATGCGGTCTGCAGAACTCACAAAAATATGTAATGAAGCACTCCCTGAACTAACCCCCTCAACTACTACTCCCTCGTGACGCTCTAGGAAGGTAATTCTAAACGATATATGATGAAGGCCAAGAATCATCTCCCTAGGTCATAGAGGCTAACAATGAATCCAAGGATCAATCAGGTTATACTACTGGTCCTACAAGGTAAGATCTAAAAGCAGTGAGTGCTCTAATACACATCCTCGCACAGCTGTTCTGTGTGCCACTACGAGGCGGGATGGCGACTACCTAAGACGGACAACATGAACGTTCGGCTTGTTTAGCAAACACCAAGCTCAACTCTTTTAGAGAAAAACAACACACACTTTAGCTTTTAAAATTTAATTTTAGTTTAAAATAGGTAGGCATTCCCGTAATGAGATTCTCTCTATACTTACTAGGGGAAACTAAAATAGTACTCTCGGTCAAAATTCACACCCTATTCCTAAAGTTTTCACATCTCACTAAGTCAACCAAGTCTATGCTTCTTTCAATTGCCTTTTCTCAAAATTTTCAATTTTCTATTTTTATGGATTTTATCTTTTTATAATTTTTTTGTATTTTTCATAATATCCTATCTCTATATGCAAGGCTTTGACTCGAAAAAAATTGACTCTACACAATTTACTTTGTTGGTTGGTAGACTCAATTTTTTAAAAGTGCAAACAAAATATAAATCTACTCTACACAATACGATAATATAAGTAAAAACATAACATAAGACACAATACTGACTCACAATACGAACTAAACACATCTTACATGTAACTGGATATGCAAACACATTGGATAGTAAACAGTTAAAGCACCCCCACACTGAATGCTTCGTTGTCCTCAACGAATTTAGAGATTATGCAAGAGAACTCAACAATCAATGTGATAGGTCAGTAGATGAGATGGAGCATGACATATATAATAAAAGAGACACAAAAAATTAGCTAAAGGAAAAAGATACTCACAACCACCTCAAGGGTGGGGAAGAAATCACGCCAAGCAGTCCCCAATCACAGAAGTGCCGCCACCATGCTCCCATCGGACAGTGTGTACTCGCACAACGGGGTCGACTTCCTCCTCCGCTAAAATCTATGTCTGAAGAATCCCCAACTCGCCTGCACGAGTCTCTGTGAAGGTCATGAGTGCCAAGGCACACCGGGGTAGATTCTACCATAACCTGCTCATATATGTCACTTGGAAACATCATTAGTCCCTCTCTCTCATCTCTCCATAAATAATACAAATAAAACACAACACAACTGAATTAAAAATACACTCCCTAATCTAATGCAAATAAATAAGTTGGGTCTAGCACGACGGGCCTCCTCCTTCAGTTTCTTGCTCTTGATCTTTTGCACCACATCATGCGCACCAACAATAGTTGGCTTCTTTTCTGAATCGGGTGGATCGGATGGCAAAACTGTAGACAACCCAGGTATAGGATCCACATCTTTCTCTCTAAATTTGATCATTGCCAATTTATTCTTCCCTTTGCCCGGAACAAATGCCTTAAACACAAGTGATGAATCTAGAGCTTTGATAGTGAGCTCCTCAGTCTCTAAATCCACATTTGTGCGCATTGCCTTCAAAAGCGTATTCAAAAGATAAGTGGCACATCGCGATCCTCCTTGATGTCCACTATCACAAAGTCAGCTGGAAAGACAAATACGCCCACTTTGACCAGCAAGTTCTCAATCAACCCATTTGATGTAACTATAGAATTGTCTGCCAATTGCAGACCCATCTTCACAGGGGTCGGCGCACCAATGCCCAATCTCTGAAATAGAGACAATGGCATGAGATTAATACTCGCGCCTAAATCACAAAGCCCATGCGTATGATATCCACCCCCAAGAGTACAACCTAAGATGACACTGCCTGGATCTCTCATATTGGGGATATCTCGCTGTATCACAGTACTACATGTCTCTGTCAGCTTCACCGTGGCATAAGGGTCTATGCTCTTCTTACCCCATAAAATTTCCTTCAAGAACTTCTTATACTTGGGCATTTGAGCAAGTGCTTCCACAAGAGGGATGTTGATGTGAATTTGTCTAAATATCTCCAAAAATCTCCCATAATGATCTTCATCATGCCTCTTTACAGCCGCCGTATATGGCACATTTGGCATTAAATTAGCCGAATTTAGAGTGTTCTTGGGCTCTTCTTTCTTCACAACCGTGTCCTTTGATTGGGGACTCAGGGCCTTGGGTACCTCTTCACTCAATTATTTCTCTGTGGCTTCAGTAGCTTCAGCTCTCGCATGGCTAGGATATGGAGAATCCTGAGTACATGCCAGGTGAAGATTTAGTAAGATGATTGGCATTTTGCTCAGTCTGTGTCTCATGGATCTTAATAGTGGCTTCCATGGATACAAACTTGTGCTCCATCCTATCCATCTTCTCATTTGTTTTTTGTTGTTGGGTAACCAAATGTCTCAACAAGGATTTCATTTCCAGATCCTGTTGTTGCTGTGCCTGTGGCTGCGTGGCTTGTCTCTGAGCCTGATATGGAGGATTAGGTTGCTGACCAGGTGCATATAAACCACTGTTTGGATTGCTATAGCTGAAGATAGAGTGATTGCGATTGTTCGGCTGATAAATGTTCGGCAACTGTTGTTGTCGTGGTTGACCCATGTAATTCACGTCTCCAATTGCAGAGCCATATATCCCTGATTCTCTTCCGCGATCATTTCTCCCACAGACTTCACCTGTGCTAATGGATTTATGTTGTTAAAAGCCGAGGTCATGACTGCCATTTGCTGTTCAAATTTCTGCTCCACCATTGACTCAATCCTGTTGACTAGAGCTGCATCGGATTCCGAGTATCTACGAGTATCAGACCTCGTAGACTCACGCTTTGCCACAGTGTTTAGCAGATCTTGGCATAGCTGCACTTAAAGCCCATAAAATTGCCTCCAGCTAACATATCTAGTTCATGTGTTGTTTCCCTGTCTAGAGCATTATAGAAATAATGGAGGAGTTTATACCACGACTCCCCATGAGTAGGGCATCTGCGAAGAAGTTGGTTGAATTTCCTCCATGTATCTCCTAGAGAGTCATCCTCTTGCTGAGTAAAATTCCTAATCAGCCATGAGCTGAGCAACTTTGGATGGCGGTAGATACTTTCTCGGAAACTCGTGGCAACACTTTGCCCATGTAGTAATACATCCTGCTGGAAGCTCCATGAGCCATGTCTTGGCTTTCCCAAATAAAGAGAAAGGAAATAGCATCAACTTCACTGTTTCATCTGGAACTTGCTCATTATGCAATGTTGAAGTAATTTGCCCAAAGTTAAGCAAGTGGGCATTCGGATCATCTCCCAGAGCTCCTGTAAATAGGCACTTAGTACGCACCATATCAATCAGCTGTTGGCGCAACTCAAAGTGAGAAGCATTAATCTGTGGCCTCACAATGGTCGGTTGGTATCCAGCTGGCGTGGTTCTGAAATAGTCCACCAAAGGACGATCATATTCCTGTGCCACATTGTTCATTTGACCCACTTGCTGGAGGGTTAGCAACTAAAACCTGTGCAGCAGCTAACTGAGCTATGAGAAACTCATTTTCCCTCAATGAATTGGACACTCTGGCCTCGGAAGCGACTATAGCGGTCTCTGCATCTTCCGCAAAGCTTGCGGAGTCTTTCCAACTCGGTTCCCTGTTGGTCACCCATTGGAACTGATTTCCTCGAGTCTCTACAAAATAGTGCTTCTGGATTATCAAGCTGTCGGTACAATCACTCGTTTTGAGAACGGGTCATGCACCAAGAGAATCACCTGAAAATACCAACAACACTAGAACGCAGGTGAGTAAAGAATATAACTCAAAAATAAAATCCCTAAAGCTAACAATTCTAATTAATTCAACCGAAGTCCCCGGCAACGGCGCCAAAAACTTGACACGATCTCCGCAAGTGTACGATTATCGTTCTAGTAATAAAGTGATAAAGAGGGTTGTCGAATCCCAGAGGACTTGTCGTGAACTAATTAGTATGATTAACTTTGTGTGGGCTAGCAATTGATTTTGTTTAATTAACTAAGAATGTAAATAAAAATTAATAATTAAAATTGAGATTAATATGAGGGACAAGTATCAGTATTTCTATAGGATCACTAGGTGAATACCGTTAACGAATTACGTTTTGAAACACAGACGATGATTTATTTAGCCAAACGAGCAATAATGCTAACCGAGTTACCAAGCTAGCTTCTATGCCTAGGTCAAATTACAACCGAGTTACCAAGTTCTAATTAGCCCTAAAACATATAATTACGTATAATTCTACTCAAAGTTCACAGTCAATGGTTGATTTCTCTAACCTGCGACTACGTGCTTAATTCACTTATCCGGGTAATTCGTTGCTTTCAGTAACGTATTACCTATAATCTTCATATTGGTGGCCAAACGATAAAAAGATAGATTAAGAACCAGAATCAAACATAGTGAATAAGCACATCATCAATTAAGTTATTCAAACATGAATCAAACTCAAAATTCGCCAAACACGGCTTCAAACCCTAGATACCGTTGAGAAATCTCGATAAAAAAAGTTTAGCTACTCATTGTAACGCAAACAATACATAAATCCATAAAATTCATGATAAAAGAGAGAAAAAGAGTGTTCAAACGTGTGATCCTTGCGAAAAGCGTCGAATCCGAAGCTCCACGATGCTCTGCTGCGTTTCCTGTGTTCCTCCCTGATCTCCCCCTTGGAAAAAAAACGTTCTAGGGTCTTTTTCCCTTTTCTAATTGATTAAAACAAGTTTTGAATATTTACGAAAAAACCTCAACTGAGAATCAGCCCAAATCAGCCGCCCGGGTTACGTTCTTCGTACGGAAACGTCGTGCTCTTCGCACGAAGAACTTCGCAGAATGCGACAGAGATCGATTCTACGAAGAGAAGCCTTGTCTTCCTCTGATTTCACTAAGTATCTCCGTTGGCACGACGAAGTCCTGTCTTCGCACGAACAAGTCCTGGGAATCAGCTCCAACTTTCCTTCCTCCGCTGCTTCTTCTCTTCTTGCGGTCTGATTCTTCTTCTTTCTTCTTCGTTCTTGATTCTTGCTTCTGGCTTTTCTCCTTCACATATGTTGTTGCGCTCTTCTCTGTTGGGTGACTTCTTGCTCTGATTTCAGGTCGTGGCTGGTGGGTTTTGATTGGTTTGAATGGTTGATTTGAAACAGCAGGTTGCAGGTAATAAGAACTATAGGTGGAGGTGGTTATAGTGATAGCAAAATGGTGATAAAGGTTAATTGGTATATCCAGGTTGTTTATAGGTTATTAGGTGGTTATTTAGGTGTTGTGGTGATAATGGTTGGTTTGAATGGTGAATTAAGAGGCTGGCAATGGTTATAACAGTTGCTGTTAGGTGAAGTTTCATGTAGTAGTTTGTAGGTTAGTTGACATTTAGGTGGTGAACTGGAGTGAATTTTAGATTGGAGGTGGTTGTGGTGGTGAACTGGGTATTTTGTTAGGTGGCTAAATACTGAATTGGAGGAGAATGGTGTTGCAGGCGGTCAATTAGGTGAAGATGGACAAGGCTGTTATGGTGGAAGGCTATAAGCTGAATTTGGGTATTGGTGTCAGTTTGTAGGGAGATGAGAATGGAACTGGTGTTGTGTAGGTACTGGACTTGGTGTTAATGGAGCTAAGGTAAATTGTGAGTGATTAAAAGGTGTCTGCAGGTTTGTTTTGGTGTTCGAAAGTAGTGCAGGTGGGTAGATGGTGGTTAAGGAGTGTTAGGTCCAGGAGAATGGTGGAATTCAGGTGATTTATGTGTTGGTAATGGAGTAGGAATAGAGGTGGTGTGGTACTGTGTAGGCAATGGAACAGTGGCGAAGGAGGTTGTTTCCAGGTGGTTTAGGTGGTGGCAGTGATGGTTTTAGTCTAGGTATGATGGTAGATCAATGGAGGTCAGGTTGGTTATCGGTGTTGTGAAGTTGCTGGTCTGAATTAATTAAATTGGTGATGGAGGTTTAGTTTTGTGAAGGTGAAGGTGATTGAAGGTATAATACTTAGGGAGGTTTTTCATGTAATTGGGTCTGGTCTTGGTAATTGAGGTAGGCAGTGGTGGTTATGAGTTGTTAAAGGGTTATTTTGGAGGGAATTTAAGGTCTGTTTTGAATGGTGATAGATTAAAGGAGGCAGAAAGGTGAAGGTCTGATGGTTATTGTGTTAGTTTTATGAGGATGGTCAGGTGCAGGTTATGGTGGTTTAAATGTTGTAGGTAAGTGAATTGATATGTTAATTCTCATGGTGATGGTGCAGGTTCCAGTTTAGGCATTTGGGTGCTTGGGAGTTATTGGTGGTTTAATTAGCTGAGATGATGCAGCATGTTATATGGAGGTTATTGATGAATTGGGTATTGATTTGTGTTGTGGTGAAGAGGAGGTGTTAATGGTGAGTTGCAGCAGGTGTTGGATATCATTGGAATAGCAAAAGGATGCTCGGAAGACAATTCAGGATGTTTCAAGTTAAATTCAGGATTTTCAAGATATTTTGAGATCGCGGAAAAGAACATAAGGACCCTGATTTTGATCCTGAACTCCGATGAACGTGATTTTTGCACCTTTGGATTCCTTTTGCGACGTAGACTTCGTCCATGTAGAGAAACTCTCGTTTCAGGATCATTTTCTCGTTTTTCTCAATTATTGCCCAAATTTGGCGAAAACATCCAAAATTCACCAAATTCGCCTTTTTCTTCAATTCCGAAGCTCGTTTCTTCTCTCTACTTGATTCCCGCAGGCGTAATTCCTGTCAAACAACAACACGAACACTACCGCGAAGATCAAATGTGACAAATTATCAAAATCATACTCAAAACCATGCAAGAAACGCTCGGATTGTGCTTTAAAGCTCAAAAACATCCAAAAGTGCATTTTCTTCTCAAATTAGCCCAAAATCTGTCACTTTGCACCGGAACGCACACAAATAACAATGTGAAACGTACGTAGGATAACTCTTATTAAGGAGTTATCAGTGGCGGAGGGGAAATCTCGAAAAACTGGTTGTCGATTGATGGTCGGGGATAACTTCTTCATCTTTGTCTCCAGTTAGTCCATTCTCCCATGATTTGATTGAAGTCCGGGAGATCCGCAGGGTTGCTATTAAGAAATGCGGAAGGTGTTGAGCGGGTGGAGATTGATTAGCGACTGGATCGTAAAAATAATCCTCCATGGGGGTCGCGGGATCTTGTGGAATGGGATGATCGTCGTGAAGATGCAAGTTTTCTAAGCCCTGAAGAGTTTTAGAGTTGACGTTGTCTGCTTGGAACCCACCCGGTGAACTAGTGAAGTGTTCTGTAATAGAGTGAGCCGGGATGAGAGTCAGGGCTTCTCTAGGCCGCAGGGTGGGGTGGGGGAGGGGAAATCTCGGAAAAATGGTCGTCGATTGGTCCCGCTCCATTGGAATTTACATGGGGAGGGATGTAGGGGTCGTGCATAACCATATTGACAGTGGATCTGGGGACGTAACCGTCAATATTATGGAATGGCCGCGGATAGTTATCATAAATGGTAACAGTTTCGTCTGAAATCACTGAGACACTGAGTTGGTTGGCCATCCCTCGAATTCTATGGCCAACCGCCCTTTTTGCTGCGCAAGTCGGGACCTTGCATGAGTCGAGGAGATGGACAATCATACCACGCCTTGAATAAAGGTTGTGAACCTTCTCGTAACTGCATGAAATCCACAAAATTTTGTTGTGATGGTAACGAAAGAAAAAGCCACCTATGACCGGAACATCCAAAGGCACCCAGACTTGGACCCGGAGGATGAGCTTATGGCGAGGGGACAAAGCTGTGGTGTCAACCAAAATGGGAGTGCCGACGGCAGTAGATAAATTTTTTCCATGACTTTGGATAAAATAAAGCAGTGGCACTCCTTTCAACTGAACACAGATAGACATTCGGCGTATCTCGACCAAATGCAGTGGGATTCTCGGTTCTTGATAGTCGACAAAAATGAGGGCTCCTTCGATGGAGTAAGGGACGCCGGCAACAATCGAGCTTGCCTCGCCAGCATGGTTAAAGTGCACCACGAAATGGTTGTTCCATGCCCCGGTGATGTAATTCCCAAACTACGCCCACCAGATACTATAGATGAAAGCCTCGAGGAGGGGGATCGGGAAGGGTCTGCTATCTTACAACAATAAGAAGATTTTCACTTCGCCGCGTACGAGGTATGGGAATGTCGAGACATTCCCCGCTGCATTTTATTCCATGGCTGAGGAAGCGGGGGTATGAGGTTCTTATCACCGTTGAAAGGAAGGTGAATGAAACGGCTGCGAAACAATGGTTCCTCATTACCGAGTGGTAGACGACAAGCGGGGGTATTGGTTTGCCATTGATGGCGGAGAGGGGAGGAGAGGCGGTCTGTGGTCGGAAGACGCAGAAGAAGCTCTATGCAAAGGATGGTCGAGAGAGACAGTAAGGCTGACGTGGTGATGCTTGAACATTTTAGTGGTAGGCAATAAATAGGTTGAGTAGTGAATTAGGTTATAGTGAGGCTTTGCGTTGAAAAGTTTGATTTTTCTTTTTTTTGGGTTGTACTTGTACCGGCAAAGGCCAGGGGATATGAGATATTGGGTATCTTGTTTTGCTAAAAAAGCACTCGACAGAAGGGGGTAGGGGACAGCGGACAGAAACATCAATGCTCGCCGCAGGGCAAGAGGCAAAAGTGGTTTTAGGGTTTAATAACGCAGAAAGAGGGGGTAGTTGATGCCATTGAATGATGACTTGAACGACAGAGGGTCCGACGATGAGGAAGTCTTCGGCTTCTCGTTGATACAAGGGCTAAAGGGGGGTTCAAAACTCAAGCTTCATTAATGAAGGAAAGCTGTGTTTTGATGATGGTGTAGACCCCGGCTGGAGAATTGGAGAGAGAACTAGTTTTGTGGGGAGAAGAGTCTAGAGGATTGATAGGACAAGAGGTTACCGGTGAGGTGCAGGCTAGCAAGGGATTGCCAGATCTCCAAATCCAATTGAGTGACATGCTGCCGACGAGAACGGTTGAGAACCCTTCAATGATGAAGAACAGGGGAGAGTTGAGAGGGAGAGAAGAGAAACAGTGAGCAGAGTTGAGGAGAGGGGGGGAGAGAAATTTCATAGCTTTTTTTGTCTGGCTTCTTTCACGAACTTATTGTTCAATCCACCCATTAACCTTTTTTATGTGCAACTGCAACACGGTGACATTTTGCCTATCTATGTAGAGCCTATGCGGATTTAGATACTTCCCCCGTTTCGCCAAAAACTTTTATATTTGACTTTTACACTCATAACAATGTCACTTTCATCTGATAATTTGGATAGTAAAAAGATGCAATATTTTTGTAATCTACAACACCACGAAAAGATTACCACATTTATGCATCATGGTTTTAATCAAATCAGCAGATCAAAATGACCAGATGAATAGTGAAAAAAATCGAGGAAGTATCACTTAGGCATGAACAATTTAGGGAGCGCAACTTAAAGACATAGAGAGAGCACTATTCAAGCTAGATCAACAACTTATATAATTGATACAGTAGGTAATAATACTCGAGTCTTGTTCCTCAAGTGACAATTGCTGATTTCCTCCTAATTTCGTGTGGTTGGAACGGCACGGTTCCTCTAATTTGATCAAATTATTGTCTCCCTTTCATTCTTTGTGTTCATATTTTCGTCTAAATTCTCACTCTTTCAATTTCTAAGAAAAAATAATCAAAGAATTATGTTTAGTAAATTTACTTTAAAGTAACGTTATCTTCTAAAAGTCTGAAAAGTTGACAATGGCAATTGGGCAATTGTTCTTTTAAGAATATCATATAACTTGTTGGGTTACATTTATTTTTGTTAACAACCACCAATTTAGTTTGGTCCAGTAGACAGATAACACCTTCCCTTGGGTGCTAACTCTTCCTAAGCCCATACCCCTTTTGATTGAAGAAGGCCCATTCATTTTCCGATATATATATATATATATATATATATATATATATATATATATATATATATATATATTTTATATATGGAACGTATTTTTCGTCTGAAATATGAATAAGCTTCCAAATGAACTGTACTGATATTAATAAGAAAAGAATAACATAGGTGGTCGTATTAGCACAATAGGACTATAGGAGTACTGTAAGATTTAGAAGTTTATTAACGGAATTTAGTTTTATAAGTTTCACTTTCATTTTGGAAGTCCATGTTGAGTTTTCAAGATATGCAGTACACATAAGTGATTATTTGCTTGAAAAGGATATTTGAATTCCGAAATATTAATATTGTAGATGCATAGGCTTTGATTTTATTTTTTTTAGAAATCGTTTTGTCGTTTGAACCAGGGACTTCATGCAGGGGCTTCTAACACTCTACCACTTGAGCTACCACCTTAACTGCGCATAGGCTTTGATTTGTTATTTGTTGATTACGTCATTTTCTTTCTTGAGCTATTTCATTATTATTTGTAAAGAACTTTACCTTTTAGATGACATATAAATAGATACTCCATCTGTCTGAAAATAACGGTCTTTTCTGAAAACTCCAATTTTTCAAGGGGACGTGCATTTATTGCACTCAAATTTAAATTTTGTGGTGGTATTGACATAAGTATCAATTGTTGGCTAATTTTTAATACGACTTTAATTGTATTGTACTACAATAATTGTAGTAAACAATGTTGTAAATTCACACAATTTCAAAAATTAAAAAGGAAATCGGACATCATTTTGGGACAATCCAAAATAAAAAAGTGAACCGTTATCATAGGACGAATTGAGTAAAAAGAAATGTTAGATTATTAAGTAAAAATGCAACTCATCGGAACTTTTCTAGAAATATTGATACAAAATGGGAGACTAAGAGAGTAGAATGCTTTATAGATCAAATGGTGCATAGTTGTTTGGGGGCTCAGTCCAATTCACACAAAGGCATGGTTGTTGATGACTTGATGCGTTGATAATGAATGTTTATGGGGCTCAGTCCAATTCACACAAAGGTATGTGAGAGTTGATTGTCGGGGTCCAAAATTATTTTTTTCCATCAAATATAAAATTTGTTGTTATAAATAATGCAAACGGTATGAAATATTCTTATACAATGTTGTCTTTCTTGAAATCCTCGTTTCATTTTATTTTTCAAATACACTAATAATTAAAAAAAATATGCATGCACTCACATTGTCTTTGATAAGTCCTGACTCGGGACTCCAGTGGTGGTTATACCATTGTGGCCCTGAACACCTCCTAGTAGGTTCTAGCAAACGGAAGAATAACGTTATTGTTTGCACTCACATTCCATCCATTGTTCAATATTCCATCCACTTCATCCATTTTAGTTAGTTTATACGGGTTGTGGCAGTCATCATTATCACCACCGCATATAATTAATTAACTATGATGAGCTAAAAATGTAGGGATAGAATAGATAAATCACCTACTGTACTTGCGTGAAAGTGGAGGAGGAGACTTGTGAATGTGATCACGTGGAAGATGCACGTGATGGGAAAAGCCACGGTCATGGTCAAATATGGTCATGTGATGAATAAAGTGAGATTTGTGCTTTGCTGTGAGAAGCTCAAGCCATAGCCACCTACCGATTCGTGCCATGTGATGTGGTGGGTGGTCCGTCGTGACCAGAGCAGGGTGGAAGAGCGGATGCGTCCCTACAGTGCCATGAACCCCACCACAAAGTTCATGAGCCCCTCTTTTCATCACCACTCCTGGCATTGGCATGAGTTGAATGCCACTTGATGCTGTAGTGCACTAGTAGTTTCTTCTTGGATACTTGTTAGTTAACCCCTTCTGTAGAGTGGGTTCATCTTTGGCTGGCTAGTTGTGGATGGATGGGGTTGGGGGGCTATGCACTGGCAAAAGTGTTCCAATGTTTGTCTGACTACTACTACTAGCATTTCTGGCTTTAATGATAAAGTGGCATGGACTTCAATACTAAAGTTGAATAAAAATGGACTAGGTGTCGCTCTAGTATTGTTAGAAAAAGGTGACTCGATTTGTTCTTATTAGAAGAAAACATGGACTTAAAATTATAGAGCGAGAATCGACTGAGTATAGAGACAATCTGTTAAAGAACAGTCTCGTGCATTCGCTCGAAGGAGAATATGTGGAGAATTATTTCTGATAACACTATGAGTTCGGAATAAATTTCCTAGGAGCCCAAGCCACATCATGGCCCGTGTTCGATCCGAGCCGAGCCGGCTGGACGGACGGCAGGGGCGGCTCGCGTGTGTGGTAGTTCACACCATAGCTAGGTCCTCCTTCCTTAACAAAATTGCTTCGCCCAAAGGGCGTGCTCTTATTATCTAAGGTTGAAGTATTTAAACACTCTAATCTCTCTCTCTTTACATTGATGTGGAACTATTTCATTTTGGAAACGTAAACCCCCAACTTCAACGACTTATTTCTCACTCATTACTTAACGGTTTTTGACGAGTGAGGTCTTGAATCAATTCTCAATCACCCTAGTTTAAGAATTTGTGTTTGTTAGAGTGAGATCTCGAGTTAGCTATTCATAAAATGGGTCTAAAGTTGATGTCAAAAACGTTTTTTCTCCAACAAGTATCGCTTCTCTATCTCGTCTCAGTATGCATGTGATTCCGTTTCTTATGGAGACAATGAGTGGATGTTGTAATTCGGCGCACGCCTCTTTATTGACTGATCAAATCTTAGTACATGTCTGAAGTTAAGATTTTAATCAGTTTCGATCAAAATTGGTCATTTTAATTTAATTGCATTAGTTTAACTGTGTTGCAATTGAGATTAAAATATGTTGTTGGACGAAAAATTTGTAAATGATTTAATCTCCTGTTTTGCAGATTCTCACACTCTGGTTTTGAGCTCATACCAAACTGTTATAATTCGGGGGTATTCGAGTAAGAACGATAAGGAAAGAAGAACAAGATAATGTTTAACGTTGTTTGCTAACAGATTCACTAACGAATCCGCTAGCTACCTCCATGGCCAGAACCCGATGTTTATTGAAAGAGAATTTACAGACCACACACAAGTCTAGCCACGACTTAATTATACAGACCTAGGGCCCAGACTTATGCCCAAAGCAACCTAAGAAAGTTTTCAAAACAGAAAAGGGAAACAATTCTAGTCGTCCCAAATCTTACTAGTTGATTGAGTTATTCTAACAAATCTCCACTTTAACTTAAATCGACCTAGCGACCTGAATCTTCTTCGAGTCTTGGTTCCTTCAATTCAAGAAAAAGCTCCACCCTATGTCGAATCCTTTCAGCCACTCGAAAATCGGAACCTGATGCTACTCTCCTCAAACCTGAACTGTATGCGTCTCCCAGAACCAGAAATTAGTACGCCTCAGCGGCAGAACCAGATGTCCTGCATCTATATGCAGAACCAAATTTACCAAAACATTTCTCCAATTACCTTGCAACCCTGCAAAAAAAATGCACCAGACTCGAATGTACCTACATATAACATAAACATGTACATAACGCGCGCCAAAAATAGAAACAGAAACAAGTGCTCCACCCAGAACCATGCACCTCCAGAAACAGAAAAAAGTGCTACACCCACAAGGCCAGAACCATGCACCTCCAGAAACAGAAACTAATGCTTCACCCATAACCAGACTCGAATGTATTCACTAGGGCAGGACTGAATACATTCCTGATGCGCCCACTTGCGCCAGAAAGATGCACCATGACAAGTTCCAGATGTTACTCAGAACTGATGCACCAGTAACGAGTGCCCAAATAGATTGTCGTGCCAGATTGGGGCCCAATTGCGTCAAATGCGCCAAATAATCGCCAGAACCCTAATCGCGCAAGATACAAGCCAACTTCATGTCATGCTACACGGCCCACAAGAAGATGCGCCTACATATAAATGAAAAATGTACATAACGCGCGCCAGAACCAGAACCAGATTCACACGCAAGATACTCCACGACAGGATCCAATCGTCGGATGCATGTGAATCACCAAAACCTCCATTCACACGAAAAGCTCGTCCATTTGCAGGAAAATTCGTGGGAAAGGCGTATCCATCAGTGTGATGGCCGAATACCAAATTCGTGCTAGAACTCAGTATGTGTCGGGTGCACGTCGTGTGCTCCAGATGCTAAATGCACCAGCAACCCCGATACACGTTGGACCGATTGCGCGCCTGATTTCTCCAACAAGAGCCCGTATAGCGCTTTCTATGGGGTTTCATATTGTGGGTTTATATGCGCCTCCTGTTTCAGAGGCCAATGAAATAAACCAGGTTCTCCTCACGGATAGATTGATCTTGATGGTGAACCAGGCATCATCCTTGGTGAAATCTCGAAACACTACTCTGAATAGCTTCCTCTTCGTAAATCGCAAAACCCTAGTTTTGAGTTCCACCAAAGTGAAACCCTAGCTTCTTCGCTCCACCTAGATCGTCGAACCTGGATCTGATACCAGTTTGTTATAACCCAGGGTATTCGTGCAAGAACCATGAAACAAAAATTAGAATGAAACAATATTTAACGTTATGGTATATTATGGTAATTTGCAGATAGTTTGTTAGATTTTTGTTTAAATTCACATTTTTTTTCAAATTCGACTAATACTTTCATTTTAATCCAGAATCCTTGAAGGCAAATGAATATTCTGGACAATATTTCAATTTTGTTTAATCATCCGCATTCCTAAACTCTGTTCGTAATTCCAAAGATGGTATTGCAAGACCAACTTTGACATTCTTTTAATATTCTACTTTCTAAAGAGACAACTCAAGCCAATCATTGTTTGACATGTGCCATAAGCAACCTTAATTCCAGATAAGTGGTAAACATAATTGCAGTTTTGTGTGGCCGAGTTTATTCCAGTTTGAATTCTGGATTTTCGAGAGTTTTGACTGACTTTCACGAGAATTTTTACCTTCCTTTACCTCTAACTTTAAGCTTACCCAAAAAAGACTCATTGTCATTTTGGTAGAGATAATAACAGATATAAAAAATGTGACGGAGGAGTAAAATATACTCATGTACCAACCTATGGTTCATTTGTAATCGACCAAGAACTCTTTAGTCTCACTAAACCTCTCTAGTACCTTTGCATTTACCGAATCAAGGAAGAACAAATAGCAGACATCCGGGCGCTAGTTTTGAAAACACGCAACACAATTTAATATTTTCAATTGTCTCCCTTATATTGTAGGATGTACGTTGCACTCAAGTAGCTAGAGCTCACTTAATATAAACGGTTACTTTCACCCTCCACCATACCTAGGGGAAATGCCATGCAGCGCATACCGAGATCCAAGTGATTCGATCGAATGGATCACTTGTGAATTTGATCAAAACTCAGATAAATTTAATATGGATTATGAAAGTAAACTCCAAACGAATAGGGATCTGGATTTTGATTCGAGTGCTAATCCATCGGAAACCTGAACCGATCCAACCCGAGTAAGTGCTATTCTGCAAAAATACCTCATTAGTTATTTTTAATTGTGAATATTCATACTAGAATTATCTCATTTTCTACCACACTTCCATTACCCTAGCCTTCACCGACCATATGAGCAATGAGTAAGGAGTTATGTACAATTATTTTCTTGCACATTGATGGTTAATTTTTTGGATGAAGTGGTGTGACTTTATATTTTTTATTTGTGTATTGAAAGTTATAAACATCTTGTTGATATGGATCTAAATCATTAGAACAACCCCCATCGAGCTCCTTTGTGTGTTGTTGGTGTTTTTCTCCTCTTATTATCCTTCTAGTGTATTTTGAAATTACTAGTGGTGCCTTCAAGACCTTTGATCGTTGTTTTTACCATGGCCAAAACCTATTGTGATCAGATTTTGGGTGAAATAGTGCCCAAACCCGGAAGAAAATGGCGAAGAGAAGAGTTGTTGGACTTAGCTAATTTTTTTAAGGTGTACTCCTTGAAAGTTTCTTGATGTCTCGACAAGTTGGAGATCCTAAGGGAACCTATATTTCATAATTCTTATCGGGTGTTTAACACTCGGTTCTTCATCATAAAACACGAGTATTTGGGACTTATTCTATCCTTCAATCCCGATTCACTGGTTGACTTGGAGTATATTGTCGCATTTGGAGAAGGCCTATCCTTCGTGACAGAGATATTTTTTGATGATGGATGCCATTTGAAGGTACATGAGCTAATGAGGATCAACTATATATGATAGAGATCCAAGTGAAAGTGGGCTAAGCGACAAATACATTGAATTAATAAAATATATAAACTCTCCATCTTATGATTTTATTGCTTGAACGGTTGGGTTTTTCGTGTCCATAATGTTGGAATTGTTCCCTAGAGGCAATCAATTTATTGTGATAAATATGTGGATTTAAGATTCATTATGTTACCGATATAGAGATATGTTGACATGAATGAAGTCCTTAGAATATAAATGTTATATTCTTAAATATCCCTACTCGGTTATATTGATTAACAAGGACAATCAACTATAGACTAGTATGGGGTTGGATTGATGTGGAGATATCACGATCCAACACATCGGTATGCATTAGTGTAATGGCATACTAGATTGACCTATCTCCGAGAAGGCTACATACACGTTATGTAAAGTCACAAGTGCTCCTCGTGGTGACAACGGTACTGTCATCCTTAGACTTTAATTCACTATATCATCTAGTTGTGGAATATTGTGTTTTGGTAGCAGCAAACGCTACATCGTGATTTGGTAGTTATAAAGGCGTGTATCACACACAATAGAAAGCAAGCTTAGATATCATAGTGATGTAGATAGAATTTGTCCCTCCCACATAACGGGAGCAAATATCCTAGGCCACTCGAGGGATAGTGCTTATAGAATGTCTGGCCATACTTAAATAAATCAATATAGGATATTGATGTTATTTGCACGAATAAGGCTATTCCCATGATCGAGGAACTATGGATTGGATATACGAGTGTGACTTGTATGTCTCGTGTCCAATACGGATATTGAGACAAAGGGATGAGACAATACTTGCAAAAGGTTTGTCGGATGACTATTTCTATTAGTTGGGTAGTATGGATGCCTTGCTGGAGACCGCTCCATATTAGTAAATAGTTACTACCAACTAAGTAGAAACCTATGGGGTCACACGCATATAGAATTGAACTAGAATTGAGAATTAATTAATATGATTAATTAATTACAATGATCAAATCGCAACAACTTGCTAACTTAGTAGGACTAATATGCAAGTTGGACTAATCCGAACTCGATTAGGATTAGGAGAAAGCCTTTATGTAGTAACAAGGAGTTGTTGAACTATATAAAGGATGCTCCTAGCTTCCTTCCCTACAAGTAATGCTCATAACATAAGTTGAGTATGAGAGAAGCAAGGAGAGAGAGCAAGCAAGGAGACCCATTCACACCCTTGCTGCCCCCTCTACCTGTCGACCACAACAAGGAGGCTGAAGCCTCCTTTTGGTGCTCCGTTGAGTAATTTATTCTTCTTTTGCCATTCATCCTAGCTAGAACAAGGAGTTGGAGGATCTAGATCTCGATCCTAGGCTTGGATTAACCGTAGAGACGTGATACTTTTCGCGTTTGAAGTTATCAAAAGACCTACAAGGTACATAACACGAATCATTTACTATCGTTATGAATTCTCTTCCTGTGATCCTTGGAGGGTCTTGATCGGATAAATTATTGTTTATTCCGCTGCGTATCCATGATCAAAACCCAACAGTGGTATCATAGCCACATGTCGTAGAGCATAACGTGGTTTATGTGTTACGTTTTTGTTGTTTTTCACCTATAATCGTTGATTATTGCGTTAAAACGACAAATTAAGCATATTAAATGCATGTGTGATTCAACCAAACAAGATCTAATTCTTGCATTGGATGTATGAATTAGTGAGTTTGAGAAATTTTAGGATCTTAGATCTAGGGTTCTTGGGCATCCAATTGGAAAAAAAAATTCAATTAGAAAACAACCAAACTTGGGAAACAAGGCAAGGAGTTGTTTTGGAAACAACTCCTAAAGGAGGTCCGGCCCCCCTAGGGGACCGCCCCTCCCTCCTTGCCGCCCAAGCTAGGTTCGGCCAAGGGGCCGGGGCAGCCCTAGCGCACAGCTTGGCAGTGTGGGCTAGGGGCCGGCCGGCTCAAGGCCATTGGGAGGTCCATTAATGGGTTCGGTTAAGCATTGGTGGGCCCTCTTGGACCGTTTTGACCCTAGTAATCCTAAAATCAACTAAAATTGACCAAGCGCGTTTAAAATTGGTTTTAACTATTTATGTACAATTTGTATGGTGATTGGATATGGCATTAGATGTGGTTTATTGTGAATGTTTAATTTTTGTGGTTTGATTACGGCATGCAAGCTGATCAATTTGATGTAATAATTAATTAGGATTTTACAGCCTGCGAGCCGATTTTTTTTCTCAACTTGTGAGATTTATTTATTTAGTTTAGTTGCAAGCTATTACTAAATAGAATCGATAGCCAAGATGGAAAAAAATAAGCCCAAAGAATTATAGGAGTCACAACATGGAGCATGGAGCATTCCACAAGGCTATGGAAGATGGACCAAGAGATGAAGTCACATGGAGATGCGTTTTCTATTCTAGGGTTCATAGATATTCTCATTGGCTTGGGAATATCTTAGTCTAGGAGGCCATATCCACTTCAGGTTAATTTATGTTTTGTGGATGTTTACTTTATTGTCTTATTATTGTTGTTGGTGTATGGATGATGCATGCAATTTGATAATAAGATACTTAAACAACCCGGATTATTTGGAGGTTTACCCGAACTCAAATAAGTAGATCAGTTGATATGGATCAACAAAAATAATTAAAATTGACTAGAAAAATCCTCAAAACTAAATATTATGTTTCGCCTTCTCGTTACTTAAACACTCATCACAAAATCGATTAGTCAAGTTCGTGCGTGCCAAAGCAGGGTGACTTGATTCATCATTATGTGGTGCGATGGCACATATAATGTGCAATTTTTGGAGTAAGAGGTTGGACGTAACTAGGTTATTTTAGTAAGGATTAAAAGAAACCTAGAGGCACTCAATTGGGATTATCTATGGGATAGATAAATAAGGAGTTATTTGCCCAATTTAACCAGAAGTTGCATGGGATGCAATTGGAATTGTTCCTACCTAAATAACTAACTTTTGTGTGACTTGCCAAAGAAAGCTCATAAGAAAGTGAAATATGGGTCTTGGCCGACTAAAAAATATAATAATATTTTCCGCACTAATATCTTGAGGGTTATTAATCCGTAGAAAAATAGTTGGAGCTATGTTTAACAATTTAAGTCCTTGTTAAATATAGTTAAGCGTCACAAACGTTGCATAATTCTATTGTGTTAAATACCCATGGCATTAAACAAACAAAACACGAATTTATGTCCATAAGATGGACAAGCTATCTGAAATCTATATTCTAGATTAGTATAATATCGAGAATTGTTCTCAACTAAAAGAAAAAAAATTGTTGTACATCGTAGAGCATAAAGTTCTCTTTCCACCGACTACCAAAACACACTAAAGCCTAAAGGATAAAACATCAAAGAATAGTTCTTTGAATGTCACTTGCCTGGTGTTAGCTGCCATAAACTCTAAGCTTTGGAAGCACAATGAGAAAGTGGAGGCATATGATGTGATCATACATTAAAAGAAGCTCTTTCAAAGAGCGATCTAGACATGAAAGGTTTGAAGTGTTGCTCCACATTGCGTTCTCTTGCTTAGCACTCGTCATGATCGAGATTAATCAAGCTCGTGCGTGCCAAAGCAAGGCGACTTGATTCATCAAGATTTGACGGGATGACACTAGCTAGTAATGTGTGACTGCTGAAGCAAAAGGTAAAATGCAATTAAGCTATTTCAATAGGATTGAAAGTTTAGATTTTGGGAGTTATCTATGAGATAGATAAAGAATAAACATTTATTCACCCAAAGTGGACCAAGAATTGCATTGGATGCAATTATAGTTTTGTTCAAAGGCAGTTTACTCAATGAGATTGAGAACCGCTGAACAAGACACTAATTAGGGATAAGGCAAAATATGTTAATAGTTAACAGCATGGGTGAGGGTAAAAGATTTTGTGCCGACCCCATAAGTATAAATCAAGCTTGTTGCTGAAAGCCAAGTTGCCTTAAATCTCTAAAAGGTGGTATAGTGGAAGAAAGACTGCCCAAAGTACCTGGAAGGAAATAATAAAGGAACTGTGAATTCCAATTTAGGTATTTTTGTTATAAAACTCAATGTGTCTAGCTCATCATCACGAGTATATGATACTAGATGAGGATCTCACATTTATATAAATGTGTTGGATCTCAGGATATGTAGACAATTGTATAAGGAAGAAATAAACCTACACGTGGGGCAATAAAGCAAGGGATTGCTAAATTAGCCGGAGGGAATTATCCCTACCTTTATGGAATTGTTCATCAATTAGACAAAAGTGATTGTATACCTGCTATGAGTAGCTGCATTATCATAGTTTCTTGTTTGGACAAGAAATGCTCTCTATCATAATAAAGGATAAATGTTGTTTCATTTATTCTGATATGCACTATTGTAATACAATTTTGTCTAAAGGATTTTATATTCTTAATCATGATAATTTCATCTATAACATTAACAAGAGGTCTGCATATAATGATATGAACCTTACTTATATTTGGCATTGTTGTTTAGGCAACATAAATAAGAGATGCATATCTAGACTCTATAAGGATAGATTTCTGGACTCATCTTGATTATTGAATCATACAAGACATGTAAGACTTATTTTAGGCAAGATATGATCTTTGGGAATCATACATGTTGACGTATGAAGGCCGCTAAGCACAAATGCTAAAGATGATTTTCAGTACTTCATCATATTTACTGATGGGATCAGAGAAATATGGATTTGTATATCTTATGAAGAAACAAATCAGAATCCTTTGAAGAGTTCGAGGAATACAAGAATGAAGTCGAGAGCCAGCTTGGAAAAAGCATCATGGCTCTACGATTGGATCGTGGATGAGAATACTTAAGCCAATAGTTTGAACATCTAAGGGAGTATGGGATATGATCCCAACTCACTCTACCTAGAACACTATTATGGAATGGTGCGTCTGAGAAGAGACACCGGACTTTGTTGGACACGGTTAGGTCCATGATGTGTCAACAGAACTTCCAGTTTACTTTTAGGGATATGGTCTAATCACAGTAAATTTCGCCCTTAACCTTGTTATATCTAAATCAATTATGAAAAACACCATATGAGATATGGACTAGGAAGTGTCCTAGTATATAATTCATAAAAGTTTAGGGTAATTAAGTTTATGTATAAGAGTTTACAGATAAACTTTGACCCAAGTCGAATAAACTTTTTTGTGGAATATTTTGAAAAGGATACTATTTCTACAATCCAATCGATAACAAATTGTTTGTTGCTCGAACCAATGTATTTCAAGATAGAGATTGTCTCTAAATGAAACAATGGAAGGATAGTAGAACTTGAAGAAGTTCAAGAAACACAACAGAACATTGATCATTTTGATGGAACATGAGCAGGATCACAAGGTGTTGTGGAGCAACCTACTCAGGTAACACAAGATTCTCGTAGGTCAGGTAGGATATGTCAAGGGACTAGAGAAATATGGATTTCTCATAACCCAATGATGTATTGCTAATTGAGATGAGCCTACAACCTGTGAGATGGCCACGAGTGGTCCATACTCTAAGAAATGGCTTGGAGTCATGAGATACGATATGGAATTCATGTATACCAACAAAGTATGGACTTTGGTGGAACCACCTGAAAGGGTAGGACCCATAGGGTGCAAGTGGGTTATAAGGAAACCAACATGGATAGTAATATGATTACTTTTAAGGGGTAATTGGTAAAGAAATGTTTCCTGTGAGTTCATAGCATAGACTATGACGAAATCTTTTCCCCAATTGTGATGCTTAAATCCATTCGCATCTTGCTTGTAGCAATCTGTCTATAGATTGAGTCAAGCTTCTTGGAGTTGGATTCTTCGAATTGATGATGCAATCAAAGGAGTTTGGTTCCATCAAAATTGATGATGAGACTTGTGTTTACAAGAAGGTTAGTGGGAGCACAGTTATGATTCTGGTCTTGTATGTGGAGACATAATAATTATTGGAAATGATGTCCCTACTTGGCAATCTTACGTAGATTGACTATGGAATTAAATCTTCAATGCTAGAATTAAGCGAAGCAACCTATGAAGATCTATGGAGATAGATCAAGGCGTTTGTGCAGCTTAGGTCATAGTACATAAATTTACAAAGGTGTTGAAGTGGTTCAACATGAAAAGAATATGGATTCTTACCCATGTCACATGGAATTAGTCTCTGGAAGAATAATTGTCTTTTCAATTGGATTATGAAGGACCGTGTGAATAACATTCACGAGATACGCTATGTTATGTACTAGGCCAGATGTGTCATATGGCATGACACAAAGATACCAGTCAAATCCATATGATAGTCTCTGGATAATTATCAAGATTATCCTTAAGTACTTGAGAAGAACTAAATGATTAATTCTTGATAAATAGGAAGAGTTTACTGTAAGGGGTTACAGTGATGCGAACTTCCAATCTGACAAAGAAGATTTCAGATTATAGTCAAGTTTTATGTTTTGCACTAGTGGGAGGGGCTGTGAGATGGAAAGGTTCCATGCAAGATTCAGTTGCCGATTCTATCACAGAGGACTGAGTATATTAATGCATAAGATGACTTACTCGGAATATTCAATCTCAATCAAATTGTTGATAGAAGATATGTGAATATTTGCAAGGTACCAGTAGATGTCTCGCCTACCATACCCCTACCTAGTGAAAGCATGGAGGGCCGCGCTATATCAATAGGCATGTGATGCAGGAGATTGACTCTAGTGCAAGTGGGAAACCGTTGGAATTGTTCCCTAGAAGCAATCAATTTATTGTGAAAAATGTGTGGATTTACGATTCATTATGTTATTGATATAGAGATATGTTGACATGAATGAAGTTCTTAGAATATAAATGTTATATTCTTAAATATCCCTAGTCGATTATATTGATTAATAAGGAAAATCAACTATAGACTCGTATGGGGTTGGATTGATATGGAGATATCACGATCCAACACATGGGTATGCATTAGTGTAATGGCATACTGGATTGACCTATCTCCGAGAAGGCTACACACACGTTATGTAAAGTCACAAGTGCTTCTTACGGTGACAATGGTACCGTCATCCTTATACTTGAAGTCACTAGATCATCTAGCTGTGGAATGTTATGTTTTGGTAGAGTCAAACGCTACACCGTGATTGGGTAGTCATAAAGGCGCGTATTAGACACAATAGAAAGCAAGCTTAGATATCGTAGTGATGTAGATAGAATTTGTTCCTCCCACATAACGGGAGAAAATATCTTAGGCCACTCGAGGGATAGTGCTTATAGAATGTCGAGCTAGACTCAAATAAATCAATATAGGATATTGATGTTATTTGCACGAATAAGGCTATTCTCAGGATCAAGGAACTATGGATTGGATATACGAGTGTGACTTGTATGTCTCATGTCCAATCCGGATATTGAGACAAATGGATGAGAAAATATTTGCACAAGGTTTGTCGGATAATTATTTTTATTAGTTGGGTAGTATGGATGTGTTGCTAGAGACCGCTCCATATTAGTAAATAGTTACTACCAACTAAGTAGAAACCTGTGGGGTCACACGCCATATAGGATTGAACTAGACTTTGGAATTAATTAATATGATTAATTAATTAGAATGATCAAATCACAACAACTTGCTAACTTAGTAGGACTAATATGCAAGTTGGACTAATCCGAACTTGTGTAGGATTAGGAGAGGGCATTTATGTAGTAACAAGGAGTTGTTATAAAGGATGCTCCTAGATTCCTTCCCTACAACTAATTCTCATAAAATAAGTTGAGTATGAGAGAAGAAAGGGGAGAGAGAAAGCAAGGAGACCCGTCCGCCCCCTTGTCTCCCCCTCTACCCGTCGGCCACAACAAGGAGGCTGAAGCCTCCTTTTGGTGCTCCGTTGCGTGATTTCTTCTTCCTATTCCATTCATCCTAGCTAGCAGAAGGAGTTGGAGGATATAGATCTCATTCCTTGGCGTGGATCAACCGTAGAGACGCGATACTTTTTGCGTTTGAAGTCATCAAAGGAGACCTACAAGGTTCATAACACGAATCATTTACTATCGTTATGGATTCTCTTCCTGTGATCCTCGGAGGGTCTTGATCGGATAAATTATTGTTTATTCCGCTGTGTATCCATGATCAAAACCCTACATATAATACGTCACACTTTCTCTAACTTCTTTTGAACACTTCAAATAGATTAAAGATCATAAAGGGTGTGTGGTTTATGCTAACAAATATTACTTAGTTGCATATAGTCACACATCTTCTTTATCTTGTACTCTAGCGAGCAATCCTATCGATGACGATGAAGCAGCTCGTCCACCCCGAAGATTTTCTGTGAAGACGCTTATTTTATTTTACTTATTTTTATTGTGTTAACAGTTTTGTTTAATGAACGTTAGCTCAGCGTAGAGGACAAGTTAGGTTAATTATGTGTTAAAAGGCCCTTTTGTTAAATTCGTAAGACAAAATGGGGAGTTTGAACTTAAACATGTCAATAAAAAGTCCATTTTTTGAATTTAAGCAAAGCTACATGTAACTATGTATATATAGGATAATAAGTATCTAATGAATTTCGTGCTTGATCTTAGGATCTTTGAACTCTAAGTGAAGTAGAACTTAGTGAATTCTTGGCACTCTAGCTTTTATGAAGCTTTTCTCAGAAATAAAATATTGGCTTCTTTCTCTTATATCTCTTATTATAATTTATTGTTATGTACATGAAATTCACTTGATCGTGGGTATAAATGTGTTTTGCGTAGGTTCATAAGAACATAGTTGGACTCAGGCTTTTTGAAGATTTGATAAAGCCATGTAGTTTCTCATGTTTTTTTTGCAGCTTGCTAGAAAAAGTGATGGCCTACGTCACCTCTCGTCATAGACGTAATGGATTCCAGATCAACAAATATTTGAAGATAACTGAAGCATCAAGAAGTTCTTATCTTATTTTTATTTCTTATAAATCTAAACAAAATGTCCCCCCCCCCCTCCACCTCCCAAATTGACAAACGAGGGGATTAAAAGAGAAAATGATGTATGACATCTATAAACACACTAAATTTGTGTCAATCAAGTCGTGTCAAGTGTCTATGAAGACCTAATTAAATTGTGGGTGAAATAGCATTCCCCGACACATTAAAATCCTTAAGTAATAATTAGTAGAGGGCTAAATCATAATTATGAGGTAAATCTAATTAACAAAAAATGATCGTCCATGAGGACACCATGTCACTACATAACAAGTCAAGAAGTAAGGTCATACAAAGAGTGCCACTTGTCAAAGTGATGCAGCTTTCAAGACTAGGATGTTTGGACAATCGACTATGCATGTTGTATAATTGATACGCAAAATAAGTAAATAAAATAAATAAGGGTAAAAAGACAGTTTTCTACCCTAACACTTGGAAAAAACACACTTTCTTCCGCTGCCGTTTGAACAAAGACACTTTGCTACCCTTCAACGGAATATTTCTTGGACACAAACCACCCCTCTGTTCGGTTCCGTTAGAAAAGTGGGTGACCGAAATTTTCCGAACCGTACTAACACATGCGATTTTTGAATTTTTTTCCCATATAAATCTTCAAGAACATCACCTCCCAAACAATATCAAATGATCCAATGATCTCAAAAGGTGATCACAAGACCAGAAAAAAGATCATACGCTTGTTGAAAGGGGGTTAAAGTTTATTTCCGCAAAATTAGAAAAGGAGGAATGGGAAATTCATTAGGGAACGACCTAGGGTTGGAGATGGAGGATTCTACACTCGCGTGAGGAGACAAAGAAGAGGCTACGACGGAGGACATGTGAAGACTCGAAGAACACCATTGAAGATATCTAGGGTTTGATCTATTTCTTCTTCTCTTCTCAATCATTGTGTTGAGAAAATTGTTAATCTAACAATAGCTAAACTATTTTCTAGGCATCTCTATGAGAGCCTAGGGTTTAATGTAGACGAATGATTTTTCGGGTTTACACTTTATTTCATGCGTATGATTTTGATCTCCTGAATGAACACTTAGTTTCTTGAACTTGTTAGTGAATCTCGTCTATTGACACGACGAGATTTTGATTCAATATTCATGAAAACTAGGGTTTGTTCATAGTACATCGTATTGCTTAATGTTAATATTTGTTTAGTTACATGTTCTTATTCTACACTTAATCTTTAGTATTAATAGAGTAGCTACCCGGACGTACAAGCTAATTAGATGAGTGCGCGACAGTGACTTAGCTTAATTGTGACGAGAACTTGAGCACAATCACGAGTCACCGAGACCAAAAGGAGAAGTGTTAGGATTGTCCTTATGGGGTAGATTCGGTAGGTGAGATTTGATTTGTTTCGTGCAACGGTGGACCTACAGGACCTGTTGTCGTGTATGTTGTTAGCCTACTAGAACGAACCGGTATACACATGAGACCGACATGATATTGTAGTCAACCGCGAAGTAGAATGACATAAGAGCAACAGGAGATTGTCAGTGCAATTATCCGGCTGAACTAGAATAAGGTTAACGTGTTACATAGCTATCCGGAAATCGTTTACAGCCCAGTGATATAGAGATTGCCTATTCTCTCCATATCTGTTTTCTAAATAAATAAAAAAATACATAAACAATAGTTTAGTGTGTTATTTCATTTTCCAGTCACTTGTTTGAGGGTGACGACTTCTTTAAATCTCAATTCTTCCACATGTTACCGTACTCTAAATTAAATAAAGGGTAAAAGAAACTGACCACCCCAGAGTTTAGGGAAAATTCCACTCAACTACCCTGGGTTTTGGATAAAGACACTCCGCACCCATTTAACGGAATATTTCGTGGACACTAAACACCCTTCTGTTATGTTCTATTAGAAAAGTGGTTGATTGATTTTTTCGGACCATATTGTCCCTATGTAATTTTATTTTGTCTTTTGCCCATGTTTATCACCAAGAACACCACCACCACCAAAACACATCAACATATTCCATTTCAATCCAAAACACACTAAGAACCCCTATGGTGTCATGTTTTTTGTGTTGATGTCAAGAACACCATAAACATTAACAACACCAATAAAAACCAACCGATTCACCCCTTTTTTGTAAACCCAAGTCATGTCCCTCTCTCTCACATTCTCATTCATCCACAAGACCACAAGAACCCAATTCAGAGAGATTTCTCAGTGTACAAATCAGAGAGATTTCTAAAGAATCAAACACCCAATTCAAATGTAAAAGAATTGGATAAAGATGAAATCAAAATCAAACCATGAACCCACAATCAAAATATATACAAACCAGTTTCACATACTCTCATCAGCCACATCAAAATTCAGATCTAAAAAAATAAGAACATAGAAGCATAGAAGAAGAAGATGGAGAGGAAGAGAAGTAATATGAACGGCGAGTTTCAGGAACTAGTAATTGTACGGCGTTGGGATGAAATCTGGAGGGAGAAAGTCGGGGAATGCAGGGGAGGAGAGGATTGGCGGCGGAGATGCTGTGACGCCGCAACCAAATCTGGATTCAATTTGGACTTCACGACCCAGCAATCAAATTTATGAGAGAGAGGGAGACAGAGAGAGATCTGTGAGAGGGAGAGACAGAGACAGAAACAGAGAGAGATCTGTGAGAGGGAGAGACAGAGACATAGAGAGACAGAGACACTGCCCTGGATCTGCGAGGGATGGAGTTTGGCGGGAAGCCGTCGTCTGGAAGCCTCGTCGAATCGGCTGGGCTCGGTGGCGCTGTCAGCGGCTGGGTTTCCACCTGTTCCCGTGGGGATCTGACCTCAATCGCGTTCTTTTCCCCCACGCCACAAAACTGAACAATCGTTGCCGCTACTACCGCCGTTAACGTCACGAAGCCAGTGGTGGTGGTGGACTCTCTTCTGGCGAAGCATAGCATGCGGTTGCCTTTGATCTTCACCATGTGATGATGTTGCTTGCAGCTGTGGTTCACAGGTGAGAGGGAAGAGAGAAAGAGGGGGAAGAGAGATAGATATTAGGTTTAGAATGAGGGATAATGAGAGATGAGTTTATTATATATGTGGTATTTTATCACATTTTAGGGATAAAATGGTCTTTTCCCCTGCACCGTTAGTCAACTGTTAGCCTCCATCTAAAAAAAGGTGCTGAGTGTCTTTATCCAAAACCCAGGGTAGCGGGGTGGAATTTTCCCTAAACCCAAGGGTGGTTAGTGTCTTTTACCCTTAAATAAATAATTAAATAATCTCGAGTCTTTCCTCGTGGGATCGATAAATCGGGGTTGAAATACCTCCCCTATATCACTTGACCGTGCACTTGCACATAAATGTTAAAAAATTGTGTCAAGTTTTTTGCGCCGTTGATAGGTTATTTAGTTAGGAGTTTGTTTGGAGTACTTTTCTTTTGGTTTTATTTAATTTTATTTATATGTTTGTGCTTCACGGGTATCTTGTGAGTTTGCTTTCACAGGAAAGCATGAAGGAAGAGTTATTCTAAGCATGTGGAGCAAAGACTATTATTCGGGTCTCCGTACTGTTTCTGCTGCAGGGGTAACCATGACGAAGATGGCGCATGCATAATCCGGTGCTATTGATGCGGCATTTGACACGATCATAGAGACCCATGTCGAGTTCATCCACCCCAGCTCCATCAACAGCCACAAGAGGATTCAGGGATAATTATGGAGTATTTGTGGGAGATGATAAATATAAATACGAAGAAAGTAGAAGAATTGGAGCTGTCAGTGGAAAAGTTATCAGATACTTAAGAGTTACAAACGAAATCCTTGCCACATGACATTGAGACACAAATCGAACCACCATTCCCCACAGTCACAAGAGGACAATTTTGACGTTCATGATTGGCTTCCAGCTTTGCGAGAGATGCAAAACATTTTTTGGGAAAAAATAGAGAAAGAACGAGAGTCTGCATTGCAAGTTGTAGTTGTGGAAGAAGAGGTACCTAAGCCAAGCGAAGAAGACAGTATCCATGAGCCAGTGTTGGACTATGCAATTTCTGAGGACTCAGGCACTGATTTAGACTGGGGTGGACCTGGGTGCCCAAGATGGGAGGACCTGCTGCATTGCAAGCCAAAATCGCAGGCGCTCTCACATCCTTGGCATTAATGGGAAGACAATGACATTGGAATCTTGTGGTGTATGAATGATGAAGCTGATGAAGACACTGTGCCCATTGTTATTGAGGTAAAAGCCCCAACACAGTTTATTTATGAATTCTCCATATCCTATGTTAATCAAGTTTGTGATGAGTTGGACAGACTTGTATATGGAGATTCATATGGGGAATAACAACATGGGCAGTTTTCAATTTCATTTTTTATGTGTCATTTTAATGATGACCTACATGCCATAGTCGAAAAATTAGAAATCACTCAGTGTGGGGGTGTGGGTGACTTACATGCGTTGACTGAAGAGCATTTAGCACCAAGGAAGTACTACTGGAATGAATGCATGTGAGCCCAAAGGTGCTTTGTGGAAGTTGATTAAGAAGATAAATTTCAAGATGAAAATAGTCAGCTTCTACAACTCTCCACCATCTGCACAGCACACGGGTGTACCTGAAGTTCTGGAAAATAGATGGTGGAAGAAGAGTGGAGGGATAAAACATCCTCCATCATCCTTTTCGGTTGAGTAACCTAGTCGGGTTGTGGACCTTAAATTACAAGCGCTACTTGGGAGGCAGCCCAATTTAGAGTAGGATGTTATTTGTTTTATTTCTGTTTTTAATTATCCGTACCTGATTTTGAGAGGTGAGAGGGACTGATGAATTATCTACTATTTGCAGGTTATGTTTAGCGAAAAATCTACGCCACTGTGTCATGGAACATTTGACCCACATGGGGACTCGTGAGGGAGTTGGGGATGTTTCTTGCGCATTGCTCGCAGCATGGAGCAATCAATCCCGGTGTACGAGGCACACGCGACCTTAGGGGAGATACATTGTAGCATGTAGCTTTGGGATTTCTCAGGTTATCTTCATCAGTTGGAAACTGTTAACGGTCCACAAGATCCCTTCTTGTTGCAGTTTCGCGGACACGGTTCCCATGTAGTTCCGGGCACCCCAGGTATCTTTTACTCTCTCGGATTCTACGCTTTGAGAAGTAATTGTGGAGATACACGGCCTACACATTTAAGCAGCGAGTCCTCTTATTATACCTCTAAATTCGTTGAGGACAACGAAACGCTTAAGTGTGTGTGGGTGGGGGGGTTGTGTACAGTTTTGCTAGTCATGTCGGTCCTTGCATAGCCTTGTTTCATGTAGCTTGTTTTAGTATTGTGACTTGTGTGGTTAGTGTAGAGCGTTTTTTTACAGTGTGGTATTTTGATAGTCTTAAATTTCTGCATTGTTCTGCACTTTTACTTTATTGTCCCCACCCAATCATTGTGATTAATCGAGTTGACCAGTTGCATGTGGAGTCTAGAACAATAGGAGAAAATATAAGAAAAAAAGTAGGAAAGTGAAAAAAGTATAAATTTTTTTTTTTTTTTTTAGTTAAAGGGCAATTGATAAAGCTTGAAACCAGTGAGAGTTCAGTGAAAGAGTCTCGATGAATAGGAAGCACCGTAGTAGGGAAAACCTTAATTTTTAGTATCGATCGCACCGGCTTTACGAAAGGATGTCCGGGGAATCTATGGGGAAAGTGGAAAGAAGACGAGGGCATACCTTTAGTTCCTTTAGTGTGCTATGAGGGTTCAGTCCTAAGGAGTTGAATAGTCTGTTTTCGAGTGAATACTTGTGGCCTCTTGCAAATCTGGGGTGGACCTTCGTGTAGAGTTGGTTTCATGTGTTACACTGTCTTAGCCTAAGTAAAGTTAGGGGGTGTACACCACCATCCCTTACGGCGACTTCAAGAGTTAACCGAAAAAACTCGCACTTAGATGCTCTAACTACATGGATGAAATAAAAAAAGAAGAGAATGAAAAAGAAAATAAACTAAAATCTTCTGTTGGACTAGATACGGTGACAAGCCGAGTGCGCCCCCGCTTGCACGGGAATTTCGGAATCAATCCAATTAGAGCGTCTAAGGAAAATCAAAGTCAATACGGATTACACGGAGTTGTATCTCCCGTCACTGGGACAATTTGCATTCAATGGAATAAAAACTAAGAGGGCTTGAAAACCTTATATGACTTGGCGACGAAAGACTACCATAGGACTAAGGGTGCCTCGACCCTCTCGGCTAAAGTACATGCACAAATCTTGGTTTGAGTTTGGTAGATGTTTGGGGACCCCTTAGTGAGCTTATGCGTAGGGTCATCGTATTTTCAATTCCTTGTTGCGGTTGTGTGAATTGAAAACGAGACTTGTGAGAGTTTTATGATTCCGGTTAGTGATAGCCAGATTGCCAATCTCATATAAAAATTAATTTGTTTTGCGTGATTTCAATTCTTGCATTGTTAATAGTCATGTAGATTGCATTGTCTGTGTGTTGTTTCTGTCACATGACTAGTAGAGTTGTATGCGATTCGGTTGATTTGAATGTAGTTTGGGCTCGATTTTGCTCGGGATGCGCAAAAATGTAGTGTGGGGAATTTGATAACTCTCTATTAGAGTTATATTTCTTGCATGTTTTATATCGTTTTGCGTGATTTACGGGTTGATAATCTTGGTTTTACACTGTGAATGTTGAGAAAACGTAGAAGTTGAGCTTTGCGCACTAATTTGGTAATCCAAGCATTTTTCGCATTAGTTTATGTATTTTTGTCACGTTTGATCACACGGGTTGTGTTTCATGTGGTTTTGACAGGAAACGCAGCTTGAGAGATGAAGCGGAGAGGAGAAACAAGCTTTGGAGATTTTTCGGGAGCTTAGACGAAGAAGAAATCGTGAAGAAACAATAAACATACATGAAGAGGGGAGGCAAATGTAATTTAATGAAGTTTCTGTAATGACACTTTAACCCCCTAGATGAAAAATGGCCTAACACTTGGTGAAAATCCGGTGGCCGTACGTGAGCAACTCACTGGAAGTAGAGCATCACAATTGTGATCGCAATATCACCCGCAAGACCACAATGTGAGATCACAAAAGGTGATCACAAGATCAGAAAAAGATCATACGCTTGTTGAAAGGGGGTTAAAGTGTATTTTTTTCAAAAGTAAAAAAGAAGGAACGGGGTAAGGGAACGACCTAGGGTTGAATATGAAGAATTCTACACTTACGTTGGGAGAAAAAGAAGAGGCTATGAATGAGGACATGTGAAGACCCGAAGAACACCATTGAAGATCGCTAGAGTTTGATCTATTTCTTCTTATCTTCTCAAACATTGTATGGAGAAACTTGTTAATCTCGTTTGGTTGATTAACATTAGGTAAACTGTTTTAAAGGCATCTCTATGAGAGCCTAGGGTTTCAGGTAGACGAATGATTTTCCAAGTTTAGAATTTGTTTCATGCGTATGATTTTGATCTCGTGAATTAATACTTAGTTTCTTGAACTTGTTAGTGAATCTCGTCTATTGACATGACGGGATTATGATTTAATATTCATGAAAACTAGGGTTTTTTCATAGTTCACAGTTTTGCTTAATGTTAATATTTGTGTAGCTACATGTTCTTGTTCTACGCTTAATCTTTAGAATGAATGGAATAGCTACCTGGACGTACAAGCTAATTAGATGAGTGCGCGACAGTGAATTAGCCTAATTGTGATGAGAACTTGAACACAATCCCGAATCACCGATACCAAAAGGAGAACTTTTAGGATTGGCCTTAGTGGGTAGATTCGGTAGGTGAGATTCGAATATTTCGTGCAACGGCGGACCAACAGGACCCGTTGTCGTGGATGTCGCTATCCTACTAGAATGGACGGGTAGACACATGAGACCGACATGAGATTGTAGTCAACTGCAAAGTAGAATGACATGAGAGCGACATGAGATTGTCAGTGCAATTACCCGGCTGAACTAGAATAGGGTTAACGTGCTACATAGCTATCCGGAAATCGTCTACAGCCACAAGTGATCTAGAGATTTCTCAGTTTCTCCATCTTTGTTTTCTAAATAAATAAAAAATACAAAAACATTAGTTTAGTTTGTTATTTCATTTTTCATTCACTTGTTTGAGGGTAACGACCTCTTTAAATCTCAATTCTTCCTCATGTTACCGTACTCTAAATTAAATACTTAATTAAATAATCTCGAGTATGTCCTCATGGGATCGATAAATCATGGTTGAAATACCTCCCCGATATTACTTGACCGTGCCCTTGCGCGTACACGTTAAGAAATCGCGTCATGTCCCCCTCACAATCTACCTTTGTTTTGCCACACAACCACAAACTTCATCTGTTTTTCTAGAAGCCTTGATCGCTGCCCCCTTCATCGTACACACCACCACTGAACTGCAATTTGCCAAGACAAATGGTCACCCAATTTTTTTGTGGATTCCGAAGTTTTTGTTGTGGGTGGAGTGTCCGGGCATGGTAAGGTCACCCAATTTCGAGATCCAGATCGCTCGCTTGAGCCCTAGGGAGACAATGAAGAAGATGAAGGAATAGACTTGGAAGTCGACGATATTCTCGTCGATTTGGGGGGTGGCAGCGCAAGCAGAGTCGTCAAGGCTATTGCAGGGGGTCGATGGAGATCCAAGCGAGGACGATGAGGAGAGGGTAAAGAGGGAGTTCACATTCACGATTCCCGGACGTTCACGATCCTGGGTAAGAAGAAGATGGGAGATTAGAAGAGAGAAATAGGGGAATATGGAGACTAGAAGATTAGTGGTCGGTGGTTGGCTGCACAAGAACATGGGAAGAGATAAAGAGCAAAAGAAAGAGGGGAAGAGAGAGAGAGGGATATTAGGGCTATAAATGAGGTAGATATAGATTGGGCAATATATAAAGAGTAATTTATAATATTTCATGGGTAAAGAATCAGGTGGGAAGACCTTGGTAGAGAATCAAGTTTGAAAAAAGATGAAGATGCAACACACGAACAACGACTTGGAGTAGTATTCATCATAGTTTGGGGATTTTGCAACGATTAGAGAATTGCTCGCCATCACGCCGTTCGGCACACACCAAATCAGAATGGTTTAGACAAAAGAATGAGTAATACCCTCTTAGCAAAGGCAAGGTGTATGATTTCGAATGTAGGTCTTTCTAGGGGTTTATGGGGAGAGTCATTTTCCATGGCATGTATCTCGTAAATCAGAGCCCGCACACAGGGATAGAATGCAAGATCCCTATTGAAGGTTGGTCCTGAAAAGTAGCAGATTACTTGGATATGAGGGTCTTTTGCTGCGTTGCCTATTATCATGTGGATGATGGCAAGCTGGAACCAAGGGCCAAGAAGGGTCATTCATGGGATTTGGGACGGTTGTGTTGGGATACAAGATTTGGACAGACAACAAAATTATACTCAACAGGAGTATTGTTTTTTATGAGAGTTCAATGATCAAGTGTAGTTTCGTGGAGATGGAGGTTGGGGATGTAGAAAAGAAGGTGGAGGACAATTCGGGTACTACTAATCCTGAGGCGCCCAAATTGCATACATCGCCACCGGAAACCGAAGAGGAAGAAGAAAAAGAGTGTGATGAGGATGCATCACTACCAAAGGAACCGGTTCATCATAGTATTCCCGAAGGAAGACCAAGGAGATTCATAAAGCCTCCGGCTAGATACAAATATGATGGTATGGAGGGAAATGCATTGTAGCCGATGAGGTGGAGGATGAGCCGTCCACCTACAGGGTTGCAATTTCGAGTTATGGGATAGCACAATGGATTGCATAGATGGGAGAAGAGATGGAGTCCCTTAGCAAAAACTCGACTTGAGAGCTTGTAAAATTTCCATCGGGAAGAAAGATAGTCACTTGCAAGTGGGTAACTACTAGAAAAGTGGCCTATGCCCACAAAAATTTTCCTCACGTTACACTACCGTAGTAATTATGTGCATTGGTCACGTGTTTCACCCGTGGAAATTAAATTTTACAATACCCAAATTTAATTTATGAACCTGCGAGGAAATGTGGCATTTAGAAACGTTCAGACTTCTACCTGTGGAGAAACATCATTCCCCACAGCTTGTAACGTGTGCATAGAAATTTTCACATTACAATTTGGTAAATAAAACAATAACAGGCCATTGGATCCCCTGAGTTATCCACAACCACTAGATCTACAGTTTTACCCTGATCCATCACTAGGGTTTTTCTTTCCCACCCCTATCGTCTCTGTCCCATCTCTCCAACTCATGTGGTTCTTCCTCTTCTTTCGGCTGCGATCAAAGAAGACAAAACCACCAACACGCATGTCGCCGCCACCACATCAATTGGAGTTTTACAATATTTCGTCACATGTAGATACCGATGAAAAACCAAACTCAGATCTGTGTTCGAGGTTGGAGCGATTTCAACGACGGAAATATTACCCTCAATTCATCTCAGGCTTGTTTAACAGGACATTGCATGAAGCTCTGATAACTCCATTTTGGAGTTATATTATTCCTTATTTTTTGCTATGTTTTGCGTGCTTATCATGGAGAATTTTATTGTCTTTGGAGCGTTTTATGCTAAAATTGTGAAATTTGAGTTTTTGAGCGTTCATCGTTAAATCCGGACGTTTTTCGTATATTTGTTGCTTTTATTGTGATATGATCGCGGGTTCGTGTTTCGTATTGTGGTTGGCAGGAATTAGGAAGCGAGGATCATAGGTGATGAAGAAACGAGGTTTGGAATCAAAGAGAGCAAGGAAAACTCAAGGAAAAGAGCCAGAAAAAAGCTAAGGCAGATTCTCTTCGCACGAAAAGAATTGTTCTTCGCACAAAGAGAATACTTAGCCAAATTTCCAGATGTCTTCGTGTGGTATGATGTTGTCTCAAAGTAGGAAGACTCTTGCAAGAAGAGATTAGACAAGTTGAATAATCTCTTCGCACGAAGAGAATTGTTCTTCGCACGAAGAGAATTGTTCTTCGCACGAAGAGAATGCACAGTTTGTTAAATTCGTCCGGGGCTTTTATGCAAATATCAGAAACTTTGTAATATTGTTATGGAAACGTATTTAAGTGTTTTAGGTCGACTTTTTCAGTAGTTCCTCACGTTAGAAACATCGTTTGGAGAGCAAGAAGCAATTGGAAGAGCTTAGGAGATTTGGATCACTCGTTTGGATTCTTAACTCTTCTCTTTTCTTAGTTTAGATGTTAAAACTCATGAAACTCGTTGTTTTTAGTATGAATCGTAGTAGCTAAACTCTTTTTGCTGGGAATTCTCGTTTGGTGTAGCTAGGGTTTGATATAAACATCATGTTTTGAAATTGTGATTCATGTTTTAACTTAATCTCGCGTGGTATTTCATTAGTATGGATTACTGATGGTTGTGATAACATTATTTTTGCGAGTAGCTAACGTAAAGATAATCTTAATTAACTTTCACGTGGTAACTCCGTGATAGTTAGTCGGTGAATTGAATAATCTACCTAGTCGAATCAATGTTTGGTAACTCGATATTGTTAACTAGGATCGTGAGAGTAGAATCATGATTTTTAATGCATTCTTAAAGCTAAAATAGACTTGGTAACTCGGTATGTTTTGGTTTTAAGTATAGTTGACTTGCTTGGTAACTCGGTAAGTTTAATATTGCTCGATTAATAGTGAAAGACACGCTATTGTTTTACGAATCAAAACATAAGTTTAGATCAACCTAGTGAACCCAGAGAATTCCCGGTATTTTTCCTCATATTAGAAAAACCCTAAACTCATTCTTTGTTAATCGTGACCTACTTCACTCGGTTAATTGAGAATTTTGCACCTTTATTTTAGTAGAATTAGCAAAACACAACTTTGTGACGTACCCACATAAGATTTGAAATAATAATTAGTTTAAACAAAGTCCCTTGGGTTCGATAGCCCGGATTTCCGGTTTATTACTACACACGACAACCATACACTTGTGGTTAGAGCGTGTCAAGTTTTTGGCGCCGTTGCCCGGGACTTCGGCTAAATTAGTTATAATGCCTAGCCTTAGGGATTTTAATTTATTGTTTATATCCGTTACTCACCTACGTTTTGTGTGTTTTGTGATTTCAGGTTGATTTACACGGTGCATGACCGGTTCCAGAGACGAGCCTTTGTATCCAACGTTTGAAAACCCGGAATCCTTATTGAAAGCACAGCGTAGAGACAAGAGGAATTCAAGCTCAGTCACCATGGATGAGGAAACTAGAGCTGAGTTTGAGAGGATCCGCAAAAGTGTGCAAGATGCGGAAGCAGCTAGAGCAGCTGCTGTAGAGGAGGCAGCGAATAGAGCCACGGAAACTGAGAAGCTTAGGGCTCAAATGGCTGAGATGCAGGCGATGATTGATCGCATGAACCCTCCAAATCCACAACAACTCCCTGGTGCGGAGGTAGTTGGCAGAAACAATGGTGGTCATGGGAATAATGGGGGCAACAATCGGAACAATAACGGTCGAAATGCAGCAGAGCAAGTCAACAATGCTGAGGAGGATGAGCGTCCTTTGGTGGATTACTTCAGAACTACACCGTAGGGGTATCAACCCACTATTGTCAGGCCTCAGATTAATGCCGCACATTTCGAGATTCGCCAACCATTGATCAACATGGTTAGGTATGAATGCTTATTCACTGGAGCCCCGAGTGATGATCCACATCAACACTTGCTCAATTTCGAGCAGATTACTTCCACCATGTATGATCAGAGAGTTCCACTCGAGACGATAAAGCTCATGCTTTTCCCCTTCTCTTTATCGGGAAAGGCAAAGACATGGCTTATGGAACTTCCAGCATGTAGCATAGTTACATGGGCAGATTGTAGCAGAGAGTTTCTCAGGAAGTATCTTCCACCATCCATGGTTGCTCAACGGATGGCTGACACGATTCAACCGCAAGTGTACGGCTGTCGCGTGTAGTAATATCCGGTAATCCGGGTTTATCGAACCCAAAGGACTTGTCGTGAACTAATTAGTATGATTAACTTTATGTGGGCTAGCAATTGAGAGATTTTTCTAAACTAAACAATTAAAAAGACAAATTAAGTATTTAAATATTAAGATTTAATATGGGAGAAACAACCAGGACACCTCGTTTGGGGGATTGCTAGGATTTTCTTGTTGACGACGTTCTATGATTTGTGAAACACAGACAAAATTCACTTTGCCAATCGAGCAATACTAACTCACCGAGTTACCAAGTGAGTATCCTATGCCTAGTTTAGATTAAAACCGAGTTACCAAATTCTAATTATCCCTAAACATGCATTAACGATGAATTCTACTCTAACGATCCCATTCAACGTAGCCGAGTTACCAAGCCTATGAACGGGTGATTGTTTGATTTTCCGGTTTAACAATTACCGAGTTACCAAATAATTGCAAACTAAGTTCTAGCTAACAAGACGTCTCCAATTAACTAGATAGGATGAAGATCACAAAACAATCATAGCAAACGTAAAATCATCAATTAGGTTTATCAAAACATGAATCTCAATTCATAAAACGCATAATTGATGTGAAAACCCTACCCCAAATTCAGGTCCTGATCTAAGAAGTTTAGCTACGCATATTCATGATCACAAATACAAGCGTTCGTGTGATCATGATCAAAAACAAAGAAAAGAAGGAGAAAAGAGATCAAACAAGGTTTCCCAAGCTCCACGATGTGATCCAAGCTCCCAGTTGATGTCCCGTACTTCAATAATGCGTCTCTCCTCTGAAAATATGACCTAATATGTCTAAAATACGTTCCCTAAGAGTCCCGGGTCAATTAGGAAAGTTTTAAGCATCGTTTCCTTAATTTTGGCTGCCTCTGCACGGTGTCTTCGTACGAAGACTTTTCTCTTCGTAGGAAGAGTCTTCCTGCGAAGACATTTTCTCTTCGTAGGAAGGTCTTCGTAGGAAGAGTCTTCGTACGAAGACTTTTTCTCTTCGTAGGAAGGTCTTCCCAGATATATACTGCAAGCTGTTTTAGGAAGACTTTTTCAGCAACTCAAAATTTGGCTAAGTATAATCTCTTCGTACGAAGACAAATCTCTTCGTACGAAGAGAAGTCTGGGTCACCCAAAAACATCCTTTTTCGACTAATTTTCGATTCCTTGCCCGCGCCTTTGCTTCCTTAAGTATCTCCTCGACCTCGAGACTCCTTTTATGCTATAAAACATTCCCAAATTCTGGGGAACCCTTCATTCATCAATTTAGCTCCTCGAAAGGCGTGTTTGGCATTTCCGGATGCTTGTGGTCGCGTATTATCTCTTTGAGCATCCTTTTTGACATAACTTTTTCGTCCGAACTCCGATAAATGTGATTTTTGCACCTTTAGATTCCTTTTGCGACGTAGACTTCATCCATGTAGAGAAATTCCCGTTTTCCGGATCATTTTCTCGTTTTTCTCAATTATTGCCTAATATTTGGCGAAAACATCCAAAACGCGCCAAATTCGTCTTTTCTTCTATTCCGAAGCTCGTTTCTTCTCTCCACTTGATTCCCGCATACGTAATTCCTGTCAAACAACAACATGAACACTACCGCGAAGATCAAATGTGATAAATTATCAAAATCATACTGAAAACCATTAAGAAACGCCCGGATTGTGCATTAAAGCTCAAAAACATCCAAAAGTGCATTTTCTTCTCAAATTAGCCCAAAATCCATCACTTTGCACCGAAACACACAAAAATAACAATGTGAAACATACGTAGGATAACTCTTATTAAGGAGTTATCAAATACCCCCACACTTGCCATTTGCGCGTCCCGAGCAAAGTCTCATCTACTGCATTTAACTGTATATTAGCCGACAAGGCCCAAACGACTCTAACATGACTCAAGACACAACAATGCAGCAATATGATGCAAATTCAAATTCTAGACTCTATCTTAACACAACACACAAAGCGCTTTAAATCTTTCTTTTTGTTAAGATCAGGCAATCTCCCTCTCATCAACTGAAAATCATCAAACTCTCACTAATCCTGTTTGAAATTCATATACACGTAGCAAGAATTTGAAATAAAAATTTGATTCAGTGCAAAATCTCACTAAGGCGTCCCCTTTCCTCCACCAATTCAAACCAAGACACAAGCACGTCCTAAGCTTCATTGGGTCTAATTAAGCTCAAACTTCACTGTAGCCTTTCTTCGCCGAATCATCTGAGGTTTTCAGACCCTCTTAGCCTTTATTGCGTTTGAATGCAAATTGTCCCGGTGAAGGGAGTCACAACTCCTGTGAAATAAGGCTTGACTCTAGTTTTCCTCTCTAAGCTCTATTTGGATGGAATCCAAATTTTCCGTGTGACCGGAAGCACATTAGGTTGTTTCTCCTTGAAGCACAATTTTTTTTTTCTTTTTTTTTTCTTGCTTTTCTCATTTTCTTTTATTTTCTCCTCTGTTTTTACAACCGTGCAGTAGAGCCAGAAAGCGTGGGCTTTTTCGGTTAACTCTTGTGACCACCGTAAGGGATGGTGGTGTACGCCCCCCAACTTCACTTAGGCTGAGGCAACCGTACCACATGAAACCGACTCTACACGAAGGTCCACCCCACATCAACAAGAGACCACAAGTTTCCACTTGAAAATAGAATATTCAGCTACAAGCAAAACTCAATCTAATTAGCACACTATAGGAAACTTAGGTATACTTTACATGTCATTCTTTCACAACTTCCAAAAATTCCCATGACATCCTTAGTGAACCCTCTACACAAAATATTTAAAGAATAAAAATTTTCCTACTACGACACTTCCTACTCAAAAGGATTCATTCACTAAGCTCTCTTCAGTTTCAAGATCCTCGATTGCCTTTTCTCAAATTTTCAATTTTCTATTTTTTATGAATTTTTTCTTTTCTCATTTTTTTTTTTCATTTTTCATAAGGTCCTAACTCTATATGCAAGGCTAGACACGGAAAAAAATTCCACAAAACGCAATTCAATTTTTTTTTTGTAGGTAGACTCAATTATTTAAAAGTGCAAACAGAATATAAACTATTCTACACAATACGACACTATAAGTAAAAACTCAACATAAACCACAATACCGACTCACAATACAATCTAAACACATCCTACATGTAACTGGCTATGCAAGACACTATGGCTAGCAAACAGTTAAACCACCCCCACACTGAATGCTTCGTTGTCCTCAACGAATTTAGAGATAATGCAAGAGAACTCAGCAATCAATGTGTAGGCCAGTAGATGATATGGAGCATGACATACTTATATAAAAGAAACACAAAATTTAGCAAGAGAAAAAGATACTCACAACCACCTCAAGGGTGGGGAAGAAATCACGTCAAGCAGTCCCCAAGCACAGTAGTGGTGCCACCATGCTCCTATACTGTCAATGTGTACTCGCACACCGGGGTCGACTGCCCTCCTCTACTAAAATCCATGTCTGAAGAATCCCCAACTCGCATGCACGAGTCCCTGTAAAGGTCACGTGTGCCATGGCACACCGGGGTCGATTCTACCATAACCTGCTCATGTATGTCACTAGGAAACATCATTAGTCCCTCTCTCTCTCTCATCTCTCGATATAAATAACTAAAAAGACAAAATTGTATTAAAAACTCACTCCCTAACTTAAGAAAAAAATACGTTGGGTTGCCTCCCAACAAGCGTCGTGTAATTCAAGGTCGACGACCCAACCCCGTTACCTCAAAAGATGTTAAGGAGGTTTTTCTCTCCATTTTTTCTTCTTCCACCATCGCTTCTCTTTCTGCCTCTTCTCAAGCGAGCATGCACAAGATAATGGCAAGAAGAAAGAAAAGTCGTTAGCCGCCACATGCCTCACTCTACCTTTCCTCGTCGTCTTCTTCTTCTTCTTCTTCCAGTTCTTCAAAACTCCAGTCGTTGAGGATTGGCTCTTTGAATCTAGTATCTCAAGTGGAACGACTACAACCATGCGTTCTTCCTTTCCTACTTCCTTTATTTGTTCTTGTCTTGGAATCACGGGTGGTAAATCATGGATTGCATAAAACTGGGGTATTTGGTCTTTCTCATGTGATTCACCCAATTTTATGATCTCCAAGAGATATGAATTAGGCGGAGGAACTTTATGATACACGTCCTTGCAAACATCTCCATGCAGTAATTCATTAGCTTCATGACTTTCTTCCTCAAAGAAAATATCTTCAGTGGGCCATAAGCTTGCGATGTCCACACTCTCCCATTCATGCCATGGATCCGGAATTATTCGAGGCACAAGTTGTACCGGCTTCACAATATCATCCCAATCTGAGTCCGAATCTGAGTCTGAAGCGACCAGAGGATCTATTACTTCATGATGGACAGTATTATAAACATAGATCTCTAGGAGTTCTTCGTCTTCCTCTTCGCACTCCTCCACTAAGTCAGGAATGATGCTACTTGGCCCATCGTCATTATCTACATATGCCAATGCACTCGAAAGTTCTGCCAAGCGTTGTCCATGACGCATGACAGTTTCCTCCATCCTATCCAGCCCTTCCTCCATTCTGTCCCTTTGAGCTATCATGAGCTTAAATATTTCTTTCATCTCCTCATCTTCTTGATTGCAAGGAGGAGGGGTGTACATATCTCCATAGGAGTAGTACGGTGAATAGCCTGAAGAATGCCCATAGTAATTCTGCCCCCTCATGATCACCAAGATACCTGCACAACAATTCGCTAGGAAGCAGTTGAGATCAACAAATAAATAAACAAAAGCAAAAAAAAAATCCCTAAAGTTAATAATTCTAACTAATTCAACCGAAGTCCCCGGCAACGGCGCCAAAAACTTGACACGATTCAACCGCAAGTGTACGGCTGTCGCGTGTAGTAATATCCGGTAATCCGGGTTTATCGAACCCAAAGGACTTGTCGTGAACTAATTAGTATGATTAACTTTATGTGGGCTAGCAATTGAGAGATTTTTCTAAACTAAACAATTAAAAAGACAAATTAAGTATTTAAATATTAAGATTTAATATGGGAGAAACAACCAGGACACCTCGTTTGGGGGATTGCTAGAATTTTCTTGTTGACGACGTTCTATGATTTGTGAAACACAGACAAAATTCACTTTGCCAATCGAGCAATACTAACTCACCGAGTTACCAAGTGAGCATCCTATGCCTAGTTTAGATTAAAACCGAGTTACCAAGTTCTAATTATCCCTAAACATGCATTAACGATGAATTCTACTCTAACAATCCCATTCGACGTAGCCGAGTTACCAAGCCTATGAACGGGTGATTGTTTGATTTTCCGGTTTAACAATTACCGAGTTACCAAATAATTGCAAACTAAGTTCTAGCTAACAAGACGTCTCCAATTAACTAGATAGGATGAAGATCACAAAACAATCATAGCAAACGTAAAATCATCAATTAGGTTTATCAAAACATGAATCTCAATTCATAAAACGCATAATTGATGTGAAAACCCTACCCCAAATTCGGGTCCTGATCTAAGAAGTTTAGCTACGCATATTCATGATCACAAATACAAGCGTTCGTGTGATCATGATCAAAAACAAAGAAAAGAAGGAGAAAAGAGATCAAACAAGGTTTCCCAAGCTCCACGATGTGATCCAAGCTCCCAGTTGATGTCCCGTACTTCAATAATGCGTCTCTCCTCTGAAAATATGACCTAATATGTCTAAAATACGTTCCCTAAGAGTCCCGGGACAATTAGGAAAGTTTTAAGCATCGTTTCCTTAATTTTGGCCGCCTCTGCACAGTGTCTTCGTACGAAGACTTTTCTCTTCGTAGGAAGAGTCTTCCTGCGAAGACATTTTCTCTTCGTAGGAAGGTCTTCGTAGGAAGAGTCTTCGTGGAACTGGGACTGGGATTACAGAGATTCCGTGAGCTGCTGGATAATGTAGCTAAACGTGAATCCACGAGGTCTGAGACTCGTAGAAACATAAAATCAGACGGAGCATTGGTTAGTAAGATTGAGTCCATGGTGGAACAGAAATTTGAACATCAGATGGCAGTGATGACTTTGGCTTTCAGTAATCTGAATCCATCGGCACAAGTGAAGCCAGTGGGAGAGATGGTAGCAGAAGAAAATCAGGGATATGGGGATGGTATTGAAGACGTGAACTACAAGGGTCAACCAAGACAGCAGCAATGGCCAAACACCTATCATCCCAACAATCGCAATCACCCCAACTTCAGCTATGCCAATCCGAATAGTGGATTATATGCGCCAGGTCAAAGGCCTAATATTCTATACCAAGCTCAGAGACAGGTTCCACAGCAACAGGCTCCACCTCCACCCTCAGCAGAACAGGATACAAACGCGTTGTTGAGGAAACTGTTAGCCAGCAATGATAAGATTGAGAGCAAGATTGTCGCGATAGAAGCCACGATGAAGAGCCATGAGACACAGATTGGCCAAATAGCTAATCAGAATACTCGACTTCCACCAGGTATACTACCTTCTAACACAATCGCTCCACCTGAGCAATTGAAGGCTATCACTACTCGCAGTGGGACCACCACTAAGGATCCTCCATATCCTACCCACGCGTGATCCGAGGCAACTAAGGCCACAGAAAAAGCATTAGATGAAGAAATTCCCGTGCCTACCGTGAGTCCCCAATCAAAGGACACGAATAGGAAGTCGGAGGAAAAGCCTAATCCAAAGGAAGAGTACAGTGTTCGTTTACCCTACCCGCAGAGATTGAAGAGTCAAGAGGATGCCAAGCACTTCAAGAAATTTGTGGATATCTTCAAGAAGTTACACATCAATATCCCCTTTGCTGAAGCAATTTCACAAATGCCTAAATACACAAAATTTCTCAAGGACCTACTCTCTAATAGGAGACGCATGGATAATTTTGAGATCGTGACTCTGAATGAGGAGTGTAGTGTCGTGGTACAAAAAGTGTTACCCAAGAAGATGAAAGATCCGGGTGGTTTCATTATTCCCGTGACATTGGGAGATGCGTTCCATGGTAGAGCATTACGTGATCTTGGCGCGAGCATCAATGTGATGCCCACATCAGTATTTGAGCAACTTGGTGTAGGGCATCCAAAACCTACTCGTATGTGTTTACAGATGGCTGACCGTACTATCAAACGACCACGGGGTGTTTTGAAAGATGTGCTTGTGAGAGTCGAAGGACTCATCTTCCCTGCAAATTTTGTGATCCTAGACATGGATGCTGATGATGATGTTTCACTCATATTGGGACGGCCATTCCTTGCTACGGGAAAGACGATTATTGATGTTACCAATGGAGAGTTGACTATGCGTATTAACGATGAGAAGGTAGCATTCAATGTCTTTGAAGCTATGAAATTCACTGCATATGCAGTGAGTGAGCAGTGTTTTGGTCTGGAGGCATACACACCGGATGAGGAGGACGATATCTTATTGGAGCAGCTGTATGAGGAACTTGCTTTACTTGACTCGAGTGAAAAAGAACAAGCTATGGAAGCCAGCTGGCGTTCACCCCTACCTCTCTTTAATGAGGGAAGCAGGAAGATTCTTACACCTTCTCTTATCACTGCTCCTGATTTAGAATTGAAACATTTACCTGCTCATTTAAAATATTTGTACTTGGGATCTAATGAGACTTTACCTGTGATTGTTTCTGCGTGTTTGGACAGAGAACAGGAGGAGCAACTTCTCAAGGTATTGCAGGAAAGGAAAGAAGCTATGGGATGGACCATAGCGGATATCAAGAGGATCAGCCCCACAGTTTTCCAGCACAAGATTCGGCTCATGGAAGATAAGAAGCCGGTAGTTCAGTTTCAGCGCCGCCTCAACCCTCACATGCAGGAGGTGGTGAAGAAAGAGGTGCTTAAATGGTTGGAAGCAGGTATCATCTATCCGATTTCCGACAGCACATGGACTATCCCGGTACAATGTGTCCCTAAGAAGGGAGGTATAACTGTGGTATAAGGGGAAAAAGGTGATCAGATTGCCACTCGTACTGTTACTGGGTGGATAGTTTGCATGGATTACCGCAAACTCAATGATGCCACGTTGAAGGACCATTTTCCCCTCCTATTTGTGGACCAGATGCTTGATAGGCTGGCTCGTCATTCGCATTGCTGCTTTTTGGATGGATACTCTGGGTATAATCAGATAGCGATTGAGCCAGCTGACCAGGAGAAGACAACATTTACTTGTCCTTATGGGACCTTTGCATTCAGACGCATGCCCTTTGGGCTATGCAATGCGCCTCCTACGTTCCAGAGGTGTATGATGTCTATTTTCTCTAACATGATGGAGCAGAACTTCGAAGTCTTCATGGATGATTTTTCACTTTATGGCGATGGGTTCGAAGACTGTCTACATCAGCTAGCTCGGATACTGGACAGATGTATTGACACCAACCTAGTGCTTAACTGGGAGAAGTTCCATTTCATGGTGACCGAGGGGATAGTGTTGGGGCACAAGATTTCCAGCAAAGGCTTAGAGGTAGACCGGGCGAAAATTGAGGGGATTGAGAAGCTTCCTTATCCCACATCTGTAAAAGGGGTACGGAGTTTCTTGGGACATGCATGCTTCTACTGGCGTTTCATTAAATACTTTTCGAAGATCACAAAGCCTTTATATGGATTTCTTGAGAAAGATGTCGTCTTTGATTTCAATGAAGAGTGCAAGACAGCTTTTGATTTTCTCAAGAAAAAGCTGAACAGTTCTCCCATTATAGCCACCCCAGACTGGACCTTGCCGTTTGAGCTTATGTGTGATGCCAGCGATTATGCGGTGGGAGCAGTACTGGGACAGCGGAAAGACAAGGTAGCTCATGTCATTTACTATGCCAGTCGTACTCTTAATATTGCACATGTTAATTATGCCACCACGGAGAAAGAGATGTTGGTTATTATCTTCGCATTTGACAAGTTTCGTCCATATCTAGTGGGTTCACAGGTGACCATTTTCACGGACCATGCAGCCCTCAATTATCTTCTTACTAAGAAGGATGCAAAGCCAAGATTGATCCGATGGGTTTTGTTAATGCAAGAGTTTGACATAGTGATCTAGGACAAGAAGGGAGTAGAGAACGTTGTTGCAGACCATTTGTCACGACTGGAGAATGAAAAACAATAAGATGTACCAATTAGAGAAGATTTTCCAGATGAGCAACTTATGGTAGTAAAGCGATTGTGCCTTGGTTTGCGGATTTGGCAAACTTCAAAGCACTCAACATTGTCCCAAAAGACATGACCTTTCATCAGAAGAAGAAGTTCTTCGCAGATGCACGACGCTATTTTTGGGATGACCCCTATTTGTTCAAGTTAGGAGCTGACAATGTGTTGAGAAGATGCGTAGCTGAGCCAGACACGTTGGATATTCTTAGGCATTGCCATGAGCTGAATTGCGGAGGGAATTTTGGCAAAACGCGCACTGTGGCAAAGGTATTACAAAGTGGATTTTATTGGCCTTCTTTACATAAAGATGCTCATTTATTTGTATAGCAGTGTGACCGATGTCTGAGAACCGGCAATATCCCCAACCGAAACGAGATGCCTAAAAATTTCGTGTTGGAAGTAGAGCCCTTTGATGTGTGGGCCATTGATTTTATGGGACCATTCCCTTCTTCACTTGGAAATCTTTATATACTGTTAGCTGTGGATTATGTGACCAAGTCGGTAGAGGCAATGACTTTCCCCAATAATGATGGAGCTACTGTAGAGAGATTCGTGCGTAAGAACATATTCACACGGTTTGGAACTTCCAGAGCCATTATCAGTGATGAGGGATCGCATTTCGTGAACAAAGTCTTTGCCAATGTTTTGAGCAAATATGGGGTAAAGACGCATAAGATATCACTGGCTTATCATCCGCAAACGAATGGGCAAGCAGAAGTTTCTAACCGAGAGATAAAAGGGATTCTAGAGAAGCCAATCAATCCGGGACGCAAAGATTGGTCCCTACATATAGATGACAGTTTATGGGCGTATAGGACTGCGTACAAGACCCCTTTAGGCATGTCTCCCTATCAGCTAGTATTTGTGAAGTCATTGTAGGGTTTTGATTCATGGATCGCGCAAACGGAAGCATAATCAAACAAATAACCATGCAAAACCCTCCAAGGATCACAAGTCTAGATGCATAACGATAGTGAAGGTAAGAAATCATAAACACACCTTTGGGTTCTCCTTGATGACTTCAAACGCGAATAGTGTCACGTTCTCTATAGTTGATCCACGCCTAGAGTTGTTCCTAGATCTCCAATCACCTTGGTGCTAGCCCGGATTGAAAGGAGGGTGAAGAAATCACGCAAAACGAGACACCAAAAGGGGTTCGGCACCCTTTGTGGCGTCGGGGACAAGGGGCGGCGGCAAGGGGGCGGCGTCCCTCTTGTGGCTTGCTCTCTCTCTCCTTTGTTCTCTCCTACTCTTGTTATGTTCTCTCTTAGAGCATAAAAGTGTAGGGAAGGAAGGAGGAGGGTCCTTTATATAGTCCAACAACTCCTTGTCAACTACCTAAAGGACTTATTCTAGTCCTACTAGAATTCAATTTAGTCCCTTCCTTGCAAATTAGTCCCTACTAAGTTTGCAAGGGTTTGCAAAATGATCCTTCTAATTAATTAATCCAATTAATTAATTCCACAATCTAGTACAACTCTATATAGCGTGTGACCCCATAGGTTCTATCTAGTTGGTAGCAACTCTTTGCTAATATGGAGCGGTTTCTAGCAAAACATCCATTCTAGCCAACTAATAGAATAGTCATCTAGACAACCTTGTACAAGTAATTGTCTCATCCCTTTGCCTCCATATCCGGATTGGACACGAGACATACAAGTCACACTCGTATATCCAATCCCTAGTTCCTCGATCCATGGAATAGCCTTATTCGTGCAAATAACATCAATATCCTATATATTGATTTATTTGAGTCTGGCCAGACATTCTATAAGCACTATCCTCGAGTGGCCTTGGATATTTGCTCCCGTTATGTGGGAGGGGCAAATCCTCTCTACGTCCACTACGATCTCTAAGCTTGCTTCTCATTGTATCCAGTACACGCCTTTATAACTACCCAGTTACGGTGTAGCGTTTAACGCTACCAAGATCACAATGATCCACAACTAGAATATCTAGTGACTTCAAGTCTAAGGATGACAATACCATTGTACCCGAGAAGCACTTGTGACTCAACATAACGTGTATGTAGCCTTCTCGGTAATGGGTCAATCCAGTGCAACATTCCGTAATGCACACCTATGTGTTGGATCATGATATCTCCATATCAATCCAACCCCATACTAGTCTATAGATGATTGTCCCATTTAATCATTATACTTGACTAGGGATATTTAAGATAAACAACACAATTGTAAATCTAAGGACTTCATTATATTAAATATCCAATAAATAATAAATGAATTTCTAGCCAATTACAAATTCATACTAAACTAGATTGCCTCTAGGGCATCTATTCCAACAGTCTCCCACTTGCACTAGAGCCAATCTGGCGCATCTCGTATGCCCATACTCCTAGTGTGCCCTTCATGCTTCCACTGCGTGAGAGGCTTTGTAAGCGGGTCTGACAGATTATCATCTGTAGGAATCTTGCATATCCGAACGTCTCCTCTATCGATAATATCTCGAATCAGATGAAACTTCCTGAGCACGTGTTTGGACTTCTGGTGCGATCTGGGTTCCTTTGATTGCGCGATCGCCCCAGTGTTGTCACAGAACAACTCCACTGGATCCGCAATGCTAGGGACCACACCAAGTTCAGAAACAAACTTTCTGATCCAAACAGTCTCCTTTGCTGCGCCATTTGCAGCAATGTACTCAGCCTCTGTTGTAGAATCAGCTACCGTCTCTTGCTTGGAACTCTTCCAGCTCACCGCTGCTCCATTCAGGCAAAACACATATCCCGACTGTGATCTAAAGTCATCTCTATCGGTTTGGAAGCTTGCATCAGTGTAACCCCTTACACGCAACTCTTCCTCACCGCCAAACATCAAGAAGGCATCCTTAGTTCTTCTCAAGTACTTTAGGATGTTCTTGACAGCAATCCAGTGACTCTCACCCGGATTGGATTGGTATCTGCTTGTCATACTCAAGGCATATGACACATCTGGTCTAGTACATAACATGGCGTACATGATGGATCCTATGGCCGAGGCATAGGGAATCCTACTCATGCGTTCCTTCTCAATCTCATTGGAAGGACAACCACTCTTCGAAAGAGTGATTCCATGTGACATGGGCAAGAATCCCTTCTTGGAATCTTGCATGTTGAACCGTTTCAACACCTTGTCAATATATGTACTTTGACTTAGGCCCAGCAACCTCTTAGATCTATCTCTATAGATCTTTATACCGAGTATATAGGCTGCTTCCCCTAAGTCTTTCATTGAGAAACACTTTCCTAGCCAATCTTTCACAGATTGCAGCATGGGAATGTCGTTTCCAATGAGTAGTATGTCATCCACATACAAGACCAGAAAAGCTACAGAGCTCCCACTAACCTTCTTGTAGACACAAGACTCATCTTCGTTTCTGATGAAGCCAAACTCTTTGACTACTTCATCAAAACGTCGATTCCAACTCCTAGAAGCTTGCTTCAACCCATAAATGGATCGTTGCAGTTTACAGACTTTGTTGGCTTGCTTTGGATCCTCAAAACCCTCCGGCTGTATCATATACACGTCCTCGAGGAGATTCCCATAAAGGAATGCTGTTTTGACATCCATCTGCCAAATCTCATAGTCGTAGTATGCTGCAATTGCAAGTAGGATTCGGATGGATTTGGTCATAGCGACTGGTGAAAAGGTTTCATCATAGTCAATACCATGAATCTGTCTGAATCCTTTAGCCACCAATCGGCCCTTATAGGTAATCACATTACCATCCATGTCGATCTTCTTCTTGAAGACCCACTTGCACCCTATGGGTCGCGCCCCATCAGGTGGTTCCACCAAAGTCCATACTTTGTTGGTATACATGGATTCCATCTCGGATCTCATGGCCTCAAGCCACTTCTGCGAGTCTGGGCCATTCATGGCCTCCTCATAGGTAGTAGGCTCATCATCTATGAGCATCGTGTCACCGGAATCAGTTACGAGAAGTCCATACCTCTCGGGTTCCTGGCGCACTCTACTAGATCTACGAAGCTCTTGTGTTACCTGAACAGGTGGATCCACAACTGCTTGTGATTCCTGTTCATGTTCCATAATCGGTTCTGTGATTTGTGGTTCTTGAACTTCTTCAAGTTCTACATTCCTCCCACTTGCTTCTTTAGAGACAAACTCTCTTTCTAGAAACACGCCGGTCCGAGCAACAAACACTTTGTTCTCGGTTGGATTGTAGAAGTAGTATCCCTTAGTTTCCTTAGGGTACCCCACAAATTTACACTTATCCGATTTAGGCCCTAACTTGTCTGATTGTAAACGTTTTACATAGACATCGCAGCCCCAAATCCTCATGAACGACAGTGTGGGACGCTTCCCACTCCACATCTCATATGGTGTCTTCATGACTGATTTAGATGGAACACGGTTAATGGTAAAAGCTGCACTTAATAGAGCGTGGCCCCAAAACGATAATGGAAGATCGGTTTGACACATCATAGACCGGACCATATCCAATAGGGTTCGATTCCTCCTCTCGGACACGCCATTCCATTGTGGCGTTCCGGGTGGAGTGAGTTGGGACACGATCCCACACTCTCTAAGATAGTCGTCAAACTCTTGGCTCAAGTATTCTCCTCCACGATCCGATCGTAGAGCTTTGATACTTTTGCCAAGTTGCTTCTCTACTTCATTCTTGAATTCCTTGAACACTTCAAAGGATTCGGATTTTGCCCTCATAAGGTACACAAATCCATATCTACTGTAATCATCAGTAAACGTAATGAAGTAGACATAACCACCCCTGGCAGGCGTGGCAAATGGCCCACACACATCAGTATGTATGAGCGCCAATTGCTCACTAGTCCTCTCACCTTTCTTATTGAAAGGGGACTTTGTCATTTTTCCCAATAAACAAGCCTCACATGTCTCATATGATTCAAAATCAAATGAGTCCAGCAATCCATCCTTATGGAGTCTAGATACACGTTTCTCATTTATGTGGCCTAAACGACAATGCCATAAATAAGCAGGATTTAAATCATTTATTTTAATCCGCTTGTTATTAATGTTGTAGACAGGATTACTTAGATCAAGGACATAAAGTCCATTAAATAATTGCGCACTAAAATAGTGAATATTATTCAAATAAAAAGAACAACAATTGTTCTTTATTGAAATAATAAAACCTTCCTTGTCCAAACAAGAAATAGAAATAATGTTTCTGCTCATAGCAGGGACAAAATAGCAATTATTTAATTCTAAAACTAATCCTGAAGGCAGAGATAGCTCGCAAACGCCTATGGCCAACGCAGCAACCTTTGCTCCATTCCCAATGCGCAGATCTACCTCCCCTTTAGCCAATCTTTTACTTCTCTTTAGATCCTGCATATTTCGACAAATATGAGATCCACATCCAGTATCTAATACCCATGATGTAGAGACAGTTAAATTGACATCTACAACAAAAATACCTGGTGGTGGTGGAATCACTATTCCAAGCCGTTTGTCCTCCAAATATTTTGGGCAGTTCCTCTTCCAGTGTCCAGGTTGACTACAGTAGTGACATTCACCCTTAGTCACGACCTTGGCAATTCCACCAACAGGCTTAAGGGCTTGTTCCTTGGGCTTAGCAACTGACTTGCCTTTGCCCTTGGAGGAAGAGGCAAACTTTTTACCCTTTCCTTTATGTACCATCATAATGGCCTTGCCCTTACTCTTGTTGATGCTCTGTTCAGCCGTCCTCAACATGTTGAGCAAATCTGGCAGTGGCTTAACGATCTCGTTCATGTTATAGTTCATAATGAACTGTCCATAACTCTCGGGCAACGATTGCAACACGAGATCCGTTGCCAACTCTTGGCCGACCGGGAACCCAAGCCGGGCGAGATTCTCCAAGTACCCGATCATTCGGAGTACATGGGGTCCCACCGGGTTCCCTTCTGCCAGATGACATTTGAACAGTGCCTTTGAGACCTCATACCTCTCTACCCTCGCCTGCTCTTGGAAGAGCTGCTTTAGATGTTCGATCATATCGACAGCATTCATGTTCTCATGTTGCTTCTGAAGCTCAGAGGTCATGGTGCAAAGCATTAGGCAGGCCGCATCATTAGCATCATCAACATGCTTTTGATACGCCTTTAAGGCAGCAGGTGTCTGATTGTCTGGACCTTCTGGAACTTGCTCCTCTATTGCGTACAGCTTCTTTTCTTGCTTGAGAACAATTCTCAAGTTTCTGTACCAATCGAGAAAGTTGGTTCCTGAGAGCTTGTCCTTCTCAAGGACAGATCGTAGGGAATGTTGTGAACTCGATGAGTTGTTTGCCATTTGGAATTCTACAAAAGGAAAATACGCAAGTTTTAGTATTTGTGAATTTTTGACTATATTTAATAATGGCTAGCTTATTAAATATAGCTCCCACTATTTTTCTACGGATTAATAACCCTCAAGATATTAATGCGGAAAATATCATTATATTTTCTAGTGGGCCAAGATCCATCTTTTTCATCTCCTTATGAGCTTGCTTTGGCAAGTCACCCATAATTCGATTACTTCTTAGGTAGGAACAATTCCAATTGCATCCCATATGCAACTCTTGGTTCAATCGGGCAAATAACTCCTTATTTATCCATCCATATGGATAATCCCAATTGATTGCCTCTAGGTTTCTTAATCAAATTAATAGCCTAGTTGTGTTCAACCTCTTATCTAAACAATTGCACATTGTTACGTGCCATCGCATTCCATCATTATGAACCAAGTCGCCATGCTTTGGCACGCACGAACTTGATAAATAATGATGATAATGAGTGTTTAAATAACGAGAAGGCAAGAACACAATATTTAAAATTTGAGGGATTTTTCTTCAATTTTAATTGTTTTGTTGATCAATATCAACTAATCTATCTATTTGAGTTTGGGCACAACTCCAAATAATAGATCCGGGTTGTCTAATTATCTTATTATCCTAATTGCATGCACCATCCATACACCAACCACACAAATAATAAGACAATAAATAAACAACCACAAAACAGAAATTAAACGTGATGTGGATATGGCCTTTTCTAGACTAAGATGATTCCAAGCCAATGGAATTATCTATGAACCCTAAACAAACACACATCTCCATGCGTCTTGATCTTTTTGGTCCATCCTTCATAGTCATGTGGAATGCTCCATGCTCCATGCTCCATCTTTTGTGGCTCCTTTGGCTTTGGGCTTCTTTTCTCCAATCTTGGCTAACAATCTACTTTATCTAGCACTAGCTAATATCTATACTAAATAAAATAAATCTCACAAGTTGAGAAAAAAAATGGCACGCAGGCCATAAAACCCTAATTAATTATTACAATTAATTGATCGGCTCGCAGGCCGTAAAACCAAACCACAAAATTAAACATCCACATCAAACCACATCCTAAGGCCATATCCAATCACCATGCGATTTGCACATAAACAGTTAAAATCCAATTTTAACGCGCTTGGTCAATTTTAATTGATTTTAGGATTTCTAGGGTTAAAACGGTCCATGGGCCCAACAATCCAATTGCCCGGGCCCAAATAAGTGAACCATAAAGCCCTAGGGCCGGCCCGGCCCAAAACCCGCAAGCTAGGCCCGCGGGTTAGGGCCGCCCGGCCCCTTAGGGCGCCAAGCTTGGGCGGCAAGCAAGGGGGCGGCTCCCTAGGGGGCCGAACCTCCTTGAGGAGGTTGTTTCCAAAACAACCTCCTTGCTTGGAGCCCAAGTTTGGTTGTTTCCTTGTTGTGGGAGAACTCCTTCTTCCCCAAGGATGCCCAAACCCTAGATCTATGATCCTAAAATTTCTCAAACTCACCAATTCATGCATCCAATGCAATAATTGGGTCTTGTTATGATTAATTCTTTGACAAATTGCATCCAATGCTTGATTTGTCTTGTTTTACGCGATAAACAACAAATTAAGGTGTAAAACAACAAGAATGTAACACATAAACTACGTTTATGCTCTATGACCTTTGGCTCTGATACCACTGTAGGGTTTTGATTCATGGATCGCGCAAACGGAAGCATAATCAAACAAATAACCATGCAAAACCCTCCAAGGATCACAAGTCTAGATGCATAACGATAGTGAAGGTAAGAAATCATAAACACACCTTTGGGTTCTCCTTGATGACTTCAAACGCGAATAGTGTCACGTTCTCTATAGTTGATCCACGGCTAGAGTTGTTCCTAGATCTCCAATCACCTTGGTGCTAGCCCGGATTGAAAGGAGGGTGAAGAAATCACGCAAAACGAGACACCAAAAGGGGTTCGGCACCCTTTGTGGCGTCGGGGACAAGGGGCGGCGGCAAGGGGGCGGCGTCCCTCTTGTGGCTTGCTCTCTCTCTCCTTTGTTCTCTCCTACTCTTGTTATGTTCTCTCTTAGAGCATAAAAGTGTAGGGAAGGAAGGAGGAGGGTCCTTTATATAGTCCAACAACTCCTTGTCAACTACCTAAAGGACTTATTCTAGTCCTACTAGAATTCAATTTAGTCCCTTCCTTGCAAATTAGTCCCTACTAAGTTTGCAAGGGTTTGCAAAATGATCCTTCTAATTAATTAATCCAATTAATTAATTCCACAATCTAGTACAACTCTATATAGCGTGTGACCCCATAGGTTCTATCTAGTTGGTAGCAACTCTTTGCTAATATGGAGCGGTTTCTAGCAAAACATCCATTCTAGCCAACTAATAGAATAGTCATCTAGACAACCTTGTACAAGTAATTGTCTCATCCCTTTGCCTCCATATCCGGATTGGACACGAGACATACAAGTCACACTCGTATATCCAATCCCTAGTTCCTCGATCCATGGAATAGCCTTATTCGTGCAAATAACATCAATATCCTATATATTGATTTATTTGAGTCTGGCCAGACATTCTATAAGCACTATCCTCGAGTGGCCTTGGATATTTGCTCCCGTTATGTGGGAGGGGCAAATCCTCTCTACGTCCACTACGATCTCTAAGCTTGCTTCTCATTGTATCCAGTACACGCCTTTATAACTACCCAGTTACGGTGTAGCGTTTAACGCTACCAAGATCACAATGATCCACAACTAGAATATCTAGTGACTTCAAGTCTAAGGATGACAATACCATTGTACCCGAGAAGCACTTGTGACTCAACATAACGTGTATGTAGCCTTCTCGGTAATGGGTCAATCCAGTGCAACATTCCGTAATGCACACCTATGTGTTGGATCATGATATCTCCATATCAATCCAACCCCATACTAGTCTATAGATGATTGTCCCATTTAATCATTATACTTGACTAGGGATATTTAAGATAAACAACACAATTGTAAATCTAAGGACTTCATTATATTAAATATCCAATAAATAATAAATGAATTTCTAGCCAATTACAAATTCATACTAAACTAGATTGCCTCTAGGGCATCTATTCCAACAGTCATGTCATCTTCTGGTGGAACTTGAGCACAAGGCATTCTGGGCCTTGAAGAAGATCAATTTGGACGCTAAGCTCTCGGGTGAGCTACGGAAGCAAGCACTGCTCGAACTTGAGGAATTTCGACTGATGGCATATGAAAGTGCTAGAATTTATAAGGAAAGTACAAAGCAGTGGCACGACAGGCACATCATCCCGAGAGACTTCAAGGTCGGACAGAGAGTGCTGATCTTCAATGCCAGACTAAAGCTGTTTCCAGGAAAATTGAAATCTAGATGGAGTGGTCCCTACACAATTACTGCAGTTTATCCGTGGGGATCTCTTGAGGTGGAAGATGCAAGTGGGAACAGATTCAAGGTAAATGGCCAGAGAGCGAAACCGTATGTGGATGGGAATTTCATTGGAGTCATTGAATGGCTTAATGCAACTCCCACTATTTGATTAATCTCTAAGGTAACTGGGTCGGGCCGTCGACCTTAAATTACAAAGCGCGTGTTGGGAGGCAACCCAACCTATTTATTGTTGTAGTTTAGGTTTTAATACTGCTTTGTAAATTTTTATTCTGTTTGATTTACTTGAGAGGTGCGAGAGAGTGGATTTAATATTTCCAATGAGTATGTGCAGGATTTCGAGGTGAAAGGCCTATTTTGGATCCCCCCCGTCTTGATGCGCGCGTGCGAAACAGAGTGAAAATTGAAGAATTGCAGCCCAAAATGCGTATCGGGATCCGAAGTGAAGGAATTGAAGATTGAAGCCATTCCAGCGCTTATTCAACACACGCACCTGGGGAAGATCATATTCCCGGACTCCCTGTCTTGATATATGGAAAGAAACGTCAAAAAGTTGGGAAAGCTGGCACAATGGCAAGGTTTACGAGGTGAATTTTTGCAGACAGCACTGTAACCAAGATTGAAGAGTGCCATTGTGTGGGGGTGCTCGAGAGCTTTCTGTGGACAGGTGGATCGCGTATATCGGAGTCCGGACGAAGAAGTTAGGCCAAAAAGGATGTTAAGCGGGTAAAAAGGCGTCGAAAAGCATCCGGAATTGACAAACAGGTCTTTGGAAGGATCAAATTGAAGAATAAAGGATTCCCTGGACATTGGGAATCTTTTATAATGCAAATGGAATCTCGAGGTCGAGGAGATTCGTGAAGAAACAAAGACACGAGCAAAATGGCGGAAAAATGATGTTCGAGCAGCTTAAAACATCCGAAAATTTTCAACGGATCTTCGAGAGCATGAATTTGAAGAATAAAATATTCCCCGGACTTTGCGCTTAAATTCCCACCTCTAGCGGATGCGTGTGCTTTTGCTCGGGTTGTGTCGGACGAGAACATTTATGCAAAGGTCAACAAGTTTTGTTTTCCACCGGGTAAGTCTCCGTGGGATATGAAAGGGTCAATGCTTAAATGGAATGTTGTGAATGGGGAGTTAAAGCCGGAGGCTAGATGGATTTGTGAGTTGTTGGAGAATCGGGTTTTGTGAACCACCTCAAACCCCACATTCTCCTTTTAGACTTTGTGTGATGGCGTTGTGTCTTTGGGAGGGGCAGAGAATTGATATTCCTCGCTTCATATGGGGTAATATCATGGATCGAATTTCAAGGAACAACAAGATGGCCCCCGGACATACTTGCTTGCTCACCCACTTAGCTGTAGTTTCTGAGGTGGCGATTCCCGAATACGACAAAGTCATTCCCGTCTTCCCTAAGAGAGAATGGTCTAAGTTTGACGCCACGGCCAAAGCCTTGAAGCGGAACAAGGTTCGGAAGAAGAGTATAGAGGTGAAGAGAGCTGGTTTTGATGGTGAGGCAGCCTTCAACCAGTTGCGAGAGGAGATGACAGTGGATAGGGAAGAGAGGAGGCGTCAGTTTGAGTGCTTACAGAGTAACCAAGCCCAATTGGGTAATTTGGTTTAGATGGTTGGTGAGTGGGTGCTTTACTCGACTGAGGTACCTAGAGAGGAGTTTGTGCCGCCTGTCCCTAGCACTGAGAGATGGTATCAAGGGGCCGCGTATGAGGCCCCGCCTGATGAGAATTAGGACGAGGAAGTTGGGGATGATGAAGACGGAGGCGAGGATGCCCCGTACTCCGAAGAGGATGAGTAGAGGAGAGAGAGCCCTTGCGCTAGGATTGTTGAGTCCTCGATTTCTCGTTGAGGACAACGATGCATCCTAGTGTGGGGGTGGTGGTACCTTTTACTAGCCTAGTGTCGAGTCTTGCATAGCCTTGTTTGCATATAGTGGTAGTCGTATTGTGTGAGTTTGTGTGGTTGATGTCGTGTTTAATATAGTTTCGTATTGTGGTAGATGTGTATATCTTTGCATTTAGTTGCATTCTTTTTAAATTATTGAGTCCCCTACCCGTATCGAGTAGTAGTCGAGTTGGCCTATGCATTTTGTCTAAAAAAAGAAAGTTAAAAAATCATAAAAACTGAAAAATTTGAGAAAGGGCAATCGAAAAGAAGCTTTAAATTGGAAAAATCGAGGAGTTGTGAGGAATTTAGGCGTAGGGCGTGACTTGCAACCGAGAACGACAACGTGAGTTCCTCTTAGTACGTATAGAGGGACTTTCTTTACGGGAGTGCCTACCTATTTTACACACGTACTTGATTTTCAAAATCTAAAGTGTGTGCCGTGCTTTCTTACAAGAGTTGAGCTAGGTGTGAGCTAAACAAGTCAAACGTTCTTGTGTACGTCTTAGGTAGTCGCCAACCCGCCCCGTAGTGGCACACGAAACAGCTGTGCGGGGTTGTGTATTAGAGCAGTCACTGCTTATAGAACTCACCTTGTAGGACCACTAGAAAACCCGATTTCAACCTTGGTTTAGTTGATAACCTTTTGACCTAGGGTGACGATTCTTGGCCTTCATCACAAATTGTTTAGAATCACCACTTTAGTGCGTCACGAGGGGGTTGTAGTTGAGGGGGTTCGATGAGGGAGAGCTTATTTGCATATACTTGTGAAGTTCTACGTGATCGCATGCGCGATAGTTTATATTTACGAGGGGATGCGAGGGTGAGTGTGAGTAGGCTTGCGCACTTCGGTGTGGCGGTGTTCCATGTCACTACATCATGGACACAAGTGTGGAGAGCCGTGAGTGCGTGATATCTAATACGCACGGAAATGGGGTTGGTTGATATTTATTGGTGGATCATGCTAGGGATCGGTTCTTTGCTTCGTTGCGGTGTAGGAGGATCGGTTGGATTAGGCATGAGACTTTCGTATACTTTACTACTTGAGAGAGGGGCGAGACGATGTTCTAGTGTGGGGGTGTCGACTATTGACTACGGACATGGAAATTGAGCTTTGACTCCACCCCCATGCATGCTTTTATATTGATTTCGACCTGTTTTGTGGCACCATGTACTTCATCGAGATAGGGGGAGATGATTTTTCGTGTGCTTCTTATTCATCGGTTTGTTTGATTTCCTTCCCCTTGTTATTTGTTACTCTTGGAAGAAACACTCGTGTAATTTGGGATATGTTGGAAGATGGTGTTGAGAGAAAAAAAAAGAAAAAAAAAAACAGAAAAAAAGAAAAAAAAAGAGAGAAAGAAAGGAGAGATTGAATAAAGGAAGAAATTTGAGCTTATTGGAAATTGAGTGGTGGAAAGTTGCTGGTTCGTTGACGATGGTTTACATTTCGTGCACGTATAGCCATGGCGGCCACGTAGATCGTAATTGTACCGGGGTTTGACGGAATTGAGGGCCGGAGACAGTGAGTTTCGGCTTGCGGGTTCTATCATCGTGGTGAGGGTGTGTGAGATGTGGGTTACAATGTGAGAATGTGACGCTTTAGGACGTGTTTCATCATGATTATCCTTATGTCCCTAAGCCTCAACATTTTAAAACGTGTTAGCGGATTTGGAGCTCGGATCTTGAACGTGGCTTAACCTAGCGTAGCCTCTTACTTTTATCGGCACACGCGAAGAGGTAGGTTATTCTTGTACTTAGTAAAGCTAGGCTCTCTATACGATCTAAGGGAAAAGTCGTGTTGTCAAGTTTAGTTTCAATTCACGCCTTGTTCCTAAGTTTTTCATCAATTCTTGATATCCGATTTAAGTTAATTGAGATTGCCCGATCTCGCCAAAAGAAAGAAAAAAAAATTGTTCTTTAATTTCTTGCATTGTATATAGTGCGTTTGCATGTAGTTGCATTGTTTATAATCGAGTCGTGTCGGCTAGTAAAAGGTGGTTTGTGTTTGGATCTTGACCACGGACTCGTAGGCGATGTTGTGATGAGTATGCAATGGCAAATGTGGTATGTATGCAAAGAAAGTTCGGAGATTGGAAGAGGTTTGAGGAAGTGAGATGAGATTGTGAGAATTGGCTTGAGGATTTGCTCGGAACGAGCAAAATGTAGTGTGAGGGTAGTTGATAACTCCGTTTTGGAGTTATATTATTCCTTATTTTTTGCTATGTTTTGCGTGCTTATCACGGAGAATTTTATTGTCTTTGTAGCGTTTTATGCTAAAATTGTGAAATTTGATTTTTTGAGCGTTCATCGTTAAATCCGGGCGTTTCTCGTATATTTTGTTGCTTTTATTGTGATATGATCGCGGGTTCGTGTTTCGTGTTGTGGTTGGCAGGAATTAGGACGCGAGGATCAAAGGTGATGAAGAAACGAGCTTCGGAAACAAATAAAGCAAGGAAAACTCAAGAAAAAGAGCCAGAAAAAAGCTAAGGCAGATTCTCTTCGCACGAAGAGAATACTTAGCCAAATTTCCAGATGTCTTCGTGTGGTATGATGCTGTCTCAAAGTAGGAAGACTGTTGCAAGAAGAGATCAGACAAGTTGAAGAATCTCTTCGCACAAAGAGAATTGTTCTTCGCACGAAGAGAATGCACAGTTTGTTAAATTCGTCCGGGGCTTTTATGCAATTATCAGGAACTTTGTAATATTGTTATGGAAACGTATTTAAGTGTTTTAGGTCGACTTTTTCTGTAGTTCCTCACGTTAGAAACATCTTTTGGAGAGCAAGAAGCTATTGGAAGAGCTTAGGAGCTTTGTATCACTCGTTTGGATTCTTAACTCTTCTCTTTTCTTAGTTTTGATGTTAAAACTCATGAAACTCGTTGTTTTGGGTATGAATCGTAGTAGCTAAACTCTTTTTGCTGGGAATTCTCGTTTGGTGTAGCTAGGGTTTGATATAAACATCATGTTTTGAGATTGTGATTCATGTTTAACTTAATCTCGCGTGGTCTTTCATTATTATGGATTATTTATGGTTGTGATCACATTATTTTTGCGAGTAGCTAACGTAAAGATAATCTTAATTAACTTTTACGTGGTAATTCCCAGATAGTTAGTCGGTAAATTGAATAATCTACCTAGTCGAATCAGTGTTTGGTAACTCGATATTGTTAACTAGGATCGTGAGAGTAGAATCATGATTTTTAATGCATTCTTAAAGCTAAAATAGACTTGGTAACTCGGTATGTTTTGGTTTTAAGTATAGTTGACTTGCTTGGTAACTCAGCAAGTTTAATATTGCTCGATTAATAGTGAAAGACACGCGGTTGTTTTACGAATCAAAACATAAGTTTAGATCAACCTAGTGAACCCAGAGAATTCCCGGTATTTTTCCTCATATTAGAAAAACCCTAAACTCATTCTTTGTTAATCGTGACCAACTTCACTCGGTTAATTGAGAATTTTGCACCTTTATTTTAGTAGAATTAGCAAAACACAACTTTGCGACCTACCCACATAAGGTTTGAAATAATAACTAGTTTAAACAAAGTCTCTTGGGTTCGATAGCCCGGATTTCCGGTTTATTACTACACACGACAACCATACACTTGTGGTTAGAGCGTGTCAAGCTCGTTCCTCGAATCTTGATGAACCGACCTGGTAACTGGTAAGTACTCTCTTCAACAATCTGAAAAATTTGTTTTTTTTTTTTTCTGCAACCTCTTCTCTTTCTTTGTGCCTCTTTGAGTTCGATGTTAATGGATTTCGTATTGTGATTATCGAAGTTCAACTAGGTTATGTCTGATAGAGTAATGTTTGTAGGATAGAGTTTTGAAATTTTCTTCGGTGTGATGATTTTTTTATCTTTATTAATTACGGTATTATTTGATTTAGGACTCTGATATCAGTACTACTCTAACTTGAAAACTGGAATTAGTGATCTTTTGTATTGTTGATTGCAGAGAGTGGAAAGATGAATAACTGAAACTCTATCTGCCAATTGAGTGTCTTGTATAGAGAAGAAATAATTGAACATGAAGCTTCAAATAAATTTGTGCAATTTGAGTATGTGCATTTCATCATAACAAGGGAGCATCAGGAACAAGGCCATCTTTGATTCAAGTATTGTAGGAACCATTCTTAATTGTCTGAAATGTAAGTGATTATAATGTGTACAATACTTTTTAGTTAACTCAAACACCTTAATTCTTCACTTTTGATTAATTCTGAGTAACTTTTCATTATTTTCCTTCACTGTATAATCGTGGTTGATTTTTATCCAGTTATCTTTTTCTAGTCGAGTTTGGGTACTGCCGGAGATGCCTATCAAAGAGATGTGTTTTTTAGGTTCGAACTGATAAGAACTAGAGAAAACCCGAAACAAATTCTCTTCTGATCTAACCCCAAACAAGACTTTGTACCAGTTGTTTTGTACTCAGCCTTGTGGGTGGTCATTGGTGAAAAATATGTTAACAAAGCCTTGTTGGTTGTCATTGCTGAATTTGCCTGGATTTTGATCATAATCCTTTGATGAAGACCAACTATTGCTATTTTCTTTTAACAAATTTTACTGCCCTTAATTGTGTTCTTTGACTGAAAAACTCTTCTTGGCTATTCCTAACTTATGCAATCACCTCAAAAAGATGAAGCAGAAAACCTTATTCATTTGATATGTTTGAAAGTTGCAGGTAGATAGACGGTCATCGCAAAAGCTGCTTGTAAAATTCGCAAACGGGTTAACGAAGGTATATGAATGTAAGTTACCTTTGTTCTTGTTTTTATACAAGGTTCAAAGTTATTGTGAGATAATACAAAATGGAAATAATCATTAAGGTACATATCATACCGAATATGTATGCAAATTACATATGTTTCTCGACTTATTATTTTAATTACATCCAATGTAGGAACTTCACACCTTCGACGAGGAACAACATCTGGTTTCTTTGAACTTACAGCAACCATTGAGGCGGGCTAAATACAAAGGGAATGAATCCATTATGCTAAAACCATGCCAAAACATCTCAACTCGTCCTACTGGGTGAATGATAGGCTTCTGCAAGGAAAAACAAATTTTCCTCCACCGACACTTAACTTTGATATGTTTGTTTGATAGCATACCCATACTACTATATGTTCATATTCATTTGTCTTATATATTGATTTATGGATTTTTTTTTAATTTTGTGAAGTTTTAAATAATGATTATTTTATGAATTTGTTTTAACTAGGCTATTAATTTTTTTTGGATAAAAAGTTAGATTACCCACATTTGTGAAATGTTGGGAATCACAATTGACCACGGTTGTTAGCCGTGGCAATAGCTGCATTTGCCACGAGTATTCAATTACCGCACACAATTTTTGGTTAAGCACACGACACCTTTCCCCACGGTAACTAACATGACTAAGTTTTCCCCACTGTAGTTAAACGCGGGAGACCTTTTTGTCACGGCTGAACTCATCACGCTTCTTTGCCGTGGGTTGTCCCGTGGGAAAATTTTTTCCCCACACGAGTTACCCCTTTCCCCGCATTTTCTTAATGCGGGCATAGGCCCTGTTTCTGGTAGTGGGATTCAGAAGGAAGGAAAGAACTGCAGCTGGAGAGGGCAACAAGTATAAAGCAAGGCTGGTTGCAAGAGGGTTCAGTCATAAAGAAGGAGTTGACTGCAATGAGATCTTCTTACCTGTGGTCAGACATACTCCGATGTGGGTGCTACTAGCGATGGTAGCGCACAACGACTTAGAGCTTTGAGCAGCTAGACGTGAAAACAATTTTCCTACATGGAGAGTTGGAAGAGGACATATACATGAGCCAACCGGATGGGTTCCGAGTTCCTGGAAAAGAAGAACACGTGTGCAAGATGAAAAAATCTCTCTATGGGCTTAAACAGTCACCGAGGCAATGGTACAAGAGGTTTGACAGCTTCATGTTGAAGATTGGCTAAAAGAAGTGCAAATATGATTGATGCGTGTGTCCCAAGCTCTTACGAGGTGAGACGCGTATCTACCTAGTACTGTATGTAGATTATATCTTGATTGCAACCCAATATATGAAGGACATACAGGAATTGAAAATGTCTCTTAGTGCGGAATTCGAGATGAAGTATCTTGGGGCTTCTCGGAAGATTCAAGTAGTTGAGATATATAGAGATAGAAAAAAGAAGAAGATTTTCCTATCACAGCAGGGATACATCAAGAAGGTCTAGGGGAGATTCAGGATGTTATCAGCTAAAGCTATCAATACTCCTATGACAACTAACAACAAGCTAGAAATGTACACCGTTCAGACTGAGGAGGAGAAGGAGTACATGTCCAAGGTTCCATATGCTAGTGCAGTTGGAAGCCTCATGTATGCTATGGTATGTGCTCGACCGGACATAGCATTCACTGTTAGTGTGGTAAGTCGTTTTATGGCTCAGCCGAGTAAGGATCACTAGCAGGCCATGAAGAGCATATTCATGTACCTTAAGGGTACGTCAGGAAGACATCTTGGTAGCCGGGTTCTCGGATTCGGACTATGTAGGAGATCAATGAATGACTATGTGTTTACTCTAGGAGGTTCTATTATGAGTTGGAAGGCTACGCTACAGCCGACAGTGGCTTTGTCAACAACGAAGGCGGTGTATATGACTCTAACGGAAGCATCAAAGAAGGCAATATGGCTTAAAGGAATGGTTAATGATCTACGCCTACCTCAAGATCAAGCGATAATCGACTGTGATAGCTTGAGTGCGGCTTAAGGAGAAATGATGTTCCTAACAATCAAACTTGATGCCTTAAGAAGAGCAAACCGTCTCCACCTCTATGCAAACTCTTATGTTAGATAAGATTTAGGGCTAGTTTGGGAATGTTGTGGCAGTGCTGGAAAGCTGCTGTGTAAAAACACTATGGAAAGCTGTTGTGAATTATTGATAAAATATTGTTCGATAAATACGTAAAAGCTGCTGTGAAATATTGATATAACACTTTTGTGTTTGGTAAAATCAAATGCGAACTTGCTGTGAGAGGGTAAAATGACAAAAATATATGACATGTGTCATTTCCGTAAAGATAACTATTGATATTTTTTAAAATTGTAAGGGTAAAATTGGTTTTAGATAAATCAATCAAAAGCACTTTTTTATGAAAAATTATCTTCACCCTTGTTTTCTGAAAACTGTTGTGGGATAGCAGAAACTGTCCGGAAAAGCAAAAAATTTATTTTCACCGAACACAGTAAAAGTACTTCTGCTGTCGGGAAACAGCTGTGCTAGCAGCAGAAGCATTCACAAACTGACCCTTAGTCACTAGGATTTCGTATGAAGCAGGAGGGCATGGCCGTCATTTGACTCCACTTGTCACATCCCATCATTTTGGTCCTAAAAGTCAAGAGCAGCTGCGAACATGTCCTCATCAAACCGCAATCAGTCCCTAACGAGTCTCCATGATCTGAATAATCAGTCAACAACCAGGGGCACATCCGTCAATTCAAAACCCAACATCTACTTAAACCTGATTAAATCGCCCTTCCAATCACAGTGTTTTGGGCGGGATGTCTCTCTTAATAGTAGCGCTTTAACATCTTTCTGTCCTCCTAAAAACAAGTGTTATCTTATCTGGAATTAATTAACTCCACACCCTCCTTCTCTCTCTCTGTAAATTGAAATTGATATTTCAACTGTGATCTCAACCCATTTTAATGGCGAAACCCCTTTTTAGTTTTACCGCATCCTCACGCCTCTCCCACTTTTTTGCTTCCTGTTTAAGCTCCCCCAGATCCGGTATTAGGTAGTACATCTGACAACTCCACACCTCCTTCATTTCTTTTAATTCAATTCACAAGAATCGCTTGAATGAATGTGATGTATCAACACTCTCTCTATCCTTCCATAGTCTCAGCTCGACTGTGACGTCAATGTTTTTAATCTCTCTCTCCGCTGCTGCAGTGGAAGCGAATTATTTCTGGGCCTGTCTCTGTCTTTGACGTCTTGCTTGGAAATAAAGAGAGAGGACTGAGGTGGTAGTACCAGTACTCTTTACTGTTGTTTGTTCTCTAGCTCTCAGAACTTCTACTTTTGGGGGGTTACAGTCGGTTCCTGATTCGCATTTTCGTATCTGCTACAGAGAGTAAAGGAGACTCTTTTTTGGGTTCGTGAAGTCGTTTGTTTTCTGGGTTTTCATGGTCTGAGGTACTTGGTTTTGGTTCTGGACTTGTGGGTTTTAGTCGTTTTGAATTGGGATTGCGCGGGGTTTGATTTGGGGTTCCGTCCGTGATTTTAGGGCTTGGATCAGTTGGATTTCAAGGGTTTGCCGAAGTTGGGAGAAAAAAGGTAATTTGCTGGATTTGGAGGGTCAATTTGAGTTATGATTGCATTGCTTCAGGTACTTCTTGATTGGTTTTAAAAGATCTGACTTGATTTGTGTTGAGATTGAGATTGAGATTGAGATTGAGCTATGTTGATTGGGGGCACTTGGTTTTGGAAAGACTGCATTGTGTCATACATTTGACAAGATTGTTCCTAGTCAGTGTGTTCATCAGGATTGTTTGATTTCATTTTGGGGTTTTGGTAGAAATCGCTACCAATGAGAGAAATGATTAGCACATTTTTTTTTTTTTGGATTCGTTGATTAGCTTTCGTATTCTATTTGTGCTTGCTGTATCTTCAATATAGTGAAATATCAAAGTTTGTTCTAACCTTCATTTCTTTCCATGTTAATGGTTAATTTGCTTGTATAAATTTGGAGTCTTATAGCAGACTTTGTTCTTGAATATTGAAATCTGAATACTTTGGTGTATTCATTTTTATGAGCTAGGATGCGCGACTGATTTTTTGACCTATTCGCTCCCTGCCCTTGTTGTTTTGTTTCTCATCTCCAAAACCAAATTCTTTGCCAAGTCTTTTATGTTATCTACTCACTACTGTTCTTGCAATTTGTTTCTTTGTCAGAGATGGCACTTGGGTTCTGTGATTCTGAATTGATTAAGGTGGAGGGTTGAGGATTTCTACATCAAGAGTGGAGTTATGTCGAGGGTTGCGAAGTGGAAACTTGAAAAGACAAAAGTCAAAGTGGTGTTTCGGCTGCAGTTTCATGCTACGCATGTATGTCTGGTCTTTAAGATTTGTTATCTGTTCTGCATATTTGTCATCTCGTTAATTTCATCGTGCTTGTTTCTTAATCTGAAAACTTGAAAATTATTCACGGAACATTCGAAGTGCCAAGTGTTTTTAAGAAAACTCATCTGTCTAATAAGGGATATTGTCATAGAGTTATCTCCTCCAGGTTCATTTGGAGAGTCACTCTTAAATAGAATTTTTATTTTATGGCTATACAGCGACACTCAATCTACATTTGAACTCTATATATTTGCTTTATGATGTTCCATCAGCCTCCTAAAGGATTCAAAACATTTTTTAGGTTTTACATTAAGAGCGAGAGTCTATTTGTACTCTATATTCAAATATTGAGAGCCTGAACCTGAACTATAGGCTTCCTTTATGCAATGTTACTGGTGTGGTTTATTGAAACTCGACATAACTTGTGATAAACAGTGAAGTAACTCAGGTTTTGTGCCCGCTTAACCTGCTTCTACCATTCATTTTGTACATAAAGTGCTCCTTTAATTCCCAAAAATGAAACCTTTGGATGCCAAGTTCTTCAAGTGTCAATTTAGTTTTACTCTCAAAAAGTTCTTGGAGGCATTGTGCTCTCAGCCAGCCCCTGCAATTATTGGCCTGTTGGGAAATAGTTGAAGTGCTTGGAATGTGGTTAAAAAATCTAAGTGAAGTATAATAAAATGGTTGTTCTTTGTTAGTAATATTACTTGAGCTTAGAAATGGACTTTCCAACACCAAGATGTTGTGTTGACCAGCAGCAAGTCCATAGTTGATACAATGCCAAACATTCAGTAGAGTGAGAGCTCTTAAGTTACAGATGAGTAATGCCTCCATTTATTAAATGCGTCAGTGTTGATAATGATTAAAGGTTCTGCATCTCATCCTACATTGTCTTTGATGGTTTGAATCTGAATGGTACTTCAAATAGAATTTGAATTTCAAGATTGGGCTAAAAGTGTCACCAAAGTTTTCAGCAAACAAGGGGCACAGAAATGGTCGTAACAAAATATAATGATCCCATTTCTTGTTTGTTTTGGACTTCTGGAATCGAATACCGCTATGGCAAATTCCTTTCAAGAGCTTTTGCTTAGCTGCTAACTTTATTTAGTGAACTATGCTAACAAAAGCTTCTTCCCAGTAATACGGTTATGTGTGTGGCTCTAGGATGACAAACCTCAAACTGATCTCCATCCCCTCACTGGTCTGTCCTCAAACTGATTTACATCACATATAATCTAGAAATACACGATTATGTAACCATGAAGATGTTCTCCACTTTTATTCAGAAGACTGCAAGAGAACTTATGCTTCTCCTTGAACAGTTGCCAAGCATATGATATGAGGACAGGAAAAATAATATATTTCTTTGCTTTCTGGTGCAGAACGTTGGAATGTTCCATAATGATAAAATGTGTACAAATTGCACTAACTATTTATGTCCTTTTGGACTTTCTTATGTTTTAGATTCCGCAAGTTGGTTGGGACAAGTTATTTATATCGTTCATTCCTGCTGATTCTGGTAAAGCAAGTGGCAAGACAACTAAGGCAAATGTGAGAAATGGAACATGCAAATGGTCGGATCCTATCTATGAAACCACGAGGCTCCTCCAAGACTCCAAAACTAAGCAATATGATGAAAAGTTATACAAATTTGTTGTGGCAATGGTAAGTCTCTTCCCGAATAATTCATTTTGGTCCTAATTGTCCTGCACATCTTTCTATTTTGTCAGGTTTCTGCTCATGATGTATTTACCAGACAACAGTCTTAGCTGGGAACTGATGATTAGGCCTAATATCTTTTAAAATTGTGTACTTTCACTATTGGTGTATCTATTGGGAATTTACCAATTCGATTCATTACTGAATCTACTGTTTTAGGGTTCTTCACGATCTGGTATCCTTGGGGAAGCTAGCATCAACCTGGCTGAGTTTGTTGATGCACTGAAGCCTTGTGACGTTGCAGTACCTCTCCATGGATGCAACTCTGGAACTATTCTACACGTAAGACACCTGAAACTTTATAACAATCCCCGACCATGACTGGTGACAAGTAAAATATTGCATGTGATCAGCGTCCAACATATTCCCCTGAATTTTAAAATGCATACTAAGGCACTTGGAATTTCCCCTTCTGGAATCTGGAGGCAAGGTCACAATGTAAACCACCTATGTTAAATGCAAGACATCTCATGGATTAATTTTTGCTAGTATTATTTTTGTCCTCCAAAATCTGTTTTTTAGTCTCGAGCTAGGCTCCATAGCTTTTGTTATTACTGCAGAACTAGCTGGTTGCTCATGAGATATTTCTATCTCTAGAAGGAGCCACAGTATTTCTGCCGTTCTATTTTGGATGTCTGTTTTAAATAAGCCTGTTATCTGAAAAAACATCAGCTGTCATGAACAAAGACAGATATAAAACTTCCTGAACATGTTTTTTAAACTAGTTGCAATAGCAATGATCTTTTTTACTGAGAAACTGTAAGTACAAAGTGTGATAGAAGTTTGCTGACTAGTATATTGATAGTGGTGAGTTGACAAATGTTGTTATGATTTTGTAAATATAGATCTCTCGAGGGTGCTTTTACACATATACTCCCAGGACACAAGGATCATGCCAATTAGAAGAAATTCTACATGGTGCAAGGCACTGCGAGCCCAACAGATTAACTAGTCTTCGTTTCTTTCACAAATGAATTGTGTGGTTTTCAGGTTTCATATATTATAATAATATGGCACACATTCCAGATATGCAAAAGCCGTCACTGTTTGACTAATAACTATGTGGCTTGTTCAATTATGAAGACCATCTCTTCAAACAAACATTCCTTTAAAGGAGTGTTTCGATTGGGGAGGATTATAATAACAACTAGGCAGTTCCTATTTCCAGTAAAAACTTGTCGAAATCTCTCCAAATAAATTTGGGAGAGATTAGGCAGTTCCTTACTCGAATTTAGTTTTCCAACTCATTAAGGGACATATTCAACCATTTCTCATGTAGTAAATTGGGAGCCAAGATTTCCCTTGCTACAAGTTAATTTTGAGATACTAACTGTGATTAGAAGACATGTTTTCAAGACGTCAAACCCTTATGTTGTCTTTGACTATGCCTTTTGTTGCCAGGTAACAGTCCAGCTGCTAACTTCCAAAACTGGATTTAGGTAATGCATCATTGCTGAATACATTGAATAACAATTTATCATTGAGCAGCTTAAGACAGCTATTTATGCATGCAGAGAATTTGAGCAGCAGAGAGAACTCAGAGAGAAAGGTCTGCAGGCAGGGGCTGATCAAAATAGGAATGATGTATCTGGAGCTAGAATAATGTCACCATCTGTAGAGATTACCAGTGATCTGGTTGATAAGGTTGTTCTGTTGTCTAATCTATATTCCTTACTGTAATCCTCTTGTCTCTCTCTCTTGACATTTCAAATTGGTTATCATGATACACATTTGAATGAAAAGCTTGTTTGTAAATTCTTTATGCTTTTTTCCAATAATTGCAAAATACATGGTGAGTGAAAGAGGAAGTTGATCTTAATTTATGCATGACGCCGTCGGTAGATTGATTGTAGAAAGCAAATGTAGGATGAAGCAACCATGTGTTAGTTTGGAACAAAGTTGAAACTTTTGTGCCTAGTGGTGATTATATGCCATCTCTTGTGATTAAAAATCCTTTGCCATCACTTGGTTGATGCATGTCATGTGCATTCTACCTATTAAACATCCTTGTTGAACAGAATCTTGTTGATATAGCTGCTTGATTATTAGTTACTTTTCACATTTAGAAGCCATGTTAGTTTGTAAGCAGATGTGTGTTCTCAGTATATCCTTTACAGAGAAAGGATATGGGTGTATCCTGTTAATGTTAATGAGCAATTGAATGGTTTCTGTTTTTATTTCCATAGCCAGCAAAAAGTGGGCCCTAATCTATTTTATTTTAACCATCTGAATAGGTCAGTCCAAGAGTGAGGTTCAGGCCAGAATCTAAGGAGCTTCCATTGCTTGAAGAAGAAGTAGGGTTGACAGAAGAATATGCAGACTCGGCTTTGGGGTTTGAAGGATCGTCCAATACTTCGGAAAGTTTATATACTGAGAAGCAAGATGCCTCTAGTGCACATGAAGTTGATAGCCTGAAGAGTACCTTGTCTGGTGATCTGAATGGACCCTCCCACTGTCAGAGCCCAAGGGAAGAGAAAGCTAATCCATCTGAGCATCGGAATTTGGCTCAGGGAAGTAGTGACTGGGGTCATGGGTGGAGTTCAGACTATTCCATGGATCATGACCTGGCAGTTGTTTATGAAGAGAATAGTAGACTGAGAAGTAATTTGGAATTGGCCGAGTCGTCTATTCTGGAGCTTAAGGTGGAAGTAAACTCTTTAAGACATCATGCAGAGGAGTTCGGAACTGAAACACAGAAGTTTTCGCAGCAACTAGCTGCCGAGATTGCTTCAGGAATAGAACTGGCAAACGAGGTTTCTGTGATGAAGTCAGAGTGTTCAAAGTTAAAAGGTGATCTTCAACAGCTGAAAAGTACCCGCGAAACTAGTTATGGCAACAAGGGCAGCTTGTTTGAAGGTGTACAACTTGAATGGGAAAAGAGCCTTTTGGTCGTGGAAGATAAAATAAAGGAGATTCTGAAAAAGGTGTACCTAGGGTATCATGATCAAGACTTGAGGTTCCTTCATTCAGACTTGGAATCGTTGCTTATTCTTGCAGAGCAACTCAAACATGTAGCTGGAAAACAAACTTTAAACCTCCTACCAGAAACGACACACGTGAAGGAGATCAGAGAAATAGGTTTATCTGAACATGAACAGTTTGTTGTAGGAAATGGGTTGGATGTTGACATGTACCAGCCACCAGATATGCTTCATTGTTTAAGCATCCCTAGCATGGCGTCACAGGAACCCAATTCTATAGGTGCAACAGATGCAATGAGAAGCAAAATTTTAGAACTTCTTCGAGAGTTGGATGAATCCAAAGTGGAACGAGAAAGCCTTGCAAGAAAAATGGACCAGATGGAATGCTACTACGAAGCTCTTGTTCAGGAGCTGGAGGAAAGTCAGAAGCAAATGCTGGTCGAGTTGCAGAATCTGAGGAATGAACACTCAACTTGCCTCTACACTATCGCTTCCACAGGTGCTGAGATCGAATCTTTGCATCTAGATATGAATGAAAAGATCGTAAGATTCAGTGAAGAGAGAAATAACTTGGATTCCATTAACAAAGAGCTTGAAAAAAGGGCTCTTACTTCGGAAGCAGCACTGAGGAGGGCTCGCTTGAATTACTCGATTGCGGTTGATCAATTACAAAAGGACCTTGATCTGCTGTCTTTCCAGGTTGTCTCTATGTTCGAGAGTAACGAGAGCCTTATCCGACAAACCTTTCCTGTAACTTCACAACCAGAATCTGAAGTTTCCCAATATCATAATCGTAACATAAAGACACAAGCAATGGGTGGAGATATCATTTTGGAGGATATGAAAAAATCTTTGATGTTGCAGGAAGGGCTTTACCAGAAGGTGGAAGAAGAGCTCTCTGAAATGCATGTGGTAAACGTTTCCTTGGATGTTTTCTCAAAGATACTTCAGGAGACTCTGTATGTAGCAAGCAGTGATATTATAGCTCAAAGAAAGAAAATCGACGAACTTGTACGTCAGTTAGACCTTTCCATTGAGTCCAACAACTTGTTAACAGCACAACTGCAAACTGCTGCTGACAATGTTCAGACCCTAAATGAGTACAGGGCTAGTTGCATTGCCAAGTGTAGTGACATGGCTCTGCGGAATGAGATTTTGGAATCCGAGCTAGAAAGTCTTTCCGAGGAGAATTTTGTCCTGAAAAGTAAGTTGACCGAGGCGGAATCACAAAGGCAGGAATACAAAACTTACGAAAGCAGATACGAGGCTTGCGTTATTGAGCGAACAGAGTTGACCGATCTGTTGAAACAGGAAACTCTGAACAGTGGACATCTTCAAAATAAGATATCGTTGTTGACTGAAGAGTTGGAAACCCTCAACAGGGAATGCAGGGAGCTGACTTTTTCCAAGGAAAATCTGCAGACGAATGTCAAGTTTGTGGAAGATAAACTGGGGAGTCTGTTGGCATCTTATCACAAGCAATTTGAGGGATCCTTACCCCCAACAGAATCTGTATGTTCTGATCTGGGGTCAGATAATTTCATTGGTCTCATTATGCAATTGGAAGAAGCTCAAAGAATCTCAGGTTCGAAGGTTCTTCAACTTCTAGAAGAGAAGAAAGTTCTGGAAGATGAACGAGACGTTGCTCAAGTGTATTCACGCTCTGTCAATTCAGAAATTCTGGCTATGAAGCAGAAGTTCAAGCATGAGCTACATGACATGGCTAGTAAAATAGAGGTTTCCAATGTCCTCGCAGAAAAGCTTTTCTTGGAGTTTGAGACTTTCGCTAATAAACTTGATATGAGCTCTGAAGCTGAAGAGAAATATGCCTGCCATAGTAAGGAGTTAATGGCTGATCTAGCACTCTTGGAAGCTGAGCTGCAAGAACTTACATCTAAGAATATGGACTTTGCTAATGAGGTTTTATGCTTCGATGCAATAGCTGAAGAACTTGAAAGGAGTAAGTTGAAGACAGCTGAGTTGACAGCGGAAAGGCAAGATTTGATGATGTCTTTACAGGGGAAAAGTGAGGAGTCCGTCAAGCTGGCATGTGAACTTGATAGTTTGAAAGAAAGTATGAGATTACTGAAAGATGAATTGGATGCTGAGAGAAGCTTCAGAGGTAATCTAGAAATTACTGTTACTGATTTGACTTCACAGCTGAAGGACAAGGACAATCACTTGCTTCAGTTCTCCCAGAAGGAAGCTGAACTGGTACATTTTAGGCAACTGGCATCGAATCTAGAACTGGAGAATTCTAGGGTCTGTGATATTTATCAGCAGCATGAGCAATGTCTAGAAAAGCTACATGAACAATCTTCTTGTTTTGCTGATCTGGAAGCTCAGTTATTAGAGATGCACGCATATATTATAGATGCAGATATTAAGCTCATTGTCATTCAGCAAAATGCAGGTGAAAAGATTCTTCAACTTCTGGATTGCAAAAAAGTTCTAGAAGTTGAAAGAAACCTTTCCCGCGCATCTTCATGTGCGGCCAACTCAGAAATTATGGCCATGAAGAAGAAATTCAAGCATGAGATACAGAATATGGCTAATAAAGTGGAGTCTTCCAAAGTCATTGCAGAAAAGTTTCACTTAAAGCTTGAAAATCTCGTTAATAACCTGCATATGGGCTCTGAAGCAGAGGAGAGATATGTACAGCAGAATGAGAATCTTTTGGAAGATCTATCGCTGTTGGAAGTTGAGCTGCAACAGCTTACTTCCAAGAGTTTGGACCTCAGAAAGGAGACTTCATGCTTTGATGAAATGACTGATGAACTTGAAAGGAGTAAATTGATCATAGCAGAACTAAACCAGGAAATGCAAGTTTTGATGACATCTCTAGAAGATAAAACCGAGGAATCTGTCAAAATGGCTTCTAAGCTTGATAGTTTGGAAGAAAGTATGAAAAATCTGCAGAATGAGTTGGATGTTGAGAGAGACCTCAGAGGCAATCTAGAGGGTACCATTTCTGATTTGACTTCACAGCTGACGAGCAAGAATGAGAAATTGATTCAGCTCTCTCAGCAGGAAGCTGAACTGATAAATCTCCGACAACTAGCATCAGATGTAGAGATGGAGAAATCTGGGGTACGCGACATCTTACTTCAGCGCGAGGAACGTCTAAAAAAGCTACATAAAGAATATTCTTGCCTTTCCGCTGATCAGGAAACACAGTTATTAGAGTTTCATGAACATACGATTGATGCAGATGTTAAGCTCATTGCTCTTAGAACACAGTATGAGGCACACATTGACGACATTACTCAGGAACTTAAGTTCTCTGAAGGGCGCCTGTCTGAGCTTCACAATAAGCTTCATAGTGTTGAGGGAGACCTCAATCACGCTCTTGCTGATGAAGCACGTTGCATGCAAGAGAATGCAAAGTTGGTTAGCGAAGTCGAGTCCCTGAGCTCAGAGTTGAAAGCCACTTCTACTCAAAACCAACTCCTTTCTGATTTGAACTGCAATGTGACGGTGCAGCTGGAGGAGTACAAGAAGAGGGTGGATGAATTTTCAGATGGGCATAATCTGGAGTTAGAAAAGCTGAAAAATATCCTCACACTTCGTGGCCAAGAAATTGATCAGCTTACGTCCTTGAATGAAGAGCTAGGAATAAGAGAGATGGTTCTACTGGCTAAGTTGGATGATCTGCATGATCATATTACTTCTCTGGAAGAGAATAATGATGAACTTGCTACACTGCATAACAAATGTAATGATCTTACCCGTAGGCTGTCTGAGCAGATTCTGAAGACTGAGGAGTTTAAAAACTTGTCTGTGCATTTTAAGGATCTTAAAGACAAGGCTGAAGCTGAGAGCATTCAACTACGGGAAAAAAGAGAATCTGAAGGATCATCAGTTGTCAAGCAGGAGTCACTGCGAATTGCCTTCATCAAGGAGCAGTACGAAACCAAGCTGCAAGAAATGAAGCATCAGCTTCTCGCTTCAAAAAAACATGGAGAGGAGATGCTTTTGAAATTGCAAGATGTTGTTGACGAGCTTGAGAACCGGAAGAAATCTGAAGCTTCTTTTTTGAAGAGAAATGAGGAATTATCCTTGAAGATTCAGGAATTGGAGTCTGAATTACAGTCTGCTATATCCGACAAACGTGAAAGAATTAGTGAATGTGATGGAATAAAGACTGAATTAGAATGTGCCTTGTTAAGCTTGGAATGTTGCAAAGAAGAAAAGCAGAGGGTTGAAGTTTCTCTGCAAGTGTGCAATGAGGGAAACAGTAAGCTCGCATCTGAACTCTCTCTGACCAAAGAGCAGCTGGAGACTTCTGCATATCACTCAAATAAAAACAAGAACCTGACCAACGGCTCAGATTATATGGAAAACATATCTAGAGATGCAGGTTTGAGTTGCTCGGACCAGCACAGTTTAACAGACCGTCAGGAAACAGATGATGGGCATTCAATTCCAGTTGTTGAAGATGGACCTTCAACTCCACATGCAGACACAGAAACTTTCCAGGTAAGACCCTTTCATTGTCGAGTCAATTGGTTTGCTAACCAGAAACAATTTTATGATGCCTGCTTATTTATTCTGATGGGACATAGGGATCACTGGAATTTGGTTTTTCATCTGACCATCACTTTTCTAGTTTCTATGGTTATATGCTAGGAAGCATGGGTTCTTCTGGGAGGTCGCGCACCCGTACGGGGTGCTTTGTGGGTGTGGCAGGGTTATTTTGAAAGTTTTAGTTGAGAGGTCTTCTAAATACAACTTCAATTTAACCAAAAGAACGTGCAGCTTTTATGACTGTTGAACCTCTGATATGTATATTTTGTTGAATTGTTAATGTGTTTGGTTTATATATAATTGGACCATCATTGTTTTTATTTTCATTATTGCATGTATCTCACAAATAATATAAATACACACACACAAAAGTAAATCAGCCGCACCACCCTACACCCGTAATTTCTGGAAATTGCCACAGCTGAACCCCGGACACGCATCCGTGCGTCTTAGGTTATTTGACCCCAAAATTGTTGGGAATTACATGAAGATGCGTGAGGTAGAAAAGTATTCGGAATGGGTTCTGGAATGTTTCTCAAACAAATCCTTCTAAACAGCTAGATGTTCATGTAAACGAGAATAGGTCACCAGTTTCTAATATCTCAGACAAGAATATACTGTCCTCAATACTTCAGTGTAAACATTGCTTTCTGACCAAGTTCCCACATGCAATCAATTGCAGGATGGCATCTCAAAAGGCACAGTTATTGAGCGTAAGGATTCGCTGCAGAATGACTCAAATCACTTGGCTATTGTGAGTGACCATTTTAGAATGCAGCAGAGCTTAAAGTCCAGCATGGACCACCTTCAAAAAGAGGTACTTAAAATTTGTTTAGTTCATCCACAGGTCCTCTCAATCACATCCCTATTGTTTGGCGATAGGAACATGAGTAACTTTAACTCTGACGAAAAGTTTTATGTAATAGAAGCATAATTTAATCCTGTATCTTACTGCAGTTGGAGAGAATGAAGAAAGAGAACACCCTTCTTCCACCGGATGAGTATCAGTTTGACCCAACATTTCAAGGTTTGCAGACTGAACTGGTGCAGTTGCATGAGGTAAAGACAGCTCATCTGGAATACATGATCAGTAATGATTTATGAGTATCGCCGTTAGTGATTCTTATTCCTTTTGGTTTTGTTAAGACCAATGAAGAGCTAGGAAGCATATTCCCATCATATAATGAACTTCCGGATAGTGGAAACGCGTTAGAAAGGGTGCTTGCCTTGGAAATCGAGCTTGCAGATGCACTACGGGCAAAGAAGAAATCAAGCATGCAGAGGTAAGATCTCACATTCACTTGACCTTTTCGATATGCGTCAGCAAGTAGGTGCTTTGTTTGCCATGACAACAACCTGCAAAAGGAAACTGATACCTAAGCATATCATCTTCTCTTAAAAATACTTTATCATGTTTGTAAACAACTGCTGTTGATTGGATAACTAATTGACAAGGCTCGAGAAGAATAGAAGTCCATGGTCTCTTTAGAGCCATTTGGCTATACCAGCAGGTACGGTGCAGTCATATCAAATGTATCCCAAATTTTGTACTGTTGCCCAACATTTCCACGCGGATCATAAACTTAGTAGCGATCCGACCTAGGACTTATTGTGACTTGTTTGATTTAAGAATGGATAGGGACAAACTGGGGCCTGTCCTGAAAAATCTAAGGCACATTTCTCTGAACAGGCTCTAATACCAACATTTGCCTCTCCTCTGCATGTATATGGTCTCCTCTTATTCACCTTCTTCTGTCTCTACATAACTTTGCAAAAACGTCTTATATCTACTTTCTTTTTAGGTACATTTACTTCTCCCCCTACATTGGGTTCTATATTGGCTCTATTCAGACCCCTATCCAACTGTTTGAAAACGACTAGTGAATTTTTATTAGGTTACATCTATTTCTGGGTTTAGGTCCTAAGTACGATTTTGACAGTTTTGATGTCCTCTTCCTTCTAGTTCTTTCCTGAAGCAACATAGTGATGAACACGCGATATTCCAAAGCTTTAGAGATATCAACGAGCTCATCAAAGAGATGTTGGAACTCAAGGGGAGGTATACAGTTGTCGAGGGCGAGCTCAAAGACATGCACGACCGCTACTCTCAACTGAGTTTGCAGTTTGCGGAGGTTGAAGGAGAGAGGCAGAAGCTGACGATGACACTGAAGAATATCCGTTCACCCAAGAAGTTCACGCTATTGAGTCGCTCCTCTTCGGTAGATCTTTCATCGTAGCAAAAGCACAATCCTGGAGACCACATTAATTAGTATGCTTCACCTGCATGGCTGCATCTGATGATGATTATGCATTCATAATTATTTTTTTAATTTATGATTGGCATCAGATTTCAGCAGGCTTACTAACTTCCGAAGACTTCAAATTTGATGGCGTAAACAAGTTTTGAGGACTGAATATCCTTGTAAATAGTATATTGCCTTCAAGAGCTTACATGACATGATGGTGTAGATCTCTGTAATATTTGGAGCTTCACCATTACCTCTCTATTATTGTTGTTATCTCCTGTATAGAAATTGCAGCTATTATTTATCAATATGATATTTCTTATTTAGTTTCATGCAACAAGCGACGAGAAATTTTCTGCCCGTCTCTTGCCCCTTCAGTTTATATTTTCTGATTCTTTTGAGGCCAAGAAAGAGAAAGATGGGGAGCTTTCGCGACAGGGGTGATCCCACCTCAAGTTTGACACAGATTATTTCACCCCATTTCAATTTGGGAAATAACACTTTCACTCCCTGTAGTATGCCAAATTTTATGATACTTGCACCTGTGATTGTGATGCTGTTAATCTCGGGTCAATGTCACGTACTGTCTTAAAATTAATAAATAATTTGATTGAGTTTATTCATCTATTGGAGGGTTAAATTAGACCGGTAACCGAACCGAATAACCGCCGAACCGGACCCGGACCCCGGGGTATACCCGGTTACGGTTTGGTTTCTACTATTTTCGGAACCGGAACCGGCCCGGAACCGAACCGAAAACCGGTCCAACGGCTGGATTTTTAATGTTTTATTGTTACTATTACCACAAAAAAAAAAAAACCCTGTCCGGGCCGGTTCTGAACCGGAACAGAACCGAAACCGAACCGGTCAACCAACCGGTTTCGGTTCAATTCCAGCCGAACCCATGAAATCGGTTCCGGTTCAACCGAACCGAATGCGCCTATGTAACCGAAAAACCGAACCGAAACCGACCGGTTTGGCTCCAAGCGGTTCGGTTCCGGTTCGGTTCGAACCGAAATCGCACCCCAACCGTTCAATGCTCATTCCATATCTCTAAAGGGCAATTTGTCCCAAAAACTACTGTCAGTGACGAGACCCACCCAAACTAATGGCATCACACAATTAGGGCGTGTAAGTTATGATTTTAAGCCCTTGTGACTTTTCTGAATAGGATAAAAGATGTTTCGCAATTGCTGGGCTTGTGGCATGGATTTACCATTCCATGTTGCTCGTCCGTAGAAGTAGTCTCATTTGAACTGTTAAATACCTTTCAATACAAAGTTTCGTAGGATTAGAAGGTTGAGTAACAATGGCCATCAGAGATCCTATAATTTCTATCCATTAGCAGATTGTGATAAGGAAAAGTTGAAATTATACTGCTGATTCGCAGTCATAACCAGAGTTTCAAAAAAAGTCTGTTACCGTTACGTTACGGACGCTACGTAGTTGAATCGGAGTGGCAGAGTCCAATTCATCCAATACGTTGTACGTGAATGGGAATCAGTCATAATGGCCGATATTCACTGTTATCGGTGAAAATAGGATGGTACGTTATGTTGGATCAATGCACACGTAGAGAAAGGAATTGTCGGAGAAGAAAAGCCATAATCCGAACAGAGATCCCCCTAAACAAGTGGTGTAATCAACTTCCAAAAGCTTTACCGAATCACCACAATGTACTGGGATGACAAGTGTTGCCCCAGATGTAAATCTGTCGTACTGATCAAAATTATTGGCTGGGATGGGAATATCCAACATGAGAGTGCTAATGACTGAAGTTCCAATTGATGTCTATTCTAGTGTCCAAAAGTACTGTTCGTTTAAATATTTTCACACATTTTTTTTTTTTTTTTTTTTTTTTTTTTTTTTTTTTTAGAGAATCCAAAAGTGTGGAACCTGATAGAGCTGGCCATAAACACACAACCAACTCGTAATTATTTATGCAGAAGAACAATAAACAGTCAAACAAATAATATCCGACCTAGCATAAGAATTGGTCTCAAGTTAATTTTCAAGACCACCAACCAAACTTCTAAGATTACTCTAATGTGTTGGTTAGAAGACGAGGGGGCTAATAATAAATCCATGGTAGCTCATAGATTTCAAAAACACATTAGAGTAATCCTTAAGTTTGGTAATGAAGACAAAAAGGAAAGTTTAGTAGTCGTACTACTACTACTACTACTACTACTACTACTTAATAACAAATCGTATTGATCTGTAGGTCTCAGATCTATCTTCCTGATCAATCAGTCTTTCTGCGCTAACATAGATAGTTAGAGAGGTGCACCATGTCAAGCACCAAGGCTAACAATCTGGCACATTTGGTGAGAACTGCGTTCACGAGAAGATACTGCTATGACACATTGGCCTAATACTCATATAAATACCAGATATCGCTGGAACACATTGGCATATAACATTGCTGTGAACATTTCAGCTTTATAACCACACTGGATCGTTGTACATACTGCTGCATATTCGTAAAATAATCAATTCATAAGGTAAATACTAGGAAACAAAAGAAGCATTCAAACTACCAAATCTTTACTCTCTGTATTTCTTCATTTTCTCTCTGTTCAACTTCTTCCCTAGGAAGCATCAAAGAAAGGTCTCCACTCTCCATATATACTTTTCCGAGCAATGTACTAGTTCCACTTCATATATTTTCGGAATTATGACACACTCTTGAAAAATCACAAGATTGAAGCACAATAACTATCACGATAAAACAAGATACGGTTGTTTTCTTTTTGCAACCACCTGAAGCCAAAAACTATCACGGTCCAGCAAGCTTCTGAGCAACCATCAAGACCGTTGGAGAAAAAAGCATAAATGGACAATTTCTGTGAATTTTCCTCGTCGCCATCAGAGGATGGAACACGAGCATCTGTTTGTCTTTGAGAAACTGTTCTGCAGCTTTTCTGGCACAAATTTGTTGCAACATTGTCAGTTCTTAGAGTTTGAACATGTAATTACTTAATTTTCATCTCCTACGTGCATAAAACCATATGTACCTCAATGAAACAATGCTTTATTCTAAAACAGTACATGATGTAAAACTACCAGATCAACTCCACTGAATTGCTGTATTTATTTCTGTAGCTTTTCAATCGACTTTCTCATTTTAACTCAACCTGCTCAAGCAATGAGCGGACAAATTCACATTAAATATACAACTAGTCCCTTTTTTCTGTTTCCAGCAACAACACATTTTCTTGATCTCTATCTGGAAAAATAAAACAAAAAGAAATAATAGACACTTGTTCAATCTAGGAAATAAGTTAGTTGGTTGGGTTGTGAAATTAGTTGTTAAAAAGCCAATGGTAGGTGGTTGTGCTGTGAAAGCGGTAGTCTAAGTGTGAAATGGAAGCTGAATTTTATAGGTTGTCGTATATTTTCAACATCTAATCACTATGGTCTTGCAGGGACAAACAGTCGTCAACAATGCTTCTCGTACTTGGAAAATGTTGTTATTACAAAGAGTTTGGAAATGTTAGTCGCTCTTACATGTTCATTTGGAAACTAAAAGTCGCGACTTTCTTTTATGGGCTCATGTCCCGGATATTTGTTTATTGTATCAAAGTATTTGGTGTTACATTCACTCGTTATTCTTAGAAATCACCCTAGTTTTGAGGGAACAACAACTCGCTGAAATTAACTTTACTATTTACAATTGGAGCTCAAATGGCAAAACAAATGCTTTTTTAACCTTTTCTCATTTGAGACGCCCTCAAAGTCTCAACATTCTGAGAAGACAAGGAACACTGACGTGAAGAATGAAAAAAAGAAAACAAACAACTCGAAATAGGTTCAAAAAGCAAATTATTACAACAGTAGATCATAAGCAACATCATTTAATAATTAGTGAGATTTCTTGAGATGTATCTATAAATGATCAATGTCAGCGAAGAACTGAAGATGAAAAGAAGCAATGTTGAACTATTTGATAACTGGTCAAAAAATTGAATTGGCTGACACACAAAGGACTAACAACAACTTATGGAGCTAAAAATAACAAACTACAAAAAACAAGGAACCGCAGACTCACACATTCTTGTTTCATGTTCCATGGAGGAGTCGCTGTAGCAGTTTCAGGCATGCATCAAATATTTTGTAACTAGGTTGGTCAACTACACCTTTGAGGTGATTCATGAATGTACCCACAATTAATTATTTTTCTACATAATACACACACACTACAAATTAGAGTAGTTACCATTCTTTTTATCTGATGCAGGAGGACGTACGACGACATGCATAGTGATGACTGCTCCAGGAAGTTCTCCAATTGGAAGTCTGGACTCGGCAAGTGAGGAATTGTTTTCCAATATCTTTCCAGCATTAATAATTTTCAAATCATTTATCGACCTTGGAGCAGTGTCCTTATCTGGTACATAGAGATGATGTCATGAGTTGTGCAGCAAAACTGATAACAAAAGTGCAGTTCTTTACAACATTTTGAAAACAATTTTAAAATACAATTATTCCTCGATGAATACAATTATTCCTCTATAATTTTGAAAAAAAAAAAACAATTATTCCTCGATGAATGTCAACATCAACAAAGCACCTGACGTGAGAACAAATAGATAGTAATTTGACCATAGATGTAGCTTGTACCCACAAAAACAATTTTGTGAATCATCACTCAGGTGACCATGTAAGTCTACCTACACTATAGGATGGAGTTTCAACACGTTTTCCAATATTGGTTTGAAAAGAGAGACATGATCCTAGGCCACCGATTTAATATCCTCTTACCATAGGGCCAAGTCGTTGGAAACAACAAGTAGGCTTATATTACATTATTACTCAATACTTTCCCAACACACACACACACACGCAAAGGAAGAGTAGATAAAAGAAGTTGGAACAAAGAGGAAAATAACATGTCCCAAAAAGAGGGTGCGAGAAAGAAGAAGAGAAGCATAAAGGAATTCCTCTAGGTCCGTCGTTCCTATGACTAGAGTGAAAGAGGAAGTAAGGAATAATTCAGAACATAGAGTAAATAGGACCAATAATCACTAGTACCTTCCTTCAGTTTTAGATCTTCACAAACAGAGTAGTCAAATTGAGATTCATCCTCGAATCGAAATTTAAGTTTACTGAATTATCAATTAAATTAAAACGTGAATGATAGAGATTGTCATACAAACTTTTTAATAGATAGAATAACAAATCCCAAAGAACTGTATTATTTGTGAACAATTTGATCAGACTTTTCAGTAAGCAAGCACAAAAAATGAGTTAGTAGGAGCTTCACACATGTAAAAGAAAAAGACTCGGGATAGAGAAAGGTATTATAGCACGGAAACATAATTTACCAAGACAACTGCAAAAAATAGGAACTTTTTAGCTTTGGTCTCAAGAAAATGGTACTAGGTAGTTTTGAAATAGGGTGACGATTCTTACACAAGAATAAAAGCTTATTAGACTATTATTTAGTTGTCTGGACTATTATACCCTTTTACATTCACATCACTAATTTCTTGTAGTCCATTTCTGTATTCATTACTAATAGGATTAATTTTGTCGGTTCCTTTTTCTCTCAAATGTCTCCCTTGTTCTCCAACACCTATGCTGTGCCCTTTTTTTCTCTCAAATGTCTCCCTTTTCTCTCTCTCCTCTGCCATCATCTTTCTCCAAGTAAAACCAGCAAACTTGCCTCTTCCCATCGTTTCTAACTCGTCACTCATTCACCCTCACACACCTGCCTCTTTGCCTTCATAGATTCAAAATAGCTCTGACTCATTACCCATTCACCCTCATGCACCAAATCGGGAACCAGTGATTACCTAAGTCGACCTCATCGCGTTATTTGGTTGACACCCAACCACCACATCCCACACACCTCATATGTTAATTAATTAAGTTGCATGTTGGGATTTAAAGGACAAAGTTTGTAGGAATGACGATGATCGTGTGGGTTAAATTTGAAGAGTTTCAGACGATACGGTCGAATACTTTTCGAGGTCGTACTACGATAGAATTAAGGCTCAAGGCTACTTTGTGGTTCTACGTCTAATAAATTAGGAATTGGCAGATCGGGAAACCTGAGAACTTTTAGTGAATTAATTCGATATATTCAACAAAGTAAATATTGTGACGAGTGACTACTTAATTGGCGGAGCTCGATTTGAAAGAGTAGATTAGAGCTACCATAGTTGTTGTTAAAGATTTCATCCCCTCTCTCTCTCTATCTCACAATGTGCGGCAAAGTTACGGGAGATTACACAAGTTTTATCTTTCACTAATTATTTAAATCAAAGCAATGAAACATGAAAAGAATTTAAGAAAGTATAGATAAAGAACACTTTGGTGAGATGGTGGGATGGGATGATATTCTGGAGAAGATGGTAGAGAGGAGAGAGAAGTCGGGGAAGATATTAATGTAGGTGTGTGATGTGCCATTAATGGAAATCATTAAAGTAGTAGACATTGAAAATAATAAAGTGAATTATTTTGAAGGTCATAATTGTCTTCACAACAAAAAAAGTAGTGTAAGAAGTTTTCTTCAGTAGTGTAAGAATCACTACCCTTTGAACCAACCATGTCACATAATAGACAAAAACGAGGGAAGCACTATTTCCTAGACGGGTTCTAACTCAATCCAGAACGCTACCCCATCGTAAGATCAGTCTGTTGGATCGAGTTTAAGATTAATTTTGTTGCAGTTAAGATCAATCGAATTATCATTAGTAAGGTTCCAACCACTCTTTATCATAAAACTAATTTCACTCAAGAAACTTTCGTAAAGATGTACAATAATACTCCAATGTACAACAGTACATTGAGAATTTCAAAATATTCCCGAAGTTAATATATATACTAATTGCGTTTAACCTTATTATGATCTTGGTAGCTAGCATTCTAACCAGGTAACAAGCGACGACCAACTCAAACCATGCAGAAACATTGGACTTCATGAATGATTCCGGATCGCATTGGGTCACACCAGGGAACAGTATTTTGTTAGGAGAAAGTTCTTCAGGTTACAGACTAACCATGAGAGCATTAAATCCAGGTCGGCGTAGGATTTGTAGCTTAGGCAGAACTTCCAGAGTTGAACTCCCCATTGATTCATTTGAAAGATCTAAGTAAACCTAGATTTGAGATCACTCATATCAAATTTAAGTACTTCCTTATGATGCATTCATCAAAGCTACTCGCTACGGATCATACAAACCTAACTACCCTGATTCAAAACCAACATTCAATAATACTATGATCCTTCGATTTCAGTAGAGGCTGTTAAGACATCAACTTACAATCAAGGGTCGACTACCTGACGGAAGCAAAAGCTATAGTCAACAGATGCAAGAGAGACAGAAGAGCAAAGGTTTCACGGACGCTGTAGATACTTAACAGATGCAAGAAGAAACGGAAGAGCAAAGGCTCCTTTTTAAACTCTGGTGTGGAAATTACGGCAGATATCAATCATAAAATTAGTCGCAAATTCCTTATTGTCAACCTACTGGGAAAAGTGAGACAGAAGACACCTGTGTTTTCTTTTTTCACTTGTTCTTTCAAATACATGTATCTACAATAATTGAAATGTATGCCTCATTGTAAAAGTCTTGAGTATCATTCAACCTATTCATTTATGTTCATGCACCAAAATTAGCAAACAAACTCATGGAACAGCTTTCAGTTTCCTGGCTCTTTATGGTAAGGTTTCTTATAAGCAGATACAGAATATTTATTAAAGCCTAATACTACAGTTATCATCATCACAGGACTTGAAGAAAAAAACAAGTACAGACTAAGAAAATAAATATATATTCACTACTCATTGAAATTCAAAAGAAGGGAAATGAATAATCACCTTTTGGCCATTGGGCGAGTATCTTCTCTTTGAGGGATGCCACTGTAGTTCTTGGGCTATACTTGTTGGGTCCGATGTCGGTGCCATCGCCAAGCCTGAACTTTAGCTCAATTAAATCCTCTCCTCCAGCCATTTGAAAACTCCCCCAACGCAAAACCCACCTCAAATTCTCATAACCCGACCAAAATCAGCTCAAAAAATTACGCGAAACTTCCATATAAATTATTTAGAAACCCTTCACAGCGACGAATCAGATGAAGAAAACAAAAAAAGAGGAGAAATAGGTTGATCTTCGAGAACCCAGATCAAATCTCGAAGAACCGCACCCAAAATCTGATAATAGCGATGAAGACACACGCAAATTGTATAACCCACGAGCAAATTTCAATGGGAATTGGAGGGGGGGTTCTTAAACGCGAAGTGGTGGGTTGAAATTGTAAAGGTTGATTGATTCGTTACCTGTCAGCAGAAAGAATGAGAATTTTTCTTTTTTTTGTGTTTGCTTGATGTGGAAATAAAGAAATGCAAGACTAATTCTTCAACCTTTCCGGACCAAGTTCTTTTTTAAGGGCAAGACAAATATAAAATGAATCTAACTTGATAAATAAATTCAAAAATTACATCTACAACACTTGATGTTTGTCTAAATACAAATCCAAGACGTACGAAAAATTCTCCTTCTTTTTTTTTTATACAATGAGGTGTTTAAACATAGTTAGTAAAATACGGGACGGAAATAAAACATGATACGGTACGTACGAGTATTATACGATTTTATGTTAAAAATACGTTAGTAAAAATTCGGTTTAAAAATACGGAATTTGATAATTCGAGTAATCTATACGTAAGTGTATAGTTTGTATACTAGTTATTCATTCGGAATTAAATACGGGTGCATTTCTTAATATATTAGCATTTGTGATGAGTTTTTTGTGTCCCATATTGGCATCTTTTTTTAAATTTTTCAAATATTTAAAAATAATTGTAAAGCATGTACTAATTTGTTTATAGTATTAGATAATTGCACTATTTAACTAACACATTATTATGTAAAATAACATCAAATTATTTATGATGCAAACTTGTGTTAAAAAAACGTTATTGCGCATTAGTAATCTTAAGCATGAATTATCCTAAAAATGATAATATAACGCATAAGACTCAAGACACACATACGCACACACCCACACACCCACCCACACACACATATATAATTATAGCTTTTTTTTAGGGAAAATGAATTATATAAGATGTGTTGAATGGATATCCTTTTCAGTACAAGATCTTGCCCATTCGGGTATTGTTCCCATCCACACTCTAGGCGACTCCAGACTTAAGCCGAATTGTGCATAAATATGCGCTAAACTATTTGAATCACGAGATGCCCAACAAACGCGTAAATTAGTGAATCTATGCAAAAGATGACGACAATCCTTCATCAGACTTCCAAAAGGTGAGTAATCCACAGCTTGTTCAGTGGAGAAGTACTTTGGAATTGTTTGAAGATCCACTTCCACCTCTAGCTTGTGGATACCTAGCCTCCAGGCAAGAAGTAAACCATCTCTAACCGCCATCGCCTCAGCCATGTGGGGAGTAGAAACCATCGGAATTTGTGCAGCCATGGACGCGATAGTCCTGCCACACTGATCGTGGATAACATCCCCGATAGCTGCCTTTCCGATTCCCTCGACCCAAGCACCATCACTATTCAACTTAGCCCAACCCGAACCTGGCAGACTCGAGTTTTGTCGCATCGGAGGTTGGATTCGTCACAGTTGCGTTGGCTGTCATAAAATCCTCGCAGCAAGCTTGAATGTTGGAGATAAATTCTGTCGTTGTACTTGAAAGGCCATTAAAAACTCAGCGATTTATTTGTTTCCAAAATACCCAGATTGTCGTTGTCAAAATCCCCCGTCATCACTAGATAGGATATCTAGAGAGTCCAAAATCCACTCAGAGACATCACGATGCACCAAATGTCGGGAACTGTGACCCAAACATTCATTCCAAACATCTCGCATAGCTTTACATTGAAGGAATAAATGTTCTGTTGTTTCTTCATACCTTCCACACCAGGAGCAGCGCATCGGAACTCTAGTCCCGCGGCGGGCCAAATTCATACAAGTTGGCAGGCCTTTGTGAAGCAACTGCCAGGTTGTCAGGATGGCTCTAGGGTGAGCTTTTGTACACCACAACTTCGTAAGCAGTTTTAAGGGGGAAGAGGAGGACCGTGCCTCTCCATGCAGTTCACTTCTTCTCAACTCTTCGGCGGCGTAATACCCCGTCTTAACAGAGTAACACACGTGACTTTCGAAAAACCGTGCCCACGAATCCCGCTGGTGTGTAACAGGTAGAATAATCCGAGTGGCTACTTCAACATCCGCCACATTAAGAATAGCTTCTAGTCGATCCGTCCTCCACTGATGGGTCTCCATATTAATTAAATCAGACACTCGGAGAGAATGAGTTAAAGAATTTTTTAGTAGAAACCCGAAAGCTGTATGGTCTCGACATCCATCTTCCTTTGAAAACGTCAATTGTGGAGCCGTCACCCACTGTTTGGTACACACCTCTTTCAATAACTCTTCTACCTGCCATGACCCCTCTCCAAATTGTGATGGGTTAGTACCAAGCGCTGCCTCAAAGAATCCATAATGGGCGTAGTACTTCGTTTTAAGGACCTTTTACATCAAAGAATCGGGAGAAGAAATCAATCTCCACCCTTTCTTAGCAAGCAAAGCGAGATTAAAAGAAGTAAGATCACGGAAACCCACCCCTCCCGATATTTTTGACTGCTTCATCCGTTCCTAAGCCACCCAACAAATACCCTTACCATTCTTTCGGTTCCACCAGAAATCCCGCATCATGCTTTCAATCTTGCCACACAAAGAGGAAGGTAGTAGGAAGCAAGACATGGCATAGTGAGGAATTGCTTGAATTACTGATTTAATGAGGACCTCCTTGCCTGCTTTTGAAAGAAACTTTTTTGAGAATCCATTTATCCTCTTGTGCACACGCTCCAAAACCCCAACGAAAGTTGAAGTCCTCGATTTACCAACCTTCTAAGGGAGACCGAGATATTTATCGAACATGGAGACCAATTGAATCCCCTCTAATTGACAAAGTTGCTCTTGATCTTGCTGTTTCACATTTCTAGAGAACATGGCCGCAGATTTCAGCTAAATGGTTTGTTGGCCCGAAGCACATTCATAAAGGTGCAGGATATGAAGAAGAGACTGTACTTCTGTAGCATCGGCCTTTGTGAAAAAAATATTGTCATCCGCAAATACTTGGTGAAAATTTGTAAAGCCTCATGGAAATCCCGAAGCAATATGATATGACAGTTGATATAGATGTTATTGTTCAATGTAGTCTTATTTACTTTGATGGTGGGAGTGGTTATTGTGCTTGATGTGATTGATGTGTCTAAAGTACAGATTTATAGCTTTGTTTTAAGTATGAGTGGTGTCACCAGTCTCAACACAACGTTAGTATCACTATGTCTCACCACTTCCTCCCCAATTTTCTTTTTGGTACGTCTCACATCTTCCTCCTGTGTCTCGAGCTTTGTACTTTTGTGCGTGTAGTCGTTAATGTATATACCATTGTTCTGTGCTTTGCGAGGAGGGGGTAGAAGAAATTAATAGTATGATATTTAATATGTTCATCGGGTGTGTGTTTCATAGTATTTCCTGCTTGTCTATTCAATTATCATTCTTCTGTCATACTAGTTGTCCACATCCTCTTTTATTCAAATCATTGTTAGTTCACAGATATCTGAAGTATTTAACAGAGAAGTACTTGAAAAAAAATATGTGCGGTGATTTGCTCCAAGGCATCTGCATCAAACAAGGACTTCAATGTTTACGAGTTGCGATAGAAAATGAAAGCGAGGAAGAAGACTTGAAACCCCGCGTTTTGCGAATCTAGACTCCAGTTGTTTTCCTTTAGGGAGGTTTTATTGCTTCTGAACTTGGCATCTTTGAATTCTTGTTTTAAAATGTTTCACAGTTCTACCATATATATATATATATATATATATATATATATATATATATATATATATATATATATATATATATATATATATATATATCACCCCTTGACCACAGTTTCCAGTTTTGAATAGCGCAGCCCCAACTAAACATTTATTTTTAGTTGAAGCTTCTTGACCTTCATTTCTTGGGCGAATTCTAGTATTTATGTTTTATTAGGTGTTTAATGTTTTTTTTCCTTTTGAGAGTAAATATAGATTTGTTAATATGTGTGCAAATTTGTAAGTTGTAACTTGGTTTCTAGCGATTTGTAGAGCCATGCCAAGTAGTTCATTTCTGCCCTAGGACATCGACCTTGCTTTCTTCAGCATAGTGTCCTTGGGGCTTGGCACTAGTTATGCTCGACGGTCTTGGATGATGCGGGGCAAACCTTAATGAAGAAATGATAGTAGCTTCTTTCGGTGTAAATCTCCTGCAAGGGAATAATTTTTTTAAGATACATTTTTACTTGGTGAAAATTTGTAAAGGCTCGTGGAAATCCCGAAGTGATATGATGACAGTTGATACAAATGTTATTGTTCTATGTAGTCTTATTTACTATGATGGTGGGAGTGGTGCTTGTGCTTGATGTGATTCATGTGTCTAAAGTACAGATTTATAGATTTGTTTTAAGTGTGAGTGGTGTCACCAGTCTCAACACAACGTTAGTACCACTATGTCTCACAACTTCCTCCCCAATTTTCTTTTTGGTATGTCTCACATCTTCATCCTGTGTCTCGAGCTTTGTACTTTTGTGCGTGTAGTCGTTAATGTATATACCATTGTTCTATGCTTTGCGAGGAGGGGGTAGAAGACATTAATAGTATGATATTTAATATGTTCATCGGGTGTGTGTTTCATAGTATTTCCTGCTTGTCTATTCAATTATCATTCTTCTGTCATACTAGTTGTCAGCATCCTCTTTTATTCAAATCATTTTTAGTTCACAAATATCTGAAGTATTTAACAGAGAAGTACTTGAAAAAAATATGTGCGGTGATTTGCTCCAAGACATCTGCATCAAACAAGGACTTCAATGTTTACGAGTTGCCATAGAGAATGAAAGCGAGGAAGAAGACTTGAAACCTCGCGTTTTGCGAATCTAGACTCCAGTTCTTTTCCTTTAGGGAGATTTTTTTGCTTTTGAACTTGGCATCTTTGAATTCTTGTTTTAAAATGTTTCACAGTTCGGCCACAGTTTTAACAACAAGAAAGTGGGTGGATGTTATTCACTACGGTACAATGGAAATAGAATGGGATTCTCTTCCCTATTAAAATTTATTGACTTTGTGATTGTCGTCACATGGAGGGCAAGGTGTTTTCTATCCAAACAAACAATTTAACTGTTAAGTGATGACCGTGCCATGTTCAATAGTCATAGAAAGTGTTGCTGCCACAAAACTGAGGAGAGATTTGTAGATTTTCCTTGGTTAGTGATATGATTGAAATTTGTTTAGTTGTTTTGATTTAAATGTAGTGAAGAATCACATGTTTTTGTGTTACTTTTATTTTAGATGTTTTGTTGGGTATTGTCCCATATTAATTCCATGATTTTCAGGGATATTTTATTTATGTGAAAAGTGAGACACTTCATTGTCTTTGAAGAGGAGGCGGATTCTTCATTCTTATTGGTCGAATGGTTATTATGCGGATCGATAAATTCTAATTGAAGGAAAACATTTGACGTGGATCGTGATATGATTGGTGGTTACCATATGACGCGAATCGCTCCTCCCACCTCGCTCTATATATATATATACGGTAGGAAAAGGGGAAAGTCACCAAACCCAGCAAAATCGCATCAGAACAATGTCGAGAAGATCGACTCTCCCGCTTCAAAATGTCAGCCCTCCTTCGTCGCCGATGTACAAGCTATTGGCTTGCTCTCACACCTTTCCGAGCTACATTCCGAAGATCCGCAGTCTCTATGATTCCAAACTCCCGGCGATTTCGCCACTCAATACCCCGACGATCCCGACAATCCCTCTCCAGATGTCGAATTTCACCGCTTTCCTCACAAAACGTAGATCTCCTTACTCTTCTTTTAGTTTTTATTTATGTGTTATTACATAAACAATTTTTATTTTTATATTATAATGTTATGATAATGTAAATATACTACTTAGGATTAGAGTTTATATACTTTGATGATTTTCAAAAATTGTCCACAACTTTACGCTACAATTAGATTGATCTGGAGGTTCCTGAAAAGCACGAGCACCACACCAATCGGATTCATCCCCGACAGTTCTTGGCCCTACTCGTAGTTTCAACATTCATAATGGTTAGCTATTATTTTTGTTTTATTACAATCACAATTTTTATTTGTGGTATTACATTGCAATATTTATTTATGTATTATAATGTTATGATATTGCAAATATCTTACTTAGGAGGACCTCCCATGGACGTCTTGATTGTTGAAGATATCGTGGAGCTCGAACAGTTTCTTAGGTTAGTAACTTGGTTGAAATTGGATTCGATGTTATGATTTACGTATAGAGATGAAATACATGTTTGTTTTATTTTTCCTTGATTTCAAATATGCTACTTAGGAGTACCTCCAATTGGACGCCTTCATTTTTGAAGTTATCATTTAGCTCGAAAATTCGTTTTGGTAAGTAAGTTGATTGAAATTAGTTTTGTACTACTTTTCAGTCATATGATTTGTTGGTTACAGTCCCATATCCATCCCATGATTTTTAGTGATATTTTATTCAATGTTTTTTTCCTGCCAATATTTAGGGTATATATGGTTTGATGATTTTTAAAATTTTTCCACCTTCATACGCTACTATTTGATTTATCCCGAGGTTCCTCACGACCATGTCATAATATTGAAAATCGCTAGAAACCAACTTCCAAATAAGATTATTTGGATGTTGGTTTCTAGCGATTTGTAGAGCGATGCCAAGTAGTTCACTTCTCCCCTAGGACACCGACCTTGCTTCCTTTAGCATAGTGCCCTTGGGGCTTGGCACTAGTTATGCTCGACGATCTTGAATGATGCTGGCGGGGTAGACCTTAATGAAGAAATGATAGTAGCTTCTTTTGGTGTAAATCCCCTGGAAGGGAATATTTTTTTTAAGATGCATTTTTACTATTTGGTGAAAATCTGTAAAGGTTCGTGGGATACCATTTTTACACCTTGCTATGTACTTTTGTGCGTGTAGTCGTCAATGTATATACCATTCTTCTCTGCTTTGCGAGGAGGGGGTAAGAGACATTAATAGTATGAGATTTAATATGTGTGTGATTTGCTCTGAGACATCAGCATCAAACAAGGACTGCAATGTTTACAAGTTATGATAGAGAATGAAGACGAGGATGAAGACTTGAAACCTCGCGTTTTGCAAATCTAGACTCCAGCTTTTCCTTTAGGGAGGTTTTATTGCTTCTAAACTTGGCATCTTTGAATTCTTGTCTTAAAATATTTCACAGCTCGGCTCTATATTTTTTATACACACACACACACACACTAGGTTATGACCCGTGCCTGTAGGGCACTACCAAACTTTCACAATAAAATGCTGAAGAAATGCATAATAAAATCATTAGAAATGATTTTTAAATGTGTTTAAGATGAAAACAAAGCTTTCACTCTACATTCAACGACCTACTAAAAAACGGTATTATAAAAAAGTAATAGTAGCTCCGAGTCCAGTATGCCAATGTATATGTAATAGTTCGTTCCTTAATAATTTTGTAAGTTAGTGAGATTAGGTATCACGGTGGGATAGAATTTGCACCCTTATTAACTAGTCCATAGGGGAAAGACATTGTCCTGAGAAACTCAGAGTGTGCAGAATTATGGACTCAGACAAATCGTCATTTCGGTCTTAAGATTTCAACCTCAACCGCTAATCCCCTTAATCAAGGAGGAAATTTAAAGAGAGGATCAAGATCTCAAAAAACAGGCCTAAAACATTAAGTAGCGGGTCATGGAGTTCGTGACACATAAATTTGACTCCATCCTTATCAATATCAAGTGTTCTCTATCTATCTAGAATTTCGTTTAACTCTATTCCCAAAATACAAATTTCAGCGAAGGGAATTGCCTTTACATCGCCATCATCGTCGTAGATCCACCACATGCTACTGGAGACATTATTGGAGATTCGACTCTTCAATCGGGTTAGCGGTTCTTTGTAGATCCACTTCGTATTTGATATTCTTGACATTAAAGTCTTATTTATTTCCTTTTCTCAATGCGGGTTGCTTGTTAATAGGTTGTTTACTCTACCACCAAGAATACCTGCAGCAGTTGGCTTGGGGGGGGGGGTGCTCAAGGCCTTGATTAAGGCACTCAGCACCGCAACCACGGAGGAGGGAGCTGCGTTAGTCGGTCGTGGAAGTTGTGGTGTTGGTGGAGGGGAAATTTGTGGGATCACCCCTTGTCATTTGTCCTCTCTCTTTTGTTTTTTTTAAGTTGCTTAACTTTTATGAGTTTGTTGGGGAGATAATGTGCAAGATGTGAAAGGATAGTGTGTACTAGTATTTATGCTTGATTTTTTTTAGAAGAAAAAGATATTTATTCCGGGTTAGTCACACCCATAAAGACCTCACGAATTACATCGTTAGCCCCAAAGGCGTTCCAGAGTAGAAACTAGAGTATCATTCAGTTAAACATCTACTAACAAAAAGTTGCACAGTTTTGTTACCTTAACGATTAACATGCAGCATTTCCACCACTTCAAAATTTGACATTAAGGCTCTTCCTTTCTCGATCAAATCGCTCAACTCTGACAGTGCGTTGATACATTGTGTGAGACCACAGTTTCCAGTGTTGAATAGCGCAGCCCCAACTAAAAATTTATTTTTAGTTGAAGCTTCTTGACCTTCATTTCTTGGGCGAATTCTAGTATTTATGTTTGATTAGGTGTTTTATGTTTTTTTTTTCCTTTTGAGAAAAAATATAGATTTGTGCTGCATACAACTCAAATCAAACTAGGGTTTATAAACTGTTCAGAACTGGTGGTAGTTCAAGGCCTTGAAGCTTTCTGTTTGCCTTAGAAAGTTTCTGACTAGTTTTCTAAAATCTCAAGGCCTTGAGATTTGAGTTTATCACATGTTCACTTAGTTAAAATTTATTCTTACCAAAAAGTTTCCATACTCTATTCAACCCCACCCTTCTAAAGTATTTTGGTCCTGTATTTAGTCTACATTACAAACTTTCAATTGGTATCAGAGCTTGGATCACTAATATAGATCTAACAATCTTGTGACTATGAGTAATGTAGGAGATGGTGGATTCTCACAAGGAAGGGAAGCCAACAGACCTCCATTGTTCTGTGGTGATAACTTCATTCAATGGAAGGCATTGATGAAGATGTTCATCATAGATCAAGACATGGAACTGTGGTCAATAGTTTAGAATGGTCCTCATGAGTATTACACTACCATAGATGGAGTTAGATGCATCAAGTCTGAGGAAAATCTCTCAGTTACTGAACTGGAAAAGGTATCAATAAATTACAAGGTTATGAATCTTTTATACTGTGCCCTTAATGCAGATGAGTTCAACAGAGTGTAAAATTGAAAAAGTGCCAAAGAAGTATGGGACAAACTGGTGTTGACATATGAATTAACAAGTCAGGTTAAACAGACCAAGATTAACATACTTCTGAGGAAATATGAGCTGTTCAAGATGAACTCAGATGAGACCATCAAGGAGATGCTCAAAAGATTCACTGATGTGGTGAGTAATCTGGAGTCATTGGGAAAGAAGTTTTCAAATGAGGAAAAGGTCAGGAAAATTCTGAGGAGCTTGCCAAAAGCCAAGTGGGAGCCAAAGACAACAGCTATTGAGGAATCTCAGGATTAAGTCTTCTTCAGCAAGATGATCTACAAGGAAAGCTGCTCACTCATGAAATGTCTATGAAAGATGTAGAAGGTGATCTGAGTGAAAACATCAAGAACTTAGCACTCAAGGCTAAAGACAATGAAAAATCTTAAAGCCTTGAGAATGAAGATGAGCATGATGATGAAGAGGCTTTAGCATTGATCTCCAAGGCCTTGGACATGATTCTCAAAAAGAAAGAAACTCTGGTAACAGGGAATACAAAAGAGAGATATCAAGACCCTCAAGCACAAGGACTACAAAGGTAAGTCTTTATCACAGTCACATAAAACCAAAGTAATGAATTGTTTTGAATGTGGTGATGCAGATTATTTGGTAAGGGATTGTCCACAAAATAAGAAGAACAAGAACTTTCAAAAGAAAGACAGTGACAACAGAAGGAAGAAAGCCATGATGGCCTCTTGGAGTGATTATGATTCATCAAGTGACTCAGACACAGAAGAAGACCAAACAAATTTGTGCTTCATGGCTAAACATGATGAAGAAAAGTCTTCAGACAGACATATTGAGGAAATGGTAAAAAATCTTCTTGCTAGTCCTTCGGATGTACTTCCTGAAATTTTTAAGAGTATGTTTTTAAATGAGGAAAGTTATAGAAATGAGATCTCTTCTTTAAAGATTAAGGTTCATGAGCAGGTAAAATAAAACCTGGACCTAGTTTTTGCCAACAAAAGTGTTGAAGTTTCTAAGACAAAAATTGAAAAGGACTTCAAGGCCTTGGATAGCAAGTTCAAAGCCTTGAAGGCACAGATAAAAGAGATTGTTGATCAAAACACTCTCTTAACTGAAAGGTATGCTGATCTAAAAACTCATTCAGAGGATTTAGAACAACAAATTTGTTCTTTGACTGAGAAACTTCAAGAGTCTAGAAAGGTCCTAGCCAGTTTCACAGGCTCAGAACATAATCTGAATCTCATTCTTGGAGGAAGCCTGAAATCAATGCATAAAAGTGGGATTGACTATAATCCAAATTTTCCAAAGAAGAGCCAAACTACTTTTGTCAATCTGGTAGCAGACATTCTCCAAAATGTCATTACTGTGGAAAAATTGGTCATATCAGATTAACTTGTCCCTTCAGAAGATCAAAACCTCACATTATGAGGAATACTTATCCTTATTAGCTTAAGGGACTGGTTAGGCATATTTGGGTTCCGAAAGGAATCAGACCACCAAACATGGCTGATTCTGAGTATGACTCAAAGTTCTGCACTTGGTCTAACAGCCTGTTAAGGCAATGATTTACTTTTGCAGGATGTCACCAAGGCATTGAAAGATCAGAAATGGATATTAGACAGTGGCTGTTCCAGACATATGAGTGGAAAGAAATCTCTCTTTACTGAGCTTACAGAAAAATCTGGAGGAACAATTACACTTGGTGATAAAGCAAAATGCAATATTATTGGTATAGGTAGTATTGGTAATGGCTCTACTAACTCTATCTCTGATGTCTATCTTGTGGATGGACTTAAATATAATCTACTTAGTATCTCTCAATTATGTGATAAAGGTTATAAAGCTATATTTTACAAGGAGAAATGTGTGGTGCAAGATTAGAAATTTGGAGATTGCATACTCACTGCTCCTATATCATATAATCTATATGCTATGAGTACTAACAGTGTTGCAGGTGACAAGTTAAAATGCCTCAAGGCCTTGAAGGAAGATTCAAAGTTTTGGCATAGAAAGCTTGGGAATATTAGCATACACACCTTGAATAAAATCATCTCAACGGATTTGGTAAGAGGATTACCACCACAAAAATTTCAGATGATGAGGTCTGCAAGGCTTGTGTACAAGGTAAACAAACAAGAAGCTCATTCAAGCCAAAGAACTTTGTAAGTACTTCTAGACCTTTAGAACCATTTCATATGGACTTGTGTGGTCCTATGAGAGTTCGGACCCCAAAAGGTAAGAGGTATATGCTTGTTATAGTAGATGATTATTCTGGATTTACATTGGTGATGTTTATTAGAGACAAAACTAAAGCTTTATCTGAATTTTCTAGACAGTGCAAAAAGCTTCAAACTATGAAAAATTTGCATGTTGCATCTATTAGAAGTGAGCATGGTAGAGAGTTCGATCAACTTGACTTTGATTTATTTTGTGCAAAGCATGGCATATCACACAACTTTTCTGCACCTAGAACTCCACAGAAAAATGGAGTAGTTGAAAGGAAAAATAGGACACTTGAGGATATGTCTAGAAACATGCTACTTGAAAGTAATTTGCCAAAGTTCTTGTGGGAAGAAGCTGTTAATACTGCCAATTATGTGCTGAATAGATGTTTGATCAGACCTATTTTGAAAAAGTTTCCTTATGAACTTTTTAAAGGTAGGAAGCCTAGTGTCTCTTATTTCAAACCTTTTGGTTGTATCTGTTTTGTGCATAATAATGGTAGATACAATCTTGGTAAGTTTGATGCTAGAAGTGATGAAGGTGTATTTCTTGGATATTCTCAAACTAGCAAAGCTTATAGAATTTATAATAGAAAAACCAAGATTGTAGAAAAGAGTATTCATGTATTTTTTGATGAAAGTACTAAAGATTCCTTGAGTGAAAGTTTTGCAGATCTAAATTTGAAAAAGCATGGTCTGATGATGATGCTATGAAAGAGGACAAAGGCGAAACTAAAGTGCAGAATCAATCAGTGGAATCTCAAGGACTTGAACCCCCTGCAGAGCCGAAATCTCAAAGCCTTGAGACTGAAACTGAGACTTTCTATGATGCTCCCTCTACTGTTTCAAGAACTCAAAGCCTTGAAGGAACATATTCCTGGATACCAAGGAAGAAGTTTAAGTATCTTGCATATCATCCAGCTGACAATATCATATCTGATCAAACAACTGGAACTCAGACAACAGGACAGTTGAAGAACTTATGTGCTTTTAGTGATTTTGTATCATTGATTGAGCCTAAGAATACTAAGGAAGCACTAGAAGATGCAGACTGGATCATTGCAATGCAAAGTGAGCTGAATGAATTTGAAAGAAATAAGGTATGGAATCTGGTTTCCAAACCAAAAGAGAAATCAGTTATAGGAACCAGATGGGTGTTCAGAAATAAGCTTGATGAGAATGGCAAAGTGGTAAGGAACAAAGCCAGACTTGTGGCACATGGATAGAATCAGGAAGAAGGTATAGACTATGAGGAGACATTTGCTCCTTGTTGATTCAAAGACCCTTGAATGTGTTTTGGATGGTAATTTTTTTGAGTGATGAAAGACAAAGACAAAGACATAAGCAGCAAAGCATTTCAGATACTCCAAGGCCTTGAGATACTGACAGAGCTTCAAATCCTTGAGAGTTGTTTTATCCTGCTATATGTTCTAACAGTTCTGTGTTGCAATTTGGATATCTGATTATACAGATCAGGGATTTACTGAATATACTTATAGTTTACACTATTTACATATCTAACACAATTGCAGATGATCAGAACAGGAAGAATCAAAGTTTTCTGGGTTTAACTTTGAATATCTGTGAAGCAGGTTCAGAGCTCCAAGGCCTTGAGATGTGCCTTGAGCTGCTAACATTTTTTACAGAACTAAGTTGATTCTTTCTTGCAGGTTGTGATTCTTATTATTGTGATTATTCATTGACTTCTAAGAGTCTTAAACTTGTTTTTCATGATTTATATGTATTAGAAGTTAAACAGGATACTGTTCTAATCTTTTAACCAGTTTTATCAGAAATTGGATAATCAAACAGTCCTAGCACTGTTGTCTTTTTGGATTTTATTGTTGCTGTGTTTCAATGCTGTTGCACGGCTGTTAAACGTGCAAGAGCAATCTCAACAAACTCCAACGGATATCCACTTAGAGCTGTTTGAAATTCAGTTGAAAACAGAAAGAGGATTTGTAGGAACTAAGATCCTAAAATCTCTCAATCAGTTGCAGCTGTGGATAAAAGAGAATGGTTTGAATTTTGAAGAAGTAGAGGCTTGCAGAATACTCAGAAAGGTGTGACAAATTGATGGGAGATCATTCATTCAAACACACAAGGATCCAAGCTTCAATCCAGATTTTACAAGATCAAATCAATCCAGATTCCAGAAGAACACATCCAGGCTTCAATAGCTTATTTCTTCTACTGTGTTCTTCACTTATTCTGTAATCTGTGTATCTTTTGATTATCTTAATCCTCACTTAATCTAGTGGTTGGTTGTTCAAGTGAACAACAAGAGGTTCTTGTTAGCTCAACAGTTAGTAGCTGGAGCTAGATAGGTTTGGAACCACAAGCTGTATAGGTGTAAGGGAAATCACTTAGTCTTGAAGATCTAGGGCTGTTTCTGTGTGAGTAATAAGAAGTGTTTGCCCAATCCTTGTGGGATTAGATCCCTCAGGCAGATATTAGGTCCATTGGGACTGAACTCTGTAAATTGCTTTGTGTTCTTTACTTTACACTTTGATTATTATCTGCTGCATACAACTCAAATCAAAATAGGGTTCATAAGCTGTTTAAAATTGATAATAGTTCAAGGCCTTGAAGCTTTCCATTTTGCCTTTGAAAGTTTCAGACAGTTTACTAAAATCTCAAGGCCTTGAGATTTGAGTTTCACACAAAGTTATTCTGTTAAACTTTGAGTTTTGCAAAAAGTTTCCATACTCTATTCAACCCACCTTCTAGAGTATTTAGGTACTGTATTTACTCTACATTAGAAACTTTCAATTGGTATCAGAGCTTGTGTCACTGTTTTAGATCTAACAATCTGGTGACTATGAGTAATGTAGGAGATGGTGGATTCTCACTAGGATGGGAAGCCACCAGAACTCCATTGTTCTGTGGTGATAACTTCATGCACTGGAAGGAATTGATGAAGATGTTCATCTTAGATCAAGACATCGAACTGTGGTCAATAGTTCCGAATGGTCCTCATGAGTACTATACTACAATTGATGGAGTCAGATGTATCAAGTCTGAGGAAAATCTTTCAGTTACTGAACTGGAAAAGGTATCAAAAAATTACAAGGCTATGAATCTGTTATACTGTGCTCTTAATGCAGATGAGTTCAACAGAGTGTCAAAGTGCAAGAGTGCCAAAGAAGTATGGGATAAACTGGTGGTGACATATGAAGGAACTAGCCAGGTTAAGCAGACCAAAATCAACATACTTCTGAGGCAATATGAGTTGTTCAAGATGAATTCAGATGAGACCATCAAGGAGATTTCCAAAAGATTCACTGATGTGGTGAACAATCTGGAATCATTGGGAAAGAAGTTCTCAAATGAGGAGACGGTCAGAAAGATTCTGAGAAGCTTGCCAAAAGCCAAGTGGGAGCCAAAGACAACAGTCATTGAGGAAGCTCAGGACTTGAGTCTTCTTCAGCTAGATGATCTACAAGGAAAGCTGCTTACTCATGAAATGTCTATGAAGGATGTGGAAGGTGATTTGAGTGAAAACATCAGGAACTTAGCACTTAAGGCAAAAGACAGTGAAAAATCTCAAAGCCTTGAGACTGAAGATGAGCCTGATGATGAAGAAGCTTTAGCATTGATCTCCAAGGCCTTGGCAAGGATTCTCAAGAAGAAAAGAAACTCTGGTAACAGAGATTACAACAGAGAGAGATCAAGACCTTCAGGCAGCAAGGACTACAAAGGTAAACCTTCATCACAGTCACATAAAACTAAAGTAGTGAATTGTTTTGAGTGTGGTGATGCAGATCATTTAGTAAGGGACTGTCCAGAAAAGAAGAAGAACATGAACTTTCAGAAGAAAGACAGTGACAACAGAAGGAAGAAAGCCATGATGGCTTCCTGGAGTGATTCTGATTCATCAAGTGACTCAGACACAGAAGAAGATCAAGCAAACTTATACTTCATGGCAAAGCATGACGAGGAAAAATCATCAGACAGACATATTGAAGATATGGTAAAAAAATCTACTTGACAGTCTTTCTGATGTACTTCCTGAAATTCTTAAAAGTATGTTTTTAAATGAGGAAAGTTATAGAAATGAGATTTCTGCTTTAAATATTAAGATTCATGAGCAGGTAAAAGAAAACCTGGACCTAGTTTTTTCAAACAAAACTGTTGAAGTTTCTAAGACAAAGCTTGAAAAGGACTTCAAGGCCTTGGACAGCAGGTTCAAAGCCTTGAAGGCACAGATAAAAGAGGTTGTTGATCAAAACACTCTTTTGACTGAAAGATATGTTGATCCAAAGACTCATTCTGAGAATTTAGAACAACAGATCTGTTCTATGACTGAGAAACTTCAAGAGTCCAAGAAGGTCCTTGCTAGTTTTACAGGCTCAGAACATAATCTGAATCTCATTCTTGGAGGAAGTCTGAAATCAGTGCATAAAAGTGGGATTGGCTATGATCCAAATTTTCCAAATAAAGGCCAAACTACATTTGTCAAATCTGGTAGCAGACATTCTCCAAAATGTCATTACTGTGGAAAAATTGGTCATGTCAGATTAACTTGTCCCTTCAGAAGATCAGAACCTCACATTATGAGGAATACTTATCCTTATCAGCTTAAGGGACAGGTTAGGCAGATTTGGGGTCCTAAAGGAATTAGGCCACCAAATATGGCTGATTCTGAGTATGACTCAAACTTCTTCTCTTGGTCTAACAGCCTGTTGAGGCAATGATTTATTTTTTGCAGGATGTCACCAAGGCCTTGAAAGATCAGAAATGGATATTAGACAGTGGATGTTCCAGACATATGAGTGGAAAGAAGTCTCTCTTTACTGAACTTACAGAAAAATCTGGAGGAACAATAACACTTGGTGACAAAGCAAAATGCAATATCATTGGTATATGTAGTATTGGTAATGGTTCTACTAATTCTATATCTGATGTTTATCTGGGAGATGGACTTAAGTATAATCTGCTTATTATCTCTCAGTTATGTGATAAAGGTTATAAGGCTATATTTGACAAGGAGAAATGTGTGGTGCAAGATGAGAAATCTGGTGATTGCATACTCACTGCTCATAGATCATATAATCTATATGCTATGAGTACTAAGAGTGTTGCAGGTGACAAGCTAAAATGCCTCAAGGCCTTGAAGGAAGATTCAAAGCTTTGGCACAGAAAGCTTGGGCATATTAGTATACACACCTTGAATAAACTCATATCAAAGGACTTGGTAAGAGGTTTACCATCACATAATTTTTCAGATGATGAGGTTTGCAAGGCATGTGTACATTCAAGCCAAAGAACTTTGTAAGTACTTCTAGACCCTTAGAACTACTGCATATGGACTTGTGTGGTCCTATGAGAGTTCAGACTCCAAAAGGTAAGAGATATATGCTTGTTATAATAGATGATTACTCTAGATTTACTTGGGTGATGTTTATTAGAGACAAAACTGAAGCTTTATTTGAATTTTCTAGATTGTGCAAAGAGCTTCAAACTTTGAAAAATTTACCTGTTGCATCTATTAGAAGTGATCATGGTAGGGATTTTGATCAACTTGACTTTGATTTGTTTTGTGCAAAGCATGGCATTTCACACAACTTTTCTGTACCTAGAACTCCACAGCAAAATGGAGTAGTTGAAAGAAAAAATAGGACACTTGAGGATATGTCTAGAACCATGCTTCTTGAAAGTAATTGTCCAAAGTTAATATGGGCAGAAGCTGTTAACACTGCCAATTATGTGCTGAATAGATGCTTGATTAGACCTATTTTGAAAAAGACCCCTTATGAACTGTTTCAAGGTAGAAAGCCTACTATTTCTTATTTTAAACCTTTTGGTTGTATCTGTTTTGTGCATAATAATGGTAGAGACAATCTTGGTAAGTTTGATGCTAGAATTGATGAAGGTGTATTTCTTGGATATTCTCAATCTAGCAAAGCTTATAGAGTTTATAATATAAAAACGAAGATTGTGGAAGAGAGTATTCATGTAATTTTTGATGAAAGTACTAAGGATTCTCTGAGTGAAAGTTTTGCAGATCTAGATTTGAACAAGCATGAATCAGATGATGATGCTGTGAAAGAAGACAAAGGCAAAACTAATGTGCAGAATCAATCAGCAGAATCTCAAGGCCTTGAACCTCCTGCTGAACCAAAATCTCAAAGCCTTGAGACAGAAGCTGAAACTTTCTATGATGCTCCCTCTACTGTTTCAAGGACTTAAAGCCTTGAAGGAGAATATTCCTGGATACCAAGAAATAAGTTTAAGTACCTTTCATATCATCCAGCTGATAACATTATATCAGATTCATCAACTGGAACTCAGAACAGATGACAGTTGAAGAATTTGTGTGCTTTTAGTGCATTTGTATCTTTGATTGAGCCTAAAATACCAAGGAAGCACTAGAAGATGCAGAATGGATCATTGCAATGCAGAGTGAGCTGAATGAGTTTGAAAGAAACAAGGTATGGAATCTGGTTCCCAGAATTAAAGAGAAATCAGTTATTGGAACCAAATGGGTATTGAGAAACAAGCTTGATGAGAATGGCAAAGTGGTAAGAAATAAAGCCAGACTGGTAGCTCAAGGATATAATCAGGAAGAAGGTATAGATTATGAGGAGACTTTTGCTCCTGTTGCCAGGTTAGAAGCTATTAGAATACTTCTTGCATTTGCATCTCACAATCACATAAAGCTTTATCAAATAGATGTTAAATGTTCTTTTCTGAATGGATATTTACAAGAAGATGTTTTTGTAGCACAACCACCTGGTTTTGAAGATGAAAAATTTCCTGATCATGTTTATAAACTGGATAAAGCTCTTTATGGATTAAAACAAGCTCTAAGGGCTTGGTATGACAGGCGTTCAAAATTTCTACTTGAAAATAATTTCAAAAGAGGCCTAGTTGACAATACTCTTTTCATTGAACATCATCAAAGTGATTTGTTTGTAGTTCAGATTTATGTAGATGATACTTTTTTTGGTGCTACTAATGATGCTCTTTCAAAAGAGTTTTCTAGTCTGATGTGCAGGGAGTTTGAGATGAGCTTAATGGGTGAACTGAATTTCTTTCTTGGACTTCATATCTTACAAATGAAGAAAGGAATTTTTGTAAATCAAGAAAAGTATACCAAGGACTTATTGAATAAGTACAATATGTCACAGTCCAAGGTGCTTAAGACCCCTATGAGCTCATCACTCTCTTTAGAAAAAGATTCAAATGGTAAGAGTGTGAATCAAAAGGAATACAGAGGTATGATTGGATCACTGTTGTATTTAATGGCTAGTAGACCTGATATTTTGTTCAGTGTCTGTATGTGTGCTAGATTCCAAGAAGATCATAAGGAAAGTCATTTAATTGCAGTCAAAGAACTTTTAGATATTTGAATGGAACCAGAGACTTAGGGCTTTGGTATCCAAGAAGATCTAATTTTTTGTTGAGTGGCTATTCAGATGCAGATTTTGCAGGATATAAAGTAGACATGTGTGCACAAGAGATTCCGGCGGGGAGACCTCCGTGTACACCGTATGTAGAGGATCAGAGATTGCACAGGAAGAGTGGGGTTGTGTGTAGGGAGAGAGTAAGGCAGTAGTAATGTCTGAGAGGGAGACAGAGGTTTGGCAGAGCTTCCGCGTATGGCAAGTGTGTCCTCCTTTTTATGGAAAGGGTAACGTCCTATATATAGCAGAGAACGTGACCGTTGTAGTGTGGTTAATGCGCCCATTAATGGCGGCTTAATTAGCTTAACCATAACGGCACGTTCGTCCGAGTATATAGGGACCGTTACAGCACGTTGTGCGCGAATACCGGAACCGTTACGAGGTTGACCGGGTTTGACCGGATTGACCGGGTTTATGGAGCTCGTGCCATAAATCTCTCAAAACAGTAACTAAAGGTCGCGTGCGGGCTTGGCTCGCACGCGACAGGGCTTACTCTAGCCTCCAAACCACTAAGTCCCTACAAGTCCCGTGCGGTGGTATGCGAGGGCTTTGTCTCGCAGCCCCCACATGGATCAGCTCGGCTGGTGATCCAGTGTGTGTGGAGCACAATATGGTGTGCTGGATGGTTGCCACGTGGCCAAGATCTGTCAGCTCAGAAAGCACTATCTACATTAGCCCCCTTTCTGCGCGTGAAGACTCATAGCTGTATAGACTTCCATGCGCGGAAACCAACATACGCGTTGCCGCCACGCACCAGTTCAAACACGGGTAAGTTCAGCCCCCGTGCGTGCCTTTATGACCTAAAACCCTTAGAGTCGTGCCGTCTGGCCTCTAGGGTTTTAGGTGTGACGTCAGCTTGTCCTGTGATTGCGCGATTCGACGGTGACGGTTGCGATTCGACTACTGAAAGGACGCAACCTTTCATTGTTTTTGGATAAATACTTTGTATCTGAGAATGTCCCTTGCCAAGCAACCTCGGCTGTCACTTGGCTAGTAGGCAAGTGCGGAGAACCTTCAGGTAATCATTTGAGCGATATGCATGTGCTAGCCTTTAGTCACTTGAGACAGAAACATGACTGGCTTCTTCGCGTCCCAGGTCATGCTCATTTTAAGGACCTGCTTAATGAGGACACGCTAATAGGGCATGGTTCCACGTCTTTAGTGTATGACGAAGAGACTTCAATCCCACCTTCGCGTGGAGGTGCTTGCTCTTAGCTTTAGTAAAGATAGTAAAATATCATTCAATGCGAGTTACCTCATACCATCGCTTTTTGTATCGCACGCAATGTTGAGGAACATGCGCCGGAGCAAAGAAGTCAGCCTTCTGCGTCCTATGTTCCGATTCCGAGCCCCCATACTGAGAAGCCCGTCACAGCTACTGATCACGCAGGTGAGCCTCTCGAGGACATCATCGAACTTTCTGACGATGCTGAAGCTGGTGCTGTGCTAATGGATGAAGATGCCCATGCTGGTGCTGAGGAAGTAAGGACAAGTACTGCCGATGCTTCCGCATCTGAGAATGTCCCTCGCCAAGCAACCTCGGCTGTCACTTCGCCTCCGGCGATGACTGAGTCGGCGGCACCTATTCCTGCGTGGAGCTTTTGGGGCTCACAGGTTGGGAATGCAGTCGCAGCTGGTGCGGCCTACACTCTTCCTTCTAACTATGAGGAGTTAGAGCTCGCGGCTGACAGGAGAGCCATGGAGCAAGGGCAAACTTCAACGACTCCAGTAATGCGCATTCCTTCTCTTCGTGAGATTCTTGAAGGAACTGGTAAGTAGTGATTCACTGTTTGCATCTCGCATGGTGCATTTGCGAGTTTGATAGCTGTAGATAGTGCTTTCTGAGCTGACAGATCTTGGCCACGTGGCAACCATCCAGCACACCATATTGTGCTCCACACACACTAGATCACCAGCCGAGCTGATCCATGTGGGGGCTGCGAGACAGAGCCCTCGCATACCACCGCACGGGACATGTAGGGACTTAGTGGTTTGGAGGCTAGAGTAAGCCCTGTCGCGTGCGAGCCAAGCCCGCACGCGAACTTTAGTAACTGCTTTGAGAGATTTATGGCACGAGCTCCATAAACCCGGTCAATCCGGTCAAACCCGGTCAACCTCGTAACGGTTCCGGTATTCGCGCACAACGTGCTGTAACGGCCCCTATATACTCGGACGAACGTGCCGTTATGGTTAAGCTAATTAAGCCGCCATTAATGGGCGCATTAACCACACTAGAACGGTCACGTTCTCTGCTATATATAGGACGTTACCCTTTCCATACAAAAGAAAACACACTTGCCATACGCGGAAGCTCTGCCAAACCTCTGTCTCCCTCTCAGACATTACTACTGCCTTACTCTCTCCCTACACACAACCCCACTCTTCCTGTGCGATCCCTGATCCTCTACATACGGTGTACACGGAGGTCTCCCCGCCGGAATCTCTTGTGCACATTTTGGTGAACCCGATGTGAACTTACCAACAAAAGCAACCATGTCTCAGGAGGATGATGTTAGCAACAGATCACCTTCCACCGAAACTGCCTCGGGAGAGGAGACCCGCCGTACTCCCGCGACCCCCAGCGAGGCACCGACGTTAGAATCCTTGGATGCCACCGTACAAGGTCAGGCGAAAGCTCTCAAAGCTCAGTCTGCGCAACTAGAACGGATCTTGGCCGTTCTGGGCACCCTTGCACCGAATCCCTCAACAGCCACCACCGTCTCTCAAGGAGGAGGAGGCCCTACCGCTCCAGGATTGGGAGTGTCCACCACACCTCCCAACCATAATCTGCAAACTCCACCGACGACTACGCAGCTGCCTTCGATTCAGGGGCTAACGGCTCAGATGTTGCCTCTCACTGCTCACACTCCTCAGCCTTCGGCTTTGGCATCTAACCCGACTTTGCAGTACCCCTTGCCTCCCCCAACGGCGATTTGGGGCAATGCGAGCAGCCAATATGTCCCCAACTCTTCGGCGGCGTATGTGTCGCCTCCGCCTGCGGCAACCCCTCCTTCAAGTACCGAGGGAAGCATTCCAGAATGCATGACGTCTCTGCAGAAGCGCATGGACACTATTCTGGCTCACCAGTCATTCGCGGATACCAATATCCCGAAGCTGGACAACGATCCACCCATTCCACGAGAGATCTATCTCATGCCTAACCCCGCGGGGTACAAAGCTCCTAAATGGGACAAGTTCGAGGATGTCAACGGAAACGCTCACGAGCATGTCATGCGTTTCATTGATGTCATGGGGCCGTACGGAGCCGATCCCAAATTACTGATGCGAGAGTTCCCAAAATCCTTAGGGAACGTAGCGTACAAGTGGTACCGAACGTTGGAAGCCGGATCCGTGAAGACTTGGGACGACATGGTCCAGAAGTTCTACACCAAGTTCTTCCAGATGGAAGAAAAGGTGACAATGATCCATCTCTCGCGGATGTATCAGAAGCGCGAGGAGGATGGGATTACTTTCATCAAGAAATTCAGGGCAAAGTCCTTGGAGTGCAAAGATCCAATGCTCGAAAGCCGGCTCGTAGAAATATGCCTGCAGTGCATGCGAGAAGAATACAAAGGTATGCTCATCAATTTACAAACGCCTACGTTTTCAAAGCTAATTGAATGCACGAAGAACATCGAGCCTATAGTCGAGAGGCAGAAAAAGAAGAACGCTCCGGAGCGACCTCCGAGCGGCACCACCTACAAGATCGCGAGATTCAGTTACAAGAGGGGACGCGAAGTTGAGGTCAATACAGTTTCACCCCAGAAGCAAGCGAAGGTTGTGAACTTCGACGTACCACCTCTGCCATGCTCGGTAGAGGAGGCAAGCGACCTCTGCAGGCAGTGGCGCAAGGACGGTGCCCTACCGCCGCTCGAGAAGATACCCTCCAAGGAGATGGTAAGGGACCCTAAGTGGTGCGAGTACCACGGCAAGGTCATGCACCCCACAGCGGAGTGTAAAAAGCTCAGGTTTACATTCGATCAGAAGATGAAGAACGGCGAGCTGATCGTCAGCGATCGCAGGAAGGATGTGCGCAACAATCCGCTTCCTGCCCATGCGGAGCAAGACACAAAAGGCAAGGAGGTTGCCATGATCTCGATTGTCGACCTAGAAGAAGTCGCAGAGGATGGTCTACCCATCATTGCCGAGGTCCACGATGACGAGGACTACAGTATGGACACAGAAGACGAACGTGCCGATCGGATGAAAGGATCGCACGGCTTCAGCAGATTCTTCGACGAGATGAACTTCTCCGAGAAGTGCCGGACAGATATGACGAAAGCAATCTTGAGGATAGCGGAGGACTACGAGGAGGATCTTGTAGTCTCCAACGGGAAAGTCGTCAGGGCGTCTCGCTCTACGGAAAAGATTATGACCTTTTCTGCCAGCGACAAGAAGACAGATGCGAGCCACCAGAGGCCTCTGTACGTGACGGCCATCGTCAATGGTGTCGAATTCAAACGAGCATTCGTTGATGGAGGAGCAGCGGTCAACGTCGTTTCGCTCCACACACTGAAGCTAGCAGGGATCCCCGAGCACAAGATCGTCAAGCGTCCATCTCCGCTGATGGGATTCGGAAGCGATTCTAGAATGACGATCGGATGGATCCGCCTGGGCGTTCAGATTGGCAAAATCAAGTGTTCAGCGAAGTTCTATGTCATAGACGCGAACACTACGTACCACATGATTATAGGTCGAGCCTGGATTCATCGCTTCGACGCAGTTCCTTCAACGGCTCACTTGGTTATGAAAGCTATCTGGAACGACAGAGTAGTCGAGATACCGGCTTCAACGAATCCATTCAACTTGGATGAAGCACATCTTAGCGAGGCAGTGTGGTTTACCGAGATGGCGGACGAACAAACACCAGGACCATTCAACCCTACTCCTTTGCCTCTCTGGGAGGACATCAAGGACCAGTCACCTGCGGGAGTGATGGTGACAAGAGAAGATGCCAAGGAAAAGCCGCCTACACGCGAAGAGGCGCCGCGTATCGCATACCATCGGAAGAATGTGTATACACTGAAGCGAATTGCAAAGCATGACCCCGAAGGCAAGGAGATAGAGAGTTTCTACGCCAATGGGAAGAAGTGCTATCGCATATGAAGGTGCGCAGGGATGTCCTCACACGGGCATGAGGATATCCCTGGGGAAATCAATCAAATCGAACAAATTGCGCCGACGGAAAAGCCAACACAGGGCACTCCAGACGAGAAACTCAAAGAAGCGCCTGAATGCATGGAAGACAGGCCCAGACCACAAAAGCAAGAACTAAAGGAAGTGTTCCTCAGCCCGAACGAGGAAAAGAAAAGTCCAGTCTTTCTAAGTGCGGACCTCACAAGCGAAGAGGAGCAAGGACTGCTACAACTCCTAACTGAATACAAGGATGTGTTCGCATGGGAGTATGATGAGATGCCGAGACTGGATACCAGCATCACTATGCACCGTTTAGACATTATCCCAGGGTCTAAACCGGTAAAGCAGAGCACAAGAAGCTTCAGGCGGAGCTTAATGTGAAAATCAAGCAGGAGATTGTTAAACTCCTGGATGCCAAGTTCATAGAGCCGAATCATCATCCCACATGGCTGGCCAACATCGTGCCAGTGGTAAAGAAGAACGGACAGCTTCGCATCTGTGTGGACTTCCGGGATCTCAATCGCTTCTGCCCAAAGGACGATTTTCCACTGCCCAACATCGATTTTCTTATCGATTCAACAGCAGGCCATCGCATGTTCAGTTTCATGGACGGCTTCAGCGGGTACAACCAGATCAAAATGGACCCTGAAGACGCGCGGAAAACTGCATTCATCACTCCGGTGGGGGTGTTCAATTACACAGTGATGCCGTTCGGGCTCAAGAACGCGGGTGCGACCTATCAGCGGGCCATGATGGCCCTGTTCCACGACATGATGCACAAAGAAGTGGAATTCTATGTGGATGACTTGGTGGTTAAATCCAAGCACGAAGCAGATCACCTCGCAGATCTACGGAAGGTGTTCAATAGATGTAGACGATTTCAACTAAAGATGAATCCCATGAAATGCGCATTTGGGGTAACATCAGGGAAGTTCTTGGGATGCGTGGTTCATCGCCAAGGAATCGAGCCTGACCCTGCGAAAGTATCAGCCATCACCGGCATGACGCCGCCCCATAAACAGAGTGCCTTGAAGACATTTCTAGGAAAGCTATCCTATCTGCGGAGATTCATCCCAGCGATTGCTGAAATCACCTGCTGTTTTAGTGCCCTTCTCAAGAAAGATGCTATATACAACTGGGCTCCTGAGCACGAAGCTGCATTTGAAAAGCTGAAGGATGTGCTGACATCCTCGAAAATAATGATCGCACCCCAACTGGGATCACCGCTTCTGCTATATTTGACGTCAACGAGGAGGTCTATAGGAGCACTCTTGGCTCAGGAGTACGAAGGCTAAGAAAGGCCTATCTACTATATCTCTCGCATCGTGCAGCCTGCTGAATCAAGGTACACAGACATCGAACGTCATTGCCTTGCTTTGTTCTTCGTAATAGAGAAATTGAAACACTACTTCGCATCGCATAAAGTAGTAGTGGTCACCAAAAGCGATCCCATACGATACCTGCTAACGCACACTACTCCCGGCGGGAGATTGGCGAAATGGTACATGACCATCTCTCAATATGATATCACATGCGTGAGACCGCGAGCGATCAAGTCGCAGGCGGTAGCGGATCTGTTGGCACAGTTCCCCGACAACAGCCACGAGCCCGTGATCGAAGAAGAACTCGAAGGCCCTGAAATCTATGCAATCGACGTTCCCTATTGGACGCTCCACTTCGACGGCTCGTCAACGAGGAAAGGTGGAGGCATTGGGATAGTCTTGACCAAGCCGGATGGGGAGGTCATACAGATGTCCGCAAAGCTCAACTTTGCAGTCACCAACAACGAGGCAGAATATGAAGCCCTCATAGCGGGACTGCGCGCAGCAAAGGCCTTGGAAGTAAGCAATCTGACGGTCATGGGAGACTCCAAGTTGATCGTCAAGCAAGCCTCGGGCGAGTACGGTTTGAAGGAGATTAACCTTCTATCTTACCGGACTCTAGTACAAAAGCTGGTACAGCAATTCTGTGATGTGAGGTACGAGCACAAGCCCCGAGCAGACAACAGGCATGCAGACGCTTTGGCAACCTTGGGATCTAAAGTCAGCAAAGACAAATGTCCCGCTAGGATCTCCATCAACGTGCGAACATCGTCAGCATTGACAGAAGATGCATGCGACGACGAACACATGGATGACACAGACTGGAGAAAAGCAATCCTACAAGCTATTGCGGAAGGCACGAGCAGTGAAAGCTGGGCACTCACAAAAGGGTACTGCATACATGACAACACCCTTTACTACAAGGGTCCTGGCGGAATACTCATGCGATGCGTCTCCGAGCGAGAGGGAAAACTGTTGTTAAAAAGATTCACCGACATGCTTGCGGAGAAAGTGAGGTGTCAATCTACCGGAAGGCTCAGAGATATGGCATTCATTGGCCAGACATGTCAACAGCCGCGGCCCTGATACAAGGGAAGTGCGAAAGTTGTGAACTAATCAAAGATTCTCTACTCATTGCTCTAACTGATGATGACACGGATTGGAGGAAGCCGCTCTTTGATTTTCTCACTCGGGGCACCGTGCCCGAATCGAGAAAAGAAGCCGAGAAATTGAAGAGGAAAGAATCTCGATACGTAGTACAAGAAAACCTGCTTTGGCGAAGAGGTCATGAGGGCAACTTGCTGCGATGTCTAGACGACAAAGAAGCACAAGAAGTCATGGACCTTTCCCATCAGGCGGAACACCAAGGAGGTGCGAAATTATGCAGGCAGCTCCTCTCAATCGGATACTTCTGGCCCACGATGGAGGCTGATTGCCGCACCAAAGTACGACGCTGCCAGGAGTGCCAATTCAAAGGAAACCTAGTGCACGCTCCCGCCGTGGATCTACATGCATTAGGGACACCATGGCCATTTCACACATGGGCTCTGGACTTCATCGGTCCCATCCGACCAACGTCACACGGGAATCATTTTATTCTCACCGCAACCGAGTTATTCACCAAATGGGTGGAAGCAATACCACTGAAGACGGCAAATGCGCTAGCTGTGGTCAACTTCATCCAGGAAAGCATCATATGCAGGTTCGGAATCCCAAACACCATTCTTTCGGATAACGGTACTCCCTTTGTTAATCGCCAGGTAGCTGCGAAGCTAGCGGAGTACAATATCAGGCAAATATGTTCCACCCCCTACTACCCGAAGGGGAACGGGCAAGCTGAAGCGACCAACAAAACGTTGTTGAGAATTTTGAGCAAGATGGTCGCAGATGACCACAAGAGGTGGGCTGATTCCCTAAGCATAGCTCTATGGGCCTACCGGACTTCTCCAAGGACACCCACGGGGGCCTCACCATTCCTACTATGCTATGGGGCCGAGGCCGTGGTACCTGCGGAGGTGAGAATCAAATCGGCAAGATTGGCCTTCCACGCACTCTACGAAAATCAACGTGACCATGACTTAGTCTTGCTGGAGGAAAAGCGAGAACAAGCCAAAAGGACCAACAAGCGATATCAAGAAAGGATTGCTCGCGCTTACAATAAGACGGTCCGGCGAAGAGATTTCGCAGTTGGAGACTTGGTCCTGCGCGCATCTGACCACTGCATGCGAGAAGCGACTCACCCAAAGTTCGCAGCCAATTGGGAAGGACCCTTCGAAGTCACAGAAGTCTTCGACAGTGGCTACTGCAGCATACGAAGGTTGCACGGCACAACCTCAACCCCGAGTTCAGTCAACATGCGCTGGATTAAGAAGTACTATCCCTGACTTCTCTCATTTCATGCGTTTTATTATAACGTCGCTTAATGTCTTGTATGGCTACGATTTACACAATCTCCTCTCCCATATTAGAGGATTGTTATCTCATCTCTCCCATATGAGAGCGTTATAATAAAAAGAATTCTCCCAAACGAGAAACTACATATTTCTGGATGTCAATTTTGCTTCATTTTAGTTTGTTATAACTGTTAACAATGGGTTATCCGCTACAATAGCAATCTGCGAAATGCGATCTTAATTGATCATCTAAGCCTATTTGTTACGATAGCAGCCTATGCTAATGCGATCTTAATTGATCATCTAAGCCTATCTGTTACGATAGCAGCCTATGCAAACGCGATCTTAGTTGATCATTCATGCCTATCTGTTACGATAGCAGCCTATGCAAATGCGATCTTAATTGATCATCTAAGCCTATCTGTTACGATAGCAGCCTATGCAAACGCGATCTTAATTGATCATTCAAGCCTATCTGTTACGATAGCAGCCTATGCAAATGCGATCTTAATTGATCATTCAAGCCTATCTGTTACGATAGCAGCCTATGCAAATGCGATCTTAATTGATCATTCAAGCCTATCTGTTACGATAGCAGCCTATGCAAATGCGATCTTAATTGATCATTCAAGCCTATCTGTTACGATAGCAGCCTATGCAAATGCGATCTTAATTGATCATCTAAGCCTATCTGTTACGATAGCAGCCTATGCTAATGCGATCTTAATTGATCATTCAAGCCTATCTGTTACGATAGCAGCCTATGCAAATGCGATCTTAATTGATCATTCAAGCCTATCTGTTACGATAGCAGTCTATGCAAACCGATCTTAATTGATCCTCTAAAGCCTATCTGTTGCGATAGCAACTCATGCGAAAAACGATCTTAATTGATCTTCTCAAGCCTATCCGTGACGATAGAAACCGATGCGGAAAGCGATCTTAACTGATCTTCTAAAGCCTATCTGCTACGATAGCAACTCTTGCGAAGAACGATCTTAATTGATCTGCTAAAGCCTATCTGCTACGATAGCAATCTATGCGCAAAGTAATCTTAATTGATCTTCGAAGCCTATCTGCGGTGATGGAGGCATTCTACAAATGCGATAGCAATATTGTGCAAAATGATCTTAAGTGATCAACAAAAGTATATCTGATGAGATAACACCAGCACTTGCATCTGAAAGCAAATCACAAGCCCATCTGCCAAGATGGCACAACTGCGCACGTGCGATCTCGAACGATCCCATAAAACATCTGCGAATCTATATGGCAGATAGTAAATACGAAACATGTATATAGCATTGTGCAAGGCGAAATATGCCGATACGCATGCGAAATTGTATTTTGTTGCAACAGCTCAGCAAATAATACAAAAGCTATGTCATTATGAGTCAAAAAGACTTACAATTTATCTGTCTAGATAGCAGCTTACAAGCGAATAAGCTCAAATCTAACTACACAGCCAACACGGCTTACAATACAATCGAAAAGTAGCTGACAAGCCAGCAGAGACACACTACGGGAATCCTAACAGGAAAGGATGAACCCACCGGTTCTAACACCGGCTATGCAATACACAGATCTGCGGCCAAAGATCTATAGCAAAAGGGATGCTGCTGCAAAGAGATCAACTCGTCATTTGCTACGTCCCTAGCGGCAAGATATGGGTGACGGTACGTCCAAGACCCCAAGGGCTGACAAAGGCCTCTGTCTGATCAAGATAGGAACCAGAGGAACCACCTGTTCCGGCGCATGCCGTCCTGCAAAACAGGGGAAGCAGTCATTCCTCTGGTGATGGACTCCTTGTCATGATAGACAAGGGCATTGACGAGCCTCCTGAATTCAAGAACGAAGAGGCAAGAAATCCTCCTCCAGGGATGCTGGAGGAGAATTCCGCCGTTCATTACGAGACGGTAGCACGGTCACTTCGGCGCTGCACCTCACCGGGAGGCGGCCAAAAACATGACCTGCAAACATAATACACGAAGAAAATTCTTCGAATACATATGAGATATCATCTCCATCTTCTTTATGATGGTTATAAAGAGCAATAAGCCTCATAAAGTGGATCTTGGAAACTATTTCTACAGCACAAAGCGCAAACTCAGGATTCACAACTTGAAGTTGCCATGAATCAACGAAAAACAAGCGTTGAAGCCAGCAGTCGTAAGGACTCACGGCAGAGCACATTTTTGGGATGAAGAACCCAAATGGCAAAGACAGGGTTTATATAGACCTTGGAGAGACTCTTCAGTTGCCAAAAATGAGTCAGCAGAATTTGAAAAGAGGGTAAGGTCAATCACTTACGCCTTGAAAAGCGGTAACGATCAATTACCCTACTAAAGGCTACGACGATTCAGTTGCGTATCCTAATAAATGACGGATAGTCATGATTCGGATGGACTTCCCAACAAAAGCGTGCTTATCTGCCGAGAAATTAGCGCGAAAATAAAGCAGAGTATCAATTGCTGATGTCATAATTGGATATGCACAGAGATATCCTATCAAATCCCGAAAAGGGCAAAACGGGCAAGTAGATTCTTGTTGTTAAAAAAAAGGGGGAGAAACCCTAGCAACATTACATTAATGTTTCAAACATTACATTAATGTTCCAGCCATTTCCTTGCTATTTTCCAAATTCAAAAATTCAAAAGCAAATTCTTGATCAAGGAGTCATGGGGTGCGAACTGATGGCTCAGCTTCTCCACCTGCTCCACTTCTTGCTTCAATTGATCGCATTTGGCATTCATCTCATGATAGAGCTTCATAGCTTCTTCAGCCTTTTGCTTATGTTGCTCCACCTTCTGCTTTTCAGCCGCGAGATTCTGGTGGCCGAGCTTCAAAGTTACGGCTGCGCGAATCAGAGTGACTCTTTTCACAAGAAATCTGAAACCCAGTCTGCCTTGAACTTTGGTAAGAAGATTTTGGCACATGCCACAAAGCAATTCGGCACTCTGGACGGAAATGGTCTCAGGCGTGGCCGCAGACAGCTGCTCCAAAATCCAAATGGCTTCGGTAAGAAACAGCCTCCTGTCGAAGGGCCCTATCTCCAGAGATCTTGCAAACGATCGGGGGTAGGTGAGGCGCATCCGAACTAGCCAGTCCACACCAGTTTGCTTCAAACCTGAAGCAATGTTAAAGCTAAGTTATGCTATCAAACTCGCAAATGCACCATGCGAGATGCAAACAGTGAATCACTACTTACCAGTTCCTTCAAGAATCTCACGAAGAGAAGGAATGCGCATTACTGGAGTCGTTGAAGTCTGCCCTTGCTCCATGGCTCTCCTGTCAGCCGCGAGTTCTAACTCTTCATAGTTAGAAGGAAGAGTGTAGGCCGCACCAGCTGCGACTGCATTCCCAACCTGCGAGCCCCAAAAGCTCCACGCAGGAATAGGTGCCGCCGACTCAGTCATCGCCGGAGGCTAAGTGACAGTCGAGATTGCTTGGCGAGGGACATTCTCAGATGCGGAAGCATCGGCAGTACTTGTCCTTACTTCCTCAGCACCAGCATGGGCATCTTCATCCATTAACACAGCACCAGCTTCAGCATCGTCGGAAAGTTCGATGATGTCCTCGAGAGGCTCACCTGCGTGATCAGTAGCTGTGACGGGCTTCTCAGTATGGGGGCTCGGAATCGGAACATAGGACGCAGAAGGCTGACTTCTTTGCTCCGGCGCATGTTCCTCAACATTGCCTGCGATACAAAAAGCGATGGTATGAGGTAACTCGCATTGAATGATATTTTACTATCTTTACTAAAGCTAAGAGCAAGCACCTCCACGCGAAGGTGGGATTGAAGTCTCTTCGTCATACACTAAAGACGTGGAACCATGCCCTATTAGCGTGTCCTCATTAAGCAGGTCCTTAAAATGAGCATGACCTGGGACGCGAAGAAGCCAGTCATGTTTCTGTCTCAAGTGACTAAAGGCTAGCACATGCATATCGCTCAAATGATTACCTGAAGGTTCTCCGCACTTGCCTACTAGCCAACGGCGAATGTCAGCCTTTGACACACCATGCTTTAACGCACCCACAATAACATCTCTATAAGTTACTGCGAGATTGAAGATCTCACCTTTATCGCCGCCGGCGATTTCTTCAAAGTCTGCTTGAGCTTGCTCCAGGGCTGCTGCATCCTCTTCTGGAACCGCATCTTCCTCCTCCACATGGGGAGCCACTTCTTCGGGAAGCGCATCTTCCTCTTCAGTTGGACGCACTAAGTCGTCAACATGTTGCTCTTCGAGGCTCCGTTGTCTCACACGCTCGAGCTTCTCCTCTTCCCGCTGCCTTTTCCTTTCAGCAGCTTCCGCGGCTGTCTTGCGGGACTCGGCAAGAACGTCCTCGCTTATGGGATCGTCTGGAATGCCAGAATGGGCATCTCTCTTTTGTCTCTTGGCCAAAAGGCCACCGATGGTCTCATCATCATCTGCGAAGAAATGATTGATCTAAGAAAGAATTGCAAAAAGAGTTACGATAATGAGCAAAGAAACGCGACGGAGGTACCTCCTGATTCTTCCTCATGTATCACAACTGTTCTTTCTTCTTCTTCATCGCCCTCTCTGGGCTCCTGCCTCTCTCCTTCTTCCTCTTGGTTGAATGGAACGAAAGTCTCAACCGCGAGCTCCTTCCGCGTTTTGCTGGGCATGCGACCCTTGCCTTTATCCTTGACAGAAAGGGACCTCGCCGGAGGAGAAGTTGGAGCACTTATAGGGGAAGAAATTGTAATTCCCTGCTGCCTGGGTCTCTTCGCTCTCGGCGCCGCAGTCGCTGGAGGGGACGGATCATCTCTGGGAGGAGACAAGGTCGGAGCACTGTCTATCAGCGAGTCAGCAAAAGCGTTCATGACGGCGCGAATCCTGGTTTCGACCTCAGGGTCCATCCTCCATGCTAGCAGGAATGACTGCTTTTGTCTTCTGGTGGCGACAATGGTGTTAACCAATGACTTGGAGCGCTCACCAGATGCGAATCTCCGCACATGACACTACAACAAACAGTACAGAATAAAGACATCAGCATAAGGAAATCAAGAAGCTTAACGCACGCGGGAAAAAGTGTTTACCTTAGCAAATGCCTGGCTATATCTGAAGACATGCGTGTCGCCCTTCTTAACTGCGGCGATCTTCTCCTTCAAAATGACGTCAGGGCACAAATGGTTCTCATGATCCAGCAACGAGTAGCAACCATACTCAGACTCGCTCAGACTGCAATTGGGGCGAAACGGGAAAGAGTTTCTCTTGATCAAGGGAGCTCTACTTGGCTGCGCGGCCGACTGCGTCTCAATCCTCGTTTGCTGGGCGACCCAGTATGCGAGCCAGTTCTGAGAACAACCACCCTCGCGGGTCCCTGCAGGCTGCTCAAAGGGAAGATTGTTCATGAATACTGTCTTGCACTCCTTTGCTAGCAAGCGCTTATGGCAACCTCTGATAATTGACTGGGGCCAGATTGATGGTGCCACTGCATCAAAGCCGAACTGGGGAGAAACTCGAGTGGGGTCAACATCCACGGTAATCCTCTCATACCTTGGCGCGAGCTCACGAATATGCTCTGCGAGGGCAGGAAGGGAACCTCGTAGACACCAGCAAAAGAACTCGCTATAGCGCTCATGAAAATGCGATCCCTCTTCGAAGAGCAGCTCTTCTGAGAAGACGACACCCTTAGAGGGGTACAGCTTTGGAAACCATCGCACGTTCTCAATGCGTGTGGCATAGGGCCTGGCGGTAAACTCTTTCCGTTTGTCGCATATCAAGCTTTAAACGCACTTGGTATTGTTCGCTCCGAACCACCTCGCAGCTCTGCCGCTGTTGCGCTCCTCCGTCTCGCCTGGGGGACACCACTTGTCGGGTTTGAGAGCAGTTGGGGCATAGGATGGCCACCGCTCGAAGACCCACATCGTCAAAAAGGAGATATTGACAAAGGTCAGTACATCGAGGCGGCCACGCGACTCTTTCATGGCCAAAACCAGCTGATCAAGCCTGTAATACAGCGTGCCCAAGACCAAGGGTCCAAGTGCGACTCTCTGGCCAAGGGCAAGTCTCACAGCAAGTGGCAGAACATGGTAAAAGACCCCATCATGCGGGTGACCGTCAATCAAATACCTCGACAACCAAGCACAGAGGAAAGCACAAAGGGTCAAGTGATAGCCTTTACCCTCCACATAATTCTCGGCCTCTGGGTTCTCACTCAGAAGATTCTTAGTGATGCTGCTGTTCGCGTAGTCTCGAAAGAAGTACTGCAACCATTTGTTCCAGGTGTTCTTCGCAGACGTATCAACCAATTGCCAGTTTGGAAGGGCTTTCGTAGTAGTCCACCGGGTGGAGATTTTTTTTACCTCTGCCAAGCATTCCTCCATCTGCGTGTACAAGGCAATCTCCGCTGCCGTCCTCAAAGGACTCAAAGGGTCCACCTCGCCCATGGGAGAAAGATCGTACAACATCTGCACGTCCTCGAGTGTAGGGGCAGCCTCAAACTCAGCAAAGTGGAATGTGTGAGTCGCAGGCGAGTAGCGGGAAAGAAGGTCTAGAAGCATGGACTGGTCCAGCTTCACGGCAGCACCCTTCATAGAAAGAACATCGAAGTATACGCCGGCTTCATCAAGATTCGCGGCATGATTGGTCAACACGTGGTCGATCCACTCATCCATGTAGTCCAGTTTCTGGACAAAAGCTTGGGTAGAAATCGCAGTGTAGGGGAAGTACCCATTTTCGATTCCCAATCGAACCACATCCTCGGAGCCAATTAACTCGAGCAAGGCTGAGTTAACCGGGCGAGTCAGTGTTAGCAATCCCTCAATTGGGACAGGAGCAGGCATTCTCTTCGCCTTAACCCTCGCATGGTAGAAATCTTGGCCACCTAAATAGGGGGCTTTTCGCCACAAAGCCTGCGGAAGATCGGGGATCTCTTCGTCCTCCTTGTTGGGTTTGGTTCCTTTTGTCTTGGCCATTCCTGCGGAAGAGCAAGAAAAATGGGGGAGAAATATGCTACTTCAGTTTGAATTTCGAGAATCAAGATCTACAGAAAGAAAGATGAACAGTTTCTGGTATCAATTTCAGAAATCAGAAGGTTGCATTATCAAGGGATTTCAAAACCCTATCCAAGGTCCTTATTATTGAGGGATCAAGCCGCAATTGGGTCCAAAGCTTGGAGCTTCTTCACAAGTTTCAACAGATTATATGGATTTACAGATTCAACGCAGTTCAAGGCATACACTGGTATTTTAAATCGAAATTGAACATACCAACCTTGTTTTCGCAAAGCTTGCCTGGATATGCACAGTTGAAGAAGACGATTTGCAGTTTTGAATTGATGATTGATTATCTGAATCTGCTCTCGAAGATCTCCGGGTACCATTCACTTTAAGAGAAAGAAGTGATGCTTTGCAACAATGGAGGACAAAGTATTTATCCAAAAACAATGAAAGGTTGCGTCCTTTCAGTAGTCGAATCGCAACCGTCACCGTCGAATCGCGCAATCACAGGACAAGCTGCCGTCACACCTAAAACCCTAGAGGCCAGACGGCACGACTCTAGGGGTTTTAGGTCATAAAGGCACGCACGGGGGCTGAACTTACCCGTGTTTGAATTGGTGCGTGGCGGCAACGCGTATGTTGGTTTCCGCGCATGGAAGTCTATACAGCTATGAGTCTTCACGCGCAGAAAGGGGGCTAATGTAGATAGTGCCTTTGAGCTGACAGATCTTGGCCACGTGGCAACCATCCAGCACACCATATTGTGCTCCACACACACTGGATCACCAGCCGAGCTGATCCATGTGGGGGCTGCGAGACAGAGCCCTCGCATACCACCGCACGGGACTTGTAGGGACTTAGTGGTTTGGAGGCTAGAGTAAGCCTTGTCGCGTGCGAGCCAAGCCCGCACGCGAACTTTAGTAACTGCTTTGAGAGATTTATGGAACGAGCTCCATAAACCCGGTCAATCCGGTCAAACCCGGTCAACCTCGTAACGGTTCCGGTTTCGCGCACAACGTGCTGTAACGGCCCCTATATACTCGGAAGAACGTGCCGTTATGGTTAAGCTAATTAAGCCGCCATTAATGGGCGCATTAACCACACTACAACGGTCACGTTCTCTGCTATATATAGGACGTTACCCTTTCCATACAAAAGAGAACACACTTGCCATACGCGGAAGCTCTGCCAAACCTCTGTCTCCCTCTCAGAAATTACTACTGCCTTACTCTCTCCCTACACACAACCCCACTCTTCCTGTGCGATCTCTGATCCTCTACATACGGTGTACACGGAGGTCTCCCCGCCGGAATCTCTTGTGCAAAATAGCATAACTTATCTTTAACATTGCTTCAGGTTTGAAGCAAACTGATGTGGACTGGCTAGTTCGGATGCGCCTCACCTACCTCCGATCGTTTTCAAGATCTCTGGAGATAGGGCCCTTCGACAGGAGGCTGTTTCTTACCAAAGCCATTTGGATTTTGGAGCAGCTGTCTGCGGCCACGCCTGAGACCATTTCCGTCCAGAGTGCCGAATTGCTTTGTGGCATGTGCCAAAATCTTCTTACCAAAGTTCAAGGCAGACTGGGTTTCAGATTTCTTATGAAAAGAGTCACTCTAATTCGCGCAGCCGTAACTTTAAAGCTCGGCCACCAGAATCTCGCGGCTGAAAAGCAGAAGGTGGAGCAACAGAAGCAAAAGGCTGAAGAAGCTATGAAGCTCTATCATGATATGAATGCCAAATGCGAGCAATTGAAGCAAGAAGTGGAGCAGGTGGAGAAGCTGAGCCATCAGTTCGCACCCCATGACTCCTTGATCAAGAATTTGCTTTTGACTTTTTGAATTTGGAAAATAGCAAGGAAATGGCTGGAACATTAATGTAATGTTTGAAACATTAATGTAATGTTTCTAGGGTTTCTCCCCCTTTTTTTTAACAACAAGAATCAACTTGCCCGTTTTGCCCTTCTCGGGATTTGATAGGATATCTATGTGCATATCCAATTATGACATCAGCAATTGATACTCTGCTTGATTTTCGCGCTAATTTCTCGGCAGATAATTACGCTTTTGTTGGGAAGTCCATCCGAATCATGACTATCCGTCATTTATTAGGATACGCAACTGAATCGTCGTAGCCTTTAGTAGGGTAATTGATCGTTACCGCTTTTCAAGGCGTAAGTGATTGACCTTACCCTCTTTTCAAATTCTGCTGACTCATTTTTGGCAACTGAAGAGTCTCTCCAAGGTCTATATAAACCCTGTCTTTGCCATTTGGGTTTTTCATCCCAAAAATGTGCTCTGCCGTGAGTCCTTACGACTGCTGGCTTCAACGCTTGTTTTTCGTTGATTCATGGCAACTTCAAGTTGTGAATCCTGAGTTTGCGCTTTGTGCTGTAGAAATAGTTTCCAAGATCCACTTTATGAGGCTTATTGCTCTTTATAACCATCATAAAGAAGATGGAGATGATATCTCATATGTATTCGAAGAATTTTCTTCGTGTATTATGTTTGCAGGTCATGTTTTTGGCCGCCTCCCGGTGAGGTGCAGCGCCTAAGTGACCGTGCTACCGTCTCGTAATGAACGGCGGAATTCTCCTCCAGTATCCCTGGAGGAGGATTTCTTGCCTCTTCGTTCTTGAACTCAGGAGGCTCGTCAATGCCCTTGTCTATCATGACAAGGAGTCCATCACCAGAGGAATGACTGCTTCCCCTGTTTTGCACGGCGGCATACGCCGGAACAGGAGGTTCCTCCGGTGCCTATCTTGATCAGACAGAGGCCTTTGTCACCTCTTGGGGTCTTGGACGTACCGTTACCCAGATCTTGCCGCTAGGGACGTAGCAAATGACGAGTTGATCTCTTTGCAGCAGCATCCCTTTTGCTATAGATCTTTGGCCGCTGATCTATGTATTGCATAGCCGGTGTTAGAACCGGTGGGTTCATCCTTTCTCAGTTAGGATTTTCTCGATGTGTCACTTCTGGCTTGTCAGCTACTTTTCGGTTGTATTGTAAGCCGTGTTGGCTGTGTAGTTAGATTTGAGCTTTTTCGCTTGTAAGCTGCTTTCTAGACAGATAAATTGTAAGTCTTTTTGACTCATAATGACATAGCTTTTGTATTATTTGCTGAGCTGTTGCAACAAAATAAAATTTCGCATGCATATCGGCATATTTCGCCTTGCACAATGCTATATACGTGTTTCGTATTTACTATCTGCCATAAAGATTCGCAGATGTTTTATGGGATCGTTCGAGATCGCACGTGCGCAGTTGTGCCATCTTGGCAGATGGGCTTGTGATTTGCTTTCAGATGCAAGTGCTGGTGTTATCTCATCAGATATACTTTTGTTGATCACTTAAGATCATTTTGCACAATATTGCTATCGCATTTGTAGAATGCCTCCATCACCGCAGATAGGCTTAGAAGATCAATTAAGATTACTTTGCGCATAGATTGCTATCGTAGCAGATAGGCTTTAGCAGATCAATTAAGATCGTTCTTCGCAAGAGTTGCTATCATAGCAGATAGGCTTTAGAAGATCAGTTAAGATCGCTTTCCGCATGGGTTGCTATCGTCACGGATAGGCTTGAGAAGATCAATTAAGATCGATTTTCGCATGCGTTGCTATCGTAACAGATAGGCTTTAGAGGATCAATTAAGATCGGTTTGCATAGACTGCTATCGTAACAAATAGGCTTGAATGATCAATTAAGATCGCATTTGCATAGGCTGCTATCGTAACAGATAGGCTTGAATGATCAATTAAGATCGCACTAGCATAGGCTGCTATCGTAACAGATAGGCTTAGATGATCAATTAAGATCGCATTTGCATAGGCTGCCATCGTAACAGATAGGCTTGAATGATCAATTAAGATCGCATTTGCATAGGCTGCTATCGTAACAGATAGGCTTGAATGATCAATTAAGATCGCATTTGCATAGGCTGCTATCGTAACAGATAGGCTTGAATGATCAATTAAGATCGCATTTGCATAGGCTGCTATCGTAACAGATAGGCTTGAATGATCAATTAAGATCGCATTAGCATAGGCTGCTATCGTAACAGATAGGCTTAGATGATCAATTAAGATCGCGTTTGCATAGGCTGCTATCGTAACAGATAGGCTTAGATGATCAATTAAGATCGCATTTGCATAGGCTGCTATCGTAACAGATAGGCATGAATGATCAACTAAGATCGCGTTTGCATAGGCTGCTATCGTAACAGATAGGCTTAGATGATCAATTAAGATCGCATTAGCATAGGCTGCTATCGTAACAAATAGGCTTAGATGATCAATTAAGATCGCATTTCGCAGATTGCTATTGTAGCGGATAACCCATTGTTAACAGTTATAACAAACTAAAATGAAGCAAAATTGACATCCAGAAATATGTAGTTTCTCGTTTGGGAGATTTTTTTTTTATTATAACGCTCTCATATGGGAGAGATGAGATTACAATCCTCTCATATGGGAGAGGAGATTGTGTAAATCGTATCCATACAAGACATTAAGCGACGTTATAATAAAACGCATGAAATGAGAGAAGTCAGGGATAGTACTTCTTAATCCAGCGCATGTTGACTGAACTCGGGGTTGAGGTTGTGCCGTGCAACCTTCGTATGCTGCAGTAGCCACTGTCGAAGACTTCTGTGACTTCGAAGGGTCCTTCCCAATTGGCTGCGAACTTTGGGTGAGTCGCTTCTCGCATGCAGTGGTCAGATGCGCGCAGGACCAAGTCTCCAACTGCGAAATCTCTTCGCCGGACCGTCTTATTGTAAGCGCGAGCAATCCTTTCTTGATATCGCTTATTGGTCCTTTTGGCTTGTTCTCGCTTTTCCTCCAGCAAGACTAAGTCATGGTCACGTTGATTTTCGTAGAGTGCGTGGAAGGCCAATCTTGCCGATTTGATTCTCACCTCCGCAGGTACCACGGCCTCGGCCCCATAGCATAGTAGGAATGGTGAGGCCCCCGTGGGTGTCCTTGGAGAAGTCCGGTAGGCCCATAGAGCTATGCTTAGGGAATCAGCCCACCTCTTGTGGTCATCTGCGACCATCTTGCTCAAAATTCTCAACAACGTTTTGTTGGTCGCTTCAGCTTGCCCGTTCCCCTTCGGGTAGTAGGGGGTGGAACATATTTGCCTGATATTGTACTCCGCTAGCTTCGCAGCTACCTGGCGATTAACAAAGGGAGTACCGTTATCCGAAAGAATGGTGTTTGGGATTCCGAACCTGCATATGATGCTTTCCTGGATGAAGTTGACCACAGCTAGCGCATTTGCCGTCTTCAGTGGTATTGCTTCCACCCATTTGGTGAATAACTCGGTTGCGGTGAGAATAAAATGATTCCCGTGTGACGTTGGCCGGATGGGACCGATGAAGTCCAGAGCCCATGTGTGAAATGGCCATGGTGTCCCTAATGCATGTAGATCCACGGCGGGAGCGTGCACTAGGTTTCCTTTGAATTGGCACTCCTGGCAGCATCGTACTTTGGTGCGGCAATCAGCCTCCATCGTGGGCCAGAAGTATCCAATTGAGAGGAGCTGCCTGCATAATTTCGCACCTCCTTGGTGTTCCGCCTGATGGGAAAGGTCCATGACTTCTTGTGCTTCTTTGTCGTCTAGACATCGCAGCAAGTTGCCCTCATGACCTCTTCGCCAAAGCAGGTTTTCTTGTACTACGTATCGAGATGCTTTCCTCTTCAATTTCTCGGCTTCTTTTCTCGATTCGGGCACGGTGCCCCGAGTGAGAAAATCAAAGAGCGGCTTCCTCCAATCCGTGTCATCATCAGTTAGAGCAATGAGTAGAGAATCTTTGATTAGTGCACAACTTTCGCACTTCCCTTGTATCAGGGCCGCGGCTGTTGACATGTCTGGCCAATGAATGCCATATCTCTGAGCCTTCCGGTAGATTGACACCTCACTTTCTCCGCAAGCATGTCGGTGAATCTTTTTAACAACAGTTGTCCCTCTCGCTCGGAGATGCATCGCATGAGTATTCCGCCAGGACCCTTGTAGTAAAGGGTGTTGTCATGTATGCAGTACCCTTTTGTGAGTGCCCAGCTTTCACTGCTCGTGCCTTCCGCAATAGCTTGTAGGATTGCTTTTCTCCAGTCTGTGTCATCCATGTGTTCGTCGTCGCATACGTCTTCTGTCAATGCCGACGATGTTCGCACTTCGATGGAGATCTTTGCGGGACGTTTATCTGTGCTGACTTTAGAACCCAAGGTTGCTAAAGCATCCGCATGCCTGTTGTCTGCTCGGGGCTTGTGCTCGTACCTCACATCGCAGAATTGCTGTACCAGCTTTTGTACTAGAGTCCGATAAGACAGAAGGTTAATTTTCTTCAAACTGTACTCACCCGAGGCTTGCTTGACGATCAACTTGGAGTCTCCCATGACCGTTAGATTGCTTACTTCCAAAGCTTTCGCCGCACGGAGCCCCGCGATGAGAGCCTCATATTCCGCTTCATTGTTTGTGACTGCAAAGTTGAGCTTTGCGGACATCTGTATGACCTCCCCATCCGGCTTGGTCAAGACTATCCCAATGCCTCCACCTTTCCTCGTTGACGAGCCGTCGAAGTGGAGCGTCCAATAGGGCACGTCGATTGCATAGATTTCAGGGCCTTCGAGTTCTTCTTCGATCACGGGCTCGTGGCTGTTGTCGGGGAACTGTACCAACAGATCCGCTACCGCCTGCGACTTGATCGCTCGCGGTCTCACGCATGTGATATCATATTGAGAGATGGTCATGTACCATTTCGCCAATCTCCCGCCGGGAGTAGTGTGCGTTAGCAGGTATCGTATGGGATCACTTTTGGTGACCACTACTACTTTATGCGATGCGAAGTAGTGTTTCAATTTCTCTATTACGAAGAACAAAGCAAGGCAATGACGTTCGATGTCTGTGTACCTTGATTCAGCAGGCTGCACGATGCGAGAGATATAGTAGATAGGCCTTTCCTGGCCTTCGTACTCCTGAGCCAAGAGTGCTCCTATAGACCTCCTCGTTGACGTCAAATATAGCAGAAGCGGTGATCCCAGTTGGGGTGCGATCATTATTTTCGAGGATATCGGCAGATCCTTCAGCTTTTCAAATGCAGCTTCGTGCTCAGGAGCCCAGTTGTATATAGCATCTTTCTTGAGAAGGGCACTAAAACAGCAGGTGATTTCAGCAATCGCTGGGATGAATCTCCGCAGATAGGATAGCTTTCCTAGAAATGTCTTCAAGGCACTCTGGTTATGGGGCGGCATCATGCCGGTGATGGCTGATACTTTCGCAGGGTCAGGCTCGATTCCTTGGCGATGAACCACGCATCCCAAGAACTTACCTGATGTTACCCCAAATGCGCATTTCATGGGATTCATCTTTAGTTGAAATCGTCTACATCTATTGAACACCTTCCGTAGATCTGCGAGGTGATCTGCTTCGTGCTTGGATTTAACCACCAAGTCATCCACATAGAATTCCACTTCTTTGTGCATCATGTCGTGGAACAGGGCCATCATGGCCCGCTGATAGGTCGCACCCGCGTTCTTGAGCCCGAACGGCATCACTGTGTAATTGAACACCCCCACCGGAGTGATGAATGCAGTTTTCCGCGCGTCTTCAGGGTCCATTTTGATCTGGTTGTACCCGCTGAAGCCGTCCATGAAAATGAACATGCGATGGCCTGCTGTTGAATCGATAAGCAAATCGATGTTGGGCAGTGGAAGATCGTCCTTTGGGCAGAAGCGATTGAGATCCCGGAAGTCCACACAGATGCGAAGCTGTCCGTTCTTCTTTACCACTGGCACGATGTTGGCCAGCCATGTGGGATGATGATTCGGCTCTATGAACTTGGCATCCAGGAGTTTAACAATCTCCTGCTTGATTTTCACATTAAGCTCCGGCCTGAAGCTTCTTGTGCTCTGCTTTACCGGTTTAGACCCTGGGATAATGTCTAAACGGTGCATAGTGATGCTGGTATCCAGTCTCGGCATCTCATCATACTCCCATGCGAACACATCCTTGTATTCAGTTAGGAGTTGTAGCAGTCCTTGCTCCTCTTCGCTTGTGAGGTCCGCACTTAGAAAGACTGGCCTTTTCTTTTCCTCGTTCGGGCTGAGGAACACTTCCTTTAGTTCTTGCTTTTGTGGTCTGGGCCTGTCTTCCATGCATTCAGGCGCTTCTTTGAGTTTCTCGTCTGGAGTGCCCTGTGTTGGCTTTTCCGTCGGCGCAATTTGTTCGATTTGATTGATTTCCCCAGGGATATCCTCATGCCCGTGTGAGGACATCCCCGCGCACCTTCATATGCGATAGCACTTCTTCCCATTGGCGTAGAAACTCTCTATCTCCTTGCCTTCGGGGTCATGCTTTGCAATTCGCTTCAGTGTATACACATTCTTCCGATGGTATGCGATACGCGGCGCCTCTTCGCGTGTAGGCGGCTTTTCCTTGGCATCTTCTCTTGTCACCATCACTCCCGCAGGTGACTGGTCCTTGATGTCCTCCCACAGAGGCAAAGGAGTAGGGTTGAATGGTCCTGGTGTTTGTTCGTCCGCCATCTCGGTAAACCACACTGCCTCGCTAAGATGTGCTTCATCCAAGTTGAATGGATTCGTTGAAGCCGGTATCTCGACTACTCTGTCGTTCCAGATAGCTTTCATAACCTGGTGAGCCGTTGAAGGAACTGCGTCGAAGCGATGAATCCAGGCTCGACCTATAATCATGTGGTACGTAGTGTTCGCGTCTATGACATAGAACTTCGCTGAAAATTTGATTTTGCCAATCTGAACGCCCATGCGGATCCATCCGATCGTCATTCTAGAGTCGCTTCCGAATCCCATCAGCGGAGATGTACGCTTGACGATCTTGTGCTCGGGGATCCCTGCTAGCTTCAGTGTGTGGAGCGAAACGACGTTGACCGCTGCTCCTCCATCAACGAATGCTCGTTTGAATTCGACACCATTGACGATGGCCGTCACGTACAGAGGCCTCTGGTGGCTCGCATCTGTCTTCTTGTCGCTGGCAGAAAAGGTCATAATCTTTTTCGTAGAGCGAGACGCCCTGGCGACTTTCCCGTTGGAGACTACAAGATCCTCCTCGTAGTCCTCCGCTATCCTCAAGATTACTTTCGTCATATCTGTCCGGCACTTCTCGGAGAAGTTCATCTCGTCGAAGAATATGCTGAAGCCGTGCGATCCTTTCATCCGATCGGCACGTTCGTCTTCTGTGTCCATACTGTAGTCCTCGTCATCGTGGACCTCGGCAATGATGGGTAGACCATCCTCTGCGACTTCTTCCAGGTCGACAATCGAGATCATGGCAACCTCCTTGCCTTTTGAGTCTTGCTCCGCATGGGCAGGAAGCGGATTGTTGCGCACATCCTTCCTGCGATCGCTGACGATCAGCTCGCCGTTCTTCATCTTCTGGTCGAATGTAAACCTGAGCTTTTTACACTCCGCTGTGGGGTGCATGACCTTGCCGTGGTACTCGCACCACTTAGGGTCCCTTACCATCTCCTTGGAGGGTGTCTTCTCGAGCGGCGGTAGGGCACCGTCCTTGCGCCACTGCCTGCAGAGGTCGCTTGCCTCCTCTACCGAGCATGGCAGAGGTGGTACGTCGAAGTTCACAACCTTCGCTTTCTTCTGGGGTGAAACTGTATTGACCTCAGCTTCGCGTCCCCTCTTGTAACTGAATCTCCCGATCTTGTAGGTGGTGCCGCTCGGAGGTCGCTCCGGAGCGTTCTTCTTTTTCTGCCTCTCGACTATAGGCTCGATGTTCTTCGTGCATTCAATTAGCTTTGAAAACGTAGGCGTTTGTAAATTGATGAGCATACCTTTGTATTCGTCTCGCATGCACTGCAGGCATATTTCTACGAGCCGGCTTTCGAGCATTGGATCTTTGCACTCCAAGGACTTTGCCCTGAATTTCTTGATGAAAGTAATCCCATCCTCCTCGCGCTTCTGATACATCCGCGAGAGATGGATCATTGTCACCTTTTCTTCCATCTGGAAGAACTTGGTGTAGAACTTCTGGACCATGTCGTCCCAAGTCTTCACGGATCCGGCTTCCAACGTTCGGTACCACTTGTACGCTACGTTCCCTAAGGATTTTGGGAACTCTCGCATCAGTAATTTGGGATCGGCTCCGTACGGCCCCATGACATCAATGAAACGCATGACATGTTCGTGAGCGTTTCCGTTGACATCCTCGAACTTGTCCCATTTAGGAGCTTTGTACCCCGCGGGGTTAGGCATGAGATAGATCTCTCGTGGAATGGGTGGATCGTTGTCCAGCTTCGGGATAATGGTATCCGCGAATGACTGGTGAGCCAGAATAGTGTCCATGCGCTTCTGCAGAGACGTCATGCATTCTGGAATGCTTCCCTCGGTAGTTGAAGGAGGGGTTGCCGCAGGCGGAGGCGACACATACGCCGCCGAAGAGCTGGGGACATATTGGCTGCTCGCATTGCCCCAAATCGCCGTTGGGGGAGGCAAGGGGTACTGCAAAGTCGGGTTAGATGCCAAAGCCGAAGGCTGAGGAGTGTGAGCAGTGAGAGGCAACATCTGAGCCGTTGACCCCTGAATCGAAGGAAGCTGCGTAGTCGTCGGTGGAGTTTGCAGATTATGGTTGGGAGGTGTGGTAGACACTCCCAATCCTGGAGCGGTAGGGCCTCCTCCTCCTTGAGAGACGGTGGTGGCTGTTGAGGGATTCGGTGCAAGGGTGCCCAGAACGGCCAACATCCGTTCTAGTTGCGCAGACTGAGCTTTGAGAGCTTTCGCCTGACCTTGGACGGTGGCATCCAAGGATTCTAACGTCGGTGCCTCGCTGGGGGTCGCGGGAGTACGGCGGGTCTCCTCTCGTAAGGCAGTTTCGGTGGAAGGTGATCTGTTGCTAACATCATCCTCCTGAGACATGGTTGCTTTTGTTGGTAAGTTCACGTCGGGTTCACCAAAATGTGCACAAGAGATTCCGGCGGGGAGACCTCCGTGTACACCGTATGTAGAGGATCAGAGATCGCACAGGAAGAGTGGGGTTGTGTGTAGGGAGAGAGTAAGGCAGTAGTAATGTCTGAGAGGGAGACAGAGGTTTGGCAGAGCTTTCGCGTATGGCAAGTGTGTCCTCCTTTGTATGGAAAGGGTAACGTCCTATATATAGCAGAGAACGTGACCGTTGTAGTGTGGTTAATGCGCCCATTAATGGCGGCTTAATTAGCTTAACCATAACGGCACGTTCGTCCGAGTATATAGGGACCGTTACAACACGTTGTGCACGAATACCGGAACCGTTACGAGGTTGACCGGGTTTGACCGGATTGACCGGGTTTATGGAGCTCGTGCCATAAATCTCTCAAAACAGTTACTAAAGGTCGCGTGCGGGCTTGGCTCGCACGCGACAGGGCTTACTCTAGCCTCAAAACCACTAAGTCCCTACAATTCCCGTGCGGTGGTATGCGAGGGCTCTGTCTCGCAGCCCCCACATGGATCAGCTCGGCTGGTGATCCAGTGTGTGTGGAGCACAATATGGTGTGTTGGATGGTTGCCACGTGGCCAAGATCTGTCAGCTCAGAAAGCACTATCTACAACAGGAAAAGTACTTCTGGATGTTGTCAATTTCTTGGATCTTCATTGATCAGTTGGCATTCCAAAAAGCAAAACTCTATAGCATTATCAACTGCAGAAGCTGAATATATTGCAGCTGGTGCTTGCTGTTCACACGTGTTATGGATTGCTCGGCAACTTAGAGATCTTGGCTACAATTTCAGAATGTGCCTATTCATTGTGACAGCACAAGTGCTATTTCAATCTCTAAGAATCCAGTCCAGCACTCAAGGACCAAGCACATAGATGTGAGACATCACTTCCTTAGAGATCATGCAGAACAAGGTGATGTTGTTTTAAATTTTATTTCTACTTCAATGCAGATTGCTGATATTTTCACTAAACCTTTGCCAGATTATAGGTTTTCATCTCTAAGGCTTTAATTGGGGATGTTAAACAAGGATGCATTGGTTTAGGGGGAGTATTAGTACTTATATGTAATTATGTGCTGAAATCAAAGCCTTGAGATTATACTTTCCAAAGCCTTGAAAGTATAGCTCAAAGCTTTGAAGTTTCTCAAACTTCAGAAAATCTCAAGGCCTTGAGATTGTTCTCCAGGTCTTGAAGATACCTGTATTTTTTTTTAAAAAAATGGATCATCAAATATTATATCTTATCTTTTTAGATAAATGTATAATATTTGAATTACTCAGAGAATTTTCTAAAATATCCAAAAATATTTTTCAAGATTCTATTTTGCATGTTGTTTTAAACAGAGTCCTTTTATGACTCATCCTTTTCAACCTACTTAAGCTGAAAGTCAGGGCTTTTTCTTCTCGTTCTCTCTCTCTACGACTCTCCTCTCTCTCTCTCTCAGTTTATCTCAATCACATTCTCTTCTCAAAACCCTAAACCCCAAAATGGAGCGAAAATCAGCTAGAATTCAGCAACAGGGAAAGCCTTCTGGCATATCCAAAAAAGAGGGCAAATAAGGAGGAGATAGTGAATTCTGATTCAGATTCAGAAAACACTTGGAGCTTGCATGAGGACTCTCCTCCTGCAAAGAAGTCCAGAACAGAGAAGGGAGATGAAGGCTCAAGCATTGATCCACAGCAGGAGACACAGACACAGGGTGGTGACCAACCTAGGTCAGAGAAGAAGAAAGGGGGAGAAAAGAAAAAGACTGGTGAAGAGGAAAAGGGGAAATCTGCTCAAGAAAGGAAGAAGAAACCATCTGAAGGAGAACAAGAAAATAGCAAACCCTCAGAGAAGAAAACTAGGGTTAAGCAGGTTGCTGCTGCAACCAAGAAAGGTTATCAAGGTAAGAATATACTTCCTACAGACTGGTTTGTTAGTTCTGAGGTTAGAACTGTATGGATGCAAGGTTATGCTTCATCTGAGGTAGCTTTCAGTAGTATGGTTTCTGAAGAATTGTTGGATAAATTGGATATTGACTGCATGAGAAAGTTAAGAGAAACTGCTGTTTGGAAGGTGTTAAATCCTAGTTCAAAGGCCTATCCTAGGTTAACTAGGTTGTTTTATCTGAATTTGGTTTCTGAAGGTGATGATAAAATGGTGTTAACTTCAAAAGTGGCTGGAGTAAATTTGAGGTTAGATCATAGGACTTTTGCCAAAGTCTTGGGCATTCCTTGGAAGTATAATGTTGGAGATTACCCTGATAGGAAGGAGTGTCTGGATAAGGCAAAGGAGATGTTTTTCATTGAAGGTGTACCCTCTGGTCCAAAGCAGTTGACACACTCTGTGCTCAACTGTGAAGCCAAAATCCTTTTTACAATTCTGATGAGAAGTGTAGTTCCTAGGGAGAAATCAAGGGAGTTAGTGACTGATAAGGTTCTTATTTTGATTTATCTGATATCTCAAGGGTTTGAGATAGACTTGACAACAGTTGTTATGGAGCATATGATTTATTGTGCAACCAGAACTAGAAACCATCCTCTTCCATATGCCAACCTGTTACCTCTTTTCTTTGAATACTTTGATGTAGCTGTGAAAGGAGAGGAAAAGATTACTGGAGGTTTTGGGTTGATTGATGAGACTGCACTTCAGAGGATTGGGGTTGTTCAGAATGGAAAAGGACATTGGAAATTTTATTCAGATTTGTCAAAGGAGGAACTTGCAGAGGAGGAGTTTGTGAAGAAAAAGGGGTCTACATCAGGGAAAGGACAATCCAATGAGGATTACTCTTTGTTGGTTGAGAAGTTAGAAGATCAGCAGGTTGAGATTGAAGATCTCAAACAAAGGTTATTTGACATGTCAGCTGAATTCAACCAGTTCAAGGGCTTGATGAATTTTATGAATGGAAAGCTGGATGTTGTCATCAAGGTTGAATTTGGAGAAGATACATTCTGCTACTAGTCATGACACCAGAGTGGATTCAGATGAAAGCCTGGGAGATTTTCTGAAGAAGAAAAAGAAGCCAATACCAGTGGTGCTTACTTCAAAGGATCTGTATGAACAAACTGATGAAGAAGATGCTGGTGAAGACACATGTGTTGATGCAGCTACAGAGGGGGATTCAGTACAGGTTAAGAAGAAAGTGGATGAGATAATTCAAGAAGTTGTTGCAGAAGTGGAAGCTGAACAAGAAGGTAATCAGTCTGCTGAAGATGCTGCAAGTGAAGAAGAAGTTAGAGAAGGCTCAGAGAAAGGCCAAACATCAAAGAAGAAGTGAAGATCAGAGAATGCCAAAGCCTTGAACTTCTATTTCTTTCTCTTCTTCTTTTCTGTTCTCAAGGCCTTGACTTTTTAGCAATAATTTTTGTTTAAGTTTTTGTTTAAGACTCAGAGTAATGATCCAACATTTCTTCACCCTTATTTGATGAAAGTCAAAAAGGGGGAAAAATTCTGTGTTTTTGTGTTTGCACTATTTGAATAATAATAATAATACTTAGTTGTTTTGTGGTTTAATCAGTTGTGTTTATATTACTGTGGTTATATGTAAATTTTTGCTGATTATCTGTGGTATACTGGTTATCTATATGGTATTATTGTCTATTGTATCTGCATTTTGTGGTTATCTAGTTTTCATAATGAGTGGCAGGAAAATCTATACAAGACAGTAGGTTTTGTCTTTCATCAAGGGGGAGATTGTTGATTCAAAGACCCTTGAATGTGTTTTCGATGGTAATTTTTTTGAGTGATGAAAGACAAAGACAAAGACATAAGCAGCAAATCATTTCAGATACTCCAAGGCCTTGAGATACTGACAGAGCTTCGAAGACTTGAGAGTTGTTTTATCCTGCTATATGTTCTAACAGTTCTGTGTTGCAATTTGAATATCTGATTATACAGATCAGGGATTTACTGCATATACTTATAGTTTACACTATTTACATATCTAACACAATTGCAGATGATCAGAACAGGAAGAATCAAAGTTTTCTGGGTTTAACTTTGAATATCTGTGAAGCAGGTTCAGAGCTCCAAGGCCTTGAGATGTGCCTTGAGCTGCTTACAGTTTTTACAGAACTAAGTTGATTCTTTCTTGCAGGTTGTGATTCTTATTATTGTGATTATTCATTGACTTCTAAGAGTCTTAAACTTGTTTTTCATGATTTATATGTATTAGAAGTTAAACAGGTTACTGTTCTAATCTTTTAACCAGTTTTATCAGAAATTGGATAACCAAACAGTCATAGCACTGTTGTCTTTTTGGATTTTGTTGTTGCTGTGTTTCAATGCTGTTGCAGGGCTGTTAAACGTGCAAGAGAAATCTCAACAAACTCCAACGAATATCCACTTAGAGCTGTTTGTAATTCAGTTGAAAACAGAAAGAGGATTTGTAGGAACTGAGATCCTAAAATCTCTCAATCAGTTGCAGCTGTGGATAAAAGAGACTGGTTCGAATTTTGAAGAAGTAGAGGCTTGCAGAATACTCAGAAAGGTGTGACAAATTCCTGGGAGATCATTCATTCAAACACACAAGGATCCAAGCTTCAATCCAGATTTTACAAGATCAAATCAATCCAGATTTCAGAAGAACACATCCAGGCTTCAATAGCTTTTTTCTTCTACTGTGTTCTTCACTTATTCTGTAATCTGTGTATCTTTTGATTATCTTAAACCTCACTTAAGCTAGTGGTTGGTTGTTCAAGTGAACAACAAGAGGTTCTTGTTAGCTCCACAGTTAGTAGCTGGAACTAGATAGGTTTGGAACCACAAGCTGTATAGGTGTAAGGGAAATCGCTTAGTCTTGAAGATCTAGGGCTGTTTCTGTGTGAGTAATAAGAAGTGTTTTCCCAATCCTGGTGGGATTAGATCCCTCAGGCAGAGGTTAGGTCCATTGGGACTGAACTCTGTAAATTGCTTTGTGTTCTTTACTTTACACTTTGATTATTATCTGCTGCATACAACTCAAATCAAAATAGGGTTCATAAGCTGTTTAAAATTGATAATAGTTCAAGGCCTTGAAGCTTTCCATTTTGCCTTTGAAAGTTTCAGACACTTTACTCAAATCTCAAGGCCTTGAGATTTGAGTTTCACACAAAGTTATTCTGTTAAACTTTGAGTTTTGCAAAAAGTTTCCATACTCTATTCAACCCCCCTTCTAGAGTATTTAGGTATTGTATTTACTCTACATTAGAAACTTTCAATTGGTATCAGAGCTTGTGTCACTGTTTTAGATCTAACAATCTGGTGACTATGAGTAATGTAGGAGATGGTGGATTTTCGCAAGGAAGGGAAGCCACCAGACCTCCATTGTTCTGTGGTGATAACTTCATGCACTGGAAGGAATTGATGAATATGTTCATCCTAGATCAAGACATGGAACTGTGGTCAATAGTTCAGAATGGTCCTCATGAGTACTATACTACAATTGATGGAGTCAGATGTATCAAGTCTGAGGAAAATCTTTCAGTTACTGAACTGGAAAAGGTATCAAAAAATTACAAGGCTATGAATCTGTTACACTGTGCTCTTAATGCATATGAGTTCAACAGAGTGTCAAATTGCAAGAGTGCCAAAGAAGTATGGGATAAACTGGTGGTGACATATGAAGGAACTAGCCAGGTTAAGCAGACCAAAATCAACATACTTCTGAGGCAATATGAGTTGTTCAAGATGAATTCAGATGAGACCATCAAGGAGATTTCCAAAAGATTCACTGATGTGGTGAACAATCTGGGATCATTGGGAAAGAAGTTCTCAAATGAGGAGAAGGTCAGAAAGATTCTGAGAAGATTGCCAAAAGCCAAGTGGGAGCCAAAGACAACAGCCATTGAGGAAGCTAAGGACTTGAGTCTTCTTCAGCTACATGATCTACAAGGAAAGCTGCTTACTCATGAAATGTCTATGAAGGATGTGGAAGGTGATTTGAGTGAAAACATCAGGAACTTAGCACTTAAGGCATAAGACAGTGAAAAATCTCAAAGCCTTGAGACTGAAGATGAGCCTGATGATGAAGAAGCCTTAGCATTGATCTCCAAGGCCTCGGCAAGGATTCTCAAGAAGAAAAGAAACTCTGGTAACAGAGATTACAATAGAGAGAGATCAAGACCTTCAGGCAGCAAGGACTACAAAGGTAAACCTTCATCACAGTCACATAAAACTAAAGTAATGAATTGTTTTGAGTGTGGTGATGCAGATCATTTAGTAAGGGACTGTCCACAAAAGAAGAAGAACATGAACTTTCAGAAGAAAGACAGTGACTACAGAAGGAAGAAAGCCATGATGGATTCCTGGAGTGATTATGATTCATCAAGTGACTCAGACACAGAAGAAGATCAAGCAAACTTATGCTTCATGGCAAAGCATGATGAGGAAAAATCATCAGACAGACATATTGAAGATATGGTAAAAAAATATACTTGACAGTCTTTCTGATGTACTTCCTGAAATTCTTAAAAGTATGTTTTTAAATGAGGAAAGTTATAGAAATGAGATTTCTGCTTTAAATATTAAGATTCATGAGCAGGTAAAAGAAAACCTAGACCTAGTTTTTTCAAACAAAACTGTTGAAGTTTATAAGACAAAGCTTGAAAAGGACTTCAAGGCCTTGGTCAGCAGGTTCAAAGCCTTGAAGGCACAGATAGCTATGCTTGTTATAGTAGATGATTATTCTAGATTTACATGGGTGATGTTTATTAGAGACAAAACTGAAGCTTTATATGAATTTTCTAGACAGTGCAAAGAGCTTCAAACAATGAAAAAATTTCCCGTTGCATCTATTAGAAGTGATCATGGTAGAGAGTTCGATCAACTTGAGTTTGATTTATTTTGTGCAAAGCATGGCATATCACAAAAATTTTCTGCACCTAGAACTCCACAGAAAAATGGAGTAGTTGAAAGAAAAAATAGGACACTTGAGGATATGTCTAGAACCATGCTACTTGAAAGTAATTTGCCAAAGTTCTTGTGGGAAGAAGCTGTTAATACTGCCAATTATGTGCTGAATAGATGTTTGATCAGACCTATTTTGAAAAAGTCTCCTTATGAACTTTTTAAAGGTAGGAAGCCTAGTGTCTCTTATTTCAAACCTTTTGGTTGTATCTGTTTTGTGCATAATAATGGTAGAGACAATCTTGGTAAGTTTGATTCTAGAAGTGATGAAGTTGTATTTCTTGGATATTCTCAAACTAGCAAAGCTTATAGAATTTATAATAGAAAAACCAAGATTGTAGAAGAGAGTATTCATGTATTTTTTGATGAAAGTACTAAAGATTCCTTGAGTGAAAGTTTTGCAGATCTAAATTTGAAAAAGCATGGTCTGATGATGATGCTATGAAAGAGGACAAAGGCGAAACTAAAGTGCAGAATCAATCAGTGGAATCTCAAGGACTTGAACCCCCTGCAGAGCCAAAATCTCAAAGCGTTGAGACTGAAACTGAGACTTTCTATGATGCTCCCTCTACTGTTTCAAGAACTCAAAGCCTTGAAGGAACATATTCCTGGATACCAAGGAAGAAGTTTAAGTATCTTGCATATCCTCCAGCTGACAATATCGTATCTGATCCAACAACTGGAACTCAGACAACAAGACAGTTGAAGAACTTATGTGCTTTTAATGATTTTGTATCATTGATTGAGCCTAAGAATACTAAGGAAGCACTAGAAGATGCAGACTGGATCATTGCAATGCAAAGTGAGCTGAATGAATGTGAAAGAAACAAGGTATGGAATCTGGTTCCAAGACCAAAAGAGAAATAAGTTATAGGAACCAGATGGGTGTTCAGAAATAAGCTTGATGAGAATGGCAAAGTGGTAAGGAAAAAAGCCAGAATTGTGGCACAGGGATAGAATCAGGAAGAAGGTATAGACTATGAGGAGACATTTGCTCCTTGTTGATTCAAAGACCCTTGAATGTGTTTTGGATGGTAATTTTTTTGAGTGATGAAAGACAAAGACAAAGACATAAGCAGCAAAGCATTTCAGATACTCCAAGGCCTTGAGATACTGACATAGCTTCAAAGCCTTGAGAGTTGTTTTATCCTACTATATGTTCTAACAGTTCTGTGTTGCAATTTGGATATATGATTATACAGATCAGGGATTTACTGCATATACTTATAGTTTACACTATTTACATATCTAACACAATTGCAGATGATCAGAACAGGAAGAATCAAAGTTTTCTGGGTTTAACTTTGAATATCTGTGAAGCAGGTTCAGAGCTCCAAGGCCTTGAGATGTGCCTTGAGCTGCTGACAGTTTTTACAGAACTAAGTTGATTCTTTCTTGCAGGTTGTGATTCTTATTATTGTGATTATTCATTGACTTCTAAGAGTATTAAACTTGTTTTTCATGATTTATATGTATTAGAAGTTAAACATCTTACTGTTCTAATGTTTTAACCAGTTTTATCAGAAATTGGATAACCAAACAGTCATAGCACTGTTGTCTTTTTGGATTTTGTTGTTGCTGTGTTTCAATGCTACTGCAGGGATGTTAAATGTGCAAGATCAATCTCAACAAACTCCAACGGATATCCACTTAGATCTGTTTGAATTTCAGTTGAAAACAGAAAGAGGATTTGTAGGAACTGAGATCCTAAAATCTCTCAATCAGTTGCAACTGTGGATAAAAGAGACTGGTTTGAATTTTGAAGAAGTAGAGGCTTGCAGAATACTCAGAAAGGTGTGACAAATTCGTGGGAGATCATTCATTAAAACACAAAAGGATCCAAGCTTCAAACCAGATTCCAGAAGATCAAATCAATCCAGTTTCCAGAAGAACACATCCAGGCTTCAATAGCTTATTTCTTCTACTGTGTTCTTCACTTGTTCTGTAATCTGTGTATCTTTTGATTATATTAAACCTCACTTAACCTAGTGGTTGGTTGTTCTAGTGAACAACAAGAGGTTATTGTTAGCTCAACAGTTAGTAGCTGGAACTAGATAGGTTTGGAACCACAACCTGTATAGGTGTAAGGGAAATCACTTAGGCTTGAAGATCAAGGGCTGTTTCTGTGTGAGTAATAAGAAGTGTTTGCCCAATCCTAGTGGGATTAGATCCCTCAGGCAGAGATTAGGTCCATTGGGACTGAAATCTGTAAATTGCTTTGTGTTCTTTACTTTACAGTTTGACTATTATCTGCTGCATAAAACTCAAATCAAACTAGGGTTCATAAGCTTTTTAGAATTGATAATAGTTCAAGGCCTTGAAGCTTTCTATTTTGCCTTTGAAAGTTTCAGACAATTTACTAAAATCTCAAGGCCTTGAGATTTGAGTTTCACACAAAGTTATTCTGTTAAACTTTGAGTTTTGCAAAAAGTTTCCATACTCTATTCAACCCCCCCTTCTAGAGTATTTAGGTCATGTATTTAGTCTACATTACACACTTTCACTCATGTTGCCATGTTAGAAGCTATTATAATACTTCTTGCATTTGCATCTCACAATCACATAAAGCTTTATCAAATGGACGTCAAATGTGCTTTTCCGAATGGTTATTGACAAGAAGATGTTTTTGTAGCACAACCTCCTGGTTTTGAAGATGAAAACTTCCCTGATCATGTTTACAAACTAGACAAAGCTCTTTATGGTTTAAAACAAGCTCCAAGGGCTTGGTATGATAGACTTTGAAAATTTTTACTTGACAATAATTTCAAGAGAGGTCTAGTAGATAAAAATCTTCTTATTAAACATCATGAAACTGATTTGTTAGTAGTTCAGATCTATGTGGATGATATTTTGTTTGGTGCTACTAATTATGATCTTTCAAAAGAGTTCTCTAGTCTGATGTGCAGGGAGTTTGATATGAGCTTAATGGGAGAACTGAATTTCTTTCTTGGACTTCATATTTTACAAATGAAGAAAGGGATATTTTTACATCAAGGAAAGTATACCAAGGACTTGTTGAACAAGTACAATATGACACTGTCCAAGGTACTTAAAACTCCTATGAGTTCATCACTCTCATTAGACAAGGATTCAAATAGTAAGAGTGTAAATCTAAAGGAATATAGAGGTATGATTGGATCACTTTTGTATTTAACCGCTAGTAGACCTGATATTATGTTTAGTGTTTGCATGTGTGCAAGATTTCAGGCAGATCCTAAGGAAAGTCATTTAACTGCTGTCAAAAGAATTTTTAGATATTTGACTGGAACCAAAGACTTGGGGCTTTCGTATCCAAGGATATCTAATTTTATGTTGAGTGGCTATTCAGATGCAGATTTTGCAGGATATAAAGTAGATAGGAAGAGTACTTCTGGATGTTGCCAATTTCTTGGATCTTCACTGATCAGTTGGCATTCTAAGAAGCAAAATTCCGTAGCATTATCAACTGCAGAAGCTGAATACATTGCAGCTGGAGCTTGCTGTTCACAAGTGTTGTGGATTGCTCAACAACTTAGAGATCTTGGCTACAATTCCATAAATGTGCCTATTCATTGTGATAACACAAGTGCTATTTCAGTCTCTAAGAATCCAGTACAACACTCAAGAACCAAGCACATAGATGTGAGACATCACTTTCTTAGAGATCATGCAGAACAAGGTGATGTTGTTCTATCTTTTATTTCCACTTCAATGAAGATTGCTGATATTTTCACTAAACCTCTGCCAGATGATAGGTTTTCATCCCTAAGGCTTGAACTGGGTATGTTAAACAAGGATGCATTGGTTTAGGGGGAGTATTAGTACTTAGTTGTGTTTATGTGTTGAAATCTCAAAGCCTTGAGATTATACTTTCTAAAGCCTTGAAAGTATAGTTCAAAGCTTTGAATTGCACAAAAACTCAAGGCCTTGAGATTGTTCTCCAAGGTCTTGAAACATCTGTATTTTTTCTTTAAAAAAATGGATCATCAAATATTATATGTTATCTCTTTAGATAATTGTATAATATTTTAATTACTTAGAAATTTTCTAAAATATCCAAAAATATTTTTAAAGATTCGTTTTGCATGTTGATTTCAGTAGAGTCCTATTATAACCCATTCTTTCAACCTACTTAAGCTGAAAGTCAGGGCTTATTCTTCTTCATTCTCTCTCAATTCTCTACGTCTCTCTGCTCTCTCTCTATTTCTCTCAATCTCATTCTTCTCTCAAAAACCCTAAACCCACACTGGAGCGCAAATCAGCCAGATTCAACAACAGGGAAAGTCTTCTAGCAGATCTAAGAACAGGGCAAACAAGAAGGAGAAGATTGTGATCTCTGATTCGGATTCAGAAAACACTCAGAGTTTGCATGAGGACTCACCTCCTGCAAAGAAGATCAGAACAGAAAAGGGAGATGAAGGTTAAAGTATTGATCCACAGAAGGAGACATAGGCTCAGGGTGATGATCAACCTAGGTCATACAAGAAGAAAGGGGGAGAGAAGAAAAAAGGCTAGTGAAGAAGAAAAGGGGAAATCTTCTAAGGAAAGCAAGAAGAAGTCCACTGAAGGAGAACCAGAGAAGGAGAAACCTGCTGAGAAGAAATCAAGGGTTAAGCAAGTTGCTGCTGCAACCAAAAAGGGTTATCAAGGTAAAAATGTACTTCCTTCAGATTGGTTTGTTAGTTCTAAAGTTAGGACAGTTTGGATGCAAGGGTATGCATCATCTAAGGTTGATTTTTGTAGTATGATTTCTGAAGAGTTATTAGATAAACTGGATATTGACTGTTGTGCACAAGAGATTCCGGCAGGGAGACCTCCGTGTACACCGTGCGTAGTGGATCAGGGATCGCACAGGAAGAATAGGGGTGTGTGTAGGGAGAGAGTAAGTCAGTAGTAATGTCAAAGAGAGAGACAGAGGTTTGGCAGAGCTTCCGCGTATGGCAGTGTGTCTTTTCTTTGTATGGAAAGGTTAACGATATATATATACTGGAGAACGTGACCGTTGTAGTGTGGTTAATGCGCCCATTGATGGCGGCTTAATTAGCTTAACCATAACGGCACGTTCGTCCGAGTATATAGGAACCGTTAGAGCACGTGGTGCGCGAATACCGGAACCGTTACGAGGTTGACCGGGTTTGACCGGATTGACCGGGTCTAGGGAGCTCGTGCTATAGATCTCTCAAAACAGTTACTAAAGGTCGCGCGCGGGCTTGGCTCGCACGCGACAGGGCTTACTCTAGCCTCCAAACCACTAAGTCCCTACAAGTCCCGTGCAGTGGCATGCGAGGGCTCTGTCTCGCGGCCCCCACATGGATCAGCTCGGCTGGTGATCCTGTGTGTGTGGAGCACAATATGGTGTGCTGGATGGTTGCCACGTGGCCTAGATCTGCCATGTCAGAAAGCAGTATCTACATTAGCCCCCTTTCTGCGCGTGAAGGCTCATAGCTGTATAGGCTTCCATGCGCGGAAACCAACATGCGCGTCGTCGCCACGCACCAATTCAAATACGGGTAAGTTCAGCCCCCGTGCGTGTCATTATGACCTAAAACCCCTAGAGTCGTGCCGTCTGACCTTTAGGGTTTTAGGCGTGACGTCAGCCCGTCCTGTGATTGCGCGATACGACGGTGACGGTTGCGATTCGACTACTGAAGGGATGCAACCCTTCATTCTTCTGGATAAATACCTTGTATCCCATTATTGCAAAGCATCACTTCTTTCTCTTAAAGTGAATGGTACCCGGAGATCTTCGAGAGCAGATCCAGATAATCAATCACCAGTTCAGAACTGCAAATCGTATTCTCCAATTGTGTATATCCAGGCAAGCTTCAAGGAAACAAGGTTGGCCTCGTTTACTTTTGATTTAAAATACCAGTGTTTGCCTTGAACTGCGTTGAATCTGTAAATCCATGAAATTTGTGAAGAGGCTTTGATCTTTGAACCCGCTTCGTTTTAATCTTTCAACAATATTGGATCTTGCAATTCCCCAATTTCTGAAATCGGTACCGGAACTGTTTGCTTTCCTTTGCATAGATCTCGAATTCCAAAATTCAAACTGAAGTGTGGTATTTCTCCCCCCTTTTTCTTGCCCTTTCGCAGGAATGGCCAAGACAAGAGTAACCAGACCCGTCAAGGAAGATGAAGAGATGCCGGAGCTTTCGCAGGCTCTGTGGCGTAAAGCCCCCTTTCTGGGTGGGAAGGACTTTTATCATGCGAGGGTGAAGGCGAAGAGGATGCCTGACCCTGTTCCAGTTGAGCGATTGTTGACACTAACTCGCCCAGTTAACTCAGCCTTGCTCGAGTTGGTTGGCTCCGAGGGTGTGGTTCGATTGGGGATCGAGAATGGGCACTTCCCATATACTGCGATTTCTACTCAGGCGTTCGTCCAGAAATTGGACTACATGGATGAGTGGATCGACCACGTGTTGGATCATCACGCCGAGACTCTCGATAAAGCCGGCATTTTCTTTGCTATCCGTGCTATGAAGGGTGCTGCCGTGAAGTTGGATCAGTCCATGCTTCTAGACCTTCTGTCCCGTTACTCGCCCGCGACTCACACGTTTCATTTTGCTGAGTTCGAGGCTGCCCCCACGCTCGAGGACGTTCAAATGCTGTATGAGCTTTCCCCCATGGGCGAGGTGGACCCCTTGAGTCACTTGAGGACATCTGCTGAAATGGCCTTGTACACGCAGATGGAGGAGTGCCTAGCAAAGGTAAAGAAAATCTCCACTCGGTGGACCACTACAAAGCCTCTTCCGAACTGGCAGCTGGTGGATACGTCTGCGAAGAATACCTGGAACAAGTGGTTGCAGTACTTCTTCCGAGACTATGCGAACAGCAGCATTACTAAGAAGCTTTTGAGCGAGGACCCGGAGGCCGAGAATTATGTAGAGGGCAAGGGTTATCATTTGACCCTTTGTGCCTTTCTCTGTGCTTGGCTGTCGAGGTATCTGATTGATGGTCACCCCCATGACGGGGTCTTCTACCACGTGCTGCCACTTGCCGTGAGGCTCGCTCTTGGCCAGAGAGTCGCACTCGGACCCTTGGTTTTGGGCACGCTATATTACAGGCTGGATCAGCTGGTTCTGGCGATGAGGGAATCACGTGGCCGCCTCGATGTTCTGACCTTTGTCAATATCAGCTTTTTGACAATGTGGGTTTTCGAGCGCTGGCCGTCTTATGCTCCAACTCCCCTCCCACTTGATAAGTGGTGTCCCCCAGGCGAGACGGAAGCGCGCAACAGCGGAAGAGCTGCGAGATGGTTTGGAGCAAGCAACACCAAGTGCACTTGGAGTTTGATATGCGACAAACGAAAGGAGTTTACTGCCAGGCCCTATGCCACACGTGTTGAGAATGTGCGGTGGTTCCCAAAGCTATACCCTTCCAAAGGTATGGTCTTGTCAGAAGACCTTCTCCTTGAAAAGGGGCCGCATTTCCACGAGCGCTATCGTGAGTTCTTTTGTTGGTGTCTGCGAGGTTCCCTTCCTGCCCTTGCAGAGCATATTCGTGAGCTCGCGCCAAGGTATGAAAGGCTTACAGTGGATGTTGACCCCACTCGGGTCTCTCCTCAGTTTGGTTTCGATGTGGTGGCCCCATCGATCTGGCCCCAGTCTATTATCAAAGGGTGCTACAAGCGTTTGCTGACAAAGGAGTGCAAGACGGTCCTCATGAGCAATCTTCCCTTTGAGCAGCCTGCGGGAACTCGCAAGGGTGGTTGTTCCCAGAACTGGATCGCATACTGGGTTGCCCAGCAAACGAGGATTGAGACGGAGGCGGCGGCGCAGCCAGGAAGGGCCCCCTTGATCAAGAGAAACTCTTTTCCGTTTCGCCCCAATTGCAGTTTGAGCGAGTCTGAGTATGGTTGCTACTCGCTGTGGGACCGCGAAAATCATTTGTGCCCCGATTTCATTCTGAAGGAGCAAGTCGACGCAATCAAGAAGGGTGACGCGCAGGTCATCAAATATAGCAAGGCGTTTGCTGAGGTAAGCAATTTCCCTGTGTGCTTTGAGCTTTTTGATTTTTTTTTTTTTTTTTTTTTTTTCTTGCGCTGATGCTTTTCGTTCTGTATTGTTCAGTGTCATGTGCGGAGGTTCGCAGCTGGTGATCGCTCCAAATCGCTGGTGAACACCATTGTTGCCACTAGAAGGAAGGGGGAGTCGTACCGGCTAGCATGGAGGATGGATGCCAAGGTCGAAACAAAGGTTCGCGGAGTCATGAACACTTTCGCTGACTCGCTGATAGACAACCCTCCGGCTCCGTCTCCTCCTAGAGATGACCCGTCCCCTCCAGCGACTGCGGCGCCGAGAGTGAAGAGACCTAGGCAAAAGGGAATTACGATTTCTTCCCCTAGGAGTGCTCCAGCTTCTCCCCCAGTGAGGTCCCTTTCCATCAAGGACAAAGGCAAGGGTCGTATGCCCAGCAAAGTGCGAAAAGATCTCGCAGTTGAGACTTTCGTTCCATTCAACCAAGAGGAGGAAGAGAGACAGGAGCCCCAGGCAAGTGATGAAGAAGAAGAAGCAACAGTTGTGATGTGCGAGGAAGAATCAGGAGGTACTTCCGTCGCATCTCCTTGCCACTCATCTTGACTTCTTTGCAGTTCTTTTCTTTGAACCAATTATGTATTCGCAGATGATGATGATGAAGCCGTCAGTGGCCTTGTGGCCAAGAGGCAAAAGAGAGATGCCCATTCTGGCATTTCAGATGATCCTATAAGCGAGGATGTTCTTGCTGAATCCCGGAAGACAGCCGCGGAGGCTGCTGAAAGAAGAAGGCAGCGAGAGGAAGAGGAGCTCGAGCGTGTGAAACAGCGGAGCCTCGAGGAGCAGCATGTTGACGACTTAGTGCGTCCAGTTGGCGAGGAAGACGAGCTTCCCGAAGAAGTGGCTCCTCATGTGGAGGAGGAAGATGAGGTTCCCGGAGAGGATGCAGCAGAGCTAGAGCAAGTCCAAGCGGACTTCGCAGAGATCGCAGGTGGCGATAAAGGTGAGATCTTCAATCTCGCAGTTACTTATAGAGATGTAATTGTGGGTGCGTTAAAGCACGGTGTGTCAAAGCCTGACATTCGCCGTTGGTTGGTAAGCAAATGCGGAGAACCCTCAGGTAATTATTTTGAGTGATATGCGCATACTAGGCTGTAGCCACTTGAGGCAAAATCATGACTGGTTTACTCGCATCCCAGGTCACGCTTCTATTAAAGATTTGCTTAGTGAGGATACACTGATAGGGCACGGTTCCACGTCCCTAGTGTACGATGAGGATACCTCAATCCCACCTTCGCGTGGAGGTGCTTATTCTTAGCTTTAGTAAAGATAGCGAAATAACTTATAACACAAGTTACCTCACATTATTGCATTTGGTATCGCAGGTCATGCTGAGGAACCTGAGCTGGAGCAGAGAAGTCAGCCTTCTGTATCCCATGTTCCAATTTCGAGCTCCCATACCGAGAAGCCCGTCGCGGCAGCTGGACACGCAAGTGAGCATTTCGAGGATGTCATCGAACTCTCCGATGATGTCGAAGCTGATGCTGTGCCGATGGACGAAGGTGTTCGTACCGGTGGTGAGGAAGAAAGGACAAGTGATGCTAATGTTTTCGCATCTGGGAGTGTCCTCCGCCCAGCGACTTCGGCTGTCCCTTCGCCTCCGGCGATGACTGAGCCAGAAGCATCTATTCCTGCGTGGAGCATTTGGGGCTCGCAGGTTGGGAATGTAGTCGCAGCTGTTGCGGCCTACACTCTTCCTCCTGACTATGAGAGGTTGGAGCTCGCACCTGATAGGAGAGCCATGGAGCGAGGGCAGTCTTCAAACAACCCAGTGGCCCGCATCCCTTCTCTTCATGAAATTCTGGAAGGCACTGGTAAGTAACGATTTACCGTTCGTACGTGACATTATTTGCTTGCGAGTTCTGACATTATGACCATTTTTGATGTCTCAGGTTTGAAGCAAACCGATGTAGACTGGGTGGTTCGAATGCGTCTCAGATACCCCCGATCGTTTGTGAGATCTCTGGAGATCGGACCTTTTGACAGGAGGTTATTCCTTACTGAAGCCATCTGGATACTAGAGCAGCTGTCTGCGGCTACACCTGCGACCATTTCGGCCCAGAGTGCTGAATTGCTGTGTGGCATGTGCCAAAATCTCCTGTTCAAAGTCCAAGGCAGACTTGGTTTCAAATTCCTCAAGGACAGAGTTACACTGATTCGCGCAGCTGTAACTTTGAATCTCGGTCACCAGAATCTCGCAGCTGAGATGCAGAAGGTGGAGCAGCAAAAGCAAAAGGTTGATGAAGCTTTGAAGCTGTATCACGAAATGAATGCCAAGTGCGAGCAACTGAAGCAAGAAGTGAAACAAGTGGAGAAGCTGAGCGAGCAGTTCGAGCCCCAAGACTCCTTGATCAAGAATTTGTTTTGACTTTTCGAATTTTGAAAAGAAAACAGGAAAATGGCTGAGACATTAATGTAATGTTTTGAAACATTAATGTAATATTGCTAGGGTTTCTCCCCCTTTTTTTTAACAACAAACAATGAGTTTGCCCGTTTTGCCCTTTTCGGGATTTGATTGGACATTTCTGTGCATATCCAATTATGACATCAGCAATTGATTTTCTGCTTGATTTTCGCGCTAATTTCTCGGCAGATAAGCACGCTTCCGTTGGGAAGTCCATCCGAATCATGACTATCCGTCATTTATTAGGATACGCAACTGAATCGTCGTAGCCTTTAGTAGGGTACTTGATTGTTACCGCTTTTCAAGGCGTAAGTGATTGAACTTACCCTCTTTTTGAATTTTGCTGACTCATCTTAGGCAACCGAAGAGTCTCCACAGGGCCTATATAAACCCTGTCTTTGCCATTTGGGTTCTTCATCCCAAACATGTGCTTTGCCGTGAGTCCTTACGACTGCTGGCTTCAACGCTTGTTTTTCGTTGATTCATGGCAACTTCAAGTTTTGAATCCTGAGTTTGCGCTTTGTGCTATAGAAATAGTTTCCAAGATCCACTTTATGAGGCTTATTGCTGTTTATAACCATCATAAAGAGGATGCAGATAATACCTCATGTGTGTTCGAAGAAATTTCTTCGTGTATTATGTGTGCAGGTCATGTTTCCGGCCGCCTCGTGGCGAGGTGCAGCGCCGAAGTGACCGTGCTACCGTTTCGTAATGAACGGCGGAATTCTTCTTCAGCATCTCCGGGGAAGAATCCGTTGCCCTCACATTTGTGAGGTCGGGGTGCTCGTCAATGCCCTTGTCTATCAGGACAAGGAACCCAGTACCAGAGGAATGACTGCCTCCCCTGTTTTGCACGACTGCATACGCCGGAACAGGTGGTTCCTCTGGTACATATCTTGATCAGACAGGGGTCTCGTCAGATCCTGAGATCTTTGGACGTAGATTCACCCAGATCTTGCTGCTAGGGATGTAGCGAACGGCAAGTTGATCTCTTCGCAGATGCATCCTACTTGCTACAGATCTTTGGCCGCAGATCTGCGTATTGCACAGTCGGTGTTAGGACCGTTGGGCTCATCCCTTTTCAGTTAGGATTCCCGCGATGTGTAACTTCGTGCTTGTAAGTTACTTTTCGAATGCATTGTAAGCCATGTTGGCTGCGTAGTTAGATTTGAGCTTTTCGCTTGTAAGCTGCTATCTAGACAGATAAATTGTAAGTCATTTGACTCATAATGATATATAGCTTTTGTATTATCTGCTCTCTTTGCAACAAAATACAATTTCGCATGCGTTTCGGCTTGTTTTGCCTTGCATAATGCCATATAATGATTTCACATATGCGACGTCAATGCGCAGATGTTTCGCTAGATCATTCGAGATCGTAATTTTGCGGCTGTGCCATCTTGACGGATGGGCTTGCAGTCGGTCGTTGTAAATCACGTTCACAACTTTGCTATCGTAACAGATAGTTTTTAACAGATCAATTAAGATCATTGAGTGGTGCGAATTGCTATCATAGAAGATAGGCTTTATTAGAGAATTGCTTGAGATAGTTTCTCGCATAAATTGCTATCGCAGCAGATAGACCTTTAGGAGATCTAGCAAGATGGTTCTGCAGTTACGTTGCCATCGTAACAGACGGGCTTGGGTGATCAACTAAAATCACTTTGCGTATAAATTGCTATCGTAACAGATAGGCTTAAAAAGATCATATAAGATCGCACTTGCATAAACCGCTATCGTGAGAGATAGGATTTTGATGATCGATTGAGATCGTTTTTGTATTTTGCTGCTATCGTAAGAGATAAGCTTTGGATGATCACTTAAGATCGCATTTGCATTGGCTGCCATCGTAAGGGATGGGCTTTAGATGATCAGTTAAGATCGTATTTGTGTTGACTGCTATCGCGAGAGATAGGCTTTAATGATCACTTAAGATCGCATTTGCGTTTGGCTGCTATCGTAAGAGATAGGCTTTAGATGATCAATTAAGATCGTATTTGTGTTGACTGCTATCGTGAAAGATAGGCTTTGATGATCACTTAAGATCGCATTTGCGTTTGGCTGCTATCGTAAGAGATAGGCTTTAGATGATCAATTAAGATCGTATTCGTGTTGACTGCTATCGTGAAAGATAGGCTTTGATGATCACTTAAGATCGCATTTGCGTTTGGCTGCTATCGTAAGAGATAGGCTTTAGATGATCGATTGAGATCGTATTCGTGTTGACTGCTATCGTGAAAGATAGGCTTTGATGATCACTTAAGATCGCATTTGCGTTTGGCTGCTATCGTAAGAGATAGGCTTTAGATGATCGATTGAGATCGCGTTTGCTATCGTAAGAGATAGGCTTTGATGATCGATTAAGATCGCGTTTGTATTTGCTGCTATCGTAAGAGATAGGCTTTGATGATCAATTAAGATCGCTTTTGCGTTTGGCTGCTATCGTAAAAGATAGGCTTGAGATGATCGATTGAGATCGCGTTTGCTATCGTAAGAGATAGGCTTTGATGATCAATTAAGATCGCGTTTGTATTTGCTGCTATCGTAAGAGATAGGCTTTGACGATCAATTAAGATCGCGTTTGTATTCGCTGCTATTGCAGTGAATAAATCATTGTTAACAGTAATAACAAATTAAATAGAGCAATATAAACGGCTAGAAATATGAACTTCTCATTTGGGAGAATTCTTTTATTATAACACTCTCATATGGGAGAGATAGGATTACAATCCTCTCATATGGGAGAGGAGATTGCGTTAATCATAGCCGCATGAGACATTAAGCAACGTTATCATAAAACGTATGAAATAAGAGAAGTTCAAGGATAGTACTTCTTGATCCAGCGCATATTGACTGAGCTTGGAGTTGAGGTTGTGCCGTGCAACCTTCGTATGCTGCAGTAGCCACTATCGAAGACCTCTGTGACTTCGAAGGGTCCCTCCCAATTAGCTGCGAACTTTGGGTGAGTTGCTTCTCGCATGCAGTGATCAGATGCGCGCAAGACCAGGTCGCCAACTGCGAAATCCCGTCGCTGGACTGTCTTGTTATAGGCGCGAGCGATTCTTTCTTGGTACCGCTTGTTAGTCCTTTTGGCTTGTTCTCGCTTTTCTTCCAGCAAGACTAAATCATGATCGCGTTGATTTTCATAGAGTGCATGGAAGGCCAGCCTTGCCGAATTGACTCTGACCTCCGCAGGTACTACAGCTTCGGCCCCATAACATAGTAGAAATGGCGAGGCCCCTGTAGGTGTCCTTGGAGAAGTTCTGTAGGCCCACAGAGCTATGTTAAGGGAATCGGCCCACTTCTTGTGGTCATCTGCGACCATCTTGCTTAGAATTCTCAACAGCGTTTTGTTAGTCGCTTCGGCTTGTCCGTTTCCCTTTGGATAATAGGGGGTGGAGCATATCTGCCTGATATTGTACTCCGCGAGTTTCGTAGCTACCTGACGATTAACAAAAGGAGTACCGTTATCTGAAAGAATGGTATTTGGGATTCCGAACCTGCATACGATGCTTTCCTGGATGAAGTTAACCACAGCCAGCGCGTTTGCCGTCTTCAGTGGTATTGCTTCCACCCATTTGGTGAACAGCTCGGTTGCGGTGAGAATGAAATGGTTCCCATGTGACGTTGGTCGGATGGGGCCGATGAAGTCCAAAGCCCATGTGTGAAATGGCCATGGCGTCCCTAATGCATGTAGATCCACGGCTGGAGCGTGCACTAGGTTTCCTTTGAATTGGCATTCTTGGCAGCGTCGCACCTTGGTGCGGCAATCGACTTCCATCGTGGGCCAGAAGTATCCGATTGAGAGGAGTTGTCTGCATAATTTCGCACCTCCCTGGTGTTCCACCTGATGAGAAAGGTCCATGACTTCTTGTGCTTCCCTGCCGTCTAGGCATCGCAGCAAGTTACCCTCGTGACCTTTCCGCCAAAGCAGGTTTTCCTGAACCATGTATCGAGAAGCTTTATTCTTCAATTTGTCGGCTTCCTTTCTCGATTCGGGTACGGTGCCCTGGGTGAGGAATTCGAACAATGGCTTCCTCCAGTCTGTGTCGTCATCGGTTAGAGCGATGAGTAGAGAATCTTTGATTAGTGCGCAACTTTCGCACTTCCCTTGTATCAGGGCTGCGGCTGTTGACATGCTTGGCCAATGAATGCCATATCTCTGAGCTTTCCTGTAGATTGACACCTCGCTTTCTCCGCAAGCGTGTTGGTGAATCTTTTCTAACAGCTGTTGTCCCTCTTGCTCGGAGACACATCGCATGAGTATTCCTCCATGACCCTTGTAGTAAAGGGTGTTGTCGTGGATGCAGTATCCTTTCGTGAGTGCCCAGCTTTCGCTGCTGGTGCCTTTCGCAATAGCTTGCAGGATTGCCTTTCGCCAGTCTGCGTCATCCATGTGTTCGTCGTCGCACGCATCTTCTATTAATGCCGACGATGTTCGCACTTCGATGGAAATCCTTGCGGGGCATTTGTCTATGCTGACCTTAGATCCCAGAGTCGCTAAGGCGTCTGCATGCCTGTTGTCCGCTCGGGGCTTGTGCTCGTATTTCACGTCGCAGAATTGCTGCATCAGCTTTTGCACTAGGGTGCGGTATGGCAGGAGGTTGATCTCCTTTAAACCATATTTTCCCGAGGCCTGCTTAACAATCAGTTTGGAATCTCCCATGACTGTTAAGTTGCTCACTTCCAAAGCTTTCGCCGCACGGAGCCCCGCGATAAGAGCCTCGTATTCCGCCTCGTTGTTCGTGACTGCGAAGTTGAGTTTTGCGGACATCTGTATGACTTCCCCGTCTGGCTTTGTCAAGACTATCCCGATGCCTCCGCCTTTTCTGGTTGACGAACCGTCGAAGTGGAGGGTCCAATAGGGCACGTCGATCGCGTAGATTTCTGGGCCTTCGAGCTCTTCCTCGATCACGGGTTCGTGGCTGTTGTCGGGAAACTGTGCCAACAGATCTGCTACCCGCCTGCGACTTGATCGCTCTTGGTTTCACGCATGTGATATCGTATTGAGAGATGGTCATGTACCATTTCGCCAATCTCCCGCCCGGAGTAGTGTGAGTTAGAAAGTATCGTATGGGGTCGCTTTTGGTGACCACCACTACTTTGTGCGATGCGAAATAGTGTCTCAACTTCTCTATTACGAAGAATAAAGCAAGGCAATGACGTTCGATGTCTGTGTACCTTGATTCAGCGGGCTGCACAATGCGGGAGATGTAATAGATGGGCCTCTCTTGGCCTTCATACACCTGAGCCAAGAGTGCTCCTATAGATTTCCTTGTCGATGTAAGGTATAGCAGAAGCGGTGATCCCAATTGAGGCGCGATCATTATCTTTGGGGATGTGAGTAGCTCCTTTAGCTTTTCGAATGCGGCTTCGTGATCAGGAGCCCAATTGTACGCGGCGTCCTTCTTGAGAAGAGTGCTGAAACAGCATGTGATTTCGGCGATTGCTGGGATGAATCTCCGCAGATATGACAATTTTCCCAAGAATGTTTTCAAGGTACTTTGGTTGTGAGGTGGTGTCATGCTGGTGATGGCTGACACTTTCGCAGGGTCAGGCTCGATCCCTTGGCGATGGACCACGCATCCCAAAAACTTCCCCGAGGTTACGCCGAATGCGCATTTCATGGGGTTCATTTTCAATTGAAAGCTCCTGCATCTGTTGAACACCTTTCGCAGGTCTGCAAGGTGATCTGCTTCATGCTTGGATTTGACTACCAGGTCATCCACATAGAATTCCACTTCTTTATGCATCATGTCGTGGAATAGAGCCATCATGGCCCGCTGATAGGTTGCGCCTGCGTTCTTAAGACCGAATGGCATTACCGTGTAGTTGAATACCCCCACGGGAGTGATGAATGCAGTTTTCCTTGCATCTTCGGGATCCATCTTGATTTGATTGTACCCGCTGAAGCCGTCCATGAAACTGAACATGCGATGGCCTGCCGTTGAATCAATGAGCAGATCGATGTTAGGCAGTGGAAAATCGTCCTTAGGGCAGAAGCGATTAAGATCTCGGAAGTCCACGCAGATGCGGAGCTGTCCGTTCTTCTTCACCACCGGCACGATGTTGGCCAACCATGTGGGATGGTGATTTGGCTCTATGAACTTGGCGTCTAGGAGTTTGACAATCTCCCGCTTGATCTTCACGTTGAGCTCTGGCCTGAAGCTTCTGGTGCTTTGCTTGACCGGTTTAGACCCTGGGATGATGTCTAAACAGTGCATGGTGATGCTCGTGTCCAGGCCTGGCATCTCATCATATTCCCATGCGAACACGTCCTTGTATTCAGTTAGGAGCTGCAGCAGTCCTTGTTCCTCTTCGCTTGTGAGGTCCGCACTCAGGAAGACTGGCCTTTTCTTTTCCTCGTTCGGGCTGAGGAACACTTCTTTTAGCTCTTGCTTTTGTGGTCTTGGCCTGTCTTCCATGCATTCGGGCGCTTCTTTGAGTTTCTCGTCTGGAGTGCCCTGTGTTGGCTCTTCCGTCAGCGCAACTTTCTCAATTTGATTGATTTGCCCAGGGACATCCCCATGCCCGTGTGAGGACGTCCCCGCGCACCTTCATATGCGATAGCATTTCTTCCCGTTGGCGTAGAAGCTCTCTATCTCCTTACCCTCGGGGTCATGCTTTGCGATCCTCTTCAGAGTGTACACATTCTTCCGATGATATGCGATGCGCGGCGCCTCTTCGTGTGTAGGCGGCTTTTCCTTGGCATCTCCCCTTGTCACCATCACGCCCGCAGGTGACTGGTCCTTGATGTCCTCCCAGAGAGGTAAAGGAGTAGGGTTGAATGGTCCGGGTGTTTGCTCGTCCGCCATCTCGGTGAACCACACCGCCTCGCTGAGATGTGCTTCGTCCAAGTTGAACGGGTTAGTTGAGGCCGGTATCTCGACAATCCTGTCGTTCCAGATAGCTTTCATCACTTGGTGAGCCGTCGAAGGGATTGCGTCAAAGCGATGAATCCAGGCCCGACCTATGATCATGTGATATGCGGTGTTCGCGTCTATGACATAGAACTTCGCCGAGCACTTGATTTTACCGATCTGAACGCCCAGGCGGATCCATCCGATCGTCATTCTAGAATCGCTTCCGAATCCCACCAGCGGGGATGGACGCTTGACTACCTTGTGCTCGGGGATCCCTGCTAGCTTCAGTGTGTGGAGTGGAACAACATTGACCGCTGCTCGTCCATCGACGAATTCTCGCTTGAATTCGACGCCGTTGATGATGGCGGTCACGTACAGGGGCCTCTGGTGGCTCGCATCTGTCTTCTTGTCGCTGGCAGAAAAGGTCATAATCTTTTCTGTGGAACGGGACGCCCTGACGACTTTCCCGTTGGAGACCACGAGGTCCTCCTCGTAGTCCTCTGCTACCCTTAAGATTGCTTTTGTCATATCCGTTCGACATTTTTCGGAGAAGTTCATCTCGTTGAAGAATTTGTCGAAGCCATGCGACCCTTTCACGCGGTCGGCACGCTCATCTTCCGTGTCCATGCTGTAGTCTTCATCTTCATGGACTTCAGCAATGATGGGCAGACAATCCTCTGCGACTTCTTCCAAGTCCACTATCGAGATCATGGCGACCTCTTTGCCCTTCGAGCCCGAATCTGTATGGGCAGGCAGCGGGTTGTTGCGCACATCCTTGCGGTGGTCGCCGACGATGAGTTCGCCGTTCTTCATCTTCTGATCGAACGCGAATCTGAGCTTCTTACACTCGGCTGTGGGGTGCATGACCTTGCCGTGGTATTCGCACCACTTAGGGTCCCTCGTCATCTCCTTGGAGGGTGCTTTCTCGAGCGGTGGCAGGACGCCGTCCTTTCGCCACTGTCTGCAGAGATCGCTCGCTTCCTCCACCGAGCATGGCAGAGGCGGTGCGTCGAAGTTTGTAACTTTTGCTTGCTTCTGGGGCGAAACTGTATTGACCTCAGCTTCGCGTCCCCGCTTGTAGCCAAATCTGCCGATCTTGTAGGTGGTGCCGCTCGCAGGTCGTTCTGGAGCGCTCTTCTTCCTCTGTCTCTCGACAATGGGCTCAATGTTCATCGTGCACTCGATGAGCTTTGAAAACGTAGGTGTTTGCAAATTGATCATCATGCTTTTGTATTCATCTCGCATGCACTGCAGGCATATCTCTACGATCCGGCTTTCGAGCATTGGATCCTTGCACTCCAAGGATTTCGCTCTGAATTTCTTGATGAAAGTGATTCCATCTTCCTCGCGTTTCTGATACATCCGCGAGAGATGGATCATCGTCACCTTTTCTTCCATCTGGAAGAACTTGGTATAGAACTTCTGGACCATGTCGTCCCAAGTCTTCACAGATCTGGCCTCCAATGTTCAGTACCATTTGTATGCTACATTCCCAAGAGTTTTTGGGAATTCTCGCATCAGCAGCTTGGGATCGGCTCCGTATGGACCCATGACATCGATGAAACGCATGACATGCTCATGAGCATTTCCATTGACGTCCTCGAACTTATCCCATTTGGGAGCCTTGTACCCCGCCGGGTTAGGCATGAGATAGATCTCTCGTGGAATGGGTGGATCGTTGTCTAGCTTCGGGATGATGGTATCCGCGAACGACTGATGAGCCAGGATGGAGTCCACGCGCTTCTGCAAAGACGTCATGCATTCTGGAATGCTTCCCTCGGTAGTTGGCGGAGGGGTTGCCGTAGGAGGTGGCGACACATATGCCGCCGGAGGATTGGGAGTGTATTGACTACCCGCGTTTCCCCAGATTGTCGCTGGTGGAGGCAGAGTATACTGCAGAGCTGGGTTGGACGCCAAAGCCGGGGGCTGAGAGGCGTGAGCAGCAGGGGGTAGCATTTGTGCCGTTGACCCTTGGACCGAAGGCAGCTGCGTTGCTGACGGTGGAGTTTGCAGATGAGAGTTGGGAGGCGTGGCTGACACTCCCAATCCTGGAGCGGTAGGGGTTCCTCCTCCCTGAGGGATAGCGGCGGCTGGTGGAGGATTTGGCGCAAGGGTGCCCAGAACGGCCAAGATCCGTTCTAACTGCGCGGACTTAGACTTGAGAGCTTTTGCCTGACTTTGGACAGTGGCGTCCAAAGACTCTAAAGTTGGCGCCTCGCCGGGAGTCGTCGGAGTACGGCGAGCCTCGTCTCCCGAGGGAGTTTCGGTGGAAGGCGATCGGTTGCTGACATCGTCCTCCTGAGACATGGTTGCTTTTGCTGGTAAGTTTCACGTCGGGTTCACCAAAATGTGAACAAGAGATTCCGGCAGGGAGACCTCCGTGTACACCGTGCGTAGTGGATCAGGGATCGCACAGGAAGAATAGGGGTGTGTGTAGGGAGAGAGTAAGTCAGTAGTAATGTCTGAGAGAGAGACAGAGGTTTGGCAGAGCTTCCGCGTATGGCAGTGTGTCCTTTCTTTGTATGGAAAGGTTAACGATATATATATACTGGAGAACGTAACCGTTGTAGTGTGGTTAATGCGCCCATTGATGGCGGCTTAATTAGCTTAACCATAACGGCACGTTCGTCCGAGTATATAGGAACCGTTAGAGCACGTGGTGCGCGAATACCGGAACCGTTACGAGGTTGACCGGGTTTGACCGGATTGACCGGGTCTAGGGAGCTCGTGCCATAGATCTCTCAAAACAGTTACTAAAGGTCGCGCGCGGGCTTGGCTCGCACGCGACAGGGCTTACTCTAGCCTCCAAACCACTAAGTCCCTACAAGTCCCGTGCAGTGGTATGCGAGGGCTCTGTCTCGCGGCCCCCACATGGATCAGCTCGGCTGGTGATCCTGTGTGTGTGGAGCACAATATGGTGTGCTGGATGGTTGCCACGTGGCCTAGATCTGCCATGTCAGAAAGCAGTATCTACAACTGTATGAGGAAGTTAAGGGATTCTACAGTTTGGAAGGTTTTAAATCCTAGTTCTAAAGCTTATCCTAGGTTAACTCGGCTGTTTTATCTGAATTTGGTTCAAGAAGGGGAAGATAAATTGATGTTAACTTCTAAGGTGTCTGGGATAAACTTAAGGCTAGATCATAGGACTTTTGCCAAAGTCTTGGGCATTCCTAAGAATTATAATGTTGGTGATCATCCTGATAGGAAGGAGTGTCTAGAAAAAGACAAAGCTATGTTCTTCATTGATGGTGTTCCCTCTGGTCCCAAACAATTGACACACTCTGTGCTCAACTGCGAAGCCAAAATTTTGTTTACAATTCTGATGAGAAGTGTTGTTCCTAGGGAAAACTCAAGAGAGCTGGTTACTGATAAAGTTCTTACCCTGATGTATCTGATATGTCAAGGGTTTGAGATTGACTTCCCAACAATGGTTATGGAGCATATGATCTACTGTGCTTATAGAACTAGAAACCATCCTCTTCCCTATGCCAACCTATTATCTCTTTTCTTTGAGCATTTTCAGGTACCTGTGAAAGGAGAGGAGAAGATAACTGGTGGTTTTGGGTTAATTGATGAGACTGCTTTACTTGGATTGGAGTGGTTCAGACAGGAAAAGGTCATTGGAAAGTTCTATTCAGAATTTTCCAAAGATGAGCTTGAAAAGAGAGAGTTTGTTAAACCTAAAGGGGCTACAACAGCAAGGGGACAAGCAAATGAGGATTACTCTATGTTGGTTGAGAAGTTTGAAGAACAGCAGGTTGAGATTGAAGATCTTAGACAAAGTCTGTTTGATCTATCTTCTGAGTTTAATGAGTTCAAGGATTTGATGAATGTGATGAATGGAAAACTGGATATTGTCATCAAAGGTTTGAACTTGGAAAAGATTCCTTCTGCTACTAGTCATGACACCAGTGTTGACTCAGATGAAAGGCTAAGTGTATTCTTGAAGAATAAAAAGAAGCCTATTCCAATAGTGCTCACTTCAAAGGATCTATATGAGCAAACTGATGAAGAAGAAGCTGGTGAAGACACATATGATGATGCAGCTACAGAGGGTGATTCAGTGCAGATTAAGAACAAGAAAGTGGATGAGATCATTGAGGAAGTTGTTGCTGAGGTAGATGCTGAACAAGAAGAGAATCAGTCTGCAGAAGATGCTGAGAGTGATGAAGAGGTTGGAGAAGGCTCAGAGAAATGCCAAGCATCAAAGAAGAAGTGAAGATTTGAGAAACCAAAGCCTTGATCTTTTCTTTCATTCTTTTTCTTTTCTTCTTTTCTGTTCTCAAGGCCTTGACATTCAGTAGGAACTTTTTTTTGTTAATTTTTTTAAGACTCTAAGTAATGATCCAACATTTCTTCACCTTTATTTGATGAAAGTCAAAAAGGGGGAGAAATTATGTGCTATTTGTGGTTACTACTCTTCAGTGTTTAGATAAGCTTGGGTAATAATATTTTAAGTTTTTGTGCTAATCAGTTGTGTTTTGTGATTATTTGTGGTATGTGATTACTGGTTATCTGTGTTAATTTGTTTTGACTGGTATTACTGTTTAATGTTTCTGCAAATGATGATATCTAATTCTTACAAGAAGTTGTAGGGATAATTACACAAGATTATGGGTTTTGTCTTTCATCAAGGGGGAGATTGTTGACTCAAAGACTTCTAAGTGTGTTTGAGAAGTAACTGTTTTGAGTGATGAAAGACAAAGATAAATTATGTCTAAGGCTCCAAGGCCTTGAGATACTGATCAGAGCTTCAAAGCTTTGAGAGTTGCTTTATTATACTGTATGATCTAATAATCTTGTGATGCAGGTGAGATCTACTGCAAATATCTGTGTTATATATTCTTTATACATCTAAAACAATTGCAGATATCCTGATCAGAGTGAATCAAAGTTTTCTGGTCTTAATATTGAAAGACTGTGAAACATGTTCAGAGCTTCAAGGCCTTGAGATGTGCCTTGAGCTGCTGACAGTTTTACAGAATTAATTTGATTCTCTTTTGCAGGATTTGATCTTTATTATTATGGGTTTTTAATGACTTCTATAAGTCTTAAACTAGTTTATCATGAGCTATAAGTTCAAGAAGTTAATCAGATTATTGTTTTATTTACTTGATCCAGTTTTTATTCAGAAACTGGAAATCCAAACAGACTTAGTGCTGTTATATTTCTGGATTTTGTTGTTGATGTGTTTTAATTTTGTTGCTGGTTTGTTAAACGTGCAAATGCAATCTCAACAAACTCCAACGGATATCTACTCAGAGCTGTTTAAAATTGCAGTTAGAAGGGATGAGGTTTGTAGGAACTGAGATCCTAAATCTCTCATTCAGATGCAGAGAGTGGATAATAGACTTGTTTGAAATTTGAAAGATAGATAAGCTTACAGAAAACTGAGAGAGGTGTGAAAAATTCGTGGAAGACCAGACATTCAAACACACACACATTCAGGCTTCAATTACACCTTTCAGAAGATCAATCATTCCAGTTTCCTGAAGAACACATCCAGGCCTTCACAAGCTTATTCCTCTACTGTGTTCTTCTTCAGTTATGTAATCTGCTTATCTTTGGTATATCTAAAACCTCACTAAACCTAGTGGTTGGTTGTTCAAGTGAACAGCAAGAGGTTCTTGTTATCTCATCAGTTAGTAGCTGGTACTAGATAGGTTTGGAACCACAAGCTCGATAGGTGTAAGGGAATTCACTTAGGCTTGGAGATCTAGGGCTGTTTCTGTGTGAGTAATAGGAAGTGTTTGCCCAATCCTGGTGGGATTAGATCCCTCAGGCAGAGATTAGGTCCATTGGGACTGAACTCTGTAAATTTCCTTGTGTTCTTTACTTTACAATTTTGTTATTTTCTGCTGCATACAATTCAAATCAAACTAGGGTTTATAAACTGTTCAGAACTGGTGGTAGTTCAAGGCGTTGAAGCTTTCTGTTTGCCTTAGAAATTTTCTGACTAGTTTTCTACAATCAAGCCCTTGAGATTTGAGTTTCTCACATGTTCACTTAGTTAAAATTTGCTCTTCGCAAAAAGTTTCCATACCCTATTCAACCCCCCCCTTCTAGAGTATTTTGTTTTTGTATTTAGTATACATTACAAACTTTCACAATTAAGTTATTTTTTAAACAGTTATTCATTATATATTTCTGTCACACCCCAAATTTTGAGTGATTTATTTTAAATTGTTCAAAAAATTTGGAACTTCTTTTTTCTTCTAAAATGCCTTTGTGGAAACCTCAGTTAAAAAGTCTTAGAATAAAACACTCATTTAACAGTAAACTTTGAGTTTGCATGATATTCATATCGGAATTTAGGGTCTTTCCTGTCCCATAACGTAAATTATAGACGATACGTATCGATACAAAAAATGACTTCAATTTTGTCAATAATATCTCAGCAAGTCCTTATCAACATGAGCTATTCGCTTAGAAAAGGAATTACCATGTTTTTCGAATTCTTCGTAGCCCGTTTGGTAATGCGTTTTCTTTCTAGAACACAACTTACGGAATTCAAAATTCGAATTTACGTATTTTGAGAATTTTTAATTTTCTGCATTCTGGAAAGCAGTTGCTTCCCCACAGCAACTTTTGAGAAGAAGGGGAGACGTTGCTTTCCGGGACATGCTTTTTGATGAATGTATTGTTTGACATGTTTATTCATTAACAAATATCAATAGTTACTTATTGCAATAGAATTATTAATTCTATCATGTATGATATTGTCGTTTCAATACTAACAGCAAGTCCAAAGCATTAATTACCGCAAATGGGTGCTAGCTCAAGTTATAGATCGTTTATAAGCCCTGCATCCTTCATGGAGTCAAACCCAGTAGACGGAAAACAGGTAAGTCTAATAAAAAAAGTTAATTACCAAACAAAAAATGTCAAAATTTCTTTTCCACTCAGGTAATATACAGAGTTTATCGAACACTTTATTGTAAATTTCAACAACATATTTCTCATAATGCTTCCTACACTGCAGCTTTCTAAACCACCACATCATTCCCAAACTGTCCCTTAGTCCCTATAAATGTTTATAAACGAGTTAAGCCCTCATGCATGTGATACAAAACTAATATACAAAAGTCAATGTCTCATGACACAAATTCTCGTTAACAAATAACCAGCTAAACATCTGGTATGGCGAATATACCAATACATTTTTACCAATATAGTTGATTACTTCTCCATATCAATCTCACTATCACCAACTTTGGTCTCAAGAATATATAAGTGAAGTCATGACAACTGAATAACCAAATAAATAGCAAATAGCATACATGGTGAATGCATGATAAGGAGTTATATTCTGGATATTAGAGTTACCTATTTGAGTGAATTTGAGTGATTTCCGACCATTTGTATGCACGATTCTTGAAAATGAGCTTCATATGTGTTATTGGAAATTCGAACATTTCATGCCTTGATTTGAATTGTCTTGACGTATATAATTGATGTGTAGTATTCTCGTCTTGTTTCGAACGGGTAAAGAGGCACGATGATGAAATTTGGACCATCGTACGAAATTCAGAATCAAGGAAGCACGAAAAATGGCAAGGGAATAGAGAAAAAAAGGCTTAGCTATAGAATCCTCTTGCAAGCAGAGGAAGTCCTCGTACGAGCAGAAGGGCTTAGAAAAATTTCTAGTGGAGCCCTTGTGTAAAGAAAAACAAGTCTCCTACTCCTCACACGAGCAGTGACTCCTCGTTCGAAGACTAAGACTCCTCATGCGAGGACCCTGAAGTTTTGGGCGGCTAACTTTGGGGAAAAGTGCAATTTTAGCAAAATTTATATTGAACTCATGCAAAATACTACAAGAACGATCTAGCAGCTGCTACCTCAAGATATTCACGTCTTGGAGAGCTTCAGGCATGATAGGAGCTTGGATATTCGGCACAGTGAAGATAAAGACCATCAAATCATCACGATTTCGCATAGTTTGATTAATCTTCTCTTTTCTCTCAACTCTAGTATGAAACTTGCGATTTTTGTTTGTGTTGGATTGGCGATCAACTTTTGATATTAATTGAGTATTAATGCTCTATTTTATTTCCTTCACTCTATTCCTCAACATTATGTATGAGCGGAGTAGCTTCCCATGAATGCTAGTGATCCAGGGTTAGAGATCGAGAGACACAAATCTATGTACGAAAGAGAGACAAGAATAATCGAGAGTCGTGATGAACCTAGATGTGGCATGAATATGATTAGTGAATTACCATAGATTCGTTCATTAGAACGATATGTTAAGTGAGCGGTGGACATGGAGGACCGGACTAACGGTGGACCGTTAAATGGACAAGAACAGACGACAAGGTAACAGTGGACCAAGAGGCACGCTAGCGTTCGCGACGTAGCGTTGTGAGTTTCCGAGAGGGATTCATAGCGACCAAATTATGTGTCATAACTAGAATAGCTTAGTGTTTTCAATCAAATTTTCGGAAAATCGAGGCGCGCGAGGGGATCCTATAAATACCTAATTCCATCTCCAAATTGTTAAAAGCAACAAAAAATATAAAAAAAATGTCTCATTTAATTTATTACTTTTATATTAGTACTTAGTAAAAACCAAACAACTCCTCTGTTTTTACTTTAATTTTTTTACACGTAATTACTAAGTAGAATAAACCAATCGTCTCCATGGGATCGACAACTTGTTAGGATTTCAATACGTGAGAGACAAGAGAAAGCAAGAACCACCAAGAGCAAGATCAAGAGCACAAGAATTTACGTGGTTCACTAGTTTTGAGACTAGCTACATCCACGGCCAAACCAACCCAATTTATTGATGAGAAGCTAATACCAATTACAAGCACACACCAAGTCATGACCCTAGCATCTACTTATATACTAGTACAAGACTTGGAGCCCAAGTAATGTCCAAAACTAATCCGAGACAAACTAGGAAATAATTCATCATAAATTGTTTCCTTACCCAATAAGGACACTACCAAATATATAGTCAAAGTAGACCCCTACAAGGAATCAAAGAGATTCCTTGCTGCCAAAGTAATGTAATTACTTCCAAAACTATTAGCCTCCTTTGACCATCCCATGCTAGGATTTTGAATCAACCAAAAAACCCAACAAACCTCCACCTTGATTCAAACTCCATAGCTACCGAACCAATTCTTCTCATCAATCCAATGAACCCAATCCGAGTGTATTCCCAGTTTGCGGAATTGAACACACTCCCAATGCGCCCCCAACAAGCGCGTCTATGCGTCTTCAACAAACACAAAGACAATGCGTCCCAACAAGCGCTCCTCTAATGCACCATGACACAATGCATACCCCAACGTTGCGCCAATGACACTTCGCAACAAAGTGCCTATCAAACGATGTCATGCCAATTTGCGCCGCCATCCGCATCAATACGCAAAATCAATAACCAAAGCGCGCCAATCCAAGATCCAATCGCGCCACCAACCAATGCGTTCACAATAACACGCCACCAATCCACGTGCCCAATAACACGCACCCATGCTCCATGCCCGGAGCCCGAACCGTCCTCAAAGGGCCTAGAGATCATCACCAACCTTGAGCGTCCCTCCTCCTCCACCTGAAGCGAGATCTACAGGTGAACAATTTTTAGGACACTCCCTCTTCCAATGACGTTTCTCCCTCAATTGCTAGTTGATTCGAGCCGCCTTCACCTAGACTTGAATCCTCCTAGTTGCCAAATCCAGATATAGATCCAGATCACTCGCCGGGTTGAGCACGCCATATCGATTGACGCATGCCAGAACCGAAAGCGTGCCGGATGTACTAAAACTAGATCCACAATTTTAATGCTCCACAACAAGAGCCCGATTGCTCCCCCAACAAGGAACCCGATAGCCTCCCAACAAAGGCTTGGTGTGCTTGCATCCCCTGTTTCAGAGGCCAACCAGCGGAAACCCAATCTTCCCATCAAACCCGGATCTTGATCACGAACCAACGCCATTGCTCCTCTTGAATCTCAACGAACCTGGCTCTGATACCACTTGTTGGGATTCCAATACTTGAGAGACAAGAGAAAGCAAGAACCACCAAGAGCAAGATCAAGAGCACAAGAATTTACGTGGTTCACTAGTTTTGAGACTAGCTACATCCACGGCCAAACCAACCCAATTTATTGATGAGAAGCTAATACCAATTACATACACACACCAAGTCATGACCCTAGCATCTACTTATATACTAGTACAAGACTTGGAGCCCAAGTAATGTCCAAAACTAATCCGAGACAAACTAGGAAATAATTCATCATAAATTGTTTCCTTACCCAATAAGGACACTACCAAATATATAATCAAAGTAGACCCCTACAAGGAATCAAAGAGATTCCTTGCTGCCAAAGTAATGTAATTACTTCCAAAACTATTAGCCTCCTTTGACCATCCCATGCTAGGATTTTGAATCAACCAAAAAACCCAACACAACTCGGAGTTGAAACACCACCCTATATCACTTGATCGTGCACTTACGGTAGCGCGTAAGATTTCACGTCAAGTTTTTGGCGCAATTTCCTGGAACTAAAGTTTTTTTTTTCATTACGAATTAATTTAAATATTGTATTTTATTTATTCTACCTTATAGAACTGTGATCTTCCAGGTCTTCTAGGTGCATGCACAAATTGAATCGTTAGCTTGCGCCCCATTAGGAGACCCATAGCAACTATTCGGGTTTTGGAGAAAGAATATGTGAAGGAGTAAAATGCTTGAAGAAAAACTTACCCCCTTAGCGGATAAAGAGCAGATGAACGTGGCGGTTGAGAGAGACAATAATGCTTTCCTTGAGCAACAATCCGCGTTCAGGCTCCATAACAAGTCCATAGATGAGTAGTTGAGAAATCGAGACTACTGATCAGGTGCATGAGCCGGCTATAGTGGTGCCAACAATCCAGACCAACCAATTTGGTCTGAAGACATCTACAATCTTCCTGGGCCAGTTTACTTTCTCTGGATCATTCGATGAGGACCCAATTCAGTTTATTGGTGGATTCCCGATGTTCTACGAAAACATCAAGTACAATGGAGTGAATATTAAGGCTATAAGAATGTAACTATTCCCTTACTATTTGTAGGGAGCTCCGAAGGATTGGCTCAAATCTAGAGCATCTAGGTCCATCACCACATAGAACCAGTGTGTATATGAGTTTTTAGGTAAGTTTTACCAATCTTCTAGAGTAATCAGGTTGCAAGGAGAGGTCTTGAAATTGGGCCGCGCATGTGTCTGTCTTTAGTTGAAAGCATGGGAGTGGCTCCGTCGAATGATCATGTAATGCCGCAATCACAACTTCGGGGATAAGAAGATCATACATACTTCTACCATGCACTTATTAGGTTGTAGATACGCAAAAACATAGTCGAAGTATAATATCACATCCCACATCGAGATATTGTGGACTAGATGTGTGCTATATAGTACTCCTTGTGGATTACTACTAGCATCTTCAAGGCTTAAGCATTTTTATCCGGTGGTACGGAAAAAGAAGTTGATGGGACAGTAACCCGCTGGGATTATTGATAACTCCATATTTGGAGTTATATTCTTATATGTTTTCTTACCGTTTTGCGTGTATTCCGATGCGTTTTGATAGATTTTGGATCATTTCTTGCTAAATGTGAGCATGTTGAGTCTTTGCACGTTAATGATGAGTCCGGGCACTTTTTGCATTGATTTTTGATATATTTTATCACGTTTGATCTTCCGGTATGTTTTTCGTGTTGTGGTTTTCAGGAACCGGGAGCTCGGGACGTGGCGTTGGAGCAAAAGTGAACTTCGGAAAAGTTGGAGGCTCAAAGGGATGCTCGGGAAGTGAAGACGAAAGGAAAAAAGAGCAAGAAGTTGAAGATTGAATGGAAGAGGATGAAAAGTAATCGTACACTTACCTCAAGGTAATCGTACGATTACCTTCATCCAGAAGTAATCGTACGATTACTTGAAGGTGAACGTACGATTACCTATGAGGAAAGTAATCGTACGATTACATCAAGGTAATCGTACGATTACCTCTGGCGGCCAGGATCGAATTTTTGGGCTGTTTTCGCTATTTTGGCATAGTTTTGGGAGTTTGAAGCCACAAAAGACTAAGGAAACATTGGGGAACGACATTCAACATCAGAACACACCTTGGAAGTCGTGCTTGGAGTGCTTGGGAGCTAGGTCGAGAGCTTGGATCATCCGTTTGGCTTCTCTTCTTCTTTTCTTCTCTAGATTTTGATACTTGATCATGAAACTTTGTATTATGAACATGATTATGAGTAGCTAAACCCTTATTTTGGGATATCTCGTAGGAAACTAGGGTTTGATCATTACAACTTGTGGTTTATGGATTTACTCTCATGCTTTTGAGCTTAATTGATGATTTCTTATCTAGTTATGTGTATTTCATGTTTTTAATTCATCTTTTCTATTGATAGACGTATTAATAGGATTGTGCTAGGTTATGAACGATAGAGGAATCTACGTTTGTTGCCCGGAAAATTGAAATACACACTAGCCGTATCTAGGGTTGAGGAATCTTGCTAGTTAGCTAAGAACAAGAGTAGAAATTAGTATCGTAATGCATGCTTGAACTTGAGTAAGCTAGAGGAATCAGTTACGATAGTTTAGGCATAGATATTGGTTGAGACATCTTCAGTATACAATTGCTCGTTTAACTAGAAAAAGAAATCATCGTGTTAGCAAAACATAAACCCAACGTAGTGTGACATCCCTAGTGATCCGTAGAGATATCCTGAATTTAATTACATTTGATAAACAACAATATCAACCCGTGCTCGTTAATCTTGAAATAATTCTTTGAATTATTTGAGATAATTGTTATTTTAATATTTAGTAGGATTAGAAATCACAAAACAACTGCGCTTTGCCCACATAAAGAACGAACTTAATAGTTAGTTACACGAAGTCCTTTGGGTTCGACAATCCGGACTTTTCCGATTATTACTGCACCGACAACTGTGCACTTGCAGTTGGAGCGTGTTAAGTTTTTGGCGCCGTTGCCGGGGACTTCGGTTGAATTAGCTATTAGTTTTCTCTTTAGGGATTTACTTTTCAGTTTATATTTGTTTCTCACCTGTTTTGTGTGTGTGATTCGTGTTTCAGGTCTGATTTATTTGGTGCATGTCACGTTCTAGAGACGAGCCTTTGCATCCAACACTTGAAGACCCGGAATCCTTATTGCGAGCACAGAATAGAGACAAGAGGAAAGCAAATTCAGTTCAAATGGACGAGCAAACTAGAGCTGAGCTTGAGAGGTTCCGCAAGGGCCTCGAAGATGCGGAAGCAGCTAGAGCTGCAGCTGTGGAGGATGCAGCAAATCGAGCAAGGGAAACTGAGGAGCTTAGGGCTCAAATGGCTGCGATGCAAGCCATGATTGATCGCATGAATCCCCAGAATCCACAACAACTCCCTGGTGCAGAAATAGTTAATGGGAACAATGGAGGAGTTAATGGTGGAAACAACGGTGGCAATGGGAACAATGGGGGTAATAATCGGAACAATAACGGCCGGAACGTAGTAGAGCAAGTCAACAATGCTGAGGAGGATGACCGTCCTTTGGTGGACTACTTCAGAACTACACCGGATGGATATCAGCCTACCATTGTCAGGCCGCAGATTAATGCCGCGCATTTCGAGATTCGCCAACCGTTGATTAATATGGTTAGGGATGAGTGCTTATTCACGGGAGCCCCGAGTGATGATCCACATCAGCACTTGCTCAACTTCGAGCAGATTACTTCTACCATGTATGACCAGAGAGTGCCAATCGAGACTATAAAGCTCATGCTTTTCCCCTTCTCTTTATCGGGAAAGGCAAAGACATGGCTTATGGAACTTCCAGCAGGCAGCATAGTTACATGGGCAGATTGTAGCAGAGAGTTTCTCAGGAAGTATCTTCCACCATCCAAGGTTGCTCAACGGATGGCAGACATAACTACATTTAAACAGCAGGAAGATGATTCTCTGGGTGACACGTGGAGAAAGTTCAACCAACTCCTTCGCAGATGCCCTACTCATGGGGAGCCATGGTATAAACTTCTCCATTACTTTTATAATGCCTTGGACAGAGAAACTGCTAGTGAGCTAGACATGATGGCTCAAGGAAATTTTATGGGAATGGGACTACAGAGATGTCGTGATCTGCTTGATAATGTAGCAAAACGTGAATCCACGAGATCTGAGACTCGTAGAAACACGAAATCAGATGGGGCATTGGTTAGTAAGATAGAGTCTATGGTGGAACAGAAATTTGAACATCAGATGGCAGTTATGACATCGGCTTTCAGTCAATTGAATCCATCGGCACAGGTGAAGTCAGTGGGAGAGATGGTAGCAGATGCAAATCAGGGATATGGGGATGGCATTGAAGACGTGAACTACATGGGTCAACAAAGACAGCAGCAATGGCCAAACACATATCACCCCAACAATCGCAATCACCCCAACTTCAGCTATGCCAATCCGAATAGTGGGTTATATGCGCCAGGTCATAGGCCAAATGTTCCATACCAAGCTCAGAGACAGGCTCCACAACAACAGGCCCCAGCCCCACTCTCAGAAGAACAGGATACAAATGCTATGTTGAGGAAACTGTTAGCTAGCAACGATAAGATTGAGAGCAAAATTGTTGCAATGGAAGCCTCTTTAAAGAATCATGAGACACAAATTGGCCAAATAGCTAATCAGAATCCTCGACTTCCGCCAGGTATACTCCCGTCTAACACTATTACTCCAACCGAGCAATTGAAGGCTATTACTACTCGCAGTGGGACCACTACCCAGGATCCCCCATATCCTACCCATGCGCGAGCTGAGGCGACCAAGGCCACTGAAAAAGCCTTAGATGAAGAGATTCCCGTGCCTACCGTGATTCCCCAATCAAAGGACACGGTGAGGAAGTCGGATGAGAAGCAGAAGCCAAGGGAGGAATACAGTGTGCGAGTGCCATACCCGCAGAGATTGAAGAGTCAAGAAGATGCCAAGCATTTCAAGAAGTTTGTGGATATCTTCAAGAAGCTGCACATTAATATACCTTTTGCGGAGGCCATTTCACAAATGCCGAAATATGCCAAGTTTCTCAAGGACCTCCTTTCTAATAGGAGGCGCATGGATGACTTTGAAACCGTGACCCTGAATGAGGAGTGTAGCGCAGTTGTGCAAAAGGCGCTACCAAAGAAGATGAAAGATCCGGGCGGTTTCATCATTCCTGTTACATTGGGTGATGCATTTCATGGGAGGGCATTATGTGATCTGGGTGCAAGTATTAATTTGATGCCCACATCGGTTTTTGAGCAACTTGGTGTGGGAGATCCTAAGCCTACCAGGATGTGTTTGCAGATGGCTGATCGCACTATAAAACACCCCAGAGGTGTTTTGGAGGACGTATTAGTGAGAGTTGAAGGACTCATCTTCCCAGCGGATTTTGTGATCTTAGACATGGAGGCTGACGATGATGTTCCTCTTATTTTGGGTCGCCCATTCCTAGCTACTGGGAGGACTATCATTGATGTGGCCAATGGGGAGCTGACTATGCAGATCAACGATGAGAAGGTGGCCTTCAATGTATTTGAGGCTATGAAGTTTCCCGCATATGCGGTAAGTGAGCAGTGCTTCGGGGTGGAGGCTTACACGCCGGACGACCAGGATGATATTTTATTGGAGCAGCTATATGAGGAGCTTGTTCTACTTGATTCCAGCGAGAAAGAGCAAGCATTTGATGTTCATTGGCGTCAGCCCCTACCCCTCTTTAATGAGGGAAGCAGGAAGATTCTTACTCCTTCTCTTATTACTGCTCCTATTTTAGAATTAAAGCCTTTACCTGTACATTTGAAATATCTATACTTGGGATCTAATGAGTCTTTACCTGTGATTGTGTCTGCATGTTTGGACAGGGAACAGGAGGAGCAGCTTCTCAAGGTGCTACAGGAGAGAAAGGCAGCTATGGGATGGACCATAGCGGATATCAAGGGGATCAGCCCCACAGTTTGCCAGCACAAGATTCGGCTCATGGAAGACAAGAAGCCGGTAGTTCAGTTTCAGCGCCGCCTCAATCCTCACATGCAGGAGGTGGTGAAGAAAGAAGTGCTTAAATGGTTGGAGGCGGGCATCATTTATCCGATTTCCGACAGCACATGGACTAGCCCGGTGCAATGTGTCCCTAAGAAGGGTGGTATAACTGTGGTGGAAGGGGAAAAAGGTGATCAAATTGCTACGCGTACTGTTACTGGGTGGAGAGTTTGCATGGATTACCGCAAGCTCAATGATGCCACTTTGAAGGATCATTTTCCCCTTCCATTCGTTGATCAGATGCTTGATAGGCTGGCACATCACTCTCATTACTGCTTTTTGGATGGGTACTCCGGGTACAACCAGATAGCAATTGAGCCAGCTGACCAGGAGAAGACGACATTCACTTGTCCTTATGGGACTTTCGCTTTTAGACGCATGCCTTTCGGGTTATGCAACGCACCTGCTACGTTTCAGAGGTGTATGATGTCGATCTTCTCTGATATGATGGAGCAGAATTTTGAAGTGTTCATGGACGACTTCTCGCTCTATGGTGATGGATTCGAAGACTGCCTGCAGCAGTTGGCCCGGGTTCTTGATAGATGCATTGACACCAACCTAGTGCTCAACTGGGAGAAGTGTCACTTCATGGTTACCGAAGGTATTGTTTTGGGCCACAAGATCTCCAGCAAAGGATTAGAGGTGGATAGAGCCAAGATTGAGGTTATTGAGAAGCTTCCTTACCCTACCTCTGTTAAAGGGGTAAGGAGTTTCTTGGGACATGCAGGGTTCTATCGGCGCTTCATTAAAGATTTCTCGAAGATCACAAAACCTTTGTGTGGATTGCTTGAGAAGGACGCGGTTTTTGATTTTAATGCGGAGTGCAAGTCAGCTTTTGATTTGCTCAAGGAAAAGCTGATTAGCGCGCCTATCATCACCACACCAGACTGGTCCCTACCGTTTGAGCTCATGTGTGATGCTAGTGACTATGCGGTGGGAGCAGTTCTAGGCCAGCGGAAAGATAAGGTAGCTCACGTCATTTATTATGCCAGTCGTACTCTTAATGATGCACAGGTTAATTATGCTACCACGGAGAAAGAGATGTTGGCAATCATATTTGCGTTGGACAAGTTTCGTCCATATCTTGTGGGTTCTCAGGTGACGATCTTCACGGACCATTCAGCCCTCAAGTACCTTCTCACCAAGAAGGACGCCAAGCCAAGATTGATCCGGTGGGTGTTATTGATGCAAGAGTTCGATGTGGTAATCAAAGATAAAAAAGGGGTAGAGAATGTGGTTGCAGACCATTTGTCAAGACTGGAGAACGATAAGCAGGAAGATTTGCCGATTCGAGAGGATTTTCCAGATGAGCAGCTCATGGTTGTGGTTGCAGCTGTGCCTTGGTTTGCTGACTTGGCAAATTTCAAGGCACTCAACATTGTGCCCAAGGACCTGAATTATCACCAGAGGAAGAAGTTCTTTGCAGACGCGCGACAGTATTTCTGGGATGATCCTTATCTGTTCAAGTTGGGGGCGGACAATGTATTGCGGAGATGTGTTGCGGAACCGGACACGTTGGAGATCCTTAGACACTGCCACGAGTTGAACTGTGGGGGACATTTCGGCAAATCACGCACAGTTGCGAAGGTACTTCAGAGTGGTTTCTATTGGCCAACCTTGCATAAAGACGCCCATCTATTTGTGCAGCAGTGTGACCGATGCCAAAGAACAGGTAATATCTCTAACCGAAATGAAATGCCTCAAAATTTCGTGTTAGAAGTAGAACCATTCGATGTGTGGGGGATTGATTTTATGGGGCCATTCCCATCGTCGCTTGGTAATCTGTATATTCTGTTGGCGGTTGATTATGTCACCAAATGGGTGGAGGCTCTGGCTTGTCCAAAGAATGATAGTGCTACAGTCGAGAGATTCTTACGCAAGAATATATTCACAAGGTTTGGAACGCCTAGAGCCATTATTAGCGATGAGGGATCACACTTTGTGAACAAGGTTTTTGCCAATACCTTGAGCAAGTACGGGGTAAAGACACACAAAATCTCATTGGCCTACCATCCGCAATCCAATGGACAAGCTGAAGTGTCTAACCGTGAGATAAAGGGGATTCTAGAAAAAACTGTCAATCCAGGGCGCAAAGACTGGGCTCTACACTTGGACGATAGTTTATGGGCATATCGGACTGCATACAAGACTCCCCTTGGCATGTCTCCCTACCAACTAGTTTTCGGGAAATCATGTCATTTGCCGGTAGAACTTGAGCACAAAGCGTTTTGGGCGCTCAAGAAACTGAACCTGGATGCTAAGCTCTCTGGTGAGCAAAGAAAGCAGGCGTTGCTTGAGTTAGAAGAACACAGGTTGATGGCATATCAGAGTGCCAAGATATACAAAGAGAGGACCAAGCAATGGCATGACAAGCATATCATTCCGCGAGATTTCAGAGTAGGCCAGAAGGTACTGATATTCAACGCCCGACTGAAACTGTTTCCGGGCAAGCTGAAATCAAGGTGGAGTGGTCCATTTACAATTACAGAGGTTTACCCATGGGGATCGCTCGAGGTAGAAGCTGAGAATGGGAACAGGTTCAAGGTAAATGGACAGCGAGCAAAACCGTACGTGGACGGGAATTTCATTGGGGTTATCGAGAGCCTCAAACCAATTTCCGATATCTGAGCTCATTTGAGGTAACTTGGTCGGGCCGTCGACCTTAAATTACAAAGCGCTTGTTGGGAGGCAACCCAACCTATTTACTGCATAGTGTAGATTTCAATACTGTTTTGTTATTTGATTTTGTTCTAACTATTTGAGAGGTGCGAGAGAGTGGATTTAATATTTTCAATGAGTATGTGCAGGAATTCTAGGTGGAAGGCCTATTCCGGATCCCCCTTCTTGATACGCGAGTGAAGAATTGCACGAAAAACGAGAAGAAGCAAGCCAAAACGCGTATCGGGACCCGGAATGAAGAAATGGATGATTGACGCCATTCCTACACGTACTCAACACACGCACCTGGGGAAGATCAAGTTTCCGGACTCCCCTTCTTGATATACGCGAAGAAGACGTAAAGAGAATGAGAAAGCTGACACAATGGCACGGATTACGAGGTAAATTTTTGAAGACAGGATTGTGAGCTGATTTGAACAGTGCCATAGTGTGGGGGTGTTCGAGAGCTTTCTGTGGATAGGTGGATCGCGTATATCGGAGTCCGGACGAAGAAGTTATGCCAAAAAGGATGTTGCGAAGAGGAAAAGGGAGCCAAAAAGCATCCGGAATTGCCAAACGAGTCTTTGGAATGAGCAAATTGAAGAATGAAAGGTTCCCCGGACTTTGGGAATCTTTTATACCATAAATGGAGTCTCGAGGTCGAGGAGATCCATGACAAACCAAAGAAACGAGCAAAAACGACGAAAAAGGATGCTAAACGGCGTCCAAAAGCATCCGGAAATGCAAAACGAGCCTTTGGAAGCGCGAAATCGAAGAAAGAAAGATTCCCCGGACTTTGGGAATTTTTCTACATGAGAAGAGATCCCGCACTCCCCGTCTTGATGAAGGTGATGGCAAAATTTTGAAGAAAGCGGCAAATTAGGCACAATTTGGATATTTTTCGCGTAATTAAGCGATAATTGAGAAAAGACGGGAAAACGATCCGGAAACGGGACGTTATTTTTATGAGCAAGACATACGTCGGAAAAGGGATCCAAAGGTGCAAAAATCACATTCATCGGAGTTCGGGATCAAAATACGAGGTAAAGGTTATATTTTGGCGATTAAAAATTTTTCTCCTGCATAAAAGTAATCGTACGATTACCTAAGGGTAATCGTACGTTTACTTTTGCCTTAGAAAAATTTTTGGGGTGGAAGTTTGGAGAAAACTCACTGCCCATTCGTACCAAGAGTAATCGCACGATTACTTTAAAGTAATCGTACGATTACCTTAAAGTAGTCGTACGGTTACTAGAAAGTAATCGCACGATTACTTAAAAGTAATCGTACGGTTACTTTAAAAGTAATCGTACGATCACTAAGAAGTAATCGTACGATTACTTCTTACTTAGAAAAATTTTTTGAAGTGAATTTTCATGAAAACCACTGCCCATTCGTAGCCAAAGTAATCGCACGATTACTTTCATGTAATCGTACGATTACATAAAAGTAATCGTACGATTACTTTCGAAAGGGCATAAGTCGGGTTAAAACAAAAGTTTTTCCAGTTATCTCCATCTTCTCCCCATCGACCCGTCCCCTCTCCTCTGCAAGCATCATCGCCGCACAGCAACAAGCAACCACCACCTCCACCACTTCACCACCGCCACCACCGCCGTCACTACGCCGCTGCTGCTACCTCTCTCTCTCACCAAACCCACCAGCCTTCTCACTCTCTCTCCAACCCGACAGTCCTCTCTCCCCCTCACCATCGCCGCCGCCTACACTCTCTCTCTCCACCACCACCACCGCCATCTCCAACCACCACCATCAACATCACAGAGACATCACCACCACTACCACAACTCCAATTGGTGGTGAATTGAAGAAAGGGGCAAAGCTAGGGTTTTGGAGACTTAATCTGCAATTGGAGGGGATTGAGGTCGAATTTGCAGGAGATATTCGAGGGTTTCGACGGGGACACCGCAAGGAGCAAAAAGCACAAATCAATTGAAGAATTCGGAACAAAAATTTCGGCGACCCTAAATCAGCCCGGGTGGTCGAAATTCTGCAAATTCGTGCCCGTAAGACTTGCTCCGGGCACGTAGGTACGTCCTAATCTCTCGCCCAATTTCCATATTCGAGTCTAGGCACAATTGAGTAAAAGCCCGATTTATTTTTTGTTGCGCTTAGAAGCGTATTTGGGGGCGATTGATTAAAGTCCTAGGATTGTGTGCTACGTGTTTAATTGCCATATAACTGTACACAACTTGTCACTGTGCACGTTCTTGTTTTTGTTACATTACTTGTGTTATCTTGTTCTACTTGATTAAAATGAGTAAACGTGCGAGAACGAGTCGTGACAACGACCCAGACTACACATTACCTGGGGGAAGTGGGGGGAACGATTCTGACACGGAGACTGTTCAAAAGGGGGGTAACTCGGGTGCCCAATTGGTCATCCCGTTATCCCCTGAACTTAGGGTATTCACTACACCCGTTCCATCCTCTTTGCCCCCAATTCGAAAGGGTCGTGGTCATGCACCGGACGACAACAAGTTGGCAATTGATAGGGGCGGGGTCTATTGCGACTTTAGGTTTATTTCGGCAAGTGCCCAAGGGTATTACACGTCAAACCCTAGGATTAATAGAGGTGTTCAGGTTGAGAAACTGTTTCCACTAGAGGGGTTGCCCGAAGACCTACAAAAGGTCGCGGCGGCTGAAAATTTTGCGGGGTGGATGGAATTAGTGAAAGAGAAAGCCAGTTCTGTGTTGACTCGTGAAATTTATGCAAATGCGAGATACACTGATGAGGGTGAGACGGCTAGGCTCAATGACCCTCGTGTCATTTATTGTCGTCGGAACTGGCTTGTTTTGTCCTCTGAGAACATCGCCGCCGCGCTTAAGTGGCCCCCGTTGACGGCACCCTGTCAGTTTAGGGTTTATCTGCAGAAAGACCAGCAAACTCTCATTAATGAGGTGTCAGCATTTTGTTTTGCGGGGGTGCCAGGGGCCGACTGGGACAGGTCTAAAACCAATATCAGGCATTGGAAGCTCCCAGTCGGATACTTGCTACCTAAGCCACGGTGGCTTATTGAGCTGTTGGCGTCATGGGTGTTGGGAGTTTCGGCTCCCAATTACGTTGATTTTGAGGTGTGTGTCATGGCTCTGTGTCTATCGAGAGGGCATCGGATAGACATCCCTAGGCGGATTTTCCTGTATTTGCATGAGAGATTTGAAGAGAAAAATAGGAAATCTGTGGGCCATAGTTTCTTACTTTTGCACTTAGCTAAGAAGTGCGGGGCTGTCGTACCTGATGGAGAGCTAGACATCACACCCAAGGCTCCGAGAATGTTTGACAAAATCCCTGACCCGTTCAAGGATGTAGTGGTGATGGAGGCAGGAGCTAGTTCTAGACCTCCTACAGGAAAGGCTAAGAAAAAAGCCTCTTCCTCACGAGCGGCTCCTACTCCTCCAGCTCCTATTCCTCCAGCTCCTACTCCCGCTCCACCTCAGCCTGTACCACCCCCTGTCGTTGACCCTGGCCAGCCGAGCGTGACCTTAGCGGACTTGATGTCCGAGTTGAGACTGACTAGGACCATGACCCTTAACTCCAATGGTCGGTCCCGTGATTATGTGGCTGACATGAGTGCTCGGCAGTTTGAGCATCATCGCAGTAGCTTGCGTAACCTCGGTCAGGGCCTACGTCAGGTGAGTTTGCATCAGCACCGTCAGGACCAGTGGTTAGAGGCGTTGTCCACTCATGTGGGATTACCGAGAGATCAGTGGCCTAGTGGCCAAGAGTCCTACCCTGGTGCCTACGAGTACCATTCGGATGCTTACTCCGGAGACCAGGACCAGGACGACGAGGATTCGTCCGAGTAGACTTACCACTCCCTGCATTTGAATGCTGAGTCTTTTCGCTTGCCTATGCATTCGTTGAGGACAACGACGCGTTCAAGTGTGGGGGGGTTTCTCAGCCTTTCATTAGCCAAGTCCGTGTCTGTCTGCATTCACCAGTTACATATAGGTTGTTTAGGTTGTTTGTGTCAGTTTTGTAGTCCGTGTCGTGTTTATATATATTGTGTCCGTGTCGTTTGTGTCGTATTGTGAGTAGTTTATGTTTAGTGCACGTTTTATTTAATTGAGTCCACCTACCCAAATCGAGTCAGTTTCGAGTCTTCTTTCGAGTCGGCCCATGCATATAGAGTAGGGAATATTATAAAAAAAAAAAAAAAAAAAAAAAAAAAACAAAAAAATCTAAAAAAAACAAAAAAAAAAAAAAAAAAAAAAAAATTGAAAACAAATTGAAAATTGAGAAAGGGCAATCAAAAGAAGCTTGAATTTGGAAAATCGAGGAGTGTGAGAACTTTAGGCATAGGGTATGACGTGTGACCGAGAATGACAATTTGAGTTCCCCTTAGTACGTATAGAGAGACTTCCTTTACGGGAATACCTGCCTATTTTACGACACTTAAATGATTTTCAAAATCTAAAGTGTGTGCCTTGTTTTCGTACAAGAGTTGAGCTAGGTGTGAGCTAAACAAGCCGAACATTCATGTGTACGTCTTAGGTAGTCGCCAACCCGCCTCGTAGTGGCACACGAAACAGCTGTGCGAGGTGTGTATTAGAGCACTCACTGCTTATAGAACTTACCTTGTAGGACCACTAGTGAACCCTGTTTCGAACCTTGGATTCTTTGATAACCTCTGGACTTAGGGTGACGATTCTTGGCCTTCATCATCGATTGGTTAGAATCACCGCTTTAGTGCGTCACGAGGGTGTTTGTAGTTGAGGGGGTTCGATGAGGGAGTGCTTCACGATATATTTGTGTGAGTCTTACGTATCGCATATGCTTCATTTCTGATTATCGAGGGGAATGCGAGGGTGAGTGAGAGTAGGCTTGCGCACTTCGGTGTGGCGGTGTTCCATGTCATTACACCATGGACACAGTTGTGGAGAGCCGTGAGTGCGTGGCATCTAATACGCACAAATTGGGTTGGGTGATTTAATTGGTGGATCGTGCTAGGGATCGTTTCTTTTCATCATCTTGGTGTAGGAGGATCGGTTGGATTAAGCACGAGACTTATATTGCTTTGATTACTTGAGAGGGGACATGGATATATTCTAGTGTGGGGATGTCGACTTTTGACTACGGACATAGAGATTGAGCTTGTGACGACTCCATCCCCATACTTGTACTTGGATTTGTTTGCGGCTTTGTTTGGTGGCACCGTGTATTTCATTGAGTTAGGGGGAGATGGATTTTACTTGTGATATATATTCATTGGATTGTTTACTTCCTCCCCTTAACGGGTTTTGTATGGCTTAACACTTGGAAGACCACTCGAGATATACGTTGTGACATTGTGTTTTGGATATTGAGAGATTAAAAAAAAAAAAAAAAAGAAAAAAAAAACAGAAAAAAAAAAAAGAAAAAAAAAACAGAAAAAAAAAAAGAAAAGAAAAAAAAAAAGAGAGAAAAAAAGGAGAGATGAAATAAAGGAATAAAGTTTGAGCTTAATGAAGACCGAGTGGTGGAAGCAACTATTTCATTGACAGCGATGTTCATCTTGTGCATGTTTCACGACGGTGGCCACGGAGATCGTTATTGTACCGGGGTTTGAGGGGATCGAGGGCCGGAGATGGTGAGTTTCGGGTTGCGGTTCCTATCATCGTGGTGAGGGTGTGTGAGATGTGGGTTTTAAAGTGAGAATGTGACGCTTAGGACTTGTTACTACATGATTATCCTTTTGTCCCTAAGCCTCTACATTTTAACCCGTTAGCGGAATAGGAGCTCGGACCGTGAATGTGGCTTAGCCTAGCGTAGCCTCTTATTTATCGGCACACGCGAAGAGGTAGGTTATTCTTACACGTAGTAAAGCTAGGCTTTCTATACTAACTAAGGGAAATTCTTGTTGTCAATTTTAGTTGCAATTCATACCTCGTTCCTAGATTCTTCATCGCTCCATGAGAACCGATTTGAGCTAATTGAGATTGCCCGATCTCGCCTAAAAAGACGTTTTGTGTATATATGTGTTGTGTAGGATCGAGTCATATATTTGCATTGCATCATATTGTTGCATCGTTGAGTCTTGTATTGAGTCGTCGTGTGTTGAGTCGGCTAATTGAGGTTAGTATGCAATTGGTAAGTTGAAAAGTATGCAATGGTCTTGGTTGGAACGGTTGACTCAAGAGGTGAGATGAGAGGAGGGAGGTTCGGATGATTTGAGATAGTTTGAGACTTGAATTGTTGCTCGGGACGCGCAACGGGTAAGTGTGGGGATATTTGATAACTCCATATTTGGAGTTATATTCTTATATGTTTTCTTACCGTTTTGCGTGTATTCCGATGCGTTTTGATAGATTTTGGATCATTTCTTGCTAAATGTGAGCATGTTGAGTCTTTGCACGTTAATGATGAGTCCGGGCACTTTTTGCATTGATTTTTGATATATTTTATCACGTTTGATCTTCCGGTATGTTTTTCGTGTTGTGGTTTTCAGGAACCGGGAGCTCGGGACGTGGCGTTGGAGCAAAAGTGAACTTCGGAAAAGTTGGAGGCTCAAAGGGATGCTCGGGAAGTGAAGACGAAAGGAAAAAAGAGCAAGAAGTTGAAGATTGAATGGAAGAGGATGAAAAGTAATCGTACACTTACCTCAAGGTAATCGTACGATTACCTTCATCCAGAAGTAATCGTACGATTACTTGAAGGTGAACGTACGATTACCTATGAGGAAAGTAATCGTACGATTACATCAAGGTAATCGTACGATTACCTCTGGCGGCCAGGATCGAATTTTTGGGCTGTTTTCGCTATTTTGGCATAGTTTTGGGAGTTTGAAGCCACAAAAGACTAAGGAAACATTGGGGAACGACATTCAACATCAGAACACACCTTGGAAGTCGTGCTTGGAGTGCTTGGGAGCTAGGTCGAGAGCTTGGATCATCCGTTTGGCTTCTCTTCTTCTTTTCTTCTCTAGATTTTGATACTTGATCATGAAACTTTGTATTATGAACATGATTATGAGTAGCTAAACCCTTATTTTGGGATATCTCGTAGGAAACTAGGGTTTGATCATTACAACTTGTGGTTTATGGATTTACTCTCATGCTTTTGAGCTTAATTGATGATTTCTTATCTAGTTATGTGTATTTCATGTTTTTAATTCATCTTTTCTATTGATAGACGTATTAATAGGATTGTGCTAGGTTATGAACGATAGAGGAATCTACGTTTGTTGCCCGGAAAATTGAAATACACACTAGCCGTATCTAGGGTTGAGGAATCTTGCTAGTTAGCTAAGAACAAGAGTAGAAATTAGTATCGTAATGCATGCTTGAACTTGAGTAAGCTAGAGGAATCAGTTACGATAGTTTAGGCATAGATATTGGTTGAGACATCTTCAGTATACAATTGCTCGTTTAACTAGAAAAAGAAATCATCGTGTTAGCAAAACATAAACCCAACGTAGTGTGACATCCCTAGTGATCCGTAGAGATATCCTGAATTTAATTACATTTGATAAACAACAATATCAACCCGTGCTCGTTAATCTTGAAATAATTCTTTGAATTATTTGAGATAATTGTTATTTTAATATTTAGTAGGATTAGAAATCACAAAACAACTGCGCTTTGCCCACATAAAGAACGAACTTAATAGTTAGTTACACGAAGTCCTTTGGGTTCGACAATCCGGACTTTTCCGATTATTACTGCACCGACAACTGTGCACTTGCAGTTGGAGCGTGTTAATTATTACAAATGGTATCAGAGCCAACCCTGGTCCCGCAAGGGCTCCGTGGCGGTGGCCCGCCAGCCAAGCGGACACGTGATTGGGCACTCTCACGAGGATGTCGAGTATATAAGGTGGGGGGATTGTAATATCACGTCCACATCGAGATATTGTGGATTAGATGTGTGGTATATAGTACTCCTTGTGGATTACTACTACCATATTCAAGTCTTAAGAATTTTTATTCGGTGGTACGGAAAAGAAGTTGCTGGGAAAGTAATTCGCTCGGGATTGTTACACAAAGTCCGAAACCACGTGGTCCAGTCAGTAGCCTCCAAAAGGCTACCTTACTATACTCCATGCGTATTAGATCGTGCCTTGTCAGCACATGGGGACCTTGAGACAGGGTCCCATTGCAGATTGAAGCTCGCACGGAATCCAGGGAACTTAGTGGTTTGGAGGCCGGAATAATGCTCACTGCCTGTGGTTGATGTCTCACATGGATACTTGTGTTTCATAAGGGAGACTTGATCAACCTCTATATATGCGGATCCAGTAGCGGTTTCCCAAGATATCTTCCACGATATCCGCAATAGCTAACTTAATGGCCTTAACGGGGCATAATTAATCCCGTAACTCCACCATGACCGTTGCTACTGGTTGTGTACACATAGGAAGGGCATCCTCTTCGTAAAAGTTCAGATTATTCACTGTTCCAAGCCATAACAAGATGATGTCTCTCTCCTTTACCACAAACCTACTTATTTCCAATCCTCGTCACCACTAATCTCTCAGTGTTTCCATACATATTGATAACTAGGGATTGTATTTGCTAGCTTAAAGAACACTATGCCATCATCCTTGTCATAAAAATCCATCTACATTGGTGAACCTGACGTGAAGCTTAAACAATCTTCTAGTGATATGATTATGTATGGACGAGAGGGCGATGATGGAAATGTCTCCCCAACAATCGGGGGATCCCTCCAACAACCCAAGATATCCAGCTTGGAAATCCCTAGTTGGGACATCAGTAGACCCCAATCCATGTTGATTCCTCGAAGATAGCAGTGTAAGCGCTGGCAACCACCTTGCAGACCCATATGGCCCAGATGATGCAACTCATCAACGATATAGCTGCCATTAACACCCAGACGGACGAGGGTTTTGCTAGAAAGATCTTCACCGTGCAAAGTGCTCTAAACTCACAGAACCTATAACCTCCACCACCAAGACCTACTGCACAAATTGAGAATTATCCTGGTAACTCTCAAACCTCGCAAAATGCTATTAGGAGAAACCTATCTTCTGCGATGAGTACATTCTGAGTGACTCCTAGTACCACTCCATAAAACCTGAATCATCAAACCCACAACCGTATTTCAACTTATATCCCAATCACCAGCCCCCAAGCCCACGTGGGGAATGCAATGATGAGACGGTTTGGCCTTCTTTGACAACGTTAGAGCAGAGTCTTGTAAACTTCATGGAGATCCAAGGCACCAACAGTAGTGTCATCCCAGGCTAGAGTGTATTCATCCCATCCATTTGGAGTTCTACCAAATTCCCTATCCCGCGAGGTACACTGATTGCATTAATTAAAATATAAAATTTAATTGATATAATCAAAGCAATATTGAGTCCCAAGTCCCAATATGACCTCTGATTCACTACTAGTTCAACAATATTCTAAAAAATTCTACTGTAGAAATGAAAAATAACATAACTGTTGAGCAACAACCAGATTTGGCTTATTGAATTTTCTCTGTACTTAAACAATAAATGACACTAGAGACTAGACTTACTTTAATTCGTTGGGGGCGCATATTATTTGTGGATTTTCTGTGCACCCCTTAGCTATTGTCTTGGTAACCTCAATATATATAGTCGTGCACCCTCAAGTTTACAATAGCAGCTGCGCAATTATGCATTGCATTTTCTCTCTCTAAAATTGCTTCTGCTTCATCGAAACTATTATTTCTCACAGTATCTCGAGTAGATCTAAGGTAGATCAGGGTCGATCTAAGACCCAAGTTCCAACTTCACCACCCATAGTCTTCTTTTACATTCATTTGGAGAAAGCTTTTCATTTGTAATCCATATCCAACCCACATCCTATGCAGAACTCAAATTTAAGCATCTGTAATCCCATCTCACTAGAGCAACATCGGCACCAACAATATCCATCTCAGATGATTCTGGTAACTCGATCAATATGTAACTAATCAATCATTCCTTACTTCAAAGATGATTTTAATGTCTCAAAACATGTTTCATTGACTCCATGGCATGAAATATATTTACGTATATTGCTAGATTTCGTTGCATCCAGCTATATTTAGTTAACTATAAGGACTTGCCTTTCATGGGCGAGTTCATGTTAAGTAACCATCTTCAATGAAAAAATAGTTTGAAGTTGTTACTTACTTGCTTGTAATTTTATTTTCTTATTTGTTGTTGACTTTGGTATTTAGGTCAGCTTGCACGCACCTCGTCTAATTCTAAGAATCTTGGAGAAAGAAGTTGAAAGCTTCGGTGACCTCAAAGGAACATTAAATTGGTAAGAATCGAACTTGAGACCTCAAGGAAAGTAAATTGCTGGACCCCTAGCTTTACCACTGTGCCAACTCCTTGGGTTTACCATTATTGTAAGTTAAATTACTACTTGACTATATAACAAAATAACAATATATTTTCTTTAGTTATATAAAATCAATTATATATTTTATAATATTATAAATACGTTACGTTATGTGTCGTAAGTCATTGGCATCCATGAGGTTGGATATATTCATGTCAAATTTCAATGTAGTGGCAAATGGGTGCTAGTTCAAGTGGTAGAGCGTTTAAAAGTCCCTGCATGAGGTCCTAGGTTGGTCCTAGGTTCAAACCAGGTAGATGACAAACGATGAAGTCTTATTTTTGTTTTTATAGTAATGTGTATTTAGAAAATGCACAACAAATAAAGTTATTGTAATTTTTTTCCTTATCTTATGCTTCCTTTTAGTTAGATCCCAACACATCTTGAGTGATTTTACATATTTTGTACATAAGAAACTCTTTTGACGACTAGAATTCTAGGTCTTGTAAAGATGATTTGTCAAAAGTATTAGCGAAAAGCTAAACCTAAATGGTTTTTTTTTGTAGAGTAGATTAATAAATATACATGTACATGCCATTGTGAGTTGCAAACTAAATCATTTTTTTTACTGAACAGGTAGTTACTGAAGATGGAATACCAAATAAAGAGAGGAGAAATAGCAAATACTTCCATAGAAGACCGACATCGGCACGAAAAGTTCTTCAATAAGGAGGAAAATTCCAACAATAACTAGCTTTATTTTGAAAACATACTCCATAGCAAATAAGCACCAAGAATGACCGACTAAGCAACATGACCTCGAACACCAAGACAAAACTATTACGCAAAATAAAGCAGAAACGCTTTTCATTTCTCCGTCTTTTGCGCATCATCACCACCGCTATCCCTAGCATTAGCATCAGATTTTTTGTCGTCACGATCAAGTATGAGGTCAAATGAAAGACAGCCATTTTTTATAGTGGATCCAAATTAACCATGGTTTTCACTTCTTTATATCTCAGGGTTGACTTGCCATCTACGTACTCTCGAGTGAAAAATGAAGGTGTGTTATTTTTCAACTACCTTTGTTAGCTACTGAAGTTATTGGTAGTGAAAATGATATTTTATATTATTCCATATTAGCAAAACCCCACCGGTGTAGTGTGAGACTAGTGTAGGAGAAAGTAAAATTTATTTATTTTTGATAAGGTCAACGTTCTAAACAATCTTACTATTTACATTTTAAATATTTTTATTGTACAATGAATAAATATGAAGAAATATATGCAATATGATACACTTCAACAAGAGATGAACTTAAGTTGAAGTCTTCGTTTTTACAAAATATTAATTTTTTTTAATACTTTCAAGTTTATATTCTCGCCCTTTAATTTTTATATGTTTCATTTTGAAAATCGGTGTACAATGTTATATTTGTCGGGTTGCATTGATAGTTTATCTGATATGATAGATTTACTATTTTTTCGTTTATTAGATAAAAATATGTATATTGTTTTTTTTATCTAAATGAAAGTTTATTATACTGTTGAGAACTTATTTTCTCTATATTAACTTTTGATGGAGTAATATATTATACTTAAATGGTACTTTTTACAATAAAACACCTTGCTATTAAAGATAAGACCGTCTTATTAGATTGTTCTAGTTTCAAATGCTTGCAATCCTCTAGTACATATGTGGAACTCTTCACATATCTTGCATTCTATTTTAATGTAATATCAAATCACCTCTTTTATGTCACATGTCAAATAACTAGTTCATAATAACAAGTCGGGAAAAGTCACAGTTATGAACTAGATATTTGTTGTCATGGCAACATGGTCATTTACCCTTAAGAAAAATATAAAAACATGAGAAATTACTTTAAGCAAATGCACCACTAAAAAACTTGTAGTTACCTCAAAATTACCCATTTCCTTCCCCTCGTACTTAAATGTTACCTTGTAAATTGAGTGTAAAGTCCGTAAAATTTTTCCTTGTCTTGAAGCTAGTGCAAGAGTGCCCACTTTTATGTTTGTCTCATTCTCCCCCTTCCATTTGAATGTAAAATAAATCTCCCCTTCCACAACTCGGTTGAGCTACCATCTCCCTCCTCACCCCTCTAGATTGCAGTTCTTGAATGCAAGTTCAGAGAGTAAGATATTCAATGACTCTCTCTTACAATATAAGTTTCAATCAAATGTATATACTCGTTTCAATTGATGTGTGGTCGTATCCAATTGTTTTGATGTTTTTTCCTTAAATAATTCTTTGGTTTCAAATCAGATATCTACTTTTGCATTCCGTTATGTACCTCTACTCGTCTTCCCCTTTTCTTGTTTCAAGTTCTGTTAACAACTTCAGATATGGTGTGTTAGAATGACCAATCTCTTTGATTCATTTTTTACATCACCAGCAGTAAGATGTGTTCTATGACACGTGTGGAAGATTTTAATATGTTTGGTTGACAAAATTTTAATTATTTTTTCGATCACATAAATAATAAAATATCTTGTGTTCTAGTTTCATTTTTCTTGCATTCACTTTCTGACTATATTTGTATCTCATACATACTTTCGCTGCAGGTTGGTGAACTTGATCAAGATAGAGATAATCAGTAAGTAATAAATTTGTGTATATTCGTACCCAATATTTTTTAGTCTGTGACGGACTGTACTATTTTCAATAGGTGTTGGTTTATTATATTTTCTTTTTACGAAATCGTTACTGCTTGTGCGATGAAAAATGGGTACAACTACTCAACCCATTATAAAATATAATATTAGAACAATTTTTTGTTTGCGACTAGGAATTTTATGTTATTAATGATGATAACATTTTTAAGAATTGCAAAGATTAAAAACTTTATTTATACAGATATTTATATGTATTTCTTGAACTAGTTTATGTTTTCTTATCTAATGCACTCATTTTGAAAGATTTGAGCATTATAATGGTTTCATCTCCAAAAAAATAAATAAACTTCACAAAAATAATAGTATTATTTTCTTATTTCACTAGACTAAGTAACTGTTTGGCATCGCCAATTTTGATCCAAGATTAAAATCAGCCTCTTTTTAACAATTTTGTTTGTTATGTCTGCAAATTTTAATCTGATAATGTACAGATTAAAATAATCTCTATGCAATTATAGAATCTCCAAAGTTAGAGATCATGCAGCTGAAATTATCTGAAAAATTAATTTTGATAGCATGATCAAAGTTCAGTTATAAATAAGTGTATTCAATTACTTAGCTTTAGAGCCATTTAAATTGTGTTAAATGGATCAAGTTACTGATATATAATTTCAGCTCATACCAAACATATTGTGATTCTCGGTTAAGCTGGATTTTCTTCTCAGATTATTTTCAGCTGATTTTGAGATTTTCAGATGGTACCAAACATGCCCTAATATTTACTGACTTGTCTATTTTTAATAATTCTAAATATGCTCAAAGATGATATTATAGTAAATAAATTCATTGATATTAATACATACTACTAAGTATAATACATCACATACATTTAGTCGTATGTATAATATGCATTTAGTCGGAAAAACTACTCATAGCATCACTTTTTCCCGCTTTCTTGTATGCTTTCAGGGAGGAATAATGATTTGCCAGAACTTCCATTTTTCCTTAAAATTATTATGTTTGGATCGTCAAAATATTTAAAGATTGAGATAAGGAGGTTACAAACCTAATTAAATTGTAAGTGTTGTATGTGGTACATCATCATTGCATGTCTTCAAAATGAGAACCTAACTAAAAGAATGGAGAATCTAAGCTCATTCATCTTCCGCATAATAAAGAGTAATACAACTTATTCACAATAACTTGTTAAGATTGATTTTACTAAGAGCTAAATTTTACAAAATTCGTTGCGAGCCTTGAACTTCATCATTTACTAACTTCTAAGTTTCATTTTTTGCAGGTAAAGATGGAAAACAAGAGATCATATCTTCTAAACAAGGCTAGATTGCTAATCGCATCTTTGTATGGTTTTCTCGTATGGCTTACGATGCTATCCTATGGTATGAAATTTCTAAAGGCGTTGCCATCTTTCATACAATCTAGGATACCCTCAGGAAATGTCTCATTACCATCATCATCACTGCAAATATCTTCGCCTTCATCACAATTTACAATGGCGTCACCATCTTCACCATCTTCCTCGAGGACCTTTTCATTGTCACGAGCATCATCTTCCTCTTCAACCATACTTGGGGACTTAATAGGCTCTGAGAGTGGAGATTACATGACAGAGAATTGTGAAATATTTGAGCACATATCAATAAAGAATGTGAGACCTTACTCGCGTATTGGTAGTGAAGCGAAGGGAAAACAAGTGTTCAAAGCTAAGAGGACAATAAGACAATTTCCACCACCAATAACATCATTATCTAGTAGAGGTAACTGGAAAGATCACACACCATCGTTTTTTACTCGAGAGTATGTGGACGACAAGTTAATCTTGAGACATAAAGAAGTGAAAAATCATGGTTACTTTGAAACCACTAGAGAGTATGGTCGTCTTACATTGGACCTAGTACTTGACCGAGATGACAACATATCTGACGGTGATGCTGATGGCAACGGTGGTGGTGATGCACAAGATATAGAGAAATAAAAAGTGTTCCTGCTTTATTTTGTATAAGTGTTTTGTCTTGGTGTTCGAGGTCATGTTGTTTATTCTGGTCTTTCTTGGTGCTTTTGTGTTTTGGAGTATGTTTTAAAAATAAATCTAGTTGTTGTTGGAGTTTTTTTTCTATAGATAAGAGCTTTAAGTGCTTATGTTGGTCTTCTATGAATGTTTTTGCAGTTACCTCAATTCTTCAGCTGGTAATTTATTTTCACTAATTATTTATGTTGGAAAAATAAATGAGTGATTTTCTAACTCAAAACTTCGAAATACATGTGTATTTTTATTATACTCTGTAATGTTTTTGTTAATTAGTTTTACCATTTCTTGCTCATTTTTGTTGTAAAATATCTTTAAAATAGCTAGAACTTTGGTTGTCAAAATATTGCTGAGGTATTGAGGTTGTAAAATTACGTAAGTATTTACTAATCACACAATATGTATAGAGAGCTAACTAAAATATAGAATATAATAAAAAATAGAAGTTCTTTTCTACGTTACATAGAGATTCAGACTTAAATATTTTGAACTTAAAAATTACATATTACACATGTATTAAGATATTTACGATGCAACACAATAGAAACTGGGCTTTGCTCCCTACATGAGAATGAAGCAGAATCAAGTCAAAATGTTACAAACCCCTACTGAACTCACTTTTCATAATCGACTGCAAGAAAAAAAATGATATGTCTCGCAGGCGTCATGCAAGCTCGATGATAATGGTATTGTATAATTAAACAAAAAATAATATTTTATAATGTATTATCCATTTTAACTTACAAATACAGTAAAATCGAATGAATTTTCTTAGCGGTGAAAATTAGGGGGATTTTTTTTTTTTTACTTACCCTAAGGTCTCAAGTTTGATTTCCACTACTTACCCCAGACTATTGGATTTATTCGAGGTGCGAGAAAGCTAGCATGCACACCAATATAGAAATAGAAATAAACTTACATAGAAGATGGTAACTTATCCTGAAATTATGCACGAAAAGGCGGGCTATTACAATATGTTATGACCAGGGGGTATTCAAGCAAGAACGACGAAGATAAACAAGAACGAGACAATTATTTAACGTAGTTCCTAACGAATTCGCAACGAACCCGCTAGCTACATCAGCGGCCTAAACATGATATATTATTGAGAGAGAATCCGATTACAACGCACACCGTTGACACAATAACCACGACGACCACCCATACAAACACCCACCCAACAAACACAAGAAAAGCTCTCAAGCTCACCAAATCTCCAATCCACGAACTTATTGTCTGTGTTGTGTTTCTGTACCAATCATTTATATAACCAAAGTGAGTGTGAGTGTGGCGGTCGAATCACCAAGCCCACAACAACCCACCGCTTCAATTTGTTTTTCCAATTTGATTCATGTCATCGACTCAACAAATCTCCACCTTGACTTGAATCATCTCAGTAACCCAAAGTCGCTACCAGATGCTTCTCTATCAAACCTGAACCGATGCATCTCTCTCAATCAGAAAAGAGCACATCTACCCAAACAGTTGTTCCGCAGCTGTATGCGAAAGTCGAATCGCCAAATTCTTGCTCCAACTACCATGCGTTCGTGCACTGTCTGCGTCCGATGTGGATGCACTTCCAGAAACATAAACAAGTTCTCCACCCAGAACCAGACTCAAATGTATTCACTAAGGCAGAACCGAATACAATCCTGATGCGCCCAATTTCGCCAGAGAGATGCGCCATGACAAGTGCCATATGTGATAACTTACCAGACCGGATGCACCTAATCACAAGTGCCCGAACATAATTGTCTTCCCTGATGCGCCCCACATACCTTAGATGCGCCAGATGCTCGCCTAAAATAGATCATGCTAGACGCATGATCAATTGCATGTCATGGTACACGCCTCAAGACCAGGTGCACCCCAGAACCAAATCTCATGAAGAATGCGCTCCAGAACTAGGATTAGATGCGCGTACTAGAAATCTCACACGCCAAATGTTCCATGTCATTTCTCCAACTCCACCAGGTCCCTACAACACATGAGCCAGAACCAGATTCAATTCACATGCCATATGCCCCGCGCAGGGAGCCGGATTGCGCCTGACTGCCAATTTCTAGAACGTCGGATGCGTGTGAACCGTCAGATTCGCGTTAGTATTGAGTGCTGAAGCGCCTAAATTACGCTACTGCGCAAGTGTACGGTCAAGTAGTAAAGTGGAGTCTTTAGGACCCCGAGTTGTCGAACCCACAGGGAGTTGAACTACTATTAACCAATCGTTAATCAACTTTTGGATACAAAGTAACCGGTAAAAAGGGTTGAATGTTTGTAAGTTTGCCACCCTCAGTCAAGTGGCTCTACGTAACTAAGAACTGCAAATTAAATGACTGATAGTACTAACAGTTTGGATAAACTAGATGATTTAGGTCCCTAGGATGCTTAGTTGATTTCCGGATTCAATTCACAACACTTCACTCTTTCTTCCACCATAACAGATTATACTCGCAACACGTATCTCTCAATCATGTATCACACTGTAGTGTATTCAACAACAAATCCTTTCAGCCTAATGTTGTTAATAACACTACTCTAGTTGATATAATAAAGGTACCCACAATACCTCTCAACCTTGTAAATTATTACTTTAACATAATCAACTGAAACAATCTTCATGTGATCACTCTCACTCTTTCACCTCTCAGTCTCAAGAGTATTAAGAGTGTCTTCCTACTCTTCACGAACCTAGGTTTGAGTTATTCTCATACACTCTCCTAGATAACTAACATGCTATGGGTGATCAAGCCTTACATGCTAAGAATTAAGAACTCAAGTAGAAGAATGAATGAAATCAAGAGTGAAATTAAGCTTTAAGCATGAAGTAAATCCATGAATCCATCAATCAACCAAGTAAACCCTAGTTCTCCATAATCACCTAGCTATGAGTTCAGCTAGACATGAAATATCTTGATAAAATCATGATCTCCATAGAAAATAGTACAAGAGATGAAGAAAAAGAATCAAACGATGAAATCCTTGAAGATGGGGCGTGAATCCTCTCTTCCTTGAACTCACGTGCGTCTCTCTCTCTTCCTCCGTCGTGCGTGTGTGTATTCTCAGGACTTCCTCACGTTCTTTTGCTATCTGGGGCGAATTTTTAATGTACTTTGCTGAAATTGCATCTCTTCCCCTCTAGTTTGTAATTTCCGTCCAGAATTGTAAGGTGATCTTGCGGAGGCCATGTCTCTCTCATCCGGACTCGGATTAATCTCCGTGACCTATAATTGGAAAGCTCTTTGAGTCTAATTTTATTTGGAACTAGTCTCACTCCAAAATTATTTGTAGAACTCAAGATGTCATCATATTAGTGCAGACTGGTAATCCTAGCTTCTCCATCTTTGCTTCTCCTCGTTCCACTTGTGCTCCCGTTGTTTCCGAAGTTCGTTCCATGCCTCCTATCAACCGATTAACATCCGTTCCTGTCAAGACAACATGAAAAAACATACCAAGCGATTATATTTGACAAATAACAACTAAATATACATAGAAACGCCCAGACGAACAATACAAAGCATGTGAAGCATCAAGTGATAAAACGACTCAAATTCTCTAACATTAGGCTCAAATCACTCGTGATAATGTGGGCAAATAATAAGATTAGATAGCTCCTAAAAGGTGCTATCAAATTCCCCCACACTACCTTCTTGCTCGTCCCGAGCAACACTTGCATCCAAGATTCACATATATCTTTACTTTTCCTTAGACACAACGACTCAAACACCAAACCATGCAATCTACATGACTATAAACAATGTAACTCGATTATAAAAAATTCAATACAGTAAAGAACACATTTTTTTCTTTTTAGTCAGAGATTGGGCAATCTAGAAGAACAAACCGTCATGTCATAAGGTTCTCATATCCCCTAAAAGATTCTAAACTTTGGTGAGCGGTAGAACTTGCGGCCAGTTTTGTCAGGAAGAACGGGCACGAACACTCAATAAGTTGCTTCCGCACACTCATAAAACGTATCCCTATCAACCTACCATCCGGGCTATTTGTCCACGGGTTTCAGTTGTTGACGGCTTAGGACGGGTACGATAGGATATTTAGAAGCGCGGTCCTAGACGTCATGATAAAACTCACAAAACCCGATTCTCACACTCCCTCACCAAAATCCAAGGAACCCCACCGAATCAAACTACTCCGGCCCTCCTTCCCTGAATTTTGGTGCAATGCCGTTCTTGCGGCCAAAAATGTGAAGAAGTGATCAAAACTCATAGCTACTCTCCTTGGTCTTCATGAAGTTCAATTACTGCTCCCTATTCCATTACACTTTCAATTTCTGTTTTTCTCTTCATTTTTTTTTCTTCTTTCAATTTCATTCTCAATAAGCACATGGAGCCAACAATACGATAGTAATATCCAAGGAGATCAAATATCAAGATAGATAATGTGGGGGTAGAATGTGTCAAATCAATGTAATCAAATATAAATGTCGACACCCCCACACTCATTTCGCTGTCTTGAGAGGGATCGCCTCGAACCATTTAGTGAATTGTTCTGTCCCTGTCAGGATATATTCATTCCCGCGTGAAGGGGGTTGTACTGGTCCGATGAAATCCAGCGACCAAGTATGGAACGGCCATGGATTCCCCAACGCGTGTATGTCAACGGTAGGGGAATGCACTAGATTACCGTGAAATTGACATTGTTGGCATCTTCTGACTTTCGTGCGGCAATCGGATTCCATGGTTGGCCAGAAATATCCAACTGTTAATAGCTGTCTGCACAGCTTGGCGCCTCCTTGGTGCTCTACCTGGTGAGGCATCTCCATGACCTCCTGGGTTTCTTGCCCGTTCAGGCATCCCAGCAAATTCCCGTTTTGTCCTTTTCGCCACAATAAATTTTCCTGTAAGACTTATCGAGTAGCTTTCCTCTTGATCTTATCAGCCTCCTTCCTGTTGGCAGGCAGAGTTCCTTCTTGTAACTAATCAACTAAAGGCTTTCTCCAATCTCCTTCCTCGACTGCGGAAATCTCCAGAGAGTCTTTAATCATCGCACATTTTTCACAATTGCTCTGTATGATGGCTGCAAAGTATGACATTTGTGGCCAATGGATCCCGTATCTTCGGGCTTTCCTGTAAATAGAAATCTCATTATCTCCGCACGAATGTTGGTGTATTTTTTCCAAGGTTGCGACCTTCCTTTTATGTCACGCATCGTATGAGAATTCCCCCAGGACCTTTGTAGTATAGCAGGCCATCGTGTATGCAAAATCCCTTGGTAGAAACCCACGTTTCTTTGCTGGTCCCGTCAGCCATTGCTCGCAAGATGGGCTTTCTCCAATCTGCTTCTTCAGGGGACTCTTCTTAACATAGTTCTTTTACCAAGGACGGAGTTGTCTTGACCTTGATGGAGATTCTTCCCGGGCATTTATCAGAGCTGAATTTTGACCCTAGAGTAGCCAATGCGTCTGCATGTCGATTATCTGATCTGGGCGTGTGCTCGTATCTGACGGATTCGAACTTCTGCACCAACTTCTGCACGATTGACCTATATTTTAGCAAGTTGATTTCCTGTAACACGTATTCCCCCGAGGCTTGTTTCACGATTAGCTTTGAGTCTCCCATGATCACGAGATTCTGAACTTCCAGAGCCTTGGCTGCGAGCAGTTCTGCAATTAGGGCTTCGTACTCGACCTCATTATTGGTTACTGCGAAGTCCAGCTTGGTTGACATTTGTATAACCTCTTGGTCAAGTTTGATCAGTACTACTCCAACTCCTCGTCCTGTTCTTGTTGAAGATCCATCGAAATGCAACTTCCAATACTGGTCATTGATTGCATATACCTCTGGTCCCTCTATTTCTTCTGATACGGGCTCGTAATTCGCATCCGGGAACTGGGCTAGTTGATCCGCCAATGCCTGGGACTTGATAGCCTTAGGTCGCGTGTAGGTTATGTCATACTGGGACATGGTCATATACCATTTTGCAAGTCTTCCAGAGGGGGGTGAGTGCCTCAAAAAATAGCGTATAGGGTCGTGTTTTGTTACAACCACTACTTGTGGGAAGCAAAGTAATGTTTTAAATTTTAAATGGCGAAGAATAGGGCCAAGCAGTGGTGCTCAGTGTCTGTATATCTGGATTCCGCGGATTAAATCATACGCGAGATGTAGTATACCGACCTCTCTTGCCCTTCAAACTCCTGAGCCAGTAGCGCCCCAATAGACTTCTTTGTCGAGGTCAAATACAGCAGCAAAGGCAATCCCAGTTGGGGTGCGATCATGACTCTTGGAGATGCTAATAACCTCTTCAACTTTTCGAACGCAGCTTGATGTTCCTCTGTCCATGAGAACGTCAGGTTTTTCTTAAGCAAGTTGCCGAAACAAAAGATTAGCTCCGCAATTGCTGGTATAAATCTTCTCAAATACAATAACTTCCCTAGGAACGCCTTCAACGTTGTTTGAGATTGTGGCGCAGGTAAGCTGGTGATCGCCTATATTTTCGTGGGGTCAGACTCTATCTCGTGTCTGTGAATCACGCAGCCTAGGAACTTTCCGGAAGTTACTCCGAATGCACACTTCATAGAGTTCATCTTTAATTGAAAGTCTCGAAATCTATCGAATACTTTCCTTAAATATTTCAAATGATCGTGGTTTAGCTTTGACTTAACCACATCATCCATATAGAACTCAGCTTCCTGATGCATCATGTCATGAAATAAGGCCATCATAGCGCGTTGATATGTGCCCCCTGCATTCTTTAGACCAAATTGCATGACCGTGTAGTTGAAGACTCCCACGGGTGTGATGAATGATGTCTTCTTTGCATCCTCCGGGTCCATTTTGATTTGATTATAGCCACTGAACCTGTCCATTAAGCTAAACATTTTGTGGCCTGCGGTGGATTCAATTAGAATATCTGTGTTCGGTAAAGAGAAGTCGTCTTTCGGGCAAAATTTGTTCAGGTCCCTGAAGTCGACGCATACACGGAGGCTTCCGTTCTTCTTCAATACATGAACTATATTTGCGAGCCATGTAGGATGGTTGTTAGGCTAAATGAATTTGGCGTTCAACAACTTGACGATCTCTTCTTTAGTTTTGACGTTTATCTCAGGCTGGAAATTCCTTGCTCTTAGCTTGATTCGCCTTGAGCCTGGAATAATATCCAGCTGATGCATTGTGATGCCTTGATCTAGTCCTGGCATCTCGTCATAGTTCCACGCGAATACATCCTTCTATTCTTTCAACAACTGAACCAACTCGTGTTCCTCCTCATGGATGAGCTCCGCGCTCAAGAAGATCGGCCTCTTCTTTTCTTCAGCAGGGCTTAGGAATACTTCCTTTAGTTATTGCTTTTGTGGCCTCGGGCGGTCCTACATGCATTCGGGGGCCTCCTTGATTTCTTATGACAACGGGTTCTTGTCCTCACTCGGAGCCTCTACTAGGTCACAAATTTGCCCAAGGGCACTCTTGATGGGGCGGGTCGAAGGTGACCCCGTGCACCTTCGAATGCGATAATACTTTCTCCCGTTAGAGTAAAAGCTGCCCCCTGTTTATCCTCGCCGTTGTGCTCTACAACCCTCTTCAAGATATGAACGCTCTTCTTGCTGTAAGTTATTTTGGGAGTTTTTTCCCGCATAGGACGCTTCTCCTATGGTTCCTCTTGCATTATCATCACCCCAGCTAGTGAGTGATTCTGGATGTCTCCCCATTTGGGTGATTTGGGTTGGTCGGAACGGGGCTGTGGTAGCTTCGTCTGCCCTTTCTGTGAACCACACTGCTTCAGGAAGATGGGCTTCTTTCGAGTTTAAAGGGTTCGTAGAAGCAGATATTGTGACCACTCTGTCTTTCCAAATGGATTTCATCATCTGATGTGCAGTAGAAGGTACATCATCAAAACGATGTATCCATGCTCTGCCGATGATCATGTGATAGGTGGTATTGGCGTCGATGACATGAAATTTGGCAGTACACCTGATCTGACCAGTCTGGATCCCTAATCGAATTCAGCCAACCGTCATTCTGGAGTCGCCTTCGAAGCCCAGCAACGATGACGGCTTTTTAACAACTTCGCTTTGAGAGATCCCTGCTAGCTGCAAGGTCTTAAGTGAAATTACATTCACCACGGATCCACTATCAACAAAGGCCCTTTTAAACTCAACGTGATTGATAACAGCCGTTACGTACAGTGGCCTCTGATGATTGACGTCAGTCCTCTTGTTCGACTTGTCGAACATCGTGACCAGACCACTTAATCGCGCGACCTTAACAACTTTCCCATCAGAGATGACCCATCCTTCCCCATGATCTTCGGCTACTCTTAAGATCGTTTTATCGTCTCATGCCTGCAGCCATTTGAGAAATTCATCTCATCGAAGAACTTAACGATCTTGCACAAATCTTCATCCGCTAAGCACGCGAATTTTTGGTATCTATGACGTAGCCCTCATCTTCATGGATTTCTGCGATCACCGGGGTCTCTGCATCTTCGACATCCTCAATGTTAGCGATCGTAATCATGGCTATTTCCTTCCCCTTGGGCTCCTGTGCATGAGATGACAAGGGGTTGTCACATAAGTCTTTGGACGACTCATCAACGACTAGCTGCCCCTCCTTGATTTGCCTATCCATCAACCACCTGAGCTTTTTGCACTCTCTTGTGGGGTGCATGACCTGTCCATGGCATTCGAACCACCTGGGGTCTCGCTGCTGCTCCCCTGTTGGCCTATGCTCTAGCGCAGGTGAAATTCCATCCTTCCGCCATTTTTGGCAGAGGGTTATGCCGTCGTCAATTGAGCACGGTAAGGGTGCCCCTCCTTTGGTGTGGATCGCTGCTGCTTGCGGGAGGATGACATTGTATGCACATCAATATCTCTCCCTCGCTTGTGGTTGAACTTTCCAACCCTGAAGCTGGACCCGGCAAGTGCGAGTTCATGGACGTTCTTCCTCTTCATCTTTTCCACCAGCGGCTCAACATTCATGGTTCCTTCAATCAACCTTGAAAAATTGGGCATATTCAAGTTGATTAGCATACCTTTATAATCGTCGCTATAACACCCCTCATTCTCGAGACAATTCTTAGTGAAATATCAAGACTCTGGGGGCAATTTTTTAAATAGTTTGTCACGGCTTTAAAGTTGCAATTTTGGAGTGTTAGCAATATTTGGAAGTCGTTAGAATGATTTTGAAGCATTATAGATGGTCGGGGTGGTTGTTCAATTCTCTGAAATTAAGTAGAAGCTCTAATTTTAATTGTACCCAAAAATTTAGAAAACTACACTTTCACCCCCCTATGCATGTTGGCCATTTGTCATTTCCTCTTGTGAGATCTTACCACCTACCCCCATGAGGTGGTAGCTTCACACCAACATTAAATCATCTCAATTTAGTTGAGTTATCTCTCCTCTCCCACCTTTTTCATCCTTTTCTTCTTCTTCATGAACCACCACCAAGACCACCTCTACACCACCACCTCCCACGGTGGAACCACCAAAACCACCACCTGCCTTCACCTCAAGCCAACCTGCTCCTGCTGGGAGCTCGTGACAACATAGAAATGAAAACCCCCAAGTCAATTTTGGCGTTCGTCAAGCAGTGGCTTCGGAAATTCGAAGGTAAGGTTGAAGAACCCTAACCCTTAATCTGTCCAATTCGTCTTTCTCGTTGTAATTCAGTGGTAATAAGCCCCATATTCGTTTTGCTGCATTTACTGTGAGACTCAGAGACGAGCGTTGTAGGAGTGCTAGCGTTGCTTTGCGCCTTTCATGGCTCAGAGGTAAGTACATATGTACGACCTTTTCATATCAAAACGTGTGTATGTGTTTGATGTTTCAAATGAATGTTTTTTTATATGAAATAGTATGAGATGCATGTTTTCCAATCGAAAGTTGTTAAACTATTTTATTCATCTCCTATGAGAACTCTCGAAAATTACGTTTGAAATGCTGACATTCTGATTCTGGTTATGTGAAAGAGAAGAAATAAAATACTTCTAATAGACTTAGGAAGATGTACAGAGTACTGTTATTAATGGGAGGCGCCAAGCGATCCTCCATTTTCTTATGGCTAAGACCATTGAAGCAATGCTTCTTATTATTGGATAGAACTTTAACATTCACAAATCCACCCCCGATGAGCCAAAATGTGTCAATATATTGAGTTCAAGGGGTTTATAGAGCTATATAGTGCTACTTATACTTGTAAGGGTCACTACGGTATAGGGGTGTCGACACTTAAGGCCTTTTAGCTAATGTTATGAGCGGGGTAGACGAATGGGTTCCCTTAACGCTCGGGTGAAATAGGGTTTGATAGACCATAGAAGGAACCGTTAGTGATTATTTCGTGATCCCTCTGTTTACATCGATCCTGCTGGTGGGTCTGGACATGCCTCAGCTATAACGGTTAATTGAACTTGAAAGAAAATTGACTACTCTATTGATGTTGTTTGTGGCTCTTGATATGCCATAATCGATTGAAATGATTTGTAAATTTTGGCTACTCGTGAACTAATATCGTTATCAGTTTAGATGAACTTCTTTACTCTGGATATTTTACTAAATACTCGTGGTTCCTCAATGTTCTTGTGTTGATAGGGTTTTTTTATTTACTCTGTTTCTTTCAGTTGTTCCAAAATCCCCAATTTGTCACTTTTATTGTCTTAAATCGTCTGTCTTGTTTCTACTCATGCTTTCGTGCCACTCGTTGCTTTACATGTCGTAGTGTGTATTTACTCAGTTTTTACTGATCAATTTCTTCAAAACTGCGTCGGCTTTTGCCATTTTAAAATCGCAGGTCATCAACCAAGGTGGGGGATGGGAACGCGAATCGAGACGAAGCTGCGTGCTTAACTTAGATCATTTAGAATATCACGCACTTTTTATTTATTTAATTTTTTTTGTATACTTATTTCGACAAGATTTGTTGTATACACTAAACGAAATGTAATCTCAATAGCATAACTCTACTTTTAGTTATCGATTGTCTCTTTAACCCTGAATCGAGATCCCGGGTCGTTTTAGTCGCGCATGCCCTAAAGACATATTTCCACCAGTCGGCTTTCCTGAACATCGTCGACGCATTCTAAGGATTTGGCCCTGAACCTCTTGATGAAGACAACTCCTTCTTCGTCATACCTCTGGTACATGCGAGAGAGGTGGATGGTGGTGCCTTTTCTTCTACTTGGAAGAATTTGGTGTAGAACTTCTTCACCATGTCTTCCCATGTCTTGACGGATGCTGCTTCCAGGGTCCTGTACCACTTGTACGCGACAGCCCCCAGAGACTTAGGAAATTCTCGCATTAACAATCGGGTGTCAACTCCGTGTGGTCCCATCATGTCAACGAATCGCATCACGTGTTCATGCGCATTTCCAATAAATTCATCAAATTTCTCTCACTTGGTTGCCTTGTACCCAACAGGGTTTGGCATCAAGTAAATGTCTCGCAGAATGGGAGGCGCGCAGTCAACCTTCGCGATGACGATATATGCGAAGCTCTAGTTTGCGATGATGCTGTCTATCCATTGTTCCAAAGCTGCAAAGCCCGGTATGTAAGGCATGCTTGGATCATAGGGAGGTGAAGGCGGGGGCGCATGGCTCCCTAGGGCTCTATTTGCATGGAAAGGCAATGCAGAGTATGGAGTGGGGTTTCCTGCCGTCATCAGGGATGAACTCAACGGGAGCCCTGTTAACGACATAAGATTGCATGTTTTAGTATGTTAATGAACTCTTCATAACTTCGTAATATGTATAATCTATCTATTTTATCTCTCTTTATAGACTTATGCTTGTCTTTATGGTTTTGGTTGTTTTTATCATGTTTTGTAGGCGAAGACATGCTTTAAACAAGAAGCTAGCTAGAGGAGAGCTTGAATGTTGAATTGAGACTCTTTGGAGGGGCCAAAAGACATGAAGAAAGGGCTTGGAGGACTTAATTGGAAGAATAATTGAAAATAGAGGCAAAAAAGTGAAGTTTAAGAAGACAAGGGATCAATTCGCAAAGCCAAAGTTACATCGGAGGGCGTAGTTGAAGTCACTTTAACGGAGAGGGGGTCTATGTGAAGCTTTACAAAGTTATAAAGGGCTATTCAATTTGATTTTAACGGAAAGGGGTGTAGGTGCAGTTATCTATAACGTTTTAAAAAATGGGGTCATTTTAAATCCCCATCAAACGTGCGGGGGTTATTTTGCAATTTTATCAAAACAGCTAATGAACAGACGGGTCTTCTTCCTCTCACGACGCACCACAGAGCTTGAGAAGCCATGGAAGCTTCGTTTGAAGCTACAACCAGCCCGTTGGACTCCCAAATCAACACCAAATCGAACAAGATCAGTCCCAAATTGCTCCTTAGACCGTTATCTAACTACCTATACCCTCAATTCGGTCTAAGAAGGAAGATACGAAAATGCACCAATTCACATAGGGTTCTTGAAGGTTCTGAAAATCGACGATTGATGATGAATTGGACGAATTGAAGGGTGGAGATGAGTTCTTGGAGGCCAAGAAACCTAGAAGAAGCGTCTATATAAACCCAGAACAAAGAATTGAAGACTCTCTCTCACTCCTTCGGGTCACAATACACAGTTTGAGGCTCTGTTTTTCTCCTCTCTTTCTCTCTCTCTCTCCGATTTCACCCAATTTCTGGGCTTGTTCTTGAGTTCCTGATCTCTCTCTTGAGCTAACTAAGGTCAAATAACAAGGGGAAGAGGAAGAGAGGGAGAGAGGAGGTCGAATTAAGCCATTTTTGGGTTTTTTTCAATGAATTTCGGGCTGCTCTAATTGTGATACCTCTGCTACTGTTGTGTTCCGGGCAGTGCTCTGTTTTGGTGTTCTTGAGGCATCAATCAACGGTGGTAGCTACTCTAAGGCTTAGTTGCTTGTTAGTTTTGTAGTTTGAATCAATTTCTTATCAAGTTCTAATGGTATGAATCAAGTTTAGTGGATGAATTGGTAATAACAAGTGTTTGATTCAAGTTTTATCTATGGAAAAAACAATTCTCTCTAATTCTCTTGAATCTCTCATGTTTAGCTAGTTCATTTGTTGGGTTACTTGATGAAGTTGGATGGCTTGTTGTGAAGTTTTTAATTGTTCTTCAAAGTTTCACAAGTTTCGATGTCGAATTCATTGAATTCTTGTGTCGAAAGGCAAATCCGAATTGTGGCTTGATCTTGTATGTAGACTCCCTTAGATGAGTACATATCCTTGATGCTTGACATAACTCGATTTTGGGTTTCGATCTTGAATTCGTGAGCTAGACGATTCCACTTGCTTTAGAATCCCTGTTTCGTCGTCTCATACAAATTTTGGGTGTTGAACTTCACTTGCAAGTTTTCTAACAAAGTCAATTGACCCAAATCCACTCTCTTGAATCGTAGGGTTAGTAGTATTAGTAGTCGTTTATTTTATTTCTTAGTTTCAAACACAACTTGCTCCATCACTTGTGGTGGATTTGATAGCTTGGCAAGCTCTAAAGCCATTGAGAGAGTTCTTTTGTCGCTTAGTTAGTCGTTTACTCTAGTGATAGTAAGTTATTATCTAACCCTCCTCGTCTTGTGGGTTCGACTCCGTACTTACTGGATTTATTACTTGAGACGATATCCTATACTTGGGGTTTTTGTCGAACAAGTTTTTGGCGCCGTTTCCGGGGAGAGGTTATGTGTTGGATTTGATTTGCTTTCGTAGTTAGTTAGTAGTTTGTTTTTGACATTTTCTCTAGTTGTTTGTGGTTGATTAAGAGTGAGACATACCTCTCATCAAGTAGTTATCATCTACTTGCTTGAAAATATGTCTCATGGACATTTTGGACTTGTTGAGAGGCCTAACATTCCTTCATATCCTTATTACCATGCATTTACTAGACATGAAAATCATTCTAAGGAATCAATGCGCTCCAAACGTGAGCTTGCTTACAAAAATGGTGCTTATTTTCCTAAGAATGATTATTCTTGGCATGATATTGGGACACTAGATTACACATCTCATGCTTCTTGTGCACAGTCACCTCCCTCACACACTTACATGTTTTCGAACTCTCATGATTCTTGCACTTATCAATATAATGATATGATGTGTGAATCAAGTCTAGGAGTGAATTATTTTGAGAGGGAATCTTATGTGAATGAGGAACTAGAGAGGCCAATAGGTAGTTCTCTTGAGGAGACAATGCAAAAATATTTTCAATGTACAAAAGAACTTTTGGAATCACAAACTTGTAGAATCATTTTCTCACTTGGTTGACTAAGTGGAATCCTTAAATTCACAATCTCAAGATGATGAGTCTCTTGCATATAGTTCTCACTCTTCACAAAACTTACCATCACACGAGTCTCTTGTTTCCATTCACACACATCACGAGACTATTCAATACCAAATTTTGGATGATGTGTTTGATGATGGAGTTGTTGCTACTAGGATAGGTGATTGTGTTCATTTCTCATTTCCACATTCTAAAGAAGCATGTGATAGTGATATTGGTAGTGAGATTGATATTTTTGATGATGACTCTTCAACCCATGACATGAGTGAAGCCATTTTGGATTACTCACATAGTGACACATGTGAGGAGGATTCACAAAATGGAAACCACTCATGTGATGAGTTAGAGGTCAAATTTGATGCTACCACTAATGAAGGGAATGTAGTCTTGTCTTGTGCTCTAGAAGATCCTAGTATTTACCAGAGTTCCTATGATCTTGATTGTGACGAAATTGAAGTTTTATTTGGAGGTACTCCGGTTAGTATTGAGATGCCTAATGAAGATTTGGGAGCTATTCTCGTATTTGTGACGAAATTGAATTTTACTTGAATGCTCCCTTGGATTCTATCATTATGGAAGATGTGCCTAAGGGTTTGGATGAGGCTTCAAGTTCTGAAATTATTTTAACTCCCACTTGTGAAGCCACATCCCCAAATTCTTATGACTTATTTAAAAGTAGGGGTGCAACTTGGACGGGCTGAGCCTGACCAACCCGAACCCAGCCCGGACTAAAATTCGGGCTTGGGCACATGTTTTGAGTAATTTGGACGGGCTTGGGAAAAAATTACCAACCCGAATTGCAATTAGGGTCGGGCTTGGGTACGAATACTAAACAACGGGCTAGCACGAATTGTTCGATTTGTGTACACATTACCTATAAATGTTATATTTGGAGAGTATTATATAGCATATTGATCAAGAATCTATTATGTTTTTGTTAATTATTAGTGATATTTTCAATTATGTTTATGTTCGTAACTATCTATTTTTTCCACAAAAGATGTATTATACTCTTGTATAAATGGATAATTTTTTAATTCACTTTAACAATATATAGTAGTTATTTTTTAGCATTATATATATTAAAAATTGAAGTGTCTACGTTCCATATCTATTTTTACATGTAAGTTAATTAACTTAGTTTATTCGATATATATTTTTACATGTAAGTTAATTAACTTACTTTAAGGGGACAAGTTTAATTAAGTTGAATGTGATATTTATGTTAATTTATCTAGTTTAATGGGCTAGCATGAATTCAACCCGAACCCGAATTGGTTTTTTCGAATTTGGGCTTGGACGGGTTGGCGATGCTCCTAACCCGGGCTGGGCTGGGCTTGGGCAACCCCGACAAAAATCAGGCACGGGCTTGGACAAGGGTGTCAACCCGCCCAGCCCGCCCGAGTTGTAGTCCTATTTAAAAGTGATGAGATTGAGGATTCACAAGTTACCTGATGCACAAACTAACGTGCTATTCGCAAGTATACGAACCGAGTAATACCGGGTGTGTTTCAACTCGGGTGATCGTTCCCACGAGGACTGTTTTGAGTTTTTAGAGTAATCAGGTTTAAATTTCAGAGTGTGAAAGGAGGAGTAATTTGAGAGTGTGGTTACTAACTACGTACTAAAAATAAACAACTAAAACGTAAATATTTTTTTGTGACGTTTTTCTGAAAATCTCGGAGGTTGTAAAATCTAGGGTTTGAATACTAGGTCCCGGGATCCCCTAGGGTCTCCACAGATTTTCGTTCTTTGTTTGATATGAAAACACACAGCATTTTTAATTATCCGTGCCACGTACCGGTTGTGTAGTAACCTTTTAGATCCTGCGCGTGACAGCGTAAACCTATCTGCTTTTTCGCAAGTGTACGATCAAGTAGTATAGAGTATGTAATTGTGACTCTGGTTGTCGAACCCACGAGAACAGTTTAAGTTATTGCTAATTAGAATTAGAATTAGGCACAAAGTTGTAAAAAGGAGGAAGGTTTGGAATTTGACTCTACTAAATTGTAATAAATAAAAACAGTAAAAAGCTTATTTTATTTTTCTGTTGAATATTTTGCAGAAATTGTTGTAGTTGTAAAAGTTGATAATTCTAAAATTCTAGATTCCAGGATCCCCTAGGGTTGCTCTCCAGCTTTCATGGTATATTTGATTTCAGAAACACACAGTGGTTTTGTTTATGCCAGCATACCAATAGTACAATCTCCTCTCGGTCTCATGCACTTATCACTCGACTGCAGATTTTCGGGTCCTCTCGGTCTCCCTAAATCTGCAGGTTCGTTCTAAGTCTGCTAGGGTTACAGGTTCTCCTCTCGGTCTCCCCCTAAACGTCTAACAGTTGGTCTAATGCTTCTGGGCTAGTCCCCTGATTCTCTTCACCTCTCGGTCCATCAAGGCAGAGTACTAAATCCTGTCTTTTCTTCCTAACTTTCACTGGTCACTCTCGCGCACCAGATCCTGTCTGTAACACTCCTGGGTGATCAAGCCATTCATGTATGTAAATAAAATCAAAGACAGAATAATAAACAAACCATCCTGTATTAAGACTTAGCTAGCCATGCATCTGAAAATCAAAACAACCAAGTCTGCTGAATTCATAAACCCTAGGTTCACCGAGAACCTAGGAAAAAGGTCTAGCTAGCTTGCATTATTCAAAAACAACGTTTCATAAAAAGAGAAAAGATCAAACTAGTTATTTTTCTGAAGATACTGGAAAACTGCTCCAATCCTGCTCTGCTCCAACTCCTGGCAGCTGTGAAACTGGCTGCTGATGATGATGATAGCTGTGAGTGTGTATGTGTTCGTCACCCTAAAACAGTGCTGGGACACCTCCTTTTATATTGCCACAGTCTCCAAAACTGATGCACGAAATTCCTGTTTTACCCTTGAAAAGACTCGTCCTGGAAGCTTCTGGAACCCGTCTGTGCGTTCAAACGCACACTTCCTGCGTTCAAACGCAGTGCGTATGAACGCACACCCTTCTGCGTTTGAACGCAGGACTTAGCCGTTTTTCCATTTTCCTCTTCTGGCTCCTGAACCCATGCGTTTGAACGCAGCTCCTCTGCGTTTGAACGCACCCCTTGGCCGTTTCTTCTCTTGAGTGTTGAGTCCTGCGTTTGAACGCAGCCTGCCTGCGTTTGAACGCAGGACTTAGCTTTTCTGCACTTTGGTCTCTGACTCCTGCGTTTGAACGCAGCCTGCCTGCGTTTGAACGCAGGACTTAGCCAATTTCTGCCATTTTTCCTGCTGCTCCCATTTTGTGCGTTTGAACGCAGCTCCTGCGTTTGAACGCACAACTTAGCATTTTTTCCTCTTTTTCTGCTCAGCTCTCCTGACACGCTGCCTCCCCTCCAAGTTAATCTCATGCATTTTTCGGCACCTGTTACCTGCACAACATAACACGCACCCGCGATCATATCCAACAAACAAAAGTATGCATAAAATTACTCAAATTTTGCAATCATGATCTATAAATCTCTGCCTCGTATCAGGTGGAAAATAAGCTGAAAATGGCCAAACTCAACTCTCACAGGGTTAAAACCAATGGTAAAAAGATGTCCCAGACTAATACATTTTCAAGCTGTCAAAATACCCCCACACTTATCTCTGCTCGTCCCGAGCAGACCCTTGCATACTGCCTTGCAGACCCATTTTTGCATACTTTTATTGCATACTTCCCCTCTTTCACAGATTCAAGACACAGACCAAAACACTCAATAGACGACTGACTCAGATACAGAATACACAAACTGACTCAAGACACACCTAATTTTTTTTTTTTGTAATAATAATTTCTGAAATTGGGCAACCTCTCTATCATAAACTGAAATCATCAAATCCTCACAAGCTCATTTCGAAATTCCACAACACGCAGCAGGAAATGATATAAACTGATCCTATGCACAAACTCACTAAGGTATCCCCAAACATCCACCAAACCAACCAAGATAAAGCACGTCTTTTGACTTTGAGGGTCCAGGCATCTATAGTCAACAGATAATTTTTCTTCGCCAAGTCATTTGAGGTTTTCAGACCCTCTTAGCCGTTATTGCGTTTGATTTGCAAATTGTCCCATTGCTGGGAGACACAACTCCTGTGTAATACGGCTTGACTTTAATTTCCCTCTTAAGCTCTAAATTGGATTGAATCCAAATTTTCCATGTGAATGGAAGCACATTATGTTGTTTCTCCTTTAAGCGCAAAATATTATTTATTTATATATTTTTTTATTTTTTATTTTTTTTTCATAATCCCCTCTGTTTTTTTACAACTGTGCAGTAGAGCGTTAAGAGTGCGGGCTTTTTAGGATTTTCTCTTGGAACCACCTTAAGGGATGGTGGTGTACATTCTCCAACTTCGCTTAGGCTACAGATTTGTACCACATAAAACCAACTCTACACGAAGTTCCACCCCAGATTCCAAGAGTCCACCAGTTTCCACGGGAAACAGAATATTCAATTATCTAAAGACCAAATCTGCCTAGCACACTAGAGAAGTCAAAAGTATGCCTGTATCTACTTTCCACATTCCTGAATACCCGGGATAGCCTGTCGTGAAAATTGTGCACAAAATACTAAAATTTGAAGTATCCCTGCTACGGTGCTTCCTACTCTCATAAGCTCTTTCATTGGACTCTCTTCAGTTTCTAGGTCCTAAGTTGCCCTTTCTCAGAAAAAATATATTTATTAGTTTTCCCTATTTTTTTTATTATTATTATTATTTATTTTTTTTTCATCATGCAAGGTCAGAAAGGTTGGTGGGTCGACTCAATAAAAAAAAACGTGCTGACTCAAAAAATGAAAATAAAATGAAAAATAAAATTGACAAAAATATGCTGACATGGCTATGCAGGAGGACACGATTCCCCACCCCCACACTAGAGGTGGCGCGTCCTCGCGACTCTACTGATCTGGTCGGTAACTCGAATCTGTGTTCTCCGGAGTAGACTGGTCAGTCGGCTCGGGAGATGGTGAAGGGGTTCGCCCTCTGGCGCGTTTCCTCGCAGCATGGCGTGCTGCGGCAGCGGTACCAGCGTGGCTGGCACCGGGATGGGCACTACTGGCCCCTGGGTCTGCATGCTCTCTCTTAGGTGGGTACTGGGTACCGGGTCTGCCGGGGTCACCTACACTGTCTGCATGTTCAGGGCTCGGTGTGGGGTCATGGCCAGAGAAGCTATCATATGGCCGGCTATCCTCCATTGTCCAGCTTGGACAATTATCACTCGAATAGCGGTCCGGAAAATTAAACCGCTTACCACGCATGTTGCTCTGAATTTCAGCAAGTGCCGACTCATGAGCTCTCATGGCGGCGGTGTGAGCGTGGTAGATATGCTTCTGGGTCTTGAACAATTTGCCAAGACCCCTGGCCATTTTCTTGACAGTCCTTACCAGGTAGTTCTGTACTTTTTCTTGGGCCTTAATTTTCTTTCTGACCCACTCCTCATGCTCAGTCCTCTCCAGACGCCCAAAAGAGCTGCGCCTGGCCCCTCTGCTGGACTGCCCCAAGTCAGGGTCGGCCTGCCTGTGTTCGCTGGAACTGGCAGAACGGGGCAGTGGGAAGGGTCCTGGTAAGGCTGGAAAACCCCCATCACCGGGAGGAGGCGGTGGTGGCATGCCACCACCCCCACCCTGAGGTGGAACAACATCATCATCATCGTCCACTTGGACATATTCAGGAGGCCCGTGAACGGCCTCATGCAGCGCACATCTCATGTTCTTGTACTTGCGTACTTGAACAGGTCGAATATCTCTCAGCTCGCCAGGAATGACCACAAGATAATCCTGCGCCATTTTTGTTAACATCCCCAAAAGACCCAAACCCTTCTTGCTATGAGTCTCCCTCCGTTCTCGGAAAAACTCACAAATAATCTCCGGGAGACTCACAGGCTCGCGGGCCATCAAACAGTACACAAGCAGGGCAATATTATAATCAATGTGGGTAAAGTGTTTTATACCCACAATTCTGTTGTTCACCCACTCTGTCCACCATTTTGCCTCTCGAATCAGGTAGGTCGATGGCAGTTTCCGGTAGGAAGGGCTCCTTTCAGGGTGGTACCAGGCAGCGCCGGGTACACCAGCACACAGGGTGGTCAGGATCTGCTCACTCAACTGCTCAGATGGATGACGTCTCAGTTCCTGGAACTGACAGTCATCCAGCACTAACTCCAGACCCAGACTCTCTCGGATACTCTCTGGGGTGATTCGAATCCATCTCTTTCTGCAGTAAATCCAGTCAATTGACTGGACTTCACTGTTCATGCACTGCTGGAGATTGCTGTAAATCTCCTTAGCCAGCACAGAACTGACCTGCAGATTGGTAAACCCAGTAAACAAATCCCCAAAATGATCCTGCCCAGTAAATTCGAACAGTTCATCCCCCATAGCTACCCTATCACGGGGAAAGGTCCTCTCAGCGGGTATGTCATACCGAATCTTTTTGTCTTGCAGAAAGAAACGGTGAGCCTCCATGTTAACAAACCTATGGTCGCAGAAATGGTTAGCCCTAAGCAGACGGCAGTCTATGATATTCAAAGGTACAATTGCCCTATCTGGCCTCATGTAAGGTTGATCCACCTCCATTTCAAGATGCAAACAGTAAAAATTGAAAATACTCAAAGAGAATGAAAAGATAGAACCTGGGTACCCGGAGTGATTCTTACGGGTACAGATCTGGAAATTTCTCTCTGAAGTGAATCTGTTGGTGTTTGGATCGGCTGAGTTGGATCACCCCCACACTGTTCCTGACCTTCTGGTGGTCCTGCGGTGGTCGTCGGAGGCTACTGGCGGCAGACTGCTTCTGGCGGCTGCTAGGGCAGAGAGAATTTTCTAGAGAGAGAGTTGAAAACTGGAAGACTTGTGTGAAAATGAGTCACTGTCATCCGTACAGTATATATAGGCAAACTTTCAGAAATTGCAGAATGGCCCCCAAAATTTCAAAATTTTTCAAAATTTTCCGAAATTTTTGATCCCGCTCAAATGTGCGTTTGAACGCAGGTCCTGCGTTTGAACGCACTGCTTAATTTTTCTGGAATTTTTGAAGAACTGATGATCTGCGTTTGAACGCAATGCTTGAATGTTCTTGAATTTTTCTGGGTTTGATGAGTTGCGTTTGAACGCACATGAGTTGCGTTTGAACGCAATGCTTATCTTCTGCATCTTGGATGAGCTGCGTTTGAACGCACATGAGTTTTGTTTGAACGCATGCCTTTGTCTCTCTAGAAATTCTCTGTTGATTGGGTCTGCGTTTGAACGCAGGATCTGCGTTTGAACGCACGTCCTTAGATTTTTTCACCTCTTCTTTGTCATCTTGCGTTTGAACGCACATGAGTTGAGTTTAAACGCACCACTTGGTGGCTGAAAAATTTTCTTTTCTGTCTGCGTTTGAACGCAGGTCTTCTGCGTTTGAACGCAAAAGTGTTAACCGTTTCCAGTGCTCATCTGTCCTTTGGTGGGGCTGCGTTTGAACGCAAGGTCTCTGCGTTTGAACGCAATGCGTTTGAACGCAAGTCTTCTGCGTTTGAACGCACGCCTCTGCTTCCTGAAACACTGAGTTCAACATTAAATCCCTCTTTCTCACTTTTCTCTCGAATTATGAACATTGTGAAAATTATATAAACACAACTAATCTATGTTGGGTTGCCTCCCAACCAGCGCTTGTGATTTACAGTCGACAGCCCGACTTTGTTACCTCTGCTGTAATCACGGGATGTCGAGGTAGAGTGCCTCTACCTCCATGATTTCCTGAGGATCCTTGTATGGCTTGACTCTGTTCCCATTCACCTTGAAAACTGTATTATCCCTCGGGTTCTCCAGCTCCACCACTCCCCATGATGTAATGTCCTTCACAATAAATGGTCCAGACCATCTTGAGCGCAGCTTCCCTAGGTAGAATTTCATCCTTGAATTGTAGAGGAGAACCTTCTGCCCGATTTCTATTTTCTTTGGTAGAATGCGGTTGTCATGCCACTTCTTTGTTTTCTCTTTATAAATTTTGGCACTCTCATATGCAGTTTTACGGAATTCCTCCAGTTCGAGGAGTGCCATCTTCCGTTTATTTCCTGACAAACTGTGATCCATATTCAGCTGTTTGATCGCCCAGTAAGCTTTGTGCTCCAATTCTACTGGAAGTGACATGCTTTTCCAAACACCAGCTGGTACGGGGACATTTTCAGTGGGGTTTTGTAAGCAGTTCTGTACGCCCAAAGTGCATCATCCAGCTTTAACGACCAGTCCTTGCGTCCAGGATTCACAGTTTTTTTCAGTATGCTCTTTATCTCCCTGTTGGACACCTCTGCTTGCCCGTTTGCCTAAGGGTGATAAGGCAGTGATACCTTATGGATAGACACCCCGTACTGCTTTAGAACCTTGGCAAAGACTTTATTGATAAAATGAGAACCTTCATCACTGACCATGGCCCTCGGTGTTCCAAATCTGGTAAAGATGTTTCGTTTGAGGAACCTTTCCACGACTGACGCATCGTTCTTCTGACAGGCTACTGCTTCCACCCATTTTGACACGTAATCTACTGCCAATAAGATGTAGAGATTTCCCAGAGACGAAGGAAAAGGGCCCATAAAATCAATACCCCATACGTCGAAAGGCTCGACTTCCTGCCACAGTGACATGGGCATTTCATTCCGCTGGGAGATATTTCCTGTCCGTTGGCAGCGATCACAACTCTGTGCATAATCATGGCAGTCTTTAAAAACTGTTGGCCAGAAAAATCCTGACTGCAGCACCTTGTGAGCTGTTCTCGGTCCGCTGAAGTGTCCTCCACACTGTGCTGAGTGGCAGTGCTGAATTACCTCCAAAATTTCATGACATGGAATGCATCGACGGAGAATATTATCTGCTCCTTGCTTGAACAGATAGGGATCGTCCCAGAAATATTGCCTGCAATCTGAAATAAATTTCTTTTTCTGCCAAGGGGTGATATCCTCAGGGAGTGCACCATTGACCAAATAATTGGCTATGGCATAGTACCAGGGCCGTCTGTTGGTCTTGATCTTCATAATATGTTCATCTGGAAAATTTTCTTGAATGGGCACCACTTCTTCTGTAGATTTTTCCAGACGAGATAGATGATCAGCTACTACATTTTCAACTCCCTTTTTATCCCTTATTTCGACGTCAAATTCCTGCATCAGCAGAATCCAACGCAGCAGCCTTGGCTTTGCATCCTTCTTTTCCAGCAAATATTTCAGTGCACTGTGATCTGTAAAAATAATGACTTTAGAGCCTACCAGGTACGATCTGAATTTATCCAGGGCAAAAACGACTGCCAGCAGCTCCTTCTCTGTAGTCCCATAATTAATCTGCGCCTCATTCAGGACCCTGATGGCATAGTAAATGACGCTGCACACCTTGTCCTTCCTCTGTCCCAGTACCGCGCCCACAGCGTAATCGCTGGCATCGCACATCAGCTCGAACGGGAGTGTCCAGTCTGGTGTTGTGATAATGGGTGCAGTTGTCAGCCTTACTTTAAGCACGTCAAAAGCTTCTTTGCAGGCTTCATCAAATACGAAGGGCACATCTTTTCCCAACAAATTACATAGCGGCTTTGTAATTTTTGAGAAATCTTTAATAAACCTTCTGTAAAATCCTGCGTGGCCCAAAAAGCTCTTGATTGCCTTCACTGTGGTTGGATACGGCAGCTGCTTGATCACCTCTATTTTTGCTCTGTCTACTTCCAGCCCTTTACTGGAAATCCTGTGTCCCAGCACTATTCCTTCAGTAACCATGAAGTGGCATTTTTCCCAGTTGAGTACCAGGTTTGTTTTTCTGCAGCGAATCAGAACTCTGGCCAGATGGTATAAGCAATCTTCAAAGCTGTCCCCAAATAATGAAAAATCGTCCATGAAAACTTCCAAATTTTTCTCTATCATATCAGAGAAAATGGCCATCATACACCTCTGGAATGTTGCTGGAGCATTGCATAGTCCAAATTGCATTCGTCTAAAGGCGAACGTTCCATACGGGCACGTGAACGTCGTCTTTTCTTGGTCTTCTGGATTTATATAAATCTGGTTGTAACCAGAGTACCCGTCCAGAAAGCAGTAATAAGCATGGTGTGCTAGTCTGTCCAACATTTGGTCCATGAATGGCAGCGGAAAGTGGTCTTTCAGTGTGGCATCGTTCAGCTTCCGATAGTCCATACAGATTCGCCAGCCAGTGACAGTTCGCTGGGCGATCTGTTCCTGATCAGCATTCTGCACTACTGTAATACCCCCTTTCTTCGGTACACACTGGACAGGACTCACCCAGGTGCTGTCTGATATGGGGTATATAATTCCTGCTTCTAGCCACTTCATGACCTCCTTACGTACCACATCTTTCATAATTGGGTTTAGTCTCCTTTGAGGCTGGATGATTGGCTTCTTTCCGTCTTCGATTCTTATTTTGTGCATGCAATAATCAGGACTGATTCCCTTCAGGTCTGCAATTGTCCATCCGATGGCTTCTTTATGCTCTCGGAGTACGTCCAGTAGCTTTTGTTCCTGTTCCTGAGATAAAAGAGAAGAAACAATTACCGGCAGGGTATTATTTTCACCAATAAAAGCGTACCTGAGGTGTTCTGGCAACTGTTTTAATTCCAGGGCTGGTGGTTCCTGGAGTGACGGGACCAGTGTCATTTTCTGCTCGCCTCCTTCATCCCTGTATAGCCTGACCCAGCTTTCTGTTCCCATGATCTGCTCATCCTGTTGCTCTTCTGTTTCCTCTGGAAATATGTCTTCAAATTCCTCCCATAAATCTTCTATCTCATCGCTTTCCAGATCATCAATTACCTCTACTGCAAAACAGTTTTCATGCCCATAATGATCGGGAAGCTGGAGAGATTTGAAAACATTAAATTTTACTTTTTCTTCATTGATTTGCATGGACAGTTCTCCACTTTTGCAGTTAATAATGGCTTCACCAGTAGCCAGGAAAGGTCTGCCCAGGATCAGCGGAACCTCTCCTGCCTCCATATCCAGTATCACAAAATCTGCTGGAAAAATAAGCTCTCCCACTTTTACCAGGATATCTTCAATTACTCCATAGGCAGGTTTCACGGATCTGTCAGCCATTTGAAGCATAATTCTTGTTGGGCGTGGCTCTCCGACCCCCAGACTTTTGAAGATGGTCAGTGGCATCAGGTTGATGCTGGCACCCAAGTCGCATAATGCTTTTCCTGTGTATGCACTGCCCAGAGTCACTGGAATAACAAAGCTGCCAGGGTCTTTCTTTTTCAGTGGTAGACCATTTTTTACACAACTGCTCGCTTCTGCTGTCAGATTCACTGTTTCGAAGTCACTCATTCGCCTTCTACCATACAAGATGTCTTTGAGAAACTTCGCATAAGTAGGCATTTTGGCAAGTGCTTCAGCAAAAGGTATATTTATCTGTAATTGCTTGAATACCTCCAGAAATCTGGCGTAGTCTTTGCTGTCATCCCTCTTGCGTGTCTTCAGAGGGTAAGGAACCTCCTTAGAAGTTGGCACTGTCTCTGGATTACCCTCATTCATCTGCGCTGCTTCCTGCTCGACCGAACCCCTTTTCTGAGGGTTAGCGGTTGAACTGTCTTCCCGGTCAATCACTTCCTGCTCAATAATCTTGGACTTTTCTGCGCGTGCATGACTGGGATACGGTGGATCCTGCAGTGCAATTCCACTCCGAGTTGTGATAGCATTGATTTGAGCGCGTGGATAGTTCACTGTGTTAGATGGTAAATTCCCTGGGGCTCGTTCTGCCTGGTTCTGTGCAAGCTGTCCATTCTGTACTTCCAAGTTGCGGATAGCAATCTTCATCTGGCTTACATCAGCAGTTAATGAGTCTATCTGTGCGAATCTAGTTTCCAACTGCTTATTGAATTTCTCCATATAGGACTCAAAATGTTGCTGAGACAGGTTTAGTTGTGGTACTGCTTGTGCAGGCTGAGCTGGAGCTGTCTGTTGTGCCTGTGGTCTGTGCTGGAATCCTGGTGCATATACTGCTGCATTGGGATTCCCGTAGCGAAACCCTGGATGGTCACGTGTGCCTGGTCTGTAGCGACTAGGATCCCACTGCTGCTGAACATAGTTGGCATCTTCGGTCTGAAGCTCCAGAATTGCTGCGTCAAAGTCAGGTTCGTCCACTGATGCCACCGTCTTCTTTTCTGTATACACCTTCTTGACTAGGTCCTGTACCACTTTCGTGAGATTGTCAATCCTGTCATCAACCACTGGTTCTGCTACTGCTGCGAGCCTGCGGTCATCAAACAGGCGAGTATCCTGTTTGGCTAATTGCTTCATCAGTTCGTATGCTCCATCTTTATCCACATGGTATAGAAAGTTACCCCCAGCTTCCCTATCAATCCTGTCTGCATTCTCCCTGTCAAGTGCATGATAGAATACCTGCAGAATCTTTGCGTCCCCGAAGCCGTGATTGGGGCATTTTTTTACAAGTCTCATTAGCCTGTCCCATGCGTCTACAACTGTCTCCCCCATCTGCTGTTTGAAAGATAATATCTCACTCTGCAGCTTGATAACGCGGGATGCAGGGTAGAATTTTGCCAAGAAATCAGCAACACACCCCTCCCAGGTAGTGATAGACCTCGGTGGTCTTGCCTCCAGCCAATCCTTTGCTGTTCCGAACAAGCAGTATGGGAATAAAATCAGCTTTAGCGTGTCCGCTTCGACTCCTCTATACTTAATCTTGTTGCAGTAATCCTCAAATTTTCCAAGGAAGTCGTTTGGATCTTCATCTGCCTTCCCATTAAAAGGACAATGGGTCTGGGCGGTCTGAATGGTGGATGATTTCAGGTCGAAGTGCTCTGCTGTAATGGGAGGCACTACAATAGCTGGTTGATGTCCTCCGGTTGGGACTTCAAATTTTTCGACCAGCGCCCTTCCAGACCTGTTATAAGTCCTCTGATTGTTCCTGGCAGCAAAACCTGCTGCTATCAGCTCTTCAATGTAAAGAGCCATCTGTGCTGGAGTACGTTGCGGCTGTCCTGTGGGTGTTCCTGTTTCGGTTGTGGTGTCTTCTCCGTGCTCAGACATCGCGGCTCGGTGTCTGCGACTTTGCTCTCTGAAAAGTTTTTCGGGATCTTCAAGTGGTGATACCAGTTTGCTGGGCAATCTGGGCATAAACTAGAATAGCCTGAAAATCAGATTTCAAGAGCAGTAAGTCGAAAGAAAGTAACTGTAAAAATAAAAGAAAAACTCTGAAACTTATTCTAATGTCTCTTTAACAAAAACTGTAACCGTTCCCCGGCAACGGCGCCAAAAACTTGACAGCGTAAACCTATCTGCTTTTTCGCAAGTGTACGATCAAGTAGTATAGAGTATGTAATTGTGACTCTGGTTGTCGAACCCACGAGAACAGTTTAAGTTATTGCTAATTAGAATTAGAATTAGGCACAAAGTTGTAAAAAGGAGGAAGGTTTGGAATTTGACTCTACTAAATTGTAATAAATAAAAACAGTAAAAAGCTTATTTTATTTTTTTGTTGAATATTTTGCAGAAATTGTTGTAGTTGTAAAAGTTGATAATTCTAAAATTCTAGATTCCAGGATCCCCTAGGGTTGCTCTCCAGCTTTCATGGTATATTTGATTTCAGAAACACACAGTGGTTTTGTTTATGCCAGCATACCAATAGTACAATCTCCTCTCGGTCTCATGCACTTATCACTCGACTGCAGATTTTCGGGTCCTCTCGGTCTCCCTAAATCTGCAGGTTCGTTCTAAGTCTGCTAGGGTTACAGGTTCTCCTCTCGGTCTCCCCCTAAACGTCTAACAGTTGGTCTAATGCTTCTGGGCTAGTCCCCTGATTCTCTTCACCTCTCCGTCCATCAAGGCAGAGTACTAAATCCTGTCTTTTCTTCCTAACTTTCACTGGTCACTCTCGCGCACCAGATCCTGTCTGTAACACTCCTGAGTGATCAAGCCATTCATGTATGTAAATAAAATCAAAGACAGAATAATAAACAAACCATCCTGTATTAAGACTTAGCTAGCCATGCATCTGAAAATCAAAACAACCAAGTCTGCTGAATTCATAAACCCTAGGTTCACCGAGAACCTAGGCAAAAGGTCTAGCTAGCTTGCATTATTCAAAAACAACGTTTCATAAAAAGAAAAAAGATCAAACTAGTTATTTTTCTGAAGATACTGGAAAACTGCTCCAATCCTGCTCTGCTCCAACTCCTGGCTGCTGTGAAACTGGCTGCTGATGATGATGATAGCTGTGAGTGTGTATGTGTTCGTCACCCTAAAACAGTGCTGGGACACCTCCTTTTATATTGCCACAGTCTCCAAAACTGATGCACGAAATTCCTGTTTTACCCTTGAAAAGACCCGTCCTGGAAGCTTCTGGAACCCGTCTGTGCGTTCAAACGCACACTTCCTGCGTTCAAACGCAGTGCGTATGAACGCACACCCTTCTGCGTTTGAACGCAGGACTTAGCCAATTTCTGCCATTTTTCCTGCTGCTCCCATTTTGTGCGTTTGAACGCAGCTCCTGCGTTTGAACGCACAACTTAGCATTTTTTTCCTCTTTTTCTGCTCAGCTCTCCTGACACGCTGCCTCCCCTCCAAGTTAATCTCATGCATTTTTGGGCACCTGTTACCTGCACAACATAACACGCACCCGCGATCATATCCAACAAACAAAAGTATGCATAAAATTACTTAAATTTTGCAATCATGATCTATAAATCTCTGCCTCGTATCAGGTGGAAAATAAGCTGAAAATGGCCAAACTCAACTCTCACAGGGTTAAAACCAATGGTAAAAAGATGTCCCAGACTAATACATTTTCAAGCTGTCAGCGCGCTATCACGTTCCTGCAGACTGTCGGATTCCTGCTAAGCTGCCTAAGTCTGCAGTCTCATTCTAAGGCTGCTAGGGTTTCTAACCTGTCCTGATGGCCCGGGTCAGATTCTCTAACAGTTGGTCTATACGTTTTGGCTAGCCATATCTCCCTTTCTCCGGTCGGTCTATCAAGGTAAGGTACCAAATCCTGTCTTTTCTTCCTAATCCTAACCTGACGTTTTCACCTTCAGGCTCGGGTCTATAGCAATTCTGGTTCCCGACCCCGATCATGCATAAACGATACTAATCAAAGACAGAATAACTGATAATATTGCGGAATTCAGATAATGTAATCATGAATTCAATACCGAAACAAAGAACAATCTCTGGATACGAAACCCTAGTTTCACCGAGAACCTAGGTAAAAGTTTAGCTACTGGGTGGCATAATTTAATAACAGAGTTTTTGAAATAAAAGAGAGAATTGAGATCAAACGACTATGCAGAAATCTGGATCTGTGCTTCCGTGCTCTCCGAGGGTGCTCTGAAATCTCCTTGGATGTGTTGTGTGTTGTTCAAAACGATCTCTGGACGTTCCTTTATATAGTGCTGAGAAGTTTCCGGAAACTGCCCGAATTTACAAAATTGCCACTGGGCCCGGAACCGCCTCGGAAAAATTCTTCCAGCCAAAATCCTGTAACCTCCTCAGAACCTGAGTCTGGAAGCTTCCAAAAACGTTTTCCTGCGTTTTGACCTGAAACTTGTCAAAATTATCAAAATACCCCTAGGTCAAAACCGCTCAAAATTCTGCCCAATCCTGAATCTGGTTCTAGGAAAACTGATGACTGAATATGGAAGAAAAAACCGAACTTGACTTCGAAAACCCGGGCCCGATGTCAAAATCACCAAAATACACCGGGTCAAAAATTGTCCCGAAAATCAACCTGAACATGTAATAGCTGATCAGGACTCTGGACACGGGGACCCGGGACCCACGCTTGGGCGTGGCTAGGAGGGGACCCACGCTTGGGTGTGGGTCGGTTTTTCGGCCGGACCCTGTTTCGGCATTATAACCTGTTTACGGAAAGCCCTTGATGTCTTCTTTCTTCTGCCGCTGGTTTCACTTCAAAAATCCAAGTAGAGCTCAAGATATTGTCAACCGAGCACATCCCGGTCATTCTCGGTTGTGGCGTTTTCAGCTCTTACGGTCGATTTTCACTGCCTGTTTCTCCTCTAGTCTTTCCGTTTTCTATTCTTCTCTCCCTTGTACCAGCCGCAGTCAAATCCGGCCCCGAGCATTTTCTGCACGTTTCTCGAGGCAAACCCGATTCTGTCTCGGCACGCATCCCAATGCACTTCCCGAACCTGTTCTTGTAAAGACAACATGAACAAACCCGTGATCATATCCAATAAAAGTACGAAACATGCAGAAATTTACGAAGAGCTAATAAACATCTCGTTCCTAAAACCGAGGCTTTCCGAGGGTGAATTCTGGCTAAAACGCGACTTTTCGACACAATGGCATGTCAAATCAGGCTAAAAGATAACCCCTATTTGGGCGTTATCAAATACCCCAGCACTAAACATTACTCGTCCCGAGCAACCCCTTGCATACAACTCTGTCTTGCAACGACCCTGCTTTTTCATACACTACCCTTTCTTCACCTCATTGCATACTCTTTTGACCCAAACCTTACAATCAGATGACTCGATAGAAAGACCGACTCAGAACAGAATATACACTGATTTGATAGACAAAGACTCAAAACGTACACCAGACAAAATTATATTTTTGGCGGGATTGGGCAATCTCCAAAACGTAACCGGTGTTTGCTTGAGCCCTCACCCTTTTTCAGAAAATACTTCCCTGCAAGCGATCGGTAAGTTGAACAGATTTCTTGGTGGAAACAAGCTCTGGCTCCAAGTAGTGTTACTTCCGTTATCAACCTGAGCAAATCCCTGGTTAGCCTACCATCCGAGCTATTTCGGAATCAAGGTTCTAAACCTAACATGTAGGGTATATACATGTCAAGGTAAGGCACAATCCTATCTCAAAATTTCCCAAACTCACACCCCTCATCGAGATCCCAAAAAACTGACCGAAACACCTAAGTTCCTTCTTTCTCAATCTCCTTGGCCCCCGGTGTGTCTTTGCCGTTCTCGCGGCCACAAATGTGAAGCGGTGCAAATGTCTCGAAAATTGTGCTACCGTCTCAGCTTTTTTACTAAATAATATAAATAACTGAAAAAACAGTAGAACTAGAACATTGCTCCCTTTTTTTCCTCTCTTTTTTTTCTGTATTTTTTTTAAACTGATAATATATACGGAAACAAATACAAGAATGATAATAAACAAAACTAGCTAAAGCTGAGTTGGTAGAAATAAAATGCTGTCGTGGGGTAAGAGAAATGTCCTCATGTGAAGTACCCCCACCTGAAGCGCTGAGTCAGAATGATACAGTGCAGTCCCACCGAACCTCCTCATCACCAAAGATGTAGAAAAACGGCACAACCACCTATTGACCCTACAACCCTCGAACCCTGTTTGTGCGGAGAGATACTCGCACACGACTACACCACCTGTGGTCACTATGTAATGCAGTGATCCACCTCCGCAAGTTAATGCAGTCGCCACTAACTCACCCTATACTTCCCTCGAAAAACGTGTTAATGTCAAAACTGTCCAAAAACTAATATGTCATGAAGCTCACCCATATAAAACCCTACCTAACTCACTCCCTCTGTCATAACTCGTAGAATAGCCAACTAACGACTGATGAAGGTCTCTAAGAAGGCTTCTTAGGCTACCGTGGTTATGAATAAACGGGGTAAACGGCTTCAAACGGGTTTACTATTTGGACCTATTGGTAGAAACAGGGCAGTGGCCACGTTATGAGCCAATCACTCCATCGACAGATGCGATGACCGTGACGGCGCCCGTAGGCGGGTTGTCGACTACCTAAATGACGGCGGTGTGGCAACTAGTCGGATCCTTAGCTCAGGCAGTAATTACTCGCAGATTCCAAGGTGCACTGGGTCTACCTATCTACTATACCTTGGTGCAAGTTTTCTTTTCTTTCAAAGGAATATCATTGATTTCTATCCAGTTTCTGTTATTTCGATATCCCTTTCTCAAAATTTTCTGATTTTTAATTTTCAAGATTTTTCGGATTTTCCAATTTTTTTTTTGAACTGCTTGTTTTTTTAATGCCATGCCAGAAAAGGTTGGTGGGTAGACTCAAATAAAGAAAACTTGCTGACTCAATAACATAAAATAAATACGAAAAACGTGCATACCGGGTTAATGCAGACACGAATCCCACCCCCACACTAAGGGATGGCATGTCCGCATGACATGGACTAATCTGGTATATAAGGCAGGTTTGAACCATTCTCTGATGAACCGGACAGACTGCTAGGTGAGCTGCTGGTAGTCCCAGTTCTGGTCAAACACGAGTTTGACTATGTCCATTGCAGAAAATACAGAAAAACATGTAGAAACAGAAACTAGTTACCGTGCACGTGAATTGTGCGTCTCAGCAAGTAATCCACCTAGAATCTACCAGAGGTCCACACGGTCACAGAAGCCGAGAAAATAACGCAAACACAGTGACCCGGCTACGGGTCGTGCTTAAAACTGAAAAATAAAAAGAGAGAAAGCGATTTATACCTGCCCTCAAAAGGGTGCGAAATGTAGAATCCGGCAAGGATGTTGGCGAAGAAGTGGCCGGCTGGTCGCCGAAAAAGACGCCGGAAATCGTAACTTGCCGGAACGAAAATCCGAAACCGGCAAAACGTAGCTTTCTTCCTCCTCTTTCAGCTTTCCTTCTACGAAATTTTCTGATTGTGATCCAAACTTAACTGATTTGCGATTTCCCTCAATAACACCTCTCGGTTTGATTCAACCCCCACACTTGCGTGATGCTTGTTTCTCCTCTATCATGTTTCTATTCTGCAGTGTCTGCACATGCTCAATTCAAAGTCAATAACCACTCATGTCACATCTCTCAAACAATTTAGAATTTAAAATAAAATTGTAATAAATTAAACTAACTTACTACTTTGGGTTGCCTCCCAACCAGCGCTTGTAATTTACGGTCGACGGCCCAACCTAGTTACCTCCAGTTCGATCCTGGGTCATCAAAGTAGATCGAGTCTACCTTGGCGACTTCGGAGGTCTCGAAATATGGCTTGATTCGATTTCCGTTCACCCTGAATCTCGAGTTATCTTTTGGTTCTCCAGCTCAAATGCGCCCCATGCGAATATCTTCCAGATGATGAACGGCCCCGACCAACGCGATCTCAACTTTTTGCGGAAAAAACCTCATTCTTGTGTTGTCGAGAAGAACTTTGTCACCTTCGTTCAACTGCTTTGGCGTGATCCGTTGATCATGCCACTTCTTCGTCTTCTCTTTGTAAATTTTGGCGCTCTCGAATGCCGTTCTGCGGAACTCCTCTAATTCTAGCAGCGCCATTTTTCTCATATCTCCGGCCAAACTCTGATCCATATTGAGCAGTTTGATGGCCCAATAGGCCTTGTGCTCCAGCTCAACCGGAAGGTGGCACGCTTTCCCAAACACAAGCTGGTTTGGTGACATTTCCCGCAGTGTTTTGAAAGTTTTCCTATATGCCCATAGCGCATCGTCGAGTCTCATCAATCCTTTCGGCCCAGATTTACGGTTTTTTCAAGAATGCTCTTGATCTCTCTGTTCGACACTTCAGCTTGCCCGTTAGTCTGGGGGTGATAAGGCAACGATACCTTATGGATAGACACCCCGTACTGCTTCAGCACCCTGACAAACACTTAGTTGATGAAATGAGATCCTTCATCGCTAATCATCGCCCTGGGGGTCCCGAACCGCGTAAATATATTGCGTTTCAAAAAGTGCTCAACTTTCGCTGCATTGTTTTTCTGACACGCTATCGCCTCGATGCACTTTGTAACATAGTCCACTGCCAGAAGTATGTACAGATTTCCCATAGAATACTGGAACGGCCCCATGAAGTCGATCCCCCAAACATCGAAGGGTTCAACTTCCTGCCACATAGTCAAAGGCATCTCATCCCTCTGTGACGTACTCCCTATCCGCAGGAATCTATCACATCCCTGTACATAGTCATGTTTTAAAAATGTTGGGCAAAAGAAACCGGACTGCAGTACCTTGTGTGCCGTGCGGGTCCCTCCGAAGTGACCCCCACACTGAGCTGATTGGTAGTGTTTGATTACGTTCCATGCCTCGCGATTCGGAACGCATCTTCTCAGAATATTGTCGGCCCCTTGCTTGAACAGGTACGGGTCGTCCCAAAAATATTGTCGGATTTCATAAATGAACTGTTTTCGTTGTGACGGGGTTAATTCCTCGGGAAGCGTACCACTCACCAGATAGTTTGCTATAGCATAGTACCACGGTATCCCCAGTTTGACTGACATGATGTGCTCGTCCAGAAAATTTTCCTTGATTGGTATCGGGTCCACCTTAGCATTCTCAAGCCTGGACAGGTGGTCCGCAATTACGTTCTCAACTCCCTTCTTGTCCCGGATTTCCACATCAAATTCCTGCATCAATATTACCCACCTCAGCAGCCTCGGTTTTGCGTCCTTTTTGTCCAGCATAATCTTCAGGGCACTATGGTCGGTAAAAACAATCACTTCTGACCAGACCAAGTACGACCTGAATTTGTCCTGGGCATACACCACAGCAAGAAGTTCCTTCTCTTTAGTACCATAGTTGACCTAGGCATCGTTGAGCACCAGACTCGCATAATATATCACATGACAGACCTTGTCATTCTGCTGACCCAAAACTGCACCGACTGCGTAGTTTCTGGCGTCACACATCAGCTCAAACGGAAGTGACCAGTCCGACGTAGTGATTACCGAGGCTGTGGTCAGCTTCTCCTTCAAATGGTCAAAGGTCTGCTGACACGCTGCATCAAAGTCAAAGGGCACTTCCTTTCTGAGCAAAGCGCATAGTTGCTTTGTGATCTTGGAAAAGTCTTTGATGAACCTCCGGTAAAATCCTGCATGTCCTATAAAACTCTTGATCGCCTTTACATTTTTCGCGTACGGAAGTTGTTTTATCATCTCGATCTTGGCCCTGTCCACCTCGAGTCCTTTGCTCGAAATTTTGTGACCCAGCACGATACCTTCGGTGACCATAAAGTGACATTTTTCCCAGTTTAGTACCAACTTTTCTTTCTTTCATCGGATCAGAACCTGGCCTAGGTGGTGCAGGCAGTCGTCAAAACTGTCCCCGAACAGTGAAAAATCGTCCATAAATACCTCCAGATTTTTCTCGACCATTTCGGAGAATATCGCCATCATGCATCTCTGGAATGTTGCTGGAGCGGAATGCGCCGAAACGCAAACGTACCATACCGGCAGGTAAATGTTGTCTTCTCTTGATCTTCCGGGGTTATGCAAATCTGGTTGTACCCGGAGTACCCGTCAAAAAACAATAATAGGCGTGACGAGCAAGCCTGTCCAACATCTGATCCATGAATGGTAGCGGGAAGTGATCTTTCAAATTTGCATCGTTTAGCCTCCGATATTCCATACAGATCCGCCAGCCTGTAACGGTGCGCTGCGCAATCTGTTCCTGGTCCTCATTCAGCACCACCCTAATACTCGCCTTTTTGGGCACGCACTGGACCGGGCTGATCAAAGTGGTGTATGATATGGGGTATATAATTCCTTCCTCCAGCCACTTCATGACCTCCTTGCGCACAACATCCTTCATGTTCGGATTCAGTCTCCGCTGGGGGTGAATCACCGGTTTCTTGCCTTCTTCAATCCTGATCTTGTGCATACAGTAGGAGGGGCTGACCCCCTTGATATCCGCAATCGTCCAGGCGATTGCTTCCTTGTGCTCTCGCAACACTTCCAGCAGTTTCTGCTCCTGTTCCTGAGATAATAGTGAGGAAACAATTACGGGAAGATTACTATTACCAATGTATGCATACCTGAGATGGCTCGGGAGCGGTTTAAGCTCAAGTGCGGGTGGCTCCTTGAGTGACGGAACCAGGATCATCTTCTGCCCGCCATCTTCGTCCCGGTGCAAAGTGATCCACCTCCGCAAGTTAATGCAGTCGCCACTGACTTACTCTATCCTTCCCTCGAAAAAGGTGTCAATGTCAAAATTGTTCAAAAACTGATATGTGATGAAGCTCACCCATCTAAAACCCTCCCTAACTCACTCCCTTTGTCATAACGAGTAGAATAGCCAACTAACGACTGATGAAGGTCTCAAATAAGGCTTCCTAGGCTAAAGTGGTTATGAATAAACGGGGTAAACGACTTCAAACGAGTTTACGATTTGGACCTAGGGGTAGAAATAGGGCAGTGGGCCCGTTGAGCCAATCACTCCATCGAAAGATGCGATGACCGTGACGGCGCCCGTAGGCGGGTTGTCGACTACCTAAATGACGGCGGTGTGGCAACCAGTCGGATCCTTAGCTCAGGCGATAATTACTCGCAGATTCCAAGGTGCATTGGCTCTCACCTATCTACTATACCTCGGTGCAAGTTTTCTTTTCTTTCAAAGGACTATCATGGATTTCTCTCCAGCTTCTGTTATTTTGATTGTCATTTCTCAAAATTTTCTGATTTGCAATTTTTAAGATTTTTCGAATTTTCCAATTTTTTTTTTAACTGCTTTTTTTTTTAATGCAACGACAGAAAAGGTTGTTGGGTAGTAAAGAAAACGTGCTGACTCAATAAAATAAAATAAAATAAATACAAAAAAACGTGCAGACTGGGTTAATGCAGACACGACTCGCACCCTAACACTAAGGGATGGCATGTCCTCATGACATGGACTAATTTGGTACATATGGCGGGTCTGACTTATTCTTAGATGAACCGGACAGACTGCTAGGTGAGCTGCTGGTAGTCCTAGTTCTGGTCAAACACGGGTTTGACTATGTCCATTGCAGAAAATACAGAAAAACGTGTAGAAACAGAAACTAGTTACTGTGTGCATGAATTGTGAGTCTCAGCAAGTAATCCACCTAGAATCTACCAGAGGTCCTCACGGTCACAGAAACCGAGAAAATAACGCAGAAACAGTGACCCGGCTACGGGTCGTGCTTAAAACTGAAAAATAAAAAGAGAGAAAGCGATTTGGACCTGCCCTTAGAAGGGTGCGAAATGAACAATCCAGCAAGGATGTCGCCGAAGAAGTGGCCGGCTGGTCTCCGGAAAAGTCTACGGAAATCAAAACTTGCCGGAACGAAAATCTGAAACTGCCAAAACGTAGCTTTCTTCCTCCTCTTTCAACTTTCCTTCTACGAAATTTTCTGATTGTGCTCCAAACTTCACTGATTTGCGTTTTCCGTCAAGAAAACCTCTCGGTTTGATTCAATCCCCACACTTGTGTGATGCTTGTTTCTCCTCTATCCTGTTTATGTTATGCTGTGTCTGCACATGCTCAATTCAAAGTCAATACCCACTCATCTCACCTCTCTCAAACAATTCAGAATTTAAAATAAAATTGTAATAAACTAAACTAACTTACTACTTTGGGTTGCCTCCCAACCAGCGCTTGTAATTTACAATCTACGGCCCGACCCAGTTACCTCCGGTTCGATCCTGGGTCGTCAAAGTTGATCGGGTCTACCTTGGCGACTTCGGCTCAAAATATGGCTTGATTCGGTTTCCGTTCACCCTGAAGCTCGAGTTATCTTTTGGATTATCCAGGTCAAATGCGCCCCATGCGAATATCTTCCGGATGATGAACGGCCCCGACCAACGCGATCTCAACTTTCCCGGAAAAAACCTCATTCTCCGGTTGAAGAGAAGAACTTTGTCACCTTCGTTAAACTGCTTTGGCGCGATCCGTCGATCATGCTACTTCTTCGTCTTCTCTTTGTAAATTTTGGCGCTCTCGAATGCCATTCTGCGGAACTCCTCTAATTCCAGCAGCGCCATTTTTCTCTTATCTCCAGCCAAACTCTGATCCATATTGAGCAGTTTGATGGCCCATTAGGTCTTGTGCTCCAGCTCAGCCGGAAGGTGGCATGCTTTCCCAAACACGAGTTGGTACGGTGACATTCCCAGTGGTGTTTTGAAAGCTGTCATGTATGCCCATAGCGCATCGTCGAGTCTCATCAATCCTTTCGGCCCAGATTTACGGTTTTCTAAAGAATGCCCTTGATCTCTCTGTTCGACACTTCAGCTTGCCTGTTAGTCTGGGGGTGATAAGGCAACGATATCTTCTGGGTAGACAACCCGTACTGATTCAGCACCCTGGCAAGCACTTTGTTGATGAAATGAGATCCTTCATCGCTGATCATCGCCCTGGGGGTCCCGAACCGCGTAAATATGTTGCGTTTCAAAAAACACTCAACTTTTGCTGCATTGTTTTTCTGACACGCTATCGCCTCAATCCACGTCGTAACATAGTCCACTGCCAGAAGTTTGTATAGATTTCCCATACAAGACGAGACGGCCCCATGAAGTCGATCACCCAAAAATCGAATGGTTCAACTTCCTGTCACATAGTCAAAGGCATCTCGTCCCTCTGTGACGTACTCCCTGTCCTCTGGAATCAATCACATCCCTGTACATAGTCATGACTGTCTTTGAAAAGTGTTGTCCAAAAGAAACCGGACTGAAGTACCTTGTGTGCCGTGCGGGTCCCTCCGAAGTGACCCCCACACTGAGCTGAGTGGAAGTTGTTGATCACGTTCCAGGCCTCGTGAGTCGGAACGCATCTTCTCAGAATGTTGTCGGCCCCTTGCTTGAACAGGAACGGGTCGTCCCAAAAATATTGTCGGCTTTCATAAATGAACCGTTTTCGCTGTGACGGTGTTAAGTCCTCGAGAAGCGTACCACTCCCAGATAGTTGGCTATAGCATAGTACCACGGTCTCCCCAGTTTGACTGCCATGATGTGCTCGTACGAAAAATTTTCCTTGATCAGTATCGGGTCCACCTTAGCATTCTCAAGCCTAGACAGGTGGTCCGCAACTATGTTCTCAACTCCCTTCTTGTCCCGGATTTCTACTCAATTTCCTGCATCAATAATACCCACCTCAGCAGCCTCGGTTTTGCGTCCTTTTTGTCCAGCAGATACTTCAGGGAACTATGGTCGGTAAAAACGATCACTTTTGACCCGACCAAGTACGGCCTGAATTTTTCCAGGAAATACACCACATCAAGCAGTTCCTTCTCTGTAGTGCCATAGTTGACCTAGGCATCTTTGAGCACCCGAATCACATAATATATCACATGACAGACCTTGTCGTTCCGCTGACCCAAAACTGCACTGACTGCGTAGTCGCTGGCGTCACACATCAGCTCAAACGGAAGTGACCAGTCCGGCTTAGTGATTACCGGGGCTTTGGTCAGCTTCTCCTTCAAATGGTCAAATGCTTGCTGACACGCTGCATCAAAGTCAAAGGGCACATCTTTTCGGAGCAAAGCGCAGAGTCGCTTTGTGATCCTGGAAAAGTCTTTGATGAACCTCCGGTAAAATCCTGCATGTCCCAGAAAACTCATGATCGCCTTTACGGTTGTCGGGTACGGAAGCTGTTTTATCACCTCGATCTTGGCCCTGTCCACCTCGAGTCCTTTGCTGGAAATTTTGTGACACAGCAGGATACCTTCGGTGACCATAAAGTGACATTTTTCCTAGTTCAGTACCAAGTTTACTTTCTTGCATCGGATCAGAACATGGCCCAGGTGGTGTAGGCAGTCGTCAAAACTGTCCCCGAACAGTGAAAAATCGTCCATAAATACCTACAGATTTTTCTCGATCATGTCGGAGAATATCGCCATCATGCATCTCTGGAAAGTTGCTGGAGCGTTACACAATCCGAACGGCATGCGCCGAAACGCAAACGTACCATACGGGCAGGTAAATGTTGGCTTCTCCTGATCTTCCGGGGCTATGCAAATCTGATTGTACCCGGAGTACCCGTCCAGAAAAAAATAATAGGCGTGATGAGCTAGCCTGTCCAACATCTGATCCATGAATGGTAGCTGGAAGTGATCTTTCAAAGTTGCATCGTTTAGCCTTCGATAATCCATACAGATCCGCCAGCCTGTAACGGTGCGCTGCGCAATCTGTTCCTAGTCCTCATTCTGCACCTCTGTAATACGCCCCTTTTTGGGCACGCACTGGACCGGGCTGATCCAAGTGCTGTCTGATATGGGGTATATAATTCCTGCCTCCAGCCACTTCATGACCTCCTTGCGCACAACATCCTTCATGTTCGGATTCAGTCTCCGCTGGGGCTGAATCACCGGTTTCTTGCCTTCTTCAATCCTAATCTTGTGCATACAGTAGGAGGGGCTGATCCCCTTAATATCCGCAATCGTCCAGGTGATTGCTTCCTTGTGATCTCGCAACACTTCCAGCAGTTTCTGCTCTTGTGCCTGAGATAATAGAGAGAAAACAATCATGGGAAGAGTACTATTATTACCAATGTATGCATACCTAAGATGGCTCGGGAGCGGTTTAAGCTCAAGTGCGGGTGGCTCCTTGAGTGACGGAACCAGGATCATCCTTTGCCCCCATCTTCGTCCCGTTGCAAAGTGATCCACCTCCGCAAGTTAATGCAGTCGCCACTAACTCACCCTGTCCTTCCCTCGAAAAACGTTTCAATGTCAAAACAGTCCAAAAACTGATATGTCATGAAGCTCACCCATCTAAGACCCTCCCTAACACACTCCCTCTGTCATAACACGTAGAATAGCCAACTAAACTGATGAAGGTCTCAAAGAAGGCTTCCTAGGCTACAGTGGTTATGAATAAACGGGGTAAACGGCTTCAAACGGGTTTACTATTTGGACCTAGGGGTAGAAATAGGGAAGTGGGCCCGTTATGAGCAAATCACTCCATCGAAAGATGCGATGACCGCGACGGCCCCTGTAGGCGGGTTGTCAACTACCTAAATGACGGCGGTGTGGCAACTAGTCGGATCCTTAGCTCAGGCGATAATTACTAGCGGATTCCAAAGTGCACTGGCTCTCACCTATCTACTATACATCGGTGCAAGTTTTCTTTTCTGTCAAAGGACTATCATTGATTTCTCTCCAGTTTTTGTTATTTTGATTTCCCTTTCTCAAAATTTTATGATTTTTAATTTTTAAGATTTTTCAGAATTTCCATTTTTTTACTGCTTGTTTTTTTAATGCAAGGCCATAAAAGGTTTGTGGGTAGACTCAAATAAAGAAAACATGCTGACTCAATAAATAAAATAAATACGAAAAAACGTGCAGACCGGGTTAAAGCAGATAGGACTCCCACCCCCACACTAAGGGATGGCATTTCCTCATGACATGGACTAATCTGGTACATAAGGCGGGTTTGACCCATTCTCGGATGAACCGGACAGACTGCTGGGTGAGCTGCTGGTAGTCCCAGTTCTGGTCAAACACGGGTTTGACTATGTCCATTGCAGAACATACAGAAAAACGTGTAGAAATAGAAACTAGTTACCGTGCGCGTGAATTATGCGTCTCAGCAAGTAATCCACCTAGACTCTACCAGAGGTCCACGCAGTCACAGAAACCGAGAAAATAGCGCAGAAACAGTGACCCGTCTACTTGTCGTGCTTAAAACTGAAAAATAAAAAGAGAGAAAGCGATTTGGACCTGCCCTCAAAAGGTTGCGAAATGCAGAATCCGGCAAGGATGTCGCCGAAGATGTGGTCGGCTGGTCGCCGGAAAAGTCACTGTAAATCGAAACTTGCCGGAACAAAAATCCGAAACCGCCAATACGTAGATTTCTACCTCCTCTTTCAACTTTCCTTCTAGAAATTTTCTGATTGTGCTCCAAACTTCAGTGATTTGCGTTTTCGCTCAAGAACACCTCTCGGTTTGATTCAATCCCCACACTTGCGTGATGCGTGTTTCTCCTCTATCCTGCTTCTGTTCTGCTGTGTCTGCACATGCTCAATTCAAAGTCAATACCCACTCATCTCACTTCTCTCAAACAATTCAGAATTTAAAACAAAATTGTAATAAATTAAACTAACTTACTACTTTGGGTAGCCTCCCAACCAGCGCTTGTAATTTACGGTCGACGGCCCGACCCAGTTACCTCCTGTTCGATCCTGGGTCGTCAAAGTAGATCGGGTCTACCTTGGCAACTTCGGCAGTCTCGAAATATGACTTGATTCAGTTTTCGGTCACCCTGAAGCTCGAGTTATATTTTGGATTCTCCAGCTCAAATGCGTCCCATGCGAATATCTTCCGGATGATGAACGGCCCCGACCAACGCGAACTCAACTTTCCCGGAAAAAACCTCATTCTCGTGTTGTAGAGAATAACTTTGTCACCTTCGTTAAATTACTTTGGCGCGATCCGTTGATCATGCCACTTCTTCGTCTTCTCTTTGTAAATTTTGGCGCTCTCGAATGTCGTTCTGCGGAACTCCTCTAATTCTAGCAGCGCCATTTTTCTGTTATCACCGGCCAAACTCTGATCCATATTGAGCAGTTTGATGGCCCAATAGGCCTTGTACTCCTGCTCAACCGGAAGGTGGCACGCTTTCCCAAACACGAGCTGGTACGATGACATTCTGAGAGGTGTTTTGAAAGTTGTCATGTATGCCCATAGCGCATCGTCGAGTCTCATCAATCCTTTCTGCCCAGATTTACGGTTTTCTCTAGAATGCCCTTGATCTCTCTGTTCGAAACTCCATCTTGCCCGTTAGTATGGGGGTGATAAGGCAACGATACCTTATGGATAGACACCCCATACTGCTTCAGGACCCTGGCAAACACTTTGTTGATGAAATGAGATCCTTCATCGCTAATCATCGCCCTGGGGGTCCCGAACCGCATAAATATGTTGCGTTTCAAAAAACGCTCAACTGTCGCTGCATTATGTTTCTGACACGATATCGCCTCGATCCACTTTGTAACATAGTCCACTGCCATAAGTATGTACAGATTTCCCATAGAAGACGGGAACGGCCCCATGAAGTCGATCCCCCAAACATCGAAGGGTTCAACTTCCTGTCACATAAACAAAGGCATCTCGTCCCTCTGTGACGTACTCCCTGTCCTCTGGCATCCATCACATCCCTATACATAGTCATGACAGTCTTTGAAAAGTGTTGGCCAAAAGAAACCGGATTGCAGTACCTTGTGTGTCGTGCGGGTCCCTCCGAAGTGACCCCCACACTGAGCTGAGTGGAAGTTGTTGATCACGTTCCAGGCCTCGTGAGTCGGAACGCATCTTCTCAGAATTTTGTGGGCCCCTTGCTTGAACAGGTACGGGTCGTCCCAAAAATATTGTCGGCTTTCATAAATGAACCGTTTTCGCTGTGACGGGGTTAAGTCCTCGGGAAGCGTACCAGTCACCAGATAGTTGGCTATAGCATAGTACCAGGTTCTCCCCAGTTTGACTGCCATGATGTGCTCGTCCAAAAAAATTTCCTTGATCCGTATCGGGTCCACCTTAGCATTCTCAAGCCTGATCCGCAACTACGTTCTCAACTCCCTTCTTGTCCCGGATTTCCAAATCAAATTCCTGCATCAATAATACCCACCTCAGCAGCCTCGGTTTTGCGTCCTTTTTTCCAGCAGATTCTTCAGGGCACTATGGTCGGTAAAAAGGATCACTTTTGACCCGACCAAGTACGGCCTGAATTTGTCCAGGGCATACACCACAGCAAGCAGTTCGTTCTCTGTAGTGCCATAGTTGACATGGGCATCGTTGAGCACTCGACTCGCATAATATATGACATGACAGACCTTGTCTTTCCGCTGACCCAAAACTGCACCGACTGCGTAGTCGCTGGCGTCACACATCAGCTCAAACTGAAGTGACCAGTCCGGCTTAGTGATTATTGGGGCTGTGGTCAGCTTCTCCTTCAAATGGTCAAAGGCCTGCTGACAAGTTGCATCAAAGTCAAAGGGCACGTCTTTTCCGAGCAAAGCGCAGGGTAGCTTTGTGATCTTGGAAAAGTCTTTGATGAACCTCCGGTAAAATCCTGCATGTCCCAGAAAAGTATTGATCGCCTTTACGGTTGTCGGGTACGAGGCTATTTTGTCACCTCGATCTTGGCCCTGTCCACCTCGAGTCCTTTGCTGGAAATTTTGTGACCCAACACGATACATTCGGTGACCATAAAGTGACATTTTCCTAGTTCAGTACCAAGTTTGCTTTCTTGCATCGGATCAGAACCTGGCCCAGGTGGTTCAGGGAGTAGTCAAAATTGTCCCCGAACAGTGAAAAATCGTCCATAAATACCTCCAGATTTTTCTCGACCATGTCAGAGAATATCGCCATCATGCATCTCTGGAATGTTGCTAGAGCGTTACACAACCCGAACGGCATGTGCCGAAACGCAAACGTACCATACGGGTAGGTAAATGTTGTCTTCTCCTGATCTTCCAAGGCTATGAAAATCTGGTTGTACCCGGAGTACCCGTCCAGAAAACAATAATAGGCGTGATGAGCTAGCCTGTCCAACATCTGATCCATGAATGGTAGCGGGAATTGATCTTTCAAAGTTGCATCGTTTAGCCTCTGATAATCCATACGGATCCGCCAGCCTGTAACGGTGCGTCGCGCAATCTGTTCCTGGTCCTCATTCTGCACCATCGTTATACCCCCCTTTTTGGCACGCACTGGACCGGGCTGATCCAAGTGTTGTCTGATATGGGGTATATAATTCCTGCCTCTAGGCCCTTCATGACCTCCTTGCGCACAACATCCTTCATATTCGGATTCAGTCTCCGCTGGGGCTGAATCACCGGTTTCTTGCCTTCTTCAATCCTGATTTTGTGCATACAGTAGGAGGGGATGATCCCCTTAATATCCGCAATCGTCCAGGTGATTTATTCCTTGTGCTCTCGCAACACTTCCAGCAGTTTCTGCTCCTATTCCTGAGATAATAGAGATGAAAAAATTACGGGTAGAGTACTATTATTACCAATGTATGCATACCTGAGATGGCTCGGGAGCGGTTTAAGCTCAAGTGCGGGTGGCTCCTTGAGTGACGGAACCAGGATCATCTTCTGCCCGCCATATTCGTCCCGGTGCAAAGTGGTCCAGTCTTCGGCTCTCATGGCTGCTCGCACCGAGTCATCTTCTTTTCTTCTCCATACATACTATCGATATCTTCGCATAATTGATCCATCTCCTCGTTTTCCCAGCCTTCATCAACCTGGTCTATGGAAAGACATCTTCATGCTTATAATAATTTGGCAGTTGCAGATTTTTGAAAACGTTAAATTTAACCTTGTCCTCGTTAATCTGCATGGTCAGTTCTCCGGTCTTGCAATTTATCAAAGCTTCTGCAGTGGCCAAAAACGGCCTGCCTAGTATGAGCGGTACCTCTTCTGCCTCCATGTCCAGAATCACGAAATCTGCCGGAAAGATCAACTCGCCGACTTTCACCAAAATATCTTCGATAACTCCGTATGCTTGCTTTACGGACCTTTCTGCCATATGCACCATAATTTTGGTGGGGCGGGGTTCACCGAATTTCAAACTCTTGAAAATCGTTAACGGCATCAGGTTGATGCTGGCCCCTAGGTCACACAGAGTCTTTCCCGTGTAAGCATTACCTAGGGTAACCGGTATAACAAAACTGCTAGGGTCCTTCCTCTTCCTCGGTAGCCCATTCTTCACACAATTGCTCACTTCTACCGTCAGGTTTATAGTCTCGAAATCGCTCATTCGCCTCATCCCATACAGAATGTCCTTGAGGAATTTGGCGTAAGTGGGCATCATTGCTAAAGCCTCAGCAAAGGGTATGTTGATCTGTAGCTGCTTGAACATCTCGAGAAACCTGGCGTAGTCTTTACTATCATCTCTCTTTTGAGTCTTCAAAGGGTATGGCACCTCCTTGGAGACATATACCGTTTCTGTAACCTTCTCGTTCTGCACTGCATCCTGCTCAATAGAGCCCTTTGGCTGGGGGCGGTCGGCTGAGCTGTTATCCCTGCCAAATACTTCGCCTTCAACTTCTTTCGATTTTTCTGCACGTGCATGGCTAGGATACTGCGGATCCTGTAGTGCTAATCCACTCCGAGTGGTGATGGCATTGATTTGCGCACGTGGATTGTTTACTGTATTCGAGGGCAATTTTCCTAGCTGTCTCTCCGTTAGCTGCTGTGCTAACTGCCCAACTGGTACCTCCAAAGCGCGCAGTGACGTTTTGGTTGTCTGCACGTCGGCTGTCAGGGCGTCTATATGCGCAAACCGGGACTCCAAGGTCTGAAACATGGACTCGATTTTCTTCATCTGGGCATCGTATTGCTGTGCAGATGGGCCTGTCTAAACCTGTTGTGTCGGTGCGGCGTGCTGAGTCGGTGGCCTGTGCTAGAATCTCAGTGCATAAATTGCAGAATTCGGGTTTCCGTACCGGAACCCGGGATGATCTCTCGTACCCGTTCTGTACCGGCTCGGGTCCCACTGCTGCTGTACGTAATTGGTATCTTCGTTTATGACCTCCTCAATGGCTTCGTCCAAATCTGGTTCTCCTACTGCTGCAACAGCCTTCTTGTCCGAGTAGAAATTCTTAACCAAGTCTTGCACGATCTTGGCCAGATTATCTATCCGGTCGTCTTCTGCTGGCTCGGCTCGGGCCGTAAGCCTTTGATCCTCAAACAGTCGATTGTTCTGCTTGCTAACTGCTTCATCAGCTCATGTTGGGTTTTGACGCAGGTAACGCAGCGGAATAAAAAAAAAAAATTAATCGTACTCAAAGCCCACCAAGGATCACAGGAAGAGATATCATAACATGATAAGGGACATAGTAATTGTGTACCTTTTGGTTTGGGAGATCACACGGTCCTCGTCTCTACGGTTGATCCACGTCTAAAGGTGAGATCTAGATTCTTCCTTCAACAAATGCTAGCTTGAACCGGAGGAAGAGGGAAGAAGGAATCAAACAACGAGGGACAAGGAGGGGTTCGACCCTCCTTTTGGCGCCGACGGGAAGGGGGCGGAAGGCTTAGGGGCGGTCGGCCTCTAAGCTTGTCTTGCTCTCTCTCTCTTTTGCTCTCTCCCACTCTCTTGTGTTATGTCTAATAACATTAACATTAAGTGGGAAGGAAGCTAGAGCCTCCTTCATATAGTCCAACAACTCCTTGTTAACTACATAAAGGTCCTTCCTAGTTCTACATGAACTTGGATTAGTCCTTTCCTTGCATATTAGTCCTACTATGTTTGCCAGGTGTTGCACAATGATCCTTCTTATTAATTAATCATATTAATTAATCCCAAATCTAGCTCTACTCTATTTGACGTGTGACCCCACATGTAATACCCCATATTTAATTAAGGGGTTATTTGGTCATTTCAGAAAATTATTTGAAAATTTTGAGAAATTTATATTTCAAACTTATTAATGACTTTCTTTATTTTAAAATATAAGGATGTCATTTGACATCTACAGGGATATATATATTTTTAATTTGGGTTATTTTGTAGTTTTTGAAACTTAGATGATACTATATGAAACTCATTTTGTAAATCTTGGAAATACTTGTAGTTTTCTAAAAGTTGTTTATACAAAGTGTTTTATTTAAAATAATTTGGAGATTTTATAATTTATGAAAGTTATCTTTGCTAGTGTTACATATTAATTGGAAATTATATTTTCATCCCTCAACTTTTAGTTTTCACAAAGAAAACTCTCATTTATCAATTTTATATTTTCTACCCCAACTAGCATTCCATCTCTTGTTCATATGAATTTAACTCTTCCACCCTATATCTTTGGTCAACTCTAATAAAATATTATTGCCTACATCTATCATTTTCATCTCCATCAACCCCATCAATAATACTCTCTTTCATCACTCATCACCCACACTCTATCTCTTTTATTTCTTTACATTTCATCTTCTTCAAGAACACTTAAATACTCTCTCATCTCTCTCCAATGACTCCATTCCCGGATTTGGAGGCACACCTCACAAAAACACCACCAAAAAATCATTTTTCACATTCAAATTCATGAAAAACTCAAGTCCAAGGTCATACTATGCATGGGGGGAGCTATTTTCTTCATCTTCTTCATGATTTTAAGCTCCTTAAGGTTTTGTAAGCATCTCTATTCTCTTTTCATTTTTGCATTTAGATGTTAGTTTCATCATCATTACATTCCTCTTACATCAAAATTCCCTCCATTTAAGGGGTTTTCAAGCTCTCATGGACTTCAAACTTCTCCAAGAGCCATCATTTTCCCAAATTTCTCTCTTAAGGCTCATTTGTAAGCTTTCATTCCTCTTTAAATTTGTGCATTTTGATGTTACTTTCATCATCATGATAGAAAATTTCTTGATCTTTGCTTGCATGTGTGTCTAGAACATGAATTGGAGACTTTCAACTTGTTTTCTTTCAAATTCTTCACATGATTCCCCAAATTTCTTGTTTGATCTCTTTTTGTATGTCTAATTTGTTGTATTTGAGTATAAAAACATATTTCTCAAGTTGCATGTATGATGGAAGTGGATTGATCATGTTTTGAGTGTTCTTGGTGAAAATTGCATGTCTTTAAAATCTGACCAATTTGTCAAAAACGTAGTATATCTTCATCTTATGTCTCTGTAAAATTTTCAAACCTTACATTTTATGAAACTAGACTCAGAGAGGGTCACTTTGAAAGAAAGTTCAACTCCATATCCTTTTTGGTTAGGGAGATATGCTCATTCTAAGTTGCATGTTTTCTGAAACTCTGTTTTTGGACAAGTTTTACTATTTTTGTTAAAAATATCATTTCCAGAAACTTATGGCACCAAATCTTTCTTGTGATGAAACTAGACACATAATGGATTCATTCTAGAGAATTCCTATTCTCAAAGTAGTAGTAATTATTCTATAAAATTGAAACTTTCTTCCAAACTAGTCTCTGCATAGCAGTGTTTGTTATTTTTTTAACTTGAGTTTTATAATAGCTATGCATGATTTTCTTGGTGTTTCTGAAAATAGACACATGTAGGTTCATCATACATTAATTTCAAAATTTTAGGAGATGATTTGATATGGTAAATATGGCTCCAAAGTCAGAGCTACAATTCTGTCCAGAATTGTAGTTTCACATTTTTTAGAAAACTTGAATTTTTGAACTTCTAGGTGTTTTGTTGGAATTGTTTTGATAATTAAACATCATTATATGTGTATTAGTGAAATTTAGGACTATGTACATGTAGGTTTGCATTTTTATTATGCATGTGTAAATTGGTTATAACGAGTACGTCATACGTGTGATTGTAGATATCGACCCCGTAGGAGAGAGCGGTTGTCGTCGGAGTGCTAGGCTTAGTTTCTTGATTTTGATTGTGCTTCATCTCAGTGGTAAGTACATATGTACGACCTTTTCATATCAAAATGTGCGTATGTGTTTGATGCTTCAAATGAATACTTGATATATGAAAAAGTATGAGAATGCATGTTTCCACTCGAATGTTGTTAAACTATTTTATTCATCTCCTTTGAGAACTCTCGGAAATTACTTGTGAAATGTTGATATTCTAATTTTGTTTATGTGAAAGATAAGACATAAAATACCTCTAATAGACTTAGGACGATGTACAGAGTACCGTTATTAATGGGAGGCGTCAAGCGATCCTCCATTTGCTTATGGCTAAGACCATTGAAGCAATGCTTCTTATTATTGGATAGAACGTCAATGTTCAAAAATCCGCCCCTGATGAGCCAAAATGTATCAAGATATTGAGGCCAAGGGGTTTATAGAGCTATAGAGTGCTACTTATACTTGTAAGGGTCACTACGGTATAGGGGTGTCGACACTTAAGGACTTTTAGCTAATGTTGTGAGCGGGGTTGACGAATGGGCTCCCTTAACGCTCGGGTGAAATAGGGTTTGATAGACCCTAGAAGGAACCCTTAGTGATTATTTCGTGATCCCTCTGTTTACATCGATCCTGCTGGTGGCTCTTGACACGCCTCAGCTAAATTAAACTGTTGATTGAAGTCGAAATTCAAAATTGGCTACTTATTAATGTTGTTTGTGGCTCTTGATATGCCCTAATTGATTTCAATTGAATTGTAAATCTTGGCTACTCATGAACTTCTATCGTTATCAGTTCAAATGAACTTGTTTACTCTGGATATTTTACCAACTACTCGTGGTTTCTCAATGTTATTAAATTGAGAGGTTTTTGTTACTCGGTTATTTCAAGTTGATCCAAATTCTCAAATATGATAGCTTTACTGTTTAAATCTTCTGATTTGTTCCAACTCATGCTTCCGTGCCACTCGTTGCTTTACATGTCGTAGTGTGTACTTACTCAGTTTTTACTGATCAATTTCTTCAAAACTGCGTCGGCTTTTGCCATTTTAAAACCGCAGGTCGTCAATCAAAGTGGGGGATGGGAACCCTGGAACGAGACGAAGAAGTATAGCTTAACTTAGATCACTTAGTAGATCACAAATGTGATGTTTTAAATTGTACTTATTATCGAAATTTTTTTATGTACATTAAGCGAAATGTAATCTTAATAGTATATTTCTACTTTTGGTTGTCGATTGTCTCTTTAACCCTAAACCGAGATCCCGGATCGTTTCAGATGGTATCAGAGCATCGGTTCTCCGGTTAATGAGACTTTTTGATTTCCTTAAGTAGATAATTAATAATTTAAAAATGTTTTCAAAATTTAAAATGGATTAGGATAACCCAATTTGGCAATAAGAAAGTAAACAAGCCGTCGGGGAGTTTGGGTACTTACATGTATTTCTTGTTAAATTTGTTTTGTACCTGACTTGTTGATTAAATTTTAACTGCTTATTGATATGTGATTCATGCTAAAGCTACTTTCTTATTTATATGTTGGTTATCCTATGAGCATGCTTAATTGCTATATAGAAATGATTTATCATTTTCGTGTGAACCGTATCCGCGTTCTCTTTGTTGGTTATGTTATTTTGTCGACGAGAGAGTAACGACGCTTTGACTTAGAAGAACATGAGACCATTCGTTTCCTACCGATGAACGCGACTTTTAAGATTATACTTTGTTTTATTTCATTTTGAGTAAATTTGACATGGTTCTTTCAAAAAAAAAATTAAAGTTTTGACAATAAAGTAATCTTAAAAAAAAAGTGGTTTCTAAAAAAAAAATCATTGGGTTTGGAGCTACCAAATGCCGAGTGATATGGACCACTTTGTTTACCAGTCCGCTGGCGCGACTCTTAGTACGACGGTACTATAAGTTGTACCCGCTGTGTAGACTAAGTTGGATCATTTGAAACACATTCGAGTGGTGATGGAGAGACTTGTTGTGTGACGACACATAGTGTTCTTTTCTCCTCGTATGCGTGGAACACTTGAGGTGATTGGTGTATCTTATCCTATACATGTAAGACAATATTTTTAACGCGGATGAGTCGAGCAAAATGACATGTTAGTTTCCATCAAAGTATTTTGTGTCTAAAACTTTCGAGACTTATTTAAACGCGAAAAAAGAGAAGTTTTCGAATAACCTTGTAAACGTGATAACTTGTATGTTGGTCTAGACCTTTCAAAATTTGGTGTCGACCTTCTACTGGAGTTAATTGTATTTTAACCCCTACTATGATACGAGTGAGTAGAGACTTTACCGACCGAGAGCTCGTTCCCGTTAATATAAGTGTTGCATATGCATTAGCCTTGCATACAATTAGCATGTGCATTTGCATTGCATACAACTCTCATGTGCATTACTTGCATTCTCGTGAAGCATGTCGTAGTTTTACAAAAAAAGTTTTTCTTAAGCTTCGGGGACGAAGCTTCATTTTAAGGGGGATATAATGTAATACCCTATATTTAATTAAGGGGTTATTTGGTCATTTCAGAAAAATATTTGAAAATTTTGAGAAATTTATATTTCAAACTTATTAATGACTTTCTTTATTTTAAAATATAAGGATGTCATTTGACATCTACAAGGATATATATTTTTAATTTGGGTTATTTTGTAGTTTTTGAAACTTAGATGATACTATATGAAACTCATTTTGTAAATCTTGGAAATACTTGTAGTTTTCTAAAAGTTATTTATAGAAAGTGTTTTATTTAAAATGATTTGGAGATTTTATAATTTATGAAAGTTATCTTTGCTAGTGTTACATATTAATTGGAAATTATAATTTCATCCCTCAACTTTTAGTTTTCACAAAGAAAACTCTCATTTATCAATTTTACATTTTCTACCCCAACTAGCATTCCATCTCTTGTTCATATGAATTTAACTCTTCCACCCTATATCTTTGGTCAACTCTAATAAAATATTATTGCCTACATCTATCATTTTCATCTCCATCAACCCCATCAATAATACTCTCTTTCATCACTCATCACCCACACTCTATCTCTTTTATTTCTTTACATTTCATCTTCTTCAAGAACACTTAAATACTCTCTCATCTCTCTCCAATGACTCCATTCCCGGATTTGGAGGCACACCTCACAAAAACACCACCAAAAAATCATTTTTCACATTCAAATTCATGAAAAACTCAAGTCCAAGGTCATACTATGCATGGGGGGAGCTATTTTCTTCATCTTCTTCATGATTTTAAGCTCCTTAAGGTCTTTTAAGCATCTCTATTCTCTTTTCATTTGTGCATTTAGATGTTAGTTTCATCATCATTACATTCCTCTTACATCAAAATTCCCTCCATTTAAGGGGTTTTCAAGCTCTCATGGACTTCAAACTTCTCCAAGAGCCATCATTTTCCCAAATTTCTCTCTTAAGGCTCATTTGTAAGCTTTCATTCGTCTTTAAATTTGTGCATTTTGATGTTACTTTCATCATCATGATAGAAAATTTCTTGAACGTCAAGCGATCCTCCATTTTCTTATGGCTAAGACCATTGAAGCAATGCTTCTTATTATTGGATAGAACGTTAATGTTCAAAAATCCGCCCCCGATGAGCCAAAATGTATCAAGATATTGAGGCCAAGGGGTTTATAGAGCTATAGAGTGCTACTTATACTTGTAAGGGTCACTACGGTATAGGGGTGTCGACACTTAAGGCCTTTTAGCTAATGTTGTGAGCGGGGTTGATGAATGGGCTCCCTTAACGCTCGAGTGAAGTAGGGTTTGATAGACCCTAGAAGGAACCCTTAGTGATTATTTCGTGATCCCTCTGTTTACATCGATCCTGCTGGTGGCTCTTGACACGCCTCAGCTAAATTAAACTGTTGATTGAAGTCGAAATTCAAAATTGGCTACTTATTAATGTTGTTTGTGGCTCTTGATATGCCCTAATTGATTTCTGTTGAATTGTAAATCTTGGCTACTCATGAACTTCTATCGTTATCAGTTCAAATGAACTTGTTTACTCTGGATATTTTACCAACTATTCGTGGTTTCTCAATGTTATTAAATTGAGAGGTTTTTGTTACTCGGTTATTTCAAGTTGATCCAAATTCTCAAATATGATAGCTTTACTGTTTAAATCTTCTGATTTGTTCCAACTCATGCTTCCGTGCCACTCGTTGTTTTATATGGCCTAAACGACAATGCCATAGATATGTAGGATTTAAATCATTAGTTTTAATCCTTTTAGTATTTATGTTATAGATTGGAATATTTAGATCAAGGATATACAATCCATTAGACAAATGAGCACTATAATAGTGCATACTATCAAAATAAATGGAGCAACACTTGTCCTTTATTGAAATAGAAAAACCCTTTTCGTCCAAACAAGAAACTGAATTAATGTTTCTCCTCATAGCAGGCACATAAAAGCAATTGTCTAATTCTAAAATAAGTCCAGAAGGCAAAGATAGCTCATAAACACCTACAGCTAATGCATCAACTTTTGCTCCATTCCCGACGCGCAGATCTATCTCCCCTTTAGCCAATCTTCTACTTCTTTTCAAATCCTGCACATTTCGACAAATGTCAGAACCACATCCAGTATCCAATACCCAAGATGAAGAAATAGAAAGATTGACGTCTATAAAATAAATACCTGGTGGTGGTAGAATCACTATTCCAAGATTCTTATCCTCCAGATATTTAGGGCAATTCCTCCTCCAGTAACCCGGCTGGCTGCAGTAGTGACATTCACCTTTACCCACGCCTCCACAAGACTTTAGGGCTTCCTTGGATTTCGCAACTTTCTTGAGCTTTCCTTTGGACGTATAGGCAACTCCTTTGCCCTTCTTCCTATGTACCGTCATTATGTCCTTGCCTTTGCCTTTGTTAACGCTCTGTTCCGCTGTCTTTAGCATGTTCAACAAGTGTGGCAGAGTCTTACTGATCTCGTTCATATTATAGTTCATAATGAGCTGATTATAACTGTCAGGCAATGATTGCAAGACAAGATCAGTTTCCAAATCTTGGCCAAGTGGGAATCCCAGTCTTTCAAGGTTCTCTATGTACCCGATAATTCGGAGCACATGAGGCCTTACTGGATTCCCTTCTGCAAGACTACTCTTGAATAATACTTTAGAAACCTCATAGCGCTCATGCCTTGCGTGTTCCTGAAACAATTGTTTCAAGTGTATGATCATATCATAGTCTTCCATATTCTCGTGCTGCTTCTGAAGCTCAGGAGTCATGGTGCAAAGCATGAGGCAAGTCACGCCATTAGAATCATCAATATATTTCTGACTGTCTTCACATCCGCTAGAACAGACTCATCTTGTGGTGGGGCTGGAATTGGAGTGCCCACGACGTACAACTTCTTTTCTTGCTTAAGGACAATCCTTAATTTTCTATACCAGTCAAGGAAATTTATTGCAGACAGTTTATCCTTCTCAAGGACAGATCGTAGGGATGAAGTCGATGCGTTGTTGTTTGCCATTTGGAATTCTACAAAACGATAAATGTGCAATTTTAGTATTTTGAACAATTTAACTATATTCAAAAATGGCTAGATCATCAAATATAGCTCCCACTATTTTTCTCGGATTAATGGCCCTCACCATTAATGCGGAAAATATCATAATATTTTCTAGTAGGTCCAAGATCCCTTTTTCACTTCTTCTTGAGTTTGCTTTGTCAAGTCACACAAGAATATGTTATTTAGGTAGGAACCATTCCAGTTTCATCCCATGCAACTCTTGGTCCAATTAGGTGAATAACTCTTTATTCTTTATCCCATGGATAACGCCTAATTGTCATGCCTCTAGGCTCATCAATCCAACTGAGTCTTACCCAGTTGCGTCCAACCTCTTGCTTCAACATACACACATTACTATCTTGTGTCGTCCTCAAAACATCATGGTAAATTAAAATCACATTGCTTTGGCAAGCCCGAATTTTAATACACCTTGATCATGAAGGGTGTTTTAGCAAGAGAAGGCAAAACGCAATATTTAATTGAGGGATTTAATTTTCCTTAATTTGTTTGGTTGATCCAATCAACATGATCTACTTATTTGGATTGGGTAATCCACAATAAAAGACCATCCTTGTTTATTATTATCTTGTTAACGTTTTGCTAGTATCGCCATACACACAAAAATAAATAACAAAACATAAATAATAAACATCCACAAAATAAAAATAAAAAAAACGTGGCATGGATATGGCTCCTAGACTAAGATACTATCAAGCTAATGATAATATCTAATTGCCCTAAAGTGACAAGCTCATCTCCATGTGCTCCACCATAGCCGCGCGCCTAGGGGGTGTCTTCTTTGTCGTTGGCTTCTTTGGTCCTCCGGTCTTCTTCTCCATGCTCTTGGCTATGGTCTAAATATTTTTAATTCTAGCCTAACATCTAAAATAAATAAATAATAAAATCCTCACATGTCGAGGAGAAAAGACGACTCGCAGGCCGTAAAACCTAATTAATTATTACATTAATTTGATCAGCTCGCAGGCCGTAAACCAAACCAGAAAGCAATAAACATCCACAATCCTAGGCCATATCCATCCACCATGCAACAAAGCACATAATACAGTTAAAACCAATTTTTAACGCGCTTGTTTAATTTTAATTGAATTGGGTAATTAGGGTTACAACGGTCCAAGGGGTCCAACCTGAGCCTAGGCCGAACCCCAAGGACCGCCGCCCGCCACTTGGGCCCGGCCCAAGGCCGACCGCCTCATGTGACCCTCGGACTTTGTTTGGCGCGCAATAAAGGGGGCGGACGGCTAGGGTTTCGTCCCTAGCCTGCTTCCCTTCTTCCTTGTTTCCCAAGCATGGTTGTTTCCTTTTATGGATGTTTCCATAAAATTGTTTCCATAATTGAAAACTCCTTTTCAACTATGTGCCCATGAACCCTAATTTTTCAAGAACCCAATAATTCACATCCTATGTGATTAAACTCACCAATTCTAACATTGAATGTTAAATTAGATCTTGCTTACATTGAATCAAATTCAATTTGCATCTACTATGCCAATAATTTTAAGTTTTCGCGTAATAATAAAAATACGGTGTATGAACTGAAATCGTAACACATGAAATCATATTATGCTCTACAACCTGTGGCTCTTATACCACTGTTGGGTTTTGACGTAGGTAACGCAGGGGAATAACAAAAATTTAATCCTACTCAAAGCCCACCAAGGATCACAGGAAGAGATATCATAACATGATAAGGGACATAGTAATTATGTACCTTTTGGTTTGAGAGATCGCACGAAGAATGATGTCCTCGTCTCTACGGTTGATCCATGTCTAGATGTGAGATCTAGATTCTTCCTTCAACAAGTGCTAGCTTGAACCGGAGGAAGAGGGAAGAAGGAATCAAACAACGAGGGACGAGGAGGGGTTCGGCCCTCCTTTTGGCGCCGACGGGAAGGGGGCGGACAACTTAGGGGCGGTCGGCCTCTAAGCTTAACTTGCTCTCTCTCTCTTTTGCTCTCTCCCACTCTCTTGTGTTATGTCTAATAACATTAACATTAAGTGGGAAGGAAGCTAGAGCCCCCTTTATATATTCCAACAACTCCTTGTTAACTACATAAAGGTCCTTCCTAGTTTTACATGAACTTGGATTAGTCCCTTCCTTGCATATTAGTCCTACTAAGTTTGTAAGGTGTTGCACAATGATCCTTCTTATTAATTAATCATATTAATTAATCCCAAATCTAGCTCTACTTTATTTGACGTGTGACCCCATAGGTTTCTACTTAGTTGGTAGCAACTTATTAGTAACATGGAGCGGTGTCTAACAACACATCCATGCCACCCAACTAATAGAAATAGTCAATGATCCCGACAAACCTCTTGTGCCCAATATCTCATATTGCACTATCCCTTTGTCTCCATATCCGTATTGAAAAGGAGACATAAATAGTCAAACTCGTATATCCAATCTATAGTTCCTTGATCCTGGGAATATGCTTATGCAAGCAGATAACATCAATATCTCCATATTGATTTATCTGAGTCTGGCCAGACATTCAATAAGCCTCATCCCTCGAGTGGCCGCGGATATTTACTCCCATTATGCGGGAGGGGCAAATTCTAACTACATCACTACGATCTCTAAGCTTGTTTCCTATCATGCCCGATAGCTATCTTTATAATTACACAGTTACGGTGTAACGTTTGATAACATCAAAGCACAATATTCCACAACTAGAGTATCTAGTGACTTCAAGTATAAGGATTGTAATTATATTAGCACTACGAGAAGCGATTGTTACTTTAACATAATCTAATGTATCCTTCTCGTTTTGGGTCAATCCAGTATGCCATTACTCCTAGTGCATACCCATGTGTTAGACTTGATATCACCATATCAATATACACACATACTAGTCTACATTTGATCGTCCTATTAATCAATATAATGTACTAGGGATATTTAAGATAAACAACACATTATATCTAAGGACTTTATTATATTAAATATCACAATATATAATAAATGAATATTCTAGCCAAAACAGTGTTCATACTAAATATAAGATTGCCTCCAGGGCATCTATTCCAACAGCTCATAGGCACCGTCTTTGACCACATGGTACAGGAAGTTTCCTCCGGCTTCTCTGTCAATCCTGTCAGCACTTTCCCTGTCTAGGGCATGGTAGAATACCTGCAGGATCTTCGGGTCTCCAATATCGTGGTTCGGGCATCTCTTCACCAATCTCATCAATCTGTCCCATGCGTCTACCACCGTCTCCACCATCTTCTGTTTGAATGACAGAATCTCGCTCTGCAGATAAATGACCAGGGAAGCGGGGTAAAATATGGCCACTTCGTATAGGCAGTATGCAAAGAGGATTAGAATGAGAGCCTCTGCGTCGACTCCCTTATACCGGACTTTGTTGCAGTAGTCCTCAAACTTCCCGATAAAATCGTTCCGGTCTTCGTCGGCTTCTCCATAAAACGGGCATAGGGTTTGAACAGTCTGGATGGTGGAGGGTTTTATGTCAAAGTGCTCTGCTATGATCTCGGGCACCACAATAGCTCGTTCATGCCCTCCGTTTGGATTTCGAAATTCACCACCAACGCCTTCCCATACCGGTTATATGTCCGCTGGTTGTTCCGGGCGGCAAAGCTTGCTGTGATGAGATCTTCAATATACCGGGCCATCTGGGCTGGGGTACGTGTCTCTGGTTCCTCTTGGCCAGTTGCTGGATTTTCAGGACGGTCTCCTTGGTTGTGAGCCATTCTGATTTCTCGGTTTCTGCGGTTCTGCTGGGTGTACTGCTTTTCGGGATTGTCGAGTGGTGGCACCAAATCACGAGGCAATCTGAGCATCAACTAAACAGTCCTGGAAACGTAGATTAAAAAAGCAGTGAGATAAAAGAAAAATAACGAAACTGAAAAATAAAGAGCTCTGAAAACTAATTCTGATAACTAAATTAATCCTAAATAGTCCCCGGCAACGGCGCCAAAAACTTTATGCACAAACTAACGTGTTATTCGCAAGTATACGAATCGAGTAATACCGGGTGTATTTCAACTCGGGTGATCGTTCCCACGAGGAAAGTTTTGAGTTTTTCGAGTAATCAGATTTAAATTGCAGAGTGTAAAAGGAGGAGTAATTTGAGAGTGTGGTTACTAACTACGTCCTAAAAATAAACAACTAAAACGTAAATATTTTTTTGTGGCGTTTTTCTGAAAATCTCGGAGATTGTAAAATTTAGGGTTTGAATACTAGGTCTCGGGATCCCCTAGGGTCTCTACAGATTTTTGTTCTTTGTTTGATATGAAAACACACAACAGTTTTAATTATCCGTGCCACGTACCGGTTGTGCAGAAACCTTTCAGATCATGCGCGCTATCACGTTCCTGCAGACTGTCGGATTCGTGTTAAGTTGCCTAAGTCTGCAGTCTCGTTCTAAGGCTGCTAGGGTTTCTAACCTTTCTTGATGGACCGGGTAAGATTCTCTAACAGTTGGTCTATACGTTTTTGCCAGCCCTATCTCCCTTTCTCTGGTCGGTCTATCAGGGTAAGGTACTAAATCCTGTCTTTTCTTCCTAACCCTAACCTGACGTTTTCACCTACAGGCTCGGGTCTGTAGCAATTATGGTTCGCGACTCCGATCATGCATAAACGATACTAATCAAAGACAGAATAACTGATAATATTGTTGAATTAAGATAATGTAATCATGAATCCAATACCGAAACATAGAGCAATCTCTGGATACGAAACCCTAGGTTCACCTAGAACCTAGGTAAAAAGTTTAGCTACAGCGTGACTTAATTAAGTAACAATGTTTTTGAAATAAAAGAGAGAATTGAGATCAAAGACTATGCTAAAATATGGATCTGTGCTTCCGTGCTCTCCGAGGGTGCTCTGAAATCTCCTTGGATGTGTTGTGTGTTGTTCAAAACGATCTCTGGACGTACCTTTATATAGTGCTGAGAAGTTTCCAGAAACTGCCCGAATTTACGAAACTGCCACTGGGCCCGGAACCGCCTCGGAAAAAGTCTTCCTGCCAAAATCCTGTAACCTCCTCAGAACCTGAGTCTGGAAGCTTCCAAAAAAAAATTAAAGCGTTTTGACCCGAAACTTGTCAAAATGACCAAAATACCCTCAGGTTAAAACCGCTCAAAATTCGGCCCAATCCTGAATCTGGCTCTAGGAAAACTGATGACTAAATATGGAAGAAAAAACCGAACTCGACTTCGAAAACCCGGGCCCAGTGTCAAAATTACCAAAATACACCGGGTCAAAAATTGTCCCGGAAATCGACCTGAACATGAAATAGCTGATCAGGACTCTGGACACCGGGATCCGGGACCCATGCTTGGGCGTGGCTAGAGGGGACCCACGCTTGGGCGTGGGTTGGTCAGGGACCCACGCTTGGGCATGGGTCGGTTTTTTGGCCGGATCCGTTTCAGCATTATGACCTGTTTTCGAAAAGCCCTTGACATCTTCTTTCTTCTGCCACTGGTTTCACTTCAAAAATCCAAGTAGAGCTCAAGATATTGTGAACCGAGCGCATCCCGGTCATTCTCGGTTCTGGCATTTTCAGCTCTCTCGGTCGATTTTCACTGCCCGTTTCTCATCATGTCTTTCTGTTTTCTGTTCTTCTCTCCCTTGTACCATCCGCTGTCAAATCCGGTCCCAAGCATTTTCTACACCTTTCCCGAGGCAAACCCGATTCTGTCTTGGCACGCATCCCAATGCACTTCCCGAACTTGTTCCTGTAAAGACAACATTAACAAACCCGCGATCATATCCAATAATAGTAGGAAACATGCAGAAATTTACGAAGAGCTAATAAACATCTCGTTCCTAAAACAGAGGCTTTCCGAGGGTGAATTCTGGCTAAAACACGACTTTCCGACACAATGGCACGTCAAATCAGGCTAAAAGATAACCCCTATTTTGGCGTTATCATTACCGCCATCTCTCAAGTTGTGATTTCAAGTAAAAATTTGGCAACTTATGAAGACCCATTCTATGATTCATGTCAATTGAGGATTTCAAACCCTTTTCTTAAGTTGATGCATGATGTAACAACTTGCTCTAACTTTATTGTTAGATTTTGCTTGCATCTCTTATTCATCTTTTGTGCTTTGCCCCTACTTCTCCTTTCTATTCTGATTGACGAATCAAACTTTTTAAGGGAGAAGTACTTTTCTAAGAATGAAGTAGGGTCATGGCATGGAAAGAAATTTCCAAGATTGGGGGTGGGATAGCATCATTTATTTGGTCCACCTCCCTAGTTGTAAATAAATAAATTAGTTTATCTCTATTTCTTGCATTTTTTTCTCTTTCTATTACCATTTTGTAGGTTGCTCCTGGAGGAGGACTTGTCTGTGAAACTTTCATGAAAAAAATTGAAAATTTTGAGAAAAAATGTGTGTGAAACTTTCATGAGAAGCATCACTCTTTCCCCGTGTCAAACCATAGATTTTTTTTCTTTCTTTGGTAGTTTTATTTATTTTAGCCTTTCATCTTGAGTCTAGATTTTATTTTCTTCTTTGATAGCTTTATTGAGTCCTAGGAAGTTTTAGTTGAGTCGCTTATTAAAAAAAATGAAATTGAGAAAAAAATGATGAGAAAAAGTGAAAAGGGCGAATTTTGGAAAGCTAGATGTTTTCAAATAATGAAATCTCTTAGTCCATGTTCTTTTTATTTTTATTTTAAATAAGGAATTCTTCGCTTATACTCAATACATCTACACCAATATCCCACATTCCGCAATCTCATGCGCTCTCACAAAGCGACAAACTAAATTTACGTTTCATGTTTAAGTCCTTCGAGCTAAGTTGATCACATAAACTTTGACGTCTTCTACTTTTGATAAAGGTTGCATCTAAAGCTATTTGAACTCTACAAAAAGGATTTAATTCTCATTATTTTTGGCGGTGGAAACTTGTAGCCCAGTGGGGTGGTGGTGACCATGACACCTTATGCGATGCGTAAGAAATAGAGGGGTGTTCGGGGATTAATGTCATGCCACCACCTAGATAGCCCTCTTGGTTTAGCTTAAAAAGCCCACTCGCTTGTATATTCCTCTATTTTGTTGTGGGTCTTGGAGAACCTTGGATTAGAGGTGGACATATGTGGACAGAAAATGTTTAATGCTAAAACCTCCAAAACGAGGAAAAATCGTACCACCTCACAAAAAATCCACAAAAAGATCATACAAGCCCACAACCACATCCCCCATTCTAAAAATCAATTTTTGTTCAAAGATTTGGAGGTCCATCCTACATGGGTGCTTTTGAATAAGTATGAGAATGACTAGTTTCATGTGATCCTTATTTTTGAAGGCATACTTTCTTGCGAATTGGACTTAATTAACAAGTTTCGTCGATCGCAAGAGAGTCACCTTCTACCAAACACCGCCCACATTTGTATGAGTATATGCTTAGACGTCCATAGACTTCTTTCTCAATCTTTTTGGACTTTGAGAATTTATTTGAGGAAACATTTGTGCATTCTTCTTCCCCCACAAAAACATTAAAATTAGCTAGTAATCTTTAGGATTTTATTTTCTTTGAGTTCTCACTTAAGATAGATAATGTGTGTGCGCTTTTTTGTAAATATTTGGGTCTAGTTTAGAATTGAGTCAAGCCTTGTCTATTTGAGTGTGTGTCTCTCATGATTGGTTTTTCACTAAATTTCTACTCATATCGCTCTATTTGCCCGAGGACGAGCAAAAGGCTAGTTGGGGGGGGGTGTTAACGACATAAAATTGCATGTTTTAGTATGTTAATGAACTCTTCATAAATTTTTAATATGTGTAATCTATCTATTTATCTCTCTTTCTAGACTTATGCTTGTCTTCGTAGTTTTGGTTGTTTTTATCTTGTTTTGTAGGCAAAGACATGCTTTAAACAAGAAGCTAGCTAGAGGAGAGCTTGAATGTTGAATTGAGACGCTTTGGAGGGGCCAAGAGACATGAAGAAAGGGCTTGGGGGACTTAATTGGAAGAATAATTGAAGATAGAGGCCAAAGTGAAGTTTAAGAAGATAAGGGACCAATTGACAAAGCCAACGTTACATCAGAGGGTTTATTTGAAGTCACTTTAACGGAGAGGGGGTCTATGTGAAGCTTTAAAAAGTTATAAAGGGGATATTCAATATGATTTAACGGAAAGGGGTGTAGGTGCAATTATCTATAACGTTTTAAGAAGAAAATTGGGTCTTCTTCCTCTCACGACAGCTAATGAACAGATGGGTCTTCTTCCTATCACGACGCACCACAGAGCTTGAGAAGTCATGGGAGCTTCGTTCGAAGCTCCAACCAGCACATTGGACCCCCAAATCAACACCAAATCGAACAAGATCGGTCCCAAATTGCTCCTTAGCCCGTTCTCTAACTACCTATACCCTCAATTCGGTCTAAGCAGGAAGAGACGAAAATGCCCCAATTCACCTAGGGTACTTGAAGGTTCTGAAAATCGACGATTGATGATGAATTGGACGAATTGAAGGGTGGAGATGAGTTCTTGGAGGCCAAGAAACCTAGAAGAAGCGTCTATGTAAACCCATAACAAAGAATTGAAGACTTTCTCTCACTCCTTCGGGTCACAATACACAGTTTGAGGCTCTGTTTTTCTCCTCTCTCTCTCTCTCTCTACGATTTCACCCAATTTCTGGGCTTGTTCTTGAGTTCATGAGCTCTCGATTGAGCTAAATAAGGTCCAAGAACAAGGGAAGAGTAAGATTGGAGAGAGGAGGCCGAATTAAGCCATTTTTGGGCTGTTTTCAATGAATTTCGGGCTGCTCTGTTTGCGATACTTCTGCTACTGTTCTGTTCCGGTAGTGCTCTGTTTTGGTGTTCTTAGGGCATCAATCAACGGTGGTAGCTAATCTAGGGCTTAGTTGCTTGTTAGTTTTGTAGTTTGAATCAATTTCTTATCAAGTTCTTATGGTATGAATCAAGTTTAGTGGATGAGTTGGTAATAACAAGTGTTTGATTTAAGTTTTATCTATGGAAACAACAATTCTCTCTAGTTCTCTTGAATCAATCATGTTTAGCTAGTTCATTTGTTGGGTTACTTGATGAATTTGGATGGCTTGTTGTGAAGTTTTTAATTGTTCTTCAATGTTTCACAAGTTTGGATGTCGAATTCATTGAATTCTTGTGTCGAAAGGCAAATCCGAATTGTAGCTTGATCTTGTATGTGGACTCGTAGATGAGTACATATCCTTGATGCTTGACATAACTCGATTTTTGGTTTCGCTCTTGAATTCGTGAGCTAGACGATTCCACTTGCTTTAGAATCCATGTTTCGTCGTCTCATACAAATTTTGGGTGTTGAACTTCACTTGAAAGTTTTCTAGCAAAGTCAATTGACCCAACTCCACTCTCTTGAATCGTATTGTTAGTAGTATTAGTAGTCGTTTATTTTATTTCTTAGTTTCAAACACAACTTGCTCCATTACTTGTGGTGGATTTGATAGCTTGGCAAGCTCTAAAGTCATTGAGAGATTTCTTTTGTCGCTTAGTTAGTCGTTTACTCTAGTGATAGTAAGTCATTATCTAACCCTCCTATCCTTGTGGATTCGACTCCTGACTTACCGGATTTTATTAGTTGAGACAATATCCTATACTTGGGATTTTTGTCGAACAAGCTCCGGTGTTTGAAGCACAGGGCCGCTGAAAGGAGAGGATTGGGCGACAGATGTATGCACTATTGATGTGGTTGCTGCCCCTGGTAGCGGCAGCTGGGCTTCCGATGGTGGGACTGAAGCCCCTGGAAAAGTGTTTTGGGCAAATCTTCCCAAGATCGTCATGATTTGGGCGATCTGGGCGGACTAAGCCTGCATAATCTGGGCTTGTTTCTGGATTGTGGCTTGGAGTGCCTCTAGAGAGGGTCCACTGCCAATAACTGTTTGAGCACGAGCATTGGTATTGACGACGGTGTTAAGTGGTCCGTCTTCCCTCGAGTTCTCTTCGTTGGAAGGGGGCCGGTCACCGTCGCGAATGATTCCATCGAAAGACATTTGTGCAGGTTTTTGAAGAATTGAAGCTCTGAAAGTGAGTGTTAACGTCGGGTTCAAATTGTGCACAAGGAAGTCCTTCGGAGATATCCGAGTGTGCACCTCAAGTAGGGAATAAGAACACAGGGAGATGTAGGGTTGTGTGTAGGGAGAGGGTAAGCAGTTGCAACTGAGAGAGAGAGAGGCAGCTTAATAGCTAGTGTAGAACCAGAGATGAACTAGTATGGAACTAGAGTCGCAACGGAGGGCTAACGATCCTATATATAGTGGGGAAGTGATCGTTGTGAGGGGGTTAATGCACCATAAATGGCGGCTTAATGGTAGCCCCCATAACGGCACGTTCGACCGTGTATATAGGAACCGTTAGGCACCTGACCGTACATACCGGAGACCGTTATGAGGTAAAGCCGGGTTTATAGGACTTGGCCATTAAGTCTCTCAAAGAGTTACAAAGGGTTGCGCGCGAGCTTGTTTGTCGCACGCGCGCGACTGGCCTCACCCTAGCCTCCAAACCACTAAGTCCCTACAAGTCCCGTGTAGGTACGCGAGGGCCCTGTCTCGCAGCCCCCACGTGGACAAGCATAGGTAGTTGTCCGGTATGTATGGAGCACAGCTGGGTGTGTTGGATGGCTGCCACATGGCTGTGATCTGTCTGTCTGGAAAACACCTATCTACAACATTTAATAATTATGCATACATGTTATACATGTTTTGAATTGTTTTACTTTGCTTTTGTCAGAAAAAAAAAAAAAAAAAAAAAAAAAAAAAAAAAAAAAAAAAAAAAAAAGAATAGTTTTACTTTGCAAATGTGTAATGCTATACTTTTTGCTAACACATAAAGGTGACAGCTTGAAAATGGATTAGTCTGGGACATCTTTTTACCATTGGTTTTAACCCCGTGAGAGTTGAGTTTGGCCATTTTCAGCTTATTTTCCACCTGATACGAGGCAGAGATTTATAGAACATGACTGCAAAAGTTGAGTAATTTTATGCATACTTTCGTTTGTTGGATATGATCGCGGGTACATGTTATGATGTGCAGGTAACAGGTGCCGAGAAATGCATGAGATTAACTTGGATGGGAGGCAGCGTGTCAGGAAAGCTGAGCAGAAAAAGAGAAAAAAAGACTAAGTTGTGCGTTCAAACGCAGGGTACCTGCGTTCAAACGCACAAGATGGGAGCAGCGGGAAAATGGCGGAAAAGTAGGCTAAGTCATGCGTTCAGACGCAGGAGACCTGCGTTCAAACGCAGGGTTCAAAGTCAGAAGTGCAGAAAAGCTAAGGAGTGCGTTCAAACGCACAACCTGCGTTCAAACGCAGGACTCGACACTCAGAAGAAGAAAAGACCAAGGCGTGCGTTCAGACGCAGGAGACCTGCGTTCAAACGCACGTGTCCAGAAGTCAGAAGCCAGAGGAAGGAAAAATGGTTAAGACCTACGTTCACACGCAGGATGAGTGCGTTCAGACGCACTGCGTTTGAACGCAGGTGGGTTGCGTTCGAACGCACGGAAGGTTTCCAGAAGCTTCCAGGACGGGTCTTTTTGAGGGTAAAACAGGAATTTCGTGCATCAGTTTTGGAGACTGTGGCAGTATAAAAGGAGGTGTCCTAGCACTGAATTAGGGTTACGCATACATACTCACACACTTATCATCATCATCACAGCAGCCAGTTTTAGAGCCGTCAGGATTGGAGCAGAGCAGGATTGGAGCAGTTTTTCAGTATTCAGCAAATAACTAGTTTGATCTTTTCTCTCTTTTATGAAACGTTGTCTTTCAATAATGCAAGCTAGCTAGACCTTTTGCCTAGGTTCTCGGTGAACCTAGGGTTTATGAATTCAGCAGACTTGGTTGTTTGATTTTCAGATGCATGGTTAGCTAACCCTTAATACAGGATGGATTGTTTATTATTCTGTCTTCTATTTTATTTACATACATGAATGGCTTGATCACCCAGGAGTGTTACAGACAGGATCTGGTGCACGAGAGTGACCAGTGAGAGTTAGGAAGAAAAGACAGGATTTAGTGCTCTGCCTTGATGGACCGAGAGGTGAAAAGAATCAGGGGACTAGCCCAGAAGCATTAGACCAACTGTTAGACGTTTAGGGGGAGACCGAGAGGAGAACCTGTAACCCTAGCAGACTTAGAACAAACCTGCAGATTTAGGTGGACCGAGAGGACCCGAAAATCTGCAGGAGAGTGATAAGTGCATGAGACCGAGAGGAGATTGTACTATTGGTATGCTGGCATAAACAAAACCACCGTGTGTTTCTGAAATCGAATATACCATGAAAGCTGGAGAGTAACCCTAGGGGATCCTGGAACCTAGATTTTTAGAATTATCGATTTTTACAAATACCGCGGTTTCTGCAAAATATATAAAAAGAAAAATAAAATAAGCTTTTCTAAAAATATTGTTTTATTTACTGCAATTTAGTGAGTAGAATAAAACCACAAACCTTCCTCCTTTTTACAAACTTTGTGTCTAATTCTAATTCTAATTAGCAACAACTTAAACTGTTCTCGAGGGTTCGACAACCAGAGTCACAATTACCTACTCTATATTACTTGATCGTACTCTTGCGAAAAAGCAGATAGGTTTACGCTGTCAAGTTTTTGGCGCCGTTGCCGGGGAACGGTTACAGTTTTTGTTAAAAGACATTAGAATAAGTCTCAGAGTTTGTCTTTTCTTTTACGTTTATTTCCTTTTGACTCATTGCTCTTGAATTTTGATTTTCAGGCTATTCTAGTTTATGTCCAGATTGCCTAGCAAACTGGTATCACCACTTGAAGATCCCGAAAAACTTTTCAGAGAGCAGAGTCGCAGACACCGAGCCGCGATGTCTGAGCACGGAGAAGACACCACAACCGAAACAGGAACACCCACAGGACAGCAACAACGTACTCCAGCACAGATGGCTCTTTACATTGAAGAGCTGATAGCAATAGGTTTTGCTGCCAGGAACAATCAGAGGACTTATAACAGGTCTGGAAGGGCGTTAGTCGAAAACTTTGAAGTCCCAACCGGAGGACATCAACCAGCTATCGTAGTGCCACCCATTACAGCAGAGCACTTCGATCTGAAATCATCCACCATTCAGACCGCCCAGACTCATTGTCCTTTTAATGGGAAGGCAGATGAAGATCCAAACGACTTCCTTGGAAAATTTGAAGATTACTGCAACAAGATTAAGTATAGAGGAGTCGAAGCGGACACGCTAAAGCTGATTTTATTCCCATACTGCATGTTCGGAACAGCAAAAGATTGGCTGGAGGCAAGACCACCGAGGTCTATCACTACCTGGGAGGGGTGTGTTGCTGATTTTTTGGCAAAATTCTACCCCGCATCCCGCGTTATCAAGCTGCAGAGTGATATTTTATCTTTCAAACAGCAGATGGGGGAGACGGTGGTAGACGCATGGGACAGGTTGATGAGACTCGTTAAAAAATGCCCCAATCACGGCTTCGGGGACGCGAAAATTCTGCAGGTATTCTACCATGCTCTTGACAGGGAGAATGCTGACAGGATTGATAGGGAAGCTAAGGGTAACTTTTTATACCATGTGGATAAGGATGGAGCATACGAACTGATGATCAATTAGCCAAACAGGATACTCGCCTGTTTGATGACCGCAGGCTCACAGCAGTAGCAGAACCATTGGTAGATGACAGGATTGACAATCTCACGAAAGTGGTACAGGACTTAGTCAAAAAGGTGTATACAGAGAAGAAGCCTGTGGCATCAGTAGACGAACCTGACTTTGACGCAGCAATTCTGGAGCTTCAGACCGAAGATGCCAACTATGTTCAGCAGCAGTGGGATCCTAGTCGCTACAGACCAGGCACACGTGACCATCCAGGGTTTCGCTACGGAAACCCCAATGCAGCAGTATATGGACCAGGATTCCAGCACAGGCCACAGGCACAACAGAAAGCTCCAGCTCAACCTGCACAAGCAGCACCACAGCTAAATTTGTCACAGCAACACTTTGAGTCCTATATGGAGAAATTCAATAAGCAGTGGGAAACTAGGTTCGCGCAGATTTAGTCATTAACTGCTGATGTAAGCCAGATGAAGATTGCTATCCGCAACTTGGAGGTACAGAATGGACAGCTTGCACAGAACCAGGCAGAACGAGCCCCAGGGAATTTACCATCAAACACAGTGAACAATCCATGCGCTCAAATCAATGCTATCACAACTCGGAGTGGAATTGCACTGCAGGATCCGCCGTATCCCAGTCATGCACGCGCAGAAAAGTCAAAAATTATTGAACAGAAAGTGATTGACCGGGAAGACAGTTCAACCGCTAACCCTCAGAAAAGGGGTTCGGTCGAGCAGGAAGCAGCGCAGACTAATGAGGGTAATCCAGAAACAGTGCCAATTTCTAAGGAGGTTCCTTACCCTCTGAAGACACGCAAGAGAGATGACAGCAAAGACTACGCCAGATTTCTGGAGGTATTCAAGCAATTACAGATAAACATACCTTTTGCCGAAGCACTTGCCAAAATGCCTACTTATGCGAAATTTCGTAAAGACATATTGTACGGAAGAAGGCGAATGAGTGATTTCAAAACAGTGAATCTGACGGCAGCAACGAGCAGTTGTGTAAAAAATGGTCTACCACTGAAAAAGAAAGACCCTGGCAGCTTCGTCATTCCAGTAACCTTGGGCAGTGCATACACAGGAAAAGCCTTATGCGACTTGGGCGCCAGCATCAACCTGATGCCACTGACCATCTTCAAAACTCTCGGAGTCGGAGAGCCACGTCCAACAAGAATTATGCTTCAAATGGCTAACAGATCTGTGAAACCTGCCTATGGGGTAATTGAAGATATCCTGGTGAAAGTGGGAGAGCTTATTTTTCCAGCAGATTTTGTGATACTGGATATGGAGGCCGGAGAGGTCCCACTAATCCTGGGCAGACCTTTCCTGGCGACTGGTGAAGCCATTATTAACTGCAAAAGTGGAGAGCTGTCCATGCAAATCAATGAAGAAAAAGTGAAATTCAATGTTTTCAAATCTCTCCAGCTTCCGGACCATTATAGGCATGAAAATTGTTTTGCAGTAGAAGTAATTGACAATCTGGAGAATGATGAGATGGAAGATTTATGGGAGGAATTTGAGGACATGTATCCAGAAGAAACAGAAGAGCAACAGGATGAGCAGATCATGGGAACAGAAAGCTGGGTCACGCTGTACAGGGATGAAGGAGGCGAGCAGAAAATGACACTCGTCCCGTCACTCCAGGAACCACCAGTCCTGGAATTAAAACAGTTGCCAGACCACCTCAGGTACGCTTTTATTGGTGAAAATAATACTCTACCAGTAATTGTTTCTTCTCTTTTATCTCAGGAACAGGAACAACAGCTGCTGGAGGTACTCCGAGAGCATAAAAAAGCCATCGGATGGACAATTGCAGACCTAAAGGGAATCAGTCCTGATTACTGCATGCACAAAATAAGAATCGAAGACGGAAAGAAGCCAGTTATCCAGCCTCAACGGAGGCTAAACCCAATCATGAAAGATGTGGTACGTAAGGAGGTCATGAAGTGGTTAGAAGCAAGAATTATATACCCCATATCAGATAGCACCTGGGTCAGTCCTGTCCAGTGTGTACCAAAGAAAGGGGGAATTACAGTAGTACAGAATGCTGATCAGGATCAGATCGCCCAGCGCACTGTCACTGGCTGGCGAATCTGTATGGACTATCGGAAGCTGAACGATGCCACACTGAAAGACCATTTTCCGCTGCCATTCATGGACCAGATGTTGGACAGACTAGCGCACCATGCTTATTATTGCTTTCTTGACGGGTACTCTGGCTACAACCAGATCTATATAAATCCAGAAGACCAAGAAAAGACGACATTCACCTGCCCGTACGGAACATTCGCCTTTAGACGAATGCCATTTGGATTGTGCAATGCTCCAGCGACATTCCAAAGATGTATGATGGCTATTTTCTCTGATATGATAGAGAAAAGTTTGGAAGTTTTCATGGACGATTTTTCATTATTCGGAGACAGCTTTGAAGATTGCTTATACCATCTGGCCAGAGTTCTGATCCGCTGCAGAAAAACAAACCTGGTACTCAACTGGGAAAAATGCCACTTCATGGTTACTGAAGGAATAGTGCTGGGACATAGGATTTCCAGCAAAGGACTGGAAGTAGACAGGGCAAAAATAGAGGTGATCAAGCAGCTGCCGTATCCAACCACAGTGAGGGCAATTAAGAGTTTTTTGGGCCACGCAGGATTTTACAGAAGGTTTATTAAAGATTTCTCAAAAATTACAAAGCCACTATGTAATTTGTTGGGAAAAGATGTGCCCTTCGTATTTGATGAAGCCTGCAAAGAAGCTTTTGACGTGCTTAAAGAGAGGCTGACGACTGCACCCATTATCACAACACCAGACTGGACCCTCCCGTTCGAGCTGATGTGCGACGCCAGTGATTACGCAGTGGGCGCAGTATTGGGACAGCGGAAGGACAAGGTGTGCAGTGTCATCTACTATGCAAGCAGGGTCCTGAATGAGGCATTATGGGACTACAGAGAAGGAGCTGCTGGCAGTCGTTTTTGCCCTGGATAAATTCAGATCGTACCTGGTAGGTTCAAAAGTCATCATATTCACAGACCACAGTGCACTGAAATACTTACTGGAGAAGAGGGATGCAAAGCCAAGGCTGCTGCGTTGGATTCTGCTGATGAAGGAATTTGATGTCGAAATCAGGGATAAAAAGGGAGTTGAAAATGTAGTAGCTGATCATCTATCTCGTCTGGAAAACCCTACAGAAGAATTGGTGCCCATTCAAGAAAATTTTCCGGATGAACATATTATGAAGATCAAGACCAACAGACGGCCCTGGTACTATGACATAGCCAATTATTTGGTCAATGGAGCACTCCCTGAAGACATCACCCCTTGGCAGAAAAAGAAGTTTATTTCAGACTGCAGGCAATATTTCTGGGACGATCCCTATCTGTTCAAGCAAGGGGCAGACAATATTCTCCGTCGATGCATTCCATGTCACGAGATTTGGAGGTAATTCAGCACTGCCACTCAACACAATGTGGGGGACACTTCAGCGGACCGAGAACAGCCCACAAAGTACTGCAGTCAGGATTTTTCTGGCCAACAGTTTTCAAGGATTGCCATGATTATGCACAGAGTTGTGATCGCTGCCAACGGACAGGAAATATTTCCCAGCGGAATGAAATGCCCATGACACTTTGGCAGGAAGTCGAGCCTTTTGACGTTTGGGGTATTGATTTTATGGGTCCTTTCCCTTCGTCTCTGGAAAATCTCTACATCTTACTGGCAGTGGATTACGTGTCAAAATGGGTGGAAGCAATAGCCTGTCAGAAGAACGATGCGTCAGTCGTGGAAAGATTCCTCAAACGTAACATCTTTACCAGATTCGGAACACCGAGGGCCATGGTCAGTGATGAAGGTTCTCATTTTATCAATAAAGTCTTTGCCAAAGTTTTAAAGCAATACGGGGTGTCTATCCATAAGGTATCACTGCCTTATCACCCTCAGGCAAACGGGCAAGCAGAGGTGTCCAACAGAGAGATAAAGAGCATACTGGAAAAAACTGTGAATCCTGGACGCAAGGACTGGTCGTTAAAGCTGGATGATGCACTCTGGGCATACAGAACTGCTTATAAAACCCCACTGGGAATGTCCCCATACCAGCTGGTGTTTGGTAAAGCATGTCACTTACCAGTAGAATTGGAGCACAAAGTATACTGGGCAATCAAGCAGCTGAATATGGATCACAGTTTATCGGGAAGCAAACGGAAGATGGCACTCCTTGAACTGGAGGAATTCCGTAAAACTGCATATGAGAGTGCCAAAATTTATAAAGAAAAAACAAAGAAGTGGCATGACAACCGCATTCTACCAAAGAAGATAGAAATCGGGCAGAAGGTTCTCCTCTACAACTCAAGGATGAAATTCTACCCAGGGAAGCTGCGCTCAAGATGGTCTGGACCATTTATTGTGAAGGACATTACATCATGGGGAGTGGTGGAGCTGGAGAACCCCAGGGATAATACAGTTTTCAAGGGGAATGGGAACAGAGTGAAGCCATACAGAGAACCTCACGAAATCATGGAGGTAGAGGCAATCTACCTCGACCTTCCGTGATCACAGCAGAGGTAACAAAGTCGGGCTGTCGACTGTAAATCACAAGCGCTGGTTGGGAGGCAACCCAACATAGATTAGTTGTTTTTATATAATTTTTACAATGTTCATAATTTGAGAGAAAAGTGAGAAAGAGGGATTTAATGTTGAACTCAGTGTTTCAGGAATTAGAGGCGTGCGCTCAAACGCAGGAGACATGCGTTCAAACGCACGACTGCGTTCAAACGCAGACACCCTGCGTTCAAACGCAGACCCACCAACCGACAGAAGAAACACTGGAAACGGCTAACACTTATGCGTTCAAACGCAGAGGAGCTGCGTTCAAACGCAGATCACGCAGTGAAAATTTCCAGCCACCAAGTGGTGCGTTCAAACGCAACTGATGTGCGTTCAAACGCAAGAAGACAGAGATGGGGTGGAAAAATCTAAGGACGTGCGTTTAGACGCAGACCCTGCGTTCAAACGCAAGACCCAATCAGCAAAGAATTTCTAGAGACAAGGCGTGCGTTTAAACGCAGAGTATGTGCGTTCAAACGCAGCTCATCAGAGACAGTGCAGAGGACAAGCATTGAGTTCAAACGCAACTCATGTGCGTTCAAACGCAACTCAAACCCAGAAATTTCATGGACCTTCAAGCATTGCGTTCAAACGCACACCGTGCGTTCAAACGCAGATCATGAGAAATTCAAAATTTCCAGAAAAATATTTGCTGTGCGTTCAAATGCACAAGCTGCGTTCAAACGCACATTTGAGCGGGATCAAAAATTTCGGAAAACTTTGAAAAAATTTTGAAATTTAGGGGCCATTCTGCAATTTCTGAAAATTCGCCTATATATACTGTACGGATGACAGTGACTCATTTCCACCCAAGTCATCCAGTTTTCAACTCTCTCTCTAGAAATTCTCTCTGCCCTAGCAGCCGCCAGAAGCAGTCTGCCGCCAGCAATCTCCGACGACCACCGCAGGACCACCAGAAGGTCAGGAACAGTATGGGGGTGGTCGAACTCATCCGATCCAAACACCGACAGATCCACTTCAGAGAGAAATTTCCAGATCTGTACCCGTAAGATTCACTCCGGGTAGCCAGGTTCTATCTTTTCCTTCTCTTTGAGTATTTTCATTTCTTCTGTTTAAATCTTGAAATGGATGAGGATAGTCCTTACATGAGGCCTGATAGGGCGATTGCACCTTTGAACATCATAGACTGCAGATTGCTTAGGGTTGACCATTTCTGCGACCATAGGTTTGTTAACATGGAGGCTCACCGTTTCTATCTGCAAGACAAAAAGATTCGGTATGACATCCCTGCTGAGAGAACCTTTCCCCGTGATAGAGTAGCAATGGGGGATGAACTGTTCAACTATACTGGGCAGGATCATTTTGGGGATTTGTTTACTGGTTTTACCAATCTGCAAGTCAGTTATGTGCTGGCTAAGGAGATTTACAGCAATCTCCAGCAGTGCATGAACAGTGAAGCCCAGTCAATTGACTGGATTTACTGCAGAAAGAGATGGATTCGAATCACCCCAGAGAGTATCCGAGAGAGTCTGGGTCTGGAATTAGTGTTGGATGACTGTCAATTTCAGGAACTGAGGCGTCATCCATCTGAACAACTTAGTGAGCAGATCATGACCACCCTGTGTGCTGGTGTACCAGGCGCTGCCTGGTACTATCTTGAACGGAGTCCTTCCTACCGGAAACTCCCGGCGACCTACCTGATTCGAGAGGCGAGATGGTGGACCGAGTGGGTGAACAACAGAGTTGTGGGTATTAAACACTTTACCCGCATTGATTATAATATCGCCCTGTTGGTGTACTGTCTGATGGCCCGAGAGACTGTGAGCCTCCCGGAGATCATTTGTGAGTTTTTCCGGGAAAGAAGAGAGACCCACAGCAAGAAGGGTTTGGGTCTCCTGGGGATGTTAACGAAAATGGCGCAGGATTATCTGGTAGTTATCCCTGGCGAGCTGAGAGATATTCGACCAGTTCAGGTACGCAAGTACCGAAACATGAGATGTGCGTTGCATGAGGCCATACATGGGCCTCCAGAATTTGTCCAAGTGGACGATGATAATGATGATGCTCCACCTCAGGGTGGGGGTGTTGGCATGCCACCACCACCTCCTCCCGGTGATGGGGGTTTTCCAGCCTTACCAGGTCCCTTCCGACTGCCACGATCTGCCAGTTCCAGTAAACACAGGCAGGCCGACCCTGACTTAGGGCAGTCCAGCAGAGGGGCCAGGCGCAGTTCTTTTGGGCGCCTGGAGAGGACTGAGCATGAGGAATGGGTCAGAAAGAAAATTAAGGCCCAAGAAAAAGTACAGAACTACCTGGTAAGGACGGTCAAGAAAATGGCCAGGGGTCTTGGAAAGTTGTTCAAGACCCAGAAGCATATTTACCACGCTAACACAGCCGCATTGAGAGCTCATGAAGCGGCACTCGCTGAAATTCAAGGCAACATGCGTGGTAAGAGATTTAACTTTCCGGACCGCTATTCGAGTGATAATTGTCCCAGCTGGACAATGGAGGATAGCAGGCCATATGATAGCTTCTCTGGCCATGACCCCACACCGAGCCCTGAACATGCAGACAGTGTAGGTGACCCCGGCAGACCCGGTACCCAGTACCCACCTAGGAGAGAGCATGCAGACCCAGGGGCCAGCAGTGCCCATCCCGGTGCCAGCCACGCTGGTACCGCTGCCGCAGCACGCCATGCTGCGAGGAAACGCGCCAGGGGGCGAACCCCTTCACCATCTCCAGAGCCGACTGACCAGTCTACTCCGGAGAACACAGATTCTAGTTACAGGCCAGATCAGTAGAGTCGCGAGGACGCGCCACCTCTAGTGTGGGGGTGGGGAATCGTGTCCTCCTGCATAGCCGTGTCAGCATATTTTTGTTCATTTTATTTTTAATTTTGTTTTCATTCTTTGAGTCAGCACGTTTTTTATATTGAGTCTACCCACCAACCTTTCTGACCTTGCATGAAAAAAAAATATAAAAAAAAAAATAAATATAAAAAAAAAAACGAAAAAATATAAATAAATTAAATTTTTTTTGAGAAAGGGCAACTTAGGACCTAGAAACTGAAGAGAATCCAATGAAAGAGCTCATGAGAGTAGGAAGCACCGTAGCAGGGATACTTCAAATTTTAGTATTTTGTGCGCAATTCTCACGACAGGATATCCCGGGTATTCAGGAATGTGGAAAGTAGATAACAAGCATACTTTTGACTTCTCTAGTGTGCTAGGCGGATTTAGTCTTTAGATAATTGAATATTCTGTTTCCCGTGGAACTGGTGGACTCTTGGAATCTGGGGTGGACCTTCGTGTAGAGTCGGTTTTATGCGGTACAAGTCTTTGGCCTAAGCGAAGTTGGATAATGTACACCACCATCCCTTAAGGTGGTTCCAAGAGAAAATCCTAAAAAGCCCGCACTCTTAAAGCTCTACTGCACAGTTGTAAAAAAACAGAGGAGGTTTATTTAAAAAAAAAAAAAAAAAAGAGAAAAACAAAATAATCTGAAAAAAAAAATAATTATTTGTGCTTAAAGGAGAAACAACATAATGTGCTTCCATTCACATGGAAAATTTGGATTCAATCCAATTTAGAGCTTAGGAGGGAAATTAAAGTCAAGCCGTATTACACAGGAGTTGTGTCTCCCAGCAATGGGACAATTTGCAAATCAAACGCAATAACGGCTAAGAGGGTCTGAAAACCTCAAATGAATTGGCGAAGAAAAATTATCTGTTGACTTAAGATGCCTGGACCCTCTAAGTCAAAAGACGTGCTTTATCTTGGTTGGCTTGGTGGATGTTTGGGGATACCTTAGTGAGTCTGTGCACAGGATCAGTTTATATCATTTCTTGCTGCGTGTTGTGGAATTTCAAAATGAGCTTGTGAGGATTTGATGATTTCAGTTTATGATAGAGAGGTTGCCCAATTTCAGAAAAAATTTTGCTATGTCTTGAGTCAGTTTGTGTATATTCTGTACCTGAGTCAGTCATCTATTGAGTCTTTTGGTCTGTGTCATGAATCTGTGAGAAAGGGGAAGTATGCAATTAAAGTATGCAAAAGATGGGTCTGCAAGGCAGTATGCAAGGGTCTGCTCGGGACGAGCAGAGGTTAGTGTGGGGGTATTTTGACAGCTTGAAAATGGATTAGTGTGGGACATCTTTTTACCATTGGTTTTAACCCCGTGAGAGTTGAGTTTGGCCATTTTCAGCTTATTTTCCACCTGATACGAGGCAGAGATTTATAGAACATGACTGCAAAATTTGAGTAATTTTATGCATACTTTCGTTTGTTGGATATGATCGCGGGTACATGTTATGATGTGCAGGTAACAGGTGCCGAGAAATGCATGAGACTAACTTGGATGGGAGGCAGCGTGTCAGGAAAGCTGAGCAGAAAAAGAGAAAAAAAGACTAAGTTGTGCGTTCAAACGCAGGGTACCTGCGTTCAAACGCACAAGATGGGAGCAGCGGGAAAATGGCGGAAAAGTAGGCTAAGTCATGCGTTCAGACGCAGGAGACCTGCGTTCAGACGCAGGAGACCTGCGTTCAAACGCAGGGTTCAAAGTCCGAAGTGCAGAAAAGCTAAGGAGTGCGTTCAAACGCACAACCTGCGTTCAAACGCAGGACTCGACACTCAGAAGAAGAAAAGACCAAGGCGTGCGTTCAGACGCAGGAGACCTGCGTTCAAACGCACGTGTCCAGAAGTCAGAAGCCAGAGGAAGGAAAAATGGTTAAGACCTGCGTTCAAACGCAGGATGAGTGCGTTCAGACGCACTGCGTTTGAACGCAGGTGGGTTGCGTTCGAACGCACGGAAGGTTTCCAGAAGCTTCCAGGAGGGGTCTTTTTGAGGGTAAAACAGGAATTTCGTGCATCAATTTTGGAGACTGTGGCAGTATAAAAGGAGGTGTCCTAGCACTGAATTAGGGTTACGCATACATACTCACACACCTATCATCATCATCACAGCAGCCAGTTTTAGAGCCGTCAGGATTGGAGCAGTTTTTCATTATTTAGCAAATAACTAGTTTGATCTTTTCTCTCTTTTATGAAACGTTGTCTTTCAATAATGCAAGCTAGCTAGACCTTTTGCCTAGGTTCTCGGTGAACCTAGGGTTTATGAATTCAGCAGACTTGGTTGTTTGATTTTCAGATGCATGGTTAGCTAAGCCTTAATAAAGGATGGATTGTTTATTATTCTGTCTTTGATTTTATTTACATACATGAATGGCTTGATCACCCAGGAGTGTTACAGACAGGATCTGGTGCACGAGAGTGACCAGTGAGAGTTAGGAAGAAAAGACAGGATTTAGTGCTCTGCCTTGATGGACCGAGAGGTGAAAAGAATCAGGGGACTAGCCCAGAAGCATTAGACCAACTGTTAGACGTTTAGGGGGAGACCGAGAGGAGAACCTATAACCCTAGCAGACTTAGAACAAACCTGCAGAGTTAGGTGGACCGAGAGGACCCGAAAATCTGCAGGAGAGTGATAAGTGCATGAGACCGAGAGGAGATTGTACTATTGGTATGCTGGCATAAACAAAACCACCGTGTGTTTCTGAAATCGAATATACCATGAAAGCTGGAGAGTAACCCTAGGGGATCCTGGAACCTAGATTTTTGGAATTATCGATTTTTACAATACCGCGATTTCTGCAAAATATATAAAAAGAAAAATAAAATAAGCTTTTCTAAAAATATTGTTTTGTTTACTGCAATTTAGTGAGTAGAATAAAACCAGAAACCTTCCTCCTTTTTACAAACTTTGTGTCTAATTCTAATTCTAATTAGCAACAACTTAAACTGTTCTCGAGGGTTCGACAACCAGAGTCACAATTACCTACTCTATATTACTTGATCGTACACTTGCGAAAAAGCAGATAGGTTTACGCTGTCAAGGGGGTATTGAATTGTCATAAAATGATATATACTAACATGTCAATCTCATATACTTACAAGTAAGAAATCAACCAAACGTAATTCATCTTCTCTAGCGAATGATTCTCAGGATCAAAGCACAAATCAACGATGGTTTGACCTTCCTCGTCGCAGTTATCAGGCAAGACCCTCGACAGCTCCTCTTTCTCATCACACTTTCAATCGTCACAGTCACCGATTAAGTCTACTTGATGTTTATGTTCACCTCAGAATCTATGAAAAAACATGAAAACATAATTTCACGCACCTATTGACCGACTGAACGTGAAATAAAAAAGTTATTCAAAAATGATTAAATGTGTTAAATGCATGATTAATTTCAATCATATTTGTATTTAACGTACTACTAAGTATTTTTTTAATTTTATAAATTTAAATAAATATTGAAATTATTTTAGCCCACGGGTTGGGTTTGGGTTTAGAGTTTTATCAAATGGGTAGGGCTTGGGTTCGAGTGTTAGCCCAGGCGATAGGTTGGGTTCACATTTTCAAACACTGGGCCTGTCAAGCCTGGCCCAAACCAAACAAACCCAGCCGGGCCCATGACTAGCCCTAGTGAGTGGTCTTGCAATTAAACCATAACCCTAAACAAATCTTCTATAATACCCTGTCAATCCAAGAAAACCCCTCAACCCCTTAATTTTTTCGGGAACATGCCACTCCACCATGGCTTTGATCTTTGCTGGATATGCATGAACTCTGTCACCACTGATGAGATGTCTCAAGCACTCAACAATAGATTGAAGAATTGAACAAATGGACATTTAGCATTGTAGAAATGAACATTTGGAACATATTAGCATATAGCTCATTCTGCAACATAAGCTCCAATGTAGTGCTCAAATGCACTGTGTGATATGCACAAGTCTTTCTATATATGAGTATAAAATCAAATAAAACTAATGAAAAAGTAATGAGATAAGGCTAAAACACTTGATTCATAAGACTTTGAAATGTGGCTCGAGCATTTGTTAGGCCAAAAGACATGACCTTGAACTCATACAACCCTTCATGAGTTCTAAATGTAGTCCTATGAGTGTCCTCCTCTGCCGTTGTCACTGGGTGATAGCCAGTCCCAAGATCCAACTTTGGGAAAGAAGTAGCATCCAGTTATACACACACACACACACAATTATTATTTTATGTTTACATATACAAATGCATATGCATATGCATACATATAAATATATTTGTGCGCGGTTAGGCGCCTCGTCGCTGCACCAGGAAAAGAAGGGGTCGCTGCTCCGGGAAGAGGAAGAGAAAGCTCCTGGTTGTGTTGAGGGCGGCGAGAGGACTGCTCCGGGGAACTCGTAGCGGCCAGAGGAAACCAAAACGAGGGGGAGGGGGAGAGAACAACCTCACAGTCGGGGGAGGGGGAGAACAATCACCACGAGCGAAACCCATATCTGTCCGGAGAGAGGCCTCTGGGCAGTGGACATGAAGAGCACACTGGTGCAAAGCGGCACCACCACTGGAAGAACGCCATCGGATAACAGGCACCCACCGATCCAAAAAGACAGCCAACGAACTGCCGCCGACAAAGAGGCGGATTTCTCTCTCTAGTGTAGAGAGAGGTCAGAGCTCAAGGCGCTTTTTAGCCGTTTGTACTCTTTTGCTTTCTTTTAATGAAATTCTACACCTATTACCAAAAACATATTAAATAGAGTAAAGTACAGAGCATTAATTGAAGGATAAAGATGTCCTTGCAACTAAAATGCTTGTGTAAGCATAAAAAAAAGCTTGTGCAATTACCAACACCCTTTTGTGAAATTCAGGACAGATTAGGGGCACCGATAGTTTTATATAATGCAGGTAGGCTTCAGTTAACATCATATCCCCATCTCATTGCTAGCTGTCCCTGATCAATGCCCGGAAAGTGTAGTAATAAAACAATCATTTGTTAATCATGCCGTCGACAATTGACAGGTTAAATATCCTATCTGGTAGGATCTTATTCAGATTCTCACTGCCTAAGTTATTTTCCTGTCACACAACTACAAGTGCCAGATTCAGCTATGCATTCATCTTTTTTCTTTTTTTTTTCTTTTTTTTTTTTTTTTTTTTTTTTTTTTGAGGAATCTTCTCTAGATTTTTAAATATGGGTTGAAAAGCCCATTTTATTCATTGAGCATGATTTTACAACCATCAACACATGAATAGTATGCTGTCCACCTATTTATAGAAGTTAACCGATGACATGGGAACTTAAGGCTAGTTTGAGAATGTTGTGGCGGTGATAGTGGCGGTGATAGAAAGCTGCTGCGTGAAAACACTGTGAAAAATCTGCTGTGAATTCTTGATAAAATGTTGTTTGGTAAATATTACGTAAAAGTTGTTGTGAAATATTGATATAGTAATTTTGTGTTTTGTAAAATCATCCGTGAAGTTGTTGTGAGAGGGTAAAATGACAAAAATATATGACACGTGTCGTTTCTGTAAAGATAACTATTGATATTTTAAAAAAGTGTAAGGTTAAAATTGATTGTAGATAAATTAATCAAAAGCACTTTCTGTAAAAACATCTCCCCCTTGCTTCTAGAAAACTGTTGTGGGACAACAGAAACTGTCCGGAAAAGCAGAAATTTTATTTTTACCAAACACGCTAAAACTAGCTTCTGTTGTCGAAAAGCAGATGTGCTGGCCGCAGAAGCATTCACAAACTCACCCTTAGTAAAGATTGGCACTACTTGTATGTTGACATTTAACCATATTCATACTAGCATTGCCAAAGAAAACATTTATCATCAAATGAAAAAATTAAGATTATATTTCACTGTCGCATTCCACAAATTAGAGAATCAAGAACATAAGAGAGGGAAAGGTCGAAGAACGAAACTAGCAAGAGCAAATTCTTTAACACTGAGAAAAACACCTTTACAATCCCCTTCACGGTCACATCCGAAAAATACATAGCAGCAACCACTCTTTTCAATTATAACCCCCAGGGTACTATATATGCTATATTAAAACCAAACAAAAAACACTGTACAGTACAAGTCATTCACATAGCGGTGGATCAGAAGTGATATTGAACACACAGGACCTTCAGATAATAAAACTTACTCGACCAACTCCAGGAAGAGGCAGTGTCCTCCAAGATATCTCCTTTTCTTGTCTCTGGCAGTTTGTACGAACTGAAGAAAATTTACCATGACGGTTTTGATGGAGCACCAAGCTTGATATGCAAGGCCTTACTGAAACTAAGGAGACTAAACTGTTAGAAGGAGATGTTTTTCCATCACCAAATGTAAGTTCAACCTCCGGAGTATTAGCCATCTCCCAAAAAAACCGATTTTGAAAGACATCAAAACATACTAGTATCTCTTATATATGGCAGTGACCCATCTCGCAACCAGTCAACATTCTAAAAGTTGAGAACTTGACAGTTCACCAGTTCTGCAGACCCAAAATCCGTTACAGACATGACCTTCCAGACAACTGTTTCTGATCCTTCTATGTACTGCATTTCTCCATCTGAAGAGCCAGTTGATGTATACGATGAGGACGGCGTCAAAGGGTCGACGCTACTTCGTATATCAGCCTGCAGAACCACAACGTTACGGTTGGCATCTTTGGTGATCACATGTAGCTTCCTTTCTAAACAAGCCAGTAGATACGGAGACTCTGATTCTGAAAAATCACAGATTGGAACTTTGGGGATGACGACTTTCCAGGCATCTTCTTCCTTGTCGTAAACTTTGATCTTCCCAGTATTGAGAGAACTGGAAGGATCTAATGCATATAATTCATCATCAACCACGACACTCAATTTAGTACCCGCTTGCCTCGCAGGCCAACCTTCTCCCATGCCATTAGGCATTTCATCCCATGAATTTGTTTTGGGATCGTATATCTCTCCTCCAACGTCTACAAAGAAAGGCCAAGAATATAAACTCTGAGGCACACATAGTTTTCCCCTATACGGTGTCATCCCTGTGGCAATCGGCTTTAGCATGTCAGACAGAAAAGCAGCAGGTACAACCTGAGCTTTTGAGAAGGGCATACTTGGTAATTCCGACCATGTACCTGTGCAAGGATCAAAAACTTCACCAGATTGTAACGGAGCTAGTCCACCACCACCCTCGGTCCGATTAACCCCACCAACAACATAGAGCTTATTATTAAGAATACTGGTCTTACAATAAGCTCTACCTGTTGACATTGGAGTAACTTCACTCCACGTGTTTGTAACTGGATCATATCGCCAAACGCATTTCATGGCAGAAGCTCTGGTAAAACCTCCAAGGACATAGAGACATCCATCAAGAGTTCCAATGGCACAACCACAAAATGGTGGCCTCTCCGTGACATGCTTGTGCCCAAGCCATCCCTTAATCTTATCAACAATATTACTCTTACTCTGACCCACCATGTTCCACACCTGAAGCCGATGAAAACCTTTTGCCGGTTCTTCTTGACGAGCAACATTTGGAATTGCTGGTAACTTCAGCCACTGTTTAGACCAAGGGTCAAGGGCGTGCCAAATGAATTCATCTTCTTCGACTTTGGTTAGCAAGAATAGCCACTCTTCTGTCGTAACAAGTTCTTTTCTCAAACGGAAAAGTTCGGGGCTAGTAAACACGCCCTTCCAGTTTCTTGCAACCAACCTCATACTGAAGTAGCAAATTCTTGGAAGTCTAGCGAAGATCTGAATCGATATCTCATCAGGAAGGTTAGGTATTAACTGCAAGGTCTCTTCATTCCAGACGACTGGTGACATCTTCTGCCTCTTGCAGGTTTTACATGAAGAGAAGTCTTCGTAACCACTTGTTTGGCCCTTACTCGACAGACTCCAGGAAGCCCCCATGAATTAAAGGTCGACGATCTCGCTCAATAGTTATCAATGTCTCTGGTTTAGGAACTTTTTAATTAAGATCAACTTCTGCACAATAACACTACAGAATTGTTACCATTGCCGCTTCCCACTCGCAAACAAATCATTTTGAACATTTTTATCAGGGATATATCTTGATATGGACATTTCAATAGCAAATGTTACAAGCCTTAGCCTATTTGAAAATAAAGCTCTTTACCCCACTTTCAACATATTCATCAAGGAATTAAGATGCCGACAGAATAACGCCATGGTTCGTGCCATCAGGTTTAGGTAGGGATTAGTAAAAAAAATCTCATCAGAGAGTATCATTTTCAACTCAGTCATGTTTTCATTCAGCTACATCTGACATCAGGAATTTGTAAATTAACACCAACAGGTCCAACACTTAAAGATTAACAATTAATTATGCTTTCTTCCTTTCTTTCTTTTATAAATTAAAATTTCTCTGATGTTGCCGGCATAATACAGAACAGAGACCCTCAACTATTTTGGGCTGCTTATAAACCTGAACGGAACACTCGAGAAAAAAAGAATGAAAATTGAACCACCCAACTCAATTATTCGAGTCTGAATAACAAAGGGTAGGTTCAATTCCATCCGATTAACCTCATTTCTGGGGAAAACACAGAATTAGAAGAACCCACGAATCGGAGAGAAAGTAGCTAACACATACCTGATAGATAATTCAGATTTCCATCAGGCGTAGATCATCAGGGAAAAGGCGAAATTATGAACAGGGTTCTTAATTATTCACTTCTGGCGACGATTGAGTAAAGGTTGGAAGCATATCGCGGTGGTTTGTCTTCTTCGAGCTCGGTGGATGCGAGTGACCAAATCTCTGAACCCCCAGGTTGGTTGTACTCATTTGATTATTAACACTTGGTAGTATTTATATAGAAGAATAACAAGATTAAATATGTTAGGTAAAGCCTCATCATTTGGACTACTATTTTCTTACTTTGGCCCATTGTTTTATGAATAATATGCGTCTTCCTCTAATAAATTGGAGACAACCATTTTTTTTTAAGAATTGGAGACAAATTTGTATTCTTCTTTTTCATTTTTAAGGGTAAAATTTGTATTCTTCTCAAGAAAGTTATTCTGAATTTTGTGATACAAACAAGCCAGAGCACCAATATTGAATTCTCTTTGTCCCATTTTAAATGCCATATTTGAAATTTTACTAATGTAACTTTAAATTTGAATATGTGATTATAGGAACAAGAAATAGAGGAAATAATATACATTTTAACAGTTATCAATATTACATGTGAAAAAGTAAAACAACTACCTTCAGAAGAAAAAAAAAAGTAAAACAACTTCTTTTGTGTCGGTAACAAGACCATGAGAGTCATATATTAAGAGCATGTTTTATGCAAATCTAAAAAAATAAAAGTACCTTGAGAAGACACAATCAGATATTATTTCATAAGAAAAGTACATTATTAAGGAGATTGATGACCGGCTATGTGTTTACTCTGGGAAGTTCTGACGTGAGCAGGAAGGCAACGTTACAACAAACGATGGTGTTGTATACTACGAAACGGAGTACATGGCATTGACAGGAGCAACAAAGGAGGAAATCTTGTTTAAAAGGTTGGTAAATGATCTAGGCTTACATCAAGATTAAGCGATAGTCTAATGTGATATCTTGAGTGTGATATGCGTGACTAAAGATCAGGTTCATCATGAAAGAACAAAGCTCATTGACGTTATGTATCATTGTCTGAGAAACGAGAGTTGAATCAAGGTCAAGAAGGTGGAGGCAGCTGACTTCCCCGAAGATATGTTCACTAAGCCGATTCCGGAGAGCAAGTTCCAGCAATGTCAAGAATTGCTCAACATTTTGAATCATTAAAGCATTTTGGAGCTGTCGGACCCGGCGGGTTCCAGTGAGTCTATGTGACGAGAGACATCGGGTTCAGAGAAGACATAGCTTTGTTTAAGAGAAGAGGAGCAACTACTGTTGACGGGAGAATTCAAGTCAAGGTTGAAATTTTTGGATATGACTTGAGTTGGAAAAGTCAAAGAAGCTTGTTAGGTTAGCAAACAAAGGGTATGGGCGGTGGTTTCTTTTCATGTGGGCTTGTGGGTTTTTTTGACCCTAGCCGTCTGTTACCCCTTAGTGTTTCTCTAGCACTATTTAAACACCCTAGTAGCCGCACTACTAGGTTATGTGAAATTCATTGTAATTGATTCTCTTGCTAAATAAATGGTGCTTTTTAAACGTAATTAGTGAATCATTTGCTAGCAAACCACATTAATGTTGGAAGATGCCCTAAAGGCAATCTTATTTAGTATGAACATTACTTTTGGCTAGAATATTCATTTTATTATTTACGGAGATATTTAATGTAATGAAGTCCTTAGATTGCAAATATGTTGTTTGTCTTAATAATCTCTACTCAATTATATTAATTAACAATACTATCAACTATAGACTAGTATGGGGTTGGATTTATATGGAGATATCACGATCCAACACATGGGTATGCATTAGGAGTAATAGCATACTAGATTGACCCATAACGAGAAGGCTACATACAAGTTATGTGAAGTCACAAGTGCTTCTCGTAGTGACAACGGTATTGTCATCCTTAGACTTGAAGTCACTAGATCCTCTAGTTGTAGATTATTATATTTTGACATCGTCAAACGCTACACCGTAACTGGGTAGTAATAAAGGCATTTGTTGGATACAATAAAGAAGCAAGCTTAGAGATGGTAGTACCGTAGATAGAATTTGTCCCTCCCACATAATGGGAGTAGATATCCACGACCACTCGAGGGATGGTGCTCATAGAATGTCTGGCCAGACTTAGATAAATCAATATAGGATATTGTTGTTATCTGCATGGATGAGACTATTCCGAGGATCGAGAAAACTATGGATTGGATATACGAGTGTGACTTGTATGTCTCGTATCCAATCCGGATATAGAGACAAAGAGATGAGACAAGACTTTCACAAGGTATGTCGGATGACTATTTCTATTAGTTGGGTAGCATGGATGTCTTGCAAGAGGCCGCTCCATGTTAGTAATTTGTTACTACCAACTAAGTAGAAACCTATGGGGTCACACTCCCTATGGATTAGACCGGAACAGGGAGATAATTAATATTATTAATTAATTAGAAGGATCAATACCCAATAGCTTGTAAACTTAGTAGAACTAATTTGCAAGTTGGACTAATCCATTATGGACAGAATTAGGATATGAGCTTTTATGCAGTCTACAAAGAGTTGTTGGACTATATAAAGGCACTCCTAGATTCCTTCCCATATAACTAATGCTCATAACATATTGAGTGGGAGAGAGCAGCAAGGAGAGAGAGAGCAACAAAGAGGGCTGAACCCCTTTGCTTCCCCCTCTACCCATCGGTCACCAAGGAAGGATCGCCCCTTACTTTGCTCTGTTTTGCGTGATTTTGATCTTCTTCCTCTTCTTCATTCAATCCGAGCTAGCACAAAAGGTTTGAAGGATCCTGATTCAAATCCAAGAAGTGGACTGGCCATAGAGACATGAACACAATTTCACGTGAGAAGTCATCAAAGGAGATCCTAAAGGTATTTTGATACTAATACCTTACTATCGTTATGTAGTCTCTTCCTGTGATCCTTGGAGGGTCTTGATCGGATTAATTATTTTTTATTCCACTGCGTATCCATGATCAAAACCCTACAGTTAATTGCTCGTGTTCTTCTTTTATTTGTTCATTGTCCGTAAGGTGGTTTGTCATAACATCATCATTATTATTTCCTTGTATTATAAGGGATAAAATAGTATTCAACGTAATTATCATTATTAGAATTAGTTACAGGGGATGTTAATGGAAGTTACATGCTATACCACATATACTTTTTACAAATCATTTATAAGATATTAACGATTTTACTCATTTTATAACCGCGTTATTGTTTGCTTGAATGATGTGATGTGGGGAAATAGTTCAGAGTCTGGATTTGCATCGATTTCTCAATTGCTAAGCTTTGAATATGACTTGCTGACATTATGCTCAATATCATCCACTTTCTCAACATCCGTATGCACCTTTTTGGCCTAAAAAGTGTCAGAAAACTGTTTAAAGTGTAAGAGTGAATGGTAGGTATGGTTTATATATGAATTATCATGTATTATAAAAAAACATAGGCGTAATTACTTCATGCATATGTTGGAATAGGTGCCCTAGAGGCAATCTATATTTAGTATGAACAATGTATTTTGCTAGAATATTCATTTATTATTTATTGTGATATTTCATATAATGAAGTCCTTAGATACGATGTGTTGTTTATCTTAAATATCCCTAGTCCATTATATTGGTTAACAGGATGATCAAATATAGACTAGTATGTGTGTAGATTGATATGGAGATATCAAATCTAACACATGGGTATGCTTTAGGAGTAATGACATACTGGATTGACCCACAACGAGAAGGATACATTAGATTATGTTAAAGTCACAATCGCTTCTCGTAGTGCTAATATAATTACAATTCTTAGACTTGAAGTCACTAGATACTCTAGTTGTGGAATATCGTGCTTTGACGCTATCCAACGTTGCGCCTTAACCGGGAAACTATAAAGATTACTATCGGGCATGATAGGAAGCAAGATTAGAGATCGTAGTGATGTAGAGAGGATTTGTCCCTCCCACATAATGGGAGCAAATATAAATGGGCCACTCGGGGGATGGTGTTTATTGAATGTCTGGCGAGACTCAGATAAAACGATATGGAGATATTGATGTTATTTGTTTGCATAAGCATATTCCCAGGATCGAGGAACTATGGATTGGATATACGAGTGTGAGTATTTATGTATCGTGTCCAATCGGATATGGAGACAAAAGGGATAGTGCAATATGTGATATTGGGCACAAAAGGTTTGCCGGGATCACTGACTTATTTCTATTAGTTGGGTTGCACGGATGTTTTGCTAGACACCGCTCCATGTTAGTAATAAGTTACTACCAACTAAGTAGAGACCTATGGGGTCACACGTCTAATAGAGTTGAACTAGATTTGGGATTAATTAATATGATTATATAATTAGAAGGATCACTTTGCAACACCTTGCAAACTTAGTAGGACTAATATGCAAGGAAGGGACTATTCCAAGTTCATGTAGAACTAGGAAGGGTCTTTATGTAGTTAACAAGGAGTTGTTGGACTATATAAAGGATGCTCTAGATTCCTTCCAATAACTAATACTCATAGCATTAGTGAGTGGGAGAGAAAGCAAAAGAGAGATCAAGAGACAAGAAAAGAGGGCCGAACCCTCCTAGCCGTCCCCTACCCGTCGACCACAAGAGAGGGCCGAACCCCTCTCTTGTCCTCGTTGCTTGATTCGTTCTTCCCTCTTCCTCCGGTCCAAGCTAGCACTAGGAGAAGGAATAATCTAGATCTCACCTCTAGACGTGGATCAGCCGTAGAGACGAGGACATTATTCTTCGTGTGATCTCCCGAACAAAAAAGGTACACATCTTCTATGTCCTTCATCATGTTATGAATGTCTCTTCATATGATCCTTAGTGGGCTTTGAGTAGGAATTCAATTTTTGTTATTCCGTTGCGTTACCTAATTTAAAAACCAACAGTGGTATCAGAGCCACATTTCGTAGTGCATAACATGATTTTATGTGTTACGATTTCTGTTTTTACACCTTTTTTTTTATATTACGCGAACCGAATTTAATTGGCATAGTAGATGCAATGAACAATACCTAACTTAACATTGGATGTGTAAATTGGTGAGCTTGATCACATAGGATGTGAGGAATTTTGGATCAAGAACTAGGGTTTGGGCACATACTTGGAAAAGGGGTTTTTCAAGTATGGAAACAATTAAACTTGGGCATAAAGGCAAAGGGATTTTTTGGAAACAACCCAATATGGGAAGGAAAGGTTTTTCGGAAACAATTACATGGGAAGGTGCGGCCCCATAAGGGAACCGTCCCTCTGTTTCTTTCCGTCCAAGACACATGGCCCAAGGGGCCCGACGCACCCTAGAGCACGGCCTTGCCGTGTGGGCTAGAGGCCGGCCGACCCGGGCCTAGTGTGGCGGTTCCTTGGTTGGTCCGGCCATTCCCTTGGTGAACCTCTTGGACCGTTTAGACCCTAGTATGTCCAAAACAACTAAAATTGAATAAGCGCGTTAAAAAATGTTTTTAACTGTATTATGTGCTTTGTTGCATGGTGGATGGATATGGTCTAGGTTGTGGATGTTTTTGTGTTTGTTGTGGTTTGGTTTACGGCCTGCGAGTTGATCAAATTAATGTAAAAATTAATTAAGTTTTACGGCATGAGAATTCAAGAATAGGCTTATTGCATTCCCCATTTTTAATAAATCATACTAATTGCAAATTGGTAAACTAATCAATCCCAACAACATCCATATTGAGGGTAAATATGACAATACAAAAATATTAATAAATGAAAAAGAAAATGGACGAAGAAGAAGATGAGAAGATGAACCAGTCTCTGAAAAAAGCGTTGAAATCAATTTCGAAAATTCGATGCTCAATTCGTTTCAAAAAAAGAGAAAATACAAATCCCAATCTCCCAGCCAATGTGTAAGAACGATCGTTAATTCTTCAGTATCCACAGTTCATAACTTTAATTAGATATATTTTGCAAATGTCATCGTCAGAATAGTCCTGGACAGAAGCTCCATGTAAGAGATATTGTATTCCTTCTCCATAAAAGCAACATCATCCAAACTGCCGTTGAACTCAGTATAAGAATCTATGGGGCTCCACCTCAAATTCAATTGGCAATGAGGGGAGTGTTGGAAATATGCCCCATGGGCAATCTATTTCTTGTGACATTATGGATTTATGATTCATTATGCAGGGCCGGCCCTATACCTAGGCAACTAAGGCAACCGCCTTAGGCCCCGGGGCGGCAGGGCCCCGTATTCTTCCTGTAATTTATTTAAAAAAATATTTATAGTTTAGTTAATTATATACTTCAATGTTGGCGTGGTGGTAACCAATACTTTTGCCACAAGTTTGATCCAAGTTCAAATCTTGTTGATGACGAATGTGATTTCTTTTACATTTACTTATCAAAAATGGTAACCAATATATTACAAACAACTATTTGAAGTCTACAAATGTATCTTTAAAACGATCTCTTTTACATATATGGTTTTATTAACTTAGGGCCCCGAAATTTTTACTCGCCTTAGGCCTCCAAATGTCTTGGGCCGGCCCTGTCATTATGTTATCAATATGGAGATATGTTAACATGAATGAAGTCCTTATAATATAAGTGTTATATTCTTAAATATCCCTAGTCGATTATATTAATTAATAGGACAATCAACCATAGACTAGTATGGGGTTGGATTGATATGGAGATATCACGATCCAACACATGGGTATGCATTAAGGGTAATGGAATACTGGATTGACCCATCTCCGAGAAGGCTACATACAAATGTGAAATCGCAAGCGCTTCTCGCGGTGACAATGGTACTGTAATCCTTAGACTTGAAGTCACTAGATTATCTAGTTGTGGAATATTGTGTTTTGGTAGCGTCAAATGCTATACCGTGACTGGGTAGCCATAAAGGCGCGCATCCGACCCAATATGAAACAAGCTTAGAGAATGTAGTGATGTAAATAGAACTTTTACCTCCCACATAATGGGAGCAAATATCCGCGGCCGCTCGAGGGATAGTGCTTATGGAATATTTGGCCAGAATCAGATAAATCAATATGGGATATTGATGTTATCTGCATGGATAAGGCTATTCCCAGGTTCGAGAAACTACGGATTGGATATACGAGTGTGACTTGTATGTATCATGTCCAATCCAGATATATAGAAAAAGGGATGAGACAAGACTTGCACAAGGTTTGTCGGATGACTATTTCTGTTAGTTGGATGGAATGGATGTGATGCTAGACACCGCTCCAGGTTAGTAAATAATTACAACCAACTAAGTAGAAACCTATGGGGTCACACTCCATATGTATTGAACTAGACTTGGGAATTAATTAATATGATGAATTAATTATAAAGATCAAAGTTCCACAACTTGCTAACTTAGTAGGACTAATATGCAAGAGAGACTAATCCGAACTTGAGTTGGATTAGGATTGGGCCTTCATGTAGTAAACAAGGAGTTGTGGACTATATAAAGGATGCTCCTAGATTCCTTCCTAAAACTAACGCTCATAACATTACTTGAGTAGGAGAGAAAGCAAGGAGAGAGAGCAAGACAAGACTCTAGGCCGAACCTAGACCCCGTCCGCCACCTTATCCGTCGGCCAAAGAGGATGAGGTCGAGCCTCTTCTTTGGTCTCCGTTGCGTGATTTCTTCTTCCTCTTCCATCGTTCCTAGCTAGCACAATGATTTGGAAGATCTAGATCTCAATCCTAGGCGTGGATCAACCGTAGAGACGTAACACTATTTGTGTTCGAAGTCATCACAGGAAACCTACAAGGTGATTATCACGAATCCTTTACTATCGTTATGAATTCTCTTCCTGTGATCCATGGAGGGTCTTGTGTGGATATTTTATTTTTTAATTCCGCTGCGTAATCCTTTATAAAACCCTACAGTGGCATCAGAGCCACATGTCGTATAGCATAATGTAGTTTATGTGTTACGATTTTGTTGTTTTTCACCTATAATTATTAATTATTGCGTTAAAATGACAAATTAAGAATATTAGATGCATTTTGAATGTGATTCCACCAAACAAGAATTAATTTTACATGGGATGTAGGAATTAGTAAGTTTGAGAAATTTAGGATCTTAGATCTAGGGTTTGGGAACAAATTGGAAAGGAGTTTTAATTTGGAAACGTTTTGGACTTGGGGAACAAGGTAGAAGTTGTTTTGGAAACAACTACCATAGAGGATCGGCCCATAGGGACTGCCCCTAGGCTTCGTTGCCACCCAAGCCACCGAGGCCAAAGGCCTAGGTGGTTCGACCGACCCCACGGGTTGGGCCGACCAGCTAGGCTCGGCCCAGGCGGCTCCAAGAGGTTCGACCACTTGATTGGGTGGGCCTCTTGTACTGTTTTAACCCTAGTGATCCTAAAATCAATTGAAATTGACTAAGCGCGTTAAATTGGATCTTAATTGTTATGTGAAATTCGTATGGTGATTGGATATGGCCTTAGATGTGGTTTGTTGTGAATGTTTAATTTTTGTGGTTTGTTTACGGCATGCGAGATGATCAATTTGATGTAATAATTAATTAGGGTTTACGGCGTACGAGCCGGTATATCTTTCTCAACTCGTGAGGTTTATTTATTTAGTTTAGATGCTAGCTAGTTCTAAATAGAATAGATAGCCAAGATTGAAGAAAAGAAGACCAAAGAATTAAAGGAGCCACAACATGGAGCATTTCACAAGGCTATGGAGGATGGACCAAGAGATGGAGGCACATGGAGATGAGCTTGCTATTTTAGGGTTCATAGATAGTCTAGGAGGCCATATCCACATCACGTTAATTTCTATTTTGTTGATGTTTACTTTATTATCTCATTATTGTTGTTGGTGTATGGTTGATGCATGCAATTGGATAATAAGATAATAAACAACCCGAATCTTTTATTTTGAGTTTTTCCCAACTCAAATAAGTAGATCAGTTGATATGGATCAACAAAATAATTAAAATTGAATGAAAAATCCCTAAAAACCGAAATATTACGTTTGCCTTCTCGTTATTTAAACACTCATCACAAATCGATTAATCAAGTTTGTGCGTGCCAAAACAGGGCGACTTGATTCATCATTATGTGGTGCGATGACACAAACAAGTAATGTGCACTTGTTGGAGTAAGAGGTTGGACGTAACTAGGTAATTTTAATAAGGATTAAAAGCCTAGAGGCAATCAATGGGATTATCTATAGGATAGATAAATAATGAGTTATTTTCCCAATTGAACCAAGAGTTGCATGGGATGCAATTGAAATTGTTCCTAAAATGACTAACTTTTGGGTACTTGCCAAAGCAAGCTCAAAAGGAAGTGAAATATGGATCTTGGCCCACTAGAAAATATGATATTTTCCGCATTAATATCTTGAGGGTTATTACTTTGTAGAAATATAGTGGGAGCTATGTTTAACAATTTAAGTCCTTGTTAAATATAGTTATACGTCACAATACTTTGCATAACCCTGTTGTGGTGAATACCCATGGTATTAAACAAATGAAACACGAATTTATGTCCATAAGATGGATAAGCTATCTGGTATCTCTTTCTGGACTGTTATAAAATTGAGAATTGTTCTCAAATAAAAGAAACATTGTTGTATATCGTTGAACATAAAGTTCTTTTCCCACCGACTACCAAAACACACTAAAAACTAATGGAAGAAACATCAAAGAATGGTTCTTTGAATGTCACTTGCCTCGTGTTAGCTGCCATAAACTCTGAGATTTGGAAGAAATATGAGAAACGTGGAGGCGTATGATATGATCATACATTAAAAGAAGATCTTTCAAAGAGCGAGCAAGACATGAAAGGTTTGAAGTGTTGCTCCACGTTGTGTTCTCTTGCTTAGCACTCGCCATGATCGGGGTTAATCAAGCTCGTGCGTACCAAAGTAGGGCGACTTGATTCATCAAGATATGACGGGACGACACTAGCTTGTAATGTGTGACTGCTGAAGCAAGAGGTAAAACACAACTAAGCTATTTCAATAGGATTGAAAGCTTAGATTTCGGGTGTTATCTATGAGATAGATAAAGAATAAACAGTTATTCACCCAAAGTGGACCAAGAATTGCATTAGATGCAATTATAGTTTTGTTCAAAGGCAGTCTACTCAATGAGATTGAGAACCGTTGAACAAGACACTAATTAGGGCTAAGGCAAAATATGTTAATAGTTAGCAGCATGTGTGAGGGAAAAAAGGTTTTGCACCGACCCCATGGTTATAAAGCAAGCTTGTTGCTAAAACCAAGTTGCCTTAAAGTCATATATGTGGTGTAGAGGAAGAAAGACTGTCCAAATTACCTGGAAGGAAATAATAAAGAAATTATGAATTCCATCTTAGGGATTTTGTTATAGAAATCAACGAATCTATCTCATCATCATAAGTATATGATAGTGGATAAGGATCTCACGTTTATAGAAATGTGGATGATCTCAAGAGATGTAGACAATTGAATAAGGAAGAAATAAATCTACACGTGAGGCAATGAAGCAAAGGGTTGTTGAATTAGCCGTAGGGAATTATTTATAACTTTTTGGAATTATGCATGAGTTAGACAAATACGATTATGTCACTGCTTTGAGTAGGGACATTATCACAGTTTCTTGTTTGAACAAGAAAATCTTTTTTTTTTAAACAATGGAAAAATGTTGTTCTATTTGTTTTGATAAAATGCATTACTGTAATGCACTTTGGTATTAGTGGATTGTATATCCTTGATCATGAAAATTTCATCTATAACATTAATACCAAGAGGTTTGCATATAGTGATATGAGCCTCACTTATCTTTAGCATTATTGTTTAGGCCACATAAATAAGACATACATATTGATGTATGTAGGCCGCTAAGCACAAATGCTAAAGGTGGTTTTCAGTACTTCATCATATTTACTGATGGGATCAGAGAAATATGGATTTGTGTATCTTATGAAGAAATAAATCAGAATCCTTTGAATTGTTCAAGGAATTCAAGAATGAAGTAGAGAACCAGCTTGGCAAAAGTATTAGGGCTATACCATTGGATCGTAAAGGAGAGTACTTGTGCCAAAAGTTTAACAAGCATCTATTGTAGTGTTGGATATGATCCAAACTCGCTCCACCTAGCACGCCACATGGGTATGGCGTGTTTAAGAGGATATTTCAGACCTTGTTGGACACGGTTCGGTCCATGATGCGTCAAACTGAACTTCCAGTTTACTTTTAGGGGCTATGCTCTAATTACCGCCAATTTCGCCCTTGACCTTGTTCCATCTAAATAAGTTATGAAGAACGCCATATAAGATATGGAATGGGAAGTGTCCTAGTGTGTCATTCATAATGATTTGGGGTTATGAAGTTTATGTAAAAGAGTTTACAGTTAAACTTGGACCCAAGTCGAATAAATGTTTTGTGGGATATCCTTAAAAGGATATTATTTCTACAACCCAATCCAGAACAAACTGTTTGTTGCTCGAACTGCTGTGTTTCTAGGAAGAGATTGTCTTTAAAAGAGACAGTGGGAGGATAGTAGAACTTAAAGAAGTTCAAGAACCATAACATAACATTTATCCCTTTGATGGAACATGAGCAGGATCACAAGGTGTTGTGGTGTAACCTGCTCAAGTAACACAAGATCTTCGTAGGAGAGGTAGGATATGTCAAGGGACTAGAGAAATATGGATTTCTCATAAACTTGTGATGTATTTATCATAGAGATGTGTCCACAACCTATGAGGAGGCCACGCTTGGGCCACACTCTCAAAAAAAGGCTTGGAGCCATGGGATACAAAATGGAAACCATGTGTACCAACAAAGTATGGATTTTGGTGGAATCACATAAATGGGTAAGACCCATGGGTGCAAGTGGGTTATGAGGTAACCAACATGGATGGTAATATGTTTATTTTTAAGGGACGATTGGTGGACAAAGGTTTCATGCGAGTTCATAGTATAGACTATGACAAAACACTTTCCCCAATTGTGATGCTTAAATCCATTCGCATCCCGCTTACATTTGTAATTTACACAATTTGGCAGATGGATATAGAACCTCATTGATTATTTGTATGACACAAGAGAAAGGTTTTTCTTGATCCAGAGTACGCCTAATGAGTGTGTAAATTATAATGGTCCATTTATGGATTATAGTAAGCTTTTTGAGTTAAAATCTTCGATTAATGATGCAATCAAATAGTTTGATTCCATCAAGAAAGAAGATATAGCTTCTGTTTACAAGAAGGTTAGTGGGAGCATAGTTATATTTCTGGTCTTGTATGTAGAGACATACTAATCATTGGGAATGATGACCCTACTTGGCAATCTTATGTAGATTGACTAGGGAATTAATCTTCAATGATAGACTTAGGCGAAGCAACCTACGAAGATCTATGGAGATAGATCAAGATGGTTGTGCAGCTTAGGTCATAGTGCATATATTGACAAAGGTGTTGAAATGGTTCAACATGTATAGAATATGGATTCTACCAATGTCATATGGAATTAGTCTTTGGAAGACTAATTGTCTTTCCAATTAGATTGGGAAAGAGACCGTATGAATGAGATTCACGAGATACGCCATGTTATGTACTAAAGACAGACGTGTCATATGGTATGACACAAAGATACCAGTCAAATCCAGGAAAGCGTTTAGATAATTATCAAGACAATCCTTAAGTACTTGAGAAGAACTAAAGGATGAATTCTTGATATATGAAGGATAGGAAGAGTTCACTGTAAGGGGTTACAGTGATGCGAACTTCCAATCTAACAAAGAAGATTTCAGATTATAAGTCAAGTTTTATGTTTTGCACTAGTGAGAGGGACTGTGAGTTGGAAAGGTTCCAAGCAAGATTCAGTCACTGATTCTAACATAGGAGACTGAGTGAACTACTGCATGAGATTCACATACTCAAAATATTCAATCTCAATCAAGTTGTTGATAGAAGAGATGTGAATATTTTCAAGGTACCAGCAGATGTCTCTCTTACCTTGCGCAACGGAGGCGTAAGGGAGCTAGATCAATGGGCATATGATGCTGGAGATTGACTCTAGTTCAAGTGGGAGACTCTTGGAAATATGCCCTAGTGGCAATCTATTTCTTGTGACATTTATGGATTTACAATTTATTATGTTATCAATATGGAGATATGTTAGCATGAATGAAGTCCTTAGAATATAAGTATTATATTATTAAATATCCCTAGTCAATTATATTGATTAAGAGGAGAATCAACTATAGACTAATATGGGGTTGGATTGATATGGAGATATCACGATCCAACACATGGGTATACATTAAGGGTAATGGCATACTGGATTGACCCATCTCCGAGAAGGATTCATACAAGTTCTGTAAAGTCACAAGCGCTTCTCGTGGTGACAATAGTATTGTCATCCTTAGACGTGAAGTCACTAGATTATCTAGTTGTGGAATCTTGTGTTTTGGTAGCGTCAAACGCTACACCGTGACTGGGTAGCCATAGAGGTGCGTATCGGACCCAATATGAAACAAGCTTAGAGAACATAGTGATGTAGATAGAATTTTTCCCTCCCACATAACGGGAGAAAATATCCGCGGCCACTGGAGGGATAGTGCTTATGGAATGTCTGGCCAGACTCAGATAAATCAATATGGGATATTTATGTTATCTGCATGGATAAGGCTATTTCCAGGATTGAGAAACTATGGATTGGATATACGAGTGTGACTTGTATGTATCGTGTCTAATCCAGAAATAGAGACAAAGGGATGAGACAATACTTGCACAAGGTTTTTCGGATGACTATTTCTATTAGTTGGATGGAATGCATGTGTTGCTAGACACTGCTCCATGTTAGTAAATAGTTACTACCAACTAAGTAGAAACCTATGGGGTCACACACCATATTGATTGAACTAGACTTGCAAAGGGCAACAACTTGCTAACTTAGTAGGACTAATATGCAAGAGGGACTAATCTGAACTTGAGTAGGATTAGGATAGGGCCTTTATGTAGTAAACAAGGAGTTGTTAACTATATAAAGGATGCTCCTAGCTTCCTTTCTACAACTAATGCTCATAACATTACTTGAGTAGGAGAGTGATAACTCCATAATTGGAGTTATATTCTATTGTGATTACTTGTCGTTTCGCGTACTTTCCGATGCATTTATGTGTGCTTTAGGCCGAGTTTTGATAGTTTTGAGCATACTTGAGTATTTGGACTTCATGGTGTAATCCGGGCGTTTTATGCATGTTTTATGCTTTATTTTTCGCATTTGATATTCCGGTATTTGTTCGTGTTGTGGATTTCAGGAACTGGAAGCGTGGAGTGTGGATTTTGGAGTGGAAGCGAACTTCGAAAAGAAAGAAACTCAAGGAATTCATGAGAGAATGGAAGAAGAGGAGAAAAAAACTTGGCCAAATTTTCAAGAGGAGTGAAAATAAGCAACACACATGGAAGATCAACGTGATCCTACAATACAAAAGGTGATCCTATGATCACAAGATCAAGTGCAAGACCACCAACGTGATCCTACAATCAAGTAAGGTGATCCTAGGATCACAAATTGTGATCACAAGATCACATTACTTGATCTGACGCATGACAAAGGGGGTGAAAGTGTTATTCTTAAAAACTTAAAAAGAAGTAACGTGTTTTAACAAGAAGGAACGACCTAGGGCACTCATTATTCATCGTTGGACGCCATTGAAGAGCAAGGTGCATTCTTAGAGCTTGGAGACCATCATTTGATTCTCTATCTTCTTCCCCTCTTTAGTTTTTGTTTATGATCATTGAAACTTTGTACTTTGATAATGTGTTTTAGTAGCTAAACCCTCTATTCGGGATATCTCATAGGGAACTAGGGTTTTGAACACCATATTTTGGTGATTTATGGATTATGTTTCATGCTTATTAGCTTAATTGGATGTTTATGCTTAGTTATGCTTGATTCATACGCGTAATTCTATCTTTCATATTGTTTGACGTCACAAAAAGATTGATCTAGGTGATAATTATTAGAGGAATCAATAGTTATTGCTTGAACTTGAATCTTGCACTAGTCGAATATAGGGTTGAGGAATCTTGCTAGTTAACTAGAACAAAGAGTTGATATCAAGATCATAATGCATATTTAAACTTAAGTAGGCTAGAGGAATCAGGTACAAGAGTTTAAATATAGACTTTGGTTGAGGAATCTTCAAAGTGAAATTGCTCGTTTGGCTAAGTAGAAAACATCCATGTTGTATGAACATAAATCCTAAGTGGTGTGAATTCCCTAGTGAACCCGTAGAGATATCCTGAATTTTTCATCTTCTTGAGAAACTCCTACAAATCAATCTCTATTAATCGTGAATTAATTCATCGAATTAATCGGGACTCTTGTCTTTTATTTTCCATAGGGATTAGAAAACAAACAACTGCGTTTGCCCCACATAAGGATTGAAATTATTAACTAATTTAGATAGAAGTCTCTTGGGTTCGACAACCCGGATTTTCGGAATATTATCACTACACCGACAACTGTGCACTTGCAGTTGGATTTGTACCAAATTTTTGGCGCCGTTTTCGGGGACTTCAAATAAATTAGTTATTATTTTTCTCTTTAGGGATTTATTTTTTCAGTTTATACCCGTTACTCACCTATTTTCTGTGTGTGATTTGTGTTTTCAGGTTTGATTTACTTGGTGCATGTCCAGTTCTAGAGACGAGCCTTTGCATCCAGTACTTGAGGATCCGGAATCGTTATTGCGTGCAAAATGTAGAGACAAGAGGAAAGCAAATTCAGTTCAGATGGACGAGCAAACTAGAGCTGAGTTTGAGAGGTTCCGCAAGGGGTTGAAAGATGCGGAAGCAGCTAGAGCTGCAGCGGTGGAAGATGCATTAAATCAAGCAAGGGAAACTGAGGAGCTCAGAGCTCAGTTGACCGAGATGAAAGCTGCTATGGCTCGCTTAAACCCTCCAAATCCACAACCACGTCTTGGTGTGGGGGTACAAGGAGAAACGATGGAGGTAATAATAACAACGGGGGGAACAATAATAACGGAGGAAATAATGCACAGGATGTGGCAGCATAGGTGAATAATGTTGAGGAGGATGAGCGTCCTTTGGGGGATTACTTCAGAACTACACCGGATGGGTATCAACCCACTATTGCCAGGCCCCAGATTAACGTTGCGCATTTCGAGATACGCCAACCATTGATCAACATGGTTCGGGATGAGTGCTTATTCACTGGAGCCCAAAGTGATGATCCGCATCAACACTTGCTAAATTTTGAGCAGATTACCTCCACGATGTATGATCAGAGAGTTCCACTCGAGACGATAAAGCTCATGGTTTTCCCCTTCTCCTTATCGGGAAAGGCAAAGACATGGCTTATGGAACTTCCAGCTAGCAGTATAGTTACATGGGCATATTGTAGCAGGGAATTTCTCAGGAAGTATCTTCCGCCATCCAAGGTTGCTCAACGGATGGCTGATATAACAAAATTTACACAACAGGAAGATGATTCTCTGGGAGACACGAAAAATTCACCAGCTCCTTCGCAGATGCCCCACTCACGGAGAGCCATGGTACAAACTTCTGCACTATTTTTATAATGCCTTTGACAGAGAGACTGCAAATGAACTGGACATGATGGCTCAGGGTAATTTTATGGGCCTGGGATTACAGAGATGTCGGGATCTGCTGGATAATGTAGCAAAACGTGAGTCTACGAGGTCTGAGACTCGTAGAAACACGAAATCAGATGGGGCATTGGTTAGTAAAATTGAGTCCATGGTGGAACAAAAATTTGAACATCAGATGGCAGTGATGACTTCAGCTTTCAGTAATATGAATCCATCGACACAGGTGAAGTCAGTGAGAGAAATGGTGGCAGATGCAAATCAGGGATATGGAGATGGTATGGAAGATGTAAACTACATGGGTCAACCACGACAGCAGCAATGGTCCAACACTTACCATCCAATCAACCGCAACCACCCCAACTTCAGCTATGCCAATCCAAACAGTGGATTATATGCGCCGGGTCAAAGGCCAAGTGTCCCATACCAAGCTCAAAGACAGGTTCCACAACAGCAGGCTCCACAATCAGAAGAACAAGATACAAACGCGTTGATGAGGAAACTGTTAGCTAGCTATGATAAAATTGAGAGCAAGATTGTCGCGATGGAAGCCACGATGAAGAGACATGAGACACAGATTGGCCAGATAGCCAATCAAAATACTCGACTTCCACCGGGTATGTTACCTTCTAACACAATCACTCCACCTGAGCAATTGAAGGCTACCACTACTCGCAGTGCGACAACCACTAAGGATCCTCCATATCCTACCCACGCGCGAGTTGAGGCGACCAAGGCCACCGAAAAAGCATTGGATGAAGAAATTCCCGTGCCTACCGTGATTCCCAAATAAAAGGAAACGAGTAGGAAGTCGGAGGAGAAGCCTAAGCCAAAGGAAGATTATAGTGTGCGTGTGCCATACCCGCAGAGATTGAAGAGTCAAGAGGATGCCAAGCACTTTAAGAAGTTTGTGGATATCTTCAAGAAGCTGCACATTAATATCCCTTTTGCGGAGGTCATTTCGCAAATGCCCAATTATGCTAAATTTCTCAAGGACCTCCTTTCCAATAGGAGGCGCATGGATGATTTTGAGACTGTGACTCTAAATGAAGAGTGTAGCGCCGTTGTTCAAAAAGCGCTACCAAGGAAGATGAAAGATCCAGGTGGTTTCATCATTCCTGTGACATTGGGAGATGCATTTCATGGTAGGGCATTGTGTGATCTTGGCGCAAGCATCAACTTGATGCCCACTTAAGTTTTTGAGCAGCTTGGTGTGGGAGATCCAAAACCCACTCGGATGTGCTTGCAGATGGCTGACCGCACCATCAAACGCCCAAGAGGTGTTTTGGAGGACGTGCTTGTGAGAGTGGAGGGACTCATCTTCCCCGCTGATTTTGTGATTCTAGATATGGAGGCAGATGATGATGTCCCCCTTATCTTGGGCCGCCCGTTCTTGGCCACAGGGAGGACAATCATTAATGTGGCTAATGGAGAGCTAACTATGAGGATCAATGATGAGAAGTGAACTTCGGAAAGAAAGAAACTCAAGGAGTGCATGAGAGAATGGAAGAAGAGGAGAAAAATACTTAGCCAAATTTTCAAGAGGAGTGAAAAGAAGCAACACACATGGAAAATATACGTGATCCTACAATACAAAAGGTGATCCTATGATCACAAGATCAAGTGCAAGACCACCAACGTGATCCTACAATCAAGTAAGGTGATCCTAGGATCACAAATTGTGATCACAATATCACATTACTTGATCTGACGCATGACAAAGGGGGTGAAAGTGTTATTTTTAAAAAATTAAAAAGAAGTAACGTGTTTTCACAAGAAGGAACGAACTAGGGCACTCATTATTCATCGTTGGACGCCATTGAAGAGCAAGGAGCATTCTTAGAGCTTGGAGACCACCGTTTGATTCTCTATCTTCTTCCCCTCTTTAGTTTTTGTTTATGATCATTGAAACTTTGTACTTTGATAATGTGTTTTAGTAGCTAAACCCTCTATTCGGGATATCTCATAGGGAACTAGGGATTTGAACACCATATTTTGGTGATTTATGGATTATGCTTCATGCTTATTAGCTTAATTGGATGTTTATGATTAGTTATGCTTGATTCATACGCGTAATTCTATCTTTCATATTGTTTGACGTCACAATAAGATTGATCTAGGTGATAATTATTAGAGGAATCAATAGTTATTGCTTGAACTTGAATCTTGCACTAGTCGAATATAGGGTTGAGGAATCTTGCTAGTTAACTAGAACAAAGAGTTGATATCAAGATCATAATGCATATTTAAACTTAAGTAGGCTAGAGGAATCAGGTACAAGAGTTTAAATATAGAATTTGGTTGAGGAATCTTCAAAGTGAAATTGCTCGTTTGGCTAACTAGAAAACATCCATGTTGTATGAACATAAATCCTAAGTGGTGTGAATTCCCTAGTGAACCCGTAGAGATATTCTGAATTTTAAACTCCTACAAATCAATCTCTATTAATCGTGAATCAATTCATCGAATTAATCGGGACTCTTGTCTTTTATATTCCATAGGGATTAGAAAACAAACAACTGCGTTTGGCCCACATAAGGATTGAAATTATTAACTAATTTAGATAGAAGTCTCTTGGGTTCGACAACCCGAATTTCTGGAATATTATCACTACACCGAAAACTGTGCACTTGCAGTTGGATTTGTACCAGAGAGAAAGCAAGGTGACAGAGAAAGACAAGAGTCTAGGCCAAACCTAGACCCCGTCCGCCCCCCCTCTACCCGTCTGCCAAAGAGGATGAGGGCGAGCCTCTTCTTTGGTCTCCGTTGCGTAATTTCTTCTTCCTCTTCCATCGTTTCTAGCTACCACAAGGAGTTTGAAGATCTAGATCTCAACCCTAGGCGTGGATCAACCGTAGAGACGAAACACTATTTGCGTTTGAAGTCATCACATGAAACCTACAAGGTGATTATCACGAATCCTATAATATCGTTATGAATTCTCTTCATGTGATCCTTGGAGGGTCTTGTGCGGATCTTTTATTGTTTAATTCCAATGCGTAATCCGTTACGAAACCCTATAGGGGGTAGCCCAGAACACTTATTAATTCTTTTTGTTCTTCTTGAGTGTCCGATGTGGCACTTCTCAACACGCCCCGTCACGTGTGGAATTCTTTGGCCTACACGTGGATCTTTTTTTCTACGAGTGGCAGTGAGCATGTGGGTTGTTAGACCATTCACATATATGAGCTGAGGCTCTGGTACCATGTAAGAATCCATGGGGTTCCACCTCAAAACCAATTGGCAGTGAGTGGAGTAGCCCATGACACTTATTACATTTCTTCTTCTTGAATATCCGATGTGGCACTTCTCAACACGCCCCTTCACGTGCGGAATTCTTTGGCCTACTCGTGGATCTTTTTGTCTACGGGCGGAGGTGAGAACGTGGGTTGTTAGACCATTTACGTGTGTGATTCGAGGCTCTGATACCATGTAAGAATCCATGGGATTCCACCTCAAAACCAATTGGAATAAGGGGAGTAGCCCAGAACACTTCTTATTTCTTTCTGTTCTTCTTGAATGTTTGATGTGGGACTTCTCAATACTTATCAGACCTAATCTCCCTTTCTCCCTCTATCTATACTCCCTGTCCCTCGACCTTCTCCCCTTCTCTCTTATTCATATATGACTTTGGGTGTCTGGTTTAGAGTTGGGGTATGGTAGAGTCGTCTGTTCTATGGGTTAGGACAGCATCATGGAGAGTGTCAATTTTTATTGTTGGGTTTCTTTGAATTAGGCTTTGGTTCTTGTTGGGTTCGAATAATCTTGGAAGGGGTTGTTAATTGGGTTAGGGCTGGTTGTGGATTGTGTGGTGGTGATTGTGGGGGTCTTTAGGTTTTTGTTTGGGTTCGCAGAATCTTGGTAGGAGTCATGTGTTTGGGTAGGGGCTGGTTGTGGGTTGTGTGTGTTTATTGTGGCGGTCATGGTGATAATGTTACCTGAATCTGGGCTTTAGTCGCCAAATCTAGCTTCAATCACCGGAAATTCGGTTGGGTGACAGTGTTAGGGTGGCTAGAATAGTAATTAAAATAGTGTGTTTTGAGTGTTCATACATGAAAGTTAATAGACAATTGTACCCTTTCAATTAAAGAACGTGATCGTGAAAAAGTTTTACCCAATTTTAATTAGCATGATTTATTGCAAATGGGGGATGCAATAAACCTGTTTTAAAAAGTGACGGTTGCAATGTATTAGTTTCGGTATACTGGAGGTATTTATTAGGTAATTAAGAAAAAAATATATTATGTTTATTGAACAAAGGCTTTGCAAGTAGACGTCATATGTTTTCCACTTATCTCGTCAGGTGGAATATTCAATAAAGCTCTACTTGAAACATTGTTAGTTATTGAAAAAAATCAATAGACCATATGCACTACAAAAGCTGTTAAGTGTCTAAAAACAAATGTAATTTTAATTATAAGAATGGTAATCATGGAAAATTTTAGTTTGCTTATTTATACTAAAATTATTTGCACGAAAATTCATGTTATATTTTGAAGTTCCGTTTCATTTAGCACAAAAAATGAAATCATTAAAAATCATGGCTATCCCGTACAACATCATCTTGTTATTAAGTTCATCATGGTTCAACGTGTAACTATTGACCATTGATTTTTTTCCTAGTTTATCTTTCAATTATGGCATTGTCACTCGATTTTCTGCTAAAACTATTTACATGAATGGTTGAAGTTATGTTTCATTTCACACGAAAAATGAACTATACAGATAGATAGATAGATAGATAGATAGATAGATAGACTAACAAACAGATAGATACATAGATATATTATAAAATAGGAGGAAAATAATAATACATTCGCTTTCCTTATAAGAATCACGTAGCTAAAACATATTAATGTCACTACTAGAAATGAGCACAAAAATGACAAAGTTATGCTAAAATTCGCACGGCAAGAGCATTTTTCGCCGTTTATTATTGCATAAACGGCACATTCTCGCTTAAAATATTCTTATACGGCGATAAAATAGTGGGCCCATATATATTTTTGCATAAAAGGAAAGAGTTCTGCCTAAAACGGCAATAAATATTAACTCCGTTAATGATTTTATAAACGGCGATAATTTATTACTAACGGCGCCGTTTCTTTATCCTCGTAAATGATATTTAACAGAAACGACGAGACCTTATCTAACGCCGCTAGTATCTATCTTGTGTTTATGTACACGTGTCCCACTATACCCAAAATTGTTTGATACCTCTGCCAAATTTTGGGGCAAAAATATGGTTAGCCCGCGCAAGTGAAGAGATAAGAACCTAGGTCTGGGGAATAAAACCCTTCACATTTCCATAAGCCAGAAGAAGAGAGAAAAGAGAGAGAAGAGAACACAGAGATAGAAGAGAAGAGAGAATCGAGAGAAAATGGTGGAGCGGTGCACCCAGTAGCCACAAGATCTGCAAGACCCCTCTCCATCAATCGCACACAATCGTCAACCCTTCTCTGCGAATATGGTAATCTGATTCGTAATCCTTGATTTTCGTTTTGTATACACAATCGCCCAGTTGTTTATCATGAACTGGGGTTCGTTGATTTTCTTTGTTGATTATTGATTTTTATTATTGATTTGTGTTGGGTTTTTGAAGGGATTGAAGTGGACGGTCTGAGCTTGGAAGAAGTGGTTTGTGTCGGGTTTCAGGCAAAGGAAGTTACAAGGTGCAACTGAAAGCCCTTTCTCTTGTTTTATTGGTTTTTTGAATCTGGTAGATGAAGTGAAAACCCTTTCTCTTCTTGTAATGGTTTTTTGGATATGGTATGCTTATGTTTGGTCTTCTATTTGGCTTTGCTTGTGATTTATGCATTCTTTTAGTTTATTTTTTTGAAATTGCTTGAAATTGGTAATGGATTGTTCAATTTAAGATGATTTTAGTTGTTGTTTGCATAGTGTTAGGCTTAAATCTGGTTGATGAGTAATTGGTTTTCTATTTTTATTTTGATTATTCCCGACTTTCGAGCCCGGTAACGATTGTAAACAACAATTGAAATTCAAAAAGAAACACGAAGAATAAGTTGACTATAAAACACTGTTAATAATTTGCCTGATAGGGTAATTACATAATGAAACTAGAAAAAAACAACTAAAAGGAAAACAACTAAAGAGCAGGAGCAGGCTGGGCCAAAATAACATCAAAGGAGACAGGAGTGTCTTCCGCAGTAGGGAGCATTGCAAATGGCATTAAATCATAAACTGGAACCATAGCTGTTTCGACTTCGACTCGTGCAACCCTTTTTTGAACCTTCCCTTTGATCTTTCCACCAGATTGGATCTTCTTCGTGCTTTTGTCTTTTTTTGTCTTTCTTTTCACTTTCTTATCGGGGGCTTTCATAACTAAACTTGGCTGCCCCATTTTCTCGTAAGTGGTTGCAAGTTGCCACATATCAGCGGGTGGGGGTATTAGTGACAGACAAGGTGATTGTGTGTAGATCTGTGGAAAAAGAGAAACGAGGTAGGGGCTTTTATAGTGTTGATCCTCCGTAACAGTCCAATTGATGGATTAAATGATCATTAATGGTAGAGGTGGGAGGACCCTGGATTGGCATGCATTTGTGAAGCCAAAGGGACTGCAGTTACATATGCATGAAGCTGCTTCAAGGAATTGGTTTCAAATGCATGCAACCGGGTCTGACCCATTGGGTTTTTTTACCAAATTGTATATGGGTTGGGTCCTGTCTATTTAATAAAGATACATTATTTGGAGCAACTCATTTAAACCTATTTTAGCCACATTTTATATGGGTTGGGTCATGTACATTTAATAAACAAGTATTATTTGTAGCAACCCAATTAAATACATTAGTAATAAACAAGTATCATTCAAGTTGTGTATATGTATTGTTGTATTTTCAGTTCTTTCTCACTACCATTATTGATGCTTTGATATCTTATAACCTTATTGATTCGCGAAAGAAAATTTTTGATGTTGCCATGTGAGCTTATGTTCATGTTTCAGTCGTAAATTATTATTTACACTTTGCTTATAAGTGTCTTATTGTCATTGGTTTGTAATTTCTGTAGTCTGGTTAGGATTGTTTTCTGACTGTCCCAACCGATCCGGAAATTTCATGAACTGGGCCATCTGGGTAGCTGTCCGACAAATCGGTGCAACCCCAAAACAATACCCATGGAATTGTGAATTCTATGGTATTGGTTAGTAGTTGCACCGGTTCGCTACGCGCCACCCAGTGGAGCCAGTTCTCTAAATTTCAAGATACTTTGGACATCGACGTGAAGCGAGAAATGGTGAGACCTATGTTGTGGTACGTCTTCTTTCCTTTTCAAGCATCATGTATTTGAAGAGAGGCGAATCCCTGGACCAGTTCAATTGCATGTCTGCTATACCGATTATTATTTGTTTCAACATGAACGCTAGAAACCCTACTAGGCGGAATTAGGGTTCATACCTGCGTCCAAGCTATCTGATGTAGGTCTGAACACTCCAAATCTTCTCACGTATTCCTGAAGTTCCTCCTGGACGCAAGTGTGGGCTTGCTACTTCCAGAATCCTTCTTGGCCTCCAGACGAATTGCTCTCACTCTCGAAACCCTAGATTTCAGTGTGTATCTAAATCATACGAATTCTGAAGACTAAGTACACTTATATAGGCTACGGGAGGGACCTGGAGGAGAAAATACGAATCAGGCTCCTAACTTTATTAGGACTTCTGGTTCCACCTGAACCTAGTCCGAATAATGTTCATAACAGTTAGTACCACTAAATAACTGTTATTGCACTCCTGTCCATATTCTCAAAATCTAATATTTCGAGCTCCTGTTATTAAATACTTATTATCTCCCCATGTTAAGATTACAGATATTCGTCGATTAAATTAATTACTGACTAATTCATTTAATCGACCTCTTCCTATTTCCTTGATCCTTACCACTTAACTTATTTGATATGTCCAGATTACAAATTAATCTACCTGCAGGGTTTGACATAATCAAAAGTTATAAGCTTCATCAAGGGGATATCTTCAATCCCATAACCGGGACATGGATTCCTTCGATATATCAATATACACCATGGACTCAATAGTATTACCCAACTCATCGAGGTTATTGACTCCATAGGAATCTCACTCACTTGACTTGTTAAAACAATAACTACTAAATACATGTGCACATTGACTATCTAAGGATTAAGAGCATAAGTAATCATAATAACCATGAGACATAGCTAGTCTTATTATGTCAGTACAAAGACAATGATCTTAACTTGGTCCTGTTCAATATACACAAAGTATACTAGCACATTGAGTTGAAACTATAGTATAAACTATATTGTTTCCTGTTGCCAAGACAGACCTACTAAAACAATGTGCTAGAATCGTTCCGACGGTTTGTCTAATTCCATCTAGATTGTGAACTCACAACTTTCATTCCACAAGAACAGAAGATAAGATCCTCTGTGTGTAAGCTATACCTACACACCAGATCTTCTACTATGCAGAATAATAGACAACCGTGCACAATAATAATATAATGCAAAAAACATTGCCCAAAACCATTCTCATAAATATCAAATTAATATAATCCAATACAAAAAGCATGGCTTTTAGTATTCAATCCAACAATCTCCCACTAAGAATCAAGTTGTATTTTCAGTTGTGTATATGTATTGTTGTATTTTCAGTTCTTTCTCACTACCATTATTGATCCTTTGATATCTTATAACCTTATTGATTCGCGAAAGAAAATTTTTGATGTTGCTGTGTGAGTTTATGTTCATGTTTCAGTCGTAAATTATTATTTACACTTTGCTTAAAAGTGTCTTATTGTAATTGGTAATAATATAGCTTTTAGTAATAAACAAGTATCATTCAAGTTGTGTATATGTATTGTTGTATTTTCAGTTCTTTCTCACTACCATTATTGATCCTTTGATATCTTATAACCTTATTGATTCGCGAAAGAAAATTTTTGATGTTGCTGTGTGAGTTTATGTTCATGTTTTAGTCGTAAATTATTATTTACACTTTGCTTAAAAGTGTCTTATTGTAATAGGTAGTAATATAGCTTTTAGTAATAAACAAGTATCATTCAAGTTGTTTATATGTATTGTTGTATTTTCAGTTCTTTCCCACTACCATTATTGATCCTTTGATATCTTATAACCTTATTGATTCGCGAAAGAAAATTTTTGATGTTGCTGTGTGAGTTTATGTTCATGTTTCAGTCGTAAATTATTATTTACACTTTGCTTAAAAGTGTCTTATTGTAATTGGTTTGTACTTTCTGTAGTCTGGTTTGGATTGTTTTCTGACTGTCCCAACCGATCCGGAAATTTCATGAACTGGGCCATCTGGGTAGCTGTCCGACAAATCGGTGCAACCCCAAAACAATACCCATGGAATTGTGAATTCTATGGTATTGGTTAGTAGTTGCACCAGTTTGCTACGCGCCACCCAATGGAGCCAGTTCTCTAAATTTCAAGATACTTTGGACATCGACGTGAAGCGAGAAATGGTGAGACCTATGTTGTGGTACGTCTTCTTTCCTTTTCAAGCATCACGTATTTGAAGAGAGGCGAATCCCTGGACCAGTTCAATTGCATGTCTGCTATACCGATTATTATTTGTTTCAACATGAACGCTAGAAACCCTACTAGGCGGAATTAGGGTTCATACCTGCGTCCAAGCTATCTGATGTAGGTCTGAACACTCCGGATCTTCTCCCGTATTCCTGAAGTTCCTCCTGGAGGCAAGTGTTGGCTTGCTGCTTCCAGAGTCCTTCTTGGCCTCCAGACGAGTTGCTCTCACTCTCGAAACCCTAGATTTCGGTGTGTATCTAAATCATACGAATTCTGAAGACTAAGGACACTTATATAGTCTACGGGAGGGACCTGGAGGAGAAAATACGAATCAGGCCTAACTTTATTAGGACTTCTGGTTCCACCAGGAACTAGTCCGAATAAAGTTAATAACAGTTAGTACCACTAAACAACTGTTATTGCACTCCTGTCCATATTCTCAAAATCTAATAAGTCGAGCTCCTGTTATTAAATACTTATTATCTCCCCATGTTAAGATTACAGATATTCGTCGAATAAATTAATTACTGAATAATTCATTTAATCGACCTCTTCCCATTTCCTTGATCCTTACCACTTAACTCATTTGATATGTCCAGATTACAAAGTAATCTACCTGCAGGGTTTGACATAATCAAAACTTATAAGCTTCATCAAGGGGATATCTTCAATCCCATAATCGGGACATGGATTCCTTCGATATATCAATCTACACCATGGACTCAATAGTATTACCCATATCATCGAGGTTATTGACTCCATAGGAATCTCACTCACTTGACTTGTCAAAACAATAACTACTAAATACATGTGCACATTGACTATCTAAGGATTAAGAGCATAAGTAATCATAATAACCATGAGACATAGCTAGTCTTATTATGTCAGTACAAAGACAATGATCTCAACTTGATCTTTTTCAATATACACAAAGTATACTAGAACATTGAGTTGAAACTATAGTATAAACTATATTGTTTCCTGTTGCCAAGACAGACCTACTAAAACAATGTGCTAGAATCGTTCCGACGGTTTGTCTAATTCCATCTAGATTGTGAACTCACAACTTTCATTCCACAAGAACAGAAGATAAGATCCTCTGTGTGTAAGCTATACCTACACACCAGATCTTCTACTATGTAGAATAATAGACAACCGTGCACAATAATAATATAATGCAAAAAACATTGCCCAACACCATTCTCATAAATATCAAATTAATATAATCCAATACAAAAAGCATGGCTTTTAGTATTCAATCCAACAATCTCCCACTAAGAATCAAGTTGTATTTTCAGTTGTGTATATGTATTGTTGTATTTTCAGTTCTTTCTCACTACCATTATTGATCCTTTGATATCTTATAACCTTATTGATTCGCGAAAGAAAATTTTTGATGTTGCTGTGTGAGTTTATGTTCAAGTTTCAGTCGTAAATTATTATTTACACTTTGCTTAAAAGTGTCTTATTGTAATTGGTAATAATATAGCTTTTAGTAATAAACAAGTATCATTCAAGTTGTGTATATGTATTGTTGTATTTTCAGTTCTTTCTCACTACCATTATTGATCCTTTAATATCTTATAACCTTATTGATTCGCGAAAGAAAATTTTTGATGTTGCTGTGTGAGTTTATGTTCATGTTTCAGTCGTAAATTATTATTTACACTTTGCTTAAAAGTGTCTTATTGTAATTGGTTTGTACTTTCTGTAGTCTGGTTTGGATTGTTTTCTGACTGTCCCAACCGATCCGAAAATTTCATGAACTGGGCCATCTGGGTAGCTGTCCGACAAATCGGTGCAACCCCAAAACAATGCCCATGAAATTGTGAATTCTATGGTATTGGTTAGTAGTTGCACCGGTTTGCTACGCGCCACCCAGTGGATCCAGCTCTCTAAATTTCAAGATACTTTGGACATCGACGTGAAGCGCGAAATGGTGAGACCTATGTTGAGGTACGTCTTCTTTCCTTTTCAAGCATCACGTATTTGAAGAGAGGCGAATCCCTGGACCAGTTCAATTGCATGTCTGCTATACCGATTATTATTTGTTTCAACATGAACGCTAGAAACCCTACTAGGCGGAATTAGGGTTCATACCTGCGTCCAAGCTATCTGATGTAGGTCCGAACACTCCGGATCTTCTCCCGTATTCCTGAAGTTCCTCCTGGACGCAAGTGTTGGCTTGCTGCTTCCAGAATCCTTCTTGGCCTCCAGACGAATTGCTCTCACTCTCGAAACCCTAGATTTCGGTGTGTATCTAAATCATACGAATTCTGAAGACTAAGGACACTTATATAGGCTACGGGAGGGACCTGGAGGAGAAAATATGAATCAGGCCTAACTTTATTAGGACTTATGGTTCCACCTGAAACTAGTCTGAATAAAGTTAATAACAGTTAGTACACTAATTAACTGTTATTGCACTCCTGTCCATATTCTCAAAATCTAATATTTCAAACTCCTGTTATTAAATACTTATTATCTCCCCATGTTAAGATTACAGATATTCATCGAATAAATTAATTACTGACTAATTCATTTAATCGACCTCTTCCCATTTCCTTGATCCTTACCACTTAACTCATTTGATATGTCCAGATTACAAAGTAATCTACCTGCAGGGTTTGACATAATCAAAACTTATAAGCTTCATCAAGGGGATATCTTCAATCCCATAATCGGGACATGGATTCCTTCGATATATCAATCTACACCATGGACTCAATAGTATTACCCAACACATCGAGTTTATTGACTCCATAGGAATCTCACTCACTTGACTTGTCACAACAATAAATACTAAATACATGTGCACATTGACTATCTAAGGATTAAGAGCATAAGTAATCATAATAACCATGAGACATAGCTAGTCTTATTATGTCAGTACAAAGACAATGATCTCAACTTGGTCCTGTTCAATATACACAAAGTATACTAGCACATTGAGTTGAAACTATAGTATAAACTATATTGTTTCCTGTTTCCAAGACAGACCTACTAAAACAATGTGCTAAAATCGTTCCGATGGTTTGTCTAATTCCATCTAGATTGTGAACTCACAACTTTCATTCCACAAGAACAGAAGATAAGATCCTCTGTGTGTAAGCTATACTCTACACACCAGATCTTCTACTATGCAGAATAATAGACAACCATGCACAATAATAATATAATGCAAAAACATTGCCCAAAACCATTCTCATAAATATCAAATTAATATAATCCAATACAAAAAGCATGGCTTTTAGTATTCAATCCAACAATCTCCCACTAAGACTCAAAGCCATGCAGAAACACACCTCAAACCCATTCCCTCTACGTGACCATCAAAAGCCTTAGCTGTCAAACACTTCGTAAATGGGTATGCCCGGTTATCCGCTGATGCAATCTTCATCACTGCCACATCACCTCTGTGCACAAATTCTCTAATCAAATGATTTTTACGCTCTATGTGTTTTCCTTTCTTGTGAGCTCTTGGTTCCCTTGAGTTTGCAATCGCGCCGCTATTATCGCAATAAAGCGTCATAGCCGGTTGTGCACTCAGTACCACTCCAAGATCCATTAGAAAGTTTCTGAGCCAAACAACTTCCTTAGCAGCTTCCGAAGCAGCCACATATTCAGCTTCCATGGTAGAATCAGCAATGCAAGACTGTTTGATGCTCCTCCAACTAATGGCTCCACCTCCTAAAGTGAAAACATATCCAGAGGTAGACTTCCTGCAATCCCTATCTGACTGAAATCTGAGTCTGTGTATGCAATGGGTACAAGACTATTTTCATCGTAAACCAACATATAGTCTCGAGTCCTTTTCTGGTACTTAAATATATGTTTCACCGCAGTCCAATTTCTCTGCCAGGGTTAGACTGATATCTACTAACCATGCCAACAGTAAAGCAGATATCCGGTCTAGTACACAACATCGCATACATGAGGCTTCCTACTGCAGAAGCATAAGGAACTGCTTTCATGCTTTCTACCTCATCAGGTGTCTTAGGACACTGATCCTTAGATAGACTGATTCCATGTCTGAAAGGGATTAACCCTTTCTTGGAATCCTGCATGCTAAACCTTGCAAGAACAGTATTAATATAATGGGCTTGTGACAAGCCCAACATCCTATTTTTCCGATCTCGCACAAGCTTGATCCCTAGAACGTATGCTGCTTCTCCCAAGTCTTTCATATCAAATTGACTTGATAACCATACCCGCACACTAGATAATACACCCACATTGTTTCCTATGAGCAATATATCATCAACGTAAAGTATCAAGAATACCACCACGTTTTCCTTACACTTCTTGTACACACACGGCTCATCCGGACATTGATCAAAACCAAAAGATTTGATTGCCTGATGAAAATGGATGTTCCATGATCTAGATGACTGCTTAAGTCCATAAATAGACCTCTTAAGCTTGCGCAACTTGTGCTCCTGGCCCTTAGTTACGAATCCTTCTGGTTGCATCATATAAATGCACTCATCAAGACTTCCATTAAGGAAAGCTTTCTTGGCATCCATTTGCCAAATTTCGTAATCGAAATGAGCCGCAATGGACAAGAGAATCCTGATAGACATAATCATGGCTACTGGCGAAAAAGTTTCCTCATAGTTGATCCCTTCTTTCTGAGTGAAACCTTTCGCAACAAGCCTTGCTTTGAAGGTTTCAACCTTCCCGTCTACCCCTCTATTTTTCTTGTAAATCCACTTACATCCGATGGGGTATACCCCATCTGTTGGATCTACAAGATCCCAGACCTGATTGGAGTACATAGACTCCATCTCAGAAATCATAGCCTTTTTTCACTTTTCCGCATCCGTACTTCCATCAGCTTCGTTATAGTTACTGGGATCAGTATCATGTTCATCTGGGACCTTGTCGAAAGACTCTCCCAAGTACATGTATCTTTCTGGTTTACGAGGAACCCTCCCACTACGACGAGGTTGTACTTGTGGTTCACTAGCAGTAACATTTTCCCCACTGCTCGGTTGCGGCGGAATGTCACTACTATCTTGTGGATCACTAGTATTAACATTTCCTCCACTCCCTCTTACGGTGGGATGTCAACACTGTTTTGTTGTGTATCACGAGTATCTACATCTCCCCAACCCCCCAAAGGTAGTTGAATGTCGATATCATTTTCTTTTGGTATTTCCTCTTGTACGTTTGGTATATCATGACCTTGGTCTATTTGATTTCCTCGCATTTCTTCAAGAACAACTTTACTTTTAGGCTCGTGATCCATAATATAGTCTTCCTCTAAGAATCTCGCATTGGTACTAACAATGACTTTCTGATCCTTAGGACTATAAAATAAACCACCCTTTGTTCCTTTAGGGTATCCTACAAAGACACATACTTTTTTCCTTGATTCCAACTTACTTGCGTTCCCCTTCCGCACATGTGCTGGACTGCCCCAAATCCGAACATGCCGTAGACTGGGCTTGCGCCCAGTACAAAGTTCTGTGGGTGTAGTTGGTACTGACTTAGATGGAACCAAGTTCAAAATATATGCAGCTATCTCTAAAGCATGCTCCCAAAAAGAAGTTGGTAAATCTGAATAACTCATCATGGATCTCACCATTTTTAAAGAGTCCTATTCCTTCGCTCTGCCACACCATTCTGTTGTGGCGTACCTGGAGCAGACAACTGGGATTGAATCCCTTGTTCCTCCAAGTAATCCCTGAATTGTCCCAAGAGGTACTCGCAACCTCAATCAGATCGAAATGAATTGATATATTTTCCTAGATGGTTCTCTGATTCTGCCTTAAAAATTTTAAATTTCTCAAAGGCCTCAGACTTATGCCGCATCAAAGAAATGTATCCATATCTTGAGTAATCATCAATAAAAGTAATGAAATACTCAAAACCTCCTCTCGCTTGGACATTCATTGGTCCACAAACATCTGAATGGATAAGCTCCAACAGTTCTTTGGCCCTATTACCCTTTGCCAAAAATGGCCTCTTGGTCATCTTACCTTCTAAACATGACTCACATGCTGGTAGTGCCTCCACTTTTAATGATCCTAATGTATTCTGCTTATATTGATATGACCAAGTCGTAAACGCCAAAGATATGTTTGGTTTATCTTGCAAGGTTCCTTTCTCTTTTTAGGTAAGTTATCCGATTTATTCAGCTCATATAGCTGCGCTATGGGAGTCTCAGTATTTATAATGTAAAGACCATCCACCAATGTACCAGAACAAATATATTTTTCTTAATAACCACAGAGTCATTAAAATAAACTGAATATTCATTCTTAACCAACTTAGAAACTGAAATCAAATTCCTTCTAATGGAAGGTACATAAAGACAATCTTTGAAAACTAAAATCCTATCATTCCCAAAATGTAAGAAACAAATTCCGATTGCAACTGCAGCTACTTTATTCGTGTTGCCCAAGTGTAGATAAATCTCGCCATCACTAAGCTGTCTGGTTTCCTGGAACCCCTGCAATGTTGCAGACATGGTCAGTGGCTCCCGAATCTACACACCAGGTTCTAGTAGATCAAACCGCTAGACACGATTCAACTATTAGTGAAAGAGATATACCTGAGTTGTTCTGGATTGGACGAGTCAGGAACTTTGGACATTGCTTCTTCTAATGCCCTCTCTGGTTACAGAGGAAACACTTGTCTTTCGGCTTTCCTAATGTCCCCTGAGGAGCAAGTGCTTGCTGTGGCCCACGAGCTATTCCTTGAGGTGCCGGAGCAACCTTTGGAACTACTGCTTGTGCAAGTTTCTTCTTCTTCTTAGCCCTAGGGTTAGAAGCATAAGCCTTTTCAGCCACCATTACATTAACCGGTTTCTGTAGGAGTCCCTCAGCTGCTTGAAGCTCCTTTAACAATTCGGCTAAAGAATAAGTCTTTTTGTTCATATTATAATTTAGCCGAAAACTGTTAAATGAATCAGACAGCGTCATGAGCACGATATCGACCTGAGTTTCCTCATCGATGACCGCTCCAAGGATCTCTAGTTCACCTAGAAGAATTATCATATTCAGAACATGATCCCTTACAGAGGATCCTTCAACCATTTTTTTATTCATGAGGTTTTTCATAGCAACCTGCCTAGCAGCACGATCCTGATCCCCAAACATGTCTTTGAGGTTCTCCATGATCTCAAGGGCAGAGCCCATGTTCTCATGCTGATGATGCAACACATTAGACATGGATCCTAATATGTAGAATTTAGCCATCTTATGGGCTTTCTGCCACCTCTTATAAGGCTTGGCTTCTTCCTCAGGAGCCCCTTCTAGAGGTTCTTCAGGACATTCCTCAAGAAGCACAAATTTGTAATCCTCAGCAGTTAGCACAATATTCAAATTCCTCTTCCAATCAATATAGTTTGATCCAATGAGTTTGTTTTGATTCAAGAGAATAGATAGTGGGTTGAATGAATTCGACATTTTGAACCTGAGAATCATGTAAATAAAACATATAAGGGCAATGTAAACCACCAGTAGTCTAACACACATAAAAATAGTATGCCACGATGGGTGGACGTCTACCATTCATTCTATAGTTTGACATGGTACATTTGGTCTTGCAAGCCATAGCAGTGACTCCGATGGGGAGGATACTATAACTTACATCTAAGTGTATACCATCATTTTACTTCTAAATCCCTTACCCCATTACATGCCTCTCAGATGGAGAGATGACACATAAATAGTAATTGTTAGAAGTATCCTCATAGAAATTTATACCACTGATACTATAGTGGTTATGTTTGATAAGAAGGTTAACTCCAAGGCTAACACACGCAACCAACTACATCACTTATAATTCAATGATGGAGACCGCGGGATCTAGAAGCACTGGACTCCCTCTCCCACTTAGTTGTTTGAACAATTTAATATAAATTAAATTTTTTATCCATGTTGTCCATCATTAAAATGCAAGCATTCACAATAATCATACACATAGATACAATCAAACACATAATAAGCATTCAACCACACACAGCCCTGGTATTATGGTCCAAGCTTCATTATTCGCACTATCATGCTTCAGTCTCATCTTTTCCGAGATTGACCTTTAAGAGTTTCCCGCCGATCCAACTCGGCTCTAATTGGCTGGGGGTTTTCAGGGGGCAGCGCGCCCCTGATAGGGTTCGGGGGTTTTTCCCCGAATTTTTTTTTCTGGGCTGGTGTTTCTGGGGTGCGATTTCTTTACATCGTTTTTAACCCGGTGTGCCCTTTTTCTGAAAATCGCCATGCCATCTTCGCCCTTCTGTCTTCACTATAATTACAGTAACCCTAGCCTCCACGAATTCCGCAAATCAGTCTATAACAGAGTACCAGCGACTGCTATAGACTTTCAATGCCTCCAAGGAGTTCACATGCTCTTCTAAAAATGGAATAAGAGAACCTAGGGTTTACTATTACAGATTTTAGATTTCATCCATGAAAAACAGCGTGGGAACCAAAACCAAATCAAACCACACACATCAATAGTGTGACCATAATAGCAGGACACGATTCAATCTGCAAAACAGAGTTAGACATCGCAATCTTCCTACTCTAACATGCATAGCCGGTTCGATTATTGGACAACATGGATGTATAGCAGATATGCAGAGTCGAACCGGGCTCTGATACCAATTGAAGGGAGGCGAATCGCTGGACCAATTCGATTGCATGTTTGCTATACCGATTATTATTTGTTTCAACATGAACGCTAGAAACCCTACTAGGCGGAATTAGGGTTCATACCTGCGTCCAAGCTATCTGATGTAGGTCTGAACACTCCAAATCTTCTCACGTATTCCTGAAGTTCCTCCTGGACGCAAGTGTGGGCTTGATGCTTCCAGAATCCTTCTTGGCCTACAGACGAATTGCTCTCACTCTCGAAACCCTAAATTTCGGTGTTTATCTAAAGCATACGAATTCTGAAGACTAAGGACACTTAAATAGGCTACGAGAGGGACCTAGAGGAAAAAATACGGATCAGGCTCCTAAATTTGTTAGGACTTATGGTTCCACCCGAACCTAATCTGAATAATGTTAATAACAGTTAGTACCACTAAATAACTGTTATTGCACTCCAGTCCATATTCTCAAAAACTAATATTTCGAGCTCCTGTTATTAAATACGTATTATCTCCTTATGTTATGATTACAGATATCCGTCGATTAAATTAATTACTGACTAATTCATTTAATCGACCTCTTCCCATTTCCTTGATCCTTACCACTTAACTTATTTGATATGTCCAGATTATAAAGTAATCTACTTGCAGGGTTTGACATAATCAAAACTTATAAGCTTCATCAAGGGGATATCATCAATCCCATAACCGGGACATGGATTCCTTCGATATATCAATCTACACCATGGACTCAATAGTATTACCCAACTCATTGAGGTTATTGACTCCATAGGAATCTCACTCACTTGACTTGTCAAAACAATAACTACTAAATACATGTTCACATAGACTATCTAAGGATTAAGAGCATAAGTAATCATAATAACCATGAGACATAGCTTGTCTTATTATGTCAGTACAAAGACAATGATCTCAATTTGGTCCTGTTCAATATACACAAAGTATTCTAGCACATTGAGTTGAAACTATAGTATAAACTATACTGTTTCCTGTAGCCAAGACAGACCTTCTAAACAATGTGCTACAATCATTCCGATTGTTTGTCTAATTCCATCTAGATTGTGAAATCACAACTTTCATTCCAAAAGAACCGAAGATAAGATCTTCTGTGTGTAAGCTATACTCTACACACCAGATCTTCTACTATGCAGAACAATAGACAACCATGCACAATAATAATATAATGCAAAAAACATTGCCCAAAACCATTTTCATAAATATCAAATTAATATATCCAATACAAAAAGCATGGCTTTTAGTATTCAATCCAACAGTATTCTCCGCAGCACACATGTTGGTTATATACTTTGACTGTGATGCCGTGAAATTGAGCTTAACTGTGTACATGTAGGTTTGCTCTTCTATTAAATTGAGCTTTCCTTCACAATAAAATTGTTAGTTTGTCTTTGTACTATTTTTCCAGGGTTCCGGTTAAGTGGCTAGATTTTGCAACCCAACTGTTGAATAAATACCATTCTAACACCCATCAAGTCGCCTTTCAACAAGGTAAACATGGAACTGAAAAATTAGCATGACTGAGCTTGGCAACTGCGGCACCGGTACGGATTTGACTAATGTCGCTGCTCTGTTCCCCACCATGTCTTGGCGACGTCTCCAAACGATCCTCGAATTTCATAAACTGTCCCTCCTGGGTGGATGCCCTAGGCGCATAACATACCGGTGCCACTACAAAACAATCACCATGGAATTTTCAATTCTGTGGTGTTGCTTCGTACTGGCCCTGGTCTGTTATGCGGATATGCCAGCCACCGAGACGATCCGGTTCATGAATGTTCGAGGGTACTTTGGAGATCGACGTCAAACCATAACGAACAGACAAGTGACATCATCCTGAGTCGTTACAGTGCCGCAGGTGCCCATGCTCTCTGATGCTGTTTCCAATTCCATGTTCTCTTGTTGAAAAACAAATTCAAGGGTGTTCATTAGGTAACTATCAAATGTTGGGTTCGTTGTGCTAGTATCTATCTTTAACGAATCCTGCACATTGAATTTACAGGTTAGTTTACCGTCAAGTGTTGGGTTGGATTGCCCGCATTTTAGCAAACTAACCAACATCTCAGAATCTTATCTCATAACTTTAGTAAATTATTGCATTTTGTGCTTTCCAAATATACCGGATAATTAAAACTGTAAAATACCTTAAATGTCTACACGTGGTTGTGCTATACGATTTTATTCTGTAAACTTAAAATGCTATATGTTTTAATATTATTATGTACTGTTATCTTGTTTAGATTTATCCAGGCTTTGGCATCTGCACATTATGGTGACCGTTTTGGCACAGCGCGCAAATGTGAAGGCAGAACCCGCGGATTCGAAGCCTTTTTGTCGCACTCAGGGAGATACAGCTTGAGGTAAAGCTAGCTCCAGAAAGATGAGATGTATTATTTTGCAACTTCAAGATAGATAGCTAGTATAGGTTTGGTATAATGCGCAGAGTATAGGTTTTCGTCTAATGTGCTGGACTTGTACATTTGGGGTAAAACTTTGGCAATGCAATTTTTGTGGACACATAATATATTGATGTTTTTTAAAATGTGTTGTGTGTTATTTCAAGTTTAGTAGGTTTACTTGTGTTGGTTGTGCCTGAAAATAAGCTACAGGTTGGAACCTACAGCTATGATTTGGAATGGTTGCAGGGCATACCTCAAATATGGCGAGATTTTAAACTTGCTGTATTACTTAGCAACAAAAATTACGAGATTTTATTTAATTGCCGTACAAAATAAAACTCAAATACGGCAAGAATAAGCTAATATGGCTATATTTTTTCCGTAAAACATAGCGCATAAATTGCAAAAATAAAACCTTTAACAGCAAAATTACTGCCGTATATTGAAGCCCAAACACTGCGAGATGGGATATTTGTCGCCGTATATATTTTGTCAAAAACGGCGATTCTATTTCCGTATTTGGAAATAAAATACGGCGAGAGGGCTTTTACGGTTATGGTTTTTTTTTTGCCGTAGAGTATTAACGTCAAAATACCTCGCGGCCGAGCAAATTTTCGCCGTTTACGAATTAAACGGCGAGAAAATGGTCTTATACAGCAATATTATCTCGTCGTTTTTTGTCAGTTTCTAGTAGTGACAAAACAATAGAAAAAAACATCTTTGTTTTTGTTCGGATTAAGGAAAAATATAGTATTACTTTACCCTAACAGGAAGTTATCTAAGTGTCTCTGTGGTTGAAAATTACGTGTAGCGTCCTAGGGGGCTTCTTGTAATTAACTCAACCCCAAGGGGTAGGCTACAATTAGTTATAATTTTTTTTATAAATAGAGAAAACTTCACATAAATCACATGAAACTGATTTATGCCAGTATACATTACGTAGGAACCCTAGTTCTCACTACAACATTCATCCAAATGCGGAACATGGTGTGAAATAAAGTGATCGTCCTCGAGATTTGCTAGGAGCTTTGGAGCACGTCAACATAAGTGCAACGACATATCAAGGATGTCGTACGCGTACGATTACACTACAAGAGGTCTATAAGTTTAATTGCTTCCGCTATATAATTAACTATCTATGATTCATTATTGTAGCAAAAATAATCGAACATTGGCATCAGATCCTTAAGTTTGTGTTTTGTTGCTCGAAACCAGGTAAAATACGTACATGTATCCACTTTCTCGATTTTGAAAATCGAGTTTCATTATGAAAATCATATACCATCGCGTAGATCTTTCAACGAGGATTCTAGAAATATAAAGTTTGTAATTTTTAGATAAACGAGCAGAAGGTTATGGCCGTTTTAATATTTTGTCTTGATTGCGAGGTAGAAACACGATTGGTAAAATGAAAAATGTTATTCTAAACGTGTTCACATTTTGATTTGAACACATGGTTGGAATCGGAACAAACAACCGAGCACGGCAGTGTAAAGATCGTCGGAAAGGGACCACGAGAAGGCGGCGTGTGGGTTGCACGCGCCGCCGACGATGCCCTAACGCGCGGCCCCGTGCCGCATGCGCTAAATCTAGCTTCGGCTGCTTACATGGAACCAAAGCTAACGTTGCATGCTGACATGGAGATGACACGTCAGTTGTATGTTGATTTGGACAATGACGTGGCATGGCATGTGGAATGCGTAGCCAGCCTAGAGGCTGACGCGGTTGCAGACGTGGTGTTGACTGGACTTCCACATGGTGTCTGGGATCAGCAGTGCTTACGTGGCTCCTGCTACTTGAGGCGGGGCGTGACAGAGGCGGAAGCGCCCACGCGCGGCGGGAACAATCAAACAGTAGCGAATCGCTATGAACAATTTTTGAAAATCATCAAAACATATAAACCCTAATTCTTGGAAGCAAATAATCGAAATAAAATTTTCTGAGAATCAGGAAAAAGATATGAGACTATATCCAACAAATTAAACATCTGAAGGAAAAGTAACACAACACCCGTAATTCATCCTACACGTAAATCATAACAACAAAACCAATTTCACTCAAGTTACATATCAACGCAAATGTTCAATTATAAGATTTAGAAAACTTGTAACACTTCCATCCTGTGAGTATTTCAGGGCTCCGTGAGACATACTTCGCTCCTCTTACTGAAGTGGGATCTACACACACAATTTGGTGGTTATCATTGTCTCGACTTTATTTCCAGATAAATGGATTACGCGAACCCTCATCACGGTTAAAATTGGGAGAAATCAAACAAAACTGAATTTTGTGATATAGCCAAAATGGCTTTGCTCCTCCAGGGAAATGACTGCTCCGCTAAGAAAGTCTAATTAGTTCACCAAGAACCCCAGCCATCCTGAAAAAATTGGGTAGTAAATTCTGAAGTGAATAAATAGACTAAAACCCAAAATCCTAAATGTCAGATATTTTTCAAGGTCAAATATTTTCAAGCAAAATTTTAGATGCAAAAACGGAGAAGAATGAAAAATGCACGTGGTAAGGGACCACTACAAATTGATAGCTACAAAGATGTAAAAATGAGTTAATAAATTCAAAAGTGAATAAATAGGCAAAAACTCAAAACCCTATTTCAATGTCAATTTTTTTCAAGTAAAACCGTAGATGAAAAATGGAGAAGAATAAAAGATACCTGTGGGAGGAGAAGGGACGGCAACAAAGAGACCGCTACCAAGATGTTTTAACCGGAGGCGGATTCCAACGTCGCCTCTTCAAGAGCTACGAAGCAGTTCTTCTCTCCCCGCCATCACCTGTATCTCAGTCTAGTTGGGAGGGGAAAATAAAAATTGCCAATGCAATTACACATAAATAAACTAATCATTGAGAGTGTTGAAACCACGGATAGGGGTTAAGAATTGTCGGGGATCAATTTGATTGGTGTGGTGCTCGTGCTCGTCAAGATTCTCGAATCAATCAAACAGTAGCGTATGGTGGTGGATAATTTTTAAAAATCATCAAAGCATATAACTCCCTCATTTTGGCAGAAAAAAACATTGAAAGAACAGATCCCGGAGAATCAGGGAATGGATGTGAGACTATACACAACAAAAAATCTGAAAGAAAAGTAACACAAATCTGTATTTCATCACTACACTTAAATCATAACAACCAAACCAATTTCAACCAAGTTACTTACCAAGGAAAATTTTCGAGCTTCATTAAATCTTCCTCAAAGAAGGCGTCCATGTGAGATCCTCCTCAGTACGATATTTCCAATATTAGAACATTAAAACACATAAATAAATATTGCAATATAATAACTCATCAATAAAAATTGTCAATGTAATAACACATAAATTAAAACTAACCATTGAGAATGTTGAAGCCACTGGTAGAGGTTAAGAACTGTTTGGGATGAACTTGATTAGTGTGGTGATCGTGGTTGTTGGCAGCAATTCTTGGCAGGAAAAGTAACACAAATATATTTTGTCACCACGCGTAAATCATGACAACAAAACCAGTTTCAATTAAGTTACTTACCAAGGAAAATGTTTGAGCTCCATGATATCTTAAAAAATGAACACATCACTGGAAAGTCCTTCGAAGTATGATATTTTCAGTATTAGAACATTATAAAAAATATATAAATATTGCTATGTAATTAAACACATAAATAAAACTAACCATTGGGAATGTTGAAACCACGGGTAGGGGTTAGAAACTGTTGGGGATGAAATTGATAGGTGTGGTGCTCGTGGTTTTCAAGAACCTCAGGATCAATCAAGTAGTAGAGTATGGCTGTGGACGATTTTTGAAAAAATCATTAAAGCATATACACCCTAATACTTGACAACAAAAAAATCGAAATAAAATATTACTGAAAATCACCGGAATGGATATGTGAATATACCGAACAAAATATATGAAGGAAAATAACACACAACCTGTATTTCATCACTACACTTAAATCATAACAACCAAACACTTTTTAATCAAGATACTTATCAGGGAAAATTTAAAAAGCTCTTCTACGTTGCAGAACTTCCTATGCCTATTGAACATGGCACAGTCCACGAATTTACAGATAAAGTATTTATTTGGATAGAAAACTACTTGCCCTTCCATGTGACGAAAAAAACAAAGTCAATAAATTTTACTAGGGAAGAGAATACCATTCCACTTCCATTGTACCACAATGAAAACTACCACCCACTGTCCTATTGTTAAAACCCGAGGGCGTGATCTGTTGACCAATTTGGATTGAGTCAAATTTTATGTAGGGATCCAGTGGTCAGAGAATCGATCCAATTGGAAATCTCAATGATGAAAGCTCATTCTCCGTTACTATTACGATATGGAATCGCAATCATGTTAGCGGTGGTCATGACGGTAGACCAAATTTTCATCTTCATTATCTTGGGAATCTTCAGAATCTTCATCATACTGATCATCTTCAAGATATTCAACATCTTCATCATCAACTGGGTAAATTGAAACCCTGAAATTGTGTGTATAAGATTTAGAAAACTTGTAAAATTTTCATCCTGGGAGTATTTCAGGAAACTTCGTAAGACATACTTCCCTCTCTGGTGTTACCGAAGTGGGATCCAAAAACACAATTTGGTGGTTATCACTGTCTCGACTTAATTGAATAATAAATGAATTATACAAACCCTCACCAGGGTTAAAATAAGAAGAAATCAAACAACAATGAGTATTGTGATATATCAAAATTGACTTTGCATCTCTAGGGCAATCACTGCTCCGCTGAGAGTGTCGAATTATTTAACCAAGAACCCTAGTCATCCTGGTAAAAATTGAGTAATAAATTAAAAATTGAATAAATAGGCAAAAACTCAAAACCCTAAATGTCAGATAATTTTCAAGGTCAAATTAATAAAATGTCACTTAAAACCACGGGAATGGATACGAGACTATAACCAAAAAAACATGTGACGAAAAAGTAATACATAATATGTATTTCATCACCACATGTAAATAATAACAACCAAACCATATTCAAAGAAGTTACTTACCAAGACGAATTTTCCAACTCCATTATATCTTTAACAATGAAGACGTCCATGGGAGGTCCTCCTAAGTAGGATAGTTGCAATATTACAACATTATAACACATAAATAAAAATTATCGATGTAATAACACCTAAATAAAAATTGTCAATATAATAAAACATAAATAAAAACTACCCATTGAGAATGTTGAAACTACTGGTAGAGGTTAAGAACAATCGGGGATAAAATTGATAGGTATGGTGCTCGTGGGTTTTAGAAACCTCGGGATTAATCAAGTAGTAGAGTATGGATGTGGATAATTTTTGAAACAATCATTAAAGCATATACACCGTAATTCTTGAGAGCAAAAAAAGTCAAAATAAAATATCACTGAAAATTACGGGAATGGATATGGGACTATACACAACAAAACATCTAAAGGAAAATAACACACAACTTGTATTTCATCACTACACTTAAATCATTACAACCAAACAATTTTTAATCAAGATACTTACCAAGGAAAATGTACAAAGCTCTCCTCAGTTCGGTGTCAGCTGCACTTTCTATGCCTATTTAACATGTCACGATCAACGAATTTACAGTTAAATTGTTGTTTTAGATAGAAAATACCTCGCCCTTCCATGTGACGAGAAACAATAAGTCAATAAATTTTAATAGGGAATAGAATCCCATTCCACTTATTTTTTACCGCAGTGAAAACCTTCAACCGAGTGTCTTGTTATTAAAACTCAAGGGCCTGATCTATTGACCAATTTGGATTGAGTCAAATTGGTCTGGGGATCCTGGGGCCAGAGAATAGAGCCAATTGGAAATCTCAATGATAAAAGTCCATCATCCATTACTATTACGATACAGATTTATAATCATGTGGGCGTGGTCATGACAGTAGACTAAATTTTCATCTTCATCATCTTGGGAATCTTCAGAATCTTCATCATACTGATCTTCTACAAGATATTGAACATCTTCATCATCAACTGGGACAATTGAAACCCTAACATCGTATGTATAATCTTTAGAAAACTTGTAACATTTTCATCCTAGAGTATTTCGGGGAACTTCATGAGACATACTGCCCTCCCTGGTGTTACCGCAGTGGGATCCACAAACACAATTTGGTGGTTATCACTGTCTCGACTTAATTGCATGATAAATGGATTATGCAAACCCTCATAAGGGTTAAAATTAGAATAAATCAAACAACTATGAATATTGTGATATAACCAAAATAGCTTTGCACCTCCAGGGCAATCACTACTCCGCTAAAAATGTCTAATTAGTTTACCGATAACCCTAGTCATCCTTATAAATATCGGGTAATAAATTCAAAAGTGAATAAATATGCGAAAACTCAAAACCCTACATGTCAGATAAATTTTAAGGTCAAATAATTTAAAAGTAAATAAGCAACGAAATAAAATATCACTAAAAACCACGGGAATGGATATGAGACTATAACTAACAAAACATCTGACGAAAATTTAATAAAAAATATGTTTTTCATTACCACACATAAATAATAACAACCAGAACAATTTCAAACAAGTTCCTTACCAAGACGAATTTTCGAACTCCATGATATCTTCAACAATGAAGACATCCATTGGAGGTCCTCTTAAGTAGGATATCTGTAATATTACAACATTATAACACATAAATTAAATTTTCGATGTAATAACACCTACAATCAATATTATCAATATAATAACACATAAATAAAAACTAATCATTGGTAATGTTTAAATTATGGGTAGGGGTTAAGAACAGTCAGGGATGAAATTGATAGGTGTGGTGCTCGTGGTTTTCAGGAACCTCGGGATAAATCAAGTAGTAGAGTATGCATGTGGACAATTTTGAAAAAATAATTAAAACGTATACACCCTATTTCTTGGCAGCAAAAAAATATCGAAATAAAATTTCATTGAAAATCACAGGAATGGATATGGGACTATACCCAACAAAACATCTTAAGGAAAAATAACACACAACTTGTATTTCATCACTACACTTAAATCGTAACATTTAAACAATTTTTATTGAAGATATTTACCAAGAAAAATGTACCAAACTCTCCTCAGTTCGGTGCCAGCAGCATTTTAAATGTCTACTGAACATGGCAATGTAAACGAATTTACAATTAATTTTTTTTTGTTTTGATAGAAAATACTTAGCCCTTCCATGTGACGACATTCAAAAAGATAAATAATTATACTAGGGAAGAGAATCCCTTTCCGCTTCCATTGTACCGTAGTGAAAAACTTCCACCGATGGTCCTGTTGTAAAAACCCGAGAGCGTGATCTCTTGACCAATTTTGATTGAGTCAAATTGGTCTCGGGATCCAAGGGTAAGAGAATAGAGCCAAGTATTTTCTCAATGATAAAAGGTTATTCTCCATTACTATTACGATACGGAATTGTAATCATGTGGGCGTAGTCATGATGGTAGGCTAAATGTTCATGGTCATCATCTTGGGAATCTCCTGAATCTTCATATTACTGATCATCTTCGAGATATTTAACATCTTCATCATCAACTGGGACAATTGAAATATTGCACAAATCTCTCATCAGTTCAATGCCAGCTGGACTTTGTATGCCTATTGAATATTGCACGAGCAACGAATTTACAATTATTTTTTTGTTTTGATAGAAAATACCTCGCCCTTACATGTGACGACAATCACAAAGTCAATTAAATATACTAGGGAAAAGAATCCCATTCTGCTTCCATTGTACCGTAGTGAAACACTTTCAATTAAACTTGTAACATTTTCATCCTCGGAGTACTTCGGGGAACTTCATGAGAAATACTTTCCTCCCTGGTGTTACCGAAGTGGGATACACACACCCAATTTGGTGGTCATCAGTATCTCGACTTAATTGCATGATAAATGGATTATGTGATCCCTCATCAGGGTTAAAATCAGGAGATATCAAACAACAGTGAATATTATCAAATAGCCAAATAGGCTTTGCACCTCTTGGGAAATTATTGCTCCGCTGAGAATGTCTTATTAGTTACCAATAACCCTAGTCATCCAGGTAAAAATTGTGTAATAGATTCAATAGTGAATAAATAGGCGAAACTCAAAACCCTACATGTCAGATAATTTTCAAAGTCAAATATTTTTCAAGAATAAAAAACAACGAAATAAAATGTCACTGAAAACCACGGGAATTGATATGCCACTATAATCAACAAAACATCTGACCAAAAATTAATAAAAAATATGTATTTCATCACCACACGTAAATAATAACAACCAGAACAATTTAAAACAAGTTACTTACCAAGACGAATTTTCGAATTCCATGATATCTTCAACAATGTAGACGTCCATGGGAGGTCCTCCTAAGTAGTATATTTGCAATATTACAATATTATAACACATAAATAAAAATTGTCAATGTAATAACACCTAAATAAAAATTGCCAATATAATAACACAAATACAAACTAACCATTGGGAATGTTGAAACTACGGGGTAGGGTTAAGAACAGCCAGGGATGAAATTGATGGGTGTGGTGCTCGTGGTTTTCAGGAACCACATGATCAATTACGTAGTAGAGATGGATGTGGAGAATTTTTGAAAACATAATTAAAGCATATACACTCTAATTCTTGGCAGCAAAAAACCGTCGAAATAAAATATCACTGAAAATCACGGGAATGGATATGGGACTATACCCTACAAAACATCTGAAGGAAAATAACACACAACTTGTATTTTTCTTAAAAACACTTAAATCATAACAACCAAACAATTTTTAATCAAGATATTTATCAAGAAAAATACACAGTATTCTCCTCAGTTCGGTGCCAGCAGGGCTTTCTATGCCTATCGAACATGGCACTGTCAACAAATTTATAGTTAATTTTTTTGTTTCGATAGAAAATATCTCTCCCTTCCACGTGACGACAATCACAAAGATAATAAATTATGGTAGGGAAGAGAATCCAATTCCGCTTCCATTGTACCGTAGTGAAAAACTTCCACCGACGGTCCTGTGGTAAAAACCCGAGAGCGTGATCTCTTGACCAATTTTGATTGAGTCAAATTGGTCTGGGGATCCAAGGGTAAGAGAATAAAGCCAATTGGAAATCTCAATGATAAAAGGTTATTCTCCATTACTATTACGATACGGAATTGTAATCATGTGGGCGTAGTCATGATGGTAGACTAAATGTTCATGATCATCATCTTGGGAATCTCCTGAATCTTCATATTACTGATCATCTTCGAGATATTCAAAATCTTCATCATCAACTGGGAAAATTGAAACCCTAACATCGTCTATATAACATTTAGAAAAAATTTTCATTTTAATCCTTAGAGAATTTTGGGGAACTTCATGAGACATACTTCCCTCCCTGGTGCTACCGAAGTGGGATCCACACACCCAATTTGGTGGTCATCAGTATCTCGACTTAATTTCATGAAAAATGGATTATGTGAACCCTCATCAGGGTTAAAATCAGGAGAAATCAAACAACAGTTAATATTGTCATATAGCCAAATTGGCTTTGCACCTCCAGGGCAATTACTGCTCCGCTGAGAATGTCTTATTAGTTACCAATAACCTTAGTAATCCTGGTAAAAATTGGTTAATAGATTCAATAGTGAATAAATAGGCAAAACTCAAAACCCAAAATGTCAAATAATTATCAAAGTCAAATATTTTTCAGGAATAAAAAAAAAACGAAATAAAATGTCACTGAAAACCACGGGAATTGATATGCGACAATAACCCACAAAACATCAAACGAATAACTAATAAAAAATATGCATTTCATCACCACACGTAAATAATAACAACCAGAAAAATTTCAAACAAATTGCATACCAAGACGAATTTTCGAACTCCAAGATATCTTCAACAATGAAAACGTTCATAGGAGGTCATCCTCAGTAGGATATTTACAATAATACAACATAATAACACATAAATAAAAAAAATCGATGTAATAACATCTAAAATAAAAATTGTCAATATAATAACACATAAATAAAGCTAACCATTGGGATTGTTAAAACTACGGGTAGGGTTAAGTACATTCGGGGATGGAATTGATAGGTATGGTGCTCATGGTTTTTAGGAACCTTGGGATAAATCAAGTAGTAAAGTATGGATGTGGACAATTTTTGAAAAAATAATTAAGACATATACACCCTAATTCTTGGCAGCAAAAAACATCGAAATAAAGTATCATTGAAAATCTCGTGAATGGATATGGGACGATACCCAAAAAAATATCTAAAGGAAACGAACACACAACTTGTATTTCATCACTACACTTTAATCGTCACAACCAAACAACTTTTTAATCAAGATATTTACGAAGAAAAGTGTACAAATCTCTCATCAGTTCGGTGCCAGCTGGACTTTGTATGCCTATTGAATAATGCACGAGCAACGAATTTACAATTATTTTTTTTGTTTTGATAGAAAATACCTCGCCCTTACATGTGACGACAATCACAAAGTCAATTAAATATACTAGGGAAGAGAATCCCATTCTGCTTCCATTGTACCGTAGTGAAACACTTTCAATTAAACTTGTAACATTTTCATCCTCGGAGTACTTCGGGGAACTTCATGAGACATAATTCCCTCCCTGGTGTTACCGAAGTGGGATCCACACACCCAATTTTGTGGTCATAAGTATCTCGACTTAATTTCATGATAAATGGATTATGTGAACCCTCATCAGGGTTAAAATCAGGAGAAATCAAACAACAGTGAATATTATCAAATAGCCAAATAGGCTTTGCACTTCTTGGGAAATTATTGCTCCGCTGAGAATGTCTTATTAGTTACCAATAACCATAGTCATCCAGGTAAAAATTGTGTAATAGATTCAATAGTGAATAAATAGGCGAAACTCAAAATCCAAAATTTCAGATAATTTTCAAAGTTAAATATTTTTCAAGAATAAAAAAAAACGAAATAAAATGTCACTGCAAATCACGGGAATTGATATGCCACTATAATCAACAAAACATCTGACCAAAAATTAATAAAAAAATATGTATTTCATCACCACACGTAAATAATAATAACCAGAACAATTTCAAACAAGTTACTTACCAAGACGAATTTTCGAACTCCATGATATCTTCAACAATGTAGACGTCCATGGGAGGTCCTCCTAAGTAGTATATTTGCAATATTACAATATTATAACACATAAATAAAAATTGTCAATGTAATAACACTTAAATAAAAATTGCCATTATAATAACACAAATACAAACTAACCATTGGGAATGTTGAAACTACGGGGTAGGGTTAAGAACAGCCGGGGATGAAATTGATGGGTGTGGTGCTCGTGGTTTTCAGGAACCACATGATCAATTACGTAGTAGAGATGGATGTGGAGAATTTTTGAAAACATAATTAAAGCATATACACTCTAATTCTTGGCAGCAAAAAACCGTCGAAATAAAATATCACTGAAAATCACGGGAATGGATATGGGACTATACCCTACAAAACATCTGAAGGAAAATAACACACAACTTGTATTTTTCTTAAAAACACTTAAATCATAACAACCAAACAATTTTTAATCAAGATATTTATCAAGAAAAATATACAGTATTCTCCTCAGTTCGGTGCCAGCAGGGCTTTCTATGCCTATCGAACATGGCACTGTCAACAAATTTATAGTTAATTTTTTTGTTTCGATAGAAAATATCTCTCCCTTCCACGTGACGACAATCACAAAGATAATAAATTATAGTAGGGAAGAGAATCCAATTTCGCTTCCATTGTACCGTAGTGAAAAACTTCCACCGACGGTCCTGTGGTAAAAACCCGAGAGCGTGATCTCTTGACCAATTTTGATTGAGTCAAATTGGTCTGGGGATCCAAGGGTAAGAGAATAAAGCCAATTGGAAATCTCAATGATAAAAGGTTATTCTCCATTACTATTACGATACGGAATTGTAATCATGTGGGCGTAGTCATGATGGTAGACTAAATGTTCATGATCATCATCTTGGGAATCTCCTGAATCTTCATATTACTGATCATCTTCGAGATATTCAAAATCTTCATCATCAACTGGGAAAATTGAAACCCTAACATCGTCTATATAACATTTAGAAAAATTTTTCATTTTAATCCTGAGAGAATTTTGGGGAACTTCATGAGACATACTTCCCTCCCTGGTGCTACCGAAGTGGGATCCACACACCCAATTTGGTGGTCATCAGTATCTCGACTTAATTTCATGAAAAATGGATTATGTGAACCCTCATCAGGGTTAAAATCAGGAGAAATCAAACAACAGTTAATATTGTCATATAGCCAAATTGGCTTTGCACCTCCAGGGCAATTACTGCTCCGCTGAGAATGTCTTATTAGTTACCAATAACCTTAGTAATCCTGGTAAAAATTGGTTAATAGATTCAATAGTGAATAAATAGGCAAAACTCAAAACCCAAAATGTCAAATAATTATCAAAGTCAAATATTTTTCAGGAATAAAAAAAAAAACGAAATAAAATGTCACTGAAAACCACGGGAATTGATATGCGACAATAACCCACAAAACATCAAACGAATAACTAATAAAAAATATGCATTTCATCACCACACGTAAATAATAACAACCAGAACAATTTCAAACAAATTGCATACCAAGACGAATTTTCGAACTCCAAGATATCTTCAACAATGAAAACGTTCATAGGAGGTCATCCTCAGTAGGATATTTACAATAATACAACATAATAACACATAAATAAAAAAAATCGATGTAATAACATCTAAAATAAAAATTGTCAATATAATAACACATAAATAAAGCTAACCATTGGGATTGTTAAAACTACGGGTAGGGTTAAGTACATTCGGGGATGGAATTGATAGGTATGGTGCTCATGGTTTTTAGGAACCTTGGGATAAATCAAGTAGTAAAGTATGGATGTGGACAATTTTTGAAAAAATAATTAAGACATATACACCCTAATTCTTGGCAGCAAAAAACATCGAAATAAAGTATCATTGAAAATCTCGTGAATGGATATGGGACGATACCCAAAAAAATATCTAAAGGAAACGAACACACAACTTGTATTTCATCACTACACTTTAATCGTCACAACCAAACAACTTTTTAATCAAGATATTTACGAAGAAAAGTGTACAAATCTCTCATCAGTTCGGTGCCAGCTGGACTTTGTATGCCTATTGAATAATGCACGAGCAACGAATTTACAATTATTTTTTTTGTTTTGATAGAAAATACCTCGCCCTTACATGTGACGACAATCACAAAGTCAATTAAATATACTAGGGAAGAGAATCCCATTCTGCTTCCATTGTACCGTAGTGAAACACTTTCAATTAAACTTGTAACATTTTCATCCTCGGAGTACTTCGGGGAACTTCATGAGACATACTTCCCTCCCTGGTGTTACCGAAGTGGGATCCACACACCCAATTTTGTGGTCATAAGTATCTCGACTTAATTTCATGATAAATGGATTATGTGAACTCTCATCAGGGTTAAAATCAGGAGAAATCAAACAACAGTGAATATTATCAAATAGCCAAATAGGCTTTGCACTTCTTGGGAAATTATTGCTCCGCTGAGAATGTCTTATTAGTTACCAATAACCATAGTCATCCAGGTAAAAATTGTGTAATAGATTCAATAGTGAATAAATAGGCGAAACTCAAAATCCAAAATTTCAGATAATTTTCAAAGTTAAATATTTTTCAAGAATAAAAAAAAACGAAATAAAATGTCACTGCAAATCACGGGAATTGATATGCCACTATAATCAACAAAACATCTGACCAAAAATTAATAAAAAAATATGTATTTCATCACCACACGTAAATAATAATAACCAGAACAATTTCAAACAAGTTACTTACCAAGACGAATTTTCGAACTCCATGATATCTTCAACAATGTAGACGTCCATGGGAGGTCCTCCTAAGTAGTATATTTGCAATATTACAATATTATAACACATAAATAAAAATTGTCAATGTAATAACACTTAAATAAAAATTGCCATTATAATAACACAAATACAAACTAACCATTGGGAATGTTGAAACTACGGGGTAGGGTTAAGAACAGCCGGGGATGAAATTGATGGGTGTGGTGCTCGTGGTTTTCAAGAACCACATGATCAATTACGTAGTAGAGATGGATGTGGAGAATTTTTGAAAACATAATTAAAGCATATACACTCTAATTCTTGGCAGCAAAAAACCGTCGAAATAAAATATCACTGAAAATCACGGGAATGGATATGGGACTATACCCTACAAAACATCTGAAGGAAAATAACACACAACTTGTATTTTTCTTAAAAACACTTAAATCATAACAACCAAACAATTTTTAATCAAGATATTTATCAAGAAAAATATACAGTATTCTCCTCAGTTCGGTGCCAGCAGGGCTTTCTATGCCTATCGAACATGGCACTGTCAACAAATTTATAGTTAATTTTTTTGTTTAGATAGAAAATATCTCTCCCTTCCACGTGACGACAATCACAAAGATAATAAATTATAGTAGGGAAGAGAATCCAATTTCGCTTCCATTGTACCGTAGTGAAAAACTTCCACCGACGGTCCTGTGGTAAAAACCCGAGAGCGTGATCTCTTGACCAATTTTGATTGAGTCAAATTGGTCTGGGGATCCAAGGGTAAGAGAATAAAGCCAATTGGAAATCTCAATGATAAAAGGTTATTCTCCATTACTATTACGATACGGAATTGTAATCATGTGGGCGTAGTCATGATGGTAGACTAAATGTTCATGATCATCATCTTGGGAATCTCCTGAATCTTCATATTACTGATCATCTTCGAGATATTCAAAATCTTCATCATCAACTGGGAAAATTGAAACCCTAACATCGTCTATATAACATTTAGAAAAAATTTTCATTTTAATCCTGAGAGAATTTTGGGGAACTTCATGAGACATACTTCCCTCCCTGGTGCTACCGAAGTGGGATCCACACACCCAATTTGGTGGTCATCAGTATCTCGACTTAATTTCATGATAAATGGATTATGTGAACCCTCATCAGGGTTAAAATCAGGAGAAATCAAACAACAGTTAATATTGTCATATAGCCAAATTGGCTTTGCACCTCCAGGGCAATTACTGCTCCGCTGAGAATGTCTTATTAGTTACCAATAACCTTAGTAATCCTGGTAAAAATTGGTTAATAGATTCAATAGTGAATAAATAGGCAAAACTCAAAACCCAAAATGTCAAATAATTATCAAAGTCAAATATTTTTCAGGAATAAAAAAAAAACGAAATAAAATGTCACTGAAAACCACGGGAATTGATATGCGACAATAACCCACAAAACATCAAACGAATAACTAAGAAAAAATATGCATTTCATCACCACACGTAAATAATAACAACCAGAACAATTTCAAACAAATTGCATACCAAGACGAATTTTCGAACTCCAAGATATCTTCAACAATGAAAACGTTCATAGGAGGTCATCCTCAGTAGGATATTTACAATAATACAACATAATAACACATAAATAAAAAAAATCGATGTAATAACATCTAAAATAAAAATTGTCAATATAATAACACATAAATAAAGCTAACCATTGGGATTGTTAAAACTACGGGTAGGGTTAAGTACATTCGGGGATGGAATTGATAGGTATGGTGCTCATGGTTTTTAGGAACCTTGGGATAAATCAAGTAGTAAAGTATGGATGTGGACAATTTTTGAAAAAATAATTAAGACATATACACCCTAATTCTTGGCAGCAAAAAACATCGAAATAAAGTATCATTGAAAATCTCGTGAATGGATATGGGACGATACCCAAAAAAATATCTAAAGGAAACGAACACACAACTTGTATTTCATCACTACACTTTAATCGTCACAACCAAACAACTTTTTAATCAAGATATTTACGAAGAAAAGTGTACAAATCTCTCATCAGTTCGGTGCCAGCTGGACTTTGTATGCCTATTGAATAATGCACGAGCAACGAATTTACAATTATTTTTTTTGTTTTGATAGAAAATACCTCGCCCTTACATGTGACGACAATCACAAAGTCAATTAAATATACTAGGGAAGAGAATCCCATTCTGCTTCCATTGTACCGTAGTGAAACACTTTCAATTAAACTTGTAACATTTTCATCCTCGGAGTACTTCGGGGAACTTCATGAGACATACTTCCCTCCCTGGTGTTACTGAAGTGGGATCCACACACCCAATTTTGTGGTCGTAATTATCTCGACTTAATTTCATGATAAATGGATTATGTGAACCCTCATCAGGGTTAAAATCAGGAGAAATCAAACAACAGTGAATATTATCAAATAGCCAAATAGGCTTTGCACCTCTTGGGAAATTATTGCTCCGCTGAGAATGTCTTATTAGTTACCAATAACCATAGTCATCCAGGTAAAAATTGTGTAATAGATTCAATAGTGAATAAATAGGCGAAACTCAAAATCCAAAATTTCAGATAATTTTCAAAGTTAAATATTTTTCAAGAATAAAAAAAAACGAAATAAAATGTCACTGCAAATCACGGGAATTGATATGCCACTATAATCAACAAAACATCTGACCAAAAATTAATAAAAAAATATGTATTTCATCACCACACGTAAATAATAATAACCAGAACAATTTCAAACAAGTTACTTACCAAGACGAATTTTCGAACTCCATGATATCTTCAACAATGTAGACGTCCATGGGAGGTCCTCCTAAGTAGTATATTTGCAATATTACAATATTATAACACATAAATAAAAATTGTCAATGTAATAACACTTAAATAAAAATTGCCATTATAATAACACAAATACAAACTAACCATTGGGAATGTTGAAACTACGGGGTAGGGTTAAGAACAGCCGCGGATGAAATTGATGGGTGTGGTGCTCGTGGTTTTCAGGAACCACATGATCAATTACGTAGTAGAGATGGATGTGGAGAATTTTTGAAAACATAATTAAAGCATATACACTCTAATTCTTGGCAGCAAAAAACCGTCGAAATAAAATATCACTGAAAATCACGGGAATGGATATGGGACTATACCCTACAAAACATCTGAAGGAAAATAACACACAACTTTTATTTTTCTTAAAAACACTTAAATCATAACAACCAAACAATTTTTAATCAAGATATTTATCAAGGAAAATATACAGTATTCTCCTCAGTTCGGTGCCAGCAGGGCTTTCTATGCCTATCGAACATGGCACGGTCAACAAATTTATAGTTAATTTTTTTGTTTCGATAGAAAATATCTCTCCCTTCCACGTGACGACAATCACAAAGATAATAAATTATAGTAGGGAAGAGAATCCAATTCCGCTTCCATTGTACCGTAGTGAAAAACTTCCACCGACGGTCATGTGGTAAAAACCCGAGAGCGTGATCTCTTGACCAATTTTGATTGAGTCAAATTGGTCTAGGGATCCAAGGGTAAGAGAATAAAGTCAATTGGAAATCTCAATGATAAAAGGTTATTCTCCATTACTATTACGATACGGAATTGTAATCATGTGGGGCGTAGTCATGATGGTAGACTAAATGTTCATGGTCATCATCTTGGGAATCTCCTGAATCTTCATATTATTGATCATCTTCGAGATATTCAAAATCTTCATCATCAATTGGGACAATTGAAACCCTAACATCGTATGTATAACATTTAGAAAAATTTTAACATTTTCATCCTGATAGTATTTTGGGGAACTTCATGAGACATACTTCCCTCCCTGGTGCTACCGAAGTGGGATCCACACACCAAATTTGGTGGTCATCAGTATCTCGACTTAATTTCATGATAAATGGATTATGTGAACCCTCATCAGGGTTAAAATCAGGAGAAATCAAACAACAGTGAATATTGTCATATAGCCAAATTGGCTTTGCACCTCTAGGGCAATTACTGCTCCGCTGAGAATGTCTTATTACTTACCAATAACCCTAGTAATCCTGGTAAAAATTGGTTAATAGATTCAATAGTGAATAAATAGGCAAAACTCAAAACCCAAAATGTCTGATAATTATCAAAAGCAAATAGTTTTTAGGAATAAAAAAAACGAAATAAAATGTCACTGAAAACCACGAGAATTGATATGCGACAATAACCCACAAAACATCTGACGAAAAACTAATACAAACTATGCATTTCATCACCACACGTAAATAATAACAATCAGAACAATTTCAAACAAGTTGCATACCAAGACGAATTTTCGAACTCCAAGATATCTTCAACAATGAAAACGTCCATAGGAGGTCATCCTCAGTAGGATATTTACAATAATACAACATAATAACACCTAAATAAAAAAAATCGATGTAATAACATCTAAAATAAAAATTGTCAATATAATAACACATAAATAAAACTAACTATTGGGATTGTTAAAACTACGGGTAGGGTTAAGTACATTCGGGGATGGAATTGATAGGTATGGTGCCCATGGTTTTTAGGACACTCGGGATAAATCTAGTAGTAAAGTATGGATGTGGACAATTTTTGAAAAATAATTAAGACATATACACCCTAATTCTTGGCAGCAAAAAACATCGAAATAAAATATCATTGAAAATCACGTGAATGGATATGGGACGATACCCAACAAAATATCTAAAGGAAACTAACACACAACTTGTATTTTATCACTACACTTTAATCGTAACAACCAAACAAATTTTTTATCAATATATTTACGAAGAAAAGTGTACAAATCTCTCATCAGTTCGGTGCCAGCTGGACTTTGTATGCCTATTGAATATTGCACGAGAAACGAATTTACAATTTTTTTTTTATAGAAAATACCTCGCCCTTACATGTGACGACAATCACAAAGTCAATTAAATATACTAGGGAAGAGAATCCCATTCTGCTTCCATTGTACCGTAGTGAAACACTTTCAATTAAACTTGTAACATTTTCATCCTCGGAGTACTTCGGGGAACTTCATGAGACATACTTCCCTCCCTGGCGTTACCGAAGTGGGATCCACACACCCAATTTGGTGGTCATAAGTATCTCGACTTAATTTCATGATAAATGGATTATGTGAACCCTCATCAGGGTTAAAATCAGGAGAAATCAAACAACAGTGAATATTATCAAATAGCGAAATAGGCTTTGCACCTCTTGGGAAATTATTGCTCCGCTGAGAATGTCTTATTAGTTACCAATAACCATAGTCATCCAGGTAAAAATTGTGTAATAGATTCTATAGTGAATAAATAGGCGAAACTCAAAATCCAAAATGTCAGATAATTTTCAAAGTCAAATATTTTTCAAAAATAAAAAACAACGAAATAAAATGTCACTGAAAACCACGGGAATTGATATGCCACTATAATCAACAAAACATCTGACCAAAAATTAATAAAAAATATATATTTCATCACCACGCGTAAATAATAACAACCAGAACAATTTCAAACAAGTTACTTACCAAGACGAATTTTCGAACTCCATGATATCTTCAATAATGTAGACGTCCATGGGAGGTCCTCCTAAGTAGTATATTTGAAATATTACAATATTATAACACATAAATAAAAATTTTCAATGTAATAACACCTAAATAAAAATTGTCAATATAATAACACATAAATAAAAACTAACCATTGGGAATGTTGAAACTAGGGGTTATGGTTAAGAACAGCTGGGATGAAATTGATGGGTGTGGTGCTCGTGGTTTTCAGGAACCTCATGATCAATTACGTAGTAGAGATGGATGTGGAGAATTTTTGAAAACATAATTAAAACATATACACTCTAATTCTAGCAAAAAAACGTCGAAATAAAATATCACTGAAAATCACGGGAATGGATATGAGACTATACCCAACAAAACATCTGAAGGAAAATAACACACAATTTGTATTTTTCTTAACTACACTTAAATCATAACAACCAAACAATTTTTAACCAAGATATTTATCAACGAAAATATACAGTATTCTCCTCAATTCAGTGCCAGCAGGGCTTTCTATGCCTATCGAACATGGCACGGTCAACCAATTAATAGTTAATTTTTTTGTTTCGATAGAAAATATCTCTCCCTTCCACGTGGCGACAATCACAAAGATAATAAATTATAGTAGGGAATAGATTCCAATTCCGTTTCAATTGTACCGTAGTGAAAAACTTCCAACGACGGTCCTGTGGTAAAAACCCGAGAGCGTGATCTCTTGAACAATTTTGATTGAGTCAAATTGGTCAGGGCATCCAAGGGTAAGAGAATAAAGACAATTGGAAAACTCAATGATAAAAGGTTATTCTCCATTACTATTACGATACGGAATTGTAATCATGTGGGCGTAGCCATGATGGTAGACTAAATGTTCATGGTCATTATCTTGTGAATCTTCTGAATCTTCATATTACTGATCATCTTCGAGATATTTAAAATCTTCTTCATCAACTGGGACAATTGAAACCCTAACATCGTATTATAACATTTAGAAAAATTTTAACATTTTCATCCTGAGAGTATTTTGGGGAACTTCATGAGACTTACTTCCCTCCCTGGTGCTACCGAAGTGGGATCCACATACCCAATTTGGTGGTCATCAGTATCTCGACTTAATTTCATGATAAATGGATTATGTGAACCCTCATCAGGGTTAAAATCAGGAGAAATCAAACAACAGTGAATATTATCAAATAGCCAAATAAGCTTTGCACCTCTTGGGAAATTATTGCTCCGCTGAGAATGTCTTATTAGTTACCAATAACCATAGTCATCCCGGTAAAAATTGTGTAATAGATTCAATAGTGAATAAATAGGCGAAACTCAAAATCCAAAATGTCAGATAATTTTCAAAGTTAAATATTTTTCAAGAATAAAAAACAACGAAATAAAATGTCACTGAAAACCACGGGAATTGATATGCCACTATAATCAACAAAACATCTGACCAAAAATTAATAAAAAATATGTATTTCATCACCACACGTAAATAATAACAACCAGAACAATTTCAAACAAGTTACTTACCAAGACGAATTTTCGAACTCCATGATATCTTCAACAATGTAGACGTCCATGGGAGGTCCTCCTAAGTAGTATATTTGAAATATTACAATATTATAACACATAAATAAAAATTGTAAATGTAATAACACCTAAATAAAAATTGCCAATATAATAACACATAAATAAAAACTAACCATTGGGAATGTTGAAACTACTGGTTTTGGTTAAGAACAGCCGGGGATGAAATTGATGGGTGTGGTGCTCATGGTTTTCAGGAACCTTATGATCAATTATGTATTAGAGATGGATGTGGAGAATTTTTTAAAACATAATTAAAGCATATACACTCTAATTCTAGCAAAAAAACGTCGAAATGAAATATCACTGAAAATCACGGGAATGGATATGAGACTATACCCAACAAAACATCTGAAGGAAAATAACACACAACTTGTATTTTTCTTAACTACACTTAAATCATAACAACCAAACAATTTTTAATCAAGATATTTATCAACGAAAATATACAGTATTCTCCTCAGTTCGATGCCAGCAGGGCTTTCTATGCCTATCGAACATGGCACGGTCAACAAAAATATAGTTAATTTTTTTGTTTCGATAGAAAATATCTCTCCCTTCCACGTGAAGACAATCACAAAGATGATAAATTATAGTAGGGAAGAGAATCCAATTCCGCTTCAATTGTACCGTAGTGAAAAACTTCCACCGACGGTCCTGTGGTAAAAACCCGAGAGCGTGATCTCTTGAACAATTTTGATTTAGTCAAATTAGTCTGGGGATCCAAGGGTAAGAGAATAAAGCCAATTAGAAATCTCAATGATAAAAGGTTATTCTCCATTACTATTACGATACGGAATTGTAATCATGTGGGCGTAGCCATGATGGTAGACTAAATGTTCATGGTCATCTTCTTGGGAATCTTCTGAATCTTCATATTACTGATCATCTTCGAGATATTCAAAATCTTCATCATCAACTGGGACAATTGAAACCCTAACATCGTATTATAACATTTAGAAAAAATTTAACATTTTCATCCTAAGAGTATTTTGGGGAACTTCATGAGACTTACTTCCCTCCCTGGTGCTACCGAAGTGGGATCCACACACCCAATTTGGTGGTCATCAGTATCTCGACTTAATTTCATGATAAATGGATTATGTGAACCCTCATCAGGGTTAAAATCAGGAGAAATCAAACAACAGTGAATATTGTCATATAGCCAAATTGGCTTTGCACCTCCAGGGCAATTACTGCTCCGCTGAGAATGTCTTATTAGTTACCAATAACCCTAGTAATCCTGGTAAAAATTGGTTAATAGATTCAATAGTGAATAAATAGGCAAAACTCAAAACCCAAAATGTCAGATAATTATCAAAGTCAAATATTTTTCAGGAATAAAAAAAAAACGAAATAAAATGTCACTGAAAACCACGGGAATTGATATGCGACAATAACCCACAAAACATCTGACGAATAACTAATAAAAAATATGCATTTCATCACCACACGTAAATAATAACAACGAGAACAATTTCAAACAAGTTGCATACCAAGACGAATTTTCGAACTCCAAGATATCTTCAACAATGAAAACGTCTATAGGAGGTCATCCTCAGTAGGATATTTACAATAATACAACATAATAACACATAAATAAAAAAAATCGATGTAATAACATCTAAAATAAAAATTGTCTATATAATAACACATAAATAAAACTAACCATTGGGATTGTTAAAACTACGGGTAGGGTTAAGTACATTCGGGGATGGAATTGATAGGTATGGTGCTCATGGTTTTTAGGAACCTTGGGATAAATAAAGTAGTAAAGTATGGATGTGGACAATTTTTGAAAAAATAATTAAAACATATACACCCTAATTCTTGGCAGCAAAAAACATCGAAATAAAATATCATTGAAAATCTCGTGAATGGATATGGGACGATATCCAACAAAATATGTAAAGTAAAGTAACACACAACTTGTATTTCATCACTACACTTTAATCGTCACAACCAAACAACTCTTTAATCAAGATATTTACGAAGAAAAGTGTACAAATCTCTCAACAGTTCGGTGCCAGCTGGATTTTGTATGCCTATTGAATATTGCACGAGCAACGAATTTACAATTATTTTGTTTGTTTTGATAGAAAATACCTCGCCCTTACATGTGACGACAATCACAAAGTCAATTAAATATACTAGGGAAGAGAATCCCATTCTTCTTCCATTGTACCGTAGTGAAACACTTTCAATTAAACTTGTAACATTTTCATCCTCGGAGTACTTCGGGGAACTTCATGAGACATACTTCCCTCCCTGGTGTTACCGAAGTGGGATCCACACACCCAATTTTGTGGTCGTAATTATCTCGACTTAATTTCATGATAAATGGATTATGTGAACCCTCATCAGGGTTAAAATCAGGAGAAATCAAACAACAGTGAATATTATCAAATAGCCAAATAGGCTTTGCACCTCTTGGGAAATTATTGCTCCGCTGAGAATGTCTTATTAGTTACCAATAACCATAGTCATCCAGGTAAAAATTGTGTAATAGATTCAATAGTGAATAAATAGGCGAAACTCAAAATCCAAAATGTCAGATAATTTTCAAAGTCATATATTTTTCAAGAATAAAAAACAACGAAATAAAATGTAACTGAAAATCACGGGAATTGATATGCCACTATAATCAACAAAAAATCTGACCAAAAATTAATAAAAAATATGTATTTCATCACCACACGTAAATAATAATAACCAGAACAATTTCAAACAAGTTACTTACCAAGACGAATTTTCGAACTCCATGATATCTTCAACAATGTAGACGTCCATGGGAGGTCCTCCTAAGTAGTATATTTGAAATATTACAATATTATAACACATAAATAAAAATTGTCAATGTAATAACACATAAATAAAAATTTCCAATATAATAACACATAAATAAAAACTAACCATTGGGAATGTTGAAACTACTGGTTTTGGTTAAGAACAGCCGGGGATGAAATTGATTGGTGTGGTGCTCGTGGTTTTCAGGAACCTCATGATCAATTACGTAGTAGAGATGGATGTGGAGAATTTTTGAAAACATAATTAAAGCATATACACTCCAATTCTAGCAAAAAAACGTCGAAATAAAATATCACTGAAAATCACGGGAATGGATATGAGACTATACCCAACAAAACATCTGAAGGAAAATAACACACAACTTGTATTTTTCTTAACTACACTTAAATCATAACAACCAAACAATTTTTAATCAAGATATTTATCAAGGAAAATATACAGTATTCTCCTCAGTTCGGTGCCAGCAGGGCTTTCTATGCCTATCGAACATGGCACGGTCAACAAATTTATAGTTAATTTTTTGTTTCGATAGAAAATATCTCTCCTTTCCACGTAACGACAATCACAAAGATAATAAATTATAGTAGGGAAGAGAATCCAATTCCGCTTCCATTGTACCGTAGTGAAAAACTTCCACCGACGGTCCTGTGGTAAAAACCCGAGAGCGTGATCTCTTGACCAATTTTGATTGAGTCAAATTGGTCTGGGGATCCAAGGGTAAGAGAATAAAGCCAATTGGAAATCTCAATGATAAAAGGTTATTCTCCATTACTATTACATACGGAATTGTAATCATGTGGGCGTAGTCATGATGGTAGACTAAATGTTCATGGTCATCATCTTGGGAATCTCCTGAATCTTCATATTACTGATCATCTTCGAGATATTCAAAATCTGCATCATCAACTGGGACAATTGAAATCCTAACATCGTATTATAACATTTAGAAAAATTTTAACATTTTCATCCTGAGAGTATTTTGGGGAACTTCATGAGACTTACTTCCCTCCATGGTGCTACCGAAGTGGGATCCACACACCCAATTTGGTGGTCATCAGTATCTCGACTTAATTTCATGATAAATGGATTATGTGAACCCTCATCAGGGTTAAAATCAGGAGAAATCAAACAACAGTGAATATTGTCATATAGCCAAATTGGCTTTGCACCTCCAGGGCAATTACTGCTCCGCTGAGAATGTCTTACTAGTTACCAATAACCCTATTCATCTTGGTAAAAATTTGATAATAGATTCAAAAGTGAATAAATAGGCGAAACTCAAAACCCAAAATGTCAGATAATTTTCAAAGTCAAATATTTTTCACGATAAAAAACAACGAAATAAAATGTCACTGAAAATTACGGGAATTGATATGCGACTATAACCAACAAAACATCTGACTAAAAATTAATACAAAATATGTATTTCATCACCACACGCAAATAATAACAACCAGAACAATTTCAAACAAGTTACATACTAAGACGAATTTTCGAACTCCATGATATCTTCAACAGTGAAGACGTCCATTGGAGGTCCTCTTAAGTAGTATATTAGCAATATTACAACATTATAACACATAAACATAAATTATCGATGTAATAACACTTAAATAAAAAAATTTAATATAATAACACATAAATAAAAACTAACCATTGGGAATTTTGAAACTACGGGTAGGGGTTAAGAACAGCCGGGAATGAAATTGATAGGTGTGGTGCTCGTGGTTTTCAGGAACCTCATGATAAATCAAGTAGTAGTGTATGGATGTGGACAATTGTTGAAAAAATAATTAAAACATATACACCCTTATTCTTGGCAGCAAAAAAACATTGAAATAAAATATCACTGAAAATCACGGGAATGGATATGGGACTTTACCCAACAAAACATCTGAAGCAAAATAACACACAACTTCTATTTCTTCACTACACATAAATCATAACAACCAAACAATTTTTAATTAATATATTTACCAAGGAAAATATACAAAGTTCTCCTCAGTTCGGTGCCAGCAGGACTTCTATGCTTATTGAACATGGCACGGTCAACGAATTTACAATTAAACTGTTTGTTTTGATAGAAAATACCTCGCCTTTCCATGTGACGATAATCACAAAGTCAATAATTTATACTAGGGAAGAGAATCTCGTTCCACTTCCATTGTAGCGTAGTAAAAAACTTCCACCGAGTGTCCTATTGTTAAACCTTGGGGGCGTGATCTGTTGACCAATTTTGATTGAGTCAAATTGGTCTGAGGATCTAGGGATCAGAGAATAGAGCCAATTGGAAATCTCAATAGTAAAACATTTTCTCCGTTACTATTACGATTCAAAATTGTAATCATGTGGGCGTGGTCATGACGGTAGACCAAATTTTAAACTTCATCATCTTGGGAATATTCTGAATCTTCATCTTACTATTCATCTTCAAGATATTCAACATCTTCATCATCAACTGGGACAATTGAAACCCTAACATCGTATGTATAAGATTTAGAAAACTTGTAACATGTTCATCCTGGGAGTGTTTCGGGGAACTTCATGAGACATATTTCCCTCTCCGGTGTTACACAAGTAGGACGCACACACTCAATTTGGATGTTATCACTGTCTCGAATTATTTGCATGATAAATGGATTATGTGAACCCTCATCAGGGTTAAAATAAGGAGAAATCAAACATCTATGAATATTGTGATATAGCCAAAATGACTTTGCACCTTCAGGGCAATCACCAATAACCCTAGTCTTCTTGGTAAAAAGTGGGTGATAAATTAAAAAGTGAACGAATATGAAAACTCAGAAAACTAAATGTCAGATAATTTTCAAGGTCAAATATTTTTCGAGCAAAAAACCAACGAAATAAAATGTCACTGAAAACCACGGAAATGGATAAGAGACTATATCCAACAAAACATCTAACGAAAAAGTTATACAAAATATGTATTTCATCTCCATACGTAAATAATAACAACCAAACCAATATCAAAAAGTTACTTACCAAAACGATTTTTCAAACTCCATGATATCTTCAACAACGAAGACGTCCATGGGAGGTCATTCGTAGTAGGATAACTGAAATATTACAACATTATAACACATAAATAAAAAAACTCGATGTAATAACACATAAATAAAAACTAACTATTGGGAATGTTGAAACTACGAGTAGGGGTTAAGAACTGTCGAAGATGAAATTGATAGGTGTGGTGCTCGTGGTTTTGAGAAACCTCGGGATCAATCAAGTAGTAGAGTATGGATGTGGACAATTTTTGGAAAAATCATTAAATCATATACACCCTAATTCTTGACAACAAAAAACATCGAAACAAAATATCACTGAAAATCACAAGATGGGTATGAGACTCTATTCAACAAACATGTAATGAAAAATAACCCGCAACTTGTGTTTCATCACTACACTTAAATCTTATCACTCAAGCAATTTTCAATCAAGATACTTACCAAGGAAAATGTATAAAGCTCTCCTTTGTTCGGTGCCAGCAGGACTTTCTATGCCTATTGAGCGTGGCATGGTCAACGAATTAACAGTTAAATTGTTTGTTTGGATAGAAAATACCTCGCCCTTCCATGTGAAGACAATCACAAAGTCGATAAATTTTACTAGGGAAGAGAATCCAATTCCACTTCGATTGTACCGTAGTGAAAACTTCCACCAACTGTCATGTTGTTAAAACCCGAGGGCTGATATGTTGACTAACAGGGACTGAGAGAAATTGGTCTGGGATCCAGGGATGAGAATAGAACCAATTAGAAATCTCAATGATGAAAGCCCATTCTCGGTTAATATTACGATACAAAATTGCAATCATGTGGGTGTGGTCATGACGGTAGACTAAATTTTCTTCTTCATCATCTGGAGAATAATCAAAATCTTCATCACACTGATCATCTTCAAGATACTTAACATCTTCATCATCAACTGGGACAATTGAAACCCTAACATCGTATGTATATATAAGATTTAGAAAACTTGTAACATTTTCAACCTGGGAGTATTTCGAGGAACTTCATGAGACATACTTCCCTCTCTGGTGCTACCGAAGTGGGATCCACAAACAGAACTTGGTGGTAATCACTGTCTCGACTTAATTGCATGATAAATGGATTATGGGAACCTTCATCAGGGTTAAAACTTGGAGAAAACAAACAACAATGAATATTGTGATATAGCTGAAATGGCTTTGAAACTGCAGGGCAATACATGCTCCTCTGAGAATGTCTAATTAATTCACCAATAACCCTACTCATCCTGGTAAAAATTTGGTGGTAAATTAAAGATTGAATAAATAGGCGAGAACTCAAAACCCTAAATGTCAGATAATTTTCAAGGCCAAATATTTTTCAAGCAAAGAAACAACGAAATATAAATTTCATTGAAAACCACATAAATGGATAGGAGACTATCACCAATAAAACAACTGGCGATAAAGTAATAAAAAAATATGTATTTCATCACCACACGTAAATAATAACAAGCAAACCATATTCAAACAAGTTACTTACAAAGACGAATTTTCTAACTCAATGATATCTTCAATAATGAAGACGTCTATAGGAGATCCTCTGAAGTAGGATATTTGCAATATTACAACATTAAACACATAAATAAAAAGTGTCAATGTAATAACACCTAAATAAAAATTATCGATGTCATAACACCTAAATAAAAATTGTCAATATAATAACACATAATTAAAATCTAACAATTAAGAATGTTGAAACCACGGATAGGGGTTAAGAACAGTCAGGGATGAACTTGATATATGTGGTGCTCGTGGTTGTCAGGAACTTCAGGATCCATCAAGTAGTAGCGTATGGTTGTGGACGATTTTAAAAATTATAAAAGCACGTACAATCTAATTCTTGGCAACAAAAAAAAAACATCGAAATAAAATATCAATGAAAATCACGGGAATGGATATGGGACTATACCCAACAAAATATCTAAAGGAAAAGTAACAAAAAACTTGTATTTCATCACTACACTTAAATCATAACAACTAAACAAATTTTGATCAAGATACTTACCAAAAATGTACAAAGCTTTCCTCAGATCTGTGCCAGCAGCACTTTCTATGCCTATTGAACATGGCACATTCAACGAATTTACAGTTAAATTGTTTATTTTGATAGAAAACACCTCGCCCTTCCAAGTGACGACAGTCAGAAAGTCAATAAATTTTACTAGGGAAGAGAATCCCATTCCACTTCCATTGTACCGTAGTGAAAAACTTCCACCCACTGTCTGTTGTTAAAACCCAAGGGCTTGATCTGTTGACCAATTTTGATTGAGACAAATTGGTCTGGGGATCCAGGGGTCAGAGAATATAGAAAATTTGAAATCTCAATGACGATAGCCCATTCTCCGTTACTATTAAGATATGGAATTACAATCATTTGGGCGTGGTCATGACGGTAGACTAAATTTTCATCTTCATCATATTGATCCTTTTCCAGATATTCAGCATCTTCATCATCAACTAGGACAACTGAAACTCCATGATATCTTCAACAATGAAGACTTCCATCGCAGGTCCTCCTAAGTAGGAAATTTGCAATATTAGAACTGTATGTTCACAGTTTATTTTCAAAGGTTTGAAACTGGTTTCAAGGCCTTGAAACTAAAGAGCATGAACTGAGGGGGATTATTACTCCTATGTGCCTCTAAACCCCTGCACTTGATCATACTGTATTAGATGATGAAAGAGAGATTAATTCTCGGTTTTAACACGCCTTGGTATCATTATTTTCCTAAGTTATTTTGCAAGAACTGTTAACTATATATGTGCATGCAGGTTTAGTAAGTTTCCTTATTCGTGGAGTTGCATAAGTAGGAATCAATGTCTGCAGATTCAGTGCTATTGTTAAGGAAGGTTGTCTTAACATTCCTTAATCTTGCAGGTGAAATATCAGATCAAAATGATGTCATAAAAATAAGCAACTAGCCGTTGGAATCAAGCTGTTAAGAGTCAAAGATATGCTGCATATTTTTAGGGATTTCTGTCTAAAGGTTGCTTTATATTCTGCAGTCCAAATTAGCAGAGAACATAGAGAGATTCCCGAATACAGAGCATTACAGGATTGACAAGCAGCATTGAAGAAAATCAAACATTAACTCAATCCATCAGTTCCCAGAAGAACACTACAAGCTTCACAGCTTTACTATTTTACAGTGATCTTAATTTGTATATATTTTCTTTTATACTTCTTTATCATTTGTTCTCGTGAGTTGTTCAAGAGGAACAACAAAGAATTATTATTGTATCAGTTATCTAGAGTAGGTACTAGATGGGTTAGGAAGTACCACAGACTGCACACAGACTGCACCCACTCTACTAACCTTGTCGAGTTCGAAGTAACGAGTGCTTGATTGATTTCAACAAACAGCTGATTAAAAGCTTGAATCTATCGGCGAAGAGTTTCTCTCTTGCTCATAAACCTTGACAGCAGCACTGGTGTGATAATGGAGTGGAAAGTTCTAATTGTTGAGGAAAGGGTTTATATAGAGCCTTCTGAAGAGTCACGACCGTTCGAAATCCTTTTTTGATCAATCGTCGCCTCGGTAATCGGCGGAAATATGTGGATATCGTCGCAATCCATGCAATCCACATCATGCCAACGCCACATTAAAGGATATACGGTTTTATAGAGACCTTGGTAATCATGGCTACTTTGGGGGCTAGAGATTTCGAATTTTACTCGAATTGATGCGAGAATCTGCGTAGGGCCACGCACGACCGGTTTTGCGGGTCTACACGACGACGCGCGTCGTATACGCGCAAAAGGGAGCTAATGTAGATAGTGAATTACAGACAGACCAATCACCATCCACGTGGCAGCCATCCAGGAGGTTCGACGGTACTGTGGCACCACTAGATCACTATCCTTATATTCACACTTAGCCATATGGGGGTTGCAAGACAGGGTCGCCCGCGATACTAACCACGCGGGAGTTGTAGGGAATTATTGCCTTGGAGGTTAGAGTAAGGAACGTCTTGCGATAGCAACAACCACGCTCGCGCGCGCCCTTGGTAAGTGACTTATAGATTTAATGACCACGTGTCCCATAAATGCGGTCGATCATGTAACGGTCCCTACATATGCGGATAATCGTGTAACGTTCCCTATATATACGGTCGAACGTGCCATTACGAGGTGGATATCTAGCCGCCATTCATGGGCGCATTAATCCCTCGTACGGTCACTTCCCTACTATATATAGGAACGTTAGCCTTCTATGGAAACTCTCGAATATTTTGCTAGTCGTTATATTTTCTCTCTCTCAAGAACAGTTAACAAGTGCTTACTCTTCCCCTACACTCACCTATAATCTCTCTGTGCTTTCCATTGTTGTTCTTGTTCTCTGTTACAGGTTTACACTTGGATCTTCCCCTAGGACTTCCTTTTACACATGGTCTAAACTTTCAAAAATCGCAGTTGAGAACCATAATCGTTGTGTATCGTATTAAATCAGCGGTATTGAATTCATTCCTGACTTGTCTACTGTAAACTTCAACCATGAACCGATGATGACTGAGAAAGAAGCGGGGTATATGGGAGGGGGAGGGAGGCGAACTTATAAGTAAGAAAGTACTACTGGCTAGTATAGTATTTATAATCTCAGAGACACCTAATTTAAAATGTCTAAAATACCCCACAAATTGGGTTAGGATGAACATAATACCCCAAAAAGTAATACTACAATATTTTGGATATGGTAGTGGGTCAGTTCAACGAGGATAAACATTGCATGTGGTAGTGGGTCAGTTCCACCATTTGCACCATCATCAATGCAAAAATGGATTAGTGTGCTTTATAGCCAACCAAGGTAGTGGTTTCGAAAAAATGTGGCATATACTGGTACAGTATTGTAGATAGTGTGTTCTAGCCGCGTGAGTCAGCCTACACGTGGCAGTCATCCAGCACATCTGGTGGTGCTCCAGTACTACACAAGCATTACCCATGCTTATCCATATGAGGGCTGTGAGACAGGGCCCCTCGCATATCATTCCTTATGGGACTTGTAGGGACTTAGTGGTTTGGAGGCTAGAGTAAGATATGTCGCGTGCGAGCGACAACCAAACCCGCACGCGACCCTTGGTAACTGTTTTGAGAGATTTTTGGCCACGTGTCCCATAAACCCGGTTAACCTCATAACGGTTCCGGTATGCGCTGACGAAGTGCGTAATGGTCCCTATATATGCGGGTCGAACGTGCCGTTATGGTTGAGGTAATTAAGCCGCCATTAATGGGCGCATTAACCCACTACAACGGTCACATTCCCCACTATATATATGATCGTTAACCCTTCATTGCAATCTTTTGAACTGATAACTACGCAGAAGCTCTGGCCAAATACTGTCTCTCTCTCTCTCACAGTTGCCATTGTCTTACTCTCTCCCTACTTACTACCTTACACCTCCCTTTATTCCTATTCTCTATTCTTGGTGTACGCTTGGATCTTTCTCAACGGATCCTCCTGTACACATTTGGTGAACCCGACGTGAACCGACTTCAGCAAGCAACCATGTCTCACGATGAAGATGCCTGCAACCGATCTCCCTCAACAGAGACAACTTCAGGGGATGAAACCTGCCTTAATCCCACAGCAGCTGGTGGTACTCCAACCCTGGAGATGCTGAATGCAACCCTCCAGAACCAGGCGAAGGCTCTCCAGGCTCAATCTGCACAGATGGCCCAGATCATGTCGATTCTAGGAGCTCTTGCTCAGAATCCGGCACTGGGAACTGTTGTTTCCCAGGGGAAAAAGGTAACGCCTACACCGCCCAGCTCCAGCTTACAAAGCCCAGGGACATATTGCTCAACCATCGCTCGTTACGCCTATTTCTTAGCTAACGAGTGTTCCCACCAATTTCCAACCACAGCAACCCATGCTTTCCCCACCAGCAGCTGTGAACAACGTTGCTTACACCCCCAGTCCAAGCCTTGCATATGTGTCACCCACGGCTACAACCCTTCTTCCTGCTGTGGGAGGAAGTGCATCAGCAAGCATGACAACCTTGGAGCAGCGCTTGGACAATTTCCTTGCGAATCAGTGCTTCACGGACGCCATTATCCCAAAGGTTGACAACGCACCTCCTATTCCGCACGAGATTTATTTCATGCCCAACCCTGCTAGGTACAAAGCTCCTAAGTGGGAGAAGTTCGACGACGTCAATGGGAATGCACAGGAGCATGTCATGCGCTTCATCGAAATGATGGGGCCGCATGGGGTTGATTCTAACCTACTGATGTGCGAGTTTCCCAAGTCCTTATGGAACGTCGCATACAAGTGGTACAGGACACTGGAAGCTGGCTCCATAAGGACATGGGAGGACATGGTCAAAAGGTTCTATACCAAGTTCTTTCAGATGGAGGAGTAGGTTAAGATGATCCACTTGTCGCGTAATCAGAAGCGTGATGAAGATGGAGTCACATTCATCAAGAAGTTCAGGGCGAAGTCACTGGAATGCAGAGATGAGGTGGTTGAAAGTCGGCTCGTCGAGATATGTCTCCAAGGAATGCGAGACGAGTACAAGAGTATGTTGATTAACTTACAAATTCCTACTTTTTCAAAGTTAATCGAGTGTACCAAGAATGTAGAGCCCATAGTTGAGAGACAAAGGAAGAAGCATGCCCCTGAGCGATCCTCGGGAGGACCGACCTTCAGGATTGGCAGATTTAACTATAAGAGGGGGTGCGAGGCTGAAGTCAATATAGTTTCACCGCACAAACAGCACAAGGTTTCGACCTCAGATGCCCCGCCATTGCCATGCTCCCTTGAGGAGGTGATCGACCTCTGCAAATAGTGGCGTAAAGATGGGGTCCTACCTCAGCTCAAAAGAGCACCCACCAGGGAGCAACTAAGGGACCCAAAGTGGTGTGAATGCCACGGAAAAGTCATGCATCCAACTGCTGAGTGCAAGAAGATCTAGTACCTTGTAAGCAGGAAGATGAAGGAAGGGGAGCTGGTCATCAGCGAGCAAAGGCAAGATGTGCGAAACAATCCTCTCCCAGCCCATTCAGAGCAAGAGCCAAAAGAGAATGAGGTAGCCATAATGGCGATCATGGACCTCGAAGAGATCGCAGATGATGGGCTACCTGTTGTAGCCGACTATAGCATCGACACAGAGGATTTGCGGGCCGACAGAATGAAGGGATCGCACGGCTTCAGAAGGTTATTTGACGAAATGAACTTTTCATAAAGGTTTCGCAAGGAGATGACAAAGGCGATCCTCAGAGTGGAAGAAGACTTTGAGGAGGATATAGTTTTCTCCAATGGAAGAGTTGTAAGGGCCTCTCGCTCAATGGAGAAGAAAATGGCCTTCTCTGAATGTGATAAGAAGATAGACGCGAGCCATCAGAAGCATTTGTATGTCACAGCAGTGATCAACGATGTCGAATTCAAAAGGGAATTTTTTTTGTGGGGGAGCGGCCGTCAAGGTAGTCTCGCTCAACACCCTGAAGTTAGCAGGAATTCCTGAGAAGAAAATTGTCAGGCGCCCGTCTTCGTTGATGGGATTCGGAAGCGATTCAAGGATGATAGTGGGTTGGATCCGCCTGGTCCACAGAGGAAAGATAAAGTGTTCTGCCAATTTCTATGTCATTGATTCGAACACTACATACCACATGATCATTGGTCGGGCGTTGATCCATCGTTTTGACGCAGTACCCTCAACAGCCCACCAGGTGATGAAGGCCATTTGGAATGGCAGGGTAGTTGAGATACTGGCTTCAATAAACCTGTTCAAATTGAATGAGGCGCATCTGACGGAAGCAGTATGGTTCACCGAAATGGCGGACGAACAGATTCCTGGGCCATTCAAGATGACCCCGCTGCCCCGATGGGAAGATATCAAGGATCAGTCACCCGCAGGAGTGACGGTGACAAAGGAAGATGCCAAGGAGAAGGTGCCTGCATGCGAAGAGGTTCCAAATATTGCTTACCAAAAGAAGAATGTGTACACCCTAAAAAGGGTGGTGAAACATGATAGCAAAGGCAAGGAGATAGAAAAATTCTAATCCAATGGGAGGAAATGATATCGCATATAAAGGCGCGCGGGGATACCCCCACCTCAACATCTAGATATCCCTGGGCAAATCAATCAACTTGAACAAGAACCAGGGGAAGACAAGCTGAAACCATATCTACCGGAGGAGAAGTTGAAAGAAGCGCCCTAATGCATGGAAGACAAACCTAAGCCACAGAAGCAGGAGTTAAAGGAAGTATTCCTAAGCCCATCTGAAACGAAAAAAAGGCCCTATGTTCTTGAGTGCGTATCTCAAGGGCGAAGAAGAAGAAAAGTTGCTAAAGCTGATCACCTACAAAGATGTGTTCGCCTGGGAGTACGATGAGATGCCCGACCTTGATACATGAGTGACAATGCATAGGTTGGATGTTGTCCCCGGGTCCAAGCCGGTGAAACAGAGTGCAAGGAGCTTCAGACCAGAGATCAACACGAAGATCAAGGAGGAAATAGTTAAACTGCTGAATGCCAAATTCATTGAACCCAATCATCACCCCACTCGGTTGGCCAACATTGTGCCAGTTGTCAAGAAAAATGGGCAGCTTCGCATCTGCGTGGACTTCAGAGATCTCAACCGCTTCTGCCCCAAGGACGACTTCCCGCTGCCAAACATAGACCTTCTCATTGACTCTACCGTAGGTCATCGGATGTTCATTTTCATGGATGGGTTCTGTGGGTATAATCAAATAATAATGGAACCTGATCCTGCGAAGATTTCAGCTATCACCAGCATGGTGGCACCCCACAACCAAAGCACTTTTAAGACATTCTTGGGAAAGCTATCCTATCTGCGAAGATTTGTGCCAGCGATTGCAGAGCTGACCTTCTGTTTCGGTGATCTTCTCAAGAAAAATGTTGTGTATGATTGGAAGAAAGAGCATCAAGCCGCATTCAAGAAGCTGAAGGACTTGTTAACATCACCCCGAGTCATGATCGCGCCTCAATTAGGGTAACCAATTTTGCTGTATGTGACGTCGACCAGGAAATCTATAGGGGTGTTGCTAGCTCAAGAGAATGAGGGGAAAGAAAGACCAATCTATTACATATCTCATGTGGTACAGCCAGCTGATTCCAAGTACACTGATATAGAGCGCCACTGCCTTGCTTTATTTTTCGTCATAGGAAAGTTAAAGCATTATTTCGCTTCTCACAAATTCGTGGTAGTCACAGAGAGTGACCCCGTATGGTACTTGTTGAGTCATTCCTCTCCCTGTGGAAGGCTAGGGAAGTGGTACGTGACCATCTCGCAGTATGACATCACGTGCGCTCGTCCAAAAGTAATTAAGTCTCAGGCAGTGGCATATTTATTGGCACAATTCCCAGACAACAATCATGAGCCAATGGCAGATTTATTGGCACAATTCCCAGACACAATTCCCAGGCAACTGAATCTTTCCCGGAACCTTTCCAACTCACAGTCCCTCAACTAAAGCAAAACAGAAAACTTGACTATGATCTGGAATCATCTTTGTTGGATTGGAAGTTATCATCACTATAACCCCTTAAAGTGAACTCTTCATCTTCTCCATGTATCAAGAATTCATCCTTAGTTCTTCTCAGGTACATAAGGATGTTCTTGAAAATTATCCAATGACTCTCATATGGATATGACTGATATCCTCATTCCATGCTCATATGACATGTATGGCCTAAGTACATAAAATGGCGTGTCTAGTGAATCTTTATTTTACGATCCTTTTCAATCTAATTGGAAGGACAATTAGCCTTCGAAAGACTAATTCCATGTGACTGATAACTTTCTTTTAGGAGCTATTATTATACTTCCATATTACTTTTATTAGGCATATTTCACATGATTTATATGTTATATTTGCATAAATATGTGAATTTGACGATTTATAAGCCTAAGAGTGAAAAGTTGTGTTTCTAGCTTATTTGCGCATGTTTTTCTCTCATATTTGATATGATAATTGCACGGGTTGTTTAGTTTTGTGTAACACAGGCAAAATATGTGGAATGGAGCTTATGATAGGCTTGTATATGCTTGGTATGGAGCTAGATGAAGAGGAGAAAAGAAGACGCAAAAACGAAGCAAAGTTGGAAAAGCCGCACAGGACCAGCCTGTACTATTTTCGATGCACATAATCTACCATAATTTTGGCATCAAGACCTGCGGCATCGGAAATTAGACATCCGTATCTTTCCAACGATATATGGTAGGCCCGAAGACGAGTCCGGATGAGAGAGTAATGGCCCGCGCAAGGTCAGCTTACAATTCTGTCCGAGAATTACAAACTCGAGGGGCTGAATTGCAATTTCGGCCAAATTTCATTAAAAACGTGTCAGGCCTTATGAAACGAATTATCACACCTAAATCACAGAGGGATGCTGCTGGGGAAGATCCAAGAAGGCTAGGAGGCATGAGGGACATGGAGAACGACGTCGGAGTCGCCGAAACGCGAATTTTGTCACGAGTTTGACTATCCCTCTTTTATTTTCTATCTTTTCTTGTTACTATGAACTTCTTAGCATCTATTTTCAGTACATTTGAGTAAATTAACTTGCTAGGTTACTACAGGAACCTAGGGCTATGTTTTGGTTTCCGGATTGTTGATTTGAATTCACGTTCTTTGATTGAACTTAATAGATGATGAATGTTTTTGCTATGTTTAGTTCTCGTTCTTAATTAATCTTTGTATTGTGTGGCCACCAATATGAAGATTATAGGTAATACGTTAGTGAAATCAACGAATTACCCGAATAAGTGAATTAAGCACGTAGTCGCTGGTTAGAGAAATCAACCACAGGCTGTGAACGTTGAGTAGAATTAGATGATCGTCATTATATGTTTTAGGGATAATTAGAACTTGGTAACTCGGTTGTAATTTGACCTAGGCATAGAAAGCTGGCTTGGTAACTCGATTAGCATTATTGCTCGTTTGGCAAATCAAAACATTATCTGTGTTTCAAAACATAATTCCGAAAATTGAATTTACCCTAGGGAATCCGTAGGTGACCTATTACCAAGAATTGTCACGAAAAAATATCGTATCTTTAATTACTTACTTACAGTTTATTAGTTAGGAACAAATCACGCAAACTACACTCCTTATTAACTACTTTACTCTTTATTTTAGTTTCTAATTAGCTATAAACTTACTATATGTCCTCGTGGGATCGATAACTCGGGGTTGAAATACCACCCCTATATTACTTGAACGTGCACTTGCGATAACACGTAAGAAATCGTGTCAAGTTTTTGGCGCCTTTGCCGGGGACTTCGGCTAAATTAGTTATAATTCCTAGCCTTAGGGATTTTACTTTTCTGACTATATCTATTACTCACCTACGTTTTGTATGACTTGTGATTTCAGGTTAGCTTGTACGGTGCATGTCCCATTCTAGAGACAAGCCTTTTCATCCTACACTTGAAGACCCGAAATCTTGTTACGAGCACAGCGTAGAGACAAGAGGAAATCAAGCTCAGTTACCATGGATGCTGAAACTAGAGCTGAGTTTGAAAGGATCCGCAAGGGTATGCAAGATGCGGAAGCAGCTAGAGTTGCAGCTGTGGAAGACGCAGCAAATAGAGCAAGGGAGACTGAGGAGCTCATAGCTCAGTTGACCAAGATGCAAGCTGCTATGGCACGCTTGAAGCCTCCAAATCCACAACCACGTCTTGGTGTGGGGGTACAAGCGAGAAACGATGGAGGTAATGATAACAATGGGGGGAATAATGCACAAGATGTGGCGAAGCAGGTGAATAATGCTGAAGAGGATGAGCGTCCTTTGGTGGATTGCTTCAGGACTACACCAGAGGGTTATCAACCCACTATTTTCAGGCCACAAATTAACACTGCGCATTTCGAGATACGCCAACCATTGATCAACATGGTTTGGGATGAGTGCTTATTCATTGGAGCCCCAGGTGATGATCCGCATCAACACTTGCTCATTTTCGAGCATATTACCTCCACTATGTATGATCAGAGAGTTCCACTCGAGACGATAAAGCTCATGCTTTTTCCCTTCTCCTTATCGGGAAAAGCAAAGACATGGCTTATGGAACTTCCAGCAGGCAGTATCGCTACATGGGCAGAGTGTTACAAGGAGTTCCTCAGGAAATATCTTCCGCTGTCCAAGGTTGCTCAACGGATGGTAGATATAACAAAACTTGCGCAACAGAAAGATGATTCTCTGGGCGACACGTGGACGAAGTTCAACCAGCTCCTTCGCAGATGCCCTACTCACGGAGAGCCATGGTACAAACTTCTGCACTATTTTTATAATGCTCTAGATAGAGAGACTGCAAATGAACTGGATATGATGGCTCAGGGAAATTTTATGGGCCTAGGACTACAGAAATGCCGGGATACGCTGGATAATGTGGCAAAACGTGAATCCACGAGGTTTGAGACTCGTAGAAATACAAAATCTGATGGGGCATTGTGACACGCTCCAACTGCAAGTGCACAGTTGTCGGTGTAGTAATAATTGGAAAAGTCCGGTTTGTCGAACCCAAGGGACTTCGTGTAAATTAACTACTAAATTTATTCTTTGTGTGGGCAAAGCGCAGTTGTTTTGTTCTATTTCTACTAATAATTAAAAGTAACAATTATCTCAAATAATTCAAAGAATTATTTCAAGATTAACGAGCACGGGTTGATTTTGACGTTTATCAAGTTTGATTAAATTCAGGATATCTCTACGGATCACTAGGTATCTCACACTACGTTGGATTTATGTTCTATTAACACGATGAGTTCTTGTTCTAGTTAAACGAGCAATTTTATATTGAAGATGTCTCAACCAATAACTATGCCTAAACTATCGTAACTGATTCCTCTAGCTTACTCAAGTTCAAACACGCATTACGATGATAATTCTACTCTTGTTCTTAGCTAACTAGCAAGATTCCTCAACCCTAGATTCGGCTAGTGTGTATTTCAATTTTCCGGGCAACAAACGTAGATTCCTCTATCGTTCATAACCTAGCACAATTCTATTAATACGTCTACCAATAGAAAAGATAAGTCAAGAGCATGCAATACACATAACTAGAGAAGAAATCATCAATTAAGCTAAAAAGCATGCAAGCAAATCCATAAACCACAAGTTGTAGTGATCAAACCCTAGTTTCCTACGAGATATCCCAAAATAAGGGTTTAGCTACTCATAATCATGTTTAAAATACAAAGTTTCATGATCCAATATGAAAAACTCGAGAAGAAAAGAAGATTAGAAGCCAAACGGATGATCCAAGCTCTTCAACCTAGCTCCAAGCTCTCCAAAGCACGTCTCCCAATGTGTGTTCTGATCTCCAATCACGTTCCCCAATGTTTCTTAAGTCTTTTCTTGCTCAAAACTCTCAAAACTATGCCAAAATAGCGAAAATAGCCCAAAAATCCGATCCTGGCCGCAGAGGTAATCGTACGATTACCTTGATGTAATCGTACGATTACTTGCACTGAAGGTAATCGTACGATTACCTTGTAGTGAACGTACGATCACTTCTGAGTGAAGGTAATCGTACGATTACCTTAAGGTAAACGTACGATTACTTCTGGTCTTCCACCATTCAAACTTCATCTTCTTGCTCTTTTTCCTTTCGTCTTCACTTCCCGAGCATCCCTTTGAGCCTCCAACTTTTCCGAAGTTCACTTTTGCTCCAATGTCACGTCCCGAGCTCCCGGTTCCTGAAAAACACAACACGAGAAACATACCGGGAGATCAAACGTGATAAAATATAGCTAAAATTAACGCAAAAAGTGCCCGGACTCATCATTAATGTGCAAAGAATCAACATGCTCAAATTTAGCAAGAAATGATCCAAAATCTCTCAAAACGCATCGGAATACACGTAAAACGGTAAGGAAACATATAAGAATATAACTCCAAATATGGAGTTATCAACTATCCCCACACTTACCCGTTGCGCGTCCCGAGCAACAATTCAAGTCTCAAACTATCACGAATCATCCGAACCTTCCTCCTCTCATCTCACCTCTCGAGTCAACTATTCCAACCAAGACCATTGCATACTTTTCAACTTACCAATTGCATACTAACCTCAATTAGCCGACTCAATACACACGACGACTCAATACAAGACTCAACGATGCAACAATATGATGCAATGCAAATATATGACTCGATCCTACAAAACACAAATATACACAAAATATCTTTTTAGGCGAGATCGGGCAATCTCAATTAGCTCAAACCGGTTCTCATGGAGTGATGAAGAATCTAGGAACGAGGTATGAATTGTAACTAAACTCGACAACTAGAATTTCCCTTAGTTGGTATAGAAAGCCTAGCTTTACTACGTGTAAGAATCACCTACCTCTTCGCGTGTGCCGATAAATAAGAGGCTACGCTAGGCTAAGCCACATTCAAGGTCCGAGCTCCTATTCCGCTAACAGGTTTAGAATGTTGAGGCTTAGGGACAAAAGGATAATCATGTAATAACAAGTCCTAAGCGTCACATTCTCACGTTAAAGCCCACATCTCACACACCCTCACCACGATGATAGGAACCACAACCCGAAACTCACCATCTCCGGCCCTCGATCCCCTCAAACCCCGGTACAATAACGATTTCCGTGGCCACCGTCGTGAAACATGCACAAGATGAATATCTCCGTCAACGAAATAGATGCTTCCACCACTCGGTCTTCATTAAACTCCAACTTTCTTCCTTCATTTCATCTCTCCTTTTTTTTCTCTCTTTTTTTTTCTCATTTTTTTTTTTCTGTTTTTTTTTTTTTTTTTTTTTTTTTTTTCTCTATATCCAAAAACACAACTTCTACAACGTATATCTCGAGTGGTCTTCCAAGTGTCAAGCCAAACAAAAACGTTAAGGAGAGGGAGTAAACAATCCAATTAATATATAGCACAAGTAAAATCCATCTCCCCCTAACTCAATGAAATACACGGTGCCACCAAACAAAGCCGCAAACAAATCCAAGTACAACTATGGGGATGGAGTCGTCACAAGCTCAATCTCTATGTCCGTAGTCAAAAGTCGACATCCCCACACTAGAATATATCCATGTCCCCTCTCAAGTAATCAAAGCAATATAAGTCTCGTGCCTAATCCAACCGATCCTCCTACACCAAGATGATGAAAAGAAACGATCCCTAGCACGATCCACCAATTAAATCACCCAACCCAATTTGTGCGTATTAGATGCCACGCACTCACGACTCTCCACAACTGTGTCCATGGTGTAATGACATGGAACACCGCCACACCGAAGTGCGCAAGCCTACTCTCACTCACCCTCGCATTCCCCTCGATAATCAGAAATGAAGCACATGCGATACGTAAGACTCACTCAAATATATCATGAAGTACTCCCTCATCGAACCCCCTCAACTACAAACACCCTCGTGACGCACTAAAGCGGTAATTCTAACAAATCAATGATGAATGCCAAGAATCGTCACCCTAAGTCCAGAGGTTATCAAAGAATCCAAGGTTCGAAACAGGGTTTACTAGTGGTCCTACAAGGTAAGTTCTAATAGCAGTGAGTGCTCTAATACACACCTCGCACAGCTGTTTCGTGTGCCACTACGAGGCGGGTTGGCGACTACCTAAGACGTACACATGAATGTTCGGCTTGTTTAGCTCACACCTAGCTCAACTTTTGTAAGAAAACAAGGCACACACTTTAGATTTGAAAATCATTTAAGTATCGTAAAAATAGGCAGGTATTCCCGTAAAGAAAGTCTCTCTATACATACTAAGGGGAACTCAAATTGTCATTCTCGGTCACATCTCATACCCTATGCCTAAAGTTCTCACACTCCTCGATTTTCCAATTTCAAGCTTCTTTTGATTGCCCTTTCTCAATTCTCAATTTGTTTTTTTTTTTTTTTTTTTTTTTTTTTTTTTTATTTTTTTTTTAGATAATATTTCCTACTCTACATGCATGGGCCGACTCGAAAGAAGACTCGAAACTGACTCAATTTGGGTAGGTGGACTCAATTAAATAAAACGTGCACTAAACATAAACTACTCACAATACGATACACACAATATATATAAACACGACACGGACTACAAAAACAGACTCACAATACGACACAAACAACCTATATGTAACTGGTGAATGCAGACACGGACTTGGCTAATAAAGGCTGAGAAACCCCCCCACACTTGAACGCGTCGTTGTCCTCAACGAATGCATAGGTCAAGCGAAAAGACTCAGCATTCAAATGCAGGGGGTGGTAAGTATACTCGGACGAATCCTCGTCGTCCTGGTCCTGGTCTCCGGAATAAGCATCCGAATGGTACTCGTAGGCACCAGGGTAGGTCTCTTGGCCACTAGGCCACTGATCTCTCGGGAATCCCACATGAGTGGCCAATGCCTCTAACCACTGGTCCTGACGGTGCTGATGCAGACTCACCTGACGTAGTCCCTGACCGAGGTTACGCATGCTACTGCGATGATGCTCAAACTGCCTAGCACTCATGTCAGCCACATAGTCACGGGACCGACCCTGGGATGTGAGGGTCATAGTCCTGGTCAATCTCAACTCGGACATCAAGTCCGCTAAGCTCACACTCGGCTGGCCAGGGTCAAGGACAGGGGGTGGTACAGGCTGAGGTGGAACGGGAGTAGGAGCTGGAGGAATAGGAGCTGGAGGAGTAGGAGCCGCTCGCGAGGAAGAAGATCTTTTCTTAGCCTTTCCTGTAGGAGGTCTAGAACTAGCTCCTGCCCCCATCACCACTACATCCTTGAACGGGTCCGGGATTTTGTCAAACATTCTCGGAGCCTTGGGTTTGATGTCTAGCTCTCCATCAGGCACGTCAGCCCCGCAATCCTTAGCTAAGTGCAAAAGTAAGAAACTATGGCCCACAGACTTCCTATTTTTCTCTTCAAATCTCTCATGCAAATACAAGAAAATCCGCCTAGGGATGTCTATCCGATGCCCCCTCGATAGACACAGAGCCATGAGACACACCTCAAAATCAACGTAATTGGGAGCCGAAACTCCCAACACCCATGACTCCAACAACTCAATGAGCCACCGTGGCTTAGGCAGCAAGTATCCGACTGGGAGCTTCCAATGTCTGATATTGGTTTTAGACCTATCCCAGTCGGCCCCTGGCACTCCCGCAAAACAAAACGCTGACACCTCATTAATGAGCGTCTGCTGGTCTTTCTTCAGATAAACCTTAAATTGACAGGGTGCTGTCAACGGGGGCCACTTAAGCGCTGCGGCGATGTTCTCAGAGGACAAAACTAGCCAGTGCCGACGACAATAAATGACACGAGGGTCATTGAGCCTAGACGTCTCACCCTCATCAGGGTGTCTCGCATTTGCATAAATTTCACGAGTCAGCACAGAACTGGCTTTCTCTTTCACTAATTCCATCCACCCCGCAAAATTTTCGGCCTTCGCGACCTTTTGTAGGTCTTCGGGCAACCCCTCTAGTGGAAACAGTTTCTCAACCTGGACACCTCTATTAATCCTAGGGTTTGACGTGTAAAAACCTTGGGCATTTGCCGAAATAAACCTAAAGTCGCAAAAAACCCCGCCCCTATCAATTGCCAACTTGTTGTCGTCCGGCGCATGACCACGACTCTTTCGAATTGGGGGCAAGGAGGATGGAACGGGTGTACTAAAAACCCTAAGCTCGGGGGATAACGGGATGACCAATTGGGCACCCGAGTCACCCCCCTCAGCAGCAGACTCATTCTCAGACACGTTCACCCCACTTCCCCCAGGTAATGTATAATCGGGGTCGTTGTCACGACTCGTTCTCGCACGTTTGCTCATTTTAACCAAGTAGAACAAGATAAAGCAAGTAACGTAACAAAAGCAAGCACGTGCACAGTGACAAGTTGTGTACAAATATACGGCAATTAAACACGTAAGCACACAATCCTAGGACTTTAATCAATCGCCCCCAAGCACGCTTCTAAGCGCAACAAAAAGTAAATTGGGCTTTTACTCAATTGTGCCTAGACTCGAGTATTGAAATTGTGCGAGAGATTAGGACGTACCTACGTGCCCGGAGCAAGTCTTACGGGCACGAATTTGCAGAATTTCGACAACCCGGGCTGTTTTAGGGTCGCCGAAATTTTTGTTCCGAATTGTTCAATTGACGTGTGCCTTTTGCTCCTTGCGGTGTCCCCGTCGAAACCCTAGAATAGCTCCTTCGAATTCGACCTCAATCGCCCCCAATTTCAGATTCTCCCTCAAACCCTAGCCTTGCCTCCTTCTGCGATTCACCACCAATTTGAGTTGTGGTAGTGGTGGTGATGGCCCTGTGATGGTGATGGTTGTGGTTGGAGATGGTGGTCGTGGCGGAGAGAGAGAGAGAGTTGGCGGCGGCGATGGTGAGAGGGAGAGGGAACTGTCGGGTTGGTGAGAGAAAGAGAGGAGACTGGCGGGTTTGGTGAGAGAGAGAGAAGGCTGTGCGGCGGACGGTGAGGCGGCGGTGGTGACAGGTGGTGGTGGCTGGAGGTTGTGTGCGTGGTGGTGATTGCAGAGGACAGAGGAGGCTTGTCGACGGGATGAAGATGGAGAGAATAGTAGAAAAAAATTTGTTTTAACCCGACTTGCTGCCCTTTCGAAAGTAATCGTGCGATTACTTTTAAGTAATCGTACGATTACTTGAAAGTAATCGTGCGATTACTTTGGTACGAATGGGCAGTGAGTTTTGTTGAAAATTCCACCCAAAAATTTGGCTAAGTATGAAGTAATCGTACGATTACTTCTAAGTGATCGTACGATTACTTTTAAGGTAACCGTACGATTACTTTTAAGTAATCGTGCGATTACTTTTAAAGGTAACCGTACGATTACTTTTAAAGGTAACCGTACGATTACTTTAAAGTAATCGTGCGGTTACTTTCGTACGAATGGGCAGTTAGTTTTCTCCAAAATTCCACCCAAAATTTTTTCTAAGGCAAAAGTAAACGTACGATTACCCTAAGGTAATCGTACGATTACTTTTGTGCAGGGGAAAAAAAATTTTATTAGCCAAAATATAACCTTTACCTCGTATTTTGATCCCGAACTCCGATGAGTGTGATTTTTGCACCTTTGGATCCCTTTTCCGACGTATGTCTTGCTCATAAAAATAACGTCCCGTTTCCGGATCGTTTTCCCGTCTTTCCTCAATTATTGCTTAATTACGCGAAAAATATCCAAATTGTGCCAAATTTGTCGCTTTCTTCAAAATTTTGCCATCACCTTCATCAAGATGGGGAGTGCGGGATCTCTTCTCATGTAGAAAAATTCCCAAAGTCCGGGGAACCTTTCATTCTTCAATTTCGCGCTTCCAAAGGCTCGTTTTGCATTTCCGGATGCTTTTGGACGCCTTTTAGCATCCTTTTTCGTCTTTGTTGCTCGTTTCTTTGGTTTGTCATGGATCTCCTCGACCTCGAGACTCCATTTATGGTATAAAAGATTCCCAAAGTCCGGGGAACCTTTCATTCTTCAATTTCGCGCTTCCAAAGGCTCGTTTGGCAATTCCGGATGCTTTTTGGCTCCCTTTTCCTCTTCGCAACATCCTTTTTGGCATAACTTCTTCGTCCGGACTCCGATATACGCGATCCACCCTTCCACAGAAAGCTCTCGAACACCCCCACACTATGGCACTGTTCAATTCAGCTCACAGTCCTGTCTTTAAAAATTTACCTCGTAATCCGTGCCATTGTGCCAGCTTTCTCATTTTCTTTACGTCTTCTTCGCGTATATCAAGAAGGGGAGTCCAGGAACTTGATCTTCCCCAGGTGTGTGTGTTGAGTACGTGTAGGACTGGCGTCAATCATCCATTTCTTCATTCCGGGTCCCGATACGCGTTTTGGCTTGCTCTTTCTCGTTTTTCGTGCAATTCCTCACTCACGTATCAAGAAGGGGGATCCGGAATAGGCCTTCCACCTAGAATTCCTGCACATACTCATTGAAAATATTAAATCCACTCTCTCGCACCTCTCAAATAGTTATAACAAAATCAAATAACAAAACAGTATTGAAATCTACACTATGCAGTAAATAGGTTGGGTTGCCTCCCAACAAGCGCTTTGTAATTTAAGGTCGACGGCCCAACCAAGTTACCTCAAATGAGCTTAGATATCGGGAATTGGTTTGAGGCTCTCGATAACCCCAATGAAATTCCCGTCCACGTATGGTTTTGCTCGCTGTTCATTTACCTTGAACCTGTTCCCATTCTCAGCTTCTACCTCGAGCGATCCCCATGGGTAAACCTATGTAATTGTAAATGGACCACTCCACCTTGATTTCAGCTTGCCCGGAAACAGTTTCAGTCGGGCGTTGAATATCAATACCTTCTGGCCCACTCTGAAATCTCGTGGAATTATATGCTTGTCATGCCATTGCTTAATCCTCTCTTTGTATATCTTGGCACTCTGATATGCCATCAACCTGTGTTCTTCTAACTCAAGCAATGCCTGCTTCCTTTGCTCACCAGAGAGCTTAGCATCCAAATTTAATTTCTTTAGCGCCCAAAACGCTTTGTTCTCAAGTTCCACCGGCAGATGACATGATTTCCCGAAAACGAGTTGGTAGGGAGACATGCCAAGGGGAGTCGTGTATGCAGTCTGGTATGCCCATAAACTATCATCCAAGTGTAGAGCCCAGTCTTTGCGCCCTGGATTGACAGTTTTCTCTAGAATCCCCTTTATCTCACGGTTAGACACTTCAGCTTGTCCATTGGATTGCGGATGGTAGGCCAATGATATCTTGTGTGTCTTTACCCCATACTTGCTCAAGGTATTGGCAAAGACTTTGTTCACAAAGTGTGATCCCTCATCGCTAATAATGGCTCTGGGCGTTCCAAATCTTGTGAATATATTCTTGCGTAAGAATCTCTCGACTGTAGCACTATCATTCTTTGGACAAGCCAGAGCCTCCACCCATTTGGTGACATAATCAACAGCCAACAAAATATACAGATTACCAAGCGACGATGGGAATGGCCCCATAAAATCAATCCCCCACACATCAAACGGTTCTACTTCTAACACGAAATTTTGAGGCATTTCATTTCGGTTAGAGATATTACCTGTTCTTTGGCATCGGTCACACTGCTGCACAAATAGATGGGCGTCTTTATGGAAGGTTGGCCAATAGAAACCACTCTGAAGTACCTTCGCAACTGTGCGTGATTTGCCGAAATGTCCCCCACAGTTCAACTCGTGGCAGTGTCTAAGGATCTCTAACGTGTCCGGTTCCGCAACACATCTCCGCAATACATTGTCCGCCCCCAACTTGAACAGATAAGGATCATCCCAGAAATACTGTCGCGCGTCTGCAAAGAATTTCTTCCTCAGGTGGTAATTCAGGTCCTTGGGCACAATGTTGAGTGCCTTGAAATTTGCCAAGTCAGCAAACCAAGGCACAGCTGCAACCACAACCATGAGCTGTTCATCTGGAAAATCCTCTCGAATCGGAAAATCTTCCTGCTTATCGTTCTCCAGTCTTGACAAATGGTCTGCAACCACATTCTCTACTCCCTTTTTGTCTTTGATCACCACATCGAACTCTTGCATCAATAACACCCACCGGATCAATCTTGGCTTGGCGTCCTTCTTGGTGAGAAGGTACTTGAGGGCTGAATGGTCCGTGAAGATCGTCACCTGAGAACCCACAAGATATGGACGAAACTTGTCCAACGCAAATATGATAGCCAACATCTCTTTCTCCGTGGTAGCATAATTAACCTGTGCATCATTAAGAGTACGACTGGCATAATAAATGACGTGAGCTACCTTATCTTTCCGCTGGCCCAGAACTGCTCCCACCGCATAGTCACTAGCATCACACATGAGCTCAAATGGTAAGGTCCAGTCTGGTGTGGTGATGATAGGCGCGCTAATCAGCTTTTCCTTGAGCAAATCAAAAGCTGACTTGCACTCCGCATTAAAATCAAAAACTGCATCCTTCTCAAGCAATCCACACAAAGGCTTCGTGATTTTCGAGAAGTCTTTAATGAAGCGCCGATAGAACCCTGCATGTCCCAAGAAACTCCTTACCCCTTTAATAGAGGTAGGGTAAGGAAGCTTCTCAATAACCTCAATCTTGGCTCTATCCACCTCTAATCCTTTGCTGGAGATCTTGTGGCCCAAAACAATACCCTCGGTAACCATGAAGTGACACTTCTCCCAGTTGAGCACTAGGTTGGTGTCAATGCATCTATCCAGAACCCGGGCCAACTGTTGTAGGCAGTCTTCGAATCCATCACCATAGAGCGAGAAGTCATCCATGAACACTTCGAAATTCTGCTCCATCATATCAGAGAAGATCGACATCATACACCTCTGAAACGTAGCAGGTGCGTTGCATAACCCGAAAGGCATGCGTCTAAAAGCGAAAGTCCCATAAGGACAAGTGAATGTCGTCTTCTCCTGGTCAGCTGGCTCAATTCCTATATGGTTGTACCCGGAGTACCCATCCAAAAAGCAATAATGAGAGTGATGTGCCAGCCTATCAAGCATCTGATCAACGAATGGAAGGGGAAAATGATCCTTCAAAGTGGCATCATTGAGCTTGCGGTAATCCATGCAAACTCTCCACCCAGTAACAGTCCGCGTAGCAATTTGATCACCTTTTTCCCCTTCTACCACAGTTATACCCCCCTTCTTAGGGACACATTGTACCGGGCTAGTCCATGTGCTGTCGGAAATCGGATAAATGATGCCCGCCTCCAACCATTTAAGCACCTCTTTCTTCACCACCTCCTGCATGTGAGGATTGAGGCGGCGCTGAAACTGAACTACCGGCTTCTTATCTTCCATGAGCCGAATCTTGTGCTGGCAAACTGTGGGGCTGATCCCCTTGATATCTGCTATGGTCCATCCCATAGCTGCTTTCCTTTCCTGCAACACTTTCAATAATTGTTCCTCCTGTTCCCTGTCCAAACAAGAAGACACAATCACAGGTAAAGTATCATTAGATCCAAGATATAAATATTTTAAATGTGCAGGTAAAGGTTTTAATTCTAAAACAGGAGCAGTAATAAGAGAAGGAGTAAGAATCTTCCTGCTTCCCTCATTAAAGATAGTTCTCCCAGTAGCTAAGAATGGGCGGCCCAAAATAAGAGGAACATCATCGTCAGCCTCCATGTCTAAGATCACAAAATCCGCTGGGAAGATGAGTCCTTCAACTCTCACTAATACATCCTCTAAAACACCCCTGGGGCGTTTTATAGTGCGATCAGCCATCTGCAAGCACATCCTGGTAGGCTTAGGATCTCCCACACCAAGTTGCTCAAAAACCGATGTGGGCATCAAATTAATACTTGCCCCAAGATCACACAATGCCCTCCCATGAAACGCATCTCCCAATGTAACAGGAATGATGAAACCGCCCGGATCTTTCATCTTCTTTGGTAGCGCCTTTTGCACAACCGCGCTACACTCCTCATTCAGAGTCACGGTTTCAAAGTCATCCATGCGCCTCCTATTAGAAAGGAGGTCCTTGAGAAATTTGGCATATTTAGGCATTTGTGAAATGGCCTCCGCAAAAGGTATATTAATGTGCAGTTTCTTGAAGATATCCACAAACTTCTTGAAATGCTTGGCATCCTCTTGACTCTTCAATCTCTGCGGGTATGGCACTCGCACACTGTATTCTTCCCTTGGCTTCTGTTTCTCATCCGACTTCCTCACCGTGTCCTTTGATTGGGGAATCACGGTAGGCACGGGAATCTCTTCATCTAAGGCTTTTTCAGTGGCCTTAGTCGCCTCAGCTCGCGCATGGGTAGGATATGGGGGATCCTGGGTAGTGGTCCCACTGCGAGTAGTAATAGCCTTCAATTGCTCAATTGGAGTAATAGTGTTAGACGGGAGTATACCTGGCGGAAGTCGAGGATTCTGATTAGCTATTTGGCCAATTTGTGTTTCATGGCTCTTTAGCGAAGCTTCCATTGCGACAATCTTGCTCTCAATTTTATCATTGCTAGCTAACAGTTTCCTCAACATCGCGTTTGTATCCTGTTCTTCTGAGATTGGAGGTGGAGCTTGTTGTTGTGGAACCTGTCTCTGAGCTTGGTAAGGAACATTTGGCCTATGACCTGGCGCATATAAACCACTATTCGGATTGGCATAGCTGAAGTTGGGGTGATTGCGATTGTTAGGATGATAGGTGTTTGGCCATTGTTGCTGTCTTTGTTGACCCATGTAATTCACGTCTTCAATGCCATCCCCATATCCCTGATTTGCATCTGCTACCATCTCTCCCACTGACTTCACCTGTGCCGATGGATTCAAATGACTGAAAGCCGACGTCATCACTGCCATCTGATGTTCAAATTTCTGTTCCACCATAGACTCTATCTGACTAACCAATGCCCCATCTGATTTCGTGCTTCTACGAGTTTCAGACCTCGTGGATTCACGTTTTGCTACATTATCTAGCAAATCACGACATCTTTGTAGTCCCATTCCCATAAAATTGCCTTGAGCCATCATATCTAGTTCACTAGCAGTCTCCCTGTCCAAAGCATTGTAAAAGTAGTGAAGAAGTTTATACCATGGCTCTCCGTGAGTAGGGCATCTGCGAAGGAGCTGGTTGAACTTTCTCCACGTGTCACCCAGTGAATCATCTTCCTGCTGTTTAAATTTGGTTATGTCAGCCATCCGTTGAGCAACCTTGGATGGTGGAAGATACTTCCTAAGAAACTCTCTGCTACAATCTGCCCATGTAACTATGCTGCCTGCTGGAAGTTCCACAAGCCATGTCTTTGCCTTTCCCGATAAAGAGAAGGGGAAAAGCATGAGCTTTATCGTCTCGATTGGAACTCTCTGGTCATACATGGTAGAAGTAATTTGCTCGAAATTGAGCAAGTGCTGATGTGGGTCATCACTCGGGGCTCCAGTGAATAAGCACTCGTCCCTAACCATATTGATCAACGGTTGGCGAATCTCGAAATGCGCGGCATTAATCTGCGGCCTGACTATGGTGGGATGATATCCCTCCGGTGTAGTCCTGAAGTAGTCCACCAAAGGACGTTCATCATCCTCAGCATTGTTGACTTGCTCTACCACATTCCGGCCGTTATTGTTCCGATTATTACCCCCATTGTTCCCATTGCCACCGTTGTTTCCACCATTAACTCCTCCATTGTTCCCATTAACTATTTCTGCACCAGGGAGTTGTTGTGGATTCTGGGGATTCATGCGATCAATCATGGCTTGCATCTCAACCATTTGATCCCTAAGCTGCTCAGTTTCCCTTGCTCGATTTGCTGCATCCTCCACAGCTGCAGCTCTGGCTGCTTCCGCATCTTCGAGGCCTTTGCGGAACCTCTCAAACTCAGCTCTAGTTTGCTCGTCCATTTGAACTGAATTTGCTTTCCTCTTGTCTCTATTCTGTGCTCGCAATAAGGATTCCGGGTCTTCAAGTGTTGGATGCAAAGGCTCGTCTCTAGAACGTGACATGCACCAAATGTATCAGACCTGAAACACGAATCACACACACAAAACAGGTGAGTAACAGATATAAACTGAAAAGTAAATCCCTAAAGAGAAAACTAATAGCTAATTTGACCGAATCCCCGGCAACGGCGCCAAAAACTTGACACGCTCCAACTGCAAGTGCACAGTTGTCGGTGTAGTAATAATCGGAAAAGTCCGGTTTGTCGAACCCAAGGGACTTCGTGTAAATTAACTACTAAATTTATTCTTTGTGTGGGCAAAGCGCAGTTGTTTTGTTCTATTTCTACTAATAATTAAAAGTAACAATTATCTCAAATAATTCAAAGAATTATTTCAAGATTAACGAGCACGGGTTGATTTTGACGTTTATCAAGTTTGATTAAATTCAGGATATCTCTACGGATCACTAGGTATCTCACACTACGTTGGATTTATGTTCTATTAACACGATGAGTTCTTGTTCTAGTTAAACGAGCAATTTTATATTGAAGATGTCTCAACCAATAACTATGCCTAAACTATCGTAACTGATTCCTCTAGCTTACTTAAGTTCAAACACGCATTACGATGATAATTCTACTCTTGTTCTTAGCTAACTAGCAAGATTCCTCAACCCTAGATTCGACTAGTGTGTATTTCAATTTTCCGGGCAACAAACGTAGATTCCTCTATCGTTCATAACCTAGCACAATTCTATTAATACGTCTACCAATAGAAAAGATAAATCAAGAGCATGCAATACACATAACTAGAGAAGAAATCATCAATTAAGCTAAAAAGCATGCAAGCAAATCCATAAACCACAAGTTGTAGTGATCAAACCCTAGTTTCCTACGAGATATCCCAAAATAAGGGTTTAGCTACTCATAATCATGTTTAAAATACAAAGTTTCATGATCCAATATGAAAAACTCGAGAAGAAAAGAAGATTAGAAGCCAAACGGATGATCCAAGCTCTTCAACCTAGCTCCAAGCTCTCCAAAGCACGTCTCCCAATGTGTGTTCTGATCTCCAATCACGTTCCCCAATGTTTCTTAAGTCTTTTCTTGCTCAAAACTCTCAAAACTATGCCAAAATAGCGAAAATAGCCCAAAAATCCGATCCTGGCCGCAGAGGTAATCGTACGATTACCTTGATGTAATCGTACGATTACTTGCACTGAAGGTAATCGTACGATTACCTTGTAGTGAACGTACGATCACTTCTGAGTGAAGGTAATCGTACGATTACCTTAAGGTAAACGTACGATTACTTCTGGTCTTCCACCATTCAAACTTCATCTTCTTGCTCTTTTTCCTTTCGTCTTCACTTACCGAGCATCCCTTTGAGCCTCCAACTTTTCCGAAGTTCACTTTTGCTCCAATGTCACGTCCCGAGCTCCCGGTTCCTGAAAAACACAACACGAGAAACATACCGGGAGATCAAACGTGATAAAATATAGCTAAAATTAACGCAAAAAGTGCCCGACTCATCATTAACGTGCAAAGACTCAACATGCTCAAATTTAGCAAGAAATGATCCAAAATCTATCAAAACGCATCGGAATACACGCAAAACGGTAAGGAAACATATAAGAATATAACTCCAAATATGGAGTTATCACATTGGTTAGTAAGATTGAGTCAATGGTGGAACAAAAATTCGAACATCAGATGGCAGTAATGACTTCGGCTTTCAGTAATATGAATCCACCAGCACAGGTGAAGTCAGTGGAAGAGATGGTAGCAAATGAAAATCAGGGATATGGAGATGGTATTGAAGATGTGAACTACATGGGTCAACCACGGCAGCAGCAATGGTCTAACACATATCATCCGAATAACCGCAACCACCCCAATTTCAGCTATGCCAATCCAAACAGTGGATTATATGCACCAGTTCAAAGCTCAAATGTTCCATACCAAGCTCAAAGACAGGTTCCACAACAGCAGGCTCCACAATCAGAAGAATAAGATACAAACGCGTTGTTGAGGAAACTGTTAGCTAGCCAAGACAAAATTGAGAGCAAGATTGTCTCCACGGAAGCTACTATGAAGATCCATGAGACACATATTGGCCAAATAGCATATCAAAATACTCGACTTCCACCTGGCATGTTGCCTTCGAACACAATCACTCAACCTGAGCAGTTGAAGGCTATCAGAACTCGCAGTGGGATCACCATTGAGGATCCTCCATATCCTACCCACGCGCGAGCTGAGGCGACAAAAGAAACTGAGAATGCGTTGGATGAAACAATTCCCGTGCCTACCGTGATTCCCCAATCAAAGGACACGAGTTGGAATTCGGAGGAGAAGTAAAAGCCTAAGGAGTACAGTATGTGTGTGCCATACCCGCAGAGACTGAAGAGCCAAGAGGATGCAAAACACTTCAAGAAGTTTGTGGATATCTTCAAGAAGTGGCATATTAATATCCCTTTCGCAGAGGCAATTTCACAAATGCCGAAATATGCTAAGTTTCTCAAGGACCTCCTTTCCAATAGGAGGCGCATGGATGACTTTGAAACCGTGACTCTAAATGAAGAGTGTAGCGCCGTTGTTCAAAAATCGTTACCAAAGAAGATGAAAGATCCGGGCGGTTTCATCATTCCTGTGACATTGGGAGATGCCTTTCATGGCAGAGCATTGTGTGATCTTGGCGCAAGCATTAACCTAATGCCCACATCCGTTTTTGAGCAGCTTGGTGTGGGAGAACCAAAACCGACAAGGATGTGCTTACAAATGGCAGACCGCACCATCAAACTCCCAAGGGGCGTCTTCGAAGATGTACTAGTAAGAGTTGAGGGACTTATCTTCCCAGCTGACTTTGTTATCCTAGAAATGTAAGCCGACGATGATGTCCCCCTTATCTTGGGCCGCCCGTTCTTGGCCACATGGAGGACAATCATTGATGTGGCTAACGGAGAGCTAACTACGAGGATCAATGATGAGAAGGTGGCTTTCAACGTCTTTGAAGCAATGAAGTTCCCCACGTATGCGGTAAGTGAGCAGTGTTTTGGTGTGGAGGCATACACACAGGATGAGGAGGAAGACAATTATTGGAGAGGCTATATGAAGAACTTGCTCTACTTTATTCTAGCGAAATAGAGCAAGTTATGGAGACTCACTGGCGCCAGCCCCTACCCCTCTTTAATGAGGAAGCAGGAAGATTCTTACTCCTTCTCTTATTAATGCTCTTGTTTTAGAATTAAAGCCTTTACATGTTCATTTAAAATATTTATACTTGGGATCTAATGAGACTTTGCCTGTGATAGTGTCTGTGTGTTTGGACAAGGTACAGGAAGAGTAGCTTCTCAAGGTATTCCAGGAAAGGAAAGCAGCTATGGGATGGACCATAGCGGATATCAAGGGGATCAGTCCCACAGTTTGCCAGCACAAGATCCGGCTCATGGAAGATAAGAATCCGGTAGTTCAATTTCAGCGCTGTCTCAACCCGCACAAGAATGAGGTGGTGAATAAAGAGGTGCTTAAATGGTTGGAAGCAGGCATCATCTACCCGATTTCAAACAGCACATGGACTAGCCCGGTGCAGTGTGTCCCTAAGAAGGGAGGTATTACTGGTGGAAGGGGAAAAGGGTTATCAGATTGCCACTCGTACTGTTACTGGGTGGAGAGTTTACATGGATTACCGCAAACTCAATGATGCCACATTGAAGGATCATTTTCTCCTCCCGTTCTTTGATCAGATGCTTGATAGGCTGGCGCGTCATTCTGATTATTGCTTTCTGAATGGGTACTCCGGGTATAATCATATAGCAGTTGACCCAGCTGACCAAGACAAGACGACATTCACTTGTCCCTATGGGACTTTTGCTTTTAGACGCATGCCATTTGGGTTATGCAACGCACCTGCTACATATCAGAGGTGTATGATGTCTATCTTCTCTGATATGATGGAGCAAAATTTTGAAGTCTTCATGGATGATTTTTCGCTATACGGTGATGGGTTCGAAGACTGTCTACAACAGCTAGCTCAGCTTCTCGACAGATGCATTGACACCAACCTAGTGCTCAACTGGGAAAAATGTTATTTCATGGTGACCGAGGGGATCGTGTTGGGGCACAAGATTTCAAGAAAGGGCTTAGAGGTGGACCGGGAAAAAATTGAGGTGATAGAGAAGCTTCCATACCCTACATCTGTCAAAGGGGTACGAAGTTTCTTGGTACATGCAGGGTTCTACTGCGTTCCATTAAAGACTTTTCAAAGATCACAAAGCCTTTGTCTGGATTGCTTGAGAAGGACATATTCTTTGATTTCAATGAAGAGTGCAAGACAACTTTTGATTTGCTCAAGAAGAATCTGATTAGCGCGTCTATCATCACCAGATTGGACCCTACCATTTTAGCTCATGCGTGATGCTAGTGATTATGCGGTGGGAGCAGTTCTGGGACAGCAAAAAGACAAGGTAGCCCATGTTATTTATTATACTAGCCGGACCTTGAACAATGCACAGGTAAATTATGCTACTACTGAGAAAGAAATGTTAGCTATTATTTTGCATAGGACAAGTTTCGTACGTATCTTGTGGGTTCTCAGGTGACTATCTTCACAGATCATGCTGCAGTAAAGTATCTACTCACCAAGAAAGACGCCAAGCTGAGATTGATTAGGTGGGTATTGTTGATGCAAGAATTTGATATAGAGATCAAAGACAAGAAAGGGGTGGAAAATGTAGTGGCAGACCATTTATCACGTTTGGAGAATGAGAAGCATGAGGAGGTTCCAATCAGAGAAGAGTTTCCAGACGAACATATTGTGGTAGTGGTTGCAGCTGTGCCTTGGTTTGCTGACTTGGTAAATTTCAAGGCACTCAATATTATCCCCAAGGACATGAACTCCCACCAGAGAAAGAATTTTTTTGCAGATGCGTGGCATTATTTCTGGAATGATCCTTATCACTTCAAGCTGGGAGCAGATAATGTATTGCGGAGGTGTGTTGCTGAGCCAGACACATTGGAGATTCTTTGGCACTGCCATGAGTTAAATTGTGGAGATCACTTCGGAAAATCACGCACAGTGGCAAAGGTACTTCAGATTGGTTTCTTTTGGACCACATTGAATAAAGATGCTAGTTTGTTTGTGCAGCAGTGTGACCGGTTTCAGAGAACCGGCAACATTTCCAACCGAAATGAGATGCCTCAAAATTTCGTGTTGGAGGTAGAGTCGTTTGATGTTTGGGGCATTGATTTCATGGGGCCATTCCCGTCTCACTTGGTAATCTCTATATCCTGTTGGCTGTTGATTATGTGACCAAGTGGGTAGAGGCAATGGCTTGTCCCAAGACTGATGGAGCTACTGTAGAGATATTTGTGCTCAAGAACATATTCACGTGATTTGGAACGCCTAGGGCCATTATAATTGATGAGGGATCGCATTTCGTGAACAAAGTCTTCGCCAATGTCTTGAGAAAATATGGGGTGAAGACACATAAGATATCACTGGCCTACCATCCGCAGTCGAATGGGCAAGCTGAAGTCTCTAACTGCGTGATCAAGGGAGTTTTGGAGAAGACAGTCAATCTGGGACGCAAAGATTGGTCTCTACACTTGGATGACAGTTTATGGGCATAACGGACAGCATACAAAACTCCCTTGGGCATGTCTCCCTACCAGCTAGTATTTGGGAAGTCATGTCATCTTTCGGTAGAACTTGAGCACAAGGCGTTCTTGGCCTTGAAGAAGATCAACTTGGATGCTAAGCTCTCAGGTGAGCGAAGGAAACAGGTTTTACTCGAACTGGATGTATTTCGGTTGATGGCTTATGAGAGTGCAAAAATTTACAAGGAAAGGACCAAGTAGTGGCACGACAAGCATATCATACCGAGGGACTTCAAGGTTGGGCAGAGGGTGTTAAGCTTCAACGCTATGCTGAAGCTGTTTCCAGGAAAGTTGAAATCTAGATGGAGTGGCCCATACACGATTACTGCAGTCTATCCATGGGGTTCTCTTGAGGTTGAAGATGCAAATGGGAACAGGTTCAAGGTAAATGGCCAGAGAGCAAAGCCATATGTGGATGGGAATTTCTTAGGAATCATTGAGTGGCTCCATGCAACTCCTACTATTTGATTATCTCTGAGGTAACTGGGTCGGGCCGTCGACCTTAAATTACAAGCGCTTGTTGGGAGGCAACCCAACCTATTTATTGCTGTAGTTTAGGTTTTAATACTGTTTTGTTTGTTTTATTCTGTTTGATTTATTTGAGAGGTGCGAGAGAGTGGATTTAATATTTACAATGAGTATGTGCAGGATTTTTAGGTGAAAGGCCTGTTCCGGATCCCCCTTCTTGATGCGCGTGTGCAGAAAAGAGTGAAAATTGAGAAATAGCAGCCTAAAACGCGTATCGGGATCCGGAATGAATAAATTGAAGTTTGACGCCATTCTTACACTCACTCAACACACGCACCTGGGGAATATCGCAATCGCGGAATCCCCGTCTTGATATTCGCAACGATATTCGCGAGGATTACATTGAAGAACAGAGAAAGTTAGCACATTGGCACGAATTACGAGGTGAAATTTTGAAAAGGAGACTGAAAACGGAAGTGAAGAGTGCCAATGTGTGGTGGTGGTTGAGAGATTTTTGTAGACAGGTGGATCGCGCATATCGGAGACCGGATGAGAAAGTTACGCCAAAAAGGATGCCCAAGAGAGTAAAACGAGGCCAAAAACATCCGGAAATGCAAAACGTGCCTTGGAATGTGTAAAATTGAAGAATAAAAAAATCCATTTTTTTATGTTATAAAAGGAGTCTTGAGGACGAGGAGATCCTTTGGAAAGCAATGTCACGACCAAATAATCGAAAAACGTTCAAAAAAAGGATGTTTTTGGGTGTTCCAGCATTGTCTTCGTAAAGTCTTCCTAGGAAGACTTCGGACTTAGAAAAATTTTTGAGCTATTAAAATGTCTTCCCAGAACAGCTCTCTGTACTTATCTGGGAAGACCTTCGCAGGAAGAGAAAATGTCTTCGCATGAAGACTCTTCCTACGAAGAGAAAATTATTCCTACGAAGACATGGGGGCACTTTGACAGTTTTGACGAGCAGTGATAGTGAAGAAAGGGGGTAAATTGTTGTTTTCAAGCAGAGGCATAATTGACATTTTAAAAAAAAAATGTGCCCAAATAACCTAGCAGCGGGTAACCTCATCTCTTCAAACCCTTTCACCCCGTCGAACATTCTCCTTCCCTCGAAACCTTTTCCCACTGCACCCGAACACCACTATCCACCCTCACCATCGTCCAACCTCGCCTCCTCCGGCCAAAACGCCGTCCGACCACCACCGCAGCAAGGCCGCCGGCCGCCGTCCTGTTGGAATTGTGCCCTAGAGTCAATAAATTTATTGTGACATTTAATGGACTTACTATTCATTATGCTATTGATATGGAGATATGCTAACATGAATGAAGTCCTTAGAATATAAAGTTTATATTCTTGAATATCCCTAGTAAACTATATTGATTAACAGGACGATCAACTATAGACTAGTATGGGGTTGGATTCATATGGAGATATCAGGATCCAACACATGGGTATGCATTAAGGATAATGGCATACTGGATTGACCCACCATGATAAGGCTACATGGGAGTTATGAGAATGTCACAAGCGCTTCTCATAGTGACAATGGTGTTGTGATCCTTAGACTTGAAGTCACTAGATATTCTAGTTGTGAATTATCATGTTTTGATATCGTCAAACGTTACACCGTAACTGGGTAATTATAAAGGCTTTAATCAGACATGATATGAAGCAAGCTTAGAGATCGTAGTGACGTACAGAGGATTTGTCCCTCCCACATGACGGGGGTAAATATCCATGGCCACTCGATGAGTGAGACTTAGGAAAATACATGGCCATGTTCAAATAAATCAATATGGGATACCGTAGAGACAAAGATACTATTCTTTGTATGTGATCGTCACCAGCCTGGTATGGCTGAGGTAACCTTTCTTCCTTTCATCATGTTATGATGCTTCACCTGTGATCCTTGGTGGGATTTGAGTAGGATAAGTTTTTGTTATTCCGCTGCGTAACCTACGTCAAAACCCAACAGTGGTATCAGAGCCAGGGGTCGATAGCGCATAACATGATTTTATGTGGTTATCTTTTTTATTAGTTTTACACTGTTCTGTCAGATTGACCGTGAAACTGTAGAAAAACCGATATGCGTATTTTGATGCGCCATGAATTTGATTCATGTGTAGGTTCAATTAATTTACATATGATGTGAAAATAATGAATTTTGGGTATATATTTGATATACTAAATTTTGTCAGTTTTGACCGTTTCTGTCAGTTTGACCGTAAACTGTAATAACATTAATATACGTATTTTGATATGCCATGAATATGATTCATGAGGAAATCAGCTAATTTTACATATGATGTGAAAATTAGTGTTTTTCATGTACATATGATGTACAAATTAATTGGTGACATAAAGCTAGGGTTTGGGCACAATGTAGGGAGAAAAGGTGTTTTTGTCCGACATTGGAGTTTGGCTAAGCAAGGGAAGGAGAAAATTTTGATTTAAACCCTAGAGAAGTTCGGCAAAGGAGGCGCCTTCCCCTCCCTTTGGAGCGCCGACTAGGCCAACCGGCCATGCCGGTTCGGTCAGCCGACCGGTTGGACCGGGCGGGCTGGTCCGACCGGATGGGCCCGGTTTGGCGGGTCAGTTCGGTTCGACTAGTTGGACTAGCGCAACCGTTTTGACAATTTTACCCCTAGTGTCCCAATTTAATTAATTAAAACTGAACAAGAGCGTTAAAAATTTGTTTTAATTGTATTATGTGCTTTAGTTGCATGGTGGATGGATATGGCCTAGGTTGTGGATGTTTACTTTTTGTGGTTTGGTTTACGGCCTGCAAGCTGATCAAATTAATGTAATAGTTAGTTAATTTTACGGCCTGCGAGCTGATCATCTTCTCGACATGTGAGGTTTTATTTATTTATTTAATTTAGATGCTAGCTAGAATTAGATAATTAGATAATAGCCAAGAGCATGGAGAAGAAGACCAAAGAACCAAGAAGCCACAAAGACGATGGAGGACTTGCACACCTAGGACGCGCAGCTATGGTGGAGGCACATGGAGATGAGCTTGTCACTTTAGGGCATATATATATATTATCACTGGCTTGGGTAATATCTTAGTCTTAGGGGCCATATCCATGCCACATTAATTTTTATTTGTGGATGTTTATTAATTATGTCTTGTTTTATTTTTGATGTATCGATGATGCATGCAGTACGTAACAAGATAATAATAAACAAGTTTCGTATTTTATTGTGGATTGCCCAATCCAAATAAGTAGATCATGTTGATGGGATCAACCAAACATATAATAAAATTTAAATCCCTCGTTGAAATATTGCGTTTTGCCTTATCTTGTCTAAGCACCCTTCATGATCAGGGTTTATTAATTTCGGGCTTGCCAAAGCAAGGCGATTTTAAATTACAATGATGTGTTGCACACGACACAAGCAAGTAATGTGTGATTAATGAGCCTCGAGGCATGACAATTAGGAATTATCTAAAGGATAAAGAATAATGAGTTATTCGCCTAATTGGACCAAGAGTTGCATGGGATGCAATTGGAATGGTTCCTACCTAAATAACCAACTCTTGGGTGACGTGCCAAAGCAGGCCCAAGAGGAGGTAGAAATATGGATCTTGGCCCACTAGAAAGTATGTGATATTTTCTGCATTAATGGTGAGGGCTATTAATTCGAGAAAAATAGTGGGAGCTATATTTAATGAATTAAGTCCTTGTTAAATAAAGTTAAAACATCACAAATATTTTGCTTAATCCTTTCGTGTTGAATACCTATGGCATTAAGCAAACAAACTCGACTTTATGGATTGTCTGGAATCTGTTTTATAAACTGGTATAGAATTGAGAATTGTTCTCAAATAAAAGGAAATTGTTGTATATCCTAGGGCATAAAATTTCCTTCCACCAACTACCAAAACACACTAAAACCTAAAGGGTGGAACATCAAAGAATGGTTCTTTGGATGCGACTTGCCTCATGTTAGCTATCATAAACTCTGAGCTTTTGAAGCGAGATGAGAATATAGAGACATATGATATGATAATAAGTTCTTTTCAAGAGCCAGCTGTACATGAAAGGTTTGAAGTGCTGCTCCATTTGCGTTTTACCTTCTCTTCCTTAGCACTCGTCATGATCAAGATGTAATCAAGATCGGGCTTGCCAAAGCAAGGCGACTTGATTCATCAAGATGTGACGCGACGACACAAGCTAGTAATGTGTGATTGCTAAAGGAAGAGATCAAACGCAACTAAGCTATTTCAATAAGAATGAAAGCTTAGGAGATGGGAGTTATCAATAAGATAGATAAAGAATAAGGAGTTATTCTCCCAATTGGACCGAGAATTGCATTGAATGCAATTATAGTTTTGTTCATATGCGATTTACTCAATATGATTGAGAGCCACTGAACAAAGTGCTAGCCAAAAGGGTGGTGTAGTGGAAGAGGAACTGCCCAAAGTACATGGAAGAAAAAAAGAATTATGAATTCCAATTTAAAATATCTTTGTTATAAAATAACAATGTGTCTATCTCATCATCATAGGTATTTGATACTAGATGAGGATCTCACATTTACAGAAATGTGTAGGATCTCAAGAGAAGAAGACAATTGAATAAGGAAGAGATAAACCTACACGTGGGGCAATGGAGAAATGGTTGCTAAATTAGCCGTACGAAATTATCTCTACCTCTTGGAAATATTCATGAATTAGACAAGTACGATTATGTCCCTGCTGTTAGTAGTAACATTATCGCAATTTCTTATTTGGACAAGAAAGGATTTTTCTATTAAAATAATGGACAAATGTTGTTTCATTTATTTTAATAAAATGCATTATTGTAATGCTAATTTGTCTAATGGATTGTAGATCCTTGATCATGATAATTTGAGTTATAACATTAAAGATATAACTTTGGCATTATGGTTTAGGTCACGTGAATGAGAACGCATTTCTAGACTCCATATGGATGGATTTCTGAACTCATTTGATTATGAATCATGTGAGAGATGTGACATATTGATGTATCTGAAACACTAAGCACAAGTGCTAGAGATGGTTTTGGTAGTTCATCATATTTTCTTGTTCAGTAAGTATGGATTTGGGTCTTATGAAGAACAAACCAGAATTCTTTGAAAGGTTCAAAGGCATTCAGAGAATAAGTAGAAAACTAGCTTGGCAAGAGTATCAAGACTCTACGATTAGATCGTGGATAAGAATGCTTGAGTCAAGAGTTTAACAAGTATCTAAAGAAGTGTTGCATATGATCCAAACTCACTCCACCTAGAACACCATTATGGAATGGCGTGTCTAAGGGGAGGAATCGGACCTTGTTGGACATGGTTCGATTATGATGTGTCAAACAAGACTTCCAATTTACTTTTAGGGCTATGCTCTACTTACAGCAATTTCGCCCTTAACCTTGTTCCATGAAAACAGTTATGAATACACTATATGGACTGGGAGGTGTCCTAGTATTTCATAAATTTTTGGGATTGTGAAGTTTATGTAAAGCGTTTACAGATAAACTTGGGCCCAATTCGAATAAATGTATTTTGTGGAATATTCAAAAGAATATTATTTCTAAAATCCAATCGAGGACGAAGTGTTTGTTTCTCAAACCGCTGTGTTTCTAAAAGAAACAGTGGGAGGATAGTAGAAAGTGAAGGAGTTCAAGAACCACAACAAAACATTCATCCTTTGATGGAACATGAGTAGGATCACAAGGTGTTGTGGAGCAACCTACTCAAGTAGCACAAGAACCTTGTAGGTCAGGAAGGATATGTCAAGGAGATAGAGAAATATGGATTTCTCATAACCCTTTGATATATTTCTCATGGAGATGAGCCTACAACCTATAAGGAGGTCACGAGTGGGCCAGACTCTCAAGAATGGCTTAAAGCCATGAGATATGAAATGGAATCCATGTATACCAACAAAGTATGGGCTTTGTTGGAATCACCTAAAGGGTATGACCCATAGGGTGCAAGGGGGTTTTAAAGAAAACTAACATGGATGGTAATAGGATTAATTTTAAGGGACGATTGGTGGCTGAAGATTTCCTGTGAGCTCATAGTATAGACTATGACGAAACTTTCCTCCGGTTGCGATACTTAAATCCATTCGCATCTTGCTTGTAGAAATGTATCTATGGATAGAATCAAGCTTCTTGGAGTTCTAATCTTTAATTCAACGATGAAATCAAATGGTTTGATTCCATCAAGAATGAAGATGAAGTTTGTGTTTACAAGAGGGTTAGTGGGAGCACAATTATATTCAGGTCATGTATGTAGAGACATACAGCTCATTGGAAATGATGTCCCTACTCTGCAATCTGGTAAAGATTCGCTAGGGAATCGATTTTCAATGAATGAAATGACTTAGGTGAAGCAACTTATAAAATCTATGGAGATAGATCAATAATTTTGTACGACTTAATTCAAAGTGCATATAATGACAAATGTGTTGAAAGGGTTCAACATGAAAGAATATGGATTCTTACCTATGTCACATGGAGTTAGTCTTCGGGAGACTAATTGTCTTCCCAATTAGATTGTGAGGGACCGTATGGATAAGATTCATAGGATACGCCATGTTATGTGCTAGGGCCATAAATGTCATTTAAGAATGACATAAAGATACCAGCAACGTCCAGATGAGAGTCATTGGATATTGATCAAGAGAATCCTTATGTACTTAAGAAGAACTAAGGATAAATTCTTGATACGTGGAGGATAGGAAGAGTTCACTGTAAGGAGTTACAATGAAGCGAACTTCCAATCCAACAAGGATGATTCCAGATATAGTCAAAGTTTTGTGTTTTTCCTTAGTTGAAGGGACTCTGAGCTGGAAAGGTTCCAGGCAAGATTCAGTTACCGATTCCATCACAAAGGACTGAGTGCATTGTTGCATTCAATGCAAATACTCAGAATATTGGATCTCATTTGATTGTGGATAGACGAGATGTGAATATTTACAAAGTACCAGTGAATGTCTCTCTTACCTCTTGTGCAGCGGAAGCGTGAGGGGCGCAATAGGTCAAATAGAAATATGATGCACCAGATTGACTCTATTGCAAGTGGGACACTGTTGGAATTGTGCCCTAGAGGCAATCAATTTATTGTGACATTTAATGGACTTACTATTCATTATGTTATCGATATGGAGATATGCTAACATTAATGAAGTCCTTAGAATATAAAGGTTATATTCTTGAGGTCTATTTGTGTGGATACCGTAGAGACAAAGATACTATTCTTTGTATGTGATCGTCACCAGCCTGGTATGGCTGAGGTAACATTTCTTCCTTTCATCATGTTATGATGCTTCACCTGTGATCCTTGGTTGGATTTGAGTAGGATAAATTAATGTTATTCCGCTGTGTAACCTACGTCAAAACCAAACAGTGGTATCAGAGCCAGGGGTCGATAGCGCATAACATGATTTTATGTGGTTATCTGTTTTATTAGTTTTACACTGTTCTGTCAGATTGACCGTGAAACTGTAGCAAAACTGATATGCGTATTTTGATGCTCCATGAATGTGATTCATGTGTAGGTTCAATTAATTTACATATGGTGTGAAAATAATGAATTTTGGGTATATATTTGATATACTAAATTTTGTCAGTTTTGACCGTTTCTGTCAGTTTGACCGTAAACTGTAATAACATTAATATACGAATTTTGATACGCCATGAATATGATTCATGAGGAAATCAGCTAATTTTACATATGATGTGAAAATTAGTGTTTTTCATGTACATATGATGTACAAATTAATTGGTGACATAAAGCTAGGGTTTGGGCACAATGTAGGGAGAAAAGGTCTTTTTGTCCCACATTGGAGTTTGGCTAAGGAAGGGAAGGAGAAAATTTTGATTTAACCCCTAGAGGGGTTCGGCAAAGGAGGCGCCTTCCCCTCCCTTTGGAGCGCCGACAAGGCCAACCGGCCATGCCGGTTCGGTCAGCCGACCGGTTGGACCGGGCGGGCTGGTCCGACCGGATGGGCCCGGTTTAGCGGGTCAGTTCGGTTTGACTAGTTGGACTAGCGCAACCGTTTTGACAATTTTACCCCTAGTGTCCCAATTTAATTAATTAATATTGAACAAGCGCGTTAAAAATTGGTTTTAAATGTATTATGTGCTTTTGTTGCATGGTGGATGGATATGGCCTAGGTTGTGGATGTTTACTTTTTGTGGTTTAATTTACGTCCTGCAAGCAGATCAAATTAATGTAATAGTTAGTTAATTTTACGGCCTGCGAGCTGATCATCTTCTCGACATGTGAGGTTTTATTTATTTATTTAATTTATATGCTAGCTAGAATTAGATAATTAGATAATATCCAAGAGCATGGAGAAGAAGACCAAAGAACCAAGAAGCCACAAAGACGATGGAGGACTTGCACACCTAGGACGCGCAGCTATGGTGGAGGCACATGGAGACGAGCTTGTCACTTTAGGGCATATATATATTATAATTGGCTTGGTAATATCTTAGTCTTAGGGTCCATATCCATGCCACGTTAATTTTTATTTTGTATATGTTTATTAATTATGTCATGATTTATTTTTGATGTATCGATGATGCATGCAGAACGTAACAAGATAATAATAAACAAATTTGGTATTTTATTGTGGATTGCCCAATTCAAATAATTAGATCATGTTGATGGGATCAACCAAACATATAATAAAATTTAAATCCCTCATTGAAATATTGCGTTTTGCCTTCTCTTGCCTAAACACCTTTCATGATCACTGTTTATTAATTTCGGGCTTGCCAAAGCAAGGCGATTTTAATTTACAATGATGTGTTGCGGACGACACAAGCAAGTAATGTGTGATTGTTGAAGCAAGAGGTTGGACGCAACTGGGCAAAGTCAATTAGATTAATGATCCTAGAGGCATGACAATTAGGAATTATCTAAAGGATAAAGTATAATGAGTTATACGCCTAATTGGACCAAGAGTTGAATGGGGTGCAATTGGAATGGTTCCTACCTAAATAACCAACTCTTGGGTGATGTGCCAAAGCAGGCCCAAGAGGAGGTAGAAAAATGGATCTTGGCCCACTAGAAAGTATGTGAAATTTTCCGCATTAATGGTGAGGGCTATTAATCCGAGAAAAATAGTGGGAGCTATATTTAATGAATTAAGTCCTTGTTAAATATAGCTAAAACGTCACAAATATTTTGCTTAATCCTTTCGTGTTGAATACATATGGCATTAAGCAAACAAACTCGACTTTATCGATTGTCTGGAATCTGTTTTATAAACTGATATACAATTGAGAATTTTTCTCAAATAAAAGGAAATTGTTGTATATCCTAGGGCATAAAATTTCCTTCCACCAACTACCAAAACACACTAAAACCTAAAGGGTGGAACATCAAAGAATGGTTTTGGATGCGACTTGCCTCATGTTAGCTATCATAAACTCTGAGCTTTTGAAGCGAGATGAGAACATAGAGACATATGATATGATCATAAGTTCTTTTCAAGAGCCAGCTGTACATGAAAGGTTTGAAGTGTTGCTCCATTTGCGTTTTACCTTCTCTTCCTTAGCACTCGTCATGATCAAGATGTAATGAAGCTCGGGATTGCAAAAGCAAGGCGACTTGATTCATCAAGATGTGACGCGACGACACAAGCTAGTAATGTGTGATTGCTAAAGGAAGAGATCAAACGCAACTAAGCTATTTCAATAAGAATGAAAGCTTAGAAGATGGGAGTTATCTATGAGATAGATAAAGAATAAGGAGTTATTCTCCCAATTGGACCAAGAATTGCGTTGAATGCAATTATAGTTTTGTTCATAGGCGATTTACTCAATATGATTGAGAGACACTGAACAAAGTGCTAGCCAAAAGGGTGGTGTAGTGGAAGAGGAACTGCCCAAAGTACATGGAAGAAAAAGGGAATTATGAATTCCAATTTAAAATATCTTTGTTATAAAATAACAATTTGTCTATCTCATCATCATAGGTATTTGATACTATATAAGGATCTCACATTTACAGAAATGTGTAGGGTCTCAAGAGAAGAAGACAATTGAATAAGGAAGAGATAAACCTACACGTGGGGCAATGAAGAAATGGTTGCTAAATTAGCCGTAGGAAATTATCTCTACCTCTTGGAAATATTCATGAATTAGACAAGTACGATTATGTCCCTGCTGTTAGTAGGAACATTATCGCAATTTCTTATTTGGACAAGAAAGGATTTTTCTATTAAAATAATGGACAAATGTTGTTTCATTTATTTTAATAAAATGCATTATTGTAATGCTAATTTGTCTAATGGATTGTAGATCCTTGATCATGATAATTTGATTTATAACATTAAAGATATAACTTTGGCATTATGGTTTAGGTCACGTGAATGAGAACGCATTTCTAGACTCCTTATGGATGGATTTCTGAACTCATTTGATTATGAATCATGTGAGAGATGTGAGACTTGTTTATTGGGCGGGCAAAGATATGATATTTTGGACTCATACATACTGATGTATGTGAAACACTAAGCACAAGTGCTAGAGATGGTTTTGGTACTTCGTCATATTTGCTTGTTCAGTAAGTATGGATTTGGGTCTTATGAAGAACAAATCATAATTCTTTGAAAGGTTCAAAGGAATTCAGAGATGAAGTAGAAAACTAGCTTGGCAAGAGTATATCGTGGATAAGAATGCTTGAGTCAAGAGTTTGACAAGCATCTAAAGAAGTGTTGGATATGATCCAAACTCACTCCACCTAGAACACCATTATGGAATGGCGTGTCTAAGGGGAGGAATCGGACCTTGTTGGACATGGTTCGATTATGATGTGTCAAACAAGACTTCCAATTTACTTTTGGGGCTATGCTCTACTTACAGCAATTTCGCCCTTAACCTTGTTCCATGAAAACAGTTATGAATACACCATATGGACTGGGAGGTGTCCTAGTATTTCATAAATATTTGGGATTGTGAAGTTTATGTAAAGCGTTTACAGATAAACTTGGGCCCAATTCGAATAAATGTATTTTGTGGAATATTCGATAGAATATTATTTCTAAAATCCAATCGAGGACGAAGTGTTTGTTTCTCAAACCGCTGTGTTTCTAAAAGAAACAATGGGAGGATATTAGAAATTGAAGGAGTTCAAGAACCACAACAAAACATTAATCCTTTGATGGAACATGAGTAGGATCACAAGGTGTTGTGGAGCAACCTACTCAAGTAGCACAAGAACCTTGTAGGTCAGGAAGGATATGTCAAGGAGATAGAGAAATATGGATTTATCATAACTCTTTGATATATTTCTCATGGAGATGAGCCCACAACCTATAAGGAGGCGACGAGTGGGCCAGACTCTCAAGAATTGCTTAAAGCCATGAGATATGAAATGGAATCCATGTATACCAACAAAGTATGGGCTTTGTTGGAATCACCTAAAGGGTATGAACCATAGGGTGCAAGTGGGTTTCAAAGAAAACTAACATGGATGGTAATAGGATTAATTTTAAGGGACGATTGGTGGCTGAAGATTTCCTGTGAGCTCATAGTATAGACTATGACGAAACTTTTCCCGGCTACGATACTTTAATCCATTCGCATCTTGCTTGTAGGAATCTATCTATGGATATAATCAAGCTTCTTGGAGTTCTAATCTTTAATTCAACGATGAAATCAAAAGGTTTGATTCCATCAAGAATGAAGATGAAGTTTGTGTTTACAAGAGGGTTAGTGGGAGCACAATTATATTCTGGTCATGTATGTAGAGACATACAGTTCATTGGGAATGATGTCCCTACTCTGCAATCTGGTAAAGATTGGCTAGAGAATCGATTTTCAATGAAATGACTTAGGTGAAGCAACTTATAAAATCTATGGAGATAGATCAATAATTTTGTACGGCTTAATTCAAAGTGCATATAATAACAAAGGTGTTGAAAGGGTTCAACATGAAAGAATATGGATTCTTACCTATGTCACATGGAGTTAGTCTTTGGGAGACTAATTGTCTTCCCAATTATATTGTGAGGGACCGTATGAATAAGATTCATAGGATACGCCATGTTATGTGCTAGGGCCATACATGTGATTTAAGAATGACATAAAGGTACCAGTAACGTCCAGATGAGAGTCATTGGATATTGATCAAGAGAATCCTTATGTACTTAAGAAGAACTAATGATAAATTCTTGATACGTGGAGGATAGGAAGAGTTCACTGTAAGGAGTTACAATGATGCGAACTTCCAATCCAACAAGGATGATTCCAGATATAGTCAAAGTTTTGTTTTTTTCCTTAGTTGAAGGGACTGTGAGCTGGAAAGGTTCCAGGCAAGATTCAGTTGCCGATTCCATCACAAAGGACTGAGTGTATTGTTGCATTAAATGCAAATACTCAAAATATTGGATCTCATTCGATTGTCGATAGATGAGATGTGAATATTTACGAAGTACCAGTGAATGTCTCTCTTACCTCTTGCGCAGCGGAAGCGTGAGGGGCGAAATAGGTCAATAGGCATATGATGCACCAGATTGACTCTAGTGCAAGTGTGAGACTGTTGGAATTGTGCCCTAGAGGGAATCAATTTATTGTGACATTTAATGGAGTTACTATTTATTATGTTATCGATATGTAGATATGCTAACATGAATGAAGTCCTTAGAATATAAACGTTATATTCTTGAATATCCCTAGTTAACTATATTGATTAACAGGACGATCAACTATAGACTAGTATGGGGTTGGATTGATATTGAGATATCACGATCCAACACATGGGTATGCATTAAGAGCAATGGCATACTGGATTTACCCACCATGAGAAGGCTACATGGGAGTTATGTGAATGTCACAAGCGCTTCTCATAGTGACAATGGTGTTGTGATCCTTAGACTTGAAGTCACTAGATATTCTAGTTGTGAATTATCATGTTTTGATATCGTCAAACGTTACACCGTAACTGGGTAATTATAAAGGCTTTAATCAGACATGATATGAAGCAAGCTTAGAGATCGTAGTGACGTAGAGAGGATTTGTCCCTCCCACATGACGGGGGTAAATATCCATGGCCACTCGATGAGTGAGACTTAGTAAAATGCATGGCCATGCTCAAATAAATCAATATGGGATATTGATGTTATTTGTTTATCTAAGTCTACTCACAGATCGAGAAACTATGGATTGGATATACAAGTGTGACACTCCATGTCTTGTGTCCAATCGGATAGATGAGACAAAGGGATTATACAACACTGTAACATTGGTCACAGAGGTTAGTCTGATCACTGACATTCCTATTACTTGGGAGCATTGATGTATTGCTAGATACCGCTCAATGTTTGTAATAATTATTATTACTGCCACGTAATAAGGAACCTACAGGGTCACACACAATAATAGATCAAGCTGGGATTATTGCTAATTAGTTGGGCTAAATAGCAATAATGAATTAATTGGACTAAATTGTAAACTGTGCTCATTAGTTGGACTAAAGAGAAATTGTGGGCTAGAATGTAACTAGTCCCGCATTGGTGGAATTATGGGCAAAGGTGAATTTCTTTATCTATTTAAATAGGCTTTGAAGGCTATGAGAATTCATACTTAATAAGTCCCACATTGATGAATTAATGGGCAAAAAGGAATTTCTCTAACTATAAATAGGATTTATAGGCTAAGAAAATTCAAGCTTAATTAATTCCTACACACTAGAGTTTACTAGAGAACTAGAGAGAAAAGAAGAAAACTGGGTTTTCTTCCCATAGGGGTTCGGCCAAAACCCTAGCCGCCCATCATGGGGCCGTCGGCCTTCGTGGTGTCGCCCCTCCCTTGTTCCCACGGCATGGCGATGCCGTGTCTCCTCCTTGCCGCGTAGATGGATGAGATCCAGCCTGTGCATGTCCAAGTTCATCCTTCGTCTCAGATTGCTAGCACCATTGGAGAAGAAGCCCAGTTGAGGTCTGTTCGTGTGGATACCATAGAGACAAAGATACTATTCTTTGTATGTGATCGTCACCAGCCTGGTATGGCTGAAGTAACCTTTCTTCCTTTCGTCATGTTATGATGCTTCACCTGTGATCCTTGGTGGGATTTGAGTAGGATAAATTTTTGTTATTCCGTTGCGTAACCTACGTCAAAACCCAACACGTCCTCCACATCGCAAGCTCTCTCTCTCTCTCTCTCGTCCGACCATCGTCAGAGACCATCCCCAACTGAATTCCGGCGACAACCAGTGGGTTTTCGGCGCGTCTCTCTGCTGAACAAGATCAACAATTGGTCTAGGGGAAAAAATCAGAAGAAAAGGGGTGGATTTGAAGTTGAAAGAAATCTAGGGTTCTAGACAAAAATCTGAAATTGGGTGCTTTCGGTTGAGAATCAATCTTGGGTGAAGAAGGAGATATTGACGGCGACACCGAGAGGATCAAAGCGCACAAATCTTTTGCAAATTTCAGCGAAAAATTTTTGGCGACTCGAAAGGTCCATCTTGCTGAATTTTCTGAAAATCGTGCCCTTAAGACTAGCTCCGGGCACGTAGGTACGTCCTTATCCATCTCTTTACGAGTCTTAGGCACAATTGCGTAAAATCCCGGTTTTATTTTGTTGCCCTTAGTAGCGTGCTTGGGGGCGATTGAATAGAGTCCTAAGATTACGTGATTGAATTTGCTACTTGTTTACTTTCCGTATACACTACTTGTCGCAGCGCACTTGTGGAATTACTTGTTTTATTTCATACTTTGAGCATCTAAATGGAGGGTGGTGGAAAGAAACAAAAAACGGGTGAGTGGACATCTCAAGAGGCATCTGGCTCGGGTGAGCCTCAATTGGAAATTCCACCTTCGCCCCAATACCCCGTTTTGGCCACTCCCTCACCTAATAACCCAGGAATTGTGGGTAGGAGAACGTCTAAGGTGAACCTTAAAGAACGTAGTGTGGGGCCCGCATTATTTGATAGATACCGATTTGTGATGTACGAGGCCCACCAAGACTCTGATGGGGACACTAATTTGAAAAAACCAGGGCAATCGGAAAGAGAATTTCCATCGCATCCGGACATTTCTCAAGCCATCAAAAATATTTTGAGCATGAGAAATTAACGAATTGGTTCAAATTGGTAGGGAAGTCGAGCTCACACATAGCCCGAGAGTTTTGCCTCAATTTGAGGTATGCTAAAGATGGTGAGAGCCAAGACCCGCATCTCGTGTATTGTAGAGGCAAGTGGATAGTCTTCACGCAAGAGATTATCCGCATGGCCCTAGGGTTTCCACGTCTACGAGACGGCTTTGCATATAGTGCCACTACTCGGAGTGAGGGTATATGGTCTAGGGTCAATGCTTTTTTCTTTGCGAAAGGAGAAGAGTCAAGGGAAAGGAAAGGTGATGTGCCTCAGTGGAAGGCTCACAGGAATCACTTTAGGCCCGAGGCTAGATGGTGTTGTGAGCTGTTGGAGAATTGTGTTCTAGGAATCACAAAGAATCCCACCTATTCCTTCAAATTGTGTGTCCTAGCCTTGTGTTTGTGGTCAGGGGATAGAGTAGACATCCCTAAGATGATTTGGGCCAATTGCTTAGAGAGGGTAAGGAAAGATAACAAGTTAGGGCCCGGTCATACTTGCATATTGACTCATTTTGCTAAGACTGCTGAGATACCAATTGGGAGAGATATGGATTTGAAGAGATACACCGATCGGAAGTGGTCTAGGTTTGACGAGTCGGCCACAACCAAGGGTAAGGGAAAGAAAAAAATGACTTCGCTGTTTGAAAATCAGGTGGCCTATGACCACTTGAAAGAGGAGATGGCCCGGGATAGAGTGGAGAGAAGACGCCAGTTTGCTCACACGAGGAGAAATCAGGCGAAGCTGGGTAACTTGATCCAGATGGTGGGCTAGTGGGTTATACAGTCGAGTGGTCAGGCGGCTGAGGAGTTTGTTCCTCCGATATCGACGACTAATCCTTGGTTTCAGGAGGATGAGTTTGAGTGTCCGTTGCCTCCAAGTGAGGATGAGTTGGAGGAAGAAGAAGAGAAAGGTGAGGAGGGTGAGGAGCTCGGCGAGCATTATGTTCCAGGCTCCGATGAGGAGTAGAGAGGAGAGAGACCTCGCATTAGGATTGTTGATTCCTCGACCTATCGTTGAGGACAACGATTCATCCTAGTGTGGGGGGTGTGGGCCCATCTTTTACTAGCCATTTGTTGAGTCGTTGCATCGCCTTGTCACATGTAGGTAGGAATTTTGGGTTATGTCCCTATTTTCTTCTTTGTTATTTATAATTGTGTTTGCACGTTTATTTTTATTGAGTCATCCCACCAACATATCGAGTCGTTAATCGAGTAGACCGTGCATAGAGTATAGGTTAAACAAAAAACTAAAAAAATTGAACAAAAAAACAAAAAAAATAAAAAAATTGAGAAAGTGCAATCAAAAGAAGCTGAAAATTTGGTAAAACCAAGAAGTGTGAGACTTTTAGGCATAGAGCATGATTTGCAACTGAGAGTGAAAACGTGAGTCCCCTTTAGTACTTATAGAGAGACTCTCTTTGCGGGAATGCGTGCCTATTTTATACTCCTACTTAATTTTCAAATCTAAAGTGTGTGCCTAGTTTTCTTATAAGAGTTGAGCTAGGTGTGAGCTAAACAAGCCAAACGTTCTGGTGTACGTCTTAGGTAGTTGCCAACCCACCTCGTAGTGGCACACTATGTAGCTGTGCGAGGTCGTGTATTAGAGCACTCAGTGCTTATAGATCTCACCCTGTAGGACCACTAGTAAACCCAGATTTGAACCTTGGACTCTTTGATAACCTCTTGACTTAGGGTGACGATTCTTGGCCTTCATCATTGATCGTTTAGAATCACCACTTTAGGGCGTCACGAGGGAGTTTTAGTTGAGGGGGTTCGATGAGGGAGTGCTTCATGATACATTCTTGTGAGTCTTATACATCGCTTATGCTTCATTTGCTATTTACGAGGGAATGCGAGGGTGAGTGAGAGTAGGCTTGCGCACTTAGGTGTGGCGATGTTTCATGACGTTACAACATGGACACGAGTGTGGACAGCCGTGAGTGCGTGACATCTAATCCGCACGGAAATTGGATTGGGTGATTTGTATTGGTGGATCGTACTAGGTACCGGATTTCATTCATCGTGGTGTAGGAGGTTCGGTTTAGGCACGAGACTTGCATTTTATTGACTACTTGAGAGGGGACATGATTACATTCGAGTGTGGGGGTGTCGACTTTCGACCACGGACATCGAGATTGATCTTGCGACGACTCCATCCCCACACATGTGCTTTGGTTTGTATGCGCTTAGTTTTGTGACACCATTGATTTCATCGAGTTAGGGGGAGATGAATTTACTCGTGATATTTATTCATCGAATTGATTATTTCCACCCCCTTTCATTTTATTTTTGGCTTTACTCTTGGAGGATCACTCGGGATTTGTGTTGCAGAATTTTTGGGAAATTTGGAGAGATAAAAAAAAAAATTATTCAAAAAAAAAAAGAGAAAAAATGAGAGTTGAAATAAATGAATAAATGGGAGCTTATTGGAAGACTGAGTGGAGGAGAAACTAGTTCATCGACGGGAAGATTCATCTTGTGCACGATTCACGACGGTGGCCGCGGAGATCGTAATTGTACCGGGGTTTGAGGGGATCGAGGGTCGGAGATTGTGAGTTTCGGGTTCGGTTTCTATCAACGTTGTGAGGGTGTGTGAGATGTGGTTTTATTTTGAGAATATGATGCTTTAGGACTTATGCATGATTATTATCCTCTTGTCCCTAAGCCTCATCATTCTAAGCCATTAGCGGATTAGGAGCTCGGACCTTGAACGTGGCTTAGCTTAGCGTAGCCTCTTATTTTGTTGGCACACACGAAGAGGTAATGCATTCTTGTACGTAGTAAGGCTAGGCTCTCTATACTAGCTAGGGGAGATTCTCGTTGTCAAATTTGGTTTCAACTCATGCCTTGTATCTAGATTTCTCATCGCTTCATGATAACCGGTTTAAGCTAATGGGGATTGCGCGATCTCGCAAAAAGAAAAGAAAAGAAAAAAAAAAATGTTATTTCAATACTTGCATTGTGAATATTGCATTTGCATATAGGTGCATTCTGTATAATCGAGTCGTGTCGGCTAGTAAAAGGATGATTTGTGGTTTGGTATCGGACTCGGACTAGTATGCAATTGGTGTCAGACTTGTATGCAATGATTGGTGAAAGTATGCAATTCGCGTAGGGAAGATTATGCAATGATGAATATGTTTTGTATGCAAAGTTGGAGTGATTGTGAGGAGTGAGAGGATTTTCGCTTGAGAGTTTGTTATGGCTTGGGAATTGAGAAAGGGAAATCAAAAGAAGCTGAAAGTTTGGTAAAATCGAGAAGTGTGAGACTTTTAGGCATATAGCATGATTTGCGACTGAGAGTGACAACGTGAGTCCCCTTTAGTACGTATAGAGATTTCGTTATGGCCGTACACTTGTGGTTAGATCGTGTCAAGTTTTTGGCGTCGTTGCCGGGGACATCGATTTATTTTTTAATTAGAAATTAGTTTAGAGATTTTTTTTTTATTTATTATCTATTATTAGTATCTCACGGTATTTCTTGAGATTTTATGTGTGCAGGCATTCTAATATAATCATGGAGGATGAGAAGTATCGTCGTTTTGAGAGCATATTTGGAGCATGTGACCTAGCATATTGGCAAATTGTGAAGGAGTGCTATGTGAATGTCATTAGAGAGAGGGTAGCAATGGAGATGCAATGTTATACATTTTGTCCTAATCACCCAACTCCTCCCTCTAAGTTACTCTTCTTCCTTGGTTTGATGCTTGAGGAGATGATCCCAAATGTTAAAGAATGGAAGCAATGAGCAACAATAGTGGGAATGGAGACAACACACGTGGATGCACAATTTGTTCTCCATTCAAATCAAGAGGATGCTCCAACCTTTCCAACGCTTAAAGAAGAGGATGATGAGCCATTGTGCATCTCAAGTTGTCCAAACATACAGTCATGGATCGAGTCAAGTATGGGGGAGAAGAATGATGCGGTTTTTAGTGAGATTGAAAGTTGTCTTCAAGGAATCAATGTTGAAGAGCTTGACACTCCAGTCGCAAATTTGATGGAGCATCTCGAGTTTGAGATCATGGAAGATGAAAAAGATGTCGAGATTGAATTTGTTGGTGATTCGGGTGCTTTAAACAAAGGAGACAACGAAATTCAATCAATCACAGTTTATGAGTTGTCTCTTGAAACTTCAATGAAGATGTCACGAATTGAGAAGACGATCGGAGAGGACATCAATCTCTTCTCACGACATGGAAGACTTGAGATTATTTGTGAAATCGTTATGATGACGTTTCTCATGAATTGGAAGAAGAAGAAAAAGTTTACGAAGAACTTCCACTTCGGCAATCCAAGTTCATCATTCTTTAGATTTTCGATCCTTGTGAGAGTTTGTTGGTGCTCAGTTGAGAAGAAACAGGAAGAGAAAAAATGGTGGAAGAAGAAAAATGGCGAGAAAAGTGTATTTTCTAGCAGCAGTGGTGCTGTTCGTGGTTTCTAAAAATGTCAAGTAAAGCCCTTATGGTTTGCTTCTTAGCATTGGGGGAGGCAAGTGAAAATAACCAGACCTCTGAAAAATACACCTGGGCACCACAACGTGTCTCAACGCAACCGGATACCATCGTCTTCCTCAGCTTTCTTTGCTGAATCCCTAGCCAGCACCATCAACCACCATCGAACACCCCTTGCAACTTATGTCTCCTTGACAGGACCTGCGTTGCCTGACCGGAGAGTTAGCCGGTGAATTTCACCGAGAAGAGAGAATTTGAGAGAGAGAGAGAGGGAAGATTCAGAGAGTTTAAAGAGGGAAATGAATTGTGAAATTTTTCATAACTATTCCATTACAATCCCACCTTATATACTGGTGGGAAAATTTGTAATAAACGAAACATTTGGGCCAAATACAAATAACGGAAAGTAGTAACGAATTACACACGTCAGCTATCCTCTGCGTCGACTGAGCCAATCGGAACTTGACACCTGTCCACTACCATTGTGCTGGTTTACTCATTAATTGGAAAGACACCGTTCAAATTGATTATTTGAACCTCAACGTTCAAAAGGATGGACGGCCCTGATTAAACCGGAATACCAAATCCACGGTAGCTGCTTCTCCTCATTATAAGTCATCAGTTTGGAAGTGGTTGCAATTTAGTCCACTGCCAAGATCATGACAAGCCCTTCTCCTTCAGAATATGCATGCCCTCATGCATTAAAATGCGGAAATTGGGTCTTTAACTGATAATAGTCCTCCCAAGTGGCCTCTGAGGTAGAAAGATTAGCCCATTGGATGAGAAAAAGAACTGTAGAGGAAGAGCCCTTCTTGGTGTGCACAAGAGATTGCGGCGGGGAGACCTCCGTGTACACCGTATGTAGAGGATCAGAGATGGCACGGGAAGAGTTGGGTTGTGTGTAGGGAGAGAGTAAGGCAGTAGTAATGTCTGAGAGAGAGACAGAGGTTTGGCAGAGCTTCCGCGTATGGCTAGTGTGTCCTCCTTTGTATGGAAAGGTTAACGTCCTATATATAGCAGGGAACGTGACCGTTGTAGTGTGGTTAATGCGCCCATTAATGGCGGCTTAATTAGCTTAACCACAACGGCACGTTCGTCCTCATATATAGGGACCGTTACAGCATGTTATGCGCGAATACCGGAACCATTACGAGGTTGACCGGGTTTGACCGGATTGACCGGGTTTATGGAGCTCGTGACATAAATCTCTCAAAAGCAGTTACTAAAGGTCGCGTGCGGGCTTGGCTCGCACGCGACAGGACTTACTCTAGCCTCCAAACCACTAAGTCCCTACAAGTCCCGTGCAGTGGTATGCGAGGGCTCTGTCTCGCAGCCCCCACATGGATCAGCGCGGCTGGTGATCCAGTGTGTATGGAACACAATATGGTGTGGTGGATGGTTGCCACGTGGCCAAGATCTGTCAGCTCAGAAAGCACTATCTACATTAGCCCCCTTTCTGCGCGTGAAGACTCATAGCTGTATAGACTTCCATGCGCGGAAACCAACATACGCGTCGCCGCCACGCACCAATTCAAATATGGGTAAGTTCAACCCCCGTGCGTGCCATTATGACCTAAAACCCCTAGAGTCGTGCCGTCTGGCCTTTAGGGTTTTAGGCGTGACGTCAGCTTGTCCTGTGATTGCGCGATTCGACGGTGACGGTTGCGATTCGACTACTGAAAGGACGCAACCCTTCATTGTTTTTGGATAAATATTTTGTACTCTCCATTGTTGCAAAGCATCGCTTCTTTCTCTCAAAGTGAATGATACCCGGAAGTCATCGAGAGCAGATTCAGATAATCAATCACCAGTTCAGAACTGCAAATCGTCTTCTTCAACTGTGTGTATCCAAGCAGGCTTCGCGAAAACAAGGTTGGCCTTGTTCAATTTCGATTTAAAATACCAGTGTATGCTTTGAATTGTGTTGGATCTGCAAACCCATGACATATTATCTGTTGAAACTTGTGAAGAAGCTTCAAGCTTTGGACCCAATTTTGGCTTGATCCTTCGATGATAAGGATCTTGGATGTAGGGTTTTGAAATCCCTGATAATGCAATCCTCTAATTTCTGAAATTGATACCAGAAACTGTTCATCTTTCTTTCCATAGATCTTGAATCGCAAAATTCAAACTGAAGTGTGGCATATTTCTCCCCCCTGTTTTCTTGCTCTTCCGCAGGAATGGCCAAGACAAAAGGAACCAAACCCCCCAAGGAGGACGAAGAGATACCTGATCTTCCGCAAGCTTTGTGGCGAAAAGCCCCCTATCTGGGTGGCAAAGATTTCTACCACGCGAGGGTTAAGGCGAAGAAATTGCCTGCTTCTGTCCCCAATGAGGGATTGCTAACACTGACTCCCCCAGTTAACTCAGCCTTTCTCGAGTTGATTGGCTCCGAGGACGTGGTTCGATTGGGAATCGAAAATGGTTCCCCTATGCTGCGATTTCCACCCAAGCTTTTGTCCAGAAATTGGACTACATGGATGAGTGGATTGACCACGTGTTGAGCGATCATGCTGCGACTCTCAATGAAGCCGGCGTATACTTCGCTGTTCGTGCTATGAAGGGTTCTGCCGTGAAGCTGGACCAGTCCATGCTTCTAAACCTTCTTTCCCGCTACTCGCCTGCGACTCACACTTTTCACTTCGCTGAGTTCGAGGCTGCCCCCACACTCGAGGACGTGCACATGCTGTACGATTTGTCTCCCATGGGTGAAGTGGACCCTTTGAGTCCTTTGAGGACGGCTGCGGAGATCGCTTTGTACACGCAGATGGAGGAGTGTCTGTCAGAGGTAAAGAAAATCTCCACCCGACGGACCACTACCAAAGCCCTTCCGAACTGGCAGCTGGTTGAAACGTCCGCGAAGAATACTTGGAACAAATGGGTGCAGTACTTCTTTCGTGACTACGCGAACAGCAGCATCACCAAGAAGCTTCTGAGTGAGAACCCAGAGGCCAAGAATTATGTGGAGGGTAAAGGCTATCACTTGACCCTTTGTGCTTTCCTCTGTGCGTGGTTGTCGAGGTACTTAATCGATGGTCACCCGCATGATGGGGTCTTTTATCACGTTCTGCCGCTTGCTGTGAAGCTCGCCCTTGGCCAGAGAGTCGCACTCGGACCCTTGGTCTTGGGCACGCTATACTATAGACTGGATCAGCTAGTTGTGGCCATGAAGGAGTCACGTGGCCGCCTCGATATACTTACTTTCGTCAACATTGCCTTCTTGACAATGTGGGTCTTTGAGCGATGGCCGTCCTATGCCCCAACTGCTCTTAAGCCTAACAAGTGGTGTCCCCCAGGCGAGGTGGAGGAGCGTAACAGTGGCAGAGCTGCGAGGTGGTTCGGAGCGAACAATACCAAGTGCGTTTGGAGCCTGATATGCGACAAGCGGCAAGAGTACACTGCCAGGCCCTATGCCATGCGCATTGAGAACGTGCGATGGTTTCCAAAGCTGTACCCTTCTAAGGGTGTCGTCTTCTCAGAAGAGCTCCTCTTCGAAGAGGGATCGCATTTCCATGAGCGCTATCGCGAATTCTTTTGCTGGTGTCTGCGAGGTTCCCTTCCTACTCTCGCAGAGCATATTCGTGAGCTCGCGCCTAGGTATGAGAGGATTACCATGGATGTTGACCCCACTCGAGTTTCTCCCCAGTTCGGCTTTGATGCAGTGGCACCATCAATCTGGCCCCAGTCCATTATCAGAGGTTGCTATAAGCGCTTGCTAACAAAGGAGTGCAAGACAGTCTTCATGAACAATCTTCCCTTTGAGCAGCCTGCGGGTAACCGCGAGGGCGGTTGTTCCCAGAACTGGCTCGCATACTGGATCGCCCAGCAAACGAGGATTGAGACACAGTCGGCCGCCCAGCCGAGTAGAGCTCCCTTGATCAAAAGAAACTCTTTTCCGTTTCGCCCCAATTGCAGTCTGAGCGAGTCTGAATATGGTTGCTACTCATTGTTGGATCATGAGAACCATTTGTGCCCTGACTTCATTCTGAAGGAAAAGATCGTCGCAGTTAAGAAAGGCGACTCGCATGTCATCAGATATGGCGAGACATTTGCTAAGGTAAGCAACTTTTTCCGCGTGCGTTAAGCTTCTTGATTTCCACATGTTGATGCCTTTATTCTATACTGTTTGCTGTAGTGTCATGTGCGGAGATTCGCATCTGGTGATCATTCCAAGTCGTTGGTTAACACCATTGTTGCCACCAGAAGACAAGGACAGTCGTTCCTGCTAGCATCGAGGATTGACCCCGAGGTCGAAACCAGGATTCGCGCAATCATGAATGCTTTTGCTGACTCGCTGATAGATAATGCTCCGGCCTCGTCTCCACCCAGAGATAATCCGTCTCCTCCAGCGACTGCCGCGCCGAGAGCGAAGAGGCCCAGGCAAAAGGGAATTACAATTTCTTCCCCTAGAAGTGCTCCGACTTCCCCTCCAGCGAGGTCCCTTTCTGTCAAGGATAAAGGCAAAGGTCGCATGCCTGGTAAAGCGCGGAAGGAGCTCGCAGTTGAGACCTTCGTTCCATTCAACCAGGAGGAAGAAGAGGAGAGACAGGAGCCCAGAGAAGGTGATGAAGAAGAAGAAAGAACAATTGTGATACATGAGGAAGAATCAGGAGGTACCTCCATCGCGTTTCCCTTCTCATTATCATAATTCTTTTTGCAACTTGATCTTGAACCAATCGTTTCTTCGCAGATGATGATGATGATGAGACCATCGGTGGCCTTTTGGCCAAGAGACAGAAGAGGGATGCTCATTCTGGCATTTCGGACGAACCCATAAGCGAGGACGTTCTCGCCGAGTCTAGGAAGACAACCGCAGAAGCTGTTGAAAGGAGGAGGCAACGAGAAGAGGAGGAGCTCGAGCATGTGAGACAGCGGAGCCTCGCAGAGCAACATGTCGACGACTTAGTGCGTCCAGCTGATGAGAAAGATGTACTTCCCGAAGAGGTGACTCCTCAAGCTGAGGAGGAGGATGCGGCTCCAGAAGAGGATGCAGCAGCTCTGGAGCAAGCCCAGGCAGATTTTGAAGAAATCGCAAGCGGCGATAAAGGTGAGATTTTTAATCTCACAGTAACTTATCGAGATGTTATTGTGGGTGCGTTAAAGCATGGTGTGTCAAAGGCTGACATTCGCCGTTGGCTAGTAGGCAAGTGCGGTGAACCCTCAGGTAATCACTTGATCAATATGCATGAACTAAGATTAGTAACTCGAAGCATAATCATGACTAGCTTCTTCGCGCCCCAGGTCATACTCCTTTTAAAGACATGCTTAAATGAGGACACACTAATAGGGCATGGTTCCACGTCTTTAGTGTATGACGAAGACACTGCAATCCCACCTTCGCGTGGAGGTTCTTGCTCTTAGCTTTAGCAAAGGATAGTAAAATAACGTATGATACAATTTACCTCACATCATCGCATTTTGTATCGCAGGCACTGCTGATGAACCCGTGTTGGAGCAAAGAAGTCAAACTTATGCATCCTATGTCCCAGTTCCGAGTTCTCATACCGAGAAGCCCGTCGCAGCTGCTGAATACGCAGGAGAGCCCTTTGAGGACATCATCGAACTTTCTGATGATGCCGAAGCTGACGCTCTGTTAATGGAGGAAGATGCCCATGCTGGCGCTGAGGAGGTAAGGACAAGTACTGTCGATGCTACCGCATCTGAAAGTGTCCCTCGCCAAGCAACTTCGACTACCACTATGCCTCCAGCGATGACTGAGTCTGCGACGCCACTTCCTGCGTGGAGCTTTTGGGGCTCGCAGGTCGGAGCTGCAATCGCAACTGGTGCGGCTTATACTCTTCCTTCTAACTACGAGGAGTTAGAGATAGCAGCTGATAGGAGAGCTATGGAGCGTGGACAATCTTCGACCACTCCAGCAATGCGCATTCCTTCTCTTCGTGAGATCCTTGAAGGAACTGGTAAGTCGTGGTTTGCTGTTCGCATCTTGCACTATTCATTTGCGAGTTTGATATCGTAACCTAGCTTTGACATTGCTTTAGGTTTGAAGCAAGCCGATGTGGACTGGCTAGTTCGGATGCGCCTCACCTATCCTCAATCATTTGTGAGATCTCTGGAGATAGGGCCCTTTGAAAGAAGGTTGTTTCTTACCGAAGCCATTTAGATTTTGGAGCAGCTGTCTGCGGCTACGCCTGCGACCATTTCTGTTCAGAGTGCCGAATTGCTTTTTGGCATGTGCCAAAATCTTCTGACTAAGGTTCAGGGCAAGCTGGGTTTCAAGTTTCTCATGAAAAGAGTTACTTTGATTCGCGCAGCCGTAACTTTGAAACTCGGCCACCAAAACCTCGCAGCTGAGAAGCAGAAGGTAGAGCAGCAAAAGCAAAAGTTTGAAGAGGCTCTAAAGCTCTATCATGAGATGAATGCCAAGTGCGAGCAATTGAATCGAGAAGTGGAGCAGGTGGAGGATCTGAGCCGTCAGTTCACCCTTAATGACTCCTTGATCAAGAATTTACTTTGACTTTTGAAATTCAAAAGTAGCAAACAAATAGCAAAAACATTAATGTAATGTTCCTAGAAACATTAATGTAATGTTGCTAGGGTTTCTCCCCTTTTTTTTAACAAAAGAATCGACATGCCCGTTTTGCCCTTTCCGGGATTTGATGGAATATCTCTGTGCATATCTAATTATGACATCAGCAATTGATATTCTGCTTGATTTTCGCGCTAATTTCTCGTAAGATAAGCACGCTTTCCTTGGGAAGTCCATCCGAATCATGACCATCCGTCATTTATTAGGATACGCAACTGAATCGTCGTAGCCTTTAGTAGGGTAATTGATCGTTACCGCTTTTCAAGGCGTAAGTAATTGACCTTACCCTCTTTTCAAGTTCTGCTGACTCATCTTGGCAACTGAAGAGTCTCCACAAGGTCTATATAAACCCTGTCTTTGTCATTTGGTTTCTTCATCCCAAAAAATGTGCTTTGCCGTGAGTCCTTACGACTGCTGGCTTCAACGCTTGTTTTCCGTTGATTCAAGGCAACTCCGAGTTGTGAATCCTGAGTTTGCGCTTTGTGCTATAGAAATAGTTTCCAAGATCCGCTTTATGAGGCTTATTGATCTTTATAACCATCATAAAGAAGATGGAGATGATATCTCATGTGTGTTCGAAGAATTTTCTTCGTGTATTATGATTGCAGGTCATGTTTCCGACCGCCTCCCGATGAGGTGCAGCGCCGTAGTGACCGTGCTACCGATTCGTAATGAACGGCGGAATTCTCCTCCAGCATCCCTGGAGGAGAATTTACTGCCCCCACGTTCGTGAGCTCAGGGTGGCGAACCGTTGCGTTCATCCCCGTCTACAAGGAACCCTTGCCCTTCGGAGCTTCTGCTTGCCTGTTGAACGCCGGAACCGGTGGTTCCTCAAGCACATCTCATGGGATGTTGATCAGACAAGGGCCTTGTCAAATACTGGGATCTTGAACGTATGGCTTCATGTGGCTCTTTGGAGCAAGGCCCTACTTGCGATAGATGTTCGGCCGCAGATCTGTGTATCGCATGGCCGGTGTTAGGACCGTTGGGTTCATCCTTTCTCAGTTAGGATTCCCTCGGTGTGTCACTGCTGGCTTGTCAGTTACTTTTCGAATGTATTGTAATCCATGTTGGCTGCGTAGTTAGATTTGAGCTTTTTCGCTTGTAAGCTGTTATCTAGACATATAAGTTGCAAGTCCTTTTGACTCATAATGATAAATGGCTTTTGTATCACCTGCTGTCTCGTTACAACAAAATTCAATTTCGCATGCGTATCGGCATATTTCGCCTTGTGTAATGCTATATACATACTTCGCATTTGCTGTCTGCCTCATTAATTCGCAGATGTCTTATTAGATCGTTCGAGATCGTGTTTGCGCAGCTGTGCCATCTTGGCAGATGGGCTTGTGATTTGCTTTCAGATTCAAATGTAAGTGCTATCATATCAGATAGACCTTTGTAGATCACTTGGGATCATTTCGTATAGTGTTGCTATCGCAATAGATAGTCGTAAGGACGAATTTTAAATCGCATTTGTATAACGCTGCTATCACAGCAGATAGGCTTGGAAAATCGTTTTACGATCACGTTACGCATATATTGCTAGCGTGGCAGATAGGTTTTGGAAGATCAATTAAGATCGTTTTTCGCATGAGTTGCTATCGTAGCAGATAGGCTTTAGAAGATCAATTAAGATCGTTTTTCGCATGAGTTGCTATCATGGCATATAGGCTTTAGAAGATCAACTAAGATCATTTCGCGTAGGCTGCTATCGTGGTAGATAGGCTTTAGAAGATCAATTAAGATTGCATCTGCATATGCTGCTATCGTGGCAGATAGGCTTTAGAAGATCAATTAAGATCGTTTTTCGCATAGGCTGCTACCGTAGCAGATAGGCTTAGAAGATCAGTTAAGATCGCATTTCGCAAAGGGTGCTATCATAGCAGATAGGCTTTAGAAGATCAATTAAGATCGTATTTCGCATAGATTGCTATCGTAATAGATAGGCTTAGAAGATCAGTTAAGATCGCATTTCGCAAAGGGTGCTATCGTAGCAGATAGGCTTTAGAAGATCAATTAAGATCGCATTCCGCATGGGCTGCTATCGTGACAGATAGGCTTAGATGATCAATTAAGATCGCATTTGCATAGATTGCTATCGTAACAGATAGGCTTAGATGATCTGTTAAGATCGCTTTTCGCATGGGCTGCTATCGTGACAGATAGGCTTAGATGATCAATTAAGATCGCATTTGCATAGATTGCTATCGTAACAGATAGGCTTAGATGATCAGTTAAGATCGCTTTTGCATAGATTGATATCGTAACGGATAGGCTTAGATGATCAATTAAGATCGCATTTGCATAGATTGCTATCATAACAGATAGGCTTAGATGATCAATTAAGATCGCTTTTGCATAGATTGCTATCGTAACGGATAGGCTTAGATGATCAATTAAGATCGCAGTTGCATAAATTGCTATTGTGGCGGATAGCCCATTGTTAGCAGTAATAACAAACTAAATAAAGCAACATTAATAGCTAGAAATATGAAATTCTCATTTGGGAGAATCCTCTTATTATAATGCTCTCATATGGGAGAGATAAGCTTACAATTCTCTCATTTGGGAGAGAAGATTGTGTGAATCATAGCCATGCGATACATGAGGAAACGTTATAATGAAACGCATAAAATGAGAGAAGTCAGGGATAGTACTTCTTAATCCAACGCATGTTGACTGAGCTTGGTGTTGAGGTCGTTCCATGCAACCTCCGTATGCTGCAGTAACCACTGTCGAAGACTTCTGTGACTTCGAAGGGTCCTTCCCAATTAGCTGCGAACTTTGGGTGAGCCGCTTCTCGCATGCAATGATCAGATGCGCGCAGGACCAAATCTCCAACTGCGAAATCTCCTCGCTGGACCGTCTTATTGTAAGCACGAGCGATCCTCTCTTGATACCGCTTGTTGGTCCTTTTAGCTTGCTCTCGCTTTTCTTCTAGCAAGACTAAGTCATGATCACGTTGATTGTTGTACAATGCATGGAAAGCCAATCTCGCCGAATTGACCCTCACCTCCGCAGGTACCACGGCCTCGGCTCCATAGCATAGGAGGAACGGTGAGACCCCCGTGGGTGTCCTTGGAGAAGTCCGGTAAGCCCACAGGGCTATGTTTAAAGAATCAGCCCACTTCTTGTGGTCATCTGCGACCATCTTGCTCAAAATCCTCAACAGCGTTTTGTTGGTCGCTTCGGCTTGCCCGTTCCCCTTCGGATAGTAGGGGGTGGAACATATTTGCCTGATATTGTACTCTGCTAGCTTTGCAGCCACCTGGCGATTAACAAAAGGAGTACCATTATCCGAAAGGACGGTGTTGGGAATTCCGAACCTGCATATAATGTTTTCTTTGATGAAATTGACCACAGCTAGCGCATTTGCCGTCTTTAATGGTATCGCCTCCACCCATTTGGTACATAGCTCAGTTTCGGTGAGAATGAAATGATTCCCATGCGAAGTTTGTCGGATGGGACCAATGAAATCCATTGCCCATGTATGAAATGGCCACGGCGTTCCCAATGCATGTAGATCCACAGCAGGGGCGTGCACTAGGTTTCCTTTGAATTGACACTCCTGGCAGCGTCGTACTTTGGTGCGACAATCAGCCTCCATAGTGGGCCAGAAATATCCAATTGAGAGGAGTTGCCTGCATAATTTCGCACCTCCTTGGTGTTCCACCTGATGAGAAAGGTCCATGACTTCTTGTGCTTCCCTGCCGTCTAGACATCGCAGCAAGTTTCCCTCATGACCTCTTCGCCAAAGTAAGTTCTCCTGCACCACATATCGGGATGCTTTCCATTTTAACTTCTCCGCTTCTTTTCTCAATTTGGGTAAGGTGCCCTTAGTGAGAAAGTCAAAGAGTGGCTTCCTCCAATCCGTGTCATCATCGGTTAGAGCGATGAGTAGAGAATCTTCGATCAGTGCGCAACTCTCGCACTTCCCTTGTATCAGGGTTGCGGCTGTTGACATGTCTGGCCAGTTAATGCCATATCTCTGAGCCTTCCGATAGATTGACACCTCACTTTCTCCGCAAGCATGTTGGTGAATCTTTTCTAACAACAGTTGTCCCTCCTGCTCGGAGACGCATCGCATGAGTATTCCGCCAGGACCCTCGTAGTAAAGGGTGTTGTCATGTATGCAATACCCCTTTGTGAGTGCCCGGCTTTCACTGCTTGTTCCTTCTGCAATAGCTCGTAGGACTGCTTTTCTCCAGTCCGTGTCATCCATGTGTTCGTCGTCGCACGCATCTTCTGTCAATGCCGACGATGTTCGCACTTCGATGGAGATCCTTGCGGGACATTTATTTGTACTGACCTTGGATCCCAAGGTGGCCAAAGCATCTGCATGCCTGTTGTCTGCTCGGGGCTTGTGCTCGTACCTCACGTCGCAGAATTGCTGCACCAGCTTTTGTACTAGAGTCCGGTAGGACAAAAGGTTAATCTCCTTCAAACCGTACTCGCCCGAGGCTTGCTTGACGATCAACTTGGAGTCTCCCATGACCGTCAGGTTGCTTACTTCCAAAGCTTTCGCCGCACGGAGTCCCGCGATGAGAGCCTCATATTCTTTGTATTCGTCTCGCATGCACTGCAGGCATATTTCTACAAGCCGGCTTTCGAGCATTGGATCTTTGCATTCCAAGGACTTCGCCCTGAACTTTTTGATGAACGTTATCCGATCCTCCCCGCGCTTCTGATACATCCGCGAGAGGTGGATCATTGTCACCTTTTCTTCCATCTGGAAGAACTTGGTATAGAACTTCTGGACCATGTCGTCCCAAGTCTTCACGGATCCGGCCTCCAACGTTCGGTACCACTTGTACGCTACGTTCCCCAAGGATTTTGGGAACTCTCGCATCAGCAATTCGGGATCAGCTCCGTATGGTCCCATGACATCGAAGAAACGCATGACGTGCTCATTAGCGTTCCCGTTGACGTCCTCGAACTTGTCCCATTTAGGAGCCTTATACCCCACCGGGTTAGGCATGAGATAGATCTCCCGCGGGATGGGTGGATCGTTGTCTAGCTTCGGGATGATGGTATCCGCGAATGATTGGTGAGCCAGAATAGTGTCCATGCGCTTCTGCAGAGAGGTCATGCATTCTGGAATGCTTCCCTCGGTAGCAGAAGGAGGGGTTGCCGCAGGCGGAGGCGACACATACGCTGCCGGAGGATTGGGGACATATTGGCCGCTCGCGTTACCCCAGATCGCCGTTGACGGAGGCAAGGGATACTGCGACGCCGAATTAGGTACCAAAGCCGGAGGCTGAGGAGTAGGAGCAGTGAGAAGCAACATCTGAGCCGTTGACCCCTTAATTGAAGGTAGCTACGTAGTCGCCGGTGGAGTCTGTAGATTGGGGTTGGGAGGTGTGGTCGATACTCCCAGTCCTGGAGCAGTAGGGGCTCCTCCTCCTTGAGGGACGGCGGTGGCTGATGAAGGGTTTGGCGCGAGGGTGCCCAGAACGGCCAGGATCCGTTCTAGCTGCGCAGACTGAGCTTTGAGAGCTTTCTCCTGACTTTGGACGGTGGCGTCCAAGGATTCTAGCATCGGTGCCTCGCCGGGGGTCGTAGGAGTACGGCGGGTCTCCTCTCCCGAGGCAGCTTCGGTGGAAGGCGATATGTTGCTGATATCATCCTCCTGAGACATGGTTGCTTTGGTTGGTAAGTTTCACGTCGGATTAACCAAAATGTGCACAAGAGATTTCGGCGGGGAGACCTCCGTGTACACCGTATGTAGAGGATCAGAGATGGCACGGGAAGAGTTGGGTTGTGTGTAGGGAGAGAGTAAGGCAGTAGTAATGTCTGAGAGAGAGACAGAGGTTTGGCAGAGCTTCCGCGTATGGCTAGTGTGTCCTCCTTTGTATGGAAAGGTTAACGTCCTATATATAGCAGGGAACGTGACCGTTGTAGTGTGGTTAATGCGCCCATTAATGGCGGCTTAATTAGCTTAACCACAACGGCACGTTCTTCCTCATATATAGGGACCGTTACAGCACGTTATGCGCGAATACCGGAACCGTTACGAGGTTGACCGGGTTTGACCGGATTGACCGGGTTTATGGAGCTCGTGCCATAAATCTCTCAAAAGCAGTTACTAAAGGTCGCGTGCGGGCTTGGCTCGCACGCGACAGGACTTACTCTAGCCTCCAAACCACTAAGTCCCTACAAGTCCCGTGCAGTGGTATGCGAGGAATCTGTCTCGCAGCCCCCACATGGATCAGCGCGGCTGGTGATCCAGTGTGTATGGAACACAATATGGTGTGCTGGATGGTTGCCACGTGGCCAAGATCTGTCAGCTCAGAAAGCACTATATACACTTGGCAAGTTTTCAGTCCATAATAGCAATAGGATCAACTAAGAATTGACCATCTAAACCCACTTGTGGCAGTTGGGAGCTCACGTGAGCAGCAGGCTTGAGAGATTTCTTCAATTGAGAGACATGGAAAACAGGGTGGACCTTAGAAGAGGGAGGAAGTTGGAGTTTGTAGGCCACCTTACCAATCTTTTCCAGAATTTTAAAAGGTCCAAAAAACCTAGCAGATAGTTTATAATTAAGTCTGACATGGACTGAGTGTTCTCTGTATGGTTGCAGCTTCAAGTAGACCCAATCACCAACCAGAAACTCTCTTTCACTTCTATGCTTATTAGCAAACAGCTGCATTCTCTCTTTAGCCTTAGTGAGATTATCTTTGAGCAGCTGCAACAATTTAGATCTGTTTTGGAGAAAAGCATCAACCTCAGGAGTTCCAGTTTTATTGAGTTGATGGAATGAGAAGTGGGGGGGGGGTTTGAATGCATAGAGAGCTTCAAATGGAGTGAGCTGCAGAGAAGTGTGGTAATTTGTATTGTACCACCACTCAGACAAGGAAAGCCACTGAGCCCATTTGTGAGGCATGTCACTAGCCAAACACTTGAGGTACACCTCCAAGCACTGATTGACCCTCTCACTTTGACCATCAGTCTGGGGATGATAAGTTGTTGTGTAGTTCAAGGTGGTACCCACATCCTTGAAGAGTTGGTGCCAGAAATTGCTCAGAAAAATAGTATCTCTGTCAGAGATAATGGAAGCTGGAAGTCCATGAAGCTTGTAAACATTAGCAAGGAACACTTCAGCTACTTGTTCAGCTGTATAAGGGTGAGTGAGAGACATGAAGTGACCATACTTAGTGAATCTATCAATTACCACCAATATGGTAGTTTTACCCTCTGATTTAGGAAGTCCTTCAATGAAATCCATAGTGACATGCTCCCAAGGTTTTTCTGGCAAGGGAATGGGTTGAAGGAGTCCTGGGTAGGGGACATGTTCACTTTTCATCCTATGGCAGATATCACATTGGCTCACGCTTTGAGAGCTTTCTCCTGACTTTGGACGGTGGCGTCCAAGGATTCTAGCGTCGAAGCCTCGCCGGGGGTCGTAGGAGTACGGCGGGTCTCCTCTCCCGAGGCAGCTTCGGTGGAAGGCGATATGTTGCTGATATCATCCTCCTGAGACATGGTTGCTTTGGTTGGTAAGTTTCACGTCGGATTAACCAAAATGTGCACAAGAGATTTCGGCGGGGAGACCTCCGTGTACACCGTATGTAGAGGATCAGAGATGGCACGGGAAGAGTTGGGTTGTGTGTAGGGAGAGAGTAAGGCAGTAGTAATGTCTGAGAGAGAGAGAGAGGTTTGGCAGAGCTTCCGCGTATGGCTAGTGTGTCCTCCTTTGTATGGAAAGGTTAACGTCCTATATATAGCAGGGAACGTGACCGTTGTAGTGTGGTTAATGCGCCCATTAATGGCGGCTTAATTAGCTTAACCACAACGGCACGTTCTTCCTCATATATAGGGACCGTTACAGCACGTTATGCGCGAATACCGGAACCGTTACGAGGTTGACCGGGTTTGACCGGATTGACCGGGTTTATGGAGCTCGTGCCATAAATCTCTCAAAAGCAGTTACTAAAGGTCGCGTGCGGGCTTGGCTCGCACGCGACAGGACTTACTCTAGCCTCCAAACCACTAAGTCCCTACAAGTCCCGTGCAGTGGTATGCGAGGAATCTGTCTCGCAGCCCCCACATGGATCAGCGCGGCTGGTGATCCAGTGTGTATGGAACACAATATGGTGTGCTAGATGGTTGCCACGTGGCCAAGATCTGTCAGCTCAGAAAGCACTATATACACTTGGCAAGTTTTCAGTCCATAATAGCAATAGGATCAACTAAGAATTGACCATCTAAACCCACTTGTGGCAGTTGGGAGCTCACGTGAGCAGCAGGCTTGAGAGATTTCTTCAATTGAGAGACATGGAAAACAGGGTGGACCTTAGAAGAGGGAGGAAGTTGGAGTTTGTAGGCCACCTTACCAATCTTTTCCAGAATTTTAAAAGGTCCAAAAAACCTAGCAGATAGTTTATAATTAAGTCTGACATGGACTGAGTGTTCTCTGTATGGTTGCAGCTTCAAGTAGACCCAATCACCAACCAGAAACTCTCTTTCACTTCTATGCTTATTAGCAAACAGCTGCATTCTCTCTTTAGCCTTAGTGAGATTATCTTTGAGCAGCTGCAACAATTTAGATCTGTTTTGGAGAAAAGCATCAACCTCAGGAGTTCCAGTTTTATTGAGTTGATGGAATGAGAAGTGGGGGGGGTTTGAATGCATAGAGAGCTTCAAATGGAGTGAGCTGCAGAGAAGTGTGGTAATTTGTATTGTACCACCACTCAGCCAAGGAAAGCCACTGAGCCCATTTGTGAGGCATGTCACTAGCCAAACACTTGAGGTACACCTCCAAGCACTGATTGACCCTCTCACTTTGACCATCAGTCTGGGGATGATAAGTTGTTGTGTAGTTCAAGGTGGTACCCACATCCTTGAAGAGTTGGTGCCAGAAATTGCTCAGAAAAATAGTATCTCTGTCAGAGATAATGGAAGCTGGAAGTCCATGAAGCTTGTAAACATTAGCAAGGAACACTTCAGCTACTTGTTCAGCTGTATAAGGGTGAGTGAGAGACATGAAGTGACCATACTTAGTGAATCTATCAATTACCACCAATATGGTAGTTTTACCCTCTGATTTAGGAAGTCCTTCAATGAAATCCATAGTGACATGCTCCCATGGTTTTTCTGGCAAGGGAATGGGTTGAAGGAGTCCTTGGGTAGGGGACATGTTCACTTTTCATCCTATGGCAGATATCACATTGGCTCACGCTTTGAGAGCTTTCTCCTGACTTTGGACGGTGGCGTCCAAGGATTCTAGCGTCGGTGCCTCGCCGGGGGTCGTAGGAGTACGGCGGGTCTCCTCTCCCGAGGCAGCTTCGGTGGAAGGCGATATGTTGCTGATATCATCCTCCTGAGACATGGTTGCTTTGGTTGGTAAGTTTCACGTCGGATTAACCAAAATGTGCACAAGAGATTTCGGCGGGGAGACCTCCGTGTACACCGTATGTAGAGGATCAGAGATGGCACGGGAAGAGTTGGGTTGTGTGTAGGGAGAGAGTAAGGCAGTAGTAATGTCTGAGAGAGAGACAGAGGTTTGGCAGAGCTTCCGCGTATGGCTAGTGTGTCCTCCTTTGTATGGAAAGGTTAACGTCCTATATATAGCAGGGAACGTGACCGTTGTAGTGTGGTTAATGCGCCCATTAATGGCTGCTTAATTAGCTTAACCACAACGGCACGTTCTTCCTCATATATAGGGACCGTTACAGCACGTTATGTGCGAATACCGGAACCGTTACGAGGTTGACCGGGTTTGACCGGATTGACCGGGTTTATGGAGCTCGTGCCATAAATCTCTCAAAAGCAGTTACTAAAGGTCGCGTGCGGGCTTGGCTCGCACGCGACAGGACTTACTCTATCCTCCAAACCACTAAGTCCCTACAAGTCCCGTGCAGTGGTATGCGAGGAATCTGTCTCGCAGCCCCCACATGGATCAGCGCGGCTGGTGATCCAGTGTGTATGGAACACAATATGGTGTGCTGGATGGTTGCCACGTGGCCAAGATCTGTCAGCTCAGAAAGCACTATATACACTTGGCAAGTTTTCTGTCCATAATAGCAATAGGATCAACTAAGAATTGACCATCTAAACCCACTTGTGGCAGTTGGGAGCTCACGTGAGCAGCAGGCTTGAGAGATTTCTTCAATTGAGAGACATGGAAAACAGGGTGGACCTTAGAAGAGGGAGGAAGTTGGAGTTTGTAGGCCACCTTACCAATCTTTTCCAGAATTTTAAAAGGTCCAAAAAACCTAGCAGATAGTTTATAATTAAGTCTGACATGGACTGAGTGTTCTCTGTATGGTTGCAGCTTCAAGTAGACCCAATCACCAACCAGAAACTCTCTTTCACTTCTATGCTTATTAGCAAACAGCTGCATTCTCTCTTTAGCCTTAGTGAGATTATCTTTGAGCAGCTGCAACAATTTAGATCTGTTTTGGAGAAAAGCATCAACCTCAGGAGTTCCAGTTTTATTGAGTTGATGGAATGAGAAGTGGGGGGGGTTTGAATGCATAGAGAGCTTCAAATGAAGTGAGCTGCAGAGAAGTGTGGTAATTTGTATTGTACCACCACTCAGCCAAGGAAAGCCACTGAGCCCATTTGTGAGGCATGTCACTAGCCAAACACTTGAGGTACACCTCCAAGCACTGATTGACCCTCTCACTTTGACCATCAGTCTGGGGATGATAAGTTGTTGTGTAGTTCAAGGTGGTACCCACATCCTTGAAGAGTTGGTGCCAGAAATTGCTCAGAAAAATAGTATCTCTGTCAGAGATAATGGAAGCTGGAAGTCCATGAAGCTTGTAAACATTAGCAAGGAACACTTCAGCTACTTGTTCAGCTGTATAAGGGTGAGTGAGAGACATGAAGTGACCATACTTAGTGAATCTATCAATTACCACCAATATGGTAGTTTTACCCTCTGATTTAGGAAGTCCTTCAATGAAATCCATAGTGACATGCTCCCATGGTTTTTCTGGCAAGGGAATGGGTTGAAGGAGTCCTGGGTAGGGGACATGTTCACTTTTCATCCTATGGCAGATATCACATTGGCTCACGCTTTGAGAGCTTTCTCCTGACTTTGGACGGTGGCGTCCAAGGATTCTAGCGTCGAAGCCTCGCCGGGGGTCGTAGGAGTACGGCGGGTCTCCTCTCCCGAGGCAGCTTCGGTGGAAGGCGATATGTTGCTGATATCATCCTCCTGAGACATGGTTGCTTTGGTTGGTAAGTTTCACGTCGGATTAACCAAAATGTGCACAAGAGATTTCGGCGGGGAGACCTCCGTGTACACCGTATGTAGAGGATCAGAGATGGCACGGGAAGAGTTGGGTTGTGTGTAGGGAGAGAGTAAGGCAGTAGTAATGTCTGAGAGAGAGACAGAGGTTTGGCAGAGCTTCCGCGTATGGCTAGTGTGTCCTCCTTTGTATGGAAAGGTTAACGTCCTATATATAGCAGGGAACGTGACCGTTGTAGTGTGGTTAATGCGCCCATTAATGGCGGCTTAATTAGCTTAACCACAACGGCACGTTCTTCCTCATATATAGGGACCGTTACAGCACGTTATGCGCGAATACCGGAACCGTTACGAGGTTGACCGGGTTTGACCGGATTGACCGGGTTTATGGAGCTCGTGCCATAAATCTCTCAAAAGCAGTTACTAAAGGTCGCGTGCGGGCTTGGCTCGCACGCGACAGGACTTACTCTAGCCTCCAAACCACTAAGTCCCTACAAGTCCCGTGCAGTGGTATGCGAGGAATCTGTCTCGCAGCCCCCACATGGATCAGCGCGGCTGGTGATCCAGTGTGTATGGAACACAATATGGTGTGCTGGATGGTTGCCACGTGGCCAAGATCTGTCAGCTCAGAAAGCACTATATACACTTGGCAAGTTTTCAGTCCATAATAGCAATAGGATCAACTAAGAATTGACCATCTAAACCCACTTGTGGCAGTTGGGAGCTCACGTGAGCAGCAGGCTTGAGAGATTTCTTCAATTGAGAGACATGGAAAACAGGGTGGACCTTAGAAGAGGGAGGAAGTTGGAGTTTGTAGGCCACCTTACCAATCTTTTCCAGAATTTTAAAAGGTCCAAAAAACCTAGCAGATAGTTTATAATTAAGTCTGACATGGACTGAGTGTTCTCTGTATGGTTGCAGCTTCAAGTAGACCCAATCACCAACCAGAAACTCTCTTTCACTTCTATGCTTATTAGCAAACAGCTGCATTCTCTCTTTAGCCTTAGTGAGATTATCTTTGAGCAGCTGCAACAATTTAGATCTGTTTTGGAGAAAAGCATCAACCTCAGGAGTTCCAGTTTTATTGAGTTGATGGAATGAGAAGTGGGGGGGGGGGTTTGAATGCATAGAGAGCTTCAAATGGAGTGAGCTGCAGAGAAGTGTGGTAATTTGTATTGTACCACCACTCAGACAAGGAAAGCCACTGAGCCCATTTGTGAGGCATGTCACTAGCCAAACACTTGAGGTACACCTCCAAGCACTGATTGACCCTCTCACTTTGACCATCAGTCTGGGGATGATAAGTTGTTGTGTAGTTCAAGGTGGTACCCACATCCTTGAAGAGTTGGTGCCAGAAATTGCTCAGAAAAATAGTATCTCTGTCAGAGATAATGGAAGCTGGAAGTCCATGAAGCTTGTAAACATTAGCAAGGAACACTTCAGCTACTTGTTCAGCTGTATAAGGGTGAGTGAGAGACATGAAGTGACCATACTTAGTGAATCTATCAATTACCACCAATATGGTAGTTTTACCCTCTGATTTAGGAAGTCCTTCAATGAAATCCATAGTGACATGCTCCCAAGGTTTTTCTGGCAAGGGAATGGGTTGAAGGAGTCCTGGGTAGGGGACATGTTCACTTTTCATCCTATGGCAGATATCACATTGGCTCACCCATGCCTTGACTTCTTTTTTGAGGTTTGGCCAAAAGAAAAGCAGTTTCACCCTCTTGTAGGTGACTAAGATACCTGAATGCCCTCCAATGCCAGTGTTGTGCAGCTCCTGTATGATATGTGACCTCAGAGTAGTCCCAGTACCCACATAAAGCACTCATGCATTCTTGATCACTCCATCACTCAAATTATACACCCCTGAAGTAGTGGGGTCAATAGAAAGTGAAGCGATGAGTTGCTGAGCCCAATCATCACCAACATGACTCTCTTACAGCTCTGTCACCCATTTTGGAATTATCTTAGAAATGCTGGCACAATTTGCTGAATCTCTCCTACACAGAGCATATGCCACCTTGTTATCTTGTCCCTTCTTGTATACAATATCATAGGAAAGTCCTAGCAGCTTAGTGACCCATTTTTGTTGCTGAACAGTGGTGATCTTTTGCTCCAACAAATTTTTTAAGCTATGATGGTCAGTCTTTATAATGAATCTAGCCCCTTCTAAGTAAGATCTACACTTACTCCATGTACCAAAGTGACGCGAATTCTTAACGCGCTTAAACGCAAGTATACGGTCAAGTAGTAAGTGGAGTATTTTACGACTATCGAACCCAAGGGAAATAGACGATTATTAGCTAATTAAGAATCAATTAGAAGATACCTAAGTAACCGGTAATAAGTGGTTTGATTTTGATTGTTCGTCGCCCACAAACGAGAGACTTACAATTAAATAACAAATAAGCTAACTGTTTTTGTATGCTTTTTTGATGAAAATAATGACTGTAATTTGATACGATTATGGAGAAGAACTAGCCAATCAATGGTCCCTAGGGTTCTTAGAAATTTCTGGATTACGCTTGAAACACTCTAGTTATGTCTAATTATACCGGGTTACACTCATCACACTCTTCTGTCGATCTCATGTGAATTTGCGTTTCGATTGACTTTGGGTCCTTTCGGTCCACCTCCGTCTACCTTCCCGTTCTAGTTGGTTCGTTAGGCTCACTCACCGGGTCCTGTCGGTCCACCGTTTTCACTAAGTCCTAGCCAATTCCAACTGAAACAACCCACACTTGGTTAATCAAGTTCTTATCTCCTCTCAGTCTCAAAGAACTACAAGATTACTCACTATGTTCTTTAACGCATCTCGATTAGTTCACTTTCGTGCAACTATCTCAACAAGTAATACCCCATGGGTGATCGAGCCAAGAATACTAAGATTAAAGCACAAGAACATAATAGCTAACTAGAACATATACTAGATTTAAGCATAAACATGAATCAAGTCATCAATCCGGAAAAATACTAATCAAAACCCTAGGTCTCCATCAATTGCCTAGCTTAGAGAGTTTAGCTAGACATGAAATAGTTTAACAAAGTCAAAATATCCATAATCATAGAAGAGAGATGAAGAAGATGATATCAAACGCTAAAATCTTCAAAGGTTGAAGATCCTTCGTCAATGGCGTGTCTCCTTGCTTCATCCCTCTCTCTTGCTCGTTGCCTCCTATTTCACGTTTGTCTTCTTCTTTTTAGATCTAGGGCATCTTAATTAATCATCCAAGTATTAATTAATATCCCTAATACCCCTCAGCTAATGCTCCCGTACATGCGCTGATTATGGGTTCAGATCGCACGATCATCTTAAATCAAGTCATGTGATCTCCTTTGCAAAAGCTCCAAGTCCTATAACTGATCCTGCGATCTCCTTAGTTCCTGCGATCACCAAGTCTGCTCCTTTGTGGGGTGCTAAAGTGTCATTAATCAAACTTGTTAAAATGACACTTTAACACCCTCTTGCCATCTTTTCCACATTTTCTTGCAATTTCTCTCTCTCCCGAGCTTTCGCATACGTTCCGAAGTTCGTTTTCCCTCTCCTCTTGATTCGTGCTCCATGTCCTGTCAAACACAACACGAAAACAACCCGTGCGATCAAAAGTGACAAAATAAATGTAAATAATGTGAAAACGCCCGGATTATCAATCACCCACGACAAGCTCAACTTTCACAAAAATCTCACAAAAACGCTCTAAAAGACGACTAAATCCAACCATATGCCCACAAATAGGTAGTAAACAATGCCAAACATTAACTCCTATTCAGAGTTATCAAATCCCCCACACTACCTTTTTGCGCGTCCCGAGCAAAATCGCAAGACACTACACAAAACCGAATCCATGCCACCACCAACCACAACCTTGCATACTTCATTCAATTCACCGTTGCATACATATCCTTACTAGCCGACTCAATAATAAAATACGATTCAACAATGCAACAATATGATGCAAATGCAAGTTACAACTCGATCCTACATAAACATAAAGCTACATAACAATGAACTTTTTATCTTTTTGGTTGAGATCGGGCAATCTCCATTGGCTTAAATCGAATATCATGAAGTGATGAGAACTCTAGGAACAAAGCATGAGTTTAAACTGAATTCGACAACGAGAATCTCCCCTAGCTAGTATAGAAAGCCTAACTTTACTAAGTACAAGAGTACGCTACCTCTTCGCGTGTGCCACGAAATAAGAGACTACACTAGGCAAAGCCACATCCAAGGTCCGAGCTCCTAATCCGCTAACGGTTTTCACATGATGAGGCTTAGGGACATATAGATAATCTCGTCGAAATCAAGTCCTAAGCGTCACACTCTCACATCAAATCCCACATCTCACACACCCTCACCACGATGATAGAAACCGAAACCCGAAGCTCACCACCACTGGCCCTCAATTCCCTCAAACCCCGGTACCCTAGTGATCTCCGTGGCCATCGTCGTTTGTCGTTCATGAAATGTGAACCGTCGTCGTCAAGTTGCTCCACCACTCGTTCCAATTTAAATCCAACTCAAACTTTATTTCATCTCTCCTTTTTCTTTTTCTCTCTTTTTTTTTCTTTTTCTCATTTTCTGTTGTTCTCTTTTTTCTTTCTTTTTTCTTTTTTTTCAAAATTCTCTCAAAATACCAAAATCCAACAATAATATCCGAGTGGTCTTCAAATAATAATCAAATACGCTAGGAGAAGGAAACATGTAAATCGATGAATCAATATCACATAAAAATATCATCTCCTCCTAACTCAATCAAAGGCCATGTCAAATCCAAGCCGCAAAATCAATGAAATGCATGTGTGGGAGTGGAGTCGTCGCAAGCTCACACTCAATGTCCGGAGTCAAAAGTCGACACCCCCACACTCGAATGTAACCATATCCCCTCTCAAGTAGTCCCGAAGATGAATGTATCTCGTGCCTAATCCAATCGATCCTCCTACACCATAGTAATCGAAACCGGTACCTAGCACGATCCACCAATTAAGTTCTCCCAACCCAATTTCGTGCGTATTAGATTCACGCACTCACGGCTCTCCACAATTGTGTCCATGATGTAATGGCATGGAACACCGCCACACCGAAGTGCGCAAGCCTACTCACTCACCCTCGCATCCCCTCGTAGATAATCATTGAAGTGCAAGCGAGATGTAGAACTCAACGAAATGTATAATCACTCCCTCATCGAACCCCTTCAACTACAGAACTCCCTCGTGACGCATTAAAGAGGTGATTCTAATCAATTTTTGATGACGGCCAAGAATCGTCACCCTAGGTCCGAAGGCTAGCAAAGAGTCCAAGGTTCAATTTTTTTTTAACTATATTCCTACTCTACATGCAAAGCCGACACGAACGAACTACACAAAACATTCGATAGGGTAGGTAGACTCAAATAATAAAACGTGCAATGTTAAAAACAAACTCAAACAAGTATATACACTACACGACTAACATATCACAATACGACATACTATCACAAGATCACGACACGGACCACATAAATAGACACAATACGACACGAACAAACTATATGCAGACATGGCGATGCAGACACTAACTGGCTAGTCAAGACTAAAACTCCCCCACACTAGAATGCTTCGTTGTCCCCAACGAATGTAGAGATCAATCACGAGGACTCAGCATTTCTAATGCGAGGGGTGGTGAATCTACTCATCCTCCACCTTACGTTTCCCTTTTCTAGCCTAAGAACCCGTAAGTGATTTTCCGTGATTACGCCCCATCTCACACACGTATCAATTAACCAACCAATGCAGCAAGTATAAGCGCAAAAATCAATTTATTCGAGAAAGTTCATAAATACCTGATAAAATCAGTCAAAATTGACTGATTTTTCGCTATTTTTCGCGATGTGAGATTTTTAGCTCCTTAGCTTCCCCTCGGTGTCCCCGCCAAAACCCAGCAAACAGTTTGCTGAAATTCTAAAAGACGGAGAACGAATCGACGAATCTTTGTGCTAGGGCTTGGGCTTCCTTCTTCTCCCCCACACTTTTCTCTTACAAACTAGAAAAATTGCTTTCACAGTTGTTGTAGGGGACGTCGACGGGAGCAAAACCGTTCCTTTCTTTTTGAATTTGAGCAACTTTTCAATTTGGTGTTCTTGAGCAATCAGAGAGATTCACGAGAGAGAGAGAGAGAGAGAGGCGGCAGTGGCTTTGTGGCGTCCTTTGATCCTTAGGGATATTAAAATAGCTGGACGCGTTGGAGTGTTAAGTAGATTGCATGATCTGCTAAAATCAGGTCGTGCGATCTGGAGAGCTAATCGCACGACCAGCAACTCAAGTAGCATAAGCAGTGAGTTCACCAAATTGCCGCATGAAAATTTTTTTAAGTTCCAAAGCAAGTCGCATGATCTGCCAAATCAAGTCATGCGACTTGCATAGTTGATCGCATGATCTGCTACTCAAGTCGTAGTAACAGTTAGTTCTTCAAATTGCCACACGAGAAAAAAATTCCAAGTACCAAGGCAAGTCGCAGGATCTGCCAACTCAGGTCATGCGACCTCCTGAAGCTTTTTCTTCTTTATTATTTTTTTTCTACTCCCCCTCTTTGAAACGATTCTCGGCTTCATCTTGCTATAACTTACGCACCCGGACTCCGATGCGTGCGTATAATATATCGTTGGAAAGCTCGTTTCGTGCTCGTTCTGTGATTCCAATATTTCTGGAGTATAGCTCAAAAATTCTGTTCTTGCTATCACTTTGGTAGTGTTGCTAGTCTTGTGCTTTCGTAGTTCGTCGCAAATCCTCTTTGCACGCATCAAGAAGGGGAGTCACGGGTGCGTCTCCAACCTGTATTCCTGTAGAGACTCATTTCAAATGTCAGCTTCTCGCTCTCTCACCCCTCATATAACAAAATATTACGAAAACACACACGACATTATTTAAAACACACTCTCTATACTAAAGCAGAAAATACGTTGGGTTGCCTCCCAACAAGCGCTTGTAATTTACGGTCGACGGCCCGACCATGTTACCACATGAGGCTCAGAAAGGTGGTTTGGTAGGTCGTGTCGCATCCAACTTCTGGCGCTGGATACTCATGACTACCTTGTGCGCCTGCACACTCGATTCTTTACCCTTAGGATATGGAGGATCTTCTTGTGTCAGCTCTGAAATTCCACGCACAACTTTCACAGGAAATGGCAAGTCTGGCTTCACCTCATAAGTGTACTGAGGAGTCGGTTTGAAAACCTGAAAGGTCTCCACAGTATCGTTGACCCTCATGATCAACTCTCCATTCTCCACATCAATCAAAGTCCGACCAGTAGCCAGAAAAGGCCTACCAAGAATGATCGGAACGTCACCAACTGGCATGTCAAGGATCACAAAATCAGCTGGCATGATCAAACTACCAACCCTCACAAGTAAGTCTTCTACCACCCCAATGGCCTTCTTGGACGACTCATCTGCGAACTGCAGATTGATCCAGGTTTTACTAGGCTCCCCCACACCTAGCTTTTTAAATACTGAAAGCGGCATCAGGTTTACACTCGCCCCCAAATCACATAGAGCCCTGCCTGTATATGCCCCACCAAGTGTAGCCTCAATCACAAAACTACCTGGATCTTTCTTCTTCTTGGGTAGCCCATGCAAGACACATGAACTCACCTGCTCATTCAGTTTTACTGTCTGAAAGTTATCCATAGTTTTTCTCCCATAGATTGCATCCTTGATAAACCGCGCATACTTAGGCATTTTCAGCAGCGCCTCAATCAACGGAATGTTTATGTGCAGTTTGGAGAAAATACTGAGAAATCTCCTGTACTCCTCAGAGTCATCCTTCTTCTTTCTAGTTTTCAATGGAAAAGGTACATCTTTAGAAGAAGAGGGTGGTGGTAATACCTCATTGGAGTTTTCGTCATCATGTGGAGTCATGCCCTTTGATTGGGGGACCATGACAGGTGTCTTCTCAGAATCAAAGACTTCATGCTCCTTTGCCTTTGAGGCTTCTGATCTGGCATGAATCGGATATGGAGGATCTGTAAGTGCAATACCACTTCGAGTGGTGATGGCTTGAGCATGTTCCTCCGATGTGTCAACAATGCTACCCAGTGCTCTTTGTTCAAGTTGTTCCTTTAGATCTTTTATTTCTGCTTGAGCAACTTGAAGTGAAATTGCTACAGAGCTGACCTGTGTGGACATGTCTGTCATGTGCTGAGCCAACGTCTTTATTATCCCTGTCATCTCGGTCAACTCTGATGGTTGTACTCGCTGCTGCTGATGCATCTCTGAAACATTTTCTTCATGCACTACCTCTACCGCATTCACCTGAACAGTGTCATAATCCATCTTTTCATCTCTTACTAGTTCCCTTTGCCTGTACTGGTAATCCATGCTCTCTTCTTGCTGAACCAAGCATCTCATCAATGCATATGCCCCTTCCTGATCGCAGTTAAATAAGAAGTTTCCCCCAGCTTCTATATCCATCTTGTCTTTATTGGGCTGTCCAAGTGAATCATAGAAGACCTGGATTAATTGTCGCTTGTCAATACAATGGTTGGGACATCTACGTAGCAAATGATTGAAGCGCTCCCATGCTTTGAATAGTGATTCATCATGTCTTTGCCTGAACATCCAGATCTCATTCTGGAGCTGAATCACACGTGAGATAGGATAGAACTTACTCATGCACTGTGCAACACACTCTTCCCACGTTTTGATTGAACAGGATGGCATAGAGTCCAGCCAATCCATATCAACTCCCTTGAGACAATGAGGAAAGAGCATCAGTTTGAGCGCTTCAGATGTGACCCCACTATATCGGATTAGCCCACAGTGGCTTTGAAATCTCTCAATGAATGCATGTGGGTCTTCCTCGTCTGTCCCAGAAAAAGTGCACTGGTCCTGAGCAAATTGAATAGTTCCCAACTTGAGATAGACGGTTTCTGCCTGAATTGGTGGCACCACAATTGCTGGCTCCCTTCCTTTAAGATCCGCCTCAAATGCCTGGATTATTGCTTTCCCTGAACGATTATATGGCATTGAGGTCGGGCGCGTTCTAGATGTTGTTGCAAGTGCTTTCTCTACAGCTTCAGCTACCAAAGCTTGTAGCTGCTCTGTGGTGAGGCTAATCTGCCCTTGACCTTCCGCCATAGCTACCTCAGAAAAAAACACTAGCACACCAATGAGGTAAACAGATCGTAACAAAAAAGAAATTAAGAAGTATCCTAAATTAATTTTTAACTAAACTAATAAACCGTTTAATTCCCCGACAACGGCGCCAAAAACTTGACGCGAATTATTAACGTGCTTAAACGCAAGTATACGGCCAAGTAGTAAGTGGAGTATTTTACGACTCCGAGTATCGAACCTAAGAGAAATAGACGATTATTAGCTAATTAAGAATCAATTAGAAGATACCTAAGTAACCGGTAAGAAGTGGTTTGATTTTGATTGTTCGTCTCCCACAAACAAGCGACTTACAATTAAATAACAACTAAGCTAACCGTTTTTGTATGCTTTTCTGATGAAAATAATGACTGTAATTTGATACGATTATGGATAAGAACTAGGAAATCAATGGTCCCTAGGGTTCTTAGCAATTTCTGGATTACGCTTGAAACACTCTAGTTATGTCTAATTATACCGGGTTACACTCATCACACTCTTCTGTCAATCTCATGTGAATTTGCGTTTCGATTGACTTTGGGTCCTTTCGGTCCACCTCCGTCTACCTTCCCGTTCTAGTTGGTTCGTTAGGCTCACTCACCGGGTCCTGTCAGTCCACCGTTTTCACTAAGTCCTCGCCAATTCCAACTGAAACAACCCACACTTGGTTAATCAAGTTCTTATCTCCTCTCAGTCTCAAAGAACTACAAGATTACTCACTATGTTCTTTAACGCGTCTCGATTAGTTCACTTTCGTGAAACTATCTCAACAAGTAGTACCCTACGGGTGATCAAGCCAAGAATACTAAGATTAAAGCACAAGAACATAAGAGCTAACTAGAACATATACTAGATTTAAGCATAAACATGAATCAAGTCATCAATCCGGAAAAATACTAATCAAAACCCTAGGTCTCCATCAATTTCCTAGCTTAGAGAGTTTAGCTAGACATGAAATAGTTTAACAAAGTCAAAATATCCATAATCATAGAAGAGAGATGAAGAAGATGATATCAAACGCTAAAATCTTCAAAGGTTGAAGATCCTTCGTCAATGGCGCGTCTCCTTGCTTCGTCCCTCTCTCTTGCTTGTTGCCTCCTCTTTCACGTTTGTCTTCTTATTTTTAGATCTAGGGCATCTTAATTAATCATCCAAGTATTAATTAATATCCCTAATACCCCTCAGCTAATGCTCCCGTACATGCGCTGATTATGGGTTCAGATCGCACGATCATCTTAAATCAAGTCATGTGATCTCCTTTGTAAAAGCTCCAAGTCCTATAACTGATCCTGCGATCTCCTTAGTTCCTGCGATCACCAAGTCTGCTCCTTTGTGGGGTGCTAAAGTGTCATTAATCAAACTTGTTAAAATGACACTTTAACACCCTCTTTCCATCTTTTCCACATTTTCTTGCAATTTCTCTCTCTCCCGAGCTTTCGCATACGTTCCGAAGTTTGTTTTCCCTCTCCTCTTGATCCGTGCTCCATTACCTGTCAAACACAACACAAAAACAACCCGTGCGATCAAAAGTGACAAAATAAATGTAAATAATGTGAAAAACGCCCGGATTATCAATCACCCACGACAAGCTCAACTTTCACAAAAATCTCACAAAAACGCTCTAAGAGACGACTAAATCCAACCATATGCCCCCAAATAGGTAGTAAACAATGCAAAACATTAACTCCTATTCGGAGTTATCACAAAGCTAGCAACTCTTTCTCATAAGTGGATAGCACAAGGTGTCTTGGAGCCAGGGCTTTGCTGAAATAAGCAAGAGGATGGTGGTCTTGCATTAACACAGCACCAATTCCATCATAACAGGCATCTGTCTCTAAGATGAATGGCTTGGAAAAATCAGGAAGAGCCAATACTGGTGTGCTTACCAAAGCTGCTTTTAGTGTCTCAAAAGCTTGTGTTGCTTCAGAACTCCAAACAAATGCTCCCTTCTTGAGTAAAGCAGTTAGTGGTCTAGCAATAATGCCATAACCCCTAATGAACCTTCTGTAATAGCCAGTCAACCCCAAGAACCCTCTCAAGCTTTTGATGTTAGTTGGTTGTGGCAAAGTATTCATAGAAGCTATCTTTTGAGGATCAGCCTTCACTCCTTCATAAGAAATCACATGTCCCAAATATTCAATCTCCTGAAGTCCAAATGAACACTTACTTAGCTTTGCATAGAGCTACTGTTCTCTAAGAATGTCAAACACCTGCTGCAGATGTTGTAGATGCAGTTTCATATTAGGACTATAAATCAGTATGTCATAAAAAAAAACTAACACAAACTTCCTCAAAAGTGGCTTGAACACCTCATTCATCAAGCATTGGAAGGTGGCTGGAGCATTGGTTAGACCAAAAGGCATAACCTTGAACTCATAGAGTCCCTCATGAGTTCTAAAAGCTGTTTTCTAAATGTCTTACTCCCACATTCTCACCTGATGGTAACCAGCCCTCAAATCCAATTTAGAAAAGATGTGTGCTCCCTTGAGCTCATCTAAAAGCTCATCTATAATAGGAATTGGGAATTTTTTCTTTACAGTTATCTCATTCACTCCTCTATAATCAACACATAATCTCCAGGTTCCATCCTTCTTCTTAACAAGTAGAACTAGAGCAGCAAAAGGACTAGTACTGGGTTGAATAATGCTAGTGGTCAACATCTCCTTAATCATCTTCTCAATATCATTATTTTGCGGATAAGGGTACCTGTAAGGCCTAAGGCAAACTGGGAGTGCTCCTTTTTATAGGAATTCTGTGATCATGTGTCCTGGGTGGTGGCAATGACTTGGGTTCCTCAAACACCTCAGAGTAATGTTCTATCAATGGCTGAATCTGGGGTGGTATAGAGTTTTAAGTAGCTGCAGCGGATAATGAGCAAAGGTGTGTTATAATGTTGTCCTGGTTCTCCTGGTAATACTTTTGGAGAGATTGTAGTTGTATAGGTTTGGGTGAGAGAGGTGTGTTATAGGACTGCAATGTCACTATGCCTCCTTTCCATTGGAAACTGAACTCCATCTTGTTCAAATCTAAGGAAATGGGACTAACTTCTTTAAGCCACTGAGCTCCTAATACTATATCACAACCCCCCTAAGCTAGCACTCTGAGATCTGTATGTATGGCATGTCCTTGAAGCATAATGGTGGTGTCCTTACAGTTTCCTTGACTTCGTATAATGCTTCCATCTGCTACTACAACTTGCATTGGTTTGAGTGTATCAAACTTACATCCCACTCTCTTAGCAGTGTCACTGTCAATGAAGTTATGTGTGATGCCAGAATCAATAAGAATGTGTACCACCTTGTTGTTTATGGTTCCTGTTATTCTTATAGTTTCAGGACCAGAGTTGCCAGCCATTGCATGCAGAGAAATTCCCATCCCTGATTCTTCTGATGCAGTTTGGAGTGGTTTCATGTTTTCTACAGCTTCCTGCACTTCTTCTTCCATGTCTGGTGTGATATCAGGTTCTTCTTCTCCTCCTATAATGAGGAAGAGTTGTTTCTGCTTACAGTTGTGTCCTGGTGTGTAACTTTCATCACAGAAATAGCAAAGTTTCTTCTCTCTCCTTTCCTTCATTTCAGCAGCTGTGAGTCTCTTATAAGGAGTGGTGTAGGTTGATTCTCCTTTGGAAGTGTTGGATTCAATATTTGTTCCCCAGCTGGAAGTAGTTTTGTTCTTGTTGCTGGTGCTATAAGGTCTCATCCAAGCTTTGACATTACTCTCCATTGAGTTCTGCTAATTGGGAATGTGGTTCTCTTGTAATCTAGCCAGAGCTTCTGTTTGTGACAAGGTCTTGGGGAACTGCATTTGAACAGCACTTTGTATGTCTTCTCTTAACCCACTCAGAAAGCTATTTATGAAATACTCTTCATCAGCCCAGGGATGAATAGCTTTGATTCTAGGTCTAAGTGTCTCAAACTATGCTTGATATTCCACCACAGTAGTAGTTTGTTGCATTTTATTAAATTGTCCCAGCAAATTTTCGTGTCCAGGTTGAGAGAACTCAGCACAAACCCTATCACTGAATTGGTTCCATGAAATTTCTTCTAATGTAGCAAATTCAGACCTAAACCAGATGTCTGCTTCCTCTTCTAAATGCAGAGAAATGAAAATCAATTTATGTAAGTCACTCATAGTATAAATGAGGAAATACCTTTCTACTTTCTGTAACCACCCCAAGGGATCTACTCCCTTAAACTTTAGAAACTCAATTTTAGGCATTGGCAGGCTTCTGGTGCTGTATTTTTTCATGGCACTTCCATTTTCTGAGGTTAAGTTCATTCTACTACAACTTCCCATAACACTTTCACTCCTAACCCTAGGAGGAGGACCAGAAATGGAATCTCCATTCAGCACTTCTGAATCACCAGCTAATTTCTTGTTGTTCTTTTGATTTGCAAGCAGATTAAAACTGTTTGCCAATTTCTTAAACTGATCATCTAATTTCGCATCCATGCGTTCCAAACTTAACTCAAAACTATTTCTCAAATTCAAATTGTTCATCTCAATACTCTTCTTCAAATTGGAACCGATTTCGAGTAATTGAGAGTTCATACGTTTTCCCAAGCCTCCGATATGTTCCCTGAGGTCATCCAGTGTCGAATTTACCTCATTCAACTGCTCCTCCAACACATCAACCCTAGTTTCTGGATCCATGTTTTGGTGGCCTTGATCGCGTGTTTTCGCCATTTTCGTCATGATTCAGGCCCGGTGCGGTTCGCAACCTGGCTCTGATACCACTTGACAGAACCTACGTTTCCTGACCGGAGAGTTAGCCGGTGAATTTCACCGAGAATAGAGAATTTGAGAGAGAGAGAGAGGGAAGATTCATAGAGTTCAAAGAGGGAAATGAATTGTGAAATTTTTCATAACTATTCCATTACAATCCCACCTTATATACTGGTGGGAAAATTTTTAATAAACGAAACATTTGGGCCAAATACAAATAACGGAAAGTAGTAACGAATTACACACGTCAGCTATCCTCTGCGTCGACTGAGCCAATCGGAACTTGACACCTGGCCACTACCGTTGTGCTGGTTTACTCATTAATTGGAACGACACCGTTCCAATTGATTATTTGTACCTCAACGTTCAAAAGGATGGACGGCCCTGATTAAACCGGAAGACCAAATCCACGGTAGCTGCTCTTCCTCATTATAAGTCATCAGTTTGGTAGTGGTTGCAATTGAGTCCACAGCCAAGATCATGACACTCCTCCATAAGCCTAACCCAGAAGCCAGACTGAGATTAACACCGCCACCAGCACCTTCAATAAACCCCAAACAATCCTCTATCCTACCCACCCGAATACCACCGCCGACCTACAACTCACCGCAGCCACCGAAGCCTCCATTAAAACCAGCGAACTCTCTCCACCCTCTCCTCTCTCACTTCCTTTACCCGACACAGCACCCACAACCACCGAAACCACCTTGAATTCGTACCAGAAACTCGTATTCGCCGCCGCCAAGAACACCCACAAACACAAGATCTGCCCAATCCGTTCCCGTAGCCACCGTAACCTTCATCCCCAATTCCCTTGAAATACAGAAATTCCGACCACTACCAGACCACCATCGAACCAAGAAACCCCTCTCATCCTCCCCGTCCAAACCCAGTTCATCACAGCCCCCCAATTTGCAGAACCCAGCCTTGATCGCCGACAGAAACAAGTCCCCGGTCCCCCCAGAATCCCAATCGACCACTGCTACTACCATAGACCAGTGCACCACAACCCAGAAGCCTCCTCTGTTCAGCATCATCAACAATGGGTTGTTTGACAAAAAGATTAGGGAGAAATGAGAACAAAAAAAAATGGTCCTTCAGTATATACCACTGGGTTGTTGAGAAGTGGGTTTACATAGTAAGTTAGAAAAGAACTCTTTGTGTGGGTTGTTTATGTTTTTTGATGGGTCGTGAAAAATGAGAAGAATAATGAGAATTTGTGGGTGCAAAATGAGTAATCAACACAGAAAGGGCAAGCAAGCAAGATGTTAATGTTGAAAATTGATGGGCAGCTGATATTAACTTTGCCTGAGTTAGAGAAAAATGGATGAAAAATTGGACGAAGACATCGACCCTGGTGTGCTACTTGCGCACTCGACCGTTACGGGAGCTCACGTCATGAGTTTGGGGATTCTTCGTTCTCTTTTCGTCAGCAGCAACTGATGAATCGACCCCGGTGTGTTTCACACTCGACCGCAAAGGAAGCTTGCATTGTTCCGGACAATGTTTGCTTGGGGATTGTTCTTGCTATCTCAGTCAGAAAATGCCTATCGGATTTCGTCCCCGACCTTGTGTAGGTTGTGAGTACTCTTTTCTCTCTCTTTACTTACCGTTTAGGCACATCGTACTTGTTTTAGGATTTTATTCTGACAAGATGGTCACGGTGCATAGTCACCGCCGAGATTAGCTGTTAAAATCTTATGGAATACTTGAGTACTTGCTTAATTTTGGTACACACAACTTGTCATGTGCACGTAGCTTGAATTATCTCTAAATTTATTGTAGCTACCGTCTTGTGCCGTGGCTTTGACCCTGAGTAGAATCACCGCCCCTCGCATTTGAATGCCGAGTCTTCTTGGTTGATCTCTAAATTCGTTGAGGACAACGAAGCGCTCAAGTGTGGGGGGGTTTAAATATATTCTAGCCATGTTCGTGTCTGCATCGCCAGTTACATGTAGATTGGATTGTCTTATTGTGAGTCAGTGTAGTACTTGTAGTCCAAGTCGTTTTTTAAATATTGTTGTAGTGTGCTTAATTTTAGAGTAGTTAATGCTTAGGTTGTACGTTTACGTTATTGATTCACCCTACCCAAAGTTGTTGGTTAATCGAGTTGGCCCAATCATATAGAGTTAGGGGAAAATGAAAAAATGAGAAAAAATAAAAATTCAGAAAATCCTAAAAATTAAACAAATTAGAAAAAGGGCAACTTAAGACCTAGAAACCGAAGAGAATCCAGCGAAAGAGCTCATGAGAGTAGGAAGCACCGTGGTAGGGAGACTTTAACTCTAGTATATTGTGCACAAGTCTCACGAAGGGATGTCCTGGGTATCTAGGGAAAGGTGAAATTAGATTACGGGCATACTTTTGACTCCTTTATTGTGCTAGGAGAATTGAGTCTCTAAGTGATTGATTATTCCATTTCCGGTGGAAACTTGTGGACTCTTAGAATCTGGGGTGGACCTTCGTGTTGAGTTGGTTCCATGTGGTACGAGTCTCTAGCGTAAGTGAAGTTAGGGAGCGTACGCCACCATCCCTTAAGGTGGTTCCAAGAAATCATAAAAAGCCCACACTCTTAAGCTCTAATGCACGGTTGTAAAAACAGAGGAGGAAAGAGAATAAAATGAAAAATCTGGAAAAAAAATTGTGCTTCAAGGAGAAACAACCTAATGTTCCGTTTGCGCGGAAAATTTGGATTCAATCCAGTGTAGAGCTTAAGAGGGAAACTAAAGTCAAGCCGTATTACACATGAGTTCTGTCTCCCTTCAATGGGATAATTTGCATTTCAAAAGCAATAACGGCTAAGAGGGTCTGAAAACTTCAAATGACTTGGCGAAGAAAGACCACTTAGTGACTTAAGATGCCTAGACCCTCCGAGTCAAAAGACGTGTTGTATCTTGGTTTGATTTGGTAGATGTTTGGGGACGCCTTAGTGAGTTTGCGCATAGGATCATCATATATCATTTCTTGCTATGTGTTGTGAAATTTCAAAGTGAGCTTGTGAGGATTTGATGATTTCGGTTTATGATAGAGAGGTTGCCCAATCTCGTAAAAATAAAAAAAAATTGTGTTGGTTCAATTTTTGCATTGTGTATAATCGAGTTGCATTGTAGTTAGCTCATGTATTTGCATAGTCGTGAGTCGTGTTGAGTCGTTTGCTTCTTGAGTCGGCTAGTAAACTGTGATTGCTCGGGACGAGCAAAAGGTAAGTGTGGGGGTATTTGATAACTCTATTTTAGGAGCTATTATTATACTTCCATATTACTTGTATTAGGCTTATTTCACATGATTTATATGTTATATTTTCATAAATATGTAAATTTGACGATTTATAAGCCTAAGAGTGAAAAGTTGTGTTTCTAGCTTATTTGCGCATGTTTTTCTCTCATATTTGCTATGATAATTGCACGGGTTGTTTAGTTTTGTGTAACTCAGGTAAAATAGGTGGAATGGAGCTTATGAGAGGCTTCGATATGCTTGGTATGGAGCTAGATGAAGAGGAGAAAAGAAGACCTGCGGAATTGGAAAGTAAACATCCATATATTTCCAACGATATATAGTCGGCCCGAAGACAAGTCCGGATGAGAGAGTAATGGCCCGCGCAAGATCAGCTTACGATTCTATCCGAGAATTACAAACTGGAGGGGCTGAATTGCAATTTCGGCCAAATTTCATTAAAAACGTGCCCAGGCCTTATGAAATGAATTCTCAGACCTAAATCACAGAGGGACGCTGCAGGGGAAGATCCAAGAAGGCTAGGAGGCATGAGGGACATGGAGAACGACGTCGGAGTCGCCGAAACGCGAATTTCGTCACGAGTTTGACTATCCCTCCTTTCTTTTCTTGTTACTATGAACTTGTTAGCATCTATTTTCAGTATATTTGAGTAAATTAACTTGCTAGGTTCCTACGGGGAACCTAGGGCTATGTTTTGGTTTCCGGATTGTTGATTTGAATTCACGATCTTTGATTGAACTTAATAGATGATGAATGTTTTTACTATGTTTAATTCTCGTTCTTAATTTATATTTGTATTGTTTGGCCACCAATATGAAGATTATAGGTAATACGTTAGTGAAAGCAACGAATTACCCGGATAAGTGAATTAAGCACGTAGTCGCAGGTTAGAGAAATCAACCACAGGTTGTAAACGTTGAGTAGAATTAGATGATCGTCATTATATGTTTTAGGGATAATTAGAACTTGGTAACTCGGTTGTAATTTGACCTAGGCATAGAAAGCTAGCTTGTTAACTCGGTTAGCATTATTGCTCGTTTGGAAAATCAAAACATTATCTGTGTTTCAAAACATAATTCCGGAAATTGAAGTTACCCTAGGGGATGCGTAGGTGACCTAGTACCAAGAAAATTGTCACAAAAAAATATCGTATCTTTAATTACTTACTTACAGTTTATTAGTTAGGAACAAATCACGCAAACTACACTCCTCCTTAATTACTTGACTCTTTATTTTAGTTTCTAATTTTCTATAAACTTACTATATGTCCTCGTGGGATCGATAACTCGGGGTTGAAATACCACCCCTATACTACTTGACCGTGCACTTGCGATAACACGTAAGAAATCGTGTCAGTGACATAGGTAGAATCCATATTCTTTACATGTTGAACCATTTCAACACCTTTGTCAATATATGTATTTTGACTTAAGATGAACAAATTTCTTGATATATCTCCATAGGTCTTTATAGGTTGCTTCGCCTAAGTCATTTCATTGAAAATCGATTCACTAGCAAATCTTTAACAGATTGCAGAGTAGGGACATCATTCCCAATGAACAGTTGTCAACCACATGCAATGACAGAAATATAACTTTGTTCCCACTAACCATCTTGTAAGCACAAACTTCATCTTCATTCTTGATGGAACCAAATTCTTTGATTGCATCATTAAATCGAAGATTCCAACTCCAAAAGCATGCTTCGATCTTTAGATAAAAAGCTGCAACATACACACCTTTGGGCATGCTCTATATTAAAAATCCTTTGGGTGTGTCATACACATCCTCAAGGAGGTTTCTATATCCATCTGCCGAATTGTGCAAGCTATAATTGAAAGCAAGATGAGAATGGAATTAAGCATCGCAACTGGGGAAAATATTTCGTCATAGTCTATACTATGAACTCATAGGAAACTTTGACCCACCAATCGTCCCTTAAAAGTAATCACATTACCATCCATGTTAGTTTTCTCAAAACTCACTTGCACCCTATGGGTCTTACCATTTAGGTTGTTCCAGTAAAATCCATACTTTCTTGGTATACATGGATTCCATTTCGGATCTTATGGCTCGAAGCGATTTATGAGAGTATGGCCTATTTGCACCCACTTCATAGGTTGTAGGCTCATATCATGAGCAATACATCACCGGGTTATGTTATGAGAAATCCATATTTCTCTAGCCCTTTGACATATCCTAACTGACCTACAAGGTTCTTGTGTTACGTGAGCAGGTTGCTCCACAACATCTTGTGATTCTGCTCATGTTCCGTCAAATGATTAAATGTTCTGTTGTGGTTCTTGAATTCCTTCAAGTTCTACTGTCCTCTCGCTATTTCTTTTAGAGACAATCTCTATCTAGAAATACAGTGGTTCGAGAAACAAACAATTTGTTCTCGATTGGATTGTAGAAATAATATCCTTTCGTTTCCTTTAGGATATTCCACAAAACAAATTTATCCAACTTGAGTCCAAGTTTATTTAATCGTAAAAAATTTAAATAAACTCCACACCCTCAAATCCTTATGAATGACATACTAGTACACCTCCTAGTCCATATATTATATGGTGTTATTCATAACCGATTTTGATGGAACAAGGTTAAGGGCGGAAATTGCGGTATATAGAGCATGGGCTCAAAAACTAAACTGGAAATTCAGTTTCACGCATCATGACCGAACACTGTCTAATAGGGTCCGACTTATCCTCTTAGAAACATCATTCCATAATGGTTTTCTAGGTGGAGCGAGTTTGGATCATATCCAACACTCCTTTGGATGCTTGTCAAGCTCTTGGCTCAAGTACCCTCGCCTCCATGATCTTATCGTAGATCTTTGATACTTTTGCCAAGTTGGTTCTCTACTTCACTCTTGAATTCCTCGAACCTTTCGGAGGATTCAGATTTGTTCTTCATAAGACCCAAATCCATATCTACTGAATAAGTAAATGTGATGAAGTATTGAAAACTATCTCTAGCATTTGTGCTTAGTTGTCCACATATATCAATATTTATGGGTCCAAAAGATCACATCTTTCCCAATAAACAAGTATTACATTTCTCATAAGATTCAAACTCAAATGAGTCCAGAAATCCATCCATATGGAGTCTAGAAATGTATTTCTTATTCATGTGGCCTAAACGGAAATGCCAAAGCTAATTGAGGTTCATATCATTAATTGGAAAACTCTTGGTAATGTTATAGATGGAATTGTTATGATAAATGATATACAATCCATTAGACAAAAGTGCATTACAATAATGCATATCACAAAATAAATGGAATAACATTTGTCCTTTATTCTGATAAATATACTTTTCTTGTCCATACAAGAAACTGCGATAATATTCCTACTCATAATAGGGACATAATCGTATTTGTCTAATTCATTAATAATTCTGGAAAGGTATAGATAATTTCCTACGGCTAATTCAGCAACCTTTTCTTCATTTCCCTACGTGTAGGTGTATCTCTTCCTTATCCAATTGTCTTCCTCTCATGAGATCCTACACATTTATATAAATGTGAGATCCTCATCTATTATCAAATAATTATGATGATGAGATAGGCACATTGTCTCCTATAATAAAGTATACCTAAGTGGAATTCACAATTCCTACCTTACTTCCTTCCAGGTACTTAGGGTAGTTTCCTTTCTACTATACCACCTTTATGGGATTTAAGGCGAATTGGTCTCAACAACAAACTGTGTTATACCGTTGGGGTTCGTGGAAAACTATTTTCCTCTTCCCCTTTAACCATCAATATGGTTTTTGCCTTTGCCCTTATTAGAATTTTGTTCAGCGGTTCTCAATCATATTGAGTTAAATTTCTATTGAACAAAGATTTAATTTTCTAATTGCATTTAATGCAATTCTTGGTCCTCTTGGGCGAATAACTCCTTATTCTTTATCTATCTCATGGATAACTCCCAACCTCTAAGCTTTCAATCCTATTGAAATATCTTAGTCGCGTTTGACATCTTACTTCATCAGTCACACATTACTAGCTTGTGTTGTCGCGTCACATCTTGATGAATCAAATCGCCTTGCTTTGGCAAGCCCGAACTTCATTACATCTTGATAATGACGAGTGCTAAGTAAGAGAAGGTAAAACACAAAACGGAGCAACACTTCAAACCTTTCATGTTTAGCCAGCTCTTGAAAAGATCTTCTTATAAATGTATGATCATATCATACACCTCCATGTTCTCATCTTGCTACTGAAGCTCAGAGTTCATGGTAGCTAACATGAGGCAAGTCACATCCAAAGAACCATTCTTTGAAGTTCCTTCTGCAAGGATTTAGTATGATTTGGTAGTTGGTAGAAGGAAACTTTATGCTCTAGGATATAAAGCATTTTTTCTTTTGTTTTATTTGAGAAAAAATCTCAATTTTATACTAGTCTAGAAAACTAATTCTTGACAATTTGTCCTTCTCAAAGACATGGCGATAAAGTCGAGTTTGTTTGTTTAATTCCATATATATTCAACACAAAAGGATCATGCAAACTATTGTGACGGTGTACTATATTTAATAAGGACTTAAATTATTAAACATAGCTCCCACTATTTTTATTGGATTAATAACCCTCACTATTAATGTGAAAAAAATCATATATTTTCTAGTGGGCCAAGATCCATATTTCACTTCCTCTTGAGCCTTCTTTGGCATGTCAACCCAAAGTCAGTTATTTAGGTAGGAACAGTTTCCAATTGCATCCTATGCAAACTCTTGGTTCAATTGGGTAAATAACTCCTTATTTATCTATTTCATAGACAATCCCAATTGTCTTGCCTCTAAGATTTCAATCCTATTGAAATAGCTTAGTTGCGTTTCACCTCTTGCTTAAACAGTCGCACATTACTTGCTTGTGCCGTCGCGTCACATATCGAAGAATCAAGTTGCCCTGCTTTGGCTCACACGAACTTAATACATCTTGATTATCACAAGTGTTTAAGCAAGAGAAGGCTAAAACTGTTGGAATTGTGCCCTATAGGCAATCAATTTTTTGTGACAAATATATGGATTTACGATTCATTATGTTATCGATATGGAGATATGTTAACATGAATGAAGTCCTTATAATATAAGTGTTATATTCTTAAATATACCTAGTCAATTATAATGATTAATGGGACAATCATCTATAGACTAGTATGGGTTTGGATTGATATGGAGATATCATGATCCAACACATGGGTATGCATTAGGAGTAATGACATACTGGATTGAGCAACAACGAGAAGGATACATTAGATTATGTTGAAGTCACAATTGCTTCTCGTAGTGCTAATATAATTGCAATCCTTAGACTTGAAGTCACTAGAGACTCTAGTTGTGAAATATCGTGCTTTGATAGTATCAAACGTTACACCGTAACTGGGTACTCATAAAGATAGCTATCGGGCATGATAGGAAGAAAGCTTAGAGATCGTAGTGATTTAGAGAGGATTTGTCCCTCCCACATAATGGGAGTAAATATCCACGGCCACTCGAGGGATGAGGCTTATTAAATGTCTGGCAAGACTCAGATAAATCAATATGGAGATACTGATGATATCTGCTTGCATAAGCATATTCCCAGGAACGAGGAACTATGGATTGGATATATGAGTGTGACTATTTATGTCTCATGTCCAATCCGGATATGGAGACAAAGGGATTGTGCAATATGTGATATTGGGCAAAAGAGGTTTGTCGAGATCACTGACTAATTTCTATTAGTTGGGTGGCATAGATGTGTTGCTAGACACCGCTCCATGTTAGTAATTAGTTACTACAAACTAAGTAGAAATCTATGGGTCACACGTCAAATAGAGTTGAACTAGATTTGGGATTAAATAATATGATTAAACTAAGTAGGACTAATTTGCAAAGAAGGGACTAATCCAAGTTCATGTAGAACTAGGAGGGGCCTTTATGTAAACTAACAAGTTTTGTTGGTCAATATAAAGGAGGCTCTAGCTTCCTTCCCACTTAATGTTATTAGACATTTAAAGTGTCTAATGTAGACTAACTACAGGACCTAAATACTCTAGAAGGGGGGGGGGGTTGAATAGAGTATGGAAACTTTTTTCAAAACTCAGAAATTAACAAATTAGCTTTGGGTGAAACTCAAATCTCAAGGCCTTGAGATTTTAGAAAACTGTCTGAAACTTTCAAAGGCAAAATAGAAAGCTTCATGGCCTTGAACTATTACCAGTTCTAAGCAGCTTATAAACCCTAGTTTGATTTGAGTTGTGTGCAGCAGATAATAATAAAACTGTAAAGTAAAGAACACAAAGCAATTTACAGAGTTCAGTCCCAATGGACCTAATCTCTGCCTGAGGGATCTAATCCCACCAGGATTGGGCAAACACCTCTTATTACTCACACAGAAACAGCCCTAGATCTTCAAGCCTAAGTGATTTCCCTTACACCTATACAGCTTGTGGTTCCAAACCTATCTAGTTCCAGCTACTAACTGTTGAGCTAACAAGAACCTCTTGTTGTTAACTTGACCAACCAACCACTAGGTTAAGTGAGGTTTAAGATATTTAAAAGATACACAGATTACAAAATAAGTGAAGAACACAGTAGAAGAGATAAGCTAATGAAGCCTGGATGTGTTCTTCTGGAAACTGGAATGACTTGATCTTCTGAAATCTGGATTGAAGCTTGAATCCTTGTGTGTGTTTGAATGAATGATCTCCCCACGAATTTGTCACACCTCTCTGAGTATTCTGCAAGCCTATCTACTTTCAAAATTCAAACAAGTCTCTTTTATCCAGAGCTGTAACTGAATGAGAGATTTTAGGATCTCAGTTCCTACAAATCCTCCTTCTGTTTTCAACTGAAATTCAAACAGCTCTAAGTGGTTATCCGTTGGAGTTTGTTGAGATTGCTCTTGCACTATTAACAAACCTGCAACAACATTAAAACACAGCAACAACATAACAGTACTATGACTGTTTGGTTTTCCAGTTTCTGATAAAACTGGTTAAAAGATTAGAACAGTAATCTGTTTAACTTCTGAAACATATAAATCATGAAAAACAAGTTTAAGACTCTTAGAAGTCAATGAATAATCACAATAGTAAGAATCACAACCTGCAAGAAAGAATCAACTTAGTTCTGTAAAAACTGTCAGCAGCTCAAGGCACATCTCAAGGCCTTGAAGCTCTGAACCTGCTTCACAGATATTCAAAGTTAAATCCATAAAACTTTGATTCTCCGTGTTCTGATCATCTGCAATTATGTTAGATATGTAAATAATGTAAACCATGAGTATATGCAGTAAATCCCTGATCTGTATAATTAGATATCCAATCTGCAATACAAAACTGTTAGAACATTCAGCATGATAAGAACAACTCTCAAGGCTTTGTAGCTCTGTCAGTATCTCAAGGTCTTGGAGTATTTGAAATACTTTGCTGCCTTTGTCTTTGTCTTTTTCTTTCATCACTCAAAACAATTACCATCCAAAACACATTCAAGGGTCTTTGAATCAACAATCTCCCCCTTGATCTAAGACAAAACCTACAGTCTTGTGTAGATTTTCCTGCCACTCCTTATAAAAACTAGATAACCACATATTACAGATACAATAGAAAATAATACCAGATAACCAGTAAACCATAGATTATCAGCAAAATTTACATATAACCACAGTAACATAATAACACAACAGATTAAACCAAAACAACTGATTATTATTACTATGCAAGTACCTCAATCAACACAAAAAGTAACACTAAACACATGTTTTCTCCCCCTTTTTGTCTTTCATCAAATAAGGATGAAGAAATGTTGGATCATTACTCAGAGTTTTAAAAAAACTTAAAACAAAAATTTATTGCTAGAAAGTCAAGGCCTTGAGGACAGAAAAGAAGAAGAGAAAGAAATAGAAGGTCAAGGCTTTGGTCTTCTCTGATCTTCAATTCTTATTTGATATCTGGCCTTACTCTGAGCCTTCTCCAAATTTTTCTTCACTTGCAGCATCTTCAGCAGACTGATTACCTTCTTGTTCAGCTTCCACTTCTGCAACAACTTCTTGAATTATCTCATCCACTTTCTTCTTAACCTGCACTGAATCTCCCTCTGTAGCTACATCAACACCTGTGTCTTCACCAGCATCTTCTTCATCAGTTTGTTCATAAATATCCTTTGAAATAAGCACCACCGGAATTGGCTTCTTTTTCTTCTTCAAGAAATCTCCCAGCCTTTCATCTGAATCCACACTGGTGTCATGACTAGTAGCAGAAGGTATCTTCTCCAAGTTCAAAGCCTTGATGACAACATCCAGCTTTCCATTCATAACATTCATCAAGCCCTTGAACTGGTTAAATTCAGCTGATAGATCAAATAACCTTTTTCTGAGATCTTCAATCTCAACCTGCTGATCTTCAAACTTCTCCACCAACAAAGAATAATCCTCATTGGTTTGTCCTTTCCCTGATGTAGCCCCCTTTGGTTTCACCAATTCCTTCTCTCCAAGTTCCTCCTTTGACAAATCTGAATAAAACTTCAAATGTCCTTTCTCAGTCTGAACTACCCCAATCCTCTAAAGTGTAGTCTCATCAATCAACCCAAAACCTCCAGTAATCTTTTCTTCTCCTCTCACAGGTACATCAAAATATTAAAAGAAAAGAGGTAACAGGTTGGCATATGGAAGAGGATGGTTTCTAGTTCTGGTTGCACAAAAAATCATATGCTCCATAACATCTGTTGGCAAGTCTATCTCAAACCCTTGAGATATCAGATACATCAAAATAAGAACCTTATCAGTCACCAACTCCCTTGAGTTCTCCCTAGGAACTACACTTCTCATCAGAATTGTAAACAGGATTTTGGCTTCACAGTTGAGCACAGAGTGTGTCAACTGCTTTGGACCAGAGGGTAGACCATCAATGAAAAACATATCTTTTGCCTTTTCCATACACTCCTTCCTATCAGGGTAATCTCCAACATTATACTTCCTAGGAATGCCCAAGACTTTGGCAAAAGTCCTATGATCTAACCTCAAATCTATCCCAGCCACTTTTGAAGTTAACACCATCTTATCATCACCTTCAGAAACCAAATTCAGATAAAACAACCTAGTTAACCTAGGATAGACTTTTGAACTAGGATTTAACACCTTCCAAACTGCAGTTTCTCGTAATTTTCTCATACAATCAATATCCAACTTGTCCAACAATTCCTCAGAAACCATACTACAGAAAGCTACCTTAGATGAAGCATAATCTTGCATCCATACAGTTCTAACCTCATAACTAACAAACCAATCTGTAGGAAGTACATTCTTACCTTGATAACCTTTCTTGGTTTCAGCAGCAACCTGCTTAACCCTAGTTTTCTTCTCTGAGGGTTTGCTCTTCTCTTGTTCTCCTTCAGATGGTTTCTTCTTGCTTTCTTGAGCATATTTACCCTTTTCCTCTTCTCCAGTCTTTTTCTTCTCTCCCCCTTTCTTCTTCTCTGACCTAGGTTGATCACCACCCTGAGCCTCTGTCTCCTTCTGTGGATCAATGCTTGAACCTTCATCCCCCTTTTCTGTTCTAAACTTCTTTGCAGGAGGAGTGTCCTCGTGCAAGCTCCGAGTGTTTTCTGAATCTGAATTAGAAATCACAATCTTTTCCTTCTTATTTTCCCTCTTCTTCGATCTGCCAGAAGGCTTCCCTTGTTGCTGAATTCTGGCTGATTTGCGCTCCATTTTAGGTTTAGGGTTTTGAGAAGGGAATGTGATTGAGAGAAATTGAGAGGAGAGTCGTAGAGAATTGAGATAGAATGAAGAGGAATAAGCCCTGACTTTCAGCTTAAGTAGGTTGAAAGAGATGAGTCATAAAAGGACTCTGCTTAATCAACATGCAAAATAGGATCTTGAAAAAATATTTTTGGACATTTTAGAAAATTCTCTGAGTAATTCAAATATTATACAGTTATCTAAAAAGATAAGATATAATATTTGATGATTTATTTAAGAAATAATAATACAGATGTTTTCAAGACCTGGAGAACAATCTCAAGGCCTTGAGATTTTCTGCAGTTTGAGAAACTTCAAAGCTTTGAGCTATACTTTCAAGGCTTTGAAAAGTATAATCTCAAGGCTTTGATATTTCAACACATAATCACATATAAGTACTAATACTCCCCCTAAACCAATGCATCCTTGTTTAACATTTCCAATTCAAGCCGTAGTGATGAAAACCTATCATCTGGCAAAGGTTTAGTGAAAATATCAGCAATCTGCATAGAGGTAGAAATAAAAGTTAAAACAACATTACCTTGTTCTGCATGATCTCTAAGGAAATGATGTCTCACATCTATGTTCTTGGTTCTTGAGTGCTGGACTGGATTCTTAGAGATTGAGATAGCACTTGTGTTGTAACAATTAATAGGCACATTTCTAAAATTGTAGCTAAGATCTCTAAGTTGCTGAGCAATCCATAACACTTGTGAACAGCAAGCTCCAGCTGCAATGTATTCAGCTTCTGCAGTTGATAATGCTACTGAATTTTGCTTTTTGGAATGCCAACTGATCAATGAAGATCCAAGAAACTGGCAGCATCCAGAAGTACTTTTCCTGTTGTGCACAAGAGATTCCGGCGGGGAGACCTCCGTGTGCACCGTGTGTAGTGGATCAAGGATCGCACAGGAAGAGTGGGGTTGTGTGTAGGGAGAGAGTAAGGCAGTAGCAATGTCTGAGAGAGAGAGACAGAGGTTTGGCAGAGCTTCCGCGTATGGCAGTGTGTTCTCCTTTGTATGGAAAGGTTGACGATCTATATATACTGGAGAACGTGACCGTTGTAGTGTGGTTAATGCGCCCATTAATGGCGGCTTAATTAGCTTAACCATAACGGCACGTCCGTCCGAGTATATAGGGACCGTTAGAGCACGTGGTGCGCGAAATACCGGAATCGTTACGGGGTTGACCGGGTTTGACCGGATTGACCGGGTTTATGGAGCTCGTGCCATAAATCTCTCAAAACAGTTACTAAAGGTCGCGTGCGGGCTTGGCTCGGACGCGACAGGGCTTACTCTAGCCTCCAAACCACAAAGTCCCTACAAGTCCCGTGCGGTGGTATGCGAGGGCTCTGTCTCGCAGCCCCCACATGGATCAGCTCGGCTGGTGATCCAGTGTGTGTGGAGCACAATATGGTGTGCTGGATAGCTGCCACGTGGCCAAGATCTGTCAGCTCAGAAAGCAGTATCTACATTAGCCCCCTTTCTGCGCGTGAAGACTCATAGCCGTATAGACTTCCATGCGCGGAAACCAACATACGCGTCTCCGCCACGCACCAATTCAAATACGGGTAGATTCAGCCCCCGTGCGTGTCATTATGACCTAAAACCCCTAGAGTCGTGCCGTCTGACCTTTAGGGTTTTAGGCGTGACGTCAGCTTGTCCTGTGATTGCGCGATTCGACGGTGACGGTTGCGATTCGACTATCGAAAGGACACAACCCTTCATTGTTTTGGATAAATACCTTGTATCCCGCATTATTGAAAAGCATCACTTCTTTCTCTTAAAGTGAATGGTACCCGGAGATCTTCGAGAGCAGATCCAGATAATCAATCACCAGTTCAGAACTGCAAATCGTATTCTTCAATTGTGCATATCCAAGCAGGCTTCAAGAAAACAAGGTTGGCCTCGTTTACTTTTGATTTAAGATACCAGTGTTTGCCTTGAACTGCGTTGAATCTGTAAACCCATGAAATTTGTGAAGAGGCTTTGATCTTTGAACCCGCTTCGTTTTAATCTTTCAACAATATTGGATCTTGCAACTCCCCAATTTCTGAAATCGATACCGGAACTGTTCGTCTTCCTTTGCATAGATCTTGAATTCCAAAATTCAAACTGAAGTGTGGTATTTCTCCCCCCTTTTTCTTGCTCTTCCGCAGGAATGGCCAAGACAAGAGTAACCAGACCCGTCAAGGAAGATGAAGAGATACCCGACCTTCCGCAGGCCTTGTGGCGAAAAGCCCCCTTTTTAGGCGGCAAAGATTTCTACCATGCGAGGGTAAAGGCGAAGAGGATGCCTGATCCTGTTCCAGTTGAGCGATTGCTGACGCTGACTCGCCCAGTTAACTCAGCCTTGCTCGAGTTGGTTGGTTCCGAGGATGTAGTTCGATTGGGGATCGAGAACGGGCACTTCCCATATACTGCGATTTCTACTCAGGCGTTCGTCCAGAAATTGGGCTATATGGATGAGTGGATTGACCACGTGCTGGATCATCACGCTGTGACTCTTAATGAAGCCGGCGTATACTTTGCTATCCATGCTATGAAGGGTGCTGCCGTGAAGTTGGATCAGTCCATGCTTCTAGACCTTCTGTCCCGTTACTCGCCTGCGACTCATACGTTCCATTTTGCTGAGTTCGAGGCTGCCCCGACACTCGAGGACGTTCAAATGCTGTACGAGCTTTCCCCCATGGGCGAGGTGGACCCTCTGAGTCCCTTGAGGACATCTGCGGAGATTGCCTTGTACACGCAGATGGAGGAATGCCTAGCAGAGGTGAAGAAAATTTCCACTCGGTGGACCACTACGAAGCCTCTTCCGAACTTGCAGCTGGTTGATACATCCGCGAAGAATACCTGGAACAAATGGTTGCAGTACTTCTTTCGAGATTATGCGAACAGCAGCATTACTAAGAAACTTCTGAGTGAAGATCCAGAGGCCGAGAATTACGTAGAGGGCAAGGGTTATCACTTGACCCTTTGTGCTTTTCTCTGTGCCTGGCTGTCGAGGTACTTGATTGATGGTCACCCCCATGACGGAGTCTTCTACCATGTGTTGCCACTTGCTGTGAGGCTCGCTCTTGGCCAGAGGGTCGCACTTGGACCCCTGGTCTTGGGCACGCTGTACTATAGGCTTGATCAGCTGGTTCTGGCTATGAGGGAGTCGCGTGGCCGCCTCGATGTGCTGACTTTTGTCAATATTTCCTTTTTGACAATGTGGGTTTTCGAGCGCTGGCCGTCTTATGCTCCAACTGCTCTCCAACTTGACAAGTGGTGTCCCCCGGGCGAGACAGAAGCGCGCAACAGCGGAAGAGCTGCGAGATGGTTCGGAACAGGCAACACCAAGTGCGTTTGGAGTTTGATATGCGACAAACGGAAGGAGTTTACTGCCAGGCCCTATGCCACGCGCATTGAGAACGTGCAATGGTTCCCAAAGCTGTACCCCTCTAAAGGCATGGTCTTTTCAGAAGAGCTTCTCTTTGAAGGGAGACCTCATTTTCATGAGCGCTACCGCGAGTTCTTTTGCTGGTGTCTGCGAGGTTCCCTTCCTGCCCTTGCAGAGCATATTCGTGAGCTCGCGCCGAGGTATGAAAAGCTTACCGTGGACGTTGACCCCACTCGAGTTTCTCCTCAGTTTGGTTTTGATGCGGTGGCCCCATCAATCTGGCCCCAGTCCATTGTCAGAGGATGCTACAAGCGCTTGCTAACAAAGGAGTGCAAGACGGTTTTCATGAACAACCTTCCTTTTGAGCAGCCTGCGGGAACCCGCGAGGGTGGTTGTTCCCAGAACTGGCTCGCATACTGGGTTGCCCAGCAAACGATGATTGAGACGGAATCGGCCGCGCAGCCAGGTAGATCTCCCTTTATCAAAAGGAACTCTTTTCCGTTTCGCCCCACTTGCAGTCTGAGCGAGTCTGAGTATGGTTGCTACTCACTGTGGGATCGTGAGAACCATTTGTGCCCTGAGGTCATTCTGAAGGAGCAAGTCGCCGCAATTAAGAAGGGCGATACGCATGTCGTCAGATATAGCAAGGCATTTGCTGAGGTAAGCGATTTCTCCGCGTGCATTAAGCTTCTTGATTTCCTTATGCTGACATCTTTATTATTTCCGGTTGTAGTGTCATGTGCGGCGATTCGCATCTGGTGATCGCTCCAAGTCATTTGTTAATGCCATTGTTGCCACCAGAAGACAAAGGCAGTCGTTCCGGCTATCGTGGAGGATGGAACCCGAGCTCGAAACGAAGATTCGCGCAGTCATGAATGCTTTTGCTGACTCGCTGATAGACAATCCTCCGGCTCCGTCTCCTTCTGGAGATGACCCGTCTCCTCCAGCGACTGCGGCGCCAAGAGTGAAGAGACCTAGGCAAAAGGGAATTACGATTTCTTCCCCTAGGAATGCCCCAGCTTCTCCCCCAGTGAGGTCCCTTTCTATCAAGGACAAAGGCAAAGGTCGCATGCCCAGCAAAGTGCGGAAAGATCTCGCAGTTGAGACCTTTGTTCCATTCAATCAAGAGGAAGAGGAAGAGAGGCAGGAGCCCCAAGCAAGTGATGAAGAAGAAGTAACAGTTGTGATGCATGAGGAAGAATCAGGAGGTACCTCCGTCGCATTTCCTTTCCCGTTATCGTTGTAACACCCCTAATTCCCGAGAGAATTCTTAGTGCAATATCAAGACTTTGGGGGCGAATTTGTAAATAGTTTGTCACGGCTTTAAAGTTTGAATTTCGGAGTGTTAGCAATATTCGGAAGTTGTTAGAATGATTTTGAGGCACTAGAAATATTTGGGGTGGTTGTGTAATTCTCATAAATTAAGTAGAAGCTCTAATTCTAATTTATACCCAAAAGTTTAGAAAACTACACTTTCGCCCCCTATGCATGAGAGACACTTGTCCAATTCAATTTGACACCTCACTAGATGAGAAGTCAACACCAACAACACCCTCTTCACCAGCATTCTGAAAAAAGAAAGAAAAAAAAAATCTCTCTCTCTCTCATCTTCATCATCTTCTCCCTTTGAAACTCCAAGAACATCACCGCCACCACCATAGCTACCTCATGCAACCTCCTCCTCTGCCAAAACTGTTCCTACTGGTGGTAGCCCTCATATCAAGGATCAAAAGCCCTCAATCATCTCCTCAAAAGGTTGTGATTCGGGGTCGAATTTTGTCAAAAAACGGTAAGAACCCTAGGTCTTTCAAGCATCGAATTCCCTTTATGTGTTGTTGTTCACTAGTTCTAATCAATTCCTTTGTCTTCCTCAATGAATTCCGAGCCTGGGCGTACCAATTTGGGAGCCTAAACCGCTGCAATCACCATGGGTCGCCGGAAAATAGGCTTGAAGGTCGCCGGCAAACTCCATGGCCGCCAAAGCTTGGTAACTTCCCCATTCCTCCACCAAATTCGTTGTTCCTTATGTCAATGTGATCCTCAGGACCTTAGGAATGCATTAGAATCATTGAAACCTGCCCAGATTTCATTTAGAGTCGAGTTTGATTCCACTTTTCACACTTGGTTCGATTTTCCGTCATGCATAAACAGCCCCTGTTCAAGTGACCATATCTCTCTCGTTTTTAATCCGTTTTGAGCGGTTCTGGACTTTCTGGAAACCTCAGACAATTGGCTACAACTTTCGTGTTTTAAGTTTTGTCCAATTCGGTCTCTAAACCACCTGAAAATCGAGTTGAAGTTGCTGCGTTTTCTGTTGTTGAATCTGTCCAAGTGCAGAATTTTTTTCTAAGTGTTGAAATCCTAGTTTTTCATCAACTTTGGACTCTTGTATCTTTCTCGTCTTTAATCCGTTTTTGATGATTCTTACCTTTCTGGAAAGCCTGGACATAGCTCTACAACTCTCATTAAGATTTCTTTGTTTGATTTCAAGTCTAACCTGTCTAAATTTGGCCTTGAATATGGCTGGTTTGATGTGTTTTTGAACCATTAAAAGCTGAAAATTTTCTAAGTATAGAATCCTATGGTGAAACACCCATTTTCTAACCCTTGTATCTTCTTCAAAACTTACTGAAATTTGGATATGCTTTCTCCTGTGTAAAGCTGATACATAATACTTCATTTCATTGTCTCTGGGTCATCTTCAAATTTATAACGGATTTCTCACAAAACGAGCCTAAAGTTGCTAGTTTGAACTCGCGAAACACTATCGAATTTTTTCTAAGTATTGAATCGTGATTTTCATCCAACTTTGACTAGCGATATCTCTTTGTATACTTGGAGTTTGTAGGAGATAAAATATGTTCTGGAATCCTTGAACTATCGTCTTCAAAACTCTATTCTCAGATTTTTCAAGTATCCCCCTCAATTGATTACAAATCAGCCCTAAAGTTGACTAGTTGAGTCGATTTTCTTCTATATTTGACTTTTGAATTCGACACTCTAAATGACGTTTCTAGCCTTAGTGTTCTTCACGAAACTTGCTCGTATTCATATTCTGAGTCTAAATATCATGTTTGACCAAGTTTGACTTTTCGCAAACCCTACTTTGACTGAACTGTATAGGAGGGGCAAAATAGTCATTTCACTTAAACTTTGAATTGAGGTTAGTTTAGTAACTTGGAGTTTGTCAGCATGTCTTGTATGCGTGTTTGGAGTACTTGTATGTAATTCTGGGCTAGGGTTGACCAAGTCAAATGTGGGGGTCTTTTTGCAATTTTACTAAACTTCGGGGGCCTATGTGCAATTAATTAAAACTTCGCATTTGAACAAAGTTAATGTTTTGAGACCAACAACCTGACTTAGAAGGATACTTGGAGCCTTAAGAATGAATTATTGGACTCGGGAGTTATCAAATCAATGGTGGGGGTCTTTCTGTAATTTTAGCAAACTTTAGGGGCCTAAGTGTAATTTACTGAAAGTTGTAGATCTCGATGCTAAGTTCATATGGATGAGTTAAGAGTCATTCTTGGATGTTGTTGGGCCAGTGTGAGTGTAATATGGGGTCCAGGCACAACCAGGGACTGTACTGGACAGTTTCAAAGTATTAGGGGCATTTTGGTCAAGTTAGCTTGCGTGACCTGCATTTTATTGCATTCTTGCATAAAACCTCATATAGAGGATATATGCTAATAGGTTGTATACTTTACTTGTGTATATCCAGCCATTATTAAGGATCGTTCGAAGTAGACGTACGTTATCGTGTTGCTGCATTTCATGTGAGACTCGGAGACGAGCGTTGTAGGAGTGCTAGTGTTGCTTTGCGCATTTCATGGCTCAGAGGTAAGTACATATGTACGGCCTTTTCATATCAAAATGTGTGTTTGCGTTAAATGAACAAATGAATTTTGGTTACATGAAATAGTATGAGAATGCATGTTTTCGACTCGAAAGTTGTTAAACTCTGTTATTTATCTCCTTTGAGAACTTTCGGAAATTACTTGCGAAGTGTTGATATTATGATTCTGGTCATGTGAAAGAGAAGAAGTAAAGTACCTCTAATAGATTTAGGACGATGTACAGAGTACTGTTATTAATGGGAGGCGTCAAGCGATCCTCCATTTTCTTATGGCTAAGACCATTGAAGCAATGCTTCTTATTATTGGATAGAACGTCAATGTTCAAAAATCCGCCCCCAATGAGCCAAAATGTATCAAGATATTGAGGCCAAGGGTTTTATAGAGCTATAGAGTGCTACTTATACTTGTAAGGGTCACTACGGTATAGGGGTGTCGACACTTAAGGCCTTTTAGCTAATGTTATGAGCGGGGTTGACGAATGGGCTCCCTTAACGCTCGGGTGAAATAGGGTTTGATAGACCCTAGAAGGAACCCTTAGTGGTTATTTCGTGATCCCTCTGTCTACATCGATCCTGCTGGTGGCTCTTGACACGCCTCAGCTAAATTAAACTGTTGATTGAAGTCGAAATTCAAAATTGGCTACTTATTAATGTTGTTTGTGGCTCTTGATATGCCCTAATTGATTTGAAATGATTTGTAAATCTTGGCTACTCATGAAGTACTATCGTTATCAGTTCAAATAAACTTGTTTACTCTGGATATTTTACCAATTACTCGTGGTTTCTCAATGTTATTAAATTGAGAGGTTTTTGTTACTCGTTTACTTCCAGTTGTTCCAAATTCTCCAACATGATAGCTTTACTATTTAAATCTTCTAATTTGTTTCAACTCATGCTTCCGTGCCGCTCATTGCTTTACATGTCGCAGTATGTATTTACTCAGTTTTTACTGATTATTTCTTCAAAACTGCGTGGGAATGGGAACGCGGATCGAGACGAAGAAGCTTAGCTTAAGTTAGATCACTTAGTAGATCACACACGATTTGTTTTAGATTGTACTTATTAATGAAATTTTGTTATGTACATTAAGCGAAATGTAATCTTAATAGTATATTTCTACTTTTGGTTGTCGACTGTCTCTTTAACCCTGAACCGAGATCCCGGGCTGTTTCAGCTGGTATCAGAGCATCGGTTCTTCGGTTAAAGTGACATTTCGATTTCCATTAGTAGAGAATAAGAAAGATACAACGTTTTTGAAATTTCAAAATTAACTAGGATATCTCAATTTGGTAATAACAAAGTAAGCAAGCCGCGGGGGATTTTGGGGTACTTACGTATTCTTAAACACGATTTGTACCGTACTTGTTGATTAACTGTTACTTGCTAATTGGTATGTGCTCCATGCGGAATCTACCTGCTTATTTATATGTTTGCTATCCATTGAGCATATTTGCTTACTCTATAGAAATGATTTATCATTGTCGTGTGATCTGTATCCGCGGTCGCTTTATTGGTTATGTTATTTTGTCAACGAGAGAGTAACAACGCTTTGACTTAGAAGAACATGAGACCATTCGTTTCATACCTTTGAGTGCTACTTTTAAGATAATACCATATTTTGTTTCATTTTGAGTTAAACCGACTTGGTCGTTTCCAAAATTAGAAAGTTTTGACCCAAAAAAAAAGTAATATTTTTTTCTTTTTTTAAAAAAAAAAAAATAGTTTTGAAAAAAAAAAATGTTGGGTGTCGAGATACCAAATGCTAAGTGATATGGACCACTTTATTTATCAGTCCGCTGGCGCAACTCTTAGTACGACGGTACTATAAGTTGTACCCGCTGTGTAGACTAAGTTGGAACATTTGAAGCACATGCAAGTTGTGTTAGAGAGGCACGTTGTGTGACGACACATAGTGTCCTTTCTCACTCGTATGCGTGGAACACTTTAGGTGATTGGTTTATCTAACCTATAGAGGTAAGACAACATTTTTAACGCGGATGATTCAAGCAAAACGACATATTAGTCTTGATAGAAGTACTTGTCTAAAGGTTTTGAGCTTTGGATAAATTCTAGCAAATTTTTGAGTCGTTTCTAAATTTGAGAACTTGTATGTTGTTATTGAACTTTCAAAATCTTGTTCCGAACTTTTACTTGTACTGATCATATACGAAACCCTATCGTGATGCGAGCCTAGGCTGGATAGATATATAGACTCATAATATACCTCGTCGTGCGGAGAGTAAGCATGAGAATTTTCTGTCAGTTAAGGTGTTTCTAGCTAACGATCTAGGGAAGCCATCTGTTGGGAGCAGAACATCCGACGAGTGACTTATGTACTTGTCCGGCTAAGTCAAATAGACTGAGTCACTGTGCTACATTTCATCTGCAATTCGTGTATGTGGGTAAGTGTAGATGAGATCTTCGGGGACGAAGATTCTTTTAAGGTGGGTAGACTGTAACACCCCTAATTCCCGAGAGAATTCTTAGTGCAATATCAAGACTTTGGGGGCGAATTTGTAAATAGTTTGTCACGGCTTTAAAGTTTGAATTTCGGAGTGTTAGCAATATTCGGAAGTTGTTAGAATGATTTTGAGGCACTAGAAATATTTGGGGTGGTTGTGCAATTCTCATAAATTAAGTAGAAGCTCTAATTCTAATTTATACCCAAAAGTTTAGAAAACTACACTTTCGCCCCCTATGCATGAGAGACACTTGTCCAATTCAATTTGACACCTCACTAGATGAGAAGTCAACACCAACAACACCCTCTTCACCAGCATTCTGAAAAAAGAAAGAAAAAAAATCTCTCTCTCTCTCATCTTCATCATCTTCTCCCTTTGAAACTCCAAGAACATCACCGCCACCACCATAGCTACCTCATGCAACCTCCTCCTCTGCCAAAACTGTTCCTACTGGTGGTAGCCCTCATATCAAGGATCAAAAGCCCTCAATCATCTCCTCAAAAGGTTGTGATTTGGGGTCGAATTTTGTCAAAAAACGGTAAGAACCCTAGGTCTTTCAAGCATCGAATTCCCTTTATGTGTTGTTGTTCACTAGTTCTAATCAATTCCTTTGTCTTCCTCAATGAATTCCGAGCCTGGGCGTACCAATTTGGGAGCCTAAACCGCTGCAATCACCATGGGTCGCCGGAAAATAGGCTTGAAGGTCGCCGGCAAACTCCATGGCCGCCAAAGCTTGGTAACTTCCCCATTCCTCCACCAAATTCGTTGTTCCTTATGTCAATGTGATCCTCAGGACCTTAGGAATGCATTAGAATCATTGAAACCTGCCCAGATTTCATTTAGAGTCGAGTTTGATTCCACTTTTCACACTTGGTTCGATTTTCCGTCATGCATAAACAGCCCCTGTTCAAGTGACCATATCTCTCTCGTTTTTAATCCGTTTTGAGCGATTCTGGAATTTCTGAAAACCTCAGACAATTGGCTACAACTTTCGTGTTTTAAGTTTTGTCCAATTCGGTCTCTAAACCACCTGAAAATCGAGTTGAAGTTGCTGCGTTTTCTGTTGTTGAATCTGTCCAAGTGCAGAATTTTTTTCTAAGTGTTGAAATCCTAGTTTTTCATCAACTTTGGACTCTTGTATCTTTCTCGTCTTTAATCCGTTTTTGATGATTCTTACCTTTCTGGAAAGCCTGGACATAGCTCTACAACTCTCATTAAGATTTCTTTGTTTGATTTCAAGTCTAACCTGTCTAAATTTGGCCTTGAATATGGCTGGTTTGATGTGTTTTTGAACCATTAAAAGCTGAAAATTTTCTAAGTATAGAATCCTATGGTGAAACACCCATTTTCTAACCCTTGTATCTTCTTCAAAACTTAATGAAATTTGGATCTGCTTTCTCCTGTGTAAAGCTGATACATAATACTTCATTTCATTGTCTCTGGGTCATCTTCAAATTTATAACGGATTTCTCACAAAACGAGCCTAAAGTTGCTAGTTTGAACTCGCGAAACACTATCGAATTTTTTCTAAGTATTGAATCGTGATTTTCATCCAACTTTGACTAGCGATATCTCTTTGTATACTTGGAGTTTGTAGGAGATAAAATATGTTCTGGAATCCTTGAACTATCGTCTTCAAAACTCTATTCTCAGATTTTCAAGTATCCCCCTCAATTGATTACAAATCAGCCCTAAAGTTGACTAGTTGAGTCGATTTTCTTCTATATTTGACTTTTGAATTCGACACTCTAAATGACGTTTCTAGCCTTAGTGTTCTTCACGAAACTTGCTCGTATTCATATTCTGAGTCTAAATATCATGTTTGACCAAGTTTGACTTTTCGCAAACCCTACTTTGACTGAACTGTATAGGAGGGGCAAAATAGTCATTTCACTTAAACTTTGAATTGAGGTTAGTTTAGTAACTTGGAGTTTGTCAGCATGTCTTGTATGCGTGTTTGGAGTACTTGTATGTAATTCTGGGCTAGGGTTGACCAAGTCAAATGTGGGGGTCTTTTTGCAATTTTACTAAACTTCGGGGGCCTATGTGCAATTAATTAAAACTTCGCATTTGAACAAAGTTAATGTTTTGAGACCAACAACCTGACTTAGAAGGATACTTGGAGCCTTAAGAATGAATTATTGGACTCGGGAGTTATCAAATCAATGGTGGGGGTCTTTCTGTAATTTTAGCAAACTTTAGGGGCCTAAGTGTAATTTACTGAAAGTTGTAGATCTCGATGCTAAGTTCATATGGATGAGTTAAGAGTCATTCTTGGATGTTGTTGGGCCAGTGTGAGTGTAATTTGGGGTCCAGGCACAACCAGGGACTGTACTGGACAGTTTCAAAGTATTAGGGGCATTTTGGTCAAGTTAGCTTGCGTGACCTGCATTTTATTGCATTCTTGCATAAAACCTCATATAGAGGATATATGCTAATAGGTTGTATACTTTACTTGTGTATATCCAGCCATTATTAAGGATCGTTCGAAGTAGACGTACGTTATCGTGTTGCTGCATTTCATGTGAGACTCGGAGACGAGCGTTGTAGGAGTGCTAGTGTTGCTTTGCGCATTTCATGGCTCAGAGGTAAGTACATATGTACGGCCTTTTCATATCAAAATGTGTGTTTGCGTTAAATGAACAAATGAATTTTGGTTACATGAAATAGTATGAGAATGCATGTTTTCGACTCGAAAGTTGTTAAACTCTGTTATTTATCTCCTTTGAGAACTTTCGGAAATTACTTGCGAAGTGTTGATATTATGATTCTGGTCATGTGAAAGAGAAGAAGTAAAGTACCTCTAATAGATTTAGGACGATGTACAGAGTACTGTTATTAATGGGAGGCGTCAAGCGATCCTCCATTTTCTTATGGCTAAGACCATTGAAGCAATGCTTCTTATTATTGGATAGAACGTCAATGTTCAAAAATCCGCCCCCAATGAGCCAAAATGTATCAAGATATTGAGGCCAAGGGTTTTATAGAGCTATAGAGTGCTACTTATACTTGTAAGGGTCACTACGGTATAGGGGTGTCGACACTTAAGGCCTTTTAGCTAATGTTATGAGCGGGGTTGACGAATGGGCTCCCTTAACGCTCGGGTGAAATAGGGTTTGATAGACCCTAGAAGGAACCCTTAGTGGTTATTTCGTGATCCCTCTGTCTACATCGATCCTGCTGGTGGCTCTTGACACGCCTCAGCTAAATTAAACTGTTGATTGAAGTCGAAATTCAAAATTGGCTACTTATTAATGTTGTTTGTGGCTCTTGATATGCCCTAATTGATTTGAAATGATTTGTAAATCTTGGCTACTCATGAAGTACTATCGTTATCAGTTCAAATAAACTTGTTTACTCTGGATATTTTACCAATTACTCGTGGTTTCTCAATGTTATTAAATTGAGAGGTTTTTGTTACTCGTTTACTTCCAGTTGTTCCAAATTCTCCAACATGATAGCTTTACTATTTAAATCTTCTAATTTGTTTCAACTCATGCTTCCGTGCCGCTCATTGCTTTACATGTCGCAGTATGTATTTACTCAGTTTTTACTGATTATTTCTTCAAAACTGCGTCGGCATTTGCCATTTTAAAACCGCAGGTCGTCAATCAAGTTTGGGGAATGGGAACGCGGATCGAGACGAAGAAGCTTAGCTTAAGTTAGATCACTTAGTAGATCACACACGATTTGTTTTAGATTGTACTTATTAATGAAATTTTGTTATGTACATTAAGCGAAATGTAATCTTAATAGTATATTTCTACTTTTGGTTGTCGACTGTCTCTTTAACCCTGAACCGAGATCCCGGGCTGTTTCAATCGTAACTTCTTTGCACTTCTTTTCTTTAAGCCAATTGGGTATTCGCAGATGATGATGATGATGAAACCATTGGTGGCCTTGTGGCCAAGAGACAAAAGAGAGATGCCCATTCTGGCATTCCAGATGAGCCCATAAGCGAGGACGTTCTTGCCGAGTCCCGGAAGACAGCCGCGGAGGCTGCTGAAAGAAGAAGGCGGCGAGAGGAAGAGGAGCTCGAGCGCGTGAAACAGCGGAGTCTCGAAGAGCAGCATGTTGACGACTTAGTGCGTCCAGTTGGCGAGGAAGACGAGCTTCCCGAAGAAGTGGCTCCTCATGCGGAAGAGGAGGATGAGGTTCCCGGAGAGGATGCAGCGGCCTTGGAGCAAGTCCAAGCAGACTTCGAAGAGATCGCAGGTGGCGATAAAGGTGAGATCTTCAATCTCGCAGTAACTTATAGAGATGTTATTGTGGGTGCGTTAAAGCATGGTGTGTCAAAGGCTGACATTCGCCGTTGGTTAGTAGGCAAATGCGGAGAACCCTCAGGTAACTATTTGAGTGATACGCACGTACTAGGCTTTAGCAACTTAAGGCAGAATCATGACTGGTTTATTCGCATCCCAGGTCACGCTTCTCTTAAAGACTTGCTTAGTGAGGACACACTGATAGGGCATGGTTCCACGTCCTTAGTGTATGATGAGGATACCTCAATCCCACCTTAGCGTGGAGGTGCTTTTCTCTTAGCTTTAGCAAAGATAACAAAATAACTTATAACGCAAGTTACCTCATGTCATCGCATTTAATGTCGCAGGTTATGCTGAGGAACCTGAGCTGGAGCAGAGAAGTCAGCCTTATGCGTCCTATGTTCCAATTTCGAGCTCCCACACCGAGAAACCCGTCGCAGCTGCTGACCACGCGGGTGAGCCTCTTGAGGACATCATCGAGCTTTCCGACGATGCTGGAGCTGATACTGTGCTGATGGATGAAGATGTCCATGCTAGTGCTGAGGAAGTAAGGACAAGTGCTGCTAATGCGTTCGCATCTGAGAGTGTCCTCCACCAAGCGACTTCGGCTGTCCCTTCGCCTCCGGCGACGACTGAGCCCGAGGCACCTATTCCTGCGTGGAGCATTTGGGGCTCGCAGGTTGGGAATGCAGTCGCAGCTGGTGCGGCCTACACTCTTCCTCCCGACTACGAGAGATTGGAGCTCGCAGCTGATAGGAGAGCTATGGAGCGAGGGCAATCTTCGAACAACCCGGCAGCCCGCATTCCTTCCCTTCATGAGATTCTGGAAGGAACTGGTAAGTAGAGCTTTACTGTTCGCACGTCGCATTATTCGCTTGCGAGTTTTGACATCATAACTTATTTTTGACGTCTCCTCAGGTTTGAAGCAAACCGATGTAGACTGGGTGGTTCGAATGCGTCTGACCTACCCGCAGTCGTTTGTGAGATCTCTGGAGATCGGGCCTTTTGACAGGAGACTGTTCCTTACTGAAGCCATTTGGATATTGGAGCAGCTTTCTGTGGCTACACCTGCGACCATTTCTGTCCAGAGTGCTGAATTGCTATGCGGCATGTGCCAAAATCTCCTGATCAAAGTCCAGGGCAGACTGGGTTTCAAGTTTCTTAAGGACAGAGTCACGCTGATTCGCGCGGCCGTAACTTTGAAACTCGGTCACCAGAATCTCGCAGCTGAGATGCAGAAGGTGGAGCAGCAGAAGCAAAAGGTTGATGAAGCTCTGAAGCTGTATCATGAGATGAATGCCAGGTGCGAGCTACTGAAGCAAGAAGTGGAACAGGTAGAGAAGCTGAGCGAGCAGTTCGCGCCCCAAGACTCCTTAATCAAGAATTTGCTTTGATTTTTCGAATTTTGCAAAAATAGCAAGAAAAATAGCTGAAACATTAATGTAATATCTTGAACATTAATGTAATGTTGCTAGGGTTTCTCCCCCTTTTTTTTTAATCAACAATGAAATTTCCCGTTTTGCCCTTTTCCGGGATTTGATTGGATATTTCTGTGCATATCCAATTATGACATCAGCAATTGATACTCTGCTTGATTTTCGCGCTAATTTCTCGGCAGATAAGCACGCTTTCGTTGGGAAGTCCATCCGAAGCATGACCATCCGTCATTTATTAGGATACGCAACTGAATCTTCGTAGCCTTTAGTAGGGTAATTGATTGTTACCGCTTTTCAAGGCGTAAGTGATTGAACTTACCCTCTTTTTGAATTTTGCTGACTCATCTTAGGCAACCGAAGAGTCTGTACAGGGTCTATATAAACCCTGTCTTTGCTATTTGGGTTCTTCATCCCAAAAATGTGCTTTGCCGTGAGTCCTTACAACTACTGGCTTCAACGTTTATTTTTCGTTGATTCATGGCAACTTCAAGTTGTGAATCCTGAGTTTGCGCTTTGTGCTGTAGAAATAGTTTCCAAGATCCACTTTATGAGGCTTATTGCTCTTTATAACCATCATAAAGAAGATGCAGATAATATCTCATGTGTGTTCGAAGAAATTTCTTCGTGTATTATGTGTGCAGGTCATGTTTCCGGCCGCCTCGTGGTGAGGTGCAGCGCCGAAGTGACCGTGCTACCGTCTCGTAATGAACGGCGGAATTCTCCTCCAGCATCCCTGGAGGAGGATTTCTTGCCTCTTCGTTCTTGAACTCAGGGTGCTCGTCAATGCCCTTGTCCAACATGACAAGGAGTCCATCACCAGAGGAATGACTGCTTCGCCTGTTTTGCAGATCAGCATATGTCGAAACAGGAAGCTCCTCCGGCGCCTACCTTGATCAGACAGAGGCTTTTGTCACCCCTTGGGGTCTTGGGCGTATCGTTTCCCAGGTTTCGCGGCTAGGGATGTAGCGAATGACAAGCTGATCTCTTCGCGGCAGCATTCCTTTTGCTACGGATCTTTGGCCGCAGATCTGCGTGTTGCGTAGCCGGTGTTGAAACCGGTGGGTTCATCCTTTTTCAGTCGGGATTCCCGCGATGTGTAACTTCATGCTTGCGAGTTACTTTTCGAATGTATTGTAAGTCATGTTGGCTGCGTAGTCAGATTCGAGCTTTTCGCTTGTAAGCTGCTATCTAGACAGATAAACTCGTAATGATAAATAGCTTTTTGTATTATCTGCTGTCTCTTTACAACAAAAATACAATTTTGCATGCGTTTCGGCATATTTCGCCTTGCATAATGCTATGTAATGGTTTCGCATTTGTGATATATTAATTCGTTGATGCTTCGCTAGATCGTTCGAGATCAGATTTTCGCAGCTGTGCCATCCTGACAGAAGGGCTTGTGGTTGGCCGTTGTGGATCATTCAAGATCATCTTCACAATGTTGCAATCGTAGTAGATAGTCTTTAGCAGATCAATTAAGATCGTTAAGTGGTGCGAATTGCTATCATGGCAGATAGGCTTTATTAGAGAATCGATTGAGATCATTTCTCACATAAACTGCTATCGCAACAGATAGACTTTTAGAAGATCTAATAAGATCATTTTGCGCATGCGTTGCCATCGTAACAGATAGGCTTGGGCGATCAACTAAAATCGCTTTGCATATAAGTTGCTATCGTAACAGATAGGCTTAGATGATTAACTAAAGTCACTTTGCATATAAGTTGCTATCGTAGCAGATAGGCTTGGGTGATCAATTAAGATCGCATTTAGACAGGCTGCTATCGTAAGAGATAGGCTTATATGATCAATTAAGATCGCATTTGTACAGGCTGCCATCGTAACAGATAGGCTTCTATGATCGATTAAGATCGCATTTGCATTGGCTGCTATCGCGAGAGATAGGCTTTTATGGTCAATTAAGATCGCATTTGCATTGGCTGCTATCGTGAGAGATAGGCTTAGATGATCACTTAAGATCGCATTTGCATTGGCTGCTATCGTTAGAGATAGGCTTAGATGATCACTTAAGATCGCATTGCATTGGCTGCTATCGTGAGAGATAGGCTTAGATGATCACTTAAGATCGCATTTGCATTGATTGCTATCGTTAGAGATAGGCTTAGATGATCACTTAAGATCGCATTGCATTGGCTGCTATCGTGAGAGATAGGCTTAGATGATCACTTAAGATCGCATTTGCATTGATTGCTATGGCGGCGAATAAACCATTGTTAACAGTAATAACAAACTGAATAGAGCAACATAAACAGCTAGAAATGTGAACTTCTCATTTGGGAGAATTCTTTTATTACAACGCTCTCATATGGGAGAGATGAGATTACAATCCTCTCATATGGGAGAGGAGATTGCGTAAATCGTAGACACATGAGACATTAAACAACGTTATCATAGAACGTATGAAATGAGAGACGTCAGGGATAGTACTTCTTGATCCAGCGCATGTTGACTGAACTCGGAGTTGAGGTTGTGCCGTGCAACCTTCGTATGCTGCAGTAGCCACTATCGAAGACTTCTGTGACTTCGAAGGGTCCTTCCCAATTAGCTGCGAACTTTGGGTGAGTTGCTTCTCGCATACAGTGGTCAGATGCGCGCAAGACCAAGTCTCCGACTGCGAAATCTCTTCGCTGGACTGTCTTGTTGTAGGCGCGAGCGATTCTTTCCTGGTACCGCTTGTTGGTCCTTTTGGCTTCTTCTCGCTTTTCTTCCAGCAAGACTAAGTCATGATCGTGTTGATTTTCATAGAGCGCATGGAAGGCCAGCCTTGCCGAATTGACTCTAACCTCCGCAGGTACTACAGCTTCGGCCCCATAACATAGTAGAAATGGCGAGGCCCCTGTGGGTGTCCTTGGAGAAGTTCTGTAGGCCCACAGAGCTATGCTTAGAGAGTCGGCCCACTTCTTGTGGTCATCTGCGACCATCTTGCTCAATATTCTCAACAGCGTCTTGTTAGTCGCTTCGGCTTGTCCGTTTCCCTTTGGGTAATAAGGGGTAGAGCATATCTGCCTGATATTGTACTCCGCTAATTTCGCAGCTACCTGGCGATTAACAAAAGGAGTATCGTTATCTGAAAGAATGGTGTTTGGGATTCCGAACCTGCATACGATGCTTTCCTGGATAAAGTTGACCACAGCCAGCGCATTTGCCGTCTTTAGTGGTATTGCTTCCACCCACTTGGTGAACAGCTCGGTTGCGGTGAGAATGAAATGGTTCCCGTGCGACGTCGGTCGGATGGGACCGATGAAGTCCAGAGCCCATGTGTGAAATGGCCATGGCGTCCCTAGTGCATGTAGATCCACAGCGGGAGCGTGCACTAGGTTCCCTTTGAATTGACATTCCTGGCAGCGTCGTACTTTGGTGCGGCAATCGACCTCCATCGTGGGCCAGAAATACCCGATTGAGAGGAGCTGCCTGCATAATTTTGCACCTCCTTGGTGTTCCACCTGATGAGAAAGGTCCATGACTTCTTGTGCCTCTCTGTCGTCTAGACATCGCAGCAAGTTGCCCTCGTGACCTCTTCGCCAAAGTAGGTTTTCCTGCACCACATATCGAGACGCTTTCCTTTTCAATTTTTCGGCTTCCTTTCTCGATTCGGGCACGGTGCCCTGGGTGAGGAAATCGAACAGTGGCTTCCTCCAGTCCGTGTCGTCATCGGTTAAGGCGACGAGTAGAGAATCTTTGATTAGTGCGCAACTTTCGCACTTCCCTTGTATCAGGGCTGCAGCTGTTGACATGTCTGGCCAATGAATGCCATATCTCTGAGCCTTTCTGTAGATTGACACCTCGCTTTCTCCGCAAGCGTGTTGGTGAATCTTTTCTAACAGCCGTTGTCCCTCCTGCTCGGAGACACATCGCATGAGTATTCCCCCAGGACCCTTGTAATAAAGGGTATTGTCGTGGATGCAGTATCCTTTTGTGAGTGCCCAACTTTCGTTGCTGGTGCCGTTCGCAATAGCTTGCAAGATTGGTTTTCGCCAGTCTGCGTCATCCATGTGTTCGTCGTCGCACGCATCTTCTGTCAATGCCGACGATGTTCGCACTTCGATGGAAATCCTTGCGGGACACTTGTCTATGCTGACCTTAGATCCCAAGGTTGCTAAGGCGTCTGCGTGCCTGTTGTCTGCTCGGGGCTTGTGCTCGTACTTCACATCGCAGAACTGTTGCATCAGCTTCTGTACTAAGGTGCGATAAGACAGGAGGTTGATCTCCTTCAAACCATATTCGCCCGAGGCTTGCTTAACAATCAGCTTGGAATCTCCCATGACTGTTAAGTTGCTCACTTCCAAAGCTTTCGCCGCACGGAGCCCCACAATGAGAGCCTCGTATTCCGCTTCGTTGTTTGTGACTGCGAAGTTGAGCTTTGCGGACATCTGTATGACTTCCCCATCTGGCTTTTTCAAGACTATCCCAATGCCTCCGCCTTTCCGGGTTGACGAACCGTCGAAGTGGAGAGTCCAATAGGGCACGTCGATTGCGTAGATCTCAGGGCCTTCGAGCTCTTCTTCGATCACGGGCTCATGGCTGTTATCGGGGAACTGTGCCAACAGATCTGCTACCGCCTGCGACTTGATCGCTCGTGGTCGCACGCATGTGATATCGTATTGGGAAATGGTCATGTACCATTTCGCCAGTCTTCCTCCCGGAGTAGTGTGAGTTAGCAAGTATCTTATGGGGTCGCTCTTGGTGACCACTACTACTTTGTGTGATGCAAAATAGTGCTTCAACTTTTCTATCACAAAGAATAAGGCAAGGCAATGACGTTCGATGTCTGTGTACCTCGATTCAGCAGGCTGCACGATGCGGGAGATGTAGTAGATAGGCCTCTCTTGGCCTTCATACTCTTGAGCCAAGAGCGCTCCTATAGATCTCCTTGTAGATGTCAGGTATAGCAGAAGCGGTGATCCCAGTTGAGGCGCGATCATTATCTTTGAGGACGTGAGTAAATCCTTCAGCTTTTCGAATGCGGTTTCGTGCTCCGGAGCCCAGTTGTACGCGGCGTCCTTCTTGAGAAGAGTGCTGAAACAGCATGTGATTTCGGCAATTGCTGGGATGAATCTCCGCAGATAGGATAGCTTTCCTAAAAATGTCTTCAATGCACTCTGATTATGGGGCGGCGTCATGCCAGTGATAGCTGATACTTTTGCGGGGTCGGGCTCTATCCCTTGGCGATGAACCACGCATCCCAAGAATTTCCCTGATGTCACCCCGAACGCGCATTTCATGGGATTCATCTTCAGTTGAAAGCGCCTGCATCTATTGAACACCTTTCGCAGATCTGCGAGGTGGTCTGCCTCGTGCTTGGATTTAACCACCAGGTCATCCACATAGAATTCCACCTCTTTGTGCATCATGTCGTGGAATAGAGCCATCATGGCACGTTGATAGGTCGCGCCCGCGTTCTTAAGACCGAACGGCATCACCGTGTAGTTGAATACCCCTACAGGAGTGATGAATGCTGTTTTTCGCGCATCTTCGGGATCCATCTTGATTTGGTTGTATCCGCTGAAGCCGTCCATGAAACTGAACATGCGATGACCCGCTGTCGAATCGATAAGTAAATCGATGTTGGGCAGTGGGAAATCGTCCTTAGGGCAGAAGCGATTGAGATCTCGGAAGTCCACGCAGATGCGGAGCTGTCCGTTCTTCTTCACCACTGGCACGATGTTGGCCAGCCATGTGGGATGATGATTCGGCTCTATGAACTTGGCATCTAGGAGTTTGACAATCTCCTGCTTGATCTTGACGTTAAGCTCTGGTCTGAAGCTCCTCGTGCCCTGCTTGACCGGTTTAGACCCGGGGTTGATGTCTAAACGGTGCATGGTGATGCTTGTATCCAGACCTGGCATCTCATCATACTCCCATGCGAACACATCCTTGTATTCAGTTAGGAGCTGTAGCAGCCCTTGTTCTTCTTCGCTTGTGAGATCTGCGCTCAGGAAGACTGGCCTTTTCTTTTCCTCATCCGGGCTGAGGAATACTTCCTTTAGCTCTTGCTTTTGCGGTCTTGGCCTGTCTTCCATGCATTCAGGCGCTTCTTTGAGTTTCTCGTCTGGAGCGCCCTGTGTTGGCTCTTCCGTCAGCGCAATTTGCTCGATTTGATTGATTTGCCCAGGGATATCCCCATGCCCGCGTGAGGACATCCCCGCGCACCTTCATATGCGGTAGCATTTCTTCCCACTGGCGTAGAAGCTCTCTATCTCCTTGCCCTCGGGGTCATGCTTTGCGATCCTCTTCAGAGTATACACGTTCTTTCGATGAAATGCGATACGCGGCGCCTCCTCGCGTGTAGGCGGCTTTTCCTTGCCATCTTCCCTTGTCACCATTACTCCTGCAGGCGACTGGTCCTTGATGTCCTCCCAGAGAGGCAAAGGAGTAGGGTTGAATGGCCCGGGTGTTTGCTCGTCTGCCATCTCGGTGAACCACACCGCCTCGCTGAGATGTGCTTCATCCAAGTTGAACGGGTTTGTCGAAGCCGGTATCTCGACTATTCTGTCGTTCCAGATGGCTTTCATAACCTGGTGAGCCGTCGAAGGGACTGCGTCGAAGCGATGAATCCAGGCTCGACCTATAATCATGTGGTATGTGGTGTTCGCGTCTATGACATAGAACTTCGCTGAGCACTTGATTTTGCCAATCTGAACGCCCAGGCGGATCCATCCGATCGTCATTCTAGAGTCGCTGCCGAATCCCACCAGCGGAGATGGACGCCTGACTACCTTATGTTCGGGGATCCCTGCTAGCCTCAGTGTGTGGAGCGGAACGACGTTGACCGCTGCTCCTCCATCGACGAACGCTCGTTTGAACTCGACGCCATTGATGATGGCGGTCACGTACAGAGGTCTCTGGTGACTCGCATCCGTCTTCTTGTCGCTGGCAGAAAAGGTCATAATCTTTTCCGTAGAGCGGGATGCCCTGATGACTTTCCCGTTGGAGATTACAAGGTCCTCCTCGTAGTCCTCTGCTATTCTCAAAATCGCTTTCGTCATATCAGTCCGGCACTTCTCGGAGAAATTCATCTCATCGAAGAATTTGCTGAAGCCGTGCGACCCTTTCATGCGGTCGGCACGCTCATCCTCTGTGTCTATGCTATAGTCTTCGTCCTCATGGACCTCGGCGACGATGGGCAAGCCATCCTCTGCGACTTCTTCCAAATCGACGATCGAGATCATGGCGACCTCTTTGCTCTTCGAGCCCGATTCCGCATGCGCGGGAAGCGGGTTGTTGCGCACGTCCTTCCGGTGATCGCTGACGATGAGCTCGCCGTTCTTCATCTTCTGATCGAACGCGAACCTGAGTTTCTTGCACTCGGCGGTGGGATGCATGACCTTGCCGTGGTACTCGCACCACTTAGGGTCCCTCACCATCTCCTTGGAGGGTGTTTTCTCGAGTGGTGGCAGGACGCCGTCCTTACGCCACTGTCTGCAGAGGTCGCTTGCTTCCTCTACCGAGCATGGCAGAGGCGGTACATCGAAGTTCGCAACCTTTGCTTGTTTCTGGGGTGAAACTGTATTGACCTCAGCTTCGCGTCCCCGCTTGTAGCTAAACCTCCCGATCTTGTAAGTGGTGCCGCTCGCAGGTCGCTCTGGAGCGCTCTTCTTTTTCTGTCTCTCGACTATGGGCTCGATGTTCTTCGTGCATTCGATTAGCTTTGAAAACGTAGGTGTTTACAAATTGATGAGCATACCTTTGTATTCATCTCGCATGCACTGCAGGCATATCTCTACGAGCCGACTTTCGGGCATTGGATCTTTGCACTCCAAGGATTTCGCCCTGAATTTCTTGATGAAAGTGATTCCGTCCTCTTCGCGCTTCTGGTACATCCGCGAGAGATGGATCATCGTCACCTTTTCTTCCATCTGGAAGAACTTGGTATAGAACTTCTGGACCATATCGTCCCAAGTCTTCACGGATCCGGCCTCCAATGTTCGGTACCATTTGTATGCCACGTTCCCAAGAGACTTTGGGAACTCTCACATCAACAGTTTGGGATCAGCTCCGTACGGACCCATGACATCAATGAAATGCATGACATGCTCATGAGCGTTTCCGTTGACATCTTCGAACTTATCCCATTTAGGAGCCTTGTACCCCGCCGGGTTAGGCATGAGATAGATTTCCCGTGGAATGGGTGGATCGTTGTCTAGCTTTGGGATAATGGTATCCGCGAAGGACTGATGGGCTAGAATAGTGTCCACGCGCTTCTGCAAAGACGTCATGCATTCTGGAATGCTCCCCTCAGCAGCTGACGGAGGGGTTGCCGTAGGCGGTGGCGACACATACGCCGCTGGAGGATTGGGAGCATACTGACTACCTGCATTTCCCCAGATCGTCGTTGGGGGAGGTAAAGGGTACTGCAGAGTTGGGTTGGACACCAGAGCCGAGGGCTGAGGAGCGTGAGCGGCAGGAGGCAGCATTTGTGCCGTCGATCCCTGAACCGAAGGCAGCTGCGTAGCCGGCGGTGGAGTCTGCAGATGAGGGTTGGGAGGTGCGGTTGACACTCCCAATCCTGGAGCGGTAGGGGCTCCCCCTCCCTGAGAGATAGCGGCGGCGGATGAAGGGTTTGGCGCAAGAGTACCCAGAACGGCCAAGATTTTTTCTAATTGCGCAGATTGAGCCTTGAGAGCTTTCGCCTGACTTTGGACAGTGGCGTCCAAGGACTCTAACGTCGGTGCCTCGCCGGGAGTAGTTGGAGTACGGCGGGTCTCGTCTCCCGAGGGAGTTTCGGTGGAGGGCGATCGGTTGCTGACATCATCTTCCTGAGACATGGTTGCTTTTGTTGGTAAGTTCACGTCGGGTTCACCAAAATGTGCACAAGAGATTCCGGCGGGGAGACCTCCGTGTGCACCGTGTGTAGTGGATCAAGGATCGCACAGGAAGAGTGGGGTTGTGTGTAGGGAGAGAGTAAGGCAGTAGCAATGTCTGAGAGAGAGACAGAGGTTTGGCAGAGCTTCCGCGTATGGCAGTGTGTTCTCCTTTGTATGGAAAGGTTGACGATCTATATATACTGGAGAACGTGACCGTTGTAGTGTGGTTAATGCGCCCATTAATGGCGGCTTAATTAGCTTAACCATAATGGCACGTCCGTCCGAGTATATAGGGACCGTTAGAGCACGTGGTGCGCGAATACCGGAACCGTTACAGGGTTGACCGGGTTTGACCGGATTGACCGGGTTTATGGAGCTCGTGCCATAAATCTCTCAAAACAGTTACTAAAGGTCGCGTGCGGGCTTGGCTCGCACGCGACAGGGCTTACTCTAGCCTCCAAACCACAAAGTCCCTACAAGTCCCGTGCGGTGGTATGCGAGGGCTCTGTCTCGCAGCCCCCACATGGATCAGCTCGGCTGGTGATCCAGTGTGTGTGGAGCACAATATGGTGTGCTGGATAGCTGCCACGTGGCCAAGATCTGTCAGCTCAGAAAGCAGTATCTACACCTGTCTACTTTATATCCTGCAAAATCTGCATCTGAATAGCCACTCAACATAAAATTAGATCTTCTTGGATACCAAAGCCCTAAGTCTCTGGTTCCATTCAAATATCTAAAAATTCTTTGGACTGCAGTTACATCACTTTCCTTAGGATCTGCTTGGAATCTAGCACACATACAGACACTGAACATAATATCAGGTCTACTAGCAGTTAAATACAACAGTGATCCAATCATACCTTTATATTCCTTTTGATTCACACTCTTACCATTTGAATCCTTGTCTAAAGAGAGTGATGAACTCATAGGGGTTTTAAGCACCTTGGACTGTGACATATTGTACTTGTTCAGTAAGTCCTTGGTATACTTCCCTTGATGTACAAAAATTCCTTTATTCATTTGCAAGATATGAAGTCCAAGAAAGAAATTCAGTTCACCCATTAAGCTCATCTCAAACTCCCTGCACATCAGACTAGAAAACTCTTTTGAAAGAGCATCATTAGTAGCACCAAATAAAATATCATCTACATAGATCTGAACTACTAACAAATCACTTTGATGATGTTTAATGAAAAGAGTTTTATCAACTAGGCCTCTTTTGAAATTATTTTCAAGTAGAAATTTTGAAAGCCTGTCATACCAAGCCCTTGGAGCTTGTTTTAATCCATAAAGAGCTTTGTCCAGTTTATAAACATGATCATGAAAGTTTTCATCTTCAAACCAGGTGGTTGTGCTAAATAGCCATTCTGGAAAAGCACACATCCATTTGATAAAGCTTTATGTGATTATGAGATGCAAATGCAAGAAGTATTCTAATAGCTTCTAACCTGGAAACAGGAGCAAAAGTCTCCTCATAATCTATACGTTCTTCCTGGTTATATCCTTGAGCCACCAGTCTGGCTTTATTTCTTACCACTTTGCCATTCTCATCAAGCTTGTTTCTGAATACCCATCTGGTTCCAATAATTGATTTCTCTTTAGGTCTGGGAACCAGATTCCATACCTTGTTTCTTTTAAACTCATTCAGCTCACTCTGCATTGCAATGATCCAGTCTGCATAGTGCTTCCTTGGTATTTTTAGGCTCAATCAAAGATACAAATGCACTAAAAGCACACAAGTTCTTCAACTGTCCTCTAGTCTGAGTTCCAGTTGATGGATCCGATATGATGTTATCATCTGGATGATCTGCAAGGTACTTAAACTTCTTTCTTGGTATCCAGGAATATTATCCTTCAAGGCTTTAAGTTCTTGAAACAGTAGAGGGAGCAGCTTCTCTCTCAAGGCTTTGAGATTGGTTCTGCAGGAGGTTCAAGGCCTTGAGATTCTGCTGATTGATTCTGTACATTAGTTTTGCCTTTGTCTTCTTTCACAGCATCATCATCTGATTCATGCTTGTTCAAATCTAGATCTGCAAAACTTTCACTCAGAGAATCCTTAATACTTTCATCAAAGATTACATGAATACTCTCTTCTACAATCTTGGTTTTTCTATTGTAAACTCTATAAGCTTTGCTAGTTTGAGAATATCCAAGCAATACACCTTCATCACTTCTACCATCAAACTTACCGAGATTGTCTCTACCATTATTATGCACAAAACAGATACAACCAAAAGGTTTAAAATAAGAAACAGTAGGATTTCTACCTTTAAACAGTTCATAAGGGGTCTTTTTCAAAATAGGTCTAATCAAGCATCTATTCAGCACATAATTGGCAGTGTTAACAGCTTCTGCCCATAAGAACTTTGGCAAATTACTTTCAAGAAGCATGGTTCTGGACATATCCTCAAGTGTCCTATTTTTCCTTTCAAACACTCCATTTTGCTGTGGAATTCTAGGTGCAGAAAAGTTGTGTGATATGCCATGCTTTGCACAAAACAAATCAAAGTCAAGTTGATGAAACTCCCTACCATGATCACTTCTAATAGATGCAACAGGTAAATTTTTCAAAGTTTGAAGCTCTTTGCACAATCTAGAGAATTCAAATAAAGCTTCAGTTTTGTCTCTAATAAACATCACCCAAGTAAATCTAGAATAATCATCTATTATAACAAGCATATACCTCTTAACTTTTGGGGTCTGAACTCTCATAGGACCACACAAGTCCATATGCAACAGTTCTAAGGGTCTAGAAGTACTTACAAAGTTCTTTGGCTTGAATGAGCTTCTGGTTTGCTTACCTTGTACACATGCCTTGCAAACCTCATCATCTGAAATTTTTTGTGATGGTAAACCTCTTACCAAATCCTTTGAGATGAGTTTATTCAAGGTATATACACTAATATGCCCAAGATTTCTGTGTCAAAGCTTTGAATCTTCCTTCAAGGCCTTGAGCCATTTAGCTTGTCACCTGCAACATTGTTAGTACTCATAGCATATAGATTATATGATCTATGAGCAGTGAGTATGCAATCACCAGATTTCTCATCTTGCACCACACATTGCTCCTTGTCAAATATAGCTATATAACCTTTATCACATAACTGAGAGATGCTAAGGAGATTATACTTAAGTCCATCTACCAGATAAACATCAGAGATAGAGTTAGTAGAACCATTACCAATACTACCTATACCAATGATATTGCATTTTGCTTTGTCACCAAGTGTGATTGTTCCTCCAGATTTTTTTGTAAGCTCAGTAAAAAGAGACTTCTTTCCACTCATATGTCTGGAACATCCACTGTCTAATATCCATTTCTCATCTTTCAAGGCCTTGGTGACATCCTGCAAAAGTAAATCATTGCCTCAACAGGCTGTTAGACCAAGTGCAGAACATTGAGTCATACTCGGAATCAGCCATGTTTGGTGGCCTAATTCCTTTTGGAACCCAAATCTGCCTAACCTGTCCCTTAAGCTGATAAGGAAAGTATTCCTCAAAATGTGAGGTTCTGATCTTCTGAAGGGAAAAGTTAATCTGACATGACCAATTTTTCCACAGTAATGACATTTTGGAGAATGTCTGCTACCAGATTTGACAAAAGTAGTTTGGCTTTTCTTTGGAAAATTTGGATTATAGCCAATCCCACTTTTATGCATTGATTTCAGACTTCCTCCAAGAATGAGATTCAGGTTATGTTTAGAGCCTGTAAAACTATCTAGGACCTTCTTGGACTCTTGAAGTTTCTCAGTCAAAGAAAAGATTTGTTTTTCTAAATTCTCCGAATGAGTCTTTAGATCAGCATATCTTTCAGTCAAAAGAGTGTTTTGATCAACAACCTCTTTTCTCTGTGCCTTCAAGGCTTTGAACCTGCTGTCCAAGGCCTTGAAGTCCTTTTCAAGCTTTGTCTTAGAAACTTCAACCGTTTTGTTTGTAAAAACTAGGTCCATGTTTTCTTTTACCTGCTCATGAATCTTAATCTTTAAAGCATAAATCTCATTTCTATAACTTTCCTCATTTAAAAACATACTTTTGATAATTTCAGGAAGTACATCAGAAGGACTAGCAAGTAGATTTTTTTACCATATCTTCAATATGTCTGTCTGATATTTTTCCTCATCATGCTTTGCCATGAAGCATAAGTTTGCTTGATCTTCTTCTGTGTCTGAGTCACTTGATGAATCAGAATCACTCCAGGAAGCCATCATGGCTTTCTTCCTTCTGTTGTCACTGTCTTTCTTCTCAAAGTTCCTGTTCTTCTTCTTTTGTGGACAGTCCCTTACTAAATGATCTGCATCACCGCACTCAAAACAATTAATTACTTTAGTTTATGTGACTGTGGTGAAGGTTTACCTTTGTAGTCCTTGCTGCCTGAAGGTCTTGATCTCTATCTGTTGTAATACCTATTACCAGAATTTCTTTTCTTCTTGAGAATCCTGGCCAAGGCCTTGGAGATCAATGCTAAAGCCTCTTCATCATCATGCTCATCTTCAGTCTCAAGGCTTTGAGAATTTTCACTGTATTTTGCTTTAAGTGCTAAGTTCTTGATGTTTTCACTCAAATCACCTTCCACATACTTCATAGATATTTCATGAGTGAGCAGCTTTCCTTGTAGATCATCTAGCTGAAGAAGACTTAAACCCTGAGCCTCCTCAATGGCTGTTGTCTTTGGCTCCCACTTGGCTTTTGGGAAGCTTCTCAGAATTTTCCTGACCTTCTCCTCATTTGAGAACTTCTTTCCCAATGACTCCAGATTATTCACCACATCAGTGAATCTTTTGAACATTTCCTTGATGGTATCATCTGAATTAATCTTGAACAACTCATATTGCCTCAGAAGTATGTTGATTTTGGTCTGCTTAACCTGTCTAGTTCCTTCATATATAACCACCAGTTTATCCCATACTTCTTTGGCACTCTTACAATTTGACACTCTATTGAACTCATCTGCATTAAGAGCACAGTATAACAGATTCATAGCCTTGTAATTTTTTGATACCTTTTTCCAGTTCAGTAACTGAAAGATTTTCCTCAGACTTGATACATCTAACTCCATCAATTATAGTATAGTACTCATGAGGACTATTCTGAACTATTGACCACAGTTCCATGTCTTGATCTATGATGAACATCTTCATCAAAGCTTTCCAGTGCATGAAGTTATCACCACAAAACAATGGAGGTCTGTTGGCTGCCCTTCCATGTGAGAATCCACCATCTCCTACATTACTCATAGTCAACAGATTGTTAGATCTATATCAGTGACACAAGCTCTGATACCAATTGAAAGTGTGTAATGTAGACTAAATACAGGACCTAAATACTCTATAGGGGGGGTTGAATAGAGTATGGAAACTTTTTGCAAAACTCAGAACTTAACAAATTAGCTTTGGGTGAAACTCAAATCTCAAGGCCTTGAGATTTTAGAAAACTGTATGAAACTTTCAAAGGCAAAATAGAAAGCTTCAAGGCCTTGAACTATTACCAATTCTAAGCAGCTTATAAACCCTAGTTTGATTTGAGTTGTGTGTAGCATATAATAATAAAACTGTAAAGTAAAGAACACAAAGCAATTTACAGAGTTCAGTCCCAATGGACCTAATCTCTGCCTGAGGGATCTAATCCCACCAGGATTGGGAAAACACTTCTTATTACTCACACAGAAACAGCCCTAGATCTTCAAGCCCAAGTGATTTCCCTTACACCTATACAGCTTGTGGTTCCAAATCTATCTAGTTCCAGCTACTAACTGTTGAGCTAACAAGAACCTATTGTTGTTCACTTGAACAACCAACCACTAGGTTAAGTGAGTTTTAAGATATTTAAAAGATACACAGATTAAAAAATAAGTGAAGAACACATTAGAAGAGATAAGCTAATGAAGCCTGGATGTGTTCTTCTGGAAACTGGAATGACTTGATCTTCTGAAATCTGGATTGAAGCTTGAATCCTTGTGTGTGTTTGAATGAATGATCTCCCACGAATTTGTCACACCTCTCTGAGTATTCTGCAAGCCTCTCTACTTTCAAAATTCAAACCAGTCTCTTTTATCCACAGCTCTAACTGAATGAGAGATTTTAGGATCTCAGTTCCTACATATCCTCCTTCTGTTTCAACTAAAATTCAAACAGTTCTAAGTGGATATCCGTTGGAGTTTGTTGAGATTGCTCTTGCACGTTTAACAAACCTGCAATAACATTAAAACACAGCAACAACAAAATCCAGAAATATAACAGTACTATGACTGTTTGGTTTTCCAGTTTCTGATAAAACTGGTTAAAAGATTATAATAGTAATCTGTTTAACTTCTGAAACATATAAATCATGAAGATCAAGTTTAAGACTCTTAGAAGTCAATGAATAATGACAATAATAAGAATCACAACCTGCAAGAAAGAATTAACTTAGTTCTGTAAAAACTGTTAGCAGCTCAAGGCACATCTCAAGGCCTTGAATCTCTGAACCTGCTTCACAGATATTCAAAGTTAAATCAACAAAACTTTGATTCTCCATGTTCTGATCATCTGCAATTATGTTAGATATGTAAATAATGTAAACCATGAGTATGTGCAGTAAATCCCTGATCTGTATAATCAGATATCCAATCTGCAATACAAAACTGTTAGAACATTTAGCAGGATAAGAATAACTCTCAAGGCTTTGAAGCTCTGTCAGTATCTCAAGGCCTTGGAGTATCTGAAATACTTTGTTGCCTTTGTCTTTGTCTTTCATCACTCAAAACAATTACCATCCAAAACACATTCAAGGGTCTTTGAATCAACAAACATAACACAAGAGAGTGGGAGAGAGCAAGAGAGAGAGAGAGCAAGAAAAGCTAGAGGCGTGCGCCCCTAGCTGTCCCCTCCTCTTTCCCGTCGTCTCAGAGAGAGAGGGCGGAACCCTCTCTTGTTCCTTTGGTTGCTTGATTCCTTCTTCCCTCTTCCTCCTGTCCAAGCTAGCACTTGAGAAGGAAGAATCTCTAGATCTCACCACTAGACGTGGATCAACCGTAGAGACGAGGACAATATTCTTCGTGTGATCTCCCAAACCAAAAGGTACACAATTAATATGTCCCTTATCATGTTATGATGTTTCTTCCTGTGATTCTTGGTGGGCTTTGAGTAGGATTATATTTTTGTTATTCTGCTGCGTTACCTACGTCAAAACCCAAAAAAACGCAATACTTTCTTTGAGGGATTTTCTTGTCATTTTATTTGTTGATCATATCAACTGATCTACTTATTTGGATTGGTCAATCCTAAATAAAAGATCCAACGGTTTCAATTATTATATTGTTACGTTTTGCATGCATCATCCATACATCAAAATAAAAAAGACAATAAATAATAAACAATAAAATAAACGTGATATGGATGTGGCCCCTAAGACTAAGATATTCCCAAGCCAATGAGAATCTCTATAAGCCCTAAAATAGCAAGCTCATCTCCATGTGCCTCTGTCTTTAGTCCATGCGTCCTAGCTTGTGGGTCCCCATTTTCTTGTGTTCTTTGTTATTTGATCCTCTTCTCCATGAATTGACTTTATTCTATCTACCTAATTCTAGCTATCATCTATGAACTAAATAGAAAATCCTCACAAGTGAGGGAGAAGACGAAACACAAGCTGTAAAATTAATTACATTAATTACATCAAAACCAAACCACAAAATTTAAACAACCACACAATTAGGGCCACATCCAATCACCATGCGATAAATCACATAATAAAGTTAAAATCCAATTTTTACACGTTGGGTTAATTTTTAGTTAAATAGGGATGATAGGGTCAAAAGGGTCAGAACAGTCGCGCCAGTCAAAATGGCCGAACTGTTCTGACCCACCGATTCAGGCCAAACCGTTCAGACTAGCCAACACGGTCAAACCAGTCAGCTGGCCAACCCGGTCTGACCCGCCAGCCAGGTCCGGCGCACAAAGAAAGGGGACAAACGGGCTGCTGGCCGAACCCTAGGGGAGTTCGGTCACCTTGGACGAACCCCCTTGGGGTAGAATATCTTATTTTTTTCCTTCCCCTTATACGAACCTCAATGTGGGACATAAAACTCTTTTTCTTCCAACATTGTGCCCAAAACCCTTGTTTTTCATCACCAATTTATACATCATATGTATATGAAAATGACTAATTTTCACATCATATGTAGAATTAGCTTATTCTCTATTGAATCATATTCAAATCGTATCATAATACGAATATCAATTTTTACGCGAAAATTGGCAGAACGCTGTAAACTGATAAAAACAGATAACCACATAAATCATGTTATGCGCTATCGACATGTGGCTCTGATAATACTGTTGGTGAAGCATCATAACGTGATGAAGGAAAAAAAATTACCTCAGTCATACCAGACTGGGACGATCACTTTGCGTAGAATTAGTATCCACGCCTCTGCAGAAGTCCACACCATAGAATCTCCAACTAGAACTCCCTCTACTGTTTGTGCTAGCAGTATAGAATAAGGAGGAATCATCAAAGAAGCTTGATCCAATCAAGCTAGAAGCAAAAATGGAGGAAGAGGAGGAGGGAGGGTCGTGCGGCTCTTTGGTCGTCGGGTCTAGGGGTTTTCGGCCTCCTCTTATGCTCTCTTCCTTGCTCTGATTTTCATCATTATGAAATTAGGGCTGGACTTGTTCTTTTTTATAATTAATAAATCTTTATTAATTAAAATACTGCCCCACTACTAATTAAATCCAACAGTTTGGATTAACTTTCGTTTTAGTCCAGTTTGCTATTTAGTCCAACTAAATATGCATGTTTTTGCACTTTGATCCTTGATCCCTGTAACTATTAATTAGTCCAACTAATTAACATATACTTCCAGTCTAATCTTTTGGTGTGTGAGCCTACAGGTTCCTATTACGTTGGCAGTAATAATTACAAACAGTGAGCGGTGTCTAGCAATACATCAATGCTACCCAACTAATAGGAATAGTGAGTGATCTGACAAACCCCTGTGACCAATGTTACCGTGTTGTATAATCCCTTTGTCTCATCTATCCGGATTGGACATAATACATGGAGTGTGACACTTGTATATTCAACCCATAGTTTCTCGATCTGTGAGTAGACTTAGATAAACGAATTAAATCAATATCTCATATTGATTTATTTAAGCATGGCCAAGCGTTTCCTAAGTCTCACTCATCGAGTGGCCGTGGATATTTTCTCCCGCTATGTGGGAGGGAAAAATCCTCTCTACATCACTACCATCTCTCAGCTTGCTTCATATCATGTCCGGTTATCGCTTTTGTAGTTACCCAGTTACGGTGTAACGTTTGACTATATCAAAACATGACAATTCACAACTAGAGTATCTAGTGACTTCAAGTCGAAGGATCACAACACCATTGTCACTATGAGAAGCACTTGTGACATTCACATAACTCCCATGTAACCTTCTCATGGCGGATTAGTCCAGTACGCCATTACTCCTAATGCGTACCCATGTAATAGACTTGATATCCCCATATCAATCTACCCACATACTAGTCTCGATGCAATACAGTCGTCCTAGTTAACTCTAGTACTCGACTAGGGATATTTAAGAATATTACATTTATATTCTATGGACTCCATTCATGTTAACATATCTCCATATCGATAACATAAAGTAAGCCCAAATAAATGTTGCGATAAATTGATTGCCTCTAGGGCACGATTCCAACACTCTAACCTCCTTTCTTCTTCTTCGACAGCATCGTTGATGTAGCATGTGAACGTTTTTGGTCTCTGCTACTTTATACTGCTGTAGGTGCATCGAACGAGGAGGGGATATGAGTTAAATTGTTCAGGAAAACGATTGAGAGAGGTAAAGGCTGAGGCTTTATTCGTTTTCTACAGGAGCTTGAAGGATTGATACAGATTAATGGCTCATAGGGTTTGCCTATGTGGGGTTATGACAATCCAGGAAGACGTTTCTTTGGCTGTCCAAATTGGATTCCATAAGTAGACAATCTGATTTATGTGATTTGTGTTGTTCTATTTCCCCCTTTTATTGTATTTATTCCTATTGTTCTTCATTAATTTCCAACATTTGTATTAATGTGACGAAGTGGACGATCTGACATGTGTGATTTGTTTCCATGTATTTCCCCATTCCTTGTATTTCTTCATCTAATTCTTCATGAAATTTCCAGAATTTGTCTTATTGTGCTGATTTGGTGTTTCTGGTTTTTTGCTTAGAGCGGTGATGTTTGTGGCTTCTGATGCACAATTTAGCGTGCTATTGGAAAGTATACGAATCAAGTAATATAGAGAGTATTTGCGACTCAGACTATCGATCCCACGAGGATTGTTTTTGTTTTTCTCAAGTAATCAATTTTAATAAACATAGCGTAAAAAGGAGGAATTGTTTGAGTTTATGATTACGAACTAAGTATTGAAAGTAAAGACTGAAAAGTAAATCTTTTCGTGTTAGAGTTTTATTAATTAATTCTTAACGTTGTAAATCTAGGATTTGAGATACTAGATTCCAGGATCCCCTAGGGTTTCTCCAGACTTTCGTTCTTTTTATATGAAAACACACATCAGTCATTTTATTTGTGCCACATTACCAGTAGTGCAGTCACTTTTCGTTCCTACACTTTGTCACCATTCTGTAGATCTTCGGATCCTGTTAAGCTACCTAGATCTGCAGTCTTGTTCTAAGGCTGCTAGGTTTATAACCTGTCCTAAAGGCCTCAGCTAAAACTTCTAACAGTTGGTCAAACGCTCAAGCTAGTCCTATCACCCTTCCTCTGTTAGGTCTATCAGGGTAAGGTGCCAAATTCTGCCTTATCTTCCTAACCCTAACCAGTCACTTTCGTCTACCGGGTTGAGTCTGTAGTAATCCTGGTTAGCTACGTCGTTCATACATAAAAAATAAAATCAAAGAAAAAATAACGAATAAAGAAGCTGATATTAAGATCCTAAGATCATGAATCCATAGTTAAAACAAAACTAAGTACTAGATACGAAACCCTAGGTTGAACCTAGGTAAAGAGTTTAGCTATTAAAAGACATAATTAAATAACGATGTTTCTGAAATAAAGAGGGTATGAGATTAAAGGAGTGTCTTGAATTCTGGATTTGCGCTTCTGTGCTCTCCGAGGATGCTTAGACTTCTCCTTGGGTGTTGTTGTGTATCAAAACTAGCTTTGGATGTTCTTTTATATAGTGCTAAGAAGTTTCTAAAAAGACTGTCTGAAATTACGAAACTGGAACTGTCAAAACCGCCTTAGAATTCTTCACTACCTGCGTATATGCTATCTGCTGTAGCTACCCAGACATCTGCTACGTAGCTACCCAGACAGCTACGCAGACAGTAACCTGTCAGCTTCCCAAACTTCATTTTTTCCTCCTGCCTACGTAGTTACTTGCGTAGCTACGCAAAAAGCTATGCAACAGGGCCTTTTGTCTTCCTTTTTCTGTAGTTTTTCTCCCTGCATGAGTAGTTACATGCGTAGATATGCAGACAGCTACGCAGACAGGGCTTGCCTCTTCTCTTTCTTCGTCCTCATTGCGTGCGTAGTTACCTGCGTAGCTGTGCAAAATCCTTCGTAGCTACGCACACACTGGCTCATGAAGTCATGCCTTAGCCAATTTCTGCACTTTTTCTTCTCTGTCTGCGTATGTACCTGCGTAGCTACGCGATAGTGGCCATTTTTCTTCAATAGTGAAAAAAATAACATTTCTGCTCTCTGCATGCGTAGGCAAACTACTTCAACTTCGCAAGGCCATATCTATCTCATGGACTTTGTTTCGGATCCCTGACCTATCGTTGGAAAGCTCTTGAAGTCTAATTTGATTTTCCACCAGTCTTACTCCAAAATTTCTTGAATAACTCCAGATATATTCAAAAAGTGCAGACTGGTCACTCTTGCTTCTCCAACATTTGCGTCACTTCACTCCCCTTGAGCGTTTCTTTGTTTCCGAAGTTCGTTTCATGCCTCGAATCAACCACTAAGCATCCGTTCATGTCAAGGAAACATGAACAACCATATCAAGTAATTATATTTTCCAAATAACATCAAACTATGCATGAAAACACCCGAATTTCACATTTAAGCTCAAATTCCTCTTTTGTAGAATATGCATGGTTAGATCGTGTTCAAACTTATGACAAATCATCGTAAACACTTCAATATAATCTCAAATATAACTCCTAAATGAGATTTATCAGCTTCTTCATGTGGTTTGATCCACCCATCTGTTCAAGGAGAGGGGAAATCATTCCACGCATTTTACGAAGGACTAGTTTTGTGCATGTGCAATGCACGTGAGATTGAAAAGAACAATATTAATCAAATTTATTTATATGTTTTTTAGATTTACATGTTTGTCATCAACTGGATTTATATTTAACTTATAAAAAGGTGAGTAGTTGAATATTATTTTCCAATTTCCCTTATCAATAATTGATCAGGCTCAATTAAATTTGACAAATTTAGTATGAGCTTGTCTATAATTTCCTATAAAATTTCACTATTAGGTTTGAGGATAATCGAATTAGGAGAAGTTCTACTAAAGTAGTCATGGCTAAAGCATACGTATGCCATATGGCGTGTGCAACTACACTTACACATTGGTCTTATAAGTCAAATTAATCTCATAAAATACAAAATTATGAAATTGGCAATAAATTGGTCAGTCAAAATCGTATAAGATACCTTTTGATTGAATAGAAATGTTAATGATATTTAATGTCTCATTTACCACTATATAAAATATATATGAGTTTTTTTCTAATTATTAACTCCGTGTATGTTGAATTGTAGCTTGACTTAACGGTTACCCAATTTGATCGTTGGGGAATTTATCTAATTATCCCACTATGTTATATGAAATTTCATTGCACATTTCCTTTCTTAGTCGATAAAATTTTCCAACAGACCATTCGATGTTAAAATTTGTTGGAGTTAATTTTAGTTTCATAGCTACATGTTCTAGTGCCCGCGTGGATATGATCATCCAATTATTGCTGTTGAAAGCTATGTGCTATAATATTATGTTTCAATGTGCAGGGAAATTAAATGGTCTGATGTCATTAATAACAAGTGATAGTAATCAAGCTTCAACTTTAAGTCCATGATGCAATTTGCAAAAATTTAAGGTCCATGGGAAAGCATTATGGAAATTATCAAGATATATTTACATGGTGAGATCCAAAAAAACTTGGGTGTTCGAAGAGTTTTAGATGTCACAGACCAATCTACTTCTACTTTAACTAAGATAATGTCTGAAAAGTTAAAACAACAGGAAATTCATAAACATGAAAAGCTCGAAACAATACAAAAGAATGAAAACATAAAAAAAAAATGCATGTTACTATCACCAATAAAGAATTAAACTAAAAACCATATATGGTCATGGTGAATATGGAAGTAGAATTACTCTACCTAGCCCAAAACAAATTCGAGTGAAATGTATACCAACTTTGCTTACAACCAATGTACTTAAGTAAATCATATGAAAACACTTATTACTTTTGCACTATAGGGTTTTATGAGCATTTTAGTTGAATCACATGGATTTTCACATCATGTCATCACATTCGTAGTAATTCCTTCACTGCCCCAAGTATGAGTTTTCTTCGTCTCGTCTACATAGTAAATGAAAATAGTTGAACTTGTAGAAGTCTAGTGTAGAAGATATTGTCTACTTACCACAAGATTTAAATTTGGAAATATTTTGTAATATAAAAGTTCCATAAGGAAGGTCATTGTTGGTGAAACGAACTAAAAACAAGTATTAATTGTCCTTCAAAGTTGATACTTGTGGCACCCAATATTTCTTGTGATGAAACTAGACACATAGGGGATTCATTCGGAGAAGACGAGATTATTTCCAATTCTCCAAGTAGTAGTAATTGTCCTTCAAAGTAGAAACTTGCTGCCAAATTTGTCTATGCGCAATATTGTTTATTTATTTATAAGTTGATTTTTATAATAGTTACGCATGATTTTCTTGATGTTTATGAAAGTATACACATTTAGGTTGATCACATATTAATTTCATAATTTGAAGAGATTTTATGAAATGGTAAATATGCCTCTAAAGTCAGAGCCACAACTTTTTCAGAATTGTACTTTCACAGTTTTTAGAAAACTTGAACTACTTAAATTCTAAGTGGTTTGTTGGATTTATTTTGATAAATGAACATCATTATATGTGTCTTTGTGACATGTAGGACTATGTAGCATTTAGGTTTGCCTTTTAATTATCGATGTGTAATTGGTTGTAACGAGTACGTTACACGTGTGATTGTAGACATCGGCCTCGTAGGAGAGAGTGGTTGTCGTTGGAGTGCTACGCTTAGTTTCTTGCTTTTGGTTGTGATTCATCTCAGTGGTAAGTATGTATGTGCGATCCATACTTATCAAAATATGAGTATTTGTGTGATTTATTAAATCGATATGTTGTTGATTGAAAATGTATGAAAAACATGATTTATACTCGAAAGTTGTTTGGATATTCGTGAATCCTTTGTGAGAACTCTTAAAAATTACTTGTGAAATCTAATTTGGTTATGGTAAAGAGAAAATTAAAATACTTCTAATAGATTTAGGACGATGTATAGAAATGTGTTATTTATGGCTCCAGCCGGAGGCACCAAGCGATCCCCCCATTACTTATGGCTATGGCAATTGAAGCAATGCTACATATTATAGGATAGAACTTTAATTTTCATAAATCCACCCCCGACGAGCCAAAATATACCAAGGTATTGTAGTAAAGGGTTTGTAGAGCTATAGAGTTCTACTTATACTTGTAAGGGTCATTACGGTATAGGGGTATCGACAATTAAGGCTTTTTAGCTAATGTTGTGAGTGCGGATTGACGTATGGGCTCCCTTAACGCTCGGGTGAAATAGGATTTGATAGACCCTAGAAGGAACCTTTCATGATTGCGTTGTGATCCATATTTCTACATCGATCCTGTAGGTGGCTCTGGACATGCCTCAACTAAACTTAACTGTTGATTAAAGTTGAACGAAAGTTGATTGCTCTATCAATCATGTTGGTGGCTCTGCATATGCCCCAACCAAATTATATGAATTTCAAAGAAATTTGGTACTTGTGAATTAATACAATTTCACTTAAACATGATTTGCTCTCGTGAAATTTTATTGGTTTAAGAATATTTTGAATGCTCGTGCTTTATTAACGTCTTAACGTCTAGATGTTCTTGATTACTTATACTTTTTCATAAATTCCTAACTCTTTAAATTATTGATGTTTCAAATGTCTTAATTTATTTCAACTCATGCTTGTGTGCCACTCGGTGCTTTACATGTCGTAGTGTGTATTTACTCAGTTTTTACAGATTGCTTTCAAACTGTGGTGTATGCATTTGTTATATCAAAACCACCACAGTTACTGCAATTCGGGATGGGAACGCAAATCAAGAAGAAGAGAACGTTATCTTAAGTTAGATCACATAGCTCATTTCAAATATATTGATCTTGTAAACTTATATTCTCAAAGATGGTTGTATTCATTAGCTAAGTTAAAATCTTTGTAAATATATTTCGACTTTTGGCTATCGATTGTGTCTTTAACCCAGAACCTAGATCCCGGATTGTTGCAATTGGTATCAGAGCATCGGTTCTCCGGTTAATGGGACTTTTTGATTTCTTTAAGCATATAATTAAGAAACTTAAAACATTTTCCAAATTTTAAAATTAAGTAGGATAACTCAGTTTGTTAATAAATTAAGTAAAAAATTCACCGGGAGTTGAGGTACTTACCTATCATTAATCTTGATTTATACCGTATTAGTTGATTAAATGTTAACGACTGTTTGATATGTGAATCATGCAAAACTTACTTTCCTATTTACTTGCGTAGTACTTATGTGACATTCCTATTTACTTGCGTAGTTGTGTGATGCATATTTATGAATCCTTATGTTTCTATGTTATTTTGTCGACGAGAGAGTAACGACGTTTTGACTTAGCAGACCCTAAGACTATTCTTTTCTCATCCATGAGAGACAATTTTTAAGATAATACTTTGTTTATTTCATCTTGAGTTAATTTGACATTGTCATTTCCAAAATTAGAATGTGTTGACAATAAACTATTTTAATAAAAAAATGTTTCTGAAAATTGTTGGCGTGTCGAGCTACCACATGCCAAGTAATATGGCCCACTTTGTGTTACTAGTCCGCTGGTGTGACTCTTAGCACGACGGTACTATAATTTGTACCCGCTGTGCAGACTAAGTTGGAACATTTGATACACATTCAAGTTGTGATGGAGATGCACGTTGTGTGACGACACATAGTGTTCTTTTCCCCCTCGTATGCGTGGAAAACTTGAGGTGATTGGTTTATCTAATCCTATAAAGGTATGAAAATATTTTTAATGCGAATGAGTTCAGAAAAATAACGTGTTAGTTTCGGTCAAAGTATTTTGTGTCTACAAGATTTCAAGACTTGTTTAAATGCTAGAAAATTTCGAATCATTTTGTTAACGTGATAACTTGTATATTGGTCTAGACCTTTCAAAATTTGGCGCCGTCCGTTAACTTGAGCTAATTGTATTTGAAACCCTACTATGATACGAGTGAGATGAGACGTAACCGACTCAGAGCGTGATTCCCGTTAATTAAATTTTTGCGTATGCGTTAGCTTTGCATACAATTTGTATGTGCATTAGCTGCATTCTCGTAAAGTATGTTCGTAATTTCACTCAAAAGTTTTTCTTAAGCTACGGGGACGAAGCTTCGTTTAAAGGGGGATATAATGTAATACGCTGTATTTTACTTGGGGTTTATTTGGTAATTTTGGAAAACTATTTGAGAATTTCAATAAATTTATATTTCGAACTTTTTCTTGGCTTCTTCTTAGTTTTAAAGTATATGGGTACCATTGGACATCTATGGTTATATAAAATTTCGTTTTGAAATTATTTTGTAGTTTTGGAAAGTGGGATAATACTATATGAAACTTATTTTGTATATTTGAGAGAAACTTGTAGTTTTCTAAAAATAAATTTTGACATTTATATACAAAGTGGTTTATTTGAAATTATTTGGAAATTTTATAATTTATGAAAATTAAACTTTGTGTGTTAGCTATTAATTAGAAATCTTATATTTACCCCTCAGTTTTTGGTATCTTCTATTTATACCCCTCTTGTATAAGAAATTTTAGAGTTACCCTAAATTTATAGTATTTGCATGTCAACCATTATTTGCTTGTTATTCCAATTTCTACCCCAGCTATATTTTTGGGAGACTTTTTAATTGCACTCTACTCCTCCCTCAACAACTAGCACTACTACATACCATCTTGCATGTACATCTTTTGTGGAATACCACACCACTAACACTCCTATCTCCATCACCTCCATCACTCTCTAGCTTTCTCACTCTCATTTCGTTCATCTTTTTCTCCTCAAGAACACCCACACATGCTCTCTTTTCCCTCTTCAAGCTTCATTCCCGTTTTTGGGTGCTGACTTCACAAAAGCACCATCAAAACTTATTTTTCTAGTCTCCCCAGCGTGGAAAACTTGATTCCAAGCTTGGTATAATAATAGAGGGGAGCTATTTCACTACTCTGCTCATGGATTGAAGGTCAATTTCACTCTTTTGCTCACAATCTTCTTGAATCTTGCGGTAAACTTTTCTTCTAGTCTTGAATTCATACATCCCTGTCCATGTTTAGCTTTGATTGATGATATTTTATCTTTGGTTTATTCATTCCCATGCTTGATTCTTTATCTCCATGGTTAGATCATTTTTTTGACTTCAAAATTTATAATATTTCATGAAACTCACACTAGAACCCACATGCACTTTGTGAACTTATTGGTAGTTGCACTTGAATCTCAAGAACATTTTGATAAGTTGTCTCAAGAGCATTTAAAAATATTATTTCATACTTAAAATGATGTTATTTGGGTGAAAATCAAGTCTACATAAATTCCATGTACCACTAGAACCACTCTTGTTGATTTTGGGAAAATCTGCATGTTGATACAATCAGACCAGTTTGTGAAAAACATTGATTATGTATAAATTTTGTTTCTTTAAAATTTTTAATTTTTGCGTATTTTGAAACTAGACTCAGAGAGGGCCATTTTGAGAAAAATAAAATCAACTTCATAGCCTTTTTGGTTAAGAAGATAAGCTCATTCTAAGTTGCATGTTTTCTGAAACTTTGTTTCAGGACCAGTCTTACAATTTTTTTAAAATCCCCATTTCCTGAAACCTATGGCACCCAATATTTCTTGTATGAAATTAGACACATAGGGGATCCATTCTGGAGAATATGGGATTTTTTTCTATCCTCAAAGTAGTAGTAATTGTCCTTCAAAGTTGAAACTTGCTGCCAAATTTGTCTCTGCACAATATTATTTGTTTATTTTTTAACTTGATTTTTATAATAGTTATTCTTGTTTTTCTTGATGTTTATGAAATTAGACACATGTAAGTTGATCATCGATTAATTTCATATTTTGAAGAGATGTTTTGATATGGTAAATATGCCTCTAAATTCAGAGCTACAATTCTGTCCAGAATTATAGTTTCACAGTTTTCAGAAAACTTGGACTTTTGAAATTCTAAGTGTTTTGTTTGATTATTTTGATAAGTGAACATCATTAGAAGTTCATTTTTGACATATAGGACTATGTGGCATTTAGGTTTGCATTTTAATTATCAATGTGTAATTGGTTGTAACAAGTATGTTATATGTGTGATTGTAGACGTCGGCCGCGTAGGAGAGAGTGGTTGTCGTTGGAGTGCTAGGCTTAGTTTCTTGCTTTTGGTTGTGATTAATCTCAGTGGTAAATACATATGTGCGACCCTTACTTATCAAAATGTGAGTATTTGTGTGATTTATCAAATTAATATGTTGTTGATTAAAAATGTATGAAAAGCAATACGTGAAAGTTGTTTGGATATTCATGAATCCTTTGTGAGAACTCTTGAAAATTACTTGTGAAATTTGATTTGGTTATGGTAAAGGGAAAAATTAAAACACTTCTTATAGATTTAGGACGATGTACAGAGTTGTTGTATTTATGGCTCCAGCAGGAGGTGGCAAGCGATCCCTCCATTACTTATGGTTGTGGCCATTGAAGCAATGCTTCATATTATAGGATAGAATTTTAATGTTCATAAATCCACCCCCGAGGAGCCAAAATGTTCCAAGGTATTGGAGTAAAGGGTTTGTAGAGCTATAGAGTGCTACTTATACTTGTAAGGGTCACTATTGTATAGGGGTGTCGACAGTTAAGATCTTTTAGCTAATGTTGTGAGCGGGGATTGACGTATGGGCTCCCTTAACGCTCGGGTTAAATAGGGTTCGATATACCCTAGAAGGAACCCTGTATGATTACTTCGTGATCCCTCTGTCTACATCGATCGTGCTGGTTGCTCTTGACATGCCTCAGCTAAACTTAACTGTTAATTGAAGTTGAACAAAAGTTGATTGCTATATCAATCTTGTTGATAGCTTTGGATATGCCCCAACCAAATTATATGAAATTGAGAGAAATTTGGAACCCGTGAATTAATTCAATTTCACTGAAACATGATTTTCTCTCTTGAAATTTTACTGGTTTAATAATATTTTGAATGCCCGTGCTTTATTAACGTTTTAAAGTCTGGATGTTCTTGCTACGCCATTACTTCTACTTGTTCAGAAATTCCCAACTCTTTTACTTATTAATGTTTCAAATCTCTTAATTTATTTCAACTCATGCTTGTGTGTCACTCGTTGCTTTACATGTCGTAGTGTGTATTTACTCAGTTTTTACTGATTGTTTTAAACTGTGGTTTATGCGTTTGTTATTTCAAAACAACCACAGGTAGTGCAAGTCGGAATGAGAATGCAAATCGAGAAGACGAGAACGTAATATTAAGTTAGATAAAATATCTCATTTCAAATATATTGATCTTGTAAACATATATTCTCAAAGATGGTTGTATTCATTAGCTAAATTGTAATCTTTATAAATATATTTATACTTTTAGCTATCGAATGTCTCCTTAATCCTGAACTGAGATTCGGGGTTGTTTCACTATCAGTAGATGAAACTTAGGGCTATGAACGTTCTTTCAAATCTTATTACATTTGTTGTTAAATAAAAACGCATCAATTGACTTTCAGGCCAAACCACAAAGCCAACCTTCATTAATAATCCGTGTGTGCACAAGACCATAAAAGTTAAGAAATAAATTAGCCTCCAAAGTTTTAATATGAGAACCTTCTGTGAACAAGAAGGAAAAGTAAAGAAGACGCGATGAGTTCTCACCAACGCCAAGTAGCAACTGTATTAGCTTGAAGTGGGGGGGGGGGGGTTCTTTTCTCCTGAGCCAGGAAATAATTAGAGTATAAACGAAACGAATGGTAAATATAAAGTCTATAAGCAGAAGAAACTTAGGGCTATGAACGTTCTTACAAATCTTATTACATATATCGTTAAATAAAAATGCATTAACTGACATTCACACCAAACCACTAAGCTAGGCATATAGACAAAACCAAAACATTGTGATTAAAGTGAACCCTTTATTGGAATAAGATAGCACAATCTTGGATAATGCAAGATTTTCCTATAAAATCAATACAAAATTAGAAAGGTCATCAACAATACGATTCTCTCCATTGTTAAAAAGGAAATATGATTCTCCATTTGAATTTTATGATTACACAGCAAAACTAACCCAACAAATAATCTTAGTAGATCTACAAAAACCTATTTGGCTGGATTTAGTAACATATATAAATAGACTCATACAGTTTACTGTATATCAATTCAAATTAAACCGAAGTATGAGAAATAATCAATAAAAAATTGTGTACCTGATGATTCAATTATACTAAGTCTTAGATTAAGTCTTTGAAATGAATGATTGATGAATACTAAGGTGGGAGAGGTAGCAATGGAGTGGTGATGGGGGTCATGGAGATTAAAATGAAGAACAAACATAGAGAAAGTTTCAAATATGAAAAAGAACCAAAAAAACTGTTTTGTATAGTGACGAAAAAGCTCTTTAATTGATGGATGAAAACTTTATTGAAAGGTGGTTACAAAATTAAATCTCTTGACTGTAAAAATATTATAACATCTAAAATTAGAGAATATATTGTTATTGTTTTCATACATAACTGAAATTAGCACTCTCAGGTGTAATAAAATCTAACTTTTATTTAAGGTTATTTTTGGTAAAATAAAAAATGTAGGAAACGGAGAAAACACAAGGAGTGCTAAACACTTTGATGCTCTTCAGCTTTTTATAGTAGTAGAGATTTACAAGATTGAACAAGTAGCAAAAGAGGAGGTTGTATATTTTTTGGATCTTTTCAGTTGTGCCTGTGTTGTTGTTGGGTGTTATTTTATTTACATATTTAATCGGGACTTGTCAGTCAAGGTGTCGTTGATGAATTGGGTTTGTTACGTCCGTTCTAGTAGTTGTTAGTAGGATTGCCTTGTCGTTTGTAGGTTATGTTATGAAATTTTAAACAAAAATACTATGTTTTGACGAAAGCATTGTGATGGATCCCCGACTAATTTTATGGTAAACAAAACCGTTAACGTTAATGTGCCAACATACGATCGTAATACGACCTTTAAATTTCATAAACTAACTATATGGTGACCTTATTTCGATCGTTAGCGTTCACGAACCAAATATACGGTGACCGTATTTGAATCGTTTAACGTTCACAAATCAATTGTACGGTGACTGTATTTCACCCGTTGACGTCACAAACCAACTATATGGTGACTATTATTAGCCCGTTAACGGTCACAAACCAACTATACAGTAACCGTATCTTGACAGATGTATCTCAACTATATGTTGAACGTAATTCTACCGTTAATGTTCACATACCAACTATACGGTGGCTGTAACTCTATCATTAACGTGTCATTATGTTAGACACATTACAATCATCATTTCAATACCAAATGAAATCATATTACCATAAAAACACATACTAACGTGTCTTTCTGTTCAATTCCAAAAACACATTAAATAAACTGAACGCATTACATTATGTTCAATACCAAAACAGTGACATTTTGGGTATAAAATGTCAAGCCAAGACTATTCCAATAAGACAATGTCCAGTATCAATACAATGGAAAAGACATTTTCCACCCTCCGATTATGGAGAAAAGACATTTTGCCCCCCTATTTATGGAAAATACATTTTTCACCCTTGTTAAAGGATGGAAGGTGGACAGATACCACCCTTCTGTTACAAGCTGTTAGTGGAGGGGTGAAAACTGTCTTTTTGTGACCATCTAACCCTTACAACTTGTGGACAAATAACACCTTTTTTGTTTATTGTTGAATTCATCGTGTCTTGGTGTTCTTGAGCACCACCTCCACCACCAAATCACCACCATCACTGAATCCACACCACCACCACCACCGAATCACCACCACCACAACAACAACAACAGCAACAATGATAATATGACATAAATGTTCTTTAGATAACTCTGCATTAGAGTTATCTATTAGTATAATTTCCTATCGGTTTACGTACGAAAATGGAGAATTTAGAGTCGTTCCGAGTCGTTTTGAGCGAGAATTGACCATGTGAGCGTTTTGTGCATTACTTATGAAGTCCGGGCGTTTTCTATCTCGTTTTACGTGTTATTTATCATATCTTGTCACATTTGATCTTCGCGGGGTGTTTGTGTTGTGCTTTTCAGGAACGGAGCACATGAGGAGCCAGTGGAAAGAGGAAACAAACTTCGGAAGGTTGTGACGCGCTCAAGAAGTGATGAGGTGATGCTCGGAAGATGATTCAGTGGCCAAAGATGCAAGTGGAAGCATTGTGGAAGTTGGCCAAGCACAAGGCAGGTCGCAGGACCTGATTAGAAGCTACACATGAGGCTCTTAGAAGGTGCAGAGGTCGCATGACCACAAATGGAGGTCACAGGACCTGGTGGAAATTTGCAAGAAGTCGTACGACCTCATACACAGGTCGCACAACCTGGGGTCAGAAATCAAGGAGCATTCACCAGGTCTTGGGGTTCTGCAAGACCTGGATTTGAGGTCATACGACCTCCTGTCCCTTTTCCAAAGGTCGTACGACCTTGGTCTGGCCACAATTTTCTCAAACTTTGCGGGAACTTTTTGTAATTGATTCTAATTAGTACCAAACACTAGGGAACGTATTTTTAGACTTGGTTAGGTCGTTTTTTGAGGGAGGAGACGGGATAACAACGTTCTTGGAGCTTTGGGGGAGCTTGGAGCGATCCGGAGTCATTCGTTTGCTTTCTCTACTCTCTCTTCTTCGTAGTTTTGTGTTCATGATCATGACACTTGCTAGTTTGATCATGATTTGTAGTAGATAAGTACTTATTTGCTGGGGATTCCTTGTTGGAAAGTTAGGGTTTGCTTGAATGAATGTTTTGATACTTTGATTCGTTCTTTGGATTAAAATTATGCGTTCTCCTCTTATTATGATCATCTTGTGCTTGATTATTCAATGTTCTTGCGAGTAGCTAACGTATGAGCAAACTTGATTAGAACTTGTGCGGTAACTCCATGAGAGCTAGTCGGTAAATCAAGATAATCACCTAGTCGCATCGTTATCTCGTAACTGGGTAGCGTTAATTAGGATCAAAGAGCGGATTAATGAACAATAAGGCATGCTTGTAATTGAATTAGGTTTGGTAACTCGGTCTAAATTGATCTTAAGTGTAGGCAAATTGTTTGGTAACTCGGTAGTTTGTAGGTTGCTCGATTGGTAAGAGTAGTGTATTTGCGTTCCAAAGATCAAAACACCATTCATAGCGTCCCTAGTGGTCGACAAGTAGAATTCCCAGCACTCATCTCTCTTATAAGAAAACTCCTTGCAATTATTTTCTTCGTCAATTGTTAAGAAACTCATAACTAATTGAGATATTTGTTCTTTCATTTTAGTAGACTTAGGAAAATAACTCAACGTTGCGACTTTACCACATAAGGTTAGACATAATAACTGATTTAACAAAGTCCTTTGGGTTCGACAACCCGGATTTCCAGATTATTACTACACAACTCATAATAACTGATTCTTGAGTCTGCTTTTGTTTGAAGCAGGGCCATCTCTAGGTTTCCGGAGGCCCTAAGCGATCCAACTCCTGGGGCCCCCTTTGTAAAAGAAAAATATGTATAGCAGCATCACATATCATTTTAAGAAAGTAATTTGGTTTTCTTACCTAAACAGTATATTTGACTGAAATTCAATATTACAGTTTTGTCAGAAAATTATGTGAATCAAATCATATGTATGTGAATTTTATCGTATAACCCTCATTGTTAGGAAAAGTTTGGGCCCCTTCTGTTTTCGGGGCCCTAGGCAAGCCGTAAGTTGGCTTAATGGTAGAGATGGCCCTGGTTTGAAGGACAAGTAAATTCAACTTGCCTTTATTTTTGATGGATCCAGAAATTCAACATGCCTATTACAACGAAATGCCCAACACAATACAAAGAATCAAGCGGTCTACCTCTTCTGAAAATCCCATGGTGGAAGGTATCCTATAGATAATAAAGTTTATTTTCAGCCTATAAGGGATGAAATGTTCCCTGGAGTGGAAGATTACATAACATTTTATAGTTATGCATCTGATGAAATTGAGGACGAATTAATTAAGAATGTCAATTGCAATTGGAAAGTGATAAGTCTGGGGTGGTTAATTTGATTGAAAAACTGTTTGTCTTAGATGAACTTAAATGTGAATGTTTTGTAGAAACAAAGATGAATGACTATATGTTGACTTATAAGGAAATAAGAAATGGAAACAGAATAGAAAATTTGCAGATGCTGAAAATGGAGAAAGGTATCTCGGTGCACAATTAAGGTAGACTGAGTTTGATGAGACCAAGGATGAGTATTGGTATGGATATGGAGCTGAAAGGTGCAAGAAGAAACTAGCAAAGTGAGATCTAGGAGGCTTGTTCTACCATTTTTTTCTTAACTCCAAGAAAAGGGTTTCTTGGTAGCCCCCTGATATTATAATGCCCAGTAAATTTGAACTTGAGAAGTCGAATTTGAATCATATTGCCCTTTACCTCAATGTTAACATGGAGCTAATGATAGCTTGGGGTGTTTGCATCGGTGTAGCGGCAATGTGGATTGGTAATACCATATGCGGTATCAAATTTCAAGGGCTGAATGTTGCAGTGCTAGAAAGTGATACAAGCGGGTCATATAAGCTCACCGAGGTACTGCCAAATTGTTGCAATAAAACTTATGATCATGTGGTTAATTTTGGGACAAAATTATGCAGACATGGGGTTATACATGGTTTGATCTCCTACTTTATTTAAGTAGATGTTCTTCATCGAGTTAAGAAAATGCATTGGGTTTAGGCTTATCAGTTGGAGGTCTATAGCTGCTTTTGTTTCAATTTTATTAACTGCATCAGAATTTATGCCAAATGATATGAAAGGCTTGAATTATCACCAGGAGTGAAGGAGTACATAACTGAATGCAAAAGAGAAGATTGATGAAACCTACACCACTGCTTTGTGTTTGATGTTGTGGTGTAATCCCGGGGCAACATTTCAGGAGGGATACCTTCCTGTAGTTTTGGAGAGTAAGAGAAACAGGAAGAGAGATTCATTCCAAGTTAGAAGCAACAAAGGTATTGAATTCTCAAAGTTTAAGTCAGTGCTTTCAGGGGTTGTTGTGTGCTTCGAAAATGAAACATGGGTAAGGGCTGTTGGTGTGGTGCAAAGAGATACATGATGAACTTCATGATAATATATGGGGTAGTGCAATTTTTCCAGTTAAAATATGGGTGAATGCTTGTCAAGCTGATGCACCAACAGTTAGCAAAATATTCATAAAGAAAAGGGTAAAAGACAAAAACCACCCCTTGAGTATGGGTTATATACAAAAAACCCCTCGTGTTCGGGGATATACAAAAACCACCCCTGTCAGTGGATGGACGTTGGACAAATACCACCCTTCTGTTAGTATTAGTCAGTAGGGGGGTGCAATATGACTTTTTATGACTATTTTGCCCCTCTTTGTGTTTTTGAGTTTATTTTGTTGATGTTCTTGGTGTTCTTGACCAACACCTCCACCACCACTTCCACTACTGCCGCCACTAATTCGCCGCCGCCAATGATTTTCACAACCATCAATCACTTCACCAATTTTATTTTATTTTTTTATTTTTGCCAAAAGCTTAAATCAATTTCATTAAAGGTTATCACAACCAAACAAAGAGATCCAACGATCTTACAAAGAACTTACTGACAGATATGTTTGCGCATAAATGAGCTTGCCAACTATGAGTTATTCTAAAAAAAAGAAAAAAGAACAACCATCAATGGCAGAGGATAACATCTTACAATCAAGGAGAGCATATCAAAACTTTTTTGCAACCCTTCTCAGCTGCTACCTGTAGACATTTCCTTATAGCCATACTCAAGCACAACTGGGTTGTTGATATGGTTTACTGGAAACTCGTTTCACCAATGACCAAGCAATTCTTCTATTCAACAACACCCAAACCACCACCCTCTTTTGTACAAATCTGCAGCAGCACCACAGTGAAACACTCCATCAAAATCTTCATGATTTGGAGCTTTCTCAGCTTTCTTAGAAATAGGAGTGTTCAAAGTCTTTTGGGTGCACATGCTCCCAACCAACAATTCTGCACTGTATCTGGACTTGGATTAGCATAAACACATCTGTTCCCTTCCCCCCTTTCTGTGAACACACCGACAAAAGCCAAATTGGTCTTGTTGTCTCTGAAGTATCATACCCAACTCACCCATCACCGAGCATCACTGCAACCATCATCACTGCGTCTGAAACCAGGCACAAACAGACCCAATCCGGACCACCCGCATACCGCGAAACCATATTAGAGACAAAAACTGACCCCAACGTCCCAGATCGATCTGATTCCGACGACCACGACACCGCCCACCGCCGTCGCCAACCACCAACGCCTTCCAAAAGCCAATCTGCTTCGCCTCTATGTCCTCACTCTCGTTTCGAAGAAGAAGGTCGCAACTCTTTGATTCGGATCTGACGAGGGCCTAATCAAATGGTCGAGGGAGACAAGGAGGAGGCTAGGTTTTCAGATCGGGCAAGGATGAGGGGGGGAGAGAGAGAGAGAGATGGGGTGTTTGCCCATGGGTGTGGCGGCTAGGGTTTTCAGACGGGGGAGAGGATGAGGAGGAGAGAGAGAGTGGTAGTGGAGAAGAAATTTGGAGTCGTGGAGGTGAAATGGTATTTATACCGCGTAATTTTGCATCAACATTTAGGGTAATTTTGTCTTCTCACCACATCCCTTAGCTCTGTAAGTTAGTAGGGGACCAAAATGTATATCCCCTAACACGAGGGTTTTTTTGTATATAACCCATACTCAAGGGGTGGTTTTTGTCTTTTACCCTAAAGAAAGTTGATATACAAATGAGTGACTTTGTAAAGTGGAGGAAGCTAACAGGCCTGAGTCTAGAAGACTCTTGTTTCTGTTTTTGTAACTCGAAGGACCAATTTTCTTGGCGGTCATAAGATTTCCAACTAACCAAGCCTGCGGCTGGATGTTGTAAGTACCTGCATGCTTACTTCTGGTAAGATATTCACATTACACTCCTTGGCATTTTTTCAACTACTATAGTCATTAATATGCCTAGGAATAATGTTACTGTAATGACCACCAAGAGTGTTAAATTGTTGCTATTCAGGTTATTTGTGTTGAGTATGGACTTGGGGATGACTGACATGAGTCGTGTAACGATGCTAAGTTGGCAAACCTGGCTGGCTTCAATTAACAGTGTTCTCCACTACTATAATCTGGGTGAGAAACAAACCTAATTGGCTCTGTTTGAATTCGGTTCAATCCAAGTCAAGACTTGGCTTCCATGGATAGTTATAGATCTGGAAAAATTGTTGTTACAATAAGTATTAGGCAATGCCTTGAGGGAGATTCTGCAATGGACAGTGAGCTCAAGGAGGATCACTTAGGTGGGGGTGGAGATGAGACATGGGGAACTGTAATTGCACCATAGTGAAAAACTAGTATATTTGAGAAGTGGAGAAGTCATACTATGACATGGTATGCTAACATACTAGGAAATGCTTCTAAGTATCTGCTATTGCCAATTGAGGAAATTCTTTGTAAATGTAAAGGTTGATAACTTCTAAGTAAATGTAAATTCTTTGCTTGCTTCCTTCACCGATCCTAAAGGACAAGGATGTTTTTTTTTTAGGGAAAGGACAAGGACTTTTTAAGGGAGGTGGTTTGTCATGAATTTGGGGTTTAGTTACAATTATAAAATACTTGGGGGTTATTTTAAATAATGTAATCTTTAGTGGTTGCTTTCTAGTTTTGCTAAGACTAGGGGATTGCCCGTGCCCGATGGCACTACCCTAAAAACACATTTCACCTATTGTAATGTCATAAATAAAATGAGTATTTTCATGTACAAACATGGACAGAAAACGAAGACAACATGAATAATTGTATTAAATAACCAGGAACAAATGAAGCCCCTTTTTATAATTATAATAAAGGAGTGAGTAGTTAAGTAATGGGTAGTTAAGTGGGTGGTAAGTGAGACATAATGACTGGGGTTAATTCAATCTAACGGTCTAAAAAACATTTTAAAGTCAACCGTCATAATTTATAATATAGACTAGGGGATTGCCCGTGCCCGAGGGCACTACCCAAAAAACACGTTTTCCCTATTGTAATGTCATAAATAAAAGAAATATTTTCATCTATAAACATGGGCAGAAAACGAATACAACACAAATAATAGTAGTAAATAATCAGGAACAAAGGAACCCCTTTTTTATAATTATGATAAAAGGAGTGGGTAGTTAAGTGGAAAGTTGAGTAGTGGGTAGTTAAGTGGATGGTATGTGAGATCTAAGGGCTTGGGTTAATTCAATCTAACGGTCTAAAAGACATTTTAAAGTCAACCGTCCTAATTTATAATATAGACTAGGGGATTGCCCGTGCCCGAGGGCACTATCCCAAAAACACGTTTCACTTATTACAATTTCATAAATAAAAGAAATATTTTCATCTATAAACATGGGCATAAAACGAATACAACACAAATAATAGTAGTAAATAATCAGGAACAAATGAAGCCCTTTTTTATAATTATGATAAAAGGAGTGGGTAGTTAAGTGGGAAGTTGAGTAGTGGGTAGTTAAGTGGATGGTAGGTGAGATCTAAGGGCTGGGGTTAATTCAATCTAACGGTCTAAAAGACATTTTAATGTCAACCGTCCTAATTTATAATATAGATAAGGAATTGCCCGTGCCCGAGGGCACTATCCCAAAAACAGGTTTCACTTTTTATAATGTCATAAATAAAATGAGTATTTTCATCTACAAACATGGACAGAAAATAAAGACAACATAAATAATCATATTAAATAATCATGAACAAAGGAAGCTCTTTTTAAAATAATTACTAGGGGATTGCCCGTGCTCGAGGGCACTACCCCAAAAAATACTAAGAACGAATAGCTGATAATAATAGTAGATTTTGAGAAATATTTTGAATTTAGAAGATGTATAAGTTGAATTTAGCAAAAAATTTAAATTACGGTGTGAATTTCTCATTCATTGAAGAGAGAGAAATTTAAAAAGTGTAATAGTGTTAAGATCAAAGTGTAGTGGAAGAGAGAGAAAGTTAAAAATTTCACACTAATCACCACTACCCATTAGAGAAAGAGAGAGAAAGTAGGAGAAGGAGATGAGGAAGAGGACATGTGGTTTTTGTTAATTGTTGAATAAACACTACCCATTATCCTCTCCATTATCTCCAGACTTTTGGGAGTTATAATTATAAGTGGGAGAGATCTAAGATTGGGGTTAATTCAATTCAATGGCCTAAAAGACATTTTAAAGTCAACTGTTCTATTTTATAATAGAAAAATGCTAGATGGACAGAAAATGTAAACAGAAATCATGGACAGAAATTTGTTAACCAATGATATTTATACACGTAGCTTATAGTTGAATACGGGGTAACATTCATCTAGTGAAGATTATGTTACCGTGTATTGATAGCACTAACAATTCGTGGCCGGGTAGCTTCAGTTAAGGGTTCATAACCTTTGGTCTCGCCCTTTTGTTTTAATTCTCAGGGTTACTGTATTAAAATCAGGTCTTAATGTTTGGTGTTAAGTGTTTAGGGTCTTAAATTTTAAAGGTATACATTATTTAGGATATACTTAGAGCAGTATGATAACAACCAATTGGTGCAAACCAAGTATGGAATCATTTTCTTATTTTTCTGTCCAAGTTTATGTTTAGTAATTTCTGTCTCTCTAGCATGATTCTGTATAATATCTATATACTAAGAGATGAAGGACTTCTGCTGTTCATCAACTGCTATGTGTTCCATTTCCAACCGTTGGATGGAATAACTTATATCCCTTAGATATTGGCCACGTGTCGATATGCTTTCACCTCCCTCACTCATCATTTCATCTGTCTTCTCATGTGACATCTTAGCTAGGATGAAAAGTTAAAGATAAAGACTGCTATGGGGTCACATAATTAAAATATTGAAAACAATAACTGTGTTTTGTTCACTTGCAAAATCTTCTTAATATTTAGATATATAATTCTATAATTAAGTAATATTATACGTATATTTTCTTTTTGTAAATCTTGAATTCTATCATTTTTATTTGTTAATGATAAATATTAGTTTAGACGGGTATTTTACTAGTAGATGATAAAAAGAGTGGGTAGTTAAGTGAATAGTTGTGTAGTGGGTAGTTCAGTGGGTGATAGGTGAAATCTAAGGGCTGTGGTTAATTCAATCTGATGGTCTAAAAGACATTTTAAAATAACGGTCCTAATTTATAATATAGATTAGTTGTCTTGCCGAAATATAACAGAGAAGAAATCAATCTATTCTATAAAATACAACGGTTGACTTATCTTCAACCGTTAGATTAAATTAACCCTAGCCCTTAGATTTCACTTATCACCCACACCTTTTGTAACTTCTCCCTACTTCCTTCACACATCTTTAACTTTCCCTATGTTTGTAAATTTTTTTCTGTAAAGCCCATTTTTGTAATGGTTGAATAAACCAACATTCGTCATTTTTCTCTCTTTCAAGAGTTGATATTTCAGCAAGGATATGCGTACATGCATATTTTCACAATGTGTCTTATTATTTACTAGAAAATGACCCGTGCCCGTAGGGCACTCACAATAGATATTATTTGACTTATTAAATTTATTTTTGAGATGATAAATGAATTCAAATCTATTTAATTTCGTGTCATTAGATAACTAAAGATTATGTCTAAAAAGTAATGTAATTTTCTCAAAAATAAAATATTAATGAGATAGGATACAGATTTTTTGAAATAGGGAGAATATCTTATCTCATTTTTATTTTAACTAACTTGGATTTTTTTTTAACTTGTTTAAGAAAGAGAAATGATCAATCAAATCAACGCACCACATTAGATAATTAAAGATTATGTCTAAAAAGTAATGAGATTTTCTCAAAAAGAAAATATTAATGATATAGGATAGAGATTTTTTGAAATGGGGAGAATATCTTATCTCAGATTTATTTTAACTAACTTGGATTTTTTTTAACTTGTTTAAGAAAGAGAAATGATCAAGCAAATCAACGCACCAAAATGTCTCAAGACATTTTTAGGGAATGGATGGCTAGGATCTTCTTATTTTTTGGAGGGAAACACCTAGCTAATTTATTATATAGACTAGAAAATGACCCGTGCCCGTAGGGCACTCACAATAGATATTATTTAACTTATTAAATTTATTCTTGAGATGATAAATGAATTCAAATCTATTTAATTTCGTGTCATTAGATAACTAAAGATTATGTCTAAAAAGTAATGTAATTTTCTCAAAAATAAAATATTAATGAGCTAGGATACAGATTTTTTGAAATAGGGAGAATATCTTATCTCATATTTATTTTAACTAACTTGGATTTTTTTTTAACTTGTTTAAGAAATAGAAATGATCAATCAAATCAACGCACCACATTAGATAATTAAAGATTATGTCTAAAAAGTAATGAGATTTTCTCAAAAAGAAAATATTAATGATATAGGATAGAGATTTTTTGAAATGGGGAGAATATCTTATCTCAGATTTATTTTAACTAATTTGGACTTTTTTTTTAACTTGTTTAAGAAAGAGAAATGATCAATCAAATCAACGCACCAAAATGTCTCAAGACATTTTTAGGGAATGGATGGCTAGGATCTTCTTATTGAAATTTTTTGGAGGGAAACACCTAGCTAATTTATTATATAGACTAGAAAATGACCCGTGCCCGTAGGGCACTCACAATAGATATTATTTGAATTATTAAATTTATTTTTGAGATGATAAATGAATTCAAATCTATTTAATTTCGTGTCATTAGATAACTAAAGATTATGTCTAAAAAGTAATGTAATTTTCTCAAAAATAAAATATTAATGAGATAGGATACAGATTTTTTGAAATAGGGAGAATATCTTATCTCATTTTTATTTTAACTAACTTGGATTTTTTTTTAACTTGTTTAAGAAATAGAAATGATCAATCAAATCAACGCACCACATTAGATAATTAAAGATTATGTCTAAAAAGTAATGAGATTTTCTCAAAAAGAAAATATTAATGATATAGGATAGAGATTTTTTGAAATGGGGAGAATATCTTTTCTCAGATTTATTTTAACTAATTTGAATTTTTTTTTTAACTTGTTTAAGAAAGAGAAATGATCAATCAAATCAACGCACCAAAATGTCTCAAGACATTTTTAGGGAATGGATGGCTAGGATCTTCTTATTGAAATTTTTTGGAGGGAAACACCTAGCTAATTTATTATATAGACTAGAAAATAACCCGTGCCCGTAGGGCACTCACAATAGATATTATTTGACTTATTAAATTTATTCTTGAGATGATAAATGAATTCAAATCTATTTAATTTCGTGTCATTAGATAACTAAAGATTATGTCTAAAAAGTAATGTAATTTTCTCAAAAATAAAATATTAATGAGATAGGATACAAATTTTTTGAAATAGGGAGAATATCTTATCTCATATTTATTTTAACTAACTTGGATTTTTTTTTAACTTGTTTAAGAAATAGAAATGATCAATCAAATCAACGCACCACATTAGATAATTAAAGATTATGTCTAAAAAGTAATGAGATTTTCTCAAAAAGAAAATATTAATGATATAGGATAGAGATTTTTTGAAATGGGGAGAATATCTTATCTCAGATTTATTTTAACTAATTTGGATTTTTTTTTAACTTGTTTAAGAAAGAGAAATGATCAATCAAATCAACGCACCAAAATGTCTCAAGACATTTTTAGGGAATGGATGGCTAGGATCTTCTTATTGAAATTTTTTGGAGGGAAACACCTAGCTAATTTATTATATAGACTAGAAAATGACCCGTGCCCGTAGGGCACTCACAATAGATATTATTTGACTTTATTAAATTTATTCTTGAGATGATAAATGAATTCAAATCTATTTAATTTCGTGTCATTAGATAACTAAAGATTATGTCTAAAAAGTAATGTAATTTTCTCAAAAATAAAATATTAATGAGATAGGATACAGATTTTTTGAAATAGGGAGAATATCTTATCTCATTTTTATTTTAACTAACTTGGATTTTTTTTTAACTTGTTTAAGAAAGAGAAATGATCAATCAAATCAACGCACCACATTAGATAATTAAAGATTATGTCTAAAAAGTAATGAGATTTTCTCAAAAAGAAAATATTAATGATATAGGATAGAGATTTTTTGAAATGGAGAGAATATCTTATCTCAGATTTATTTTAACTAATTTGGATTTTTTTTAACTTGTTTAAGAAAGAGAAATGATCAATCAAATCAACGCACCAAAATGTCTCAAGACATTTTTAGGGAATGGATGGCTAGGATCTTTTTATTGATATTTTTTGGAGGGAAACACCTAGCTAATTTTTTTTTTTGAGAAAACCAACTTTTATTAAAAACACTACACATCAGCTTTTTCTAGAAACCACGCGGTTTCATTAATGCTCCACCTGTACTCTGTTTCGAGACACTTCCCCCGTTGAGCGAGGCGGTGAGCTGTGTAGTTGTTCTCCCGAGGCACCCATTTCCATCTTATCTTCTTGAAACTCTTCACTTTCTCTCTGATTCTTTGACAAATCTCGTTCACTCTTGTTCTATCTTCACACTGTTGAAGATCGGAGACTGACATTTGATTCAACAATGTTTGTGAATCACCTTCAACCTCAAGTGACTCGATCTTGAGTTCGATTGCCAGATCTATGCCTCTTTCTAGAGCCATCGCTTCGGCTTCTTTGGCTCGGTTATCCCATCTGAGCTTTGTTGCCACTGCCGCCTGAACCTCACCGTGATGATCAAAGATAACAGCACCGGCGCCGGCGATCCTCTGGATGTAAGACCAGGCGCCATCGAACTGGAGTTTTGAAGTCGGCTCCTCCCATGGGTCGTCTTCAGCCGGTTCGACCGTGTGATCTGAGTGAGCACTTCCCCTCCCTGCTAATTGGGTTGGATCCAGGTAGCTTTCTGCTTTTAAAATCATTTGAATCGTTGAAAAAGGGGTCCCGTTGAAAATACAGTTGTTGCGATTGTTCCATATGATCCATAGACCGACACAAAATAATCTCCTCTCTTCCAAGTCAAAGTTTTCGAACAAAGTACGGAACCAGTTATTCCCTGGGATCATGGCATGCAATCTTTGTCTTGATTCAGGTTTCAGAAACTGGTTCCAGAAAGTTTGAGCTTTGTCACAGACGATTAGCACATGCCTTGAATTCTCGTCCTAGTTACAGAAGGGGCACTTACTGTCAACCTTGAGTCCTCTGGAGATTAGTCTCTCTTTAGTCGGGAGAATATCTCTATAAATCTGCCAACAAAAGAACAATATTTTTCGTGGGATTTTCAATTTCCACAAATCTTTCGACCATCTATGAGGTGAAGATGAGCATTCGGGTTTTGAACAATCCCTCTCTGTGTTCATAATTGCTTGATATCCAGATTTAACTGAGTAACACCCATTATCCTCATGAGCCCAGGTCCACACATCTGGCTTTGGCTCGGCTGGGATGGGGACTTTGAGCACTTCAATAACATCTTCCGGTAGCAATGTTTGTTGAAGTTTAACTGTATTCCACTCCCTCGCATCACTTAGCATGTACTGATGAACCAGTTTGTCCCCATTTGCAGGTTCTTGAGTAAGGACTCTAAATTTTGGTGGACGGAATAGCCAGGGATCCTTAAAGAGGTTCGTTGTGCTACCATCGCCAATTTTCCTTCGTAAACCTCTCTTGAGATCTTGGAGACCTGCATGAATTGATCCCCACGCATAAGAAGGTACAGAACCCAACTTTGCTTCAGTTAGCTCATCTTGCATATAGTATTTTCCTTTCAGAATTCTGGCTACAAGGCTTTGCGGGTTAATTAGAAATCTCCAACTTTGCTTTGCAAGAAGAGCTCTGTTAAAATTTTGAATATCTTTGAAACCGATCCCCCCTTCCTCTCTACTGAGCTTGACTTTATCCCACGCTAGCCAATTTATCCCATTCTTTTCCTCATTGCCCCACTAAAACTGCCTCATCATCTGCTCAATCTGTTGGCAGGTCCCTGTTGGTAAAAGAAAGCAAGACATGGCGTAGTTGGGGATAGCTTGTACGACTGCCTTCAAAAGCACTTCTTTGCCCGCAACTGATAAGTGCTTCTCCTTCCAGCCTTTCAATTTGCTTCGAATTCTGTCAAGGATATAATTGAAAGTATGTTTCTTATTTTTGCCTATTGTTGTAGGCAGGCCCAGGTAGCGTTCATGATTCTCCACAGCTTGTACTCCGCACGCTGCACTAATGGAAGCCTTGGTTTCATCCAATACATTTGCCGAGAAAAGAGCTGCCGATTTAGCAAGATTTATCTTTTGTCCCGAAGCATTTTCGTAATCTGTAATAACTTGTAAAAGTTTTGTAATATCTTCCTGTCTAGCTCGTGTAAAAAATATACTGTCATCGGCAAAGAAAAGATGTGAAATTACCGGGCCTGATCAGGACGCCTTGACCCCCGAGAGTTCGCCACTTGCAACAGCTGCTGATAGTGATCTCGAAAGACCTTCACTGCAAAGCAAGAAAAGATACGGTGACCACGGACATCCCTGACGCAATCCACGTTCAGGTATTATCTCTCCTCCTAACGCTCCATTCAAATTGAACTGATACTTAACCGATGAGATACACCGATATATAATGCTGATAATATTTGGGCCAAAACCCAGTTTAATCATCATAGAGGTCAGGAAACTCCATTCCACTCTATCGTACGCTTTCGACATATCTACTTTGAGCGCAATGTAGCCTCTTTGTCCTTTAACTCTGGTCCTCATGGTGTGCATGAGTTCGAAAGATGCAAGTATATTGTCTGTAATTTGCCTTCCTGGCACGAAGGCGCTTTGAGTTTCACCAATTATTGAACCCAAATAAGGCTTAATCCTATTAGCAACCGTCTTCGCTATGATTTTATAGACCGTAGTACAAAGACTAATTGGTCTAAAATCTGCCGGAGTACGGGTTTGCTTGACTTTAGGAATTAGCGTTATAATGGTTTCGTTAAGCTCTGCCAGACCAGCTCCATTATTGAGAATATCTAAACATTTCGACACAACTTCATCACCAACAGTATTCCAAAACTTTTGGAAAAAAAGAGCAGGGAAACCATCTTTGCCTGGTGCTTTCAAAGGGTGCATACCCTTGAGAGCACTTATAATTTTGTCAGAAGTGAAAACAGCATCCATAGCCAATCTGTGTTCCTCTGAAATAACGACTTCAACTGTATTTGTGATCTTGGCAATAGTTTCTGTAGAAGGATTGTCAGACTTGAAAATGGATCCAAAGTGGTTTGTGAGTAGGTGATTCATACCTGACTCGCTGTTTACCCACACGCCATCTGCATTTTGGAACCCGTGTATTTTGTTTCTGGCTCTGCGTTGAGAAGCTTTTTTGTGAAAAAAACTCGTGTTTCGATCTCCCTGTTGAAGCCAAGTTGCCCTGCTTCGTTGCTTCCAGAGGATTTCTTCCTGCTGTAACACTTTGTTTAACTCATTCTGGATTTTTCGTTGCTCTTGAATTACCTGATGGCTTTGCTGCTGTTGCCACAAGACTTGAAGTCTTCCTTTCAGTCTAGTAACTTTGCTTCGGACACTCCCAAACTCCAACTTGTCCCATGTTTTAAGCGAGGCAGCCACGTCTTGTAAATTCTTGTGTAGATTTTCGTGATTTTTCCAAGAGTTTTCGATTTGGGGGCGACAGTTTGGATGGGTCATCCAGCAGGCTTCAAAGAAAAATCTCTTTGGCTTTTTAGTCAATCTGGGACTCTTTTCAAAGGAGAGTAAAATACCCACATGGTCAGAGTTTGTTAAAACTCTGTGGTCCACCCGAACATAGTTATAACGTTCCTTCCACTCATCATTCGCTAAAGCTCTATCGAGCCGTTCTCTTATTATGCTTCCATCGCTGTGACGGTTTGACCAAGTGAAGGGGACTCCAAAGAATCCCAAGTCTGTTAAACCGCTACTATCCATGGCTTGGATAAATGGCTCGATTTGAGAGAACCTGACTTCACGTCCTCCTTCCTTCTCAGAAACGGAGGAGATAGCGTTGAAATCGCCGATTACACACCAGCTACTTCCTGGGGAAGGTTGTAGTCTGTTGAGTAAACTCCACGAATTATGCCGCTGATTAGCATTCGGATCTTCGTAAAAACCCGTAAGCAACCACTCCTTCTCACCTTTATCATTACCAACCCAAGCAGAGATATGAAATCTTGAACTAGTTACACTGTTGACCGCAAAAAGATTAGACCATAGCAACAATATTCCTCCACTATACCCCACACTACTGACGTGGTGGCCATTCTGGAAGTTGAGACGTCGCTGTATTTGTTCCATCCTTTTTTCATCAAGCCGTGTTTCAATAAGAAAAAAAAAATCGGGAGATTGACTCTTCACTTCATCTTGAAGAGTTAGGAACGTGTCCGGATTCCCGAGTCCTCGCACGTTCCAACTTAAGATTTTCATTGCGAGTGGCAGTGCTGCTTAGCAGCCACTGCCGGATCGGTTTCATTACTTTCATCTCCTTCTCCCCTTATATCTGCCATATCACTATCTGCCAGGGGAACAACAGATAGCGCATTTAGATCAAGTTGTCTCCCTTTCTTGTGAATCTCCACCTCACTGGTCTTGTTCGCAATGGGACTAAACACTGTGTCGGATTCCTTTCGTTTGGAGTTGTTTGGATCTACTGCTCCGCTTGCACTCTTTGCTCTAGCTTGGTCTTTGAGATTCCTCCCCGTCTTCTGCGCAGACTGGTTTAGCTCTTGGATTCTATCACGGATTGTCAAACCCCCTCCTGCTTAATCAGTGGCTCTCACAATAGCACCGTTCTCTGGTGTTGTTCCCTGTTTGCTTCGTGGTCCTCGGTTTAAAATGTTTACCCCCCCAAACTTTTTGATCGCTTTGTCGAGGCCAAAAGGGTCGTCACTGATCTGGCCCTGGTTACTGCCTGGGTTGCTGTTCGAGGACTGTGGAGTTGTCGAAGTTATTGCTAGTTGCATATTGTTTCCTAAATCCTCCTTGGGGGGTTCTGGCAGTGTTAGCCGTGGAGTATGATCTGTGTGCGCAACGTCACCCCTTACCTCCGTATTGGGCTGCGATTCAGTCTGCGATTCGGTGTTTGGGTCTTTTGTCTTCTTCTTCTTTGGGTGGCATAACAGCCAATCTCCATAGCCCGGTTCCAGTCCTGCTTGTTCAGTTTTTGAGATGTTCTCACATTCCTCCCCTTCATGTGTTATGTGGCCGCACCATTGACATAGCGATGGAAGTCTCTCAAACTTGAAGTCGAGCCATATGATCTCTTCTTTCCCCTGGATGTGCACTCCCCTTGGTAGAGGTTCGTTTATTGGAAAACGCCCCCTAACCCTAATGTAGTTTACTCCTTCTTCACTCTCGATCTTGCGGTCAGTGAGAACCGCCTCTCCAACCAAATCTATGACTCTTCTTCCCGTCTCCGGCTTCATGATTTGGATTGGAATATTACTGAGCTGAACCCACAACTCAACATGATTAACTTCAACCCCTTGCAGTGGATCGCCCAAAATCCAGGGTTTGAAGAGTAATACTTTACCATTGAAGATCCACGGCCCTCCTGATGCCACTCGATCAAGACTTTGTTTATCCGGGAACACAAATAAGTATGTATTAAAATCGACCTCAATGATGTTAATCTCCGTACCTCGATTCCAGATCCGTCTCAGTGTAGAACGCATCACCTTCGTGTTGATTTGTTGATCTGCCACGAACACCCCAATTAAACAGAACTGGAAATCTTTTTCCCCTTGATCCCAATAATCCTCGTCTAGTACCAGGATCTGCTGCTCCTTGTCTGTGAACTCCGACGCCTGTTTCCCGCTCTCCATCGCCGCCGATCGTCAAAACTAGGGTTTCACTGGGTACCCCGAAAGTTACGGAGCGAAACTAGAGAACTAAAAAACTAAACTTAAAATTAAACACCTAGCTAATTTATTATATAGATTTTACATGTTTTGGTTGGGATAGTGCCCTCGGGCACGGGAATCATCTAGTCAATCAACAATTTATCAAACTATTTCTCTCTCTCTCTTGATTCTTCTGCTCCGAATTCTGTCTTTTCTCTCTAAATTCTCGCCTGAATTCTCCTCCATTCAGTTCAGAAACTGCTCCGGTGAATCCGTTTCTGACAATATAGGTGTATCTAGGGTTTTGGACGGGGCTTGTAGAAGAAGAAGAACAAGGGTTTAATTGGCGAAGTTCAGAGAGCCAATTTCAGAGAGCGGGTTAACTGTACATAGCGCATGTTGGAATACAAATCTGCGGGAAGGGAGGGGCGAAGGGCGTTTGAAGAAGGAATTTTTTTAGGTGGGCCCGGAGTTGTTGAACTTCTGTGTTCAATAATGTAAACAAGAATCGCAAGACAAGAAATAATCAGAGAAGAAAATAAAGTATCAGCAGATGTGTTCACATTCCAAATTATTCCACTCATTTTGTTCTAGCATTCTCCTTCAGAAAAGCTCTAGTCTCTCTCCCTTTTAATCAGCCACATCAAGCAATCAACAATGTATGTTCAGTTTCTATAGTTATAGAATATGTATGTATGATGGCAAATTGGCAATATGGGTTACTGTCTTAAGAAAGCATAGCCTTATTGTTTCTGGAAACAGTTTCAATACTTTTGCAGGCTTGTGCTGGTATGAGGGTAAGGAGTGGAAACTTTGGTGCTCGTTTCCTTGTGATTTTGTAGTGAATGAACAATTTTCTTTACTTGGAGGTCTTAATTTGCTGCTTCAAAAAGAGTATTTTTCTTTAAGTGCTTGTTTACCGGGTTGGCAGTGTAGCGCCTCTTCGTGTAGATTTTTGTTTGACTTGCTTTATAGCGGAAGGTTCTTCTCTGATTCCACGATTTGACCCCTTTTGTTATCTCTTATACTCATTAATTACTTTTTAGCTGTTCAGAAAAGAAAGCGAAACCGTGGACCTTGGCCTTGAACCGATTTGAATGGTCCAAAGTTCAAAAAAAAAAATATCAGAAATTTCTGTCCGCAGTTATTTATATTTGTTCCATCTACTTTTGCTCTCATTACCATTACTTAAATTGTTAATACGTTTCAACAAAAAAGACATAGTTATTAGACAATGCGGGAGGTCAAGGATGAATTCCTTCAACATTTTGCAAAGTCAAACATGACTTTGTTATGGGACAGAGGGAGTAAGAAATAATACATCAACTTTCATATATCCCTATGAAGGAACCCTATTGTTGTCAAATCGTCTGTATAAATCTTTTAGGTGAGGCATCAACCCTTCAGCATCCCGGAATGCTCTTCCAGTTCCTGTCCCGCTAATGAAGCTCTTCCATTGATCATACTAGGAGCAAGGTGATAATGGGCTATAATAGTGTCTGGGCCTAGTCTGCCTCCTTGAGTCCTCTCTCAAAGTTATCTATTGGTGAAACCATGCACTTGCAAATGTGGAGACCATTGTACAGTACACTGGTAAACTAGCAGGAATTTTTCGGTTAGTAGTCTCGATTGAACTATATGATCCTTCCTTTCTATGTCCATTTTTGGGCAAGAACCCATTTTAAGATACTCATTCATATCCCTCATCGGGTTACCCTCCATTATATATTTGGTATGGTTGATGTCTCATTTCTACTTTCAGCATCCTGTTCGCATTCTAATGCGTTTGAGAGATTCCATAATTAATATATCGGGATACTTCTAGATTCACTGATATTGCTCATTGAGAAAACTGTTTTCAGTTCTATGTAGAACAAGAGGTGTAACTTTATCTGATATGTTTATATGTTTACTCTGAGATTAGGTGATATCACTCTTCACCTACCTAATGTAAAATTTGATATCCTAAAATATATCTTTGTTACTTCTCACCTGTCACAACAGAAATTCTGATTTTTTTTTTTTTTATTTTTTTTGAACTTTGGCCTTTCGCAATGCAGTAACCGATGTCAAAAAGATTATGGATAAAAATCGTGCAGATTGGCTCTGCTATAGAGAACCTGTTGAAAACTTGAAGGCTCGCTACCCAATCTGGTTTAGATTACAGCAAGTAAGCTATTTGTATTCGTAGACTTTTCTAATGTTGGAACTTTGAATCTTGTAATTAGCTGGTAGGACAATTGAGATATTGGACCGAGCTCATTTATTTATTCAATTTTTTTGACTTAATTTACGACTTGATTTTCAATTTGTTTTTAAACGAAGTGCTTCACATTCTAGTATACATTTTCAGATTACTGGTTATACCCTGTAGTAAATTCTTTCACTTATCCCTTGTTAAGTACTTTCAGTTGCATAGCTAATATATATGTGCTGTGCATCTTTGTTATGACCGTTTTGGTTATGCATGTTTATTTTGTGTTTGAATTATGTACTTCTATCGCAGTTTGGAGTTTGAATGTGCAGAGTTCCGGGTGGATTATCATTACCTCATTCATAAAACAGAATACTTATGCATGCATTGATAATATTTCTGTTTATCCGGTTTCTTCTATCAGATCTCTGTCATGGTCCTCCTTCCAAGACAGAAAAGGTCTTATCTCGTTAATAGTCTACTATATTACTCTTTTGCAAACTCAAGTCAGGAAGCACAAAGACCTCGGAGGAAGCCATATCTGACTAGTATTGGTTATTCGGTTGGAACCCGCTTTGTCCTCCCCTTGAGCTCCTTTCATCGGATCTCCAACTTATGACAAGTATTTGAATAGTTGTTTCCTAACCACTCTATGGAAACTAGCGTGGTGAGTGGTGACTAATATCAGTTGTTTAACACAATCAATATTTAAAGTAAAAGATTGTCATAGTCCAGGCTTGATTATTGCCATGAGCAATCACTTTTTGGAGCCCAAGCAAGTCACGAATTCATTATCCCTTTGTTTGTATTCGCAAGGAATTTCAGTAAGGATTTGGATTTCATTGTCTTCAGGATCAAACCATTTTTCGTTACAAAACTAAGGTCAAAATTTGATTTGAGAGTGTTATGAATTGGGTGATCAAAACCCTAGCTTGGATTGGCAAAGAAACGAGCTAGGAGGTAAAGAAGTTGCTGATTTTGGTACTGCAACTAGGTCGTGGGACCTACTGAGTAGGTCTTGCGACCTAGTTCGTGTTGGTCAGTTTTTTGGAATTGTTTCCTTGTTCGTTTTGGCAACTTTTGGACGATGCTTTGGGCACAAATCAGTAGTATAGGCCTATATATGGGTGTAGGACTCTTCTATTGACAAGTGTGGTGTGTCTTGGATTGTAATTGACTCTCTCATCAATAAATTGGTTCCGTTTGGTCCGTGGATGTAGCTAGCCTAAAAACTAGTGAACCGCGTTATATCGTTGTGTTGTTCTTCATCTTCTTCGTTCATCATCTCTTCTTGATTCCTAACAAGTGGTATCATCGCTTCCACATCGTTTTCTAACAAGTGGTATCAGAGCCTGGTTGTTGGGTTAGGGTTTGTTGGTGAGGAGTGATGGCGAATTCGTTTGGGATGAAGAGCTATCGTGTTGATGAAGATATTGTTGATACACCCACCAACCAAACCTTTATTGGGAGGCTATCGGGTTCCTTGTTGTGGGAGCTATCAGGTTCTTTGCCATGAGCATCGGGCGCGCATTCTAGCGCGAATTTGGAGGTTCACGTGCAATTGGCGTTCCGGCGCAATCGGGCTTCCCGCATGGAGCATTGGGCGTGTGGATCTCAATCGGGCTCATCCGTTGCAAGAACTCGTAAGAGTTGGAGCATCGGCATGGAGCGATCTTGTTCGGGCCGCTAGGAGGATTCAAGTCAAGGTGGAGAGGGCTCAAATCAACCGGCGGATTTAGCTCGTGGCATGGAGCATTGACGTGCGTTGTTGGCACGTGATTGATTGGTGACCCGTTATTGGGCGCGGATTGATTGGTTACATGTTTTTGGGCATGTATTAATTGGCGGCGTGTTATTGTGCACGCATTCATTGTTGGCACGTTATTGGGCCTGTCTCGATTGGCGTCTTGGTGCGGTAAAGTATTGGCGGCGCAATTGGCATGACTTGTTTGATAGGCACTTTTGTCACGAAGTGTCATTGGCGTGACGATTGGGGAGATGCATTTTGTCATGGTGCATTAGGGTGTGTTGATTGAGACACACAAGTCAATGCGTTTGTTGAGACGCAAAGACGCGCTTGTTGTGGCGCATAGTGGATGTGTTCCAATACCGTAAATTTGGGAATACATTCTATCGGTTGATTGGTTGATTGTTTCAATTTGGGTGGAGCACTTCGAATTCGATTGTTGGAGGTGATCCACAATTGGCGCATTCGTTGAAAGGATGGATGGCAATTGGAGAAACGATTTGGTGAATTGGCTTTCGCATCTAAGTGCGGAATATCGGGTTTTGGATTGATGAAGAGCATTGGATTGGTTGCTAGGGAGTTTTGATCAAGGTGGAGATTTGTTATGAATTGGGTGATCAAAACCCTAGCTTGGATTGGCAAAGAAACGAGCTGGGAGGCAAAGAAGTTGCTGATTAAGGTACTACAACTAGGTCTTGGGACTTACTGAGTAGGTCATGCGACCTAATTCGTGTTGGTCAGTTTTTTGGAATTGTTTCCTTGTTTGTTTTGGCAACTTTTGGACGTTGCTTTGGGGCACTAGTCAGTAGTATAGGCCTATATATGGGTGTACGGCTCTTCTATTGACAAGTGTGGTGTGTCTTGAATTGTAATTGGCTCTCTCATCAATTAATTGGTTCGTTTAGTCCGTGGATGTAGCTAGCCTAAAAACTAGTGAACCACGTTATATCGTTGTGTTGTTCTTCGTCTTCTTCTTCGTCTTATTACTCTTTTTGGTTCCTAACAAGTGGTATCATCGCTTCCGCATTGTTTTCTAACAGAGAGTTTTAGCCCTAACAAATCCTTCACAACATAGTGGATTTCAAATGACTACTAAACACGTGTCGTTTCAAATCTTAACAATTTGAGCTATGGAGACCCTTTCAAACATCTTATTGATCTTTCGCTACCGATCCCCTCAAACTAAGTTCAATTATGTGTATACATCTCTTGCTTTGAACCCAAATTCAAATCCTCAATCCAAACGCAACCTATAGGATATTCCTAGAGACAGCCGTAAATTCAACATATCATAATAACTAATAAGATACTTAGTTCAGTTAATAGATATTCTCAAAGTAATTAGACCCTCAGCTTCAAACATGCCCTCCCCTGAAGTCCTTTTTTATGGGTAAGGACTTGCGGCATTTGCTTGTCCTCTTTCTTTTATGATAACTATGTATGGCTGCAGCATCTTGGTACCAACAAAATTTTCTTCAATAGTAGACCCTAGCTTGGCCCAAAATTTGAATGCTACTACTTTTCCAAGAATTTTAATCTTGTCTTTTGAATCTAAACAGCCAGGATTCTAATTTTAGTGACGGGCAGGGAAGGATTCTTGGTGTGGGGCACCCTTTGCATCAGGTTTGGAGATAAGAACTCACGATCAATTTTTTAACACAGATATTCCGATTTATTTGAGGATGATCTTTGCAGTTTGAGCCATTTTAAAGATGTGGGATATGTTGCCAGCTTTAGGGTCGTAAAATTTGTTAATCATTGTATCTCTTTCTTCATTTCCTTGGTTGCTTTTTGTGTCAGTTATTTGGATGACGTAATCCTGACATAAGTCCAAAGGGTGCAAAAGAGATGGGACGGAGTGGTAGGAGAATTTTTTTAGTGCTCTATTAGAGCACCACGTGGTGCTGTACAACCATTAAAGTGCAACACTTAAACAAACTGTCAGTGATTGGCAGACACTCATTGGTTGTAGAGCACCAATTGGTGCTCTTTTGGAGCACTAAAAATTTGCTCCTATTGTAGAGGGAACCTGGAAATATCAAATCAACTTTGCTTGATCAGAAATTTGAGAAAATATGCGCGTGAGCACAATGGGCTTTCCATTCCCATCATTCAGACACTCTCATCAAAATCTAAAATAGGTAGCCAGAGTTTTTCTTACGTAATTTACAGCTCCCCATGCTGGTACTGGTGGTGCGCGTACCCTCTATTCAAGTGCCTGTAATACCTCTTCCACACACACCTACAGTTGCATGTAGGGTTTTTCGCTGTGCTTATGAGGATTGCATCTTTGGGAGATACTTAGTGCCTCGATTTGTGTTTATGATTCAAGCAGCAATCAGTAAAGGACATATTTTTTGGTTCATAGTAGTACAAGTACGAGCTATATAAAGAGGGACACTAATAAGATAAAAATTCTGGCTAGAATGCTTAGTCTGTAGCTCCGTGTATCCTTCTGTGGTTACGATTGATGTCAATTTATAGGGTTCATTTCCAAATACTCTATCAATTCATGGTTGCTTGTGATCTATATTTTAAATGCTCCATTGATTACATCCATTTGATGGGTTCTCCCTCCACGATGTCTCCATGTTACTCTTGATAGAGACCACTTGTTCTGTGGGCTATAGCTGGAGAAGGAGCGGGAATCGTTTTAATCAATGGTTATGGGCTTACATGGCAACGCTCAGTTAATTAATAATGAAACATTGTTTAGTGGTTTGAGGTGTTAACAGTTGCACAAACTCATCGTTGTAGTTTTACCATGGTGTCATGGACCCATGAAATTATGGGTGGGTAGATACCCATTTAGAACTCTCATGCAATTAGAATGGTCCAAGTTCAATTGTGCGCGTATATGATCCCAATTAAGATAGCTATAATTACTTGTATAATCCTTTATGGGTAATATATAGAATCTTTGCATATGATCATTGATGTTCATGATTATTTTATCTTGTATGTAGGATCATCTTCTTTTGGTGCATGGTATTCTATTGGCTGTTTAATGAGTTGCTTTCTCTTTTGTCCGGTCCTGCTATCTGTAATTAAATTACCCAATTCTGTAGTATATTCAAGGATGTAGTTCTCTGCGTTTCTTTTTCCGTTCTTTCTTAGTCATCACATCATTTTATTGTCCTACATAGTTTATATTAGCTAATTGTTCACGTGAAAACGTTTCAGGTTCCTGACGATCAGGAGGTGGGTTATGTTCCTCTGAGCATGGGTGGAGCATATCCTGGTCTGTATCTGTTTACATCTCCATCCAGGTTTGTCCGACCCGTTAGAAATATTTCTGTTATTTCTGCTGGAGGCAATGACATTGAACTCATTGGTCCCTTTGAACAGGTAAGAAACCTTATTAGATACTAAAATAGAAAACTTTTGGCTGCATACTTCGTCAAAGCAAGTTGGTAGCTTCCATAATTTCCTACAGGCTTTATGATATATTCTGAATCGGTCTACAAAATTAAATTGGGCAGGTCTATATGGAAGTAAGATGTGCGGATGGAGATGGAGGTAGAGGGGTTAGTTTAGCTGCTACTCATGAGGAGATCCATCCATCTGGAATGGTCAGTGTAGTTGCCGATCTCACACCCTATTCCGATCATAATCAGAGTCCCCGGAACATCAGAACATGTACCAGTGTCAGGTTATCTTTTGCATCTCACTGAAAGTGTTTTTTTTTTTTTTTTTTGCATGAGCTTTAGATGGGGAAGCAAACTATGGCATTTTCACAGGCAATTAACTGTCGGGTAGATCAGACATTATTATTTGTTCCCAAGATTTCTTAGAAGTTAGAAGCTTTATTGGTACTTATTGAGCACGCAACAAGTATTTTATTTTTGCTTGCTTTTAGTCTTTGTGAGTGATTTCATTGTTGGAAGGAAAAGATAAGGTGAACCAGTATAGACTTGGACCTTTCTTGACAAGAAACTCTTTGTTTGGCTGGTTAAACTATATTACAGTCCCTGAATAGAGGGAATCAGAGGACTAGCCGAGCAGTAGTTTCACTGTCTAGTGGGTAGCTCTCATATTGGGGTTGGACAGATTCAAGAATATCTTTATGCATCTGTTTTGAATGTTAGAAGCTTTTTTTATTCTATAATGGGTCTGTTTGGGGGCCAGAGATATTTCCTATTATTAGAATAATATTTGTCAACGTTTGGTTAAGAAGAGGAGATATGTTTACATGTCAATAAAGTAATTTTTGAGAGCTCTTGAGAGAAACGGTATTCAGTGTCATGGTTAGGTAATCCCTAATGGTGTGTTTGGATGAAGAATTACAAAATTTGTTGGAATTTTAAAACGATGGGTTCCAAATGAAGGGGTTTGATATGCCAGGATCTAATAATTTCTAGTTTGGGAACTAGATAAAACGATTGGCATTTGGTTTGGGCTTGGGCTTGGGTTTTGGGCTCGTAGGCATTCAGTATCTTGTCTGGGACAAGTGATGAAGCTCTGGATTTCCCCCCTTCTAAGACCTACCATTGTGAACGCCGCCATCGACCTCTCACCACCACCTTGTTGCTTGACGCCGGCACAGCGTTATTCAGCCCTCATCGCCATTGATAGGTACTTGAGAGCCGCGGTGTCGCTGGTCGTGGCCGTGCGGTTTTGAGTCGCGGTGACACAAATTTTGAAGCGGCGGTGTTGGCAGGTGGGGAGATTGTGGTGGTGGGGGCTGTTAATAAGGTGGTTCATTACTGGGTGGGCCTTACGAAGGTGGTCGGAGTTTATGTGACGATGGTGACTGAAGTGATTGAGGTGACTGCTCAGGGTGCCCAAATGGACTAAAAAAGGATTCATTCCACTTTTTTCACATTCCTATTTCTGTTTACGAAGGTGGTTGTCGAACTAGTGATGGTGGTTGCTCTCGTAGTGGTGGTGGTTGTGGTCGAGCTGGTGGTGGCGGTCGAAATTATGGTGGAAGTAGTCAGAGTGGTGGTGATTGTGGTCGAACTGGTGGTGGTGGTTGCAGTGGTTGGAGTGGCGGCGGTTGAAGTTATGGTGGTGCCGTGGTGGTGGCTGCAGTGAAATCATTGTTAAATCAAATAAATTTTTTTAACGCAAAAGCTTCAAACGTGGAATTTGAAATGACTCTACTTATGGGGAATTTGAAATTCCAAGTTGATGGTTCAAAATTCCTCGTTTTAATGACGCGGAATTTTCAAACTGCCAAGCACAATTTACCTAAACGCATCATTTTAAAATGATGAATGAAATTCCAAGTTTTAATGACGCATCCAAACACACTATAAAGGATAAAAGTTTGAGGTGCATTACTACCTGTAATACAGTGGAGTTATTAAACATAAATATTCCCATTATTTTGGTGACTTATGCTGCATCCAGAAGTAGGGCTAGAAGATGCTATCAAGAGCAAATTATGGGAAGATCTGGATGGGGTAGCTTGGTGTTACCAAGTGGAGAGAGAGTTCGCTATAGGTGGGATCTTTGTGGACATGTTGTTAGGGATAACAACTGTTTATGACAGACTACACAGGCTTTGGTGTTGGAGATGGAAGTGACACCTTAGAGTTCTCGCTTTGGCACGTGATCTTGTAGTAACGAACACATTCTAGAGGAAGAGGGATGAACTCATTAACACATGAAGGTGGATCTAATGGCAGGCAAATAGCATCTTTCTTATGAGGAGAGGCTATAAAATGATGTGCAATATAATACTCCAAAGTTGTAGTAGGTGAGAGTTTGACGACCCAACATGGGCTTTTGGTTTGGATTGTTTGTGTTAAGAGATGGAAGGCTAGCAGTCGGGGAACTAAGCCCAACCCTCCCTCGTCTTTTGGAAGGCAGATCGTATCCCACTATACAAGATGATCTTTTTTATCCACATCAGAGTCTGTATGTAGTGCAGGAATGTAGTGACTCCATTAAATAAGAAGGCAGCTTTTTTTGCTGCTTTTTTTGCATGTTAGTGCAGGAATGGGAAGGGGTATGACTCCATTAAATAAGAAGGCAGATTTTTTTGCATGTTAGTGATTACCTCTTTGCTTCACGCCTTTACTGAATCTATCATGGACCAGATTAAAGCTACCCAAGTTTTCTGTAGCAGGAATGTTTTATCAGGGTTCTAATAGGGTTTTGATCTCTCCTAGGGGTATTAGCAGAGAAAACCACTCGGACTTATGCAGGTTAATTTTTAAACCAGAAAGAGTTGTGAAATCTTCCAACACTTTCTTTGATAATCTAGATGTTATTAAATAAGCTCTGCCGCACAACATGAGCTCATCACTCATCAGTATAGAACCAATGGGACACACATGGACCATTTTTTGAAGTTCTAATGCCTTAGTAAAACTTATCATTTACAAGACTAGTAAACATCTGAGACAGTCTTTCCATGCTAAGCAAAAAAATGTAGGTGAGGGGGGTCGCCCTATCTAATCTCTGTCCCTACTTTGAAATCATCCAGAACATTCACATGACGGGGGATGTCATGTGGCGTTCCCGAGAATTAGAGGTTTACGCTCTAGTAGGGAACAATGCGCTATTCACACGTGTCTGGGAAATTATTAAGGTTTCTTATGTAGAAATGATGAAAGTTAAGTTGAGGAGGAAAGAATTCCATGAGTTCTAAAAGACATACATATGTGATCAACAATGGCAAGGATAATGTGTTAACATTCATATACATTTTTTGGTTGTAGTTATTTTATGTTGAGGGGTTGTTATGATTTTCTTTTACGCCGAATGAAGTTTGATTTAGATCCTAAATAATTATCATTTTAATATAGTTATGTGTGTATATTGTATGTCTATCATCTCCCCTTTTAGCGTGCCGGTGATGTTCCAATGTTACTGAATGACAGACTGAAATACGTTACCAAGTATCACCACTGCAATTAGCAAATAACCCAACATGAGCAGGGTTAGCTTCGAACTGGAAGTTGAGTAGCCACATTGAAACTCTATTGGTTTAGCTGTGGTTGTGCCTGCTCTAAAGTAGAAGATGAATCATTTGCTGTTTCATACAACTAGGTAGCTGTCAGTGGTAACTGTCATAAAATGTCCATGAACACGTGAAAATCTATTATTTAATCAAATTTAAGAAACTTAAGTTAGAATCTTTGCATATATATACTTGGAAATTCTTTTCTAACTAAGAACCTTTACAAGAAATTTCCTGACTGGAAGTATGACATGTAAGAGTTCAAGATAGTGCCACGGTTACTAGGGCAGAGCACGGGTCGGTTCGGCCGGGGATTTTGCTAAATGGCCAACTGACCGGATCAAATCGGGTAGAGAGAATCCAGAACCGACCCAATCATTACCACTACAAAACCAATAGCTTCGGGTTCGTTCGGACCGGGTTAGGTCGGGCGGGTTTCATGATTTCATCGGGTCCCTTCTTGAAGCTTCACAGTAATTCCGGAAACGAAATCACAGGAAAAAAGTGGAGGAAGAAGAGGTTTATGTACATCAGAGACAACGATGAAGCTCTCGCATACAGGTAATGGCCCATTGGATGTTGAGGATTTGAACTTGATCTATCCTTCCATACCAATTGAGCGACGAATTCATCTCTCTTTTGCCGGGATCGAATCTAGAGAATCGGACTCCGTGGTTTTCACTCTCGCCGGAGTCAAAGGGTCGTACGAATGACGATGGGAGTGCTAGTAAAGGTCAATTCCCTGCCTATTATTCCATCTTCACAATCAGTAAATAGAGGTTACAAACACTACTCCTACTAATTACAAACAAAGTCCTCAACTAAGTGAGGTATATACGAAAACGTCCTACGACTATTACTCCCCCGCAGTCGAAACTGTAGGCGTGCCAACACTGAGACTGGAACGGAAGCGCTGGAACAAGGGCCGAGGAAGACCCTTGGTGAAGATGTCGGCGTACTGATAATCTGCTGGAATGTGCAACACGCGAAGCTGACCCAAACGAACCTTCTCACGAACAAAGTGTAGATCAATCTCAACATGCTTAGTGCGTTGATGCTGAACAGGATTACCACAGAGATAGACAGCACTCATTGTCGTGTCGACAGTGGCTCGAGGCGGGGGGACACGAAGCTAAAGAAGCAAATTCCGAACCCAACAGAGTTCGGAGACGGCGTTAGCAACACCGCGATACTCAGCCTCAGCACTAGAACGAGATACCGTGGCCTGTCGCTTGGACGACCAACTCAGAAGATTGTCTCCGTAGAAGACACAGTAACCAGAAGTGGAGCGGCGCGTGTCCGGACAACCAGCCCAATCAGCGTCAGTGTAGGCGGTGAGGGAATCAGCGGCGGAAGCAGAGAGCCGAAGACCATACTCAAGTGTCCCACTGATGTAGCACAAGATACGCTTCAGAGCATGAAAGTGCGGCTCACGGGGGTCATGCATGAAGAGACAGACCTGCTGAACGGCAAACTGGATGTCTGGTCGGGTGAACCAGACGAATCACGGGTGACAGCGATGCCCAGAAAATGATGCAGATGGCCCAGGTCAGTCATGGCAAACTCTCCAGAGAGCTGGGAGACAATCTGATCCAAGACAACCGGAGACGACCCAGTGATGACGATATCATCCACATAGAGCAGGAGGTAGACGATGTCCGAGCCACGACTGTAGACGAAGAGAGACTCATCACATGAGCAACCAGAGAAACTGATAGTCTGTGTGAGGACGGTGGCAAATCGCTGAAACCAAGCACGAGGAGCCTGCTTCAGACCATATAAAGATTTGCGTAACCGGCAAACAAAGTCAGGATGGCGTGTGTCGCGGTAGCCAGGGGGCTGATGCATGTATACCGTCTCAGAGAGATCACCATGAAGAAAAGCGTTCTTGACATCCAGTTGACGGATAGGCCAAGAGCGCGTGACGGCAATGCTGAGAACTGTACGTATGGTGGTCGGTTTGACAACCGAGCTGAAAGTCTCCTCACAATCGATCCCAACCATCTGGGACTTCCCATTAGCTACCAATCGCGCCTTATAGCGCTGCAGACTGCCATCAGCGCGAAACTTGTGGCGAAAGAGCCACATAGATCGCAGAACATTGGCCCCTGTCGGGCGAGGAACCAGATCCCAAGTGTGGTGCGTAACCATAGCTCCAAACTCATCATCCATGGCCGTTTTCCAGTGAGGATCGGACAAGGTGAGGATGGGGGATTTGGGAAGGGGGGAGATGGGGTCTGGTGATTGGACCGCTAAAGTGAGACGGGTGACTGGTTTGACTATGCCATGCATGGATCGGGTGGTCATCTGAGGAGAGGTAGGAAGAGGAGAAGTAGCCACTGGGCTTGGTGTGGGTGACTTAGGAGGGTCAGGCAACACAGGCACAGATGGTACAGTAGAGGGGCGAGTGGACACAGACCGACGGACGTAGTGCTGAGGAAAAGGTTCCACAAGGGTCCTGGACGGGGTAAGCTGTGTAGGTGCCCTAGGAGGTGTGGGTGGCGATGGGGGTGCCCTAGGAGGTGTGGGTGAGAGTGCAGGAGCCACAAGGTGGAGAGCACGATGAGTGAAGAGGTGAGACGGAAGACTGTCATCAGGATCAGACGTCCTGTGAACAGAGGGAGACACTGACCCAGGAGAGGAGAAAGGGAACACCGTCTCATCAAAAGTGACGTGGCGGGAGTGCTCAAGTCGAGACACCTGTACCCACGATGGTTAAGAGGGTAGCCCAAAAAAACACATCGAACAGAGCGGGGTGCAAGCTTGTGAGGTGAGGTGGCAGAGAGGTTCGGGTAACACAAGCATCCGAACGTGCAAAGATGCTCATAGGAGGGTGAGCGATGATAGAGGACAACAGTAGGGATAATGTTGCCAATGACTTTGGTGGGAAGAATATTATGGAGGTAGACAGCAGTGAGAAGAGACTCAACCCAGAAAGAGGCTGGTAGAGAAGCCTGAGCTAGGAGAGCACGCATAATGTCATTGATTCTACGAATCATGCGTTCAGCTTTGCCATTTTGAGATGACGTCTGAGGACACGCAAACCGGAAGACTAGTCCATGATTAATGGCGTGGGAGTGAAAGGAGCCATTATCAAATTCTCCACCAAGGTCACATTGGAAACTCTTGATGGGTCGCTGAAACTGGGTTTGGACAAAGGTAGTGAATTGTTTGAATTTCGATATTGCTTCGCTTTTCTGTTTTAGTGGGAAAACCCAGAGAAAATGTGTGTAATCATCTAAGAGTAGTAGGTAGTATTTGTAGTGCGATTTGCTTAAAACCGGAGATGTCCATAAATAACTGTGAACAATGTCAAACGGACTAACAGTGGAAGAAGTAGAAGCTAAGAAAGGCAAACACACATGTTTACTAATCTGACAAGCATGACAAAGAGTGTCTGACTTATTCCTACTACAAGCTATGAACTGACTACTACGAAGCAAATCTAAAGCTGGACGCCCGGGATGACCGAGGCGGTTGTGCCAAACTGAAGCAGGAAGAGCAGCTAACGAGATAGCGGACGGCTGTGGTGGGCCAGGCTGGAATGGATAGAGATCACCCGAACTGTTGCTCCTCTGTAAAAGAGCTCCCGAACGTAGGTCCTTCACAGAAAAATCAAAAGGGTCAAACTCAACAGAAACCTGATTGTCAGTGGTAAATTGACAAACAGATTCTAGGTTTTTGATAACATTTGGTGTGAGTAAGACATTTCTAAGGTGAAGGGAACGGGTGTCGGTGGTAAGGGTGTGACTGCCAGATCCTTTCACTGGAATGCTAGAGCCGTTTCCCACAAGTATGTTAGAAAATGACAAGATGATGAGAGAGAGGAGAGGATACCTGACTGCGGAGTGAGGTGAGCTGATGCGCCGGAATCCAGATACCAAGTCTGATCCGGGACGCTGAGTGTCATGCCAGAAAGCTGAGAACCCAAATCCGTAGCAGTCGGATGGCCAGAATGAGCAGTGAGGGCCTGATGACGCGCAGCTGGTGGTGGACCGAGAAGGCCAACATGACTAGGCGGAGTACTCCAGCCCGTAGTCGGGTAAGGGCATGGAGGTGCGGGTCCTGTAGGGAAGGGGCACCAAACCCAGGAGCCTTGTGAGGCCGAGGTGAAAGGAATCAAGTGATTCCAGAAACAACAGAAATCAAATTTAACAAACAAAATCAAATTTCATTGAAAAATTTCAGCAGAGCTTCGCTACATGGTTATGGCAGACGAAGAAGATGAAAAATTACAGAACCCTTGTTGAAGAAGGGTATATGAAGGCAGTACACCAACGGTCTTATTTAAGACCGTTGGATCAAGGAGATCAAATCTCAGCCGTACATATCTTTCACTAATTCTACTATTGCCCAACAACTTTGGCAAGAAATGTAAACAAGTCTTAATAATATAAATTCTGCCTCAGCAGTTTTGAAAAAGGCAAAAGATGACCTCTGAGATAAAATAGAAGGGGAAGCAACTTCTGAGAAAAGACAATTTGACCCCTTGACTATTTATATTTTGAGAAGACTTGTTCCATTGACTTATCTGGGCTTTCTTTGACTTCTTTCTTGATTTTGAATTCTTCATTGCTGCTGCAACTTTGAGTTTTCCATTTCTGCAATTGAGTTCTCCATTTCTTCAATCCTGCTAATACCCTCCCTCAAGTTAATGGTGTTGGTGAGACCATTAACTTGGACTTCAAATAATCAAAAGCAGCTGCAGCCAAGCCTTTGGTGAATAGGTCTCCTAGCTGATCTGCAGAGTAAACAAAGTCCACCAGTAATTGTTTCCTTAAAACTTTTTCTCTTATAAAATGATAATCCAATTCAATGTGTTTTGTCTTAGAGTGCATAATAGGATTTGCTGTCATATGAATTGCAGATTCATTGTCACAAAAAAGGATAGGAGGAAAATGCAAAAAAATATGCAAGTCTTGAAATAAATATTGAAACCATGTAATTTCAGCTGCAGTGGTAGCCAGGGCTCTGTATTCAGCCTCAGAAGAGGATCTGGATACAGTTGGCTGTTTTTTTGCAGCCCAATGAATTGGATTGTTGCCTAAGAAGAGGACAAATCCAGTTGTGCTTCTTCTGTCAGTGGGATTACCAGCCCAGTCTGCATCAGAGAAGGCACAGAACTTCAATTCACTAGGTTTGTAGAAGAGACCATCATTAGTGGTGCCTCTTAAGTATCTAAGAATTCTCTTTGCTCCCAACATATGTTGTGTAGTAGGACAATGCATAAATTGGCATAGATAATTGACAGCAAAACATATGTCAGGTCTAGTGAAAACTAGATATTGAAGAGCACCCAGAAGTTGTCTGAAGGGGGTAGGATCAGACAATAATTCACTATCATTAAATGTGTATTTAATGCCAGATATGGTAGGAGTATGACAAGGAGTACAATTTTGCATATTGTATCTTTGCAGCAAATCATGAATATATTTTGATTGATGAATGAAAATGCCTTTGTCATTTCTATCAATTTGCAGACCCAAAAAATAAGTAAGGGGTCCAAGATCATTCATATTAAACTCAGATTTCAATTTGGAAATAAGATAAGAAATGTAGTTTTGATCATTTCCAGTTAAAATAATATCATCCACATATAAGAGTAAAACAGTAAGAGAAGATGTGTGTGAATTGTGTCTAACAAACATAGAAGTATCAGCTTGAGATTGAGTAAAACCTAAAGACAATATAAATTCAGTGAATCTCTCAAACCAAGCTCTAGGAGCTTGTTTGAGTCCATAAATAGCTTTGTTAAGCTTGCATACATGATCAGGGAAGAGATGATGTTTAAAACCAGGAGGTTGTTGCATATAAACAGTTTCTTTGAGAAACCCATGCAGAAAAGCATTTTTGACATCAAGTTGTTTAAGAGACCAATTGTAAGAAGCAGCAAGAGCCAAAACAGTTCTAACAGTTGCATGTTTAACAACAGGACTAAATGTTTCTTCAAAGTCAATGCCTGGGGTTTGACTAAACCCCTTAGCCACTAATCTGGCTTTGTATCTAGACACAGAACCATCTGGGTTGTATTTGGTTCTAAAAACCCATTTGTTCCCTACAATATTTGTATTGTAGGGTCTTGGAACTAATGTCCAAGTGTTTTGCTCTGTGAGGCTAGAGAACTTTTCAGTCATTGCTTGTAGCCACTGAGAGTGTTTTCTAGCCTCTGTGAAACAAGTTGGTTCAGTTAAGAAAGGAGAAATTTCAGAGTTACCAGAGATAGCTGTGAATCCAAAATTCTTTTTCTTAAAAATTCCAGACTTGCTTCTTGTCTGCATAGGATGACCCCCAGCTGGATGATGTCTATCTGCTTCAGTAGTTGCCATGCCAATGTCACTTGTGGATGGATCATCAGTTATGGTGTGATCATCATTTGTAGAAGCTGGCTGCAAAGACTGAGAGATAGTTACATCCTGAGTCTGAGAGTCTCCAGCAGATGTGTCTGATCTGTTCTCATCAGTTGTGTATGATCTGTTCTCATCAGGTTGAATTGGTGGAATCAAGTGAGTATCATGTTCTGTGTTGTGGCATGAATCATGTGTAGTATTGTTCTCATCAATTGTACCTGAAGAAGAATTAACAATGTTAGGTGAAGAGTCATGATTCAAGAAATCAGAAGGCAGTAAAATAGGAATGTCACCAATATGCAGTTCATTAGAGGAATTCATAGAATCAGAGTTTAAATTAGAACACTCTTTATTATAAGGAAAAGTGTTTTTATCAAATATTACATCTCTACTGATGAAGAATTTTTGAGTATTTTTATCAAAGCACACATATCCTTTGTAATTGTGAGCATATCCAAGAAACACACATTGTCTGGTCTTGGGATCTAGTTTAGAATCATTGTAATGTCTTAAATAGGGATAACAAGCACACCCAAAGACTTTAAATCTGCTATAATCAGGTTTAGTTTTGTAAAGTAATTCCCAAGGAGATTTGTTATAAGTGTTTTTGCTTGGCATACAATTTATCAAATAAACAGCAGTACTAAATGCATGATACCAAAAATATTTAGGTAATTTAGCATGAGCAAGAAGAGTAACTGCAGTTTCAACAATGTGTCTATGTTTTCTCTCAGCTACACCATTTTGTTGAGGAGTATAAGGACAAGATTTTTGATGAACAATGCCTTGTGAATTTAAAAAGGTTTGAAAGATATAAGAGACATATTCACCACCTCCATCAGATCTCAAAATTTGAATGGAGGAGTTCAATTGTTTTTCAATTTCAGTTTTGAATTTTGGAAAAACAAGAGCAACTTCAGATTTATGATGTAGAGGAAAGATCCATGTATACTTAGAATAGTCATCAACAAATAACACATAGAATCTGTAGCCATGATAAGATTTCACATTTGCTGGCCCCCATACATCACTATGAAGAAGATTAAGTGGAGCTTTGGACTGAGTAGTAGATGACTTATAAGGCAGTTTAGTCATTTTTCCCAACAAGCAATGTTCACACACAGTACTAGCAGAAATATCAGAAACTTTAAGGTCTTTACACATATGAGAAGATGAAATAAATATAAGTCTCAAAATTTCTTCAGAGGGATGTCCTAATCTGGCATGCCAGAGAGGACATTTGACTTGTTTTCCTAAATAGACATGTTTTGTAGTCTTGTCTTGATGATCACCAGGGAAGGGTTGAGTGTGTATGGGATACAAACCATTTTCACTCAACCCTTGGTAGAGAATGGTGCCCTGAAGTTTGTCCTGAATATAAAACATATCAGCATCAAAATAGAAGGAACAATTGTGTTGTTTACACAATTGATAGACAGATACAAGATTAGCAGCTAGGTTGGGAACATGTAAGGTATTAGGTAAAGTGAAAGAATGTGAGGAGGTTTTAAGAAGAGCAGTACCAGTATGAGAAATAGGAAGAGTGTTGCCATTTCCAATTGAAACCTTGTCATTTCCATTGTAGGTAGACCCCAGACTAAGTTTACCAAAATCAGCTGTCATGTGATTATTGGCTCCTGAATCAGTGAGCCAATAATTTGGACTTATACTAGGTGAAGGTCCAAGGAGGCTAGCATTGTAGGCATTGAGTTGAGGTTGAGGTCCAGTGTTAGGTGCAGACACATTGGTTGGAGAGTACTGGTCTTGATTCACATTCATGATTGGGGAAGCAACATTGTTCATAGCAGCTAACTGAGATGGAGGCTTCTTGCCTTGATATGCATAGTCCAATCTATGCCAACAGTCAATAGCAGAATGATAATCCATACCACATATTTGACAATTGATAGGATTACCTGCATTGTCAAAGCTAGGTCCTCTGTTCTTAGACTGACTACCTCCTCTATTATAACCCCTACCACCTCTAGAAGAGTCTTGAAATCTTCCACCATTATAGTTACCTCTTCCAGTTGAGTAGTTAGGGTTATAGTTTTGACCTTGATAATTAGGGTTTTGACCAGACCCTTGATTTTGATAACCAGAACCAGGATTAAACTTAACTGATTGATCAGTGTTCCCAGTTCCTTGACCTCTACCATAACCATTGATTTGATTTTTAACATTATCATAACCATTTCCTTTTCCTCTTCCACCATTAAACACATTAGAAACATAAGCAGCAGACCCAGTCAACTCATTACCCATAACAGATTGAGATTCTATCATCTGTTCTTCAGCTTTCAACAGAACATGCAATTCTTCAAAATTGATCTTATCAGGAGACACAGACATAGTAACACGCAAACCAGATCTAAAAGAGTTATATTCAGGAGGCAAGCCATGTAAGGCATAGAGAATCATATCTTGATCATCAGTATTCACCATAGCAGAAGACAGTTTATCTCTTAGGGTTTTCAACTTTTGCATGTAGACATCAACAGAATCAGATTTCTTTCTAATAGTTTGTAGCTCAGATCTTAATTGCATGATATTAGATCTAGTAAGGGAGGAGTACCTGTTCTCCAGAGAAACCCAAACATCACGAGAGAAAGGCTTACCAACCACCTGAACCAAGGCCTCTTGAGAGAGAGTTGCTGTGAGAAGAGATAGAACGATTTGATCTTGAGTAACCCAAGCGTCATATTCTGGATTGCGATTTTCAGTGACTGTTCCATCGCCGTCGGTCAGGAACTCGAACGGACACACCCGAGAACCGTCAACGAAACCAAAGAGAGACTGGGTTTTGAGGAGAGTAGAGATTTGATAACGCCAGATAACATAATTAGTGTTATCCAACTTGAAAGGGACTAGGTTATGAACTTGTGAGAGAAGATAGAAAGGGTTTGAGGACCCCTGAGATTGATTCGTAGAGAGAGCCATGGCTCTGATACCATGAAAGGAATCAAGTGATTCCAGAAACAACAGAAATCAAATTTAACAAACAAAATCAAATTTCATTGAAAAATTTCAGCAGAGCTTCGCTACATGGTTATGGCAGACGAAGAAGATGAAAAATTACAGAACCCTTGTTGAAGAAGGGTATATGAAGGCAGTACACCAACGGTCTTATTTAAGACCGTTGGATCAAGGAGATCAAATCTCAGCCGTACATATCTTTCACTAATTCTACTATTGCCCAACAACTTTGGCAAGAAATGTAAACAAGTCTTAATAATATAAATTCTGCCTCAGCAGTTTTGAAAAAGGCAAAAGATGACCTCTGAGATAAAATAGAAGGGGAAGCAACTTCTGAGAAAAGACAATTTGACCCCTTGACTATTTATATTTTGAGAAGACTTGTTCCATTGACTTATCTGGGCTTTCTTTGACTTCTTTCTTGATTTTGAATTCTTCATTGCTGCTGCAACTTTGAGTTTTCCATTTCTGCAATTGAGTTCTCCATTTCTGAGTTCTCCATTTCTTCAATCCTGCTAATACGAGGGTGCAGCAGGGGGTGTCGGTGCAGCTGGTTGACCACCCCCTGTCCCGGATTTGCGACGTCCGTTCCTGCCATTCCCGTTCCTGCGCTGTCCTCCGCCATGGTTCCCATTCCCGCCACTAGGGTGGCCGCCGGGCTGGTGAGGAGCGGCATTCGGTTGTCGGTTCGAAGGAGTCGAAACCAACACCTGATGCGGGCTATGGTGGACCGGCTCCTGTCGAGCAAGGAGGCGCTTGTGTAACCGGATCATGGAAACGGCAGAGAGATACTCTGGAGTGGGACGAGTCTGCTGAATGATCATGGCAACCCCGGTGTAGGCAGGAGTCAGACCATTGGTGAGCTGTATAACCAACCGCTGGTTTGAGACTGGAGTGCCAACATTCCCAATACGATCTGCCAAGTTCTTCAACCTGGTGCAATAGTCGTCGAGAGACGAGCAGTGGTCCATGCGCAGATTGACGAACTCCAATTCCAGCTCTGCTAGCCGGGATCCCTGATTGTCGTGGAAGAGGTTCTCCAACTTCAACCACGCCTCTCTAGCAGTCTGACCAGGGGTAAGAATGGCAAGCGCTAAGTCGTCACTGATCGTTTGATATATCCAAGAGAGGATTACCGAATCAATAGAGCTCCAGAGAGGATCACTGTCAGCAGGTGGCGGGTCTTTGTCGAGATGATCCGAAACGCCAAAGGAGTGCGTTTGGATGCGAAAAAACGTAGCTCAGTGATCATACTGGACTTTCTCATTGTCCAGAACGAAACGAACTCGTTTCTCGATGTTAGTGACCAAGAACACGGGGTGGAGGGGCTCCTTGTTGTTGCCGGAGGTGGCGGCAGTGGTGTTGCCGGAGGTGGCAGAGTCAGACGACATCTTGAGAGTGCAGCGGAAAAAATAATAATAATAAAAATATATATATATATATATATATATATATATATATATATATATATTTTTGAGAAATAACAAGCAGTGGGCCCTGAATTTACTCTACCCACTCACAAATTGTGAACTTGCAACCCACGACCTGAAGCAAAACCAGTACCACACTACACGAGTACACGCAATCAGAGGCTCAATCGGCGAGATGGAGAAGATGCGATTGCTGCTGCGAAGGGGCTGTTCGTGGCTGCTGGAGTGGACCCGAAGAGGGAGAGAGCAGATCGACGATGAAGCAGAGGCGGGCAGATCGTCGGCGAGGAGACCGGGGCAGTGTCGACGGTATATACGAAAACGTCCTACGACTATTAGGGAGTTGAAGAATCGGACTCCATGTTCTTCTCGACAGTCAATTTTCTCCATTCTCACCCCATATTCTTCTTCTTCTTCTTCTCTCTTCTCTCTCTCTCTCTCTCAGTAGAAATGAGTCAGATTCATACTATCATATTAGGGCAGCCTAACGTAGGTGACTACTTATTAGGTGTACTACTACTACATAATGTAACATAATAATTTACTAGCACTCATAATAGTAATCTATTGGCAAAAGAAGTAGTAATCGATTAGGTAGTTTAAAGTACCAGTGTAGTACAACTGGTGTTGGGAATACATGTATAATCGGCCAGGCCGGGTCCAAACGGGGTATAATTTTAGCTACCCGCAGGTCACCCGATGTTGGTCAGGTTTGAGATTTGTTTACCCACAATCAATTGAGTATAGTTATTATCCGTCCTTTTCGATTCGGTTAGGCCGGTGACGCGGGTCTGCATAAAAGCCTTTGTTCTGCTGGTGGTTATTTATCTTTGAAGTTAGACTTGTTTCTAAACATCACTTAATCAATCTTAAGTGTCGGTTAAGGCTTCTGTTCAAAATCGTCTGCTTTCTATAGTGATTCCTCCGTTCTCTCTTTTTCACTTATCAGATATGAAAACGTGTACTGTTTTCACAAGATTCTTTCGAGGGAGCATTCTGGTAGGAAATGCTACTGGACATGTATATGTTGCCATATAAGGCTGTTCAGTGTGTTCCCTATTGTCTTGGAATCTACTCTTTTCTTTCACTGTCTCACTAGTAGCTGCTTCACAGACTCCCCAGACTCCAATTGTACGCATTCAAACATATTTGAGGTACAATATTGATGAGTTTCCACTGGGGACAAATGCAGATGTTGCCGTCCTCGCGTATACATGGTAAGTGTTAGAAAGTAGACTCAGATTTGTTCTAATAAGATGAAAACAGAAGTGAAGACTAATACAAAAATGATAAAAACAAACTTACAGAATAAAAGCCAAAAGCCTACTAAAACGGAGATGAGTTGAAGGACAGTCTCGTACGACGACGATCTCCGTAAAGCAGTATTCGCCCCCACAATTATAACTGTAATTACTTTTCATTCTTTATGAGTGATATTTCAAATAAGTGTTCATTCTCTACTTATTATCTCTACAAGATAATAATAGAAATAATATGGAACTCTCTTTATTCATGAAACTTTTAATCATGAATTCCATCGAAATACTTAAATTTCCTTATTTAAAATTCATCACGACCTTTGTATTTTATTGGCTCAAAATACCAATACCCATGAATTTTATGTTGTCCAATTATTTTTCTATTTAGTATACAAATCATAAGTGCTATAAAACTCCTGATTTGCATTATACTAAATCGCATATCCATGAGTGCTTGGAAACTCTTGGATTTCCATGAGTACTTGAAAACTCTTGGAATGTCATGCATTGACATAAAATCCTTTGGAATGTAACTCTTGGAATGTCATGCATTGACAAATCCTTTGGAATGTAACTCTTCACAAGGTACATGATAAATTTCGATTGCCTTGAACTGAAACGCTTGAATAATTATTGTACCATTTGTACTTTGAGAGCATGGAAAATGGAGAACCATATTTTACTTATTGCGATCACTACGAATGATTTAATCGTCTTTTACCTTGAACTTGCATTAGTTTGAGTTATGCAGTTAATGGCACTGTTGGCATAACTTTCTTACAGTGATATTGGTAGTACTTTAGATCATACTACAAGTCCAGTAGTGATGTGAAGCTTTCACTTCCATCATAAAACACACCTTGTGAAAGTACATGACAAGAATAACAAAAGAAATTACAGTACTTTTCACATGCGAAAACCAATAATGCAATTATGTTACCCCTGTTTGCTGTTCTGAAATTTGACATACCACTTTTCACCCAAAACAGCTATAAGCTCACACAATTGTTTGTTCAGGTTTGTCCAACTTCCACAGAAAACCAATCCAATTATTGATTCTTCCTCTATGGTTTTCATCATCATCGCATTAGTAAAAATCTAATGAACAATCCTCTGACGGAGTACGTAATGTGGCTGACCTCTTAATCAATGGGATATGCAATCACAAACAACCATCTTGAAGGACAATCAGATACAACTACCTTCAACCACTTAAGTATCCATCAATCTAAATCGGACAAAGGTTCGTAATTCTGATCGCATCTGGTCGGATCGATCTCTAAGTGCAGGGATTGTCAACGTCGAGCATGTCGCCATCCTAGTTTCTTGACAGCAAGTACCCGACTGCGAGCTCTACCGCAATAGCGATGAACATGCCTCCAAATAAAAGACATGATCGTGAGCAGTAGGCAATTTCTGGGATGATTGACCACCCAATTTCCAGAGATATTGAGAAGAACCCCATTTCAGCCACGCGAGTGACCCATCAATTAGAATCACTTTCTTTGTTCGAAAAAAAATTCAATTCATCCCTACCCTGAACAAGAACGACCTCAAAAGCATCATCGCTGATGCATGGAAATGCACCAAAGACTTCACGGTATCGGACGGAGAGTCTTCGTCGAACTCCTTGTCAACACAAATGTGTACTCCCAAACTCATGCCAATCGTGAGTCCGTTTTTCTCAAATGAAATTCTTCTTTTTCACTGCCGAAACTTCACCGCCATCACCACCAGTCATTGCGAGATCCGTACTGGATATCACTTGCAAACAATAGGCGATCTTAGCGCAGATGGCGAACACGATCTACGAATATCCCCTAAGCCGGAAGAGACACAGCGTTTGGTTCAAACTGGCGCTGACGAGGAAAACGAGGAGTCTGAGATCGGTGAGAGGTTGGAGGAAGAAGATGATACAAAGACAATGGAAGGATAGGGAGAGAAGGGTCAACAAACAAGGGATCGATTTCTCGGAGAACATGTAGAGGTCGATGTTTCCGAAAAGTATCATCACGTACCCGATGATCTTCCCTATCCGTTCTTATCCTTGCAAGTGAATCTTCTTCGCAGTTCTCAGTGATTTCTTTCATCAGATTTTCTTAGTTTGATCACCACAAGGAAGGGTCCATAATTGATTAGACCCCTTTCGTTCTAGGTCAAGGTCAATCCATGGCCGCTAGTCTCTTTTGTCTCATCAACCAAGGTGATCGTTTCGGTTCTTCGACTTGGAAGGACGTTAATCTTTATTCCAGTCCGGAAGTGCAACGTTATGTATCGCTGCGCTTTTTCAGGTAGTACCCTTTCGGAGCATTGTCGTGACCGTTTTCTTAAGCAAATATGAAGAGACATGCTTTTATAGACAAATATTGAAGAGACATGTCTATTCAATATCTTTGATAACCGAACAGAATCGTTCTGGCAAACTTGGCCGGATTCCATCGTCGAGGTACATGTACAAAACGGCAAAGAGGAAGCAGATGAGGAGGGAGAGGACATAGGCCATCCACGTCTGTGTCCACCATGAATCAGAGAGAATGGTGACCTTCCAGCCCCAGTAAAAGGTCATGTGTATAGTCATCTTCTTCTTCTTCTCCGATCGGATCAGAGAGAAACACGGAGAATTGATTAGAAACGCGAAGAAGCAGGAGTATGAAATTTCTTTCAGTCGGTTGTTTCAGAAACTCTCAACCTCCTCTGAAGCAGTGATTATTATAAAGGCAAACACTGAATTTTATCATTAAAGAATAAAATTATAAGCCCTATTGAAATATGCCCCGTCAAGATATCAAGTAGATTGATTCTCCACTGTAGAGTTTTCGAGAGATGATTAAAACTGATTATAGACCGACAATGTTCACAGACTGTTTTCATACAACTAAAGAGAACAGAAAGAGTCAGAATACTGCTTTACGATTGTTAGAAAGTAGACTCATATTTGTTCTAATAAGATGAAAACAGAAGTGAAGAATAATACAAAAATGATAAAAAAAAAAACTTGCAGAATAAAAGCCAAAAGCCTACTAAAACGGAGATGAGTTGAAGGATAGTCTCGTACGACGACGATCTCCGTAAAGCAGTATTCGCCCCCACAGTTGGTGCGTCTTTGTGGAATACTACAAGGCGAATTGCTCCCCAGGATAAAAGTCCTTCCTGTACTGTAGACGATGCACCAGCATACAGTACACGGCGAACGAAACTATGTTTGAGAGATATTGAGAGAGAATAAGAAGATGATTATAGGAAATTGCTAGAATGAGAGGAGAGGCTGCTATTTATAGAAATAAGACACCTCTTACGAATAGTTGCAATTGTTCATTTCAAATTGAAAGGTTACAACTTTTCAATTCAAAGTAAAAAGCGCAACTAATTTACATACAACCTTCAATGTCTCATTTTTCATTCATAAAAAAATAATTTTGACGGATGAGATCAAGATCTAATCTCTTTACTTCTACAATTTTTGTAAGCTCTCAAGTGAGCTTTCTCGAACCCGGGTTTGAAGTCGGGTCAAAATCATATTTTCCAACAGTAAGTAATCTTGAAAGCAGGTGGGCGGTGCTTTTTACTGCAGCATTAGTCTGATGTGTGCTTCTTCTTGCACAGTGATGATATGGAGGATGCTATGATTTCAAACAAATCATCCGTGGATCGTGGACTGTGCCATGGGAAAATATATCAGGTGTGTAATTGTTTCTCTCATGTCACAAGTGCAGCAGAGGTGATCTAAAAGAGAGAGAAAAATCTATCACACAGCTGGGAAGAGGACAATATTGTTTTTTCTTAAACCACAATTATTGCAGAAGTGTGAAACAAGTCCTCTTCTTGGTTCGTTGTGCCCTCAGTTTATCATATTTCTATGCCGACTAAGAAATTGGACAATTGTCATATTTGTAAATATCTCTATATGAAAGTAATTATTTATAAAGCCCGAGTACATTCGTTTTTTGAAACAAGTCTTAGATTTGAATGTATTAGAGCTTTACAATGACGTTGCTAGTTGTTTCAGAAGCATAAGCTTTGCGGATAGGAACAACAAATTATACTTTCTAAATGCTATTTTTAAAATTCTGTTCATGGGTTATCCATAGATAATTAAATAGGAGTATGGTTGTATGTTTCATTCTATAAATGCTTACGTTGCATGATGCATGATGCTTTACTAAAAACATCGACACTATAGCTGCTTGTTTCCCTTTTGTTGATCTTAGTTACATAACATTGTTTTCACAATGTAATGTAAATTCATCTTTTAGTTCTTAAATAATGTCTTCTACATTGATACATGGCTTGCCTGAAGTTCCTTACATGAATGCCCAATTTCTCATTCTTCTTTCTTTTCTTTTCAAAAATAGAGAATAAGTCTAATGTGTGCAGCTCACAATGTTTTATTTAATCACGGGCATCTTTATTTCTATATTTGCATGATAATAACAATTTACTTCATACGGCAATTTATTGTGCAGACAGAATCCATTGACTTGGCTGAGCGAAGCGAGAAGTCAGACCGGGTTCAAAAATTATTCAGACGTAGTAATCTTGACAAGGCTGTGGATTGTTTAATCGATTCAGATGGACTTCCCTATGTTGACAGGTTTGGCCCCCTTATATTTATTTCTTACACATCTAACAATCTTTCAGTGGAACCTGATTCTCCTTTCTTATCGGCAGAGGATAAACCCAGATGATCCATACTGTAACATATATGATGGGGTAACTAATCATACAAAGACGACCAAGCTGAAGGGTTCAGAACATGTTATTGTTGATTATTGATACGAAGAACAAAAAGCATCTGGAAAAGGTAATTTCCGGTTCCTATAGCGTGGGCTGGTTTAACTATAGCCAACTCTCTTCTTTAGACTGGATATGGCATTCTTTATTTACTTCCTGCTATTTTCTATTTGTGCTTCTTTTATACAATTTGATTTGCTAATGGTTTGCTATGTTTCATGAGGCTTACTGCTGCAAGTATAAACATCATATTTATAATAATCAGGAATTCCTCCTGGTTACATACTTCTTTTCGCTCAACCTTTTTGGTCCCTCACAAGTGTTTGCTGTGCCTGAGTGCTGTTATTGTTCTCACTTAACTTGCTTACTTGAAAAGTTGTATTTTATTTTATCCCTGTATGGCCTAACAGTTACTTCGATCTCAAATGTAATTGGTCCAGTTAACAGTTCATAAGCAGAAGGAAATGCAAAAATGATAAAGTATTAGGCTTGTGCAGGCTTTATATATTAATGAACTGTTATCTTTCCCCATCATCAGTGTGTTATTTGAGTGTGGTAGCCTCTTCTCTGGCTGTCAATATATCTTCTTGTAACTTCCTGGAGTTGGCATCTTTTACTTTGTCAAAATAGTTTGTTAGTTTTCCGTCGGCTCATCATCATCATCATCACCATCATCATTGTGATTCCTATGTTTTTTTTTCTGTTTCTTTGATGTCAAGCAGGTTAATTTACGTTTCTGGCATTCCATAAATCCTGTTATTGGCAATAAATTTAGCAGTAGGCATGGTCAGAAAGGTGTTTGCTCCCAGTTGTTGTCAGATGCTGATATGCCATTTTCAGGCGGCCAGATATTGTTATCAATCCCCATGCATTTCTTTCAAGAATGACCATAGGGATGCTTTTGGAGTCTATTGCTGCAAAGGTACAACCTTTAAAGATTACGTAGGTGGCTGATCATAACTATTTTGTGAGAACTTACCAGCTGGATATGCTTGGAAAGATTTGTGACTGATCTTAACTAGATTGTGATAACTTACGAGCTAGGGCCAATTAAATCATACACATAGTTGTTCTGGCGGAGGTTCCTTGTTCTTATGGGTTCATCAGTACTTATAATGACATTGGCATACTGACACCCTCGATATAGTTGTAAATGGGCTGAGTTGCTCGAATAATATAGGCAGCTCACTGGGTTATCTTGCAAAGAAACTTCCTGGTGGTGCTTTTCTGTCTGTAGTGAGTGCTGTAAAAACTGGGTTACTTGCCTGCCTCTAAAATTGTTTGTTCTTGTTGCGTAGGGAGGTTGTTTGCGTGGGAAATTAGTAGATGCGACACCATTTTCTAGGTCGACAAAGAAGGGTCCAGGAGATTCGAAGCTTAAATCACTGGTGGATGAGCTGGGACCCATATTAAGCTTAAGCGATTATGGTTTCAATTAACATGGTTCAGAGGTACTCTACAGTGGATACTGTGGGACAGAATTGACTTGTGAGATTTTTATTTATTATCAGCGGCTCCGGCATATGGTTTCAGCTTTTCAGACAAGTATCTGGAAAGTGTTAGATTTCCAATTTTATTATAAGTTTTTAGGGAGGACCAAACTTAGGAGTATTTTGGATTGAACAATGTTGGTAGGTGTATCAGTTAAGTTAGTGTCTGTAAGAAACACTTACCGCCTTACCGGTAAAAATATATTGGTAAGAGGGCCGCTATGCTTCACCCTTTTTCTTCTTCACCCTTTAATTTCATCTCCTTTGTGTCAAGAAATGATTGTTGGTAACGATTTATTCTAAGATCTTTCTATAATCATATCTCCAATCACAAACATCCACATAGGGGGTGAAAGTAAAGGGTGACGTTTAGCATTTCCCTATTTGTAATGATGGAAGAAATTTATCTAATGATTATATTTTTTACATTTTATCATCTTGAAGTCTTCAGTAAAAAAGAACTAGCATAGCCCCAAGGTTCACAGTTCTTCACTTCATATCTGGTTAACCCAACATCCTGTACTTCTGTAACATGAGCTATCTATCTAGGTCCAATGTAGAACTAGCATAGGGTCCAATGTAGAAGGTTGAAAAAAAGTTAGCATTATCCTGTGAATGAGTTGTTTGGATTTAAAATTATCGGTTAAACTGATAAAACGACTAACTAGCATTGTCTCAGCATTCTTTATTTCCAGGTTCGCTCAACGGGAACACTATCAATCAGCGTCGGCAGCCAATTAAAGGAAGAAAGCGTGGTGGTGGTATCGGAGAAATGGAGAGAGACTCTCTTCTTGTTCATGGAGCTGCATTTTTTATTGCACGACAGGCTTCATACATGTTCAGATTACCACATTGCTGATGTGTGTTCTCTTTGGGGAAGCATCCTCTGGTCATCCGTCATTCAGAAACAGAGACAGCGAGCAGTTGGAGACAACTTTGGTGGTCTTCTGCCCAGTAAAGCTCCCAAAAAGGTAATCTGCACTTCTTGCAAATCAAGCAAGGGAATGGAGACGGTGGCAATGCCTGCCTTATGTGTTCAGATACTGGTTGCAGATTTAGCGGCCATGAACACAAGTATGACGCTCTAACTAACGCCGCTGGTGCATGACAACGTTAGACTAGAACTATTTTGACAGCCACTCAAATGTGCATTGTTGTACCTCTGATGTTGTGTTGTTTTCGGTGAAAAATCACTGCTCTTGGAGGCGATAAGAGTCTAAGGAAGAAGTTCGGTGAGATATACGATGGGATTTGAGATGCTGGTAATGTAATTCATTGTCATATGAAGGATTTTGGCAGAGAAACGTTTTTAGTTCGTACAGTTTTATCACCTTTTTTTGCTTCCTGTAACTGCACGCTATTATTTTTAGTCTCTTATAAATTGAAAAACGGTATTTTGCTTTGTCCTCCAGGATCTTACCTCTGTCTCAAAACAAGCATTGGGCTCTTAATTGGTGACCAAACATACTCCAAATATGGCAAGGAGTCTGTTTAAATATCAATACGTCTCCAGAAACCCAATTGTTGTATATAAACTATGATAAATGACAAAGATTTTACAGTCATGGCATACTATTTTTTATGGTGCGATCTCATTATGTCAAAAGTTCCACTTCTTATTTAACTTTTTTTCATTAAAAAAAATGACCTAAAAAAAGGAACGGAATAAAATCACAACCACATAGCTCAATTTAAAGAGCAATAACAGGCTGTCGCGAATTAATATACACCTGCACTACATATACAGACTAACAGGTGTCGGAGTCAGAAATTTGTCCCACAGAAGTCAGGTGTGCATTGTCTCGATAGCTTCCACATTCAGTTTCACACTCAAAAAGCATAAAACAATTATAGAAATCTCAAGCAAGTTAAAGGGCGATTACGATATATCTCAAAAGCATGTACCACCAGGTGTACTTAATAAACCATTTAAAATCTTAAGCAGTCATCATGTGCATACTTAAAAAAGAACTTGGACAATAAAGAGAAAACATAAATCCCTAGAACAGACGCAGACACCATCAAACATGTTCTGTCACTCAGATTACGTCAATCAACCTCATTAACTTCCAGCATCAAACTCTTCAACGGTCAACGAACTCTTCCAACACTTTTACGTTTAATCTGGGCAGATTGCACCTTAATTCTGCTTCTGCATCAAATAAGGAATACAGTGATCACGATATTTTAAACCTTCCGATTTAAAATCAAGTGTTGTACACAAACTAAGGATGAACAAATCCCGAAAACAATGAGATCGAGGCCGGGTGAAATACCTTATTTTTAGATTTACTTGAAGCCTCAACAGCTGCAACAGTGCCAGCGCGAGAGCTCTTGCTATTCTTTGACGCCTACTCAGTAATCAGAACATAAAACATCAGGAACATAGTAAAACATCCAAATGAAGCATTGGTGTTTTAGTAACCCGCAAATTACCTTCAGTTTAGAGCTACTGCTTGCGATTTCACCGCCTGAAACAGTGCAAGAGCCCGTGCACCCGGCATAGCCTTTTGTCTTGCCCTTCTCCTCCACTGTGTTAGTGTGATGAATTGTTGATTCCTATTCAGAATTAGAACACCAACATCAGAAACATTGCAAAAACACTTAGTTACAGACCTACCACTAGTAATGACAACTTTTACGCTTACCTTCTGTTTATGAGTACTTAAAACTTCACGAGTCCCCGTGGTGGAGCAACCGCGAGAACTCGCGCACCCAGTGTAGGCTGTTGCCCCAACCGCTGCCTGCACTGGGTCGGGGAGATAGTTTACTGATTGCTAATCAGAATCTTCATATATATCCTCGTCAGTAGAGTCGTCGAATGAACCGAAATCAACCTTGTAACGGAGGATTCCCCCAATCCCACCAAAACCTCTGCAGAACTGCGACCCCTCCTGCGACTTGTCGCTCACAATCTCCAAACTACAACCAAATCTTTTATACTCTTCCACAATCCACTCAAGAAGAGACTTCTTTTCCTCAATCTCCAATTTTGCCCCAGTGGCTGAATCCTGGAAATTTTCCTGATCAGCCTCCTGGTCCTTGTTCAAGTACTTGACAACAATTTCACCCGTAGCCTCATTCTTCAGCATAAACCTGTTAATGTCCAAGTCCTCCCAAACTATAAGAATCTTAACAGCATTCATGTCAAGAGCTTTCATTGTATCGTCGACGCCAAACACATACTTTCCAGATTCCTGACTAATCTCCTGAAAATACTGCCCAATCAGACGCTTCTCTTGGATGAACTTCAAATTAGATAACATCTCCGCAGACAGCTCAATCGCCTGATTGAAACCGCTTTCTCCCCCGTAAGAGACATCAACTACATTAATTATTTTTTCCTTCAGACGAGGATCAAACATAGGAGACTGGCTCAAAACAGTCTTGAAGTCCGCAGAGCCCGCAAGGACCAATCCTTTCACATTAGGCTGATTCGTCGCAGGGTTGATATAGAACTGTGTGGCTAATTCTGCAGTCTTTCGCACATAGTTGTGTCGCTTGTCCTCTCGGAGACGGGCGAATCGTAGAGCCGATTGACCTCCTCTCCCGTGTTTCTTCGGAAGGTCAACCGTGTATTTGTGAAGCACTTCTTTCGTGTTTCCGGTCAATGTCCCGAAAAGCGTCCCGTTACCATCCATAACGATGAAACCAAATTTTTCATCGGATTCTAGCATTTCACTTAAAGCTTCAGTGTGGAACTTGTTGTCGCACATGTAAAGAGACGCACTAACGGGCCTGAAGGGTTCAAAGTCGCGAGTGATTTTCTTCTCCTTGCCGTCTTCTTTCACAACTGTGCCGGTGTAGAGCACGAGGCCATTGGGAGGGACTTTGTTGTAGAGCTTCAGTTTCTGCTGAGCTGAAGTGATTGCACCGAGGACAGATTGGCGATTCACTCTGCTTTTGATGTTTGAAGCTGTTCCGTACTCTTCGGCGAGCATCTTGGTGACGCGAGAGAGTTGATCGCGCGGAGGAATGATTAGAGAAATCATGCTGGTGCCGTTGCCTCGATAGGAATCCAACTCTTTCACAAACTTCTTAAGCTTCCAGATCTGGACCTCAATGTCGTCGTTAGCCATTGCAATGTACAGAGAGGACTGCTGAAATTGCATCAAGAGAAAAAAGAATTGCATTATGCAGCTGTTTAAGCGGGAAAAAGAACGTACATTTAGCCTAGCAAAAAATAAACTTTAAGACAGTTGCCCCTTCTTGGTGGCCATCCTTCAATTCATTAAGAATTAACAGAAAAAGTATGAGCACGTTATAATTTTTGCACCTCATAAACCAGAATTAAGAATATGACACAATGCATAGCCAAACAAATGTTCTGATATTTTCCTTTGCGTCAACCAACTGAGAACAAGTATGTTCACAAGAGAAAAACTTTAGGGCGAAACTTCTTGGTTGACAATATAATCTTTACCCGTTGTAACTCATTTACCCTAAGAGAAGCAGAAAACTAGGGCGACCAGCCTATGCATTTGGATCAGAGACTCTGATTGTGTTTGCTGGTTTAAAGTTTGATTCAGCTTCTTTACCAAGGGTTCGAATTCGTAAAGACACAAGATGTTGCATATAAGTTCAGTGAACCGCAGTGCATAAAAAGGAAATATAAATTAAATATGATTTGTGTTTCCGCAACTACGGTCGATAGGTAAACTACATGTTAGAGACTGGTAACAAATAACACTTTCATATTTGTAAAAGACCGAGACTAGTAACAGAATCTTGTAACCTGTGATTACCAATCCAAAAAAAAACTGTTTACCATATACGATTCTTTTACTCTCGTTTGAATGATCAAATTTATGAAAATTAGTTTGTGTACCACCGCCAACTATCGTCTCCTTAATAAACAGACTCATCCGTGATCTCTTTTGCTGAATGAGCTTACTGTACGCAAGTATTCATTTTGAACCTCAAATATTTATGATGGTGAAGCAATTATCAGTTATTCTTTTCAGAAATATGGACAAAACAATACTGCACTACAATTGGGAACGAAAAAAAAAAAAAAAAAAAAAAAACATGAGAATTATGAAGTGTTCCTTCTAGCATTTTTTATGTTTAATTAATTGCATCTATGCAAGTCGCAAAAAGTATCCGATCCCTTTCGAGATCTTCTTATATAATAGTAGGTCATTTTTTGCGGTAATATAATAGTAGGTCATAAGACATGAAAATAACACAACAATCATACCCCGGAGGGGTTCCCACAACTCTGGTCCAATTCAATTAGAAAATCATTCCAGTGTTCCATCTAGCATTCTTTATTTGTTTACTTGCATCTAAAAAAAGTATCCGATACCTTTCGAGATCTTTTTACGTAGGTCATAAGAAATATGAAAATAACACAACAATCATTCCCCGGAGGGGGTCCGCACAACTGCGTTCCAATTTAATTAGAATAACATTCAACAAGATATTGTTTTCACGTGTCGATCAGAAACTTGAATAAAAAAAATTACGTCTCGGACCAACATGCTAGACTACAACGATTTATAGTATTATTATAAACATCAAAGTTAGAGCCCTTCTGAATTATATGATATCAGTATATCACGAAACAGATACACCATGTAAGAAACTGGATTAATCTCTACTATATAAAAGTTTGAAGAGTTCCTAACCTTTTTTGTTCCTAACCTTTTGATATTGACAAAACTACCCCTGATTAATTAATCTAATTTCCACTATACCCTTTCACCATCCATAACCGCCAGAGGCAACGTTTCACAAAAACCCTTTCACCATTCGGTACGACTCAAATTTCTTCAGATGGTTTCGGCTGGAACACTGATTCCCATCCCATATCCTCCATCAAAGCCTTCCCAACCGACGAGTGGGGTCGACTGGGAGATCGGCGGCTTCTTCGGTCAACCACAACCGATTGACGAAGATGGATCTTGTTGATGGCGGCTCCAGAAATCACGTGTCTATCTTAAAATTTAATTCGTTATTTGATCGAGAAAATTTTGTAATTCTGGGTCTCCAAGATTTCCGAATCAAGAAGGGTTCTCGAAAATGGTTCTAGAAAAATTATAGAGCCATTCACAATTGTTTTGCCTACTCAGATTTGTCTTATACCCTCCTAACTCATCTTCTTCTGAGATTGATTACTGCCAATTAATTTTGATGCCTTGATTGTGCATCTTTACGAGCATTTGTTCTTATATGCTTAAAGAGGATTAAATTTGTTTCTTGCAGTTAGGGTTTAAATCTAAGATTTCTTACCGGGTTGTTGATAGGGAGGTTAATATGATATTAGCGAAATATAATCATTCAGGTGCGCTGTTAATTTGTTTGATATTTTCATTTGAGCTTTTCACTCAATCCGGAGCGGTGAATTTGTTAACGAAGTTATATTTCTGAGTCCTGCAAGGCCTTAACATTAGTTGCTATATGTGTGTCAGTGAGTGAATCACAGGATTTTATGCCCTAATTTTAATACTTAGGTGATTGTATAGACGTCATCCATGATTTCTCTATTATGCAAATTTTGCCGTGAGTTCGGTTCATGATTACATATATGCAAGCAGTGCAGTTGTACCACGCTAGGGTGAGTGGTTGTGACAACATTTGATAACCAAAGAAATAATGCTAAAATACATGCTTTTATTTTGTTTTGATCTTACAGTCACTGTACAAAATGTTTTAATGAAAGCATTTGTTGTTTGTTTTCGAAAACAATACATGATTTCCTTACAGAGATGTGTAGACAGGAAGAAGATAATTATATTTGAGGTGCTTACAACCCCTCATCCATGCACCTCTCGAATTGATCAATCAGGATCTGTTAAACAACAAACCACCAGTCCCAACAACTTCCTTTACACTGATCACAATTTATGTACACACATTTACCCTTTTATTAAGATTGGTGTTAATTGGTTATAGCTATGTACAGTAAAAATCTTGATCAACAATGTTGAGTAAAATTTTTCCAACAAGCTAGAAAGGTGGGATATATGTTCATTCGTCCACTTTCTGTTCCTGCCTTTGTATTATACATGATTTTGAGACGTATATTTGTTTTTCTTTTGGTCTCTGAACTAAAGGTATAAGTTACTTTTGCTTGTAACTTTACGTAAGTAGTATCAATCTTGTAGAGTACTTCAGTATTCGAATCTAAAACATTGTTTATAAGGCGAATAAGAAGTATTCATTCAAGGGTTTCTACTTACTTGTACGTAATATAAAACTCCATTAAACATCCGCTGCCCGGAAACACAAAGGGAACTATTTGTCATTAAAACTCCTTCTTTTGGTTAACTTAGTTGTACAACTCCTTTTCAGTGAGTTGGCCTGTTGTATTTCCTACAAGTGAAATCCTTCTCTATTCTTACTTGAAAATGAGTGCCATGGTAACGATTGTGTTTTATGTATCACAATTGCTGCGATAACCTTTGCTATAATCCTGTAGATAGTTATTAAACTAGATATAAACAAAAGAGAATAGTACTAAAGAATACATGTTGATGGTTTGGAGTTGGAGCATTTAGGGATTAGGAACATTTGGGCACACTGTATTTCAAATATCTCCTGGATTGAAGAGGGCTGCATAACTAATTTTCTTTACTATACCGAATGATATAACTCTGCTCTTGCTTTGACCTTGACTTTACGTACATTGCACCTCTGCCCGTTTCTCTAATATCAAAGTCCGGAAACAAATCACCATCTTCGTCACAGGGAATGCCTCTCTGGTGTTGTGTGCGAGAGTAGGTAAACCCCTGTCCTTCTTCCTCTTTACGTCCATCATGTGCATTACCCAGAAAATCTGAAACCAGTTAGCAAAGCAGTGCGTACGGGGAGAGAAACCACAAATCATCCATTCCGTCCTCAAAACACCCCTTCACAGATCTTCTGATATGCTTGTGAAGGGCCCTAAATTCTTTTTTTATGCTGTTTCAGCCTTGCACCGCTGGATTTGAGTATTGATTCTACCATTTTGCTTTCGAGGGCTTCGCCACCTTCGAGGGTGATGGGGAGAGAAGATAATTTTGGGGTGTGGTCGAGTTTAATAGATTATTTCTAATTTTTCATTTTCGTTTTTATTTTTAGGTGTAGGTGTCATTCTTGCATGGAGCTGCGAGGGTTGTAGCTGGGGCATGATGATCGCTATGATAAGGGTGGCATTTCAGTCTTCTCAATTTTTGATGTTTTTTTTTTTTATGTGTTTCCGCAGTCAGCTATTGTGGCATGATGACGCGAGCTTGGGCTCTACAGAATTAGGTATGTATATTTTTCCATATGGAGTATGAGACTGGACAGATCTGGGCGAGAATCGGATCGGATGGTTGTAACATGGGGAGTAAAGTTCTCGGAAAGGAATACCTAAGAGAGGGCCACCTGGAACAACAGACTGCTGAAAGAGAAGTTATAGGTGTGGGCTTGTCCCATTGACTAAGTACACGTGTATTCTTGGCCACAACTCGAGCTGCTGTTCCAAGGCTACCCAAGTAGCATCGGTCTATTTGATGGCAAGGGTCAACAACCCTCATAACTATTAGATTGTTCAGATTCATTGACTGATGCATCAGGAAGCCCAAACTCAATTAAGTAGTTCTGAATTGTCTTAGTAAACTTTGTTATCTTGTAATTTGTTTACTGTTTAATCAGTGAACCTTACACAACAACACCCTCATATTGTCTTGTTCACAGTTTATACATGTCGAAGAAATGGGCGGGGAACCTGATTAGCAGCAATGCTATATATATGAAAGTAAACTTCAGCATCGTGATAAGAATTTTTCAAATGAAAAAGTTCCCTCTTAAGGCGATGATGGTACATTAGATTTCGCGGGGTTGCTGCAAACAACTTGCTTACTGAATGTTTTATATGCATCTACCAGACATGTGAAGTATGCAGTTAGAGTTCCGAATTTGTGTTATTCTGGAATATTCTATAATAGTACTACCGTTTTTCTCTCACAAAAAGAGTTTATAAGTGCACATTGTCGGACTGGAGAGATGAGAATAGGCAACCATAAAGTATTAATTAACAAATCCTGTAAATTTTTGAAACAGTAACATAACTACTGGCTTCAAGAAAGCACATTTTTTTTTGAAAAACTGAATTTGTTTTGCAAGTATTTTTGAAGTTTTTTTAGCTTGTAAATGAGTGCGAAACATGCTCTAAAACTCATGCAAGTTTGAAATAGGAATATCTAAACTTACTTTGATAATTCAAAAAAAGGAAACTAGCATGATCATTTATTAAATTTAACCTTTTAACTTAGGAATTGAATAGCCCACGTGCAAAGCACGTGCACCTTACTAGTAGCCTTTAAAAAGGGCAAAACCCCAAAACCCGGGGATAATTTGTGTCTCTGTAGGGAGATTCAGCCTGGTACAAAAAAAAAAAAAAAAAAAAAAAAAAAAAAAAAAAAACAATTTTGCAAACCTAGGCTAGTCTTAGGAAATTCATTCTTTGTCAGTTGAATTTTTTAGCATGCAACGATGATGCCCCACCCTGGATCTAAAATGTATCTTCAATTCAAACAAAGACTAGTAACGGGGATCGATCACATATACAAGAAAGGAAGCTATCACATCACCATATCATTCAAGTAAAACAAAACACAGCCAAACAACATGGGAGAACAAACAGACGTAGGATTGATCAACTCAAAAGTTGAACTGAATTTGACGACGGATGAACTGTTTCGTACCTGAAACCGAAGGCTGAAAACCCTAGACAAGAAAGAGAGGAATCGGATTCGCTGTCTGGGTCGTAATCGTTTCCCGTGGGAGTCTCTGTCGTTAGAGTTGGTATTTATAGTAGAACTGCAGCTCAGGCGGGCAGCGGGCTGGACGGGTGGAGACCTTTGTCTTAGCCCAAGCATGAGTTCTGTCCCAAACCCAAGCCCAATCCACGCAAAATCCAATTCAGTCTCAAGTTAGCTGGGGCAAGTTTTGCGAAGTCAAAATTCAAAATCAACAGTCAAAAGTCGTTATATTTAATTTTCTCTCTCTAGAAAGTTGCTCTGCAACTGACGGAGGTGGGAAGTTTTTCTGGGTTTCTTTTACCCGTATCGTTAGAACCAAGCTCGCCTTGTGTTCTCTTTAAATTCGCTCCGGCGAGATCCTTACTGTGTTATTACGGCCGATCTCCTCTTATTTATTTTCCATTCTATTCTCTTCTCACCTCCGAATAGGATCTTCGGGGAATACTCTTACTCGATGAATATTCAGGAACAATCACCGCATCTCACCACCGGAGTCGTACCAGGAAAGCTCCGGCTGTCCTTGGACGATGACCCTGAGGTGGTCCGAAACCTACATCAGATGACGCTTGTGGGAAAGTGGTTCAACGATAAATCAAAGAGTAGTAACACTATGCAGAAAATAGTTGAAGGAATATGGAAACTTAAAGAGGGAGTCAGGGTGGAATCGGTAGCCCCAAACCTGTTTGCGTTCCACTTTGATTGCGAAGACGACTACCACCAAATTCTGGCGAAGACACCATGGCTATTGCTCAATCATCTGTTGCATCTCAAGCCATGGGTCTTAGGGAAGAATATGTCGTCTTTTGACTTTTCGGCGTGTCCGCTATGGGTTCAGGAGAACCTCCCGCCGGAAAAAAGATCCAAATCAAATGTGGAAAGGATTGGAGGGCTTATCGGAGACTATCTGGAGGTAAGTGACCTAAACAAACCGATTTTCGGAGTAAGGTCGTACATCAGAATCAAAGTGGATGTCCCAATTTCAGAACCGCTTCCAAAGGGTTTTATGTTAGAAAGAAGCGATGAGGAAGACATATGGATATCATTTAGATACGAAAGATTGGGGGAATTCTGTTTCTTGTGTGGTAGAATTGGTCACATCAACACTCAGTGTCGTTTCAAGAATAAGAAGGAGAAAGAGGAGTTAGAATTTTCAAGCGATCTGAGAGCCAATCCTTTACCAAAAAGTCTCTGGAGCCGAGAAGATGAAAAGTACCGTCAGTCTGTTATGGAAGAGAAACGACGAGCACTAATGGAAAAACTGGAAATTGGAGAAGTTCGCCGGGGACGACGAGTTAACTCGGCGGAAGAACTCAGTGAGTCGAAAACCAACGAAGAGGTAGACAGTACGAGGACGCGGGATAAGGACAACTGTATAGAAAGTGGAGAGCCAAAGGACAAAGCTACAGCTGCAATGGTACAAGAAGATGCTAGACAACAAGAAAGGATGACACACACCACCCAAAATCTCTCCCCTATTGGGTATAAGGACGACGGAGAAGAGATAGATGAATCAGAGGGGAAAGGAAAGGCAATGGATAAAACAGAGTCGCCACCGAGGAAGGAGGTGCGTGCAGACAACTTCATTTCTCTCAATAGTAACCATAATCAAGGAGATAGGGCCGAGTTGGTGGGCTGGAGTCTTAATGGGCCGCCATATGTGAAGCAAGCCCAAAAATATTATGTTGAAGAGCCCATCAGCCCTGTCAAATTAATCCAGCCTATAGGAAGACCCGTATCTGCAAACGACGACGATTTACAGGAGGAGCATGCTAGCCATTTAATTCCACATCAGATCGACACGGAGGATGACAGGTCAGTAACTAATCCCTACGTGGACATCCAACTGGCAACAGTCTTTAAACACCTCCTCTCCCTGAAACGATTGAGAACTGAAAGTGAAGAATTAGAACCCCTAGAACAGCAGAACAAGAAGGTGAAGACAGGGAAAGAAATCGTTATCAGCACAGGTTCTTCTCAGGGGGTTCTAACGGAGGAGGGTAGGAAACAAAAGGATGAGAATCTGCAATAAATACTCGCAGTGGAAAAGGACACGAGACAGAGGCTATCAAGAAAGAGAGTCGCAAAGAGGAGCACAAGACCCCAGAGTGAAATTATATTTTCTCAAGAGAAGGCTACGGACTTTGAGAGAAGGATGGCTGAGGCGTATGCACAAGGTATGGCGGAACTGTCAGACGCTTTGTCTATTGAGAGGGTGGTGGTGGCTGACCCAAAACAGCCACAAGCCCCATGCTGAGTCTCAGTTGGAATTGTCAAGGTTTGGGGCGACTCCTGACAATCCAGCAATTGAGAGGGCTTGTTCAAGCTCATCGTCCCCGTCTCCTATTTCTCATGGAGACGAAGAATAACACTAGAAAGGTGGATCATATCAAGAGAAATTTAAGAAATAGTAACACAGAATATGTAAGCCCTTGTGGTAAAGCTGGAGGCCTTGCTCTGTGGTGGGATCAGGATTTGGATGTGAGTATTCTCTGCACTAGTGAGGGTTTTATCCACACAATTATTAGAGATGAGGGGGTTGAAGAGGTATGGAAATTTGTGTATTTCAATCCAAAATGGAGTAAGAAGAAGAAAGTGTGGGAATTCCTAAAAGAAGAGAGTAGAAGAATCAATTATCCTTGGTGTATTATAGGAGATTTCAATGAGATTGGGGATGCTAATGATAAGCAAGGAGGAGCTCAAATTCAGCATTGAAAAACTAGAAGGTTTGCCTCCTACGTCTCTGACCTTAATATGATTGAGCATAATTTTGAAGGCCCAAACTTCACATGGTCTAATAACAGGGCCACGGGCAATATTAGACAAAGGATTGATAGAGTGATATGTAGCTCTAGTTGGTTGAGAAGAAATGGTAATTATGTCCTGATTCATGAACATGTGGTAGGATCTGATCACTGTGTGTTGATTTTGAACACCAAGCCAGTGGTTAGTCAAAGAAGGGCTCAGTTTCATTTTGAAAAATATTGGCTAAGTGTGGAAGGATGCAAAAGTACCATAGAGAAGGCATGGGAAAATGATTGCAGAGGATCTAGAATGTTCAGACTAGATTCTAAACTCAAGGCTTGCAAGAAGGATCTCATTGGGTGGAGAAGCAGAATTGTGGCAATGCTAAGAAAGAAATATCTAAAGCTCAAGCTAGACTGAGAGACATTAGTGACATGCCTTCTACGCCGGACAGAGAGAACGAAAGAAGACAAATCCAAGCTCAACTCGAAACCTTGTGGAGTAATGAGAAAGCTTTTGGAAAGAAAGGTCAAGAGTCCAGTATCTGAAAGAGGGAGATCAAAATACAAGCTTCTTTCACTCGACCACTGTGTTTAGAAGAAAATGGAACAATATAGGGAAGATCAAAGATAGTGATGGCAACTGGTACCATACGGAGGCTGAGGTAAGTAACCAGTTTAATAAATATTTTCCAGTTTATTTTCCAGAAGTGCTCGGGGGACTACCCAGAAATTGTGTATCAGATCCCAAATCTTATTAGTGAAAGCATGAATGAGAAGCTCTCTGCTATCCCCAGTTTACAAGAGATTGAAGCTGCTTGCTTTGAATTAGGTCCTTGGAAATCCCCTGGCCCTGATGGGTTCCAGGGGGGCTTCTATCAGTCTAATTGGAGTGTGGTCAAACATGACTTATGTGCAGCCGTTCTAAGCTTTTTTGAGAGTAGACACTTGCTGAAGAGCTTCAACACTACTACCATTTCCTTAATTTTAAAGATTGCACACCCAGAAATGCCTAGTCAGTATAGACCTGTCAGTCTATGCAATTTCAAATATAAAATAATTTCAAAGATTCTCGCTAACAGACTGAAGGGTATTTTGAACTCCATTATATATGAGTCTCAGTCAGCCTTTGTCCCTCAAAGGGTGATACAAGATAATGTTTTGACAGCTCAATCCCTCATTCACCTCATTGGGAAGGGAAAGAAGGAAGAAGATTAGTGGCTAGCTCTTAAAATGGATCCCAACAAGGCCTACGACTCTGTTGAGTGGGGTTCTATTGATGTTGTGATGAGGAAAATGGGTTTCTCTAATATATGGTGTGAATGGATAAAGGAGTGCATTTCCACAGTTAAATACATGGTCAAGATTAATGGTCAGCTGAAGGAAGTGATCCAACCTCAGAGAGGGTTAAGGCAGGGGGATCCAATGTCCCCTTACCTCTTTGTCCTAGTGATGGAAGCCTTATCTAGACAGTTAAACCATGATGTGGCTCAAGGAGTGATCAAAGGACTCAAGATTGATTCTCTTAATCATGCTATCACCCACCTATTCTTTGCAGATGATGTTATGATATTCTTGAAGGCTGAGAAAGTGGAGGTGGAAAATTTCTTTAGAATTATCACCAAGTTTGGTCAAGGGTCTGGATTAACCATGAATGTTAACAAATCTGTTTTTTTTGCTTCTCCATCAGTGAAGCAAGAGAAGTTGTTGGTTCTCAAAAACACTCTTCATATGGAGGTTCTAGCTGAAAACTCTATCTATCTAGGCACTCCTTTGTTTTGGGGGAAAGCAAAAAAAGAGGCCCAAAGTGTCTTAAATACAAATATTGTGAAGAAAATGCATGGTTGGAAACAATTATTGCTGTCTCCTGGAGGGAAAGAGGTGTTGATAAAATAAATTATTCAGGCTCTCCCTAGCTACCTTATGTCAGTGGTTTTACTCCCCAAAAGCTTTTTCAACCAAATCACCTCTGCCATTTGGAATTTCTGGTGGGGAAATGATCCGAAAGAGAAGAAAATTGCTTGGGTGGCTTGGCATAAAATGATGTTGAGGAAAGATGAGGGAGGTATGGTCTTCAAAGGCCTCTCTATCATGAATGAAGCATTAGTGGCCAAACAAGGTTGGAGACTCGCTAAAAAACCCAATTCTCTCTGCGCAAAAGTATTCAAAAGTTTATACTATAGTGATATTGACTTCTGGGGTGCAAAGAGTAAAGGTGGTGATCCTGCAGTTTGGCAAGGAATTCTTAAAACCAGAGTGATACTTGAGGAAGATTCAAGGTGGTTAATTGGGAGAGTTGATAAAGTTAGTTTCTGTAAAGATAAATGGGTGATTTCAAACAAATCTGGCTCTTTGAAAGGGAACTACCAGATTCTGATGCCAAGGTCAGTGATTTCATAAATGATAGCTCAAAGAGTTGGAGAGTCCAGGTGCTAAATAATAGCATATCTAGAGAAGACTTGAAAGTTGTGTTACAAATCCACATTCCCATTACCAATCAAGAAGACAAGAGAATCTGGATGTGGTCTCTAGATGGGGAATATACTGTAAAGTCTAGTTACAGGACTGCTCAAAGGATCAAAATGAAGAAAAAAGATGTGGAAGTGGTACAGAAAGGCAAGCCAAGTGCTAGTTTAGATTCTGTTGATGATAAAAAGCTTATTTGGAAGCTGAATTTGCCTCCAAAACTTAAGATTTTTTGGTGGAGATTTGTTTCAGGAGCTCTACCCTGCAACACAAATCTCTATAAGAGATTTAGAAGCAACACTGTTAAGTGCAGCATTTGTGAGGATGAAATTGAGAATGAAGCTCATGCCATATTTAAATGCGCCTGGACTACCCCTATCCGGTTTGGTGCAGGATTGCTCAGGAGGGAAGAACTTTCTAATATCATCTCTGTGTCAGGTTGGAGTAAAGCTATCTCTTCAGAAATCCAACAAGGTAAAATGAAAGCTGAGTTTCTTGAGATGGTGATATTCAATGCTTGGACTATTTGGATTAACAGGAATAGCTTTGTGTTTAATCAAGAGAACCTCAACCCCAAATTTGTCTTAACTAGAGCTGCAGACTGGAGATTTAATTTCCTCAAAGCTCAAGCAAGTGTTTTATGTAAAATCTCTATGTCTCGGCCCCCAGAAGCTATAGAGAAAAATTGGAGACCTCCAGATCCAGGCAAACTCAAGTTCAACTGTGATGCTTGCTGAGATTGAAATACAAATTGCTTAAGCTTTGCGTGGATTCTCAGAAATGAGTTTGGGGAGATTGTAGATGGAAAAGGAGGAAGAAATATTGCTTCTTCTAGTTCCCAAGCATAAGCATATGCTCTTAGAGAAGTGGTGACAGCAGCTTGTGCAAGGAATGAGGAAGTTTGCGTGGAAATAGACAATCAGGAAGTGGCTAGACTGGCTAATGGAGAGATAAAATGTACTGCCAGTTTGTATGCGGCCATTTCTGATGTTAAAGTTTTGCTAGCAACATATCCAGTTAGAGTCAAATGGATTCCTAGAACAGCTAACAAACTAGCTGATTTTGTTGCTCATATGTTGCAAAGTAGACATATAGATGCTGATTGGTTTAGTAGTATGCCTAGGCAAATAGTGTAAGAGGCTATTAAGGATTGTAATGGTTAGTTGGTGGTTTTTGTTTATAAAATTTATGTTTGTCCAAAAAAAAAGTCGTTATAATTCATTAGCAAATATACACAAAAACATCAAATTAAATAAGCAAGTATACAAAAAACATCAAATTAATATGAAGGGAAAAAAAACAAAAAAAAAAAGAAATTGTTGACTGGGAGGAGATTCGAACACGAGCAATGGCAAAGAACTAACCACTTGAGCTATTAGGAAGTCTAGAAATTCAGGAGAGGCAAAATGCTATATTCCTTATGGTATAGTCATAAAAAATCTATAAAACTATGGGTACTAGTAGAAATTTTCAAACTTCAAGGGAGGCAACTGCCACCCCTTTCCCCTACATGGGTTCGCCGCCCCTGCATGCAAGGGACTATTCAAATTTAATTCTTAGTTGAGAGACTATTCAAATTTAAACGTACATGGTAATACATTTGTCAGGTTTTTAGTCCGACAATTTCGGGATTGAAGCAAACCTTAACAACGTACGGCGGCTGCAAGCACGGGAGTAAGCATGGTCCAAATTTAGGATCGATCAATTCAAAAATTGAAAGCAGCACAAGTTGCACAACAACAATTATGCTCTCATTTATATAATATTAAATTACTATGACACCCCACTTGGAATGGTTGTCCTAAGCGAACACCTAATGTTGCGCTCTAATGGACGGGCCGACGGGCCCGCAATCACCTTGTTTTTAACCCAACACAAAGAAGATACATAGAGTTTTTTTATCCCAAGATACCCATTTGTGATTCCTAAGTTCATAATTTTCATGCGGTTAATGATACGGGTCAACCGTATCATCAATCGCATCTTTATTATTATTTATTTATTTAAGTAATTGTTTATTAATTAGTCTATTTATTTAATTAGTTTGATTAGATTATTTAATTATTTAGTAGATTGGGCCGAGCCCGTTAGGTCAATTCGTTTAGTTAGGGTTAGTTGTTTTTCTATCTAAACGTTGTAATTTTATTATTTTATCAATCAGTCAAGAAGAAAACAGTTAAATTGTGTGTGTGTGGGTTAAAAACCTCTGTGTGTGTATGGAGACTTGATAATAGCTAGAATGACTATGGCGTTAGGTAAACCCTAACAGTTTAGCAAAGTAGAGCACTCCCTACACAACATGAGCTCTGGTACCATTCACCCACCACCTCTGTACGTGAGTTCCGGTAGCAGATAGTGAAGTACTTTTTTCACTCTCCCATAAACCGTTGCGGTTCAAATCTCTCACGCTTAAATCGGACCTGGTGGCCACGATTGGGAGGTGGTGCTTCAGGGCGTGGTGGAGGACTGCCTCTCTGATGGGGAGGACAGAGAAGTTTCCACTTCATGAGTGAAGCTTTTAGGTTGGTTTTTGGAACGGAGATGAGATCTCTATGAAATCTGGCCGAGTTTTCGTTAATAGAGTTGAGCTCTAGGTGGTAATCGATATCTTCCTTTTTTTACAAGTTGTTGTTTTTATTAACCAGCCAAAACTTTAAGGTCATTTAGACCAGTACTACAAAGCTTCTCTTTCACCTCTCTAGGAATACTATAAAATCTCACAGGACCTGTACACAGGTCCTTCCTAACCCAATTAGCTATACAATGTGCAGCAGTATTACCTTCCGTAGCTACAAAAATTAGGTTCAACCACCTATTGTCCTTTAGCCATTCCCTCATAGCTGCAACTCTTGTAATTCTGCTCCATCCAGCTTGTGTATCTTCAGCACATTCTTTCACAATCCTCTGACAATCAGAGACACACCATACTTTCTGCCACTCTCTATCCAAAGCAATCTTACTGTTGAGGTGCCTTGAATTGTTAAATTCAAAGGCGGTGAAAACAAATCGGGCCAAGGGGTTGAATTATGGTCAAAGGAAGTAGTGTAGCTAAGGAAACAAAGTGGGGCGATGGATTGTATTTGTCCCACATTGTCAAGTGAGGTGATTATCACCTCCTCACTAGTACTATATAAAGGAGCTAGTAGGCTCTCTACTAGATATGTAAATAAGAGTGTAATGTTTCCTCTTAAGTGAATAAAGGGTGCTTTTTCGCCGTGGACGTAGTTAGCGAATTTCTTCGTTAGCGAACCACGTAAAATCTCGTGTTCTTCTTTTATTCGTTCTTCGTTCGCGAGGTGGTTTGTCATAACAAAGTGGTATCAGAGCCTGGTTTGGCGGTGTTTCAAGATCAAGATCAAGGCGGAGCAAAGCTAGAGTTTCACAACTTGGTGAAATCAAAGCTAGGGTTTTGCGTTCTAGGAGGAGCACGAGACTAGGGTTTCAGATCCACCAAGAACGATGTCCGGATCGATGTTGAAGATCGACAGGTTCACAGGAGGGAACATCTTCAGTCTGTGGAAGATAACGATGGAGGCTTTGCTCAAATCGCAAGGCTTGTGGGCACCTTTGACCGCGGACAAGGGAGGCATGAATGTTGCATCATCGGAGTTCAAAGTATTGCAGGAGAAGGCACACGCAAAAATTATGTTGTGCTTATCGTATGACATGATCATCAAGGTCGCAGATCAGAAGGAAGCAGCAGGTCTTTGGCTTAAGTTGGAGAGTCTCTACATGACGAAGAGTCTCACTAGAAAGTTTATGCTAAAGCAAAGGCTCTTTACTTTGCGGATGCTCGAAGGTACGACTCTCAAGGACCTTTTTTATCAATTAAATACAGTTATTTTAGACTTGCGTAATATTGGCGAGAAGGTGGGCGATGAGGATGCCGCACTCTTGTTATTGATCTCGTTACCTCCATCATACGAGAACTTGTTCAGTCATTCATTGTGAACAAGGACGACTTATCCCTGGAGGAGGTCAGATCGGCGCTCCATGCTAGGGAACTACGCCATAAGGGTGCTAGCATAGGTACAGAGGACCATGCTTCCGGACTGATGGCAACGGGAGGAAGCAAGAGGGGTAAGAAGAACAAGAAGAAGTAGTTCTCAGGTTCTAAGTTACCCAAGGATGTATGTGCATTTTGCAAGGAAAAGGGGCACTGGAAGAGAGATTGCCCGAAACGAGTTGAACAGGGGCAGAATGGATCCGCAGCCGTAGCAGAACAAGGTAACTCGTCCGAGGATGATTACGTTCTAATGGCGGATGTTGTCACGCACTCTCAAGATGCGCGGGTCCTTGATTCCGGAGCTTCCTATCATATTTGCTCTAACAGGGAGCTATGCTCGACGTACGACCAAACGGATTGAGGGTCTGTCTACATGGCAAACGGAGCCGTATGTAAGGTGATTGGGAGCGGCTCAGTTAGACTAAAGACGAATGAAGGGAAGTTATGTACCTTGGAGCAGGTCAGACATGTACCACTTATTAAGAAGAATATGATCTCCTTGAGTCTACTCGATAGCAAGGGATACAGTTTCAAAGGTGAAGGTGGAGATCTACAAGTCTGCAAGGGTTCTAAGGTGATTCTCAGGAGAGTCAAGAGTGGGACTTTGTACATGTTGCAAGGTTCGACGATCACAGGTTCTGCTGGAGTTGTCTCAGACGAGATTAAGGAAGATGATCTAACTAAGTTGTAGCATATGAGGCTCGGTCATATGAGTGAACGTGGAATGCAGGAACTTCACAAGAAAGGCTATCTCACTGGGCATGTGCCCAAGAGCCTAGGGTTTTTGAGCACAGCGTGTATGGGAAGCTACAGCGTAGCAAGTTCCCTAAGGCGGTTCATACAACGAATGTACTCTTGATTATATCAATTCGGATTGCTGGGGTCCATCTCGAGTTCAGGCGATTGGCGGGTACAGGTATTTTCTAAGCATTATAGACGACTACTCCAGGATGACTTGGATATTCATGATGAAGCACAAGAGTGAAGCCTTCGCAAGGTTCAAGGAGTGGAAGGTCCTAGTATAGAATCAGGTGGGAAAGAAGGTGAAGAGGCTGCGCACGGACAACGGCTTAGATTTTTGTTCATCAGAGTTTAATGGATTCTGCAAGCATCAGGTAAAATAGCAAGCCATTGCACTGTTCGGCACACACCGCAGCAGAACGGTGTAGCCGAGAGAATGAATCAGACACTTTTAGCAAAAGCAAGGTGCATGCTTTCGAATTCAGGTCTTTCTAGAGGCTTTTGGGGAGAGGCAGTTTTCATGGCATGCTATCTCATAAATCGGAGTCCGCACACAAGTATAGGATGCAAGATTCCTATGGAGGTCTGGTCCGGTAGAGCAGTGGATTACTTGGATTTGAGATGTTTTGGTTGTGTTGCCTATTATCACGTTAATGATGGCAAACTAGAACCAATAGCTAATAAGGGAGTATTCATGGGTTTCGGAACAGGTATGAAGGGATACAAGATATGGCAGACAATAAGATTACACTTAGCAGAAGCGTGGTCTTTGATGAGAGTCCTATGTTGAAGAACTCCGTGGAGGTGGAGCTTCGAGATGCAGAGAAGAAGGTGGAGGGAGAGTCAGATCCTAATGATCCTACGGATTACGAAATCCCTACGCCACAGCCGGAAGCAGAAGAGGAAGAAGCAGAAGAATCTGATAGTGATGATGCGTCTACACTAGAGGAACCAGTTCATCATAGTATTGCTGAAGGAGGACCAAGGAGAGTCATAAAGACTTCGACTAGATACAGGGATGATTGTATGGTGGGATAAACATTACAAGTAGCGGAAGAGGTGGAGGATGAGCCATCCTCCTACAGGCCGCTATATCTAGTTCTGAGTTAGCACAATGGATTGCCGCGATGGGAGAAGAGATGGAGTCTTTTAGCAAGAAATCGACTTGGGAGCTCGTTAAATTGCCAGCGAGAAGGAAGATAGTCAGTTGCAAGTGGGTATTCAGAACAAAGGAACTACAGCTAGGGAGGGCATCAAGTATAAGGCAAGGCTAGTTTTAAGAGGTTTCAGTTAGAAAGATGGAGTTGAATACAACGAGATCTTCTCTCCGGTGGTCAGACATACTTCTATCCGGGTGTTACTAGCTTTAGTGGCACACCACGACCTAGAGCTTGAGAAATTGGATGTCAAGACAGCTTTCCTGCACAGAGAGTTGGAGGATGAAATATACATGAGCCAACAGGAGGGGTTCCAAGTTCCCGGAAAAGAATAATATGTGTGCATGCTGAAAAGATCTCTCTATGGACTTAAGCAGTCGCCAAGGCAATGGTACAAGAGGTTTGACAACTTCATGTTGAAGATTGGTTACCACAAGTGCGAGTATGATTGTTGCGTGTATCACAAGTTGTTGCGAAGTGGATCACGTATCTACCTAGTTCTATATGTGGATGATATTTTGATCGCAACTCAGAATATCAAGGACATTAGAGAACTGAAGAGGTCTCTCAGTGCGGAGTTTGAAATGAAGGATCTAGGAGCTACTCGGAAGATATTGCGAGTTGAGATCTATAGAGACAGGAAGAAGAAGAAGCTTTACCTGTCACAGCAGGGATACATCAAGAAGATCTTGAGCATATTTGGGATGTTATCAGCTAAAGCTATAGATACTCCTATGGCGACTAACAGAAAGTTAGGAATGTACACCGTTCAGACTGAGGAGGAGAAGGAGTACATGTCCAAGGTTCCATATGCTAGCGCAGTTGGAAGCCTCATGTATGCTATGGTCTGTACTCGACTGGACATAGCATTCGTTGTTAGTGTGGTTAGTCGTTTTATGGCTCCTCCAGGGAAGGACCATTGGCAGGCGGTGAAGTGCATATTCAGGTACCTTAAGGGTACGTCAGACATTGGCCTATGTTATGGGGCTAATGAAGACACCTTGGTAGCTGATTTCTCGGATGCGGACTATGCAGGGGATGTTGATAGTATAAGATCAATGACGGGCTATGTATTTGCTCTGAGAGCATTTGTTGTGAGTTGGAAGGCGAGCTACAGCCGACGGTGACTTTGTCGAAGACGGAGGCGGAGTACATGGCTCTAACGGAAGCAGCAAAGGAGGCAATATCACTTAAAGGTATGGTCAATGATCTAGGCCTACTTCAAGATCAAGCGATAGTCAACTGTGATAGCTTGAGTGCGATTTGCTTGACAAAGGACCAGGTTCATCATGAAAGGACCAAGCATATCGACGTCGGGTATCATTTTATGAGAAACGAGAGCAGGATCAAGGTGAAGAAGGTGGGGACAGCTGACAACCTCGCAGATATGTTCACCAAGCCGGTTCCGAAGAGCAAGTTCCAGCATTGTTTGGAATTTCTCAACATCTTGATCCAGTGAGGCCTTTAGGGGCATGTCGGACCCGGTGAGGTCCAGTGAGTCTCTGTGACGAGAGACATTGGGTGCGGAGAAGACGTAGCTTTAATTACGAGAAGAGGAGCAGCTGCTGTCGATGGAGAATTCAAGTCAAGGTGGAGATTTGTTGAGGTGCCTTGAATTGTGAAAGTCAAAGGCGGTGGAAACAAATTGGACCAAGGGGTTGAATTATGGTCAAAGGCAGTAGGGTAGTTGTATACAGGAGGATCCTTTGAGGAAGATCCAAGTGTACACCAGGGGTAGAGAATAGAAACACAGGGAGTGTAGGTTGTGAGTAGGGAGAGAGCAAGACAATGGTAACTGAGAGAGAGAGAGATAGTATGCAAATGGACAGAGCTTCCGCATAGTTAGATGATTGCAATGAAGGGTTAACGATCCTATATATAGTGGGGAATGTGACCGTTGTAGTGGGTTAATGCGTCCATTAATGGAGGCTTAATTACCTTAACCATAACGGCACGTTCGACCGCATATATAGGGACCGTTACGCACTTCGCCCGCGTATACCGGAACCATTATGAGGTTGACCGGGTTTATGGGACACGTGTTCATAAATCTCTCAAATCAGTTACCAAGGGTCGCACGCGGGCTTGGTTGTCGCTCGCGCGCGACAGATCTTACTCTAGCCTCCAAACCAATAAGTCCCTACAACTCCCGTGTGGATTGATATGCGAGGGGCCCTGTCTCGCAGCCCCCATATGTATAAGAATGGGTAATGCTCGTGTAGTATTGGAACACCACCAGATGTGCCAGATGAGTGCCACGTATAAGCTGACTCACGTGGCTAGAATACACTATCTACAGTAGCTAAGGAAACAAAGTGGGGCGGCGGTGTGTATTTGTCCCACATTGTCAAGTGAGGTGATTTTCACGTCCTCACTAGTACTATATAAAGGATCTAGTAGGCTCTCTACTAGATATGCAAATAAGAGTGTACTTGTTCCTCTTAAGTGAATAAATGGTGCTTGTTCGCCGTGGACGTAGTTAGCGAAGTTTTTCGCTAGTGAACCACGTAAAATTCCGTGTTCTTCTTTTATTCGTTCTTTGTTCGTGAGGTGGTTTGTCATAACACCGACAACACAATTCAATGGCTCTTAGCTCAGCATCCTCCACTTTTACCCCTCTCATGAGATCAGTTCTAACTTCTAGGACTAGGTGGTAATCAATATCGATTACGACTAAGAGTATGGTTTTTAGAAATCGAAGAGGGCGAGAGAGATTTCCATGGATTTGGAAAAGGTGTTTGGTGTCTAAACAAATTAATGGAAGGTGATTTTGTTGATCTGAAATGATAGAAGAGTTAACAAAGAAGGTAATGAAGATGACGAGCTTGTTGGCACTTAAATTTCAACCAAATGTTTTAACGTGTGAGATTCGAGAATCTCGCCAAGTTGGACGTGCTCCCCAGGTACACTCGTAGTAGGGGATAAAAGTTGAAGACATCTTCAGTATCTTCTCTCACCTCTCAAAGATAACGATTTGTTATGCTTGAAGAGGAGATAAGAGATCTCCGCGATACTTTCAAAGCCAGGAGATAAGCTGACGTTTGAATTCAAATTCAAACTTCGAGATAATATTTGTATCTCAAAAGATTGACTCTAGGGGAACCTCTATAAATAAGATGTCTCACAGAGACGTCAAGGGGACTTTTGGAGGACACTTCACTTCTAGAGCCTGAAGAGAGAGAAAAAGGCCACTGAGAGAAACAAAGAGATCACGCACGCACAAGAGCAACACAAACATATCGTCGTCGGGGAAATCCAAGTTCAGAGTTTCCGGAGACGAGAAGCAAACACCAGAGCCAAAGTCCAAAATACGACCCTGGCGTCCAACTGGTAAAGGGTTCCAAACCCCCAAAATCCCTCTCTCCTTCACACTTTACTATATATCTTCTTCTACATCTGAAATCAAATGTAGTCCATTTCAAATCAATGTAACTTTTTGGGTACAAAACCCACCAAATCAATGAAATCAATATTTCGTTCCATTTATTTTATTTTACGTATTTTGTTCTTTATTTTGTGTCTTATTAATCAGGGGTTCCTACGTAGTTAGGGTAAAATTAGGAAGACTAGGATCCACGTAAACAAAAATAATTTGTTTCACAGTTTTCTAAATCAAAAGGCTTATAAATTCGCCAGATCAAAAATTTGTGTTCAAACAAATTTGGCACGCCCAGTGGGACCTCTTATTCCCCTCATCTTTTAAGACACAAAATAAATCTTACGTAAAAAAATGGTTTCTTCATTTTGTGTGCACTCACTGACTTCTAATGTATTTTGATCTCAGGTTTCAGAGTGCTACTAAAGGAGTTCCAGCAAGGCCCGTACTTGGCCACTGGAAGGAGAAACTTTTAGCACCAGCAGTGGTCACACACAGGACGTGTAGCTCTCAGCTTCGCGATCCTGAAAGTGTGGCTCTTGTTGGAGTGCACAAGCAGCTCTTAGCACCAGCAGTGGTCACGCATCCTAGATGTGTGGCTCTTGCTGGGGCGCGGGGGAGTCCTCCCAAAGAGCCTGCACACCAGGATTGACTAGTCAAGAGGCGCAATCTGGCGTCTCGAGAAAAAATGTCTCTCCTGGTAAAGATGATTCACTACTCAGAAGAACCGAGACATTGCTAGAAGAGGTCAGGTTCTTGGTTCAAAGTGCCAGAATTCTCACAGGAATCTGGAGAACCAATAAGACTAAAGAATTTCTATCCCGTGCTAGAAGAGCCGAAAAGGCGACTGTCTTCGCCATGGAGATAGTTGTCGTTGGTACGATGCCCAAGACCTCCGAAAATGCGATAAAGGAAGCAGAGGACTCGAGAGACCTCGCTGTGAAAGCTGGAGAGGCAGCGTCGGAAGAAAACAGGAAAATCATTCGGGGCATTGGAAAGAAGGTCATGTCCCGAGAAATTCGCGACAGATCATCCTCGAAAGATCAGCGGGTTGAAAGTGGTAAAATATTTTCTACCCCACACCGGCCTGTTAAAGCGAAGGCACCAAGGATGGAGACTACAAAAGGGTGGGTCTCTTCTATGCCAGTGACAACTCAACCAAAGGATGTACATACAGAGAGCTATAATGCCACGGCTCGTGACGTCCTTGCAGCCCTTGAAGGAGAAGGCCAAACAGTTCAAAGACCTCAGTCACCTGTCTTTGGACATGCACCCGATAAAAGAAAGGGACGCAGGCCAACTATTTCGGCACCTGTCCAGGGAGGTACCGTGACAACATGGAAAGGTCCTATCACAAGATCCAAAGCCAAGAATTTGGAGGCATTAAATTTGATGGGGACCATAAATCCCTTATATGAAGAGAGCGATTCCGTCTCGGCTACAGCAGATGAACGTCACGCCGTGGCAATTATGATGGCTGACGTGGAGGATGATCCGGTCATGCAAGCTATGCACGACAAGTTTGCCATGTTCCAGGAGCTACTTGAGAATAAAGACAAGGAGATGGAAGCCATTGCGGAACAAATGAAAGTTTTGCAGGCACAACTTGCAGAGGCCGGAAGTGCGACAAATCCTGGAGTTACAAGGCATGTGGAAGTACCTTCTCCTCCCGCCCCTGGAGTAGCAACCTCAACTCCAAATTTCACCGGAGGAAATGGTCATCGCACGGAGGTACCACGTACTACACCACCTGCTCGCATAGCGTCCCAAGACTCAAGCATGGACACCCTCAGCCCAGCCCTGATGTCATTGATTGACGAACTGGTAAAGAAGCAAGTCCAAAAGGTCACGGAGAAGGAAGATGGGGTTTCCACTGTGATCACGAAGCCATACCCTGCATGGGTAGACAAAGTATCCCTACCCATAGACTATCTACAACCGGAATTCCGGATGTTTAATGGAACGGGAGATCCAAGACAACACTTGGCACATTTCCTCTCCAGGTGCGGTCCTATAGCGCACAACGAGGCTTTGTGCCTTCAATTGTTTGTCCAGTCCCTAGAGGATGCAGCCTTCACATGGTATTCACAACTACCCGAAGGTTCGATACCAAGTTGGGACGCTATGGCAAAGGAGTTCTTGAAGCATTTCTGCAACACTCAAAGGCGAGTGGGGGTTCCAGAACTAATTGAAACAAAGCAACGTGACAATGAACCCGTTGCAGACTTTATAGCACGGTGGCGAGGCCTGACGTTTGCATGTCCCCAAAAGTTCACCCAAAAGGAACTTATTAGGATGTGCCTCAATAACTTTAGGCATGAGCTGTCTACCTCATTGATGGCCCAAACATTTAGTGGTTTCAATGACCTATGTACAAAATCTCACGACATCGAGCTTCACCTCGGCAAAAGGAGGAGATCGCGGTTTTCTGACAAACTCGAGTCCTCAACAGCGGCGCTGGTTGAAATGAAAAAGTCTCCAGTGGTCGTAGGGACAAAGAAACCAGAGATTAAAAAGTTCTCCATGAAAGAAAGGTTAGGGAAGACGTATTCTTTTCCTGATGACCTAGTGGAGGACTTGTTTGAAGACCTCTTGGAACAAAAGTTGATTATCCTCCCTGAAGCCAAAAGGCCACATGAAGTGGGGAGGACGGAAAATCCAAAATATTGTCCATACCATCGCCTGATCGGTCATTGCCTGAATGATTGCTTCGTTTTGAAGGATAAAATCCAGGAGTTGTTGGACTCAAAAGTAATTGAGCTTCCTCCATCCGAAAAGCTAAGTGCGAACCCAGTGACCTTTTGTGAAGAAGGGTGGACTGTTTGTCAGCATAGGAGAATGAGGAAGAAACAAGATGTCAGAATAAAGACAGAGATCATTCCAAGGGTTTCCCACAAAAAGAGATCTTCCAAGAAGTACAGCAAGTGGGAAACTCCCGATGATGAAGAGGAGCGACCATGGGAACGAACTCCCCTACAACCAATTATTTTGGAAGAGTTCATGCCTCCTACATACCAGGCTTCTGAGATGGTGCTAGCCTTGGAAGAGAAAATGAGAAACCCTATTGTGATGCCTTGTTTGTCCACCACTTTCAAAGACACACAGGGGGTTGGTATAAGGACTACCCCTGTCAACAATGCCACTCCAAAGAGCACCCCTGCAACGCCGCAACGTTATGTGTACACCCCAAAATTCCATGGTCTTTCCAGTAGCAAGGACGGAATTAACAAGAAGGTGCGGAGACGTCTACAATTTGGGATAGATGACAACAAGTCCATCCCAGAGTTAAAACCACGTAAGCAGGGAATCTCAGTAAAAGACACCAACGATGTTCAATCTTTTGCAGGGTCCGCCAACATGGTGCAAATTTGTGAAACTTCTACGAACGGCGAAAATGACATGCAAGTTATGGTAAATGCATGCCCAGCATTTCTCACTTACCAAAGAAGGCCACGAAATGTGAACCATGAGGCACCAAAGACCAAAGAAGTGCAGGAAGATGGGGAGGAGCAAGTAAAGTATGATGTGCTCTCCCACCTCAAGAAGATCCCAGCACTTTTAAGCATCTATGATGCGTTAAAAATGTCACCTGAACTCCGAAAGTCTTTGATATATGCCCTGTCAAGACCAGAAGATTTTTGTGACACAGTGGACACACCAATTCAGGGTAAAGTGACTGCGTGTATGTCCACCCTCACCTTCACGGATAGTGATATGTACGCAGAAGATTCAGATCATAATAGACCATTGTTCATCACCGGGTCTATTTTTGATGTCAAGGTCTCCCGAGTCATGGTAGATGGGGGATCTGCGGTGAATTTGTTGCCTAAGAGGGCGCTAACTCTCATGGGTCTTCGAAAATCACACCTGCAACCAAGTCACTTAATCATTCAGGGGTTCAACCAAAATGAGCAAAGACCCTTGGAGAAAATTAGATTAAGGACCATGTTTGGGGAAATTGAGGACTCTACCGAGTTTCTGGTGATAGATGTGGACACGTCCTACAATGCACTATTGGGACGTCCCTGGGTACATGACAACGGGGCAGTCCCTTCGACGTATCACCAATGCATTAAGTTCCCTCTTCCACCCCCAAGGAATGAAGGGATAATCGTGGCAGATCGGGACCCTTTCAGAGGAGTGGAGGCTTACTATGCGGATGTCTGTTTTTACAGCAAAAGCCCACAAAAAGATACAGGAGACGTGACAAATGTCCAAGTTCCTTCAAAGAAAACCTTCCGGTATATCCCTAAGTCAGAGAGGAAACCCGGAGAAAGTTCATTGTCTCTTGTAAGTCCTACTGTGGATCTGAAAGATGATTTCGTAGTACCATTAAGAAAAACGGAATGCACATTGGTGGAAAGTTACAACAAGTTTGTAGTTCCCCCAAAAAGCAAATGGTCCAAACAAATCACGTTCCACGCTTTGGGGGACATAGACAGAAAATCCAAAGAAGAGGAGCACCAAGAGCTAGGAGGTCTTAAAGCCCGAAAGCCTAAGTTTAGCAGAAGGACTACGAAAATGTTGATGAAAGTAGGACTAAACCCCGAGGGGTTGGATGAAATGGCCTCATTCGAAAGAATCCTTATGCCTTCTCAAAGAAAGGCTATAAGGAATGGGGAGCCCATTTTGGCCACAAAAGAAGGCTTGGGTTACGTTTCGCCGGACGAGACCTCCACGGTGTATATGACCGTCGTACAAGATGACTCCACTTTGCAGGAGGAAGAGGCAGAAGCACGTCCTGCGCCTTCAAAATTCGAAGAAGGCGGGCAAGCAACTATAGATGAACTTCGGGAAGTCAATCTCGGAGATGACAAAGAAAAAAAGGCCAACTTTCATAAGCGCTAGCCTGAAGGATGAGGAGGCTCAAGCATACATCTCATTCTTAAAAGAATTCCGAGATGTCTTTGCTTGGAGTTATGAAGAAATGCCAGGACTGGACCCAAAGGTAGCTGTTCATAAGCTCGCAGTTTGCCCAGAAAGACGGCCAGTGAAACAGGCACAAAGGCGGACTAGGCCAGAGCTTACTGCCCAGATTGAAGCAGAAGTGGATAAGCTCATCAAAGCAGGGTTTATACGAGAAGTCCAATACCCGACGTGGTTGGCCAACATAGTCCCTGTGAAAAAGAAGAATGGTCAAATCAGGGTGTGCATAGATGTTAGAGATCTAAATGAAGCGTGCCCAAAAGATGACTTTCCCTTACCGATCACGGAGATGCTCGTTGATGCAACCACGGGGTATGAGACGCTGTCTTTCATGGACGGTTACTCGGGGTACAACCAAATCAAGATGGCCCCTGAAGATGAAGAACTCACTGCCTTTAGGACACCCAAGGGGGTGTACTGTTACAAAGTAATGCCATTCGGCCTAAAAAATGCCGGTGCTACATACCAGCGGGCCATGACCGTAATATTTGAGGACATGCTCCACGACATAATTGAATGCTACGTGGATGATTTGGTGGTAAAGACAAGAAAGAGAGAAAGTCACCTCAACGAGTTTAGGAAAGTATTTGAGCGTCTAAGACGCCACCATCTTAAGATGAATCCCCTCAAATGCGCTTTTGGGGTCTCGTCCGGGAAGTTTCTAGGCTTCGTGGTACGAAGCAGGGGAATCGAAGTCAATCCCGCAAAAACAAAAGCTATCATCGAGATGCCCCCACCTAGAAATTTAACTGAGCTCAAAGGGTTGCAGGGTAGGTTAGCCTACATCAGAAGGTTCATCTCGAACTTGGCCAGGAGATGTATTCCTTTTTCAAAGCTAATGAAGAAGGGTGTTCCATTTGAATGGGACCAAGCGTGTCAAAATGCGTTTGAAGGAATCAAGAAGTACCTAGTCAGCCCGCCAGTACTCATGAGTCCTGTGAAAGGAAGGCCATTGCTATTATACATAACCGCCCTTGATAATTCACTAGGAGCCTTGTTAGCTCAACATAATGACCGGGGTAAGGAGAATTCTCTTTACTATCTAAGTCGAACTCTAGTAGGGGCAGAAGTCAACTATACCCCAATTGAAAAGATATGTCTCGCACTAGTTTTTGCTTTGCAAAAGTTGAAGCATTATGTCTCCGACCATGAAGTTAAGCTCATATCCAAAGTGGACCCCTTAAAGTACATACTCTCTCGACCTGTCCTAAATGGGAGGATTGCAAAATGGGCTGTCCTCCTCCAATAGTTCGATATCGAGTACGTTTCTCAAAAGGCCATAAAGGGGCAGGCTCTAGCTGACTTCTTGGCCGCTCACCCCATCCCTGATGATTCGCCATTGGCAACCGACCTACCTGATGAAGACGTGATGGTAGTAGAAATTCAAAGGGGGTGGGAGATGTATTTCGATGGAGCCTCCAGAAGTCCTGACGGGAAGAGGCAAGAAAACTTGAAAAATAACAAGTCTGGGATCGGGATAGTATTTATTACACCCGAAAAAGCCATTATTCCTCACTCTTTTGCTCTGAGCGAAGGATGCTCCAACAACGAGGCCGAGTATGAAGCGGTTATAGCAGGATTGGAATTAGCTCTCCAAATACCCGTTGAAGAATTAACTATATATGGGGATTCAGAGTTGGTTGTCAAGCAACTAAGAGGGGAGTACATCGTAAGGAAAGCAAGTCTTGCCCCATATCATGAAAGGGCGGAACACTTGCTCACACAATTCAACAAAGTGCACATTTTCCATGTGAGACGGGGCGTAAACTCCCAAGCTGATGCTTTAGCCAGTTTGGCCGCATCCTTGACACTCCCAGACAACAAGAAAATTACTCTTAAGTGTAGGGGAGAGAAGAGTTTTGGAACCTCTCCTAGAAACCCCTAACTTAGTTCATACCATGACACTCTCAACGAAGGAAGAGGAAGATTGGCGAGATGTGTTCATCCAATATTTGCGAGATGGAAGGCTTCCAGAGGAAAAAGCCAAGAGAAATGAAGTGAGAAGACGTGCATCAAGGTTTGTCATGTTGAAAGATGTACTCTATAAAAGGTCACTGGATGGAATGTACCTTCGATGCATCGCTAGAAATTCAACTCAGGAAGCAATGGCTGAAGTACATGCTGGAGTGTGTGGTGCTCATCAAAGTGGACCGAAGTTACACATGAAACTCAAGCGATTGGGATACTATTGGCCAACAATGATTACGGACTGTATAGGCTACACCAAAAGATGTCAAGTATGTCAGTACCACGGGGATCTTATTCACCAGCCGCCGGAACCTTTGCACGCCACAACAGCGTCATGGCCATTTTCGGCATGGGGCATAGACATTATTGGACCCTTTGTTCCACCATCAACAAAGGGGTATAGATACATCTTGACGGCCACAGATTACTTCTCGAAATGGGCAGAAGCAATAGCTTTGAAATACTTCAAAAGTTCGACAGTCTCTGAGTTTATCAGAACTCACATAATCTATCGGTTCGGAGTCCCGGATAGAATTATGGCAGACAATGGGCAGCCATTTAGAAGTGACGCTCTATATAAGTTGTACGCCAAATACAAGATAAGTCCAAACCACTCCACAAGGTATCATGCACCTGCAAATGGTTTGGTTCAGGCGTTTAATAGAACTTTGAGCAAAATTCTCAAGAAAATGGCTGACAAAAATAAGAGGACTTGGCCAGAAAAGCTACAAGAGGCTCTATGGGCCTATCGAATATCCTATAGGACGGCTACGCAGGCTACACCTTACTCACTCGTCTTTGGGGGAGAAGCGGTCCTACCTCTCGAGGTACAAATACCTTCACTACGGGTAGCGGTGCAAGAATCACTCACAGAAGAGGAGCACACAGAAGTTAGGTTAGCTGAGCTGGAAACTCTGGATGAAAGAAGGTTACATGCCCAACAAAACTTGGAAATGTACCAACAAAGGATGACAAACGCATTCAACAAGAGAGTGCGCCTCCGTTCCTTCAAAAAGGGAGATCTTGTGCTAATGGTTCGAACTCCGATCATAGTAACTAGAAGGACGAAGGGAAAGTTGGAACCAAAATGGGAAGGCCCTTACGTTGCTGAAAAAGTGTACTCAAATGGAGCATACCTTTTAGCAACACAAGATGGCGAAAGAATTTTACCACCTACCAATGCAAAGTTCCTTAAAAGATATTACTCTTGACCAAAGTCCAAAAATGGACCAAAGAGTATGCCTTTGAATAAAGTCTCTGCTGGGCTGAAAACCCGAAAGGGCGGCCTAGCCTTAAAAAGCGAGACAAAGACCTGCAAGGTTGAAAACCCGTGAGGGCAGCCTAGCACAAGTAAAGGTCTACAAAAAAAAAAAAAAAAAAATCCCCATGAACTACGTTTTGACTTGATCCCTTAAAGGGTACGTAGGCAGCTCGAATCCAGCATCTGAGTTCAGTCCGCTCATCATAAAAAATCATATATTTCTCCATGATCCTATCTAGGGGTATAAATATATGGAAAACGAAGAGCTTGGAAGCATAAGAAGAGAAACATTATTATTTGTGGCGAAAACGAGACCACTTAAAGTGCACATGAAATAATGTTAAGGGGGAAAACCCTCCCCAAAACCAAACAAAGTAGCTAAAGAAGTGATGAGTCTTAATAAATAATGAAGTCCTAAATGCGCAAAAAAAAGGGGAATATAGACTAAGTGAAACTTCTACTCGGTTTCTTTGACTTCTTTGAGGGCCAATGCTGCGACGGCCTCATCGAAAGCCTTTTGCTGAAGGGAAAGGTTCAAAGGTGCAGTGTCCAGTGCACGTATGTCTTCAGTTAGCTTTGAAATCCTTGAAGAAAGCAAGTTAATGGCTGCAAGCGTGGTGGACTCCTCTTCTTTACCCTTGGAAATGGCAGCATTCAATTGAAGAAGTTGTTCTTGGAGAAGCCGATTGCGCTCTTTTGTATCCTGTAAAGATTTGGACTGGACTTCAAGCTCTTTTTTGGCCTTGTCAATATAGCCTTGTTGAAGTATACGCTCTTCTTCGACGCCCGAAGAAAGACGCTCGGCCTTGGAACGTAGCCTTGAATGACGGATAAAGTTCTCGACCTTGGGGAGTAGAAGAGACAAATCCACGTCCATACTCTGTAGAACAATAAAAACCTTGTTTGCTTCCTTAACCATCTTTGCGGAATCATCAGCGATGGCAGCTTCTCCCCGGCTAACCAGTCATTTTTGAGAACCTTCAAACCGTCAGAGTTGGGTGCGGGTTCAGAAACTTTCAAGTCAGCAAGCAAACATGCCACATCATCATCATCTTTTGGGGCCAGAGTTTCAATCTGCTGAAGAGGTGTATGGTTTTCCCCAACAAAAAATGTCATGAGTAGGGTGTAGAAATTCAAAGTAAAAAAGAAAATGATATAAAAAAAAATGAGCAAGTATTATTCACCTTGAGAAGAAGAGAGCGCTAAATGCTGGGTAGCACCACGAGTTGCAAGGGGATGTGCTAAATGCTCATCCTGGGTGACACCAGGACTTGCAAGGATGGAAATTCCCTTTTCTGCAAGAAAAAGTGAGTTCGTTCAATATACGTCACAAGGAAGAAAATGAAGTGAATGTGGCGATACTCACCAGGAGAAGGAGTGGGTGTGTATAATGTAGTCGAGAGGACAAGTGCAGGAACTTTAGCAGGATGGGGGTTATTTTCCAAAACCGAAGGACCTGGGAAGTGTGAAAATAAGTAAGCCGCCCAAATGAAAGATAATGTAAAGATAAGTACCAAGAGATTTACCTATGATGGCAGGCTGCGGGACAAATTGGACCTCTTTAAGCTTCTCAGGAGAGTCGTCTGTTACTGGGTTATAATCAGAAGAGACGCCTGCACTTAAAGAATCCTCATCTTCATCATCTCCATCCTCAATAATTTCAGTTGGTTCATGGGCTGGTTCATGGACAGGATCTTGGTTATCTTTTTCATGAGAAACTTGAACTGATGCACGAGAAGGGTCGGAACCACCCCTAATCCTAAACAAACCCAATACGGGGAGCTCATGACCGTCCCCACTAAATAAACCAAAGACATCCTCATAAGATTTACCATCAAGGAATCGTGTTAAATGGTTTTCGTAAAGATCAAATGGAGTTACGGTAATCTCAGTTGGATTAAAAGGAGTTCCCATGCATCTGCTTTTCCTAACTTGTTTGGGAAAAGCTTCGTCAAGGGTAGCAGTGATCACGTCTGGGTCAACTTGCTCAAAACGAATGGTCTTACCAAATTTTGCTCGGCATAAATTCTCAAGCATGCGCAGCAAACGATAGTAGGTCCAAGAGGTAGGGCCTGCACTGTACACAGGACCATCATCGGGGGAAGCTCGGATCCTTTCAATAGCATGAGACAACAGACTCCCTGAACCGTCAGAAGACACACTCACAGTCGCTTGACTCCCATGCGATGACATACTAGCTGAATCTGATGAGCTATCACCTTGAGAAGAAGTATCGGACGCACTCATTGTGGAGAGATCCTTCAAAAGGTCGCGGACAACATGTTTCTTTTGTCGTGGAGAAGGGTCGTCATGTTGCGGCCTCTTTCGACCATTCCCAAATTGCTTAGGGGGAGCCACGACTTGCAAAGCTGAAAATGTAGACGCCCTCCACCACAAACCATAAGGAACCGAGAAGTATAAACCATGAGCTCTTCCATTTGGAAGCTCAATCTTCTCCCCTGTCCGAGTATGCATCATTCTATACCAATGGTCGTAGAAACTAGTGTGATTGGTAAAAGTCCGAACAGAAACAGGCAAGTCCACTGGGCAAAATTGGCTGAAACCAAATTGCCGGCCATAGCGAGGTGGTGCGTATGGCTCAATGATGAATTTGGAGCCACTTCGATATGTCAAAATTCCCGAGCGCAAAGAAATAAGATAGCTGCGGTGATAAGTGGACATATTCTTGTCATCAACAAAGCGTTCAATGCGCTCATTACTAGTGATCGCTTCATAATTAAAGTGAGACTCGACTGAAAAGAAGTCATGAACATACGGGTCCTTGTTAACAAAATACCTCGACCCAATCTGATTCCTGATCGCCCCAAGGAGTGGCATGAAAGCGCTTGCCTTCATTGAAGGAGGCCCCGGGAGGACATCACGGGAGTAAGTCGTCAAGAAGTATGTGGCTACCCATCCGGTGAAATACTAAAGCGGCCCTCTGATGACTTTCTTTCCAGGCTCCAGGGAGGTGGCAACCGCATTGAATGAATCATATAAACACGCTAATACAGGAACAGCCAAACTATACCTAGTCCCCTCCGCAGCAATCCTACTCGCAGGAACAAAGGTGGCCGGCCGCACGTCATTGGTTGTCGGAAGAACAAAACCACTTAGCCAGCAAGACAGGCAGCCGGCTAAGAAGAGTTCATCACTGACCCCTTCTACACGACGGAAGGCACCTCCTTTAGAATCGATGAAATAATCAGCCCAAGTAGCAAAATTTCGGGAAGAGTCATCATTCCCTCGAATTTGGAACAAATCTCTGCAGGTCTTGGGTAACTTCTTCGAATAAAGTGTCTCGTTTTCAGGACAATACTCGTCGTAAAACTCGCCCAGAATGGATAAACCACCAATGCGGTGGATATCCCATAAGGATATCCCTAGCTCACCGTACATTGTGTGGAAGGTGTTACTTTCCGGACTCCATCTCTCCAGAAAAGCTTTAAGCAGCTGAACACAACGCTGATAGGAAAATTGTGATATGTACAGCGCCAAAAATATGTCAGCGCGCCTTAGTTTGTCACTAAAAAGTGAATAAACTTCTTTGAGCCAAAATTGCCATGTGGGGGATTGGAAAAATGAATTAATCAACGGGGCACTGAACTGGGAGTCCCATTTCACAGTCCCTTTCTTCATTTTCTTCATAAGTGTAGAGAAAATGGAGGCTCTCACTGTGGGACTTAACTCTTCCCGCGAGAATGGGCGAAGTACATAGACATGTTCAGAGCCAGCAGTGACAACTTTTCCAGGTTTGAACGCGCCAAATTTGCGATTACCATCATATGTTAAAGGTTCATGAAGAATATTACCCAAGTCTGGAGTCAAGGTCGGTATGAGGCGATTCATGGGGAGGTGCCTCGTGACTTTTGTCCCATTCTTGTTTTGGCCATCACTACGATGAAGGAACTCGGTCTTAACACCCTTCATGTGGGGTTTCTTAGCAATGTTTGCAGCATCCTTGGCAGCGGCTCTAGCAGCACGCTTCTTAGCAGCATTCTGGCAACGACGATCCATGAGGAATATCTGTTCAGAAATTAATAAATGAACATTAGTCCGCAAGGTAAAATACGTTCAATTCTGAACATGGTTCTAGCTAAGACCGTGGTAAAGGTCATGAAAGGGTTGAAGCCCCCTAATAAAGGTCCAGGTGGACCGAGAACGCTAGCACGAACATCACCAGTCAAAGGACCGAGAACGTTCGCGCAAACATCACCAGTCAAGGACTAAGAACGCTCGCGCAAGCATCACCAATCGATGGGACCGAGAACGCTAGCGCAAACATCACCAGTCGAGGACCGAGAACGTTCACGCGAAAATCACTGGTCAAAAAGCCGAGAACGTTCACGCGAACATCACCAGTCAAGGGACCGAGAACGTTCGCGCGAACATCACCAGTCAAGGGACCGAGAACGTTCGCGCGAACATCACCAGTCAAGGGACCGAGAACGTTCGCGCGAACATCACCAGTCAAGGGACCGAGAACGTTCGCGCGAACATCACCAGTCAAGGGACCGAGAACGTTCGCGCGAACATCACCAGTCAAGGACCGAGAACGTTCACGCAAAAAAAAATCACCAGTAAAAAAAAACCGAGAACGTTTGCGCAAACATCACCAGTCAAAAAGACCGAGAATGTCCGCGCAAGCATCACCGGTCGAAGAGACCGACACGTGGCTCATAAGAAAAAATTTAGCAAGCACTGGATGAATATTATTTTATCACAAATGATAATTTGGAAACAGGAACATATGTTTTTACTCACTTGGCACAAAAAAATTGGCAAACAAAAGACTAACAGGTTTGCAATTTATGAAACCCTACTTAAGAAGGATGGGTGCAATAAAATAAACCTGGTTGGTGGTGGCACCGCCGAGCCTTTTGCGAAGAAAAGCAAAGAAAACGTCCTCTCAAAGCCAAACCCTGAGAGACAAAATCATGTAATTCAATATATGTTTCTGCAAAAAAAAAATGATTTAAGGAGAAGAAGGGTGCATGGGCATGGCAGTGAGAAAGAGTAGTGGAGTCATAAAGATAATTAGACATAATTAAAGTCACTAACTGTAAAAAAAGATCGCGACTGATTGGAGGTGAAGCCGCGAACAGTTCTGAAATTGACGAAGAAAAAAATAGTAAGAGTGTTGCGCCGAAAAACTGTCGCGAAAGAAATAATGAACGCAATAAAAGAGCAAATCTGGCCAGTAGCAGACGTAATAGCAGGTAACGGAATCGAAATCCTTCGGGTCTACAGGAGAACCGTCATCGCTGCAAAAATTGATTAAGCAGGGTCGAACACCGCAAAATCGTGTGACCACGAAATCAATTATGGATCACTGACCACTGTGCAAACTAAAAAAATATACATGCAGGAGATTTGTGATGAGTCCAGCGCACACAAATACGCGGTGTGAAATATATTCTGTGTGATCATGAAAGATTTGTTCTCAGGGTATTACAAGAACGAAACTAGGTCATGTGATATGGCCTGAAAATTTCAGAAGAGAAGTAAAACAAAAGACGACAAAAGCTGCTTAAACAAAACATAGAAGACAAATAGTAAAGCAGCATACCTGAAGCAAAAGGAGGGGCAAAGCGGCACTATGCGGTCGACGGAAGAAGCTAAATTGGTACAGCACACCGCATAGGAAAAGCTTATTTATACAAGTGGGGAGCCCCACTCCTTCAAACACTAAAACTCTCCAATAGTTTATCAGAAGGAGGAGACACTCAAAAAGAAACACTCCACCTGGAAAAAATACCCACGTGAGTGAGTGCAGGGATATAATCTTTGAAGCCGTGGGTCCCACCAAATATATGTGTGAAGTTAGTACCCACGGCCACACCAGTACACTATTTGAGCTAAGAAAAAAAATGGGTCAGTGCCGAACAAATAAAGAAGGCTGCATCTAGCACAAATTGCAACTTCAAAAAAAATAAAAAAATAAAAAAAAAATTAAAAAATTAAAAAAAAGTTAAAAACAAATGAATTATGCGGCTTAGCCTCTGTCAAATGTTATGCCAAATGTCGCCAGTCTAAAACTCAAAGGTCAGCCCAAGCGAACCGCAACTAAAAATTGCTATATCAAATGTCGCCAGGCTAAAACCAAAACGGTAAGCCTAAGCGAACCGCGATCTGAATCGCTATATCAAACGTCACTCGGCTAAAACCAAAATGGTCAGCCGAAGCGAACCGCGGCCCAAATCGCTACATCAAACATCGTTCGGCTAAAACCAAAACGGTCAGCCTAATTGCGATCCGAATGAAACGTCGCTCGACTAAAAAACAAAACGATCAGCCCCAACAAACTGCGATCCAAATCGCTATATCAAATGTTGCTAAAAGGTCGGCCCTGGCAAGCCATGATTAAAATTGCCAAGTCGACATTACAAATAGAAGACAGGTGTGCAAAGTTGTCGTGATTCGAGCAAGAGACCAAATGTCTCTTGCACAAATCAAGAGGGGGTTTTGTTGGCACTTAAATTTCAACCAAATGTTTTAACGTGTGAGATTCGAGAATCTCGCCAAGTTGGACGTGCTCCCCAGGTACACTCGTAGTAGGGGATAAAAGTTGAATACATCTTCAGTATCTTCTCTCACCTCTCAAAGATAACGATTTGTTATGCTTGAAGAGGAGATAAGAGATCTCCGCGATACTTTCAAAGCCAGGAGATAAGCTGACGTTTGAATTCAAATTCAAACTTCGAGATAATATTTGTATCTCAGAAGATTGACTCTAGGGGAACCTCTATAAATAAGATGTCTCACAGAGACGTCAAGGGGACTTTTGGAGGACACTTCACTTCGAGAGCCTGAAGAGAGAGAAAAAGGCCACTGAGAGAAACAAAGAGATCACGCACGCACAAGAGCAACACAAACATATCGTCGTCGGGGAAATCCAAGTTCAGAGTTTCCGGAGACGAGAAGCAAACACCAGAGCCAAAGTCCAAAATACGACCATGGCGTCCAACTGGTAAAGGGTTCCAAACCCCCAAAATCCCTCTCTCCTTCACACTTTACTATATATCTTCTTCTACATCTGAAATCAAATGTAGTCCATTTCATATCAATGTAACTTTTTGGGTACAAAACCCACCAAATCAATGAAATCAATATTTCGTTCCATTTATTTTATTTTACGTATTTTGTTCTTTATTTTGTGTCTTATTAATCAGGGGTTCCTACGTAGTTAGGGTAAAATTAGGAAGACTAGGATCCAGGTAAACAAAAATAATTTGTTTCACAGTTTTCTAAATCAAAAGGCTTATAAATTCGCCAGATCGAAAATTTGTGTTCAAACAAATTTGGCACGCCCAGTGGGACCTCTTATTCCCCTCATCTTTTAAGACACAAAATAAATCTTACGTAAAAAAATGGTTTCTTCGTTTTGTGTGCACTCACTGACTTCTAATGTATTTTGATCTCAGGTTTCAGAGTGCTACTAAAGGAGTTCCAGCAAGGCCCGTACTTGGCCACTGGAAGGAGAAACTTTTAGCACCAGCAGTGGTCACACACAGGACGTGTAGCTCTCAGCTTCGCGATCCTGAAAGTGTGGCTCTTGTTGGAGTGCACAAGCAGCTCTTAGCACCAGCAGTGGTCACGCATCCTAGATGTGTGGCTCTTGCTGGGGCGCGGGGGAGTCCTCCCAAAGAGCCTGCACACCAGGATTGACTAGTCAAGAGGCGCAATCTGGCGTCTCGAGAAAAAATGTCTCTCCTGGTAAAGATGATTCACTACTCAGAAGAACCGAGACATTGCTAGAAGAGGTCAGGTTCTTGGTTCAAAGTGCCAGAATTCTCACAGGAATCTGGAGAACCAATAAGACTAAAGAATTTCTAGCCCGTGCTAGAAGAGCCGAAAAGGCGACTGTCTTCGCCATGGAGATAGTTGTCGTTGGTACGATGCCCAAGACCTCCGAAAATGCGATAAAGGAAGCAGAGGACTCGAGAGACCTCGCTGTGAAAGCTGGAGAGGCAGCGTCGGAAGAAAACAGGAAAATCATTCGGGGCATTGGAAAGAAGGTCATGTCCCGAGAAATTCGCGACAGATCATCCTCGAAAGATCAGCGGGTTGAAAGTGGTAAAATATTTTCTACCCCACACCAGCCTGTTAAAGCGAAGGCACCAAGGATGGAGACTACAAAAGGGTGGGTCTCTTCTATGCCAGTGACAACTCAACCAAAGGATGTACATACAGAGAGCTATAATGCCACGGCTCGTGACGTCCTTGCAGCCCTTGAAGGAGAAGGCCAAACAGTTCAAAGACCTCAGTCACCTGTCTTTGGACATGCACCCGATAAAAGAAAGGGACGCAGGCCAACTATTTCGGCACCTGTCCAGGGAGGTACCGTGACAACATGGAAATGTCCTATCACAAGATCCAAAGCCAAGAATTTGGAGGCATTAAATTTGATGGGGACCATAAATCCCTTATATGAAGAGAGCGATTCCGTCTCGGCTACAGCAGATGAACGTCACGCCGTGGCAATTATGATGGCAGACGTGGAGGATGATCCGGTCATGCAAGCTATGCACGACAAGTTTGCCATGTTCCAGGAGCTACTTGAGAAGAAAGACAAGGAGATGGAAGCCATTGCGGAACAAATGAAAGTTTTGCAGGCACAACTTGCAGAGGCCGGAAGTGCGACAAATCCAGGAGTTACAAGGCATGTGGAAGTACCTTCTCCTCCCGCCCCTGGAGTAGCAACCTCAACTCCAGATTTCACCGGAGGAAATGGTCATCGCACGGAGGTACCACGTACTACACCACCTGCTCGCATAACATCCCAAGACTCAAGCATGGACACCCTCAGCCCAGCCCTGATGTCATTGATTGACGAACTGGTAAAGAAGCAAGTCCAAAAGGTCACGGAGAAGGAAGATGGGGTTTCCACTGTGATCACGAAGCCATACCCTGCATGGGTAGACAAAGTATCCCTACGCATAGACTATCCACAACCAGAATTCCGGATGTTTAATGGAACGGGAGATCCAAGACAACACTTGGCACATAGACTATCGACAATCGACTCTTTTGCAAAACAGAGATATCTCTTGCTCGATAAAAGCCATCTCAGAGCAAAATCAATACGGATTAAGGTGCCCACGCATCCCAACACCGAGCACGGAGGGAACTTAGAAAACTAACACAAAAGATGAAGAAGCAAATAGTTGCTGATCCCCGCGAATCCCATCTAAACAATACGAGAAGGCTAGTAAACAAATTCTTAAATCCAAATGGCAAAATTCAAGCATTAAAAAATCTCAAAACAAGTTTTGCTACAATAATAAATTCCAAAAGCATGTACCATGCAAATCTTAAGCAGTCAATCATCTGCATACTTAAAAACTGCAGAATAAAGAGATAACAGAAAATCATCCTAGAAGAGACGCTTCCTTAGTCCTCCGGAGCAAGAAGAGAAACACATACACCATCCGCACCCTTGATCACTCAGACAGCTTCAGCGCCAGATCTAATCAGCCCCCGTTAACTTCCACAGAAGATCAAACCAGCAATTTCAAGGTTGATGGCACCCTAATTCTGCTTCAATGTCAAATTATGAAATAGAGTCATCAGAACATTTAAGAAGTCATCAAAATATCGTCCTGCATAGCAGCAACTGAAGATGAATAGATCACGAAAAGAAAAGAAAAAAAAATGAGAATTAGAACATAAGTGAATTACCTTAACTTTCAGATTACATGAAACCTGCCCAGCTGCAATCGAGCCATCAGGAGAGTTTGTGCAGGGCCTTGCCTCAACCACTTCCTGAATTCGGTCAGGGCGACCATTCGTTATATCATATATCAGAAGATAAACATAAAACCATCCAATTGCGTGTCGACCAACCAAAAATTAATAAATAAGAGAACATAAGCGAGTTCCAAAACCCAAAAGTTACCTTTTGTTTAGAAGTAGTAGTAATTGAAACTTCACGAGCAGCAACAGTGCGAGAGCCTCTGCACCCAACATAGGCTGCTGTCCTGTCCTTCTCCTGCAATGTGTCTGGGTGATAGCTTGTTGGTTCCTATTCAGAGACATCAGACGCATTAACAATACATCAACTACAATTCTACTAGTAACCACAACATTGAGCTTTAAAATCCTGAAACTACCTTCTGCGTATGAGTAGTTGAAACTTGTTGAGCTGCGATAGTGGAGCAGTAGTAACAAGCGCGAGAACTCGCGCACCCTGTGCAGGGCCTTGCCCCAACCTCTACCTGCACTGGGTCGGGAAGATAGTTTATTGATTGCTATTCTGAATCTTCATATATTTCCTCATCAGAGAACTCATCGAAGGAACGAACATCAAGCTGGTAACGGAGGATTCCACCAATCCCACCAAAACCTCTGCAGAACTGTGACCCCTCCTGAGATTTGTTGGTAACAAACTCCAAGCTGCAACCAAATCGTTTGTACTCATTAGCAAACCACTCGAGAAGAGTGATCTTATCCTGAACCTCCAAATCAGCACTAGAGGCAGCATCTCGGAAGTTACTCTGATCAGCCTCCTGCTCCTTGTTCAAGTGCTTTATAACAATTTCACCTGTTGTGGCATTCTTCAGTGTGTACCTGTTTATGTCCAAGTTTTCCCAAACTATAAGAATATCAACCGCTCCCATCTCGAGAGTTTTCATCGTATCGTCCACACCAAACACATACTTCCCAGTATCCTGACTGATCTCCTCAAAGTATTTTCCTATCAGACGCTTCTCTTGAATAAACTTCACATTTGATAATATTTCTGCAGATAGCTCAATTGCCTGATTGAAACCGTTCTCTCCCCCATAAGAAACATCCACCACATTCAAAATTTTAGCCTGCAGACGGGGATCAAACATATCAGACTGACTCAGCTCAGTCTTGAAGTCTGCAGATCCAGCCAGTATTAATCCCGAAACATTGGGCTGACTAGTTGCTGGGTTAATATAAAACTGTGTAGCCAGTTCTGCAGTCTTCCTCACATAGTTGTGGCGCTTCTCCATTCGAAGCCGGGCAAAACGAAGAGCTGACTGGCCTCCCCTCCCGTGTTTCTTTGGAAGGTCAACAGTGTATTTGTGAAGCACTTCTCTTGTGTTGCCACTTAACGTGCCAAAGAGTGTTCCATTGCCGTCCATGATGATGAAACCAAACTTGTCATCAGATTCAAGTAACTCATTCAGAGCTTCTGTATGGAACTTGTTATCGCACAGATACAGAGACGCGTTTATGGGCCTGAAAGGTTCAAAGTCAAATGTGACTTTCTTCTCCTTTCCTTCATCTGTTACAATCGTTCCAGTGTACAGGACAAGTCCATTCGGAGGGACTTTATTGTAAAGCCTAAGTCTCTGCTGAGCTGAAGTGATTGCACCTAGAACAGACTGGCGATTCACCCTGCTTTTGATGTTTGAAGCAGTTCCAAACTCATCGCCGAGCATCTTGGTAACCCTAGACACTTGATCACGTGGAGGCATGATAAGAGAAATCATGCTAGTACCATTACCCCTCGCAGCCTCCAAGGCTTTAATCAACTTTTTGATCTTCCATATCTCAATGTTATTATCGGTTTCACGAGCATCCGCCATCAGAAAGTACAGGAAGAACTGCTCAAATAGCAAAACATAATACAGTGAAACAAAGTCAAACTTCAAGAGGAAGAAGGCTCGGGTAGTAGAACGTAACACAAGAAACATATCAGAAGAATGCATCCATTGAAGCAAGCAACAAGAATAATAAGTGACACGGAGTATTCAACAAAAACATATGCTCGTTATTGTTTCTGCACACCAAAAATAGCATCAAGAGAACAACATTATAAACAAGAGCCAAGCAAGTATTCTAAATTATGAAGCACGGACACTTCAAAATTGAAGCAGTAGCCTTCTCGGATACACAAGACATGGGGACAAAGATCAGATGAGATCCTCCCTTTGATAAATATTGATGAAGATGAAAGAAATATTCTTATTACACATTGATCAATGTTTATATATCTATCGTTCGATACTCGACATGTATCATGCAATTCGATACAGTCCATCAAGTTGTTGTATCGCAAATGAAATTTTATTGAGCAATATGTATCCAATATGATACGTTTGGGAGCTGAAGTGGGTCAGGTTTGCCAACCCGATTGATAGAGAACTTCAAATTATACCATGTATATGAAGATTTTGTTAGACTATCCTACTTCTCCAAATTTGCCTCAACCTCGCTAGTCAAAGTAGTCAAAAGTCTTGAATTAGTTGTAGACAGTCCTTCAGAGGTAAAAGACTGAAGAACAACCAGATAGAAGAAAATTGTTATATTTACCGGACATAAGAGGAAATACTATTAGCGTTAGCTGCGGGTGGAATACTGCCGTGTTGATTGGATTTACCAGTGTGGATGGTTCAGTACTTCAGTCACACTGAGTGTTTAACTTTTCAAGACAACAATACTGCATAGAGGTCGAATGAACATTGTTGCGTAAAGGGGAGATGTAAGTCAAATTAGAGAGTGAAACAATATGATCACTCAGCGATACCACTCAGCGATACCACAATTTATGCCATAGACAAGTAGTGGATGTCAGAACATCAGACAAATATGACGACTTGACGAGGGACGACATCAGACAAATATGACGACTTGACGAGGGACAGAAAAATAGTAACAAATTAAATTTACATATTCCTAAGACATTAATAAAACAAGTGTGTGCCATGCATGATTTGCTTTGCCGCATGTTTATATAATTAAATTAACGAAAATTAGTTTCTATACAATCTCATGATATCATCTCCCCACAAGAAAACACCCTATATTAATTGTAAAATTAAGTCTCGTCATCTACAAGGATTCAGTCACGTCTCCAGGGAATTGGTATGCTTTCCCAGCTGCCCTCAAATAGTGTCATAACAGTATATTTCACAATTCTCTCGAGAATTATGGGCAAAACAATACTGCAATCAATGCAATTGAGAATTTGATAACAATTCAAAGAAATTGGTTAGGACAATATGAGGCATATCTCCTTCAGGTCACAAAAAATATGAGATCATCACCAAGCAAACATGGCTGATTCAAAGGCAACTCCAAACACAATAGATTACAAGACACACTCAAGATAGACAAGCAACCCACAAGATATTATCCTACTTCTGTCAAAATGAAAAGTTGAATTCTCAGACTTAACATGCTAGATTCCAAAGTTTTATCACGCCATATCCGAGTTAACCTCTATCATCTGAAAGCCAGGCCTTTCTGAATTTTAATTCAATAAAGACACAGATATATACCATGATTCATATCTATCACTAGATCGAAAGACAGGTAACAGGTTCCTCATACGCAATACATGAGGTACACATATCAAAATTGATTACAGCTACAGGATAAATCGCATGACGCAATCAGAACATCAGTGCCACATTTCAGTTTTAAAATCTCTACAGCGAACCAAAATTCCACATTGCCAGGACGAGCGGGTAGGGCACATCATAGGGCATTTTTTCTATTTTTCTAGAGTTCAAGAGATGCTTTCTCACGAAAATATAAGTATAAAAGATGGAGACACTTCCAGAAGATGTCAGATTTGAAGAGAACGAAGGAGACATGTCTGTGACAAAAACTAAATAGGAAGACATCATCGCGAAAATATGGAACTAGATTGTGTTTATCCTTCTATGAATTGTGTTTCCGCAACTACGGTAGATAGGTAAACTACATGCTAGGGGCAGGAGACTGGTATAAGTTCAGTGAACCGCAGTGCATAAAAAGGAAATATAAATCAAATTTGACGCGTGTTTCCACAGCTACGGTAGATAGGTAAGCTAATGTTAGGGGCAGGAGACTGGCAACAAATAACACTTTCATATTTGTAAAAGATGGAGACTAGTAACACAATCTTGTAACCTGTGATTACCAATCCAAAAATAACTGTGTACCACATACGATTTTTATACTCTCGTTTGAATGATTACATTTATGAAAATTAGTTTGTGCACCACCGCCAACTGTCGTCACCTTAATAAACAGACTCTTCCTTGATCTTTTGCTGAATGAGCTAACTGTATGCAAGTATTCATTTCGAATCTATTCGGACAAAATCTAGCATTTCTTCAATTGCCCCCAAATATTTACGATGGTGAAATAATTATCAATTATTCTTTTCATAAAAATGGACAAGACAATAATGCACTACAATTGGGAACTCTTACAAGAAAGGAAAAAAAAAAATCATGAGAATTATGAAGTGTTCCTTCTAGCATTCTTTATGTTTAATTACTTGCATCTATGCAAGTTGCAAAAAAGTATCCGATACCTTTGGAGATCTTCTAATATAATAGTAGGTCATTAGACATGAAAATAACACAACAATCAAATTCAATCAGAAAAACATTCCATAAGATATTGTTTCACTGTCGATCTTGAATAAAAAAAAGTTGAAGTCTCTGACCAACATGCTAGACTGCAGATGAATTATATTATTACAGACATCAAAGCTAGAGTCTTAATGAATTGTATACAATATCACGAAACAGATACACCATGTAAGAAACTGGAGTAATAGCCTTTAAAAAGGGCAAAAACCCGAAACCCGGGGATAATTTGTGTCTCTGTAGGGAGATTCAGCTTGGTACAAACAAACAAAGAGAAAAGAAAAACAATTTTGCAAACCTAGGCTAGTCTTACTGAATTCGTTCTTTTTCAATTGAATTTTTTAGCATGCAACGATGATGCCCACCCTGGATCTAAAATGTGTCTTCAATCCAAACAAAGACTAGTAACGGGGATCGATCACATATACAAGGAGGAAGCTATCACATCACCATGTCATTCAAGTAAACAAAACACAGCAAAACAACATGGGGGAACAAACAGACGTAGGATTGATCAACTCAAAAGTTGAACTGAATTTGACGACGGATGAACTGTTTCGTACCTGAAACCGAAGGCTGAAAACCCTAGACAAGAAAGAGAGGAATCGGATTCGCTGTCTGGGTCGTAATCGTTTCCCGTGGGAGTCTCTGTCGTTAGAGTTGGTATTTATAGTGGAACTGCAGCTCAGGCGGGCAGCGGGCTGGACGGGTGGAGACCTTTGTCTTAGCCCAAGCATGAGTTCTGTCCCAAACCCAAGCCCAATCCACGCAAAATCCAATTCAGTCTCAAGTCAGTTGGGGCAAGATTTGCGAAGTCAAAATTCAAAGTCGACAGTCTAAAGTCGTTATATTTCATAAACAAATATATACAAAAACATCAAATTAAATAAACAAGTATACAAAAAACATCAAATTAATATGAAGAGAAAAAAAAGAAAAAAATTGTTCACTGGGAGGAGATTCGAACACGAGTAATGGCAAACAACTAACCACTTGAGCCAGTAGGAAGTCTAGAAATTAAGGAGCGGTGTGCACAAGAGATTCCGGCGGGGAGACCTCCGTGTACACCGTATGTAGAGGATCAGAGATCGCACAGGAAGAGTGGGGTTGTGTGTAGGGAGAGAGTAAGGCAGTAGCAATGTCTGAGAGAGAGACAGAGGTTTGGCAGAGCTTCCGCGTATGGCAGGTGTGTCCTCCTTTGTATGGAAAGGGTAACGGCCTATATATAGCAGAGAACGTGACCGTTGTAGTGTGGTTAATGCGCCCATTAATGGCGGCTTAATTAGCTTAACCATAACGGCACGTTCGTCCGAGTATATAGGGACCGTTACAGCACGTTGTGCGCGAATACCGGAACCGTTACGAGGTTGACCGGGTTTGACCGGATTGACCGGGTTTATGGAGCTCGTGCCATAAATCTCTCAAAACAGTTACTAAAGGTCGCGTGCGGGCTTGGCTCGCACGCGACAGGGCTTACTCTAGCCTCCAAACCGCTAAGTCCCTACAAGTCCCGTGCAGTGGTATGCGAGGGCTCTGTCTCGCAGCCCCCACATGGATCAGCGCGGCTGGTGATCCAGTGCGTGTGGAGCACAATATGGTGTGCTGGATGGTTGCCACGTGGCCAAGATCTGTCAGCTCAGAAAGCACTATCTACATTAGCCCCCTTTCTGCGCGTGAAGACTCATAGCTGTATAGACTTCCATGCGCGGAAACCAACATACGCGTCGTCGCCACGCACCAATTCAAATATGGGTAAGTTCAGCCCCCGTGCGTGCCATTATGACCTAAAACCCCTAGAGTCGTGCCGTCTGGCTTTTAGGGTTTTAGGCGTGACGTCAGCTTGTCCTGTGATTGCGCGATTCGACGGTGACGGTTGCGATTCGACTACTGAAAGGACGCAACCTTTCATTGTTTTTGGATAAATACTTTGTATCCTCCATTGTTGCAAAGCATCACTTCTTTCTCTTAAAGTGAATGGTACCCGGAGATCTTCGAGAGCAGATTCAGATAATCAATCATCAATTCAAAACTGCAAATCGTCTTCTTCAACTGTGCATATCCAAGCAAGCTTTGCGAAAACAAGGTTGGCCTTGTTCAATTTCGATTTAAAATACCAGTGTATGCCTTGAACTGCATTGAATCTGTAAACCCATATAATCTGTTGAAACTTGTGAAGAAGCTCCAAGCTTTGGACCCAATTGCGGCTTGATCCCTCAATAATAAGGACCTTGGATAGGGTTTTGAAATCCCTCGATAATGCAACCCTCTAATTTCTGAAATTGATATCAGAAGTTGTTCATCTTTCTTTCTGTAGATCTTGATTCTCGAAATTCAAACTGAAGTAGCATATTTCTCCCCCCTTTTTCTTGCTCTTCCGCAGGAATGGCCAAAACAAAAGGAACCAAACCCAACAAGGAGGACGAAGAGATCCCCGATCTTCCGCAGGCTTTGTGGCAAAAAGCCCCCTATTTAGGTGGCCAAGATTTCTACCAGGCGAGGGTTAAGGCGAAGAGAATGCCTGCTCCTGTCCCAATTGAGGGGTTGCTAACACTGACTCGCCCAGTTAACTCAGCCTTACTCGAGTTAATTGGCTCCGAGGATGTGGTTCGATTGGGAATCGAGAATGGGTACTTCCCCTACACTGCGATTTCTACCCAAACTTTTGTCCAGAAATTGGACTACATGGATGAATGGATTGACCACGTGTTGACCAATCATGCCGCGACTCTTGATGAAGCCGGCGTATACTTCGCTGTTCGTTCTATGAAGGGTGCTGCCGTGAAGCTGGACCAGTCCATGCTTCTAGACCTTCTTTCCCGCTACTCGCCTGCGACTCACACATTCCACTTTGCTGAGTTCGAGGCTGCCCCTACACTCGAGGACGTGCAGATGCTGTACGATCTTTCTCCCATGGGTGAGGTGGACCCTTTGAGTCCTTTGAGAACGGCTGCGGAGATTGCCTTGTACACGCAGATGGAGGAATGCTTGGCAGAGGTAAAGAAAATCTCCACCCGGTGGACTACTACGAAAGCCCTTCCAAACTGGCAATTGGTTGATACGTCTGCGAAGAACACCTGGAACAAATGGTTGCAGTACTTCTTTCGAGACTATGCGAACAGCAGCATCACTAAGAAACTTCTGAGTGAGAACCCAGAGGCCGAGAATTATGTGGAGGGTAAGGGCTATCACTTGACCCTTTGTGCTTTCCTCTGTGCTTGGTTGTCGAGGTATTTGATTGACGGTCACCCGCATGATGGGGTCTTTTACCATGTTCTGCCACTTGCTGTGAGACTTGCCCTTGGCCAGAGAGTCGCACTCGGACCCTTGGTCTTGGGCACGCTGTATTACAGGCTTGATCAGCTGGTTTTGGCCATGAAAGAGTCGCGTGGCCGCCTTGATGTACTGACCTTTGTCAATATCTCCTTTTTGACAATGTGGGTCTTCGAGCGGTGGCCGTCCTATGCCCCAACTTCTCTCAAACCCGATAAGTGGTGTCCCCCAGGCGAGACGGAGGAGCGCAACAGCGGCAGAGCTGCGAGGTGGTTCGGAGCGAACAATACCAAGTGCGTTTGGAGCTTGATATGCGACAAACGGAAAGAGTTTACTGCCAGACCCTATGCCACACGTATTGAGAACGTGCGAAGGTTTCCAAAGCTGTACCCTTATAAGGGTGTTGTCTTCTCAGAAGAGCTGCTCTTCGAAGAGGGATCGCATTTCCATGAGCGCTATCGCGAGTTCTTTTGCTGGTGTCTACGAGGTTCCCTTCCTGCCCTCGCAGAGCATATTCGTGAGCTCGCGCCAAGGTACGAGAGGATTACCGTGGATGTTGATCCCACTCGAGTTTCTCCCCAGTTCGGCTTTGATGCAGTGGCACCATCAATCTGGCCCCAGTCCATTATCAGAGGTTGTTATAAGCGCTTGCTAACAAAGGAGTGCAAGACAGTATTCATGAACAATCTTCCCTTTGAGCAGCCTGCAGGGACCCGCGAGGGTGGTTGTTCTCAGAACTGGCTCGCATACTGGGTCGCCCAGCAAACGAGGATTGAGACGCAGTCGGCCGCGCAGCCAAGTAGAGCTCCCTTGATCAAGAGAAACTCTTTCCCGTTTCGCCCCAATCGCAGTCTGAGCGAGTCTGAGTATGGTTGCTACTCGTTGCTGGATCATGAGAACCATTTGTGCCCTGACGTCATTTTGAAGGAAAAGATCACCGCAGTTAAGAAGGGCGATACGCATGTCCTCAGATATAGCCAGGCATTTGCTAAGGTAAGCACTTTTTCCCGCGTGCGTTAAGCTTCTTGATTTCCTTATGCGGATGCCTTTATTCTGTACTGTTTGCTGTAGTGTCATGTGCGGAGATTCGCATCTGGTGATCGCTCCAAGTCATTGGTTAACACCATTGTTGCCACCAGAAGACGAAAGCAGCCGTTTCTGCTAGCATGGAGGATGGACCCTGAGGTCGAAACCAAGATTCGCGCAGTCATGAATGCTTTTGCTGACTCGCTGATAGACAATGCTCCGGCCTCGTCACCTCCCGGAGATGAGCCGTCCCCTCCAGCGACTGCGGCGCCGAGAGTGAAGAGACCCAGGCAAAAGGGAATTACAATTTCTTCCCCTAGAAGTGCTCCAACTTCTCCTCCGGCGAGGTCCCTTTCTGTCAAGGATAAAGGCAAGGGTCGCATGCCCAGCAAAGTGCGGAAAGAGCTCGCAGTTGAGACTTTCGTTCCATTCAACCAAGAGGAAGAAGGAGAGAGGCAGGAGCCCAGAGAGAGTGATGAAGAAGAGGAAGAAAGAACAGTTGTGATGCATGAGGAAGAATCAGGAGGTACCTCCGTCGCATTTCCTTTCCCATTATCATAATTCTTTTGCAATTCTTTCCTAAACCAATCATATCTTCGCAGATGATGATGATGATGAGATCATCGGTGGCCTTTTGGCCAAGAGACAAAAGAGAGATACCCATTCTGGCATTCCAGACGATCCCATAAGCGAGGACGTTCTTGCTGAGTCCCGGAAGACAGCCGCGGAAGCTGCTGAAAGAAGAAGGCAGCGGGAAGAGGAGGAGCTCGAGCGTGTGAGACAGCGGAGGCTCGAAGAGCAGCATGTTGACGACTTAGTGCGTCCAGTTGACGAGGAAGATGTACTCCCCGAAGTAGTGACTCCTCATGCGGAGGAGGAAGATGAGGTTCCAGAAGAGGATGCAGCGGCCCTGGAGCAAGCCCAAGCAGACTTCGAAGAAATCGCAGGCGGCGATAAAGGTGAGATCTTCAATCTCGCAGTAACTTATAGAGATGTGATTGTGGGTGCGCTAAAGCATGGTGTGTCAAAGGCTGACATTCGCCGTTGGCTAGTAGACAAGTGCGGAGAACCTTCAGGTAATCATTTGAGCGATACGCAGGTACTAGGCCTTAGCAACTTGAAACAGAATCATGACTGGTTTATTCGCATCCCAGGTCATGCTCGTTTTAAGGACCTGCTAAATGAGGACACACTAATAGGGCATGGTTCCACGTCTTTAGCGTATGACGAAGAGACTTCAATCCCACCTTCGCGTGGAGGTGCTTGCTCTTAGCTTAAGTAAAGATAGCGAAATATCATTCAATGCGAGTTACCTCATACCATCGCATTTTGTATCGCAGGCAATGTTGAGGAACACGCGCCGGAGCAAAGAAGTCAGCCTTCTGCGTCCTATGTTCCGATTCCGAGCCCCCATACTGAGAAGCCCGTCGCAGCTACTGATCACGCAAGTGAGCCTCTCGAGGACATCATCGAACTTTCCTACGATGCTGAAGCTGGTGCTGTGCTAATGGATGAAGATGCCCATGCTGGTGCTAAGGAAGTAAGGACAAGTACTGCCGATGCTTCCGCATTTGAGAATGTCCCTTGTCAAGCGACCTCGGCTGTCACTTCGCCTCCGGCGATGACTGAGTCGGCGGCACCTATTCCTGCGTGGAGCTTTTGGGGCTCGCAGGTTGGGAATGCAGTCGCAGCTGGTGCGGCCTACACTCTTCCTTCTAACTATGAGGAGTTAGAGCTCGCGGCTGACAGGAGAGCTATGGAGCAAGGGCAGTCTTCAACGACTCCAGTAATGCGCATTCCTTCTCTTCGTGAGATTCTCGAAGGAACAGGTAAGTAGTGATTCACTGTTTGCATCTCGCATGGTTCATTTGCGAGTTTGATATCATAACTTAGCTTTAACATTGCTTCAGGTTTGAAGCAAACCTGATGTGGACTGGCTAGTTCGGATGCGCCTCACCTACCCCCGATCGTTTGCAAGATCTCTGGAGATAGGGCCCTTTGACAGGAGGCTGTTTCTTACCGAAGCCATTTGGATTTTGGAGCAGCTGTCTGCGGCCACGCCTGAGACCATTTCCGTCCAGAGTGCCGAATTGATTTGTGGCATGTGCCAAAATCTCCTGACCAAAGTTCAAGGCAGGCTGGGTTTCAGATTTCTTATGAAAAGAGTCACTCTGATTCGCGCAGCCGTAACTTTGAAGCTCGGCCACCAGAACCTCGCAGCTGAAAAGCAGAAGGTGGAGCAGCAGAAGCAAAAGGCTGAAGAAGCTACGAAGCTCTATCATGAGATGAATGCCAAGTGCGAGCAATTGAAGCAAGAAGTGGAGCAGGTAGAGAAGCTGAGCCATCAGTTCGCACCCCATGACTCCTTGGTCAAGAATTTGCTTTTGACTTTTTGAATTTGGAAAATAGCAAGGAAATGGCTGGAACATTAATGTAATGTTTGAAACATTAATGTAATGTTGCTAGGGTTTCTCCCCCCTTTTTTTAACAACAAGAATCAACTTGCCCGTTTTGCCCTTTTCGGGATTTGATAGGATATCTCTGTGCATATCCAATTATGACATCAGCAATTGATACTCTGCTTGATTTTCGCGCTAATTTCTCGGCAGATAAGCACGCTTTCGTTGGGAAATCCATCCGAATCATGACTATCCGTCATTTATTAGGATACGCAACTGAATCGTCGTAGCCTTTAGTAGGGTAATTGATCGTTACCGCTTTTCAAGGCGCAAGTGATTGGCCTTACCCTCTTTTCAAATTCTGCTGACTCATCTTTGGCAACTGAAGAGTCTCCCCAAGTTCTATATAAACCCTGTCTTTGCCATTTGGGTTCTTCATCCCAAAAATGTGCTCTGCCGTGAGTCCTTACGACTGCTGGCTTCAACGCTTGTTTTCCGTTGATTCATGGCAACTTCAAGTTGTGAATCCTGAGTTTGCGCTTTGTGCTGTAGAAATAGTTTCCAAGATCCACTTTATGAGGCTTATTGCTCTTTATAACCATCGTAAAGAAGATGGAGATGATATGTCATGTGTGTTCGAAGAATTTTCTTCGTGTATTATGTTTGCAGGTCATGTTTTCGGCCGCCTCCCGGTGAGGTGCAGCGCCGAAGTGACCGTGCTACCGTTTCGTAATGAACGGAGAAATTCTCCTCCAGCATCCCTGGAGGAGGATTTCTTGCCTCTTCGTTCTTGAACTCAGGGGGCTTGTCAATGCGCTTGTCAATCATGACAAGGAACCCATCACCAGAGGAATGACTGCTTCGCCTGTTTTGCAGGACAGCATATGTCGGAACAGGAGGTTCCTCCGGTGCCTATCTTGATCAGACAGAGGCCTTTGTCACCCCTTGGGGTTTTGGACGTACCGTCACCCAGATCTTGCCGCTAGGGACGTAGCAAATGACGAGTTGATCTCTTTGCAGCAGCATCCCTTTTGCTATAGATCTTTGGCCGCAAATCTGTGTATTGCATAGCCGGTGTTAGAACCGGTGGGTTCATCCCTTTCAGTTAGGATTCCCGCAGTGTGTCTCTGCTGACTTGTCAACTACTTTTCGAATGTATTGTAAGCCATGTTGGCTGTGTAGTTAGATTTGAGCTTTTTCGCTTGTAAGCTGCTATCTAGACAGATAAATTGCAAGTCTTTTCGACTCATAATGATAAATAGCCTTTTGTATTATCTGCTTCCTTGTTACAACAAAATACAATTTCGCATGCGTTTCGGCATATTTCGCCTTGCATAATGCTATGTAATGGTTTCGCATTTGCTATCTGCCATATGAATTCGCAGATGTTTCACTAGATCGTTCGAGGTCATATTTTCGCAGCTGTGCCATCTTGGCAGATGGGCTTGTGATTAGCCTTTGATGCACGTGCTATCATATCAGATAGACCTTTGTAGATCACTTAAGATCATTTTCACAATATTGCTATCGTAGCAGATAGTTTTTAGTAGATCAATTAAGATCGTTCTTCGCGCGAGTTGCTATCGTGGCAGATAGGCTTTACCAGATCAATTAAGATCGTTTTTCTCATGAGTTGCTATCGTAGCAGATAGGCTTAGATGATCAATTAAGATCGCATTTGCATTGGTTGCTATCGTAACAGATAGGCGTAGATGATCAATTAAGATCGCATTTGCATAGGCTGCTATCGTAACAGATAGGCTTAGATGATCAATTAAGACCGTATTTGCATAGGCTGCTATCGTAACAGATAGGCTTAGATGATCAATTAAGACCGTATTTGCATAGGCTGCTATCGTAACAGATAGGCTTAGATGATCAATTAAGATCGCATTTGCATTGGTTGCTATCGTAACAGATAGGCTTAGATGATCAATTAAGATCGCATTTGCATTGGTTGCTATCGTAACAGATAGGTTAGATGATCAATTAAGATCGCATTTGCATTGGTTGCTATCGTAACAGATAGGCTTAGATGATCAATTAAGATCGCATTTGCATTGGTTGCTATCGTAACAGATAGGCTTAGATGATCAATTAAGATCGCATTTGCATTGGTTGCTATCGTAACAGATAGGCTTAGATGATCAATTAAGATCGCATTTGCATTGGTTGCTATCGTAAGAGATAGGCTTAGATGATCAATTAAGATCGCATTTGCATTGGTTGCTATCGTAACAGATAGGCTTAGATGATCAATTAAGATCGCATTTGCATTGGTTGCTATCGTAACAGATAGGCTTAGATGATCAATTAAGATCGCATTTCGCAGATTGCTATTGTAGCGGATAACCCATCGTTAACAGTTATAACAAACTAAAATGAAGCAAAATTGACATCCAGAAATATGAAGTTTCTCATTTGGGAGAATTTCTTTATTATAACGCTCTCATATGGGAGAGATGAGATTGCAATCCTCTCATATGGGAGAGGAGATTGTGTAAATCGTAGCCATACAAGACATTAAGCGACGTTATAATAAAACGCATGAAATGAGAGAAGTCAGGGATAGTACTTCGTAATCCAGCGCATGTTCACTGAACTCGGGGTTGAGGTTGTGCCGTGCAACCTTCGTATGCTGCAATAGCCACTGTCGAATACTTCTGTGACTTCGAAGGGTCCTTCCCAATTGGCTGCGAACTTTGGGTGAGACGCTTCTCGCATGCAGTGATCAGATGCGCGCAGCACCAAGTCTCCAACTGCGAAATCTCTTCGCTGGACCGTCTTATTATAAGCGCGAGCGATCCTTTCTTGATATCGCTTGTTGGTCCTTTTGGCTTGTTCTCGCTTTTCCTCCAGCAAGACTAAGTCATGATCGCGTTGATTTTCGTAGAGTGCGTGGAAGGCTAGCCTTGCCGAATTGACTCTCACCTCCGCAGGTACCACAGCTTCGGCCCCATAACATAGTAGAAATGGCGAGGTCCCCGTGGGTGTCCTTGGAGAAGTTCGGTATGCCCATAGAGCCATGCTTAGGGAGTCGACCCACTTCTTGTGGTCGTCTGCGACCATCTTGCTCAAAATTCTCAACAGCGTTTTGTTGGTCGCTTCGGCTTGTCCGTTCCCCTTCGGGTAATAAGGGGTAGAACATATCTGCCTGATATTGTACTCTGCTAACTTCGCAGCTACCTGGCGATTAACAAAAGGAGTACCATTATCTGAAAGAACGGTGTTTGGGATTCCGAACCTGCATATAATGTTTTCTTGAATGAAGTTGACCACAGCTAGCGCATTTGCCGTCTTGAGTGGTACTGCCTCCACCCATTTGGTGAATAGCTCAGTTGCAGTGAGAATAAAATGATTCCCGTGTGACGTTGGTCGGATGGGACCGATGAAGTCTAGAGCCCATGTGTGAAATGGCCATGGCGTCCCCAATGCATGTAGATCCACGGCGGGAGCGTGCACTAGGTTTCCTTTGAATTGACACTCCTGGCAGCGTCGTACTTTGGTGCGGCAATCGACCTCCATCGTGGGCCAGAAATATCCAATTGAGAGGAGCTGCCTGCATAATTTCGCACCTCCTTGGTGTTCCACCTGATGAGAAAGGTCCATGACTTCTTGTGCTTCTCTGCCGTCTAGACATCGCAGCAAGTTGCCCTCGTGACCTCTTCGCCAAAGCAGGTTTTCCTGTACTACATATCGAGATGCTTTCCTCTTCAATTTCTCGCCTTCTTTTCTCGATTCGGGCACGGTGCCCTGAGTGAGAAAATCAAAGAGTGGCTTCCTCCAATCTGTGTCATCATCAGTTAGAGCGATGAGTAAAGAATCTTTGATTAGTGCGCAACTCTCGCACTTCCCTTGTATCAGGGCCGCGGCTGTTGACATGTCTGGCCAATGAATGCCATATCTCTGAGCCTTCCTGTAGATTGACACCTCGCTTTCTCCGCAAACATGTTGGTGAATCTTTTCTAACAATAGTTGTCCCTCTCGCTCGGAGACGCATCGCATGAGTATTCCGCCAGGCCCCTTGTAGTAAAGGGTGTTGTCATGTATGCAGTACCCTTTGGTGAGTGCCCAGCTTTCACTGCTTGTGCCTTCTGCAATAGCTTGTAGGATTGCTTTTCTCCAGTCTGTGTCATCCATGCGTTCGTCGTCGCACGCATCTTCTGTCAATGCCGGCGATGTTTGCACTTCAATTGAAATCCTTGCGGGACATTTGTCTGTGCTGACCTTAGATCCCAAGGTTGCTAAAGCGTCTGCATGCCTGTTGTCTGCTCGGGGCTTGTGCTCGTACCTCACATCGCAGAATTGCTGTACCAGCTTTTGTACTAGAGTCCGATAAGACAGAAGGTTAATCTCCTTAAAACCGTACTCACCCGAGGCTTGCTTGACGATCAACTTGGAGTCTCCCATGACCGTTAGATTGCTTACTTCCAAAGCTTTCGCCGCACGGAGCCCCGCGATGAGAGCCTCATATTCTGCTTCATTGTTTGTGACTGCAAAGTTGAGCTTTGCGGACATCTGTATGACCTCCCCATCCGGTTTGGTCAAGACTATCCCAATGCCTCCACCTTTCCTTGTTGATGAGCCGTCGAAGTGGAGCGTCCAATAGGGCACGTCGATTGCATAGATTTCAGGGCCTTCGAGTTCTTCTTCGATCACGGGCTCGTGGCTGTTGTCGGGGAACTGTGCCAACAGATCCGCTACCGCCTGCGACTTGATCGCCCGCGGTCTCACACATGTGATATCATATTGAGAGATGGTCATGTACCATTTCGCCAATCTCCCGCCGGGAGTAGTGTGCGTTAGTAGGTATCGTATGGGATCGCTTTTGGTGACCACTACTACTTTATGCGATGCGAAGTAGTGTTTCAATTTCTCTATTACGAAGAACAAAGCAAGGCAATGACGTTCAATGTCTGTGTACCTCGATTCAGCAGGCTGCACGATGCGAGAGATATAGTAGATAGGCCTTTCCTCGCCTTCGTACTCCTGAGCCAAGAGTGCTCCTATGGATCTCCTTGTTGATGTCAGATATAGTAGAAGCGGTGATCCCAGTTGAGGTGCGATCATTATTTTTGAGGACGTCAGCAAATCCTTCAGCTTTTCGAATGCAGCTTCGTGCTCCGGAGCCCAGTAGTACACGGCGTCCTTCTTGAGAAGAGCACTAAAACAGCATGTGATTTCGGCAATCGCTGGGATGAATCTCCGCAGATAGGATAGCTTTCCTAAAAATGTCTTCAAGGCACTCTGGTTATGAGGCGGCGTCATGCCGGTTATGGCTGATACTTTTGCAGGGTCAGGCTCGATTCCTTGGCGATGAACTACGCATCCCAAGAATTTCCCTGATGTCACCCCAAATGCGCATTTCATGGGATTCATCTTTAGTTGAAAGCGTCTACATCTATTGAACACCTTCCGTAGATCTGCGAGGTGATCTGCTTCGTGCTTGGATTTAACCACCAGGTCATCCACATAGAATTCCACTTCTTTATGCATCATGTCGTGGAACAGAGCCATCATGGCGCGCTGATAGGTTGCACCCGCGTTTTTGAGACCGAAAGGCATCACTGTGTAATTGAACACCCCCACCGGAGTGATGAATGCAGTCTTCCGCGCGTCTTCGGGGTCCATCTTGATCTGGTTGTACCCGCTGAAGCCATCCATGAAACTGAACATGCGGTGGCCCGCTGTTGAATCGATAAGCAAATCGATGTTGGGCAGTGGAAAATCGTCCTTGGGGCAGAAGCGATTGAGATCTCGGAAGTCCACGCAGATGCGGAGCTGTCCGTTCTTCTTCACCACTGGCACGATGTTGGCCAGCCACGTGGGATGATGATTTGGCTCTATGAATTTGGCATCCAGGAGTTTGACAATCTCCTGCTTAATTTTCACGTTAAGCTTCGGCCTGAAGCTCCTTGTGCTCTGCTTTACCGGCTTAGACCCTGGAATGATGTCTAAGCGATGCATAGTGATGCTCGTATCCAGTCCCGGCATCTCATCATACTCCCATGCGAACACATCCTTGTATTCAGTTAGGAGCTGTAGCAATCCTTGCTCTTCTTCGCTTGTGAGGTCCGCACTTAGAAAGACTGGCCTTTTCTTTTCCTCGTTCGGGCTGAGGAACACTTCCTTTAGTTCTTGCTTTTGTGGTCTGGGCCTGTCTTCCATGCATTCAGGCGCTTCTTTGAGTTTCTCGTCTGGAGTGCCCTGTGTTGGCTTTTCCGTCGGCGCAATTTGTTCGATTTGATTGATTTCCCCAGGGATATCCTCATGCCCGTGTGAGGACATCCCCGCGCACCTTCATATGCGATAGCACTTCTTCCCATTGGCGTAGAAGCTCTCTATCTCCTTGCCTTCAGGGTCATGCTTTGCAATTCGCTTCAGTGTATACACATTCTTTCGATGGTATGCGATAGGCGGCGCCTCTTCGCGTGTAGGCGGCTTTTCCTTGGCATCTTCCCTTGTCACCATTACTCCCGCAGGTGACTGGTCCTTGATGTCCTCCCATAGAGGCAAAGGAGTAGGGTGGAATGGTCCCGGTGTTTGCTCGTCCGCCATCTCGGTAAACCACATTGCCTCGCTAAGATGTGCTTCATCCAAGTTGAATGGATTCGTCGAAGCCGGTATCTCGACTACTCTGTCGTTCCAGATAGCTTTCATAACCTGGTGAGCTGTTGAAGGAATCGCGTTGAAGCGATGAATCCAGGCTCGACCTATGATCATGTGATACGTGGTGTTTGCGTCTATGACATAGAACTTTGCTGAGCACTTGATTTTGCCAATCTGAATGCCCAGGCGGATCCATCCGATCGTCATCCTAGAGTCGCTTCCGAATCCCATCAGCGGAGATGGACGCCTGACGATCTTGTGTTCGGGGATCCCTGCTAGCTTCAATGTATGGAGCGGAACGACGTTGACCGCTGCCCCTCCATCAACGAATGCTCTTTTGAACTCGACGCCATTGATGATGGCCGTCACGTACAGAGGCCTCTGGTGGCTCGCATCTGTCTTCTTGTCGCTGGCAGAAAAGGTCATAATCTTTTCTGTAGAGCGAGACGCCCTGATGACTTTCCCGTTGGAAACTACAAGATCCTCCTCGTAGTCCTCCGCTATTCTCAAGATTGCTTTCATCATATCTGTCCGGCACTTTTCAGAGAAGTTCATCTCGTCGAAGAATCTGCTAAAGCCGTGCGACCCCTTCATCCGATCGGCACGTTCGTCTTCTGTGTCCATGTTGTAGTCCACGTCATTGTGAACCTCGGCGATGATGGGTAGACCATCCTCTGCGACCTCCTCCAAGTCGACGATTGAGATCATGGCAACCTCCTTGTCTTTTGAGTCTTGCTCCGCATGGGCAGGAAGCGGATTGTTACGCACATCTTTCCTGCGATCGCTGACGATCAGCTCGCCGTTCTTCATCTTCTGGTCGAATGTGAACCTGAGCTTTTTACATTCCGCTGTGGGGTGCATGACCTTGCCGTGGTACTCGCACCACTTAGGGTCCCTCACCATCTCCTTAGAGGGTATCTTCTCGAGCGGTGGCAGGACGCCGTCCTTGCGCCACTGTCTGCAGAGGTCGCTTGCCTCCTCTACTGAGCATGGCAGAGGTGGTACATCGAAGTTCACAACCTTCGCTTGCTTCTGGGGTGAAACAGTATTGACCTCAGCTTCGCGTCCCCTCTTGTAACTGAATCTCCCGATCTTGTAGGTGGTGCCGCTCGGAGGTCGCTCCGGGGCGTTCTTCTTTTTCTGCCTCTCGACTATAGGCTCGATGTTCTTCGTGCATTCGATTAGCTTTGAAAACGTAGGTGTTTGCAAATTAATGAGCATACCTTTGTATTCGTCTCGCATGCACTGCAGGCATATCTCTACAAGCCGGCTTTCGAGCATTGGATCTTTGCACTCCAAGGACTTCGCCCTGAATTTCTTGATGAAAGTAATCCCGTCCTCCTCGCGCTTCTGATACATCCGCGAGAGATGGATCATCGTCACCTTTTCTTCCATCTGGAAGAACTTGGTGTAGAACTTCTGGACCATGTCGTCCCAAGTCTTCACGGACCCGGCTTCCAACGTTCGGTACCACTTGTACGCTACGTTCCCTAAAGATTTTGGGAACTCTCGCATTAGTAATTTGGGATCGGCTCCGTATGGCCCCATGACATCAATGAAACGCATGACATGCTCATGAGCGTTCCCGTTGACATCCTCGAACTTGTCCCATTTAGGAGCCTTGTATCCCACCGGGTTAGGCATGAGATAGATCTCTCGTGGGATGGGAGGATCGTTATCTAATTTCGGGATAATGGTATCCGCGAATGACTGATGCGCCAGAATAGTGTCCATGCGCTTCTGCAGAGACGTCATGCATTCTGGAATGCTTCCCTCGGTAGCTGAAGGAGGGGTTGCCGCAGGCGGGGGCGACACATACGCCGTCGAAGGATTGGGGACATATTGACTACTCGCATTGCCCCAAATCGCCGTTGGAGGGGGCAAGGGGTACTGCAAAGTCGGGTTAGATGTCAAAGCCGAGGGCTGAGGAGTGTGAGCAGTGAGAGGCAACATCTGAGCTGTTGACCCCTGAATCGAAGGCGGCTGCGCATTCGCCGGTGGAATCTGCAGGTTAGGGTTGGGAGGCGTGGTTGACACTCCCAGTCCCGAAGCAGTAGGGCCTCCTCCTCCTTGAGAGACAGCGGTGGCTGATGAAGGATTTGGTGCAAGGGTGCCCAGAACGGCCAAGATCCGTTCTAGCTGCACGGATTGGGCTTTGAGAGCTTTCGCCTGACTTTGAACAGTGGCGTCCAAAGACTCTAGCGTCGGTGTCTCGCCAGGAGTGGTAGGAGTACGGCGGGTCTCCTCTCCCGAGGCGGTTTCGGTGGAAGGCGATCTGTTGCTGATATCATCCTCCTGAGACATGGTTGCTTTTGTTGGTAAGTTCACGTCGGGTTCACCAAAATGTGCACAAGAGATTCCGGCGGGGAGACCTCCGTGTACACCGAATGTAGAGGATCAGAGATCGCACAGGAAGAGTGGGGTTGTGTGTAGGGAGAGATTAAGGCAGTAGCAATGTCTGAGAGAGAGACAGAGGTTTGGTAGAGCTTCCGCGTATGGCAGGTGTGTCCTCCTTTGTATGGAAAGGGTAACGGCCTATATATAGCAGAGAACGTGACCGTTGTAGTGTGGTTAATGCGCCCATTAATGGCGGCTTAATTAGCTTAACCATAACGGCACGTTCGTCCGAGTATATAGGGACCGTTACAGCACGTTGTGCGCGAATACCGGAACCGTTACGAGGTTGACCGGGTTTGACCGGATTGACCGGGTTTATGGAGCTCGTGCCATAAATCTCTCAAAACAGTTACTAAAGGTCGCGTGCGGGCTTGGCTCGCACGCGACAGGGCTTACTCTAGCCTCCAAACCACTAAGTCCCTACAAGTCCCGTGCAGTGGTATGCGAGGGCTCTGTCTCGCAGCCCCCACATGGATCAGCGCGGCTGGTGATCCAGTGCGTGTGGAGCACAATATGGTGTGCTGGATGGTTGCCACGTGGCCAAGATCTGTCAGCTCAGAAAGCACTATCTACAAGCGGCAAAATGATATATTCATTATGGTATAGTAAAAAAAACTATAAAACTATGGGTACTAGTAGAAATTTTCAAACTTCAAGAGAGGCAACAGCCACCCCTTGCCCCTACATGGGTCCGCCGCCCCTGCATGCAAGGGACTATTCAAATTTAATTCTTAGGTGAGAGACTATTCAAATTTAAACGAACATGGTAATACATTTGTCAGGTTTTTAGTCCGACAATTTCGAGGGTGAAGCAAACCTTAACAACGTACGGCGGTTGCAAGCACGGGAGCAAGCATGGTCCAAATTTAGGATCGATCAATTCAAAAATTGAAAGCAGCACAAGTTGCACAACAACAATTATGCTCTCATTTATATAATATTAAATTACTATGATACCCCACTTGGAATGGGTGTCCTAAGCGAACACCTAATGTTGCGCTCTAATGGACAGGCCGACGGGCCCTGAGTTCGCAATCACCTTGTTGTTAACCCAACACAAAGAGGATACAAAGTTTTTTATCCCGAGAAACCCATTTGTGATTCCTAAGTTCATAATTTTCATGCGGTTAATAATACGGGTCAATCGTATCATCAATCGCATCTTTATTATTATTTATTTATTTAAGTAATTGTTTATTAATTAGTTTATTTATTTAATTAGTTTGATTAGATTATTTAATTATTTAGTAGATCGGGCCGAGCCCGTTAGGTCAATTCGTCTAGTTAGGGTTAGTTGCTTTTCTATTTAAACGTTGTAGTTTTATTATTTTATCAATCAGTCAAGAAGAAAACAATTAAATTGTGTGTGTGGGTTAAAAATATGTGTGTGTGGATGGAGACTTAATAATGGCTCGAATGACTATGGCGTTAGGTAAACCCTAACAGTTTAGCAAAGAAGAGCACTCACTCCACAACATGAGCTCTGGTACCATTCACCCACCACCGCTATACATGAGTTCTGGTAGAAGATAGTGAAGTACTTTTTTCACTCTCCCATAAAACCGTTGCGGTTCAAATTTCTCACGCTTAAATCGGACCTGGTGGCCACGATTGGGAGGTGGTGCTTCCGGACGTGGTGGAGGACTGCCTCTCTGATGGGGAGGACTAGAAGATTCCACTTCATGAGTGAAGCTTTTAGGTTGGTTTTTGGAACGGAGAAGATATCTCTATGAAATCTGGCCGAGTTTCCGTTAATAGGGTTGAGCTCTAGGTGGTAATCGATATCTTTTTTTATAAGTTGTTGTTTTTATTAACCAGCCAAAACTGTAAGGTCATTTAGACCAGTACTACAAACCTTCTCTTTCAACTCTCTAAGAATACTATCAAAACTCACAGGACATGTACACAGGCTTCCTAACCCAATTAGCTATACAATGTGCAGCAGTATTACCTTCCCTAGCTACAAAAATTAGGTTCAGCCACCTATTGTCCTTTAGCTATTCCCTCATAGCTGGAAATCTTGTAATTATGCTCCATCCAGCTTGTGTATCTTCAGCACATTCTTTCACAATCCTCTGACAATCAGAGACACACCATACTTTCTGCCACTGTCTATCCAAAGCAATCTGACTGTTGAGGTGCCTTGAATTGTGAAAGTCAAAGGCGATGAAAACAAAATGGACCAAGGGGTTGAATTATGGTCAAAGCCAATAGGGTAGCTAAGGAAACAAAGTGGGACGGTGGAGTGTATTTGTCCCACATTGTCAAGTGAGGTGATTCTCACCTCCTCACTAGTACTATATAAAGGAGCTAGTAGGCTCTCTACTAGATATGCAAATAAGAGTGTAATTGTTCCTCTTAAGTGAATAAAGGGTGCTTTTTCGCCGTGGACGTAGTTAGCGAATTTCTTCGCTAGCGAACCAAGTAAAATCTCGTGTTCTTCTTTTATTCGTTCTTCGTTTGTGATGTGGTTTGTCATAACAAACTGGTATCAGAGCCTGGTTTGGCGGCTTCAAGATCAAGATCAAGGCGGAGCAAAGGTAGAGTTTCACAACTTGGTGAAATCAAAGCTAGGGTTTTGCGATCTAGGTGGAGCACGCGATTAGGGTTTAAGATCCACCAAGAACGATGCCCGGATCGATGTTGAAGATCGACAGGTTCACAGGAGGGAACAACTTCAGTCTGTGGAAGATAAAGATGGAGGCTTTGCTCAAATCGCAAGGCTTGTGGGAACCTTTGACCGTGGACTAGGGAGGCATGAATGTTGCATCATCGGAGTTCAAGGTATTGGAGGAGGAGGCACACGCAACGATTATGTTGTGCTTATCGGATAACATGATCATCGAGGTCGCAGATTAGAAGGAAGCAGCAGGTCTTTGGCTCAAGTTGGAGAGTCTCTACATGACGAAGAGTCTCACTAGCAAGTTGATGCTGAAGCAAAGGCTCTTTACTTTGCGGATGCTCGAAGGTACGACTCTCAAGGACCATCTTCATCAATTAAATACAATTCTTTTAGACTTGCGTAATATTGGCGAGAAGGTGGGCGATGGGGATGCCGCACTCTTGTTATTGATCTCGTTACCTCCATCATACGAGAATTTTGTTCAGTCATTCATTGTGAACACGGACGACTTATCCCTAGAGGAGGTCAGATCGGCGCTCCGTGTTAGGGAACTGCGCCATAAGGGTGTAGGCATAGGTAAAGAGGACCATGCTTCCGGACTGATGGAAACGGGAGGAAGCAAGAAGGGTAAGAAGAACAAGAAGAAGCAGTTCTCAGGTTCTAAGTTACCCAAGGATGTTTGTGCCTTTTGCAAGGAAAAGGGGCACTAGAAGAGAGATTGCCCGAAACGAGGTCAACAGGGGCAGAATGGATCCGCAGCCGTAGCAGAACAAGGTAACTCGTCTGAGGATGATTACGTTCTAATGGGGGATGTTGTCACGCACTCTCAAGATGCATGGGTTCTTGATTCCGGAGCTTCCTATCATATTTGCTCTAACGGGGAGCTATTCTCGACGTACGACCAAACTGATGGAGGGTCTGTCTACATGGCAAAGACGAATGAAGGGAAGTTATGTACCTCGGAGCAGTCAGACATGTACCACTTATAAAGAAGAATCTGATCTCCTTGAGTCTACTCGATAGCAAGGGATACAGTTTCAAAGGGGAAGGTGGAGATCTACAAGTCTGAAAGGGTTCTAAGGTTATTCTCAGGGGAGTCAAGAGTGGGAATTTGTACATGTTGCAAGGTTCGACGATCACAGGTTCTGCTGGAGTTGTCTCAGCCGAGATTAAGGAAGCTGATCTAACTAAGTTGTGGCATATGAGGCTCGGTCATATGAGTGAACGTGGAATGCAGGAACTTCACAAGAAAGGCTATCTCACTGGGCATGTGCCCAAGAGCTTAAAGTTTTGTGAGCACAGCGTGTATGGGAAGCTACAGCGTAGCAAGTTCCCTAAGGCGGTTCATAGAACGAAAGGTATTCTTTATTATATCCATTCGGATTGATGGGATCCATCTCGAGTTGAGGCAATTGGTGGGTACAGGTATTTTCTAAGCATTATAGACGACTACTCCAGGATGACTTGGATATTCATGATGAAGCACAAGAGTGAAGTCTTCGCAAGGTTCGAGGAGTGGAAGGTCCTAGTAGAGAATCAGGTGGGAAAGAAGGTGAAGAGGCTTTGCACGGACAACGGCTTAGAGTTTTGTTCATCATAGTTTGATGGATTCTGCAAGGATCAGGGAATAGCACGCATCGCACTGTTCGGCACACACCGCAGAAGAACGGTGTAGCCGAGAGAATGAATCAGACACTTTTAGCAAAAGCAAGGTGCATGCTTTTGAATGCAGGTCTTTCTAGAGGCTTTTGGGGAGAGGCAGTTTTCATGACATGCTATCTCATAAATCGGAGTCCGCACACAAGTATAGGATGCAAGATTCCTATGGAGGTCTGGTCCGGTAGAGCAGTGGATTACTCTGATTTGAGATTTTTTGGTTGTGGTTCCTATTATCACGTTGATGATGGCAAACTAGAACCAATAGCTAATAAGGGAGTATTCATGGGTTTCGGTACAGGTGTGAAGGGATACAAGATATGGGCAGACAACAAGATTACACTTAGCAGAAGCGTGGTCTTTGATGAGAGTCCTATGTTGAAGAACTCCGTGGAGGTGGAGCTTCGAGATGCAGAGAAGAAGGTGGAGGGAGATTCGGATCCTAATGATCCTAAGGATTACGAAATCCCTACACCACCGTCGGAAGCAGAAGAGGAAGAAGCAGAAGAGTCTGATAGTGAGGATGCGTCTACACTAGAGGAACCAGTTCATCATAGTATTGCTGAAGGAAGACCAAGGAGAGTCATAAAGCCTCGGATAGATACAGGGATGATGGTATTGTGGGATATGCATTACAAGTAGCGGAAGAGGTGGAGGATGAGCCATCCTCCTACAGGCCGCTATATCCAGTTCTGAGTTAGCACAATGGATTGCCGCGATGGGAGAAGATATGGAGTCTCTGAGCAAGAAATCGACTTGGGAGCTCGTTAAATTTCCAGCGGGAAGGAAGATAGTCAGTTGCAAGTGGGTCTTCAGAAGAAAGGAAGGAACTACATCTAGGGAGGGCATCAAGTATAAGGCAAGGCTAGTTGCAAGAGGGTTCAGTCAGAAAGAGGGAGTTGACTACAACGAGATCTTCTCACCGGTGGTCAGACATACTTCTATCCGGGTGTTACTAGCTTTAGTGGCACACCACGACCTAGAGATTTAGCAATTGGATGTCAAGACAGCTTTCCTGCACAGAGAGTTGGAGGAGGAAATATACATGAGCCAACCGGAGGGGTTCCAATTTCCCGGAAAATAAGAATATGTGTGCAAGCTGAAAAGATCTCTCTATGGACTTAAGAATTTGCCAAGGCAATGGTACAAGAGGTTTGACAACTTCATGTTGAAGATTGGTTACCACAAGTGCGAGTATGATTGTTGTGTGTATCACAAGTTGTTGCGAAGTGGATCACGTATCTACCTAGTTCTATATGTGGATGATATTTTGATCGCAACTCAGAATATCAAGGAAATTAGAGAACTAAATAGGTCTCTCAGTGCGGAGTTTGAAATGAAGGATCTAGGAACTACTCGGAAGATATTGCGAGTTGAGATCTATAGAGACAGGAAGAAGAAGCTTTTCCTGTCACAGCAGGGATACATCAAGAAGATCTTGAGCAGATTTGGGATGTTATCAGCTAAATCTATAGATACTCATATGGCGACTAACAGCAAGTTAGGAGTGTACACCGTTCAGACTAAGGAGGAGAAGGAGTACATGTCCAAGGTTCCATATGCTAGCGCAGTTGGAAGCCTCATGTATGCTATGGTCTGTACTCGACCGGAAATAGCATTCGCTGTTAGTGTGGTTAGTCGTTTTATGGCTCATCCAAAGAAGGACCATTGGCAGGCGGTGAAGTGCATATTCAGGTACCTTAAGGGTACGTCAGACATTGGCCTATGTTATGGGGCTAATGAAGACATCTTGGTAGTTGGTTTCTCGGATGCGGGCTATGCAGGGGATGTTGATAGTAGAAGATCAATGAAGGGCTATGTATTTTCTCTGGGAGCATTTGTTGTGAGTTGGAAGGCGAGCTACTGTTGACAGTGACTTTGTCGAAGACGGAGGCGGAGTACATGGCTCTAACGGAAGCAGCAAAGGAGGCAATATGGCTTAAAGGTATGGTCAATGATCTAACCTACTTCAAGATCAAGTGATAGTCAACAGTGATAGCTTGAGTGCGATTTGCTTGACAAAGGACCAGGTTCATCATGAAAGGACCAAGCATATCGACGTCAAGTATCATTTTCTGAGAAACGAGAGCTGGATCAAGGTGAAGAAGGTGGGGACAGCTGAAAACCCCGCAGATATGTTCACCAAGCCGGTTCCGAAGAGCAATTTCCAGCATTGTCTGGAATTGCTCAACATCTTGAGCCAGTGAGGCCTTTAGGGGCATGTCGGATACGGTGAGGTCCAGTGAGTCTCTGTGACGAGAGACATTGGGTGCGGAGAAGACGTAGCTTTATTTACGAGAAGAGGAGCAACTGCTGTTGATGGAGAATTCAAGTCAAGATGGAGATTTGTTGAGGTGCCTTGAATTGTGAAAGTCAAAGGCGGTGAAAACAAATTGGACCAAGGGGTTGAATTATGGTCAAAGGTAGTCGGGTAGCTGTATGCAGGAGGATCCTTTGAGGAAGATCCAAGTGTACACCGGGGGTAGAGAATAGAAACACAGGGAGTGTAGGTTGTGAGTAGGGAGAGAGAAAGACAAAGGTAACTGAGAGAGAGAGAGAGAGAGAAAATATGCAAATGGCCAGAGCTTTTGCGTAGTTAGATGATTGCAATAAAGGGTTAACGATCCTATATATATTGGGGAATGTGACCGTTGTAGTGGGTTAATGCGCCCATTAATGGCGGCTTAATTACCTTAACCATAACGGCACGTTCGACCGCATATATAGGGACCGTTACGCACATTGCCCGCGTATACCGGAACCGTTATGAGGTTGACCGGGTTTATGGTAAATGTGGCCAAAAGTCTCTCAAAGCAGTAAACAAGGGTCGCGCGCGGGCTTGGTTGTCGTTCGCGCGCGACAGATCTTACTCTAGCCTCCAAACCACTAAGTCCCTACAAGTCCCGTGTGGAATGATATGCGAGGGGACCTGTTGATAACTCTTTATTAGAGTTATATTTCTTGCATAATTTATATCGTTTTGCGTGATTCCGGGGTTGAAATATGAGTTTTACACTATGAATGTTGAGAAAACGAAGAAAGTTGAGTGTTTAGCACTTTATTGTTAATCTGGGTGTTTCGATGTATATTTCGATGTTATTTGTCAAATACAATCGCTCGGTATGGTTGTTCATGTTGTCTTGACAGAAACGGATGCTAAACGATGACTAGGAGGCATGAAACGAACTTCGGAAACAAAGCAAACTCAAGAGGAAGCAAGAGAAGCAGAGTCTGAGGAGCAAAAGTGACCAATCTCCACTATTTTGATTGTATCTCAAGTTCTACAATACATTTTTGAGTGATACCAGAGTCAAATGAAAGTAGACTCAAAGAGCTTTCCAACGATAGGTCACGGAGCTAAAAACGGAGATCGGACGAGAAAGTTAAGGTCCGTCGAAGAGCATGAAAATCTGAGTTCATATCCAGGGGTGTTCGTGCGAACACTTTTGTGTTCGTGCGAACAAAAACACTTAGAAAAATTTCGGGACAGCCAAGAAAAGGTGAAAAACATGCTGAAAATTTGTGGGAACAAAAAAAGTGTTCGTGCGAACAGAGAGTAAATATCTGTTCGTGCGGACACCCGTTTGTTCGTGAGAACAGAGGGCTAAATCACAATTTTTTGGGCTGTTTTGTAATTTATAATGAGTTTGAGCTTTGGGGACTTTCTTCTAAACTAGGATTCCGTCCTAAAGGCAGTATTCACGCATATTTGGAGCAGGAAACAAAGGGAGGACGACAAGGACGAAGACGGGGACGAAGAGAACACAAAAGCCACCATTGGAGAGCTAGGTTTTTGATTTTCTTCTTCTTCTTCTTTCTCAATCTTTGTATGGAGAAACTATTGCACCGTGTTTGGTTGATTCTTCTTATATAAATACTTTGCTAGGCATCTCTACGAGAGCCTAGAGTTTATGTAGACGGTTATTTTCCGGATTTCAGACTTTGTTTCATGCATTTGGATTTGATTCTTCAATGGAATGTTAGTTTTTTGAACTTGTTGATCTTAGTCTATTGACACGATTAGGATATGATTTGATATTCAACGAAACTATGGTTTATTTTGTGAATCAATTTCTTGCTTAAAGTTAATATTCGTTCTAGTTACATGTTCTTGTTTTATGCTTAATCTTTAGTATGAATGGAGTAGCTACCCGGACGTACTAGCTAATTAGATGAGTGCACGACAGTGACTCAACCTAATTGTGTAGAGAATTTGAACACAATCCCTAATCACCAAGACCGAAAAGGAGAAGTGTTAGGATTGGCCTAGTGTGGGTAGATTCAGTAGATTTAGCTGTTCCGTGAAACGATGGGCCGACAGGACCCGTTATCGTACCAGTAGATGACCTGCTAGAACGGACCGGTAGACAACATGAGACCGAGAGGAGATTGTAGTTAACCGAGACGTAAAGTGACATGAGACCGGTAGGATATTGTCATAGTTTATTACCCGACTGAACTAGAATAGGATAGACGTGTTACGTAGCTGAACTGGAAATCGTCTATAGCCCTGGGTGATCTAGAGATTGCCTAGTTTCTCCATATCTATTTCTTAAATATAAAAAAAATACAAAAATATTAGCTTAGTTGTTATTTTAATTCATAAATCATTCAAACCCTTTCTTTTGTACCGTACTCTAAATTAAGTAACTAATTAAATAATCTCAAGTCTGTCCTCGTGGGATCGATAACTCGGGGTTGAAATACCACCCCTATATTACTTGACCGTGCACTTGCGCATACGCGTAAAGAATCGCGTTAACTTTTTGGCGCCGTTGCCGGGGACAGCGGTAGATTATTTTGTTAGGAGTTAGTTTAGAGTACTTTTATCTTTAGTTTTAGTTTAATTTTTTTTTTATTCTTTATCTATGTGCTTCACGGGTGTCTTGTGAGTCTATTTTTCAGGAACGCAGGAAGCAAGAGACAATGTAAGCATCTTGAGCGAAGACTGTTATTTGGGTCCCCCCTACTGTTTCCACTGCAGGGGTAACCATGAAGACGAGGACGCATGCATAACTTGGTGCTACGTATGCGGCATTTGGCACGACCGTAGAGACTCATGTCGAGTACATGCCCCCCATCCTCATCAGCACCAGGAAGACTCACCAGCAATTGTGGCAGAACGGCGTAGTATTATGGAGGACATCGAAGTGTGCGCCAAATTTTTGTCCATAGCTGCACAAGTGCCACAAGAGGATTTAACCATAGGTAAGGAATACGTGAGGGAGATGATGGAGAGGATAAAGAAACGAATAGAAAAACTGTCAACAGCAGGGGAATCAAGCATTCAAGAGCCACAAGAAGAGACTGTGCCATATGACAGTGAGCCAAAAATTGAACCTTCATCATCACCACCACAAGTGGAAGAAGAGAGACCTGAGCCGAGCAAAGACTGCAGTGTCCAGGAACCATTGGTGGACTCTGCCATTTATGAGGACTCAGACTCCGATTCAGACTGGGGTGGACCTGTGTGCCCAAGATGGGAAGATCTGCCATATTGCGAGCCAAGACCGCAGGTTCCCTCACATCCTTGGCATGAATGGGAAGACGCCAACATTGGAAGCCTGTGGTGTGCCGATGATGAAGCTGGTGAAACACTTGTGCTCAGTAATATTGAGGTAAAAGCCCCAACTCTGATTAATGATGAATTCTTCATATCATATGTCACGCAAGTCTGCGATGAGCTGGAACAATTACTGTATGGGGATTCTTATGGGGAAGAATTTGATGAGCAACTTCCAATCTCTTGTTCTATGGGCGATTCTATTGACCATCCATATGCCATAGTCAAGGAGTTGGAAGTCAGCAACTGTGGGGGTGTGGATGAATTGCATGGATCATTTGAAGATCATCTAGCACCAAGGAGGTACTACTGGGATGAATTTATGGAAAAGGATGTATGTGATCCCAGTGGTACTTGGTGGAAGCTGATAAAAAATATAAATTGCAAGATGAAAAAAATCAACTTCTACAACTCTCCGCCATCTGCACAGCACAAGGGTGCACTTGAAGTTATCGAGAAGAGATGGTGGAAGAAGAAGAAGTGGAGGAATAAAGCAGCCTCCACAATCTTTTTCGGTTGAGGTAACCGGGTCGGGCTGTCGACCTTAAATTACAAGCGTTGCTTGGGAGGCAACCCAATGTAGAGTAGCATGTTATTTATTTATGTTCTTTCTTTTAGTTCGCCATATTTGATTTTGAGGGGTGAGAGAGAGTTGTTTTAATACATCCAATCAGTGTGCAGGGACACAGGTACAAAAGACGCTCCGGATTCCCCTTCTTGATGCGTGCGATAAAGAATGTTGAGTAGGCGCATCGGAATCCGGACGCGAGGTGAGACTTTTCCGGAAACTGTCAACGGTCCACCAGACCCCTTCTTGTTGCAGTTTCGCGGCAACGGTGCCCATGTAGGTCCGGGCACCCAGGTACCTCTAACTCTCTCTCTTGTTTCTACGTTTTGAGCCATAATTGTGCAGATCCACTGCCTACACATTTAAGCGAGGAAACCTCGTACTTGATCTCTAAATTCGTTGAGTACAACGGAACGCTTAAGTGTGGGGGAGTTTGTGTATAATTTCACCAGCCATGTTTTGTCTTGCATAGCCTTGTTACATGTAGTTTGTGTAGCACTGTGTTAATGTGATTAGTGTAGAGTGGTGTTTTAGTGTCGCACTGTGCTAGTTTAATATTTTTGCATTGTTGCACGTTTAATTATTCAGTCCCCTACTCAAAACGTGTGGTTAATCGAGTTGGCCAAAAGCATATAGAGTCTAGGAAAATATGAAAAAAATTGAAAAACAATAGAAAATCAAAAATCCATAAAAAATAAAAATTTTGAGTTGGGCAATTGATGAAGCTTGAAACTAGAGAGAGTTCAGTGAAAGAGTCTCAATGAATAGGAAGCACCGTAGTGGGGAAAACCTTAACTTTTAGTATTCTACGCACCAGTTTCACGAAAGGAAGTCCCGGGTATTCAAGGAAAACTGGAATTTAGACGAGGGCATACATTTAGTTCCTATATTGTGCTAAGAGGATTTAGTCCTAAGGGGTTGAATAGTCTGTTTTCGAGTGGAAACTTGTGGCCTCTTGTAAATCAGGGGTGGACCTTCGTGTAGAGTCGGTTCCATGTGGTATGCTCCTCTAGCCTAAGTGAAGTTAGGGAGTGTACACCACCATCCCTTACGCTGGTTTCAAGAGCTAACCGAAAAAGCCCACACTTAGTTACTCTAAACGCACGGTTGAAAAAAATTAGAAGAGAACAAAAAAAAACAAAATATTCTCTTGGATTAGATACGGTGAACAAACTAATGTGCCTCCATTCACGTGGAGAATTTTGATTCAATCCAATTAGAGCGTCTAAGGAAAGTTAAATTCAAGTCGTATTACACAGAGTTGTGTCTCCCATCACTGGGACAACTTGCATTCAATGCAATAACGGCTAAGAGGGTCTGAAAACCTCAAATGACTTGGCGACGAAAGACTATCTTAGTACTTAAGATGCCTAGACCCACTGAGCTAAAAGACGTGCCCGGATCTTGGATTGAGTTTGGTGGATGTTTGGGGACCCCTTAGTGAGCTTGTGCGTAGGATCATTGTATTTTCAATTCCTTATTGCGGTTGTGTGAATTGCAAAAGAGACTTGTGAGAACTTTAGGATTTTGGTTAGTGACAGCGAGATTGCCCGATCTCTAAGAAAAAGAAAAATAAATATTTGTGTTGGTTTCAATATTTGCATTGTGAAATAATCGAGTTGCATTGTAGAGCATATAGTTTTCATAGTCGTGTGTGTGAGTTGTTTGTGTCACGTGACAGGTAAAGTTGTATGCAATTCGGTGGATTAAAACGTAGTGTGAGGATTGATTTTGCTCGGGACGCGCAAAAGGGTAGTGTGGGGGAATTTGACAACTCTTTATTAGAGTTATATTTCTTGCATACTATATATCGTTTTGCGTGATTCCGGGGTTGAAATATGAGTTTTACACTATGAATGTTGAGAAAACGTAGAAAGTTGAGTTTTTAGCACTTTATTGTTAATGCGGGTGTTTCGATGCATATTTCGATGTTATTTGTCAAATATAATCGCTTTGTATGGTTGTTCATGTTGTCTTGACAGGAACGGATGCTAAACCATGACTAGGAGGCATGAAACGAACTTCGGAAACAAAGCAAACTCAAAAGGAAAGCAAGAGAAGCAAAGTCGGAGGAGCAAAAGTGACCAATCTCCACTATTTTGATTGTATCTCGAGTTCTACAATACATTTTGGAGTGAGACCAGTGTCAAATGAAATTAGACTCAATTATATTTCCAACGATAGGTCACGGAGCTAAAACGGAGATCGGACGAGAAAGATAAGGTTCGTCGAAGAGGATGAAAGTCTGAGTTCATCTCCAGGGGTGTTCGTGCGAACAATTTTGTGTTCGTGCGAAAAAAAACACTTAGAAAAATTTCGGGACAGCCAAGAAAAGGTGAAAAACATGCTGAAAATTTGTGGGAACAAAAAAAGTGTTCGTGCGAACAGAGAGTAAATATCTGTTCGTGCGGACACCCGTTTGTTCGTGCGAACAGAGGGCTAAATCGCAATTTTTTGTACTGTTTTGTAATTTTTAAAGAGTTTGATCTTTGGGAACTTATTATAACCTAGGAGTCCGTCCTAAAGGGAGTATTCACGCATATTTGGAGCAGGAAACAAAGGGAGGACGACAAGGACGAAGACGGGGACGAAGAAAGCCACCATTGGAGAGCTAGGTTTTTTATTTTCTTCTTCTTCTTTCTCAATCTTTGTATGGAGAAACTATTGCACCGTGTTTGGTTGATTCTTCTTATCTAAATACTTTGCTAGGCATCTCTACGAGAGCCTAGGGTTTATGTAGACGGTTATTTTCCGGAATTCTGACTTTGTTTCATGCATTTGGCTTTGATTCTTCAATTGAATGTTAGTTTCTTGAACTTGTTGATCTTAGTCTATTGACACGATTAGGATATGATTTGATATTCAAAGAAACTAGGGTTTATTTTGTGAATCAATTTCTTTCTTCAAGTTAATATTCGTTCTAGTTACATGTTCTTGTTCTATGCTTAATCTTTAGTATGAATGGAGTAGCTACCCGGACGTACTAGCTAATTAGATGAGTGCACGACCGTGACTCAACCTAATTGTGTAGAGAATTTGAACACAATCCCGAATAACCAAGACCGAAAAGGAGAAGTGTTAGGATTGGCCTAGTGTGGGTAGATTCAGTAGGATTATTTAGCTGTTCCGTGAAACGGTGGGCCGAAAGGACCCGTTATCGTACCAGTAGATGACCTGCTAGAATGGACCGGTAGACAACATGAGACCGAGAGGAGATTGTAGTTAACCGAGACGTAAAGTGACATGAGACCGGCAGGATATTGTCATAGTTTATTACCCGACTGAACTAGAATAGGATAGACGTGTTACATAGCTGAACTGGAAATCGTCTATAGCCCTAGGTGATCTAGAGATTGCCTAGTTTCTCCATATCTATTTCTTAAATATAAAAAAATACAAAAATATTAGCTTAGTTGTTATTTTAATTCATAAATCAGTCAAACCCTTTCTTTTGTACCGTACTCTAAATTAAGTAACTAATTAAATAATCTCAAGTTTGTCCTCATGGGATCGATAACTCGGGGTTGAAATACCACCCCTACTATATTACTTGACCGTGCACTTGCGCATACGCGTAAAGAATCGTGTCACCTGTCTCGCATCCCCCATATGGATAAGCATGGGTAATGCTCGTGTAGTATTGGAACACCACCAGATGTGTCAAATGACTGCCACGTGTAAGCTGACTCACGCAACTAGAATACACTATCTACAATAGCTAAGGAAACAAAGTTGGGCGGTAGAGTGTATTTGTCCCACATTGTCAAGTGAGCTGATTCTCACCTCCTCACTACTATATAAAGGAGCTAGTAGGCTCTCTACTAGATATGCAAATAAGAGTGTGATTGTTCCTCTTAAGTGAATAAATGGTGCTTTTTCGCTGTGGACGTAGTTAGCGAATTTCTTCGCTAGCCAACCACGTAAAATTTCGTGTTCTTCTTTTATTCGTTCTTCGTTCGTGAGGTGGTTTGTCATAACACTGACTACACAATTCAAAGACTCGTAGCTCAGCATCCTCCACTTTTACCCCTCTCATGAGATCAGTTCTGACTTCTAGGACTAGGTGGTAATCGATATCGATTACGACTAAGAGTATGGTTTCTAGAAATCGAAGAGGGTGAGAGAGATTTCCATGGATTTGGAAAAGGTGTTTGGTGTCTACACAAATTAATGGAAGGTGATTTTGTTGATCTGAAATGATAGAAGAGTTAACAAAGAAGGTAATGAAGATGACGAGTTCTTCACTATGATTGGAGAATGTGGGCGGTTACAAGAGACGCTGGTTTACTAATTGCGGTTAATTGAAACAAGCAGGGGCGGATCAAGGAATTGGCCACAAAGAGGCTAAAATAAAAAATCAAATAAAATAAGAGTATATAATGATTTTAGAAAGTTTAATAGGAGCTATAGTGTAGTTTTTTTTGGACTAAACTACAAATACCAAGTAAAATAGGAGAAATTACAAATTTTGAAAAGCTAAACAAGGACTATAGCCCCCGCTAGTCCAAGTGTAGCTCCGCCCATAGGGAATTGAACTTAAATTTTGGGAAGCAAATGAATGTAGCGAATCGAACTTTTTTGCGAATGATTTGAACTAAAATCAGATTATTGCAAGAAAAAATACATAAACCAGAAAACTAGAAACGTGGAAGAACTAATGAAGAAGAAACGTGGAAGAACTAATGAAGAATGTGGAAGAAATACTAAGGGCATCTCCAATCCTCTGGGGGGAGGGGGAGGGGGAGGAGGAGGGGGAAAACCGGTGCATGTCCAACCCTATGGGGGAGGGGGAGGGGGAGGGATGGGGAGAAATTTTACCTTGGATGTGGCATGGTTAGGAGGGATTTGCCCATGGTCATTGATAAATTAATTCAATATTTGACAATATTAATTCCACTTTATAATATTTTAGGATTATATCATATATATTTGTTATGATTAATAAATTTTATTTTATTTATATTATTGATAAAAAATAATAATTTACTCACGATTGTTGAAAACTATATTTACGATAAGTCATCGTTATCTTTTATGCAGCTAACAGTTATAATTATTAAATTTAGAAACACGATTAAAAAAGCGTCAAATTTATTGAATCACAGCGTTGCAAATACTCAGATAAAAAACAAATATCGCCACTTATTGGGAAAAAATGAATGGGTTGGAACTGAGTAGTTGTTGGGGGGGGGGGATGGTGGGCCCGTGAGGGAAGGGAAAAGGGGAGGAGGAGGTGAGAGGAGGGAAAAAATGCCATGGGTTGGAGATGCTTTATTGAGATTTGTACAAATAAACTGAGAATTTTGAGAGGGAGTATGAACCCCAACTTGTAGCAGATGTGGGTGAACCCCAACTTGTTGAAGGTCTGGAGAGGATTTTCTCTCCAAAACTTTGGTATGATGCAGCTGGGTATTTTCTCCTACTCCCAAACACAAAAAAGAATTTTCACTATTTCATTTTCTTTGATTTTCCTCTCATTTTCTTTGGCTTTCCTCACATTTTCCAACTTCCAAACATACATACCCAACGTCTCCCCCTCGACGCTGCACCTGTCAAGCCCACTCCACCATATATCTCTTGCTCGATAAAAGCCATCTCGGAGCAAAATCAAATACGGATGAAGGTGCCCACGCAACCCCTACCTGAGCACGGAGGGAACTTAGAAAACTAACACAAAAGATGAAGAAGCAAATAGCTGCTGATCCCCGAGAATCCAATCTAACAATACGAGAAGGCTAGTAAACAAATTCTTAAATCCAAATGGCAAATTCAAGCATTAAAAAATCTCAAAAACAAGTTTTGCTACAATAATAAATTCCAAAAGCATGTACCACCAGGTGTGTACTTATTAAACCATGCAAATCTTAAGCAGCAGAATAAAGAGATAACAGAAAATCATCCTAGAAGAGACGCTTCCTTAGTCCTCCGGAGCAAGAAGAGAAACACATACACCATCCGCACCCTTGATCACTCAGACAGCTTCAGCGCCAGATCTAATCAGCCCCCGTAAACTTCCACAGAAGATCAAACCAGCAATTTCAAGGTTGATGGCACCCTAATTCTGCTTCAATGTCAAATTATGAAATAGAGTCATCAGAACATTTAAGAAGTCATCAAAATATCGTCCTGCATAGCAGCAACTGAAGATGAATAGATCACGGAAAAAAATGAGAATTAGAACATAAGTGAATTACCTTAGCTTTCAGATTACATGAAACCTGCCCAGCTGCAATAGAGCCATCACGAGAGTTTGTGCAGGGCCTTGCCTCAACCACTTCCTGAATTGGGTCAGGGCGACCATTAGTTGGTCCCTATTCAGATATATCATATATCAGAAGATAAACATAAAACCATCCAATTGCGTGTCGACCAACCAAAAATTAATAAGGAGAACATAAGCGAGTTCCAAAACCCAAAAGTTACCTTTTGTTTAGAAGTAGTAATTGAAACTTCACGAGCAGCAACAGTGCGAGAGCTCCTGCACCCAACATAGGCTGCTGTCCTGTCCTTCTCCTGCAATGTGTCGGGGTGATAGCTTGTTGGTTCCTATTCAGAGACATCAAACGCATTAACAATACATCAACTACAATTCTACTAGTAACCACAACATTGAGCTTTAAAATCCTGAAACTACCTTCTGCGTATGAGTAGTTGAAACTTGTTGAGCTGCGATAGTGGAGCAGTAGTAACAAGCGCGAGAACTCGCGCACCCTGTGCAGGCCCTTGCCCCAACCTCTACCTGCACTGGGTCGGGAAGATAGTTTATTGATTGCTATTCTGAATCTTCATATATCTCCTCATCAGAGAACTCATCGAAGGAACGAACATCAAGCTGGTAACGGAGGATTCCTCCAATCCCACCAAAACCTCTGCAGAACTGTGACCCCTCCTGAGATTTGTTGGTAACAAACTCCAAGCTGCAACCAAATCGTTTGTACTCATTAGCAAACCACTCGAGAAGAGTGATCTTATCCTGAACCTCCAAATCAGCACTAGAGGCAGCATCTCGGAAGTTACTCTGATCAGCCTCCTGCTCCTTGTTCAAGTGCTTTATAACAATTTCACCTGTTGTGGCATTCTTCAGCGTGTACCTGTTTATGTCCAAGTTTTCCCAAACTATAAGAATATCAACCGCTCCCATCTCGAGAGTTTTCATCGTATCGTCCACACCAAACACATACTTCCCAGTATCCTGACTGATCTCCTCAAAGTATTTTCCTATCAGACGCTTCTCTTGAATAAACTTCACATTTGATAATATTTCTGCAGATAGCTCAATTGCCTGATTGAAACCGTTCTCTCCCCCATAAGAAACATCCACCACATTCAAAATTTTAGCCTGCAGACGGGGATCAAACATATCAGACTGACTCAGCTCAGTCTTGAAGTCTGCAGATCCAGCCAGTATTAATCCCGAAACATTGGGCTGACTAGTTGCTGGGTTAATATAAAACTGTGTAGCCAATTCTGCAGTCTTCCTCACATAGTTGTGGCGCTTCTCCATTCGAAGCCGGGCAAAACGAAGAGCTGACTGGCCTCCCCTCCCGTGTTTCTTTGGAAGGTCAACAGTGTATTTGTGAAGCACTTCTCTCGTGTTGCCACTTAACGTGCCAAAGAGTGTTCCATTGCCGTCCATGATGATGAAACCAAACTTGTCATCAGATTCAAGTAACTCATTCAGAGCTTCTGTATGGAACTTGTTATCGCACAGATAAAGAGACGCGTTTATGGGCCTGAAAGGTTCAAAGTCAAATGTGACTTTCTTCTCCTTTCCTTCATCTGTTACAATCGTTCCAGTGTACAGGACAAGTCCATTCGGAGGGACTTTATTGTAAAGCTTAAGCCTCTGCTGAGCTGAAGTGATTGCACCTAGAACAGACTGGCGATTCACCCTGCTTTTGATGTTTGAAGCAGTTCCAAACTCATCGCCGAGCATCTTGGTAACCCTAGACACTTGATCACGTGGAGGCATGATAAGAGAAATCATGCTAGTACCATTACCCCTCGCAGCCTCCAAGGCTTTAATCAACTTTTTGATCTTCCATATCTCAATGTTATTATCGGTTTCACGAGCATCCGCCATCAGAAAGTACAGGGAGAACTGCTCAAATAGTAAAACATAATAAAGTGAAACAAAGTCAAACTTCAAGAGGAAGAAGGCTCGGGTAGTAGAATGTAAAACAAGAAATATATCAGAAGAATGCATCCATTGAAGCAAGCAACAAGAATAATAAGTGACACGGAGTATTCAACAAAAACATATGCTCGTTATTGTTTCTGCACACCAAAAATAGCATCAAGAGAACTACATTATAAACAAGAGCCAAGCAAGTATTCTAAACTATGAAGCACGGACACTTCAAAATTGAAGCAGTAGCCTTCTCGGATACACAGGACATGGGGACAAAGATCAGATGAGATCCTCCCTTTGATAAATATTGATGAAGATGAAAGAAATATTCTTATTACACATTGGTCAATGTTTATATATCTCTGTTGTCAGTATCGTTCGATACTCGACATGTATCATGCAATTCGATACAGTCCATCAAGTTGTTGTATCGCAAATGAAATTTATCGAGCGATAAATATCCAATTGAGAAATTTATATATTCCTAAGACATTAATAAAACAAGCATGTACCATGCATGATTGCTTTGCACGCATGTTTATATAATTAAGTTTACGAAAATTAGTTTCTGTACCATCTCATCATATCATCTCCCCACAAGAAAACACCCTATATTATTTGTAAAATTAAGTCTCGTCATCTACAAGGATTCAGTCATGTCTCTGGGGAATTGGTATGCTTCTCCAACTACCCTCAAATAGTGCAGTAACGGTATCGTTCACAATTCTCTCGAGAATTATGGGCAAAACAATACTGCAATCAATGCAATTGAGAACTTTATAGCAATTCAAGGAAATCGGTTAGGATAATATGAGGCATCTCTCCTTCACGTCACAAAAAATATGAGATCATAACCAAGCTAACATGGCTGATTCAAAGGCAACTCAAACACAATAGATTACAAGATACACTCAAGATAAGCAAGCAACCCACAAGGTATTATCCTAAAAAATTGAATTCTCAGACTTAACATGCTAGATTCCAAAGTTTAATCACACCATATCAGAGTTAACCTCTATCATCTGAAAGCCAGACCTTTCTGAATTTTAATACAATAATGATACAGATACATACCACGATTCATATCTATCACTAGATCGAAAGACAGGTAACAAGTTACTCATATGCAATTCACGAGGTACACATATCAAAATTGATTGCAGCTACTGGATAAATCGCATGATGCAATCAGAAACCCTCAATAAGTTATCTTCAATTATACAGATTGACGAACCCAGCCCATCAAAAATCAGAGAAATCAGAGAATTAGAAAACCTACGATCAATCCACAGAATCGAGCATCGAACCGTATGGAATGAACAGATGGACGAAGAATCGTTACGCACCTGAAAACGGCGGAGATAAGACGCGGCCTGAAAAGCGAGCGAGTGCTCTGAGGAATCGAATTCTGGAGAAGCAAGAAAGAACAATTTAGACTTCTTCGTCGTCAGAAGATCGTATTTATAGTGGGGTTGGACAGTCACGAAGCCCTCGGTTTCTTAACCCTACAGAAAACTTCCTCCAGTTAACCATGGTTCGGAAACGTAAACGCGTTTCTTAACCCATGGTTAAAGAAATATCTTCCCGGTTACAGATTGACTGCTCTACCCCTCTGCCATGCCACGTTGGCTGGGACTTTTTTTTTCGAAAACTAAACTTATATTGGGGCTGTTTGGATGAGCTGAAATAAGTGAGAGGTTGTGTTTAAAAGTTTCTTTTTTTTTAAAAAAAAAAGCTCCGTTTTTTTGGGACTTTTTTTTCGAAAACTAAACTTATATTGGTCTATTTGGATGAGCTGAAATAAGTGAAAGGTTGAGTTTAAAAGCTCCTCTTTTTTTTTTTTTTTTCAAAAAAAAAGCTTTTAAGCTCAACCTCTCACTTAAAAGCTCTCTCTCTCTCTCTCTTCTTCTTTTCTTTTTTTTTTTTAAAAAAAAGCTCCATAAAAACTCCTTTTTATCTGTAGTGTTTGGATGAGGTAGATTATTATAGATTATGTGTAAAAAAAATAGTTTTACAGATTGTGAGGTTCGAACGTGAGACTTCATGTAATGGATTCAAACACTTTACCACTGTGATAACACAAAATTGTGTAAAAAGAACCGAAAATTACATTAAAGAGTTCGGAATTTTGGCCAAAAAAATCCGGAATTCCGCCAAAAAATCCGGAAATTCGGCTGAAAATCCGGAAATCCGGTTTTCAAGACGGAATTCCGGTTTCTTTGTATGTTCGGAGAGGTTTGACTGGATTTCTTAAATTTTTGACTTTTTAGTTCCTCTCTACTTACTCTCATCCAAACAAGCCCATTATCAGAATTTACTAAACTTATATTGGGAGGGACGTGTAATCCTACCACCCTTATTAAAACGAAATCACCCACACTTATTGTTCATTTGGCTGGTTTGGAAAATGACGCCGGTGCCCTTCTCCTGGCGCGTTTTTGTATTGAGTTTGGGGGTAATTTCGTCATTTCATGCACTGTTAGTGGGGTGTTTTGGGTGATATCACGTATTTACCCCTCGCTGACTTGCGTGGAGGGTTAATTGAGGGTGTTTTTGTCTTTTCCCCTATAAATAGCGTTGTTCGGGAATTCCCAGCCTGCCCCTCGCTTCCGGTTAGGCGCTTCTTGGTCTGAGAGTATTTTGGTAAATTTCCTTGGAGGGTCACTGTTCATTGGTGTTGATTGTAAATGACGTTGTTTTCCTTTGTGGTTGTCTCTGTGACTGGGCTGAGGTCGAGGGGTGTTTTGGGGAAGTTGGTCTACGGTATATGGTTGTTTGGTCGTGTTTTGAAGCTTTGGCTTCCGAGGTAGTGGTCATGGCGGATGTGGGTAGAGAGTATCACTCTCTGTGGGATGGTTTGAGCGATAGTGGGTTACGTGGAAGCCGAAGGGGGGTCCAGGTGGTGGTTTCTGCCGGTAGATACAAATATGGAATTGCAACCATCAACAAATCCTGCGGTTTGGTTCTACTTCAGTGATTTCTCTCTCTCTCTCTCTCCAACTTCTCTGTGGTACTAGGTTGTTGGTTGTTACGGTTGAATCTTGTTTCGTTCCTCCCGGTTGGTGAATTGATTCGTCTACTATCGGTTTTGGTGTTACATGTGTCATTTGTTTTTCCCCAATTTGTACGCACTCTGTTTGTTGTGCTGCCGTCTGTGTGGGTGGTGAGATTGGGTTATTCAGATTTCTTGCAGTGACATTCGGTGGTTGAATGATTTTTGTTGGTGGTTTATTTAGCCCGAAATTGGGGTTGGTTTTGGTAAGATTTGGTTTTTCTGTACTGCATGTTGGGAATTTTGGGCTTTTCCTGGTCAATCTAGGGTTTCAATTAGGGTGTAGTGTTTGTATTGATGTGCATGAGTTCATACATGCAGTGAGGTAATACGCATAAATATTTTAGTTGCATGTGCTATATTTAAATTGTGATATTGTCAACAGATGGTTAGTTTTCATTAATTTCAGAGTTCATGTCCTTTTTTACAGCTTCCCGAATAATAATTTGGTTTAAGTTCATTGCATGTATTTGAATTGTTGGGGTGTTGTTATAAATGGCTGTGAAAGAGATGGTTGGTGTTCATTTAATTTCCAAATTTACATTATTTCCTTTCAGTTTTTTGTGTCAAATACTTTGGTTTTCGGACATTGCGTGTGTTTGAGTTGTTGACATGTTGGTTGGTTCTTCCAGGGAAAATTAAACATAGAAGCCAATGCTATATTGATGTGCTTTGGAACCTGAACATGTTGGGTTGTTTCCTGTTTACTGATCTTTGTGTGTTGTTGGTGTGTTGTTTTGCAGGCGTTTGTGTGTTTCTGTTTCGTGTTGGTTTGCTGTGTTTCGCTTTGTATACAGAACTCGGTATGTGTCACGCATTTTCTGTTTTCTTAATGATCTTATGCCTCCTTGGAAAATTATAGTTGTGTTTGTGGATTTTCTATTTCTCAGGTGTTTCCTCGTCTTGGTTTGTGGAAGTTTGTTTGTTACCTTCTTTGTGAAATCCCCAATGGGTATTGTTCTTGATTCGGTTTAGTACTACCTGTCTGTTTGTTTGTTGTGATTGTGTTTTGTTTTTTGTTGTTATTTCTCTATATCGGGTTTCTTTGAAAGCTTCGAATAGAGTTACTAGGCTGTGGTGATATAGTATCTGTGAATTGAATGGTCCAATATTCAACACCACATATCAAGCTATGAATGGGAGCCAGTGGCTTGGCAATGGATGGGAAAACTTCACAAACTGGTCTTGCGCGACTCATTCGGGAGGCAAGGATTATAATATGGGATGAAGTGACATGGCAAAGAAACAAAAAATCGAGGCTTTTGAGCGCATACTGCATGATATCTGTTCCAGTGATGAGCCATTTGGAGGTAAGGTCGTTGTTTTTGGAGAGAATTTTAGGCAGGTGCTTCCAGTTGCAGTGGGAGCGAGCAAAGAAGAATGCATATGTGTTGTTGATTCACACTCGTGGCCGTCTATGGAGATGCTGCGTCTATCTGAAAACATGAGGGCTATTTTTTTTTCACCCAGCTTTCTGTGAATTTCTTCTATCAGTCGGGGACGGCAGCATGCAGGCAATCGATGATGGAGTGATACAGCTACCGACATCGATGGTTGTGCCCTTCATTGATGAAAACGCATCCATTGAAGCTTTTGTGGACTTTGTTTATCCCAATTTCGAATCGTAATGCCTCAAACCTGAGTATCTCATGGGTCCTGCTATCCTTACCCCGAAAAATGATTTTGTGGACATGTTAAATGATATCTAGCTTCGATCACTGCTTCCCTGATAGCCGTGAGAATTATTCTATAGCATTCTTGAACACTCTAACTCTGAATGGAATACCTCTTAATGAATTAATTCTTAAACGTGGGTGTTCTATAATGCTCCTGCGTAATCTGGATCCAACCTCATGTCTATCAAATAGAGTGAAATTAACATGCAAGGATCTACTCCTTAACATGATACATGCCGAAATCGTTGTAGGACATAATAAAAGGAACCATGTTTTCATTCTGTGAATACCTCTTAGACGTTCACAGACAGATAATTATCTATTGACTTGGAGAGGAAACAGTTTCCTGTGCGCCCATGTTCTGCTATGACGATGAACAAGTCATAAGGACAGACGTTAGAAAATGTTGGTGTGTATCTCCCTCAACCTGTGTTCTCGTCTGGTCAAGTTTATGTTGCACTGTGTCGCGCAAAACTTTCGGCGGCGGTCTAAGTATTAATACATCCGCTTCAAAATATGCAGTCAATGAATAGCAATCGAAATGTTGTGTTCAAGGATTTACTACACAAGGCATGTCATAGATAGTTATAACACTAAAAAGGCTCGATTCATTTAATCCTTAGAATTCTAGCGAAACGTTACGAACACTAAAATTTTGTGTACATTATGTTGTAGGCAGTAGTAATAATTGATGGTTCCACAGGTTAGTTATTTTAGTTCTTAGCTGTTTGTGATGAAATGATACATAATTCTCGAGATTTCTTGATGTTGTTGTATGTGCAGTGTTACTCCTTCTTACAACAGTCATTAATATGCAAATGGTTACACTGTAGGGAATTGCTCATATCAGATGAAAGGTTCTTCGAAGGAAACAAATGACAGAACCGTCGTGAAACTCTCTGAATTGACGGATAAAACCAGAGATTGGACTGTTCATCTCCGCGTGATAGAAAAAATGCGTATATTGAGAGGTCGATATACGGATACTAAATATCAGCGTTATATCCTTTCTGATGATGAGGTTTGTTAACATTCAATGTATACATGGGTTAATTTGGTCACACATGTTTGCAATACTCCACTTGTCATACTCACGCATTCAGCTTTGCATATATATATATATATATATATATGTATATATATATATATATATATTTCCGTCTTTTCCAGGGAAAGCAAATACAGGCGAAAACTTTCCAAGCAAACATCCCATCTTTCGATAAGAGGCTTCAATACGCTATTCTTACTTGTTCAGTTGTGGTGTTGTGAAACGCGTTACCCTCAATATCGTTATGTTGATAATGATTTTGTTCTTGTTCTCGATGAGAATATGAAAGTCACTGCTGTTGAAGAGGACGTAAATGACAGAGGGGCCAGTAAATTTAGGTTTAAAACCATTGCAGATGTGCGTGCACTACAAGATCAGACTGATAAATTTGGTTAGTGAGATGACATATCTATTTTGTTTGTCTGAGTACCATCTGTATACTTAATAGCGTTTAAATTTTATGTACATTTGTGTGTGTGTGTGTGTGCAGATGTGGCTGCTATTGTCATCGATGTCATGTCTACCAAGACAGTCCCTCGAAAAGACTCGCCGAGTCGTGCCTGAGTTCGTGATATCATTTTGTTGGATGAGTTGTATGTGTTGTTATTTGGTTTACATTGTATTGTTTTATGAGATATCGGAAGATGGTTTCCCTTCATTTTTTATGTATAATGTGAGCAAAATGTCGTTGTGTGCAGTTTATCGCCTATGTGTTTATCTGCTTGGTATGATGCTGCAACGGGTGGTGCAGAAAAGTTGGCGAAAGTTGCAACTACTGAGCCACTGGTTGTCTTCACTAATGTGGGAGCAACAATTTTTTTTGGGTATGTTATATTTATATCTTGGATAGTGTGTATGCAAACGTGATGTACTGACTTCATGCTGGGTTTGCATACTATATGAATTCGTATGCTTTTTACAGATTGGTCATTGAAGATTACAGTATCCACCACGTTTCTATACGATGTCGATGATGCGCGGGTGAAAGAGTTGGCTGATTGGTATGATAATTATAGCTTTCCGTTGTTTGTATATGTCATTAAAGATTATATATTAGCAGCTGCGTTGTTCAACAGGCGAGATGCAAATTTCTAAATAATCGATGAGCTGAAAAGTTCAGAGACATTGTTGTCGAAGCAGTTCACAAAAACTCCAAGGCCAACTTTTAAGCTGTCTCAAATTGGTAGCTTGTCCAGAGTCCCGGTAAGTGATCGACGCTTGTAGTGCTTTAGCTACCTATTTTGATTGAGCGCTCATACTGGATTTTCTACATGCTAACTATCTTATGATGTGTTACCTTCTTTGATATCAGTCTGGTAATTCTGATGTGTGGGTGAAGGTTTTAGTTCTCGTTTCACCGACCAACCAACGAGCTTGGTACCATTCGTGTAGTTCGTGCAATCGTGCCACAAGCCATCTTTTAGGGGAAGCCTTTGATTGTTCTCACTGTGGCAACAGTGGTTGCATATCAATTCCATGGTATATATTTATTTTGTACTGAAGCACTATATATGTTTCCTCGTAAATATTTACCACAGGTTATTTATTATTATGGTTTCATGTTCGTGCCCCTGTAATGAGATTTAAGCTCGGTATATTGTCATGATATATTGTGAATCATTGTTGCTTCTTAGACAAGTTGCAAAGACATTAGCTCGCACTGATATTTTTAACCTAATAGATTTAACATGTGTAATTTGTAGGGGTCGTCTCTCTGTTAAAATTGGAGATGGCACTGGTGAACTAGAGGTTACCATATTTGGTCATGCTGCCGAAACAGTGCTGAAAAAGTCTGCAATTGTGCTATATGCTATGACTGAGAATGTAATCTGATCACTCTATATGCGACACATTTCATTTGACATATGTTAAAATTTACTTACTCCATATATATTTATGTGTATTTTCTTCATGAGCAAAACGATGTCATCAGCAAAGCAAATGAAGCAAGTGTCCATCAGAGGTTTTACTTTCGGCTTGCGCCCTCCATCAGCAAAAATCCTCGGTGGCAAAACAAGTGGAGTGTTCGCCAGCTGGAGCATGCATAGACTCTTCTCAGTCGTGTGATGTTATTATCATCAGTTTGCAGTGAATGACTATAAGAATGTATGGGTCCTAATTAGTTGGTAGTATTGGCTTTTGAGATGGAGTAAGTGCACATGTAATTATGTGGTCTCACACAGTGATTAGTTGTGCGCATTCACCATGGTACTGAATCAGAAGATGTTAGGAAAGTACATCCGGTGCATATGACGGATGCGTCTATATCTGATCGTTGACGTAGTGATTATTTTGGAAGTAAATAGTTTAGGCAGATGGTGCTATGATGAAGCCCTTAAGTTATATGATGATGTGGAGTATAATTTTTGGATATAATGTACCTCTGCTACATATATATGTATATATGTATATATCTATCTTTTTGGTAATTTGCGATTACTACGCATCGTGTTCTCGGTTGTAGGTATGTAGTTGTACTTAGTCTCCATAACAATTGTATTAGCTATGCTGATTCCTACTCCATTTGGTAATTTTCTGCAATGTTTATGTTCTTTTCTGACTTTGCTGAGGTGAATGTAAGATTGTGTGGGAAATTTGTTACGTTGTTATGTGTAAAGCTCGAATCTTGAGTGACAATATGGATCAAATACATTATGTTTGCATAGTTTATTTTCGTGAACATTGATTGCAGTAGTTGATAAAAAAGTGATTGTTAGCAAATCCACTATATGTGCATTGAACACAAAAAAAGTATATTCAAACTTAAAATGATCAGAATGAAATATATTTATTGTACTCAGTGTCTACTTCTTAAATATGGAAGACATAGTTTGCTATGATTAACGACCAGTCTCTTCACCGTGTCTTTTACGTTTTACACGAAATGGTTCAACTTTTGCTCCTACATTGCATATTACCATGATAAAATATTGGACGAACTATCTTACCGTATTGTGAATTAGTTCGAATTAATTCTACTTCAATATTAAGAATCGTCGTGAAGATCGTTATCAAATAAGCAAAGAAATAAATTTGAACAATATAGGTACATTTCTGCTTAATTAATGTGGTAGTATAAAAATATGCTACAAAATAAGCAAAGAAAGTGTGAAATATTCATTCAACTAACATCTACCTAAATATAGGGCGCAAAATAAATTAATTTCGGAAACTTCATTGGGTGTTTTTTTTCCTTTTTTGTAGATAAATTTAGTCCAATCCACAAACAGACTTCACAGGCAATGGGGTTAAATTGTATTTTATGCAATTATTAGGATATTAGTCCTGATAAGCACTTAGTGGACGCCTGGTACCTATTACCTAGGCATTACTATAACCTTAACCTCTTCGATACAATCTAGATCAAATCTGAACCCTGGTTTTCTGGATCTGTAGTTGCGTCTCTCTCCATTCCATCTGTTACCACGTTTCAACTACTCCGTATCTTCCTGGTCTTTCGATACGTATGACATCTGTGATGTGATTTCATTGTTTGTGTTTCATTCTTCGGACTCGTCGCATTAACCAGTTTTAAATCTCTAGATTTTGATCGGCAATTGCTGTTCCACTCTACCCCAACAATCCCTCAATGGATTTTGCCCTGTTTAAGTCTGTGTGTGCTGCATGTTTAATGTGTACCATATTATCAATGATTAAATCTTGTGATTTTTTAATTTATTCGTGATTACTACAATGTTAATGTCACTTAGATAATTGATTTATATTTCTTGCAATGCTGTGAAGTTATGTGGGGAAGACTAACAATAAATTTTACAACTTCGAAGAAAATTGTGCAGATATTGTAAGATATAAATTCCGAACATCAGTTACACTGTGAATCTGATGCTATATCTGTGACATGAATTCAATAAAATGTCGAGGTTGGTGTCCGTGAGCTACTTAATTGTTGGTAAAATACTGCTGTGATGTGAATTCAGTATTGCGTACCATTATTCAGATGAATATACAGTATATATATATCGTTCATATACGTTTCTCGTGATAGTGAGCTGAAAGTAGAGTCTTCTGTTCATGCGTGTTCGTTGACGATGAGGTTGGTATTTGTTCTTGTCTTCATTCATCTAATCTTATTTAGGTAAGTGGTTAAGTTTTTTCCCCAGATATGACGTCACTATCATGCTGATTCAGCGTTCTTAGAAATTACTATGATATATATGTGTTAGCTACTGCGTTGAATACCAACTTAAGTTCGTTTGATGTTATCACAACATCGAATACTTGTGGAGATTAAGCTCCATGAACTTCTTCAAAGTAATACTCCAAAATTCCGCTGAATCTGATATGCTGGTGAGACTTGGTTAGATATTGTTGTTGTGATGAATGAACTATGCTATCTAACATATTTCTATAAGGAATATCAATCTTGGTTGAATACAACCACATTTCCTGTAGGAACTTCCCCCAGTAGTTGTTGCTGAATATATCCAAAATGTAGGAGACAATAATCATCTGCAAATTCCAAATGGTCCAATATTCAACACCACAATTCAAGCTATGAATGGGAGTCTGTGGCTTGGCAATGGATGGGAAAACTTCACAGAAAGCTACTCAATTACTGTAGGATGTTTTGTTTACTTTAAGGTTCGCAGCAAAATGCAATACACTGTCATCATCATGGATTCCAGTCGAAGCGAAATCAAATATCATGGAAAAATCAAGCAAGAAGAACATGTGTTGCCCTGCAAGCACAAAATGTTATCTCACTTCTACAAAATCTATGACCCAAAATCTTCTGGAGATAATTTAGTGGTAATGTTGCTACACTTTCCTACATTGAGGCATGAAAATTTGCCACCTCTGTTACATGTATGGAGACATGAAACATAGTTTAGCGTTTGTAATATGGTGATACAATTTAAGAAGTCATCAATATTGGATAAATTCAGTGCCTAGCTGATTACACCATTGTTTGTTATTTGGTGTTGCATTGATTCTTCGTTTCTCCTGCAACGTCTAACACCACTTTTTTGTCTAATACAGTTGGTTGTGATACAGATGATTCCCCAGAGAATTGTTCGTGAATACCGTAATCAGATTGGCCACAACATCCGCATACGTAATCCAGAGGGGCCATACTGGGACATACAACTTGCTGAATCAAATCGGCGTCTATATTTTAGTACGGGTTGGACCAAATTTGTCAAACACCATCATACCTCCCCACAAGATTTCCTGCTATTCAAATTTAAAGGTCAATCAAGCTTCAAAGTACACATCATGGACTTGTCAGCAACCGAGATAGATTATAATGTCATTCCTCAAGCCATTCCAATGGTGCAGCACAAAGATCACGCTTTTGCGCAAGCCCAGTCTTTCCAATCGAAACATTCGTCTTTCGCGATTCGCCTCATCCATTCTCATCTTACCTCAAAGGGTGGAGTGGTAAACATATCTAAATACTCTCTTTATTTTGGTAGGGTCATAGTTGAAGTTGTAACACTTAGTCGTAATAATATGTTGGAAATTCTACAGAATGTGCCGATGAAATTTTTCAAGCAGCACAAGACTAATTTTCCAGCTTATGTCACACTTCAAACAGAAGAGAATGGAAAAATTAAGTGAAAGATTCATTACAGTTGTCCTCGTCCAAAGAATCGCGCTCAGCGGAGTCTCTGTTGGTATTCATTCGTGAAACATACTAGAGTTACCCTGGATGATGCTTGTGTCATTGAATTGACTAACCTAAAGAAGTCAACGTTCAGAGTCACTGTGTTTCGTCTTTAAACTGTTTAATGCCGAGATTCGCAACGCTTAGACTATGGGCCTCCTTGTAATTCCTGTGTCATCTTTTGTGCTGTACTACTTTGAATGTTCTGATGATAGTACTGGTTAGTGCCGCTATGACTGCAACTATGTGAATAGATTTCCATGTTTATTGGTTGCATGTTTTGCAATATATGCTTGGCACTCTTGATGTTTAGTATTGTGTGTTTCTTGTTCAATGAATTACTGAGCAGTGATTTAGTGATGAGGTCACTGTTATGGGTGGATTGACGAACAATTTATTTAGCTAAGGCATGAACATTGTATCATAGTAAATTCCACACAATCTCATGTCCCTTTTACCGTTACATTTAGTTCCAATTTAGGAAAAAATTGGATGTCATGATTACCTGTACGGATACAATATGTTGCAAATATCCCGATACAATATCCAATTAAGTCCAACATGTTTGTAATCACTGCTAATCATCGATATAGTTCATTCGAAATGAACTTGATGTGGACTGGATATATTGATAGCTAAAGAAGCTACTTCCTACCACCTTTGGTTAAAAGAAATCACCTGCAGTTATCGTGTATCGATGGTGGTTTTGCAAATTACCTTGATACCCTTGTTTTGGCGTAGTTGTAAGTTGGATATGGACAGTAGCGTCTTCATTATGTAAAGATTTTATGCATATGTTGTACTATATACCGTATTCATATCATATATATTATTTATTGATGAGTAAATATTGCTGCCAAAAAAATTACCATAATGTAATAGCATCCATTATTTATGTGTTTTTTTTCCTTTTCCTTTTTTTTTTTTTTTTTTTTTTTTAAGTTGAACATATATTTGGTGTAATAACAATTACTTCTTGGATGGAAGCCCTAAATTGTAATTCCAAATTAAGTATACGTAAAATACTGGTCCGATCAATTTGCTCAATATATTTTATACCATCTTCACTCGTCCTCGACCTTTCAGCTAGCTACACTGCATTATCCCTTTCACAGTCATTAGCCTTCAGGTTTGATCTGCTTTCTCTCATCTTCTTCTTTTGTGGAATCTGTATTTGCTTACAAAAATGCTATGGAGGTTAGTGTCATGAGTGTACAATCGATCATTAGGGTTAGTTGAGCACTGCATAATACTCGAATCTGGCATGTTTCGTTTGTTTGCATCTACTTTGGGGATCCATTCTCTGCTTTGGATTGATTCCGATCTGTATGTTGTGGTCAATAAAACTTTGCCCTCACTGCTTTATGAAAACATGGTCTATATGTAGTTTCAGGAATATAAACACTGTCAATCCTTGATTTGCCTATGTCCTGATGTTTTAAAACCATCTGATTACTGGTGTTTCTTGTTCACTGGTCCTTGTAGTAAACAAAAGCCATGAGAATGATTTGAAAAATTTGTTGCCTGTCAACCTTTGTGTGGAAACTGTGTAGATAAGCTTCAATATTAGAAACTATATTACTTTTTAAGTTACCTATGCTTACAGATGATGGACAAAATTCGCAACAATAGCTTTGTCAAATTCGTGTTGTGCAATTTGGTCATTAGTTGTGGTATTTAGTTGTACTAAGTATTATGCACCATAACTTAAGTTGGATAGTTTTGAAAGTTTGCCCTGCTTCACAATGATACTATTTAGACCCCATAAGTCGAATGTATTTTTCCTGTAATACCGTTTGGCAAGTACATTCAATCTATAGTTTTTACATAACTTCTGCACTTCATGCTTTGTCTAGATATTTTACATATTATATTAAATCCGTTTTTAAACAGAATCCATCGGTGTCAGAATCGTGTAATGAGACGATGTTGTATACTTATACGTTATATCCTCAGACTTAATCTTCATTTCACTTTGCTTATTGTAGTTTGGTTTAATATGTATACATTCAAAAAATTTTAGAAGCTACCATGTGTAAAATTGTATAGATAAATACAATTACACAAAAAGAATTTACATATGTAGCTTTCTATAAAGGGATTCCTTGAATGAACCCGAATGTTGGAGCATTACCGTATCTATATATTACTTAATTGAAATATCTTTTCGTTCAAGTTTGCTGTGAATAGAGCATTACATATAAACGACATGTGACCGCATTAAATTTTTTTCCCAAACACAGGGTGTCACGTGAAAATGGAAATAGTGCCAAGCTTCTACAGAGTAATATCAATAGGAAATTGTCGAATGGTAAGAAACTCATGTAACGAGCACTATTTGTTGCCCATTAGTTCTGAGATGTTAAATATCCTACCAATATCGTCAATGCAGAGGTTGCCACCAAAATTTGTTCGGTGCCATGAACATGAGTTAGGCAACACTGTCCATCGCCAAGTGCCGGATGGAGCTTTTCTGGATGTCCAGCTGTTACGTAGAGGCAACATGTGTACTTTGATCACGACTGGCAGGAGTTTGTGAATCATTATAACATAGGGATTTGGTATTTCAGTGTCTTCCGACATGAAGGAAACAAATTCTTTAGCGTCATCATAATGAGCTCAAGGGGCACTGAAATTGACAACTCCAATCCTCCACAGGTGTTGCATAGCTTCACAATGGTGAACACTGTTTAGTTGTAGTTTCAATTATGGATCAACTCTTCTTGATTGAATTCGAGACTACTATGTTTGAAAATTTATGTTACTTTTGGTCATGTACTGCAATTGACATGGGTTGTACTGTTTAGATTTGGTGAGATTTTGAATTGTTCTAAATTGTGCTGCTGAGATAGCTTGGTGCACGGCCTATTGTGTAATGCGTTCATGATGCCCTATGGTTGTTCTACATTCTCTGTGACTTACTTCAAAGAATTGAGTTAATGCCAATCTTTAAGTTGAGGTTAACACAGAGAAATAATGATTTAGCTACTATCCAGATTAATGTCGACTAAACAAATCAGTATAACATTTGTGTATTATTAAGACAATCGTCTACCGATTTTGATACATTAGAGTACCAGGATCATTCTTTTCCAGTACTTTCATCTAGATGCGGTTTTCATGTTTGACTGTTATATTACATGTTTTAGTTTCAGAAGACTTGCTGTGATCCAGTTCTGTTGATAACAGTTTTTTGGATGAGCTCAACCTTATAGCTGAAACTCAACTGTTGAAATAGACTCCTACACAACCAGCAGGTTCGCTTATTAAACATAGATAACACCACAAGAAGAACGCAAAATGTAAACTGATGAGACTCATGGATAATTGTTTTGGTCATGACTTATTGGAAGTAATTATAAGGAATTTACTGAAAGTACATGAAGCTCGGGAAGTTCATAACCAGGGACACACATTAAGATCTGACTTACAGCGATATTCCACCCACATCCGGAAGAATATTCGTTCGAGGATGATGTATTAGGTGTCAATATGAACCAGAAAAACACAAATTATGGTGACAGCTAATTGAATTGTGTGGCAAGATCACATGCTATTTAGACAACCTGGACAATTCAAACTACATTCACGGGCCTCCAATATACAAGCTATCTATATGCTGGACAACTGATTAGCCTCCAAAGGTACTCACTCTGCAAACAAGTTCTTTGTTCATCACAACATCGCTAAGTAAACTGCATGGCGTCTGAGATTACTCCATTAAAAATTGCAAATCTTCGTTTATCACTGATAATCCAATGCGACAACATATCTATCCATATTACAAAACAGTTTCAGCATTGTAAACATTTCTGAGTTTTTTCTGAGTTTGTAGGCACTGATTTACATTCCTGAGTTTTCCCGTCTCGATGTTGCCTTCTTGCTTGTTATTATTACTAATAATTGTTTCCTTCTCCCACCCCCTTCGTGATTTTGCCATGCAGCGTATATTCAAAGAGTCCTGGATTAAGGTATCAATTACTACTGTACCCACTAATCAGACTTCACTGTTCAATACCTGCATCAGATGCCATCGTGAGCGAACTTATCTGCGTTGCTCTGATTGTCGATGCCCTGAATCTAAGACCACTCTAATGTTGTACACAATAATTACATATATTAAAGAACATATAAAAAAACTGTCTAACATACATGGTAAGTATCTTTATTCAGAGCTCGACTCGGTGTGCCGCTTAAAGATGGAACGGGTATCATGGATACTGTTATATTTGGAAAAGCGGCTGAAACTGTTTTAAAGATACCTGAGGCATCACTAGCAGCGATGAGTCCACATGTGTAATATAACCCAGCAGACTTCATATCTGTTTACGTATATAGAGAATTAACCAGACCTATTGATATACTTACATGTTTTTATACCAGGAACACCAATTTGCGCTTGTGAATGTCAACCTCAACAGAGAGACAACGAGATTCTATGTTCGCGTGCTGAAATGCCATAAATGACACAATCACCGAATCACTAGGCGGGTTGTCCGCCAAGTTGAAGATGCGTGAGTCAACGCAATTGCACCAACAACAAATTAGCTTCGTGTCTGGTCTGCAATCATCCGTTGGCCATAAAAGTGTAGAAGACTTTTTTTTATTTATGTATGTTGTCATGTCCTTTCCTGCTGTGAATAATGTCGTTATGTATTTCAAAAAGAATTGTAGACCTTGTTTGCTTAGTTAGTTATCTGATAAGTATCTTTGTTGCATGCAATTTATTAGGAAATAGGGGAAAACATTAAATAAACAAGACACACAAAGAAAAAAAAATTATATATATGTATATATATATACATACATAAAAAGAAGCACACCAAGTTGCAAAAGGTGAAAATATGACTCCTTGCAGCGGCAATTTTCCCACCTAGACATGTTCTTACAGTATATCAGCTATGTTAGATGTAGCAATATTGCCAGCATTGATCCATAATATCCTTGTCCATTGTGATACCGTGGAAGAAAGAAAAAAAATAACAATTTATCACACCCACTTCGTTGTTGATCCTGGTAACCAATTTACATGTGCAACTCAAGAAGGGAATTTGATAATAATATAACACGACCTTATGTTGTGCATATTATAAGTATACATGCCTCCGCAATTTTCTACCGCAATATAATTTGCATTCCATACCAATAATATCTCAAACCTTTGTGAGTTCCTTCAGTGTTATGTTACACAATCACCCTATGAAGTTTTGAGCTGGATGTCAGTGTTGACAAATGTTTGCCAACCAGAAAAGCTGTGATCAACATACATGTTTAACTTATATCCTCAGTAAATTATGATTTCAATACAGTGGAAAACATATGGAGAAGACAGTATACTATAGTCATGTAGTTGTATTATTTTCTGCCATGATGTAATCTAATTTAACAGACCCTCCAGCATAGGACACACAACAAAACAAATTACCTCAATGGTGAGGTAGTACAGCATGTGATTACACACTGTGATATCAAAACATCAATGACAATATTTAGCAACACATATAACACCATCTATCCAGACAAAGGAAAAAAACAACACCCTGTGATGCTAATTCGCAATTGCGTTGAAAGGTGTGCCAAATTTCATTCACAGATTAACCTTAGTTCCATTGGGAAATTATAATACCAGTATCACCATCAAACCAATTTAGACATCTGGACTACAACGAAAATCAACCATTGCAATGTCGATGCCCAAAAGATCAGTATCTGATGATGAAGTCACAAGCAGCCTCAACATTGGAAGCTCTTCAGGTTCGTCACTTACTGCGGTGCAGTTTATAAGTGCAGTAAGTTTCCCAATTGAAATCCCAACAAGGCCAATTTCAACTGCGCGGAGTAAGTCTCACTCACTATCCTTACATTCTTCTGAGCTTCTAATTTAACAGTATGTGTAGTTTAACACTGTACATGTAATGTTTTCATGAAAGGATTCGTGAGGATAAGTACCCATGGTTTCATTCATTCTACACCTAACAAGGGAGGAATTGGAGGTGTTTGCTGGGATGATAGAGGTGATTGGCAATTAGGTTTCGTTGGAAACATTGATGGTGTCAGTAATTTGGAAAGTGAACTGTGGGAAATTTATCACATCATTCATCTGGATTTCGACAACAATTGGAACAATATCCAGTCGTAAACTTCATGCTATGAGGCAACTAAAATATTCCACCTGCAGAAAACTTGTCCATCTTCCATAAAAGTTGAGATCAAGAACGGCTATGCAGCGCTAGAAGAAATGCATATAGCTTTAAATCATATTGACCTGCTTGACAACAATGTTGCCAAAAGGCTTGCAAGAATAGGAGCAGTGCAGATGGATGGCTTCAAACTACTGTATCATGCTCCGGAGATTATCCAAGATTTGATTGTTGAGGACAAGTTAGAAAAATGTTCTCGTTACATTTCACCCAGTGAGATCGATTAGTAAGATTGACGTACCTTGAATCCTAAACTACTATATCGAAAACTGTTAACCTTTATGCATAGATTTGCAATGAGGTTAAATGTTTTATTGTTAGTAAGACATTATTCCTTTGTAATTTTCTTAGCCATGAATTGCTAACAACAAAAAATACTGCATGATTCTTTCAATCTCTCTCTAAACATGACAGTAATCCCAAATCATACATTCAGCCACTGTTTTAGGAAAACAACTTGTTTAAACTCACTGGCATGCTACCTGGAAAATGTTCTGTGTATTAAAAATTCTTTCCGGCTATATATAAGTTGCCAATTCCACATGTAGGGTTAACTTATACAAACAAGAACATGAAACGCTTGATAGGTAATTGTACGAACCTAAAGAACCACTTATGCAATACAACTTTTTGAGTTTGAAATATTCAAATTTACATTAAAACACCATAAAACAAACCACATGTTCTTAATCTTAGCCTCATAACAATAAATACACAACCAAACATTGAAAATGTTATTGTAATTACTGATGAATTGCATCAATACACGACTTCTTTCCATCCATCTCCAGTTCATCTGAGCATTCTAGATCTGGTGTGCCTGCATTCGATTAAAATATTTTTATCTTCACAATTCCAACCATAAACTGAGGGGAAAAAACTAACATTCATATTACGAACATCAAATGCAAAAAAAAGTTTGCGGACAACATACCTGAATTGAAAGCTGTATCTCCTGTTGGGAAATGATAACAACTCGACAATCAACCTGATTGCTATCCCATATCACCCACAAGCCACCAATATGGATATTGGAGTCAGCAACAAAACACCTATCATATCCAAGAGACGCACAGATAGTACGAGCTTCTTCCCCAGACAAAATGGTTTCAGTGATAGTGATAACATTTGGTGAATTCGCTTGAATCAAATTTGTAAAGTTCTTTCTAAAAATAGGGGTACCAGCATTTTGACTGTTCCATATGAGGAACTTGATGGGATAGCTTTGGTGAACTATGCCGGCAGAAACTATCGTGTCCGTCTGATCCCTGTTATATGCAAGAACCGCTTCGATCTCCCTCGTCTCCATGATCCGATTCCAGTTTCCACTGTCACCCAAGAAACCTTGCTTTTTCAAGATTGTATGTAGATATTCTTCCGCAGCAGCTTCAGCATTCGCGGAATACTCAATCAACCATGTAACCTTCTTAGCCTCCATGTAAATTGATTTTGCCCCTTGAACTAGTGACGGAAATTGACCAATGTAGACAGCGTCAGTCATCAACTGCAGAGCAACCTTGATTTCCTCTGGTTTTGAAAATCGAACATGTGCCATCCTCTCAATTTCCTCATTTATCACCTCATTGATATCTGCATTGCTCCAGCAATGTTTCTGCACGTCAGAATTCAATCTCCAATTCTCCAACTCACTCCTTGTTGGCCCGGTTGAATGGATGACTGTCACACCGAAATCTGAAGGTGGACAAGGAATAAGAGGTATAGCTGTACACCAGTTACATTAACTTTGTGGTTCATTTTGGATCATCAGATAACTTGTGTTATATATCTAACGTTAGTTATTGTCAGTTACAGATTGTTAAGAACTGGGTTAGTCGGTAGTAAGAACGATATTGGGTGGTTTTTAAACTTCCACGACATTCAAAAGGTGTTGACAGTTGTCCAAAGATTACACAGCAGTATGAAACTACAGTTTTGAAACTTATGCAATATCTGCATTTTTTGTAATAAAGAGGTAATTGTGCATAACCACTTCGACATATAAACACACAATACATCTTAAATCATGCATTACATTCTAGGGATGCTTCAATCTATTACAACTATAGTTAAACAACAAAACTAGACCAATAGAAGACATAAACATGAAAACACACAACTTCAATGTCTCAAACATTACATAGATATCATCTGCAATACTCATTAGGTCTCTCTACAGTGCGTCGTACACAACATCAAGCACATTTATGGTGTGTTGGATGGGGAAATTGAGGTAACCGTATTGAAACCCCAACCATCTTCTTCTTCTTCTTCTTCGTCTGTATATATCGTTGTTTCCAATCCTTTTCCAACAATGTAGACGCTACCATATGTAATGTCTCCTTTGGATATTTCTTTCTCTTCACTTACCTGTTCCTTTTCTGATTCATTCTCATCTTGCCTCACTTCTGCCTCATCCTCTTTTCTGCTTTCCTGCTGTGCATCTTTGCGTGCTTCTCTTTCAACCTTCATGTCTGGACCGGTTGTTGTCATATCCTCAAATTTTCTACTTGGTATGATGCACTTGCTATGCATTGCTATGCAATGAATGAACAAATATATGGATATATAAAGACTTGACACTCATCTTTGGTAGCAACATTTATCATCCATGTCTTACCAAATGATGTGTCTAAATCTTCCTGACAAATGAATCCAGTCTGCAATCCTGCTAATATGAGGTCACACCATTCAAAGTTTACATGTGAATCACATATCCATTCAAATGAATTGAACTATGTGCCACTATAGAAACAACAGCATGTTGATTGAGATATATGAACCTGCAACTCCTTCACAATTACATTGACCAACATCTGTTATAATCATTTATCCAGCAAATACAATTCAAATCTGTAGATCGTTTACAGCAGTAACACTCACTTTTCATTAACCTTCCATTCATCAGTTAATTAGCAACCGCAGAATAACCAACCAAATCAGTTATATAACTATTTACAGGAAGTGTGATCAAATAGTAATCTGAACTTGTTGCCAACTATTGCTAGGATCCTATTGAGTTTCACCTCAAGACAATCGATAATATAGAACTTTAACAAGATATAGACTATGAATTTGACCAATAAGAATTGCGCAGCCGCATCACAACCACACCGCGCGCAACGCGCGTCCAAGTCTACTAGTAAGTACTAATAAAAGTATTTTTTTTGCAAGAATAATCAAAGTATTTGCTTCCTCAAAAGAAAAAACTGCTCTCTTTCTTTTTTTAGGGTACAATTTATGCGCTTTCTGTTCATAATTATCCAATCTCGCACTCGAGATGTCTCACCAGATAATCGAATTTGAGATTCAATAGCAAACACTGACCTTATTGAATGTCGTGCCCTTCTTGTGTAACACCGAATGGTGCCCAAGTACATATTTTACCTCCCACAAAGACCATCTTTTTTGAGGGAATAAGGTAGGTTCCCTAAAAAAAATCATTTGCACGGCTCTAGATCACCTAAAAATTCCTAATAGGTGCTTGGCTACTGCTCCCAACCCTCACTCGAGCGATTTCAGCTTGAATTTTCTTATAAAAATTTTGTTAGAAAAATTGAGTTGAGCGCCCAGGGGGTTGCAATGCAATTAACATATACCCTAGGGGGTATCCTGTAAATATTTATGAATTTTGTCTATTTACGAGACTGTTCCATAGACCTAATTATGAGATATGATTGATCACTTTTTCTCTCTCCAACATGCATATAAGGAGGCGAATCTATTGTGAACCATTGTGTTCATCCAAGAGGTGCACGCACGCTGCTAGGAAACGGAGTACGTGAACGCGAGCGCACAAGATCGAAGGGACATTGCATGCGGACGATCACGCTACAAGAGATAAACAATAAATGTTTTCTGCTATGTTTATCATGTTAGGGTTTCTTCACATTTTTTCCAAAATTCTAGAGCGCGTTTTTACTAACTCTATGTACTTATTATATGTTAAGTTCTCATTGCTAACACTCTATCAGGTTGAACTTCTATTACATTTTTCAATATAGAGGTTTCAAGTCTACAAGTAAGCTCACAAAATCTAAATCACACAAAGCTTCAATCTATAGTATGTTTATATCTAAATTATATAAAATATGTTACCTTCATTTAGCTATCTTCTTTCTACTTTGACATTTTCATTCAAAACCATGTTATTATGACCGCTGATTTACATAGCAAAACGATTCAATTTTTTGGTAATCTTTTCATGGTGTTGTAGAAAACTGAGTTCCCTGGGACATTGATTCTTTTTTACCAAGCTACATGTGAACAGGAAGACCTCTTTGACCATGGACCAAAATTTAACAAATAGTCCAAAGTTCTTAGGACCATGGGCACACCCAGTGAGAGATTTGACCAGTTCAACGCACCTGAGCCATTTAAATACTCCAAGTTGGTGAAGTACGTAGGATGCTTCTGAGACTCAAGTTACGCAGTTGAACCCATAGATGTTGAGACTCAAAATGAGAGAGTTCAAGAGGATTATGTAGATTTTGAGGAGGGAGAACATGAAAGAGAAGAGATGAACAACTTTAACGAGCGTGAAAAGGTGATAGAGTTAAACAAGATATCTAGGATATCATTCCTCTGTTGGAGAGAGAAATCGCTCAATGTCTTTGATACAATTGAAAAATATTTTTAGGCAATGAAATGGGGAGGGGTCCAACCCAAATTCCCAAAACGTCTGCCTTCGATATACTAGTCCGCCATAGAGGAGGAAGACGACTCTGACAGATCGTTCATGTCATGAGGGTGTGGCATCCCTTAAGAGTGTAAGTATCAGGGGGGTCGAGTCTTGCATCACCATGTCTGCATTTTTATTTTTGTTAATGTTTCATTTACTCCTCTTGCATAATTTAAAATTTTATAGAAAGGGAAATTGAGAGTTATTTATACTGGAGAGAGCGTAATGATAGGTCAAACAAAGAGTACAAAACCACAATGAGGATGTGATTCCGAGGACATGTATTGGGGAGCCTAAATGGCGAATTTGCTTAAATCAAGTCCTTAGATTGCAAAATCCTGAGCTTTGTATTCAACTATGACATGACTATTGTCAAACCGTAGTTGTTCCCGACTAGCCTTTCTCTAACCTTAGGTCCATTAGTAAAACATGTTTGAACCACATATCCCATTCTTGGTGATATATTTCAGCCTAGGAAGCTTTAAGGAAGCCCACATCTGTAGAATATACTAAACCCATTCTAGGCATCGTGATTGTGGTTGTTAAGTATAGGGGATCTTCATTCGTGGGTGGATCTTAGTTACCACAACCTGTTGCATGGACCGAATTTTATTTATTCAGATTTTTTAGGGTGAGAGAGGGTGAATGTGAGGTAAAATTGCATTATTTTGCAGGTGATAAGCCACCACCTTTCACAGTGAACATAGCATTGGACAGTCACATGAATGGGATCTCCGACACATAGGGATTCATGGGGTAAATGGATTTTATTGGTGGACGCGCCATTTTATATTTCATATTTTGGTGATGAGGAGGTTTATAGGCACATGCATGAGTTTTATGTTGGAGTAGATGCCCTAGAGGCAATCTATATTTAGTATGAACATTGTTTGGCTAGAATATTCATTTATTATTTTTGGATATATTTAATATAATGAAGTCCTTAAATTGCAAATGTGTTGTTTATCTTAAATATCCCTAGTCCATTATATTGATTAACATGACGATCAATATAGACTATGTGGGTAGATTGATATGGAGATATCAAGTCTAACACATAGTATGCATTAGGAGTAATGGCATACTGGATTGACCCACAACGAGAAGGCTACATTAAAAATATGTTAACGTCACAAGCGCTTCTCGTAGTGATAAGGGTGTTGTAATCCTTAAACTTGAAGTCACTAGATACTCTAGTTGTGAAATATCATGCTTTGATATTATCAAACGTTACACCGTAACTGAGTAACTATAAAGATAGTCATCGGGCATGATAGGAAGCAAGCTTAGAGATGGTAGTGATGTAGAGAGGATATGTCCCTCCCAAATAGTGGGAGCTAATATCCGTGGCCACTCGAGGGGTATTTCTTATGAAATGTCTGGCCAGACTTAGATAAATTAATATGGAGATATTGATGTTAACTGTATAGATAAGTCTATCCCCATGATCGTGAAACTATGGATTAAATATACGAGTGTGACAATTATGTCTCGTTTCCAATCCGAATGTAGAGACAAAGGGATAGATACAACACGGTAACATTGGGCACATGGTTTGTCAGATCACTGACTTTTCTATTAGTAGGTAGCATAGATATGTTTCTAGACACCGCTCTATGTTTGTAATAGTTACTACCAACTAAGTAGAAACCTATGGGGTCACACACCTTATGGATTAAACAGGATTTGGACATCAATTAGTTGGACTAATTAATTAAAAGGATCATAACACAACCACAAGAAAAGTTAGTAGGACTACTTTTCAAGGTGGACTAATATGTGTAGGGACATGATTAGTATTGGGCAAATATGTATTTATTAAAGAGTTATTAACTATATAAGGGGAATCTAGCTTATTATTTCTCTACACACACAAGTCATTATTGAGAGCAATAACAAAGCAAGGAGAGAGACAAGAAGGGTTCGGCCGCCCTACCCGCCCGCCCCCTTGTGCCGTCGGCCTCCCATGTGGCACGACCAGGTGCTTCGTTTTGCGTGATCCTTACCTCCTTCTTCCGTTGCTAGAACTTGATGTGGAGAAGGATTCTAGCTGCAATCCCAGGTGTGGATATTCATAGAGACGAAGACACAATTATTTATAGTGATCACACAAACTAAGGTACACTATTCGTTAACCCTAATCATGTTATGAATACTTGCATGCGATCCGTGAAAGGATTTGAGCAGGATTTATTTTTGTTATTCCGCTGCGTTACCTGCATCAAAATCCTACAGTGGTATCAGAGTCACATGTCTTAGCGCATAACATGATATTATGTGTTACTTTTATCATTTTTATACTGTAATTGTTACTTTTTGCGAAAACTGAAGTTAAGCATAATGATGCAAATTGAATATGATTCAATAGAGATTGTGGATATTTATATATCGTATAAAATTTGGAAAATTTCATTCACATATGATGTGAGTTTTTGAGTTTTGAAAAGGTAGGGTTTGGGCACAATTGGGGAAAAGGGGGGTTTTTTCTCATCAATTAGAAATAAGCGCACAAGGAAGGAGGAAGTTTTTGGAAACAACCCCAAGGGGTTGGCCTCCCCCTTCCTTGTGCACCAAGCCAACCGCAACCTTGCCGGTTCGGTCTAGCCGCCGGTTGGACCGTGCGGGCTTGGGCCGACCGGTTCGGCACGACTTGGTCGGTCTTTTGGGAGTCAGCCAATGAGATTGGTAGGCCCCTTGAACTGTTTTGACCTTAGAAAATTCCAAATTCAACTAAAATTGACCAGGCACGTTAAAATTGGATTTTAACTGAATTATGCATTTATCACATGGTGGAAGGATATTGCCTAGGTTGTGGATGTTTATTTTGTGGCTTGTTTTGGTTTTTGGTTTATTGTAATTAATATTATTTTACGGTCTGCGTGTCGTATTCTTCCTCAAATTGTGATGTCTCTCTATTTAGTATAGTTGCAAGCTAGTATTATATAGTAATATGATAGCCAAGACATGGAGAAGAAGATCAACGACTGAAGAAACCACAAGACTTGGAGGACTCACAAGCCTAGGACGCATGGACTAAAGATGGAGGCACATGGAGATTAACTTGTCACTTTAGGGCTTATAGATATTCTCACTGACTTGGGAATATCTTAGTCTTATGGGCCATATCCATACCACATTTACTTTTATCTTAGTCTTTGGTGTATGGTTGATGCATGCAAAATGTAACAAGATAATAATAAATAAGGTTGATCTTTTATTTGATATTATCACATCCAAATAAGTAGATCATATAGGATCAACAAAATAACTAATAATGACAAGGAAATCCCTCATACGATAAATATTGCGTTTTGCCTTCTCTTACTTAAACACCCATCATGATCAATGTCTATTAAATTCGGGCTTGCCAAAGCTAGGCGATTTAATTCATTATGATAAATAATGTGTGATTGTTGGATTAAGAGGTTGGACGCAACTAGGTTGTCCCAATGAGATTGAGAAACTTAGAGGCAAGGTAATTAGGGGTTATATATGGGATAGATAATGAATAAGGAGTTATTCACCTAATTGAACCAAGAGTTGCATATGATGCAATTGGAAAGTGTTCCTACCTAAATAACCGATATTTGGGTGACTTGCCAAAGCAAGCTCAAGGAGGCAGTGAAATATGGATCTTGGCCCACTAGAAAGTATATGATATTTTCCGCATTCATGGCGAGGGCTATTAATCCGAGAAAAATAGTGGGAGCTATATTTAATAATCTAGACATTATTAAATGTTGATAATTGTTCAAAATACTAAAATTCAATATTTCTCATTTTGTAGAATTCCAAATGGCAAACAATAAAGCATCGACTTCATCCCTACGATCCGTCCTTGAGAAGGACAAGTTGTCTGGAACCAATTTTCTGGACTAGTACAGGAACTTGAGAATTTTTCTCAAGCATGAAAATAAATTTTACGCCTTAGACAATCCTGTGTCAGACCCACCAGGAGGGGATGTTGTTCTTGCCGCTACAAGGGCGCATCAGAAACATGTGGATGATTCTAATGATGTGACTTGTCTCATGCTTTTCACCATGAACTCTGAGCTTCAGAAGCAACATGAGAACATGGAGGCTTACGATACGATTGTACATTTGAAGCAGCTCTTCCAAGAGCAGGCGATGCATGAGCGGTGTGAAGTATCCAAGGCACTGTTCAAGTGCAGCCTGTTAGAGGAGAACCTTGTCGGGCCTCATGTGCTCCGTATGATCGGATACATGGAGAATCTCGAGAGTTTAGGCTTCTCGTTTGGCCAAGAGTTAGCCACATATCTCATCCTTTAATCGTTGCCGGATACTTATAGCCAGTTCATCATGAACTATAACATGAATGAGATCAACAAACCTCTGCCAGAACTGCTCAATATATTGAGGACGCTAAACAGAACATTAAAAAAGGCAAGGTCATAATGATGGTCAATAAAGGAAAGGGCAATCAAGTATCTTCAACCTCCAAAGGATGGAGCAAGAAAGTTACAAAATCCAAAGAAAGTTTCTTTGAGGCCTGCTAGTGGCGTCTTTAAGGGTGCATGTCACTATTGTAGTCAAACAAGCCATTATAAGAGGAACTGCCCAAAGTATCTGGAGGACAAAAGGCTTGGAATAGTGATTCCACCACCATCAGGTATTTTTGTTATAGATGTTGATTTGTCTATCTCTTCATCTTGAGTATTGGATACTGGATGTGGATCTTAAATTTTTTGAAATATGTAGGATCTCAAGAGAAGTAGACGACAGGCTAAAGGGGAGATAGACTTGCGCGTGGGGAATGGAGCAAGAGTTGTTGCATTAGTCATAGGCGTTTATGAGTTATATCTGCCTTCTGGACTTATTTTAGAATCAGACAATTGCTATTATGTGTCTGCTATAAGCAGATATATTATTTATATTTCTTGTTTGGACGAGAAATGTTTTTATATGAGAATAAAGGACAAATGTTGCTCCATTTATTTTGATAGTATGCACTACTGTAGTGCGCTTTTGTCTAATGGATTGTATATCCCTGATCTAAATAATTAAGTCTATAACATAAATACCAAGAGGATTAAAACCATCGTTTTAAATCCTACTTATCTATGGCATTGTTATTTGGGCCATATAAATAAGAAAGGCATTTCTAGACTCAATAACCATTGATTTCTAGACTCATTTGATTATGAATCATATGAGACACGTGGATCCTGTTTATTAGGAAACAATGACAAAGTCCCCCTTTCAATAAGAAAGCTAGTAGGACTAGTGAGTTATTGGCACTCATACATAATGATGTATGTGGACCATTTTGAAAGTGTGAGTGTGCATGTGTTAATGCAGAAAAGATACTCTAGAAGGGGGGGGAGTTGAATAGAGTATGCTAAATTTTTGCAAAACTTTCGAGGTAGTTGAAGACTTGTGAAAACAGTGAAGTTCAAGGCCTTGAAAACTAGTTCAAGCCCTTGGAGGAGATGCTGATTGTATAAAGCAAGTAAGACTTTTTCAAGGCCTTGAAAACAAGCTCAAACCCTTGAAAAACAGACAGTTGTGAATGCTGCAAATGATATGAAAAATAATGAACTGTAAATGCAAGAGACAAGTGATTTATAGAGTTCAATCCACTAGGACCTACGTCTCTACCTCAGGAATTAGATCCCTGTAGGATTTTCAACTCAATTCTTATTAATCAAAAGCTAAGAACTCAAGCACAGAGAATTCCCTTACTCTGTTGCAGCTTGTGGTTTTTCCCCTGTCTAGTACCTTCTCTAGCTAACTGATTAACTAAAAATTCTCTATTGTTCACCTTGAACAATCCTTGAGAATAGATGTAGAGATAATACAGAAATTATCTACCAATATAGCTCATTACAAAAGTACACTTAGAATAGAAAATTGCAGTGAAGAATGCAGTAAAGTTTTATGGAATGGATTGAGAGTTTGATGTTCTTCTTTGGTGTTTTGTCAATCTAGAAACTTGTCTCTCACTTTTGCCCGTTGAGTCTCTCCTCTTGTTGCTTCAAAGTGAGCTCCATTTATACTGTTTGAAGCTCTGCAAATCTTCCCAGATTTTCAGCAACAACTTCCTATTTTGTAGGCAACAACTTTGACTCTCTTTAACAACTTTCTCCAACAGATAGTTGATCACAATCTTCAGAGATATTTTGTGATATTGTCTTTAAAAATCTGAGAAGCTGTCATGAGTCTCTGATTAATCACAGAATCAAAGTGTCCAACTATTTCAAAATCTGCATAAGTTCAGTTTAGGAAACAATCCTGCAGAACTTGGAAATAAAATTTCCTGCAATATCAGAGTCAAACAGATGATATTCTATGTTCAAACATGTTATAATAATTTGTCTTTCATCATCTAATAACAGTGAATCAAACATATGAAAGATGGAGAGGAAATCAACTCAGAGAGTTTGCAGAAAACCGCCCCTGAGAATGTTCACATAGGTTTAAACAGTTTCAAGGCCTTGAAAATAGTTAGCTATTTTCAAGCCTCTGGGGAATGATTCAAGGCTTTGAAAGATGATTCAAGGCCCTGAAATAGTTGAACTATTCCAAGCCTTGCACAACCTCATCTTACAATCTCCCCCTTGATGAAAGACAAAACCAAATTCTGTTTGATACTTAGTCTCTGCAAAAAATACTGATTAGTTTACCATGTATAACAACATAGTATTTCTAAAAAGATCCAACTTATTCAAATTTCCAACAAAAAGTAAACAGTTCAGCAACAAGATGCAAAGAATAAAAACTAAACCTAGAAAGCAAAGCTAAACCTAGAATTTTCTCCCCCTTTTTGACTTTCATCAAAAAGATAGAAAAGATGTTGGATCAAGTGTCTGGAAAATTTTGAAAACTTAAAGAAAATTTAAGAATGTGGAAGAAAGAGTAGGCAAGATTAAGGTTCTGGGGCTTGATCCTAAGCTTGATCTCCTTCTTCTTCACCACTATCTTCAGCATCTGTCTTCTCTTGTAATTCCTGTTCCTCTTCAATCCTTCCATCAGTAGTCACTTCTTCAGTCTTATCCTTTGTAGAAGTATTTGAAGATTTCTTTTTCTTCTTCAAAGTAATCAGCAGATCATCTGAGTCAGGGCTATTGACTTCATATTCTTCCTGTGAGGCATGTTCTGCTACCTGCTTTCCCTTATCTGAAATTAGAGCAACCTATTCCTGGTCTGAATGTTCACTAGGCAAATCCTTGTCAGAGTCTCCTTTATTTGTACCTTCATCATCCTTTGGAACATCAAGAAAACTCATGCTTCTGAAGATGCTTTCCACCATGTATTTGACTTGCCCAATTTCACTTTCAAGTACATGAACAGTTGCTTTGATATCCTCCATGTACAACTCCAAACCATCAAGTCTTTGATTGTCTGTTGGATGAGAAGTGTGACTTGAAGTGGGAGTCAAGGTATTGAGCTTAGGAAACTTCTTTGCACCTAGTTCTTCTGCATTCAAGTCTGAGTAAAGCTTCCATGCTTTTTCCTTGGTATTCACCACTCCAATTTTTTCAAAGACTTTACATTAAGTACTCCAAATCCAGAAGTGACTGATTCTTCTCAAGTGGTTGGAATCTCAAAGTGTTCAAAGAACAAAGTGAGCAAGTTTGCATAGGGAAGAGGGTGTTTCCTTTGACTGGTAAGGCTAAAGAGCATATGTTCAATCACTAGTTTTGGAAGATCAATCTCATAGCCATGCATAACCAGATACATTATGTGCATCATTCTCTCAGTCACCAATTCTCTAGAGTGCTCTCTGGGAAAATACACCTAACCAGGATGGTATGAAGGACTTTGGCTTCAACATTCAACACAGAATGTGTTAATTGTTTGGATGACGTGGAGATGTTTCGAAGAATGAACTCATCTTTGACTAGCTTCAGGGTTTCTGACTTTGGTGGATGGTTGCTAGTGTCATATCTCTTTGGACAGCCTAGCACATTGGCAAACTGAGAGTGATCCAACTCAATTACTATCCCAGCAAAGTTAGATTTGATCACCAAATGTGCAGATCTCTTAACTTGTGTCAAATTCAGGTAGAAGAATCTGGTGAGTCTAGGGTAGGCTAATTCTCTATGATTCAGCATAGACCACATAGAGCTCTTCTTCAACATAGAGATGTACTTAAGTTTCATGTGTTCCACCACATGCTTAGTAATCATAATACAGAAACCAATAGATCTTGAAGCAAAACCATCTAACCACCGACCTTTAGAGATGTTTGAGACAAACCAAGTCTCATCTGGAGCTGAGTTCTTTTTTGAGGCCTTTGAATAGATCTGCAGGGCCTTCTCCAATTGATCTTCTGGCTGTGCTTCTGTCACCTTTCCTTTCCCTTTTTCTGCTTGAGTTGGTTTCTTCTTCAACTTCTTGGAACTAATGATCTCTGTTACAAGTTGATTCTCTGTAACAACCTTCTCTTTCTGTTTCTTCTCCTCTGAGGAGAAAGTTGCAACCTTCTTGACCATCTTTTTGGGTGGAGGAAGATCTGGAACTGCCTCTGCACTAGGAGTTCTAGAGCTAGAATCTCCACTGACTTCTTGAGCTTCATCAACTACTGTCTTTATTTTCTTCTGTGAAGCAGGTTTAGATCCTCCAGCCATCTTGATTCTGTCTGAGGCTCTCCTTGTGCTCATTAGGGATTGAGAGAAGAATAGAGAGATTCGGAATGATACGGAGTGAAGGAGAAGAGAAGAAGATAAATACTGAGAGAGTTTGAGTTTCAAAAGGAAACTAGAATATCTCTCTGATCTCAAAAAGATTTTCAATAATCAGAGAGAGTTCAAATCTTTTATGCCGTTGGAGAAGAAAATATTCTAGTACTATTTTTGGCTAATTTTTTTTGAAAAGGGTAGGGACTATATTGGACAAATATCTACAGAGATATCACCCAACACAGAAAGATCCATGTTTATTGACTATCAGTGTAGCATACTTATTTTTAAGGCTTTGAAAAGGTTTTCAAGGTCTTGAAAAACTTTAACACTGCAATAGATAAAGATCAAGGCTTTGAAATGATTTTCAAGGCTTTGAAAATCAGTTCAAAAGTTTGAAAACACATACAACTCACCTTGCTTACCTGATGCTCCCCCTAAACCAATGCTTCCTTATTTAGCATTCCCAGTTCCAATCTTAGAGCTGAGAATAAATAATGGTTTAATGAAGATATCTGCAATTTGCTTGTTACTGGCAACAAATTCAAGAACAATATCACCTTTCTCAGCATGATCTCTGATGAAATGGTGTCTGACATCAATGTGCTTGGTTCTTGAGTGTTGCACTGGATTCTTTGTAATTGAAATTGCACTAGTATTATCACACTTGATAGGTATGCTCTTGAAATAAAATCCAAGGTCTCTTAGCTGTTGAGCAATCCATAGTACTTGTGAACAACATGCTCCTGCAGCTATATATTCAGCTTCAGTTGTTGATAGAGCAACTTAATTCTGTTTCTTGGAATGCCAGCTGATCAGTGATGATCCAATATATAGGCAAGTTCCTGAATTACTTTTCCTATCAACTTTGTAACCTGCAAAGTCAGCATCTGAAAATCCATGCAAAGAGAAATTAGAATGCTTTGGATACCAAAGCCCTAAGTCTTTGGTTCCATTGAGATATCTGAATATTCTCTTCACATCATTTAAGTGTAATTCCTTTGGATCAGCTTGAAATCTAGCACACATGCATACACTAAACATTATATCTGGTCTGCTTGTAGTGAGATAGAGTAATGATCCAATCATACCTCTATAATCTTTTACATTAACACTCTTACCAGATTCATCCTTGTCTAAGGACAATGTAGAAATCATAGGAGTCTTGGCTTCCTTACATTGAGCCATGATATATTTGTTTAGTAAGTCTCCTGTGCACTTGCTTTGATGCAGAAAGATGCCCTTCTTCACCTGATGTATTTGAAGTCCTAGGAAGAAGTTCAACTCTCCCATCATGCTCATTTCAAATTCCCTGCTCAGAAGACTTGAGAATTCTCTGCACAGTTGATCATTAGTAGCTCCAAACAAAATATCATCAACATATATATGAACTACAAGCAAATCTTTCTCATGAGTCTTTATGAAAAGAGTCTTTACTACTTAACCTCTTTCAAAATCATTTTCAAACAAAAACTTTGACAGTCTTTCATACCAAGCTCTTAGAGCTTGTTAGCTTTGTCAAGTTTGTAAACATGATCTGGAAACTTGTCATTTTCAAAACCAGGAGGTTGTTCTACAAAAACTTCTTCTGGTAAGTAGCCATTCAAGATATCACTCTTTACATCCATTTGAAATAATTTCATGTTCTTATGAGATGCAAAAGCAAGTAAAATTCTAATTACTTCTAACCTGGAAACTGGAGCAAAAGTTACCTCATAATCTGTACCTTGTTCTTGATTGTAACTGTTGAATGTCGATAATCCCAAGTATAGGATATCGCTACAAGTAGTACCCGAGTAAGAACGAGGTCGATTTCCACAAGGATTGGGAAAGAGATTAAACACTCTAAGCCAACTAGTAAGCTACTAAGCAACTAACTAAATTGACAAAACGAGTTTCTCAAAGTCTTTAGAGCTAGCCAAGCTTTGAATCCACCACTCAAGTGATGGAGCAAGAGTTGTTGATATTGCTAGAGCAAATGACTAAGAAAGAAAACAAACAACTACTAACACTATTACTAGTATGATTCAAACGAGTTTGTCAATAAGAGAGTAAGTCGGGTCAATCGATTCCAATAGAGGCCTTGTGTATGAGCATCAACATCCAAAGTTTATGTCAAAGGAAAGCATGGATTATGTAGCAGAGGATTTGTCTAGCTCTTGTATTCAAGATGTGAAATGCAAAATCGAGTTATGTCAAGCATCTTTCATATGTAAACGAGAGCGTTTCCATATGAAAGATCAAGCCACAATTCAGATTTGAAATTCAACACTTGAATACTACAAATTCGACATCCAACTTATAAGACTAGAAGAATAATTTAATTTCTCACACACAAGTCATCTATCTTCATCAATCAACCCACAAGTAGCTTAGTTGTTCATGTTCAAGATCAAGACACAAGAATCAAGAGTATTCATGAAAATATTCATTATATTCAAGCTCAAATACTCTTCAATTCAACCAAATAACACCAACTTGCTACCAAATGATGAACAAACTACTAGTATTTGATTCAAACTACACTTTAACAAATATAACAGAAGCTAAACAAACTCAGATTGGAAGCTAACATCTGCTGCAATCAGAAACCAAGAACAGTGCTAAAAAACAGAGCCAAAACAAACCCAGAATGAACCCTCTCTCCCTTGGTTGTTGCTGGCTCCGTAATAGCTCAGGATGAGCTCGGAATCACCAAAACAAACCCAGAAATCGGCAAGTGCCGAGAGAGAAGAGAGAGAGACAAAGCTTTGGCTAAGCTTGTGCATGGGTCGTCCTCCCCTTCTTCTTCTTTCTCTCCAGCTTATATAGGCAGTGAGGGAAGGTTTCGTAGCCCCCAAGTCTTCAATCTTCACCCTCCAATTCGTCCTAGACCTCCTCCTTCGTTGATATTCAGAAGCTTCACGAACCCTAAGGCGATTTGGGGCTTTTCTCTCGGTTGCTTGTTGGGCCGAATTGAGCAGTGGGTTAGGAAGAGGGTTGGACAAGGAGAAGATTGGTACCGGGTAGGGGTGATTTGGTGGTGATTTGGGGTGGTTTCGGGGCGACTGAGGAAGCTCCGAAGAGCTTCCATGGAGGAAAGCTCTGTTCTGTGGGTTGCTATCTTCTAACGCGTCGGGGAGAGAGAGTATCGTGTGAGAGGGTGAGCTGTTTCGCCGAAATGTCACTCGGCTCCCCCTATGGTTGCTGAAATGTTTTAAAATACCCCGACCCCTTCTTTAAAACATTTGGGAAATAGCATTAACACCCCAACTCCGTTAAGAACCCTTCATAACAGCCCTTAAAACATTTGGAACTCATCACCTAGCTCCCCAATTCCGTTAAGTTGACTTCAATCAAGCCCCTTTGATGTAACTTTGGCCTTCTAAATTGGTTTATTTTCAATCTTGGCCTCTTAAATCTTCAAATCCCTTCAAATTAAGTCCTCCAAGCTTCTTTAATTCATCGTTTGGCCCTCCTAGGCTAGTCTCTCGCGCTCCAAATCACAATTTCACCTACAAAATGAGAGAAAACAACCAAAACTACGAAGACAAGCATAAAGTCTAGAAAGAGAGATAAAGTATCTAAATTACACATATTAGCAAGTTATGAAGAGTTCCTTAACATACTAAAATATGCAATTTTAAGTCGTTAACATACACCCCAACTAGCCTTTTGCTCGTCCTCGAGCAAAGAGAGCGATATGAGTAGAAATTTAGTGAAAAACCAATCACGAGAGACACACACTCAACTAGACAAGGCTTGACTCAATTATAAACTAGACTCAAATATTTACAAAAACGCACACACACATTATCTATCCTAAGTGAGAACTCAAAGAAATAAAATACTAAGAGTTACTAGCTAATTTTTACTTTTTTTGGTGGGGGAAAAAGAAGAATGCATAAATGTCTCCTCAAATAAATTCTCAAAGTCCAAGAAGATTGAGAAAAAGCCTATGGACGTCTAAGCATATACTCATACAAATGTGGGCGGTGTTTGGTAGAAGGTGACTCATGCGAACCACAAAACTTGTTAAATTAAGTCCAATTTGCGAGAAAGTATGCCTTCAAAAATAAGGATCACAAGAAACTAGACATTCTCATACTTATTCAAAAGCACCCATGTAGGATGGACTTCCAAAGCTTTGAACAAAATTTTTTTAGAAGGAGAGATGTGGTTGTGGGCTTGTATGATCCCTTTTGTGGATTTTTGGTAGATGGTGCGATTTATCATGATTTCTTTTTCTTTCTTTCTTTCTTCATTTTTTTTAACCTCAAATCCAAGGCTCTCCAAGACCCACAACAAAATAGAGGAATATACAATCGAGTGGGCTTTTTAAGCTAAACCAAGGGAGCTATATAGGTGGTGACGTAACATTATCCCCGGACACCCCTCTATTTCTTAGACATCGCATGGGGTGTCATTGGTATTTACCACTCCAATGGGCTACAAGTTTCCACCGCAAAACAAATAGAGTAAAATCTTTTTGTGAAGTTCAAATAGATTTAGAAAATGCACCCTTTATCAAAAGTAGAAGACGTCAAAGTTTATGTGATCAACTTAGCTTGAAGGACTTAAACATGAAACGTAAATTTAGTGTGTCACTTTGTGAGAACGCATGATGTCGCGGATTGTGGGATATTGGTGTAGATGTATTGAGTATAAGCAAATAATTCCTTTCTAAAATAAAAAGAACATGGACTAAGAAATTTCATTATTTGAAAACATCTAGCTTCCTAAAATTCACCCTTTTCACATTTTCTCATTTTTTTCATTTTTCATTTTTTTTTTCATTTTTTTGAAATAAGTGACTCAACTATAACTTCCTAAGACTCAATAAAGCTATCAAATAAGAAAATAAAATCTAGACTCAAGATGAAAGGTGAAAATAAATAAAACTACCAAAGAAAGAATAATAAAAAATCTATGGTTTGACACGGGGAAAGAGTGATGCTTCTCATGAAAGATTCACACACATTTTTTCAACATTTTCAATTTTTCAATTTTTTTTTGGATTTCCATTTTTTTTGTTTTTTTCACGTAAATCACTAATGAAGAAAAAGCATGCTTGTAACCATTTAAGCAAGAAATCAAATTTACTCCACCCCCAACTAAAATATCACATTGTCCTCAATGTGTGAGAACAATGGAAGAGCAAACAAATTCATATAAGAGACAAGGGATAGATGAACCTCATTTTTCGCTTTCTTGGCCACCAAGCATAAATCCTCATCCAAGAGCAACCTACAAAATAATCAAGAGCAAAAGAACTACAACTAATATTTACAAAGGTGATACTTTTGGTGAACACTATTTAATATAGTTTGGGTCCATAAGAGAAATGGACTCAACCTTGGCCTCAAAATTGTCAACATATGGTTTCAATCTTTGGCCATTCACCTTAAAACTTTCCCCACTTGGGGTTCAAAATTTCAATGGTCCCATAAGGATATACATGCTTCACAATATATGGACAATTCCATTTTGATTTCAACTTTCCTCCAAAGAGTTTCATCCTTGAGTTAAAGAGAAGAACTTTTCGATTAGGCTCAAAAGACTTAGGAACAATATGTTTATCATGATAAGCCTTTGTCATTGCCTTAGAGATCCTAGTGTTCTCATAAGCCTAATTTCTAAGCTCTTCTAACTCATTCAAGTTTAACTTTCTTTCTTCCCCCGCTTTTGCAAGATCAAAAATTCAAGAACTTGATGGCCCAATAGGCCTTGTTCTCTAACTCCACCGGAAGATGGCATGCCTTTCCATACACTAGTCTATATGGAGACACACCAATGGGAGTCTTGTAAGCGGTACGGTAAGCCCAATGAGCATCAACCAACCTCAAAGACCAATCTTTGCGATTTGGGTTTACCGTTTTCTCCAAAATTCTTTTAATTTCCCTATTAGAAACTTCCACTTGCCCACTAGTTTGTGGGTGGTATGGTGTGCCAAATTTATGCACAATCCCATACTTTTTCATGAGGCTCTCAAAAGGCCTATTGCAAAAATGTGTCCCTTCATCGCTAATGATAGCTCGGGGCATGCCAAAACGAGATAAAATGTGGTGTTGAAGATACTTAATCACAACTCTATGATCATTGGTTTTTGAAGGTATGGCTTCAACCCACTTTGACACATAATCCACCGCCAAGAGTATATATAGGTTGCCAAAGGATGATGAAAATGGACCCATGAAGTCAATACCCCAACAATCAAATATTTCAATAATTAAAATGGGGTTCAAGGGCATCATATTTCTTTTTCCAATATTTCCTCCCATCCTTTGGCACCTATCACATGCTTTGCAAAAATGAAATGCATCACTAAAAAGAGTAGGGCAAGATAAACCACTTTGCAAAATCTTGGCGGCGGTTTTTCTAGCCGAAAAATGGCCTCCCCAAGCATAATCATGGCAAAATGAAAGAACACTATGAAACTCTTCATTTGGGATGCACCTTCTAACAATTTGATCCGGGCAATATTTAAACAAGTGAGGGTCACCCAAAAGAAATTCCGGCATCTTCTCACAAATCTCAACTTCTCTTGCCCTTTTAAATTTTCCGGAAAAATTCCACAAGCAAGATAATTAGCAATATCGGGAAACCAAGGAACATTTAAAAGGTCAAAGAGATGTTCATCCGGAAAAATTTCAATAATAGACAAGGAGATTTTTGGCTTAGGAATGTCAATCCTAGACAAGTGATCTGCCACAACATTTTCCACACCTCGTTTATCATTGATTTCAATATCAAACTCTTGAAGCAAAAGTACCCAACGGATTAAACGAGGTTTGGAATCTTTCTTTGTGAAAAGGTATTTCAAGGCGGCATGGTCGGTGTAGACAAGCACTTTTGAACGAAGCAAGTATGGCCTAAATTTTTCAATAGCAAACACCATGGCCAAAGCTCTTTCTCCGTAGTGGGATAATTTAATAGAGAATCATTCAAAGTTTTACTTGCATAGTAGATAACATGTGGTTTCTTATCTTCACCTCTTTGACCCAAAACGGCACCAACCGCATGGTCACTAGAATCACACATGATTTCAAAAGGAAGAGTCCATTTGGGTGGTTGCATGATTGGATCCGTTACCAATAAATTCTTCAACTTTTCAAAGGCCTCTTGTCATGCACTAGACCACTCAAATTAATTTTCCTTTTGAAAGAGATTGCTCAAGGGCTTAGCAAGTAAGCTAAAGTCCTTGATAAATCTCCTATAAAATCCCGCATGACCTAGGAAAGATCTAACATCCTTAACACATTTAGGAGGTGGAAGATTAGAAATCACATCTACTTTAGCCTTGTCTACACCAATACTATGAGAGGAAATAACATGACCCAAAACAATTCCTTGCCTAACCATAAAGTGACATTTTTCCCAATTCAAAACTAAATTCTTTTCTTCACATCTTCTCAAAACCATCTCAATATTTCCAAGAAAAGTATCAAATAAGTTCCCATGCACCGAAAAATCATCCATAAAAACTTCCATGCATTTTTCTACCATGTCCGAAAATATGCTTAACATGCAACGTTGAAAAGTAGCCGGTGCATTACACAAACCAAAAGGCATCCTCCTATAGGCAAATGTTCCAAATGGACAGGTGAAAGTGGTTTTCTCTTGGTCCATTGGATCTATGGCAATTTTATTATAACCCGAGTAGCCATCTAAAAAACAATAAAAATCATGCCCCGCTAACCTTTCTAACATTTGGTCTATGAATGGAAGGGTAAAGTGATCCTTCCTAGTGACAGAATTTAATTTTCTATAATCAATGCACATCCGCAACTTAGTAGGAACTCTAGTGGTCACAAGCTCACCCTTCTCATTTTCAACAACGGTGACCCCCGATTTTTTAGGGACCACTTGGGTAGGACTTACCCATTTACTATCCAAGATGGGGTAAATCATACTCGGCATCCAACAACTTGAGCACCTCGGCTCTCACAACTTCTTGCATGTGAGGGTTTAACCTCCTTTGAGGCTCCCTTGAAGTTTTGGCATTTTCCTCTAAATGAATTCTATGGGTGCAAATGGAAGGACTAATGCCTCTAATATCCTCAATGGACCATCCTATGGCACCCTTGTAATCCTTCAAAACTTCAAACAACCTATTTTCTTGCTCAACATCAAGGGAAGATGAGATGATAATAGGATAAGTATCATTAACCCCAAGAAATGCATATCTCAAATCTAAAGGAAGGGGTTTCAACTCACAAATTGGTGGAACCCTCACAATGGGAGGTATTACCTCACTTCCATGCAACTCACTATTAACACTAGAATGCTCATGAATCGATTCAATGACTTGGTCAAGTTGGCCAAAGAGTCTCTCCCCTTCATCAAAGTCAAATTCTTCTTCCATAAGAAGAGATGAAAGGGGAGTGTTATCATCATACAAAAATTCCAATTCTTCTAAAGTAAGTTCACTTGAATCATTGGAACATGTAGATAGAGTATAAACATCTTCAACACATGATTCTACCCAACTCACTTCACACACATCATCATCATCTCGTGAGCTTGGGTGAATACATGCATTAAAAATATTAAGCTCTAACGTCATGTTCTCAAATGTAATATTCATCATACCACTTCTACAATTTATTCTTGCATTAGAAGTAGCAAGAAATGGTCTTCTTAAAATAATAGGAATGGATGATGTGCCACTAGCCAAAGGGGAGGTGTCTAAAACTATAAAATCCACCGGATAATAACATTGGTTCACTTGAACCAAGACATCCTCAATGATACCTCTAGGGACTCTAGTGGACCTATCTGCCAATTGTAGAGTCACTCTTGTGGGTTTCAACTAACCCAACCCCAACTTCTCATACACCGAGTATGGAAGGAGGTTTACACTTGCACCCAAATCTTATAAAGAATTATGAATTTTATGATCTCCAATGGTGGAAGTAATAGTAGGTGAACCCGGATCTTTATACTTGGGAGGGAGATTATTTTGGAGAATTGAACTCACTTGCTCTGTGAGAAAAGCCTTCTTTCTTACTTGAAGAGTTCTCTTGAAAGTGCAAAGATCCTTGAGAAACTTGACATAAGCTGGAATTTGCTTGATAGCATCCAAGAGAGGGATGTTTATCTTGACATTTTGGAATGTCTCAAGGATATCTTGGTTGCTAGATTTCTTAGTAGAGGCTAAAAGTCTTTGGGGAAATGGTGGAGGAACCTTAATTTCCTCACTTTCTTCCACTACTCGTTTCCCCTTGTCAAGACTACTTTGTGACTCTTGTGAGTCGACAACTCTCTCTTGGTCATCACTCTTCTCACACTCCTCTTCTCCCTCATTTTCATTGGACTCCCCACTTGGAAGTCCATTGTTAAAAACCTTCCCACTTCTCAAAACGGTGATGGCCTTAGCATGTTCGATATGGTTAAAGCTTTGGCCCTTTGGGTTTTGTTGAGGTTGAGATGGGAATTTTACCTTATCTTGAGTATTTATGGTAGACTCCAACCTAGATAATGCATTTCTCAACTCTTGGTTAGTTTGGTTTTGGGAAGCCATAATTGCTCAAAAGTCTCTTCCATACTCCTTTTGTTAGGAGGAACATAAGTGGAGCTTGAGGGGTTTACTTGGGTGTCTTGGCCTTGTCTCCATGAGAAATTTGGGTGATTCCTCCAATTGGAGTTGTATGTCTCCGAGTAGGGTGAGTTATTATAGGGCTTCCTATAATTGTTAGAATTTAACACATTCACTTGCTCACCCATGAGCTCTTGGGCTCTTAGAAAATCGGGACATTTACTCAACTCATGAGAGTTATCACTACAAAAAGAGCACAATGCCTCACTCTTAGCCTTAAGTTTATACATAGAACCTTTAGGCTTAGAGTTAGCATCCTTATAAGGCTCATTAATGTCCCAAGATTGGACTTTCTCACAAATTTCATCTAGACAATCCCAACCCTCATCTTCACCTTTTGTGAAAAATCTCCCCACTCATGGATTCAAGTGTGTTCTTATGGTCGCATGGCAAACCATCATAAAAAGAGCTAAGTAACCTCCATGTCTCAAATCCATGGTGAGGGCAAGCAATGAGGAGATCCTTGAAGCGTTCCCAAGCTTGGGGAAGTGGCTCTCCCTCCTTAGCACAAAAAGTAACAATTTGCCTTTTTATGGCATTTGTTTTGTAAGTAGGGAAAAATTTCTTAAGAAACTCTTTCTGTAATTCTTCCCATGTGCCTATGGTCCTAGGTCTGAAGGAGTGAAGCCATGCCTTGACTTTGTCCTTTAAAGAGAAAGGAAACAATCTAAGCCTTATAGTGTTACTAGAGACACCATTGCAATTAACCGTTGAGGCAATATCATTGAAATCCTTAAGATGAGAGTAAGCACTCTCGGACTCTAGGCCATGAAACTTGGGAAGAAGTTGAATTGTGCCCGGTTTGAAATCAAAGTTTATTTCATTTAATGGAAACAAAAAGCAAGATGGTGAACTTTGTCGAGATGGATGCATCAAATATCTTAGTGAGCGAAATGGCATCATCTCATTGTTGCTACTGTGCCCATCCTCTCCATCCATGATTTCAACTATTAAGAGTGCTAGAATCGTTTGGATTGGGCTAAACTACTACTACCACTAGTAGAAGTATTTTCACTAAAGGGATTTCTACACTCTTCTTCAAGTCAAGTGCGATGCAATCTATGAGCACTATCACGTTGCCACACACTCATGCAACCCAAGCTCAAATAAAGTTCAAGAGGGTTGCCTAACACAAGCTAGTAGTATGTTTTTGTGATTTTTTTACTTTTCGCTTTTTTTGTTCCAAAGTTCAAAAATGAACCCGGAATTTTCTTCAAGCGTATCTAAAAATTAAAACAAGCAAAACAAGAAAGTAACTAAAGAGTGAGTCTCTTAGCACCAATCCCCGGCAACGGCGCCAAAAACTTGTTGAATGTCGATAATCCCAAGTATAGGATATCGTTATAAGTAGTACCCGAGTAAGAACGGGGTCGATTTCCACAAGGATTGGGAAAGAGATTAAACACTCTAAGCCAACTAGTAAACTACTAAGCAACTAACTAAATTGAAAAAACGAGTTTATCAAAGGCTTTAGAGCTAGCCAAGCTTTGAATCCACCACTCAAGTGATGGAGCAAGAGTTGTTGTTATTGCTAGAGCAAATGACTAAGAAAGAAAACAAACAACTACTAACACTATTACTAGTATGATTCAAACGAGTTTGTCAATAAGAGAGTAAGTTGGGTCAATCGATTCCAATAGAGGCCTTGTGTGTGAGCATCAACACCCAAAGTTTATGTCAAAGGAAAGCATGGATTATGTAGTAGAGGATTTGTCTAGCTCTTGTATTCAAGATGTGAACTGCAAAATCGAGTTATGTCAAGCATCTTTCATACGTAAACGAGAGCGTTTCCATATGAAAGATCAAGCCACAATTCAAATTTGAAATTCAACACTTGAATACTACAAATTCGACATCCAACTTATAAGACTAGAAGAACAATTGAATTTCTCACACACAAGTCATATATCTTCATCAATCAACCCAACAAGTAGCTTAGTTGTTCATGTTCAAGATCAAGACACAAGAATCAAGAGTATTCATGAAAATATTCATTATATTCAAGCTCAAATACTCTTCAATTCAACCAAATAACACCAACTTGCTACCAAATGATGAACAAACTACTAGTATTTGATTCAAACTACACTTTAACAAATCTAACAGAAGCTAAACAAACTCAGATTTGAAGCTAACATCTGCTGCAATCAGAAACCAAGAACAGTGCTAAAAAACAGAGCCAAAACAAACCCAGAATGAACCCTCTCTCCCTTGGTTGTTGCTGGCTCCGTAATAGCTCAGGATGAGCTTGGAATCACCAGAACAAACCCAGAAATCGGCAAGTGCCGAGAGAGAAGATAGAGAGACAGAGCTTTGGCTAAGCTTGTGCGTGGGTCGTCCTCCCCTTCTTCTTTCTCTTCAGCTTATATAGGCAGTGAGGGAAGGTTTTGTAGCCCCCAAGTCTTCAATCTTCACCCTCCAATTCGTCCTAGACCTCCTCCTTAGTTGATCTTCAGAAGCTTCACGAACCCTAAGTCGATTTGGGCTTTTCTCTTGGTTGCTTGTTGGGCCGAATTGAGCAGTAGGTTAGGAAGAGGGTTGGACAAGGAGAAGATTGGTACCGGGTAGGCGTAATTTGGTTGTGATTTGGGGTGGTTTCGGGGCGGCTGAGGAAGCTTCGAAGAGCTTCCATGGAAGAAAGCTCTGTTCTGTGGGTTGCTGTCTTCTAACGCGTCGGGGAGAGAGAGTATCGTGTGAGAGGGTGAGCTGTTTCGACAAAATGTCACTCGGCTCCCCCTATCGTTGCTGAAATGTTTGAAAATACCCCGACCCCTTCTTTAAAACATTTGGGAAATAGCAATAACACCCCAACTCCGTTAAGAACCCTTCATAACATCCCTTAAAACATTTGGAAATCATCACCTAGCTCCCCAATTCCGTTAAGTTGACTTCAATCAAGCCCCTTTGATATAACTTTGGCCTTCTAACTTGGTTTGTCTTCAATCTTGGCCTCTTAAATCTTCAAATCCCTTCAAAATAAGTCCTCCAAGCTTCTTTAATTCATCGTTTGGCCCTCTTAGGCTAGTCTCTCGCGCTCCAAATCACAATTTCACCTACAAAATGAGAGAAAACAACCAAAACTACGAAAACAAGCATAAGTCTAGAAAGAGAGATAAAGTAACTAAATTACACATATTAGCAAGTTATGAAGAGTTCCTTAACATACTAAAGTATGCAATTCTAAGTCGTTAACACCTTGAGCAACTAACCTTGCTTTGTTTCTGATCACATTGCCACTTTCATCCAACTTATTTCTGAATACCCATCTGGTACCAATGGCAGACTGGTTTGTAGGTAGAGGAACCAGGTTCCAAACCTTATTCCTTTCAAACTCATTGAGTTCACTTTGCATAGAAATGATCCAGTCTGCTTCTTGTAAAGTTTCCTTCACAGTTTTAGGTTCTACAAGAGAGATAAAAGCATTAAAAGCACATAAGTTCTTCAACTGTGATCTAGTTTGTGTACCAGTGGTTGGATCTGAGATGATATTATCAACTGGATGAGATCAAATATATTTGAATCTCTTTCTTGGAGACCATGGTTCAGGCTCTCCATAGATCTTCTCTGGTCTTGAAGTAGTGGCTTTGTCACTTGTATCCTTCTGATCATCTTCTTCAAGGCTTTGAGGCTTATTTTCAAGGCTTTGAACACCATTTTCAGGGTCTTGAAAATGTCTTCTATTTTCTTCTGAGCCTTTCTTGAATCTCAGTGGATTCTCTGCTTCTTCCTCTGATTCATGCTTATTCAAATTCAAGTATGCAAAGCTTTCACTCAAAGAACCATCATAGCTTTCATAAAAAAATAACATGAATGCTCTCTTCAACCAATTTGATTATTTTATTGTAAACTCTATAAGCTTTGCTATTCTGAGAGTAACCAAGAAATGTGCCTTCATCACTTCTTGCATCAAACTTACCAAGATTGTCTTTTCCATTGTTATGGACAAAGCACGTGCATCGAAAGGGCCTGAAGTATGAAATTTTTTTCTTCCTCCCTTTGAATAGTTCATATGGGGTCTTCTTCAGAATATGTCTGATCAAGCACCTGTTCAAAACATAGTTTGCTGTATTCACAGCTTTTACCCAATAATGCTTTGGCAGTTTGTTCTCAAGGAGCATTGTCCTTCACATATCTTCAAGATTCCTATTCTTTCATTCAACAACACCATTCTGTTGAGGAGTTCTTGGAGCAGAAAAGTTGTGAGTAATACCATGCTTATCACAGAACAAATCAAATTCTAATTGACCAAATTCTCTACCATGATCACTTCTAATTGAAGCTATAGGTAGATTTTTCATAGATTGATGTAATCTGCAAAGCTTTGAAATTTCAGAGAGGGCTTCAGATTTTTTTAAGAAACATAACCCAAGTATATCTGAAAAAATCATCTACAACAACTAGCATATATCTTTTATCTTTTGGAGTAGGAGTTCTCATAGGACCACATAGATCCATATGAAGCAGTTCAATAGGTCTAGTCGTACTTACACACTTCTTTGGCTTGATGGAACTTCTCATTTGCTTGCCTTGAGCACATGCTTTGCACATTTCATCTTCTTTGAACTTAATGGATGGCAATCCTCTTACCAAGTCTTTGGAAATCAACTTGTTCAAAGTATGCAAACTGATATGACCAAGCTTCATGTGCTAAAGCTTTGAATCCTTTATCAAGGCCTTGAGACACTTCAAACTTTTACTTGCAACTTTGTTAGTCTGAAATGTATAAACATTGTCTGATCTAGAGGCCGTGAGAATGCAATCTCTTGATTTCTCATTTTTCACCACACACTTCTCTTTATCAAAAATAACTTTGTTTCCATTGTCACAAAGCTGAGATACACTAAGCAAGTTAAATTTCAAACCTTCAACTAGATACACATCAGAAATAGAGTTTTCAGAGTTTGTACTAACTTTACCAATACCACGAATATTGCATTTGCCTTTGTCACCAAGTTTAATTGAACCTTCTGATTGCTCCTTTAATTCTGAGAATAGAGATCTCTTTCCACTCATATGTCTTGAGCAACCACTGTCCATAAACCACTTCCGTTCTTTGATGTTGGTGACAACCTGCAAACACCAATCGCTGCCTTACCCAGCTGTTAGACCAAGTGTGGATTTTGGATTCATATTCAGGATTAACCATGTTAGGTGGCCAAACCCCTTTAGGAACCCAAATCTGCTTAACTTGTCCTTTGAGTTTAAAAGGAAAAGTGTTCCTCATTATGTGAGGGTCTCTTCTTCAAAAAGGACAAGTCATCTTAACATGACCAGTTTTGCAGCAGTAATGACATGTAGGAGAGGTTTTTTTTCCATCATTCACAAATTTGGTATTGTTCCTTCTTGGAAAGTTTTGATTGAATCCAATACCAGATTTGTGAACAGAATGTGAACTTCCTCCAAGAATCAAGTTTAACTTGTGTTCTGATCCAGCAAGCTTGACTTTGACCAATTCAAATTCTTGAAGTTTCTCAGTAAGAGTAGTCTTTTGTTTATCCAATTCATCAATCTGATGTCTTAGATTGACAAGGTTGTCACTCATTGAGGAGTTTTCAGCGACTACTTCCTTGACTTGTGTTTTCAAGGCTTTGAAACTGCTATTCAAGGCCTTGAAATCACTGTCAGTTTTCTTCTGAGAGATTTCAAGATTCTGATTTAGGCAAACAAGTTGTAAGTTTTCTTTTGCTTGCTCAAGGACTTTTTCCTTCAAAAGTCTGATCTCTTTCAGATAATCTTCCTCATTTAAAAGCATTGTTCTGAGATATTCTGAAAGTGCTTCTTTTGGTTTTGAAATCAGACAATTTACCATTACCTCAATATTCTTCTGTGAAATTTCATCATGTTTGGCCATGAAGCACATATTGGCATGTTCTTCTTCAGATTCAGATTCACTAGAGCTGTCTGAATCACTCCATGAAGCTATGATGGCTTTATTTCTTCTTTCATGATCTTTCTTTTGAAAGATCTTTCTTTTCTTGTGTGGAAAATATCTTATTAAGTGTCCTGCATCACCGCATTCAAAGAAGTTCATAACTTTTGATTTATTTTGTGAAGAGGTCTTACCTTTGTAGTCCTTGCTACTGGACGGTCTATGCCTTTCTCTTTTGAAGTCTTTCTTTCCAAAGATTTTCTTCATTTTGAGAATCCTTGTCAAGGCTTTGGAAATCAAAGCAATTGGATATCATCATCACCATCCTCAGTTTCAAGACTTTGTGTTCTCTCATTCTCTTTGACTTTGAGAGCTAAGTTCTTGACGCTATCTGGGAGTTCTCCATCAGATTCATTCATAGATATCTCATGTGTCAGAAGCTTCCCTTATAGGTCATCAAGTTGTAGAGTTGAGAGATTATGAGCTTCTTCAATAGCTGTAGTCTTTGGTTCCAACTTTCCCTTTGGAAGACTTCTTAATATCTTCCTCACCTTTTCTTCATTGGAAAAATGTTTTCCCTATGAATCAAGGTTGTTTACAATGTCTATGAACCTCTTGAACATGTCTCTGATAGGTTCATCTGGATTCATCTTGAATAGCTCATACTGTCTGAGATAGATGTTGATCTTGGTTTTCTTGACTTGACTGGTTCCCTCAAAGGTAATCACAAGCTTATCCCAGATTTCTCAGTTGTGCATCCAGAGATCCTGTTGAATTCATCTGTACTCAAAGCACAATACAAAATGCTAATAACTTTGTAGTTTTTAGAAAACTGCTCGAATTCAGAAGAGGAGAGTGAGTCTTCAGTTTTGGGAGTTTTAATCCTATCTTTCTCTGTGTAGAAAGTATGAGGTCCATTTTGGATAATGGTCCAAAGCTCTAGATCTTGATCAATGGTGAACATTTTCATCAGGGCTTTCCAGTGAGCAAAATTTTCTCCACAAAATAGAGGAGGTCTGTTAGCAGCTCTTCCCTGTGAGAACCACCATTACCTTGAGTAGTCATGATCACCAGATGGTTAAATCTATACAGTGATACAAGCTCTGATACCAATTAAAAGTGTGAGTGTGCAGGCGTTAATGCATAAAAGATACTCTAGAAGGGGGGGGGGCGTTGAATAGAGTATACCAACTTTTTGTAAAACTTGCTAGGAAGATGAAGACTTGTGAAAACAGTGAAGTTCAAGGCCTTGAAAACTATTTCAAGCCCTTGGAGGAGATGCTGATTGTATAAAGCAAGTAAGTCTTTTTCAAGGCCTTGAAAACAAGTTCAAACCCTTGAAAAACAGACAGTTGTGAATGTTGCAAATGATATGAAAAATAATGAGATGTAAATGCAAGAGACAAGTGATTTATAGAGTTCAGTCCACTTGAGCCTATGTCTCTACCTCAGGGATTAGATCCCTGCAGGATTTTCAACTCAATTCTTATTAATCAAAAGCTAAGCCCTAGAACTCAAGCATTGAGAATTCCCTTACTATGTTACAGCTTATGGTTTTTCTTAAATTTTCTAGTACCTGATCTAGCTAACTGATTAACCAAGAATTATTTATTGTTAACCTTAAACAATCCTTGAGAATAGATGTAGAGATAATACATAAATGATCTAGCAATATAGCTCAATACAAAAGTACACTTATAATAGAAAACTGCAGTGAAGAATGCAGTGAACTTCTGTGGAATGGATTGAGAGTTTGATGTTCTTCTTTGGTGTTTTGTCAATCCAGAAACTTGTCTCTAACTTTTTCCCGTTGAGTCTCTCCTCTTGTTGCTTCAAAGTGAGCTCCATTTATACTGTTTGAAGCTCTGCAAATCTTCCCAGATTTTCAGCAATAACTTCCTATTTTGTAGGCAACAACTTTGACTCTCTTTAAAAACTTTCTCCCACGGATAGTTGATCAAATCTTCAGAGATATTGTTGTGATCTTGTCTTTTAACAATATGAGAAGCTGTCATGAGTCTCTGATTGATCACAGAATCAAAGTGTCCAACTATTTCCAAATCTGCATAAGTTCAGTTTAGGAAACAATCCCGCAGAACTTGGACATAAAATTTCCTGCAATATCAGAGTCAAACAGTGATATTCTATGTTCAAACATGTTAGATAATTTGTCTTTCATCATCTAATAAAAGTGAATCAAACATATGAAAGATGGAGATGAAATCAACTCAGAGAGTTTGCAGAAAATTCCCCCTGAGAATGTTCACATAGGTTTAAACAGTTTCAAGGCTTTGAATCCCCTTTCAAGGCCTTGAAAATAGCTAAATTATTTTCAAGCCTCTGGGAACTAATTCAAGGCTTTGAAAGCTGATTCAAGGCCTTAAAATAGTTGAACTATTCCAAGCCTTGCACAACCTGATCTTACACATTTCCCACCCCTGCCAGAGGTGGTTATCTTTATTTCATTACATTTACTGATGACTTCAGTAGATATGGATCTGTATACCTTATGATGGCCAAATCTGAATCCTTTAAAATGTTCAAAAGATCAAGAATGAAGTAGATAAGAAACTTGGCAAGAGTATTAAGGCTCTACGATCGGATCTTGGAGGATAATACTTAAGCCAAGAGTTTGACGAATATCTTAGAGAGTGTGGGATCTTGTCCTTACTAAATCCACCCGGAACTGCACAATGGAATGGCGTTTCCGAGAGGAGGAATCGCACCCTATTAGATATGGTGCGGTCTATGATGTGTCAAGCAGATCTTCCGATATCGTTTTGGGGACATGCTCTATTGGCTGCAGCCTCTACCACTAGCCGTGTTCCATCCAAATCGATCATAAAGACACCATATGAGATATGGAATGGGGGTGTCCCATAGTATCGTTTATGAAGATTTGGGGTTGCGACGTCTATGTAAAGCGTTTACAAAATACAAGCTCGGACCCAAGTCGGATAAGTGTAATTTTGTGGGATATCCTAAGGAAATGAAAGGATATTATTTCTACAACCCATTCGAGAACAAAGTGTTTGTTGCTCTGACTGATGTGTTTCTAAAAAGAGAATTTATCTCTAAAGAAGCCAGTGGGAGGACTGTAGAGCTTGAAGAAGTTCAAGAACCGCAAAAACTGATCTTTCAATTGAACATGAACAGGATCTACAAGTTGTGGAGCACCCTGTTCAAGTAACACAAGAACTCCGTAAGTCAAGTAGTTACGTCGGGAGCCAGAGAGGTATGGACTTCTCGTGATTGACCCCGGTGATGTACCTGTTGGAATAGATGCCCTAGAGGCAATCTAGTTTAGTATGAATTTGTATATGGCTAGAAAATTCATTTATTATTTATTGGATATTTAATATAATGAAGTCCTTAGATTTACAATCGTGTTGTTTATCTTAAATATCCCTAGTCAAGTATAATGATTAATGGGACAATCATCTATAGACTAGTATGGGGTTGGATTGATATGGAGATATCACGATCCAACACATAGGTGTGCATTACGGAATGTTGCACTGGATTGACCCATCACCGAGAAGGCTACATACATGTTATGTTGAGTCACAAGTGCTTCTCGGGTACAATGGTATTGTCATCCTTAGACTTGAAGTCACTAGATATTCTAGTTGTGGATCATTGTGATCTTGGTAGCGTTAAACGCTACACCGTAACTGGGTAGTTATAAAGGCGTGTACTGGATACAATGAGAAGCAAGCTTAGAGATCGTAGTGGACGTAGAGAGGATTTGCCCCTCCCACATAACGGGAGCAAATATCCTAGGCCACTCGAAGGGTAGTGCTTATAGAATGTCTGGCCAGACTCAAATAAATCAATATAGGATATTGATGTTATTTGCACGAATAAGGCTATTCCATGGATCGAGAAACTATGGATTGGATATACGAGTGTGACTTGTATGTCTCGTGTCCAATCCGGATATGGAGGCAAAGGGATGAGACAATTACTTGTACAAGGTTGTCTAGATGACTATTCTATTAGTTGGCTAGAATGGATGTTTTGCTAGAAACCGCTCCATATTAGCAAATAGTTGCTACCAACTAGATAGAACCTATGGGGTCACACGCTATATAGAGTTGTACTAGATTTGGAATTAATTAATTGGATTAATTAATTAGAAGGATCACTTTGCAAACCCTTGCAAACTTAGTAGGGACTAATTTGCAAGGAAGGGACTAAATTGAATTCTAGTAGGACTAGAATAAGTCCTTTAGGTAGTTAACAAGGAGTTGTTGGACTATATAAAGGACCCTCCTTCCTTCCTTCCTCATAACTTATGCTCATTAGTGATCATAACAAGAGTGGGAGAGAACAAAGGAGAGAGAGAGCAAGCAACAAGGGCCGAAGCCGACCCTTGCCGCCGCCCCCTCACCCCGTCGGCCAAAAAGAGGGCCGAGCCCCTCTTTTTGTCTCGTTTTGCGTGATTCCTTCACCCTCCTCTTATTCCGGGCTAGCACCAAGGAGTTTGGGAGATCTAGGAGCAACTCTAGGCGTGGATCAACTATAGAGAACGTGACACTATTCGCGTTTGAAGTCATCAAGGAGAACCCAAAGGTGTGTTTATGATTTCTTACCTTCACTATCGTTATGCATCTAGACTTGTGATCCTTGGAGGGTTGCCTGGATATTTGTTTGATTATGCTTCCGTTGCGCGATCCATGAATCAAAACCCTACAGTACCAGTCATGGATGATGAGCCTAGTATCTATGGAGAGGCCATGAAAGTGCCAGACTCTAAGAAGTGGCTTGAAGCCATGAGATTCGAATGGAATCCATGTATACCAACAAAGTATGGACTTTGGTGGAACCACCCGATGGGGCTCGACCCATAGGATGCAAGTGGGTCTTCAAGAAGAAGACCGACATGGATGGCAATGTGATTTCCTACAAGGGCCTATTGGTGGCAAAAGGGTTTAGACAGATTCATGGTATTGACTATGACGAAATCATTTCCCCCGTCGCAATGACCAAATCCATTCATATCTTACTTTCTGTTGCATCTTATCACGAATATGAGATTTAGCCGATGGATGTCAAAATAGTGTTTCTGTTTGGAAACCTCCATGAAGATGTTTACATGACACAGCCAGAGGGTTATGAAGATTCAGAGCATGCCAACAAAGTCTGTAAATTGCAACAATCAATTTAGGGATTGAAGTAAGCTTCTAGGAGTTGGAATCTACGTTTTGATGACGCAGTCAAAGAGTTTGGCTTCATCAAGAACGAAGATGAACCTTGTGTCTACGAGAAGGTTAGTGGGAGTTCTATTGTGTTTCTGGTCTTGTATGTGGATGACCTACTTCTCATTGGAAACAACATACCTAACTTGCAATATGTTAAAGATTGGTTAGGGAAGTGTTTTGCAATGAAGGACTTAGGACATGCAGCTTATATACTTGGTATCAAGATCTAAAGGGATAGATCTAGAAATTTTCTCGGCCTAAGATAAAGGCGCTTGTTCAGCACAGCCATGAAGGACACAGTAGATCTATAGGCATACGAGATGCACCAGATTGCCTCTAGTGCAAGTGTGAGACTGCTGGAGTGGATGCCCTAGAGGCAATCTATATTTAGTATGAACATTGTTTGGCTAGGATATTCATTTATTATTTATGGAGATGTTTAATATAATGAAGTCCTTAGATTGCAAATGTGTTGTCTATCTTAAATTTACTTAGTCCATTATATTGATAAACAGGACGATAACTATAGAATAGTATGTGGGTAGATTGATATGGAGATATAAAGTCTAACAAATTGGTATTCATTAGGAGTAATGGCACACTGGATTGACCCACAATGAGAATGCTACATTAAATTATGTTAACGTCATAAGTGATTCTTGTATGGTTTTGTAACGGATTACGCAGCAGAATAAACAAATAAACATCCGCATAAGACCCTCCAAGGATCACAGGACTAGACATCATAACAATAATAAAGGATTTAGTATAAAATACCTTGTTTGTCTCCTTGGATGACTTCACACATGAAATATTTTTCACGTCTCTATGGATAGTCCACGCCTAGGATCAAGTTCAAGAGTCCTTCCATGTCTTGTGCTAGCAATGGTTGGAATGAGGATTAAGAAGAATCACGATGGATTAGTCTAACAACTCCTTGTTAACCACATATTAGCCCATATACTAATCATGCCCTTACATGGATTAGTCCACATTAAAAATTAGTCATACTAAGTTTGCATGTGGTTGCTCAGTGATCCTTCTATTTAATCGATCATATTAATTAATTCCCAAGTCTAGTTTAATCCATATGGCGTGTGACTCCATAGGTTCCTACTTAGTTGGTAGTAATAATTACTAACATGGAGCGATGTCTAGAAACACATCCTCCATGCCACCCAACTAATAGAAATAGTCCGTAATCCGACAAACCTTGTGCAAGTATTGTCTCATCCCTTTGTCTCTATATCCGAATTGACACGAGACATACAAGTCACACCCGTATATCCAATCCATAGTTTATCGATTCTGGAATAGTCTTATCCATACATATAACATGAATATCGCATATTGATTTATCTGAGTCTGTCCAGACATTCTGTAAACACTACCCTCGAGTGGCCGTGGATATTTGCTCACGCTATGTGGGAGGGACAAATTCTATCCACATCACTACCATCTTTAAGCTTGCTTCCTATTTTGTCTGATAAGCGCCTTTATTACTACCCAGTTATGGTGTAGCATTTGCTGATATCAAAACACAATATTCCACAACTAGAGGATCTAGTGAATTCAAGTCTAAGGATGACAATACTGTTGTTACTATGAGAAGCACTTGTGACTTTACATAACTTGTATGTAGCCTTCTCGTTGTGGGTCAATCCAGTATGCCATTACCCCAAATGCATACCCATGTGTTGGATCGTGATATCTCCATATCAATCCAAACCGATACTAGTCTATAGATGATCGTCCTATTAATCAGTACAATCGACTAGGGATATTTAAGATAAACAACACATTTTTAATATAAGGACTTCATTATATTCAATATTTCCATAAATAATAAAATGAATATTCTAGCCAAAAGTAATGTTCCAGATTTCCTCTGGGGCATCTATTCTAACAGTCTCCTACTTGCACTAGAACCTATCTGGTGCATATCATATGCCAATATATCTAGTGTGTCCTTCATGCTTGCGCTGAATAAGCGGCTTTGTGAGAGGATATGATAAATTCTCATCTGTAGAATCTTGTATATCTTCACATCTCCTCTATCGATGATATCTTGAATAAGTTGAACTTTCCTAAGCACGTGTTCGGATTTCTGGTGTGACCTGGCTTCCTTTGATTGTGCGATCGCTCCAATGTTGTAACAATACAACTCTATTGGATCCACAATGCTAGGAACCACACCAAGATCACTAATGAACTTCCTAATCCAAACAGCTTCCTTTGCTGCGCCACTCGCAGCAAAGTACTTAACCTCAGTTTTAGAGTCAGCAAACGTCTCTTTCTTGGAACTCGTCCAGCTCACGGCTCCTCCATTCAGGCAATACACAAATCCCGACTGCGATCTGAAATCATCTTTTTCGGTTTGGAAGCTTGCATCCGTGTAACCCCTTACACGCAACTCTTCATTCCCTCCATAGATCAAGAACGCATCCTTAGTTCTTCTCAAGTACTTGAGGATGTTATTGACCGCTATCCAGTGACTCTCACCCGGATTAGACTGATATATGCTTGTCATACTCAACGCGTATGACACATCAGGTCTAGTACATAACATGGAGTACATGAAGGACCCTATAGCCAAAGCATAGGTAACCCGACTCATGCGGTCCTTCTTAATCTCACTGGAAGGACAATCATTCTTCGAAAGAGTGATTCCATGCGACATGGGCAAGAATCCCTTATTGAAATCTTACATGTTGAACTGATTCAAAACTTTGTCTATATATGTACTTTGACTTAGGCCTAGCAGCTTCCTCGATATATCTCTATAGATCTTTATACCAAGTATATAAGTTTTGTACCCTAAGTCCTTCATTGTGAAACACTTTCCTAGCCAATTCTTCACAGATTGCAGTATAGGAATGTCGTTTCCAATGAATAGTATGTCATCCACATACAAGACCAGAAATACAACAAAGCTCCCACTTACCTTCTTGTAGACACAAGATTCATATTTGTTCTTGATGAAGTCAAACTATTTGACCGCTTCAATTCATAAATGGATCGTTGCAACTTACAGACTTTATCTGCATGCTCTGGATCCAAAAAACCCTCAGGTTGTGTCATGTACACATCCTCGAGGAGGTTTCCATACATAAACGCTGATTTGACATCCATTTGCCACATCTCATAGTCGTAATAAACTGCAATAGCAAGTAGGATTCGAATGTATTTGGTTGTCGCGACTGCTGAAAAGGTTTCATCATAGTCTATACCATGAATCTGTCTGAATCCTTTGGCCACCAATCGAACCTTATAGGTAATCACATTACCATCCATGTCGGTATTCTTATTGAGGACCCATTTTCATCCTATTGGCCGCGCCTCTTGGGGTGTTCCACCAAAGTCCATACTTTGTTGGTATACATGGATTCCATCTCGGATCCCATGGCTTTAAGCCACTTCTGAGAGTCCATCCCTTTCATGACCTCTCCATCGGTAGTAGGCTCATCATCCATGAGCAACGCGTCACCAAGAACAGTTACGAGAAGTCCATACCTCTCTGGCTGCTGGTGCACTCTACTCGACCTACGAAACTCTTGTGTTACCTGAACAGGTTCATCCACAACATCTTGTGGTTCCTGTTCATGTTCCATAGTAGGATCATTGGTTTGTGGTTCTTGAATTTCTTCAAGTTCTACAGTCCTCCGACTTGCTTCTTTAGAGACAAACTCTCTTTCTAGATACACGCCAGATCGGGCAACAAATACTTTGTTCTCGGTAGAATTGTAGAAGTAATGTCCCTTAGTTTCCTTAGAATATCCCACAAACTTACACTTATCCGACTTGGGCCCAAGCTTGTCTTTTTGTAAACGTTTTACATAGACATCGCATCCCCAAATCCTCATGAAGGGCACTTTGGGACGCCTCCCACTCCACGTCTCATGTGGAGTCTTCATGACCGATTTAGATGGAACCCAGTTAATTGGTGAAAGCCTCACATAATAGAGTGTAGCCCCCAAAATGATAATGGAAGATCAGTTTGACACATCATAGATCAAACCATGTCTAACAGTGTTCGATTCCTCCTCTCGGACACGTCGTTCCATTGCGGCGTTCCGGGTGGAGTGAGTGTAGGGTTTTGATATAGGTTATGCAGCGGAATAACAAAAATTTAATCTTGCTAAAACCCCTCCAAGGATCACATGCAAGCAATCATAAAATGATTAGGGTAGAAACATGTGTACCTTAGTTTGTGTGATTACTACGAATAATTGTGTCTTCGTCTCTAAGAGTATCGACACTTGGATCTTTAACTGAAATCCTTCCCACTGTGTAGTGCTAGCAACAGAAGAAGGAGGAAATGGATCATGCAAAACGGAGCACCAAGCCGACGCTTAGGGAGACCGATGAAAAGGAGGGGCGGACGGGTTGGGGCTGAGCCTCTTCCTTGTCTCTCTATTACCTTGCTTTGTTATGTTCTCTCAATAATGACTTGTATTGAGAAAATAACAAGCTAGAGTTCCTTTATATAGTTAATAACTCTTTATTAACTACATAATTTCCCCAATACTAATCATGTTCTTACACGGATTAGTCCACTTTCAAATTAGTCCTACTAACTTTGCTTGCGGTTGCGTTATGATCTTTTTAATTAATTAATCCAACTTATTAATACCCATATCCAGTTTAATCCATGTGGTGTGTGACCTCATATGTTTCTTCTTAGTTGGTGGTAACTATTACAAACATAGAACGGTGTCTAGCGACACATCTATGCAACCCAACTAATAGAAATAGTCAGTGATCCCGACAAACCTTGTTCCCAATGTTATCGTGTCGTGTTACCCCTTTGTCTCTATATTCGGATCGGACACGAGACATAATTGTCACACTCGTATATCCAATCCATAGTTTCTCGATCCTGGGAATAGGCTTATCCATGCAGATAACATCAATATCTCCATATTGATTTATCTGATTCTGGCCAGACATTCCATAAGCTCTACCCCTCGAGTGGCCGTGGATATTTACTCCTATTATGTAGGAGGGACAAATCCTATCTACATCACTAACATCTCTAAGCTTGCTTCCTATCATGCCTGATAGCTATCTTTATAGTTACCCAGTTACGGTATAATGTTTGATAATATCAAAGCATGATATTTCACAACTAGAGTACCCAGTGACTTCTAAGGATTACAACACCATTAGCACTACGAGAAGCACTTTTGACGTTGACATAATCTAATGTAGCCTTCTCGTGGTAGGTCTATCCAGTATGTCATTACTCCTTATGCATTTCCATGTGTTAGACTTGATATCTCTAGATAAATCTACCCACATACTAGTCTATAGTTGATCATCCCGTTAATCAATATGATGGACTAGGGATATTTAAGATAAACAACACACTTGTAATCTAAGGACTTCATTATATTAAATATCTCTGTAAATAATAAAATAATTTATTCTATCAAATAAAGTTCATACTAAATAGATTGTCTCTAGGGCATCTAAAACCAACACTGAGTTGGGACAAAATCCCACACTCTCTGAGATAGTTGTCAAACTCTTGGCACAAGTATTCTCCTTCACGATCTGATCGTAGAGCCTTGATACTTTTGCCAAGTTTCTTATCTACTTCATTCTTGAATTCTTTGAACTTTTTAAAGGATTCACATTTTGCCTTCATAGGTATACAAATTCATATCTACTGAAATCATCTGTAAACGTAATGAAATAGCGTAACCACCCTTGGAAAGCGTGGAAAATGTCCCACATACATCAGTATGCACGTTCGTCAATTGCTCACTAGTCCTCTCACCTTTCTTATTGAAAGGGCTTTGTCATCTTTCCTAATAAACAAACTTGACATGTCTCATATGATTCGAAATCAAATGAGTCTAGAAATCCATCTTTATGGAGTCTAGATACACGTTTCTCGTTTATATGGCCTGGATGCCAGTTCCATAGATAAGAGGATTAAAATAATTAATTTTAATCCTCTTGGTATTATGTTATAGACAGAATTGCTTAGATCAAGGATATATAATACATTAAATAATTGCGAACTACAATAGTGAATACTATCAAAATAAATGGAGCAACAATTGTCCTTTATTGTAATAGTAAGACCTTCCTTGTCCAAACAAGAAATAGAAATAATGTTTTTGCTCATAGCAGGCACAAAATAGCAATTATTTAATTCTAAAACTAATTCTGAAGGCAAAGACAACTCGTACACGCCTACGACCAATGCAAAAACCTTTGCTCCATTCCCAACAGGCATATCTATCTCCCTTTAGCCAATCTTCTACTTCTCTTTAGATCCTACACATTTCAACAAATCTGAGATCCACATTCAGTTTCTAATACCCAAGATGATGAGATAGTTAAATTGACATCTATAAAAAAAATAAGTGATGGTGGTGGAATCACTATTCCAAGCCCCTTATCCTCCAGATACTTTGGGCAGTTCCTCTTTCATTGTCCAGGCTGACTGCAGTAGTGACAATCACCCTTAGTCACGCCCTTGTCAACGCCATCAGCAGGTTTAAGGGCAGCTTCCTTTGGCTTGGCAACTGACTTGCCTTTCACCTTGGAGGTAGAAGCAAACATTTTGCTCTTACATTTGCTAACCATCATTATGGATTTTCCCTTTACCTTGTTGATGCTTTGTTCAGCTTTCCTCAAAATATTGAGTAAATTTGGCAGAGGCTTGGCGATCTCATTCATGTTATAGTTCTGATGAACTGTCCATAATTATCAGGAAACGATTGCAAGATGAGATAAGTCGCCAACTCTTGGCCCACCGGAAACCCTTGGCGTCAGAGGCTCTCCAAGTACCCGATCATACAGAGCACATGAGGTCCCACAGGGTTTCTCTCTGATAGATGAAATTTGAACAATGCCTTGGAAACTTAATACTGCTCAACCCTTGCTTGGTCTTAGAAGAGCTTCTTCAATTGAATGATCATATCAAACGCACCAATGTTCTCATGTTGCTTCTGAAGCTCATAGCTCATGGTGCAAAGCATAAGGCAGGTTGCATCATTAGCATCATCCACGATCCTTTAATGCGTCTTTATGGATGAAGCAGAATTGTTTTCTGGACCATCATGAACATGCTCCTCTAGAGTGTACAGTTTCTTTTCCTGCTTGAGAACTATTCTCAAGTTCCTGTATCAATCTAGAAAGTTTTTTCCAGAAAGCTTGTCCTTCTCAAGGATGGCTCGTAGGGAATGTGATGAATTCGATGGATTGTTTGCCATCGGCATTCTACAAAATGAGAAATATACAAGTTTTAGTATTTTGTGAAAAAATAAATACATTTAAAAATGACTAGATTATTAAAAATCGCTCCCACTATATTTCTCGGATTAATAACCCTCAATAATAATGCGGAAAATATCATTATATTTTTAGTGGGGCCAAGATCCATATCTCACTTATTTTTTAGCTTGTTTTGGCAAGTCGCACAAAAATTAGTTATTTAGGGACGAACAATTCCAATTGCATCCTTATGAAATTCTTGGTTCAATTGGGCAAATAACTCCTTATTTATCTATCCGATAGATAATCGCAATTGGTTGACTCTAGGCTTTTAATCCTATTAAAATCACCTAGTTGTGTTCAACCTCTTACTCAAAAAATTGCACATTACTTTCTTGTGCCATCACATCATATCATGATGAACCAAGTCGCCCTGCTTTGGCACGTAAGAGCTTGGTAAAGCATGATCATGATTAGTGTTTAAGTAGCGAGAAAGCAAAACACAATATTTAAATTTGATGGATTTTATTTTCCATTTTTAATTGTTTTTTTATCCATATCAACTGATCTACTTATTTTTAGTTGGGCAAACTCACAATAAAAGATCCGGCTTGCATTATATTGTTACCAGTTTTGCTTGTATCAACCATACACAAACAATAAATAACAATATAAAATTAAACAACCACAAACAGAAATTAAATGCGATATGGATATGGCCTCTAAACTAATATATTCCCAAGCCAATGAGAATATCTATGAACCCTAAAATAGCAAGCTCATCTCCATGCACCTCCATATTTTAGTCAATGCTTCACAGTTTTGTGGAATGTCTCCATCTTGTGGTTTCTTCTATTCTTTTGGCTTCTTCTCCATGTCTTTCCAATTATCTACTCTATCAAATACTAGCTAGCTTCTATACTAAGTAGAGAGATCTCACAAGTTGAGAAGAAGACCCGCTCGCAGGCCGTAAAACCTAATTAACTACTACATTAATTATATCGACTCGCAGGCCGTAAAAACGTACCACAAAATAAAACAATCACAACATGCACACCTAAGGCCATATCCAATCACCATGCAAGTAGCACATAAACATTTAAAAATTCAATTTAACGCACTTGGTCAATTTTAGTTGATTTTGGATGAACTAGGGTCAAAATGGTCCAAGGGGCCAACCAATACACTAGGCCGAACCCCAAAGGACCGTTACAAAAGCCTTTGGCCAGCCGGCCCTTAGCCCGCACGGCTAGGTCGTGCGCTAGGGAGGCCCAACCCCTTGGTCGTGGCACGCTGGGCGGAAAGGAAGAGGGGAACGGTCCCATAAGAGGCCGAACCCCTTTAGGAGTTGTTTCTACAACAACTCCTTCCTTCCTTGTTATCCAAGTTTAGTTTTTCCAAATTGAAAAACCCCCTTTTCCAATTTGTGCAGTAACCCTAGTTTCCAAGATCCAAAATCACACATCATATGTGATCCAAATTCACTAATACTTGCATCCTATGTAATATTAGATCTTATTTGGTTGAATCATATTCAAAGTTCCATGAATATGCTTAGTTATTCAGTTTTACGCGATAATCAACAATTAAGGTGTAAAACTAACAAAAATAACACATAAACTACATTATGCTCTACGACCTGTGGCTCTGATTCCACTGTAGGGTTTTTTAGCGAATTGCGCAGCGGAATAAAACAAATAAATAAACACACAAAACCCTCCAAGGATCACAGGACTAGACATAATCACGATAGTAAATGATTTAGTATCAAATACCTTGTATGTCTCCTTCAATGACTTTACACGTGAAAAATTGTTCACGTCATTATGGATAGTCCACGCCTAGGATCAAGATCCACAGTCCTTCCACGTCTTGTGCTAGCAATGGATGGAAGGAGGAAGAAGAAGAATCACGATCACGCGAACCAAAAGGCGGCGTGCCTCCTTGAGGCCGACGGCGCACGGTGGGGGGGGGGGGGGGTCTAGGCTTCGGCCTAGGCTTGTCTTGCTCTCTCTACTTTCTTTGTTCTCTCCTTGTGTTATAACAATTATGAAAATCTCTTGGAGAAAATAAGATAGTAGTGTTCATATATATATATATATATATATATATATATATATATATATATATATATATATATATATATATATATATATATATATATATATATATATATATAGTCTAACAACTCCTTGTTAACTACATATTAGCCCCTATACTATTCATGTCCTTACATGGATTAGTCCACATAGAAAATTAGTCCTACTAAGTTTGCTTGTGGTTGCAAAATGATCCTTCTATTTAAATAATCATATTAATTTATTCCCAAGTCTAGTTTAATCCATATGGCGGGTGACCCCATAGGTTCCTACTTAGTTGGTAGTAATGATTACTAAAATGGAGTGGTGTCTAGCAACACATCCATGCCACCCAACTAATAGAAATAGTCAGTAATCCGAAAAACTTTGTGCAAGTATTGTTTAATCCCTTTTCTAAATTTGGATTGCACACGAGACATACAAGTCATACTCGTATATCCAATTCACAGTTTCTCGATCATCGGAATAGTTTTATCCATGCATATAACATCTTATGGAATGTCTAGCCAGACTTAGATAAATCAATATGGAGATATTGATGTTAGCTGTATAGATAAGTCTATTCCCATAATCAAGAAACTATGGATTGGATATACGAGTGTGAAAATTATGTCTTGTGTCCAATCCGGATATAGAGACAAATGGATAGGTACAACGCGGTAACATTGGGCACATGGTTTATCGGATGACTGAATTCTCTAACAGTTGGGTGGCATAGATGTGTTGCTAGACACCGCTCTATGTTTGTAATAGTTACTACCAACTAAGTAGAAACCTCTGGGATCACACACCTTATGGATTAAACAGGATTTGGACATAATTAGTAGGACTAATTAATTAAAATGATCATAACGCAACCACAAGCAAAGTAAGTAGGCCAATTTGTAAGGTGGACTAATCTATGTATTGACAGGATTAGTATAGGGGCAAATATGTAGTTAATAAAGATTTATTAACTATATAAGGGGACTCTAGCTTATTATTTCTCTACACACACAAGTCATTATTGAGAGAAATGTCAAAGCAAGGAGAGAGAAAAGAAGGGCTCAACCACCCTACCCGTCCGCCCCCTTGTACCGTCGTTCTCCATGTGGTGCGCGACCATGTTTTCTATTTTGTGTGATCTTTGCCTCCTTCTTCTATTGCTAGCACTTGACGTGTAGAAGGATTCCAGCTGCAATTCTTCGTAGTGATCACATAAACTAAGGTACACTATTCGCTAACCCTAAGCATGTTATTAATGCTTGCCTGCGATCTGTGGAGGGATTTGAGCAGGATTAATTGGTGTTATTCCGCTGTGTTACCTCCATCAAAACCATACATTTTACACTACCTATATTGTACACGATGAGTGTTGGCGTGTCGACGACATTTAGAATTTTTCGTTTTCCACCCCACCAAATTCTGACACTATTTTCTGCACTTTGTCCCAATTTAATAATTATTTTTATTGCTGAATTTCAGCCCCTCGGAAAAACCAAAAAATAACGAATTATGAAAATACAGAGAGATAATCATTTTTCTGTTTATTGTTGGGGCATGAGTTGTTAATCTTCAGATTTAGAGACATAGTCATTCACATGATTAACCCACTAGAAGTAGCGAAACATAGAAGTTAGGAGATGTTGGATGGATACGTTAGGAAATTCATAGTTTTAATTTCTAAGATTTGGTAAGGGGTTGTGAGGGGGCATTTTTTTTGTGAGCTCATATTGTCCCAATTTAATTATTATTTTATTGCCGAATTTCAGCCCCTCGCAAAAACCCAAAAATAACGAATTATGAAAATACAGAGAGCTAATCATTTTTTCTGTTTATTGTTGGGGCATGAGTTGCTAATATTCAGATTTAGAGACATAGTCATTCACATGATTAACCCACTAGAAGTGGCGAAACATAGAAGTTAGGAGATGTTGAATGGATACGTTAGGAAATTCATAGTTTTAATTTCTAAGATTTGGTAAGGGGTTGTGAGGTGGCATTTTTTGTGTGAAATCATATTGTCTCTTAGGACTTAATCACTATTCAAAAATACTCTACCATCCCTATTCTTTCAAGATTTTATATCCCATAATATAGCACAAATGGTGTCATAGTAATATGTTTGGCGCAGCCTATGGTTTCATCCTAGTAAGGGTGTCACCAGTGTGACCTTAGACGGAGCACAGGTGAATCTTGACTTGTTGTGGCAAGATGTTTCAAATGATAACATGAGAGTTTGATGATTCTGAAACATTAGCAGAAGAATGTCCGATCTCGAAAATTAGAAAGATGTTCTTTTGTAGAAAATTAGCATTGTGCATTAGAGAGTCTATGTTGCATTGCTATATAGTTACGTTGGTCATATTGCTTCATGTGTCAGTCTAAGTCGTTGGTTTGAGTCAGATGTCAAGGAAATTATGCAATTTTGGGGGACAACGGGACCTATGCTATGGAAGTTAATTTATTGGTTAAAAGTCGATAATTTTTTCGGTCAAGCAAAACCTAAGTGTGAAGGATTTGACAATGCCAACTTTATCATTATTTTCTCTCCACTTTGAAAATTTTTCTTTGTATTTTAAATGAATTTCGACTAAGTTTGGGAGAGTTATAGTGATTTTACCCTTTAGAGCATCTTTTAGTGAGTATTCGTATTTCTTGTATTTTTAAACTCAAAGTGATTATTTTTTCTACCGGTATGATCATGGGTATTTTTTTGATGATTTTAAGAAACAGATGGAGAGTTCTCGAGAAAGATGGAGCATTATTACAATGGGGTTTGGATCTCAATGGGAGAAACGAGAGAAAGAAGAGTAAGCAAGTAGCAATTGCCATAGTAAGCGGTAATTCGCCGGGACAAAAAGAACATTTTAATTTCAGCATGGTGAGGCATCCCATCACCATGGTGAGCAATCAAATTTAATTTTACCCTAGTAAGAAATTCATTCACTGCAACGAGAAATAGGAGGCGAGAACTCAAAGTATTTCGAAAAATTCCCACCCAGCAACACGAACGTGGCTAGAACATCAGTGCCACATTTCAATTTTTAATCTCCGCAACGAGCCAAAATTTCACCCTGCCAGGACCAACGGGTAGGGGCGCATCATTGGGCATTTTTTCTATTTCCTAGAGCTCAATAGATGCTTTTTCACGGATATGTAAGTACAAAATATGGAGACATTAGCAGATGAGGTCAGATTGGAAGAGAACGAAGGAGGACAAAATGTCCGTGACAAAAACTACAAAGGAAGACATCATCACGAAAATCTGGAACTAGATATTTTGTTTATCTTTTCTATCTATCGAACATGATCTCAAACTATTTGATTTTATGTTTTGTTATGATTGGATAGATTTTTTTGTAGGTCCAAGTTGAAATCAATGGTTTATTGTTTTCCGTTGATTATTCATTTTGTGAGACTTCCATTCATTTCCATGTTTGATGCTTAATTGATGATCTAGTTGTTCATGATTATGTGCTTCATTTGTGTTCAACAAAGGAGACATCCTATTCTTCGGAAGTTAATCTATTTGTAAACTAATTTGATACTTGTTAGGAATCGATGAGTAATCGAAGTAAACATTAAGATTATAAAATAAATGTAAATATTTATATAAATTATGTTTCTTATCTTTCCAATTCTTATTTAAGGGGAAGACTTGCTTTGCAATTCTCCAAATTGTTATCATCATTCATAACCTAAAATTTGTAGTCGCATACACAAAATTATTCTAATATTATATTCTATAAATGGTTGATTGCATGTACGCCATTTGTCATCTCAATGTAGTAATCACTTGGTAAATTTTTAACAATATAATAAGTTACACGAACTGCCAACATTAAAATCTTAGCTTTTGACTAATCCATTTTGGCTAATATTACTCAAATCATCATTAAATTTTTTATAAAGTAGAGTAACAAATACACATGTATTTCGAATTTTTGAGTTAGAAACACTCATATATATTTTCCAACACATGTAATTACTTACGATAAAAATTCAAATAATGAGATGCGATAAATGTAGATACTTCATACTAGACCAACAATGGCACTTAAAATTCTTTAATATAGAGAAAAAACTCCAAAACAACAAGCTTCATTCTAGAAACATACTCCAAAACAGAAAATCACATAGAAAGATCAGAAGAACAACATGAAATCGAACACCAAAACAAAATCCTTACACAAAATGATGAAGAAACATTTTTATTTCTATGTCTCTTCTGCATTATCTCCACCGTTTTCATCAGCATCACCGTCAAATATGTTGTCGTCTCGGTCAACTATTAGGTTCAATGTGAGGCGAGAATTTTCTCTAGTGGCTTCAAAGTATCCATGGCTTTTCACATCTTTCTTTCTCAGAATTAATTTTCCATCCACATACTCTCGAGTAAAAAATGATGGTGTGTTACCTCTACCAGCTAATGATGTTATTGGTGGTGGAAATTGCCTTACAGTCCTCCTCTTAGAATTGATCACTTGTTTTCCCTTCACTTTGCTAGTAATACGCGAGTCCAATTTTTCTTTCTTGTTTGATATGTGCTCAAATATGTCTCCATTCTCCATCATGCAATCTCCACTCTCAGAGCCAATTAAGTCCCCAGTTATGGTTACAGAAGAAGATGATGCTCGTTCCAATGACAAGAGTCTTGAGGAAGATGATGATGACGGTGATGCTAATGTAGTCTTTTGATGTCTCATATTATATGGTAGCGTCGCAAGCCATAGGAGAAAACCATACAATGCCGCAATTAGAGATTTAGCCTTTTCTTGAAGATACAATCTCTTGTTTTCCATCTTTACCTGTAATACGTGAAATTTACATGTCATGGAAACGAGGAGTTATAGGGCTTGCAAAGAATTGTGTAAAATTTAGCTTTGAATAATTTTATTTACATGTTGTTGTGAGCACGTTTTATCACTCTGAATGATGCACAAGTTTTTCTTAGTGAGATCAAATTCTTCCTTCTTTTAGTTAGTTCTCCATTTTCAGAGATGCAATACTGTTTCAACGTATAAAACAATAAGAAATTGATTTGTATTGTCATCATTTTTACACTAGTCCACAAATAATTTGATCATTCAAGAACAATAATTTTAAGACAAAAAAAAAATTCTGACAATGAAAGCTTACACGAGAAGTGAAAATACAAGTAATTATCTGACTAAATACATATCAGATATATGACTAAATGCCTGCGATGTAACTAAAGTTAGTAGTATGCCGGGTTAGTGAATCTATTTATTATAATATCATTTTGAGCATATGTTTGTCAACAACAAATGGTTGATTTATTAAAAGATAAATTATTCAATTAAAAATTGATATGATAAAATAACAAATTTAAATTTTGTTTTTGTGAAATTTATGAAATTTTCTAGAAAGGAGGTTATTAGTTCAATCTTCGAAAATGAATGCAATTTATAAGAAAATATATACTAATTCATGAAATACATTTAAATATATGTATACACCATTTTTCTTTTCTTAGCAATTGTTAAAAGTACGATAATCATTCATACCTTGTAAAGCATACACACGAACATTTCTGATATCGTATCATATAAAAGGTTGATTGCATGTACGCCATTTGGCATCACAAAATTAGTAACCGCTTGGTAAGTTTTCAACAAAAATCATAATAAGCCAACACAAACCAACTAATAGCACAGTCTGTCACACACTAAAAATGTATTGGGTAGGAAAATAAAAAATATTATTACTTACCGATTATCTCTATCTTGACCAGGTTCACCAACCTGCACAGAAATTATGAATGAAATACTTATATAGTTAGAAAGCGAAAAGAAACTAGAACACACAGCAATTTATTATTACTATGATAAAAAAAAAAGTGGATAATTTTTTCAATCAAATATGTGAACTCTTCCACTCTTTCAAAGAGTATATATTACTGATTTTGATTTATAAAAATAAAAGCAAGAGAATGATCATTCTTACACACCACATACGGAATTGTTACAAGAACGCTGCGATCTAAAGGCATAAATAAGAAAAGATGAAAAAAGTAGGTTTTATGAAACTAAATGGAAGTAAATATCAAATTTCGGAGCCAATGACCTGTTTAAGGAAAAGGGATAGAAGCAATTAGATATGATCACACAACAATTGAAACAAATATATACATTTAAGCACAATTACTATTTATAAGAGAGAACTGTGGAATATCTTACTCTCTGAACTTGAATTCAAGAACTGCAATTTAGAGGGGTGAGAAAAATATGGTAGCTCGGTAAAGTTATGAAAGGGGGTATTTATTTTAGACTCAAAAGGCTGGGGGAGAATGAGACAAAAATGAAAGTGGACACTCTCGCACTGGCTTCCACCAAGGGAAATTTTTACCCACTTTACGCTCAGCTTACACTCATGTTAACATTTAGTTACGGAGCGGGGGCTTCATTTTGAGATTAAAACAACTTTATGAGTGGCACATTTGTTTATAAATGGTTCTTGTGTTTGCATATTTTGCTTAAGGATAGGTGAACACATTATCATGAACATAAAATCTAGCTCATAATAGTGATTCTTTCTAGATACACAATTATGAAGTACTTATTTAACATGTGACATAGAGACGAATGTGATATTACATTAAAACATAATGTAATCTATGTGAAGAGTACCACATTTGTCATTGGGGGATTTCAAGTTTTCGAAACATTATAAGATGAACCAATTGTAATAAGCTTTACATTTTATAGTCAACTTACCGCTTACAAACAATATATTACACCATCGAGGGTCAACATAGATGAAATTTAATTGTTAATCATAAATAAACTTCCACTGAAATGAAATATAATAAATCTGTTATAAAGCTATACTTTCAAACACAACTTGACTTATATAACATTGTACACCACTTGTATGACTTACAAAATGAAACATATACAAACTAAATGAAAGAGCATAAATTTTAAATTATAAAAAATGGAAGAAATAGAGTTATGCACTAAAGTCCACCCATGTTATAAATTTATAAAGCCATGAGTTCTCTTCTTTATAGTGTATCATACTACATATACTTCATATTAGTTCATCACGTAAAAGAAATATTAACATAGATCATAAAATCGTATAGTACATTGACTTTATCAAAAACAAATAATTTTTACTTTCTTGTACTTCACACACTACGAGTGTGGGGTAATTTTTCACATAGTGGTCATATAAAAGATAATTTTAAGCAAACTTCAGTAGCTAGTACATGTAGTTGAAAAGACAACACACCTTCATTTTTTCACTCGAGAGTATGTAGACGAACAGTCATTCCTGATACAAAATGAAAAGCATGGTTACTTTGAAGCCTCTAGAAAAAAAGGTTCATCTCCACTGGACCTCATACTTGACCGTGACAACAACAACTTTGATGGTAATACTGGTGATAACAGTGGTGGTGATGCACACATAAAAAAGTTATTCTTATTTATCACGTGTAATAACGTTGTGTTGGTGTTTGACGCCATGTCATTCTTTCAGACTTTCTTGGTGCTATTGTGCTATGGAATATGTTTTCAAAATAAAGTTGGTTGTTGTTGGACTTTTCCTCTGTATTGAAGAGCTTTATGTGCCGATGTCGGTCTTCTATGAAAGTATCTTAGAATATATTCTCTCTTTATTTGGTATTCTGTCTTCTATAATTACATGTATAAAAAAAACAGAGTTTCTAACTCAAAAAGTTTAATATACGTGTACAATAATTACTTTACTCTACAAAAATATACATTTTACATTTATATTTTCGCTATGGGAACCTCCAATAGTGATGTAATACAAATAATACATAAAAGTAGTATTTTACATTTTACATAAAGAGTTTTACTCCAACAATGTCATGTAAAAGTTATAAAAAATATAATATTTGTTATTCAATCTTCATTTAAAACACCTGCAACTAATGAATTGTGGGTGACAGAGAAAGGAAAAGTGTAGAAATGGTTATCATCATGCAGAAAATGTAGGAGAACAAATAGAAAACATGCCTAAAAATATTTTCATAACTAATTGTCCTCGCCAGGTTTGGCGAGACTCTTGCATGTTTTATATTTTTCCTCCTAGTATTCATGTTTTGTTGGTGTCCATTTTTTAAGAAAGCCTTTATATTTTGCATAAAACTTTAATTTGCATGATCTAGTGGAATGACTTTTGAAAATTTATCTTTACCAGACCCACAACTTTTGTAGTGAAAAGAAAAGAGATTGTTAAGTACATAGTATTTACAATCACTCAAGTGTTTACTAATTTCTCAAGATGTGTCGATCTAACTAAAATATAGTGGAAGACAATAAAAAAAAGTTAGACACGACATTTTTGTTGCATTGCATCAATACACACTAATGTTATTTTAGATATGAATATGTCGGGTATCGTTGATGGCAATGACCTAAGAAATATGTGATAACGTATTTATACTATAGTACAATATTGATACTACATGACTAAAACAAGTATCTCCCTATAAAAACTAAAGCAAGTATGATATTAGTATATTAGTACTATTTTTTTTTATTGGATATCAGTACTAACTTCTACTTACAAGAATGGTGAAATTAAGTGTTTGGCATGAATGTTAGGAGCCCAATAATCTGTTTCCCTTGAGGCTTTCAATTTTTTCTCACGAACTTCATCTCCTTTAGAGGGCACCGAAGATTTCAAGTGCTCTCTCCAAGTGTCTTGGATTTAGACAAGGTGCGTGCAAATTGATATGGATAAAAAAGTTAAAACAAAAATAGAAGAAAAATTACAAGTAAGGAACAACTTCAAATTTTAAATAAAGATGGCCATTGGAACACGAAGATGTTCATAAAGTCAAGTCCTCACCGTAGACTAAAAATTTAGCTAGGTGCAATGAAATGTAACAATATTTGTAAATATATTTAAAAGTAATGGAGAAATGAAACATATTTTGATGTTAAATGATCTTTTCAGTAAGAAATACGCGATCAATTAAAAATCAATCGAGTTACCTGAATCATTTGAGACGAATTTTGTCTATGCTGGAGTTGCTCTAGTAACATAAGACTACATATTGCTTAAATTTGAGTTCTATGAACAGTGTGGGTTGGATAGTAACGAAATTGTAGATGTTGTTACATATGCATAAATTTCTCAACTGGAATTTAAAAAAAAAGATGATGAATGGTGAAGTTGAAACTTTGGGCCTTTGATTGAACATAATATACCTTAGATTGACTTAGATACTGTGATAAATAGTAAGTTCGACGAAGAAGAAAGAATTCTCAAGAGAGAAAATGAAATTTATAACTGAACAATTGTTATTTTAACCTAGAGGGTGCATAGTTATATATATTCATATTACCAAGCTAATAGTTAGGGGGTTCACAAAAAGTCCACTACAAAGTAGTCCAATACGCACCCCCAACGAATTAAATTAAGTCTAGTGTGTAGTGTCACTTATTGTAAAAATATTAAGAAAATTTAATTTTTCCAAATTCGATTGTTTGTCAATAGTTGTGTTATTTTTAAGGGTAAATTACAGATATATGACATATGCTTTCTCTAGTTCGTTTAAGTGACCCGTGGTTTGAAAATTTACACTTAAGAGACTCCTTCTTTCTCCTTCTTTTGTATGACAATTCCGTCCAACAATTCCGTCACGATATTAATGTATAATGATAAAAGCAACCCAAACTTATGCAAAAAAAAAAATGTTTCGTCCATTATTTATTTTTTTTCACAGAAAGAATCACGAGTATGAGAACGAGTTGTGTAAAAAAAAGAGAATGGACTAAAAAAATGGAGGAAGAAGAAGTAGAAGGGGCATGACGTCGACCTAGGTCATTGCCATCGCGGCAGCCGCCGCCTTAGCTCACCACAACTCCAATTATTTTTTCCTCTTCCATTTTCTCTCGGTTCATGATTGAATGGTCAAACTTATTCTTCTTTGGATTTGAGGCCGTTCGATTTCAGAAGAATAAACTATTTGGGATTCTATTTGAGGGATTTAGCCAAGGTTTTGGGTTTAAATTTATGTTTTATTTTTCCTTTTTTGTTTGGCCTGGCATGGGTCAAGGAGACGATAGAGAGGATCCAACTTCTTCATTTTGTCATTTGATCTTATTTTGATCTGTTGTTTTGGGAATATATTGACAAGGGTAAAAGACACTAACAACCCCTGACTTTATGATTAATTCGACCCTGCTACTCTGTGTTTTGGAAAAAGACACTCTGCACCTTGTTTTGGATGGAGACTAACAACTGACTAACAGCCAAGGCCAAAAGACTATTTTACCCCTGAAATGTTATAAAGTTACCTCCTATATATATTAATCCAGTCTCTCTCTCCTCTCATTTCTAACCCTAATTCCTCTCTCTCTCTTTCTTTCCCTCTTTCTTTTCCCTTCCTCTCTTGTTGTGAAAGCAGCCGCCCCTTTTTCCTTTTCTCCTTAATTTTCCCATCTTCTCTCCCCGTTATGTTAATGGGTACGAGGAACGTGATTGTTAGTCTCCAGCGCCGAATTAGCCTACGAAGCTCTCATCCAAAAGGGTCAAATCTACGCCAGCTGACAAGAGAGACTTCGAATAGAATGATTTTTAGCTGCGACAAATTCACGTCAACGCCGCCCTCTATGCCCCTGTGTGACGGTCTCTGCGGCGGAACATGGTTTAGGGAGCTCAGAATTCGACCAGATTTAAGGAGTTTCGTGATGTGAGGGAATCCGCAATGGATAAGCTCGTGGGTCGTCTCCGATCTGAAGTAGAGGCCAACGAAGGTGTTGTTGAAGGGTTTTAAAGGGAACCCTCAACAAGATCTCCACCAAAATCCCCCCGGTAAGCTTCTACCTCCAAACCCACCTTCATTTTCTTCTTCTACTACGAGATGAAAAGAACCCCGTTTTGATTCTTCTTTTGCACACACCGAACCACCTTCGGAGACACCTAGAAGCCATTTATGTGGCCTGATCTTTCGTTGCTATCTTCATCCCTGCTTCGTACAGAGAATGAAGCCACTTCTGAGGAGTGTTGCTTTGAGAGCTTTTGGTTTGGGATTCAGCTGCATCTTCTTAGTCTTGGACTTGAAAATGGCCTTCCATTCTTCGTCTTCTGATCATTGATTTCGTGCACTTCTTCAATCTCAGCTCTCCCGTTTTGTCACATACAAAAGGCAAAGTCTAAGCTGTCGCAATAGCCCATCTCTCAAAATGTAAACCAAAAGTTCAAAACACAGTATAAAAGACAACCTATTTCCTTTTACGACCGAAAGCTTTTTGTAGAAAAATTTGCCAATATAGGTTTCCATTCCAATCAGGTAAAGAAACCTTTGCCCATAACATAGAAAAGTAAAAGATCATAGACATTGGTCCCCCCACAAACCATTTTAAAGGCTGCAAACACTACCAACTTGTAGTCAAGCTCAAACCAGTGTATCCAATAGCTTCATAATGCAAAAAATATCAAAAGAAAACATAGAAAGATAATAACAAAGGATGAATATGACTCAAAACCAGTTTCTAATTTGGTGAACGAATGGGATCTTTTTTTACAGGTTTGGATATGTTGTTGATGCGTTAATTATTTGAGGAGTGATTGTGGTGGTAATTGTAGATTATGGTGGTAATTGTAGACAAATTTATTGAATTTTTTCGTTCTTGATGTTCTTGATATTGATAAATAAATTTTGATACAATTTTTGTAGTATTCTGATTTATTGAGATGTTCTTGGTGTTCTTGATTGTAATCTCAATGCAGTTTCAATGTTTCAAAGACTTGAAGTACCTAGTCTATTTCAAGGCCTTGAAACAACTTTTAAAGCTTTGAAACTGACTGAGACTTATGAGCTTAATCTTAGGGGAAGTTTCTGTTTATGTTTAAACACCTAAACGCCTGTGCATTACCTATTATTACTTGATTATGAAAGAAAATACATTTTGATATGTACTACAACATCTAATCCATCTGTTTGAGTCGATTTTGCAGGGAATATTTACTTCCTATTCTGCAGATTATATTTCTTGACATGAGTTTTGCAGGAAAGGAATTTCTGGGTTGATTTGATTCTGCAATCAATCTATTGATCCTAAAAGCTTCTCAACATGTTTATGGACAAGATGAGATCAGTATCTTTGAAGATACTAAGCAACTATCCATTGGATGTTAGAGAAGTCAAAGTTGTTGCCAACGAAATAGGAAATGTTGTTGCTGAAGATCCATAAGATTTGCAAATCAAATGAGCTGTATATAAGGAGCTCAGTTTGAAGCATTTGACATACAAATCAACGGGAAAAAAATCTAGAGGCACTTCAAACTATTCAAGGATTTTCAGGCAACAAAGAGGCATATCAAACTCTCAATCCAACTCTCATAAGAACACTGCGCTCTCACAGCAGTTTCATCTCTTGTGTTCTTCTGTTGTGAACTTTATTTTATATCTTTTACATACTACTATTGTTTACATTCTCGGGGATTATTCAAGGTGGACAATAGAGAATTATTAGTTAATCAGATAGCTAGAGCAGGTACTAGATAGGTTAGTGAGAACCACAAGTTGTAACAGACTAAGGTATCTCTCTATGTTTGAGATCTAGGGCTTGGCTGTTGATTAATAAGAACTGAGTTGAAAATCCTGCAGGGAGAAGATCCATGAGGTAGAGATGTAGGTACAAGTGGACTGAACTTTATATATCTTGTGTCTCTTGCATTTACATTACAGTTACATACTTTTTTTATTTGCAGCATTCAAACAGTTTCATTTCAGGGGTTTGAAACTCATTTCAAGGCCTTGAAATATATTTTTTCTCTTTATACTAAACTGTTTTCATTCCAAGGGCTTGAAATTTCAAGGCCTTGAAACTCTTTACAAATATTTTGAAACCACTACTCTTGAAAAGTTTAGAGAAAGACTGGATACTCTATTCAACCCCCCCTTCTAGAGTATTGGTCCTGCATTTCTACCTACTGTACACCAATTCAATTGGTATCAGAGCTTGTATCACTGCATAGATTTAACCATCTTATGATTATGAGTACTGTAGGTGATGGTGGTTTCTCACAAGGTGGAGCTGCTAACAGACCTCCTCTATTTTGTGGAGACAATTTTGTCCACTAGAAAGCCTAGATGAAAATGTTTATCATTGATCAAGACATGGAACTCTGGAATATCATCCAGAATGGTCCACATACTTTCTATAGAGAGAAGGATGGGATTAGAACTCCCAAATATGAAGGCTCTCTTTCTCCATATGAATTACAGCAATTCTCTAAGAATTATAAAGCTAGGAATTTCTTATATTGTGCTTCGAGTGCAGATGAATTTAAAAGGATTTCATGCTGCAAGACTGCCATAGAGATATGCTTCGAGTGCAGATGAATTTAACAGGATTTCAAGCTGCAAGACTTCCATAGATATATGGGATAAGCTTGTGGTGACCTTTGAAGGAACCAGTCAAGTTAAGCAAACCAAGATCAACATATATCTCAGGCAATATGAGCTATTCAAGATGAATGGAGATGAGTCAATCAGAGACATGTTAAAAATGCTCATAGACATTGTCAACAACCTTGATTCCCTGGGAAAGCACATTTCCAATGAAGAAAAAGTGAGGACGATTCTAAGAAGTCTTCCAAAGGCAAAATGGGAACCAAAGACTACTACTATTGAGGAAGCTCATGATCTCTCATCACTCCAACTTGATGACCTACAAGGGAAGCTCCTCACACATGAAATATCCATGAAGGAAGCTTATGGATAACTACCAGAAGGTGTCAAGAATTTGGCTCTCAAGGCCAAAGAGAATGAGACAATTCAAAGCCTTGAAACTGAGGATGATGACGAAGATCCAATTGCCTTGATTTCCAAAGCCTTGACCAGAATTCTTAAGATGAAGAAAAACTTTGGAAACAAGGAATTCAATAGAGAAAGACACAGATCCTCTAGTAGCAAGGACTACAAAGGTAAGTCTTCTTCACAAAAAAATAAGCCTAAAGTCATGAATTTCTTTGAGTGTAGTGATGCAGGACACTTGATCAGAGATTGTCCACACAAGAAAAGCAAGAACTTTCAAGAGAAATATCATGATAGAAGAAAGAAAGCTATGATAGCGTCATGGAGTGATTCTGATACCTCAAGTGACTCTGAATCTGAAGAAGAACATGCCAACCTATGTTTTATGGCCAAGCATGATGAAAATTCTGAAAAGAACACTGAGGTAATGGTCAATTGTTTGATTTCAAAATCAATAGAAGCCCTCTCTGATTATCTTAGAACAATGCTTTGAAATGAAGAGGACTATCTGAAAGAAATTAGAATTTTGAAAGAAAAAGTTCATGAGCAAGCAAAAGAAAATCTGCAACTTGTTTGCCTAAATCAGAATCTTGATATCTCTTAGAAGAAACCTGACAGTGATTCAAGGCCTTGAAAACCAGTTTCAAAGCCTTGAAAACACAAGTTAAGTAAGTAGTCACTGAGAACTCTCACTTGAGTGATATTCTTGTTAATATGTGACATCAAGTTGATGAATTGGATAAACTAAAGACTACTCTTACTGAGAAACTTCAAGAATCAGAATTTTTCAAAACTAAACTTGCAGGCTCAGAACACAACTTGAACTTGATTCTTGGAGGTAGCTTGAAGTCTGTTCACAAAACTGGTATTGGATACAATCCAAACTTCGAAAGAAAAACAATACCAGATTTGTGAAAGCAGGAAGAAAAACTTCTCCAAAATGCCATTACTGCAATAAGATTGGTCATGTTAAAATGACTTGTCCTTTTAGAAGCAGATACCCTCACACAATGAGGAACACTTTTCCCTCCAGCTCAAAGGACAAGTTAGACAGATTTGGGTTCCTAAATGGGTTAGACCACCTATCAAGGTTGACCCTCAATATGAATCTAAATTCAACACTTGGTCTAACAGCTGGGTAAGGCAGTGAATGGTTTTTGCAGGGTGTCACCAAGATCAAAGAGCATAAGTGGTTTATGGACAGTGATCATATGGATTTCTGTGGTCCTATGAGAACTACAACTCAAAAGTGTAAGAAGTACATGCTTGTTATTGTTGATGACTTCTCCAGATATACTTAGGTCATGTTTTTGAAAGAAAAATCTGAAGCTCTCTTTGAATTTTCAAAACTTTGTAGAGAACTTCAAACTTTGAAAAACCTACCTATTAATTCAATCATAAGTGATCATGGTAGAGAATTTGATCAACTTGAGTTTGATATATTCTGTTCCAAGCATGGCATTTCTCACAACTTTTCTTCTCCTAGAACTCCACAACAAAATGGAGTTGTTGAAAGAAAGAATAGGACTCTTGAGGACATGTCAAGGAAAATGCTTCTGGAAAACAAGCTGCCAGAGTATTATTTGGCAGAAGCTGTGTATACAGCAAACTATATTCTTAACATGTGCTTTGAAAGTTTGTACTGTAAGTGTAAAAAAGGATCTAAATACTCTAGAAGGGGGGGGGGGGGGTTTGAATAGAGTATGCTAACTTTTGCCAACACACAGTCTTTTAAAAAGTAGAGTAGTGCAGACAGTTGATATCTCAAAGCTTTGAAATAGTTTTGACAAACTTGAAGATATAATTGCAGAACACAGAGGCTTCAAAGCTTTGATATTTGGAAAGCACCACAGCTTTGAAACTTCTGGAATAAACTGAATATAAGATAACAAAAGTAAATAACAGAGACACAAGGATTTTACATAGTTCAGTCGCAATTGGACCTAGTCTCTGCCTGAGGGATCTAATCCCTCCACAATTCAAACACAACTTCTTATTAATCACCTAGATTTAGCCCTAGATCTCAAGCCTAAGTGAACTACCTTACACTTATACAGCTTGTGGTTCCCAACCTATCTAGTTACAGGCTACAACCTGTTGAAACAATAAGAACCTCTTATTGTTCACTTGCACAACCAAACTACTAAGTTTAGTGAGGTTGCATAAATGTAGAATGAATAATACAATTCAGTACAAGAAGAAGAACTCAGAAAGAATAAGATAATGAAGCCTGGAAGAGTTCTTCTGATATGATGAATGATCTTGCTTCTGCAATGTTATCAGCCTGATAAACCTGAAGATTTGAAAAATGTAAACTCTCCTGTTTGTAGCACACTTCAAATATCACGAAGATCGGTCTTAATATCTGTATCTGTCCTCAAATCAAACTGCTGATCTCTTTAAATAACAGTCTGCAACCAACTGAGAGATTTAGGAACAGCAACCCTATAAATCCTCTTCACTGATATGCTTCTATCAACAGCTATGTTTGAATAGCTATCTGATTTGTTAATGGACGTTGGAACGCCCAACAAACATGCATAAACTCAGCACACAAGATCAAACAACATCAAGAAAATCTAGCATTAAGATCTGTTTAGCAGTATGCTAACAGTTCATGAGAAAACTAGGCTAGATTTGTCTTGTAATAGACTTATATAATCAAACTGTTGAATATGTTAAATAATCATTATAGAACAAGTGTCATTAGACAATAATCAACTCATAACAAGTTCTAAGTCTCACATAAATCACCTGCATACACAGAGATAATTAGATGAAATTGGTGTAGATAGTGCTTTCTGAGCAGACAGATCTTAGCCACGTGGCAATCATCTAGCACACCATATTGTGCTCCATACACACTGGATCACCAGCCGCGCTGATCCCCGTGGGGGCTGCGAGACAGGGCCCTCGCATACCACTGCACGGGACTTGTAGGGACTTAGTGGTTTGGAGGCTAGAGTAAGTGCTGTCGCGCGCGAGCGACAACCAAGCCCGCGCGCGACCTTGGTAACTGTTTTGAGAGATTTATGGCACGAGCTCCATAAACCCTGTCAACCTCATAACGGTTCCGGTATACGCGGACGAACGTGCCGTAACGGTCCCTATATACGCGGACGAACGTGCCGTAGTGGTTCAGCTAATTAAGCCGCCATTAATGGGCGCATTAACCCAGTACAACGGTCACAATCTCCGTTATATATAGGACCGTTAACCCTTCCATAAAAGGGGGAATAACCAGACATACGCGGAAGCTTTGCCAAACCCCTGTCCCTCTCTCATACAGTGCTATTGCCTTACTCTCTCCCTACACACAACCCAACACTTCCTGTGCCATTTTTCTATTCTCAGCCTTCGGTGTACACAGAGTTCTCTCTGCCGGATTTTCTTGTACACAATTGGCAGTAAGAAATAACCAGAAAATCTCAAAGCTTTGAAGCTTTGCCTGCTAGTTCATCAGAGTGAACTTGGATTTTCAATCTAACTCAATCCTGAATTTGTTATAGCTTAGAACACATATTACTAAAGCATTTATATTGTTATCTAATATCAAAACCAAAACCTGCACAAAAAACAGTTAGACAAATACACATATAAGCACATCTACAGTAACTCAAAATAGTATCTAGGAGCTTCAGAATTAGCATTATTTCCTTCTTGTGTTTCTGGCTTTTATCATCAAGGAACCAAAGCTCTATGCATGTACATTCACAAAATAGTATCTAGGAGCTTCAGAATTATCAATCTCCCCCTTGATGAAAGACAAAACACATTATTTGTAATCCTGATTTCCTGCAACTTACAATCATAAGTAATATTCACAGAATCACAGATAACCAAAAATCACAGATAAAAAATACCACAGAATAAAAATAAAAAAACCACAGAATAGCAAATATAACATCCTACAATATCCAGGAATTATTACAAAACCTTAATCCTGAAAATCTAAACATCCTACAAAAAACATCCTAGAAACTAACACAAAATAATCTTCTCCCCCCTTTTTGACTTTCATCAAAAGAGTAGAAGAAATGTAGGATTCGTTCATAGTGTTTTAAAAGAAAACAAAATAACAGAAGAACTTCAGGATTTAGTAAAAGAAGAATAGAGAGAATAGGTTTCAAGGCTTTGAAGATTTTGCTTATCATTTGCCTTTGCTCTGAGCCTCCTCCTGCTCTTCCTCTGAAGCTTCTTCTTCCTTAGTCTGTTCTTCTTCTAGCTCTCCTTGTTCTTCAGATTTCTTATCAGGAGCTTCCTCATTTTCAGCCTGCATCTTCTCAAAAAATTCATCGACTAACTTGTCCAAATCAGATCTTTTGATGTAAGAACAAAAGGAATTCCTTTCTTCTTCTTCTTCTTCTTCTTCTTCTTCTTCTTCTTCTTCTTCTTCTTCTTCTTCTGCTTCTTAAGAGCATCTCTTAGAACCTCTTATGAATCAATGCTCAGTTCTCTGCTCTCTGAAGAAGGTACTTTCTGCAGATCCAAACGTTTGATAATGATGTCAAGTTTGTTAATCACCAAACCTTTGAAATTTGTGAACTCAGTGGACAGATCAAATAAAACCTGTCTTAAATCCTCCACTCCATCTTCCAGAACCTCAACCCTATCTAGAACTTGAGAAAAGTCCAGATTACCAGACACTTTGGGGGTTGAAGCAGCTCTAGGTTTGCTCTTTCTCTTTCAGCTCCTTAGCATTCAATTCTGAGTAAAACTTCCACTTCCCTTTTCCAGTGTAAACTATCCCAATCCTTTGAAGTGATGCCTCATAAACTACTCCAAAACCAGTAGTAATATTCTCCTCATCCTCCAAAGAAACTCACAAGTGTTTAAAAAACAATGGTAAGACATTGACATAAGGCAGGGAATGGTTCCTAGTCCTAGTTCCACAGTAGACCATATGCTCCATTACAACAGTAGGAAGGTGTACCTCAAACCCTTGACATATCAGGTACATCAATATCAACACCTTGTATGTCATCAACTCTTCATCTCATAATGATTGAGAACATAATTTTGACTTCATAAGTAAATACAGAGTGTGTTAATTGTTTCGGTTCAGAAGTGGTTCCCTCCAAGAAAAACATAGCTTTGGCTTTCTCCAAAATTTCTTTCCTATCAGGGTGATCACAGACCTTATACTTCCTAAGCACTCCCAAAACTTTGGAAAACACCTTGTGATCCAACCTAATGTCCCCACCATCCACTCTTGAAGTTAGGATATAACTATCACTATCATCTTGTTCTTGAACTAAATTCAGATAAAATAATCTGGTTAACCTAGGGTAAGCCTCAGAAGGTGGATTTAACGAACTCCCAACAGATGAGTTTCTCAATTTCTTAATGTAGTCTAGGTCCATTAGAACCAATAACTCAGTACTTATTAGACTACAAAAAGAGACTTTGGATGATGCATACCCATCCATCCACACAGCCTTAACCCCAGAATTAACATACCAAGATTCAAGTGTAGATAGTGCTTTCCAGATAGACAGATCATAGCCACGTGGCGACCATCCAACACATCTAGCTGTGCTCAACACACACTGGATCACCACCCGCGCTGATCCACGTGGGGGCTGCGAGACAGGGCCCTCGCACCCCTCCACACGGTACTTGTAGGGACTTAGTGGTTTTGAGGCTAGAGTAAGTCTTGTCGCGCGCGAGCAACAGCTTAGCCCGCGCGCGACCTTTAGTAACTGCTTGAGAGATTTATGGCACGAGCTCCATAAACCCGGTAAACCTCATAACGGTTCCGGTATACGCGAAAGAAGTGCGTAACGGTCCCTATATATGCGGATGAACGTGCCGTTGTGGTTAAGGTAATTAAGCCTCCATTAATGGGTGCATTAACCCACTACAACGGTCATATTCTCCACTATATAGAGGATCGTTAACCCTTCCTTGCACACGACGAATCACCTTAACTACGCGGAAGCCCTGCCAAAACTCTATCTCTCTCTCTCTCATACAGTTACTATTACTTACTCTCTCCCTACACACAACTCTACTCTTCCTGTGTTCTCCTTATTCCCTGTTCTTGGTGTACGTTGAATCTTCCCTAAAGGATTCTCCCGTGCACATTTCATGAAGCCGACGTGAAACTTACCATTGCAAGCAGCCATGTCTCACGATGAAGATGTTAGCAACAGATCTCCCTCCACTGAGACAACATTGGGAGAGAAGACCCGCCACAATTCCGCGGAAACTGGCGGAGCTCCAACTTTGGAGACATTGAACGCCACCATCCAGAACTAGGCGAAAGCGCTTCAGGCTCAATCCGCATAGATGGCTCAGATAATGTCCATTCAGGGAACTCTTGCCCCGAATTCGGCATCGGGAGTTGTTGTCTCTCAAGGAGGAGGAACCTCTACCACCCAGGGAACAGAGGTAATACCCACACCGCTTAACCCTAGTTTGCAGAGTCCACCAGCAGTGGTGCAACTACCTTATGTCCAGGGACAAACGGTCCATATACCGTCCCTCGTCTCGCATATTCCCCAACCACCAACTGTTGTCTCCAATATCTCTTCACATTATCCCTAGCCTATCTCTTTATGGTTAACGCCAAATTCTGTTGGGTTCTAAGTCTAGTTTTACCATGTATCTATGTACTATTTCCTCCCATATGAGGAATTTGTAGTCATGATCCTCCCATATGAGGATGCTTTAATAATAAGGATTCTCTCATATGAGAAGAACTTTATTACCGTAATTTCCTTTAGTATTTTATTTACTTGTCTGCTTGCATTATTTAGACTCCTCAAAAGCCTATATGCCTAGATAGCAGCTATAACATATGAACCCATGCGATCCAAAGCCTATCTGCCTAGATAGTAGCTATATTGAATTATGATCTTAAGTGATCTAAAAGCCTATCTTCCTAGATAGCAGCAATAGTAACAACGCTCTTGTGCGAGCAAAGTCTATCTGCCTAGATAGCAGCAATATCGAATTATGATCTTAAGTGATCTAAAAGCCTATCTGACTAGATAGCAGCAATAGCAACTACGCCCTGTGCGATACAAAGCCTATATGCTTTAGACATATAATTATTCAGACATTATTCGAACACAAACGCGATGGAAACATAACTTGTTTCGTCATATAGAAAGCATGCATGCGAAATTCCAATTTGTTGTATTAAAACAAGAACAGCAAATGACAAAGCATATTTCAATAATAGTCAAATGACTTACAAATCATCTGTCTAGATAGCAGCTTATAAGAAAAGGCTTACACTAAGCAAGAACTCTTAATCTAAATTTTCAACCTACGAGTCCTAAAACTATAGGACAGGACGCTATCGCCGACGTCCTAGATCAGAACAGAGCTCTCATTTGATCTCCCGCCATGGTGAGATGCCAGATGAACCTCATGACCTGATGGCTACAGACGTGAAGAACAAATGGGAGAACAGCTCATGGGGCAGGAAGCTGATTGTGCAAAAAGACGAGCACAATAGCTCGTCACTCCTTGTTCATAACAATGGTGGCAAATAGTTATCCTCCGGGAAAGTCGGTGGAGATGCACACCACTCATTACGATTTAGTAGTGAGATCAGTGCAGGACCGCGCTTCACCGGAAAGTCACCGGAGATACGATCTGCAAACATATTAGACAAAGAGGAATCTTTGTAGAAGCAGAAAACCTTATACAATTCTTCTTCAAAAAGATAAGGAGGATCGAAGGACTTTCCGGAGAATTTCTTGGGAGCTATTTCTATAGCACAAGGCACAAACTCAGGTTGTAAAGCCTGAAATTGACATGAACCAACAAAGGCCAAGGAACGATGCCGGCAGTCGTAAGGACTCATGCTGAGCCACATTTTGGGATGAAGAACCCAAATAGCAAGAAACAAGGTTTATGTAGACTCCATGAGGGACTCTTCAGTTCTCTGGCTGATTCAGCAACACCTTGGAACGGGTAAGAATCAATTACTTACGTCTCAGAAATGGGTAAAAATCAATTACCCTACTAAAGGCTATGACGATACAGTAGCACGCCCTAATTAATGACGGAAGGTCATGATAAGGATGGGGCCTACAAGGAAATTGTGCTTATGTAATAAATTAATAGCGCGATAATCAAGGCAATTACGTCAATACATGACGTCATAATTGATAAACATTGAAGTAAGAGTGCAAAATCCCCAAGGGAGCAAAACGACATAGAAATTCCAAATGTTTAAAAAGAAGGAGGAGAAACACTAGCATTACAATAATGCGCAACTTTTTATTCTAAAATAAATCCTTGATTAGAGGATCTTCTGGTGAAAACAGGAGCGATGTCTCTTTCGCTTGGTTCACTTCTTGTTTCAGCTTTTCATACTTGGCCTTCATCGCATGGAAGAAAGTGGCAGCTTCTTCAGCCTTCTTCCTTTGTTCCTCCAATTTCCGCCTCTCAGATGCGAGGTTGTGCTAGCCATATTTCAGGCTCACAGATGCGAGGATTTGGGTGAATCTGTTGAGAAGAAATCTGAAGTCTAATCTGCCTTGAGCTATAGCCTGAAGACCCCCGCTTGTGCTATAAAGCAATCGTGCATTATTAGGTGAAATGGTTGTGGGGGGTAGCCGCAGACAGTTGCTCTAAAATCTTGATGGCTTCAGTCAAGAAAAGTCTTCTGTCAAAAGGCTCCAGCTCCAGAGTTCTCGCAAATGACCATGCGTATGAAAGGCGCATCCTTATGAGCCAATCCACACCAGGTTGCCTCATTCCTGGCAAAAAATGATAAGTTTAGGAGTGTAAAATTGCTAAACAAAATCATAGAATGCGACATATGGTAATACACATGTTCCTTCAAGGATCTCACACAAAGAGGGAATGCGTATCACTGGGAAAGCTGAAGCATGTCCTCGCTGCATCGCTTGCCTGTCAGCTTCAACTTCGCGCTCGTAATAGTTGGCAGGGATAACATAAGTTGCGGCAAGTGTGATGGCAGCTCCCACTTGCGAACCCCAAAAACTCCATGCGGGAGGAACTTGTAAAATTTCTACCTTAGTGGAAGGGATAGCAGGACCTTTTTGGGCTCAAGGACATTCACAGGAATGGCGGAACTTGAAGAAGTATGCGGAATAACTTCAGCAACGGCTGTGGCTTCTGCTTTCTTAAGAACTTCTTCAGCCGCGAGAGGTTCTTGTGGCTCAGGAGCATCCGTTGGAACATCGACACTTTCATGCGATGCTACGTCTTCCATGACCTGTTCATTTTCATGAATTCCGGCTCTAGCATCTTCTACTTCCATCTCTTCAACTTCAGCACCTTCTTCCCTTAACCCAGTTTCGGCTTCGACATCATCAGATACCTCGATAATGTCCTCCAGAGGTTCTCCTACATACTCAGTAGCCGCAATAGGTTTCTCAATATGCGAGTTTCGCTCTGGAGCATAAGATGTAGGAAGCTGATTTCTCTGCTCTAGCATGTTCTCATCAGAGTCACCAACACCTGCCTCGTTGATCACCTCTCTCGCAGCAGGCGCGTTATCAGTAAAGCCCTGTGCGATGGCATCATCACCTGCGAGACAAGACCGGGAGATGTTTAGGTAAACTTGCGTTATAAATGATGTTTTATTCTGATAGATCAAAAGCGAGCACCTCCACACTTAGGTGAGATCGCAGCTCCATCATCATATGTTAAAGATGCGACACCATGTCCTAAAGAAGTATCTTCATTTATCACATATTTAAGGTGAGCGTGATCTGGTGGTGCGAAAAAACTCGTTGCAATAGGGAATGGGTTACCAAACTTGGTTTACAAACATTGTTTGAATGTTTACCTGAAGGTTTGCCACATTTGCCTACTAGCCATCGGCGAATATCATCTTTTGATAAGTCGTGCTTTCATGCACCAATAATTACTTCTTGATAAGTCACAGCAAGGTTAAAAATCTCACCTTCCTTTCCGCCTGCGATCTCCTCAAATTCCTCCTCAGCATGTTCCAGGGCGGCCACGCCTGTGCTACCAGCATGCTGTTCTTCCAGACATCTCCTCTTCATGATCTCAATGTCATCTTCCTCGAGCTTTCTTCTTCTCTCTTCTTCCTCATGAGCCGTTTTCTTAGACTCAGCACTGATAGCTTCGTCTATAACCTCGCTAGAGGCGTCAGAACGAGAACCTTTTGTTTTCTTCTTCTCTTTGGCCAAAATGCCACTGATGGTCTCTGTAACATAACTGCGAAGGGAAAATAATTAATAACTACTGCAGAAGCCATGTGAAAAAGAAGGTAAATTCATTTGAGGTACCTCCTGAACTTTCTTCTCTTATCTCTTCTCTTTCTTCTTCCTCTCTTTCGTCTTCCTCTCTTTCCTCTTCTTCACTTTCTTCTTCTCTTTCTTCTTCCTCCTCTTCCTCTTCTTCCTAGCCAAAAAGGATGAATGTCTAAATTGCGAGATATTTCTGCGTCTTGCCTGGCATGCGACCTTTTCCTTTGGAAGCAAGAGACTTCACAGGTAACAGAGTTGGAGTGTCTCTAGGGGGCGAAGAAATCACAATTCCCTTCTGTTTTTGTTTTTTGGCATTTGGGGAACCTCTGCATCGACCTCAGCATAGTTGTCTATCAGGGAGCGAGCAAATACATTCATCTCCTCGCGTATCCGAGCCTCTACCTGGGGAGCCAGTTCCATTTCCACAGGAATTTCCATCTTTTGCCTCTTTTCCTTTACAATGGAATTGACCAAGGATGCAGAACGCTCTCCGGATGTGAATCTCCTCAAGTAGCATTGGAAAAGAAAATTTTGGTATAAGTTTCAACATGTTAAAGAGATAAGTCCTTCAATAGTAAGGGAGAATTGTTTACCTTGGCAAATTTTCACTATACTGGATTACGTGCGAAACACCACCCCTAACAGCAGTCATTTTCTCCTCAAGAATAGTGGATGGCAACAAGTGGTTGTCAGTATCAAGCAAGGAATAAAAACCATACTTGGAATCGTCCAAACTGCAATTCCGGCGGAATGGAAAAGCATTCCTTTTAATCGCATGAGCTTTACTGGGACAAGGAGTTGAGGATGTATCAAATCTGGCATGTTGAGAATTCCAGTAAGCGATCCAATTCTTGGTAAGGCAACCTACACGAATCCCTGAAGGCTGGAAAAAGGCAAGTTGCTGAGAAGAATCGATTTACACTTAAATACCAGCAGTCGGTTGTAGCAATTTCTTTTGATTGACTTAGGCCAAATGGAAGGAGCCACTGTATCAAAGCCAAACTGAGGTGAGACGCGAGTTGGGTCAACATCGACTGTGATCTGCTCATACTTGGGAATTAGCTCAGAAACATTTTCGGCAAGAGCAGGAAGTGAACCTCTTAAGCAGCCGCAGAAGAGTTCGCGGTAGCGATCATGTCCTTCGAGAAGGGTGTATTCTGAATAAGAGCCATCTCTACTAGGGTACAGCTTCGGGGAAAATCGCACATTATCAATGCGAGTAGTGTAAGGCCGGGCTTTAAATTTTCTCCGATCGTCGCACACCAAACTCCATGAGCACTTGGGGAGATTGGTCATGTACCACCGAGCAGCTCTCCCACTAGGAAGTGCATGTTGCGCACCTGGAACGTTCCACATACTAGGTCTAGAAGGAGCAGGAGCGTAAGAAGGCCCTCTTTCAAAGACCCACATGGTAAGAAATGAAATGTTGACAAAGGTCAACACATCAAGACGCTCGCGCGACTCCTCAATTGCGACCACCAGCTGATCTAACCGATGATATAAGGTGCCTAGTACTAGAGGCCCAAGTGCAACTTTCTGGCCAAGGGTCAACTTAACAGCAAGGGGAAGAACATGGTAAAAGACCCCATCATGAGGATGACCGTCGATTAAATACCTTGACAGCCAGGCACTGAGAAAACCGCACAAAGTCAGATGATACCTGTAGATAGTGCTTTCTGGACAGGAAGATCTTGGCCACGTGGCAACCATCTAGCACACCATAATGTGCTCCACACACACTGGATCACCAGCCGTGCTGATCCACGTGGGGGTTGCGAGACAGGGCCCTCGCATACCACCACACGGGACTTGTAGGGACTTAGTGGTTTGGAGGCTAGAGTAAGTCATGTCGCGCGCGAGCGACAACCAAGCCCGCGCGCGACCCCTAGTAACTGCTTTTGGGAGATTTATGGCACGAGCTCCATAAACCCGGTCAACCCGGTCAAACCCGGTCAACCTCGTAATGGTTCCGGTATACGCGGATAACGTGCTGCAACGGTTCCTATATACACGGACGAACGTGCCGTTGTGGTTAAGCTAATTAAGCCGCCATTGATGGGCGCATTAACCACACTACAAAGCTCACATTCTCCATTATATATAGATCGTTAACCCTTCCATACAGGGAAGAACACACCTGAGATACGCGGAAGCTCTGCCAAACTCCTGTCTCTCTCTCTCATACAGTGCTATTGCCTTACTCTCTCCCTACACACAACCCCACACTTCCTGTGTCCTTTCTATCATCTGCTATTGGTGTATATTGAGTCCTCTCTGCAGGATTCTCTCGTACACATTTGGTGAACCCAACGTGAACTTACCATTGCAAGCAACCATGTCTCATGAAGATGATGTCAGTAACACATCGCCTTCCACGGAGACCACCTCGGGAGAGGAGGCCCGCCGCACTCCTACAGCCACCGGTGAAGCTCCGAAGTTAGAGGCCTAGGACGCTACCGTCCAGAACCAGGCAAAGGCTCTCAAATCTCAATCTACACAGCTGGAACGGATAATGGCTATCCTGGGGACTCTCGCCCCAAATCTCGCATCAGCCACCACTGTCTCTTAGGGAGGAGGAGCTTCCACCACTCAAGGATTGGGAGTGTCAACCACACCACCCAAACCTAACCTTCAAACTCCACTGGAAACGACGCAGCTACCCTCAGTTCAGGGGCCAACAGCTCAGATGTTGCCTCTTGCCACTCACACTCCTCAACCTCCAACTCTGGTACCCAATCCGGCCTCACAATACCCCTTGCCTCCTCCATCGGCAACGTGGGGAAACGTGAATTCGCAATATGTTCCTAGCCCTCCCGTGGCATATGTGTTGCCTCCGCCTGCAACAACCCCTCCTCCTGCTGCTGAGAGAAGTGCTCCGGAGTGTATGACGTCGCTGCAACGGCGCATAGAAACCATTCTGGCTCACCAATCGTTCGCGGACACCATCATCATGAAGCTTGAAAACGATCCACCTATTCCACGAGAGATCTACCTCATGCCTAACCATGCTGGGTACAAGGCTCCTAAATGGGATAAGTTCGAAGATGTCAATGGGAACGCCCATGAGCATGTTATGCGTTTCATCGATGTGATGGGGCCATACGGGGCTGATCCTAAGCTGCTGATGCGAGAGTTCCCGAAATCCCTGGGGAACGTGGCCTACAAGTGGTACAGGACGTTGGAAGCCGGATTCGTAAAGACCTGGGACGACATGGTTTAGAAGTTTTACACTAAATTCTTCCAGATGGAAGAAAATGTGACAATAATTCATCTCTCGCGGATGTACCAGAAGCGCGAGGAGAATGGAGTGACGTTCATCAAGAAGTTCAGGGTCAAGTCCTTGGAATGCAAAGATGTGATACTCGAGAGCAGACTCGTGGAGATATGCCTGCAATGCATGCGAGATGAGTACAAAGGTATGCTTATCAACTTGCAAACACCTACATTTTCGAAGCTAATCGAATGCACAAAGAATATTGAGCCTATAGTGGAGAGGCAGAAAAAGAGACACGCTCCTGAGAGATCCCCGAGTGGGACCACTTTCAAATTTGGGAGATTCAGCTACAAGAGAGGACGTGAGGCTGAAGTGAATACGATCTCGCCCCAAAAGCAGCCGAAGGTAGTGAACTTCGATGTTCCACCTCTCCCATGTTCGGTAGAGGAAGCGAGTGACCTGTGCAGACAATGGCGTAAGGATGGAATCATGCCGCCGCTCGAAAGAGCACCCTCCAAGGAGATGGTGAGGGACCCGAAGTGGTGCGAATGTCACGGAAAAGTCATGCATCCCATGGCTGACTGTAAGAAGCTCAGAATCATGGTGAGACAAAATATGAAAAATGGCGAACTGATTGTCAGCGACCAAAGGCAAGATGTGCGAAACAATCCACTGCCCGCCCACGCGGAACAAGAGCCGAAAAGCAAAGAGGTCGCCGTGATCTCGATTATGGACCTTGAAGAGGTTGCGGAGGATGGTCTACCCATCATTTCCGAGATCCACAATGACGAGGACTACAGCATAGACACTGAGGACGAACGTGCCGATCGGATGAAGGGATCGCACGGGTTCAATAGGTTCTTCGATGAAATGAACTTCTTAGAGAAACGCCGGAAGGAAATGACAAAAGAGATCCTGAGGATAGCGGAAGATTACGAGGAGGATATCGTAGTCTCCAATGTAATGGTTGTCAGGGCATCTCGCTCAACAGAAAAGGTCATAACCTTCTCCGCAAGTGACAAGAAGACAGATGCGAGCCACCAGAAGCCTCTGTATGTAACAGCAATCATCAATGGTGTGGAGTTCAAAAGAGCGTTCGTCGACGGAGGAGCAGCAGTTAACGTTGTCTCGCTCAACACTCTGAAGCTAGCAAGAATTCCAGAGCACAAGATCGTCAAGCGTCCATCCCCGCTTGTGGGATTCGGAAGCGACTCCAGGATGACGATAGGATGGATCCGTCTGGGTGTCCAGATCGGCAAAATCAAGTGTTCAGAAAAATTCTATGTCATCGATGCGAACACTACATATCACATGATCACAGGTCGGGCCTGGATTCATCGCTTCGATGCGGTCCCTTCCACAACTCACCAAGTGATGAAGGCTATCTGGAATGAGAGGATAGTAGAGATACCAGCCTCGATAAACCCTTTCAACCTGGATGAAGCGCACCTCACTAAGGCGGTGTGGTTCACTGAGATGGCGGATAATCAAACGCCGGGGCCATTCAACCCCATTCCTTTGCCTCGTTGGGAGGACATTAAAGATCAGTCACCGGCAAGAGTGATGGTGACAAGAGAGGAGTCCAAAGGAAAGCCTACGCGAGAGGAGGCACCACGGATTGCCTACCAGCGAAATAATGTTTTTACCCTGAAAAGGATAGCAAAACACGATCCTGAAGGCAAGGAGATAGAGAGTTTCTACGCCAACGGGAAGAAATGTTACCGCATATGAAGGTGCGCGGGGGTGTCCCCACGCGAACATGGGGATATCCCTGGGCAAATCAATCAAATTGAGCAGGTTTTGGAACCAGACAAACCAATGCCAAGCGTTCTAGAGGAAAAACTCAAAGAAGCGCCCGAATGCATGGAGGACAAACCCAGACCGCAAAAGAAGGAGCTGAAGGAAGTATTCCTAAGCCCAAGCGAAGAAAAGAAGAGGCCAGTCTTTCTGAGTGCGGACCTCACAGGCGAGGAGGATGAAAGATTGCCACAACTTTTGACTGAGTACAAAGACGTGTTCGCATGGGAATACGATGAAATGCCTGGTCTGGACACGAGCATCACCATGCACCGGTTAGATGTAATCCCGGGATCCAAACCGGTAAAGCAGAGTACGAGGAGCTTTAGGCCGGAGCTTAACGTTAAGATCAAGCAGGAAGTTGTCAAAATTCTGACTGCCAAATTCATCGAGCCGAATCACCATCCTACATGGTTGACTAACATCGTGCATGTGGTGAAGAAGAATGGGCAGCTTCGCATTTGCGTGGACTTCCGAGACCCTAATCGTTTCTGTCCCAAAGATGATTTGTCACTTCCCAACATCGATTTGCTTATTGATTCAACCGCGGGTCATCGCATGTTCAGCTTCATGGACGGCTTCAGCGGGTACAACCAGATCAAGATGGATCCCGAAGATGCACGAAAAACCGCGTTCATTACTCGGGTGGGAGTCTTCAATTACACAGTTATGCCTTTTGGCCTCAAGAACGCAGGCGCAACTTATCAGCGAGCCATGATGGCCCTGTTTCACGATATGATGCACAAAGAAGTAGAATTCTATGTTGACGATTTGGTGTCAAATCCAAGGAAGAGGTGGATCACCTGGGGGATTTGCGGAAAGTGTTCAACAGATGCAGAAGCTTTCAATTAAAGATGAACCCCATGAAGTGCGCATTTGGAGTAACATCGGGGAAATTCTTGGGATGTGTAGTACATCGTCAAGGAATAGAGCCTGATCCCGCGAAAGTATCGGCCATCACCAGCATGATGGCGCCGCATAACCAGAGTGCCTTGAAGACCTTCTTGGGGAAGCTATCCTACCTGCGAAGGTTCATCCCGGCGATCGCCGAAATCACCTTCTGTTTCAGCGATCTCCTCAAGAAATACGTTGTATATAACTGGACAGCAGAGCACGAAGCTGCGTTTGGAAAGCTAAAAGACCTGTTGACATCGTCAAAGGTAATGATCGCACCCCAGCTAGGATCACCGCTCTTGCTGTATCTAACGTCGACGAAGAGGTCTATAGGGGCACTCTTGGCTCAGGAGTATGAGGGACAAGAAAGGCCGATCTACTACATTTCTCGCATAGTACAGTTAGCAGAGTCAAGGTACGGACATCGAGCGTCATTGCCTTGCTCTATTCTTTGTAATAGAGAAGTTAAAGCACTATTTTGCTTCGCACAAAGTGGTGGTGGTTACAAAGAGTGATCCTATGCGGTATCTTTTAACTCACACTACTCCTGGGGGAAGACTGGCAAAATGGTATATGACCATTTCTCAGTACGACATCACATGCGTTCGACCCCGGGCAATCAAATCGCAAGCGGTGGCGGATTTGCTAGCACAGTTCCCTGATAATAGTTATGAGCCTGTAGTTGAGGAGGAACTGGAGGGTCCTGAGATCTATGCAGTTGAGTTGCCTTACTGGACTCTCCATTTCGACGGGTCGTCGACAAGGAAAGGCGGAGGAATTGGGATAGTCTTGACCAGGCCCGATGGAGAGGTCATAAAGATGTCCGCAAATCTTGACTTCGCAGTCACCAACAACGAAGCAAAGTATGAAGCTCTCATCGCAGGTCTTCGCGCAGCAAGGGCACTAGAAGTAAGCAATTTGACGGTTATGGGGGACTCCAAGCTAATCGTCAAACAAGCTTCAGGCGAGTACGGTTTAAAGGAGATAAACCTGTTTCCCTACCGGACCTTGGTACAGAAGCTAGTGCAGCAGTTCTGCGATGTTAGGTACGAGCATAAGCCAAGAGCAGACAATAGGCATGCTGATGCTTTGGCCACTCTGGGATCCAAGGTTAGTGCGGATAAGTGTCCCGCAAGAATCTCGATTGAAGTGCGAACGTCCTCGGCGTTGACAGAGGACGCGTGCGACGACGAATGTATGGATGATGCGGACTGGAGAAAGTCAATATTGCGTGCCATCGCAGAAGGAACGAGCAACGAAAACTGGGCGTCCACAAAGGGGTATTGCATTCATGACAACACCCTCTACTATAAAGGCCCAGGCGCAATACTCATGCGATGCGTCTCACAGCAGGAGGGGCAAATGCTGTTAGAAAATATTCACCAACACACTTGTGGGGAAAGTGAGGTGTCAATCTATCGGAAAGCCCAGAGGTATGGGATTCACTGGCCGGACATGTCAACGGCCGCGACACTGATTCAAGGAAATTGCGAGAGTTGCGCGCTGATTAAGGACTCTTTAGCGATTGCTCTGGTTGATGACGACACGGATTGGAGGAAGCCAATCTTTGATTTTATTACACAGGGGATTGAGCCTGAATCGAGAAAATAAACCGAAAAGCTAAAGCGAAAGGCAGCCCGGTACATGGTGGAAGAGAATATACTCTGGCGTAGAGGCCACGAGGGTAACCTACTGCGATGCATATACAGCAAGGAAGCACAAGAGGTGATGGACCTCTCTCATCAAGCGGAACATCAAGGAGGTGCGAAGTTATGCAGGCAGCTCCTCACAGTTGGCTACTTCTGGCCCACCATGGAACCAGATTGCCGCGCTAAAGTAAGGAGATGCCAAGAGTGTCAATTCAAAGGCAACCTGGTACATGCTCCTTCCGTAGATCTGCATGCGCTGGGAACGCCATGGCCGTTTCATACTTGGGCATTGGATTTTGTTGGCCCTATCCGACCAGCCTCGCATGGGAACCAGTTTATCCTCACTGCGAGCGAGTTATTCACCAAGTGGGTAGAAGCGATACCGCTGAAGACGGAAAATGCTCTTTCTGTAGTCGATTTCATCCAAGAGAACATCATATGCAGGTTCGGAATTCCTAACACCATTCTCTCGGATAATGGTACCCCCTTCGTCAATCGCCAGGTAGCTGCGAAGCTAGCGAAGTACAACATAAGGCAGATATGTTCTACCCCCTACTATCCGAAAGGGAACGGTCAAGCGGAAGCAACCAACAAGACGTTGTTAAGATCTTGAGCAAGATGGTTGCGGACGACCACAAGAAATGGGCTGATTCCTTGAACATAGCCTTGTGGGCATACCGAACTTCTCCAAGGACTCCCACAGGAGTCTCCCCATTTCTCCTATGTTATGGTGCTGAATCTGTAGTACCCGCGGAGGTGAAGGTCAACTCCGCAAGGTTGGCCTTCCATGCACTATACGACAATCAACGCGATCACGACTTGGTCCTATTAGAAGAGAAGCGGGAGCAAGCCAAACGGACTAACAAACGATACCAAGAAAGGATCTCTCGCGCGTACAACAAAATGGTCCAACGTCGAGATTTCGCAGTTGGAGATTTGGTCTTGCGTGCATCGGACCATTGCATGCGGGAGGCGGCTCACCCAAAATTCGCAGCCAACTGGGAAGGGCCCTTCGAAGTCACAGAAGTCTTTGATAGTGGCTACTGCAACATACAAAGGCTGCATGGGACGGCCTCAACCCCAAGCTCAGTCAACATGCGCTAGATTAAGAAGTATTATCCTTAACTCCTCTTATTACATGCATTAGATTCCAATGCCTACTTTATGCTCTGTATTGCTAAAGATTCATGCATCTTCTCTCCCATACGAGGGAATTGTAATCTCACCTCTCCCATATGAGAGCATTCTATACTAAAAGACTTCTCCCAAATGGGAAGAACTTTATGATTTCAGCTGTCTTTATCGCTTTATTTATTGCTCAATAGCGAAAGCCTATCCGCCGTGATAGCAGAAATATGCGAATACGATCTTAAGTGATCTTTTAAGCCTATCTGCCATGATAGCAGCACTATGCGAATACGATCTTAAGTGATCTTTTAAGCCTATCTGCCATGATAGCAGCAATATGCGAGTACGATCTTAAGTGATCTTTTAAGCCTATCTGCCATGATAGCAGCAATATGCGAATACGATCTTAAGTGATCTTTTAAGCCTATCCGCTGTGATAGCAGCCCTATGCGAATACGATCTTAAGTGATCTTTTAAGCCTATCCGCCGTGATAGCAGCCCTATGCGAATATGATCTTAAGTGATCTTTTAAGCCTATCTGCCACGATAGCAGCACTATACGAATATGATCTCAAAATGATCCTTAAGCCTATCTGCCATGATAGCAGCATTATGCGAATATGATCTTAAGTGATCTACAAAAGCCTATCTGCCGAGATAGCAGCCGTACTTGAGTCTAATCTAAAGAAATTCTCAAGGCTATCTGCCAAGATAGCAAAGCTATGCAAATGCAATCTCGAACAATCTATAAACTCATCTGCCAAGATAGCAGTTCTCATGGATGATTCTCCACCTGCGAATCTATCTATTAGATAGAAAATTATAGTCACAGCACAAAGCGCGAGTGTGACACTACAAAAAGTGAAGTTTGCTGATGTTGGAATAGATGCCCTAGAGGCAATCTAGTTTAGTATGAATTTGTATATGGCTAGAAAATTCATTTATTATCTATTGGATATTTAATATAATGAAGTCCTTAGATTCACAATCGTGTTGTTTATCTTAAATATCCCTAGTCAAGTATAATGATTAAATGGGACAATCATCTATAAACTAGTATGGGGTTGGATTGATATGGAGATATCACGATCCAACACATAGGTGTGCATTACGGAATGTTGCACTGGATTGACCCATCACCGAGAAGGCTACATACATGTTATGTTGAGTCACAAGTGCTTCTCGGGTACAATGGTATTGTCATCCTTAGACTTGAAGTCACTAGATATTCTAGTTGTGGATCATTGTGATCTTGGTAGCGTTAAACGCTACACCGTAACTGGGTAGTTATAAAGGCGTGTACTGGATACAATGAGAAGCAAGCTTAGAGATCGTAGTGGACGTAGAGAGGATTTGCCCCTCCCACATAACGGGAGCAAATATCCTAGGCCACTCGAAGGGTAGTGCTTATAGAATGTCTGGCCAGACTCAAATAAATCAATATAGGATATTGATGTTATTTGCACGAATAAGGCTATTCCATGGATCGAGAAACTAGGGATTGGATATACGAGTGTGACTTGTATGTCTCGTGTCCAATCCGGATATGGAGGCAAAGGGATGAGACAATTACTTGTACAAGGTTGTCTAGATGACTATTCTATTAGTTGGCTAGAATGGATGTTTTGCTAGAAACCGCTCCATATTAGCAAATAGTTGCTACCAACTAGATAGAACCTATGGGGTCACACGCTATATAGAGTTGTACTAGATTTGGGAATTAATTAATTGGATTAATTAATTAGAAGGATCACTTTGCAAACCCTTGCAAATTAGTGCAAGGAAGGGACTAAATTGAATTCTTGTAGGACTAGAATAAGTCCTTTAGGTAGTTAACAAGGAGTTGTTGGACTATATAAAGGACCCTCCTTCCTTCCTTCCTCATAACTTATGCTCATTAGTGAACATAACAAGAGTGGGAGAGAACAAAGGAGAGAGAGAGCAAGCAACAAGGAGCCGACGCCGCCCCTTGCCGCCGCCCCTCACCCCGTCGGCCAAAAAGAGGGCCGAGCCCCTCTTTTGTCTCGTTTTGCGTGATTCCTTCACCCTCCTCTTATTCCGGGCTAGCACCAAGGAGTTTGGGAGTTCTAGGAGCAACTCTAGGCGTGGATCAACTATAGAGAACGTGACACTATTCGCGTTTGAAGTCATCAAGGAGAACCCAAAGGTGTGTTTATGATTTCTTACCTTTACTATCGTTATGCATCTAGACTTGTGATCCTTGGAGGGTTTTGCATGGTTATTTGTTTGATTATGCTTCCGTTTGCGCGATCCATGAATCAAAACCCTACAGTGGTATCAGAGCCACAGGTCATAGAGCATAAACGTAGTTTATGTGTTACATTCTTGTTGTTTTACACCTTAATTTGTTGTTTATCGCGTAAAACAAGACAAATCAAGCATGGGATGCAATTTGTCAACAATTAATCATAACAAGACCCAATTTTTGCATTGGATGCATGAATTGGTGAGTTTGAGAAATTTTAGGATCTTAGATCTAGGGTTTGGGCAATCTTGGGGAAGAAGGAGTTCTCCCAAAACAAGGAAACAACCAAACTTGGGCTCCAAGCAAGGAGGTTGTTTTGGAAACAACCTCCATGAGGAGGTTCGGCCCCCTAGGGGACCGCCCCCTTGCTTGCCGCCCAAGATTGGCCGCCCTAAGGGGCCGGGCGGCCCTAACCCGCGGGCCTAGCTTGCGGGTTTTGGGCCGGGCCGGCCCTAGGGCCTTATGGTTCACTTTGTTGGGCCCGGGCAATTGGATTGTTGGGCCCATGGACCGTTTTAACCCTAGAAATCCTAAAATCAATTAAAATTGACCAAGCGCGTTAAAATTGGATTTTAACTGTTAATGTGAAAATCGCATGGTGATTGGATATGGCCTTAGGATGTGGTTTGATGTGGATGTTTAATTTTGTGGTTTGGTTTTACGGCCTGCGAGCTGATCAATTAATTGTAATAATTAATTAGGATTTTGTGGCCTGCGTGCCATTTTTTTTTCTCAACTTGTGACATTTATTTTATTTAGTGTAGATATTAGCTAGTGCTAGATAAAGTAGATTGTTAGCCAAGATTGAAGAAAAGAAGCCCAAAGCCAAAGAAGCCACAAAAGATGGAGCATGGAGCATGGAGCATACCACATGACTATGAAGGATGGACCAAAGCACCAAGACGCATGGAGATGTGTTTGTTTAGGGTTCATAGATAATTCCATTGGCTTGGAATTATCTTAGTCTAGAAAAGGCCATATCCACATCACGTTTAATTTCTGTTTTGTGGTTGTTTATTTATTGTCTTATTATTTGTGTGGTTCGTGTATGGATGATGCATGCAATTAGGATAATAAGATAATTAGACAACCCGGATCTATTATTTGGAGTTGTGCCCAAACTCAAATAGATAGATTAGTTGATATTGATCAACAAAACAATTAAAAGAATTGAAAATCCCTCAAATTTTTAAATATTGTGTTCTTGCCTTCTCGTTATTTAAACACTCATTATCATCATTATTTATCAAGTTCGTGCGTGCCAAAGCATGGCGACTTGGTTCATAATGATGGAATGCGATGGCACGTAACAATGTGCAATTGTTTAGATAAGAGGTTGAACACAACTAGGCTATTAATTTGATTAAGAAACCTAGAGGCAATCAATTGGGATTATCCATATGGATGGATAAATAAGGAGTTATTTGCCCGGTTGAACCAAGAGTTGCATATGGGATGCAATTGGAATTGTTCCTACCTAAAAGTAGTCGAATTATGGGTGACTTGCCAAAGCAAGCTCATAAGGAGACGAAAAGATGGATCTTGGCCCACTAGAAAATACAAGGATATTTTCCGCATTAATATCTTGAGGGTTATTAATCCGTAGAAAAATAGTGGGAGCTATATTTAATAAACTAGCCATTATTAAATATAGTCAAAAATTCACAAATACTAAAACTTGCGTATTTTCCTTTTGTAGAATTCCAAATGGCAAACAACTCATCGAGTTCACAACATTCCCTACGATCTGTCCTTGAGAAGGACAAGCTCTCTGGAACCAACTTTCTTGATTGGTACAGAAACTTGAGAATTGTTCTCAAGCAAGAGAAGAAACTGTACGCAATAGAGGAGCATGTTCCAGAAGGTCCAGAGAACCAGACACCTGTTGCCTTAAAGGCGTATCAAAAGCGTGTTGATGACGCTAATGATGCGGCCTGCCTAATGCTTTGCACCATGACCTCTGAGCTTCAGAAGCAACATGAGAACATGAATGTTGTCGATATGATCGAACATCTAAAGCAGCTCTTCCAAGAGCAGGCAAGGGTAGAGAGGTATGAGGTCTCAAAGGCACCGTTCAAATGTCATCTGGCAGAAGGGAACCCAGTGGGACCCCATGTACTCCGAATGATCGGGTACTTGGAGAATCTCGCCCGGCTTGGGTTCCCGGTCGGCCAAGAGTTGGCAACCGATCTCGTGTTGCAATCGTTGCCCGAGAGTTATGGACAGTTCATTATGAACTATAACATGAACGAGATCGTTAAACCACTGCCAGATTTACTCAACATGTTGAGGACGGCTGAACAGAGCATCAACAAGGGTAAGGGCAAGGCCATTATGATGGTGCATAAAGGAAAGGGCAAAAGTTTGCCTCTTCCTCCAAGGGTAAAGGCAAGTCAGTTGCCAAGTCCAAGGAACAAGCCCTTAAGCCTGTTGGTGGCATTGCCAAGGTCGTGACTAAGGGTGAATGTCACTACTGCAGTCAACCTGGACACTGGAGAAGGAACTGCCCAAAATATCTGGAGGACAAGAGGCTTGGAATAGTGATTCCACCACCACCAGGTATTTTTGTTGTAGATGTCAATTTAACTGTCTCTCCATCATGGGTATTAGATACTGGATGTGGATCTCATATTTGTCGAAATATGCAGGATCTAAAGAGAAGTAAAAGATTGGCTAAAGGGGAGGTAGATCTGCGCGTTGGGAATGGAGCAAAGGTTGCTGCGTTGTCCATAGGCGTGTGCGAGCTATCTCTGCCTTCAGGATTAGTTTTAGAATTAACTAATTGCTATTTTGTGCCTGCTATGAGCAGAAACATTATTTCTATTTCTTGTTTGGACAAGGAAGGTTTTATTATTTCAATAAAGAACAATTGTTGTTCCTTTTATTTGAATAATATTCACTTTTTAGTGCGCAATTATTTAATGGACTTTATGTCCTTGATCTAAGCAATCCTGTCTACAACATTAATACCAAGCGGATTAAAATAAATGATTTAAATCCTGCTTATTTATGGCATTGTCGTTTAGGCCACATAAATGAGAAACGTGTATCTAGACTCCATAAGGATGGATTAGTAGACTCATTTGATTTTGAATCATATGAGACATGTGAGGCTTGTTTATTGGGAAAAATGACAAAGTCCCCTTTCAATAAGAAAGGTGAGAGGACTAGTGAGCAATTGGCGCTCATACATACTGATGTGTGTGGGCCATTTGCCACGCCTGCCAGGGGTGGTTTTGTCTACTTCATTACATTTACTGATGATTACAGTAGATATGGATTTGTGTACCTTATGAGGACAAAATCCGAATCCTTTGAAGTGTTCAAAGAATTCAAGAATGAAGTAGAGAAGCAACTTGGCAAAAGTATCAAGGCTCTACGATCGGATCGTGGAGGAGAATACTTGAGCCAAGAGTTTGACGACTATCTTAGAGAGTGTGGGATCGTGTCCCAACTCACTCCACCCGGAACGCCACAATGGAATGGCGTGTCCGAGAGGAGGAATCGAACCCTATTGGATATGGTTCGGTCTATGATGTGTCAAACTGATCTTCCATTATCATTTTGGGGCTACGCTCTATTAAGTACAGCTTTCACCATTAACCGTGTTCCATCTAAATCAGTCATGAAGACACCATATGAGATGTGGAGTGGGAGGCGTCCCACACTGTCGTTCATGAGGATTTGGGGCTGCGATGTCTATGTAAAACGTTTACAATCAGACAAGCTAGGGCCTAAACCGGATAAGTGTAAATTTGTGGGGTACCCTAAGGAAACTAAGGGATACTACTTCTACAATCCAACCGAGAACAAAGTGTTTGTTGCTCGGACCGGCGTGTTTCTAGAAAGAGAGTTTGTCTCTAAAGAAGCAAGTGGGAGGAATGTAGAACTTGAAGAAGTTCAAGAACCACAAATCACTGAACCGAGTATGGAACATGAACAGGAATCACAAGCAGTTGTGGAGCCACCTGTTAAGGTAACACAAGAGCTTCGTAGATCTAGTAGAGTGCGCCAGGAACCCGAGAGGTATGGACTTCTCGTAACTGATTCCGGTGACACGATGCTCATAGATGATGAGCCTACTACCTATGAGGAGGCCATGAGTGGCCCAGACTCGCAGAAGTGGCTTGAAGCCATGACATCCGAGATGGAATCCATGTATACCAACAAAGTATGGACTTTGGTGGAACCACCTGATGGGGCGCGACCCATAGGGTGCAAGTGGGTCTTCAAGAAGAAGATCGACATGGATGGTAATGTGATTACCTATAAGGGCCGATTGGTGGCTAAAGGATTCAGACAGATTCATGGTATTGACTATGATGAAACCTTTTCACCAGTCGCTATGACCAAATCCATCCGAATCCTACTTGCAATTGCAGCATACTACGACTATGAGATTTGGCAGATGTTTGTCAAAACAGCATTCCTTTATGGGAAACGACATTCCCATGCTGCAATCTGTGAAAGATTGGCTAGGAAAGTGTTTCTCAATGAAGGACTTAGGGGAAGGAGCCTATATACTCGGTATAAACATCTATAGAGATAGATCTAAGAGGTTGCTAGGCCTAAGTCAAAGTACATATATTGACAAGGTGTTGAAACGGTTCAACATGCAAGATTCCAAGAAGGGATTCTTGCCCATGTCACATGGAATCACTCTTTCGAAGAGTGGTTGTCCTTTCAATGAGATTGAGAAGGAACGCATGAGTAGGATTCCCTATGCCTCAGCCATAGGATCTATCATGTACGCCATGTTATGTACTAGACCAGATGTGTCATATGCCTTGAGTATGACAAGCAGATACCAATCCAATCCGGGTGAGAGTCATTGGATTGCTGTCAAGAACATCCTAAAATACTTGAGAAGAACTAAGGATGCTTTCTTGATGTTTGGCGGTGAGGAAGAGTTGCGTGTAAGGGGTTACACTGATGCAAGCTTCCAAACCGATAGAGATGACTTTAGATCACAGTCGGGATATGTGTTTTGCCTGAATGGAGCAGCGGTGAGCTGGAAGAGTTCCAAGCAAGAGACGGTAGCTGATTCTACAACAGAGGCTGAGTACATTGCTGCAAATGGCGCAGCAAAGGAGGCTGTTTGGATCAGAAAGTTTGTTTCTGAACTTGGTGTGGTCCCTAGCATTGCGGATCCAGTGGAGTTGTTCTGTGACAACACTGGGGCGATCGCGCAATCAAAGGAACCCAGATCACACCAGAAGTCCAAGCACGTGCTCAGGAAGTTTCATCTGATTCGAGATATTATCGATAGAGGAGACGTTCGGATATGCAAGATTCCTACAGATGATAATCTGTCAGACCCGCTTACGAAGCCTCTCATGCAGTGGAAGCATGAAGGGCACACTAGGAGTATGGGCATACGAGATGCGCCAGATTGGCTCTAGTGCAAGTGGGAGACTGTTGGAATAGATGCCCTAGAGGCAATCTAGTTTAGTATGAATTTGTATATGGCTAGAAAATTCATTTATTATTTATTGGATATTTAATATAATGAAGTCCTTAGATTCACAATCGTGTTGTTTATCTTAAATATCCCTAGTCAAGTATAATGATTAAATGGGACAATCATCTATAGACTAGTATGGGGTTGGATTGATATGGAGATATCACGATCCAACACATAGGTGTGCATTACGGAATGTTGCACTGGATTGACCCATCACCGAGAAGGCTACATACATGTTATGTTGAGTCACAAGTGCTTCTCGGGTACAATGGTATTGTCATCCTTAGACTTGAAGTCACTAGATATTCTAGTTGTGGATCATTGTGATCTTGGTAGCGTTAAACGCTACACCATAACTGGGTAGTTATAAAGGCGTGTACTGGATACAATGAGAAGCAAGCTTAGAGATCGTAGTGGACGTAGAGAGGATTTGCCCCTCCCACATAACGGGAGCAAATATCCTAGGCCACTCGAAGGGTAGTGCTTATAGAATGTCTGGCCAGACTCAAATAAATCAATATAGGATATTGATGTTATTTGCACGAATAAGGCTATTCCATGGATCGACAAACTAGGGATTGGATATACGAGTGTGACTTGTATGTCTCGTGTCCAATCCGGATATGGAGGCAAAGGGATGAGACAATTACTTGTACAAGGTTGTCTAGATGACTATTCTATTAGTTGGCTAGAATGGATGTTTTGCTAGAAACCGCTCCATATTAGCAAATAGTTGCTACCAACTAGATAGAACCTATGGGGTCACACGCTATATAGAGTTGTACTAGATTTGGGAATTAATTAATTGGATTAATTAATTAGAAGGATCACTTTGCAAACCCTTGCAAACTTAGTAGGGACTAATTTGCAAGGAAGGGACTAAATTGAATTCTAGTAGGACTAGAATAAGTCCTTTAGGTAGTTAACAAGGAGTTGTTGGACTATATAAAGGACCCTCCTTCCTTCCTTCCTCATAACTTATGCTCATTAGTGAACATAACAAGAGTGGGAGAGAACAAAGGAGAGAGAGAGCAAGCAACAAGGAGCCGACGCCGCCCCTTGCCGCCGCCCCTCACCCCGTCGGCCAAAAAGAGGGCCGAGCCCCTCTTTTGTCTCGTTTTGCGTGATTCCTTCACCCTCCTCTTATTCCGGGCTAGCACCAAGGAGTTTGGGAGTTCTAGGAGCAACTCTAGGCGTGGATCAACTGTAGAGAACGTGACACTATTCGCGTTTGAAGTCATCAAGGAGAAGCCAAAGGTGTGTTTATGATTTCTTACCTTTACTATCGTTATGCATCTAGACTTGTGATCCTTTGAGGGTTTTGCATGGTTATTTGTTTTATTATTCTTCCGTTTTCGCAATCCATGAATCAAAACCCTACAGCTGATACGCATGCGAATGTTGCAATTTGTTGTGACAATAACAGCAAATCATACAAAGCGATTTATTATTATGAGTCAGAATGACTTACAATTTATCTGTCTAGATAGCAGCTTACAAGCGAAAAGCTCAGACCGAGCTAGTTACACAGCCAACATGGCTTACAATGCATCTAAATAGCAGCCTACAAGCGGAAGTTACACATAGGGGGAATCCTTACTGAAAAAGGATCGGCCTACTGGTCCTAACAGAAGCTATGCGGCATAATAGCCTGCGAACAAAGATCTATAGCAAGTAGGGTGTTCCTATAAAACGAACGGCCTACTAACGCTACAAGATCTATGCGACGCTATGTTCAAGATCCCAGGATCTGACAAGGCCTCTGTCTGATCAACACCCCAAGAGATGTGCCAGAGGAACCACCTGTTCCGGTGAAGAACAGGCAAGCAGCAACTCCTAGGGCAAGAGGCTCCTTGTCCACGGAGACGAGCACAATGGCTCGCCACCCCGAGTTCAATAACGTGGTGGAGAATGATCATCCTCCGGGAAAGCAAGAGGAGAAATCCTCCGTTCATTACGAACTGGTAAGAAGGCCAGTACGGCGCTGCACCTCGCCGGGAGGCGGCCGGAAACATGACCTGCAAACATAATAGACGAAGAAAATTCTTCGAGCAAGCATGAGGTATTATATGCGTCTTCTTTATGATAGTTATGAAGATCAATAAGCCTTGCAAAGAAGATCTTGGAAGCTATTTCTATGGCACAAAGCACAAACTCAGGTTTCACAACTTGAAGTTGCCATGAATCAACGAAAGACAAGCGTTGAAACCAGCAGCCGTAAGGACTCATGGCAAGCCACATTATGGGATGAAGAACCCAAGTAGCAGAAGGCAGGGTATATATAGACCCAGTGGAGACTATTCAGTTACTTAGCTGAGTCAACAAAGCTTGGAAAAAGGGTAAGAACCAATCACTTACGCCTTGAAAAGAGGTAACGATCAATTACCCTAGTGAAGGCTACGACGATTCAGTTGCGTATCCTAATTAATGACGGAAGGTCATGATACAGATGGAATTCCCAAGGAAAGCGTGCTTATCTGATAAGCGATTAGCGCGAAGATCAAGGCCGAATATCGCTAAGCTGACGTCATAATTGATACGCACAGAGATATTCGAGCAAATCCCGGAAAGGGAAAAACACGCATTCAAATTTAAAAAAAAAAAAGGGGAGAAACCCTACCAACATTACAATAATTTTTTTAACATTTTGTTCAAAACAAAATTGTTATTGTTCAAAATAAGCCTTTGACCAGGGAGTCATTAGGAGTAAACTGACGTGACAAATTTGCCACTTGCTCCACTTCTCGCTTCAACTGCTCGTAGTTGGCGTTCATTTCATGGAAGAGCTTCACAGCCTCTTCAGCTTTCTGCTTTTGCTTCTCCACCTTCTGCTCCTCAGCTGCGAGGTTATGGAAACCGCGCTTCAGATTCACAGCCGCGCGAATTTGGGTGACTCTGTTGACAAGATACCCAAAGCCCACCTTGCCTTGAACTCTGGCTTGAAGGTTTAGACACATGTTGAAAAGCAACTGCGCGCTCTAAGGAGAGATGGTCGCAGGTGTGGCCACAGACAGCTGCTCCAAAATCCAGATGGCTTCGGTCAAGAAAAGCCTCCTGTCGAAAGGCTCTATCTCCAAAGACCTCACAAATGAGCGAGGATGGGAGAGACGCATCTGAACCAGCAGTCCACATCGGCTTGCTTCAACCCTAAGCAATGATAAATCAGGTTAGAATATCGAGCTTGTAAATGAAGAATGCAAGATGCGAACAACAAATGGTAACGTACCAGTTCCTTCAAGGATCTCGCGCAAAGAAGGAATGCGCATTGCCGGGGCAGCTGAAGACTGTCCTCGCTCCATTGCTCTCCTATCAGCTGCGAGCTCTAGCTCCTCATAGTTAGCAGGAAGGGTATAAGCCACACCAGGTGTGATGGCAACTCCTACCTGCGAACTCCAAAAGTTCCACGCAGGAGGAATCACTGGCGGCTCAGTCCTTGCTGAAGGCATGGCAACAGTAGAGGTTGCAGCTTGATTAGGGATGCCTTCGGATGCGAAAGCCTCAGCAGCATCTGCTTCTGTTTCCTCAGCAGCAGCATTGGTATCTTCCTCCATCAGCACGGTGTCAGCCTCGGCATCATCAGAAACTTCGATGATATCCTCTAAGGGCTCCCCTGCATACTCGGCAGCTGCGACAGGCTTCTCGGTGTGAGAACTTGGCACCGAGACATAAGATGCAGAAGGATGACTCTGTCCCAGAATGGCTTCACCAGCGTTACCTGCGATACGAAACACGATGATATGAGGTAACTTGTGTTGCACAATATCTTATTATTTCGGTAAACCAAGAGCGAGCACCTCCACGCGAGGGTGGGATTGCAGTATCTCCGTCATATGCTAAGGACGTGGAATCTTGTTCTATTAATGTATCTTCATTAAGCATATCTTTAAGATGAGCGTGACCTGGGGCGCGAAGAAACCAGTCATGATTATGTTTGGGTTACTAAGCCTAGTTCACAAATGTTGTTCGAATGATTACCTGAAGATTCACCGCACTTGCTTACTAGCCAGCGGCGAATGTCAGCTTTCGATAAGCCGTGCTTTAACGTACCAACAATCACATCTCGGTAAGTTACCGCAAGATTAAAAATCTCACCTTCATTACCGCCTCCGATCTCTTCGAAGTCCGCTTGGACTTGCTCCAGGGCAGCCGCATCCTCTTCTTGAACCGCATCATCCTCATCAGCTTGAGGAATTGCATCTTCTGGAACCACGTCTTCCTCGTCGGTTTCACGCACCAAGTCGTCGACGTGTTGCTCTTCCAGACTCCTTTGCTTTATGCGTTCAATCTCTTCCTCTTCTCGCTTTCTTCTTCTTTCAGCAGCCTCCGCAGCTGTTCTCCTAGACTCCGCAAGGATGTCCTCGTCTATGGTTTCATGAGAAACACCAGAATGAGAACCCCTCTTCTGCCTCTTGGCCAAAAGGCCACTTATGGTTTCATCATCAGCATCTGCAAAAGAACAATTTGTTCAAACAAGATTGCAAAAAGTTAAGATAATGAGAAGAGAAGTATGATTGTGATACCTCCCGACTCTTCATCTGGTATCTCATCACTCTCTCCTTCTCTGACATCTTCGACTCTTTCCTCTTTTTCATCTCTTTCTCTCGCTTCCCTTCTCTCCTCCTCCTCTTCCTCCTGGCCAAACGGAACAAAGGTCTCCACTGTGAGCACTTTCCGCGCTTTTCTTGGCATGCGACCTTTACCTTTATTCCTGGAAGTAAGGGATCTCGCAGGAGGGGAAGTTGGAGCGCTCCTAGGGGAAGAGATTGTGATTCCCCTTTGCCTGGGCCTCTTTGCTCTTGGGGCAGCAGTTGCTGGAGGCGACGGATCGTTCCTGGGTGGAGACAAGGCTGGAGTATTGTCTATCAGCGAGTCAGCAAAAACATCCATGACCTCGCGAGTTTTGGCCTCAACTGCGGGAGCCATTCTCATTGCTAGCCGAACCGGTTCCCCCTGCCTTCTCGCAGCAACAATGGTGGTGACCAGCGACTTGGAACGTTCACCAGATGCGAACCTCCTCACATAGCACTACAGCAGAAAGTGGAGTATAAGTTTCGACGCATCAAGATAAAGAAACTTAATGCGTACAAAAGAGATTGTTTACCTTGGCGAAAGTTTCGCTGTATTTGATAATGTGCGAATCACCTTTCTTCACTGAAACCATCTTCTCTTCCAGAATGGTAGAGGGACACAAGTGGTTCTCATGGTCCGACAACGAATAGCAGCCATATTGGGTGTCGTCCAGGCTACAGTTGGGACGGAAGGGGAAAGAATTCCTCTTGATCACAGGAGCTCTGCCTAGCCGAGGGATCGACTGCGTCTCAAACCTTGCTTGCTGGGTATTCCAATAGGAAACCCAATTCTTGGAGTAGCCACCCGCGCGGTCACCTGAGGGCTGCTTGAAGGGAAGATTGCTCCTTAAGATTGTCTTACATTCGCCAGACAGCAGTCGCTTGTAGCAGCCCCTTATAATGGACTGCGACCAGATCGATGGTGCCACCGCATCAAAGCAAAACTGGGAAGAAACGCGAGTCGGATCGACATCCACCGTGATCCTCTCATACCGAGGAGTGAGCTCGCGGACATACTCCGCAAGAGCAGGAAGAGAACCTCTCAGACACCAGCAGAAGAACTCGCGGTAGCGCTCGTGGAAATGCTTCCAACTTTCGAAAAGAAGATCTTCCGAGAAAGCAACAGCCTTGGAAGGATACATTTTTGGGAACCAACGCACATTCTCAACGCGCGTGGCATAAGGCCTAGCTATAAACTTGGTGCGATTGTCGCATATCAGGCTCCAGGTGCACTGAGGAAAGTGAGTTCCAAACCATCTTGCAGCCCTGCCACTGTTACGCTCTTCCTCCGCACCTGGGACACACCACTTACTGGGCTTAGAAGGAACAGGAGCATAAGAGGGCCATCGCTCGAAGACCCACATGGTCAAGAAGGCAATGTTGACATAGGTCAGCACATCGAGGCGACCGCGCGAGTCCTTGGTCGCTACAACCAGTTGATCCAACCTATGGTACAGGGTACCCAAGACTAGAGGCCCAAGTGCGACCTTTTGACCAAGGGTCAATTTCACAGCAAGTGGGAGGACATGGTAGAAGACCCCATCATGAGGGTGGCCATCGATCAGATACCTCGACAACGAGGCGCAGAGAAAAGCACACAGGGTCAGATGATAACCCTTGCCATTCACATAGTTTTTAGCCTTTGGGTTCTGGCTCAGAAGCTTCTTGGTGATACTACTACTCGCATAATCGCGGAAGAAGTATTGTACCCACTTGCCCCAAGTGTTCTTCGCAGACGTATTAACCAGTTGCCAGTCGGGAAGAAGCTCCGCAGGCGTCCACCGGGTGGAAATTTTCTTCACCTCTGACAAGCATTCCTCCATCTGCTTGTACAAAGCGAGCTCTGCATCAGCCCTCAAGGGACTCAGAGGATCCACCTCACCCACAGGAGACAGATCATACAGCATGTGTACATCTTCAAGAGTGGGAGCAGCCTCGAACTCAGCGAAGTGAAATGTGTGAGTCGCAGGCGAGTAACGCGAAAGAAGGTTTAGAAGCATGGACTGGTCCAGCTTCACGGCAGCACCCTTCATAGCACGGACTGCAAAGTATATGCCAGCATCGTTCAAAGGAATGGCATGATGGGTCAGTACGCAGTCAATCCACTCATCCATAAAGTCCAATTTCTGAACAAACGCTTGAGTAGAAATTGCAGTGTACGGGGAAAACCCATTTTCGACCCCCAGTCGAACCACATCCTTCGAATCGATCAATTCGAGCATGGCAGCATTGACAGGAGGGGTCAGTGTTTGCAATTCTTCAACAGGAACAGGGGTTGGCAGGTTCTTCACCTTAACCCTAGCATGGTAACAGTCTTTGCCACCCAGATAGGGGGCTTTCCGCCATAAGGTCTGGGGGAGATCAGGTATTTCTTCGACCTCCTTAACGGGTTTGGTTCCTTTTGTCTTTGCCATTCCTGCGGAAAAGCACGAAAAAAGGGGGGAGAAATACACACACTTTAGTTTGAATTTCAAGATTCAGTTTGAAGAAACGAGGCTTTATCAGAAGAAAGATGAACAGTTCAGTATCAATTTTGGGGTTTGAAAGTTCAGAATCGCTTGCATTATTGGGAATTTCAGAAACCCCACATTCAAAACCCTTGCAATCGGGGGATTAATTCAGTTTTGAATTTAAAGAACAAGGTTTCCTTCGCAGTCTACAACGAGGTAGCATGTTCTAGACAGTCATGGATTTGCAGATCCAACACAATTCAAAGCATACATCGATATGTTAAATAAAATTGAACAAGGCCAACCTTGTTTTGGTAAAGCTTGCTTGGATGCGGACAGTTGAAGAAGACGATTGATGAGAAAGAATTGATGGTTGATTATTTGAATCTGCTCTTGAAGGCTTCTGGGTATCATTCACTTTAAGAGAAAGAAGTGATGCTTTGCAACAATGGAGAGCACAGAGTATTTATCCAAAAAACAATGAAGGGTTGCATCCTTTCAGTAGTCGAATCGCAACCGTCACCGTCGAATCGCGCAATCACAGGACAAGCTGACGTCACGCCTAAAACCCTAAAAGACCAAACGGCACGACTCTAGGGATTTTAGGTCATAATGACACGCACGGGGGCTGAATTTGCGTGTATTTGAATTGGTGCGTGGCGGCGACGCGTACGTTGGTTCCTGCGCATGGAAGCCTATTCGGCTATGAGTCTACACGCGCAAAAAGGGGGCTAATGTAGATAGTGCTTTCTGGACAGGAAGATCTTGGCCACGTGGCAACCATCCAACACACCATAATGTGCTCCACACACACTGGATCACCAGCCGTGCTGATCCACGTGGGGGCTGCGAGACAGGGCCCTCACATACCACCACACGGGACTTGTAGGGACATAGTGGTTTGGAGGCTAGAGTAACTCCTGTCGCGCGCGAGCGACAACCAAGCCCGCGCGCGACCCCTAGTAACTGCTTTTGAGAGATTTATGGAACGAGCTCCATAAACCCGGTCAACCCGGTCAAACCCGGTCAACCTCGTAACGGTTCCGGTATACGCGGATAACGTGCTGCAACGGTTCCTATATACACGGACGAACGTGCCGTTGTGGTTAAGCTAATTAAGCCGCCATTGATGGGCGCATTAACCACACTACAACGGTCACATTCTCCATTATATATAGATCGTTATCCCTTCCATACAGGGGAGAACACACCTGAGATACGCGGAAGCTCTGCCAAACTCCTGTCTATCTCTCTCTCTCATACAGTGCTATTGCCTTACTCTCTCCCTACACACAACCCCACACTTCCTGTGTCCTTTCTATCCTCTGCTATTGGTGTATATTGAGTCCTCTCTGCAGGATTCTCTCATACACAATACCCCTTTACATCTATGTAATTCTTCGCTTCAGGGTCATTTTCCAGTATTTCTTTGGTGATTTTACTATTCGCATACTCGCGAAAGAAGTATTGCACCCATTTTCCCCAAGTGTTCTTTGCAGAGGTCTCAACTAGCTGCCATTCGGGAAGTACTTCTGCAGATGTCCAACGAGTAGAAATTTTCTTCACCTCGGTCAAACACTCCTCCATCTGCGCATATAGAGTGAGCTCTGGACCAGGTTTCAAAGAACTTAAGGGATCCAATTCGCCCATAGGATAAAGTTCATATAGAATTTGAACATCTTCCAGAGTGGGGGCGACCTCAAATTCAGCAAAGTGAAAAGTGTGGGTCGCAGGTGAGTAGCGAGAAAGAAGGTTTAGAAGCATGGTCTGATCCAGCTTCACGGCAGCGCCCTTCGTAGCCCTAACAGCAAAATAAATCCCAGCATTGTCTAGTGTGATAGCATGGTGAGTTAGTACATGATCAATCCACTCATCCATTAAATCCATCTTTTGTGCGAAGGCCTGGGTAGAAATTTTTGTATGGGGGAAGAACCCATTTTCAACTCCTAATCTTACCACATCCTTGTAATCAATTAACTCCAACATGGCTGGAGTGGTAAGGGGGCTCAACAGTAGCAAATCTCCAGTGGCAGGAGCCGGTAGATTCTTTACTTTAAACCTAGCATGATAAAAGTCTTTCTTACCTAGATAGGGGGCTTTCTTCCACAGGGTTTTAGGAAGATCAGGAATATCTTCAGGTTATTTAATAGATTTGGAACCTTTTGTCTTGGCCATTTCTGCAGAAAAGCAAGAAAAAAGGGGGGGGGGGAATATATCCACCTTTAGTTCAGATTCAGGAAGCAGTTCTGGGTTTTTTTAGAAATCGGAGGAAGATGAACAGTTCTGGATCAGTTCTGGGTTTAGAATCTCAGAATTTCAGAAGATTGTTGTTTGAAAATCGATTCAATCTCTCGTTTCAATCTTTTAGGGTTTAAAAGGAACCTCTTCCGCAGTTTCAAATAATGGCGTATTCCAAACAGTTCAGGGTTTTCAGATTCAAGACACTTCAAAGGATATGGAATACATTAATGAAATTGTGCAAAGCCAACCTTGTTTTGATGAAGCAAGTTGAAGAAGACGGTTGGCAAGAAAGAACTGATGATTGATTATCTGTATTTGCTCTTGAAGGCTCTCAGGTAACATCCACTTTAGAGAGAGAAGCAATGCTCTGAAACAATGGAGGGCATGAAGTATTTATTCAAAAACACGGAAGAGTCGCGTACTTTCAGTGGTCAACTCACAACCGTCACCGCTAAATCGCGCAATCACAGGTCGATGCTGACGTCATGCCTAAAAACCTAATAGAACAGACGGCACGACTCTAGGGATCCTAGGTCATAATGGCACGCACGTGGGGTGATTTTGCGTGTATTTGAATTGGTGCGTGGCAACGACGCGTGCACTGGTTTTTGCGCATTGAAGCCTATCCGGCTAGGCGTCTCCACGTGCAAAAAAGGGGGCTAATGTAGTTAGTTCTTTCCAGATAGACAGATCATAGCCACATGGCGAACATCCGACACATCTAGCTGTGCTCCACACACACTGGATCACCATCCGCGCTGATCCACGTGCGGGCTGCGAGACAGGGCCCTCGCACACCACCACACGGGACTTGTAGGGACTTAGTGGTTTGGAGGCTAGAGTAACTCCTGTCGCGCGCGAGCGACAACCAAGCCCGCGCGCGACCCCTAGTGACTGCTTTTGAGAGATTTATGGCACGAGCTCCATAAACCCGGTCAACCCGGTCAAACCCGGTCAACCTCGTAACGGTTCCGGTATACGCGGATAACGTGCTGCAACGGTTCCTATATACACGGACGAACGTGCCGTTGTGGTTAAGCTAATTAAGCCGCCATTGATGGGCGCATTAACCACACTACAACGGTCACATTCTCCATTATATATAGATCGTTAACCCTTCCATACAGGGGAGAACACACCTGAGATACGCGGAAGCTCTACCAAACTCCTGTCTATCTCTCTCTCTCATACAGTGCTATTGCCTTACTCTCTCCCTACACACAACCCCACACTTCTTGTGTCCTTTCTATCCTCTGCTATTGGTGTATATTGAGTCCTCTCTGCAGGATTCTGTCATACACAATACCCCTTTACATCTATGTAATTCTTCGCTTCAGGGTCATTTTCCAGTATTTCTTTGGTGATTTTACTATTCGCATACTCGCGAAAGAAGTATTGCACCCATTTTCCCCAAGTGTTATTTGCAGAGGTCTCAACTAGCTGCCATTCGGGAAGTACTTCTGCAGATGTCCAACGAGTAGAAATTTTCTTCACCTCGGTCAAACACTCCTCCATCTGCGCATATAGAGTGAGCTCTGGACCAGGTTTCAAAGAACTTAAGGGATCCACTTCGCCCATAGGATAAAGTTCATATAGAATTTGAACATCTTCCAGAGTGGGGGCGACCTCAAATTCAGCAAAGTGAAAAGTGTGGGTCGCAGGTGAGTAGCGAGAAAGAAGGTTTAGAAGCATGGTCTGATCCAGCTTCACGGCAGCGCCCTTCGTAGCCCTAACAGCAAAATAAATCCCTGCATTGTCTAGTGTGATAGCATGGTGAGTTAGTACATGATCAATCCACTCATCCATTAAATCCATCTTTTGTACGAAGGCCTGGGTAGAAATTTTTGTATGGGGGAAGAACCCATTTTCAACTCCTAATCTTACCACATCCTTGTAATCAATTAACTCCAACATGGCTGGAGTGGTAAGGGGGATCAACAGTAGCAAATCTCCAGTGGCAGGAGCCGGTAGATTCTTTACTTTAAACCTAGCATGATAAAAGTCTTTCTTACCTAGATAGGGGGCTTTCTTCCACAGGGTTTTAGGAAGATCAGGAATATCTTCAGGTTATTTAATAGATTTGGAACCTTTTGTCTTGGCCATTTCTGCAGAAAAGCAAGAAAAAAAGGGGGGGGGAATATATCCACCTTTAGTTCAGATTCAGGAAGCAGTTCAGGGTTTTTTTAGAAATCGGAGGAAGATGAACAGTTCTGGATCAGTTCTGGGTTTAGAATCTCAGAATTTCAGAAGATTGTTGTTTGAAAATCGATTCAATCTCTCGTTTCAATCTTTTAGGGTTTAAAAGGAACCTATTCTGCAGTTTCAAATAATGGCGTATTCCAAACAGTTCAGGGTTTTCAGATTCAAGACACTTCAAAGGATATGGAATACATTAATGAAATTGTGCAAAGCCAACCTTTTTTTGATGAAGCAAGTTGAAGAAGACGGTTGGCAAGAAAGAACTGATGATTGATTATCTGTATTTGCTCTTGAAGGCTCTCAGGTAACATCCACTTTAGAGAGAGAAGCAATGCTCTGAAACAATGGAGGGCATGAAGTATTTAATCAAAAACACTGAAGAGTCGCGTACTTTCAGTGGTCGAATCACAACCGTCACCGCTGAATCGCGCAATCTCAGGTCGATGCTGACGTCACGCCTAAAACCCTAATAGAACAGACGGCACGACTCTAGGGATCCTAGGTCATAATGGCACGCACGTGGGGTGATTTTGCGTGTATTTGAATTGGTGCGTGGCAACGACGCGTGCACTGGTTTTTGCGCATTGAAGCCTATCCGGCTAGGCGTCTCCACGTGCAAAAAAGGGGGCAAATGTAGTTAGTGCTTTCCAGATAGACAGATCATAGCCACATGGCGACCATCCTACACATCTAGCTGTGCTCCACACACACTGGATCACCATCCGCGCTGATCGACGTGCGGGCTGCGAGACAGGGCCCTCGCACACCACCACACGGGACTTGTAGGGACTTAGTGGTTTGGAGGCTAGAGTAAGTCTTGTCGCGCGCGAGCAACAGCCAAGCCCGCGCGCGACCCTTAGTAACTTCTTTGAGAGATTTATGGCACGAGCTCCATAAACCCGGTCAACCTCATAACGGTTCCGGTATACGCGGACGAAAGTGCGCAACGTTCCCTATATATGCGGAAGAACGTGCCGTTGTGGTTAAGGTAATTAAGCCGCCATTAATGGGTGCATTAACCCACTTCAACGGTCATATTCTCCACTATATATAGGATCGTTAACCCTTCCTTACACATGACCAATCACCTGAACTACGCGGAAGCTCTGCCAAAACTCTGTCTCTGTCTCATAGAGTTACTATCGCTTACTCTCTCCCTATTCACAACTCTACTCTTCCTGTGTTCTTCTTATTCCCTGTTCTTGGTGTACGTTGAATCTTCCCTAAAAGATTCTCCCGTGCACATCAAGTAACGAATTCTTACCAAAATTGGTGTCCTTCTTGGTCTTCACATCACTACGTTTCACCCTCTTCTTTTCTGAAGTTGCTTCACCCTTCTTCTCGGGAGTCGCTTCTCATTTCTTTTCTTTTGAAGTTGGCATACTCTTATTGTCTCCTTTATCAGCAGTAACTTCTTTCTTCTTCTTACTTGATTCTTCCTCTTGAACCTCACTCCCTTGATCTCTGTCCTTTACCATTTCCTCAGTAGCAGATTCAGACTCAGCCACTAGTTCTTCTTGAACTTACTTTCCCTTCTTGATCTTCTTTGAGGGAGGTGATGTCTCATGGACAGTGGGTGTGTCTTCTTAATCAGATCCATGGATGGTAATCTTTCTGTTTGCCTTCCTCTTCAGCGTCTTGTTGGAAGTTTGACCTTGCTGCTTGATTCTTTCAGACTTTCGCTCCATTTTGGTTAGGGTTTGAGAGAGTTTGAGAGAAAAGGGAGAGAGAGAGATAGAGAGAGAGACGAAGAGATAGAAGTAGATAAAAAGAGAAATATGTCCTGAAGTTGGCTTAAGTAGGTAGAAGATAATGATTTAAAGAGGGAGATTTGCATGCAAAAGATTGCAAAAGATTTTGAAGATATTTTGAGATATTTTATCCAAATATCTGAACATTTGAATTATTTTGTAAAATCTAAAAAGAGATTACATAATAATCCACGACCCAATTTATTAAATAATACAAATCCACTTAATCAAAGCAGTGTAACAGTGGTTCAAAGCTTTGAGAAGTTTCAGACTAACACAGAAACTTCAAAGCTTTGAGAAGTTTCAAGGGCTTCAGAAAGTATGATCTCAAGGCTTTGAGATCTACACATATAATACACATAGAGACTAATCCCCGTAAACCAGTGCATCCTTGTTTACCATACCCAATTCAAGCCTTAGGGATGCAAACCTGTCATTTGGCAATGCTTTAGTGAAAATATCAGCTATCTGCTTAGAAGTAGAAATAAAAGATAGAACAATATCACCTTTTTCGGCATGATCTCTAAGAAAATGATGTCTCACATCTATGCTTTGTCCTTGAATACTGAACTGGATTCTTGGAAATAGAAATGTCACTTGTATTGTCAAAGTTGATAGGAACACTTATGAATTCATATCCAAGATCTCTTAGCTGTTGAGCAATCCAGAAAACCTGTGAGCAGCAAGCTCCAGCTGCAATGTATTCAGCTTCTACAGTTGATAGACTACTGAATTTTGCTTCTTTGAATGCCAACTTATCAGTGAAGATCCAAGGAATTGGCAACATCGAGAAGTACTCTTTATGTCTACTTTGTATCCTGCAAAGTCTGCATCTGAATAACCACTCAACATAAAGTTAGATCTTCTTGGATAAAAAATCCCCAAGTCTTTTGTTCCATTCAAATATCTGAAAATCCTTTTCACAACAATTAAATGAGTTTTCTTAGGATCAGCTTGAAATCTGGCCCACATGCACTCACTAAACATAATATCTGGTCTACTAGAAGTTAGATATAGAAGTGAACCAATCATACATCTATACTTTTATTGATTCACAATCTTACCAGTTGTGTCTTTGTCTAAAGACAGTGATGAACCCATTGGAGTTTTAACTACCTTGGACTTTGACATGTTATACTTGTTTAACAAGTCCAGAATGTACTTCCCTTGATGCACAAAAATTCCTTTATTCATTTAATGTACTTGAAGTCCAAGAAAGAAGTTCAGTTCTCCCATTAAGCTCATCTCAAATTCCTTGCACATTAGACTTGAAAACTCCTTTGGAAGAGCGTCATTAGTAGCATCAAATAGAATATCGTCAACATATATATGCACAACTAACAAATATTTTTCCTGACTTTAGATATAAAAGAGTTTTGTCAACCAGTCCTCTCTTGAAACCATTTTCCAGTAAACACTTAGAGAGTCTGTCATACCAAGCCATTGGAGCTTGCTTAAGTCCGTATAAGGCTTTATCTAATTTGTAAACATAATCAGGAAAGGTGTCACTTTCAAAACCTGGTGGTTGAGCAACATATACATCTTCTTGTAAATAACCATTCTGAAAAGCACATTTGACATCCATTTGAATTTTTTTTAATATTATTATGTAATGCAAATGCAAGAAGTATTCTGATATCTTCAATCTTGCAACAGGGGAAAATATTTCCTCATAGTCAAAACCTTCTTCTTGATTGTATCCCTGTGCAAACAGTCTTGCTTTGTTTCTCACAACCTTACCTTTCTCATCAAGTTTATTTCTGAACACCCATCTTGTTCCAATCACTGATTGATCCTTTGGTCTTGGGACCAAATTCGAGACTTTGTTCCTTTCAAACTCGTTCAGCTCATTCTGCATTGCAGTGATCCAATCTGCATCTTGTAGTGCTTCTTTTGCATTCTTAGGCTCAATGAGTGATACAAAAGCACTAAAAGCACACAAGTTCCTCAATTGACCTCTTGTCTGAGTTCCAATTGTTGGATCTGATATGATATTCTCTGTTGGATGGTCTGATAAATATTTGAGTTTCTTTCTGGGTATCCAAGTATATGGACCTTTTAGGCTTTGAGTTCTTTATACAGTAGAAGGAGCATCATATTTCCTGTCAGTCTCAGTCTCAAGGCTTTGAGATTTTGGCTTAGCAGGGGGTTCAAGGCCTTGAGATTCTTCTGAAAGTTTCTGATGCTTAGTTTTGCTTCCACTGACTTTCTCACAGTCCTCATCAGCCTCAAATTTATTCAAACTAAGATCTCCAAAACTTTCACTCAGAGAATCATCAATACTTTCATCAAAAAATACATGCATACTCTCATCTAAAACCTTAGTTCTTTTATTGTAAACCCTGTAAGCTTTACTAGTTTGAGAATAACCAAGAAAAACTCCTTCATCACTTCTAGCATCAAACTTACCAAGATTATCTTTGCCATTTTTATGCACAAAACAAGTACAACCAGAAGGTTTAAAGTAAGCAACACTAGGCTTTCTTCCTTTGAACAATTCATAAGGATTTTTCTTCAGAATAGGTCTGATCAAACATCTATTGAGCACATAGTTGTCAGTATTAACAACTTCTTCCCACAAAAACTTTGGCAAATTACTTTCAAGTAGCATAGTTCTAGACATGTCTTCAAGAGTCCTATTGTTCCTCTCAACTAAACCATTCTGCTGAGGAGTTCTAGATGCAGAAAAGTTGTGTGAGATGCCATGTTTTGCACAAAATAAATCAAAATCAATTTGATGAAATTCCCTACCATGATCACTCCTAATAGACGCAACGGGTCAATTTTTCTAAGTTTGAAGCTCTTTGCAAAGTTTTGAAAATCCAGATAATGCTTCAGACTTTTCTCTAATGAACATAACCCAAGTAAATCTAGAGTAATCATCAACTATAACAAGCATATATCTCTTACCTTTGGGTGTTTGTACCCTCATAGGACCACACGAGTCCGGATGCATCAATTCTAAAGGTATAGAAGTACTTACAAAGTTCTTTGGCTTGAATGAACTTCAAGTATGTTTACCTTGAGTACATGCCTTGCAAATCTTATCATCTTTGAATTTGAGGATTGGTAATCCTCTTACCAGATCTCTTGAGATGAGTTTGTTCAAAGTATGCATGCTTATAAGACCAAGTTTTCTATGCCACAGGTTTGATTCATCCTTCAAAGCTTTGAGGCATTCCAGACTATCATCTGCAAATTTGTCAGTACATAAACATTATGTGACCTATGAGTAGTGAGAATGCAATTGCCTGATTTTTCATCTTGCACCGCACATTTCTCCTTGTTAAAAACTACCTTATTACCTTTATGACAAAGCTGAGAAATACTCAATAAATTATACTTAAGACCATCAACTAAATAAACATTTGAAATTGAATATGCAGAATTGTTACCAATGCTTCCTATACCAATTATGTTGCACTTTGCTTTGTAACCAAGTAAGATTGTTCCCTCTGATTTCTCTTTAAGCTCTAAGAATAGAGATTTCTTTCCACTCATGTGCCTGGAACATCCACTATCCAAAATCCATAACTGATCTTTCAAAGCTTTGGCGACAACCTGCAAAATTCAATCAATGCCTTAACATGCTATTAGACAAAGTGTAGAATTTTGATTCATACTCAGATTCAACCATATTAGGTGGTCTAAATCATTTTGGAACCCAAATCTGTTTCACTTGTCCCTTAGGCTGATAAGGATAGGTATTCCTCATTATGTGAGGTTATGTCCTTCTAAGGGGGCAAGTTAATTTCACATGTCCAATTTTGCAGCAGTAATGACACTTCGGAGAATGTCTGCTTCCTGATTTCACAAAGTGGTTTGGTTTCTTCTTGGAAAATTTGAATGATAACCAATTCCCTTTTTTATACAGAATACATACTTCGTCCAAGCATCAGATTTAGCTTCTGTTCTAAGCCAGCAAAAGTTGAAAGAACTTTCTCAGATTCTTGAAGCTTACTAGTCAATGAAGTTTTTTGTTGTTCTAAATCATCCTAATGATTTTTTAGATCAACAAACTTGTTAGTTAAAAGAGTGTTTTGATCACCTACTTCTTTGGCCTGTGATTTCAAAGATTTTAATCTGCTGCCTAAGGCTTTGAAGTCACTATCAATTTTCAACTTAATAGCTTCAAGGCATTTGTTCTAAAGAAACAAATCTAAGTTTTCTTTTGCTTGCTCATGAACCTTCATTTTCAAGGAATCAATCTCATTCCTGTAACTTTCATCATTCAAAAACATACTTTTGAGGATTTCAGGTAAGAAATCAGAAGGACTCGATAAAAGATTATTTACCATGTCTTCAACTGGCTTCTCAGTAGATTGGTCTTCTTGATGCCCAGCCATTAGACATAGATTGACTTGCTCCTCATCAGAAGCTGAGTCCAAAGAGTCTGAATCACTCCATGAGGCTATCATTGCCTTCTTCCTTCTGTTGTTATTTTCCTTCTTACGAAATTGTTGCTTTTCTTCTTTTGAGGACAATATCCTACCAAGTGATCTGCATCTCCACACTCACAAAAATTCATAACTTCAGGTTTATATGAATGTGAAGTAGACTTACCTTTCTGATCCTTACTGGTTGAGGATATGAATTTTTCTTTGTTGTAGTCCTTGTTTCCAAATTTTCTCTTCATCTTCAGAATTCTAGCCAAGGCTTTGGAAATCAAGGCTAAGGAATCATCATCATCCTCCTGTTCAAGGCTTTGGGATTTTTCATTGTCTTTTTCCTTGGGTGCCAGGCTCTTGATGTTGTCACTCAGCTCACCACCAACCTCCTTCATAGAGATCTCATGAGTGAGCAATTTTCCTTGTAGATCATCTAGTTCCAGAGTGATTAGGTCATGAGCCTCTTCAATTACAGTTGTCTTAGGCTCCCATTTTGCCTTTGGTAAGCTTCTGAGTATATTCTTGACCTTTTCCTCATTTGAGAAATCTTTTCCCAAGGATTCCAAGTTGTTCACAGTATATGTAAACCTTTTGAACATATCTTTGATGGATTCATCAGAATTCATCTTAAATAGTTCATACTGTCTCAAAAGGATATTAATCATTGTCCGATTGACTTGGCTGGTTCCTTCATAACTGACAGTCAGCTTGTCCCATATCTCTTTTGCACTTTTGCAGTTGGATATCATGTTGAACTCATCTGCACTAAGAGCACATTATAATAAGTTCAAAGCTTTGTAATTCTTTGATACCTTTTCCACTTCAGTAACTGAAAGATCTTCACCAGGCATCCACTGACAGTAGTATAGAACAAGTTTGGCCCATTCACAACAATAGACCATAGTTCCATGTCCTGGTCTATGATGAACATCTTCATAATGTCTTGCAATGAATAAAGTTATCTCCACAAAACAATGGGGGTCTATTGGCTGCTCTTCCCTGTGAGAATCCTCCATCACCTACATTACTCATTGTCACAAGATTGTTAGATCCTTAAACAGTGAACTGAAGCTCTGATACCAATTGAATAGAGTATGCTAACTTTTTCCAACACACAGTCTTTTAAAAACTAGAGTAGTGCAGACAGTTGATATCTCAAAGCTTTGAAATAGTTTTGACAAAATTGAAGATATAACTGCATAGCTTATAGGCTTAAAAGGTTTGACATTGGAAAGCTCCAAAGCTTTGAAACTTCTTGAATAAACTGAATGTAAAGATTAAAAAAAAGTAAATAACAGAGACACAAGGATTTTTCAGAGTTCAGTCACAATTGATCTAGTCTCTGCCTGAGGAATCTAATTCCTCCAGAATTGAAACAAACCTTCGTATAAATCACCCAGATTTAGCCCTAGATCTCAAGCCTAAGTGAACTACCTTACACTTATACAACTTGTGGTTCCCAACCTATCTAGTTACAGGCTACAACCTGTTGAAACGGTAAGAACCTCTTGTTGTTCACTTGAACAACCAAACTACTAAGTTGAGTGAGGTTTCAGAAATGTAGAATGAAATAACGTCCTCAGAGCTACTCTGAGTGATTACCTCAGCAGCAGGAACAATGGCACTTCTTAATAAATCCAGGCCTGTTGGCATAACTTCTAGGAGGAGAGATGAGCTGAACCTCGCACATCAAGGCGTCACAGGGATCCAAATCACCTAAGCCTTCGACAGTCTGAGGAATTATGAGGCCCAGCTCATTGTTGGCTGAATTAGTAGCAAGAATACCAACACTTGCCTCACCAATGGTCAAGCTCGCAGTAGGAGCATCAACAATCACACCTCGCGCATCAGCAGGCTCACTTGAAGCGGCGGCAGGCTCATTTAAAGCAACACCTCCTGCAGGGAAAATTTGGATAAGTCATTGAGGTAATTTAAGTTATGAACTATTTTGTTATGTTCTCCTCTATGTTTAGATTAAAGATGAGCACCTCCATACTCATGTGGGATTGCAGCTCCAGCACCATATACTATAGATGCGACACCATATGCTACAGATGTCCCCTCATCTATCACATCCTTAAGGTGTGCATGACCTGACGTTATGTGAAAACTTTTCACAATACGGAATAACTTGCTAAACTTACTTGCAAACATTGTTCAAGTGTTTACCTGAGGATTCGCCACACTTGTTCACCAACCATCGGTGAATGTCGTGTTTAGATACACCATGCTTTAATGCACCGAAGATTACCTCTTGGTAAGTTACAGCAAGATTAAAAATCATACCTTCTTCACCACCAGCTATTTCTTCGAAATAATGTTGTGCTTGCTCTAGAGCAGCCACGCTCATGCTTCCAGCATGTTGCTCTTCCAAACTTCTCCTTTTTACCGCTTCTACATCATCGTCCTCGCGCTTCCTTCTTCTCTCTTTCGCCTCAGCAGCCATCCTCTTGGACTCCTCAATTATGGCCGCGTCTATGGGTTCACTTGACGCATCTGGGCGAGAGCCCTTTGTTCGTATGCGTTCCTTGGCCAAAATCCGATGATGGTCTCAGCATCATCATATGCTAAGACAAAATTTGTTTTAACAACATTATTGTTGAAAATTTCGATTCAAAGAAGAAAATTAAGTTCATTCAGTTAACTTCCGGACTTTCTTGTCTTGCTTCTTCTTCTTGTTCTTATTCTTCTCTTTATTCTTCTCTTTATTCTCTCTCTTATCTATCTTCTTCCTCATGATCATATGGGACAAAATCTTCAACTACTAGTTCCTTTCGGGACTTGCGGAGCAGACGACCTTTGCCTTTGCCTTTGGGAGCAAGAGCCTCTATGGGCGGCGAAGCCGGAGCTTCCCTGGGCGGCGAAGAGATCACGATCGATTTTTGTTTCTTCCTTTTGTCCCATATGGCGGCGAAGAGATCATGATTGTTATTTACATTAGCGAAAGATTCAATGTACTCAATCATGCATCTGATCCCTCCCCTAACAGCGGTTACCTTCTCAGAAAGGATCACGTCGGCACATAGGTGATTTTCCTTGTCCAACAAGGAATAAAACCCAAGCAAAATCGTCTAAAATACAAATTTGACGAAATGGGAATGAATTGCTTCTAATAGAGGGAGCTCTGCTGATGCGCGGAGAAGTGGATTTGGCAAACCTTGCCTGCTGGGTATTCCAGAAAGAGATCCAAGTTTTGGTGGGGCGACCATCGCGCTTCCCTGAAGGCTGATCGAAAGGCAGACTGCCAACCAGAACAGACTTCCACTTGGGTATCACCAGTCGTCTGTAGCAACCAATTTTCACTGAATTAGGCCATAGGGAAGGTGCCACTATGTCATAGCCCATCTGAGGGAAAACAAGAGTGGGATTAACATCGTCTGTGATACGCTCATACTTAGGCGATATCTCAGTGATATGCTCAGCAAGAGCAGGCAATGAGCCTCTCAAACACCAGCAGACGAATTCCCTGAAATAGCTGGGCCCTTTGATGAGGCTGTCCTTGGAGATAGGGCCACCTACAGCTGGGTACATATGTTCATAGAATCTCACCTCTTCAATGCGAGTGGCATAAGGTCTGGCAACAAACTTGGTTCGATCATCGCAGATCAAACTCCATGCACACTTAGGCTCCTTTGTCTTATACCACCGTGAGCCCCATCCACATCGAAGTGCGTTCTGAGGTCCAGGAACATTCTATGCTCTAGCTTTTGAATGGACGGGAGAATAGTAAAGCCATATTTAAAACACCCACATGGAGAGGAAGGAAATGTTGAAGTAAGCACATCAAGTCGCCCGTGCGACTCTTCAACTGCAACCACAAGCTGGTCCAGTCGATGGTAGAGGGTTACCTACACCAGATGCCCGAGTGCGACGTTCTGGCCTAAGGATAGCTTCATAGAAATAGGCAGAACTTGATAAAAGACCCCATCATGAGGATTACCATCGATCAAGTACCGCGAGAGCCAAATGCAAAGAAAGCCACACAAGGTCCAGTTGGACCCTTTGCCTTCGACATAATTCTTCGCCTTGGGGTCCTTCTTCAGTATCTCTTTGGTGAGCTTGCTATTCTCATAATCGCGGAAGAGGTACAGCACCCACTTGCCCCAAGTATTCTTCGCAGAAGTATCAACTAGTTGGAATTTTGGAAGAGCTATCGCAGATGTCCAACGAGTAGAAATCTTCTTGACTTCTTCTATGCATCCACCATCTGCTCATATAGGGCGAGCTCTTCATCAGTGTCTAGTGCAGCCAAGGGATCGACCTCGCCCATGGGAGGAAGATCATACAGCATATGCACGTCCTCCAAGGTAGGGGCTGCCTCAAACTCAGCGAAATGGAAGGTATGGGTTATGTGCAAGTACCTGGAAAAGAGATTCAGAAGCATGGTCTGATCCAGTTTCACAGCAGTACCCTTTGTAGCCCTGATGGCGTAATAAATCCCAACTTGGGTCAGATTGACAGCATGATAAGTCAGTACATTATCAATCCACTCATCCATTAAATCCAACTTATTCACGAAGGCTTGGTTTGAGATCTCAGTGTGTGGGTAGAATCCATTTTCAAGACCCAATCTCACCACATCCTTGGCGTCAATTAAGTCTAAATCCGCTCGAATAGGCGAAGGGGTTGGCAATATCAGGTCCTCAGAAAAAGGTTCGGGCAGTTTCTTCAACTTCACAGTGGCATGATAGTAGTCTTCACCACCTAGATAAGGAGCCTTCTTCCACAAAGACTTGGGAAGATCGGGGATCTCTTCAGCTTCTTTCACAGATTGGGTTGCTTTTGTTCTATCCATATCTACAGCAAGAAAAGGAGGGAAGAGATATATCCACCTTTAGATTCGATTCAATCAGAAATTCAAGAACAAATTTTACGAGTTTTTGAAGAATTGTCTGGTTCAGTTTCAAGAGTGCCAAGTTTCTGGGTTTCAAGCTAGCTTATATGAACTTCAATTTTGGGAAGTTACAAGTTTTCGATTCGATTTCCCTGGTTTTAGAACCTCGGATATCAAAATAACAAAGTTTCAATCTTTTAGGGTTTTAAGAACCTTTTCAAGAAAGTTACCAACAATGGTGGGTTTTAAGTGTTTCCGGATTACAAATTCAACAGGTAAAGGAATGTCAAAAAGGGGAAATTCATATTGGAAGCATTAATCAAAATCAAAAGGAACAACGTTGTGTTTTTGAAGTAATTTGAAGGAGTCGGTTCGCTAAGAAGAACTGGTGATTGATAATCTGGATTTGCTCTCGGAGATTTCCAGAAAACATTCACTCAAGAGAGAGAAACAGGAGCTTTCAACAATGGAGGATAAGGGGTATTTATTCAAAAGTTACAGAAGAGTTGCGTCTTTTCGATTGTCGAATCGCAACAGTCACCGCCGAATCACGCAATCACAGGGCTTTGCTGATGTCACGGCTAGAAACCCTATAGGAACAGAAGGCACGAGCCTAGGGATTCTAGACTATAATGATGCGCACGGGGGATGATTTCTCGGACATTTGAATTGGTGCATAGCTACAACGCGCGTTAGTTTTTTCGCATTGAAGTCTATCAAATAAGTGTCTCCACGCGCAAAAAGGGGGCTAATGTAGATAGTGTGTTCTAGCAACGTGAGTCAGCTTACACGTGGCAGTCATCTAGCACATCTGGTGGTGCTCCAGTACTACACGAGCATGACCCATGCTTATCCATATGGGGGCTGCGAGACAGGGCCCCTCGCATATCATTCCACACGGGACTTGTAGGGACTTAGTGGTTTGGAGGCTAGAGTAAGATTTGTCGCGCGCAAGCGACAACCAAGCCCGCGCGCGAACCTTGGTAACTACTTTGAGAGATTTATGGCCACGTGTCTCATAAACCCGGTCAACCTCATAACGGTTCCGGTATACGTGGGTGAAGTGTGTAACGGTCCCTATATATGCGGTCGAACGTGCCGTTATGGTTGAGGTAATTAAGCCGCCATTAATGGGCGCATTAACCCACTAAAACGGTCACACTTCCACTATATATAGTATCGTTAACCCTTCATTTCAATATTCTGACATAACTATGCGGAAGCTCTGCCCATATACTGTCTCTCTCTCTCCCTCTCTCTCTCTCTCTCTCTCTCTCTCTCTCTCTCTCTCTCTCAGTTACCATTTTCTTGCTCTCTCCCTACCCACAACCTACACTCTCTGTGTTCTTATACTCTACCCCTGGTGTACACTAGGATCTTCCTCAAAGGATCCTCCTGTATACAACGGGAGACATAAGTCAACCCTTCATCTAATATTATGTCACGTCATTAATCTCCGTATAAATCTTTCCACTTTACGTCATTACACATTATATCATGTTCCATGTAATTTCTCAAAAGAATACTTCAAATAAAAATCAACTTCAAATCAAAGCATATAATCATGAAACACATTTTGAGACATATTAATAAAACATGTGTAGACAGGAAAGAAGATAAATCTCAAGGGTTGGCATATCAACCCACCTTGATTCACAAGCAAAAGCAAGTTACTCCCTAATAGTACTCAATGTATCCTTCGTCAATGCAATCATCTCGTACGTATTGAGATATGTACTTATTCAAAACACAATACTACATATAGACACACAATGCCTGCATGAGATAACATTGTTCCTACTAAGTCTATTTCAATGTCTATAGGTCACCACTTTGTCAAAAACACAACCATACACTTGCTCAGAAATCCCATAACCAATATGCACATAACCTAACATAACTTCACTAATTTATTACTCCAACTTCCCAAATATATCATGACTAAAAAGTAGTATCATTAGATCCAAAACACTCAAAAAAATAATTATTGCATCAAAAAGATTCGAATTTTGATTCCCGGATCAAAAGATATACTTTAACATTACTAGACAACATTCTGTTATAACAACAGTTTTGTCCGTCGCTAAAGCTAAAACTTCGGATTTTCACATAAACTAATATCCAAAACATCTAGTTAATCAAATCCTCTTCAATTCCTTTCGATTTACAGCAATTACCCACTTCAATTCAAGTTATTATCCACTTAATAAGATCACCTAATTACCTAAATCAACTAATTAATCATCCCATCCATAACTAGGATTTTTCCCATAAACTATGAACACAAACCACATCAATAACTAAGCAATGATCCTACAACTCCACGAATAATGATACTAACAATATGAATCTAAAAAATTGAAGTATTAATTTGAAGAATCAAACTAGGATTTCGATTAACATACCGGTAGTAAGGTAGGAATGATGATTTCAACGGTGTAACCGAAAATCCAACATCACAACAAAATAGTCTTAGCTATGAATCCATTGATTCATGATCATCGTAGAGATTAGATAGAATAGAGATTGAGAGATTGAGATTAATAGGATATAATATAAAGAAGTGAGAAAAGCAAAAGATAACACAAGAGTAAAGGAGAGGAGGTTGACGGCGGCGCACAGCGGTGGAAGCTTGGCGTTGTCCATAGAACGGGAGAGAAAGAGAGAGACGGGTGAGAGAGAGGCACGAATAGGGAATAAGAAAAGAAAACAAGAAAATAAATAGAGGGGAAAAAGGAAAGATAATAAGAGTATGAAAAAGATTATAGGGTTTTTGGAAACATTCCATAAAACTAGACTAATTCAATTTAGTCCAACTCAACTAATTCAATTTAGTCCAACTCAACTTTATAACACTTCTCCAAATAGCCCCCATTTTACCAAAAGACTCTTAAGTCATAATATCTCCCCTCAAATTCCCTAAATACCATTTTAACCCTATAACAAAAAAAGGGGTATTTCATCCTTCACTCCTTAGAAAGAGCTTCGTCCTCGAATCTTAAAACATAAAGCTTCTTCCTCAAAACAACTGCTTCTCTTTAACCTCAAACTTTCAGACTAATGGTCACGATAGTAACGATACTAAAGACATCAACCACTATTATATGCAAACATGCAAAAATTTAAAACAAAACTGATACTGCTAATGTAAGGCAATGCAACCGAAATACAGTGTAAGAAAACACGAAGGGTTACAACCTCTCCCCCTTCGAAGAGTGACGTCCCGGGAACTCAGTTACGTCTTCGAACAAATGATGGTATTTCTTCTTCATCTCATCCTCTGCTTTCCTATGTAGCATCTTCTATTTGTTGATTCGTCCACATAACTTTCATCAATTTCACGCTCAGGCTACGCGTATCTCTTATCTTAGCATCCGAAATCTTAATAGGCTATTCTTCATAATTCAACGAAGGACCTATCAAAACTGGTTCAGGGTCCAGTACATGTGATAAATCAGGAATAAACTTCTTCAACTGCGATACGTGAAATACGTTATGCACTCGCGTCAAACTAGATGATAAACCTCAGAACTCCCTTTGTAGGTGATACTTTTAAAAAAAGTCCCACTTGAAATTCAACCGGTCTTCTTTTTTGATCCGCATACAACTTCTGTCTATCCAGTGCTGCTTTCATTCGATGCTGAATTAGTCTCACTTGGTCAGTCATCTCCTCAATCACTTGGGGTCCAATCACTACAGTCTCGCTTATGTCATTCCAACATAGCGGCGTACGACATTTCCTTTCATACAATGCTTCATGTGGTGTGAAATTTTGTAAAGTAAGTAAAATAATAGGATCTAATACTCTAGAAGGGGGGTGAACAGAGTATGGAAACTTTTTCTCAAACCAGCCTTTTAAAACTTTAAGCAATTGTGCAGTTAATATCTCAAAGCTTTAGAAATGATTTGAGAAGATAGAGATATAATATATACTCACAGAAGCTTCAGAGCTTTGAGATTGGAAATCCTCCAAAGCTTTAGAGCTGCATGTACTTAATTGGAATGAAAATCAACACAATAAATAACAGGAACACATGGATTTTTACAGAGTTCAGTCACAAATGGACATAGTCTCTTCCTGAGGGATCTAATCCCTGCAGGATTTCAACACAAATTCTTATTAATCACCCAGATTTAGCAATATATCTCAAGCCTAAGTGAACTACCTTACACTTATACAACTTGTGGTTCCCAACTTATCTAGTTACCAACTACAACATGTTGAAACAAGTAGAACCTCTTTTTGTTCACTTGAATAACTAAAAAACTAATTTTTGTGAGGTTTTAGAAAGATAGAATGAATACAATTCAGTACAAGTAGAAGAACTGATAAAAAGATAAGCTGATTAAGCTTGGAATAGTTCTTCTGAATTGATGAATGATCTACTGCTCTTGCATTGTTGATTGGCCTGATTGTTTGAAGATTTCTGTAACTTGATCTCTCTTGTTTGTAACTCTCTTCAAATACAACATTGATCAACCTCTCTCTACGTGTATCTCTTTGATATTCAAACTATGATCTTTTATCAACAGTCAGCAACAACTCTGAGATATTTTACGAACTGAATTCCTATAAATCCTCTTCCTTAATATGCTTCTTTCAATAGCTATGCTTGGATAGCTAAATGAGTTAATTATGAATGTTGTACTGACCAAAAAACCTGCACACACTCAGAAAAAAAGATCAAATAACATCTAGACAAAATAGCAACAAGATCTGATCTGTAACAGACAGACATTTCATGAAAAATTGGACTTATTTTTCCTTAGGTTACATTCAGTTTCTTTAACCAACTGAGTAGATATAACTGTGAATCAACATAAACAAGTAATAAAGATTTAGAATAACTCAATACTCAGTTTTGAATCCAACTAAGACAACATGAATACACAAATATGTTAGGTGAACTTTAGCAGTATATTGTCATCAGAAAACCTCAAAGCTTTGGTGCTTTGATTGCTAATTCACAAGTGTGAGCCTTGATGCTCAATTCTTTAATCTGTGTTATACAATCCAAAACAAGACTGAATAATATTTGCAAAATACATTAGTGAATGATAAACTCATTCTCTAATCCAATTCAATAAGCCTGCAAACACAGAAACAGATAAGCACAATATAATCATATGAACACTACAGTATCCCAAAGCTATGAAGCTTTGATATTTAGTGTTGTTTCTCAACTTCTGATTCTGGATTTCATCATCAAGGAACAAAAGATCCCCCTAAGTTTATGAACCCATTCAATACTTAATACCTTCTGATCTATCATGGTGCCATACCAATACTGGCATGATAGATGTTATTATAAGAAAATTCTATCAACGTTGATCCGTCTACCCACGATCCTTGAAAATCCATAACACAAGCTTGCAATATATCCTCTAAAGTCTGCATATTCCTTTCTGATTGTCCATCCGTTGCACGATGGAATATTTTACTAAACCTCAATTCTGTTCCCATTGCTTCTTGCAACGCTTTCCAAAAATGTGATAGGAAATTTGGATCCCTATCAGATACAATGGAACTCGGCACTCCATGATATTGTACAATGTTCTTCACATATTCATCCGCTCTCTGTTCCATATTCCATGTGTCTTTCATTTGAATAAATCTTGTTGTATTCGTCAATCTGTCTGCAACAACCGAAATCTTAATCAATCCGTTCTTCCATGTTGGTAAAGTAATAACGCAATCTATCGAAATAGAATCCCACTTCCAAATTGGATTGCACTAGTCCTCCCGTTCGTTTATGCTCAAATTTCACCTTTTGGACTTTCAAGCATCTTGCTACAAATTCATCTACCTCATTCTTCGTATTCGGCCACCAATACGTCTTCTTCAGATCCTTTTCTAGCTTATCACCTCCGGGGTGTACTGAGTATGGTGTATGGAGTGCTTCACGCATAAAATTTTCCTTACTTTCTACACACCTGTGTGGAACACACCTCCTTCCCTTGCAACGAATACTACCATCCTCGTGAATGTTAGATTCCTTTGCTGGCCCTTGGGAAATATTTTTTTTGATCCTTTCCAACAAATGCTCATTCAAAATTCTAACTAGAGATCCCCATAATAAAATAGAACAATTCCTAACAAAATCCCAAAATGCTTTTAAGGTGAGGGTGGGTGGGATAACCCTTATTGTAACACCCTAAAATTGTATAGGGGTCAATTTATAGTTAACTAAAATTATGGGTCAGATGTGTAATTCTCCTTTTCAATAGTGGATGCTGACAATTGATCATCATTGAATCCTTAGAATGAGAGTTCATCTTGGGGACAATATGCAGTTATTAGAAATATGGGGCTCTTTTGTAATTCCTCAAACTTGACTTTTGCTAGCTAAAGTTTGGCCAACTTGAGAATATTGGAATTGTGGTATCTAGAGAATAACCTAAAGATTGGGGGTTCACAATTTAATTTTCAGAAAGTCCTAAGTTACCACTAATTTCTCAATATACCATAGCTTTGTAATATTTTCCAAAAACCACCCCCCTAATGCCACTTTTTCCCTTCAATTCTTGCCACCTAGCTGGTGAAGTGGCAACACCTCAGCCCTCTATCTCAGCAACTAGGCAGGAGCATTGAATTTCATGATCATCATCATCATCTTTCTCCTTCGGTGTCCATGTCTCCACTGCCTCCACAACACAACTGTAACTCCACCAAACCTCCTCAACTCAGTGACCTGCTACAGCCACAATGTTACCATCATCGGGGGAGTAAAACCCCTCATTTATTTGGTAAACCATTGAGGGAAGAGATGAACATTGGGATTGAAGAAGGTAAGAACCCTAGCGGTTTACATTCTGATTTCGCATTTGTGTAAATACAGACCAATTGAGTGTGCTTTTGTTGTTTCCGAGGTAATTGCATGTTTGTTGGTGCCAAGAACCGACCGTAGCTTATCGGTTTTCTTCAAAGACGACGGGATCTGTAGAGATGATCGTCGAATTCAACAGAACTTGCCAGATTCTACATTTCGCTGCTGGAGGCAGCGGCAAGTCCCTCCTCTTGCTTCTATTTTTCTTTGTAAATCACTCTTACATGATCCTTAATACCCACTGATTTCATTCCAATCACCAGTACCTAATTGTAAAAAAGATTTGGCAAGGTTTAATCTTCTTGTTTTTCGTTTTCCGACGGGCGAAACAGCCCTGTTGGTGGGGTCGTAACTCTCTCCCAAATAAACTAATTCCCTCCCTGTTTTGTTGGTCGGAGAGGGCATATAGTACTACAATTTTTATGGTGTAAAGTCCCATAGGAATAAATCTTTAAATCACCAGTAAATCTTCTCCAAGTTTCTTGAAAATGCTTGGGGTTCTTGATCGGGTAATTCCCTGAATTTTGGACCATCTTTAAACACATGTAACTCAATCAAAAAGGGAAGAAATCTCTTGATTTTTATTGCTACATACTCTCTATATGTATCTCTACAACTTTAGTGGTAATTTTCTCTACAAATTAATGCTTTATCTACCCTGAAATTTGTGTTTTTTAAGTTGGTGCTAAGACGTTTGTAAGACTATGGAGACTTAATTTTGTCTAAATCCTGGATTTGGCTTGATACTGCACGAGTTTAACTTGTTGAACCTTCATGAATGTTTTGGTTCTCGAGGATCTTGAATATGTTCTGCAATCCTTATTCAGCCATCTTTGAAATCCTGTGTTCAGTTCTTCTAAACTCCCCCTGAGTTGATAATAAATTGGCTTCCAACTTGAATGTTTGCACTGATTTCTCTCAAGCTTTGACTTTCAATTTATCATCCACAATGACCTCTCTAGCCTTCATATCCTTGAGCAAGGTTGCTCACATTTCCACTCTGCATCCAAGTGTCAAATCTAACCAAATTGATCGTCCGAGAGAATTTGTGTTGATCAAACTTTAAAAGAGGGGAAAACTGTAACTTCACATAAAAGATGTGTAATGTTGAGATAAATGTCTTGGAGTTACCCACATGGCGTACATCGGTTATTAGGTATAGAATGAGCCATGCTAGGACAATGATGACCGAATTAGGATCCTTCTGCATTTTTACTAAACTTCAAGGGTCTAAGTACAAATAACTACAAGTTGTAGTTTCCTCACTCTATGACTACTTGAGACTGTTAAGAAGATGATTTCATACTGTTAAGCATAATTTGACCTGGTAAGGCAATTCAGACTGTAATAGGGGTTAAAGTACATTTCAATCAAACTTTAAAGACTTGAGTGTAATTAATCAGAACTCAAGACACAATATTAAGTAAATAACTTGGAGACTTAGTAACTATTGAGACTAGACAACTAGGCATAATTGAGAGTTTCAGGAACAGTAAGAGACTGTACTGACACGACTGAGACTTCAGGGGCTAGATAGTCATTCTGGCTAGAAAGCTAGGATGATACTGCGTATGCATTGTATCTCACTAATAAGGACTTACACTAATAAGTATTTATACACTTGTATGTGTAGATTTTATTTGGATAGATAATCACCGTCGTTGATCTGGAGTATTAGGCGGGATATCAGGTAAGCAAACGAATGCTTATTTACTATTGCAGAATACTAGACTAGATGTATGCATGTCTCTATGAGTAAGGGATATGGAACTCATGGAATAGATCTTGTACATCCATATCTTCTCATAAACAGGTAAGTATGATTATTGTTCATGATGATCTTGGATACTTATCAAATAACTTATTCATGTACCCTGACCATTGTATGGTCAAATATCTATGGGACTCAGTCTACGGGCTTCACACAGTTATGAGACATGTTCTTCGGGCTTTACATTCACGTCCTACAGGCTAAGTCGGTACATTGCTAGCTCCCTACTTGTAGGCAACTAGTACTACCCTCTAGACTGACGATCCAGTAGGGGGTGTGCACACTTAAAGTCTAGTTTGTCTTGGTGGATTCATGGTGGTATAGCAATGGGGAATTGAGGATGGAATTATCATAATTTGTCTTTAACGGATAACTTTAACTACTAGTTTAACAATCCCTTTTATAATTGATGTGGGTCAAGTTACTGGAACATGTCTTACAATCATGTGTTGTGTGTTTCAAATATGTTTATATCTATTTCATTATGAAGTCTATCTTGGTTGTTATAAACTAATTTCGTGACAGCACTACCTTCTATGCTTGGTAGGTGAGTACGTGGGATTTTGGAAGATAGGTCATCACTTAGAGGATTATTACACCAGTATTTACAAGCTATTATAGTAAGTTTCTTTTAACTTGTGTGTCTTTAATTTTGTCTTGTAACAGAATCTTTAGGATTTGAATCCTTGCTAAGCATTTCCGTTCTTAGCGGAGGGAATCTCCGGAGAGTCTGGGGGATTCAAGTGTAGTTCTCCCGCACTCTAGGATGGGGGTGTTACAGAAGGAATCAGCAAAAATTGGTAAATAGATTGAAGATTGTAATGCAGGTATGTAAATACAGGATCAAATACTCTAGAATGGGGGGTTGAATAGAGTATGGCAACTTTTTTAAAATGAGTGGTTTTAAAACAAATTGAGAAGAGCTAGAAGTATTTCAAAGCTTTGAACTCTGTTTCAAGGCTTTGAAATGCAAACAGATAGTTTAAAACTTACTGATAGTTTTCAAAGCTTTGAAAAGATTTCAAAGCTTTGAACTGAAACCTGTTTTGAAGTAGTTTGAAGACAAGTACAGAAATGAAATGCAAGAAAATGAACATAGTGATTTGTTAGGAAGTTTGGTCCCAAGTGACCTACTCTCCGCCAGAGGGATCTAATCCCTATAGGATTTCAACAACTTCTTATTTATCAAAAGTTAAGCCCTATATCTCAGGCTAAGAGAATTCCCTTACTCCTTACAACATGTGGTTCTTCCTTACCTATCTAGTAGTTGCTTTAGCTAAATGATACAATAAAAATCTCTATTGTTCCTCTTGAACAACTCATGTGAAGAATGATTAAGTAGTATTAATAAATAAAAAAGATATAAAAATAAAGCTCAGATGAAGAACATTATAAAGACAGTGAAGATGTGAAGCTTGAAGTGTTCTTCTAGTAACTGGAATGGATTGAGTGGATGTATGAACTTCTTCAGTGATGCTTGTCAATCCGTGAGAGTGTTGTAATCTCTGTGTAATGCTTTGTTCTTTTGAATCTCTCACAATCTGTTTCACCTCTATCAATTTGAATTGCAGATATATAAGGATCCTTGCAACTGAAATCCCTAAAAATCCTCCAGAGAATCTTGACTCTCAACAGCTTACTTCCAATGGCTAGCTTCTTGATTTTCTCAATTGATATTGATCTAATCTTCAATTTTCAAGTCTAAGGTAGGATCACACAAGTTTCCATAACAGTAGGATCAATGTACAAGCTTGAATTTCCTTCTCTGCAAACCAGTAAATAAGGAAACTTCCTGCAATACATAGTTAGATAATCCCTGAAAAATAATTTAGGTAAATGATAAGATCAAAGCATGTTATAACACAAAAGTAGTTTGTCTTTCATCACATAATATAGCATGATCAAGTATATAAGATTAGAGAATGCGAGTAAGAACTCCCCCTAAGTTCATGTTGTGCAGTGCATTAAAGTTTCAAGGCTCTGAAATCAAAGCTTTCAAACCAACAGTGAACTTACAGATATTTATAGGAAGTTGATGTCAAGGCTAAGTTCTAAGTGCAAGGTGCCAGACTATCTTAGAAATTTTACTTATCGGATTATGGGTGAAAGTTGAAGGATCTGTATAAATGGATTGTATGAAGGTAAAGGAAATGAATGAATCATTGTAGCAATGGTAACTAAAAGTAGCGGTTAACTTTTAAGTATTATATGGCAAGGAGGACAATATTCTTTGGAAGACAAGAGAGCTAGTATGATGATGGAACGAATAGCAACTTCGGGGGACCTTAAGAAGAAAAGCGTTAGAACGACTTACATAAGATTAGTGGCATTAAGGAATGATATGGGCATATATTAAAATACATTGGGGGAATAAGTAATATAATTAGGAAAAGTGTCCTATCAAGAAAAGAGGTTTGATCTGTGTAATGTTAACATTAATAAGGGAGGAAGGGAAATAGTTTCGATAGGGGGGGAGTGATATGTTGAGTATTGATAAGCGACTTATGAAGAGTTGTTGAGAATATAATGGGGTTTTGAAGAATAGGATAAGCATATATATGGCATGTTGGGGCAAGTTAGTGAGTCTAAGCAGGATTATAAATATGGATTACAAGCAGTGCGTCAGTAGTTGTAAAAATTAATTAGACTTCATGAAGGAAATAAACCATAGAGGAGAAGGTATAGGGAAGCAATAGAGAAAAATCAGAAAGGGTTTTATCAGGGGTGGCTAAAACAAGGAAGCGGAGGAACATTGTGTTAAGTTAGGCAATAGTATGAATATGTACAAGCAGTAGCACAAAGATTAAGGTACCACGAAGAATTGAATATAGACAAGAGAAGTATTTTCCTATACAAAAATAAAGGGTATAAGTTGTTGCATTGACACCCATGAATTGTCTTCGACGGAAAATGGGAAGAAACACCTAAACTTGATGCCTATGCAAGTTTGCCTGTAGAACATAATAGATTCCTCCAGGGTAAAAGACCAGATTAACTTTGAGATGTTCAGACAGGAACTTGTCAGGACTAAAAACCTTAAAATTGGGAAAGATACTTATACTGAAGGGTCCGACCAACGTATCGGAGTGTTACGATATGAGTGACAAGTAAGGGTGGTGACGATTAATAGGGTGAAGAACGAACAATCTTGGGAGCCTGAGACATAACATAGTAGGTAAGATTTCACTAGACGTCCACCAGAAGCCATAAGTACTAAGGAAGAGGTAGATAAATCTTAGGGCATGTAGCCTGGACTAGAAAATTACGGTTAAATAGCAATTATATAAACTTGAAGGCAAGAAATATGAGTAAGTATATTTTAGAAGAACTCGGAGAGGACTTAGCAATCAGCGGCGCTCAGGATATTGTATGAAGTCGGATAGAGGTACAATTATTGGATCAGACTAGTATAAGTGCTCGAGCATTTGAGTAACAAGAAAACTAGTCAGCTTCAAAAGGACGTGGGGACAGTCTTTAGGAGATTATAGTGAAAACCTATTTGAGTACTGATGTTAGACAGGAGTTCATAAGGAAATGAGCTATAAGGGGAGAGAGGGGACAAAGGATGGAATAAAGGGGAAGGTTATGAGGAGTAGGTAAGAATGCCTGATCTTCTAGGACGAAGATTATTTTAAGGGGGGTAGAATGATCACCTTGAATTTTATAGGGGTCAATTTGTAATTAACTAAACTTCTGAGTCAGAAGAGTAATTCTCTGTTTCAATAGTGGATGCCGACGGTTGATCATCATTGAATAATTAGAATGAGAATTCATCTTGGGGGACAATATGCAATTACTAGAAATATGGGGCTCTTTTATAGTTCCTAAAACTTGACTTTTGCTAGCTAAAGTTTGGCCAATTTGAGAATATTGGAAATTGTGGTATCTAGAGAATATCCTAAAGTTGGGGGGTCACAATTTAATTTTCAAAATTTCCTAAATTACCACTTATTTCTCATTATACCATAGCTTTGTAATATTTTCAAAAACCACCCTCTAATGCCACTTGTTCCCTTCAATTCTTGCCACCTAGCTGGTGAAGCGGTAACACCTCAGTCCCTGTCTTAGCAACTGGGCAGAAGCACTAAATTTTCCTCAACAGCATCATCATCCTCAAATTTTCCTTCAATAGACACGTCTCCACCACCACTACCACCACAACACAACCATAACTCCACCAAACCTCCTCAACTCTGTGACCTGCTACAGCCACAACATCACCATCATCGGGGAGTAAAAAACCCTCATCTAATTTGGGAAACCTTTGAGGGAAGAGAGGGACATTGGGCTTGAATAAGGTAGGAACCCGAGCAGTTTGACATTATGATTTCTTAGCTTCTGTGTAAATTCAGACCAATTGAGTGTGCTTTCGTTGTTTCCGAGGTAATTGTGTGTTTCTTGATGCCAAGAACAGACTGTAGCTTGTTTGTTTTCATCATAGACGACGGGATATACAGAGAGGACCTCCGGGATCTGCAGAACTCGCGGGATTCTGCATTTCGCTGCCGTCAAACACTAAGACTTACTACACTTAGATAGGTGAATACAAGGAGAAAACCCTGGCTCATTAATGACCGAGTTATTATAAAATAAAGAATCCGTGTGACCGTAGGCAACACGGAAACTGCTATTCAAGTGACCATAGGCAAACCTTTAAAATAAAGAAGCGGGAAGACTGGAGTCAACCCTTCATTTGCTATTATGTCACGTCATTAATCTCTGTACAAATCTTTCAGCTTTACGTCATTGCGCATTATAACATGTTCCATGTAATTTCTCAAAAGAGTACTCCGAATAAAAATCAACTTCCAATCAATGCATATAATCATGAAACATATTTTGAAACGTACTAATAAAACATGTGCAGACACGAAAGAAGATACAGCTCAAGGGTTGGCATATCAACTCACCTTGATTCACAAGCAAATGCAAGTTACTCCCTAATAGTACTGAACGTATCCTTTGTCAATGAAATCATCTCGTACATATTGAGATATGCACTTATTCAAAACACTATACTACATATATATACACAATTTCTACATGACATAAACTTGGTCCTACTAAGTCTATGTCAATGTCTATAGGTCACCATTTAATCCAAGCTCCAAAACACAATTATACACTTTCTCCGAAATCCCATAACCAATATGCACATAACCTAACATAACTTTACTAATTAATTACTCAAACTTCCCAAACATATCATGACTCAAAAATAGTCTCCTTGGACCCAAAACACTCTGAAAAATAATTCTAGCATCAAACGGATTCGAATTTCTATTCATGGATCAAAAGATATGCTCACTTTAACATTACTAGACAACATTCTGTGATAACGACAGTTTTTTCCATCGTTAGAACTAAAACTCACGATTTTCACATAAACTAACATCCAAAACATCTATCTAATCAATCCCTCTTCAATTCCTTTCATTGTGCAACAATTACCCATTTCAATTCAAGTTATTACCCACTAACTAAAATCACCAAAATCACCTAATTAAACATCCCCTCCATAAGCAGTGTTTTGCACATAAACTGTGAACGCAAACCACATCAACAATTGACCAATGATCCTACAACTTCACAGATGATGATACTAACAATATGAATCTGAAAATTGAAGTACTAAGATGAGGAATCAATGGGTTTCCATTCACATACCGGTAACAAGGTAGGAATGATGATAAATTCAGGTGTAACTGAAAATTAAACGTCACAACAATATAGTCTTACCTATGAATCTATTGATTTATGATCATCATAGAGATTTGAGAGAATATAGATCAATAGGATAGAAGATAAAGAACGCACAAAAGAAAAGGAGAAAACGAGAGCAAAGGAGAGGTGCCCGATGGCGCCTTGGCGTCGTCCGATGCACGAGAGACAGAGAGATGTGAGATAGAGAGGCACGGGTAGGAGAATAAGAAAAGAAATAGAGAAGCAAAAGGAAATAGAATAAGAGTAGGAAAAATTCTAGGATTTTGGAAACAATTCCATAAAAGTAGACTAATTCAATTTAGTTCAACTCAAATTTATAACACTTCTCCAAATAGTCCCTAACTTCTCATAAATTCACAAATGCTCCCTAATAGACTCTATATTCAGAATATCTCCCCTCAAAGTCTCAAAATACCATTTTAACCCTATAATGAAAATGAGGTTGTTCACATAGTTTTTCACTTGTGCCACAAGATTCCGAGTATTGAATATTGTGGTCATCGTGGCCACCTGATGCAGTGTCTCCAACGGGTTAATGGTTGATGATTCTCCACTGGGTAATAATTTTGCAAAATCTGAGAAAATGTTAGCAAATGTGCATTAGGATCATTCCATGCAGCTCCATGAAATTGGCAGTCATTCTGAACCATCTGAATCATCGAGCTTCATATCTTGAAGTGTGTTGTATTGATGTGTGGAAGCACAAAGGCTGGAATACAAGTGACCTCAGTTGGCATGTACATATCCATTATAGCACACCCCATCTAGGAAATTTTCCGCCGCTGGTTTCCCTGTGCCATTGGGTTTTTCCCGTTAGTTGGAGGAAGTGGTGATGGTAGCGGAAGAGGAGGAGGAGGAGCACAAAAAAAGGCTAGTTCTGCCTTGAGTTCTTCATTCTCCTACCTAAACCTCTCCTTATCCACCATCTTATCTGTTGGAGTCTTGCGAATTCTTTCTCCTTCAACTTTATTTTGATCATTCATTGGAGTTGATTTCCTCTGGTCTCTACGTCATGTGCGTAAAAGTGTTTTTGGGTCCTCAAGATGTGGGTACAAAGTCTGTTATGCAGACAGGTCGTGCAAAAAAAGGTCACCTGAAAGCACAAATTACACTAGGAACTAGGTGAGTAAAGATATTAAAAGAAAATTAAATTCCTAAGGCCATGTTTGGGTAACGGATAAGGGGGAGGATAAGATAAGTTATGCCCTGTACAGAATAAGGGAAGGCATACTTATATTCCCTTATGCTGATGGAGCTTTTTGTGAACAAATTTATACCACCTAGTACGATGTATGAGATCGGATAAAAAAGTTGAGCATATAAGACTCTTAGTAGACTGACAAATATACGCCCACACAATACCCATGTCCAATTTTATTTTGTAAATAAATGTTTTCCTAGCTAAGTTGTAAAAATAAAATTTTAATATTGCATATTTCCCTAGCATCATCACATGATCGTCACTTTAGTCCTTCATATTTCTATTGGCGTAATTTTGAAGTTACCAAATTATATTCCGATTTTCGTGTGCCTTGCTTCCAACGTAGTCTCTGACTCCAAAACACGTTCCAAGGGCATTATATAGTGTTCCCATAAATTTGGAATAAGTTTGAGATAATTACAAAAAGCCCTGCAATATACTGCACAGGTCCTGGCCCGATGTTGGTCGTGCGACCTTTGAACAGGTTTTGTTGGACCTCATTAAACAGGATGTGCGACCTCTGAACAGGTCTTGTGGGGACCTCATTATACAGGTCATGCAACCTCTGAACAAGTCATGTGCGACCTATTTTTCCAACCGCAGCATCTTGTCTTCCTTATACATGTCTTTTGACCTCAATAAATAGGTCGTACGACCTCTGGACCCTTACTTATTTCTACTATTCTGAAACTAGGTCACGTGTGACCTCAGAACTAGGTCATGTGGGACCTACATGTCCTTAGCCACAATTTCATGTCTTCAAGCTACCTCCTTCCTTCTCCCGTGTTCTTTTCTAGAGCATGCCAATGCTTTCAAAGCTCGTTTCTCCTCTCCAAATTCTCACTGCCCGAATTTTTTCTGTCAAACACAAAACTAACGCACCCACTACGATCAAATGTGATAACAAATGCAAACTTACATCAAAACGATACGAGGAACACCTGGACTTGAATTTGTCACATGCAAATCTCAAATTATCAAAAAAATCACAAAACCACTTAGAACGACTATAAATTCTCCACTTCAACTCATAAATCAGTATGATACTACAAGAATATATAACTCAAATTCGGGTTATCAAAAAGACTAAGAGTGTGGGCTTTTAATTATTTTCTCGTATGACCACCGTAAGGGATAGTGAGACACGTTCCATGACATTACTTAGATCATGGCAACTGTGCAACATTAAAGCAATCTCAACACAAAATTCTACCAAAAATCTAAACATGATACAACAAGTTTCCACAATATGATATAATATAGGCACACTGAGGAACTTCTTCCAGCTAGCACACCTTAGGGTTCTCCTTTGATGACTTCAAACGCGAATAGTGTCACGTCTCTACAGTTGATCCACGCCTAGAGGTGAGATCCAGATCCTCCAAATCCATGTGCTAGCTAGGAAGAATGGAAGAGGAACAAGGAACCGCCAACAATGGAGTGCCAAAGGTGGGGCGGCTTTCCCTTTGGCCGACAGGTAAGGGCGGCAATCCCAAGGGGTTTCGGCCCTTTGTGGGATTTGCTCTCTCTCCTTGCTTTAGTCTCTCCTAATATATCATAAAGATGTGTGTATGTGTGTATGTGTGTAGATAGAAAAATAAGCTAGGAGTGTTCTTTATATAGTCCAACAACTCCTTGTCCTACTACATAAAGAACCCCTCTCCTAATCCTACTCAAGTTCGGATTAGTCCCCTTTTACAAAACAGTCCTTATCATGTCAATACATGGATTAGTTCTATTTGCAAATTAATCCTAATCATGTCCCTACATGAATTAGGCCACCTTTGGCAAATCCTAATCATGTCTCTACATGGATTAGTCCAACTTGCATATTAGTCCTACTAAGTTAGCAAGTTGTTGCGATTTGATCCTTTTAATTAATTAATCATATTAATTAATTAATTCCCACGTCTAGTTCACCCCTATATGGCGTGTGACCCCATAGGCTCTATTTAGTTGGTAGTAACTATTTACTAATATGGTGCGGCCTCTAGCAAGACATCCATTCTAGCCAACAAATAGAATAGTCATCATGACAAACCTTGTGCAAGTAATTGTCTCATCCCTTTGTTCCAATATCCGGATTGGACACGAGACATACAAGTCACACTCGTATATCCAATCCATAGTTTCTCGATCCTGGGAATAGCTTTATTCGTGCAAATAACATCAATATCCCATATTGATTTATTTGAGTCTGGCCAGACATTTTATAAGCACTATCCCTCGAGTGGCCTAGGATAGTTGCTCCCGTTATGTGGGAGGGACAAATTCTATCTACGTCCACTACGATTTCTAAGCTTGCTTATTATTATATCCTGTACACGCCTTTATAGCTACCCAGTTACGGTGTAGCGTTTAACGCTACCAAAATCACAATAATCCACAACTAGAATATCTAGTGACTTCAAGTCTAAGGATGACAATACCATTGCACCGCGAGAAGCGCTTGTGACTTAACATAACGTGTATGTAGCCTTCTCAGAGATGGGTCAATCCAGTATGCCATTACTCCTAATGCATACCCATGTGTTGGATCATGATATCTCCATATCAATCCAACCCCATACTAGTCGTTAGATGATTGTCCCATTAATCATTATAATTGACTAGGGATATTTAAGAATATAACAATTATATTCTAAGGACTTCATTCATGTTAGCATATCTCCATATCGATAACATAATGAATCATAAATCCATAAATGTCACAATTAATTGATTGCCTCCAGGGCACAATTCCAACAGTCTCCCACTTGCACTAGAGTCAATATCCTGCATCACATGCCTATTGATCTAGCGCGGCCTTTCACGCTTACACTGCGTAGAGGCGAGACATACGCTGGCACCTTGCAAATATTCACATCTCCTTCATCAACAATTTGATTGAGATTGAATATTCAGAGTAAATGCATCTTTATGCATTAAATTACTCAGTCCTCTATGTTAGAATCAGTGACTGAATCTTGCTTGGAACCTTTCCAGCTCACAGTCGCTCCCACTAGGGCAGAACATAAAACTCGACTTATAATCTTATTTGTTAGATTTGAAGTTCGCATCACTGTAACCCCTTACAGTAAACTCTTCCTATCCTCCATTTATCAAAAATTCATCCTTAGTGCTTCTCAAGTACTTAAAGGATAATCTTGATAATTTATCCAGTGACTCTCACCCGGATTTTGCTGGTACCTTTGTGTCATACCATATGACACATATGGCCTAGTACATAACATGGCGTATCTCATGAATCTTATTCATACGGTCCCTTCCCAATCTAATTGGAAAGACAACTAGTCTTCAAAAGACCAATTCCATGTGACATAGGTAGAATCCATATTCTATACATGTTGAACCATTTCAACACCTTTTCAATTTATGTACTGTGACTTAAGCCGCACAACCATCTTGATCTATCTCCATAGATCTTCCTAGGTTGTTTTGCCTAAGTCCATCATTTGAAAATCAATTCCCTAGTCAATCTACGTAAGATTGCCAAGTAGGGACATCATTCCCAATGATTAGTATGTCTCCACATACAAGACCAGAAAAAAATATTTATGCTCCCACTAACCTTCTTGTAAACACAAGTCTCATTTTCAATTTTGATGGAACCAAACTCCTTTGATTGCATCATCAATTCGAAGAGTCCAACTCCTAGAAGCTTGATTCAATCTATAAACAGATTGCTACAAGAAACATACTAATGGATTTAAGCATCACAACTGGGAAAGATTTCGTCGTAGTCTATACTATGAACTCACATGAAATCCTTATCCAACCAATTGTCCCTTAAAGGTAATCATATTACCATCCATGTTGGTTTCCTCATAACCCACTTGCACCCTATGGGTCCAACCCTTCAGGTGGTTCCATCAAAGCCTATACTTTGTTGGTACACATGGATTCCATATCGTATCTCATGGCTCCAATCCATTTCTAAGAGTATGGCCACACGTGGCCATCTCATAGGTTGTAGGCTCATCTTGATGAGCAATATATCGCAGGTTATGAGAAATCATTATTTCTCTAGTCCCTTGACATATCCTACCTGACCTACGAGGTTCTTGTGTTATCTGAGTAGGTTGCTACACAACACCTTGTCATCCTGCTCATGTTCCATCAAAAGGATCAATGTTATGTTGTGGTTCTTGAACTTCTTCAAGTTCTACTGTCCTCCCACTGTTTCTTTTAGAGACAATCTCTACCTAGAAACATTGTGGTTTGAGAAACAAACAGTTTGTTCTCGATTAGGTTGTAGAAATAATATCTTTTTAGGATATTCCACAAAACATTTATCCGACTTGGGTCCAAGTTTATTTGTAAACTCTTTTACATAAACTTCATAACCCCAAATCTTTATGAATGACATACTAGGACACTTCCTAGTCCATATATCATATGGTGTTTTTCATAATATGTTTTTGATGGAACAAGGTTGAGGGCGAAATTTGCTGTAATTAGAACATAGCCCCAAAAGTAAACTGGGAGTTCTGTTTGACTCATCTTGGACCGAACTGTGTCCTACATGGTTTGAACTCTCCTCTTAGACACGCCAAACCCATGTGGCGTGCTAGGTGGAGCGAGTTTTGGATCATATCCAACACTCCCATGGATTCTTGTCAAACTCTTGGCTCAAGTACTTTTGCCAAGCTGGTTCACTACTTCATTCCTGAATACTTTGAACAATTCAAAGGATTCTGATTTGTTTCTTCCTAAGATACACAAATCCATATTTATCTGATCCCATCAGTAAATATAATGAAGTACTGAAAACCATCTTTAGCATTTGTGCTTAGCGGCCTTTATACATCAATATGTATGATTCCCAAAAGATCATATTTTTGCCCAATAAGTCTTACATGTCTCATATGATTCAATAATCAAATGAGTTCTAGAAATCCATCCACATGGTTTCTAGATATGTATCTCTTATTTATGAGGCCTAAGCAATAATCACTAAAGATAAGAGAAGTTCATATCATCATATGCAAACTCCTTGGTATTAATGTTATAGATGAAATTATCATGATCAAGGATTTACAATCCTCTTAGACAAAATTGCATTACAATAATGCGTATCAGAATAAATGAAACAACATTTGTCATTTATTATGATAGAGAGCTTTCTTGTCCAAACAAGAAACTATGATAATGGTCCTACTCATAGCTAGGACATGATCGCTTTTGTCTAATTCATGAACAATTTCATAAAGGTAGAAATAATTCCCTACGGCTTATTCAGCAACCCTTTGCTTCGTAGCCCCACGTGTATGATTATTTCTTCCTTATCCAATTGTCTTTGTCTCTTGAGATCCCCACACTTCCATAAATATGAGATCCTCATCTAGTATCATATACTTATGATGATGAGATAGACACATTGAATTCTATAACAAAATACCCAAATCGGAATTCATAATTCCTTTATTTCTTACTTCCAGGTACTTTGGGTAGCCTCTCTTCCTCTACACCACCTATGGGACTCCAAGGCACCTTGGTTTTGGCAACAGGCTTGCTTTATACCCATGGGGTTGGCGCAAACCATTTGCCCTTTCCCATGCTGTTAACCATTAACAGCTTTGCCCATGCCCATTATTAGTGTTTTGTTTAGTGATTTTTCAATCATATTGAGTAAATCAACTTTTAAAACAAAACTATAATTTCATCCAATGCAATTCTTGGTCCACTTGGGTGAATAACCGTTTATTCTCAATCTATCTCATAGATAATGCATATTCACTAATGTTTCAATCATATTGAATTAGTATATTTGCATAACCCAAAGTGGAGGAACACTTCAAACCTTTCATGTCTAGCTCGCCCTTTTGAAAGAGCTTCTTTCAATGTATGATCATATCATACTTCTCCATGTCTCTCTTCTTGCTTCCAAAGCTCAGAGTTCATGGCAGCTAACATGGGGCAAGTCATAACCAAAGAACCATTCTTTGGTGTTCCTTTCATAGGTTTTAGTGTGTTTAGGTAGTTGGTAGGAAGAGATCTTTATGTTCCACATTGTACAACAATTTCTCTTTTATTTGAGAACAATTCTCAATTTTATACCAGTCTACAAAAAGATAAAGTCGTGTTTTGTTTGTTTAATGCCATGGGTATTCAACACAATAGGATTATGCAAAGTTTGTGACGTTTAACTATATTTAACAAGGATTTAAATTGTTAAACATAGCTCCCACTATTTTTCTACGGATTAATAACCCTCAAGATATTAACGCGGAAAATATCTTTATATTTTCTAGTGGGCCAAGATCCATGTTTCATCTCCTTATGAGCTTGCTTTGGCAAGTCACCCATAATTTGACTACTTTAGGTAGGAACAATTCCAATTGCATCTCTATGCAACACTTGGTTCAATTGGGCAAATAACTCCTTATTTATCCATCCGTATGGATAATCCCAATTGATTGCCTCTAGGTTTCTTAATCATATTAATAGCCCAGTTGTGTTCAACCTCTTATTTAAACAATTGCACATTGTTACGTGCCATCGCATTCCATCATTATGAACGAAGTCGCCATGCTTTGGCACGCACGAACTTGATAAATAATGATGATAATGAGTGTTTAAATAACGAGAAGGCAAGAACACAATATTTGATTTTTGAGGGATTTTAAATTCAATTTTAATTGTTTTGTTGATCAAAATCAACTAATCTATCTATTTGAGTTTTGGGCACAACTCCAAATAATAGATCCGGGTTGTCTAATTATCTTATTATCCTAATTGCATGCATCATCCATACACCAACCACACAATAATAAGACAATAAAATAAACAACCACAAAACAGAAATTAAACGTGATGTGGATATGGTCTTTTCTAGACTAAGATAATTCCAAGCCAATGGAATTATCTATGAACCCTAAAAGCAAACACATCTCCATGCGTCTTGATCTTTTGGTCCATCCTTCATAGTCTTGTGGAATCCTCCATGCTCCATGCTCCATCTTTTGTGGCTCCTTTTGGCTTTGGGCTTCTTTTCTTCAATCTTGGCTAACAATCTACTTTATCTAGCACTAGCTAACTTCTATACTAAATAAAATAAATCTCACAAGTTGAGAAAAAAATGGCATGCAGGCCATAAAACCCTAATTAATTATTACAATTAATTGATCAGCTCGCAGGCCGTAAAACCAAACCACAAAATTAAACATCCACATCAAATCACATCCTAAGGCCATATCCAATCACCATGCGAATTGCACATAAACAGTTAAAATTCAATTTTAACGCACTTGGTCAATTTTAATTGATTTTAGGATTTCTAGGGTTAAAACAGTCCATGGGCCCAACAGTCAAATTGCCCGGTCCCAAAAAGATGAACCACAAGGCCCTAGGGCCGGCCCGGCCCATAACCCACACGCGTAGGCCGCGGGTTAGGGCCGCCCGGCCCCTAGGGCGGCCAAGCTTGGGCGGCAAGCATGAGGGGCGGTCCCCTAGGGGGGCCGAACCTCCTTGAGGGAGTTGTTTCCAAAACAACTCCCTTGCTTGGTGCCCAAGTTTGGTTGTTTCCTTGTTTTGGGAGAACTCCTTCTTCCCCAAGGATGCCCAAACCCTAGATCTAAGATCCTAAAATTTCTCAAACTCACCAATTCATGCATCCAATGCAAAATTTAGATCTTGTTATGATAGATTATTGACAAATTGCATCTCATGCTTGATTTGTCTTGTTTTACGCGATAAACAATCAATTTAAGGTGTAAAACAACTAAAACGTAACACATAAACCACGTTTATGCTCTACGACATGTGGCTCTGATACCACTGTTGGGTTTTGATTCATGGATGCGCAACGGAAACACAAACAATCATAAATCATGCAAAACCCTCCAATGATCACAAGTCAAGAGACATAACGATGGTAAGGGAAGAAATCAATAACACACCTTAGGGTTCTCCTTTGATGACTTCAAACGCGAATAGTGTCACGTCTCTACAGTTGATCCACGCCTAGAGGTGAGATCTAGATCCTCCAAATCCATGTGCTAGCTAGGAAGAATGGAAGAGGAAGAAGGAATCGCCAACAATGGAGTGCCAAAGGTGGGGCGGCTTTCCCTTTGGCCGACAGGTAGGGGCGGCAATCCCAAGGGGTTTCGGCCCTTTGTGGGATTTGCTCTCTCTCCTTGCTTTAGTCTCTCCTACTATATCATACAGATGTGTGTATGTGTGTAGATAGAAAAATAAGCTAGGAGTGTTCTTTATATAGTCCAACAACTCCTTGTCCTACTACATAAAGAACCCCTCTCCTAATCCTACTCAAGTTCAGATTAGTCCCCTTTTACAAAATAGTCCTTATCATGTCAATACATGGATTAGTTCTATTTGCAAATTAATCCTAATCATGTCCCTACATGAATTAGGCCACCTTTGGCAAATCATAATCATGTCTCTACATGGATTAGTCCAACTTGCATATTTGTCCTACTAAGTTAGCAAGTTGTTGCGATTTGATCCTTTTAATTAATTAATCATATTAATTAATTAATTCCCACGTCTAGTTCACCCCTATATGGCGTGTGACCCCACAGGCTCTATTTAGTTGGTAGTAACTATTTACTAATATGGAGCGGCCTCTAGCAAGATATCCATTCTAGCCAACAAATAGAATAGTCATCATGACAAACCTTGTGCAAGTAATTGTCTCATCCCTTTGTCCTAATATCCGGATTGGACACGAGACATACAAGTCACACTCGTATATCCAATCCATAGTTTCTCGATCCTGGGAATAGCCTTATTCGTGCAAATAACATCAATATCCCATATTGATTTATTTGAGTCTGGCCAGACATTTTATAAGCACTATCCCTCGAGTGGCCTAGGATATTTGCTCCCGTTATGTGGGAGGGACAGATTCTATCTACGTCTACTACGATTTCTAAGCTTGCTTCTTATTGTATCCAGTACACGCCTTTATAGCTACCCAGTTACGGTGTAGCGTTTAACGCTACCAAAATCACAATAATCCACAACTAGAATATCTAATGACTTCAAGTCTAAGGATGACAATACCATTGCACCGCAAGAAGCGCTTGTGACTTAACATAACGTGTATGTAGCCTTCTCGGAGATGGGTCAATCCAGTATGCCATTACTCCTAATGCATACCCATGTGTTGGATCATGATATCTCCATATCAATCCAACCCCATACTAGTCTATAGATGATTGTCCCATTAATCATTATAATTGACTAGGGATATTTAAGAATATAACAATTATATTCTAAGGACTTCATTCGTGTTAGCATATTTCCATATCGATAACATAATGAATCGTAAATCCATAAATGTCACAATTAATTGATTGCCTCTAGGGCACAATTCCAACACAGTTTTTAATTTCAGATTCAATTATAAAATTTGTTTTTCTTTAATTTATTTAGATTATTAATTATTAATTAATAAGCATATTTTGGGGATAAATATTATAAAAGAAAATATATTTTTGGGTTAATAAATAAGTTAAAATGAATATTTTATAGAGAAAAATAAATTGAGCTAGAAATATATATAGGATATATATTTGTTGAGATTGTATTAAGTTAGAAGCACCGATTTGTAGGTGACGGTTTCGTAGGCGAGACGACTTATATGACGTGCTTGGATTTTGGTAAGTTAATATGCCTAGCCTCGCGTGCCTTTCCTTCATTTCGCGTATTGCGTGAGTTATTTGTGAAATTACTACCGTACTTGATTTATTTGAGTTGTTTATTTGTTTTGAAATACTACTCTTTGAAGTCTCATTTGAAATTGGTATCCAAATCTAAATAACAATCCGAAAGACGAACATCTAGAGTGATATTGTGAAATACTTGTAAAAGTGATATCCCAAGACGGACCACGTCATTGGGTTAGAAGTACGAAATTTCAAATTGTTGTCTCGGTTACCAAGAGTAGTACCGCTCACTTTTGGTCAAATCTGAATATATCTCAATCAATTATATTATTTTTTCCGTACCGGATTTTTGTTTGGAGCTCTTTACTCGATTGTACATCTTGAATGAAAATACGTAATTATGTAAAGTGGAAAGCTGTTGTGCGTGGGTTTGTGCCATATCCCTGATACGATACATTTCTGACATATTGTGTTGGTTACTGATAATGAGATTATGAGATTATGAGGCTCTGACCTCCTTATGGTTATGAGGCGCTGTGATGCCAACCTCCTGTGATTGAGTTATGGTTATGTGGGTGCTTTTGCACATATGAGATAGAGGTTGTGGATTGGATATGGTCACGCCCCGTATCAACTAGTTACAAAAATGGATTTCTGGACTCGATTCATATTGATATGAGATATCTTGAGATTAAAGTAATATTGTGACTTGCTATTAAAATTGATTTCCCGAGATGGACCACATCTTTGGGTCGGAATACGAAATTTGAGATCGTTACGGAGTTTGACACACCAAATCTGCTGTGAACGCTTTTCCCGCGAATATTTGATATTTATTTACTAGCGAATTGGTTATTCCTGTCATATGTCTCATAATCTGTTTACGTGCTATGGGTGTTAGCTTACTCAGCCGTTTGCTGATCATTTTCTGTAAAAATTGCGTCGGCTTTTGCTATTTTAAAACCGCAGGTTGGCTATCGAGGTGGGGGAACGTTCACGACACTTTGGACAGGAAAGCTTGCTAGTTAGAAGATCACATAGTATATTATCTCACCTAAAAGTGTATCCCTTGATTTTCAAAAAGATTATCACTATTTGTATTTGTATGGAAATTGTAAAAGTTATAATTTGCAGTTTTATGTTATCGATGGTTGTACTAGTTGTGAACCGACGATCCTTATCCGTTCCCAATGAGGCTCATCACCTCGGGCGGAGACATCTCTTCCGAACGTGGGGCCCGGCCGGCCTTGCGAATCGGGAGGGTGTTGCAGTTGGTATCAGAGCCGACGGTTCTAAGTTAGTACGACCCTTCGGTTTCAACTAAAAAGATTTTTCAAAATTAAAATTGGATATAGGACAACTAAAACCGGTAATAAAATTGAACAATCCGGGTTTGCGGGATAGCTTAAGTCTTTATATGCCAGGTTTGATGAAGTTGCTATTTGCTGTTATGTGGTTATATGTGGTTGTTTTTTCTGTTGATACGATTAGTGATACTCATGGACCTTAGAACCTTTCCGAGACTTAGAGACCTATATGTTCTAGCTTCGAGGACGAAGCTTTCTTTAGGGGGGAAGGATATAACACCCCGTATTTTTCTGAATATTTTGACGTATTTTTCGTAAAATTTAAACCGTTATTTTTTTGAATTATAAGACTAGTAGGGGAGGTAGTTGTAATTTGGGATAATATTATATAGTTGTTGTTGGGGGTATATTTTGTCTTTTAAAAAACTTGTAGTATTTAATACTTGTATTTGTATTTATACTATATGTATTGTTATGCCGTATCTATACTAATACATATACGTATTTAATATCGTATTTTATACATATATATAATATTAATAATAATAATAACAAAAAGAAAAAGAAAAAGAAAATAAAATTTGTTTTTGTGTTCCCCAACACCCTGCACATTTTTGTTCCCCAACACAACACACTTTCTCTCCCTCTTTTCTCTTCCTCCCCGTCACTCTCTCTCTCTCTCTCTCTCTCTCTCTCTCTCTCTCTCTCTCTCTCTCTCTCTTTTGTTTAGTTTCCCAACAAAACAAACTCTCCCTCTCTCTCTCTCACACCCGTCTCCCTCTCTCTCTCTCTCCCTCTTCTCCTATTTAATCTCCTCCCTCCTTCTCCTTCGGCGAACCCACCCGAGACAACACCACCCCCAACACCCCTCTGCCATCTCTCCACCACCATCACTCTCTCTCTCTCTCCTTCCCTACTCTGCTTTGCCGAGAGAACCCACAAGCACCACCACCAACAAGCCACCACCATCAATGGTGACCTCCACCAACACCAACGCCATCACCATCCACCTCCACCTCTCTTCATATCTCTATGTCTATCTCTCTCTCCTCTCTGCTCTGCCCAACGGGAAGCAACACATCAGCAACAACAACGGCGGCAGAGCCACTGCCGCCCCCGACGAGGACCACCGAAGCCTCCACCACCTCTTCTCCCCTCACACCTCCACCTCTGTCTCTCCCCTTGGTATCTTCCTTACCTCTGTTTCGACGAAGAGAAGCAGCAGTAGCAGCGACAACAACGCCGCTGCTTTCCCGACGAGAAGGTCGCCGGCAAAAATGGTCGCCACCATCACGGTCACCCATCTCTCCCACTTCCCACTGCTCTCTCTCATTCTCTCCCCTCTCTACCTTGATCGACTAAGCCATCGGAGGACGAAACAACAGCAGAAACCACAGCAGCAGCCAAAAACGCCGACGAGAACTCCATTTCTTCCGGCGAGCTTCGAGCCCAAGCAAACTAGAGGCACCCGTACTCTTCTACCTATCCCCCTAGCCTCCTGGAGGTCCGACCAGGTCTGTGGAGGTCCAAGACGAAGCCAAGAACAATCGGAGAAGCCCCGGCGAAGCTCCATCTTTGGCGACCCCGACTGCGATCTTGACCCGACCCATTTCTTCATCGTTTCTCGCGATTCTTCGACTGGGTATGCTTGAAATCTTACCCTGAGTTGTTTTTAGTAATCAAAATCACGTTTTAAAGCCTTAAATCCAAGATTTGATTTGTTACTTTGAAAGTTCATGCTTAGGGGGTTAAAGTGTAATTTTCAGAAACTTTTCTGGGGGGGGGGGTATAATGTCATTTCAGAAACTTTGGGGAGGTAGATGCAGTTTTTAATTTCAGGTTCAATTATAAAAATTTTTTTATTTAATTTATTTATATTATTAATTATAAATTAATAAGTATATTTTGGGGATAAATATTATAAAAGAAAATATATTTTTGGGTTAATAGATAAGTTAAAAAGAATGTTTTATTGAGAAAAATAAAATGATCTAGAAATATATGTAGGATATATATTTGTTGAGATTGTATAAAGTTAGAGGCTGCGATTTGTAGGTGACGGTTTCGTAGGCGAGACGACTTATATGACGTGCTTGGATTTTGGTAAGTTAATATGCCTAGCCTCGCGTGCCTTTCCTTCATTTCGCGTATCGCGTGAGTTATTTGTGAAATAACTACCGTACTTGATTTATTTGAGTTGTTTATTTGTTTTGAAATACTCCTCTTTGAAGTCTCGTTTGAAATTGGTAACCAAATCTAAATAACAATCCGAAAGACGAACATCTAGAGTGATATTGTGAAATACTTGTAAAAGTGATATCCCAAGACGGACCACGTCATTGGGTTGGAAGTACGAAATTTCAAATTGTTGTCTCGGTTACCAAGAGTAGCACACCGCTCACTTTTGGTCAAATCTGAATATATCTCAATCGATTATTATTATTTTTGCCGTACCGGCTCTTTGTTTGGAGCTCCTTACTCGATTCTACATCTTGAATGAAAATACGTAATTAGGTAAAGTGGAAAGCTGTTGTGCGTGGGTTTGTGCCATATCCCTGATACGATACATTTTTGACATATTGTGTTGGTTACTGATTATGAGATTATGAGATTATGAGGCTCTAACCTCCTTTTGATTATGATATGGTTATGAGGCGCTGTGATGCGAACCTCCTGTGATTGAGTTATGGTTATGTGGGTGCTTTTGCACATATGAGAAAGAGGTTGTGGATTGGATATGGTCACGCCCCGTATCAACTAGTTACAAAAATGGATTTCTGGACTCGATTCATATTGATATGAGATATCTTGAGATTAAAGTAATATTGTGACTTGATATTAAAATTGATTTCCCGCGATGGACCACATCTTTGGGTCGGAATACGAAATTTGAGATCGTTACGGAGTTTGACACACCAAATCAGCTGTGAACGCTTTTCCCGCGAATTTTTGATATTTATTTACTAGTGAATTGGTTATTCCTGTCATATGTCCCATAATCTGTTTACGTGCTATGGGTGTTAGCTTACTCAGCCGTTTGCTGATCATTTTCTGTAAAAATTGCGTCGGCTTTTGCTATTTTAAAACCGCAGGTTGGCTATCGAGGTGGGGGAACGTTCACGAAACTTTGGATAGGAAAGCTTGCTAGTTGGAAGATCACATAGTATATTATCTCACCTAAAAGTGTATCCCTTGATTTTCAAAAAGATTATCACTATTTGTATTTGTATGGAAATTGTAAAAGTTATAATTTGAAGTTTTATGTTATCAATGGTTGTAATGGCTGTGAACCGACGATCCTTATCCGTTCCCAATGAGGCTCATCACCTCGGGCGGAGACATCTCTTCCGAACGTGGGTCCCAGCCGGCCTTGCGGATCGGGAGGGTGTTGCACCTATGGTTAGAGGGATGTTACTTTTCAGGTGACGGGTTTGGCTGGATAGAGGTTTACGAGTTTGAGAAACCTATGTCTGTAGGGTTATCCAAGATTGACAAGGAAGATATGGGAAGGTTCTAAAGTCACAGGTTGATAGCACTGAGTCGGTTTCAAACCTAAAGTAGTAATTCGAGTATACTATGCAGTCCCTTGAACAACAAGTTAATCCTATTGAAATTTAAGGGAGAATACATGGATGAAGGTTCTAAGGAAATGAATTATAAGTTCTTCTTGCGAACTTGGATGGTCTCAAAGATAACGGTCCAATGATTTAGAGTCAAGGCATTATGTAGACCATAAATTTTATGGTCGCGACAGATCCTACGCGAATTCCGTTCACATTACATCTTTGAGAATTTATACATGGTAATATGTCGTCCATAACACAAGCACGATTTGTTCTCTTAATCTAGAATGGTCCCAAACCAAATTGAATTAGATGACAAGCATTTATGTGTTCCATAACCCTTCAAGGGCATCCAACGCAGGGGTACCTGACATCAAAATATTTCAATTTCCATCCAAGCCTCAAATCAAACAGAATTAGCAAACTTCCAAATTCTAAAGCCACAAAAAAAAAGAACCCAACCGGCATCAAGCAACAGACGAGAAAATACTCCAATATCATAGCAAAAGCAAGATATGATGACCTATGAATCTTCAACCTATAAAACTTGATAGAACAAAAAGTGAGAAGAGTTCTCTCTCTCTCTCTCTCTCTCTCTCTCTCTCTCTCTCTCTCTCTCTCTCTCTCTCTCTCTCTCTCTCTCTCTCTCTCTCTCTCTCTCTCGCGTGCGTAGATGGCTATTCTATGTTTCTAGGCTTTCGACTTAATTTTTTCTCAACTCTAGCTGTATATATATAGAAGAGATTACTTAATTTCTAAGAAAGAGAGTTCTAGAGAAAATAAATTATGAATCAAGACTTGTAGAGATCAATTTATAGTCCAACACTTATTTATATAATAATCAATTAAAATAAAATAATTTTAATTATAAAGATAATCTAATTGTTTCGAAGAAATATTCATTCTTAATTTCGTGTTCAAAATAAAGTAATAACATCAAAGAAATAATCTTTTTTAGAAAATCAATGTCAATTTACTTAGAATTGAAATTAAGCTGCCTAGAATTCTTCTTTAATAATTATGAAAAGATTCTTAATCAATATAAATTAAATCTCTATAAAATAATTTTAGAAAAAGGAATAATAGCCAATAAATAATTTTGGACGAAAATCATTAAGAGGAAAAACATATAATGGTCGAATTTCTCAATTTGATAGTTCTGCTATATTCTTTTTGATTTGTATTGAAACTCTTCCAATTAAATTTAGATAAAAAAATAGATTAAGTTCATAAAAGAGTTCAAATATGAAAATTCATCTTAATGTGATCATTATCACTTATTGTATTATTTTCATAAAAGAAATATTGTGTTCCTAATTAAATTCCCTCTACTTTGAAGACAAGGAGTAGGATTCTAAATAATCTCTAAGAAGAGTAATTACCTGACTGAAAGTGCCAAAGGTTTTAAAAAAAAAGAGAAACCCTAATTTGGCCTCCCCTAGCCTAAGCACGACCAACTAGTGATTTGTGCAAGCCCTAGGCATGACAGATGCATGTTTTGCTGCTCTTTGGTCTTTTTCTCTTTTGTAATGTTGGTAGTTTTGTCCAAATACACATGGATTGATGCTAGATAAATAACCCTATACCTAAGAATGACTCAAAAAAAATTATCAATATACATGAAACCCAAAGACTATAAAACTGATGATATATGATGAATTCTTGCTGGACTAGATTCAAGGAGACAAAATTTCCTGCAAGAAGATTGTTAGCATCACAGAGAAATAAAGAGACTCGGATCATTTATAATATCCATATACAATGAGCTACATGATCTGAACTATGTTGTCCCTGAATTGACAAACACTAAGAAACGATGCGGGATTCCAGATTTAACACATTATGACTCGTCATGTTTATTAACCAATCGACATGGTTTCTTGTTCAGGAACAGTGAACCTTTCAAGTTGTTTCATGTAAATCTCTTTGTCAAGTTCACCACTCAAGAAGGCAGTCTTAACATTCATTTGGTGAATTTTAAGATTATGTATAGCTGCAATAGCTATGAGCATACAAATAGACATTATCTTTGTAATAGGTGAGTATGTATTGAAATAATCAATACATTCCTTTTGTTTATAATCTTTGGATACAAGTTTATCCTACACTTGTCAATTGAACCGCCGGGCTTAACCTTTCGATTAAAACCCCACTTACTTCCCATTGCTTTACTTATTGTAGGAAACTTCACCAATTCCCAAGTATGGTCTTAAATTATGGATTCCATTTTCATATTTGCCGTCTCTTTCCAATAATTAGCCTCGATACAAGACATAGCTTGTGGGTTTAATACTCACTTTCCACCATGTGGGTTAGAAAATTAACGTCAAATACTTTTGCAACTTTTTCCCTCATGTGATGTTTAGGGTTGCCTTCTTCCTCGATCTCTTCGGATGTAGTTTACCGAGTTCTTTTAGAGCTCTCTACATTCCTCTTTTTTTATGGCAATACATCTTCGAAGTAATATGCGTTGCATTATTCAAAAATAGTATTTTCGTGTGTATCTTTAAATTCTAATTTGATAACCTAAATTTGATATGCACTACTATTTTGAGCATACCCATTGAAGACACAATTTACTGTTTTCGGTCCCATTTTCACCTATTTAGGTGTCAGTATTTTCACCTTCGCATGACACCCCACACGTTTAGTTATTGGTATGATGGTGCTTCTTCTTTCAATAGTTCGTGTGGAGGCTTTTCAGAAAATTTCCGAGGTATATTCTTAATAATGTGGTCAGCTATTAATAGGGTTTTTCCCTACCAGTTATGTGGTCATCCCGAACTTAGGAGTAATGCATTTAATATTTATTTCAAAGCGCTATTCTTTCTCTCGGCTACGCAATTTTGTTCAGGCAAGTAGGGTCTCGTAGTTTGATGGATAATCCCACTTTCTATACATATATCTTTAAGTAGTAATTTGTATTCTCCACCTATATTGCTACGCACCTTTTAATTTTTATTCCCGATCAATTTACCACTTTACTTTTATAATGTTTTAACATATCAACCGCTTCGTCTTTACTTCATACAAGGTACACATAGCAATATTATGTACAATCATATAGAGAAGTAATGAATTAATTTTTCCCACTTCGTTTTGAAGAAACTTCAAATTACAAGTATCTGCGTGGATTAATTCGAGAGGTGTAGTTGTTCTATTTCCAATTGGTCAAAATGATTTCTTTGTTAATTTAGCTTCAAATCAAGTCTCGCATTTGTGAGGCTCATCTATAATTGTGATTCGAAGGATCTCCACAAATATTAACTTGCGAATGGAATTGTAGTTAACATGACCTAACCTATTGTTTCGTAATTTAGAAGTTTCAACTAAGTATATAAAAGTATCATCTTTATTTATAGCCTTAGTATGTATTACAGTTATTACATTGCGCTTGAACATCCCATCCTTAAGGTAACCCTTGCCTACGTACATGACACTCTTAACTAGTACAATTTTCTCGAATTTGAAAACAAGTTTGAAACATTTCTTGACTAACACATATCTGGACACAATATTCTAGAGAATTTCCTGAACATGAAGTTCATCGTTAAGCGTGAATTTTTTCGAAGTCAGTTTTGAGGGTGATGGTTCCTTTTCCTTCAACGGTGTAGGATTAAGAGTTTCCAATGTATAGTTTCTCTCCGTTATTCTCCATGTCGTAGTTGGTAAACATGGATTTTTCTGAGCATATGTAACGTGTGGCGTCAATGTCGACCCACCACTCCCTTGGACTGCTCCCAATTATGTTCACCTCTGACGCACCCGCGGAAAGAGAAATACCATCGTCTTATTTGACTTCAGCAATGTTTGCTTCAGATTTTCCGCAATTATACCACATTCCTTTGAAGAATTTTTTCTTTGCATCGGCAGTGTCCATGTCGCTAGCTTTTTTTTTGTTCTTTTTGGAAACATGCCCTGCGACATTGGATTTGGATTGCATCATTCCTGACTTGTCAGAGTTGCGAGTATCTTCCTCAATCCTCAATCGAACGATGAGTTCTTCCATCTTGATATTCTTTTGTTCATGCTTGAGATAGTTTTTGAACTCCTTCCAAGAATGAGGAAGCTTCTGAATCATGCACGCAAACTGAAATGACTCGCTGAGAGTAATGCCCTCGGCGTGAAAGTCATGATGAATTACATTAAATTCGTGCACCATACTTATTACAGTGTTTGAATCAACCGTTGAATTTCAGAAATTTAGCAACCACAAAATGATGCGTCTTCGGTCTTGTATTTCTTGTCTAATGATTCTCAAAATTATTTGGAGGTTTTGAAAAAAATTGAAACCGTTAAGTACATATTTTTTAGCCAAAAAATCATAATGCTTCCAGACATATATCGCCTCTAGAGTTCGAGTATCTTCATTCTCAAGCAATGCCGGAGCATCTTCTTGAAGAAAATTCTAGTACCTTCTCTCGAATTCCTTCCCAACAAACTGCTCGGATTTATTCCCACACCAGTTGATTGACAGTATAGTCAGGTTCTTTGCGGGGATAGACTAGATGGTACTTCCAGTTTCTGCCATTACTGAAATTTGCAAAGAAAAAGTGATTGAAAAAATCAAACCAGAAACGGTACGCAATGAGTACTATTAAAACTCTTGCAAAGTGCATTAATAAGTACCATATAAACTCTTTAAGACAGTAATGTGAGTGTTATAAATGTTGGTGTAGATGTCTTAAAGGCAATCTATTTTATTGTGAACGTTGTTTTGGCTAGAATATTTATTTTATTATATATGGAGATATTAATATAATGAAGTCATTAGATTGCGATTGTTGTTTATCTTAAACTATTCCTAATCAAGTATATTGATTAGTAGGAAATCACTAGGCATAGAGACTAGTATGTGGGTTGATATGGTGATATCAAGTCTAACACATGGGTATGCATCAGGAATAATGGAATACTGGATTAACCCACCACGAGAAGGCTACATAGAAGTTATGTGATTGTCACAAGTGCTTCTCGTAGTGACAATGGTGTTTTAGTCCTTTGACTTGAAGTCACTTCATGCTCTAGTTGAATTATCATGTTTTGACATTATCATACATTACACCGTAATTCGATAACTATAAAGACGATAATTGAACATGATAGGAAGCAAGCTGAGAGATGGTAGTGATGGTAAGTGGATTTGTCCCTCCCACATAACGTGAGTATATAACCACAGCCACTCGACGAGTAGTACTTATTAAATGTCTCTCCATACTCATATAAGTCAATATATGAGATTATTATTATCTGTTCAGATAAGTCTATTCCGAGGATTGAGAAACTATGGATTGGATATACGAGTGTGACATATGTGTCTCGTGTTCAATCCAGATATTGTGAAAAAGGGACAAAACAGCACGGTGACATTAGTCACACAGGGTTGTCAGATCACTGATTATTCTTATCACTTATGTAGCATTGATGTGTTGCTAGACACCGCTCAATATTTGTAATTGTTATTGCCAACAAAATAGGAATATGCAAGGTCACACACCAAAAGAATTAAACTGGATGTATATGTTACTTAGTTGGACTAATTAAAAATTAAAATAATAAAGGATCAAAGTGCAACAACATGCATATTTAGTTGGACTAAATAGAAATTATACTAATCCGTGTATGGACATGATTAGTATTGGGGCAGGTTTGTAATCAATAAGGAGTTATTGATTATAAAAGGCTAGTCCAATCCTATTATTTCATTAGATGAAGTAATTAGAGCAAGGAGAAGAGACCAAGAGAGGCTCGGCCAACCCCATATAGGACGGCATAGAGAGGCTCGTTGCTTGATCTGCTTGATTTGATCAAGATCCATGGAAATTCCTTCCATTCACTTTTAGTACAATCCGTTGAGAATGTTCCATTTCTCAATCCTAAGGTGTGGATACCGGAAGAGACGTGGACGTTACTTATACGTTGTAATTACTCAGATTCATAATGTAACCTTACTTCCTTTATCACGTTATGAATGCTTCACCTGCGATTCATGGAGGTTTTTGAGCATAAAAGTTTTGTATTTTTGCTACGTAACTTGCATCAAAACCCTACAGTGGTATCAGAGCCAGGTTGATAGCCCTGTGATTTATGTAGTTATCTACTTTATCAGTTTTCACAGTACTGTTTATTTTCGCGTATAACTGATATGAGTATTATGATACGTCGTGAATATGATTCATGAGAAAATTAGATAATTTTACATATGATGTGAAAATTAGTGAATTTCGTGTACATATGATGTACGAATTTATTGGTGATGTAAAACTAGGGTTTGGGCACAATTGGGAAGAAAAGGTTTTCTTTCCCATAATGGGGTTTGGTCAAACAAGGAAGGAGATTATTTTTAGCCCACAAAGGGATTCGAACATGATATCCCCCCCCCGGACCCCTTGCGCACCTACCCGACCGACCGATCTACTGGTTTGGCTAGCAGACCGGTTTGACCGGGTTGGATCGGTTCGGCAAGTCCGAACGGTTCGGCCAGTGTGACTGTCGAGACCATTTTAACTCTTTTGACCCTTTTATCCCAATTTAATTAAAAAATAACCCAGCGCGATAAAATTGGATTTTAACGGTTTTAAGTGTTTTATAGCATGGTGGTTGGACGTGGTCTTATTTTTGTGGATGTTTCAATTTTGTGGTTGGTTTTGGTGTAACTTTTTTTCAGCCTGCGTGTCATCTTCTCCCTCCCCAGGTTCAATCTCTTAAGAGAAGGCTCACCGGAACCTTTACTACAAGGTCTTTTTCCTCCCGTACCTATGCATATAGGGCTCACTTGCGTACTCTACGCGGCCCGATTCATCTTTAGATGGCCTCATTTAAAATGGCTTGGGGTCGGACAGATCGGAAAGATCTTTGGTTATTGGCCTACCTATCTATAGCAGTGGCTCGCTCCGGACAGAAGATAGCCGCCTTTTTGGCATAAAGCTTCTTTTCTTAAACTAAATTGTAGCCTTTCAACATTAAAAGTAGCCGTCAGGAAAAGAAGAAAGAGGGGCAAGGGAAGGTAGCTCAGGAGCTATTGTTTCAAGAGCGGATGTATCTGTATATTCATATAAGTAGTGGGGCACCAAAATACCATCTTCTAGTTCTTCCTATTTGACCCGAAACCGATCGATCTAGCCATGAGCAGGTTGAAGAGGGTACAAGCCCCCTTGGAGGACCGGATCCACGTATGTGGCAAAATACGGGGATGACTTGTGGCTAGGGGTGAAAGGCCAACCAAGATCGGATATAGCAGGTTTTCCGCGAAATCTATTTCAGTAGAGCGTATGATGTCGATGGCCCGAGGTAGAGCACTCAATGGGCTAGGGTGGCCCCATTTGAACAGCCTTCTGATGTTCCTCTATTTAGTTTATAGATTCTAGATAGAATTAGATAGATAGATAGATAGATAGATAGATAGATAGATAGATAGATAGATAGATAGATAGATAGATAGATAGATAGATAGATAGATAGATAGATAGATAGATAGATAGATAGATAGATAGATAGATAGATAGATAGATAGATAGATAGATAGATAGATAGATAGATAGATAGATAGATAGATAGATAGATAGATAGATAGATAGATAGATAGATAGATAGATAGATAGATAGATAGATAGATAGATAGATAGATAGATAGATAGATAGATAGATAGATAGATAGATAGATAGATAGATAGATAGATAGATAGATAGATAGATAGATAGATAGATAGATAGATAGATAGATAGATAGATAGATAGATAGATAGATAGATAGATAGATAGATAGATAGATAGATAGATAGACAGATAGATAGACAGACAGACAGGTAGACAGACAGACAGATAGACAGACAGACAGACAGAGAGAGAGAGAGATAGCTAGGTAGGTAGGTAGGTAGGTAGGTAGGTAGGTAGGTAGGTAGATAGGTAGATAGATAGATAGATAGATAGATAGATAGATAGATAGATAGATAGATAGATAGATAGATAGATAGATAGATAGATAGATAGATAGATAGATAGATAGATAGATAGATAGATAGATAGATAGATAGATAGATAGATAGATAGATAGATAGATAGATAGATAGATAGATAGATAGATAGATAGAATACAGTCAACACATGGAGAAGAAGATCAAAGACCAAAGAGATCATAAGACGGTGAAGACCCACAAGCTATGACGCATGGACTAAAGACGGAAGCACATTGATATGAGCTTGCTGTTTTAGGGCTTATAGATATTCTCATTAGCTTGAGAGAATATCTTAGTTTTAGGAGCCACATCCATACCACGTTTTGTTTATTATTTATTAGTCTTGTTTTATTTAGATGTATAGTTGATGCATGCAAAAGGTAACAAGGTAATAATTTAACAGTTTGGATCTTTCATTTAGATTTGCCCAATCTAAATGAGTAGATCGGTTGATATGATCAACAAATTAAATTGACAAGAAAATCCTCGACAAAAATGTTGTGTTTTGCCTTCTCTTGCTTAGCACTCGTCATGATCAAGATGTATTGTATTCGGACTTGCCAAAGCAAGGTGACTTGATTCATCATGATGTCGTACGACGGCACAAGCAAGTAATGCGCGATTGTTGAAGTAAGAGGTTAAACGCAACTAAGCTATTTTAATAGCATTGAAAGCTTAGAGTCAAGGCAATTATGAGTTATCTATAAAATAGATAAAGAATAAGTAGTTATTCGCCTAATTGAACCAAGAGTTGCATTGGATGCAATTGGAAGGTTTTCCTACCTAAATAACCAAATTTTGGATGACTTGCCAAAGCAAGCTCAAGAGGAGGTGAAATACGGATCTATGCCGACTAGAAAATATATAATATTTTTCGCATTAATGGTGAGGGCTTTTAATCCGAGAAAAATAGTGGGAGCTATTTTTAATAATCTAGCCATTGTTAAGTAAAGTTTAATTTTTCACAATACTAAAATTCGCATATATCTCATTTTGTAGAACTCTAATGGCAAACAATCAACAAACATCGACACAATCATTGCGTTCAGCCCTAGAGAAGGACACACTACCTGGAATAAGTTTTTTAAACTGGTATAGAAACTTGAGAATTGTTCTCAAGCAAGAAAATAAGATGTACATTCTAGAGTAACCAATTCCAGAAGCACCACTAGCAGAAGCTACTGCTCTTGTAAGGAAGGCACATTAGAATATTGTTGATGACTCTATTGATGTGACTAGCCTGATGCTTTATTTCATGAACTCTGAGCTTCAGAAGCAACATGATAGCATGGAGGCGTATGATATGATCATACATTTGAGACAGCTCCTCCAAGAACAGGCAAGGCATGAGCGGTATGAAGTATCAAAAGCACTATTCAAGTGTAGTCTATCATAGGGGAACCAATTCGGGCCTCATGTACTCCTTATGATCGGCTACATAGAGAGTCTCAAGAGGTAAGGTTTCCCATTCAGCAAATAGTTGGCTACTCATCTCATCCTGTAATCGTTTCCAGACGGCTATAATCAGTTCATCATGAACTACAATATGAATGAGATCAACAAGGCTCTTCCGTACTTTCTCAATATGTTGAGGACCACTGAACAGATCATTAATAAAGGTAAATGCAAGGCCATAATTATGATCAGTAGGGGGAAGAGAAAGAAATTTGTTCAGAACTCTGAAAGGAAGAGCAAAGTAGTTGCAAAGACCAAGGAAGTGTGAGGTTTCTAAGGGCTCATGTCACTATTGTAGTCAGACTGGCCACTGGAAGAGGAACTGCCCAAAATATATGGAAGATAAGAAGCTTGGAATAGTGATTCAGAACCACCATGTGTTTTTGTTATAGATGTCAATTTGTCTATATGTTGGGTAATGGATACTGGATGTGGATCTCACATTTGTCGATATGTGCAGGATCTAAAGAGAAGTAGACGACTGGCTAAAGGGGAGATAGACTTGCGTGTAGGGAATGGAGCAAGAGTTGCTTCATTAGCCGTGGGCGCTTATGAGTTATCTTTACCTTCAGGACATATTTTAGAATTAAACAATTGTATTATGTACCTGCTATGAGTAGAAATATTATTTCTATTTCTTGTTTGGACAAGAAAGGTTTTCTATCACTATAAAGTGCAAGAGTTGCTCCGTTTATTTCGATAGTATGTGAAGGACAATACAGTAGGAAAAACTACAGGATCAATACTCTAGAAGGGGGGTGAATAGAGAATGGAAACTTTTGCAACTTTTGCTAAAAGAGTGGTTTCAAAGAAGTTTGTGAGATGCAGCAAGTATTTCAAGGCCTTGAAATGAGTTTCAAGTCCTTGAAGTCAAAACATATAGTAAAGAGTGAACTGCTTCAAGGCCTTGATATGAAGTTCAAGCCCTTGAACAGAAAACATGGTTTGAGCAGTTTGCAAGCTCAGTAGAATGCAGCAAAGTAAAAGAAAGAGACACAGTGATTTATAGAGTTCCGTCCACTTGGACATACGTCTCTACAACAGGGACTTAAACCCTGCAGGATTTTCAACTCAATTCATATTAATCAAAAGCTAAGTCCTAGATATCAAGCACAGAGAGATACCTTACTTTGTTACAGCTTGTGGTTCTCACTAACCTATCTAGTACCTGCTCTAGCTAACTGATTAACTAAGAATTCTCTATTGTTCACCTTGAACAATCCACGAGAAAAAGAACGGGAAGTATTATATAAATGATATACAATTGAAGATCATAAGACAAGAACACTGAGAGTTGAGTCTTCAGTGAATGTGCAGCATTCTTCAGTGAATGGATTGAGTGATGTAGATTTTCTTCTTGGTTGCTTGTCAATCCTATGTAATGTTTGAGTGTCTCTGTATGTTGTTCTCTGTTGTTGTGTCAAAATTCTTCATTCAAAAACCCTTTTTATGCAGCCAGTTTGAATTAAAGATATGCAGTATCTTCATTAACAAACTTTTCTAAAATTAAGCTGCAAGCCTTGGACTCTTCTAACAGCTCTCCCAACGGATAGTTGCTCAGTATCTTCAAAGAAACTGTCTTGATCTTGTTTTTTGAAGGGTTGGGAAGCTTTAGATGCAGCAGATCAAAGTGCATAATAATTTTGTAAGATTGATTTCCATTCTGCAATCAAATTGGTTAGGAAACAATTCTGCAAAATAGGAAACTAAATATCCCTGCACAAATTGAGTCAAACAAATTGATTAATCACAATATATAGTAAAGAAATGATTTGTCTTTCATCATCAAGTAACAGATAATGAAATATAAGAGACTAGGATCTTGAATAAGATCATCAGCTCCCCCTAAGTTCATGCCAGACTCTGCAGTGTTAGTTTCAAACCCTTGAAATCAGTTTCAAGGCATTGAAATAGACAAGCTGTATCAAGCCTTAGAAATAGGCTGAACTTACAATCTCCGCCTTGAATGAAAGACAAAACCAAAATCCCTTTTAAAAATTGATTCTCTACAAAAACTATAGTCATTAGAGCATAACAGGATCCATGAAAATAGAACTTAACACAAGATGTCCAAGTGATCAAACTTACTAGCAACAAAAACATCTGTAAAGTCTACCGGAAAATCCTATTGATCTAAACCAGATCTCTAAGATAAACAAAAAAAAAACTCCTAAAATTTCTCCCCCTTTTTTACTTTCATCAAAAAAGAGTGAGAAAATTTTGAATCAAAGTTTGAAAAGATTGAAGTAAATAGTTTTGAAAAGATAGAAATATTCAAGACTTTGAAAAAGATTTCAAGGCGTTGAAAAAGATAGAAAAGAAGAGGCAAGAATTAAGGGGTTGGGTCTCCATATTCCTTGGGCTCCACAAATTCTTAACCACTATCTTCTTCATCATCCTCATCATATTTTTGCTCTTCCTGATCACCACCGTCTTCAAATAGTTGTTCTTCAATCAATACCTCTTGAATTGCATCTTTCTTCTTCTTCTTCTTGAGATCTTTGATCAGCATTCCAGAGTCTGGACTGTTTGCATCAGCTTGTTCATGTTCTTCATCACCCTGTTCTTGAACTACCTATTTTCTCTTGTCCACCACCCCTGTAGCCTCATCCTGAGTTGTGTGCTCACTGAAAAAATCTCTTGTTGAACCGTCTGCATCCTTCTTTGATCCTTCTTCAGCTTGAGACACTTATTCTTCCACGTGAAGTAAATTTATGCTCTTGATGATGCTTTCAACCATATACTTAACCTGTTTGAATTTTGTGCCAAACTCATGATGATATTCCTTTACCTCATCCACATCCTTCTCAAGAAAGTCAAGTTTCTGAATCACCAAGGAAAGGTATTTGAGGTTGAGAAGGTAGGTTTGAAGGAGGGGCAAGGCCTTGGGTTTAGGAAACTAATTCGATTGTAGTTCCTTCTCAGACAGATAAGTATAACTTCCATATTCCATCACTAATTTTCACAACACCAATTCTCGCAAATTATTTTTCATCAAGCATGCCAAAACCGGTAGTAATGGTTTCTTCTCTGTCAGAAGTAAGGTCAAGGTGACGAAAGAAATCAAAAAGCAGATTAGCATAGGGTAGAGGGTGCTTTGTTTATTTGGTCTTAGAGTAGAGCATGTGTTCCATCACAATTGTTGGAAGATCAATATCATACACATGCATGATCAAATACATCAAATATAGTACCCTGTCAGTCAGCAACTCTTTTGAATTCTCCCTAGGACTACAGACCTCATCAAGATTGTGAAAAAAACTTTGGCTTCAACAGTTAACATAGAGTGTGTTAGCTGTTAGAGTAGGTAGAGACCTTAGGTAGAAAGAATTCTTCCCAAGCCAGTTTCAATGCTTCAACCTTGTTGAGATAGTTACGAGTGTTGTACCTCTTGGGACAGCCTAGAACATTTGCAAACTCTGAGTGATCTAACTCCATTGTAATCCCAGCAACTTTAGATTAAATCACTAGGTTCACAGCTTTTTTTTTATTTGCACCAAGTCCATATAGAAAATCCTAGAAAGTCTGGGTTAGGCAACTTCAGGAGGGTTCAAAACTTTCCAAAGAGAACTTTTATTTAGTATCTTAACAAACCCAAGGTTCATGGTTTTCAACATGTCAACACTAACCAGGATACAGTAAGCTACTGGTCTAGAAGCAAAACCATCTAACCACTGACGTCTAGCAGTTTGTGAAATAAACCACTTGCTGGAAAGTTTCGTACCAGGGGATTGAGGCTTTTAAGGATAGATATGAAGTTCCTTGCCAGTGCTTTTCTCTTGTGCAATCTCTACAAATTTTCCTTTTCCTTTGTCAGCAAATGTAGGCTTCTTCTTCTTCAGCTTCTTTGGACTAGCAACTTGTTCCTCTGGCTGTTCCTATGGAGTAGACTGATCTCCCATCTTCCTCTTCTTGCTACAAGTTGGTGTCATATCCCTCAGTTGGAGTCATGGAACTAGAATCACCACTGATGGTTTGAATCCCATCTTCTGTAGTCTTCCTCTTCTTTTCTGAAACCACTTTTGAACCTCCAGCCATCTTGATTCTTTGGGATTCTCTTTTGGTGCTCATTAGGGATTGGGAGTATAGAAGATATAAGCAGGAGTGATACGGAAAGAAGATAGAGATAGAAGAAGATAAATACAGGAGAGTGTGAGTTAGATAAGGAAACTAAAATAATTCTAAATCTTTTCAAGATCTTCACAGTTTGAATCCAAATTAGTGTGTGTGTGTGTGTGACGTGGGAAAGGAAATAAAATAATCCTGATTTATACAAAAAATAAATCTTAAAAGGTAAATACAATATTGGACAATTATCTATTGAGATAGCATCCAACATTGAGAGATTTTTTACTAGAACTCATACAGACTTATTTTCAAGGCTTTGGAAAGAGTTTCAAGACCTTGAAAAGCTATATTTCAGAAACTATTAAAATCGAGGCTTTGGAATGATTTTCAAGGCTTTGAAAATCAGTTCAAAACTTTGAAACACATAATCTTTACCTTAAACTTATCTGATACTCCCCCTAAACCAATGCTTCCTTATTAAGCATGCCCAACTCCAATATGAGGGTTGTAAATCTTTCTTGTGGCAATGGTTTAGTGAAAAAATCTGCCAGATGCATGTTAGTATAAAAAAATTCAAGAACAATATCACCTTTCTCAGCATGATATCTGATGAAATGATGTCTAACATCAATGTGCTTGGTTCTGGAATGCTGAACTGGATTCTTTGTGATTGAAATAGCACTGGTGTTGTCACATTTGATAGGAATTTCTTTGAAATCAAAACCCATATCCATCATTTGCTGAGCAATCAGTAGACTTGTGAGCAGCAGGCTCCAGCTGCTATATATTCAGCTTCTGCTATTGGTAATTCCACAGAGTTATGTCTCTTTGAATGCCAGCTAATTAGGGATGAACCAAGGAATTGGCAACATCCTAAAGTGCTCTTTCTGTCAACTTTATATCCTGCAAAGTCAGCATCTGAATATCCAAAAAGAGAGAAGTTAGACTGTTTTGGATACCAAAGCCCTAAGTCTTTGGTACCATTTAGATATATGAATATCCTCTTAATAGAATTTAAATGTGACTCTTTGGAATCAGACTGAAATCCTGCACACATGCAAACACTAAACATAATGTCTGGTCTACCAGCAGTAAGATATAGCAAAGATCCAATCATACCTCTGTACTCTTTCTGATTTACACTCTTACCAGCTTGATCCTTATCTTGGGATAGTGTAGAAATCATAGGAGTCATTGTAAATTTGTAATGAGACATAATGTACTTGTTAATCCAGTCCTTTTTGTACTTGTTTTGATGCAGAAAGATTCCTTTCCTCATCTGTTGTACATGCAGTCCAAGGAAGAAGTTCAATTCTCCCATTAAGCTCATCTCAAATTCCCTGCTCATAAGACTTGAGAAATCCTTACAAAGAGAATCATTAGTATCCCCAAAAATAATATCATCAACATAAATTGGAAATACTAAAATGTCTTTCTAATGAGTTTTGATGAAAAGAGTTTTATCAACCAATCCTCTCTTGAAACAATTTTCAAGTAAAAATTTTGACAGCCTTTCATACCAAGCCCTTAGATCTTGTTTCAAACCAGAGAGAGTTTTTTCAAGTATAAAAACATGATTTGGAAACTCGTCATTTTCAAATCCAGGAGGTTGAGCCACATAAAATTCTACTTGCAAGTAACCATTCAAAAAAGCACACTTGACCTCTATTTGAAAAAGTTTGACGTTCTTGTAAGATGAAATGGCAAGTAACATTCTAATAGCTTCTAAACTTGCAGCAGGAGCAAAATATTCCTCATAATCAATACATTCTTCTTGGTTGTAGCCTTGAGCTACTAGTCTGGCTTTATTTCTGATTACCTTGCCATTCTCATCTAACTTGTTTCTGAATATCCACCTTGTGCCAATGACAGACTGGTCTTTTGGTTGAGGAACTAGATTCCACACCTTATTTCTCTCAAATTCATTTAGTTCACTTTGCATTGCAATGATCCGGTCTGCTTCTTGTAATTCTTCTTTCACATTCTTTGGTTCTACAAGAGAAACAAAGGCATTAAAAGCACACAAATTTTTCAGTTGTGATCTTGTCTGGTACCAGTGGATGGATAAGATATAATGTTTTCAGGTGGATGAAATTGTGGATGGATGCCCAAACCCTAGATCTAAGATCCTAAAATTTCTCAAACTCACTAATTCATGCATCTAATTCAAAAACTAGGTCTTGTTGTGATAGATTATTGACAAATTGCATCCCATGCTTGATTTGTCTTGTTTTACGTGATAAACATTCAATTTAAGGTGTAAAATTATCAAAACGTAACACATAAACCACGTTTATGCTCTACGACCTGTGGCTCTAATACCATTGTAGGGTTTTGATTCATGGATGCGCAACGGGAACAATAATTAACCATGCAAAACCCTCCAAGGATCACAAGTCAAGAGACATAACGATGGTGAAGGAAGAAATCAATTAACACACCTTAGGGTTCTCCTTTGATGACTTCAAACGCGAATTGTGTCACGTTCTCTATAGTTGATCCACGCCTAGAGTTGATTTCTAGATCTCTCACTCCTTGGTGCTAGCCCGGAAAGAGGAAGAGGAAGAAGAATCACGCAAAACGAGACGAACTAAAGGAGGTTCGGCCTCCTTTGGGGCCGACGGGGACGGGCGGCGAGCAAAGGGGGCGGCGGCTCTCTCTTGCTTGCTTGCTCTCCTTTTTGTTCTCTCCCACTCAAGTTATGATCTAATGAATCATAAGTATGGGAAGGAAGGAAGGAAGGTCCTTTATATAGTCCAACAACTCCTTGCCAACTACCTAAAGGACTTATTCTAGTCCTACTAGAATTCAATTTAGTCCCTTCCTTGCAAATTAGTCCCTACTAAGTTTGCAAGGTTTTGCAAAGTGATCCTTCTAATTAATTAATTCCCAGATCTAGTTCAACTCTATATAGCGTGTGACCCCATAGGTTCTATCTAGTTGGTAGCAACTATTTGCTAATATGGAGCGGTTTCTAGCAAAACATCCATTCTAGCCAACTAATAGAATAGTCATCTTGACAACCTTTGTACAAGTAATTGTCTCATCCCTTTGTCTCTATATCCAGATTGGACACGAGACATACAAGTCACACTCGTATATCCAATCCACAGTTTCTCGATCCATGGGAATAGCCTTATTCGTGCAAATAACATCAATATCCCATATTGATTTATTTGAGTCTGGCCAGACATTCTATAAGCACTATCCCTCGAGTGGCCTAGGATATTTGCTCCCGTTATGTGGGAGGGACAAATTCTATCTACGTCCACTATGATCTCTAAGCTTGCTTCTTATTGTATCCAGTACACGCCTTTATAACTACCCAGTTACGGTGTAGCGTTTAACGCTACCAAAATCACAATAATCCACAACTAGAATATCTAGTGACTTCAAGTCTAAGGATGACAATACCATTGCACCGCGAGAAGCGCTTGTGACTCAGCATAACGTGTATGTAGCCTTCACGGAGATGGGTCAATCCAGTGCGCCATTACCCCTAATGCACACCTATGTGTTGGATCATGAAATATCTATATCAATCCAACCCCATACTAGTCTATAGATAATTGTCCCATCAATCATTGTACTGGACTAGGGATATTTAAGATAAACAACACAATTGTAAATCTAAGGACTTCATTATATTAAATATCCAATAAATAATAAATGAATTTCTAGCCACAAATAAATTCATACTAAACTAGATTGCCTCTAGGGCATCTATTCCAACAGTCTCCCACTTGCACTAGAGCCAATCTGGCGCATCTCGTATGCCCATACTCCTAGTGTGCCCTTCATGCTTCCATTGCGTGAGCGGCTTTGTAAGCGGGTCTGACAGATTCTCATCAGTAGGAATCTTGCATATCTGAACGTCTCCTCTATCGATAATATCTCGAATCAGATGAAACTTCCTGAGCACGTGCTTGGATTTCTGGTGCGACCTGGGTTCCTTTGATTGCGCGATCGCCCCAGTGTTGTCACAGTACAACTCAACTGGATCCGCAATGCTAGGAACCACACCAAGTTCAGAAACAAACTTTCTGATCCAAACAGCTTCCTTTGTTGCGCCATTTGCAGCAATGTACTCAGCCTCTGTTGTAGAATTAGCCACCGTCTCTTGCTTGGAACTCTTCCAGCTCACCGCTGCTCCATTCAGGCAAAAAACATATCCTGATTGTGATCTAAAGTCATCTCTGTCGGTTTGGAAGCTTGCATCAGTGTAACCCCTTACACGCAACTCTTCCTCACCGCCAAATATCAAGAAAGCATCCTTAGTTCTTCTCAAGTACTTTAGGATATTCTTGACTGCAATCCAGTGACTCTCACCTGGATTGGATAGGTATCTGTTTGTCATACTCAAGGCATATGACACATCTGGTCTAGTACATAAAATTGCGTACATGATAGATCCTATGGCCGAGGCATAGGGAATTCTACTCATGCGTTCCTTCTCAATCTCATTGGAAGGACAACCACTCTTCGAAAGAGTGATTCTATGTGACATGGGCAAGAATCCCTTCTTGGAATCTTGCATGTTGAACCGTTTCAACACCTTGTCAATATATGTACTTTAACTTAGGCCTAGCAGTCTCTTAGATCTATCTCTATAGATATTTGTACCGAGTATATAGGCTGCTTCCCCTAAGTCCTTCATTGAGAAACACTTCCCTAGCCAATCTTTAACAGATTGTAGCATGGGAACGTCGTTTCCAATGAGTAGTATGTCATCCACATACAAGACCAGAAAAGCTACAGAGCTCCCACTAACCTTCTTGTAGAAACAAGACTCATCTTCGTTTCTGATGAAGCCAAACTCTTTGACAACTTCATCAAAACGTCGATTCCAACTCCTAGAAGCTTGCTTCAATCCATAAATGGATCGTTGCAGCTTACAGACTTTGTTGGCTTGCTCTGGATCTTCAAAACCCTCCGGCTGTATCATATACACGTCCTTGAGGAGATTCCCATTAAGGAATGTTGTTTAGACATCCATCTGCCAAATCTCATAGTCATGGTATGATGCAATCGCAAGTAGGATTCGGATGGATTTGGTCATAGCGACTGGTGAAAAGGTTTCATCATAGTCAATACCATGAATCTGTCTGAATCCTTTAGCCACCAATCGGCCCTTATAGGTAATCACATTACCATCCATGTCGATATTCTTCTTGAAGACCCACTTGCACCCTATGGGCCGCGCCCCTTCGGGTGGTTCCACCAAAGTCCATACTTTGTTGGTATGCATGGATTCCATCTCAGATCTCATGGCTTCTAGCCACTTCTGAGAGTCTGGGCCCTTCATGGCCTCTTCATAGGTAGTAGGCTCGTCATCTATGAGCATCGTGTCACCGGAATCGGTCATGAGAAGTCCATACCTCTCGGGTTCCTGGCGCACTCTACTAGATCTACGAAGCTCTTGTGTTACCTGAACAGGTTGCTCCACAACGGCTTGTGGTTCCTGTTCACGTTCCATAATCGGTTAAGTGATTTGTGGTTCTTGAACCTCTTCAAATTCTACAGTCCTCCCACTTGCTTCTTTAGAGACAAACTCTCTTTCTAGAAACACGCCGGTCCGAGCAACAAACACTTTGTTCTCGTCTGGATTGTAGAAGTAGTAACCCTTAGTTTCCTTAGGGTACCCCACAAATTTACACTTATCCGACTTTGTCCCTAGCTTGTCTGATTGTAAACGTTTTACACAGACATCGCAGCCCCAAATCCTCATGAACGACTGTGTGGGACGCCTCCCACTCCACATCTCATATGGTGTCTTCATGACTGATTTAGATGGAACACGGTTAATGGTGAAAGCTGCAATTAATAGAGCGTGGCCCCAAAATGATAATGGAAGATCAGTTTGACACATCATAGATCGAACCATATCCAATAGGGTTCGATTCCTCCTCTCAGACACGCCATTCCATTGTGGCGTTCAGGGTGGAGTGAGTTGGGACACGATCCCACACTCTCTAAGATAGTCGCCAAACTCTTGGCTCAAGTATTCTCCTCCACGATTCGATCTTAGAGCCTTGATACTTTTGCCAAGTTTCTTCTCTACTTCATTCTTGAATTCTTTGAACACTTCAAAGGATTCGGATTTTGCCCTCATGAGGTACACAAATCCATATCTACTGTAATCATCAGTAAATGTAATGAAGTAGACATAACCACCCCTGGCAGGCGTGGCAAATGGCCCACACACATCAGTATGTATGAGCGCCAATTGCTCACTAGTCCTCTCACCTTTCTTATTGAAAGGGGACTTTGTCATTTTTCCCAATAAACAAGCCTCACATGTCTCATATGATTCAAAATCAAATGAGTCTAGTAGTCCATCCTTATGGAGTCTAGATACGCGTTTCTCGTTTATGTGGCATAAACGACAATGCCATAAATAAGCGGGATTTAAATAATTTATTTTAATCTGCTTGGTATTAATGTTGTAGACAGGATTGCTTAGATTAAGGACATACAGTCCATTAAATAATTGCGCACTAAAGTAGTGAATATTATTCAAATAAAAGGAACAACAATTGTTCTTTATTGAAATAATAAAACCATCCTCGTCCAAACCAGAAATAGAAATAATGTTTCTGCTCATAGCAGGCACAAAATAGCAATTATTTAATTCTAAAACTAATCCTGAAGGCAGAGATAGCTCGCACACGCCTATGGCCAACGCAGCAACTTTTGCTCCATTCCCAACGCGCAGATCTACCTCCCCTTTAGCCAATCTTCTACTTCTCTTTAGATCCTGCACATTTCGACAAATGTGAGATCCACATCCAGTATCTAATACCCATGATGTAGAGACAGTTAAATTGACATCCACAACAAAAATACCTGGTAGTGGTGGAATCACTATTCCAAGCTCTTGTCCTCCAGATATTTTGGGCAGTTCCTCCTCCAGTGTCCAGGCTGAATGCAGTAGTGACACTCACCTTTATTCACACCATTGGCAATGCCACCAACAGGCTTAAGGGCAGGTTCCTTGGACTTGGCAACTGACTTGCCTTTGCCATTGGAGGATGAGGCAAACCTTTTGCCCTTTCCTTTCTGTACCATCATAATGGCCTTGCCCTTACCTTTGTTGATGCTCTGTTCATTTGTCCTCAACATATTGAGTAAATCTGGCAGAAGTTTCACGATCTCGTTCATGTTATAGTTCATGATGAACTGTCCATAACTCTCGGGCAACGATTGCAACACGAGATCGGTTGCCAACTCTTGGCTGACTGGGAACCCTAGCCGGGAGAGATTCTCCAAGTACCCGATCATACGGAGTACATGGGGTCCCACCGGGTTCGCTTATGCCAGATGACACTTGAACAGCGCCTTAGAGACCTCATACCTCTCTACCCTTGCCTGCTCTTGGAAGAGCTGCTTCAGATGCCCGATCATATCGACAGCATTCATATTTTCGTGATGCTTCTGAAGCTCAGAAGTCATGGTGCATAGCATAAGGCAGGCGGCATCATTAGCGTCATCAACACGCTTTTGATACAACTTTAGGGTAGCAGGTGTTTGGTTCTCTGGACCTTCTGGAACATGCTCCTCTATTGCGTACAGTTTCTTCTCTTGCTTGAGAACAATTCTCAAGTTTCTGTACCAATCAAGAAAGTTGGTTCCATAGAGCTTGTCCTTCTCAAGGACAGATCGTAGGGAATGTTGTGAACTCGATGAGTTGTTTGCCATTTGGAATTCTACAAAAGGAAATACGCAAGTTTTAGTATTTGTGAATTTTTGACTATATTCAATAATGGCTAGTTTATCAAATATAGCTCCCACTATTTTTCTACGGATTAATAACCCTCAAGATATTAATGCGGAAAATATCCTTATATTTTCTAGTGGGCCAAGATCCATGTTTCATCTCCTTATGAGCTTGCTTTGGCAAGTCACCCATAATTTGACTACTTTAGGTAGGACAATTCCAATTGCATCCCTTATGCAACTCTTGGTTCAATTGGGCAAATAACTCCTTATTTATCCATCCTTATGGATGATCCCAATTGATTGCCTCTAGGTTTCTTAATCATATTAATGGCCTAGTTGTGTTCAACCTCTTATTTAAACAATTGCACATTACTAGCTTGTGCCATCGCATTCCATCATTATGAACCAAGTCGCCATGTTTTGGCACGCACTAACTTGATAAAAAAAATGATAATGAGTGTTTAAATAACGAGAAGGCAAGAACACGATATTTGAATTTTGAGGGATTTTTAAATTCAATTTTTAATTATTTTGTTGATCAATATCAACTAATCTATCTTTTTGAGTTTGGGCACAACTCTAAATAATAGATCCGGGTTGTCTAATTATCTTATTATCCTAATTGCATGCATCATCCATACACAAACCACAAAATAATAAGACAATAAAGTAAACAACCAAAAAACAAAAATTAAACGTGATGTGGATATGGCCTTTTCTAGACTAAGATAATTCCAAGCCAATGGAATTATCTATGAACCCTAAATCAAACACATCTCCATGCGTCTTGATCTTTTGGTCCATCCTTCTTAGTCATGTGGAATGTTCCATGCTCCATGCTCCATCTTTTGTGGCTCCGCTTGGCTTTTGGGCTTCTTTTCTTCAATCTTGTCTAACAATCTACTTTATCTAGCACTAGTTAACTTCTATACTAAATAAAATAAATCTCACAAGTTGAGAAAAAATGGCTCTCAGGCCATAAAATCCTAATTAATTCTTACAATTAATTGATCAGCTCGCAGGCTGTAAAACCAAACCACAAAATTAAACATCCACATCAAACCACATTCTAAAGCCATATCCAATCACCATGTGAATTGCACATAAACAGATAAAATCCAATTTTAACGCGCTTGGTCAATTTTAATTAATTTTTGAATATTCTAGGGTTAAAACGGTCGATGGGCCCAACATTTCAATTGCCCGGGCCCAAAAAGGTGAACCGCAAGGCCCTAGGGTCGGCCGGCCCCTAGCCCACGCGGCTAGGCCGCGGGCTAGGGCTGCCCTGGCCCCTAGGGCGGCCTAGCTTGGGCGGCAAGCAAGAGGGGCGGTCCCTTTAGGGGGGGCCAAACCTCTTAGGGAGTTGTTTCCAAAACAACTCCCTTGCTTGGTTCCCAAGTTTGGTTGTTTCCTTGTTTTGGAAGAACTCCTTCTTCCCCAAGGATGCCCAAACCCTAGATCTAAGATCCTAAAATTTCTCAAACTCACTAATTCATGCATCTAATGCAAAAACTAGATCTTGTTATGATAGATTAGTGACAAATTGCATCCCATGCTTGATTTGTCTTGTTTTACACGATAAACAATCAATTTAAGGTGTAAAACTATCAAAATGTAACACATAAATCACGTTTATGCTCTACGACCTGTGGCCTGATACCACTGTAGGGTTTTGATTCATGGATGCGCAACGGGAACAATAATTAACCATGCAAAAACCTCCAAGGATCACAAGTCAAGAGACATAACGATGGTAAAGGAAGAAATCAATTAACACACCTTAGGGTTCTCCTTTGATGACTTCAAACGCGAATTGTGTCACGTTCTCTATAGTTGATCCATGCCTAGAGATGATTTCTAGATCTCCCACTCCTTGGTGCTAGCCCGGAAAGAGGAAGAGGAAGAAGAATCACGCAAAACGAGACGAACCAAAGGAGGTTCGGCCTCCTTTGGGGCCGACGGGGACGGGCGGCGAGCAAAGGGGGCGGCGGTCTCTCTCTTGCTTGCTTGCTCTCTCCTTTTTGTTCTCTCCCACTCAAGTTATGATCTAATGAATCATAAGTATGGGAAGGAAGGAAGTAAGGTCCTTTATATAGTCCAACAACTCCTTGCCAACTACCTGAAGGACTTATTCTAGTCCTACTAGAATTCAATTTAGTCCCTTCCTTCCAATTTAGTCCCTACTAAGTTTGCAAGGTTTTGCAAAGTGATCATTCTAATTAATTAATCCAATTAATTAATTCCAAATCTAGTTTAACTCTATATAGCGTGTGACCCCATAGGTTCTATCTAGTTGGTAGCAACTATTTGCTAATATAGAGTGGTTTCTAGCAAAACATCCATTCTAGCCAACTAATAGAATCGTCATCTTGACAACCTTTGTACAAGTAATTGTCTCATCCCTTTGTCTCTATATCCGGATTGGACACGAGACATACAAGTCACACTCGTATATCCAATCCACAGTTTCTCGATCCATGGGAATAGCCTTATTCTTGCAAATAACATCAATATCCCATATTGATTTATTTGAGTCTGGCCAGACATTCTATAAGCACTATCCCTCGAGTGGCCAAGGATATTTGCTCCCGTTATGTGGGAGGGACAAATTCTATCTACGTCCACTACGATCTCTAAGATTGCTTCTTATTGTATCCAGTACACGCCTTTATAACTACCCAGTTACGGTGTAGCGTTTAACGCTACCAAAATCACAATAATCCACAACTAGAATATCTAGTGACTTCAAGTCTAAGGATGACAATACCATTGCACCGCGAGAAGCTCTTGTGACTCAGCATAATGTGTATGTAGCCTTCTCGAAGATGGGTCAATCTAGTGCGCAATTACCCCTAATGCACACCTATGTGTTGGATCATGATATCTCTATATCAATCCAACCCCATACTAGTCTATAGATGATTGTCCCATTAATCATTATACTGGACTAGGGATATTTAAGATAAACAACACAATTGTAAATCTAAGGACTTCATTATATTAAATATCCAATAAATAATAAATGAATTTCTAGCCACAAATAAATTCATACTAAACTAGATTGCCTCTAGGACATCTATTCCAACAGAAATGACATATATTTGAATCTCTTTCTTGGACTCCATGGCTCAGGTTCTCCATGTAACTTCTAAATCCTTTGAGATCTTGAGGAAGTAGCTTGATCACTTGGATTCTTCTGTTTCTCATTTTCAAGGCTTTGAGAACCATTTTCAAGGCCTTGAAATTCTTTCTGTTTTCCTGCAAACTTTCCTTGAAACCATGTGAAGTCTCTGCTTCATATTCTGACTCATGCTTGTTCAAGTTCAAGTCAGCAAAACTTTCACTCAAATAACCATCATAGCTTTCATCAAAAATGACATGAATACTTTCTTCAATAATCTTAGTTCTTTTATCATAGATCCTATAAGATTTACTAGTCAGAGAGTAATCAAGAAAGATACATTCATCACTTCTTGAATCAAACTTACCAAGATTGTGCTTACCATTATTTTTAACAAAACAAGTGCAGCCAAAAGGTTTGAGATATGAAATACTTGGCTTTCTTCCTTTGAAGAGTTCATAGGGGGTCTTCTTCAAGATTGGCCTAATCAAGAACCTGTTAAGTATGTAGTTGGTTGTGTTCACAGCTTCTGCCCAGAATGACTTTGATAACTTGTTCTCTAGAAGCACTGTCGTTGACATGTCTTCAGGATTCTTGTTCTTTCTTTCAACAACACCATTCTGTTGAGGAGTTCTTGGAGCAGAAAAGGTGCGAGAGATACCATACTTAGCACAAAATAAATCAAACTCAAGTTAATCTAATTCTCTACCATGATCACTTCTAATTGAGACAATTGGAAAGTTTTTCAAATTTTGAAGCTCCTTACAAAGCTTTGAAAATTCACATAGAGCTTCAGATTTATCTCTCAGAAACATAACCCAAGTAAATCTAGAGTAATCATCAAAAATAACTAACATATACTTCTTACCCTTTGGAGTTGGAGTCCTCATAGGACCACAAAGATCCATGTGAAGTAATTCAATGGGTCTGGCAGTACTTACAATTTTTTTAGCTTGAATGAGCTCCTTGTTTTCTTACCTTGAGTACAGGCTTGGAATATTTCATCATCTTTGAATTTGATAGAATACAATCCTCTTTCCAGATCTTTAGAGATTAACTTGTTCAAGGTACGCAAGCTGATATGTCTAATCTTTTTGTGCCAAAGCTTTGAATCCTCTTTCAAGGCCTTGAGACACTGTAAGCTTTCACCTGCAAATTTGTTAGTGTATAAAGTATAGACATTGTTTGATCTTGAGGCAGTGAGAATGCAAATTCCAGATTTCTCATTTTGCACCACACATTTCTCTTTGTCAAAGATAACATTGTTACCATTATCACAAAGTTGACATACACTAAGTAGATTAAATTCAAACCATCAACTAAGTAGACATCTGATATGGAGTTTTCAGAATTTGTACCAATTTTACCAATACCTAAAATGTTGCACTTCCCTTTATCACCAAGTGTGATTGAGCCGTCAGATTGTTCTTTCAGTTATGAGACTAAAGTTCTCTTTCCAATCATGTCTATGGAACATCCACTATCCATAAACAGTCTTTGATCTTTAATCTTGGTGATATCCTGAAAACACCATTCATTTCCTTACCCAGCTGTTTGACCAAGTGTGGAATTTAGATTCATATTCAGGATCAACCTTGTTAGGTGGTCTAACCCCTTTTTGAACCCAAATCTGCCTAACTTTTCCTTTAAGTTGGAATGGAAAAGTGTTCCGCGTTATTTGAGGTTCTCTTCTTCTAAAAAGACAAGTCATCTTAACATCACCAATTCTATTGCAGTAATGGCATTTAGGAGAAGTTTTGTTGCTAACCTTCACAAATCTGGTATTGCTATTTCTAGGAAAATTTAGATTGTAGCCAATACCAGTTCTGTGAACAGACTGTAAGCTTCCTCCAAGAATCAAGTTCATATTGTGTTCTGAGCCAGCAAGCTTGGTCATAGAATTCTAAGCATCTTGAATTTTCAAAGTTAGTGTAGTCTTTTGTTCCTCCAATTCATCACAATGATGCCTTAGAGCAACAATTATGTCACTCAAAAGAGAGTTCTCAAACTACTTCCTTGACTTGAGTTTTCAAGGCCTTGAAATTGGTTTCCAAGGCTTTGAAATCTCTGTCAGAGTTATTCTGAGAAATTTCAAGGCTTTTTTTTTTACAAAAAAGTTTCAAGTTCTCTTTTGCTTGCTCATGAACCTTTTCTTTAAAAGTTCTAATCTCATTCAGATAATCCTCCTCATTTAAAAGCATTGTTCTAAGATAGTCAGTGAGGACATCTATTGGTTTCGAAATCAAACTATTTACCATTACCTCAATGTTCTTTTCAGAACTTTTATCATGCTTGACCATAAGGCAGATGTTGGCTTGTTCTTCCTCAGATTCAGAATCACTAGAGGAATCAGAATCACTCCAGGAAGCTACCATAGCTTTCTTTCTTCTGTCATGGTCCTTCTTCTGAAATGGTTTGCTTTTCTTGTGTGGACAGTCTCAGGTTAAGTGTCCTTTGTGATCTCTACTACTGGAGGATCTGTGTTTTTCCTTTTTAAAGTCTTTGTTTCCAAAGTTCTTCTTCATCTTTAGAATCCAGGTCAAGGATTTGGAAATAAGATCAAAAGGATATTCATCATCTTCTTCTTCTGGATCAAGCTTTGAGATGACTCACTCTCCTTGGCCTTGAGAGCTAAGTTCTGGACACTGTCTGGTAAATTTCCATCAGCTTCATTCATAGATATATCATGTGTAAGAAACTTTCTTTGCAAGTCATTAAGTTGAAGAGATGATAGATCTTGACCTTCTTTAATGGCAGTAGTCTTTGGTTCCCATTTTGCTATAGGAAGACTTCTTAAAATCTTTCTAACATTTTCTTCATTGGAAATATGTTTTCCCAATGAATCAAGGTTGTTGACAATATCGGTGAATCTTTTGAACATATCTCTGATTGATTCATCTCCATTCATCTTGAACAGCTTATATTGCCTGAGGTATATGTTGATCTTCGTTTTCTTGACTTGGCTGGTTCCTTCAAAAGTCACCACAAGCTTATCTCATATCTCCTTCGCATTTTTGCAAACTGAATTCCTATTAAATTCATTTTCACTCAAAGCACAATACAAGAGATTCACTGAATGTAAAGGACAGTACAGTAGAAAAAACTACAGGATCAATACTCTAGAAAGGGGGGTTGAACAGAGTATGGCAATTTTTTTTGAAAGAGTGGTTTCAAAGAAGTTTGTGAGATGAAGCAAGTATTTTAAGGCCTTGAAATGAGTTACAAGTCCTTGAAGTCAAAAAAAATAGTAAAGAGTGAACTAATAATTTTCAAGGCCTTGAAATGAGGTTCAAGCCGTTGAACAAAAAACCTGTTTTGAGCAGTTTGCAAGCTAAATAGAATGCAGCAAAGTAAAAGCAAGAGACACAGTGATTTATAGATTTCCGTCCACTTGGACATATGTCTTTACCTCATGGACTTAATCCCTGCAGGATTTTCAACTCAATTCTTATTAATCAAAACCTAAGTCCTAGATCTCAAGCACAGAGAGATACTTTACTCTGTTACAGTTTGTGGTTCTCACTAACCTATCTAGTACCTGCTCTACCTAACTGATTAACTAATAATTCTCTATTGTTCACCTTGAACAATCAACCAGAAAAAGAGCTGGAAGTATTATATAAATGATATACAATTGAAGATCATAAGACAAGAACATTGAGAGTTGAGTCTTCAGTGAATGTACAGCATTCTTCAGTGAATGGATTGAGTGATGTAGATTTGCTTCTTGGTTGCTTGTAAATTCTATGTAATGTTTGAGTGTCTCTTTATGTTTTTCTCTGTTGTTCTGTCAAAATTCTTCATTCAAAAACCCTTTTATGCAGCCAGTTTGAATTAAAGATATGCAGGATCTTCATTAACAAAATTTTCTAAAATTAAGCTGCAAGCCTTTGACTCTTCTAACAGCTCTCCCAACGAATAGTTGCTCAGCATCTTCAAAGATACTGTCTTAATCTTGTTTGTTGAAGGGTTGGGAAGCTTTAGATGCAGCAGATCAAAGTGCATAATAATTATGTAAGATTGATCTCCATTCTGCAATCAAATTGGTTAGGAAACAATCCTGCAAAAATATGAAACTAAATATCCCTGCACAAACTGAGTCAAACAAATAGATTAATAACAGTATATAGTAAAGAAATGATTTTTCTTTCATCATCAAGTAACACAATAATGTAATATAAGAGACTAGGATCTTGAATAAGATCATCAGCCCCCCCTAAGTTCATGCCAGACTCTGCAGTGTTAGTTTCAAACCCTTGAAATCAGTTTCAAGGCATTGAAACAGACAAGCTGTATCAAGCCTTAGAAATAGGCTGAACTTACAATCTCCCCCTTGATGAAAGACAAAACCAAAATCCCTTTTAGAAATTGATTCTCTGCGAAAACAATAGTCATTTGAGCATAGCAGAATCCATGAAAATAGAACTTAACACAAGATGTCCAAGTGATCCAACTTATTAGCAACAAAAACATCTGTAAAGTCTACCGGCAAATCCTATTGATCTAAAAAAAAAAAAAAAAAAAAAAAAAAAAAAAAAATCCTAAAATTTCTCCCCCTTTTTTACTTTCATCAAAAAAGAGTGAGAAAATTTTGGATTAAAGTTTGAAAAGATTGAAGTAAATAGTTTTGAAAAGATAGAAATTTTCAATACTTCGAAGATGATTTCAAGGCGTTGAAAAAGATAGAAAAGAAGAGGAAAGAATTAAGGGGTTGGGTCACCATCTTCCTTGGGATCAACAACTTTTTGGTTAGGAAACAATCCTGCAAAATAGGAAACTAAATATCCTTGCACAAACTGAGTCAAACAAATATATTAATCACAGTATATAGTAGAGAAATGATTTGTCTTTCATCATCAAGTAACAGATAATGAAATGTAAGAGACTAGGATTTTGAATAAGATCATCAGCTCCCCCTAAGTTCATGACAGAATCTACAGTGTTAGTTTCAAACCCTTGAAATCAGTCTCAAGGCATTGAAAGAGACAAGCTGTATCAAGCCTTAGAAATAGGCTGAACTTACAGTATGCATTATTGTAATGCACTTTTGTCTAATGGGTTGTTTATCCTTGATCTATATAATTCCGTATATAACATAAATACTAAGCGGATTAAATATAAAAATTTAAGTCTCACATACCTATGGCATTGTCGTTTAGGCCATATAAACGAGAAATGCATTTCTAGACTCCATAAGGATGGATTTCTAGGCTCCATTGATTAGGAATCATATGAGACATGCGAGTCTTGTTTATTGGGAAAAATGACTAAGTCTCCTTTCAAGAAGAAAGGAAAGAGGACTAGTGAGGTATTGGCACTCATACATTCTCATGTGTGTGGACCATTCACCACACCCGCCAGATGAGGTTATCCTTACTTCATTACATTTACTGATGACTTCATTATATATGGATTTGTGTATCTTATGAAGAGAAAATTTTAATACTTTGAAAGGTTAAAAGAATTGAAGAACGAAGTGGAGAACCAACTTGTCGATTATTAAGGATCTACGGTCAGATTGTGGATGAGAATACTTAAGCCAAACTTTTGACGACTATCTTAGAGAGTGTGGGATCTTGTCCCAACTCACTCCACCTGGAACTCCACAATGGAATGGTGTGTCTGAGAGGAGGAATCGGACCTTGTTGGACATGGTTCGATCTATGATGAGTCAGTCAGATCTTCCAATTTCATTATGGGGCCATGCTCTATTAACAATTTCTTTTACCCTTAATTGTGTTCCATCCAAATCAGTTATGAAGATGCCATATGAGATATATAATGGGAGGCGTACCAGTATGTCGTTCATGAGGATTTGGGTTTGCGAGGTTTATGTAAAGCATATATAGTCATATAAACTCAAACCCAAGTCGGACAAGTGCAAGTTTATGGGATATCCTGAGAAAACGAAATAGTATTACTTCTACAATCCAACCGAGAAAAAACTGTTTCTTGCTCAGACCGGTGAGTTTCTTGAAGAGATTTTGTCTCTAAAGAAGCCAGTGGAAGGACTGTAGAACTTGGAGAGGTTTAAGAACCACAAAGCACTAATCTTAACATGAGAAGGAAGAACAAGATGTTGTGGAGCAACCTGCTCAAGTAACATAAGAGCTTCAAAGGTCTGGTAGGATACATCAGGGGCCAGAGAGGTACGGACTTCTCATGACTGAGCCCGGTGACGTGCTGCTCATGGATGATGATGAGCCTACAACCTATGGAGAGTCCGTAAAGGATACGGACTCTCAGAAATGGCTTGAGGCCATGAGATTTGAAATGGATTCCATGTGTGCCAATAAAGTATGGAATTTAGTGGAACCACCCGATAAGGCTCTTCCCATAGGGTGGAAGTGAGTTTTCAGAAGAAACCCGGGATGGATGGAAAAGTGATTTCCTATAAGGGTTGATTGGTGGCAAAAGGATTTACATAGATTCGTGGTATTGGCTATGATGAAACCTTTTCCCCAGTTGCAATGACTAAATTCATTCGCATCTTGCTTGCTATTGCAGCTTACCACGACTATGAGATTTAGCATATGGATGTCAAAATAGCGTTTCTGTATGGAAACCTCCTTGAGGATTTGTACATGACACAGCTATAGGGTTTTGAGGATCCAGAGCATGCCAACAAAGTGTGTAACTTGCAAAGGTCCATTTATGGGTTGAAGAAAGGTTCTAGGAGTTGGAATCTTCGCTTTGATGATGCAGTCAAAGAGTTTGGCTTTATCAAGAATGAAGATGAACCTTGTGTCTACAAGAAGGTTAGTGGGAGCTCTGTCGTATTTCTCGTCTTATATGTGGATGACATACTACTCATTGTAAACGATGTTCCTACCTTGCAATCTATTAAAGATTGACTAGGAAATTGCTTCTCAATAAAATACTTAGGGGATGCAGCTTATATACTTGGTATCAAGATCTATAGCGGTGGATCAATGAAGTTGCTTGGCCTAAGTCAAAGTACATATATAGACAAGGTGTTGAAACGGTTCAACTTGCAGGAATCAAAGAAAAGATTCTTTCCCATGTCACATGGAGTACCCTTACGAATGATGACTGTCCTTCCAAACAGATTGATAAGGAACGCATGAGTAGGATCCCATATGCGTCGGCTATTGGATCAATCATGTACGTCTTGTTATGTACTAGACCAGATGTGTCAGACGCTTTGAGTATGACAATCAGATATCAGTCCAGTTCGGGTGAGAGTCACTGGATTGCTGTCAAGAATATCATTAAGTACTTGAGAAGGAATAATGATGAATTATTGATATATGGAGGAGAGGAAGAACTATATAAAGAGTTATACTGACGCGAGCTTCAAAACCGACAAGGATGATTTCAGACCGCAGTCGAGATTTGTGTTTTTCTTAATGGAGGAAATGTGAGCCGGGAAGGGACAAGATTCAGTTGTCGATTCCATCTTATTCAAGAGATCTTCGTTAGAGTAGATGTGAAGATATGCAAGATACCAACTGATGATAATCTTTCAGATCCACTTACTAAGCCCCTTGCTCAGCGTAAGCATGAGGTCCACACTAGATCTATAGGCATACGAGATTCACTGATTGGCTCTAGTGCAAGTGGGAGATTGTTGGTGTAGATGCCCTAGAGGCAATCTATTTTAGTGTGAACGTTGTTTTGGCTAGAATATTCATTTTAATATATATATGGAGATATTAATATAATGAAGTCCTTAGATTGAAATTGTTGTTTATCTTAAATTATCCCAAGTCAAGTATATTAATTAGTAGGAGGATCACTATGCATAAAGCGTAAGTGGGTTGCTATGAAGATATCAAGTCTAACACATGGGTATGCATTAGGAGTAATTGCATATTGGATTGACCCACCACGAGAAGGATACATGGGAGTTATGTGAATGTCACAAGTGCTTCGCGTGGTGACAATGTTGTTGTAGTCTTTTGACTTGAAGTCACTGAATTCTCTAGTTGTGGATTATCATGTTTTGATATCATCAAATGTTACACCATAACTGGGTAACTATAAAGATGATAATCGGATATGGTAGGAAGCAAGCTGAGAGATGGTAGTGATGGTGTCCCTCCCATATAACAGGAGTATATATCTACGGCCACTCGATGAGTAGTACTTATTAAATATTTGACCAGACTCAAATAAGTCAATACATGATATTGTTGTTATCTGTTCAGATAAGTCTATTCCCAGGTTCGAGAAACTATGGATTGGGTATAAGATTATCACATATATGTAACAGTGGTCGCATAGGTTTGTCAGATCACTGATTATTCCTATTAGTTGGGTAGAATTGATGTGTTGCTAGAAGCCGCTCAATGTTTGTAATTGTTACTGCCAACATAATAGGAACATGCATGGTCACACACCAAAATGATTAAATTGGATGTATATGTTAATTAGTTGGACTAATTAACAATTAAAATGATCAATGATCAAAGTGAAACAACGTACATATTTAGTTGGACGAAATAGCAATTAGACTAATCCGTGTATGGACATGATTAGTATTGGGGCAAATTTGTAATCAAGGATTTATTGATTATAAAGGGCTAGTCCAATCCTATCATTTTATTAGATGAAATAATTAGAGCAAGGAGAAGAGACCAAGAGAGGCTCGGCCAACCCCATACCTGACGGCATAGAGAGGCTCGGCCTCCCTCCTCCATCGTTGCGTGAACACCTTGATTTGAACAAGCTCCTAGGCGATTCCTTCCCTACACTGCTAGCACAATCTGTAGAGAAAATGTTCCAGCTCTTAATCCTAAGGTGTGGATACAGGCAGAGACGTGGACGCTACTTCTACGTTGTAATCAGTCAGATTCACAAGGTAACCTTCCCTCCTTTATCACGTTATGAACGCCTCACCTGCGATTCATGGAGGGTTTTGAGCAGAAAAGTTTTGCATTTCTGCTGCGTAACCTGCATTAAAACCCAACAATAAAAACTTTCAGACATGTAAGATTAAGTTAAAGTTGTACAGAATTCGGTAAAATTAGTTTCGACGCAAAATAAGCCTTAAGATTGTTGTATAAAAATCGAAACCGAATCGGATATTTGGGAAGAAGAAAAATATATAGCAATGCAGCAGAATTAAACTGAAAAATGAAAAAAAAAAAAAAAAAAAAAAAAAAAAAAAAAAAAAAAAAAAAAAAAACTACTTACAGAGTATTGAGAACATGCTTGCTATTCGGGAGACAATGTCGAACATGGACTCGATGTCCTTAATGCTTATTTTCTCCTATGATATTGCTTGTTCCGGAGTAAACACCTCGCAGGATAATCACCTGAACCGAGCAATTTTTCACTAAACTCCCTGCACCCTACGAACCGCAATGGTATGGAACCTCTTTCCGAAAATGAAGAATGGAAGCAAGACTGTTTGAAGTTAAGGAAAACGAATGGGAAAGTTTGATTTTTATAATTTGTTACGGTTCCTGATAGTTATAATTTTCTGCACGGTTAAGGTTCGTTGGAATTTCAAAAATTCGTTTACGGTGACAGAGTGAAAGAATGTTTGGAGTTAGAGCATCTCCAATAGGTTATTTATATGGCGGTTATCTTCAAAATATAAATAAGATGGGAAAATATCGACTCCAATAGGCTCTCTAGTACGCTCTTTATTTTAGCGGATAGTTATCCCGCTCACTACTTTTAACGAGCCCGATAAATAACTTCATATTTTGGTTACCCATGTTCTTAGCGGTTATGTCCTGAATTCCTTAAAATTCTCATACAAGAAATATTGAGAATGTGCCACGTGTTATTTAGCTAATCATTTGACTAACACTATTGGAGTACTAACTAAATTTTTACAATATCTAAAATAGAAATGTTAAATTTTCACCAAATTATAAATAACTTTTAACTAGTACTACTGGAGATGCTCTTAGGAAGTGAGGAAAACAAATGGGTAAGTATGTTGTTTATAATTTGTAGTGGTCCGTGACAATTAACAGTTATAACTCTCCGAACCGTTACAGTTCATTTGAATTTTATGTTGAGTAGTCCCACATCGGACATTCAAGAAGAACAAAAAGAATTAATAAGTGTCCTGGCCTACTCCCCTCAATGCCAACTGGTTGTGAGGTGGAACCCCATGAATTCTTACATGGTATCAGAGCCTCGGCTCACATACACGTGAATGGTCTAACAACCCACGTGCTCACCGCCACCCGTAGACAAAAGATCCACGTGTAGGCCAAAAAATGTCACGCGTGAGGAGCGTGTTGAGAAGTCTCACATCGGACATTCAAGAAGAACAAAAAGAATTAATAAGTGTTCAAGGCTACTCCCCTCATTGCCAACTGGTTGTGAGGTGGACCCCATGAATTCTTACATTTTAAAAGTGACAGTGAAGTATGTGGATCAAAAGACAATTTCAAGTTGGTTTGGGCCCAAAAACTTAAGTATGTGCTTCACTTCATAGCCAGCCCAACCCACGACCACCTGCCCGAGTCTAGCCGAGCCGTCCAGACGGCAACAAGCAAAAGAACTGCTATGCCCAAAGGGCATGTCCTTTAATTCTAAACTTGAAATATTGGAGTAATTTTAACTTGTTCTAAGTGCTAATGTGGTACACTTTGTGTTTCCCGCATTTCAAGAGCCCACTTTCAAGCTTAAATTTTTCACTCATCCGGACACGATTTTGGACAATTCGAAGTGATGGGATTATCTCCTTCTCACAAGGATTCCGTCGCCACTTTCGGTAGCACAAACCATCAACCCGGTTTATCGAAAAGCGGGTCCAAAATCGACCGAAAATCGTTGTCTTTATAACAATCCTTTATCTGAAACCACGCAGATGTATACTTCAATTTCTTTCTTGTATGAGTCAGACATGCAGTGAGTTCACTTGGCTTACGCACACATACTATATCAACAAGTTCCTCTTCATCTCAACAGAACTATGAAATTTGAAATGCTTGGTTTAATTCCAGCTATGAGAAATTCAAAGAGAAGTGGTGCTTGGATTGGATAGGGGAAACGGTTTGGCAAGAGCATTGGTAGTAGTTGCAGTGGGGGTTGCTTAGTAGAAACAACATTTTACAGTTTTGAGTTTTGGAGTTGGGAGGGGAGCAACCCCAAAACGTGCAGTTGCAAAACCCAATCATTTTCTCTGACAAGATAGCTGTAAACATGTTACTGTCAATAACATTTTCGTCGTCTTATATGTTTGGTAAATTGCCCCTCTCCCCAACATGCACACGATTACATGAAAACACCAAGTAGATCCTGCAGCAGCAGGAGCAGTAGCAGCAATAATTTGTCTCGGAATTTGGTCATTGCTTTCACTCCTCATCCGTATACAGATAGGTGTACGTAGGCGTACCCACTTGGCGCACGCAGCGTGTGCCTGCCGTAGAAATAAAAGTGTTATTATACATTACAAAATATATATTTTGTTTATGACTTTTGAAAATATTAGTGTCTGCAGTGAATACACATAGGGTTATTCACTAGATATGTATGTTGACACCTCATTGAAGATACAAATTTGGACGAGGAAGAAAGGTTGCCCAGGTGATATGAATCTAGGTAGCTAGCAGGCCATTTGGTTGTTGGTGGGTGATTCGGTGGTGTCTTGGGTTGGGTGTGCTGTGGTGGCTCTGTGGTTGGTGATGAGGTAGCTTACGTAGATGGTTCCACGATAGATATTGAACAAAATACTTGTCACAGATTAACAACAAACAAGGCACCACCAACAAGGCAACAACTACTACTGCACAAACAGATCCATTAATTGGCACATTTCATAATGTAGCTACATTACTATTATTTTTAATTCGGAAACGCAAATTATATCAAAATTAACTGTTACAATCAGAGAAGGCCATTTTGGCATTAACATGGGTCGTAGAAACATTGTTTCTCCAACAAAAGTAATTGCAAAATAAAGAAAATGTGAAGTAGCAATTCTTTTTTTTTTTTTTTTTTTTGAGGAAAAGCAGCAATTCTTTTGATGTCAGTAATTTCACCCAAAAGGCCAATGATAATATATTATCGGCGAAGAGAGAGAGCATGAGGTCCCGTGAGTCTGTTAGAACATTGACATCCCGAAATCCATTATAGAGAAGCTAGTTAAGGATAGCAACGGGTCGGATTCGAATCAGATCAGCCCTTTTCAGATCTGAATGGAGTGGAATCTGATTCAGTCTACATCCATTCAGATCGTGACCGGATTAAGATAAGACCGGATCAGGCTTGAGTGAGCTGACCCAAATCCGATCTATCGATCCATTTAATATGTGACCGAATTGACTTCGGGTCGGGTTTGTGACACAACGCAAAATATTAAAAGAATCCAAACATGCAATCAGTTCCAGTGCTCCAATACTAAAAATTCAACAAAAGTACGCAATTTCTACTACAAGTTTATGTTCACAAGTTGCTCATGTGGGAAGGAAAAAATAGGAGTTCAAATCATATCATATAATGTAAATAAACAAACTACTGGTTGCATTTTTATAAAACATTCTTATGTCGGGGAGCCGGAACGGATCCCTGATGGATCTATACTCTCATCGAGATCCAGATCCAACCTGAGTTTGTTTTCCTAATCCAAATTCAATCCATTGATCGGATTTGGACCTGATCCATTCAGCTCGGATCGCTCGTATTGGCATCCCTAAAGCCGGTTGATAGCCTTCAAGACTCCTATGGCCTCTGCTTACGTTGCGCTTCATGCAAAGAAGCAAACATGTCACTGAGTAGGACTAGTGTCTGCACTCCAAGCTGTTGCGCTATAGTTGACCTCTTCTTTCCATGTTGCATCAGCTTGAACAGTGATTTTTTTTATGAAAGCTTGAACAGTGATGGTATGACATTGCCCAGCAGAAAGAGAGATAAACAGGGTTCCATGTGACGGGGGTTGGGCTAAGAGCTGGTGTAATGGTGTTGGTTGCTGGCGATGAGGGAGGATGATTAAGCTGTTTAAGTTTACGAATGGTATTGAAGGTAGAGGAGATGGATGAATAGACGTAGCTAGGTGGATGGATTTATTTTCCATCGCTGTCGCATTTTGATGAAGTCAGATGTGCCAGAGTATGAGGGAGTACATGACCCGATCCTCATTCGAAAAGGTTATGGACATGATATAGGATAAGTTGGACGCCTAGCCTGAAAGTGAATCCAAGGGCCGAACTGGACCAAATGGTTTTCGAGTGTGGGCAACCGAAACAAAATGTGGTCTACCGTTTCAGTTGACTCAAGACATCTTGCGCAAGATGGGTCTAAAATAGTTAGTGAGATTGTTCCTTGTCATGAGCAGTTTAAAGAAAGCTTTCCAAAAACCATAATGCTTTTTTGGGCAAGCTTTAAAGTTCGGAAGATGTTCCAGTTCGAGAGCTCGCCTTGAAATCCTGGTTGGTTGGAGGTTGTGAGATCAATGATCGCGAGAGGGAATGGGTTGACTTAACCGAAAAGGTAGCTACATTATAGTCTATAGATATGAAGTGTATCATTATCTACTTAATTGCTTCTTCTAACTGAGTATTTGGTCTGTTTCGTCTGAAAATTCTCAACTAACTTTAGGGAGATCACTTTCAAGTTAACGATACGATACGAATATTTGTTAATTCTTTCATATTATTGTACTGTCAAAAAAATCTACATATTATGAAAGATTTAGCACATTTTCATATTATACTGATAGCCAATTAGTCGGTCAGAGAGTGAAGTGATGAACAGTGCAATGAGAAAATTATGGCGAGTCAGAGGTAACACATTTTTGTGAATTGAATTTTTAATGTTGAACATCGATTACATCCTGACTTAAGGTGCATTGGTTTGTAGTTACTGTTGAGAAGACTCAAATAGGACATTCAAGGAGAAGAAGAAAAATATTACAAGTAACGTGTACTACTCCTCTCATTACCTACCGGTTTTAAAGATGAACCAATATATTCTTAACATGATATCACACACAGGATTGGTCTCACATATACTAGTGAAATAAACCACGACTAGTGAATCTGTTTGGTAATAGATGTTCCGACGTATACGAGCGAAGGCAACCAAAACTAGTGAGTCTATTTAGTATTTAGTAATACTTCTATCATGTAATGTAAAAATGCTTCGAGACCGGGAAAACAAGCTTTAGATGTTTGATAAATGTCAATTTCACCAGCTTCCCATACATTAATGGCTATCCAACAAGACCTTGTGAGAACGAACAAGGAAGGGGTTGCTTTCATAAACATGTGTTTTCGATTTATTCTCTTATAATTAAATTCTAAGCTTACAGTTTTTATATGTGTAATATGTTTTGGTCGTTATGCTTCCCCCTTGTAGGTTCAAGGTATATTATTTATACCAAACATCAAATTCGTCTAGTATCATTTCACCTTATAACATTACTTCTCAAATAGCACTTAATCTTCAATTCACAATTATTCTTGCACAATCTTAAAATATTCGAACTAAGCCTATGATTTGGATTGGGTCATTTGACTCTCCAAATTAGGATTTGGGGATGATGTCAGAATGTTAAATCACAGACTGATTACCGTATAAGGGATCAAATGTTATGCTTGAAAGGGATTAGATAGCTAGTCTGCTTACCACCAAAGTGATGACATATTTACATCTTTTGTTTAGCCATCCCGTTCAATATCATCTACAGAAACTTTCTGTAGATTTCTCTAAAAGCATCATGTTTTAATCATCCAAAATGTCTGCCAGTTTTCTCTGATAACCAAACCTGGAACTTTGTTGGTGACATGGAACACATTTCCAACTTAGTAAATCAGATAAAACCCCACCCCTAAACCCATTCATTTCATTTTTTCTCTCTTTTTTTGGAAAAGTTTCAACAAACTATGGATGAAAATGTAAAACCCTAATGATGATGATGCTGAAAGGACTGCATCCCAAAGAGATGATGACACAATCACAACAACAAGAAGAAGAAGAAAACATGAAATGGAACTCAAAATGTAGAGAGATCATGAATGAATAATAACAATAAGGAGCAGTACACTACAAACCCTACAAAAAACACAAAATAAAAAATCCTCGGGGTAAAAACCATGCTCAGCTAAAACAGTTCATGCTTTAGATGATGAAAGTGACGACGCCACAACGATCTAAATATGTACAGGCCTGATAGCTGGCACTTCCATGCCATACATGCACGGATTTGATCTCACCCCGCTGTAATTATTATAGCATTTCCCTCCTCCTCCTCCACCAGTAACCGCCACCGCCGCCGCCACTTCCTCCACCTTCTCCTCCTCCTCCTCCTCCTTAACATCATCATCACATTGTTGTTCTTCTTCTTCATTGTTATCATCTTCATCATCATCATCATCATCAGAAGGGACGTGATTGTCAAGAGGGACAAGTTGGAGGGTAAGACGGCCATTAGACCTCTGAGCCCTAATGTACTCATGATGCCTAACCTTCTCTTCCCAAATAATCAGCCTCCCGTCATCAGAGTAGTGCCGTTTGAGTACCCACGGCATGTGAGACGGCAGATTCTCGGTCTGAGCCAGCAGCGATATCGGCGGCGGAAACTCTTTCTTCTCCCTCATCCGCCACCCCCGCCGCCGATAGCCTCCTCCGCCGCAGCAACTCCGACGACCAGTCTCGGCGGCGGGGTCTTCGAGATCAATGCAACTCTCCATGCCGATGTAGTCTCCGATCTCGAGCGACCACGTCCGGGTGTGGCGAGATCCGGAAGGCGGCGGATCCATGGGGATTTTCTGGATAGAGAGAAACAAAAACGATGAGAGAGATGTGTGTGTGTGTGTTTTTTGTGTTGGGACGAAGAGGTGCGTGTGTGTGGGTTTGAATAAATACCAAGAGAGGAGCGTTATCGGGGAGAGGTATATTGAAGAGAGAAATTGCAGTGACAGCTAATACCACACAACTGTACAATGTCCCCGCTGGCGTCAAATATCTCTTCCTTTCTTCTTCTTTATTTCTTTATTTACTTTCGAGATAAATACCAAGAGAGAGAGAAAGAAGGGGAAGGATTGATTTTAGATAAATATTACTACTATTAATTTTTTTTTGAAGGAATAATGCTATTGTGACATGAGAAATATATTTTTTTTAGGTAAAAGAATATATGGATTATTAATAAATGGATAAATTATATCCTTTGCGAAAAAAAAGATAAATTATATCCTTAAGAGACATCTTTTAACAAGGTAAATTAGGATTAGTGTTTCCTCCAAAAAAAAATATTAGAAGTACTGAAATTGGGCTGACTCGGATCCAACGCTTTTAGACAAATTAGAAAATTAATAATGTGATAACAACACTCTAATTATAGAAACTATTTCCAATATTGTTTCCGAATTAGGCACGTTTTGATTACTATAATCCATTCTTATCTTGTTACATTTTAAGATCTCAATCTGTACTATCATGAACAAATTCCTTTGAGATAGCAATGTTTTTCGTATTTTTTTTTTTTTTGAGAAAGTTTTTCGTATTTCCTGAAAAGATAGTTAAAGTACAAAAATTAAGACCTCAAGGCGATTTTTTTATTTTGAGCGGACCTTAAGGCAAATTTGGTTATACTTTTACTATTTTCATGAACAAATGCAAGAAACACATCTCATGTATATATATATATAATTAAATGCAATCAAGAGAAGCATAGCCAAAATTTGAAAATAATCAAACTATTCTCTCGAAAATAAAAATCAAACTATTGTAACAAGAAAGGACAAACCTATGTTATTAGTACGTGGAGTGGTGAGCTTTGTCCAAGTTATCAACTTGTTTGCAGCAAAATTCATCCACACCAATATCTCAAAAGCACTCAATCTTTCAGCACAATTCTACAAGTTAATCTTGAAAAATATATCTGCAGTCAATGTGAAACCAAACTCAATGTCAATCCAATTGAGAGAAGAAGAAAAAATTGCCAACATGCCTATCAAATTCTTGTGGGCATACAAAAAAAATGGAACATTAGAGAGATGGTATTTTATTTTATCAAATTGCGTAGATTTCTCTTTCTATTAAACAAGTGTTCACATAAAATCCAGTTTGATTTATCTATTTTCCACATCATATAAAGAGGACAAATCAATACTTGTGTCCCTTTGAGTTTAGCTGGAACCGATTACAAGGGAGCTGGTGACGTGGCAGCCATGCACTCTTGTAGACACGCCATACCATGCATCAGTTCACAGTTCAGTCCTCTCTTCTCTTGGGCTTCCTAAAGTCAGCGTTTGGCAAACTACGACCAAAATTCAAAGATGGAGACATCGAGTACTCGGGGGAGACCAAAACCGGATATGACCTAGTACGTTCCTTGTACTCAACTATGTAGAGGTACGTTCCTCGTATCTTTGGTCAATCCGTGTCAAGCTACTGTTCATTTGGCAAATCTCGGAAGAAGCAGTAATCGTATAATTAGAAACCCAATAGCAGTAAATACCATTGGATCAATGGTAACGTTGGATTTCAAATATTAAGTAGCATGACGTCATTTATCTCACTTTACTCCAGCGACAGTTTTGACAAACGGCCAATTGTGAGGTTGTTAGGCATGACGTATCAACCACGTCTGTGGTTATTCCCAAGTTATATAATGGCAATGTGTTGGAGAGAATTATCAAGACTTTGAATGAAATAAACCATTTTCTTATCTTTTCTGTTATCATCTCTCTCTCCATCTCTCTCGGAATCTCTTTCCTTACTTCTCTTCTCGCCGGAAAACCTATCTGATGAAGGTCACGGTTCGATTTCAGGGAATGTCTCATGACAATTGGTATCAGAGTCACCATTTCTCTGCAATTAATTGTTCGAAATGGGTCCAAGGAAGAACAACGGCTTGAGCCATACTCAAGAGTTTGACCCACTCGACGGGATCCAAAGCCACCTCCATGTGGTTGATGAAGCCATCACCAATATGCGAAGTGGACAGGACTATATTCACAGTCAACATGGAACATCAGAGATTGGTGCCTTGAAGGATGAGGTCAAGAAGCTGATGAACTACTTAAATTTGATGGAAAACGACCGGGAACGAGCTCAGATGGAGCCTCTCAACAGCACACCACCCAATACACCGGTCACTCGCAGTGTTTTGGGGAAGGGGAAGTACTCAAAGTTCTAGCTCCTCTTGTAAAGGTTCAGGTAGTACATAGCACAGGGAGGAGGTGAACACAATTGTCGTACTGGCCAAACTACTGCAATTCTCTACCTATTCCCAAAACTCGATGGTACAGATTCTATTGGCTGACTGTTGAAGGTTGCGAGGTATTTTCAATTGCATCAGTTGACTGATTTACAAAAGCTTAAGCTGGTCTCTTTGAATTGTGAGGGTGAGGTTGAAGCTTGGTTTAGGGCTGAGCTTGAGTCACTGGACACTATGACATGGAATGACTTTGGTGAATTGGTTCGTGCTGAATTTTTAGAACCTAAACATGAAAATCTCTTAGGGGAATTTCAAAAACAAAGTCAAAAAGGTAGTATGAATATGTCAGTAAGTTTGACACTCTCAGACCAAGGGTTAAAGCTTTGTATCCCAGGGCTGATGACAAGTCTTTCATGAATTCATTTCTAGGAGCGTTGAAGGTTGAGATTAAATGTGCTATATACTTGCTGCATCCCACATCATTGTCATAGGCAAAAGCTATGGCTAGGCGTCAAGAGGTCTATTGCAATACTCACCAAGGCATTGTGGTACAAGCAGTTAAAAACCTGATAGAAGGGTGGACCAAAACCATTTCTAGCACTTACACACCTACTATAAAATCACCATTCTCTAGTTGGGAGATGAAGAAGCCTAAAAACATTAACCAATCCAACCAATCAAGCTATAAGAAGCTCACCCCAGCTGAATTGCACAACAGAAGAGGAAAGAATTTGTGTTATGTTTGTGAAGAAAAGTATATACATGTCCATAAATGTAAAATGCCATAGTTTCTCTTATTCACGTGTGAAGAACAAGGAAAGGATGATAAGGAAGAATTGTGTGAAAAAGATGAGCTTCTAGTTAGTTCCAAGGAGGAAGAGAAGTTACCTGCAGAAGCTGAGATCTCTCTGAATGCCCTAACTGGTAGCAGCAACAATCAAACAATAATGCTATAGAGTACAATTGGCAAGCACAAAGTGATTGTACTCATTTACTCTGGGAGCACATACAACTTTATTGATAAAGACATTGCTGAAGGATTGGTTGCCAAGCTCAATCTTCACATAATTAATGTAATGGTGGCAAATGACAGTCAGTGAGAGTGTTGTAAGTTGTCCAAGAAAGTGTTGATAAAGCTGCAAGGTCACCACTTAGAAGCTGAGATGAGAGTAATATCTTTCGGGGGTTGTGACATTGTGTTAGGGGTACAGTGGCTACTGGAAGTTAGTCCAGTGTGTATTGAGATAAAATAGGGAGGAAAATCATATCAGCGGGAAGCTCAAAGGTTGCAGGTTAGTATAAGGCAGCAAACATAAATTCACTGCAAGAGCACTGCAGCCAAAATGAAGCGTACTTTGTGGTCAGCTGTTTAGTATCCAATAAAAGGTAAATAAGACTAAAATACTAAGTGGTAGAAGCTTCGGTGGAGCAATACAGGACTGTGTGTGAAGAAAAAAAATACTTCCACCACCAAGGTCTTAAGACCATCATAATCCATGCAAACCTGGAACCACCCCAGTGTGTTTGAGGCCTTATAGATACCCTCATATCCATAAAAATGAAATTGATAGATTGGTACCAGAAATGTTGGATAGTGGGGTGATTCAGCACAACTCAAGTTCATTTGCATCGCAAGTACTTCTTAAGTTCTTGTGAAGAAAAAATATGGTGATTATGTGTTGACTACAGAGGCCTAAATTAGACCACTTTCAAGAATAAATTTATCATTCCTATTATTGAGAGCTACTAGGATGAGTTACAGTGAGCTACTTGCTTCTCCAAGTTCGATTTAAGATCAGGCTACAACAAATAAGGATGGCTAAGGAGGACATTCACAAGACTACATTAGAACTCATGATTGGTTATGTGAGTTTATAGTATCGACACTTGGCCTTACTAATACCCCTTCCAATTTTTAAATCTTGATGAACCAGGTATTTCAACCCTATTTGAGGTAGTTTTGTTAGTTTTCTTTGATGATATCCTCTAATATAGCAAGAATGAGGAAGAACATGTGCAGCATTTGAAGTCTACTTTAGAGATATTGGTGCACCATCAACTATTTGCTAAACTTTCAAAGTGCGCATTCATACAATATACCATTGAGTATATGGGGCATTTGATCAGTGGGGAAGGGGTGAAAGTTCATCGTTCCAAGATACAAGTCATACCTCTTGGCCTACTCCTACAACCCTCAAAGCTTTGAGAGGGTTCCTGGGTTTAACTGGTTAGTAAATAAGGTTTGGAGGAATTATGGAGTGATTGCTAGACCACTTACAACTTCACCATATAAGGTTCCATTTAAGCGGAGGGAAGAAGCCCATCTATCTTTGACAATCTCAAGACTGCAATGTGTTCCAATCGTGTGTTAGCAGTACCTGATTTCTCCGAGAGGTTTTTGCTTGAGACTAATGCTGGTTATCATTGGTTGGATGTTGTTTTAATACGTAAAGGAAGACCATTAGCATTTTTAAGCAAGGCAGTCTTTGATAAGCGCGTGGGTTTATATCAACCTATGAAAATGAGTTGTTGGCTATTTTCCAAGCATTTAACAAATGGAGGTCTTACTTGTAGTTCGTAGATTCACGATTAAGATAGATCATTACAGTTTAAAGTTTTTACTAGAATAGAAGATCAGCAGCAACTTGCAGCAGAAGTGGATCAACAAGCTAATGGGGTTGGATTATGAGATATTGTTTAAAAAGGAAAAGGAAAATGTGGTTGTAAATGATCTATCAAGAACCCACCAGGGAGAGTAAGTGTTGGAGGAAGACGGTGGGGAGTCCAAGACATGGTTGTGCAGTATCATCACCATGGTCACTCCCAACTAGTTGCATGAAGTGTTGAAATCTTATGAGTAAGATGATTAGGCTCAAGTGATGACAGTTCATCTCATTGTAGACCCTAATTCATATGGATCATTGCTCATCCAAGATGGATTTATCAAAAAGAGAAAGCTAATCTATGTGGGAGATCATGGGTTTTTGAGGGAGTCTTTGATACAAAAAGTACATAACACTTTTGAGGGGGTCATTCTAGCATTCTGGGAACTTCCAAGAGGTTATCTGCAGTTTTTGTACTGCAATGGTATGCACAATGAAGTGAATACATGGGTAAAGACCTATGATAATTGTCATAGGATGAAAAGTGAGAATGTAGCCCAGGTCTACTGCAACCCTTTCTGATACCCAACAAGCCATGGTCACACATCAGTGTGGACTTTATGGAGGGATTGCCAAAGTCTGAGTGTCAGACTACAATAATGGTGGTTGCTGACAGCTACTCCAAATATGGCAATTTCATTGGCTTGTCTCATCCTTTCACGGATGCAGAAATAGCTACTCTATTTTTGGAAAAAATTCACAAGCTTCATGGTTTATTAGAAACCATAGTGAGTGACAGAGATATTATGGTCTTCAGTGCTTTTTGGAATAACGTGTTTAAGACCTTGGGAACTAAGTTGTTGTTTACTAGTTTGTAGCATCCCCAAAGTGATGGCCAAACTGAGAGGCGAAGAACTATGTGAGATGTATGACTGTAGATAGGCAAAATAAATGGGCTAAGTGGTTATCTCTTGCTGAGTTTTGTTTTCAAACCCCCAAGTTGACCCGCGGGTTTAACGCGTTTACGAGTCTACATGGGCAATTGGTTTGACTCGCTCTAAAACCCGGCGACTGACAAAACCCGCAGCAAACCTGTCAGACCTGTAGACCCCCGAGTTGACCCGCGGGTTTAGTGAGTCTAACTCATTGTGAAAATAGTGTAGCTTTATTAGGTTTTTGATCCTAGTGCACAGAAAAAATGGGTATATAGTCACCCACCTTCAATCACTGTTGAACCATTGAAATTAACACAAGATTAAGATAAAAACTATAACGACCAATATCCAATCAATCACACCGATGACTGTGTAAATATCAAACGGACCACACTGACTTAGATTATAAGGAAGTTTATTTTTCTTTCTTGAGGAAATTATTTAAAATATCGTTTATATGGAATTTAGCTTAGTTAGCTTTTGTTACACCCTTAATTGAAATTAGTGGCTCGATGCAAGGAAGAAATAAATAAATAAATAAATAAATAAATAAATAAATAAATAAATAAATAAATAAATAAATTGGACTCAGTTCTAAAAAAATTAAATTTAAATATTGTAGATTTTATTTACAAATATTGACAATGCTATTTCTTATTGACACAATTTTATACCCATAAAGAAAAATGTAACATTTAATCTTCAAAGAATCAAAGACTTCAAATTTTCATAGGTGAAAAGTCATGTGCACGTAGAAATTGAATATGTTGAGCAAAATGTGACCCGGGCGAGTCTCGGGCCACAGGTCATGAGACGAGTCTACCTACCCTCTACGGGTTTATGCTGACCCACGGGTTTGAAAACCTTACTATGTATATGCTCCTCAAACCATCACATTCCACCAGTCGAATAACAATGGCATTCCTGAGGTTGATGAGGTCATGGAGGAAATGAAAAAGATGATGGTCTTGCTCAAGGATAATCTCAAGAAGGCACAAGAAATGATGTCTTATTATGCTAACAAGATGAGGAGTGAGAGTGACACGGTGTTCCTCAAACTATAGCCATACAGACAAAAAGAGTGTCAGTTCCAAGAGAAACAATAAGCTTGCTGCTAAATTCTTTGGTCCATTCGCTATTATTTCCAAGATTGGCAAGGTGGCTTACAGGCTACAGCCACCTGATGGAGCTAGAATTCATCCAGTATTTCATGTCTCAAAGCTAAAGATAGCCATGGGCAATTCTCCAGGGTTCTGTGACACTTCCTAGGGTTGGTCTTGAGGGTCAAATGCTTATAGCACCAATGGCAATACTTGACAGAAAAATGGTGACAAGGAAATGCCTATGATGTGATGGTTTTAGTTCAATGGATCAATATTTCACCTTCTGAGGCTACATGGGAGGAGTACTAAGCCATGAAGTCTCAGCTTCCATGATTTGATTCGTGAGGACATGAGTTTCAGAAGGGGATGCTTTGTCACTATATAGTTCATTTGGTAAGATTTACTGTTCATTTGGTAAATCTCAGAAGAAGCAGTGAGCGTAGGATTATAAACCTAAGAGCAGCAGATATCGTTGGATCAATGCTAATGTTGGATTTTAAATATTAAGTATAGTGACATCGTGTTATAGTAAGTTAGTAGTAGTTCTCTGTTTTAATAAGGGGTAGAAATGGAAGTTAGCTCTCTTTAGTCCAGCGATGTCGTTTTGTTAGTGGGTAGCTCCAGCGACGTCATTTTGATTAATGGCCAGTTGTGAGGTTGTTATGCCTAACAGATCAATCACATGCGTGGTTATTCCCAAATTATATAGTAACGATGTGAAGAGATAATTATCATGCTTTTGAATGAAATAATTCATTTGTCTCTCTTTCTGTTATCATCTCTCTCCTTCTCTCTTAGAATCTCTCTGTATATTTTTCCCCGCTTCTCTTCTCGCCGGAAAACCTATCAGATGAAGGTTACGATTTGATCACAGAGACGTTCTTCTGACAATCCGACTCAGTTCTTCGTATTTTTGGGTTTCCAGGGGTGGTTCTGCCGAGGTCGACGATTTCTCTCCAACGGTGTCTAGTGCCCAGCTCTACTAGCCTTCTCTTAGGTCATACCATAATTTTGTCATCTTGCTCTGCCCTTCCCACCCCCCCCCCCCCCCCCCCAAAGTCGTACGCCCTTTCGGGTCATATCAAATATGGGGTCTTGGTCGTTTTGGAGGCACGGGTGTGCAAATGCTCCCCTAAACTTTTGAGTAACTACTACTATACCCCCAAATCTTTAACAATTTTAATTGTGCCTTTCATTAAATAGTAGTAGTGCACCCCAAAATATTTACAATGTGCAGTTGTGCCTCCCCTCTTACGGATTTGTGCCTCCCCTCTTACGGATTCCTGGCTCCGCCACTGGTTGCAGTTCGGGTTGTCCGGCGCCGTCTTCATCCAAAGTTCATCAGGGACGGTGCCTGCAGTCTCATGCCCTCGCTCATGCCCCTGATCGCAAGTCTCTTCGAGGCAATATTTTTTAGGGTATTCTTATGTGGATGCACGATGCTGTCAACCCTTACGGGCTAATCAAGAAAGGGATTTTTCTTCTGTTTGTTTGCAGCTTGCAGCCACGGTGTGCTTCAGGAGTTCACGCAGCCGCCGCTCTCTGTCCCCTTCCACCGGCGTAGCAGACCCACCGCTCCACCTTCACCCCCTCCACAGGTCCATCTGGAGCCTTCTATGGGCTACATACGTGGCTTCACCAGGAATTCATTTGGGACTATTCAGCTTATGGGCCGTGTTGATCCCTGTGTTGCTGTTAGGATTTCAACACTTGGATTTCCAACATATCTTCATCGAACCCCTCGAGAGATCTTCTTTAACAAAATTTCAACACTTGGATTTCTAGAATGATCAAAATTTTCTAAGTTCATTGACAGGTTCTACCATTAGCTTTCTACATTTTATTGATTTAATCCTGGGATACACGGTTTAATTCATCGACTTAATAAGTTTCTTTATAGCCACCAAACTGATCAAGACGAGGAGGATCACACTGTAAAAAAACATTTTTTTCTAGCTTAACTTAGTTCAGCAGATGCATATCAAAAGAAAATAACAGAAACAAAGAGCTGTTACCATGATCCTTCCTTAAAATGTGGGTCAGAGAGCTGATTGGCTGACGAAATTAAAGCCTTCAAGTGTTCCTTTTCGTTCTCCAATTCGTCGACTAACCCTCACAGAGCCTGGTGATTGGAACGATTATTTTTGTTTGCATGGGGGGTTCTCTGTCCCAATTAGTAAATAATCAATCATGAACATGCTTTTAACCCCTATAAACAACCGAGAATCAGATCATGAATCTCTGTAATAATCAATCATGAATTGATGATGAAAATGATTCCCTCAAGCAAAAATGATCGGAGACGAAGATAAAGCATTTGAAAGGAAAGAAACATGTTGTAGTATAATTATCTAGACAGTCACATTGCGTATAATGAAAATAGATCCATGAGGAGGAGGAGGAGCATACCTGAAGAGGAAAAAATGAAGGGGTGGTGATGGTATTGGCATAAGAAGACGAGCGAGTGGAATCATGCGGGGAAAGAGATGATGAAGCAATATGAGCCTTCCCCGCCATTACGCTGTGATTGCTCATCGTGTCTTTCTATTGCAGAGAGAGAGAATTACATACAATTGGATCATTTGGTTTGTTTGTCAAACAAATTCTGCAGCTTTCTAGGCAGGTTTTGTGGTTTCTGGTCACCAACAGAGACTACGGATTTCATGTGCCTATATATGGGTAAAGAGTAATGCTATATGTCCCAAATCATGTGTCCCAAATGCATCCCAAACAGTTCATGTCAATAACATGAACTTTGATAGTGGTGGGACCATGTTATTGACATGAACTGTTTGGGATGCATTTGGGACAAATGATTTGGGACATATAGCATTACTCATGGGTAAAACAAAATTTATATCGCCTACAGGTAGGGATGGCAATTCGCTTCTAAAAATGTGGGTCAACCCGCCTCATACCCGCTACCATATACTCTAACACACACGTTACATTGAATGTGGGCCGGTCTGCACACTATCAGATATTGGGCCTGATTAGGAGTAGTGTGCTTGCGGGTCTCTTTGTGGGTAAGTACAGCTCTAAGCCCGCAACCCACACTTACCCCACGCTCCCCTCTCTTCACTGACAGAGAAAGTGAGATTTCGCAGACGCAATTCTCCTTCTCCTGTGGCCAGCAATTTCCTGTGATTTCTCTAGCCAGCAATCGTGTACGGAGGTCGGTTTCGTGCTACGACGGTGGATTTTGGAGGGGATCTGTTGATTGCATCTCACAGCTTACTGAGTTCATTGCCCCCCTTTTTTCTGCAACTTTTTTAATTTTTGAGATTGATGGACATGAATGCACATACTTCATGTAGCTTAAAAATCGTGTTCATTTGGAGATTTGGTTTTGTGGGTTTCATTTTACTGATCCATTTATATGAATCATCGTGAATCACAAATGTTTGAGGTTTCAGAGTTTGTGATCCCCGAAAAGCAAAGGTTTTGGACTTGATAGGGCCACTGCAAAGCATACTTAGTCTGTTTAAAGCGGGTCTTCACAGGGTCGGGTATGTGTGCGGCTAAATCAGGCTATAGTTTATCATGTGCGGGTTAGTGTATAGTAGCTTGCATAGCGGTCCTTGCTTGCATAGCGGTCCTTTGTAGGGTCGTGTAAATATTTGGGTCGACCCGCCCATATTGCCATACCTCTAGGTCAACTACATGATTTGCACATAAATGTACATGTCTGCATAAATATATGGTCTTATATTGCACATTTTACTCCACCCTAGTCGTATTCGTCGATATGTTTAACTGGGTTCCTGCAACTTCTCTACATCAAGTTTTGCTAAGATCTATTTCATATCAAAATTGTTGATAACATGGCACAAGACGGACTTGCAACGATTTTCTAATGCACCAGTGACAGTATCGTTACATATGCAATACCCATGTTCCATTATCTATTTCTACCAATTTTTAAACATTAGGCATGAAAACATTGTCGAAACTGCATAAATAACAAGACTCCGGAAACTTCATCACAAAACTTCAAAATTTTCCAATCCAACAGAGCCACAGCTAACAATTTGATAGATTCATAACAGGATCCAGCAAACAAAACATAACACTTTAACAGTAAACTCGACACTTTAAAGATGAAACTCTACTTGTCTTAAGATAGATGCTAAATTGGAAATGACAACCCCTTCACTGGTCTCCAGGGAGCGACTTGATGATGTCAGAATCACCTGATAAGAAGTTGAAAAACAACTCAGCTAGACTCGAGAAGGAGATGGAAATTCCATGAATAATGCACAGAGGAAGTATTGTCATACCTGGGTCAACAATGCTGAGGCATGAGACTCGGAAGTACTTTCCGCAGGCTGTTCCCAGATCAACATTGTCTGCCAGGACAAAAGGGATGGAATCAGGCAAAATAATTTTCAAGAGTAAAACCAATTTGTAAAAAGCAGCATGTAATATAAAACTTCATGAAACCTAAAGAGGAAAACAGTGAGGGTCTTGTATCAGTCCAGCATGTACTTATAAGCTTAGGCAAATATTCCTCTACTGAACTCAAGTAATCACAAACTGTTGGATGCCAATCAACATAATATGTAATCGTCTCAAAACCAGGCATCAGTTTTGCAGGGGTGCTACCAAGTCTGCATTCTGCAACCACTTCTCAAGGACTTGAAATGTGAAGCGAACAGTGATCACCATGCTTTGCATACATTTAATTTAAAAATAATAAAATAGCCTCATTGGAAAAAGGTTCTACAATAGAGTAATATCATACCACTAGAAATAGAAATCCTGTCAATATCAGTGACATGTAGAATGTTCTCTGTGAATGAATCTATTTTCGATTTAGGTACTACTGAGACAAACCCATTGAACTCCAGAAATCCAACTGACACTAGGCTACATGACAGCGATGGGACAGTATACAGGATGAATATTGAAAAGGTGAGAGAATTAGTAAATGGAAAGACAAGTATAGAATTAAAACCTGATTGGTCCCTTAAAGACATGTAAACAAAGGAACTAACAACCGAACATGTGAAGCAAAATGATGACTGAATTCAAATAGATGTGTGGAATGAAAACATGACGAGTAAAACAAGAAAATGAATCCACTTCCAAGTAGATCATTGGAATGACCAAACGAAACATGGGGATATTTTTGGTTAGCACAAGGGAGAGGTGAATCCACTGCCGACTAGAAAGATCCAAAAGCATCCATACCAAAACAAGGTCAATTTCTCAAAGAGCTTTGAGAGAGTCCCAGAATGTGAAGTCTCAAGTACTATGGTCTCTAGGGCTGCAACTTAAAGCGGGCTCAACCCAGTTCAAAAAGCAATATTCTAGAGCATTAACCCCTGGTATTAACTATTTCAATTGTGTTACAACTCCTGGCATTAACTGCTAGGGACATATTTAACAAGGAATGGGAAAATCCCAGCACTCTAAACATATTTCTCATAACTTATGCTCATCTTTTAGCTGATCTAGTTATTCAGGCATATGTAAGCCATATAAACTCTGTGACAGTAAACTAAACAATATAGATAAAGGGTTGTGAAGCTCCTTTCATTCCATGTTGCTGACACTGGACACTCAGTGCACAAGGAAAAGTCATGGCATAAACATCTACATTAGTAACCCAATTGATTTGATTGCTCACTGGTCTATCACACAAACAACTGCATTTCAGTTCCTATTCTATACAATACCAAAAAAACACAGAGATAAAATGGAGTAAAGAATGATAGTAACTTACTTCCACTGTAATGGTGGACTCCGACCTTGGAAAGCATAGCATAGTACTCGATCTCAGACTTCCTCAGTGGGGGGCAGTTGTTTGAGATTATGATGAGCTTACCTGCAATCCCAAAAATCAATATAGCCAATTCATTTCACTACCAAAAAACATCAAATCCAAACTAAAAGAAGAAGAGCATCAAAGAACACAAATAGCAAAACAGATCCAAAAAATAATCTACCTTTGGAGGTCCTGAGAGTCTTGAGCACGGTCTTGTAGCCCAAGGTGTACTTCCCACTCTTCATCACGAGAGCGAGCCTGTTGTTGATGCTCTCATGGGTCTTCTTCTGCAAGATCCAAACAAAACCAAAATCAAAAACAAATTCAATATCGAGGCATATAAACGGCGGACAACGCAAGATGTAGATCGGCAATAGCAAATAATGTTGCGTACCGTCTTCTTTCCGGCCACCATTTTTGCTTGCGAAGAGGTTCGACTGAAACAACCCTACCTGCGGCTGTGGAGGAAGTAGAGAGACTGCAAGTAATGAGACTCAGCGAAGGTGGGGAGTTAGGGTTTAGTAGAGGGTATGAATATGAGAGGCTGGGCTGGGCCCAAACTAAACCCATCAAAGTTTCAGGCCTAGTAACCCATCCACAATAACGGCCGTGTCATACTGTTTTAATTTATTAGTATTTTTTATTATTCAGAAAGTAGAAATTTCATTGACACAAAAACCCTAATACAAACTAGGCGGCCTACAAACTAACCCAAACATGTTTCAAAAAGCAGCTACGGTGGTAGCTCAAGTAGTAGAGCGTTGAAAGCCCATTCATGAGGTCCGCCGAATCAAATTCAATTGACGACAACAACAAAAAAACATTCTACTCTAGTAGGTTCCTCCTTCATACTCTATGTTCTTGCCAATTTGACAAATTTCTCCTTCATACTCTCTGTTCTTGCTAATTTGATAAATTTTTCTGCTGCTCCATTGGCATTTCTATTCACCCTATTAAAATTGCAATTTTTTAGTCTATTATGCTGACATCAAAATTAAATAAAACAAGGGTTTCATGAACAAAATTCCATGAGAGCCCATCATCAACCTTCTCTAGTCAATCTTAATAATCATACTCCCATCTTTTTAAAATTATGAATGACTTCATAACAATAATAATAGGATAAAATCCAAATTACACCCCTATATTTAGGCAAAATGACACCTGACACCCTCGTGTTTAGACAATACATTTCACCACCCCCGCAAACGGAAAAAGTGTGGACAAATTGCACCCCTCTGTTAGGTTCCATCCATAAATCAAAAAAAAAAAACATATTTTGACCAATTTACCTTTGTTGTTGGTCTCATGTTTGTGGGTGTTTTTGGTGTTCTTGGTCTTCACCACCACCAACTGTAGCAAACACAAACTTTCTTCTTCATGCTCTTTCATCCTCCTCTTCTTCTTCTTCTTCTTCTTCTTCTTTTTCTTCTTCACCCAGAGAAGAATCTCTATGGACTAAACAAAAACAAAACAAAAAAAATCGACTTTCATCCAAGAAACAAATCCAGAGGTACTCATAGTCACTATAAGGGGTTCAGCATCAAACTAAAGAGTCTGAACATTCTATTTTGTTGTTCTGAATCATCAAGAACATTGTGAACATCAAGAATCCATCAAAGTGAACAAAAAATAACAACTTCAAAACTAAATTGTTGGTAATGATTATTGTTGAAAACTAACTATCGGACGACCACTCCTTGGTCTACATCTGAAGTTGATTCTTTCACACAAATGGGACCAAAATCTCGATTCATCTGACGAAGCCCCTGCTCAATCCTCCTCTTCTTAAAACAAGATAGCACAAATTCTAACATGCAGAGCACGATCTAACCAAGATCAAAATGGGTTTCCAGGTTCATATGAGCAGTAGCCAAAAATAGGGGAGGCAGAAGAGGAGATAGAGTGAGGGAAGGAGACAGATCAGGTTTAGAAGGACGGACGGAGGAAAGGGAGAAGATGAGATCGGGGAAAGTAGAGAGGGAGAAGATGAGATTGTTGTGCTAGATTAGAGGATTGAAGAAGAAGAAAATGATACGAAGGAGAAGAAATTGGTATATATAGTGTGTAATTTTCTTCATTTTCGAGGGTAAAGTCGTCATTTCGAGGAACCATTTGGGTTCCGTCAGTTACAAGGGTGGTGAAATGTATTGTCCAAAAGACGAGAGTGTCGCATGTCATTTCGCCTAAACATAGGGGTGCAAAGTGGATTTTACCCATAATAATACTATCACAAGTAGATCTAGTAGGAATGAAGATACTTTAATTAGGGATATAATTAAACATAACAATGCTAATTCTCTCAACTAGAATTTAGACACAATTTTATAGGACACATTGCAAACATGAATGGTTCTGAATTGTGTTGAAGCCCTCTCTAGTTCTCTTGAAGTCGTTGAACAAGAGGGACTTATATTAGGTATTCTCTACTCTAGAAATATCTCCATTTCTCATTTTAAATTTGCATATGACACACTTCACTTCTTCCAAATTAAGTCTAGTTTAGTCAGTAACCTAAGGGACACTTTGAGAGAGTATGCGAGGCACTCTGGCCAAGCTGTTAACACTAATAAGTCCTCCCTAGTTTTCAGTCCCAATTGTAGTCTTGAATAAAAGAATCTTTTCTCACACTGTCTTGACATTCATGCACAAGACTCTATTGGGAAATATTTAGGAATTTTTTTAGATAGTAATGTATCTAACGCACAAGTCTCCACGGATAGTCCACTCCTTGGATTGTCTCCGGATCCTCCACACCTTTGTGCTAGCTAGGGATGAAGGAGGAAGAAGAAGAATCACGGAAATCGGAGCAAAGGAGGGGGTGACACCCTCCTTGAGGCCGACGGGTAGAGGGGCGGACAAGGGGGGTCCGGCCGTTCTTGTCTTGTTCTCTCTTCCTTGCTTTGTTCTCTCCTTGTGTTATAACAATTATGACACTCTTATGAGAAATAAGCTAGGAGTGTTCTTTATATAGTCTAACAACTCCTTGTTAACCACATAAAATCCCCAATACTAATCATGTCCTTACATGGATTAGTCCAGATTGCAAATTAATCCCACTATAGGTGCCCTAGAGGCAATCTATATTTAGTATGAACAATGTTTGGCTAGAACATTCATTTATTATTTATTGTGATATTTAATATAATGACGTCCTTAGATACAATGTGTTATTTATCTTAAATATTCATAGTCCATTATATTGATTAATAGGACGATCAACTATAGACTAGTATGTGTGTAGATTGATATGGAGATATCAGGTCTAACACATGGGTATGCATTAGGAGTAATGGAATACTGGATTGACCCACGACGAGAAGGATACATTAGATTATGCCAAAGTCACAATCGCTTCTCGTAGTGCCAATGATATTGTAATCCTTATACTTGAAGTCACTAGATACTCTAGTTGTGGAGTATCATGCTTTGATGTTATCAAACGTTGCGCCTTTAAACTGGGTGACTATAAAGATAGTTATCGGGCATGATAGGAAGCAAGCTTAGAGATCGTAGTGACGTAGAGAGGATTTGTCCCTCCCACATAATGGGAGCAAATATACATGGGCCACTCGAGGGATGGTGCTTATAGGAATGTCTGCCAGACTCAGATAAATCAATATGGAGATATTGATGTTATCACCTCACGCAAGCATATTCCCAGGATTGAGAAACTATGAATTGGATATACGAGTGTGACTATTATGTCTCGTTCCCAATCCGGATATGGATACAAAGGGATAACACAATATGTGAACATTGAGCACAAGTTTTGTCGGGATCACTGACTTATTTCTATTAGTTGGGTGGCATGGATGTGTTGCTAGACACCGCTCCATGTTAGTAAATAGTTACTACAAACTAAGTAGAAACCTATGGGGTCACACACCGGATGGATTAAATTGGATATAGGTATTAATTAATTGGACTAATTAATAAAAGGATCATAACGCAACGACAAGCAAACTTAGTAGGACTAATTTGCAAGTGGGCTAACCATGTAAGGATGTGATTAGTATTGGGGCCTTTATGTAGTTAATAAAGAGTTATGACTATATAAAGGAACTCTAGCTTGTTATTTGTCTAACACAAGTCATTATTGAGAGAACATAACAAAGCAAGAGAGAGAGACAAGACAAGGAGGTTCGGCCCCCTAGTCCGTCCGCCCCTTTGCCGCTGTCGGCCCTCTTGGGCGTTGGTGGTTGCTCCGTTTTGAGTGATCTTCCTCCTTCTTCCGTTGCTAGCACACCACGGTGGGAAGGAATCCAATCAAGAATCCAAGGTGTGGATATTCATGGAGACTAAGACACAATTCTTCGTGTGATCTCCCAAACTAAGGTACACATCTTTTATGCCCTTATCATGTTATGATGGCTTGCCTGTGATCCTTGGTGAGATTTGAGCAGGATTAATTTTATTATTCCGCTGCGTAATCTGCATCAAAACCCAACAGTGGTATCAGAGTCACATGTCGTAGCGCATAACATGATCTTATGTGTTACAGTTTTTCAGTTTATACACCGTATTGTTTATATTACGCAAAAACTGAAATTATTTGGCATATTAGATGCAAATTTAATTTGATTCAAGACAAACAAGACCTAATCTAACATTGAATGTGAAGATTGGAGAGTTTGATCACATAGGATGTGAGGAACTGGGTTCTTGAAAAATTAGAGTTCTTGGGTACATAATTGGACACAAATAAGCGCGTGACTATGGTGGAGCACATGGAGATGAGCTTGTCACTTTAAGGCATATAGATATTATCATTGGCTTGGTAATATCTTAGTCTAGGGGCCATATCCACGACATGTTAATTTTTCTTTTGTGGATGTTTATTGTTTATGTCTTGTTATTCATTTTTGTGTGTAAGGATGATACAAGCAAAACGTTAACAAGTTAATCATAAACAAGTTTGATCTTTTTATTGTGGATTGCCCAATCCAAATAAGTAGATCATGTTGAATGGATCAACCAAACAATTAGATAATGACTATTAAATCCCTCAACGGAAATATTGCGTTGTGCCTTCTCTTGCCTAAAATACCATTCATGATCAAGGTCTATTAAATTCGGGCTTGCCAAAGAAAGGCGTTTTAATTCACCTTGGTGTGTTGCGGACGACATAAGCAAGTAATGTCTGATTGTTGAAGCAAGATGTTGGACGCAGCTGGGCAAACTCAATTGGATTGATGAGCCTAGAGGCATGACAATCAGGTGTTATCTAAAGGATAAAGAATAAGAAATTGTTCACCTAATTGGACCAAGAATTTCATAGGATGCAATTGAAAGCGGTTCCTACCTAAATAACCAATTCTTGGGTGACTTGCCAAAATAAGCTCAAGAAGAAGTGAAATATTGATCTTGGACTCACTAGAAAATATATATGATATTTTCCGCATAAATGGTGAGGGCTATTAATCCGAGGAAAATAGTGGGAGCTATATTTAACGATCTAGCCATTGTTGAATGTAAACTGTTCAAAATACTAAAATTGCACATTTCTCATTTTTGTAGAACTCCAATGGCAAACAATCACGCATCGACTTCATCCCTGCGATCTGTCCTTGAGAATGAAAAATTGTCTGGAACAAATTTCCTTGACTGGTACAGAAACTTAAGGATCGTTCTTAAGCAAGAAAATAAACTGTACATCTTAGACAATTCTATTCCAGAACCACCCCAGGATGAGTCTGTTCTAGCTGCCGTGAGAGCACATCAGAAACATGTGGATGATTCTAATGATGTGACTTGTCTCATGCTTTACACCATGACCCCTGAGCTTCAGAAGCAACACGAGAACATGGAAGCCTACGATAAGATCGAACACTTGAAACAATTGTTTCAAGAACAGGCAAGGCATGAGCGGTACGAAGTGTCCAAAGTATTTTTCAAGAGCAATCTCGTAGAAGGGAACCTAGTTGGGCCTCATGTACTCTGAATGATCGGGTACATAGAGAACCTCACGAGGCTGGAATTCCCACTCGGCCAAGAGTTGGCAACTGATCTTGTCTTGCAATCATTTCCAGATAGTTATAATCAGTTCATCATGAACTATAACATCAATGAAGATCAGTAAAGCTCTGTCGGACTTGTTGAACATGCTAAGGAAAGCTTAACAAAGCATCAATAAAGGCAAGGGCATGGACATAATGATGGTGAATAAGAGGAAGGGCAAGGGAGTTGCCTCTACTTTTAAAGGAAAGCGCAAGAAAGTTGCAAAGTCCAAGGAAGCCCTAAAGCCTAGTGGGGGCGTGGCTAAAGGTGATTGTCACTACTGTAGTCAGCCGGGTCACTAGAGGAGGAATTGCCCCAAGTATCTGGAGCATAAAAAGCTTGGAATAGTGATTTCACCACCACTAGGTATTTTTGTTATAGACGTCAATCTATTTATTTCTTCATCTTGGGTATTGGATACTGGATGTGGATCTCACATTTGTCGAAATGTGCAGGATTTGAAAAGAAGTAGAAGATTGGCTGAAGGAGAGATAGATTTGCGCGTCGAGAATGGAGCAAGAGTTGCTGCATTAGCTATAGGTGTGTATGAGCTATCTTTTCCTTCTGGACTTATTTTAGAATTAGACAATTGCTGTTATGTGCCTGCTATGAGCAGAAATATTATTTCCGTTTCTTGTTTCGACGAGAAGGGTTTTTCTATTTCAATAAAGGACAAGTGTCGCTCCATTTATTTTGATAGTATGCACTATTGTAGTGCGCATTTGTCTAATGGATCGTACATACTTGATCTAAATAATTCCATCTATAACATAAATACTAAAAGGATTAAAACTAATGATTTAAATCCCACATATCAATGGCACTGTCGTTTAGGGCATATAAACGAGAAACGCATATCTAGACTCCATAAGGATGGATTTCTAGACTCATTTGATTTGGAATTATATGAGACATGCGAGTCTTGTTTATAGGGAAAAATGACAAAGTCCCCTTTCAATAAGAAAGGTGAGAGGATTAGTGAGTTACTAGCACTCATACATACTGATGTATGTGGGCCATTTCCCACGCCTGCCAGAGGTGGTTACACCTACTTCGTTACGTTTACTGATGACTTCAGTAGATATGGATTTGTATACCTTATGAAGGCCAAATCTGAATCCTTTGAATTGTTCAAAGAATTCAAGAATGAAGTAGAAAAGCAACTTGGTAAAAGTATTATGGCTTTGCGATCGGATCGTGGTGGAGAATACTTAAGCCAATAGTTTGACGAGTATCTTAGAGAGTGTGGGATTGTATCCCAGCTCACTCCACCCAGAACGCCACAATGAAATGGCGTGTCCGAGAGGAGGAATCGCACACTATTAGATATGATGCGATCTATGATGTGTCAAACGGATATTCCAATATCATTTTGGGGACATGCTCTATTGACTGCAGCTTTCACCATTAACCGTGTTCCATCCAAATCAGTCATGAAGACACCATATGAGATATAGACTGGGAAGCGTCCCATAGTGTCGTTTATGAAGATTTGGGGTTGCGACGTCTATGTAAAGCGTTTACAAACAGACAAGCTCGGACCCAAAGCAGATAAGTCTAAGTTTGTGGGATATCCTAAGAATACAAAAGGGTATTATTTCCACAATCCAACCAAAAACAAAGTATTTGTAGCTCGGACCGGTGTGTTTCTAGAAAGAGAGCTAGTCTCTAAAGAAGCAAGTGGGAGGACTGTAGAACTTGAAGAAGTTCAATAACCACAAACCACTGAACCGATGATGGAGCATGAACAGGAACTGCAAGTTGTTGTGGAAGAACCTGTTCAGGTAACACAGGAACTTTGTAGGTCAGGTAGGGTACGTCATGAGCCAGAGAGGTACGAACTTCTCATGACTGAGCCTGATGACATACCACTCATGGATGATGAGCCTGCAACCTACGGGGAGGCCATGAAGGGCCCAGACTCCAAGAAGTGTCTAGAAGCCATGAGATCTGAATTGGAATCCATGTATACCAACAAAGTATGGAATTTGGTGGAACCACCTAAAGGGGCTCGGCCCATAGGGTGCAAGTCTTCAAGAAGAAGACTGACATGGATGGCAAGGTAGTTGCCTAAAAGGTGCGATTGGTGGCTAAAGGTTATAGACAGATTCATGGTATTGACTAGGATGAGACCTTTCCGCCAGTCGTCATGACTAAATCCATTCGAATCCTACTTGCTATTGCAGCCTACTATGACTATGAGATTTGGAAAATGGATGTCAAAACTGAGTTCCTTTATGGGAACCTTCTCGAGGATGTGTACATGACACAACCAGAGAGTTTTGAGGATCCAGAGAATGACAATAAAGTCTATAAGCTGCAATGATCCATTTATGGATTATAGCAAGCTTCTAGGAGTCGGAATCGACGTTTTGATGACGCGGTCAAAGAGTTTGACTTCATCAAGAACGAAGATGAGCCCTGTGTTTACAAGAAGGTTAGTGGGAGCTCTGTTGTGTTTCTGGTCTTGTATGTGGATGACATACTACTCATTGGAAATGACATTCCTACTTTGCAATCTGTTAAATATTGGCTAGGAAAGTGTTTTGCAATGAAGGACTTAGGGGATGCAGCTTATATACTTGGTATCAAGATCAATAGAGATAGATCTAGGATGTTGCTCAGCCTAAGACAAAGTACATATATAAACAAGGTGTTGAAGCGGTTCAACATGCAAGACTCCAAGAAGGGATTCTTTCCCATATCGCATGGAGTCACTCTCTCAAAGACTGACTGTCCTTCCAATGAGATTTAAAAAGACCGCATGAGTAGGTACCCTATGCTTCGGCCATATGATCCATCATGTACGCCATGTTCTATACTAGACCAGACGTATCATACGCGTTGAGTATGGTAAGCAGATAATAGTCTAATCCGGGTGAGAGTCACTGAATTGATGTTAAGAACATCCTAAAGTACTTGAGAAGACTAAGGATGCATTCTTTATATTTGGAGGTGATGAAGAGCTCAATGTAATTGGTTACACTGATGCAAGATTGCAAACCGACAAGGATGATTACAGATCGCTTTCGGGATATGTGTTCTGCCTGAATGGAGGAGCTGTGAGATGGAAGAGTTCAAAGCAAGAGATAGTTGCTGATTCTACAACTGAAGCTGAGTACATTGCTGCTGCGGAAGTAGCAAAAGAGGCCGTTTGGATAAAGAAGTTTATCACTGAGCTCGGTGTGGTGCCTAGCGTCGTGGATCCCATGACGTTGTACTGTGACAACTCTTGAGCGATCGCACAAGCCAAGGAACCAAGATCACACCAGAAATTGAAGCATGTACTTAGGAGATTCCATATTATTCGAGATATGATTGATAGAGGAGATGTGAAGATATGCAAGATTCCAACAGATGACAATCTTTTAGATACGCTCACAAAGCCACTTACGCAGTGAAAGCATGAAGGGCACACTAGATCTATAGACATACGAGATGCGCCAGATTGGCTCTAGTGCAAGTGGGAGACTATTGGAATAGGTGCCCTAGAGGCAATCTATATTTAGTATGAACAATGTTTGGCTAGAACATTCATTTATTATTTATTGTAATATTTACTATAATGAAGTCCTTAGATACAATGTGTTATTTATCTTATATATCCCTAGTCCATTATATTGATTAATAGGACGATCAACTATAGACTAGTATGTTTGTAGATTGATATGGAGATATCAGGTCTAACACATGGGTATGAATTAGGAGTAATGGAATACTGAATTGACCCACGACGAGAAGGATACATTAAATTATGTCAAAGTCACAATCGCTTCTCGTAGTGCCAATGATATCGTAATCCTTAGACTTGAAGTCACTAGATACTCTAGTCGTGGAGTATCATGCTTTGATGTTATCAAACGTTGCGCCTTAACTAGGTGACTATAAAGATAGTTATCGGGCATGATAGGAAGCAAACTTAGAGATCGTAATGACGTCGAGATGATCTGTCCCTCCCACATAATGGGAGCAAATATCCATGGGCCACTCGAGGGATGGTGCTTATAGGAATGTCTGGCTAGACTCAGATAAATCAATATGGAGAAATTGATGTTATCTGCTCACGTAAGCATATTCCCAGGATCGAGGAACTATGGATTGGATATACGAGTGTGAAAAATATGTCTCGTGTCCAATTCGGATATGGAGACAAAGGGATAACACAATATGTGAACATTGGGCACAAGGTTTTTCGGGATCACTGACTTATTTCTATTAATTGGGTGGCATGGATGTGTTGCTAGACACCGCTCCATGTTAGTAAATAGTTACTAACAACTAAGTAGAAACCTATGGGGTCACACACCGGATGGATTAAATTGGATATAGGTATTAATTAGTTGAAATAATTAAACAAAAAGGATCATAACGCAACCACAAGGAAACTTATTAGAACTAATTTGCAAGTGGGCTAATCCATGTAAGGACATGATTAGTAATGGGGCCTTTATGTAGTTAATAAAGTGTTATGACTATATAAAGGAACTCTAGCTTTATTTCTCTAACACAAGTCATTATTGAGAGAACATAACAAAGCAAGAGAGAGAGAGACAAGACAAGGAGGTTCGGCCCCCAAGTACTTCCACCCCTTTGTCGCCGTCGGCCCTCTTGGGCGTTGGTGGTTGCTCCGTTTTGCGTGATCTTCCGCTTTCTTCCGTTGCTAGCACACCGCGGTGAGAAGGAATCCAATCAAGAATCCAAGGTGTAGATATTCATAGAGACGAAGACACTATTCTTCGTGTGATCTCCCAAACTAAGGTACACATCTTTTATGCCCTTATCATGTTATGACGGCTTGCCTGTGATCCTTGGTGGGATTTGAGCAGGCTTAATTTTATTATTCCACTGTGTATTCTGCATCAAAACCCAACAAGTTTGCACATGGTTGCGCATTGATCCTTCTATTTAACTTACCAAATAAAGTAACTCCCAAGTCTCGTTTAATCCATAGGGAGTGTGACCCCATAGGTTTCTACTTAATTGTTTGTAACAATTACTAACATGGGACGGTGTCTAGCAACACATTCATGCCACCCAACTAATAGAAATAGTCAATAATCCGACAAACCTTGTGCAAGTATTGTCTCATCCCTTTGTCTATATATCCAAATTAGACACGAGATATACAAGTCACACTCGTATATTCAATCTATAGTTTCTCAGTAACACCCCCGATTTACAAAGGAGCCGGAGACCGGGTGGTGCCATCCATACAGGGGATGGTGACCGATGTTGGTGGGTGTGGTGGTGCTTTTTTCTGCTGGGTTTGTCTTGGCCAAACAGATTGGAGGAGGCAGAGAGGTGGAGCAGACGAGAAAGGAGGAGGAGTGGTGGTGATGTCGCTGGTGGAGTTGGCGGTGGTGTTGTCGAATAAGAGGAAGATGTTTATACAGGGGAAAAGAATGTACAAGAAAAAGATGAAAAACGAGAGAGAGATAGTGATGTAAGGTAGTGCATATGTGAGGGCACTTTGGAGAGGTGGGTGGATTCGGTGAGGTTGGAGTAGGGGTTAACGAAATAGATCGACACGCGACGAAATATTAAAAATGCAGCGATAAATTTATACGCGATAACGTGTTAATAAAACGATTTCGACTGAAAAACTCAAATTTGACTGATAAATAAATTTTGACGAAAAGTAGAAGTTCGACTAATAATACTGTTTTCAATGTTAAAAAGACGTTTGACAGGTAAAAATGAAATTATACAAATTAAACGACACGCGAATTTTTAAAGTAAATTCAACTGAGAACAATAAAATCTAACAAATAAAACAAAACATAACTGTTAAAAATGATTCTGACTAATATTTCCAAGATATTCAAATGATGTTGGTGAGGAACTCATAAACATTTATTTAATAAATATTTACTAAACAATTAATTGAAATTATTTAACATAAAGATATTTGTTTAAAAGTAATTTATAACAATAAGCTAGTTTGTTGAAATAAATATACAAAACGAATAGACAATCACTACGAAATCACGTATAACATCTCAGCGTCTTATTAAGACTAACACTAATATCAAATAACACGTTCTAACGGTCTCAAGTAATATATATATTGTGCTAAATTACTAAAATACCCCTAGGTCAGAATTCGGGTTATTACATCCTTCCCCCCTTGGACTAAGCTTCGTCCTCAAAGCTCGAAAGAATTTCTAGAAGTCTTTACGGGTTCTAAGTACATATAGCATCATATAAACAAGCATCTGACAGTTAAACACATAATTTTTCTCGAGATACGTACAATTCGAGGAATAGATTTCTCACCAGTGAAGAGCATATAGGCATCTCAAACAAAGGATGAGGGTGGACGAGATATACCCCACGTCAACCACTAGTCATTCGAACATGTAATCAGCACTGAAGCTTGAAAATGGAACAAAAATAACGACAAGTAACATATATCAGGTAGGCATGCGAGAATAAAACAAAAGACATAACCCAAAATCCCCAGCTTATTCAGATTTTACTTTTTAATTTGTCTTGCCTTATCGAGTTAAAGTTCAACTTCAAACTTAGCTTTAAAATCACAATTTTAAACGTTTTCTCCCTACAGTCCTACTGGATGTCACTGCTCTGATACCAACTGTAATACCCCCGATTTCCAGAAGAGCTGGAGACCGGGTGATGCCCTCTGTACAGGGGATTTTACCCTTTCGTACAAGGAGTGGTAACCATAAACAAGTGAAAAGGAACATCCACAACCGATTCATATTACAAAAGTTCACAGTGTTTGACAAAATATAGTTTACAACAAAAGTTGACACTGTGGTTAAAATAAACTCTACTGTTTGCATGAAAGAGTGATCGTGATCCCAGCACGTTACCCCAAGCAACGAAGCATATACCTGCGGGGGGATTAAAAGAACACAAGACCGCAGTTTTTCGAGTATCAGTAAAAAATGAGTGAATAAACAACTCCGCATGTAAAAATAGAATAGATAAGACATTACAGTGTGTCGTGTTTAAAAGAGTTTGATCCATAACAGAGTATAAGTATCAAAACCAGAGTACGCAAAAGATAGTAACTTTTATAATTAACAATGTTATCAATACATAGTCGTTTCCAGTAATAGATGTAATTTCACAAGTAGACAGTTCAGTTAACAATATATTCGTAAGTTTCCCAATAGGGAATGTCCTTGAAATATAGATCCTTCACAATACCGTGTCAATTAGAAAGTAATAAATATCCAGTTTCCAAGTTTATGCACAAAATAGTCTTATTATTATAGTTCACGATACCAGGAGATCACAATCAATTTCTCTAGCCGACTAGGCGTAGAACCGTGCCAACGAATGGAAAACCAAGCCAACAAAGGGATAACCAATCCATACTATACCTTAAGTGTTGCTTACTTGTCTTCATTCGTGTCAAACGTGATTATATGTCTCGTCTCAAAATTTACACTTGAGTAGACATGCTTAGCCTAATATGTCATGTTATTTCATCGCGTGAGTATACATGCTTAGTGTTGCGTACTGGTCTTCCTTCGTGTCAAGAGATTTATGTTCTATCTCAAAATGTACACGTGAGTATGCATGCTTAGCCTATATATGCCTTATTCTTTTCTCGCGTGAGTTTACATGCTTAGTTTCGTGTGCCAAGTTCTTTCATGTGATATACTTGTTTTTCTGAAAATAACTACCGCACTTTATTATATAGTTGTCAAAAGTAATCTACTAATTTAAAACCTGCACTTTACTACTCGTCTTCGAAAATCATGAAACTTATTATCCAAGCGTCACTAAGTCAGAATTCATTAACAACGTAAAGTGAATGACAGTACGTACCGGAATCAGTTGACTGTTACTTGGTTAGCCCTTTGTTGGCTTGGTTAGCCCTTTATTGGCTTGGATTGCCCTTTGTTGGCACGACTCTTTGCCTTGTTGGCTAGAGTCTCGTCTAGTACTCACCCTTCTGCCCTTTTGCTTCTTAATGTGGTGTTGCAACACTTAAGGTCTGGTATGGATTGGTTAGCCCTTTGTTGGTTGGTTAGCCCTTTTTTGTCTTGGTTTGCCCTTCGCTGGCGCGATTCTACGCCTAGTCAGCTAGAGATATTGATTGTGATCTCCCGGTATTGTGAAATATAATAATTAGGCTGTTTTCTGCATAAACTTGGAAACTGGAAATTTATTACTATCTGATTGACACACTATTGTGAAGGATCTATATTTCAAGGACATTACCTATTGGAAACTTACGAATATGTTGCTAACTGAACTGTCTACTTGTGAAATTACATCTATTACTGGAAACGACTATTTATCATAACATTGTTAGTTATAGAAAAGTTAACTATCTTTTGCGTACTCTGATTTTGATACTTATACTCTGTTATGGCTCAAGCTCTTTTAAACAAGATACCTAGTAATGTCTTATCTATAATGTTTTTACATGCGGAGTTGTTTATTCACTCAGTTTTTACTGATACTCGAAAACCTGCGGTCTTGTGTTGTTTTAATTCCCCCGCAGGTATATGCTTCGTTGCTCGGGGTAACGCGCTGGGATCACGATCACTCTTTCATGCAAACAGTAGAGTTTATTAATTAACAGCAGTGTCAGCTTTTATTGTAAACTATATGTTTTTAAACACTGTTAACTTTTATAATATGAATCGGTAGTGGATGTTCCTTTTTACTTTTTTATGGTTACCACTCCTTGTACGAAAGGGTAAAATCCCCTGTACGGAGGGCAACACCCGGTCTCTGGCTCTTCTTGAAATCGGGGGTGTTACATTCTCGATCCTGAGAATAGTCTTATCCATGCAGATAACATCAATATCCCATATTTATTTATCTGAATCTAGCTAGACATTCTATAAGCACCATCCCTCGAGTGGCCGTGAATATTTACTCCTGTTATGTGGGAGGGACAAAATTCTATCTACGCCACTACCATCTCTAAGCTTGCTTCTTTATTGTATCCGATGAACGCATTTATTGCCACCCAGTTACGGTGTAGCGTTTGACGATGTCAAAATACAATAATCCACAACTAGAGGATCTAGTGACTTCAAGTCTAAGGATGACAATACTGTTGTCACTACTAGAAGCTCTTGTGACTTTACATAACTTGTATGTGGCATTCTCGTTATGGGTCAATCCATTATGCCATTACTCCTAAAGCATACCCATGTGTTGGATCGTGATATCTCCATATCAATTTAACCCCATACTAATATATAGTTGATCGTCCTGTTAATCAGTATAATCGACTAGGGATATTGATGCAGGAGAAAACTGGACAATTAATTCGTCAAATTCAGAAAAGCTGTTTCAGTCAAAACGCAGAATTAGGGGCAGAATTGAAGGATGTCGGATTCGGGAAAAGTCATATATTATTTGCGTGGAAACGACGTTCTAAAAGAACCCGTGAATAATCACGGGCACCGCCCTGATTTGGTCAAAATCGGCCATTTAAGGGTCCAAATAAGCGTTTTTTCCATTTTTAGTAATATTTATTTCGCTAATTAGGAGGTCAAATTAAACCCGATTTGGGTGAATATTTTTGCCGAGTCTTTATTTTGTTTAGGACTTTAATTTAGAATTGTTTTTTAGATTTTGCTATTTTTTGTAAAATTATGTTTTTCAGCTATTTAAGTCCGCTTTGTGGACTGATTTTGATATGTTATGAATAATTGAAGTTTTTCTGAACCTAGAGAGTTTTTTTTCCCCCTAGTGTTTTTCAAGATTTTCCTTTCTATTCGTTGCTTCTTGCTGCTCGCCACACGCCTTGATTCAATTCGGCGTCAGTTTGGTATTAGAGCTCAGTTCGACGTGGGAATAAGATCGTCATAACCATGGTGCGTGGAGGACCTGGCGGCTGCGGGCAGGTTCCGGCTGAGGAAGCCCCCCAACGGGAGATTAAACTCCAAGGGGTTATGATCATGGTGTCGGAAAGTCAAGCATTGGATCATGACTTTGAGCCCGCGTTCGAGATTCCATCCAACCGCGAGCGTTATGGAGGATCAAGTTTCATGATGAACAAGCTAGTTTTTTCGGGTATGTTGCAGATTGAGCACGTTTTTCGTGATGTAATATTTCATAAACGTATTTTTAAATCATGTGAACCTGAGGTGGATTGAACAATCCTTCATGTTTATGATGATTATGGAGATGATGAAGAAGTTGAAGTTGAAAAGGTTGAAGTTGAATTAGAGAAGTATGTCAATTGTCCGTTCAAGTTGTCATCTTTCTATATCGATCCATTCTTGCTGGAGACTTTCATTTGTTTCCCCTGATTGAACTCGAGGACGAGTTCTTTTGAAGAGGGGTGACTGAAGCAGGACAAAGCTGGACAATTAATTCTTCAAATTCAGAAAAGCTGTTTCAGTTAAAACGCATAATCAAGGGCAGAATTGAAGGATGTCGGATTCGGGAAAAGTCATATATTATTTTGAGTGGAAACGATGTTCTAAAAAGAACTCGTGATAAATCACGGCACCGCCCTGATTTGGTCAAAATCGGCCATTTAAGGGTCCAAATAAGCGTTTTTCCATTTTTAGTAATATTTATTTCGCTAATTAGGAGGTCAAATTAAACCCGATTTGGGTGAACCTTTTTTCCGAGTATTTATTTTGTTTAGGAATTTAATTAAGGATTGTTTTTTGAGATTTTGCTATTTTTTGTAAAATTATGTTTTTCAGCTATTTAAGTCCGGCTTGTGGACTGATTTTGATATGTTATGAATTATTGAAGTTTTTCTGAACCTAGAGAGGTTTTTTTCCCCTAGTTTTTTTTTCAAGATTTTCCTTTCTAAATCGTTGCTTCTTGCTGCTCGCCACACGCCTTGATTCAATTCGGCGTCAGATATTATAGATAAACAACACATTTGCAATCTAAGGACTTCATTATATTAAATATCTCTGTAAATAATACAATGAATATTCTAGCCAAAAGTAATGTTCATACTAACTAAGATGCCTTTGGGGCATCTATTCCAACCAGCCACACCCGATCCGGTCCTACAAGGGGACGGGTTGTGTTACGGAAGAAGGGGGATGGGTCTAGCTGGGTCATCTTTCAACATGGAGCCGACCTTTTTAACACCACAAGTCAACATCACCTGAAATAAAATTGTCCTACTGTGAATCCATCAGAGATGTTGCAACAACTTCTCACAGTGGAGAGGCCATAGCTGCAAAGACTAGCGGGGAGCTCCCCCCCCCCCCCCCCCCCTCCCGACGGAGAAGATTGATAGTGACATGGAAATCTCTCATTTTTTCTTTGCAGATGATATAGCCTTTTGTGTTGGAATAGGAGCCCTAGAGGCAATCTATATTTAGTACGAACGTTATTTGCCTAGAATATTCATTTATTATTTATTGACATATTTAATATAATGAAGTCCTTAGATACAATGTGTTGTTTATCTTAAATATCCCTAGTCTATTATATTGGTTAACATGACGATCAACTCTAGTATGTGGGTAGATTGATATGGAGATATCAAGTCTAACACATGGGTATGCATTAGGAGTAATGTCATGTTGGATTGACCCACGACGAGAAGGCTACATTAGATTATGTTAAAGTCACAAGCGCTTCTCGTAGTGCTAATGGTATTGTAATCCTTATACTTGAAGTCACTAGATACTCTAGTTGTGTAATATCCTGCTTTGATATTCTCAAACGTTGCGCCTTAAATGGGTAACTATAAAGGTAGTTATCGGTCATGATAGGAAGCAAGCTTAGAGATCGTAGTGATATAGACATGATTTGTCCCTCCCACATAATGAGAGTAAATATCCATGGGCCACTCGAGGGGTGGTGCTTATAGAATGCCTGGCCAGACTCAGATAAATCAATATGGAGATATTGATGTTATCTGCACGGATAAGCATATTCCCAGGATCGAGGAACTGTGGATTGGATATACGAGTGTGACTAATATGTCCCGTGTCCAATCCGGATATGGAGACAAAGGGATAACACAATACATGAACATTGGGCACAAGGTTTGTCGGGATCACTGACTATTTCTTTTGTTGGGTGGCATGGATGCTAGACACCGCTCCATGTTAGTAAAGAGTTACTACCAACTAAGTAGAAACCTATGGGGTCACACACCGCATGGATTATATTGGGACTAATTTTCAAGTGGACTAATCCATGTAAGGACATGATTAGAATTGGGGCTTTTATGTAGTTAATAAAGAGTTATTACTATATAAAGGAACTCTAGCTTGTTATTTTCTCAACATAAGTCATTTTTGATAGAACATAACAAAGCAAAAGAGAGAGACAAGACAAGGAGAGGCCGACCGCCCCATCCTGTCCGCCCCTCTCACGTCGTCGGCCACAAGGGCACGACTCGTGCCTCTTTGCGTGATCCGTTCCTCCTTCTTCCGTTCCTAGCACATCGCGGTGAGAAAGAATCCAATCAAATATCCAAGGTGTGGATACTTGTAGAGTCGAATACACTATTCTTCGTGTGATCTCTCAAACTAAGGTACACACCTATTCTACCGTTATCATGGTATGATTGCTTGCCTGTGATCCTTGGAGGGATTTGAGTAGGATTAATTTTTGTTTTCCGCTGCGTTACCTGCATCAAAACCCTATAGTGGTATCAGAGCCACGGGTCGTAGCGCATAACATGATCTTACGTGTTACTGTTTTTCAGTTTATTCACCGTATTGTTAACATTACGCGAAAAGTGAAATTAATTGGCATATTAGATGCAAACTGAATTTGACTCAAGACATACTAGACCTAATTTAACATGGGATGTGAAGATTAGTGAGCTTGATCACATAGGATGTGAATAATTTTGGATCTAGGAACTAGGGTTTGGGCACAAGTTTGGAAAAGGAATTTTTCAAACTTGGAAAGAACTAAACTTGGGCAACAAGGCAAGGAATTGTTTTGGAAACAATTCCATGAAAGGGTTCGGCCCCCTTAGGGACCGCCCCCTTGCCTTGCCGCCCAAGCTAGGGCACGACCAAGGGGCTGGGCCGGCCCAAAGTGCGTCTTGGCCGCGCGTGGGGCTCGGCCGACCGCCCCAAGGCCGTCACTTGGTCCTTGGGAGGTTCGGCCATGGTGGATGGTCGAATCTTGGACCGTTTTTGACCCTAGTTGCCTATTTTTTTCAACTAAAATTGAACAAGCGCGTTAAAAATTGATTTTAACTGTATTATGTGCTTTGTTGCATGGTGGATGGATATGACCTAGGTTGTGGATGTTTACTTTTTGTGGTTTGGTATACGCCCTGCGAGCTGATCAAATTAATGTAGTAGTTACTTAATTTTACGGCCTGCGTGCTGATCATCTTCTTGACATGTGTGGTTTTATTTATTTATTTATTTTTTCTAGATGCTAGGCTAGAATTAGATTAGTTAGATAATAGTCAAGAGCATGGAGAAGAAGACCGGAGGACCAAGAAGCCACAAAGACAATGAGGACTCCCATCCTAGGCGCGCAGCTGTGGTGGAGCACATGGAGATGAGCTTGTCACTTTAGGGCATATAGATATTATCATTGACTTGGTAATATATTAGCCTATGGGCCATATCCATGCCACGTTAATTTTCTTTTGCGGATATTTATTATTTATGTCTTGTTATTTATTTTTGTGTGTATGGATGATACAAGCAAAACGTTAACGAGATAATAATGAACAAGTGTGATCTTTTATTGTGGATAGCCCAATCCAAATAAATAGATCAAGTTAATGGGATCAACCAAACAATAAGATAATGACAATTAAATTCCTCAATGGAAATATTGCGTTTTTGCCTTCTCTTACCTAAATACCCTTCATGATCAAGGTCCATTAAAAGGGCTTGCCAAAGCAAGACAATTTTAATTCACCTTGGTGTGTTGCGGAGGCACAAGCAAGTAATGTGTGATTGTTGAAGTAAGAGGTTGAACGTAACTGGGCAAGATCAATTGGATTGATGAGCCTAGAGGCATGACAATTAGGTATTATATATGGATTAGTTAATGAATAAAGGGTTATTCACCTAATTGGTCCAAGAGTTGCATTGGAAGCAATTGGAAGGGTTCCTACCTAAATAGCCTATTCTTGGTGACTTGCCAAATCAAGCTCGAGAAGAAGTGAAAAAGGGATCTTGGACTCACTAGAAAATATACATGATATTTTCCGCATTAATGGCGAGGGCTATTAATCCGAGAAAATTGTGGGAGCTATATTTAATGATCTAGCCATTATTGAATATAGTTAAATTGTTCAAAGTACTAAAATTGCATATTTCTCGTTTTGTAGAATTCCAATGGCAAACAATCATGCATCGACTTCATCCCTGTGATCTGTCCTTGAAAAGGACAAGTTTTCTGGAACAAATTTCCTTGACTGGTACAGAAACTTAAGGATCGTCCTTAAGCAAGAAAAGAAAATGTACGTCTTAGACAATCCTGTACCAGAACGACCCTAGGATGACACCATTCTAGCTACCGTGAGAGCATATTAGAAACATGTTGATGATTCTAATGATGTGACTTGCCTCATGCTTTGCACCATGACCTCTGAGCTCCATAATCAACATGAGAACATGGAAGCCTACTATATGATCGAGCACTTGAAACAGTTGTTTCAAGAACAGGCAAGGCATGAGCGGTATGAGGTGTCCAAGGCACTGATCAAGAGCAATCTCGCAGAAGGGAACCCAGTCGGGCCTCATGTACTCCGTATGATCGGATACATAGAGAACCTCGTAAGGTTAGGCTTCCCATTCGGCCAAGAGTTGGCAACATATCTCATCTTGCAATCATTGCCTGATAGTTATAATCAGCTCATCATGAACTATAACATGAATGAGATCAACAAAGCTCGACTCGACTTGCTAAACATGCTAAGGACAACTGACAAAGCATCAATAAAGGCAAAGGCAAGGCCATACTGATGGTCAGTAAAAAGAAGGGCAAGGGAGTTGCCTCTACTTCCAAAGGAAAGCGCAAGAAAGTTGCAAAATCCAAGGAAGCCTTAAAGCCTACTGGGGGCGTGGCTAAGGGTGAGTGTCACTACTGTAGCCATCCGGGTCACTGGAGGAGGAATTTCCCTACATATATGGAGGATACAAAGCTTGAAATAGTGATTCCACCGCCACCAGGTATTTTATTGTAGATATCAATCTTTCTATTTCTTCATCTTCGGTATTGGATACTGGATGTGGATCTCACATTTGTCGAAATGTGCAGGATTTGAAAAGAAGTTGAAGATTGGCTAAAGGAGAGATAGACTTGCGCGTCGGGAATGGAGCAAGAGTTGTTGCATCAGCTATAGGCGTGTATGAGTTATATCTGCGTTCCGGGCTTATTTTAGAATTAGACAATTGCTATTATGTGTCTGCTATGAGCAGAAACATCATTTCTATTTCTTGTTTGGACGAGAAAGGTTTTTCTATTTCAATAAAGGACAAGTGTTATTCCATTTTGAAAGGGGAGTATGCAGGTAGTAATGCAGCAGAGATACTCTAGAAGGGGGGGGGGGGGTTGAATAGAGTATGCCAACTTTTTGCAAAACTTGTGGAGGAGAAGAGTTTCTATGAAGAGTAGTGAAGTTCAAAGCCTTGAAAATGGTTTCAAGCCTTTGGAATGAAATACAATTTGAAATAAAACAGACAAGTCTTTTTCAAGGCCTTGAAAAGAGTTTCAAACCCTTGAATACAAACTAGTTTGAATTCTGCAAAACTAAGTATGTAAAAGGAACTGTAAATGCAAGATACAAGGGATTTATAAAGTTCAGTCCACTTGGACCTACGTCTCTACCTCAGGGATCTTCTCCCTGTAGGATTTTCAACTCAACTCTTATTAATCAAAAGCTAAGCCCTAGATCTCAAGCACATAGATATGCCATACTCTGTTTATAGCTTGTGGTTCTCTCTGACCTATCTAGTACCTGCTCTAGCTAACAGATTAACTAAGAATTCTCTATTGTTCAATGTGAACAATCCTTGAGAATGATAGAAAGAATTAATGTAAGAATGATATACAAATGGAGTGTAATTCAGAAGAACATTGAAGTGTAGAACTGCAATGAAGAATGCAGCGATCTTCTGTGTGTTGGATTGTGAGAATGATATGCTTCTTTGATGCTTGTCAATCCTGAAATATGTCTCTATTTTTGCCGTTAAGAGTTGTGTCTTGTTGATTCAAAATGATCTCTATTTATACAGCTTGAAGCTCTGCAAATCTTCACAGATTTTCAGCAACAACTTCCTGTTTTGTAGGCAACAACTTTGACTTTTCAAACAGCCTTCTCCAACGGATAGTTGATCATAATCTTCTGAGATATTAATCTGATCTTGTCTTTAAACAAATTGAGAAACTGTCAAGAGTGTTTGATTGATCACATAATCATATTCTCACCAAGTTTCCTTTCCTACAAAATCCAGATTAGGAAACAAATCCTGCAAACTAGGAAATAACATTTTCCTGCAAAACTGAGTCAAACAGATGGATTAAATGGTGTTAGATATATCAAAATTGTTTGTGTTTCATCATCAAATAATAACAGATCAAGCATAGGGGTGAGAGAGATAGAATTATATCAGAAGAGTCCAGAAAAACTCCCCCTTAGAACATGCATACATGTCAGACAATTTCAAGGCTTTGAATCTTGGTTCAAGGTCTTGAAATAGCTTCAAGCCTGTGAAACCTGATTCAAGGCTTTGAAAACTGGTTCAAGGCCTTGAAATAACTTAGTATTTCAAGTCCATGAAACCTGTGACCTTACAATGAACATTGGGCACAAGGTTTGTCGGGATCACTGACTTTTTATTAGTTGGGTGGTATGTATGTGTTGCTAGATACTGCTCCATGTTAGTAAAGAGTTACTACCAACTAAGTAGAAACCTATGGGGTCACACACCGGATGGATTAAATTGGATATTGGTATTAATTAGTTGGACTAATTACTAAAAGGATCGTAACGCAACCACAAGCAAAGTTAGTGGGACTAATTTTCAAGTGGACTAATTCATGTAAGGACATGATTAGTATTGGGGCTTCTATGTAGTTAATAAAGAGTTATTACTATATAAAGGAACTCTAGCTTGTTATTTTCTCAACACAAGTCATTATGAGAGAACATAACAAAGCAAGAGAGAGAGAGAGAGAGAGAGAGAGAGAGAGAGACAAGACAAGGAGAGGCCGACCGCCCCATCCCGTCCGCCCCTCTCACGCCGTCGGCCACAAGGGCACGACTCTTGCCTCGTTTTGCGTGATTCGTTCCTCCTTCTTCCGTTGCTAGCACATCGCGGTGAGAAGGAATCCAATCAAAGATACAAGGTGTGGATACTCGTAGAGTCGAAGACACTATTCTTCGTGTGATCTCTCAAACTAAGGTGCACACCTATTCTACCCTTATCATGTTATGATTGCTTGCCTGTGATCCTTGGAGGGATTCGAGAAGGATTAATTTTTTGTTATTCCGCTGTGTTACCTGCATCAAAACCCTACATTTTGTTCACCAAACCTAAAGGTGAGGATATTTATTCTGTGAAAGAAGTGCTTCATAGTTATGAGATTGCTTCGGGTTAAGCTCTTAATATGTAGAATCCTCAGTGATTTTCTCAGATAATGTTACAATGGACGATCGTGTTGCATTGTGTAATTTATGCGGAATTTCAGCTGGAAGTTCAGCATGACAGCTATCTGGGGGTGTCAACACATGCATGAAGGAGTAGAACTGCAACTTTCAGCCTCCTTGTGGAGAAAGTTTGCAACAAGATGAAGGGTTGGAAAGGGAAAACGTTGTCCAAGATAGGCAAGGAAGTGTTGATAAAAACTGTTATTCAGACAATCCTAATTTATACTATGAGTTGTATTCTTCTACATTCCAAAACTTGCCATGATCTCGAAAGAGTTGCTAGGAAATTTTGGTGGGAGACGACCATAAGAGGAAGATCCATTGGGTTGTTTGTGAGAAAATGAAGGTTTACCAAGACAAGGGTGGATTGGGTTTTTGAGATTTTCAAGATTTCAACAAGGCGATGCTGGCAAAGCAAGCTGGAATAGAGACAAGGTGCAGCAAGCTCTTTGGCCCATTTATGTAGATGTGGTACTGGCAACTCCCATTGGGTGTCAAGGCTATTCGGATTCATTCTTTCGGGTGCACTCGGAAGACGGACTATACTCAGTCAAGACAGGGTACAAGGAACAGCGAAGTCTTTCAGGTTCTAATCCTTCTTCATCTGGTATGGTATCTAATGATTTATGGCTAAAGAAACTTTGGAGTCCAAAAATTCTGAGAAAATTAGTAATGCCTTGTTGGCGATTATGGCACTCCTCATTTCCCGTTGCAAGTAAACTCAGACAAGAGGTGTTGACGTCCCGCTCGAATGCAAACTGTGTAGTCAGGAGGTATAGACAATAGAACATCTGTACCTCAGATGCTTTCACACGCAGTTGATCCGGAAAAGCATGCTGGGAGTTGATTTTGGCAAGGAAAGGGCTGCGAATATGAGGGAGGGTATTTCCCAATTTTTTACAATGGGGAGCAGTTCCAAATGTGAGCTTTTTGTTTTAAGATCTGGACAATTTGGAAGAATCTCAGCGATGTTGTTTTCAAATCAAAATGAAGAGAACCAGAAGATATAGCACGAAGTAGCAGAGAATTTTTGCAATGGTTCAAAGAAGTCAGAGTTGCTGGTAACCTTGAAGATCAGGCCATGGTGAGTGCGAACAGTAATGCCATATGGTGTTTGCCAAGAGCAGGCTTCACCAAGGTCAAAAGTGACACAATTGAGATCGAGCATTACCCGGCTTCAGGATTGGGGGTGTGTAATCAGGGATGAGCTTGGTCCCTTCATTGCAGCACGGCAACGACATATTCAGCGGCAAAGATTGCCTTTAATGCAGAAATTGCAGCGGCAAAAGAAGGTCTACATCTAGCGGCGGAATTGGGTTTGAATTCGGTGCATGTCGAGCTGGAAAACCTCACAGTGGTTTTGCTGCTTCGAAATGGGTACGCGGGGAAGATCAAGGAACTCGAAGCTATCTCTGATCTCAAAGAGCTTCTTGGAGCTTGCAAAGCTTCACATAGGTCAGAGTTTTTTCATATTCACATGGTGGGAAATGCATTTGCAGATTTAATAGCCTCAAAAGCTTTAGGTGACGATGATATTACGTTTTATTCTCAAACGGCAATTTGGGCGCATGATGTAGAAAACTATGATCTTTTGGGTGTGACTGCCTATCAATAGAATTTATTATTTTTCCTCAAAAGAAAATAAAAAGAAAAAAAAAAAAAAAACTTTGGACACGCAAGATAAAGCGCCTTATGTCTAGAGAGAAAATATAATCCCCAGACATGTCCATCATAGCATCATCACTCACCATACCAGGAGGCGGCCGTGATATCTGCTCATGTTTAGACAAATCAGAGTCAACAACACCACATGAGTGAATCCATGGGAAATGGAGCAACAGTACAATTACACGTCTCTGAAAACCATTTCCTCAAATCCGGGTATAGATCTCAAACTGACATATCACTAGTGGAAAGTGAAAACATTACTGAGATCCAAAAATAACAATAGTTCTCTAGTACACAATCAATCCTATGAGGAGTATGGGAGATACATTTGGCACAGTATAACCTCCGGAAAAATACCTGAAATAACTAGTTGACGGCAAGGAAGAAAATGGTATCAGTTTTCAAACTGTGGTTCTCATCACCGCAATGGTTATTCACCAAACAGGATGTAAAATTATTTCATGGACTAAAATTGTGCTCTCCTACCGTTTAGGCTCTTCTTTTTCTGCTCAACTTGGAAGCTACCTCTTCATCTGTCAAAGGCAAGTAGTAAATCCTAGGCGTTTCTCTAGTTTTCCTGAAAAGGACATCCAAGGTGGCGATTGGCGGCTCCTCTTCTGTCTCAGCATGCGGAGGTGGCGGCACCGGAACCGGCAGTCTCTCTCTCGTCCTAGGTAGATTGGAAGCTGGAGGTGTATGTCTGGTTGGTGCTTCTGGTAATAATGAATCTTTCATAACATTTTCGCGTGCAGAGCCAGGTGGGCCCACAGCAGCTGTAGGACTGATTCCGACAGGAGCAGTTGAAGATTGTGGAGGAGCTTCTATTCGCGACTTCACCTCCTCTTGATCAACAAACTCAGCGACTAGAAGGCGCCCACCATTTGGAGGCCATTGAAGGTTGTATATTGAATTTCTTGTCTCTACTGCTTCCTCTACTGAAGAGTACTGCACCAAAACAAGTTATGGTTTTTAAGACATTGATTAGTGATGATAATCAAAGAGAAGAATGACGAAGAAACATGGAAAAAGAGAGATACCGTGACATAACAATGAGTCTTTATTTGGTCCATCCAGAAACTGCTGAATTTGCCGGTTTTGGATAGAAGCTGTTGAACCGCTTTCAGCGTAAACGGACGCAAAAAGTTGTCGACTCTTAAGGAATTAGTAGCCGGCTTCTGTGACGGCGGCACTGTGTTGAGATGAGAAAACCTAAAGATTAAACATTTGCAAGAAAATAGGGTAAAAGGACACTTACACCCCCTCTAGTTTGGAAAAGAACACTTTCACCCCTTCAGTGTGCCTAATTTCAAGTAATTTACACTCTTTGATCTTGACACCCTCAGTCTGGGAGTGAGGTCCGTCACTTAAACAAATTTTAGAGAAAAATTTGACCCCATATCCTGCAAAAAGTCTAATATACCATTGGTTATCCCTACAATTTTCATAACATGAGGGCAAATTTGTCCCAAAAATTATTTTTACTGACAGTTCCCAATTCCAGACTAACGGTGTAACAATATGGGGTGTAAGTTTACTGACACTGAAGGGGTGAAAGTGTCCTTCAATGAAACTAGAGGGGGTGAAAGTGTCTTTTACCCAAGAAAATAATGTTAATCGAATGCTAATTGAGCAGAGAAGTTAACCCACCAATACGTTCCTTGGATGCATCCAGAGCAGAATCAGCCTTGGCGATGTTGTGTTTCTTCAACAAAGTGACCGGGGACAAATTCTTGTTTCCTGCAGATGGCGAATGCCTAGAGCTTCCTGATTCACCGGTTGTAAGGACATTGGAAGTCCAATTCCGCGGCCTCTTTGGTGGTTCTTTGTCGACAGTCACTACATCTGCAAACACAACTTGATATGAACAACCCAGTAGAAAGCTGATGGTTAACTTCTCTCGTTATTTTTGTTTTGCTAAATGACTTTCTTCATCCATTTGTTGCAATATGTTAGCCTCATGCCTGCATTAGAAGGTCACCTTCCAAAAAGTACTAAGCTTGCGAGTAAGCTAAATGTTTCAGAGAGTTATGCAAACAATATAGAATCAGAACTAAAAGTAGACCTAGAGGGGATCCATAAGGGACGACTCAGACCCCAGCCCAGAAGCTTAAAGGTTTCATACAAAAATATAACTCCAGTTTGATCCACGTCGTGTATGCGAGAACAGAACATTAGAGCCCTACAGGAATTCTTAGTGCATGATTGGTATCCCTATTTTTAAATTAAGTTGATTAAAAACGCTGCTTTTCGGAGAAACTCATTTGGCAGCGCTGTTTTCGCTGTCTAAAAAAACAGCAATTTTGGTGTTTTTTGTGTGTTTTTTTTTTCATACTTTCGGTGGTTAAAGATAATCCAACTCCGTTGGATGCATAAAGTAACAAATAAATGTTAGTATTGTACGTAAAAATGATATTCGAGTAAATTAAAATTGCTATTTAGTAATGTTGTCAAATATGATTTTGATTTTAAACACTGTTTTTCAGAACATACCAAACAGTTTTTTTATTCTGGTTTTAAACGCATTTTTTCAGCATGTTATTTCCCCAGTTTTTCTTGTCTTTATACGGATACCAAACTGGCTCTTAGAGTACATCTTGTTCAGCATGCATATTTCCCAATGTTCCGATCTCCTTTCCAATGATTTGACTAGAATCAGAACAAAAAGATCCAACACTTCAGCATATAAACCAGGTGGGACTGTTCTAGTTATTATCTTTAAATTGCTAGAAAAATTTCTCACTTTCTAGGCATATTCAAGAAACCTCACAGGGTCGTAGAACCCAACTGGTGCAGGTTTTGCCCGTAACGCAGCCACAGCCGTGGAGACATCAGCATCAATTATTTGATACAAGTCTACAACTACCAAGCATACAATTTCAAATATGTTGAATTAATTGCTAGCAACATCCACCACATCTGGATGATTTCTTGTTCCCAAGATCCATTTCCACCCCACAGACTAAAAAGGCCTAATCATAGTGTGTAGAGAAGCAAATATAGTCGAAGACACTGCACAGTGTTATCCTGTTATCATATTAAATTTCCCAGTAATGCGGGACAGAGGAAGCAAAAAGACTGGACCCCACTGGATGAACCAGCTGCCTACGAAACCTAAAGGAAATGAATAATTTCACCCTGGAAAATGGGATAAGATACATAGAAGGGAACATAACATGCATATGGCATCGTGTGACATCACATAAAATACTCCAAATTACACTGTTAATTGAAACGCCATAAGACTTGTGACATGTAAAAGTAGTTTCCCGTGAGTGTCAGATCTTATCTTACTAAGTGAGCTTATGATCCTGAAAAACATGGATCATCTCACTCGCAAATCCGGAACTGGCACGTGCATCGCTTCATAACACATATAAAATGATGGGTATACTAATAGTTAGAGAATGATAAGAATTCCCATATATTATGTAATAGCACTCTTCTATGACCCTCATAGACCCTCTTAAATGTTTTGCAGGCTCACATTTGTACCTTACATCAATATTTCCTTCCATTTTTAAAAGCGAGTGGCCATAACACCGAATAGAGCAGGATTTGGCTAAGAGCAAAAAAAAACCATTTTGTTTATCTGAATGAGCTGACCTGAAACTGAAATCTAGCGATTAACATGGGAATTGTTTGGCAGCACTGATTCCAGATGACCTCATAATGCTTTGAGTTCTAATTTCATTAATTATCTTTTTAGGGCCAGTTTGGGAATGCTTCTGCTGCCAGCACAGCTGCTTTCTGACAGCAGAAGCAGTGTTAGTGTGTTTGGTAAAAATAAAATTTCTGTTGTTTCGGACAGTTTCTGCTGTCCCACAACAGTTTTCAGGAAGCAAGGGGGGAGATGCTTTTCCAGAAAGTGCTTTTGATTGATTTATCTACAACCGATTTTAACCTTACAATTTTTAAAAAAATCAATAGTTATCTTTATGGAAATGATACGTGTCATATATTTTTGTCATTTTACCCCCTCACAGCAACGTCGCATTGATTTTACCAAACACAAAATTACTTTATCAATATTTCACAGTAGCTTTTACGTAATATTTGCCAAACAACATTTTATCAAGAATTCACGGCAGCTTTTCATATTTTTTCACACAGCAGCTTTCTAGCACCACCACAGCATTCCCAAAATAGCCCCTAAAGTCTTAGTAAGTTCAACCGGTTCTAGGGGATTGAAGAAAGAACATGAGAATGCGCGGAGACAAGATAACATTACCAAACAAATTTCAAGCCTCTGATAATTTGTGTTCACTTGAGAAGTACTTCCTCTCATCTCATTATGCTCTTTGCAGACAAGAACTATTCCTCCTCCTCTCAAAACCAATAATATAGTTTCTTAATTACAAATAAATTACTGAGCAAATTCATGATACGGAGCCAATGCACGTGTAGAATTACCAAGACTCAATGTGGCTAGAAAATGCGACATTGAGAATGACACTGGTAAGAGGATAGAAGGAGCACTTTTTTTTGCAATTTTACACTTCGGGCCATGATGCACACTTCTCTTGGTAAAGACATCAACCAGATTACAGAAAGAAAAAAGTCCACAAAAAGAGGGACAAGGCTAGCGGTAAGCCAGTAACATGAAGGAGCTAGAATAGATCTCTATGTTGGTGGCATGTAAGAAACTGGCCTAAGGAAATCCCATATATACATCTCGAAAGGAAGGAGGCACAGACTTTTTTAGGGATCAGAGATAGTTATTGATGCAGAACTTGCAAAGGAAAGTACATAACTGGGATTTTACATCCAACGTTTCATGACGGTGCTCCACATTAGTTGGCTGAGGAATATGAGAATTATTAGCTGCATTAAAGGATTGGTTAGTTCATTATTCAGTACTTCAGGGCCTAATTTATAGTCTCAGTGTTATTAGTCAAGGGATTTTAGTTTTTCAAGAAATTAAGGTTTAGTTTAATTCTCTATTTATAGGATTGTAATCTTTTCATTATTCAGACTTAAGAAATGAATAGTTGTAAATGCCTTCGTGGGATTAGCAGATACCTTGCGAGGGCGAAGCACTTACGCACTATTCGTAGTTGCTGTTTACGATTATTTTTCCAGGCCGTTTGATACTCCATAACCCTAATTCCCTTTCCCTAGACCTTACCCTAATTCTGTCCACATCAGTTATACAAAGAGCACTTGGAGCAGAAATCCTATTCAAATTATGTAAATAACCACCATGTAATAGAGAAGAGATCTATGAGATCAGCAATGGCCTCTGTAAGAATCCATGGGATTCCACCTCAAAACCAATTGGCAGGGGGAGTAGCTCAGGAACTTATCGACTACCCACAAGACTCAAAGAATCCCGATGTGGGACAAATCTCAACATGCCCCTTCACGTGTGGCATCATACGAGCCAGACACATAAATCAATTAATCAAGCTGGTGGCGGTGAGCACACATGGGTCACATGGCCAAAACAAAACAACTAGCCTGTGCTCTGATACCATGTAAAACCTGCGGGATCCACCTTAAAACCAATTGGCAATGAGGGGAGTAGCCCAGGAACTTAGGATCTGTTTGGTTGGCAGTAAAATGTTTACAAGGAAAAATATTCTACGCGTAAAATATTTTGTTTGAAAAGGGTAAAAGACAAAAACCACCCTCTATTTATGGGGAAAATACACTTCACCCCCTGATTTATGGGGAAAATACATTTTGCACCCCTGTCATAGTTAAAAACTAACCGAGGACTAACGGAGGGTCGAAAAGACAAAAATACCCTCAAGATAAAAGTAATTTACACCTGTATAAATACCCATTCCTCCCCCCTCTTCACTCATTCTAACCCTAGCCGCTCAACTCTCTCTCTCTCTCTCTCTCTCTCTCTCTCTCTCTCTGTCTCTCTCTCTCTCTCTCTCTCTCTCTCTCTCTCTCTCTCTCTCTCTCTCTCTCTCTCTCTCTCTCTCTCTCTCTCTCTCTCTCTCTCTCTCCACCGCACCTGTGGGTGGTACTCACACTATAATGGTGAAATGGCGGAAGCTTCGTCGTCGAGCTCTCAAATGGCGGAACCTGTTGGCGGTACTCCGCCGGATTAGGGTTTTCGGCTCCGGCGACTCCAGCCTCGTCGGAGATTGAAACCGAGCTATCCGCTTTGCAAACGGTGCAGTAACCCACCATCACCGCCTCCTCTATTATCTCCGACCACCAGACTACCAGAGAGTCCCTTACCCCTCTGAATCTGACCAAATCACAGCCCGAGCCCGATGATAACCACCGCCGCTGTCCACCATCGCCTCCAGCCCGTCTGTGAATGGATCTTCTGATCCAAAAGCTGAGCCTCTTCTGATCGATCCAAAAGCTGAGCCTTTGATCTTGACCCACCCTGTAATCGATAGAAATAGTCCTGATTTTGCCTTCGAAGCTAGCTTTCGTAGTGTACAGTGTGTTCCCGAACACATGTTCTCTTCTGGAAACAATGCATTGTGATGATTTCGGCTTTACAGGTTTTGTCTTTGAGAGTGCTACAATGGGTGAGTCGCCGGCGAGGAGGGTCAATTGGCCGTTGACGGTGATGTAGAAACCGGATTGGGGGTCGGGTCGGGACCCGAATTTGGCCCTGGAGATATCCCAGTAGATTTGGGCGTTGGCCCTGGTGGTATTGTTGGTGGGTTCTGGTGGTAGTGGGGGTGGTGTTGGTTGATGTAACTTGTGAGTAGCAGTGGTAGTGATGGCAGGTTAGGTGTTTGGGTATTTAGGAGCAGGTTATGGTGGTGTATGGTGAAAATGGTTGTAGCTGGGGATAATCTAGGTTGCGAGTTGTGGTGTTTCAATGGTGGTCTTGTGGATGAAGTTGCAGGGTGTTGGTAGATGGCTCTGTTAGGTTGGATGTGGTAGTGATGGTCATAATGGTGATGGTAACTATGATTGGAGATAGTGATGGTGGTGTAAATGGTGGAGAAGAAATGTGGGTAGGCATTGGTATAGGAGTCTGTTATGGTGGAGTTGGAAGTTTGATTTGCAGTGAGGTCAGGTTGGTGAAATTGGTGTTGGGTATTCGGTGGAAGCTGCAACTGTGTACAGAGAGTTGGAGGTGATAGTGAGTGTTTGGTGTTAGTGAAATTGTTCTTGTTGCTGTTGTTGTGTTGGTGTTGGTGGTGGTGTTGGTGGTGGTCGTGGTGGTGGAGGTGATTTGGTGGTATTAGAGGTGGTGCTCAAGAACACCAAGAACATGATGAATTCAATAATAAACCAAAAAAAGGGTGTTATTTGTCCACAATTTGTCAGGTAAAATGGTCACAGAAAGTCAGTTTGCACCCCTCAACTAACGGATTGTAACAGAAGGGTGGTATCTGTCCACCCTCCATCCACTAACAAGGGTGCAAAAGGTATTTTCCCCATAAATCAGGGGGCAAAATGTATGTTCTCCATAAATGGAGGGTGGTTTTTGTCTTTTACCCGTTTGAAAAAGTTTTCCCTGCAATTATTTTCTCGTATTTGGTTGACACTTGCCAAAACAGTGGGCCGTGACGGCAGTGGCAGTGATAGGTGGCGGTGAAGGTGGGTGGCGGTGATGGGGTCATGGTGGAGGTAGGTGGTAGTGCTGGTTATTGGTGGTGGAGGTGTTAGTATGAGTTGTTGGTGTGCTCTTCACTCTCCCGAAAATGGCTTACGGATTTGAAATGTGTAAATAATTTTACATCATGTAAGGGAAAACATTTTACAAGAATATATTTTACCTCCAAAGTACAACCAAACAGCACCAAAACACCAAAACAAGGGAAAACAGTTTACAGGAAAATGTTTTACCACCAACCAAACGGAGCATTAGTAACTACACACAAGGCTCAAAGATCCCTATGTAGGACAAATCTCATCATCGGAAAACAGAAACCAGTGACATGCCGGAGTTTCTAAGTTGCTTCACTGTACGCAGTACCCAGGGCCACATAAGGCTTCTTGGAGAATTCACCACAAAATATATTAACTATCAAACTCCAACCAAGCAAAATATCATGGACGAAATCCAAACAATACTTTTTCAACGTACAGGCAGAAAAAAGTAAGTTAAATGATTCATTAGGCACAATTATTAATGAGCAGATCCAAGGGTGGTCCATTGATCATTCCATTACAGTGGCTTTAAAAATGTAAGAGGCCAGCAAGCTGTGTACAGAAAAGCCCTTAACTCATTAATTTTTGTTCAACGAAAGGAGCACAAACATGCTACAGCCGAGAACATCAAGCCTCTTAGTGCTTGTATGAGAACATTGATTTAATCTAATTTGATTAAATCTGTCCTTTAAATCTGTTTGATATGCTGTTTTGAAATTGGTGTTAAAATATGTTCTGCGCTGAAATCCGCAGATTTAATCTCCAATTTTGCAGATTATCTCACGTTTATGCATACTTCTCAGCGCATACCAAACAGTTTTTGAATTTTTCAGCTACTAAAGAATTTCAGCAGCATATTTGCTCTTATTATTTTCAGCTGCTTATTTAGATTTTCAGCTGCTACCAAACAGGCTTCTAATCCTTTCCATTTCCGTATAGTTTCCTACTGACTAGTGTATTTGACTATTTGACCATACAAAAATATCATCCGCGGCGGACACAAATCATACACACTGGCAAAATTGTGTATGACATATGCAAGAATCATATGCTCACAAAGGTATTTAGACCCCTGCAGTCAATTTCTTTGGTAACGGTTATGTAGACATGTCTCATCTCATTTTTTTTTTCCCTCTCACAAGGCAATAAAACATAGATGCTGGAAACACAGAACACTTGGAACGACTACCCGCTGCCTGTAAATAGGAATATCCATCTGTCTAACAATACAAAAGTTTTTACATTATAAATATTGCTGGGTCACAGTCAGCAACTAACAATAATATCCAATGCAACACAAATATAACAGCGCGTAAACAAGATATAGATATAGGACGACAAATACATGGAAGTTGTAATATTCCCTTAATGACACACTTGGTTTATCAGTTGTATTAGTTAGGATTTGACTGATTATATAGTCCAGGAACGCTCTGTTTGGTCACTCTGGTCTATTTTTAACAACCGTACTAAACAGTGAAAATGCGGTGCTTAATACCCCAGACAGTTCGCTCTTACATGAGGGGGTTATCTGGATTAAACTACTTATAATGTAATACTGAGTTGATACAGCACAAAGCCAAACACTATACAAAATGCAACCCAACTAGTTCAATCCACTGCAGTCAGGCTAATCCAACCCGGTTAGTCCCAAAAACCAAACATACCATTGGATCCAAGTAATTCCAACTCTAACCTAGCCTAAGGGTTAGAGGGATGAGATGAACGGGTCCATATAAGTGATACTAAGAGTGGCTCTGATAAAAGAAAACATAAAAACTAGCCACATAATCAAAGTTCATCATGTTATTATGTCTACAATCCAGGAGCGAGAACCAACCCCTCACCTAGGAAAGAAACAATTCCAGGATGGCATGCCTTTAAAATTACAGCTAAATAATTTTTTTTTTCAGAAAGCCGATGTTAACTCCAAACAAAATTCCATGCAGATCAAATAATATTCCGTAACAAATGGAAGTAAAAAATCTACAGCCAGACTAGCAAAGCAGTAATTATAAGAACAATTTATTAAAACCAGTAAAAAACATGCCAAACTGCACTCATACCTTGAATCTTCCTTTTCGCCGGATACTTGGAGCTATCTGTTTTTTGAGAGGAAATCTCCATCTTCTCCAGAGAAGAAGCATCAGATCCCACAGCATCAAAGGTTTCATATTTTTTGCTAGGAAGGTCAGCTGACACAATGTTGGCCCTTTCAACAGATTTAGGATTTGAAACAAGTTGCTTGGCCTCTGAAGTATCTTCGTCCATTGAATCATCAGTTGAAGAAGGATCAACATTAATTTTCTCGAAAGGTCCCTCATCTTCTACACGAGTTCTTTCACTTGGATCTTGACCTATCACACAGAGATCTACTTTTCAGGAACAACCAAAAGAGTTCTTAGCAATACAAGGTAAAGCATGAAAGTACATAGAGACAAATCATATGCCTTTTCGGATACAGCAACTGAAGGAATTACCTTGTGGTTTTGTTTCATCAATCAGCACAGTTCCTTCGCCACATATTTCCATCTTGTCAGAGGACAACTCAAATCCGGCAGAGTGATTTCCATCTTTTTGGTTTGGACCACTCAAATCAGTTAGCTCAATGGATTCATGTACTAAATCAATTGTTTTGTTCTCAAAGTTTTCAGAGATAAGGTCATCAACCATATTCTGCTCTACTTTTGAGATCATTGATGAACTCACATCTCCACTTGTAATGTTATCGCTAAAATCCACGAGTGTGGAAGTTTTAACATCTGTCTTTTCACCAAGGTCCTGATTTGGGTAGGACTTCTCATCTTCTGTAGCATGAAAGTTCCCATCATCAGGCAAGCCTCCAGACGGTAGTTGGTCCATCTCCTCCTTGACAGAATTAATAGAATTCGAATCAAACTTATTTTCATTTCCTACATTAGAGCTGACCTCACGTACCTGATTGTTCGGAGCAAGTTTATTGAGCAGAATATCTTTTTCTAGAGGTTCTGAAGGCTCATTTTCCATGCCTTTATTGCTTACTGCAGTCACCCCATCCGCAGTACTATTGTCTAGGTTTATGGCTTCTTCTAATGAAACCTCCATTTCTGTCTTTTCAGCAACTACCATATCATCAGCCCGCAAAATCTCAGAATGCTCTTGTGTTGGTTCTACTTTATTCCTTTCTGAATCTTCTTCAACTAGTGAAGTTTCAATAACTACAGTCTCGTCAACAAGGGTATTAGATTCAATACAAGTAACTAACACCGATTCTTCTTTCGCCGGCCTAAACAACGCGGTCCCACTAATTTCTTCATCTGCCTTCCTTTTATCAGTCTCAGTAGGAACAGTAACCTGATTATTTGGAGCTAGTGTGTTGAGTACCACATTCATTTTCAGAGGATGTGAATGCTCATTTTCCATCTTCCTACCATTATTCTCCATAGGTGTCTCAACTTCCCCTTGATCAGTCTCAGCAGGACTATGGCCGTCGTCAACCCTACCACCAATGGCTTTATTCTCATTCTCAACTAATTCTTTCGATGTCTCAGAAGCAGGTACATCACCATTGTTAATCACATTGGCAGCTGCTTCCTCCTCTTGAACTATTACTTGACCGATCTTCGAAGGAACACCGTCAACATCCACAGTGTTTTCAGTTGATTCCTCCACCAGAACTATCCCTTCATCAGTAAGGTTAGGACCACTGTCAATGTTCAAAGGTTTACTACTCTCACCATTGCTACTAACAACAGGCCTTTCGGAGTTATTGGGAACTGAATTATCAGCACCATCACTTGATTCTCCCTCAGAATCTCCACCCTCATCGCGGATGGCGTCGGCCAACCTCTTTATCAGATCATTTTTCAGTCCCTTGATAGTTAAGCCCCTTCTCTTGAGCTCATCCTTCAGCTCAGTTACTTTCCACTGATTAATCGGCCGGTTGCCGAGTACTGGGTACTGCTCTTTCATTGCATCAATCTAATTGTATTCCGAAAACTAACAAACAACAAAGAAAAAAATATTCAAACTTAAATCAATTTGAGGTCATTTGTTTTTGTAAAAGATGACAATTTTCATACTACGGAGCAATACTTTATCCATCTATGGTGAATATGAAGTGAAATGTAAGGAGCTATACCCAAATCAAGAAAACTGCAGAGGAAGAAGAGAGACGACTTACTTGGAGATTTTATTTGTCGGTCCGGTGAAATGTCAATGCCGGTAAGGACTGAATCTTTTGCTCAGTACGGGGTGTGTAAAAGAGATTTGGAACCCTAAATTAGAGACAACAAAGAAAAACCAAACAGAGTGAAGGCCTGACTGAAACCTAGAAACAAAACGAAACTGAAAGCAAATTAATCGCGTAAATAAATACACAAAAATAAATCAAAACCCAGGAGAGAGAGAGAGAGAGAGAGAGGTCAGAGATGGAAGAGAAGGGATTGGGATCGGAATTGCCGAATTGGGGGAGGGTTGCGCAGTTTCTCGTGGGGAGGAGTTTCAGTACCAACCGCTTCTCTACTGCAAAAGGGCATCCACAAAATCTTACAAAAGGGCTTGTTTGTCATTTCACTCATCAGTCATCACTACCAGGTTAAAGCTAATGACACCATATACACCTTAATTTTGGCACGTATTCATTAATTACCACTGTGGTTTAGGAAATGTCATTATTTACCCTAGGAAATGTTAAACATCACCATTTTTCTTCACCTCTTGATTTCACTGCCTATGTGGATGTTTGTGATTGTGTTTGATTATAGAGAGATCTTAAAATAAATAGTTACCAACAATCATATCTTGACACATAAGAGGTGAAATTAAAGGATGAAAAAAAAAAATGGTAAAGCATAGCAACCCTCATTTACCCTTGGTTGTGCCAAACTAGTTGGCTTTCTTTTGGGGATATCTATGAGACATTCAAACCTACTCATACCATACTTTACTGATGCACTTTCAGGCAGAGAGCTGCATTAAAAAGAAGTTAAGTGATTTGGCATATAGTCAATTCGCATATAGTCAATTCATTACCAAGGTGGTTTAGAAAACTTTTATGGTTGAAGCGGCTTGGCTCTATGAGGATAGCTTTGTTGATGTGGTTAACAATCACTGGAAGCAGGAGGTTGAGATCTCTACTACAATTCATAATTTCACAAAAATATGTTAAGCCGTGGAATTATGAATATTTGGGTACAATTTTTAAAGGAAGATGAGACTTCTAGCTAGGATCGAAGGTATTCAGAAGATTCTTAATCAGAAGATAGAATCTTGACTGACCTGGAGTTGAAACTTCAAGAACAGTTAAATACTGTTTTGTTACAGGATGATTATTTTTCTGGAATCATAGATCAAGAATAAACAAGCTTCTTCTTGGGTATGAGAATACAATGTTATTTCACATAACCACTATAGCCAGAAGAAGAAGAGCATGATAGCTATGATTAAGCTAGCAAATGGTGAATGGTGTGATAATAAGCAAAGACGTAAAGAAAATATTGATGCACATTTCAAGAACGTTTACTCAAATTCCTCCTCTGTATTATCCAATTTAGTTCAATGGCTTGGGTATGTAATTACAGGGGATGAACTGGATGCACTACTAAAGCCTATTTCTTTTTTTTTTTCTTTTTTTTTTTGGTAAAACAAAGAAGTTGAAACAACCTAAAACATCATCCTAACAGTGCCAACCCCTTCTCTATCATACTAAAGCCTACTTCTGAATCATAGGTGAAGCACGCTGTTTTTTTTTTATGGGTGCTTACAAGAGCCTTGATCCAGATTGCTTGCCTCCAGTACTTGTTCAGAGCATGTGGTCCCAATTGAAAGGGTCTATTTTTGATACGGGTGAGTTTGGTAGCATGATTTTTGGTGAAAAACTGATTTTTAGATTGTGATGGAAAGTTTATTGTTTTTTAGAGAATCTGTTTAAACCAGTGTGTTTGGATGAAGAAATGTGTTCGGTAGTGGTTTTTAAACTAGACGCAGTAGTTTAAATTACAAATATACCCACTACTAATAGTTTTTTTTTTTTTGAAAATTCACGAAAAACAAATTCATTTGAAAATGTTAACGATTTCATGAGCATCAACGATTTCATGAAAGTTAAAAATTGAAGAACAAATTAATGGTAATGTGATATCCGAAAAATCAAAAAAAAAAAAAGTGCTTACATTCAACAAAAACTTAAGGATTGCATAAAATTTTCGTCACATCAAAATTCAAGGCTTGTTTCACTATGAGCAATTTTGGGTGAAAGAGGTAACAAACTGTTACATAACTTTGATAAGAGAATGACCAAGGAAACTTTCGAAACATAAAGAAAGTGTGATGGCAATTGTGCACAAGAGATTCCGGCAGGGAGACCTCCGTGTACACCGTATGTAGTGGATCAGGGATCGCACAGGAAGAGAGGGGTTGTGTGTAGGGAGAGAGTAAGGCAGTAGCAATGTCTGAGAGAGAGACAGAGGTTTGGCAGAGCTTCCGCGTATGGCCAGTGTGTTCTCCTTTGTATGGAAAGGTTGACGATCTATATATACTGGAGAACATGACCGTTGTAGTGTGGTTAATGCGCCCATTGATGGCGGCTTAATTAGCTTAACCATAACGGCACGTTCGTCCGAGTATATAGGGACCGTTACAGCACGTGGTGCCCGAATACCGGAACCGTTACGAGGTTGACCGAGTTTGACCGGATTGACCGGGTTTATGGAGCTCGTGCCATAAATCTCTCAAAACAGTTACTAAAGGTCGCGCGCGGGCTTGGCTCGCACGCGACAGGGCTTACTCTAGCCTCCAAACCACAAAGTCCCTACAAGTCCCGTGCAGTGGTATGCGAGGGCTCTGTCTCGCAGCCCCCACATGGATCAGCTCGGCTGGTGATCCAGTGTGTGTGGAGCACAATATGGTGTGCTGGATGGCTGCCACGTGGCCAAGATCTGTCAGCTCAGAAAGCAGTATCTACATTAGCCCCCTTTCTGCGCGTGAAGACTCATAGCCGTATAGACTTCCATGCGCGGAAACCAACATACGCGTTGCTGCCACGCACCAATTCAAATACGGGTAAGTTCAGCCCCCGTGCGTGTCATTATGACCTAAAACCCCTAGAGTCGTGTCGTCTGACCTTTAGGGTTTTAGGCGTGACGTCAGCTTGTCCTGTGATTGCGCGATTCGACGGTGACGGTTGCGATTCGACTATCGAAAGGACGCAACCCTTCATTGTTTTGGATAAATACCTTGTATCCCCCATTATTGCAAAGCATCACTTATTTCTCTTAAAGTGAATGGTACCCGGAGATCTTCGAGAGCAGATCCAGATAATCAATCACCAGTTCAGAACTGCAATCCGTGTTCTTCAATTGTACACATCCAAGCAGGCTTCAAGAAAACAAGGTTGGCCTCGTTTACTTTTGATTTGAGTTACCAGTGTTTGCCTTGAACTGCGTTGAATCTGTAAACCCATGAAATTTGTGAAGAGGCCTTGATCTTTGAACCCGCTTTGCTTTAATCCTTCAACAATATGAGATCTTGCAACTCCCCGATTTCTGAAATTGATACTAGAACTGTTCGTCTTCCTTTGCATAGATCTTGAATTTCAAAATTCAAACTGAAGTGTGGTATTTCTCCCCCCTTTTTCTTGCTCTTCCGCAGGAATGGCCAAGACAAGAGTAACCAGACCCGTCAAGGAAGATGAAGAGATACCCGACCTTCCGCAGGCCTTGTGGCGAAAAGCCCCCTTTTTAGGCGGCAAAGATTTCTACCATGCGAGGGTAAAGGCGAAGAGGATGCCTGATCCTGTCCCAGTTGAGCGATTGCTGACGCTAACTCGCCCAGTTAACTCAGCCTTGCTCGAGTTGATTGGTTCTGAGGATGTGGTTCGATTGGGAATCGATAATGGGCACTTCCCATATACTGCGATTTCTACCCAGGCGTTCGTCCAGAAATTGGACTATATGGATGAGTGGATCGACCACGTGTTGGACCATCACGCCGCGACTCTTGATGAAGCCGGCGTATACTTCGCTATCCGTGCTATGAAGGGTGCTGCCGTGAAGCTGGATCAGTCCATGCTTCTAGACCTTCTGTCCCGTTACTCGCCTGCGACTCACACGTTCCATTTTGCTGAGTTCGAGGCTGCCCCCGCCCTCGAGGACGTTCAAATGCTGTACGAGCTTTCCCCCATGGGCGAGGTGGACCCTCTGAGTCCCTTGAGAACATCTGCGGAGATTGCCTTGTATACGCAGATGGAGGAATGCCTAGCAGAGGTAAAGAAAATCTTCACTCGGTGGACCACTACAAAGCCTCTTCCGAACTGGCAGCTGGTTGATACGTCTGCGAAGAATACCTGGAACAAATGGTTGCAGTACTTCTTCCGAGACTATGCAAACAGCAGCATCACTAAGAAACTTCTGAGTGAGGACCCGGAGGCCGAGAGTTACGTGGAGGGTAAAGGCTATCATTTGACCCTTTGTGCTTTTCTCTGTGCTTGGCTGTCGAGGTACCTGATTGATGGCCACCCCCATGACGGAGTCTTCTACCATGTGTTGCCACTTGCTGTGAGGCTCGCCCTTGGCCAGAGAGTCGCACTCGGACCCTTGGTCTTGGGCACGCTGTACTATAGGCTTGATCAGCTGGTTCTAGCCATGAAGGAGTCACGTGGCCGCCTCGATGTGCTGACTTTTGTCAATATTTCCTTTTTGACAATGTAGGTTTTCGAGCGGTGGCCGTCTTATGCTCCAACTGCTCTCAAACTTGACAAGTGGTGTCCCCCAGGCGAGACGGAAGCGCGCAACAGCGGAAGAGCTGCGAGATGGTTCGGAGCAAGCAACACCAAGTGCGTTTGGAGTTTGATATGCGACAAGCGGAAGGATTTTACTGCCAGGCCCTATGCCACGCGTATTGAGAACGTGCGATGGTTTCCGAAGATGTACCCCTCTAAAGGTATTGTCTTTTCAGAAGAGCTTCTCTTTGAAGGGGGACCTCACTTCCATGAGCGCTACCGCGAGTTCTTTTGCTGGTGTCTGCGAGGTTCCCTTCCTGCTCTCGCAGAGCATATTCGTGAGCTCGCGCCGAGGTATGAAAAGCTTACCGTGGACGTTGACCCCACTCGAGTTTCTCCTCAGTTTGGTTTTGATTCGGTGGCCCCATCAATCTGGCCCCAGTCCATTATCAGAGGATGCTATAAGCGCTTGCTAACAAAGGAGTGCAAGACGGTCTTCATGAACAATCTTCCCTTTGATCAGCCTGCGGGAACCCGCGAGGGTGGTTGTTCCCAAAACTGGCTCGCATACTGGATTGCCCAGCAAACGAGGATCGAGACGGAGTCGGCCGCGCAGCCAGGTAGAGCTCCCTTGATCAAAAGAAACTCTTTTCCGTTTCGCCCCACTTGCAGTCTGAGCGAGTCTGAGTATGGTTGCTACTCACTGTTGGATCGTGAGAACCATTTGTGTCCTGATGTCATTCTGAAGGAGCAAGTCGCCGCAATCAAGAAGGGCGATACGCAGTTCGTCAGATATAGCAAGGCATTTGCTGAGGTAAGCGATTTCTTCGCATGTGTTAAGCTTCTTGATTTTCTTATGCTGACACTTTCATTTTGTATTGTTGTAGTGTCATGTGCGGAGATTCGCAGCTGGTGATCGCTCCAAGTCGCTGGTTAACACCATTGTTGCCACCAGAAGACAAAAGCAGTCGTTTCGGCTTTCATGGAGGATGGACGCTGAGGTCGAAACAAAGGTTCGCGCAGTCATGAATGCTTTCGCTGACTCGCTGATAGACAATCCTCCGGCTCCGTCTCCTCCTGGAGATGACCCGTCCCCTCCGGCGACTGCGGCGCCGAGAGTGAAGAGACCTAGGCAAAAGGGAATTACGATTTCTTCCCCTAGAAGTGCTCCAACTTCTCCTCCAGTGAGGTCCCTTTCTATCAAGGACAAAGGCAAAGGTCGCATGCCCAGCAAAGTGCGAAAAGCTCTCGCAGTTGAGACTTTCGTTCCATTCAATCAAGAGGAAGAGGAAGAGAGGCAGGAGCCCCAAGAAAGTGATGAGGAAGAAGAAGCAACAGTTGTGATGCATGAGGAAGAATCAGGAGGTACCTCCGTCGCATTTCCTTTCCCGTTATCGTAACTTCTTTGCACTTCTTTTCTTAAACCAATCGTGTATTCGCAGATGATGATGATGAAACCATTGGTGGCCTCGCGGCCAAGAGACAAAAGAGAGATGCCCATTCTGGCATTCCAGATGATCCCATAAGCGAGGACGTTCTTGCTGAGTCCCGGAAGACAGCCGCGGAGGCTGCTGAAAGAAGGAGGCGGCGAGAAGAAGAGAAGCTCGAGCGTGTGAAACAGCGGAGCCTCGAAGAGCGGCATGTTGACGACTTAGCGCGTCCAGTTGACGAGGAAGACGAGCTTCCCGAAGAAGTGGCTCCTCATGCGGAGGAGGAAGAGGAGGTTCCAGAAGAGGATGCAGCAGCCTTGGAGCAAGTCCAAGCAGACTTTGAAGAAATCGCAGGCGGCGATAAAGGTGAGATCTTCAATCTCGCAGTAACTTATAGAGATGTTATTGTGGGTGCGTTAAAGCATGGTGTGTCAAAGGCTGACATCCGCCGTTGGTTAGTAAGCAAATGCGGAGAACCCTCAGGTAATTATTTGAGTGATACGCACGTACTAGGCTTTAGCAACTTGAGGCAGAATCATGACTGGTTTATTCGCATCCCAGGTCACGCTTCTCTTAAAGACTTGCTTAGTGAGGACACACTAATAGGGCATGGTTCCACGTCCTTAGTGTATGATGAAGATACCTCAATCCCACCTTCGCGTGGAGGTGCTTACTCTTAGCTTTAGTAAAGATAGCAAAATAACTTATAGCGCAAGTTACCTCATATCATTGCATTTAATATCGCAGGTCATGCTGAGGAACCAGTGTTGGAGCAGAGAAGTCAGCCTTCTGCGTCCTATGTTCCGATTTCGAGCTCCCATACCGAGAATCCTGTCCCGGCTGCTGAGCATGCAAGCGAGCCTCTCGAGGGCATCATCGAACTTTCCGATGATGCTGAAGCAGATGCTGTGCTGATGGATGAAGATGTCCATACCGGTGCTGAGGAAGTAAGGACAAATGCTGCTAATGTTTTCGCATCTGAGAGCGTCCTTCGCCAAGCGACTTCGGCTGTCCCTTCGCCTCCGGCGATGACTGAGCCAGAGGCACCTATTCCTGCGTGGAGCTTTTGGGGCTCGCAGGTTGGGAATGCAGTCGCAGCTGGTGCGGCCTACACTCTTCCTCCTGACTACGAGAGATTGGAGCTCGCAGCTGATAAGAGAGCTATGGTGCGAGGACAGTCTTCGACCACCCCGGCAGCGCGCATTCCTTCTCTTCATGAGATTCTGGAAGGAGCTGGTAAGCAAAGCTTTACTGTTCGCATTTTGCATTATTTACTTGCGAGTTTGACATCGTAACTCGGCTTTGACGTCTCTTCAGGTTTGAAGCAAACCGATGTGGACTGGGTGGTTCGAATGCGCCTCACCTACCCGCAATCGTTTGTGAGATCTCTGGAGATAGGGCCCTTTGACAGGAGGCTGTTCCTTACTGAGGCCATTTGGATATTGGAGCAGCTGTCTGCGGCTACGCCTGCGACCATTTCTGTCCAGAGTGCCGAATTGCTATGTGGCATGTGCCAGAATCTCGTGACCAAAGTCCAAGGCAGACTGGGCTTCAAGTTTCTTATGAATAGAGTCACGCTGATTCGCGCAGCCGTAACTTTGAAGCTCGGCCACCAGAATCTCGCAGCTGAGAAGCAGAAGGTGGAGCAGCAAAAGCTAAAAGTTGATGAAGCTCTGAAGCTCTATCATGAGATGAATGCCAGGTGCGAGCTATTGAAGCAAGAAGTGGAACAAGTAGAGAAGCTGAGCCATCAGTTTGAGCCCCAAGACTCCTTGATCAAGAATTTGCTTTGATTTTTCGAATTTTGAAAAATAGCAAGAAAATAGCTGAAACATTAATGTAATGTTTGAAACATTAATGTAATGTTGCTAGGGTTTCTCCCCCCTTTTTTTTAACAACAAACAATGAATTTGCCCGTTTTGCCCTTTCCCGGGATTTGATAGGATATCTCTGTGCATATCCAATTATGACATCAGCAATTGATATTTTGCTTGATTTTCGCGCTAATTTCTCGGCAGATAAGCACGCTTTTGTTGGGAAGTCCATCCGAATCATGACTATCCGTCATTTATTAGGATACGCAACTGAATCGTCGTAGCCTTTAGTAGGGTAATTGATTGTTACCACTTTTCAAGGCGTAAGTAATTGAACTTACCCTCTTTTTGAATTCTGCTGACTCATCTTTGGCAACTGAAGAGTCTCCACTGGGTCTATATAAACCCAGTCTTTGCTATTTGGGTTCTTCATCCCAAAAATGTGCTTTGCCGTGAGTCCTTACGACTGCTGGCCTCAACGCTTATTTTTCGTTGATTCATAGCAACTTCAAGTTGTGAATCCTGAGTTTGCGCTTTGTGCTGTAGAAATAGTTTCCCAGATCCACTTTATGAGGCTTATTGCTCTTTATAACCATCATAAAGGAGATGCAGATAATATCTCATGTGTGTTCGAAGAAATTTCTTCGTGTATTATGTGTGCAGGTCATGTTTCCGGCCGCCTCCCGGCGAGGTGCAGCGCCGAAGTGACCGTGCTACCGTCTCGTAATGAACGGCGGAATTCTCCTCCAGCATCCCTGAAGGAGGATTTCTTGCCTCTTCGTTCTTGAACTCAGAGGGCTTGCCAATTCCCTTGTCTATCATGACAAGGAATCCATCACCAGAGGAATGACTGCTTCGCCTGTTTTGCAGGACAGCGTATGTCGGAACAGGAAGTTCCTCCGGTGCCTATCTTGATCAGACAGAGGTTTTTGTCACCCCTTGGGGTCTTGGACGTATCATTTCGCGGATCTCGCTGCTAGGGACGTAGCGAATGACAAGCTGATCTCTTCGCAGCAGCATCCCTTTTGCTATAGATCTTTGGCCGTAGATCTGTGTATCGCATAGCCGGTGTTGAAACCGGTGGGTTCATCCCTTTTAACCAGGATTCCCGTAGTGTGCCTTTGCTGGCTTGTCAGCTACTTTTCGCGTGTATTGTAAGCCATGTTGGCTGCGTAGTTAGATTCGAGCTTTTTTTCGCTTGTAAGCTGCTATCTAGACAGATAAATTGTAAGTCTTTTGACTCATAATGATAAATAGCCTTTTGTATTATCTGCTGTCTCTTTACAACAAAATACAACTTCGCATGCGTTTCGGCATATTTCGCCTTGCGTAATGGTTTCGCATTTGCGATCTGCTATATGAATTCGCAGATGTTTTGCTAGATCGTTTGAGATCATAATTTCGCAGCTGTGCCATCCTGGCAGACGGGCTTATGATTGGCCTTTGTGAATCTTCACAATATTGCGAGTTGCCATCGTGGCAGATAGTCTTTAGTAGATCAACTAAGATCATTTTTGCGTAGGCCGCTATCGCAACAGATAAGCTTGAAAGATCAATTAAGATCGCATTTGTATGTGTTGTCATCGTGACAGATAGGCTTTAGAAGATCAATCACGACCATTTCACGCAGGCTGCTATCGCAAGAGATAGGCTTAAATGATCAATTAAGATCGCATTTGTATGTGTTGCTATCCTAAGAGATAGGCTTAGATGATCAGTTAAGATCGCATTTGCACAAGCTGCTATCGTGACAGATAGGCTCAGATGATCAATTAAGATCGCATTTGCACAGGCTGCTACCGTGACAGATAGGCTCAGATGATCAATTAAGATCGCTTTTGCACAGGCTGCTATCGTAACAGATAGGCTTAGATGATCGATTAAGATCGCATTTGCACAGGCTGCTATCGCTGCTATCGTAACAGATAGGCTTAGATGATCGATTAAAATCGCATTTGCATAGGCTGCTATCGTAAGAGATAGGCTTAGATAATCAATTAAGATCGCATTTCGCATTTGCTGCTATCGTGAGAGATAGGCTTAGATGATCAATTAAGATCGTATTTCGCATTTGCTGCTATCATGAGAGATAGGCTTGGATGATCAATTAAGATCGCATTTCGCATTTGCTGCTATCATGAGAGATAGGCTTGGATGATCAATTAAGATCGCATTTCGCATTTGCTGCTATCGTGAGAGATAGGCTTAGGTGGCGATCGAATAAGATCGCAATTGTACGGATTGCTATTGCGGCGAATAAACCATGGTTAACGGTAATAACAAACTGAATAAAGCAACATAAACAGCTAGAAATGTGAACTTCTCATTTGGGAGAATTCTTTTATTATAACGCTCTCATATGGGAGAGATGGGATTAAAATCCTCTCATATGGGGGAGGAGATTGTGTAAATCGTAGCCATACGAGATATCAAGCGACGTTATAATAAAACGCATGAAATGAGAGAAGTCAGGGATAGTACTTCTTAATCCAGCGCATGTTGACTGAACTCGGAGTTGAGGTTGTGCCGTGCAACCTTCGTATGCTGCAGTAGCCACTGTCAAAGACTTCTGTGACTTCGAAGGGTCCTTCCCAATTGGCTGCGAACTTTGGGTGAGTCGCTTCCCGCATACAGTGATCAGATGCGCGCAAGACCAAGTCTCCGACTGCGAAGTCTCTTCGCTGGACCGTCTTATTGTAGGCGCGAGCGATTCTCTCCTGGTACCGCTTGTTGGTTCTCTTGGCTTGTTCTCGCTTTTCCTCCAGCAAGACTAAGTCGTGATCGCGTTGATTTTCATAGAGTGCATGGAAGGCCAGCCTTGCCGAATTGACTCTGACCTCCGCAGGTACTACAGCTTCGGCCCCATAACATAATAGAGCGATAGCAGCGTGGGTGTCCTTGGAGAGGTTCGGTAGGCCCACAGAGCTATGCTTAGAGAATCAGCCCACTTCTTGTGGTCATCTGCGACCATCTTGCTCAAAATTCTCAACAGCGTTTTGTTGGTCGCCTCAGCTTGTCCATTTCCCTTTGGATAATAAGGGGTAGAACATATCTGCCTGATATTGTACTCTGCTAATTTCGCAGCTACCTGGCGATTAACAAAAGGAGTACCATTATCTGAAAGGATGGTGTTTGGGATTCCGAACCTGCATATGATGCTTTCCTGGATGAAATTGACCACAGCCAGCGCATTTGCCGTCTTTAATGGTATTGCTTCCACCCACTTGGTGAATACGCGGTGAGAATGAAATGGTTCCCGTGCGTCGTCGGTCGGATGGGACCAATGAAGTCCAGAGCCCATGTGTGAAATGGCCATGGCGTCCCTAATGCATGTAGATCCACGGCGGGGGCGTGCACTAGGTTTCCTTTGAATTGGCACTCCTGGCAGCGTCGCACTTTGGTGCGGCAATCGACCTCCATCGTGGGCCAGAAATACCCGATCGAGAGGAGCTGTCTGCATAGTTTCGCAGCTCCTTGATGCTCTACCTGATGGGAAAGGTCCATGACTTCTTGTGCTTCTTTGCCGTCTAGGCACCGCAGCAAGTTGCCTTCATGGCCTCTTCGCCAAAGTAGATTTTCCTGTACCACATATCGAGACGCCTTCCTTTTTAATTTCTCGGCTTCTTTTCTTGATTCGGGCGCGGTGCCTTGGGTGAGGAAATCAAATAGTGGCTTCCTCCAGTCCGTGTCGTCATCGGTTAGGGCGATGAGTAGAGAATCTTTGATTAGTGCGCAACTCTCGCACTTTCCTTGTATTAGGGTTGCGGCTGTCGACATGTCTGGCCAATGAATGCCATATCTCTGAGCCTTCCTGTAGATTGACACCTCGCTTTCTCCGCAAGCGTGTTGGTGAATCTTTTCTAACAGATGTTGTCCCTCTTGCTCGGAGACGCATCGCATGAGTATTCCTCCAGGACCCTTGTAGTAAAGGGTGTTGTCGTGGATGCAGTATCCTTTTGTGAGTGCCCAGCTTTCGCTGCTGGTGCCTTTCGCAATAGCTTGTAGGATTGCTTTTCTCCAGTCTGCATCATCCATGTGTTCGTCATCGCACGCATTTTCTGTCAATGCCGACGATGTTCGCACTTCAATTGAAATCCTTGCGGGACATTTGTTTGTGCTGACCTTAGATGCCAAGGTTGCTAAGGCGTCTGCGTGCCTGTTGTCTGCTCGGGGCTTGTGCTCATACTTCACATCGCAGAATTGCTGCATCAGCTTTTGTACGAGGGTGCGGTAAGACAGGAGGTTGATCTCCTTCAAACCATACTCGCCCGAGGCTTGCTTGACAATCAGCTTGGAATCTCCCATGACTGTTAAGTTGCTTACTTCCAAAGCTTTCGCCGCACGGAGCCCCGCGATGAGAGCCTCGTATTCTGCTTCGTTGTTTGTGACTGCGAAGTTGAGCTTTGCGGACATCTGTATGACTTCTCCGTCTGGCTTTGTCAAGACTATCCCAATGCCTCCGCCTTTCCTGGTTGACGAACCGTCGAAGTGGAGGGTCCAATAGGGCACGTCGATTGCGTAGATTTCAGGGCCTTCGAGCTCTTCTTCGATCACGGGTTCATGGCTGTTGTCGGGGAACTGTGCCAACAGATCCGCTACCGCCTGCGACTTGATCGCTCGCGGTCGTACGCATGTGATATCGTATTGAGAGATGGTCATGTACCATTTTGCCAATCTCCCGCCCGGAGTAGTGTGAGTGAGCAAATATCGTATAGGGTCGCTTTTGGTGACCACTACTACTTTGTGTGATGCAAAATAGTGTTTCAACTTTTCTATCACAAAGAATAAGGCAAGGCAATGACGTTCGATGTCTGTGTACCTCGATTCAGCAGGCTGCACGATGCGAGAGATGTAGTAGATAGGCCTCTCTTGGCCTTCATACTCCTGAGCCAAGAGCGCTCCTACAAATCTCCTTGTCGATGTCAGATATAGCAGAAGCGGTGATCCCAGTTGAGGCGCGATCATTATCTTTGAGGACGTGAGTAAATCCTTCAGCTTTTCGAATGCGGCTTCGTGCTCCGGAGCCCAGTTGTACGCGGCGTCCTTCTTGAGAAGAGCGCTGAAACAACATGTGATTTCGGCAATTGCTGGGATGAATCTCCGCAGATAGGATAGCTTTCCTAAAAATGTCTTTAATGCACTCTGGTTATGGGGCGGCGTCATGCCAGTGATAGCTAATACTTTCGCGGGGTCGGGCTCGATCCCTTGGCGATGAACTACGCATCCCAAGAATTTCCCTGATGTCACCCCGAACGCGCATTTCATAGGATTCATCTTCAGTTGAAAGCGCCTGCATCTATTGAACACCTTTTGCAGATCTGCGAGGTGGTCTGCTTCGTGCTTGGATTTAACCACCAGGTCATCCACATAGAATTCCACCTCTTTGTGCATCATGTCGTGGAACAGAGCCATCATGGCCCGCTGATAGGTCGCGCCCGCGTTCTTAAGACCGAACGGCATTACTGTGTAGTTGAACACCCCCACCGGAGTGATGAATGCAGTTTTCCGCGCGTCTAGTTGTATCCACTGAAACCATCCATAAAGCTGAACATGCGGTGGCCCGCTGTTGAATCGATAAGCAAATCGATGTTGGGCAGTGGGAAATCGTCCTTGGGGCAGAAGCGATTGAGATCTCGGAAGTCCACGCAGATGCGGAGCTGTTCGTTCTTTTTCACTACTGGCACGATGTTGGCCAGCCATGTGGGATGATGATTCGGCTCTATGAACTTGGCATCTAGGAGTTTGACAATCTCTTGCTTGATTTTCACGTTAAGCTCTGGTCTGAAGCTTCTTGTGCTCTGCTTGACCGGTTTAGACCCCGGGATGATGTCTAAACGGTGCATGGTGATGCTTGTATCCAGACCTGGCATCTCATCATACTCCCACGCGAACACATCCTTGTATTCAGTTAGGAGCTGTAGCAGTCCTTGTTCCTCTTCGCTTGTGAGGTCCGCACTCAGGAAGACTGGCCTTTTCTTTTCCTCGTTCGGGCTGAGGAACACTTCCTTTAGCTCTTGCTTTTGTGGTCTGGGCCTGTCTTCCATGCATTCAGGGGCTTCTTTAAGTTTCTCGTCTGGAGCGCCCTGTGTTGGCTCTTCCGTCAGCGCAATTTGCTCGATTTGATTGATTTGCCCAGGGATATCCCCATGCCCGTGTGAGGACATCCCCGCGTACCTTCATATGCGATAGCATTTCTTCCCATTGGCGTAGAAGCTCTCTATCTCCTTGCCCTCGGGGCCATGCTTTGCGATCCTCTTTAGAGTATACACGTTCTTTCGATGATATGCGATACGCGGCGCCTCTTCGCGTGCAGGCGGCTTTTCCTTGGCATCTTCCCTTGTCACCATTACTCCCGCAGGTGACTGATCCTTGATGTCCTCCCAGAGAGGCAAAGGAGTAGGGTTGAATGGTCCAGGTGTTTGCTCGTCCGCCATCTCAGTGAACCACACCGCCTCGCTGAGATGTGCCTCGTCCAGGTTGAATGGGTTCGTCGAAGCCGGTACCTCGACTATTCTATCATTCTAGATAGCTTTCATAACCTGGTGGGCCGTTGAAGGGACTGCGTCGAAGCGATGAATCCAGGCTCGACCTATAATCATGTGGTACGTGGTGTTCGCGTCTATGACATAGAACTTTGCTGAGCACTTGATTTTGCCAATCTGAACGCCCAGGCGGATCCATCCGATCGTCATTCTAGAGTCGCTTCTGAATCCCATAAGCGGAGATGGACGTCTGACGATCTTGTGCTCGGGGATCCCTGCTAGCTTCAGTGTGTGGAGCGAAACGACGTTGACCGCTGCTCCTACGTCGACGAACGCTCGTTTGAACTCGACGCCATGGATGATGGCGGTGACGTACAAAGGCCTTTGGTGGCTCGCCTCCGTCCTCTTGTCGCTGGCAGAAAAGGTCATAATCTTTTCCGTAGAGCGGGATGCCCTGATGACTTTCCCGTTGGAGACTACGAGGTCCTCTTCGTAGTCTTCTGCTATTCTCAAGATCGCTTTCGTCATATCAGTCCGGCACTTCTCGGAGAAGTTCATCTCGTCGAAGAATTTGTTGAAGCCGTGCGACCCTTTCATGCGGTCGGCACGTTCCTCCTCCGTGTCCATGCTGTAGTCTTCGTCTTCATGGACCTCGGCAACGATGGGTAGACCATCCTCTGCGACTTCTTCCAAGTCGACGATCGAGATCATAGCGACCTCTTTGCCTTTCGAGCCCTGCTCCGTGTGCGCGGGAAGCGGGTTGTTGCGCACGTCCTTCCGGTGATCGCTGACGATAAGCTCGCCGTTCTTCATCTTCTGGTCGAACGCGAATCTGAGCTTCTTGCACTCGGCCGTGGGATGCATGACCTTGCCGTGGTACTCGCACCACTTAGGGTCTCTTACCATCTCCTTAGAGGGTATCTTCTCGAGTGGCGGTAGGACACCGTCCTTACGCCATTGTCTGCAGAGGTCGCTTGCTTCCTCTACCGAGCATGGCAGAGGCGGTACATCGAAGTTCGCAATCTTCGTTTGCTTCTGGGGCGAAACTGTATTGACCTCAGCTTCGCGTCCCCTCTTGTAGCTAAATCTCCCGATCTTGTATGTGGTGGCGCTCGGAGGTCGCTCCGGAGCATTCTTCTTTTTCTGTCTCTCGACTATAGGCTCGATGTTTTTCGTGCATTCGATTAACTTTGAAAACGTAGGTGTTTGCAAATTAATCAGCATACCTTTGTATTCATCTCGCATGCACTGCAGGCATATCTCTACGAGCCGGCTTTCGAGCATTGGATCTTTGCACTCCAAGGATTTCGCCCTGAATTTCTTGATGAAAGTGATTCCGTCCTCTTCGCGCTTCTGGTACATCCGCGAAAGATGAATCATTGTGACCTTTTCTTCCATCTGGAAGAACTTGGTATAGAACTTCTGGACCATGTCGTCCCAAGTCTTCACGGATCCGGCCTCCAATGTTCGGTACCATTTGTATGCTACGTTCCCAAGAGATTTTGGGAATTCTCGCATCAGCAGCTTGGGATCGGCTCCGTACGGACCCATGACATCAATGAAACGCATGACATGCTCATGAGCGTTTCCATTGACGTCCTCGAACTTATCCCATTTGGGAGCCTTGTACCCCGCCGGGTTAGGCATGAGATAGATCTCTCGTGGAATAGGTGGATCGTTGTCTAACTTCGGGATAATGGTATTCGCGAATGACTGATGAGCCAGAATAGTGTCTACGCGCTTCTGCAGAGACGTCATGCATTCTGGAATGCTCCCCTCGGTAGTCGATGGCGGGGTTGCCGTAGGCGGTGGCGACACATACGCCGCCGGAGGGTTGGGAGCATACTGACTACCCGCATTTCCCCAGATCGCCGTTGGGGGAGGCAAAGGGTACTGCAGAGTTGGGTTAGACGCCAAAGCCGAGGGCTGAGGAGTGTGAGCAGCAAGAGGCAACATCTGAGCTGTTGACCCTTGAACCGACGGCAACTGCGTAGTCGCCGGTGGAGTCTGCAGATTGGGGTTGGGAGGTGTGGTTGACACTCCCGATCCTGGAGCGGTAGGGGCTCCTCCTCCTTGAGGGGTAGCGGTGGCTGACGGAGGGTTTGGCGCAAGGGTGCCCAGAACGGCTAAGATCCGTTCTAATTGCGCAGACTGAGCCTTGAGAGCTTTCGCCTGACCCTGAACAGTGGCGTCCAAGGACTCTAGCGTCGGCGTCTCGCCGGGAGTCGTAGGAGTACGGCGGGTTTCGTCTCCTGATGGTGCTTCGGTGGAAGGTGATCTGTTGCTGACATCATCCTCCTGAGACATGGTTGCTTTTGTTGGTAAGTTCACGTCGGGTTCACCAAAATGTGCACAAGAGATTCCGGCAGGGAGACCTCCGTGTACACCGTATGTAGTGGATCAGGGATCGCACAGGAAGAGAGGGGTTGTGTGTAGGGAGAGAGTAAGGCAGTAGCAATGTCTGAGAGAGAGACAGAGGTTTGGCAGAGCTTCCGCGTATGGCCAGTGTGTTCTCCTTTGTATGGAAAGGTTGACGATCTATATATACTGGAGAACATGACCGTTGTAGTGTGGTTAATGCGCCCATTGATGGCGGCTTAATTAGCTTAACCATAACGGCACGTTCGTCCGAGTATATAGGGACCGTTACAGCACGTGGTGCGCGAATACCGGAACCGTTACGAGGTTGACCGGGTTTGACCGGATTGACCGGGTTTATGGAGCTCGTGCCATAAATCTCTCAAAACAGTTACTAAAGGTCGCGCGCGGGCTTGGCTCGCACGCGACAGGGCTTACTCTAGCCTCCAAACCACAAAGTCCCTACAAGTCCCGTGCAGTGGTATGCGAGGGCTCTGTCTCGCAGCCCCCACATGGATCAGCTCGGCTGGTGATCCAGTGTGTGTGGAGCACAATATGGTGTGCTGGATGGCTGCCACGTGGCCAAGATCTGTCAGCTCAGAAAGCAGTATCTACAGCAATATAGATAGAAAACAGGAAAAAGCTGGAAAAAAAATCACCAAAACTTGGTCTTTTTCCACATGCCAAAAGCTGGGGAAAATTAGTTTAAAAACTAGTTTTTAAAATATACAAAACAAACACTTTAAAATACAACATTTGGTAAAAAAAAAAAGAAAAAAAAAATCATTATACCAAACGGATGGTGACTTCTCTTGTGGCTAGTGGAGTTTAACATGTTGGTGTTAATGACACTTTGATCATCATCATCCGTATGGTGAAGTGACCTATCTCATTCTCCTATTTTAAGCCAATTAGCTTATGTAATGTATTTTTGAAGATCATTACAAATCTTCTTACTCAAGAGCTGAGGCCTATCTTTCAAAGGGTGATACATACTTTCCAATATAGTTTCTTACCAGGGAGACATGCTTGTGAATATATGTTGCTTGCTCAAGAAGTCTTTTATTGCTTGAAGACTGCAAAGAGAAATAAGGGGTTATAGCTGTGAAGATTGATTTAGTCGGGGCATATGCCAGGATTAAATGGTCTATCATTGATACCACCCTTCAAAAAATGGGGTTGCCTAACAATTGGAGGTTACTTGTTATGGATTTTGTGTCTACTTCCTCTTTTAGAGTTATTTAAAATGCTGAACAACAATAGTTGTTTAAACCAACTAGGGGCTTGAGATAGGGCGATCATGTTTCACCATATCTCTTCATCCTTACCATTGTGGTTCTTGTTCAAAAGATTCAGGGTGCTGTTAATAAAGGAAAATGGAAAGGGGTAAGGGTATAAGAAGTGGGGTGGCAGTTACTAATTTATTTTTTGCAGACGATCTTTTACTTTTTGGTGAAGCATCTGAGAGACAAGTCAAAGTAACGAAACCAGTGTTAGATGAAGTCTTTGAGGAGACTGCGCAGGAGGTCGATTTTGAAAAATCTAAGTTGTTTCTCGCTCCTTCAGTTTTTAAGAACATTTCAAGAAAGTTAAGTGAGATAATGGAAATCAATTTAGCTGAAAATTTGGCCATGCATTCGGGAATGCCACTCATTCATGATAAATTTAATGTCTCAAAATTTCACTTTTTTGTGGATAAAGTTAGAAGAAGACTCTATAGGTGGAAGGCAGCTCAAATCTCCTTGGCTGGAAGAATTACTAATATCCAGTTAGTTGTCCAATCACTCCCTTATTAAGCTATGCAGTCAGTACTGCTTCCTGCTGCATTTCTGGCTAAAATTGACAAATCTTGTCAATGTTTTCTTTGGGAAGGTACTCATTGTTAGATCAACTTCAAACTTTATGTAGATTATCTAAAGGCGGAATCATAATCTACAACACATAAACTATCATCTAGAATAGCCAAGAACATAAGAACATTAAATAAGACTAACCTCGGTCCATAGCTAGTGTATTGTGTTCCATATCATGATGATCTTGAGTGAACCGCGATCTTCCAACCACAACTCGGACCAGCATCAATGATCTCTGTCAATGGGAAGAGTGAGACTACTGTATTCAAATGTGTTGGGGATCACAGCCCTAGTAGTCTTTATATACTAAATTGATGAGGCTCCCATAACCCTAATCAATTAGTAATGGGCTACTACACATTACAAAGCCCACACCACTTTATGTTCCTACGAGCCCAATTATTAATTAGATCACTTTAGTGGCCCGTTTATTTGATAGCCCAATAATATAACTACCAATATTCTCATATTGGCCCACAAGGAAATAAAATTTCCCAACAATCTCCCACTTGGGCCAAACTTGAAAAACCGGATGTAGTTATATTCCATAATCTTTAATGCTAGCAAAAGGGCTATCATCCTTAGAACATTCCTTATAACAATCTGGTCCATTGTCTATACCAGTGTGAGACCAAAGCGACCTTTGCCACATTTAATATAGTCGTAACAAAGACCCATCAATGATCAGCAAACCAATACAGTCAATGACATAGATCAAGTGTGGATGTGTAGCGGGAAATTACATGCAATGTGATCTTTGAACATGCCTATTTCCACTGATCCTTACTGAAGTGAGATCAAACCTTATAATTTCCATCTTTATGCTAAACCGCAATTGGAAATTCATAATAACAATAATTCATAGTAACTTGAATAAAACATAAACTTTATTCTGCAGAAACTGCAATAAGTGTCTCGATAAACGACATTCATTAGATACAAACTCCCACTAAACCAAAGTACCTTAGATATTACCACTCCAAATGAGCAATCCGCTCCTCAACACTTTATGTGGTAATTCCTTAGTTAGAGGATCCTCAAGAATGGAGTTTATCATAGTAATGTCACATTGACACAAACACTCTGAATATTTTCTTAAGAAGAATAAGACTTTATGTCAATAAACTTGACCTAAGCCTCGGAATTAGATTCAGTGATCTCAAAATTATCTAAATTCCGATAAGTGAGCACGTAGTCTTTTGTTCTCTTCAATACTTTACTAACCGATTGTATGTTTACCCTAATACATACAATGGTTAACCAAAATTATACCAAATACCAATATATAAACAATAACCACATGTGTACATATTCTGGTATACACAAGACTCATTGATTCGATGTATAACGAATCTTTGCATCCTTTATTACTTATCTCATTATTCTTGAAATACTGAATGAGACTAGAAATTGTCTCCTTAAGTAGTAGGATTATTCTTCAGTGCACAACCTTAAGTACTCGATCTAGCAAATACCTTATCGATATTGATCTCATGTCGAATACTCAATGATACACCCCAAGAGCATTTATTTTCGACACAGGAAATATGTCCCCAAGATCTTTTCTTTAGAAACCTTATAAAGAATATCTTGGTCCACCCAACAAGTCTATATCGGTGCTAGTCAAAAGAGTAGAATCAAAATAATGCACCAGAAAATTACTCCCATTGAACTGTGGTACTCACAAATATCTACCTAGTTATCTGGCACAACATGAGATAATAACTTTATGAATATTGCGATACCATATCTAGAAGCAAGCTTTTAGACTATAAATGGAATTGTGTAATTTAAAAACATGTACTTTGAATAACTAAAGTCAAAGTTATATGATTGCAATCAACTTATCCATATATATGTACATCTATTTTAAGTAATCGTACATGACATAACAACTCAAAAGAGAATTTCGTAAAATTTTATGAATTCCCTTTGTAGTCAGTGCCTCCTTAGATGAAATGTAATGACAAAGTATGACCTTCATATCTTTCATAATTACTTATAGCACACCTTATTTATTGTAACTAACAATAAATTACGCTATTATGAAAGATTCCAAATGTCACTAATTTTGCCAGAGATTTCATCTTATCATTACAAAATCAATTCACTTTAATATTTGTTTGACTTGTAAGAAGTTGATAGAATCATCTTTCACAAACCTTATGTCAAACCCAAATACATGAGAATAACATGTAATACATAAATCATATTTCTAATGTCATTAGTGAATTACTTTAGCGGCACTTCATATTTGAGGCTGATGAGTTTGCCTATTATGAGTATCCTTATGGAATATTTCTTTGAACGGTGTGAATAACTAAATATGAACCCTCTTATTTGGCTAAACAAATAATCTTCCTTTGGGCCGATTACTGTTCGCATAAACAAGTATGCCTTATTATTTGGCCACACAATGACCTTCCTTTGGGCCGATCATAGCTTGCATAAATAATAGATATGTGCATTTCACAAACTTTATGTTCAAAGAAAATATTCCTTATAACCGTATCTCCCACTCAAACTCAACATCCTCAAAAGTCTCAAGAAAAAGGGTTTTATTTGAGTAGACAAATTGCGAGATTTAGCACTTCTCAATTATTAATGACATGAATAAAAGTGGCAAAGAGCTAATACCAAACTCAATATATCCTACTAGACCAATATGGCCTCACTTTAGGTGGGATGATCCAAAATGAGAATCTCCTTATACTAGGTATTCGCCTAGCCAATCATATATGGTACTAAATAGCCACTTTAATACATAAAGTATCTCAAATGTAAGTTACAACCTTAAATCTTTGTTCCCACAGCCTCATGATAAAGAAAATGACTAATCATTCTCCTTACAATATCCATATATGTTCAATTTCATTCCCACAAACTTAATTTATGACAAGTATGTCTATAACTCCATGTAGGGAAGAAATTATATGCACATCTATGGGACTTAAGTTAACACCATGAATGTTGTTACCTTGTACATTCACATACTTTACTTCTCAAACCAGTTATAGGTGCTGATGAGGTGGACAAAAACTTATGAACTACATATGATACTGTTTTCCACTCAAAATAACTATAAAGAGTGGTCCACCATATCAGTACATATAAGTTCTAGTATGTCCTTATTCCACACACACCTAATTATTTATACACCCCTTTACGCTTTCAACACAAATTCAAAACATTTGTGAAATCAAGGAGGCTACGAATTCTATTACACATAAGCATCTTAATTCTTCCAACGAAGATATTCCTTTAGCTTTTGTGCCATACCAAATATAGAATTCTTACTCTTGCATCATTGTACCTCAAAATGACAAGCATGGTCTTTCTTAATGAAGCATTACATTTGAAATATTGCTTTTAACCGAAATGAAGCATTTACAACCTTCACTGAATTATATTTAAAACATCAAAATTTCTGAATTTATCCCTGAAAACATTATTTCCTTAACATTAGTAAATACTTTTCTTAATAAACATAAAATTCAAACAATGTATGAAAAAAAGTTAAAAGTCTTTATTGCTTCAACTATATTTGTCTTGCCATTACCCATAAAGATGAATCTTTCAGCATCAAGTGACTATTGGCCCAACAACCAACCATGCATAAATGTTCTCAATTGAGTAGTTGCACCAAAATCTACTCACCAAATATGATTAGGTACAAAACTTAAATTAACTCAAAATTTTATCCATAGTGAGAAGTAAATTTTCCTTATCCAGCATGTGGCATTAAATTCATATTCACACATCCACTTTATATATGTAAAAATATCAAAAAATTACCGAATGATATTACATTTACATATTTGGAATGTGATTCAACTGCAACTTACATTACTGTATCCCCTTTATCTCGACTATTATCCTTATAGTAAATACTAAACGAGTAGATTTAGTTTAATCTCACACAACTATTTTCTCTTTTAACATATAGTGAGTGAAAAGTTCACAAGGAACTTATTTATCCATATGAGCGTTACAACTCTCCGTATACTCACTTAAGTTCTTGAGAGAAAATATATATACACCTTATGAGCATGTCATTAGACAACTCTAACTTTAGTACTTAAGTTCTTAATTGAGATTAAAGTTTTCCGGATGTACTCCCTTACATTCCTCTTTTAACAAGACAATGTTGACTAAAAGTCCTCTTCATGTTTTCTTAAAAAAAAACTCGGACACATAAGCTTGAGGAACAGAATAGCATTTCCATTACTTCATTTAAAAGCTTCTAGAATTAACTTAATTTTCAAGAATTTATACATGCTATAAAACACTAAATGCGAGTCTTTGTCAGCAATAACAAATAACAAATAAGCTGACTTAAATAGAGAACAAGTTAAAGACATGAGCTCAAAATACAAATATATTGTACAAGCATGAAATAAAATATAACCACAAAATATTCATGCAAGACATAAATCAACAATATAATAACGGATTGTTTACAAGATACCTAATACAACATTGTTGTTTAGTCTTTGGACAGAAACAAAAACTTGTAAGTGGTACTCTCCACGTAGTAATCAAATATTGACAGTAAATCCGGTCAAACAATAAGTCTTCCTTTGGGCCGACGTATTGTTCACATGGAATAACTTGATAACCGTCACATATTTACTACCACAAGTGTGCTTATTATTTGGCCAACTAACAACCTTCCTTTGGGCCGATTAGCTAGTCGCATAAATAATAAACACACACATCTTTATATCCCAAAATAAATAAATTTTACACAATAGAGGTCACTTTGGCGACATATCATTTCAACTGATTTATTCTAGGATACAAGACCATTTTATTTTAGTGTAAAATACAAAAAATACACTAATGTATAAAATGTATATTTTAGTGTAAAATACCAAAGTTACACTAATGTATTAAATGTAGAACCCGAAATATTAATCTTTTAGTGTAATACAAAAGACTACACCCAAAATATTCAGAATGGTGTAAGATATCAAATATGCACCAAATATGCTTAATGGTGTAAGAATACCAAATATACATCAAATTTCATATGGTGTATAATACCAAATATACACCAAAAACACTTAATGATGTAAGAATACCAAAGATATACCAAAGATATTTACTGGTGTAAAAATACCAAAGATACACCAAATATCAATTATGGTGTAAGAAACCAAATATACACCAAAGATATTCAATAGTGTATGAATACCAAAGATACACCGAATATTAATAATGGTGTAAGATACCAAAGATACACCAAAGATATTTAATAGTGTATGAATACCAAAGATACACCGAATATCAATAATGGTGTAAGATATTAAATATACACCATATTTCACATTGTGTGATATACCAAATATACACTAATGATTTATAATGGTGCAACATACTAAAAATACACCAAAAATTAACAATGGTAATAATATCGCATATTTTATCCATGAATCAAGTCATAAACATGATATAAATACAGTAGTATCATGAGAGAAACATTACTTTAGTCAAAACATGGAAATAATGAGATTACATATCCAAAAACATGCTAAAATACGAGATTATTTATTCTGCCCAGAAAATATTCCGGATATGGAAAATCTAACCGTACAGATGGATTCAAAAGACCCAAAAACCTAGGTTTTGACTATTTAATCGCCCAAATCGGATATCTAGAACTCCCACAATAGCCAAAATAATATGAGTCATCGGATCTGGGCGGCACAACAAAGCAGCGGTACACGCTGCCACACCAGATCGAGACTCCCCACAGCCCAGATATAAGGCAGTGTTTGGCAAATCATTAATCAGAGCAATTGGTTTAAAACACCATAACTTTCAAACCGTAAGTCGGAATTAAGCTTATAATATATCGTTAGAAAGCTTGTTTCGAGATCTTCGTAACCATATATAAAACTCCCAGATCCGACATAAGCACAGAAAACGAGGCTATAAACCCTAATTCGGGATTAACTTAAAATATTTTGTTCTTAACGGTCCTAGCATGATAGTGGCTCTGATACCACTTGTTAGATCAACTTCAAACTTTATGTAGATTATCTAAAGGCGGAATCATAATCTACAACACATAAACTATCATCTAGAATAGCCAAGAACATAAGAACATTAAATAAGACTAACCTCGGTCCATAGCTAGTGTATTGTGTTCCATATCATGATGATCTTGAGTGAACCGCGATCTTCCAACCACAAATCGGACCAGCATCAATGATCTTTCTCAATGGGAAGAGTGAGACTACTGTATTTGAATGTGTTGGAGATCACAGCCCTAGTAGTCTTTATATACTAAATTGATGAGGCTCCCATAACCCAAATCAATTAGTAATGGGCTACTACACATTACAAAGTCCACACCACTTTATGTTCCTACGAGCCCAATTATTAATTAGATCACTTTAGTGGCCCGTTTATTTGATAGCCCAATAATATAACTACCAATATTCTCATATTGGCCCACAAGGAAATAAAATTTCCCAACACTCATGATAATCACACAATGTCTCTAAATGGTTGAGACTCTACTACTTTACCAAATGAGAGTGGTGGTTTGAGGTGTAAGCATTTACCTAGCTATGATGGCCAAGACTGGGTGGAAACTTATTAATGAACCTAATTCTTTATGGGCTAAGGAGATGGTGAGAAAGTATGGAGCTCTGTTGAATGGATCTTATGCACGTTCCAAGAAAGGTACTCACTCTAAGGTTTGGAGGCATAGTTGGCAAATTCTTACAACTGTTGCTTCTAGTGATGGGGTTAATGTGGTTGACGACCTTGGCACTCTTTTTTGGGTGGACCAATGGGTGAGGAATATCAAGTTAATGGATGTAGCTATCGTGCCAATAACTGAGGAGAATCTTCTATTGTAACATCATCATTACTAGAGTGTTGAAGAGGGTTGGAATATGGGTCTCTTGCAATCTCAATTACCTTCAGTAGTTTTGTAACTTATAAGTAATATTATCCTTAATAGTCATGCAGATGGAAAAGATGTGAAAGTGTGGATGGATGTTGCTTATAGAAATTCTATGTTGCTATCGCTTATGCAGAAATTAGCAAGGCACCTAGTCACCAAGAATGCTCAAAGATGTTGGAAAAAGTTCTGAGAATGTGTGGGCTAACAAAGGTGGAAGTTATTCTATGGCTTCTAATACATGATAGACTTCTTGCTCAGTATTTGTACATGAGAAGGAGAGTTATTTCAGACCATTCTTATTTATGCTGTGGTGCTAGTTGTGAAATTTCTTTGCATGTTGTAAGAGATTGCATATGGGTCAAAGAATTTGGATAAAATTCATGCACCCTAATGGTCTCAGTTTTCGCACTTGCATTTGGTTGAGTGGTTGGATTTGAACTTGACACATTAAGTAGGTATTCATGGAGGTTTAGATTGACAACACTGATTCTTGACTGCAGTTTCACAGATCTGGTTGTGGCACAACAACAAAATGCATGATTATGAACTGATTGGTTTAAAGAATGTGGGTAAGTTTCTGCTAGATCAGGTATGAAGAACTTTTCCCTTCAGTAAAGTTGACACACGGAGGTCAAAGTTGAAGCCTCGAGTAGCTTAGTGGTGTAAGCCTCATTCAAATCAATTTAAAGTTAAAGTTAACGATTTGTGCTACCCCTTTAGGATGCAGTTATGTTACTATTGGAGTTGTGTACAGAGACCACGATGGGCTATGGTTGTGGGCTATGGTTGTGCAGACAAAATATTGAGAAAGCAAGAGTTCTAAATGGAGAGCTTATGTCTATTTTCGAAGGTTTGTTGATTCTCAAAGAGATAGATCTTACAACACCCTTATTAGCATATAGTTGGAAGAATTAATCAACTCCTTAACGACACTCGAAGTCAGCAAATGTTGATACGGAGGCTAAGTTGGTTGGCGATATTTTAGCTAAGCATTGCAGTACTTCTTGTTTAGAGAAGAGAATATTAGACTTTCCTCTTGATCAATGCTCAGATTCTTTAGCTTGTGATCACGATTCACGAGGATTTAATATGTACTAGGTTGTGTTGTTAGCAAAGTTTTAAAAACCGGACCGGCCATCGAACCGGTGAGGCACCGGTTCATGGTCGGACCGGTCGGACCGGTTCAATCGCACGTTTATTTAATAATATATATTTATTATTTTTATACAAAAAATAGTAAACATAATATATATTTATTATTTTTATCATATATCTATTTTTATTTCAACAACATTTAATTTTTTTTAGAAAACAATAACATTTAATTTGATTTAGTGAAACTTTATTTTTTTCCAAACAAAGGAAACTACTGATAAGTGTTTTAGCATTTAAAAAAATGAAACTAAGTGTTTCAACTCCACCCATCTACATACCTACCCAACTACCCAAAGTTTCACAAACTTTCAGCCGTTCATTTTCTTTACTCTCCTCTCTTTCTATCTTATCTTATCTCTGCCTTTCTCTCTCTCTACGGGTAGAAATTTGCTTCCACCAAATTCAAGCCTTTCTCTCTGTCATGAACACAATTTATAACCAGTAAAGATGAAACCCAGAGGTTACTCCGTCGCCCACTCCGTTGCTCCGTCGCCCCATCGCCGTCGTCATCTTCTCGGTCGTCCCATCTGGTGTTCAATTGCTGTCGTTGTCCTCTCTCTGCTGCTGCTGCTCTCTCTCTCTCTCTCTCTCTCTCTCTCTCTTCGGTGGTCGAGGATGCTCCCTCTCGCCCAGATCTGAGAGGAAGCGGTGGAGGCGGAACACTTCGCCGGCGGCTTCCCAGCTGTGGCACAATTTTTTTTTGAAGTTGTTGAAAACCGGCCGGTTTTTAACCCGACCGGTTCACCGGTTCGGTAAAAAACCGGCCGGTTTGACAAGTTTGACCGGTTCTTATGCACGTACGGTCGAAATACCGAACCGGACCGGTCATGCTCCGGTTCGCCGGTCCGACCGGTCGAACCGGCCGGTCCGGTCCGGTTTTTAAAACTATGGTTGTTAGGGCTAAGCCCTCATTCGTAAAAAAAAAGGGATAATATTTTGTTTATATTTTCAAATGTCTCTCTTGTAACACATTAAATCTCTCTCCCTTTTTTTAATTACTCTAATTATCTTTCAATGCAGAAATATTTTGAAAAAACATTCACAAATAATTTTTTTTTGAGGGACATTCACATAATTTTAGTTCACTAAAAAAATAATTTTAGTAAAAAAAAACTATCATATTTCAATAGGCTTTCATTTTTATTTGTTTCTATAGTGTCATAGGTGCGAAAGTTATTTTCTAGTATGTACTGAAGTTAAGAATTTATGGATACATAAATGTATAGGGTCTGGTACCAACACGACTAGACCCAATCCAGCACACGACCAGCCATAAAATTACAAACACATCTACTTCATACGCACCAAAGTAGCTTTCAGCGTTTCTTTGACGTATCAAATTGCGGACACTTGGCTGCATAGCCTACATTACTTGTGGGTGGAACTATTTACTAGGTACCCACCTATTTAATACTACTACGATTGTTGCCGCAACTAACTATTGTCTGACTACAACAATTTCCTAAACCTTTCATTGTCAGTGGATCTCCAAGAATTTTTCAAGGCTTAGAGTCAGAAAGACAGAAAGAAAGCAAGGTGCTTATTATCTCTTTGATTTTTAATCTCTGCTAATCCACCTGTCTTCAGCAAACTATTCAATCAAAGACCTCTTTGTAATTAATCTTCCTTTGAGCTTATCTCTTTAATTTTTAATCCCACTGATCCACCGCCCAAACACACATTTAACCAAACCCCTATGTCCCTCTCCGAAAGGCACGGGCACATGTTGAAATTGAAGATCTTACCATTTACCAACCACAAAAGGATGAACTCAAGAACGGCCAATTGACCTCATGAAATGCGAGTCTGTTGGCTCGAATTTATATCACATAAAATCTCTAGGAGGGGCTTCGCTCCGGCTCTCCATCCTCGTTCTAGTGCTTTCAGTTTGAATTCGCTTATAATCTTCACTCTCAAAATTTTAGAGCGCGTTTTATTAACACTCTGTACTTTGTCAACAATTGACCTCAACAATAAGTTAACAAGTGTATTTGAAACTAAGTCAAACTAAAATTTCAACTAAAATGACCTGGTCAATCCCCACTTGAGGTAGCCCTGCCTCACTGTTATGTTAAGTTCTCCTTGCTAACACTTAGTCGAGTTCAACTTCCATTTCATTATAGGAGGTTCTGGTCTCATATTTAAGCTTTGTAATATTTTCCAGAAAATGCCACAAAATCTGGATTATACAAAGGGTCAACTTATAATAGGTTTGTATATAAAACGATATTAAATACATAATTTCTATACGCACTTTTATTACGCTCACAAATGCAATTTTTTTAGAATTTGTGGCTTTCGCACTCCCGCCGCTCCAGGTTACTTAGGCCCAGATCCACATCTAAAGGCCAATGGAATTACACTAGGGCAGACGTTAATCCAATCAATGTAGAGCTAAAGGCCAAGGATAACAGTAATCATAAATAAAAATGACAGATACGCGAAGCTTCATCGGGATAATGCTTAGGATATGCCCAGAAAAACAGCACCGCGAAAGAAGCTTCAATCCCATACCTCAACCCACTGGAAGTATTTATGATATCAGCTTGCTGTGTCCAATTGTGTATGCATGTGCATGGGAAGGTAAGGTTTGGTGAGAAATTTTGGCCAAAAAAACTTAAAAATGATGGCTGATGAGACTGATTCATTCTGTCTTAGGTTGATTTTCTTTGTCAAGTAAAGAAATAAAGAAAGCAGCCCCACAAGTCAATTAGAAGAGAAGGTTCTAGGGGTTTCAGAGCCCCACTTTTTTCTATTAATAATTATGTGTATTTTGGACTGTATATATCAATCTGCTTGTTACACTATTACAGGTCCTATATATGTGTAAGTGAATCATTCATTGATTGATACTCTACAGTGAGCCTCTTGTTATCCCACAGTGAGCCTTATCAGAGACCAATTCCTATCATATGTATAAACACCTGAGTTTGTAGTCATTTCCAGCGTAAACTGAGAGAGGGACCAATGGGGGTTTCTGGGACATTGGAGTATTTATCTGAGATACTGAGTAGCGGTGTGAAGAAACGAAAGAAGAAGAAGCAAGTGCAGACTGTGTCCATCAAAATTAGGATGGACTGCGAAGGTTGTCAACGTAAAGTCAAGAAAGTACTCTCTTCTCTCAAAGGTAGTATACATGTTCACCGTAACTTATATGTGAAGTACCCAAGTCTTATAAGCAGCTACTTACAGGCGCAACGTATAGAGCTAATTGATTCTAGATCTTACTCTTTTCTTATGTTAAAGCTCCCATGAGAAACCATTTAATTTTGACAAATATACTTGATTCACCGTATTATGTCACTGTTCATGCGAAATTCTCCAACTGCTTGGTAGGTTTTTCGGAAGAATAGTAGAAAACAAACTCAGTATACCTCTAATGTAAGCTGTGAACTTAGTGGTCAGGACAAAAGGTGATATGTAACATCCCTCTTTCATTTATCGGGTAAACTGTTTTTGTCCTCCAAGTTATTCATCCATTTTTTGTTTGGCAATTTGAAAGCCATTTGGGGCACAAATTATTATTATTATTATTATTATTATTATTATTATTATTATTATTATTATTATTATTATTATTATTATTATTATTATTATTATTATTATTATTATTATTATTAAGTGGATAACAGATAGGCATACAATTTAGTGTATGACCCAAAAAGAAGTTAATAAGAAGTCCACAAATAATTAAAAAGAAAGCTTCAACCTCCATATTCAAGTGATCAGCTATGGTTACCTTAGGTTTGAACCCTACCGGTGAGAGTGACTCTACAATGCCTTACCACTAGGCTAGCAATCAAGCTCCCTGATTAGATGTGTTTTGAGTTTATGTTGCGCCTTATTTAGTTTTGCTGCTCTTTTTTTGACGCTGTATTTTGTGATTGTGTTGCATCTTATTTGGTTTTGCTCCTCCTATTTGGCTCAATTTCATGGAAAATATACGACTTTTCTAATTCAGATAATTTTAAGAAAATGCTGCCAAAGATAACCAGCCCTCTTTTCCAATACCAGAATCTTACATTTCTTCGGAAAAAAAACTAAAATGTTAGAATCTTAAAACCTTAACATACTAGTATTAAGGTTGAAAGTTTTGAGAAATGGAATCTGGTACATTTCTTCTTGTCCGTTATATTTGAAGGCACATACATCAGTATGTTGTTAATTGTTGTAGGAGTGAAATCAGTGGATGTGGACTTGAAGCAGCAAAAGGCAACAGTGACAGGGTTTGTGGAAGCGAAGAAAGTGTTGAAGAAGGCTCAGTCAACTGGTAAGAAGGCAGAGCTGTGGCCATATGTGCCTTACAGCATGGTGGCTCATCCATATGTAGCCGGGGTTTATGACAAGAAGGCACCACCTGGTTTTGTGAGAGCCACTCAGGACAAATCCATTGCTCATTTGGACAATGTCGAAGAACAATACATCACCATGTTCAGCGATGAGAACCCCAATGCTTGCTCTGTCATGTAGGTCTAATTCCACCCTGAAATGTTTCATGTGGTGTGTTGTTGTCCTTAAAACATTTTCATTGGTGTTTTGCATGATATGAAGTTGTAGATAAGTACAGTACTTATAGAGGGATATGTGCTTGTTTCGGTTCGAGTACTTGTGTGATTGCAGAGTTTGCTGGAGCTGCATCTATTGTGTAGATGAAATAGCTGAAAACGATTCACAAACTAGCCTTGGGTTTATTAGCATTCATCTGTTGGCTGAGGAAACATAGTCAGTTCACTGTGATCTCGCTCCTATTTTAGTTAAGGAGGATTGCACTTTATTGGTCATCGTTTCCGGGAGTGACCCCTTTTGGATATTTCTTCTAGTGGGTAGGCAAATAGACGGTCGTCATTGTAGATAGGAAGATTTGTACCAGTTGGACCTGTCCAGCTTCCCTCAGCTTATTTTGGTGTCATACGTGCTTACAAATTTTATGGCGTTTTTTGATTTGGTCTAGCTTTATCCTTTGTTTACTCATTTCGATCTTAATCAATCCTCGAGATCTCTGGGGATTGATTCTGATTTTGTTTTTATTGTTCTTCTACGTATGTTGTTCGGTCGAAGCCATAAGTTTGATAACGTTTTTCAGCTATTATCCTGATTCAAATTCACAATTTACTTTAGGATTATTTGGCTAGTAAAGCTATCAAAACAATATTTTAGATGATCTTATGTCATTTTACAAGTGAAACCACCATCCTAACTATGTGTGGGGAAGTCTAATGCTACATAGAGACAAAACCAGCTAAACTACGATGCGACACAAAGATCAAGAGTAGGTTTCCATGGAAGAAGACAACTCTTTTCTTTAGAGTAAGCAGTATTTGAGATCTAATTACCTAAGGTCACGTTTGGTTTTCCGGACTAGCCGGACTGGACTGTACTGGACTGGACTAGGTCGGATAGGATTGGACTGGATTAGCTGTATTATATTTAATATTGTGTGTGGTTATGTACCGTACAAAGTATTATGAATAGTTAGTGTAATTAATGTTCAATTCCAACTATACTGAATAGTCCAATACTGTTAATACTCTCGTGGGGGAGGGTATTAAAATAGGGTATTAAACCCATTTTTTTCATTATTTAGTACCGGTATTAAATTTAATCCAGAACAAACCAAACAAAGTATTAATAATCCCAGTACTATAATTAGTCCAATACTAATTAATACCGCTAATACTAGAAAACCAAACATGCCATAAATGTCATCCCTAATAGTGACATCTATTTCCGAACATTAACATACTCAGAGACTCAATCAGGAGAATCAGAGACCCAATACTCCAAATATTTAGCCACCAACTTATATAGCTTGCCTGGATATCCAGACAACCTGAAACCGAGAATTAGCCATCAACAACCCTGTGTCTTTACTCCAGTGACATCTTTATATGGTGGCTCTTTCATTGTTACCACCGTACTGATGAGTCTTCTCCAGTATTCATCCACCATATTTTGCCATTATGATCTCTTTCTTACACTGGCCATAGATTCAAAGGCTTTCCTTTCAACAATGAACTCATAGTTCATTGCAATCTAGATACCCCAAGACTGGAAGGAAATCACATGTTCCAAGAAATCTTGCTGGACCTCTCCTTGTTCAAGAGCCTCCAGAATACCAATAGTCCAATCCATCAGGATAAGTGATGTTTCTGATGACGGCCTCCTTGTTAAATAGCTCAAAACCAAACCACATGACTTCTGTAGTATTTGCCTCCACTGCTTTGCCAAAAATTCGACATATGAGGCCAAGAGTAATTTGATCCGAGTTGACGGGATTGAGATGTTTTTATAGTAACTTGACTTCACAGACTATCTCCATTAGAAATCCAGTGCCAAAGTAATTTACCTACTTGATTAAAGTGAGGAATAGGGATCTTCAATAGGGTCCGCAACTCCTCTTTATCAACCACATTGCCCATTTTACCAACACTTGATGTGAAGATTGATGAAACCATCAACCATACCCCCTTCAACAAATTGTGGAATTCTTCAGCTTAAATTTGGACAAAGAGGGGGTCATTTTTTGCTTATAGAAGTCTATTGATTCTCCAATTCCCGCACAAACCACCTTGAATCAGCCTGCGGTAGGTTTTAGCACCAATTGACCTTGTCCCAGAAAAGTTTGCATATCACAAATCTTAGTTAGAGAAGTCAAGCTTCATTCTTGGTCTTACCCCAATATATAACACAGCTAGAACAAAAGATAAGGGGGTACGAGTCACCTTGCCTAACACCTCTCGATGGTTGCATAGAAACTTCTTCCCACCCATTAACTTTAACAGAATAAGAAACTGCATTAATGCACTTCTTAATCCGCTGGCACCATTTATCCTCAATAGAAATTCAGTTCTTATAATGGAATGAACTAAGAATAATCCAAAATATCGATAAGTTACTCCATTTAAGCATAAATTATAGTTTTATCCTATAATCTAAACTCCCAATCATTGAAAAATATTCATTGCTCTAGGAGTTTTCAACACGACGCTCAGAACATTAGAACTACCAGTGTGCATGGAGTTCACATAAATTTTGTGGTCATGATACTCTGAGAAACACGATGTCTGGCAGCTCCAAGAGCATCAAAACTGTCGCTAGCGGGCCAACAAGTGCAATGGTTGTTTTGGTGACATGTTTAGTTTTCACTTTTGCCTTGATGATCCCCAATCACAACACGCCACACAGACAATGGACATATGACTCATCATGACCCATGTGTACACAATTCTCCAACTTGTCTTGCGGGCTAAGATTCAGTAGGGGGCAGACAGCAAAACCGTGGTGGTATCTGTCGGAGACCCAAATGCTGTGTACTTGCACTAAAATCCAACTATTAGTTTCAGGTGGAAGTTTAAGTAATACAACAAAGCGCAGAGAGCCAGACTCGAAGTGACAAAGGTTAGTCAAACAAATTACTCCCAAGCAAGAGATCTTTAAACAATTTTGAAAGAGTTCCCTTGTCATTAGATCTGTTGCTATCATAAAACACAGGAAACTCCAAAGACTAAGCAGTTAAATTGCATTTTACTGTCAATAATTCATTTTTTATCTCAAAAGTTTTACATCGGCAAGTGTTGTCTTCTAACATGCACCAGATTCATTCAATAGCTAAAACACTCAATGGATTCATGTATCTGAGTTAAACCCACGACATTGGTGCAGATGCAACCAAACCTTCACCACCCGTCGAACCAAAACGTTATTTCTCCCACAGTGATATTTCTGATTTTGCTTACCTAGCTCAAACCTATATATATCGCTTCTTCCATATCTTTCGATCCTCAATATCTATACAGTATAATTTATTTATTGTTCTCTAAAAAAGTGATCATTATGGGAAGAGTAAAGAGAGAAATCAAGAGGATAGACAGCAACAAGAGTAGGCAGGTTACGTATTCAAAGCGTAAGAATGGACTCGTGAAGAAAGCATACGAGCTTTCAGTCCTCTGTGATGTTGATATCAGTCTCATCATCTTCTCACCAGCTGATCAGCTTACTCATTTCTCCGGCAAAACGAGGTGCATACATTGATCCACCTTTCTTTTGTACTTCCTACAAAAGATTTAACCAAATAATGTTTCAGCAATTTATACCCGAAACAAAAGATATGCTGCAGCATTATTGTTTAAACATAATAGATGGTATTCAGCATTATGAGCATGTATGATCTTTTTCAAGCATAGTTATCTAACTCTTGGATGCTGTCATCTACGATAGACCCAATGGTGAGATATAAGTTTAACTATTACTCAACATGTTAAATATCCATGTCATCAATTCTCAGTAAATTCCAAACTTCAGTATTTCACTTTTTACTTCAAACTTAATAGGCATATAATCGGATTTCCAAGTACAGAGCTTTATGCATAAGCACATGACTATTATGTGTTTTCTAGCGTGTGACATCACCTGAGATACGGTGACACACCAGTGACCACAGAGAAATTACTATGAAAGGAAAGGAAAACTACACTCAAAACCTAACATTAGGATCAATGTGCCAAAAGAATTGTAAGTTGAGTCCCGAGACATTTCGGCTATAGTTCGTACTTTCCAAAATCAAACTCTACTTGAGTATCCTTCTTTAAGATACTAACTGGGAGTTCAATTTAATACTTGAAATGGCTTGTGCCTAATTCACTCTACGATGATGTCGTTATAAACATATTAATTCCTATGTGGAAGAAACTCAAACCATTGTCTCATTACGTGCATACTTACACTTTCAGCAAATGCGGACGAGAGTGTTAACATATTGCTAAACAAACAGCAATTCTATGGTTTGTTCAGTCAAGTGGGCGCCCAACGTGACCATATCACAGTCAATAATAATATATCCGTTTGTAGCATTTTAAAATGTCTCTTTATTCTACTTTTACATCTATTATATCGACACCCTTGTGAATAGTAAGACATACATGTGTTTTTATGCATGTTATATCAAGGAGGGATGAATTGCAATGCAGTTTGTACATACCATTCTCATCTAGATGCAAACTCAAAAGTACCACCAAAATGGACTGGCTAATGAGTCAGTATTATTTCATTTTCGCCACCCTCTTTTACTGAGTTAAACTCAATTTGGTTTTGACTGGAAATAAGGATTGAAGACATGTTTGATCGGTACTTGAATCTTTCTGATGAAGAACGAGGGAGGTATGTAAGATTACGTTCTTACAACCAAAAGAGGTTTGCTTGGTTTTTGGTTTCATGGTTTTCTAATGTTGTTTATTCCTTTTGCTTCCGTTTTGCAGCCATTGCAGTAGGCCTCAGAATACAGAGGTAACAACATCTACATAAGTTGAGATATTCCTCGTGCTGTCGTGATATATTGGTGACTTGAAGACACTAACATCTTCATTCTTCAATGAAATCCGTAATCATGATTTATGTATGAAGGAAAACATTCTAGTGCAACACTTGCGGTTTATAGGGTTCATGTGGAAGTTGGGAGACTAGTGACCACTCTAATATGTGAGGGTCCATTGAACATATATGACTTTGAATATAATATTCATAGCCAGCTGTTAATGTATGAAACCTTAAAACTGATTCAAGGCTTGAAATCTCAGTCCATAACACAGTTTCCCAAACATCCCCATTTTGGTGTTTTTGCCTAATCATGCTAGCTTTGGCCGGTTTGTTAAAGAGCAACTGATGATTTCTTTTTCACTTCTAAAATTGTACTTGCGCAGAATCTGATCAATGTGCTCAAACAAATCAGGATCGAGGATGAGGTCTCTCTTCGAGCAGAAAAGTATGCCCCCTCTATCACAGACACATCACAAACATATTCACTCACAGTGTCCTCAATGGGAATTTTAGTTTCCTGCTCTCATTTCCTTCCATTCATATGCAACATATTAACTATATTTTGTGTTTCCGCCGACTAAACCAGCAACAGAGCAATGGAGCAGGAGACTGGGACTGAGATTGAGGTGAGAAATTCTTGTCTACTGTCACTTTAATCAATTAAAATTCAAAAATGTCGAGTAGTCTTTGATGCGAAACCCGGTGTTCCTAGAGAGATTGATATTTCAGCTGGTCATTTCGTTCAGGAACTTTTACAGGAACAAAGAAGGTTGCAGCAGCAACTAGAGACAGCCGAGGAACAATTAAGGTATCAACTCTGTGCATTTGCTTTTCATAATGGACTAAAAAGAATGCGTTCAAGACTAGAAAGCATGGACACTCCAAAATAGGGGACGTATCCGTGTCAGACACTTATGACACTCGTACATGTCAGATACTCCAGCTGGCGTGTCCGGGACTCCGGTTATTTTTAGAGAATTTATTAAATTGGACAGTTGGGGACACTTAAGGGACACGTCAGGAACACTTGATGAGAAACAACAGTCGCCCTTTGAGGTTATTAGACTTTCGCACGGATTGTTTTATACAATATTTTAACTTTTTAAATGGGTTAAAATGTGATTAGGCAAAAGTAGATGTAATATAAATGAAATAATTGAAGGCTCCATGTATAATAATAATAATGATGATGATGATAATAATAATATTAATAATAATAATAATAATAATAATAATAATAATAATAATAATGATGATGATGATGATGATGATGATGATGATGATCCATGTTGTGTCGTATCCCCATATGTTTTAGAAAATGAAGTATCCCGTGTACGTTCTTGTATCATATCCGACACTTGTATCCGTATCCGTGCTTCTTAGGTGAGGTCCAGGTAGCACAGAAACGGGAACGTGGACGAGACGAAACGGGAACGAGGACGACGGAACGGCAATTTTTAGAAATTGGGGAGACGAAACGCCAGGGGAACGGCACGCACACACATATATGTATATTTTAATGTAAATGATACCTAAATACACACTTATAAATCATTAGGCGAAACTGAAAGACAATAATTAAAATTAATACAAATTAAGATCAATACAAAGAGGACACATTTACTCAATAAATATGTGCAAGTGAGAAATTGGAGGTCCTTGAAGTCTTTGAGATTGTCTAGAAGTCTTGAAAGTATCCAAATTGTTGTATCTCCGTTGAAGTATAAGCAGCAGGTTTTAGATTGGGGGTCGGGGATCTTGATAGGATAATATACATCATATTTTATAAGTAACATCCCTTATCTTTTAATTCATTAGAAGACACCCGAGTGTTATTTCTAATCCAGGGATGTTTCCAAAACGTTTCAAGAAGCGTGAACGCGTATCCGGGAAGTTCCGCATAAGTTCCGAACTCATTACTTTTACCGGAACGCCATGTGGTGTTCCGGGAGCGTTTTGGGGAGTTCCGGCGGAGTTCCGGAGTTCGGGACGTTCCCGGAACGGGGATGTCACCCGACATGGAGTTCCCGTGCATCATAGGGTAAGGTTGTTACATCATTGGTTAGCAGGATAATCTGCAATAATGCACCCAATGTTGTATTATCAGAGTTTCCTTTATCAGGCTCCTTAAAGAGATAATGCTTATTCTCACTGTTCCATGCATGAACAGAAGAAGAATGTTGAACGCCCTTGCACTTCTCAAGATTTATACGACTCCTTAAGTAAAGGTACAAATCACCCCGAATGTTACATTGATCAGTCCCCCACTACGGTTGTGGTTGGTAAGGGCAAGCATAAGCAAAACAGCGATTATTCATAATGCCTTTCCAGTCCCCACCCTCATTATTACAGTCTTTGGCCGTGTACTAACCTTCCACCAACAAACAATTTTTTCTATCTTTTCAGTAAGCACTAAACAAGAAGAGTGTTTAAAAATGAGCCCGTTTGAATTAGGTGGTTTTTTAAACCAAGATGTTTGGCTAGTGTTCCTTTCTTTTTGGGACCTAAAATTGGGCTATATCCAAACGACCTAAAACTAATTGGGTTTCGGGAGAGGATTTTTTTTTCACCAGAAGATGAGGATCTTATGACAGTAACAAGAACCTTCCCTGTTAGTGAGCATTCTCTTCCAGGAATTTGATTGTCGATGCCACTTGCCACTCTGCCTAAAGGAACATTCTTTTGACATCCTATATCTCACCAATTTTTGCTATTCCAACATGCACAAAGGAGCAGAAAGCATTGCAGAAATGTCCTTCATTTTATTACTTCAAATTGACCTATTTATTTTCTCACCAAGTTTCTTTTCTAAGGTAATCAAGTGACGTTCACCAATAACCTCTACTGATACATAATTACCCATACATATATATATATATATGTAAATACATATATATATATATATATATGTATATATATATATGTACATATATATGTATATATATATATATATATATGTATGTACATACATATATATATATACATATATATATATATATATTACAGGCTTCTATATTTGGAGAATATTCCCTTAATAATGTGTTAGCAGTTAGTAAGTTCAGATTCTAGCGTCATAATTGCTTGGTCTTGAAGTTGGTTATGTGACTTTTGAAGGCATAGCTCTTGAATTATTTGTCTGAATAGACTTCTTGAATCACCTTAAACAGAGACAGTGAACCTGATCTATCAAATATGACATCCTTGGAGGAGATAAAGTCACGCGAGAAACAACTCGAACACATCTTGAGCTGTTCCACAAAGAGGAAGGTAATGTATATTCTTCACGTTGTTAATACAAAATTGTGACATTTCCCTCGCATGAAGGCATGATCGCCAAAAATCTCACAGAAGTGTGTTTCACCAATTTAGATTACTCCCTGTGTCCCGCAAAGGCAGTCTATATATCCATTTTGATCTGTCTCAAAATGGTTGTCCACTTACACTTTCAATGTTAAAAATATAATGAAGTTCCAATACTACCCATTCATATTCAACGCACCTAGTCATGGACAAAACAAAATCAATGATAATAGTGGAAATAGCATATCAAAACTTCTAGTGGGAAGCATTAATTGCATGTTTCAAAAAAAAGTTGTAGTTTCTAAAATGGACTGTCTTTGCGGGATGGAGGGAGTATTAAAATTCCAGGAGAACACAGTTATGTTCCTCATTATTGCTTAACTTTCCCTTCTCTGTCTTTAACTTTTTGACCTGCATGCAGGAATACTTGCTAAATAACCATGCATCAACATCCAATAGTTCGTCTTCTATCCAGGTATACCTGTTTCTTGTGTGGTTTTACCAGTTCTCCTAACCTCAAATATTTATAACTGGTTGCATTTTGGTTTAGGAGATGCAACAACAAATGACATCAGCTTTTGAGAACTATGTTTGTGGCATTCCAGACAACAATCATGATAACTATGCCAAAATGAACCATGCTTCTCTTAGTGGTCTGCCATTCAGGTATACACGCATAATCAAACAACAACTGTAGCTACACTACAAAGTGCAGTCCCTTCACTGAAGCCATGTAACTAATTAAATCCAAATATTGTGTTTTCCTAGGGATCGTACGCAATCCATGTCGTACTCAGTGCCACATGCAACAAACTCAAACTTCAACCCACAAATTATCGAGGAGGACCAGATTGGACACCCAGATGACGAAAACCGTGTCACCTTGCACCATGCCTATGTGCCATCATATCCAAACTTATTCGACATGGCACCTCCACTGCTAGTTCCTTCAATTGAGGTGATCTTTTAACCCAAAAATCTATGTATTCCTAATCATGATTCATTAATCTAGTTTAAATGAGATTGAACACTTAAACATGCTCAATTTGTCAACAGAACTGGATAGGGGAGCAACTTGATCTGCCATGTGACTCAGAAAATTTGCATCCAACAACCAGTTTGCATCTTCAGCAGGTACCCTCGATGCAGCCTTATACCGGACTCATCCAGGAACAGCTTAGTGGAGAGAAATGCGATTGATCTTACTGATGCAGATCGTCGGAAGAGCCCAAAAGGATGACTTGGAATTCTACATGCATGTTATCTGAGGTTTTTTCTAAGCTGTTGTAGCGCTTAGTGAAATCTTAATTACATCTCTTTTAAGGCATCTTAGGTCTGCTCAACAGATTTAGTTATCTTTGCTGATCTACTTTTTGGAGTATCTAATTTTACTGTTTTAGTAGAAATAGGTCATTGAGGATTCCACATATTTGTGTTCACTTTTGATTATGAATTAGTGGATGGTGATAATAATTGAAGAGTTATTTGAAGCCTATGTTTGATGTGCCCCGCAACTTTACCGTATGGAGTTATTCCTATGGACATCTAGGTCCAAGTACTAGATTCTATTATTCTTTCTTATTTTTACCAGAAACGAAAGAATATATTGATAGGAAAAGGGTACATAGCACCAATACTGCGACACAATACATCGACAGAATGCTAGGAAATAAACCAGACCAACTACAACAATACTATTCTTCTTTCTTCTTATTTCTCACTTCTAAACTATGTGTTCTAATGTTTACGAAGCTACTGTACACGGCCCTGAACAGCCTCTAATTAGATCCCAAAACCCTAGCTCATATTCTAGAGCCTTCTTAAACCAATCTCGATGCACACACTCTTGAGCTACACCCTAAAACCTTCTATCCAGACCTTCAAGTTGCTGGAAATCAACCTAGTACCCATGTGGCCACATAGGAGCGGAATTCCAAGTATGGCCTGCATCAGTTGATATCAGAGCGAGCCAATCCTACTCCCTTAAATCAATTCTTCTTTGGAAATCACCAATAAGGGCTACCTACACAGAACCCTCATTTAAAAATGATCGCCAAAAGAATTCATGAAAAGCTCAATAGTATGGAAGCAAGACTCAGGCCGCATTTAATTTCTAATGCAACTAAGCGCAGGTAAATATGCTTCCTAATGATGTGCTTCTTGCGAGTTGACAGTGAAAGAGTCAGCTCATGAAAACTAGGATGTTAACAACCCACAAGACACCAAGGCAATTCAGCTTGTGATACCAAACAAGTATGATGGTCCTATTAAAGCAAAAGCTTGCTCTTTATTCACCTCAATTCCTGAATTTAAATCACAAGGAATTCCACATCAAGAGCTCCTGTTCCTTATTACTTTACACTCAAAATATCCAGAACAGAGTTTTTGGAATGCAGGGGTGAGTAATCCAGGACGCATGAAGAGCTCAAAGAGCAGACTTCTAATTTAACATGGTTGTATTGGAGTCTTGATTATGTCTCTTTTAAGGCTTAGGTCTGCTGGACAGGTTTAGTTACCTTTAGTGATAAGGTTAGTTAGGAAATTATATACTTTTTCATAATTTCTGCACAGTAAGAAGTTCATTTGAGTTCTTAGTGAGGTTTACAGGTTTAGTAGGAATAGGTCATTGGAGAACATAGATATCTGTATTTACTTTTACTAATGAATTAGAGAATGAAGATGAATAGTTGAAGTGTTATTTGAAGCTTGGTAAGCTTGTGCTTTATGCATCTTGATAACTCCTTAATAAGAGTTATCCTATGTACGTTTCACATTGTTATTTGTGTGCGTTTCGGTGCAAAGTGATGGATTTTGTGCTAATTTGAGAAGAAAATGCACTTTTAGATGTTTTTGAGCTTTAATGCACAATCCGGGCGTTTCTTAATGGTTTTCAGTATGATTTTGATAATTTATCACATTTGATCTTCGCGGTAGTGTTCATGTTGTTGTTTGACAGGAATTACGTATGCGGGAATCAAGTGGAGAGAAGAAACGAGCTTCGGAATAGAAGAAAAGACGAATTTGGCGCGTTTTGGATGTTTTCGCCAAATATTAGGCAATAATTGAGAAAAACGAGAAAATGATTCGGAAAACGGGAATTTCTCTACATGGATGAAGTCTACGTCGCAAAAGGAATCTAAAGGTGTAAAAATCACATTTATCGGAGTTCGGACGAAAAAGTTATGTCAAAAAGGATGCTCAAAGAGATAATAGGCGGCCACAAGCATCCGGAAATGCGAAACACGCCTTTCGAGGAGCTAAATTGATGAATGAAGGGTTCCCCGGAATTTGGGAATGTTTTATAGCATAAAAGGAGTCTCGAGGTCGAGGAGATACTTAAGGAAGCAAAGGCGCGGGCAAGGAATCGAAAATTAGTCGAAAAAAGATGTTTTTGGGTGACCCAGACTTCTCTTCGTACGAAGAGATTTGTCTTCGTACGAAGAGATTATACTTAGCCAAATTTTGAGTTGCTGAAAAAGTCTTCCTAAAACAGCTTGCAGTATCTATCTGGGAAGACCTTCCTACGAAGACAAAATGTCTTCGCAGGAAGACTCTTCCTACGAAGAGAAAAGTCTTCGTACGAAGACACTGTGCAGAGGCGGCCAAAATTAAGGAAACGATGCTTAAAACTTTCCTAATTGACCCGGGACTCTTAGGGAACGTATTTTAGACATATTAGGTCATATTTTCAGAGGAGAGACGTATTATTGAAGGACGGGACATCAACTGGGAGCTTGGATCACATCGTGGAGCTTGGGAAACCTTGTTTGATCTCTTTTCTCCTTATTTTCTTTGTTTTTGATCATGATCACACAAACTCTTGTATTTGTGATCATGAATATGCGTAGCTAAACTTCTTAGATCAGGACCCGAATTTGGGGTTAGGGTTTTCACATTGATTATGCGTTTTATGAATTGAGATTCATGTTTTGATAAACCTAATTGATGATTTTACGTTTGCTATGATTGTTTTGTGATCTTCATCCTATCTAGTTAATTGGAGACGTCTTGTTAGCTAGAACTTAGTTTGCAATTATTTGGTAACTCGGTAATTGTTAAACCGGAAAATCAAACAATCACCCGTTCATAGGCTTGGTAACTCGGCTACGTCGAATGGGATTGTTAGAGTAGAATTCATCGTTAATGCATGTTTAGGGATAATTAGAACTTGGTAACTCGGTTTTAATCTAACCTAGGCATAGGATGCTCACTTGGTAACTCGGTGAGTTAGTATTGCTCGATTAGCAAAGTGAATTTTGTCTGTGTTTCACAAATCATAGAACGTCGTCAACAAGAAAATCCTAGCAATCCCCCAAACGAGGTGTCCTGGTTGTTTCTCCCATATTAAATCTTAATATTTAAATACTTAATTTATCTTTTTAATTATTTAGTTTAGAAAAATCTCTCAATTGCTAGCCCACATAAAGTTAATCATACTAATTAGTTCACGACAAGTCCTTTGGGTTCGATAACCCCGGATTACCGGATATTACTACACGCGACAGCCGTACACTTGCGGTTGAATCGTGTCAAGTTTTTGGCGCCGTTGCCGGGGACTTCGGTTGAATTGATTAGGATTATTAACTTTAGGGATTTTATCTTTCTGTCTTTATTTATTTATTCGTTAATCTCACCGGCTCCCTAGAAAATTATTTTACAGATAACTTGGTGATCATGTGGGGGCAAAATTATCATGGACAATATCCAGACTATTCACCGTACTACTCCTATGGAGATATGTACACCCCTCCTCCTTGCAATCAAGAAGATGCGGAGAGGAAAGAAATATTGAAGCTTTTGATAGCTAGTATGGACAGAATGGAGGAAGGGCTTAATAGGATGGATGAAGCTCTCCAGCTAAAGGGACAGCACTTGGCAAAACTTTCGAGTGCATTGGCATATGCAGATAATGACGATGGGCCAAGTAGTATCATGCTGACTTAGTTGAGGAGTGCGAAGAGGAAGACGAAGAACCCCCGGAGGTCTATGTTTATAATACTGTTCATCGTGAAGTAATAGATCATCGGGCTGCTTCAGACTCAGATTCGGACTCAGATTGGGATGATATTGTGAATCCTATACAACTTGTGCCTCGCATAATTCCGGATCCATGGCATGAATGGGAGAGTTTGGACATCGCGATCTTATGGCCCACTGAAGATATTTGCTTTAAAGAACAAAGCCATGAAGCTAAGAAATTATTGCATGGAGATGTTCACATGGACATATATAAAGAAATTTCTGAGTCTAATCCATATCTCTTTGAGATCATAAAATGGGGTGAATCACATGAGAAAGACCAAAGACCCCTGTTTTATGCAATACATGATTTGCCACCTGTGATTCCAAGACAAGAGCAAGAGAAGGAAGCAGTCAAGACGGCACTCCTTGCCATTACTGTTCCAACTGAGGTTCTATTTCCACATAACCGATCCTCGATGATATTGATTCTGAAGAATTGGAAGAAGAAGAAGAAGAGGAAAGGTACAATGGGTCATGATGTGGTGAATGAATTCTCGAGAAGACCGGTGATCAAGGAGTGGAAGCACAAGAAGAAGAAACTTGCAAAGACCGTCTTCTACAACTTCTTCTTGCCATATGCGTCTCATGCACGCTTACTTGAGAAGAGACAAAGGGAGAAGCGATGGTGGAAGAAGAAAAAGTGGAGAGAAAAATCTCCTTAAACTCTTTTTGAGGTAACTGGGTCGGGTCGTCGACCTTAAATTACAAGGCGCTTGTTGGGAGGCAACCCAACCTATTTATTTGCTTTAGCGTAGTTGTGTTTTCAAATTCAGTTATTTTATTATGTTATTTGGAGAGATGAGAGAGAGAGAGGGACTAATGATTTTTCCAAGTGACATATTTGAGCAGATTATGGGAGAATCTACCCCGGTGTGCGATGACACACATGACCTTCACAGGGGCTTGCATTGGCGAGTTGGGGATTCTCCAAGACATGGATTTTAGTAGAGGAGGGCAGTCGACCCCGGTGTGCGAGTACACATTGACTGTATAGGAGCATGGTGGCACCACTACTGTGCTTGGGGACTGCTTGGCGTGATTTCGTCCCCACCCTTGAGGTGGTTGTGAGTATCTTTTTCTCTTACTAAATTTTGTGTTTCTTTTATATAAGTATGTCATGCTCCATCTCATCTACTGGCCTACACATTGATTGCTGAGTTCTCTTGCATTATCTCTAAATTCATTGAGGACAACGAAGCATTCAGTGTGGGGGTGGTTTATCTGTTTGCTAGCCATAGTGTCTTGCATAGCCAGTTACATGTAGGATGTGTTTAGATTGTATTGTGAGTCGGTATTGTGGTTTATGTTGAGTTTTTACTTATAGTGTCGTATTGTGTAGAATAGTTTATATTCTGTTTGCACTTTTAAATAATTGAGTCTACCTACCAAAAAAAAATTGAATTGCGTTTTGTGGAATTTTTTTTCCGTGTCTAGCCTTGCATATAGAGTTAGGACCTTATGAAAAATGAAAAAAAAAATGAGAAAAGAAAAAATTCATAAAAAAATAGAAAATTGAAAATTTGAGAAAAGGCAATCGAGGATCTTGAAACTGAAGAGAGCTTAGTGAATGAATCCTTTTGAGTAGGAAGTGCCGTAGTAGGAAAATTTTTATTCTTTAAATATTTTGTGTAGAGGGTTCACTAAGGATGTCCTGGGAATTTTTGGAAGTTGTGAAAGAATGACATGTAAAGTATACCTAAGTTTCCTATAGTGTGCTAATTAGATTGAGTTTTGCTTGTAGCTGAATATTCTGTTTTCAAGTGGAAACTTGTGGTCTCTTGTTGATCTGGGGTGGACCTTCGTGTAGAGTCGGTTTCATGTGGTACGGTTGCCTCAGCCTAAGTGAAGTTGGGGGGCGTACACCACCATCCCTTACGGTGGTCACAAGAGTTAACCGAAAAAGCCCACGCTTTCTGGCTCTACTGCACGGTTGTAAAAACAGAGGAGAAAATAAAAGAAAATGAGAAAAGCAAGAAAAAAAAAAGAAAAAAAAATTGTGCTTCAAGGAGAAACAACCTAATGTGCTTCCGGTCACACGGAAAATTTTGATTCCATCCAAATAGAGCTTAGAGAGGAAAACTAGAGTCAAGCCTTATTTCACAGGAGTTGTGACTTCCTTCACCGGGACAATTTGCATTCAAACGCAATAAAGGCTAAGAGGGTCTGAAAACCTCAGATGATTCGGCGAAGAAAGGCTACAGTGAAGTTTGAGCTTAATTAGACCCAATGAAGCTTGGGACGTGCTTGTGTCTTGGTTTGAATTGGTGGAGGAAAGGGGACGCCTTAGTGAGCTTTTGCACTGAATCAAATTTTTATTTCAAATTCTTGCTACGTGTATATGAATTTCAAAAAGGATTAGTGAGAGCTTGATGATTTTCAGTTGATGAGAGGGAGATTGCCTGATCTTACCAAAAAGAAAGATTTAAAGCGCTTTGTGTGTTGTGTTAAGATAGAGTCTAGAATTTGCATTTGCATCATATTGCTGCATTGTTGTGTCTTGAGTCATGTTAGAGTCGTTTGTGTCTTGTCGGCTAATATACAGTTAAATGCAGTAGATGAGACTTTGCTCGGGACGCGCAAATGGCAAGTGTGGGGGTATTTGATAACTCCTTAATAAGAGTTATCCTATGTACGTTTCACATTGTTATTTGTGTGCGTTTCGGTGCAAAGTGATGGATTTTGTGCTAATTTGAGAAGAAAATGCACTTTTAGATGTTTTTGAGCTTTAATGCACAATCCGGGCGTTTCTTAATGGTTTTCAGTATGATTTTGATAATTTATCACATTTGATCTTCGCGGTAGTGTTCATGTTGTTGTTTGACAGGAATTACGTATGCGGGAATCAAGTGGAGAGAAGAAACGAGCTTCGGAATAGAAGAAAAGACGAATTTGGTGCGTTTTGGATGTTTTCGCCAAATATTAGGCAATAATTGAGAAAAACGAGAAAATGATTCGGAAAACGGGAATTTCTCTACATGGATGAAGTCTACGTCGCAAAAGGAATCTAAAGGTGTAAAAATCACATTTATCGGAGTTCGGACGAAAAAGTTATGTCAAAAAGGATGCTCAAAGAGATAATAGGCGGCCACAAGCATCCGGAAATGCGAAACACGCCTTTCGAGGAGCTAAATTGATGAATGAAGGGTTCCCCGGAATTTGGGAATGTTTTATAGCATAAAAGGAGTCTCGAGGTCGAGGAGATACTTAAGGAAGCAAAGGCGCGGGCAAGGAATCGAAAATTAGTCGAAAAAAGATGTTTTTGGGTGACCCAGACTTCTCTTCGTACGAAGAGATTTGTCTTCGTACGAAGAGATTATACTTAGCCAAATTTTGAGTTGCTGAAAAAGTCTTCCTAAAACAGCTTGCAGTATCTATCTGGGAAGACCTTCCTACGAAGACAAAATGTCTTCGCAGGAAGACTCTTCCTACGAAGAGAAAAGTCTTCGTACGAAGACACTGTGCAGAGGCGGCCAAAATTAAGGAAACGATGCTTAAAACTTTCCTAATTGACCCGGGACTCTTAGGGAACGTATTTTAGACATATTAGGTCATATTTTCAGAGGAGAGACGTATTATTGAAGGACGGGACATCAACTGGGAGCTTGGATCACATCGTGGAGCTTGGGAAACCTTGTTTGATCTCTTTTCTCCTTATTTTCTTTGTTTTTGATCATGATCACACAAACTCTTGTATTTGTGATCATGAATATGCGTAGCTAAACTTCTTAGATCAGGACCCGAATTTGGGGTTAGGGTTTTCACATTGATTATGCGTTTTATGAATTGAGATTCATGTTTTGATAAACCTAATTGATGATTTTACGTTTGCTATGATTGTTTTGTGATCTTCATCCTATCTAGTTAATTGGAGACGTCTTGTTAGCTAGAACTTAGTTTGCAATTATTTGGTAACTCGGTAATTGTTAAACCGGAAAATCAAACAATCACCCGTTCATAGGCTTGGTAACTCGGCTACGTCGAATGGGATCGTTAGAGTAGAATTCATCGTTAATGCATGTTTAGGGATAATTAGAACTTGGTAACTCGGTTTTAATCTAACCTAGGCATAGGATGCTCACTTGGTAACTCGGTGAGTTAGTATTGCTCGATTAGCAAAGTGAATTTTGTCTGTGTTTCACAAATCATAGAACGTCGTCAACAAGAAAATCCTAGCAATCCCCCAAACGAGGTGTCCTGGTTGTTTCTCCCATATTAAATCTTAATATTTAAATACTTAATTTATCTTTTTAATTATTTAGTTTAGAAAAATCTCTCAATTGCTAGCCCACATAAAGTTAATCATACTAATTAGTTCACGACAAGTCCTTTGGGTTCGATAACCCTGGATTACCGGATATTACTACACGCGACAGCCGTACACTTGCGGTTGAATCGTGTCACATCTATCAGGTTTATAGTAGGGGACATTCCTATGGGCATTTAGGTGAGAGTCCAAGATTCTCTCTCCTCTCTTACCCAAGATTCTAAATCCAGTTTTCTTACTGTTCCCGGTAGCAGAACTTCATACAATCCAAAAAGTGAGATCCAGCGCACAAGTCAGTTTACACCATAGTCGTTTCTCAAGCACGAGGAACTTCACTTAATTCCATTGTGCCAATCACTTGCTCCTCAGCAATATGTCTATATCCAGAATAACATGAGCAAGAATCATCTCTGAACCAATATCAAGAAACGCTAGGAACTTGAATCTTGAAGGTTCCCTACAGTCGATGTTTTAAGGCTCGGCACTGGGAATAATTACTTGCACCAAGCATTCTACCCAAGATATTATTGTACCTCTGCATTGCCATCAAGGCCAGACATAGAGAACAAACATCTCGTATATTGTACTGGAATGTTCACTCAAGCTCGTAACCGATCAATCATTGAGGTAAGAATCATCATACATGGCACAATCCTTGCTTCCGCACAAATGCTATCTTGAACCAATGTCACGAAGTAGAGTCAGACAGCTATATGCTTAACACATGCGATTCGAAGGTTGTTTTCGGGTAGTTTGGAAGATCGAGAGTAAACCGGAAAGGTGCGACAGTAATGGATCGAGGGAATCCTAGGGTTGCTTCTTCGGTAGTATACCCAACTAAAGGTTTTGCTTCGAAGTCTTTTGGCGGAATCCGGATGCTTCGGTACACCTATTGGTGATAGGAAATAGAATGTTTTCATCTGTTCATTCTCAAAGCAACAAATAAGACACGTTTTACTATCTTATAGTACCAGATATTACTTGACACTATCTAAGGAACTTAGTAAAGAGAATTGGCATTCTAGAAAAATAGTAAAGAATGAGGATGCGGTCTTCTCTTAGGATTACTTCTTCCTATTGAAAAGGTAAACATGTTGCAATCAAAGTCAACTCTACTCTAGTCTTCAACGTGTATCAGCTGGACAGCGGTAACTAGCATCCAACCAAGCCACACGTGAAACCACTAATTGCCACGCCCATCCAAAACCAAAATTTCCACATCATAACAATGCTTGCAAGAAAGCATAAACCGAGCCGTTATGAATAGTGTCTACGCATGAGATCATAATGGTTGGGTTTCAGAAACCTAATTGGTCTAGACTTAGAGTAAATGCTGCAAAACTATAGAAAGTACATAAACCAAGTATAGTTGCGATGTAAGATAGATTTTGCATTTTCCACAGAATGAGGAATAGGTTCATGTACTCTCGAAACTGATACTGTGTTACCTGCAGCCCTTGGGTAATTGGTCAAGCAATCCTATGTTACATGTATGTTCTTATGAGGACAATTGATACACTGAACTCCATACTGAGGCCACTTATATTTGAGGATACCAGCAAAAAAAAAAAAGATACTACCTTCGTCCTTTTAAAGTGTCTTACTTTCCTGTTATGGAAAGTCCCAAAACTATTGTCTTACTCCCTACAGTTACCTACTCCCAAAACTTTTGAGCAGAGATGAACTAAGGCAAAAATGAATGATTGATCGGTGGTTGTGGTGGTGGTGGTGGTGGTCGTTGTTTGTAGGGATTGGATCGAGGACGCCAAATTCAAATTTGGGTTCGGTTGTTCAACAGGAGTTACAAGATTGAAAGGGGTTTTGGATTTTAACTTACCCACTGTTCTTCTTCAGTTCCTGAAGCTCCGACTCGAAATCGATCATCTCCCCTCCCCGGAGCAGCTCAAACTCGTTACGCGTCTTGTTGATTTGAATCAGCGCTTGTTCCGCTTTACGCTTGGTCTCTAGGAACGATTGCTCGAGGTAATCGAGTTCTCCCTCGATAAGCTTCGACAGGTCAACGGCCACCTTACAACGAGTCTACGACCACGAAGGTGTCGGTGGTGGTCGTCTATTTTGATAGTGTCTCCAACAGTCGCCATGATAGCGAATGACAGAAAGTTTTAGTGGACATTTGTACTGTGTGTGCCTTCTAGAGGAGATGATGATTTCGTAGTTTGAGCTAGGGATTAAAACGGTTCGGTTCATGGCTCCAAACCGAATCGAACCGAACCGTGAATGACGAGAAAATATTCATTGGGTCTAGCCCCAATACTGTGGCATGCCTGCGTGGTGGGGCACACCATTCACCTTCAAACAAATATGCACTAGTCAGATGGAACCCACCAAATTGTGCATATTTTGTCAGAAAGTGAATGGCGCGCCCCACGCAGGCATGCCACAGTGGTGGGGCTAGCCCCAATGAATACTTTCTCGCCCACTTCCCTCCGATTAGCACTACCCTCCACCCACCCCCTCCATTGTTGGAGCTCCTAATTGCGGGTTTGGGTGAGACTCCCACCACTGTTGTGGGGGTAGTCTAAACAATTCAGTTTTGACGGTTTTGTGGTATGTTAAACCTAAACTGAACCGTATTAAACGGTTTGGAATTTTTGCAAACCTGGACCAAACCGTAATAGCTTCCAAACCGAATCGAACGAACCAAACCGCCCAGTTCGGTTCGGAATGCGGTTTTTTCCGGTTTGAACATGCATCCCTAGTTTGAGCACAGAAAAGTGTAGAAGACTATTTACCCTCTCTAGTTTGATTGAAGGACAATTTAACCCCTTTCAGTTTGAAAAAGGAAACTTTGAGACCTTCAGGGTGCGTTTCGTAGAGTGGTTTTTCTTCGTTTATGGTTTAAAAACCAATTGAATTATCAAAAGTGTTTGTTTGCAGTGGTTTAAAAATCAGTTTTTAATTTAGTTTTTTTGACATTGTCTTGGTGAAAAAAAACAACTTTTGGTGGTTTTTCTTTTGGTTTATTTCAATGACACACAAATACGATATTACCCTAACATCGTAGGCATATCAAATTGAAAATCGTCTCTCATTTTGGTAGCTCTCTAACTTTTTAGTCATCGAGGTAATTTAAAAAGATTGCACGAATTTTTTCTATACTTTTGCCATAAAACTTTTTTCCACAATAACTCAATTCTCGCATATTTCGGACTATACATTTTATGTGTGATGTTCTTATTGTTTATGATCAACCATTTTTGTGGTGTTCTTTCCTTGATTTATTATTCTTTTTGTTGTCCGTTACTCAACATGGCATCAAGTGTGAACGAAATTTCAAGAAATCATTTACTTTTTGTGAAATTTAAGTATGAAAATTTGATTTTTTGGATGTCATAACACTGTTTATTTGTTCTTGAATTTGTTACTTTCATGAAATCGTTGAAGCTCATAAAATCGTTAACGTTTCTACATTGCATTTGTTCTTCTTGAATCCGTAAAAGAAAAATAAGTGGAGGGTATATTTGTCATTTAAGCTACACAATCTAGTTTAAAAACCACTACCAAACACATTTCTCAAGTTTTTAATCTAGTTTAAAAACAACTACCAAGCACACTCGTCTAAACAAAATCTCTAATAAAAAAAACACCACAATCTAAACATCAGTTTTTCCTCCAGAAACCATTCTACCAAACTCACCGTCTTTTGACTTGTTTTTTTCGTTAGAAATGCTCTGGAGCTCGTGCGATGAGTGGATACTATGGGTGGGTTTGGTATGATTTTTTGAATTTTTAAGTCGATTTTTCAGTTGCTGTGGGAAAAAAAAAATCGTGACGAAGAAGTTGATGAAAAAAATATGTATGTGTTTGGTGAAAAAAGTTATGCTGTTAAAAAGTTAGAGATGCAACACATTTTATATTTACTAATAATATTATGGTAGGTCAAATTAGTTGTCGTGGTATGTTAATAGAAAAAAATATGGATAAATTAGTTATTTTTGTTGGGTAAGAGGAAAAAAGTCTAAAAAAAAACTCATGAAACATGACTTTTTCACAATTTTAATTTTACACTACACATCCAAAATCCAAAATCTGGCAAGAAAAAGTCACAATAAACATTTCAGAAAAGTTCAAAACATAGTCAAAGTCCAAAGTAAATTAAAAGTTAGAAATAAGTAATACCAAACCCACCATATGTTTTCCTATGTCTCGCATTTCTGCGGATCTCTCTTTCAACTGAGTTCTCCGACTAATTACCGGATAATCACTATCATACTTCCGGCGAACGATGGCAGAATACCTCTCACCAGCCAACACAGTTCTGCAAACACAAGTCGCGATAGAACCAACTGCAATCACCATATCCCAATTATTCCCACCTGTCCACTGCAACTGCTGCTGCCATCAGGTTCAGGTGATTCCCATGTTTTTTATAAATTTTGTTGTATCTTTTTTTCTTAATAGGATCAATATTTACACAGCGCTTATACTATTAAATTACACTACCAGGTTCGCACGAGAGTGAACATTGAAATGAACAACCTGTCACACGGACACTGTGACTTGTAGTCATACATGACAAACAATTTACTCCATCTGCACAATAAACTGGGCTTTGCGTGAACCTCTTCCACAGGTTCCATCATAATGGAAACTGATTTTATGCATGACATCAGTGTTTATTTATTACAGGAGAATGTTGGCGAATACATCCTCAGCAAAGTAGTTGTTGTAGTAGTTACTGCTACAACAATGGCTTCAGACTGCTGAAAAGTTTATAATACATTTCTTATATTGCAAATGAAGTCTCAAGAGAGAAGAATTGTGCTGCGAAATCACAGCTAGTATATAGTTGAATGTCTGTTAGACCTACCTTAACCTTCGACAGCATGCTTATTTTGTTCAAAGTTCAAAATTAAAACAATTTGCTCCATCAACGACACCTAGACACAGCTCATTTTATTCAATTATTTTAACTTGTTGAAAGCACACTCAAAGGGTCCCTCACCTCATAGAACACAAAGATTATTAGAATAAAAGCCACAATTTCAACTCCAAGTGAGAATGAATAAAATACTGAAACAGAATAGAGTGCAAAAAAGAAAATGACTTATTCTGGCAGATTGAGGTTTCACTAATCAGGGCCAGGCAAAGATTTTCGGGGGCCTAAGGCAGAGTAATAATAAATTTGAGACTCCGAAGAAGTAAAGAAGATTGATGCTACACACAAAGCATTTTTCAATATTCATATTTTTATTTGTCTTAACTATAAAAACTATGCACAAAGGAAGTTTAGTAAACTATGATAAAAATATATTTGTAATATCTCGCATGTAAAAGATTTGGTTGATTTTGATTTGTTAATAGCTTCACATTTTTTCCGTAACTAAAAATGATATCTACATATATCATCAATGAGATTAAAAAATGGGTGAAGTTGGTGGTACCCAGCTCACCAGAAGCGTTCATCCATTGTTTTGTTGCGAAGCCCTAGAAGCACACACTGGAATCGCCATGACTATGGATAAGAAGCCTGTTGTTGATCCAGAATCCCGCAGGCACACCATGGGCGGGCCAGGTTTTTGGTCCCCCTCACAGTTGAAACAAGAGACCGTGAAACAGTGAGAAACAATGTCGGAATTCTAGGTTATGGTGTAGAAACATGAGACGCGGTGGTGGTAGGGTGCGATGTCCAAACAAGATGGTGGAGAATCCCAATTTCCCTAATTGCAGGGTAGCATAGGGGCAATGGTGTAAGGAAGGAGAGAAAGATGGTCTGAATTCAAGGTTATGGTGGAAGTGAAGAGATATGCCATCACAGTGACTTTCACAGTGACTTTCAAGAACTCGATTTGAAGTGATCAATGGTCTCGCCAACTTGCATTATATGGTGGAAAACACAACCCCAGCTTTCACTAGATGATTTGCCTCGTAAAACCATAAAAAAACTTGGTTAATCTTCGTGACAACTCTACAACAATCCACAGTGACATTTGTTGATTTTTGCACCAACAGACACCATATTCTCAGAGTTTTGTCTCGATGCATTCAAATTGGTTCCATACTTTCCTCTGTATCATAGCACTACTCATCTCCATGAACAAGAATAAGTTGATAAGAGATGCAACATAACATCAACTTTGGAAACCTACATTGTATGCGGGATGCAAGACAAAGCGAAACTATGCCCAGATCATCTACGCTTCTCCAGTTTCATCCAGGTCTATATGCAGTATCAGAAAACAGTGATATCATGTGCCAATCTTCAACACAATTTATGCAGAGCCATTAACTTCGTTTGGTCGACCCAGGCGTTCCTATATAAACATAAGTATTAGTATCACTATATTATTTTTATATTGAGCATCTGCTTTTAGATCAGTTACCAAGGTTTTACAATCCTGCTAATTATGCAGTTGAGGTACCCTGCCATGCCATTTAATCTCCCATTAATTACAGCCTCGAGGCCCAAAAACTCTACGCTTTCTAGCACGAAAAAGATGATTGTTATGTCCCAATGTACCAATTACTAGCCGGCAACATGCACATCCCCCAAGAAGTGTTTGACCCATGCTACAACTTTAAACCCATGAATACGTTCATCAAAGACCGCTTTTTGGCCAAGTCCGACCCTGCCACACATACATACCAATCTCACTACCATCTACCAGTTGCATGCATTTTCTCACTCCTGCAAACAGGGCTGGCCCAAGGGGGAGATAGGCGAGGGAAGCCACTTTAGGCTTCTGGCCGGTAGGGCCCTCTAATGGTTAATTATATATATTTCGATATAATTTTGGCATAATATTTATGTTGGTTTGGTGATATTAAGTACTTTTCAGGCTCAAATCTTAGTCATTTTATTTTTATAAATTTTATTCAAAGTAAAATAAAATAAAATCAGGACATCAAAATTTTTAACTTGCTTTAGGCCATGAGAGGCCTAGGGCCGGCCCTGCCTGCAAATAGCAGGAACAACAAGCATAGTAGCACATATCAACCCCTCACGATGCCATTACACAATCCGTGTCAACTCACACACCAAAAGAAACAAAGGCCATTGTGAACCTAAGGTTGGCAGTGGTTCTCAGACAACTATAGAAACATGCCATTTATAGCTTCCTTCATTCGCATCCAACTAAGTCCTGAGTGGAGCAAATCACTGCTAAGCACACAAAATAAAGCTGAGTGTTCAGTCATGCATTTTCCCTCAAGTGCGAGGTTGATAATGCACTCGGAAAAGAAAAGATAAAGCATTAGATGTCTCTGCCGACAAGGCTCCAGCACGGTTTCAACCCAGCCCATATGCATATAGTGTTAGCACATGTGATGAAAGAGGTGCAATCTCAAACTCTCAATTAGTCTTTTTCTCACTGCCTTCGAACATATATGTCAAAGCCATATACATACAGTGAGGGACAAACAGTATATAGTACTACTTGAGAGAATGTAGTCTCAAAATTGATATCCAGGTTGAAATACCCCAAACGACACCCATTGTTGGTGGACTCGACATAGCAATTCCATTTTTCAGACGGTTACAACACCAGAGTTCCTAACCGGGGGCACCAATATTTGAGGAAACCGCCAATAATCCAGAGAATATGATACATATTTCCATGTCATCTTTGAAACAGAGATTAGGTATGCATTGTTCTTGTATAGAATCCGGCAAACTATAATCTTAGCGGAGAATAGTTCTAACAATTCAACTTACAAAGAGGGAAATGAAGACAAAAATAAAGTGAAGGAACTTGTATTATAAAGTCATAGCTTTTTCGAATGATGAGTACACTGTATGAGCTATTCATAAAGAACTAGAGATGAAAGGGGGGAACATGTAATAGTCAACTCAGACCAAACTAAAACAACAACTGCACCTCTACCACATAGTAAAGACAAGCATCTCAACAAGTTAAAGTAATCTGATACCACTGCTGCCAAATACTTTTAAACGACGAAACCTGCAAAGTAGAAAATAGAAGTTCATAAAGGGTGACATTCCACGAGAAGGTACATCAAGATGCATGGACGGGTTTTTTTCTTGCTTCAGAGCAATCATTGCTCTTATGACTTGAACAGATGTATCCAGTATTATCCACATACAAACTCAAATCAGCAAACTGCTGAGTAGATTGAAAACAAACCTTAGTATTGATTGTTGTCGAAGACCCAAGGTTCGTGCAAGAAAAGCTCTCTTCCATTCATCGGAACCGTCCCTGCAGCAATAGCCTCAGCACGTTTTCTATCAGCTTCAGCCTTTATAGCTGATGCATTAGCATCCTATAAAACAAAGAACACATACAAGTATTGGTTACACCTTTTCGTGAAGGGAGATATTTTCTCATGAATTCAAAGACTATATACACCAACTGAAGATTTTGTAGAATGTACACTCAATATTGCTGAAGTTCAGAATCAAGAAAATTGCATATTTGCATCCCAGCAGCTATAAGATTAGAAGTAAGAACCTGAATAACACGTTCGATAAGATCTTTAACTATTTTCATACTATTCACATGGCATACAAAGCACCAAGATAGAAATGCTCCCAAATCATGAAGCACGTCCACCATTCTAGTCAACTACGGCAGAAGTCAGACAAAGCAAGACATTCCCAACACTACTGGATTTGTACAGACTAGTAACTTTGTAGTGTTAACAGTTAAATTTTGAACTTTTTCTTAATTTCTTTTCTGTACTTTTCTAAAATTATTTTAGGGGGAAAGTAACTGTGGCAGCCTTCACGAGCCCCTGCAAATTTATCAAGTAAGTTTTCCAACACAGAGAAGAAAACATAACAGTTGATGATTGTCTCCACCTTCCATTACCCTCAAAGTCTATGTTTTTGTCGATTCACCATAAAAAATCCATTACCCTCATATTGGCAGTCCATTATTCCCTCAACCGGAGAAAGAATACAAGGAAAGGAACCTTCACATTGAGAGAGAGAGAGAGAGAGAGAGAGAGAGAGAGACCATTTATCAGGTTTGTGATTCTTTCCTGAAGTGATGAAATTATCACGGGACCGGCATGCTAAATGCTGCATTCTGGGTTGAAGAATGACATCTCCATTCAAGCTCCGACTTCAGGAGATGATACCATTAGTTGTGCACTACAAGTCTATAATAGGGGAAAATGTAGCGTACCCTTTACCACCAACTAAACTAAGCTGAACTCACCAATTAGCCTCCCTTTGATTCACTCAAATTCTCTATTCTCACACGATTTAAGAAAAAAGAAGTCATATTCTCTACCAAGTTGTACGCCGTCTCCCCCTAGTTTACAAAATATCTAAGCTCTCCATGAATAGACAACATTTGCATTTGTACTTTTACCTTGATTCGTTAGTGAATCAAACAGCAGCATAAGCACAGACATTGAGTTTTTTTTTAAAAAAAAAAAAAAAAAAAAAAAAAAAAAAAAAAAAACACAGACTATATTCTAAGCTACTACAAAAAATCCTGTCAAAATAATACTCCTTAGAAACAGAAGAGCCCATGTAGGCTTAGCCAAATCCAAGAACAATCAGTACCATAGAATCTAAACACGTCTCTATCCCAGGTCTATCAAAATTTCTCATTTTTGCAGGTAAAGAGTGTTGTAACTGTATATCCTAAGTATATTAACCAACATGAAAACTGGGGTTCCTCATGAGAAAACATGTGTAGCAGTTGAACTGTAATCCAGAGGTAGGCAATTTCAATTCCAGAAGACAAATCACAACTCCATAAAAAAAATGTAATTGAAACCCTAGGAAGAGGGGGTGGAGAAAAGACCTTCTGATTCTTCCAGGCGAGGAATTGAGCCGGAGTCATGCGATTGGGATTAGGGTTCGGCTCCGACATCTGAATCTTTTCTTGGTTTTCCTCTTCCGCGCCCATTCCTCTCTCGAACCGCTCGATCTTTGGTGGTTCAATATGATCTCTGCATCCACAGCAGACTGACCGTGCAAGTAATTGATTTGTTTAAAAACTCGAAGAACATTGGTTTTTTGTGCTAATTGCATTTTACCCCTTCTAGTTAGGGGGTTGTGCGAAACACTTGCCTTCCAAATGATGGGAAAAGCCTCATTCCTGCGAAAAGGAAAAAGACTTTTGCAAAATCTTTTTTATGACTTCACCATTGGACTTAACCAATTTTTTTCCGAAATCTTCAGCAATTCAGATTATGGCTTTCGTCATCTCCATCCTACAATCTTTGGAGAAATGCATCGCGTCAAATAACGTCTTGAATATGCTCTTGTTGACCAGGCGCGATGCTCGCATGTCTTCTGTGTCCAAGTCAAGGCCTTCGTACTCTTGCATGTGATTGATATCGGAGGGTTCTCGTCGTCTTCCTCCGTGATCGTTTCTATGGCAACCTCTTTACCTTGGGTACCCTCGTTGTCGTGCGAAGGTTGAGGGTTCTTCCGGATGTCCTTCTCGGGCTCTTCAATGAAAAGCTCTTCATTTTTCATCTTTTCGTTTATGAGGTACCTCAGTTTTCTGCACTATGTTGTTGGGTGCGAGATTTCGCCATGACATTCGCACCACTTGGGATCTCTCAGCTTTTCTCCTGTCGACGGTATTTGTAGTTTGGGGAGAAAACCATCCCTCCTCCATGCCTTGCAGAGATTTACAACTTCTATTAATGGACACAGAAGAGGAGGTAGTGGCTTATAGGCCCTTTTTCTGGAACTTCGGCACTCCCGACGCGGCATGGACTTCGGCATCGTCCTCTTTTGAAGTCGAACCTTCCTCCTTTGAACTCCGACGCAGTTGATGAGTGCTACTTGCATTTATCTTCCACTATTGGTTCGACGTTTCGGGTGCAGTTGAGAAGCTTGAGAAAGTAGGCATGTGGGGGTTCATCAACATCTCCTTGTACCAGAGCAGCATTCCCCGTAAACAAATCTCTACAAGGCGCAGTTTTGCGACCTCTTCCAAGCATTAGAGGGATTTTGCTCGGAAATGCCTGATAAAGGCGATTCCATCTTCGTGTCTCTGGTTCATCCGAGATAGATGGATGATGGTGACCGGCTCCTCGACCTGGAAGAATTTAGAATAGAACTTCCTGAACATGTGTTCCCATATTCGAACGAATGCGGGCTTGAGCTTGTTGTACCACTTGTACGCCACAGGTCCCAGGGACTTGGAGAATTCCCGAAGCCTCATGTTCATGTCACATTCGTATGGTCCAAACAGATCAGCTAAGTGTATGATGTGCTCCTGCGCGTTCCCGTGAACCTCATCAAACTTCTCCCATTTCAGTGGCTTGCATTGTAATGGATTGGCCATCAGGTAGACCTCCGCGGGGATCGAAGATTAACACTCAATGTTGGGTGGAGTGTTGTTGGTTACGCTGTGGTTCGCCATGAAGTCTTCTAATCACTATTCCAGGGAGGCAAAGGCTGTCGCAGCAGGAGTGGGACCCATGGGTGGCACCTACGAGAAAGGCACATTCTGGCTATAAGAGATGTGCGTATCTGCATATGCGTTTGGCGTCATGTAGGCGGGAGCCTGGAAGTGTTGGCCACCTGTGGGTAGTGACACACGAACTGGCTGCACTTCGGGCATCGTCGAAGGAGACGGTAGCTGATTGCCATGCTGGGAAGAGTGCTAGGGGGATCCTCCGGGAAAGGGGTTCCCTGGTGCTCTGACGGTGATCTGTGGTACGTACGCCTACGCATATGGAAAAGGAACACTCTACAGAGGTCGCAGCACGCCACCGACAACGGCCCCTAGTTTTCTCGTCGCCATGTGCTCTCTCTACGTCCATTCGTTATGCGTCGGGGTTGCCATCTGCGCCCTCTGGACTATCTGATTCTGGATCATGGTCGCCTCGTTCTGAATGGTGGCGTTAAGCCTCTCGATTAGGTTGGTCTGAGTCGTATGGTAGGTACTGAGAAGTAGGCTATTGTCCAGGCGCATATAACCCACTGTTTTGGTTGGCACAGCTGAAGTTGGAATGGTTGCGATTGTTATGACGGTACCTGTTAGGCCACTGCTGCTGTCTCAAGAAATTTACATCCTCAACACCACAATTATGCCTCTGATTCTCATCTGCTAGTAGCTCACCCATGGATTGTACCTGTGATATAGGCTGCATGCCGTTAAATGTTGAGGTCATGGATTCAAGCTTCTGCTCCATAGACTAAATTTTGTTCACCAAACCTGCATCCCCAGGTCTTAGATACATATGAGTCTCAGACCTCGTAGTCTCTCGCTTGGCCATGTTGTTCAAAAGATCATGAGCTCGCTGTGCTCCAAGCCCCATAAAGTTACCCCCAGCTAGCATATCCAATTGGTTAGCCGTCTCCTTGTCTAATGCACTTTAGAAATAATGGAGGAGCTTGTGCCATGGCTCCCCATGATTTGGGCATCTACGAAGAATTCGGCTGAATTTTCTCCATGTGTCCACCAATGAGCTATTCTCTTCTTGAGTAAAATTTGTTATCTTCGCCATTTTCTGAGCAACCTTGGACGGTGGCAAATACCTCCTCAGAAATTCATGGCAGCAATCTGCCCATGTCACAATACTCCCAGCTGGAAGCTCCATAAGCCACTGCTTGGCTTTTCCAGATAAAGAGAAAGGGAACAGTAATAACTTAACTGTTTCATCTGGAACCCTCTGATCTTGCAAACTAGAAGTAATCTTCTCAAAAATAAGAAGATGGTGGTTGGGATCATCTACTGGAGCTCCAGTGAATGAGCACTCATCACGAACCATGTTGATCATGTGCTGGCACAGCTCAAAATGTTGGGCATTGATGTGTGGCCTAACAATGGTGGGTTGATAGCAGGCTGGAGTAGTTCTGAAGTAATCAACCATAGGACGTTCTTGTTTCTCGACATTCTCTACTCGGGCTGCTGGGTTCTGCCCATTATTTCTGTTACCCCCATAGTTTCCTCCATTATTTCCAACAACTACCCTTTCACCAGGTGGTGGTGGATTTTGGGGGTTGTGGCGTGCCAGAGCTGCTTGTATCTCAACCATTTTAGCTATCAGCTCCTTAGTTTCACGTGCCATGTTGGCCACAATAGTCTCCGCAATGACTTTGGCAGCTTGGGCATCTTGTGCCTCCTGAGCCTCTCCAATTAAGCTCTCTCCTGATCATCCATAGGAACTGAGTTTGTTTTCCTCAAGTCTCTACGTCCTGTGCGAAATAAAGATTCCGGGTCCTAAAGTACTGGTACAAAGTCCGTCTCGAGAACGGGTCATGCACCATGACAATCAACCTGAAATCACATATAGCACAAAGAAAGTAGGTGAGCGAAGAATATTAACAGAAAAGTAAAATCCCTAAGGTTAAACATAATAACTAATTTAGCCGAAGTCCTCGGTAACGACGCCAAAAACTTGACACGTTCCAACTGCAAGTGCACAGTTGTCAGTGTAGTAATAATTTCGGTAATTCCGGGTTGTCGAATCCCAAGACACTTCTTTGTAAAGTAGCTATTATTTCTTAACCTTGTGTCGGCAAAGCGCAATGATTTGGTTTTCTAATTATACTTCAAATAAAAGACAACTATATCAATTAATAGGTTGAATGATCTCACGATTAAGAAAGTTACTTAATATGAGGAAAAGTTCAGGATATCTCTACGGATTCACTGGAGAATTCACACCACTTAGAATTTATGCTCAAGTAACACGATTGTGTTTTATTTAGCCAAACGAGCACAATTACTTTGAAGATTCGTTTTGCGACGTAGACTTCGTCCATGTAGAGAAATTCCCGTTTCCGGAATATTTTCTCATTTTTCTCAATTAACGCCTAATTTTGGTGAAAACATCCAAACCGCACCAAATTCACATTTTTCTTCTATTTCGAAACTCGTTTCCTCACTCCACTTGATTTCCGCATGCGTAATTCTTGTCAAACAACAACACGAACACTACTGCGAAGGTCAAATGTGATAATTTATGAAATCATATTCAAAACCATTAAGAAACGCCTGGATTGTCCATTTTAGCTCAAAAACATCCAAAAGTGCATTTTCTTCATATTTTGGCTCTCGCCACTTTGCACTGAAACACACAAAAATAACAATGTAGAATGTATGTAAGATAACTCTTATTAAGGAGTATCAACCCCACACCAACATTCTCCCCCTCTACCTCATATCGAAGACTCCTTACCCACGATGCTTAAACACACTTCAAGCTTTGTAACCGGTACGGACATCGTCATCATATCAGCACCATTGTCGTTGCTATGAATCTTGACAAGTTCAACCTTCCTCCCATACAACACATCCCGAATCCAGTGATACCTCACATTGGTGTGCTTGGATGTCGAGTGGAAACTCGAGTTCTTGCTGAGATGGATTGCACTCTGACTGTCACAGTACAGAGTATACTTCTCTTGCTTCAAAACCAATTGTTGTAACAACTTCTTCATCCAAAGCAACTCCTTGCAACCCCCAATAGCTGCAATAAACTCAGCCTCAGTAGTAGACAATGCAACACATTTCTGCAACCTAGACCGCTAAGACACGGCTCCCCTTGCAAAAGTGTCAGATACCCATATGTGGACTTCCTCGAATTAATATCCTCATCCATGTCAGCATCCGTGAAACTAACAAGAGTAGGATCACAATTTCCAAAGAAAATACACAACTGAAAAGTACCCATGAGATACCTGAAATTCCACTTAACCACAGACCAATGCTCTCTACCTGGATTGGAGAGAAACCAACTGACAACTCCACTTCAGCCTTACACACCATGACGTACATCAAACTACCCACTGCTGAAGCATACGTAATCGACATCATGTCTTTCTTCTCTGCCTATTTCGAGGAACTCTGCTTTGAACTCAACTTGAAATGACCAGCAAGAGGTGTACTACTTAAAACTCTTTAGGACCTTCTCAATGTAGGACTCCTGATATAACCAAGGCCTCTTGGCTTTTCGCTCTCGCGAAATTCTCATACCCAGAATTCGCTCCGTAAACACCAAATTCTTCATAGCAAAGGATTTTCTCAAATCCTTCTTCAACTTGGAAATCTTGCTGGCATCACGACCAACGATAAACATGCCATCGACATACAGAAGAAGAAAGATCAAATCACCATCAGAGAAATTCTTCACAAACACACAATGATCTGAAGTTGTCTTCTTGTATCCATGCTCCCCCATGAATGAGTTAAACTTCCTGTACCACTGCCTTGGTGCCTGATTCAAGCCATACAGACTCTTCTTCAGCTTGCACACCAAATTCTCCTTTCCCTAAACTCTAAAACCCACCGGTTGTTCCATGAAGATCTCCTCCTTCAAATCACCATGAAGAAACGCAGTCTTGAAATCAAGCTGCTCAATCTCCCAGTCTCTGTTGGCAGCTATACATAGAACAACCCGGATAGGCAACATCTTTACCACTGGTGAGAATATCTCCTTGTAGTCTACGCATTTCCTCTGTAGGAACCCTTTCACGACCAATCTAGCTTTATCCATTAGTTCTGATTTCTCAGACTTCAACCTGTAGACCCATCTATTCTTGATTTCTCTCTTAACCTTAGGCAACTTCACCAACTCATAGGTGTTGATTTCATGTAAGGAACGCATCTCAGATTCCATGGTTTTCTGCCATTTCTCTTTCTTGTCAACTGTCATGGCCTCATCATATCTCTCTGGCTCACCTTCATCCGTGAGTGTCACATACTCAGACTAAGAATACTTTTAATAGGGTTGCCGATCTCTGCTAGATCTCCTCAACTATGCAACAGCTGGAGCTGGTGGCTTTAGAGGTAACACCTCATCATGTGCATCTGCTTGATCATTAGCTGGAGGTGGATCAACATCACCTGCATCACCCCGATCATCCTGCACTATATCATCACCATTATCTGCTGTAGTAGGAACTGGATTCATGTTCACCAAATCATCACCATCAGCTTGAGGCTTATCACATCTCTTAATGTCCTCAATAGTCTGATCTTTGAGAAATACCACATCTCGGCTCCTGACAATGTTCATGTCAACTGGATCCCTTAACAGGTACCCAAACTCTTCATGGCCATAACCCATAATGCAACACCCTCCCAAATTATACGGTCGGCCTAACCGTACATTTGGAAAGAGATGTCTCCGCCCGAGGTGATGAGCCTCATTGGGAACGGATAAGGATCGTCGGTTCTCAGCTAGTACAACCATCGATAACATTTCAAAACTTCAAATTATAACTTTTACAGTTTCCATAAATACAAACAGTGATAATCTTTTGAAAATCAAGGAATACACTTTTAGGTGAGATAATATACTATGTGATCTTCCAACTAGCAAGCTTTCTTGTCCAAAGTGTCGTGAACGTTCCACCACCTAGATAGCCAACCTGCGGTTTTAAAATAGCAAAAGCCGACGCAGTTTTTACAGAAAATAGTCAGCAAACGGCTGAGTAAGCTAACACCCATAGCATGTAAACAGATGATGAGACATATGACAGGAATAACCAATTCGCTGATAAATATAAGTCAAATATCAAATACTCGCGGGAAAAGCGTTCACAACTGATTCGGTGTGTCAAACTCCGTAACAATCTCGAATTTCGTATCCCAACCCGAAGATGTGGTCCATCTCGGGAAACTCAATTTTAATAGCAATTCACAATATTACTTTAATCTCAAGATATCTCATAACCAAAAGAATCGCGTCCAGAAATCCATTTTAACAACTAGTTGATACGGGGCGTGACCATATCCAATCCACAACCTCTTTCTCATATGTGCAAAAGCACCCACATAACCATAACTCAATCACAGGAGGTCGCATCATAGCGCCTCATAACCATAACTCAATAAAAAGGAGGTCAGAGCCTCATAATCTCATAATCTCATAACAGTAATCAACACAATATGTCAGAAATGTATCGTATCAGGGATATGGCACAAACCCACGCACAACGTCTTTCCACTTTACATAATTACGTATTTTCATTCAAGGTATAGAAACGTGTAAGGAGCGTAGATGTTCAAATTACTTCAAATTATTTCACAATAGAGTTTAGATGTTCGTCTTTCGGATTGTTATTTAGATTTGGATACCAATTTCATACAATATTCCTAAAGAAGAGTTATTCAAAACCAAGTAGACAATAAAACACGTATAGTAAAAGATTCTCAACCAATTGCCGTTTATAATTCCAGAGAAATATTTTCAAACCACCATATGTCCCGATTAGGGATAATCTCATAATATTGTCCCAATTAGGGAGAAAAACTCATATAGAATTTATTTTCGTTTGTTCATGAAAAACCATGTTTATTAATTAGTTGTAGCGGGGAACGAACCAATCCGATAATATAGAACCAACCATCTCGCATGCATCCAAGACCTTAAGTGCCGGCACCCCCCTAAGACTCTTGCGGCCAGAGAGGTGAGTACAGGGAGCAACTCGGGGCTAATTGCAACCGAGCAAAATATCAATAATAGAACGGGTGGCCATGCCATCCCAAATATCATAACCACAATGTATATAAGGTTCCGCCGCACAACTGTTTTCACTTTACGTTATTACGTGTTATTAATTTCACGTGATAGTTCTCAAAGAATCGTTTAGACAAGTATTTAAAATCTCAAGTCGAACGCGTATAACACAAATCACATTTTGAGAAATAAAAGCATAAAAATATATTTGGACATGAAAGGAGGGCAACACATTTTATAATTGTGGCTCGTGTACTAATTAATCAGGGCCTAATGTGGTAGTCGGGATTTGATTGGTACTTCGTTTAGACGTACTTCTTTCGGATTCTTATTTTCGGATTTGGATTATCATCTCTCATACGATACTTCAAGGAAGAGTATTTCAAAATAAGCAAATAACTCAAATAAATCAAGTACGGCTGAAATTTCACAAATAACTCACGCGATACGCGAAATGAAAGAAAGGCACACGAGGCTAGGCATATTAACTTACCAAAAATCCAAGCACGTCCTATAAATCGTCTCGTCTACGGAATCGTCACCTACAAATCGGAGCTTCTAACTTAATATAATCTCAACAAATGTACAACCTATATTTATTTCTAGCTCCTTTTTATTTTTCTCAAGACAATACTAATTTTAACTTATTTATAAACCCAAAATTATATTTTCTTTAATAATTTACCCCCAAAATAATTTATAAATAATAATCTAAATAAATTTAAGAGAAACTAATTTTATAATTAAATCTAAAAATTAAAAACTGCATATAATATCTAAAAGTTTCTGAAATGACAACTGCCTCCCCCAAAGTTTCTGAAAAGACATTATAACCCCCCTGAAAAGTTTCTGAAAATGACACTTTAACCCCCAAATCAAGAACACCCAAACTCAATGATCAAAACATGGATTTAAGGTCTTAAAGCTCGATTTTGATTACTAAAAACAACTCAGGGAAAGATTTCAAGCATACCCAGTCCAAAGATCGCGAGAAACGGTGAAGAAACGGGTCGGGTCAAGATCGCCGTCGGGGTCGCCGGAGTTGGAGCTCGCCTGGGCGTTCTCCGGTCGTTCTCGTCTTCGGTTGAGGCCTCCTAGAGCTTAGTCGGACTCCTCTGAGTCCATTGGTACCGGTTTGGAGGCTCGGGTCGTCACGGTTGAACTCCGGCGAGAAGCTCGCCGGAATCCATGGAGGCGGCGGCGATGTGGCTTGCGGCCTGCCGTTGTTGTTGCTGCTCCTTATCCTTCTGGTGGCTTCGTCGATCACGGCAGTGAGTGGAGAGGAGAAAAGAGCAGGGCAAGAGAGAGAGAGGGACGACAGTGGTGGTGGCGTGGTTACGGTGGGTCTCTCGGCGGCGGCTTGCGGGAGTTGGCAGCAGCCATTGCAGCTGCTGCTGTCGCTGCTTCCTTGTCGTCAGATCAGAGAGAGGGAGAGATAGAGGGTGATGGTGGAGAGGTGGTGATGTTGTTGTTGGCGTTGGTGGTGTCGCCGGTGGTTGGTGGTGGTGGTTGTCTCTTGGCCCGAACAGAGGAGAGAGAGATGGAGGGAGATGGGGCAGAGGGTGGAGAGGGACAGAGAGATGGGGATGGCGTTGGAGGTGGTGGTGTTGTCTCGGGTGGGTTTGCCGAAGAAGAGGGGGAGATAATATAGAGGGAGGGTGACGGGGAAAGAGAGAGGAGAAGAGAGGGAGAGTTGTGTTGGGGATTGGGAAGCATGTTGGGGGTTGTGAGGGTGTTGGGGATTGGAGGGAGTCTCGGGGGTGGTGGTGAGTTGTTTGCCGAAGAAGGAGGAGAAGATTAGGAGGGAGAGGAGAGAGAGACACACGGGTAGAGAGAGAGAGAGAGAGATATTTTCCCAAGTAAGTTTCTAACTAAAGACAAACACATCCCCCCTAGTACTTATATACTTTATTTATAACCCCCAACTTAACTATTTGATATTATCTAAAAATACAAACACCTCCCCACTAGCTATTTATTTTTTTAAAAATAAGTGATTAACTTTACGAAAAATACATCAAAATATTCAGAAAAGATACGGGGTGTTACACATAAAGATACACTGCTTGGATTTGTCGTCAAGCTTTGATCTTTCATCTCACTGGACATGTACAAATTCCCGACATCCGAACACTCTCAAGTGATCGTAGGACACATTTCTACATATACTCTGTCAGGTATATCTGTCTCCAAAGGAACTGAAGGAGAGAGATTGATCAAATCCACAGTTGTTCTCATCACCTCACCCCAAAAGGTTTTTGGCAGCTTTGCCTGTGACAACATACATCAGATCTTCTCAATGATGGTCATGTTCATCCTCTCTACTACACCATTATGCTGTGAGGTCTTGGGAGGTGTCCTATGATGCTTAATCCCATGGTTCATGCAATACCAGTGGAAGGAACCCTTGTACTCACCGCCATTGTCAGTCCTCATGCACTTCGATGGCTTTCCAGTTTCCCTATCAACACTAGCATGAAACTTCTTAAACACATCAGCCACTTGGTCCTTACTCCGAAAAGTGTATGCCCACACTTTCTTTGAATGATCATCAATGAAAGTGACAACGTATCTTGCACCACCAAGTGTTCTAGTCATCATGGGACCAAATACATCAGAATATACTAATTCTAGAATTGCATACTTTGTAGAACCATAAGAATGCTGAAAACTCAACCTCTGTTGCTTTCCAGCCAAACAATGAGTACAATGCTTCAAAGGATTACATTTAATGCCAGGGAGCTGCTTTTGCTTGGTTAGGACATGAAGTCCTGTCTGACTCATGTAACCAAGCCTATTGTGCCACAACTCTGTAGAGGAATCATCAACCGCATTTACCACTGGACTGGTAAGCTTCACATGCATCACATACACTGAACACTCCTTCATTCCTCTAGCAACAACCAGCGAGCTCAGGGTAAGTCTCTATTTCCCATCACCAAAATGATTGAAATACCCATCTTCATCAAGCTTCCCTGCATAAACTAAATTCAGACGAATATTTGGAACATGTCTGACATCCCTGAGAACAAGCTTGCTTCCAGTTTTAGTCTCCAGGAAAACATCACCTATGACAATGATCTTTCACACACCACCATTCCTCATCTTCACGACACCATAGTCACATGGTATGTAAGATGAGAAGAAATCCCTCTTGTAGGTAATATGAATGGAAGCCCCAATGTCAATAACCCAGCTGCTGCTCTGACAAGCTATACTCACAACATTCTCCTCACAGACAATGAGAGTATCATCCTTATTCGTTGTAGCAACTGTCTCTTCATTCTGTTTTTCCGACTCTTTCTGTCCCTTATTCTTCAGCTTCCTGCACTCTTTCTTCATATGTCCCATACCCCCACAATTGTAACATTTGACAGTCTTCTTCCACTCTCTCGAATGAACTCTCGAGTGGTTCTTTTCTTTCTTTGGACCCCTGTTGTGACTTCTCCGACTGTCGTCTTTCTTTTTCGACACTAGTGCCTCAGCCTCCGAGTTCACCTGACACAGACCGTCTAGCTTCTTCATAAAACAAGCTATCTTGACCATGTCATTGGTCAACTTTCCATCTAGAGCTCTGAGAGCCACTGTCAAAGTTTCCCAGCTATCCGACAAGCTACTAAGGAGAAAAAATGCCTAAATCTCATTATCAAATACAATCCGCATTGCCGTCAACTGATTCATGAGCTCCTGAAACCTGCTCATATTCTCAGACACACTCTGCCCATCCTTGTACCTCAAATTAACAAGCCGCTTCATCAGGTACATATTGTTCTGAGTTGTCTGTCTCTCATACAAAGACTCAAGCTTTCTCCACAATACATCCGCTCTTGTATCTTTGGCAACGTTGTGAAAAATGCTTTGGTCAATCCACTGTCTAATAGTGGCCAAAGTCTTCCTATGCAACGCGTCCCATTCCTTGTCTGACATAGTGGCCGGCTCCGAAGCATCACCTTCGACATGATCATACAAGTCCTTACAAAACAAGAGATCCTCCATCCTCGGTTTCCAAATCGAATAAATTTTCGAGATCAACTTGATCATCGTGCCACCAACGCTATGCTTATCCATTTTAGTCAACACAACCAACCCAAGCCAACAACAATGAACCTGGCTCTAATTCCACTTGTTGGAGAATGCGGGTTCAAAACACGACAATAACCAAAGTCATAGTGAAAGCAAAACGCCCAAAGAATCAAACTTTCCCCACACATATGCAACTAAACAGAGAGCCATACAATGCATTTGAAGACAATAATAAAAACGAGACAAGACCCAATTATTAACATGGAAAACCCGAAATCGGGAAAACCACAGAGTCGCCTCCCCGAATCAAATACTTCCACTATATCAAATCAATATTAGGATCAACACTCATACATATCTAGCAAGCTAGAGGCTCAACCAAACAACAAGAAAATATCATTATTGGCTTACAATATCATCTAAACAACAAGCTAGGGTAAACTGAGTTGTGAGGGTTAGAGAAGGAAAAACGATAATTCAACCATTGGATATCAAGAGGACATTTCCAGGAGCTCGCTGTCCAAATTTGGGCTGAATCGGACAAGATCTCACCATCCGAATGCGGCCGGAACGCCGCTGCCCTGGTGGCTTTTCTCAAGAAGCTGCTGCTTCTATTTCTTCCTCACTGCCCCGCTTTTCACTCAACCCTTACCTTTCTCCCACACAGTGACAACCAGCCACCACTCACAATTGTGAGATACAACACACAAGCCACACAATGATTGGGCCACGTCAACCCATTCATGGCCACAAATTCAAATATCACTGCTACATCCAGCTAGCAAACTGCAAACCCATTTGAATTCTTTTTTTTTTTTAATTTTATTAAATTACTCCATGAGCAATTATTCGGTGTAGCGTGTCACACCAAATGAGGTGGACCCCATACCAACATGATGCGTGCAATCTCTACTCATATAGAGTTATCGGCTCCAATCCCCAAGACCACGGCAGCGATTGTTGTAGTGAATGTCCAGCACCAGACCTGGTGCCCACCCGAAGACCCGTATGTCAAAGTTAACACAGATGCAGCCTTTGTGCAGCCCCATCGAGCAGGCAGCCTGCAGTGCGGTATTGCAGAATAGACAAGAAAATCTTTAGCAACCATGGCTGCTCCGGTTCTTGTCGCCTTGAGTGTTCGTGAGGAAAAAGCCTTGGCAAGTAAGGAGGGGATGCTTTTGGCTTGGGAATGTGGTCAGAGGAATATCGTTGTGGAATCGGATGCAAAATCAGTAATTGATGACATCAACAACGGGAAAGGTTAGCAACAGGGTAGGTCGGAGTATGGTGATGTGATCAACAAAATATATAGTTAATGTTTCTGCAAATTTTCAGAACAGTTACTTCAGATATAGCCATCATTCTACGAACATTGTGGCACACGAGTTAGCAAAGTTTGGATTGTCTGTTCCAAACTAATATATCTGGATAGGTAGTTATTCATCTTGGGCCCTCCATCTTCTTCAAAATGATGTATTGGGGTTCCCAACCCACCTATTTTACATGAATAGAAGATGTGTTTCTCCTAAAAGAAAAGTATAAACATGTCTTTGTGACATCTAATAAAGTACGACGTTTCACTTTTATGTATAACTAGGCGTTACTCAGCGCGTACGCGCAGGGTTAAAGAGTGTCTAACATAATTTGTTTCATAAGGCATTGAATTATACCGGAGGAATGGTTAGACACATTACCAACTGTCACTCATCCAGATTTCTCTATTATAAGTTGATTGATTTCATGTTTGAGCATTCCATAAAAAAAACAGCTAAAAATTATCTAATTAACATAATAGTTCTTCAACAGATATGAGCATATCAACACATGATGCTTTTCTATTTTGAGACTTAACATAGGTTGCATTTTGAAGGGGTACATTCGATCAAATGAACCAAACTCTAAGAACTCCACAAAATAATTTTTGAACGATTTTTCATATAACATCAAATTATATGAATCAAAGATATAGATTTCACTCAAGAACATCAAAATACAATGTTCAATTTCATATAAATATAAATATCTAATACAAAACATAGAGTAAAACAATGATTGTCATCCATAACTAAGAAAATAACGAAACTAGAAGGCTAATATGTCTAACTATACTTCCTTGCCAAATGCAAGTGATCACCTTGCTCATAGGCTCAAGTGATGTATAATTATGTAATTAAAAAGGATTCATAAACTAAAGAGTGCACTCTTAAATTTCCATTAAAACAATGCCAAGAGACATGTCACTTTGAAAATATCAACATACTGCTATTAATTTTCCGTCAATATCCATGCACCGAAAACTTTTAGAGAAGGGGTAAGCTGTTGTGAAACGATAATCGAGAGACAAGAAATAAATAGAGAGACAAGATGTAGGGAGAAAATAGTGTTTTGATGTGTATTATTCTCCAACCCTAAGCCTCCTTATATAGGCATTAGGGTGGGCTAATGGACCAATAACAATATACAAATGGGCTTACAATGTGGTGGATATTCACCAATAACCCCCAGTCCATAATTCATAACACTCCCCCTTGAATATTCACCACTTAGGATGCCTCGTTAAAACCTTGTCATGAAAAACCCAATGGGAAAAAATCAATGACTAAGGAAAAAGAGTACATCCAGTGAATTCTAATAGCTCAACATCGGAAATGACATTCTTCTGGAACGCATCTGAATAGTCCTTGCAGCCTCGTTAAAACCTTGCTTGGAAAAACCCTGTGGGACAAAAAACCATAGCGAAGGAAAAAGAGTGCCGCATTTGGATTGGTTCTCCCCCTCTTGGTAACACCTTTGTACCTGACAAACAAAACCATTGCAAAAACAACAATCTAAAAGAAATAATTAACAATCATGATTGATAAAATGCATATGCACCTAATACTACTCGCGAGTGTACACTTTTTATTTGCTTCGGGCAAATATATATATATTTTTTTTCATGGGAACCAACCTCCATGGAATTTCACAAATTTGTGATTCGTACGATCGTATTTGTAACTAGTTACATTTCAACCCATCTTTTGTTGTTCCTTAGTCCCCGAGACTAATAGAACATTACATCATTCTCACCACGAGATGATTATACTAATGAGAATTTATCATGACCCATATATCATGTTTCTCATTTTACAAGTCCCACGCTTAAAAGCGGACATGAACCTCGAGACAAATCCCACGCATACCAGCGGATTTTTAACCTTAACATGAGTCTCACGCTTTATAGCGGACATATAATAACTACAAAAATCCCACGCTTACCGGCGGATAGTCTCTGCATAGTATATAAATTTCTGCTTCGGGTTGTTTCTATGCTCTACATATTCAAAATGATTGTACCCGATCAGTTTTCTATGCACTTGTTGACTTTGTTTTGGCCAATAACTATTTAGTCAACATTCTTCCCATATGATAAATCACGTGATTTTACAAGCGCTTTCTCAAGATAAACATCATCATTCATAGTAGGATCATACTATTTGTATTAAGGTACCTTTAGCTACTTCCAGAGCTATGAGCCTCTCCCAGGGCTATTCAATTACCAACGTTGGTTTTGATCCATTTTGATGATGTATATATGAACCCCCAAGATTTCTCCAGAATCTTGTGTTCTTAATTTGTAGAGCATGTTAACCATATCCCAAATTATTTTGATGCTTTGATTTATGTTCCTCTTCTGGAGGATCAACATATGTACACAAGCAACCCTTTTATGCTTAAAGTGTATACCCAAACCGACACCCATTTGTCGAGAAGCTATCCATTTTATTGGGATTTTGCATTAGTACATACCCGTAGAGACAATAATAGTTTGGCTCACGTCATGCAATAGGACCCATTCTCCCCCTCATGACATGAGCAATATGATCATAACCATAATGATACTTTGTTGATGCTTCAGGCATCAATTTGTCTCATATGTACTTTGTATAAACCAATCCTCAAATTAAAATAAAAACATTGACAATAAGCAATCTCTTGGACGCCGTAGTTCTCTAATCAAAGTTTCTCCCAGAAACCCAAAAAGAGACGTAAATGTCAATACTTTTATTTAAATTGAGTGATTGTAGATTCTCTCTTCAGGGAGATCTTTTGATGTTATTTTATAACTTCATGTTATAAACATCTTCATAATTTGCATACTTCTGATATGAAAATATGACTTATAAGCATATAAATAGCTTATGTCCAATCAAAACTCATGGACTAAGAACATCTTCTGGATGTTCTACTTTGATTTAAAAAAAAATACATAAAAACAATCTGAAGAAGAAAACAAAAACGTAATCCAGCCCTCTTCAGGAGGGTTGATCAATTATAGAATTTGTGGACATCTCTTCAGGAGATGACTAATTATAATTTCATAACTTCAGGTTATAAAATTCATAACTACTGGTTATGAATGATATCATGTAATATGTTACTTCGGGAACATTTTACTTAGCCTTATATGAATATTGAAAGCCCCGACGAATCCTCTTCGGGAGATTCGTTTTCTGTCAATAATAAATAGAAAACAAAATTGCATTACCCACTATAAACGTGCAAAGTAAAAGAAAATAATAAACGACGACCTCTTCGAGAGGTTTAAACGAAAATTGTAGGACATCTCTTCAGGAGATGTAACTAAAAGTATGACTTCAAGTCATAAAATATATTGTAACTTCAGGTTACAATTCATGAAATAGCGGCATCTTCTAGATGCGCTTGTTTATATATGTTGTAACTTCAGGTTACAAATCATGAAATAGCTGCATCTTTTAGATGCGCTTGTTTAGCTATGTTGTAACTTCAGGTTACAATCACATCATTATGTAATGAAAAAAATACGTAAAAACTGAATAAAATAAAGTAACATAACCTCTTCAGGAGGTTTTAAAAATAAAATTGTACGACAACTCATCAGGAGATGTAACCTAAAATTATGACTTCGGGTCATATAAAGAACTGTCGCAACTTCATGTTACGATAAAATTCATCTCTTCCGGAGATTTTAATAATATTTGTTATGACTTCAGGTCATAAAAAAAATGATGTCATAACTTCGGGTTACGATCAGATAATCAAAGAATTCACAACTTCCGGTGTGAAAGTATAATTGTATCACTAGCTTGGACCAATATGTGGTCAAGAATTAAAATCTCTTCAGGAGATCGATCATGACTTCGGGTCATATAAAGAAAAACGCCGCAACTTTAAGTATAATGCGCTATGACTTCAGGTCATAAAAAAATAGTGCCCTAACTTCAGGTTATGAAAAAAAAAATATGAAAACATGATTTTTATCATGTCAAATTACTTGAGACCGATTTTGTTCATGGACTAATATCACCTGTGGAGATCAATAAGTAATAAAATTGTGTAGAATAAAAAACAAACTACATATTTTTTTTTTATTGTCTTCAGAGGCTGAATATGAATAGTACACAACATGTTCAAAAAGTAATACTTCGTGAGCAAATTGCTGATTACAAAGGACCTGCACATGTTTCGTCAGGTCACGGGTTTGAAACCATATAAACCATACTAGAAATTGATAGACTAAACAAGTTCGGGTTTGGATCGAGTGGTCTTGGTTCCAAAGCAGTTTCTAGAACAATTGATCCATCTCTAGTTTGTTTTATGTAGACACTTTGAGTCATATTTACATTGATACAAGCCAAACAAACACAACCAATCGAACTATTTAAACTAGTTCAGATGAGGAAGTATATATGTTGGGTTACAAACCCTAGAAAAGTCCACTGTATTCTAAAACAATAAAAGACAAATCATAATACCTAGGAGTCTATTCAAGTTAGGAGAATGAGGATTAATTCTTTTGACGAATAAGAAAACAAAATTTATGTTTTCTCCTCTCATACCTGTCTGCAAATAGATCTCTTTTGTAAGATAGAGCCCAATCGTTGTAGTGGCGACCTGGTGTATCCTAACGGCATGCTTTAGGTCTTCTTTTCGTTTCACCTCTTGTCTACTAGAGCTGTCGTGCTGATAACGTGTTGTGAAACGATAATCGAGAGACAAGAAATAAATAGAGAGACAAGATGTAGGGAGAAAATAGTGTTTTGATGTGTATTATTCTCCAACCCTAAGCCTCCTTATATAGGCATTAGGGTGGGCTAATGGACCAATAACAATATACAAATGGGCTTACAATGTGGTGGATATTCACCAATAACCCCCAGTCCATAATTCATAACATAAGCTATATTTAAGACGATGTTTTTGGCTACCAGCATATCATAATTTTTTTTTTAAAAAAAGGCATACAATGTCATTTCACACCTTTCTTCTTGTCTCAACAAATATGGATAAAATAAAACAGTCTTTGCAAGGTACAAAATTAATAAGATTGTAACGTAATGCCTCATTTGTGTAGATATGTGGAAGAGTGAAATAATTTTCAAACTGTAATAATTTGCACTGTATATTAATATGTTTATGCACTTACATGTAAGAAATAGTATTTGAGTTATCTAATGAATTATCGTATGATAATTCTTTTGTTATTGGATAAAGGAAAACAGCCTTTGAAAGGTACAGAATGAACAAGATTGTAGCGTAATGCCTCATTTGTGTAGACATGTGGAAGAGTAAAATAATCTTCAAACTGTAATAATTTGCACTGTATACTAATATGTTTAGGCACTTACATGTAACCAATAGTATTTGAGTTATCTAATGAATTATTGTATGATAATTCTTTTGTTATTGATGTTCGGATGGTTACTTTAAAGGATCATCACTAAGAGCTAAATAATTCACATGTTGGTGATATGATTTAGCAATTGAATTATTTAGTTAACAAAAAAAATTACAAAAACTAGTGGTAAACTTTTGGTGCACTTTTGTGTCTGTGACAAACATTGATTTTATTAATTCGGTTCAATGGTAGCTTATGTACATGTCTCAAAGGTAATAAATTTTGTATTTTAAATTTATGTATGTAATATCTATAGTAATATAAGAAGTAGTCATAAAATACATTATGAAATGATATATTAATTGCTAAAACATTAGTAACCATTTCGCAACTTCTATCATCAAATAATTTAATTATATCCATTAATTCTAAAATTTAAGAGTTGAGTAATAAATGAAAATTTTGAAGTTACATGATGACTCATGGAATCGAATTGGACATGTTGGCACCTAGAATGATATTTCACTGGTTATAAATCCAAATAAGCACTCCACGTATTTACACATATACATAAATTAATTGACACATGGCATGATGAGGTTTAACCTGCTTTTATATATTATATAAGATGTTTTAAATTTTTTCTTTAACAGTTTTGAAAATTACCACCCGACACGTGCAACGCACATGTCTTTTACTAGTAAGTTAAAGAGTAAGTTCACACCGAGATAGCCTAAATTTATACTGTAGAGTAAGTTGAGCTACCTAGAATGAAGTCTATGGAATTTCATATGATGTATATTATACTTTGAAAAACCGCCACCGTAAATTTGAGTGTTACACATGGTTTTATAATAAGCTACCCGTGTTTTAATATGGAATCGTCTACTACCATAATTATCGTTATTGTTGCCCATTCTATCACTCCATCTCATTGCACCTTCAATTTGAAATGCTATTTATCCTGCCGTACACTGAGCAAAAAAATTGTGAAGGAAGGAAACGTTCCCTGTACATAGCATGGTGCAAAAGGATATTACTCGCCCTCATTTCTGAGTTACACATTGTGAAAATATGCCTTCAAATGCTACAAGGACCAGGAACTTTAGAACCATAACATGAATCAACAGCTTCAGAAACAGATAGAAATATGTTGCCTTCCCCAATCTTTTCAACAAACTTGGCTACTTTGAGCTTCTGAATCACTTGCCACCTTGGGTTAGCAATAGCCAACTGCAATAACAATAGGAAGAAACAATATCAAACACCAAAAGATAACCCATCTTAAAAACAACTTCGAAGAAGAAGAGATCAAGATCCTCACTTCTACGCCTCGTTCCATCAATTCCTTATGCAATTCTTCCAGCGCGTGTATGGCGGAAATGTCAACCGTCATCAAATCTGTGGTACAAGCCACCAAGAATAACTTTTTTTTAGGGAAATAGAATAATTAAAAAAAAAAAATGGGTAAAACTACATTTTCTACAATATTGATTTAGTGATTGATAAATGGAGCAGCTCTTAAACTTACTCGCCATGTCAAGAACCACAACCCGAGTTGTTCCATTTCCTGCTTCTTCTTCTACTCCGTCCTCCTCTACCACCCATCTCAATATCCTAAAATAGCCAAAAGAAATACCCAAATTAGTATCAAATAAAAATCAGGATTTCATCACCGAATGGCCTCTCGAATTTACCTTTCTCTGATAAAATTGGCATTAGCAAAACAAAGTAGCCCAGAGTTGACCCGAACGATGACAATCCCCGGCGTTTTAACCGCCATTGGGTACTGTTTGGTGTCGCAGAAGTTGTCTGTTTCCGGAATTCTCCCAAGTATTTCTGTCCCCGGTCTAATGGATAGTATTAGTATCTTCGCGAAGGAGATTATGACCTGCCATTTATTTCAAATAATTTTCAACTTAAGAGGGCTGATATAGCTTTAAATTTTCTATTTCCAGAGACTAGATGGGGATCTTACTGCTGCCAGAAGACCAATTTCTATGGATTTAAACAGTACGCCGACGAATGCACCTATGCAGGCAAGGAAGTCTAGCTTGTCGACTTTCCATATATGGCGAGCAGCACTGATGTCAATGAGTCCAGGAAGTGCTGATAAGATGATGGAGGCAAGTATGGCATTTGGCGTAAAATACAAAAGCCTTGTCAGCAGTTCCAGTGACACAATCACTGTGACAGCCATTACTATATTTGACACCGCTGTTTGACACCCCGCGCTGAAATTCACTGCTGTTCTCGAGAACGACCCTGCAACATATATATTTTGCATAGAAATATTATTCGTCAGTTTAATTCCTCGGAAAACAAACTTATGACATATGACCTCCATGCAGTATACGTTTGCTGACAGTAATATACATACACTATGAAAACTGACAGATAACCCCACGCTGACATCATTATCTTTACTGTTGAGGCGTGATGTCAGTAAAATCAAAACTACTGCTGCGCGATATCAGTAAAATCAATATTGTGTGGGGGTTATCTGTCAATTTTGATAGTGCATGTATCGCACTGTCAGCGAACATATACTGCCCGTGGGGATATGCGTCAAAAGTTTCTAGACACATAATGTAATTTTTTTAGACAAGAAGCAGCGGACACACACCAGTGGCAACGTAGCACGAGGTCATAGAGCCTACTAGGTTCATGAAACCCATAGCCATCATCTCCTTATTCCCATCAATATGGTAGCCTTTAACAGAAGCGAAGGACCGCCCAACAGCAATCGCTTCCTGTGTCATATGATAAAAGGATTGTTTTAAAACAATTTTTTGTTGTAACAAATTGTTTGAAATTAATTGAGGAAAATTATTTGAAAGAGTGAGGTACAAACAGTTAGAGCAATAATTGCACAGATGAGCCCAGCTTTGGCTGCTTGCCCAACATGCTGGCCTCTGAACTGTAACTGATTAGCTGAACTTGGATTGATGCCTCCTTTAAAGTGTTTCACTATTTTAACTCCGTGCTTATCGGCTTTTGTCAGGTAAACGATCAACGTCGAGAAAATGACAGCGAATAATGGTGCCATAGCTGGTATCCAGAAGAGCCTTTTCTTCTTTCTGCCCTGTAAACCCCACATTTATACTCTATAAAAAAAAATACTGAGGAAGAACAAGAATACCCCAGAAGGGTAAAGTAGTCCAAAATACAAGTTTATGACTTACAATGTATCTGGCAGCTAAGATCAAGATGAGAAATGAGCAACCAAACACAAAGTTCAGAGGAGACCACTGTCATAGAAAACAAGGATACATAGATATAAGAATGTTTTTTTTTTCCTTTCACAGACAACAATAAAAAGGAATTATATGCTAAATGACACTTACAGGATGCTGAAGCGATTTAAACACGGCCTCTAACACGGAGACTATATCAGTTTTGGTAGTGAAATGTTCGATCCCAAATAGTCCCTTGAGTTGTTGAAGCCCAATTATAATGGCTGCACCTCCCATGAATCCAACAATGGCAGCGTGTGACAGAAAATCCACCAGAAATCCCAATCTGCAGAACACATGCATACACCGATCAGAATCTTTCATCTTCAAGAAGAAGAAGAAGAAGAAGAAGAAGAAGAAGAAGAAGAACCTGAATAAACCAAACAAAGCTTGGAAAGTTCCAGCAAAGAAAGTGACAGTGAAAACAAGCTTCCTGTAAGCTATGGGATCAGCTGCAGGATCTTCAAGTTTCTGAACCATGGAGGAAATTAACAAGGAAACAACAGCCACAGGTCCAATGGCTATCTCTCTTGAGCTCCCCATGAAAGCATAGATCAGAGGCGGAACCACACTCGTGTCTAGTAATGGACGTCGCGAAGAAAAAATAATATATTTTTCAGTCACAAACAACCTCAAGAATCAAAATGAAAGAAAATGAACATGTTAGCAACTTACACAAGCCATATTGGGGATCAAGCTTGGCTAAGCTAGCATACCCAATACTCTGAGGAATGCTGAGACTGGCAAGTGTTAGACCTGCCATGAGGTCATTCTTGAATTTAGTTTGCTTGTAGTTTCTTCCCCATATAAGGATTGGAAATAGACCTTGCAAGATTGAAACAATGCTTCTTCTTGGCTTGGCTTTCTTGCTGGATGATGATAATGAAGGTGGATGAGGAGAGACAGTTTTTGTTATGGTATCGATGATATTGCGAAGTGGAGATGGTGGTTTTGGGGGATTTAGCACCCAATCTGACCTCTCCATCCTTCTTTTGTGTTCCATGTTAGGCTGCTGGTGATCTTCCATGTTTAAGCTCAGAGTGGGAAGTGTGCCCATTGTTGGATAAACCTTTCTGTTGCTACCTTCTGCCTTAAGTACTCATACAAAACTGTGATTTTTTGAATTATTAAAAAATTGTTATTAATCATTAAAAAAGTGTTTTTTAATCAACGAAATAAACAAATAAATAAATAAGTAAATAAATAAATAAATAAATAAATAAATAAATAAATAAATAAATAAATAAATAAATAAATAAATAAATAACCTGCTATTTTTTCAACCTATTGAGGTTGTGTAAAGTTTGCTCCACTAACAAAAGATCATATTTCTATTCAATTTCATTGATTTTTTTAGGTGAAACATTACATTGTCTTGCCATTGAATTTTCTTCTCTGAAAAAAAAAAAAGATTATTCATGCAATGTAAAAGACAGTTAACCCCCTGAAGTTGGTGCAAAAACACTTTCTCCACCTCTAGTTTGGGAAATAATACTTTCACCCCTTCTTTCTGTCTAATTTCAAGATATTTGCATTTCCTAATTGTGACATCATTAGTCTGGTGGCGGCTCTTCATTATTTTAATAGTTTCCGGGACAATTCCGCTCCCTTAGTGTATGATATGATACAGTCAGGGGATGTAAGTGTTCTGAAGTTTAGAATAGAAAAGGGGTGAAAGTGTCATTTCCAAAACGGGAAGGGGTGAAAGTTTTTTTCTTGCATCAAATCTGCGGGGGTGAAAATATCTTTTACCCATAGCATTTCATGCTTAGTTGGGTGAAAAGACACAATTTCAACCCCTCAGGTTTGACACAAACAGACTTTCATCCCTTTTGGTTTGGAAAATGACACTTTCACCCATTTACTGTGCCAAACTTAAAGACACTTGCACCTCCATGATTGTAATTTGTCCCAAAAATTAGTATCAGTGACGGACCCTCACTCGCAGAGACTAAGACTTCACAACTAGGAGTGTAAGCGTCCTTAAATTTACCTCAATGAAGGGGTGAAAGTGTCATTTCCCAAAGTAATAGGGGTGAAAGTGCTTTTGCATCAAACTTGAGGGGGTGAAAGTATCTTTCACCAGTCTTATTTTTATTTTGTACTGTACATATTAATAGATTCACTGGCAGGGTCATTTTCCTTTTTCCAGTTGGTCCAAGAAAAACAAAAAGGCTTTCCAATTATTCTTCTTTTATTGATGTTTCCTATTCAGTTCCCAGTTGATGCCTTTCCTCATATTCTTTTTTGCTTGCCTAGAAATGTGGTCCACTGTAAATTGTCGGATCAGTGCAATATTAATTTTACACCAATAACATATAAATGATCAATTATTCCAAGTCGACACATCTCGGTTCTCCACAGCACATTCTCTTGCGAAATCAGCCAAATGAGCTTGCTTTTGTCTTTAGCTTTGGCAGGACTTCCTCTTTACATAGATCTTTTTGGGATGCGCCCAGAGAGCCCCAGATGTACAAAACTTCTGTTTCATTCTATGATATCTCGTTGTTTCTGTGGAGAAATAATATTAAATATCGTTCGTTACTCTTCCTGTATGTTTATTATGGCATGAGTTATTTAAAATATAGATTCACTAGCGAAAATTTTGATCGAGAGAAACATTAACATATATGTTTCATCGAGATTGTTTATATTTCTTTTCTGACGCAAAGAAATATTCATTCCAGCCAAAAAATTTAGGATTATAGTACATGTTAAGGAAGGCGATTCATTACAAGATATTTTGAACATGAAAAAGCAGTTACAAATTGCTATCACTTAATTACTACGATTAAGGTTAGACTACCTTCCATTCAGCTGATATATATTGTTCTTGAATAGATAGGTAGGCAAACTTCTCTTTAAATTATTAAATTCCCCCCTCCCCCCAACAAAGTTAGGTAATTACCAGCATAAAGATAACCCAGGACAAAGATAACAAATACAATGGACTCACTCTTACTGAAGCAACTAAACTCTTTATCTGTTTCTAGTGGAAAGTTTAAAGTGATTTGAACTCATGAAAATCCTGATAAGATTTTTTTTGTTGTAGTTCTAATTGTCTGTCTCAAAGAGGTAATTTGCTTGACTTTGGGACTAGTCATTTGAGAATGTTGGCAACTTCTTGTTACCATAAACTATCACATTCATCATACCAAAAAAAGTGAATGTAGATAGACTTGCAGTCACAAATCATACAAAAGTTGTTTTTATCAGAATAGAAAGCTAGATGCCCCATCTCTCTTGAATATTATTTTTAATCGTTCAGTTAGACTATGACACCCTCACAAAGAAGTGAATGTAGACGGAGATGTGGTGCATGTGAGTTAGGACGCTACATTCCAATAGCCTCGGGCCATGAAACAATAATTTTGACTCAGCAAAGAGGCAAGGACGTATGTTAGATGACAGCATAATGTGACACGTTTTTTTAGTAACGTTTTAATTCGAGGTCTCTTTAAGATACACAAGAGTTATTTTTTTTTTCTTTTTCATATTAATTAATTTTTACGCAAATACTTCACACACTGATAGAAGCAGTATTACCAAACTGGTCCCTAACAATACTAGTGGGCTGGATGAGATGTTTCATGTTGCACACCAAGCTTAGTGCCTGTGGGTTTGTAATAAGAATAATGGTTGGCAAGGTGGTACTAAGTGGACTACATAGGCATAGGCATGCATATGTGGGTGGTTAGATGCTAGACTCCAAGCATTTTCTCAGTCATACTATAGCATGACAAATTGACAAAAGATGTGTATATATGGATGTATATCTTCATCTTTACATGAAAACCTCTGACCACCAGTGAGATTGAGAGAATGGACATGTATGGAGGAGGAGCTTGGCTAGGGTTGTGTTGGTCCCCTTTGATCCATTGAGAACCACTTGTCCCATAAGTTGTGTTTTTCTTCTGACCACTTTACATAGTGCTCCTCCTCCAGTCTCTATGAAGTTACTGCCACCCACCACTATGCAATAATACTTGATTCCAGTCACTTGTAAAATGCTTTGTATTATTGGACCCATATTCCATGTATATATCCCTCCAATATTTCATGGACTTGTCAACCTAAAGCTTGTTATTCTTTTTCCCACAGTTAGGTCATTCATATTCTTGCATCTCATTGAGACCCTTTCTGAGATTTGGTCAGTGATCTCATTTATTTTGGTCACACACTTCAAAGTTCAAACAAGGCATATATGCTTGCAATTTACACAATATTGTAATTAACACAGAGTATGTCACTCGAGAAGACGAGAACACCTTCCAAAAGAAGCACAAGGGGTTAATAGAATGGGGGAAGAGAGACTGAATTCCGAGTGACAAATAAAACATTTGATTGTTATAGTACTAGAGCAGGATGATGACACGTGTTGGCCTGTTCGGTTTCAATCACTTAAAAGAATGAGAAAAAGGCGATATTTGTTCCTTTTCAACAACAATCGAAAAAAAGAGATACATTGAACGCATGGCCTATGAACACTTCAGACCCTTCTGCATATTTTGATTATGTGACTCTTTCAGCACATTTTGTCAAGCTATTCACCACATGTAGCAATTTAGAAAAAGGGATGGATTTTTGATTTTGCAAGTCTTTCGACACATGTTGTGGATTCGTTGTAATCACTTTAACAAAATGAGTGAAGAACATGAGATGTTGATATATATCATGACACTCGTGATCATGGTTATAACATACACAAACCATTGATGCCATCGCGGGTTACATAAATGCAATAAAACTCAAGACACGTGCATTTCAATAAAACCAAACAATCATTTAGCAAAACTTTTCCTTGTGGTTGTAATCTCTAACACAGAGTTGTGCGTTTGCTTTTGTGCTTCACAGGACAACGAAAAACCTCCAATCATGATTGAATTGGATTGGATTGGATAACAACGAGCTACTGACCTTCATTTTATTACCCTTTATATATATAAGATTTGACTTCTAGCTACTTCAACGTGGTGGGGAGACCCCTATACTAGAATGAGCACCTGCGTTATGACATTTCATTTTCGTGAATCGCATCAGTGTGCAAATACCTGCTGCTTTAATCATGTGGAAAATAGTGGAGTAGGAGCTAGCGAATGGACATGTGCTCTTATTATCTTCCAAAAAGTAGAAATAAAGGGCTCGTATTACGGATTCATCGTTTTCCAGTTTGAGACTCAAATGTTCCTATTTCTGTTGCAATACAGAAGGATTAATGTCATGGAAGAGCATTGTTTAAATGTAATCATATAAGAGCATCTTGCACAGTGGTCTGGTGCAGTCGTCCGCTGTAATCTGGCAGGGCTGTGGTGAGGGACTGTGGGCAAATGGATTGGTTCTTGTCTTGGCATTGTTGGAGCCTCGGCTTGGACCACTGTTAGACACTGAATTGTGCATATATAGGAGCTTGCTCTACTTGAGCAAATTTCATCCTTCGGCATTCACATCAGTTAAAGACATGTTCCTACCTACACATGAATTCCCAAATGCACAAATTAAGATACCGTCTTCATCCATTGCCAAATTTCGCATTTTTGTCTCTCTGATTATCTTATTTTGTTTAACTATGCTTGCTTGACGAAAACTGCCCCTATATATGGTATATGGGAATGCAATAACAAAATTGAGTTTGTTTTCCCTCTGGAGGTGTCACAAGCAGAATATCACATTCATACGTCATTCGTGTCTCCCAGCCATTTCCTGGTTTTACCTAAGCATATAGTTAGACAAGCATTTGAAACAAAAATATGAGTGCTCTCTTAGCTTATTTCTGAATCAAATAAATACCGTGGAGATCCCATGACACATATCAAACGAGTTTAGTCCGAAATTTCATTGTGCGCTTGACGCAGGACCGGAGTACAAAGACGGCCAAACTTCGTGAACTTTGAAGTTGGTCTGATGGGTGTACTTTTATTTGATGCCGAACTGCTAGACAATAACAACCAAGAGCTTGTGGCGCTGATATATGGACGTCAGTTTTCGGCGATCCTACATCGTTTAGGGTGTCACATGACTATTTTTCTGTTTGCTTTCATATTTTTGGTAACTCTTAACTGCATACTTTCTTGAGCTAGGATACTCAATTCGTGATTCTGCAAATTGTGATAGTCTTAGAATTTCTTCCTTTGTTAGTGGTGTGAGTTTGGTACGTTTTAATTTTTACTATTTTTAGCAGTTTTTATGAGAATAAGTCTATTTTAACAAGTTAGCCTACGGGCAGAATTATCTTTTATTCTATTGACTTTCAGGATTTCTCTGTATTGAGAGTTCATTGTTTTACCTGTAGATTGACGAAGATCGTCTCATTCTCGTTCTTTGCTGCTGCAAGTGGTATCAGAGCAAGGTTTTACCTTGCTCGAGATCTTATGACGGGTGTAGACGAACGCTGTAGGGTTTTGATAACGGATACGCAGCGGAATAAACATAAATTAATCCGTTCAAGACCCTCCAAGGATCACAGGAAGAGAGAACATAACGATAGTAAGGGATTAGTGTCAAAGTACCTTTTGGATCTCCTTTGATGACTTCACATGTGAAATTGTGATCACGTCTCTATGGCTAGTCTACTCCTAAAATTGAAACAGGATCTTTCAAGCCTTTGTGCTAGCTTGGATTGAAGGAAGAAGAAGAAGAAGAAGATCACGATCACGCAAAATGGAGCCAAAAGGTGGACGGCACCTCTTATGGCCGACGGGTAGGGGGCGGTCCCAAGGGGGGGGGGGGGGGGTTCGGCCCTCTTTGAGATTTCTCTCTCTCCTTGCTTTTCTCTCCCACTCAGTGTGTTATGAGCATTAGTTATGTGGGAATGAAGCTAGGAGTGTCCTTTATATAGTCCAACAACTCCTTGTTGACTGCATAAAAGCCCATATCCTAATCATGTCTATATACGGATTAGTCCAACTTGTAAATTAGTCCTACTAAGTTTGCAAGTAGTTGTGTGTTGATCCTTCTAATTAATTAATCATATTAATTACTTCCCTAGTCCGGTCTAATCCATAGGGAGTGTGACGCCATAGGTTTCTACTTAGTTTGTAGTAACAATTTTCTAACATGGAGCGGCCTCTAACGAGACATCCATGCTACCCGACTGATAGAAATAGTCATCCGACATACATTGTGCAAGTATTGTCTCATCCCTTTGTCTTATATCCGGATTGGACACGGGACATACAAGTCACATTTGTATATCCAATCCACTATTTCTCGATCGTGGGAATAGTCTCATCCATGCAAATAAATCAATATCTCATATTGATTTATTCGAGTCTGGCCAGACATTCTATGAGCACCATTCCTCGAGTGGCCGTGAATATTTACTCTCGTTATGTGGGAGGAAAAAATCCTATCTACGTCACTACCATTTCTAAGTTTGCTTCTTTATTGTATCAGACTAACGCCTTTATTACTACCATGTTACGGTGTTGCGTTTGACGATGTCAAAATACAACAAACCACAACTAGACGATCTAGTGACTTCAAGTCTAAGGATGACAATACCGTTGTCACTACGAGAAGCACTTGTGACTTTACATAACTTGTATGTAGCATTCTCGTTATGGGTCAATTCAGTATGCTATTACTCCTAATGCATACCCATGTGTTGGATCGTGATATCTCCATATCAATCCAACCCCATACTAGTCTATAGTTGATCGTCCTATTAATCAATATAATTGAATAGGGATATTTAAGATAAACAACATATTTGGAATCTAAGGACTTCATTATATTAAATATCCGAATAAATAATACAATGAATGTTTCTAGCCAAAAACACTATTCATACTAAAAATATTGCCTCTAGGGCATCTATTCCAACAGTCTCCCACTTGCACTAGAGCCAATCTGGCGCATCCCGTATGCCCATAGACCTAGTGTTCCCTTCATGCTTGCACTGAACAAGCGGCTTTGAAAGAGGATCTGATAGATTCTCATCTGTAGGAATCTTGCATATCTTCACATCTCCTCTATCGATGATATCTCGAATAAGATGGAATTTCCTGAGTACGTGTTTGGATTTCTGGTGTGACTTGGGTTCCTTTGATTGTGCGATCGCCCCAGTGTTGTCACAATACAACTTGAAAGGGGAGTAAACAGGTAGAAATGCAGTACAGATACTCTAGAAGGGGAAGTTTGAATAGAGTATGCCAATTTTTTGCTAAACTCTGCAAGAGTAGAGGTTTCAAAGTTTTGTAAAGAAGTTCAAGGCCTTGAAAAGATTTTCAAGCCCTTGGAATAAAACAATTTTGAATATATAGAAGAGTAAGCCTATTTCAAGGCCTTGAAATGAGTTTCAAACCCTAGAAATGAAACTGTTTTGAATGCTGCAATTGAACTAAGTATGAGACAAAAATGTACATGCAAGAGACACAAGATTTATAGAGTTCAGTCAACTTGGACCTACGTTTATACCTTAAGGATCTTCTCCCTGCAGGATTTTCAACACAATCCTTATTAATCAAAAGTTAAGCCCTAGATCTCAAGCACAGAGATATGCCTTACTCCGTTACAGCTTGTGGTTCTCACTAACCTATCTAGTACCTGCTCTAGCTAACTGATTAAATAAGAATTCTCTATTGTTCACCTTGAACAATCCTTGAGAAAGAGAGCTAGAAGTAGTATATGAATGATATAAAATTAAGTACAAAGCAGAAGAACACTGGAAGTGAAACTGCGGTGAGAATGCAGTGATCTTATGAGAATTGGATTGAGAGAATGATCTGCTTCTTTGATGCTCAGTAATCCTTGAATTTGTCTATGTTTTTGCCCATTGAGTGTTGTTTCAAATGCTTCAAATTTAGCTCCATTTATACTGCTCAAATGATTAGCAAATCTTCCTGATTTTCAGCAATAAACTTCCCTGTTTATTAGGTAACAATCTTTGACTTCTCTAACAGTCTTCCCAACGGATAGTTGATCAGAATCTTTAAAGATAATGAGTTGATCTTGTCATTAAAAAGATTGAGAAGCTGTCAAGAGTGTTTGATTGATCACAGAATCACAATCTCTCCGTATTTCCTTTCCTGCAAAATTCAGGTTAGGAAACCAATCCTGTAAAATAGGAAATGAATTTTCCCTGCAAAACTAAGTCAAACAGATTAACCAGATGAAGTCTAAGTGAATCAAGGCTTTTTTTTTCATCACCAACTAATAACTAATCAATAATAAGAGTGAGAGAGTTAGAATAAGATCAGAAGAACTCCCCCTTAGCATATGCATGCAGGACATACAATTTCAAGGCTTTGAATGTCAGTTTCAAGTCTTTGAATGTTAATTCAAGGCTTTGAAGGCTGTTTCAAGGCCTTGAAATAGCTCTGCTATTTCAATCCTGTGAAACATGTGATCTTACAATCTCCCCCTTGATAAAAGACAAAACCACTTACTGTTTGATGCTTAGTTTCTGCAAAAAATACTTATTAGCATATATCACCAATAGTCATAACACATAGGTTCCAAAAGAAATCCAACTTATTCAGTAACAAACTTGAGCAGAAAAACAAATAAGTCTTAGATAATTCCCTACTTACCAAAAAGACAGGTCACTAAGAACATACAAACAACCTATGAAAGAGTTTATGGGGTTGGGTCTTCATCTCCTTCATGTCCTCCTTCCTCTTCTTCACTGTCTTCTTCATCTGCATCTTGATCTTGTGCAACCTCTTCTTCCATACCAGCAGTTTGTTTTTCGACCAAGTCTTCAGCAGTGGCACTTTATAGAATGGTTGGATTTGGATATTTCTTCTTTTTCTTGATATTTATAAGTAGTGTGCCTGACTCAAGACTGTCTACTTCTTCTCCTTATTGAACAGTCTGCTCATCTATTACATGCTTTCCCTTATTCTTGTCTTAAGCAGTTTCTTCCTGGTTTAAGAGTTCACTGGGCAATTCTCTTTCAGAAACATCCTTCTTGAGACCTTTTCCAGCTTGAAAGACATCCTCTGGGACATCAAACACAGTCATGCTTATAAAGATGTTCTCAACCATGTACTTTACATGCCTGAGATCAGTCCCAAACTCATGTTGGTTGGCTTTGACTTCATACATTTCCAACTCTAAACCATCAAGTATCTCAACAACAGAAGACATATATGGAGGCTGTGAGGTCTGTCTTGAAGTAGGAGTTAAGTTCTTGGGTTTGAGAAAATTCTTTGAACCCAATTCTTCTTCTGTCAACTCTGAGTACAACTTCCAAGTTTTTGCTTTAGTCTTCACCACTCCAATCTTCTCAAATGATTTTTCATTTAGCAGACCAAACCCAGTAGTGATAGTCTCTTCACCAGCAGTTGGAATATCAAGGTGTTGGAAGAAAGAGATGAGCAAATTTGCATAAGGTAAAGGATGCTTTCTCTGATTAGTTTGGCTAAACAGCATGTGTTCCATTAAAAGCTTTGGAAGATCAATTTCATGTTCATGCATAAACAGATACATTATATATAGCACCCTCTCAATGATCAACTCCTTGGGATGTTCTCTTGGAAAAATGCATCTCATCGAGATGGTGAATAAGACTTTGGCTTCAACATTAACACAGAGTTTGTTAACTGTTTGGATGAGGCAGGGATGTTGGGTAGAAAGAACTCTTCTTTTTCAACTTCAAAACTTCACTCTTGAGAGGATGGTTTGTTTTGTCATACCTCTTAGGACAGCCTAGGACAGTTGAAAACTCGGCATGATCTAGTTCCATATTGACACCAGCAACTCTAGTTTGAATTACGAGATGTGCAGTGTTCTTAATTTGCTTCATATTGAGGTAGAAGAATCTGGTGAGTCTTGGATAGGCTAGCTCAGGAGGATTTAACAAGAACCAAAGAGAGCTTTTCCTTAACATAGTTATGCAGTTCCGTTTCATTCCATGCAACATAGGAAGACTGACCAAGCTACAGAATGCAATAGGTCTAGAAGCAAAACCATCTAACCACTGACCTTTGGAAGTGTTCGTGATGAACCAAGTTTCATCAGGAGCTGAGCTCTTTGAGTAGATCTGCAAAAAAAATTCAACATCTTCTACTATCACCTTTCCTTTTCCTTTTTCAGCTTCAGAATGCTTGTTTTTCTTTAGTTTCTTGGGACTTGAGATCTGTGTTTCTGGTTGCTTTTCTGTAGCAGTTTTCTCTTTCTTCTTCTTCTTCTTCTTCTTCTTCTTCTTCTTCTTCTTCTTCTTCTTCTTCTTCTTCTTCTTCTTCTTCTTCTTCTTCTTCTTCTTCTTCTTCTTCTTCTTCTTCTTCTTCTTCTTCTTCTTCTTCTTCTTCTTCCTTGAAGATGATGCCACATCCTTCTTAGATTTCTTCTTGGGTGGAGTAAGTTCTGGAATTGCTTCTGCACTGGGGGTCTTAGAACTTGAATCCCCGCTGATTGTTTGAACCTCTTCTGTAGGGGTCTTTCTTTTCTTCTCTGTACCAGATTTCGAACCACCAGCCATCTTGATTCTGTCAGAGGCTCTTCTTGTGCTCATTAGGGTTTAGGAGAAGAATAGAGAGGTTGGAATGATACGGAGAGAAAGAGAAGAGAATATAAATAATGGAAGAGTTTGAGTTTGAAAAGGAAACCTCAATATCTCTTTGATCTCAAAATATTTGTAATGATCAGAAAAGATTCAAATCTTTGAGGCCGTTGGAAACAAATATTTTAATACTATATTTGGCTGAAAAGAGATTTTGAAATAGGTTAGGGGTAATATTGAGCAAATATCTACAGAGATAGCACCCAATATTGTATGATCCAAGAGTTAATGTCTAAACAGTTATCAGACTTATTTTCAAGGCTTTGAAATGGATTTCAAGGTCTTGAAAAGCTGTTTTGCTGAAACAGATAAGATCAAACAAATCAAAGGTTTGAAAAGATTTTCAAGGCTTTGAAAATCAGTTCAAACCTTTGAAACACATAATAACTTACCTTCCTTACCTGACACTCCCCCTAAACCAATGCATATTTATTTAGCATACCCAATTCCAGTCTTAGGGATGAAAATCTTTCATCTGACAATGGTTTAGTGAAGATATCTGACGCGATTTCTTAACGCGCTTTGACGCAAGTATACGGTCAAGTAGTATTAGGAGTATTTTAAGACTCCGAGTATCGAACCCAAGGGAATTTTTACGATTATTAGCTAATTAAAGATTAATGCAAAGATATCTCAGTAACCGGTAAAAAGTGTTTGACTTTGAGAGTTCCTCGCTCACAAACAAGCGACTTATAATAACTATCACTAAGCTAATTGTTTTGTATGATTTTCACTTTAAACGAGAATAACTGTGATGGAATACGATTAAGAATGAGAACTAGGCAATTGATGGTCCCTAGGGTTGCTAATAATTTCCGGATTATGCTTGAAACACTTTATGCACGTTTTAGTTACACCGGGTAACACTCGTCATGATATTCTCTCGATCTCACATGAATTTGTGTAATCGGTTGTCTTCGGGTCCTTTCGGTCAACCGTCATCTACCGTTACGCTCTAGTTGGTTCGCTAGGTTCGCTCACTGGGTCCCGTCGGACCACCGCTTTCACTAAGTCCTACCGATACCAACCGAAACTACCCTCACACGGATAATCAAGTTTCTATCTCCTCTCGGTCTCAAGAAACTACAAGATTACCTACGATATTCTTCAACATGTCTCACAAAGTTCACTCTCGTGCAACAATCTCAACAACTAGTATCCTACGGGTGATCAAGCCAAGAACACTAAGAATGAAGTACAAGAATACATAACATAACTAAAACATTCATAGATTTAAGTTCAAAACGTGAATCAAGTCTTCAACCTGGAAAATAGTTCACAAACCCTAGTTCTACATCAATCACCTAGCTTAAAGAGTTTAGCTAGACATGATATTGTTCAACAAACTCAAAATATCAAAATTCATAGAGAATAGATGAAGAAAAAGTAATCAAACGCTAAAAATCTTCAAGAATGATGATCTTCTTCGCTTCAAGCTCCGTCTCCAACTCCTCTAGCTCTCCAAGACTCCAAAGTATGCGTGCTAGTCCTTCCTAGCACGGCCTCCTATGTTGGAATAGGTCTTCATTGCCCAAACTTTCAAAATTTCACGAAACAGCCCCAAAAGTCACGTTCTGACCCCTCTGTTCGCACGAACATCCGTGTGTTCGCACGGACACAGCTTTGTTTCCTGTTCGTGCGAACAGAATTCCTGCTCCCACGTTTTAACAGTCCCTTTTTCCTCCTTTTTGGCCATCAGAATTTTTGTCTAAGTCTTTTTTTCGTGCGAACAAGAGTGGTGTTCGCACGAACACTCCTGGGGTCAGCACACTTCAACCAATTTCTTGTTTCTTTCTCTTTCGTCTTCATTCTCGAGCATCTCCTTAAGCCATCTTCTTGTTCCGAAGTTCGTTCCCGCTCCAAAATATTCGCTCCAAGCTCCCGGTTCCTGAAATACACAACACGAGCAAATACCGGAAGATCACATGCGACAAATAATGTATAAATTATACGAAAAATGCCCGGATTACAAAATAAAGCTCAAAACTCAAGTATGCTCAAAACGACTAGGATTTGGTCAATTTCTCACACAAATGCATCGAAACACCCGCAAAACGGCGGTGAATCCTATAAGAATATAACTCCTAATGCGGAGTTATCAATATCTGCAAGTTGCATGTTAGTAGAAACAAATTCAAGAACAATGTCACCTTTCTCAACATGATCTCTATAGAAATGGTGTCTAACATCAATATGCTCGGTTCTTGAATGTTGAACTGGATTCGTGGTGATTGATATTGCACTGGTGTTGTCACATTTGATAGGTAGTCTTCTAAAATTAAATATTAGATCTCTCAACTGTTGAGAAATCCATAAGACTTGTGAACAACATGCTCCAGCAGCTATGTATTCAGCTTCGGTTGTTGATAGTGCAACTGAGTTTTGTTTCTTGGAATGCTAACTGATCAAGGAAGATCCAATAAATTGACAACTTCCTGAAGTGCTTTTCCTATCAACTTTGTAACCTGCAAAGTCAGCATCTGAATATCTACACAAAGAAAAGTTAGAATGTCTTGGATACCAAAGCCCTAAATCTTTGGTACCATTTAGATATCTGAAGATTCTTTTCACAACACTTAAGTGTGACTACTTTGGATCAGCTTGAAATCTTGCACACATACATACACTGAACATGATATCTGGTCTACTAGCAGTAAGGTATAGTAATGATCCAATCATACCTGTATACTCTTTAACATTAACACTCTTACCAGATTCATCATTATCTAAGGATAGTGTAGAACTCATAGGGGTCTTGATTTATTTGGATTGAGACATATGGTACTTGTTCAACAAGTCTCTAGTGTACTTGCTTTCATGTAGAAAGATTTTCTTCTTCATCTGATGTATTTGAAGTCCAAGGAAGAAGTTCAACTCTCCCATCAAGCTCATCTCAAATTCCCTGCTCATAAGACTTGAGAATTCCTTGCTCAAAAGATCATTAGTAGCTCCAAATAAAATATCACCAACATAAATTTGAACTACAAGTAAATCTTTCCCACGAGTCTTTATGAAAAGGTCTTGTCTACTAATCCTCTTTTAAATCATTTTCAAGTAAAAATTTTGACAGTCTTTCATACCAAGCCCTTGGGGCTTGTTTCAAACCGTAGAGAGATTTGTCAAGTTTGTAGACATGATCTGGAAAATTATCATTTTCAAAACCGGGGGGTTGTGCAATATAAACTTTTTCTTGCAAGTATCCATTTAAAAATGCACACTTCACATCCATTTGAAATAGTTTCATGTTCTTGTAAGATGCAAAGGCAAGTAAAATTCTAATTGTTTCTAACCTGGCAACAGGAGCAAAAGTTTCCTCATAATCAATACCTTCTTCTTAATTGTAACCTTGAGGAACTAACCTTGATTTGTTCATGATCACTTTGCCATTTTCATCCAACTTGTTCCTGAAAACCCATATGGTACCAATGAAAAACTGGTTTGTAGGTGGAGGAACTAGGTTCCACACCTTATTTCTTTCAAACTCATTGAGTTCACTTTGCATAGCTATTATCCAGTCTGCTTCTTGTAATGCTTCCTTCACAATTTTAGGTTCTACAAGAGAGATAAAAGCATTAAAAGCACAAAGATTTTTCAAATGTGATCTTGTTTGTGTACCAGTGGTTGGATCATAAATGATGTTGTCAACTGGATGAGATGAAAGGTATTTGAATCTCTTTCTTGGAGACCAAGGCTCAGGCTCTCCATATTGCTTTTCTGGTCTTGAAGTTGTAGCCTGATTACTCTTATCTTTCTGATCATCCTTTTTAAGGCTTTGAACTCTATTTTCAAGGCCCTGAGACCTATTTTCAAGGTCTTGAAAATGCATTCTGTTTTCTTCTGAATCCTTCTTGAATCCAAGTGATATTTCAGCTTCTTCTTTTGATTCATGCTTGTTCATATTCAAGTCTGCAAAACTTTCACTCAAAGAACCATCGTAGTTGTAGGGTTTTGATCATGGATACGCAGCGGAAAAACAAATTTTATCCTTGCAATACCCTCCAAGGATCACAGGACAAGATACATAACGATGGTAAGGGAAGAAATCAAGTTAAACACCTTAGGGTTTCTCCTGTGATGACTTGTCACGTGAATTGTGTCACGTCTCTACGGTTGATCCACGCCTAGAGGTGAGATCTAGATCCTCCAACTCCTTGTGCTAGCTAGGAAGAATGGAAGAGGAAGAAGGAATCAATCAACAATGGAGCACCAAGGCGGGGCGCCACCTCCATGTGAGGCCGACGGGTAGGGGGCGGTCCCAAGGGGGGGTTCGGCCCTTACTTGGGACTTGCTCTCTCTCCTTGCTTTATTCTCTCCTACTCTATCATATAGATGTGTGTTGTGTAGAGAGAAAAATAAGCCAGGAGTGTTCTTTATATAGTCCACAACTCCTTGTCCTACTACATAAAGAACCCCTCTCCTAATCCTACTCAAGTTCAGATTAGTCCCTTTTTACAAACTAGTGCTAATCATGTCCATACATGGACTAGTTCTATTTGCAAATTAATCCTAATCATGTCTCTACATGAATTAGGCCACCTTGGCAAATCCTAATCATGTCTATACATGGATTAGTCAAACTTGCATATTAGTCCTACTAAGTTAGCAAGTTGTTGCGATTTGATCCTTCTAATTAATTTATCATATTAATTAATTATTTCCCAAGTCTAGTTCACTCCTATATGGCGTGTGACCCCAAAGGTTCTATTTAGTTGGTAGTAACAATTTACTAATATGGAGCGGCCTCTAGCAAGACATCTATTCTAGCCAACAAATTGAATAGTCATCATGACAAACCTTGTGCAAGTAATTGTCTCATCCCTTTGTCCCAATATCCGGATTGGACACGAGACATACAAGTCACACTCGTATATCCAATCCATAGTTTCTCTATCCTGGGAATAGCCTTATTCGTGCAAATAACATCAATATCCCATATTGATTTATTTGAATCTGGCCAGACATTTTATAAGCACTATCCCTCGAGTGGCCTAGGATATTTTCTCCCGTTATGTGGGAGGGACAAATTCTATCTACGTCCACTACGATCTCTAAGCTTGCTTCTTATTGTATCCAGTACACGCCTTTATAGCTACCCACTTACGGTGTAGCGTTTGACGCTACCAAAATCACAATAATTCACAACTAGAATATCTAGCGACTTCAAGTCTAAGGATGACAATACCATTGCACCACGAGAAGCACTTGTGATTCAACATAACATGTATGTAGCCTTTTCGGAGATGGGTCAATCCAGTATGCCATTACTCCTAATGCATACCCATGTGTTGGATCATGATATCTCCATATCAATCCAACCCCATACTAGTCTATAGATGATTGTCCTATTAATCATTATAATCAACTAGGGATATTTAAGAATATAACACTTATATTCTAAGGACTTCATTCATGTTAACATATCTCCATATCGATGACATAATGAATCGTAAATCCACATATTTGTCACAATAAATTGATTGCCTCTAGGGCACAATTCCAACAATAGCTTCATCAAAAATAACATGAATACTTTCTTCAACAAGCATGGTTCTTTTATTATAAACTCTATAAGCTTTTCTAGTCATAGAGTAACCAAGAAAGATACCTTCGTCACTTCTTGCATCAAACTTACCCAAATTGTCCTTTCCATTGTTGTGGACAAAACAAGTGCATCCAAAAGGCTTGAAATAAAAAATGTTTGGCTTTCTCCCTTTGAGCAGTTCATAGGGAGTCTTCTTCAAGATAGGTCTGATCAAGCACCTGTTCAAAATATAATTTGCTGTATTCACAGCTTCTGCCCAATGATGTTTTGGCAGCTTGTTTTCTAAAAGCATTGTTCTTCGCATATCTTCAAGAGTCCTGTTCTTCCTTTCAACAACTCCATTCTGTTGAGGAGTTCTAGGAGCAGAAAAATTGTGAGAGATACCATGATTAGCACAAAATAAATCAAATTCTAATTGATCAAACTCTCTACCATGATCACTTCTGATTGAAGCAATATGTAGGTTTTTCAAGGTTTGAAGTCAAAGCTTTGAAAATTCAGAGAGGGCTTCAGATTTTACTTTAAGAAACATAACCCAAGTAAATCTAGAATAGTCATCTACAATAACTAGCATGTACCTGATAACTCAGTATTAGATTTATATTTCTTACACGATTTGTTGTCGTTTGCGTGATTTCCGGGTAGAATATCTCAGTTTTACGCTATGAATATTGAGAAATTGTAGAAGTTTAGTTTTGAGCGTTAAATTGTACAATCGGGCGTTTCTCGCGTTATTTTATGTTATATTGTTACGTTTCATCGCACGGGTGTTTTTGGTGTTGTTTTGACAGGAAACACTGCTTGGGAGAATAATCGGAGAGGAGAAACGAACTTCGAAAGCTGAGACAAAGCTAGGGCAATGGCCAAGGAGAGAAGAATGGGGAGGTTAATGCAATTGCGATAAGGGTTAGAAAAATGCACTTGGTTTCCCCAACTTCCATCTTTGCCACTTTTCACCAAACATATTGCCTATCCTACCATAACCAACAACACCATTACTTCATCACCACCGACCACAAGAATCAGCCCAAATAACCTGCCTCAATTTCACCATCCAACTAAACTACCACCACCAATTTACCATTCCATCATTCACCCAATAAATCACCTTCAAACCTGCATACCATTGCCTTTAACTACCAAATTTACCTACCTAAACACTCTGCAACACACCAGGGCCAAACCAAATAACCAATTCAGCCACCATGGCCTGAAAACTGAACCTGAAACTCCAGCAAGCAACCTGCCACCTCCTAAACCCACCAGACCCGTCCAATCACCACCATAAACCACCACCTGAAATCGCCATAAGCACAAACTAAGCCGCAAGAAAACCCAGCGGCAGCGCCGAACCACGCAGCAGAAGGACGAAGAAGAAACAGAGCCAAGAATCATCGCCAGAGGAAGAAGAAGACTCGGAGAAAAAAACACAAGAAGCAGATTGCACGATCAGATTTGCTGAGGTCGTGCGATCAGAAGCCATGCTCTAGAAAAATTTCTGAGAAGAAAATTGAAGAACTTACAGTTTTCACGATCAAGGTGGATGATCGTGCGATCAGCTAATCAGGTCGCACGACTTGATATTGCAGATCGTGCGACCAAACTTGGTCCTTATAAATATTTCGTGCAACAATTAGAGGAAAGTTGATCGCACGATCAGCTTTGTGGTGATCATGCAATCTCCTGAAGAAAAAAAACCACACTGAAGGAAGAAAATAAAAGAGACGCAGATTGGGCTTTGTTTGGTTCAAAACTACGTAGTTTTGTCTTGATTATTTCCTAAACCTAATTGGAAATAATTAATACCCTACAACTAAAATTAATCAAGGAGATCAGATTCATCTAATCAACGGGGAGAAGAACGAGAGGAGACGAAGAAGACAAAGCTTCAAGATTGAAGCTTCTTTGCGTTTGATTTATTTTACTCTTCTTAATCAATTTTAATGGAGAAACTCATGACTATTTCATATTTAGTTATGAGTAGCTAAGCACTTTTTCTAGGCATCTCGATTTGAGAGCCTAGGGTTCATGTAAAAGATGAATATTTTCCGGATTTGATCTTTGCTTCATGATTTATTGATTTCTTATTTTGAATCCATTCTAGTTTCTTGTTTATTTTAGTATCCTACTCGAGTGACACGGTTAGGAGATTAACTAGGGTTCAAGAACTAGGGTTTGTTCCATAGTTGATTCATGCTTAAAGTTAACTTATTTTAATTCAATTGTTCTTGTACTGCGCTTAACTCAGTGTTAATGGAGTAGCTAACCGAAAACACTGCTTAGTTAGTGAATGCACGACATTGATTCTAACTAACTAGGATGAGACTTGAACATCAATTCCGTATCATTGAGACTGAGAAGAGACGTGTTAGGATTGGATAGTGTGGGTAGATTTGGTAGGTGTTCGACTGTTCCGTGCAATGGTGGGCCGACAGGACCCGTTGTCGTGCACGTCGTTAGCCTACTAGAACGGACCGATATACACAAGAGACCGATAGGACAAGAAGTCAGTTGCAAGGGTAGAGGAGCAGGAATTTGATTCAGCCTTGGCCCAGATTTCAAGTGAAGATGTGAAATTTTTCGGGGAACAAGGACAGCGGCAGAATTTGAACCAAGGGAAATACAGATTAGGCACAAGAGATCATCCAGGTTTCAGGTATGGGGATAAGTCTGGGGCTATATACGCACCTGGGTTTCAGCACATTCCACAAGCACCAGTTTCGCAGGCTCCACCACCGGCTGCTGTAGCGCCAAACCCAAAGATTTATGTACTTACTAAGGCATTAAGACAACTGAGTAACAACATGAACGATATGACCACAGCGGTCAATGCTATGTCTTCTGATTTGCAGGATACGAAGACTTTTCTTCGTTCACTAGCGGTTCAAGTTGGGCAAATTGCAACGCAATTATCTGCTAGAGCATCTGGTTCTCTACCGTCTGACACAGAGAATGTGGGCAGGTAAACGCCATTACCACTCGCAGTGGGGTTTCGTTACTGATCCACCATACCCGATCCATGCCAGAGCTGAAGCATCAAAGGCTAAGGAGCATGAGGTCTTCGATTCTGAGAAGACACCTGTCATGGTCCCCCAATCAAAGGGCATGACTCCACATGATGAGGAAAATTCCAATGATGTATTACCACCACCCTCTTCATCTAAAGATGTACCTTTTCCATTGAAAACTAGAAAGAAGAAGGATAACTCTGAGTAGTACAGGCGATTTCTTAGTATTTTCTCCAAACTGCACATAAACATTCCGTTGATTGAGGCGCTGCAGAAAATGCCTAAGTATGCGCGGTTTATCAAGGATGCAATCCTTGGGAGAAAAGCTATGGATGACTTCCAGACAGTGAAGTTGAATGATCAGGTGAGTTCATGTGTCTTGCATGACTACCTAAGAAGAAGAAAGATCCAGGTAGTTTTGTGATTGAAGCTTCACTTGGCGGGGCGTATATAGGCAGGGCTCTGTGTGATCTGGGAGCAAGTGTCAATTTGATGCCGCTTTCAGTATTCAAAAATCTAGGTGTGGGGGAGCCTCGTAAAACTTGGATCAATCTTCAGTTCGCAGATAAGTCATCCAAGAAGGCCATTGGGGTGGTAGAAGACTTACTTGTGAGGGTTGGTAGTTTGATCATACCAGCTGATTTTGTGATACTGGATATGCCAGTTGGTGACGTTCCGATCATTCTTGGTAGGCCCTTTCTCACTACCGGTCGGACGTTAATTGATGTACAGAATGGGGAGTTGATCATGAGGGTCAACTATACTGTGGAGACCTTTCGGGTTTTCAAACCGACTCCTCAGTACACTCGTGAGGTGAAGCCAGGATTGCCATTTCCAGTGCAAGTTAGGCGCGAAATTCCAGATCTGAAACAGGAGGATCCACTTGAACTTAAGGGCAAAGCATGGAGTGTGCAGGCGCACGAGGTAGTTATGAGTATCCAGCGCCAGAAGTTGGATGCGGAACGACCTGCCAAACCACCTTTCTGAGGCTCATGAGGTAACGTGGTCGGGCCGTCGACCTTATATTACAAAGCGCTGCTTGGGAGGCAACCCAATGTAGAGTAGGATGCTTTTTGTTTTTATTTGTTTATGAGTTCTCTATATTTGACTATGAGGGGTGAGAGAGAGTGGACTAATTCTTCCAATCAGTGTGCAGGGACACAGGTACAGAAGACACACCAGATTCCCCTTCTTGATGTGTGTGCTAGAGATTGCACGAAATTGTGGAAAGAAAAATCCCCACAGTAGTATGCAGAAAAGATATAGAGAATTGCTCGAGGTTGAGGAGAAATTCCAATGTGTTGAGTGCCACACGCATGAGAGGGATACAGGTCATATCCTAGATACACATCGGAATCCGGGCGCGTAGAGACTTCTCCGGAAATTGTCAACGGTCCACAGGACCCCTTCTTGTTGCAATTTCGCGGAAACGGTGCCCATGTAGGTCCGGTCACCCATGTACCTCTAACTCTCTCTCTTGTTTCTACGTTTGGAGCGCTGATTGTTGAAATCCACCGCCTGCACATTTAGGCGATGAGTCCTCCTTCATTATCTCTAAATTCGTTGAGGACAACGAAACGCTTAAGTGTGGGGGGGTTTTGTATCTACTTTCACTAGCCATGTCATTGTTTGCATTGCATTGTTACATATATTATGTGTTCGTATTGTGTTGATTTTTGGTAGGGTTGTCAAGTTTATGCATTTTATTAGCACTTTTACTTTATTGAGTTCCCTACCCAAAACTTGTGTTTAATCGAGTTGGCCAAAAGCATATAGAGTATAGGAAAATACGAAAAAAATGAAAACTTTTGAGAAAGGGCAATCAAAGAGAGTGAATGTGGAGAGGGCTTAATGATAGAATTCCTTAGGAGTATGAAAATCTGAGGTGAGGTAGACGCGAGAATCTAGAGTACGAAGACTTAGAGGGCTAATTCACATTAGAAATACGAGTAGCTGCCTCTCAGACTAGTTATCCTACTAGCGCTACACCACCGTGAATTAGGTAGTCGTCAACCCTCCTCGTAGTGGCAACGAAACAGCTGTGCAAGTGATTTTAATGGGGGCCTCACGTCCCGTCTTAATCTCATAGGTCCACTAGTTACCCCTATTGATCCGTCTACCCCTTATTCACAGCCTCTAGCGTAGGAAGCCTTACATTGTGACTTTCATCACTTGTTAGAATGGTCCTTTCCTATGCGTCATGATAGAGGGAGTTGAGTTAGGGAGGATCGATAAGGGTGGGCTAATTTGATACATATTGAGTGGCTGTAGGGTTTTGATCATGGATACGCAACGGAAAAATATAATTTATCCATTCAATACCCTTTAAGGATCACAGGACAAGAGACATAACAATGGTATGGGAAGAAATCAAGTTACACACCTTAGGGTTTCTCATGTGATGACTTGTAACGTGAATTGTGTCACGTCTCTATAGTTGATCCACGCCTAGAGTTGAGATCTATATCTTCCTTCTCCTTTGTGCTAGCTAGGAATGGAGGAAGAGGAAGAATAAATCACGCAACACGAGGCAACAAGGAAGGGCGGCCTCCTTTGTTGGCCGACGGGATTGGGGCGGCGACAAGGGGGGGGGGGGGGTCGGCCTCCTTGCTGGCTTGCTCTCTCTCTCCTTTTGTTCTATCCCACTCAAGTTATGATCAAAAGGGTCATAAGTGTGGGAAGTAAGGAAGGAGCATCCTTTATATAGTCCAACGAATCCTTGCCAACTACCTAAAGAACCTATTCTAGTCCTACTAGAATTCGGTTTAGTCCTTTCCTTGCAAATTAGTCCTACTAAGTTTGCAAAGTGTTGCAAAGTTATCCTTATAATTAATTAATCATAATAATTAATTCCCAAATCTTTTTCAACTCTATATAGCGTGTGACCCCATAGGTTCTATCTAGTTGGTAGAAACAATTTGCTAATATGGAGCGGTTTCTAGCAAAACATCCATTCTAGCCAACTAATAGAATAGTCATCCGACAAACCTTGTACAAGTAATTGTCTCATCCCGTTGTCTCTATATCCGGATTGGACACGAGACGTACAAGTCACACTCGTATATCCAATCCATAGTTTCTCGATCTTGGGAATAACCTTATTCTTGCAAATAACATCAATATCCTATATTGATTTATTTGAGTTTGGCCAGACATTCTATAAGCACTATCCCTCGAGTGGCCTCGGATATTTTCTCCCGCTATGTGGGAGAGACAAATTTTATGTACGTCCACCACGATCTCTAATCTTGCTTCTTATTGTATCCGGTACATGCCTTTATAACTACCCAATTACGGTGTAGCGTTTGACGCTACCAAAATCACAATAATCCACAACTAGAATATCTAGCGACTTCAAGTCTAAGGATGACAATACCATTGCACCACGAGAAGCACTTGTGACTTAACATAACGTATATGTATCCTTCTCGGAGATGGGTCAATCCAGTGCGCCATTACCCTTAATGCACACTTATGTGTTAGATCATGATATCTCCATATCAATCCAACCCCATACTAGTCTATAGATGATTGTCCTATTAATCACTATACTGGACTAGGGATATTTAAGATAAACAACACAATTGTAAATCTAAGGACTTCATTATATTAAATATCCAATAAATAATACAATGAATGTTCTAGCCAAAATAAATTCATACTAAACCAGATTTCCTCTAGGGCATCTATTCCAACAGTCTCCCACTTGCACTAGAGCCAATCTTACGCATCACGTATGCTCATTCTCCTAGTGTGCCCTTTATGCTTCCACTGCACAAGCGGCTTTGTAAGTGGATCTGACAGATTCTCATATGTAGAAATCTTGCATATCCCAACGTCTCCTCTATCAATAATATCTCGAATCAGATGGAACTTCCTGAGCACGTGTTTAGATTTCTGGTGGGACATGGGCTCCTTTGATTGCGCGATTGCCCCAGTGTTGTCACAGTACAACTCAACTGGATCCACAATGCTAGGAACCACACCAAATTCAGAAACAAACTTTCTGATCAAAACAGCTTCCTTTGTTGCACCATTTGTAGCAATGTACTCAGCCTCTGCTATAGAATCAGCTATCGTCTCTTGTTTGGAACTCTTCCAGCTCACCGCTACTCCATTCAGGCAAAACACATATCCCGACTGTGATCTAAAGTCATATCTGTCATTTTGGAAGCTTGCATCCGTGTAACCCCTTACACGCAACTCTTCCTCACCGCCAAATATCAAGAAAGCATCCTTAGTTCTTCTCAAGTACTTTAGGATCTTCTTGACTGCAATCCAGTGACTCTCACCTGGATTGGATTGGTATCTGCTTGTCATACTCAAGGCATATGACACATCTGGTATAGTACATAACATGGCGTACATGATAGATCCTATGGCCGAGGCATAGGGAATTCTACTCATGCGTTCCTTCTCAATCTCATTGGAAGGAAAACCACTCTTCGAAAGAGTGATTCCATGTGACATGGGCAAGAATCCCTTCTTCGAATCTTGCATGTTGAACCGCTTCAACACATTGTCAATATATGTACTTTAACTTAGGCCTAGCAGTCTCTTAGATCTATCTCTATAGATCTTTATACCAAGTATATAGGCTGCTTCCCCTAAGTCCTTCATTGAGAAACACTTTCCTATCCAATCTTTAACAGATTGTAGCATGGGAACGTTGTTTCCAATGAGTAGTATGTCATCCACATACAAGACCAGAAAAGCTACAGAGCTCCCACTAACCTTCTTGTAGACACAAGACTCATCTTCGTTTTTGATGAAGCCAAACTCTTTGACTACTTCATCAAAACGTCGATTCCAACTCCTAGAAGCTTGCTTCAATCCATAAATGGATCGTTGTAGCTTACAGACTTTGTTGGCTTTCTTTGGATCTTCAAAACCCTCCGGCTGTATCATATACACGTCCTCGAGGAGATTCCCATAAAGGAACGCTGTTTTGACATCCATCTGCCAAATCTCATAGTCGTAGTATGCTGCAATTGCAATTAGGATTCGGATGGATTTGGTCATAGCGACTTGTGAAAAGGTTTCATCGTAGTCAATACCATGAATCTATCTGAATCCTTTAGCCACCAATCGGCCTTTATAGGTAATCACATTACCATCCATGTCGATCTTCTTCTTGAAGACCCACTTTCACCCTATGGGTCGCGCCCCTTCGGGTGGTTCCACCAAAGTCCATACTTTGTTGGTATACATGGATTCCATCTCGGATCTCATGGCTTCTAGCCACTTCTGAGAGTCTGGCCCTTTTATGGCCTCTTCATAGGTAGTAGGCTCATCATCTATGAGCATTGTGTCACCGGAATCTGTCACGAGAAGTCCATACCTCTCGGGTTCCTGGCGCACTCTACTAGATCTACGAAGCTCTTGTGTTACCTGAACAGGCTGTTCCACAACAGCTTGTGGTTCCTGTTCATGTTCCATAATCGGTTCAGTGATTTGTGGTTCTTGAATCTCTTTAAGTTCTACAGTCCTCCCACTTGATTCGTTAGAGACAAACTTTCTTTATAGAAACACATCGGACCGAGCAACAAACACTTTGTTCTCAGTTGGATTGTAGAAGTAGTAACCCTTAGTTTCCTTAGGGTACCCCACAAATTTAAACTTATACGACTTTGGCCCTAGCTTGTATGATTGTAAACGTTTTACATAGACATCGCAGCCCCAAATCTTCATGAACGACAATGTGGGACGCCTCCCACTCCACATCTCATGTGGTGTCTTCATGACTAATTTAGATGGAACACGGTTAATGGTGAAAGCTGCACTTAATAGAGCATAACCCCAAATGATAATGAAAGATCGGTTTGACACATCATAGATCGAACCATATCCAATAGGGTTCGATTCCTCCTCTCGGACACGCCATTCCATTGTGGCGTTCCGGGTGGAGTGAGTTGGGACACGATCACACACTCTCTAAGATAGTCGTCAAACTCTTGGCTTAAGTATTCTCCTCCACGATCCGATCATAGAGCCTTGATACTTTTGCCAAGTTGCTTCTCTACTTCACTTTTGAATTCTTTGAACCTTTCAAAGGATACGGATTTGGCCCTCATAAGGTACACAAATCCATATCTACTGTAATCATCAGTAAATGTAATGAAGTAGACGTAACCACCCCTGGCAGGCGTGGAAAATGGCCCACACACATCAGTATGTATGAGCGCCAATTGCTCACTAGTCCTCTTACATTTCTTATTGAAAGGGGACTTCGTCATTTTTCCCAATAAACAAGCCTCACATGTCTCATATGATTCAAAATCAAATGAGTCTAGAAATCCATCCTTTATGGAGTCTAGATACACGCTTCTCATTTATATGGCCTAAACGACAGTGCCATAAGTAAGCAAGATTTAAATCATGTATTTTAATCCTCTTGGTATTAATGTTGTAGACAGGATTGCTTAGATCGAGGACATACAGTCCATTAAATAATTGCGTACTAAAATAGTAAATATTATTAAAATAAAAGGAACAACAATTGTTCATTATTGAAATAATAAAACCTCCCTTGTCCAAACAAGAAATAGAAATAATGTTTCTGCTCATAGCAGGCACAAATTAGCAATTATTTAATTCTAAAACTAATCCTGAAGGCAGAGATAGCTCGGACACGCCTACGACCAACGCATCAACTTTTGCTCCATTCCCAACGCGCAGGTCTATCTCTCCTTTAGCCAATCTTCTACTTATCTTTAGATCCTGCACATTTCGACATATTTGAGATCCACATCCAGTATCTAATACTCAGGATGTAGAGACAGTTAAATTGACATCTACAACAAAAATACCTGGTGATGGTGGAAACACTATTCCAAGCCTCTTGTCCTCCAGATATTTTGGGCAGTTCCTCCTCCAGTGTCCAGGCTGACTGAAGTAGTGACACTAACCTTTATTCACACCTTTGGCAATGCCACCAACAGGCTTAAGGGCAGGTTCCTTGGGTTTGGCAACTGACTTGCATTTTCCCTTGGAGGATGAGGCAAACCTTTTGCCCTTTCCTTTCTGTACCATCATAATGTCCTTGCCCTTACCCTTGTTGATGTTTTGTTCAGCTGTCCTCAACATATTGAGTAAATCTAGCAGTGGTTTCACGATCTCGTTCATGTTATAATTCATGATGAACTGTCCAAAACTCTCAGAAAATGATTGCAACACGAGATCGGTTGCCAACTCTTGGCCGACCGGGAACCCTATACGGGCGAGATTCTCCAATTACTGATCATACGGAGTACATGGGGTCCCACCGGGTTCCCTTCTGCTAGATGACACTTGAACAATGCCTTAGAGACCTCATACCTCTCAACCCCTTCCTGCTCTTGGAAGAGATGCTTCAGATGCTCGATCATATCGACATCATTCATGTTTTCGTGTTGCTTCTGAAGCTCAGAAGTCATGGTGCATAGCATGAGGCAGGCCATATCTTAGCGTCATCAACACGCTTTTGATACGTCTTTAGGGCTGCAGGGGTATTGTTCTCTGGACCTTCTGGAACTTGCTCCTCTATTGCGTACAGTTTCTTTTCTTACTTGAGAACAATTCTCAAGTTTCTGTACCAATCAAGGAAGTTGGTTCCAGAGAGCTTGTCCTTCTCAAGGACGGATCGTAAGGAATGTTGTGAACTCGATGAGTTGTTTGCCATTTGGAATTATACAAAAAGAAAAATACGCAAGTTTTAGTATTTGTGAATTTTTGCATATATTCAATAATGGCTAGTTTATCAAATATAGCTCCCACTTTTTTTCTACGGATTAATAACCCTCAAGATATTAATGCCGAAAATATCCTCATATTTTCTAGTGGGCCAAGATCCATGTTTCATCTCCTTATGAGCTTGCTTTGGCAAGTCACCCATAATTTAACTACTTTAAATAGGAACAATTTCAATTGCATCCCTTATGCAACTCTTAGTTCAATTGGGCAAATAACTCCTTATTTATCCATCCTTATGGATGATCCCAATTGATTGTCTCTAGGTTTTAATCCTATTAAACACCTAGTTGAGCCCAACCTCTTACTTAAACAATTGCACACGAGGTGTGTCATCGCACCACATCATTATTAACCAAGTCGCCATGCTTTGGCACGCACGATCTTGCGAAATCATGATGATGATGAGTGTTTAAATAACGAGAAGACAAAAACGCAATATTTGAATTTTGTGGGATTTTCAATTCAATTTTAATTTTTTTTGTTGATCCATATCAACTAATCTATCTATTTGAGTTTGGGAAAAACTCCAAATAATAGATCCGGGTTGTCTAATTATCTTATTATCCTACTTACATGCATCATCCATACACCAACCACAAAATAATAAGACAATAAAATAAATAACCACAAAACAAAAATAAAACGTGATGTGGATATGGCCTTTTCTAGACTAAGATAATTCCAAGTCAATGGAATTATCTATGAACCCTAAAAGCAAACACATCTCCATGCGTCTTCATCTTTTGGTCCATCCTTCACAGTCATGTGGAATGCTCCATGCTCCATCTTTTGTGGCTTCCTTTGGCTTTGGGCTTCTTTTCTTCAATCTTGGCTAACAATCTATTCTATCTAGAACTAGTAACAATTATACTAAATAAAATATATCTCACAAGTTGAGAAAAAAATGGCTCGCAGGCCATAAAACCCTAATTAATTATTACAACAAAGTGATTAGCTCGCATGTCGTAAACCAAACCACAAATTTAAACAATCACACCAAACCACATCCTAAGGCCATATCCAATCACCATGCGATTTGCACATAAACAGTTAAAATCCAATTTTAACGCGCTTGGTCAATTTTAATTGATTTTAGGAATTATCTAGGGTTAAAACGGTCCAAGGGGCCCAACAATCCAATTGCCCGAACCCCAAAGAGGATCGCCAAGGCCTAGGGCCGGGCGGCCCCTATCCACACGGCTAGGCCGTGTGCTAGGGCTGCCCCGGCCCCTAGGCCGTCCCTTACTTGCGCGGAAAGCAAGGAGGGGAGGTCCCCATAGGGGGCCGAACCTCCTTTGAGAGTTGTTTCCAAAACAACTCACTTTCTTGGTGCCCAAGTTTGGTTGTTTCATTGTTTGAAAAGAAATCCTTTTTTCCATAGGATGACCGAACCCTAGATCTAAAATCCTAAAATTTCTCAAACTCACTAATTCATGCATCAAATGCAAAAAATATGTCTTGTTTTGATTGATTATTGAAAAATTGCATCATATGCATGATTTGTCTTGTTTTACGCGATAAACAATAAATTTAAAGTGTAAAACCATCAAAACGTAACACATAAACCACGTTTATGCTCTACGACATGTGGCTCTGATACCACTGTAGGGTTTTGATCATGGATACGCAGCGGAAAAATATAATTTATCCATTCAATACCCTATAAGGATCACAGGACAAGAGACACAACAATGGTATGGGAAGAAATCAAGTTACACACCTTAGGGATTCTCATGTGATGACTTGTAACGTGAATTGTGTCACGTCTCTATAGTTGATCCACGCCTAGAGTTGAGATCTATATCTTCCTTCTCCTTTGTGCTAGCTAGGAATGGAGGAAGAGGAAGACGAAATCACGCAACACGAGGCAACAAGGAGGGGCGGCCTCCTTTGTTGGCCGACGGGATTGGGGCGGCGGCAAGGGGGGCGGTCGGCCTCCTTTGCTGGCTTTCTCTCTCTCCTTTTGTTCTCTCCAACTCAAGTTATGATCAAAAGGGTCATAAGGTGGGAAGGAAGGAAGGAGCATCCTTTATATAGTCCAACAAATCATTGCCAACTACCTAAAGGACCTATTCTAGTCCTACTAGAATTCGGTTTAGTCCCTTCCTTGCAAATTAGTCCTACTAAGTTTGCAAGGTGTTGAAAAGTGATCCTTCTAATTAATTAATCATATTAATTAATTCCCAAATCTATTTCAACTCTATATAGTGTGTGACCCCATAGGTTCTATCTAGTTGGTAGCAACAATTTGCTAATATGGAGCGGTTTCTAGCAAAACATCCATTCTAGCCAACTAACAGAATAGTCATCCGACAAACCTTGTACAAGTAATTGTGTCATCCCTTTGTGTCTATATCCGGATTGGACACGAGACATACAAGTCACACTCGTATATCTAATCCATAGTTTCTCGATCATGGGAATAGCCTTATTCGTGCAAATAACATCAATATCCTATATTGATTTATTTGAGTCTGGCCAGACATTCTATAAGCACTATCCCTCGAGTGGCCTATGATATTTGTTCCCGTTATGTGGGAGGGACAAATTCTATCTACGTCCACCATGATCTCTAAGCTTGCTTCTTATTGTATCCGGTACACGTCTTTATAACTACCCAGTTATGGTGTAGCGTTTAATGCTACCAAAATCACAATAATCCACAACTAGAATATCTACTGACTTCAAGTCTAAGGATGACAATACCATTGAACCACGAGATGCACTTGTGACTTAACATAACGTATATGTAGCCTTCTCGGATATGGGTCAATCGAGTGCGCCATTACCCTTAATGCTCACGTATGTGTTGGATCATTGTAAATCTAAGGACTTCATTATATTAAATATCCAATAAATAATAAAATGAATGTTCTAGCCAAAATAAATTCATACTAAACTAGATTGCCTCTAGGGAATCTATTCCAACAGTGACTTCTCTTACATGTCGTCTTTTGAAGGGATGTGAGGGTGAGTTAGAGATGGCAGCACACTTAGGTGTGGCGGTAAGTCGTGTCCTTACACGACGATCACAGGTGGAATACCGTAGTGCGTGACATTCTTTCCGCAGGTCATGGGGTGGGGTTGGTTGATATTATAGGAGGTCGGGCTTTGAGTTTCATTTATATTCTCTATATCTTAGGTGATGAGGAGGATCAGTTGGAAAAGCACGTTAAACATTAACTACCGGGTTTTTGATATGCTTTACATCGAGTGTGGGGGTGTCGACACATATTTGATTATATCACTGATTTGACACATTCCACCCCCACATTATATACTTTGATATGGGATCTCCTCGGATATTACTATGCTATTATTGCCTCCATGTGTTAATGTTATCGTTGAGGAAATGAAAAGAAAAAAATAGAGAAAAATAGAAATTGAAAGTGAAAGGGAATAAAGGAGCAAGCTTGAAATTGAAAACCGGGGAGATTAGCTATTGTCCGAGATCACTTATTCACGTTCGTGGCCGCGAGAACGATGTTGCACCAAGATTGAGGGAATGAGGGCCGGAGTAGTTAGATTCGGTGGGGTCCCTTGGGTTTTGGTGAGGGAGTGTGAGAATCGGGTTTTGTGAGTTATATCATGACGTCTAGGACTACGCTTCTAAATATCTTATCCTACATGTCCTAAGCCGTCAACAGTTTAACCCGTGGATAAATAGCTCGGATGGTAAGTTCTAGGGATACGTTTGATGAGTGTGCGGAAGCAACTTATTTTGTGTTCGTGCCCGTTCTGTCTAAGGAAACTGGCCGCAAGTTCTACCAATCACTAAAGTTATAGAATTTCCGAGGGAATATGAGAGCCTTATAACTTGCCGGTTTACTTTTCGAGATTGCCCAATCTCTACTAAAAAGAATTGTGTTGTTTCATTTTTTGCATTGTTTGATAATCGAGTTGCATTGTATAGTCGTGTAGATTGCATGGGTGTGTGTGTTGTTTGTGTCACATGGCTAGTGAAGTTGAATGCAGTTCGGTGGATTGAAATGTAGTGTGTGGCTTGATTTTGCTCGCGACGCTAAAAAAGATAGTGTGGGGGATTTGATAACTCAGTATTAGAGTTATATTTCTTACACGATTTGTTGTCATTTTGCATGATTTCCAGGTATAATATCTCAGTTTTACGCTATGAATATTGAGAAATTGTAGAAGTTTAGTTTTGAGCGTTAAATTTTTAAAATCGGGTGTTTCTCGCGTTATTTTATGTTATTTTGTTACGTTTCATCGCACGGGTGTTTTTGGTGTTGTTTTGACAGGAAACACTGCTTGGGAGAATAATCGGAGAGGAGAAACGAACTTCGAAAGCTGAGACAAAGCTAGGGCAATGGCCAAGGAGAGACGAATGGGGAGGATAATGCAATTGCGATAAGGGTTAGAAAAATGCACTTGGTTTCCCCAACTTCCATCTTTGCCACTATTCACCAAACATATTGCCTATCCTCTCATAAACCTTGCATCCATCCTCCAATACCATAACCAACAACACCATTACTTCATCACCACCGACCACAAGAATCAGCCCAAACAACCTGCCTCAATTTCACCATCCAACTAAACTACCACCACCAATTTACCATTCCATCATTCACCCAATAAATCACCTTAAAACCTGCATACCATTGCCTTTAACTACCAAATCAACTTACCTAAACACTCTGCAACACACCAGGGCCAAACCAAATACCCAGTTCAGCCACCATGGCCTCAAAACCGAACCTGAAACTCTAGCAAGCAACCTCCCTCCTCCTAAACCCACCAGACCCATCCAATCACCACCATAAACCACCACCTGAAATCGCCATAACATAACTAAGCCGCAAGAAACCCAGCCATGGCAGTGCCGAACCACGCAGCAGAAGGACGAAGAAGAAACAGAGCCAAGAATCATCGCCATCGGAAGAAGAAGACTCGGAGAAAAAAAAACAAGAAGCAGATCGCACGATCAGCTTTGCTGAGGTCGTGCGATCAGAAGCTGTGCCTTAGAAAAATTCCGGAGAAGGAAATTGAAGAACTTACTGTTTTCACGATCTGAGTGGATGATCGTGCGATCAGCTAATCAGGTGGCACGACTTGATATTGCAGATCGTGCGACCAGACTTGGTCCTTATAAATATTTCGTGCGAAAATTAGAGGAAAGTTGATCGCACGATCAGCTTTGAGGTGATCCTGCAATCTCCAGAAGAAAAAAAACCACACTGAAGGAAGAAAATAAAAGAGACGCAGATTGGGCTTTGTTTGGTTCAAAACTACGTAGTTTTGTCTTGATTATTTCCTAAAACTAATTGGAAATAATTAATACCCTACAACTACAATTAATCAGGGAGATTAGATTCATCTAATCTACGGGGAGAAGAACGAGAGGAGACGAAGAAGGAAAAGCTTCAAGATTGAAGCTTCTTTGCGTCTGATTTCTTCTACTCTTCTTAATCAATTTTAATGGAGAAACTCATGAGTATTTCAAGATGAATATTTTCCGGATTTGATCTTTGCTTCATGATTTATTGATTTCTTCTTTTGAATCCATTCTAGTTTCTTGTTTATTTTAGTATCCTACTCGAGTGACACGGTTAGGAGATAAACTAGGGTTCAAGAACTAGGGTTTGTTCAATAGTTGATTCATGCTTAAAGTTAGCTTATTTTAATTCAATTGTTCTTGTACTGTGCTTAATACTCAGGGTTAATGGAGTAGCTAACCGGAAACACTGCTTAGTTAGTGAATGCACGATAGTGATTCTAACTAACTAGGATGAGACTTGAACATCAATCCCGTATCACTGAGACTAAGAAGAGACGTGTTAGGATTGGCTAGTGTGGGTAGATTCGGTAGGTGAGATTCGACTGTTTCGTGCAACGGTGGACCGACAGGACCCGTTGCCGTGCACGTCGTTAGCCTACTAGAACGGACCGGTAGACACAAGTGACCGATAGGAGATAGTTTCAAGGCCTTGAGGCACTTCAAGTTTTCTCCTGCAACTTTGTTAGTGTGCAAAGTATAAACATTATTGAGGCTGTGAGAATGCCATTTCCAGATTTCTCATTTTTCACCACACACTTCTCCTTATCAAAGATAACTTTGTTGCCATTATCACATAATTGAGATACACTAATCAGATTAAACTTCAATCCATCAACTAAGTAAACATCAGAGATAGAATTCTTGGAGTGTGTACCTACTTTACCTATACCCAAAATGCTGCATTTGCCTTTGTCAGCAAGTGTGATAGATCCTTCAGATTGCTCTTTTAATTCTGATAAGAGAGATCTCTTTCCACTCATGTGTCTTGAGGAACCACTGTACATAAACCACAATTGATCCTTGATCTTGGTTACATCCTGCAAACACCATTCACTTCCTTACCCAGCTGTTAGACCAAGTGTGGAATTTAGATTCATATTCAGGGTCAACCATGTTAGGTGGTCTAACCTCTTTAGGAACCCAAATCTGTATGACTTGTCCTTTGAGTTGAAATGGAAAAATGTTCCTCATAATCTGAGGGTCTCGTCTTCTAATAGGGCAAGTCATCTTAACATGACCAATCTTGTTGCAGTAATGACATTTTAGAGATGTATTGTTGCTATCTTTCAAAAATATGGTATTGTTCTTATTTGGAAAGTTTGAATTGTATCCAATACCAGTTTTGTGAATAGAATGTAAGTTTCCTCCAAGAATCATATTTAAATTTTGTTTAGAGCCAGCAAGTCCTGTCATAATCTTCTTGGAATCTTGAAGTTTCTCAGTGTGAGTAATCTTTGTTTCTCCAAATCATCACAGTGATGTTTTAGAGTAACAAACTTGTCACTCAAAACTGAGTTCTCAGTGACTACTTCTTTGACTTGAGTTTTCAAGGCCTTAAAAATGGTTTCCAAGGCTTTGAAATCTCCGTCAGTTTTCTTCTGAGAAATTTCAAGGTTTTGATTTTGACAGACCAGTTCCAAGTTTTCTTTTTCTTGCTCATGAACTTTTTCTTTTAAAGATCTAATCTCTTTCAGATAGTCATCTTCATTTAAAAGCATATATTTGAGATAATCTGAGAGAACTTCAGTAGGCTTTGAAATCAGACAGTTTACCATCACCTCAGTGTTCTTTTCAAAACTTTCTTCTTGCTTGGCCATAAGGCAAAGGTTTGCTTGTTCTTCCTCAGTTTCAGAATCACTGGAGGAATCAGAATCACTCCATGAAGCTACCCTAGCTTTCTTTCTTCTGTCATGGTCCTTCTTTTGAAATTGTTTGCTTTTCTTGTGTGGACAATCTCTTATCAAATTTCCTGCATCAACACACTAAAAGCAACTCATGACTTTAGTTTTATTTTCATTGGAAGAAATTTTACCTTTGTAGTCTCTGCTATTTGAGTTTCTATGCATGTCCCTGTTGTGATCCTTGTTTCCAAAGTTCTTCTTCATTTTCAGGATTCTTGTCAAGGCTTTGGAAATAAGTGTAAAGGGATCTTCATCAACTTCTTCTTCTGGTTCAAGGCTTTGAGAAGATTCATTCTCCTTTGCCTTGAGGGCTAGGTTCTTAATTCCTTCTGGTAAGTCTCCATCCATTTCATTCATGGATATCTCATGTGTGAGCAGCTTTCCTTGTAGATCATCAAGTTGAAGAGATGATAGATCTGGAGCTTCTTCTATGGTTGTTGTCTTTGGTTCCCATTTGGATTTGGGAAGACTTCTCAAGATATTTCTTACTTTTTCTTCATTTGGGATGTGTTTTCCCAGAGAGTCAAGATTTTTGACTATGTCTGTAAATATCTTGAACATCTCTCTGATCGATTTATCTCCATTCATCTCGAATAGCTCATATTTCTTGAGAAATATGTTGATCTTGGTCTGCTTGACTTGACTGGTTCCTTCAAAGGTTACCACAATTTTGTCCCATATTTATTTGGCTGTCTTGCATCCAGAGATCATGTTAAATTCATATGCACTCAAAGCACAATACATTAAGTTCATAGCTCTATAGTTCTTTGAATATTGTTCTAATTCAGAGGTAGTAAGTAAGTCCTCTTTCTTGGGGGTTTTAATCCCATCTTTTTCAGAGTAGAATGTATGAGGACCCTTCTGAATGATAGTCCAAAGTTCAACATCTTGATCAATGATGAACATTTTCATCAATGCTTTCCAGTGACGAAATTGTCTCCACAGAATAGAGAAGGTCTGTTAGCAGCACTTCCCTGAGAGAAACCACCATCACCTGCAGTACTCATGATTACCAGATGGTTAAATCTATACAGTGATACAAGCTCTGATACCAATTGAAATGGGAGTAAGCAGGTATAAATGCAGTACAGATACTCTAGAAGGGGGGGTTGAATAGATTATGCGAACTTTTTGCTAGACTCTGCGAGTGTAGAGGTTTCAAAGTTTTGTAAAGAAGTTCAAGGCCTTGAAATGATTTTCAAGCCCTTGGAATAAAACAGTTTTGAATATATAGAAGAGTAAGCCTATTTCAAGGCCTTGAAATGAGTTTCAAACCCTTAAAATGAAGCTTTTTTGAATGCTTCAATTGAACTAAGTATGTGAAAGAAATGTAAATGCAAGAGACACAAGATTTATGAAGTTAAGTTCACTTGGACCTACGTCTCTACCTCATGGATCTTCTCTCTGCAGGATTTTCAACACAATTTTTATTAATCAAAAGCTAAGCCCTAGATCTCAAGAACATAGATATGCCTTAGTCTGTTACAGCTTGTGGTTCTCACTAACCTATCTAGTACCTGCTCTAGCTAACTGATTAACTAAGAATTCTCTATTTTTCACCTTTAACAATCTTTGAGAATGAGAGAATGATCTGGTTCTTTGATGCTTAGTTATTCTTGAATGTGTCTCTATTTGTTCCCGTTGAGTTTTGTTTCAAATGCTTCAAATTGAGCTCCATTTATACTGCTCAAATGATCAGCAAATCTTCCTAATTTTCAGCAACAAACTTCCATGTTTATTAGGTAACAGTCTTTGACTTCTCTAACAGTCTTCCCAATGGATAGTTGATCAGAATTTTCAAAGATAATGAGCTGATCTTTTCATTTAACAGATTGAGAAGCTGTCAAGAGTGTTTGATTGATCACAGAATCATAATCTCTCAGTATTTCCTTTCCTATAAAATTCAGGTTAGGAAATCAATCTTGTAAAATAGGATATGAATTTTCCCTGCAAAACTAAGTCAAACAGATTAACCAGATGAAGTATAAGTGCATCAAGGATTTTGTTTTTCATCACCAAGTAACAACTAATCAATAATAAGAGTGAGAGAGTTAGAATAAGATCAGAAGAATTCCCCCTTAGCATATGCATGCAGGACAGACAGTTTCAAGGCTTTAAATGTTAATTCAAGTCTTTGAAGGCTGTTTCAAGGCCTTCAAATAGCTCTGCTATTTCAATCCTGTGAAACCTGTGATCTTACACAGCTCTATTGGATCCAAAATACTAGGAACCACACAAAGCTCAGTGACAAACTTCCTAATCCAAACAGCTTCCTTTGCTGCGCCACTCGCAGCTATGTAATCAACGTCAGTTGTAGAATCAGCGACCATCTCTTGCTTGGAACTCTTCCAGCTCACAGCTCCTCAACTCAGGCAATACATTAATCCCGACTGCGATCTGAAATCATCTCTATTATTTTGGAAGCTTGCATCCGTGTAACCCCATACACGCAACTCTTCCTCCCTCCATAGATTAAAAACGCATCCTTAGTTCTTCTCAAGTACTTTAGGATATTCTTAACTGCTATCCAGTAACTCTCACCTGGATTAGACTGATATCTGCTTGTCATACCCAGCGCGTATGACACATCTGGTCTAGTACATAACATGGTGTACATGATGGATCCTATGGCCGAGGCATAGGGTATCCTACTTATGCGTTCCTTCTCAATCTCAGTGGAAGGACAATCGCTTTTCAAAAGAGTGATTCCATGTGACATGGGCAAGAATCCCTTCTTAAAATTTTTGCATGTTGAACCGATTCAACAACTTGTCTATATATGCACTTTGACTTAGGCCTAGCAGCTTCCTCGATCTATTCCTATAGATCTTTATACCGAGTATATAGGCTGCTTCCCCTAAGTCCTTCATTGAGAAACACTTCCCTAGCCAATCTTTCATAGATTGCAGCATGGGAATGTTATTTCTAATGAGTAGTATGTCATCCACATACAAGACTAGAAAAACAACATAGCTCCCACTAACCTTCTTGTAGACACAAAATTCATCTTCGTTCTTGATGAAGTCAAACTCTTTGACTGCTTCATCAAAACGTCGATTCCAACTCCTATAAGCTTGCTTTAATCCATAAAGGGATCGTTGTAGCTTACATTTGCATGCTCTGGATCTAGAAAACCCTCAGGTTGTGTCATACACACATCATCGAGGAGGTTTCCATACAGAAATGATGTTTTGACATCCATTTGCTAAATCTCGTAGTCGTAGTAAGCTGAAACAGCAAGTAGGATTCGGATGGATTTGGTCATTGCGACTGGTGAAAAGGTTTCATCATAGTTTATACCATGAATATGTCTGAATCCTTTTGCCACCAATCGTCCCTTATAGGTAATCACATTACCATCCATGTCGGTCTTCTCTTGAAGACCCACTTGCACCCAATGGGGCGTGCCCCTTAGGGTGGTTCCACCAAAGTCCATACTTTGTTGGTATACATGGATTCCGTCTCCGATTCCATGGATTTGCGCCACTTCTGAGAGTCATACCCTTTCATGGCCTCTCCATAGGTAGTAGGCTCATCATCTATGAGAAATGTGTCGCCAGACTCAGTCACGAGAAGTCCATACCTCTCTGGCTCCTAGTGTACTCTAATTGACCTACGAAGCTCTCGAGTTACTTGAACCGGTTCTTCCACAACACGTTGTGGTTCCTGTTCATGTTCTATAGTAGGATCAGTAGTTTGTGGTTCTTGAATTTCTTCAAGTTCTACAGTCCTCCCACTTGCTTCTTTAGAGACAAAATCTCTTTCTAGAAACACGCCAAACCGAGCAACAAACACTTTGTTCTCAGTTGTATCGTAGAAATAATATCCCTTAGTTTCCTTAGGGTATCCCACAAACTTATACTCATTCGACTTAGACCCGGGTTTGTCTGATTGTAAACGTTTTACATAGACATCGCAGCCCCAAATCTTCATGTGGTGTCTTCATGACCGATTTAGATTGAACACGGTTAATGGTGAAAGGTGCACACAATGGAGCGTAGCCCCAAAATGATAATGGAAGATCAGTTTGACATATCATAGATCGAACCATATCTTAAATTGTTCAATTCCTCCTCTCGGAGACGTATATTCCATTGTGGCGTCCGGGTGGAGTGAGTTGGGATATTATCCCACACTCTCTAAGATAGTCCTCAAACTCTTGGCTCAAGTACTCTCCTCCACGATCCGATCGTAGAGCCTTGATACTTTTGCCAAGTTGCTTCTCTACTTCATTCTTGAATTCTTTGAACTTTTCAAAGGATTCGGATTTGACCTTCATAAGGTATACAAATCAATATCTACTAAAATCATCAGCAAATGTAATGAAGTAGAGATAACCACCCTGGCGGGCGTAGAAAATGGCCCACACACATCAGTATGCACAAGCGCCAATTGCTCACTAGTCTTTTCACCTTTCTTATTGAAAGGGGACTTTGTCATTTTTCCCTACAAACAAGCCTCACATGTCTCATATGATTCCAAATCAAATGAGTCTATAAACCCATCCTTATGGAGTCTAGATACACTTTTCTCGTTTATATGGCCTAAACGACAGTGCCATAGATAAGCAGGATTTAAATCATTTATTTTTATCCTCTTGGTATGTATGTTATAGACATGATTATTTAGATCAAGGATATCTAATATGTTAAATAATTGCGCACTATAATAGTGAATACTATCAAAATAAATGGATCAACAATTGTCCTTTATTGAAATAGTAAAACCTTCCTTGTCCAAACAAGAAATAGAAATAATGTTACTGCTCATAGCAGACACAAAATAGCAATTATTTAATTCCAAAACTAATCGCGAAGGCAGAGATAGCTCGTACACGCCTACAGCCAATGAAGCAACCTTTGCTCCATTGCCAACGGGCAGATCTATCTCTCCTTTAGCCAATCTGCTACTTCTCTTTAGATTCTGCACATTTCGACAAATATGAGATCCACATCCAGTATCCAATACCCAAGATGAAGAGTAAGTAATATTGACATCTATAAAAAAAATACCTGGTGGTGGTGGTATCACTATTCCAAGCTTTTTATCCTCCAGATACTTTGGGCAGTTTCTCTTCCAGTGTCCAGGCTGACTGCAGTAGTGACAATCACCCTTAGTCAAGCCCTTGGCAACGCCACCAACAGGTTTAAGAGCAACTTCCTTGGATTTAGGAACTGCCTTGCTTTTTCCTTTGGAGGTAAAGGCAAACCTTTTGCCCATTCCCTTTATGCACCATCATTATGGCCTTTCCCTTTCCCTTGTTGATGCTTTGTTCAGCTGTCCTCAACATAGTGAGTAGATCTGGCAGAGGTTTCACGATCTCGTTCATGTTATAGTTCATGATGAACTGTCCATAACTCTTAGGCAACGATTTCAACACAAGATCTGTGGCCAACTCTTGACCCACCGGAAATCATAGACGTGCGATTCTCCAACTATCCGATGACATTTGAAAAATGCCTTGGATACTTCATACCTCTCAAACCTAGCCTGCTCTTGGAAGATCAACTTCAAGTGTGGGATCATATCGAACGCAGCAGCCATGTTCTCATGTTGCTTTTGAAGCTCAGAGGACATGGTGCAAAGCATTAGGCAGACAGCATCATTAGCATCATCAACGAACTTTTGATGTGCCTATAGGGCTGCAGCGGTATTGTTCTCTGGAGCCTGAGGAACTTCTTCCTCTAGAGTGTACAGTTTCTTTTCCTGCTTGAGAACGATTCTCAAGTTCCTGTACCAGTCTAGGAAGTTTGTTCTAGAAAGCTTGTCCTTCTCAAGGACAGAGCGTAGGGAATGTGATGAACTCGATGATTTGTTTTCCATTGGAATTCTACAAATTGAGAAATATACAAGTTTTAGTATTTAGTGAATTAATAACTATATTTAATAATGGTTAGATTATTAAACATAGCTCCCACTATTTTTCTCGGATTAATAACCCTCAAATATTAATGCGGAAAATATCATTATATTTTCTAGTGGGTGCCAAGATCCATATTTCACTTCTTTAGAGCTTGCTTTGGCAAGTCACCCAGAATTAGTTATTCAGGTAGGAACAATTTCAAATTGCATCCTTATGCAACTCTTGGTTCAATTGGGCAAATAACTCCTTATTTTATCCATCCCATGGATAATTCCAACTGGTTGCCTCTAGGCTTTTAATCTTATTAAAATCACCTAGTTGTGTCAAACCTCTTACTTAAACAGTTGCACATTACTTGCTTGTGCCATCGCAACACAATCATGAAAAATCAAGTCGCCCTGCTTTGGCACGCACGAGCTTGATAATCATGATCATTAATAGTGCTTAAGTAAAGAGAAGGAAAAATTTAATTTGAGGGATTTTTCTTTCAATTTTAAATTTTTTTGTTGATCCATATCAACTGATCTACTTATTTTGAGTTGGGCCAACTCACAAATAAAAGATTCGGATTTTTAATTATCTTATTATCAGTTTTGCATGCATCATCCATACACCAACAATAAATAATAAGACAATAAAATAAACAACCACAAAATAAAAATTAACGTGATATGGATATGGCCTCTAATCTAAGATGCTCTCAAGCCAATGAGAATATCTATGAACCCTAAAAAATAGCAAGCTCATCTCCATGTGCCTCCATCTTTTGGTCCATGCTCCATAGCTCTTGTGGATTGTCGTCTTCTTGTGGTTTACCCGTTCCTTTAGGCTTCTTTTCTCCGTGTCTTGACTATCATCTATTTTATCTAATTCTAGATAGCATCTAGACTAAATGAAAATATCTCACAAGTTGAGAAAAAATACCGGTTCACACACTGTAAAGCATAATTAACTATTACACTAATTTGATCAGCTTGCAGGCCGTAAAACAAACCACAAAATAAACATTCACAATAAACCACAACCTAAGGCCATATGGCCTCTAATCTAAGATGTTCTCAAGCCAATGAGAATATCTATGAACTCTAAAAAATAGCAAGCTCATCTCTATGTGCCTCCATCTTTTGGTCCATGCTCCATAGCTCTTGTGGATTGTCGTCTTCTTGTGGCTTACCCGTTCCTTTAGGCTTATTGTCTCCGTGTCTTGACTATCATCTATTTTATCTAATTCTAGATAACATCTAGACTACATGAAAATATCTCACAAGTTGAGGAAAAAAACCGGTTCGCACACTGTAAAGCATAATTAACTATTACACTAATTTGATCAGCTTGCAGGCCGTAAAACAAACCACAAAATAAAAATTCACAACAAACCACAACCTAACGCCATATCCAGTCACCATGCAATAAGCACATAAAGAGTTAAAACCCAATTTTGGCGCGCTTGGTCAATTTTAATTGTTTTTGGATGTGCTAGGGTCAAAACAGTCCAATTGGGTTCTCCGTGGCTTTGGAAGAAACCCTAAAGGACCAAGGCACGGCGTTGGGCCAGTCGGCCTAGCCCATGCGCGGCCAAGTCGTGCTCTAGGGCTGGCCCAAGCCCTTGGTCGTGCCTCACTTGGGCGGCAAGGCAAGAGGGGCGGTCCCTAGGGGGGTCGAACCTCTCCATGGAGTTGTTTCTAAAAAAACTCATTCCCTTGTTTCCCAAGTTTAGTTGTTTCCATGTTTGAAAAACCCATTTTCCAAGCATGTGCCCATACCCTAGCCACCAAGATCCAAATATTCACATCCTATGTTATTCAAATTCACTAATCCTTACATCCCATGTAATATTAGATCTTCTTTGATTGAATTATTGACAAATTGCATCAATATGATTGATTTGTCCATTTTACGCGATAAAAAACAATTTAAAGTGTAAAACAACATAAATCGTAACACATAAACCTTGTTATACTCTAAGAATTGTGGCTCTGATACCACTATTGAGTTTTGATAATGGATACGCAGCGGAATAAACATAAATTGATCCGTTCAAGACCCTCTAAGGATCACAGGAAGAGATAACATAACGATAGTGAGGGATTAGTGTCAAAGTACCATTTGGATCTCCTTTGATGACTTCACACGTGAAATTGTGTTCACGTCTCTATGGCTAGAAAACTTCTAGGATTGAAACCGGATCTTACAAGCCTTTGTGCTAGCTAGGATTGAAGGAAGAAGACGAAGAGGATCATGATCACGCAAAATGGAGCCAAGAGGTGGACGGCACCTCTTATGGCCGACGGGTAGAGGGCGGTCCCAAGGGGGGTTCTACCCTCTTTGGAATTGCTATCTCTCATTGATTTTCTCTCTCACTCGATGTGTTATGAGCATTAGTTATGTGGGAAGGAAGCTAGGTGCAACGACCCCCTTATCCGAATCGAACGAGACGGGGAGTACGATGCTAAAATGTAACGGCCGAAAATCAAAAGCACAACATCCAAACATATATATTACATACTATTAAACATTACGAAGCGTACTTGAGTTTTTCATACGTTTCTATTATACATTATTGTAAAATTATTCAAACTATTTTACAACTCGTGACGGAACCTCCTTAGTTAGTCTCGTACCCGGTCATGCCATAGTCATCTTCTTATAAACATGTGGGGGAAGAAAACTAAGATCGCAGTTTTCTAAAATCAGCATAAAGTACTGAGTAAGTAAACACCCTAGCTTGTAATACGGAAGATAGAGCATCATTTTATTTTATGCTAAAACCACAGGAGGAGTAAGTCATAAAAGTGTAACTCGATGAACAAATTAAGAATGTAAAACTCTTTGAAACTTTTCTTTTTGTTCTGTAACGGGAAATAATATCCCGATACTTTCTTCTTTCTATTCATTAACTTTCTTGTCTCATAGAAAAGCGTTTTTTAACATTGTTGATACGGGGAAAGATCTACTATACTATCACTAGCTACCATGACCTTAACTACCGGCAGCCCCCAAAGACTTCTTGCGGCCAGAGGGGTGAGTACATGGAGACACCTGGCAGGTTGCGATCGGGTTAAAATAATAGGGGTCGAGTGACCGAAGTCAACAAGACAATAATAATAAGTTTCTCCCGTACAACTCTTTCCACTTTACGTTATTATGTCTTATTATTTTGGTGTGACGATTTCAAAAAAAAAAAAAAAATCAAATCGTAAACAAATCTCAAATAAAACTTGTATATATCACAAAACACATTTTGAGACAAATATATAAAAATCATATTATGACACGAAAGGACCTAGGCACGCTAGGCTAGGCATATTTACTTACCTTGATCCTTAGCAATTTTGCACGTAAAGTCTCCTAGAACGTCACGTGGCCCTCGTCTACAAACTTTTCACCTGCACGGTACATTTCTTTATCTGATCACGAGTTTATCGATACAAATATATAATTGGAAATTCTTGCAACCCTATCAGGTTATATTTGAAATCTATTTAATTCTCCCCCTATATATGTATTTATATGTTTAATAATATTCTAAATTTTAATACTATATAGTGAAAGTATGAGTGTGCAGGTGGTAATGCAGCTAATATACTCTAGAAGGGGGTTTAATAGAGTATGCAAACTTTTTGCAAAACTTGCTAGGATGAAAAGATCTTGTGAAAACTAGTGAAGTTCAAGGCCTTGAAAACAAGTTCAAGCACTTGGAATGAAGTACAGTTTGGAAAGATCAGTCAAGTCCTTTTCAAGGCCTTGAAAAGAGTTTAAACCTTTGAAAACAGACAAGTTTGAATGTTGTGAAATGCTTAGTAAGTAAAGAAAATGTAAGTGCAAGAGACACAGGATTTATAGAGTTCAGTCCACTTGGACCTACATCTCTACCTCAGGGATCTTCTCCCTGCAGGATTTACAACACAATTCTTATTAATCAAAATCTAAGCCCTAGATCTCAAGCACAGAGAGATGCCTTACTCTGTTACAGCTTGTGGTTCTTCCTAACCTATCTATTACCTGCTCTAGCTAACTGATTAACTAAGAATTCTCTATTATTCACCTTGAACAATCATTGAGAATAAATATAGAGATATTACAGAAATGATTTACTAATAAAGCACAATACAAAATAACACTTAGAGTGTAGAAACTGCAGTAAAGTATGCAGTGATCTTGTGTGAATGGATTTTGAGATTGATGAACTTCTTTGATGCTTGTCAATCCAAAAAACTTTTTCTCTCTTTTTGCCCGTTGAGTGTTGTCTCCTGTTGCTTCAGAATTGAGCTCTATTTAAACTTCAAACAGCTTTGCATATCTTCCCAGATTATCAGCAACAAACCTCCTATTTTGTAGGCAGCAGACTTTGAATCTTAGACAATCTTCTCCAACGGTTAAGTGATCACAATCTTCAGAGATAATGTTGTGATCTTGCATTTTAATAGGTTGAGAATCTGTCAAGCCATTTAGATCAAACAAAGAATCATCTTCTCAATTATTTCCTTTCCTGCACAAGTTAGATTAGGAAATAATCTTGCAACTAGGAAATAAAATTCCCTGCAAAATCATAGTCAAACATATGATATTCTATGTTCAAACAATTAGAATAATTTGTCTTTCATCATCAAATAACAGTAAGACAATCATATAAAGGAGAGATATGAAATCAACTTAGAAGAGTTTTTTCCTCAAAAAAAAACTTAGAAGAGTTTACAGAAAACTCCCCCTGAGAATGTTCACATAGGTTAAGCAGTTTCAAGGCTTTGAATCCAGTCTCAAGGCCTATACTATTTTCAAGCCAATGAGAAATGATTCAAGGCTTTGAAAGGTGGTTCAAGGCCTTGAAATAGTTAGACTATACCAAGCCTTTCACAACCTGATCTTACAATCTCCCCCTTAATGAAAGAAAAAACCAAATTCTGTTTGATCCTTAGTCTCTGCAAAAAATACTAATTAGTTCTCAATCCATAATGACACAGTGATTCCAAAAAGATTCAACTTATTCAATTCACCAACAGAAAATAGAAAGTTCAGCAAATAGCAAATAACTCCTATGAATAAAACCTAACGCCCTAGAATTTCTCCCCCTTTTTGACGTTCATCAAAAAGATAGAGAGTATGTTGGATCAAGTGTCTGGAAAATTTTGAAAAGAAAACTTAAAAAACTTAAGAAAAAGAATGGGGAAGAAAGAGTAGGCCAGATTAAGGGGTTGGGTCTTCATCTCCATCCTGATCTCCTTCTTCTTCCTCACTGTCTTCAGCATCAGCCTTATCATGTTCTTCCTGTTCTTCTTCATTCTCACCAGCAACATTAGCTTCTTCAGTCTTGTCATTTGTAGCAGCCTTTGGAGATTTCTTCTTTTTCTTCAAGTTTATCAGCAGGTCATCTGAGTCAGGACTGTTGACTTCATCTCCTTTCTGACCAGCTTGTTCTACCACTTGCTTTCCCTTATCTTTGACCGGAGCAGTCTCTTCCTGATTGGAATGTTCACTAGGCAGATTCTTTTCAGAGTCACCCTTTTTTGTACCTTCTTCATCCTCAGGAACATCAAGCAAAGTCATGCTCCTGAAAATACTTTCCACCATATACTTCACTTGACTCATGTCTGTTTCAAGTCCATAAACAGTTTCTTTGATTTCTTCCATATCCAACTCCAAACCATCAAGTCTCTGATTTTCTGTAGGATGAGAAGTCTGACTTGAAGTCGGAGTCAGGGTCTTGGGCTTTAGAAACTTTTTTGCACCTAGTTCTGCTTCAGTCAAATCTGAGTACAATTTCCAAATCATTTCTTTAGTCTTCACCACTCCAATGTTCTCAAAAGCCTTCTCATTAAGCATTCCCATGACAGAAGTGACTGATTCCTCTCCACCAGTTGGAATCTCAAAGTGTTCAAAGAACAGTGTGAGCAGATTAGCATAGGGCAGAGGATGTTTCCTTTGATTGGTAAGGCTAAAGAGCATATGTCCAATTACTAACTTTGGAAGGTCAATCTTATAGCCATGCATGATTAGATACATGATGTGCAACATTATCTCAGTCTTCAATTCCTTAGAGTGCTCTCTGGGAAAGATACACCTTGTTAGAATAGTGTGAAGGACTTTTGCTTCAACATTTAACACATAGTGTGTTAATTGTTTAGCTGTGGTGGAAGTGTTTGGTAGGTAGAACTCTTCTATGGCTAGTTTCAGTACTTCTGTCTTTGGTGGATGATTGCTAGTGTCATACCTCTTGAAACAGCCTAGCACATTAGCAAACTCAGAGTGGTCCAATTCAATCTCTATCCCAGCAACTTTACATTTTATTACCAAGTGTGCAGATCTCTTAACTTGCTTCAAGTTCAGATAGAAGAGTCTGGTGAGTCTAGGATAGGCTAACTCTTTAGGGTTCAGCATAAACCATAGAGAACTCTTCTTTAACATAGAGATGCACTTAAGTTTCATGTGTTCCACCATATTCATATTGATCATTCTACAGAATGAAAAAGATATGGAGGCAAAACCATCTAACCACTGACCTTTGGAGGTGTTTGAGACAAACCAAGTTTCATCAGGGGTTGGGGTCTTTGAGTATATTTGCAAGGCCTTCTCCATGTGATCTTCTGGCTGTTCTTCTGTTACCTTCCCTTGCCCTTTTTGAACTTGAGTGGCCTTCTCATGTTTCTTTAACTTCTTGGGGCTAGAGACATATGTTTCAGGTTTCTTGTCTGCAGCAGCCTTCTCTTTCTTCTTCTTCTTTTCCGAGGAGGGAGTTGCAACCTTCTTGACTTTATTTTGGGGAGGAGGTAGGCTGCAAATTCCTCTGCACTAGGATTTCTAGAGCTAGAGTATCCACTGATCTCTTGAACTTCATCCACTGCTGCTTTTCTTTTCTTCGCTGAACTAGGTTTTGATCCTCCAGCCATCTTGATTCTGTCTGAGGTTCTCCTTGTGCTCATTAGGGTTTGGGAGAAGAATAGAGAGAGATAGGAATGATACGGGGAGAATGAAGAGAAGAAGATAAATACTAAAAGAGTTTGAGTTTCAAAAGGAAACTAGAATATCTCTATGATCTGAAAAGATCTGTAATAATCAGAGAAAATCCAAATCTTTTAGGCCGTTGGAAATAAAATATTTTAATACTATTTTGGCTTAAAACGTGTTTTTGAAAAAGGTGGGGGCTATATTGAGAAAATATCTACTGAGATATCACCCAATTCAGAATGATCCAAGTTTATTGACTATTAGTATAGCATACTTATTTTCAAGGTTTTGAAAAGGTTTTCAAGGTCTTGAAATGCTGTAATACTGCAACAGATAAAATCAAAGCTTTGAGATGATTTTCAAGGCTTTGAAAATCAGTTCAAACATATACAACTTACCTTTCTTACCTGATGCTCCCCCTAAATCAATGCATCTTTATTTAGAATTCCCAATTCCAATCTTAAAGCTGAGAATCTTTCATCTGCTAATGGTTTGGTGAAGATATCTGCAATTTGCATGTTAGTGGCAACAAATTCAAGAGCAATATCACCTTTCTCAGCATGATCTCTGATGAAATGGTGTCTGACATCAATGTTCTTGGTTCTTGAATGTTGAACTGAATTCTTTGTAATTGAAATTGCACTGGTGTTATCACACTTGATAGGTATGCTTCTGAAACCAAATCCAATGTCTCTTAGCTGTTGAGCAATCCATAGTACTTGTGAACAACATGCTCCTGCAGCTATATATTCAGCTTCATCTGTTGATAGAGCAACTGAATTCTGTTTCTTGGAATGCCACCTGATCAAGGATGATCGAATAAATTGGCAAGTTCCTGAAGTGCTTTTCTTATCAACTTTGTAACCTGCAAAGTCAGCATGTGAAAATCCATGCAATGAGAAGTTAGAATGTCTTGGATACCAAAGCCCTAAGTCTTTGGTACCATTGAGATATCTGAATATTCTCTTCACAGCAGTCAAGTGTGATTCTTTTGGATCAGCTTGAAATCTAGCACACATGCATACACTAAACATGATATATGGTATGCTTGATGTGAGATAGAGTAATGATCCAATCATACCTCTATACTCTTTCACATTGACACTCTTACCAGATTCATCCTTGTCTAAGGACAGTGTAGAGCTCATAGGAGTCTTGGCTTCCTTACATTGAGCCATGCTATATTTGCTTAACAAGTCTCTTGTGTATTTGCCTTGATGCAGAAAGATTCCCTTCTTCAATTAATGTATTTGAAGTCCTAGGAAGAAGTTCACCTCTCCCATCACGCTCATTTCAAATTCCCTGCTCATAAGACTTGAGAATTCTCTGCACAATTGATCATTAGTAGCTCCAAACAAGATATCATCAACATAAGACTTGACAATTCACAGGAGCTTTGCTGGGATGAGGAGTCGAGTGCGTCTCAAACCTGGCCTGCTGAGCAGTCCAGTAAGCGATCCAATTCTTGGTAGGGAAACCTACACGACTACCTGAAGGTTGGATGAAGGGCAAGTTGCTCAGAAAGATCGTTTTGCACTTAGTCACCAGCAGACGCTTGTAGCAATTCCTTGCGATTGACTTAGGCCAAATGGAAGGCGCCACCGCATCAAAACCAAACTGGGGAGAGACGCTTGTTCGGTCAACGTCGACTGTGATCTTGTCATATCTGGGAGTTAGCTCAGAAACATTTTCGGCGGGAGCAGGAAGGGAACCTCTCAAGCACCAGCAGAAGAATTCGCAGTAGTGATCATGTCCTTTGAGAAGGAGTTCTTCTGAGTAAGAACCAGATCTATTAGGGTACAGCTTCGGAAACCATCGCACATTTTCAATACGTGTAGCATAAGGCCTAGCTGTAAACTTGCTCCGGTCATCGCATATCAGGCTCCATGTACACTTGGGAAGATTGGTTTTGTACCATCGAGCAGCTCTCCCACTAGGAAGTGTTGGAATAGATGCCCTAGAGGCAATCTAGTTTAGTATGAATTATTTGTGGCTAGAAATTCATTTATTATTTATTGGATATTTAATATAATGAAGTCCTTAGATTTACAATTGTGTTGTTTATCTTAAATATCCCTAGTCAAGTATAATGATTAATGGGACAATCATCTATAGACTAGTATGGGGTTGGATTGATATGGAGATATCACGATCCAACACATAGGTGTGCATTAGGGAATGTTGCACTGGATTGACCCATCTCCGAGAAGGCTACATACACGTTATGTTGAGTCACAAGCGCTTCTCGCGGTGCAATGGTATTGTCATCCTTAGACTTGAAGTCACTAGATATTCTAGTTGTGGATTATTGTGAGTTTGGTAGCGTTAAACGCTACACCGTAACTGGGTAGTTATAAAGGCGTGTACTGGATACAATAAGAAGCAAGCTTATAGATCGTAGTGGACGTAGATAGAATTTGTCCCTCCCACATAACGGGAGCAAATATCCTAGGCCACTCGAGGGATAGTGCTTATAGAATGTCTGGCCAGACTCAAATAAATCAATATGGGATATTGATGTTATTTGCACGAATAAGGCTATTCCCATGGATCGAGAAACTATGGATTGGATATACGAGTGTGACTTGTATGTCTCGTGTCCAATCCGGATATAGAGACAAAGGGATGAGACAATTACTTGTACAAAGGTTGTCAAGATGACTATTCTATTAGTTGGCTAGAATGGATGTTTTGCTAGAGACCGCTCCATATTAGCAAATAGTTGCTACCAACTAGATGGAACCTATGGGGTCACACGCTATATAGATTTGAACTAGGTTTGGGAATTAATTAATTGGATTAATTAATTAGAAGGATCACTTTGCAAAACCTTGCAAACTTAGCAGGGACTAATTCGCAAGGAAGGGACTAAATTGAATTCTAGTAGGACTAGAATAAGTCTTTTAGGTAGTTGGCAAGGAGTTGTTGGACTATATAAAGGACCTTCTTTCCTTCCTTCCTATATAACTTATGCTCATTATTGAACATAACAAAGAGTGGGAGAGAACAAAAGGAGAGAGAGCAAGCAACAAAGGGACCCGACTGCCCCTTTGCCGCCGCCCGTCCCCGTCGGCCACAAGGAGGCCGATACCCTCCTTTTGGGTCTCGTTTTGCGTGATTCTTCTTCCTCTTCCTCTTCCGGGCTAGCACCAAGGACTTCGGATATTCTAGGATCAACTCTAGGCGTGGATCAACCATAGAGAACGTGACACAATTCGCGTTTGAAGTCATCAAAGGAGAACCCTAAGGTGTGTTATTGATTTCTTACCCTTACCATCGTTATGTCTCTTGACTTGTGATCCTTGGAGGGTTTTGCATGGTTTTATGATTGTTTGTGTTTCCGTTGCGCATCCATGAATCAAAACCCTACAGTGGTATCAGAGCCACAGGTCGTAGAGCATAAACGTGGTTTATGTGTTACGTTTTAGTTGTTTTACACCTTAATTTGATTGTTTATCGCGTAAAACAAGACAAATCAAGCATGGGGTGCAATTTGTCAATAATTAATCATAACAAGATCCAATTTTTTGCATTGGATGCATAAATTGGTGAAATTGAGAAATTTTAGGATCTTAGATCTAGGGTTTGGGCATCCTTGGGGAAGAAGGAGTTCTCCCAAAATAAGGAAACAACCAAACTTGGGCACCAAGCAAGGGAGTTGTTTTGGAAACAAATCCCATAAGGAGGTTCGGCCCCCCTAGGGACCGCCCCCCCCCCCCCTTGCTTGCCGCCCAAGCTTGGCCGCCCTAGGGGCCGGGCGGCCCTAACCCGCGGCCTAGGCTTGTGGGTTTTGGACCGGGCCGGCCCTAGGGCCTTGTGGTTCATCTTGTTGGGCCCGGGCAATTTGATTGTTGGGCCCATGGACCGTTTTAACCCTAGAAATCCTAAAATCAATTAAAATTGACCAAGCGCGTTAAAATTGGATTTTAACTGTTTATGTGCAAATCGCATGGTGATTGGATATGGCCGTAGGATGTGGTTTGATGTGGATGTTTAATTTTGTGGTTTGGTTTTACGGCCTGCGAGCTGATCAATTAATTGTAATAATTAGTTAGGGTTTTATGGCCTGCGTGCCATTTTTTTCTCAACTTGTGAGATTTATTTTATTTAGTATAGATGTTAGCTAGTGCTAGATAAAGTAGATTGTTAGCCAAGATTGAAGAAAAGAAGCCCAAAGCCAAAGAAGCCACAAAAGATGGAGCATGGAGCATGGAGCATTCCACATGACTACGAAGGATGGACCAAAAGATCAAGACGCATGGAAATGTGTTTGTTTTAGGGTTCATAGATAATTCCATTGGCTTGGAATTATCTAAGTCTAGAAAAGGCCATATCCACATCACGTTTAATTTCTGTTTTGTGGTTGTTTATTTTATTGTCTTATTATTGTGTGGTTGGTGTATGGATGATGCATGCAATTAGGATAATAAGATAATTAGACAACCCGTATCTATTATTTGGAGTTGTGCCCAAACTCAAATAGATAGATTAGTTGATGTTGATCAACAAAACAATTAAAATTGAATTTAAAATCCCTCAAAATTCAAATAGTGTGTTCTTGCCTTCTCGTTATCTAAACACCCATTATCATCATTATTTATCAAGTTCGTGCGTGCCAAAGCATGGCGACTTGGTTCATCATGATGGAATGCGATGGCACGTAACAATGTGCAATTGTTTCGATAAGAGGTTGAACACAACTAGGCTATTAATTTGATTAAGAAACCTAGAGGCAATCAATTGGGAATATCCGTATGGATGGATAAATAAGGAGTTATTTGCCCAATTGAACCAAGAGTTGCATATGGAATGCAATTGGAATTGTTCCTACCTAAAGTAGTCAAATTATAGGTGACTTGCCAAAGCAAGCTCATAAGGAGATGAAAGATGGATCTTGGCCCACTAGAAAATATAAGGATATTTTCCGCATTAATATCTTGAGGGTTATTAATCCGTAGAAAAATAGTGGGAGCTATATTTGATAAACTAGCCATTATTGAATATAGTCAAAAATTCACAAATACTAAAACTTGCGTATTTTCCTTTTTGTATAATTCCAAATGGCAAACAACTCATCGAGTTCACAACATTCCCTACGATCTGTCCTTGAGAAGGACAAGCTATCTGGAACCAACTTTCTTGATTGGTACAGAAACTTGAGAATTGTTCTCAAGCAAGAGAAGAAACTGTACGCAATAGAGGAGCATGTTCCAGAAGGTCCAGAGAACCAAACACCTGCTGCCCTAAAGGCGTATCAAAAGCGTGTTGATGACGCGAATGATGCGGTCTGCCTTGTGCTTTGCACCATGACTTCTGAGCTTCAGAAGCAACACGAAAACATGAATGCTTTCGATATGACCGAACATCTAAAGCAGCTCTTCCAAGAGCAGGCGAGGTTAGAGAGGTATGAGGTCTCTAAGGCACTGTTCAAGTTTCATCTGGCAGAAGGGAACCCGGTGGGACCCCATGTACTCCGAATGTTCGGGTACTTGAAGAATCTCGCCCGACTAGGGTTCCCGGTCGGCCAAGAGTTGGCAACCGATCTCGTGTTGCAATCGTTGCCCGAGAGTTATGGACAGTTCATTATGAACTATAACATGAACGAGATCATTAAACCACTGCCAGATTTACTCAATATGTTGAGGACGGCTGAACAGAGCATCAACAAGGGTAAGGGCAAGGCCATAATGATGGTACAGAAAGGAAAGGGCAAAAGGTTTGCCTCTTCCTACAAGGGCAAAGGCAAGTCAGTTGCCAAGTCCAAAGAACCTGCCCTTAAGCCTGTTGGTGGCATTGCCAAAGGTGTGACTAAAGGTGAGTGTCACTACTGCAGTCAGCCTGGACACTGGAGGAGGAACTGCCCAAAATATCTGGAGGACAAGAGGCTTGGAATAGTGATTCCACCACCACCAGGTATTTTTGTTGTAGATGTCAATTTAACTTTCTCTACATCATGGGTATTAGATACTGGATGTGGATCTCATATTTGTCGAAATATGCAGGATCTAAAGAGAAGTAGAAGATTGGCTAAAGGCGAGGTAGATATGCGCGTTGGGAATGGAGCAAAGGTTGCTGCGTTGGCCATAGGCGTTTGGGAGCTATCTCTGCCTTCAGGATTAGTTTTAGAATTAAATAATTGCTATTTTGTGCCTGCTATGAGCAGAAACATTATTTCTATTTCTTGTTTGGACAAGGATGGTTTTATTATTTCAATAAAGAACAATTGTTGTTCCTTTTATTTAAATAATATTCACTATTTTAGTGCGCAATTATTTAATGGACTTTATGTCCTTGATCTAAGCAATCCTGTCTACAACATTAATACCAAGCGGATTAAAATAAATGATTTAAATCCTGCTTATTTATGGCATTGTCGTTTAGGCCACATAAATGAGAAACGTGTATTTAGACTCCATAAGGATGGATTACTAGACTCATTTGATTTTGAATCATATGAGACATGTGAGGCTTGTTTATTGGAAAAAATGACACAGTCCCCTTTCAATAAGAAAGGTGAGAGGACTAGTGAGCAATAGGCGCTCATACATACCGATGTGTGTGGGCCATTTGCCACGCCTGCCAGGGGTGGTTATGTCTACTTCAATACATTTACTGATGATTACAGTAGATATGGATTTGTGTACCTCATGAGGGCAAAATCCGAATCCTTTGAAGTGTTCAAAGAATTCAAGAATGAAGTAGAGAAGCAACTTGGCAAAAGTATAAAGGCTCTACGATCGGATCGTGGAGGAGAATACTTGAGCCAAGAGTTTGACGACTATCTTAGAGAGTGTGGGATCGTGTCCCAACTCACTCCACCCGGAACGCCACAATGGAATGGCGTGTCCGAGAGGAGGAATCAAACCCTATTGGATATGGTTCGATCTATGATGTGTCAAACCGATCTTCCATTATCATTTTGGGGCTACGCTCTATTAAGTGCAGCTTTCACCATTAACCGTGTTCCATCTAAATCAGTCATGAAAACACCATATGAGATGTGGAGTGGGAGGCGTCCCACACTGTCGTTCATGAGGATTTGGTGCTGCGATGTCTATGTAAAACGTTTACAATCAGACAAGCTGGGCCGAAATCGGATAAGTGTAAATTTGTGGGGTACCCTAAGGAAACTAAGGGTTACTACTTCAACAACCCAACCGAGAATAAAGTGTTTGTTGCTCGGACCGGCGTGTTTCTAGAAAGAGAATTTGTCTCTAAAGAAGCAAGTGGGAGGAATGTAGAACTTGAAGAGGTTCAAGAACCACAATTCACTGAACCGATTATGGAACATGAACAGGAACCACAAGTAGTTGTGGAGCAACCTGTTCAGGTAACACAAGAGCTTCGTAGATCTAGTAGAGTGCGCCAGGAACCCGAGAGGTATGGACTTCTCGTAACCGATTCCGGTGACACGATGCTCATAGATGATGAGCCTACTACCTATGAGGAGGCCATGAGCGGCCCTGACTCTCAGAAGTGGCTGGAAGCCATGAGATCCGAGATGGAATCCATGTATACCAACAAAGTATGGACTCTGGTGGAACCACCCGATGGGGCGTGGCCCATAGGGTGCAAGTGGGTCTTCAAGAAGAAGATCGACATGGATGGTAATGTGATTACGTATAAGGGCCGATTGGTGGCTAAAGGATTCAGACAGATTCATGGTATTGACTATGATGAAACCTTTTCACCAGTCGCAATGACCAAATCCATCCGGATCCTACTTGCGATTGCAGCATACCACGACTATGAGATTTGGCAGATGGATGTCAAAACAGCATTCCTTTACGGGAATCTCCTCGAGGACGTGTATATGATACAGTCGGAGGGTATTGAGGATCCAAAGCAAGCCAACAAAGTCTGTAAGCTGCAACGATCCATTTATGGATTGAAGCAAGCTTCTAGGAGTTGGAATCGACGTTTTGATGAAGTGGTCAAAGAGTTTGGCTTCATCAGAAACGAAGATGAGTCTTGTGTCTACAAGAAGGTTAGTGGGAGCTCTGTAGCTTTTCTGGTCTTGTATGTGAATGACATACTACTCATTGGAAACGACATTCCCATGCTGCAATCTGTTAAAGATTGGCTAGGAAAGTGTTTCTCAATGAAGAACTTAGGGGAAGCAGCCTATATACTCGGTATAAAGATCTATAGAGATAGATCTAAGAGGTTGCTAGGCCTAAATCAAAGTACATATATTGACAAGGTGTTGAAACGGTTCAACATGCAAGATTCCAAGAAGGGATTCTTGCCCATGTCACATGGAATCACTCTTTCGAAGAGTGGTTGTCCCTCCAATGAGATTGAGAAGGAACGCATGAGTAGAATCCCCTATGCCTCGGCCATAGGATCTATCATGTACGCCATGTTATGTACTAGACCAGATGTGTCATATGCCTTGAGTATGAGAAGCAGATACCAATCCAATCCGGGTGAGAGTCACTGGATTGCAGTCAAGAACATCCTAAAGTACTTGAGAAGAACTAAGGATGCTTTCTTGATATTTGGCGGTGAGGAAGAGTTGCGTGTAAGGGGTTACACTGATGCAAGCTTCCAAACTGACAGAGATGACTTTAGATCACAATCGGGATATGTGTTTTGCCTGAATGGAGCAGCGGTGAGCTGGAAGAGTTCCAAGCAAGAGACGGTAGCTGATTCTACAACAGAGGCTGAGTACATTGCTGCAAATGGCGCAGCAAAGGAAGCTGTTTGGATCAGAAAGTTTGTTTCTGAACTTGGTGTGGTCCCTAGCATTGCGGATCTAGTCGAGTTGTTCTGTGATAACACTGGGGCGATCGCACAATCGAAGGAACCCAGGTCGCACCAGAAGTCCAAGCATGTGCTCAGGAAGTTTCATCTGATTCGAGATATTATCGATATTGGAGACGTTCGGATATGCAAGATTCCTATAGATGATAATCTGTCAGACCCGCTTACAAAGCCTCTCACGCAGTGGAAGCATGAACGGAACACTAGGAGTATGGGCATACGAGATGTGCCAGATTGGCTCTAGTGCAAGTGGGAGACTGTTGGAATAGATGCCCTAGAGGAAATCTAGTTTAGTATGAATTATTTGTGGCTAGAAATTCATTTATTATTTATTGGATATTTAATATAATTAAGTCCTTAGATTTACAATTGTGTTGTTTATCTTAAATATCCCTAGTCAAGTATAATGATTAATGGGACAATCATCTATAGACTAGTATGGGGTTGGATTGATATGGATATATCACGATCCAACACATAGGTGTGCATTAGGGAATGTTGCACTGGATTGACCCATCTCCGAGAAGGCTACATACACGTTATGTTGAGTCACAAGCGCTTCTCGCGGTGCAATGGTATTTTCATCCTTAGACTTGAAGGCACTAGATATTCTAGTTGTGGATTATTGTGATTTTGGTAGCGTTAAACGCTACACCGTAACTGGGTAGTTATAAAGGCGTGTACTGGATACAATAAGAAGCAAGCTTAGAGATCGTAGTGGACGTAGATAGAATTTTTCCCTCCCACATAACGGGAGCAAATATCCTAGGCCACTCGAGGGATAGTGCTTATAGAATGTCTGGCCAGACTCAAATAAATCAATATGGAATATTGATGTTATTTGCACGAATAAGGCTATTCCCATGGATCGAGAAACTATGGATTGGATATACGAGTGTGACTTGTATGTCTCGTGTCCAATCCGTATATAGAGACAAAGGGATGAGACAATTACTTGTACAAAGGTTGTCAAGATGACTATTCTATTAGTTGGCTAGAATGGATGTTTTGCTAGAGACCGCTCCATATTAGCAAATAGTTGCTACCAACTAGATAGAACCTATGGGGTCACACGCTATATAGAGTTGAACTAGATTTGGGAATTAATTAATTGGATTAATTAATTAGAAGTATCACTTTGCAAAACCTTGCAAACTTAGTAGGGACTAATTCGCAAGGAAGGGACTAAATTGAATTCTAGTAGGACTAGAATAAGTCTTTTAGGTAGTTGGCAAGGAGTTGTTGGACTATATAAAGGACCTTCCTTCCTTCCTTCCTATATAACTTATGCTCATTATTGAACATAACAAAGAGTGGGAGAGAACAAAAGGAGAGAGAGCAAGCAACAAAGGGACCCGACCGCCCCTTTGTCGCCGCCCGTCCCCGTCGGCCACAAGGAGGCCGAGACCCTCCTTTTGGGTCTCGTTTTGCGTGATTCTTCTTCCTCTTCCTCTTCCGGGCTAGCACCAAGGACTTGGGAGATTCTAGGATCAACTCTAGGCGTGGATCAACCATAGAGAACGTGACACAATTCGCGTTTGAAGTCATCAAAGGAGAACCCTAAGGTGTGTTATTGATTTCTTACCCTTACCATCGTTATGTCTCTTGACTTGTGATCCTTGGAGGGTTTTGCATGGTTTTATGATTGTTTGTGTTTCCGTTGCGCATCCATGAATCAAAACCCTACAGTGGTATCAGAGCCACAGGTCGTAGAGCATAAACGTGGTTTATGTGTTACGTTTTAGTTGTTTTACACCTTAATTTGATTGTTTATCGCGTAAAACAAGACAAATCAAGCATGGGATGCAATTTGTCAATAATTAATCATAACAAGATCCAATTTTTTGCATTGTATGCATGAATTGGTGAGTTTGAGAAATTTTAGGATCTTAGATCTAGGGTTTGGGCATCCTTGGGGAAGAAGGAGTTCTCCCAAAACAAGGAAACAACCAAACTTGGGCACCAAGCAAGGGAGTTGTTTTGGAAACAACTCCCATAAGGAGTTTCGACCCCCTAGGGACCGCCCCCCCTTGCTTGCCGCCCAAGCTTGGCCGCCCTAGGGGTCGGGCGGCCCTAACCCGCGGCCTAGGCTTGTGGGTTTTGGGTCGGGCCGACCCTAGGGCCTTGTGGTTCACCTTGTTGGGCCCGGGCAATTTGAATGTTGGGCCCATGGACCGTTTTAACCCTAGAAATCCTAAAATCAATTAAAATTGACCAAGCGCGTTAAAATTGGATTTTAACTGTTTATGTGCAAATCGCATGGTGTTTGGATATGGCCTTAGGATGTGGTTTGATGTGGATGTTTAATTTTGTGGTTTGGTTTTACGGCCTGCGAGCTGATCAATTAATTGTAATAATTAATTAGGGTTTTATGGCCTGCGTGCCATTTTTTTTCTCAACTTGTGAGATTTATTTTATTTAGTATAGAAGTTAGCTAGTGCTAGATAAAGTAGATTGTTAGCCAAGATTGAAGAAAAGAAGCCCAAAGCCAAAGAAGCCACAAAAGATGGAGCATGGAGCATGGAGCATTCCACATGACTACGAAGGATAAACCAAAAGATCAAGACGCATGGAGATGTGTTTGTTTTAGGGTTCATAGATAATTCCATTGGCTTGGAATTATCTTAGTCTAGAAAAGGCCATATCCACATCACGTTTAATTTCTGTTTTGTGGTTGCTTATTTTATTGTCTTATTATTGTGTGGTTGGTGTATGGATGATGCATGCAATTAGGATAATAAGATAATTAGACAACCCGGAATTATAATTTGGAGGTGTGCCCAAACTCAAATAGATAGATTAGTTGATGTTATCAACAAAACAATTAAAATTGAATTTAAAATCCCTCAAAATTCAAATAGTGTGTTCTTGCCTTCTCGTTATCTAAACACTCATTATCATCATTATTTATCAAGTTCGTGCGTGCCAAAGTATGGCGACTTGGTTCATCATGATGGAATGCGATGGCGCGTAACAATGTGCAATTGTTTAGATAAGAGGTTGAACACAACTAGGCTATTAATTTGATTAAGAAACCTAGAGGCAATCAATTGGGATTATCCATATGGATGGATAAATAAGGAGTTATTTGCCCAATTGAACCAAGAGTTTCATATGGGATGCAATTGGAATTGTTCCTACCTAAAGTAGTCAAATTATGGGTGACTTGCCAAAGCAAGCTCATAAGGAGATGAAAGATGGATCTTGGCCCACTATAAAATATAAGGATATTTTCCGCATTAATATCTTGAGGGTTATTAATCCGTAGAAAAATAGTGGGAGCTATATTTGATAAACTAGCCATTATTGAATATAGTCAAAAATTCACAAATACTAAAACTTGCGTATTTTCCTTTTTGTAGAATTCCAAATGGCAAACAACTCATCGAGTTCACAACATTCCCTACGATCTGTCCTTGAGAAGGACAAGCTCTCTGGAACCAACTTTATTGATTGGTACAGAAACTTGAGAATTGTTCTCAAGCAACAAGGGTAAGGGCAAGGCCATAATGATGGTACAGAAAGGAAAGGGCAAAAGGTTTGCCTCTTCCTACAAGGGCAAAGGCAAGTCAGTTGCCAAGTCCAAAGAACCTGCCCTTAAGCCTGTTGGTGGCATTGCCAAAGGTGTGACTAAAGGTGAGTGTCACTACTGCAGTCAGCCTGGACACTGGAGGAGGAACTGCCCAAAATATCTGGAGGACAAGAGGCTTGGAATAGTGATTCCACCACCACCAGGTATTTTTGTTGTAGATGTCAATTTAACTTTCTCTACATCATGGGTATTAGATACTGGATGTGGATCTCATATTTGTCGAAATATGCAGGATCTAAAGAGAAGTAGAAGATTGGCTAAAGGCGAGGTAGATATGCGCGTTGGGAATGGAGCAAAGGTTGCTGCGTTGGCCATAGGCGTGTGGGAGCTATCTCTGCCTTCAGGATTAGTTTTAGAATTAAATAATTGCTATTTTGTGCCTGCTATGAGCAGAAACATTATTTCTATTTCTTGTTTGGACAAGGATGGTTTTATTATTTCAATAAAGAACAATTGTTGTTCCTTTTATTTAAATAATATTCACTATTTTAGTGCGCAATTATTTAATGGACTTTATGTCCTTGATCTAAGCAATCCTGTCTACAACATTAATACCAAGCGGATTAAAATAAATGATTTAAATCCTGCTTATTTATGGCATTGTCGTTTAGGCCACATAAATGAGAAACGTGTATTTAGACTCCATAAGGATGGATTACTAGACTCATTTGATTTTGAATCATATGAGACATGTGAGGCTTGTTTATTGGGAAAAATGACAAAGTCCCCTTTCAATAAGAAAGGTGAGAGGACTAGTGAGCAATTGGCGCTCATACATACCGATGTGTGTGGGCCATTTGCCACGCCTGCCAGGGGTGGTTATGTCTACTTCATTACATTTACTGATGATTACAGATATGGATTTGTGTACCTCATGAGGGCAAAATCCGAATCCTCTGAAGTGTTCAAAGAATTCAAGAATGAAGTAGAGAAGCAACTTGGCAAAAGTATAAAGGCTCTACGATCGGATCGTGGAGGAGAATACTTGAGCCAAGAGTTTGACGACTATCTTAGAGAGTGTGGGATCGTGTCCCAACTCACTCCACCCGGAACCCCACAATGGAATGGCGTGTCCGACAGGAGGAATCGAACCCTATTGGATATGGTTCGATCTATGATGTGTCAAACCGATCTTCCATTATCATTTTGGGGCTACGCTCTATTAAGTGCAGCTTTCACCATTAACCGTGTTCCATCTAAATCAGTCATGAAAACACCATATGAGATGTGGAGTGGGAGGCGTCCCACACTGTCGTTCATGAGGATTTGGTGCTGCGATGTCTATGTAAAACGTTTACAATCAGACAAGCTGGGGCCGAAATCGGATAAGTGTAAATTTGTGGGGTACCCTAAGGAAACTAAGGGTTACTACTTCTACAATCCAACCGAGAACAAAGTGTTTGTTGCTCGGACCGGCGTGTTTCTAGAAAGAGAATTTGTCTCTAAAGAAGCAAGTGGGAGGAATGTAGAACTTGAAGAGGTTCAAGAACCACAATTCACTGAACCGATTATGGAACATGAACAGGAACCACAAGTTGTTGTGGAGCAACCTGTTCAGGTAACACAAGAGCTTCGTAGATCTAGTAGAGTGCGCCAGGAACCCAAGAGGTATGGACTTCTCGTAACCGATTCCGGTGACACGATGCTCATAGATGATGAGCCTACTACCTATGAGGAGGCCATGAGCGGCCCAGACTCTCAGAAGTGGCTGGAAGCCATGAGATCCGAGATGGAATCCATGTATACCAACAAAGTATGGACTCTGGTGGAACCACCCGATGGGGCGTGGCCCATAGGGTGCAAGTGGGTCTTCAAGAAGAAGATCGACATGGATGGTAATGTGATTACGTATAAGGGCCGATTGGTGGCTAAAGGATTCAGACAGATTCATGGTATTGACTATGATGAAACCTTTTCACCAGTCGCAATGACCAAATCCATCCGGATCCTACTTGCGATTGCAGCATACCACGACTATGAGATTTGGCAGATGGATGTCAAAACAGCATTCCTTTATGGGAATCTCCTCGAGGACGTGTATATGATACAGCCGGAGGGTTTTGAGGATCCAAAGCAAGCCAACAAAGTCTGTAAGCTGCAACGATCCATTTATGGATTGAAGCAAGCTTCTAGGAGTTGGAATCGACGTTTTGATGAAGTGGTCAAAGAGTTTGGCTTCATCAGAAACGAAGATGAGTCTTGTGTCTACAAGAAGGTTAGTGAGAGCTCTGTAGCTTTTCTGGTCTTGTATGTGAATGACATACTACTCATTGGAAACGACATTCCCATGCTGCAATCTATTAAAGATTGGCTAGGAAAGTGTTTCTCAATGAAGAACTTAGGGGAAGCAGCCTATATACTCGGTATAAAGATCTATAGAGATAGATCTAAGAGGTTGCTAGGCCTAAATCAAAGTACATATATTGACAAGGTGTTGAAACAGTTAACCATGCAAGATTCCAAGAAGGGATTCTTGCCCATGTCACATGGAATGACTCTTTCGAAGAGTGGTTGTCCCTCCAATGAGATTGAGAAGGAACGCATGAGTAGAATCCCCTATGCCTCGGCCATAGGATCTATCATGTACGCCATGTTATGTACTAGACCATATGTGTCATATGCCTTGAGTATGACAAGCAGATACCAATCCAATCCGGGTGAGAGTCACTGGATTGCAGTCAAGAACATCCTAAAGTACTTGAGAAGAACTAAGGATGCTTTCTTGATATTTGGCGGTGAGGAAGAGTTGCGTGTAAGGGGTTACACTGATGCAAGCTTCCAAACCGACAGAGATGACTTTAGATCACAATCGGGATATGTGTTTTGCCTGAATGGAGCAGCGGTGAGCTGGAAGAGTTCCAAGCAAGAGACGGTAGCTGATTCTACAACAGAGGCTGAGTACATTGCTGCAAATGGCGCAACAAAGGAAGCTGTTTGGATCAGAAAGTTTGTTTCTGAACTTGGTGTGGTGCCTAGCATTGAGGATCCAGTCGAGTTGTTCTGTGACAACACTGGGGCGATCGCGCAATCGAAGGAACCTAGGTCGCACCAGAAGTCCAAGAATGTGCTCAGGAAGTTTCATCTGATTCGAGATATTATCGATAGAGGAGACGTTCGGATATGCAAGATTCCTACAGATGATAATCTGTCAGACCCGCTTACAAAGCCTCTCACGCAGTGGAAGCATGAAGGGCACACTAGGAGTATGGGCATACGAGATGTGCCAGATTGGCTCTAGTGCAACTGGGAGACTGTTGGAATAGATGCCCTAGAGGCAATCTAGTTTAGTATGAATTATTTGTGGCTAGAAATTCATTTATTATTTATTGGATATTTAATATAATGAAGTCCTTAGATTTACAATTGTGTTGTTTATCTTAAATATCCCTAGTCAAGTATAATGATTAATGGGACAATCATCTATAGACTAGTATGGGGTTGGATTGATATGGATATATCACGATCCAGCACATAGGTGTGCATTAGGGAATGTTGCACTGGATTGACCCATCTCCGAGAAGGCTACATACACGTTATGTTGAGTCACAAGCGCTTCTCGCGGTGCAATGGTACTGTCATCCTTAGACTTGAAGTCACTAGATATTCTAGTTGTGGATTATTGTGATTTTGGTAGCGTTAAACGCTACACCGTAACTCGGTAGTTATAAAGGCGTGTACTGGATACAATAAGAAGCAAGCTTAGAGATCGTAGTGGACGTAGATAGAATTCGTCCCTCCCACATAACGGGAGCAAATATCCTAGGCCACTCGAGGGATAGTGCTTATAGAATGTCTGGCCAGACTCAAATAAATCAATATGGAATATTGATGTTATTTGCACGAATAAGGCTATTCCCATGGATCGAGAAACTATGGATTGGATATACGAGTGTGACTTGTATGTCTCGTGTCCAATCCGGATATAGAGACAAAGGGATGAGACAATTACTTGTACAAAGGTTGTCAAGATGACTATTCTATTAGTTGGCTAGAATGGATGTTTTGCTAGAGACCGCTCCATATTAGCAAATAGTTGCTACCAACTAGATAGAACCTATGGGGTCACGCGCTATATAGAATTGAACTAGATTTGGGAATTAATTAATTGGATTAATTAATTAGAAGGATCACTTTGCAAAACCTTGCAAACTTAGTAGGGACTAATTCGCAAGGAAGGGACTAAATTGAATTCTAGTAGGACTAGAATAAGTCTTTTATATAGTTGGCAAGGAGTTGTTGGACTATATAAAGGACCTTCCTTCCTTCCTTCCTATATAACTTATGCTCATTATTGAACATAACAAAGAGTGGGAGAGAACAAAAGGAGAGAGAGCAAGCAACAAAGGGACCCGACCGCCCCTTTGCCGCCGCCCGTCCCCGTCGGCCACAAGGAGGCCGAGACCCTCCTTTTGGGTCTCGTTTTGCGTGATTCTTCTTCCTCTTCCTCTTCCGGGCTAGCACCAAGGACTTGAGAGATTCTAGGATCAACTCTAGGCGTGGATCAACCATAGAGAACGTGACACAATTCGCGTTTGAAGTCATCAAAGGAGAACCCTAAGGTGTGTTATTGATTTCTTACCCTTACCATCGTTATGTCTCTTGACTTGTGATCCTTGGAGGGTTTTGCATGGTTTATGATTGTTTGTGTTTCCGTTGCGCATCCTGACAGCGTAACATGTACCCGCGATCATACATCAGCTTGATACGCTGCCTCCAAATCCAAGTCAATCTCATGCATTTCTCGGCACCTGTTACCTGCACATCTTAACATGTACCCGCGATCATATCCAACAAACAAAATTACGCATGAAATTACTCAAATCTAACGATCATGTCCTATAAGTCTCTGCCTCGTATCAAGTGGAAAATAAGCTGAAAATGGGCAAACTCAACTCTCACAGGGTTAGAACCAATGGTAAAAAGATGTCCCAGACTAATCCCATTTTCAAGCTATCACATCCATGAATCAAAACCCTACAGTGGTATCAGAGCCATAGGTCGTAGAGCATAAACGTGGTTTATGTGTTACGTTTTAGTTGTTTTACACCTTAATTTGATTGTTTATCGCGTAAAACAAGATAAATCAAGCATGGGATGCAATTTGTCAATAATTAATCACAACAAGATCCAATTTTTTGCATTGGATGCATGAATTGATGAGTTTGAGAAATTTTAGGATCTTGGATCTAGGTTTTGGGCATCCTTGGGGAAGAAGGAGTTCTCCCAAAACAAGGAAACAACCAAACTTGGGCACCAAGCAAGGGAGTTGTTTTGGAAACAACTCCCATAAGGAGGTTCGGCCCCCCTAGGGATCGCCCCCCCCTTGCTTGCCGCCCAAGCTTGGCCGCCGTAGGGGCCGGGCGGCCTAACCCGCGGCCTAGGCTTGTGGGTTTTGGGCCGGGCCGGCCCTAGGGCCTTGTGGTTCATCTTGTTGGGCCCGGGCAATTTGATTGTTGGGCCCATGGACCGTTTTAACCCTTGAAATCCTAAAATCAATTAAAATTTACCAAGCGCGTTAAAATTGGATTTTAACTGTTTATGTGCAAATCGCATGGTGATTGGATATGGCCTTAGGATGTGGTTTGATGTGGATGTTTAATTTTGTGGTTTGGTTTTACGGCCTGCGAGCTGATCAATTAATTGTAATAATTAATTAGGGTTTTATGGCCTGCGTGCCATTTTTTTTCTCAACTTGTGAGATTTATTTTATTTAGTATAGAAGTTAGCTAGTGCTAGATAAAGTAGATTGTTAGCCAAGATTGAAGAAAAGAAGCCCAAAGCCAAAGAAGCCACAAAAGATGGAGCATGGAGCATGGAGCATTCCACATGACTACGAAGGATAGACCAAAAGATCAAGACGCATGGAGATGTGTTTGTTTTAGGGTTCATAGATAATTCCATTGGCTTGGAATTATCTTAGTCTAGAAAAGGCCATATCCACATCACGTTTAATTTCTGTTTTGTGGTTGTTTATTTTATTGTCTTATTATTGTGTGGTTGGTGTATGGATGATGCATGCAATTAGGATAATAAGATAATTAGACAACCCGGATCTATTATTTGGAGTTGTGCCCAAACTCAAATAGATAGATTAGTTGATGTTGATCAACAAAACAATTAAAATTTAATTTAAAATCCCTCAAAATTCAAATAGTGTGTTCTTGCCTTCTCGTTATCTAAACACTCATTATCATCATTATTTATCAAGTTCGTGCGTGCCAAAGCATGGCGACTTGGTTCATCATGATGGAATGCGATGGCGCGTAACAATGTGCAATTGTTTAGATAAGAGGTTGAACACAACTAGGCTATTAATTTGATTAAGAAACCTAGAGGCAATCAATTGGGATTATCCATATGGATGGATAAATAAGGAGTTATTTGCCCAATTGAACCAAGAGTTTCATATGGGATGCAATTGGAATTGTTCCTACCTAAAGTAGTCAAATTATGGGTGACTTGCCAAAGCAAGCTCATAAGGAGATGAAAGATGGATCTTGGCCCACTAGAAAATATAAGGATATTTTCCGCATTAATATCTTGAGGGTTATTAATCCGTAGAAAAATAGTGGGAGCTATATTTGATAAACTAGCCATTATTGAATATAGTCAAAAATTCACAAATACTAAAACTTGCGTATTTTCCTTTTTGTAGAATTCCAAATGGCAAACAACTCATCGAGTTCACAACATTCCCTACGATCTGTCCTTGAGAAGGACAAGCTCTCTGGAACCAACTTTCTTGATTGGTACAGAAGCTTGAGAATTGTTCTCAAGCAAGAGAAGAAACTGTACGCAATAGAGGAGCATGTTCCAGAAGGTCCAGAGAACCAAACACCTGCTACCCTAAAGGCGTATCAAAAGCATGTTGATGACGCGAATGATGCGGCCTGCCTTATGCTTTGCACCATGACTTCTGAGCTTCAGAAGCAACACGAAAACATGAATGATGTCGATATGATCAAACATCTAAAGCAGCTCTTCGAAGAGCAGGCGAGGGTAGAGAGGTATGAGGTCTCTAAGGCACTGTTCAAGTTTCATCTGGCAGAAGGGAACCCGGTGGGACCCCATGTACTCCGAATGTTCGGGTACTTGGAGAATCTCGCCCGACTAGGGTTCCCGGTCGGCCAAGAGTTGGCAACCGATCTCGTGTTGCAATCGTTGCCCGAGAGTTATGGACAGTTCATTATGAACTATAACATGAACGAGATCGTTAAACCACTGCCAGATTTACTCAATATGTTGAGGACGGCTGAACAGAGCATCAACAAGGGTAAGGGCAAGGCCATAATGATGGTACAGAAAGGAAAGGGCAAAAGGTTTGCCTCTTCCTACAAGGGCAAAGGCAAGTCAGTTGCCAAGTCCAAAGAACCTGCCCTTAAGCCTGTTGGTGGCATTGCCAAAGGTGTGACTAAAGGTGAGTGTCACTACTGCAGTCAGCCTGGACACTGGAGGAGGAACTGCCCAAAATATCTGGAGGACAAGAGGCTTGGAATAATGATTCCACCACCACCAGGTATTTTTGTTGTAGATATCAATTTAACTTTCTCTACATCATGGGTATTAGATACTGGATGTGGATCTCATATTTGTCGAAATATGCAGGATCTAAAGAGAAGTAGAAGAGTGGCTAAAGGGGAGGTAGATCTGCGCGTTGGGAATGGAGCAAAGGTTGCTGCGTTGGCCATAGGCGTGTGCGACCTATCTCTGCCTTCAGGATTAGTTTTAGAATTAAATAATTGCTATTTTGTGCCTGCTATGAGCAGAAACATTATTTCTATTTCTTGTTTGGACAAGGATGGTTTTATTATTTCAATAAAGAACAATTGTTGTTCCTTTTATTTAAATAATATTCACTATTTTAGTGCGCAATTATTTAATGGACTTTATGTCCTTGATCTAAGCAATCCTGTCTACAACATTAATACCAAGCGGATTAAAATAAATGATTTAAATCCTGCTTATTTATGGCATTGTCGTTTAGGCCACATAAATGAGAAACGTGTATTTAGACTCCATAAGGATGGATTACTAGACTCATTTGATTTTGAATCATATGAGACAAGTGAGGCTTGTTTATTGGGAAAAATGACAAAGTCCCCTTTCAATAAGAAAGGTGAGAGGACTAGTGAGCAATTGGCGCTCATACATACCGATGTGTGTGGGCCATTTGCCACGCCTGCCAGGGGTGGTTTTGTCTACTTCATTACTTTTACTGATGATTACAGTAGATATGGATTTGTGTACCTCATGAGGGCAAAATCCGAATCCTTTAAAGTGTTCAAAGAATTCAAGAATGAAGTAGAGAAGCAACTTGGCAAAAGTATAAAGGCTCTACGATCGGATCGTGGAGGAGAATACTTGAGCCAAGAGTTTGACGACTATCTTAGAGAGTGTGGGATCGTGTCCCAACTCACTCCAACCGGAACGCCACAATGGAATGGCGTGTCCGAGAGGAGGAATCGAACCCTATTGGATATGGTTCGATCTATGATGTGTCAAATCGATCTTCCATTATCATTTTGGGGCTACGCTCTATTAAGTGCAGCTTTCACCATTAACCGTGTTCCATCTAAATCAGTCATGAAAACACCATATGAGATGTGGAGTGGGAGGCGTCCCACACTGTCGTTCATGAGGATTTGGGGCTGCGATGTCTATGTAAAGCGTTTACAATCTGACAAGCTGGGGCCGAAATCGGATAAGTGTAAATTTGTGGGGTACCCTAAGGAAACTAAGGGTTACTACTTCTACAATCCAACCGAGAACAAAGTGTTTGTTGCTCGGACCGGCGTGTTTCTAGAAAGAGAATTTGTCTCTAAAGAAGCAAGTGGGAGGAATGTAGAACTTGAAGAGGTTCAAGAACCACAATTCACTGAACCGATTATGGAACATGAACAGGAACCACAAGTAGTTGTGGAGCAACATGTTCAGGTAACACAAGAGCTTCGTAGATCTAGTAGAGTGCGCCAGGAACCCGAGAGGTATGGACTTCTCGTAACCGATTCCGGTGACACGATGCTCATAGATGATGAGCCTACTACCTATAAGGAGGCCATGAGCGGCCCAGACTCTCAGAAGTGGCTGGAAGCCATGAGATCCGAGATGGAATCCATGTATACCAACAAAGTATAGACTTTGGTGGAACCACCCGATGGGGCGTGGCCCATAGGGTGCAAGTGGGTCTTCAAGAAGAAGATCGACATGGATGGTAATGTGATTACCTATAAGGGCCGATTGGTGGCTAAAGGATTCAGACAGATTCATGGTATTGACTATGATGAAACCTTTTCACCAGTCGCAATGATCAAATCCATCCGGATCCTACTTGCGATTGCAGCATACCACGACTATGAGATTTGGCAGATGGATGTCAAAACAGCATTCCTTTATGGGAATCTCCTCGAGGACGTGTATATGATACAGCCGGAGGGTTTTGAGGATCCAAAGCAATCCAACAAAGTCTGTAAGCTGCAACGATCCATTTATGGATTGAAGCAAGCTTCTAGGAGTTGGAATCGACTTGTTGATGAAGTGGTCAAAGAGTTTCGCTTCATCAGAAACGAAGATGAGTCTTGTGTCTACAAGAAGGTTAGTGGGAGCTCTGTAGCTTTTCTGGTCTTGTATGTGGATGACATACTACTCATTTGAAACGACATTCCCATGCTGCAATCTGTTAAATATTGGCTAGGAAAGTGTTTCTTAATGAAGAACTTAGGGGAAGCAGCCCATATACTCGGTATAAAGATCCATAGAGATAGATCTAAGAGGTTGCTAGGCCTAAATCAAAGTACATATATTGACAAGATGTTGAAACGGTTCAACATGCAAGATTCCAAGAAGGGATTCTTGGCCATGTCACATGGAATCACTCTTTCAAAGAGTGGTTGTCCCTCCAATGAGATTGAGAAGGAACGCATGAGTAGAATCCACTATGCCTCGGCCATAGGATCTATCATGTACGCCATGTTATGTACTAGACCAGATGTTCCATATGCCTTGAGTATGACAAGCAGATACCAATCCAATCCGGGTGAGAGTCACTGGATTGCAGTCAAGAACATCCTAAAGTACTTGAGAAGAACTAAGGATGCTTTCTTGATATTTGGCGGTGAGGAAGAGTTGCGTGTAAGGGGTTACAGTGATGCAAGCTTCCAAACCGACAGAGATGACTTTAGATCACAATTGGGATATGTGTTTTGCCTTAATGGAGCAGCGGTGAGCTGGAAGAGTTCCAAGCAAGAGACGGTAGCTGATTCTACAATAGAGGCTGAGTACATTGCTGCAAATGGCGCAGCAAAGGAAGCTGTTTGGATCAGAAAGTTTGTTTCTGAACTTGGTGTGGTCCCTAGCATTGCGGATCCAGTCGAGTTGTTCTGTGACAACACTGGGGCGATCGCGCAATCGAAGGAACCCAGGTCACACTAGAAGTCCAAGCATGTGCTCAGGAAGTTTCATCTGATTCAAGATATTATCGATAGAGGAGACGTTCGGATATGCAAGATTCCTACAGATGATAATCTGTCAGACCCGCTTACAAAGCCTCTCACGCAGTGGAAGCATGAAGGGCACACTAGGAGAATGGGCATACGAGATGCGCCAGATTGGCTCTAGTGCAAGTGGGAGACTGTTGGAATAGATGCCCTAGAGGCAATCTAGTTTAGTATGAATTATTTGTGGCTAAAAATTCATTTATTATTTATTGGATATTTAATATAATGAAGTCCTTAGATTTACAATTGTGTTGTTTATCCTAAATATCCCTAGTCAAGTATAATGATTAATGGGACAATCATCTATAGACTAGTATGGGGTTGGATTGATATGGAGATATCACGATCCAACACATAGGTGTGCATTAGGGAATGTTGCACTGGATTGACCCATCTCCGAGAAGGCTACATACACGTTATTGTGAGTCACAAGCGCTTCTCGCGGTGCAATGGTATTGTCATCCTTAGACTTGAAGTCACTAGATATTCTAGTTTTGGATTATTGTGATTTTGGTAGCGTTAAACGCTACACCGTAACTGGGTAGTTATAAAGGCGTGTACTGGATACAATAAGAAGCAAGCTTAGAGATCGTAGTGGACGTAGATAGAATTTGTCCCTCCCACATAACGGGAGTAAATATCCTAGGCCACTCAAGGGATAGTGCTTATAGAATGTCTGGCCAGACTCAAATAAATCAATATGGAATATTGATGTTATTTGCACGAATAAGGCTATTCCCATGGATCGAGAAACTATGGATTGGATATACGAGTGTGACTTGTATGTCTTGTGTCCAATCCGGATATAGAGACAAAGGGATGAGACAATTACTTGTACAAAGGTTGTCAAGATGAATATTCTATTAGTTGGCTAGAATGGATGTTTTGCTAGAGACCGCTCCATATTAGCAAATAGTTGCTACCAACTAGATAGAACCTATGGGGTCACACGCTATATAGAGTTGAACTAGATTTGGGAATTAATTAATTGGATTAATTAATTAGAAGGATCACTTTGCAAAACCCTGCAAACTTAGTAGGGACTCATTCGCAAGGAAGGGACTAAATTGAATTCTAGTAGGACTAGAATAAGTCTTTTAGGTAGTTGGCAAGGAGTTGTTGGACTATATAAAGGACCTTCCTTCCTTCCTATATAACTTATGCTCATTATTGAACATAACAAAGAGTGGGAGAGAACAAAAGGAGAGAGAGCAAGCAACAAAGGGACCCGACCGCCCCTTTGCCGCCGCCCGTCCCCGTCGGCCACAAGGAGGCCGAGACCCTCCTTTTGGGTCTCGTTTTTCGTGATTCTTCTTCCTCTTCCTCTTCCGGGCTAGCACCAAGGACTTGGGAGATTCTAGGATCAACTCTAGGCGTGGATCAACCATAGAGAACGTGACACAATTCGCGTTTGAAGTCATCAAAGGAGAACCCTAAGGTGTGTTATTGATTTCTTACCCTTACCAGCGTTATGTCTCTTGACTTGTGATCCTTGGAGGGTTTTGCATGGTTTTATGATTGTTTGTGTTTCCGTTGCGCATCCATGAATCAAAACCCTATAGGAAGTGCATTCTCCACACCGGGAACGCACCACTTGCTGGCCCTAGAAGGAACATGAGCGTAAGAAGGCCACCTTTCGAAAACCCACATGGTAAGAAATGAAATGTTGACAAAAGTCAACACATCAAGACGCCCACGTGACTCCTTGATCGCGATCACCAGCTGGTCCAATCGATGATATAGGGTGCCTAGTACCAGAGGCCCAAGTGCGAATTTCTGGCCAAGGGCCAACTTAACAGCGAGGGGGAGAACATGATAAAAAAAACCCCATCATGAGGATGACCATCAATCAAATACCTCAAAAACCAGGCACAGAGAAAACCGCAGAAGGTCAGATGATACCCCTTCCCCTCTATGTAATTCTTTGCTTCTGGATCATTATCCAGAATTTCCTTGGTAATCTTACCATTCGCATAGTCTCGAAAGAAGTATTACACCCACTTGCCCCAAGTGTTCTTCGCAGAGGTCTCAACTAGCTGCTATTCGGGAAGTACTTTCGCAGATGTCCAACGAGTAGAGATTTTCTTCACCTCGGTCAAGCATTCCTCCATCTGCGCATATAGAGTAAGCTCTGGACTAGGTTTCAAAGCGCTCAAGGGATCCACTTCGCCCATAGGGGAAAGGTCATATAGAATTTAACATCTTCCAAAGTGGGAGCAGCCTCAAATTCAGCAAAATGGAAAGTATGGGTCGCATGTGAGTAGCGAGAAAGAAGGTTTAGATGCATGGCTGGATCCAGCTTCACGGCAGCACCCTTCATAGCACGAACAGCGAAATAAATCCCAGCATCGTCTAATGTGATAGCATGGTGAGTCAGTACATGGTCAATCCACTCATCCATCAAATCCATCTTTTGTACGAAGGCCTGGTAGAAATTTCAGTATGGGGGAAGAACCCATTTTCAACTCCTAATTATACCACGTCTTTAGAATCAATTAACTCCAACATGGCTGGAGTGGTAAGGGGGGTCAATGTTAGCAATTCTCAAGAGGGGGCAGGAGCCGGTAGATTCTTTACCTTAACCCTAGCATGGTAAAAGTCTTTTCCACCTAGATAGGGGGCTTTCCTCCACAGGGTTTTAGGAAGATCAGGGATCTCTTCAGGTTCTTTAACAGGTTTGGAACCTTTTGTCTTGGCCATTTCTGCAGAAAAGCAAGAAAAAGGGGGGAGAAATATACCCACTTTCAGTTCAGATTCAGGAAGCAATTATGGGTTGTTTTAAAATTAGAAGAAGATGAACTGTTCTGGGTCTGTTCTGGGTTTAGAATCTCAGAATTTCGAAAGTTTATTGTTTGAAAATCGTTTCAATCTGGTGATTCAACCTTTTATGGTTTAATAAGAACCTCTTTCGCAGTTTCCAATAAATGGCGTATTCCAAATAGTTCTGAGTTTGCATATCCAAGGCAGTTCAAAGGATATTGAATACATTAATTGAGCAAAGCCAACCTTGTTTTGATGAAGCAAGTCCAAGGAGACGATTGGCAAGGAAGAATTGATGGTTGATTACTTGAATCTTCTCTTGAAGGCTCTCAGGTAACATTCACTTTAGAGAGAGAAGTGATACTTTGCAACAATGGAGAGCGTGGAGTATTTATTCAAAAACACTGAATAGTCGCGTCCTTTCAGTGGTCGAATCACAACCGTCACCGTCAAATCGCGCAATCACAGGACGAGCTGACGTCACGCCTAAAACCCTAAATAGAACAGACGGCATGACTCTAGGGATCCTAGGTCATAATTGCACACACGGGGGCTGATTTTGCGTGTATTTGAATTGGTGCGTGGCAACGACGCGTGCACTGGTTTTCGCGCATTAGAGCCTATCCGGTTAGGCGTCCTCATGCGCAAAAACGGGGATAATGTAGATAGTGCTTTCCAGAAAGACAGATCTTAGCCACGTGGCGATCATCCAGCACACCTATATGTGCTCCACACACACTGGATCACCACCCGCATTGATACACGTGGGGGCTGCGAGACAGGTCCCTCGCATACCACCACACGGGACTTGTAGGGACTTAGTGGTTTGGAGGCTAGAGTAAGTCTTGTCGTGCGCGAGCGACAACCAAGCCCGCGCGCGACCTTTAGTAACTGCTTTGAGAGATTTATGGCACGAGCTCCATAAACCCGGTCAACCTCATAACGGTTCCGGTATACGCGGACGAAGTGCGTAACGATCCCTATATATGCGGACGAACGTGCCGTTGTGGTTAAGGTAATTAAGACGCCATTAATGGGTGCATTAACCCACTAAAACTGTCACATTCTCCACTATATATAGGATCGTTAACCCTTCCATATGAGGACGAATCACCTGAACTACGCGGAAGCTCTGCCAAAATTCCGTCTCTCTCTCATACAGTTGCCATTTCCTTACTCTCTCCCTACACACAACCCTACTCTTCCTGTGTTTTTCTTATCCTCTGCTCTTGGTGTACATTGAATCTTCCTTAAAGGATTCTCTTGTACACAGTAGTCCTTGCTACTGGATGGTCTATGTCTTTCTCTGTTGAAGTCTTGGTTTCCAAAGTTTTTCTTAATTTTGAGAATCCATGTCAAGGCTTTGGAAATCAAAGCTTCATCACCATCCTCAGTTTCAAGGCTTTGAGTTCTCTCATTTTATTTGGCTTTGAGAGCTAAGTTCTTGACACTTTCTGGGAGCTCTCCATCAGCTTCATTCATAGATATTTCATGTGTCAGAAGCTTCCCTTGTAGATCATCAAGTTGTAGAGTTGAGAGATTCTGAGCTTCTTCAACTGTTGTGGTCTTTGGTTCCCACTTTGCCTTTGGAAGACTTCTTAGAATCTTCCTCACATTTCTTCATTGGAAAAATGTTTTCCCAGTGAATCAAGGTTGTTAACAATGTCTGTGAACCTTTTGAACATGTCTCTGATAGACTCATCTGCATTCATTTTAACAGCTCATATTGCCTGAGATAGATGTTGATCTTGGTTTGCTTCACTTGACTGGTTCCTTCAAAAGTTACCACAAGTTTATCCCAGATTTCTTTGGCACTTGTGCAGCCGGAAATCCTGTTGAATTCATCTGTACTCAAAGCACAATATAAGATGTTAATAGCTTTGTAATTCTTAGAGAATTGCTCTAATTCAGAAGAGGAGTGTGAGTCTTCAGATTTGGGAGTTCTAATTCCATCTTTCTCTGTGTAGAAAGTGTGAGGTCCATTCTGAATAATGGTCCAAAGTTATATTTCTTGATCAATGATGAACATATTCATCAAGGCTTTCCAGTGAGGAAAATTTACTCCACAAAATAGAGGAAGTCTGTTAGCAACTCTTTCCTGTGAGAAACCACCATCACCTGCAGTACTCATGATCACCAGATGGTTAAATCTATACAGTGATACAAGCTCTGATACCAATTGAAAGTGTGAGTGTGCAGGTAGTAATGCAGCTAATATACTCTACAAGGGGGGTTGAATAGAGTATGCCAACTTTTTGCAAAACTTGCTAGGATGAAAAGATCTTGTGAAAGCTAGTGAAGTTCAAGGCCTTGAAAACAAGTTCAAGCCCTTGGAATGAAGTACAGTTTGGAAAGATCAGTCAAGTTATTTTCAAGGCCTTGAAAACAGACAAGTTTAAATACTGTGAAATGCTTAGTAAGTAAAGGAAATATAAGTGCAAGAGACACAGAATTTATAGAGTTCAGTCCACTTGGACCTACGTCTCTACCTCGGTGATCTTTTCCCTTCAGGATTTTCAACACAATTCTTATTAATCAAAAGCTAAGCCCTAGATCTCAAGCACAGAGAGATGCACTATGTTACAGCTTGTGGTTCTTCCAAACCTATCTAGTACATGCTCTAGCTAACTTATTAACTAAGAATTCTCTATTAATCACCTTGAACAATCCTTGAGAAAAAAGATAGAGATATTACAGAAATGATCTACCGATAAAGCACAATACAGAAGAACACTTAGAGTGTAGAAACTACAGTAAAGTATGCAGTGCTCTTCAGTGAATGGATTGTGAGATTGATGAACTTCTTTGATGCTTGCAATCCAGAACTTTTTCTCTCTTTTTGCCCGTTGGGTGTTGTCTCATGTTGCTTCAGAATTGAGCTCTATTTAAACTTCAAACAACTCTGCATATCTTCCCAGATTTTCAGCAAAAACTCATATTTTGTAGGCAACAGACTTTGACTCTTTGAGAATCTTCTCCAACGATTAAGTGATCACAATATTCAGAGATAATGTCGTGATCTTGCATTTGAATAGGTTTAGAGGTTGTCAAGCCATTTAGATCAAACACAGAATCGTCTTCTCAATTATTTCATTTCCTGAACAAGTTAGATTAGGAAATAATATATGCAAATAGGAAATAAAATTCCCTGCAAAATCATAGTCAAACAGATGATATTCTATGTTCAAATAAGTTAGAATAATTTGTCTTTCATCATCAAATAACAGTAAGACAATCATATAAAGGAGAGATATGAAATCAACTTAGAAGAGTTTACAGTAAACTCCCCTTGAGAATGTTCACATAGGTTAAACAGTTTCAAGGCTTTGAATCCAGTTTCAAAGCCTTGAAAATAGCCTATGAGAGCTGATTCAAGGCTTTGAAAGTTATATTAAGGCCTCGAAATAGTTAGACTATTCCAAGCCTTGCACAACCTGATCTTACATATTGAAACACATAATTTAAGTCCATAAAATTTTAATAATTATTAAATACTAATTTTATCAACATATCTATTTTTAAGTAACCAATAAATTATTTAATAACTAATATTATTAATTTAGTCATTTATTTATCAAACTCATAAAATTAATTATGGAAACTATTTATAATATTTTTAGTGAACAAATACAAGTTGGAAAAATTATTCTTTTTATTAATACAATTAAACGGTTGTTATTATTTGAGAAAGTCGTTAATTTAAAATTCTAAAATATTTCCTATTTACCAACTAATTTAAAATACACCAAAAATTAATAATTACAAGTTATGCTTTTGAGCTTGTTTATTTTCAAGAAAGTAAACTATATTTAGTTAGTTCATAGTTCCTATTTTATCTATATTATTTAATTATTTAACTTAATTTTTATTTTCTATTATTATTTTTATTATAATCGCTATTATTATCATTATTATTATTATTACTATTACTATTACTATGATTATTTCTAATATTACAATTACTATTATTATTATTACTATTAGTATTATCATTATTGTTATTCTTCGTCTTCTTCTTATTGTTATTACTATTTCTATTATTGTTATTACTATTTATTATAATTACTACTACTATTATTACTACTACTATTATTAGTATAACTTCAATGATATTATTATTATTATTATTATTATTATTATTATTATTATTATTATTATTATTATCTTTATTACTATTATTATGATTTTTATAATTATCATTATTTTATTATTATTATTATTATTATTATTATTATTATTATTATTATTATTATTATTATTACTATAGCTACCATTGTTAATACTAGTTATTATAATTGCTACTACTATTATTATTTTAGAATATTATTATTATTATTATTTATAATTAGCATAATATCTAGAAAGTATAAAAATAAATTTAAACTTCAAAATCTTATTTTTAGTTTATTTTCATGATTTCAGATTGTTAACTAACAACAAAACCCCCCATATTTTAGCAGAAATACCCCCCCCCCCTCTTATAGCTAAAATAGTTTTTGAAAAATACAACTACCTCCCCCCCAAGCATGAATTTTCAATTTGATCAATCTAAGCGTGAATCTAAGCATCAAGATACGGTTTTGACACTCTAAATCAACTCAGGGTGAAGCGTAGAGCGTACCGTTACCAAAAGTCACACGAAACGTTCAAGAATCGCGTCAAGTCGAGTGGCCGAAGGGCGGTGCCGGAAGTGGAGCTCGACCGGAGCTTCTCCGGTGGATTCTGGGCGCGGCTGAAGCTTCCTCAAGCTTCGGACCCCTACGACTCCGTTAGAAGGTTCGGATGGTCGTGGGTGGTTCGGGTGGCGTGTGGATGAGAACCTCCCCGACGTTAATGGAGGTTTCGCCGGCGGTGGTTGTTGCAGCGGTGACTAGGAAGAATAAGAATAGTTGTTGGGTGAAATGTTGCCGAAGAAGAAAAAGTAGAATAGGAAGAAGAAAAATTGAAGATGAATAAGCGGAAGAAAACAAAGGGGGAAAAAGACAAATGAGAGAAAAAAATTTGATGATAATTCTCCTAAGAGAATTATTGGGTGTGGTTAGTTACACCAATTAGTTGTGTGGCACAACTACGAAGCTACGCGGTCGCTTTACCCGCGTTACGATTTAAGTTAACATGTTGTTTGCGTAATCATTTACAAATGCTACTTTAATATTTCTTAGAATTTAACGGAATTAATTATAAAATAATCTACACAACTTTATGTTATTTTATTTACAACTAAATTTATATTAATTTGTCAATTTACCAATTTATCCCTAAGTATCTTACGGGGTATTACATTCTTCCCCCCTTAAAGATAGCTTCGTCCTCGAAGCTAAAATCCAACGAAGCGATACTAAGACATGGCGAGTACTCGATTTTTGAAGTAATCTCTCCCAGGTAAAAATCTTTATCCGACAAATCTTTGTTTGGTACTCCCTATGCATGTGGATTGCACTCGTAATGCCAAGTAGTGCTAATGCTATGTCTGCCATAATAGTAGTAATGTTCTATATACGTAATGGTTTGAAACGAAGGGTGACATCTCCCCCCCCCCCCCTTAGAGAGTGACGTCCTCGTAACTCCTTTTGAATTTATTGTCTAACTTTACTCTGATCATCCAGTCGAAGGTTGACTCGAATACAATGTAAGATATGACTTCTACCAGTCTCTTACTTCACAATCCATAGAATCTGTCGGAGAACATGAGAACCCTCTGGTACCAACTAATTAAAATGTATGGTAGCCCTAAAATTGTACAACATCTAGAATCAAATGATAAGAGAACCAGTATCTCATAACTCAAAATTTATTTAATGGTGAACTCCGATTTGCACACCTCTACTTACAAATAATACTAAGTGTCTGAGACCCCATTCTATACCAGAATCCCATAGACGAAGTTTAAATGCTCCACATGATAAAACTATCGCAGTAAAATCTTCCAAAGCCTTGATAAACGGCCAAAGTCTCCTTTATTAGTCACTTTACATTATTAATAATACCATACGTAAATTAGCAAAGAAACTATAATATATTCCCATCATACATAGCACTTAATTATACGGGTTCCCGGGCTCCAAAGGTAAATTCATACTAACATATACGCTCCTCTAGTAAAAATTAAGTAACAAAGCTCCAAGTAATAATGCCCCAACAACTATTACCCTTTTAGCAACACAAAGCGCCCTATTTATCACAACGGATGATCGAAAACAATAGATAACAAAACATCATGATTCTATGAATGGTAACCACCGATCCCATAACCGAGTTGTCACTTCCAAAATTCCAGAGACTTTGTAATAATTTGTGATGACCAGACTTCCAAACAATTTATTTACCTTCAATTTCGAGAACCCAACACGAACTAAGTTTTTGTGAGGAAACCTCAAATGCAAGAAGGACTTGAAATAGAACATATTTGAAGAATGTATGCTGCAATAAGACGTTAACAACGAGACTCCAAATAGAATTTATGTGAACAATATGTACCATCAGGAAAGGAAACTTATATCACTGAGACATATTATCGTATCAGATAATCCCCAAAAAGAGAAATCCCGACCATATCAATAACTAAATTTCTTGGGGGTAGTTGCTCTAGTGACAATATAACTCCAAATGCGAACTCCAAACTGCTGTAACACCTTAAACCGGTCTAGTTGAAATCATCTAGGATCTAGTGGGTGAACCCCACGACATTCTGTCAATTTCCCAATGCCCCCCTCAATTTCTCCTTGTTACAAAGTTATCTTATTTTGACTGTTGATCGACTGATATCCGAATCCCACTCATATTCGGTTGATTCCTCCTAATTCGAACTTCCCTCGCTTGGCCAGCATGAACTATCTAAAACTTTATTCCATTGTTCGAGGTATATTACGTGGAGGGATTAAATCTTTAGTTCTTACTTCTTACTTTACAGAAGGATTATTTTCGAAGTATATTTATTATCCTTGTCCAATTTAGATTGCTAGAGACTATGATCGGCTGAGTGTGTCTGGTATTGCGAAGGTGTGATCTATCAATTTCACTATTCCGAGATATATTAGTGCTTCTTCCCGCAATCTAGTATGCAGTATGGTAAAAGGGAACTCATAAAAACAATGTGCACATGGGCATGTAATATAACACATAGTTCATGATCAAAATGATTGCTAAAATACAATCAGATATGAATTTTTCACGTAAGATGTTCTGTTTTGCCTCTCTCCTTTCTCTTGAAAACCAACTTTGGCCCAATCGGGCGATCATATTCTTGATGCCATATCCTCATATAAATGTTGTCAATTAAGCCTGATAGGCTATCACAATATTATGATTTCAATACTATGTCAATGAACCATAAAGCATACATTCCCATGGTACCATACAACACATTACACATCACATATCGCCACCATGCTATGAGAAGTCAACTACTCAAACTAGTAGAAGTCTTTAATTTTATAGTTGGTCACTTGTGCAGATCCCTTACTGAACAGACTATTCTTGGAGTTTTTAATTACTTCCTGTGTTTGTATCTTGAGCTAAATCTCTTACGGTAGGTTCTCCTAGGAGTCCAGTATAGGCAAACTTAGGGTGTTACTTCAATAATCGTGTGTTGCACGAAGCAAGAATTAAAGTGCTTTCGTTTCATCCAAGTGACAACATTCATACGTTTCTCTTTAATATTTTAATCTGACCTCGAGCAACTATTTAAGTCCATCACTCCGCGTAGTCCAAATTTGATACTCCAGAGTTCACTCAAATAAATTAAAATGCTCCTTGACCTCATATTTAAACAAGTCTCCATATTTAAAGTTAGAATACACCTCCAGTTTCCAACATTTAACACAAACCTCAAATTCATCTTAACCTCTTGTCTCGTACCACAAAACGTAAGCTAGACGACATAACTCCCGAGTGACATACGCGAACACATCTAGGAGCAAATTCGTAATTAAACATATATACCAACTGTAAAAAAAGACTCCATAACAATACCCCAAGTATTCCCCAGGAGCTGAGACAGTTACGCAATATAAGAAGCTGCCAATATTTTCCATAACGGAATATTAGCTCGCAAATAAGTGTAATGAATTAAGAAACTCTAAATATATAATTAATAGACTCCAAACAATACTTCTAAAATGTTGGGTTATTACTCCAAGAGAGTCTCCAGACTAGAAAATTTGAGATACTCATCAAGCAAATTTTTGAGTAAACCTAACTAAATATGTCACTTGATACATCTAAGTTTTGTAGACGAACATCGGTGCTTCACATTTTAAACATCGACCCTATCAAGTTAGTTCAAAAAATAATATATAATCGAACAGACTCCCAACCTTCAAGCAGCACTAGGGTAACACGACTCCAAGTAACAACTCAATTACTTAAATATTACCGCACACAAATCGTTTACGAGAAGTCAACCTAGCATAGTCCCTGATTGCCAATTGTGAAGAAGTAAACTCCAGTCAACCATTAACACATCAAACCCTTTAATAACTACGGCCGTAAAATTAAAGTTGACACAAGTTGAGAATTCGGCGGGTTGACCTCATTGATTCTCAGGTGAGGTTGGGTGGGACCTCCCTTGTCTACTTACAAAATATACTATTTGATTTCCTGAAAAGACTCCCAAGATTCATTCTTCTTGACCCCTAATTCCAAATTACAATCCCAATCAGTATCTAGACTACGTCACCAAATTTCTTTACAAATATTGTAAGTGAAACTAAGATATGCCAGTCAAGTATCTCAATATTCTTATCATATTTCTACCATCACATTTCTCCTGAGGTCACATACCCTTTCAACATCTCTATTGGATGAAGGTTTGCCCGAAGTGGTTATTGTTTCAGGCAGTTTGTTCACGTCGGATCTTGCTAGTGCAGTATTATAATGGTATGCTTATCACTTCATATAATGTCCTTGGTTATGTTATCATTGTCTCAGGGATTGTATTATATCTTTTAAATGCGCAGTCATCAGTATATACCACAATTATCATATATCACATAGTGACTTTATATTAAAGCACATATATCTTGTGTCTACAAATAATATATTATAGTACTTCAAGTACGAATTAAGTCTATCTTCGTTTCTTTCTCCTATTATGGAAGAAATATTTCCTCATTAAATACTTGTTAACTGAAGCTAGATAAAGCAGGTATCACATATTAATATAACAGGATGCGGGTGGGCGGGAGAAATCAAGACTGACACTTAGACTATCCATATCCCGAAGGATTTTCAATTTTTTTTTAATTATCTTGCTCTATGTTCATTTTAAGTTGCCCTACAGGTTTTTAGTTCCCATTTAATGGACTGCCGGCTCTGATACCACCTGCAACGACCCCCTTATCCGACTCGGACGAGACGGGGAGAACGATGCTAAAATGTAACGGCGGAAAATCAAAAGCACAGCATCCAAACATATATATTACATACTATTAAACATTACAAGACGTACATGAGTTTGTCATACATTTCTATTATACATTATTCTAACATTATTCAAACTATTTTACAAATCGTGACGGAACCTCCTTAGTTAGTCTCGTACCCGGTAATGCCATAGTCATCTTCTTCTAAACCTGCGGGGGAAGGAAAAAAACACCGCAGTTTTCTAAAATCAGCATAAAGTACTGAGTAAGTAAACACCCTAGCTTGTAAAACAGAAGATAGAGCATCATTTTATTTTATGCTAAAACCACGGGAGGAGTAAGTCATAAAAGTGTAACTCGATGAAAAAGTAAGAATGTAAATAAAACTCTTATCTTTGAAACTTTCCTTTTTATTCTGTAACGGGAAATAATATCCCGATCCTTTCTTCTTTCTATTCATAAACTTCCTTGTCTCATAGAAAAGCTCTTTTTAACTTTGTTGATACGTGGAAAGATCTACTATACTATCACTAGCTACCATGACCTTAACTACCGGCAGCCCCCAAAGACTTCTTGCGGCCAGAGGGGTGAGTACATGGAGACACCCGGCAGGTAGCGACCGGGTTAAAATAATAGGGGTCGAGCGAAGTCAACACGACAATAATAATAAGTTTCTCCCGTACTACTCTTTCCACTTTACGTTATTACTTTTTATTATTTTCATGTGACGATTTCAAAGAAAACATTTCAAATCATAAACAAATCTCAAATAAAACATGTATATATCACAAAACACATTTTGAGACAAATATATAAAAATCATATTATGACACGAAAGGAGCTAGGCACGCTAGGCTAGGCATATTTACTTACCTTGATCCTTAGCAATTTCACACTTAAAGTCTCCTAGAACGTCACGTGGCCCTCGTCTACAAACTTGTCACCTACACGGTACATTTCTTTATTTGATCACGAGTGTATCGATACAAATATATAATTGGAAATTCTTAACACCCTATCAGGTTTTATTTGAAATCTCTTTAATTCTCCCCCTATATATGTATTTATATTTGTAATAATATTCTAAATTTTAATATTATATAGAAATGCATAATTAAGTCCATAAAATTTTAATAATTATTAAATACTAATTTTATCAACATATCTATTTTTAAGTAACCAATAAATTGTTTAATAACTACTATTATTAATTTAGTCATTTATTTATCAAACTCATAAAATTAATTATGGAAACTATTTATAATATTTTAGTGAACAAATACAAGTTGAAAGAATTATTCTTTTCATTAATACAATTAAATTGTCGTTATTATTTGAGAAAGTCGTTAATTTAAAACTCTAAAATATTTCCTATTTACCAACTAATTTAAAATAAACCAAAAAATAATAAATACAAGTTATGCTTTTGAGCTTGTTCATTTTCAAGAAAGTAAATTCTATTTAGTTAGTTCCTATTTTATCTATATTATTTAATTATTTAACTTACTTTTTATTTGCTATTATTATTTTTATTATAATCGCTATTATTATCATTATTATTATTATTATTACTATTACTATTACTATTATTATTATTATTATTATTAATATAATTACTATTATTATTATTACTATTAGTATTATCATTATTATTCTTCTTCTTCTTCTTCTTATTGTTATTGCTATTTCTGTTATTCTTATTACTATTTATTATAATTACTGCTACTATTATTACTATTACTATTATTAGTATAACTCCATTGTTGTAGTTGTTGTTGTTGTTGTTGTTGTTGTTGTTGTTGTTGTTGTTGTTGTTGTTGTTGTTGTTGTTGTTGTTGTTATTTTTATTATTATTGTTATTATTATTATTATGATTGTTATTATTATCATTATTTAATTATTATTATTATTATTATTATTATTACTATTTCTACTATTGTTATTACTACTTATTATAATTGCTACTACTACTATTATTATTATTATTATTATTATTATTATTATTATTATTATTATTATTATTATTATTATGAGCATAATAGCTAGAAAGTTTAAAAATAAATTTAAACTTCAAAATCTTATTTTTAGTTGATTTTATGATTTTAGATTGTTAAATAACAACAAAACCCCCATATTATACTGAAATAGCAGAAATACCCCCCTCTTATAACTAAAATAGTTTCTGAAAAATACAACTACCTCCCTCTAAGAACAAATTTTCAATTTGATCAATCTAAGCGTGAATCTAAGCATCAAGATACGGTTTTGACAATCTAAATCAACTCATGGTGAAGCGTAGAGCGTACCCGTACCAAAAGTCACGCGGAACGTTCAAGAATCACGTCAGGTCGAGTGCCGAACGGCGGTGCCGGAAGTGGAGCTCGACCGGAGCTTCTCCGGTGGATTCTGGGCGCGGCTCAAGCTTCCTCAAGCGGTCGGACCCCTAGGACTCCGTTGGAAGGGGTCGGAGGGTAGTGGGTGGTTCGGGTGGCGTGTGGTTGAGAACCTCGCCGACGTTAATGGAGGTTTCTCCAGCGGTGGTATTGCAGCGATGACTGCTGCTCCTCCTGTTGATGCTTTCTTCTCTCTCTCTCTCTCTCTTCGTCTAGACTCAGGGAAGTGAGAGGGATGAGAGAGATGAGGGGAGATGGGCTCGGTGGTTTTTCGGGTGTTTCTCGCCGGAGTTGCAGCGGCGGAGGCGGTGGCTTCAAGCCACTGATGCTGTTTCTGTTTTGGGCTCTTCTCGTGACAGAGAGCAAGAGAGAGAGAGGGGAGAAACAAAGGGAGAGACGAGAAGGAGGAGGTGTGGGTGATGGTGGTGCTCTTGGTGGTCTTCTCTGGTGATGGCAGTGGCGGTGGTGGTGGTTCTGTCTAGATGCAGCTGCCTCTGTTTCTGGGCAGAGAACAGAGCGAGAAACAGAGAAGAGGTGGAGAGGGAGAAGTGGGCAGTGGGTGAAGGTGGGGGTGGTGGCTGTGTTCTCGGTGGAGGTGTTGGTGGTTGCCGGAGATGGAGAAGATGATGATGGCGTTGGTGGTGGTTGGGGTGCTCTCTTTCTGCTGTGTTTTTGCCGAAGGGAATGAGAGAGAGATCAATTTATAGGAGAGGGAAAGGAATGGAGGTGGCGGTGGGCGGTGTAGTTGTTGGTTGAAATGTTGCCGAAGAAGAAAAAGTAGAATAGGAAGAAGAAAAATTGAAGATGAATAAGAGGAAGAAAACAAAAAGGGGGAAAAGACAAATGAGAAAGAAAAAATTTGATGAAAATTCTCCTAAGAGAATTATTGGGTGTGGTTAGTTACACCAATTAGTTGTGTGTGGCACAACTACGAAGCTACGCGGTGGCTTTACCCGCGTTACGATTTAAGTTAGCAAGTTGTTTGTGTAATTATTTACAAATGCTACTTTAATATTTATTAAAATTTAACGGAACTTATTATAAAATAATCTACACAACTTTATGTTATTTTATTTACAACTAAATTTATATTAATTTGTCAATATACCAATTTATCCCTAAGCATCATACGGGGTATTACACTAGGAGTGTTCTTTATATAGTCCAACTACTCCTTGTTGACTGCATAAAAGCCCCTGTCCTAATCCTGTCTTTACACAGTTTAGTCCAACTTGCAAATTAGTCCTACTAAGTTTGCAAGTAGTTGCATATTAATCATTCTAATTAGTTAATCATATTAATTACTTCCATAGTCCAGTCTAATCCATAGGGAGTGTGACCCCATAGGTTTCTACTTAGTTTGTAGTAACAATTTACTAACATGGAGCGGCCTCTAGCAAGACATACATGCAACCCAACTAATAGAAATTGGCATCCGACATACCTTGTGCAAGTATTGTCTCATCCCTTTGTCTCTATATCCGGATTGGACACGAGACATAAAAGTCACACTCGTATATCCAACCCACACTTTCTCGATCATAGGAGTAGTCTCATCCATGCAGATAACATCAATATCCCATATTGATTTATCTGAGTCTGGCCAGACATTCTATGAGCACCATCCCTCGAGTGGTCGTGGATATCTACTCTCGTTATGTGGGAGGGACAAATCCTATCTACGTCACTATCATCTCTAGGTTTGCTTCTTATTTGTATCAGACTAACGCCTTTATTACTACCCTGTTACGGTGTAGCGTTTGACGATGTCAAAATACAACAAACCACAACTAGACGATCTAGTGACTTCAAGTCTAAGGATGACAATACTGTTGTCACTACGAGAAGCACTTGTGACTTTACATAACTTGTATGTAGCCTTCTCGTTATGGGTCAATCCAGTATGCTATTACTCCTAATGCATACCCATGTGTTGGATCGTGATATCTCCATATCAATCCAACCCCATACTAGTCTATAGTTGATCGTCCTATTAATCAATATAATTGAATAGAGCTATTTAAGATAAACAACATATTGGACTTCATTATATTAAATATCTGAATAAATGATACAATAAATGTTTCTAGCCAAAAACACTATTCATACTAAAAAGATTGCCTCTAGGGCATCTATTCCAACAAACGCTTGGTTGTCGTTGAGCCCACAATGAGCTATATAGAGGCTGTTTTGGAGAAGCTTCAGGAGATGATGAACAAAATCATTGAAGTGCAAACTAATCCTTCCGCTGAGGAGCCCGCGGGTGATAGCTCTACGACGTGTGGATGTAACCATTGTCTGAACGGTGTGTGTGCTGCTACAATTCCTGGAGAAAAAAGAACTCAGAGGCAACCATACTTTGAGGAAGATTGTGATCTCTCGGAGGAAGAAGAATATGAAGAACCTGCTGGGAACTAGTGCCCTGACCAGCTTCTTCAGGATTATCGGATGAGTTCATATGTTTGCAGTCTCAACGGGAACCTGAACGTAGGAGCATTCATGGATTTGATCTCAGAGGTTGAGAGGTTCCTTAACATGATGGAAGTTCTAGACAACAAGATGGCGTGACTGGTAGCTTTAAAGCTAAAAGGAGAAGAGGCTGTTTGGTGGACTAGCTACAGTGGGGTCGCACTTGAATGATAAAGATGAAGCACGAACGATGAACGGGAAACACAAATCAAGCAAGAACGCAAGATTTAACGTGGTTCGCTAGCACAAAGTGTGCTAACTACGTCCATGGCGAAGAACGACCTCTAATTATCAAGAGGAACCGATTACAATGTTGGTAAATTCTCTAATAACCCTAAGGGTCCTTTTATAGTGCCCAAGAGAGTCCAAAACCAACCTAGGTGAAGAAGGAAATAACCCAGAACTAACCCTACCCCGAACTAGGTCGTGCGACTAGTCCAGAGGTCGTGCGACCTGCTTTAGTCCCCGAAGTTGTGTTGGAGTAGATTCCCTAGAGGCAATCTTATATTTAGTATGAACATTGTTTTTGGCCATAATATTCATTTATTATTTATGGAGATATTTGATATAATGAAGTGCTTAGATTACAATTGTTTTTATTCTTAAATATCCCTAGTCAAGTATATATCCCTAGACAATTCTGGAACTTTCTCTCCGCAACTGGTTTCGTAAACATATCCGCAGGGTTGTCAGTTGTCCCCACCTTCTTTAACTTGATATTTATATTGTTTCTCTGAAAACGATACTTGGCCACGATGTGCTTTTGTTCTTACATGATGAAGATGATCAGTAGTCACGGAAATCTAACTCAAGCTATCACAGTGTACTATCGCTTGATCTTGAAGTAGCCTAGATTATTGACCCATCCTTTAAGCCATATTGCTTTTCTTGCTGGTTCTGTCAAAGCCATGTATGATAGGGGTCAACCAATCCAACCTCACACGCATTGGTATTTATTATTTATTTATTTAGTTGTTAATCTTTTTTGAGAAATTATGTAGTTTTTAATTAATTAGTTGAATTACGTTATTTATTTAATTAGTCGAATCAGATGTTTTTGTCAGTTCTTTCACGAACCGTAGAGTTGAATCGTCTAGTTAGGGTTAGTTTATTTTCTATTTAAACAAGATGTAATTGGAATTTTATTAATCAGTCAATCAAAGAATTAAGTTGTGTCGCGTTTTCCTTATCGTGTTCGTGTGTGGTCGTGTGGAACTTGATAGTGTCTCGAATTCAAACCCTAACAATTGAAGCTTTCATTGTTGATCACCATCCTCAACTGGTGAATCACTCATGGAAAAAAAACCTTGTTTTCCGATCAAGTCAATCAATTGATGACTCCACTCAAGGACATTGAAATCACAGCGGCCAGAATAGATATACGGTTAACCAACATTTTGAACCGTTGGAACACACCACCTATGCCATTGCCGGTATTTTAGCAGCAACAACAACCCAAAGTTGTCAAAATTTCAGGAATACTGCCGCAGAGCACGGTGACCACCCAACCAATGAAGCCGCAAGATCCACACCAAGCCCTATCAGTGCTGCCGGAAGCACACTCCCAACCATCAGAAACCACAACCACCACCCCGCCTCTGTCGCCGACAAGGGCGACGTCGCCGTAAAAATCCGCCGCTGCAACATCCATTCAGCCAATGTTTAAGCACCAGCCGGAGCCGAAACTTAGTTCCGATTTCCCTCTTTCCCTAATCACGGCCGGTGCAACCTCCCAACCACCGCCCTCGCTCGGGGAGACCACTCCAACGACAATCTCGCTACTCCAGAAACCGGCCGATCAACCAAATGCCTCGGGCGAGCTCCTTCCAACCGGCACCAGACTCCAACGATCCGAATTGACTGCAAAAAGTATCCTCCCATCGCTCCTATCACCGTTCATGTTATCCCCTACACAGTCGCAACCAACATACCTAGAAGGACGACTCAATTTAGCCGGAGGTTTGTACGCAGTTGGGTCAGGCTCGATCCAGCCGTCAACTCCCACTAAGATCAACTTGAGTCCCCATCTCCTCCACATATATACTTATTTTTGTCTTAGCCGAAGCCACACACTCCAATTTGGCTCCAAGTGATCCCAAACCTATTTTTAGCTCCGTTTTAAGCCGCGGCTAGAATGTTTTGAGCCCCAGACTCTACCCAATGGTTTTTGACTCCCCCAAGTCCGTTTACGGCCTCCAAAGTGATGTTCTAAACGTCGTCCTCCATCCATTGGATTGGGGTAAACGTATGCAAGAGGAATAAGATGTCTCGAATATTTTCAACACATTCACCTCGAAGACAAGGTGTTTGTCAACTGCGGGGGAGTTGATACAGGTAAACCGATCTAACGTCAGACACATTCTTAGTTATTTATTTAATTAGTTGAAACTAATCAGTTTAATTATGTTATGTATTTAATAATTCAAACCTGGTTTTCTTGTCGATTCTTTCCCGGCCGTTAGAGTCGGACCGTCTAGTTAGGGTTAGATTATTTTATATTTACACAAGATGTAATCGCATATTAATCAATCAATCAAAGAATTAAGTTGTGACGTGTTTTGTTTTTGTATTCGTGTGTATCCGTGTCCGTGTTCGTGTGGAGATTGATAACGTCTTGAATTGCTATCATGTTACGTAAATCTTAAAAATGTACTCCGCTTTCGTGGTAGACAAAGTCATTTTCGGATGTAGAGTCGCCTTCCAGATCACGACAAAACCTCCCAGAGTGAACCCATAGCCAGTCATTGATCTCCTGCTATCAACATCACATGCACAGTCTGAATTTGAGAACCCAACAATCATGATATCATGATTGGCCCATAGCATAGGCCAATGTCCGACGTACTCTTAAGGTACATGAATATGCGCTTCACCGCCTACAAGTGATCCTTGCTTGTTTGAACCATAAAACGACTCAACATGCTAACAACTAATGCCATGTTCGATCGAGTATAGACCATAGCATACATGAGGCTTCCAATTGCGCTAGCATATGGAACCTTGGACAACACTCCTTCTTATCCTCTGTCTGCATTGTATACATTCCTAGTTTGTTGTTAGTTGTCATAGAAGTATCTATAACTATAGTTGATAACTCCCATAATCTGCTCAAGATCTTCTTGATGTATCCCTGATGTGATAAGAAAGACTTCTTCTTCTTCCTATCTCTATAGAACTCAACTCCTAGAATTTTCCGAGCAGCATCTAGATTCTTCATCTTGAATTCCGCACCGAGAGACCTATGTAAATTCTAAACGTCTTCGATATTATGAGTTGCAATAAGAAGATCATCTACATACAGAACTAGGTAGATACGTGACTCACCTTGCAAAACCTTGTGATAAACATAGCAATCATACTCGCACTTATGATAGACCATATTCAACATGAAGCTCTCAAACCTCTTGTACCATTTCCTCGGAGACTGCTTAAGCCCATAGAGAGATCATTTCAACTTGCACACAAAATCCTCTTTTTCAGGAACATGTAATCCTTCTGCTGGCTCATGTATATCTCCTTTTCCAACTCCGCATGTACGAAAATTGTTTTCATGTCTAGCTGCTCAAGTTCTAAGTCCTGGTGTGCGATCAACGCTAGTAGCACCCTGATCGAAGTATGTCTGACCACCGGTGAGAAGATCTCATTACACTAAACTCATTCTTTTTTACTAAACCCTCTTGCAACCAACCAAGCTTTATACTTGACGCCCCCTCCAGCTGCAGTTCCTTCCTTTATTCTGAAAACCCATTTGCAAGTGATTGTCGCGTATGGGAGGGAAGTAGTTAACGAAAGTTAGTTTTTTTGGCGGGAAAATTATTGGAGGGAATTAATTGTAGAAAATGTGAATGTAGCCAAAGGTTGAGTAATGACCATTCTGACAACAAGAACAACTATTTTTACAACAGAGGGGTGAAAACTGTGTTTTTTGAAGAGGGATGCAAACTGTCCATATAAACAGCGGTGGTAACTGTCCAGATGAACAGTACCAGGGGTGGTAAATGTCCACATGAACAGTACCAGAGATAGAATGGTCTTTCTATTCAGTGATGTAATCATGCAAAAAAGTGATATCTAAATGTAATTAATTAAATATAGGGTAATTCTTAAAAAAAAAAGAAATTAAATATAGGATAAAAATGCATAGTTGTCTCTACAAAAAGTAGTTTCATATAAGGGGTGAGAACATTTATGTCATTCCACCCTTCTAAGGGTATAATGGTCACAAGCTAACAGAAATTTGGAACCTGTCTAACCTCCATCCAATGACAGGAGTGCAATATATATTTAACAATAGTGCAGGGTGGTCTCTGTATTTATTCTATAATAGAGGGGTGGAAACATAATGGAGGGGTGGAAACTTTTACCCATAAAATAATTTTTGTTTTGAGGGAATAAAAATAAAATTGAATGCTTCACAACCTGCCACGTTTATTGAAGTAATCTTTTTTGCATTCTAGAGAGAGAAAAAAGCTCTCTACAGTTCTTCGTTTAATCTATCTCCTTCCTGCTATTCCACATTGTTCTTCATTGTTCTTCCCTCTCATTTTCTTCCCCTCACCTCAAATCCATACTTCCACTCCATCAAATCTTCTTACTTTCTCAAACGTGCTTTACCCAACCGAAGAAAAAAAAAATCGAAGAAACCAGACGTTGCCCCACTGGTGGGGTTGATAAAACAAATCTTTCCCAAGATCCTTTCTTCCCCTCTCACTCTCCTTCGTTTTCTGAAACTCCTTAATCATTACACTTCCACACAAATTCCAAAAAAACTTTCTCTCGATTTTCTCTACCATAGCCGCCCAACCACCCCACAAACCCTAGTTAGGTTTTACTGTAAACCCACTTCCTTTCCTCACCGCCTCCACCTACCAATCCGCACCAAACACAAATCTCATCACCCTCGATTCCCACGGTAAACCTAATCAACAAGAACCTTCATCAACTCAGTTCATCCTCCATACCACCGCCCGGTCGCTTCGACATCCTCTCCCCTACATCTAGGGCAATCAAAAACCCTAAGGCTACTCCCCCCTCGTTTTAATGGCCGCTCTCCCTCACCTTCCTCCTTCACAGCCAACATCCAACCGTCCTACCACCAAATCCTCCACCATGCATCGAAATCTTTACCGCCCTCCTCACCGCCGTGATGGCGGCAAACAGCCAGCTCCCACATACCCACCACCCCCGCTGTTCGCTCGTCACCAAGCAAGACCTCCACAGTTCACTCCAACAAACCACCGACCGCATCATCATCACGACAACTTCAGGTACCATTTTCCCTCACAGAAAACCTTCCATCACACACTCCAACGACCTACCCAACCCCGCCCACCAAACAGAATCTACCACGCACCGTGGCTGCTCCGTCCTCCCGGCTTACCGGAAGATCAATATCGGAGAAGCTTTCACACAACCATGCCCCACCACATCGCCAACTTCTATTCCCCCACACCTCATCAGTGTCTGGTCATTCATGTTAAGGACCGTTTCACGTTCGACCCAGAGCTGCTCTGTCAACTTCTCAAAAAATTATGGCGAACCAAATCTGAGGTTCAGTTGGTAGCACACTTCAACAACCTTTACGTGCTTCACTTCACTAACTACAACGAGTTACTTGGAGTCCTTCACGGAGGGCCTTACTCCGTCAGGGGCTCTTACGTCGTGGTTGATCATTGGAACCCCGACGTCCCTCTCGAAGACCTTCATATCCCCAAAATTGCAGTTTGGTTCCGGTTTTACAATACTCCAACGCGCTGTTTCACATCGGAAGGGGCAAAGTTCCTTGGTTCCCACTTGGGAGAAGTTGCAAAAACAGACATCCCCTTCTCTTCCTCACGTGTTCATGGATTTCTATGGTTACAAATCTGGATTGATCTGAATGCCCCTCTTGTTTCAGGTTTCTGCTACTCGGACGCGTATGAGCAGGGCATGTGGATTGCAATTCAGCCTGAAAAAAATTTTCATCACTGTTATGCTTGTGGCGGTATTGGTCATGTCAGCAGTCAATGCCTTCTCACACCTCTTCAGGCGCGCCTCCGCATCGACAACCACCTCCAACAACTTGCCGCAGCAATTGATTCCCCCATTTTGGCACAAACAGAGGTCAGCCTTTACCGGTACCAATGGCGGCGGCCTCGCTCCCCTCCGCCACGATCTCCTTCACCACCACGAGTCTTGATGGAGGCCTACAGGAACCCTTACCGCCACAGTGTCCAGATGCACCCAGCGTTTGAAGATGATGACGACGACATCTTCATCTACGCCAATTCTGAGATGGACCCAAATGATTACGATGGCTTGATCAGTGCCTACGACGCCCACTAGAACACTCACGGTGCCCAGTTGGTGAATAACTTCCATGTCCATGAAGAACCTCCAAACCAAGAAGAGATCGACACTGATGCCAACATCATTACTCTTCCTTCACCACCACTTCAAAACCCTCCCTCACCTACGACCCAGTTGATTCATGACTCTGAAGCACCTCAGCCGATTCGCATCTTACCTCCCATTCCCACACCGCCTCCTCCACCACCGCCGCCGCGTTTCCAGCCGGTCAAGCCCCATTACCCATTCGAACCATTCCTCGCCGCCAAGCTCCTCCAAGATTCCTTCATCCCCACCGAACAGGAATGGGCCTATCTCCAAGATACTTGGCAGGAATTTCTCGGTGAAGTCCAAACTTCGCCAAAACGGACTCGCTTTGAATCTGGTGAATTAGCTGAATTGGAAGCTGATGTCAATCTGCTGGTTGGGACGGATTTTGTCAGCGCTGAAACTGTCACGGCATCTGTTGCATGCTCTGGCCAACTCCACCGTGAAGCAGCCAGGGCTCCGCAGCCTCCACCGACCGTGCTGCCTCCTTTGGTTATTCGCGAACATGTTCCACCACAGCCCAATCCACAGCTCGATCCGAAAGAAAAAGGTAAGCAAAAGGTTGTTGACACTGGCACTCTGTCCGACGATTCAGACGACGACAGCTTCTCCACCGGCCTTCATCCTCGGACTTGGGTTTTCCAGCATGAAGTTGGTCCTTCCAAGCGAACCAGAACACCGACACCCTCACCCCCTCACTCCGTAACTCCCGAACAGTTGGGTGCACCTGATATTACCGGCCACAAAAGACCCTCTCCTACTTCGGAGCATGTGCAGTTGGACAGCAAGAGTCCCAAATATTTCTCTCCACTTACAGACTATGCAGGGGTTATGGCTCAGTTCCCTTACTGTACTGCCACGGACTTGATGCTTGCACCTTTTTTCCTCGACGATGAATTTCAGCAGGTACTGAGAGCTTTAGATTACGAACATGCTACTATTCTGTACTACTTGAGTGACGATTTCCAGAGAGAGCTTGAAAAGGTGGAGGTTGCTTGCCGACCTCCACCACAATTATGAAACTTTTAAGCTGGAATTGTAGGGGGTTAGGACAAGACCTTACGATTCAAACGCTTAAAAATCTTTGCTCTTCTAATCAACCATGTATTATGTACTTAATGGAAACCAAGAAAAAAATGGTTGATATGGCCTTTTTGGGAAACATTTTGAGTTTCGATCATTTTGCTGGATCTGATCCATTGGGAACAAAGGGTGGGTTATGGGTTGCATGGAAATCAAACCTGAATATTACTGTTATACATTGCTGCACTTGGTTTATTATTTTGCAAATAACTGACCCAACTTCGGGACCTTGGAATCTAATCCTTTTCTATGGCCACTCTGTGGCACATCGCCGGAAAATAGTTTTCTCCCTTTTCCAGACACAGATTGACCACCTGTCATGGCCATATATTATAATTGGGGACTACAACCAAATCTCACAAAGGGCAGAAAAGAAATCAAATACTACTTACAAACCACGCGGTATGAAAACCTTACAAGAGTTTGTCCACACAAACAATATTATTGAATTGAATTCCCACGGTGTTTATTTCACCTGGACGAATGGACGTCAAGGTAACCTCGCTACTTTTGAGAAATTAGATAAAGCCTACATGTCACCCCAGTGGAATAGTAACTTCCCAAAGGCTCTACTTACAAATCTTCCAATACAACGGTCTGACCACAGCCCGCTTGTCCTGGATATCCACGGCACTTCCCTTAAACCAAAACGTCCACAACGCTTTGAAGCTTCTTGGTTGCTTCATGACGCCACCTCACATATTTCAAAGAAGGTTTGGACTTTATTCTTCCCAGGTTCAAGTCAATTTGCTCTATACCGTAAACAACAGCTCCTTCTCTCCCACTTGCGAAATTGGTCGTCCGTCGTCCTCAACTCTATTCCCAACCGCATTAATGACTACACCAAATCCTTAGATGCTCTTCAACAACAAATTGATCTTACACCGGCAACGTCACCTGTATTTCGCTCTGTCGTGCGCGACGAACAGCTTACACGCATTCACTTGGACAAGCTTCTGTCAGAGCAGGAAATTTACTGGAAACAAAGGTCCAAAAACAATTGGCTTCTGCATGGCGACGACAACAACAAATTTTTCCACCGGTCAGCAACTCTGCGCCACAATAAATCACGGATTATAGGAATTCAAAACAAAGACAACGACTTCCTCCAATGTCCGGCTGCCATTGCTGAATGCTTCCACGATCATTTCAAAAACATGTTAAGTCCCGCACCCACCGCTCCACCAGCTACATCCAACTCCGTCAGATGCTCCTCCCACTTGACTTCTAGACTGGGAATGGATCAGGTACATATGCTCGAGGCTCCTTACACTTCACAGGAAATCAAGACGGCTTTGTTTCAACTGGGACGTAATAAATCACCTGGTTCAGATGGCTTCATTGCAGAATTCTACCAACACCATTGGGACATTGTTGGGCCTTCACTTACCACGGCAATACTGTCTCCTTTACAGTCATGGTTTATGCTACGAGGAATGAACAAGACTTTTATTACACTCCTTCCAAAATGCAAAGATCCCAGTACTCCCTTTGACTACCGTCCCATCAGCCTCTGCAACACACCCTACAAAGTCCTGGCTAAGGTCTTGGCCAATCGTTTGAAGGAAGTTATTCCCACCATCATCCCCAATCACCAATCCGCCTTTCAAGAAGGAAAGTTAATTTCTGACAACATTCTCATCGCCCATGAAATTCTCCACTACATCATACATCGCTCACAAGGGAAGAAAAAGTTTATGGCTTTGAAACTCGACATGAATAAAGCGTTCGACCGCGTGTACTGGGAATTCTTACACGAATGCATGAGCACCTTGGGTTTCGGACCTCTTTTTATTCGCAATATTATGATGGCCGTCTCCACCGTTACCTCTTCCGTGCTTGTTAATGGCCAGCCAGGCCCATCCTTCACTCCCACTCAAGGAATACGACAGGGCGACCCACTTTCTCCACTGCTCTTCCTTATTATTGCGGAAGCACTCTCCGAGACTCTGACCCACCTCCACGACACAGGAGCCGTCAAAGGTATTTCTATTGCTCAGAGTTCGCCTCATGTTTCACATTTGCTTTTCGCAGACGACACGTTCCTGTTCCAAGAGATTACAACTACTTCCTCTGATTCCCTCATGGACGCTCTTTCCTGCTACTGTCAACAATCGGGCCAAGTCACCAACTTCGAGAAATCTGAACTCTTTGTCAGCCCCAACATGTCCGACACAGACAAAGCTGACATATCTACCACTCTCCACATCAACCTTGTCACCAAGCCCGGAACATACCTAGGATGCATCATGGATTTCACTATTTCTAAAATGGAGCTTTTCGCCGAAATTACTGCTCGCTTTCGTACAAAATTGAGTTCCTGGAAACAACACTGCCTCTCCTTCGCAGGCCGAGTTACTCTCATTATATCTACGCTGCTTTCCATCCCAACCTACCTTCTATCGGTCTTCAAAGCACCAAGAGGTTTTCTTGATAATATCAAGCGCATCATTGTTCGGTTCCTATGGTCAAATGGAACCAAACACGGGATCCACTGGAAGAAATGGTCTTTCCTATGCCGGTCTACGCACCACAGTGGTCTTGGATTCAGGGATATTGAGGCACAAAATCGCGCTCTTCTTGTAAAAACAGGGTTCCGAATGCAAACTAACGCAGACAGTCTACTCTACCAGGTTCTCAAGGGTAAATACTTCCCCACCACTGACTTCAGCGCAGCAAAAATCCCTTTGACAGCCTCATGGGGATGGAAGAGTATTTGTTGGAGTCGACCCGTAGTCCAAACTGGCACGCAGTGGATCGTTGGAAATGGCAATTCAATTCACCCTCAACGACATCAATGGATTCCGGGGCAGACTCTTCCATTTCAAAACCCTCCCGACATTCTCCTCCAACATTACCCCACTCTTAAAGTTTCCGACTTCATCATCAGACATTCCGGTACTGCTACTCCAATCATTTTTCACAGCTGCACAAATTCAGGGAATTGCGTCCATCCCCATCACCAACCACACCAACCAGAACATCGTGTTCTGGGGACATTCTCCGTCTGGCAGGTTCACTGTCAAGTCCGCATATGCCGTTGAGATGGGTACGCGACCGCTGCCGCCTCCTTCGTCTGACCCCTGCACTAATACATGGGTACAGTTCCTGCCTTCGCTGACTAAACTTCACCTGCAGCCAAAAATTTATTACTTCATGTGGAAGGTTCTAACAAACAGCCTAGCGGTCAAGGCTAATCTCCACCGCAGACATGTGCCTATTACCTCTCAGATTTGTGATCTTTGCCACTCACACGTTGAAAATCGTCGGCACTGTTTCTTCCACTGCACTCATGCACGAGCTATATGGTTCGACTCCACTCTAGGACTCCACACGGAACTTCCCATACAGGACACCTTTTCAGCACATGTTGGAAACTTGCTTCACAGCCTTCCTTCCGACATTCAGAGAACTCAGTTTGTTCTCACCCTACGGCTAATTTGGCTATCCCGGAACGCGACTTCAATGAACGGCAAGTTCGTTAAAACCGTGCAATCCTTAACAACCATCAACTCTGCCATAACCCATCACCACTACTGCAGCAACATCAGGGAACTCCTTCCTCATGCCATCCACTGCTCCGCTTCACTCGATGTTTTCATCGCACCCTCCTCCACTCCACACTCATCCACTGCCCACCCATCCGCATCTGCAGCAACCGCTTTCTTTGAGGTAGACGCGTCCTGGAAGCCCAATTCATGCTCCACGACAGCTTGGGTTGATAAGCAAAATCATTCTCAGTATGCTCACACCTATTTCACGGCCCAGACACCGTTACAAGCAGAGGTTCGCGGCGCCACAGAGGCACTCAAATGGCTTCTATACCACGGCTACACCTCAATCGAGCTCCACACCGATTGTCAAAACATGATCACCGGACTTACCGACCAGCTGCGCCCGCCGGACATCCACATGCTCATCCTGGATCTAAGGGAGCTTGCATCTCGCTTTCATTACTGTGCAATTAGATTTGTCGGTCGGGCCAATGTCAATAAAGCCCATCTCTTAGCATCTCAGCTTTTCCGTACCTTTAATTTCACTACCTAATTAATAATATTCGTTCTCTTTCCAAAATAAAATAAAAAAATAAAATTGAAGTGTAGATAGATAGGAAAATTGAAGTCATGTCGTGGTTCGGGAGCCAAATTTTGTTCTGCTTACTGCTCGAATCATCACTCCCTCTGCAAGTGTCGCACGCAATGGTTCTTCTCCCAGCCTTCCGCCATCTCCTCTGCGATGTCTGCTTCGCCTCTTCCCGGCCATCACCAACCATATCATCACTCTTCCCCTACTTCACCATCCCTTCCTCAAAGCAACTCTCTCTTCTCTTCTCCTCCACCCCCAAATCCAAACCCCTCTCCAAAACCCTACCTAAACCCCACCTCTCCCCTCAAGGTCCCCCTCCTTTCCCTCTCTTCCCAAACCACCCATCAATCCCCTCTTCTCTAACACCTCTTTCTTGTTTCAATTGCAGAGAACACGCTCGTACTGACCAAAGATGACCGATTGGGGTCCACTGTTGCGCCGAGTTCGAGCACGATTGCGGCAATCGTCACTTCACTAGGAGGACCGCCGGGTGCGGTGGGGATTGTCCGTCTGTCAGGCCCCTCTGCGGTGGCTATCGTTTCCTGCATTTTCCGACCTGGGTTTCAAAGGAAATTTAAAAAGAAGGCGCCTTGGCGACCCACGAGCCACTTTGTGGAGTATGGTTTGGTTTCAGATCGCCAAGGAAATGCCATTGACGAGGTGATTGCTTTACAGTTTATCGAGCTAAATCTTCAGTAACTTGAATACAGGGCCGGCTCTAGTTTTTCAGTTGCCCTAAGCGGACACAGAATTTGAGGCCCTTTACATACATAAATAAAACTTAAATTTCATAAATTACATGTAGCCTATAAATTTTGTAAACACCAAAAGTGTTGCTTTTGTTTAAGACCTTCACAACTTAAAGAAACAAATTAGATTTCAATGGGTAGATACATCACACCTTTCCTGGAACGAAAAGAAAGGACTTCGCTAAAACATGAGCCATATCAGTCCACTCTCCGAACAAAAACAAAACTACATGAATCAAAAGAAGCAGCTAATTTAACACCATCATCGATGGTTACCTTAATGTTGAACACTCTGACTACTTGACAGGAATTAAAATACCTGTAAACCACTTCACGGTTGAAAACTATTGAAATGCTTGTAAATTCACACATTTGAGCCAAGAAAACAATAAAGCTAAGTTAAGTATACGTCAAAATTGAGTTCAAAATCTCCAACTTCTTGCATTCCTACAAATTAGTTGGAACTAGCGTAGCAATTTGCGGAAATTGAATTTGAACCCTAAAATGGAAAGCAAAAAATTAAATTCCATTATTTATTAAAAATGAAATAAAAACACTCCTTAACCCCCATACACAAAAATTCATAAATCCCAAATTCTTACATACCTAAACCCTATCTTCGGTTGAAGTCGTGATTCGTGGAGCGTAGAGATTTATCTGTGGGTTGCTTTGTAGGAATCTTGAAGTGGTAGAGCGAGATTGTTGAATTGCTGAACAACGTGATATAACGACATCTTCGTTGGTCGAAATGTCTAATGGACAAATAGACAATAGATAAAATTGTGAACTCGGAAAATCTGAGAGGATGCATTTAACTCAAACAATGATAAAACGTAGTAATGATGATTAAATTTGATGGAGAAGAGGAATTGAGAGTTGAGAGATTTTAGCAGAATTAGAGAGATAGAGAGAGATAGAGATAGCGATAGAGAGAGATACAGAACAGATCGTGTATCACGATCCTTGGGGTAGATGATTGTCTAAATTAATGGTTGATTAAAAATGGATTAGAAGTAGGTAATGATACTATATTAACTACTATTACTATTTACTTTGTGGAAATTACAAAACTACCACTACTTTTTTGAAAATATGGTGCCCCCTCTTGTTCTGGTGCCCTAAGCAGGGAATGAGTGGCTTTACAGTTGAGCGGGCCCTGCTTGAATAGGACTGTAAAGTTCTTATCGGTTAGAAGGAAACACATTTTTATGAAAGATTAAGAATGATTCTTGGTGAGTTAGAGGTGGCTGAGTTTGATTATTTGCCTTTCTTAGGTACTGGTGGTGCCTATGTTGGCTCCAAGATCTTACACCCGAGAAGATGTGGTTGAGCTACAATGCCATGGAAGTGAAGTATGTTTGCGACGTGTGTTAAGAGCTTGCTTAGAAGCTGGAGCAAAGCTTGCTGAACCCGGTCCGTTCCTTATCTCTTTAGTATAATGGCTTTATGTGTAATAAGAATATTAGAGTAATTCTATTATGAAGTATGAGTAATTAATGAGGGACTTCCAGTGACAGATTCCTAGATGCGATGAACAAATTAAGCTCACACCAATAAACAAAGATCTTGCTTCTAATGCATTACCCGGAAAAAAAAAGGTTGTGACAAATGGTCGTCGGGAGGAGAATATTGTGTTTGGCATTTTCAGCTTGTTTTTCCCTCTTGCAAGATGTAACTGACTTCTTTGAGGAATATGATAAATCATTTCCTGTTCTATGGGGTTTAATTTGGTCATTTCTTGTGTTCATGGTTTGAAATATCTGCCGTTACACACTGTTTTTGAAGACCACGATGGAGTTATGGCCATGAATTTTTAAAAGCATACCACCCAATGTTTCTATCGTACTCGTGGTGCAAGGATAATGGGCCTATACATCAATGTGATATAACGATGGGGAGCAGAAGCTGTGATCATCTAAAATACACAATCTCAAAATATATATTAGTAACTATTGGCTGTCTTTCAACCAAACCAAAATTTAATGACTGATGTTCAAGCCCTTCGTGACACCATAGAACCATTTGATTCTGTCACATATCAGATTATCATAGAACCATTTGATTCGTTACACCATAGAACTATTAGCCTACAGTTCTTCTATAATGTAGATTGACCAGAATAAGGATACCATTTGATTCTGTCACATATCAGATTATCATTTTCATACACCATAGAACCACCATGCAACTCGTACACAGGTCGATTGCAGGACTAGATTTGAGATGGATTGTAGGCTGCATTATCATACTGCTTTGATGCAGCAGACAAGGCCGTTATACTTGGACTCTTGGAGCCCACAGAAACATTATCCTTTCCCTTGGTCCTCTCTCAGATGCTCGGTAATTGTAGGTTTTGTTAGTTCATCTGATTAATTAATTTGTATTTCACGTATAGTGGGCTCGTGGGTACAGGAAATGATACTCGTATGACTTCATTACGACGTGTGCAATAAATCATGAGGAGCAATTGAAGTGTACCTCAAGAGAATGTGTCATGAACTCTTTTTAAAACTTATTAACTGGATTCCGTGGAGGCCTGCATAGGCATCGTCTTGTATGCATGGTTTATATGTACTGGTTCGAGAAATTTCTATAGTGTTCACATGACATAATGATTATTTTAAGGGCAAGTTCATGATTGTAAACAACTTATAACATATGAGAAGAAAGATATTGATTTGCAGATTGAAATGTATTAACATATTTATTTGAATCAAATCACATGCTGAACAAAAACTTGTCTATCAGGTGAGTTCACCCTCCGTGCTTTTCTGAACGGTCGTTTAGACCTTTCTCAAGCTGAAAATGTTGGGAAACTTATTTCAGCAAAGTCCACAGCTGCTGCAGATTCTGCTTTAGCCGGAATTCAGGCATGTACCCTTTTTATGACTACAGGATTTCATTTATTGTCAGGTTCACGATTCTTCTTTCTTCAAAATTTAGGCCGTTGATTGATTTTTCCTGTAACAGCTCAGTTGAATAGGTTATTTTTCTCTCTTTCTTGACAGGGTGGCTTCTCATCTTTGGTTACGTCACTTAGATTACAGTGCATTGAGTTGCTTACCGAGATTGAAGCTCGTTTAGATTTTGACGACGAGATGCCCCCATTAGACATGAACCTAATCATGGAAAATATTCATGCTATGTCTCTTGAAGTAGATAATGCATTGGAAACAGCCAATTATGACAAGCTCTTGCAATCTGGATTACAGGTATTATGCCAAACATGGATACTTCAAAGTGTTTTCTTAGAATTTACCGTACTACGTAATAGTTGGTTTTACATTCTGCTGGATGGAACTTCTTTAGCTCAAGCATTATTCTGTTGTTGCTGGAACTTCACTAATTACTTTTTCTCACCTAAGTTCTATTTTGCTACGGATCCTGCCACGTCGCGTTACTTAACTGTGCCGAGTATAATTGAGTGATCTTGTTCTTTCGGATTGATGTAGTTGTTATGTGTGTATAACACTACAAATGTAAATATCTTTTGGGTGTAATTGGTTTCCCTTTAAGCTTGCGGTGTGAAGTGAAGTTTTCTTTTCATCTACTTAACCTTGTTTTCCGTTATATGCTTCAATTACAGGTAGCAATTGTGGGTCGACCAAATGTTGGGAAATCAAGCCTGCTCAATGCCTGGAGCAAAGTATGTTTTCGTAAATTGTTCCTAGCATAATATATGATATGATAAAATTTAGCTTCAGTCCCAACTTTAGTTTCTTTGCATCCTTGTACCCTGAATTTCAATTTTTCTTCTTTATCTTTACCTCATTGCCTTGGTTCCTCTCATTTTATTTATTCTCGACTGCAACATGGTTAACTTCTGCGCTGATTTGTGGCAAAGAAGCATTAAACATCTATGCTTGGGGTTGCCTTATTTCATAAAATCCTGAAACTTCTGCTAGAGAGGGCTTCATACGTACAAGTTCTCCGTCTGTAAACTTGTTGGTTTCGTGGCATGCTCTTAAATGTTTCATTTCTAAAAAAAACAATGTTTGCAGAGTCTTATATGCCTCAGGTTTTTGTTTCTTTTGATTGAACCTAATTAGCCAAAATTATATGTTATTAAGCAGCTTATTGACCTTTTAGCATGCAGAGTGAGAGAGCAATAGTTACTGAAGTTGCTGGGACCACAAGGGATGTAGTCGAAGCTAATGTTTCAGTTCATGGTGTCCCTGTCACGCTCCTTGATACAGCGGGCATAAGGGAAACTAGTGACATTGTGGAGAAGATTGGTAGGGCTATTTTCTTTTGAAAAGGCTTTTGGTTAGAATATTCTTTTTTTTTTGAGAAATTGTTTTTGTCGTCAACCGGGTTTGAACCCGCGACCTCATGCAGGGGCTTCCAACGCTCTACCACTTGAGCTACCACCCTAGCTTGGTTAGAATATTCTTAAGCTGGTTATTTGATAAAATTCCTATTAGACCAAGCTAGTTTTGCTGATATTATGCTCGTTATATCTATTGTCCCTGTACGATCAGTCACTGGTCAAATAGATCTCTAAAGTCTAAGCGTGACATCTATGGATTGAAGTGGGCTCCAAAGGACCTAATTAGTGATTTGTAGTTCAATATGATACAAATGGTGCTTTTGGGACTTAGTTAACTTTAGCCGTGACCTATGGAATATTGATTGGCCTGCCCATCTGAAGTGATCTACTTGATTAAAAGGCGCTACACTCTTAACCTACTCAACTCACTATTGATATTTTTTTTTACTTTTTAGGGCTAAAATGACTTGTTTCATAGTTGAAGACCTATTTGACCAGCCCTGAATTATTAAGGGACCATTCTTGTAGAGTCTGGTTCATCTTAGTTTTTCTGCTTCTATTTGCAAAGCCATATCCTGGTAATGGTATCCTGGTAATGGTAAATATTGGCAGAGAATAAAAAAAATCACGTTCTGTTCAAGCTGTGTGCGCACTTTGTGAGGACTCTATTTGTTCTTTTCGTAGGTGTCTATTTTATGATAACTTCTGGGTGTGATCAGTTGTGTGTCTAGACTATCTTCATCGATTTAGCAGGATGAAAATATGATCGAACATCACGTGATGAATATGAATGTAGTGTTTGGCGGCCTTACCGAATTTCCGCTATCTTGTACCATGACATCAGCAACTCTTATTTAACTGCTGTCATCAGACTGCTGAAAACCGTTTTCTGACTCATTTTCTTCAGCTATTTGACCTTTGACAATTTTTTTGATGCTGGATATGCAACTTTATTTCTACTAGTGCATATCCCGTGCCCGAGGGCACGACCACAACAAAAGTAGGATAATTTCTTAAGTTTCAATGGCTGAGTTTGTCTTATTATGAAGTATTTAGTTCTTAGGATATAGTGGGGATAACCGGATAAGCTATACCGTTTGTCACATTTTGGGGGTGACTTATTCCCCATAACATCTTATTATATAGATGGGGATAAGCTATTCCACATGTCACATTTTTGGGGATAGCTTGTTCCCCATAGCAGCTTATTATGTAGATGTTTCTTTTTGGTTTTATTGTTCAAGTTATGTCCTATAGTATATTACAGATGCAACTTATTTTCATCTTGGGACCTTCTGCTTACAGGTGTGGAGAGATCTGAAGCAGTTGCTATAGGTGCAGATGTCATTATTTTTACAGTTAGCGCTCCCGACGGGTGGACTACTGAAGATGCCAGACTTCTTGACAGGATTCAGTCTAACAAGGTTTGGCAGCACGACTTTTCGTACGCTTTACTCAGATTTATCAACATGTAAATGCTACAATAGAATATAGATTGGGCAAGGAAAGTTAGACGCGAGGTGCTAAAGGCCCAATGCCCTTAAGAAAGGAAAGTAAACTGCCACACTTTATTACTTGATCACCTTTCTTCTTAACATAGGACTTACGCGCAAGGATTGTACTCCCTCTCGACCAGCTTGTTTATTTATCTAAGAGACTTGGTAGATAATATATAAAGAACCTATTACTTGCAAAACTAGATACACACACATGCTATATGTATATGTAACATATTTACATATTTTTTTCATCTCCCTCTCGACCAGCTATACTTGCTTCTTTTATATGAGAGGACATATAAGAAACATGGTTAGAGCTGTCAAACAGGCAGGGGCGGAGCTAGAGGGCGGCACGGTGGGGCACATGCCGCACCCTAATTCCAAAAAGTAGCACTATCCCCCCTGTTTTTAACAGAAATATTCAATATTGCCCCAGGTAAAATTATAAAAATGCCCCCCATCATATAAAATGTAAGATTGTGCCCTACCGCTTGATAATTTTTGGCTCCGCCCTTGCAAACAGGCGGGTTGGGCCGGTTGAGCCCACTTATAAATGGGTTCAAGCATAAACGGGCTCAACCTGCCCAACCCGTTTTACAGGCGTCCTTTAATTGGGCGGGCTATAATGGGTCAATACAAACTCGAATCCGCCCGTTGAGCCAAAAGCTACCATCAACATGACTCCCATCACCACCATCATCACTGCCACCATACCACCATCATCACAGCCACCATACCACCATAGTTCACCATCAGTGTGATGATTATGATCTACACCACAACTTTAACAAAAAAATGAGAATTGTATTCATTTTAAAATAATTCATTCAGTAATCTGCTAGCAAAATACACATGAAAATGGACGTGAGAACGCCGATCCAAAACGAGGTGAACCATGTACCATTTTCGAGTTCCTTCTAGTACTTGATTAATAGGAATAGTTCTGATTATATGTATGCCCGAGTATAGATATGTTGGACATATCCATATCGTAAATCCAGTTGAAATCTGGAAGTGGGTGAAATGTTGAAGAGAATGTTTTGCGTTTACCACATTTGTGTTCTAAACCAATAGAAGAGATGATTCTCTAAAATGTTAATTCATCTAAGCGAGTAAATAAGTACAGATGGGCATCATCCAAACATTGATGGATCCAGTAGATGATGACACAGTTAGCTTATGATGCCTAGACCACATTCTGGCAGTAGGATGTTGAACACGACAGACGATGCTACACATTTTAAAAATTGTCGGAAGGCATCTACTGGACCAGAAAAATCAAAGCATACTGCAGATTAAACAATCTTTAAGTTTTAACCATAAATTCGTGCAATCACAAAACTCTATTGAAGCAGTGCAGTTGTTATCATACGGTATGGTATGCCAAGGGGTATAATAGGCATTTTAAAAGTGTTTAATAGAAAATGGAAAGAATTTCAGATAAAAAATAAATCAAATTAATGAAAATAGAAGTTCGGGCAACAAGGGCCCACTCGCCTGCCCATTCCCGCCCATTTAAGTACGGTTTAAATGGGTTGGGCAATATGCGGGCAACTGGGCTGGACTGTTTTCGACAACTCTGTACAACGTATTCCTGCGACTGTGTCTGAATTTAGGACACTTTTACGGAGAGTCTCCAGATTCTTAACGTCAGGGATTAGGAAAATCCGAAAATCCGACTCTCGGATCCACATCTGATATGACATCTGCGCGAGTCCGGGTAAAGTAGGTTATAAGATCACTAGAGCATCATAGTCTGGAATCAATGGCTATCCTGATTTCTGAAGGTTCCTGAATTTAAGTAGTGTGATCAATACAATAACTGTAATGGGACCTATCATTCAGACCTCGGTACTCAGAAGCATAATAATAGTATATGGCAGTACTCTTCGTCCTACATTCTAGTTTCCTCTTATGTTATTTTGTGAAAGTCTCTAGTAATGTTTTATTGTTTATTTAGTTCTACACATGGCTGATCAGCTTCAACAACAATGTATGCCCTTTGAAATACAGAATGCTGTTGGATCTTCTTCGCCTGTTGTCCTTGTTGTCAACAAAGTAGACTGCTCTCCATCTGCACGTGCAGGATGGGCTGATAACAATGGTGCCTCTTTCGATAAGGTCATTTTTACTTGTGCTGTTTCTGGACAAGGAATACCAGATCTGGAGGCAGCAATATCAGAGATTGTGGGTCTTAGCGCGATTCCTGCTGGTGGCCGCAAATGGACTGTGAATCAGGTTAGCTCTATGATTTATTTGAATCTGCATCATTTTCCGATCCCCTTTTGTTTGATCCGTGTTTTGAGTCGCCTGAAAAGGCATTTGCTTGAAGAGGTTGAACATGTAATGGTTCTGATGAACAAATGGAGACTGAAAACCGGCAACGAGCTTTTGAAATTACTTTCCTGCAGAAACTATCATTCAACTGTTAATCCTATGTGCAGTTCCCGGAGGGCTCTTGAGTAGTTTGAATATGTTGGTTACTGATCTTGTTATGCAATCTTGGTGAAGGAAAAGAAAACGACTTAAGAAATAAGAGTCGTTATGCTATCTTAGTAATTGTGGCAGTACACATATGATCTGTATGGAAATAGGTAACTAATCTAGAGCGAGTAAGAGCAACATAAGAAGTGTTTAGACAACGGTTCGAGCCATAAATAGTTTGCTGACTTCTGTTTGAGAAAATAATGAAAAAATTTCAATTCATAAAAGATCCCAAAATTAGGCTTGAAGGACAGAAACTGTAAATGGTAATGAAGAAGTGATGAATAACTGGGGCTAAGAGTTATAAGTGTGGAGTTGCAGTCGTGAACTAGCTGGAGAATATCATGATCTGCATGACGTCTTTGAGGCAGGGCTGTGAGGTTGTTTCAACCACCAGATCTGGGGGTAGAGAAAACCACATATTTGTCTGTAAAAGATAGTTACCATTAGAAGCCTAGAAGGGAACATCCATGTAGCTACAGTTATCATCATTGCATCCGCTGCGCAATCAATGTCCAGATTTTCTTTATTTTTTTAAGAAAAATGCATTCCTCGCTTGTTGAAAGTGTATTTCTAATGACTCGCCGTCGATTTGGAAACTGCTGCGTGTTGTTCTTACAATTGAATTTCACCGCCATTATTTCCTTTTATTCTACCCCTATTTTTGATAGAACTTATGACATATGGCCTCCATGCATTACATGTTCGCTGAGAATGCGATACATGCACTTTAAGAATTGACAGATAACCTCCATGCATTACTGATTTTAGTGACGCGCCACAATATTGTTGGTGCGTGATGTCAGTAAACAAAACTGTTGGTTCCTGATGTCAGCAAAATCAATATGTGTGGGATTATCTGTTAAGAGCATGTATCGCACTGTCAAGGAATATATACTGCATGAGGGTTACATATCATGGTTCTTTTTAATATTTTCTGTCTATTTCGTCAATCTTGGGCTCCTTCACTTACATGACTTGGTGATAGTCTCTACAAGCAGTCTCTTGCCGGGAGATATTAACCCTAGCAAATTTGTACATCGTTTTGTGTGTTATATGATTTCTATTGCAAGTGTTGTATATCGTGTTGTGTGTTATATGATTGTTATTGCAACTTTGTAGTTAGATATCTGATTGTAATTGATGTTGATGCATGGTTCAACAGAGACAATGTGAACAACTAGTTCGGACAAAGGAAGCTCTTGAGAGGCTCAAGTCATCGATAGAGGAAGAAATGCCTACAGATTTCTGGACAATAGATTTGAGGGAAGCTGCATTAGCTCTTGGGCAGATCAGTGGCGAAGATATTTCTGAAGAAATTTTGTCAAATATTTTCGGCAAATTCTGTATTGGGAAATAGTTTAGATACAACCTCCATACTGTACATTATACAACTTTGCCTGTTCTATTTCTACTCTACATTCTGTCTATTCCAGAGTGCACAAACTTTTTTTTTTTTTCGATGCTCGGATAGAGCTGTCAAAAATGGCCCAGTCCATTTGTCTTCCCATGCCCGTTACTTTTATAAGGGTTGAAATTCGTCTGTTTAAATAAATGGGCCCAAACCATTTTAAACTTAAATGGGAGGAAAAGAAGAAAAAAAAGCAAAAAGAGGAAGGCAAAACATTGGCTCTGATCAAACAAAGGATGGAGCGACGAGAACTTCTGACCATAGGCGACAAATGATACGCAACATTCGCCCAACCCGATTGAATGACACTTTCACCCCTCTAGTGCGCCAAAATACGGAACATCATGTGACTTTGCCTCTCTGATGGTGATGTCGTTAGTCTGGGTGCGAAGTCCATCTTTACGAAAAAAAATTGGCGATATTCTGCACCCCACCGTTGCAAAAAAGTCAATTATACCCTAGTCCGCACATATTGCATAATATGGGGGCAAAATTGTCCCATAAACAATTTGATGAACCTCTACTCCAGACTAATACTACCTCTGTTTCTTCTCTTTCACCTTACTTCACTTTTTGACACTATTCACTGGGTCACTTTGACCCGGTGATTTGGTTAGCAAAACGATACACGAATTCGGTAATCTTTGCATGATCTTGTAGAGAAAATTTTATTCTACAATACGATGAAAAAATTATCAAAAAAATACATTGTTTTGCTATCCAAATCACCGAGTCAAAGTGACCCAGATACGGGTAAAAAAAGTCCTCCTAAGGTGAAAGAGAAGAAACAGAGGTAGTATGTCACAATAACGGGGTGTAAGTTCCCTCAAGTCCTGCAAAATGAAGGGGGTGAAAATATCCTTTCCCAAACTAGAAGGGGCGGAAGTGTACTTTTCCAAACTTGAATGGGACGTAAGTGTCCTTTCCCAAACTATAAAGGGTGAAAGTCTATTATATGTTTTTTTTTAGAAAAAAGTCAATTAGTACTACCTCTGTTTCTTCTCTTTCAAGTGCGCTTGACTTTTTTTACCCGTAATTGGGTCACTTTGATTCGGCGATTTGGATAACAAAACAATGTAATTTTTTTGTAATTTTTTCCTAGTATCGTAGAGTAAAGTTTACTCTACAAGATCACGCGAAAATTACCAAATTCGTGTATCGTTTTTCTTACCAAATCACCGGGTCAAAGTGGCCCAGTTAATAGTGTCAAAAAGTGAAGCAAGGTGAAAGAGAAGAAACAGATGTAGTATAAGTTAAGTGAAGGGGTTATGTGTGTCTTTATGAAGACTTTGGCCAGGACTGAAAAGAAATACAAGTAGTATAGCAGGGGTGTCAATGTAATATTCAGCAAGAGTTTGTTAGGGATTCCGTTAGAATTGTAATCAATTACTAGTAGTGTGTACTGTGTAATGTTATGCAACCTGCTATGTTGGTTCATGAATCGAAGAAGTAACTGAACCCTTATTTTTTCATTTCCTCGCACTAAAATATGGGGATGGGAGGATGAATCTAGATCACCTAAAACTCCTACGAGGGGCTTCGCTCCCGCTCCCCATTCTCGCTCCGGAGTTTTCCGGTCGAATTCGCCTATAATCCTCGCTCCCAAAATTCCGGAGCGCGCTTTTGCCAACGCTCTGTACTTTGTTAGAAATTAGCCTTGATACTTAGTTAACAAACCTACTTCAAGCTAAGTCAGACAATTTTTTTAACTAAAATGACCTAACCAACCCCTTACTAAGGTATACTGTACATAATGTTCTCATTACTAGCACTATGTCAAGTTGAACTTTCATTACATTCTTCAATATGGGAGGTTCTAGTATCATATATAAGCTTTGTAACTATTGTCACCAAATCTGGTTACATACAAATCTAAAATATAATACATTTATATCTAAACTTATATTAAAAATATAATTTATATACGCGCTCTCATGACGCTCTCAATTACAGAATTTTTAGAATTTGCCGTTTTGACGCTCCCGCTCCCGTTTCCGCTCTCGCTCTGGGTGACTTTGGGATGAATACATAAATTGGGGTTTGGGTCAATAGGAAAATGATTCTTGCCGGTTGCTGTAATATGATGAACACTATTTCTATAGTATTTACGTTCATCGCAGAAATTGGTGATTGGGGAGGAGTAGTATAACTGTTTATGAGATTTTTTCTCAAAGAAAAAAAAAAAAAAACTGTTTAGAGTTTTATTGTGACACTTCTTGTGCATGCGCACGTATTGCATGGGTTCTATTCTGACGTACCAATGCAAAGACCAACAGTAGTGGTACGATCAAATTTGTCACGAGTCCATATCACATATTCATAAATTTGAGTTTCCAACTCGGTCAAACACAAATACACATGGATAAATCTGTAAATTCGAAGCTCTGCTTTGGCAAGTCGCAACAACTATCTCCCACACCATACATCCAACAAAACTACTCAGATATTTCAAATTGAACTTGGCACAAATCGTAGCGCTATCAAATTACCATTTCTGAGAAAACAACTGTTTTGAATCCTACTCACAAGAACTTCAATGGACTACCCCAAACACCTAATCATTTACCAACAGGAGAAACTTCTAGAAATGAATCAGTGTTTACAATTATACGTGTATATTGTGTTTATCAACCGCTAGAATCGACTCTCAGTCCAAACCCTACGCTCATATGAAACAGAACCAGAACAATGAAACGACGATCGCACCAATTCCAGTAGCCACGGCGGAGACAGCACTGGAACTCGACGGTGACGGAGCTCCGGCATGCTTCCGTCCCGGTGGTTCTGGATCTGACGCCTCCGGACCTGCACCAAAAAAAAAACAGAGTAAATCGGATTGCATGTACGGAACTCCAATACACAGTGTAAATTCTAGGGTTTCGAATCGAAACACTCAAACACAGTGAATTGAACTAATCAGGAAGAGGAATTGAAGCGCACAAACCAGAAATCGGAGAACCGGAAGGAGATTCACCATCACCAGAAGCGAATTGGACTGAAATCAGAAAAATCGAAACAACATTCAGTGAAAATCAAACTCCGATCTACACAGAAACCGACAGATCTGGAGAACAATCGACGGACTCACTTTTGCATTTACTGAGAGGAGGACCGTCGAGGCCACAAGCGGAGGTGAGAGATGAAGCTCTGTTCCGATCGAACATGGCGCCCAAAGAGATACTGCTATTCAAGGCCTCGCAGGCACAGCTGAAATCCTCCTTCAGAAGCTCCGTCAATCCGCGGCAGCAGAGCGGATCTGGCTTCTTCACGGCGCTTCCGGTCTTCAGGTACGGCACGCAGTCCACCATGTTGAATATCACGGCGGTGCATTCCGATTGCGAACTCGGCGACGGCGCTGCGGAGACGGTAGTGGCCGTGAAGAGGAGGAGAGCGACGATCAATAGCTCCATTGTTGCTTCGGCGACGAGCATTTTCTCAGAGAGGAAATCTAGGGTTTGTTGCTCTCTGTTATGGAGAGAGAGAGAGAGAGAGAGAGAGAGTCTTTGTTTCTGTTTTTTGCGATATGGTTCGATTTGTTGAAGCTATAAAGATATTTATGGCGTGAAATTAGGAAAAGAATTAGTTTTTAAGTATAAGTCTTTTATTTTGATTTCAAATTCCATAGCAGTCTCTCTAGTTTCTAATCCTAGGAAATGCAATTAATCTTCTTAAAGCTATTTTGAGAAGTGTAGTTTGGGCTTGATTTTGTCAGTCAAAGCACTTCTTATCAGGCTTAGAGTACCTCAGTGTGATCATCAATTCAAGATCAATTGACGAACAATGCATGCGTTCTCAGTAGAATGACGCTTGTATGCGAATGCTTCATTGATAGTGTAGCATGCTACGCACTCATAGAATTTTTTTGGTACATAAGAGTGAATCAAACAAAAAACTACAAAATGAGTCTAATTTTAGACAAAACATGCACCCTTCTATGGATGGCAACGAATCAGGTTTGGATCGCGGATTCGGACCGCATTTTGTCGGGTTCGAATCGGATGATCTCTCAGATCATGGAGAACATTTCACATGACATAAGATTATTATGAATTAATCCAAGATGGGTCAACATACAACTTACATCTATAATCTTATCAATTTATTCAAAATAAAATATAGATATATCAAACGTGGGATGTTATCTGAAATAAACATAGTAAAATTTATATATGTAATTATATAAATACATGTATAGTATTGAATTTATTAGGGGTGAGTTTGGGAATGCTTCTGTTGCTAGCACAGCTGCTTTCCGACAGCAGAAGCAGATTTAGTGTGTTTGGTAAAAATAAAATTTCTGCTTTTCCGGACAATTTCTGCTGTCCCACAGCAGTTTTCAGGAAGCAAGGGGGGAGATGCTTTTCCAGAAAGTGCTTTTGATTAATTTGTCTACAACCGATTTTAACCTTACAATTTTTTAAAATACTAATAGTTATCTTTCCGGAAATGACACGTGTCATATATTTTTGTCATTTTACTCTCTCACAGCAACTTCACAATTGATTTTACCAAACACAAAATTGCTTTATCAATATTTTACAGCAGCTTCTACGTAATATTTACCAAACAACATTTTATCAAGAATTCACAACAGCTTTCTACTGTGTTTTCACACAGCAGCTTTCAACCACCGCCACAGCATTCCCAAATTAGCCCTAGGTATGATATATGGTTTCACGGATCACAAAACTTGTGATCCATATTCGATCCATTTGTAAACGGATCGGATCGGATATGCTTCATTAGGGTCGGATCATGTCGGATATCGGATCGGATCAGATAAGTTGTCTTTTTTTTATTTAGAAAAAATGGACGAACAAATCTTAAAATGGAAAATTAGCATCTCCCTTCTTAATAATTGTCACATCATCTGCAAAATCTGATTTAAGAATTGCATCAGAGCCCCGCCTTGCTCTGCAACATTTGCAACCCTTCCAATATAACTCATAATTCACCATTTAGAATTTGATTAATAACCTTTGTGCATTCCCATAACAAGACACCTAAATAGTCTCTACAAACAGCAGTAACAGTAAGAGAATCACTATTTCATATTTAAGCACAGTTAACTTTTACTTTCAGCTAGGTAGAAATAGTATTTTATTTGGTCAAGAAATAGCAAATGACTTTTCATAATTTTCTGAATATCTAATGCCAATGTTCTCTGCATTCTCTTAGCACTTGCAATAAGAACATTACCAGGGTTACTAAGCACTGCAAATGAAGGTCATGAGATCTTTTATTGTGCCATAATCAAATGGTTGTAGCAACACTCAATAATATAATTTTTCAGGGAACACTTACTTTCTTCCCCAGCCACAGTTCTTCAAATTCACACCAATCCAGTCTTCAAGATTTAGCTGAAAGAAAAGTTCCCAACAGTCTACATTCATCAATTCCTTCCAAATTGTAGAGGAACAGGGAATATCCCTAGTGGCATGCAATGAGGACTCACATACATGATTACAAAAGAAGACAAGTAGATTTTTCAATGATACCTCTTGTTGCCGCTAGGTGTTGTGTGCGTAACCTATCCCGTTTCAGTAACCATAAGAGATACCTTCATCTTTGAGGACCTTTGACTTTCCAAATAGTATTCGAAGACTTTGACTGTCCTTCTTTGGTAACCTCACTTCTTAGCTCCTTTTATACAGAAGCTCTAGTATATTGTCATGTGCTAGAGGCTATCCAAGTAACTGTATCATTCATGACTGCATTTCATTGAAGGGTGATCTTCTAAAACTAACCCATAATAGTACTTGGCAACAAAGATTGCAAATATCAAACTCCCAGCCACTTTCATCATCCCAATAATCAAATACTATATGTAAGAGGCCTCTATACACCTCAGCAATGGCTATGGCTATATCTAATAGCTTATATTTCCCCAACCACTGGTTAACCTAGAAGAGAGTTGTCAGGACTAAATTATATTTTTACCCTCGCTTGAGCTGGTCTCTTGTATGGCTGCATAAATGTTTTTCTATAATTTTGAATGATAAGGGTTTGGCTTCTTACCTCCACAACTACTCTTTAACAGCTGTGAAAACATACATAACCATCACCATGTTGCACTCTCCATCCAGTTTTCTCTAGCATGAATGTTTTGAAGGCTTGCATATTCTTGACATGCAATCCTCCCATATTTCTTTAGTAATTTCAATTTTGACCATCCAATCAGTGAAATCTTGGTCTATAAGGAACCCCCCAGAGAAATCTTTGACATGCTTTATCAATATCACGGAGAGTCATATCAGCGGATGGATGAGGTACTTTGATGTTGGAAGATAGCTAATCAAGATACCATCGTAGCTTCCCATAAATGAAAGGGCCGCTATGAGGATAGTGTAAGACCCTGCGTGTAAGGGATTCTTCGAGCCACCCAGACTACAAGAATACAATGAGCTAAAGAATAATCCCAGTTTTTTGTATTATTGCAATAAGATTAAGCATGATCTAAAGGACCGTTGACCCTTTCGCCAAAAGTTTAAACCATGGCACGCAGAGGGAGTGTTTTAAGGAGACAAGAAAAATATAAATGAGAAGCCATAACCATCTCATAAGGAGACCGCATGCGTCATTGCATTCGTCATTTGTACTTCATTTTAACCTTTGCTTCCTGAACAATATGTAAACCAACCACATCCACTTACATAATGTGCTGACATATTGTGTCTCTGATTTATAGTCCCCTTCTAGTTAACTGAATGTTTAACACAATGCCGAGTTAAAAATTTCCTGTAAACTTTTCAATTTACAAATATCAAACCTACTTCAAGATGTGGAGCAATCATGTATGTTTCCTCATTAAAATCTATAACCCTCTAACTTTCATTATCAAGTGTAACCAAATCTCTCAACACACTGTCCGGTAGTGGATGCTCACTCCAAGTCTCTAGTTGTATTTCCCTTCCATCATCTTCATGAAATGTATTCGACCCCTTGTTGCTCAAATAGACCATTTTCCCCGTCGCCTGGTCGAATTCTGCCGATCGATATGAAAATATTGTGACTCAGCACTAGAATTTACCAAGTTATCAAATACCTCTTCTTCATATCTCACCAAATTAGGAAGATAATCGTTGCTCAAATTACCTACATCATCTTTCATCCTTGTCAAGTAAAGGTTATCATAATCATCGGCAAGATGAATACTATCAAGACCATATGCTAAAAATGGTAGTGCGTGAACAACCTCACTAAGGTCTGCCTTGCTCACATAAACCTCTCATTCATTTTCCTTAACTCTATGTTTGAGGCTTCATTTGTATCAGTAACTTTCTCATTTTTCTCAATACCTGAAACTTGATCTCGTCCCTCTTTCTCTTCAACATTATAGTTTTTCTCTACATCAACCTTTTTACGTAGAATTAGTGGAATAATAGGTACATTGTCGCCATTTATCCTATTATTATCGACTAAAACGGTAGCTTTAGACTTACCACAATGTTGGTAGGTTGAGGGGAGAGTTTATAGTAATGTTGAATAATGAAAATACACTTTGTCTAAAAAATATGAACATAGGAGCACAACAAATTTACCAACCAATCTGAACCCATGGCCTTGCTCCAAATTTCAGCTCGGATCTGACAATGAATGTTACCCATATTTGTCTCCCCATCTTGAAGAAAATTGTTTGCAATTTATATATATTCATCTTGTAAGGGTCAACTTACCTCACCATGTCTACACGTCCCCATTCCATATTGATTGTGTTTCTTTTTTCTTTGAAGGAAATTCCATATTGATTGTTGTTAGGCTTCAATTAGAACACCACCATGATGTATGTCCATGTAAAATTATCTTCAGCCTGCATAGAGTATATAATTGTAAGTTGGGAATCTAGTTCTCATATGTTCAATATGATAAAAAATTCCCCCTTCACAAGTGAAAAACATAAGAATCCAGATAAGAACTTACGAATCTTGACTGTAACCAACATCTAGTTGTGTATCGAGTTCCTCATCAGAAAATGATTCTCATATCCCAAGTTGGTAAAAGGTGTACTAGCAAATTAGTAATACATTCGCAACTCTAAGGAAGAATGCTGGTACCACACGGTGTAGACATCTTGATGCATACTGATAAAATTGACGCTATAAAGGTTCTAAGCAAAGCTACATCAAATCCGACCATTGGTAATCTCAACACTTAGCTTGGAAAAGGGTCTCATCTATGAACACGTCTCGTATAAAAATATCGCTACAAGATCAATAAGGTGCGATGGTACCAGTGTACCACATATGAGTTATTTTACTTGTATATGGGGTGACGGGTGTGATAAACATTAACGAATAGTTAATAATCAATCATTTACTTGATAAAATTATATTTAACATATGAGATATAGCAATAATAAACCATTTATAACATAACGATAGTGGAAACACAACTACTTCTTAAAGGAAAATCAATATCACATTGAGGAGAAATTACCATCACCAATTTTAGACTTGTTGAAGCTCGAAGTCGTCTCTCCTACAATCAGCATAATTGTTTCCAAAAATCATACTCGTCCTTAATATTGAACTGCCCACGGTTTGGCGTTCAAACGAGTTCTCAAGGTCGCAGAATCGTTCGAGATCTATTCTCGTTGGGAGTATAAATTATGACAGATTCGGGTTTTTCTTTTATTGGGAAGGGTAGTGAATGTAAATAGTTTTTGTTTTTTCTATTTTTCGACGAATAAAAATCTTATTGTTGAGAAATGGAGATGATATAACATGTTTTGACCGACACCTTTATGTTTTATGGGCGAAGACATTGCTCCATAGCTTAGGTACCTATTTTGATCAAATGTAATCTACGAATTTAAAAAATAGAATCGAGACAACCACTTGCAGTGTTTTTAAATTATACATAGTAAAACACATGTTTATCGAGTAAACTGATAATTAAAGAATTGAAATATACAATGAATAGTTTGAGTTGATATAAAAGCGAATAATATATTAGGAGTGCGTAGAAAATTATACAACCTCAACATAGCCCGTCGATCCTATTATATTTAACTCAAATACACTTTTACAAATAAATTAGTTCACACGCTAATTTGTTTATCAAAATTTAAGTTTTAATGTAAAACAATCTTACGAGAACCTGGTTCATTCCTCCTGCATGTTCAACCTGGGAATAGTTTGTTTGTTTTTGTATTAGATATTCGGAAATTTGAATTTTACTCTACTCCACATTTTATCACTAATGGTCAGACTCTATTTTGTAATTCTGATTGTGGGTGATTAAGATATTTTAGAAACCTCAACGTGAAGGTGAAAATTTCTGAAAACTCCAACTTGTTTCGAGTTGGAAATTAGCGTTATGAACTTGTTATAACGAGGGTGCCGAAAACAAGAACGAATAAACAAAAAGAGATTAAGATCAGAACACATATTTAACGTGGTTCACTAATGCATTCGTTAGCTACCTCCACAACGAAAAAAACACTCTTTATTTATGAGAGAATACAGTCTAAAACATCCACACCGATATAAAAGACCTCTAGGCTCTTATATAGTGCCTTAGAATTCCTAAACTAACAAGAAAAAAAATCAATAACCTCCCACCCACCCTTTGATCGCACAATCTCGGGCTCTCTGATCGCGTGATCAGAGCCCTGATCGTGTGGAAGCAAAGGCAACTTTTTTGATCTGTCGATCACAGTAATTAAAGAATTCTCCAGAATTTTGATCGCACCATCGGCCCTATTGTTGATCTATGGAGCTTGATTCAAAGGGAAGGTTCTAACAAATCTTTAGCTTTACTTTGAATAATCTCTTTAACATCAGATGCTTCTCTCTTCAAAACAAAGCCACGTCTTCTCCGCACCAAAATATCTCTAACCAAAGAGGTTAGATATTGATGATATTCTCACACAAGGATGATATTCCGAGAACAAGATGTTCCACAATAGTATGTAGAACCGGATGTTTCTCCAACTCTAACGAGTTCCTGCAATAGATGCGCTAGATGCGCCAAATGTTGCTCCAACTCGCACGAGTTCCTACAACAAATGTGTCACATCCCCCTCCCGCCGACCCCGATTAGCGATTAATAAAACTTTGCGTTAATGGGAAGAGGGCGCGACATGCCGGCGAGGCCTTGACTCGTCGAGAGGCTAAGTACGTTAATTTGAAAATTCGTGATAAAAGTTTCTAAAAATAATTTTGCGGAAGCGTAAATAACAAATCACTTGGGGTCGTCTTGATATACAATTTGAATTGTAAAGAAAAGAAACTTGAAACTTGAAAATCAATATCATTTATTCCTCTCGACTCATAACATAAACAGAGCATAACATGGGAAATGTGCTAGGTATCATACAATGGCTCATACAAAGTCTTATATACATAATTATACAACTCTTACATACTTAAACAACTTACGAATATGAGTTACAAGAAAGCTCTAAGTCGTATAGCATAGTATCAAAATTTAAGAACATAAGCTTCACCAAGCACGTTGCCACATATCAACTTAACACATTGCTAGTTCTTGCTTCTAGGGGTGAGCTCAACTAGCTCAGTGAGTTACATCTACGCCCCTCCGTAGGTTTGAAAACTAAAAGGGGCTAACTTTCCCATGGAGCGTCATGAACATAATGTATAGTCATACATACATACATACATACATACATACATACATACATACATACATACATACATACATACATACATACATACATACATATACTTGTGTTACTTGAAAGATCATGACATTCATAAAGCGTAACTTTAAGAAAGCATAACGTAAAGCATAACGTGAGTCATGAGAAATTGTATTGTTCCAAGTAGGAACCTTGCTTTGTCTCGCCTAGAGACCTTATCATACTTAAACGTGTTTTCTTAGTTTCTTATCTTATGGCCCGTGATAACCTTCGTGACTTAACATAACATAGGGATATGTCCATCGCGGCGACCCGTGAGCCGACGCGTGCCTGTTTATATTGCCCCGGCAAAAGAGCCGTAGCCTGCCTATATGATAACTCTCTTTTAGGAGTTATTATTACACTTTATTAGTACTTGTATTAGTCTTATTCCACATGATTTATATGTTATATTTGCACAAATATGTGAATTTGATGATGTATAAGCCTAAGAGTGAAAAGTTGTGTTTCTAGCTTATTTGAGCATGTTTTCACTCATATTTGCGATGATAATTGCACGGGTTGTTTAGTGTTGTGTATCTCAGGTAAAATATGTGCATTGAAGCTTATGAGATGCTTGGATATGTTTGGAATTGAGCTAGATGAAGAGGAGAAAAGGAGACGCAAAAACGAAGAAAAGTTGGAAAAGTCACACAGGACCAGCCTGCACTCTTTTTGATGCCTAGGAAAATCTACAAGGAATTTTGAAGCAAGGTTTGCGTCATTGTAAAGTAGACATCCGTAGATTTCCAACGATATATGGTAGGCCCGAAGAAGAGTCTGTATGAGGGAGATACAGCCCGCGCAAAATCAGCAAATAATTCTGTCCGGGAATTACAAAGTAGAGGGGCTGAAGTGCAATTTCGGCTAGTTTTCATTAAAAAGCGTGCCCAGCTGGTAAAAAAAATGGAGACGACCTAAGAACAGGAGATTGACGCATCTTTGAAGTCTTGGGATCTAGGGAAGAAGGGAGACAAAGCTAGGAGCTTGGAAGATCATCAACATTGAAGATTTTAGCGTTTGATCATCTTTTCTTCTTCTATTCTTCATGAACTTCATTATTTTGTTTATGTTGAACACTATTATGTCTAGCTAAACTTCTTAAAGCTAGGTGATTGATGGAAAACTAGGGTTTGTTGGATGATTTTCCGGATTTTGGACTTGATGCATGCTTTTGCTTAAATTCTATTAACGTTCTTGTTAGCTTATCTATTCTTGTACTTATTTATTAATATTCTTGGCTTGATCACCCGTAGAATATTACTTGTTGATAGGGTTGCACGAAAGTGAGCTCATTGAGACGTGTTAAAGAATAGTTTAGGTGATCTTGTAGTTTCTTGAGACCGAGAGGAGATAGAAACTTGATTAATCGTGTGAGGGTAGTTTCGGTTGATTTTGTTAGAACTTAGTGAATTCGGTAGACCGACAGGACCCGGTGAGCGAGCCTAACAAATCAACTAGAGTGTAATTGTAGACGGAGGTGGACCGAGAGGACCCGAAGGCTATTTATTGCACAAATTCACATGAGATTGAGAGAAGATCGTGATGAGTATTACCCGGTATAATTAGAACGTGCGTAGAGTGTTTCAAGTACAACCCGGAAATCGTTAACAACCCTAGGGACCATCAATTGCCTAGTTCTTCTTTATTAATCGTATTCCATTAAAATCATTCTTTTAAATTGAAAAAATCATACAAAAATAGTAGCTTAGTTGTTATTTAGTTTAAGTCACTTGTTTGTGGGTGACGAACCTTCAAATCAAACACTTTTTACCGGTTACTTAGGTATCAAAAATGTAATTCTTAATTAGCTAATAATCGTCTATTTCCCTTGGGTTCGATACTCGAAGTCGTAAAATACTCCACTTACTACTTGACCGTATACTTGCGTTTAAGCGCGTTAAGAATTCGCGTCAAGTTTTTGGCGCCGTTGCCGGGGAATTAAACGGTTTATTAGTTTAGTTAAAAATTAATTTCGGATACTTCTTTTATTTTCTTTTTGTTACTATCTGTTTACCTCACGGGTGTGCTAGTGTTGTTTTCTTAGGTAGCTATGGAGGAAGGACAAGGGCAGATTAGCCTCACCACAGAGCAGCTACAAGCTTTGGTGGCTGAAGCAGTAGAGAAAGCACTGGCAGCAACATCAAGACCGCACCGGACCTCATTGCCATATAATCGTTCAGGGAAAGCAATAATCCACGCATTTGAGGCGGATCTTCAAGGAAGGGAGCCAGCAATTGTGGTGCCGCCAATTCAGGCAGAAACCTTCTGTCTTAAGCTTGGCACAATTCAACTTGCTCGGGATCAGTGCACTTTTGCTGGGACAGACGAGGAAGACCCACATTCATTCATTGGGAGATTTCAGACCACTGTGGGCTAATCCGATATAGTGGGGTCACATCTGAAGCGCTCAAACTAATGCTCTTTCCTCATTGCCTCAAGGGAGCTGCTATGGATTGGCTGGACTCTATGCCATCCTGTTCAATCAAAATGTGGGAAGAGTGTGTCTCACAGTTCATGAGTAAGTTCTATCCTATCTCACGTGTGATTCAGCTCCAGAATGAGATTTGGATGTTCAGGCAAAGACATGATGAATCAATTGTCAAAGCATGGGAGCGCTTCAATCATTTGCTATGTAGATGTCCCAACCATGGTATTGACAAGCGACAGTTAATCCAGGTCTTCTATGATTCACTTGGACAGCCCAATAGAGACAATATGGATATAGAAGCTTGGGGAAACTTCTTATTTAACTGTGATCATGAAGGGGCATATGCATTGATGAGATGCTTGGTTCAGCAAGAAGAGAGCATGGATTACCATTACAGGCACATGGAACTGGTAAGAGATGAAAAGAAGGCTTATAACACTGTTCAGGTGAATGCGGTAGAGGTAGTGCATGAAGCAAATGTTTCAGAGATGCATCAGCAGCAGCCAGTACCACCATTAGAGTTGACCGAGATGACAGGGATAATAAAGACGATGGCTCGGCACATGACAGACATGTCCACACAGGTCAGTTCTGTAGCAATTGCACTTCAAGTTGCTCAAGCAGAAATAAAAGATCTAAATGTAATACCCCGGTATTTTTAGGGGGTATTTTTGGGAGTTTAACGAATTTTCCGGGCCACTGATTGAAATTTATAAAAGTAGTTTTTGTTATTAAATAGTTTTGTTTTTCAAATTATTATTATTATTATTGTTATTAGTATTGTAGTATTATTGTTATTTCATTTTATTTATTTTTATCAAAAAAACTTTTTTCTAAGATGACATTTTTTTTATTATTTATTATTGGGTATAATTGTTAGTGAAGTGTAGCCGGTCGGGTAACATTTATAACGTATCCAAAAGTGTGACTTTTATTATTAGTATTGCGTAGCAAACCACCGCGTAGTGTGGTACGACCGCCACACCATAACAACTCCACATCATCTTCTCCAGCTTTCCAATTTAGAACAGGGGAGTTTTACTTCCAATGTTTTCCGGCGACACCCACAATGGAAACATGCCAATTTGACATCCTTATCACCCAATTTCCGCCCCGATTCGTCGAATTCATGTCAAAGGTCCAATCTTTTCAATTAATTTCGTCAATTGACGTTTCCAATTTGAACCCGAAAAACATTCCCCGTTGATTTCGATCGGGTTAACCCAAGAACAACCCCAAGCTCTCTCTTCCTCTGTTCGCTATCTCTCTCGCTCTCTCTTTCACTCTGTTTCTCTCCCTCTCTCTGCGTTGTGTGTGTGCCGAGAAGAACCCAGCAGCCGGCCGAACCCAAGCCTGGAAAAAGCCGAACCTTGGTCCGGCGAAGACAACCCAGCACCGCCGCCGAACCGGGACGACCCAGCGACGCCGCTGCCCTGCTGTTCGCCGTCCCCCTCTGCTTCCGTTCGTCGTCGCCCGTCGCCACCATCGTCTTCCATCACCGCCGTCTCATCCGTGGTTCTCGTCCACCAATCGGTAAACCCAAAACCCCCATTTTCGTCTTCCATCACCGCCGTCTTCCATCACCGCCGTCTCATCCGTGGAGCAACGGGTGAGAGCTATTTACATTGCATGGGGCCATCTTGATGCTAGACATAGTCACCCGTTAACCGTTTGCCATTTCATACTCCGAGGATTGCCAGATGTACACCCTTGGATAAACCTGAGGCACGAGTACCGTGATGTGCTAGTTTGGAGTGCGTGGGGGGAAGCTGTACCTAATGAGTCTAGGTACAAGCACCGTGAGTATGACATCTTTGAGATTAACCCACTTGAGATTCGGGGACGTATGGAGGCATTAGCAGCTCAAGCCATACAACACGAGGCAGCGCAACAGGCGCAGGACGCCAAGAACCAGGAAGGAGCAGGTGAAGATGGCGAGGGAATGGAAGATGACCAAGAAAATATGGACTTGGATGAAGAACTAGGGGAGGAACAAGATCAGGGTGGAAACCAAAATGAGGATGGAGAGGAAGAATTTGTAGACTGGGATGCCGACATGGACGAGATTGACGAGATCGACGATATTGAGAATGAAGAAGTCAACGAAGCGGAAGAGATTGAGATTGACGCCGCTGAAATCGAGTTTATGTTCAACACTGACGATGAGGAGTAGTTCCACGCCCATCCCACCCTTAGGTCATCGTTTATTGCATTGTTTTTTATCACGAGAGTGAACGCTTAGCTTACTTTGTGTTTTGATATTTACTTTTGGGATTAAGTTGTTTCTATCATTTAAACTTTCATGTGGGTTATTTGATGGGTGGATCAACAAATGTTTATTGTTTTAAAACTTATGTGGTGAATGTATGTGGACTGGAATAGATTATTTCCTTCATATCATCTACCTTGCTAAAGAAGACAGACTTACCAACTCCTAGCCCAATTATCTATCTTCATCTCTGCGCTTAGTGGAGAATTCATACCTTGTAATACCAACTACCTTGAAGTCAACCTAGAAGTCTAAAGGGCCAAACTACCTTTTTATCTGATTCTTTTCGATCTTGGTAGCCCAGACATCATCTTAAGTATGATTGGTTTAGCAAATACATAGCAACCATAGAGTGTGCCAACCAAAAAGTTAGAATTTGTGGACCCGAAAGGTGAACGTCTATCTTATAAGGGTATGACCAATAGACCCAAAATCCAAATCGTGTCAGCCTTGACCATCCTATCAGAAGTGATGAATTAGGTGATAAGCAACCTCTCCTATACGATCCAGTAATTCGTATGGTCCAATAAGTCTGGAACTCAGCTTTCCTTTCTGTTTAAAACACATAACCCTTCTGTAGGTGAAACCATTGCGAATACTTTGTCGTCAACCTTAAACTCCAATGGCCTTTTCTTCAAATCCGCTCAAGTATTTTTTCGATCCTGGACCGCCTTCATCCTTTGCTGAACCATCCAAATCTGGTTTGTCGAGTCCTCGATCAATTTTGGTTAAAGAATGATCGTCTCGTTGATGTCCCTCCAACACAAGTCGTGTTCTGCACTTCCTTCCGTACAACACTTCGTAGGGTGCCATCCCTATTCTAGTATGGTAGATGTTGAATCCGATAAGTCGTAACTTGTCCACCCGTGAATCTTCAAATCCAAAATGTTAGCTCATAGCATGTCTCCTAACGTTTGAATCGTCTTTTCAGTCTATCCATCCGTAGTTGATTGAAATTTCGTGTTGAACCTTGTCTCGGTGCCCATGGACTTTGTAGTTCTTTCTAGAAATGTGATATGAAGTTTGAATCTCTATCAGAAATAATCAAGCTTGGTACTCTGTGTAGTCTTACCACATTCTTGTTAAATTCGTCCACCCTCTTTTCGATGTTCCACGTTTCTTTCAGGGGAATGAACCTTGTCGTCACGTTCAGTCAATCGACTACCACCCAAATCTGGTTCAACCCATTCGTCGAACAGGTAAAGGTGTAACAAGTCCATTGAGGTGGAATCCCATTTTCGTATCGATATCTCCAATTATTGCAACATCCCACCTAGTCTCTTGTGCTCCAACTCGACCTTTTGACAAGTCAAACACCGAAAGTTCCTTTTGACAAACTCAGCTACTTCCTTCTCCATACCATTTCACTAAAAGTTCTCCTTCAAATCCTTTTGGCAGAGTTTATGAGCTCTCTTCATAATCTTCTTCTTTTACTGCCGCACATTTCATTGGGACACACCATCCTTCCTTGAATTTTACCCTACCATCTTTCTCCACTTTGAAATCGAGTTCTTCACCCATGTTGATTTTCTCGTCGAACTTTTGTTCGAAAGCACCCTCTTTCTGTCTTTCGTTTATCTACGTAGATTTCCATTACTATCGTCAAATTACACAGCATGTTACTCGTGGTTCCCTTCTTGCAAACTCAGATCTCCAGCCTTCTGAACTCTTCGCAAAGTTTAATTGGCAAACCCCACATTGTTTTTACCGTATGATTCGTCTTTCAGCTCAATGCATCCGCTACTACATTAGTTTTTCCTTCGTGGTATTCGATCTTGATGTTGTAGCCCTTCACTAACTCTGGCAACCTTGTTTGGAACATATTCAACTCCTTCTGGGTGAATATGCTCTTCAGGCTCTTGTCATCTATAAAGATCTTACAAGTCGTACCTTTGATATAATGTCTCCTGATCTTCAGTGCAAACACTTTGGCTGCCAACTCCAAAGCATGAGCAGGGTAATTCTTCTCATAAGGCTTTTTTTGCCTAGAAGCATAAGCGATCACCTTGCAAGTTTTTCTTTCCATTAAAACACATCCCAGCCCAGGCTTGAATGCATCACTATGGACTTCAAATTCTCATCCCTCATTTCTTAACGTTAACACATGTGCTGACGTCATCATATCCTTCAGCGTTTGTATTGGGTAGACTCCATAACGTTTTCCATGACCCAAACTCAAAACTTATGTTCCTGACCCGAGTCATATCCTTGTTGCGAGCCTGTCGAACTTGATCTCTCCCTTACTGACACCTCTTCGACCAAATTCGAGTCGAGTGACGGGGACGTCACTCCTTTTAAGGGAGATGTGATTTAACAGCCATGCATTTAATTAACCGTCTCGTCGTCTTGTCATGTTATTATGTGCACATTAGAACTGCATAATTACATTAGGTGATTTGATTTATGCTTGGGCGATTCGATTTATACTTGCATGGGAAGATTCGTTTTACTTTAAGCTTCGGGGACGAAGCTTTGTTTTAAGGGAGATGTGATGTAATACCCCGGTATTTTTAGGGGGTATTTTTGGGAGTTTAACGAATTTTCCGGGCCACTGATTGAAATTTATAAAAGTAGTTTTTGTTATTAAATAGTTTTGTTTTTCAAATTATTATTATTATTATTATTGTTATTAGTATTGTAGTATTATTGTTATTTCATTTTATTTATTTTTATCAAAAAAACTTTTTTCTAAGATGACATTTTTTTTTTTATTATTTATTATTGGGTATGATTGTTAGTGAAGTGTAGCGGGTCGGGTAACATTTATAACGTATCCAAAAGTGTGACTTTTATTATTAGTATTGCGTAGCAAACCACCGCGTAGTGTGGTACGACCGCCACACCATAACAACTCCACATCATCTTCTCCAGCTTTCCAATTTAGAACAGGGGAGTTTTACTTCCAATGTTTTCCGGCGACACCCACAATGGAAACATGCCAATTTGACATCCTTCTCACCCAATTTCCGCCCCGATTCGTCGAATTCATGTCAAAGGTCCAATATTTTCAATTAATTTCGTCAATTGACGTTTCCAATTTGAACCCGGAAAACATTCCCCGTTGATTTCGATCGGGTTAACCCAAGAACAACCCCAAGCTCTCTCTCCCTCTGTTCGCTATCTCTCTCGCTCTCTCTTTCACTCTGTTTCTCTCCCTCTCTCTGCGCTATGTGTGTGCCGAGAAGAACCCAGCAGCCGGCCGAACCCATGCCTGGCAAAAGCCGAACCTTGGTCCGGCGAAGACAACCCAGCACCGCCGCTGAACCGGGACGACCCAGCGACGCCGCTGCCCTGCTGTTCGCTGCCCCCCCTCTGCTTCCGTTCGTCGTCGCCCGTCGCCACCATCGTCTTCCATCACCGCCGTCTCATCCGTGGTTCTCGTCCACCAATCGGTAAACCCAAAACCCCCATTTTCGTCTTGTTCATTTTGATTATATAACGATGCTTAGATTAGTAGTTGGGTGTGTTTATGTGTAGGTGTGAGGGTGTGGTCTGGTCACTGGTGTCGAGGAGAGGGTGAGGAAGTAGGAACAGAGAAATACTTTTGAGGTGATTTGTGTGGTCTGGTGATTGTAGGAAAGTAGTAGTGATAGCATTGTAACTATAATGATATAGTAGTAGTAGTAGTATATTATTTTAATAATAGTAGTTATACTTATCTAGTGCCTTATACTTAGTAGTATTTATTTGTAATAGTATTAAGACTATTGGCTTCTATTTATTTTATTTTTATTATTCAATTATTTAGTTGGTGAATTAAGAATTTTGTGTATATATATATATCATATTTCATATTTCAAAGTTTCATGTTTCAGAAAGCAAATGGTATTTGTCGTAAATAGTAACCTTTCGAGTCTAACCAATTTACAGAAAAATACACGAGTTTCTATAAAATTTTAAAATTTATATTGTCCAAACATGTATAGTTGTTTCATTCAAATTTTAATTTATATAAATGAAATTAAGTAATTTCCTAGACAAATCTTTATTTGAGTTTTAGTGGTTATAAACAATTATTCTCTTTATAATTTCTAAACTTATGTCTATAGCTATAATTGTTTGGGGGATTATTTGAGGGTTTCACTTGCATTTCACATAGGACAAGTTTAATTGTAATCTGTCGTGTGATGAATATGTGTTAATGTAGGACTGTTTGATTATTGTAGATTCAGAATTCGTAGGAGACGAATTCGTTGAGGACCCCTATTACTAGGACGTAGCTTGCTTGCGTGTGACGATCTCTTTTCATTATCAGGTGAGTTACATGCACAACATCTTTAAATATCAAAATGTGCTGTTTCGTGTGCGTTATCTCAAACTGTAAATTCAATTTCCGCTTTACAATACTTTGAACTCTTCTAGCGTGTTATTTCGAACGATTTGAGAAGCATGTGGTAACTATTTCAAATTTGTGATTTATTACTCTCGTCGAATAACGAACAATAATTGTACGATAGTAGAAATGGGAACGGTGTACAGAGGATGCGTGTGAAGGCTAAGGCCGGGAACACCATCGTGTGATTTCCCTAGGGCATTGTACCCTCTTATTTGCTGTGAAAATTAGGAGTACTACCTATACATGTTTAGGTCACGACTGTATAGGGGTGTCGACACTTAAGGTCTCACTAGTTCTTTAGGGAGAATCAGGATGGACTGTGATATCCCGTAGAAGTACCCTACTTCATTATTATTCCATCGTGACCTCTCTCTCCACACCGTACCTGTTGGGGCTCGTGGATATGCCTCAACCAAATAAAAGACTAAAAAATGTGGTTACTGCTTATTTTTTTTTACGGTGTATATTCTCGTGTTAGCCAAAAACTCTGTCTTTACGTGTTGTGGTATAATCTTACTTAGTGTTTACTGATAAAATGTTTTGCTGCGTCGGCTTTTGCTATTTTAAAACCGCAGGTTTGATTAAGCTAGCTGGGGTGGAATGCGCGCACAAGTCAAAGAGTAGGATTGACTAGAACACATATTTTAGTAGCTATTTCTTTTGGATTCAAACAATGTTTTATTATTCCTGTACAAAATTGTTGGAGGTTTCCTCCTTTTATTTCAACAAAGTATCATTTGGATTATCGTTAAGTCGAACTAGCAGGAACCGTAGGATCCGGGTTGTTGCACTAAAGGAATAACTTGAACAAAGGGCACTGGGTAGCAGTGGTGACACATCAGAGGGACAGGCTCAAGCCATCACCACTCGAAGTGATATTGAACTTACAGATCCTCCATATCCGAGTCATGCCAGAGCGGATGCCTCAAAGGCGAAGGAACATGAAGTCTTCGATTCTGAGAAGACCCCTGTCATGATCCCCCAACCAAAGGGCATGATACACCAGGATGCAGAGAAATCTACCGAGGTACCACTTCCATCTTCCCCTTCTTCTTCAGAACTACCATTTCCATTACGTACTAGGAAGAAGAAGGATGATTCTGAGGAATACAAGCGCTTTTGAATGTCTTCTCTAAACTGCATATCAATATCCCATTGATTGAGGCACTTCAAAAGATGCCTAAGTATGCTCGATTTATTAAAGATGCAGTTCTTGGAAAGAAAGGGGTGAATGAATTTCAGAGAGTAAACTTAAATGAACAGGTAAGTTCATGTGTTTTGCATGGGTTACCTAAGAAAAAGAAGGATCCAGGTAGCTTTGTCATTGAGGCTACATTGGGTGATTCCTACACTAGAAGAGCTCTCTCTGATCTGGGAGCGAGCGTGAATTTGATGCCGTTGTCGGTATTCAAAAAGTTAGGTGTGGGGGAGCCCCCGAAAACCTGGATAACACTCCAATTTGTAGACAAGTCATCCAAGAAAGCATGTGGGATGGTTAAAGATGTGCTAGTGAGGGTCGGAAGTCTGATCATTCCGGCTGATTTTGTTATATTGGATATGCCAGTAGGTGATGTTCTGCTAATTCTGGGTAGGCCATTCTTGGCAACTGGTCGTACTCTCATTGACGTAGAGAATGGAGAACTAATTATGAGGGTACATGATGACATGGAGACTTTTCGTGCAACAACCCGAGTTTTCCTAAGCTTCCCGTTCCGGACCGGAAAGCCCAGGAGGGTGCTGCTAAAAGTGACGGTGGAAATCGAAAGCATAACATCCTGAATTATTTATTACATAATATTAAACAGTACAAAGTCTTCAACATTACATAAGTCTTAGAACAAACGTGCGTCTCTAGGATTATTACACTAGGCTTAGCTAACCAAACTAGCTTCTACTCAAGTTGATTATCATCTAGGTGAGTCTCGTGCCCTGCTACACCAAGTCTCCTGCTGCTAAACCTGCGGTGGGAAGAAAACAGGAACCGCAGTTTTGAAAGTCAGCAATAAATACTGAGTGAGTAACACCCAAGCATGTCAAACACGGAGGAGAGGAAATTTTACAGTAACAACAATAATAATGACAGCGGAAGTAAAAGATAACTGATTACACAGCTCCAGAAATTTCCAGAAAACCCAGACTTTAATTCATTTCCAATATCCTCATCTGAAAATTTCAATTCAATTCCAATAAGCCAACTCTGATATTCTCATTTAATCGTAAATATCCAATTTCCTCATTAATAAACTGCCAATCCAAAAATAACCATTTTAATTCCTGAGTTGAACGGGGGAAAATCCAATCACAACATAAACACATCCCAATCCCGCTTCCAAGACCTTAAGTGTCGACACCCTCCTAACAGGGTCTTTGTGCCCAGAAGGAGTGAGTACAAGGAGCCAAACCCGAGGCAAATTGCAACCGGGCTAAATATCAATAGGTCGAGTGACCAATCCAATCGTAAATGAACCAAATGATGTTCCCCGTACATCTCTTTCCACTTCAAGTTAATACGAATTAATAATCATTATGTGCGAGTCTTCAAAGAGTAAATAAATCCATCAATTTGCCAAGTAAAGACATATAACATACAATTTGAGACAAGTATAAAACATGTTTGACACGAAGGAAGCTGAGCACACGAGACTTGGCATGTATACTCACCTCAATTATCAGCACGCAACGATCCTTTAGAAAGACACGTATCCCTCGTCAATAAACTCGTCACCTACACATTACATTTTCTTATTCAATTACAAATTATCTACGCAAATAAACAACACGTCATGCTATAAGTCTAGCGAGTCATATTAGATATTGCCTAATTTCCCCAACATTCAAATTTCTTAATAAAATTATCACTACTTAAGAGTCCACATTCTAAGTCTATTTAACTTGTAAATTTTCTAAATACAAGTCAATTTAGTTAACCAACATTATTTTTATATAACCGAGAGTACTCGAACAAAATAGCTATTTATTAGAGTTTTATAAATAAACTAAGAAATAATGCTTCAAAAAGAAATATTAATTAGACGTGAGGCATTTAACTATAACTAAATAGTCAATTTGTTCAAAGCAAGTGTTTACTAAATAAACCGTAAATAAACAACTACTAGACATATTTTTAACTTGTAGTTTTACAAATTCTATTTAGCTAGCAAATGCAATTTAAGTGTTGTTATATTTTTATTTATTTAAAATAGTTGAAAACAATTTAAATCCTAAAAATCACTTTTTATATTTATTTATAAATTTCAGTTTGTTAATTGATATTTAAACCCCCAAGTTATGAGAAAGAAATCAAATACCCCCCTTTAACCATATAAAACAGTTTTTACATGTTATTCTCATTACCCAACAGTTTCAGAAACTACAAAATCTACCCCCAACCAAGAACACATGAATCTGCCCAAATCAAAACACAAATTGAAGCCTTAAAATGAGAATCTAAGCATGAAAATCAGACTAGGGAGAGTTATAGGGTGCACCTGATCGAAAAACCGCAAGAAACGATGAAGATTTGAGCCGGGTCGAGGTCGGCGGTCGGAGCTCACGGCGGGAGAGGTCTGCGGTGGTTCTCCGGTGGTCCTTGGTGCCGGGTTCAAGCTCCTGGAGCTTCCTTGCAATCCCAGAAGATGATTGGTGGTGGTTTCGGACGGTGGCCAAGCCTCAGTGGCCTGGGCGAGCTTCCTCGCCGGCAACAATGGTGGCCGACGGCGAGGAGGTGGGTCTCTGCTGCAGCTGCGGTGTTGCTGCTTCTGCCTCCCTCTTCTTTCTTCTTTCTGATCGCAACAGAGAGTAGAGTGGGAGAGGAGCAGAGGGTGAGTGAGAATTGAGGGTGGGTTGTTCTTCCTCTCGGTGGTTCCCCGTCGGCAACTACGGTGGTGGTGGTGGCTCTCCTTGCTACCCCACTGCTGTTGGTGGCCTTATAGCAGCTCCCTGCGGGCTTTCTGACGAACAGAGAGAGTGAGAGGAGGAGGGGAGCTGGTGGCAGTGGCTTGGGGAAGTGATGGTGGTGATGGCAGAGTACGGTGGTGTTGGTGGAGTGTGGTGGGTGCTGGGATGTGGCTGCTGGGGGAAGGCAGCAGGCAGTGGGGGAGGTTTTATAGTGAGGTGAGGGCGGTTTGGTGGAGGCGGCGATGGGGAAGGCGGTTCTTGGGGCGGCGTCGCATCCTTTGCCGTGAAGGCAAAGGTTACGGGTGAAGACAAAAACCAGAAGGGAAGGGTGAGGGAGATGACAGGTGGAGGGGTATTTATAATAATAATAATAATAATAATAATAATAATAATAATAATAATAATAATAATAATAATAATAATAATAGTAATAATAATAATAATAATAATAATAATAATAATGGTAGTGGTGGTAGGAGTGCTATTGTGTGTTGGGTGTAGCTTCTATCGCGGTGGCTACATACGTAGTGAAACTAATATACACACGTAACAATTAACGTTTCATCTTTTAAAATTCGCACAAAATTATAATAAATTTCCCGAATAATTTAGAAATAATTTAGAATTCATATTTGCCTCCAAAATTACCAATTTACCCCTGATTAAATTACTGGGTATTACATTCTTCCCTCCTTACAGAGAGCTTCGTCCCCGAAGCTTCAATTATTCAGATACTCAACCGCCCAATATCCAACCAATTTTCACATAACCACATAATAAACAAATAATTCCGCTAAACAAATAATTCACACAAATAAGCAAGTAGTCATCACGTCATGCATATAAAGTACCAATCAATTCCAGTTTTATTTTATAAGTGTTAATGCTAAGCACATAATAAGAGAGGTAGGGTTCTAAAACGGTAATAAACGAAGGGTCACATCCTCTCCCCCTTGGAGAGTGACGTCCCCGGAACTCAGTGTACCTCATTAAACAGGTGCGGGTATTTCTTTCGCATTTCCTCCTCTGCTTCCCAGGTAGCCTCTTCAGTTTGCTGATTCGTCCATAACACTTTGACTAGTTTGACGCTTTTGGTACGCGTGTCTCTTGTCTTGGTGTCCAAAATTTTAACAGGGTGTTCCTCGTATGATAAAGATGGGTCCAACTCTACTGGTTCAGGGTTGAGCACGTGTGATGGGTCTGGCACATATTTCTTTAGCTGGGATACGTGGAAGACGTTGTGTACTCGCCCCAAACTTGATGGCAAATCTAGTCGATACGCGACATCTCCGATTCTTTCTAGAACATCGTATGGCCCAATGAACTTAGGGCTCAATTTTCCCTTCTGGTTGAATCTGGTTACCCCCTTAGTGGGTGAAACCCTAAGGAAAGCTTTTTCTCCCACTTGAAACTCTAATGGCCTCCGTTTCTGATCTGCATAAGACTTCTGCCTGTCTTGAGCTGCTTTCATTCTCTGCTGAATCAGCCGCACTTGGTTGGTCATATCCTCAATTACTTGTGGTCCCAGTACTACCGTCTCGCTGATGTCATTCCAACAGAGTGGCGATCGACACTTTCTTCCATACAAAGCCTCGTACGGTGCCATGCCAATACTCGCGTGATAACTGTTGTTGTAGGAGAATTCTATCAATGGCAGTTTATCGACCCATGAGCCTTGGAAGTCCATAACGCAAGCTCTCAACATGTCTTCCAAAGTCTGGATGGTCCTTTCTGTCTGTCCGTCTGTAGCCGGGTGGAATGCCGTACTGAACTTCAATTGTGTCCCGAGTGCCTCCTGAAGAGCTCTCCAAAAGTGCGAGAGGAAATTCGGATCTCGGTCTGAGATTATTGAGCTTGGAACTCCATGATATCGCACTATGTTCTTAATATAAGCATCTGCCCTTTGCTCCATGTTCCACGTGTCCTTCATCGGTATAAATCTCGCTGTCTTGGTTAGCCTGTCTACAACAACCCAAATCTGGTTGAGTCCATTCTTCGATGTCGGCAGGGCTGTCACGAAATCCATCGAAATAGAGTCCCACTTCCAGACTGGGACGTCTAGTGGTTGAAGTAGACCTCCCATTCTCTTGTGTTCGAACTTGACCTTCTGGCACGTTAAGCATCTTGCCACAAACTCCGCCGCTTCCTTCTTCATGTTGGGCCACCAGAACGTCTTCTTCGGGTCTTTGTAAAGCTTGTCGCCTCCAGGGTGAACTGAGTAGGGCGTGTTGTGGGCTTCCCGCATCAACATCTCCTTGATTGCCGCGCATTTTTGTGGTACGCACCATCTTCCTTTATAACGAAGACTCCCATCTTCATGGATCTGGAATTCTTTGGCTTCTCCTGCTGCAATCTTCTTTTTGATCCTTTCAAGCTTCACGTCTCCGTCTTGGCAGCTCCTTATTTCCTCGAAGAAATCTGGCACAACCGTCATGCTTCCAAGCAGATTCTGCACTGTTCCTTGCTCCACGACTTCAATTTTGAGCTTCTCGAACTCCTGGCATAGCCAGTCTGGCTGGGCTAGCATAGCGTTCATTGCATGGCTTGACTTCCTGCTTAACGCATCTGCGACGACGTTCGCCTTTCCTTCATGGTACTGGATGCGTAAATCGTAATCCTTAATGACCTCTAGCCATCTTCGTTGTCGGTTATTAAGCTCCTTCTGCGTGAAAATGTATTTCAGACTCCTGTGATCCGTGTAGAGCTTGCAGACTGCTCCATACAGATGATGCCTCCATATTCTCAGTGCGAAGACGACTGCTGCTAACTCCAGGTCATGTGTGGCGTAATTCTCCTCGTGGGGCTTCAGTTGCCTTGAAGCGTAAGCAATTACCCTTCTATCCTGCATAAGGACGCATCCAAGTCCCTTCTTTGACGCATCGCTGTATACTTCGAACTCGCCAGAGTCGTTTGGCAGGGCCAACACTGGTGCTGTAGTTAGTTTCTCCTTCAGAGTCTGGAATGCCTTTTCGCAGCTTTCGTCCCAGTGATACTTCACCGCCTTCTTTGCCAGAGTCGTCAATGGCCTCGCGATCTTAGAAAAGTCCTTCACGAACCGTCTGTAGTATCCAGCTAAGCCGAGGAAACTCCTTACTTCGGAAACATTCTTCGGAGTTGGCCAGTCTTTGACGGCTGAGATCTTTCCTGGATCGACTGCTATTCCCTCCTTCGAAATGATGTGACCCAAGAACGGAACACGATCTAGCCAAAATTCACATTTTGACAGCTTGGCATACAACTTCTCCCGCCGCAGCGTCTGCAATACTTCCCTGAGATGTTCCTCGTGCTCCTTTTCGCTTTTCGAATACACCAGAATGTCATCTATGAAGACGACTACAAACCGGTCTAGGAACGGCCTCATCACCCGGTTCATCAAATCCATAAAAACTGCAGGCGCATTGGTTAGGCCAAACGGCATCACTGTGAATTCATAATGCCCGTACCTTGTCCTGAAGGCAGTCTTGGGTATATCCTTCTCTGCTACTCGTAGCTGATGATAACCTGACCGCAGATCAATCTTCGAGAAGACGCTGGCCCCTTGCAATTGATCGAACAGATCATCGATCCGGGGTAGCGGATACTTGTTCTTGATGGTGGCGTTGTTCAACTCGCGGTAATCAATACATAGCCGAAGGCTACCGTCTTTCTTCTTCACGAAAAGTACTGGGGCTCCCCAAGGTGATACACTTGGTCTAATATACCCCTTCGTTAGAAGTTCTTGCAACTGATCCTTCAGCTCCTTCAGCTCTGCGGGTGCCATCCGGTATGGTGCCTTTGAGATTGGTGCGGTCCCTGGCGCTAAATCTAGAGTAAATTCCTCCTCTCGCTTGGGTGGCATGCCTGGGATCTCTTCTGGGAATACGTCAGGAAAATCCTTCACGACAGGGATCTCTTCCAACACAGTCTCCTTCTTGGAAACGTCGCGGATATAACATAGGTAGGCAGTGTTTCCCTTCTTTACTTGATTAACTATAGCCAGGGCTGACACAAGTTTAATGCGAGGTTCCCTAATAATTCCACGGTAGGTGATTTTCTCCCCTTTAGGTCCTCTTAAACGAACTTTCTGATCAAAACAGTCAATGACTGCCCTATATGCCCCAAGCCAATCCATTCCTAGAATTACATCTATACCCCCAAGGTCAAATTTTATTAGGTTGGCAGGTAGGACACTTGTGAGAATTTTTATTTCAACTCCTTCAAATAAGGTGTCACACACAGTAATTTGACCCGTCGGTGTTGCTATAGGGATGGATATTTTAGATGATTTTTGCAAACCCAATTTCTCAATAAGGGACGATGATATAAAAGAATTCGATGCACCCGAATCAAATAATACGAAAACTGGATGTTCATAAATGAGAAAAGTACCCGTGACTACTCCGTGGTCAGCTTCAGCTTCAGTCTTTGTCATCACGGCTATCCTTCCAACATTGCCATTTTGCGGTCCAGCTCCTCCGTTTCCAGCGCCATTGTTGTTACTTGCCATCCCAACATTTCGGTTTTGGGCCCCAATCTGTCCTGCATTCCCCTGGTTGAAATTCTGCTGCCGTCCATACCCGTTTCCTCCATTATTGCGGTTGCCATTGTTCCTGTTCCCATAGCCCATCTGCTGGTTTCCAGCTTGTTGGTTCCCATACTGCTGGCGATTTCCCTGGTAGTTGTTCTGTGGTGGTCGCTGCTGGAGGCCTTGGTAGACTTGCTGGTTCCCTGCTGGTGGAAACCAACATTCATAAGCTCGGTGTCCCTTTCTTCCACAGTTGTTGCAATTAATAAGATTCCCCATGCAGTCAGTTCCGGGGTGGTTTCTCCTACACCTCTTACAGAAGTAGCGACGAACTGGTTCAGCTTCAATGATCTGCTGGTTGCCTCGGTTTTGATTGTTTCCCCCATTGTTAGGTTTAAACTTATTGGTCTGGTTGCTACTTCCTGCGTCAGCTGTCTTGCGTTTCCCGCGATACTCGTCCTGAACCTCCTGGACTTGCCACATGTCAGCGGCTCGGTCATACGCCTCATGCAAAGTGTCGTAGGTTCTACTGCGCATGATCTTTTGCAACTGGAAATGTAGTCCCGAAATAAACTTGTTGACCTTATCGTCTTCACCGGGTACTGTGTGGCCTGCAAACTTTAGTAGTTCCACGAACTTCTTGAAGTAGTCAGTTACCGAGCCGTTCCCTTGTGTCAAATTGTTGAATTCATTGTACTTCCTTCTCTTAACATGGGCTGGATAGAACCGCGTCCTAATAGCAGTCTTGAAGGCTTCCCAGTTGAAGTTTGGTCGAGCCAGCAAAACTTCCTGGTTAGTGGTCCACCAGTCATCTGCGTCCTCTAGCAGCTGCAACACGGCACAGTTAACCTTCTCATCCTCAGGGCAATGAACAACCTTTAAGAGCTTCTCAAAGTTCCGAATCCAGTTCTCCAGTTCAACCGGATCTTCCTTCCCAGTGAATTGGCGAGGGTTCAACTCAGATATTTGCTTAGCATAACTTGGCCTTCCTTGTTCTTCGCGACCGACTACTCTATCCATAACCTGTGTCATTCGTGCCATTTGTGCAACTAGTTGCTCCATTTGTGGTTGGTTGAGATCTTCAGCAGCCATTGGTCAACTCTCGGGGTCCTACGCAATTACTCGTATTTTACCACTTAATAATATTGTCTCAAGGTCAGGTTCATTCCAAAGATACTTAACAAAGTATTTAACAGCTATGCAAGAAATATTATCCACGGTGTAATATGCAAGTAATATAAACTCATCAATTATTAAATGGAAAGCACATCGCACAATTTAAATTTTCCCATGTATCACATTCCATACTCATCGTCTTCTTGGAGAAATAATACTCATAACAAAATATCACACAATCATTAAGATGATCCAGGCATAACCAAATCACATAAAAGTTCTCAGCACAGCAAGAAAAGATCAAAGTGGCAGGGTCAACAAATAAACTACCCATAACCCAATCGGCTTTTCTGGTTTTATCTTGCCTTATGTTTATTTTTAGTTGCCCTACAGGTTATTATTTCCCTTTAACGGATGACCGGCTCTGATACCACCTGCAACAACCCGAGTTTTCCTAAGCTTCCCGTTCCGGACCGGAAAGCCCAGGAGGGTGCTGCTAAAAGTGACGGTGGAAATCGAAAGCATAACATCCTGAATTATTTATTACATAATATTAAACAGTACAAAGTCTTCAACATTACATAAGTCTTAGAACAAACGTGCGTCTCTAGGATTATTACACTAGGCTTAGCTAACCAAACTAGCTTCTACTCAAGTTGATTATCATCTAGGTGAGTCTCGTGCCCTGCTACACCAAGTCTCCTGCTGCTAAACCTGCGGTGGGAAGAAAACAGGAACCGCAGTTTTGAAAGTCAGCAATAAATACTGAGTGAGTAACACCCAAGCATGTCAAACACGGAGGAGAGGAAATTTTACAGTAACAACAATAATAATGACAGCGGAAGTAAAAGATAACTGATTACACAGCTCCAGAAATTTCCAGAAAACCCAGACTTTAATTCATTTCCAATATCCTCATCTGAAAATTTCAATTCAATTCCAATAAGCCAACTCTGATATTCTCATTTAATCGTAAATATCCAATTTCCTCATTAATAAACTGCCAATCCAAAAATAACCATTTTAATTCCTGAGTTGAACGGGGGAAAATCCAATCACAACATAAACACATCCCAATCCCGCTTCCAAGACCTTAAGTGTCGACACCCTCCTAACAGGGTCTTTGTGCCCAGAAGGAGTGAGTACAAGGAGCCAAACCCGAGGCAAATTGCAACCGGGCTAAATATCAATAGGTCGAGTGACCAATCCAATCGTAAATGAACCAAATGATGTTCCCCGTACATCTCTTTCCACTTCAAGTTAATACGAATTAATAATCATTATGTGCGAGTCTTCAAAGAGTAAATAAATCCATCAATTTGCCAAGTAAAGACATATAACATACAATTTGAGACAAGTATAAAACATGTTTGACACGAAGGAAGCTGAGCACACGAGACTTGGCATGTATACTCACCTCAATTATCAGCACGCAACGATCCTTTAGAAAGACACGTATCCCTCGTCAATAAACTCGTCACCTACACATTACATTTTCTTATTCAATTACAAATTATCTACGCAAATAAACAACACGTCATGCTATAAGTCTAGCGAGTCATATTAGATATTGCCTAATTTCCCCAACATTCAAATTTCTTAATAAAATTATCACTACTTAAGAGTCCACATTCTAAGTCTATTTAACTTGTAAATTTTCTAAATACAAGTCAATTTAGTTAACCAACATTATTTTTATATAACCGAGAGTACTCGAACAAAATAGCTATTTATTAGAGTTTTATAAATAAACTAAGAAATAATGCTTCAAAAAGAAATATTAATTAGACGTGAGGCATTTAACTATAACTAAATAGTCAATTTGTTCAAAGCAAGTGTTTACTAAATAAACCGTAAATAAACAACTACTAGACATATTTTTAACTTGTAGTTTTACAAATTCTATTTAGCTAGCAAATGCAATTTAAGTGTTGTTATATTTTTATTTATTTAAAATAGTTGAAAACAATTTAAATCCTAAAAATCACTTTTTATATTTATTTATAAATTTCAGTTTGTTAATTGATATTTAAACCCCCAAGTTATGAGAAAGAAATCAAATACCCCCCTTTAACCATATAAAACAGTTTTTACATGTTATTCTCATTACCCAACAGTTTCAGAAACTACAAAATCTACCCCCAACCAAGAACACATGAATCTGCCCAAATCAAAACACAAATTGAAGCCTTAAAATGAGAATCTAAGCATGAAAATCAGACTAGGGAGAGTTATAGGGTGCACCTGATCGAAAAACCGCAAGAAACGATGAAGATTTGAGCCGGGTCGAGGTCGGCGGTCGGAGCTCACGGCGGGAGTGGTTTGCGGTGGTTCTCCGGTGGTCCTTGGTGCCGGGTTCAAGCTCCTGGAGCTTCCTTGCAATCCCAGAAGATGATTGGTGGTGGTTTCGGACGGTGGCCAAGCCTCAGTGGCCTGGGCGAGCTTCCTCGCCGGCAACAATGGTGGCCGACGGCGAGGAGGTGGGTCTCTGCTGCAGCTGCGGTGTTGCTGCTTCTGCCTCCCTCTTCTTTCTTCTTTCTGATCGCAACAGAGAGTAGAGTGGGAGAGGAGCGGAGGGTGAGTGAGAATTGAGGGTGGGTTGTTCTTCCTCTCGGTGGTTCCCCGTCGGCAACTACGGTGGTGGTGGTGGCTCTCCTTGCTACCCCACTGCTGTTGGTGGCCTTATAGCAGCTCCCTGCGGGCTTTCTGACGAACAGAGAGAGTGAGAGGAGGAGGGGAGCTGGTGGCAGTGGCTTGGGGAAGTGATGGTGGTGATGGCAGAGTACGGTGGTGTTGGTGGAGTGTGGTGGGTGCTGGGATGTGGCTGCTGGGGGAAGGCAGCAGGCAGTGGGGGAGGTTTTATAGTGAGGTGAGGGCGGTTTGGTGGAGGCGGCGATGGAGAAGGCGGTTCTTGGGGCGGCGTCGCATCCTTTGCCGTGAAGGCAAAGGTTACGGGTGAAGACAAAAACCAGAAGGGAAGGGTGAGGGAGATGACAGGTGGAGGGGTATTTATAATAATAATAATAATAATAATAATAATAATAATAATAATAATAATAATAATAATAATAATAATAATAATAATAATGGTAGTGGTGGTAGGAGTGCTATTGTGTGTTGGGTGTAGCTTCTATCGCGGTGGCTACATACGTAGTGAAACTAATATACACACGTAACAATTAACGTTTCATCTTTTAAAATTCGCACAAAATTATAATAAATTTCCCGAATAATTTAGAAATAATTTAGAATTCATATTTGCCTCCAAAATTACCAATTTACCCCTGATTAAATTACGGGGTATTACATTCTTCCCCCCTTACAGAGAGCTTCGTCCCCGAAGCTTCAATTATTCAGATACTCAACCGCCCAATATCCAACCAATTTTCACATAACCACATAATAAACAAATAATTCCGCTAAACAAATAATTCACACAAATAAGCAAGTAGTCATCACGTCATGCATATAAAGTACCAATCAATTCCAGTTTTATTTTATAAGTGTTAATGCTAAGCACATAATAAGAGAGGTAGGGTTCTAAAACGGTAATAAACGAAGGGTCACATTTCGGGTCTTTAAGTCGTCACCCCAGTGTTCATGGGAGTATCAGCCAGGGGTGCTATTTGCTGTACAAGTGAAGCGCCAAATCCCAGAGTTATCGCAAGGGGATCCACCTGACTACTGGGTAAGAAATAAGCCATCAGCGGTGCACGCACATGAAGCAGTGCTTCAAATCAAACACAAGAAAGCTAAGCTGGAAGCGGCACAATGTGCCAGACCACCCTCGTGAGGTGGCACAGGTAACTGGGTCGGGCCGTCGACCCTAAATTACAAGCGCTTGTTGGGAGGCAACCTAACGTATTTTATGCATTAGTGTAGAGAGTGTGTTTTAAATACTATTGTGTGCGTTTTTAATTCCATTTTGTTATCTGAGGGGCGAGAGAGCGAGAATTTGACATTTGAATTGAGTCTCCACAGGTTTACAGGTTATTACGCGATTCAGACTCCCCTTCTTGATGTGCGTAGACATGGAAAAGCGCGCATCGGAGTCCGGACTTAAAATAAAGGCGAAATTTGAGCGAGATATGATCACGACAAGATTCCCGAGGATGTTGGGAAGTTTGTCACGAAAAATTGGCTCAAGAACAAATAGGGGAACATGGAATTCAAAGCTAGGGAACCTCAAAGACAAAGCAAACGAAGCGGATCGTTAAAAAAAAAACATTCTGGAGTCAGGGGTGTTCGCACGAACACCCCCTGTGTTCGCACGAACAGATGGTAGCCAAAATCATTCTGCCGGAAATTAAGAACAGAAAATAATGTTCACACGAACAGTGTTCGTGCGAACACTTATTTGCTCGCACGAACAGGGGTAAAAAGGGCAGTTTGAGAGACTTTTGAGGGAAAATTTGAAAAAATAGGGAAAGTTTATACACAAGCGGGCTTCTGGTTCATCTTTGTTCATCCATACCTCACAAACACTCAAACCCTCCCCTCCCTCACTGCAACCCGACGCAATCAAATCCGACCACTCTCCGGCGTGTCTCTCGATTTCCCGTCGGTTTTCAGGCCGCCCTTCACTCCGGCAACCTCCCTTCCTCCCTCCGGCGAACCCGCAGCAGAAACAACACCCCGCCCCGACGGGTTTCAAGACGCCACCACCACAAGTCCCCCCGTCCCAAATTCCGGCGACTTTTGGTGGTGTTCCATCGCGTCTCCGGCCGTTCTGTCACTCCGGCGGCCTCTTCTCCGTCAAACCCAGAAACCACCTCCAATCTCAACCCACGGCAAACCCCCACCTCTATCACCTCCCTGAACCACTGTCCTCCACCGCTGTTCAACCCCGAACACCACTCACCGCCAAAATCAATCACCCTCTCTGATTTGACCAATTAACCTCCGACCAAAACCAATCGGCCACCAACAGTACCCAGAACCTGTTCGCCCTAATTGTCACCGCCTCCACCACATAAACCTCACCACCACCGTCGACCGTCGACAATCCAGCGAGACCTCTACCCATTGCTCCTGGTGGATTTCCAATCTATACCAACGCCGCCTTCAATCCCAATCGACCACAGCTGCTACAGTCAAACTCTCTCTCTCCGACCTGCAAACACCACTAGAAACCTAACCCCCTGAAACACCCTCTGCCATCACTAGACTTCAATTCCTCTTTCTCTCTCCCTCCACCGAACCTGAATCAAACCCGAAACTGCCCCAACCCCATTGAATCAACAGTTATCCCAAACAGCAACTCAAACCATCATAAGGATCATCAATTCAACGAATTGATAAAAAAAGTGATAAGGGTGTTCGTGCTCAACCAAGTATCAATTACTTGGGTTTTCTACAATCCTGTGCTTGGGGGCTGCAAACTGAATTATGTAGGGGTGTCGGGGATGAGAATAGGAAGAAAAAAGTTGGTGGTATCAACAAAGGGACAAATTGAGGGATTTTGACAATCTTGATATTTGCTGGGATCTGAAGAAGGGTTGTGGCTCTGGGTCTAAAGTTGCAAATGGAAAAATAATGGAAGACTGTGACTGATTAAGAAAAACCCTTTTAGTTCAAGTTCGGAAAGAGAAGAAAGTTAACGAAGACATCAACCCCGGTGTGCTACCGCACACTCGACCATTACGGGAACTCAAATTGCGCGTTCGGGGATTCTTCGTTCCTTTCTCGTCATCAACAACATGATCAATCGACCCCGGTGTGTTCCACACACTCGACCGCGATGGGAGCTAGCATTGCCGCGCACAATGTTTGCTTGGGGATTGTTCTTACTATCTTAGTCAGCGCTTATCGGATTTCGTCCCCGATCTTGTGTCGGTTGTGAGCATTCTTTTCTCTCTCTTTACTTACCGTTTATGAACATCGTACTTGCCCTATGATTTTATTTTTATAATTCTAGGGAATTACTTGAGTACTTCCTTATTTTCGGTACACACAACATGTTCATGTGCATGTAGCTTGAATTATCTCTAAACTTATTGTAGCTACCTTCTTGTGCCGTGACTTTGACTCCGAGTAGAATCACCGCCCCTCGCATTTGAATGCCGAGTCGTCTTGGTTGATCTCTAAATTCGTTGAGGACAACGAAGCGCTCAAGTGTGGGGGGATTTTTAGCTATTTGCTAGCCGTGTCCGTGTCTGCATCGCCAGTTACATGTAGATAAGATTGTTGTATTGTGAGTCAATGTCGTACATGTAGTCCGAGTCGTATTTAAATATATTGTTGTATTGTGCTTAGTTTTAGTGTAGTTTATGTTTAATATTGCACGTTTTCTTATTTGAGTCTACCTACCCTGTCGACTGTTTTGAGTAGTTTCGTTCGTGTCGGCTTGCATGTAGAGTACGAATTATATGGAAAAAAAAAATCAAAAAATTGAAAAATAACAAAAAGAAAAGAAAATTAAAACTAGAAAATTTTGAGAAAAGGGCAATCAAAAGAGGCTAAAATTTGATAAATCGCGAAGTTTGAGGATTTTAGGCGTAGAGCATGATTTGCGACCGACAGTGACGACGTGAGTCTCCCCTAGTAGGTATAGAGAGACTTTCTTTACGTGAGTGCCTACCTATTTCTAACACTTACGTGATTTTCAAACTCAAATTGTGTGCCTATTTTCTCGCAAGAGCTGAGCTAGGTGTGAGCTAAACAAGCCGAACATCCATGTGTACGTCTTAGGTAGTCGCCAACCCGCCTCGTAGTGGCACACGAAACAGCTGTGCGAGGACGTGTATTAGAGCACTCACTGCTTTTAGAACTCACCTTGTAGGACCATTAGACGCCCCTATTTGAACCTTGGATTCTTGCTAGCCTTCGGACCTAGGGTGACGATTCTTGGCCTTCATCACAAATTGATTAGAATCACCACTTTAGTGCGTCACGAGGGGGTTGTGTAGTTGAGGGGGTTCGATGAGGGAGTGATTATACATTTCGTTGAGTTCTACATCTTGCGTGCACTTCATTGATTATCTACGAGGGGATGCGAGGGTGAGTGAGTAGGCTTGCGCACTTCGGTGTGGCGGTGATCCATGTCATTACATCATGGACACAGTTGTGGAGAGCCGTGAGTGCATGAATCTAATACGCACAGAATTGGGTTGGGAGAACTTAATTGGTGGATCGTGCTAGGTACTGGTTTTGATTACTTTGGTGTAGGAGGATCGGTTGGATTAGGCACGAGATACATTCATCTTCGGGACTACTTGAGAGGGGATATGGTTACATTCGACTGTGGGGGTGTCGACTTTTGACTTCGGACATTGAGTGTGAGCTTGCGACGACTCCACTCCCACACATGTACTTCATTGATTTTGCGGCTTGGACTTGACATGGACTTTGATTGAGTTAGGAGGAGATGATATTGCTATGTGATATTCATTCATCGATTTACGTGTTTCCTTCTCCTAGCATATTTGATTATTATTTGAAGACCACTCGGATATTATTGTTGGATTTTGATGGTATTTTGAGAGAATTGTGAAAGAAAAAAAAAAGAAAAAAAAAACAAAATGAGGGAAAAAGAAAAAGGAGAGATGAAATAAAGTTGATTTGGAATTGAATTGGAACGAGTGGTGGAGCTACTTTGACGACGACGGTTCACGTTTCATGCACGACGAACGACGATGGCCACGGAGATCACTAGTGTACCGGGGTTTGAGGGAATTGAGGGCCGGAGGTGGTGAGCTTTGGGTTTTGGTTCCTATCATCCTGGTGAGGGTGTGTGAGATGTGGGGATTTGATGTGAGAATGTGACGCTTAGGACTTGATTTCGACGAGATTATCTATATGTCCCTAAGCTTCATCATGTGAAAACCGTTAGCGGATTAGGAGCTCGGACCTTGGATGTGGCTTTGCCTAGCGTAGTCTCTTATTTCGTGGCACACGCGAAGAGGTAGCGTACTCTTGTACTTAGTAAAGTTAAGCTTTCTATACTAACTAGGGGAGAGTCTCGTTGTCGAATTTCGTTTCAACTCATGCTTTGTTCCTAGGATTCTCATCACTTCATGATACCCGATTTAAGCCAATGGAGATTGCCCGATCTCAACCAAAAATATAAAAAGTGTGTTTTGTGTATATATGTGTTTGTGTAGGATCGAGTCATAGTTTGCATTTGCATCATATTGTTGCATTGTCGAGTCTTGTGTCGTTTGCGTCTTGAGTCGGCTAGTAAATAGTGGTTTTACACGGGACGAGCAAAATGTAAGTGTGGGGGTATTTGATAACTCTCTCTTAGGAGTTATTATTATACTTTCTTAGTACTTGTATTAGTCTTATTTCACATGATTTATATGTTATATTTGCACAAATATGTGAATTTGATGATGTATAAGCCTAAGAGTGAAAAGTTGTGTTTCTAGCTTATTTGAGCATGTTTTCTCTCATATTTGCGATGATAATTGCACGGGTTGTTTAGTGTTGTGTATCTCAGGTAAAATAGGTGCATTGGAGCTTATGAGATGCTTGGATATGCTTGGAATGGAGCTAGATGAAGAGGAGAAAAGGAGACGCAAAAATGAAGAAAAGTTGGAAAAGTCACACAGGACCAGCCTGCACTCTTTTCGATGCCCAGGAAAATATACAAAGAATTTTGAAGAAAGGTTTGCGGCATTGGAAAGTAGACATCCGTAGATTTCCAACGATATATGGTAGGCCCGAAGAAGAGTCCGTATGAGGGAGATACAGCCCGCGCAAAATCAGCAAATAATTCTGTCCGGGAATTACAAAGTAGAGGGGCTGAAGTGCAATTTCGGCTAGTTTTCATTAAAAAGCGTGCCCAGCTGGTAAAAAACAATGGAGACGACCTAAGAACAGGAGATTGACGCATCTTTGAAGTCTTGGGAGCTAGGGAAGAAGGGAGACAAAGCTAGGAGCTTGGAAGATCATCAACATTGAAGATTTTAGCGTTTGATCATCTTTTCTTCTTCTATTCTTCATGAACTTCATTATTTTGTTTATGTTGAACACTATTATGTCTAGCTAAACTTCTTAAAGCTAGGTGATTGATGGAAAACTAGGGTTTGTTGGATGATTTTCCGGATTTTGGACTTGATGCATGCTTTTGCTTAAATTCTATGAACGTTCTTGTTAGCTTATCTATTCTTGTACTTATTTATTAATATTCTTGGCTTGATCACCCGTAGAATATTACTTGTTGATAGGGTTGCACGAAAGTGAGCTCATTGAGACGTGTTAAAGAATAGTTTAGGTGATCTTGTAGTTTCTTGAGACCGAGAGGAGATAGAAACTTGATTAATCGTGTGAGGGTAGTTTCGGTTGATTTTGTTAGAACTTAGTGAATTCGGTGGACCGACAGGACCCGGTGAGCGAGCCTAACAAATCAACTACAGTGTAATTGTAGACGGAGGTGGACCGAGAGGACCCGAAGGCTATTTATTGCACAAATTCACATGAGATTGAGAGAAGATCGTGATGAGTATTACCCGGTATAATTAGAACGTGCGTAGAGTGTTTTAAGTACAACCCGGAAATCGTTAACAACCCTAGGGACCATCAATTGCCTAGTTCTTCTTTATTAATCGTATTCCATTAAAATCATTCTTTTAAATTGAAAAAATCATACAAAAATAGTAGCTTAGTTGTTATTTAGTTTAAGTCACTTGTTTGTGGGTGACGAACCTTCAAATCAAACACTTTTTACCGGTTACTTAGGTATCAAAAATTTAATTCTTAATTAGCTAATAATCGTCTATTTCCCTTGGGTTCGATACTCGAAGTCGTAAAATACTTCACTTACTACTTGACTTTATACTTGCGTTTAAGCGCGTTAAGAATTCGCGTCACTATACCCGACAAGGGGTTTCACTCCGGTACCGTGGCCTTTCTGAAAATCGTGTTTTATCTTATGAAATGTTTATTTTGTTTGTTAGCATCCATGGGGGCATAAATATTTCACTCTCGTTGAAAGCATACATACATACTAGTTGGGACAACATGAACATACATAACTTCGTAAGAAACTTGAGGCTAGGTACAAACTTCGGGAGGTAGGGTAACTCACCTTGCGAGCTTAAGCCATTCATTTTATATTTCTTAGTCCAATTTCGAAAACTTTGAGCACATGGGCATCAACTCCAACGTCACATAGATGACAATGAATACTACAATTAACACATATAATCACTTAGCACCGATTCAATTCAAGCATAAAGCATGCCTACGTCGCTTAGATGCATATGGACTAACTTTTCCTATATTAGCATACTTCATGGATCTTATATTCGTTATTTCATGCAAATGAGATGTATAATGCAGCACATAAGCGAAATATGGCATATATTGAACTAAAAAGTAACTTACACAAGCTAGCTCTAATAAATTTGATAAACTTCTAAATTATGCTTATAAGCAAATTGTAACTATCGCCAATACAAAATTCATAGTTAATTCAAAATAATTATCCGATACTCGAAAATTTTACGTTACATATATAAAGAGTTTACCCATAACATACTGTAATATCAAAAATTATAAAGTTTTCTAAGTATTTTTAAACACAACATTTCAGATCCGTTTTGGTATGAAAACAGAGGCTGGTATCAGCCTTGGAAATAAATTCATAAAATAATCATTAATTCAAAAAATTATGAAATTTTGACAGTAGATATCTAACATGTATGGGAATAACATATCCAAATTTGGTAAGAATTGAAGTAGTATAAGTACATGAAATAGATGATTTACCGGACTGGTACAGAGTTGCACAGAGCATTAAAACAGTCCATGTTTATGGTCGATTAAAAATTCAATTTAGGTCCGGTTGTTCTGAACTTTTTACTGTATAAACACCACATGCAAATACACAAACTGTAAATTTTTCATAATTTTCTGATAAGTTAAAGTATTTTTCCCGATTTTGTGAAAATAGGCTCAAAACATGAGTTTTGTGATTTCCATTCTTTAAAACTTGTTGCATGCAAGAAATTACTCTACCAAAATATGAAATTACCCACAAACATGCTCTAAGTTACATAATTAACACTACTCATAACATGTTCATCCATGATCCTAAGGGTGATTATCCATTAAATATGATTTTGTTGACATGCATGGGTCGTCTACATGACTGCAAGTAAAAACTAGACTCAAAAGATGAATTTTACCTTAAAAGATGATGTTGAGATTGTTCTTGAGCCTCCTAGCCTCCTAAGATGGATATCTTAGCATGGCTTGGTGGAAATTATGATGAAATTGGGGGGGGGGGGGGGTTGATCTTCTAATTTGTGGGGGAGTTTGAGAGAATTTAGGACTTTTGTTAGAACAATGAGAGAGAAAAAAAAATAAGTGAAGAAACTATGAGAAAGATGGACGGGTAATTTGGAGGAGGAGGAGAAAGTGGAGGAAGAAGTGGGAGGGAGAGAGACATGTGGTCTTGAGGGGGGAGTGACAAGTGTTGAGGGGGAGTGACAAGTGGAGGGTTAGCTCATGCACATGGTGGGATTGATTTGGTGCAACAATTGCACCACTTCTACCATTCTATGAGGTTCTAAATTCGACATATGCATGAATGTGGCTATTCACACGATACACGTAGAAAAACTACCACGTAATACTATTATACCTAAAATATTTTAAAATAGTTACTAAGTCAATTTTAAATTATTCTCATACACTCTTCTAATTTTATTCTTGTTTATATTTTACACTAAAAGAACTAGTAACTATCACTTAGCACCCAACAATTAACATTTACCAAAACTAGACAATTATTTAGGCACATAATTCTCTTATCATATATTTCACAAGATAAAACTCAAATATTAAAATAATGCCTTCAATTTTACTTATTTACACTAAAACACTCTTTATAAATTTTCATGAGCTAATTATCATACATAAAATGAAATATTAACATATAATCACATATTATTAACGTGCTAATGTGACTTAGAAATGTGGGTTATCACATTCTCCCCACCTTATAAAGAGTTCGTCCTCGAACTCGATTATCGCAGTACTTACGAGGAGATAACATGCATGAAATCATAACTAACATAATAAAGCACTTACTACCCATCAAAAAAAATATTATTTGTGATATAGGGTCATGAGTTGCGTCAGGGCTTTCACGCTTATGAGAGGGAACAATACGTAGTGTCGTCACACTTTGTACCGCTCCAGCAAAATCATAATTGTGTTAGAAGTCCGTGTTCCCCTTTCACGCTTACGAGAGGGAACAATACGCAGTGTCGTCACACTTTGTACCGCTCCAGCTGGCTCGTAATTGTGTTAGGAGTCCATTTTCGTGTGCATAATGGGGAACAACTTATAACATTGTAATGTTATAGCTGCTCAACCAACTTACATATGCAACGACCCGACGCTTGATATTTTTACTTCGGATAGAACATTAACATACTTAAATCTTTTGCTAACTAGATTAATCGACATACATGCTACATGAAACAACTTGATTGTCAATAAATCTATGTCATGCATAACCATACTATGCTACACATATTGAAACACACTTTGGAGATATCATGTTTGGCATATTATAACATATTATGGCATAAAAGTCAATTATTTTATCTTTATCGTGCACATAAAACGTAATATTTCATGTAAAATATTCCAAAGGAGTTCATATCAGAATATATTTTAAAACGTGCTATACTTTCTTAACACATAAGACTCACAACAATGATATTGTAAAAGCGAGTAACACGGCACAATTAATGTCGAATGAAATAACATGTATTACCCATACAAAGTTATATAAGAGAATAATTTTACATGATTATGCATTCTTGTCATTCATACCTAGATACATACAACTATTTATTACTTGCACATATGACATCTTTCACACATAGAAAAAAATTGTCGAGTAACATACGGAGCACATAAACACATAAAAGATGTAGCAATATCACTTAAACATGGCATGGTCAAATGAGAAAAAGATGAAATCATATACCAACACATAAAATCACACCACATACTTACTATCATCATCTTATCATGTAAAGTTTATAAAGTGTAATTCAAGTATCATCCTTGGTCCATAACATGAACATGTTTCTACACTTTCGTATCTTACATGTTATAGTCTTAAAACCTAAATCATAAAGTTTACAAGTCATGCCATTCACATAACATGCTTAGACAAAAACATAACAAATGAAAAACATGATACTATACTTGATTCATGAGCTCTTAAACTAGGTCATATTATCATAAGACTTAGCTAATAACCTTAACTTTCATGAGTATTAGCGTCACAAACCATATCATGCAATTACACTAAACATAATTACTTGCACACACTTATGTACATAAAACACATAAAGTGGTTACTAATGTGTACTAGCCCTAGGTATCTATAACCTAATGCTCTGATACCACAAATGTCACATCCCCTTCCGCCGACCCCGATTAGCGATTGATAAAACTTTATGTTAACGGGAAAAGGGCGCGACATGCCGGTGAGGCCTTGACTCGTCGAGAGGCTAAGTACGTTAACTTGAAAAGTCGTGATAAAAGTTTCTAAAAATAATTTTGCGGAAGCGTAAATAACAAATCACTTGGGGTCATCTTGATAAACAATTTGAATTGTAAAAAAAAGAAACTTGAAACCTGAAAATCAATATCATTTAGTCCTCTCGACTCATAACATAAACAGAGCATAACATGGGAAATGTGCTAGGTATCATACAATGGCTCATACAAAGTCTTATATACATAATTATACAACTCTTACATACTTAAACAACTTACGAACATGAGTTACAAGAAAGCTCTAAATCGTCTAGCATAGTATCAACATTTAAGAACATAAGCTTCACCAAGCACGTTGCCACATATCAACTTAACACATTGCTAGTTCTTGCTTCCTACGTGTCTGTAAATCTGAAAAAAGGTTAATTTTAAAGGGGTGAGCTCAACTAGCTCAGTGAGTTACATCTACGCCCCTCCGTAGGTTTGAAAACTAAAAGGGGCTAACTTTCCCATGGAGCGTCATGAACATCATGCATAGTCATACATACATACATACATACATACATATACTTGTGGTACTTGAAAGATCATGACATTCATAAAGCGTAACTTGTAAGAAAGCATAACGTAAAGCATAACGTGAGTCATGAGAAATTGTATTGTTCCAAGTAGGAACCTTGCTTTGTCTCGCCTAAAGACCTTATCATACTTAAACGTGTTTTCTTAGTTTCTTATCTTATGGCCCGTGATTACCTTCGTGACTTAACATAACATAGGGATATGTCCATCGCGGCGACCCGTGAGCCGACGCGTGCCTGCTTATATTGCCCCGGCAAAAGGGCCGTAGCCTGCCTATACCCGACAGGGGGTTTCACTCCGGTACCGTGGCCTTTCTGAAAACCGTGTTTTATCTTATGAAATGTGTTATTTTGTTTGTTAGCATCCATGGGGTCATAAATATTTCACTCTCGTTAAAAGCATACATACATACTAGTTGGGAGAACATGAATATACACAACTTCGTAAGAAACTTGAGGCTAGGTACAAACTTCGGGAGGTAGGGTAACTCACCTTGCGAGCTTAAGCCATTCATTTTACATTTCTTAGTCCAATTTCGAAAACTTTGAGCACATGAGCATCAACTCCAACGTCTCATAGATGACAATGAATACTACAATTAACACATATAATCACTTAGCACCAATTCAATTCAAGTATAATGCATGCCTACGTCGCTTAGATGCATATGGACTAACTTTTCCTATATTAGCATACTTCATGGATCTTATATTCGTTCTTTCATGCAAATGAGATGTATAATGCAGCACATAAGCGAAATATGACATATATTGAACTAAAAAGTAACTTACACAAGCTAGCTCTAATAAATTTGATAAACTTCTAAATTATGCTTATAAGCAAATTGTAACTATCGCTAGTACAAAATTCATAATTAATTCAAAATAATTATCCGATACTCGAAAATTTTACGTTACATATATAAAGAGTTTACCCATAACATACTGTAATATCAAAAATTATAAAGTTTTCTAAGTATTTTTAAACATAAAATTTCGGATCCGTTTTGGTACGAAAACAGAGGCTGGTATCAGCCTTGGAAATAAATTCATAAAATATACATTTAATTCCAAAAATTATGAAATTTTAACAGTAGATAGCTAACATGTATGGGAATAACATATCCAAATTTGGTAAGAATTGAAGTAGTATGAGTACATGAAATAGATGATTTATCGGACTGGTACAGAGTTGCATAGAGCATTAAAACAGTCCAGGTTTATGGTCGATTAAAATTCAATTTAGGTCCAGTTGTTCTGAAATTTTTAATGTATAAACACCACATGCAAATACATAAACTGTATATTTTTCATAATTTTCTGAAAAGTTTAAGTATTTTTCCCGATTTTGTGAAAATAGACTCAAAACATGAGTTTTGTGATTTCCATTCTTCAAAACTTGTTGCATGCAAGAAATTACTCTACCAAAATATGAAATTACACACAAACATGCTCTAAGTTACATAATTAACACTACTCATAACATGTTCATCCATGATCCTAAGGGTTATTATCCATTAAACTTGATTTTGTTGACATGCATGTGTCGTCTACATGAATGCAAGTAAAAACTAGACTCAAAAGATGAATTTTACCTTAAAAGATGATGTTGAGATTGTTCTTGAGCCTCCTAGCCTCCTAAGATGGATATCTTAGCATGACTTGGTGGAAATTGTGATGAAATGGGGGGGTTGATCTTCTAATTTGTGGGGGAGTTTGAGAGAATTTCAGACTTTTGTTAGAACAATGAGAGAGAAAAAAAAATCATAAGTGAAGAAACTATGAGAAAGATGGACGGGTAGTTTGGAGGAGGAGGAGAAAAGTGGAGGAAGAAGTGGGAGGGAGAGAGACATGTGGTCTTGAGGGCGGAGTGACAAGTGTTGAGGGGGAGTGACAAGTGGAGGGTTAGTTCATGCACATGGTCGGATTGATTTGGTGCAACAATTGCACCACTTCTACCATTATATGAGGTTCTAAATTCGACATATGCATGAATGTGGCTATTTACACGATACACGTAGAAAAACTACCACGTAATACTAGTATACCTAAAATATTTTAAAATAGTTACTAAGTCAATTTTAAATTATTCTCATACACTCTTCTAGTTTTATTCTTGTTTATATTTTACACTAAAAGAACTAGTAACTATGACTTAGCACCCAACAATTAACATTTACCAAAACTAGACAATTAATTAGGCACATAATTCTCTTATCATATCTTCAAGATAAAACTCAAATATTAAAATAATGCCTTCAACTTTACTCATTTACACGAAAATACTCTTTATAAATTTTCATGAGCTAATTATCAAACATAAAATGAAATATTAACATATAATCACATATTATTAACGTGCTAATGTGACTTAGAAATGTGGGTTATTACATTCTCCCCACCTTGTAAAGAGTTCGTCCTCGAACTCGATTATCGCAGTACTTACGAGGAGATAACATGCATGAAATCATAACTAACATAATAAAGCACTTACTACCCATCAAAAAAAATATTATTTGTGATATAGGGTCATGAGTTGCGTCAGGGCTTCCACGCTTATGAGAGGGAACAATACGTAGTGTCGTCACACTTTGTACCGCTCCAGCAAAATCATAATTGTGTTAGAAGTCCATGTTCCCCTTTCACGCTTACGAGAGGGAACAATACGCAGTGTCGTCACACTTTCTACCGCTCCAGCTGGCTCGTAATTGTGTTAGGAGTCCATTTTCGTGTGCATAATGGGGAACAACTAATAACATTGTAATGTTATAGCTGCTCAATCAACTTACATATGCAACGACCCGACGCTTGATATTTGTACTTCGGATAGAACATTAACATACTTAAATCTTTTGCTAACTAGATTAATCGACATACATGCTACATGAAACAACTTGATTGTCAATAAATCTATGTCATGCATAACTATACTATGCTACACATATTGAAACACACTTTGGAGATATCATGTTTGGCATATTATAACATATTATGGCATAAAAGTCAATTATTTTACCTTTATTGTGCACGTAAAACGTAATATTTTATGTAAAACATTCCAAAGGAGTTCATATAATAATATATTTTAAAACATGCTATACTTTCTTAACTCATAAGACTCACAACAATGATATTGTAAAAGCGAGTAACACGGCACAATTAATGTCGAATGAAATAACATGTATTACCCATATAAAGTTATATAAGAGAATAATTTTACATGATTATGCATTCTTGTCATTCATACCTAGATACATACAATTGTTTATTACTTGCACATATGACATCTTTCACACATAGAAAAAAATTGTCGAGTAACATACGGAGCACATAAACACATAAAAGATGTAGTAGTATCACTTAAACATGGCATGGTCAAATGAGAAAAAGATGAAATCATATACCAAAACATAAAATCACACCACATACTTACTGTCATCATCTTGTCATGTAAATTTTATAAAATGTAATTCTAGTATCATCCTTGGTCCATAACATGAACATGTTTCTACACTTTCGTATCTTACATGTTATAGTCTTAAAACATAAATCATAAAGTTTACAAGTCATGCCATTCACGTAACATGCTTAGACAAAAACATAACAAATGAAAAACATGATACTATACTTGATTCATGAGATCTTAAACTAGGTCATATTATCATAAGACTTAGCGAATAACCTTAACTTTCATGAGTATTAGCGTCACAAACCATATCATGCAATTACACTAAACATAATTACTTGCACACACTTATATACATAAAAAACATAAAGTGGTTACTAATGTGTACTAGCCCTAGGTATCTATAACCTAATGCTCTGATACCACAAATGTCACATCCCCCTCCCGCCGACCCCGATTAGCGATTAATAAAACTTTGCGTTAACGGGAAGAGGGCGCGACATGCCGATGAGGCCTTGACTCGTCGAGAGGCTAAGTACGTTAATTTGAAAAGTCATGATAAAATTTTCTAAAAAAAATTTTGCGGAAGCGTAAATAACAAATCACGTGGGGTCGTCTTGATAAATAATTTGAATTGTAAAGAAAAGAAACTTGAAACTTGAAAATCAATATCATTTAGTCCTCTCGACTCCTAACATAAACAGAGCATAACATGGGAAATGTGCTAGGTATCATACAATGGCTCATACAAAGTCTTATATACATAATTATACAACTCTTACGTACTTAAAAACTTACGAACATGAGTTACAAGAAAGCTCTAAGTCGTCTAGCATAGTATCAACATTTAAGAATATAAGCTTCACCAAGCACGTTTCCACATATCAACTTAACACATTGCTAGTTCTTGCTTCTTACGTGTCTGTAAACCTGAAAAAACGGTTAATTTTAAAGGGGTGAGCTCAACTAGCTCAGTGAGTTACATCTACGCCCCTCCGTAGGTTTGAAAACTAAATGGGGCTAACTTTCCCATGGAGCGTCATGAACATAATGCATAGTCATACATACATACATATACTTGTGTTACTTGAAAGATCATGACATTCATAAAGCGTAACTTGTAAGAAAGCATAATGTAAAGCATAACGTGAGTCATGAGAAATTGTATTGTTCTAAGTAGGAACATTGCTTTGTCTCGCCTAGAGACCTTATCATACTTAAACGTGTTTCTTAGTTTCTTATCTTATGGCCCGTGAAAACCTTCGTGACTTAACATAACATAGGGATATGTCCATCGCGGAGACCCGTGAGCCGACGTGTTCCTACTTATATTTCCCTGGCAAAGGGGCCGTAGCCTGCCTATACCCGACAGGGGGTTTCAACCGGTACCGTGGCCTTTCTGAAAACTGTGTTTTATCTTATGAAATGTTTATTTTGTTTGTTAGCATCCATGGGGGCATAAATATTTCACTCTCGTTAAAAGCATACATACATACTAGTTGGGACAACATGAGCATACATAACTTCGTAAGAAACTTGAGGCTAGGTACAAACTTCGGGAGGTAGGGTAACTCACCTTGCGAGCTTAAGCCATTCATTTTATATTTCTTAGTCCAATTTCGAAAACTTAGAGCACATGAGCATCAACTCCAACGTCACATAGATGACAATGAATACTACAATTAACACATATAATCACTTAGCACCAATTCAATTCAAGCATAATGCATGCCTACGTCGCTTAGATGCATATGGACTAACTTTTCCTATATTAGCATACTTCATGGATCTTATATTCGTTCTTTCATGCAAACGAGATGTATAATGCAGCACATAAGCGAAATATGACATATATTGAACTAAAAAGTAACTTACACAAGCTAGCTCTAATAAATTTGATAAACTTCTAAATTATGCTTATAAGCAAAGTGTAACTATCGCCAGTACAAAATTCATAGTTAATTCAAAATAATTATCCGATACTGGAAAATTTTACGTTACATATATAAAGAGTTTACCCATAACATACTGTAAGATCAAAAATTATAAAGTTTTCTGTGTATTTTTAAACATAACATTTCGGATCCGTTTTGGTACGAAAACAGAGGCTGGTATCAGCCTTGGAAATAAATTCATAAAATATTCATTTAATTCCAAAAATTATTAAATTTTTCCAGTAGATAGCTAACATGTATGGGAATAACATATCCAAATTTGGTAAGAATTGAAGTAGTATAGGTACATGAAATAGATGATTTACCGGACTGGTACAGAGTGGCACATAGCATTAAAATAGTCCAGGTTTATGGTCGATTAAAAATTCAATATAGGTCCAGTTGTTCTGAAATACTTTAAAATTTTCTGAAAAGTATAAGTATTTTTCCCGATTTTGTGAAAATAGGCTCAAAACATGAGTTTTGTGATTTCCATTCTTTAAAACTTGTTGCATGCAAGACATTACTCTACCAAAATATGAAATCACACACAAACATGCTCTAAGTTACATAATTAACACTACTCATAACATGTTCATCCATGATCCTAAGGGTGATTATCCATTAAACTTGATTTTGTTGACATGCATGGGTCGTCTACATGAATGCAAGTAAAAACTAGACTCAAAAGATGAATTTTACCTTAAAAGATGATGTTGAGATTGTTCTTGAGCCTCCTAGCCCCCTAAGATGGATATTTTAGCATGGCTTGGTGGAAATTGTGATGAAATTGGGGGGTTGATCTTCTAATTTGTGGGGGAGTTTGAGAGAATTTAGGACTTTTGTTAGAACAATGAGAGAGAAAAAAAATCATAAGTGAAGAAACTATGAGAAAGATGGACGGGTAGTTTGGAGGAGGAGGAGGAGAAAGTGGAGGAAGAAGTGGGAGGGAGAAAGACATGTGGTCTTGAGGGGGGAGTGACAAGTGTTGAGGGGGAGTGACAAGTGGAGGGTTAGTTCATGCACATGGTGGGATTGATTTGGTGCAACAATTGCACCACTTCTACCATTCTATGAGGTTCTAAATTCGACATATGCATGATCACACGATGCACGTAGAAAAACTACCACGTAATACTAGTATACCTAAAACATTTTAAAATAGTTACTAAGTCAATTTTAAATTATTCTCATACACTCTTCTAATTTTATTCTTGTTTATATTTTACACTAAAAGAAGTAGTAACTATCACTTAGCACCCAACAATTAACATTTACCAAAACTTGGCAATTAATTAGGCACATAATTCTCTTATCATATACTTCACAAGATAAAACTCAAATATTAAAATAATGCCTTAAAATTTACTTATTTACACGAAAAAACTCTTTATAAATTTCTTGAGATAATTATCAAACATGAAATGAAATATTAACATATAATCACATATTATTAACGTGCTAATGTGACTTAGAAATGTGAGTTATTACAAAATGCGCCATATGTATCTCCAAATCCTATGAGTTCTTGCAACTAATGCACCATATGTTTCTCCAACTCCCACGAGTTCCTGCAACTAATGCACCATATGTTTCTCCAACTCCCACGAGTTCCTGAAAACAATGCGCGATGCTCGTGAAATGCATGACAGGTGCGAGCTAGTTGCATGCCGGATGCCCCTCTTCGAGATGACTAGATTGCTCCTCATCAGGAGCCCACATATCGTTCCTCTTCAGGAGATCAGATTGCCCCGAAGGACTCAGAGAACTAGGGAATCCTACAAAGACCCTCAAATTATAGCCAAACATACAGATCCTAAGTTCTTCTTCGAACATTCTTTTCACCAATGATATTTCTCCTTACAATAAGCATATATGTCGTCATTTTGTAACTTGGAGCCCTTTCCTTCTTACCGTTTCTTCCCTTGGCCACATTTCCATGGTGTGAAGAGCGGAACTTAAAGGGTTTTGATGCAGGTTACGCATCGGAAATACAATAATACATTCCTGATCAAGACCCCCCATGAATTTCAGGACACGCCATCATAACGTGATAAAGGAAGACGATGTGTACCTTTGGGTTTGTGTGATCAAAACAAAGAATAGAGCCCTCTTCTCTAATGGTATCCACACCTTGGTTGCTAGTTTTAATCTCCTTCACGCCTTGTGCTAGCTACGTCGAAGAGAGAGGCGAAATAATCACGCAAAATGGACAAGAGGTGGCCGAACTACCTTGGTCGACGTGTATAGGGGGACGGGACGGTTCTAGGGCTCTCTCTCTCCTTGCTATCTTATTTCTTAATGAAGACTCTTTTTGAAATAATAGCTAGGATTGCTCTTTTATAGTTAATAACTCCTTATTAACTACAAACTAGTCCCAATACTAATCATGTCCATACACGGATTAGTCCACCTTGCAAACTAGTCCTACTAACTTTGCATGTGGTTGCGTATTGATTATTTTAATAAATTAGTAAAACTAATTAATATCCAACTCCAATTTAATCCATATGGTGTGTAACCATCCAGGTTCCTATTTAATTGATAGTAAAAATTACAAACATAGAGCGGTATCTAGCAACACATCTATGCCATCAATAAATGGAAATATTGATCAGACAAACTTCGTGCCTAATGTTACCGTGTTGTGTATGTCCATTTGTCTCTATATCCGGATTGGACACAAGACATAATTGTCAAACTCGTATATCCAATCCATAGTTTCTCCATCCTAGGAAAAGACTTATCCAAGCAGATTACATCAATATGTCATATTGATTTATCTGATTCTGGTCATTCCATAAGCTCTACCCCTCGAGTGTCCATGGATATTTTCTCCCATATGTAGGAGGGGAAAATCCTCTATACATCACTACTATCTCTCAGTTTGCTTCCTATTATATTCGATAATCGCCTTTATTATTACCCAGTCACAGTGTAACATTTGACGAGATCATTACACAACTAGAGTATCTAGTTGTAGGGTTTTGATATGGATTGCACAACGGAGTAACAAAAATAAACTCCGTTCAAAGCCCTCCATGAATCGCAGATCATGCTTCATAACGTTGGTAAGGGATAAAAGCACTGTGTACCTTATTTGTCTGAATTCGTGACTTCACGTAGAATAATATCCACACCTAGGATTGCTCCGTATCCTTCTCACGCCTTTATGCTATCAAAATAAGAAGGAGGATGAGGGAGATCATGCAAAACGAGGCTCCAAGAGCCGTGCGCCTCACGAGGCCGACAACAAGGTGGGGACGAACGGGTGAGGGCTTCGACCCTTGCTCTGTCTCTCTCTCTCTCCTTACTTTTGTCTCTCTCAATTGTGATAACAATTATGACACCCGTTATGAGAAAATAAGCTAGGAGTTCACTTATATAGTTAATAACTCCTTATTAACTATATATTAGCCCCAATACTAATCATGTCCATACACATATTAGTCCACCTTGCAAATTAGTCCTACTAAGTTTACACGTGGTTGCTATTTGTAAGGTCACAGGTTTCATGGACTTGAAATACTTAGGTATTTCAAGGCCTTGAACAAGTTTTAAAAGCCTTGAATCAGTTTTCACAGGCAAGAGCTATTTCAAGGCCTTGAACCAGGATTCAACGCCTTGAAACTGTCTGACATGCATACATGTTCTGAGGGGGAGTTTCTCTAAACTCTTTTGATTTAAATTCATTCCTCTCACCCCTGTACTTGATGTGTAATTATTTATTGATGAAAGACAAACTGTTTTGATATATCAAACATGTTTAATCCATTATTTTGACTCAATTTTGCAGGGAAATTTTATTCCCTAAATATGCAGAATTTGTTTCCTTATCTGGATTTTGCAAGAAAGGAAATCACTTAATGAAGATGATCCTGTGATCATTCAAAGACTCATGACAGCTTCTCATAATGTTTAAAGACAATATAACAACAATATCTCTGAAGATTGTGATCAACTTACCGTTGGAGAAAGCTGTTCAGATTGTCAAAGTTTGTTGCCTACAAAATAGGAAGTTGTTGCTGAAAATCTGGGAAGACTTCCAAAGTTTCAAACAGTATAAATGGAGCTCATTTTGAAGCAACAAGATACAACACTCAACGGGAAAAAAAGAGAGAGACACAATTCTGGATTGACTACCATCAAATAAGTTCATCACTCTCACAATCCAACTCACAGAAGTTCACTGCATTCTTCACTGTAGTTCTACATTCTAGTGTTCTTTTGTATTGTTCTTTATTGGTAGATCATTTCTGTAATACTTCTATATATCATTCTCAAGGATTGTTCAAGGTGAACAATAGAGAATTCTTAGTTAATCAGTTAGCTAGAGCAGATACTAGATAGGTTAGAGAGAACCACAAGATGTAACAGAGTAAGGGAACTCTCTGGGCTTGAGATCTAGGGCTTAGCTTTTGATTAATAATAATTGAGTTAAAAATCCTACAGGGAGAATATCCCTGAGGTAGATACGTAGGTCCAATTGCACTGAACTCTATAAATCCTTTGGCTCTTGCATTTACAGTTCATTCACATTCATAATGTTTAAAACACTCAAAGTTGTCTGTTTTCAAGGGTTTGAAACTCTTTTCAAGGCCTTGAAAAAGACTTGTCTGTTTAATTACCAACTGTATCTCTTTTCAAAGGATTGAATTTGAGTTCAAGGCCTTGAACTCCTTTGCACTTGAACTAAAACTCTTTTCCTCCTCAAGTTTTTCAAAAAGTTGGCATACTCTATTCAACCCTCCCCTTCTAGAGTATTCGTGCTGCATATCCATCTGCATACTCCCCTTTCAATTGGTATCAGAGCTTGTATCACTGTATAATATTTAACCATCTGGTTATCGTGAGTACTGCAGGTGATGGTGGTTTCTCACAGGGAAGAGCTTCCGACAGATCTCCTCTATTTTGTGGAGACAACTTTGCTCACTGGAAAGCCTTGATGAAGATGTTCATCATTGATCAAGACATAGAGCTTTGGACCATTATTCAGAATGGAACTCATACTTTCTTTATAGAGAAATATGGGATCAAAAATCCCAAACATGAAGACTCACTCTCCTCTTATGAATTGGAACAATTTTGTAAGAATTACAAAGCTATGAACATCCTGTATTTTGCTTTGAGTACATATGAATTCAACCGAATTTCAAGCTGCAAGACTGCCAAAGAAATCTGGGACAAGCTTGTGGCAACATTTGAAGGAACCAGTCATGTCAAGCAAACCAAGATCAACATCTACCTCAGACAATATGAGCTGTTCAAGATGAATGCAGATGAGTCAATCAGAGAGATGTTCAAAAGGTTCACATACATTGTCAACAACCTTGATTCCTTGGGAAAACATATTTCCAATGAAGAAAAGGTGAGGAAGATACTGAGAAGTCTTCCAATGGGCAAATGGGAACCAAATACAACAGTCATTGAAGAAGCTCAAGATCTTTCATTACTACAACTTGATGATCTACGAGGGAAGCTCCTAACACATGAAATATCCATGAATGAAGCTGATGGAGAGCTACCTGAAGGTGTCAAGAACTTAGAACTCAAGGACAAAGAGAATGAGAAAATTCAAAGCCTTGAAGCTGAAGATGATGATGATGAAGATCCATTTGCATTGATTTCCAAAGCCTTGACCAGAATTCTCAAGATGAAGAAAAACTTTGGAAACAAACACTTCAAAAGAGAAAGAAACAGATCATCCAGTAGCAAGGACTACAAAGGTAAGTCTTCTTCACAAAATAAATCTAAAGTCATGAAGTGCTTTGAGTGTGGTGATGCAGGACATTTGATAAGAGATTGCCCACACAAAAAAAGCAAGAACTTTCAGAAGAAAGACCATGACATGAGAAAGAAAGCTATGATAACTTCATGGAGTGATTCTGATAGCTCAAGTGAATCTGAATCTGAAGAAGAACATGCCAACCTATGCTTGATGGCCAAGCATGATGAAAGTTCTAAAAAGAACATTGAGGTAATGGTAAACTGTCTGATTTTAAAATCAAAAGATGCTCTTTCAGATTATCTTAGAACAATGCTTTTAAATGAAGAAGATTATCGGAAAGATATTAGATTTTTGAAAGAAAAAGTTCATGAGAAAGAAAAAGAGAATTTACAAATTGTTTGCCTAAATCAAAATCTTGAAATCTCTCAGAAGAAAACTGACAGTGATTTCAAGGCCTTGAAAACCAGTTTCAAAGCCTTGAAAAAACAAGTCAAGGAAGTAGTCACTGAGAACTCTGTACTGAGTAACAGCCTTGTTAATCTAAGACATCAGGATGATGAATTAGATAAACAAAAGAATACTCTCGTTGAGAAACTTCGAGAATCAAAATTAGTCAAAATCAAACTTGCAAGTTCAGAACAGAAGTTAAACTTGATTCTTGGAGGAAGTTCGAAGTCTGTTCACAAAACTGCTATTCGATACAATCCAAGTTTTCCAAAAAATAGCATTACCAGATTTGTGAAAGCTGGAAGCAAAACTTCTCCGAAGTGTCATTTTTGTAACAAGATTAGTCATATGAAGATGACTTGTCCTTTCAGAAGAAGAGACCCTCATATTATGAGTAATACATTGCCAGTTTAACTTAAAGGACAAGTCAGACAGATTTGGGTTCCTAAAGGGGTCAGACCACCCAACATGGTTGATCCTGAGTATGAATCCAAATTCCACACTTGGTCTAACAGTTGGGTAAGGAAGTGATTGGTGCTTGCAGGTTGTCACCAATATCAAAGAACAGAAGTGGTTTATGGACAGTGGTTGCTCAAGACACATGAGTGGAAAGAGATCTCTATTCTCAGAATTAAAAGAGCAATCTGAAGGTTTAATAACTCTTGGTGACAAAGGGAAATGCAATATTCTTGGTATTGGTAAAGTTGGTACAGATTCCGAAAATTCTATTTCTGATGTTTATCTAGTTGATGATTTGAAATTTAACTTGCTTAGTGTATCTCAACTTTGTGATAAAGGTAGTTATCTTTGCTAAAGAGAAGTGTGCGGTGCAAAATGAGAAATCAGGCAATTGCATTCTCACGGCCTCTAGATCAAACAATTTTTATACTTTTCAAACTAACAAAGTTGCAGGTAAAAGCTTAAAGTGCCTCAAGGCCTTGAAAGAGGATTCAAGGTTTTGGCACAGAAAGCTTGGTCATATTAGCTTGCATACCTTAAATAAATTGATCTCCAAAGATCTGGTAAGAGGATTACCATCTATCAAGTTCAAAGAAGATAAATTATGCAAAGCTTGTGCTCAGGGTAAGCAGGCCAGAAGCTCATTCAAACCAAAGAAGTTTGTAAGTACTTCTAGACCTATTGAACTGCTTCAAGATTTGTGTGGTCCTATGAGGACACCAACTCCAAAAGGTAAGAGGTATATGCTAGTTATTGTAGATGATTATTCTAGATATACTTGGGTTATGTTTTTGAAAGAAAAATCTGAAGCTCTCTCTGAATTTTCAACGATATTCAGAGAACTTCAAGACCTGAAAAAACCTACCCATTGCTTCAATTAGAAGTGATCATGGTAGAGAATTTGATCAACTAGAATTTTATTTGTTTTGTGCTAAGTATGGTATCTCTCACAATATTTTGCTCCTAGAACTCATCAACAGAATGGAGTTGTTGAAAGAAAGAACAGGACTCTTGAATACATGTCAAGGACAATGCTTCTAGAAAATAAGTTGTCAAAACATTACTGGGCAGAAGCTGTGAATACAGCAAATTATATTCTGAACAGGTTCTTGATCAGACCTATCTTGAAGAAAAACCCCTATGAACTCTTCAAAGGGAGAAAGCTAAACATCTCATACTTAAGACCCTTTGGTTTCACATGCTTTGTCCACAACAATGGTAAGGACAACTTGGGTAATTTTGATGCAAGAAGTGATGAAGGTATATTTCTTGGTTATTCTATTACTAGCAAAACTTATAGATTTTATAATAAAAGAACCAAGTTGGTTGAAGAAAGTATTCATGTTACTTTTTATGAAAGTTATGATGGTTCTTTGAGTGAAAGTTTTGCAGATTTGAATTTGAACAAGCATGAATCAGAAGAAGAAGCTGAGAACTCTCTTGGGTTCACGAAAGGTTCAGAAGGAAACATAAGCCATTTTCAAGACCTTGAAAACAGGTCTCAAGGCCTTGAAAATAGAGATCAAAGCGTTGACAAAGATGATCAGAAAGAAATGAATGATAAGGCCACTACTTCAAGACCAGATAAGATATATGGATAACCTGAACCATGGTATCCAAGAAAGAGATTCAAATATCTTTCATCTCATCCAGCTGACAACATCATCTCTGACCCAACCACTGGTACACAAACAAGGTCACAGTTTAAGAATCTCTGTGCCTTCAATGCTTTCATTTCTCTTGTAGAACCCAAAAATGTGAAGGAAGCTTTACAAGAAGCAGATTGGATTATAGCTATGCACAGTGAACTCAATGAGTTTGAAAGAAATAAGGTGTGGAACCTAGTACCTCCACCTACAAACCAGTCTGTCATTGGTACCATATGGGTGTTCAGAAACAATTTGGATGAGGATGGCAAAGTGATCATAAATAAAGCAAGGTTAGTTGCTCAATGTTACAATCAAGAAGAAAGAGTTGATTATGAGGAATTTTTGCTCCAGTTTACAGGTTAGAAGCAATTAGAATTCTGCTTGCATTTGCATCTTTCAAAAATATGAAACTGTTTCAAATGGATGTAAAATTTGCATTTTTGAATGGGTACTTACAAGAAGAAGTTTATTTTGCACAACCTCCTGGTTTTGAAAATGATAAGTTTCCAGATCATGTTTATAAACTTGACAAAACTTTTTATGGTTTGAAACAAGCTCCAAGGGCTTGGTATGAAAGACTGTCAAAGTTTCTGCTTGAAAATGATTTCTATAGAGGATTGGTAGACAAGACCCTTTTCCTAAAGACTCATGAGAAAGATTTACTTGTAGTTCAGATTAATGTTGATGATATTCTGTTTGGAGCTACTAATGATCTTATATGCAAAGAATTCTCAAGTCTTATGAGCAGGAAATTTGAAATGAGTATGATGGGAGAGTTGAACTTCTTCCTTGGACTTCAAATACATCAATTGAAGAAAGGCATCTTTCTGCATCAAAGCAAGTATACTAGGGACTTGCTGAACAAGTACAACATGTCTCAATCCAAAGAGATCAAGACTCCAATGACTTCTACACTGTATTTAGATAAAGATGAATCTGGTAAGAGTGTCAATGTGAAAGAGTATAGAGGTATGATTGGATTATTTCTATACCTTACCGCTAGTAGACCAGATATTATGCTCAGTGTATGTATGTGTGCAAGATTTCAAGCTGATCCAAAGGAATCACACTTAACTGCTGTGAAGAGAATATTCAAATATCTCAATTGTACCAAATACTTAGGGCTTTGGTATCCAAGACATTCTAAGTTCTCTTTGCATGGATTTTCAGATGCTGACTTTGCAGTTTACAAAGTTGATAGAAAAAGCACTTCTGGAACTTGCCAATTTATTGGATCATGTCTGATCAGTTGGTACTCCAAGAAACAGAACTCAGTTGCTCTATCAACAGCAGAAGCTTAATATATATATGCTGGTGCATGTTGTTCACAAATATTATGGATTGCTCAAAAATTAAGGGATCTTGGATTTGATTTCAGAATTATTCCCATCAAGTGTGACAACACTAGTGCAATATCTATTACAAAGAATCCAGTACAGCATTCAAGAACCAAGCATATTGATGTCATACATCATTTCATCAGAGATCATGCTGAGAAAGGTGATATTGTTCTTGAATTTGTTATTACTAACATGCAACTTGCAGATATCTTAACTAAACCATTTCCAGATGAAAGATTCTCAGCTCTAAGACTGGAATTAGGCATGCTAAATAAGGAAACATTGGTTTAGGGGGAGCATCAGGTAAGGCAGGTAAGTTATTATGTGTTTCAAAGGTTTGAAATGATTTTCAAAGCCTTGAAAATCTATTCAAATCTTTGGTCTTATGTGTTTTAGCTTAACATCATTTCAAGATCTTGAAACTATTTTCAAAGCCTTGAAAATAAGACTGATAACTGCTTAGTGAATAAGTTTTGGATCATTCAGTATTGGGTGCTATCTTTGTAGATATTTTCTCAATATTGCCCATACCTTCTTCGAAATTGATTTTCAGCCAAATATAGTATTACATTATTTATTTCCAACGGCTTCAAAGATTTGAATCTTTTTTGATCATTACAGATCTTTTAAGATTAGAAAAATATTGCAGTTTCCTTTTCAAACACAAAATCTCTGAGTATTTATCTCCTTCTCTTCTCCTTCACTCCGTATTCAATTCCACCTCTCTCTATTCTTCTCCCAAACACTAATGAGCACTAGAAGAGCCTCCAACAGAATCAAGATGGCCGGAGGTTCAAAACAGAGTATAGAGAAGAAGAGAAAGATAACTGAAGAAAAGGTTCTAGCTATCGGTGAAGACTCAGAGTCAAAGAGCTTTACTGATGAAGAACAGGAGTCTTCACCACCAAAGAAGACGGTGAAAAAGGACCAGATTCAAGCAACTGGAAATAAGAAACAGACTGCATTATCTTCTCAAGAGAAGAAGAAGGGAATCCATATAGGAAGTCCTAGGAGAGACAAGAAAGAGATAGACACAGGAGTCAAAGGAAAAGGAAATTGTCATTCCAGACTCAGACTCAGATACTACTTCAGGATCATATGGAGTGTACTCTGTGTCCAGCAAGGGAAAACATGAGAAGGATTCGTTCAAGTCTGTGGATGCATCAAAAACAGGAAAGTAGGATCACAAAATACCCTCTTCGCAAAAGAAAAGGATGGCTGTAAAGAAGAAACTAAAGCATGGAAGAAAAGATTTGGAAGGACTCACCTTCTTGTTCAACAGTGTTATAGAGAAGATCAGTTCTTTCATTGAGGAACTAGATGTGGTTTCAAAATAAGTCAAATCCAATGATGAAGATAGTGAGGAAGAAGAGGTAGATCAGGATGGAGATGAAGACCCAACCCCTTAATCCTGCCTACTCTTTCTTTTACAATCTTTTAAGATTTATTTTTCAAAATTTCCAGACACTGATCTAACAGCTTCTCATTATTTTTGATGAAAGTAAAAAAGGTGGAGAAAAATCTTAGGTTGTTTTGTTTTTTTTTCTTTTGGAATTACTGTGTTATTCTTACTATTATGTGCTAATCAGTATTTTTTGCAGATACTTAGAGTCAAAACAGTTGAGGTATTGTCTTTCATCAAGGGGGTGATTGTAAATTCACAGGTTTCATGGCCTTGAACAAGTTTTCAAAGCCTTGAATCAGGTTTCACAAGCTTGAAATAGCAGCCCTTGAACCAGGTTTAAAAGCCTTGAAACTGTCTGACCTGCATACATGTTTTGAGGGGGAGTTTCTCTAAAATTTTTTGATTTAATTTCATCCCTCTCGCCCCTGCACTTGATGTGTTATTATTTGTTGATGAAAGACAAACTGTTTTGATATATCTAACATGTTTAATCCATTATTTTGACTCAGTTTTGCAGGGAAATTTTAATCCCTAAATATGCCGGATTTGTTTCCTTATCTGGATTTTGCAGGAAAGGAAATCACTTAGTGAAGATGATCCTATGATCAATCAGAGACTCGTGACAACTTATCATAATGTTTAAATACAAGATCACAACAATATCTCTGTAGATTGTGATCAACTATCTGTTGGAGAAAGCTGTTAAGAGAGTCAAAGTTTGTTGCCTACAAAATAGAAAGCTGTTGCTGAAAATCAGGGAAGTTTTCCAGAGTTTCAAACAGTATAAATGGAGCTCATTTTGAAGAAACAAGATACAACTCTCAACGGGCAAAAAAGAGAGACCCAATTCTGGATTGACAAGCATCAAAGAAGTTCATCACTCTCACAATCCAACTGACATAAGTTCACTGCATTCTTCATTGCAGTTCTACATTCTAGTGTTCTTCTGTATTGTGCTTTATTGGTAGAACATTTCTGTAATACTTCTATATTTCATTCTCAAGGATTGTTCAAGGTGAACAATAGAGAATTCTTAGTTAACAATTAGCTAGAGCAGGTACTAGATAGGTTAGAGAGAACCACAAGCTGTAACAGAGTAAGGGAACTCTTTGTGCTTGAGATCTAGGGCTTAGCTTTTGATTAATAAAAATTGAGTTGAAAATCCTACAGGGAGGAGATACCTGAGGTCGAGACGTAGGTCAAGGTGGACTGAACTCTATAAATCCTTTGTCTCTAGCATTTACAGTTCATTCACATTCATAATTTTTACAACACTCAAACTCGTCTTTTTTTCAAGGATTTGAAACTCTTCTCAAGGCCTTGAAAAAGACTTGTCTGTTTCATTAAAATGTATCTCTTTTCAAAGATTTGAATTTGTGTTCAAGGCCTTGTAATCCTTTCCAATTGAGCTAAAACTCTTTTCCTCCTCAAGTTTTGCAAAAAGTTGGCATACTCTTTTCAACCTCTCCCCCCCCCCCTTCTAGAGTATTTGTGCTGCATATCCATCTGCATACTTCCCTTTCACTATTGATCCTTCTATTTAATTAGTTCTACTAATCAATCCCAAAGTCTGGTTGAATCCATAGGGTGTGTGACCCAATAGGTTTCTACTTAGTTTTTAGTAACAATTACTAACATAGAGCAGCCAACTAATAGAAATAGTCAGTGATCCGACAAACCTTGTGACCAATGTTACCGTATAGTATTATTCTTTTGTCTCCATATCCGGATAGGACACGAGACATACAAGTCACACTCGTATATCCAATCCATAGTCTCGATCATGGGAATAGTCGTACCCATGCAGATAACATCAATATCCTATTTTGATTTATTCGAGTCTGGCCAGACATTCTATAAGCACTACCCCTCGAGTGGTCGTGGATATCTTCTCCCTTATGTGGGAGGGACAAATCCTCTCTACATCACTGAAATCTCTAAGCTTGCTTCTTATTGTGTCCGATAAAAGCCTTTATTACTACCCAGTCACAGTGTAGTGTTTGACGATATCAAAACACAATATTCCACAACTAGAGTATCCAATGACTTCAAGTCTAAGGACCACAATACCATTGTCACAACGAGGAGCACTTGTGACTTTAACATAATTAATGTAGCCTTCTCGTGGTGGGTCAATCCAATATGCCATTACCCCTAATGCATACCCATGTGCTAGACTTGATATCCCTATATCAATCTATCCACATACTAGTCTAGAGTTGATCGTCATATTAATCAATATAAACGACTAGGAATATTTAAGATAAACAACAATTTGTAATCTAAGACTTCATTATATTAAATATCTCCATAAATAATATAATGATTATTTTAGCCAAAATAATATTCATACTAAATAAGATTGCCTCTAGGGAATCTATTCCAACGCTAGTGACTTCAAGTCTAAGGACCACAACACCATTATCACTACGAGAAGCACCTATGACATTAACATAATTTATATGTAGCCTTCTCGTGGTGGGTCAATCCAGTATGTCATTACTCCTAATGCGTACCCATGTGTTAGGATTGATACCTCCATATCAATCTACCCAAATACTAGTCTATAGTGATCGTCCTATCAATCAATATACTAGACTATGGCTATTTAAGATAAACAACAATTGTAATCTAATGACTTCATTATATTAAATATTTCCATAAATGAATATTCTAGCCAAAACAATATTCATACTAAATATAGATTACCTCTAGGGAATCTAATCGAATAGTCTCCTACTTGTACTAGAGCCAATTAGGTGCATCTCGTATTCTCATATAGTGTGCCCTTCATGCTTTCATTGAATAAGCGTCTTTGTAAGTGGATATGAAAGATTGTCATATGTTGGAAGCTTGCAGATCTTCACATCTCCTCTATCGATGATCTCTCGAATAAAATGGAACTCATTGAGTATGTTCTTTGTGTTCTATTGTGACATGGGTTCCTTGGATTGTGCGATCGCTCCAGTGTTGTCACGATACAACATAATTGGATCCACAATACTAGGAACCACACCCAGCTCAGTGATGAACTTCCTAATCCAAACAACCTCATTTGTTGCACCAGATGCAAAAATGTACACGACCTCAGTTTTAGAATCAGTAACCGTCTCTTGCTTCGAACTCTTCCAGCTCACAACTCCTCCATTCAGGCAAAACACAAACCGCGACTGCGATCTGAAATCATCCTTTTCGTTTGGAAGCTTGGATCAGTGTAACCTTTTACACTTAGCTCTTCGTCCCCTTCATATATCAAGAATGCATCCTTAGTCCTTCTCAGGAACTTAAGGATATTCTTGACAGCAATCCAGTGACTCTCACCCATATTGGACTGGTATCTGCTTGTCATACTCAAATCGTATGACACATCTGGTCTAGTACATAACATGGTGTACATGATAGATCCTATGGCAGATACATATGGGATCTTACTCATACAGTTCTTCTCAATCTCATTGGAAGGAAATTCAGCCTTCGAAAAGGTGACACCATGCGACATGGGCAAGAATCCTTTATTTGATTCATGCATGTTGAACCGTTTCAAAACTTTGTCTATATATGTATTGTTGGTGTAGATGCCCTAAAGGCAATCTAGTTTTGTATGAACGTTATTTTTGGATAGATTATTCATTTCGTTATTTATGGAAATATATAATATAATGAAGTCCTTATATTATAATTGTTGTTTATCTCAAGTATCCCTAGTCAAGTGTATTGATCAATAGGACAATCACTATGCATGGAGAATAGTATGTGGGTAGATTGATATCAAGTCTAGCAGATGGGTATGTATTAGGAGTAATGACATACTGGATTGACCCACCACGAGAAGGCTACATATGAATTATGTGAATGTCACAAGTGCTTGTCGTAGTGACAATGGTGTTGTACTCCTTAGACTTGAAGTCACTAGATACTCTAGTTGTGAAATATCATGTTTTGATATTAACAAACTTTACACCGTAACTGGGTAACTTTAAAGATGATATTCAGACATGATAGGAAGCAAGATGAGAGATGGTAGTGACGTAGAGAGGATTTGTCCCTCTCACAAAATGGGAGTAAATATCCAAGGGCCACTCGAGGGGTAGTGCTTATGGAATGTCTGGCCACACTCAGATAAAACAATATGTGATATTGTTGTTATATGTATAGATAAGCTACACAGGATTGAGAAACTATGGATTGGATATACGAGTGTGACGTTTATGTCTCGTGTCCGATCCAGATATGGAGACATAGGGAAATGTACAACACGGTAACATTGGGCACAAGGTTTGTCAGATTACTGATTATTTCTATTGTTGGGTGGCATTGATGTGTTGCTAGACACCTCTCAATATTTGTGATTGTTACTGCCAACTTAATATAAACCTACAAGGTCACACACCAAAAGGAATAAACTGGGTATAAATATTAATGGGTCAATTACTGATAACCCACCTCCAGTATGACATAATGATCCATATCCCACCTCCAGTTTCAAAACTACCTGTTTACCACCTAACGTTTATTCTTGTTTGCATTTAACAACTGGGGTGATTTTCCGTCCAAAATAACAGCTTGCCATCTCTTTTTAAGACCTTTGTGTCCTTTTGTTCAGGGATATTTTAGTCATTTTCAAATTCAATTAAAAACATTTATCAATCCATTAATAATGTTACCACAATCACCGTCGGTCAACCTGTCGCTACAAGCCTACAACACCATCTAAGACATAACCACCACCACCAATTGACGAAACACAACAACACACCACCATGAAATCCGGCGAGCGAACTCATAGCCAAGTCGAATAAGAAACCACCCAAACGCCGATAACCACCATCCAAACCTCCATTGAGTCCGGCGTCACAATCTCCGCCGGATTCGCCATCTCTGAAAATCGAACATCACATCCCACTCTGAAACTTGGAACCCGACGCCACAATCTCCGCCGGATTCCGGCGACCTTACTGTCACAAACACATTATCGAACGACCCTGTCTCTGATTTGATTCCAAATGCAAATTTCTGTCTATGATTTGAACAAAGTTCTATCTCTTAATCGAAACCAAACAAGCTCTCTGTTACATCAACCAGCCGTCACCATGAGTCAATCGACACCAATTCGGAAAAAAACCTAAAATCAAAACAGAACAGAAATCAGATTGAGTCCGAGTGAAAGGGAGAGAGATAGAGAATGAGAGGAGATTGAGAACCCCGCACCACCGCCGACGCCACCATGTCCCGCCTCACAGACCCTTTCTCTGCCTCACCCACGTCCATCGATCAATTCCCCTACCTCCCAATCGACCTAGCTGAAAAACTAATCAATCGAGTCTCTGTTCCGATCGAACGAGAATCTTTCCCAATCCACCTTCAATCTGAACAAACATGAATCCCCAGTAAACTCCAGACCTGGTTGAAACCTTAGACCAACCGAACAATCCAAGAATCTTCTGTTTTGCTTCACAATGGAGACCCACAAACCCGACCCTCTCCGCTCGACCGAGAAAAAATCCTTAACCCAGAACCACAACTCAAACAGATCATCCAACAGCACCGCCTCCATCATCTCTCGGTCTCCCTTCGACAATGGTCAGACACAACCCCAGTCCAAAATGATCGAGAGGGCAGAGAAGATTGACAGAGGGCGAGAGGAGTAGAGATTGAACCGGTGTTGTAGTTCCTAGCTTTTGGATCTCATATGTGGAGAGATTCAGAGAAAAGAGATATGGGCAGCGAGAGAGATAGAGAGAAATTTTTCATTTTCTCAATCTTTATTTTTGTATACTTTTACTTTCACACAAAAAAATCTTTGTAGACTTTTGATTAGAGATGGCAGGTGGTGACCGAATTGTCAATTTTGCCCTTTTAGTCCGTCAGTTAATTTGGACGGAAAATCATCCCAGTTGTTAAATGCAAACAAAAAGAAACCTTAAGTGGTAATTAGAGAGTTTCGAAACTGGAAGTGGGATATGGATCATTATGGCATACTGGAAGTGGGTAATTAGTAATTGACCCAATATTAATTAGTTGGAATAATTAGCAATTATATGGATAAAGGATCAAAAGGAAATCACATGCAAAGTTAGTTGGTCAAAATTGCAAAGTTGACTAATCTGTGTATGGACAGAATTAGGCTATTCCTTGTATGGACAAGATTAGGCTATTAGACTAATCCATGTATGGACATGATTAGAATAGGAGACTAATCTATGTACGAACATGATTAGTATTGGGGCAAATTTGTTGTAAATAAGGAGTTATTGGCTATAAAAAGGGATTCCTAGACCTATTATTTCACAAGAGTTGTAATTGAGTGAAATAACATAGCAAGGAGAAACCCCTAGAGGAGCCGTCCCCCTACCCGTCGGCAACCAAGGGCTTCGGCCATCTAGCTCCGTTTTGCGTGATCGTTTATTCTCTTCTTCAATGTTGCTAGCACAAGGCGTTAAGGAGATTCCAACTGACAATCCCAAGGTGTGGATACCATAGAGACGAAGACACTATTCTTCTTTGTGATCATACAAACTTACAAGGTACACAAATCTTCTATTATCACGTTATGATGACTTAACCTGCGATTCACGGACGATCTTGATCCAGAAATATTATTGTATTTCTGCTGCGCATCCTGCATCAAAACCCTACAGTGGTATCAGATCCACAAGTCATAGCACATAACGTGGTTTATGTGTAATCTGCTTTATCAGTTTTACACCGTATCGTTAAATTTTGCGAAAAATGATATTCGTATCATGATACGATTTGAATATGATGCAATAGGAAATAAGCCAATTTTACATATCCTGTAAAGATTGACTAACTTTGTATATATATGATGTATATTTTGGAGATTTGAAAAGCTAGAGATTGGGCACAAATTGGGAAAAAAATGTGTTTTTTTCCTAAAAAATTGGAAATTTGCCCGCAAGGAAGGAATTTTTTTTGAAACTTACCCCATGGGGTTCGGCCAAGGGCCCGTCCCCATCTAACTTGGTGCCCTGACAAAGACCAGTCGACCTACCAGGTTCGGCCAGCTCTCGTTTTGACCGTGCGGGCTGGTCTGACCGGTTTGGCCCGGTTCAACAAGTCCAAATGTGTTCAACCAATTGGATTGTTGTGCCGTTTGACAGTCTTGACCCTAGAAATCCTAAATTTAAATAAAATTGTCCAAGCGCGATAAAATTGGATTTTAAATGTTGATGTGTTTTATCGCATGGTGGTTGGATGTGGCCTATGCTGTGGATGTTTGTTTTGTGATTTGTTTTGGTTTGGTTTGGTTTTGATGTAACTAATGTAATTAATTTTACGTCATGCGTGTCGTCTTCTTCCTCGCATGTGAGGTCTCTCTATTTAGTTTGTAGGTGCTATCTAGAACTAGATAGATAGAATATAGCCAAGGCATGGAGAAGAAGATCAAAGACTAAAGTAACCACAAGACGGTGAAGAACCACAAGGTAGGACACATGGACTAAAGGTGGAGGCACATGGATATGAGCTTTCTACTTTAGGGATTATAGATATTCTCATTGGCTTGGGAATATCTTAGTTTTATGGGCCACATTCATACCATGTTATATTTATTTTTTATTTATGGTCTTGTTATTTATTTTTGATGTATGGTGGACGCATGCAAAACATAACAACATAATAATTAAACAATTTGATCTTTTATTTGGGATTTCCCAATCCAAATAAGTAGATCAGTTGATATGATCAACAAATTAAAATTTGGCGAGGAAATTCCTCAACAATAAATATTACGTTTTGCCTTCTCTTGCTTAACACTCGTCATGATCAAGGTCTATTTAGTTCGGGTTTGCCAAATCAAGGTGACTTGATTCATCATGATGTGATGCGACGACACAAGCAAGTAATGTGCGGTTGTTGAATTAAGAGGTTAAACGCAACTAAGCTACTTCAATAGGATTTAAAGCATAGAGGAGAAATTTCCCTCTCCATCATCTGCCAATACGAAGTAGAGACTAAAGGAAGGAACATCAAAGAATGGTTCTTTAGATGTGACATGTCTCCTGTTAGCTGCCATGAACTCTGAGCTCTGGAAGCAAGATGAGGACATGGAGGAGTATGATATGATCATTTAAAGAAGCTCTTTCAAAGAGTGAGCTAGACATGAAAGGTTTGAAGTATCAAGGACTTTTTTCAAAAGCAATTTACTCAATATGATTGAGAATCGCTGAACAAAGCACTAATAATGGCAAAGGCAAAACCATATTGATGATTATAAGGGGAAAAGGCAAATGGTTTGCCCGTGAACCCAAATGTAAAAGCAAGTTTCTTGCTAAAACCAATGAGTTTGCCTTCAAGCCCAAAAGGGTGGTAATGTGGAAGAGGAACTGCCCAAAAATATCCGGAAGATAAAAGGCTTGGAATAGTTATTCCACCACCACTAGATATTTTTATTATAGACGAGAATTATCTATCTCATCATCATGGGTATTAGATATTGGATGAGAATCTCACATTTATAGAAATGTGTAGGATTATAGACTAATGAATAAGGGAGAGATAACCCTACACATGGGGCAGTGAAGCAAGAGTTTCTGAATTTTCCGTAGGGACTATCATGTATCTCTTTCTTCTGGAATTATCCATGAATTCGCAAATGCTTTTATGTCCCTGCTATGAGTAGGAACATTGTCGCAATTTCTTGTTTGGACAAAAAAAGGTTTTTCCGTCATTATAAAGGAGAAGTGTTGCTCAGTTTATTTTGATAGTATGCATTATTGTAATGCTCTTTTGTCTAATGTATTGTATATCCTTAATCTAGATAATTCCGTCTATAACATAATTACCAAGAGGATTAAAACTAATGATTTAAATTCTACTTATCTATTAAACTGTCGTTTAGGCCATATAATCGACAAACACATTTCTAGAATCCATAAGGATGGATTTCTAGACTCATTTGACTATGAAACTTATGAGCCATGTGAATCTTGTTTATTGGGAAAAATGACTAAGTCCCCTTTCAATAAGAAAGGTGAGATGACTAGTGAGCTATTGACACATACTGATGTGTGTGGACTATTTTTCACGCCTGTGGTTATCCTTACTTCATTATATTTACCGATGACTTCAGTAGATATGAATTTGTGTATCTTATGAAGAAAAAGAGTATTAAGGCTCTATGATTGGATCGTGGGGGAGAATACTTAAGCCAATAGTTTGATGACTATCTAAGAGAGAGTCGGATCTTGTCCCGACTCACTCCACCTGGAACAACACAATGGAATGGTGTGTCTGAGAGGATAAATCGAACACTGTTGGACATGGTTCGATCTATGATGTGTCAAACAGATCTTCATATATCATTTTTGGCACACACTCTATTAACTGCAGCTTTTACCCTTAACCGTGTTCCATCCAAAACAGTCATGAAGACACCATATGATATATGGACTGGGAGACGTCCCATAGTGTCCTTTATGAAGATTTGGGGTTGCGAGGTCTATGTAAAGCGTTTAAAATCAGACAAGCTCGGACCCAAGTCAGATAAGTGTAAGTTTGTGGGATATCCTAAGGAAACGAAAGGATATTATTTCTACAATCCAACCGATAAAAAAGTGTTTGTTGCTCTGACCGGTGTGTTTCTAGACAGAGAATTTGTCTCTGAAGAATCCAGTGGGAGGACTGTAGTACTTGAAGAGGTTAAAGAACCATAAACCATTGATCCAACAATGGAACATGAGCAGGAACCGCAAGCTGTTGTGGAGCAACCTTCTCAAGTAACACAAGAACTTCATCGGCCGAGTAGGGTACGTTAGGATCCAGAGAGGTATGGACTTCTCGTGACTGAGCGCGGTGACGTACCACTCATGGATGATGAGCCTACTACCTATGGAGAGGCTGTAAATGGGCCGGACTCTAAGAAATGGCTTGAAGCCATGAGATCTTAAATGGAATCCATGTATACCAACAAAGTATGGACTTTGGTAGTCACCTGAAGGTGCTAGGCCCACAATGTGCAAGTGGGTCTTTAAGAAGAAGACCGACATGGATGGAAACGTGGTTACCTACCAGGGACGATTGATGATAAAATGATTCTGACAGATTCATGGTATTGACTATGATGGAACTTTTTCCCCAGTCTCGATGACCAAATCCATTTGTATCTTACTTGATATTGCAGCTTATCATGACTATGAGATTTGACTCATGGATGTCACAACATCGTTTCTGTATGGAAACCTCCTTGAGGATGTGTACATGACATAGCCAAAGGGTTTTGAGAATCCAGAGCATGCCAACTAAGTCAGTAAGTTGAAACGATCTATTTATGGATTGAAGCAAGCTTCCAGGAGTTGGAATCTACGTTTTGATGATACAGTCAAAGAGTTTGGCTTCATCAAGAACGAAAATGAACCTTGTGTCTACAATAAGGTTAGTGGTAAGTTGAAACGATCTATTTATGGATTGAAGCAAGCTTCCAGAAGTTGGAATCTACGTTTTGATGATACAGTCAAAGAGTTTGGCTTCATCAAGAACGAAAATGAACCTTGTGTCTACAATAAGGTTAGTGGGAGCTCTGTTGTGTTTCTGGTCTTGTATGTGGATGACTTACTACTCATTGGAAAGGATGTCCCTACCTTGCAATATGTGAAAGATTGGCTAGAGAAGTGTTTCTCAATCAAAGACTTAGGGGATGCGACTTATATACTTGGTATCAAGATCTGTAGAGATAGATCTAGGAAGCTGCTCGACCTAAGTCAAAGTACATGTTGAGTTGGTGCCTTGAATTGGTCAAAGGCTGCCAAACTCTTTGTTTCCAACTTTGATTAGGAAACATTGGAAGTTAAAAGCGGTGGAGGATTAGGTGGGAAACAAGTTTGTTTCCAAATTGGATTTGGAAACTTTAGGGATTTATTAGCACTATATAAAGAACCTAGTAGTCACAATATTAGTTATGCTAAACATTCTTGTAGTCTTGTTCCTCTTAAGTGAATAAAGAGTGCTTTTCCGCCGTGGAGGTAGCTAGTAAATATTTTACTAGCGAACCACGTAAAATACTCGTGTTCTTCTTTATTCGTTCTTCGTTCGTGAGGTGGTTTTTCATAACAAACTGGTATCAGAGCTCGAGTTTGGCGGTGTTTCAAGATCAAGATCGAGGCGGAGCAAAGCTACGGTTTCACAACTTGGTGAAATCAAAGCTAGGGTTTTGCGATCTAGGTGGAGCACGCGACTAGGGTTCAAGATCCACCAAGAACGATGTTCGGATCGATGTTGAAGATCGACAGGTTCACAGGAGGGAACAGCTTCAGTCTGTGGAAGATAAAGATGGAGGCTTTACTCAAATCGCAAGGCTTGTGGGCACCTTTGAACGCGGACAAGGAAGGTATGAATGTTGCATCAGCGGAGTTCAAGGCGATGGAGGAGAAGGCACACACAACGATTATGTTGTGCTTATCGGATGACGTGATCATCGAGATCGCAGATCAGAAGGAAGCAGCAAAGCTCTGGATCAAGTTGGAGAGTCTCTACATGAGGAAGAGTCTCACTAGCAAGTTGATGCTAAAGAAAAGGCTCTTCACCCTACGGATGCTCGAAGGTACGGCTCTCAAGGACCATCTTGATCAATTGAACACAATTCTGTTAGATTTGCGTAATATTGGCGAGAAGGTGGAGGATGAGGATACTGCACTTTTGTTGTTGGTCTCGTTACCCCCATCATATGAGAACTTCGTGCAGTCGTTCATTGCGAACAAGGACGAATTATCCCTAGAGGAGGTGAGATCGGCGCTTCATGCTAGGGAACTGCGCCATAAGGGTGCAGGCACAGGTATAGAGGACCATGCTTCCGGACTGATGGCAACGGGGGGAAGCAAGAAGGGTAAGAAGAACAAGAAGAAGCAGTTCTCAGGTTCTAAGTTACCCAAGGATGTATGAAAAGGGGCACTGGAAGAGAGATTGCCCAAAACGAGGTCAACAGGGGCAGAATGGATCCGCAGACGTAGCAGAACAAGGTAACTCGTCTGAGGATGATTACGTTCTAATGGCGGATGTTGTCACGCACTCTCAAGATGCGTGGGTCCTTGATTCCGGAGCTTCCTATCATATTTGCTCTAACAGGGAGCTATTCTCGACGTACGACCAAACGGATGGAGGGTCTGTCTACATGGAAAACGGAGCCATCTGTAAGGTGATTGGGAGCGGCTCAGTTAGATTGAAGACGAATGAAGGGAAGTTATGTACCTTGGAGCAGGTCAGACATATACCACTTATTAAGAAGAATCTGATCTCCTTGAGTCTACTCGACAGCAAGGGATATAGTTTCAAAGGTGAAGGTGGAGATCTGCAAGTCTGCAAGGGTTCTAAGGTGATTCTCAGGGGATTCAAGAATGGGACTGTGTACATGTTGCAAGGTTCGACGATCACAGGTTCTGCTGGAGTTGTCTCAGCCGAGATTAAGGAAGCTGATCTAACTAAGCTGTGGCATATGAGGCTCGGTCATATGAGTGAACGTGGAATGCAGGAACTTCACAAGAAAGGCTATCTCACCGGGTTTTGTGAGCACTGCGTGTATGGGAAGCTACAGCGTAGCAAGTTCCCTAAGGCGGTTCATAGAACGAAAGGTACTCTTGATTATATCCATTCGGATTTCTGGGGTCCATCTCGAGTCGAGGCGATTGGAGGGTACAGGTATTTCCCAAGCATCATAGACGATTACTACATGATGACTTGGATATTCTTGATGAAGCACAAGAGTGAAGCCTTCGCAAGATTCAAGGAGTGGAAGACACTAGTAGAGAATCAGGTGGGAAAAAAGGTGAAGAGGCTGCGCACGGACAACGTCTTAGAGTTTTGTTCATCAGAGTTTGATGGATTCTGCAAGGATCAGGGAATATCACGCCATCGCACCGTTCGACACACACCGCAGCAGAACGGTGTAGCCGAGAGAATGAATCAGACACTTTTGGCGAAAGCAAGGTGCATGCTTTCGAATGTGAGTCTTTCTAGAGGTTTCTAGGGAGAGGCAATTTCCATGGCATGCTATCTCATAAATCGGAGCCCGCACACAGGTATAGGATGCAAGATTCTTATGGAAGTCTGGTCCAGTAATGCAGTGGATTACTCGGATTTGAGAATTTTTGGTTGTGTTGCCTATTATCACGTTGATGATGGCAAACTATAACCAAGAGCTAAGAAGGGAGTATTCATGGGTTTCGGAACATGTGTGAAGGGATACAAGATATGGGATGACAACAAGATTATACTTAGCAGAAGTGTAGTCTTTGATGAGACTCATATTTTGAAGAACTCCATGGAGGTGGAGCTTGGAGGTGCAAAGAATAAAGTGGAGAGAGAGTCGGATCCTACTGATCCTAAGGATTCCGAAATCCCTACACCGCCGCCAGAAGCAGAAGAGGAAGAAGCAGAAGAGTCTGATAGTGAGGATGCGTCTACACCAGAGGAACCGGTTCATCAAAATATTGCTGAAGGAAGACCAAGGAGAGTCATAATGCCTCCGGCGAGATACATAGATGATGGTATGGTGGGATATGCATTACAGGTAGCGGAAGAGGTAGAGGACGAGCCATCCTCATACAAGGCCGCTATATCTAGGTCTGAGTCAGCACAATGGATTGTCACAATGGGAGAGGAGATGGAGTCTCTTAGCAAGAACTCGACTTGGGAGTTTGTTAAATTGCCAGCGGGAAGGAAGATAATCAGCTGCAAGTGGGTTTTCAGAAGAAAGGAAAGAACTACATCTGGAGAGGGCGTCAAGTATAAGGCAAGGCTAGTTGCAAGAGGGTTCAGTCATAAAGAGGGAGTTGAATACAACGGGATCTTCTCACCGGTGGTCAGACATACTTCTATCCGGGTGCTACTAGCAATGGTGGCACACCACGACCTAGAGCTTGAGAAATTTGATGTAAAAACAGCTTTCCTGCACGGAGAGTTGGAGGAGGATATATACATGAGCCAACCGGAGGGGTTCCAAGTTCTCGGAAGAGAGAACCACGTGTGCAAGCTGAAGAGATCTCTCTACGGACTTAAACAGTCACCGAGGCAATGGTACAAGAGGTTTGACAACTTCATGTTGAAGATTGGTTACCACAAGTGCGAGTATGATTGCTGCGTGTACCACAAAGAGTTGCATGGTGGATCACGTATTTACCTAGTTCTATATGTGGATGATATTATGATTGCAACTCGAAATATCAAGGAAATTAGAGAACTGAAGAGGTCCCTTAGCGCGGAATTCGAGATAAAGGATCTGGGATCTGCTCGGAAGATATTAGGAGTTGAGATCTATAGAGACAGGAAGAAGAAGAAGCTTTTCTTGTCACTGCAGGGATGCATCAAGAAAGTCTTGGCAAGATTCGGGATGTTATCAGTTAAAGCTATAGATACTCCTATGGAAACTAACAGCAAGCTAGGAATGTACACCGTTCAGACTGAGGAGGAGAAGGAGTACATGTCCAAGGTTCCATATGCTAGCGTAGTTGGAAGTCTCATGTATGCTATGGTCTGCACTCGACCAGACATAGCATTCGCTATTGGTGTGGTTAGTCGTTTTATGGCTCATCCGGGTAGGGACCATTGGTAGGCGGTGAAGCGCATATTCAGGTACCTTAAGGGTACGTCAGACATTGGCCTATGCTATGGGTCTAGTGAAGACATCTTGGTAGCTGGTTTCTTGGATGCGGAATATGCAGGGGATATTGACAGTAGAAGATCAATGACAGGCTATGTATTTTCTCTGGGAGCATTTGTTGTGAGTTGGAAGGCTACGCTACAGCCGACGGTGACTTTGTCCACCACGGAGACAGAGTATATGGCTCTAACGGAAGCAGCAAAGGAGGAAATTTGGCTTAAGGGAATGGTCAATGATCTAGGGCTACTTCAAGATCAGGCGATAGTCTACTGTGATAGCTTGAGTGCGATTAGCTTGACTAAGGACCAGGTTCATCATGAAAGGACCAAGCATATCGACGTCAGGAATCATTTTCTGAGAAACGAGAACAGGATCAAGGTGATGAAGGTGGGGACTGCTGACAACCCCGCGGATATGTTCACCAAGCCAGTTCCGGAGAGCAAGTTCCAGCATTGTCTGGATTTGCTCAACATCTTGAGCCAGTGACCCCCTTCGGGGCATGTTGAACCCGGTGGGAGTCCAGTGAGTCTCTGTGACGAGAGACATAGGGTGCGGAGAAGACGTAGCTTTATTTACGAGAAGAGGAGCAGCTGCTGTTGACGAGACAATTCAAGTCAAGGTGGAGATTTGTTGAGTTGGTTCCTTGAATTGGTCAAAGGCTGCCAAAATCTTTGTTTCCAACTTTGATTAGGAAACATTGGAAGTCAAAGGCGGTGGAGGATTAGTTAGGAAACAAGTTTGTTTCCAAATCGGATTTGGAAACTTTAGGGATTTCCTAGCACTATATAAAGAACCTAGTATTCACATTATTAGGTATGCTAAACATTCTTGTAGTCTTGTTCCTCTTAAGTGAATAAAGAGTGCTTTTCCGCCGTGGAGGTAGCTAGTAAATATTTTACTAGCGAACCACGTAAAATACTCGTGTTCTTCTTTATTCGTTCTTCGTTCGTGAGGTGATTTGTCATAATAGTACATATATAGACAAGATGCTGAAACGGTTCAACATGCAAGAATCGAAGAAAGGATTCTTGCCCATGTCGCATGGAGTCACCCTTACGAAGGCTTACAGTCCTTCCAATCAGATTGAGAAGGACCGCATGAGTAGGATCCCATACGCGTCGGCTCTTGAATATATCATGTACGCCATGTTGTGTACTAGACTAGATGTGTCATACGATTTAAGTATGGCAAGCAGATACCTGTCCAATCCGGGTGAGAGTCACTGGATTGTTGTCAAGAATATCCTTAAGTACTTGAGAAGAACTAAGAATGCATTCTTGATATATGGAGGGGATGATGAACTTAGTGTAATAGGTTAAACTGATGCGAGCTTCCAAATCGACAAGGATGATTTCAGATCGTAGTCGAGATTTGTGTTTTGCTTAATGGAGGAACTGTGAGCTGGAAAGGGTCTTGGGCAAGATTCAATTGCCGATTATGCAATACATATCTAAGTATATTATTTCATCAGATTCACATACTCAAGAGATTCCATCTCATTCGAGAGATTATCAATAGAGGAGATGTGAAGATATGCAAAGTACCGACAAATGACGTCCTTGCGGACTTTCTTATCAAACCCTTTGCTCAGTGAAAGCATGAGCGCCGCGCTAGATCAATAGGCGTACGAGATGTACCAGATTGGCTCTAGTGCAAGTGGGAGACTATTAGTGTAGATGCCCTAGAGGAAATCTAGTTTAGTATGAAAATTATTTTTGGCTAGAATATTCATTTTATTATTTATGTAGATATATAATATAACGAAGTCCTTAGATTACAAATGTTGTTTATCTTAAGTATTCCTATTCAAGTATATTGATCAATAGGACAATCACTATCCACGGAGACTAGTATGTGGGTAGATTGATATGGAGATATCAAGTCTAACATATGGGTATGCATTAGGAGTAATGACGTACTGGATTGACCCACTACGAGAAGGCTGCATATGAATTATGTGAATGTCACAAGTGCTTCTCGTAGTGACAGTGGTGTTGTAGTCCTTAGACTTGAAGTCACTAGATACTCTAGCTGTGAAATATCATGTTTTGATATTATCAAACGTTACACCGTAACTGGATAACTATAGAGATGATAATCGGACCTGATAGGAAGCAATATGAGAGATGGTAGTGACGTAGAGAGAATTTTTCCTTCCCACATAATGGGAGCAAATATCCAAGGGCCACTCAGGGGGTAGTGCTTATGGAATGTCTGGCCATACTCAGATAAAACAATATATGTGATATTGTTTTATATGTGTATAGATAATCATATTCCCAAGATCAAGAAACTATGTATTGGATATACGAGTGTGACGTTTATGTCTCATGTCCAGTCCGGATACTGAGACAAATGGACATGTACAACACGGTAACATTTGGCACACAGTTTATCAGATCACTGAATATTCTATTAGTTGGGTAGCATTGACGTGTTGCTAGACACCGCTCAATGTTTGTAGTTGTTACTGACCACTTAATAGAAACCTACATGGTCACACACCAAAAGGATTAACTAGATATAAATATTTATTAGTTGTGTTAATTAACAATTATATGGATAAAGTATCAAAACGCAACCACATGAAGAGTTAGTTGGACTAAATTGTAAAGTGGACTAATCCGTGTATGTACATGATTAGGATATTAGACTAATCCGTGTATGGACACGATTAGGCTACGAAACTAATCTGTGTACGGACATGATTGGTATTGGGGCAAGTTTGTAGTCAATAAAGAGTTATTGACTATAAAAGGAGAGTCCTAGCTCTATTATTTAACAAGAGTTGTCATTGAGCGAAATAACATAGCAAGGAGAGAGACCCCAAGAGGAGTCGTGCCTCTACCCGTCGACCACCAAGGGCTTCGGTCATCTGGCTCCGTTTTGCGTGATCGCTTGTTCTCTTCTTCAATGTTTCTAGCACAAGGCGTTAAGGAGATTCCAGTTTACAATCCCAATGTGTGGATACCGTATAGACAAAGACACTATTCTTCGTTTTGATCATACAAACTTACAAGGTACATAACTCTTCTATTATCACGTTATGATAGCTTAACCTGCGATTCGGGGACGGTCTTGATCAGGAAATTTCTTTTGTATTTCTGCTGCGCTTGCTGCATCAAAAACCTACATGTAATTTGACTTGGGAAGAGCATCTTCCTTGATCTATCCCTATAGATCTTGATACCAAGTATATAAGCTGCATCCCCTATGTCTTTTATTGAGAAACACTTCCCTAGCCAGTCTTTAACAGATTTCAACGTAGGAATATTGTTTCCAATGAGTCGTATGTCATCCACATACAAGACCAGAAAAACAACAGAGCTCCCACAAACCTACTTGTAGACACAAGGTTCATATTCTATCTTGATGAAGACAAACTCTTTGAATGCATCATCAAAACGCAGATTCCAACTCCTAGAAACTTGCTTTATCCATAACTGGATCGCTGCAACTTACACACTTTATGGGCATGCTCTGGATCTTCAAAACCCTCTGGATGTATCATGTACACATCCTCAAGGAGGTTTCCATACATAAATGCTATTTTGACATCCATCTGCCAAATCTCATAATCGTGATAAGCTGCGAATGGATTTGGTCATCGCAACTGGGGAAAAGGATTCATCATAGTCAATACCATGAATCTGTATGAATCCTTTTTCCACCAATTGAAACTTATAGGCAATCACATTGCCATCTATGTCGGTCTTCTTCTTGAAGACCCACTTGCACCCTATGGCCGAGCCCCTTCGGGTGGTTCCACCAAAGTCCACACTTTGTTGGTATACGTGGATTCCATTTCGGATCTCATGGCTTTAAGCCACTTTTTAGTGTCTGGTCCTTTCATGCCCTCTCCATAGGTAGTAGGCTCGTTATCCATGAGTAGTACGTCACCGGGCTCAGTAAGAAGAAGTCCATACCTCTCTGGCTCCTGACGTACCCTACTCGACCTACAAAGTTCTTGTGTTACTTGATCAGGTAGCTCCACATCATCTTGTGGTTCCTCCTCATGTTCCATAGTAGGATTAGTGGTTTGTGTTTCTTGAACTTCTTGAAGTTCTACTATCATCCCACTTGCTTCTTTAGAGACAAAATCTCTTTATAGAAACACACCGTTCCGAGCAACGATCACTTTGTTCTCGATTGAATTATAGAAACAATAGCCTTTCGTTTCTTTAGGATATCCCACAAACTTACACTAATCCGACTTGGGTCCGAGCTTGTCTGATTGTAAACGTTTTACATAGACATCGCAACCCCAAATCTTCATAAAAGACACTATGGTACATTTTCCAGTCCATATCTCATATGGGGTCTTCATGAATGATTTGGATGGAACACTGTTAAAAGTATAAGTATTATTGACATATTTTGTACCATTATCAGTTCTGAATACTTTAATGATAGACTGAAATTGGGTTTTAACAAGAGCAGTGAAGTGAATATATGCATGATAAGCTTGGTCTTAGTGAATAAATGGTATAACCAATAGTATCTAGACCAATCATCAATGAACAGAATGTAATATTGATATTGAGAGCAAGATTTACCAGGGGCAGGTCCCCATACATCATAATGAACAAGATCAAAGCATTTAGATGATGTAGACAAAGATTCAGAGAATGGCAGTTTATGAGATTTTGCTATTTCACAAGAATTACACAGTTCGCAGAATGATTGAGACTATGTAATTAGAGCTGAGATTTTAAATGATGCTGAACTTGAGTGGATGGACATCCTAGTCTTTGATGCTATAATGCAGTAGAAGAGACTGAAGAGGGGGCAGTTAAAGCTGCAGCAGACATGACAGAAGGAATGTGAGTAAATGTGTTATGAGTTTGAGAATGAGGATGAGGAAAATGAGGTGAGCTAACCAGAGCCTTAGGAATCGAGAAAGTCACGATATGAGGTCGAGTAAGGTATTCTGTTGTTGTGTGACGGAGCTTGTAGAGACCATATTCACAATGGCCCTGGCATAGTAAAGTGTTGTTCAAATCCTTGATTTAAAAAATCTTTGATGAAAAAGAAACAACACATTTATTGTCATGAGTGAGTTTAGAAATTGATAACAAAATAGAGGCAATAGAGGGGACATGGAGAACATTTTTTATAAGTAGATTAACCTGAGGTGTAGGTAGTAATCCATCACCTAGATGTGTGATCGGAAGAGAAGAGCCGTTTCCCACATTCACACTTTGACAACCAGTATAAGGTGCAACTGTATGTAGAAGAGAAGCATCATTAGTAACATGAGCATTAGCTCAAGAATCAAAAATCCAGTAAGAGCTATGTAGAATTAAACACATTCACACATCATTAGTATCTAGTCGCCGTTGATCTTAACCACTTCGTCGGTTTTATCTTCTTCTCGGTGAACAATTCACCGCCAGCTGTTCTTCGACTTCCATTTACATCGATTCGCTTAGAATCCTGCGCGTATCTGGTTCAAATCTTCTTCGTCCCTGGTCGGAATTTCTCTCTAATTGAAGAAATCGCCATTAATGTGTCTGGAGATTCTTCAGCAGTGACTAATCATTTCAACTGAGTTTGCGTCCGAGTTACGTTACCGAGTTTTGCCGAGTTGGTTTCTGGATATCATTTTCTTGTCCGAGTTTTTCCGAGTTCACTGAGTTCGAACGATTTCCCCTGAGCTTCAAGCATGACGACCGATCTTGCACCTGGAATTGCGATTCTGATTGCAAATCTTTGTTCTCTTTTTCAATTTAAGCTCGACGCCACGAATTATCTGCTCTGGCGCGCTCAATTGGGGGTTGTTCTTCAGGCTAATGATCTTCTTGTGAATCTGCAGAACGTTCCACCACAAAGTCTTATCTCTGATGAATCTGGTACTTCTATCCCTAATCCTTTGTACATTACTTGGCGCCAAACTGATCAGCATCTCAAGACCTACTTGATAGCTTCCATTTCTGCATCGGTATTTCCTTTTATTTTGCATCTACCTACTGCTTATGAGATTTGGCGCGTTCTAAATTAGATATACTCCTCAGTCTCTCGTTCTCAAATTCATCAAATTAAGAATCAACTATACAGCTTGCAGAAAGGAAGTAGATCAATGCCTGAATATCTTGATTTTGTCAAAAGCCTGGTGGATCAACTGTTACAAGTTCAAGAACACATTTATGATGAAGACCTAATTCTGTACATATTGCGTGGACTTCCATCTTCATTTGATCATGTTAAGTCCAATATTAGGCTAAGACCAGCACCTCTATCAGTTAATGAGCTCTCTGCTCTTCTTCTGTCTGAAGATCTTCATATCTCTAGCACTCAATAGGCTACATCACACAACTCTTCAACTGGTCTTCCTCAATATTTTGCACAATCATCTGATCCACTCACAGTATATACAGCTTATAGGCCTAATACCTCTATAGGGAGAGGCGATAATGGCAGAGGTGGCAGATTTTACAGTCCTATGCCTTTTTCTGGTGCATATCATAACTTCAAATCAGGTGCTTCTCAATTTTGGAATGGTTCTAGAGTTAATTCACATTCTCTACAGGCATTGGGAGAGCTATCACAAGACCTTCAATGCACAATGTTACTTGTTAAATTTGGGGAAGAACAAAGCACACAACATTGGATTGTTGGTACAGGAGTGACACTGTCAATTTTGGTGGTACTAAGAATACTTATCCCAGATCATCAACACAATCATTTCAAGCTCAATACAGTTATGTACCTCAGATGACTAGTGAACCTACTTAACCCCCACGTATCTCCCACACAACTTATCCTGGTTCTTCTACTTCAACATATGATCCAAATTATCAGGGACATCAACATATTTCATCTCATGGTTTAAATCTACATAGCTCTAATACCATGATGAATTCTATAGTCAAGGAAGAAGATGAAGATCATGAAGAAGATGGGGTTTTAAACCCATCTTCATTAGAGAGAAGAGAGAGAAAGTGTAATCGACATTATCATTAACATAAGGAGGGAATTGGGGTTTTAAACCCATTTACAACATTAGAAGAGAGACCCTGTAATTCTGTTATTTATAGTAATACCCAACTTCCTACTTTAGTATAATTGCAATATGACAATCTTATTGTCTAACAAGCCGTCACTACAACATGAAAAAAAATGAAAATAAATACTCACCATTAATATATTATTTTAAAAATTAGAATTTTGCAGTTAGAGAGAGAGAGAGGGGCTTATAGTTACTACTGCTGCAGTTCGTTTCATTTCAAATTTCATACCCAATCAGCACTGCTTTTAAGGGCGTGACACATGCAATGCACTGCCAACACTGTTTTGAACCCATCACAACTTTCCTCAAAGAAAAAAAAACATCACAACAATTTTTCTCCGGGATAGCTGCGATGCTGCAACACTGTTATAAACATATACTGATATTTTATAAAAATAAATATTTACTCCTATTTATATATTTCAGTTTAAATTTTTCCCTAAAGACTTGGTTATTGCACTTTACCCTTTCCATTTTTGTAACAATTATCATAAATTTCCCAAAAGATTGAAATAAGTGAAGAAAAATAAATGAAAAAAATAAACAAATTTCTAAAAGTAACAAATATAATATATCATATAAATTTTGATGAACGATGAAGGGAATAAATGTTTTGACAAACAGTGAAATCAAAAGGAATAAGAAATACCCATACATTTAAGTTTTAGAACATAATTATGTTATATAAGGATAATTTTTTATAGATGCTATTAATATACATTAAATAACTAATAGGTATCTGCTTTCAAAAACAATATAACAAAAAAATATTGTACATAGTATATTATACTAAGTTACGAACATAAGGGTCTCAAGTAAACAGGTTGCCGTTTCTTAAAAAAAAAGTACACATGTTGCCTAGGACCCTGAAAAACTTAGAGACTGCCCCGACGGTTCTTCCGTTGTTCATATAAGAGGTGCAGCACACCATGTTGTATACTCCGTCTTCCCAGTTGACTGTAGGTGGTGCATGTCTCCGTCGTAGAAATACTCCCTGTTTGCGGTGGTAGTCTTCATCATAGCTATAAATGTGCATGCGAAGAGCCACAAGTTCATCGTAGCAATTGTTTGGAGGAGAGAAAAATGAGATTAATAAGATGAGATCGACCCGTGGTTTTATAAGAGAAAAGTGAGTTGTTCAGTGGTAGAGATAGAGGCTTTATAAAATGGAGTTTGTTATTTTTTTAGTTTTCAGATTCAGAACCCTCATTCCGAATTTAATAAACTACTTTGAGATTTTTAACCAAATTATGTGTAGGTGTAAAAATTTTAATGAACGATGACACGAAAAAGGATGAACGCTTTGACAAACTACGACAACAAAATTATTAATTATTTTGAAAAATTACTCACATTTTACTCTTATTTTTAATTATTTAATATATGACTTTCCAAACAATTATTTAATATATCAAACTAAATATTGAGATCAAATTATAAATATGTAATCTAAAACTTGATCGAGATGCAATTGAATCTGACATTCTTATATAAAAATTAATCTAACATTCATTTATCAAGGTGAGTAGTCGAAGGCCCGGAAAAGCTAAAGACGTCCCTGATTAAATCGATTGGCCAAACTTGTGGACTGGCAATATAGTAGAAACACAAAACCAGAGAGTCAAGAATAAATAAAAGGAAGAGAAATAGTAGAACTGAAACAGGCCTTTTGTTTGTTATTTGAGCAACGGGCTTTTATGGTGGATCTAAACCCGTTAATCTGCAGCAGTAGCCCGCCTGCCCATTTCCTGAATAACCTGCATTATAAATACGCATATGTAGGATTCTCTCATATGCAACTTTTTAGAGAAATTAGGCAATCACTCTCAAGTCCTACCACTAAAATTCTAATTTCGACATAGGCCCTATCAAGATTCGAAACATATATATAAGCTACGTGCACAAATAATACATAAATGGCTCCTTTAGATCACAGCACTGATTGCATTTATAATAAAAGAATTGCAACAATAGAGTGGGTATGTGTTTGAATTACATCAAAGATTTTAAGTTTTACTAGGATCCTTACTTCCGAGTTCCACCATCTAGAAGGATCGATGTGGAGTCCGATTCACTCGCGACGATTCAGTTGTTGCAGAGGGAGATAAATCGTGAAGGAAGTAAAGAGACAGCCTCAGAAAATGGATGAACGGTCAATGTGTAATCATGATGGTGGAACTAGAGGACTGTCAGTTGTTTCACTCACGCTGAACTACTAGTACCACTCTGTCCCACCTCTAATGCACCATTTGACTTTTTCATCTGTAACTGGGTCACTTTGACCCGGTAATTTGGATCGCGAAATAATACAATTTTTCGATAATTTTTTTTACGTTCTTGTAGAATAAGAGCTAATCTATAACACTACGAAAAAATTATCTAAAAATTACAAAATTTTGCTATCCAAATCACCGGGTCAAAGTGACCCAGTTACGGGTGAAAAAGTCAAATGGTGCATTAGAGGTGGGACGGAGTGGTAGTAAGCTTGCACATCTATTGGTGAAGAAGGCCCATCAAGTTGGGATGAATTAGTTTTCCCTCAGAAGTCCGAATGGGCTAACGGATCAGATTGATTTGGGCTCTTGGTCCATTAATAAAGATCAATCCATGACAACTCGAATTTTATTCTAGATGAAAAAGAACCAGATCATAAGTTTATATGATTATGTCTTGCTACAAATACGGATAGGTATTAACACATTATTGCATCGTAACATTAATATCAATGTCCCAATTAATTTATTGTCATGGCCTACGATTGTTTCGAGAAGAGACCAAGATGATTATTTGTTGCAGTGGGGATATGGGGAAGGCAGTACTCATTACTGTGTCATTTCTTTGTTCAGCATTCAATTTTAAAAGTTCTAAAATTAGTAAGGACGTCCATTTCAAGCCAGTTTATCGTCTCCTCACTTGACCTACCACACCATACTGGCCCTGCCCAATAACCATTCAAAAATCATAAACACCTAAACTTGGCCCTGGGATAAAATATTATATCTATCCATTGTTCATTAATAATTGAGTAATAGATACTTTCACCCCTCAGGTTTGACACAAAGATACCCTTTCTAGTTTGGGAAATAATAATTTCACTCTCTTAGTGTGCCAAACTTCTAGTATGGAAAATGAGACTGTAACAAGGACATTTTATTCTGGAAACCACTATGGTGACGAGCTCCACCTCTAGACTAATGGCATCAAAATTAGGGAGTGCCAATGTCCTATAATTTTATACAGTGAAGAGGATTATCTTTAAAGAAAAGTAATGAAGTTGCATTTTCCAAACTGGAGAGTGTGAAAGTGTATTTTTGTCAAACTTCAGTAGGTGAAAGTGTCTTTTTACCATACTTGAGGGGGTGAAAGTGTCTTTTACCCTTACTATTTTTTTTTGCCTCGTATGTTCAAAAGTTCTAGCTAGTGCGAGTGCTTTTGTTTGTTTCTGTTTAATGGAAGAAAGTTACGTTATATAATTGTTCCTCTAAAGTAACAAAACTCTCTCCGACATGAGACTAAACCCCAATAACTTATGACTACTTCCTCTATGGTGGCCTCTGCCTAATTGATGTCAAAACATAATGAGGAAAAAAGTATTTGTAACACTAATGTAGACTTCATTTGGTCTTCCCTCTTTTTGCTTTGAAGTTAGATCTTTTAACTTTTTAAACTTCAAGTTTAGACATTGAATTATATCTCTAAGGCCATTTTAATGTAAAAGGTCTTAAATTATTAGTTCAATTTCAATAAAAATAAGTACCAAAATCGATACACGAAATCATTTATTAGACATTTTATTTTGGATCAACAGATCAAAAACACAATTCGACCTTAAGATGAAATACATGTAGGAGTACAAGTTTTCATCATCAATTGCGTGGGGTTTCTAATGTTTTTATTACTATATTTATGTGTAGGTCCTGTTTGGTGAGCGTAATGTTGACATGTGATATGATTTGAAAACTAAAATAATTGCTCAAAACAACAAGGAAAATGAAAGGAGAAGAAAATTAAGAAAGGAAAAGGACATGTAGGACAGTGGACCTAAATGTAGTAATGAGGAATCGAGTTTTATAAGAAAACAAACAACTCTATATAATTAGAAAGGGCACAAGATGTGGCCGAACGAAAATCTCTATGTGCCAAAACAGGCAAGGGCCCGAAAGTACAAGCAATGATGAAGACTCTAATTGGGATATTCAATGAGAAATCACTAAAACAAAAGCCAGTTTCTCACCACAGAAAAAAAACACACACACATTAAAACCAAATAGAATTTTTGTGGAAAATCCACTAAAACAAACAATTTCAGAATATGTATAAGTAACAAACTTGAATAGATAAATTCAGAAAATAAATAGAGAAGAACATGAAGAAGGAGATAGAAAAACTTATTGAATAATGGAAGATGATGAGATTGATTGTGTAGGTGTGTACGGGAGAATCATTTGAGCAAGATTCAACGTACACCAAGTACAGGGAATACAAGAAATACAGGAAAGGTAGGGTTGTGAGTAGGGAGAGAGTAAGACGATAGTAGCTGTATGAGAGAGAGACAGTTTTGGCAGAGCTTCCGCGTAACTCAGGTGATTAGTCTTGTGTAAAGAATGGTTAACGATCCTACATATAGTGGAAAATATGACCGTTGTAGTGGTTAATGCGCTCATTAATGGCGGCTTAATTACCTTAACCACAACGGCACGTTCGTCTGCATATATAGGGACCGTTACGCACTTCGTCCGCGTATACCGGAACCGTTATGAGGTTGACCGGGTTTATGGAGCTCGTGCCATAAATCTCTCAAAGCAGTTACTAAAGGTCGCGCACGGGCTTGGTTGTCGCTCGCGCGCGACAGGAATTAATCTAGCCTCCAAACCACTAAGTCCCTACAAGTCCCGTGTCGTGGTATGCGAGGGCCCTATCTCGCAGCCCCCACGTGGATCAGCGCGGGTGGTGATCCAGTGTGTGCGGAGCACTGCTAGGTGTGCTGGATGATTTCCACGTGGTTGTGATCTGTCTATCTGGAAAGCACTATCTACATTAGCCCTCTTTTTGCGTGTGAAGAGACCTAATCGGATAGACTTCAATGCGCAAAAATCAGTGCACGTGTCGTTGCCACGCACCAATTCAAATACACGCAAAATCGACCCCCGTGCGTGCCATTATGACCAAGGATCCCTAGAGCCGTGCCTTCTGTTCTTTTAGGGTTTTAGGTGTGACGTCAGCATCGACCTGTGATTGCGCGATTCGGCGGTGACGGTTGCGATTCGACCACTGAAAGGACGCGACTCTTCAGTGCTTTTGAATAAATACTTCATGCCTCCATTGTTGCAGAGTACTGCTTCTCTCTCTAAAGTGGATGTTTTCTGAGAGCCTCAGAGAGCAAATACAGATGATCAATCATCAATTCTTTCTTGCCAATCGTCTTCTTCAACTTGCTTCATCATCACAAGGTTGGCTTTGCTCAACTTTAATTAATGTACTCCATACCTTTTGAACTGTTTTGAATTTGAGAAACCCAAAATCGTTTGAAATACACCATATTCTGTTGAGAAGGTTTCTTAAAACCCTAAAATATTGAAACGACTTAAGACGATGATTTTGTGCAATCCTTCTGCAATTCCGAAACTTTGAATCTGTAATCAACCCAGAACTGTTCATCTTCCCTTTTTGACAGTTTCAAAACCTAGAATTGCTTCTTGAATTTGAACTAAAAGTGGATATACTTCTCCCCCCTTTTTTCTTGCTTTTCTGTAGAAATGGCCAAGACAAAAGCCTCCAAATCTGTGAAAGAATCCGAAGAAATCCTTGATCTTCCCAAGACCTTGTGGAAGAAAGCTCCATATCTAGGTGGAGAAGACTTTTATCATGCTAGGGCTAAAGTAAAGAATCTACCAGCCCCCGTCACTGAAGATCTGCTACTGTTGAGCCCTCTTACTATCCCAGTCAGGTTGGAGTTAATTGACTCCAAGGATGTGGCGATGTTAGGTGTTGAAAATGGGTTCTTCCCCCCATATTGACATTTCTACCCAGGCCTTCGTGCAAAAGATGGATTTTTAATGGATGAGTGGATTGACAATGTGCTAACTCACCATGTCATCACGCTAGACAAGGATGGGATCTATTTTGCTGTTAGGGCTACGAAGGGTGCTGCCGTGAAGCTGGATCAGACCATGCTTTTAAACCTTTTTTCTCGATACTCACCTGCGACTCATACCTTTCACTTTGCTGAGTTTGAAGCCGCCCCTACTTTGGAAGATGTTCAAATTCTGTATGAACTTTCACCCATGGGCAAAGTCGATCCTTTGGCTGCTTTGAAACCTGGTCTAGAGCTCACTCTCTATGCGCAGATGGAGGAGTGTTTGACCGAGGTAAAGAAATTTCTACCCGTTGGACATCTGCAGAAGTGCTTCCCACATGGCAATTGGTCGATACCTCCGCGAAGAACACTTGGGGAAAATGGGTGAAATACTTCTTTCGCGACCATGCGAGCAGTAAAATCACCAAAGAGATACTGGAAAATGATCCAGTAGCGAATAATTATATAGAGGGAAAGGGATATCATGTGACCTTGTGCGGCTTCCTCTGTGCCTGGCTGTCAAGATATTTGATCGACGGTCATCCTCATGACATGGTGTTTTATCATGTCCTGCTCCTTCTGTCAAGTTGACTCTTGGCCAGGAGGTCGCGCTTGGGCCTCTAGTGTTAGGCACCCTGTATCACCGGTTAGACCAGCTTGTGGTTGCGATTGAGGAGTCGCGTGGGCGTCTTGATGTGTTGACCTTTGTCAACATTTAATTTCATACCATGTGCGTCTTTGAAAAGTTTCCCTCTTATGCTCCTGTTCCTTCGAGGCCCAATATGTGGAACGTTCCAAGTGCGAAGAATGCACTTCCAAGCGGGAGAGCTGCCCGATGGTATAGGACCAATCCTCCTAAGTGTTCATGGAGTTTGGTGTGCGACGACTGGAGAAAATTTACTGCCAGGCCCTACACTACTCGCATTGACAATGTGAGATTTTTCCCAAGGCTGTACCCTAGTAGAGATGGCTCCTATTCAGAAGACATCCTTCTAAAGGGACATGATCGTTACCGTGAATTCATCTGCTGGTGCTTGAGAGGTTCATCACCTTCCCTTGCCGAAAATGTTTTTGAGCTAACTCCCAAGTACGAGCAGATCACAATCGATGTAGACCCAACTCGCGTTTCACCCCAGTTTGGCTTTGATGCAGTGGCCCCTTCCATTTGGCCTAAGTCGATAAACAGGGATTGCTACAAGCAACTGCTGACAAAGAAGTGTAAATCGATCCTTCTTAGCAAATTACCTTTCATCCAGCCTTCAGGGAGTCGTGTGGGTCGCCTTACCAAGAATTGGATCGCTTACTGGAACTCTCAACAGGCCAGATTTGATGTACCCTCAACTCCTCGTCCCAGCAAAGCTCCTGCGATTAAAATGAATACTTTTCCATTCCGTCAGAACTGCAGTTTGGAAGATTCCAAGTATGGCTTTTATTCCTTGCTCGATATTGACAACCAATTGTGCCCAGCCACGATTCTTGAGGAGAAAATGACCGCTGTTAGGGGAGGAGTTGTACGTGTGATCCAGTACAGTGAAGATTTTGCCAAGGTAAACAATTCCCGCTTATGTTTGAAGGACTTCTCTCTTTAAAACTTTGAAACTTACACCAAATTTTCTTTTTCAGTGCTACTTGAGGAGGTTCGCATCCGGAGAGCGCTCCCCGTCCTTGGTCAACTCCATTGTTAAGGCAAAAAGGCAAAAGAAGGAAATTTCTGTGGAAATGGAACTGGCTCCCAAGGTGGAGGCTCGGATACGCGAGGAGATGGACGTATTTGCTCGCTCCCTGATAGACAACGATGTTGAGGTGGATGTAGAAGTTGCCTCGAAGCCTAAAAAGCAAAAACAGAAGGGAATTGTGATTTCTTCGCCTCCCAGGGACGCTCCTACTCCGTCACATGTGAAGCCTCCCACTTCCAAGGGCAAAGGCAAAGGTCGCATGCCAGGCAAGAAAGATCTCGCGGTTGAGACATTCATCCCTTTTGGTCAGGAGGAAGAAGAAGCAGAGGAGGATGAAGAAAGAGAATAAAGAGAAGAAGAAAGTGAAGAAGAGGAAAGAGAGGAAAACGAAAGAGAGGAAGAAGAAAGAGAAGTAACAGGAGAAGAAATCTCAGAAGGTACCTCAAATGAACTTATATTCCTTAAAACATGGCTTTTCAATAGTTATTAACTATTTTTTTCTTCGCAGATGATGATACAGAGACCATCAGTGGCCTTTTGGCCAAAGAGAAGAAGAATACAAAAGGTTCTCGGTCCGACGCCTCTAGCGAGGCTATAGACGAAGCTATCATCGCCGAGTCTAAGAAAATGGCTGATGAGGTCGAAGAGAGAAGGAGAAAGTGCGAGGAAGATGACAATGAGCTCATGAAAAGAAGAATTCTAGAAGAGCAGCATGCTGGTAGTATGAGTGTGGCTTCCTTGGAACGTGCTCAGGAGGACTTTGAAGAAATCGCAGGCCATGAGGAAGGTACAATCTTTAACCTTGCTATAACTTATCAAGAAGTGATTTTTGGTGCGTTAAAGCATGGCTTATCAAAAGATGATATCCGTAAATGGTTAGTAAAAAAATGTGGCGAACCCTCAGGTAAGCATTTGAAAAAAGTTTGTAAACCAAGCTCGATAACTCATTCCCTATTGTAACGAGTTTCTTCGCGCCACCTGGTCACGCTCATCTTAAAGATGTGATAAATGAAGACACTTCTGTAGGATATGGTGTCGCCTCTATAACATATGATGTTGGAGCTGCGATCCCACCTAAGTGTGGAGGTTCTTGCTTTTGATCTATCAGAATAAAATAAGACATTATTTATAACGCGAGTTACCTCAACATGTTTTCCTCAATCTTGTCTCGCATGTGGTGCTGCCCCAAATGATCCTGCTAGCGTTAACCCTACTCCTCCTGCGGGTGATGTTGCCATCACACAAAGTACTACTGCTAATGTTCCGGCTGCGAGAGAGGTAATCAATGCCGCAAGTGTTGGCGATTCTGATGAGAACATGTTGGAGCAGAGAAATCAGCTTCCTATGTCCTATGTTCCAGAACGAAGTTCGCATGTTGAGAAACCTGTCGCGGACACCAAGGATGTAGGAGAACCTCTAGAAGACGTTATTGAGGTATTTGATGATGTCGGAGTTGACACTGGGATGAGAGAGGGAGATGCTGAAGTTGAAGAGATGGAAGCAGAGGATGCTGGAGTTCATGAAAATGAACAGGTCATGGAAGACATAGCATCGCATGAAAATGTTGATGTCCCGATGGACGCTCCTGAGCAACAAGAACCTCTCGCGGACGAAGAAGTGCTTAGGCAAGCAGAAACCACAACTGTTGCTAAAGTTATTCCACATGCTTCTTCAAGCGCTGCCATTCCTAGGAATGACCCTGAGCCCCAACAAAGTCCTGCTATTCCTTCCATTGAGATGGAACTTTTCCAGGTTCCAACCGCATGGAGTTTTTGGGGTTCGCAAGTTGGAGCTGCCATCGCACCTGCCGCTACTTATGTTATTCCTGCCAACTATAATGAACGCGAAGTTGAAGCTGAATGGCGATCGATGCAGCAAGGATATGCTTCAGCTTTCCCCGTGATGCGCATTCCTTCTCTACATGAAATCCTCGAAGGAACAGGTATACTATAATGTTACCATATGTTGTACTCAATGTTTTTGTTAGCAATTTTCATTCCTAAACTTGTCATTTCGTTAGGAATGAGGCAACCTGATGTGGATTGTCTCATAAGGATGCGCCTTTCATACCCGTGGTCATTTGCGAGAGCTCTAGAGTTGGAGCCCTTTGACAGAAGATTTTTCTTGACTGAAGCCATCTGGATTTTAGAGCAACTGTCTGCGGCTACCCCTGCTACCATCTCAATTGATAATGCACGGTCGATTTATAACACATGCAAGAATCTTCAAGCTAAGGTTCAAGGGAGGTTGGACTTCGGATTCCTCCTCAACAGGGTTACCCAAATCCTTACATCTGCAATGCTCAAGTATGGCTACCGCAAACTCGCATTTGAAAAGAGGAAATTGGAGGAGAAAAAGAAGAAAGCTGAAGAAGCTGTCACTCTCTTCCATGCGATGAAGGCCAAGTACGAAAATCTAAAACAAGAAGTGAACCAAGAAAAAGAAACATCGCTCATGTTATCACCAGAAGACCCTCTAATCAAGGATTTATTTTAAAAGAAAAGTTGCGCATATTGCAAGAGTTGCGCATATTGTAATGCTAATGCTTCTCCCCCTTTTTTTCAAAAATTGAGAATTTTATGTTAACTTTTGCTCTCCTTGAGGATTTTGCACTCGTGCTTTGATGTATATCAAATTGTGACGTCATGCGTTGACGTAATTTCCTTGATTATCGCGCTATTAATTTATTAGATAAGCATAATTACCTTTCAGTGGGGCCCATCCTTATCATGACCTTCCGTCATTAAATAGGGCGTGCTACTGTATCGTCGTAGCCTTTAGTAAGGTAATTGATTCTTACCCGTTTTTTAGGCGTAGGTAATTGATTCTTACCCGTTTCCAAGGCGTTGCTGACTCAGCCAGGGAACTGAAGAGTCCCTTCTGAAGTCTATATAAACCTTGCTTCTTGCTAGTTGGTTCTTCATCAAAATGTGGGTTCTCATAATTCCTTACTACTGCCGGCATCGGTCCTTGACCTTTGTTGTTTCATGGCAATTCCAGGCTTTGAAACATGTGTTTGTGCCTTGTGCTATGGGAATATCTCCCAAGAAATTCTTCGGAAAGTCCTTCGATCCTCCTAATCTTTTTGAAGAACAATTGCGTAAGGTTTCCTGCTTGTGCAAAGATTCTTTCTCGTCTATTATATTTGCAGGTACAATCTCCGGTGACTTTCCAGTGAAGCACAGTCCTTTACTGGTTTCACTACTAATTCGTAATGAATGGTGTGCATCTCTACCGGTTCTACGACAGCGAACTATTTTCCACCATTGTTTTGGACAAGGTGTAACGAGCGATTGTGCTCCTCTTTTGTGCACAATCAGCTTCCTGCCCCATGAGCTACTCTCCCATTTGTTCTTCACGTCTGTATACCTCAGGGCATGAGGTTCATCTGGAATCTCAGCGTGGCGGGAGCATAAATAAGAGTTCTATTTTGATCTAAGACGTCGACGACTGCGTCCCGTCCTGTAGCTTTAGAACTCGTAGATTCAAGCTTTCGATTTGGAACTTTTCTTTAGTGTAAGCCTTTGCTTGTAAAGTGCTGTCTAAACAGATAAATTGTAAGTCATATTTGACTGTTAATGAAATATGCTTTTTCATTCGCTGTTTTGTCTACCACAAAAAATTGTAATTTCGCGTTTAAACTTGCTTTATGTCGAAACAAGTTCTGTGTTTCTATCGCAGTTATATCCAAATAAGGCTTGAATAATTTTCTACCTAAAGCAGATAGTCTTTGTATTGCACGAGGGCGTTGTTGCTATTGCTGCTATCTAGGTAGATAGGCTTTTAGATCACTTAAGATCATAATTCAATATAGCTGCTATCTAGGCAGATAGGCTTTGGATCGCAGAGGATCATATATTATAGCTGATATCTAGGCAGATAGGCTTTTGATCGCAGGGGATCATATTTTGTTATAGCTGCTATCTAGGCAGATAGGCTTTTGATCGCAGGGGATCATATTTTATTATAGCTGCTATCTAGGCAGGTAGGCTTTTGATCGAAGGGGATCATATTTTATTGTAGCTGCTATCTAGGCAGATAGACTTTGGATAAATTTAATGTAAACAGAATAATAGAGAACAATTTAATAAAGTTCTCTCATATGGGAGAGCCATTATTATTAAGGCATCCTCATATGGGAGGAGCATGAGAACAAATTCCTCATATGGGAGGAAATAGTGCATAGATACATGAGGAAACTATACTTTGAATCAAAAGGAACGATCACAACAGACTTTGGCATCAAACATAAAGAGATAGGCTAAGGATAATACTTTTTGATCCATCGCATATTGATTGGGCTTGGGGTTGGTGCAGTCCCATGAAGTCTCTGGATTGTACAGTAACCGCTGTCGAAGACTTCTTTGACTACAAATGGTCCTTCCCAGTTAGCTGCGAATTTTGGATGAGCTTCCTCCCGCATGCAATGATATGAAGCTCGCAGAACCAAGTCCCCAACCGCAAAATCTCGGTGTTGCACCGTTTTGTTGTATGCGCAAGCAACTCTTTCCTTGTACCTTTTGTTAGCCCTCTTAGCCTGTTCACGCTTCTCTTCCAACAGAATCATGCCATGGTCACGTTGATTTTCGTACAAGGCATGAAATGCTATCCTTGCAGAGTTAACCTTTATTTCTGCTGGTTCGACAGCTTCAGCTCCATAGCATGGAAGGAACGGGGAAACTCCTGTGGGAGTCCTAGGCGAAGTGCGATACGCCCATAAAGCCAAATTTAATGAGTTTGCCCACTTCTTGTGATCATCTGCGACCATCTTACTCAAAATCCTTAGCAGCGTCTTATTGGTTGCTTCTGCTTGACCGTTCCCTTTCGGGTAATAAGGCGTGGAGCAGACTTGCCTTATGTTGTATTCCGCCAGTTTCGCAGCCACCTGGAGACTTACAAAAGGAGTGCCGTCATCCGACAGGATGGTATTGGGTATCTTAAACCGGTATATGATGCTTTCTTGAACGAAGTTGACCACCGCGAGCACATTTGCTGTTTTGAGCGGCACTGCTTCCACCCACTTAGTAAATAGCTCCTTCGCAGTCAAAATGAACTGGTTTACTTGCAAGGCTTGTCGAATGGGACCAATAAAATCTAGAGCCCAGGTATGAAATGGCCAAGGTGTTCCCAATGCGTGTAAGTCTACAGCAGGAGCATGCACGAGGTTGCCCTTGAATTGACATTCCTGACATCTTTTCACCTTGGTGCGACAATCTGCTTCGATTGTGGGCCAGAAATATCCAACGGTGAGGAGTTGTGTGCATAGCTTCGCACCTCCCTGATGCTCCACTTGGTGAGATAAATCCATCACCTCTTGTGCTTCTTGGTTATCTAGACATCTGGGTAGATTACCCTCATGGCCTCTTCGCCAAAGTATGTTTTCTTGCACCACATATCAAGCCGCCTTTCTTTTAAGTTTCTCAGCTTCCTTCCTCTGATCGGGCTCGATTCCTTCCGTCAAATAGTCAAAGAGTGGCTTCCTCCAATCTGTGTCATCATCAATCACAGCAATCTCCAAAGAGTCTTTAACTAATGTGAAGCTCTCGCAATTCCCTTGAATGATTGCGGCAGACGTGGACATATCTGGCCAATGAATCCCATATCGCTGGGCTTTTCGATAAATAGAAACTTCATTTTCCCCACAAGAGTGTTGGTGGATCTTTTCCAATAATTCCTGCCCCTCCTGCTGCGAGACGCACCGCATGAGTATTCCTCCTGGCCCCTTTAAGTAAAGGGAATTTTCGTGTATGCAGTATCCCTTGGTAGATGCCCAATTTTCCTTGCTTGTTCCTTCAGCAATTGCGCCCAGTATTGGCTTTCTCCAATCCTCATCTTCTGCGAACTCTTCTTCGCGTACTTCCTGCGTCAAGGCTGGAGTTGCTCTAACCTCGATCGAAATTCTCGCTGGGCATTTGTCCGCACTGATTTTGGATCCTAGAGTGGCTAAAGCATCTGCATGCCAATTATCAGCCCTAGGCGTGTGCTCGTACTTGACATCACAGAAATGCTGTACCAGCTTTTGTACCATAGTCCGATAAGGTAACAAATTGACCTCCTTCAACCCATATTCGCCTGAAGCTTGCTTGACGATTAGCTTCGAGTCCCCCACGACCGTCAGATTGCTGACTTCTAGTTCCTTGGCCGCGCGAAGTCCGACGATCAGGGCCTTATACTTTGCTTCATTGCTTGTTACTGGAAAATCTAGCTTGGTGGACATTTGGATGACCTCCCCATCTGGCTTAGTTAGAACAATGCCAATTCCACCACCTTTCCTTGTTGACGACCCATCGAAATTAAGCTTCCAATATGGCGACTCAACTGCATAAATCTCAGGCCCTTCTAGTTCCTCCTCTATCATGGGTTCGTAGCTGTTTTCTGGGAATTGTGCTAAAAGGTCTGCCACTACTTGCGATTTGATTGCTCGCGGTCGAGCACATGTAATATCATACTGCGAAATGGTCATGTACCACTTTGCCAATCTTCCTCAGGGGGAAGAGTGACTCAAGAGATACCGTATGGAGTCGCTCTTTGTAATCACTACGACTTTGTGTGAGGCGAAATAATGCTTTAACTTCTCTTTCACGAAAAATAAAGCAAGGCAATGACGTTCAATATCTGTGTACCTTGACTCAGCCGGCTGTACCGTGCGAGAGATATAATGGGTCGGCCTTTCCTGCCCTTCATATTCTTGGGCTAGCAGTGCCCCTATGGATTTCTTGGTCGATGTCAGATACAAAAAAAGTGGTGACCCCAGCTGCGGTACAATCATTACTCTTGGCGATGTCAGCAAGTCTTTCAGCTTCCCGAATGCGGCTTCATGCTCATCCGTCCAATTATACACAGCGTTCTTTTTTAGGAGATCGCCAAAGCAGAAAGTTATTTCTGCAATTGCTAGGATAAATCTCCGCAGATAAGAAACTTTCCCTAGGAACGTCTTCAGAGTGCTTTGATTATGCGGTCCTGTCATGCTGTTGATAGCCGAATTTTTTGCAGGGTCAGGTTCAATTCCCTGATGATGGATCACACATCCCAAGAACTTCCCTGAAGTCACTCCGAACGCGCATTTCATGGGATTCGTCTTTAATTGGAAACTTCTGCATCTTTCGAATACCTTCTGCAGGTCTCCCAGGTGGTCAGCTTCCTCTCTGGACTTGACAACCAAATCGTCAACATAGAATTCTACCTTCTGATGCATCATGTCACGGAAGAGAGCCATCATTTCTCGCTGATAAGTCGCACCAGCATTCTTGATTCCAAAGGGCATAACTGTGTAGTTAAAGACCCCACCTGGCGTAATGAACGCAGTTTTTCTTGCATCCTCAGGATCCATCTTGATCTGGTTATATCCGCTGAAACCATCCATGAAGCTGAACATCCGATGTCCTGCAGTAGATTCGATGAGCAAATCGATGTTGGGCAATGGGAAGTCTTCCTTTGGGCATAAACGGTTTAGGTCCCTGAAGTCCACGCAGATGCGAAGTTTCCCGTTCTTCTTTAATACCGGCACGATATTGGCCAACCAAGTGGGACGATGCTTTGGCTCGATGAATTTAGCAGTCAGCAGCTTGACTATTTCCTGCTAGATATTCACATTTATCTCTGGCCTGAAGCTTCTCGCACTTTGCTTCACCGGTTTGGATCCCGGGACGACGTCCAATCTGTGCATCGTTACACTCGTGTCCAGACCAGGCATTTCATCGTATTCCCACGCAAACACGTCCTTGTACTCGGTCAGCAACTTCAACAATCTTGTTTCCTCTTCGCTTGTGAGGTCTGCGCTCAGGAAAACAGGCCTTTTCTTTTCTTCATTTGGACTTAGGAACACTTCCTTCAGTTCCTGCTTTTGTGGCTTCGGTCTTCCATACACTCGGGCGCTTCTTTAAACTTGTCCTACGGGACGTCTGACCTCAGCTTGTCCTCCTCCGGGCCTTGTTCAAGTTGATTGATTTGCCTAGGGATATCCCCATGTTTGGATGGGGGTACCCCCGCGCACCTTCATATGCGGTAGCACTTCTTTCCATTAGAGTAGAATCTTTCTATCTCCTTGCCCTTATGGTCATGCTTTACCACCCTCTTCAGAGTGTACACATTCTTTCTTTGGTACGCAACTTGTGACGCCTCATCGCGCGCAGGCCTCTTTTCCTTGGTATCCTCTCTCGTCACCATTACTCCTGCTGGTGACTGATCCTTGATGTCTTTCCACCGAGGCAGAGGAGTCGGATTGAATGGTCCCGGCGTCTGTTCATCCGCCATTTCAGTTAACCACACTGCTTCAGTGAGATGCGCTTCATTCAGATTAAAGGGGTTCACAGATGCTGGTATCTCGACTACCCTGCCATTCCAGATGTCCTTAATGACTTGGTGGGCTGTTGATGGAACCGCGTCAAAGAGATGAATCCAGGCTCGCCCTATGATCATGTGATACGTAGTATTCGCATCAATGACATAGAACTTGGCGGAACACTTGATCTTTCCTATCTGGATACTATCACCGAGGATGGGTGTCTGACAATCTTCTTCTCAGGAATTCCTGCCAACTTCAGAGTGTTCAGCGAAACCACATTAACGGCTGCTCCTCCTACAACAAATGACCTCTTGAAATCAACGTTGTTAATCACCGGTGTTACATACAAGGGCTTCTGATGTCTTGAATCCGTCTTCCTGTCGCTTTCGGAGAAAGTCATTATCTTTTCTGTGGAGCGAGACGCCCTAACAACTTTCCCATTGGAGAAGAAAATGTCCTCTTCGAAGTCCTCTGCTAACCTGAGGATTGCCTTTGTGATTTCTTTCCGGCATTGCTCCGAAAAGTTCATCTCGTCGAAGAATTTTCTCAAACCGTGCGACCCCTTCATCCTGTCAGCACGCGATTCTTCATTGTCCATGCTGCAATTTTCCTCATAATGGAATTCAGCAATGATAAGCATACCATCTTCCGCAATCTCTTCAAGGTCCATGATCGCGATCATGGCTACTTCTTTGTCCTTCGCCTCTTGCTCTGCATGGGTCGGCAGCGGATTATTGCGCACGTCTTGCCTCTAGTCGCTGACGATCAGCTCCCCTTCTTTCATTTTCCGGCTCACAAGGTGCCTGAGCTTCTTGCAATCAGCTGTGGGGTGCATAATCTTTCTATGGCACTCACACCATTTCGGGTCCCTCACCATCTCCCTAGAGGGTGTTCTTTCGAGCGGAGGCAGAACCCCGTCCTTGCGCCACTGTTTGCATAAATCAATTACTTCCTCCAAAGAACATGGTAGAGGCGGTGCGTCCGAGGTCGCAACCCTGGGTTGCTTGTGTGGCAAAACTGTATTGACCTCAGCTTCGCGCCCCCTCTTGTAGTTAAACATCCCAATCTTGAAAGTGGGTCCCTCAGGGGATCGCTCAGGGGCGTGTTTCTTCTTTTGCCTCTCCACTATAGGCTCTATATTCTTGGTACATTCAATTAAATTTGAAAAAGTAGGATTTTTTAAGTTAATTAACATACCCTTGTATTCGTCTCGCATGCCTTGTAGGCATATCTCCACGAGCCTGCCCTCGAGCACTTCGTCTCTGCATTCCAACGATTTGGCTCTGAACTTTTTGATGACGGTAACACCATCCTCATCACGCTTTTGATACATACGCGAAAGATGTATCATCGTAACCTTCTCCTCCACCTGGAAGAACTTGGTATAAAACTTCTGAACCATGTCATCCCAGGTCCTGACAGATCCAGCCTCCAGCGTTCTGTACCATTTGTAAGCCACGTTCCCCAAAGACTTCGGGAACTCACGCATCAACAGATTACGGTCAACCCCGTATGTCCCCATTACATCAATAAAGCGCATAACATGCTCTTGGGCATTCCCATTAACATCATCAAATTTGTCCCACTTAGGGGCCTTATACCCTGCGGGGTTGGGCATCAAATAAATCTCCCGCGGGATAGGAGGGGCACTGTCAACCTTCGGAATAATGGTGTCCGCAAAAGGTTGATTGGCCAGGAAGGTCTCTATGCGCCACTCTAAAGACGTCATGCTTGCTGGTGCACTCCCTCCCTCAGCGGGAGGAAGGATTGCAGCCGGCGGAGACACATATACAGCAGTTGGGTTAGGGGTGTAAGCCACATTGCTCATGGTTACTGGTGGAGAAGGAAAGGGATATTGCGAAGAAATGTTGGAAGGAATAGTTGGAGGTTGGGGAATAGGTGTAACAAGGGACGGTGTTTGGACTGTTTGTCCCTGAATAGAAGGTGGCTGGACCATTTCTGGTGGATTTTTCAAATTAGGGTTTAGCGTTATAGGTGTACCTCCGTTCCCTGAGTGGTAGAAGTTCCTGCTCCTTGAGAGATAGCAGCTCGCAGTGCCGAATTCGGGGCAAGAGTTTCTAAAATGGCCATTAGCTGAGCCATTTGTGCGGATTGAGCCTGAAGAGCTTTTGCCTGGCTCTAGATAGTGGCATTCAACGTCTCCAAGGTTGGAGTACCGCCGGTTGCCGCGGAATTGTTGCGAGTTTCCTCTCCTGAGGTCGTCTCGGTGCAGGGAGATCTGTTGCTGACATCCTCATCGTGAGACATGGTTGCTTGCAATGGTAAGATTCACATCAGGTTCACCAAATGTGTACGGGAGAATCCTTTGAGGAAGATTCAACGTACACCAAGTACAGGGAATACAAGAAACACATGAATGGTAGGGTTGTTAGTAGGGAGAGAGTAAGACCATAGTAGCTGTATGAGAGAGAGACAGTTTTGGCAGAGCTTCCGCGTAACTCAGGTGATTAGTCTTGTGTAAAGAATGGTTAAAGATCCTACATATAGTGGAAAATATGACCGTTGTAGTGGTTAATGCGCCCATTAATGGCTGCTTAATTACCTTAACCACAACGGCACGTTCGTCCGCATATATAGGGACCGTTACGCACTTCGTCCCCATATACCGGAACCGTTATGAGGTTGACCAGGTTTATGGAGCTCGTGCCATAAATCTCTCAAATCAGTTACTAAAGGTCGCGCGCGGGCTTGGTTGTCGCTCGCGCGCGACAGGACTTACTCTAGCCTCCAAACCACTAAGTCACTACAAGTCCCATGTCGTGGTATGTGAGGGCCCTGTCTCGCAGCCCCCACGTGGATCAGCGCGGGTGGTGATCCAGTGTGTGCGGAGCACAGCTAGGTGTGCTGGATGATTGCCACGTGGCTGTGATCTGTCTATCTGGAAAGCACTATCTACAGTAGGCTAAGGCGGTTCAGGACCTATCTTTGGGATAGTAATTTCCCCCACTATATGGTGCAAAATGGGATACACATAAATTCTACCCACCGATACAATGCCTACCGCGGTGGAGAAGAAGCAAGATTGAACTTCTTGTCTTTTCCTAAATTAGAACCCAACCGGACAGGAAATAAGAGAATTGAGAAGTGACACAAGAAACTGATAACTTAACTTGACAACAAATGACCACTTCTATTTATAGATATGAAATGGAGCTTGAAGCACCTCTTCGGAAAAGACACTAGCAAAAGACACAACTATGTAAAAAGTCACAACTATTTGATAGAAGAGAAATTTTTAGAAAAGTCACGAATTCAAAATTAAACATAAAAATAATATTTTTGAAACTTTTATACAACAAGAATTTCACAAGGTACTTGGTTGGATTCGGTTTCCATTTTTTGTACCTCTGCGGTGGCGACTACGCTGGTTTTGTCCGGGATTTTTTAGAGCATGTCTTTGTAATTATGTGCTTCTTGCCGCAATGGATCCGCCTCCTCTCCAAAATGTTTCAGGACGGCAACATATTCAATCATTGTGAATGGTGAATTCAACACAGCTATTAACATATGCAGGGATAAGGCAAGGAGATCTGCTAGTCCTTAATTGTTTATAATCTATTAGGAACCCTTATCTTTCCATCGCTATTATCTTCAACAGAAAAATGCAATACCTGGAATCAACCTTAGAAGATAGAGTCCACATGTGTTTCATTTATTCTTTCTAGACAATTGTCTTCTGTTCTTCAAACATACTTTAAGCTCATCTAATGAGTTATGCAGTGGCCATTGATGTTTTTGTTCAGTATCGGGGCAATCCATGAATAAAGACTAGTCCAGCCCACCTTAGCCAAAAAAATTCACATGATTTGGAAATTCTCTTCTGGAACTTTTTCAGGATCTTTTATATCTGAAAAGCACCAACCTACCTTGGTCTTCCCTAGGGGGAAGGAAAAAAAAAAGAACGACATGTGAAGGGATACACGATATAAGCAGTCCTCAAAACTTGCATCACGGCGAAGCTGACTTCTAAATTCAGTAGGCATCTAATCCATTTCCGGATCGATGCTATCATCACTTTTTGTCTATATCAGTGCCTCCTTTAAACTTCCAGAAACACTAACCACAAGATTTAAGCGCAATTTGCACCACCTGAATTTCTCAAACAAGCTGTTCGCTCCTTTGGGTTTTCACAGAAACTATTTCAGTTATGGTTTGCTTCATTTGGTTGAGTTGATCTTGCATGACAACCACAACGTTTGTGTGACCGCCATTGCGGACTCAACGGCGAACGTTGGGTCTTGATTCGTTGGTAGATCAGACGCGCGGAGTGTCGACAGAGACATGTCTCCCGAGTTTCATTTCCCATTTATAGGATCGGATTTGGTTAAGATTAAGCGTTTTTTGATCGATTAGAAGCCTCTTTTCACTTCAGGTTCACCAAAATGTAACATGGGAATGATGATGCGGCTGGTGGATTTTGTTTCTGTTGTAGGTAAAAAGAGCTCTAATCAATTAAGTACTCAATAAATGGAGAACCAGAGAGATTTAGGGAAGTGATTTATGCTTAAGGAGGAGAGAGACAGCTTGTGCAGAAATTTGTCTAGCAAATCAACATTTGTATCCTACCATGCAAGGAATAGAACTTTCAATATATAATAATCCAATTAGGGCAACCAATGGTGATGACGTGGTTGTACGGAACAATCGCAGCCCATATGAGGCAGTTACGACCCAATTCCCGGAGGAACGTCACAGGTGATGTCAGACGAGTATACACAGTAGGTCACACAAGTCATCTGCATTGTCACATCCCCCTCCCGCCGATCCCGATTCGTGATTGATAAAACTTTGTGTTAACGGGAGGAAGGCGCGACATGCCGGTGAGGCTTTGACTCGTCGAGAGGCTAAACGAGTAATTTATAAAAGTCGTGATTAAAGATTGTATTTGAAAATTTTTGCGGAAGTGTAATTGACAAATTTACTTGGGGTCGTCTTAATAAACAATTTGACTTGTAAGAGTTGCTCAAGAAAAGAAAGTTCGAATTAAAAAATAATTATCATTTAGCCCTCTCGACTCATAACGTAAACAGAGTACAAATCAGGAATGTTTCTAGGTATAACTTATACATTTTTAAAAAATTTAGAAACATGCATTGTACAATATCTCCAAGTCACCTAACACATTTGCAACATATAATCACTAAGCATCATCGGTCCAACAAGCCAACACATATCAATTTAAAGTCAAACTACTTCTTGCTTCTTATGTGTCCTTAAAACCTGAAAAAAGGATAACGTGAAAGGGTGAGCTTAACTAGCTCAGTGGATTACATCTACGCCCCTCCGTAGGTTTAAAAACTAAAGGGGGCTAACTTTCCCATGGAGCCTCATGAACGTAAGACATAATCATACATACATATATACTTGTGGAACTTGAAAGATAATGACATTCATAAAACATAACGTGTAACATAAAGAAAGTATCACGTAAAGCATAACTTGAGTCGTGTGAAATCATATTGTTCCAAGTAGGAACCTTACTTTTTCTCACGTGGAAACCTTAACATGAATATATTTGCTTAGTTTCTTATCTTATTGGCCCGTGACCTTCGTGACTTAACATAACGTAGATACATGTCCATCGCGACGACTAGTGAGGCGTCGTGTGCCTGCTTATATTGCCCCGGAAAAAGGGTCGTAGCCTGCTTATACCCGACAGGGCGTTTCACTCCGGTACCGTGGCCTTTCTGAAAACCATGTTTTATCTTATGAAACGTTCAATTATCTTTCTTAGCATCCATGGAGCATAAAAAATTATTTAAGTCAAAAGCATACATACATAATATTAGGGATAACATGAACATACTTCAGCTAGTAAGAAACTGGAGGTTCGGTACAAACTTTGGGAGGTAAGGTAACTGACATTGCTATGCCCGAATTAGTCTCAAAATTTAAGAATCTTACTCCCGGAGTATAGCTAGGTTTCAACTTGATCTTGACACACATAACACAAAATATAGAAGAACAACATGAGTGTCACAAATCACACATAATGTCTACTACAAGCAATGCAACCTAGAGGGTTCTAGTTACATTACGAGGGTGTCCTAATTAGTGATTACTCGAAGTAACATAACGTGATACTAATAAGAACTGCTTACGAACTCATAAAACTTACTAACTAACATGGTTAAAATATTTATAAACTTGATATGTTATACTTTGGACCCAAACTTAAACTTTTGAAAACTTATATGACCAATTTCAAAATTTTACTTGTAGGCAAAGTGTAACTATCGATAGTTCACAAATTCATAACTAATTCAAAATAAGTATCCCGGACTCGAAATTTTTACTTTACATAGATAAAGAGTTTACTCATAAAATAATGTAATATCAAAAATTAAAAAAATTTCTAAGTATTTTTAAACATCAAATTTCGGATCTGATTAGGTACGAAAACAGAGGCTGGTATCAGCCTTGACAATAAATTCATAAAATATTCATATGAATTTTAAAAACTATTAAATTTATACAGTATGTAGCTAACATGTATGTGAATAAAATATGAAAATTCGGTATGTATTTAAGTAGTATAAGTACATGAAAATGGTGAATTAACTGACTGGTTCAGATATGAGCAGAATATCAAAACAAATCCGAGTTTTGGTGGATTAAAAATTCAATATAACTCCAATGATCCTCATATTTTTATTGTGTAACTACCATGTGAAAATACACAAACTTTGATTTTTTCACAATTTTCTGAAATGTTAAGTATTTTTCATAATTTCGTGAAAATAGACTCAAAACATGAGTTTGATGGTTTTCTAAAGTTCAAAACTTGTTGCATGCAAGAATTTTCCTACCAAGATCTGAAATTGAACTAAGGCAAGGTCAAAATCACATACATATCACTATTCACATCATTTTCTTACATAAATCTAGCTATAAACTAACTTTTGATGACATGCATGTATAATCTAGAAGAAATAGGTGAAAAGTAAATTAAGACGATGAATTTTCACTCAAAGAGGGATGAGTGATGTTGAATTTGTGTCTCCTAGCCTCCTAAGGTGGACATCTTAGCATAACTTGATGGAATTGAGAAGAAATTGAGGGTTGATCTTCCAATATTTGGGGATTTTGGAGAAGAAATAGGGATTCTAGTTGCAATTGAGAGAGAGAAACATAAGAGAAGACAATGAAAGAGGAAGAGGATGGGTGAGGAGGAAAAAGTGGAGAAGAAGCAGGTGGAGGGAGGAGAGAAACACGTGTGAGAGAAAGAAGGACAAGTGCTAGTACATCACATGGTTTAGGGGGTTTGCTTGGGTGAAACAATTGTACTACATTGACTATTTTATGTGGTTATAATTGATTCTCTAGTGTCTCTAACAATGCAAGTGTCCTAATTCCTAGCATAAATACGACATGATCAATTACTCCTATAACATTTTATAACTTTCTACAACTAATATTTAGTTGTCGAAATTCTTATTACATCAGGGTCCCTAACATTATTATAAACTACATTATAGTTTCTAAATCTAACATACATACAACTTAATATTTCATTCAACATTTACTATTTACAAGTCTAGTCTATGCAATAAAAAGGCATGAAATATCCATTTAGAACATAATATTTTCACTTAAGAATAGATACACAACTTATATATGCAAGTTGTTACATTTCACACCAATAATCATAATACTATACACGGAAAATACATTTACACATGATTATGCACATAATTCATTTATCGCATAGTTTACAAGGTGAAGCTCAAATAAGAACATAATGCCTTCAACCATATTTTTAATTACACAAGAACATGATATTCATAATTTTGTAGGAGCTAATAGACAAACTTTAATGAAATATTAACATATAATCACATATTATTAACGTACTAATACGACTTAGAAATGTGGGTTATTAAATGCATGGCATATACAGGTGGCCAGCGGGATGGCACCCATTTGCCACGATCCTTGTTCCAGCCTCCAAAATACCTAGCCCATAGGCCCCTGTGCAAGATATAAGGTATGCACCCTGTCTCATGGTCCCTATAGTTTGGCGTGGTATGTTTCGGTGTGATTGGAGCACACTGTTGACACCTGTAAATTTGTGATAGGTCCACATGGTTGTAGCCTTGGACCATGTTTTAGACTGTCTTCAACGTATTACTTTAGAGTATTTGTTGGAATCTGATTATATATTTACTCTTGTTATTGCTTCAATAGATTAGATCTTGTTATCTTGTTAACTATCTATTATGTTAAAGAAGCAAGATCGATCTGTTGGGTCTACGTGTTAAGTAGTATTTTGTTGTGTGAAATGTTCGTGTGGTTGAGTGGACACATTCATAGTCATGTGATTTATATCGTCCATGTGCCTCTACGTCCCTCGCCATGCTTAAGACCCAAGCCATATGATTTGAATGTGCTAAAAATTGATGCTTCATTGTTGCCCCCAGAAACAACTTCTTCCATTCCTTATTCTAATTGTTGGTCAACCTAATGGAGCACAATAATGGCCAACATCACGCAGGTCACATCTATCAATTGCCTGAATGAAATTCCTTATTTGGCTAAATCTTACGACACTTATGCAAACATTTTCAGTGCTTGAAGCTATAGCATGAAATTCGCCTAACTATAACAATCCCACCCAGTAGAGCTGGTGAATTTACTCGAATATTCTCAGACTCAAGAGGGTGCGGTTCCATCCGCTTAAGCATAGGGGTGCCTCATAAAGAAGTCTAATACTAATGGTTCTGTTATACACGACAATATTAAGGAAACTGGTAGATAAAAGTTAACAAGTACTTACTATTAAGAACAAGTTTTTACCTTATCTATAAGTATTTACGTTTTGCTAAGAATTCGTCTAATTTCCCCAGGTTCCCATTGATCGCTCACCTAAGAAGTTGAATAAATAGATAAATAGAAAACATCTGAAAGCACTGATCTTATAGTTGTATAACAGTTATAAAGAAAATACCGTATATAGAGTTTTTTGAAAAACAAGGATTTGATACTTACAAGCTCTTAAGCCAATATATTACAAGAAGTCAAACATATAGCGTTACAATTTCTTGTAGCTCAGAAATTACAACCTCGCCAGCCTTATCCTGAGGAAATCCCACTACCTAGAGGGTTGTGAAGATCAGATCCACTTCCGACAAGGATGGATTATCCAATCCACCAAGACAAGTAGTCCTTAAGTATCGACACCCCCTAATGGATCATTAGTCCAGTAGAGTAGTACTAGTGCCTACAGCTGAGTACAATTCTAATATTCAAACTTGAAGAGTGGGGCCGAAGAGACATGCATAGTCTTTTACCCCCAGACTTTGGGCCTAGATTATACTAAAGACTGGTCCCAAATCATAGACGTAAAAGTCAATTACTAGAAGCAGTTCTCAAATATTCAATATCCTCATACATACGCCAGTATGGCCTTGTTCTGGAAGTAAAGGTTATACTAGTAACAAAATAAGCATATGGTTGTCAACTTGACGAACAACATAGATTTCTAGATCGACGCCAGTTCTTAATCCATCAGTTTCTACACAATTCAAGTATACTCACTATTAACATTTGAACTCTAAATGATAGAGATGATATGCTGATTGCCCAACCTAAAATACCATTTTGACCTTGATATTCAGTCTTTTTAGTACAATCACAACCTATGCATGAACCCTTCAATCATGCTTAACAGGTAGTTCTCAATGTTTTCTTATTCCATTTAGACGCTCATGCAAGCCTGTGTCACAAGTTTTGGTTATTTGCATTCAAGCCCCTGTAGTTTGATAAAAATGCAATTTAGTCTATTTTAAAGTTGACTTGGTCATTTTTAGCTTCAGATATGTATAGAACAATTCCAAATGTCATGAAATTGATAAAGAGGCATGTGGTCGTGCCCTGGGTTACAATTTGATGGTTCAAATAAGGTTTCGGTAAAATTACTAATGTTTCCTTCTTATACAACTCATTCAAAATAGGGTTTTTAGAAATTCAAACTTGACTAGGAATCAAATTTACAATACGAACAACTTTCATGAAGGGAATTTAGGTCAATTAGGCCGTTTGGTAGGTCATCTCCAAAAGTCAAAGCTTAGTGTGAAACTAGTTCACAGTGTCAACTTTGCATATGATTTATGGTCAATTGGGAAAGAATTTTGAAATCCAATTTAATTACTTTGAAGAAAGATGTTTGAAGTTTCTAAAACATGTTTTATCTCCAAAAATTGCAAAATAACCAAAGAGAAATTACCAGTCAAAGTTAGGCAAAAACGAGGCTCCAACACTTCAAGGGTTTCTTATGTGTTCATGGAGCTCTCTCTCTCTCTCTCTCAGCTTGATTATAGAGAATTGGCGAGGAATTTGAAAGTGATTACTAGAACCACATTACTCGTCATAGTATATTTACATATGGAAATAAATTGCAATTTCAAGGTGTAACAAAGAAGTTATGAGATCACAAAGTTGACATGTTATTAAACTATTCTATACTTTGAAATTTAAATTTTTCAAAGTTTATGAACCTATCACAACATCATTCAACAGTCTTTGAGGATAGATTTGGGAGGGTTATAGTTTGACTTGTGGTCCAACGTTATCATGTATCTGTAGATGGGAATTTAAAGAGTGTCTAGGATCAAACAGAGCTAAATTACACCAAATCTTGAGCAACTTATGATGATCACAATATTAGATAAATTCACATTACACTTCTTGGCATCTAAGGACACTGTCAAGCTGCAACTTTGAAGCTTGATTTTGGGCAATTTTCAGAGTGATTTTCAAGGAGTAATCTACATCAGTATTGTATTAATTAAAGGGAATACACATAATCAATTGATTTACAATTTCATCAAACAAAAACAAGATATAATAGTTGCAAAGTGGCTAGAAAACATAGGTTTATTGTGGCATAGCTTAATTGCAAAACATCGAGCAAGAATTTGAAATGCTTAGAGATTTATTGAGGGAATAAAGTAAACCCAAAACTTGTAGTACCAAATGAGGGAAGTAGGAAGAAACAACTTCCTCCCAAAACCATTAACCGAGGAATGTGTTATAGGGCCATGAACATGCCGTGCTAATTCGCCAGAAAAAGAACTTCCTTACTCATCAAACTCAGTTCAAATCATCATTTGTGCAAGATTACATATCTTAAATGATTAATTAATCACCTAGTGACCTCAATGATGCAATTAAAATTGAATTTGGCTAGGATTTGAAGGTTTTACCCCTTTCTCAGGTGAAGTAGCAGCTTCTGGTGACCCCAAACCCATAATTCAGAGAGCGTTCAGTTTCGGGTAAGTTACGGGGTTCCAGATAACCTCTTGGGTTCGCCTGAGGTGAAGGAACAGATTTCATTGATCATTTCCATCTAAATAAAACGAGGTAGGAGAATTAAGCCTAATACTGAGTTAGGGTTCATATGGTTCTTACATATTCTGAGTTAATTAGTCGTTGTCTCCTCAAATTGGTTGAGGGCTTTGATTCAGCAGGTGATGGAGATCTCCCAGGTGCAGTAATATTAAAATAGAAGGGGATTTGGAGGTGTTGGTGTTTTGGATGTAACTTTATTTTGAAGATGAAGAAGATTTTTTTTTGAGGAATAAGATGAAGAAGATAATGAATGAAGGGGTTGTATTTATAGTTTGGGTGTGCTGAGGTGAGTCAGCAGATAAGTTTTGAGGTGGTGACACCATACTTGGTGAGGTACCATGTGCTTGTTTAAGCATGTGACACATATGGTTCTTACCTATTCTGAGTTAATTAGTCGTTGTCTCCTCAAATTGGTTGAGGGCTTTGATTCAACAGGTGATGGAGAGCTCCCAGGTGCAGTAATATTAAAAGAGAAGGGGATTTGGAGGTGTAGGTGTTTTGGATTTAACTTTACTTTGAAGATGAAAAAGGTTTTTTTTTTTTTTTTTTTTTTTTTTTTTTTTTTTTTTTGAGGAGTAAGATGATGAATGAAGGGGTTGTTTTTTATAGTTTGGGTGTGCTGAGGTGAGTCAGCAGATGAGTTTTGAGGTGGTGACACCATACTTGGTGAGGTACCATGTGCTTGTTTAAGCATGTGACACCTAGGGGGTAGGTGCACTTTAGGAGAACTTATATTAATTTTATGTTTTCCCTCTTTATAGAAATTACAATTTAAGCCCTAGACTCCAACTTAATCAAAATGCATCCCCTCATCACTTTTGGAACTCCACTTTGCCCATATGTCAGATGGTCTTGATTACGAAAAATTTACACAATGACCTCAATTTTTAAATTATTGCATTTAAACCTCTAAATATTTTCAAGGGGTTACACTAACACACACCATGGGGTCGTGGGGGAGGGTGAATCCTCTCCAAAACTTTCCAGAGCCCTTTGACTTCCATTTGGATCCCCGCAAAAACTCATCCAACAGCCATTGCTTACTTCCAAGCACATCTGTGGCAAAATAATTAAAATCACTTGATATACATATGGGTAAAGTGTGAAATTGGTTGCACTCTTGTTGTGGACCACACCCACGCCACGCCACGCCACGCCAACATGGGGGTTGCGTCAAGGGTCCTAGGGAGCCTACCACATTATTGTTGAACAAAATGACTCCTACTATTTCCATCAGCTTTTATTGATGAGGGAGAGTTGTGAATTTGGAATCTTATGGATGCCACGGCCCAAATTATTTTTCATCATCTTCGCATAAAACAATCCATCAAAAGGTACTTATAGTCGAGCGTTTCTAGTGCTTGATGTATTTACTCCGTCTTAAACGGCCGAGACAAAATGATGACTGTAATAGTGTATTTTAAAAAAAAAAATAGTTTTGTCATCAATCTGATTTGATTCGAGACTTCATGCAGGAATTTTCAACACTCTACCACTTGACCAACCACCATAGCTGCGACAGTGATAGTGTATAACTAACGGGAAAAATTAGCTACTAGTAGTAGCAATTATACGCACCTCCTGTATTTGGGATTTGTTTATAGCATGTTTAGTTAAACTATGAGTGCCTTTGGTAAACAAAAGTATTTTGATTTATGGATTAAAGACCAAATGATTAGTAGATTAGTTTGTTTGCAGTGGTCTAAAAGTCAGATTGTAATCAAGTTTATTTGTCATTTTGCCCTTATTATTTGTGTAATAGAGTAAGAAAATATTATCCTCACAATATCGTCGTATTAAATTAAATTGATTTGTGTAAGTTTTTATTCTAGAAAACTCAATTAATACATATTTCGAACTACTTTTTATCTGTCATGTTTTTATTATTTAAAATCAATCAATATTTGTGGTGCTAATTTTATAGTTAATTATTTTTTCTATCATGTAATTAGAGTTGAATCAAAATGATTATATTTAAATTAATGATAGAAGTTTGTGGACTTATTATTATTACTTTCACAAGTAGACTACCATGTCACTTATCAAATGGATCTGATTTGGAAACTGCTTAAAATATATACATTTACTTAGTTTTTAATCAATTTAGAAATGATCACCAAATATACTTAGTTTAAAAAAAAAACTATAATAAAACGAAAATTTTAATCCATTTATAAATTAATTTTTCCACCACAACCCATTCTACCAAACTCACCCCACACTGGACTAAATTAATTTGATTGCACATACTTGAATCTTATTGCATGTTTGGGAACCTGGATTTTAATCCGTTCTGATTAAAATACAATTCCGTTTGTTATGACGCAAAATTTTAAGCTAATAATAGACAAGTTAAATTATTTCAATGCAACTGTAGAATCTCCAAATTTTGGGATTATGCGGCTGAAGATCTCAGAATGAATAATTTTCACGTGCTTTTAAAATTAACATGATCTTAGTTCATTGTAAGTGGGGGTATTCAAGCAATTGGCTATACATCTCTTTAAAATTTGTCAAATTGATCAAATTAACTATCTAAAATTTCAGCTCATACCAGACAAATTTAGATTTCAGTTCAGCTTGATTTTTCACCCTGTTTTTTCTCAATCGATGTTTTCGATTTTCAGCTAATACCAAACAGGGCTTAGTTGTGTGGGCTACAAACTAGAGTGCCGTGAAAGACGCTCTACCCTATTCATTTCAAATCTTTTAGTAACGAATTAGCTAGTGGAATGGGTGTGTTATAATACTCACACCTCAAGAATGATGAACGAAAACACAAATCAAGCAATCACGCAAGATTTACGTGGTTCGCTAGCACTAAGTATGCTAACTACGTTCACGGTGAAGAAATATATTTAATTCTCAAGAGAAACGATTACAAGTGATTACATACATCTATAGGAACCATGAGGGTCCGATTGCCCAAGAACCGCCTAGCAAATAAGGAAACGAAAATTTTTAACTATCCAGGATGTGGTCGTAGCACCAGCAGAGACTTGCCGACTTCTACTTTTGTTCTCCTTGGTCGCTCTTGGTCCCCCGTTGTAGCTATTTGTGATTACTTCACATTTTAAGGTATCAAATGAACAAATCTCCACCCTGACTTGAATTCTCTCGACAACAATAACTGCCCCTCTTCTCATAAACAAAGCTTGCCTTCCTCCAACCCAATGTCCCTCGTCACAGAGACTGACTGGACCCAAACGGGTCCGACATATCCCAAAGGGCCTCACTTGTAATACCCCGTATTTTTGCTAAGGGTTATTTTGTAATTTCGGTAAACTGAACAGTTGAGTTTAAAAAAAAATGATAATATTACTATCTCAAATTTACTCTTGACTTTTTTGCTTTAGTTTTCTAAAAGTGAAAATTTTGACATTTAAAGACACAGTACTTTATTTGGAGTTATTTTGTAATATTTATTTAATGTGAAATTTATCTTTTTATGTGCTAGATGGTAATTAGAAATTTTATTTTTACCCCTCTTGAATTTGTAATCTTGTACTTAGCATCAAAATTTTAACATTTTCATATCAATCCTCTTTTCCTTGATATTCCAATTTCTACCCCAACTAACTAGTTGTGAGATTTAAAATTTCTCTCAAAGACCCTTCACACTAACTTGGTCAACTCACATTACCATATGGTTTCATCATCATCATGAGACTCAATATATACGTATCCCCATCATTTATTTTCCAACTCCATCAACCCCATCACTCTTTATCCATCTCTCTCAATTTTTCACATGCTTTTATCCTCAAGAACACATAATGAAGCTCTCTTCTCTCTCAAACTCCATTCGCGGATTTAAGGGTTGATGAAACGGCCCGGGATCTCGGTTCAGGGTTAAAGAGACAATCGACAACCAAAAGTAGAAATATACTATTAAGATTACATTTCGCTTAATGTACATAACAAAATTTCGATAATAAGTACAATTTAAAACATAACATTTGTGATCTACTAAGTGATCTAAGTTAAGCTATACTTCTTCGTCTCGTTCCAGCGTTCCCATCCCCCACTTTGATTGACGACCTGCGGTTTTAAAATGGCAAAAGCCGACGCAGTTTTGAAGAAATTGATCAGTAAAAACTGAGTAACTACATAATACGAAATGTAAAGCATCGAGTGGCACGGAAGCATGAGTTGAAACAAATTAAAAGATTCAAATAGTAAAGCTATCATGTTGGAGAATTTGGAACAACAGCAAGTAAACGAGTAACGAAAACCTCTCAATTTAATAACATTGAGAAACCACGAGTAGTTCGTAACATAACCAGAGTAAACAAGTCCATTTAAGAGGATAACTTAGTTCATGAGTAGCCAAAGCATATCAAATCATTTCAATTGATTAGGGCAATCCAAAGCCACAAACAACATTAATAAAGTAGTCAATTTTTAATTTCGACTTCAATCAACAGTTTAATTTAGTTGAGGCGTGTCAAGAGCCACCAGCAGGATCGATGTAAACAGAGGGATCACGAAATAATCACTATGGGTTCCTTCTAGGGTCTATCAAACCCTATTTCACCCGAGCGTTAAGGGAGCCCATTCGTCAACCCCGCTCACAACATTAGCTAAAAGGCCTTAAGTGTCGACACCCCTATACCGTAGTGACCCTTACAAGTATAAGTAGCACTCTATAGCTCTATAAACCCCTTGGCCTCAATATCTTGATACATTTTGGCTCATCGGGGGCGGATTTGTGAACATTAACGTTCTATCCAATAATAAGAAGCATTGCTTCAATGGTCTTAGCCATAAGAAAATGGAGGATCGCTTGACGCCTCCCATTAAATACAATACTCTGTACATAACAAGAATCAGGATATCAAAATTTCACAAGTAATTTCCGAGAGTTCTCAAAGGAGATGAATAAAATAGTTTAACAACTTTCGAGTGGACAACATGCATTCTCATACTATTTCATATAACAAACATTCATTTGAAACATCAAACACAAACGCACATTTTGATATGAAAAGGCGGTACATATGTACTTACCACGTAGATGAAGCACAATTAAAAGCAAGAAACTAAGCCTAGCACTCCGACGACAACAGCTCTCTCCTACCAGGTCGATGTCTACAATCACACGTATAACGTACTCGTTACAACCAATCACACATGCATAATAAAAATGCAACCCTACATGTACATAGTCATAAATTTCACTAATGCACATATAATGATGTTTAAATATCAAAACAAGTCCAACAAAACACCTAGAAGTTCAAAAATTCAAGTTTTCTAAAAAATGTGAAACTACAATTCTGGACAGAATTGTAGCTCTGACTTTGGAGACATATTTACCATATCAAATCATCTCCTAAAATTTTGAAATTTATGTATGATGAACCTAAATGTGTCTAATTTCATAAACACCAAGAAAATCATGCATAGCTATTATAAAATTCAAGTTACAAAAATAACAAACACTGCTATGCAGAGACAAGTTTGGAAGAAAGTTTAAACTTTTAAGAACAATTACTACTACTTGAAGAATATGAAAAATTCCCATATTCTTCAGAATGAGTCCCTTATGTGTCTAGTTTCTTCACAAGAAAGATTTGGTGCCATAGGTTTCTGGAAATGAATTTTTTAACAAAAATGGTAAAACTTGTCCAAAAACAGAGTTTCAGAAAACATGCAACTTAGAATGAGCATATCTCCCTAACCAAAAAGGCTATGGAGTTGAATTTTCTTTCAAAATGACCCTCTATGAGTCTAGTTTCAGAATATGAATGATTTAAAAATTATACAGAGACAAAATTTAGATATAATATACGTTTTTCACAAACTGGTCAGATTGTAAAAATGTGCAATTTTCACCTAGAGCACTTAAAACATGATCAAATCAATTATATGACACATGCAACTTATAGAGACTTGATTTTCACCCAAATTACATCATTTTAATCATAAAAATAACATTTTTACATGCTCTTGACACAAATTATCAAAAATTCTATTGAGTTACTAGTGAAAAGCATATGACATTCACAACATGCATGTGGGTTCTAATGTGGGTTTCATGAAATAATCTAAAATTTGAGGTCAAACACATGATCTAAACATGGAGATGAAGAACTAAGCATGGAATTGAAGAAATCAAAGATGAAATTTCATCAATCAAAGGTAAAGATGGACATGCAAGCATCAATTAAAGACTAGACCCCAAGATTCAAGAAGATGACGAGGAAAAGAATGCATTTGGCATTCAATCCCTTAGAATAGTTGTGTAAGAACACCCCTCCATGATGATACTAAGGTTGGACTCAAGATTTTCACAATTTAGAGCCAAGAAATTTGAGTTTTGATGAAGTTTTGTGGAGGTCAACCTCCAAAAACGGGTTTGAAGTTTGGAGAGAAGCAAGAAGAAGATTGCATGAGTGTTCTTGAGGGAAATGATGGAAAGAAATGAAATGATGGAGAAGGGGTAGGATGGACTTGATGGAGATGGTAGTGTTGGTGGTTCATTGAGTGTAATGAGGATGTAGTGGTGTTATTTTAATAGGAGTAGAAATGAAAATGAATTATTTTATTGGTGTTGACCAAAGTGATGGAGGGGGTAGTTGGTTGTAATTAGAAAAAAAATTAGAAGAGTTGTAGATGGGGCTAAAGAATTGATAGCCAAAAATTAAGGGGTAAAAGAAATGCAATTAAAAGTCTCCCAACACCATAGTTGGGGTAGAAATTAGAATAACATGAAAATGAAGAGTGACATGCAAATACTTGAAATTGAGGGTAACTCTAAAATTTCATGTACAAGAGGGGTATAAATAGAAGATATCAAAAATTAAGGGATAAAAATAAGATTTCTATTTAATACCTAACACATAAAAGTTAATTTTCATAAATTATAAAATTGCCAAATAATTTCCAAATAAATTACTTTGTTAATAAATGTCAAAATCCAATTTTTAGAAAGTTAAAAGTATCTTCCAAGTATATAAAATGAGTTTCATATCGTATTATCCAAGTTTTCTAAAACTACAAAATAACCTCAAAATGAAATTTTATATAATCATATATGTCGAATGACACCCTTATACTTTAAAAATAAGGAGAAGTCAAGAAAAAGTTTTAAATATAAATTTCTCAAAATTTTCAAATATTTTTCCCAAAATGACCAAATAACCCCCAACTTAAATACGGGGTATTACAGTTGACCCTCACAAAACAACCCCAAAACTTCATTTTTCACCTTCCTAATGATGAAAAGCTTGAGTCCAAGGCCATAGTTACCCTTTTGGAGAGTTCATTTCTTCATATTCTTTAAGAATTCAAGCTCCCTATGCTCTAATGCGATGAATTCGTAAGCGAAGGCTACGTCGGCAACCCGTAAGGACTACTACGACCTAATTGCTATCTCGACTTAAGGTGAGTTACATGCCTAGCCCCGTGTGTCTTGCTTCCTTCGTGTCAAAATATGATTTTATGTTTTGTCTTAGAATTTACTTATGAGTTTACATGCCTAGCCTTGTCCGCCTAGATTCCCTCGTGTCGAAATTTGATTTTGTACTTGTCTCAAAATGTGTTTTGTGATTCACGTGCTTTACATGAGTTTGTTTATGTTTTGAAATGATTTCTTTGAAACGGTCATGCGAAAATAATAATTCGTTAATACACACGTACCGAAATCTGTTACTATTTGGGAGGTCCTTTGTTGACCATTACTATTTGGGAGGTTCTTTGTTGACCATTACTATTTGGGAGACCCTTTGTTGACCATTACTATTTGGGAGGTCCTTTGTTGATCGTTACTATTTGGGAGGTCCTTTGTTGATCGTTACTATTTGGGAGGTCCTTTGTTGACCCTTACTATTTGGGAAGTCCTTTGTTGACCATTACTATCTCTGGTACTGTGCATAATAATTGGATTCTTTGACTATATATTGGAGAACTAATGATTTCTTGTATACTAGATGGAAAATGACACTTGTGAAATATTTGATTGGAAATGTTGATGATTATCGAGATGTTTCTTATTAGCTTTGTTATTTGCTCTGTTGCAAACTCTGATAACGTATTCCTTATACTCTTTCAATTTTATTTTATTTAACTCATGACCCAGCAAGCTATATCGTCTTCCTCTTTTTATAAGCTAAGGTGTATCCCACTCAGTATTTGTTGCTGATTTTCGAAACCGCAGTTCTTGTTTTCCTTCCCACCGCAAGTCTAGGAGGTCGGGTCTATCATAGAAGGGCGCACAACTCACCTAGATTGATAACGTCACAAGTAGTATATAGTAATGTTAAGCTGTTGTGTAATAGTAATCATATCATGTATAAGACTCAAAGTTTAATTCAGTTGTTTATTATAAGTATGTGTTGTGGTTTGATTTGCTTTTGAGTTCCGCCGCTTCTATTTAGCAACGCCCTCTCGGTCTTCCGTACGAGCCGAATAAGGGGGTTGTTGCATCACTGGCTCAAAATGATGAGCAATTCCAAACAATGCTGGAACTTTCTCTCCAAATACGGCTTCGTGAACATGTGCGCGGTGTTGTCAACTGTCTACACCTTATTTACCTTGACCATGCTCTCGTTTCTTAGAAAATGATACATGACGTTGATGTGCTTTTTATGGATTTTAGTCAATAAAATCACACTCAAGCTATCATAATAGACTATCGCTTGATCCTGAGAAGGCGAGATCCATTCCTTTAAGCCATATTGCCTCATTTGTTGCTTCTGTCAAAGACATGTACTCTGCTTTCATGGTAGACATAGTTACCTTCGGTTGTAGCATAGTCTTCCAGCTCAAAACGAAACCTCCCAGAGTAAACGCATAGCCAATCATTGATCTCCTTCCATAAACATCACTTGCATAGTCTGAATCCGAGAACCCAACAAGCAAGATATTCTCACTGGCCGCATAGCATAGGTCAATGACATACCGCCACGTACCTGAACATGCGCTTCACCGCCTCCAGTCATCCTTGCTTGGTTGAACCGTAAAATGACTAATTATACTAACAACGAATGCTATGTCCGGCCAAGGGCATACCTTAGCATACACAAGGCTTCCAACTGCGCTAGTATATTGAACCTTGGACATTTACTACTTCACCTTCTCGGTCTGACTAGTGTACATTCCTAGCTTGTTGGTAGTCGCATGTTCGAAGAAAATCCCAAGTAGATATCGCTACAAGTAGTAATCTGGTAAGACCTGAGTCGAATCCACAAGGATTGAGAAAGGGTGAACACTCTAAGCTAACAAAACTACTGATCAACTAACTAAAATGACTAAAGTAATCTCTCAATGGCTTTAAAGAGGAGATGTTGGCCTTAGTCCAATCCCATAGATGTATTGTGCATGAATCCAACACCCAAAAAAAAATTCACAATGAGGAATGTGGATTCTAATGTCGAAGTCAAGTGTGATTCATGAAGAACTCTTGTGAAATTCAAAATTAAGTTGTATCAACTATCAAGTATCTGTATTCATTCATGAATCCACATACAAGATGAAGCTACAATCTAGATTTGTATTCCAACACTTGTTTGAGATGAATCATAAGAGGAACTTCTCAACTCAATGATTAAACAATCGAATCCACACCCAACAACATCTAAGTTCATCAACCTTAGGCAACAATTAGTATAGCTACTCATGTTCAAGATCAAGGCAACACAAGAGATATCAAGCATACTCATGAATATTTTCATTAGATTCAAGCTTAAACTCAAGAATATAGAATCTATTCTTCAATTTCAACCCAAGAACTTACTTCAAATACCCAACATGAAGAAAAAAAGGTCACTAATACTTGATTCAAACTACTAGAACCTGATTCCAAACTACACAATACCAATAAAGAGCAGCTAATAAACCCAGAAAGTGAAGAACACAACACCTACACAATGCACTATAGAAGAAATACAGTCAAAATTGACCCGAAAATAATGAATAACCACCCCTCTCTCTATTTGATCTGTTCCCGACTCTGAAATAGCTCAAGATTGAGCTCGGAATCACCAAGAACAGACCTAGAAAGTATCAGAACCGAGAGAGACGAGAGAGGGACAGAGCTTCGCCTAGAAAAATTGTGAGGTCAGAGAGGCTTCTTCATTTCTTCAACCCATCTTATATAGACTTGTATTCGAGATTCCTTCGCCTCCAAGAACGTATCCCCACCCTCCAATTCATCTAAGCTCACCTCAATCGTTGATTTGAATATTCTTCAAGAACCCTAGGCGAATTGGGACTTTTATATTGGTTGCTTTTTGGGCCGAATTGAGGGAAGAGGGAGGTAGAGCGTGGGCTAGGGAGCAATTTGGTGCGATTTGGCTGAGATTTGGTCGTCTTTTGAAGGGAGAATTGAGCTTGGACGAACCAAAAATGGTGTATCTGGGTTTGTTTGCGTCTAACGTCGGGGAGAGAGAAAAAAACACCAGCTGGTGCTTGGTTGTTTCGGTAAACTTGCAATTTTGTCCCCTTTGTTTGTTGGGGGCTTTAAATGCCCCCAGCGCTTGAAACCAAGGCCCAAATCACCCCGTTGCTGTTATATCTCTTCATGTCAGCCCTTAAATTTTTTATAAAAGGCCACCTACAACCCTAACTCCGTTAAAAACTTCTCTCTTTTACCCTTGAATGTGACTTTAGCCTTCTAACTTGGTTTGTCTTCAATCTTGGCCTCTAACTTTCATTTTCTTCTTCACTTTGGGCCCTTAAGTCTTCAAATTAGGCGCTTCTAATTCATTCTTCATGTATCTTAGCCCTCCAACTCTGTGTACCCCATCATTTAAGTTCTCCCAAGCTACCCTCTAGTATTCCAAAACATGTCTTTGCCTACAAAACAAGCTAAAAGAAACCAAAACTACGAAAACAAGCATAAGTATAGAAAGAGAGATAAAATAGATAGATTACACATAGCAAGTTATGGAGAGTTCATTAATATACTAAAACATGCAATTTTAATTCATCAACACACCCCCAACTAGCCTTTCGCTCGTCCTCGAGCAAAGAGAGAGATAAAAAGTAGTAAACTAGTGAAGAACCAATCATGAGAGACACACACTCAACTAGACAAGGCTTGACTCAATTCTAAACTAGACTCAATTATTTACAAACACACTCACACATTATCTATCCTAAAATAAAATTCTAAAGATTGCTAGCTAATTTTATTTTTTTTTGGTGGGGAAAAAGAAGAATGCACAAATGTTTCCTCAAATAAACTCTCAAAGTCCACAAAGGATAAGGAAGAAGCCTATGGACGTCCAAGCATATACTCATACAAATATGGCGGTGTTTGGTAGAAGGTGACTCATGTGAACCACAAAACTTGTTAATTAAGTTCAATTTACGAGAAAGTATGCCTTCAAAAATAACAATCACATGAAACTAGCCATTCCCATACTTATTCAAAAGCACCCATGTAGGATGGACCTCCAAAGCTTTTAACAAAATTTTTTAGAAGGGGGGATATGGTTGTGGGCTTGTATGATCATTTTGTGGAATTTTTTGGGAGGTGGTGCAATTCTTTCCTCATTTTTGGAGGTTTTAGCATTAAACTTTTTTTCCCACACATGTCCACCTCTAATCCAAGTTTCTCCAAGACCTACAAGAAAAGAGAGGAATATACAAGCGAGTTGGCTTTTTAAGCTAAACCAAGGGAGCTATCTAGGTGGTGGCATGACATTTATCCCCGAACACCCCTCTATTTCTTAGCATCGCATAGGGTGTCATTTTCACCACCACTCCAATGGGCTACAAGTTTCCACCGCAAAAAAGAAAAAACAATGAGAATGAAATATTTTTTTTAGAGTTCAAAAAGCTTTATAGAATACACCCTTTCTCAAAAGTAGAAGACGTCAAAGTTTATGTGATCAACTTAGCTTGAAGGACTTAAACATGAAACGTAAATTTAGTTTGCGCTTTGCGAAAATGCATGAGAACGCGGAATGTGAAATATTAGTGAAGATGTATTGAGTATATGCAAAGAATTCCTTATCAAAATAAAAACAAAAAGAATATGGACTTAGAGATTTCATTATTTGAAAACATCTAGCTTCCTAAAATTTATCCTTTTCACTTTTTTCATTTTTTTTTTCACTTTTCATTTTTCTTCTATGTTTTTTTAACTAAGTGACTCAACTAAAATTTTATAAGACTCAATAAATCTATCAAAGAAGAAAATCAAATCTAGACTCAAGATGAAAGTTTAAAATAAATAAAACTATCAACGAAAGAAAAAAAATGGTTTGACACGGGAAAAGAATGATGCTTCTCTTGAAAAGTTCACACATTTTATTTTCAATTTTATTTTTTATTTTTTTTGGATTTTCAATTTTCTTTTCTTTTTTGTATTTTTCACGTAAATCACAAATGATATAATAATCATGCAAGTAACTATTTAACCAAAAAATAAGCTACTCTACCTCCCAACTAAAATATCACATTGTCCTCAATGTGTGAGAACAATGGAAGAGCATGCAAATGGATAGGGAGACCTCATACACATCTTTGATCACCAAGCACCATCCATCTTCCTCCAAGAGCAACCTACAAAATAGGAAAAAAAATGCAAGAAATAGAGATAAAATAATTTATTTATGTACAACACGCGACTCCAAAATAAGTCAATTCATGGAATTTTTAATTCTTGTAGTCAAGGCATGCTTGCCTTTGACTATGAGCATGAGTAGGGTCAAAGTAACCATCTTTCATTCATTGCATTCTCAAATCTTCTTTTAACTCGACATTTTGCACATACTCAAGCATAGAAATTGGGTATCCAATACCCGGATCAAGTAAACTAAAATGCGTGGATTTGATATCTTTCTTCTTGATAAAAATAGCACATTCTTGTTTCTCACATAAATTTTTGAAAATGCTATTTTTAAGGAGAATACAAGAGACATCACACACTTGGCCAAGTAAACTTGGCTTCTCAATGAAATTTAAAGTGACAGATAAATCATGAGAAAAATCAAGAGGAGGATCTTTACCACTAGAAAGTGGCATGCCTTCAATAAGAGGATATTTCATCCAAGATATTTCATCCAAAACCCATTTTATACTCAGTTTTGGACTCATGATCACAAGATATTTCATCCAATAATGTCTCAATTTCCTCCATATCTTGCTCCCATTCATTTTTCACAAAAAGAGGTGCATTTTCAACATTATTCATGGGAGAAATGTGACAAATTTTCTCAAACTTTTTACCAAGCACACTTGAACACCCCCCTCCCCAACTTACTTGGAGGTCCCTCCACAATTTCTATTGGAGGGGGTTCTCCTACAATGTCATTTAAGTCATCACAAAACAAGTCATGCTCACTAGTCATGCAAGTATGATTGTCATTAATCCCTAAACATACATATTTCAATTCTAAATGAGGGGGTTTAAAATCACAAGTAAGAGATTCCCTTACTATGGAAGGTAACTCTATTTTCTCATGTAAATCAATATCACTACTAGAATGCTCATGAGTAGACTCTCTAGTAGGCTTCACAAGTTCAAGTTGACTAACAAGACTAACCCAATCATCCACATTAAATTCCCTAATCATGAGAAATGATGAGAAAATGCTATTGTCTTCACATAAAAATTCTAAATCGTGCAAAATTATCTCATCCATTCCATTGGAACATGTAGCAAGGGTATAAACATCTTCAACACACGATTGAACCCAACTAACTTCACATACATCATCGTCATCTTGTGATTTTGGGTGAATACATGCATTAAAAATATTACGCTCTAACGTCATGTTCCCAAAAGTAATATTCATCATACCACTCCTACAATTTATTATTGCATTATATGTATCAAGAAATGATCTTCATAAGATGATGGGAATGGAGGATGTGCCACTAGCCAAAGGGGAGGTGTCTAAAACAATAAAATCTACCGGAAGTAGCATTGGTTCACTTGAACCAACACATCCTCAATGATACCTCTAGGGAATTTAATCGACGTATCCGCCAATTGTAGAGTCACTCTTGTGGGTTTCAAATCACCCAATCCCAACTTCTCATACACCGAGTATGGAAGAAGGTTTACACTTGCACCAAAATATAACAAAGAATTATGAATTTTTATGTTCTCCAATGGTGCAAGTGATAGTAGGTGAACCCGGATCTATATACTTAGGAGGGAGGTTATGTTGGAGAATTGAGCTCACTTTCTCGGTGAGAAATGCCTTATTTCTCACTTGAAGAGTTCTCTTAAAAGTGCACAAATCCTTGAGAAATTTGGCATAAGCCGGAATTTTTGGATCGCATTCAAGATAGGGATGTTTATCTTGACATTCTGAAATGTCTCAAGGATGTCTTCGTGACTAGCTTTCATCTTATTGCCACTAGTCTTTGGGGAAATGGTGGAACAGTTCTAATTTCTTCATTATCAACAACTTCTTTCCCTCTGTCAAGACTCTTCTTTATCTCTTGCGAGTCAACAACTCTCTCTTGGTCACCACTCTTCTCACACTCTTCTTCCTCATTTTCATTAGAATCCCCACTTGGAAGTCAATTATCAACAGCTTTCCCATTTCTCAAAACGGTGATGGCCTGGTTGAAGCTTTGGCCCTTTGGTTTTTTTTTGAGGTTGACATGGGAATTTTCCCTTTTCTTGAGCATTTATGGTCGACTCCAACCTAGCCAACGCAATTTTCAACTCTTGTTTGGAGTTTCTCAACTTTTGGTTTGTTTAGTTTTGGTTAGCTATAAATTGCTCTAAGTTTTCCTCAAAACACCTCTTGTTAGGAGGGACATAGGTAGAACTTGAGGGGTTCACTTGGGTATCTTGGTCTTGTCTCCATGAGAAATTGGGGTGATTTCTCCAATTTGAGTTATAGGTGGCCGAGTATGGCCAGTTGTCATATGACTTCCCATAATTGTTTGAATTGAGCATATTCACATGCTCACGCATGAGCTCTTGGGCTCTTAGGAAGTCGGGACAATTTACTAACTCATGAGAATCACTACATAAAGAGCACAATGCATCATTATTAGACTTAAGGTAATGCATGCTACTTTTAGGCTTAGAAGACACTTCATTTGAAGGCTCATTGATGTCCCAAGATTGGAATTTTTCACAAATCTCATCTATACATTCCCACCCCTCATCTACACCTTTTGAAAAGAAATCTCCCCCATTCATGGACTCGATTCTGTGTTTGTGGTTGGATGGAAAACCCTCATAAAAGGAGCAATCTCCAAGTTTCAAATCCATGATGAGGAAAATCAATGAGGAGATCCTTGAAGTGTTCCCAAGTTTGGGGAAGTGGCTCTCACTCCTTAACACAAAATGTCACAATTTGCCTTTTTATGACATTGGTCTTATAAGTGGGAAAAAATTTCTTGAGAAATTCTTTCTCCAATTCTTTCCAAGTGCCTATCGTCCTAGGTCTCAAGGAGTGAATCCATGATTTTGCTTTATCCTTCGAAGAGAAATGAAACAACCTAAGTTTGATAGTGTTGCTAGAAACACCATTACAATAAACCGCTGAGGCAATGTCACAAAAATCCTTAAGATGAGAGTAGGCACTCTCGGCCTCTAGGCCATGATACTTGGGCAAAAGTTAATTTGTACCCGGTTTAACTTCAAAATTTCTTTCATTAAAAGAAACCACAAAGCAAAAAGGTGAACTTTTCCTAGATGGATGCATCAAATCATTAAGTGTACGAAATGACATCATTTCGTTGTTGCTACTATGCCCATCATCTTCCTCCATGATTTCAAATCTATCAAAAGAGTTTGGATCGTTGGATTGGACTAGACTACTACCACCAATAATAGAATAACTTTCATCAAATAGATTTCCACCATCTTCTTCAAGCAAAGTGCGATGCAATCTATGAGTACTATCACATTGCCACACACTCATGCAACCCAATCTCAACTAAAGTTCAAGAGGGTTACCTAACACAAGCTAGGAGTATGTTTTTGTGATTTTTTTACTTTTCGCTTTTTTGTTCCAAAGTTCAAATATGAAGCTGGAATTTTCTGCAAGCGTATCTAAAAAATGAAAAAACTCTAAGCAAACAAAACTAAAGAGTGAGTCTCTTAGTACCAATCCCCGGAAACGACGCCAAAAACTTGTTCGACGAAAATCCCAAGTATATGATATCGCTACAAGTAGTAATCCGGTAAGACCGGAGTTGAATCCACAAGGATTGAGAAAGAAGGAATAGTCTAAGCTAACAAAACTACTAAGAAACTAAAAAAAATGACTAAATTAATCTCTAAATGTATTTAAAGAGGAGATGTTGGCCTTAGTTGAATCCCCTAGATGTGTTGTGCATGAATCCAACACCCAAACAATTTTCACAATGAGGAATGTGGATTCTAATGTCGAAGTCAAGTGTGATTCATGAAAACTCTTGTGAAATTCAAACTTAGTTGTATCAACTATCAAGTATGTGTATTCATTCATGAATCCACATACAAGAAGAAGCTACAATCTAGATTTTTATTCCAACACTCGTTCGAGATGGATCACAAGAGGGACTTCTCAACTCAATGATTCAACAATCGAATCCACACCCAACAACATCTAAGTTCATTAAACTTTGCCAACAATTAGTCTAGCTACTCATGTTCATAGAGCAAGGCAACACTAGATATTTCAAGCATACTCATGAATATCTTCATTAGATTCAAGCTTAAACTCAAGAGTATACAAGCTATTCTTCAATTTCAACCCAAGAACTTGCTTCAAATACCCAAAATGAAGAAAAAAGTCACTAATACTTCATTCAGACTACTATAACTTGATTCCAAACTACACAATATCAATCAATAGCAGCTAATAAACCCAGAAAGTGAAGAACACAACATCTACACAGTGCACTACAGCAGAAATACAGTCAAAATTGACCCGAAAATAATGAATAACCACCCCTCTCTCTATTTGATCTTTTCCCGGCTCTGAAATAGCTCAAGATTGAGCTCGGAATCACCAAGAACAGACCTAGAAAGTATCAGAACCGAGAGAGACGAGAGAGGGACAGAGCTTCGCCTAGAAAAATTGTGAGGTCAGAGAGGCTTCTTCATTTCTTCAACCCATCTTATATAGACTTGTATTCGAGATTCCTTCGCCTCCAAGAACGTATCCCCACCTTCCAATTCATATAATCTCTCCTCAATCGTTGATTTGAAGATTCTTCAAGAACCCTAGGCGAATTGGGACTTTTATATTGGTTGCTTTTTGGGCCGAATTGAGGGAAGAGGGAGGTAGAGCGTGGGCTAGGGAGCAATTTGGTGCGATTTGGCTGAGATTTGGTAGGCTTTTGAAGGGAGACTTAAGCTTGGACGAACCAACAATGGTGTCTCTGGGTTTGTTCGCGTCTAAGGTCGGGGAGAGAGAGAAAAAAAACCAGTTGGTGCTTGGTTGTTTCGGTAAACTTGCAATTTTGTCCCATTTTGTTTGCTGGGGGCTTTCAAATGCCCCCAGCGCTTGAAGAAAGGCCTAAATCACCCCCTTGCTGTTATATATATTCAAGTCAGCCCTTAAGACGTTTAGAAAAGACCACCTACAACCCTAACTCCGTTAAAAACTTCTCTCTTTTACCCTTGAACGTGACTTTAGCCTTCTAACTTGGTTTGTCTTCAATCTTGGCCTCTAACTTTCATTTTATTCTTCACTTTGGGCCCTTAAGTCTTCAAATTAGGCGCTTCAGATTCCTTCTTCATGTCTCTTAGCCCTCCAACTCTGTTTATCCATCATTTAAGCTCTCCCAAGCTAGCCTCTAGTATTCCAAAGCATGTCTTTGCCTACAAAAACAAGCTAAAAGAAACCAAAATTACGTAAACAAGGATAAGTCTAGAAAGAGAGATAAAATAGATAGATTACACATATTAGCAGGTTATGAAGAGTTCATTAACATACTAAAACATGCAATTTTCATCAACATCGCCATAGGACTCTCTATAGCCTTAGCTGATACCATCCCGAATATGCTCAAGATATTCCTGAAGTATCCTGTTGTGACAAGAAAATCTTGTTCTTCTTCATATCTCTTTAGATCTCAACCCCTTAGAATTTTCTGAGCAACGCCCATATCCTATATCTCAAATTTCGTGCTGAGAGAACTCTTTAAATTATGAATGTCCTCCATATTCTAAGTTTCAATAAAAACGTAATATACATACATAAATGGGTAGATACATGACTCAACTTTGAATAACTTGTGATACACGCAACAATCATAATCGTACTCCTGGTAGCCAATCTTCAACATTAAGCTGTCAAACCTCTTGTACCATTGCCTCAGAGACTGCTCAAGTTCATGTATAGATCTTTTAAACTTGTACACACAGTCTTCTTTTCGTGGAACTTGGAATCCTTCTGGTTGGCTCATGTATATTTCCTAAGTCCTGGTGCGCAACCAGTGCTAGTAGCTCCCTGATTGAACTATGTTTGACCACATGTGAGAAGATCTCGCTGTAATCAACTCCTTCTCTATGAATGAACCCTCGTTCAACCAACCTTACCTTATACTTGACGACATATGTAGTTGTAGTTCCTTCCTTTCTTTTAAAAACCCATTTGCAAAAGTCTTATAGGTGGACGACTCATTCTCCATTTCTTCGGCTACCTGCAATGCATAGCCCACCATACTATAATCTCTGTACCTTGTTGGCGCTTTAATAAATATCCTTGGTCTTCCTTCAACAGTACTCTGATGTATAGGTTCCTCAGGTAGCGATGCATCCTCATTAGACTCTTTTTCTTCCTCTTCAATTTACGGCGGTAGCAGTGGAAATTCGGACTCCTAAGGATCATTAAGAACTGAACTTGCCTCTACCTTCTTCTATGCAGCTCCAACCTCTATCTCCAAGGAACTTGATTTTAGCATCAAACTCTCATCAAAGAATACAATTCAGCTAATTATAATCGTCTATTACGACCAAATATTTTATCCCTTCTAACCTGTCCCATAGCCCATGAATGCCACCTTATTTTCCCTTGATTCTAGGTTCCCATCATCTACATGATTATAGACAACGCAACCTAAGACCCTCATATTCGAGTAATCTTGTGTCTTTTTGGACCATAACTCAATAGGAATATTGGATCCCATCTTATGTGAGGGATATGGTTTACGAGGTAAAAAGCCATTGAAACTGCTTATACCCAAAAACATCTAGTAAGATCTGCATTCGAAAGCATACACTGTGCATTCACTAAAAGTGTATGATTCATTCTTTCGGCTACACCAACATGGTTGTGGTGTGTACAGAACAATGTGGTGGCGAGCAAATCCGTGACCCTTACAGAATTAATCAAACTCTGATGAGAAAAACTCAAATTCTTTCTCCGTATGCATCCTCTTCACCTTCTTTCCCACCTGATTCTCTAGGGATTTCTACTCCTTGAATTTATAGAAGGCTTCACTTTGATTCTTCATCATGAATATCCAAGTCATCATTGAGTAGTCATCAATAATGCTCAGAAAATACATGTAACCGCCTATCTCCCCAAATCGATATGGACCCGAGAAATCCGAATGGATATAATCCAATGTGTATTTCGTTCTATGAATCTCCTTTGGGAACCGTACACGCAGTGCACATGAAACACTAGGTTATTTGGTGTGTGTCCGTTGAGATAGCATTTCTTGTCAAGTTCCTGCGTTCCACGTTCACTCATATGACGGAGTCTCATATTTCATAGCATGGTTTGATCAAATTCTTGAATCTCGGCTGAGACAAATTTGACTGAATCTGTGACCATTGAACCTTTTACTATATACAAAGTTCCATTCTTGACTCTATTGAGAATCAAATTAGAACCCTTTCAGACTTGTAAGTCTCTACCTTCACCTTTGAAATTCTAACCCTTGCGGTCAAGTGGACTCAATGAGATTAGATTCTTCTTGATAAGTGGTACATGTCTAACTTGCTCTAATGTTCATAACTTCCCTTCATTCGTCGTCAATCTAACTGAGCCACTCCAGATCACCTTGCAGATATCTCCATTTTCCATATAGACAGACCCTCCATCTGTTTGGTTGTATGTCGAGAACAACTCCTTGTTATAGAAATACGATAAGAAACCCCCGAATCAAGAACCCACGTGTCCGATGCGTGTGTGACGACATTAGCTAGTAAAACATAGTCTTCCTCAGAGGTATTCCCGTGTTCTACTACTGCAGCCGACCTCTTCTATCCCTCTTGTCCTCGTTTTAGGAAATCAATCTTCCAGTGGCCATTTTCCTTGTACCAAACACATACATCCTTGGATAAATTAGAACCAGAAAACTGCTTTTTCATATTCTTCTTACCCATTAAGGGTTAATATATAAATACTAAAAAGTAAGGCTAACTACAAGATTACAAATGCAAGAGGGGTATTTTTAGAATTAACACTAAGTAACAAGTTCACAAGTAGTATTCTTACTAAATTTCGAAATTATATCTTGAATTACTAAAGAAACACACAAATTTGTCTAAATAACAAAATAGCCACAAACGAAATATGCGGTATTTCAACATCCCCCAATAAAACAAAGCTTCGTCCCCGAAGATCAAGGACACTTTTGCTTAAACTACGACATGCTTCATGAGAGATACAAGTAATGCATATGAAAAATTAGTTAAATTCCAATGCACATGTAAGAATGATACTTATAAGACATGCAAGAAAAGGGGAAATAACTCGTCTTTCACATCACCCCCCCCTCAAAGGGAGTGACGTCCTCATCACTCTTCGCAATACCTTATCAAAAAGGTGCGGGTAACATTTCTTCATGATCACATCTTACTCCCACACAGCTTCTCCTGTGACATGGTTCGAGCAAAGACCCTTGACCAGCGTGACTGATTTGGTACGAGTATCTTGGATTTTCTTGTCTAAGATTTTGATTGGTTGTTCTACATAGGTTAAGGCTGTATCTAACTCAATTGGTTCGGGATCAAGGGCATGACTTTTATCGGCAATGTATGGCTTTAGTTGAGAGACATGGAAGAAGTTATGGATTCTACCTGGGTTATTGGGAAGGTTTAGGCAGTAGGCAACCTCTCCGATACGTTCCAATACTTCATAGGGTCCAATGAACTTGGGGCTCAACTTCCATTTGTGATTGAACCGCATTACCCCCTTAGTTGGTGAAACCTTCAGAAGAACTTTGTCACCTATATTGAACTCCAAAGGCCTTCTTTTCGAATCTGTATACGAATTTTGCCTATCCTGGGATGCCTTCATTCTTTTCTGAATTACTCTTATGTGATTCATTGAGTCCTCAATCATATGCGGTCCTAGAATAAGTGTCTCGCTGATGTCAGTGCAACACAAAGGTGTCCTACACTTCCATCCGTAGAGTGCTTCATAGGGTGCCATCCCTATGCTTACTTGGTAGCTGTTTTTATAGGAGAACTTTATCAATGGTAACCTATCCACCCATGACCCTCCAAAATCCAAAATACAACCCCTAAGCATGTCTTCCAGTTTCTGAATTGTCCTTTCTGTCTGCCTATCTGTTACTGGATGAAATTTTTGCTGAATTTGAGTTCCATACCTATAGCCCTCTTTAGTCCCTTCCAAAAGTGCGATAAGAAATTGGGATCTCTGTCCGAAATGATGGAACTAGGTACGACGTGTAATCTCACTATGCTCTGGATGTATGCACTCGCCCTCTTCTCCATGTCCCATGTGTCCTTCATGGGAATGAACCTTGCTGTCTTCGTGAGCCGGTCAACCACTACCCAAATTTTGTTCATCCCATTAGTTGATACTAGCAAAGCCGTTACAAAATCAATTGAAATGGAATCTCATTTCCAAACTGTTATGTCCAATGGCTGCATCATTCCTCCCAGTATTTTATGTTCGAACTTGAACTTCAGGCAAGTTAAGCAACGAGCCACAAAATCTGCTACTTCCCTCTTCATGTTCATCCACCAAAAGTTTTTATTTAAATCCTTGTAGAGTTTGTCTCCTCCGGGATGTAACGAGTACGGATTGTTGTGAGCTCCCTTCATTATTATCCTTTAATCATGAACAATTCATTGTATGCACCACCTTTACTTGAATATTATGCTTTCGTCTTCCTCAATCTTGAAATAAGGTGCCTCACCCTTATCCACCTTCTCTTTCACTTCCTATAGGAATTGGTCAGTCCGATGACCTTCTCGTCTCTCTGTGAAAATTTCCGGAACCAGTGTCAAATTGCACATTAAACACTATACAGTCCCAATTGTGCAAAACTCATTCTCCAACTTCCGAAGTTCCTCATAAAGCTTATCTGGCAAAACCCATAATGAGTTTAATGAGTTTGCGGTCTTTCTAATTAGCGCATCTGCTACCACATTTTCTTTTCCTTTATGATATTGGATCTGAAGATCGTAATCTTTGATGAATTCCAACCACCTTCTCTATCAGATATTCAGCTCCTTTTACGTAAATATGTACTTCAAACTCTTGTGATCTGTAAAGAACTTACACTTCGTCCCATATAAGTAGTGTCTCCAAATCTTCAGCGCAAATACCACTGCTGCTAACTCCAAGTCGTGTCGGGTAGTTGTCTTTTTATGGATTTAACTGTCTTGAGGCGTAAGCTATCACCTTATCGTTCTGCATTGTAAGTTCAATGCATGATCAAGACTTGAAATAGCTTGTCTATTTCAAGGTCTTGAAACAGCTTTCAAAGCCTTGAAACTGACTGAGCTTCACATGCATGAACTTTGGGGGAGTTTCTGATCTTAAATTGACTCTTAAACCCCTATGCATGATTATTTGATACTTGATGATGAAAGACAAAGTATTTTAACACTGTTTGCAGGATCTAACATCATTTGTTTGACTCAGTTTTTGCAGGGAATTTTGTTTCCTATTTTATAGGAACATGTTTGCTAACTTATGTTTTGCAGATATTGTAACTGCTTGATGATTGATTATGTGATCAATCTAGTATGTTTAGAAGCTTCACAACATACTTCCAACAAGATTAAACCAGTATCCCTAAAGATTCTGAGCTATTAGGCGTTGGAAGAAGCTGTTAGAAGAGTCAAGATTTGAAGCAAATTTTCAAAAAAGTTTGGTGAGTAGATTCTGAAGATCTTCCATTCAAATTGAGTGCTTTAAAAGGAGAATTGTTGAAGGATTTCGCAGACACAAAAATAAAGAGCAATTAATAGAGACACTCAAAAACATTCAAGGATTGATAAGCAACAAAGAAGCAGATTCTTCTCTCAATCCAAGCATCAGAAGAAAACTGCATACTCACTGCAGTTTCATTTCCCGTGTTCTTCTTTTCTGAAATTCATTTGTATATCATTTTGATAATACTCCTAGTTCTCATTCTCAAGGAATTTTCAAGGTGAAAAATAGAGAATTCTTAGTTAATCAGATAGCTAGAGCAGGTATTAGATAGGTTAGTGAGAACCACAAGCTGTAACAGAGTAAGGCATCTCTCTGTGCTTGAGATCTAGGGCTTAGTTGTATATTAATAAGACTTGTGTTGAAAATCCTATAGGGAGAAGATCCTTTAGGTAGAGACGTAGGTCCAAGTGGACTGATATGTATCTTGAGTCTCTTGCATTTACTTTTCAGTTACATACTTAGAACTTTTGTAGCTTTTAAAACAGTTTCATTTCAAGAGTCATTTCAATGCCCCGAAATAGAATTTCCCTTCTTTACTCTAACTGTTTTCACTCCAAGGGCTTGAAACTCATTTCAAGGCCTTGAATGCCTTTACAAATCTTTTGAAACCACTAGTCTTTCAAATTTTAGCAAAATTCTGCATACTCTATTCAACTCCCCTTCGAGAGTATCGATCCTGTATTTTCGACCTACTGTACACCCCTTCATAAATTAAAACACACCCTATACCATGTTCGGATTCATCATTCTAGACTTTAAATCCTTCTCCTTCGGCAGGTATTGTAAACACAGGAGTTGTCGTCAATTGGTCCTTTAGTGTCTGGAAAGCCTCCTCGCATTTGCTGTCCCAAACGTATTTGGTTGTTTTCTTTGTCATGGTTGTCAGCGGTCTTGCGATAATCGAAAAATCCTTCAAAAATATACGATAGTTTCCATCTTAACCCAATAAACTCCTTACTTCTTTTACGTTCTTAGGTGTCGGCCAGTCCCTTACGACCGCCACTTTACCTGGGTTAACGGACACGACTTCTTTCGAGATGTTTTTCTAAGAAAAGGAACTCTTTCTAGCCAGAACTCGCTCTTTGAAGTTTCCCATACAACTTCTCATGTTGTTGGGTTTCCAATAATACCCTTAGATGCGTCTCATGAGTATATCAAAATGTCGTCAATAAACACTACCACAAAATTATCGAGCTACTTCTGTAGCACTTGGTTCATCGAATCTAAAGGGGTGTACAGTAGGTAGAAATACAGGATCAATACTCTAGAAGGGGGGGGGGGGGGTTGAATAGAGTATGCACAATATTTCCAAACTTTGCAAGAATTGTGGTTTCAAAAGATTCGTAAAAAGATTCAAGGCCTTGAAATGAGTTTCAAACCCTTGAAAATAAACTGATTTCAATGCTCCAAGAATTCTAAGTTTGTAACTGAAAAGTAAATGAAAGAGACACACGATATATGGAGTTCAGTCAGCTTGGAACTACGTCTCTACCTCAGGGATCTTCTCCCTGTATGATTTTTAACACAATTCTTATTAATCAACAGCTAAGATCTAGATCTCAAGCACAGAGAGATACCTTACTCTGTTACAGATTGTGGTTCTCACTAACCTCTCTAGTATCTTCTCTAGCTATCTGATTAACTAAGAATTCTCCATTGTTCACCTTGAACAATCCTTGAGAATGAGAACTAGGAGTATTATCAAAATAATATACAATGAAGTTCAGAACAAGAAGAACACAGGAAATAGAACTGCAGTGAATATGAAGTGTTCTTCTGATGTCTAGATTGAGAGATGAATCTGCTTCCTTGATGTTTTTCAATCCTTGATTGTGTTTGTGTCTCTGTGAATTGCTCTCTATATTTGTATCTCCAAATTCCTTCAGTAATTCCCTTTTTAAAGCACTAAGTTTGAATGGATGATCACCATAATCTTCTGAACAAAGTTCCCTTAAAATATGCTTCAAATCTTGACTCTTCTAACAGCTTCTCCGAACAGCTAGTTGATCAATGTATCTTGAGATACTGATTTGATCTTGTTATAATTATATAGAGAAACTTTTAAACACAGTATATTGATCTCAGAATAAATCATCAAGCAGTTACCATATCTGCAAAACATAAGTTATGAAACAGGTTCCTACAAAATAGGAAACAGAATTCCCTGCAATATTGAATCAAAAAAATAATGTTAGATCCTGCAAACTGTGTAAAAAAACTGTCTTCCATCATCAAATAATATATAATCATGCTCAAGGGTTTAGGAGTTAAATCAAGTACATAAACTCCCCCTAAGTTCATGCATATAAAGCTCAGTCATTTTCAAGGCTTTGAGAGCTGTTTCAAGGCCTTGAAATAGACTAGCTATTTCATGTCTTGATCCTCCATTGAACTTACATTCTCCCCCTTGATGAAAGACAAAACCATAGTCTTCCAATCTGTTTGATACAACTATTCTGAAACAAATACCCATTAGCACATAGCAGAATTATTCATATAATATCAACACATAATGTCCAAACGATCCAACTTATTAAGCTGAAAAAGCAAGTAACAACAAAGTTTTCAGATAATTCTTATTGACCATCAAAAATAGCAAATAAAAAAAAACTAATTTTCTACCCCTTTTTGACTTTCAGAAAAGGAATGAGAATATGTTGGATCAGTATTTGGAATGATTTTAAAAGAAATGTTTTTTTAAAAGATAAAACTTTCAAAGATTTGGAAAGGAGTTCGAGGCATTGAAAAGGATAAGAAAGAGTAGGCAAGAGTTAAAGGGTAGGGTCTTCATCTCCTTGCTTCTCTGCATCTTCTTCCTTCCTATCTTCCTCATCATCATGTTCTTCTTCTTGTTGAGCCACATCATCAATGATTGTACTTATTGTCTTGATCACACTGTTGAACAAGAAGGTTAAACCCTCCAAAGCCTTCCTTCCATGCTTTAGTTTCTTCTTTACAAATGTTATTTTCTTTGTCAAAGAGGAACTTGTCTGTTGACTCTTTCTTTCTGATTCCATGCTAGATTATGACTTAGCTTCTTGAATTTTTTTCTTACCATCCCTTTTTGAAACTGAATAAACCTCATAGGTATTGAGGTTGCATCTAAATCCGAGTCTTGAATGTAGATCTTTTCTTTTCCTTTTCCCTGATAAGTTATTTAATCTTTCTTCTTTATCTTCATGGGGCTACCAATCTGAATACCCTTATGTTTCTCTGGTGCAGACTCCCCTGCCTTTTTCTTTTTCTTGCTGGATACTTAGGTCTCATCTTTCTTGGCCTTCTTCTTGGGAGGAGGAGGAGCTATGTCTTCTGCAGCAGGGGTTTTTGAACTGGAGTCCCCACTAATGGTCTGAACCTCTTCTGAGGCTCTTATGGTGCATATTAGGGTTTGGAGAAGAAGAGATAGGTAGGATAGATACGAAGGAGAGAAAGAAAGAATGAGATAGATAGAAGAGAGTTTCAGTTTGAAAAGGAAACTAAATATTTTCTCTGATCTTTGAAGATCTAATAAATAAAAAAGATTTAAATTTGAGTGTGCCGTTTAAATCAAAGATATAATATTATTTTGGCTGAAAATAGGTTTTCCAAAATTGAGGGGCAACATTGAGTAGTTATCTACAAAGATAACACCCAACACTGAAAGATCCAGAATTAATGACTAATTGACATGCAGTCTTATTTTCAAGGCTCTGGAAAGGAATTCAAGGCCTTGGAAAGCTGTGTCATGTAATTCACATATACTCAAGTCTTTAAAAGGATTTTCAAGGCTTGAAAAATCAGTTCAAACCTTTGAAAAACATAAAACTTACATGATTCTCCCCCTACACCAAAGCTTCTTTATTTAGCATGTCTAGTTCCAATCTTAAGGATTAGAATATTTCATCTGGAAATGGTTTAGTGAAGATGTCTGCAAATTGCAAGTTAGTAGAAACAAATTCAAGAACAATATCACCTTTCTCTTCATGATCTTTGATGAAGTGATGTCTAACATCAATCTGCTTTGTTCTTGAATGTTGAATTGGATTCTTTGTAATTGATATTGCACTTGTGTTGTCACACTTGATAGGTATATCTCTGAAATCAAATGCAAGATCTCTCATTTGTTGTGCTATCTGTAACACTTGTGAACAGCAAGCTCCAGCTACTATGTATTCAGCTTCAGCTGTTGATGGTGCAACTGAATTTTGCTTCTTTGAATGCCAGCTGATGAAAGATGATCCAAGAAATTGACAGCATCCTAATGTACTCTTTCTATCAACTTTATATCCTGCAAAATCAGTATCTGAATAGCCACACAAAGAGAAGTTAGAATGTTTAGGATACCAAAGCTCTAAGTCTTTGGTACCATTGAGATATCGAAAAATTCTCTTAACAGTAGCCAATTGTGATTCTTGAGGATCAGCTTGAAATCTAGCACACATGCACACAATGAACATGATATCTGGTCTACTAGCTGTGAGGTCTAGTAAAGATCCAATCATACCTCTGTACTCTTTCACATTCACACTCTTATCAGATTCATCCTTGTCCAAAGACAGTGTTGAACTCATGGGAGTCTTAATCTCTTTGGACTGAGACATATTATACTTGCTTAGAAAGTCCTTAGTATACTTTCTTTAGTGTAGGAATATTCCTTTCTTCATCTGATGAATTTGAAGTCCAAGGAAGAAGTTCAATTCTCCCATCACGCTCATTTCAAATTCCCTTCTCATAAGACTGGCTACAGGAGAAAAAGTTTCTTCAAAGTCAATACCTTCTTCTTGATTGTAGCCTTGAGCTACCAATCTAGCTTTGTTTGTGATTACCTTTCCATTCTCATCTAACTTGTTTCTAAAAACCCATCTGGTGCCAATGACAGACTAATTTCTTGGTGGAGGAACTTGATTCCAGACCTTGTTCCATTCAAACTCACTGAGTTCACTTTGCATTGCTATAATCCATTCTGCTTCTTGTAATGCTTCCTTCACAGTTTTATGTTCTTCAAGAAAAACAAAAGCATTTAAAGGCACGAAGATTTTTCAACTGTGATCTGGTTTGTGTACCTGTGGTTGGATCAGAAATGATGTTATAAGCAGGATCAGATGAGAGATATTTGAATCTTTTTCTTGGTGTCCATGGTTCAGGCTATCCCGTTTGCTTCTCAAGTCTCTGAGAACTTGAAGTAGTAACTTTTTCTGTTGTCTTCTCTGGAGATTCTGCTTCAAGTCTTTGAACTTTGGTTTCAAGGCCTTGAAAATGCATGTCTTCTTCCTGTGACATTTCCAAGGATCCTTTTGAGGATTCTTCTTCAGTATCTGAATTATTCTTGTTCAGATTGAGATCTGCAAGACCATCACTCAAAGAACCATCATAGCTTTCATCAAAAATAACATGAATGCTTTCTTCAACAAGATTGGTTCTCTAATTATATACTCTATAGGCTTTGCTTGTCTGTGAATAGCCAAGAATATTACCTTCATCACTTCTTGCATCAAACTTACCAAGATTGTCCTTACCATTATTGTGGACAAAACAAGTACAACCAAATGGTTTGAAGTAATAAATGTTTGGCTTTGTTCCTTTGAACAGCTCATAGGGGGTCTTCTTCAGAATAGGTCTGATCAAGCACCTGTTAAGAATATAGTTTGTTGTATTCACAGCTTCTGCGCAATAGTACTTTGGTAACTTGTTTTCCAGAAGCATTCTTCTTGACATATCTTCAAGAGTCCTGTTCTTTCTTTCAACTATTCCATTCTGTTGAGGAGTTCTTGGAGAAGAAAAGTTGTGATAGATGCCATGCTTAGAACAGAATATATCAAACTCAAGTTTATCAAAATCTCTACCATGATCACTTCTTATGGAAGCAATAGGTATGTTCTTCAATGTTTGAAGTACTCTACAAAGTTTTGAAAATTCAGTGAGAGTTTCATATTTTTCTTTAAGAAACATAACCCAAGTATATCTAGATAAATCATCTACAATTACAAGCATGTACTTCTTATCCTTTGGCGTTGGAGTTCTCATAGGACCACAGAGATCCATATGCAAAAGTTCAATGGGTCTAGTAGTACTTAACTTCTAGTTTGCTTGCCCTGTGCACATGCCTTGCATATTCTTCATATTTTAAGTTGATAGAGGTTAAGCCTCTTACTAAGTTCTTGGTGACTAACTTGTTCAAGGTATGCAAGCTAATGTGTCTAAACTTTCTGTGCCAAAGCTTTGAATCTTCTTTCAAGCCCTTGAGACACTTCAAGTTTTCACCTGCAACTTTGTTAGTTTGAAAAGTATAAATATTATTTGATCTAGAGGTTGTGAGGATGAAATTTCCACATTTCTCATTCTGCACCACACATTTCTCTTTATCAAAGATAACCTTGTTGCCATTGTCACACAGTAGATACACTATGCAGATTAAATTTCAAGCCATGAACCTGATATACATCAGAGATAGAATTCTCATAATTTGTACCAACTTTACCAATACCACGAATGTTGCATTTGCCTTTTTCACCAAGTGTAATTGATCCTTCTGATTTCTCTTTCAGTTACGAGAATAGAGATCCAATCATGTGTCTTGAGCAACCACTGTCCATCAGCCATTTTTGCTCTTTGACCTTGGTGACACCCTGCAAACACCAGTCACTCCCTTACCCATCTTTTAGACCAAGTGGTGAATGTAGATTCATATTCATGATCAACCATACTAGGTGGCCTAACCCCATTAGGAACCCAAATCTCTCTAACTTGTCCTTTGTGTTGGAAGGGAAAAGTGTTCCTCATTATGTGAGGGTCTCTTCTTCTAAAAGGACAAGTAATATTAACATGACCAATCTTATTGCAGTAATGGAACTTGGGAGATGTTTTGCTTCCAGCTTTCATAAATCTGGTATTGTTCTTCGTTGGAAAATTTGGATTGTATCCAATACCAGTTTTGTGAACAGACTTTAAGCTACCTCCAAGAATCAAGTTCAAGTTGTGTTCTGAGCTTGCAAGTTTTGCATTGACCAACTCAGGTTCTTGAAGTCTCTCAGCCTGAGTAGTATTTTGTTTATCCAATTCATCAACTTGATGTCTTAGATTAACAATGTTGTTACTCAAGAGAGAGTTCTCAGTGACCTAGGGTTTTGATTCATGGATGCGCAACGGAAGCATAAACAAACATAAAACCATGCAAAACCCTCCAAGGATCACAAGTCAAGAGACATAACGATGGTAAGGGCTAGAAATCATAAACACACCTTTGGGTTCTCCTTGATGACTTCAAACGCGAATTGTGTCACGTTCTCTATGGTTGATCCACGCCTAGAGTTGATCCTAGATTCTCCCAAGTCCTTGGTGCTAGCCCGGAAGAGGAAGAGGAAGAATAATCACGCAAAACGAGACCCAAAAGGAGGGTCTCGGCCTCCTTTGGCCGACGGGGACGGGGCGGCGGCTAGGGGGCGGTCGGGCTCCCTTGTTGCTTGCTCTCTCTCCTTTTGTTCTCTCCCACTCTTTGTTATGTGCACTAATGAGCATAATTTATGTTGTTTTTTTGTGTGGGAAGGAAGGAAGGAAGGTCCTTTATATAGTCCAACAACTCCTTGTTAACTACCTAAAGGACTTATTCTAGTCCTACTAGAATTCAATTTAGTCCCTTCCTTGCAAATTAGTCCCTACTAAGTTTGCAAGGGTTTGCAAAGTGATCCTTATAATTAATTAATCCAATTAATTAATTCCCAAATCTAGTTCAACTCTATATAGCGTGTGACCCCATAGGTTCTATCTAGTTGGTGGCAACTATTTGCTAATATGGAGCGGTCTCTAGCAAAACATCCATTCTAGCCAACTAATAGAATAGTCATCTTGACAACCTTTGTACAAGTAATTGTCTCATTCCTTTGTCTCCATATCCGGATTGGACACGAGACATACAAGTCACACTCGTATATCAAATCGACAGTTTCTCGATCCATGGGAATAGCCTTATTCGTGCAAATAACATCAATATCCCATATTGATTTATTTGAGTCTAACCAGACATTCTATAAGCACTATCCCTCGAGTGGCCTAGGATATTTGCTCCCGTTATGTGGGAGGGACAAATTCTATCTACGTCCACTACGATCTCTAAGCTTGCTTCTTATTGTATCCAGTACACGCCTTTATAACTACCCAGTTACGGTGTAGCGTTTAACGCTACCAAGATCACAATAATCCACAACTAGAATATCTAGTGACTTCAAGTCTAAGGATGACAATACCATTGCACCGCGAGAAGCGCTTGTGACTCAACATAACGTGTATGTAGCCTTCTCGGAGATGGGTCAATCCAGTGCAACATTCCCTATTGCACACCTATGTGTTGAATCGTGATATCTCCATATCAATCCAACCCCATACTAGTCTATAGATGATTGTACCATTAATCATTATACTTGACTAGGGATATTTAAGATAAACAACACAATTGTAAATCTAAGGACTTCATTATATTAAATATCCAATAAATAATAAATGAATTTCTAGCCACAAATAATTCATACTAAACTAGATTGCCTCTAGGGCATCTATTTCAACAGTCTCCCACTTGCACTAGAGCCAATCTGGCGCATTTCGTATGCCCATACTCCTAGTGTGCCCTTCATGCTTCCACTGCGTGAGAGGCTTTGTAAGCGCGTCTGACAGATTATCATCTGTAGGAATCTTGCATATCCGAACGTCTCCTCTATCGATAATATCTCGAATCAGATGAAACTTCCTGAGCACGTGCTTGGACTTCTGGTGCGATCTGGGTTCCTTTGATTGCGCGATAGCCCCAGTGTTGTCACAAAAAAACTCAACTGGATCCGCAATGCTAGGGACCACACCAAGTTCAGAAACAAACTTTCTGATCCAAACAGCCTCCTTTGCTGCGCCATTTGCAGCAATGTACTCAGCCTCTGTTGTTGAATCAGCTACCGTCTCTTGCATGGAACTCTTCCAGCTCACCGCTGCTCCATTCAGGCAAAACACATATCCCGACTGTGATCTAAAGTCATCTCTGTCGGTTTGGAAGCTTGCATCAGTGTAACCCCTTACACGCAACTCTTTCTCACCGCCAAATATCAAGAAAGCATCTTTAGTTCTTCTCAAGTACTTTAGGATGTTCTTGACTGCAATCCAGTGACTCTCACCCAGATTGGATTGGTATCTGCTTGTCATACTCAAGGCATATGACACATCTGGTCTAGTACATAACATGGCGTACATGATAGATCCTATGGCCGAGGCATAGGGAATCCTACTCATGCGTTCCTTCTCAATCTCATTAAAAGGACAACCACTCTTCGAAAGAGTGATTCCATGTGACATGGGCAAGAATCCCTTCTTGGAATCTTGCATGTTGAACCGTTTCAACACCTTGTCAATATATGTACTTTGAATTAGGCCTAGCAACCTTTTAGATCTATCCCTATAGATCTTTATACCGAGTATATAGGCTGCTTCCCCTAAGTCTTTCATTGAGAAACACTTTCCTAGCCAGTCTTTCACAGATTGCAGCATAGGAATGTCGTTTCCAATGAGTAGTATGTCATCCACATACAAGACCAGAAAATCTGTAGAGCTCCCATTAACCTTCTTGTAGACACAAGACTCATCTTCGTTTCTGATGAAGCCAAAATCTTTGACCACTTCATCAAAACGTCGATTCCAACTCCTAGAAGCTTGTTTCAATCCATAAATGGATCGTTGCAACTTACAGACTTTGTTGGCTTCTTTTGGATCTTCAAAACCCTCCGGCTGTATCATATACACGTCCTCAAGGAGATTCCCATAAAGGAATACTGTTTTGACATCCATCTGCCAAATCTCATAGTCGTGGTATGCTGCTATCGCAAGTAGGATTCGGATGGATTTGGTCATAGCGACTGGTGAAAAGGTTTCATCATAGTCAATACCATGAATCTGTCTGAATCCTTTAGCCACCAATCGGCCCTTATAGGTAATCACATTACCATCCATGTCGATCTTCTTCTTGAAGACCCACTTGCACCCTATGGGCCGCGCCCCATCGGGTGGTTCCACCAAAGTCCATACTTTGTTGGTATACATGGATTCCATCTCGGATCTCATGGCTTCCAGCCACTTCTGAGAGTCTGGGCCACTCATGGCCTCCTCATAGGTAGTAGGCTCATCATCTATGAGCATCGTGTCACCGGAATCGGTCACGAGAAGTCCATACCTCTCGGGTTCCTGGCGCACTCTACTAGATCTACGAAGCTCTTGTGTTACCTGAACAGGCTGCTCCACAACTGCTTGTGGTTCCTGTTCATGTTCCATAATCGGTTCAGTGATTTGTCGCTCTTGAACCTCTTCAAGTTCTACATTCCTCCCACTTGCTTCTTTAGAGACAAACTCTCTTTCTAGAAACACGCCGGTTCGAGCAACAAACACTTTGTTCTCGGTTGGATTGTAGAAGTAGTAACCCTTAGTTTCCTTAGGGTACCCCACAAATTTACACTTATCCGATTTAGGCCCTAGCTTGTCTGATTGTAAACGTCTTACATAGACATCGCAGCCCCAAATCCTCATGAACGACAGTGTGGGACGCCTCCCACTCCACATCTCATATGGTGTCTTCATGACTGACTTAGATGGAACACGGTTAATGGTGAAAGTTTCACTTAATAGAGCGTAGCCCCAAAATGATAATGGAAGATCGGTTTGACACATCATAGATCGAACCATATCCAATAGGGTTCGATTCCTCCTCTCGGACACGCCATTCCACTGTGGCGTTCTGGGTGGAGTGAGTTGGGACACGATTCCACACTCTCTAAGATAGTCGTCAAACTCTTGGCTCAAGTATTCTCCTCCACGATCCGATCGTAGAGCCTTAATACTTTTTCCAAGTTGCTTCTCTACTTCATTCTTGAATTCTTTGAACACTTCAAAAGATTCGGATTTCGCCCTCATGAGGTACACAAATCCTTATCTACTGTAATCATTAGTAAATGTAATGAAGTAGACATAACCACCCCTGGCAGGCGTGGCAAATGGCCCACACACATCTGCATGTATGAGTGCCAATTGCTCACTAGTCCTCTCACCTTTCTTATTGAAAGGGGACTTTGTCATTTTTCCCAATAAACAAGCCTCACATGTCTCATATGATTCAAAATCAAATGAGTCTAGTAATCCATCCTTATGGAGTCTAGATACACGTTTCTCATTTATATGGCCTAAACGACAGTGCCATAAATAAGCAGGATTTAAATCATCTATTTTAATCCGCTTGGTATTAATGTTGTAGACAGGATTGCTTAGATCAAGGACATAAATTCCATTAAATAATTGTGCACTAAAATAGTGAATATTATTTAAATAAAAGGAACAACAATTGTTCTTTATTGAAATAATAAAACCATCCTTGTCCAAACAAGAAATAGAAATAATGTTTCTGCTCATAGCAGGCACAAAATAGCAATTATTTAATTCTAAAACTAATCCTGAAGGCAGAGATAGCTCGCACACGCCTATGGCCAACGCAGCAACCTTTGCTCCATTCCCAACGCGCAGATCTACCTCCCCTTTAGCCAATCTCCTACTTCTCTTTAGATCCTGCATATTTCGACAAATATGAGATCCACATCCAGTATCCAATACCCATGATGTAGAGAAAGTTAAATTGACATCTACAAAAAAAATACCTGGTGGTGGTGGAATCACTATTCCAAGTCTCTTGTCCTCCAGATATTTTGGGCAGTTCCTCCTCCAGTGTCCAGGCTGACTGCAGTAGTGACACTCACCTTTAGTCACGCCCTTGGCAATGCCACCAACAGGCTTAAGGGCAGGTTCCTTGGACTTGGCAACTGACTTGCCTTTGCCCTTGGAGGAAGAGGCAAACCTTTTGCCCTTTCCTTTTTGCACCATCATAATGGCCTTGCCCTTACCCTTGTTGATGCTCTGTTCAGCCGTCCTCAACATATTGAGTAAATCTGGCAGTGGCTTAACGATCTCGTTCATGTTATAGTTCATAATGAACTGTCCATAACTCTCGGGCAACGATTGCAACACGAGATCGGTTGCCAACTCTTGGCCGACCGGGAACCCCAGTCGGGCGAGATTCTCCAAGTACCCGATCATTCGGAGTACATGGGGTCCCATCGGGTTCCCTTCTGCCAGATGACATTTGAACAGTGCCTTTGAGACCTCATACCTCTCTACCCTCGCCTACTCTTGGAAGAGCTGCTTTAGATGTTCGATCATATCGACAGAATTCATGTTTTTGTGTTGCTTCTGAAGCTCAGAAGTCATGTTGCAAAGCATAAGGCAGGCCGCATCATTAGCGTCATCAACACGCTTTTGATACGCCTTTAGGGCAGCAGGTGTTTGGTTCTCAGGACCTTCTGGAACATGCTCCTCTATTGCGTACAGTTTCTTCTCTTGCTTGAGAATAATTCTCAAGTTTCTGTACCAATCAAGAAAGTTGGTTCCAGAGAGCTTGTCCTTCTCAAGGACATATCGTAGGGAATGTTGTGAACTCGATGAGTTGTTTGCCATTTGGAATTCTAATAAAAAGAAAATACGCAAGTTTTAGTATTTGTGAATTTTTGACTATATTCAATAATGGCTAGTTTATCAAATATAGCTCCCACTATTTTTCTACGGATTAATAACCCTCATGATATTGATGCGGAAAATATCCTTATATTTTCTAGTGGGCCAAGATCCATCTTTCATCTCCTTATGAGCTTGCTTTGGCAAGTCACCCATAATTTGACTACTTTAGGTAGGAACAATTCCAATTGCATCCCATATGCAACTCTTGGTTCAATTGGGCAAATAACTCCTTATTTATCCATCCATATGGATAATCCCAATTGATTGCCTCTAGGTTTCTTAATCTAATTAATAGCCTAGTTGTGTTCAACCTCTTATCTAAACAATTGCACATTGTTACGTGCCATCGCATTCCATCATGATGAACCAAGTCGCCATGCTTTGGCACGCACGAGCTTGGTAAATAATGATGATGATGAGTGTTTAAATAACGAGAAGGCAAGAACACAATATTTGAATTTTGAGGGATTTTAAATTCAATTTTTAATTGTTTTGTTGATCAATATCAACTAATCTATCTATTTGAGTTTGGGCACAACTCCAAATAATAGATCCGGGTTGTCTAATTATCTTATTATCCTAATTGCATGCATCATCCATACACCAACCACACAATAGTAAGACAATAAAATAAACAACCACAAAACAAAAATTAAACGTGATGTGGATATGGCCTTTTCTAGACTAAGATAATTCCAAGCCAATGAAATTATCTATGAACCCTAAACAAACACATCTCCATGCGTCTTGATCTTTTGGTCCATCCTTCATAGTCATGTGGAAAGGCTCCATGCTCCATGCTCCATCTTTTGTGGCTCCTTTGGCTTTGGGCTTCTTTTCTTCAATCTTGGCTAACAATCTACTTTATCTAGCATTAGCTAATATCTACACTAAATAAAATAAATCTCACAAGTTGAGAAAAATATGGCACGCAGGCCATAAAACCCTAATTAATTATTACAATTAATTGATCAGCTCGCAGGCCATAAACCAAACCACAAAATTAAACATCCACATCAAACCACATCCTAAGGCCATATCCAATCACCATACGATTTGCACATAAACAGTTAAAATCCAATTTTAACGCGCTTGGTCAATTTTAATTGATTGTAGGATTTCTAGGGTTAAAACGGTCCATGGGCCCAATAATCAAATTGCCCGGGCCCAATAAGATGAACCACAAGGCCCTAGGTCCGGCCCGGCCCAAAACCCACAAGCCTAGGCCCGCGGGTTAGGGGCCGCCCGGCCCCTAGGGCGGCCAAGCTTGGGCCGCAAGCAAGGGGGGCGGTCCCTAGGGGGGCCGAACCTCCTTGAGGGAGTTGTTTCCAAAACAACTCCCTTGCTTGGTGCCCAAGTTTGGTTGTTTCCTTGTTTTGGGAGAACTCCTTCTTCCCCAAGGATTCCCAAACCCTAGATCTAAGATCCTAAAATTTCTCAAACTCACCAATTCATGCATCCAATGCAAAATTTGGATCTTGTTATGATTAATTATTGACAAATTGCATCCCATGCTTGATTTGTCTTGTTTTACGCGATAAACTATCAAATTAAGGTGTAAAACAACTAAAACGTAACACATAAACCACGTTTATGCTCTACGACCTGTGGCTCTGATACCACTGTAGGGTTTTGAATCATGGATGCGCAACGGAAGCATAAACAAACATAAAACCATGCAAAACCCTCCAAGGATCACAAGTCAAGATACATAACGATGGTAAGGGTTAGAAATCATAAACACACCTTTGGGTTCTCCTTGATGACTTCAAACGCGAATTGTGTCACGTTCTCTATGGTTGATCCACGCCTAGAGTTGATCCTAGATTCTCCCAAGTCCTTGGTGCTAGCCCGGAAGAGGAAGAGGAAGAAGAATCACGCAAAACGAGACCCAAAAGGAGGGTCTCGGCCTCCTTTGGCCGACGGGGACGGGGCGGCGGCAAGGGGGCGGTCGGGCTCCCTTGTTGCTTGCTCTCTCTCCTTTTGTTCTCTCCCAATCTTTGTTATGTTCACTAATGAGCATAAGTTATATTGTTTTTTTGTGTGGGAAGGAAGGAAGGAAGGTCCTTTATATAGTCCAACAACTCCTTGTTAACTACCTAAAGGACTTATTCTAGTCCTACTAGAATTCAATTTAGTCCCTTCCTTGCAAATTAGTCACTACTAAGTTTGCAAGGGTTTGCAAAGTGATCTTTCTAATTAATTAATCCAATTAATTAATTCCCAAATCTAGTTCAACTCTATATAGCGTGTGACCCCATAGGTTCTATCTAGTTGGTAGCAACTATTTGCTAATATGGAGCGGTCTCTAGCAAAACATCCATTCTAGCCAACTAATAGAATAGTCATCTTGACAACCTTTGTACAAGTAATTGTCTCATCCCTTTGTCTCCATATCCGGATTGGACACGAGACATACAAGTCACACTCGTATATCCAATCCACAGTTTCTCGATCCATGGGAATAGCCTTATTCGTGCAAATAACATCAATATACCATATTGATTTATTTGAGTCTGGCCAGACATTCTATAAGCACTATCCCTCGAGTGGCCTAGGATATTTTCTCCCGTTATGTGGGAGGGACAAATTCTATCTACTTCCACTACGATCTCTAAGCTTGCTTCTTATTGTATCCAGTACACGCCTTTATAACTACCCAGTTACGGTGTAGCGTTTAACGCTACCAAGATCACAATAATCCAAAACTAGAATATCTAGTGACTTCAAGTCTAAGGATGACAATACCATTGCACCGCGAGAAGCGCTTGTGACTCAACATAACGTGTATGTAGCCTTCTCGGAGATGGGTCAATCCAGTGCAACATTACATAATGCACACCTATGTGTTGGATCGTGATATCTCCATATCAATCCAACCCCATACTAGTCTATAGATGATTGTCCCATTAATCATTATACTTGACTAGGGATAATTAAGATGAACAACACAATTGTAAATCTAAGGACTTCATTATATTAAATATCCAATAAATAATAAATGAATTTCTAGCCACAAATAATTCATACTTAACTAGATTGCCTCTAGGGCATCTATTCCAACAGTGACTACTTCCCTGACTTGTGTTTTCAAGGCTTTGAAACTGGTTTTCAAGGCCTTGAAATCACTGTCAGTTTTCTTCTGAGAGATTTCAAGATTCTGATTCAGGCAAACAAGATGTAGATTTTCTTTTGCTTGCTCATGAACTTTTTATTTCAAAACTCTAATTTCTTTCAGACCTCTTCATTTAAAAGCATTGTTCTAAGATAATCAGAGAGGGCTTCTGTTGGTTTTGAAATCAAGCAGTTTACCATTACCTCAATGTTCTTTTCAGAAATTTCATCATGCTTGGCCATAAAGCATAGGTTTAAATGTTCTTCTTCCGATTTAGAGTCACTTGATGTATCTGAGTCACTCCATGAAGCTATCATGGCTTTCTTTCTTCTATCATGATGCTTCTTCTGAAAGTTCTTGCTTTTCTTGTGTGGACAGTCTCTGATCAAATTTCATGCATCACCATACTCAAAGCAATTCATGAATTTAGGCTTATAACCATGTGAAGAAGATTTACCTTTGTAGTCTTTGCTACTGGAGGATCTACGTCTATCTCTTTTGAAGTCCTTGCTTCCAAAGCTTTACTTCATTTTAAGAATTCTGGTAAAGTCTTTGGAAATCAAAGCAATTGGATCTTCATCATCATCCTTAGTTTCAAGGCTTTGAAATGTCTCTTTCTCCTTATCCTTGAGAGCCAAGTTCTTGACACCTTCTGGTAGTTCTCCATCAGCTTCATTCATGGATGTTTCATGTGTAAGGAGCTTCCCTTGTAGGTCATGAAGATGGAGTGATGAGAGATCTTGAGCTTCCTCAATAGGAGTAGTCTTTGGTTCCCATTTTACTTTGTAAGACTTCTTAGAATCTTCCTCACCTTTTCTTCATTGAAAATATGCTTTCCTAAGGAATCAAGGTTATTGACAATGTCAGTGAATCTTTTGAACATGTCTCTGATTGGCTCATCTCCATTCATCTTGAATGGCTCATATTGCCTGAGATATATGTTGATCTTGGTTTGATTGACTTGGTTGGTTCCTTCAAAGGTTACCACAAGCTTATCCCATATATCCTTGGCAGTCTTGCAACTTCAGATCCTGTTAAATTCATCTGCACTCAATGCACAATATAAGCGATTCATAGCTTTATAGTTTTTTGAAAATTTCTCTAACTCAGATGAAGAAATAGAGTCTTCAGATTTGGGAGTTTTAATCACATCCTTCTCTGTGTAGAAAGTATGAGGACCATTCTGGATGATAGTCCAGAGTTCCATATCTTAATCAATAATGAAGATTTTCATCAAGGCTTTCAAGTGAACAAAATTGTCTCCACAGAAGAGAGGAGGTCTGTTAGCATCTCTTCCTGAAGAGAAACCACCATCACCTACAGTACTCATAGTCACAAGATGATTAAATATATAAAGTGATACAAGCTCTTATACCAATTGAAGGGGTATACAGTAGGTAGAAATACATGATCAATACTCTAGAAGGGGGGTGAATAGAGTATGCATACTTTTTCTAAACTTTGCAAGAATTGTGGTTCTAAAAGATTTGTAAAAAGAATCAAGGCCTTGAAATGAGTTTCAAGCCCTTGGAATAAAACAGTTAGAGTAAACAGAAGAATAGGTCTATTTCAAGGCCTTGGAATGAGTTTCAAACCCTTGAAAATAAACAGATTTGAATGCTTGAAGAATTCTAAGTTTGTAACTGAAAAGTAAATGCAAGAGACACAAGATATAAAGAGTTCAGTCAGCTTGGACCAACGTCTCTACGTCAGGGATCTTTTCTCTGTATGATTTGTAACACAGTTCTTATTAATCAACAGCTGAGATCTAGATCTCAAGCACAGAGAGATACCTTACTCTGTTACAGCTTGTGGTTCTCACTAACCTATCTAGTACCTGCTCTAGCTATCTGATTAACTAAGAATTCTCTATTTTTCACCTTGAACAATCATTGAAATAATATAATAATGAAGTTCATAAAAAGAAGAACACAAAAAATAAAACTGCAATGAATATGCAGTGTTCTTCTGATGTCAGGATTGAGAGATGAATCTGGTTCCTTGATGTTTTTCAATCCTTGATTGTGTTTGTGTCTCTGTGACTTTCTCTCTATAGTTGTATCTCCAAATTCCTTCAGTAATTCTTTTTAAAGAAATTAGTTTGAATGGAGGATCACCATAATCTTCTCAACAAACTTCCCTTAAAATATGCTTCAAATCTTGATTCTTCTAACAGCTTCTCCCAACGGCTAGTTGATCAATATCTCTTGGGATACTGATTTGATCTTGTTGGAATTATATAGAGAAGCTTTTAAACACAACATATTGATCCAAGAATTAATCATCAAGCAGTTACCATATCTACAAAACATAAGTTAGGAAAGAGGTTCCTACAAAATAGGAAACAGAATTCCCTGCAATACTGAATCAAACAAATAATGTTAGACCCTGCAAACTGTGTAAAAACACGTTGTCTTTCATCATCAAATAACATCTAATCATGCACAGGGGTTTAGGAGTTGAATCAAGTACAGAAACTCCCCCTAAGTTCATGCATATAAAGCTCAGTCAGTTTCAAGGCTTTGAAAGCTGTTTCAAGGTCTTGAAATAGACTAGCTATTTCAAGTATTAATCCTGCATTGAACTTACAGACTCCATAAACACAGACGGGACATTTGTCAAACCAAATGGCATCACTGTGAATTCGTTATGTCCATATCGAGTTCAAGACGCCGTTTTGGGTATATCATGCTCAATTATCATCAACTAATGATAACTTGACCTTAAGTCAATTTTCGGGGAAGTGTCTGCTACTTGCAGTTGGTCAAACAAATCATCGATCCTCGAGAGTGGGTACTTATTCTTCATGGTACACTATTCATCTCACGATAATCTATAAACAAACTTAGGGTTCCGTCCTTCTTCTTCATTAAAAGAACTGGTTCTCCCCATGGTGAAACACTCGGTCGGATGTAACCTTTATCTAATACTCTAATTCCTCCTTCAACCCCTTTGAATATGCGGGTGCCATTCTAAAAAGTGCATTGGAAATTGTTCCAGTTTCGGGCACTAGGTCTATTGTGAAATCCATTGCTCGCTTGAATGGCATTTCTGGAAGATCGTTTAGAACTATTTCGGGAAACTCGTTCACTATTGGGACATTCTCCAACTTATCTTTTTCCTTCTCTTGGTCACGGATCATGCAGAGTTATGCTTTATGCCATTTCCTAAGGTCTGAGAGGATGGCTAAGGCTAACACGACTTGAATCCTTGGTCCACTGGTTATACCCTTATAAGATAGACGCTCACCATTTGGTCCACAAAACCGGACTTTTTGGTTTGCAAACTCAATGGTTTCCTGATGTTTACTAAGCTAATCCATTATCAGAATCATATCTAGGTTTTCTAGGTCGAACATAATTAAGTCGAAGGTATGTCGACACCTAGGATTTCTAACTTAACCGCTACGTACATGGTTTAACAGGTGAAAACTTCTCCAGGAGGAGTAGAGACTTGAATAGATATGGATGTTGGGGTTGGTAATTCTAGATACTTTGCAAAATAGGATGATATGAAGGGAAATGATGCTCCATAATAATGTAAGGCTAAATATGGGAGTGAGGGGATAAGGTAAAATGTCACCACATTGGCCTGCTCCGACTGTTTTTAGTTCATGACATTGATGGTGTCTGCTGCTCTTTTTCCACTCTGAGATGGTGCTGTTGGGGCTCTTCCTGCTGTAGTTGCAATGTTCCCTTTCTGGCGGTTGTTGTATCCACCCTCACCTTGGCAGTTGTTGTTCTGGTTATAACCTCCATTTTTGTCTCCATAGTGGTTTCCCCCGCCCTGCTGGTGATTTCCATGCTGGTTTCCTCCTTGAAAGTTGTTGCGCCCTCCATTTCCTCCACAAGAGTTGTTTTGGTTGTGGTTGCCTCCATTGTGGTTATTGTGGGTCGTCGTTCGGCACTCAAACCACCGATGGTCTAGCTTTCCGTAGTGAAGACAAGTGACCTTATTTCATCGGTTGTCCTTTCATGGATGGTTTATGTTGCACTGAGGGCAGTGGTAATCTCTAGCTGGGCCTCAGCCACCTTTGAAGCGATTCCCTCATGGATTTCCCATATTCTCATTCTAATTGTTGGTGTATGGGTTTGCTCGGAACCCCTTGTTTCCACTATTGTGGCCCCCTCTATGGTTGTGATTGGCAGGTGCTTCTGCCTTCCTTTTTGACTCTCCTCCATATTCTCCTCGTGCATTCTCTGCATATGTTGTGTCGATCCATAAGCATATAGTAAGGTGTTGAACTGGACAAGTCCTATTGACCTTCTCAATTGATAACTTAGACCCTCCAAAAACCTTTTAACCTTCTTTTCCTCTGTAGGCACAAGTTCTCCCCCAAATCCTACCAACTCCATGTCGTTATTGAAGTGCTCCACGAGACTGTCGCTTCCCTGTTTCAGGTTCATGAACTCTTTGAATTTTATCTACATAACATGACATGGATAGAACCGTTCACACATTGCTTTCTTCAGCTGTTACCATCTAAAACCTTCAGTTTCGATAAGTTCCTCGCCTTTCAAGGACCACCAATTATCCGCTTCTTTCTTAAAATAGTAAATAGCCACTTCCACGCGTTGGTTTTCAGGGAAACGAGCCGATTTTAGTGCCTTGTCAAAATCTTGGGTACAGTTCTCCAAGAGAGTGGGGTCCTCTGTTTCATAGAAGAATTCCGGACAAAGTTCTGCTACCGTCCTCATTATGACTCCTCCTCCGCTACGAGACTCTTGGATAAGTTCTGTCAAGGCCATGTTGGCTTGATCCATATTAACGAAGCGCACCGGATCGTATTCTTGGGCCATGTTCATTTGCGTGCCTTGGTCGGTAGATTGCATCCTTGCTGAATTCCTGGTATTGTATTTAGCGGGGTTTGTACGAACCTTAGGTAATTATCTAATTAATGCATGAAATATGCATAGTGCATGAAAAGTAAACAAAAGTACTCATAAGATAATATATACATTGCACATACATAAAAAAGGAACATGTCCATCAAGCGTCACGTCAAGCTAACTTTACAAGCATCACATCACATATCTTACCAAAATATATCATATTAGATATTCAAAACTACTACTTTCCAAGGAGAAGAGAAAAATAGGCCTAAGGACTCTCATCTTCGGCAATACACTCAGGTTCGTTGTCTCCAAGGGTCATGGGGTCAACATCAATCTCGTGCTCCTCCTAATCCTCGACCACCTCTTGGTTCTCATCATCCTAATCTATCCAATCCTCCTCCAACTCTTCCTCTACATCGTCGATAGCTACTTCTTCTTCCTCTTCCTCCGAAAAGTCGATAGCTACTACTTTTTCTTCCTCTTCTTCTTCCGTAGCTTCTTCTTCTTCCTCCTCAGCTTCTTCTTCCTTTTGTTGTTATTTTTTTTCTTGTTGGTGTTGCTACCATCGCTCCTCCAAGTCATTCTTGATTTCGAAGGGCATGTTCCAGTAAATGCCAGCCACGTGATGGCGGTATCGGCATGTGTTGTGGAAAATTTCCCTCCACTCGTTTTCCAAGAGTAATTCCTCATACTTATCCCTCACCCGCTTCCAGAGTTTCTCTCTTGAGAGTCCCTCCACCATAAAGTGACATATGACTAGTGGATGTGCAAATTTTTCGCCACCGTGTGGGCTCAGGCTGAGGGCTAAAAAGTATTGATTTATGCAGTGACAGTATTCAGCGTTGGTCTCCTGGCTTGGCATGAACCTCACACTGATTGGAGTATCACCCGGTGCGAAGTGTTCTAGAGAGAGACCAGTAAGCGACCCATCTGATGAAGGATAAAATATATGTCTCAAAAGTGGTTATAAGTTAAGCGTGTAATTAATAATAAAATAAGTTACTGATAACTCTCTATTATAGTTTTATTTCTTGCACGTTTTATATAATTTTATGTGATTTCCGGGTTCATAATCTTAGTTTTACGCTATGAATGTATAAAAAACGTAGAAGTTAAGCTTTGTGCATGAATTCATTAATCCTAGCGTTTCTATTATGATTTTATGTATTTTTGTCACGTTTTATCGCACGGGTTATGTTTCGTGTTGTTCAGACAAGAAAGGGATCCTGGGAGATGAAGCGGGGAGGAGAAAAAAGCTTTCGAGATTTTTTGGGAGCTTAAACGAAGAAGAAATCGTGAAGAAAGGGTGAAAATACATGAATAGGGGAGGAAAATGCAATTTAATGAAGTTTCTGTTGTAACACCCCCAAATTTTCATTACTGAAAGTCTAGGCGTGCCGTTATCATGAAGAGTTACCTACCATGATCCGGAAAAATGATCTTTGCTTCGGATTCAGAAAAGCATACTTTAATACATAAAAGCATTCACAACTTTGTTCAGAGTTATTACAAACCAATATCTTACAAACAGCGGAAACAGTGAAATTACTACTTTATTTAGGCTAGATGATGCTTGAACTAGAACTCGACGTTCCCATCCCCGACGTAGGCTTCTCCTTTGGTGGTTTTACAAAACAAGGACACCACAGTTGAAAAGTCTGTGAGAACGTATCACAACGCGTAAACAAGAATAAGACACAACAAGTTATTCCAAGTTCATTTATTTCGAAAAGCAATTTAATTATTTAATCGGGATGATCCATAACCAATATCGCATCCTGTGTGGACGGCGAAATAATCGCTTGTCCGAACCGAATCCACCTCGACAACTAGACCTTAAGTGTCGACACCCCCTACGAGGCAAACTTTTGTCCCAAGAGAGTAGTACTAGAGCCTTACCCTGTGCTTATGTGCCTCAGGGGTACTCATAGATTCACCTTCGACTCTTGTCCCAAGCATTGCTTGGTCTACCATATTAAGTCCCAAGCTTTGCTTGGTCAACCATATAAAGTTCCCAAAATATTAAGTTCAAACGTGTAAACGAATGAGATCATTTAACAAAGTGAGATATTTAGTAAATACAAGTAATGAGTAAATATGTGTTTAAACAATTTAATATCCAAGTCAAGCAGGTAGAGGCATTATAGTTAAACACGCGTTTTGAGAGTAAGGGTTGAGCCTACGAACTCACCTACACGTCCGATTGTGGTTCAAATGTACTCGACGTAGCCTTCGTCGGTAAACTCGGTGTCTACAAATAAGGATAAACCCTAATTAACACTTAATCGTTTAATATGCAAGTGCCTAATATAATATGTATGCTATGCGGGTTGATCCTAGTTAATTATCCGGCGGTGATTAGGTATGTGACCTACTTAAGTCTTAACGGTGTTATTCTAATTAAAATCTTATGACATTTTTATTGGTCCAAATTAGTTAATATTTTTTTTTTTGCTTAATTAGCAAACTAATACTAATTTACAAAATCTTAATCATAGTTCGCTAACTCTAATATTTATATGCTAACCACTAAATCTTAATATTAATTAACATTAGTTTAATCAAGTACCAACTTAGTGACATAAAACAAGGGTAGTCATTTGTATTTATAGTAAAGTGTGGGTAGGGTAGGAATGGCACATTTACCCTTAAAGTAATCAAATTCTCAAAAACAAGTTGTTGCTAGTTTCTTAAAAGACACTTTCACCCCCATTACAAAACATTATTTTTAAACTTTTCCGATTTCGACGAAAATGACGCGGGTGGTTCCCGGGATACTACTTATCATTTTTATGTAAAAACATAAGGACGGTAGTTTCAAACACTGCTCTTTTTAGAACGTTTAATTCCTAAAAATTTGACTTAAAGTAATTGTAAAAGACAACTACTACCCCAAAACATGAAATAATTAGCTATGACGATTTCTAACGTTCCGTTTTTGACCAAATTAACATGGATGACTCTAGAGACATGTGTGAGCAAGAATATGTAAGAATATGTTGAATGCGAAGTAATGTAAGGAAGTTGTACCGATTTTTCGCTAAAGTAGGCGGTGAAATGGAATGAGCTTTTGGGACCTCGTGAGTCTCTACGGATGGTTGAGAAGGATTCTTTGTGGTGTCACAGAATGATTGGTAGTAGTCGTGACTCAAACGGTGGTCGTTGGTGGTATTGGTGAATGGGGCGGTTACATGAAGCTGTCGGGAAGGCAAGATACATTTTAGAGTGAAATAAATGTTTGGCAAAAATTACTTTGATGCAGTTTAACTTTGCAGAAAAAAAATCTTACCGACATAAGTAAATAATTGAGTGTGATGATTGTACCGTAATAATAGGCATAGCACGATAGAAGTCGCCACGTAAAATATGTGATACTATAATAGTGTACACGTTATCAAATATTATTGAGGTAGACATATAGCACCATATTATTTTTATTAGAACTTAGCCACATAAAAATAGTACCACAAAAATTAAGGTCAAGATGTCAATTTACACTCTATATTACCATAAAACATGTATATTTATTCTTAAAATACGAAATTAAATTTCGGGTTGTTTCATCCTTCACTCTTAAGATCAAGCATCGTCCTGGAGTTGCAAAGATAATATCTCATAGTGGTAAATGTAATGATAAGAATGCAATGTATGTAATGTAGTATGAACGTGTGACAATAAAAGTGCGACGGTCTCCTCCCCCTTAAAGGAGTGAAGTCCTCGTCACTCGAGTTAGTACCTGGTCAAATAATTGGGGATATCGTTGTTTCATGTCGGCTTCAGCTTCCCAGGTGACCTTTTCAGTCAGATGACTGTTCCATAACACTTTGACTAACGTGGTTGACGTGGTACGAGTCTTTCTAGTCTTTGTGTCTATGATTTTAACAGGATGTTTGTCGGATGTAGGAATATGGTCTAGTTCCAAGGGTTCAGGATCTAGGATATGTCATGGGTCTGGAATTTACTTCTTAAGTTGAGACACATGGAAGACATTATGGACTCGACCTAAATTGGAAGGAAGATCTAAGCGGTAGGGTATTTCTCCTATCCTGTCCAGTACGTTGTAGGGACCGATGAACTTGGGACTGAGTTTTCCTTTCTGATTGAAACGAGAGACTCCCTTGCTCGGTGATACCTTCAGGAAGACCTTTTGTCCAACCTGAAACTCCACGGGTCTTCGTTTCTGGTCGGCACAAGATTTCTGTCGATCCTGGGCTGCTTTCAAATGTTGTTGGATGATTCTGACCTGACTCATCATCTCCTCAATCATCTGTGGCCCCAATACTAGCGTCTCTTTGATGTCGTTCCAACACAAGGGTGTCCTACATTTTCTCCCGTACAGTGCCTCATAGGGTGTCATCCCTATACTCGCGTGGTAGCTGTTGTTGTACGAGAACTCTATTACTGGCAACCGGTCTACCCAAGAACCTTGTAAATCCATGACAGATGCTCATAGCATATCCTCCAGTGTATGTATGGTTCGTTCTGTCTGTCAATCAGTAGCTGGGTGGAAAGCGGTACTGAACTTTAGCTGAGTTCCTAAGGCTTTCTGTAATGCTTGCCAGAAATGTGACAGAAAGTTTGGGTCTCGGTCTGACACGGTGTCCTGTGGCACTCCATGGTATCTAACGATATTCTTAATGTATGTGTCCGCTCGCTGCTCCATATCCCAAGTGTCCTTCATTGGGCTGAATCTTGCCGTCTTTGTGAGTCTGTCCACCACAACCCAAATCTGGTTCAGACCATTCTTCGTCACTGGCAAAACAGTCACAAAGTCCATCGAGATGGAATCCCACCACATGGGTACTTCTGAAGGTTTCACCAAACCTCCTTTCCACTTGTGTTCGAACTTTACGTTTTGGAAAGTGAGGCATCTAACTACAAACTCTACAACTTCGTTCTTCATCCTTGGCCACTAGAACTGCTTCTTCAGGTCCTTGTACAGTTTATCACCTCCTGGATGGACAGAGTATGGTGTGTTGTGGGCTTCCTTTATCATTCGTTCCTTAACCTCCGTACACTTCTGGGGTAGACACCATCTCTCTTTGTACCTTATGCTCCCATCGTCGTGTACTCGGAATCTTGGTCGATCCATCCTTGATCTTCTTCCTGATCCTTACTAACTTTACATCTCCTGGTTGTCCTTTTCTAATCTCTTCAAAGATGTCTATGGTGGCTACTAAGCTGCACAACACGTCTTCCCTTACTCCGTTCTGACTAATCTCAATTCCTAGTTTCTGGATGTCATTTCGCAACTCCCTCGGAAGCTTCTTAACGCATTGATGGTATGGCTCGTCTTTCTACTTAAGGTATCTGCAACTATATTTGCCTTTCCTTCATGGTATTGGATTTGCAGTTCATAGTCCTTAATTAAATCCAACCATCTCCTTTGCCTCATGTTCAGATCCTTTTGGGTAAACTGATACTTAATACTTTTGTGGTCGGTGAAAATCTTACAGGTTGCACCATAAAGGTAGTGTCTCCAAATTTTTAATGCGTGGACAATCGCGACTAGCTCTAGGTCATGAGTTGGGTAATTCTCCTCATAAGATTTTAGCTGTCGTGAAGCATATGCAATCACCTTCCCTTCTTGCACTAGTACACATCCTAATCCGTGTTTCGAAGCATCACTATAGACCTCAAACTCCCTCGACTCTGATGGTAGGGTCAGAATAGGTGCTGTAGTTAGCCTTTCTTTCAGAATTTGGAAGGCTTCTTCACATTTCTCATCCCAATGGTATTTGGTGTTTTCTTCATTAGATTGGTCAGTGGTCTGGCTATTTTGGAAAAATTCTTCACGAATCTCCGGTAATAATCTGCTAGTCCCAAGAAACTACGGATGTCCGTTGCACTCTTGGGCCGTTGCCAATCCCTAACAGCGGTTATCTTTCCTGGATCTACAGAAATTCCCCCCTTAGATATTATGTGTCCCAAGAAAGGTACCCTATCCAGCCAAAATTCACACTTGGAAAACTTAGCATACAACTGTTCTTGCCTAAGGGTTTGCAAAACTGCTCTAAGGTGTTCCTCGTGTTCTTCTTTCCCCTTAGAGTACACCAAAATGTCATCAATGAACACTACCACAACGCGGTCCAAGTAAGGTTTCATGACCCGATTCATCACATCCATGAATACAACAGGTGCATTGGTTAGACCAAAAGGCATAACAGTTAACTCGTAATGTCTATATCTGGTTCTAAAGGCAGTCTTAGGGATGTCCTTCTCGGTTACCCTTAACTGGTGATAACCTGACATTAAGTCGATCTTGGAAAAGGTATCGGCTCCCTGTAGCTGGTCAAAGAGGTTATCTATCCCTGGAAGTGGGTATCGGTTTTTGACAGTCACATTGTTAAGCTCCCTGTAATCAATGCACAGCCTCAAACTACCATCCTTCTTCTTGACATACAAGACTGGTGTCCCCCAGAGTGAAACATTCGGCTTGTTATACCCCTTATCCAACAGCTCCCTTAGTTGTTCCTTCAACTCTTTTAGCTCTATTGGAGCCATTCTATAGGGTTTTTTGCAGATCGGTCCTGTCCGTGGTACAAGGTCGATGGCAAACTCGGCGGCTCTTTGAGGTGGCATTCCTGGGATCTCGTCGGGAAATACATCGGGAAACTCATGAACAACTGGGATGTCCTCAAGTTTCATCGTTCCCACACTTTCGTCTTGGACATAACATATATAGGCTTGGTGACCCTTACTTATGACTTTCACTACAAAAAGTGCAGACACAATTTTGACATTGGGTTTCTCGGTGATTCCTATGTGAGAGATTCTATTCCCATCTAGTCCTCTAAGGCTTACCTTTTGGTTACGAGCATGGTGTTTTCCTAGCCAGTCCATTCATAGGATAACGTCAAGGTTTTTTAGGTCGAAGAGGATTAAGTCAGTGGGTATCTCACTTTTTTGGATGGTTATGACTACTCCCCTTATGATGGAATCAAAGTTTACTACCCGTTTTGCAGGTGTAGATATAGACACAGGGTTCATAGGAGAGGATTGAAGTCCTATTTTTCTAGAAAGAGATGACGATATGAAAGAATATGATGCTCCACTATCAAAGAGTACGTAAGCAGGAGTGTTGTGAACTAAGAATGTACCGGTAACCACGTTCGTCGTAGCATCTGCTTCCATCTTGTTCATGGCATATATTTGTCCCGCGCTCCTCGGATTTCCGTTCACCTTGTTGTTACTGCTCCCATTCCCAGCTGGTTGTGCATTCCGGTTGTTACTTCCCGCAAGTGCGTTGTAGTTTTTCCCTTGGTTTTTCCCTGCCTGATTGTTGTTGTTTCCACGACCATGTCCTCCGAATTGGTTATTGTTAGGTGGATACTTTTTTCCATGCTGGTAGTTCGGGCGAGGGTTTCCCTGGTTCTGTCTCGGGTATCCGCTCCCTCCTGCCCTGCCATTCTGGAGATCAGCTTTCTTCGCGTTACTCTCAAACACTCGGTGCCACGCTTCTTACAGTAGAAACATACCAAGGTCATTCCTTCGCAGTCAACTCCAGGGTGGTCTCTACCACATTGCTTGTAATGGTAGTGACGGGGTCGTCCGTTGGCGTCAGTGTTGTAGTTCCCGAAGTTAGTGCGGTTCATTCCACAGTATCCCTCGAATGCGTTGGGCTTGGACCTCTTGTTATCATGGTTGTGTTCCATGGATTTGTTTACTTCTTCCTCCTTCCTTTTGTTGGCCCGATTCCCTTGCACTCCCTCGACTTCCCCAATGAGAGCTGCTACTTCGTACGCCTCCCTTAGGTTAGCACTCCTAGCAGGAATCACGTCGCTCTGGATGCCGTAGCGAAGTCCTTTGGTGAAGCGTCTGACCTTCAATTCTTCTATTTCCACCAGTGCCCCTGGCAAAACGCGACAATTATGTGAACTTACTGTGGTATTCCGACACTGTCATGTTTCCTTGCCTCAGGGTCAGAAGCTCTTCATACTTCTGGTCCTTAACATGGAAGAGATAGAAGCGTTTCCTGAGTGCTTCAACAAATGTTTCCCAGTCAAGGTTACCATGGGCCATCAACCTGTCATTATTGAGGGTCCACCAGGTATCTGCCTCTTCATCGAGTAGAGTGCTACTATATCCACCTTTTGGTCGGGTGGGCAACCGACAGAGATCAGGATTTTCTCCATTTTTCGGATCCAGTTCTCGAGGGTTACTGGGTCCTCTTGCCTCAGGTAGTAGGTTGGGTTTCTCTCGGCAACTCTCTTAGCCAAGTTTGTCCCAACATGTTCCCTCTGTTCCCTCTCTTGTCTTTCCCTCTCTTCTCTTTGTTCCCTCTCTTCTCTCCGCGCAACGAGATCGCAATTGTTTATGAGTAGTTCCTCCATTTGGGCGCTCCTCCTTGCTGCCGACATTTTCGAGTTCCTATTACAACAGCGCAGCTAGATTAGTTCACTCAAGGCAAGGCTAATGGTAACACGTATCTAGGCACGATAAATTAGGGTTTACAATATCTATGATGCGCTCCCTGATGTGTTGCCAACTAGGTCGATGGTCACACATTCGTAGTCAAAAGTCTCGGTGGCATGCAATAAGGAGACAAGTTTCCGATGTACTCTTCTTATTTGGCGGGTATGGTTCTTATACAGTTCTTCCTATTGCCTATATTAGACTTTCTCCTCCGATAGAAGGTATCACACTCCTACTTGAACTCATTTTCTAAGTTGCTATTGTCTTTTAGCCATCGCCATGTCTGAGTCTCCCACAAGGACTCCTCCTCCTTTTCCGTCCTCGTGGTCCTTGGCTCTTCCAAATCCCGCGGTGTCTATACCCGAGCCTGAGCCAGTGTACGTTATTTCGGAACCGGATGTTACACCTGTCATACGCTCTTTTCATCAAGATTCGGCAGGCCCCTTCCCTTGGCTTTGCAGTATCCTAGTGCCATCTTCAACTCCACCTTCGGTCCTGAGGTCATCACCAATTTTAACATCCCGGCCAGTGGGTCGGCCACGTATCCTAGTTCGTGTATGCTCTCTCACAATCACGGAGGAGACTCATGTTCGACTAGGTCAATTGGGGCGATTGCTTGGGTTCCACAATGACACCCAAGTTATTGAATGACTTTTTCGTCAAGCACGTCGTGCTATTTAGGGTTTAGGAAATTGTTGGAGAGAGACTCGTAATGAAGGGTCACAGAATGCTCGTTCCTAGATAGTCAATGGCCATATTCAGTGTTGTGCTATAATTTCTTGTGTGTGTCTCTAAGTGTAATGGCCTCAGCATTGTATTTTCCTCCGTTCTTAAGGAAGTAATGAATTATTAGACCTAAACATGTTTAGGAGAACAATATTTTTAAATAACCTAATTGCCCCCAACGCTTATAATTGCGGAAAAGACACATTTATTATTTTTTTTTCTCCAACGGTCAGCAGTCCCTCCAACGGCTATAAAAGGCTAAAAGTCAATTATACCCTTCAACCTATGCGTATAACAGCTAGTAAGGAGGTTAGAAACGTAAATTGATGTCCTTGGGGTTTCTATAAATAGAAGCTTCATACCATACGACTCCCACAACTCAAACATATATAGAAATGTCTTCGGAGGGTACTATGGCTATTATGACACTAGTCCTTACGTTGTATGTGGTGTCCTCTTCGTGCGACTCAACTTCCCCTTCATCAATCAGCCATTGCTCCCTTTCCTTCTGATTTGGTTGTTCGGCTTCATTCTCATGTTGGTAGCGTTTCGTTGGGAAAAAACAGGAGACAGCGATGTACGAAAGGATGACGTACCAGTGATGTAGTTATTTCCAATTTTTCCTTTTTGAATAAAATTCTATTTTTTTAATGAGTTACCAATATTTATAACAAGAAGATCTTTTATTACAAGATCAACATGACTACGCAGTACAAGTACGCACAACAAGATTACTAAGGCACACCACATAATTATTCGCACACATAATACTTAAGCATCATCATTCATAACACGCTTAGCTAGACCCAATCATTCATTTAGGAAAACGTGGGCGGGCTAACATACTCTTCCTCGCAGTTGTTATTTTGCATCTCGGGGTGTACTTCCTACGCCTCCTATAGACTTTACCAGAAAATCTTCGTCTCTCCCAGTGTTCCTTGACTCCTAGCATTAGGTCTGGAAGTGTTCGTGGACAGGGTATGAGGGGGTACACATAGGGGTTCGGGAGGAAGTTGCCTGTGATGGCATCTTGGTATTGCTCCTTGAGTAGGATCCAGGGTTGTCGATTGGGTAAGGCTGCTAGCATGCAGTACGTAATGACCTTCGGGTTCATAAATCTGATCTCAATGGAGCCTCCATGCATGTCCACCCAATCGGAACATCGTTAAATCATACGCTCGAGGTAGTCGGTAAAATCCTCCCCATCACCCAAGGTGGTGTTGACCGGGTGGTCACTGTCTAGCTCGCGACTCTTCCAGATTTCCATCTAGAAAGGAATTACACGTTTAGTGTCTTGTTCTAACACGAAATTAGAGCTTGCTTCTCACATTATCGTCGGTACCCTTTTCCCCAGTCCTCATTTCCTTAATTTCACGTTTTATCTTTCCCTAATCCATTTTTTTAAAAGGAATTTTGAGTTTTATTTTTATTTTTTTATTTTTTTCAGAAATCGATTTCCACTTTAATTAGGGTGTATTAAACTTTGAATCTAAAGATGCTCTAATACCAACTGTAACACCCCCAAATTTTCATTACTGAAAGTATGGGCGTGCCATTCTCATGGAGATTTACCCACCATGATCAGGAAAAATGATATTTTATTCGGATTCATAAAAACATACTTTAATACATAAAAGCGTTTACAACTTTGTTCAGAGTTATTACAAACCAATATCTTACAAACAGCGGAAACAGTGAAATTCTTACTTTATTTAGGCTAGATAATGCTTGCACTAGTACTCGACGTTCCCATCCCCGGCGTAGGCCTCTCCTATGATGGTTTTACAAAACAAGGACACCACAGTTGAAAAGTCAGTGAAAACTGAGTGAGAACGTATCACAACGCGTAAACACGAATAAGGCACAACACGTCATTCCAAGTTCATTTATTTCGAAAAGCAATTTAATTATTTAATCGGGATGATCCATAACCAATATCGTATCTAGTGTGGACAGCGAAATAAATCTCTTGTCCGAACCGAATCCACCTCGACAACTACACCTGAAGTGTCGACACCCCCTACGAGGGAAACTTTTGTCCCAAGAGAGTATTACTAGAGCCTTACCCTGTGCTAATGTTCCCTAGGGGTACTCAGAGAGTCACCTTCGACTCTTGTCCCAAGCTTTGCTTGGTCTACCATATTAAGTCCCAAGCTTTGCTTGGTCAACCATATAAAGTTCCCAAAATATTAAGTTCAAACGTGTAAACGAATGAGATCATTTAACAAAGTGAGATATTTAATAAACACATGTAATGAGTAAACATGTGTTTAAAACATTTAATATCTAAGTCAAGCAGGTAGAGGCATTATAGTTAAACACGCGTTTTTAGAGTAAGGGTTGAGCCTACGAACTCACCTACACGTCCGATTGTGGTTCAAATGTACTCGACGTAGCCTTCGTCGGTAAACTCGGTGTCTACAAATAAGGATAAACCCTAATTAACACGTAATCGTTTAATATGCAAGTGCCTAATATAATGTGTATGATATGCGGGTTGATCCTAGTTAATTATCCGGCGGTGATTAGGTACGCGACCTACTTAATTCTTAACGGTGTTCCTCTAATTAAAATCTTATGACATTTTTATTGGTCCAAATTAGTTAATATTTATTTATTTGCTTAATTATCAAACTAATACTAATTTAAAAAATCTTAATCTTAGTTCTCTAACTCTAATATTTATATGCTAACCACTAAATCTTAATATTAATTAACATTAGTTCAATAATCAAGTACCAACTTACTAACATAAAACAAGGGTAGTCATTTGAATTTATAGTAAAGTGTGGGTAGGGTAGGAATAGCACATTTACCCGTAAATTAATCAAATTCTCAAAAACAAGTTGTTGCTAGTTTCTTAAAAGACACTTTCACCCCCATTACAAAACTTTATTTTTAAACTTTTCTGATTTCGACGAAAATGACGTGGGTGGTTCCCGGGACACTTATTATCATTTTTATGTAAAAACATATGGACGGTAGTTTCAAACACTGCTCTTTTTAGAACATTTAATTCCTAAAAATTGACTGAAAGTAATTTTAAAAGACAACTAATACCCCCAATACATGAAATAATTAGCTATGGCGATTTTTAACGTTCCATTTTCGACCAAATTAACATGGATGACTCTAGAGACATGTGTGAGCAAGAATATGCAAGAATATGTTGAATGCGAAGTAAGGTAAGGAAGTTGTACCGATTTTTCGCTAAAGTAGGCGGTGAAATGGAATGAGCTTTTTCGACCTTGTGAGTCTCTACGGATGGTTGAGAAGGAGTCTTTGGAGTGTCACGGAATGATTGGTAGTATCCGTGACTCAAACGGTGGTCATTGGTGGTATTGGTAAATGGGGCGGTTACGTGAAGTTCTCGGGAAGGTAACAAACTTGGTGGCTATGGTGTTTTCTTGGCGAGGTGAATGAGTTGTGTTGGTGGAGGTGGTGTTGGTGTTGGAGATGGAAGAGTTGGTGTTGGCAGCGAGGATGATGGTGGCGGTGGCTATGGAGTTTGAAGTTGTCGTGGAGAAGTCATGGAGTTGGGTGCTATTTATAGGAAGAAAAATGAGGAAAAATAAATAGAGAAACATGGTAAAAAGTCATCAGATGGGTGAATGTGTTTTTCACCTAGGCAAGGTCCATTTTATAGGGAATTAAATGTTTGGAAAAAGTTTCTTTGATGTAGTTGAACTTTGCTGAAAAAAAATCTTACCGACATAAGTAAATAAGTGGGTGTGATGATTGTACCGTAATAATAGGCATAGCACGATAGAAGTCGCTACGTAAAATATGTGATACTATAATAGTGTACATGTTATCAAATATTATTGTGGTAGACATATAGCACCATATTATTTTTATTAGAACTTAGCCACATAAAAGTAGTACCACAAAATATTAAGGTCAAGATGTCAGTTTACACTCCATATTATCATAAAACATGTATATTTATTCTTAAAATACGCAATTAAATTTCGGGTTGTTTCATCTGTAATGACACTTTAACCCTCTATATGAAAAAGGACTAAACACTTAGTGAAAATCTGGTGGTCAACGTGAGAGCAAATCATTGGAAGTGTAGGATCACAACTGTGATCACAAGATCACATGCAAGACACAATGTTATCCTATGATCACAAGAGGCGATCAAAAGACCAGAAACAAGATCACAAGACTTAAAAAATTAAAAGAACGAGGACTCTACAATTTTAGAAAGAAGGAAGAAAGAGAAAAAAAATATTCACGCTTGGGAGGAAAAAAGAATAAAGAGAGGACGACATTGGAGGAAGAGATGTGGGCTCCTCCATTGAAGATCTAAATTTTTCTTCTTCTTCTTCTTCCTCTCTCAATCTTGTTATAAAGAAACTCTTGTTCTTGTTTGGTTTATTACTATTAGCTAAAATCTATTGCTATACTTCTCTAGAGAGCCCAGGGTTTATGTAGACAATTGATTTTCCGGGTTTAGACTCGTTTCATGCTATTGATTAGATCTAGAATATACTAGTTTCTTGAATTTTTTAGAGATTCTAACCTATTGACATGGTTAGAGTATGAATTGATAACTCGGGGTTGAAATACCACCCCTATATTACTTGACCGTGCACTTGCGCATACACGTTAGAAATCGCGTCAAGTTTTTGGCGCTGTTGTCGGGGACCGCGGTAGATTATTTAGTTAGGAGTTAGTTTAGAGTACTTTCATTTTTTTTATATTTTTTTTTATACTCTATCTATGTGCTTCACGGGTATCTTGTGTGTTTGTTTTTGCAGGGACGCATGAAGCAAGAGACATAATGAGCATGAGGAGCAACGATGATTATGAGGGGATATCTGATTACCCCTACTCAATGATTTATTGCAAAATTTGTAACATGGATGACACATGCTTAGTGATTTGGTGCTATAAATGCAGAAGATCACAAGTATGAAGACGCATGTATATTTCATCAACCTGAACTTCATGAGTACAAGGAAGACTCATCAGCGCGTATGGTAGAATGGCGAAGTATTATGGCGGACATCCAAGTGTGTGCCAAGTTTTTTTCTGTGGTTGCACAAGTGCCACCAGAGGATTCAACCACATGTATGGAATACGTGACGGAGATGATAAAGAGGATGACGAAACGAGTAGAGAAATTGTCAGCGACAGGGGAATCAGGTCTTCAAGAATCACAAGAGGAGCCCTTTCTAAATGACATTGACCCCCAAATTGAGCCTTCATCATCGCCGCCACAAGAAGACGATTTGGATGAACCTCACTGGCTGCCAGTTGTCTAAGAAATGCAGAAGAAATTCAGGTCCAAAATGGAGCAAGAACGGGAGTCTGCATTGCATGCTACAACATTGGAAGAAGAGATACCTGAGTTGAGCAAAGAATGAAGTGTCCATGAACTAGTAGTGGACTCTGTCATTTATGAGGACTCAGACTAGGATCCAGACTGGGGGGACCTGTGTGCCCAAGATGGGAGGACATTCCGTATTGCGAGCCAAAATCGCATGCGACATCACTTCCTTGGCATGAATGGGAAGAAACCAACATTGGTAGCATTTTTTGTGCTAATGACAAAGCTGATGAAGCACTTGTTCGCATACCTATTGAGGTAAAATACCGAACTTTGATTAATGATGAATTCTCTATATCCTATGTCACGCAAGTCTGCTATGAGCTAGAACGATTATTATATGGAGATTCATATAGGGAAGAACGACATGGGCATTTTTCAATTTCTTGTTGTATGGGCCATTTTAATGATGATATTCATGCCATAGTCAAGGAATCATAAACCAACAAGTGTGGGGGTGTGGACACATTGCACGGGTTGATTGAAGAGCATCTAGAACCAAGGAGGTACTAATGGGATGAATTTATTGAGAAGGATTCATGTGAGCCCTGTCGTACTTTGTAGAAGTTGATCAAGAAGATAAATTTCAAGATGAAAAGAGTCAACTTCTAGAACTCTCCACCATTTGCACAACACAGAGGTGCACTTGACATTTAGGAGAAGAGATGGTGGAAGAAGAAGAAGAAGTAGTGGATGGATAAAGCATACTCCATTATCAATTTCGGTTGAGGTAACCGGGTCGGGTCTTCGACCTTAAATTACAGGCGCTGCTTGGAAGGCAACCCAATGTAGAGTGGGATGCTATTTTTTATCATTTTGATTTCTCCATATTTGATTTTGAGGGGTGATTGAGAGTGGATTAATTCTTTCAATCAGTGTGCAGGGATACAGGTACAGAAGACGCTCCAGATTCCCTTCCGTATGCGCGTGTTGGAGAATGTTGAGTGGGCGCGCATCGGAATCCACGCGCGTAGAGATTTCTCCAGAAACTTTAAACGAACACAAGAAACTTCTTGTTGCAATTTTCTGGCAACGGTGCTTATGTAGTTCCGGGCACCCCAGGTATCTCTTATCCCGACTTCTATGTTTTGAGCGATAATTGTTGAAATCCATTACCTACACATTTAAGAGAGGAAACCTCCTAATTGATCTCTAAATTCGTTGAGGACAACGAATCACTTAAGTGTGTGTGTTTGGGGGGGGGGGGTTATCTAAATCTGCTAGCCATGTTGTCTTGCATAGCCTTGTTACATATAGTTGTGTAGTATTGTGTCGTACTGTGTAGTAGTTGTGATTAGTGTAGTGTTAATATATTATCGTGATGTGTTAACTGTTTAGTTTTGCATTGCTTTGCACTTTTACTTTATTGAGTCCCCCTACCCAAACTCGTGGTTAGTCGAGTTTGCCAAAATCGCGTAGAGTCTCAGAAAATATGAGAAAAAAAAAGAAAAGAGTATAAAAAACAGAAAATCCATCAAAATTATAAAAACTGGAGTCATGGGCAATTTATGAAGCTGGAAACCAGAGAGAGTTCAGTGAAAGAGTCTCAATGAATAGGAAGCACTGTGGTAGGGAAAACCTTAATTTTTAGTATCATGCACACAAGTTTCACGAAAGGAAGTCTCGGGTATACAGGTAAATGTGGAAAGTAGTTTTTGGGCATACCTTTAGTTCCTATAGTGTGCTATGAGGATTTGGTCTTTGGGGTAGTCGAATAGTCTGTTTTATGTTGAAACTTGTGGCCTCTTGAAATCTAGGGTGGACCTTCAAGTAGAGTTGGTTTCATGTTGTACACTGCCATACCCTAAGTCAAGTTAGGGAGTGTACACCACCATCCCTTACGGCGGTTTCAAGAGCTAACCGAAAAATCTCACACTTAGTTGTTCTAGATGCACGACAGAAATAAAAAAAAGATAATGAAAATCAAAAGAAATAAAAATCTTCTCTTGTACTAGATCAAGCGAACAACCTAATGTTCCCCCGTTCGCGCGGGGAATTCGGATTCAAGCCAATTAGAGCGTCTAAGAAAAATAAAAGTCAAGCTGTATTACATGGAGTTGAGTCTTCCGTCAATAGGACAATTTGCATTCAATGAAATAACTGCTAAGAGGGTCTGAAAACCTCATATGACTTGGCGAAGAAAGACTACCATAAGACTGAGGATACCTAGACCCAATGAGCTAAAGGACGTGCCCGGATCTTGGTTGATATTGGTGGATGTTTGGGGACCCCTTAGTGAGCTTGTGCGTAGGATCACTGTATTTTCAATTCCTTGTTACCGTTGTGGGAATTGCAAAAGAAACTTGTAAGATCTTGATGATTTTGGTACGTAGCGAGATTGCCCATCTCTTAAGAAAAATAAAATAAAATAAAATATGCGTTGTTTCAATTCTTGCATTGTCGAGTTGCATTGTATAGCCATGTAGATTGCATTGTGCATGTGTGTTGTTCGTTCCACATGGCTAGTGGAGTTATATGCAATTCGGTGGATTGAAATGTAGTGTGAGACTTGATTTTACTTGGGACGCGCAAAAATGTAGTGTGGGGATTTGATAACTCTCGATTAGAGTTATATTTCTTGCACATTTATATCATTTTGCGTGATTTCCGGGTTGACAACCTTAGTTTTACACTATGAATGTAGAGAAAACGTATAAGTTTAGCTTTGTGCATGAATTTGTTAATCCTAGTGTTTCTTATATGATTTATGTATATTTTGTCACGTTTGATCGCACGGGTTTATGTTTCGTGTTGGTCTGACAGGAAACGGAGCTTGAGAGGTGAAGCGGAGGAGAAACAAGCTTTGGAGATTTTTCGGGAGCTTAAACGAAGAAGAAATAAAAAAACAGTGAAAATACAAGAAGACGGGAGGCAAATGCAATTTAATGCAGTTTTTGTAATGACACTTTAATCCCTAGATAAAAAATGGCCGAACACTTTTTGAAAATTAGGTGGCCAACGTGAGAGAAACTCTCCACCCCCCCCCCCCCCCCCCCGCCCCGCCCCCAATGTCCATCGCAGAAGTCCGGTGGTGTCACTCCGTACCTGAGATGAAACCCGGATACAAGGAGACCTAAAACAGAGGATCCAAGATAACATCCATCAAGTCTTAACATAATACTTATTAAAATTCGAATTATTGTGCCTCAAACACGGGCATAAAAACAAATATAGAATGTAATAATAACTAAGAGATGTTTTAAGAATTATAAATGTGAAAATTTCTTGACAATGTGATGAGTCATGCTCCCGTTAATCTAAGCTCCCATCTAAACCTGTGGTGCAGGAAACAAAAAGAGAACACCACAGTTCCAAAATCAGCAGTAAACACTGAGAAAATAAACACCCAAGCATGTAAAATGATGATGAGGCATTTGCAAAACAATAAACAATTTGTAGTAATTTATCTAAAACCAAGTGGGGTAAAGCTTTGACATTTGTCAGAAAAGAAAATAGATTCAAATTTCATTATTTAAATTAGGAAATTCTCAAAATCACATATTCATCCATTTTCCATCAAATCCAAAATCACATTGTTAATTTGTTGATACGGGGAAAAAGAACCAACTATCTCGCAAGAATCCATGAGCTTAAGTGTCGATACCCCCTTAATACTCTTGTGGCCAGAAGAGTGAGTACAATGACCTATCGGGGGCTTTGCAAACAGATTAAATAAAATAAATTGGACGAGACCGAAGTCAGCACACCAAGCCAATAGTAACCATGAAACAACCCCTCACAACTCTTCCACTTTACGTTATCATCGACGATTAGATTTTTATGATATTTTAAATACAATGTTTCAACCAGTGGAAATCAAGTGTTCAAATAGCATATAACACATAAACTCATTTTGAGACAAGTAGGAAGAAATCATTTGACACGAAAGGGCGTTAGGCACACTAGGCCTGGCATGTTTACTCACCTCAAATAAACGCAACTACAGCAATTCAGTCGTAATACTCGACTTATCCTTCGTTTGAGAACTCGTTGCCTATAAGTTCATAATACTCTAATCAACATATTGCTAACACGACAATAATAAACACAGAGCCCTACATGCAATGCAAGACATCTTCTAATAAACCCCCAAGTTTGCTAGAGTAAGATCACGACTTTTATTTAAAATAAGGTTTATAAAACTAGCTTTTATTATTTATAAAAGCATACTAAAATATAATTATATAACTTATAAGGTAATATAACTTTTAATATTTTTTTTGAGAAACAATATAACTTTTAACTATTATTATTTAGATCAAAGAAAATTAATAAATATTTAGTCAACAAAGAATGTTATTTTACCAAAACTTGATACGGTAAAACATATAACTATTATAGTAGTTCCCATAACCAACAATAATGTTTTAGTAACAAAGGAGAAATAGTTTTTCCATAAAGCACAACCAATATCTCCACTGATTTCAGATCATTTACAATCACCCCCACAAGTTCCATATCGAACACCACAACTCCCAAAGTTTCATACTTGTTAACCCACTTTCTCCCTCCTCAAAATCCCACTGTCACAAATTTTTCTCAACACAACAAATAGTTCTTCATGGAAACTAAACAAGAATTGGAAATTAAGAGTTGATATTGGGTTTACCGGAAGAAGGAGGGGGCGACGGCGGAGACAAGCGACGGCGGCGGTGGATGGGTGAATTTGAGAGGGAGAGATTGATTGGTGTTGGTGTGGGGCAAAATCTGAGTTTAAGGTGGGTTTATATAGCCTTTGGATGAAGAATTCGGCGAGGATTAGGAAATCCGCTGGAGGTATTTTCAATTCCGAATCGGGATGAAAAATTGGCGAATTGGGTTTTCTTGATGAGAAAGAATTGGTCTTTATTGAATTTGTAGTTGATTAGGATTGAATTTGGGTGAAAAGGGAATCAAATTTGTAGAGTTGGTGTTGGAGGTGGTGTTGTGGCCAGCGGTGGAGTTCATCTCCAACTAGGAGATGAAATTTTGGAGAAGATGATAGGAAGGTTAGGCTGTGGCTGGAGTACTAAGCCACGCGGTGGTTGGGTACGTAATATTTAACTAAAAGTTACTTTTTGGTCACGTTAAAAACGTATACACGAACCGTTACCTTTTAACAATTAAAATACTTAGTTACTACAATAAATTATATATAAAAGACACTTTCCCACCACGTAGTTTACGTAAAATACATCTACCACCCCTTAACTTAGTAAAAGGACACTAATTAAGTTAGGTAAAAGTCAAAAAAACCCAAACAATAAATAAAAAAAATAATCCAAACTTATAATAATATGACAAAATACCCGTATCTACAAAAGGGGGTATTTCATCCTTCCCCCCCTTAAAGAGAGCTTCGTCCTCGAAGCTTAAACGAACTTCTCAACAATCACTAAGGTATGAGTCTCCACTCTAGGGTATATCTATTAAATGCAAACCTACAGTCATGTACGATGAGCAATATACTATAAGGAGCACTAACAATGACGTAAAATTGAAGGATTACATCCTCTCCCCCTCAGAGGAGTGACGTCCTCGGAACTCAAAATACCTCGACAAAAAGGTGAGGATACTTCTTCCTCATATCATCATCCGCTTCCCACGTTGCCTCTTCTGTGAGGTGATTATTCCACAAGACCTTCACCAGCTTGACACTCTTGTTGCAGGTCTCCCTTGTCTTTGTGTATAAAATCTTAACAGGATGCTCCTCATAAATCAACGAAGGATCTAATTCTAGCGGTTCAGGATATAATACATGAGATGAGTCAGGCACGTACTCCTTCAGCTGGGATACGTGGAATACATTGTGAATACGACCAAAATTTGATGGTAGATCCAATCAATAAGAAACTTCTCCAATCTTCTCTATGACTTCGTACGGTCCAATGAATTTCGGGCTCAACTTCCCTTTTGATTGAACCTCATGACTCCCTTAGTAAGCGAAACTTTAAGGATCGCCTTTTTCCAATATGAAACTCTAATGGTCTTCTCTTCTGATCAGCATAAGACTTTTTCCTATCCTGAACTGCTTTCATTCACTGCTGGATAAGTCTCACCTGATCTGTCATCTATTCAGTTAACTGTGGACCAATCACTATCGCCTCGCTTATGTCGCTCCAACACAGTGGTGCTCGACATTTTCTTCCATACAACACTTCGTGTGGTGCCCTGTCAATGCTGGCGTGGTAACTGTTGTTGTAGGAAAACTCTATCAGAGGTAATCTATCAACCCATAAACCTCCATAACACAAGAACTTAGCATATCCTCCAACATCTGAATTGTCCTCTCAGTTTGTCCATCCGTAGCATGGTGGAATACTGTACTGAATTTCAACTGGGTTCCCAATGCCTCCTTGAGTGCTTTCCAGAAGTGAGAGAGAAAGTTAGGTTCCCTGTCCAAAACTATGGAGCTCAGGACTCCATGGTATCTCACAATGTTCTTCATATATGCCTCGTCTTTTTGTTCCATGTTCCATGTATCCTTCATTGGAATGAACCTTGCTGTCTTGGTCAATCTGTCAACCACAACCCAAATCTGATTGACTCCATTCTTGGACGCATTGACTTATTTTGTAGATGCTAGCTAGAATTAGATAGATGGAATACAGTGGAGGCATGGAGAAGAATATAAAAGACTAAAGAAACCACAAGACGATGAAGACCCACAATCTAGGACACATGGACTAAACATGGAGGGACATGGAGATGAGCTTGCTACTTTAGGACTTATATATATATTCTCATTGGCTTGGGAATATATTAGTTTTCGGGGGCACACCCATACCACGTTTTATTAATTATTTATTGTCTTGTTGTTTATTTTTGATGTATGGTGGATGCATGCAAAATGTAACAAGATAATCATTAAACAGTTGGATCTTTTATTTGGGATTTCCCAATCCAAATAAGTAGATCAGTTGATATGATGAACAAATTAAAATTGACAAGGAATCCCTCCAAAATATATATTGTGTTTTGCCTTCTCTTGCTTAACACAGGTCATGATCAAGATCAATTTAGTACGTGCTTGCCAAAGCAAAGAGACTTGATTCATCATGATGTGGCGCGATGGAACAAGCAAGTAATGTGCGATTGTTGAAGTAAGTGGTTAAACGCAACTAAGCTACTTCAATAGGATTGAAATTGTAGAGGCAAGGCAATTTGGATTATCTATGAGATAGATAAAGAATAATGAGTTATTTACCCAGTTGAACCAAGAGTTGCATATGATGCAATTGGAAGGTCCTACCTAAATAACTAATTTTTGGGTGACTTTCCGAAACAATCTCAAAAGGATGTGAAATATGAATCTTGGCCCACTAGAAAATATATGATATTTTTTGCATTAATGGTGAGGGATATTAATCCGAGAAAAATAGTGGGAGCTATATTTAAGAATCTATTCATCGTTAAATGTAGTTAATTTTTCAAAAATACTAAAATTTATATTTCTCATTTTGTAGAATTCCAATGGGAAACAATCAACAACAAACATCGACTCCATCGTTGTGTTCTATCCATGAGATGGACAAACTGCCAGGAATCAATTCCTAGACTAGTACTGAAACTTGAGAATTTTTCTCAAGAAAGAAAAGAAGTTGTACATTCTAGAGCAACCTGTTCCTGAGGCATTAGATGATGATGCTACTCTTGCTGCACGGAAGACCTTTTAAAAGATCGTATTTGACTTTACTACTTGCATGATAATTTGCACCATAAACTCTACGCTTCATAAGAAACATGAGAACATGGAGGCGTATGATATGATCATACATTTGAGACAGCTCTTCCATGAACAAGCAAGGCATGACCGGTATGAAGTATCCAAAGCAATGTTCAAGTGTAGTCTGCCAGAGGGGAACCTAGTCGGACCTCATGTACTCCGTATGATCGGATACTTAGAGAGTCTCAGGCTGTTAGGCTTCCCATTCAGCCAAGAGTTCTCTACTGATCTCAACCTGCGATCGTTTCCGGACAGTTATAGTCAGTTTATCATGAACTATAACATGAATGAGATCAAAAAAACTCTGCAAGACTTGCTCAATATGTTGCAGACCGCTGAACAGAGCATTAATAAAGGTAAAGTCAAGGCCATAATGATGGTCAATAAAGGAAAGATCAAGCGAGTTAATTCGCCTTCCAAAGGGAAGAGCAAGGTAGTTTAAAACCCAAGGAAGTTACCTTGAAGCCTGCCGTTGGCGTCTCTAAGGGTGCATGCCCCTATTGTAGTCAGACTGGCCACTGGAAGAGGAACTGCCCAAAATATCTGGAAGATAAAAGACTTGGAATAGCGATTCCACCACCATCAGGTTTATATTTTATAGATCTCAATTTGTCTATCTCTTTATCTTGGGTATTGGATACTGGATGTGGATCTCACATTTGTCGAAATGTGCACGATCTAAAGAGAAACAGATGACTAGCTACAGGGGTGATAAACTTGCGCGTAGGGAATTGAGAAAGAGTTTCTGCATTAGCTATAGGCGTTTATGATTTATCTTTACCTTCTGGAATTATTTTAGGATTAGAAAATTGTTTTTATGTGCATGCTATGAGTAGGAACACTATTTCTATTTCTTGTTTGGAAAGGAAATGTATTTCTTTCATAATAAAGGACAAGTGTTGCTCCATCTATTTTGAAAGTATGCATTATTGTAATGCTCTTTTGTATAATGGATTGTATATCCTTGATCTAGATAATTTTGTCTATAATATAAATATCAAAAGGATTTAAACTAACTATTTAAATCGTACTTATCTATGGCAATGTCGTTTAGGCCATATAAACGATACACACATTTCTAGGCTCCATAAGGATGGATTCCTAGACTCACTTGATTATGAATCATATGAGACACGTGAATCTTGTTTATTGGGAAAAATGACTAAGTCCCCTTTCAAGAAGAAATGTGAGAGGGCTAATGAGCTATTGGCAGTCATACATGCTGATGTGTGTTGACTATTTGCCACGCCTAGCAGGGGTGGTTATCTTTATTTCATTACATTTACTGATGACTTCAGTAGATATGGATTTTTTTATCTTGTGAAGAACAAATCCGAATCAAAAAGTTCAAAGAATTATAGAATGAAGTAGAGAAGCAACTTGTCAAAAGTATTACGGCCCTACGATCGGATCATGGAGGAGAATACTTAAGCCAAGATTTTGACGACTATCTTAGAGAGTGTGTGATATTGTCTCAACTCACTCCACCTGGAACACCACAATGGAATGGTGTGTCCGAGAGGAGGAATCGAACACTGTTGGACATGGTTAGATCTATGATGTGTCAGACAAATATTCCAAGTTCATTTTGGGGACATGCTCTATTACTGCAGCTTTTACCCTTAACCGTGTTCCATCCAAAGCAGTCATGAAAACACCATATGAGATATGGACTGGGGGGCGTCCCATAGTGTCATTTATAAATATTTGGAGTTGCGAGGTTTATCTAAAGCGTTTAGAGTCAGATAAACTTGGACCCATGTCGGATAAGTGTAAGTTTGTGGGATATTCTAAGGAAACGAAAGGATGTTATTTCTACAATCCAACCGAGAATAAAGTGTTTATTCCTCTGACTGGTGTGTTTCAAGAAAGAGAGTTTGTCTCTAAAGAAGACAGTGGGAGGACTGTAGAACTTGAAGAGGTTCAAGAATCACAAACCACTGATCCTACAATGGAACATGAGCGAGAACCGCAAGATATTGTGGAGCAACCTGCTCAAGTAAAATAAGAACTTCATAGGTCGAGTAGGATACGTCAGGAGACAGATAGGTACGGACTTCTCGTGACTGAGCCCGGTGACGTATTGCTCATGGATGATAAGCCTACAACCTATGGAGAGGCCATGAAAGGTCCGGACTCTCAGAAGTGGCTTGAAGCCATGAGATCCAAAGTGGAATTCATGCATACCAACAAAGTATGGACTTAGGTAGAACCACCCGAAGGGGCACGACCCATAGGGTGCAAGTGGGTTTTCAAGAAGAAAATCGACATGGATGGCAATGTGATTGCCCATAAGGGCCGATTGGTGGCAAAATGATTCAGACATATTCATGGTATTGACTATGATGAAACATTTTTCCCAGTCGCGATGACCAAATCCATTCGTATCTTGCTTGCTATTGCAGCTTATCACAACTATGAGATTTGGCAGATGGATGTCAAAACAGCGTTTTTGTATGGAAACCTCCTTAGATTACTATTGTTGTTTGTCTTAAATATCCATAGTCAAGTATATTGATTAATATAATAATCACTATGCATGAAGACTACTATGTGGATAGATTGATATGGAGATATCAAGTCTAAAACATGGGTAAGCATTAGGAGTAATCGCATACTGGATTGACCCACCACGAGAAGGCTGCATATGAATTATGTGAATTTCTTCTCAATGAAAGACTTAGGGGATGCAGCTTATATACTTGGTATCAAGATCTATAGGGATAGATCCAGGAAGTTTCTCGGCCTAAGTCAAAGTTCATATATAGACAAGGTGTTGAAACTGTTCAACATGCAAGAATCAAAGAAATGATTCTTGCCCATGTCGCATGGACTCACCCTTACGAAGGTTGACTGTCCTACCAATCAGATTGAGAAGTACCGTATGAGTAAGATCCCATATGCGTCGGCTATTGGTCTATCATGTACGCCATGTTATGTACTAGACAAGATGTGTCATACTCTTTGAGTATGACAAGCATATACCAGTCAAATTCGGGCGAGAGTCACTGAATTGCTATCAAGAATATCCTTAAGTACTTGAGAAGGACTAAGTATTCATTCTTGATATATGGAGGGGAGGAAGAACTCAGTTTAATAGGTTACACTGATGCGATCTTCCAAACCGACAAGGATGATTATAGATTGCATTCGGGTTATATGTTTTGCCTGAATGGAGGAGTTGTGAGCTGGAAAAGTTCAAAACAAGAGACAGTTGATGATTCTACAACTGAAGCTGAGTACATTGTTGCATCGGGTAAAACAAAGGAAGCAGTTTGGATTAAGAAGTTCATCATTGAACTGGGTGTGGTTCCTAACATAGTGGATCCCATAGAGTTGTACTGTGACAACACTGGGGCGATCGCACAAGACAAGGAACCCCTGTAGCACCAGAGATCCAAACACATACTCAGGAGATTACATCTTATTTGAGAGATCATAGAACTAGGAGATGTGAATATATGCAAGATTCCAACAGATGATAATCTTTCAGATCCACTTACAAAGACTCTTGTTCAGCGAGAGCATGGGGGCCACACTAGATATATCGTTATACGATATGCACTATATTGACTCTAGTGCAAGTGGGAGACTGTTGAAGTAGATGCCCTAGAGGCAATCTTATTTTATTATGAACATTTTTTTGGCTAAAATATTCATTTATTATTTATGAAGATATTTACTATAATGAAGTCCTCCTATTCAAATTGTTGTTTATCTTAAATATCCCTAGTCAAGTATATTGATTAATAGGACAATCACTATGCAAGGAGACTAGTATGTGGGTAGATTGATATGGAGAAATCAAGTATAACACATGGGTATGCATTAGGAGTAATGGCATACTGGATTTACCCACCACGAGAATGCTACATATGAATTATGTGAATGTCACAAGTGCTTCTCGTAGTGACAATGGTGTTGTAGTCCTTAGACTTGAAGTCAGTAGATACTCTATTTGTGAATTATCATATTTTGATCCCGTTAAACGTTACACCGTCACTAGGTAATTTTAAAAGCTGTAATTGGACATGATATGAAGCAAGCTGAGAGATGGTAGTAATGTAGATTGGACTTTTCCCTCCCACATAATTGGAGAAAATATCCACGGCCACTCGAGGGGTAGAACTATGGAATGTCTGGCCAAACTCAGATAAAACAATATGTGATATTGTTGTTATCTGTACAGATAAGCCTATTCCAAGGATCGAGAAACTATAGATTGGATATAAAGTGTGATGTTTATGTCTCATTTCCAATCCTGATATAGAGAAAAAGGGACATACACAACACGGTAACACTGGGAACAATTTGTCAGATCACATACTATTTCTATTAGTTGGGTGGCATTGACGTGTTGCTAGACACCGTCAATGTTTGTAATTCTTACTACCAACTTACTAGAAACCTGCACGGTCACACACCAAAAGGATTAAAATGGATATGGATGTTAATTATTTGGACTAATTAACAATTATATGGATCAAAGATCATAAAGCAACCACATGAAAAGTTAGTTGGACTAAGTTGCAAAGTGGACTTATCTGTGTATGGACATGATTAGTATTGGGGAAATTTTGTAGTTAATAAGGAGTTATTAAATATAAAAGGGGAGTCCTAGCTCTATTATTTCACAAGAGATGTCATTGAGTGAAATAACAGAGAAGGAGAGAGCACCCAAGGAGGCCGAACCCCCTAGGGTCGAAGGCAACAAGGAGGCCGAACCTCCCTTCACCGTTTTGCGTGTTCGCTTGATTCCTTCTCATGCATAGCTAGGACAAGGTGTGGAGGAGATTCAAGTTAGCAATCCAAATGTGTAGATACCCATAGAGACGAGGACACTATTATTCTTTATATTCACACAAACCCACAAGGTAAACGTTACTTACTTTATCACGATATGAGAGATTAACCTGCGATTCATGGAGGGCTTTGATCAAGAAATTTAATTGTATTTCTGCTGCGTATCTTGCATCAAAACCCTACAATTCCCCTCCAAGTTTTGGTACAGTTGCGGTTGGTGGGCCACTCCTGGAGGCTGCAAACAGCGAGATATATATTTTTAAGGAAATTAATCCATAAAGAAATATTATTAGTGACGAAATTCCACCCCAGTTTAAGAAAAAAAGCCTTGTTTTGGTTTTTTATTTTACGAATTCCCAAACATACCTGAATCTTGTGTTTACTAACAACATCCCAGCTCACCTCATGAATCTTTTTAACATTCTTCTTATGACCCCAAAAGAATCACGATTAATCTTATCAAGTTGGTTGCACACATTTTGGGGAAGGTTTGGGTTTGCATGGAGTAAGCAGGGATAGCCAAAGTGACAAATTTAACAAGGACAAGACGACCTCCCGGGGATAAAAAGATCAATTCTCCACGAAGCGAGTCTTTTACACATTATATTAATAAGGTCAGCAAAATGAATTTCCCCCCTCCTGTTATTAAGATTAATGCCCAATTACTTCCCAAGGTTTTCGGTCAAGGGGAATCTTGTTTGGTTTGTGATGCCCTAGCTCTGACACGATTAACGGTCCTACACACAAACACCATGGATTTAGAGTTATTTTTTTTCCCGGCATGAGACAAAAATCAGAGAAAACGTTGAGAACATGATCAACACAGTTCTCATCGGTATGAGCAAAAAGGAGTAAACCATTAGCAAAAAATAAACAGGTGAGAGGGGGTTGTTGTTCGAAATTTTTATACCTTTCCAGAGCCCTTGACATCTCACTTTGTTGATCATCCCGGAAATAATTTCGAAACAACGGAAAAAAATGTAAGGGGAAAAGGGGTCCACTTGTCTTAAACCCCTCCCAACTTTCAAGCTGGGGAGAGCTTCACCATTCCACAAGATAGAATAAATGGCCTCAGCGATACATGAAAAATAAGATTAATGCAGTTAGGGTCAAAACTAAAGAAGATAAGGGTATCATGAATTAAATTTCAAGACAGTCTATCGTAGGCTTTCTCAAGATCAATTTTAAGAATCATACAACCTTTTATGCCTTTCTTCTTCCTAAGGGAGTGTAAAACTTCTTGGAAAATAATGATATCATCACTAGTGGATCTTCTCGAGATATGCTACTTTGTTGAGGGGAAATAAGCTTATCCATGAGAGGTTTAAGTCTCCCCACAATATTTTAGTAATGATTTTGTATAGTACCATACGAAGGCCAATTGGTCTAAATTGTTTAATTCAGACCGGGTTATCAACTATAGCGATAAGGGTAATGTAGGTATTATTAAGGATCTTAGGTATGGAGTGAATCACGAAACAATCATAGACAGTGGTGATAACCTTATTACCCATTGTATCCTAACAGTGAAGGAAACCCGCATTACACCCATAAACACCCGGAGCTTTATTTATATTAATACACTTGAGGGTCTTAAAAGATAGTATCTTAATTAATAGCAGCGCAAAACCAATCATTTATGTCCCGATTCACCAGGAGAATACATTTTCTATAATCATAGATGGTCAAAAGCGAAGTCTTCTCCTCCTTGTAGAGGTTTTTAAAATAGTTACCACAAGGTTTGTAAGCTCATCCTCATCCCAGACCCCACAAATATTATCATTTTTAAGAGAAGATATTTTATTTTCACAGAGTGGAAGAATTTTGCATTCCTCTCCCCCTTAACCATCCAATTAAGTCCAGATTTATGTTGTCATAAAATCTCCTCCTTTCTAAAAATACAATTATAAACATTAATAAGATATTTCTCTAAATTAAACAAGAAGGCACTAAAATTAGAGCTAAGATATCTTTGGATGCCATAAATCCTAGCAAGCATGATCTTTTTTTCCGAATATATATTACCAAATTTTTTTCTATTCCATATAGTTAGTTTAGTCTTAAGAACATTTAAGTCACATATAATGGGCTCCTGAGAATTAGGCAAACTAGAGTTAACATCTTCGCAAAATGTAAAGGTTTAATAATGTGTTTCTTAGCCAAACCTTGGGTGTCGACCAACAAAAGTGAGTGATCCGAGTGAACCCTCGGGAGGCACGTAAGAGGGCTGTTCGGGGAAGGCTAGTTTCCAGTCCATATTACACATTGCTCTGTCGAGCCTTTCTTTGGTGTTGGTCCGCCCCTGCCTTTTGTTAGTCCATATCACTTTTGGTCCACTACTACCCATGTCAATAAGCTTAAAAGCATCCATATTATCAACAAACTTTGAAATATTATTGGTGCCTCAGAGATGGGTAAGTCTTCTTCATTCCGAACTATCCGAGATATCATTGAAATCTCCCACCAGGAGTCAAGTTTCGGCGTTACTTTCTTCAATATGGGAGATGTTATGTTATGAGGCTTACCGAAAATCCAAATACCCCTGAGATTCCTTCGGGATGAACATAAAGTTTTCCGTAGAACCTCTGGTTGGTGAAAAAATCATTGAGGCTAACATTACTTTGGTCTCCATAAGAACCGTAACATCAAAATGATGGGAATTCTTCAGATCTTTAATGAATTGATTGAAGATTTTGTTTCCTGCCCCTCGGCAGTTCCAGAAGAAGAGTTTGGTTGTACCAGTCATAGAAAATATTTTGGGTAGGATAAATCAACTGACTTAGCAATCTTAGGAAATATATGGCGTGATTCTTGGAAGGACATCTCGTAATCCATCTCGATTTAGAGGAGAGATCGATCTGCCTCTAGAGTGTCCGTTAGGACGGATCGCAGAATCAGCTTTTCTACCGGCCATGGTGTCTCCACCACCATTGGCTTCTCCTCCGTCAAACCCATAAAAGATCTCAGTCCCTTCACTCCTAGTTTCATCGAGATGACCTCTTGATTCATGGTGCTTGCCATTCCATCTAGCAAGCTCTTTGAGGTTGGATCTGCTTGGAATGAGTTGAAGTCCAGTGGTGCAGGAGGAATACTAACGGAGCTCGAATCTTCTTTTAATGACTTTGTGTCAAGATCATTGCCAGAGGGATTGATAATGTTGGAGGGTTGAGATTTACTAACCAGAGGGCTTGGGGTAAAGATGAATCTGTCGAGAAAATATTTGCCAAAATCAAAGGGATTTTCTCTCACTCAATCCTAGCAGTAGGAATGTGTGTTTTCCCTTGTTGGATGTTCGTAGTTGGATGGCGATATGTGTCTTTATTCATGTGGATCGTTCTATCAAGGGGTATGTCGCATCCCTTTTGTATCGCAGAGTAAGAATTATCGGTGGAGGGACCCTTGACCTTGGAATTATGAGTTGCATTTGGGGTACTACTGTTGTGGCCACGTGCCTTCACTTGGTGGGAATTTTTTCTGTAGTATGTTGGCTTGGATGGTTTGGGTTGGCTTCATCAGTTGCTCCTTCAAGTGGGCCGAACCTGATGTTGGTTCTTGGGCCGTTTGTAACACCCCCCGATTTCTAGAGGAGCCGGAAACCGGTTGGTGCCCTCCGTACAGGGGATTTTACCCTTTCGTACAAGGAGTGGTAGAACTGAACAAACGAAAAGAAACATACAACTACTAATTTAAATTACACGATAACAATGTTCATGGCTGAGTCCAAACGAGACAACAAGCCTAGCAAAAGAGATTTTACAACAAAGTGAACTCTCTGGTTAATTACTAAGCTCCACTATTTGCATGAGGGAACGGATTCGTGACCCCAGCGCGTTATCCCAAGCAACCAATCATATACCTGCGTGGAATTTAAAAGAAACACAAGGACGCAGGTTTTCGAGTATCAGTAAAAACTGAGTAAATAAACAACTTAGCATGTAAAACAGAGTGGCTAAGAAAGGTTACGGGGTTCCGCGTTTAAAAGAGTTTGAACAGTAACAGAGTATAAGTATTAACATCAGAGTAAACAATTGAATCGTTTGCAGAAAAATAATTACAAGTAGAAGTGAAGATTATCAGAGTCCTCCAAAAGTTGTTGTTTCAAAACTGATAGTTATTATGAGTAACAAATTTGTTTATCGAGATATTCACACGTTTCCAAACGTGAAATGAAACAAGTCGTATTATTAAGCCGCAATAACCAGGGTAGACCAGGGTAAATAGAAAAAGATGATACTGGCATGTAGGGGGTTATGATAACCCAACCTTTTTACCAAGCGATAAAGACGATTCCAACCGTCGCGGTAGTCATCATACAAGAAGCTACTAGACCTTAAGTGTCGACACCCCCTTAAGATTGTAAGTCATAAGAGTAGTACTAGAATGTTGGACTCTCACCAACAAGGTGAAGAGCCGATGCACGGAGTCCCCAACTTAAAGCAGGTCCAAGACTCCAACAAGTAATCAAGGCATTCTACCGAATAAATAATTACGACCGTAGCCAACATAGTAACAAACGACGTAGGCATATTGCACTGTCGCAGACCCAACTGGTTCCGGTACTTGTGATTCTTTCACTTTACGTTAAAAATGCATTCTGATTTAGTGTCATTTGAACAATAAGTTTGCTAGTTTCACAACGAGTAGGGAAGTGATAAATCAAGTCAAGTAAAACACGTTTAGCAAATTCGAAATGAGGTACGACAATTATTTTGAAGTAAACAAGTATGCCAGATGAAAGAGCTAGGCAGGCAAGACTGGGCATGTAAGCTCACATGTATATTTTGAGACGTGAAATAAAAATCACATTTTGACACGGAAGAAGATAAGCACGCACCGCTAAGCATGAATACTCACCGCGAGAGCCGAAGATACGCAAGTTGCACTACAGGTAGTAAACGCCTGGTTCTACGAAGTCAGGCTCTACAAACAAACTCAAACAGTCCTAATCACAAACAAGTTTGTTTTACAACACATGACGATGCACGTGTCCTATTTGAATGCAAGCGAAAGAAAATTCTATATAGAATACCAAGTCATAAATCTCCAAAATGATTTTAGGAAATTAAATCATAGATTTTACGAATACAAAACTATATAATATTCTAATTAAACAAATTTATGTATTGATAAAATAATATGTAATTTTACACTTTATCTACACCGTTCTTTCGGTTAGCTCATTTAATATTTCTGGTAACAACTGTCCAAGGTCTAAGACCACGCGGACCTAGATGAATCGACCCAGTTTTGATGCTCGGACTTTCTGTGATCAGAATGAGGAGGTTTACCTCCACTTGGGCCTACTTCAAACTCCTTATTGAGCGTAGTTGGACCTTCCCTTAGCCATGGCGTCCGAAGGCTTCTCTGGTACCGGAATTTGGGACGTAGACACAGTATTTGGGGGCGGGGGATCTTTCGTTCGGATCATCACCATCAGGAAAAATTGTCTCATGTGGCTAATTCTGCCACAAGTAAAACACACGGTATGAAGATGTTCATATTCGACACAAACACGTGCAAAACGCCCTTTCTCCACATTAGCAGTGGTGAGATCAAGTTTAAGATGTACCCCTAAGTTTCCGGCAATCGGGTGTAGACTTCTATCCTTGTAATACTCAATTGGGAGTTCCATAATAAGGATCCAGACAGATTTTCTTTCCTCTTTAACCGCCAACGTTTTAAAATTTGGTGTCCATTCTTGGACAAGAATATAGTGGTCGAGAGCGAACCATGTCCCTCCTCTGAGAGCTTTGTGGTATTCGTATCTACTTTCAAATTGAAAGAGGAAGTAGCTTCTTCCAATGTCAAGATGATATATATCTCCCTGAGGAGACCAAATAGCATGGATTTTAGGGACAAGAAATTATTATGAAATTTGTCGGCCAAGAGTCCTGACAATCATGTGGTTTCTCCAAGAGAATTTTCTCCAAGAAGAATATTTAAAATTTATATGGACTGTGGTAGGTGTATCAATCTCATCGGATTGGAGAGTAACCTCCTCATCCTCATGATCTATGGAGAAACCATCCACATCAATGTCAAAGTACTTTTCCTGGTCGGTCAAACCCACAAGAGTTCTTGCATAAGATGTGGAGAGTTTCTCCTTAACTATTAAGCAGATCAATAGAATTTTTTTACTAGATCTAGAACAGACTTAGGGGGAGTACCAGATGAATCAGGAGACTCACTCATGGTGGTATCAACAATATGAGCAATTTAAGTCCCATATATGAATCTGATTTGTATCAGGTATCTCAGATAAAGGCCAAACAAAGGTCTGGCCATGGGGGTTCTCAATCATGGTTGCATCCTCGCCTGAGAATTGTGAAGCCGTGGTTGGAGGAGATGAAAGTAGTCTCCGGCGACAACGGGCAGAAAACCAGCCGATGACCACAGAACCCAAGTCAGAGCAAAGTTACATAGAGAGAATATTGCTTCAACTACCGTTATTATTCGAAAATTTTATTTTCATTGTTTATCTACTTACCCCACATGCTTTTAGCCATCAATATGATTGATTTTTTCATGTATCCAAAGGTAACAATTTCAATAATAAAATGATGCAATGATTCAATACTTTTTTTAGTGATGATTCAATAATATTTTGATAATGTCTTAACATCGTCTTCGCGCTACTATAATATGACCAAATTATTATTATTATTATTATTATTATTATTATTATTATTATTATTATTATTATTATTATTATTATTATTATTATTGTTGTTGTTGTTGTTGTTGTTGTTGTTGTTGTTGTTGTTGTTGTTGTTGTTGTTGTTGTTGTAGTTTTTTTTTTTTTTTTTTTGAAAGTAAGCATCACATTACTTAAATAGGTTTACAACAGTTGTTAATCCAGACGATCCTATCATGGATTTTTTTAACCTCTTTTCTATTGACATATCTAATGAGAACCGAGCTGAAGCGAGCCGATATAGAGTAGATGTCGATGCAAAGAGTGCGAATTCGGTAATCAGACGAGATGTCGTTCAAAGTGTTGACTGTGATCAAAGAATCAGTGAGGAGCTCCACGTGTTTGTAACCAAACGAAAGCATCCATCGAAGGGCTTGTGAGATTCCGTATGTTTCAGCTTGAAGAGTCGAGTCCGTTTTGAAAAAAATGAATTCGTCTTCAATGGATTGATTTGTGCGCATCCATGCCGAAGTAGCTGAGGAGTCCTTCTTCCACGCCGCATCAATCATTAAAGAGTGATAGGAGTCGGTTGTCCCTCCTATTTTCCAACATGAAGTTTCAGCAGTAGGCGTAAGTAACGGAAGTTTGCCATTTTCGTTCATGGTAAGGTTTCTTTTGGAGAGAGAAGTGATCTTGTGACCGAGGGTGACAAGTGAAGCTCTAGGAGTAATGGAACAATTGTTGTTCATTACCACTTCATTTCGATGTAACCAGATTTGTCGCATGGTGAGGAGAAGGTGATTTTATCCTCATTGCAGGGCATGGAAGAAAAAAGATCTCTAAAAAGAGCTATGAAGGAGTGCGGCTGGCCGGACGGAATTCTTATTCCAAGTCTAGAACCAAACCAAATTGCTCTATATGAAGAGCAATCAAAAAGACAATGATGAATAGATTCTTCAGAGAGATTGCATCTTTTGCAAAGGGTGGAGGAAATGTTGACGTGGCGCTTCTCAAGAGTAACCATGACTGGTAGGGCATTTTAAAGTATTTTCCAGAAGAAGTAGGTAACCTTTGGTTGCACTTTAAGACGTCTAATCATTTTCCAAAGAGTGAGGGAATCTGTGGACATGTATGGCAGTGAAGTATCCAAACTTTTTTTAAGAGTGAGATAACCAGATTTTACGGAATAGATCCCGTTTGAGTTATGCGGCCAAACCAAGTGGTCATTTTGAGAAGATGAAGGGATGTAGATGTTCATGATAGACCTTGTTAGGAGCGGTCCGAAAAAGTGTTGAAGAAGAGTTGGCTTCCACGTCCGCGAGTTTGAGTCAATAAAGTTGTTGACCCGAAGATCCGGGTAGAAAGCGTTCATCTCTCGAGGCAGACGGAAGTTGGAGTTAGGGATCCATTTATCGCGAAACGGGTCAATAGAACAACCATTTCCCACCATCCATGTCAAGTGAGATTTCAGAAGTTGTGATCCCCAAATGATACTTTTCCATCCCCAAGAGGCTGAGGGGGGAGCCGAAGTTTGGAGGATAGTTTTGTTTGGACTATATCTCCCCGTGAGGACTTTTGCAAGTAGGGAACCTGGGTTGTGGAGAATACGGTAAGCTGTTTTGGCAAGGAGAGATTGGTTCTGTAATTGTAAAAATCTAAAACCGAGACCCCCTTCCGAAATTGGTTTGCATAATAAGGACCATTTCCTCCATCTAATTCCTTTGCTACTCCCATTAGCCCATAGAAATTTTGTGATGATACTTTTGATATTATTGAAGAACGAGACTGGAGCCTTAAAGACCGAAAGCATGTATGTTGGTAAGGCTAATAATGTTGATTTGATGAGAGTGCATTTGCCCGCAAATGAAAGAGAATAAAGTTTCCATGCTTGGAATTGATGATGAAAATGCGTAATAATTCCGTCAGATAATTTCTTTTTTTGAGTGTGAAGTCCATCACGCTACCAAGATATTTACTGGGCTTTTGCACGAGATTAATATTGAGAATGCGGGAAAGATTTGCTGCATCATCATTCTTCATTCCTGGGCTAGTAATAATCTCCGATTTCTGGAAATTGATCTTTTGACCAGATTGGTAGCAAAAAATGTCAAGTGCCCATTTCAAAACCCAAGCTCTTGAAAGATCAAATTTTTGGAAGATAAAAGTGTCGTCGGCAAATAAAAGGTGATTACCGAGGGACATTGCCGACCAATTTTGATACCTTGGAGACCTCTGTCAGTCGCTAGGAAATTCAGAAGGCTTGAGAAGGCTTCTTGAACCAGAATAAAGATGAAAAGGCGATAAAGGGTCGCTTTGACGAATACCAGCTGCCAGGTTGAAGAATTCCGTTTGTGTTCCATTGATCATGATGGCCGAGGACACGGTAGTGATACATGACATAATGGTGCGGATAAAAAACCTTCCAAAGCCCATTTGTTCGAGGCAGTTTTGTACAAACTTCCAAGAGATTCTGTCAAAGGCTTTATTCATGTCTAATTTAAGACCGAAAAAAGCATTCTTTCCACTTTTGCGATTTTTGATGGAGTGGAGTGTTTCATGAGCAATCAGAATATTGTCTGTAATGAGCCGTCCTTTGATGAAAGCATTTTCAGAGACAAGAGTTGGAAGAACCCATTTAATTATGTTTGCCAAAACTTTGGCTATGATCTTGTAAATAGCATTGCAGAGACTGATAGGGCGGAAATCAGAAGCTGATAAGGGATTAGATTTATTTGGGATAAGGGCAATCAAAGTCTTGTTACTTTCTTTGAGAAGGTGATCACCTGTGACCAATGTGTGTCTGACCGCGTTAATGACATGAGTCTGAACTGTATCCCACTGAGATTGGTAAAATTCCATGATGATCCCATCTGGACCTGGAGATTTATGTTTATCAAAATCGAAGTTGCTGTTGTTGTTGATGTTGTTGATGTTGTTGTTGTTGTTGCTGCTTTTTTTTTAGAAGGAAATAACAGTTATATTAACGAAGGAAAACATTACCTTAAAATTCATACATAAATATAAAAGAAGTACATATTTTGAGACGGATGTAAAAATAAGCGATCAACATGAGTTCCAGGCTAAACCCTGTATTTTTTTATTAATTTTTTTAGAAACAGGCTCAAACCTGGCTGACATAAAATGTTACTCCAAAAAAATTTGTCAAGGAATCCTAACTATTTCGATCAAAGAAAACAATGTGTGACTATTGTAGCACATGTCATAGACCTTGTCATTGCAACTTCAACATCAACCCATGGTATTATTAGATGGGCATTAATGTGACGTGGCATGCAATGTTTTATTGTCAGGTGGCATTGTTTGTGTACAAGTATTGTGTTTATGCAAGTTGGATTGTGGGATCATGATTGGTTGATAAGCAAATGAGTATTCACTTTAGAAAGCGATGTAAAGAAAATACCAATAATTATTAAAAAAATAAAATCATTTCCTTTTTTTGTAACGAAAGCAACAACACCTATACATTTCCCATAAATAGCTGTTAAGCAATATAAACGAAAAATAACACTTTTCTTCAAAATATTAAAGCAATAAAAGGAAGCAACGAGAAGAAAGAGAAGTTTCTCCTTCCCATGTACGATTTATTCCAATTAAACAGTGATAAGATAGGATTGAATTGTATCGATGTTAGCATCCAACGTTGTCTCGTATTGGATCAGAAGCAGTAAAATTGCTACTGTAAACTGGTCATTTTTCCGTAGTATAGCACCGTACTGGAGGATGCTCCACTATTTGTGAGGATTATTACATTTATCCAACTAAGCTGATTGTCAACCCTGAGAGATTGGCCTAGCGGCTAAAGTTTGAGATTTATGGGTCTGCTTCACTAAGGTCTCAAATTCGACGAACGCCGTTGGGGTCTCTAAGGATTGAATGTAAATTTTAAATGTATTTCACAACTTCATGAATTGTCGAGGTGCGCGCAAACGACCTTAACACCATGAAAAAAATCCTTAAAAAGACACTAAGCTAAGTGCCTCCTCCGCACGGGTCTTAAATGGCTTAGATTTTGTTTATTATACATTTCATTATTTGTTATGGATATGAAAAGTCATCAGACAAAACACTTCAAATTAGCATTCATTAATTCTGATTACAGACTGCATCGATCTGGTTACATCCGTAATAGTTAGATTAACAAAATATGGATACAATAATTCAAGTTCACGACAATTTTAATTTAATTAATTTTGTAAAATAAATGAAAGAAGTGATTGGTCGACGGAGATTCTTAATAAGAATCTTTCAGAGTCATAGACACGGCAACACCTGATATTTATTTTGTTGTTGTTTCTAATTATTAGTGTAAGCAAAAGCAAACACTGATTGAGAACACTAATATATTAATTTGTTACACTGATGGTTGCTAAATCAACCTGTGATGTGGACACATGCCCACTTGTACAAGTGGAAATAAAGTATAGTTTTATTTTGAGTGAAACAATAGGGTGTTCATTTATATATTCCAATTAATAATTTATTAGAATATTATTAAGTCCAAAGATTTGAGAATAACTTAGTAACTTAAATGGAAGTTTTTGGATTGCCGTGAAGTGAGATTTTTTAATGAAAATTGAGATTTAAATAACTACAGCTCTGTATACTTGTTTGATAATTGCTTCATCATCCACGGCAGTGTGTAAGTTGCAAGGTTGTTGCTGCTCTATAACTGCGCGTTGGGAGTTGGAAACTACCATAAGACTAGTACAGTCCATTTACAACGTTCGAGGGATTGTCGGAGACGGTATGAGAAAAATATACATGTCGTAGATTGTCTTGATTGACACTCTACTTACTTAACTTGAACGAATTCCAAACAAGGCCTCATATTCATAATGTTGATATGAAAATTTATAGATCTTTGCCTATTGCAACGAAACAACATAAATACATGTGTTCAGGAAAATGCATAAATTCATTGAACGTTACAATACAGTACATTCTGACATGATCAATGTAGGGAAGAAATGTTTGATCTTTATTTATTTTTTATTTTTTGAAAGACGGAATATTTGATGTTAGAGTAGGATAAAGCAAAAAAGGTATAGACTTAAGCAAAAATGTTAAAAGTAAATAAATAAAGTCCACATACTAGCTATCATTGAGTCCTAGAGAGAGATTCTAGAGAGAGAATATTCTCTCTGTTTTCCGTCTTCTAGTGTTTTTACTAGCCTTTTGCTCCGTTTAGCCGGGTTCTTCTCCGGCGTCTAGTTTTGGTCTATTTTCTCTTGATATTTTTCTCGCTTTTCTCTCCAATCTCCCAATCCTAACTCTTATCTATACTTTTACTCTTCTCACTTTTTCTTTGTTCTGAGTTTTCGGGTTTCCGTCAATGGCAATATTGAAACCAGTAAACCCCACTATTGCTGAACCCAATAATGAAAACCAAAACTCGGATTCAGATCTCCGAACCCCGGTAACGCTCTCGCTCGAAGACGAGGTGAGTGAAGTCCTTACTCAAAAATGCATCTATGGTCGTATACTATCCAAGAGAGAGATTAGGCTACAATTTGTGGAGGGTTTATTCAAGAACATATGGAAATTGAAAGGAAATTTTATAGTGCAAGAAAGAGGTAATAACTTGTTCGTCTTCTTGTTATATGAAGAAACAGACTGTGACAAGGTCAGGGTTGGAGCTCCCTGGTCCGTCCAGAACAAGCTAATAGTCATTAGAAGATTTCAGAAAGGAAAACCGTCGAAAAAAATGAAGTTTAACACCACTCCTATTTGGGTTCAGGCTCAAGGACTCCCTCTGGAGAAGCTAACGGTAGAAAATGCAAGGAACGTGGGAAATATTATTGGGGTTTTTTTGGGTGTGGAAGATATGAAGGAATCGGAGGAGAAGGTTCGTATTTTAGCTCTGTTAAGGATTCGAGTTCAATTAGATACAAATAAACCTCTTGAGAAGGGGGGTTTTTCTGAAATTTAGTAATGATTCTAGCTCTTTGATCCCATTTGTTTATGAAAAACTATTGGATTATTGCTATCGGTGTAGACGTATTGGCCATGAAAAGGAGGAGTGTAAATTTTTGGATCAAAGAGGTGGTTTAAACTCCGGCTACGGAGGACACCTATGGGCAGGGGAAAAGAGAAGGATGCACGCGTCCAAAATGATTGTGATTACAGAAGAAAAGAAGGATCGATTACCTACCATCAAAGCTTGCGGAGATCGAAGAGGAGTCGCCGGAACAGGATAGTAGGCGATTGAAGGAGAATCGGCTCTGAAGACCACGGTGTCGCGTGATGGGCGTACATCTTGTATGGAGATCTCTGAGGAGGCAGACAACATAGTGACGCGTGTGTGCGCGTGGAGTAAGGAGGCCTACGTTCCATTTTGCCACGTGGAGGTCATATCCTCCCTCCGTACAAGATAAAATCTCGTACTGGCCTCAAGATCTCGTGTACAGCGAAATACAGTTGTTGTACGGGAATCTTACCTAGAAGATAACAAGGATATAGAGGGTAATTTGCATGCTATTGATACCATTAAAACCCTTATCTTTCAAATTGGGCCGAGCCAAGAAATAAGAGCTGATCTGGTGGGTTCTTCTAGTAAGGTCTTTGGGCCGCTCACTACTGATATGGAGGCTTGATTTTAAAATCCAACTCATGAGGCTGAAAACTATATGGCCCAACTAAACCCGGAGATGGGCAAAACAAAAGAGTTCGATCAAGCTTTGGGAATTAGGGTTCATCAATCAATCGATGATGAAGTGGGATTGGTTGATGGCGAAACACAAAAAGAATTTGAATTTCAATAGAAACTCGATGCAGGTGTTCAAAATAAGACGCTGAACATGGTAGCATTCAAGGAGGATGATGATTAACAAACTCATAGAAGAGGATTTCAGAACTAAGGTACAATTAAAACGTGAATTTGTTCCATTCAGAGATTTGAAGCATAATAGTAAAAAGAAGAGATAGGTGGAAGATGAACATGGACAAGTATCGACTCAGGCCTTGGACGATGAGGCCACGGTCATAGAAATTATGACCCAGAAAGTAATGAAGTGTTTTTCACAACCAAAATCATACCAGGGAGGAAGATGTATCACCGGCATAAAGATGGTATTTTCAAAAGATCAGATGGAGGCTCAAGCAGGATGCAAACTTGTGGAACAATCTGGTTTGGGCAAGTTTACTGTGGCTGAGGAGGCGGGCCTTATCACGCCCCCAAATCCTAAATGAGAGGTATGGTTTGGAATTGCAGGGGGTTGGGACAGACCCCTGCACTTCGACATGTTAAGTCTCAAATAAAACAAGAGGATCTTAGTTGGTTCTTCTTGTCTCAAACTAAGGTTTCTTCAAAAGAATTCCAAAAATATTTTTCTATTGCTAGTTTTTCTAATTGTGAAGCTTTTGAAGCTAAGGGAAGGAGTGGTGGGTTGTTCTTTATTTTGGAATGATACTATTGAGTGTGAAGTGCTTGTTAGCCATGTAAATCTGATTTCTGTGCTGGTGTATGGTAAAGAAGATGCTCCAAACTGGATCTTAAACTGTATTTATGCCCCTTGCAGTAGGAAAGGTAGAGATCAGTTATGGGAGGAAATGCAGTACATTCAGGACAGTTCTGGTATGCCATGTGCGTTATTAGATATTTAAATGAAGTGTGCTCTCAAGTTGATAAGTTAGGGGGGAGGTTGGTGGCACATGATTCAAAGGGGTTTAGATAGCTTCATTAATATGGCTGGTTGGATTGATGCTGGTTTTATTGGTGCCAAATTTACTTGGTCCAGTGGTTGATCTGGTAAGGGACACATTAAACAAAGAATTGATAGTTGTTTTTTTCAATGACAGCTGGAGAGTGACTTTCCCTAGAGCTACAATCACTCACAAGCCTTCTTGCTTCTCTGATCATTTTATGCTTATATGTGATACTGAGCTTGTTTTGGTGAAAGGAATGAGACCCTTCAGATTTGAAGCCATGTGGGTAAGAGATCCATCTTCTAAGGATATTGTTAGAACAGCATGGCAGGTGTATGGAAGCAATTACCCATGTGATAAGTGGCTAGTCCATGTTAAGAAGGTAAAGAAAGCTCTTAAGGAATGGAACAAGAAGCATTTTGGGCATGTTACTCAAATGATTAAAGTTGGTAATGAGAAGCTGGAAAGGTTAACAAACCAAAACACTTTGAGTACTGCTATGGAGGAGAAAAAAGTCAAAGAAGAACTTAATGAACTTTACCAGAGGCCAGAGGTTCTTTGGAAGAAGAAGTCTAGATGTGACTGGCTCAAGAGTGGTGATGCCAATACAAGATTTTTACACACTTTTGCAGCTTTCAGAGGCCATAGAAATAGAATCTCTAAAGTAGTGAAGTAGGATGGTACTTATGCTACTAAAATCAGTGATATTGGAATAAAGTTTTGTAACTTCTTCAAGGAGCTCTTTCACTCTACTCTCCCACCTGGAAACGATTGGCTGGAGCAATTATTTCCAACAAACCTCTTTGAAGATTTACTCTCAAATATATGTGATATTCCTACGAAAGAGGAAATTAGACAAAGCCTCTTCCAAATGGGCAGCTTCAAAGCTCCTGGCCCAGATGGTCTACATGTCATGTTCTATAAGGAATACGAGAATGTGGTTGGACATGACTTTTGTGGAGTAATTCAGGACTTTTTCTGAAGTGGGAAGCTGCAAAAGGGGCTCAATGCCACTTTCATTGCCTTGATACCCAAGGTGGAGGCTCCTAGTAAGGTACAACACTTTAGACCTACAAGTTTATGCAACGCTACTTACAAAGTGGTTGCAAAAATCATAGCTACTAAGATCAAACCTTTACTTGATGATCTTATTAGCCCTAATCAAACTGCCTTTGTTAGTGGGAGAAAATTCAAGAAAATAGAATTATTTTACATGAAGCTATTAATACTCTTAAGAGGAAGCAAGGTAAAGGTGGGCTTATGGTAGTAAAGGTGGACATGGATAAAGCTTATGATAAGCTAGAGTGGAAATTTTTCATAAACACTCTGGCCTCGTTTGGGTAAGGTACAGAAATGATGGGGATAAGAGTTGTACTGGTATAAGAGGTAGGATATGATTGTACTAGTATAAGACAGGATAAAATTGTACTGGTTCATAGTGATTGGGGTAGAGCATGATGTGAGATAGGATAAGCTTCTGGGATATGTATTAACATGTTTGGGTAGTGCAGGATAAGAGGTAGGATACGTGTGTATATGACCACATTGTCCTACTTGTTTAAAACTTACTTTTTTATTTATTTTGTCTTCTAAAGTAGACTGTAAACAAAAAAATAATAATACACACACATTTTGTCATGTTCCAAAAAAATAAAAATACACACATTTTGAAGAAAAAAAATTCCCAAAAGATGTGCAAAAAAATTACACCTGACCATCCAAAAGTAAGGTTACCCACACATTCTCCTCCTCAATTTGTTCGAAATTCATACTTCGACTCACCCCATTTAACAAGACTATGAGGTCATCCTTACTATATTCAATTTGTAAACGGCTTACATTATTCATCTTGATGTTGTAAATCTACAATGGTTATAAAACCTACGGATACCAAGTACCATCACCAAAATACTTGATTTTTTCCTCGCTATTTAACTCGTCTTAACATCATCTTCAAAATAGTGCTTAAATATGGTTTGGATACAGACTACCAGCTTCAGCACCAGCGAAAGTCAGAAAATTTAGCCTACTCTTAACTGATTGGGAGAAAGACATGGATAGCCATCAATGAAGAAGAAGAACATGAAAACCCAAAGGGCTGGGTTTTATATTTAATCATTTTAATTTTTTTCATAAACAAAGCAATGAGGTAACTGAGAGAAAGTCTCAACCCTAGTGTCTTTGATTTGGTATTGGGGGAAATGAAGTCATTTCCGAAATACCCACATTGTACCCATCATCCCTTATCCTACCTTATACCACCTAAGTTTCTAGGAAAACAAATATGGGAGGTACAAAAAATTAAGATATATCCTTGATCCTTATAACGTACCCAATCACGGTATAAGGAGCATGTGGTACTATTATATCCCTATCCCCCTCCCTTATACCTTACCCGAACGAGACCTCTAAGATGGATTGGGTTTCCCCATACTCTCATTGGATCGATTCAGGAATGTATTAGTAATCCTACATTTTGTATGTTGGTAAATGGCTCTACACAAGGTTATTTCAATGGTTCATGTGGGATTAGGCAAGGGGACCCCTTTTCACCCTACCTTTTCATTCTTTTCAATGAATTTTTACCTAGAATTTTGCAATTTTATAGCTCTGAAAATTTAATTAAATGGCTGAACTGTGATGCAGTGGAGCATTTATTTTTTGCTGATGACTTGGTTCTATTAGGGAGAGCCAGTGTTAGGGAAGCCCAAAATCTCAATCTTTGCTTGCAAATTTTTGAGGAAAGCTCTGGTCAGAAGGTGAATAAAATGAAGTCTGCTATTTATTTTAGCAAGAACACCCCTCATCTGATCAGGAGAGAAATTCTAGGTATTTTCGATCTAAAGGCTGGTAAGAAAGATGCTACATATCTGAGGTTGCCTTTGTTCCTTAGTCACTCAAAGAAAAAATACTTTCATGCTATATTTGAGAAGATACAGACTAAACTAGGTGGTTGGCACTCTAAATGCTTGTCCTTTGCAGGAATGAAAGTGGTGATTAAAAGTGTTATCAGTGCTATGCCTTCATACACCATGGCAGTGTTTTTGTTGAAAAAAAACTCTTAATACTAAGGTAGAATCTGTAAGTGCTCATTATTGGTGGGGGGGGGTGTTCTTAAACAAAGAGAAAGAGACATTTTATTAGTTGGAACAATCTATGTAAAGCTCAAAGTGGGGGTGGTCTTGGATTCAGAAGAGCTCATGAAACAATATATCTCTATTGTCTAAGCTGGATTGGGATTTATGGTGTAACAAGAAGGCCTTACGGGTAGATTTACTTCTAAAGAAGTACTGCTTTAACATTGAGTTTCAAAGAATTGAGAAAAGAAATTCATATTCCTATTTTTGGAAAGGAATGATTTGTGTTAGGGACTTGATTAGCCCTTTAGCTATCAATGTGGTTGGAGATGGTAGCAATATAGATGTATGGAAAGACCCCTTAGGTTCCAAATTTGGAAAATGCCAAGCCAAAGCCTCCCGATGATATGGTTAATGCCCCCAAAGAAGGTGAGTGAATTGATAGACAATGCCAATGCAAAGTGGAATCTGGATCTTTTAAATATTTGGATGACTGAAGAGGAGAAGAAGGCAATTATGAAGATCAGAGTTCCTACACAACAGACTGAGGATGAATGGAGATGGCTCAAAGATAGAAAAGGTAATGTTTCTACAAAGTTAATGTACTATGCTCAGTTAGATGGGACTAAGGAAATTTTACAAGTCCAGAGAAGTGATGATTTCTGGAAAACCATATGGGGTGCTAAAGTTCATAATAGACTAAAAATGATGATTTGTAAATTTGTGAGTAATGCCCTGCCTGTTTAAAGGGAGTATGAATAGTAATGATGATTGGTGTCAACTTTGCCACAAAGAAGTAGAAGTGGAAGAGCATCTCTTTATAAAGTGTGACTTTGCTAGAGCTGTTTGGTTTCAGTTTCGACTAGGAGTAAGATCTATGGAGTTTGGACACCATGATAAGAAGAAGCTGCTAAAAGAGTTGATGTTTGGAGGTGGAAGTAAGGTGGATGTTCCAAGAATGATCTTATGTGGTATTATTTTGGAAAAAATATGGTACTGTAGAAATGACAAGTTTTTTAACAACAGAAGTCATAAGGTTGAGAAAGTTTGTGAAGATATTAACTTCAAATGGTCTGAACATCTCTGTGTGCTACAAGGTGAGGTCAAGGATTCCCTTCCTAGATCTTTGGATAAGTGGTGCCTGACACGATTTAAATTGCAAGTGTACAGCCGTCGTGTGTAGTAATATCCGAAAATCCGGGTTTATCGAATCCCAAGAGACTTCTTGTAAACTAGTAATTTTTCTTAACCTTGTGTGTGCGAAGCGCGTTGATTTTGTTTGCTAAATCTAACTAAAAATAAAAGACAAAGATCTCAATAAATCAGGTGAATGACTTCACGATTAACGAAGAATGATTTTTAAGAGTTACTTAATATGTGGACAAGTCAAGATATCTCTATAGGTACACTAGAGAATTCACATCACTTAGGATTTATGTTCTAGTACCATGAATGCGTTCTATTTAGCCAAACGAGCACAATTACTTTGAAGATTCCTCAACCAAAGACTGTATTTAAACTCTCGTACCTGATTCCTCTATTCTACTCAAGTTTAAATAACATTAAGCTCTTGTGTTCTACTCTTAGTTCTTAGCCAACTATCAAGATTCCTCAACTCTAGATACAACTAGTGCACGATTCAAGTTCCGGAAATAAACATTGATCCCTCTAACGTTCATAACCTAAATCAATCCTATTGCTACGTCTAACAACAAGAAAGAAGGATTAAAATCATAAATCGCACATAACTAAACAAAGCACATTCAATTAAGCTTAATAGCATGAAACCAAATCCATAAATCACCAAAACGTGGTGTCAAACCCTAGCTCCCTACGAGATATCCCGAATTAAGGGTTTAGCTACGATTACACATGATCAAGATACAAAGTTTCATGATCATATACCAAAAACTAGAGAGGGGGAAGAGAAAAGATCAAACAAAGCGTCCCCAAGCTCCCCGTAGCTCCAAGCACTTGTCTCCAACTCAAAGATACTAAAAAACTATTCCCTAACCCGTTCTAATATGTTTCCATAGTGTTTAGATGAAGTTCCAAGTAATTGCACAAAAGCCCCAACATTTCTGCTGCTCCTGCCGTTCTCTTCGCACGAAGAGAATTTGTCTTCGTGCGAAGTCTGTTCTTCTTCGTGCGAAATTCTTCCTATTTTGAGACTGCAAGCATGCTCAAGAAGACTTTCTGAATTTTTGCTAAGTAAAGTCTTCGTACGAAGACACATTGTCTTCATGCGAAGACCCTGTAGCTCCAGGATTATTGTTCGTCTTCAACGGTCCATAACTTTTTCGTCCGATGTCCGTTTTAGCTCCGTGACCCGCCGTTAGAAAGCTCTTCGAGTCTAATCTCAATTTCCATCGATCTCACTTCCATCTTCATTGTAGAATCCAAAATTTCCTCAAAATATCCTTAATTTTCTCTAAAACATCCTGGAAAGGCAACTAAGCTTTTTAAAAAGCAAATAAGTACCCGAATTTTGATCCCGAACTCCAATGAATGTGATTTTTGCACCTTTGGATTCCTTTCGCGACGTAGACTTTGCTCATGTAGAGAAATTCCCGTTTCCAGGCCGTTTTCTCGTTTTTCTCAATTATTGCCCAAATTTGGCGGAAACATCCAAAACGTGCCAAATTCGCCTTTTCTTGTAATCCGAAGCTCGTTTCTTCTCTCCAATTGATTCCCGCATGCGTAATTCCTGTCAAACAACAACACGAACACTACCGCGAAGATCAAATGTGATAAATTATCAAAATCATACTCAAAATCATTAAGAAACGCCCGGATTATAATTTAAAGCTCAAAAACATCCAAATGTGCATTATCTTCATATTTTTGCTCAAATCTTGTCACTTTGCACCGAAACACACACAAATAACAATATAAAGTGTATATAAGATAACTCTTATTAAGGAGCTATCAAATACGCCCACACTTGCCATTTGCGCGTCCCCGAGAAAAGTCTCATCTACTGCATCTAACTGTCTAATAGCCAAACAAACTCAAACGACTCTAACATGACTCAAGACACAAACAATGCAGCAAGATGATGCAAATGTAATTCTAGACTCGATATTAGAACATTAAACAGAAATTACTTTCTTTTTTGGAGATCAGGCAATTTCAATCCACAATAGACCAGTGCTCATGGATGCTGAAAAAGTTAGGCAAGAGGTGTGAATCGCAACTAAACTCGACAACAAGTAATTCCCCATAGTTAGTATAGTAATATTAACTTTAATATAGAGAACAACTTACCTCTTCATGTGTGCTGTTAAAAATAAGAGGCTATCCAAGGCTAAGCCACATTCATAGTCCGAGCTCCTATTCCGCTAATGGTCAAATAAGATGAGGCTTAAGGACAAAAAGGATATAACTTGTATGAAGCAAAAATTATAAAGCGTCACATAAGCTCACCAAACCCCATATCTCACACACCCTCACCCTGATGATAGGAACCCACAACCCGAATCTCACCGACTCCAACCCTCAATCCCCTCAAACACCGGTACCATGTCAATCCCGTGGCCATCAAAGCAAGTAATGTGCAAAACTCATCTTTGTATTCAACCCGAAACTAAGAACTTTCACCACTCTATTTTCAATAAACACAACTTTATTTCTTTCTCTCTTCTTTTTTTCTCTCTTTTCTTTTTTTTTTCTATAATTTTTTTTTGTCTTTTTTTTCTATCTCTCAATCAAATATCAATACGATCAAATAAATTTGAGTGGTCCTCCTTCCAGAATCAAGCAATAATAATCATGTTATAAGGAGGAAATAGACGAACCGATGAATGAGTATCACGAATAAAATTCATCTACCCCTAACTCAATAAAATACACGGTGTCACCAAACAAAGCTGCAAGCCAATCAAAGCACGTGTGTGGAGGTGGAGTCGTCAAAAGCACAATCTCTATGTCCGTAGTCAAATGCCGACACCCCCCACACTAGAATATTGTCATGTCCACTCTCAAGTAGTCAAACAAGATATGTCATGTGCCTAATCCAACCGAACCTCCTACACCGAAATGCTAGAAATCCAGTACCTAGCACATTCCACCAATTAAGTACAACCAACCCATTTGGTGCGGATTAGACGTCACACACTCAGGCTCTCCACTACTGTGTCCATGGTGTAATGACATGGAACACCGCCACACCTTAGTGTGCAAGCCAACTCACTCACCCTCTCATCCCCTCATAGATATCAAATGAAGCACATGCGATATGTAGAACTCACACAAATATGTAATGAAGCACTCCCTCAACTAACCCCCCTCAACTACTGCTCCCTCGTGACGCTCTAGAAAGGTGATTCTAAACGATATATGATGAAGGCCAAGAATCGTCTCCCAAGGTCAAAGAGGCTAACAATGAATCCAAGGATCAATTATGGCATACTAGTGGTCCTACAAGGTAAGATCTATAAAGCATTGAGTTCTCTAATACACATCCTCGCACAGTTGTTCTGTGTGCCACTACGAGGCGGGCTGGCGACTACCTAAGACGGACAACATGAACGTTTGAATTGTTTAGCAAACACCAAGCTCAACTCTTTTAAGAGAAAAGCAGCTCACACTTTAGCTTTTAAAATTTAATTTGGTTTGAAAATAGGTAGGCATTCCCGTAATAGATTCTCTCTATACTTACTAGGGGAGACTAAAAATGTCACTCTCAGTCAAAATTCACACCCTATGCCTAAAGTCTTCACATCTCGCTAAATCAACCAAGTTTAAGATTCTCTCAATTGCCTTTTCTCAAAATTTTCAATTTTCTATTTTTTTATGGATATTCTATTTTTTTTCATTTTTTTAATAAGATCCTAACTCTATATGCAAGGCTTTGACTCGAAAAAATTTGACTCTACACAATTTACTTTGTTGGTGGGTAGACTCAGTTATTTAAAAGTGCAAACAATATCTACATCTATACTACACAATACGACACTATAAGTTAAAAAAAAAAAAAAAAAAAATATAACATAACATAACATAACATAAACCACTATACTGACTCACAATACAATCTAAACACATCCTACATGTAACTGGCTATGCAAGACACTATGGCTAGCAAACAGATAAATCACCCCCACACTGAATGCTTCGTTGTCCTCAAAGAATTTAGAGAGTATGCAAGACTCAGCAATCAATGTGTAGGCCAAAAGATGAGATGGAGCATGGCATACTTATATAAAAGGAACACAAAATTTAGAAAGAGAAAAAGATACTCACAACCACCTCAAGGGTGGGGAAGAAATCACGCCCAGCAGTCCCCAAGCACAGTAGTTGTGCCACCATGCTCCTATACAGTCAATGTGTACTCGCACACCGGGGTCGACTGCCCTCCTCTACTGAAATCCATGTCTGAAGAATCCCAAATCGCATGCACGAGTCTCTGTGAAGGTCATGTGTGCCATGGCACACCGGGGTAGACTCTCCTATATCTTGCTCAAATATGTCACTTGGAAACAAATTTCAGTCCCTCTCTCTCTCATCTCTCCACAATAAAGAAAAAAAACCAACGCAACTGTATTAAAAACTAACTCCCTAAATTAACGCAATAAGTAGGTTGGGTTGCCTCCCAACACGCGTCGTGTAATTTAAGGTCGACGGCCCGACCCAGTTACCTCAAAGAATGTTAAGGAGGTCTAGCACGCGATGCCTCCTCCTTCAATTTCTTGCCCTTAATTTTCTGCACCACATCATGCGCACACACCAGATTTGGTTTCTTTTCTGATTCGGGTGGATCGGGCTGCAACACTGTCGGTAACCCAAGAGAAGGATCCACACTATCTTCTCTGAACTTGATCATAGCCAACTTATTATTCCACTTGCCCGGAACAAATGCCTTGAACACCAGTGATGAATCTAGAGCCTTAATAGTCAACTCCTCAGTCTCTAGATCCACATTTGCGCGCATTGTCTTCAAAAGCGGTCTTCCAAAGATAAGTGGAACATCGCGATCCTCCTTGATATCGACTATCACAAAGTCAGATGGAAAGAAAAATGCACCCACTTTAACCAGCAAGTTCTCGATCACCCCTTTTGCTGTAACAATTGAATTGTCTGCCAATTGCAGAGCCATCTTCACTGAGGTTGGCGCACCGATGCCCAATCTCTGGAATAGGGACAATGGCATGAGAATAATACTCACGCCCAGATCACAAAGACCATGCGTATGATATCCACCCCCGAGTGACACTACCTGGATCTCTCATCTTGGGAATGTCTCTCTGAATCACTGTACTACATGTCTCTGTCAACTTTACCATAGCATAAGGGTCTATGCTCTTCCTGTCCCATAAAATCTCCTTCAAGAACTTCTTAAAATTGGGCATTTGAGCAAGTGCTTCCACTAATGGGATGTTTATATGCAGTTGCTTGAATATGTTCAGAAATTTTCCAAAGTGTTCCTCATCATCCTTGTTTATTGCCGCCGGATATGGTATTCGTGGCTCATAAGTGGCCGGATTTGGAGTATTCTTGGGCTCTTCTTTCTTCTCAACCGTGTACTTTGATTGGGGACTCACGGATTTTGGAAACTCTTCACCCAATTCCTTATCTTTGGCCTTTGTAGCTTCATCTCTCGCATGGCTAGGATATGGCGGATCCTGAGTAGTAATGCCACTGCGAGTAGTAATAGCTTTGAGCTGCTCATTAGGAGGAATGGTATTAGAAGGAAGCATACCTGGTGGAAATTTAGCATTCTGATTGGCAATCTGCCCAATCTGATTCTCATGGCTCATAAGTGTGGCTTGCATAGAGACAATCGTGCTCTCCATCCTGTCTTGATTAGCAATCAACTTTCTCAATAACGCATTAGTCTCTTGCTCTTCTTGTCGTGGAGCCTGCTGTTGTGCCTGGTATGACGTACTTGGCTGATGACCCGGTGCATATAACCCACTGTTAGGGTTGGCATAGCTAAAGTTGGGGTGATTGCGGTTGTTAGGATGATAATTGTTAGTCCACTACTGCTGTCGTGGTGGATCAATGTAATTCACATCTTCAATGGAGCCATATCCCTGATTCTCATCCGCGAGTAACTCACCCATGGGCTTCACCTGTGATGGAGATGGCATGCCGTGAAATGCTGAGGTCATGGATTCCAGATTTTGCTCCATAGACTCAATTTTGTTGACCAAAGCAGCATCCCCAGGTCTCAAATACCTACGAGTATCATACCTCGTAGTCTCTCTCTTGGCCACGTTGTTCAGAAGATCCTGCGCTCGCTGTGCCCAAGTCCCATAAAGTTACCCCCATCTAGCATATCTAACTGGTCAGCTGTCTCCTTGTCTAATGCACTGTAGAAATAATGGAGGAGCTTATGCCATGGCTCCCCATGATTCGGACATCTACGAGAATTTGGCTGAACTTCCTCCAAGCATCTCCCAATGAGTTGTCTTCTTCCTAAGTGAAGTTTGCAATCTCGGCCATCTGCTGAGTGACTCTGGATGGTGGTAAATACTTTCTCAGAAACTCATGACAACAATCCGCCCATGTCACTATGCTCCCATCTGGCAGTTCCATAAGCCACTTCTTGGCTTTTCCAGATAAGGAGAAGGGAAACAGTAATAGCTTAACTGTTTCATCTGGAACTCGTTGGTCGTGCAGGGTTGATGTGATTTGCTCAAATACAAGTAGATGGTGGTTGGGATCATCTCATGGAGCTCCGTTGAATGCGCACTCATCACGAACCATATTGATCATATGTTGGCGCAGCTCGAAGTGTTGGGTATTGATCTGCGGCCTGACAATGGTAGGTTGGTAACATGCTGGAGTAGTCCTGAAATAGTCCACCATAAGACGCTCTTCAACCTCGGCGTTGTTAACCTGTGCCGCCACATCCTGTGCATTATTTCCCCCATTATTATTGTTTCCCCCATTGTTGTTATTACCTCCATCGTTCCTGACTTGCACCCCCACACCAGGACGTGGTTGTGGATTTGGGGGGTTCAAGAGGGCCATAGCAGCCTGCATCTCGGTCAACTGAGCTCTGAGCTCCTCAGCTTACCTTGCTCTATTTGCTGCATCTTCCACAGCTGCAACTTTAGCTGCTTCCGCATCCTGCATACCCTTGGGGATCCTCTCAAACTCAGCTCTAGTTCCAGCATCCTGCATACCCTTGCAAGTGTACAGCCGTCGTGTGTAGTAATATCCGGAAATTCGGGTTTATCGAATCCCAAGAGACTTCTTGTAAACTAGTTATTTTTCTTAACCTTGTGTGGGCAAAGCGCGTTGATTTTGTTTGCTAAATCCAACTAAAAATAAAAGACAAAGATCTCAATTAATCAGGTGAATGAATTCACGATTAACGAAGAATGATTTTTAAGAGTTACTTAATATGTGGACAAGTAAGGATATCTCTACAGGTACACTAGAGAATTCACACCACTTAGGATTTATGTTTTAGTAACACGGATGCGTTCTATTTAGCCAAACGAGCACAATTACTTTGAAGATTCCTCAACCAAAGACTGTATTTAAACTCTCGTACCTGATTCCTCTAGCCTACTCAAGTTTAAATACGCATTAAGCTCTTGTGTTCTACTCTTAGTTCTTAGCCAACTAGCAAGATTCCTCAACCCTAGATACAGCTAGTGCACGATTCAAGTTCCGGAAATAAACATTGATCCCTCTAACGTTCATAACCTAAATTGAAAGATTGTCATGTAGACTAAATACAGGACCAAAATACTCTGGAAGGGTGGGTTGAATAGAGTATTGAAACTTTTTGCTAAACACAAATTTTAACTAAGTAACAATGTGAGGAACTCAAATCTCAAGGCCTTGAGATTTTATTAAAATAGTTAGACACTTTCTAAGGAAAAACATAAAGTTTCAAGGCCTTGAACTATAACCAGTTCTGAACAGTTTATAAACCCTAGTTTTATTTAAGTTGTTTGCAACAGAAAATAACAAAACTGTAAAGTAAAGAACACAAGGCAATTTACAGAGTTCAGTCCCAATGGACCTAATCTCTGCATGAGGGATCTAATCCCACCAGGATTGGGCAAACACTTCTTATTACTCACACAGAAACAGCCCTAGATCTTCAAGCCTAAGTGAATTCCCTTACACCTATATAGCTTGTGGTTCCAAACCTATCTAGTACCAGCTACTAACTGTTGAGCTAACAAGAACCTCTTGTTGTTCACTTGAACAACCAACCACTAGGTTTAGTGAGGTTTTAGATATACAAAAGATAAGCAGATTACAAAACAGAAGAAGAGCACAGTAGAAGAATAAGCTTGTGAAGGCCTGGATGTGTTCTTCAGGAAACTGGAATGATTGATCTTCTGAAAGCTGTGATTGAAGTCTGAATGTATGTGTGTTTGAATATCTGGTCTTCCACGAATTTTATACACCTCTCTCAGTTCTTTGGAAGCTTCTATCTCTTTCAAAATTCAAACCAGTCTTTTATCCACTCACTGCAACTGAATGAGAGATTTTAGGATCTCATTTCCTGCAAATCCTCATCCTTTTCCAACTACAATTGCAACAGCTTTGAGTAGATACCCGTAGGAGTTTTTTGAGATTGCATTTGCACGTTTAACAAACCTGCAACAACATTAAAACATAGCAACAACAAAATCCAGAAATATATAACAGTACTAAGTCTGTTTGGATTTCCAGTTTCTGAATAAAAACTGGATGAGTGACTAAAACAATAATCTGACTAACTTTTGAAAAATGTAACTCATGATAAACTAGTTTAAGACTTTTAGAATTCATTAAACAACCATAATAATAAAGATCAAACCCTGCAAGAAAGAATCAAATTAATTCTGTAAAGCTGTCAGCAGCTCAAGGCACATCTCAAGGCCTTGAAGCTATGAACATGCTTAACATTCTTTCAATATTAAGACCAGAAACCTTTGATTCTCACTGATCATGATATATGCAAATGTGTTAGATATATAAATAACATATAACATAAGTATTTTCTGCAAATCTCTGATCTTAATTATCAGATATACAACCTGCAACACAAGATTCTTAGAGCATTCAACATAATAAAGCTACTCTCAAGGCGTTGAAGCTCTGATCAGTATATCAAGGCCTTGGAGTCTCTGAAATACTTTGTCTTTGTCTTTCATCAATCAAAACGGTTACATCCGAAAACACACTTAGAAGTCTTTGAGTCAACAATCTCCCCCTTGATGGAAGACAAAACCCATAATCTTGTGTAAATATCCCTGCAACTCCTTGTAAGAATTAGATATCAATATTTTGCAGAAACAATAAACAGTAATACCAGTCAAACCAATTTAACACCGATAATCAGTATGTCTCAGATAACACAGATAATACCATAACACAAATGATTAACATAAACTCCAAAATATTATTATTTAAACACTAAAAAGTAACCACAAAAACCATATAAAAACCACATAATTTCTCCCCCTTTTTGACTTTCATCAAATAAAGGTAAAGAAATGTAGGATCATTACTCAGAGTATTAATAAAAACTTAACAAAAATAAATTCCTACTGAATGTCAAGGCTTTGAGAACAGAAAAGAAGAAAAGAAAAAGATAGAAAGAAAGGATCAAGGTTTTGGTCTTCTCAGATTTTCACTTCTTCTTTGATGCTTGGCCTTTCTCTGAGCCTTCTCCAACTTCTTCATCACTTTCAGAATCTTCAGCAGACTGATTCTCATCTTTTTCAACATCTACCTCAGCATCAACTTCCTAAATGATCTCATCCACCTTCTTGTTCTTAATCTGCACTAAATCACCCTATGTAGCTGCATCAACACCTGTGTCTTCACCAGCTTCTTCTTCATCATTTTGCTCATACAGATCCTTTGATGTAAGCACCACTGGAATAGGGTTCTTTTTATTCTTCAAGAATTCACCTAGCCTTTCATCTGAGTCAACACTGGTGTCATGACTAGTAGCAGAAGGGATCTTCTCCAAGTACAAACCTTTGTGGCACGTTTGGTTTTCCGGACTATCCGTACTGGACTGGACTGGACTAAATTTTCTGGATAGGATTGGACTGGATTAGCTGAGCTATAATTAATAATGTGTTTGGTTTTGTGCAGTATTAAGGTATAAATAGTCCAATCCAGCTAATACCCTCATGTGGGAGGGTACAAATTTGGGTATTAAACACCATCTTTTCACTATTTAGTATTGGTATTAAAATTAGTCCAGAACAACCAAACACATTATTAACTAATACCTGGACTATATTTAGTCCAATCCTAGCTAATACCGCTAATACTGAAAAACCAAACGTACCCTTGATGACAACATCCAGTTTTCCATTCATCACATTCATCAAACCCTTGAACTAATTAAACTCATAAGACAGATCAAATAACCTTTGTCTGAGATCTTCAATCTCAACCTGCTGATCCTTAAACTTCTCAACCAACAAAGAGTAATCCTCGTTTGCTTGTCCTTTTGCTGATGTAGCCCCTTTTGGTTTAACAAACTCCTTCTCGTCAAGCTCAGCCTTTGACAACTCTGAATAGAACTTCCAATGACCTTTTCCTATCGGAACCACTCCAATCCTTTGTAAAGTTGTTTCATCAATTAACCCAAAACCACCAGTAATATTTTCCTCTCCTTTCACAGGTACCTCAAAATGCTCAAAGAAAAGAGGTAATAGGTCGGCATAGGGAAGAGGATGGTTTCTAGTTCTAGTAGCACAGTAGATCATATGCTCCATAACCATTGTTAACAAGTCTATCTCAAACCCTTGACATATCAAGTACATCAGGATGAGAACTTTATCAGTAACCAACTCTCTTTTTTTCCTAGGAACAACACTCCTCATCATAATTGTAAACAAAATCTTATCTTCATAGTTGAGCACAGAGTGTGTCAACTTCATGGGACCAGAGGGAACACCATTAATGAAAAACATAGCTTTGGCCTTTTCTAGACACTCCTTCCTATCAGGATAATCACCAAGATTGTACTTCTTAGGAATCCCCAAGACTTTGGCAAAATTCCTATGATCTAGCCTTAAGTTTATCCCAGCCACCTTAGAGGTTAACACCAATTTATCATCTCCTTCTTGAACCAGATTCAGATAAAACAACCTAGTTAACCTAGAATAAGCTTTTGAACTAGGATTTAACACCTTCCAAAGTGCAGAATCCCTTAACTTCCTCATACAATCAATATCCAGTTTATCTAATAACTCTTTAGAAACCATACTACAAAAAAGCAACCTTAGAAGAAGCATACCCTTGCATCCAAACTGTCCTAACTTCAGAACTAACAAACCAATCTGAAGGAAGTACATTTTTACCTTGATAACCCTTTTTGGTTGCAGCAGCCACTTGCTTAACCCTTGATTTCTTCTCAGTGGGTTTGTCATTATCTTGTTATCCTTCAGTGGACTTCTTCTTCACCATCTGCTTTCCTGAGCAGATTTCCCCTTTTCTTCTTCACCAGCCTTTTTCTGCTCTCCCCCTTTCTTCTTGTCTCACCTAGGTTGATCACCACCCTGAGTCTCTGTCTCCTTCTGTGGATCAATACTTAAACCTTCATCTCCCTTTTCTGTTCTGATCTTCTTTGCAGGAGGAGTGTCCTCATGAAAACTTTGAGTGTTCTCTGAATCCGAATCATAGATCACAATTTTCTCCTTCTTGTTTGCCCTCTTCTTAGATCTGCCAGAGGAATTTCCCTGTTGTTGAATCCTGGCTGATTTGCGCTCCATTTGGGTTAAGGTTTTTGAGAGGATAATGAGATTGAGAGATATAGAGAGAGAGAGCAGAGAGACGTGGAGAATTTAGAGAGAATGAAGAAGAATAAGCCCTGACTTTCAGCTTAAGTAGTTTGAAAGAATGAGTTATAATAGGTCTCTACTGAAATTAACATGCGAAAAGAATCTATGAAAATATTTTTGGATATCTTAGAAAATTCTCTGAGTAATTCAAATATTATACAATTATCTAAAGAGATACGATATAATATTTGATGATCCATTTTTTTTTTAAAAAAATAACAAATGTTTCAAGACCTGGAGAACAATCTCAAGGCCTTGAGGTTTTCTGCAATCTTAGAACTTTCAAAGCTTTGAACTATACTTTCAAGGCTTTGGAAAGTATAATCTCAAGGATTTGAGATTTCCACACATAAACACAAGTAAGTACCAATACTCCCCCTAAACCAATGCATCCTTGTTTAACATACCCAGTTCAAGCCTTAAGTATGAAAACCTATCATCTGGCAGAGGTTTAGTGAAAATATTAGCAATCTGCATTGAAGAGGCAATAAAAGATAGAACAACATCACCTTGTTCTGCATGATCTCTAAGAAAGTGATGTCTCACATCTATGTGCTTGGTTCTTGAGTGCTGTACTGGATTCTTGGAGATTGAAATAGCACTTGTGTTGTCACAATGAATAGGCACATTTCTGAAATTATAGCCAAGATCTCTAAGTTGTTGTGCAATCCATAACACTTGTGAACAGCAAGCTCCAGCTGCAATGTAATCAGCTTCTGCAATTGATAATGCTACAGAATTTTGCTTCTTAGAATGCCAACTGATCAGTGAAGATCCAAGAAATTGGCAACATCCATAAGTACTCTTCCTATCTACTTTATATCCTGCAAAATCTGCAATCTGAATAGCCACTCAACATAAAATTAGATCTCCTTGGATACCCAAGCCCCAAGTCTTTGGTTCCATTCAAATATCTAAAAATTCTTTTGACAGCAGTTAAATGACGTTCTTTAGGATTCGCCTGAAATCTAGCACACATACAAACACTGAACATAATATCAGGTCTACTAGACTTAAATATAAAAGAGATCCAATCACACCTCTATATTCCTTTTGATTCACACTCTTACCATTTGAATCCTTGTCTAATGAGAGTGATGAACTCATAGGATTTTTAAGTACCTTGGACTGTGACATATTGTACTCGTTCAATAAGTCCTTGGTATACTTTCCTTGCTGTACAAATATTCCTTTCTTCATTTGTAAGATATGAAGTCCAAGAAAAAAATTCAGTTCTCCCATTAAGCTCATCTCAAACTCCATGAACATCAGACTAGAGAACTCTTTTGAAAGAGCATCATTAGTAGCACCAAATAAAATATCATCCACATAGATCTGAACTACTAACAAATCAGTTTCATGATGTTTAATAAAAAGAGTTTTATCTACTAGACCTCTCCTGAAATTATTGTCAAGTAAAAATTTTGAAAGTATATCATACCAAGCCCTTGGAGCTTGTTTTAAACCATAAAGAGCTTTGTCTAGTTTGTAAACATGATCAGGAAAGTTTTATCTTCAAAACCAGGAGGTTGTGCTACAAAAACATCTTCTTGTAAATAACCATTCAGAAAAGCACATTTGACATCATTTGATAAAGCTTTATGTGATTGTGAGATGCAAATGCAAGAAGTATTCTAATAGCTTCTAACCTGGTAACAGGAGAAAAAGTCTCCTCATAGTCTATACCTTCTTCCTGATTGTATCCCTGTGCCACAAGTCTGGCTTTGTTCATTACCATTTTGCCATTCTCATCAAGCTTATTTCTGAACACCCATCAGGTTCCTATAACTGATTTCTCTTTTGGTCTGGGAACCAGATTCCATACCTTGTTTCTTTCAATTTCATTTAGCTCACTTTGCATTTCAATGATCCATTCTGCATATTCAAGTGCTTCCTTAGTATTCTTAGGCTCAATCAATGATACAAAGGCACTAAAATCACACAAGTTCTTCAACTGTCCTCTTGTCTGAGTTCCAGTCATTGGATCAGATATAATATTGTCAGCTGGATGATCTGCAAGATACTTAAACTTCTTCCTTGGTATCCAGGAATATATTCCTTCAAGTCTTTGAGTTCTTGAAACAGTAGAGGGAGCATCATAGAAAATTTTCAGTTTCAGTCTCAAGGCTTTGAGATTTTGGCTCAGCAGGGGGTTCAAGGCCTTGAGATTCTACTGATTGATTCTGTACTTTAGTTTTGCCTTTGTCCTCTTTCACAGCATCATCATCAGACTCATGCTTGTTCAAATTTAGATCTGCAAAACTTTCACTCAGAGAATCCTTAGTACTTTCATCAAAAAACACATGAATACTCTCTTCCACGGTCTTGGTCTTTCTGTTGTAAATTCTATAGGCTTTGCTAGTTTGACTATATCCAAGAAATACACCTTCATCACTTCTAGCATCAAATTTACCAAGATTGTCTCTACCAGTATTATGCACAAAACAGATACAACCAAAAGGTTTGAAATAAGAGACACTAGGCTTCCTACCTTTGAACAGTTCTTAAGGAGTCTTTTTCAAAATAGGTCTAATCAAACATATATTCAGCACATAATTGACAGTATTAACAGCTTTTGCCCACAAGAACTTTGGCAAATTACTTTCAAGTAGCATGGTTTTAGACATATCCTCAAGTGTCCTATTTTTCCTTTCAACTACTCCATTTTGCTGTGGAGTTCTAGGTGCAGAAAAGTTGTGTGATATGCCATGCTTTGCACAAAATAAATCAAAGTCAAGTTGATCAAATTACCTACCATGATTACTTCTAATAGATGCAATAGGTAAATTTTTCAAAGTTTGAAGCTCTTTGCACAGTCTAGAAAATTCAGATAAAGCTTCAGTTTTGTCTCTAATAAACATCACCCATGTAAATCTAGAATAATCATCTACTATAACAAGCATATACCTCTTACCTTTTGAGGTCTGAACTCTCATAGGACAACACAAGTCCATATGCAACAGTTCTAAAGTTCAAGAAGTACTTACAAAGTTCTTTGGCTTGAATGAGCTTCTTGTCTGTTTACCTTGTACACAAGCCTTGCAAACCTCACCATCTGAAAATTTTTGTGATGGTAATCCTCTTACCAAATCCTTTGAGATGAGTTTATTCAAGGTGTGTATGCTAATATGCCCAAGCTTTCTATGCCAAAGCTTTGAATCTTTCTTCAAGGCCTTGAGGCATTTTAACTTGTCACCTGCAACACTGTTAGTACTCATAGCATACAGATTATATGATCCAGGAGCAGTGAGTATCCAATCTCCAGATTTCTCATCTTGTACCACACATTTCTCCTTGTCAAATATAGCTTTATAACCTTTATCACATAACTGAGAGATACTAATCAGATTATATTTAAGTCCATCCACAAGATAAACATTAGAGATAGAGTTGGTAGAACCATTACCAATACTACTTATGCCATATTTTTCTGTAAGCTCAGTAAAGAGAGATTTCTTTCCACTCATATGTCTGGAACAGCCACTGTCTAATATCCATTTCTGATCTTTCAAGGCCTTGGTGACATCCTGAAAAAGTAGATCATTGCCTTAACATGCTGCTAGACCAAGTGCAGAACTTTTGGTCATACTCAGAATCAGCCATGTTTGGTGGTCTAATTCCATTTGGAACCCAAATCTGCCTAACCTGTCCCTTAAGCTGATAAGGATAAGTATTCCTCATAATATGAGGTTCTGATCTTCTGAAGGGACAAGTTAATTTTATATGACCAATTTTTCCACAGTAATGACATTTTGGAGAATATCTGCTAACAGATTTGAAAAAAGTAGTTTGGCTTTTCATTGGAAAATTTTGATTATAGCCAATCCCACTTTTATGCATTGATTTCAGACTTCCTCCAAGAATGAGATTTAGATTATGTTCTGAGCCTGTAAAACTGGCTAGGAAATTTTTAGACTCTGGAAGTTTCTCAGTCAAAGAACATATTTGTTGATCTAAATCCTCAGAATGAGTCTTTAGATCAGCATATCTTTCAGTTAAAAGAGTGTTTTGATCAACAATCTCTTTTATCTGAGCCTTCAAGGCTTTGAACCTGCTGTCCAAGGCCTTGAAGTCCTTTTCAATTTTTGTCTTAGAAACTTCAACAGTTTTTTTGGCAAAAATTAGGTCCAAGTTTTCTTTTACCTGCTCATGAAACTTAATATTTAAAGAAGAAATCTCATTTCTATAACTTTCTTCATTTAAAAACATATTCTTGAGAATTTCAGGAAGTACATCAGAAGGACTAGCAAGAAGATTTTTTACCATTTCCTCAATATGTCTGTCTGATGACTTTTCTTTATCATGTTTAGCCATGAAGCACAAATTTGCTTGATCTTCCTCTGTGTCTAAGTCACTTGATGAATTAGAATCACTCTAAGAGGCCATCATGGCTTTCTTCCTTCTGTTGTCACTGTCTTTCTTTTGAAAGTTCCTGTTCTTCTTCTTTTGTGGACAATCCCTTACTAAATGATCTACATCACCACATTCAAGACAGTTCATTAATTTAGTTTTATGTAATTGTGATGAAGACTTACCTTTGTAGTCCTTGCTGCTTTAAGGTCTTGATCTCTCTCTGTTGTAGTCCCTGTTACCAGAGTTTCTTTTCTTTTTAAGAATCATGTCCAAGGCCTTGGACATCAATGCTAAAGCCTCTTCATCATCATGCTCATCTTCAGTCTCAAGGCTTTGAGATTTTTCATTGTCTTTAGCGTTGAGTGCTAAGTTCTTTGATGTTTTCACTCAGATCATCTTCTACATCTTTCATAGACATTTCATGAGTGAGCAGCTTTCCTTGTAGATCATCTAGCTGAAGAAGACTCAAATCCTGAGCTTCCTCAATAGTTATTGTCTTTGGCTCCCACTTGGCTTTTGTCAAGCTCCTCAGAATTTTCCTGACCTTTTCCTCATTTGAAAACTTTTTCCCAATGACTCCAGATTATTCACCACATCAGTGAATCTTTTGAACATCTCCTTGATGGTCTCATCTGAGTTCATCTTGAACAGCTCATATTGCCTCAGAAGTATGTTAATCTTGGTATTTTTAACCTGGCTTGTTCCTTCATATGTCACAACCAATTTTTCCCATACTTCTTTGGCACTTTTGCAATTTGACACTCTGTTGAACTCATCTGCATTAAGAGCACAGTATAACAGATTCTTGGCCTTGTAATTTTTTGATACCTTTTCCAGTTCAGTAACTGAGAAATTTTCCTCAAACTTGATGCATCTAACTCCATCTATGGTAGTGTAATACTCATGAGGACCATTCTGAACTATTGACCACAGTTCCATGTCTTGATCTAAGATGAACATCATCATCAATGCCTTCCAGTGCATGAAATTATCACCACCGAACAATGGAGGTTTGTTTGCTGCCTTTGTGAGAATCCACCATCTCCTACATTACTCATAGTCACAAGATTGTTAGATCTATATCAGTGACCCAAGCTATGATACCAATTGAAAGATTGTAATGTAGACTAAATACAGGACCAAAATACTCTAGAGGGGGGGGGGGGTTGAATAGAGTATTGAAACTTTTTGCTAAACACAATTTTTAACTAAGTAACTATGTGAGAAACTCAAACCTCAAGGCCTTGAGATTTTAGAAAACTGGTCAGAAACTTTCTAAGGCAAAACAGAAAGTTTCAAGGCCTTGAACTATAACCAGTTCTGAACAGTTTATAAACCCTAGTTTGATTTGAGTTGTTTGCAACAGAAAATAACAAAACTGTAAAGTAAAGAACACAAGGCAATTTACAGAGTTCAGTCCCAATGGACCTAATCTCTGCCTGAGGGATCTAATCCCACCAGGATTGGGCAAACACTTCTTATTACTCACACAGAAACAGCCCTAGATCTTCAAGCCTAAGTGAATTCCCTTACACCAATATAGCTTGTGGTTCCAAACCTATCTAGTACCAGCTACTAACTGTTGAGCTAACAAGAACCTCTTGTTGTTCACTTGAACAACCAACCACTAGTTTTATTGAGGTTTTAGATAAACAAAAGATAAGTAGATTACAAAACAGAAGAACAACACAGTAGAAGAATAAGCTTGTGAAGGCCTAGGTGTGTTCTTCAGGAAACTGGAAGATCTTCTGAAAGCTGTGATTGAAGCCTGAATGTATGTGTGTTTGAATATCTGGTCTTCCATGAATTTTCAACACCTCTCTCAGTTCTCTGCAAGCTTCTATCTCTTTCAAAATTCAAACCAGTCTTTTATCCACTCACCGCAACTGAATGAGAGATTTTAGGATCTCAGTTCCTGCAAAAACTCATCCTTTTCCAACTACAATTCAAACAGCTTTGAGTAGATATCCGTTGGAGTTTGTTGAGATTGTATTTGCACGTTTAACAAACCTACAACAACATTAAAACACAGCAACAACAAAATCCAGAAATATAACAGTACTAAGTCTGTTTGGATTTCCAGTTTCTAAATAAAAACTGGATGAGTGAATAAAACAATAATCTGACTAACTTCTGAAACATATAACTCATGATAAACTAGTTTAAGACTTTTAGAAGTCATTAAACATCCATAATAATAAAGATAAAATCCTGCAAGAAAGAATCAAATTAATTATGTAAAGCTTTCAGCAGCTCAAAGCACATCTCAAGGCCTTGAAGCTCTGAACATGCTTCACAGTCTTTCAATATTAAGACCAGAAACTTTTGATTCTCTCTGATCAGGATATCGGCAAATGTGTTAGATATATAACGAACTTATAACATAAGTATTTGCAGCAAATCTCTGATCTTAATTATCAGATATACAACATGCAACACAAGATTGTTAGAGCATTCAGCATAATATAGCTACTCTCAAGGCTTTGAAGCTCTGATCAGTATCTGAAGGCCTTGGAGCCTATGAAATACTTTGTCTTTGTCTTTCATCACTCAAAAACAGTTAATTCTCAAAACATACTTAGAAGTCTTTGAGTCAACATAAATCAATCCTATTGCTACTTCTAACAACAAGAAAGAAGGATTAAAATCATAAATCGCACATAAGTAAACAAAGCACATTCAATTAAGCTTAATAGCATGAAACCAAATCCATAAATCACCAAAACGTGGTGTCAAACCCTAGCTCCCTACAAGATATCCCGAATTAAGGGTTTAGCTACGATTAAACATGATCAAGATACAAAGTTTCATGATCATAAACCAAAAACTAGAGAGAGTGAAGAGAAAAGATCAAACAAAGCGTCTCCCAAACTCCCCGTAGCTCCAAGCACTTGTCTCCAACTCAAAGATACTGAAAAACTATGCCCTAACCCGTTCTAATATGTTACCATAGTGTTTAGATGAAGTCCCAAGTAATTTTACAAAAGCCCCAACGTTTCTGCTGCTCCTGCCGTTCTCTTCGCACGAAGAGAATATGTCTTCGTGCGAAGACTGTTTTTCTTCGTGCAAAAGTCTTACTATTTTGAGACTGCAAGCATGTTCAAGAAGAATTTCTTAATTTTGGCTAAGTAAAGTCTTCGTACGAAGACATAGTGTCTTCATGCGAAGACCCTATAGCTCTAGCATTCTTGTTCGTCTTCAACGGTCCATAACTTTTTCGTCCGATGTCCGTTTTAGCTCCGCGACCCGCCGTTAGAAAGCTCTTCGAGTCTACTCTCAATATCCACCGATCTCACTTCCATATTCATTGTATAATCCAAAATATCCTCAAAATATCCTTAATTTACTCTAAAACATCTTGGAAAGGCAACTAAGCTTTTTGAAAAGCAAATAAGGACCCGGATTTTGATCTCGAACTCCGATGAATGTGATTTTTACAACTTTGGATTCCTTTCGCGACGTAGAATTTTCTCTTTTTATAGAAATTCCTGTTTCCGGACCGTTTTCTCGTTTTTCTCAATTATTTCCCAAATTTGGCGAAAACATCCAAAACGTGTCAAATTCGCCTTTTCTTCTATTCTGAAGCTCGTTTCTTCTCTCCAATTGATTCCCGCATGCGTAATTCCTGTCGAACAACAACACGAACACTACCGCAAAGATCAAATGTGATAAATTATCAAAATCATACTCAAAACCATTAAGAAACGTCCGTATTGTAATTTAAAGCTCAAAAACATCCAAATGTGCATTATCTTCATATTTTGGCTCAAATCTTGTCACTTTGCACTGAAACGCACACAAATAACAATATAAAGTGTACATACGATAAATCTTATTAAGGAGTTATCAGTGCCCCCAAAAGGCTGGGTGGATAAAATTGAACTGTGATGCCAGTTTGAAAGATGGGAAGGGAGCTTAAGCTTTCATAGCTAGGAATGAAGATGGGAAGGTCATATTTGGAGGTACTCTGATTTTAGACTATGATAGTCCTGAAGATGCCGAATTTCAAGCCATTGAAGAAGCTTTAAAGTGCCTGTTGAAGGAAGATTTGAAAAGGGTTGAGGTTGAATCTCATGCTTTGAATGTTATTCAAATTTGGAAGAATCCATGCATTGCCAAATGGTTGGAGTACAAGAATCAAAGCAGGTTTAGGTTCTATTAAGGGTTGTGATATAATTTTCAGTTTCTGTCCTAGATTATGTAATGGAGCTGCTCACTCTCTGGCTAAAAGGGCCTTTGATATGAACAGTAGTGGTTTTTTGTTATGAAATTTCTTACCAGTTTCTGTTGGTCTTGCTGTAGGGGCTGACCACCCCAGTTTTGGTTCGGTTCTGGGGTTTACTATATGTCTAGTTCATCAAAAAAAATCCACCGGGAGCGAGGAGGTCTAGTGATACTCCGGGTTGCGACAAATGGGAGTTAAACACAAATGGGAATTGAACCACATTCAGCACTGCAAAGCGGAGAAAATAAGAGAACCGCATAGTTTCGTATTTGTCACATACATCAAAGACCAAATGGTGTTATCAATCTTGATCAACTTTGGTGTGTGGTGGGCGATTTTAATGCCTTCACTTCTATTTCTGAAAACGAAGGAGGAAGAGTAGTCTCCTTCATTCAGATAGAAATTTTTAGTGATGTTATCAATCGTCTTCTTCTCAGGGAACTTGTTTTTTCTGGAGTTCGTTTTACTTGGTCAAATAACAAAGGGGATGACTTGAAAATTAGAGAACAACTGGATAGATGTCTGGTCACTGATAATTGGACAGATACGTTTGGTTGGGGTTGTGTAGGTCATCTTATAGAAGAAGTTTCTGATCATGTTCCATTGCAGGGGTGTGTCCATCTGGGAATGTGCCGAATGTTAGAGTAAACAAGCGCTTTCAGTTTGAGAACATGTGGTTACAAGACCACCGATGTGCTCAATTCGTGGAGGAGACATGGTCGGGTTCAAATGGCTCAGTCAGAAGAAAATTGAATGGCATGGCTACAACTCTCACCAGATGGAGCAAGGATGTATTTGGTAGTGTTAAAGCTAGACTCAAGAAGTTGAGACAGAGATTACTACAGCTAGCTGAAGGTACTCAAACAACGGCGGTTGTGGCTGAGGCGAGAACTACTCGTCATTCGATTCTTCTGATTTTGCTCATCGAGGAAGAGATGTGGAGACAACATAGTAGGGAAGTATGGATGAGGAAACGAGACAGAAATACAGGCTTTTTCATAGAAAAGCTTCGATTCGGCGTAGTATAAACATAATTGAGGGACTTTAAGATAAAGAGGTAGTTGGAAAACGGAGAAGACACAGATAACGACAATTTTAGAAGACTATTTATAGGATTTTTCACCTCTTATGATCCGCTCACGGTAGATATAGAGCCTATGATGATGAACGTTGAGGAACTTGTCTCACCTGAGCACCGTGGTGCTCTTAACGCTATTTTTACTCCAGAGGAGGTACAGGTTGCATTACGGCAGCTATCACCAGCAAAAGCACCGAGGTCGGACGACTTTCCAGCAGCTTTCTTCCAGCGCTTTTCGTATCTCGTGGGTGCAGAAGTGGCGGAGCTGTGTGTGAACATTCTAAATGGGAGTGGTAACGTGGCGTATCATAACCATACTCTTATTGCACTGATCCCTAAAGTGAAACAGGTTAGAAAGCCAACTGATTAACGCCCTATCAGTTTATGCTCTACAATTTATAAAATTTTGACAAAAGCAATGGAAAAACGACTAAGAATGTGTTTAGATGCGATAATATCTGAAGATCAGTCAGCTTTCGTCCCTGGTAGATTGATTTCAGATAATATATTAATTTCTTTTGAGTTGTTACACTCAATGAAGATTAGGAAGAAAGGAAAACAAGTTTTCTCGCTCTAAAAGCTGATATGAGCAAAGCTTATGATAGGGTGGAATTGGACTTTTTACGATCAACTATGGAAAGCATGGGTTTTGGACTTTGGTGGATTATCCTGGTAATGAATTGCATCACTTCGGTCCGAATAGCATTTTAATTAATGGGGAAGCTCAAGGACTTATTACTCCTGGAAGGGGGTTGCTTCAGGTTTTCCCTTTATCTCCTTATTTATTTCATCTTGTTAGTGAAACTTTATCCCGTAGACTAACAGCTGCAGTGCATGGAGGAAATCTATCAGGAATGAGTGCTTATCGGGGAGGTACCAAAATCTCTCCTCTTTTCTTTGAAGACGAAAGTATTCTGTTCACCAAAGAAACGATTGAAGAAATCGGGGTCCTGAAACGTATATTACATAACTATGAAGTGGCTTCGGGTGAGGCTCTTAATCTGCAAAAATTGTCGGTCATCTTTTCGGATAATGTTGATTTGGATACTCGCACTAATCTTAGTGGGTTTTGTGGGTTTCAACTCGAATCTCATCATGACAGCTATTTGGGATTGCCAACTCAAGTAGGAAGAAGCAAAACAGTCACTTTCAGCCCTCTAGTTGAGAGGGGTCGCCAGGAAAATGAAGGGGTGGAAGGGTGCTTCACTGTCTACGGTGCGGAAAGAGGTACTAATCAAGTCCGTTATTCAAGAAATTTTAATTTATACTACGAACTGTTTTCTCTTGCCTACTAAAACTTGTCAGGATCTAGAAAGAGTAGTCAGACAATTTTGGTGGGGTGGTGATGATCAGAAGAGAAAATACATTGGGTTGCTTGGAAAAAAATGAAGGATAGTAGAGAGAGTGGCGGATTAGGCTTTCGTGACTTCCAAGATTTCAACAAATCCATGCTAGCCAAGGAAACTTGGAGGTTTCTTCAAAGTTCCAATTCTCTTGTCAGTCGTGTGTTCAAAGCTAATTATTTTCGCAACTCCTCTATTTTGCAAATAGAAGTAAAAAAATCGGCCCATATTTCCTTTGCTTTTAAAAGCATTTTAGCGGGGAGAGATTTGATAAATAGGGGTTTGGTATGGAAGATTAAGGATGGTACAAAGATAAAAGTTGTTGGTGATCGGTGGTTGAAGTGGCTGAGTTTTCAAACTTATTACGACCCCACCCCCAGTTTCGGATAACATGAATGTAAACGAGCTTATAAGTGTGGAAACGGGAGGATGGGATGTTGACAAAGTGAAACAAACTGTTTGGCCAGTAGACGTGGAAGATGTTCTTCAAGTTCCCATCGGCTGCAATGAAGAAACTGACACTTTCTATTGGAATTTCTCTGAAAGTGGCTCTTATACAGTTAGTTCGGGCTATAAAGTGCAAAGAAGTATTACGGTGGCACAGTCTTCTACATCGGATGGAATTACTGGAAGAACTTGGATGGCAAAACTTTGGATTTTGAAGATTCCAAAGAAATTTATAATGACCAGGTGGCGCATTTACCACTCATCTTTACCAGTTGCTACTAAGTTGTTCAGAAGAGGTGTTAATGTCTCAGCTGATTGCAGATTGTGTGAGAAGGAGTTCAAAGCCTGGAGCATTTATTTACAAAATGTACCCACTCCTTACAAGTTTGGAATCTTTTGCTTGGAGAGGATTTCGATCCTAGTCAGAACGGTGATCTCAGAAAACGGATGGCTCAATTTATCTGCAATGAGAGTAAACAAAGGTGTGAGCTTTTCATCATGTCAATATGGGAAATATGGACAAACAGGAATGTGTATTTTTTAACGGCAAAGGTAGAGCTACGGCGAAGTTGGTGAGTGACAATTTAGACACTCTAAAATGCTATAGAGAGGCGAAGATTTCTGGGTTTCATGAAGATCAACGATAGTCCAGCTTTCCAAGTACTTTGAAATGCAGTCTTCCACCAAGTGGGTTTGTCAAAATTAATGTGTATGTCGCCTGGAGGGAGAACTTTCCGACCACTGATGTTGGTCCGGTGATCCGAAGCGACTCCGGTCGGTTTGTTGCAGCAAGGCAGGGTAGATTGATTCGACATTGTACTCCTCTGATGGCGGAACTAACTGCGACTTTCAAAGGGATAAGTTTTGCCTCGGAGTTGGGATTTAAATTAGCCCAATTGGAGATCGACTCGTTGGTTGTTTTGGTTCTGCTCAGTGACTAACAATTGGGTCGAATCAAAGAAATCAATGCAATTTCTTATCTTAAAGAGATGCTCGTCGAATGCAGAAACAAAATGTCAATTTTTTTTAAATTTTGACCGATTGCTTTGGTTAGCAAAACAATGCAAGAATTTGATAAATTTTCATGGTGTTGTAGAGTCCAAATTACTCTACAACACCGTGATAATTTACCAAATTCTTGCATTGGTTTGCTAACCAAATCAACCGGTCAAAATGCTCTAAAACGATCAACCGTGAAGAATCTGGAGGAACGGAGTAGTATGCTTTTTGAGATGGATATCCAACAACATTATCTATGTGTGTTAGAATAATATAAATAGTCGTAAGCAGTATAATTGAGAGAGTTTTGGGGGCACATACGTAATTATCTGAATTTGTGTAACTAGATACTTGAGAAGTAGTTAGCTAAGTAACTGATGCGTTATATGAGAAGCACAAGTTCATTTTCCCATATTTTTCTCTCTTCATCTTCATCTTCTTCCTCCTCATTTCTGTATTCTTGATTCTGCAATTAATGTGGATTCATACATTTCTACATGGTATCAGAGCTATTGATGCTCGTCGCACACAAAATTGATTCTTCTGCGTCCTCCATTTTCAAGCTTTAATGTCTGATTCATCGTTGTCTTTGTTTTCTCCGGCGGTTGATCTACCATCCGGTTTGAATTCCTCATTTGGAATCTCAATTCTTTTGTTCAAGTGAAGCTATATGGATCAAATTATCTTCTCAGAAATTGTGAAATGAAAACAAATATCACTGCAAATGGTCTTCTTAATTGAGTTCTTGTTCGTAACATTCCACCGTAGTATGTAAAACCTAATTCTTTTGATTCAGTCAATTCAATGTATTATGACTGGTTCTTGGTTAATCAACACTTTAAGAATGCTTTTCTTTCTTCAATTTCTTCATATGTTTTACTTGTGGTTCTTCATCTTGCACGTTCTCATTTGATCTGGAATGCTCTTGAAACCCGTTTTGCTTCCTTGTCACGTTCTCGTGCACACCAAGTAGCTTGATCTATGTTCTATAACTAAAGGATCAAGTGCTATGACTGAGTATTTATACAAAATCAAATAGATTATAGATCAGTTGGCTCAGGTGAATGAATTTGTTAGTGATCAAGACCTAATTATGAGCATTTTAGAAGTCTTATCGCCTAATTATGATAATTTCAAGTCCAATATTCGTACAAGGACGTGTTCACACACACACACACACATATATATATATATATAATATGAACATGAGCTCAATACTCTGTTAATCTCTGAAGAATTGCATTTTCATGCTGGTTTGTCCACATTATCAAGAGTTGCACCAAGTTCTACTTCTTCTTCATATGCAGAAGTGATGACTGCTTATCAGAATGTCTTTAAATCTTACAAAAATAACACAAATTATTGCTATAATTATGCAAAGCCTGAATTCATGAAGTCCAACTAGTATGCTACATATTCTACCTCAGATCTTGAATCATATAATGGCTCTCCTACTGCTACTTATTTCACTGGAAGCACAAGGTTCAATAAGATTTCATATAAAGTTGATATCACTTGTCAAATTTGTGTAAGAACAAAGCACGGTTGTTGGTAGAGACTTGACACCACAAGTTATTCATCCAAAACACAACCTAAGAAGGTATGTCACACTCACCATCCATCCTCTTCTACACACCAACAATAGCCTACAATAACTTTTTGGCTCTTGGATTCTTGAGCAACACACCGTGTCTCAAATCAAATGTCCACCATGCAGCAACAACAACCATATCATGGCTATGACGCAGTACACACCAGTGATGGTTCTACAATTCCTATTGTTGGAATTTTTCCCTAGAGGCAATCAATTTATTGTGACATTGAATGGATTTACTATTAATTATGTTATCGATATGGAGATATGCTAACATGAATGAAGTCCTTAGAATATAAAGGTTATATTCTTGAATATCCCTAGTCAACTATATTGATTAACAGGAAGATCAACTATAGACTAGTATGGGGTTGGATTGATATGGAGATATCACGATCCAACACATGAGTACGCATTAGGAGTAATGGCGTACTGGATTGGCCCACCATGAGAAGGCTACATGGGAGTTATGTGAATGTCACAAGCACGTCTCATAGTGATAATGGTGTTGTGATCCTTAGACTTGAAGTCACTAGATACTCTAGTTGTGAATTATCATGTTTTGATATCGTCAAATGTTACACCGTAACAGGGTAACCCTAGCCGCCCCTCCCATGGAGTCGTCGGCCACCATTGCCGCCGCTCCGCCTGTGCCCACGGCATGGAGATGTCGTGTCCTCTCTTTGACGCCTGGATGGATGTGATCCAGCCCTTGCATGTCCAAGTTCATCATTCTTCTCAGATTGCTAGCACCATTAGAGAAGATGCCCGATATAGGTCTATTTGTGTGGATACCGTAGAGACAAAGATACTATTCTTTGTATGTGATCGTCACCAACCTGGTATGGCTGAGGTAACCTTTCTTCCTTTCATCATTTTATGATGCTTCACCTGTTATCCTTGGTGGGATTTGAGTAGGATAAATTTTTGTTATTCCGCTGCGTAACCTACGTCAAAACCCAACAGTGGTATCAGAGCCTGGTTGATAGGTCATAACATGATTTTATGTGGTTATTTGTTTTATTAGTTTATTAGTTTTACACCGTTCTGTCAGATTGACCGTGAAACTTTTGCAAAACTTATATTCGTATTATGATGTGACATGAATGTGATTCATGTGTAGATTCAATTATTTTACATATGATGTGAAAATAATGAATTTTGAGTATATATTAGATATACTAAATTTGTCAGTTTTGACCGTTTCTGTCAGTTTGACCGAAAACTGTAATAAAATTAATATGTGTATTTAATACGCCATTAATATGATTCATGAGGAAATCATATAATTTTATATAGGATGTGAAAATTAGTGTTTTTCATGCACATATGATGTACAAATTAATTGGTGACATAATGCTAGGGTTTGGGCACAATCTAGGGAGAAAATGTGTTTTTGACCCACATTGGGGTTTGGCCAAGGAAGGGAAGGAGTAAAATTTGATTTAACCCCTAAAGGGGTTCAGCCTACCGTCCCCTCCCTTTGGAACGCCGACCAAGCCAACCAGCCTTGCCGGTTCGGCCAGCCGACCGGTTTGACCGGGCGGGCTGGTCCGACCGGGTGGGCCCGGTTTGGCGGGTATGTTTGGTTCGGCTAGTTGGACTAGCGCGTCCGTTTTGACAATTTTGTCCCTAGTGTCCCAATTTAATTAATTAAAATTGAACAAGCTCGTTAAAAATTGGTTTTAACTGTATTATGTGCTTTGTTGCATGGTGGATGGATATGGCCTAGATTGTGGATGTTTACTTTTTGTGGTTTGTTTTACGGCCTGCGAGCTGATCAAATTAATGTAATAGTTAGTTAATTTTACGGCCTGCGAGCTGATCATCTTCTCGACATGTGAGGTTTTATTTATTTATTTAATTTAGATGCTAGCTAGAATTAGATAATTAGATAATAGCCAAGAGCATGGAGAAGAAGACCAAAGAACCAAGAAGTCACAAAGACGGTGGAGGACTTGCACACCTAGGACGCGCAGCTATGGTGGAGGCACGTGGAGATGAGCTTGTCACTTTAGGGCACATAGATATTATCATTGGCTTTGTAATATCTTAGTCTTAGGAGCCATATCCATGCCACGTTAATTTTATTTTGTGGATGTTTATTATTTATGTCTTGTTTTATTTTGATGTATGGATGATGCATGCAAAATGTAACAAGATAATAATAAACAAATTTGGTCTTTTATTGTGGATTGCCCAATCCAAATAAGTAGATCATGTTGATGGGATCAACCAAACAATTAAGTAATGACTACTAAAATCCCTCAAAGGAAATATTACGTTTTGGCCTTCTCTTATTTTGACACCCTTCATGATCAGGTTTTATTAATTCGGGCTTGCCAAAGCAAGGCGATTTTAATTTACCATGGTGTGTTGCGGACGACACAAGCAAGTAATGTGTGATTGTTAAAGTAAGAGGTTAAACGTAACTAAGTAGTTTCAATTGGATTGATGACTTAGAGGCATAGCAATTGGGATTATCTATGAGATAGATAAATAAGGAGTTATTTGTCCGGTTGCACCAAGAGTTTCATAAGGATGCAATTGGACGGTGTTCCTACCTAAATAACCAATTCTTCGGTGACGTGCCAAAGCAGACTCAAGAAGAGGTGAAATATGGATCTTGGCCCACTAGAAAATTTATGATATTTTCCGCATTAATGGTGAGGGATATTAATCCGAGAAAAATAGTGGGAGCTATATTTAATAATTTAAGTCCTTGTTGAATATAGTTAAAACGTCACAAATATGTTGCTTAATCCTTTTTGTGTTGAATACATATGGCATTGAACCAACAAACTCGACTCTATCGTTATGTCCTTACGAAGGACAGATTGTCTGGAATCTATTTTAATAAACTGGTATAGAAATTGAGAATTGTTCTCAAATAAAAGGAAATTGTTGTATATCCTAGAGCATAAAATTTCCTTCCACCAACTACCAAAACACACTAAAACATAAGGGGTGGAATATCAACGAATGGTTCTTTAGATGTGACTTGCCTCATGTTAGCTACCATAAACACTGAGCTTTTGAAGCAAGATGAGAACAAGGAGAAATATTATACGATCATAAGTTCTTTTCAAGAGCCGACTATACATGAAAGGTTTGAAGTGTTGCTCCATTTGCGTTTTACCTTCTCTACCTTAGCACTCGTCATGATCAAGATGTAATCAAGCTCGGGCTTGCCAAAGCAAGGCGACTTGATTCATCAAGATGTGACGCGGCGACACAAGCTAGTAAAGTGTGATTGCTAAAGGAAGAGATAAAACACAACTAAGCTATTTCATTGAGATTGAAAGCTTAGAAGATGGGAGTTATCTATAAGATAGATAAAGAATAAGGAGTTACTCTCCCAATTGGACCAAGAATTGCATTGGATGCAATTAGAGTTTTGTTCAAAGGCGACTTTCTCAATATGATTGAGATCCACTGAACAAAGTACTAGCCAAAATGGTGGGTAGTGGAAGAGGAACTGCCCAAAGTACATGGAAGAAAAGGGAATTATGAATTCCAATTTAAGGTATCTTTTTTATAAAAATTTGATACTAGATGAGGATCTCACATTATAGAAATGTGCAGGATCTCAAGAGATGTATACAATTGGAAGAGATACACCTACACGTGGGGTGATGAAGCAAGGGTTGGTGAATTACCCGTAGGAAATTATCCTTACCTTTTGGAAATATTCATGAATTAGACAAGTACGATTATGTCCCTGCTATGAGTACGAACATTATCACAATTTTTTGTTTGGATAAGAAAGGATTTTTTTATTAAAATAATGGAAAAATGTTGTTCCATTTATTTTGATAAAATGTATTATTGTAATGCTAATTTGTCTAATGGATTGTAAATCCTGAATCATGATAATATCATCCTATAACATTAAAGATATAACTTTGGCATTTTAGTTTAGGTCACGTGAATGGGAACGCATTTCTAGACTCCATATGGATGAACTTCTGGACTGATTTGATTATGAATCATGTGAGTGATGTGAGACTTGTTTATTGGGCAAAGATATGATCTTTTGGACTCATACATACTGATTTATGTCAACCACTAAGCACAAGGGCTAGAGATGGTTTTGGTACTTCATCATATTTGCTTGTTCAGTAAATATGAATTTGGGTCTTATGAAGAACAAATCAGAATTCTTTGAAAGGTTCAAAGGAATTTAGGAATGAAGTAGAAAACTAGCTTGGCAAGAGTATCAAGACTCTACGATTAGATCGTGGATGAGAATACTTGAGTCAAGAGTTTGACAAGCATCTAAAGGAGTGTTGGATATGATCCAAACTCACTCCACCTAGAAGACCATTATGGAATGGCGTGTCTAAGGGGAGGAATCGGACCTTGTTGGACACAGTTCGGTTATGATGTGTCAAACAATAATTCCAATTTACATTGGGGCTATGCTCTACTTATAGCAATTTCGCCCTTAACCTTGTTCCATCAAAATTAGTTATGAATACACCATATGTGATATGGACTGGGAGGTGTCCCAGTATTTCATAAATGTTTGGGATTGTGAAGTTTATGTAAAGCGTTTACAGATAAACTTGGACCCAATTCGGATAAATGTATTTTGTGGAATATTCGAAAGAATATTATTTCTAAAATCCAAGCGAGGACAAAGTGTTTGTTGCTCAAACCGCTGTGTTTCTAAAAGGAAAGTTGTCTCTAAAAGAAACAGTGGGAGGATAGTAAAACTTGAAGGAGTTCAAGAACCACAATAAAACATTCATCCTTTGATGGAACATGAGTAGGATCACAAGGCGTTGTGGAGCAACCTACTCTAGTAGCACAAGAACCTTGTAGGTCAGGAAGGATATGTCAAGGAGATAGAGAAATATGGATTTCTCATAACCCTGTGATATATTGCTCATGAAGATGAGCCTACAACCTATGAGGAGGCCGCGAGTGGGCCAGACTCTCAAGAATGACTTAAGGCCATAAGATATGAAATGGAGTCTATGTATACCAACAAAGTATGGGCTTTGTTAGAACAACCTAAAGGGTATGACCCATGGGGTGCAAGTGGATTTAAAGGAAAACTAACATGGATGGTAAAAGGATTACTTTTAAGGACGATTGGTGGCTAAAGGTTTCCTATGATTTCATAGTATGGGCTATGACGAAATCTTTTCCCTGTTGCGATGCTTAAATCCATTCGCATCTTGATTGTAGCAATCTGTCTACAGATTGAATCAACCTTCTTGTAGTTGAAATCTTTGATTAAATGATGAAATCAAATGGTTTGATTCCATCAAGAATGAAGATGAAGCTTGTGTTCACAAGAGGGTTAGTGGGAGCACAGTTATATTCTGGTCATGTATGTAGAGACATACAGTTCATTGGGAATGATGTCCCTACTCTGCAATCTGGTAAAGATTGGCTGGGGAATCGATTTTCAATGAAATGACTTAGGCAACGCAACTTATAAAATCTATGAAGATAGATCAATGATGTTGTACGGCTTAATCCAAAGTGCATATAGTGACAAAGGTGTTAAAACTGTTCAACGTGAAAGAATATGGATTTTTACCTATGTCACATGGAGTTAGTCTTTGAAAGACTAATTGTCTTCCCAATTAGATTGTGAGGGACCGTATGAATAAGATTCATAGGATACTCCATGTTATGTGCTAGGGCCAGATATGTCATTTGAGAATGACATAAAGATACCAGTTATATCCAGATGAGAGTCATTGGATATTGATCAAGAACAATCCGTACGTACTTGAGAAGAACTAAGGATGAATTCTTGATACATGGAGGATAGGAAGGGTTCACTTAAGGAGTTACAATGATGCGAACTTCCAATCCAACAACGATGATTCCAGATGTAGTCAGGTTTTGTGTTTTTCCTTAGTTAAGGGACTGTGAGCTGGGATGGTTCCAAACAAGATTCAGTTGCCGATTCTATCAGAGGACTGAGTGTATAGTTGCATTACAAGCAAATACTCAGAATATTAGATCTATTTGATTTTCGATAGAGGAGATGTGAATATATTTAAAGTACCAGCGAATTTCTCTCTTACCATATATATGAATATATGCAAAGTACTAGCTAGAGGAGATGTTAGTTGATCTTCTAATCCAATTCAGCTCCATGTCTTCTCTTCTCGCAAAAGTTCTTATGTCTTCCAAAATGCTTATGATCGTCCAATGAGCTTTATCTAGAATTTTAACCCATCTAGGGATTTCCTTGCAATGTGTCTCCAAGATTACATAACCTTCAAAGTCAGAGGAACCTACACAAGCCATTCTCACAGCCAGGGCCTCGGCCAAAAGGGGACACTCTGCAACTTGCATACTCCATTGGCCTTCAATCATTTTTCCTTCCGAATTTCTAGCTACCCATGCCAAATTTTACTTTTGATGTGCAGAGTTCCAGCTAGCATCACTGTTGATATTTATTTTACCTTGAGGAGGAAGAGATCATTTTACATCTAGAGAGACTTCTCCAATTCTAGCAGTAGTATACCTTTCCTTAACCGGAGTTTGAAGTGCAGATCTGTTTTGAGCCAGACACTCTAAGCTAGCTCTAATGACTTTCTCAGGGTTGACCTTTTCATCATCAAAGGCGCTTTGTTCCTCTCCTTCCAGATTCACCCATTTATTTTAATGTCAATAGGCATATGATGCCACAGATTGACTCCGGTGCAAATGGGAGACTGTTGGATTTGTTCCCTAGAGGCAATCAATTTATTGTGACATTTAATGGATTTACTATTCATTATGTTATCGATATTGAGATATGCTAACATGAATGAAGTCCTTAGAATATAAATGTTATATTCTTGAATATCCCTAGTCAACTATATTGATTAACAGGACGATCAACTATAGACTAGCATGGGGGTTGGATTGATATGGAGATATCACGATCCAACACATGAGTACTCATTAGGATTAATGGCGTACTGGATTGACTCACCATGAGAAGGCTGCATGGGAGTTATGTGAATGTCACAAGCGCTTCTCATAGTGACAATGGTATTGTGATCCTTAGACTTGAAGTCACTAGATACTCTAGTTGTGAATTATCAAGTTTTGATGTCGTCAAACGTTACACCGTAACAGGGTAACTATGAAGGCTTTAATCAGACATGATATGGAGAAAGCTGAGATATCGTTGTGATGTAGAGAGGATTTGTCCCTCCCACATGACGGGAGTAAATATTGTTGGGGTTTTGATTCATGGATGCGCAACGGAAACAATAATTAACCATGCAAAACCCTCCAAGTATCACAAGTCAAGAGACATAACGATGGTAAAGGAAGAAATCAATTAAAACATCTTAGGGTTCTCCTTTGATGACTTCAAATGCGAATTGTGTCACGTTCTCTATAGTTGATCCACGCCTAGAGTTGATTTCTAGATCTCCCACTCCTTGGTGCTATCCCATAAAGAGGAAGAGGAAGAAGAATCACTCAAAACGAGACGAACCAAAGGAGGTTCGGCCTCCTTGGGGCCGAGGGGGACGGGCGGCGGCAAAGAGGGGCGGCGTGCTCCTCTTTGCTTGCTTGCTCTCTCCTTTTGTTCTCTCCCACTCAAGTTATGATCTAATGAATCATAAGTGTGGGAAGGAAGGAAGGAAGGAAGGAAGGAAGGTCCTTTATATAGTCCAACAAATCCTTGCCAACTACCTAAAGGACTTATACTAGTCCTACTAGAATTCAATTTAGTCCCTTCCTTGCAAATTAGTCCCTACTAAGTTTGCAAGGTTTTGCAAAGTGATCCTTCTAATTAATTAATCCAATTAACTAATTCCCAAATCTAGTTCAAATCTATCTAGCGTGTGACCCCATAGGTTCTATCTAGTTGGTAGCAACTATTTGCTAATATGTAGCGGTTTCTAGCAAAACATCCATTCTAGCCAACTAATAGAATAGTCATCTTGACAAACTTTTTACAAGTAATTGTCTCATCCCTTTGTCTCTATATCCGGATTGGACACGAGACATACAAGTCACACTCGTATATCCAATCCACAGTTTCTCGATCCATGGGAATAGCCTTATTCGTGCAAATAACATCAATATCCAATATTGATTTATTTGAGTCTGGCCAGACATTCTATAAGCACTATCCCTCGAGTGGCCTAGGATATTTTCTCCCGTTATGTGGTATGGACAAATTCTATCTACGTCCACTACAATCTCTAAGCTTGCTTCTTATTATATCCGGTACACGCCTTTATAACTACCCAGTTATGGTGTAGCGTTTAACTACCAAAATCACAATAATCCACAACTAGAATATCTAGTGACTTCAAGTCTAAGGATAACAATACCATTGCACCGCGAGAAGCGCTTGTGACTCAACATAACGTGTATGTAGCCTTCTCGGAGATGGGTCAATCCAGTGTGCCACTACCCCTAATGCACACCTATGTGTTGGATCATGATATCTGCATATCAATCCAACCCCATACTATTCTATAGATGATTGTCCCATTAATCATTATACTGGACTAGGAATATTTAAGATAAATAACAAAATTGTAAATCTAAGGACTTCATTATATTAAATATGCAATATACAATAAATGAATTTCTAGCCACTAATAAATTCATACTAAACTAGATTGCCTCTAGGGCATCTATTCCAACAGTCTCCCACTTGCACTAGAGCCAATCTGGCTCATCTCGTATGCCCATACTCCTAGTGTTCCCTTCATGCTTCCACTACGTGAGCGTCTTTGTAAGCGGGTCTGACAGATTCTCATCTGTAGGAATCTTGCATATCCGAACGTCTCCTCTATCGATAATATCTCGAATAAGATGAAACTTCCTGAGCACGTGCTTGGATTTCTGGTGCGACCTGGGTTCCTTTGATTGCGTGATCGCCCCAGTGTTGTCACAGTACAACTCAACTGGATCCGCAATGCTAGGAACCACACCAAGTTCAGAAACAAATTTTCTGATCCATACAGCTTCCCTTGCTGCGCCATTTGCAGCAATGTACTCAGCCTCTGTTGTAGAATCAGCCACCGTCTCTTTCTTGGAACTCTTCCAGCTCACCGCTGCTCCATTCAGGGAAAACACATATCGCGACTGTGATCTAAAGTCATCTCTGTCGATTTGGAAGCTTGCATCAGTGTAACCCCTTACACGCAACTCTTCATCACCGCCAAAACCAAGAAAGCATCCTTAGTTCTTCTCAAGTACTTTAGGATGTTCTTGACTGCAATCCAGTGACTCTCACCCGGATTGGATTGGTATCTGCTTGTCATACTCAAGGAATATGACACATCTGGTCTAGTACATAACCTGGCGTACATGATAGATCCTATGGCTGAGGCATTGGGAATTCTACTCATGCGTTCCTTCTCAATCTCATTGGAAGGACAACCACTCTTCGAAAGAGTGATTCCATGTGACATGGGCAAGAATCCCTTCTTGGAATCTTGCATGTCGAACCGTTTCAACACCTTGTCAATATATGTACTTTGCCTTAGGCCTAGCAGTCTCTTAGATCTATCTCTATAGATCTTTATACCGAGTATATAGGCTGCTTCCCCTAAGTCCTTCATTGAGAAACACTTCCCTAGCCAATATTTAACAGATTGCAGCATGGGAACGTCGTTTCCAATGAGTAGTATGTCATCCACATACAAGACCAGAAAAGCTACAGAGCTCCCACTAACCTTCTTGTAGACACAAGACTCATCTTCGTTTCTGATGAAGCCAAACTCTTTGACTACTTCATCAAAACGTCGATCCAACTCCGAGAAGCTTGCTTCAATCCATAAATGGATCGTTGCAGCTTACAGAATTTGTTGGCTTTCTTTGGATCCTCAAAACCCTCCGGCTGTATCATATACACGTCCTAGAGGAGATTCCCATAAAGGAATGTTGTTTTGACATCCATCTGCCAAATCTCATAGTCGTGGTATGCTGCAATCGCAAGTAGGATTCGGATGGATTTGGTCATAACGACTGGTGAAAAGGTTTCATCATAGTCAATACCATGAATCTGTCTGAATCCTTTAGCCACCAATCGGCCCTTATAGGTAATCACATTACCATCCATGTCGATCTTCTTCTTGAAGACCCACTTGCACCATATGGGTCGCGCCCCTTCGGGTGGTTCCACCAAAGTCCATACTTTGTTGGTATACATGGATTCCATCTCAGATCTCATGGCTTCTAGCCACTTCTGAGAGTCTGGGCCCTTCATGGCCTCTTCATAGGTAGTAGGCTCATCATCTATGAGCATCGTGTCACCGGAATCGGTTACGAGAAGTCCATACCTCTCGGGTTCCTGGCGCACTCTACTAGATCTACGAAGCTCTTGTGTTACCTGAACAGGCTGCTCCACAACTGTTTGTTGTTCCTGTTCATGTTCCATAACCGATTCAGTGATTCGTGGTTCTTGAACCTCTTAAAGTTCTACAGTCCTCCCACTTGCTTCTTTAGAGACAAACTCTCTTTCTAGAAACAGCCCGGTCCGAGAAACTAACACTTTGTTCTTGGTTGGATTGTAGAAGTAGTAACCCTTAGTTTCCTTAGGGTACCCCACAAATTTACACTTATCCGATTTTGGCCCTAGCTTGTCTGATTGTAAACGTTTTACATAGACATCGCAGCCCCAAATCCTCATGAATGACAGTGTGGTACGCCTCCAACTCCACATCTCATATGGTGTCTTCATGACTGATTTAGATGGAACACGGTTAATGGTGAAAGCTGCACTTAATAGAGCGTGGCCCCAAAACGATAATGGAAGATCGGTTTGACACATCATAGATCGAACCATATCCAATAGGGTTCGATTCCTCCTCTCAGACACGCCATTCCATTGTGGCGTTCCGGGTGGAGTGAGTTGGGACACGATCCCACACTCTCTAAGATAGTCGTCAAACTCTTGGCTCAAGTATTCTCCTCCACGATCCGATCGTAGAGCCTTGATACTTTTGCCAAGTTGCTTTTCTACTTCATTCTTGAATTCTTTGAACACTTAAAAGGATTCGGATTTTTCCCGCATGAGGTACACAAATCCATATCTACTGTAATCATCAGTAAATGTAATGAAGTAGACATAACCACCCCTGGCAGGCGTGGCAAATGGTCCACACACATCAGTATGTATGAGTGCCAATTGCTCACTAGTCCTCTCACATTTCTTATTGAAAGGGGACATTGTCATTTTTCCCAATAAACAAGCCTAACATGTCTCATATGATTCAAAATAAAATGAGTCTAGTAGTCCATCCTTATGGAGTCTAGATACACGTTTCTCGTTTATGTGGCCTAAACGACAGTGCCATAAATAAGCAGGATTTAAATAATTTATTTTAATCCGCTTGTTATTAATGTTGTAGACAGGATTGCTTAGATCAAGGACATACAGTCCATTAAATAATTGCGCACTAAAATAGTGAATATTCAAATAAAAGGAACAACAATTGTGCTTTATTGAAATAATAAAACCATTCTTGTCCAAACAAGAAATAGAAATAATGTTTCTGCTCATAGCAGGCACAAAATAGCAATTATTTAATTCTAAAACTAATCCTGAAGGCAGAGATAGCTCGCGCACGCCCACGGCCAACGCAACAACTTTCGATCCATTCCCAACCCGCAGATCAATCTCCCCTTTAGCCAATCTTCTACTTCTCTTTAGATCCTGCACATTTCGACAAATGTGAGATCCACATCCAGTATCTAATACCCATGATGTAGAGACAGTTAAATTGACATCTACAACAAAAATACCTGGTGGTGGTGGAATCACTACACTATTCCAAGCCTTTTGTCCTCCAGATATTTTGGGTAGTTCCTTCTCCAGTGTCCAGTCTGACTGCAGTAGTGACACTAACCTTTAGTCACACCTTTGGCAATGCCACCAACAGGCTTAAGGGCAGGTTCCTTGTACTTGGCAACTGACTTGCCTTTGCCCTTGGAGGATGAGGCAAACCTTTTGCCCTTTCCTTTTTGCACCATCATAATGGCCTTTCCCTTACCCTTGTTGATGCTCTGTTCAGCTGTCCTCAACATATTGAGCAAATCTGGCAGTGGTTATACGATCTCGTTCATGTTATAGTTCATGATGAACTGTCCATAACTCTCGGGAAACGATTGCAACACGAGATCGGTTGCCAACTCTTGGCCGACCGGGAACCCTAGTCGGGCGAGATTCTCCAAGTACCCGATCATACGGAGTACATGGGGTCCCACCGGGTTCCCTTATCCCTGATGACACTTGAACAGTGCCTTAGAGACCTCGTACCTCTCAACCCTTTCCTGCTTCTGGAAGAGCTACTTCAGATGCTCGATCGTATCGACAACATTCATGTTTTCGTGTTGCTTCTGAAGCTCAGAAGTCATGGTGCATAGCATAAGGCAGGCCGCATCATTAGCGTCATCAACACGATTTTAATACGCCTTTAGGGCAGCAGGTGTTTGGTTCTCTGGACCTGCTGGAACATGCTCCTCTATTGCGTACAGTTTCTTCTCTTGCTTGAGAACGATTCTCAAGTTTCTGTACCAATCAAGAAAGTTGGTTCCAGAGAGCTTGTCCTTCTCAAGGACAGATCGTAGGGAATGTTGTGAACTCATTGAGTTGTTTGCCATTTGGAATTCTACAAAAGGAAAATACGCAAGTTTTAGTATTTGTGAATTTTTGACTATATTTAATAATGTCTAGTTTATCAAATATAGCTCCCACTATTTTTCTACGGATTAATAACCCTAAAGATATTAATGCGGAAAATATCCTTATATTTTCTAGTGGGTCAAGATCCATGTTTCATCTCTTTATGAGCTTGCTTTGGCAAGTCACCCATAATTTGACTACTTTAGGTAGGAACAATTCCAATTGCATACCTTATGCAACTCTTGGTTCAATTGGGCAAATAACTCCTTATTTATCCATCCATATGGATAATCCCAATTGATTGCCTCTAGGTTTCTTAATCACATTATTAGCCTAGTTGTGTTCAATCTCTTATTTAAACAATTGCACATTACTAGCTTGTGCCATCGCATTCCATCATTATGAACCAAGTCGCCATGCTTTGGCACGCACGAACTTGATAAATCATGATGATAATGAGTGTTTAAATAACGAGAAGGCAAGAACACAATATTTGAATTTTGAGGGATTTTTAAATTCAATTTTAATTGTTTTGTTGATCAATATCAACTAATGTATCTATTTGAGTTTGGGCACAACTCCAAATAATAGATCCGGGTTGTCTAATTATCTTATTATCCTAATTGCATGCATCATCCATACACCAACCACAAAATAATAAGACAATAAAGTAAACAACCACAAAACATAAATAAAACGTGATGTGGATATGGCCTTTTCTAGACTAAGATAATTCCAAGCCAATGGAATTATCTATGAACCCTAAAAGCAAACACATCTCCATGCGTCTTGATTTTTTGGTCCATCCTTCATAGTCATGTGGAATGCTCCATACTCCATGCTCCATCTTTTGTGGCTCCTCTTTGGCTTTGGGCTTCTTTTCTTCAATCTTGGCTAACAATCTACTCTATCTAGCACTAGCTAATAACTATACTAAATAAATCTCACAAGTTGAGAAAAAAATGACTCGCATGCCATGAAACCCTAATTAATTATTACAATTAATTGATCAGCTCGCAGGCCGTAAACCAAACCACAAAAATAAACATCCACATCAAATCACATCCTAAGGGCATATCCAATCACCATGTGAATTGCACATAAACAGTTAAAATCCAATTTCAACGTGCTTGGTCAATTTTAATTGATTTTAGGATATTCTAGGGTTAAAACGGTCCATGGGGCCCAACAATCCAACTGCCTGGGCCCAAAAAGTGAACCGCAAGGCCCTAGGGCCGGCCGGCCCCTAGCCCACGCGGCTAGGCCGCGGGCTAGGGCTGCCCCTGACCCTAGGGCAGCCTAGCTTGGGCGGCAAGCAAGAGGGGCGATCCCTTTAGGGGGGCCGAACCTCTTAGGGAGTTGTTTCCAAAACAACTCCCTTGCTTGGTGCCCAAGTTTGGTTGTTTCCTTGTTTGGGAAGAACTCCTTCTTCCCCAAGGATGCCCAAACCCTAGATCTAAGATCCTAAAATTTCTCAAAATCACTAATTCATGAATCCAATGCAAAAACTAGATCTTGTTATGATAGTTATTGACAAATTGCATCCCATGCTTTATTTTTCTTGTTTTACTCGATAAACAACAATTTTTAAGGTGTAAAACTATCAAAACGTAACACATAAACCACGTTTATGCTCTACGACATGTGGCTCTTATACCACTGTTGGGGTTTTGATTCATGGATGCGCAACGGAAACAATAATTAACCATGCAAAACCCTCCAAGGATCACAAGTCAAGATACATAACGATGGTAAAGGAAGAAATCAATTAAAACACCTTAGGGTTCCCTTTGATGACTTCAAACGCGAATTGTGTCACGTTCTCTATAGTTGATCCACGCCTAGAGTTGATTTCTAGATCTCCCACTCCTTGGTGCTAGCCCGGAAAGAGGAAGAGGAAGAAGAATCACGCAAAACGAGACGAACCAAAGGAGGTTCGGCCTCCTTGTGGCCGACGGGGACGGGCGGCGGCAAAGAGGGGCGGCGTGCTCCTCTTTGCTTGCTTGCTCTCTCCTTTTTGTTATCTCCTACTCAAGTTATGATCAATTATGAACATAAGTGTGGGAAGGAAGGAAGGAAGGTCCTTTATATAGTCCAACAACTCCTTGCCAACTACCTAAAGGACTTATTCTAGTCCTACTAGAATTCAATTTAGTCCTTTCCTTGCAAATTAGTCCCTACTAAGTTTGCAAGGTTTTGCAAAGTTATCCTTCTAATTAATTAATCCATTTAATTAATTCCTAAATCTAGTTCAACTCTATCTAGCGTGTGACCCCATAGGTTCTATCTAGTTGGTAGCAACTATTTGCTAATATGGAGCGGTTTCTAGCAAAACATCCATTCTAGCCAACTAATAGAATAGTCATCTTGACAACCTTTGTACAAGTAATTGTCTCATCCCTTTGTCTCTATATCCGGATTGGACACGAGACATACAAGTCACACTCGTATATCTAATCTACAGTTTCTCGATCCATGGGAATAGCCTTATTCGTGCAAATAACATCAATATCCAATATTGATTTATTTGAGTCTGGCCAGACATTCTATAAGCACTATCCCTCGAGTGGCCTAGGATATTTTCTCCCGTTATGTGGGAGGGACAAATTCTATCTACGTCCACTACGATCTCTAAGCTTGCTTCTTATTATATCCGGTACACGCCTTTATAACTACCCAGTTACGGTGTAGCGTTTAACGCTACCAAAATCACAATTATCCACAACTAGAATATCTAGTGACTTCAAGTCTAAGGATGACAATACCATTGCACCGCGAGAAGCTCTTGTGAATCAACATAACGTGTATGTAGCCTTCTCGGAGATGGGTCAATCCAGTGCGTCATTACCCCTAATGCACACCTATGTGTTGGATCATGATATCTCCATATCAATCCAACCCCATACTAGTCTATAGATGATTGTCCCATTAATCATTATACTCGACTAGGGATATTTAAGATAAACAACACAATTGTAAATCTAAGGACTTCATTATATTAAATATCCAATAAATAATAAATGAATTTCTAGCCACTAATAAATTCATACTAAACTAGATTGCCTCTAGGGCATTTATGCCAACAAATATCCATGGCCACTCGATGAGTGAGACTTAGAAAAATACATGGCCATGCTCAACTAAATCAATATGGGATATTGATGTTGTTTGTTTATCTAAGTCTACTCACAGATCGAGAAACTATCGATTGAATATACAAGTGTGACTCTCCATGTCTTGTGTCCAATCTGGATAGATGAGACAAAAGGATTATACAACACTGTAACATTGGTCACAGAGGTTAGTCAGATCACTGACATTCCTATTACTTGGGCGCATTGATGTATTGCTAGATACCGCTCAATGTTTGTAATAATTATTATTACTTCCATGTAATTAGAAACCTACAAGGTCACACACAATAATAGATCAAGCTGGGAATATTGCTAATTAGTTGGACTAAATAGAAATAATGAATTAATGTGACTAAAGTGTAAATTGTGCTCATTAGTTGGACTAAAGAGCAATTGTAGGCTAGAATGTAACTAGTCCCACATTGTTGGATTTATGGGCAAAGAGGAATTTCTCTAGCTATAAATAGGATTTATATGCTAAGAAAATTTTCATGCTTAATCAATTCCTACACACCACAAGTTTACTAGAGAGCTAGAGAGAAAAGGAAGAAAATGAGTTTTCTTCCCATAGGGGCTCGGCCAAACCCTAGCCGCCCCTCCCATGGAGTCGTCGGCCACCATTGCCGCCGCTCCTCCTCTGCCCACGGCATGGAGATGTCGTGTCCTCTCTTTGACGCGTAGATGGATGTGATCCAGCCTGTGCATGTCCAAGTTCATCATTCTTCTCAGATTGTTAGCACCATTGGAGAAGAAGCCCGATTGAGGTCTATTTGTGTGGATACCGTAGAGACAAAGATACTATTATCTGTATGTGATCGTCACCAGCCTGGTATGGCTGAGGTAACCTTTCTTCCTTTCATCATGTTATGATACTTCACATGTGATCCTTGGTGGGATTTGAGTAGGATAAATTTTTGTTATTCCGCTGCGTAACCTACGTCAAAACCCAACACCTATTCAGTACACTTAATTTGGTATCTGTGCACAAGAGATTCCGGAAGGGAGACCTCCGTGTACACCGTGTGTAGTGGATCAGGGATCGCACAGGAAGAATAGGGGTGTGTGTAGGGAGAGAGTAAGTCAGTAGCAATGTCTGAGAGAGAGACAGAGGTTTGGCAGAGCTTCCGCGTATGGCAGTGTGTCCCCCTTTGTATGGAAAGGTTAACGATATATATATACTGGAGAACGTGACCGTTGTAGTGTGGTTAATGCGCCCATTAATGGCGGCTTAATTAGCTTAACCATAACGGCACGTCCGTCCGAGTATATAGGGACCGTTAGAGCACGTGGTGCGCGAATACCGGAACCGTTACGAGGTTGACCGGGTTTGACCGGGTCTAGGGAGCTCGTGCCATAAATCTCTCAAAACAGTTACTAAAGGTCGCGCGCGGGCTTGGCTCGCACGCGACAGGGCTTACTCTAGCCTCCAAACCACAAAGTCCCTACAAGTCCCGTGCAGTGGTATGCGAGGGCTCTGTCTCGCAGCCCCCACATGGATCAGCTCGGCTGGTGATCCTGTGTGTGTGGAGCACAATATGGTGTGCTGGATGGGTGCCACGTGGCTAAGATCTGTCATGTCAGAAAGCAGTATCTACATTAGCCCCCTTTCTGCGCGTGAAGGCTCATAGCTGTATAGGCTTCCATGCGCGGAAACCAACATGCGCGTCGTCGCCACGCACCAATTCAAATACGGGTAAGTTCAGCCCCCGTGCGTGTCATTATGACCTAAAACCCCTAGAGTCGTGCCGTCTGACCTTTAGGGTTTTAGGCGTGACGTCAGCCCGTCCTGTGATTGCGCGATACGACGGTGACGGTTGCGATTCGACTACTGAAGGGACGCAACCCTTCATTCTTCTGGATAAATACCTTGTATCCCATTATTGCAAAGCATCACTTCTTTCTCTTAAAGTGAATGGTACCCGGAGATCTTCGAGAGCAGATCCAGATAATCAATCACCAGTTCAGAACTGCAAATCGTATTCTCCAATTGTGTATATCCAAGCAAGCTTCAAGGAAACAAGGTTGGCCTCGTTTACTTTTGATTTAAAATACCAGTGTTTGCCTTGAACTGCATTGAATCTGTAAATCCATGAAATTTGTGAAGAGGCTTTGATCTTTGAACCCGCTTCGTTTTAATCTTTCAACAATATCAACTCCCCAATTTCTGAAATCGGTACCGGAACTGTTTGCTTTGGTTTGCATAGATCTCAAATTCCAAAATTCAAAGTGAAGTGTGGTGTGGTATTTCTCCCCCCTTTTTCTTGCCCTTTCGCAGGAATGGCCAAGACAAGAGTAACCAGACCCGTCAGAGAAGATGAAGAGATGCCCGAGCTTCCGCAGGCTCTGTGGCGAAAAGCCCCCTTTCTGGTTGGGAAAGACTTTTATCATGCGAGGGTGAAGGCGAAGAGGATGCCTGACCCTGTTCCAGTTGAGCGATTGTTGACACTAACTCGCCCAGTTAACTCAGCCTTGCTCGAGTTGGTTGGTTCCGAGGATGTGGTTCGATTGGGGATCGAGAATGGGCACTTCCCCTACACTGCGATTTCTACTCAGGCGTTTGTCCAGAAATTGGACTATATGGATGAGTGGATCGACCACGTGTTGGATCATCACGCCGAGACTCTCGATAAAGCCGGCATTTTCTTTGCTATTCGTGCTATGAAGGGTGCTGCCGTGAAGTTGGATCAGTCCATGCTTCTAGACCTTCTGTCCCGTTACTCGCCCGCGACTCACACGTTTCATTTTGCTGAGTTCGAGGCTGCCCCCACGCTCGAGGACGTTCAAATGCTGTATGAGCTTTCCCCCATGGGCGAGGTGGACCCCTTGAGTCACTTGAGGACATCTGCTGAAATGGCCTTGTACGCGCAGATGGAGGAGTGCCTAGCAGAGGTAAAGAAAATCTCCACTCGGTGGACCACTACAAAGCCTCTTCCGAACTGGCAGCTGGTGGATACGTCTGCGAAGAATACCTGGAACAAGTGGTTGCAGTACTTCTTCCGAGACTATGCGAACAGCAGCATTACTAAGAAGCTTCAGAGCGAGAACCCGGAGGCCGAGAATTACGTAGAGGGCAAGGGTTATCATTTGACCCTTTGTGCCTTTCTCTGTGCTTGGCTGTCGAGGTATCTGATTGATGGTCACCCCCATGACGGGGTTTTCTACCATGTGCTGCCACTTGCCGTGAGGCTCGCTCTTGGCCAGAGAGTCGCACTCGGACCCTTGGTTTTGGGCACGCTATATTACAGGCTGGATCAGCTGGTTCTGGCGATGAGGGAATCACGTGGCCGCCTCGATGTTCTGACCTTTGTCAACATCAGCTTTTTGACAATGTGGGTTTTCGAGCGCTGGCCGTCTTATGCTCCAACTCCCCTCCCACTTGATAAGTGGTGTCCCCCAGGCGAGACAGAAGCGCGCAACAGCGGAAGAGCTGCGAGATGGTTTGGAGCAAGCAACACCAAGTGCACTTGGAGTTTGATATGCGACAAACGAAAGGAGTTTACTGCCAGGCCCTATGCCACACGTGTTGAGAATGTGCGGTGGTTCCCAAAGCTATACCCTTCCAAAGGTATGGTCTTGTCAGAAGACCTTCTCTTTGAAAAGGGGCCGCATTTCCACGAGCGCTATCGTGAGTTCTTTTGTTGGTGTCTGCGAGGTTCCCTTCCTGCCCTTGCAGAGCATATTCGTGAGCTCGCGCCACGGTATGAAAGGCTTACAGTGGATGTTGACCCCACTCGGGTCTCTCCTCAGTTTGGTTTTGATGCAGTGGCCCCATCGATCTGGCCCCAGTCTATTATCAGAGGGTGCTACAAGCGTTTGCTGACAAAGGAGTGCAAGACGGTCCTCATGAGCAATCTTCCCTTCGAGCAGCCTGCGGGAACTCACAAGGGTGGTTGTTCCCAGAACTGGCTCGCATACTGGGCTGCCCAGCAAGCGAGGATTGAGACGGAGGCGGCGGCGCAGCCAGGAAGGGCCCCCTTGATCAAGAGAAACTCTTTTCCGTTTCGCCCCAATTGCAGTTTGAGCGAGTCTGAGTATGGTTGCTACTCGCTGTGGGACCGCGAGAATCATTTGTGCCCCGATTTCATTCTGAAGGAGCAAGTCGACGCAATCAAGAAGGGTGACGCGCAGGTCATCAAATATAGCAAGGCGTTTGCTGAGGTAAGCAATTCCCCTGTGTGCTTTAAGCTTTTTGATTTTTTCTTTCGCTGATGCTTTTCGTTCTGTATTGTTTCAGTGTCATGTGCGAAGGTTCGCAGCTGGTGATCGCTCCAAATCGCTGGTGGACACCATTGTTGCCACCAGAAGGAAGGGGGAGTCGTACCGGCTAGCATGGAGGATGGATGCCGAGGTCGAAACAAAGGTTCGCGGAGTCATGAACACTTTTGCTGACTCGCTGATAGACAACCCTCCGGCTCCGTCTCCTCCTAGAGATGACCCGTCCCCTCCAGCAACTGCGGCGCCGAGAGTGAAAAGACCTAGGCAAAAGGGAATTACGATTTCTTCCCCTAGGAGTGCTCCAGCTTCTCCCCCAGTGAGGTCCCTTTCCATCAAGGACAAAGGCAAGGGTCGTATGCCCAGCAAAGTGCGAAAAGATCTCGCAGTTGAGACTTTCGTTCCATTCAACCAGGAGGAGGAAGAGAGACAGGAGCCCCAGGCAAGTGATGAAGAAGAAGAAGCAACAGTTGTGATGTGCGAGGAAGAATCAGGAGGTACTTCCGTCGCATCTCCTTGCTTTTTATCCTGACTTCTCTGCAGTTCTTTTCTTTGAACCAATTATGTATTCGCAGATGATGATGATGAAGCCGTTGGTGGCCTTGTGGCCAAGAGGCAAAAGAGAGATGCCCATTCTGGCATTTCAGATGATCCTATAAGCGAGGATGTTCTTGCTGAATCCCGAAAGACAGCCGCGGAGGCTGCTGAAAGAAGAAGGCAGCGAGAGGAAGAGGAGCTCGAGCGTGTGAAACAGCGGAGCCTCGAGGAGCAGCATGTTGACGACTTAGTGCGTCCAGTTGGCGAGGAAGACGAGCTTCCCGAAGAAGTGGCTCCTCATGTGGAGGAGGAAGATGAGGTTCCCGGAGAGGATGCAGCAGAGCTAGAGCAAGTCCAAGCGGACTTCGCAGAGATCGCAGGTGGCGATAAAGGTGAGATCTTCAATCTCGCAGTTACTTATAGAGATGTAATTGTGGGTGCGTTAAAGCACGGTGTGTCAAAGCCTGACATTCGCCGTTGGTTGGTAAGCAAATGCGGAGAACCCTCAGGTAATTATTTTGAGTGATATGCGCATGCTAGGCTGTAGCCACTTGAGGCAAAATCATGACTGGTTTACTCGCATCCCAGGTCACGCTTCTCTTAAAGATTTGCTTAGTGAGGATACACTGATAGGGCACGGTTCCACGTCCCTAGTGTACGATGAGGATACCTCAATCCCACCTTCGCGTGGAGGTGCTTATTCTTAGCTTTAGTAAAGATAGCGAAATAACTTATAACACAAGTTACCTCACATTATCGCATTTGGTATCGCAGGTCATGCTGAGGAACCTGAGCTGGAGCAGAAAAGTCAGCCTTCTGCATCCCATGTTCCAATTTCGAGCTCCCATACCGAGAAGCCCGTCGCAGCTGCTGGACACGCAAGTGAGCATCTCGAGGATGTCATCGAACTCTCCGATGATGTCGAAGCTGATGCTGTGCCGATGGACGAAGGTGTCCGTACCGGTGGTGAGGAAGAAAGGACAAGTGATGCTAATGTTTTCGCATCTGGGAGTGTCCTTCGCCCAGCGACTTCGGCTGTCCCTTCGCCTCCGGCGATGACTGAGCCAGAAGCACCTATTCCTGCGTGGAGCATTTGGGGCTCGCAGGTTGGGAATGTAGTCGCAGCTGGTGCGGCCTACACTCTTCCCTCTGACTATGAGAGGCTGGAGCTCGCAGCTGATAGGAGAGCCATGGAGCGAGGGCAGTCTTCGAACAACCCAGTGGCCCGCATCCCTTCTCTTCATGAAATTCTGGAAGGCACTGGTAAGTAAAGATTTACCGTTCGCACGTCGCATTATTTGCTTGCGAGTTCTGACATTATAACCATTTTTGATGTCTCAGGTTTGAAGCAAACCGATGTAGACTGGGTGGTTCGAATGCGTCTCAGATACCCCCGATCGTTTGTGAGATCTCTGGAGATCGGACCTTTTGACAGGAGGCTATTCCTTACTGAAGCCATCTGGATACTGGAGCAGCTGTCTGCGGCTACACCTGCGACCATTTCGGCCCAGAGTGCTGAATTGCTGTGTGGCATGTGCCAAAATCTCCTGTTCAAAGTCCAAGGCAGACTTGGTTTCAAATTCCTCAAGGACAGAGTTACACTGATTCGCGCAGCTGTAACTTTGAATCTCGGTCACCAGAATCTCGCAGCTGAGATGCAGAAGGTGGAGCAGCAAAAGCAAAAGGTTGATGAAGCTTTGAAGCTGTATCACGAAATGAATGCCAAGTGCGAGCAACTGAAGCAAGAAGTGAAACAAGTGGAGAAGCTGAGCGAGCAGTTCGAGCCCCAAGACTCCTTAATCAAGAATTTGTTTTGACTTTTCGAATTTTGAAAAGAAAACAGGAAAATGGCTGAGACATTAATGTAATGTTTTGAAACACTAATGTAATGTTGCTAGGGTTTCTCCCCCTTTTTTTTTTTAACAACAAACAATGAGTTTGCCCGTTTTGCCCTTTTCGGGATTTGATTGGACATTTCTGTGCATATCCAATTATGACATCAGCAATTGATTTTCTGCTTGATTTTCGCGCTAATTTCTCGGCAGATAAGCACGCTTCCGTTGGGAAGTCCATCCGAATCATGACTATCCGTCATTTATTAGGATACGCAACTGAATCGTCGTAGCCTTTAGTAGGGTAATTGATTGTTACCGCTTTTCAAGGCGTAAGTGATTGAACTTACCCTCTTTTTGAATTTTGCTGACTCATCTTAGGCAATCGAAGAGTCTCCACAGGGTCTATATAAACCCTGTCTTTGCCATTTGGGTTCTTCATCCCAAACATGTGCTTTGCCGTGAGTCCTTACGACTGCTGGCTTCAACGCTTGTTTTTCGTTGATTCATGGCAACTTCAAGTTTTGAATCCTGAGTTTGCGCTTTGTGCTATAGAAATAGTTTCTAAGATCCACTTTATGAGGCTTATTGCTGTTTATAACCATCATAAAGAGGATGCAGATAATACCTCATGTGTTTTCGAAGAAATTTCTTCGTGTATTATGTGTGCAGGTCATGTTTCCGGCCGCCTTGTGGCGAGGTGCAGCGCCGAAGTGACCGTGCTACCGTCTCGTAATGAACGGCGGAATTCTCCTCCAGCATCCCTGGAGGAGGGTTTCTTGCCTCTTCGTTCTTGAACTCAGGGTTGCGAACCGCTGTGTTCATCCCCGTCTACAAGGAGCCCTTGCCCTTTGGAGCTTCTGCTTGCAGTTTGATCGCTGGAACCGGTGGTTCCTTGGGCAAATGTTATGGGGAGCATATCTGACAACGGTCTTGTCGGATAGCGGGATGTCGAGCGTACGGCTTCATGTGGCTCTTTTTAGAGCAAGATCCCCCTTGCTACAGATGTTCACCCGCAGATCTGGGCATCGTGTAGCCGGCGTTTGAAGCCAGGGCGGTTCATTCTTTGCAGTCCGGGTTTCCGTACCGTGTCTCTGCTGGCTTATCAGCCATTTTTCGAATGTATTGTAAGCCATGTTGGCTGCGTAGTTAGATTCGAGCTTTTCGCTTGTAAGCTGTTATCTAGATAGATAAATTGTAAGTCATTTGACTCATAATGACATATAGCTTTTGTATTATCTGCTCTCTTTGCAACAAAATACAATTTCGCATGCGTTTCGGCTTGTTTTGCCTTGCATAATGCCATGTAATGATTCCACATATGCGATGTCAATTCGCGGATGTTTCACTAGATCATTCGAGATCGTAATTTCGCAGTTGTGCCATCTTGGCGGATGAGCTTGCAGTTGTAAATCGTATGAGATCACGTTCACAACTTTGCTATCGTAACAGATAGTTTTTAACAGATCAATTAAGATCGTTGAGTGGTGCGAATTGCTATCATAGAAGATAGGCTTTATTAGAGAATTGCTTGAGATAGTTTCTCGCATAAATTGCTATCGCAGCAGATAGACCTTTAGAAGATCTAGCAAGATGATTCTGCAGTTACGTTGCCATCGTAACAGACGGGCTTGGGTGATCAACTAAAATCACTTTGCGTATAAATTGCTATCGTAACAGATAGGCTTAAGAAGATCATATAAGATCGCACTTGCATAAACCGCTATCGTGAGAGATAGGATTTTGATGATCGATTGAGATCGTTTTTGTATTTTGCTGCTATCATAAGAGATAGGCTTCTGATGATCACTTAAGATCGCATTTGCATTGGCTGCCATCGTAAGGGATGGGATTTAGATGATCAATTAAGATCGTACTTGTGTTGACCGCTATCGTGAGAGATAGGCTTTAATGATCACTTAAGATCGCATTTGCGTTTGGCTGCTATCGTAAGCGATAGGCTTTTAGATGATCAATTAAGATCGTGTTTGCTATCGTAAGAGATAGGCTTTTGAAGATCATATAAGATCGCATTTGTATAAACCGCTATCGTGAGAGATAGGCTTTAGATGATCGATTGAGATCGTTTTTGTATTTTTTGCTGCTATCGTAAGAGATAGGCTTTGGATGATCATTTAAGATCGCATTTGCATTAGCTGCCATCGTAAGGGATGGGCTTCGGATGATCAATTAAGATCGTATCTGTGTTAACTGCTATCGGGAGAGATAGGCTTTGATGATCACTTAAGATCGCATTTGCGTTTGGCTGCTATCGTAAGAGATAGGCTTTAGATGATCGATTGAGATCGCGTTTGCTATCGTAAGAGATAGGCTTTTGATGATCAATTAAGATCGCGTTTGTATTTGCTGCTATCGTAAGAGATAGGCTTTGATGATCAATTAAGATCGCGTCTGTATTTGCTGCTATCGTGAGAGATAGGCTTTGATGATCAATTAAGATCGCGTTTGTATTTGCTGCTATCGTAAGAGATAGGCTTTGATGATCAATTAAGATCGCGTTTGTATTTGCTGCTATCGTAAGAGATAGGCTTTGATGATCAATTAAGATCGCGTTTGTATTTGCTGCTATCGTGAGAGATAGGCTTTGATGATCAATTAAGATCGCGTTTGCTATCGTAAGAGATAGGCTTTGATGATCAATTAAGATCGCGTCTATATAAATTGCTATTGCAGCGAATAAATCATTGTTAACAGTAATAACAAATTAAATAGAGCAATATAAACGGCCAGAAATATGAACTTCTCATTTGGGAGAATTCTTTTATTATAACACTCTCATATGGGAGAGATAGGATTACAATCCTCTCATATGGGAGAGGAGATTGCGTCAATCATAGCCACATGAGATATTAAGCAACGTTATCATAAAACGTATGAAATAAGAGGAGTCAAGGATAGTACTTCTTGATCCAGCGCATGTTGACTGAGCTTGGAGTTGAGGTTGTGCCGTGCAACCTTCGTATTCTGCAGTAGCCACTATCGAAGACTTCTGTGACTTCGAAGGGTCCCTCCCAATTAGCTGCGAACTTTGGGTGAGTTGCTTCTCGCATGCAGTGGTCAGATGCGCGCAAGACCAGGTCGCCAACTGCGAAATCCCGTCGCTGGACTGTCTTGTTATAGGCGCGAGCGATTCTTTCTTGGTACCGCTTGTTAGTCCTTTTGGCTTGTTCTCGCTTTTCTTCCAGCAAGACTAAATCATGATCGCGTTGATTTTCATAGAGTGCATGGAAGGCCAGCCTTGCCGAATTAACTCTGACCTCCGCAGGTACTACAGCTTCGGCCCCATAACATAGTAGAAATGGCGAGGCCCCTGTGGGTGTCCTTGGAGAAGTTCTGTAGGCCCACAGAGCTATGTTAAGAGAGTCGGCCCACTTCTTGTGGTCATCTGCGACCATCTTGCTCAGAATTCTCAACAGCGTTTTGTTAGTCGCTTCGGCTTGTCCGTTTCCCTTTGGATAATAGGGGGTAGAGCATATCTGCCTGATATTGTACTCCGCGAGTTTCGTAGCTACCTGACGATTAACAAAAGGAGTACCGTTATCTGAAAGAATGGTATTTGGGATTCCGAACCTGCATACGATGTTTTCCTGGATGAAGTTAACCACAGCCAGCGCGTTTGCCGTCTTCAGTGGTATTGCTTCCACCCATTTGGTGAACAGCTCGGTTGCAGTGAGAATGAAATGGTTCCCATGTGACGTTGGTCGGATGGGGCCGACGAAGTCCAAAGCCCATGTGTGAAATGGCCATGGCGTCCCTAATGCATGTAGATCCACGGCGGGAGCGTGCACTAGGTTTCCTTTGAATTGGCATTCTTGGCAGCGTCGCACCTTGGTGCGGCAATCGACTTCCATCGTGGGCCAGAAGTATCCAATTGAGAGGAGCTGTCTGCATAATTTCGCACCTCCCTGGTGTTCCACCTGATGAGAAAGGTCCATGACTTCTTGTGCTTCCCTGCCGTCTAGGCATCGCAGCAAGTTACCCTCGTGACCTTTTCGCCAAAGCAGGTTTTCCTGGACCATGTATCGAGAAGCTTTCCTCTTCAATTTGTCGGCTTCCTTTCTCGATTCGGGTACGGTGCCCTGGGTGAGGAATTCGAACAATGGCTTCCTCCAGTCTGTGTCGTCATCGGTTAGAGCGATGAGTAGAGAATCTTTGATTAGTGCGCAACTTTCGCACTTCCCTTGTATCAGGGCTGCAGCTGTTGACATGCCTGGCCAATGAATGCCATATCTCTGAGCTTTCCTGTAGATTGACACCTCGCTTTCTCCGCAAGCGTGTTGGTGAATCTTTTCTAACAGCTGTTGTCCCTCTTGCTCGGAGACACATCGCATGAGTATTCCTCCAGGACCCTTGTAGTAAAGGGTGTTGTCGTGGATGCAATATCCTTTCGTGAGTGCCCAGCTTTCGCTGCTGGTGCCTTTCGCAATAGCTTGCAGGATTGCTTTTCGCCAGTCTGCGTCATCCATGTGTTCGTCGTCGCACACATCTTCTGTTAATGCCGACGATTTTCGCACTTCGATGGAAATCCTTGCGGGGCATTTGTCTATGCTGACCTTAGATCCCAGAGTTGCTAAGGCGTCTGCATGCCTGTTGTCCGCTCGGGGCTTGTGCTCGTATTTCACGTCGCAGAATTGCTGCATCAGCTTTTGCACTAGGGTGCGGTATGACAGGAGGTTGATCTCCTTTAAACCATATTCGCCCGAGGCTTGCTTAACAATCAGTTTGGAATCTCCCATAACTGTTAAGTTGCTCACTTCCAGAGCTTTCGCCGCACGGAGCCCCGCGATAAGAGCCTCGTATTGTGCCTCGTTGTTCGTGACTGCGAAGTTGAGTTTTGCGGACATCTGTATGACTTCTCCGTCTGGTTTTGTCAAGACTATCCCGATGCCTCCGCCTTTTCTGGTTGACGAACCGTCGAAGTGGAGGGTCCAATAGGGTACGTCGATCGCGTAGATTTCTGGGCCTTCGAGCTCTTCCTCGATCACGGGTTCGTGGCTGTTGTCGGGAAACTGTGCCAACAGATCTGCTACCGCCTGCGACTTGATCGCTCTCGGTTTTACGCATGTGATATCGTATTGTGAGATGGTCATGTACCATTTCGCCAATCTCCCGCCCGGAGTAGTGTGAGTTAGCAAGTATCTTATGGGGTCGCTTTTGGTGACCACCACTTGATTCAGCGGGCTGCACAATGCGGGAGATGTAATAGATGGGCCTCTCTTGGCCTTCATACACCTGAGCCAAGAGTGCTCCTATAGATTTCCTTGTCGATGTAAGGTATAGCAGAAGCGGTGATCCCAATTGAGGCGCGATCATTATCTTTGGGGATGTGAGTAGCTCCTTTAGCTTTTCGAATGCGGCTTCGTGATCAGGAGCCCAGTTGTACGCGGCGTCCTTCTTGAGAAGGGTGCTGAAACAGCATGTGATTTCGGCGATTGCTGGGATGAATCTTCGCAGATATGACAATTTTCCCAAGAATGTTTTCAAGGTACTTTGGTTGTGAGGTGGCGTCATGCTGGTGATGGCTGACACTTTCGCAGGGTCAGGCTCGATCCCTTGGCGATGGACCACGCATCCCAAAAACTTTCCCGAGGTCACGCCGAATGCGCATTTCATGGGGTTCATTTTCAGTTGAAAGCTCCTGCATCTGTTGAACACCTTTCGCAGGTCTGCAAGGTGATCTGCTTTATGCTTGGATTTGACTACCAGGTCATCCACATAGAATTCCACTTCTTTGTGCATCATGTCGTGGAATAGAGCCATCATGGCCCGCTGATAGGTTGCGCCTGCGTTCTTAAGACCGAATGGCATTACCGTGTAGTTGAATACCCCCACGGGAGTGATGAATACAGTTTTCCTTGCATCTTCGGGATCCATCTTGATTTGATTGTACCCGCTGAAGCCGTCCATGAAACTGAACATGCGATGGCCTGCCGTTGAATCAATGAGCAAATCGATGTTAGGCAGTGGGAAATCGTCCTTAGGGCAGAAGCGATTGAGATCTCGGAAGTCCACGCAGATGCGGAGCTGTCCGTTCTTCTTCACCACCGGCACGATGTTGGCCAACCATGTGGGATGGTGATTTGGCTCTATGAACTTGGCGTCTAGGAGTTTGACAATCTCCTGCTTGATCTTCACGTTGAGCTCTGGCATGAAGCTTCTGATGCTTTGCTTGACCGGTTTAGACCCTGGGATGATGTCTAAACGGTGCATGGTGATGCTCGTGTCCAGACCCGGCATCTCATCATATTCCCATGCGAATACGTCCTTGTATTCAGTTAGGAGCTGCAGCAGTCCTTGTTCCTCTTCGCTTGTGAGGTCCGCACTCAGGAAGACTGGCCTTTTCTTTTCCTCGTTCGGGCTGAGGAACACTTCCTTTAGCTCTTGCTTTTGTGGTCTTGGTCTGTCTTCCATGCATTCGGGCGCTTCTTTGAGTTTCTCGTCTGGAGTGCCCTGTGTTGGCTCTTCTGTCAGCGCAACTTGCTCGATTTGATTGATTTGCCCAGGGACATCCCCATGCCCGTGTGAGGACGTCCCCGCGCACCTTCATATGCGATAGCATTTCTTCCCGTTGGCGTAGAAGCTCTCTATCTCCTTACCCTCGGGGTCGTGCTTTGCGATCCTCTTCAGAGTGTACACATTCTTCCGATGATATGCGATGCGCGGCGCCTCTTCGTGTGTAGGCGGCTTTTCCTTGGCATCCCCCCTTGTCACCATCACGCCCGCAGGTGACTGGTCCTTGATGTCCTCCCAGAGAGGTAAAGGAGTAGGGTTGAATGGTCCGGGTGTTTGCTCGTCCGCCATCTCGGTGAACCACACCGCCTCGCTGAGATGTGCTTCGTCCAAGTTGAACGGGTTAGTTGAGGCCGGTATCTCGACATTCCTGTCGTTCCAGATAGCTTTCATCACCTGGTGAGCCGTCGAAGGGATTGCGTCAAAGCGATGAATCCAGGCCCGACCTATGATCATGTGATATGTGGTGTTCGCGTCTATGACATAGAACTTCGCCGAGCACTTGATTTTACCGATCTGAACGCCCAGGCGGATCCATCCGATCGACATTCTAGAATCGCTTCCGAATCCCACCAGCGGGGATGGACGCTTGACTACCTTGTGCTCGGGGATCCCTGCTAGCTTCAGTGTGTGGAGTGGAATAACATTGACCGCTGCTCCTCCATCAACGAATGCTCGCTTGAATTCGACGCCGTTGATGATGGCGGTCACGTACAGGGGCCTCTGGTGGCTCGCATCTGTCTTCTTGTCGCTGGCAGAAAAGGTCATAATCTTTTCTGTGGAACGGGACGCCCTAACGACTTTCCCGTTGGAGACCACGAGGTCCTCCTCGTAGTCCTCTGCTACCCTTAAGATTGCTTTTGTCATATCCGTTCGACATTTTTCGGAGAAGTTCATCTCGTTGAAGAATTTGTCGAAGCCATGCGACCCTTTCATGCGGTCGGCACGCTCATCTTCCGTGTCCATGCTGTAGTCTTCATCTTCATGGACTTCAGCAATGATGGGCAGACCATCTTCTGCGACTTCTTCCAAGTCCACTATCGAGATCATGGCGACCTCTTTGCCCTTTGAGCCCGAATCTGTATGGGCAGGCAGCGGGTTGTTGCGCACATCCTTCCGGTGGTCGCTGACGATGAGCTCACCGTTCTTCATCTTCTGATCGAACGCGAATCTGAGCTTCTTGCACTCGGCTGTGGGGTGCATGACCTTGCCGTGGTATTCGCACCACTTAGGGTCCCTCGTCATTTCCTTGGAGGGTGCTTTCTCGAGCGGTGGCAGGACGCCGTCCTTACGCCACTGTCTGCAGAGATCGCTCGCTTCCTCCACCGAGCATGGCAGAGGCGGTGCATCGAAGTTTGCAACCTTTGCTGGCTTCTGTGGCGAAACTGTATTGACCTCAGCTTCGCGTCCCCGCTTGTAGCCAAATCTGCCGATCTTGTAGGTGGTGCCGCTCGCAGGTCGTTCTGGAGCGCTCTTCTTTCTCTGTCTCTCGACAATGGGCTCGATGTTCATCGTGCATTCGATGAGCTTTGAAAACGTAGGTGTTTGCAAATTGATCAGCATGCTTTTGTATTCATCTCGCATGCACTGCAGGCATATCTCTACGAGCCGGCTTTCGAGCATTGGATCCTTGCACTCCAAGGATTTCGCTCTGAATTTCTTGATGAATGTGATTCCATCTTCCTCGCGTTTCTGATACATCCGCGAGAGATGGATCATCGTCACCTTTTCTTCCATCTGGAAGAATTTGGTATAGAACTTCTGGACCATGTCGTCCCAAGTTTTCACAGATCCGGCCTCCAATGTTCGGTACCATTTGTATGCTACATTCCCAAGAGTTTTTGGGAATTCTCGCATCAGCAGCTTGGGATCGGCTCCGTATGGACCCATGACATCGATGAAACGCATGACATGCTCATGAGCGTTTCCATTGACGTCCTCGAACTTATCCCATTTGGGAGCCTTGTACCCCGCCGGGTTTGGCATGAGATAGATCTCTCGTGGAATGGGTGGATCGTTGTCTAGCTTCGGGATGATGGTATCCGCGAACGACTGATGAGCCAGGATGGAGTCCACGCGCTTCTGCAAAGACGTCATGCATTCTGGAATGCTTCCCTCGGTAGTTGGCGGAGGGGTTGCCGTAGGCGGTGGCGACACATATGCCGCCGGAGGATTGGGAGTGTATTGACTACCCGCGTTTCCCCAGATTGTCGCTGGTGGAGGCAGAGTGTACTGCAGAGCTGGGTTGGACGCCAAAGCCGGGGGCTGAGAGGCGTGAGCAGCAGGGGGCAGCATTTGCGCCGTTGACCCTTGGACCGAAGGCAGCTGCGTTGCTGACGGTGGAGTTTGCAGATGAGAGTTGGGAGGCGTGGCTGACACTCCCAATCCTGGAGCGGTAGGGGTTCCTCCTCCCTGAGGGATAGCGGTGGCTGGTGGAGGATTTGGCGCAAGGGTGCCCAGAACGGCTAAGATCCGTTCTAACTGCGCAGATTGAGACTTGAGAGCTTTTGCCTGACTTTGGACAGTGGCGTCCAAAGACTCTAAAGTTGGCGCCTCGCCGGGAGTCGTCGGAGTACGGCGAGCCTCGTCTCCCGAGGGAGTTTCGGTGGAAGGCGATCGGTTGCTGACATCGTCCTCCTGAGACATGGTTGCTTTTGCTGGTAAGTTTCACGTCGGGTTCACCAAAATGTGCACAAGAGATTCCGGCAGGGAGACCTCCGTGTACACCGTGCGTAGTGGATCAGGGATCGCACAGGAAGAATAGGGGTGTGTGTAGGGAGAGAGTAAGTCAGTAGCAATGTCTGAGAGAGAGACAGAGGTTTGGCAGAGCTTCCGCGTATGGCAGTGTGTCCCCCTTTGTATGGAAAGGTTAACGATATATATATACTGGAGAACGTGACCGTTGTAGTGTGGTTAATGCGCCCATTAATGGCGGCTTAATTAGCTTAACCATAACGGCACGTCCGTCCGAGTATATAGGGACCGTTAGAGCACGTGGTGCGCGAATACCGGAACCGTTACGAGGTTGACCGGGTTTGACCGGATTGACCGGGTCTAGGGAGCTCGTGCCATAAATCTCTCAAAACAGTTACTAAAGGTCGCGCGCGGGCTTGGCTCGCACGCGACAGGGCTTACTCTAGCCTCCAAACCACAAAGTCCCTACAAGTCCCGTGCAGTGGTATGCGAGGGCTCTGTCTCGCAGCCCCCACATGGATCAGCTCGGCTGGTGATCCTGTGTGTGTGGAGCACAATATGGTGTGCTGGATGGGTGCCACGTGGCTAAGATCTGTCATGTCAGAAAGCAGTATCTACAGTATCATATATGTTCCATCCTCCAATTTTGCACTTGCTCATATATTATACTCACCTCACTTCACCACAAGTCTTTTATTTGTTCACAAGTTTTCCAGTGAAATAATTGTACTCACTCCCTCTTTTAACTCTCAAGATTTTGTGATACATGACAATGGTACCAAGGCTATTATCCTCCAACACACATGTGTAAATGGTATGTATTCACTCACTTCATCCCCATCGCATGTTTCCCAATCATGATCAGTTGACCATGTCTCCAGATCCACTCAATCCAGCATCTCATTGTGGCACCAAAGACTCGGTCACCCAAATTTTTATGTACTTTAGTCAGTGCCATCTATGTTGAAGACTACTTTCCACAATTTAAGTCGATCTTTTCAATGCTTCTTCAGTGTCCAGATCTCACAAGCTCCCCTCTTCTATAGCAAATATGCAACTACAACACGTTTCCGTCTAGTGTCCATATCTATAACTTTCTTTTCAGAATTATAAATATCATGTAATTTTTCTTTTTGACTATACCAAGTTTACTAGGTTGAATCCCATGAGATCCAAATGTCATACTTATAATTCTTACTTGCCCTTTTGGACAATGATCTTTGCTCAATTTTTCGTTCTGGTTAAGTTGTTTAGATATGATAGTGGTATCGAGTACCTAAATCATGATTTTGTTCTTTTTTTCAGTCTCAGGGGACTATTCATCGAACATATTGTACTCATGTCTCTGACTATTCATCGAACATATTGTACTCAAGGTCATTACATGTTTCTTATTGGTTTAATGCTCTTGCAATAGCCAATTTTGTAATAAAATTTACTAAAACACTCTCTTGACCCTCAGTCCCCTCACTTCATATTTTATTCTAATACAGATTATACAACTCTCAAAACCTTTAATTGTCTTTGTTACCTCTTGCTCAAAGCCTATACACGTTCTAAGCCAAATAATAAATCAAAACCCTGTATTTTTCTTGGTTATTGCTCGCACACTGTGGGTTATAGGTGCTTAGACATCAAAACCCATGATGTATATGCCTCAAAGACATGCAGTGTTTGATGAAATAGTGTATCATTTTTCTACAATCAAATTTTTCTTCTTCTCATCTTAAACCTTCTAACTACACTAATGACGAAGGGTTTCTTACACCGGTGTTTCTTAGCTCCCAAACTTCATTACGAATTCTTCTTCTTCATAACCATTACACGCTACTCCTTTCTTCTACTCCAGCGCCATGTCTTGTCACTCATTCCTCTCATAATTCTCATTCTCCAACTTCCCCTATAGCACCGCATGTACCCTCCTCTACACCTATCCCATGTCCTGCCAATTTATTGTAGGGTTTTGATTCATGGATCGCGCAACGGAAGCATAATCAAACAAATAGCCATGCAAAACCCTCCAAGGATCACAATTCTAGATGCATAACGATAGTAAAGGTAAGAAATCATAAACACACCTTTGGGTTCTCCTTGATGACTTCAAACGCGAATTGTGTCACGTTCTCTATAGTTGATCCACGCCTAGAGCTGATCCTAGAACTCCCAAACTCCTTGGTGCTAGCCCGGAATAAGAGGAGGGTGAAGGAATCACGCAAAACGAGACAAAAGAGGGGCTTCGGCCCTCTTTTTGGCCGACGGGGTGAGGGCGGCGGCAAGGGGGTCGGGTTCGGCCTCCTTGTTGCTTGCTCTCTCTCCTTTGTTCTCTCCCACTCTTGTTATGTTCACTAATGAGCATAAGTTATGAGGAAGGAAGGAAGGAGGGTCCTTTATATAGTCCAACAACTCCTTGTTAACTACCTAAAGGACTTATTCTAGTCCAACTAGAATTCAATTTAGTCCCTTCCTTGCAAATTAGTCCCTACTAAGTTTGCAAGGGTTTGCAAAGTGATCCTTCTAATTAATTAATCCAATTAATTAATTCCCAAATCTATTTCAACTCTATATAGCGTGTGACCCCATAGGTTCTATCTAGTTGGTAGCAACTATTTGCTAATATGGAGCGGTTTCTAGCAAAACATCCATTCTAGCCAACTAATAGAATAGTCATCTAGACAACCTTGTACAAGTAATTGTCTCATCCCTTTGCCTCCATATCCGGATTGGACACGAGACATACAAGTCACACTCGTATATCCAATCCATAGTTTCTCGATCTATGGGAATAGCCTTATTCGTGCAAATAACATCAATATCCCATATATTGATTTATTTGAGTCTGGCCAGACATTCTATAAGCATTATCCCTCGAGTGGCCTAGGATATTTGCTCCCGTTATGTGGGAGGGGCAAATCCTTTCTACATCCACTACGATCTCTAAGCTTGCTTCTCATTGTATCCAGTACACGCCTTTATAACTACCCAGTCATGGTGTAGCGTTTAGCGCTACCAAGATCACAATGATCCACAACTAGAATATCTAGTGACTTCAAGTCTAAGGATGACAATACCATTGCACCGCGAGAAGCACTTGTGACTCAACATAACATGTATGTAGCCTTCTCGGAGATGGGTCAATCCAGTGCAACATTCCGTAATGCACACCTATGTGTTGGATCGTGATATCTCCATATCAATCCAACCCCATACTAGTCTATAGATGATTGTCCCATTAATCATTATACTTGACTAGGGATATTTAAGATAAACAACACGATTGTAAATCTAAGGACTTCATTATATTAAATATCCAATAAATAATAAATGAATTTTCTAGCCATATACAAATTCATACTAAACTAGATTGCCTCTAGGGCATCTATTCCAACAGTCTCCCACTTGCACTAGAGCCAATCTGGCGCATCTCGTATGCCCATACTCCTAGTGTGCCCTTCATGCTTCCACTGCGTGAGAGGCTTTGTAAGCGGGTCTGACAGATTATCATCTGTAGGAATCTTGCATATCCGAACGTCTCCTCTATCGATAATATCTCGAATCAGATGAAACTTCCTGAGCACGTGCTTGGACTTCTGGTGCGATCTGGGTTCCTTTGATTGCGCAATCGCTCCAGTGTTGTCACAGAACAACTCCACTGGATCCGCAATGCTAGGGACCACACCAAGTTCAGAAACAAACTTTCTGATCCAAACAGCCTCCTTTGCTGCGCCATTTGCAGCAATGTACTCAGCCTCTATTGTAGAATCAGCTACCGTCTCTTGCTTGGAACTCTTCCAGCTCACCGCTGCTCCATTCAGGCAAAACACATATCCCGACTGTGATCTAAAGTCATCTCTGTCGGTTTGGAAGCTTGCATCAGTGTAACCCCTTACACGCAACTCTTCCTCACCGCCAAACATCAAGAAGGCATCCTTAGTTCTTCTCAAGTACTTTAGGATGTTCTTGACAGCAATCCAGTGACTCTCACCTGGATTGGATTGGTATCTGCTTGTCAAACTCAAGGCATATGACACATCTGGTCTAGTACATAACATGGCATACATGATAGATCCTATGGCCGAGGCATAGGGAATCCTACTCATGCGTTCCTTCTCAATCTCATTGGAAGGACAACCACTCTTCGAAAGAGTAATTCCATGTGACATGGGCAAGAATCCCTTCATGGAATCTTGCATGTTGAACCGTTTCAACACCTTGTCAATATATGTACTTTGACTTAGGCCTAGCAACCTCTTAGATCTATCTCTATAGATCTTTATACCGAGTATATAGGCTGCTTCCCCTAAGTCCTTCATTGAGAAACACTTTCCTAGCCAATCTTTCACAGATTGCAGCATGGGAATGTCGTTTCCAATGAGTAGTATGTCATCCACATACAAGACCAGAAAAGCTATAGAGCTCCCACTAACCTTCTTGTAGACACAAGACTCGTCTTCGTTTCTGATAAAGCCAAACTCTTTGACCACTTCATCAAAACGTCGATTCCAACTCCTAGAAGCTTGCTTCAATCCATAAATGGATCGTTGCGGCTTACAGACTTTGTTGGCTTGCTTTGGATCCTCAAAACCCTCCGGCTGTATCATATACACGTCCTCGAGGAGATTCCCATAAAGGAATGCTGTTTTGACATCCATCTGCCAAATCTCATAGTCGTAGTATGCTGCAATTGCAAGTAGGATTCGGATGGATTTGGTCATAGCGACTGGTGAAAAGGTTTCATAATAGTCAATACCATGAATTTGTCTGAATCCTTTAGCCACCAATCGGCCCTTATAGGTAATCACATTACCATCCATGTCGATCTTCTTCTTGAAGACCCACTTGCACCCTATGGGTCGCGCCCCATCGGGTGGTTCCACCAAAGTCCATACTTTGTTGGTATACATGGATTCCATCTCGGATCTCATGGCTTCAAGCCACTTCTGAGAGTCTGGGCCACTCATGGCCTCCTCATAGGTAGTAGGCTCATCATCTATGAGCATCGTGTCACCGGAATCAGTTACGAGAAGTCCATACCTCTCGGGTTCCTGGCGCACTCTACTAGATCTACGAAGCTCTTGTGTTACCTGAACAGGTGGCTCCACAACTGCTTGTGATTCATGTTCATGTTCCATAATCGGTTCAGTGATTTGTGGTTCTTGAACTTCTTCAAGTTCTACATTCCTCCCACTTGCTTCTTTAGAGACAAACTCTCTTTCTAGAAACACGCCGGTCCGAGCAACAAACACTTTGTTCTCGGTTGGATTGTAGAAGTAGTATCCCTTAGTTTCCTTAGGGTACCCCACAAATTTACACTTATCCGATTTAGGCCCTAGCTTGTGTGACTGTAAACGTCTTACATAGACATCGCAGCCCCAAATCCTCATGAACGACAGTGTGGGACGCCTCCCACTCCACATCTCATATGGTGTTTTCATGTCTGATTTAGATGGAACACGGTTAATGGTGAAAGCTGCACTTAATAGAGCGTAGCCCCAAAATGACAATGGAAGATCGGTTTGACACATCATAGACCGAACCATATCCAATAGGGTTCGATTCCTCCTCTCGGACACGCCATTCCATTGTGGTGTTCCGGGTGGAGTGAGTTGGGACACGATCCCACACTCTCTAAGATAGTCGTCAAACTCTTGGCTCAAGTATTCTCCTCCTCGATCCGATCATAGAGCCTTGATACTTTTGCCAAGTTGCTTATCTACTTCATTCTTGAATTCTTTGAACACTTCAAAGGATTCGGATTTTGCCCTCATAAGGTACACAAATCCATATCTACTGTAATCATCAGTAAATGTAATGAAGTAGACATAACCACCCCTGGCAGGCGTGGCAAATGGCCCACACACATCAGTATGTATGAGCGCCAATTGCTCACTAGTCCTCTCACCTTTCTTATTGAAAGGAGACTTTGTCATTTTTCCCAATAAACAAGCCTCACATGTCTCATATGATTCAAAATCAAATGAGTCTAGTAATCCATCCTTATGGAGTCTAGATACACGTTTCTCGTTTATATGGCCTAAACGACAATGCCATAAATAAGCAGGATTTAAATCATTTATTTTAATCCGCTTGGTATTAATGTTGTAGACAGGATTGCTTAGATCAAGGACATAAAGTCCATTAAATAATTGCGCACTAAAATAGTGAATATTATTCAAATAAAAGGAACAACAATTGTTCTTTATTGAAATAATAAAACCTTCCTTGTCCAAACAAGAAATAGAAATAATGTTTCTGCTCATAGCAGGCACAAAATAGCAATTATTTAATTCTAAAAATAATCCTGAAGGCAGAGATAGCTCGCACACGCCTATGGCCAACGCAGCAACCTTTGCTCCATTCCCAACACGCAGATCTACCTCCCCTTTAGCCAATCTTTTACTTCTCTTTAGATCCTGCATATTTCGACAAATATGAGATCCACATCCAGTATCTAATACCCATGATGTAGAGACAGTTAAATTGACATCTACAACAAAAATACCTGGTGGTGGTGGAATCACTATTCCAAGCCTCTTGTCCTCCAGATATTTTGGGCAGTTCCTCCTCCAGTGTCCAGGCTGACTGCAGTAGTGACACTCACCCTTAGTCACAACCTTGGCAACGCCACCAACAAGCTTAAGGGCTTGTTCCTTGGACTTGGCAACTGACTTGCCTTTGCCCTTGGAGGAAGAGGAAAACCTTTTTGCCCTTTCCTTTCTGCACCATCATAATGGCCTTGCCCTTACCCTTGTTGATGCTCTGTTCAGCCGTCCTCAACATGTTGAGCAAATCTGGCAGTGGTTTAACGATCTCTTTCATGTTATAGTTCATAATGAACTGTCCATAACTCTCGGGCAACGATTGCAACACGAGATCGGTTGCCAACTCTTGGCCGACCGGGAACCCAAGCCGGGCGAGATTCTCCAAGTACCCGATCATTCGGAGTACATGGGGTCCCACCGGGTTCCCTTATGCCAGATGACATTTGAACAGTGCCTTTGAGACCTCATACCTCTCTACCCTCGCCTGCTCTTGGAAGAGCTGCTTTAGATGTTCGATCATATCGACAGCATTCATGTTCTCGTGTTGTTTCTGAAGCTCAGAGGTCATGGTGCAAAGCATTAGGCAGGCCGCATCATTAGCGTCATCAATACGATTTTGATACGCCTATAAGGCAGCAGGTGTCTGGTTCTCTGGACCTTCTGGAACATGCTCCTCTATTGCGTACAGTTTCTTCTCTTGCTTGAGAACAATTCTCAAGTTTCTGTACCAATCAAGAAAGGTGGTTCCAGAGAGCTTGTCCTTCTCAAGGACAGATCGTAGGGAATGTTGTGAACTCGATGAGTTGTTTGCCATTTGGAATTCTACAAAAAGGAAAATACGCAAGTTTTAGTATTTGTGAATTTTTGACTATATTTAATAATGGCTAGTTTATTAAATATAGCTCCCACTATTTTTCTACGGATTAATAACCCTCAATATGAGCTTGCTTTGGCAAGTCACCCATAATTTGACTACTTTTAGGTAGGAACAATTCCAATTGCATCCCATATGCAACTCTTGGTTCAATCGGGCAAATAACTCCTTATTTATCCATCCATATGGATAATCCCAATTGATTGCCTCTAGGTTTCTTAATCAAATTAATAGCCTAGTTGTGTTCAACCTCTTATCTAAACAATTGCACATTGTTACGTGCCATCGCATTCCATCATTATGAACCAAGTCGCCATGCTTTGGCACGCACGAACTTGATAAATAATGATGATAATGAGTGTTTAAATAACGAGAAGGCAAGAACACAATATTTAAAATTTGAGGGATTTTAAATTCAATTTTTAATTATTTTGTTGATCAATATCAACTAATCTATCTATTTGAGTTTGGGCACAACTCCAAATAATAGATCCGGGTTGTCTAATTATCTTATTATCCTAATTGCATGCATCATCCATACACCAACCACACAAATAATAAGACAATAAATAAACAACCACATAACAGAAATTAAACGTGATGTGGATATGGCCTTTTCTAGACTAAGATAATTCCAAGCCAATGGAATTATCTATGAACCCTAAGAAAACACATCTCCATGCGTCTTGATCTTTTGGTCCATCCTTCATAGTCATGTGGAATGCTCCATGCTCCATCTTTTGTGGCTCCTTTGGCTTTGGGCTTCTTTTTCTCCAATCTTGGCTAACAATCTACTTTATCTAGCACTAGCTAATATCTATACTAAATAAAAATAAATCTCACAAGTTGAGAAAAAAAATGGCACGCAGGCCATAAAACCCTAATTAATTATTACAATTAATTGATCAGCTCACAGGCCGTAAAACCAAACCACAAAATTAAACATCCACATCAAACCACATCCTAAGGCCATATCCAATCACCATGCGATTTGCACATAAACAGTTAAAATCCAATTTTAACGCGCTTGGTCAATTTTAATTTATTTTGGGATTTCTAGGGTTAAAACGGTCCATGGGCCCAACAATCCAATTGCCCGGGCCCATTAAAGTGAACCACAAGGCCCTAGGGCCGGCCCGGCCCAAAACCCGCAAGCTAGGCCCGCGGGTTAGGGCCGCCCGGCCCCTTAGGGCGGCCAAGCTTTGGCGGCAAGCAAGGGGGCGGTCCCCTAGGGGGCCGAACCTCCTCTTGGGGGTTGTTTCCAAAACAACTCCCTTGCTTGGAGCCCAAGTTTGGTTGTTTCCTTGTTTTGGGAGAACTCCTTCTTCCCCAAGGATGCCCAAACCCTAGATCTATGATCCTAAAATTTCTCAAACTCACCAATTCATGCATCCAATGCAAAAATTGGATCTTGTTATGAGTAATTATTGACAAATTGCATCCCATGCTTGATTTTTCTTGTTTTACGCGATAAACTATCAAATTAAGGTGTAAAACAACAAGAATGTAACACATAAACTACGTTTATGCTCTATGACCTGTGGCTCTGATACCACTGTAGGGTTTTGATTCATGGATCGCGCAACAGAAGCATAATCAAACAAATAGCCATGCAAAACCCTCCAAGGATCACAAGTCTAGATGCATAACGATAGTGAAGGTAAGAAATCATAAACACACCTTTGGGTTCTCCTTGATGACTTCAAACGCGAATTGTGTCACGTTCTCTATAGTTGATCCACGCCTAGAGTTGATCCTAGAACTCCCAAACTCCTTGGTGCTAGCCCGGAATAAGAGGAGGGTGAAGGAATCACGCAAAACGAGACAAAAGAGGGGCTTCGGCCCTCTTTTTGGCCGACGGGGTGAGGGCGGCGGCAAGGGGGTCGGGTTCGGCCTCCTTGTTGCTTGCTCTCTCTCCTTTGTTCTCTCCCACTCTTGTTATGTTCACTAATGAGCATAAGTTATGAGGAAGGAAGGAAGGAGGGTCCTTTATATAGTCCAACAACTCCTTGTTAACTACCTAAAGGACTTATTCTAGTCCAACTAGAATTCAATTTAGTCCTACAAGGGTTTGCAAAGTGATCCTTCTAATTAATTAATCCAATTAATTAATTCCCAAATCTAGTTCAACTCTATATAGCGTGTGACCCCATAGGTTCTATCTAGTTGGTAGCAACTATTTGCTAATATGGAGCGGTTTCTAGCAAAACATCCATTCTAGCCAACTAATAGAATAGTCATCTAGACAACCTTGTACAAGTGATTGTCTCATCCCTTTGCCTCCATATCCGGATTGGACACGAGACATACAAGTCACACTCGTATATCCAATCCATAGTTTCTCGATCTATGGGAATAGCCTTATTCGTGCAAATAACATCAATATCCCATATATTGATTTATTTGAGTCTGGCCAGACATTCTATAAGCACTATCCCTCGAGTTGCCTAGGATATTTGCTCCCGTTATGTGGGAGGGGCAAATCCTTTCTACATCCACTACGATCTCTAAGCTTGCTTCTCATTGTAGGGTTTTGATTCATGGATCGCGCAAACGGAAGCATAATCAAACAAACAACCATGCAAAACCCTCCAAGGATCACAAGTCTAGATGCATAACGATAGTAAAGGTAAGAAATCATAAACACACCTTTGGGTTCTCCTTGATGACTTCAAACGCGAATAGTGTCACGTTCTCTATAGTTGATCCACGCCTAGAGTTGATCCTAGATCTCCAATCACCTTGGTGCTAGCCCGGATTGAAAGGAGGGTGAAGGAATCACGCAAAACGAGGCACAAAAGGGGGTTCGGCCCCTTTGTGGCGTCGGGGACGAGTGGGCGGCGGCAAGGGGGCGGCGTCCCTCTTGTTGCTTGCTCTCTCTCTCCTTTGTTCTCTCCTACTCTTGTTATGTTCTCTTTAGAGCATAAGTTATGTAGGGAAGGAAGGAGGAGGGTCCTTTATATAGTCCAACAACTCCTTGTTAACTACCTAAAGGACTTATTCTAGTCCTACTAGAATTCAATTTAGTCCCTTCCTTGCAAATTAGTCCCTACTAAGTTTGCAAGGGTTTGCAAAGTGATCCTTCTAATTAATTAATCCTATTAATTAATTCCCAAATCTAGTACAACTCTATATAGCGTGTGACCCCATAGGTTCTATCTAGTTGGTAGCAACTCTTTGCTAATATGGAGCGGTTTCTAGCAAAACATCCATTCTAGCCAACTAATAGAATAGTCATCTAGACAACCTTGTACAAGTAATTGTCTCATCCCTTTGCCTCCATATCCGGATTGGACACGAGACATACAAGTCACACTCGTATATCCAATCCCTAGTTTCTCGATCCATGGAATAGCCTTATTCGTGCAAATAACATCAATATCTCATATATTGATTTATTTGAGTCTGGCCAGACATTCTATAAGCACTATCCTCGAGTGGCCTTGGATATTTGCTCCCGTTATGTGGGAGGGGCAAATCCTCTCTACGTCCACTACGATCCCTAAGCTTGCTTCTCATTGTATCCAGTACACGCCTTTATAACTACCCAGTTACGGTGTAGCGTTTAACGCTACCAAGATCACAATGATCCACAACTAGAATATCTAGTGACTTCAAGTCTAAGGATGACAATACCATTGTACCCGAGAAGCACTTGTGACTCAACATAACGTGTATGTAGCCTTCTCGGTAATGGGTCAATCCAGTGTAACATTCCGTAATGCACACCTATGTGTTGGATCATGATATCTCCATATCAATCCAACCCCATACTAGTCTATAGATGATTGTCCCATTTAATCATTATACTTGACTAGGGATATTTAAGATAAACAACACGATTGTAAATCTAAGGACTTCATTATATTAAATATCCAATAAATAATAAATGAATTTCTAGCCAATTACAAATTCATACTAAACTAGATTGCCTCTAGGGCATCTATTCCAACAGTCTCCCACTTGCACTAGAGCCAATCTGGCGCATCTCGTATGCCCATACTCCTAGTGTGCCCTTCATGCTTCCACTGCGTGAGAGGCTTTGTAAGCGGGTCTGACAGATTATCATCTGTAGGAATCTTGCATATCCGAACGCCTCCTCTATCGATAATATCTCGAATCAGATGAAACTTCCTGAGCACGTGCTTGGACTTCTGGTGCGATCTTGGTTCCTTTGATTGCGCGATCGCCCCAGTGTTGTCACAGAACAACTCCACTGGATCCGCAATGCTAGGGACCACACCAAGTTCAGAAACAAACTTTCTGATCCAAACAGCCTCCTTTGCTGCGCCATTTGCAGCAATGTACTCAGCCTCTGTTGTAGAATCAGCTACCGTCTCTTGCTTGGAACTCTTCCAGCTCACCGCTGCTCCATTCAGGCAAAACACATATCCCGATTGTGATCTGAAGTCATCTCTATCGGTTTGGAAGCTTGCATCAGTGTAACCCCTTACACGCAACTCTTCCTCACCGCCAAACATCAAGAAAGCATCCTTAGTTCTTCTCAAGTACTTTAGGATGTTCTTGACAGCAATCCAGTGACTCTCACCCGGATTGGATTGGTATCTGCTTGTCATACTCAAGGCATATGACACATCTGGTCTAGTACATAACATGGCGTACATGATAGATCCTATGGCCGAGGCATAGGGAATTCTACTCATGCGTTCCTTCTCAATCTCATTGGAAGGACATCCACTCTTCGAAAGAGTGATTCCATGTGACATGGGCAAGAATCCCTTCTTGGAATCTTGCATGTTGAACCGTTTCAACACCTTGTCAATATATGTACTTTGACTTAGGCCTAGCAACCTCTTAGATCTATCTCTATAGATCTTTATACCGAGTATATAGGCTGCTTCCCCTAAGTCCTTCATTGAGAAACACTTTCCTAGCCAATCTTTTACAGATTGCAGCATGGGAATGTCGTTTCCAATGAGTAGTATGTCATCCACATACAAGACCAGAAAAGCTACAGAGCTCCCACTAACCTTCTTGTAAACACAAGACTCATCTTCGTTTCTGATGAAGCCAAACTCTTTGACCACTTCATCAAAACGTCGATTCCAACTCCTAGAAGCTTGCTTCAATCCATAAATGGATCGTTGCAGCTTACAGACTTTGTTGGCTTGCTTTGGATCCTCAAAACCCTCCGGCTGTATCATATACACGTCCTCGAGGAGATTCCCATAAAGTAATGCTGTTTTGACATCCATCTGCCAAATCTCATAGTCGTAGTATGCTGCAATCGCAAGTAGGATTCGGATGGATTTGGTCATAGCGACTGGTGAAAAGGTTTCATCATAGTCAATACCATGAATCTGTCTGAATCCTTTAGCCACCAATCGGCCCTTATAGGTAATCACATTACCATCCATGTCGATCTTCTTCTTGAAGACCCACTTTCACCCTATGGGCCGCGCCCCATCAGGTGGTTCCACCAAAGTCCATACTTTGTTGGTATACATGGACTCCATCTCGGATCTCATGGCTTCAAGCCACTTCTGCGAGTCTGGGCCATTCATGGCCTCCTCATAGGTAGTAGGCTCATCATCTATGAGCATCGTGTCACCGGAATCAGTTACGAGAAGTCCGTACCTCTCGGGTTCCTGGCGCACTCTACTAGATCTACGAAGCTCTTGTGTTACCTGAACAGGTGGATCCACAACTGCTTGTGATTCCTGTTCATGTTCCATAATCGGTTCAGTGATTTGTGGTTCTTGAACTTCTTCAAGTTCTACATTCCTCCCACTTGCTTCTTTAGAGACAAACTCTCTTTCTAGAAACACGCCGGTTCGAGCAACAAACACTTTGTTCTCGGTTTGATTGTAGAAGTAGTATCCCTTAGTTTCCTTAGGGTACCCCACAAATTTACACTTATCCGATTTAGGCCCTAGCTTGTCTGATTGTAAACGTTTTACATAGACATTGCAGCCCCAAATCCTCATGAACGACAGTGTGGGACGCCTCCCACTCCACATCTCATATGGTGTCTTCATGACTGATTTAGATGGAACACGGTTAATGGTGAAAGCTGCACTTAATAGAGCGTAGCCCCAAAACGATAATGGAAGATCGGTTTGACACATCATAGACCGAACCATATCCAATAGGGTTCGATTCCTCCTCTCGGACACGCCATTCCATTGTGGCGTTCCGGGTGGAGTGAGTTGGGACACGATCCCACACTCTCTAAGATAGTCGTCAAACTCTTGGCTCAAGTATTCTCCTCCACGATCCGATCGTAGAGCCTTGATACTTTTGCCAAGTTGCTTCTCTACTTCATTCTTGAATTCCTTGAACACTTCAAAGGATTCGGATTTTGCCCTCATAAGGTACACAAATCCATATCTACTGTAATCATCAGTAAACGTAATGAAGTAGACATAACCACCCCTGGCAGGCGTGGCAAATGGCCCACACACATCGGTATGTATGAGCGCCAATTGCTCACTAGTCCTCTCACCTTTCTTATTGAAAGGGGACTTTGTCCTTTTTCCTAATAAACAAGCCTCACATGTCTCATATGATTCAAAATCAAATGAGTCTAGTAATCCATCCTTATGGAGTCTAGATACACGTTTCTCATTTATGTGGCCTAAACGACAATGCCATAAATAAGCAGGATTTAAATCATTTATTTTAATCCGCTTGGTATTAATGTTGTAGACAGGATTACTTAGATCAAGGACATAAAGTCCATTAAATAATTGCGCACTAAAATAGTGAATATTATTCAAATAAAAGGAACAACAATTGTTCTTTATTGAAATAATAAAACCTTCCTTGTCCAAACAAGAAATAGAAATAATGTTTCTGCTCATAGCAGGCACAAAATAGCAATTATTTAATTCTAAAACTAATCCTGAAGGCAGAGATAGCTCGCACACGCCTATGGCCAACGCAGCAACCTTTGCTCCATTCCCAACGCGTAGATCTACCTCCCCTTTAGCCAATCTTTTACTTCTCTTTAGATCCTGCATATTTCGACAAATATGAGATCCACATCCTGTATCTAATACCCATGATGTAGAGACAGTTAAATTGACATCTACAACAAAAATACCTGGTGGTGGTGGAATCACTATTCCAAGCCTCTTGTCCTCCAGATATTTTGGGCAGTTCCTCCTCCAGTGTCCAGGTTGACTACAGTAGTGACATTCACCCTTAGTCACGACCTTGGCAATGCCACCAACAGGCTTAAGGGCTTGTTCCTTGGACTTAGCAACTGACTTGCCTTTGCCCTTGGAGGAAGAGGCAAACTTTTTACCCTTTCCTTTATGCACCATCATTATGGCCTTGCCCTTACCCTTGTTGATGCTCTGTTCAGCCGTCCTCAACATGTTGAGCAAATCTGGCAGTGGTTTAACGATCTCGTTCATGTTATAGTTCATAATGAACTGTCCATAACTCTCGGGCAACGATTGCAACACGAGATCGGTTGCCAACTCTTGGCCGACCGGGAACCCAAGCCGGGCGAGATTCTCCAAGTACCCGATCATTCGGAGTACATGGGGTCCCACCGGGTTCCCTTCTGCCAGATGACATTTGAACAGTGCCTTTGAGACCTCATACCTCTCTACCCTCGCCTGCTCTTGGAAGAGCTGCTTTAGATGTTCGATCATATCGACAGCATTCATGTTCTCATGTTGCTTCTGAAGCTCAGAGGTCATGGTGCAAAGCATTAGGCAGGCCGCATCATTAGCGTCATCAACACGCTTTTGATACGCCTTTAAGGCAGCAGGTGTCTGATTCTCTGGACCTTCTGGAACTTGCTCCTCTATTGCGTACAGCTTCTTCTCTTGCTTGAGAACAATTCTCAAGTTTCTGTACCAATCAAGGAAGTTGGTTCCAGAGAGCTTGTCCTTCTCAAGGGCAGATCGTAGGGAATGTTGTGAACTCGATGAGTTGTTTGCCATTTGGAATTCTACAAAAGGAAAATACGCAAGTTTTAGTATTTGTGAATTTTTGACTATATTTAATAATGGCTAGTTTATTAAATATAGCTCCCACTATTTTTCTACGGATTAATAACCCTCAAGATATTAATGCGGAAAATATCCTTATATTTTCTAGTGGGCCAAGATCCATCTTTTTCATCTTCTTATGAGCTTGCTTTGGCAAGTCACCCATAATTCGATTACTTCTTAGGTAGGAACGATTCCAATTGCATCACATATGCAACTCTTGGTTCAATCGGGCAAATAACTCCTTATTTATCCATCCTTATGGATAATCCCAATTGATTGCCTCTAGGTTTCTTAATCAAATTAATAGCCTAGTTGTGTTCAACCTCTTATCTAAACAATTGCACATTGTTACGTGCCATCGCATTCCATCATTATGAACCAAGTCGCCATGCTTTGGCACGCACGAACTTGATAAATAATGATGATAATGAGTGTTTAAATAACGAGAAGGCAAGAACACAATATTTAAAATTTGAGGGATTTTTCAATTTTAATTATTTTGTTGATCAATATCAACTAATCTATCTATTTGAGTTTGGGCACAACTCCAAATAATAGATCCGGGTTGTCTAATTATCTTATTATCCTAATTGCATGCATCATCCATACACCAACCACACAAATAATAAGACAATAAATAAACAACCACAAGACAGAAATTAAACGTGATGTGGATATGGCCTTTTCTAGACTAAGATAATTCCAAGCCAATGGAATTATCTATGAACCCTAAACAAACACATCTCCATGCGTCTTGATCTTTTGGTCCATCCTTCATAGTCTTGTGGAATGCTCCATGCTCCATGCTCCATGTTTTGTGGCTTCTTTTGGCTTTGGGCTTCTTTTCTCCAATCTTGGCTAACAATCTACTTTATCTAGCACTAGCTAATATCTATACTAAATAAAATAAATCTCACAAGTTGAGAAAAAAAAATGGCACGCAGGCCATAAAACCCTAATTAATTATTACAATTAATTGATCAGCTCGCAGGCCGTAAAACCAAACCACAAAATTAAACATCCACATCAAACCACATCCTAAGGCCATATCCAATCACCATGCGATTTGCACATAAACAGTTAAAATCCAATTTTAACGCGCTTGGTCAATTTTAATTGATTTTAGGATTTCTAGGGTTAAAACGGTCCATGGGCCCAACAATCCAATTGCCCGGGCCCAAATAAGTGAACCATAAAGCCCTAGGGCCGGCCCGGCCCAAAACCCGCAAGCTAGGCCCGCGGGTTAGGGCCGCCCGGTCCCTTAGGGCGCCAAGCTTGGGCGGCAAGCAAGGGGGGCGGTCCCCTAGGGGGCCGAACCTCCTTGTGGAGGTTGTTTCCAAAACAACCTCCTTGCTTGGAGCCCAAGTTTGGTTGTTTCCTTGTTGTGGGTGAACTCCTTCTTCCCCAAGGATGCCCAAACCCTAGATCTTAGATCCTAAAATTTCTTAAACTCACCAATTCATGCATCCAATGCAATAATTGGGTCTTGTTATGATTAATTCTTTGACAAATTGCATCCAATGCTTGATTTGTCTTGTTTTACGCGATAAACAACAAATTAAGGTGTAAAACAACAAGAATGTAACACATAAACTACGTTTATGCTCTATGACCAGGCTCTGATACCACTGTAGGGTTTTGATTCATGGATCGCGCAAACGGAAGCATAATCAAACAAACAACCATGCAAAACCCTCCAAGGATCACAAGTCTAGATGCATAACGATAGTAAAGGTAAGAAATCATAAACACACCTTTGGGTTCTCCTTGATGACTTCAAACGCGAATAGTGTCACGTTCTCTATAGTTGATCCACGCCTAGAGTTGATCCTAGATCTCCAATCACCTTGGTGCTAGCCCGGATTGAAAGGAGGGTGAAGGAATCACGCAAAACGAGGCACAAAAGGGGGTTCGGCCCCTTTGTGGCGTCGGGGACGAGTGGGCGGCGGCAAGGGGGCGGCGTCCCTCTTGTTGCTTGCTCTCTCTCTCCTTTGTTCTCTCCTACTCTTGTTATGTTCTCTTTAGAGCATAAGTTATGTAGGGAAGGAAGGAGGAGGGTCCTTTATATAGTCCAACAACTCCTTGTTAACTACCTAAAGGACTTATTCTAGTCCTACTAGAATTAAATTTAGTCCCTTCCTTGCAAATTAGTCCCTACTAAGTTTGCAAGGGTTTGCAAAGTGATCCTTCTAATTAATTAATCCTATTAATTAATTCCCAAATCTAGTACAACTCTATATAGCGTGTGACCCCATAGGTTCTATCTAGTTGGTAGCAACTCTTTGCTAATATGGAGCGGTTTCTAGCAAAACATCCATTCTAGCCAACTAATAGAATAGTCATCTAGACAACCTTGTACAAGTAATTGTCTCATCCCTTTGCCTCCATATCCGGATTGGACACGAGACATACAAGTCACACTCGTATATCCAATCCCTAGTTTCTCGATCCATGGAATAGCCTTATTCGTGCAAATAACATCAATATCTCATATATTGATTTATTTGAGTCTGGCCAGACATTCTATAAGCACTATCCTCGAGTGGCCTTGGATATTTGCTCCCGTTATGTGGGAGGGGCAAATCCTCTCTACGTCCACTACGATCCCTAAGCTTGCTTCTCATTGTATCCAGTACACGCCTTTATAACTACCCAGTTACGGTGTAGCGTTTAACGCTACCAAGATCACAATGATCCACAACTAGAATATCTAGTGACTTCAAGTCTAAGGATGACAATACCATTGTACCCGAGAAGCACTTGTGACTCAACATAACGTGTATGTAGCCTTCTCGGTAATGGGTCAATCCAGTGCAACATTCCGTAATGCACACCTATGTGTTGGATCATGATATCTCCATATCAATCCAACCCCATACTAGTCTATAGATGATTGTCCCATTTAATCATTATACTTGACTAGGTATATTTAAGATAAACAACACGATTGTAAATCTAAGGACTTCATTATATTAAATATCCAATAAATAATAAATGAATTTCTAGCCAATTACAAATTCATACTAAACTAGATTGCCTCTAGGGCATCTATTCCAACACTCATTGTATCCAGTACACGCCTTTATAACTACCCAGTCACGGTGTAGCGTTTAGCGCTACCAAGATCACAATGATCCACAACTAGAATATCTAGTGACTTCAAGTCTAAGGATGACAATACCATTGCACCGCGAGAAGCACTTGTGACTCAACATAACATGTATGTAGCCTTCTCAGTGATGGGTCAATCCAGTGGAACATTCCGTAATGCACACCTATGTGTTGGATCGTGATATCTCCATATCAATCCAACCCCATACTAGTCTATAGATGATTGTCCCATTAATCATTATACTTGACTAGGGATATTTAAGATAAACAACACGATTGTAAATCTAAGAACTTCATTATATTAAATATCCAATAAATAATAAATGAATTTTCTAGCCATATACAAATTCATACTAAACTAGATTGCCTCTAGGGCATCTATTCCAACATTTATTCCTTGCTCCTCAGCGAAGCCATTTATGCTCCTCCCAACCTATACCACCACATGTAGCCTCTCCGATACTTATCCTATGTCCTGGCCCTCATCATATGAATACCAGATCTCGGGTGGCATTATAAAATCTAACCTCAAGTACTGCAATTCGACTATTTTCCGTTCTTTTGACTTTGAATTCAACACTTAAAAGAAGCAACATCATAACCGCATTGCTCCAAGCCATGAATGAAGAGTACCAAGAATTGTTGACTCAACACACATGGGCTTTAGTTCCCCTTCCCCCACACAGGAAACCAATTGGTTGCATGTGAGTTTTTTAAATAAAGAGGAACACTGATGGTTCTGTTGCCATGTACAAAGCTAGGCTAGTAATGAAAGGTCTCACCAAAAGGAGGGTTTATATTATACGAAAGTTTTCTCCCCATTGGCAAAACATCAAACCATAAGGATTATGCTCTCTATGGCCGTACATTTCAATTGGAACATAAAACAACTTGATTTTTCAAATGCCTTTGGCCATGCCCCAGTTACATAGGAGGTTTACATGCTTGAACCTCTTGCATTTGAGAACAAAGCATTAAACTAGTTTTCAAGCTACATAAATCCTTATACGGGCTCAATCAAGCACCCATGACCTGATTCACTATGTTTTCTCACGACTTATTAAGTCAATGATTCTATGCTTCAACTGTTGCTGCCTCACTTTTCTTGCAAAGAATTCATTCTACCTACATAGTGGTTCTATATATATTATCGACATAGTAGTCACTGGAGATTGTCCAAATCATATTACAGTGTTGATTAAGCATATGCAAACAGTAACTGCTCTCAAGGATTTGGGTGACTTATCTTACATTCTTAATCTTGAGGTTCAAGGAAATGGCTCCACATTCCATCTCCATCAATCCAAATATGTAGCTGATTTAATGAAGAAAGTAGGGCTCCAAGACTGCAAACATTGCGATACTCTCATGTTATAATATGACCATTACAACCCCTAACCTTCAATTTTCTGTAAAAAAGTTTTTCAAAAGATGCATAACCCCTCTCAGAGAGATTTTGTTTCTCTCAAGAGAATTTTGAGGTTTGTCAAAGCAACTCTCACTCATGGTCTTAGTTTCACTGGTGGATCCTTTCATCTCCAAGATTTTTTGAGGGGTGTTAACTGGACTCGCTCAATGACTTACAGAAAATCTACTATGGATTCTAGTTTATCTTAATGTCACTTTCAGGCGATATTCCGAGAAGAGGTCAAGTAGGCGCATAATTTAACGAATAATAGTTTGCATAAAGCTTTTATATGCTTTACTCCTCCCTCTTAGGTTGCTCAATCTCTTTTCTTTTCCCTGAATATATTATCCTCCTTTGCTGATTTTTTGCTATTTCAGCAGTTTACTCAAACTTTGTTCGTTTTTCCTCTTAATGGCACTTCATTTGTCTCTTATTTTTCTTCATACGTTGAGCTATTTCTTCTCTTGCTTCTTACTTTCTATTTTTGGTAAGCTTTGCATTGTTAATTGGCCAAAACACCCTTTTTAACCCCACCCTTAAACCTACCCAACTACCCCCACTTTACACTCATCGTTCATTTCTCTCTCTACCTTATCATATCCCCCCTCTCTCGACATCTCTCACCTGTACAAAGGGTAGCGGCTACTGATAGGGATGGAAATTGAGTCCGATCCGATCCGATATCCGACATGATCCAACCCTAATGGAGCAAAGCCGATCCGTTTGAAAATGGATCAGAGATGGATCACAAGTTGTGATCCGTGAAATTCGATCTGATCCGATTAGGTTATCATACCTAATAAATGCAATATATTCACGTATTAATATAATTACATATATAATTTTACTATGTTACTTCAGATAACGTCCTAAGTTTGATATATCCATATTTTTATTGTGAATAAATTGATAAAATTATAGATGTAAAGTGTATGTTAATTCAATATTGATTCTAATTCATACTAATCTCATGTTATGTGAAGTAAAAAATTTGTACGCCATGATCAGATGGATAATTCGATCTGAATTTGGCAAAATTCGGTCCAAATCCGATCCAATCTGAAACTTTATGACTCGGATCTGGATCTAGGTTGATTCGATCCAAACCCGCTCCGTTGCCAACCCTAGCTACTGGAGGATGAAGAAACGACAAATAAAGAAAAAGAAAAAGGTGATGAGGATGTCGCCGCCATCATCGCCGTCTCTTCTTCCTCGTCGCCACCAACCACGAACCAAAGAGAGGACCCATCGCAGCCCAGGACAAGGGACTTCATCACTAAAGTAAAAAATCTCCAGATCCGAACTTTGAAGTTTCGATCTATGGAGTTTTGACCCCGATCCGGTTGGTGCATCCCATCTCTCCCCTCTCCTCTCTCTTATGTTCATATATGGAAGATCGAGTGACGGTGGATTCAGCGATTTCGTTTGGCAGTAGCGACTTTGATAGCTTTGTGTGATGCGGCGATGGCCATCCAGGAGGTGGAGATCCACCGGAGCAACGTCTGATTCTTCATCTTCACTTCTACTTACTCTTTGTTTTCTTATGGTTCTTCTTTTATAATTGAATCCCTAAATCTGAGTAAAATTAAATTGTGCATATTCGATGTGGGGATTGTTGTTTCTGATTTTTGGTTAATCTAGCATAATCTGTTTGCTGGAGTTATGGTTGTTGTTGCTATTGTTGTTGACCTAGAGGGACAAGAGGCATAGAGAGGGACATTGAGGGTGTTCTTGTGAATGAGTGGAGGTAAACTTGTCATTTTTTATATATATTTCTTAAAACTTGTACAAATAGTAACTAGAAGAAACATAAAAAATAGACTAAGGGGATTGATTCTTACAAAGCAGAAAATGATTCTTACAAAGCCACTAACATTATTTATACATCTAATGACCAATAAAATTGCACAAATGATGTCAGTGGCTTTGTAAGAATCATTTTCTGCTTTGTAAGAATCATTACCCGTAATGAATATGTTTAATCTTCCCTACGAAAAAAAAAAAGAATATGTCTCATTATTGTGGAGTGCATTAGTACGTTAATAAGAGTTTTTTTTTTTTTTTTTGATAAGATACGTTAATAAGAGTATTCTTTGTGCACCAATTAGATAGGTATATAGGTCCACTAGCTTTAATTAAGTGGGTATCTCACGCTGTCATGTCTCCATCCGGAGGACATGGGGTATCATAGCTAAAACTATCAATAGAATCTCCTCGAATTCGCAACCCAATCCCACCACCCCAAAATCAGTACTAATGGAGACTAGTTGTATATCAAAACCCTAAATTATTTAAGCCAATTTTCTCCCTCTGTTAGATACTTGGTCTGTTTCTTCTCTTTCTTCCAGATTTGACTTTTTCATCCGTAGGCATGTCACTTTGACCCGGTAATTTGGATAGGAGAACGATGTAATTTTTCGGTAATTTTTCATGGTGTTGTAGATTAAAGTTTACTGAACAACACCATGAAAATTTACCAAAAAATTACATCATATTGCTAATCAAATCATTGGGTCAAAACGACGTAATGAATAGTGGTAAAACTCAAAAGTGGAGGAAAGAGAAGAAACAGAGGAAGATAAACTTACTCATCAATACAGCTACATCATGGGACGATTTCGTTTTAGTTTACCTTTTGTTCGAGAAAATTAATTCACTTTATTTAAGGACGGGACTCCTCAATCCCACTTGCATGGTGTAATCTACTTTTACATATCTTGTAGTATAGGCAGAGAGTATACAATCAGATTTCATTGCCACATACCACTCCGTTTCTTCTCCTTCTCTCCCTATTGACTTTTTTACTCGTAGTTGGGTCTTTTTGACCCGGCAATTTAGATGGCAAAACGGTATAATTTTTTAATAAATTTTTCATGTCATTATAGAGTAACACTTATTCTACAACACCATGAAAGAATTGTCAAAAAATTACTTCGTTTTACTATCCAAATCACCAGGTCAAAGTGACCCAGTGAATAGTGGTAAAGTCAAAAGGGAGAGAAAGAGAAGAAACAGAGTGGTACTAACATACTCCATACATCTTTTAGATTCATCAAACACACAATTATTAGAATCCACACATCTGATGATCTCCGCAACTAATCAAAAGTTAAATGGAGGGCATACTCTTCTTAAATGATTTTAAAGAAGAGTACATGCTCTCCTAAAAAAAGGTACAGAGAATAGCAATGTATATTCATCTGATAGATCAACATTGGCGAACGTTAGCGCTTATGGTTTGCTTGCTGTGAGGTCTAACGATCCCCATGTGTTAACAAACAAATATGCACGATCAGATTCAGATCACCATTATCATCTTATTAGATATTTAACAATCTTCCAATTCCACCTCAAAACATATTAGCAACAAATCAAAATAACTTTTTTTTCACGAGGTTACTTTTGCTCCGAGTTTGTCGGAGACTATTCAGGACGATCTAGGGTTTGCTTGGGTACTGCGGCTCGAACAATTTCCGGCGAATCTGAACGGGAGTCTCTTCCTACTCCAGCTCAGGATTAATACGGGTAGTTCCACTCATCCAGTGTTCGAAGTAGCAGCGGGATTATGGAGGAGAATGAAGCTTTCATGAAGCAGTTTGGTAAGCTATCGCTAGAAGAAGAGCAGATAGATGAATACGATGATGAGTATTGCAGGGAAGCGATCCAAAACTGTGGTCCATGCCTATTGGGAACTTTTCTGCATCCGGTCACGTTCAACACTTGGGCGATGAAGATTTTATTCAAGAACATCTGGCCGCAAGGAGAAGACACCAAGATCCACGAACCATCACCGAATAAATTTGTCTTCGAGTTTCCATCGGAGGAGGCTAAACAGAAGGTCCTTTTAGGGGGACCATGGCTATTTGACGATAATCTGCTTCTCCTTCAGCCATGGTCAGCCAATGGCGTAGTTGACCTAGAAAAACTAGGCAGGGTTGATGTATGGGTTCAAGTGGGTAATCTCCCCTTTTACCTTCAAACCGAAGAAGATCTCAAGAGGGCTGTTAAACCTATCGGTCCAGTGGTTAATACAGATTCAAGAGTCTTAACCGGAAAAGGAGGGGATTACATGCGAGCAAGAGTTACGATTGACATCAATGTTCCGCTAATGAGGGGGAAATTCATCAAGCTGTAGGGTAAGAAAAGGTGGCTGAGTTTCACATATGAACGTCTCCCCGGGGCATGTGAATGGTGCGGGAGAGTGTGCCATTATAGTTGTGATTGTCAAGTAGTCGATGAACAAACTAAAGCAGGGGATCATCCAAGATTTGGTGCATGGATGTTTTTCCGGCCACCGACGAAGAGAAGACTGTTTGATGAGGAGAAATCAAAAGACCCAGCAGGTATTCACACTCCTATAGTCGCAGATGATGTAGAGAAGGAACCTAACCAAGACAAGCCAGATAATGAGCTGGATCGGGGTTTTGAAGGAGACGAAGACACGGACGATTTTGCGATGGAGTTAGACAAAGAAACTGGGGAGAAAGTTCCGGTGGGAATGTCTTCCTTCGACAACCCTCTGGCAAACAAGGAGATTCATGATGAGAATTCCCAGACGACTAAACCCACTTCACTTCACAAAGGGAAGAAAGTAGTCAGCGAACAGGAAATAATGACGTTGGGTGCTAAGAGGAAAGTAAGTCAGGCGAACTTGTCACCAAACCCTACAGCCAAGATGCGAGACATGGAGATTGAAAGAAATTTCGCAGCAAATAGAGGAGGTGGAGGAAGAATGGGCAGAGGGAGAGGTAGAGGGCGAAGGATTGGTGGGAATGGAGCTGCTTCAGGAGGATTTCAGTACAACTCGAAGATGAAGGCTCCTATCCAAGCGGGACATAATGTCAGAAGGCCGAAGACAAATCCCAGTGACAGTGGGGCTTTGTCTAGCCCAGTCCCCCACGGCAATGTATCAGTAGGATCAGGAAAAGGCAGTGGTAAGAAGCTTGACATGACAGTTGAAGAAAAACAGGACCAGGGTGCCATAAAATCCCCTAATGCGCAATTGGCAGAGGATGCAGTGCATCCCCGCCAAGCACAATAAGTCTCATCAGTTGGAACGTGCGGGGCCTCGGGAACCCGAGCACGTTCCTGTCGCTTAATGACCTTGTTAAGAGATTGAATCCCGGCTTGATTTTTCTTATTGAGACAAAATCAAGTGAAGGAGAGATGGAGAAAATTCGGCGAAGGCTAGGTTACGCAGGTTGCTTCTCTGTCTCTAGTAGAGGCAAAAGTGGGGGGCTAGCTTTACTATGGAGAGCAGGTATGCAAGTTCATTTTAATAGAAGTAATCATCGTTATATTGATGTAACGATCTTTGAGGAGGAAGATAATTTCTCGTGGAGATTTACGGGTTTCTATGGAGATCCATGCAGAGAGGATAGACATTTATCTTGGGAGTTGCTCAGACGCATAGCACCAGAATCAGCTATTCCGTGGTGTGTTGCCGGTGATTTCAACGCGGTGACAACCTTTCTGGAAAAAGAGGGAGGTTCAGTGGTAAGCTATAGTCAACTCTCACAGTTTCGTTCTGTTCTTAGTGACTTGGATCTGCTTGATTTAGGGTTCTCTGAGAATCCTTATACATGGAGTAACAATCAAGAGGAGGATAGTAATATTCGAGAAAGATTAGATCGAATTGTCGCGAACCCATCTTGGATGAATAAGTTTCAAGGGGCTAGGGTGCAACACCTAGCCGATCCCAATTCGGATCACAGTCCAATACTGTTACAGTGGGTTCAAAATCAGCGGGTCAGGAAGAGACGGTTTTTGTTCGAAAAAATGTGGACCAGGCACGAAGAGTTTGAAGAATTGATACGTACCTGCTGGTCTAACACCGATACAGCATCGTCACACCTTCTTCAGTCTACCGCAGACCACTGTTCGAGTTGGGAAAGGTTAGTTTTTGGTAATGTGGAGAGAAAGACAGTGCAGATTCGACGAAGACTAGAAGAATTGCAGGCCAGAAGTCAGACAAGGAAAGTTATAGAAGAAAGCGATTCTCTGCGGAGGGAATTCAATGAACTACTTAAGAGGGAAGAAATAATGTGGGCTCAAAGGGCCCGATCATATTGGCTCAAAGATGGTGATCAGAAGATGGTGATCTCGTAACAATTTTCAGGGCATTGAGGATGATATGGGAATCTGGGTTACTGAGACTGATCAGATTACTCAGGTATTAGAAACTCATTTTTCTACTTTATTCACATCTTCTAATCCTATTCAACAGGATATTGAAGGTGTGCTCAGTACTATGGACCAGAAGATAACTGCAGAGGATAGTGAGATGATGGATCATATGTATTCGGCAGAAGAGGTTAAGGAAGCTTTGTTCCAGATGGCTCCGGACAAAGCTCCTGGTGTAGACGGTTTTAATGCTGGTTTTTTTCAGAGGTATTGGAATATTGTTGGGGATAAAATAACAGAGACTGTGCTAAAGATATTGAATGAAGGTGCAGATTTGTCTGAATTCAATTCTACTCTAATTGCACTAATCCCGAAGACCAAACAACCTAGGAAACCAAGTGATTACCGGCCAATCAGTTTGTGTTCAGTGATCTACAAGATAGTTGCTAAAGCTGCTGCGAATAGACTGAAAAAATTACTTCCTGCTCTTATTGCTGAGAATCAGAGTGCCTTTGTCCCAGGTAGACTGATTACAGACAACATTCTTACTGCCTTCGAGGTAATTCATTCACTAAAGACGAGGAAGAAAGGTAAGCGGGGTTATGCGGCCTTAAAAATGGATATGAGCAAAGCCTATGATAGGGTTGAGTGGATATTCATCGAGAAAGCACTAATCTATTTGGGGTTCGGTCCCAGATTTGTTGCTTTGATTCATAATTGCATTTCTACAGTCTCGTACTCTTTTGTCCGGAATGGTGTTAAAGTTGGAAGTGTGACTCCGGGAAGAGGCCTACGACAGGGCTGCCCAATATCCCCATACTTATTTCTTATTTGCAGCGAGTTTCTCTCGCGTGCAGTCTCCCAAGCAGTAAAGGAGGGTAGGTTGGAGGGTGTATCGGCGTCTTTGGGAGGACCAGTGGTCTCCCATCTTTTTTTCGCTGACGATTCGTTGTTTTTTACAGGTGCTAATCCGGAGAATCTCAACACGTTATTGGAGATTATATCATATTATGGTAGAGCTACGGGTCAAGCGGTCAATTTTGAAAAATCCGCCCTAGTCTTTTCGGCTGGGGTGCCAACAGAGGTACGTGCATCTTTGCTGCAGTTGATTGGTGTACATGAGGTTGAGAAGTATGACAAATACTTGGGGCTTCCTACTACAATGGGTCGCAACAAGACAATCACGTTCAAAGCACTAATCAGCAAACTCAGCAACAAACTTAAAGGATGGAAAGAGAAACTACTATCTATAGCTGGAAAAGAGGTTCTCATCAAAGCTGTAGCACAAGCCATTCCTACCTACACAATGAGTTGCTTTATGTTACCTGTTGGAACTTGTGAGAAGATTGAGATGCTAATTCGACAATTTTGGTGGGCAAAACATGGTAAAGACAGAGGCTTTAGTTGGCAAGCATGGGATAAATTACAAGAGGATAGAAGAAAAGGAGGGCTCGGTTTCAAGAAGATGAAGGAATTTAACCAAGCAATGTTGGCCAAACAAGGATGGAGGATTCTCAATAATCCTAACTCCTTGCTTAGTAGGGTAATGAAAGCGAAATATTTCGCGAATTCCCATTTTTTGACTAGCGAACTTGGTAATGCGCCCTCCTTTGCTTGGAGAAGCATTCTTTTTGGTAGAAAGCTGCTTTTGAAGGGTATTCGGTGGAGTATTGGAGATGGAAGCAAGGCATCAATTTTTGATCCATGGATCCCTCGTCATCATAACTTCAAGGTAATAACTCCTAACAATGCAATCGGACCACTAGTTGGAAGCTTCATAAATCAAGACCGAACTTGGAATATACCGTATTTAAAGATGTTTCTCTGGGATGTTGATGTATATGCAATTGCCAATATACCTATTCCAGCTATAGCTAGGACGGACAGAATTGTTTGGCACTACGACAACAAAGGAAACTACACAGTTCGCTCGGGATACAAACTAGCTACCGAAGATGAGAGCAGTCGAAGTCAACATTATCAGGAACCTTGGAGCAGTTTCTACTCGACATTATGGAAGATTAAATGCCCAAAGAAAATCTTACATTTTGTGTGGAGGTTATTTCAGGAGGTCTTACCAACCAAATCAAATCTTCTTAGTAGGGGCATTCAACTGGAAAACTTCTGCTGCTTGTGTGGAGACCAAGGGGAAACTGAAAGTCACATTTTCTCTTCTTGCAGGTTTATGAAAAAAGTGTGGACTGAGATGGAGTATGATCAAAAAGATTTAGCCATAAATCTGGGTTTCAAGTTCTGGTTATCAAACATTATTACAAAAGCTTCAGCCATGGGACGGAGTAGATTATGTTTATTATTTTGGGAAGTTTGGCGTGCTTGTAACATGAAACTGTTTGAAAACAAGTTGAAGAGTGTTAGTAGTATCTGCAATGAGGTTAATCGGCATATTAGCGAGGTGGAATGGACTGTGGCTGAAAAGAAACTTCAGGCAAGCTTCAACAAGCAAGGAAAGCACTGGAGGCCTCCTCCAAAGGATTTCGTTAAAGTAAATTTTGACGGAGGCTTCGACCCAAGCTCTGGTGAAGCCAGTGGGGGAGTGATCATACGACGACATGATGGAACTTGTGTTGCGGCCAGGGCAGTAGCAGGAGTACAAGCAGAAGATCCAAGGCAAGCTGAAGCAACTGCTTTACTCTCGGGAATCAAGTTGGCAGCTGATCTGGGGTTGCGGTGTATTTATCTCGAAGGTGATGCTATGGTGCTTCTAAAGGATATTCTGATGATCACTCGAGGATGTGAAGGGGAGGACAACCCAAGAACAGCAGATATATTGGAGCAGATCAAAGTAGTAATCAACCAATTTGATCAAGTCACAATTCTATGGTCCCATCGTGAAGCAAATACAGTAGCTCACTTACTAGCAGCAAGAGCAAAAGGCAAAAATTTTTCGGAACAGTGGTTACATTCCATCCCAAGTTGGCTTCAGGAGATGTGTCTTAATGACGTAACTTTTAATCAAAATTGATCAATGGAAATTTCTTATTCTCAAAAAAAAAAAAAAAAAAAAAAAAAAAACATATTAGCAACAAAGTGAGCAGCCCAAGGAAAGAGAGAGTCCTAGGGCCTGTTTGGATAGCGCGTTTCGGTTAACCAATAACCGAACCTAACCAATTTTTTGTTTACGAAACCAGGCGGTGTATGGTAAAATATGGCTGGTGACCGGCTAGAGTGGAGAATGAGAGAGAGAGCCGGGGTGGACGAGAGAGGGCCGGTGCCCGGGAAGAGAGAGAATATGAGAGAGAGAAGAGAGTGTGGGGTTTGTGTGCATGGGAGAGAGAAGAGCGGTGGATGGGATTAATGTCCGTTGAATGTGAGAGAAAGAGAGGGGTTTGCATGTGTGTGTGAGAGAGAGTGAGGGTTGCATCATGCATGTGTGAGAGAGAGAAAGAGTGAGAAAAGTGAGAAAAATTAGGCGGTGCCCTGCGGGAAATGTTCGGTGCCCTGGTAGTGAAAGGGAGAGAGAGAGAAATTAATGCGGTGTCCGGCTGAATAGTAGGCGGTACCCTCCTCTTTTCCCAACCGAACCACTCTATCCAAACACTACACTAGTTTTGTTTACCAAACCCCCCCAACCCAGCTATCCAAACAGGCCCCTAATATAGCACAAACAAATTCTCAAACACCATGAAACTATGTCGCCTTCGAGCTTACCCATGAACGCTCTCTCCTAAAGGTTACCAGAACTTTCTCATGCTCTCTACAAAACTCCTCGCGTATACTGTACTAGTGCATGACCGGTGCCTTCAGAAAAAGGAAAAAAATCACAGTGTGGGAATGGTACTGTGTAACTCAATTTGATGTCTGATTCGAGAACTCCAAAGGGAAAATACACAGCCATAAATGATTGTAAACTGCAGTTTCTTCTTCCATTAATGCCCATGATGATGAACACAAAATGAAGAAAGACTAAAAATTACAGATACACAGACCACCTTGGGTGTTTTATAGTAGTATTTATATATCTCAATCAGATCCCCATCCATGTATCATACACCCATCATAAATACTACTACTTCCCCCACTTCTTTTTTTCTGCAGAACCTGATTGTTACCGTACACAACCCTCCAAGCACACACACGCACAAATTAATCCCACGGCCTTCGAAAGGGATGATCAAAAATCTACACCGCCGCCGCAACAGTCTCCCCGACAATCTCGGATCCGGCGGCGACCGCCATCGCCGCCGCCGCCTCTTTCTTCATCAATCTCTTCTCCTTCTTCTCGTCCTGGTAAATCTGTTGCTGTCTGCAATCTGAACTGCAAAAAGCACTATCACCTCTGCAACCACAACAAACATCGCAAAATCAGACTATGATTGGTATCATCTGAAAATTTCAAAAATAAAAAAATAACTACCGCTCTGATTCTTCTCTTTCCCATCATTCTGACTTTTTTTACTCGTAAATATCTGTTTCACCGGTTGATTTGGATCGCAAAACGATAAGATTTTTTGATAATTTTATCATTGTGTTACAAAACAACTTTTACTCTGCAGTGCTGTCGAAAAATTGAATCATTTGGCTATCCAAATCACCGTGAATAATGGTAAAAAGTCTGGACGATGGGAAAGAGAAAGAATCAGAGTGGTATCTGATTGAGAAAATAGCTAAAGATTCTAAAATCATTTCATAGATAACACACTTTGATCTTTATGAGGAAATGAAATTATCAATTACCTGTACATGAAGATATCGCGGCCGGGGATCAAGCGGCGTTTACAGAGGTGGCAGGAGCGGAGGAAGCTAGGGGTCTCGACGAAATCGGCGGAGTTGCGGCGGTGGCGGGGGGAGGGGACGGCGGGGGGAGATTGGAGTTTGTGATCGGGAGTTGGGTCGGATCCGATGGTGAGATCCAAGGTGAACTCAGTCATGCTGGTGGTTCTCTTCATCGGAGGTCTTGGTCTTTTTCCTAGCAACATCTTCTTCTTGTTGTTGTATTCTCTCTCTGACTCTCCTCTTTCCAGCTTCACTCCTCCACCACTGGGCTGCTACTACTCGTGTGAGAGAGAGAGGGAGAGAAAGTGAGGTTTCAGGGGAGAGAGTGGTTTTTAAAGAGAGAAGAAGATTGGAGAAGAGAAGGGAGTGATGGAGGGAGAGAGAGATGTTGGGAAGATAAACAGAGAGCCTAGATGGGAGGAGTTAATCACGACCGTTGATTTTTAATCATTATTTTTTTCTATTATTTTATAAGATCAATAATAATACTCCTATTAATAATGCTATTTACTAATATAATAAAGTGATGGAGTGTGATTCTGTTTCCAGCACCTCCCTGGCTAATGGAAGTTCCCTCATTTGAGTGAAAGCGACTCGCTGAGTTACCTCCAATCGGAAATTTCTCTCCCTTTTTTTAACTGAGTCGCCAATAGGAGTGTGGGTTAGTGTTCATGACATCAGTTCAACAAAACTCCATCATTTGTTTGCATCCACTTTTAGATTTCGAGCCATTGCCATTAGTTAAACTATGGTAAAGTATGGGTGGGTTTGGTATCGATTTTTTAAATTTTAAGTTGTCTAAAAAGATGGTGAGAGAAAAGTCCATGACACAGAAGTTAAAGATAAAAAAAAGTACTATTATGGGTTTGGTAAAAAAACGTTGGTACTGCAAAAAAATCAGTGATGTGACAGTTTTGTTGTTTAGTGAAAGTTACAAATATGCCCTTTTGTGTAAAAAGTTAGTGATGTTACAATTAATTGTTGAGGACATTATTGTCATTTGTATGATGTGTGAGAAAAAAAGACACAATAAAGTTACCCAAACCCAACTTTTTTCTTCCTCTCATTTTACACTAGAAGCTAAAAGTCAAAATCCAAAAAGCTCCTAAAAAAGTTGATACCAAACATTTGGGTTATGTCAAAAAAGCAAAAAAGATGATTTAAGATTAAAAGACACAAATAAGTCGATACCAAACTCCCCCTATGTACCACTCTGTCTCTGCTCTTTCTTTTCAATTTTACTTTAACCACTATTTACTAGGTCACTTTGCCCCAGTGATTTGGACGGTAAAATAATGCAATATTTTGATAATATTTTCGTAGTATTGTAGTGTAAAAGTTTTCTATAACACGGTGAAACAATTATCAAAAAAACGCATCGTTTTGTTATCCAAATTACCTGGTCAAAGTGACCCAGATACGAGTCAGAAAGTCAGCATGAGAAGAAAGAGCAGGGACAGAGTGATACTTGTTTCTCTTTTTAGTGTTCGTAAAGCGGTATTCAAGCAGACGGTCAGAAATTAATATCAAAAGACAAAACCTCATAAATGTTAGAAGGGTAAAAGACATTTTTCATTCCCCGAATATGGAGAAAATACATTTATCCCCTGATTTATGGAAAAATATATTTTACACCTCTGTCAGTGAATGGATGGTGGACAGATACCACCTTTTTGTTACAATCTGTTAGTGGAGGGGTTACCCTAATTGATTGTGGAAAAATACCACCATTTTTTTGTTTATTGGGTATGTTTGGATGAGCTGAAGTAAGTGAGCGATTTAGCTAAAAAGCTACTTTTATCTGAAGTGTTTGGATACAGTTGATTTAGTTAGCTTAATGTAATTTTATAAAAAAAATAACAATTTAATATAAATAAAAAACGGATATTAGTAAAAAGTGTTATGACAATATATAGTTAAATAAAGAGTTCGTTATATTTTATTAACTCAAAATAGGCATGGGTCAGTTTCTCTCACTAGTGTTTTCTAGAGAGAGAATATTTGTCATGCTCTGCATGGTGTCGTCTCCTCCCATGGAGTCTCTGTAATCTCTCCTCTCTGTTCCTTCTCTCACCCCTTAATTTCATTCTCTCATTCACATCAACCACCATGGTGTCATCCCATTCATCCTCATCTTCTTCTGAAGCAGATTCCCATCACCATCCAGAGGAAGATTTGGTCAACAAGTTTGAAGCAGTTGGTCTCGCTGGGGACGAAGCCGAGAACGACTGTGGAAACGAGAGTGATACAGATGAGCCAAACCTTGAGTTCTCCTTGGAGGCTGAGGATTTTGAAGAAAGCCTCTCCGCCAACAAGTTTAGCCTTCTTGGGAAGATTCTTACTCAAAAGCCAGTTAATCTCACTGGCTTAAAAAATACACTTTCTGCTATCTGGGGCAAACCGGATGGTCTTACCATAGAAGAGGTGGAGCGAAGAATCTATCAATTCAATTTTCAGAATGAAGCTGATCTTGAAAGAGCTCTTAAAGGCCGTCCATGGGTTTTCAACAATCAGCTCATAGTTCTATCTACATGGAATCCGATTTTGGGTCCAAGCTCTGCAAACTTCACTTTTCTCCTATTTGGATCCAACTTTGGAACTTACCACTGTTCTGTTTCAAAGAGAAGCTCATTACAAAATATGTCTCAAAGATTGGTGAGGTCTTGGAGGTCAAAATCCCGAACAGGGTATCTGACGACGGCAAGTTTGTTAGAGTTAAGCTTTTGCTGGATGTCTCCAGACCGCTTCCCAAAGGTTTCAGCTTGAAAATCAAGGACGATCAAACTGCTTGGATCGCTTTCAAGATCGAAAGATTGCCACTTATCTGCAATTATTGTGGCATCCTTGGTCATGAAGAAGGATGGTGTACCACAAGACAGAGCCATGAAAGAAGAGGAATAATTAGAAAGGGGAGTTATGTGGAGGACCTCAAAGCTAAACCAACGAGTGAATTGCTCGCTCCAACAGTCTCTAAGCCCCTGTTTAGTGCGAAGAATGCTTCTCGGCCTTCTCCGGTGAATAGTCAACTTGCTGTCTTATCGGATTTCACGGTAACCCGTTCGCCGCCGGTGAAAGAAGCTGAAGAGTCGCCGTCAATTATTATTCCCAAGGCTGCATCAGAACCCACCACTGACAAGCTTCTCGGGACTGAGAGATCAATTACAACAAGTGGTGAGGAAGCCGAAGAGACTGCTGGCAACTGCGATTTTTCAAAATCAGCTGAGCGGGAAATTTTGGTGGGTCAGGAATTAATGAAGCAGGCTCTCGCTCACGACTCAAGCCCAGCCCACTTAGTTCATTCTAGGCCTCTCTCAGATGTTAACCAGGCCCAATCTCCAAACCCCAGGCCTGATATTCAACTAAATAACCCGAATGAATCCAACCCCAGAAATGACTCTTTTACCCCTCTCTCTCCAAGAAATTCTCACACCCAAGTCTCTTTATGTCCGATCTCTAATTCTTAGAACATGACAATCAAAACCCTAACCCCAATTTCTGAAAACTCGGACATCCCTGCCAAAACAAGTGCAGCTCTTGGTGGAAGATGGAAGAGATTGGCAAGAGAAAGGAAGACCACGGTGGAGCCCCGAATCGAAGCCTTGAAGTTGAAGCCACAGAAAAGAAAAGAAGATCTAATGGAAATTGACAGCACGGATGATGGTTCTGAGGATGGTTGCAAGAAACTCAAATTTCATCTTGATCGCTCTCAATCTGACAGGGTGGAGGACACCAGCCCAAAGTGGTCCCACCCAGCCAGATGAAGCTTTTGGCATGGAATTGTCAGGGAGCTGGTAGATCCCTGACAATTCGTCAATTCAGGAAGATGATTCGTCTTCACTCTCCAGATGTTGTTTTTCTTAGCGAAACAAAAAGGAAGAGCAGTTTCATGCTCAAAAAGTATCCTTCGAAGCTGCTTCCTTACAGCTTATGGGTGGATCCAAAAGGCATTTCAGGGGGATTAGGTATTCTCTGGTCTTCCTCTCACAATATCTATGTTGTTAACTTCTGCAGCTTTCTTTTACATATAAGAATCAGTACTAATCTCTTGGAATGGGACGCTATCTTTGTTTATCTTAGTACTGATGACAATTTCAGATTGCATCAGCTTTCTTTCTTAAAGCAGTACTTGTCTTCATGCTCTTCAAAAACTATTATTTGGGGGGATTTCAATGACATTGCCAATCCAAATGAGAAAAAGGGGTGGAAATGTGAGAGATTTGAACTCTTGTGCCCCTCTTAGAAACATTATTAGCTCATGTAATCTTCTTGATTTGGGGTTCAATGGTTGCCCATTCACCTGGTGGAACAAGAGGTCTGCCCCTTTTGGCATTGAAGAAAGGCTTGACAGATGCCTCAGTACTCTTGATTGGTTTAGCTCTTTCAATAAAGCCTCTGTCTCTCATATTGCTTGCTCTGGCTCAGATCATAGTGCTCTTTTGCTTGATACTGATTGTCCTCAAAAATTGAGCTCCTTTAACACTTTCTGCTTTGATCCTAGATGGATTAAACAGGAAGGAATTGAGGAGATTATTGCAGAAGTATGGAGTAAAAGCTTTCATGGAGTTCCAATGTTTATCTTGAAATCAAAGCTTACTGCTTGCAGGCAAGCTCTAAGGCAGTGGAGTAAAGACATCTTGAAAGGCTTACCAAACAAAATCAGAGAAAAGGAAGCTGAAATAGCTGAAATCCAAAAATTGGGGATTAATGCTGATGTTGAGTTGCTTCATAGCCTGGAATCTGATCTTGACACTCTTTGGGCTGAAGAGGAAAGCTATTGGAAGTCTAAAGCCAGAAATGACTGGCTTGCAGCTGGTGATAAGAACTCCTCCTTCTTCCATGCATCTGTAACTAGCAGAAAAAAGAAAAAACTCCATTAAAGGAGTGCTGAATGAAGATGGAGATTGGAAAAGTGACATGTCCTCTGTCAAAAATGAATTTCAAAACTTTTACATGAAGCTTTTCTCCAGCAATTTGGTGGGTGATCCAAACCCCATTATCACTAATGTCTCTAAAAAAGTAACATCTGAGATGAATACCATGCTTATTGCTCCTGTTGAAGATGATGAAATTAAGCAAGCATGCTTTGACATGGCCCCAGACAAGTCTCCTGGTTTTGATGGGTTTACTGCAAGATTTTTCCAATCTTATTGGCACATTGTTGGTCCTGATGTATGTGCTGCTGTTAAAGATTTCTTCAAAACAGGAAAGCTGCTAAAGAGTATTAATCTTACTCACATTGCTTTGCTGCCAAAATGCGATAACCCTCTTACTGTCAAGGACTATAGGCCAATTAGCCTTTGTTCTGTAACTTATAAAATCCTCTCAAAAGTCCTTGCTTCCAGGCTTGCAAAAGTTTTAGACAAGATAATCTCTAACTCTCAAAGTGCATTTATTGAAGGCAGAGCCATCACTGATAATGTGCTTATAGCTCAAGAAATGCTCCATGGGATAAAGAACAGAAGAAAAGGTAGTGAAGGCTGGATGGCTTTAAAGCTTGATATGATGAAAGCTATTGATATGGTGTGCTGGAATTATCTTGAATCAATGATGACAAGATTGGGGTTCCATAAAAAATGGATTGGCTGGATTATGGCTTGCGTTAGAAGTGTCAGCTTCAGGTTGATTATAAATGGTGAGCTGAGTAATTTCATCACTCCATGTAGAGGCATTAGGCAGGGGGATCCTCTTTCCCCCTACCTTTTTGTTATCTGTGCTGAGGGGTTGTCTGCCACCATTAATTTCTTCGAGGAAAGAAGATGGCTAACAGGTATCCAGCTTTCTAAAACTTGTCCCTCAATCAGCCATCTGCTCTTTGCAGAGGACTCACTCCTTTTTTGCAAGTCTTCAATACATGAGTGCAGTGCTTTAAATGTCATACTGAATTGGTATGAAAAAGCCTCCGGACAAACCATCAATAGGGACAAATCACAATGTTTCTTCAGTCCAAATACCAGCACTCTCATCAAAAATACAATTCAATCTTTTCTGGGGATCACAAAGGAGTTCAAGGATAGCTCATATCTTGGATTACCCTCCCTCCTTGGGAGGTCTAAAGCTAAGACTCTGAATTTTGTGTTTGACAAGATTGAGAGGAGAATTGAAAATTGGAAAAATGTTTTTCTTAGTCCAGGAGGAAAGGAGGTTCTTATTAAATCTGTGCTTGCAGCCTTACCAAATTATGCCATGTCATGTTTTCTTTTCCCTAAAAAATTATGCACCAAGATTAATTCTCTTTTGGCTTCTTTTTGGTGGAGAAAGAAGAATAATGATCACAAGCCTATCTATTGGAAATCATGGCAGTTTCTTTGCAAAGATAAAGCATCAGGAGGGTTAGGCTTCAAAGAAGTTCATTCCTTCAATCTATCTCTCTTAACAAAGCAAGCCTGGAGGCTTTTTATGGAGGGGCCTTCTCTTTTGAAGAAATTTTTCAAAGGGAAATATTTTCCAAATTGCTCATTTTTGCAGGCTAGCTCTCCAAAGAATTACTCTTGGGTGTGGAAATGCATCATTGAAGGCAGAAAAGTTATCAATTTGGTCTGGAGGTGGAATGTAGCTTGTGGCAGAAATATTAATATTTGGTCCCATCCTTGGCTTCCAAGAAAGGAGGACTTCTATGTCAACTCTTACAAGCACCCTGATTGGAGTATTAACAAAGTGTATGATCTCATTGATCAAAGAGCTGGAACATGGAATGAAGATCTGGTAAAGGGCATTTTTTGTGAAGAAGAAGCTGCCATTATTCTTGCTATGCCAATTAGCCTTTACTCAGTTTCTGACAAGATAGTATGGCACTTCTCAAAGAAAGGTATCTTTACTGTTAATTCAGCTTACAAGCTTATTTTTGAGAGAAGCCTTCCTCTTCTGGATTCCTCTATGCCTCCTCTTGAAGAAAGCACCAGTTGGAGCTGTCCTAAAGATTGGAATAGAATGTGGAGTATTTGCTTACCTCCAAAAATTAAGCTTTTTTGGTGGAAACTTCTTCAGGGTTGCCTTCCTATTGCAAACTCTTTGATCTCAAATTGTTTGATTCTGGACAATATTTGCTGCCTCTGTGGAGAGGATATTGAAACTGAATCTCACTTATTTCTTAATTGCTCTTTCACTACTCAAGTGTGGCAGCTTTCTCCTCTAAGATTTATTCCAGATACACAAAGAAGCTGTGAATTGCATGAATGGTGGTTCAATTTTAACAGATTGGTGGATGATGATGAGCTTAGATTGAAAATTCTGGGCATTTTCATTACTCTCTGTTGGGGCATTTGGAAGGCTATATGTGACTGGTTATTCAACAAAATTCGTTGGAAGCCAAACCTTATTGTTCAAAGATCAATTGCTGGATTTTATGAATATTTTGAGGCAAATTCTTCTTCACAAGCTTCTGTTTCCTCCCTCAAGCAAGCTCCTTGCTGGAAGGCTCCTCAATGCTCTGACCATCTCCTGTTCACTGATGCATCAGTTAGAATTTGCAAGTCCCAGGGCAGTATTGCTGTGATCTTGAAAGGGAAAGATGGAACTGTTCTAAGCTCTGTCTCCAAGCTTTTGGAAAATGTCACTGATGTTCTTGTTCTCGAAGCTCTTGCTGTGAGAGAGGCTTTGCAATTGGCTGCTGATTCCAAGCTTTCACACATCAGTGTTCTCTCAGACTCAAAGATTATTATTGATGTGTTGAATGCTTCTTCTGATGTCTATAATTACAGTATCTGGGCTATTGTTGAGGACTGTAAGATCTTAGCCTCTCATTTTGCTTTATGTTTTTTCTTTTTTGTTCCTAGACAGTTCAACCATGAAGCTCATGTTTGTGCTAATGGTGTTTTTTTGAGCTTGTCTAGTTATCAGGCTTGTTCGTTAGCCTTGTATCTTGGCTGTTATAGCCTCCTTTTCTCTCTTATTGAATGAATTCTTCAGTTTGTGGAAAAAAAAATAGGCATGGGTCCCAGAAAAGTGGGTGCAGAACTATGAGTATTGTCTTTCTTTTAAAACTTTGAACTAAGTGACCCAATAGTGAAGGGACACGTGGAATGTGAGGGAGAGCATCTGTTTGTTTAATGACCTAAAGGGTGGAATTCTACATTGCAGTAAATTCGGAGTTCCGGGTCTGGGATTCCTCAACTACTTCCGGACTTCCCAATATTTGTAGAGCTTTGACCAAACATTTCAGATTTTTGAAAATCTAGTTCCTCTCTACTTCATCTCATCCAAACAACACCATTATAGTGTTCATCATGTTCTTGATGTTCTTGGTGTTCTTGAGCACCACCTCCACTACCACCAAATCTCCTCCTCCTCCCCCACCACCACCACCAACAACAACAACAACTATAACAAGATTCAGAACATACCCATTTCTACACAACCACCACCAACCACTGCGTTCTTTGTGTTCTTGAGAACCACCTCCACTACCACCAAATCCCCACAACCACCACCACCACCAGCACTTTCTTTTTTCAAACCGAATATGCAAATTAGAGCCACTCATGCCCCACTCAAACATAAAAGTTTAACACATTTGAACTCAAATCAGACCCAATCATACCTAACTCCATCTCAGCCACGTCTCTACCACACCAGGGCCAATCGAACACCAACCCCATTGAATACCCAAAACCATGACTACAACACAACCTTCATCTACGAACGGTTACTCATAACCAATTCACCACAAAACATGATGCCTTCCTTCAGAATCACCCACCATAACCACAAACATTACCTACCTGAAAACCCACTCTGCTACTCCACAACCAAGAACCCAGTAACTCTCCAAATCACTAAAGTACACCACCGATTCAATACATCACCATCACCACAACCAACACAATGTCTTCACCATCACTGCCTACTTCACCACAGTACCTAATTCAAACCACAGACCCAAACAACCTTCACTGCCACCATCTTCTTAACTTCACCTACACCATACAAACAACATACAACCACTGCCTATACCTCACAGCCAACACCAATTACTCCGCCTCAGTTCGCAATTTACACCATAACCACTGTTCAACCACCGAACAGTGGACACCAATATAACCAAAAAAAAAACAGCAACCACCACCCATAACAACACCACTGAAGCCTATTCACCATCACCACCGTGGAAAAACTTCACAGAAACCAACCCTACCTATTTCCAGCTTCAAAACCCAATATGTACACTACCACGTTGTCGTCTTCACATTCACCAATTACCTTCAACCCGCTGTTACCTATCCTAACCAAAACCTCCACCTGATTTCTAGCTCACCAATACACGATACACCCTCTGTTCCAAGACCACCAATTCCCAACCTGCAAAACAATCACCCATGGGTGCAACAAAACCCAACAAGTAGAGAAGGATTGTAAAGAAATGAAGAAGAAAAGAAGAAGGAGAAAGAAGCTTCATAATACAGAGAAGAACTCTCCAGGAGATCGCACGACCTCATCACTCGGTCATGCGATCATAAGTAGTACTAGAAGAAGTACTTCCCAATACAGCACCATTAGCTGAAAAGGACCCAGAATCATCATCACTGCTCGACTCTCCATCACTATCCCCAGTTTCTCTCTCCTCAAGGTTCGAATTGAACCAGAGCCAGAGCACCCCACCACCGAATCAAACTCATTCAGAAAATCGAACCACATAGAGAGAAGAGAGGAGGCGGTGATGGTGGTTCAGGTGGAGGTCGGCAATGAAGGAGGGATGGTGGTGTTTTGATTTGGACAGTGGTGAATCGACGAAGGTCCTGGTGGTCCGACGGGGAGAGGGAGACAGAGAGATGGAAGTGAGTGAGAGATGGGGCTGGTGAGAAGTGAAGCGGAAGAGAGAGATGGGAAGAGATAAAGTTAGGATTTGGAAACGAGGAGGAGAAGGAAGCAAAGGGAATTTATACTGAAGTAATTTCTCAACATTTCAGGGGTATTTTTGTCTTTTCACCCCTCTATAGTCCGCGTTAGTTTTTAACTCTTACAGGGGTACAAAATGTATTTTTCCATAAATCAAGGGACAAAATGTATTTTCTCCATATTCGGAGGGTGGAAAATATCTTTTACCCATGTTAGAATTAAGAAGATTATTTTTGCACTTAATACAAAGTATGGGGCCTCTCTATAAATACATGTAAATACTTGTACAGAAATTCCAAATTTTGTTGGGTAGTTATGCAGTCTCTCTACATTTTCCACTTTCTCAAACTTCTGAATTCAATTGAATCAATTATCTTCTTCAGCATTTCCCTTTTCTCTCTACTCTTGTTATGGTATCATAGCTTGGTTCAATAATTTCTTTTTCATATACAATAGCACAAATGTTCTTGTTTTCTTTTGAGCAAACACTGGAACAAATGTTTGAACGAACTATATATCTCAATATCTCATGCTTAAAATATTCAATAATTTATCGCATCTGTCAACAACCCTTTTCTGTTTCGAAAAAATGGCCCTTTCACCTATTCAGTTTGCCAAACTACAAGTAACTTACAGCTCCGATTGTGGCACTGTTATTCTGGAGTGGGTTGTCTTACTGATAAATAATTTTAGAGACAACCCCGCCCCCATCATAAAAAGTCTATTATACCCTTAGGTAATCCCATATTTTACATAAGATGGGAAAACTTGTCCTATTTTTTTGTGTGTGTCAACTCTAAAGTAGTGGCGTCATACTAATGGGATGTCAATTCTCTGAAGTTCTGCACACTAGAGGGTGAAAGTGTCCTTTTCCAAATTGAAAGCAGTGAAAGTGTCCTTCAATCAAACTAGAGGGGGCGAAAGTGTCTTCTACTCTCTTACAAACCTATGAAACTGTAAGGCCTTCTTCCTGTCACAATAGAACTTCATGGGATCTTCATAAGTCGAAGATTATAGGGAAGACAATGGGTAGAATTACACAAGTGGAAATGCAAATTAAGGTTGCATTGTTGTTTTTTTTTTTCTTTACTGTAGAAGGCAGAGTCCTTGATCTGCACTCGTGTGATTTTTTTCTCTGATCAATCACTCGTGTGAGGTTAGAGCCTCGTAGGACTTTTGTTCCCTACCCTCCTAAAGGAGCAATAATACAGATGGGGGTCCATTGATTGAACCCAGCTGTCCTTGATTGGTAAGAATCATACAAAATGTTGAAACACATATTAAGGGAAGGCAGCCATAGGCCTTTTGGCCCAACAAACGTCGACTGTGTACCACTATTATCGTGCTCTATTTTTTCTCGCTTTGTCTACACTTTTCGACATGGTAATATGATTCTTGATCTTTTTAACTCTGTTTTTTTTAGAAAATATATTTTATTAACTCTTGATCATGCTTATCTATCTATTCCGAAATTTTCTTAGTATAAAGAGCTTTTATTGGATATTACAAGTTTGTGTTAACAAAATATATTTGATATATATTTTATATACTATCGATTTTCTTATCATTCTTCTACTTGATTTTTTAGGCTATGACTAGATTTTTCCCTTGTCGACTTATTTCTACAATAATGTCTACGGTTTCCTCAAAAAATAAAAAAATAAAAAAAAAAAAAATGTCTACGGTTGTGTGGCATAAGGTTAGAGGCTGAGCCTTATTTGATTAGGTTGTTCAATTAGCTATGACATTATAAAAACAATGTGTATTCTTTTCAGACTAAGATGATGTGCTAGTTTGGCCTCGCTCGGGGCTCAAACTTCCCTTTATTTTACTGCTTTGAAAGTAACTGCATGCAATACGGTTTAAATATCCTGTATGTGGTATCTACTTCATAACAGCCTCAACTATCATATGGTGGTCATGATCCACTGGATTCTTTGTTCTTAGTTAGGGACCATATTCAAGTATGGGCCTATTTTGTAAGTGCAGATTGCAGAACTTTTTTTTTGAAAGAATAGTGCAGAGCGTTGAGGTTGAAGTTTTTCTAAATTGTCATGGGGGCTATCTCTTTCTTAAAGAGAATAAGACTTGCCAGCGTCAATTTCTCTAAAAATAACTTCAACCAATGTGGTTGCTTAGGAGCTAGGTATACATGCAATTTGGCCACTAGAAAACACTTGAAGTCAGTTTCACCAATTATGCTGAAAGAATATTATATACTAAAACGAAATAGAAAATAATTTCATAGTGTTTGGAAAGTCAAATTATTAAAGGAGACTTTGATCCCCTGTATTGGAGTTGAACTAGTCAGGCTTATGTTATGGTGCATTATGACTCGCAGATGATCTATCTTTACTCTTCATTCACAGGAGGATCATTCTCTATTAAACTTGCGATCAGAGGCTGATACATGAATTTTGCCACAGTGCGATCTAAACAGTATATAAAGAAACTTTAAAAGAATAATGAAGGTTATTATGTAATCTTGTGGGAGCTAATGTGAATTCACTGTACCAAATATATCGTCAATCATCGTCTTGAAAATTTGAGATGGCATGTAAGTGCAGTTTCATGAGGGCACAACTAAAAGTACAAAATAAGGATAAAAAATTTGAGTTTTGAAAAATATAGCCGTCACTTATGCCCATGTGGATATGTCTTTGCTTGCGAAAATGCTCGTGTCATTCGTATCATTTGAAATATCTTTTGACAATAAATTTAATTTACTGATCTACTGCAAACTGTCTTTTTGTGTGTGTGAGACAGAGAGTAAACAGTCTTCTTTTAGGAAAATAAACGGTCTTTCAAAGTAGCTAAGACCCGGAGTTAATGAAATCAACGGATAAATCAATAATATTCTATAATATGTTTGTTTTTAAATAAATAATATACTCTACAATCCAAACTAATTAATCCTCTCAAAAAAAGAAGAAAACTAATTAAAATTCTAATTCCTCATTGTTTTCTTTCTCTCCTTTGGTTTGATGACAATAGTAGCTCCACTCCACTCTAGATATTACATTCAAAAGATGAAAAACATATTGTGTGTAGAGGATTTCAAAAAAAAAATAAATAAATAAATAAAAAGAGAAATTATGGAATGTAATAATTCATGTCTCCCACCAGCAAGGGGCATTGGACAAAAAACACTTCAATCATGCTACAAAAAAGGCCACACACACCTTCGTTTTCTTTCCTCAGCATTTGTACTAATTGACACACCACTTGTCACTTATGGTGGTCACATTTGGTTTGGTTTGGGGTTAAAATAGGTTAGTAGTGCTAGTAGCTCCCAGCAATAGGTGGCCAACCCACATCCAAAACATCGTCATCATCAACTAGTTGTTCAAAGAGGATTCTTTTCAATTTCCTTCAAGTTACAAAGTGTTTCTCTAACCATCAAACATAGTAAAACATAATCGCATGGCATTATAACATCTAATTTTCACAGGATGTTTACACTGACCGGGATCATTTGTGCTCCGAGTCTCAACTTGATTGGGTAATGTTGGTGACATTGAATAAAGATTGACGGAAAAATGTTGACGACGACGTTTAGATCAAATGTTGCTTTCTAAAACACTTCGTGTTGGGCCATATTGTAGCTCTAGTAGTAATCTTTTGATGACTTATGTGGATGACCCATTTATCATTTTTGTTTGACCCCCAGAGTCTGGTTGAATGATCAATACAAACAACAATGGAAGTTTTAGACCCTTTTGAGTTTTGATGCATGGGCTTAACTACTGGGAACAAACTGCAGGTCACAAAACCTCTTTGATTTGCCCTAGTAGTGCTTATTTTTGCATTTGGGCTTTGAGCTTGGGCCAATGATTAGAAAATAGCCACAAACGATAAAGTCACCTTTACACCACCCTCATTTTTGGCATTTTATTTAGGATTAATTCCTCCCTGGTCACCTTCAATTTACATTTCCTTTATGACGTGAACCCGCATTCACTGCTCCTCATGTGTGCACTAGATAGATCTCATGGTGGCAATACGGGCCGACTCGCGTGTCAAATTGACGCGGCCCGCACCGAACAAGGCCAAACACGGCATGAGCACGCCCATGGCACGCACGGGTCATGATCCTCCCTTTAACCAACCCGGGCCGTGCACGACCCGCACAAAAACGACCCCTCCAACACGACCCGTGCACAACCCGTTCCCATACAACCCGGCACGTGCAGTGTTTCGCACATTCCGGACCTGACCCGTACCCGGCCCACTCCATCCTCCGACACGGCCCGCCCCCAGTCTGCTCTCCTTTGGCCCGCCCTTAACCCGGCCCGGCCTGCTCTCACCTTGAGATAAACCCCGCTCTAGTGCAATCAATTCACTTCTACTGCCATCTTCGCATCCCTAATTTATTTCTTAATTAAATTCCTATGCTTCTTAGCGATGACTTTTGTAGCACTGTTATGTGCATACTAACATTTAGCATTGGAATAAAGTCATTTATAGCAAGTTACCAACACTTGTTGAGTTGTCTAAAAAAAGGATCACTTATTGAGCGAAACAAGTACTCCCTCCATTTTTTTCTCTATAGTCATGGTTTGACTTTTCAACTCCTAACTGAGTCACTTTGATTCGATAATTTAGACAGTAAAAACTATGTAGTTTTTTGGCAATTTTTTCATGGTGTTGTAGAGTTTACTCTACAAGTCCATGCAAAGATTACCAAATTTTTGTATTGTTTTGTTAATCAAATCACCGGGTCAAAGTGACCCAGTGAATAGTGACAAAATGTAAAATAGACTGGTACAGAAGAAACATAGCTAGTAGTATCCTAACCTACCGAGAAAATGTTTTGAAATGTTACATTTGAGTGGATTTTTATGACAATCCAAGAAGCAGCTAAAGCTTGATATAGCCATTTTTGATCATCCACTCCATGCTCCAATGGTTATTCACATTCTTCAAAGTCCAATACGCCCACCCAAAAGTAGCCTTCTCGTACACCTCCAACTGCGCGTTTGCGTACTTTTGGTAATCCTCTTTGGTCGCACCGTTCACTTGCCATTCCGCTACCCATTCCCCTACAAACGAGAGCGGTCCATTTGAAGTAGTCACCTGACTTAATTGCTCGGCCTGGTTTCCGTGGATGAAGTCAATGTTGTCTTGGACAGTGAAGTTATTGAACATAGAAGAGAAAAGATTGTAATAGTGTACATCAATCACAGTCCTCTCCAACCCACCGGCAAGAGACAGAAGCTCTCGCTGATTTGAAGTCCCTAACCGGTTTGACATCACAACATAGGCCGAGGACGAGTACTTTCTCACAGCATTGTAACCGGCTGAATAGTACTTGGTCAGAGTGTCGAGAGATACTCCTGAAGCTGCTGGTTCGTTCAGCAGCTCAACCGCGTAGAGGCTTGGGTTTTTAGCGTACCTATGTGAGCGAAAATAATCAGCATAAAATTAATCTTAGGGCCAGTTTGGTACCAACTGATAATCTAATTAATCAGCTGAAAAATTTGGAGAAGCTAAGGCTGAAAAACTAAAGTAGTTGAAAATTCTAAATATTTGGTATGAGATTAACATCCGCAGAATGTTAGAGAATCTGTAAAATTGGAGATTAAAAAATCTGCAGATTATTGGCCCAAAACAGATTTTAATGGGAATTGCAGAACAATGAAACAAACGGAATTAAATTAAAATGACCGATTCGAGTTCCCAAACATGTAATAAGTACTACGCTGTTTTTCTGATTTATGTACCTGGCAGTGAAGAAGTCTATGACATTAACTGTTTTGTGGATGGATTCATCGGTGAGGCCCCATTCTAGAGACCCGTCTCTTGAAGAGCTGTGCTCGAATCCATTCTGGGATCCCTCGGCAGCGTGCAGGTCTAGAACCACCATAAGACCGTACTTTCTGCAAAAGTGTCAAACACCTTAATTTCATCAATTAGATGCATTCCTAGGAAATGTCAAAACTAAAATTTGGATTAGTATGTGTCGGAGAAGTTCTGGTAGTTTAATTACCGTGCCCATGTGAAGGCATTATCCAAGGCTTCCAAGGAGCCTCCTACGTAAGGCGAAGGAGGATTAGGGTCACTGGCGGTCCACCAACCAACAGGGATTCTCACCGCATTTAATCCGTTGTTGGATATGAATTTGAAGTCTTCTTCGACTATGTATGTGCTCCAATGTTCCTGATATTTGCATGAAAAATGTCAGTTTTTTGTTCAACGTTCATGATGTTGGGAATTGTTAGTTATCCCACATAGAGATTCTGTCTCTTGTTTGTGTGCCTTATAAGATCCTGGATTAATCTCTTCATTCTCAATTGGTTTTGAGGTGTCCTAGGAGGTAAAAGTGTGTTGGTATTTGGACTCTTTATTAGTGTTGTATTACCTTCATAACTTGAGGTGCCTTTAGGGGACCATAACCATTAGTGATTTGAAACTCGCCATGGGGCTGTCCGGTTCCTGTCATTATAAAAACAGATGGATCGTTGTCTCCCCAGCTTCCATCACCATTCGAGTCTGCTGTCACGAGGTCCTCTGTCATTGCCTAAATATTCATCAACGCCAGAAGAAAATTACGCCATTAGTTCTGTTATAGACGATGCAAATAGTTTAGTTAGACATTTAAAAAATATATATATACATCCAGAGAGTAATCTTCAGTCACTTCCCTTAAATATTCCCCACCGTCGGTTGCCTTTCGATTCACTTTCAAGTTTCAACAGAGACAAGTTATGCATTTCATGTCATCCTTTTTTTCTTTTTTAGCGGAAGCAACACATGTGATTGTATTGGTCTAATCTTTAAACATTAAAAGAATCTGACCCTTTCAACTTTGACCTTTATTTACTTTTACTAAGTAGATTTCTTCTTCTTATTTAGTTAACAAGTTGTCAACTAAAAGCTTAAACATCAGGATATCTTCTTAAAAGAGGATCTCATTCCTTTGAGGACAAACCTCAACCAACAGTTGACTAAAAGAAAATAAGTAAAAGAGCCACCCACAAAAAAAGGAAATAGTAGGAATTACAACCTGCAAGAACAGTCCATTTGAAGCTCTGATCCGAATACGGTTTTGATCATTTGGGTTCCTCACAATCTCAAATGTCTCTGATGTACCGGGCGTTGATGCAACAGCTACGACACCTTTCCCATTGCTTAGTCCCACAAATTGCTTGTTGAACACCCTCAACTGAAAATTCTTCTCAGTTATCCTCCACAACTGCACACAAATAGAAGCCAAATCATTTACACTTTTTGATATGTGCCAACAGAAAAGATGATACTCCACTATTTTTTTTAAATTTAAGTTAAAAAGTTGAATGGTTACTGTGAATGTTTCCCAGCCAGAAGCAGATGTGCGGTTGGCGACAATGATAGTTCCCCCTCCTGTTTCTGCACAAAGAAATTTTCCTATTGTCACAGACTTGAGCTGCAAGCCAGCTCCATCCTAATCAATCAAAAAATAACACATTAGTCAAAAATCTTCATAAAATCTCGTTATACAAGAGTATCAATTAAATTTACCAAAAGATCTTTGTTGGGTATTGCATCAAAGAGAGAGGGTTTGATCCAGCCTTCAGTGACCAGCCAGCCACCGAGGTTAACGGCCTTGATCTTAAAATTAGGGGCGTCTCTCGCAGAAGACAGGGAGATTAGAGCAGAGCAGACCAAGATGCTGATGGTGACTAAGGAAAGGTTCTTGGTTGATGATAGTGTTGTCATCTCTGATCTCTTTTGCAGCATATCAAGTTAACTAGTACTGTAATGTGTTTGTTTGACATGTTATGGTACACAGCATATTTATAGGTGTACTGAGAAGCAATAGTTTATTAATCAGAAGTGGTGATGGGTAAATGGCAATAAGAATATACAAGAATGTCAATGATGTTGAACCAGAACATGATGTGCAATATTTAAAGGCTGCCAGGGATGAGTTCCATAAATGAGGAATCAGTCAATAGAATGCATCAATTTGCTATAATTGATGAAATTTAGAAAGAAAATATTGAAAAATTGAAGAAAAATAGCATTTGAAGTATGAGGGTATGATTTGTGCACATCTTCAATTTTTTTCTTGACAGAACTTCATTCGTAAGAGTCAGAGTATGCCAACTCCAAAAGGCCGTGTGAACGCTACGGTGAAGACCATAGAATTGGTCAACTTCTAGAAATTAATGTTTGAACAAAATTTTTAGGACAATCATAATCACCTAATGGGGTACTTTCTTTAGTTCTTAGAGGATTGATTCCTTAAGTTGGTCAAACTAGAAGTTTTGGTTTGGCTGAATGGGTTACGACCATTAATGGATGACTGTGTGCATAATACTTGAAGAAGGTAAATGGATCGATATCTCTCGTGTAACATTGTGTACGGTTAAGAATAATGATTAATGAACTACCTTTTGTTTTCTTCGATTCTGTAGTTATCACTGTGTTGTTAATTCAACATATAACCAGTGCAAGTCTTGAATGTATGCACTTACATCTCAAGTCCTCCACCAACATGTATCTCCACTGAGTGCACTTGGCAAGTTGAAAGAACTGACAAACAGCTCAAAAGAAGAAAAGGGGTGTCACAATCCACCCAAGAAGTCTACTGAGGTCGCGAAGAGAGAAGGAACGAAGGGTGCCCCCTATTATCCAAGATCCAAGCAGCCAAGCCAAAATCGGCTTCCAATACTGAGAAGGGGATGTAAGAGCCCTTATGCATCTTTAGCCTTTATGGCATGCCAGATTAGGGCACCTTACTGATGAAGTGTCGAGTAAAATATTTTCTGGTCTTGTTATTTCTGCTACTCTTTCATATGAATACCGTTAGTACTCTAGTTTACAAAGCAAAATGTTAAGGTTGCTTTATCAATTACTAGTAAAGGTCACGTGCCTTGCACGTGAACTTATTACTCGGTAACTAAAAATAACTAAATTGATCAAAGTAAGGATAATCTGAGTTACCCCTATTACGTCATGCTTTGTCAAATTCAAGAGGTGTTTAAACGTTAATGGTTTTGTATTTTTGGTAGCCGTGAAGGAAATTGTTGCTCAAGTGGGATGGCGGATTTTATTCTAACTCACGGTGTGGGCTTGCAAGTCCACAATGGCGTGTTGGATGGAATAAGAAAACTAATTTAAGATGATTACAAGGGCTTGTCGAGCGACCAGTGGGCTCCTGCTCTAGATTGTGAATAAGGTGCTGGCACGTTGGACAGTGGTTCCTTTTCATATTGAATGTCATACTTTCTCTTTTCCAAAATTGTTTTTGCGTTTAAGGTGTCCGATGAATTGTTTTGTGCCATCAAATTTCAAATTAGAATTTACATACATGCTTCATAGTGTACACAATCAGTAAGCGAATGCGGACAGGGAAAGTTTACTCTTTCGTTCCCTTCAGCATTGTGTATGTGTGTTTCATAGAGGTCCGAAAGCACATGCACGGTAAACCTGGATGGACACCAAGAACAACTCATGTAGAATACATGAGTTTGTTGATAGAATATGGTCCAATTTCAGGCATCCACAATTTCTAGCAAATGATAAATGGTGGTACTATCTGGAGAAAATCCATCTGGGAAGAAAATCCTCAATGGTTCCATCAAGCCGAAGCTAACACTGTAGAGATGTAAGTAGAGGATGCACAGTAAAACAATGAACAATCTTGTAATTAAACACCCTAGAAACTTCCACAGACAAGCAGGTGCAGGTTGTTAATGCGTCTCGGTTGCAGACTATCAACAGACACCTTCAAACCAATGGAATCCTTGCGACTGAGATACACAGTTTGTCAAGATAGGCAGCTCAAAGTATCAAGCGATATATGAAATTGTTATCATTGTCGATAGAACTGATATTTCTCAGTTTCTTCCTCACTGTAAAGTTTCTAATAATTTTTAAATTTTAGAAGACTTACCTCAAGTGAAAACAAATAACAGAATATGAATCCCTTTTGCATTCTTATTCTTTCTTCTCGTTGTAGAATGCAAAATGCCTTTGAGGTGTGTTATAATTTATTTACACACAAAATTAATTCAAATATATAGAAAACATAATAATCTCAAAAAAAATTATATCTACTACATTAGTTCATATCCAACTGCCTTCTCCATGGCCTTTCATAACTCCGTCCTATTTGAAGAATGATTTATGCTACAGTCTTATAAGGGAAAGGGATGATAATGTACAAAGCGACACATTCATAATGTCAATAAGCAGCAATTTAACATAAATTATCCAACTATAGAGGCACTTGTAAAAACACACATACTTTATATATACAAGAAAAAAAGGGAAATGATCATTTAGCATACTCCACAAATACTCAATATATGTTAACTCCGAATGCTTTTCATGCAAGTATCTGATTATCGAGAGAGCCTACAAAAAGAAACATGGAAAAGAGTAAGCCTATAAGGGGCAAGGCATTCTGATTTTCTAATTGCAAAAAAGGGAAATCACAACAATATCAGTGATTCCTAACTACCCATGTTTCATGGAAACCAGAGCCTCCAAAAGTATAGGAAAAATCGAAATGAAACGGGAAAATTGTACTGCGATACCCAATAGGGAATCATGCCAACTAATGTGAATCATGTTCGTGTATAGTTCAAATGAGTGAAACAATGTCAAACGGTGAAACAAGTATATCCAGAACAGACCCCCAGCCCCATACATCGTCCAGGTGATTGATTGAACTTTACACATAAACCAAATATATAATGCAAGAAATAGTGCGACCACTTATACTTGACAGGTAATTTACAACATACTTACATGAGAGACTATAAGTACCGGATAATGGTGGAAACAACACACGAGCATGTAATTGTTCCCCGCACAGCTTCACTCCGCAACCGTGTTTCTTTAGAAGTATAGAATGAACGCCAACAGGACTAATAATATCATCACGTAACCTTCCACAAGTACTGAAGCTCATGAAGCCAAACATGTTGAGATTACCAGATCCACAATCATGATTGTGCAAGCATAGCGGAATCCGATAAAATCAAATCTAAAACATTGGGTTTTAGAAAATTCCAGGTAGAAGTATCATTTTAAACAATAACTATCTGAAGATAATACGATGCTCTCAAGGGGGATCGTAGTCACTAAAAACTGGGCAGGCGTCTGCTCATTCCTATGAACTGATGAGTGGATGCGGAGGCACAGAAAGATCACGAAACAAAACACATGTCAATTGCTATAGCTAAAGCAAGAACAATCCGTATTGATTCAAAAACACCGTCAACAGTTGGAGTCCAGTAGAAATCCATTTTTTTTTCATACGAAGCACCAACCAGCATTATGTTGCCTCAAATTAGATCGGATTGCATCAATCAATTAAATACCAGGGATGACCAATCAATCAATCATCGTGCACAATCTCGAAACGTCAAAACGAAAGCGCAAAAGCACATGAGAGAGAATACAGCGAGTTAGGGTTGTTTCTCTGAAACAGAATCAGTGATCAAGTTTAAGCGATAGGAACTGACATAGGGCCTTCATGAACCGGAGCACACACTCCACTCGCGGCCGAATCGAAGCACAGAGTCAATCTCCTTGAATGCCGTCAACGAATGATCCGATATATCGTTGGGTAATAAAGAAGCTGAGGGTGAGTCAGGTTGGTTATTTATTTTTATTTTTTTGAGGAGAAAAACTTTCATTAAGCGCCGAAAGGCCTCAAATCGAAAGCTAACACATCATTCGCCCAACAAGGCTGTCTAGTATAGAGACTATAGCGAGGGGACTGCAATGACTTTTGTGCAAAAAGGTGTGCAACCCCGTTCCCTACTCTATTAACGTGAGAAACTAAAACATTGTCAAAACTACTAAAAAGTTGAGAAATATCAGCAAGGATCTTTGAAATTTCTTCGCTGACGTCCGTTATTTGGTGACCCTCCTTCATTTTGTTGATCAACTCCACTGCCAAGAGGGAATCCGACTCAGTTTGAACCATTCTACAACGGGCATCCGCTGCCATTTGCAGTCCTCTACGCATCCCTATGAGTTCCAGAAGAGGAGTTGAACTGTGTGCGCTCGTATCTTCCGGCAACAAACCGACCGGAAGAGTCCCGAATAACACACCCGGTCCCTGCAACACCATCGGCGGCATTGCGAGCAGCGTCAGAGTTAACTTTTCCCCAACCCTCCATTGGCCTGCACCAGTAGGGGGAAGTCGGCCTAGTGGGAGTTGTTTCCGTTCGAGAGATGGCTGGATCCTCCTGTTTGAAAAATCTGAGATGATCACGGGCTTTTGAAACCAGGTCTTCCACCTCGTCGTGACCCCTTTGAAGCGTAATTGGTTGCGGTGGTACCATAGAGTCCAAAGACCAACCGGCCATAGCTCTCTGGTAGTGGTGGCTTCTTCCGTGAAAATATGCTCGATCCAACCCGATAACGTGGAGTGACGAGTATCCGAGAACTGGGGATTCAAAAGATTAGACCAGAAGCTCACCGCCTCTTCGCAGTGCATAACAAGGTGGTTCACCGTCTCGGCCGCCTCATGGCATTTCAAGCATTCCACCGGGGCTTTAACTTTCCTCTCTCGGAGTTTAGTTGCGACTGGAAGCGCATCATTCCAGGCCCTCCAGGTAGTGAAGGGGACCTTCTTGGGAAGCTTCGTGCGTCACAAGTTGTGGAGCCAGGTTCTGGGAACATTCGACGAGGACTCTTCATGTCTATCTTCCAGTGATCTTTGGAGGCGATACCCCGACGAAACCGTATAGATGCCATGTTCTGCGTGATTCCAAACCAACACATCAGGAGATACGTTAACAGGGATAGCCATTTTGGTAATAAAATCCACATCTTCACTCCAAAGGTAGGTGCGGAGGAGAGGGACGTTCCAGGTACCATTGGAGATAACATCAGCTACCTTACGGGTAGCATGTTTAATACTCGGGGTAACAACCTTATATTCGTAAGGTCTCGGGATCCATCGATCGCGATAGAGGTTAATGCTTCTGCCGTCACCAAGCTTCGATAGGAGACCTTGTTTCAGAAGTTTACGACCCGCAAGTAAGCTTCTGAAAGCGAACGAAATCTGGGACTTAGGTTCTACTTCAAGAAAGCTCGAGTTTTTAAAGTACCTGTGTTTGAGGATTCGACTAATAAGACTCGTAGGGTTAGAGTGAATGCGCCAGGCTTGCTTCGCCAATAAAGCAATGTTAAAATCGTGAATGTCTCTGAATCCCATGCGACCCACCTGACGATCGCTTTTAATTCTATCCCAGTTAAGCCAGTGAATCTTCCTCTTATCCTCCACATCGCCCCACCAGAAATCTCTAATTAACTTCTCAATTTGATCACACAAGTTCTTAGGTAGAAGGAAACAAGTCATATCATAGTTTGGAATAGCTTGCGCCACTGCTTTAATCAGAACCTCCTTCCCTGCAGCAGAGAGGAACGAGACCTTCTTCTGGCGTCCAATGGTGGAGGGGAGACCCAGATAGCAATCGTGTTCTGAAAGAACCGGAACCCCACATACGGTGCCAAGGGACCTTTGGTCGTGGTCGGGAACGTTATTTGAGAAGACAATGGCTGATTTCTGAAGGTTGATAACTTGCCCCGAAGCGGACTCATAAATCTGGAAAAGGTGAAGCAGATAATTAATTTCATCAGTTTTTGCTTTCGCAAAAATCAGTGAGTTGTCCGCAAAAAATAGATGGGACACAGAGGGACCCCCACGGGAAGCGGCAACACCTGAGATTGCTTTATCTGCCAATGCTTTTGTGAGGCTCCGCGATAACATTTCACTGATAAGTAAAAATAAAAAGGGGGACAAGGGGCATCCTTGACGCAAACCTCGTTGTGAGATGACGTAACTCTCTTCTTGGCCATTGATTATGAAGGTGTAAGAAGCGGTTGTAACACACTTCATAACTGAGTTGATCCATCGATTCCCGAAGCCCATACGATCCATTACTGTGCGTAGGAAGATCCACTCAACCCTGTCGTACGCTTTGCTCATATCGACTTTTAGAGCAAAAAAACCCTCCTTTCCCTTCTTCATCTTCATGGAATGGAGGAGTTCGAAAGCAGACAGGATGTTATCTGTTATAAGAGGACCCTGTACGAACGCGCTCTGATTTTCTGAAATCAGCTCTGGCATAATGGATCTTAGTCGATTAGCCATAGCTTTAGTAATAATTTTGTATATAGTAGAACAGAGTGAAATAGGCACTACAACAAATATGACATTTGTTGACAGTTTTTTTGTCGACACACAGTTTTATGTCGCTAGTTACGCGATTAATCGACAATATTTTTGTTTGTCGATGCATATGATTTTTTTTGTCGGCATTTTGGTTTTTCTTTTATTCTACCCAAAAATTTAGTCAAAGATTGTGACTATTTATTTAAGTTTGACAACTAATTATATGGTGACAAACCCAATTGTCAACTCCTGCAAAAAAAAATGGAGGGTAAAAAATTAGTGTTTCCCGCATTCCCAAATTGTAAGGAGGGAATAAAAAATTAATCTATCTATATAATATATTTCAAAAAAAATCTATCTATAGCTACATAATAAAACAGAACGGTGTGCGTCCCATGCATATTTTTGAAATACATTTTCAAAAGATATTTTGTTGAGACATTTTTAGCCGTTGATTTGCCTATGTTTTGCTAATTTTGGACCGTAGGATGTCAATAGTTACAAACACACTAACCATTGACTTATTCTAAACCTAATGAAATGCTCAAACCCACATCTTTCTCAGTCTGGAGCACGACCTTTCAATTCTCCCCAGCCGCGACAACCATTGCCGACCACCATGTATTTTTTGCTCCCACTGTGCTTTGTTCGGAAGCGATGTCTTCCCCTTATAAGGGTCATCTATCTCGCCGGTTTAGAACACGAGTATTTCTCTTTAGACCCTTAGATCATCCAATTCCGCTCCGGGTGGAATAAGTACTGGCATCAGATTGATCTCAGCCAGGTAATTGTCTCTTTGTTGTGATTTTAACCTATTGTTTTCGTCATACAAGATTTAACTATGAAGAGATCATCTTGCTATAGTATATCTTTTTCGATTTTGGGTTTTTGAATTTTTGTAATTATGTCAATTTTTCAATTTGAATGCTTACATTGTGATTCATTGAGCCGAAGACTCAATTGCTAATTCATAGTACATGTCAAACTACATGGGTCAGAGTCGCTTCTGGGTGGTGATTGATGTTTTTCCTGATGCCAAGAATTGATACAGGTAATCATAAAGTGGGTTATGGCAATTTCTATGTTTCTGCAATAACATACATTTTGATTTCAGAATCAGATACCTTATTTGGTCATTTTGCAAAAATCCTCTGCCCTTCCTATAATAGGTGTGTGTTAAAGAAGAGTAAATTTTTTGTTCAATTTTGCTACTAGGTTGTCTACGTGGCCTTTGATAATGTCATGGAAAGAATATTGGGCACCAACTTTGTAGACAGGAAAATAACTGTTATGAGTTGCCTCATGCTGAGGCTTTTGATTAAATTTATCCTCGATCAGTGATCATATTCGAAAAGTTTAGACACTGGATTTGGCTCAATAATAATGTTGGGGATAGAAGAAACTACAATGAAATACGGTTTAGTTTTGTACGGATTATGGTCTATTGGAATTTCTCAACCTTCCGGTGCATGAAATTATGCCATTTGGTTATTGAGAAGACATAAGATTCTGGAAGCTTTGTATGCAAATATGCTAAAATAGTAGGTAAAATATATGATCACTGAGATATATCAAACTGTCACAATTCAAATCTGGACTTTTATCTCACTTTTTCTTACCCTCTCATTTATCTTACTTATCTAATGAGAAATTATTATACTGCAATTGTACTATTTCATACTGCAATGGCGTACATACGTACTAGAAAGATATTTTAGTAGAGACATTTTCAGGAACCGTTGAATCAATCGTTATTTCTAACACATTATCAGTCGTTTGATCAAACTTTTGCTTTGCAGTCTTCTCTTGGAACGAAGCGTCTTTTCAATTACCGCTGCCGCCTCGCTCCAGCTCTCCCTTTTCTCTCTATCGCTGCCCATCATCGGATTCCTTTCATTGACCAATGACTCAGGTTGTTCTCACATTTGTTTCTTCGATTTTGTTCTAATCTAACATCAGCAGCTAACTCAGAGAAGGTTAGTTTTGTTGATGAAATAGACTTCTCTTAATTTTTGATTTGTTATTTTCATTGATGTAGATGTTCTACCAATAACAAAGGGAGTGTGGATGTGTTCTGCTTATTTTTAAAGTCCAATGCCCGGTGCTTAATAATGTCAAGCCGCTGGATGGCTCTACTGATGGTACTTTTAGTTAGGGAGAGGTTGGTGAAGGTTAGCATTTAAGTCTACGTGAAGTTAAGTCTCACTCCTCCTATGAAAATAGATCCAATTCTTGAGAAAGCTTGCTGTCATTAATTTTTTTAACCATAAGTTCTAACTTTGATGCATACGTCTTTGTAATGAGAGTGCAATATTTTCCTCTGTAGACGTTGAGGGCAATATACTGATGTTTTTGCTTGGTTCTTCAGGCTTCAATTCAAATTGATGAAAATTTGGTGAAGTAGACATTTTCTATAGTTCATGGGAGAGATCAAGAGAACTCAGAGAAGACCTACGAAGTAAAGCCACCAGGTGAGAAACCCAGCTCCAACTTAGTCTTACTATAATGCAAGGATTTGTTTCATATTTGGTGATTCCTCTACTGTAAGGTCAAGTACTTTATAGCTGCAGTTTGGTCTTGCAATGTAGATTTTGTATTGCTGCAGTAACAGAGGCTACGGTCAAAAGCGAAGTGTGGAGGGCAAATAAAAAGGGGAATGTATCCAGTAGTCCTCTTTGCCAACAGCTGGTGCTTCGTCTTCTTCTGATTGGATGATTAGGTATATACGATTATGCTATACCGAATCAATTCGTATACTTAACTTTATGGATGCGGTAAACAATCTTGGCTATACCCAGACACGTTTGATTAAATTCTTGAACGAAAACTGACAAGTTATGTAGTTGATACTGACATATCCCTGACTTATACTATTAGATGATATTATTATCCATGGGATTTTTTTATGGTTTTAATCGAGTGTGATGTGGATATTGCACAACGATGTTCAACTCTGTTTACCCTACGACGTTTTTCTTACTCAAATGCATGCTTTACGCGCGCGGCTTCAAGTTCTCGGTTGTTGGCATCGACTATGACCATGTCAAAGGTGGAGCTTCTATAATGGTGCTTCTAGGCATGGATCCCCCCTTCAAGTCACTGCACACTACTTTTTGATTTAGTCTTCCAAATTTCGCAATCTCTTAGTTTCTTTTTTTTTTTTTAGTTCTGAGTAGAATCATTCAACTGTGTTCCGTTATCGACGAGTTTTTCAAATAGAGTGGTAGGACATTGTAAATCTCCATAACATGATATTAGGATACACATTTTTATTCTCATCCATGGATCAAAGTTGACACATTTTTAAAATATTCCATGATTTTAAAGATTGTATATTGATGTGGTAGACGATATTCATTGTTGTTAAACCACACATCCACTATCTTATGATTCCTTTTTTCATTGTTTGCAGGTTTACGTTCAGGGCATCGAAGGAACCCAAGTACTGGCCGGTGATTCTGGACACTTGATGATATAACACTAGCTGTTTTCTGGGCACTTGATTCCTCTTTCTGGACATAGTTTTTGAACTTTAAAACGCTAGCTTCTTGTTTTGTTTACTTAATTCTGCTTTGTACGACTATTTAATTAAAGTGAACTGGTGGACGGCCATTCACTCGGCTTAAGGATGCAAAATACTTGTTATGCAGTATTATTTTTGTTTCTAATGTAAAAAATCTCACTTTTGGAGGGTTGATCTTGGATTTGAGCAGAGTTGTGCATATATTTTTATAAGTAGTGTTTGAATGTTGGGTGCATGTCTGCATATATGTAAAAAGCTCCATTATTTTTTTTATTTGGTCGTGATATAGACGACAAACATGTGTGTCGCCAGGAAGATGTAATAATGAGAAACATATCTACTGGTGACAAATATTTTTGTCAATTATCTACATAAACTACTAAATTTACTTGTCGGTAGTTGTACTAGCGACAGAAAAGGTTTGTTGTTAGATTTAAACTGTCGACAGAAATTGATGTCGCCTTATTTTTTCTGCCGACGTAATTGAGGTTTGTCGGCTTTAATACTAACGACCGAGTTGTAGTGACCATTTTCCGTCAAAAAATTACTTGTCAATAGAATTTCTACCGACATATTTGGCCTTTCTAGCGACAATGTTTGCTGTCGACGGAGGCAGGATTTGTTGTAGTGAGGCCTGAGATCAGATACTTTGCGAACCTGTTTGACCTTGGGAATGAGAGCAATCAGAATGTGGTTGAAGTTTGAGAAATCACCGTCGTCGTTTAGAAACTTGAGGCAGATTTCAGTCACCTCTTGTCCTACAGTGCTCAAGAATTTCTGAAAAAACAAAGGGGGGTACCCGTCCGCTCCCGGAGCTTTCTGAGGGCCCATACCTTTTAAGGCGATCCAAACTTCATTGGCTGTATAGGGCTGATCAAGAGACGAGCTGCTTGTCGCGCTAAGGAGGCCCTCGATAGGAGCCACGAGGAGTTCCATATCAGCCTGTTGCGGATTCGAGGAAGAGAACAACCTCTCGAAGTGGTCCGAAAAAATAGAAGCCAACTGGTGTTGCTCAACAACCAGTTTCCATCATCATCTTCAATACTGCAGATAGAATTGCGGGACTTCCTAATGCTGGCCTTTCTGTGGAAAAACTTCGTATTCCTGTCACCTTCACGCAACCACAACATTCTCGAACGTTGACGCCACATGGTTTCCTCTTGAGCTAGCAAAGAGGAAATAGCGTCGCGGCATTCCTTTGCATCATTCAACACTTGGGCAGATTGGAACACAGTGCCAAGGTCGAAAAACTTTCTGCGTAGGGCAGCAAGCTGACGCTTGACGGAACCGAAGACTTCTCGATCCCAGGAGGAGAGTTTATCAGCTAGGTCCCCAAGCTTTGCTGGTAGGCTTCCCAGCGATCGGTTCCAACTATCGGTAATGAAGTTTTCACACCCCTCCTTTTGCAGCCACATCGCTTCAAAACAACATCTACGTTTCTTATTGGGATCTTTTTTTTGAGCCACATCTATTATCACTTCAATCGGGGCGTGATCAGAGGTGTCGACAACCAGATGGTTCACACGAGCTCTATCCAACAATTTGTCGCTAAGGCACGGTCTATTCTTTCACGAATAGAGTGTCTATCCGGGCGATTATTCGCCCAAGTAAATTGATTACCGTGGAATCCCAGATCACGGAGTTCCAGGAGATTCAAAACTGTACGAAAATATTCAACCTGTTGAAAGGTGACATCCCTACCACCCTCCTTCTCAGAAGCTGAAGTAATCGCATTAAAATCGCCCACAACGAGCCAAGGTAACGGGCTCGAGCGAAGACGACGAAGTAAATTCCATGAATGACGTCTTTCCTTCCTAACAGGATCGCCATAAAACCCAGTTAAGAAAAAAGGAGACGAAAGTTCTGGAAACTTGACCGTACCTTGAATGTGGTGAATAGAGTACTTATGAAGGGAGAAGTCTACTTCCTCAGTCCATAAAAGCCCCAATCCACCTCTTCTGTCGATACAGTCGACAAAAACACCATTAGCAAAACCCAACTAAAACTTAATGTATTCCGTGTCTCCATAAGGAAGACCATAGCGGGCTTCTGTCTCCTCACAAGATCGCGAAGAGAAGTAACGTTGCGGGGGTTCCCAAGCCCCCGAACGTTCCAACTTATGAGACTCATTGTGCCTGGCGGGGCTGCTTAGCAGCCTCCGCCAATGGTGCATTTAGGGTCTTTTGGGCGCCCTCCTCCGTTGGTGAAATCCGAGAGTCGGAAACCGATTTGTTGCTAGTACTCCTTCCATCCATCTTCACTGTCGAGGGATCATTCTTTCCAGTAGCAGGTCTGCGTGCTTTACTTACACCTTTGGGATTCGGGCTTGACACATTACCAACAGCCTTTCGTTTTGACGGGGGTTTCTTAGGGGTGGTGGCCATCTGTTTCTGCCTGCCTCCACGAGGACTTGCGGGATTTGGAGGAGCCTCAGATGACACTCCTTTACCTCTGTTTTGCGGACCTCCCTGATTACCAGACACTTTCTGGCCAAGAGGGTTCTCGTGGATACTGATTCCAGCCTTCGTATGCAAACCCTCATATGCATTCACATGATCGTCAACCGCCATTCCATTGGAAGAGAAATCAGACAAACTGAAGTCTTGCTCCGAATCTTCTACATCATCGGCTAGGTCGTCATCCGCTTCTTCTCCCACTTCGGAAGCTAGGCTCGGATCCACTTTCATGGGGGTTTTCTTTTTGCGAGGAGGGGGTTTGAAAGTTAACCATTCTCCAAAGCTAGGTGGCTTGTCTTCTCCAATTTTTGGTCGGAGATGGCAGTCAGGGGATAGGTGTTTGACGCGTCCACACCACTCGCAAACATGAGGCAATCTCTCGTATTTTAAGTCCAACCAAACCTTCTCACCAAGAATGTCGATATAGCCACCCCTGCGTATCGGTTTGTTCGCATCCATTCGGATTCGAACCCTCATGTAATCTCCATCTCCCGACATGATCCGATCATCGGAGTCGATGATAGATCCCAGGCGTTGAACAACATTACAGACCTCTTCTACAGTCATGAGATAGGGAGGAAGGTTTTTGACTTGAACCCAAAGGTCCATCGAATCAAAGGAGGCGCCTTCCACCGATCTTCGAATATCCCAAGGGATGAGAAGAAGCATGTTGTTATCGAAGATCCACGGCCCTCAAGCCACCACACGATCCATCGCCTGTTTATTGGGAAACTTGAATATGAAGACATTAGGTTGAGTTTCGGTGATCTCGATATGCTCTCCGTCCATCCAGATCTTCCTAAACAAGAGTTTCATGGACCATGTATTAACACGTCCTGACAGAGCAAACGAACCCAGCAAGCAGTACTGGTACTCCTGTATCGCGGCAAGACATCGGTTCTTATCAATAACTATAACTTCCTCTTCCTCTTCAGACACCGGAGTTTCATAGCGTGGACGCATGAGATCGTCTACTGGATTAGCAGAGGACGCCCCCGAGCCTTGACGGGGGGAGACTTTGACGGGAAAGGGTTTTCTGGCGGATTCATGGAATTAGTGTTACAGCAGGAACTTCTCTCTTCTCCGAAATTTCCGGAGCCCTAGAGAACTAGCGAAACTCGATTTTTTTTGTTTTGGTAGGTTGGTTATTTTTGTGTGTGTGTGTGCGCGTGTGCGTGTGTTTTTTTTTTTTTTTTTTTTTTTTTTTTTTTTTTTTTTTGGTGCTGATAATTACAGCACAAAAAATTATAGTTACAACACAATTTTTTGTTGCACGACTTTTATACCCTCCATTACTAAATGGCATACATAATTATCTTTTACTATTAATTCAACGAAAAATTTTCCGGGTTACCATTTTTTAGGTAAATTTCTGCATTCTTTACCCCTTACCTCGCTTTGCCTCCCTCTGAAGTTTCAAGTCTACACAACACAAAGGCTTCTCTCCTGGTCCGATCTCTCTCTCTCTCTCTCTCTCTCTCTCCTCTCTACTCCTTTCTCCATCTTCTCTCTCCCTCAGCAAGAAAACTTGAGAATATTTGTGGATTGTGAATCACTTGAATCAGTCCGAATAAAAGCACAGATAAAAAACACCACTCGAAAGAAATGATAGGACACCCACTTTCTGCTTCTGCTCCACTTCTTCGCCAACTTTATTTCAACAATTTGTGGATTGTGCCCATGTTTGGGTTCGATCTGAGAGGCTTGGCAAAGATTCCGGGTTTTGTTTGGCATGGGGCAAAGGAGAGAGAGAGATTACTGGATTTGAGGAGAAAGAATTCATTAGCGGACTGGGCTCGAATTAAGTGGGATCGGGGTAGAATGAGGTTCTATTAGGGTTCTAAAGTGTTAATTGCGCGTCCGGAATGGGGTTTTAATGAGTCAGGGGTCTGTGATGGTTGCTTATTTTGGTTTGAGTATGAAATAGGTAGAGAAGGAAATATTCGTTTGGGTTAAAGACATTTTACACCCTCGTGGTTTGGGTTATATACAAAAACAACCCTGCTGTTCGGGGATATACAAAAACCACTCCTGTCAGAGACAAAAAGCCCCCTGTCAGTGACGGACGTTGGACAAATACCACCCTTCTGTTAATGTCAGTTAAGAGGGGGTGCAATCTGACTTTTTTATGACCATTTTACCCTTAATTTTGTTTTTTTTTTTTTTGTTCTTGTTCTTGGTGTTCTAAGTGTTCTTGGCCACCACCACTGCCACCACCACCTCTGCCACCACTGCCACCACCACCACCACCTCCATTACATCATCCTCCTACTTCCTGCCATTGTACCATTTAATCACCAACAACTCCACCTCATTGCCCTCCATTTTCACCACAACCAACCACCATCATCCCTGCCAATTCAACCTCAAAACTACTCCATAACCAACTCATCATTAAGCCAACAAAAAACCCCTTATCCTCCATAACCCATTGCCATGATAACATCCACAACAAACCCAGTACCAAACCAATTCATTAGACCACCATTTCTCCAACATAACTAAACTCAAACCGCCTCTTCACCATTTCACCCTCCACTCCATTATCACCTACAACCATAATTAACACCTCCACCTAAAACCTTCACTTACCATCACCAGTTAAGCCATAATCAAAACCACTGCCATGACCTCCACCAAGACCAAATACCACAGCCACCTACATCACCAATTCCCCACATCACAGACCCAATTCCGAAGCCAAACCCAGCAGAATCCCGACCAAACACACCACACATATTCAATTCAGTTCAACAAGAAACATCCCCACAATTTCCTCTTGTAAAACACACAGACACACTAATACCACCACAAGACTCCAATAATATCAGCAGCAAGATTCAAATCACATACACTCATCTACTGAGAGAGAGAGAATGGAGCAGCAGCTCTGCGAGTTAGCAATTGACGGCGACCGCCCCATCCTCGACAAAGTCATCGCCGGTTGCTGCATCGCCTGTCCCCTCCACGTCGCCGCCTCCCACGGCCGCACCCATTTCGTCAATACCTTCTCCGCCTCAACCCCGAGCTCGCCGAAGTCCTCAATCCCCAGCTCCGATCCGCCCTCCACTTGGCCGCCGCCAAAGGCCACGTCGACGCCGTCCAAGCCCTCGTCGATTCCTGTCCCGAGATGTGCCTCGCTCGTGACAGGGACGGCCGGAACCCGCTCCACATTGCAACCTTCAAGGGGCGGATCGGGGTGTTGCGGGTTTTGGTCCAGAAGAAGCCTCCCGCTGCTAGGAATTGTGTGGTCTGTTTGTTGTTGTGAGAGAAGAGAAGAGAGAGGGGGAAGAGATAAGGTTGGGTTAGGGTTAGAAAATGGGGAAGGAGAAGGGAAGGAAATTATATTTATAGTGGGTAATTTCTTAAAAGTTTAGGGATATTTTCGTCTTTTAATCCCTCCGTTAGTGTGCCGTTAGAGGATAACGGAGACATGGGTGGTTTTTGTATATCCCAGCAGGGGGTTTTTTGTATATAATCCAAATCACAAGGGTGCAAAATGTCTTTAACCCTATTCGTTTTGATTTCATTTGGTGCTCGTGGTTGTAGTTTGTTCCACAATTTGGATTTCAAGAATAATCTTTTTAGGCTTGCAAAAAAAAAAAAAAAAATCTTTTTAGATGTACAACAAGAATCAAACTCAGTGGGACTCTTTCGTTTTTTTTAAGAAAGTGTTCTAGGTTTCGAAATCCAAAACCCAGTGGGACTCTGAAAGAGGATTAGACTCGTGCCATTTTTAATATAAATAAATAGTAATTAGGGGTGAAATAGTCATGCAACAACTTCTTGTGCTGTAACTATAAATTGATGTGCTGTAATTATCATCATCCTTTTTTTAATGGGATGTGGAATTTTTATAGCAAAAATGCTATATGTCCCAAAAATTATGTCCCAAAAATGTCTCAAACTTGCCACTTCTCCTATACTGACCAATATTTTGAAATTTGGTTTAAGTAGTGGTGGACCCTGTACATGATGTGGGTGATTTGGGATGTTATTGGGATGTTTATTTTGGTACGTATAGCATTGCTCTTTTTTACTGGGAGAGTAATATAGAAGAGGGAGAGTTGGGTGTTTTGATGGAGGACTCTTTTTTCGAGGAATAGAACTCTTTTTTATTAGAACTTAACGGTTTTTTAGTGATTAAATTTAAAACACAGGGTAATATACGTATTGTAAAAGTATTATGAACTATAAAGTGCTCTGCAAACTTTTGAAATAGTAAAGATTTCAGTTAAGGTCCAACGGACCTCTTACTTTACTTTGGAGTGATGTATAGGTCCAGCTTCTGTTAAGTCCTCTCAAAAAGACATAGATATTATGTCTTGTTGTGGACATTCTTTCGCTTTAAGAATCGAAGAAACTGTATTCATAAGAGCTGATGAGCTATCATAGTAAATAACAGGAGGAACAGAAAGCAGAAAATCGAGTTCTTCTTTCAAACTCAAAGATCTTGGTGATCTCACTTTCTTCCTTGCTTTTAAAGTTCATAGAGATGCTTCAGTTATTTATCTCAGTCAGCAAAAATTTGCTCATGAAATTTTGTCAATTGCTGGTTATCTCAATTGTAAGCCTTCCACCACACCTATGGCAGCATCTATCAAGCTGAGTATGCATATTTGACTTCATTTGATGATCAGGCTTCTGCTGGTTATAGGACTCTCATTGGTCAAGTTCTTTACCTCTGTAACACAAGACATGATATGATTCTCGCAGTTCACAAACTCAATCGACTTGTTGGTCATCCCACTGATCATCATTGTAACACCCCTATTTCTCAAGCGAGCTCTAAGTGCAATATCAAGACTTTGGGGAAGAATTTGTAAATAGTATTGCACGGCTTTAAAAGTTAGAATTTCGGAGTGTTGGCGATATTCGGAAGTTGTTAGAATGATTTTGAGGCACTAGAAATATTGGGGGTGGTTGTGCAATTCTTTGAAATTAAGTAGAACATCTAATTCTAGTTTATACACTAACGTTTGTAAAACTACACTTCTTACCCCTATGCATGATGGACACTTGTCCTAAGTGTTTTGACACAACTTCTATGAGTTGGCAACACCCAACATCTCTATTCATCATCTCTCAGCATAAAATTACATCATCTTCCCATTATCTTGTTTTTTTACCCCTCTTCCTCTCAACCACCAAGAACACCACCACCTCCACCAAGGAACTACCACCAAACAGCCACCAACTCCAGACCTGCTACAACCCCGAGTAGCCCTCACCAGAAGGATTAAAACGCCCCAATCAATTTAGGATTCCATGGAGAAACGAGAGAGAAAACCCAATTCAAATGCGAAGCCATAGACACCAATTTTGTGCGCTGAATCGAAGGAACTGAATTCGCCGGAGATTGGGTACGTTGCCGTCGGGGTTCTTTGAGGAAGCGCTCGGTTCAAATCATGAAGTAAACTCCGGACAGAGAGGTGAATGGTCGCCGGATTCTAATGTATCGCCGGAAAAAGCCATGGACGACATGGTGAAGCCATTATTAAGGATCGTTCGAAGTAGACGTACGTTTTCTTGTTGCTGCATTTACTGTGAGACTCGGAGACGAGCGTTGTAGGAGTGCTAGCGTTGCTTTGCGCCTTTCATGGCCCAGAGGTAAGTACATATGTACGGCCTTTTCATATCAAATGTGTGCATGTGTGTGATGTTTCAAACGAATGCTTTTTTATATGAAATAGTATGAGAATGCATGTTTTCCACTCGAAAGTTGTTAAACTATTTTATTCATCTCCTTTGAGAACTCTCGGAAATTACTTGTGAATAGTTGATATTCTGATTCTGGTTATGTGACAGAGAAGAAATAAAATACCTCTAATAGACTTAGGACGATGTACAGAGTACTGTTATTAATGGGAGGCGTCAAGCGATCCTCCATTTTCTTATGGCTAAGACCATTGAAGCAATGCTTCTTATTATTGGATAGAACATTAATGTTCACAAATCCGCCCCCGATGAGCCAAAATGTATCATGATATTGAGTCCAAGGGGTTTATAGAGTTATAGAGTGATACTTATACTTGTAAAGGTCACTACGGTATAGGGGTGTCGACACTTAAGGCCTTTTAGCTAATGTTGTGAGCGGGGTTGACGAATGGGCTCCCTTAACGCTCGGGTGAAATAGGGTTTGATAGACCCTAGAAGGAACCCTTAGTGATTATTTCGTGATCCCTCTGTCTACATCGATCCTGCTGGTGGCTCTGGACATGCCTCAGCTAAACTTAACGGTTAAATTGGAATTGAGAGAAAGTTTGATTACTCTATTGATTGTTGTTTGTGGCTCAGGATTGCCCTAATAAATTGAAATGATTTGTAATACTTTGGCTACTCATGAACTAAGTTATTCTTTTAAATGGACTTGTTTACTCTGGATATATTACCAACTACTCGTGGTTTCTCAATGTTATTAAATTGAGAGGTTTTGTTACTCGGTTACTTCCAGTTGTTCCAAATTCTCCAACATGATAGTTTTACTGTTTAAATCTTCTGATTTGTTTCAACTCATGCTTCCGTACCACTCGTTGCTTTACATGTCGTAGTATGTATTTACTCAGTTTTTACTGATCATTTTCTTCAAAACTCCGTCGGATTTTGCCATTTTAAAACCGCATGTCGTCAATCAAGTTTGGGGAATGGGAACGCGGATCGAGACGGAGAATTTTAGCTTAAGTCAGATCACTTAGTAGATTACACACGATTTGTTTTAGATTGTACATATTATCGAAATTTTGTTATGTACTTTAACCGAAATGTAAACTTAATAGTTAATAATCTACTTTTGGTTATCGATTGTCGCGTTAACCCTGAACCGAGATCCCGGGTTGTTTCAATCATCTTTCTGCTGCTCGTCATATTTTGAGATATTTGAAAGCTACTGCTTGTCAAGGTCTGCTTTTCGCTTCCCAATCTTCTCTTCATTTCACTGCATATGCAGATTTAGATTGGGAAGGTTGTTTGGATAGCAGAAGATCTATTTCAGGTTTTCTGGTGTTTCTTGGTAGCTGCTAGGTCAGCTGGAAGTCCAAGAAGCAAACAATTGTTGCCAAAAGTTCTACTGAGGCATAATACATATGCTTATATGCTACTTCTTGTGAAATCAAGTGGCTTGAGTCTCTTCTTGGTGAACTGGATTTTCTGCCTTTCTATTCCTCCTGTGATTTATTGTGATAGCTTATCGGCTCTTCAGATTGCAGCTAACCCCATTCTCCATGAAAAGACAAAGCACATTGAGTTGGAATGTCATCTCACTAGAGACAAAATGCAATCAGGTGCTCTTCAACACAAACATATCTCCAGTGCTTTGATTTTCTTACCAAACCTCTAGCCTTTTCAGTTCTCTTCTCTTCTTGGCAAGTTGGGTATAATTCATCATTTCACCCAACTTGAGGGGGAGTATTAGAGCTTCAGCATTGCAGCCCTTGGACTAAAATTGAAATTTCATCCAAATTGATGACAAGAAACCCAAATGCAGCAGTATTCGTTGGATCATTTGGAAGAATTCTAATCTCATCCGATCAACAATCAACACAGTTTGTAAGTTCAGCCTGTTTCAATAGGCTTGAAACAACTTGTCTGTTTCAAGGCCTTTAAACTGGTTTCAAGGGTTTGAAACAAGCATTGCAGTATTTGGCATGAACTTAGGGAGAGCTTTTGGTTCTAATCTAACTCCTGATCTCTCATGATTTATTATATGTTATTTGATGATGAAAGACAGATCATTCTACTACTCTAAACTGTGATTAATCTATTTGTTTGACTCAGTTTTGCAGGAATATATAGTTTCCTATTTTTCAGGATTTTTTCCTAATCTATTTGAATGCAGGATGGAAATCAATCTGTCAAAGTCATTATGCATATTGATTTGCTATACCTAAAGCTTTCCAACCTTCAAAAAAACAAGATCAAGCCATTATCTTTGAAGATACTGATCAACTAGCCGTTGGGAGAGCTGTTAGAAGAGTCAAAGAATTACAGCTGAATTTTAAGAAAGTTTGTTAAAGAAGATCATGCATATCTTCAATTCAAACTAGGTTCATATAAAGGATTATGAATGAATAATTTTGAAGACACAACTGAGCAGAACATACAGAGACATTTAAACTCCATAGAGGATTGACAAGCAACCAAGAAGCAGATTCACATCACTCAATCCAATTATCCGAAGAACACTGCCTTCTCAGTGAAGACTTAGTTCTCAGTATTCTTCTCTTATGATCTTCAAATTGTATATAATTTACATATTACTTCCATTTCTTACTCTCGTGAGTTTTTCAAGGTGAACAATATAGAATTCTTAGTTAATCAGTTAGCTAGAGCAGATACTAGATAGGTTAGTAAGAACCACAAGCTGTAACAGAGTAAGGCATCTCTCTGTGCTTGAGATCTAGGGTTTAGCTTTTGATTAATAAGAATTGAGTTGAAAATCCTGCCGGGATTAAGTCCCTGATGTAGAGACGCGGGTCCAAGTGGACTGAGCTCTATAAATCACTGTCTCTTGCATTTACTTTGCTGCATTTTACTTATGTTATAAATTGCTCAAAACATGTTTCAGTTCAAGGGCTTGAAACTCATTTCAAGGCCTTGAAAACTATTAGCTTTCTACTGAATTTCTGTTTTGATACCAAGGAATTGACATACTTGCTGCACTTCACAAACTTCTTTTAAACCACTCTTTTAGCAAAAGTTTTCATACTCTATTAAATCCCCCCCCCCTTCTAAAGTATTGATCTTGTAGTTATTCCTATTGTATTGTCTTTCAATTGGTATCAGAGCTTGTATCACTGCATAGATCTAACAATCTTGTGATTATGAGTACTGTAGGAGATGGTGGTTTCTCACAGGGAAGAACTGCTAATAGACCTCCCTTGTGTTTGTGGTGACAATTTTGCGCATTGGAAAGACCTGATGAAAATGTTCATCATTGATCAAGACATGGAGCTTTGGACTATCTTTCAGAAGGGTCCTCATATATTCTACACGGAGAAAGATGGGATCAGAACTCCCAAAACTGAGGATTCACTTTCTAGTTCAGAATTAGAGAATTTATAAGAATTACAGAGCTATGAATCTCTTATATTGTGCTTTGAGTGCATATGAATTTAACAAGATTTCAGTTTGCAAGACTGCCAAGGAGATCTGGGATAAGCTTGTGGTGACCTTTGAAGGAACTAGCCAAGTCAAACAAACCAAGATCAACATATTCCTGAGGAAATATGTACTGTTCAAGATGAATGGAGATGAATCAATTAGAGACATGTTCAAAAGATTCACTGATATTGTCAACAACCTTGATTCTTTGGGAAAACACATTTCCAATGAAGAAAAGGTTATAAAGATTCTGAGAAGTCTTCCTAAAGAAAAATGGGAACCAAAGACTACTGTCATTGAAGAAGCTCAAGATCTATCATCACTTCAACTTGATGACTTGCAAGGAAATTTTCTTACACATGAGATCTCTATGATTGGAGCTGACGGAGATTTACCAGACAGTGCCAAGAATATAGCTATCAATGCTAAGGAGAGTGAACCATATCAAAGCCTTGAAAGAAGATGATGATGAAGATCCTTTTGATCTCATTTCCAAAGCCTTGACCAAGATTCTAAAGATTAAGAAGAACTTTGGAAACAAAGACTTCAGGAAGGACAAACACAAATCCTCCAATAGCAGCGACTACAAAGGTAAATCTATCTCTCATGGTAACAAAGCTAAAGTAATGAATTGCTTTGAGTGTGGTGATGCAGGACACTTAATCAGAGACTGACACACAAGAAAACCAAACACTTTCAGAAGAAAGACCATGATAGAAGAAAGAAAGCTCTGGTAACTTCCTGGATTGATTCTGATTCCTCTAGTAATTCTGAATCTGAAGAAGAACAAGTCAACCTCTGCCTTATGGCCAAGCCTGATGAAAGTTATGAAAAGAACATTGAGGTAATGGTAAACTGTTTGATTTCTAAACCAACAGATGTCCTCACTGACTATCTTAGAACAATGCTTTTAAATGAGGAGGACTATCTAAAAGAGATTAGAACTTTGAAAGAAAAGGTTCATGAGCAAGCAAAAGAGAACGTGGAACTTGTTTGTCAACATCAAAGCCTTGAAATTTCTCAGAAGAAGTCTGACAGAGATTTCAAAGCCTTGGAAACCAATTTCAAGGCCTTGAAAACTCAAGGCAATGAAGTAGTCACTGAGAACTCTCTTTTGAGTGACATAATTGTTGCTCTAAGAAATCATTGTGATGAATTGGAGGAACAAAAGACTACTCTAACTGAGAAACTTCAAGATGCTAAAAATGCTATGACAAAGCTTGTTGGCTCAGAACACAATCAGAACTTGATTCTTGGAGGAAGTTTACAGTTTGTTCACAAAACTGGTATTAGCTACAATCCAACCTTTCCTAGAAAGAGCAACACCAGATTTGTGAAGGCTGTTAAAAAAACTTCTCCTAAGTGCCCTTACTTCAACAGAATTGGTCATGTTACAATGACTTATCCTTTTAGAAGAAGAGACCCTTAAATAATGAGGAACACTTTTCCATTTGAACTTTAAGGACAAGTTAGACAGATTTGGGTTCCAAAAGGGAAATGACCACCTAACATGGTTGACCCCGAATATGAATCTAAATTCCACACTTTGTCCCACAACTGGGTAAGGCAGTGAATGGTGTTTTTAGGTTGTCACCAAGAGTAAAGATCAAATATGGTTTATGGACAGTGGATGCTCCAGACACATGAGTAGAAAGAGATCTTTATTCTGAGAACTGAAAGAGCAATATGAAGGCTCAATCACACTTGGTGAAAAAGGGAAGTGCAACATTTTAGGTATTATTAAATTTAGTTGAGACTCTGAAAATTATATTTCTCATGTCTATTTAGTTAATGGTTTGAAGTTCAATCTGCTTAGTGTATCTAAACTTTTTTTATAATGGTAACAAGGTTACCTTTGACAAAGAGAAATGTTTAATGCAAAATGAGAAATCTGGAATGTGCATTCTCACTGCCTCAAGGTCAAACAATGTCTATACTTTACACACTAACAAAGTTGCAGGTGAAAGCTTGAAGTGTCTCAAGGACTTGAAAGAAGATCAAAGCTTTGGCACAGAAAACTTGGACACATCAACTTTGCATACCTTGAACAAGTTAATCTCTAAAGAAATGGTCAGAGGATTGCCTTCTATCAAATTCAAAGATGATGAAGTATGCAAAGCATGTGCTCAAGGTAAGCAGACAAGGAGCTCCTTCAAGCAAATAAATTTGTAAGTACTACTAGACCCATTGAACTACTTCGCATGGATATTTGTGGTCCTATGAGGACTCCAACTCCAAAGGGTAAGAAGTATATGTTAGATATTTCTTATAGATAAATTTGAAGCTCTAACTGAATTTTCAAAGGTTTTTAAAGAGCTTCAAACCTTGAAAAACCTACCAATTGCTTCAATCAGTAGTGATCATGGTAGAGAATTTGATCAGGTTGAGTTTGATTTATTTTGTGCTAAGTATGGTATCTCTCACAACTTTTCTACTCCAAGAACTCCCCAACATAATGGTGTAGTTGAAAGAAAGAACAGGAATCTTGAAGATATGTCAAGGACAACGTTTCTAGAGAACAAGTTACCAAAGTCATTCTGGGCAGAAGCTGTGAACACAGCCAACTACATACTTAACAGGTGTCTGATTAGGCCAATTTTGAAGAAGACCCACTATGAACTTTTCAAAGTAAGAAAGCTAAATATTTCATATTTCAAACCTTTTGCCTGCACATGTTTTGTTTGTAAGGACAATCTTGGTAAGTTTGATGCAAGAAGTGATGACGGTTTCTTTCTTGGTTACATTCTGACTAGCAAAGCTTATAGAGTTCACAATAAAAGAACTAAGATTGTTGAAGAAAGTATTCATGTCATTGTTTATGAAAGCTATGATGGTAATTTGAGTGAAAATTTTGCAGAATTGAACTTGAACAAGAATGATTCATAAGATGAAGCAGAGACTTTACATTGTTTCAAGGAAAGCTTACAAGAAAACAAGAAGAATTTTCAAGGCCTTGAAAATAGGTCTCAAAGCCTTGAATACGAGCAACAAAAGAATCAAATATATCAAGTGACGCGATTTACTAGCGTGTATTACGCAATTGCACGGTCAAGTAATATAGGGGTGGTATTTCAACCCCAAGTTATCGATCCCACGAGGACAGAGTTGAGATTATTTAATTAGTTATTTAATTTAGAGTACGGTAACATGAGGATGAATTGTGATTTAAAAAGTTCGTCACCCACAAACAAGTGACTAAAAGCCAAATAACAAACTAATCTAATATTTTTTTTTTAATTTTTTATTTAATAAACTAGTATGGAGAAACTAGGCGATCTCTAGATCACCTAGGGCTATAGACGATTTCTGAATTATCTGAGTAGCACGTTAATTCTATCATAATCAAGCCGGGTAATAGACTATGACAATCTCACGTCGGTCTCATGTCACTCTACATCTCAGTTGACTACAATCTCCTCTAGGTCTCATGTTGTCTACCGGTCCATTCTAGCAGGTCATCTACTGGCACGATAATGGGTCCTGTCGGTCCACCGTTTCACGAAACAGTTGAATTATCCTACCAAATCTACCCACACTAGACAATCCTCTTCACTGCTCCTACCGGTCTTGGTGATTTGGGATTGGTGCTCATATCTCATCCTAGCTAGTTAAAATCAATGTCGCGCACTTCACTAGCTAACTAACGGTTCCGGTTAATTACTCAATCCCCATTAAGAATTACGCAAATAATATGAACAATTGAATTAGGAAGAATATTAACATTGAGCGAGATGATGATCTACAAACAACCCTAAGTTCATGAATATCAAATCCTAAACTAGCCGTGTCAATAGACTAGATTCATCAACAAGTTCATGAAACCAAAATCCATTCAATAGAAATCGACTCCCAAAGCATGAAACAAAGTCTTAACCCGGAAAAGTAACCGTCTACATAAACTCTAGACTCTCATAGAGACGCCTAGCAAATAGTCTATCTACTAATAACAATCGTAGCAAAACAAGTGAGTTTCTCCATAGAAAAGATTTAGAGAGTAAGAAGAAGTAGAAGAACTCAAACCCTAGACCTCCAATGGCGATCTTGAAGTCTCCACCTTCGTCTCCTTCGTTCCTTTTCTTTTTCCCAATGTCACTATGTGTTTTTTCATCCTCTAGGTCGTTTTTAGACCCCCCTCAAGTGATTTTCCGTCATCACTTCTTCAAAATTGCATTCTGGCCCCAAAACTTTATTTTTTAATTCTGCTTCTAATTACTTGGAATTAAAAACCAATTTTTGGGAATTACCTTAACTCTTGCGCGCTGCTGTTACAATTCCTATGAATTACTTTCCAATTCCGTGAGTTACAGTCCAATTCGTGGGAATTACAGTCCAATTCGTGGGAATTGCTTCTGACTTGAATCTGCATTCTGCAAATCCATTCTAATTCGCAAGAATTCCATTCCAATTCATGGGAATTAGATTCAGCCTTTCTTTTCTCATCTTAGCATGCAACTTGTTCTCCTCTCTTTCCTTGGCCATTTCTTCATGCTCCTCCATTTACGAAGCTCATTTCCGATATCCGATCTTCTCCCGAGCCTCCGATACCTGCAACTCACAACACGAGCACACACCGGCATCATATATGAAAATGCCCGGATTTGCAATTAAGCGCTCGAAGCTAAACTTCTACGTTTTCGCCACTTTCATAGTGTGTAACTAGTATAATTAACCGGGGAATCACACAAAACGGTATTAAACGTGTAAGAAATATAACTCTAATGCAGATTTATCATCAAGCTACTTCCTCAAGATCTCAAAGGATTGAGAAGTTACCTGGAGAACCTGAGCCATGGACTCCAAGAAAGAGATTCAAATACTTGTCATCTCATCCAGTTGATAACATTATATCTGATCCATCCACTAGTACACATACAAGATCTCAATTGAAAAACTTGTGTGCTTTTAATGATTTTGTTTCTCTTGTAGAACCCAAAAATGTGAAAGAAGCATTACAAGAAGCAGACTGGATCGTTGCAATACAAAGTGAACTCAATGAATTTGAGAGAAACAAGGTGTGGAATCTAGTTCCTCCACCAAAAGATCAGTATGTCATTGGCACAAGATGGGTGTTCAGAAACAAGTTATATGAAAATGGCAAGGTAATAAGAAACAAAGCCAGACTAGTAGCTCAAGGCTACAATCGGGAAGTAGATATTGATTATGAGGAGACTTTTGCTCCTGTTGTAAGGTTAGAAGAACTTATAATGTTACTTGCATTTGCATCTTACATGAATATTAAACTTTTTCAAATGGATGTCAAGTGTGCATTTCTAAATGGTTATTTGCTAGAAGTTTATGTGCCTCAACCTCCTAGATTTGGAAATGATGAGTTTCCTGATCATTTTTATAAACTTGGAAAAGCTCTATATGGTTTAAAACAAGCTCCAAGGGCTTGGTATGAAAGACTGTCAAAGTTTTTACTTGAAAATGGTTTCAAGAGATGATTGGTTGATAAAAGTCTTTTCATAAAGACTCATGGGTAAGACATTTTAATAGTTCAAATCAATTTTGATGATACTCTGTTTGAAGCTACTAATGATTCTCTTTGCAAATATTTCTCAAGTCTTATGAGCAGGGAATTTGAGATGAGCTTAATGAGAGGTGAACTTCTTCCTTGGACTGCATGTACAACAGATGAAGAAATGAATCTTTCTGAATCAAAATAAGTATGGAATTGATCAACAAGTACAATATGTCTCAGTCCAAAGTTACAAAGACTCATATGAGTTCTACATTATCCTTAGATAATGATCAAGCTGGTAAGAGTGTAAATCAGAAAGAGTATAGAGGTGTGATTGGCTCTTTGCTATATCTCACTGCTAGTAGACCAGACATTATGTTTAGTGTCTGTATGTGTGCAAGATTCCAATCTGACCCCAAAGAGCCACATTTAACTGTTTTCAAGTGAATATTCAGATATCTCAATGGTACCAAAGACTTAGGGATTTGGTATCCAAAACACTCTAACTTTTCTCTTTGTGGATATTCAGATGCTGAATTTGCAGGATATAAAGTTGACAGAAATAGCACTTCAGGGTGTGCCAATTCCTTGATCATCCCTAATTAGCTGACACTCAAAGAAACATAATTCTGTGGCATTATCAATAGCTGAAGCTGAATTATAGCAGCTGGAGCATGTTGTTCACAAGTGTTGTGGATTGCTCAGCAAATGAGGGATCTTGGATTAGGTTTCAATGAAATACCTATCAAATGTGACAACAGTAGTGCTATTTCAATTACAAAGAATTCAGCTTAGCATTCCAGAACCAAGCACATAGATGTTAGACATCATTTCATCAGAGATCATGCTGATAAAGGTGATATTTCTCTTGAATTTGTTTCTACTAACATGCAACTGCCAGATATTTTCAATAAACCATTGCGAGAAGAAAGATTTACAACCCTCATATTAGATATGGGTTTAGGGGAGTATCAGGTAAGGTTAAGGTAAAGCTTTATGTGTTTCAAAGTTTTGAACTGATTTTCAAAGCCTTGAAAATCGTTTCAAAGCCTTCATGTTACTTCTTTTAGCAGTATAGCCTTTCAAGGCCTTGAAATTATTTTCAAGGCTTGAAAATAAGTATGTATGCTATTTAGTTAAAAAAAACTTGGATCTCTCAATATTGGATTCTATCTCTTTAGATAATTGCCCAATATTGTATTTAATTTTTAGAATATTTTCATATAAATCAACATTATTTTATTTCCTTTCCCACGTCACACACACACACACACAAATTTGAATTTCATTCAAACTGTAAAGATCTCAAAAAGATTCGGAAATATTTATGTTTCCTTATCTTACTCAAACTCTCTAGTATTTATCTTCTTATGTCCCTCTCTTCTCCACATCATTCATGCCTATCTATTCTCTACCCCAAACCCTAATGAGCACGATAAGAGAATCCTAAAGAATCGAGATGGCTAGAGGTTTAAAGGTGATTTCAGAAAAAGAAGAGGAAGACTACAGAAGATGTGATTCAGACTATCAGTGATGATTCCAGTTCCACAACTCCAACTGAAGACAAGGCTCCTTCTCCTCCAAAGACATGAGCAAGAAAGATCTGACACCAACTTGTAGCAAGAAGAAGAAGGCAGATTAGTCTGCTCCTGAGAAACAGCTAGAAGAGCAAGTGGCAAGTCCAAATACGTTGAAGAATAAGAAGAAGCCTACAATTTTTGACAAGGGAAAACAAAAAGTTGTAGAGGTTGCGCAAGAGAAAAGCACTGGCAAAAGAACTGCAGATCTATTCAGAAAAGCCTCAATCCCCTGGTAAGAAACTTTCTAGCAAGTGGTTTGTTTCTCAAACTGGCAGAGGTCAGTGGTTAGATGGTTTTGCTTCTAGGCATGTAGCCTATTGTAGCATGGTTAGTGTTAACATGTTGAAAACCATGAATCTGGAGTGTGTTAAGAGGCTGAAGAAAAATTATCTTTGGAAAGTTCTAAACCCTCCTGATGTTTCCTACCCTAGGCTTACTAGAATTTTCTACTGTTAATCTGGTGATTCAATACAAAGTTGCTGGGATTACAATGGAATTAGATCACTCAGAGTTTGCAAATGTTCTTGGCTGTCCCAAGAGGTACAATACTGAGAACTACCCCAACAAAGTTGAAGCTTTGAAACTGGATAGGGACATTTTTTTCCCTACCTAATGTCTCTACCTCCTCTAAACAGTTAACACACTCTGTACTAACTATTGAAGCCAAAGATTTGTTCACAATCTTAATGAGGTGTGTAGTGCCTAGGGAGAATTCAAAAGAGCTGCTGACTGATAGAGTATTGTATTGTATCTGATCATGCATGGATATGAGATTGATCTTCCAAAAATTGTGATGGAACACATGCTCTACTCCCATACCAAAGAAAGAAAGCACCCTTTACCTTATGCTAATTTGCTTTCTGCATTCTTTCTTCACCTTGACCTTACTTCTGACAGAGAAGAAACCATTACTACTGGTTTTAGTGTGCTTGATGAGAAAGCATTTGAGAGAATTGGTGTAGTGAAAACCAGTGATGGGATATGGAAGTTGTACTCTGATCTGTCTGAGAAGGACTTGCAATCCAAGAAGTTTCCTAAACCCAAGGACTTGAACCCTCCTTCAAACCTACCCTCTCAACCTCAAGACCTTTCCATGGTGGTTCAAAAACTTGAAATTCTTGAGAAGGATATGGATGAGCTGAACGAAAATCAGCATGAGTTTGGCACTGAATTCAAGCAGGTAAAGTATATGGTTGAAAGTATCTTCAAGAGCATCAATTTACTTCATGTGGAAGAAGGTTCAACCAGAGATTTGTTTAGTGAGCATACAACTCAGGATGAGACTATAGGGGTGGTGGACAAAGGAAAACAAGTAGTTTAGGAACAGGGTGATGAAGAACAGGAACAAGCTGATGCTGAAAGTCCAGACTCTAGGATGGTGATCAAGGATCTCATAAAGAAGAAGAAGAAAGCTGTCATTCCAGAGACAGTGACTGAAGAACAACTGTTTGAAGAAACTGGTGGTGTTATAGAAGAAAAACATGCTGATGAGAGTTATGAAGAAGATAGTGGAGAAGAAGATGATGAGCCCAATGGAGATGGAGACCCAACCCCTTAATTCTTGCCTCTTCTTTCTTTCCGTTTTCAAGGCCTTGAATCTCTCTCCAAAGTCTTGAAAATTTTTCTTCTTTCACTTTTTGTTTTTTTTTTACCAAATTTCGATCCAACATTTTCTCAGTCTTTTTTGATGAAATTCAAAAAGGGGGAGGAATTTAAGTGTTTTACTTGTTTACTTTTAGTACATTTTATCTGACTTAGAGATCTGGTTCAGATCACTAGGGTTTGCTAGACTTTGCTACTGTTTTGTTGCTAATAAGATGGATCACTTGGATATCTTGTGTTAAATTTTAATATCATGGATTCTGCTATGCTTTAATGAATATTTTTTGCAGAGAATCAGTTCCTAAAAGGCTTTTGGTTTTGTCTTTCATCAAGGGGGAGATTGTAAGTTCAGCCTGTGTCAAAGGCTTGAAACAGCTTATGTATTTCAAGGCCTTGAAACTGGTTTCAAGGGTTTGAAACAAGCACTGCAATTTTTGGCATGAACTTAGGGGGAGCTTTTGGTTCTAATCTAACTCTGATCTCTCATGGTTTATTATATGTTATTTGATGATGAAACACAAATAATTCTACTACACTAAATTGTGATTAATCTGTTTTTTTTACTCAGTTTTTGCAGGACTATATAGTTTTCTATTTTTCAAGATTATTTCATAATCTATTTGAATGCAGGATGAAAATCAATCTGTCAAAGTCATTATGCACATTGATCTGCTATATATACCTAAAGCTTCCCAACCTTCTAACAAACAAGATCAAGTCAGTATTTTTGAAGATACTGATCAACTAGCCGTTAGGAGAGCTGTTAGAAGAGTCAAAAACTTGCAACTGAATTTTAGGAAAGTTTGTTAATGAAGATCCTGCATATCTTCAATTCAAATTAGCTTCATAAAAAGGATTTTGAATGAAGACTTTCGAAGACACAACTGAGCAGAACATACAGAGACATTCAAACTCCACAGAGGATGGACAAGCAACCAAGAAGCAGTTCCACATCACTCGATCCAATCATCTGAAGAACAGTACATTCTCTGTGAAAACTTAGTTCTCATTGTTCTTCTCTTCTTATCTTCAAATTATATATCATTTATATATTACTTTGAGTTCTTATTCTCGTGAGTTGTTCAAGGTGAACAATATAGAATTCTTAGTTAATCAGATAGCTAGAGCAGGTACTAGATATGTTAGTGAGAACCACAAGCTGTAACAGAGTAAAGCATCTCTCTGTGCTTGAGATTTAGGGCTTAGCTGTTGATTAATAAGAATTGAGTTGAAAATCCTGTAGGGAGAAGATCCCTGAGGTAGAGAGTAGGTCCAAGTGGACTGAACTCTATATGTCTTGTGTCTCTTGCATTTACTTTTCAGTTCCATACTTAGTTCTTTTGCAGCATTCAAAATAGTTTCATTTCAAGGGTTTGAAACTCATTTCAAGGCCTTGAAATGGACTTATATTTTTATACTTCAACTGTTTGCATTCCAAGGGCTTGAAACTCATTTCAAGGCCTTGAATCTCCTTACAAATCTATTGAAACCACTATTCTTGCAAGTTTAGCAAAAGTTGGCATACTCTATTCACCCCCCCCCCCCTTCTAGAGTATTGATCATGTATTGATACCTACTGTACACCCCTTCAATTGGTATCAGAACTTGTATCACTGCATAGATTTAACCATATTGTGATTATGAGTGCTGTAGGTGATGGTTGTTTCTCTCAGGGAAGAGCTGCTAACAGACCTCCTCTCTTCTGTGGAGACAATTTTGTTCACTGGAAAGCCTTCATGAAAATGTTCATCATTGATCAGGATATGGAACTCTGGACTATCATTCAGAATGGTCCTCACACTTTCTACATAGAGAAAGATGGGATTAGAACTCCTAAATCTGAAGACACTCTCTCTTCTTCTGAGTTAGAACAATTTTCCCAAAATTATAAAGCTATGAATCTCTTATGTTGTGCTTTGAGTGCAGATGAGTTTAACAGGATCTCAGGTTGTAAGACTGCCAAGGAGATCTGGGATAAGCTTGTGGTGACCTTTTAAGGAACCAGCCAAGTCAAAAAAACCAAGATCAACATATATCTCAGGCAATATGAGCTATTCAAGATGAATGGAGATGAGTCAATAAGAGATATGTTCAAAAGATTCACTGACATTGTCAACAATCTAAATTCATTGGGAACACATATTTTCAATGAAGAAAAGGTTAGAAAGATTCTGAGAAGTCTTCCAAAGGCAAAATGGGAGCCAAGGAATACTGCTATTAAGGAAGCTCAATATCTCTCATTACTTCAACTTGATGACCTACGAGGGAAGTTCCTTACACATGAAATATCCATGAATGAAGCTGATGGAGAATTACCAGAAGGTGTCAAGAACCTAGCTCTCAAGGCAAATGAGAATGAGCTATCTCAAAGCCTTGAAACAAAAGATGATGATGAAGATCCATTTGCTTTGATTTCCAAAGCCTTTAACAGAATTTTCAAAATGAAAAAGAACTTTGGAAACAAGGATTTCGGCAGAGATAGACACAGATAATGATAGAAGAAATAAAGCTATGATAGCTTCCTGGAGTGATTCAGAAACCTCAAGTGAATCTGAATCTGAAGAAGAACATGCCAACCTATGCTTTATGGCCAAGCATGACGGAAAGTTCTGAAAGGAAAATTGAGGTAATGGTAAACTACTTGATTTCAAAACCAACAGAAGCCCTCTTTGATTATCTTAAAACAATGCTTTTAAATGAAGAGGACTATCTGAAAGAGATTAGAGTTTTGAAAGAAAATGTTCATGAGTAAGCAAAAGAAAACATGCATCTTGTTTGCCTAAATCAGAACCTTAAAATTTCTCAGAACAAAACTGACAGTGATTTGAAAGCCTTGAAAGCTAGTTTCAAAGCCTTGAAAACACAAGTAAAGGACGCAGTCACTGAAAACTCTCTTCTGAGTGACAGTATTGTTAATCTAAGACATCAAGTTGATGAATTGGAGAAACAAAAGACTACTCTAACTGAGAAACTTCAAGAACCTAAACAGTCAAAACAAGACTTGCAGGCTCTGATCACAACTTGAACTTGATTCTTGGAGGTAGCTTAAAGTCTGTTCATAAAAATGGTATTGGTTACGATCCAAATTTTCCCAAGAAAAACAATACCAAATTTGTGAAAGATGGAAGCAGAACTTCTCCTAAATGCCATTACTGCAATAAGATTGGTAATGTTAAGATGACTTGTCCTTTTAGAAGAAGAGACCCTCACATAATGAGGAAGACTTTTCCATTTCAAATCAAAGGACAAGTTAGACAGATTTGGGTTCCTAAAGGGGTTAGACCACCTAACATGATTGAACTTGAATATGAATCTAAATTCCACACTTGGTCTACAGCTGGGTAAGGCAGTGAATGGTGTTTGCAGGTTGTCACCAAGACCAAAGACCAGAAAGGGTTTATGGACAATGGTTGCTCAGGACACATGAGTGGAAAGTGATATTTGTTCTCTGAATTCAAGGAGCGATATGAAGGATCAATTACACTTTGTGAAAAAGGCAAATGCAGCATTCTTGGTATTGGTAAAGTTGGTACAAATTCTGAAAATTTCATTTCTGATGTATATCTAGTTGATGGTTTGAAATTTAACTTGCTTAGTTTATCTCAACTTTGTGATAATGGTAACAAGGTTATAGTTTACAAAGATAAATGTGTGGTGCAAAATGAGAATCTAGCAATTGCATCCTCACTGTCTCTAGGTCAAAAAATATCTATACTTTTCAAACTAACAAACTTGCAGGAGAAAAATTGAAGTGTCTCAAGGCCTTGAAAGAAGATTTAAAGCTTTGGCACAAAAAGTTGGGACACATTAGCTTGAATACCTTAAATAAGTTAGTTTACAATAACTTAGTAAGAGGTCTTCCATCTATCAAGTTCAAAGATGAAGAACTATGCAAGGCATGTGCACAAGGCAACCAAACTACACAAGTAAATGTAACAAGACTATGCAAGACGAAACATGGCCAGTGAAAGTAGACACAATCCCCCCCCACCCCCAAACACACACACACACACACTTAATATAGTAACCCTCATATTTATCTTATATTTTTAACTTATAAGTGATGTTAGTGTTACATAATTGAGTGTTTAAGGTAAATATTGTGTTAATTGTGCTAGACTTTTTATTAAGAAAAGCTATAAAGTAGAAATCAAGTTGTATGTATGTTTTATTTGATAATTATAATGTCTTTTAGAGAATGTTTAGGGCCCTTTTTGTAATATTTTATGAGAAATAAAATATATAATTCTAGTTTTAGTTGAATGTTATGGATACACCAAGTACATGCATCAATATTAAATTGATAGTGTGCATTACATGATTTAAAACTTACTTGTTCTCACTTATTTTGGTGTGACCATCACACTCAATTATTTTGGGACTATATTAGCACAAGTTGCATCATTGTCATCATTTTTCTCCACATTTTTCTCACTCAAGAATGACATAAAGCTCTCATTTCTCTCCTCTTTGCTTCAGTCCTGCTTTTGTTCTTGACCCTCCACAAACATGGTCTAAAAAGTAAGTTTTTGAGGTTTTAAGTGTTGGAAACCATCTTGGGTGTTAGTATATCTATTGGGGAGAAAGTTTTGAGCATTTTATTCAAGATTGGAGCCTCTAAGAACTATTGATCATCACTTTTTCAAACCCACATCAAGAACATCATGAAAATGAGAAGTAAGTCCTTCATATCTGAATCTACATCATGATTTTGATCATTCATTCCTCATTCTTGTTATTCTATGGCAATTATTTAGTTGCATGTTATTGGATCACCATCATAAAGACAAAATTGCAGTATTGATAATCTCATTAGTATGATGGCATGATGGATTTATGGTTGCATGTTCTTGATTCATCATCAACTTCATGATCTTCATACATGCATGTGCAAAAATGAGTATGTTGAGTAAAAACTCTTAGATTCATGAAATTAAGTGGTGTGGATACTGATATGTATGTTAGTTAGACCTTGTACTAGTTCAATTTTCAGATCCTGGTAGGGAAGTTCTTGCATGCAACAAGTTTTCCAAGTAGAGAAAACCATAAAGTTCATGTTTTGAGCATATATTCACGAAATTGGGAAAAATACTTAACCTTTTCAGAAAATTATGAAAAATTTACTGTTAATGTTATTTCATGTGATATTTCTATAGTAAAAATTTCAGAGACATTGGACCTGTATTTCACTTTAATCGGCCAAAAACTAGTTCTGTTTTAACACTCTGCTCAACCCCAGACCAGTGAGGTTTTTCATACATTTTATGCACTTGTTCTACTCCAATGGTTAGAAAATTTGGATATTTTTTCCCCATGGCTGTTACATATTTCCACTTAAAATTTCATAACTTTTGAAATTCCTATGAATATATTATGAATTTACTCCCAAGACCTCTTTTCAACCTCTGATTTACACCTAAACAGCTCTGAAAGTTAATGTTTAAACATACTTAAAAGTTTTCATAATTTTTGATATTTTTATATGTTATCATTAAACTCTTTATCTATGTTATGTAAAAAGTTTGGATGTCGAATAATTATTTTGATCTACTTATGAATTTTTAAACTAATGGTAGTCATATTTTATTTATGAGCATAATCTAGAAGTTGCCAAGTTTCTCAATGGTAGTTTATGTAAGTTATTTTTCGTTCATTATATGTTATATTGCTCTTATGTGCTGCATTTTACATCTCATATGCATCTACAAACATGTTTAATTCTATACAAGCTGAGAATATGTGAGAAAAGTTAGTTTATTTGCATTAATAAGATTGGTATCGTTGAACTAAGTGATTATGTGCTATGTTTGGTATGATTTTATGCTAAGTGATTATATGTGTGATTTGTAGCCTTATTTTCTATTTACGTGACAATGGAGTTGATGATCATGTGCCTAAAGATGATTGAATTTGGAATAAAGAAATATTAAGTAAATGGATTAAGCTCGCAAGATGAGTTACTCTACCTCCCAAAGTTTGTACCGAACCTCAAGTTTCTTACAAGCTTATGTATGTTCATGTTTCCCCATTATGTATGTATGTATGCTTTCGAATCAAGTAAACGTTGTATGCCCCATGAATGCTAAGAAAAAAAAAGGATAATTCATAAGATAAAACACGTTTTCAGAAAAGGACACTGTACCAGAGTGAAACCCCCTTTCGGGTATAGGCAGTCTACAACCCTTTTGTCGGGGCAATATAGCAGACAAAGCGTCGCATCACGAGCCGTCACGATGGACATGTCCCTATGTTATGTTATGTTAAGTCACGAAGGTTACATGTGCCGTAAGACAAGAAAATAAGCAAGCATGTTCAAGTACATTATGGTCTCTACGTGAAACAAAGCAAGGTTCCTATTTGGAACAATATGATTTCACACGACTCATGTTTTACGTTACGCTTTCTTTATGATACACATTATGCTTTATGAATGTCATGATCTTCCAAGTTTCTCCAGTGTATGTATGTATGACTATGCCTTATGTTCATGATGCCCCATGGAAAGTTAGCCCCTTTTCGTTTTCTAAACCTACGGAGGGGCGTATATGTAACTCAATGAGCTAGTTGAGCTCACTCTTTTAAATTACATTTTTTCAGGTTTTAAAGACACGTAAGAAGCAAGAAGTAGCAAGGCGTGAATTTGATATGTGATAACGTGCTTCGTGGTGCTTATGTTCTTAGATGTTGATGATATGCTAGACGACTTGAACTAGTGTAGAATACATGTTGGTAAGTTAGTTTAAGAATGTAAGAGTTATGAAATGTATATAAGACCTTGTATGAGCCCTTGTATGATACTTAGAGCATCTCCAACCCATTGCTTTTTCCCCCTCCCCTCACATCCCCCTCCCCCTCCCCCTCCACCCACGGGCCCGCCATTTTCCCCCTCCCCCTCCCCCTCTCCTTCCGCCAAACTACTAATCGTCTCCAACCCATTTCTTCCCCCCCCCCCCACCCGAAAAATTAATTTGTAATATATATTTAATGATTTAAAAATGAATAATTAGTACAAAAAAAATAAATGAAAAATTGTTTACCAATGTGTATACATATACACACACACACAGGCATACACACAAGAAAAGATGTTAATAATAATAACAATGATAATAATACTAATAATAATTAAAATAATATTAACAAATAAAACTTTTATTCAAAAATATAACGATTACAAGTATGAAAAAGTCGTTATTACAAGAAATAAAATTAAACACTTATACAAAAATGCAACGAGTAGAGCGATAAAACACACAAATTGAAATAAACCAACCTAACAACGATTATAAGTTCTTTCGTTAGTTGAAAGGATTAAATTTAAAAAAAATAATATAACGATGCCTTTTCGTAAATATAGTTTCCAACAATCGTGACTACATTACTAATTTTAAAAAATAATAAAAAATATTAATCATAATAATAAAATAAATAATATAATCACAAAATATTAGTATGTGTAATTAAAATTATCAAATATTCAATTAATTAATCATTCCTTGTAGGGGGAGGGGGAGGGGATGTCCATGGGGAAATCCCCCCTAACCACCCCTCACCCAAGGCAAAATTTATCCCCATAGCACCCCCTCCCCCTCCCCCCATGGGGTTGGACATGAACCGTATTTTTATACGATTTTCCCCTTCCCCCTCCCCCTCCCCCTCCCCCCATGGGGTTGGAGATGCCCTTAGTACTTCCCCGAATTATGCTATGCTTATGTTACGAGTCGAGAGGGCTAAATATAAGTTACTTCCAAGTTCAAATTTCTTTCTTAATCATCTTTTCATTTATGTTACAAGTAAAATTGTTTACAACCCCAAGTAATTTTTATTTACGCCTCCCCTAAGTTTCAAAAGTAAATTTCAATCATGATTTTTGATAAATTACTTGTTTAGCCTCTTGACGAGTACAGGCCTCACCGGCATGTCGCGCCCTTTTTCGACAAAAATTAATCCCAAGTATAGGATATCGTCCGAAGTAATAATATCAGGTAAGTCCGGAGTCGAATCCACAAGGAGAGGAGGTTAGACAATGACTTTCTAAACTAGAAAACGACTAACTAAGCAAGTAACGCAAATTTCTCAAAGGCTTTGAAGCTTTCCAAGCTATCAAATCCACCAAAATCAATTGATGGAGCAAGTTGAGATTTGAGAGTTCGCTAAACTAAATAACTAAGAAAGAAGTGAAATAACAAGTAGAGGGGCTAGGGATAATCGGTTTCTCTAGTGACCAATCCTCATCTTATATTCAAGTCCGTTTCTCAAATCGCATGTGTCAATCCACAAGACAAGTATCTCAAGAAGTGATTTCTCATTGCAATCCAACTCGTGAAAAGAGAAGTGTGCAAATCCAACATGCACATCAAGCACTAAAGAGGCTATTTAAATGAGATTCCCCTAATTTCAAGATTTTCAAGCATGAAACATATTTAAACACACATTAGTGTTTCCACATGAAGGATCAAGCAACAAATGAGATTTGTAAATTCTCACACAAATCACCTAACTAGTACTCAATTTCTCAAAGTTAGGATTGATGAGTTCCTCTTACTCAAGTGCAACCTCAAACCAAACAAGTCAAGAGTACTCGCACATCTACCTATTGAATTCATTAAAAAATTCAACTAGAGAAATCCAACCATTGCATTAAGCATTCAAATGAACCCAATACAGCCCAATCGTCCTTGAAGTTCAAATTTAATCAATATGAGGATTGAGGCACTAGATAGTCCCAAATCACCCAAGCAATTGAATTAGCTAAGCATGATAGATTCAAGAGAGTAAGAGAGAAATGATCTTTTCAATATCAATACTTGAATCAAACACTTATAATCACCAATTCAACCTCTCGGACACTTGAAAGTAAAAATTACTAAGCAAAATAACTCATAAACACAAGTTAGACTTCAAATTGGAGAGCACAAAGCTATGAATCAGCTTCAACTACTCAAAATGATATAATCTAACAACTAAGCAGTTGCTACTGCAGCTGTGTACTGCAGCAAGAGCACACCAAATCAGAGCACAAGAAGAGCTCAAAAACAGCTCCAAAACTGATGAAAACTTATTCAATTCGATTCTCCTCTCTCCCTCTCTTCCTATATGAGTGTTCTTAACCCTTAGATAGATAGAACAACCCAAATAGGGGCAAAATTGGAGAGAGAGAGAGAGAGAGATAAGAAAGTAAAGACCCATGACCGAGCACTGTGTGAACCGTTGGTGTGTGTAGAGACCCTCAAAATTTCTTCATCTTTGCTTTATATAGACTCTGGGGATGTGTTTCGTAGCCACCAAGGCATCATCTCCATCGTTGAATTGATCTAAGAATCTCTTATTCGTCGATTCTTATCGCCCTCAAGAACCCTAGGTAATTTGGGTCTTTCTTTGTTCCGTCGTTTTGGGCCAAATTGAGGGGTGCAATGGAGAGGTCTTGGGCTGAGGAGCGTTTTGGTATAAGATTTGCTTGATTTGGGTGCGATTTGAGGCGGGGCTGAGATTGGAAGAAGCTTCGTCGTAGCTTCAATGGCTTCTCTTGGGTCTGTTGTGCGTGTTCCAGCGACGGGGAGAGAGAAAGAGACGCTTGGCTCAGATATTTTTGCCGAAATGCAAAAAGGCCCCCTAGGTTTGCTGGGGGCTTTAAAATGCCCCCATCGCTTAAAACAAAGGCTGAAATGACACCCCTTGCTGTTATATCTCTTCAACGCTGCCGTTTAATCGGTAAGAAATTGTCACTTAGCACCCCCAATCCGTTAGAACCTTCTCTATTAGGCCCTTGACTTCACTTTTATCTTGCAATTTGACCTCTTGGCTTCTCAATCTTCAATATTTGGTATCTTTTTCACTTGATTTCTTCAAAATAGACCCATCTAACTCATTCTTCACGTCTCTTAGCCCTCCAAATCATCTTAATTCATCATTCAAGTTCTCCCTACCATGTCTTCACCTACAAAATAAGAGAAAAACAACCAAAACTACAAGAGCAAGCATAAGTCTAGAATTAGTGATATAACACACAAATTACACATAAAAGAAAGTTAAGAGGAGTTCAATAACCTACTAGAATATGCAATTTAAATTCGTTAACAACCCCCCCCCCCAACTAGCCTTTTGCTCGTCCTTGAGCAAAGAGAGCGATAAAAGTAGTGAACTAGTGAAAAACCAATCATGAGAGACACACAATCAACTAGAAAAGGCTCGACTCTATTCTAAACTAGACTTAAATATTTACAAACAAACACACACACATTATCTATCCTAAGTGAGAACCCAATGAAATAAAATACTAAAAGTTATTAGTTAATTTTAATTTTTTTGGTGGGAAAAAAGAAGAATGCACAAATGTCTCCTTAAATAAATTCTCAAAGTCCACAAAGAATGAGAAAGAATACTATGGACGTCTAAGCATATACTCATACAAATGTGGGCGGTGTTTGGTAGAAGGTGACTCTTGCGATCCACAAAACTTGTTAGTTAAGTCCAATTTGCGAGAAAGTATGTCTTCAAAAATAATGATCATACTTATTCAGAAGCACCCATGTAGAATGGACATCCAAAGCTTTGAACAAAATCGAGTTTTAGAGTGGGGGATGTGGTTGTGGGCTTGTATGACTTTTTTGTGAATTTTTTGTGAGGTGGTGCAATTTTTTTCCTCATTATTGGAGGTTTTAGCATTAAACCTTTTTTTCCACACATGTCCACCTCTAATCCAAGGTTCTCCAAGACCCACAACAAAAGATAGAAATATACAAGCGAGTGGGCTTTTTAAGCTAAACCAAGGGGACTATCTAGGTGGTGGCATGACATTAATCCCCGAACACCCCTCTATTTCTTAGGCATCGCATAGGGTGCCTCTATTTCAAAATAAGTGACTCAACTAAAACTTCATAAGACTCAATAAATCTATCAAAGAAGAAAATAAAATCTAGACTCAAGATAAAAGGTTTAAAATAAGTAAAACTATCAAAGGAAGAACAGAAAATCTATGGTTTGACACCGGAAAGAGTGATGCCTCTCATGAAAGGTTCACACATTTTTTTTTTCAATTTTTTTTTTTCTTTTTTGGATTTTTACTTTTTTTTTTTCATTCTTTTTTATTCATTTTCTTTGTATTTTTTAATGTAAATCACTAATGAAAGAATAATCATGCAAGTAACCATTTAACCATGAAATAAGTCTACTCCACCCCCCAACTAAAATATCACATTGTCCTCAATGTGTTGGAACAATGGAAGAACAAGTAAATTTAAGCAAGAGATAAAGGGATAGTGAAACCACATTTCGCATTATTGGCCACCAAGCACAAGTCCTCCTCTAATAGCAACCTAAAAAATGTTCATAGAAAAGAAAGAAAGAAAACAAAATGCAAGAAATAGAGATAAACTAATTTATTTATTTACAACTAGGGTGGTGGAACAAAGAAAATGATGCTATCCCATTCCAATCTTGGAAATTTCTTTCCATGCAGTGCCCCTACTTCATTCCTATAAAAGTACTTCTCCTTCAAAAATTTTGATTCATCAATTAGAATAGAAAGGAGAAGTAGGGACAATGCACAAAATATGAATAAGAGATGCAAGCAAAATCTAGCAATAAAGTTAGAGAAAGTAGTTACGTCATGCATCATCTTAAGAAAAGGGTTTGAAATCCTCAAATGAAATGAATCATAGAATGAGTCTTCATAAGTTGCCATTTTTTTCACTTGAAATCACGACTTGAGAGATGGAGGCAACTTGTGAATCATCAATCTCATCACTTCCATACTTAGCACATGGATTTAGAGATGTGTCCTCACAAGAAAGAGGTAAAATCATTTGATAACATGAAACCACATCCAAAGCCTTAGGCTCATGATTTGGATCACTGACTTGGTCAAGTTGAGCCAATATTCTGTCCTCTTCATCAAAGTTAATTGCATCTTGCATGAGAAGAGACGAGTAGGAAGTTTCACTATCATACAAAAATTATATTTCCTCCCAAGTAAGCTCATCTAATTCTTTAGAAGATGTAGTAAAAGAGTCTACATGAATCGGAGTATCAACATTTGAACCCCCCAACTTACTTGAAGGTCCTTCCACAATTTCTAGAGGAGGGGGTTCTCCTAGAGTATCCTCTAATTCATCACAAAGCACGTAATGTTCATGATCATTGGAACTCCGATGAGTAATACGCTCTTCATGAGCACAAGACAAGACAACATTTCCTTCATAAGTAGTATCAAATTCGACCTCCAACTCATCACCATTTTGTGAATCCTCCTCACATGTGTCACTATGTGAGTCATCCAAAATGAATCCACTCATTTCATGAATTGAAGAGTCTTTATCATAAACATCAATCTCACTACCAACATCACTATCACATGCTTCTTTAGAATGTGCAAACGATAAATGAACACAATCGCCTATCCTAGTGGCAACAACTCCATCATCAAACACATCATCAAAAATTTAATCATGAGTAGGCTCGTGATGTGTGTGAATGGGAACAAGAGACTCGTGTGATAGTAAGTCTTGTGAAGAGTGAGAACTATATTCAAAAGACGCATCATCTTGACATTGTGAATTTAAAGATTCTACTTTGTCAACCAAGTGAGAAAATGATTTTACAAGTTCTCTTTGTGATTCCAAAAGTTCTTTTTTACCTTGAAAATACTTTTGCATTGTCTCCTCAAGAAAACTACTTTTAGGCCTCTCTAGTTCCTCATTCACATAAGCTTCCCTCTCAAAATAATTCACTCCTAGACTTGATTCACACATCATATCATTATATTGATAAATGCAAGAGTCATTAGAGTTCAAAAACATGTAAGTGTGTGAGGCAGGTGATTGTGCACAAGAAGCATGAGATGTGTACTCTAGTTTCCTACTAGCATGCCAAGAATGATCATTCTTAGGAAAATAATCACCATTTTTGTAAGCACGCTCACGTTTGAAACGCATTGATTCCTTAGAATGATTTTCATGTCTAGTAAATGCATGGTATAAGGACATGAAGAAATGTTAGGCCGCCTCTCGCCAAAATTAACATACTCATGTGACATTTGTTCTAAGCAAGTAGATGAGAGGTCTTAACCAACCACAAATAACTAGAGAAAATGTAAAAAGAAAACTACTAACTAACTTAGAAATTATAGCAAATCAAATCTAAAGCCTAAACTCTACCTGGCAACGGCGCTAAAAACTTGTTTGACAAAATTAATCCCAAGTATAGGATATTGTCTCAAGTAATAATATCTGGTAAGTCCGGAGTCGAATCCACAAGGAGATGAGGGTTAAACAATGACTTGCTAAACTAGAAAACAACTAACTAAAGCAAGTAACGCAAATTTCTCAATAGCGTTAAATCTTGCCAAGCTATCAAATCCACCAAAATCAATTGTTGGAGCAAGTTGAGATTTATGAATTCGCTAAACTAAATAACTAAAAAAGAAGTGAAATAACAAGTAAAGGAGCTAGGGATCATCGATTTCTATAGTGACCAATCCTCCTATTATATTCAAGCCCGGTTCTCAAATCGCATGTGTCAATCCACAAGACAAATATCTCAAGAAGTGATTGCTCATTGCAATCCAACTCGCGACAAGAGAAGTGTGTAAATCCAACACGCTCATAAAAGCACTAAAGAGGCTATTTAAATGAGATTCCCAAAATTTCAAGTGTTTCAGGCATCAAACATATGTAAACACACATTGGTGTTTCCACATGAAGGATCAATCAACAAATGAGATTTGTAAATTCTCTCACAAATCACCTAACTAGTACTCAATTTCTCAAAGTTATGATTGATGAGTTCCTCTCACTCAAGTGCAACCTCAAATCAAACAAGTCAAGAGTATTCGCACATCTACCTATTCAATGCATCAAACACTTCAACTAGAGAAATCCAACCATTGCATTAAGCATTCAAGTGAACCCAATACAACCCAATCATCCTTGAAGTTTAAATTGAATCAATATGAGGATTGAGGCACTAGATAGTCCCAAATCACCCAAGCAATTGAAATACCTAAGCATGATAGATTCAAGAGAGTAAGAGAGAAATGATGTTTTCATTATCAATACTTGAATCAAACACTTATAATCACCAATTCAACCTCTCAAACACTTAAAAGTACAAATTACTAAGAAAAATCACTCATAAACACAAGTTAGACTTCAAATTGGAGAGCACAAAGCTATGAATCAACTTTAACTACACAAAATGATATAATTTAACAACTAAGAAGATGCGACTACCGCTGTGTACTGCAGCAAGAGCACACCAAAATAGAGCACAAGAACAGCTCAAAAACACCTCCAAAAGTGATGAAAACTTCTTCAAATTGATTCTCTTATATCCCTCTCTTCCTATTTCCGTTTTATTAGCCCTTAGATAGCTCAAGAAAAACCCAAATCTGGGCGAAACCGGAGAGAGAGAGACAAGAAAACACAGACCCTGAATAGATCACTGTGTGAACCGTCGGTGTGTGTAGAGACCCTCAAAATTTTTTTATCTTTGATTTATATAGACTCAGGGGATGTGTTTCGTAGCTTCCAAGGGATCATCTCCATCGTTGAATTGCTCTAAGACTCTCTTATTCGTGGATTCTCATCGTCCTCAAGAACCTCAGGTAATTTGGGGATATCTTTGTTTCTTCGTTTATGGCCAAATTGAGGGGTGCAATGGAGAGTTCTTGGGCTGGGGAGAATTTTGGTATAAGATTTGTTTGATTTGGGTGCGATTTCAGGCTGGGCTGAGCTTGGAAGAATCTTCGCCGTAGCTTCAATGGCCTTGGGTCTGTTGTGCGTGTTCCAGCGACGGGGAGAGAGAAAGAGACGCTTGGCTCTGATATTTTTGCCGAAATGCAAAAAGGACCCCCTAGGTTTGCTGGGGGCTTTAAAATGCCCCCAGCGCTTAAAACAAAGGTTGAATGACCCCCCTTGTTGTTATATCTCTTCAACCCTGCCCTTTAATCGTTTATGAATTGTCACTTAGCACCCCCAATCCGTTGAAACCTTCTCTCTTAGGCCCTTGACTTCACTTTTATCTTGCAATTTGACCTCTTGGCTTCTCAATCTTCAATATTTGGTATCTTTTTCACTTCATTTCTTCAAAATGGACCCATCTAAGTCCTTCTTCACGTCTCTTAGCCCTCCAAATCATCTTAATTCATCACTCAAGCTCTCCATACCATGTCATCACCTAAAAAATAAGAGAAAAATAACCAAAACTACAAGATCAAGCATAAGTCTAGAATTAGGGATATAACACGCAAATTACACATAAAAGCAAGTTAAGAGGATTTCAATAACCTACTAGAATATGCAATTTAAAGTCGTGAACACAGTAAACCTTAGGAACCCATTATGTGCTTATTTATGTGAAAATTTATGTGTATGTATGATATGTGTATGATTCTATGCTATCGGGGTTGGCGGGAGGGGGATGTGACATTCTTGGTATCAGAGCTCTAGGTTATAGATATCTATGACTAGTAAACTTTAGGAAGCCATTATGTGCTTATTTATGCGATAGTTTTTGCGTATGTATGCTATGTGTATGGTTCTATGCTAAGATTGTAAGTTAGATCCCATGAAAAATAAATTTGTATGTGACTTATGTACATAAGTATTTCCTTCAATGCTTATGAATTGTGTGTGAGTGATTTAAAATCATATTTATAACTTTCATTAGTCATGTATGAGATAAGAAAAATAACACGTTGACTTACGTGACCACAATTAAGCTTTGTGTATGCCTCATAGGAATAAGATATAATCAAGAATATGATAAGAGCCCATGAATCAAGTATAGTATCATGTTTTTAATTTGACAAGTATTTTTTTAAGCATATTATGTGAATGATAACTGACTGGTAAATTTTTGTGATGTATGGTCTATGAGTTATGACATGTAAGGTTTGGAAGTGTAGAGACATGTTCATGTTATGTGGTCACGGACCAAGTGTGATACTAAAATTATGTTTTATGACATTTCCATGAAAAGATGATGATACTAAGTGTAGATAGTTCTTTCCAGACAGACAGATCACAGCCACATGACAATCATCCAGCACACCTAGCTGTGCTCCACATGCACATGATCACCACCCGCGCTGATCCATGTGGGGGCTGCGAGACATGACCCTCGCACACCACAACACGGGACTTGTAGGGACTTAGTGGTTGGAGGCTAGAGTAAGTACCGTCGTGCGCGAGCGACAACCAAGCCCGCGCGCGGCCTTTAGTAATTGCTTTGAGATATTTATATTCACGAGCTCCATAAACCCGATCAACCTCATAACGGTTCCGGTATACGCGGACGAAGTGCGTGACGGTCCCTATATATGCGGACGAACGTGCCGTTGTGGATAAGGTAATTAAGCCGCCATTAATTGGCGCATTAACCCACTACAACGGTCATACTCTCCACTATATATAGGATCGTTAACCCTTCCTTACATAACACTAATCACCTGAACTACGCGGAAGCTCTGCCAAAACTCTGTCTCTCTCCCATACACTTGCTATCTTCTTACTCTCTCCCTACTCACTACCCTACCTCTCCTGTGTTTCTCATCCCCTGTTCTTGGTGTACGTTGAATCTTCCTCACAGGATTCTTCTGTACACACTAAATATGTTGGGTGCTTTTATGTGTTGGTATGATAAGTATGTTTATTTGATCGGTCTACTGTCACGACATAATTTCATATATGCAATGTGTTATATGTGTAAATATATGTGCATGTTATGTGAGGATTATTGACAATAAGTATGCTATGTTTCTTGAATATGCATGGTATATATAAAAATATATATGAAAGATTAGAAAATTATGACGCGCTTCCAACTATGTTATTGGTTGTTTTAATTGGAGTATGTATATGCGACAAGTGTGATTTTCATGTCCAAATAAATTCATACAAAAAAATAATTTGCTATGTTATATCATTACACGTTATGTTATGTCCAAGTTATGTGCTTGAAGTATGTTTTTTTGTATTTGTACTAATTGAGCATATAAATTACGTGATATATTATGTGAGAGTTATGCATGTCATGTATGTTTTGGCGTCTAATAAGTTATTTCCATGTATAAATGCATGTTGGTAAATAAATTAAACGCAATCTGAGCATGTCAAAAGTTCAGCCGATGTGCGAACGTCAAGTGTTTTGCCCGCTACATGTGCAAGGTTGACGAGAAGCTATATCATTACGATGGTGTAAGTTGTTCCCACTATGTTGTACAGTCGAACATGGACTTCTGACACAATTACGAGCTTGTTGAAGCGGTACAAAGTGTGACGAAATGATGTATTCTTCCCTCTTTTAAGCATGAAAGACGGGACCTCTGGAACAATTACGAGCTTGCTGGAGCAGTACAAAGTGTGACGACACTGCGTATTGTTCCCTCTCGTAAGCGTGAAGGCTTGATGCATTTACCAACCCGATTTCAACGGTAAGATGACTAATAAGGGGTAAGTTGTGCATTGATTTCATATTAGTTAATATCTTATATGACTTCATCCATGTTAGAAATGCATTAAGCGAGTTCGAGGAAGAACTCTTTATAAGGTGGATATAACATAGCAAAAAAAACATAACGTGCGAAACACAGCAAATTGTTCATACAAAACAACATAACGTGCCAAATTGACTTCATCCATGACTTCATCCACGTTATGTTATGTCCAAGTTATGTGCTTGAAGTATCCTTTGTGCTAGCCCGGAATGGAGGAAGAGGAAGAAGAAATCACACAACGCGAGGAACAAGGAGGTGGCGGCCTCCTTGTTTGGGCCGACGGGTTGGGCGGCGGCAAGGGTGGCGGGCTAGCCTCTCTTGCTTGCTTGCTCTCTCCTTTTTGGTTCTCTCCCACTCAAGTTTTGATCAATAAGTTCATAAGTTTGGGAAGGAATGAAGGAGTATCCTTTATATAGTCCAACAACTCTTTGCCAACTACCTAAAGGACCCATTCTAGTCCTACTAGAATTCGGTTAAGTCCATTCCTTTCAAATTAGTCCTACTAAGTTTGCAAGGTGTTGCAAAGTGATCCTTATAATTAATTAATCCTATTAATTAATTCCAAAATCTAGTTCAACTCTATATAGCGTGTGACCTCATAGGTTCTATCTAGTTGGTAGCAACAATTTGCTAATATGGAGAAGTTTCTAGCAAAACATCCATTCTAGCCAAATAATAGAATAGTCATCTTGACAAACCTTGTACAAGTAATTGTCTCATCCCTTTGTCTCTATATCCGGATTGGACACGAGACACACAAGTCACACTCGTATATCCAATCCATAGTTTCTCGATCCATGGGAATAGCCTTATTCGTGCAAATAACATCAATATCTCATATTGATTTATTTGAGTCTGGCCAGACATTCTATAGAGACTATCCCTCGAGTGGCCTAGGATATTTGCTCCCGTTATGTGGGAGGGACAAATTCTATCTACGTCCACTACGATCTCTAAGCTTGCTTCTTATTGTATCCAGTACACGCCTTTATAACTACCCAGTTACGGTGTAGCGTTTAACGCTACCAAAATCACAATTATCCACAACTAGAATATCTAGCGACTTCAAGTCTAAGGATGACAATACCATTGCACCACGAGAACCAGTTGTGACTAAACATAACGTGTATGTAGCCTTCTCGGAGATGGGTCAATCCACTGCGCCATTACCCTTAATGCACACCCATGTGTTGGATCATGATATCTCCATATCAATCCAACCCCATACTAGTCTATAGATGATTGTCCCATTAATCATTATACTGGACTAGGGATATTTAAGATAAACAACACAATTGTAAATCTAAGGACTTCATTATATTAAATATCCAATAAATAATATAATGAATGTTCTAGCCATAAATAATTTCATACTAAACTAGATTGCCTCTAGGGCATCTATTCCAACAGTCTCCCACTTGCACTAGAGCCAATCTTGCGCATCTCGTATGCCCATGCTCCTAGTGTGCCCTTCATGCTTCCACTGCATAAGCGGCTTTGTAAGTGGATCTGACTTCTCATCTGTAGGAATCTTGCATAGCCGAATGTCTCTTCTATCAATAATATCTCGAATCAGATGAAACTTCCTGAGCACGTGCTTGGATTTATGGTGTGATCTGGGCTCCTTTGATTGCGCGATCGCCCCAGTGTTGTCACAGTACAACTCAACTGGATCCGCAATGCTAGGAACCACACCAAGTTCAGAAACAAACTTTCTGATCCAAACAGCTTCCTTTGCTGCCCCATTTGCAGCAATGTACTCAGCCTCTGTTGTAGAATCAACCACCGTCTCTTGCTTGGAACTTTTCCAGTTCACCGCTGCTCCATTCAGGCAAAACACATATCCCGACTGTGATCTAAAGTTATCTATGTCATTTTGGAAGCTTGCATCAGTGTAACCCCTTACACGCAACTCTTCCTCGCCGCCAAATATGAAGAAAGCATCCTTAGTTCTTCTCAAGTACTTTAGGATGTTCTTGACTGCAATCCAGTGACTCTCACCCGGATTGGATTGGTATATGCTTGTCATACTCAAGGCATATGACACATCTGGCCTAGTACATAACATGGCGTACATGATAGATCCTATGGCTGAGGCATAGGGTATTCTACTCATGCGTTCCTTCTCAATCTCATTGGAAATACAGCCACTCTTCGAAAGAGTGATTCCATGTGACATGGGCAAGAATCCCTTCTTGGAATCTTTCATGTTGAATCGCTTCAACACCTTGTCAATATATGTACTCTGACTTAGGCCTAGCAGTCTATTAGATCTATCTCTATAGATATTTATACCGAGTATATAGGCTGCTTCCCCTAAGTCTTTCATTGAGAAACACTTCCCTAGCCAATCTTTAACAGATTGAAGCATGGGAACGTCGTTTCCAATGAGTAGTATGTCATCCACATACAAGACCAGAAAAGCTACAGAGCTCCCACAAACCTTCTTGTAGACACAAGACTCATCTTCGTTTCTGATGAAGCCAAACTCTTTAACTACTTCATTAAAACGTCGATTCCAACTCCTAGAAGCTTGCTTTAATCCATAAATGGATTGTTGTAGCTTACAGACTTTGTTGGCTTGCTTTGGATCTTCAAAACCCTCCGGCTGTATCATATACACGTCCTCGAGGAGATTCCCATAAAGGAATGTTGTTTTGACATCCATCTGCCAAATCTCATAGTCATGGTATGCTGCAATTGCAAGTAGGATTCAGATGGATTTGGTCATAGCGACTGGTGAAAAGGTTTCATCATAGTCAATACCATGAATCTGTCTGAATCCTTTAGCCACCAATCGGCCCTTATAGGTAATCACATTACCATCCATGTCGATCTTCTTCTTGAAGACCCACTTGCACCCTATGGGCCGCGCCCCTTCGGGTGGTTCCACCAAAGTCCATACTTTGTTGGTATACATGGATTCCATCTCGGATCTCATGGCTTCTAGCCACTTGTGAGATTATGGGCCTTTCATGGCCTCTTCATAGGTAGTAGACTCATCATCAATGAGCATCGTGTCATCGGAATCGGTCACGAGAAGTCCATACATCTCGGGTTCCTGGTGCACTCTACTAGATCTACGAAGCTCTTGTGTTACTAGAACAGGCTGCTCCACAACTGCTTGTGGTTCCTTTTCATGTTTCATAATCGGTTCAGTGATTTGTGGTTCTTGAATTTCTTCAAGTTCTACAGTCCTCCCACTTGTTTCTTTAGAGACAAATTCTCTTTCTAGAAACACGCCGGTCCGAGAAACAAACACTTTGTTCTCGGTTGGATTGTAGAAGTAGTAACCCTTAGTTTCCTTAGGGTACCCCACAAACTTACACTTATCCGATTTTGGCCCTAGCTTGTCTGATTGTAAACGTTTTACATAGACATCGCACCCCTAATCCTCATGAACGACAGTGTGGGACGCCTCCCACTCCACATCTCATGTGGTGTCTTCATGACTGATTTAGATGGAACACGGTTACTGGTGAAAGCTGCACTTAATAGAGCGTGGCCCCAAAACGATAATCGAAGATCGGTTTGAAACATCATAGATCGAACCATATCCAATAGGGTTCGATTCCTCCTCTCAGACACACCATTCCATTGTGGCGTTCCGGGTGGAGTGAGTTGGGACACGATCCCACACTCTCTAAGATAGTCGTCAAACTCTTGGCTCAAGTATTCTCCTCCACGATCCGATCGTAGAGCCTTGATACTTTTGCCAAGTTGCTTCTCTACTTCATTCTTGAATTATTTGAACATTTCAAAGGATTCGGATTTGGCCTTCATGAGGTAGACAAATCCATATCTATTGTAATCATCAGTAAATGTAATGAAGTAGACATAACAACCCCTGGCAGGCATGGCAAATGGCCCACACACATCAGTATGTATGAGTGCCAATTGCTCACTAGTCCTCTCACCTTTCTTATTGAAAGGGGACTTTGTCATTTTTCCCAATAAACAAGCCTCACATGTCTCATATGATTCAAAATCAAATGAGTCTAGTAGTCCATCCTTATGGAGTCTAGATACTCGTTTCTCGTTTATATGGCCTAAACGACAGTGTCATAAGTAAGCAGGATTTAAATAATTTATTTTAATCCTCTTGGCATTGATGTTGTAGACAGGATTGCTTAGATTAAGGACATACAGTCCATTAAATAATTGCGCACTAAAATAGTGAATATTATTCAAATAAAAGGAACAACAATTGTACTTTATTGAAATAATAAAACCTTCCTTGTCCAAACAAGAAATAGAAATAATGTTTCGGCTCATAGCAGGCACAAAATAGCAATTATTTAATTCTAAAACTAATCATGAAGGCAGAGATAGCCCGCACACGCCTACGGCCAACGCAGTAACTTTTGCTCCATTCCAAACGCGCAGATCTATCTCCCCTTTAGCCAATCTTCTAATTCTCTTTAGATCCTGCACAATTCGGCAAATGTGAGATCCACATCCAGTATCTAATACCCATGATGTAGAGATAGTTAAATTGACATCTACAACAAAAATACCTGGTGGTGGTGGAATCACTATTCCAAGCCTCGTGTCCTCCAGATATTTTGGGCAGTTCCTCCTCCAGTGCCCAGGCTGACTGCAGTAGTGACATTCACCTTTAGTCACACATTTGGCAATCCCACCAATAGGCTTAAGGGCAGGTTCCTTGGACTTGGTAACTGACTTGCCTTTTCCCTTGGAGGATGAGGCAAACCTTTTGCCCTTTCCTTTCTGCACCATCATAATGGCCTTGCCCTTACCCTTGTTGATGCTTTGTTCAGCTGTCCTCAACATATTGAGCAAATCTGGCAGTGGTTTCACGGTCGCGTTCATGTTATAGTTCATGATGAACTGTCCATAACTCTCAGGCAACGATTGCAACACGAGATCGGTTGCTAACTCTTGGCCGACCGGGAACCCCAGTCAGGCGAGATTGTCCAAGTACCCGATCATACGGAGCACATGGGGTCCCACCGGGTTCCCTTCTGCCAGATGACACTTGAACAATGCCTTAGAGAACTCATACCTCTCAACCCTTGCCTGCTCTTGGAAGAGCGGCTTCAGATGCTCGATCATATCGACAACATTCATGTTTTCGTGTTGCTTCTGAAGCTCAGAAGTCATGGTGCATAGCATCAGGCAGGCCGCATCATTAGCGTCATCAACACGCTTTTGATACGCCTTTAGGGCTGCAGGCGTTTGATTCTCTGGACCTGCTGGAACTTGCTCCTCTATTGCGTACAGTTTCTTCTCTTGCTTGAGAACGATTCTCAAGTTTCTGTACCAATCAAGGAAGTTGGTTCCAGAGAGCTTGTCCTTCTCAAGGACAGATCGTAGGGAATGTTTTGAACTCGATAGTTGTTTGCCATTTGGAATTCTACAAAAGGAAAATACGCAAGTTTTAGTATTTGTGAATTTTTGACTATATTCAATAATGGCTAGTTTATCAAATATAGCTCCCACTATTTTTCTACGGATTAATAACCCACAAGATATTAATGCGGAAAATATCCTTATATTTTCTAAGGGGCCAAGATCCATGTTTCATCTACTTATGAGCTTGCTTTGGCAAGTCACCCATAATTTGACTACTTTAGGTAGGAACAATTCCAATTGCATCCCTTATGCAACTCTTGGTTCAATTGGGCAAATAACTCCTTATTTATCCATCCGTATGGATAATCCCAACTGATTGCCTCTAGGTTTTAATCATATTAATAGCCTAGTTGTGTTCAACTTCTTATTTAAACAGTTGCACAATACTAGCTTGTGCCATCGCATTCCATCATTATGAACCAAGTCGCCATGCTTTGGCACGCACGAACTTGATAAAACATGATGATAATGAGTGTTTAAATAACGAGAAGGCAAGAACACAATATTTGAATTTTGAGGGATTTTTAAATTAAATTTTAATTGTTTTGTTGATCAATATCAACTAATCTATCTATTTGAGTTTGGGCACAACTCCAAATAATAGATCCGGGTTGTCTAATTATCTTATTATCCTAATTGCATGCATCATCCATACACCAACCACAAAAGAATAAGACTATAAAATAAACAACCACAAAACAAAAATAAAACGTGATGTGAATATGGCCTTTTCTAGAATAAGATAATTCCAAGCCAATGGAATTATCTATGAATCCTAAAAGCAAACACATCTCCATGCGTCTTCATCTTTTGGTCCATCCTTCATAGTCATGTGGAATGCTCCATGCTCCATATTTTGAGGCTCTTTTTGGCTTTGGGCTTCTTTTCTTCAATCGTGGCTAACAATCTACTCTATCTAGCACTAGCTAACAACTATACTAAATAAAATAAATCTCACAAGTTGAGAAAAAAAATGGCTCGCAGGCCATAAAACCCTATTTATTATTACAATTAATTGATCAGCTCGCAGGCCGTAAACCAAACCACAAAATATAAACATTCACATCAAACCACATCCTAAGGCCATATCCAATCACCATGCGATTTGCACATAAACAGTTAAATCCAATTTTAACGTGCTTGGTCAATTTTAATTGATTTTAGAATATTCTAGGGTTAAAACGGTCCATGGGGCCCAACAATCAAATTGCCCGGGCCAAAAAAGAGAACCGCAAAGGCCCTGGGCCGGCCGGCCCCTAGCCCACGCGGCTAGGACGCGGGCCAGGGCTGCCCTGGCCCCTAGGCCGAGCCTTGCTTGGGCGGCAAGCAAGGAGGGGCGGTCCCCTAGGGGGCCGAACCTCCTTTGGGAGTTTTTTCCAAAACAACTCCCTTGCTTGGTGCCCAAGTTTGGTTGTTTCCTTGTATGGGAAGAACTCCTTCTTTCCATAGGATGCCCATACCCTAGATCTAAGATCCTAAAATTTCTCAAACTCACTAATTCATGCATCCAATGAAAAAACTAGGTCTTGTTATGATAGATTATTTACAAATTGCATCATATGCTTGATTTGTCTTGTTTTATGCGATAAACAATAAATTTAAAGTGTAAAACTATCAAAACGTAACACATAAACGACGTTTATGCTCTACGACCTGTGGCTCTGATACCACTGTAGGGTTTTGATCATGGATGCTCAATGGAAAAACAAATATAATCCATGCAATAACCTCCAAGGATCACAAGTCAAGAGACATAACGATGGTAAGAGAAGAAATCAATAACACACCTTAGGGTTTCTCCTTTTATGACTTCAAACGCGAATTGTGTCACGTTCTCCATAGTTGATCCGCGCCTAGAGTTGAATTCTAGATCTTCCTACTCCTTTGTGCTAGCCCGGAATGGAGGAAGAGGAAGAAGAAATCACACAACGCGAGGAACAAGGAGGTGGCGGCCTCCTTGTTTGGGCCGACGGGTTGGGCGGCGGCAAGGGGGGCGGGCTAGCCTCTCTTGCTTGCTTGCTCTCTCCTTTTTGGTTCTCTCCCACTCAAGTTATGATCAATAAGGTCATAAGTCTGGGAAGGAAGGAAGGAGTATCCTTTATATAGTCCAACAACTCCTTGCCAACTACCTAAAGGACCCATTCAAGTCCTACTAGAATTCGGTTTAGTCCCTTCCTTGCAAATTAGTCCTACTAAGTTTTCAAAGTGTTGCAAAATGATCCTTCTAATTAATTAAACATATTAATTAATTCCCAAATCTAGTTCAACTCTATATAGCGTATGACCCCATAGGTTCTATCTAGTTGGTAGCAACAATTTGCTAATATGGAGCGGTTTCTAGCAAAACATCCATTCTAGCCAACTAATAGAATAGTCATCTTGACAAACCTTGTACAAGTAATTGTCTCATCCCTTTTTATCTATATCCGGATTGGACACGAGACACACAAGTCACACTCGTATATCCAATCCATAGTTTCTCGATCCATGAGAATATCCTTATTCGTGCAAATAACATCAATATCCCATATTGATTTATTTGAGTCTGGCCAGAAATTCTATAAGCACTATCCCTCGAGTGGCCTAGAATATTTGCTCCCGTTATGTGGGAGGGAAAAATTCTATTTACGTCCACTACGATCTCTAAGCTTGCTTCTTATTGTATCCGGTACACGCCTTTATAACTACCCAGTTACGGTGTAGCGTTTAACGCTACCAAAATCACAATAATCCACAACTAGAATATCTAGAGATTTCAAGTCTAAGGATGATAATACCATTGCACCACGAGAAGCACTTGTGACTTACCATAACGTGTATGTAGCCTTCTCGGAGATGGGTCAATCCACTGCGCCATTACCCTTAATGCACACCCATGTGTTGGATCATGATATCTACATATCAATCCAACCCCATACTAGTCTATAGATGATTGTCCCATTAATAATTATACTGGACTAGGGATATTTAAGATAAAAAACACAATTGTAAATCTAAGGACTTCATTATATTAAATATCCAATAAATAATACAATGAATGTTCTAGCCATAAATAAATTCATACTAAACTAGATTGCCTCTAGGGCATCTATTCCAACAGTTATTTCCATGTATATATGCATGTTTGTAAGTAAATTAAACGCAATCTGAGCATGTCAAAAGTTCAACCAATGTGCGAATGTCAAGTGTTTTGTCCGCTACATGTGCAAGGTTGACGAGCAGCTATATCATTACAATGGTGTGAGTTGTTCCACTATGTTGTACGGTCGAACATGGACTTCTGACACAATTACAAGCTTGTTGGAGAGGTACAAAGTGTGACGACACGATTTATTGTTCCCTCTTGTAAGCATGAAAGACAGGACCTCTAGAACAATTACGAACTTGCTGGAGCAGTACAAAGTGTGACGACACTGCGTATTGTTCCCTCTCGTAAGCGTGAAGGCTTGATGCATTTTCCAACCCGAGTTCAACGGTAAGATGACTAATAAGGGGTAAGTTGTGCATTGATTTCATATTAGTTAATATCTTATATGACTTCATCCATGTTAGAAATGCATTAAGCGAGTTCGAGGACGAACTCTTTATAAGGTGAGTAGAATGTAGTAACCCTCATATTTATCTTATATGTTTAACTTGTAAGTGATATGAGTGTCACACAATTGAGTGTTTAAGGTAAATATTGTGTTAATTATGCTAGACTTTTTTTCTAAGAAAAATTATATAAGTTAAAGTAGAAATCAAGTTGTATGTATGTTTTATTTGATAACTATAATGTCTTTTAGAGAATGTTTAAGGCCCTTTGTGTAATATTTGTATGAGAAATAAAATATAGAATTCGAGTTTTAGTTGAATGTTTTGGATACACCAAGTACATGTATCAATATGAAATTGATAGTGTGCATTACATGATTTAAAACTTACTTGTTCTCACTTATTTTGGTGTGACCATCACACTCAATTATTTTGGGACTATATAAGCACAAGTTGTATAATTGTCATCATTTTCCTCGAAATTTTTCTCACTCAAGAATGCCATAAAGCTCTCATTACTCTCCCCTTAGGTTCATTCCCGTGTTTGTTCTTGACCCTCCACAAACATGGCCTAAAAATCAAGTTTTTGAGCTTTTAAGTGTTGGAAACCCATCTTGGGTGTTAGTATATCTATTAGGAAACAAGTTTTGAGCATTTTCTTCAAGATTGGAACCTCTAAGAACTATTATTTATTACTTTTTCAAACCCACATCAAGAACATCATGAAAATGAGAAGTGAGTTCTTCATCTTTGAATCTACATCATGATTTTGGTCATTCACTCCTCATTCTTGTGATTCTATAGAAAATATTTAGTTGCATGTTAGTGGATCATCATTTTTAAGATAAAATTTTAGCATTGATCATCTAATTATTATGATGGCATGGTGGATTTATTGTTGCATGTTCTTGATTCATCATCATCTTCATGATCTTCATACATGCATGTGCAAAAATGAGTATGTTGAGTAAAAACTCTTAGATTCATGAAATAAGTGTTGTGGATAATGGTATGTATGTTAGTTAGACCTTGTACTAGTTCAATTTTCGTTTCTTGGTAGGGAAGTTCTTGCATGCAACAAGTTTTTCAACTAGAGAAAACCATGAAGTTCATGTTTTGAGCCTATATTCACGAAATTGGGAAAAATACTTAAAATTTTTAGAAAATTACGAAAAATTTACAGTTAATGATATTTCATGTGATATTTCTATAGTAAATATTTCAGAGACATTGGAGTTGTATTTAATTTTTAATCGGCTAAAATACAGTTCTGTTTTAACACTTTGCTCAACCCCAAACCAGTGAGGTTTTTCATAAATTTCATGTACTTATTCTACTCCAATGGTTACCAAATTTGGATTTGTTGTTCCCAGGGTGTTATTTACTTCCAGTTAAAATTTCATAAATTTTTGGAATTCCTATGAATATATTATGAATTTACTCCCAAGACCGCTTGTCGGCCTCTGTTTTACACCTAAACAGCTCTAAAAGTTAATGTTTAAAAATACTTAAAAGTTTTCATAATTTTTGATATTTTCATATGTTACCATTAAACTCTTTATCAATGTTATGTCAAAAATTTGGGTCTCGAATAATTATTTTGATCTACTTATGAATTTTTAAACTAATGGTAGTCATATTTTGTTTGTGAGCATAATCTAGAAGTCGTCAAGTTTCTCAATGCTAGTTTATGTAAGTTAATTTTAGTTCATTATATATTATATTTCTCTTATGTGCTGCATTTTACATCTCATATGCGTCTAGAAACCTGTTTAAGGCTATACAAGCATATGAATATGTGAGAAAAGATAGTTTATTTGCAGTAATAAGATTGGTGTCGTTGAGCAAAGTGATTATGTTCTATGTTTTGGTATGATTTTATGCTAAGTGATTATATGTGTGATTTGTAGTCTTCTTTGCTATTTACGTGACAACGGAGTTGATGATCATGTTCCTAAAGATGATTAAATTTGGAATAAAGGAATATTAAGTAAATGGATGAAGCTCGCAAGGTGAGTTACCCTACCTCCCGAAACTGATCCTCAAGTTTCTCACAAGCTTATGTATGTTCATGTTTTCCTATTATGTATGTATGTATGTATGTATGTATGTATGTATGCTTTTGAATCAAGTAAAAATTTTATGCCCCATGGATGCTAAGATAAAATAAATGATGATTTATAAGATAAAACATGTTTTCAGAAAAGGCCACGGTACCAGAGTGAAATCCCCTGTCGGGTATAGGTAGGCTACGGCTCTTTTTCCGGGGCAATATAAGCAAGCAATGTGTCTCCTCACGAGCCGTCGCGATGGACATTTCCCTACGTTATGTTATGTTATGTTATGTTATGTTATGTTATGTTATGTTATGTTATGTTATGTTATGTTATGTTATGTTATGTTATGTTATGTTATGTTATGTTATGTTATGTTATGTTATTTTAAGTCATGAAGGTTACAAGGGTCATAAGATATGAAAATAGTGCAAGCATATTCAAGTACGTTATCGTCTCTACTTGAGACAAAGCAAGGTTCCTATTTGGAACAATATGATTTCACACGACTCATGCTTTACGTTACGCTTTCTTTATGATACAAGTTATGCTTTATGAATGTCATGATCTTTCACAAGTATATGTATGTATGACTATGCCTTATGTTCATGATGCTCCATGGAAAGTTAGCCCATTTTTGTTTTTTAAACCTACGGAGGGCCGTTGATGTAACTCACTAAGCTATTTGAGCTCACCCCTTTAAATTACATTTTTTTTAGGTTTTAAAGACACGTAAGAAGCAAGAAGTATCAAGGCGTGAATTTGATATGTGATAACGTGCTTCGTGGTTCTTATGTTCTTAGATATTGATGACATGCTAGACGACTTGAGCTAGTGTAAAATACATGTTGGTAGATTAATTTAAGAATGCAGGAGTTATGTAATATATATAAGACCTTGTATGAGTCCTTGTATGATACTTAGTACTTTCTCGAATTATGCTCTGCTTATCTTACGAGTCGAGAGGGCTAAATATAAATTACTTCCAAGTTCAAATTTCTTTCTTAATCATCTTTTCATTTATGTTACAAGTCAAATTGTTCACGACCCCAAGTAATTTTTATTTATGCCTCCGCTAAGTTTCAAAAGGAAATTTCAATTATTATTTTTGATAAATTACTTGTTTAGCCTGTGACGAGTACAGGCCTCACCGGCATGTCGCGCCCTCCTCCCATTAATGTAATATTTTATTAATTGCTAATCGGGGTCAGCGGGAGGGGGATGTAACACTTAAGCGGTTCGTTGTCCTCAACAAATTTAGAGATCAAATAGGAGATTTCCTCGCTTAAATGTGTTGGCGGTGAATCGCAACAATTATTTCTTAAAATGTAAAATCCAAGAGAGTAAGAGATATATGGGGTGCCTGGAACTACATGAGCACCGTGTCCAAGAAACTTCAACAAGAACACGCCTTGTGGACCGTTGACAATTTCCCGCTGATGAAGATAACATGAGCAATCCCCAAGCAACAACATGCTACAATGTAGCTCCCCTAAAGTCGAGTGTGCATCGCACACCAGGGTAAACTGCTCCATGATGCGAGCAATGCACAAGAAAAGTCTCCAACTCCCTCACGAGTCCCCATCTGGGTAAAATGTGCCATGGCACACTTGGGTAGATTTTTCGCTAAACATAACATGCAAAAACTAGATGATTCATCAGTCCCTTTCTCTCTCTCTCTCGCCTCTCAAAATCATGTATGAAGAACTAAAAAAAATAAAACAAAGAACATCATAATCTAAATTGGGTTGCCTCACAAGCAGCGCTTGTAATTTAAGGTCGACAGCCCGACCCATTTACCTCAACCGAAAAGGATGGTGGAGGATGATTTATCCCTCCACTTCTTCGTCTTCTGCCATCTCTTTTCAATGACCTCTTTTGACATGCACCCATGTGTTGTGAAGATGGTGGAGAGTTGTGGAAGATGACTCCTTTCATCTTGCAATTTATCTTCTAAAATCACCTTCCACAGAGTAGCACGGGGCTCACATGCATCTTTCTCCATAAATTCAACCCAGTAGTACCTCCTTGGTGCTAGATGCTCTTCAATTAACGCATGCAATTTATCCACACCCAGCACTTGTTGCTTTCAAATTTCATGACTATAGCATGTGGATCATTAATAGAATAGCCAATATGACAAGAAATTGAAAATTTGTCATTATGCTATTACCCATAAGAATCTCCATACCCAAGTCTTTCCTTGATTAATATGACACACGGAGAATTCTTCAAAAGTATGAGTAGGGGCTTTTACCTCAATAGGTATGGGAAAAGTGCCTCATCAGCTTCGTCATCAGCACACTACATGCTTCCAATGTCGGTGTCTACCCATTCATGCCAAGGATGCGAGAGCGCCGACAGTTTTGGTTGGGTTTTGATGCAGGTTACGCAGCGGAATAATAAAATTAATCCTGCTCAAATCCCACCAAGGATCACAGGCAAGCAATCATAACATGATAAGGGCATATAATATGTGTACCTTAGTTTGGGAGATCACACGAAGAATAGTGTCTTCGTCTCTATGAATATCCACACCTTGGATTCTTGATTGGAATCCATTCTCACCGCGATGTGCTAGCAACGGAAGAAGGAGGACGATCAGGCAAAACAGAGCAACCACCAACGCCCAAGGGGGCCGACGGCGGCAAAGGGCGGACAGACTAGGGGGTCGAACCTCCTTGTCTTGTCTCTCTCTCTCTCTTGCTTTGTTATGTTCTCTCAATAATGACTTGTGTTAGAGAAATAACAAGCTAGAGTACCTTTATATAGTCAGAACTCTTTATTAACTATATAAAGGCCCCAATACTAATCATGTCCTTACATGGATTAGCCTACTCGCAAATTAGTCCTACTAAGTTTGCATGTGGTTGCGTTATAATTCCTTTTATTAATTAGTCCAACTAATTAATACCTATATACAATTTAATCCATGCGGTGTGTGACCCCATAGGTTTCTACTTAGTTGGTAGTAACTCATTACTAACATGGAGCGGTGTCTAGCAACACATCCATGCAACCCACCTAATAGAAATAAGTCAATGATCCCAACAAACCTTGTGCCCAATGTTCATGTATTGTGTTATCCCTATGTCTTCATATCCGGATTGGACACGAGACATATTAGTCACACTCGTATATCCAATCCATAGTTCCCCGATCCTGTAAATATGCTTATGTGAGCAGATAACATAATATCTCCATATTGATTTATCTGAGTCTGGCCAAACATTCCTATAAGCACCATCCCTCGAGTGGCCCATGGATATTTGCTCCCATTATGTGGACAAAGCCTCTCTACGTCACTACGATCTCTAAGCTTGCTTCTCATCATACCCGATAACTATCTTTATAGTTACCCAGTTAAGGCGCAACGTTTGATAATATCAAAGAATGATATTCCACAATTAGAGTATCTAGTGACTTCAAGTCTAAGGATGACAATATCATTAGCACTACGAGAAGCGATTGTGACTTTGACATAATCTAATGTATCCTTCTCGTCGTGGGTCAATCCAGTATGCCATTACTCCTAATGCATACCCATTTGTCAAACTAGTCTATAGTTGATCGTCATATTAATCAATATAATGGACTAGGGATATTTCAGATAAACAACACATTGCATCTAAGGACATCATTAAATTAAATATCAAAATAAATAATAAATAAATGTTCTAGCCAAAACATTATTCATACTAAATATAGATTGCCTCTAGGGAACCTATTCCAACAGTTTTGGCTCGCAATATTGCAGGTCCTCCCATCTTGGGCACACGGGTCCACCCCATTCGGAGTTATATTCCGAGTCCTCATAACTGGTAGAGTCCATCACTGGTTCATGGATACTATATTCTTTCCGAGTCCTCATAACTGGAGTTATAATCCGATTCCTCATAACTGGTAGAGTCCATCTCTTCTTCCACTGTTGTAGCTTGCAATGCAGACTCTCGTGGTGGTGGTGATCGAGGCTCGGCTTGAGTCTCAATGTGTGGCATGGCCTCCTCATGTGGCTCTTGTGTATATAATAACCTTGCCACTGAAGCTCTAATTCTTCTATTTGCTTCGTATTTAGATTTATCGTCTTCCACAAGAACTCCATACTCGACACCTAATCGTTTTGTTGGTACTGATGAAGTTGGGGTGCATGAACTCGGCATAGGTCCTTGCTGTCAGGATAATTACTGCATCGATAGCACCAACTCATGCATGCATCATCTTCTTCATGGTTACCCTGCAGTAGAGATAATAGGGGGACCTGAATCATATTCTAAGTAACACGTTAACTCTATTCTAAGTTAAGACGGATAATAGGCTATGACAATCTCATGTCAGTATCATGCCATTTTATTTCTCGGTTGACTGCAATCTCATGTCGGTCTCATGTTGTCTATCGGTCCGTTCTAGTAGGCTAACGACCTGCACGAAAACGGGTCATGTCAGTTCACCATTGCACGAAACAGTCGAATCTCACCTACTGAATCTACCCACTAAGACCAATCCTACTCACGTCTCTTTTCATTCTCAGTGATTCGGGATGATGTGAAAGTTCTCATTAAATTTAGGCTAATTCACCGTCGCGCACTCATCTAATTAGCTAGTACGTCAGCGTAGCTACTCGATTCAATTTAAGTATTACACACAGTACAAGAACATGTAACAAGAAAAGATATCAACATTAAGAATGATTAATGTCTATGAAAAAAAATCTAGTCTCATGTCAATCAATGGCATGAAACAAGTCTAAACCCAGAAAATTATTCGTCTACATAACCCTAGGATATCATAGAGACGCCTAGAAAACCTTCTAACTAATCATATTCAAACTAGCAAAACAACAGAGTTTCTCCAAACAAGATTGAGAGAAGAAGAAGAAGAAGAAGTAATCAAAAGCCTAGATCTCCAGTGGTGGAATCGAGTTCTTCATCCGTCTTCGCCTCCCTTCTGTCCTCCTTTGTTTTCCCACGTTTCTTGATGTGAGTAAATGAAATTTTTGATCCCCTCGGTCATATATTAGACCTCCACGAGTTTATTTTCCGTCACTACTTCTTCAAAATTGCTTTATTTCCCCAAAATTTCTTTTCAAGTTTGCTTCCAATTCGTGCAAATTGGAATTCCAATTCGTGTGAATTACAGCAATTCGTGTCATGAATGTATAGAAAACTTAAAATTTAGCTATGGGAGTTAGTTTAATAATCATAGAGATTCTCGTATGATTTTATGTATTTTTGTCACGTTTGATCGCACAGTTTGTGTTTCGTGTTGCTTTGACATGATCCGAAGCTTGGAGATGAAGCGGAGAGGAGAAAAAAGCTTGGGAGATTTATTGGGAGCTCAACGATGAAGAAATCATGAAGAATTGGTGAAAAGACATGGAGATGGGGTTTGAAGTGTCATTTAATGAATTTTGCGTAAAGACACTTTAACCCCCCTAGAAGAGAGCCCCATACTTAGTGAAAAATCGGTGGCCAGTGTGAGAGCAACTCACTGAAAGTAGAGGATCATAAATTGTGATCACAAGATCAAGAGCAAGACCAAATGTAGGATCAAACGTGATCTACAACCACAAAAGGTGATCCTATAATCACAAGATCAGCCACAAGATCAGAAACAAGATCACATGACTTAAAAATAAAAGAACGTGGATTATTTTCATTTTATTCTGTAAGACGCAAGGAAAAAAGAAAAAGGTGGAAGCACCAAAGGGATAAAAGAAGAGGGAGGAGGCTACGGGTTCAAGAGGTGGGCTCCTCCATTGAAGATCTAGGTTTTCTTCTTCTTCTTCTTCTTCTTCTTCTCTCAATCTTTGTATGGAAGACTTGTTACTATTTTTTGGTTGATTAACATTAGCTAAACTATTTTCTAGGCATCTCTATGAGATCCTAGGGTTTCATGTAGACGAATGATTTTCCGGGTTTAGACCTTGTCTCATGCGTTTATGCTTTGATCTATTGAATGAATATTTAGTTTCTTGAACTTGTTAGTGAGTCTTGCCTATTGACACGGCGTGATCATGATTTAATATTCATGAAAACTATAGTTTGTTCATAGTTCATCGTCTTGCTTAATGTTAATTTTCATTTTAGTTACATGTTCTTGTTTTATGCTTAATCCTTAGTGTGAAAGCACTGATCAACCGGACGCGCTGGCTAATTAGATGAGTGCACGACAGTGACTTGGCCTAATTGTGAGGAAAACTGGAAAAAAGTCCCGTATCACCGAGACCGAAAAGGATAAGTGTTAGGATTGGCCTTAGTGTGGGTAGATTCAGTAGGATTATTCAGCTGTTGTGTGAAACGGTGGACTGACAGGACCCGTTATCGTACCAGTAGATGACATGCTAGAACGGACCGGTAGACAACATGATACCGAGAGGAGATTGTAGTTAACCGATTTAAAATGACATGAGACAGACAGGATATTGTCATAGCCTATTACCCGGCTTAACTAGAATAGGATTGACGAGTTACATCACTAAACCGGAATTCGTCTACAACCCTAGGTGATCTAGAGATTGCCTAGTTTCTTCATATTTTTTTTCTTAGATAAAAAAAATTACAAAAATATTAGGTTAGTTTGTTATTTCAATTTCCAGTCACTTGTTTGTGGGTGACGAACTTGTTTATCACTCTTATTCCTCACGTACCATATTCTAAACTAAATAACTAATTAAATAACCTCAAGTCTGTCCTCGTGGGATCGATAACTCGGGGTTGAAATACCACCCCCATATTACTTGACCGTGCACTTGCGCATACGCGTTAAGAAATCGCGTCAAGCGCCAAAAGCTAAATGTATATGTTTTCACCACTTCATAGTGTATCACTCATATATGTTATCTGGAATTCATGCAAAATAATATCAATAATATGTAAGATTATATCTCTAATTCGGAGTTATCAAATTCCCGCTAACGAAGTTCAATTATGTATATACAAGCTCTACTTTTAAGCCAAATTCAAATTCAATCAAAATCCAAATCATACGCAACCTCAAGTCTAAAATGAAATAATTTGAAGGTGTTGGAATGATGCCTTGAATTGGAGAAATCACTATAGAGAATCAACAAAGGACAAGGAGAGCAAGAGGAGAACAAAGGAAAAAGGCTGCGAGGTTCGTGTGATTACAAAGGTCGCACGATCTTTAAAGTAGATCGCCTGACATGTGTCCAGAGGTTGCACGGCCTACTAACCATTTCGATGGACCTGTGTAGGGGGTCTGGCATTTTGGAATGTTTTCTAATTGCTCTAGGACAGTCATGGGTCAGTTCTAAGCACTATAAAAGGTCCTTAGCTGTCTTAGACCATTATGAAATCAATTGTACATGTTCCTCTTGATGAATAACGGTCGTTTTCACTGTGGACGTACTTAGCACGAATTGTGGTAGCAAACCACATTAAATCTTGTGTTTGCTTTGTTTTTTCTTGTTTTCGTTCATTGTTCGTGAGGTAGAGTGTTATACTCGTTTGGTATCAGAGCTTGGTTCGTTATCACTCCACCAAGAACAATGTCCAATCGATGTTGAAGATCAATAGGTTTACGGGAAGGAACAACTTCAGTCTGTGGAAGATTAAGATGTGCACCTTATTGATGCCGGAAGGAATCTGGACACCTATGGCCACAGAAAATGGAGGCATTAACGTTGCATCACCAAAGTATATGATGATAGAGTAGAAAGAACTAACGATAACCATGTTGTGACTATCGGATGACGTTATGACCAAGGTCGCAGATCACACAACGACGACGACTTTATGGCTGAAGTTGGAGAGTCTCTACATGACGAAATCATTCACCAACAAGTTGATGTTAAAGCAAGAGTTTTTCACCCTGCGGATGCTCGAAGGTACGACTCTCAAGGATCAACTTGATAAATTATTTTGTATTTGCTTGAAGAAGTCACTCACCAGATGTTTTATTTTGTATCTACTAGAAAGTTAGGGACCCTCTTGTGGAAGAATGTAGAAGAGAGACTTAGTAGAAAAATCTAGATAAATTTGGTGGAAGACTCCACCGACTATGTAGAGCTATAAATAGTACATGTTGTAATTGATTTCAACCAACACTCTCCTCCACTACAAAAGTATTACTTACAACTCTAAAACTTCTCTCCTACATGTTGGGACTTTATATGCTTCCTTAGACCAACATTTGATCTTTGAGTTGTACAAATCAACTTCAGACCTATATTTATCTTCAGCATAAATCAAAACAATTTTTACAATAACATACTCATCAGCACCCAACTGACCGAACTCGAACTTGTAGGAAGAGAAAAATCATTTCTTTTTCAACTGTCTGCACTCAACGATTTCTGTCATAAACTCCTGCAGTGATGGATTGAATATAAAAAACATTAAATTCATCTTTAAGATTACGATACCCCACTAAACCATCTCAGTAACCCATAAATCCTAAGTCCCCATCAATGATTAAAGGCATCGTGGTTAGCGCAAATGGGCAAGTAAAAAAACTCCTTAAATAAAATTCTGCAATGGGTAATTTCCCGGATACCTTAGCCCCTTACACAACAAACATGGTTGATTTTCCTCTGTAATTATTCAGAAAAGCATCAATATTTGCAACATGATACAAAGATTTGTAGACAAAACTTGTTTTCAAAAACATCGTGGATAGAAAGATTGTTCAATATAACCTCTATTGTTTCTTTAGGCGAGTCGTTCAAAGAGATGATATTTGACATATTTGGTACATCTTAGAATTCTTATTCCACGGGCATACTTGAGTTTCTTAGGTGGCATCTACTCAGAATCTTCAATGCCCAATTGGGAAGAATCTAAACACATCGTTGTTATGTGTCCCAAATTTGGATTTGCCGGACTCACAATCGTTGATGATGAATACATATCTTCGACTTCCTCGGTGGGCACATCTGAACTGCTCCATTGGAATGTACTCCTCATAATCTGTAACGCCAAATTGGGAGAAAATTCTATGTGATCATTATATCTCCCAACATTGGATTCGTGCATGGAGAGGTTCATCTTGATTTCCAGCAAAAATAGGATCCAAGGGTGGGATAGGGTCATTAGGGTCCCTAAACAAAACATTAATAGTTCTATTAGGCCCATACAACCGAAAAAGCTCTCAGCCAAGTAGTGAGGAGAGGCTGATCTTTTTCAATCAGAAAGATGATTGATTGGTTTTTATGTGTTTTGTGTTTACTAGGAGAAAAAGTTAGGGTGGAGTGCATGCACAAGGTGACTCATAAACTGGTTTTCAGAGCTGGCACGACAACAGACTCCACTAGAACTTACAAGTTGATAGTCAAGGAAGATCATGAGGACCAACTTTGTGATGCCATGCATGTCACGAGAGAGATTGCTCAAAGCTTGATGTTGGTCGTGATCGTGCCAGTGTTATCCTCACCCACAACAACGACATTGCGTCAAACAGTCATTTTGTCAATGAAATGGGCTTGTGTAATATTCCATAATTTCGGCAAGGGTATCTTAGTGATTTATTCTATTTTATAATATATTTAATTTTAACTTTCTCTAAACGTAGTAAGTAACTGTTCTTTTATAACTGTTTTAACAAAACTTCATATAAATTTACTGATATAGAATACTATTTTATTATACGTTACTTGTAAATTTTAAATGAAGAGTGCAGTAAGTTTTATTAAAATATTTTTTTAGGATCTCCATCAAAATTAGCATTTGAATTTACTATAAAAATATCAGTCAAAATTAATTTTATTAGTCGAAGTTATTTTTATATCAGCTAAACTAATTTTAACAGTTATAATGATTTTGTTAGTAAACGTTCAATTTTTATCAGTCAAACTCTATTATCTTTTCTCTTTCCCTTCCTCATCTACTCTTTTTTCTATGAGTTTTCCCTGCATCGTACCATATGATGTAGCCACGTCCCTACTACCTTTCTCCATCACCTCCCTACCCTATCTCCTCCTCTATCATCACCATCAACCCACCTTTTTCCTCCTCAATCCTGCTGCTCATTTCCCTTCTTAATCCACTTTTCTTATTCTATATTTTCTTCTTCTTCTTCCCCGACTTAAGATCCACAACCGACCACCACCTCCAATATCCTCATTCTACTCAACCTTCACCTCCCTGCTTTATCCTCTACCTCTAATCCATCCCTCTCCCGCCTCTGTATGTCCCTCCTCTATTTTGGCCGAGACCCAACATCACCCCGACACCACCACTAACACCACCAAACTACCTTCGTCACCGCAAATCACCTTCCTCTCTCACTCACCATCTCTCACTCTCTCTCTCTATCTCTCTCTCTCTCTCTCTCTCTATCTCTCTCTCTCTCGCTTCCCTATATTTCCAGAACCTAGAAGAAGAAGGAGACGCAACGGTAGTAGCTGCCGTTGTAGCAGAACCCGAACACATTGCCTACCTCCATAGCTTCCAGCGAGAAGCTCGGTTAGAACAAACCAAGATGAACCACCTCACTCTCTCTATCTCTCCTGCCTCCAGAATACTCAAACAGGTCCTAGGACGCCTTAGCCGCGCTCATCAATGATCAGAGAAGTGCCCGTCGATCTCCAACTCAGCGGGCGCTTTCACCAACTCGAATGCTCAGTTTTTTTGTATTTTCTCACGTTTCTCGGGCTGGAGCGGGACTTCGATGAGCCATAAGATCAAGACGTCGTTTATGGATAGTTTGATAACTAGCACTATCTGGCTCTCACAGTGAGTATTCATGCTTAGTCTTGCGTGCTTATATTCTTTCGTGTTAAAACCTGATTTTTATTTCATGTCTCAAAATATACACGTGAGTTTACATGCTTAGTTTTGCGTGTCAATTTCTTTAATATGATATACTTTAGTTTTATGTGTATACTTCAATAAGGGTATCTTAGTAATTTAGCATGAAAACTCACATGTATACTGAAAAATAACTTTTATACTTTATTTCGAAATTGCTAAACGTGATTTAGTTGATTTTTTGAAATAAAAAAAACGCATTGTACAACTTTCACTAAGTCGGAATTCATTAACAACGTAAAGCGAAAGACCTCCTGTACTAGAACTAGTTACAAGGAGGCTCTTAGTTTGTCAAGGAGGCCCTTAGTTGGTCGAGGAGGCCCTCTGTTGGTCATTGATGCCCTTCGTTGGCACGATTCTACGCATAGTCAGCTAGAGATATTGATTATGATTTGTCTCTATCACATAATATAATTATAAGACTCTTTTGTTCATTCTTGGGAACTGGATATTTATTTCAAATACATTCCATATTTGGAAACTTATAAATATCTCGGTAAACGAATCGGCTACTCATAATAACTTTAAATTCAGAAGCAACAATTTTTGAGAACTCTGATAATCGTCACTCATACTCGTACAAATATTTCTAAGAAACAATTCAAAGCATTTACTCTCATATGTATACTTATACTTTGTTACTGTTCGAACTCTTTTAAACTCGGAATCCTATGACTTGTCTAGCCATTCTGTTTTATATGCTAAGTTTTTTATTCATTCAATTTTTACTGATACTCTCAAACTGCATCCCTGTGTTTTTTTAATTTTTTCGTAGGTTTATGATCGATTTCTTGGGGTAATACACGAAATTCACGTCTCGTTCTCACTTGAAAGCAGTAGTACTTGGTAATTAACTGGAGAGGTCGCTTTTGATGTAAAATATTTTTTGGTAGACTTGTTGTCCCATGTGGACTCAGCCATGAAGAATGTTATCGTATAATATAAATCAGTAGTTGGATGTTACCTTTCACTTGTTTATTGTTATCACTCTTTGTACGAAAGGGTAAAATCCCATGTTCGGAGGTCCCTCTCCATCTACGGCTCCTCTAAGAATCAGGGGTGTTACAACTTGCTTCCTGAGGAATGACGTTTTGCGACTGTAGTTATTTTTTCATTTTAGCATAACTTTTGGGTTAAATACGTTTTTTTTAAGTCTTGGGAGTTGTTTGTGACTTTTAACTAAACTAGTTCTTGTTTTACCTAATGAGGGGTATAAAGTGTCTTTTACTAAACTAGGGGTAATGAAGTGCCTTTTTACTAAACTAGGGGTAATAATGTGTCTTTTACCTAAAATAGGGGTAATAAAATATATTTTAGCTAAGCTAGGTGTAACCCTCAACAAAATCATGTACGTGATTTTGAAAACCCCTTGATCCCTGAACAGAAGATTGGGAATCAAAAACTCGTATCTTCCATCACCTTCATCATCAATCTCTATCTTTCATTCTTCAGTAAATCTGAATTCAGGACCCCTCCATCACCATCGTCACTCTCTCTCAGTCACCGGTCACCACCATCACTCCATCACCACCGCCACCGATTTCTCCCTCCACTTCCCCTTTCATACAACACATGGAGTAGCAACAACAGTAACACCCTTGATGTGTTGTTCCAGTGCTGCCACCCATCGCCGCCTGCACTTCGGAATTTTCTCAGGTAAGTCGTTCGTCTCTTCTCCTTTCTTTCCACTCCCTCCCAGTTCAATCATGGTACGTCGCCTCCATCTCCGCTATCAAGCGTCTATTCCGCCTCTCCATCGTTTCGATTCACCTCTTTCAGTCGTAAGACTCAATGAGTGATTTCAGATTCTCTACACAATACTATTTCAATCTCATATCAAGTGTTGTTTCATTCATGTGATTCGCTCTTCGTCTTGAAGAATTCGCCATGAACCCCACCTATTATTGGATTAAAAATTCACCTGTTGTCAATAGGTGATTAGAAGACTTCCATATGTTTCAGATTTAGTTTGTGCGATAGGATGGTTAGACTCCTTTTGGTGGAATCAAAGTGAATTTGTAATTTAATTCTAATTATGTTAAATTATTAGCTTTTCATAAATTTTAACTGCCCCATCACTTTTGAGATTAAATATTTCACAGTAAAGTATTAGCTTCTCACAAAAATAAACTCTTTTGTCACTAAGAAAAATCACTCCTAAACACAAGTTAGACTTCAAATTGGAGAGCACAAAGCTATGAATATGCTTCAACTGCACAAAATGATATAATCTAACAACTAAGAAGATGCTATTGCTGCTGTGTACTGCAGCAAGAGCACACCAAAACAGAGCACAAGAACAGCTCAAAAACAGCTCCAAAACTGATGAAAACTTCTTCAATTCGATTCTCCTATCTCCCTCTGTTCCTATTTCTGTGTTCTTAGCCCTTATATAGCTCAAGAAAAACCCAAATCTGGGCGAAACCGGAGAGAGAGAGAGAGAGAGAGAGAGAGAGAAGAAAACATAGACCCAGAATAGAGAACTGTGTGAACCGTCGGTGTGTGTAGAGACCCTCAAAATTTCTTCATCTTTGATTTATATAGACTCTGGGGATGTGTTTCGTAGCCTCCAAGGGATCATCTCCACCGTTAAATTTCTCTAAGACTCTCTTATTCGTCGATTCTCATCGTCCTCAAGAACCTCAAGTAATTTGGTGCTTTCTTTGTTCCTTTATTTGGGCCAAATTGAGGGGTGCAATGGAGAGGTCTTGGGCTGGGGAGCGTTTTGGTATAAGATTTGCTTGATTTGGGTGCGATTTGAGGCTGGGCTGAGCTTGGAAGAAGCTTCGTCGTAGCTTCAATGGCTTTTCTTGGGTCTGTTGTGCGTGTTCCAGCGACGGGGAGAGAGAAAGAGACGCTTGGCTAAGATATTTTTGCCGAAATGAAAAAAGGACCCCCTAGGTTTGATGGGGGCTTTAAAATGCCCCAGCGCTTAAAACAAAGGTTGAAATGACCCCCGTTGCTGTTATATTTCTTCAACCCTTCCCTTTAATCGTTTATAAATTGTCACTTAGCACCCCCAATCCGTTAGAACCTTCTCTCTTAGGCCCTTGACTTCATTTTATATTGCAATTTGACCTCTTGGCTTCTCACTCTTCAATATTTGACATCTTTTTCACTTGATTTCTTCAAAAGAGACCCATCTAACTCCTTCTTCACGTCTCTTAGCCCTCCAAATCATCTTAATTCATCATTCAAGCTCTCCCTACCATGTCTTTACCTACAAAATAAGAGAAAAACAATCAAAACTACAAAAGCAAGCATAAGCCTAGAATTAGGGATATAACACGCCAGTTACACATAAAAGCAAGTTAAGAGGAGTTTAATAACCTACTAGAATATGCAATTTAATGTCTTTAACAAAATAAACCTTAGGAACCCATTATGTGCTTATTTATGTGACAATTTACGTGTATGTATAATATGTGTATGATTCTATGCTAATCGGGGTTGGCGGGAGGGGGATGTGACTTTTGGGTTTTGACGTAGGTAACGCAGCAGAATCACAAAAATAAACCTTCTTCAAAGCCCACCAGGGATCGTCAGGAGGAGACATCATAACATGATAAAGGACATAGTATTGTGTACCTTTTGATTTGTGAGAGCACACGAAGAATGATGTCCTCGTCTATACGGTTGATCCATGTCTAGAGGTAAGATCTAGATTCTTCCTTCATAAAAGTGCTAGCTTGAACCCGGAGGAAGAGGGAAGAGGATCAAAGCAACAAGGACAAGAGGACGTTTCGGCCTCCTCTTTGTGCCGACGGGAAGGGGGGCGGACGGGCCTAGGGCGCCGGCCTTAGGCTTATCTTGCTCTCTCTCTCTCTCTCTTGTTCTCTCCCACTCTCTTTGTGTTGTGTAAATAACAAATCAAAATTAGTGGGAAGGAAGCTAGAGCCTCCTTTATATACTCCAACAACTCCTTGTTGTTTCCATAAAGGAGTTTCCTAATTCTCCATGAACTAGAAATAGTCCCTTCCTTGCAAATTAGTCCTACTAAGTTTGCAAGGTGTTGCACAATGATCCTTCTTATTAATTAATCATATTAATTAATCCCAAATCTAGCTCTACTCTATTTGACGTGTGACCCCATAGGTTTCTATCTAGTTGGTAGTAACTTTTACTAACATGGAGCGGTGTCTAGCAACACATCCATGCCACCCAACTAATAGAAATAGTCAGTGATCCCGACAACATTTTGTGACCAATATCTTATATTGCACTTTCCCTTTGTCTCCATATCCGGATCGGACACGAGACATAAATAGTCACACTCGTATATCCAATCCATAGTTCATCGATCCTGGGAATATTCTTATGCTAGCAGATAACATCAATATCTCCATATTGATTTATCTGAGTCTGGCCAGACATTCAATAAGCCTCATCCCTTGAGTGGCCGTGGATATTTACCCCCATTATATGGGAGGGAAAAATCCTATCTGCATCACTACGATCTCTAAGCTTGCTTCCTATCATGCTCGATAGCCATCTTTATGATTACCCAGTTACGGTGTAACGTTTGATAACATCAAAGCACAATATTCCACAACTAGAGTATCTAGTGACTTCAAGTCTAAGTATTGCAATTATATTAGCACTACGAGAAGCGATTGTGACTTGACATAATCTAAAGCATCCTTCTCGTTGTGGGTCAATCCAGTATGCCATTACTCCTAATGCATACCCATGTGTTAGACTTGATATCTCCATATCAATCTACCCACATACTAGTCTATATTTGATCGTCCTATTAATCAATATAATGGACTAGGAATATTTAAGATAAACAACACATTGTATCTAAGGACTTCATTATATTAAATATCACAATATATAATAAATGAATACTCTAGCCAAAACAATGTTCATACTAAATCTACGATTGCCTCTAGGGCATTTATTCCAACATTGACATTTGTGGTATCAGAGCTCTAGGTTATAGATATCTATGACTAGTAAACTTTAGAAAGCCATTATGCGCTTATTTATGCGACAATTTTTGTGTATGTATGCTATGTGTACTATTCTATGCTAAGACTGTAAGTTAGATCCCATGATAAATAGATTTGTATGTGACTTATGTACATAAGTATTTCCTTAAATGCTTATAAATTGTGTGTGAGTGATTTAAAATCATATTTATAACTTTCATTAGTCATGTATGAGATAAGAAAAATAACACGTTGACTTACGTGACCACAATTAAGCTTTGTGTATGCCTCATAGGAATAAGATAGAATCAAATATATGATAAGAGCCCATGAATCAAGTATAGTATCATGTTTTTAATTTGCCAAGTATTTGATTAAGCATATTATGTGAATGATAAATGACTGGTAAATTTTTGTGATTTATGGTCTATGAATTATGACATGTAAGATATGGAAGTGTAGAGACATGTTCATGTTATGTGGTCACGGACCAAGTGTGATACTAAAATTACATTTTATGACATTTCCATAAAAAGATGATCATGCTAAGTATGTTGGGTGCTTTTATGTGTTGGTATGATAATTATGTTTATGTGATCTGTCTATTGTCATGACATAATTTCATGTATGCAATGTGTTATATGTGTAAATATATTTGCATGTTATATGAGGATTATTGACAATAAGTATGATATGTTTCTTGATTATGCATGGTGTATATAAAAATATATATGAAAGATTAGAAAATTATAACACGCTTCCAACTATGTTATTGGGTGTTTTAATTGGAGTATGTATATGCGACAAGTGTGATTTTCATGTCCAAATAAATTCTTACAAAAAAAAAATTGCTAACTTATATCATTACACGTTATGTTATGTCCAAGTTATGTGCTTGAAGTATGTTTTTTTTTTTTTGTATTTGTACTAATTGAGCATATAAATTATGTGATATATTATGTGAGAGTTATGCATGTCATGTATGTTTTGGCGTCTAATAAGTTATTTTCACGTATATATGCATGTTGGTAAGTAAATTAAACGCAACTTGAGCATGTCAAAAGTTCAGCCGATGTGCAAATGTCAAGTGTTTTGCATGCTACATGTGCAAGGTTGACGAGAAGCTATATCATTACGATGGTGTAAGTTGTTCCCACTATGTTGAAGACTTCTGACATAATTACAAGCTTGTTGGAGCGGTATAAAGTGTGACGATACGATGTATTGTTCCCTTTCGTAAGCATGAAAGAAAGGACCTCTGGAACAATTACGAGCTTGCTGGAGCAGTACAAAGTGTGACGACACTGCGTATTTTTCTCGTAGGCTTGAAGGCTTGATGCATTTGTCAACCCGAGTTCAACGATAAGATGACTAATAAGGGGTAAGTTGTGCATTGATATCATATTAGTTAATATCTTATATGACTTCATCCATGTTAGAAATGCTTTAAGCGAGTTCGAGGACGAACTCTTTATAAGGTGGGTAGAATGTAGTAACCCTCATATTTATCTTACATGTTTAACTTGTAAGTGATATGAGTGTTACATAATTGAGTGTTTAACGTAAATATTATGTTAATTGTGCTATACTTTTTACTAAGAAAAATTATATAAGTTAAAATAGAAATCAAGTTGTATGTATGTTTTATTTGATAACTATAATGTCTTTTAGAGAATGTTTAAGGCCCTTTGTGGATAATGGTATGTATGTTAGTTAGACCTTGTACTAGTTCAATTTTCAGTTTTTGGTAGGGAATTTCTCGCATGCAACAAGTTTTTCAATTAGAGAAAACCATAAAGTTCATGTTTTGAGTGTATATTCACGAAATTGGGAAAAATGCTTAAAATTTTCAGGAAATTATGAAATATTTTTTTTAATGAGATATTTCTTTAGTAACAATTTCAGAGACATTGGAGTTGTATTTAACTTTTAATCGGCTAAAATACAGTTCTGTTTTAACACTCTGCTCAACCCCAAACCAGTGAGGTTTTTCATAAATGTCATGTACTTATTCTACTCCAATGGTTATCAAATTTGGATTTCTTGTTCCCAGGGGTGTTATTTACTTCCAGTTAAAATTTCATAATTTTTGGAATTCTTATGAATATTTTATGAACTTACTCCCAAGACCGCTTTTCAGCCTCTATTTTACACATAAACAGCTCTGAGAGTTAATGTTTAAAAATACTTAAAAGTATTCATAATTTTTGATATTTTTATATGTTATCATTTAACTCTTTATAAATGTTACGTCAAAAATTTGGGTCTCGAATAATTATTTTGATCTATTTATGAATTCTTAAACTAATGGTAGTCATATTTTGTTTATAAGCATAATCTAGAAGTCGTCAAGTTTCACAATGCTAGTTTATGTAAGTTAATTTTAGTTCATTATATGTTATATTTCTCTTATGTGCTGCATTTTACATCTCATGTGCGTCTAGAAACCTGTTTAAGGCTATACAAGCATATGAATAAGTGAGAAAAGTTAGTTTATTTTCATTAATAAGATTAGTGTCGTTGAGCAAAGTGATTATGTGCCATGTTTGGTATGATTTTATGCTAAGTGATTATATGTGTGATTTGTAGTCTTCTTTGTTATTTACTTGACAACGGAGTTGATGATCATGTGCCTAAAGATGATTGAATTTAGAATAAAGGAATATTAAGTAAATGGATTAAACTCGCAAGGTGAGTTACCATGAACCTCAAGTTTCTCACAAGTTTATGTATGTTCATGTTTCCCTATTATGTATGTATCTATGCTTTCGAATCAAGTAACGTTGTATTCCCGATGGATGCGAAGAAAAATAAAGGATGATTTATTAGATAAAACATGTTTTCAGAAAAGGCCACGGTACCGGAGTGAAACCCCTTGTCGGGTATAGGCAGCCTACGGCCCTTTTGCCGGGGCAATATAAGCAAGCAACGCGTCGCTTCACGAGTCGTCGCGATGGACATGTACCTATGTTATGTTATGTTAAGTCACGAAGGTTACACGGGCCATAATAGAAGAAAATAAGCAAGCATGTTCAAGTACATTATCGTCTCTACTTGAGACAAAGCAAGTTTCATATTTGGAACAATATGATTTCACACAACTCATGCTTTACGTTACGCTTTCTTTATGATACAAGTTATGCTTTATGAATGTCATGATCTTTCAAGTTTCACAAGTATATGTATGTATGACTATGCCTTATGTTCATGATGCTCCATGGAAAGTTAGCCCCTTTTCGTTTTCTAAACCTACGGAGGGGTGTAGATGTAACTCACTAAGCTATTTGAGCTCACCCCTTTAAATTACATTTTTTCAGGTTTTAAAGACACGTAAGAAGCAAGAAGTAGAAAGGCGTGAATTTGATATGGGATAACGTGCTTCGTGGTGCTTATGTTCTTAGATATTGATGAAATGCTAGACGACTTGAGCTAGTGTAGAATACATGTTGGTAGATTAATTTAAGAATGCAGGAGTTATGTAATGTATATAAGACCTTGTATGAGCCCTTGTATGATACTTAGTACTTTCCCGAATTATGCTCTGCTTATCTTACGAGTCGAGAGGGCTAAATATAAATTATACTTCCAAGTTCATACTTCTTTCTTAATCATCTTGTCTTTTATGTTACAAGTCAAATTGTTCACGACCCCAAGTAATTTTTATTTACGCTTCCGCTAAGTTTCAAAAGAAAATTGCAATCATGATTTTTGATAAATTACGTGTTTAGCCTCTGACGAGTACATGCCTCACCGGCATGTCGCGCCCTCCTCCTATTAATGTAAAGTTTTATTAATTGCTAATCGGGGTCAGCGGGAGGGGGATGTAACACTTCAGCGATTCGTTGTCCTCAACAAATTTAGAGATCAAATAGGAGGTTTCCTCGCTTAAATGTGTTGGCGGTGAATCGCAACAATTATTTCTTAAAATGTAAAATCCAAGAGAGTAAGAGATACATGGGGTGCCTGGAACTACATGAGCACCGTGTCCACAAAACTGCAACAAGAACAGGTCTTGTGGATCGTTGACAGTTTCCCGCTGATGAAGATAACATGAGAAATCCCCAAGCTAGATCATGCTACAATGTAGCTCCCCTAAGGTCGACTGCTCCATGATGTGTTCAATGCACAAGAAAAGTCTCCAAATCCCTCACGAGTCCCCATGTGGGTCTAATGTCCCATGGCACACTTGGGTAGATTTTTCGCTAAACATAACCTGCAAACACTAGATGATTCATCAGTCCCTTTCTCTTTCTCTCACCTCTCAAAATCATGTATGAAGAACTAAAAAAAAACAAAGAACATCCTACTCTAAACTGGGTTGCCTCACTAGCAGCGCTTGTAATTTAAGGTCGACAGCCCGACCCAGTTACCTCAACCGAAAAGGATGGCGGAGGATGATTTATCCCTCCACTTCTTCGTCTTCCCCCATCTCTTTTCAATGACTCTCTTTTGACATGCACCCATGTGTTATGAAGATGGTGGAGAGTTGTGGAAGCTGACTCCTTTCATCTTGCAATTTATTTTCTTAATCACCTTCCACAGAGTACCACGGGGATCACATGCATCATTCTCTATAAATTCAACCCAGTAGTACCTCATTGGTGCTAGATGCTCTTTAATCAACGCATGCAATTTATCCACATCCAGCACTTGTTGCTTTCAAATTTTATGACTTTAGCATGTGGATCATTAATAAAATAGCCAATATGATAAGAAATTGAAAATTTCTCATGATTCTCTTACCCATAAGAATCTCCATACACAAGTCTTTCCAACTCATCACAGATTTGATTAATATGAGATACGGAGAATTCTTCAAAAGTATGAGTAGGGGCTTTTACCTAAATAGGTATGGGAACAAGTGCCTCATCAGCTTCGTCATCAGCACACCACATGCTTCCAATGTCGGTGTCTACCCATTCATGCCAAGGATGTGAGAGCGCCGACAGTTTTTGTTGGGTTTTGATGCAGGTTACGCAGCGGAATAATAAAATAAATCATGCTCAAATCCCACCAAGGATCACATGCAATCAATCATAGCATTACAAGGGCATAGAAGATGTGTACCGTAGTTTGGGAGATCACACGAATAATAGTGTCTTCGTCTCTATAAATATCCACACCTTGGATTCTTGATTGGATTCCTTCTCACCGCGATGTGCTAGCAACGGAAGAAGGAGGAAGATCACGCAAAACGGAGCAACCACCAACGCCCAAGGGGGCCGACGGCGGCAAAGGGGCGGAAGGACTAGGGGGCCGAACCTCCTTGTCTTGTCTTTCTCTCTTGCTTTGTTATGTTCTCTCAATAATGACTTGTATTAGAGAAATAACAAGCTAGAGTTCCTGTATATAGTCATAACTCTTTATTAACTACACAAAGGCCCCAATACTAATCATGTCCTTACATGGATTAGCCCACTCGCAAATTAGTCCTACTAAGTTTGCATGTGGTTGCGTTATGATACTTTTATTAATTAGTCGAACTAATTAATACCTATATCCAATTTAATCCATCTGGTGTGTGACCCCATAGGTTTCTACATAGTTGGTAGTAACTCATTACTAACATGGAGCGGTGTCTAGCAACACATCCATGCAACCCAACTAATAGAAATAAGTCAGTGATCCCAACAAACCTTCTGCCCAAAGTTCATTTATTGTGTTATCCCTTTGTCTCCATATCCGGATTTGACACGAGACATATTAGTCACACTCGTATATCCAATCCATAGTTCCTCGATCATGGAAATATGCTTATGTGAGCAGATAACATCAATATCTCCATATTGATTTATCTGAGTCTGGCCAGACATTCCTATAAGCACCATTCCTCGAGTGGTCCATGGATAATTGCTCCCATTATGTGGGAGGGACAAAGCCTCTCTACGTCACTACGATCTCTAAGCTTGCTTCCTATCATGCCCGATAACTATCTTTAGAGTTACCCGGTTAAGGCGCAACGTTTGATAATATCAAAGCATGATATTCCACAACTAGAGTATCTAGTGACTTCAAGTCTAAGGATGACAATATCATTAGCACTACGAGAAGCGATTGTGACTTTGACATAATCTAATGTATCCTTCTCGTCGTGGGTCAATCCAGTATGTCATTACTCCTAATGCATACCCATTTGTCAGACTTGATATCTCCATATCAATCTATGCACATACTAGTCTATAGTTGATCGTCCTATTAATCAATATAATGGACTAGGGATATTTAAGATAAACAACACATTGCATCTAAGGACGTCATTATATTAAATATCAAAATAAATAATAAATGAATGTTCTAGCCAAAACATTGTTCATACTAAATGTAGATTGCCTCTAGGGCAGCTATTCCAACAGTTTTGGCTCGTAATATTGCAGGTCCTCCCATCTTGGGCACACAGGTCCACCCCATTCGGAGTTATAGTCTGACTCCTCGTAACTGGAAGAGTCCATCACTGGTTCATGGACACTATATTCTTTGCTCGACTCATGTTTCTCTTCTCCCACTGTTGTAGCTTGCAATGCAAACTCTCGTGGTGGTGGTGATTGAGGCTCGGCTTGAGTCTCAATGTGTGGCATGGCCTCCTCATGTGGCTCTTTTTTATATAATAACCTTGCCACTGAAAGCTCTAATTATTCTATTTGCTTCGTATTTAGTATTATCATCTTCCACAAGAACTCCATACTCTGCACCTAATCCTCTTGTTGGTACTGATGAAGTTGGGGTGGATGAACTCGGAAAAGGTCCTTGCTGTCAGGATAATTACCGCATCGATAGCACCAACTCATGCATGCATCATCTTTTTCATGGTTACCCTGCAGTAGAGATAATCAGGGGGATCTGAATCATATTCAAAGTAACACGTTAACTCTATTCTAAGTTAATACGGATAATAGGCTATGACAATTGACACGATTTATTACGTGTATACGCAAGTGCACGGTCGAAGTAATAAAGAGTGAGTATTGAAACTCAGGTTGTCGATCCCACGAGGACAGATAGTAGGTTTATTGTTAATTAGAGATTAAATCTAACGAGTGTAATTGAAATAACAGGAGGAAAGTTGTTGATTTGAGAAGTTGTCACCCCCAATCAAGTGACTATATTAAACTAACTAAAATACAATATTTTTGGATTTTTATAATTAAACAAGGTTTGATTAAATAAGAAGAAAGACTAGGCGATCTATGGATCACCTAGGGCAGTAGACAATTCCGGATATTGCTTTGAAACATGTAATATTAAATATGCTCTTGATCACGTTTAACTACTCACAATCTTCTTTCGATCTCATGTAAGCCTATGCTAGGTTCTGTAATCGTCATCTGTCGATCCATAAACTACATCACCTAACAAGCATTAAGAATAATCCTACGTTTTGAACCAAACCCTAACATTTCTCCTTTTGGTCCATCATGATACGGGGTTGCTAGCAATCCTAGATTCATAAGTTAATCAATCTTCACCTGTCAGTCCATCGATCTTTCACCAAGTAGATACCCTAGTTCATGACGCTAAGGTAGCATAAAATTAAGAACAAGATTACTAGAAGATGCAATTTCAATGTTACTTTAAGCTAAGATAAACGTTATGGATCAAAGACATCTCTATTCATCATTCATATCCTACCTAAAACGTGTCAATAGTTCTAGGTCAACAATGCACCAATAGAGAAGAAAATTAATCAATAACGTGAATCCATAAGCGTGAATCAAACAACATATCCGGAAAACTTGTCTAACAAATCCCTAGGCTCTCCATAGAGCCTAGCAAATAAAAATACTCAAATAATCTGAAAATAGAAGTTAACAAGTTCATAGTATTGAGAAACGATAGAAAAGATAGGAGGGATAGTCAAACTCGTGACGAAATTCGCGTTCCGGCAACTCCGGCGTCGTTCTCCATGTCCCTCACGTCCCCTAGCCTTCCACCCTCGTTCCCCAGCAGCTTCTTCTTTGTTTTAGGTCTAAGAATGCGTTCCCCAAGGCCTGGGCACGCTTTTTAATGAAATATGGCCGAAATTGCACTTCAGCCCCTCCTGTTTGTAATTCCCAAACAGAATTATTTGCTGATCTTGCGCGGGCTGTATCTCCCTCATACGGACTCATCTTCGGGCCTACCATATATCGTTGGAAAGCTAAGGATACTTTCCAATTACGCAGGCTTTTCTCCAAAATTCTTTGTAGAGTTTCCTGAGCATCGAAAAGAGTGCAGGCTGGTCCCGTGTGACTTTTCCAACTTTGCTTCGTTTTTGCGTCTCCTTTTCTCCTCTTCATCTAGCTCCATTCCTAGCATATCCAAGCCTCTCATAAGCTCCATTGCACCTCTTTTACCTGAGATACACAACACTAAACAACCCGTGCAATTATCATAGCAAATATGAGAGAAAACATGCACAAATAGGCTAGAAACACAACTTTTCACTCTTAGGCTTGTAAGTCATCAATTCCACATATTAACGCACATATATCATATAAATCATGTGAAATAAGCCTATTGCAAGTAATATGGAAGTATAAAAATAACTCTTAAAAGAGAGTTATCAAATACCCCCACACTTAGCTTTTGCTCGTCCCGAGCAATCCAATCAAAGTACAACCAAAATCCGGCCACATTCCAACCAAAATATCTCCAATGAAACACAACCCCACAAGTGATACGAGTCGAAAATTGCATACTTACTAGAAACACCGTTGCATACAAATCCTAACTAGCCGACTCAATAACGACGCAAGACTCGACAATGCAACAATATGATGCAAATGCAAACTACGACTCAATCCTACACAAACACATATATACACAAAACACACTTTTTATCTTTTTGGTTGAGATCGGGCAATCTCCATTGGCTTAAATCGATTATCATGAAGTGATGAGAATCCTAGGAACAAAGCATGAGTTGAAACTAAATTCGACAACGAGACTCTCCCCTAGTTAGTATAGAAAACCTAACTTTACTAAGTACAAGAGTACGCTACCTCTTCGCGTGTGCCACGAAATAAGAGACTACGCTAGGCAAAGCCACATCCAAGGTCCGAGCTCCTAATCCGCTAACGGTTTTCACATGATGAGGCTTAGGGACATAAAGATGATCTCGTCGAAATAAAGTCATAAGCGTCACATTCTCACATCAAATCCCACATCTCACACACCCTCACCACAATGATAGAAACCGAAACCCAAATCTCACCACCTCCGACACTCAATTCCCTCAAACCCCGGTACACTAGTGATCGCCGTGGCCATCGTCGTTCGTCGTGCATGAAACGTGAACCGTCGTCGTCAAAGTAGCTCCACCACTCGTTCCAATTCAAATACAACTCAACACTTTATTTCATCTCTCCTTTTTCTTTTTCTCTCATTTTTTTCTTTTTTTTTCAATTTCTGTTTTTTTTTTCTTTTTTTTCACAATTCTCTCAAAATCCCATCAAAATCCAACAATAATATCCGAGTGGTCTTCAAATGACAATCAAACATGCTAGGAGAAGGAAACACGTAAATCGATGAATGAATATCACATAAAAAATATCATCTCATCCTAACTCAATCAAGTCCATGTCAAATCCAAGTCGCAAAATCAATGAAATACATGTGTGGGAGTGGAGTCGTCGCAAGCTCACACTCAATGTCCGGAGTCAAAAGTCGACACCCCCACACTCGAATGTAATCATATCCCCTCTCAAGTAGTCCCAAAGATGAATGACTCGTGCCTAATCCAACCGATCCTCCTACACCAAAGTAATAGAAACTGGTACCTAGCACGATCCACCTATTAAGTTCACCCAACCCAATTTCGTGCGGATTAGATGTCACGCACTCACGGCTCTCCAAAACTGTGTCCATGATGTAATGGCATGGAACACCGCCACACCGAAGTGCGCAAGCCTACTCACTCACCCTCGCATCCCCTCGTAGATAATCAATGAAGTGCAAGCGAGATGTAGAACTCCACGAAATGTATAATCACTCCCTCATCGAACCCCCTCAACTACACAACCCCTCCGTGACGCACTAAAGTGGTGATTCTAATCAATTTGTGATGAAGGCCAAGAATCGTCACCCTAGGTCCGAAGGCTAGCAAGAATCCAGGGTCAAATCGGGGCGTCTAATGGTCCTACAAGGTGAGTTCTAAAAGCAGTGAGTGCTCTAATACACGTCCTCGCAGAGCTGTTCCGTGTGCCACTACGAGGCGGGTTGGCGACTACCTAAGACGTACACATGGATGTTCGGCTTGTTTAGCTCACACCTAGCTCAGCTCTTGTAAGAAAATAGGTACACACTTTGAGTTTGAAAATCACGTACGTGTTAGAAATAGGTAGGCACTCCAGTAAAGAAAGTCTCTCTATACCTACTAGGGGGGACTCATGTCGTCACTCTCGGTCGCAAATCATGCTCTACGCCTAAAATCCTCACACTTCGGGATTTATCAAATTTTAGCCTCTTTCGATTGCCCTTTTCTCAAAATTTTCTCTTTTTTTTTTAATTTTTTTGGATTTTTCAATTTTTTGATTTTTTTTTCTCCATATAATTCCTACACTACATGCAAGCCGACACGAACGAAACTACACAAACGAAACTACACAAGACATTCAACAGGGTAGGTAGACTCAAATAAGAAAATGTGCAATATTAAACACAAACTCAAACAAGTATATACACTACACGACGAACATATCACAATACGATATACTATCACAATATCACGACACGGACCACATAAATACACACAATACGACACGAACAACTATATGCAGACATGGCGATGCAAACACTGACTGGCTAGTCAAGACTAAAACTCCCCCCACACTAGAACGCTTCGTTGTCCTCAACGAATTTAGAGATTAACCAAGAAGACTCGGCATTCATATGCGAGGGGCGGTGATTCTACTCGGAGTCAAAGTCATGGAACAAGAAAGTAGCTACAATAAGTTTAGAGATAATTCAAGCTACGTGCACATGAACATGTTGTGTGTACCGAAATTAAGCAAGTACTCAAGTATTCCCTAGGATTCTAACAGCTAATCCCAGCGGCGACTAAGCACCGTGACCAAGTTGTCAAATAAAACCCTAGAGCAAGTACGATGTGCCTAAACGGTAAGTAAAGAGAGAGAAAAGAAACTCACAACCGACACAAGGTCGGGGACGAAATCCGATAGCTTCTGACTGAGATAGCAAGAACAATCCCCAAGCAAACATTGTGCGCATCAATGCAAACTCCCTTGCGGTCGAGTGTGTGAAACACACCGGGGTCGATTGATCCTTTGCTAACGAAAAAGAGCGAAGAATCCCCGAACTCGTGATGTGAGCTCCCATAACGGTCGAGTGCGCAAGTAGCACACCGGGATCGATGTCTTCGTCAAACCTGTCATCCAGTTTAGAACTTGGGCTAACACATATGCTCCCACTAGCCATTTTCTTTATAGCTGAAGCTATATATCAAGAATCTCTCAACATAACCCCAACCCTCTGTCTTTAACCCACAACCACTTATTATGCCATCAATAAGTCAGAGTCCAAAAAGCTCAATTGGACCAAATTCTCATTAATGACCAAGCAAATCATCCTCTTTTACGTTCACAATATCGCCAGCGTCCTGCAATTGATTAAACAGAGAAGTTTGGGAAAGAGATGGCGTTGGGTGAGAGTCAGACCTCCAATCGACAAAGTCAGGGAGAGTGGCCGATGGTGGTGGTGACTGGGTTTTGAATCGCAGTTCAAGGCGGTTCTGGTTTTCAATTTGAGGCACAGAGGGAGAGAGGTGGGTCTGGGAGAATCTGGATTTTCTTCGTCGAGGAGAAGCATGCCGCCGGCTTTAATGGCTGCCTGCGGCTGGGTTGATTGTGGCGGTGTATAGGTCGTTCGGTTGGGTCTGGGTTTGTTTCTGTCGGGGATTTAGGCGGGGATTCGAATTGGCGGTCGCGGTTATCAGAGAGGGCGGAGTTTAGTGGGTGTTTCGTGAATTGGAGGTGGGTCTTGGTCGTGGGTTACGGCGGTGGAGAAGGGCCGGTGGAGTTCTGGGTTTCCGGGTTGGATGGTGGTCGGCTATGGTGGTTCTGGGCTTTGGGTTTCAGCGGTCACGGTCACTGGTTCTGATAATGGGTGTTGTGGGTTTAATTCGGTGAAGTCAGAGCATCTCGTTTCATCGTGGTCGGGGAAAACACAGGGAGGCGAGCAAAAACTGGGTTCTCAATTGCCGGAAATCATGGTGGCTATTCGGAGCTTCATGGATCTGGAATCTGGGTCTTGCTTCTGTCGGGTATTTAGGCGGGCTGGGCAGAGGTTCAGGGGTTGAATCGTGGCCGGTTTTCATGGAGGTTACCGGTGATTGATTGAAGGGGGTTTTGGGCTTCGATGTTGGTCGTATGGTGGAGGCTGTGATTTCAGGAGGTCGGTGGTGCTGCTTGGTTGTGGGTTGTTCTAATTCCGTGGATTGTAGGTGGCCGGAGGTAGGAACTTGGGCGGTGATTGGGGCAGAGAGAGGGGCTGTTGATTGCGGTTGTGGCCGGAGTTCATGGCGGAAGCTGCAGTTGATTCCAACTATGTTCTTCAGACGATTCGTCCTTTTTGTTTTTCAACTTAACACAGCAACCTGGAGACCTTTGTTCTGAATATTCTGAAGACAAAGAAGCTGCAAGCGATTCTCACTGTTGCAACTTGATGTTGCAACATAAGGGTGCTAAGTGACTTTTACAAAACTTTTGAAAATTGCAACAGCCTCCCCAAACGTGAATAAGCGGTAACTTGAGAATTTCACTAAGCCTCCCCCAATGCTTAAAAACAGCCTGGATTTCACATAACACCAAGTCACCAAGCCATAAGCTTTGCATTCAGAGAAACATTCTCAAACTGTTACAGCAGCCCCCCTGCTTGAACACAAGCTTTTCTCGCCACTTTTTATTTTTCCACCACTTTTTCTCGATCTTTCTCCTTTCAAGTGAACAAGAACAAATTCTCACTAGAAGCACGAATCTCAACAACGACGAACAAGTATTGCAAAAGCGATCGTTCTCCCGAAACTTTTTCTTCTTCTTCCAATCCATAAGAATAGACATCATAACCAATTCATGAACGTCAAGCCTCCCATGTCGTGGAAAAAGATTGATGTGATCTTTGACCGTATTTTTAACTTGCAACATCTTTACTGAAATTTCAAACGAAAACTCATAAATTATGAAGAATTGTGTACCTTCATCTTCTTCATATGAATTAATCGAATCATCTACGAAGTCAATATCGGCGTCTTGTTCATCTTCGTTGGGCCCACACGTGAGATTACCCATCAAATCCGCAATCGGAGAGTCGAGATCGTCAACATTAATTTCATGAAGAATACTTTCAATCTCACCGAAAATAGCATTGTGCTTCTCCCCCATATTTGATTCAAGCCACGAATCAATGTTTGGACAACTTGGGATAAACAACAGCCCATCGTCATGTTCTTCGGGCTTTGAGAAGGTTGGAGCACATTCTACATTCGAATAGAGACCGGATTGTGCGTCCACAAGTGTCATCTCCATTCCTAACTTTGTTTCTCGTTGCTTCCATTCTTCAACATTTGGGATCATCTCCTCAAGCATCCAACCAAGGAAGAACACTAGCTTAGTGAGAGGGGCCGGGTCATTAGGACGAATTTTATAATGTTCTATCTCCATGGCTACCCTCTCTCTAGTGCCATCCACATGACCCTCCTTCACGATTTTCCAGCCCGCAAGGTTGCATACTTCAATTATGCTCGCAAAGAGATGATCTTTCTCATCCCCCATGCTTATAGATAACCTGCACACCAAAGATCTCTAGCAATACCGTGAGGTGATAAGAATAGATAATAAAATAAATAAATAAATAAATAAAAATAAACTACCTAAACTAATTTCTAATTAACTATAAACCACTGTCCCCGGCAACGGCGCCAAAAACTTGACACGATTTCTTACGTGTATACGCAAGTGCACGGTCGAAGTAATAAAGAGTGAGTATTGAAACTCAGGTTGTCGATCCCACGAGGACAGATAGTAGGTTTATTGTTACTTAGAGATTAAATCTAACGAGTGTAATTGAAATAACAAGAGGAAAGTTGTTTATTTGAGAAGTTGTCACCCCCAATCAAGTGACTATATTAAACTAACTAAAAGACAATATTTTTGGATTTTTATAATTAAACAAGGTTTGATTAAATAAGAAGAAAGACTAGGCGATCTATGGATCACCTAGGGCAGTAGACAATTCCGGATATTGCTTTGAAACATGTAATATTAAATATGCTCTTGATTACGTTTAACTACTCACAATCTTCTTTCGATCTCATGTAAGCCTATGCTAGGTTCTGTAATCGTCATCTGTCGATCCATAAACTACATCACCTAACAAGCATTAAGAATCATCCTACGTTTTGATCCAAACCCTAACATTTCTCCTTTCGGTCCATCATGATACGGGGTTGCTAGCAATCCTAGATTCATAAGCTAATCAATCTTCACCTGTCAGTTCATCGATCTTTCACCAAGTAGATACCCTAGTTCATGACGCTAAGGTAGCATAAAATTAAGAACAAGATTACTATAAGATGCAATTTCAATGTTACTTTAAGCTAAGATAAACGTTATGGATCAAAGACATCTCTATTCATCATTCATATCCTACCTAAAACGTGTCAATAGTTCTAGGTCAACAATACACCAATAGAGAAGAAAATTAATCAATAACGTGAATCCATAAGCGTGAATCAAACAACATATCCGGAAAACTTGTCTAAAAAATCCCTAGTGTAATACCCCGTAAAATTTACAAGGGCAAAATAGTAATCTAAAAAGGCTAAACAAAGAATTTAATTGTGGAAAGAAAATATATATGTATGTATATTAAATAAATAAATAAAGTTTGTCAAAATATAGTAATTATAGACAAGAACTCCTTTTAGAATTTTAGAAATTAATAAGTTGTATTCGTATATAAAGACGCGGGAAATTTTATGTGTTTATTATATATATTTACGCGTGTACGACCACCGTGAAGTTAGTGTGTGAAACACACCCAATCACCCTAAAAGTTGGTGTGCCATCCACACCATATAGTTTTTAGTTGTCTTCTACCTCACAAGCTTATCTCCTTCGGAGATAATTTCCACCGCCACAACAATCAAGCCTCCATCATCATCACCATTCTTCCCCTCTTGTCTCCCTATAAAATGAGTCACCAACTCAATTATTCACTAGCAATCATCACCACCTGCAAATTCATCTTCTCTTCACCTTCATCTTCTTCTTCACCTTCTTCCCGTAACCACGCCGACCACACCACCGTGAGCACCACCACCTCAATCATCAAGCTCCCTGCCACCATCTCACTCTCCAACTCCCTCTGTGCTGAGACCACGCCAACAGAAACAACAGCAGCAGTAGACTCCACCATCGCCACCGTCGTCATCTCCCTCACCTCCGGCGAAATCACCGCCACCACCAACACCCCGATACCTCCTGTCACCCTCTAACTCTCTGTTCTCCCTCTATCTGTCTCACTCTCCCTACTCTGTTCAGAAACAGAGCAATAGCAGCAACAAGCAGCAGCAGCTACGCTGCCACCGCCATCGTCGTTGCTGCCGTCGGGAAGAAACCCGGAGCCTCCACCATCAATTATGCACCTCTGCTCTCTCTCTCTCTCTCTCTCTCTCTGCTACCATCTATTTTGGACCAATCAGGAGTTGAAAGCAGCGGCAGCAACGCCCAGAGAACAAAGTACCGAAGCAGCCACCGTCGGCCACCATTTTTGCCGACGAGGAGCTTGGCCCAAGCAGCCCGACAACTCCCACCTACCAAAACCACCACCAAACAACTCCTAGAGCTCCCAGGAGACGAACCCAAGTCCTAACTGAAGCTAGGAGGTCCTCCATCACCGGCGACGAAGAGCACTGCGCGACTCACCGTCGGCAAACCCGGAAAGCTTCGTTTCTTGACCGATTCCGGCCATTCTTGGCCTAGGTATGCTCTAAATCTCGCCGTGATTCCATTTAAACAATCAAAATCGTATCTCGTGTGCTTGATTCCATGTTTAGCTTGTTAAATTTGATGATTATGTAAAAGGGGGGTTAAAGTGTCTTTTCCCCAAACTGTTTATAGCATGACAACTATATTAAGGGGGTAACTATTTGTAATTGTGAGAACTTGGTGGGTAGTATTGCGCGTTAAATAACCTGCCATGTGAGTAGGATGGGGGTCCTGCTGTCTTTTGACATAACTTGTGGGGTAATAAGTGTAGTTTATATAAACTTTATATTATTCGCGAAAAATAAAAATAATATTTTTAGATTAAAAATATCTTCTAAAAACAATAGAGTTCGTCCCGGTTACAAAAATGTGATTCGGGCATTGAAATAATACACGGATCGCTCGTTAAAAATTAAACGAGTAATGTTTTTATTAAAAACTAAACGAATGTTGCGTTTAATTGTGTAACGTTAAATTCGGTTGTTTAAATACTTATAGAAACGAATTTTTCGGGCTTATAAATATCGTGCATTATTGCAAGTATTTAGAAGTGATTTTTCATAAAAATACAATATTGTTTAGTTGTTAATATTGATATTTACTTTATGTAAAAATACAAACTACTATTAATTTTTACTAGTATTTTATAAAAATAAATCCTATAAACAAATGAGACTTTTGTAACACAAAATTTAATAACTTTTCAATTAAACACTCGTTGTTTAATAATTTTTGCTAATAAGAAAATATAACGAAATAAAGAAACGTTAATAAATTAATATGCGAGTTCGGGCTAATTTTAAGAATTGATAGCTAGGGTTATTAGTTAGACTCGTAGAATTATACAGAGTTGTGACGATTTAGAAGCTCCGATTTGTAGGTAACGGATTCGTAAGCAACGACTTCGAGTAGGACGTGTTGACGCTACGGAATCCAGGTAAGTAAATATGCCTAGCCTAGCGTGCTAGCTCCTGTTCGTGTCAGAGTATGCTTTTAATACTTGTCTCAAAATTATATTTTTGAGTTACATGTTTTGGTTGAAATCTCTTTACATGTTAAAGAAGTTGTTTTACTGCGAATTGTCACACGAATAATATTAATCCACTAATAACGTAAAGTGGAAAGAGTTGTGCGGGGATCGTTATATTCGCTTTTCTATAAGATTGGTCGTGGCTGACTACGTTCACCCGACCCGTTTATAAGATTGGTCGTGGCTGGCTACGTCCACCCGACCCGTTTATTTTAATCTGGTCGCAACCTGCCGGATCGCTCCATGTACTCACCTCTCTGGCCGCGAGTAGTCTTAGAGGGGTGCCGGCACTTAAGGTCTTGGATGCGTAGTGATAGTAGATCTTCCCCGTATCAACAAAGTTAAAAAGTGGTTTTCTTCAAGGACAAGAATGTCTATGAGTATAAAGAAAGACAAGATTGGGATATTACTCTCTGTTTCAAGATCAAGAAGGAAGGAATTGAAAGGTTGAGAAGTTTGAAGCTGGATTTGTGCTTTGTCTACTCTTTTAAAGATTTATTTCCTCTTATTACTGTTTTGAGAATGAATTATGCATCATCATCATCTGTTTACGAGCTAGGGTATTTATTTACTCAGCATTTCCCAGCTGACTTTAAAAACTGCGGTTCCGTTTTACTTCCCACCGCAGGATTAGAAGATGAAGATTATGGCCTAGCCGGGTACGAGACTTACTGAGGAGGCGCTGTCAGAAGTTGTAAGATAGAATGAATAATGTTATATATAATGTGTAATAGTAATGTATGAAGGACTTGAGAAGTAATGTAACGTTTAATAATATGTAATACAAGTGCTTGGATGTTGTGCTTTCGATTTTCGGCCGCTATTTGAGCTTCGGCCTCCCCGATTCATCCGAGTCGGATAAGGAGGTCGTTGCACCTAGGCTCTCCATAGAGCCTAGCAAATAAAACTACTCAAATAATCTGAAAATAGAAGTTAACAAGTTCATAGTATTGAGAAACGATAGAAAAGATAGGAGGGATAGTCAAACTCGTGACGAAATTCGCGTTCCGGCGACTCCGGCGTCGTTCTCCATGTCCCTCACGTCCCCTAGCCTTCCACCCTCGTTCCCCAGCAACTTCTTCTTTGTTTTAGGTCTAAGAATGCGTTCCCCAAGGCCTGGGCACGCTTTTTAATGAAATATGGCCGAAATTGCACTTCAGCCCCTCCAGTTTGTAATTCCCAAACAGAATTATTTGCTGATCTTGCGCGGGCTGTATCTCCCTCATACGGACTCGTCTTCGGGCCTACCATATATCGTTGGAAAGATAAGGATGTCTAATTTACAATTCCGCAGGCCTTGCTCAAAAATTCTTTGTAGAGTTTCCTAAGCATCGAAAAGAGTGCAGGCTGGTCCTGTGTGACTTTTCCAACTTTGCTTCGTTTTTGCGTCTCCTTTTCTCCTCTTCATCTAGCTCCATTCCTAGCATATCCAAGCCTCTCATAAGCTCCATTGCACCTCTTTTACCTGAGATACACAACACTAAACAACCCGTGTAATTATCATAGCAAATATGAGAGAAAACATGCACAAATAGGCTAGAAACACAACTTTTCACTTTTAGGCTTGTAAGTCATCAATTCCACATACGCACATATAACATATAAATCATGTGAAATAAGCCTATTGCAAGTAATATGGAAGTATAAAAATAACTCTTAAAAGAGAGTTATCAACAATCTCCTATCAGTATCATGCCATTTTATTTCTCGGTTGACTCCAATCTCATGTCGGTCTCATGTTTTGTCTATCGGTCCGTTCTAGTAGGCTAACGAACTGCACAAAAACGGGTCATGTCAGTTCACCATTGCACGAAACAATCGAATCTCACCTACTGAATCTACCCACTAAGGCCAATCCTACTCACGTCTCTTTTCATTCTCAGTGATTCGGGATTGTGTTCAAGTTCTCATCAAATTTAGGCTAAGTCACTGTCACGCACTCATCTAATTAGCTAGTACGTCAGGGTAGCTACTCGGTTCATACTAAGTATTACGCACAATACAAGAACATGTAACAAGAAAAGTTATCAACATTAATAATGATTAATGTCTATGAAAAAAACCTAGTCTCATTGATTATCAATTCATACTCTAACCGTGTCAAGATGCTAGAATCGCCAACAAGTTCAAGGAACTATGTCCATTCAATAGATATCAATCAATGGCATGAAACAAGTCAAATCTAGAAAATTATTCGTCTACATAACCCTAGGCTATCATAGAGACGCCTAGCAAAACGTCTAACTAATCTTATTCAAACTAGCAAAACAATAGAGTTTCTCCATACAAGATTGAGAGAAGAAGAAGAAGTAATTAAAATCCTAGATCTCCAGTGGTGGAATTGAGTTCTTCATCCGTCTTCGTCTCCCTTCTTTCCTCCTTCGTTCTCCCACGTTTCTTGATGTGCGTAAATGGCTTTTTTGATCCCCTCGGTCATATATTAGACCTCCAAGAGTTTATTTTCCTTCACTACTTATTCAAAATTGCTTTACTGCCCCAAAAATTTCTTTTCAAGTTTGCTTCCAATTCGTGCGAATTGAAATTCTAATTTGTGTGAATTACAGCAATTCGTGCAAATTGGTGTTCCATTTCCCACGAATTGCAATCCAAACAAATTTGCATTTTGCAATTCCTTTCTAATTCGTGGGAACTGGATTCCAATTCGTGTGAATTGCCTCTGACTGGAATCTGCGTAGCTTAATTTACTTCCAATTCGTGGGAGTTGATGTCCCAATTCGTGTGAAGTGGAAACAGCCTTACTTTTCTCAGCTTAGCATGAAACTTCCTCTCCTCTCTTTCCTTTACAATTTCTTCATGCTCTTCCATTTCCATAGCTTATTTTCGTCTCCGATCTTCACCCGAGCCTCTGGTACCTACAACTCACAACACTAGCACATATCGGCATCATATATGAAAATAAAATATTTCAAATGGACGAGAAAACGCCCAGACATGCAATTAAGAGCTGATAACTCTCTATTATGAGTTTTATTTCTTGCACATTTTATATCGTTTTGCGTGATTTTTGGGTTGATAATCTCAGTTTTACACTATGAATGTATAGAAAACTTAAATTTAGCTATGGGAGTTAGTTTGTTAATCATAGAGTTTCTCGTATGATTTTATGTATTTTTGTCACGTTTGATCGCACGGGTTGTGTTTCGTGTTGCTTTGACAGGATCCGGAGCTTGGAGATGAAGTGGAGAGGATAAAAAAAGCTTGAGAGATTTATTGGGAGCTGTACGAAGAAGAAATCATGAAGAATTTGTGAAAAGACTGGAGATGGGGTTTGAAGTGTCCTTTAATGAAGTTTGCGTAAAGACACTTTAACCCCCCTAGAAGAGAGCCCCATACTTAGTGAAAAATTAGTGGCCAACGTGAGAGCAACTCACTGAAAGTAGAGGATCACAAACTGTGATCACAAGATCAAGAGGAAGACCAAACGTAGGATCAAACGTGATCTACAACCACAAAAGGTGATCCTATAATCACAAGATCAGAGGGAGGAGGCTATGGGTTCAAGAGGAGGGCTCCTCCATTGAAGATCTAGGTTTTCTTCTTCTTCTTCTTCTTATTCTTATTCTTATTCTTATTCTTCTTCTCTCAATCTTTGTATGGAGAAACTTGTTAATATTGTTTGGTTGATTAACATTAGCTAAACTATTTTCTAGGCACCTCTATGAGAGCCTAGGGTTTCATGTAGACGAATGATTTTCAGGGTTTAGACCTTCTCTCATGCGTTTATGCTTTGATCTATTGAATGAATATTTAGTTTCTTGAACTTGTTAATGAGTCTCGCCTATTGACACGGCGTGATCATGATTTAATATTCATGAAAACAAGAGTTTGTTCATAGTTCATCGTCTTGCTTACTGTTAATGTTCATTTTAGTTACATGTTCTTGTTCTATGCTTAATCCTTAGTGTGAAAGCAGTGATCAACCGGACGCGCTAGCTAATTAGATGAGTGAACGACAGTGACTTAGCCTAATTGTGAGGAGAACTTGAAAAAAGTCCCGTATCACCGAGATCGAAAAGGATAAGTGTTAGGATTGGCCTTAGTGTGGATATATTCGGTAGTATTATTCAGCAGTTGTGTGAAACGGTGGACTGACAGGACTCGTTATCGTACCAGTAGATGACATGCTAGAACGGACCGGTAGACAACATGATACTGAGAGGAGATTGTAGTTAACCGATTTAAAATGACATGAGACCGACAGGATATTGTCATAGCCTATTACCCGGCTTAACTAGAATAGGATTGACGAGTTACATCACTAAACCGGAATTCGTCTACAACCCTAGGTGATCTAGAGATTGCCTAATTTTTTCATATTTGTTTTATTAGATAACAAAATTATAAAAATATTAGGTTAGTTGGTTATTTCAATTTCCAGTCACTTGTTTGTGGGTGACGAACTTGTTTATCACTCTTATTCCTCATGTACCATATTCTAAACTAAATAACTAATTAAATAACCTCAAGTCTGTCCTCGTGGGATCGATAACTCGGGGTTGAAATACCACCCCCATATTACTTGACCATGCACTTGCGCATACGCGTTAAGAAATCGCGTCAAGCGCTAAAAGCTAAATGTATATGTTTTCACCACTTCATAGTGTATCACTCATATATGTTATCTGGAAATCATGCAAAATGATATAAATAATATGTAAGATTATTTCCCGCTAACGAAGTTCAATTATGTATATACAAGCTCTAATTTTAAGCCAAATTCAAATTCAATCCAAATCCAAATCATACGCAACCTCAAGTCTAAAATGAAATAATTTGAAGGTGTTGGAATGATGTCTTGAATTGGAGAAATCACTATAGAGCATAAAAAAAAAACAAGGAGAGCAAGAGGAGAACAAAGGAAAAAGGCTGCGAAGTTCGGGTGATCACTAAGGTCGCACGATCTTTAAAGTAGATCGCCTGACATGTGTCCAGAGGTCGCACGACCTACTAACCATTTCGATGGACCTGTGTAGGGGTTCTGGCATTTTGGAATGTTTTCTAATTGCTCTAGGACAGTCATGGATCGGTTCTAAGCACTATAAAAGGTCCTTAGCTGTCTTAGACCATTATGCAATCAATTTTACATGTTCCTCTTGATGAATAACGGTCATTTTCACCGTGGACGTACTTAGCACGAATTGGGCTAGCAAACCACATTAAATCTTGTGTTTGCTTTATTTTTTCTTGTTTTCGTTCATTGTTCGTGAGTTAGAGTGTTATACTCGTTTGGTATCAGAGCTTAGTTTGTGATCACTCTACCAAGAACGATGTTCAATCGATGTTGAAGATCAATAGATTTACGGGAAGGAACAACTTCAGTCTGTGGAATATTAAGATGTGCGCCTTATTGATGTCGGATGGCATCTGGACACCTTTGGCCACAGAAAATGGAGGAATTGATTTTGCATCACCAAAGTATATGATGATAGAGGAGAAAGCACTATCGATAACCATGTTGTGCCTATCTGATAACGTTATGACCAAGGTCGCAGATTACACAACGACGACGACTTTATGGCTGAAGTTGGAGAGTCTCTACATGACGAAATCATTCACCAACAAGTTGATGTTAAAGCAAGAGTTTTTCACCCTGCGGATGCTCGAAGGTACGACTCTCAAGGATCAACTTGATAAATTATTTTGTATTTTCTTGAAGAAGTCACTCACCAGATGTTTTATTTTGTATCTACTAGAAAGTTAGGGACCCTCTTGTGGAAGAATGTAGAAGAGAGACTTAGTAGAAAATTCTGGATAAATTTGGTGGAAGACTCCACCGACTATGTAGAGCTATAAATAGTACATGTTGTAATTGATTTCAACCAACACTCTACTCCACTACAAAAGTATTACTTACAACTCTGAAACTTCTCTCCTACAAACTCAAGTTTACTCTTCAATCCACGTTAGTCCATTTGCATAAAACTACTATCTATGAACTTCCGTATCACTTCCTCTCCTGCAACTAACCAACATAACTCACCCTTTAAAATCAACAAGGATTAACTAACACACACACTACAAGCATGACATGTATAGTTTTTTATTTCTATTATTATATCAAAAAAAACTGAATTTCATGAATATCTATGAACCCTCAATGATAGTGAAACCAAAGGATTCGATGTCAAATAGAGACGGGTGGCCACTCATCGGATTCACGAGAACCCAACCATCTTCCAGATGATTAAGAATCAAAGTTCCATTACGCTACATTTTGGGGCGCATGTGCTTGTACGCTTCCTCGAGATGAAAAGTATAGAGCTTCACCCATTTATCATCCCTTTTCCGGAACATCACTTGCCACTACGAAGAAGCTGAAACATCGATTCCAAGTCTATCATCAATTCGGCTCAAAGCTACTTGATGAAAATCATCAACCCACCATTGTATCTCGTGCTACGACGAATAAATCAACTCGAATAGTCTCTCGAGAAAATCAAAACACATAACCTGAATCTCGAATAGTGAAGATTTGCGGAAACCAATAGATTAGATTTTAATTTGATTTTCTGCCCCGGTCCAGCTTAAACAGAGTATGCTGCTTGGGACTTTATATGCTACCTTTGACCAACATTTGATCTTTGAGTTGTACAACTCCACTTCAGACCAATATTTATCTTCAGCATAAATCAAACCAATTTTTACAATAACATACTCATCAACACCCAACTGATCGAACTCAAACTTGTAGGAAGAGAAAAATCATTTATTTTTCAACTGTCTACACTCAACGATTTCTGTCATAAACTCCTGCAGTGATGGATTGAATATAAAAACATTAAATTCATATTTAAGATTACGATACCCCACTAAACAATCTCAGTAACCCATAAATCCTAAGGCCCCATCAATGATTAAAGACATCGTGGTTAGCGCAAATGGGAAAGTAAAAAAACTCCTTAAATAAAATTCTTCAATGAGTAATTCCCCGGATACCTTAGCCCCTGACACAACAAACATGGTTGATTTTCCTCTGTAATTATTCAGAAAAGCATCAATATTTGAAACATGATACAAAGATTTGTAGACAAAACTTGTTTTCAAAAACATCGTGGATAGAAAGATTGTTCAATATAACCTCTATTATTTCTTTGGGCGAGTCGTTTAAAGAGATGATATTTGACATATTTGGTATATCTTAGAATTCTTCTTCCACGGGCATACTTGAGTTTCTTAGGTGGCATCTACTCAGAATCTTCAATGCCCAATTGGGAAGAATCTACACACATCGCTGTTATGTGTCCCAAAATTGGATTTGTCGGACTCACAATCGTTGATGATGAAGACATATCTTCGAATTCCTCGGTGGGCACATCTGAATTGCTCCATTGTAATGTACTCCTCATAATCTGTAACGCCAAATTGGGGAGAAAATTGTATGTGATCATTATATCTCCCAACATTGGATTCGTGCATGGAGAGGTTCATCTTGATTTCCAGCAAAAATAGGATCCAAGGGTGGGATAGGGTCATTAGGGTCCCTAAACAAAACATTAATAGTTTTATTAGGCCCATACAACCGAAAAAACTCTCAGCGAAGTAGTGAGGAGAGGCTGATCATTTTCAATCATGAAGAGAAAAGAGTTAGCCAAAGGAGACTTTCAAAATAGCTCATAAATACTGTAAATAGTGTCCCATTCATTCCAAGAACAGTCATGAGTCTTATGCCCAACTCTCCCACAAGACATGCAGATTTTAAAGAATCGCTCAAAGGGAAAATACACCTAGTGAGCCCCCCTTCAAGTAATTCAACGTAAGCCCCCCCCCCCCAAGATTAAAGGAATATTGGGATTAACTCGAACATTAAAACAAAAATAATCCATGTTAACAACATGGTTATGGTTCCAATCAATGTCCAACAATTCCCCAGCAAGCTTACCCTGATTCTCAGCTAATTCAAGTTGAAGATATTCCATAGGAACTCGATGGACTTAAATGGATACATCAAAATGATGGAAAGTAACTTCAGAAAGCACAATATTAGGCACACGATCTTTGATTGCTAGGACCTTGCCATGCACCGAGAAAAATTCTCTTGTAGGTGCAAGCTTATCATCAGCATTCAAACAATGGAAGATAAAAACTTCTTGTTTCTTATCTACGACAACAAAAGAATTCGTGGAAAGGGAGGTGGAGCTAAACTAGGCGTAGACACTAGAAACTAACATTATAGGAACCCCAAGTCATCATGTGGTATGGAAATGCATATTTGGATTGAGTTGTGATCTTTGAAAAGTCACAATATGAAACGAAAAAAGTAGAAGAAGTAAAACCGGAAGAAGAAGAAAACTATTTATTGCTTGGATTGGGAAGTTAATTTGATCTTATTTGGGGGTGATTAAGTGCATTTTCTGTGAATGTTGTAAAGTTTAGGAGCTCAAGAAATCTAGCAGAGATAATCTCAAGTGAGAGGAACTTTCCTTCAACGACGTACCAACAAAGCATCAATTGTCTGAGTAGGCTACTGCATCATGCATAGTCTAGGTTTAACTTATGGTTCAACCCTTAACTATATGGCACTGCATCATGCATAGGGGACCCTGTAAATTTCAGAAGCTAAAAACATACTAGTATAAAATACCACTTCAGTTACAATCGTTTATCTGTAGCATATACTGTTCCTTGCAAGTTTCTTCTTCGATGCTGAAAAAACCAGAAGTCTTTTCTCTATCAGAAAGATGATTGATTGTTTTTATGTGTTTTGTGTTTACTAGGAGAAAAAGTTAGGTGGAGTGCAGGCACAAGGTGACTCATAAACTGGTTTTCAGAGCTAGCACGACAACAGACTCCACTGGAACTTACAAGTTGATAGTCAAGGAAGATCATGAGGACCAAATTTGTGATGCCATGCATGTCACCAGAGAGATTGCTCAAAGCTTGATGTTGGTCGTGATCGTGCCAGTGTTATCCTCACCCACAACAACGACATTGCGTCAAACAGTCATTTTGTCAATGAAATGGGCTTGTGTAATACCCCATATTTTCGACAAGGGTATCTTAGTGATTTAGTCTATTTAATAATATATTTAATTTTAACTTTCTCTAAATGTAGTAAGTAACTGTTCTTTTATAATTTTTTTAACAAATCACTTCATATAAATTTAATGTTGTAGAATATTATTTTATTATAAGTTACTTGTAAATTTTAAATTAAGAGTGCAGTAATATTTATTAAAATATTTTTTTAGGAGCTCCATCAAAATTAGCATTTGAATTTACTATAAAAATATCAGTTAAAATTAATTTTATTAGTCGAAGTTATTTTTATATCAGCTAAACTAATTTTAACAGTCATAATTATTTTGTTAGTAAACGTTCCGTTTTTATCAGTCAAACCCCGTTATCTATTCTCTTTCTCTTCCTCATCTACTCTTTTTTCTCTGAGTTTTCTCTGCATCGTACCATATGATGTGGCCACGTCCCTACTACCTTTCTCCTTCACCTACCTACCCTATCTCCTCCTCTAACATCACCATCAACCCACCTTTTTCCTCCTCAATCCTGCTGCTCATTTCCCTTCTTAATCCACTTCTCTTCTTCTTTATTTTCTTCTTCTTCTTCTTCTTCTTGTTCCTCGGCTTAAGATCCACAACCGACCACCACCTCCAATATCCTCATTCTACTCAACCTTCACCTCCCTGCTTTCTCCTCTACCTCTGATCCATCCCTCTATCGCCTCTCTCTCTCTCTCTCTCTCTCCCTCATCTATTTTGGCCGAGACCCAACATCACCCCGACACCACCACTAACACCACGAAAACTACCTCTATCACCGCAAATCACCTTCCTATCTCACTCACCTTCTCTCTCTCTCTCTCTCTCTCTCTCTCTCTCTATCTCTCTCTCTCGCTTCCCTCTCTTTCCCGAACCTAGAAGAAGAAGGAGAAGCAGCGGTAGTAGCTGTCGTTGTAGCAGAACCCGAACACATTGCCTACCTCCATAGCTTCCGGAGAGAAGCTAGGTTAGACCAAACCAAGATGAACCACCTCACTCTCTCTATCTCTCCAGCCTCCAAAAGACTCAACCAGGTCCTAGGAGGCCTTAGCTGCGCTCAACAGTGACCAGAGAAGTGCCCGTCGATCTCCAACTCAGCATGCGCTTTCGGAAACTCGACTACTCAGTTTCTTTGCATTTTCTCACGTTTCTCGGGATGGAGCGGGACATCGACGTGCCATAAGATCAAGACGTCGTTTATGGATAGTTTGATAACTAGCACTATGTCGCTCTCATGGTGAGTATTCATGCTTAGTCTTGCATGCTTATATTCTTTCGTGTTAAAACCTAATTTTTATTTATGTCTCAAAATATACACGTGTGTTTACATGCTTAGTTTTGCGTGTCAAGTTCTTTAATGTGATATACTTAGTTCTATGTGTCTTCAATAAGGGTATCTTAGTAATTTAGCATGAAAACTCACATGTATACTGAAAAATAAATTTTATGCTTTATTTCGAAATTGCTAAACGTTCTTTACTTGATTTTTCGAAATAAAAAAATCATTGTAAAATTTTCACTAAGTCAGAATTCATTAACAACGTAAAGCGAAAGACTGCATGTACTAGAACTAGTTACAAGGAGGCTCTTAGTTTGTCAAGGAGGCCCTTAGTTGGTCGAGGAGGCCCTCGGTTGGTCATGGATGCCCTTCGTTGGCACGATTCTACGCATAGTCAGCTAGAGATATTGATTATGATTTGCCGCTATCACAGAATATAATAATAAGACTCTTTTGTTCATTTTTAGGAACTGGATATTTATTACGCTATGATTAACACGTTTTGTTAAGGATCTCTATTACAAAGACAACGCATATTTGGAAACTTATAAATATCTCTGTAAACGAATCGGCTACTCATAATAACTTTAAATTCGGAAATAACAACTTTTGAGAACTCTGATAATCGTCACTCATACTCGTATAAATATTTCTAAAAAACAATTCAAATCATTTACTCTCATATGTATACTTATACTTTGTTACTGTTCGAACTCTTTTAACTCGGAACCCTATGACTTGTCTAGCCATTCTATTTTATATGCTAAGTTGTTTATTCATTCATTTTTTACTGATACTCTCAAACTGCAACCCTGTGCTTTTTTAATTTCTCCGTAGGTTTATGATCGATTTGTTGGGGTAATACACGAAATTCACGACTCGTTCTCACTTGAAAGCAGTAGTACTTGATAATTAATTGGAGAGGTCCCTTTTGATGTAAATCTTTTTTGCTAGACTTGTTGTCCCATTTGTACTCATCCATGAAGAATGCTATCGTGTAATATAAATCAGTAGTTGGATGTTACCTCTCACTTGTTTATTGTTATCACTCTTTGTACGAAAGGGTAAAATCCCATGTTCGGAGGGCCCTCTCCATCTACGGCTCCTCGAAGAATCATGGTGTTACAACTTGCTTCATGAGGAATGAACCTGAAATACCCCGTTTTGCGACTATAGTTAACATAAATTTGGGGTTAATTACGTTGTTTTTAAGTCTTGGGAGTTATTTGTGACTTTTAATTAAACTAGTTCTTTTTTTTACCTAATGAGGGGTATAAAGTGTCTTTTTACTAAACTATGGGTAATAATGTGTCTTTTACCTAAAGTACGGGTAATAAAGTATATTTTAGCTAATCTAGGTGTAACCCTCAACAAAATCATGTACGTGATTTTGAAAACCCCCTTATTCCTGAACAGAAGATCGGGAACCAAACTCGTATCTTACATCACCTTCATCATCGATCTCTATCTTTCTTTCTTCAGTAAATCTGAACTCAGGACCCCTCCATCACCATCGTCACTCTCTCTCATTCACCGATCACCACCATCACTCCATCACCACAGCCATCGATTTCTCTCTCCACTTCCCCTTTCATACAACACATGGAGTAGCAACAACAGTAACAACCTTGATGTGTTGTTCCAGTGCTGCCACCCATCGCCGCCTGCACTTCGGGCTTTTCTCAGGTAAGTCGTCCGTCTCTTCTCCTTTCTTTCCACTCCCTCCCAGTTCAATCATGGTACGCCACCTCCATCTCCGCTATTAAGCGTCTATTCTGCCTCTCAATCGTTTCGATTCACCTTTTTCAGTTGTAAGTCTCAATCAATGAGTGATTTCAGATTCTCTACGCAATACTATTTCAATTTCATATCAAGTGTTTTTTGATTCATGTGATTCGCTCTTCGTCTAGAACAAATTCGCCATGAACCCCAACTATTATTGGTGTAAAAATTCACCTGTTGTCAATAGGTGATTAGAAGACTTCCATATTTTTCAGATTTAGTTTGTGCGATAGGATGGTTAGTGGCCTTTTGGTGGAATCAAAGTGAATTTATAATTTAATTCGAATTATGTTAAAGTATTAGCTTTTCATAAATTTTAACTGCCCCATCACTTTTGAGATTAAATATTTCACAGTAAAGTATTAGCTTTTCACTAAAATAAACTCTTTTGTCACTAAAGCCTTGTCTGGCAATAAACATTTAACCGGTTGTTTTGTTTAACAAATCTTTTGGAGTATTGAGCTTCGTTTGATCGTTTTTTTAACCAGTAGAATATTGTTAGAGGATTGTGGAGAAATGTGATTTTTATAAAATACTATCAGTTTACTTAAGTAGTCTTTTTATGAAAAAATAAAATAGTGTTCTAGTATGCTAATGAACTGTCTTTTTAGAATTTAGTTGTTAGGAATAAGCCAACCTGCTTGGCGGGATTAAAGTGAGATGCTAGGACCGCGACCGAGAGTCGTTGCATGACATGTAGAGTAGCACGATTGATCATTATGTGGTATTGTATTTTAATAGAATATTGGTAACTTGTAGGGGACGATTTCTCATATGAGGGGTACACGGAGTACTACTATAGACAATTTGCAGTAATAGCTCTTCATTCGAGGTGAGTAAACATGTCAGACCTAGCGTGCCTATCCCCATTCGTGTCAAGTTATATTTTATTTCTTGTCTCAAAATGACTTTATGTGTTATGTGCATAATGGGCCACATGAATATTTGATTCCACTTGTTGAACCCATGTCTTAAAATATCACACTATTCTAATAATCGATAATAACGTAAAGTGAAAGAGTTGTGCGGGGTCATTACATGGTTACTATTGGCTTGGTCGTGTTGACTTCGGTCACTCGACCAATTTTATTTTATCCGGTTGCAGTGTCCAGTATAGCTCCTTGTACTCACCATTTTAGCCGCAAGAGTCTTAAGGGGGTGTCGACACTTAAGATCCTGGATGCTTGCGAGATGGTTGGTTATTCCCCCATATCAAAAAATTAACAATTTGGTTTTCGGTTGGATGTTTATTAATGGGAAATAGAAGAATATGATATTTTGTAACTCTTTATTTTTGAAAAATGAATGTGGCTTGGGCAATACCCTAACTATATTGGAAATCAGAATGGAACTTGGGAAACACTCATTCACTTTTCACAATGTCAAATTTTACTTCCGCTGTGCAAAAGTTAATTGTTATGTGATAAGTTGTTTGTTTTTTCTAAAATGTACCTCATCATCATTTTTCATGCTTAGGTGTTTGCTTGCCAATATTTATTGCTGATTTTGGAAATTGTGGAGTCCTCTTCCCATTTTTCTTCAACACGGGTTAGATGATGGAAGCTTGGCTTAGCAGGGAACGCGAATCATCACCAAGACATCTAGTACTTCAATTTTTAATAAATATATTTGTTATCAGCTTTCACTAATTCCATAAAATTGTTATTGCCCATGTTTGAGATTAAACTTGAAGTTGTAATAAAATGTTATGTTTAACTGTATCATTAGTTGGCTTGATTGCACTTTTAAATGTCTTTGTATCCGAGTGTAATCTCGGACACGGAATGACACCCTCTCGGGTTTCTGGTGTTGTCATTTTCAAGGTGTTACAGAACCCATGTCTGGTTGCAAGTGGGTACTCGAACAATATGAGCTGGAGGAGTAAAGCTGATCTCGGTTGGTTGGTTGGTCGTCTTTGTTGTTTTGATATAGAATCTTAATGGATGTATACTATGTTAAATTTTGAATTATGACCCGTCTTCTAGGGATGTATGATGTTGGTGGAGTATATGGCTATATCATTTCATCGCGACTGAAGAATCTTCGTTTTTATCGTTTGCTACAATATATTTATTCCTCGAATAAAACAAATCAAAAAAATTGATGTGTTATAACATGGGTATCAATCACGAACGATGAAAAAAATGAATGACGAGGCACAAATAATAACGTGGTTCACTAGTTGTGAAACTAGATACATCCACGACCCAAAAGCTGATGTTTATTACAGAATCACAACCCGATTACAACGCACACTACACCACACCAAGTCTACCCACGTTCTCTCTCTCTCTCTCTCTCTCTATATATATATATATATATATTTATATATATACACACACACACACACACACATATAAGGGTCCTGACTTAAACAAAAGTAATGTCAAAATGTTGCCTAAATTGACGAAACAACCAAAAAGTTTCCAGCCCCGCTATAGGTCGCACGACTTGCTGAGTAGGTTGCACGAACTGGTCCTGATCCCGATGTGATGCAGTTCTATTCTTTGGTCTTCCTCTTGCCCGTTTTGCCTGGTTTTGCTAGGTTTGAATCATTCCAGCAAGTCTCCACCTTGATACAAACGTCCTAGCAGCCTGAATCCCCGTGAGGTCTTGGTTGCTTCAATTCAAGACAAAGCTTCACCTTGTGTCGAATCCTCTCAACCACCAAAAACTGTAACCAGACGTTCTCCCCTCAAACCTAAACTGGAAGCGTCTCCTAGAACCAAAATACGAGCACGCCTCCACCTAAACAACTGCAGTCCCAAAAACCAAACCGAGTGCTCCACCCAAAACCAGACTCGAGTCCATTCACTGAGAAACATGACAGAATGTATTCCCGTTGCACTCCAAACATCGCCAGAACCAGTGCACCATGACAAGTGTCAGGTGTCATCCAGACCATATGCACTGGTGACGAGTACAACAAATTTTCATGCCATATGTGCCCCGCATGCCTTATATGTGCCTAAAACCCTAATGCGCGCCATAAACCTATCGCGCCAGAACCAGAACCATATGCTTGAAATCTCGCGCCCCAGATTACTCCATGCCAGGAGCCCAGTCGTCCTCGGAGGAGGTCCCTCCACCTAGAACCATATTCGCGTGATTCTTCTTAGGACACTCCCTTTTTCAGTGACCTTTCTCCTTACAGTAGTCACATACATCCTATGGTAAGCTGGATCCGGCAAACCTCTTGTATCCCTTACCCTTTCCTGCTTTGAACGTGAACGCGCTAGGAATATGATCTTTGCCTGAACCCTGACCTGCGCCCTTGTGCCTCATATTCCTAGTGTGAAGAGCCGATATTACCTATTCCAGGGTTATCATATCTTTCCCACCAATTAAAGATTGCATGAGACCCTCATACGTTGGAGGAATCGACACCAACATAATTAATGTCGCATCCTCATGACTTACTTTCTCATCACTATTACGCAACTCAAGCATAATAGTATTTGGAACGTCTAAGTGATCAGTAATTTGAGTACCTTCGGACATCTGCAGACTGAACAATTTCTGCTTCAGCATAAACTTATAGGAGAGCGACTTCGTCATGTAAAGACTCTCCAACTTGACCTATAAAGCAGTCGCCGTCTCCTAATCTGTGACTCCGGTTATCACGTTGTCCGTCTGACACAACATGATCGTTGTGTACGCCTTCTCCTCCATCTTCAGATATGCATGGGTGGTTGTGTTCACGTTTTTGACACGATTCAACCACAAGTGTATGATCGTCATGTGTAGTAATATCTGGAAATTCGGGTTTATCGAACCCAAAGGACTTGTCGTGAACCAATTAGCACTATTAACTTTGTGTGGGCAATTAATTGAGAGAATTTCTTATTAAAGAATTGAAAAGATAAAACAAGTATTTAAATATTGAGATTTAATATAGGAGAAACAACCTGGACACCTCGCTTGGGGTATTGCTAAGATTTAATATTGATGGAATTATACGTTTCATTAAATATTGATGAATTTCTCTGTGTCAAACAAGAAATATGCAACTACCGAGTTACCCAGTAGTTATACTACGCATAAATCTATTGAAAACCGAGTTACCAAGTTCCAATTGCCCTAAAAGTGCATTACGACTCAATTTCTACTCTTATGTTCTCAATTTATGTAGCCGAGTTACCAAGCATACAATACGATCAAGTGATTGTTCTACCTTTACGATTAATAGTCATCGAGTTACCAAAACAATTATCAACTAATTTCTAGCCAATAAGACGTATCCTATCAACTAGATATGATGATGAACGTAAAAACAATCATAACACGTCAAAATCACCAATTAAGTCGTGATCATGAATCACAAGAACGTAGAATCCATGAATCAATAGCAAAACCCTAACCCCCAAACTCGGGTCTGATATAATGAGTTTATTTACTCATAATTATGAATACAACGAAGAATTTCAAAGTATTCATCAAAAAAATAGAGATAGAGAGAGCTTAGAGAGATCAAACGATGAATCCTTGATCCGGCGGTGAATCCGAGCTCTCCAACGGCTTGGGAGGCGTCTCCTCACTTTCTCCAGCAGCCTCCTCTCTTTCTAGGTCCAAGAACACGTTTTTCAAGGCCTGGGCACGATTATTAATGTATTTTGTTCGAATTTGCAATTCAGCCCCTCCAGTCTCGGACAAAATTCATAAGCTGACTTTGCGCGGGCCTTTTCTCCCCCATTCTGGATGTCTACTTTCTAATGGCGCAAGCCTTGGTACCAAATTCGCTCTGTAGATCCAGGTACATCCCGAAGAGTGCACACTGGTCCAGTGCAACTTTACCACATTTTCTTCGTTTTTGCGTCGTCTTTTGGGGACCATAACTTTCTCGTCCGACCTTTGATTGAGCTCCGTGACCTACTATTGTAAATCCATTTGATTCTAATTTCGTTTTCAACCAGTCTCACTATAGCAGAATTTTTAGAACTCAAGATATCATCAAAATGGTGAAGATTGGTCACTTTTGTTCCTCTAACTTTGCTTCTCTTGCTTCCTCTTGACTTCCGAAGCTCGTTTCTTCTCTCCACTTGCTCTCCTCATGCAATGTTCCTGTAAATCACAACACGAACACTACCGCGAAGATCAAATGTGAAAAAATCATGCAAATCAAACGTAAAACTATTCAAGAAACGCCCGGATTGTACGTTTAAGCTCATAAACATTCAAAATCTCATTTTCTTCTCGAATAAGACCGAAATTCATCACTTTTTACCGAAACGCACACAAATAACAATGTAGAATGTACGTAGAATAACTCTTACTAAGGAGTTATCAGTTTTCCTTATTGGAAGGCAAAGGCAGCCTAAGATCGTAGCGTTTCAACAATGCCTTCATCTTGATCTGCCACAGATTGAACCTGTTTCTCCCACTGAACTTCTCAATCTTCATTGAACCTGACATCGTTTCTTCTTGAAACCCTAGCTTGACCTAAGCTCTGATACCAGTTTTTTATAACTTAGGTATCAAGCACGAACGATGAACAAAACGAAGAACGAGGCGCGAAAATTAACGTGATTCACTAGTTGTGAAACTAGCTACATCCACGACCCAAAACCCAATGTTAATTAGAGATAAACAACCCGATTACAATGCACACTACACCACACCAAGTCTATCCATGTTCTATACACTTATATATACCTAAGGGTCTTAACTTGGGCCCAAAATAATGGCAAAACGTTGCTAAACTCTTAGGAAACAACCAGAAAATCGCCAGCCCCGCTACAGGTTGCACGTCCTGATCCTGATCGTGATGTGCTGCAGCCCTATTCTTAGGTCTTCCTCATGCTCGTTTTGTCAGATTTTGCTAGATTTGAATCATTACAACATGATGGATTAGTATACGTTGGTCTCTACAATCGTATATTTGTATATTGTACACAACACATGTTGTGTAGACTGACAAACCTAATATTCTGTTGGAATGGAAATTCTGGATTATTATCTCAAGAAAAAAGTCACACATGGAGTGAAAACTATGTTTCTTGCGTGTATGCGTACTTTTTCCTGGTGAAGCACTCTCTGTAGCTTGCTGCTTGTTCATATAATCTTTTCATGTCTTGAGCAAGACTTCATGAATCAACAGAAATTGCATTTAATAAGAATATTTAAGTGTATGTTTGTGAATCGAGTTATCAAAAAGATTTGTTGAACAAGAGGAAGATTTGTTGAACAAGAGGACATCTGCTAAAAATTGCCTTTTTCTTATTTCCTTTTTTAAAACCGACACTAGAAGATGGCCATGGGTAGGGGTGGCAATTCGGGTCAACCTGTCGGGTTCACGGGTCCCGTCAACACGTGACGGGTCACTGGCGGGTTGACCCGATGATGACCCGGATACTTAAACGTGTCAGATAACCCAACCTGAACCCGACCTGTTTTTTAAACGGGTAACCCGGAATGACCCGTGTGACCCGTTTAAAATATGGTCGGATCGGTTCACCTGAATCTTCAAATCGAACCCAGAAAGATTGGGCAGCATGGCGAGATCAAGACTTCAGCGATCCCAGGGATGGAGAGTTAACCACGAGATCGACACACCAGTAGATTGAGAGATCGATAGCGGCTTCGATTTGTTCATTCGGTTTGTCGTGCGTGAGAGATGAGAGATAAAAAAAAAATTGTAAAGGAAGTGAAGGGGTGATGATTTTAGGTTCGAACGAAGATGGGAGAGAAAGAGATGCGAGATAAGGGGTATTTGAGATTGAGTAGATGGCGGTTTTGATGTGTACTTTTCGTCTGTCGTGTGGGAGAGAGAGGAGGGATAACACAGTTACCACTCCGTTTCTTTAGATTAGCCCCCTTTCTATTTGCACAAGAATTAAGAAAATAGAGTGAATGACTCTGTTACCCCTCCACTCTTTCCTGTCTCTGTCCCCCTCTCTCTCCCCCTCTCTCTCTTTTATAACAACAAACAACACCACCACCACCAGTAGAACCACCAATTCTGCTATTCCACCACCACCAGACCTCCACCACGCCAGACCTCCACCACTACCATCAACAAATTGTAACAAATCCAACAATATATGTACATAATTAAGAGTATATTTACAGAATCAAGAAAATATTACAACTTGAAAAAAAAAATCAACAAGAAGAGAAGAAGAAGAAGAAGAAGAAGAAGAAGAAGAAGAAGAAGAAGAAGACACTGTGGTTGCCGAGATCACATATCTGCTTCTGAAAACCCTCCAACATAAATATGAAAATCCCATCCACACCTCTTTCTCTCCGTCTGTTCTTTATCTTCAACCCCTTCTCTGTCTTGTAAAATCGATGGACGAATTTAAGCCCGACACCACGGCTACACTCCGACAGATTCAAATCAGACACCACCACCGTTTTTCTCTGTATCTCTCTTCGTTTTGTTTCAGAGTCAGAGATGGAGATGGTGAGGGAGAGGGGTATGGTCAAGATGAAGGAGGTCAATGAGTTGCGATGAAAATGGAGAAGTGAGGGTTGTTGTTGGTGAGTGGTGAGGGAGAAGAAGAAGATAAGAAATGGTGAGTGGTGAAGAATGAAGATAAGAGATTGGGATCAGTGAGTGGTGAGAGAAACCAAAAAAACTTTGATTGAAAATAATATAAATCAATCAAGTGTGATATTCTTTGGAGGGTAAAACAGTCTTTTTGCAACAAAAAACTTGCCAAATGAGGAAATGGGGAGCAAGAGAGGAAACGTCCCAAATAGAAAAGGGGCTAAAGAGAAGAAACGGAGTGGTATTAAACAAGTGGAAGGGTGAATTTTGGTTCAAACGAAAATGGGAGAGAAAGAATAGAAGTGGGTTTGGGGAGAATAAGGTTCTTATATACCCAACTTTTTCTAAAAATTATATATATGCCCCCACATTTTTCTAAAATTTTTATACATGCCCCCACCTACATATTAATATGAAAATTACAAATGGGTTACTCGTGACGTTTTCGGGTTTAGCGAGTTGACCCTAACCCAACTCGTTTATTTTTGTGTCAGTTTCGGGTCGACCAATTTTGACCCGTTGCGGGTTCGTGTCGACCCATGACCCGCTAACTTCGTGTCGGGTTCGTGCCATGTTGTCGTGTCGTGTCGAATATTGCCAGCCCTAGCCATGGGCTACAATTTTGGAAATAGGTTTTTATTTATTTATTTATTTTGGTTAAATTAAGTTTTGTAGAGTAGTTGAAGCAACGAGGTTATCGCTTAAGAGCATATTCAATATCAAAACGTTTTTTAGGCAAAATTTATTCATGCCTTAAATTTCACATTAATTTTCTTTTGAGTTGTAACATCACGAGTAAGTCTCTATATTAAACAATCAACCTGATTAGACTTGAATTTTTTTGTTATAACTTCTTTTTTGTCTGTAAACAATACAAAGAGGTCTGATGCAATTTTCTTCCAACTATTTAAGCATAGGAATGTTTGCCACCGTACCGCAAAAAAAGGAATGTTTGCCACCAACCATAGCAGTTACTCTTATATTTTGTGGAAATTTCAAATGCATCCCCATAAGAGAAGGTGGAGGTGGTGTTTGTGTTAGGTGGGAGGGTGTAATTTGGTGACTTTGAAGAGCCGCTATTCTGGGTAAGCAACTGTGTCTTCTATTTAATTCGCTAATTCATTTGGGGGGAGTCTGGAGTTGTTGGCTTTTGGTCAGCTGATCTAGGTTTAGTAGGGTTACACACCACCATGAATTTCAAGGGTGTTTCCACCAACCCACCATGAATTAATTTATTTTCATCAAATATATAGAACGACAATATATGACTTTTTTCTTGCGATAATTAGTCTGTTGTTTTAACAATTTAATGATAGATTAGAGTGTAGAGGGGCATAGTAATTGGATTCGGTTAAGCAGGATGATCCGACTTAATGGAGTAGAACAACCCGTATATGAGTTTCAATTGAAGCAGAAGGCTCGATTCGTAGACATTATTTTTTTGCTTATGCACAATATATCATTTGTTGTTTGTACTTTCGGTGACTCATTGCTGGTTGTGCATTGTTTGCGGGGAGGTTGATGATCTTCTCTATCATGGATGAGTGTAAGTTGTTATACTTCACTCTCACCACAAGAATTTTGTAATTGCATTTTTTTTTTTTTTTGTAATCAGCGGAGGGGATGGTTAACGTGTGCATCAAACTCAATTGAAGAAGAAGAAAAATGTGTTACATGGCCTCTACACTGTCCAGCAGTGCATAACCCTCACGTGGATTGGCAGACTTACATCAAGGGCTATAGCCCCACTCAACTTTTTAAATCTTAATTTTACTTTATTTTATCTTGATTTTTTCAATTTAGCCCCAACTCACCTTCTCGAAATTTAGTCTTCTCTTTATTCCCTTACTCACTTTGAAACATTAAAGTTATCCTCGAGTTTCTGGATCTGTCACTTCTCACATGTTCATAGCATACATAATAATATTAGGCTATCTTAACCAGATTTCAACAACCTTGGCACTGGGTTTGGTACTCGTGCACCAAGCCACAAGATTAGACCCAAAACACATTTTTCGACCTGAAATTTGTAAATCCTAACTGTTAGATTTATAAAAAAATAAAAAACATTACAAATTTATTTTTGGGAACTTATGTAAGAATATATGTAAAATGTCATTAATAGTAAACTCTTTTTTAAACGAGCTTCAAACCTTGTCTATGAAAACCCTAACTCGTAAACTATCCGATCATCCTATCATATGAATAAGATTTGAGAAGATATAATTAAGATTTTCACACTCTACAAATTTAGATTCATACAATAGAAAAATCTCAAGTATGAATTTTCATACGAGTTTGAGGGAATCTTTTTTTTTTTTCTCATAGAAGAAATTTGAAGAGAGTTGGGGAAAATCAACAATACTGAGGGCTAGTTTGGGAAGCTGTGGCGGTGATAGAAAGTTGTTGTGTGGAAACACGGTGAAAAAGCTACTGTGAATTCTTGATAAAATATTGTTTGGTAAATATTAGGTAAAAACTGCTGTGAAATATTGATATAGTAATTTTATGTCTGGTAAAATCAACTGTGAAGTTGCTGTGAGATGGTAAAATGACAAAAATATATGACACGTATCATTTCCGAAAAGATAACTATTGATATTTTAACAAATTATAAGGTTAAAATCGGTTGTAAATAACTTAATCAAAATCATTTTTGGAAAAGCATCTCCCCCTTGTTTTCTGAAAACTGCTGTGGGACAGCAGAAACTGTCCGGAGAAGCAGAAATTTTATTTTTACCAAACACGCAAAAACTGCTTAAGCAGCTGTGCTGGCAGCAGAAGCATTCCCAAACTCACTAAGGGTGAGTTTGGGAATGCTTCTGCTGCCAGCACAGCTGCTTTCCGACAGCAGAAGAAGTTTTAGTGTGTTTGGTAAAAATAAAATTTCAGCTTTTCCGGACAGTTTCTGCTGTCCCACAGCAGTTTTGAGGAAGCAAGGGGAAGATGCTTTTCCAGAAAGTGCTTTTGATTAATTTATCTACAACCGATTTTGACCTTACAATTTTTTAAAATATCAATAGTTATCTTTTCAGAAATGACACATGTCATATAGTTTTGTCATTTTACCCTCTCACAGCAACTTCATAGTTAATTTTACCAAACACAAAATTACTATATCAATATTTCACAGCAGATTCTACTTAATATTTACCAAACAACATTTTATCAAAAATTCACAGCAGCTTTCTACAGTGTTTTCACACAGCAGCTTTCTACCACCGCCACAGCATTCCCAAAATAGCCCTAACTAGTGTGGGAAAAAAGCATGACGAGACAAAAATTAAAATCAATAAATTCTTGGCATGTTGTTGGTCAAGTCGGCGTGTGTGAGCGAGCAGAAGAACAAGGAATAGACTTTTGGCACTTCTCTCCCCCACCCTCCCTCTCAAACACAGAGACAGCGATCTCTCTCTCCTAGTTAGTAAATACTCCGAATTTTTCCGTTTAATACCCGTCCGTACGTATAATTGAAAAATACTTCCGTATTTCGTACTATTGCTGGACCTAATGAAAAATACTCGAACTTTTGACTAAAAAAGTTTAATACTCGTATTTAACGTCTTAACGTACAATACTTCCGAATAAAACTTCTTCCATACGAAATTGCAGGGAATAAATTTTCATCCAAAATATTATAAGTTATAGTAATTAGTTATTACTTAATATTTTTATAATATTTATTTAATATAAATATTTTTTTTGAAAGAATAATATTGTAAAGAATAATATTTTCTTTATTATAAATATTTATTAGTATAAAGATTTACAGGTATTTATTATAAAACTTTAAAAGTATTGAGTTGAAATAGCTATATATATGCATGCATATATATGTACATGCATGTTAAGTCTTATGTGTTATACTGTTAATTTTCTAAATAATTAAGGCCTAAAGATTAGGAAATGCACAATAGCATTTTTTTATAGAAAAGTTTTGATCATAAATAGTTTGATATTATTTACATAAGCAATGTGTTAGACATGAGTAAATAGTGTATTATGAAAAATGATTAACAAATGAGTACATGCTTTACATGTTATTTTTAAATATTTGATAAAAATATGAAAAGGTGGCAATGTAGGACACAAATAACTCATTATATATGCTAAAATACTAAGAAATGCACCCGTATTTTTAACTCCGAATGAATAATCAGTATACGAATTACACACGTACGTATAGAATGCTCGAATTAATCACATCCCGTATCTTTATGCCGAATTATTACTAACGTATTTTTAACATAAAATCGTATAATACACGTACGTACCGTACCACGATTTATTTCCGTCCCGTATTTTACTAACTATGCTCTCTCTCTCTCTGTAGATTGTCTGTCGAAGAAAGAGCACGTGTGTAACTCCTCTGAACTGGCCATCACATTTATCGCCACCCACCCACCATCTTCCTCTCCGTCGTCAACAGCATTCGCAAATCGCAACCTCGACCTCGGTTTCATCGTCCCTCAGATTCTCGGACACTTTCTCCTGAGTCCCCTCTATAACAACAACAACAACAACAACAACAACGTAAGATCTCTCTCTGCACATTCTCTGCTGAAAACCCTCCTTTTCCTACCCTGCCCTGAGGTTTTATTCTTTTTCCTGGTGTTCTGGGTTTAATTTCTACTGCAATCCTCGATCAAACTATTTATTTGCTTCCCAACTACTTCTACAAATATTGCATTTTTATATCATATCTCTACATTCATTGCGTGTCTGTTGAATTTGCCGTGTTTATTTGAGTTAGATCTAATTTTACTTGTTTGTCTTTAATTGTATGAAAATGTTTTAATTGATGGGTTTTACATGAATTCTTGGATTATACACTAAAAAAAATTCTTTGATCTCTCACCAAACCATGGCTAAAAATTTGGAGAGAAGTAAGGAACAGGAAGGCTGAATTCCTACCCAAAAAAAATGTCCCAATTAAATGGAACTATTTAATTGATGGGTTTCAACATGAATTCTTGGATTGTATCCCAAAAATATCTTTTTTCTTTTGATCTCTCACCAAACCATGGATGAACATTTTTTTGATGAATTAAAGGAACACGAGGGCTAAACTTTCTTCTTACATAAAGTCCATCTCTGGTTTGGCATAGGGGAATTTCTATGCAGGACTACTTCAGATTTATTTTTTTCTTTTTCGTTTTTCCTGTGAATACCATGCTTTAAGAATAAGAAAACTGTTTTCAAATTAAAGTGCCTCCCTGTTGACTATGAGACATACTGCACAGGTTTTCTGGTTTAGTTCAATAAGTGTGTTTTCCCCATTTTTAAAATCTGAGAATTGAAGTTCTAAGTATGTAACATGATCGTGTTAATTGAATTACCATCAAGGTCACAAGAGATAACTTTTCGCCCTCTAGTTCCTAGAATGGAGTAGAGTACAGTTGTTTTTTCACCATGTCTTATGATACCCTGAAGTTTTGTGTCGTATTCTAGAAACACTATTCTAAGCAGCTTTACCATAATAGTGGTGGGCACCTACTTCGTTTAACTGTTCTTTCTTAATGATTCCATAGATAATTGGCTGTTGATCTTCACAATGGCCACTGCTTCATTTCACCAAGCCATTGGAACTCTTCAGTCGCATGGATATTTGGTTAATTCCGGGCAAGAGTGTGGAAATTCTTCAGTACGATTCATGTCAAGAGGATTTCGATTCGACAGTGGCCTTTCTAGAAAATTAAGTTCTCGCTCCAGAGATGGGAGTATTATTGTTTCCCAAGCCTCAACTTCTCAGACGTCAGTCTGCAACCCAGTTTCCTCTCCAACAAATAGCATCACGACGGACTCCCGAAAGAAATCAAGTAAGTCTATACCTTGGTGTTATTCACTTTTATGTTTAGTTACTGAGTCACAGAACTAGATGGTTATATATTGTGGGTAATGTTTTCGTGATTACTGATCATTTACCACTCGTTAAGTTAAGTTGTTTATATGCACATTTTCAATAGAGTGTATGTTTCCTCTGCCCATACACCAAGTTGTCTGAGGTGAACTAATGATGTGATATTGCTTTGTAGGTGAAGCGGCTTTGATTCTGATACGGCATGGTGAGTCTTTATGGAATGAGAAGAACTTGTTTACAGGGTGTGTTGATGTGCCACTATCAAAGAAGGGTGTGGATGAGGCAATTGAAGCTGGTAAAAGAATCAGCAACATCCCTGTGGACGTAATTTTTACATCTGCTCTGATTCGTGCCCAGATGACTGCTATGCTTGCTATGACACAGCACCGTCGCAAGAAGGTATACATTTTGTCAAATAGCCCTCCATGTCCTTTATTTATCTGAGATAGCTGCTAGTCCCAAATGCGTCCCTAAAGTCGATGCAGAGGTTAATTCACATAGTTATGAACTATAATATCACTTCCTCCGATGATAAAAAAAATGTTAAAATTTTCAGGTGCCTATTGTTCTACACAACGAGAATGAGCAGGCGAAGTCGTGGAGCCAAATCTTTAGTGAAGAAACAAAAAGTCAATGTATCCCAGTTACAACAGCTTGGCAACTGAATGAAAGAATGTAATGGTTTTCTCTTTTCTTCATTGATTGACGCTGAATCTCCTATCTCCACTGTTCACTTCAGTGCAACTTATGTTTAAACTTTTCCTGTATCAGGTACGGGGAACTTCAAGGTCTTAACAAACAAGAAACAGCTGATAGATACGGGAAGGAACAAGTCCATGTGTGGCGTCGCAGCTATGATATCCCTCCACCAAATGGCGAGAGTTTGGAGATGTGTGCTGAGAGAGCTGTTGCATACTTCACTGATTACGTAAATCCATCATCTTCCTTATTCTTTTGCCTTGCTAGTATTTAAATTTGGTCTTAGTAACTACGAAGTAATACATCATTGCTATATGTTATTTTTTTCAGATTGAACCCCAGCTTCTTTCAGGAAAGAATGTAATGATTGCTGCTCATGGAAACTCATTGAGGTCCATCATTATGTACCTTGACAAATTGACTTCTGAAGAGGTGAGACCTTTATCATGAAGGGGCAATGACTTGAATTCTTGTAATATCAAGTTTGTTTATGTGAGAATATATATTGTTTTTGTTAGGTTATTAGCTTGGAACTAGCAACTGGGATACCCATGCTGTACATATTCAAAGAAGGGAAGTTTACAAGAAGGGGAAGCCCTCCAGCACCTACTGAGGCAGGTGTTTATGCTTACACTAAGGTGTGTATCGCCACTGGCGCTTCATTTGTTATTTTTTATATGCTTGCTATTTCCTTTGGTAAGTTATTTGCTTCTAGTACCTCAAACGATGAGTTGTTTATGTTGAGATTTGTCCCACATTGGGAGTTTGAGACATGGTGTGCACTTAATTAGTTCCTGGGCTACTTCCCCCATGGACAATTGGTGGAACCCATAGATTCTAATATGGTATGAAAGCCACGGGCTAGTTGTTTTGTGTTGGAATGTGACCCACGTGTTCACCACCACCCATTTATGTTGTCCACAGGGCTATGGGTTCTAATGGTCATAGCTTGGTGATGCTGTCATGTTATTTGTAGACTTGTAGACTCCTTCAATAGTGTTGTTGAAGCACAGCTTCCCAGATGGCAACAATGAGAGACACTTGTCTTTATATGCGTCTACGATCAACTGTATCCATATAGTACATGCAATTTGGTCTTTGCTGATCAATAATATTCTGTTGGTTCAAGAATAGGGAGTCAGCTCAAGAATAGAGTAATACTCCGTATGAATTTGTGATATAACTGCACCATAGGATCATATTCTACAACCTTTCAAAATTGCAGTGAGCTTCTTGGCTCCTGATACAAACCCATCCATGCTGCATCTAGGACCTCAGGAAATCAATGCCATTTATTATATTAACAAGTCTCTTGGTTCTAGCATCATAATTCTTCCCTTATATGAGACACGTGATATATTTTTTACGTGAATCACACAATACAAGGGTGTGTTTGGATTGGCGAAAGAGTAGTCAAGCTGTAGAGAGAGACACGACTCTTCATCCTGACATCAAATTCAAACATTGAAATTGATTTTTTATCAAAACAAACCACCTGTGAATAGTTAACTTTGGTTTATTTGTCTGTGAGCTTAAATTTGATAACCTACTTCCGTTTCTACCTGAATGTCCTACCCATAGCTTATCACGTAAGCAGAAAGAACTCCATCAGTTTTTTTGTACTGCTTAGTCGGTGTCTTGAGTGCTCTCTCTGCTCCGTGTGGGCTTTTTCTTCCATCCTATTATAGAATGAGAAACCTTCTTCAGGAAAAATAAATAAATAAAACAGTGAAACAGTTAGCTGTGATGATGAAAGATTTTTAGTGACATTCTCCTATTCAAACATCTGCGACTTCTGCAATGTCTTCTAAGAGTTCCTGATGTTTGCTATCAGCATCCTAAATTTGAACTATCACCTTTTGCAATGTTTTCCCATAGTTTTTCCTTTCCATTTTCGGATACGATATGGTCTGCCCATCAAATACGCAAGTACTGTATTTTCACGTGTACTAAAATTCATCACACCTCCCACGTGTAATATCTTCTCTCGTTGATCTCTCCAGTGACTGAATGGCTAGAAAACCCTAGTCAACATAAATGACCATCGCCAATGGCAATGATCATAGACCAACCCCGGTAACAATAAGATACCAAGGGCCTCTGTTTACGGTAATCCAACCAATCAGTCAAGTGGTTTTGCAACTCTCCTTACCATACTTTCTCTCTTCCCATCTCAGTGATGATCTGTCCTTTGCTTTTTTGGGTCTCAAACACAAGCTGCGCAGCAATCTCCTGGTCTAGAGATGGGTCAGCTGTGGATCAGATAGAAAGCTAGCACGTGCAATCTTAAGTACTGCCAACTATTCTCTTATCACTTTCTCATTTCCATTTTCTCCAAATTTTTGACAAATCAGTTGATATTAGATGTGTGATGGATCTCGAAGAGAATGACTAGATCTCTCAGGTCATATAAAAACGTGTCACGTACAATCTTATGTACTGCCAACTATTCTCCTAAATACGAGTGGAAGAAATTTACCAAACACAGAAATATTATTGTGGTTTCAAAAGGATAGAGTGGAAACCTAAGAAACTAACCCTTTGATGCATCTCAAGTTATATCAGAATAGTTTGTTTGAAATTTCATTCATTCATTGGACTGCTATAGAGCAGTTATTTTGTTTTATTTTACTATAATATGTTGGATTAGTCAGCACTCAGCAACAGATGACACGTGAATACTGAATATTGATGATTTGGAAGTACGGACTTTTGCAAAATAGGATAAGAAAATTCAATATGATAGATAACTTTGCACTGTTTCATCCATTACTGAATGTGCCATAACATAATTCCTCAACACCTTAATCTGCAGCATGCCTCCTTAGAGTCAACTCGGCAAATAGGCTTAGTTAAAGTTTGATTTGCAAACTGATCCTACCATATTTACCTCTGTTATTATCTGTGATTAGTTTCAATTTTCACAAATGTATTTTCTTAAGTGATTTCTATCAGAATGTCAATACCCATGATAGAAAATTTTAATGTCATTAGATGGCTTAATAAAGAATAATCAATGTGAATTGGAGGCCTAATCATGATCAAGGTTCGAATACAATTTGGAGGGAGGCATTTGTGTCGTAACTTTGACTTGTCATGTTCTGAAAGTCATCATATTGGCTTACAGTGAATGGTTTGATATCTTAACATTTTGTCGGCCATGTTATATTTTAGAGCTACTCACTTCAACAAGTTCAGTAAAATGAACCCACTAGCGTGCCCCATAGCTTTTAATTTGGCTAATACTCACAATAAAGAACAAAAGCTGGATGTTTCAGGGCTCATACACTGAATAACTATTTGCTATTATGTATAATAAAACCTTGCTACTGTGTGTATTATGTAGATTCTTTTTGGTGGTTTCGGAAGGTGGATTGTGCACCTCTTTATTGCTAGAAACGAAAAGAAAAGAAAAGAGGGCATTAGGAATTTGGTCGGAATAAAAATTTGGTGACCTGAAAGAGTTGATTGGGCTCTTTTCATATTCTATCCAACAGTTTTACTGTCTTTCTTGTTCCTTCATTTTTTCTGTTTTGCATTGTCTAATATTCCAACGAGAGATAGAAATGGAGAAAAAAACAGACATTTTTCTGTGGCCAGACAGACAAAATTAGATACTTCGAGGGTATTTTGTGTTAGTGAAACGATAACCAAAATGCTAACAGTAACTTATGTGAAACAAACATGGAAGTTGGAACTCAGCTGATATCTCAAGCTGTGTCATGGAATAAAGCTTGGAGGAAAATGCTGCTATTTGGTACACTATTGTTTAGGTCAGCTGTAATCACGAAGTCTATATTTTGATATTAGCCTTTTGGGGGCTGAAACTGTGAGGTACTGTCGTCAGGACTGTTTGTAACAGCCATTAGGTGACTTGGGGCGTGCTTAACGGTCGCTAACACATGGAATTCATCCCGAATAAGATAGAGAATGTGTAAGGGACTAGGAGAAGACGAGGAAAGAAGACAGGAGTCTTTGTTCTTGGTGAACTGGAGTTGGATATTAGATGAGGCTGCAGGTTAGAATTCCCAGGTGAAATGTGGTTTTAATGACATTTGTTGGTGATTGCGATTGCTTAAAAACCTCAAAGAAGCTGAAAATGTATTGACAAACATGCAGCAGAATATGGAATTATAAAGTTATTTTCATGTGTTGGCTTTTAGTGTGCCACGAGTCACCAAAGGACTAGCACCATGCCTTTCAGATGTTTAATGACAGCTCTATATTGACAATTGACCTAAATAGTAAATAAATGTACTATTGGTGATATTGCAAAAGTTTATAGTTCATACGGAGAGAATGGCAATGCTGCAAAGTCAAGCCACCTATTACGAAGGTAAGGTGGTAGGAGACAGATATGAACTCTCAATATTGCCCTTGGTAAATCCAACAGGTCTCCCGAATTGAACTAACAATGGCAAAAGTGGGGATCAGTTCCAACTTCCAAGTGAAGAAACGGGCTGTTGGGTGAAATTTATTTTTCCTCTCAAACTTGTAAAATTAATGAAAACCTGAAAATGTTGCATGGTACACAAAGAAAACCCGTAGCCGTAAACATTCAGGAAAACTGCTGTTTTTTTTTTCAGAAAATCTGCATGCACGGATGAATTGCTTTTATGTTATTTTCTCCTGTAAAACTGAAGGATGCTAATCATCTTCTTCTCAATTCTCAAAATGCAGAATTTGGCTCTATACAGGCAGAAGTTAGATGAGATGGTACATTGAGCAAGGTATTAAACTTATTTGATTCTTTTTTCCCGAGAAACAAAGAATAAATTACGAGTCTCACATAATTTTCCTTGGCTAACTAACACTCAATATGACTCTGTAGGGAAGAAGGTCGTCTCCAGATCTTGTCTACATGTTCAAGATTGAAATGCGCATAATGGTGACTGTTCTATGGGATAGTTGTTGTTGCCAAGATTATTAGCTTGGCGGCGACTGGGTCATGTGTTTTCTATATATGTGGTGTTTTCTGGGCAGTTAGATACAAAGTCGGACAGTTACTTGGCATGTTTTTCTTTTTATATGTAATTCTGTGCCTTTAAAGGTGTATATTTGTCATGGACTTGTAATACATGATCGTGTATCTGAAAATAATTTCATACTAATACTACTACTTTTGCGCTTACTAGCGGGCACAGATGTAAATCACTGGTAATGTCAAGATGTTATCTCGTTATACTGTGAAGATTCGAGTCCTTCAGGATTTGCCTTAATGTGATGTTTGTTGTATGACCATCCTGGATTTTATGTTTGGAGACGAAATACAACAAAATATATGTAACGTAGAAATTGAGATTTTTTATGCCTAGGGAATTTCTCTCTAGTTTTAAAATCCTTAGGGTGTCTTTTAACCATGGAAAGTGCCACACCGTTGAGTCCCCAAGGCGATGGGGTTGCACGGAGCTTGCACATTGGCTCGGGGCATTTGTTTGTGGGTTCAGCAATGTCTTCGGTGGGCTAACATGGTTGATTGGTGCGGGCTGCTTGGTGCAATTCGCTAATTCTGTTACCGAAAATTTCGATGCTCCTAATTCGAACGTCGTGGTTAGATTCGGAGGGATTTTTGTGTGGATGTTGGTTTGGTCTATAAATCAAAGGGTTTTAAGCTTAATATTTAGGAGTCTTTGCTCGGTGCTTTGACCACGATCAGAACTCGCATATCTGTCTAGTTTGATCAGGAACAAGTGGACTGAGATTGTCGATTGAGACTCATCAGTACACTATGTTAGTACCACCAGTTAGCCTGATTCATCGTGGCATTAGTACCACCAGTTAGCCTGATTCATCGTGGCAGTAAGAGCAGACATGAGGAAGTGAAATAAGAAAGTTAATGTTCTTACACTCAAATCAAAGCAAGAAAATTGTATACTTAGTATTGTCACATGATAAATCTAGCTACTTTGCATAATTACACTAAATCCAGATCTAGCTACTTCTATGTAATTATAGATAAAATTTAATTAAACACCATGTTGGATTCTCAATTCCTCTTAGGAATTATTCAGTTGAATAATCACATCCTTGAGAGTTGACTTGTCTTTGCTAAATTATTCCAATTGCTTAAACTCAAAGTTAGCGGTGACATATATAAACAATGAAACATATAGTGTGGTGTTATCTGAAGACCTGAAGAGCCAAGTATGACATGTATATATACGGTCTCTGCTTACTCTCTTCACCCCGCTTGTCGAGAAAGACTACCAACTTGATACCGAAACCTAAATCTTATCACACAACAGCAGATACGATAATTCCATGAGTTGTCATTGTACATGCCCCACCATAAATGGCATCAAATGACTTCCTAATCTTATTCAAATACCGCTCAAAGAAAAAAAATTTAAGAAAAAAGTGAGTATATGCCCTGCATAAAGGTACGAAGCCCACAACAGCTGAAATTGGTCGAACCCGAACCCTTCATATCATGAGCTGGGTTGGGCGGGTTACTGGGCGGATCGCCAGCCTGAATTTGCTCGGCTCTTGAAACCCTAATAGTAGACCCAAATCATGTTTTTTGCAAAATTACCCCTCCAAATCATCTCACAAAGAATTAGAAACCCAGCTTCGAGTTGGGTCATTAGCATTCAAATGGAACAACAACAGTGGTGAGACCATCTCGGCTACTTCATCACCTTCCACATAGAATGGCGGTGCGTTGGAGGTTAGTGGGGCGTATACTGCCGCTCATCGTCATCGTCGCACTGGTCATCTTCGAGCACAGGGTTCCGATCCCCTCTTGCGAGGTGGTCTCCGCCGGCGAGCAACACGTCGAAGAGGACCACCCCGACGATCTGAAGGTCATGATGGTGGCTAATTTGCTCCTTTTGGGCTCCGAAGCTGGCTACAGAAACATCTTCTTCAGAGATCATTACTTGGCCAAGTTCTTTGAGGTATGGATTTTGTATATTATTGTTTTAAATTTGGATGGTTATCCAGTTTTGTGTGCTAGTGTTTGTGTTATTGGTATTGCAAATTCACATCCACCCCCCCATTTTTTCAATTTGTTTCAATTGCTATGCTTTTAATTCAGAATTTGAAGATACTGTTCTGAGCTTACAAGATGTGAGTGGCTGAAATATTAGCTGATATATATATCTGGTTTTGATAAGGCCAATCCTCTTCTGGGTCCATTTGTATGCCTATGCTGTAGAAATGAAGTTCGGCATGTAATAAGCGTGGAAGACCCAAATTCATTTTGTATTGTTTGATGCATCTTTGCACATAGTCATTAGTTGCCGAATTGGGATCAAGAGTATGGAAGTAATATTTTCAATATCTAAATCAGACATGGAAGAGGAGCCATATTCTGGGCTCCACTCTTTGATCCCCTCCTTTGGCATTCTGCCTACTCCTTAGTTGGCATCCGACAATGTTGAACCCAATTGTATTTGCCCCAATACCATGTATAAGGCTAGCTACCATATCATCTAAAAGTTTGTGATGATAGAAAATTGAATTGTTATTTCTTATTGTAATATTGTCGTACTCTCAACAATAATTAAGCCAAAGTGCTTAAATTGAACTTTCAGGATCACTAACCACGGATTTGAAATTCTAGGTTCTACATAGGCATGTGGCATGTCCTACAGGATCAAAATTGTAGAAGTGAACTGAGAATCGCTAGATCCTACCAAATTTGAAAGTAAAAGTAAGTTCCGCTGCTATAACTACTAGAATGTTATTTTTCTTTGATTTTCTCTACTACCAAATACTACGTGAATTCATGTCCAAGGGACTAAGGTCTATGTATTTCAATTGAAATTCGAGTGGTTTACAATGCAAATCACCAAGCATACAAGTACATTTAAAGATGATTTGAATCACAATCTCGCAACAAGAGGGTAAAGATCCCAAATGTGAACCCGAGCTAATACATGACAAGAGAAAGTACTATCTGATACGATATTTCAATTAGTATAACAACATAGGATAGAATGAACATGATAGTAGGATAGGAGTCTGAATAAACAGGTTCAATATTTTTCCAATGAATAACTTCCCCACAAATGTGTAGTGTTACCCGAAAGAGGCTGATTTAGTTTAAATATATAGCCTTTTCAGGTAAAAATAACTTCTGCACAAATCTATATGCAGCATGATGTTTACTGACGGGGAGGGGGTGGTTACATTTAGGAAATGGATGAGTAGAGGATGAAGAGGCAAAAACTATTCAACTTTGGGTCCATTCACTGGCGTAGAAAGATGCAGAAAGTCTTTCAATCAAAGTTAATGTAGTCGCAAAATCGCATATGATTCTACGAGAAGAATTGTGATCTTAAATGAGATTCTTTGAGTTTAGGATCCGGATTGGGACTTTGACAGCCATGATACTACCTTTTGGTATAGGTAGGTATGAATAATGTATTTGGAGCTACAGTTCAGAGTAAATTCACTCACTACAAGCTGTATGAAGCAGGTGTAGAGTTTTGTGATGCTTCATAACTCCTGTCAATTCGTGCTGCTGAATTGTATGCCCTCCACTCTTCTTGTTATGATGATCCGCCAAATAACAATACACTTCTCCATTCAAATACCCACTAGCCTTAAACCGTAGGGCTGTTGGGGTTCACTGAACAGAAACACCAAGACGCATGCTCCTGAAGAATGAAGCTCTGGGGGTGTCATGTTCAAAGGAAAAAAAGTACGTGTAGCATGACGTGCTAGATGAGTTTCGTTAACCCCACTTCCGGAGAAGGTTGATGGAGTTCATGGGTGTTCTTGGCTTTTTTTATTTGTTAGGTGGTGCATCACTCCATCTATTCATCTGTTAGGTTGTGGTGCAATGACTTGCGAGGACTGCAGCTTTTTTATACTTATTTTTTTGGACAAATGACACTAAACCTATCTACAGTATGATGTTTATGACACTAAACTTCTGTCACTATCAATTTACCCTCGGAACCCATGCACTATCCCAATTGGTGACAGTTAACCCATATCCCCCCAAAACTGTCTATTTTTTTGACGGGGTCAGGGGCAGAAAAGTCTTTTCAATCCCTCTCTCATTTTCTATTTCTCTCTCTCTTAGTCTCTACTGCAACCATTACCACCTCCCTCCACTTCAACCATCACTTCCCTCTCTCTCGCTCTCTCCATTCCTTTTTTACGACTAACCATGCCATTCATTGCCGACCAGCCAAATTGTCGCACCCAAATTCAAGCAGTGGTAAATTGATAGCAATTTTCATTTTTGTTGCAGATTGCAACAAAAACTAATCTCTCTCTCTCTGTCATCACATAAAATCTCTCTGTCATCACCCAAGTTCAAGCAGTGGTGTGTGTGTGTGTAAATATAAAATCCCATCAGTCATCACATACTTAATTGAAGAACACAAAGAAAGAATTGCAAGATTCAGTCGGATTTAAGCCCCATACCCATACCAACGGATTCGTGAACTACAACATCAAACACATAGATTCTGGTTCAATTGGAGGGCTTTAGGTATTACTTATAGGGGATTGCAGTTTGACTTGAAGGAACTTTTTCGGATCGGAATTTAACATAATTTTAAAGGTGGGACGGTGTTTGTTTTAGAGAAGTAGAAGGGAGAGATGAGAACTCCAGAGATGGGTAAACCATGGTGGTCGTTGAGCAGTGAAAAGATGGTGGCACTGGTCGGGGCTAGATCTTGACCCTGATATGTGGTTGAGCAGGGTTATGGATTATAATGGTTGAATGGGCAAAGAGAGAGATGGTGAAATCGAGGAATGAGCGCTGTGGGGGATGATTTAGGGGTTGTCGAAGTTGATGATGGTGGCTGTGGTTTTTGCAGGTGGTGGTGGCTGAGGCCCTCCAAGATCCATGGCAGTGGAAGAGATAGATAGGGAGAGAGATAGAGATTGATTTGGGTGGGTGTACGTGGGTGATGGTGGTGAGCTTGTCTGGAGCCTGGAGGTGTGGGTGGGCGCGTGGAATGTGGTGCAAAATGATTTTTTCTACCCGACTCCGTCCAACTAATTAGACGGCATTAAGGGATTGAGGTTGGTTGTTCTCAATTGGGGTAGTGGCGCAGTGTAGGGGGTTATGTGGGTAAATTGATAGTGATAGAGGTTCAGTGTCACAAACGTCATACTGCAAGTATGTTTAGTGTTATTTGTCCAATCTTTTTGTCAAACAATCTCCTCTTAGAGGAACTATAATAAGTTAATTTGCAGAGGTGTCTGGAATCTGGATGAATTATGGAAATGTCTAAGTGGAATACTTATACATCTGACAATACTTCTCTTCTTTCAGTGTACTTCTGAATTTCTGTCCCGATCTTTACTATTTCCTCTTGTGATTCATATTCACAGTTCTGCATCCTGAAGCTAGCTTTCTATTGAGAATTTATGATCTTACCATCTACATTTACATATATTTGAACCAGAAATCATTTGAAATCTTGAAGCCTGATATGCTGCTCGTGTTAGGAGATGTTTCTGCTAAAGGATCAAAGTTGACGAGAAGTAAGTGGTCATCTGTGCTTCACCAGTTCCAAGGTTTGTTAGGTTCCTTCCTTGGCCTTCCATTTCATGTCATTCTTGGCGACCGGGATATTGGAGAGTGCAGTGCGCTAGATCCAATATCTGTTAATTGGATAGCTAGCAATTTCCCTGGGCTGGATTCAGCTGGTTGTGGTGTGTTTCAGATTAGCAACATCAGCTTTGTTTCACTGAATGCTGTGTCACTGCTTTGTGGCAACAACAGGCTGCGTTTTAGTGTTGAGAAAGTAATAGAAAAAGAGAGCACCGATTTTCAAATAGATAAAGAGCAAAAAGTGGAACAGTTACCTAAACAACATGCTACAACAGTGACATCTGATGATTTTGAATGGAGAGAAAATACTATGTCATCTGGTTCTGGTCCTGTACTCCTACTTCACTTTCCACTCTACAGGATAGAAAACAACAATTGCTGGGATAGTGGTCCCTTTGCTGGTGCTTACAGCCATTCATACAAGAGCTCAGAAAGGCCAGAGAGTAGGTTGGTGAAATCTTTTCTCTGTCCGTGCACTTCGCATGAACTCATTCAAGTTATGTGCATTGGTTTCAACATTTACACGATAGATTTTACCTGTCATATTGGTTTTTGCATGTTGTCTTCTTCTCCTGCAAACTTGAACCATAACAACTTATAAAAGCTCACCACTCAAAATGCATCTCTATTGTTGTTTTTTATTGCTATTACCTTTTTCCAACGATGCTCTAGACTGCAAGATTTTGTAGTCACATTAATCGAGCTCAGATCTCGGAAGTTATAAGCTTCAGATTTTGGCCATTTACTTAAAAGATAGAACTCAGTTGACCTTGGTCCTTTGTTTCTTGGTATTCATACATGAGCTCAAGTACGGGCACATTCAGGCAGTAGACTCATAGGGAGATCAGAATGAAGATGATGGGTCTTTGCTGGTATTCTTATATAATTTTACTATGCAAAATCCTCTCAAGGGAAGCATTTACTATATATATATATATATATATATATATATATATATATATATATAAACCATCTGAGCAGCACTGAGAAGAAACCGGAGGTGACAATACATTGATTTTAAAATAAAAGATGGGGAGACAACAAACTTACATACATAATTACATAAAAAAATAATCTTATTTGAATAGTATTTATCAATTAGAGTTTCACATGACTTCTCTGCAACCTTGAATCTATTAAATATTCTAAAATATTGATGACTGGCACGTAGTATATGGTTTTTTGAATCAAAATTATTAAAATTACTACGACCCCCTTCAGGTAAGGGTTAAATGTAGTTTTAGTTCCCTACTGTTTGGGTAAACAACGATTTGAACCCTTCAAGCACCCATAGTGTGTCACAAAGAGTACCCCTATCTAACAGAAGTGTTACCTGAGGATGGAAAACGATGACATAAAATAATGGAATAAATTCCTATTGCTTTGTCAAAGTGAAATATACCCCCTTCTTGACATTTAACCTCACCTATTTTGTAAAATAAGTCCTTTTATGTTGTCTCCGCTTTGCATTTATTACCGGCACCACCTTTTATGCTATCTTCCCTGTAAACACTGCTTCTTGTGACCAACAGCAAACACCACCACAAGCCAATACCCTGCCTATCAGCACCGCCCAAGCAACTCTATGACCTCTACCAGATAGATTAGCTGTATTGACTAGCAATTCCAATCCACCAACACCACCACTATTCCACCTTCAATGCCGTCAACTACATATCTCAGTTCTCTTCCTGGTTGAAGATCTTAAATAGTTCTTCAAAATCCAGTTGTTAGTTCTAGATAGATAAACCAAAATTGGGGTTTGTTCCTCTATTAATCAAACTAAACTATTTGAACATTAGATCAGGAACACCAAAATCCCAGAACCACATGCTGAACTGACTTATCTATCGGAGCACGGAACATTCAAGTAGGTCAAGCACATCATAATTCGACCACTGCAATCCCTTCTTCAAACTTAATTCAGCCTCGCTATCATCGTTGTCGTGCTCAGTCATTGTTAGCCTTCACAATCTGTAGCAAATCGTACCCTCTTATTAGGCTTAATTACAAATGGAAAACTTGTTAGGTGAGAGGAAATAATTGATCCCAAGTATCGATCGAATATGTTAGGGGTTTGATCTAAAGATCGAATGGTTATCTATTTGAGGTGAGATTCGTGGATTACTACTTTGTTTGGTAGTTTGAGCATGGGAAAGAGTGATGATAGAACTGGTGGGTTCATAATGGTATAATAGGCTTCATTCCTAACAGGTTGGCCGATCTTGGAGGCTTGGGCCCTGGCACTCGATCTCCGAGAAGGGCGCTTAAAGTAGTCGATTGGTCCACATTGGTTCATTTGCTTATGCTTTTAGAGGGGAGGGACGGGTAAGAAAAGAAATAAAGAGGATGGGTGTTGGTCGACCGTCGTGATGTGCTTCGCGGTGGTGGGACTGTGATGGTGGCATGTGATTTGGAAGTGGTGAGAGTGCTTGTCTGGTCTGATTGGGTTGGGAGGGGAGAAGATTGAGAAAAGGAGATGATATATCAAGAGGGAGAGAGAAACATGGAAAGTTTAAATTTTATTTTTATATATGAGGCCTTGATGGTATTTTGGACTCTTAGTCAACTATGTTAACATAGTTACTTGGGCAGTTTATTTAATAGTAACAAACAGTAAGGATGGCATGGCAGATGGCACTGTTTTTTTTAGACGTCGCGTGGCATCTGGGAGATGGCTGGGAGTAATCAACAGGAGTCTGCCATGTGTTTGTCTCCAGAACATTCATGAGACAGAGAAAGCATCCGCTTGAAATGTTTGTGATTCATATCCCTGTCTATTACATATTTTTCTAGTTAAATCTTTATCCACGGAATGGAGAAGTAGATTGAAAATATATTTCCGATTCCAAAAGTGGTCATAACAGCTAACATCTCCCGGTCTATTATATATTTTCCTAGGTTTCTCTTCCATAGGCCTAGATTTTCAGATGCAATTTACTTTGAACCAATAGGGACAGTCCTTTTTTATTCTTAGGGCCACTGTTCTGTGAAACCATTCTGACGTTGCCAATTCTGAGTTCTAGCTTTGTGTCACTGGAATGAAACGTGAATACGAAGGGTGAACAAAACAGGAATACTGTAGAATAATATGACCCATTATAGTTTCTGTATCTTTTCATGGCTATACAATTCAAGAACCCATCAGAAAGATGATACGACTCTTGCCTCAACATTTGGTAGGGTATACTGCAAGGTATCTATTTTTCTGATGTGCGATAAGTAAGCTGTGGTACAATTTTCATTATATGTGTATCTTCTGTAGGAAAAACAATTTGGAAATGTGGTGTATGAGTGTATAAACCGGGTCTTGTCAATATATGGAGTTGGGTTTAGAGCAAGGGGGTTGAACTCCTACTTGCTGTGGCTACGACCTGGGATTTGTTGTCACATAGACAATCGTATACATATACCTCTCTGTAGGGGGGGGGGATGAGCGTGTGCTGATGCCACATTCTTATCCTGGCATTAATCTAGTTATTTTACCCTTTCAAAGTCTACAATAAATATTAACGAAAATAAATGCATATGATGTTTCCATAGAGAACATGTGTTTGCTGGTGGTGGTGAATACTTTTTATTGCTCCTGTGTAGGCGGTTGCCAGTGGTGGTGTACGAGGTCAAGGATACAACTAGTACTGTTATAGTTGATATGATTACTTGATAATAATGATATGGGATTCAAGATTGAAGGTTGATATACTGTTCATTCCCAAAGGTTAAACCAGTAATTGCATTACTTCCATTGAGAAAATTTAGTTGAAGGGGGTGTTCATATTATGTATCAAACGTCAGGGGTAGTTATTGTCGTTGTGTCAAACTGCAAGAGGTTTTGCGTAAATCACCCATAAATCAGTGTATGCAATAATTAATAATTAGTTTTTTCTAAAATATATATACCCATTATATTAAGAATTTGCTCAAGCAGTCTTCTTGTAAGAAAAGGAGCTGATATCCCTACCCATAAAGTCAGCATGAAAGAAGCTAAAATTACACGCAAGAAACATTCTTGAAACAGATGTACTATCTAATAACGAGGACAGGAACTTAAGGTACAGTGATTTGGTTGACACTGGATTTCTGGGTACCACATATCAGGATGGTTGGATCTTACAGTAAGTACTTACAAGTTATATGACGATGTGCATCTCAGTCACCTCTGCTTTTGTTTGCATAACATATCTTGAAACAAACTTATCTGATGTAAGTAATAATCTGTATTGCAAGAAGTGTGCCGGAAGTAACATCATTTTTTTCACAGGGGGAGTGTTGGGGATGGACCTTATGAGCTGTTTCATACTCTTCCACCAAATGCTACTCAATACATATTCCAAGCTCTGAAGCCAAGGTAAGTCTGTTTGGTTTATACTCAGAGGCTTGTTGTTTCTCAATCGCATCAGACAACACCTTGTTTTTATACTATCTATGACAACCATTTTTACTTTGAGATTGTCATGTGATGGGAAAATGTATAGTATTGATTGTAACGGTTTAATGATTTTTACTTTATAAATTAGCATCTTATTATACTGAATACTTCCTCTTGCTGCGGCTGTAGGATCGTGTTTAGTGCACATACTCATTCATTCTGCGACCACGTTCACTCTGATGGAACGCGGGAGATCACTGTTCCAGCCATGACATGGGATGCCAGGGATGACCCTGGTTTTGTGGTTGCCGTTTTCAGAAAAAATGGAAATGCAACTACCATCAGCCGCTGCTCTCTTGCTAGGGAATCTAATGTAGTAATTGCTTACATCTCTGTTGTGACTATGTTCATATCAACTATGGTTTTAATGATTTTATGGTCTCCAGTGAATTGATTATCCCAAGTTATCTCATCATCAATAGTTATGCATTTATTTACCCCTCTCTGTGATTTGAGAGCAAAGATCATTCTCTTCTGTTGTGCTCATTTCCTTTACATAGATCCGATGTTATTGCATTATATACATAATTGGGAACTGAAGAAGATAGAGTAATGTGTGAGGGCTCCAAGGTCTTCTACTATTTGTTCTTCACAAATCCTTATAGAGCCCTGTTCTCTCTAGGTGGTCCTTTGAAGCCATAACATGATATTATCACCTTTGTTTCGCCTGAGACTTTTCAGTTGTCTTTTTTCCCCGTAGTCATGTCACTTTGACGCCACTGGTGGTACTGTGAATTACTAGCTGATATAAAGGCATCAGACGATCCATTTTAATTCTGATTGATGTTGCTGCTGTAGTAAAACACAAAATTCTTTAGGTTTCTACTAGCATTTGAATCTGATTGATATAAAGGCATTTGATGTTGTTTCTAGACCAAGAGCCGTTTTGAAAAGTTATTACTTTGCCTAACTTGGAAACTATTTTCGTTTGCACCTTTTAACTGAATGCTCCATAGAGAGATACAATTGGGATGTTCTTTTACAGTTCATTTTTAGTTCATTTTCTATTACCCTTATAACTGGGAGCATTAACCAATCCATCTAGATTAATGAAAATTGTGTATTGAAGTTTCGAAAATTGGATCCCGAATCACTCCAATTCACAAGAGCAAAATGGAACAGTGGCCGCAACGGCATTCTTCACAATGTATCAGTCTTTATCGAAATCCGATCCACAAGAGTTTGGATCGGATCAGATTCAGATTTCACCGATCTCGAATCTTTTAGTTCATCTGACTTAAAATATTAAAATTGGATTAATTTACATTTTAAAATTGGATTTCACCGGCTCGAATCGTGAAAGATATATCGACAAAAACCTGTTTCTTAAAACCAAGAATGCAAGTTATAGCCAGGAAGTCTTAAAAGTAACTGTTAGTTGAAAATAATGAAAGAGGACTAAACTTCTAATACCATCATGAAATGAAAGCTTCTTAATCAGATATAACATCTCATGAAATTATTTTACTAGTAGTATCACATTTCAATTGAAATCGAGTACTCTTTGTCTCCTACTACCAACACATAAGACCCTTCTTCAATAACCATCAACCCATCTTCATTAGCTTTGCTGAAGTGCTCACAAGGCTTCAATACAAATTCTATCTTCTCCATTTCACCAGCTTTCAACTTCACAGTTTGAAACCCAACCAGTTGTTTGATCGGGCTCCCATTAGTCATCTTCGCCTGCCTTACAAATAGCAGCACCGGGTGTCTCCCATCCACATCTCCTTCATTCTTCACCCCAACAAAAGCAGAAATCTTCGACTTCTCGCATATTTCTTCACCTATGCTCGAAACTGACTTGTAACGAAATGAATCAGGGGGTTGCATTGAGGATTGAGTCAACTTGAGGGTGTTTTTGGAGACGGAGACAAAGTTGTAGGAATAGTTAGTGTAGCTGAGACCATAGCCGAAGTCAAAGACTGTTTTGCCCTTGTAGAATCTGTACGTACGTCCAGGGTAATCTGAGGACATGTCAGGTCGCATTCTCATGTCCGTCATTGGCACCTTGGTAAAGTCTTTTGGATACCAAGTTACAGGCAGCTTTCCTCCTGCATGGCATAATCAAGAACATCACTGATTTAGCTGAGTTCCATGAACAATAAGTCACTTCTAGCAACAGCGAAGGCGCTTTGTACCGTGAGGTTTTGAAATTGAAGAAGTTATTTCTTATCAAGAAATGGAAGGCCTAGAGCTTATATGGGCGGAACAAGTTCCAAACTAGTTTGAGAAAATAACTGATACAAAACAGGAAAAGGTTCTTCTCACTCTACTTGCAAAAACACCTAAGCAAACAGGTAAGAATAATTTCCATTATTGACCAAAATAGCAGCAATAAGCTTATTTACAGCCACAATTATTTTTCGCTCTGATTCCGTTTAGTTTTCTATAATTAATTCGTCTGTAAAAATACAAGCGGTGTGTGTGTGTGTGTGTGAACAGGGTGTGTCCCCTAGCTGAAAGTCAGAAGCTACGCGTAGAGATCACCAAAATGGGTTTTGCCTCTCCCAACAAAGCCTGCCCCTAGCCGAAAGCCAAAGACTATGCGTGGAGATCACAGACATGGGTTTTGCCTCAGCAACAAAGCCTTTTTCCATAGGCAAATGGCATGGTTGAAACAGAAGACTTCATTCTTAGGGCACGTTTGGTGCTGGGATTAGAAATTGGGGGTATAGGAGGCCCTACGGTATTCATATTAAGGGGGTATTAATAATATAGGGAGGATTATGTATCATGCTTGTTTGCACCATTATAATTAAGGGTATTAAGACTTTAGTATTCAATCCCACCTGCATGGTGGGATTAGATTTTAGGCATATAAGGGGTATAAATAATAAAGGGGGATTGAATCCTCCTTGAAGTTGTCGCTGCACTAAACATCATTTATTACCCCAAGTGGTATTATTATTAATGTACCGCTTCTTTATCCTTGCATCAAACATGTCCTTAAGGAGCCCCACCATCTACCGGTTAAGTAAACCTTATTGGTATAAGTGATGTGTGTTTACCCACCATCTACCGGTTAAGTAAACCTTATTGGTACAAGTGATGTGTGTTAAACGTGCAAGTAACATACATTTATAAGTTGAAATACCAACAATTACCTAAAATTTGAAATAAACACAGTGAAAGACTTTTTAGAATGGAGATGAGGAGATTAACCTGGATTATGGTCACCAAAAATGATTTCAGCTAGAGCAGTGCTTCCAGATTCTCCGGGATAACCAGCCCACAATATACTCCCAATTTTCGGGTCTTCCTTCGCAAATGAAACATCAACAGGACCTCCACAAATCAAAACCAGCAGAACAGGCTTCTTTGCTGCTCTAGAAACTTCCTTTACCAGCCTCTCTTGATTTCCCGGGAGAACCAAGTCCTCCCGATCAAGTTTCTCCCTCTCTATAGTCTGATCCAAACCCATAACCAAAACCACATAATCTGCAGCTTTTGCTATCTCCACCGCTTTTTCAATGTCAACAGAAGTACAGTTCACCCAGTTACATCCTGAGTGGTACACTGTGTTCTTGACCTTGCTCTGCAATGCTTGAAGCGGTGAAACCAACTTGCACGGTATGCCTTCGTAATTTCCAAGCAATGTGTCTGTAGCATTAGCATTGGGGCCAATTACAGCCAGTGAACTAGTTTTCGCTTTCGAAAAAGGTAGGAGATTGTTTGAATTCTTGAGGAGGACAATGCCATTTAGGGCAGCTTCAAGGGCTAGCTCCTGGTGCTCATCAGTACAGACCTGGTTTGGGCCTATTTTGCCATAGAGTAGTTTCCTGGGGTCACCACTGAATAATCCTAACCTCATTCTAATAGCAAAGAGGTTCTGGAGAGCTCTGTCTATCTCAGATATAGGCAGCTTTTTCTGTTCAACTGCAGATTTTGTGTGCTTTGACAAGTAGGAGCCGCAGTCCACATCCATACCTGTTTAATATCTCGCGTCATTAGAGTGGGAGCGATAAAAGCTTGTCTTGAGATTTTAATCAATTTAGAAAAAAAATAAAAAAACAATTCTGTAGATCAAACTGAAGTATCAGAAACCCTGGTGACACAGAGAGAGGGTTCACGTACCAGCTTTAAGAACACTAGCAGCAGCGTCTTCAGGCAATTTAACATACTTGTGGTCATTTACAATGTTTGAGACTGCATCACAGTCTGACGTTATATACCTGATACATTTCGATATGATTTTTTTTTAATCTCTCGTGAGCCTGGTATGAACTAAATTAAAAAAAAAAAAAAAAAAAAAAAAAAAAAAAAAAAATTGATAGTAAATCATAGATGGGATTGTTGGTAATTCTGACCCCTGGAAACCCCACTGTTGACGGGCAGTTTTGGTAAGGAGATTGTAGTCAGCACAGCTAGGGACACCATTCACGCTGTTATATGAGCACATTATCCCGCTGGCGCCCCCTTGCACTACACAACTCTGGAATGGTGGCTGGTAGGTGTCTGCCAAGTCCTGCTTTGTCACCTGCAACAGCAGCGTAGGAAAGAATATGCAATTTACGCATTGGGTGGGGGCGTGTACAGAGATAGTAGAATTGATTTTTTTTATTAGAGGATAATTATTTATTACACCCAATATACTGATGACCCAATGACAACCTCATTTTCTAATTCTATTTTTGCATGTGGAGGATTGCTCACGAACCCAACCTTTCTGGGTTGCATTGTTTTCCAACAATTAGACTACTAATGTTCCAAGGTAGATACCCTCAGGAACTTTGTTTATTAATTTGTATTAATCATTATTATGTTACTACAAACCATTTTTTATTGTTAATGAAAAGCCTCATCAGTCCAAATCATGGGGGTCTGCCATTTCTCAAGTTCAAACTGATCAGCAGTAACAGCTTTACCCAACCTTTGTAGTTTGTACAACCAAACACAAAGAAAATGCTTCAAAAATGAACAAATCAAAGCCTAGAATAAACACAATCATGGGGGTTCATTGGCTAACTTATCTTTAGATAAGAAAAGAGTGAGAAAAGAAGGAACTTACAACAGCGTTGAAGCCATAGCGGGTGATACCCTTCCAGTTATCTAAATCATAGGCAGTGAAGTGCTTGCAACAGGCAGAGGCCTGAAGATGACCGTCCTTTATCGCCCCGCCTTGGAAAGAGTCCCCTTGAATCCCCCTCACGTACGAGACTGCATACTTGGCAGACACCAGAGGGTCCTCCCCCGCAGTCTCTTGGCCTCTTCCCCATCTGGGGTCTCTGAATAGGTTTATATTTGGTGCCCAAAACGTCATTCCTGTTGCTTGTCCCGCATTGTATAAAGCCCTAGCTTCCGTGCCAATCGCCTAATATAACCACAATAATATTAAGATATGAGAGATCATGGATTAGCAAAGTATCTTTAACAGGTTACGGCAATCAATCATTCATTACAACTGATGTAACTAACATATAACCTTAAACCCCTGCCATATCAAATTCCTAGCTTAAACCCCTACCTCTTGGTCTGTTTTTCTTCATCAGCAATTGTAGTAATATTACAGTTCATAAATAGAAAATTTTAACGTGCATGTATGAAGCCATATCCGTTAGCTTATATATATTGGGGCTGTTTAGATGAGCGAATGACATAGTATAAGAGAGTAGATTATTGGAGTGAACGGTTGTAGTGAAAAGAAAACACACTCTCTCCTCACCACAACCACTCATTCTAATAATCTACATTTCAATAATCTGAAATCCGCTCATCCAAACACCCACATTAACGACTTCTCATGTTCTGGGAAAGAATAAAAAAGCGCAATTTCGACATCCATATGATTCTCTTAAACATTACTAGTAAAGTATTATCATATGATTCTGTTAAAACACCCAATTCTCACAAGGCGATGATGTGTATAGAATCTGTCAACATTTTAGAGAATCGTAAAACCTTGCCAGCGAAATGAGATTCAATTATTGAATTATGATCTCATCAAGAGAAAGAATTATGCATTGCAGCTAGCCCTATGACCTGTGTGGTGGGGCACGTCATTCAAAATCTCACAAATGTACACTGATCGAGTGAAGTGACGCCCATGGGCAGACTTATGAAGGACATGCGGGGGCAACCATTTCAAATCATAATTTTACCCTTATTTTGTTTTGATTTTCCAGTTTAGCCCCCACTCAACTTCATAAAATTTTGTTTCTCTCATTTTGTTTCGGTTTTTCAATTTAGCCCCAACAAAAGAAATCACTATAGCCCCAACTCACCGGCCTTCTTGAAATTTACTTTCACCCTTACTCTCTCTTTTAATTTTTTTTAGATTTAGCCTCTACAGCTAGGAATTTCTAGATCCGCACTCGGTGATGGCTACCTGTTTTTGCACATTTTTGCAGAATTTGATTGACCTGCCCCGCCACATAGCCTCACCATGCAAGCATACCACGCTAGCCCCAATAAACACTTTGTCACTTATCAGTCAAGAAATGGTACAACTATGCAACGAAGCCAAAATGTAGAGGGCGTCTATGTAATTAGCATATACTAGTACTTCATCACTGGATTGGTCAGGGGCGGAGGCACATGGGGGCATGGTGTGCAAGTGCACCCCTGGACTTTTTGGTTACTACAAATACACCCCCTATTTTATGTGTTTTTCCATTTTTTCTCTTTAATAATTTGCATAAGTGCACCCCGAAAAATTTAATTTGGCATAAGTGCACCCCAACAATCTTGGGATGCACGTTTGTGCCACCCCACTAATGAAATCCTAACTCCGCCATTGGGATTGGTAATATTCGACGAGTCGGAACTCGGAACCCTAATGAAGGTTACCTACAGGTGGAGAACCACGTGGTGCTCTACAACCAATCAGTATGTGCCAACCACTAACATTCCGTATAAGTGGTGCACTGTGATTGGAAGTAGAGCACCACACTAAAACAGGTGACTGACCTGAGCAATACGGTACCAGAGATCGGCGTCGAAGGTGGCGGCGGTGAGGATGATCTGAGGGAAGCTGGTGGCGGAAGCGATGGTTCCACTAAACCGCGTGCCTTTCCCGTGCCTGGAGAGACCGTGCAACGCCTCCGACCACCACTTGTACTCCGGCACGCCCAATCGAGGAATCGCCGCCGCTACGTCCACCAGTTGCGATATCTTCTCGTCCACTGTCAGACGAGAGACCAGGTCCCGGGCTCGCTCCGCCACGGGTCGGGTCGTGTCACAGAACCCGTATGATTTTGTTTTCGGGTCTGACTCGTCGCATGCGAATGGGGGCTGAGTCGACTCGGAGCGGACTAGACTTGGACCGAGCCACACAAGAAGAATAAGAAGGTAAATGATGAAGAGGGCTCCGAGTCTCATCCTGGCTGTGATGAAGGAGAAGAAGAAAGATGAAGAAGAAGGAGAAGAAAGAGTGGTTTAACTTAACAACGGACTGCAGGAGGAGTGACTACTCAATCCACCATATCTTCAAACTCTTGACTATATTGGTATGATGTGTTTTGTTACTGGTTACTCAGAAGTTGACACGTGATTTTCATTTGAACAGGGCACATGCATTGCATTCTTTTGGGGGAGTAAGTAGCATAGAAAAAGTGCATTCTGTTCAACATCATGGTACGTATGTTCCGCGCCATTCACTGCTCGATTAACATTTTATCAAGTATTTTGATGAAAATATATTATTGACCATGGTTCGTACTAATGCTGAGGAGGTTAATGTTCATACAAATGCACAGCCGATGTTAATGCGATGATTCAATGACAATTGACTTAACTTGTTCTTTAGGAGTTACTTTGACTTGTACGTTTTTACTATAATGCAACAACTCTTGATTATCTGCTCAAGTATCATTAAAACTACCCGAATTGACTTTTGATCGGCTCTAAATTTTACTTTTTCCAACAAAAGTGGTTGATAAGATAAGTCAAAAAGCTATAATATTCATAGATGACCATTAATATTCACTTCAACATAAGAAGAAAATATATTTCTCTCACACGTCAATAAAATCTTCAATATATCTTTCGTATAACAAGTAATGGCATAGTACAAAATATGGTTCATTTATCACATTTCAATTGATGACACACGTGTAAATCGGTTCCAGCTAAGCACAAGGATTTCGATGTCCATGTATAAAGTACATGGTCAAACCCGTAAAACGTAAGTTTGATTTACGTGATGCATCTCCCAAACACCATCTTATATCACATTATTCACCATTTATCCCATCACTTAACCATTGTGATAGTTATTGGAGTAGCAAATGTTTTTTTTTTTTTTTGAGGGATTGGAGTAGCAAATGTTCAATCCTAAACAGATTGCAAAAGTCTCGGCTTGTGTGACCATTTTATGAACAATTGTTCCCACTAAAGCTGAGGATGTGGTCAATATTGTCATTCTCAATATCCCACCAATTCTTACTCCAACAGCATCCGCATACAGGCTTGCATCAAAACTGAACTTCAGCTTTCCTATCATAAGAGCACACCAATTAGTGGTTTTACATAATCTGCTGCTGGAGTAGTACCTGAAAGTGGGAGAATTCTTTCCGTGCTTTATTTTCAATAATCCTCATGCTTAAATAGACTAATTACAAAAACTATACACTAATTACAAACCTCGTCCTCAACTAAGTGAGGTACGTATAAAAACGTCATCGGAAGAGCACGATGAGTGAAGAGGGGAGACGGAAGACTGTCATCGGGATCAGACGTCCTGTGAACAGAGGGAGACACTGACCCAGGAGAGGAGAAAGGAAACACCGTCTCATCAAGGTGACATGACGGGAAGTGTGAACACGACAGTGCTCAAGTCGAGACACCTGTACCCACGATGGTTAAGAGGGTAGCCAAAAAAAACACATCGAACAGAGCGCGGTGCAAGCTTGTGAGGTGAGGTGGCAGTGAGGTTCGGGTAACACAAGCATCCGAACGTGCGAAGATGCTCATAGGAGGGTGAGCGATGATAGAGGGCAACAGTAGGGATAATGTTGCCAAGGACTTTGGTGGGAAGAATATTATGGAGATAGACAGCAGTGAGAAGAGACTCAACCCAGAAAGAGGCTGGTAGAGATGCCTGAGCGAGGAAAGCACGCATAATGTCATTGATTCGACGAATCATGCGTTCAGCTTTGCCATTTTGAGATGACGTCTGAGGACACGCAAACCGAAAGACTAGTCCATGATCAATGGCGTGGGAGTGAAAGGAGCCATTATCAAGTTCTCCACCAAGGTCACACTGGAAACTCTTGATGGGTCGCTGAAACTGGGTTTGGACAAAGGTAGTGAATTGTTTGAATTTCAATATTGCTTCGCTTTTCTGTCTTAGTGGGAAAACCCAGAGAAAATGTGTGTAATCATCTAAGAGTAGCAGGTAGTATTTATAGTGCGATTTGCTTAAAACCGGAGATGTCCATAAATCACTGTGAATAATGTCAAACGGACTAACAGTGGAAGAAGTAGAAGCTAAGAAAGGTAAGCGCACATGTTTACTAATCTGACAAGCATGACAAATAGTGTCTGATTTATTCCTACTACAAGCTATGAACTGACTACTACGAAGCAAATCTAAGACTGGAAGCCCGGGATGACCGAGGCGGTTGTGCCAAACTGAAGCAGGAAGAGCAGCTAACGAGACAGCGGACGAGTGTGGTGGGCCAGGCTGGAATGGATAGAGATCACCCGAACTGTTGCTCCTCTGCAATAGAGCTCCCGAACGTAGGTCCTTCACAGAAAAACCAAAAGGGTCAAACTCAATAGAAACCTGATTGTCAGTGGTAAATTGACGAACAAATACTAGGTTTTTGATAACATTTGGCGTGAGTAAGACATTTCTAAGGTGTAGGGAACGGGTGTTGGTGGTAAAGGTGTTATGGCCAGATCCTTTCACTGGAATGCTAGAACCGTTTCCCACAAGTATGTTAGGAAATTGACTAGATGATGAGAGAGAAGAGAGGATACCTGACTGCGGAGTGAGGTGAGCTGATGCGCCAGAATCCATATACCAAGTCTGATCCGGGACGCTGAGTGTCATGCCAGAAAGCTGAGAACCCAAATCCGTAGCAGTCGGATGGCCAGAAGAAGCAGTGAGGGCCTGATGACGTGCAGCCGGTGGTGGACCGAGAAGGCCAGCATGACTAGGCCGTGGAGTACTCCAGCCCGTAGTCGAATAAGAGCAGGGAGGCACGGGTCCGGTGGGGCAGGGGCACCAAACCCAGGAGCCTTGGGAGCCCGAGGGTGCAGCAGGGGGTGTCGGAGCAGCAGGTTGACCACCTCCTGTCCCAGATCTGCGACGTCCGTTCCTGCCATTCCCATTGCGTCGCTGTCCGCCGCCATGGTTCCCATGCCCGCCACTGGAGTGGCTGCCGGGCTGAGCAGGGGGGGCATTCGGCTGTCGGTTCGAAGGAGTCGAAACCAACACCTGATGCGGGCTAGGATGGACCGGCTCCTGTCGAGCAAGAAGACGCTCGTGTAGCCGGAGCATGGAAACGGCTGAGAGATACTCCGGAGTCGGACGAGTCTGCTGGATGATCATGGCAACCCCGGTGTATGCAGAAGAGAGACCATTGGTGAGCTGTATAACCAACCGCTGGTTCGAAACTGAAGTGTCGACATTCCCAATACGATCCGCCAAGTTCTTCAGCCTGGTGCAGTAGTCGTCGAGAGACGAGCAGTGGCCCAGATTGACAAATTCCAATTCCAGTTCTGCTAGCCGAGAGCCCTGATTGTCGTGAAAGAGGTTCTCCAACTTCAACCACGCTTCTCTAGCAGTCTGGCCCCGAGTAAGGATAGCGAGTGCCAAGTCATCACTAATCGTTTGATAAATCCAAGACAGAATTACCGAATCGATAGAGCTCCAGAGTGGGTCACTGTCAGCAGGTGGCGGGTCTTTGTCGAGATGATCCGAAACGCCAAAAGAGTGTGTTTGGATGCGAAAGAACGTAGCCCAGTGATCATACTGGACTTTGTCATTGTCCAGGGTGAAACGAACACGCTTCTCAATGTTGTTAACAAGGAACACGGGGTGGAGGGGCTCCTTGTCCTTGGTGTTGCCGGATGATCCGGAGTCGGTGGTTGAAGACATTGCACTGGAGAAGCCGAAGAAAAGCAAACGGAGCAGAAGCCGAGTGAAAAAGGCCACGTGAACAACAGAAAGTGACTAAAGTGGACAAGTGAATAAACCGACCCAAGTGCTTTAGAAGACCAGAAAGGGACAAATCAAAAACTTTATGGAGTAACAGCCGACCGAATTTATCAATTCCTCTCTACTATCTCCTTCCCCATTCAATGAATCATTGTCAATAAATCCCTCTAAATCTCTCTCTCTTTGCTGCTCTGGTTTCGTTTCTTCCTCTCTGTTTTGTGGGTGTCTCTTTAGCTGGTTGCAGAGATGGGAGGCGATGCTCTCAGCCTCGAAGGCGTCGAGAACAAGACCGTTGATCTGGAAAGGATTCCGATTGACAGTGGGGTTGTTGCAGAGAGAACCGATCGGAGCCACGAAGAGATCGACGGTGGTTGTGAGGATCGGATCAGAGCCGATCGGAGAAGACAAGGCGGCGACCCGTGGAGGAGAGACGTAGCGACCTGTGCAGCGGGTGACCGGAGGAGATCGACGGTGACCTGTGGAGCAGAAACGGTGGCGACCTGAGCAGCGGGTGACCGGAGGAGAACGACGCGACGGTCGTGAGCGGAAGCTGGTGGTGGCGATCGTCCGACAGGGAGGACGATGGCAACCTGTGGTGGCGTGAGGCCGGCGACGGAAGGTAATAGCAGAGCCTAGGGTTAGTGCTCTGATACCATGAAAGTGGGAGAATTCTTTCCGTGCTTTATTTTCAATAATCCTCATGTTTAAATAGACTAATTACAAAAACTATACACTAATTACAAACCTCGTCCTTAACTAAGTGAGGTACGTATAAAAACGTCCTACGACTATTAGTACCAAGATTGCCAAAAGCATGATACACTTCAGTGACATTTTTAATAGTTTCAAAGACTTGTATCCTTGTTTTCAAAAACTTTCACGTTTCTTTGTTTCTGTTATTACCTCTCCATCCCTCTTCGGATACCCCCCTTAAACCCCTCAGAAACTTGCAATCAAGTTTCGGGGCATTCTGAATTTGATTTCTAATTTCACAGCAAAACATTGTCAAGAATGATAATCACGAGCCTTGCTATAGAGAAACACCTAGAAATTCATGTTGTTCGAATATAAAGTAAATTACTTCATCATCAGAATTCTGAAGTCAGAATCTATTAACTCATGGCAGAAGTAAAACCACAAAGCTAATTATGTCTTTTGAACTTCCACCAGTGTGACAAACTATTGTATTATTATGGTCTGCAACAACAACAACAACAACAATGGCGGGGAGAGTTTTTATGTCCTCTAAACCATCATCACACTTCAATGGAAATCGGGTACTCCTCGTCTCCAACAACCAAGAAATGAGACCCTTCTTCAATCACCATCAACCCATCTTCATTAGCTCTGCCGAGATGCTCGCAAGGGTTGAGCGCAAATTCCATCTCTACCCGTTCACCCGCCTTCAACATCACACTCTTGAACCCCACCAACTGCTTTGTTGGTCTACCATTCACAGGCTTTGCCTGCTTCACGAATAGTAACACCGGATGTTTCCCATCCATCTCACCTTGGTTTTCAACCCCTACAAAAGCTGAAAAACTCGCCTTCTCGCAGAGTTCTTTGCCAATGCTCGAAACTGACATGTAATGCAGCGAATCAGAACGGTGCACTGCTTGATTTGTCGACAGATGAGTCAAATGAAGCTTGTTTTGAGTAACAGAGGAAAACTTGTAAGAGTATTTTGTGTAACTTAGTCCATAACCAAACTCAAACACTTTCCTTCCTTGGTAGAATCTGTACGTCCGCCCTGGGTAGTTTGCCCCTGGTCGCATCCTCATGTCTGTCATCGGTACTTTTATGAAGTCCTTCGGGTACCAAGTAACCGGCAGCTTTCCTCCTGAATCACAACATTAAGCATCAGACCAACTGAAATTAGAAACCCGGAACATTCATTAGAATTCTTAGGGCATGTTTGGTATCAGCTGAAAATCTAAATATCAACTGAAATAAACAGAGAAAATAAGCTGGCTGAAAATTTAAAGTAGTTGAAAAATCTAAAACTGTTTGGAATGAGATTAAATCTGCAGAATGTGAGATAATCTGCAAAATTGGAGATAAGTTGGGCTTCATTGGTACGAACTGAAAATCTAAATAATCAGCTGAAAATAATCTGAGTAAATAAGTTGGCTGAAAATCTTAAGTTGAAAATTCTATCGTTGTTTGCAGAATGTGAGAGAATCTGCAAAAATTGAGATTATATATAATCTGCGAATTATTGTCCAAGATAGACTTTAACAAGAATTGCATATAACAAACGGGATTAAATTAAAATGACCACTTTAATCACAACTGATTAAATTTTGAATTCCCAAACATGCTTAGTGATGTAGGCGGAGAAAGTTGTTAACCTGGATTGTGTTCGCCGAAGATGATCTCCGCAAGAGCGATTGCTCCGGATTCTCCAGGATAACCAGCCCACAATATGCTTCCAATTTTGGGGTCATTTTTAGCAAAAGAAACATCAACTGGCCCTCCACAAAGCAGCACAAGAACAACAGGCTTCTTTGCAGCCTTAGCAACACTCAAAATCAACCTCTCTTGATTTCCTGGAAGAACCAAGTCCTCCCGATCATGATCCTCCCTCTCGATCGTCTGATCCAATCCCATAATCAAAACCACACGATCGGCAGATTTTGCTATCTCCACCGCTCGACCAATGTCCGCAGAAGTACAGTTAACGTAGTTACAACCCGAGTGGTAGATAGTGTCTTTGACATAACCTTGAAGGGCTTGGAAAGGCGAGATGGATTTGCAGGGTGGACCTTCGTAATTACCTTGTAGTGTTTTGGGGACGTTGGCGTTTGGGCCAATAACGGCTAGTGAAGGGGTTCTTGTCTTTGAAAAAGGGAGAAGCTTGTTCAAGTTCTTTAGGAGGACTATTCCGTTTCGGGCAGCTTCAAGGGCTAGATCTTGGTGTTCTTTAGTACAGACCTGGTTTGGGCCGATTTTGCCATAAAGTAACTTGCTGGGGTCGCCGTTGAACAATCCTAATCTCATTCTGACCGCGAAGAGGTTATGGAGAGCTCTATCGATCTGAGAGACGGGTAGTTTTTTCTGGTCAACGGCGGATTTTGTGTAGTTCTTCAGATAGGATCCACAGTTCACATCCATGCCTGAAAAAAATTGGTTCATGTAATCCGTAAGTTACGAACTTTAGCTGAAACTCAAAATACCAATTATAAAAGCGAATTTGTTACAAACATGGCCTAAATCTTAACGGGGACTCTCAGAACCTGTCTGAAATTTTCCAACCTAAAAATTTTCCATTTGCATTATTCGCACTTTTGTGTCAATTAAGAAGTTAATTATCAGAGATACAATAAGATGGGCCACTAGCAGAAACCAAACTTCGGAAATAAAAAAGTTAAAGCCAGAAGGTATGCACCACAAAACTCTCATTAGTTTGCCATATACATTATTACAAAACCCATGAACCAATAGAACATCATTCCTTATTCTCAATACGAATAACCAATATTTGCTAATTTGGATTTTAGACCGCTTGGTGTCTAGGTTTTCAAATTTCTATATTATCTCCCTTTTAACCACTTGAATATATGGATTCCGTTCACCACTTATTCTCTATATCTCACCATCTCAAATCACTATACACCTTTCTAAGTTCTTTCGAGCAGGGGTTTTAAGCATGAGGTTTCTACTATGTCATGAAACAAGTCTTGCAAAAACTCTAAACTGGGATCTTGTGTTCCTATGATAAATCAAAACCTGTAACTACTAGGAGTAACTTCTACTCTTTAATAGCCGCGACTAGGAAATTCAGATTGCAAATTTTGTCGACATTCTAACAAACATAGCCTCATAATTTGAGGGATACAAGGTCAATGGGGAACTCTCTTGAGAATGAAGTAATAAAGCCACACTAGGACACTCCAAAAATAGGGGGCTTATCCGTGTCGGACACTCGTACGACACTCCAAAATATGTGTCAAACACTCTGGCTGGTGTGTCCGGGTATTTTAGAGAGTTTTATTAGACTGGGCACTTGGAGGACACTTGAGGGACACTTAATGAAAGACAACAGATGCCCCTTTGGGTTTATTGGACTTATTCATGGGTTGCTTTATGAAATTTTAACTTTAAAAGGGTTAAAACATAATTAAGCTAAAGTTGATATAATATAGTATATGATTAACTTAACTAAGCGCTCAACATATGAAAAGGTTACCCTTTTGAACAAAAAGTTAAAAGCGAGGTTTGAAGTTCTCACATCCGACAACTTCAAGGGTTCGCCCAGGCAGTGCCTGGCAGGCACAACTCTTCTCATTCTTATGCTTCATCTATGTTTTTATGGGATATTTAAGCTATAGATATTAAAGAAATTGGAATAAATATTTTATCATATATTAGTATAAAAGTTTAAATATATGTTAAAAGATAATATCTATATAATAAATCAGCTAGGTGTTTCCCTCCAAAAAAATCTAGATGGGAAGATCCTGACCATCTAATCCCTAAAAATGTCTTGAGGTATTTTGGTGCGTTGATTTGATTGACCATTTTTCCCTACACAAGTTATTAGAAAATTGAGAAAATTGATTTAGTAAAAGAAAATCAAACATAAGATATTGTTTATATTTTAAAAAGTTATGACTTATCTTGGATCTAAAAAATGATGTTTTATCTCTTATTTTTTTTTTTAAACTTATATCATTATTATTTGATGTAATCTTTGTTAAATCTCTATTAACATAAAAAAATCAAATACGTATTAATTTATTATCTAAATTTATTTTAAAATCAAATACAAGTCAAATAATATATTTTATAAGTGCCCTACGGGCACGGGTCATTTGCTAGTAATAATAATAATAACAACGTATCACTGCCATCTCGTATCCTCATTTGCTAGTAATAGAAGATGATGTATCGTGTCCTTTCCCGTATCGTATCCAACACCCATATCCGTCCGTATCTTTGCTTCTTAGACGCCACATAAAGGTTGAAGATAAAAGGAATGTTAGTAGAGTACAAGTACTACTATGTTCATGCATCTAATATGTATACACTCATACACATCCAAAAGAGTACAGTTTCATCATTCATGTTCCAGTGTCCCTACTAAATAAGGAATAGTTGTGGTTTATCTAAAACCTGCACATACACATGCCCAGCCATGTTGTGTCAAATAATTGTGTGTTGGTATCTAGCGGTTTCACCAATTGGCCTAAAGCCTCTGATGGAGACCATGCCCATGAGTTTTCCATTAACTTATATAAAAACATGCAAGGTACATTGAACTCATAATGCAAGTTTATCATTCCGGCATCAAGGTTTTGGAGCTAGTGGAAGAAGACCCATGAGTTAGGGTTATGTGTTGCAGTTACGTACGTACCAGCTTTAAGGACATCAGCGACCGCGTCTTCTGGTAATTTAGCGTACTTGTGGTTGTCGCGAATGATGGACACTGCATCACAGTCGGACACGATGTACCTGATTAAAGCTTCAATAATTAATCAACTACCAATACTTTATTTAGCCTCTTGAGAAGTTTAAGAATATAAAAATGTCCTTGGAATTTGATATTTCAATTTAGTAGTTTATAGATAAATTACCCTTGGAAACCCCACTGTCGGCGAGCAATGTTAGTGAGGAGGTTGCGGTCAGCGCAATTAGGGACGCCATTGACCCTGTTGTATGCGCACATTATCCCGCTCGCTTTCCCTTTCTCTACACAGCTTTCGAATGGTGGTTGGTATGTGTCTGCCATATCCTGCTTGCTCACCTGTATATAATAACCCAAAAATAAATAAATAAAATTGTTAGAGATCACAGTTACCTATATACAAGGCATGATTAATATATACGATTTTGTTTCATGATTCCAATTCGGATGAATAAGTCACACATCAGTTTTCAATAATTTAGTCCCTAGCTCTATTCGTTTGTGTGACTTTGCCTCTGGTCCTTTATAATATTGCAAAAGAGAAAAAACTGGGAAATGGGAGAACACCATTGCAGAAAAGCTACCAAAAACACAAAACTCAATAAAGTTCAGTCATGGGTTTCTGAAATTTATAATATACACGGTTTTGTGACCAGTCAAAAAAGAGGAAATCTCTATCTCTGGAAAAAAAAAAATCATTAGACAGGCAAAATGAGTACTAACTACTTGTATGCAGGGCCATATTTTGAAATTTGCTATAGTAGGGGCTAAAATACGAAATTTAAAATCTCGAAGATGTTAGAAACAAAAGTACTTATAATGAGCCAAGAATTGCACTGGTGTAATATTTATGGGGGGCCAAACTGGATAAACTAAACAAAATGCAATGTGCAGTAGTAATTTTGAAAAGTTGAGTGGGATTGTAACCCCCGACATGTCCATATACATACCGATATTTTTGAATGGACTATGGAATAGAGCAATAAGTTAAATATAATCTCAAAAGTACGAAAATATCAGTCAATGAGCGAAGAGCGTTAGAAACCACTTACAATGGCATTGAATTCATAGCGATCGACACCATTCCATCTGTCCAAATCGTAGGCAGTGAAGTGCTTGCAACAAGCAGAAGCTTGAAGGTGACCGTCCTTGAGAGCCCCACCTTCGAAACTGTCTCCTTGTATTCCCCTAACATACGAGACCGCGTATTTGCCAGACACCAACGGGTCCTCCCCAGGGGTTTCTTGCCCTCTCCCCCATCTCGGATCCCTAAACACATTTATGTTTGGTGCCCAAAATGTCATTCCACTCGCTTGCCCTGCATTGTATATTGCCCTCGCTTCCTTCTCAATCGCCTAAAATAACAAAATAATGTAAGCATTCAGAAAATGTTTGAGATCAGATGCTCCACAATTGATGTTGATGTGATAATTATAAGGTTTTAACATAGATTAACTTAACAAATAGGATACAAGTGCATAAGTTTTTCATTTGACTACCTTTAGTCCCTAAGCTAAACAACAAGATACCCGTTCTGTTGTATTTGGAAACCTGATTCAAAATCTTGTGTCCAAGATTGCTAAAAGATCATTACACTACATACACAATTCAAGTCTTCCAACTTGCCATAGCGAGTCAGCTATTTACTACTCCTCCATTGACAAGTCATGTCCTTTCCAAAGACAGAAACTTCATTGGACAAGGACCTCGTCCTGATAATGTGTTGGGCATCACTATCTATGCCCAGCTAACATTCGAAGAGTTATGGGGGTGTTTTTTTGTGGTTTTGGGCTCACAAAAACATTTTTTTTTTCTGGTTTTGGGACTGGGTTAGCCGAGATGTGACTCAAAACCAAAATAAGAAAACTAATTAAAATGCCTCAACTTTTGATAAACTAAAAACTGTAAAATAGTGAAATCCAAACAATCCCTTACCACTCTGCTCCCTCTCTTTCTCCCCAAAATGACTTTCACCACTATTCATCGGGTCACTTGGACCCAGTGATTGGATAGCCATATGATGCAATTTTTTAATAATATTTTCATGGTATTGTAGAGTAAAAATTGCCCTATAACACGGTGAAGAAATTATCAAAAACATATATCGTTTCGCGATCCAAAGCACCCGGTCAATGTGACCCAGATACGTGTCAGAAAGTCAGAATGGGGAAACAGAGAGGGGACAGAGAGGTAGTAACAAGAACGACTAATGAGCTGGTTCATACACTGTGCGGTTCTTTCAATTTCACTGTTTTCATTTACTTAAAGAATGAGATGTTGCCTGTTTGGATAATTAGCTTTTTGTTTGATTTTATGTTACATCCGGGGTCATTATAAAAACCATAGAACATACTTGCTACATATGAGGATATCTCGATTATGAAATCAAATAACCGGCATATTTTAATCACAATTCAAAACTACAAAACAAACGAATTAATTCATTGCTATATTTTGATCACATTTCATACTAACATGCACCCCCAAACATGCACTAATCCTTTCTAAAAAAATAAAAACAAAAAATAACATGCACTAATCCGATACACCAGCTAATCACAGAAAACCAAACATGCCCGTATATAGTAAGCATAAGCAGTGGCAATAGTTTGGAGCTGATTGATACCAAAGTAATAATATAAGGACTGAAAACGCAATTTGCTTCGTAATTATTGCATCCCGTGTTCTGAAGTACTGACGCACTCATCTGCAGCCCAGTGGCCAATAAAGCAGGCACATTACCGAGTTCACTCGTTTAGTACCACTAGCACTGACTCACCTGACCAATGCGATACCAGAGATGCTCATCGAAAGTGGCACCGGTGAGAATCACTTGAGGGAAGCTCGTGACGGTGGAGATGGCGTCTCCTCCCTGCAAGCGAATGCCGCTGAACCCGGCGATGCCGTGCAAGGCTTCCGACCACCACTCGTACTCCGGCACGCCGAGTCGGGGTATGGCCGGAGCAGTGTTGACGAGTTGGGAGATTTTCTCGTCGAGGGTGAGTCGGGAGACGAGGTCTCGTGCCCGGAGGGTGATGGGTAAGGTGCGTTTGCAGAATGGGTATGATTTGGTGGGTGGGTTGGACGAGTCACATGAGAACGGGGGACGAGTTGACTCGGCGGAAATGATGGCGGCCAGGAGGGTTGCTATGAAGAAAGGGAAAGTGAGTGGCTTCATTGGTTTTAGGGAATGTTGAGTGTCCGAAGTTGGAAACTCGTTCTTTAACTACATTGACCAAACAGGTCTCCATTTATAGATGTAAAGGAGAAAAGCGCCGAGTCAGGAATTGGAGACTAGCAGGGGCATTTAACTATATTGACCAATCAAGTCCCCACTTTATCCCATTTGGCTAGGGGCGTGTTGCAAAAATAATGTGAAATGCCATCACTTTATCATTTATTTTATGGTAAAAGACATGTTCACCCCCTCTAGTTTCACTGAGGGCCACTTTCACTCCTTGAGTGTGCCGAACCTCAAATAATTTACAGTCTCCGATTGTGACACCTTTAGTGTGAGAGTGGGATATGTCAAAAATAATTTTAGAGACAAATTGGACTACCATATCATACAAAAGTTTAATATACTATTGCGTAATCACTACATTTTTCATACCATGGGGGCAAACTTTTCAAAAAATTTATTTTTACTAACCGTTCCAAATTCTAAACTAACGGTGTAACAATGTGGGGTGCAAATTTTTTGAAGTTTTGGCACACTGAAGGGATAAAAGTGTCATTTCTCAAATTGGAAGGGGTAAAAATGTCCTTCAATGAATTTGAGTGTATTTTACCCTTTTATTTTATGGAGTGTGCATTTTCTCTATAAAAAAAGTTGACAAATTCTCTTAACTATACTTGGAATGACATAAATATTCACACACACACATAAATTCCCTCCAGTTGTCGCTCTTTAGCTCAAATTCGCAATAATCCACGCTCTAAGAATTCTAGAGCGTGTTTTTCCTAATGGTCTGATTTTCTCAACAATTGGCATCAGTACTGAGTTGTAAAATCTATTTTAAACTAACTCAAATTAAAATTTTAACTAAAAAGGCATAGTCAAATCCTTACTGCGGTAATTTGTTGTCTCACTTTATGTCTAGTTCTTATTGTCAACACTCGGATAAGTTGAACTTTCATTACATTTTTCAGTATAAGATGTCCTAAACACATATATAAGTTTTGTAGTTATTGGCAGAAAATCTAGATTACACAAAAGCTCAATGTACAATGTGTTGTATTTAAAATAATATTAAATATATAATTTATATATTTATAATTTAGATTCCTGCCAAGAGAAGTGACGATGGCGGTCTTTGTGGTCAGGGGCGGAGGTAAGTGGAGACAAGTGGGGGTTACAGCCCCCACTCAAGTTTTGAAATTTATATTTTCTCTCCTATATTTTGTACATTTAATTACATTATCCCCTACTCAATTTCTGATATTTATAATATTTACTATAATTTGTTAATTTGACTGCATTAGTTTCCACTCATTGAACTTTGTCGCAAGATCCGTCATTGAACTCCCTAAATACTTCAAAATTTGTCGCAAGATCCGTCATTGAACTTGGATTTTTACCTAGTTCACACTGTGTCAAATTTATAGATCAGCCCATGTTTGTGGTTGTGAGTGATTGTGGTTAGGGCTGAGGGGTTGGTTTGCATTTTTCCTTCGGAAGATGGAGAATATAAAAGGAGAAGAAAAACACGAAGAAGATGAAGAAAAAGCGCAAGTAATTGCATTACCCCGTGTAGTATGAGGTGTTCTTACTTTTTAGAATACACATGGTATTATATTTATAGTTAGGGGTAAAAGCAGACTTTTATGTGACTTTTTTTACGAATTCTTTAACTAAAATGGTTTGTGCGCGTAAGACAAACCACATGGAACTGTTTCTATCATGAGAGGAATGTTTTGTAACACACCCCTAACAATAGGGGGTGAAAATGCAATTAATCGTTAAACAAATATTTGAGTCACTTACGTAACTTTTGCAAAAATAATATTAAATCGTTACTAAATTGTACGTATGCAGAAGGTGAAATGTAGAGACCTCCTTTTTTGAGATCACTGTGACGTCTGTGCCAGCTTGCTCGCACATCCACTAAATGTACAGGCCCCCAGTGATTATTGGTCATAGTAAGATTACAAGTTCACATAATGTGACCAAATACAAACACGTAATTCACATGAAATAAGACTAGGATTTCATTTTAGCTAATCCGGTAAACGGTGTCGTCATGTGTCAAATGACGTTGTTATACTTTAAATAGAATTCTAGAACTGCTTAAGTAAAGTAGTGTCCTTTAAGTGATCCAACAACGCGGTTACACTTAAAACATAGAATTGTTTCCTGAAAAAATATAATATTGGAATTTATAGAGAGAATGTTGTGGGATAACTCAACTCAACTAGCGAGTTCGATTGAAGTAACAAGTCAAGGAGCAAGAGGAGAACATGTTGCAGGTTTTGAGAGTGGAAAAGATGCTCGCACGAGCTGAAAGAGGTTCGCACGAGCTTGATCCAGCTCACACGACCATAAACCAGCTCGCACGAGCCGGACTCGGATGGGGGCAGTTTATGGCATTTCCTTGTTAGTTCTTGGAAGGTTTTTGATTTCTTGGGCTGGAAGTAATGTTCTCCCAGGTCTATATAAGTTTATAGAACGTGTTCGTAGACTAGTTTGTATGTGCGCATCGGTGTGGTGTATTCCTTGTGGTTTCTCTGAATAAAAAAATGGTGTGTTTTGCTGCGGAAGTAGCTAGCAAGTGGTTAGTGAACCACGTTAAATTTTTGTCGTGCTCTCTATTATTGTTTACTCGTTCTTGCGTGATTCCTGTTATAACAAACTGGTATCAGAGCGTGGTCACAATTGGGGTGGAACATTCAATTAAGGTTTCACGTTTTGGTAGAATTGAAGAAACTAGGGTTTCAACGATTCAGGTGGAGCACTGGAGCTTGGTTTTGCGAAGAACGATGGCTGGATGGATGATCATGATGGACAAGTTTACCAGGAGGAGCAACTTCAGGTCAAGATGCGCTCTTTGTTGAACCAGCAAGGCATCCGTTGCCGTTGTCAGCAAATAAAAAGGGCAGAGATACATCCATCACTGTGTATCATATGAGGATGATGCACACAATGAACATGTTATGCCTAGCGGACGATGTGATCACTGAAATCGCAAATCAGGAGACGATGATTGCTTTGTGGTTGAAGTTGGAGAGTCTCTACATGACGAGGTCGCTCACCAACAAGTTAATGTTGAAGCATAGCCTGTTTATTCGACAAATGTGTGACGTTACGAATCTTAAAGATCACCTAGATCAGTTAAATACTATTATGCTTGAGTTGCGTAATATTAATGAACTAGTGCATGATGGGGACGCTGACTTGATTATGTTGGTGTCTCTACCTCCGTCCTATGAGGGTTTTGTGAAGTCTTTCGTCATTGGGAAATATAATATAATCCTAGAAGAGGTGAGATCATCTCTTCACACCCGAGAGATGCGATGATAGCGATCAAGCTATCAGGTTGTAGCTATTGAAGATGATATGGTCTCCTTGCAGCACTATAGAGGCTTGCACTCTCCAAAATTTAGGGTTTGGCCGAACAAAAGCAATTCAGCAATTCACTTATTCGATAAATAAAACAGAACCAGAGCAACATATAAATACTAATTGGCTAACGACTAAATATCCCAACACCCCCTCTAACAATTAACTAATTATACTAACCCCCCCCCAAAAAAAATATTAAAATACTTCATAATACTTTAATAATTAAAAAAAACTAATAAATTTAAAAGTATGCTTCCATATCCTACGCCGTGTCCGTTGGATACCTACTCGTATCAATTGCCACCCGATTCACAATCACCTTGCCCTCAAGGTGAGGCTCGGAGTAATGCCTGAATCAAACTGGCATCGAACAAGCCTTGAAAAATATGCTGCGTCATCACCAAATAGCAGTTTCGTGAACTTTCCACCAACCGAAGTCAATACAACTGCGCGTGCGGGGCTGAATCTGGAAAAACGGAGGCTGGAAACGGATTCAGAGGGTCGAATAGCCCTAGAAATTGGTGCTAGCTGGTTCAATTCCGGAGCAAAAACGGCCTGAATATATCTGGGCCGGCCATGTGGGTGCGTCGGATCCGGTTTTGGGTCGCCCATATATATCGTCGGCCCCAAGGAGGCTTCAAAACCAATTGTTTATGCCCCGTCGGAAAAGACGCAGCGCGTAGAAGCTGCTGGTCGGCGCTGTTGTGGGTCGAACTCGGTGGCGGCGTCTGGTTCTGATGGGCAACCGGAGGAAGAAATTGTGGTAACCCTAGCTGAGGCGGCGAATATAACCCTAACTCAGGCGGCGGATGGAACCCTAGCTGAGGCGGCGGATGGAACCCTAGATGAGGCGGCAGCTGTATTGCCAGCGGTGGCTGCTTCTGTGGCGCCAGCTGCTGCGCCTGCGGTTGTTGGATCTGCTGGTTCGCCGGAGACGGTAAGTCCTGCTGCAACTGCTGGGTTTGCAGCGGCGGCGGCAGTGGGCGGTGAGAGCAATGAAAGCACCAATTGATAGCAATCAAGCTATTAGGTTGTAGCTATTGTAGACGTTGCGGTCTCCATGCAGCACTATAGAGGCTTGCACTCTCCAAAATCTAGGGTACGACTGAACAAAGGCAATTCAACAATTCACTTATTCGATAGATAAAAACTGAACCAGAGCCACATATAAATACTAATTGGCTAACGACTAAATATCCCAACAACCCCTCTAACAATTAACTAATTGTGCTACCCCCTCCAAACAATTAAAATACTTCCTAATACTTTAATAATTAAAATAAACTAATAAATTTAAAACTATGCTGCCATATCATGTGTCGTGTCTGTTGGGTACGAACTCGTATCATATGGCTTAGGGCTCCATATGGAGATTCAGAAAATATGGCTTCCGGACTGATGGACAAAGGAAGCAAGGGTAAGAAGGGATAGGGGTCTAAGTTATAGAAGTATGTATGTGCATTCTGTTAGGAGAAGGGTCATTGGTGGAGAGAGTGTCCGAAGAAGAACTCAGGATATGCAGATTTTGCTGCAGGTGGAGGGTCTTCGGAGGATGACCTAGTTGACTAAGCCCATTGGGGGCTTTGTAGGCTCCTCACGAGGAGCTAGTTTGGGGTCCTAGTGTGAAGAAATATGGACCTCTGACGAGGGGCATGTGGCACGCAGTTGTGGCGTACATCAGGCGCGGGTTGGCGCGCATCTGGATTGCATATGGTCACGAATATGGCAAGCATGTGGTTCTGCATATTGTTGCAGAACATCTGGTGGTGGCACGTTGTAGGAATTCAATGGGAGTTGGAATAACTTCTAGCGCACTGTTGCAAGGACTCGGTGGGAGTTAGAGAAACAGTGGTGCATTCGTTGCAGGGACAAATCGGATTTGGAGCAACGTTTTGGCGCATCTGGTTTCGCATACTACTGCGGAACGTCTTGTTCAGGAAGACCATCTGGCTTTATTTTTTAGGATAGACCGGTTCGGGTGGTAGGTGGAGTTCTGTCTTGAATCGAAGCGACCAATACTCGGCGAGGATTCAGGCTGCTGGGTTGATTTGAGTTAAGGTGGAGATTTGTTGGGATAACTCAACTCCACTAGAGAGTTCGAGCGAATCAGCAAGTCGAGGAGTAACATGCAACATGTTTTGGGAGTGGAATAGGTGTTAAGACAAGTTGAAAGCAGCTCACACGAGTTTGTTCCAGCTCGCACGAGCTGGTCTCCGGAAGGGGCGGTTCATGACGTTTCCTTGTTCATTTTTGGAAGGTTTTGGTTTACTTAATCTGCAATTAATGTTCTCCAAGGTCTATATAAGTGTATAGAACGTGTTGTAAGACTTGTGTGAGTGTGTGCACAGGGTGTCGTGTATTCCATGTGATTTCTCTCAATAAACAAACTGTGCATTTTTCCGTGGAGGTAACTAGCAGTTGAGGCAAGTGAACCCACGGTAAATCGTGTTCTTGATTATAGTTTATTCGTTCTTGCGCGATTCCCGTCATAACATAAGGTATATAAAGATGAGACAATGGTTACACTTTTGTGTGTTCCTATGCCAATAATGGGTTTAAGTTGATTTTCATAACCTATTCATGGTGGATTTTTTTATGACGTGGGAATCCACAACCGCTACTCTTTGAATGTGCATTAGGTAAACCCCCGCTCTAGTGCAATAGTCTGTAAACCACACCAGTAGTGGAACCAGAAATGTGACTAAAAGAGGGAGGCACAATTTTATGTTTAAATCGGTGTAAAGTAGTTGTACGATAAAACATCATTGCATGTTGGAAAAAAATGAATGAAGGTTGAAAGCTATAATAACTTGTCTACAAACATAAATTTTAGGAACTAATTGGCAGTAATTGTGGAGACCTATTATAATTAGTTTCTAAAAGCGCAGGGGGGGGGGGTAATAAACAAATATTAATAAGTTTCGTAAATATATTCACAACATAGTTCCGATCAATCGGAACGTGTGAAAGTGAACGATATACAATTATATGAAGAAGAATACGGTGAGTCAGGGCATATTTTAAAATTATGTAGGGGGCACAATTTCAAATTTTCTAGGGGAATAAATAAATATATACACCATATGATGCACCTAATAAAAAATTGAGGGGGGGGGGGGACATGACCCTCGTGCCCCTTAATGGCATCGTCCATTCACCACACTAGAAAGATAAATCAGTTTGAGAAAATCCGAGTTGACAGACTTGCAGTTGAGGAGACCAGTAGACAATATCTATGTTCGAGAGTTAGACGAGGACAACACCACGATACAGCATCTATGTCCGAGAGTTAGACGAGGACGGCACCTCGATCCAATGCTTGACCCCTTCAGGGAAAGGGAACGATGGGACCAATTACAAAGTCATGGGACCAATGGCCACAACTAAGAATTTGTGTCCAAGTATAGGCTTGTGTTTCCTAAAAGTAAAATAAAATAAAATAAAATAAAATATAGGCTTGTGCCATCCCTAATTCTCAATCTCTGGGCTTTTCTGCCACCATATGTCCATATGTGCAATGTTTAAATAGACAGTAGTAGCGACAAACATCGGATTATTTGCTACAAGATAAAATTTAATTCCATTGTGCAAGCTTGTATATTTGATTTGTAGACTTTGCACTCAATTAAATTGTGTAATTTTAATTCTAAAAAAAAGTGTAAGTTTTACATAATTTTTTTTAATAGATAGATATAGGTCTAAAAGATTTTGCCAACTTTTGAACCATGATCATCTTAAATATTGTTAGATTTCGTTTGAGAAGAATATGTTTGAATTGAAGATTTAATAATTGTAACCAATCAAATAACATCAATACGAAATTTGCACCGGTTTAGATCCCTCTGACGATGTGGAGTAGCGGTTGGGGGCAGATTTAACTCACCCCTACTACCTAATCATATTGTGGACTAACACCCTAATTATGATAGCGTAAAATGACATTACATTGTAAGTACTACATGTTCGGGGATGTCAATTTTATTATAATTAGGGAAAGCTCTCATCAAGTTTTCCTCTCTATTCTCCACATTGTGAGTATATGTTTCGGGAAAGCAACTGTTTTCCGGAAAGTAGAACATTAATACTGTTTTTAGATTCGAAAAGCATCGTTCTAGAAAGCAAAAGCATTACCAAACGAGTTTGTCACTTTTTAATTCTTATTTCGTGCCTTATTTTGAATTCAGGGTTAAATCTTGGTTTTGATTTAAATTTTTTAGATTGCTACACTATTTAATATTCAATCACTAAATTATCTCTCATCCTATAAATTTCTATGGATTTCCAGTTCATAATGGAAGCAATTATTAGACTTTCAGTTTATTTGATTTTAGGCTTATTCTTTCACTCATATTGATTTCAACTAATTATTTATATTATCACTTGTGCCAAAAATACTTCCAAAAAAGAAAAGAAGAGTGCCAAACATGGTCATAAGTATTTGGATCTTTTGTAAAACACAAATGAGCTGTACAGTGCATATTCCACTGCACAAGACAAGAGGTTACATAAGTTTCTAACATTTTAACTTCGGAACTTGTATTTCGGATATGAAAGTTTAACATGTACTCTACACTTCACCTACAAATACGAAAATGACGATTAAAATAAGTTGCGATCACTTATTCGTTTTCGAAGTGACGGCATTCGCAGCTAGCTAGGGTGGTAGCTTTAGTGGTAGAGCGTTGAAAGTCACTGCATGAGGTCCCGAGTTCAAATTCGGTTGACGACAAAAAACATTTCTAAAAAAAAGTGACGATATTCTGCATAGTAGTTAAAGTATGTAAAAATGAAGAGTTAATTTCACACGTGAAACGAATCTCCAAAAATAAAATTGAAAGTAGAATAATAGAATAAACCTTTTGAAAGTGCCAGTGCGGTCCAAGATTAGATCCGTTTCAGAAATTATGTCTACGGGACCTGTTTATGTCCCCAAAATGATACTATCTGAGAAACTCCGTCACCAATAACTATCCATCTCAAATTCCGGTTCTTGTTGTTCAACGAATATTATTATCTTGGTTTATAATATTGTTTTATCCGAAAATACATAATGCGACCCCATATGTTCCTTATCAATTGCAAGACCAGATTTCTCAACTGAATCGATTCATTAATAAATAATGAATTTTCCGGAGCCACCATCCAACAAGAGTCCAATTCCACTAATCCCCGGGACACTAAAATCATGTGACTGTGTATTTTTAATCACTTTTATTCGAGTAGAGTTTTCCGCTAAAATTAATGGGCTGATATTAAATGTGTTTAATCGCATGACCTTTTAGATACTCAATCAATCGTAAATCTTCAAACGTTGCGTTCTTTTTATTTTATTATAACTTTTCAGCTCATATTAAACAGATCAAAGCAGAGTAGCTAACCTGGCCAATGTTGTACCAAAGTTGGGCATCGAAGCTGGCTGCACTCACAATGACTTGTGGGAAACTGGTGGCTGCGCGGATCTTGCCGCTGAAGCTCATCCCCTGAGGCACCTCCCCATGCCCCACCTCGGCGACACCGTGGAGAGCCTCCGACCACCATTCATACGCCGGGATCCCAAGCCGGGGGACGGCTGTCGCCGAGTTCACCAGCTGGGATATCTTCTCGGATAGCGTCAGGCGGGACACGAGGTCTTTGGCTCTCTCACTGATGGGTAGAGTGGATTTGCAGAATGGATAAGATTTGGTTAGCTGGTGGATGGAAGGGTCACATGAGAATGGGGACTGAGCCGACTCGGTCTCAGCTACTAGGAGTAGTAGCAGCAATGAAGTTGTTAAGAATAGGAGGGGTTTGTCATGGTTGTTCATGAGCCTCTGTGGCCTCATTTTGTGGTGAGGGAAGAAGAACAGAGTCAGTGAAGAATTGTGGTGCACTGGGGCGACTTGCGAGTGTTTGAGTTGTATCCGTCGTTCATATATGCTAGAAGTCCACAAAGGAATTTATGGGTGCTCCAGGTAGACCATGTCAAAAATAGCATGTGGCATTGTATACCATTGAAATTCTGTCGGAAATAATAAATATAATTATTAGGAAGTAAAAAATAAACAACGTTAATATATTTACATTTACTTTAAAAAAAGGAATTATTTCGTCTATGTCCGTCTTGCAACAACTATAAGTCGCTCAATCTTAACTTTGAAGGGCTCCTCAACAAATTAAATTTGTTGAATCTCGGTCTAGTTTGAATTACTGTTGTTGTTTTTCTTATTTTCAGAGTTCCGGCAACTCACTCAAAAAAAACAAATGGGTCCTAGCCCAGTGGTATAGCGTTTGTAGTCACTGCATGAGATTCCAGGTTCGAACCTAACTATATACAATTCTAAAAAAACCGGTCAAAAAATAATCAGTAAGAAAAATCTAAAATAACCAACAACGACCAACAAGGCCATAGACTATTGAAAGGTGAAAAATAACTTGATATCCCTCCTGACATGGTTGTATAATTATTAGTAAATTCTAAATAAATTGTTAAATGTTGTAAACTCAGAGAAAATAGAGGGTGACAATGTATGGAGGAATATCATAACTTGTATTATTCTCTACCAAGCCACTCTTTATATACAGTGTCGGAGTCAATTAGTATCCTCTAAATATGATATTACAATATTAGGGAATATTCATCATACTAAATTACAATATTTCGTAACACTCCCCCTTGAATATTCGCTATTAATCTGCCTCGTTAAAACTTTGTCGCGTAAAACCCAATGAGAAAAACCGCAACTAAGGAAAAAGAGTACAAATACTGGAATTACATCTCCCCCTCATAATAAGATCTATTAACACAAATGATCTTTGGCGCATCCCACATTTTCGAACATTTAACTTCAGTGTTGATGCTGGTAGTGTTATTGTGAACAAGTCTGCTGGATTTTTACTTGGGCGCACTTGCTGGATATAAACACCTTTCTTTTGAAGCTCATGAGTATAGAAGAACTTTGGAGATATGTGTTTAGTTCGGTCACCTTTGATGAAGCCTTCCTTGAGTTGAGTAATGCAGACCGCATGCAAGCCGCATGACCTTCATATAACACTGTTGGGCTGCCCATTCTGAAATTTAATCCACAAGACCCTTTGACATATTGTACTATTGATTATAGCCACGCACATTCTCTACTAGCTTCATGGATTGCAAGAATCTCTGAGCGGTTTGATGATGTTGCTACCATTGTTTGCTTCATCGATCTCCATGATATAGCAGTTCCTCCGTAAGTGAAAACATACCATGTTTGAGATCTTGCTTTATGTGGGTCTGACAAGTATCCAACATCAGCCTATCTAATGAGGGAGGTATTTGATCCACGAGGATAGAAAAACCCAAATCTGTAGTGCCACGTAGATATCGCATGATGTGTTTAACACCGTTCCCAGTGCCTGCGAGTAGGGTTAGAACTGTAAATAGCCAAAATATTGATAGAAAATGCAATATCTGGCCTTGTGAAATTTGCCAAAAACATTAAAGCACCAATTGCACTAAGGTATGGCACTTCGGGGCCAAGAGATTCTTCGTCACTCTCTTGAGGATGGAAAGGATCTTTATTTACATCAAGCGACCTATGGGTGGTTAGTGGATGTGATTTGTCCATACAAAATCTTTTAAGGACTTTTTCAGTATAGTTTGATTGATGAAGTAAAAATCCTTCAGGAAAGTGTTCAATTTGTAGACCGAGGCAAAATCTCGTCTTTCCCAAATCATTCATCTCAAATTCTTTTTTTCAAGTAAGTTACAATTTGGGTAATCTCTTCATGAGTTCCCACAATATTCAAGCCATCCACATATACTGTCACTATTACAAATTCATTTTTGGACTTCTTTATGAAGATACAAGGACAAATTGGATTGTTAACAAACCTTTCTTTTAATAGGTACTCACTCAAGCGACTGTATCACATTCTTCCAGATTGTTTTAGTCCATATTCCCGATTGTATCACTTAAGCGGTACGTGGTTTGTTTGTATTTGCCAGTTTCAGTCCTTCAAGGATACACACACACACACACACACACACACACACACATTTATGTCACTATCAAGTGAACCATATAGATATGCTGTAACCACGTCCATCAAATGCATATCTAAACTTTCCGATGCTTCCAAACTTATTATGAATCGGAAAGTAGTTGCATCCATTACAGCCGAATATGTTTCTTCATATCAATGTCTGGTATTTGCGAGAAACCTTGAGCTACAAGTCGAGCTTTGTATCTTGTAATCTTGTTTTTCTCATTTCATTTTCGCACAAAAACCCGTTTAAATCCAATGGGTTTAATGTCATTAGGTGTTTGAACTATTGGCCCAAACACTCTACATTTTTCTAGTGAATTTAATTCAGCATGTATAGCCTCTTTCCACTTTGGACAATCATCACCACGTCGACATTCTTCAATTGACCTTGTTTCGTGATCGTCATCACTTATATGTAGTGCAACGTTAAAGACAAACGTGTCATCAATGACAACATTATTTCGATCCCATATTTTTTGGAATAAATATAATTGATCGAGATCTCTGGATTTTATGGTACCATATCGCCCCCTTCAGGGGCTGAATTCTGATAAATCTTTTTAGGGATTGGATCACCAATTTTAATGGGATCATCAATTATGTTTGTGGAATCTTTAGGATTCAACACAGTTGCCTGATTTGTCTTCCTTTTGTCTAGGGAATCAAATATTTGGAGCCAACAGGTCTGCCACGCTTTTGGCGTGTACTAGATTAATTTGCTTGTATGCTCACATTTTATATGCGATATATGCGATTTTATAACTTTGCTTGTATCAACCATCAGACATTTCGTTAGCTATGCTTTGAAATTTAAGGATTCTCAGCACTTCGAATTCACACAGGCTAGTTTGAGGATCCAAGTGTGTTATCAAAGGAGAATTTCAAGAAATTAATTGTCGAGCTTCAGGCTGCGACATGTCTCCCTGTAATTTCGGAAGATCGATTCGTCAAAGTGGCAATCTGCAAAGAGATATTGGAATAAATTCTCAGTTAAGGGTTCCAAATTTCTAATAATAGATGAAGAATCAAACCCAGCATAAATACCCAGTCTATGTTGGGGACCCATCTTGTTACGTTGTGGGTGTGCAATAGAAACATGCACAGCGCACCCAAAAAAACGTAAATGAGATATATTTGGAGGTTGTCAAAGCACAAGTTGTTGGGGAGAATATTTAAGATACGCAATGGGGCGTAAACGTATTACTGATGCGGCATGTAAAACAGCATGTCCTAAAGCACAAATGGGTAAATTAGCTTTCATCAGCAATGGTTTAGCTATTAATTGAATTTGTTTAATAAAAGATTCTGCTAAACCATTTTGAGTGTGTACATACGTGATTCGGTGCTCAACCAGTATCCCAACTGACATGCAATAATCGTCAAATGATTGCGATGTAAGTTCACCAGCATTATCAAGACGAATAGATTTTGTGGGATGATTAGGGAAATGTGCTATAAGCCTTATAATCATTCCTAAAAGGCGAGTAAATGCCATATTTCTAGATGATAATAGGCATACGTGCGACCATCTTGTAGAGGCATCGAGCAGTACCATGAAATAGTAAAATGGACCACTAGGAGAATTGATTGGTCCACAAATATCTTTTTGAATGCGTTCCAAGAACTTAGGAGATTCAATACTAACTTTCATGGGTGATGGTCTAGAATTTTTTTTTTGATAAAAAACGTTGCATGATATTCTTTTGGAAAAAGAATCTTTTATCTTTCAGTGGATGCTCGCTTGAGTTCTCAATGATTCTTCGATTCATAATTGCGCCGGGGTGCCCAATCCTATTATGCCAAAGCATAAAAGTTGTGGGGTCTTTTTGTTTTATGGCGACATTAACTTCAATTGCTTGGATGATTGTATGATACAAACCAGATCATAAAGCAAAAATTTTTTCTAATACATGTTTTTTTGCTTGAAACACTGGATGTAATACTCATGTACTCCACATCATTCATATTTAGAGTTTCAATGTGGTATCCATTTTGACGGATATAAAACTCAGTAAATTTCTACTAGATTTGCTAGATTATAATGCCTCTTTGACATGGAATGTTGTTCCACTGGGCAATATGATAGAGGCTCTCCCACAGCCTTCAATTAAATTGGATGTACAAGAAATTGTGTGCACCTATGCTTGAATAGGAGAAAATTGCAAAAAGTATTTCTTATGGCGCAAAATTATGTGAGTTGTTCCACTGTCCACCAAGCATTCACAATTTCTCATTTTATTTATAATTAGAAGAGCAATATTCGATAAGTAAAAGAAACTTTTCATATTAAACTTTCAATCCTACTAAAAAGTAATAACAATGTCTGAAGTTCTCATCAAAGAACATTATTTAAAATCCTGAGTTGGAACAACATTAAAAAAAATCAAAATGACTTAAACATCTAAATGAGCTTTCTAAACAAAATTAAACTCTCCAAAGGGGTCATCGACTTGCGGATCAGGAGCCAAGAAGTCATCAACATTAAAACCTTTGAGATCAATTGGCTGCTCATACGCAACATGGTTTGATTCATTAAATGTGGCACTCCAATTTCTGAATGCCTTATAGAGATCAACCAAGTGTCGTGGTGTACGGAAAACAGATCCCAACGTCCATCAGTTCCACATCTATTACGTTTTTGTCCTTGTTTGGGAGGTGCTTTTTCAGCAACTGCTTGTGAATTCTGATGTCTCCCACCATTATTTATGTTTTGTGGCAGTGCTCATATTTTGTTGATATTTGACGGCATCTGCTGTGGAGGCTCAGGTACCAAACATTGCTCTTAACATTACCGTGTCCACGACGGAGACCATGTCTACGACCACGTCCACGACCACGTGGGTTATTTGACAACGTAAAACAGTTGCATTCGTTTCATTGAATGCATTGTTACTCACTGCAGGGAGAGGGGTCGAGCCAGTCGGACGCTGTTCATGATTTTTCTTCAATATGGCATTTTTTTTCCCGCAACCAATAATCAATAAATCATTTCAGAATATTTTTAGAATCCCTTTTTTAGATACTGCTTATGCAGCAACATATGAGCAGTGGAAAGTAGATAATGTATTTTCCAATAATTGCTCATATGTGACGTTCTCACCATAAAATTTAACAGGGATGTAATTCTGAAGAGTGCAGAGTTATAAATGTTTACCGTGTTGTAATCCTGAAACCTCAGGTGTATCCAATCATAATGAGCTTGGGGAAGTAGGACAGACTTCAAGTTATCTTAGCGCTCTTTTAAATTGTTCCCTAATATGAGGGGGTCCTTAATAGTAAGGTACTCATTTTTCAAATCCTCTTCTATATGGCGGCGCAAAAATATCAACGCATCGACGCGCTCATTTTCGGACGCGTTATTGTCTTCTTTTATAGTATGCCCAAGACGTTTTGAGGCTAGGTGCAATACAGCATCAAGAGTCCACGAAAAGTAATATTTTCCACTTATATCGAGTCCAGTGAACCCGAGTTTCGCGATGTTTGACATTGTCAATCTAAAAAGAAATAAGACGAAAAATAAATTATAACCAAGAACTAGTGTAATGCAATGGTAAGTGATTGACAAAATAAATAGAAAAAAAAATGTAATTAAGATGCCCAATATATGTTAATATTATTATTTTGTACGAAATGTAAGATATAAGAAATTGAAAGCCCATCTTTAAACAGAAATATTGAGTTAGGTCATATGGCTTATGTCGGTGCAGCATTGCTTGGCTGCTAGTTTTGAGGTTCGAATCCCATTAGCAACTCTTTTCTTTTTCTTATGCAACATTTTAATTGATAGTAGAAACAAATTTGGTATAAGTGGTTCATTGGTAAGATGATGTTGATGTTGTGCTTTTGGTTAGGGGTTCAAAACTCACTGTAATAATCGCTATCTCTTTTTATTTCTTATAAACTGAACATTGAATTAGTAATAGAGAGACATCTTGTTAATGTTGTGTTGGTTGGCCCAGGTGGTTACTACTCAAGCAGTGGCAAACCCACATCCCACATGTTGGGTTAGAATCTCAAGAACGTCGTGTTTTTTTGAAGGACTAATGGCAGAATGGTTCGAATATATGAACAAGCTGATTTAACAGCATTTTTTTCACTCGAATCTAACAAGCAATAATCCCTTTTTTGGTCGGAATAAACAATATTTTGGTCACTCTCTAGATCTAATTGTAGATCGAGGTCTAAGGTTTGAGCAATTTTTTTCTTCGATAAACCCTAGCATAGAACAGTTTTTTGTTTTTGATATACATAAGAAATCGTAAACAAATTAAAGAAACGATGTACCGTTGATTTGAACCAACGTTAAATCAAGGAAGAGATGAGACAATCAAATAGAAAATTATGTTTTTCGTTTGATCATCCTCTTCTTGAAATATTCATAATAAAATAAGTAAATAATTTTTACCTTATTCTTTTGATCTTCTCTTATGGTAGAGCGAAAGTACTTATAACATGTCATAAACTCAGAGAGAAAAGGAGACAATGTATGGAGGAATATCAAAGCTTGTATTATTCTCTACCAAACCACTCTTTATATAGAGTGTGGGAGTCAATTAGTATCATCTAAATATGATATTAAAATATTAGGGAATATTCATCATACTAATTTACAATATTTCATAACATTATACAACTGTTTTAATTCTTTATAATATTGTTACTACGCCTATAGCTTGTCATTCCTCTTGCAAGAAAATATCTTTTTCGGAAACCTGGAAAGCATTTTATATATGTTACAAGGGTGGTACAAGCATGATGCAGTGACAGATAACCAAGAGCAGCAAACCGAAACTGGAGGGTAGGGAAGTGAACAAGGACTCACCGAAAATACACAAGCGACAAGACCTAACTAACTGCAGGATGCGAGAGGGAAGCCTGTCTAACCAAACCAGCGGCAACGCGAGGACTCCGTGTCCTGGCGACCATAGAAGAAACAAACTACAATACAAGCAAAATATTACAAGCGACATAGTACAAGCAAGCCATATATTACAAGCGCAACCAACACAACCAAAAGAAGGGAATTTAGCGATGTGCTGAAACTACTAGTTGGTGAGCTTCGATAACGTCGTCGCGCTGTGCTTTACGCACGACACACGAATCCAAAAACAACGCCTCCTGACGGATGTTATGAACAACCGGTGCATCCTGATAATCCAGTACTCATTCGCCTGCAAAGATTGTAAATCTATTAGAATGTCTGTTAAAATTAGAACATGCTTTAATTGTAAAATACGCACAATATTTATGGCAAAATATAAGAAGCTCCATTTGAGCGGCTGATGAAGGAAAGCGTTGACGCAAAAGAGTTTTGCAAGATTGCGTGACAAAGAGGTATTATTTATTTTTATTATAGCTAGTTTTATGCATGTGCGTTGCACGTAATTCTTTTGCATATGAGATTGTCATTGCATGTGAAAGGGAAAACTCGTCCGGAGTCAAAGCATGAAATGTATCTCTATTTATTTAAGGATTACTTATTACCTTGAGACTCCAAGTAAATAATATATAGGATATATATATATATATATATATATATATATATATATATATATATATATATATATATATATAGATAGAGAGAGAGAGAGAGAGTCATGCTTTGTCGTTAAATTGGTAACTCTGAAACTAATATATTATGTGTTTTCATTAGTCGAATGGGCATATATCTTAATGGTCGGGCTGAACGACTGGAATTGCTCTCTTGCACCGTGTTCCTTCTACCAAATTAATCGACTAATGGCGATGCGGATTTAGGAGCAAATTCTAAGTATGATTTGAGGATGGTCACAATATATGTGTTTTAACATGATATTTTCTTGGGGAACTGGCTAACCGTTCGGAGGAGTTCTTGGCACCTCTTAGATTCTGCCCACAAATATGGTAAAGCCGGCCAGGAGTAATACAACAACATATGCACCTCAAAAGAAAGGTCTACATAGATGTTCCTTAGTCCATAGAAGCGAGTGTTGGGAGAAAAGAGAACATGGCCATGGTTTGATGAACTAGATAATTACCTTGAACACACACGATCCAATCTCCAAAATAGGATCGGTAGTCTCGTTATCCAAAATGTTTGAACTAACAAGAGCCAGACTTGAGATCACACAGGAAGAACAAAATCAAAAGCTTGTGTATTATAATTCATCCAAGAAATATGATTCATTACTTGTGGTAAAGTGAACGGATGTCAAGATTAAGCTTGAGAGGGTAGTAAAAACTTATTCAAGTGAAGGCTATTTAAGGCATGCTGAAAAATATAGGAAAAAAATAAAGGGAGAACACAGTTAACTGTGCTAAACATTTAGAGTTGTAAAACACTTAGATGTTGTAGTAGATGAAAACATTAGCAATTGCAAAATAAACTGGAGCCCCTTTATACAAATATAAAAACAAATCGGAATAAAAAGCAACATATCCAAGAGGTTTGAGTATACTCACCTCTTTAAGATCACTGTTTTTCTTTTAACAAAATTGGACAAAATAAGGAATAAAAAAGTGCATATTTGACTAACCACAATTACAATATGAAGAGGTTCAACGATAATAGAAAGGGTCAGTCTAGCATCAATGATCCGAAGAGTACACAAAATACAGTAAGACAGAACTGATTCTTACATTAATTTAAAATATAATAAGAAATATAAATAAACCATATAATAATTAAACATCACCCAAAATTACATATAGTTGAAATTATAATAAAGGAAAGCATGTTTGTGAGTCATGGAGTTCAGATACACCTGTGAGTATCGCCCATGACTAATACACCTACATGGTGACAAATATACTCTTGAAGAAAATGATGTCCACTGTAAACAAAACAATCAAAAGAAATTTGAATCAAGAATAGATAAATAATGAAAGTGGTAAAAAGATGAAGATTTGCAACTAAAAACAATATGAAGAGAAAGATTGTATCTGACATTTTTTTGGAATGAACCCGTGTTATTTTATTGATTTAAGTCATAGCCATGTATTCACACCATGTGTCTAATGTATTACAAATTCATTTTCTTTAACCATGGCTTTCATTTAGCCAAAAATTTTAAAAATGCTGACGCTGCAACAACGGGATAAACGATTGAAAGAGAAGAAGATTTGAATTGCATAGAAGGTTAAGAAACGTGGGATTACCTATCTGGCGAAAAACGAAGCCCAGAAACCACAACTTGCCAACAGTTATTCCATAATATACATAAACAATTTTTAGAGTTGGACATTGCAAACTCAATAACTGCTCACATATACCTGACTGACTCACGAGTCTTAGATGAAGGTGAACAAATTTTCTCGAAACTACGCTGGTACCAATATCCCCATACGATAAAAAGATCAAGATTCAAGAAATCCATTTTTCGCTTGGATTCCACATGAACCAAACAAAAGAAGCCGATATCTAGAGAAGAATAGTTGGATGAACAGAAAAATATATCCACCTTGATATCAATGTATATAAATCATAATTATATCAACATGGCATCTTTGGGTAGATAGAAGAAGAAGTCAAAGAAGAAGAAGAAGAAGAAGAAGAAGAAGAAGAAGAAGAAGAAGAAGAAGAAGAAGAAGAAGAAACTGTTGATGAAAATATATGATGTGCAAGGTTGAGTGGAGGATGGTTTATAGTTGTGTGAGCAAAAGGGTGTGGCGACCATTAACAATTGTGAGTTACAATATTTAAGACACCTTATGACTTTTGAAATTGCTACGTGTAACCTTTTTTTATTTATTTTTTACCATTCTGGCATAAAACTGAATGCTCATCAGCATTCAAGTTACAAAATGAAACATATTCATCTTAAATGGCGTCATAACTGGAATCAATATTGATTGAGAAGATAAAAACATAATATTGTTGGAATAGAAGCCCTAGAGGCAATTTAGTTTAATATGAACAATAATTGGCTAGAATATTCATTGTATTATTTATTGAGATATTTAATATAATGAAGTCCTTAGATTTACAATTGTGTTGTTTATCTTAAATATCCCTAGTCCATTATACTGATTAACAGGACAATCATCTATTGACTAGTATGGGGTTGGATTGATATGGAGATATCACGATCCAACACATGGGTATGCATTAGGTATAATGGCATACGGGATTGACCCATCTCCGAGAAGGCTACATACATGTTATGTAAAGCACTTCTCGTGGTGACAACGGGATTGTCATCCTTACACTTGAAGTCACTAGACCATGTAGTTGTGGAATATTGTGTTTTCGGTAGCTTCAAACGCTACACCGTGACTGGGTAGTCATAAAGGCGCGTATCAGACACAATATGAAGCAAGCTTAGATATCTTAGTGATGTAGATAGAATTTGTCCCCCCACAAAACAGGAGCAAATATCCGAGGCCACTCGAGGGATAGTGCTTATAGAATGTCTGGCTAGACTCAAATAAGTCAATATAGGATATTGATGTTATTTGCACGAATAAGGCTATTCCTAGGATCGAGGAACTATGAATTGGATATACGAGTGTGACTTGTATGTCTCGTGTCCAATACTGATATAGAGACAAAGGGATGAGACAATGCTTGCAGAAGGTATGTCGGATGACTATTTCTATTAGTTGGGTGGTATTGATGTGTTGCTAGACACCGCTCCATATTAGTAAATAGTTACTACCAACTAAGTAGAAACCTATGGGGTCACACGCCATATGAATTGAACTAGACTTGGTAATTAATTAAAATGATCAAATCGCAACAACTTGCTAACTTAGTAGGACTAATATGCAAGTTGGACTAATTCGAACTTGAGTAGGATTAGGAGAGGGCCTTTATGTAGTAACAAGGAGTTGTTGGACTAAATAAAGGATGCTCCTAGCTTCCTTCCTACATACTAATGCTCATAGCATGAGTTGAGTAGGAGAGAAGAAAGGAGAGAGCAAGACAAACAAGAGGCCGAACCCTCCTCTTGGTCTCCTTTGCGTGATTTCTTCTTCCTCTTCCATCTTTCCTAGCTAGAACAAAGAATTGGGGGATCTAGATCTCAATCCCATTCATGGATCAACCGTAGAAACACAACAATATTTGTGTTTGAAGTCATCACAGGAGACCCACAACGTACTTGTCATGAATCCTTTACTATCGTTATGAATTCTCTTCCTATGATCCTTGGAGGGTCTTTATCGGATAGATTATTGTTTATTCCGCTTGATAACTCTCTATTACATTTATATTTCTTGCACATTTTATACCGTTTTGCGTGATTTCTGGGTTGATAATCTTAGTTATACACTACAAATAGAGAGAAAACGTATAAGTTTAGCTCTAAGCATTATTTTGTTAATCCTAGCGTTTCTCGTATAATTTTATGTATTTTTTTTTTTGTCACATTTGATCGCACGGGTTGTGTTTCGTGTTGTTTTGACAGCAAACGGAGCTTGAGAGATGACGCGGAGAGGAGAAATAAGCTTGGGAGATTAATCGTGAGCTAAAACAATGAAGAAATCATGAAGAATTGGTGAATATACATGGGGGGGGGGTTAAAGTGTCATTTAATGAAGTTTTCATAAAGACACTTTAACCCCCCTATATGAAAAATGGCCAAACACTTACTAAAAATTTGGTGGCCATACGTGAGCAACTCACTGGAAGTAGAGGATCACAAATTGTGATCACAAGATCACCCGCAAGACCACAATGTGATCCTTGTAGGGTTTTGATGCAGGTTACGCAACGGAATACCAAAAATTAATCCTGCTCAAATCCCTCCAAGGACCACAGGCAAGCCATCATAACATGATAAGGGCATTGTAGATGTGTACCTTAGTTTGGGAGATCACACGAAGAATAGTGTCTTCGTCTCTATAAATATCCACACCTTAGATTCTTGATTGGATCCTTCCCACCGTGTAGTGCTAGCAACGGAAGAAGGAGGGGGATCACGCAAAATGAGGCGAAGACGCGCCCAAGGGAAGGCCAACGGCGTCGGGTAGGGGGACATGTTGGGTGATTTGGCTCCCAACTTGTCTCTCTCTCTCTCTCTCTGTCTCTTGCTTTGTTATGTTCTCTCAATAAAGACTTGTGATGAGAAAATAACAGGCTAGAGTTCCTTTATATAGTAACAACTCTTAATTAACTACATAAAAGCTCCAATGCTAATCATGTTCTTACATGGATTAGTTAACTTGCAAATTATTCCTACTAAGTTTGCTTGTGGTTGCGTTATGATCTTTTTAATAATTAGTCCAACTAATTAATACATATATCCAATTTAATCCATCCGGTGTGTGACCCCATAGGTTTCCACTTAGTTGGTAGTAACTATTTACTAACATGGAGCTGTGTCTAGCAACACATCCATGTCACCCAACTAATAGAAGTAGTCACTGATCCCGACAAACCTTGTTCCCAATGTTCATGTTTTGTGTTATCCCTTTGTGTCCATATCTGGATTGGACACGAGACATATTCAGTCACACTCGTATATCCAATCCATAGTTTCTCGATCCTGTGAATATGCTTATCTATGCAGATAACATCAATATCTCCATATTGATTTATCTTAGTCTGGCCAGACATTCTATAAGCACCATCTCTCGAGTGACCTATGGATATTTTCTCCTATTATGTGAGAGGGAAAAATCCTCTCTACGTCACTACGATCTCTAAGCTTGCTTCCTATCATGCCCGATAGTTACCCGGTTAAGGCGCAACGTTTGATAATATCAAAGCACGATATTTCACAACTAGAGTATCTAGTGATTTCAAGTCTAAGGATTACAATACCATCAGTACTACGAGAAGCGATTGTGACTTTGACATAATCTAATGTATCCTTCTCGTTGTGGGTCAATCCAGTATGACATTACTCCTAATGCATACCCATAAGACTTGATATCTCTATATCAATCTACCCACATACTATTCTATAGTTGATCGTCCCGTTAATCAGTATAATGGACTAGGGATATTCAAGATAAACAACACATTGTATCTAAGGACTTTTTTATATTAAATATCACAATAAATAATTAATGAATGTTCTAGCCAAATATTGTTCATACTAAATAAAGGTTGCCTCTAGGGCTCCAACAGTCTCCCACTTGCACTAGAGCCAATCTGGTGCATCCCGTATGCCTATGGATCTGGTGTGCCCTTTATGCTTTCACTGAACGAGCGGATTTGTGAGCGGATCTGAAAGATTGTCATCCGTTGGAATCTTGCACATCTTCACATCTCATCTATCGATCATATCACGAATAAGAAGGAATCTCCTAAGTACATGCTTCGATTTCTGGTGTGATCTAGGTTCCTTGGCTTGTGCGATCACTCCAAAGTTGCGTTCTTGATATTTGGAGGTGAGCTCTTCCTCACCTCCAAATATCAAGAACGCATCCTTAGTTCTTCTCAAGTACTTGAAGATGTTCTTGACAGCAATCCAGTTACTCTCACCTGGATTAGACTGATATCTGCTTACCATACTCAACGCGTATGATACGTCTGGTCTAGTACACAACATGGCGTACATGGTGGATTCTATGGCCGAAGCATAGGGTATCCTACTCATGCGATCCCTCTCAATCTCATTGGAAGGACAGTCATTCTTAGAGAGAGTGACTCCATGCGACATGGGCAAGAATCCCTTCTTGGAATCTTGCATGTTGAACCGTTTCAACACCTTGTCTATATATGTACTTTGGCTTAGGCTGAGCAGCTTCCTAGATCTATCCCTATAGATCTTGATACCAAGTATATAAGTTGCATCCCCTAAGTCCTTCATTGTGAAACACTTTCCTAGCCTATCTTTAACAGATTGCAAAGTAGGAATGACATTTCCAATGAGCAGCATGTCATCCCCATACAAGACCAGAAACACAACAGAGCTCCCACAAATCTTCTTGTAAGCACAGGGCTCATCTTTGTTCTTGATGAAGCCAAACTCTTTGACCGCGCCATCAAAACGTCGATTCCAACTTCTAGAAGCTTGCTTTAATCCATAAATGGATTGTTGCAGCTTACAGACTTTATTGGCATTCTCTGGATCCTCAAAACCTCCGGTTGTGTCGTATACACATCCTCGAGGAGGTTCCTATAGAGGAACGCTATTTTGACATCCATCTGCCAAATCTCATAGTCATAGTAAGCTGTAATGGCAAGTAGGATTCGATTGGATTTCGTCATAGCGACTGGAGAAAAGGTTTCATCATAGTCAATACCATGAATCTATCTATACCATTTTGCCACCAGTAGTCCCTTATAGGCAACTACCTTGCCATCCATGCCAGTCTTGTTCTTGAAGACCCACTTGCACCCTATGGGCCGAGCCCCTTCAGGTGGTTCCACCAAAGTCCATACTTTGTTGGTATACATCGATTTCATTTCGGATCTCTTGGCTTCTAGCCACTTCTTAGAGTCTGGCCCTTTCATGGCCTCCCCGCAGGTAGCAAACTCATCATCCATGAGTGGTATGTCATCGGGCTCAGTCACGAGAAGTCCGTATATCTCTAGCTCATGGCGTACCCTACCTGACCTACGGAGTTCCTATGTTACCTGAACAAGTTCTTCCACAACAATTTGTGGTTCCTGTTCATGTTCCATCATCGGCTCAGTGGTTTGTGGTTCTTGAATTTCTTCAAGTTCTACAGTCCTCCCACTTGCTTTTTTAGAGACAAACTCTCTTTCTAGAAACACGTTGGTCCGATCTACAAACACTTCGTTCTCGGTTGGATTGTAGAAATAATATCCTTTCGTTTCCTTAGGTTATCCCACAAATTTACACTTATCCGCTTTGGGTCCGAGCTTGTCTGTTTGTAAACGCTTTACATAGACATCGCAACCCTAAACCTTCATAAATGACACTATGTGACGCTTCCCAGTCCATATCTCATACGGTGTCTTCATGACTGATTTGGATGGAACACGGTTAATGGTGAAAGTTGCAGTCGATAGAGCATGTCCCCAAAATGATACAGGAAGATCCATTTGACACATCATAGATTTTACCATATCCAATAGTGTGTGATTCCTCCTCTCGGACACGCCATTCCACTGTGGCGTTTTCAGGTGGAGTGAGTTGGGATACTATCCCACACTCTCTAAGATATTCGTCAAATTATTGGCTCAAGTATTCTCCTCCACGATCCGATCGCAAAGCCTTAATAATCTTACCAAGTTGCTTCTGTACTTCATTCTTGAATTCTTTGAACAATTCAAAGGATTGGGATTTGTCCCTCATAAGGTATACAAATCCATATCTACTGAAGTCATAAGTAAACGTAATGAAGTAGGTGTAACCACCTATGGCAGGCGTGGGAAACGGCCCACATACATCAGTGTGTATGACTGCGAGTAACTCACTAGTCTTCTCACATTTCTTACTGAAAGGGGACTTTATCATTTTTTCCAATAAACAAGACTCGCATGTCTCATATGATTCTAAATCAAATGAGTCTAGAAATCCATCCTTATAAAGTCTAGATATGCGTTTCGCATTTATATGGCCTAAGCGACAGTGCCATGAAATGGTAGGATTTAAATCATTAGTTCTAATCCTTTTGGTATTTACGTTATAGACGGAACTATTTAGATCAAGGATATACAATCCATTAGAAAAATGCACACTACAATAGTGCATACTATCAAAATAAATGGAGCAACATTTTTCCTTTATTGAAATAGAAAAAACCCTTCTCGTCCAAACAAGAAACGGAAATAATGTTTCTGCTCATAGCAGGTACATAATAGCAATTTTCTAATTCTAAAATAAGTCCAGAAGGAAAAGATAGCTCATACACGCCTATAGCTAATGCATCAACTCTTGCTCCATTCTCGACGCGCAAATCTATCTCCCCTTTAGCCAATCTTCTACTTCTGTTCAAATCCTTCACATTTCGACACATGTGAGATCCACATCCAGTATCCAATACCCAAGATGAAGAAATAGATAGATTGACGTCTAGAACAAAAATATCTGGTGGTGGTGGAATCACTATTCCAAGCCTTTAATCCTCCAGATACTTGGGGCAATTCCTCCTCCAGTGACCCGGCTGGCTACAGTAGTGACAATCACCTTTAGCCACACCCCCACTAGGCTTCAAGGCTTCCTTGGCTTTCCAACATTCTCGCGCTTTCCTTTGGAAGTAGAGGCAACTCCCTTGCCCTTCCTTTTATTGACCATCAGTATGGCCTTGCCTTTGCCTTTATTGATGCTCTGTTCAGCTGTCCTTAGCATGTTCAGCAAGTATGGCAAAGCTTTGTTGATCTCATTCATGTTATAATTCAGATGAACTGATTATAACTATCAGGAAACGATTGTAAAATGAGATATGTTGCCAATTCTTGGCCGAATGGGAAGCCTAACCTCTCAAGGTTCTCAATGTATCCGATCATACGGAGTACATGAGGCCCGACTGGGTTCCCTTATGCGAGATTGCTCTTGAACAGTTCCTTGGACACTTCATACCGCTCATGTCTTGCCTCTACTTGAAACAACTGTTTCAAGTGTTCGATCATATCGTAGGCTTCCGTGTTCTCGTGTTGCTTCTGAAGCTCAGAGGTCATGGTGCAAAGCATGAGACAAGTCACATCATTAGAATCATCCACATGTTTCTGATGCGCTCTCACGACAGCTAGAACGGACTCATCCTCGGGTGGTTCTGGTATAGGATTGTCTAAGACGTACAATTTCTTTTCTTGCTTAAGAACGATTCTTAAGTTTCTGTACCAGTCAAGGAAATTTGTTCCAGACAACTTGGCCTTCTCAAGGACAGATCGCAGGAATGAAGTCGATGCGTGATTGTTTGCCATTGAATTATACAAAACGAGAAATGTGCAATTTTTAGTATTTTGAACATTTTAACTATATTCAACAGTGGCTAGATTATTAAATACAACTCCCACTATTTTTCTCGGATTAATAGCCCTCACCATTAATGCGGAAAATATCATATATATTTTCTAGTGAGTCCAAGATCCATATTTCACTTCTTCTTGATCTTGCTTTGTCAAGTCACCCAAGAATTGGTTATTTAGGTAGGAACTCTTCCAATTGCATCCCATGAAAATCTTGGTCCAACTAGGCGAATAATCCCTTATTCCTTATCCTTTAGATAACACCTAATTGTCATGCCTCTAGGCTCATCAATCCAATTGACTTTGCCCAGTTGCGTCCAACCTCTTGCTTCAACAGTCACACATTACTTGCTTGTGTCGCCATAACATACCAAGTTTAATTAAAACACCTTGCTTTGGCAAGCTCGAATTTAATGGACCTTGATCATGAAGGGTGTTCAGGCAAGAGAAGGAAAAACACAATATCATCATTGAGGGATTTAACAGTCGTTATCTTATTTTTTGGTTGATCTCATCAACATGATCTACTTATTTGGGTTGGGCAATCCACAATAAAAGATCAAACTTTTTTATTATTATCTTGTTAACATTTTGCTTGTATCATCCATACACACAAAATAAATAACAAGACATAAATAATAAATATCCACAAAAGAAAAATAACATGGCATGGATATGGCCCCTAGACTAAGATATTACCAAGCCAATGATAATATCTATATGCCCTAAAGTGACAAGCTCATCACCATGTGCTCCACCATAGCTGCGCGCCTAGGATGGGAGTCCTCATCGTCTTTGTGGCTTCTTGGTCCTCCTGTATTCTTCTCCATGCTCTTGGCTATCATCTAAATATTCTAATTCTAGCCTAGCATCTAGAATAAATTAATTTGATCAGCTCGCAGGCGGTAAACCAAACCACAAAAAGTAAACATCCACAACCTAGGCCATGTCCATCCACCATGCAACAAAGCACATAATACAGTTAAAACCATTTTTTAACGCTCTTGTTCAATTTTAGTTTGAAATTAGGTAATTAGGGTCAAAATAGTCCAATGAGTCCACCATCCATCATGGTCGAACCTCCCAAGGACCAAGGCAAGGCCTTGGGGCGGTCGGCCAAGCCCCACGAGCGGCCAAGCCGCACGCTAGACCGGCCCAACCCCTTGGTCGTGCCCTAGCTTGGGCGGTAAGGCAAGGGGGGCTTTCCCTATCAGGGACGAACCTCCCTATGGAATGGTTTCCAAAATAATTCATTGTCTTGTTTCCCAAGCTTAGTTGTTCCAAGTTTGAAAAGCCCATTTTCCAAGCTTGTACCCAAACCCTAGTTCCTAGATCCAAAATAACTCACATCCTGTGTGATCAAACTCACCAATCTTCACATTCCATGTTAAATTAGGTCTTGTTTGTCTTGAATCAAATTCAATTTGCATCTAATATGCCAATTAATTTCAGTTTTCGCGTAACATTAACAATACGGTGTATAAACTGAAAAACTGTAACACATATGATCATGTTATGCACTAAGACCTGTGGCACTGATACCACTGTAGGGTTTTAATGCAGGTTGTGTAGCGGAATAACAAAAATTAATCCTGCTCAAATCCCTCCAAGGATCACAGGCAAGCCATCATAACATGATAAGGGCATTGTAGATGTGTACCTTAGTTTGGGAGATCACACGAAGAATAGTGTCTTCGTCTCTATAACTATCCACACCTTGGATTCTTGATTGGATTCCTTCCCACCGTGTAGTGCTAGCAACAGAAGAAGGAGGAGGATCACACGAAACGAGGCAAAGCCGCACCCAAGGGAAGGCCGACGGCGTCGGGTAGGGGGACATGTTGGGTGCTTTGGTTTTTCTCTGTCTCTTGCTTTGTTATGTTCTCTCGATAAATATTTGTGATGAGAAAATAACAAGCTAGAGTTCCTTTATATAGTAATAACTCTTTATTATCTACATAAAAGCTCCAATACTAATCATTTCCTTACATGGATTAGTTCACTTGCAAATTAGTCCTGCTAAGTTTGCTTGTGGTTGAGTTATGATCCTTTTATTAATTAGTCCAACTAATTAATACATATCCAATTTAATCCATCCGGTGTGTGACCCCATAGGTTTCCACTTAGTTGGTAGTAACTATTTACTAACATGGAGCGGTGTCTAGCAACACATCCATGTCACCCAACTAATAGAAATAGTCACTGATCCCGACAAACCTTGTGCCCAATGTTCATGTATTGTGTTATCCCTTTGTCTCCATATCCATATTGGACACGAGACATATTAAGTCACACTCGTATATCCAATCCATAGTTTCTCGATCCTGGGAATATGCTTATCTATGCAGATAACATCAATATCTCCATATTGATTTATCTGAGTCTGGCCAGACATGCTATAAGCACCATCTCTCGAGTGGCCTATGGATATTTTCTCCCATTATGTGAGAGGGAAAAATCCTCTCTACGTCACTACGATCTCTAAGCTTGCTTCCTATCATGCCCGATAACTACCTTTATAGTTACCCGGTTAAGGTGCAACATTTGATAATATCAAAGCACGATATTTCACAACTAGAGTATCTAGTGATTTCAAGTCTAAGGATTACGATACCATCAGCACTACGAGAAGCTATTGTGACTTCGACATAATCTAATGTATCCTTCTCGTCGTGGGTCATTCCAGTATGACATTACTCCTAATGCATACCCATGTGTTAGACTTGATATCTCTATATCAATCTACCCACATACTATTCCATAGTTGATCGTCTCGTTAATCAGTATAATGGACTAGGGATATTCAAGATAAACAACACATTGTATCTAAGGACTTCATTATATGAAATATCACAATATATATTGAATGAATGTTCTAGCCAAAAATTGTTCATAAAAATAAAGATTGCCTTTAGGGCACCTATTCCAACAATCCTATGATCACAAAAGGTGACCACAAGACTAGAAACAAGATCACACTACTTAAAAAATAAAAGAACGGGACTCTCATATATTGGGATGGACGCATGGAAGAGAAAAGAAAAATACTCACGTAAGGGAGAAAAAGAAGAGGCTACAGGTTCAAGAATGGGTTTCCTCCATTGAAGATCTATGTTTTTCTTCTTCTTCTTCTTCCTCTTTCAATCCTTGTATGGAGAAACCTGTAAGCTTTGTTTGGTTAATCTTGATTAGCTAAATACTTTTCTAGGTTTCTCTAGATATCCTAGGGTTCAGTAGAGGATGAATTTTTTCCAGATTTTAATCTTTATTTCATGTAGTGATTTCTCTTTATTCAATGAATTGTAGTTCTTGAATCTTGTTAACGATCCTAGTCTATTGGCACGATTAGGAGATGAACCTATTGTCATGAACTTGGGTTTGCTCATACGATGAATCATGCTTAAATGTCCGTTTTGTCCTAATTTTATTGTTCATAATCTATGCTTAATTCTTAATGGGGATGGAGTAATTAACTGGAACTGTTAGTTGGCTAGTGAAGTGTGCGACAGTGAATTTAACTAGCTAGGATGAGATATGAGCATCAATCCCGAATCACCGAGACCGAAGACGAGAAGTGCTAGGATTGGCCTTAGTGTGGGTAGATTCGGTAGGATTATTCAGCTGTTCCATGAAACAGTGGACCGACATGACCCGTTATTGTGTCAGTAGATGACATGCTAGAACGGACCAGTAGACAACATGAGACCGAGAGGAGATTGTAGTCAACCGAGATGTAAAATTACATGAGACCGACGAGATATTGGCATAGCTTATTACCCGTCTTGATTAGGATAGAAATAACGTGTTAATTAGATTATCCAAAAATCGTCTACAGCCCTAGGTGATCTAGAGATTACCTACTTTCTCCATACTTGTTTATTAAATGAAAAAATCCAACTATATTAATTCAGTTGTTTATTTTAATATTCAGTCACTTGTTTGTGGGTGACGAACATTTTAATATTAATCTTCTTCCTTGTACCGTACTCTAAATTAAGAACTAATTAGATAATCTCAAGTCTGTCCTCGTGGGATCGATAACTCGGGGTTGAAATACCACCCCTATATTACTTGATCGTGCACTTGCGCATACGCGTTAAGAAATCGCGTCAAGTTTTTGGCGCCGTTGTCGGGGACTGAAGTAGATTATTTAGTCAGGATTTAGTTTATAGTACTTTCTCAGGAACGTGTGAAGCAGGAGTTATTCTAAGCATGTGGAGTGAAAATTACTATTCTGGTCCCCTCTACTATTTCTACTGCAGGGGTAACCATGAAGAAGAGGACGCATGCATAAGTTGGTGCTATCGATGCAGTATTTATCTCGAAAATGGAGACTCATGCCGAGTTCATCCACCCCAACTCCATCAGCAGCCACAAGAGGATTCAGAGACAACTATGGAGCATTTGTGGGAGATGATAAATTTAAACACGAAGCTAGTAGAAGAATTGGAGCTCTCAGTGAAAAGGTTATCATATACACAAGAGACACAAGAGGAGGCCATGCAACACATTGAGACTCAAGCTGAGCCTCCATCATCAGCACCACCACCACAAGAAAATGCATCGCAAGCTACATAAGTGGAAGGAGAGATACCTGAGCCGAGAAAAGAATGCATTGTCCATGAACTAGTATGGACTCTTCCATTTATGAGGACTCAAAATCTGATTCCAAACGGGGTGGACCTGTGTGCCCAAGATGGGAGGACCTGCCATATTGCGAGCCAAAATCGCAGGCACTCCCACTTCCTTGGAATGAATGGGAAGAAACGTACATTTGGAGCTTGTGGAGTGCTGATGAAGAAACAGTGTCCATTCCCATTAGGGTAAAAGCCCCAAATCTGATTTATGAAGAATCTCCATATCTCATATTAATCAAGTCTGCGATGAGTTGGAAAGCCTTGTGTATGGAGATTCTTATTGGGAAGAATGTAATGGACCATTTTCATTTTCTTATCCAATTGGCCACATTGATGATGACTTGTATGACATAGTCAAGGAATTAGGAATCACTCAGTGTGGGGGTGTGGATGAAGTGCATGAGTTTAAAGAAGAGCATATAGCACCAAGGAGGTTTGGGATGCATTTATGGAGAAGGATGCATGTGAGCCCACTGGTATTTTGTGGAAGTTAATTAAGAAGATCAACTATAAAATGAAAGGAGTTAGCTTCCAAAACTCTCCACCATCGTCACATCACATGGGTGCGCTTTAAAGGAGACTCATGGAAAAGAGATAGTTGAAGAAGAGGAAGTGGAGGGATAAAGCAGTCTCCACTTTCCTTTTTGGTTGAGGTAACAGGGTGGGGCCGTCGACCTTAAATTACAAGCGCTGCTTGGGAGGCAACCCAATGTAAAGTAGGATGCTATTTATTTTTGTTTTTTCTTTTAGTTTTCCATATATGATTTTGAGGGGTGAGAGAGATTTGTGTTAATTCTTCCAATCAGCGTGCAGAGACACAGGTACAGAAGATGCTCCGGGTTCCCCTTCTTGATGCGCGCGATAGAGAATGTTGAGTAGGTGCATCGGAATCCGGATGTGAGGTGAGACTTTTCCGGAAACTGTCAACGGTCCACAAGACCCCTTTTTGTTGCAGTTTCGCTACAACGATGCCCATGTAGGTCCCGACACCTCATGTATCTCTAACTCTCTATGCTCTACGTTTTGAGCGATAATTCTGTAGATCCACCGCCAACACATTTAAGCGAGGACACCTACTACTTAATCTCTAAATTCATTGAGGACAATGAAACGCTTAAGTGTGTGTGGGGGGGGGGTGTGTTTACTTTTGCTAGCCATTCTGTCTAGCATTAATCGTTGTCACATGTAGTTTTTGTAGTACTTTGTTAATGTCGTTAGTATAGAATGGTGTTTCATTGTCGTATTGTGATAGTTTTAAATTTCTGCATTGTTCTGCACTTTTAATTTATTGAGTCCCCTACCCAATCGTTGTGATTAGTCGAGTTGGCCAAAAGCATGTAGAGTCTGGGAAAATACGAGAAAAAAATAGAGAAATAACAAAAATCCGTAAAAATTTAAAAAAATTGCGCTGGGCAATTGATGAAGCTTGAACGAGAGAGAGTTTAGTGAAAGAGTCTCAATGAATAGGAAGCACCGTAGTGGGAAAACCTTAATTTTTAGTATCCTGCGCACTAGTTTCACGAAAGGATGTCCCGGGTAGTTCAGGGAAAAGTGGAATGTAGTTTTTTGGGCATACCTTTAGTTCCTATGGTGTGCTAAGAGGATTTGGTCTTTGGGGGTAGTCAAATGGTCTATTTTATGTGGAAACTTGTGGCCTCCTGAAAAATGGGGTGGACCTTCGCGTAGAGTTGGTTTCATGTGGTACGCTGCTCTAGCCTAAATGAAGTTAGGGAGTGTACACCCCCATCCCTTGCGGCGGTTTCAAGAGCTAACCGAAAAAACCCACACTTAGTTGCTCTAATTGCACGACTGAAATAAAATGAAGAGAATGAAAAATAAAAGAATTCAAAATCTTCTGTTGGACTAGATACGGTGAAAAGCCAATGTGACCATGTTCGCGCGGGGAATTTAGATTCAAACCAATTAGAGCACCTAAGGAAAATTAAATTGAAGTCTTATTACACGGAGTTGTGTCTCCCGTCAATGGGACAATTTGCCTTCAACGCAATAACGGCTAAGAGAGTCTAAAAACCTCATGTGACTTGGTGACGAAAGACTACAATAGGACTAAGGTTCTCTAGACCCTCTGAGCTAAAGGACGTACCCGGATCTTGGATTGAGTTTTGTGGATGTTTGGGGACCCCCTAGTGAGCTTGTGCTTAGGGTCATCGTATTTTCAATTCCTTGTTGCGGTAGTGTGAATTGCAAAAGAGACTTGTGAGAACTTGATGATTTTGCTTGGTGACAGCGAGGTTGCCTGTCTCTTAAGAAAAAGAAAAAAAATATGTTGTTTCAATTCTAGCATTGTTCTATAATCGAGTTGCATTGTATAGTCATGTAGATTGCATCATGTGTATGGGTTGTTTGTGTCACATGGCTAGTAGAGTTTTATGCGAGGGTGGATTTGAATGTAGTGTAAGACTTGATTTTGCTCGGGACGCACAAAAAGGTAGTGTGGGGGTTTTGATAACTCTCTATTAGAGTTATATTTCTTTCACATTTTATATCGTTTTGCGTGATTTCCAGGCTGATAATCTTAGTTTTACACTACAAATAGAGAGAAAACGTAGAAGTTTAGCTCTATGCATTATTTTGTTAATCCTAGCGTTTCTCGTATGATTTATGTACTTCTGTCACATTTGATCGCACGGGTTGTGTTTCGTGTTGTTTTGATAGGAAACAGAGCTTGAGAGATGAAGCGGAGAGGAGAAACAAGCTTGGGAGATTAATCGGGAGCTAAAACGATGAAGAAATCATGAAGAATTGGTGAAAAGACATGGAGGGGGGTTCAAAGTGTCATTTAATGAAGTTTTCGTAAAGACACTTTAACCCCCTATAGAAAAAATGGCCAAACATTTAGTAAAAAATTGGTGGCCATGCGTGAGTAACTCACTTGGAAGTAGAGGATCACAAATTGTGATCACAAGATCATCCGCAAGACCACAATGTGATCCTATGATCACAGAAGGTGATCACAAGACCAGAAACACGATCACATTACATAAACGATAAAAGAATGGGACTCTCATATATTAGGATGGACGCATGGAAGAGAAGAAAAGAAAAAGACTCACGCAAGGGAGAAAAAGAAGAGGCTACGGGTTCAAGAAGGGGGTTCCTCCATTGAAAATCTAGGTTTTTCTTCTTCTTCCTCTTTCAATCCTTGTATGGAGAAACTTGTAAGCTTTGTTTGGTTAATCTTGATTAGCTAAATACTTCTCTAGGCTTCTCTAGAGAGCCTAGGTTTCATGTAGACGATGGAGTTTTTCCGGATTTTAATCTTTATTTCATGTAGTGATTTCTCTTTATTCAATGGATTGTAGTTCTTGAATCTTGTTAACGATCCTAGTCTATTAACACGATTAGGATATGTACTTATATTCATGAACTAGGGTTTGCTCATACGATGAATCATGCTTACATGTTCATTTTCTCCTAATTCAATATTTCATAAACTATGCTTAATTCTCAATGAGGATGGAGTAATTAACTAGAACCGTTAGTTGGCTAGTTAAGTGCGCGACAGTGACTTTAACTAGCTAGGATGAGATATGAGCATCAATCCCGAATCACCGAGACCGAAAAGGAGAAATGTTAGGATTGGCCTTAGTGTGGGTAGATTCGGTAGGATTGTTCAGCTGTTCCGTGAAATGGTGGACCGAAATGACACGTTATCGTGTCAGTAGATGACCTGCTAGAACAGACTGGTAGACAACATGAGACCGAGAGGAGATTGTCGTCAACCGAGACGTAAAATGACATGAGACCGACGTGAGATTTTCATAGCTTATTACCCGGCTTGATTAGGATAAAATTAACGTGTTACTTAGATAATCCGAAAATCGTCTACAGCCCTAGGTGATCTAGAGATTGTCTAGTTTCTCTATACTTATTTATTAAAAAAAAATCCAAAAATATTAATTTAGTTGTTTATTTTAATATTCAGTCACTTGTTTTTGGGTGACGAACTCTTCAATCTCAATCTTCTTCCTTGTACTATATTCTAAATTAAGAACTAATTAGATAATCTCAAGTCTGTCCTCGTGGGATCGATAACTCGGGGTTGAAATACCACCCCTATATTACTTGACCGTGCACTTGCGCATACGCATTAAGAAATCGCGTCACCGCTGCGTATCCATGATCAAAACCCTACATTGGTATCAGATCCACATGTCGTAGAGCATAACGTATTTTATGTGTTACGAATTTGTTAATTTTCACCTATAATTGTTGATTATTGCGTTAAAAATCAACAAATTAAGCATATTAGATGCATGTTGAATGTGATTCAAACAAACAAGATCGAATTTTACATGGGATGTATGAATTAGTGAGTTTGAGAAATTTTTGGATATAGGGTTCTTGGGCAACCAATTGGAAAAAGAGGTTTTTCAATTAGGAAACAACCAAACTTGGGCAACAAGGCAATGAGTTGTTTTGGAGACAACTCCTAAAGGAGGTTCGGCCCCCCAAGGTGACCGTCCCTCCTTCCTTGCTGCCCAATCTAGGTTCGGCCAAGGGGCCGGGGTAGCCCTAGCGCACGGCCTAGCCGTGTGGGCTAGGGGCCGGCCGGCCCAAGGCCATCGGGCGGTCCGTTAAGGGTTCGGTCAAGTGTTGGTGGGCGTTCTTGCGCCGTTTTGACCCTAGTACATCCAAAAACAATTAAAATTGACCAGCGCGTTAAAATTGAATTTTAACTATTTTTGTGCTATTCGCATGGTGATTGGATATGGCCTTAGATGTGGTTTGTTGTGAATGTTTAATTTTTGTGGTTTTTTTACGGCCTGCGAGCTGATCAATTTGATGTAATAATTAATTAGGGTTTACGGCCTGCGAGCCAGTATTTTTTCTCAATTTATGGGATTTATTTTATTTAGTATAGGTTCTAGCTAGTACTAGATTAAATAGATGATATCCAAGATTGAAGAAAAGAAACCCAAAGAATAAAAGGAGCCACAACATGGAGCATGGAGCATTCCACAAGCCTATGGAGGATGGACTAAAAGATGGAGGCACATGGAGATGCGCTTGCTATTTTAGGGTTCATAGATATTCTCATTGGCTTGGGAATATCTTAGTCTAGGAGGCCATATCCATATCACGCTAATTTCTATTTTGTGGACGTTTACATTATTGTCTTATTATTGTTGTTGGTGTATGGATGATGCATGCAGTTTGATAATAAGATAATTAAACAACCCGAATATTTTATTTGGAGTTTTTCCCAAACTCAAATAAGTAGATCAGCTGATAAGATCAACAAAATAATTAAAATTGAATGAAAAATCCCTCAAAACTAAATATTATGTTTTGTCTTCTCGTTACTTAAACACTCATCACAAAATCGATTAATCAAGCTCGTGCGTGCCAAAGCAAGGCGACTTGATTCATCATTATGTGGTGTGATGGAACATATAATGTGCAATTGTTGGAGTAAGAGGTTGGACGTAACTATGTAATTTTAATAAGGATTAAAACCTAGAGGCAATTAATTGGGATTATTTATGGGATAGATAAATAAGGAGTTATTTGCCCAATTGAACCATAAATTGCATGGGATACAATTGGAATTGTTCCTAAAAATAACTAACTTTTGGGTGACTTGTCAGAGCAATCTCAAAAAAAGAAAGTGAACTATGGACCTTGACGCACTAGAAAATATAATGATATTTTCCGGGTAATATCTCGAGGGTTATTAATCCGTAGAAAAATAGTTGGAGCTGTATTTAATAATCTAGCCATTATTAAATATAGTTAAATTGTTCACAAATACTAAAACTTGCGTATTTACTTTTGTAGAATTCCAATGAAAAACAACTCATTGAGTTCATCGCTCTGTCCTTGAGAAGGACAAGCTCTCTTGAACTAATTTTCTAGACTTGTACAGAAACTTGAGAATCGTTCTCAAGCAGGAAAAGAAATTGTACGCTCTAGAGGAGCAAGTTCCTGAAGGTCCGGAAAACAATAATCCTGCAGCCCTAAAGGCGTATCAAAAGCGTGTTGATGACGCTAATGATGCGGCCGGCCTAATACTTTGCACAATGTCCTCTGAGCTTCTGAAGCAACATGAGAACATGAATGTAGTCGATATGATCGCACACTTGAAGCAGCTCTTCCAAGAGCAGGTGTTGATGAATGGAAATTGTATGTTTTAGTAGGTTAATGAGTCTCTCATAACTTGCTTTTTATTTGTAATTTACGTTTTTTATCCCTATTTCTAGAATTATGCTTGTTTCTTTTAGTTTGTGTGGAATCTCCTTATTTTGTAGGAAATTGTCGCGCTTTGGAACTCAAGAAAATATTCCAAAAGACTCAAGAGGCGACTTAAGAGAGCTTAGGAGGGCCACGTGACGTAAAGAAGAAGTTGGAAGGGCTTATGTCGAAGAAATCAAGTGAAAAAGAAGCCAAAATTGAAGAAAACGCAAGTTAGAGGCCAAAAAGTTACATCAAGAAGCCATGGGGCCATTTTAAAGACCAAATTTACATCAAAGGGGCTTAATTTTAAGACAATTTAACAGAATGGGGTGCTTATTGTAGTTTTCTAAACTTTGTAAGGGTTGCACTGAAGAAATTCTAACGGAAGGAGGGTAAATTTTGCACTTTAAAGGAAGTTGTGGGCCATTTTAAAGCCCACAGCAAACTAGAGGGGGCCAAATTGCAAATTGTGGTGAACAACTCACAATCTCACACACGGACGTGCGTCTTTCTCTCTCCCCGATTCCAAAACACGCAGAGAACAGATAACCAGCATTAAAGCTTCGTCAATCTTCGAACAAGGGCTCAAAACCGACCTAAATCTTCACCTCTTCGCACGAAATTGGTCCCAATAAACTCCTCATTCAAATCTCTACATAGCCCACTCCTCAATTCGGCCCAAATCCAAGGAACCAAGAAAACCCTAAATCAGCTTGGGTTCTTGAAGCTACAGTAAATCAACGATTAAGAGCTCTTCAGATCGATTGGAGGTAGGAGATGAACCCTTGGAGGCTACAAAACCCATCTGCAACATCTATATAAGTCAATTTTGAAGAACTTTGCAGGCTCTCTCCAGACCCATACGTTCACACAGTGCTCTGTTTCGCCTCTGTTTCTGCTCTCTCTCTCTCTCTCGCTCTGATATCACGAGGTTCTGTACATCAAAAACTTGTTCGTTAGAAATCCCAAGTATAGGATATCGCTACAAGTAGTAATCTGGTAAGAGCGTAGTCGAATCCACAAGGAGAGGAGGGTTAGACAATGACTTACTATACTAGCAATAGACGAAACTAAGCTACTACCTAAATCAAGTAATGCAAATTTCTCAATGGCTTTAGAGTTTGCCAAGCTATCAAATCCACCAAAATTAATTGATGGAGCAATTTGAGATTTGAGAATTCGCTAATCTATACAACTAAGAAAGAAGTGAAATGATAAGTAGAGAGGGGCTATGGATCATCGGTTTTTCTAGTGACCAATCATCCTATTCGATTCAAGCCCGGTTCTCAAATTACATGTAGCATTCCACAAGACAAGTATGTCAAGAGAAGATTGCTTATTGCACTCCAACTCGCCACAAATGAAGTGTGTGATCCTAACACGCTAATCAAGCATTAAAGAGGCTATTCAAATGAATTTTTTAAAATTTCAAGTGTTTAAAGTATCAATCATATGTAAACACACATAGGTGTTTCCACATGAAGGATCAAGCAACAAGTGAGATTTGTAAATTCTCACTCAACTCACCTACTAGTACTCGATTTCTCAAAGTTAGGATTGTCGAATTCCTCTAACTCAAGTGCAACTTCAAATCAAACAAGTCGAGAGTATTCGCACATCTACATATTTAATGCATCAATTACTTCAACAAGAGAAATCCAAACATTGCATTAAGCATTCAAGTGAACCCAGTTCAACCCATTCATCCTTGAAGTCCAACTTGAATCAATAAGAGGATTAGGGCACTAGATAGTCCCAAATCACCCAAGCAAGTTATGAGAGACTCATTAACCTACTAAAACATGCAATTTTCATTCATCAACAACAGACTAGGGTTGAGAGGTATGAGGTTTCCAAGGCACTGTTCAAATGTCATCTGTTAGAACTAAACCCGGTGGGGCCGCACGTGTTGCGTATGATTGCTATCTTGAGAGCCTCAACTGCCTAGGATTTCTGGTAGGCCAAGAGTTGGCCACCGATCTCATCTTGCAATCGTTGCCTGAAAGTTATGGACAATTCATCATGAACTACAACATGAAGGAGATCGTGAAACCTCTATCATATTTACTCAATATGTTGAGGACAGCTGAACAGAGAATCAACAAGGGTAAGGGCAAATCCATAACGATGGTGCAGAAAGGAAAGGGCAAAATGTTTGGCTCTACCTCCAAGGGTAAAGGCAAAGAAGTTGCCAAAACCAAGGAATCTGCCCTTAAACCTGTTGGTGGCATTGCTAAATGTGTGACTAAAGGTGAGTGTTACTACTTCAGTCAGCCTGGACACTGGAGGAGGAACTGCCCAAAATATCTGGAGGATAAGAGGCTTGGAATAGTCATTACACTAACACCAGGTATTTTAGTTATAGATGTCAACTTAACTGTCTCTTCATCATGGGTATTGAATACTGGATGTGGATCTCAAATTTGTCGAAATGTTCAGTATCTAAAGAGAAGTAGAAGATTGGCTAAAGGGGAGATAAGCCTGCGCGTTGGGAATGGAGCAAGAGTTGATGCATTGGTTGTGGGCGTGTACGAGCTGTCTCTGCCTTCCGGATTAGTTTTAGAATTAAATAATTGTTATTTTTGTGCCTGCTATGAGCAGAAATATTATTTCTATTTCTTTTTTGGACAAGGATGGTTTTATTATTTCAATAAAGAACAATTTTTGTTCCATTTATTTTGATAGTATTCACTATTGTAGTGGGCAATTATCTAATGGATTATATATCTTCGTTCTAAGCAATCATGTCTATAACATTAATACCAAGAGGATTAAAATGTATAATTTAAATCCTACTTATCTATGGCACTGTCGTTTAGGCCATATAAATGAGAAACGTGTATCTAGACTCCATAAGGATGGATTCCTATACTCATTTGATTTTGAATCATATGAGACATGTGAGACTTGTTTATTGGGAAAAATGACAAAGTCCCCTTTCAATAAGAAAGGTGAAAGGACTAGGATCAATTGGCGCTCGTGCATACTGATATGTGTGGGCCTTTTTCCACGCCTGTCAGGGGTGGTTACGTCTACTTCATCACATTTACTGATGATTTCAGTAGATATGAATTTGTATACCTTATGAAGGCCAAATCTGAATCCTTTAAGAAGTTCAAAGAATGCAAGAATGAATTAGAAAAGCAACTTGGCAAAAGTATTAAGGCTATACGATCGGATCGTGGAGGAGAATACTTGAGCCAAAAGTTTGACGACTATCTTAAAGAGTGTGGGATAATATCCCAACTCCCTCCACCCGGAACGCCACAGTGTAATGGCGTGTCCGAGAGGAGGAATCGAACTCTATTGGATATGGTTTGATCTATGATGTGTCAAACTAATCTTCCATTATCATTTTGGGGCTACGCTCTATTGAGTGCAGCTTTCACCATTAATCGTGTTCCATCTAAATCAGTCATGAAAAGACACCACATGAGATGTGGAGTGGGAGTCGTCCCACAATATCGTTCATGAAGATTTGGGGCTGCGATGTCTATGTAAAATGTTTACAAACAGAAAAGCTAGGGACTAAGTCGGACAAATGCAAGTTTGTGGGATACCCTAAGGAAAATAAGGGTTATTATTTCTACAATCCAACGGAGAACAAAGTGTTGTTGCTCGGTCCGGCGTGTTTGTAGAAAGAGAGTTTGTCTCTAAAGAAGCAAGTGGGAGGACTGTAGAACTTGAAGAAGTTCAAGAACCACAAAGCATGATCATACTATGAAACATGAACAAGGACCACAAGAGGTTGTGGAGCATCATGTTCAAGTAACACTAGAACATCGTAGGAGCCCGAGAGGTATGGACTTCTCGTGACTGAGTCTGGTGACACTTTTCTCATAGATGATGAGCCTACTACCTAAGGAGAGGCCATAAAAGGGCCGGACTCTCATAAGTATTTTGAGGCCATGAGATCCGAGATGTAATTCATGTATACCAACAAAGTTTGGACTTTGGTGGAACCATCCGAAGGGGCTCGAACCATAGGGTGCAAGTGGCTCTTCAAGAAGAAGATCGACATGGATGGTAATGTGATTACCTGTAAGGGTCGATTGGTGGCTAAAGGATTCAGACAGATTCATGGTAATGACTATGATGAAACCTTTTCGCCAGTCGCAATGACCAAATCCATCCGGATCTTACTTGCCATTGCAGCTTACTACGACTATGGGATTTGGCAGATGGATGTCAGAACAGCATTCCTGTATGGGAAGCTCCTCGAGGACGTGTACATGACACAAACTGAGGGTTTTGAAGATCCAAAACAAGCCAACAAAGTCTGTAAGTTGCAACGATCCATCTATGGATTGAAGCAAGCTTCTAAGAGTTGGAATCGATGTTTTGTTGAAGTAGTAAAAGAGTTTGGCTTCATGAGAAACGAATATGAATCTTGTGTCTACAAAAAGGTTAGTGGGAGCTCTGTTGCTTTTATTTTCTTGAATGTGGATGACATACTACTTATTCGAAACGACATTCCTATGCTGCAATCTGTTAAAGATTGGCTAGGAAAGTGTTTCTCAATGAAAGACATAGATTAAGGAGCTTATATACTTGGTATCAAGATCTATAGAGATAGATCTAGGATGATGCTCGACCTAAGTCAAAGTACATATATAGACAAGGTGTTGAAGCGGTTCAACATGCAAGATTCTAAGAAGGGATTCTTGCCCATGTCTCATGGAATCACTCTTTCGAAGAGTGGTTGTCCTTCCAATGAGATTGATAAGGAACGCATGAGTAGGGTTCCCTATGCCTCGGCCATAGGATCCATCATGTACGCCATGTTATGTACTAGACCAGATGTTTCATACGCGTTGAGTATGACAAGAAGATATCAGCCCAATCCAGGTGAGAGTCGCTGGATTGCATTCAAGAACATCCTAAAGTACTTGAGAAGAAATAAGGATGTGTTCTTGATATTTGGAGATGAGGAGGAGTTGCGTGTAAGGGGTTACACGGATGCAAGCTTCCAAACCGACATAGATGATTTCAGATCACAGTCGGGGTTTGTGTTTTTCCTGAATGGAGCAGCAGTGAGCTGGAAAAGTTCCAAGCAAGAGACGGTGGCTGATTATAGAACAGAGGCTGAGTACATTACTGCGAATGGCACAACAAAGGAGGCTGTTTTGATTAGGAAGTTCATAACTGAGCTTGGTGTGGTTCATAGCATTGCGGATCCAGTAGAGTTGTATTGTGACAATACTGGGGCGATCTCGCAATCAAAGGAACCCTGGTCACACCAGAAATCCAAGCACGCACTCAGGAAGTTCCATCTTATTCGAGATATTATCGATAGAAGAGATGTTCGGATATGCAAGATTCCTGCAGATGAGAATATGTCAGATCCACTTACAAAGCCGCTTGTTCAGCAAAAGCTTGAAGGGCACACTAGGAGCATTGGCATAAGAGATGCACCAGATTGGCTCTAGTGAAAGTGAGAGACTGTTGGTAAAGATGCCCTAGAGGTATTCTAGTTTAGTATAAACAATAATTGGCTAGAATATTCATTGTATTATTTATTGAGATATTTTATATGATAAAGTCCTAAGATTTACAATTGTGTTGTTTATCTAAAATATCCCTAGTCCATTATACTGATTAACAGGACAATCATCTATAGACTAGTACGGGTTTGGATTGATATGGAGATATCACGATCCAACACATGGGTATTTATTAGGTATAATGGCATACTGGATTGAACCATCTCCGAGAAGGCTACATACATTTTATGTAAAGTCACAAGCGCTTCTCGCGGTGACAACGGTATTGTCATCCTTAAACTTGAAGTCACTAGACCATCTAGTTGTGGAATATTGTGTTTTTGGTAGCGTCAAACGCTACACCGTGACTGGGTAGTCATAAAGGCGCGTATCGGACACAATATGAAGCAAGCTTAGATATCGTAATTGTAACACCCCGCATTTTTCTGAATATTTTCGACGTAATTTTTTATAAAGTTTAATCACTTATTTCCAAAAACAAATAGTTATGGGGAGGTAGTTGTAATTTAGATAGTTGTTGTTGGGGGTATTACTTGTCTTTTACATAACTTGTAGTATTTAATACTTGTATTTTTGTATTTATACTATATGTAGTGTATACTTGTATTTATACTTACACTATACGTATTTTGTACACTATATATAATAATAATAATAATAATAATAATAATAATAATAATAATAATAATAATAATAATAATAATAATAATAATAATAATAATAATAAAATGGAGAGAGTTTTACACCAAAAATATTCATCAGGTTGTGTGATTTCCAACACACACACGTTTCCCCAACAATTTTCTTTTTTTTTCTCTCTCCCTCTCTCACGTAACCTCCCTTTATTTATCTGTTCTTCTCCTCCTCCTTCATCCTCACCCGACACCACCCCATCACCCCAACCGCAACCACCGCCACCTCCAGCTAGCTCTCTCTCTCCCTCTGAGAACACCCGCAGCAGCAAGAGAAGCAGCAGCAGCAACAATGCCGTTGCCTTCCCGACGAGAAGGTCGCCGGAAAAAAATGGCCGCCACCATCACGGCCACCCATCTCTCCCACTTCCCACTGCTCTCTCAATCTCTACCCTCTCTGCCTTGTTCGACGAACCCACCAGAAGGAGAAAGAGCCGCAGCAACAGCAGCAGCCCCTAAACTCTGGCGACCCACCATCGTTTCCGGCGAGAAATTCGCCGGAGCCCAACCGTGACGACCCACCTATCAAAACCAGTACCGTTCAGCTCCTGGAGGTCCGACCAAGTGAAAGGAGGCCTCAATCAATGCCAAGAACAGCCGGAGAAGCCCCGGCGAAGCTCCATCTCCGGCGACACCGACGGCGACCTCGACCCGTACGAATTCTTGACCGTTTCTCGCGAACTTTGATATGGGTATGCTTGAAATCTTCCCATGAGTTGTTTTTAGTAATCAAATTCAAGTTTTAAGGCCTCGAATCCACGTTTTAATCGGTTAGTTTGAATGTTCATGCTTAGGGGGTTAAAGTGTCATTTTCAGAAACTTTTCTGGGGGGTTATTATGTCATTTCAGAAACTTTTGGGTACTAAATGCAGTTTTTAATTTCAGATTCAATTATAAAATTGGTTTTTCTTTAATTTATTTAGATTATTATTTGTAAATTAATAAGTATATTTTGGGGATAAATATTAATAAAGAAAATATATTTTTGGGTTAATAAATAAGTTAAAATGAATATTTTATTGAGAAAAAAAAATAAAATGAGCTAGAAATATATATAGAATGTATATTTGTTGAGGTTGTATTAAGTTAGAGCTCTGATTTGTAGCTGACGGTTCCGTAGATGAGAACGACTTATCGGACGTGCTTGGATTTTGGTAAGTTAATATGCATAGCGTTGCGTCCCTTTCATTTCTTTCGTGTTATCACGTGCGTTATTTGTGAAAAACTACAATACGTGCTTTATGTGAATTATTTACACGCTTTCGGAATATTCTACATTGAAGTATCACATGAATAACGATAATCTAAAATGAGAGTCTGAACGACTCCGCTAGAAGAACAGCTAAATCATATCTCCGAAATAAAGTACAAATCAAATCCCGACTACCACAATAGGGCCTGGTTATTTAGTTCACGAGCCACAATTATCCAATGTGTTGTCCTCCTTTAGTGTCCAAATATTTATATGATTTTATATCTCAAAATGTGATTTATGATATGTGTGATTGACTTCGTGATCTTGACTATGTGTCCAAACAATCCCCTCAAAAGTGTATTGTGATTAATTGGTTCGTTCCCGCTACCACTAATTATTAAACTTGGATTATCAAAAGGAAGTGAAAAAAGTTATTTACTTGAGTATATCCCCCTTAAGTGGGGCAGTTTTATGGGAGTATACCCTCCAAAGTGGGGCAGAAATATGGTTATATCCCCCTTAAGTGGGGAAGTTTTATGAGAGTATACCCCCCCCCCTATGTGGGGCAGAATTATAGAATTATCCCCCTTAATGGGGCAGTATTATGGGAGTATATCCCCCCTAAGCGGGGCAGAATTATTGATTCAAAAATGGTGGAATTATAAACGGTAATTGGTTGGAAATTTATCCCGTCTCATTCTTGGTCATGTTAGTGTAAGTTAATATGCCTAGCCTCGTGTGCCTTTCTTTTATTTCGCGTATCGCGTGTGTTATTTGTGAAATTACTACCGTACTTGATTTATTTGAGTTGTTTATTTGTTTTGAAATACTCCTCTTTGAAGTCTCGTTTGAAATTGATACCCAAATCCTAAATAACAATCCGAAAGAGAACATCTAAATTCTATTGTGAGATAACTTGAAATTAAGCTTGTAAAAGTGATTCCCCAAGAAGGACCACGTCATTGGGTTGGAAGTACGAAATTTCAAATTGCTGCCTCAGTTACCAAGAGTAGCACACCGCTCACTTTTGGTCAAATCTGAATCTCTCTCAGTCGTACATCGATTATTACTTTGTGCCATATCGGCTTTAGTTTGGAGCTCCTTACAAGATTCTATATCTTGAATGAAAATACGTAATTATGTAAAGTGGAAAGCCGTTGTGCGTGGGTTTGTGTCATATCCCTGATACGATACATTTCTGACATATTGTGTTTGGTTACTGATTATGAGATTATGAGATTATGAGGCTCTGACCTCCTGTGATTGAGTTATGGTTATGAGGCGCTGTGATGCGAACCTCCTGTGTTTGAGTTATGGTTGTGGTAGTGCTTTTGCACATATGAGAAAGAGGTTGTGGATTGGATATGGTCACGCCCCGTATCAACTAGTTACTAAAATAGATTTCTGGACTCGATTCCTATCGATGAGAATTTTTATCTTGAGATTAAAGTAAAATTAAGATTTGATATTATCAGTGAGTTGTCGAGATGGACCACATCTTCGGGTTGGAATACGAAATTTGAGATCGTTACGGAGTCTGACACACCAAATCAATGTGAACGCTTTTCCCGCGAGTATTTGATATTTATTTATCACCGAATATGTTATTCCCGTCACATGTCTCATAATCTCTTTACGTGCTATGGGTGTTAGCTTACTTTGCCGTTTGCTGATCATTTTTTGTAAAAACTGCGTCGGCTTTTGCTATTTTAAAACCGCAGGTTGGCTATCGAGGTGGGGGAACGTTCACGACAATTTGGACAGGAAAGCTTGCTAGTTGGAAGATCACATAGTATATTATCTCACCTAAAAGTGTATTCCTTGATTTTCAAAAGATTATCACTGTTTGTATTTGTATGGAAATTGTAAAAGTTATAATTTGAAGTTTTATGTTATCGATGGTTGTACTAGTTGTGAACCGACGATCCTTATCCGTTCCCAATGAGGCTCATCACCTCGGGCGGAGATATCTCTTCCAAACGTGGGGCCCGTCCGGCCTTGCGATTTGGGAGGGCGTTGCAGTAGTGATGTAGATAGAATTTTTTTCGTCCCACATAACGGGAGCAAATATCCGAGGCCACTCGAGGGATAGTGCTTATAGAATGTCTGGCCATAATCAAATAAGTCAATATAGGATATTGATGTTATTTGCACGAATAAGCCTATTCCCAGGATCGAGGAACTATGGATTGGATATACGAGTGTGACTTGTATGTCTCGTGTCCAATCCGGATATAGAGACAAAGGGATGAGACAATGCTTGCAGAAGGTATGTCGGATGATATTTCTATTAGTTGGGTGGTATGGATGTGTTGCTAGACACCGCTCCATATTAGTAAATAGTTACTACCAACTAAGTAGAAACCTATGGGGTCACACGCCATATGGATTTAACTAGACTTGGGAATTGATTAATATGATTAATAAATTAGAAGGATCAAATTGCAACAACTTTCTAACTTAGTAGGACTAATATGCAAGTTGGACTAATCCGAACTTGAGTAGGATTAGGAGAGGGCCTTTATGTAGTAACAAGGAGTTGTTGGACTAAATAGAGGATGCTCCTAGCTTCCTTCCTACATACTAATGCTCATAAAATAAGTTGAGTAGGAGAGAAGCAAGGAGAGAGCAAGACAAACTAGAGGCCGAAGCCCCTTGCCGTCCGCCCCCTACCCGTCGGCCAAGAGAGGAGGCCGAACCCTCCTCTTGGTCTCCTTTGCGTGGTTTCTTCTTCCTCTTCCATCTTTCCAAGCTAGCAAAAGGAGTTGGGGGATCTATATCTCAATCCTAGGCGTGGATCAACCGTAGAGACACAAGAATATTTGTGTTTGAAGTCATCACAGGAGACTCACAAGGTACTTGTTATGAATCATTTACTATCGTTATGAATTCTCTTCCTGTGATCCTTGGAGGGTCTTGATCAAATAAATTATTGTTTATTCTGCTGCGTATCCATGATTAAAACCCTACAAATATTACCTAAGGGGAGTTATTGAAATTGTGAGTGTTAATGAAGGGTATTTTCGACAAATCAAAAAATGTGGGAAACGAAGAAACACATCACGTGTTAAACACTTTGTTGCTCTTCAGCTTTTATAGTAGTAGATATATGTAGTTTGCGTAGCACATTCAGTTAACAGTAATACATGTTAACTATACTCTATGCTATATATATTTATATTAACATCTTCACTGTATAGTTTAGGAGAAAAAACGGGAAAAGATGTTGACCGAGCTGATTTGTATATTATTACTCATCAACACAAGTACAATAGACCACTGAATGATAAATCGCAACAGGCAATAGTAAGTCATATCTTTCCGAAGAAAATAAATTTTATCGTCCATCAATCATACTCATGGATACTGCTTTTATTATAGGAACGTATCAAAGCAAAAAAATTGGAGGCGGAAGAGAATCCGAACAATTCTGGTGGGAAGGTTGCTTGGGAGGGAGATATGTGGTAGGGAATGATCGGCATGGAAGAGTTCATCAAGGTCGGACCAATACCTTCTAGGCTTTGGGGTTCAAAAAAAATAATGTGGGAGATAGTAGACTGAGTGCAGAAGAGGATCACATAAAAGAAGAAGATATTTTTCAATTACGAACTCAGGTATAAATTTTGCAAGGTCAAGCAAATAAATTTCAAGCTATGGAAAGAGAACTGACTGAATTGCGATCAACAATACAACTAATGATCCCTTACTTGTCAAAAAATTAAGGGCCAAGAGTGCATGATAGATCCCTGGTAAGCTCTAAACTCATCATTTAATGGCTAGTGATATCTTGGGCTAAATAAATACTCCTAGTTTAAAGTTCCCAATGTTCCAGAAGTTTAACCATCGTTGTAACCAGGCCCTACCACCAGGCACATCATGATTCACCTTTGAGACCCTCATGATCCTCTCCCTCTACTTTATAAGCAAGAATAACCTTAGTCACTTGTCCATGATACTTGGGTACACTTTTGTCCTCGTACTTGTTTGGTATTATAATGAGATAACAAGAAAAGTGATAGTTGATTGATCATCAATCATCAGACATAACAAGGATAGTTAGATTTGGGTTTGAATTTTTGGAGTTTCTCAAGACAGATTGTTTCTATGAATATCTAAAAGCATAAGGGCTCATGAGTGGTATTTTAGAATTAGACACATTTAATTTTACAGAACCTTATTTTCAGGGAATTGGATAAGCAATGTCAGCTCTTGGGGAAGGGATGCCGGTTCTTGCTGATGGATAACCATGATACTTGGTGTATCTTTTTTGGCTTATTTTCCTTAACATAGTTAGCTTTTAGGGGTTCTAGGTAACATACATATATATACACACACACACTGTAAATTCCCGAGAAATTATACTGATGTAGCTACATGTAAGTTCACATTCATATTCATACTAATATGTAGAGGTCGTCGAAGCTTTACTCTCCTTTGTGAATTCTTCTAATAGGTTCTCTTCTTACTGTGTTGCTTAAATTTGCTTCCTAACAGTGGTTCATTTCGTGGTATTCTATGATTTGTTTTTTCCCCTTAACTATTCTCTTATTCTCTCCCCCATTACCCATTGTTCTTTTAGGTTAAGATCCGACTCTTACAATACTTTCACATTCTTTTGCCATTATTTGTCAAAAATCTTAGTGAAAATTGCAAACTGGATGTGGGATAAGAATTATGATGGTGTAGTGAGTTTAGAACATATTTTTACTTACTAAGCTGGATATTGTTTTTTCTAGTAACTTCTATTATATCTTTTTTAAGCTTCAGGACGCCAATGCTAATACAAGTGCCTTGCGAAGAAGAAGCGTTCGTCATTTGATATGTCTTAAAATGGGCTACAGGATGTTACTTGTTTTCTCTTCGTATTGAGAATAACCTTTGAGTTTACTTTAACTAATTTCTTTTTTTCTTTACTCTTGCAGGTCGGCCACTTGGTATGCTACGATCCCGCGTTCACGATGCAGAAGTTAAATCTAGACCGTTTTTAGATTAAGTTTAGGAGAATTTGTTATTTCACTTTTTCAATACTGAAATCTTGTTTGATAGCATTTTGTTTATGACACAGTTTTGGATGCCATTTGGATGGTACAATTATGTACGAGTGTTAACTCGAAGATAATTCTGCTATTGATGATTTTACTTTCAAATCTTACTATTTAAGTTATTTATATTTGTTTGAGTTGGCGTTTTGAATTGTTTGTTATTAGCATTGTGTGCAACGGTTTGTACAAAATTGTGTATGATATCGTATTTGATATCATAAAGTTGTCAAGTGATATATATACATACATGCATAAAACTGCAACTACATATATGTGTATTTTTATACATATATGTGTAATTTCATGCCATTTAACAACATATGGTAAGCGTAACAATAATGATAAAAAAGAAAAGAAAAAAGTGGTATTTTTACATATGTAAAGCGTAGCAAAACGCATTTGTAGTGACACACTGACCGTAACAACAAATGCATAGTAATATAAAATCTATACCTACGGTCACTCAAACCGTAGTTATAACTTATTTCGACGTCACTTCTAACTACGGAAATGTTAACCGTGGGTAAATTTATTTCTACAGTTTTACGCCCTTGTGGTTACATTTTCTGGCGTAACAATAGCGTTGTTTTCTAGTAGTGCACCATTGGAGCACTATTAGAAATGAACACAAAAATGGCAAAGATGAACTAAAATTCGCGCGGAAAGACAATATATCGCCCTTCATTGCATCAGTAACGGCGATTAATCATATTCTCGCTTAAATTTATCTTATACGGCGATAAAATCATGGGCCTGTATTTAATTCAGCATAAACGGCAAGACTTGTAGTTAATACGACGAGATATAAGTTCTCTATTAATAATGATACTATAAACGACGATTAATTATTAGTAACAACGACGTTTTATTATCCCGGTAAAAAATCTTTAATATAAACGGTGAGAGTTTTCTAACGTCGTTAGTTGTTGTCTTATACGACGAGGTTTTTCGCCGTATATGGTCAACTTAACAGGTGTCCAAATTACTTTGATTTATCTGCCAAATTTTGGGGCAAAAATTTGGATAGCCCGCGCCGGAAGAGACACAAACCATAGCTAGGTCTCTGGGGAATGAAAATTTGACTCTTTCTTCTTCACATCATTTGAGAAGAACAGAGAGACGAGAGAAGAGAGGATAAGAGAAGTCTAAGGAGGAGAGAAGCCACAAGAGAAGAGAATAGAGAACAGAACAGAGAGAGAAGGGAGAACAGATAGAGAAGGGAGAATAGAAAGAGAATAGAAGGTATAATGGAGAGAGGAATCGCCATCAAACCCTGAAGCCACAACAAAGAGGAATCGCCTTCAAACCCATCGTCGACCCTTCTGTGGAACTGTAAGTTCATGTTTCATTTTTTTTTTTCATTCTGTATTTTGATTTTGAAATCAACCATCTCAATCGTTGATGGAGATGGTTGTTTGATTTCTCCTGGTTAATGAAGCTCCCAAAAGAGGGTTACATGAAGCCCTAAGTGTTCCAGAATTAGGGCTTCATGTAACCCTCTTTGGGGAGCTTCAATAACCAACATTCATCTATTGATTATTGTTGAAATTGAATGAAATTGTTAATTTTTTCTTATATTGTAGTTGAGCTTGCATGGAATTGGTAATCAGTTTTCAATTATAGTTGCAATGTGTTCAAATTGGTTGTTGATTTATAGTAAAAACATGTTTGTTGTTAAATTATATAGTTCACATCTTCATGAAACTGGTAATATGTTGTTGAGTGATTGGTTTTCGATTTTTTTTCTGATAATTGCCGACTTCCGAGCATGTTAATACATGAAGAACAAGTGAAACACAAAAAAAAATGGTTGTTAAAGTTCAATAAACAGCCTGGAAAATAACAAAAGTGCATTGTTTATATATAGAAACTGTCACTCCCAAAATTACATTAATATTTTTTTTAAAAAAAAGCGAAATATCTAACCAAAATAAAAGAACTGAAAACATGGTCTAAACATCAGGAGCAAGCAGGGCCAAAATAACATCAGTGGACACAGGAGTGCCTTCCACAGGAGGGAGCACTGCTAAGGGCATGACATCATAGACTGTTTCAACTCGTGCAACCCTTTCCTTAACGTTCACTTTCTTTCCACCAGGTTGAATCTTCTTTGTCATTTTGCCTTTTCTTGTCTTCCTTTTCACTTTCTTATCAGGGGCTTTCATAAAATAACTTGGCTGCCCCAGTTTCTTGAAAGTCGTGGCAAGTTGCCTCATATCACCAGTTGGGGATTTAAGGGGGCGGATAAGAGAAAGACACTGTAATTGGGTGTGGATCTGTGGCAAAACAGAACTGAGGTTGGGGGTTTTATAGTGTTCATCCTACGTAACAGTCCAATCGCTGGATTAAGGCATCATTAATGGGACACATGATGACTTCGAATTGGCATGCATCTTAGAAGCCAAAGGTACTACAATTACATATTCATGAAAGTGTATAAGCTACATATGCATGCATGAAGTTGCCCATAGCTCTTATTGTAAAAGTCTTATAACTTCAGAAATTTGTTCATGTGTAAGCTACTGTTTTGTACTAGTTGTTCAATTATTTTAATGTTTTAGTCTTAGCTTAATATTTATCATTTTCTAAATATAGTCTTATTCTAATTGGTTTTTAATTTTTGTTGTCTGGTAAGGACTGTCCCAACCGATCCTCAAATTCGATGACATGCCCCATTTGGGTAGCTGCCCGAAAAATCGGTGCAACCACAAAACAATACTCACAGAATTGTTAATTCTATGGTGTTCGTTTGTATATGCACCGGTTTTCTATGCGCCACCCAGTGGTCACTAAATGCTACCTTACTTTGGACATTGACAGCAAGCCGTATAGCTATACCCCCTCTGATTTTTTGATGCTAGCATCTCGATGAACGAATTGTGAAGACGTAGAGCACTGTCAAACCTGCACTTTTTTGTGGTACGTCTTCTTTCCTTTTCAACCATCATCTCTTCTCTTTTACGTGAAGCCATAACGTACAGACAAGTGACATCATCCTGAGCCGTTACAGTGCTGCAGTTGCACATGCTCTCCGATGCTGTTTCCAATTCCATGTTCTCTTGTTGAAAAGCGACTTCAAGGGTGTTGGACTTGTAATTATCAATTCTTGGGTTCGTTGTTCTAGTCGCTATCTTTAAAGAACCTTGGACATTGAATTTACCGGTTAGTTTTCCCTCAAGTGTTGGGTTGGATTGCCCGCATTTTAGCAAACTAACCAACATCTCAAAATCTTATCGATCTTAAAGTCCAGTTAATTGCATTTTGTGTTTTTTCAAATATACCGCAGACTTGAAACCGTAAAATAACTTAAAATGCTATATGTTTTAATATTGTTATGTATTGTTATCTTGTTCAGGTTTTTACAGTTTTTGGCAACTGCACAATATCGTGACCGTTTTGGCGCACTGCTCAAATGTGAAGGCTGAGCCTGCGGCTTCGAAGCCATTTTGACGCACTTTGGGAGATAGAGGTAGAGGTGTAGGTAGCTGCAGAGTATAGGTTTTCGTCTAATTTTTCAAGTTCAAGATAGATAGCTAGTATAGGTTTCGTATAATGCGCAGAGTATAGATTTTCGTATACTCTATTGGACTTGTACATTTGGGGTAGAACCTTGACAATGTAAATTTTGTAAAGACATATATATATATATATTGATGTTTTTGAAATGTGTTTCAATTACTTGCAAGTTTATGTGTTGCGTGTTGTGTTGGTTGTGCCTGAAAAATACCTACAGGTTGGAAAACTCCAGCTGTGATCTGGATATTGTTGCAGGGAATACCTCAAATACGGCGAGAATTTAAGCTTGATGTATTACTTATCAACAAAAAATGGCGAATGTTAATTTGATTGCCGTAAGAAATACCAATGAAATACGGTAAGAATAACTTAATATGGCCATATTTTTTCCGCATTACATAGCACACAAACTGCACAATCAAATCCTTAGACGGCAAAAATATTGCCGTATATATCAGGCCAAACACTGCGAGAATAAAGCATGTCGTCGTATTTGACCTTGTCATTTGCGGCGACAGTAAGTAAATACGGCGAGAGGGCATTAATGGCGACAGTTTTTCTGGCCGTAGGGTATTAACGTCAACGGACCTCGCGGCTGACCCATTTTTCGATGTTCAACCGTTAAACGGCGAGAAAAACCCTATAAACGGCGTTAATTTGTCGCCGTATTTTGGTCCGTTTCTAGTAGTGGAGATGGCTAATGAGTCAATAATAATATAAACATGGGCTTGCAACATGTGGTATATATTCACCAATCATATTTCATAACACTCCCCATTAAATATTCACCACTAAGGATGCTTCGTTTAAGAAAAAAAATCAATTACTAAGAAAAAATAAGTGTACAACTGTGAATTCAAATGTCATCCTTCTGGAACACTTCAGAATTATTCCTGCTGCCTCGTTGCAACCTTATTAGGAAAAATTATGTGGAACAAAAATCTTGACGAAGGAAAAAAGAGTGCATCACTTCGATTGGATCTCCTCTTCTTGGTAACACCTTTGTACCTGACAAACAAAACATTGTACGACTAAAATCTAATAATATATTCTTACTAATACAAAATAATGTGCGTATGCACATAAAATTACTCGGGGGTGTATATTTTCGATTTACTTCACGCAATTCTCATGGGTATCAACTGTTGGATTTTGACGCAGGTAACGCAATGGAATAATAATAAATTGATTCCTGATCAATCCCCTCCACGAATCGCATGCAAGCATTCATAACGTGATATGGGATAAACAATTGTGTACCTTATTTAACTGAATGATCACGAGAGGAAGAATGATGTCCACGTATCTACGAGTACGCACACCTAGGATTGAGCTAGCTACACGAAGAATGAGGCAGAAAAATATCACGCAAAACCAGGCACCAACGGGTCGCGCGCCACACCGAGGCCGGCTTCGCTAAGGGGGCGGACGGGTTGGCTTTGGCCTCCCTTGTCTCTCTCTCCTTGCTTTGTTATTTTCACACAATGATAAATCTTATGAAAATAATGAGCTAGGAGTGCCTATATATAGTTAATAACTCCTTATTAACTACATATTTCCCCCAATACGAATCATGTCCACACACGGATTAGTCCACCTTGCAAATTAGTCCTACTAACTTTGCTTGTGGTTGCGTTTTGAACCTTTCACTTAATTAGACGAACTAATTAATGCCCAAATTCAGTTTAATCCAGAAGATGTGTGACCCCATAGGTTTCTACTTAGTTGGTAGTAACAATTACTAACATAGAGCGGTCTAGTAACACATCTATGCCACCCAAATAATAGAAATAGTCACTGATCCGACAAACCTTGTGCCCAATGTTACCGTATTGCATTATCCCTTTGTCTCTATATCCGGATTGGACACAAGACATAAATGTCACACTCGTATATCCAATCCACAGTTTCTCGATCCTGGGAATAGGCTCATATGTATATATAACATCAATATCCCATATTGATTTATCCGAATCTAGCCAGACATTCCATAAGTACTACCCCTCGAGTGGTCGTTGATATTTACTCCCCTTATATAGGAGGGACAAATCATCTCAACATCATTACTATAAGTTCAAATCAGTTTCAACTCAGTTTCAAAAGACTTGAAATAGCTAATCTATTTCAAGGCCTTGAAACAGCTTTCAAAGCCTTGAAACTGGTTGAGCCTTATATGCATGGACTTAGGGGAGTTTATGATCTTAATTCAACTCCTAAACCCTTTTGCTTGATTATTTGATACTTGATGACGAAAGACAAAGTATCTTGACACTTTTTACAACATCTAATGCATCTGTTTGACTTAGTTTTGAAGGGAAATTTTGTTTCCTATTTTGCAGGATCTATTTCCTAACATGAGATGTTGCAGGAAAGGAAACTCTGTGTTGATTTTATTATGTGATCAATTTGATGTGTTTGGAAGCTTCCTAACAGATGTTTATACAATATCAAATCAGTATCATTGAAGATACTAGGCAAACTATCCGTTGGAGAAGTTGTTAGAGAAGTCAAAGTTGAAGCTACAAAATAGGGAAGTTTGTTAAAGAGAGATCCTGAAGATCTTCAATTCAAACTGCTCTATAAGAAGAGGGAAAGCTGAAGCATTGCAACGGGACAATAAGAAGAGACACACAAACACATTCAGGGATTGACAAGAAACAAAGAAGAAGATTCATTTCTCTCAATCCAAGCATCTGAAGAACACTTCATACTCACTGCAGATTCAGTTATAGTGTACTTCTTTTCTGAACTTCATTTGTATATCATTTTGATAATACTTCTAGTTCTTGTTCTCAATGATTGTTCAAGGTGAACAATAAAGAATTATTAGTTAATCAGATAGCTAGAGCAGGTACTAGATAGGTTAGTGAGAACCACAAACTGTAACAGAACAAGGCATCTCTCTATGCTTGAGATCTAGGGCTTAGTTGTTGATTAATAAGAATTGAGTTGAAGTGGACTAAACTCTATATATGCTGTGTCTCTTGCATTTACTTTTCAGTCCCATACTTAGAACTTTTGCAGCATTCAAAGCAGTTTCATTTCAAGGGTTTGAAACTCATTTCAAGGCCTTGAAATAGACTTATTTTTAATTTAAACTATTTTCATTCCAAGGACTTGAAACTCATTTCAAGGCCTTGAACACTCTTCTTACATTACAATTCTTTTTTAAACCACTCTTCTTGCAAGTTTAGCAAAAGTTGACGTACTCTATTCAACCCCGTCCCCTCTAGAGTATTGACCCTGTATTTCTACAAATTGTACACCCCTTCTATTGGTATCAGAGCTTGTATCACTACATAGATTTAACCATCTTGTGATTATGAGAACTGTAGGTGATGGTGGTTTCTCTCAGGGAAGAGCTGATAACAGACATCCTCTCTTCTGTGGAGACATTTTTGTTCACTGGAAAGCTTTGATGAAAATGTTCATCATTGATCAAGATATAGAGCTTTGGAATATCATTCAGAATGGTCCTCACACTTTCTACACAGACAAAGATGGGATTAAAACTCCCAAATCTGAAGAATCACTCTCTGCTTCTGAGCTGGAGCAATTTTCCAAAAATTATAAAGCTATGAACCTCTTGTGGTGACTTTTGAAGGAACCAGCCAAGTCAAGAAAACCAAGATCTGTTGGAATTGTGCCCTAGAGGCAATCAATTAATTGTGACATTTATGGATTTACGATTCATTATGTTATCGATATGGAGATATGTTAACATGAATGAAGTCCTTAGAATATAAGTGTTATATTCTTAAATATCCCTAGTCAATTATAATGATTAATGGGACAATCATCTATAGACTAGTATGGGGTTGGATTGATATGGAGATATCATGATCCAACACATGGGTATGCATTAGGAGTAATGGCATACTGGATTGACCCATCTCCGAGAAGGCTACATACATGTTATGTTAAGTCACAAGCGCTTCTCGCGGTGCAACGGTATTGTCATCCTTAGACTTGAAGTCACTAGATATTCTAGTTGTGGATTATTGTGATCTTGGTAGCGTTAAACGCTACACCGTAACTGGGTAGTTATAAAGGCGTGTACTGGATACAATAAGAAACAAGCTTAGAGATCGTAGTGGACGTAGATAGGATTTGTCCCTCCCACATAACGGGAGCAAATATCCTAGGCCACTCGAGGGATAGTGCTTATAAAATGTCTGGCCAGACTCAAATAAATCAATATGGGATATTGATGTTATTTGCACGAATAAGGCTATTCACATGGATCGAGAAATAATGGATTGGATATACGAGTGTGACTTGTATGTCTCGTGTCCAATCCGGATATTGGGACAAAGGGATGAGACAAATACTTGCACAAGGTTTGTCATGATGACTATTCTATTTGTTGGCTAGAATGGATGTCTTGCTAGAGGCCGCTCCATATTAGTAAATAGTTACTACCAACTAAATAGAACCTATGGGGTCACACGCCATATAGGGGTGAACTAGACATAGGAAATAATTAATTAATATGATTAATTAATTAGAAGGATCAAATCGCAACAACTTGCTAACTTAGTAGGACTAATATGCAAGTTGGACTAATCCATGTATGGACATGATTAGGATTTGCCAAGGTGGCCTAATTCATGTAGAGACATGATTAGGATTAATTTGAAAATAGAACTAATCCTGTATTGACATGATAAGGACTATTTTGCAAAAGGGACTAATCCGAACTTGAGTAGGATTATGAGGGGTTCTTTATGTAGTAGGACAAGGAGTTGTTGGACTATATAAAGAACACTCCTAGCTTATTTTTCTCTCTACACACTACACATCTATTTGATAGAAGAAAGGAGAGAATAAAGCAAGGAGAGAGCAAATCCCAAGCAAGGGCCGAAACCCCTTGGGACCGCCGCCCCTACCCGTCGGCCAATATGTGAGCCGCCCCACCTTTGGCACTCCATTGTTGGCGATTCCTTCTTCCTCCTCCATTCTTCCTAGCTAGCACATGGATTTGGAGGATCTAGATCTCACCTCTAGGCGTGGATCAACCGTAGAGACGTGACACTATTCGCGTTTGAAGTCATCAAGGAGAACCCAAAGGTGTGTTTATGATTTCTAACCCTTACCATCGTTATGTCTCTTGACTTGTGATCCTTGGAGGGTTTTGCATGGTTTTATGTTTGTTTATGCTTCCGTTGTGCAATCCATGAATCAAAACCCTACAGTGGTATCAGAGCCACAGGTCGTAGAGCATAAACGTGGTTTATGTGTTACGTTTTAGTTGTTTTACACCTTAAATTGATTGTTTATCGCGTAAAACAAGACAAATCAAGCATGGGATGCAATTTGTCAATCATCTATCATAACAAGATCTAATTTTTGCATTGGATGCATGAATTAGTGAGTTTGAGAAATTTTAGGATCTTAGATCTAGGGTTTGGGCATCCTTGGGGAAGAAGGAGTTCTTTCCATACAAGGAAACAACCAAACTTGGGCACCAAGCAAGGGAGTTGTTTTGGAAACAACTCCCAAAGGAGGTTCGGCCCCCCTAAGGGACCGCCCCTCCTTGCTTGCTGCCCAAGCAAGGCCGCCCTAGGGGTCGGGGCAGCCCTAGCCCGCGGCCTAGCCGCGTGGGCTAGGGGCCGACCGGCCCTAGGGCCTTGCGGTTCACCTTTTTGGGCCCGGGCAATTGGATTGTTGGGCCCATGGACCGTTTTAACCCTAGAATATCCTAAAATCAATTAAAATTGACCAAGCGCGTTAAAATCGGATTTTAACTGTTTATGTGCAAATCGCATGGTGATTGGATATGGCCTTATGATGTGGTTTGATGTGGATGTTTAATTTTGTGGTTTGGTTTTACGGCCTGCGAGCTGATCAATTAATTGTAATAATTAATTAGGGTTTTATGGCCTACGTGCCATTTTTTTTCTCAACTTGTGAGATTTATTTTATTTAGTATAGAAGTTAGCTAGTACTAGATAAAGTAGATTGTTAGCCAAGATTGAAGAAAAGAAGCCCAAAGCCAAAAAGGAGCCACAAAAGATGGAGCATGGAGCATGGAGCATGGAGCATTCCACAAGACTATGAAGGATGGACCAAAAGATCAAGACGCATGGAGATGTGTTTGCTTTAGGGTTCATAGATAATTCCATTGGCTTGGAATTATCTTAGTCTAGAAAAGGCCATATCCACATCACGTTTAATTTCTGTTTTGTGGTTGTTTATTTTATTGTCTTATTATTGTGTGGTTGGTGTATGGATGATGCATGCAATTAGGATAATAAGATAATTAGACAACCCGGATCTATTATTTGGAGTTGTGCCCAAACTCAAATAGATAGATTAGTTGATATCGATCAACAAAACAATTAAAATTGAATTTAAAATCCCTCAAAATTCAAATATTGTGTTCTTGCCTTCTCGTTGTTTAAACACTCATGATCATCATTATTTATCAAGTTAGTGCGTGCCAAAGCATGGCGACTTGGTTCATAATGATGGAATGCGATGGCACGTAACAATGTGCAATTGTTTAAATAAGAGGTTGAACACAACTGGGCTATTAATATGATTAAGAAACCTAGAGGCAATCAATTGGGATTATCCATATGGATGGATAAATAAGGAGTTATTTGCCCAATTGAACCAAGAGTTGCATAAGGGATGCAATTGGAATTGTTCCTACCTAAAGTAGTCAAATTATGGGTGACTTGCCAAAGCAAGCTCATAAGGAGATGAAACATGGATCTTGGCCCACTAGAAAATATAAGGATATTTTCCGCATTAATATCTTGAGGGTTATTAATCCGTAGTAAAATAGTGGGAGCTATATTTGACAATTTAAATCCTTGTTGAATATAGTTATACGTCACAAACTTTGCATAATCCTATTATGTTGAATACCCATGGCATTAAACAAATAAAAACGCGACTCTATCTATTTCCTAGACTGGTATAAAATTGAGAACTGTTCTCAAATAAAAGAGGAATTGTTGTACATCATAGAACATAAAGATCTCTTCCTACCAACTACCAAAACACACTAAAACCTAATGGAAGGGACATCAAAGAATGGTTCTTTGGATGTGACTTGCCTCATGTTAGCTGCCATGAACTCTGAGCTTTGGAAGCATGAAGAGAAACATGGAGAAGTATGACATGATCATATATTGAAAGAAGCTCTTTTAAAAGAGCGAGCTAGTCATGAAAGGTTTGAAGTGTTGCTCCACTTTGCGTTATGCAAATAAGCTAATTCAATATGATTGAATCATTAGTGAATGGGCATTATCTATGAGATAGATAAAGAATAAATGGTTATTCGCCCAAGTGGACCAAGAATTGCATTAGATGCAATTATGTTTTGTTTTAAAATTGATTTACTCAATATGATTGAAAAATCACTAAACAAAACACTCATAATGGGCATGGGCAAAGCTGTTAATGGTTAACAGCATGGGTAAGGGCAAATGGTTTGCGCCGACCCCATGGGTATAAAGCAAGCTTGTTGCTAAAAACCAATTTGCCTTGAAGTCCCATAGATGGTATAGAGGAAGAGAGACTACCCAAAGTACATGGAAGTAAATAATAAAGGAATTATGAATTCCAATTTGGGTATTTTGTTATAAAATTCAATGTGTCTATCTCATCATCAAGAGTATATGATACTAGATGAGGATCTCACATTTATAGAAATGTGGAGGATCTCAAGAGACGAAGACAATTGGATAAGGAAGAAATAATCCTACACTTGGGGCTATGAAGCAAAGGGTTGCTGAAAAGCCGTAGGGAATTATTTCTACCTTTAAGAAATTGTTCATGAATTAGACAAAAAGCGATAATGTCCTAGCTATGAGTAGGACCATTATCATATTTTCTTGTTTGGACAAGAAAGCTCCTTATAATAATAAAGGACAAATGTTGTTCCATTTATTATGATATGCATTATTGTAATGCAATTTTGTCTAAGTGGATTCTATATCCATGATCATGATAATTTCATATATAACATAAATACCTAGAGGTTTGCATATAATGATATGAACTTCACTTATCTTTAGCATTATCGTTTAGGCCCCATAAATAAGAGATACATATCTAGAACTCCATGAGGATGGATTTCTGGAACTCATTTGATTATTGAATCATATGAGACATGTAAGACTTATTAGGCAAAGATATGATCTTTTGGGAATCATACATATCGATGTATGAAGGCCACTAAGCACAAATGCTAAAGATGGTTTTCAGTACTTCATAATATTTACTGATGGGATCAGAGAAATATGGATTTGTGTATCTTATGAAGAAACAAATCAGAATCCTTTGAATTGTTCAAGGAATTCAGGAATGAAGTAGAGAACCAGATTGGCAAAAGTATTAGGGCTCTACGATTGGATCATTGAGAAGAGTACTTGAGCCAAGATTTTGACAAGAATCTATGGGAGTGTTGGATATGATCCAAAACTCGCTCCACCTAGCACGCCACATGGGTTTGGCGTGTCTAAGAGGAGATTTCGGACCTTGTAGGACACGGTTCGGTCCATGATGAGTCAAATAGAACTTCCAGTTTACTTTTGGGGCTATGTTCTAATTACAGCAAATTTCGCCCTTAACCTTGTTCCATCAAAAACGGATTATGAATAACGCCATATGAGATATGGACTAGGAAAGTGTCCTAGTATGTCATTCATAAGGATTTGGGGTTATGAAGTTTATGTAAAATAGTTTACAAATAAACTTGGACCCAAGTCGGATAAATGTTCTGTGGGATATCCTGAAAAAGATATTATTTCTACAACCCAATCGAGAACAAACTGTTTGTTGCTCGAACTACAGTGTTTCTAGGTAGAGATTGTCTCTAAGAGAAACAGTGGGAGGACAGTAGAACTTGAAGGAGTTCAAGAACCACAGTAGAACATTGATCCTTTTGATGGAACATGAGCAGGATCACAAGGTGTTGTGGAGCAACCTACTCAGATAACACAAGAACCTTGTAGGTCAGGTAGGATATGTCAAGGGACTAGAGAAATAAGGATTTCTCATAACCCGTGATATATTGCTCATAAAGATGAGCCTACAACCTATAAGATGGCCACATGTGGCCATACTCTCAGAAATGGCTTGGAGCCATGAGATACGATATGGAATCCATGTATACCAACAAAGTATAGACTTTGGTGGAACCACCTGAAGGGTAGGACCCACAGGGTGCAAGTGGGTTATGAGGAAACCAACATGGATGGTAATATGATTACCTTTAAGGGAAAATTGGTTGGATAAGGATTTCCTGTGAGTTCATAGTATAGACTATGACAAAATCTTTTCCCAATTGTGATGTTTAAATCCATTCGCATCTTGCTTGTAGCAATCTATTTATAGATTGGATCAAGCTTCTACGAGTTGGACTCTTCAAATGAATGATGTAATCAAAGGAGTTTGGTTCCATCAAAATTGAAGATGAGACTTGTGTCTACAAGAAGGTTAGTGGGAGCAAAGTTATGTTTCTGGTCGTGTATGTGGAGACATACTTAATCATTGGGAATGTTGCCCCTACTTGGCAGTCTTACGTAGATTGACTAGGGAGTTGACTTTCTAATGGTAGACTTAAGCGAAGCAACTTGTGAAGATCTATTGAGGTAGATCAAGATGGTTGTATAGCTTAGGTCATAGTACACAAATTGACAAAGGTGTTGAAATGGTTCAACATGAAAAGAATATTGATTCTTACCCATGTCACATGGAATTAGTCTTTGGAAGGCTAATTGTCTTACCAATTAGATTGGGAATGGACCGTATGAATTAGATTCACGAGATACGCCATGTTGTGTACTAGGCCAGATGTGTCATATGGTATGACACAAAGATACCAGTCATATCCGGGTGAGAGTCACTGGATAAAATATCAAGATTATCCTTGAGTACTTGGGAAGCACTAAGGATGAATTATTGATAAATAGATAATATGAAGAGTTTGCTGTAAGGGGTTACAGTGATGCGAACTTCAAATCTGACAAAGAAGATTTCAGATTATAAGTCAAGTTTTGAGTTTTGCCTTAGTGGGAGCGACTGTGAGCTGGAAAGGTTCCAGGCAAGATTCAGTCACTGATTCTAACATAGAGGACTGAGTAAATTAATGCATAAGATGCATTTATTCAGAATATTCAATCTCAATCAAATTGTTGATGGAGGAGATGTGAATATTTGCAAGGTGCCAGCATATGTCTCGCCCCTACGCAGTGTGAGCGTGGAGGGCCGCGCTGGATCAATAGGCATAAGATGCAGGAGATTGACTCTAGTGCAAGTGGGAGACTGTTGGAATTGTGCCCTAGAGGCAATCAATTAATTGTGACATTTATGGATTTACGATTCATTATGTTATCGATATGGAGATATGTTAACATGAATGAAGTCCTTAGAATATAAGTGTTATATTCTTAAATATCCCTAGTCAATTATAATGATTAATGGGACAATCATCTATAGACTAGTATGGGGTTGGATTGATATGGAGATATCATGATCCAACACATGGGTATGCATTAAGAGTAATGGCATACTGGATTGACCCATCTCCGAGAAGGCTACATACATGTTATGTTAAGTCACAAGCGCTTCTCGCGGTGCAACGGTATTGTCATCCTTAGACTTGAAGTCACTAGATATTCTAGTTGTGGATTATTGTGATCTTGGTAGCGTTAAACGCTACACCGTAACTGGGTAGTTATAAAGGCGTGTACTGGATACAATAAGAAACAAGCTTAGAGATCGTAGTGGACGTAGATAGGATTTGTCCCTCCCACATAACGGGAGAAAATATCCTAGGCCACTCGAGGGATAGTGCTTATAAAATGTCTGGCCAGACTCAAATAAATCAATATGGGATATTGATGTTATTTGCACGAATAAGGCTATTCACATGGATCGAGAAATAATGGATTGGATATACGAGTGTGACTTGTATGTCTCGTGTCCAATCCGGATATTGGGACAAAGGGATGAGACAAATACTTGCACAAGGTTTGTCATGATGACTATTCTATTTGTTGGCTAGAATGGATGTCTTGCTAGAGGCCGCTCCATATTAGTAAATAGTTACTACCAACTAAATAGAACCTATGGGGTCACACGCCATATAGGGGTGAACTAGACATAGGAAATAATTAATTAATATGATTAATTAATTAGAAGGATCAAATCGCAACAACTTGCTAACTTAGTAGGACTAATATGCAAGTTGGACTAATCCATGTATGGACATGATTAGGATTTGCCAAGGTGGCCTAATTCATGTAGAGACATGATTAGGATTAATTTGAAAATAGAACTAATCCATGTATTGACATGATAAGGACTATTTTGCAAAAGGGACTAATCCGAACTTGAGTAGGATTATGAGGGGTTCTTTATGTAGTAGGACAAGGAGTTGTTGGACTATATAAAGAACACTCCTAGCTTATTTTTCTCTCTACACACTACACATCTATTTGATAGAAGAAAGGAGAGAATAAAGCAAGGAGAGAGCAAATCCCAAGCAAGGGCCGAAACCCCTTGGGACCGCCGCCCCTACCCGTCGGCCAATATGTGAGCCGCCCCACCTTTGGCACTCCATTGTTGGCGATTCCTTCTTCCTCCTCCATTCTTCCTAGCTAGCACATGGATTTGGAGGATCTAGATCTCACCTCTAGGCGTGGATCAACCGTAGAGACGTGACACTATTCGCGTTTGAAGTCATCAAGGAGAACCCAAAGGTGTGTTTATGATTTCTAACCCTTACCATCGTTATGTCTCTTGACTTGTGATCCTTGGAGGGTTTTGCATGGTTTTATGTTTGTTTATGCTTCCGTTGTGCAATCCATGAATCAAAACCCTACAAGATCAACATATATCTCAGGCAATATGAGCTATTCAAGATGAATGGAGATGAGTCAATTAGAGAAATGTTCAAAAGATTCATTGACATTGTAAACAATTTTGATTCATTGGGAAACACATTTCCAATGAAGAAAAGGTTAGAAAGATTATGAGAAGTCTTTCAAAGGCAAAATGGGAACCAAAGACTACGGCTATTGAGGAAGCTCAAGATCTCTCATTACTTCAACTTGATGACCTACAAGGGAAGCTCCTTACACATGAAATATCCATGAATGAAGTTGATGGAGAATTACCAGAAGGTGTCAAGAGCCTAGCTCTCAAGGCAAAGAAGAATGTGTCATCTCAAAGCCTTGAAACTGAATATGATGATGTAGATCCAATTGCTTTGATTTCCAAATCCTTGACCAGAATTCTCAAAATGAAGAAGAACTTTGGTAACAAATACTTCAGAAGAGATAGACACAGATCTCTCAGTAGCACAGACTACAAAGGTAAATCTTCTTCACATGGTAATAAGCCTAAAGTCATGAATTCTTTGAGTGTGGTGATGAAGGACACTTGATGAGAGGCTGTCAACACAAAAAGAGCAAGAAATTTCAGAAGAAATACCATGATAGAAGAAAGAAAGCTATGATAGCTTCCTGGAGTGATTCAGAAACCTCAAGTGACTCTGAATGCCAACCTGTGCTTTATGGCCAAGCATGATGAAATTTCTGAAAAGAACATTGAGGTAATGGTAAACCGCTTGATTTCAAAACCAACAGAAGCCCTATCTGATTATCTTAGAACAATGCTTTTAAATGAACATGGCTTGCTGTAAGAGATTAGAGTTTTGAAAGAAAAATTTCATGAGCAAGTAAAAGAAAACTTGCGTCTTGTTTGCCTGAATCAGAATCTTGAAATCTCTCAGAAGAAAACTGACAGTGATTTCAAGGCCTTTAAAACTAGTTTCAAAGTCTTGAAAGCACAAGTCAAAGAATTGGTCACTGAGAACTCTCTCTTGAGTGACAATACAGTTAATCTAAGACATCAAGTTGATGAATTGGATAAACAAAAGACTACTCTAACTGAGAAGCTTCAAGAATCTAAACCAGTCAAAACAAAACTTGCAGGCTCAGAACACAATTTGAATTTTGATTTTTGGAGGTAGCATAAAGTCTGTTCACAAAATTGGTATTGGATACAATCCAAATTTTCCCAAAAAGAACAATACCAGATTTGTGAAAGCTAGAAGCAAAACATCTCTTAAGTTTCATTACTGCAATAAGATTGATCATGTTAAGATGACTCTTTTTTTTAGAAGAAGAGATTCTCACATAAAGAGGAATACTTTTCCATTTAAACTCAAAGGACAAGTTAGACAGATTTGGGTTCCTAAAGGGCTTAGACCACCTAACATGGTTGAACCTGAATATGAATCTAAATTTCACACTTGTTCTAACAGCTAGGTAAGGCAGTGAATGGTGTTTGCAGGTTGTCACCAAGACCAAAGAGCATAAATGGTTTATGGACTGTGGTTTCTCAAGACACATGAGTGGGACGAGATCTCTATTCTCAAAATTAAAAGAGAAATCTGAAGGTTCAATTACACTTGGTGAAAAAGGCAAATGCAGCATTCTTGGTATTGCTAAAGTTGGTACAGATTCTGGAAGTTCCATTTCTGATGTATATCTAGTTGATGGTTTGAAATTTAACTTGCTTAGTGTATCTCAGCTTTGTGATAATGGTAACAAGGTTATCATTGACAAAGAGAAATGTGTAGTGCAAGATGAAAAATCTGGCAATTGAATCCTCACTGCCTCTAGGTCAAACAATGTATGTACTTTTCAAACTAACAAAGTTTCAGGAGAAAACTTGAAGTGTCTCAAGGCCTTGAAAGAAGACTCAAAGCTTTGGCACAGAAAGTTGAGACACATTAGCTTGCATACCTTGAACAAGTTGGTTTCCAAGAACTTAGTAAGAGGTCTACCCTCTATCAAGTTCAAAGATGAAGAAGTATGCAAGGCATGTGCACAAGGCAAGCAAACTAGAAGCTCATTCAAACCAAATAACTTTGTAAGTACTACTAGACCCATTGAATTATTGCATATGGATCTCTGTGGTCCTATGAGAACTCCAACTCCAAAGGGTAAGAAGTACATGCTTGTTATTGTAGATGATTTTTCTAGATATACTTGGGTAATGTTTCTTAGAGAAAAATCTGAAGCTCTCTCTGAATTTTCAAAGCTTTGTAGATAACTTCAAACCTTGAAAAACCAACCTATTGCTTCAATCAGAAGTGATCATGGTAGAGAGTTTGATCAACTAGAGTTTGATGTACTCTGTTCTATGCATGGTATCTCTCACAACTTTTCTGCTCCTAGAACTCCTCAACAGAATGGAGTTGTTGAAAGAAAGAACATGACTCTTGAATACATATCAAGAACAACGCTTCTGGAAAACAAATTGCCAAAGTATTATTGGACAGAAGTTGTGAATACAGCAAATTATATTGTTGATAGGTTCTCGATCAGACATATTCTGAAGAAGACCCCTTATGAGCTGTTCAAAGGAAGAAAGCCAAACATTTCTTACTTCAAACCTTTTGGTTGTACTTGTTTTGTCCACAATAATGGTAAGGACAATCTTGGTAAGTTTGATGCAAGAAGTGATGAAGGTATTTTTCTTGGATATTCACAGACAAGCAAAGCCTATAGAGTTTACAATAAGAGAACTAAGCTTTTTGAAGAAAGCATTCATGTTATATTTGATGAAAGCTATGATGGTCATTCGAGTGATGGTTTTGCAGATCTTAATCTGAACAAGCATGATTCAGATACTGAAGAAGAATCCTCAAAAGGTTCCAAGGAAATGTTGCAGAAACAAAGAAGGCATTTTCAAGGCCTTGAAACTAAGGCTCAAAGCCTTGAAAAAGAATCTCCAGAAAAGACTGCAGAACAAGCTACTGCTTCAAGTTCTCAGAGACTTGAAAAACATATTGGAGATCCTGAACCTTGGACACCAAGGAAGAGATTTAAATATCTCTCATCTCGTCCTGCTGATAATATTATTTCTAATCCAACCACTGGTACACAAACTAGATCACAGTTGAAGAATCTTTGTGCTTTTAGTGCTTTTATCTCTCTTGTAGAACCTAAAACTGTGAAGGAAGCATTACAAGAAGCAGACTGGATTATAGCTATGCAAAGTGAACTTAATGAGTTTGAAAGGAACACGGTTTATAATCTAGTTCCTTCACCAAGAAATCAGTCTGTCATTGGCACCAGATGGGTATTTAGAAACAAGTTAGATGAGAATGGAAAGGTAATCAGGAACAAAGCTAGATTGGTAGCTCAAGGCTACAATCAAGAAGGAGGTATTGACTATGAAGAAACATTTTCTCATGTTGCCAGGTTAGAGGCAATTAGAATTCTACTTGCATTTGCATCTCACAAGAACATAAAACTCTTTCAAATGGATGTGAAGTGTGCATTTTAAAATGGCTATCGGCAAGAAGAAGTTTATGTTGCTCAACCTCCAGGTTTTGAAAATGAAAAGTTTCCAGATCATGTTTACAAACTTGACAAGGCTCTTTATGGTTTGAAACAAGCTCCAAGAGCTTGGTATGAAAGATTGTCAAAGTTTCTACTGGAAAATGATTTCAGAAAAGGATTAGTAGATAAGACCCTTTTCATAAAGAATCATGAGAAAGACATGCTTGTAGTTCAAATTTTATGTTTACGGTATTCTGTTTGTAGCTACTAATGATCTTTTGTGCAAGGAATTCCCAAGCCTTATGATCAGGGAATTTCAAATGAGCTTGATGGGAGAATTGAACTTCTTTCTTAGACTTCAAATTCATCAGATAAAGAAAGGCAGTTTCCTACATCAAAGCAAGTACACAAGAGATTTTCTAAAGAAGTATAATATGTCTCAATCCAAAGAGATCAAGACCCCCATGAGTTCTACATTGTCTTTAGACAAATATGAATCTGGTAAGAGTGTGAATGTGAAAGAGTATAGAGATATTATTGGATCATTACTCTACCTCACAACTAGTAGACCAGATATCATGTTTAGTGTATGTATGTGTGCTAGATTTCAAGTTGATCCGAAAGAATCACACTTGACTGCAGTTAAGAGAATATTCAGATATCTCAATGGTACCAAAGACTTAAGGTTTGGTATCCTAAACAATCTAACTTCTCTTTGTGTGGCTATTCAGATACTGACTTTGAAAAATATAAAGTTTATAGAAAGAGTACATCAGGATGCTGTCAATTCATTGGATCATCTTTAATCAGCTGGAATTCAAAGAAGCAAAACTCAGTTGCACTATCAACAACAGAAGCAGAATACATAGCAGCTGAAGCTTACTGTTCACAAGTGCTATAGATAGCACAAAAAATGAGAGAACTTGGATTTGATTTCAGAGATATACCTATCAAGTGTGACAACACAAGTGCAATATCTATTACAAAGAATCAAGCTCAGCATTCAAGAACAAAGCATATTGATGTTAAACATCACTTCATCAGAGATCATGCTGAAAAAGGTGATATTGTTCTTGAATTTATTTCTACTAACTTGCAATTTGCATGTATCTTCACTAAACCATTGCCAGATGAAAGATTCTCAGCCTTAAGATTGGAATTGGGCATGCTAAATAAAGAAGCACTGGTTTAGGGGAGAATCAGGTAAGTATTATGTGTTTCAAAGGTTTGAACTGATTTTCAAAGCCTTTAAAATCTTTTCAAAGCTTTGAGTATATGTTCCTTAAACCATATATTTTTTCAAGGCCTTGAAACCCATTGCAAAGCCTTGAAAATAAGACTGTATGTTAATTAGTCAATATTTTGGATCTGACAATGTTGGGTGTTGTCTTTTTAGATAATTTCTCAATGTTACCCCTCAATTTTTCAAATACCTCTTTTCAGCCAAAATAGTATTGTATCTTTTATTTCCAACGGCACACACAAAATTTGAATCTTTTTGATTCAGCAGATCTTAAAAGATTAGGAAGAATATTTAGTTTCATTTTCAAACTGAAACTCTTTTATATTTATCTTCTTCTTTTTTTATCTCCTTCGTATCTATCCAACCTCTCTCTTCTTCTCCCCAAACCATAATGAGAATAGAAGAGCCTCTGACAGAATCAAGATGGCTGGTGGTTCAAAGGCTGGCACGGAGAAAAAATAAATGCCATTGTGTAAGAGGTTCAGACCATCAGTGGGGATTCCAGTTCAAAGAGTCCAACAACAGAAGGAATGACACCTCCTCCTCCCAAGAAGAAGGCAAAGAAAGATCAAAAACCAGTTTCCAGCAAAAAGAAGGAGACGGTGGAATCTGCTCAAGAAAAACAAGAAGGGATTTAGATTCGTAGCCCTAAGAAGGTGAAGAAGAAGAATAATAAAGCAGACAAGGGAAAAGGAAAAGTGACAGAGGATTAACCAGAGGTGAACATTGAGATGGCACTACAGTTCTATTCAGAGAATAAGAAATCCACTGGTAAGAAATCAGCCCTTGATAATACATGGTTCATTACTCATGTTGCCAGAGGTCAATGGCTAGATGGATTTACTTCTAGACCAGTTGCATTCTATAGTTTGATCAGTGTTTCAATGTTACATGGTATGAATCTGAAGTGTATCAATATGTTAAAGAAAAAATCTCTTTGGTTTATGCTAAACCCTCCAGAGTTAGCCTACCCCAGACTCACCAGATTCTTTTACCTAAACATGAAACAACTCAAGAATATTGCGAACCTGGTGATTCAGAGAAAAGTTGCTGGCATTGATATGGAACTAGATCATTCTGAGTTTGCTAATGTTCTAGGTTGTCCTAAGAGGTATGATACCAGTAACTATCCTCCAAAGTGTGAATCCCTGAAACTAGCAAAAGAAGAGTTATTTTTACCAAATACCCCTACCACATCTAAGCAGTTAACACACTCTGTGTTGACCGTTGAAGCCAAAGTCTTATTTGCAATCATGATGATATGTGTGGTACCTAGGGAATACTCAAATGAGCTGATCACTGAAAGGATGTTTCACTTAATGTATTTGGTTATGCATGGTTATGAGATTGATCTTCCAAAACTTGTGATGAAACACATGTTGTATAGCCAAACCAACCAGAGAAAACATCCCTTGCCATATGCCAATTTGCTCACCTCATTCTTCCAACACTTTGAAATTCCAACTGATAGGAAAAGACTATTACTACTGGGTTTGGTATGCGTAATTAGAAAGCATTTGAGAAGATTGGTGTGGTGAAAACTAGTCATATGACTTGGAAGTTGTACTCAGACTTGACAGAGGAAGCGTTGAGTTCCAAGAAATTTCTCAAACCCAAGTCCCTGACCCCTACTTCAATCCAAACATCTCAGCCTCAAAATAACTCATTGGTCATTCAGAAGCTGGATGGACTTTAGATGGACATTAATGAAGTGAAGGAAAACCAACATGAGTTTGGAACTGATCTTAGGCAGGTGAAGTACATGGTTGAAAACATCTTCAGAAGCATGACAGTGTTTGATGTGCCGGAAGAGGTATCTCAAGCTGCAGAGGGTACCAAAAAGGATGGTTCAGCCAAGGATCTGCTCAGTGAACACTCAACTCAGGATGAGGCTGCTCATGTAAAGGAAAAAGGAAAGCAAGTGGTTGATGTACCAGTTGATGAAGATCAAGAGGAAGAAGTTGACAGTCCAGATTCAACAGCACTGCTAATAGACCTCAAGAAGAAGAAATCTAAGAAGACAGCTATTCCAGAAATTGTGACTGCTATTGATTTTTTTGAGGGACAAGGTGAAGCTGATGTTGATGTGGCTCAACAGGAAAAAGAACAATCTTATGATGATGATGGAAATAGTCAGGAAGAATATGCCAAGCAGCAAGGAGATGATGACCCAAACCCTTAACTCTTGCCTACTCTTTCTTATCTTTTTCAAGGCCTTGAAATCCTTTCAAAGTCTTGAAATTTTTTATCTTTTCAAATAGTCTTTCAAAAAAAATTCCAAAAACTCTGATCCAACATCTTCTCGTTCTTTTTTTATGAAAGTCAAAAATGGGGAGAATAATTAGGTTTTTATTTATCTGCTCACTAGGACATCTGACCTGGTTTTTTTTTGGTCAGTAGAATTTTCTGAACTTTGAAGATATGTGTTTATTTTCAGTAAGTTAATAAGTTTGATTTCTTTTGGATATTATGTGCTATAATTGATTGTACTATATACTAATGAGTATTTTTTTTGCAGAAACATAGTATCAAACAGATTGTGGTTTTGTCTTTCATCAAGGGGGAGATTGTAAGTTTAACTCAGTTTCAACTCATTTTCAAAGATTTGAAATAGCTAGTCTATTTCAAGGCCTTGAAAAACCTTTCAAAGACTTGAAACTGACTGTGCCTTATATGCACGAACTTAGGGGGAGTTTCTGATCTTGATTCAACTCCTAAACCCCTGTGCTTGATTAGTGATACTTTAAGATGAAAGACAAAATATCTTGACACTTTTTACTGCATCTAATCCATCTTTTTGACTTATTTTTGCAGGGAAATTTTGTTTCCCATTTTGCAGGATCTATTTCCTAACCCGAGATGTTGCCGGAAAGGAAACTCTATGTTGATTTGATTATGTGATCAGTTTTATGTGTTTGGAATCTTCCTAACAGATTTTTATACAGTATCAAATCAGTATCATTGAAGATACTAGGAAAACTATCAGTTGGAGAAGCTGTAGAGAAGTCAATGCTGAAGCTACAAAATAGGAAAATATGTTAAAGAGAAGATCCTAAAGATCTTCAATTCAAACTGCTCAATAAAAGAGGGAAAGCTGAAGCATTGCAATGGGACAATAAGTAGATACACACAAACACATTCAGGGCTTGAGAAGCAACAAAGAAGCAGATTCATTTCTCTCAATCCAAGCATCTGAAGAACACTGCATACTCACTGGAGATTTAGTTCTAGTGTTCTTCTTTTCTGAACTTCATTTTTATATCATTTTGATAATACTTCTAATTCTTATTCTCAAGGATTGTTCAAGGTGAACAATAGAGAATTCTTAGTTAATCAAATAGCATGAGCTGGTACTAGATTGGTTAGTGAGAACCACAAGCTATAACAGAGTAAGGCATCTCTCTGTGCTTGAGATCTAGGGCTTAGCTGTTGATTAATAAGAATTTGATTTGAAAATCCTGCAAGGAGAAGATCCTGAGGTAGAGACGTAGGTCCCAGTGGACTGAAATCTATATATATTGTGTCTCTCGCATTTAATTTTGAGTTCCATACTTGGAACTTTTGCAGCATTCAAATCAGTTTTATTTCAAGGGTTTGAAACTCATATCAAGGCATTGAAATAGACTTATTTATAAAATTCAATTGTTTTCATTCCAAGGGCTTGAAACTCATTTCAAGTCCTTGAAACACTCTTCTTACAATACAATTATTTTTGAAACCACTCTTCTTGCAAGTTTAGCAAAAGTTGACATACTCTATTCAACCCCCCCCCCCTTCTAGAGTATTGATCCTGTATTTCTACTTAATGTACACCCCTTGAACTACCATATCTAAGCTTGCTTCCTATTATGTTCGATAACTGCCTTTATTGCTACCCAGTCACGGTGTAACGTTTGACGAGATCGAAACATAATATTCCACTACTAGAGTATCTAGTGACTTCAAGTCTAAGGACTAGAATACCATTGTCACTACAAGAAGCACTTGTGACGTTAACATAATTAATGTAGCCTTCTCGTGGTGGGTCTCCAGTATGCCATTACTCGTAATTCATACCCATGTGTTAGAGTTGATATCTCCATATCTACCTACCCACATACTAGTCTTATAGTGATCGTCCTATTAATCAATATACACGACTAGGGATATTTAAGATAAACAGCGATCTAAGGACTTCATTATATTTGATATCTTCATAAATAATAAAATGAATATTCAAGCCAAAAAAAAATTCATACATAATAAGATTGCCTCTGGGGCATCTATTCCTAACATCAACCTCCATGGAGTTCCACAAATTTGTGATTCATATGTTGTATTTGTAACTAGTTACTTTTCAAACCATATCTTGTTGTTCCCCAAGACTAACACGACATTGTCGTCATTCTCACCATGCGAGATTACATTTATAAGAATGTATCGTGTTCCATACTATATCATATTTCTCATTTTATAAGTCTCACACTCAGAAGTGGACATAAACCTCAACGTAAGTCCCACACCATACAGCGGACAAATATTAACTACATAGATCTCACGCTTAACAACAGATATGTAGTATTTACATATAATGTTTTTTATTCTTCGAGTTTCTAGTATTTTAAGTATTATATTTATGATCTACATATTCAAATGATTGTACCCGAGCAATTGGCTATGCATCTGTTGACTTTATTTACTTATCTAGTCAACAATATTGATTTACAATAAATCATACTCCCTCCGTTCCTTCAATTTCTTCACGAAACCTGGAGACGCACGGATTAAGAACATGATGAATTGACTATTTTGCCCTTATTCATTTCATTTATTCCACACTCTCTTCACCCCTCCCATCTCTCTATCTCCTCTCAGATTTCAAACAGTAAAACACTAACAACATAACTAAGGGCCCAAAAGTTAGAGACTGCCCTGCCCCGAGGACGTAGGTCGTAGTGGTATCTTTCGCTTAAAGCGCCCGCACGTAGGTGAAAAGCAAAAGTATAGTGAAATGTGTTCTTAATAATCGAGTGATCATCAAGAGGGATGTTGTTAAAAATATAATTATTACATAAAAGCTAAATGCCCCGTAATGTGTAATTAAACCGAGTAAACCAAATAATCAACTGTCATGTAATCATGTTGATGCAATTGATTGTTGTAGATAGTGCTTTCTGACCTGACAGATCTTGGCCACGTGGCAAGCATCCAGCACACCATATTGTGCTCCGTACACACTGGATCACCAGCCGAGCTGATCCATGTGGGGGCTGCGAGACAGAGCCCTCGCATACCACTGCACGGGACTTGTAGGGACTTAGTGGTTTGGAGGCTAGAGTAAGCCCTGTCGCGTGCGAGCCAAGCCCGCGCGCGACCTTTAGTAACTGCTTTGAGAGATTTATGGCACGAGCTCCATAAACCCGGTCAATCCGGTCAAACCCGGTCAACCTCGTAACGGTTCCGGTATTCGCGCATAACGTGCTGTAACGGTCCCTATATATAAGGACGAACGTGTCGTTGTGGTTAAGCTAATTAAGACGCCATTAATGGGCGCATTAACCACACTACAACGGTCACGTTCCCTACTATATATAGTACGTTAACCTTTCCATACAAAGGAGAACACACTAGCCATACGCGGAAGCTCTGCAAAACCTCTGTCTCTCTCACAGACATTGCTACTGTCTTACTCTCTCCCTACACACAACCCAACTCTTCCTGTGCCATCTCTGATCCTCTACATACGGTGTACACGGAGGTCTCCCCGCCGGAATCTCTTGTGCACATTTTGGTGAACCCGACGTGAACTTACCAACAAAAGCAACCATGTCTCAGGAGGATGATATCAGCAACAGATCGCCTTCCACCGAAGCTGCCTCGGGAGAGGAGACCCGCCGTACTCCCACGACCCCTGGCGAGGCGCCGACGCTAGAATCCTTGGACGCTACCGTCCAAGGTCAGGCGAAAGCTCTCAAAGCTCAGTCTGCACAGCTAGAACGGATCCTGGCCGTTCTGGGCACCCTTGCGCCGAACCCTTCACCAGCCACCGCCGTCCCTCAAGGAGGAGGAGCCCCTACCGCTCCAGGACTGGGAGTGTCAACCACACCTCCCAACCCTAATCTGCAGACTCCACCGGCGACTACGCGGCTACCTTCAATTCAGGGGTCAACAGCTCAGATGTTGCCTCTCACTGCTCATACTCCTCAGCCTCCGGCTTTGGTACCTAATTCGGCGTCGCAGTATCCCTTGCCTCCTCCAACGGCGATCTGGGGCAACGTGAGCAGCCAATATGTCCCCAATCCTTCGGCGGCATATGTGTCGCCTCCGCCTGCGGCAACCCCTCCTCCTACCACCGAGGGAAGCATTCCAGAATGTATGACGTCTGTGCAGAAGCGCATGGACACTATTCTGGCTCACCAATCATTCGCGGATACCATCATCCCGAAGCTAGACAACGATCCACCCATCCCGCGGGAGATCTATCGCATGCCTAACCCGGTGGGGTATAAGGCTCCTAAATGGGACAAGTTCGAGGATGTCAACGGGAACGCTCATGAGCATGTCATGCGTTTCATCGATGTCATGGGGCCATACGGAGCCGATCCCAAATTGCTGATGCGAGAGTTCCCAAAATCCTTGGGGAACGTAGCGTACAAGTGGTACAGAACGTTGGAGGCCGGATCCGTGAAGACTTGGGACGACATGGTCCAGAAGTTCTATACCAAGTTCTTCCAGATGGAAGAAAAGGTGACAATGATCCACCTCTCGCGGATGTATCAGAAGCGCGAGGAGGACGGGATAACTTCCATCAAGAAGTTCAGGGCGAAGTCCTTGGAATGCAAAGATCCAATGCTCGAAAGCCGGCTTGTAGAGATATGCCTGCAGTGCATGCGAGACGAATACAAAGGTATGCTCATCAACTTGCAAACACCTACGTTTTCAAAGCTCATCGAATACACGAAGAACATCGAGCCTATAGTTGAGAGGCAGAAAAAGAAGAACGCTCCGGAGCGATCTTCGAGCGGTACCACCTACAAGATCGGGAGATTCAGTTACAAGAGGGGACGCGAAGCTGAGGTCAATACAGTTTCACCCCAGAAGCAGGCGAAGGTTGTGAACTTCGACGTACCACCTCTGCCATGTTTGGTGGAGGAGGCAAGCGACCTCTGCAGGCAATGGCGCAAGGACGGTGTCCTACCGCCGCTCGAGAAGGTACCCTCCAAGGAGATGGTGAGGGACCCGAAGTGGTGCGAGTACCACGGCAAGGTCATGCATCCCACAGCGGAATGTAAAAAGCTCAGGATTGTGTTTAGCCAAAAGATGAAGAACGGCGAGCTGATCGTCAGCGATCACAGGAAGGATGTGCGCAACAATCCACTTCCTGCCCATGCAGAGCAAGACTCGAAAGGGAAAGAGGTCGCCATGATCTCGATTGTGGACTTAGAAGAAGTCACGGAGGATGGTCTACCCATCATTGCCGAAGTCCATGAGGACGAGGACTACAGCGTAGACACAGAGGATGAACGTGCTGACCGGATGAAGGGGTCGCACGGCTTTAGCAGATTCTTCGACGAGATGAACTTCTCCGAGAAGTGCCGGACAGAAATGACGAAAGCAATCTTGAGGATAGCAGAGGACTACGAGGAGGATCTTGTCGTCTCCAACGGGAAAGTCATCAGAGCGCTTCGCTCTACAGAAAAGATTATGACCTTTTCTACCAGCGAAAAAAAGACAGATGCGAGCCACCAGAGGCCTCTGTATGTGACAACCATCATCAATGGCGTCGAGTTCAAACGAGCATTTGTCGATGGAGGAGCAGCGGTCAACGTCGTTTCGCTCCACACACTGAAGCTAGCAAGGATCCCCGAGCACAAGATTGTCAGGCGTCCATCTCCGCTGATGGGATTTGGAAGCGACTCCAGAATGACGATCGGATGGATCCGCCTGGGCGTTCAGATTGGCAAAATCAAGTGCTCAGCGAAGTTCTATGTCATAGATGCGAACACTACGTATCACATGATCATAGGTCGAGCCTGGATTCATCGTTTTGACGCGGTCCCTTCAACAGCTCACCAGGTCATGAAAGCTATCTGGAACGACATAATAGTCGAGATACCGGCTTCGACAAATCCATTCAACTTGGATGAAGCACATCTCAGCGAGGCAGTGTGGTTCACCGAGATGGCGGACGAGCAAACACCGGGACCATTCAACCCTACTCCTTTACCTCTGTGGGATGATATCAAGGATCAGTCACCTGCGGGAGTAATGGTGACAAGGGAAGATGCCAAGGAAAAGCCGCCCACACGCGAAGAGGCGCCGCGAATCGCTTACCATCGAAAGAACGTGTACACTTTGAAGAGAATAGCAAAGCATGACCCTGAAGGCAAAGAGATAGAGAGTTTCTACGCCAACGGGAAGAAGTGCTATCGCATATGAAGGTGCGCGGGGATGTCCTCACACGGGCATGGGGATATCCCTGAGCAAATCAACCAAATCGAGCAGGTTGCGGTAACAGAAGAGCCAATGCAGAGCACTCCAGATGAGAAGCTCAAAGAAGCACCCGAATGCATGGAAGATAGGCCCAGACCACAAAAGCAAGAGCTAAAGGAAGTGTTCCTCAGCCCGAACGAGGAAAAGAAGAGGCCAGTCTTTCTAAGTGCGGACCTCACAAGCGAGGAGGAGCAAGGATTGCTGCAGCTCCTGACTGAATACAAGGATGTGTTCGCATGGGAATATGATGAGATGCCCGGACTGGACACAAGCATCACTATGCATCGTTTAGACATCATCCCGGGTTCTAAGCCAATAAAGCAGAGCACGAGAAGCTTCAGGCCGGAGCTTAATGTGAAGATCAAACAGGAGATTGTCAAACTCCTGGACGCCAGGTTCATAGAACCGAATCACCATCCCACATGGCTGGCCAACATTGTGCCAGTGGTAAAGAAGAACGGACAGCTTCGCATCTGCGTGGATTTTCGGGATCTCAATCGTTTATGCCCAAAGGACGATTTTCCACTGCCTAACATCGATTTGCTTATCGATTCGACAGCGGGCCATCGCATGTTCAGTTTCATGAACGGCTTCAACGGGTACAACCAGATCAAGATGGACCCTGAAGATGCGCGGAAAACTGCATTCATCACTCCGGTGGGGGTGTTCAACTACACAGTGATGCCGTTCGGTCTCAAAAACGCAGGTGCAACCTATCAGCGGGCCATGATGGCCCTATTCCACGACATGATGCACAAAGAGGTGGAGTTTTATGTGGATGACCTCGTGGCTAAATCCAAGCAAGAGGCAGATCACCTGGCAGATTTGCGGAAGGTGTTCAACAGATGCAGACGCTTTCAGCTGAAGATGAACCCTATGAAATGCGCCTTCGGAGTAACATCAGGGAAATTCTTGGGATGCGTAGTACATCGCCAAGGAATCGAGCCTGACCCTGCGAAGGTATCAGCCATCACTGGCATGACGCCGCCCCATAACCAAAGTGCCTTGAAGACATTTTTGGGAAAGCTATCATATCTGCGGAGATTCATCCCAGCGATTGCCGAAATCACCTGCTGTTTTAGTGCCCTTCTCAAGAAAGATGACGTATACAGCTGGACTCCGGAGCACGAAGCTGCGTTCGAAAAGCTGAAGGATCTGCTGAGGTCTTCAAAAATAATGATCGCACCTCAACTAGGATCACCGCTTCTGCTATATCTGACGTCAACAAGGAGGTCCATAGGAGCACTCTTGGCTCAGGAGTACGAGGGTCAAGAGAGGCCTATCTACTATATCTCTCGCATTGTGCAGCCTGCTGAATCAAGGTACGCAGACATCGAACGTCATTGCCTTGCCTTGTTCTTCGTGATAGAGAAGTTGAAACACTACTTTGCGTCGCACAAAGTAGTAGTGGTCACCAAGAGCGATCCCATACGATATCTGCTAACTCACACTACTCCTGGAGGAAGGTTGGCGAAATGGTACATGACCATCTCTCAATACGATATCACATGCGTGCGACCGCGAGCGATCAAGTCGCAGGCGGTAGCGGATCTGTTGGCACAGTTCCCCGACAACAGCCACGAGCCCGTGATCGAAGAAGAATTCGAGGGACCTGAGATATATGCAGTCGACGTGCCCTATTGGACGCTCCATTTCGACGGTTCGTCAACAAGGAAATGCGGGGGCATTGGGATAGTCTTGACCAAGCCAGATGGAGAGGTCATACAGATGTCCGCAAAGCTCGACTTCGCAGTCACCAACAATGAGGCAGAATATGAAGCCCTCATAGCGGGGCTACGTGCAGCAAAGGCTTTGGAAGTAAGCAACCTGACGGTCATTGGGGACTCCAAATTAATTGTCAAGCAGGCCTCGGGCGAGTACGGCTTGAAGGAGATAAATCTTCTGTCCTACCGGACTTTGGTACAAAAACTGGTACAGCAATTCTGCGATGTGAGGTACGAACACAAGCCCCGAGCAGACAACAGGCATGCAGATGCTTTGGCCACCTTGGGATCCAAGGTTAGTACAGACAAATGTCCCGCAAGGATCTCGATCGAAGTGCAAACATCGTCGGCATTGACAGAAGACGCATGCGATGATGAACACATGGATGATACGGACTGGAGAAAAGCAGTCCTACGAGCTATTGCAGAAGGCACAAGCAGTGAAAGCTGGGCACTCACAAAAGGGTATTGCATACATGACAACACCCTTTACTACAAGGGCCCTGGCGGAATACTCATGCGATGCGTCTCCGAGTAAGAGGGACAGCTGCTGTTAGAGAAGATTCACCAACATGCTTGCGGAGAAAGTGAGGTGTCAATCTATCGGAAGGCTCAGAGATATGGCATTCACTGGCCAGATATGTCAACAGCCGCAGCCCTCATACAAGGAAAGTGCGAGAGTTGCGCACTGATCAAAGATTCCTTACTCATCGCTCTAACCGACGATGACGCGGACTGGAGGGGAGCCACTCTTTGACTTTCTCACCAAGGGAAACTTACCCGAATCGAGAAAAGAAGCGGAGAAGTTGAAAAGGAAAGCATCCCGATATGTGGTGCAGGAGAACTTACTTTGGCGAAGAGGTCATGAGGGCAACTTGCTGCGATGTCTAGACAGCAGGGAAGCACAAGAAGTCATGGACCTTTCTCATCAGGTGGAACACCAAGGAGGTGCGAAATTATGCAGGCGGCTCCTCTCAATCGGATATTTCTGGCCCACGATGGAGGCTGATTGCCGCACCAAAGTACGGCGCTGCCAGGAGTGTCAATTCAAAGGAAACCTAGTGCACGCTCCCGCTGTGGATCTACATGCATTGGGAACGCCATGGCCATTTCACACATGGGCGCTGGATTTCATTGGTCCCATCCGACCAACTTCGCATGGGAATCATTTTATTCTCACCGCAACCGAGCTGTTCACTAAATGGGTGGAAGCGATACCACTGAAGACGGCAAATGCGCTAGCTGTGGTCAACTTCATCCAAGAAAACATCATATGCAGGTTCGGAATTCCAAACACCATCCTTTCAGATAATGGTACTCCTTTTGTTAATCGCCAGGTGGCTGCGAAGTTAGCAGAGTACAATATCAGACATATATGTTCCACCCCTTACTACCCGAAAGGGAATGGGCAAGCCGAAGCGACCAACAAAACGCTGTTGAGGATTTTGAGCAAGATGGTCGCAGATGACCACAAGAAGTGGGCTGATTCTCTAAGCATAGCCATGTGGGCTTACCGAACTTCTCCAAGGACACCCACGGGGGCCTCACCATTCCTACTATGCTATGGGGCCGAGGCCGTGGTACCTGCGAAGGTGAGAGTTAATTCGGCGAGATTGGCCTTCCACGCACTATACAAAAATCAACGCGATCATGACTTAGTCTTGCTGGAGGAAAAGCGAGAACAAGCTAAAAGGACCAACAAGCGGTATCAAGAAAGGATCGCTCGCGCTTACAATAAGACGGTCCAGCGAAGAGACTTCGCAGTTGGAGATTTGGTCCTGCGCGCATCTGACCACTGCATGCGAGAAGCGGCTCATCTAAAATTCGCAGCCAATTGGGAAGGACCTTTCGAAGTCACAGAAGTCTTTGACAGTGGCTACTGCAGCATACGGAGGTTGCACGGAACGACCTCAACCCCGAGTTCAGTCAACATGCGCTGGATTAAGAAGTACTATCCTTGACTTCTCTCATTTCATGCGATTTATTATAACGTTGCTTCATGTCTTGTATGGCTATGATTCACACAATCTTCTCTCCCATGTGAGAGGATTGTAAGGTCACCTCTCCCATATGAGAGCACTATAATAAAAGGATTCTCCCAAATGAGAACTTCATGTTCCTAGCTGTTAATGTTATTTCATCTAGTTTGTTATTATTGTTAACGATGGGCTATCCGCCACAATAGCAACTTATTCGAATATGATCTCAAATGATCTTTTAAGCCTATCTGTCACGATAGCAGCCTGTGCCAACTACGATCTCAATCGATCTAAAAGCCTATCTGTTACGATAGCAACCTTTGCGAAATGCGATCTTAATTGATCTCCTAAGCCTATCTGTCGCGATAGCAGCCTATGCAAATGCGATCTTAATTGATCTTCTAAAAGCCTATCTGTTACGATAGCAGCTCATGCGAAAAATGATCTTAATTGATCTTCTAAGCCTATCTGCCACGATAGCAGCTCATGCGAAAAAAATGATCTTAATTGATCTTCTAAAGCCTATCTGCCACGATAGCAGCCTACGCAAAATGATCTTAATTGATCTTCTAAGCCTATCTGCCACTATAGCAGCTCATGCGAAAAATGATCTTAATTGATCTTCCAAAGCCTATCTGCCACGATAGCAACATATGCGAACGTGATCTTAAAACGATCTTTCAAGCCTATCTGCCGTGATAGCAGCGTTATACAAATGCGATTTAAAATTCGTCCTTAAGACTATCTATTGCGATAGCAACATTATGCAAAATGATCTTAAGTGATCTACAAAGGTCTATCTGATGAGATAATGACACGATCCAACCGCAAGTGTACGGCTGTCGCGTGTAGTAATATCCGGAAATCCGGGTTTATCGAACCCAAAGGACTTGTCGTGAACTAATTAGTATGATTAACTTTATGTGGGCTAGCAATTGAGAGATTTTTCTAAACTAAATAATTAAAAAGACAAATTAAGTATTTAAATATTAAGATTTAATATGGGAGAAACAACCAGGACACCTCGTTTGGGGGATTGCTAGGATTTTCTTGTTGACGACGTTCTATGATTTGTGAAACACAGACAAAATTCACTTTGCTAATCGAGCAATACTAACTCACCGAGTTACCAAGTGAGCATCCTATGCCTAGGTTAGATTAAAACCGAGTTACCAAGTTCTAATTATCCCTAAACATGCATTAACGATGAATTCTACTCTAACGATCCCATTCGACGTAGCCGAGTTACCAAGCCTATGAACGGGTGATTGTTTGATTTTCCGGTTTAACAATGACCGAGTTACCAAATAATTGCAAACTAAGTTCTAGCTAACAAGACGTCTCCAATTAACTAGATAGGATGAAGATCACAAAACAATCATAGCAAACGTAAAATCATCAATTAGGTTTATCAAAACATGAATCTCAATTCATAAAACGCATAATCAATGTGAAAACCCTACCCCAAATTCGGGTCCTGATCTAAGAAGTTTAGCTACGCATATTCATGATCACAAATACAAGCGTTCGTGTGATCATGATCAAAAACAAAGAAAAGAAGGAGAAAAGAGATCAAACAAGGTTTCCCAAGCTCCACGATGTGATCCAAGCTCCCAGTTGATGTCCCGTCCTTCAATAATGCGTCTCTCCTCTGAAAATATGACCTAATATGTCTAAAATACGTTCCCTAAGAGTCCCGGGTCAATTAGGAAAGTTTTAAGCATCGTTTCCTTAATTTTGGCCGCCTCTGCACAGTGTCTTCGTACGAAGACTTTTCTCTTCGTAGGAAGAGTCTTCCTGCGAAGACATTTTGTCTTCGTAGGAAGGTCTTCCCAGATAGATACTGTAAGCTGTTTTAGGAAGACTTTTTCAGCAACTCAAAATTTGGCTAAGTATAATCTCTTCGTACGAAGACAAATCTCTTCGTACGAAGAGAAGTCTGGGTCACCCAAAAACATCCTTTTTCGACTAATTTTCGATTCCTTGCCCGCGCCTTTGCTTCCTTAAGTATCTCCTCGACCTCGAGACTCCTTTTATGCTATAAAACATTCCCAAATTCCGGGGAACCCTTCATTCATCAATTTAGCTCCTCGAAAGGCGTGTTTGGCATTTCCGGATGCTTGTGGCCGCCTATTATCTCTTTGAGCATCCTTTTTGACATAACTTTTTCATCCGGATTCCGATAAATGTGATTTTCGCACCTTTAGATTCCTTTTGCGACGTAGACTTCATCCATGTAGAGAAATTCCCGTTTTCCGGATCATTTTCTCGTTTTTCTCAATTATTGCCTAATATTTGGCAAAAACATCCAAAACGCGCCAAATTCGTCTTTTCTTCTATTCCGAAGCTCGTTTCTTCTCTCCACTTGATTCCCGCATACGTAATTCCTGTCAAACAACAACACGAACACTACCGCGAAGATCAAATGTGATAAATTATCCAAATCATACTCAAAACCATTAAGAAACGCCCGGATTGTGCATTAAAGCTCAAAAACATCTAGAAGTGCATTTTCTTCTCAAATTAGCCAAAAATCCATCACTTTGCACCGAAACGCACAAAAATAACAATGTGAAACGTACATAGGATAACTCTTATTAAGGAGTTATCAAATACCCCCACACTTGCCATTTGCGCGTCCCGAGCAAAGTCTCATCTACTGCATTTAACTGTATATTAGCCGACAAGACACAAACGACTCTAACATGACTCAAGACACAACAATGCAGCAATATGATGCAAATGCAAATTCTAGACTCTATCTTAACACAACACACAAAGCGCTTTAAATCTTTCTTTTTGGTAAGATCAGGCAATCTCCCTCTCATCAACTGAAAATCATCAAGCTCTCACTAATCCTTTTTGAAATTCATATACACGTAGCAAGAATTTGAAATAAAAATTTGATTCAGTGCAAAAGCTCACTAAGGCGTCCCCTTTCCTCCACCAATTCAAACCAAGACACAAGCACGTCCTAAGTTTCATTGGGTCTAATTAAGTTCAAATTTCACTGTAGCCTTTCTTCGCCGAATCATCTGAGGTTTTCAGACCCTCTTAGCCTTTATTGCTTTTGAATGCAAATTGCCCCGGTGAAGGGAGTCACAACTCCTGTGAAATAAGGCTTGACTCTAGTTTTCCTCTCTAAGCTCTATTTGGATGGAATCCAAATTTTCCGTGTGACCGGAAGCACAATAGGTTGTTTCTCCTTGAAGCACAATTTTTTTTTTCTTGCTTTTCTCATTTTCTTTTATTTTCTACTCTGTTTTTACAACCGTGCAGTAGAGCCAGAAAGCGTGGGCTTTTTCGGTTAACTCTTGTGACCACCGTAAGAGATGGTGGTGTACGCCCCTCAACTTCACTTAGGCTGAGGCAACCGTACCACATGAAACCAACTCTACACGAAGGTCCACCCCAGATCAACAAGAGACCACAAGTTTCCACTTGAAAACAGAATATTCAGCTACAAGCAAAACTCAATCTAATTAGCACACTATAGGAAACTTAGGTATACTTTTTCATGTCATTCTTTCACAACTTCCAAAAATTCCCGGGACATCCTTAGTGAAACCTCCACACAAAATATTTAAAGAATAAAAATTTCCCTACTACGGCACTTCCTACTCAAAAGGATTCATTCACTAAGCTCTCTTCAGTTTCAAGATCCTCAATTGCCTTTTTCTCAAATTTTAAATTTTTCAATTTTTATGAATTTTCTCTTTTCTCATTTTTTTTGTATTTTTTTTCAATATCCTACCTCTATATGCAAGGGTTTGACACGAAAAAAATTTGACACAACACAACTCAACTTTTTGGTGGGTATACTCAATTATGTAAAAGTGCACACAATATGTAAACCACACTACACAATACGACAATATAAATAAAAACTCAACTTTTACCACAATACTGACTCACAATACGAACTAAACACATCCTACATGTAACTGGCTATGCAAGACACTATGGCTAGCAAACAGATAAATCACCCCCACACTGAATGCTTCGTTGTCCTCAACGAATTCAGAGAGTATGCAAGAAGACTCAGCAATCAATGTGTAGGCCAGTAGATGAGATGGAGCATGACATACTTATATAAAAGAAACACAAAATTTAGCAAGAGAAAAAGATACTCACAACCACCTCAAGGGTGGGGACGAAATCACGCCAAGCAGTCCCCAAGCACAGTAGTGGTGCCACCATGCTCCTATACAGTCAATGTGTACTCGCACACCGGGGTCGACTGCCCTCCTATACTAAAATATGTGTCTTGGAGAATCCCCAACTCGCCAATGCAAGCCCCTGTGAAGGTCATGTGTGTCATCGCACACCGGGGTAGATTCTCCCATAATCTGCTCAAATATGTCACTTGGAAAAATCATTAGTCCCTCTCTCTCTCTCATCTCTCCAAATAACATAATAAAATAACTGAATTTGAAAACACAACTACGCTAAAGCAAATAAATAGGTTGGGTTGCCTCCCAACAAGCGCCTTGTAATTTAAGGTCGACGACCCGACCCAGTTACCTCAAAAAGAGTTTAAGGAGATTTTTCTCTCCACTTTTTCTTCTTCCACCATCGTCTCTCTTTTTGTCTCTTCTCAAGTGAGCATGCATGAGACGCATATGGCAAGAAGAAGTTGTTGAAGACGGTCTTTGCAAGTTTCTTCTTCTTGTGCTTCCACTCCTTGATCACCGGTCTTCTCGAGAATTCATTCACCACATCATGACCCATTGTACCTTTCCTCTTCTTCTTCTTCTTCCAATTCTTCAGAATCAATATCATCGAGGATCGGTTATGTGGAAATAGAACCTCAGTTGGAACCGTAATGGCAAGGAGTGCCGTCTTGACTGTTTCCTTCCCTAGCTCTTGTCTTGGAATCACAGGTGTCAAATCATGTACTGCATAAAACTGGGGTCTTTGGTCTTCCTCATGTGATTCACCCCATTTTATGATCTCCCTGAGATATGGACTAGACTCAGGAATTTCTTGATATATGTCCATGTGAACATCTCCATGCAATAATTTCTTAGCTTCATGGCTTTGTTCTTTAAAGCAAATATCTTCAGTGGGCCATAAGATCGCGATGTCCAAACTCTCCCATTCATGCCATGACTCCGGAATTATGCGAGGCATAAGTTGTATAGGCTTCACAATATCATCCCAATCTGAGTCCGAATCTGAGTCTGAAGCAGCCCAAGAATCTATTACTTCATGATGAATAGATTATAGACATAGACCTCTGGGAGTTCTTCGTCTTCCTCTTCACACTCCTCAACTAAGTCAGGAATGATGCTACTTGGCCCATCGTCATTATCTGCATATGCCAATGCACTCGAAAGTTTTGCCAAGTGTTGTCCCTTCAGCTGGAGAGTTTCATCCATCCTATTAAGCCCTTCCTCCATTCTGTCCATACTAGCTATCAACTGCTTCAATACTTCTTTAATATGCTCATATTCTTGATTGCAAGGAGGAGAGGTGTACAGATCTCCATAGGAGTAGTACGGTTGGTAGACTGGAGAATGCCCATAGTAATTCTGCCCCCACATGATCACCAAGATACCTGCACAATTATTCACTAGGAAGCAGGTGAAATCAAAAAATAAATAAACAAAAGAAAAAAAAAATTCCCTAAAGTTAATAATTCTAACTAATTCAACCGAAGTCCCCGGCAACGGCGCCAAAAACTTGACACGATCCAACCGCAAGTGTACGGCTGTCGCGTGTAGTAATATCCGGAAATCCGGGTTTATCGAACCCAAAGGACTTGTCGTGAACTAATTAGTATGATTAACTTTATGTGGGCTAGCAATTGAGAGATTTTTCTAAACTAAATAATTAAAAAGACAAATTAAGTATTTAAATATTAAGATTTAATATGGGAGAAACAACCAGGACACCTCGTTTGGGGGATTGCTAGGATTTTCTTGTTGACGACGTTCTATGATTTGTGAAACACAGACAAAATTCACTTTGCTAATCGAGCAATACTAACTCACCGAGTTACCAAGTGAGCATCCTATGCCTAGGTTAGATTAAAACCGAGTTACCAAGTTCTAATTATCCCTAAACATGCATTAACGATGAATTCTACTCTAACGATCCCATTCGACGTAGCCGAGTTACCAAGCCTATGAACGGGTGATTGTTTGATTTTCCGGTTTAACAATGACCGAGTTACCAAATAATTGCAAACTAAGTTCTAGCTAACAAGACGTCTCCAATTAACTAGATAGGATGAAGATCACAAAACAATCATAGCAAACGTAAAATCATCAATTAGGTTTATCAAAACATGAATCTCAATTCATAAAACGCATAATCAATGTGAAAACCCTACCCCAAATTCGGGTCCTGATCTAAGAAGTTTAGCTACGCATATTCATGATCACAAATACAAGCGTTCGTGTGATCATGATCAAAAACAAAGAAAAGAAGGAGAAAAGAGATCAAACAAGGTTTCCCAAGCTCCACGATGTGATCCAAGCTCCCAGTTGATGTCCCGTCCTTCAATAATGCGTCTCTCCTCTGAAAATATGACCTAATATGTCTAAAATACGTTCCCTAAGAGTCCCGGGTCAATTAGGAAAGTTTTAAGCATCGTTTCCTTAATTTTGGCCGCCTCTGCACAGTGTCTTCGTACGAAGACTTTTCTCTTCGTAGGAAGAGTCTTCCTGCGAAGACATTTTGTCTTCGTAGGAAGGTCTTCCCAGATAGATACTGCAAGCTGTTTTAGGAAGACTTTTTCAGCAACTCAAAATTTGGCTAAGTATAATCTCTTCGTACGAAGACAAATCTCTTCGTACGAAGAGAAGTCTGGGTCACCCAAAAACATCCTTTTTCGACTAATTTTCGATTCCTTGCCCGCGCCTTTGCTTCCTTAAGTATCTCCTCGACCTCGAGACTCCTTTTATGCTATAAAACATTCCCAAATTCCGGGGAACCCTTCATTCATCAATTTAGCTCCTCGAAAGGCGTGTTTGGCATTTCCGGATGCTTGTGGCCGCCTATTATCTCTTTGAGCATCCTTTTTGACATAACTTTTTCATCCGGATTCCGATAAATGTGATTTTCGCACCTTTAGATTCCTTTTGCGACGTAGACTTCATCCATGTAGAGAAATTCCCGTTTTCCGGATCATTTTCTCGTTTTTCTCAATTATTGCCTAATATTTGGCAAAAACATCCAAAACGCGCCAAATTCGTCTTTTCTTCTATTCCGAAGCTCGTTTCTTCTCTCCACTTGATTCCCGCATACGTAATTCCTGTCAAACAACAACACGAACACTACCGCGAAGATCAAATGTGATAAATTATCCAAATCATACTCAAAACCATTAAGAAACGCCCGGATTGTGCATTAAAGCTCAAAAACATCTAGAAGTGCATTTTCTTCTCAAATTAGCCAAAAATCCATCACTTTGCACCGAAACGCACAAAAATAACAATGTGAAACGTACATAGGATAACTCTTATTAAGGAGTTATCAGATAACACTTGCACTTGAATCTGAAAGCAAATCACAAGCCCATTTGCCAAGATGGCACAACTGCGAAAACACGATCTCGAACGATCTAAAAACAGTACAAAGTGTTCATACAGCACTACAACGGTGAAATATGCCGATACACATGCGAAATTGTATTTTGTTGTAACAAGACAGCAGATAATACAAAAAGCCATTTATCATTATGAGTCAAAAGACTTACAATTTATCTGTCTAGATAGCAGCTTACAAGCGAAAAAAGTTCAAATCTAACTACGCAGCCAACATGGCTTACAATGCATTCGAAAAGTAACTTACAAGCGAGAAGTTACACATCGCGGGAATCCTGACTAGAAAAGGATGAACCTAACGGTCCTAGCACCGGCTATGCGAGATATGTGGCTGAAGATCTGTCGCAAGTAGGGACTTGCTATAAAAAGAGCATCCTACGAGAGACACATGAAGCCATACGTTCAAGATCCCAGCATTTGACAAGGCCCTTATCTGAGCAGTACCCCATGAGACGCGCCTGAGGAACCACCGGTTCCGGCGTACGACATGCAAGCAGAAACTCCGAATGACAAGGGGTCCTTGTCCGCGGGAACGAACGCAACGGTTCGACACCCTGAGCTCACGAACGTGGGGGCAATAAGTTCTCCTCCAGCGATGCTGGAGGAGAATTCCGCCGCTCATTACGAGTCGGTAGCACGGTCACTACGGCGCTGCACCTCACCGGGAGGCGGCCGGAAACATGACCTGCAAACATAATAGACGAAGAAAATTCTTCGAACACACATGAGATATCATCTCCATCTTCTATATGATGGTCATAAAGATCAATAAGCCTCATAAAGCGGATCTTGGAAACTATTTCTAGAGCACAAAGCGCAAACTCAGGTCTCATGACTTGGATTTGCCATGAATCAACGAAAAACAAGCGTTGAAGCCAGCAGTCGTAAGGACTCACGACAAAGCACATTTTTGGGATGAAGAACCCAAATGGCAAAGACAGGGTTTATATAGACCTTGTGGAGACTCTTCAGTTGCCAAGATGAGTCAGCAGAATTTGAAAAGAGGGTAAGGTCAATCACTTACGCCTTGAAAAGCGGTAACGATCAATTACCCTGCTAAAGGCTACGGCGATTCAGTTGCGTATCCTAATTAATGACGGATGGTCATGATTCGGATGGACTTCCCAAGGAAAGCGTGCTTATCTTACGAGAAATTAGCGCGAAAATCAAGCAGAATATCAATTGCTGATGTCATAATTGGATATGCACAGAGATATCCTATCAAATCCCGGAAAGGGCAAAACGAGCATGTCGATTCTTTTGTTAAAAAAAAGGGGGGAGAAACCCTAGGAACATTACATTAATGTTTCAGCATTACATTAATGTTCCAGCTATTTGTTTGCTACTTTTCAAATTCAAAAAGTCAAAGTAAATTCTTGATCAAGGAGTCATGAGGGGTGAACTGACGGCTCAGATTCTCTACCTGCTCCACTTCCTGCTTCAATTGCTCGCACTTGGAATTCATCTCATGATAGAGCTTCATAGCCTCTTCAAACTTTTGCTTTTGCTGCTCCACCTTCTGCTTCTCAGCTGCGAGGTTTTGGTGGCCGAGTTTCAAAGTTACGGCTGCGCGAATCAGGGTAACTCTTTTCATAAGAAACTTGAAACCCAGTCTGCCTTGAACTTTGGCAAGAAGATTTTGTCACATGCCAAAAAGCAATTCGGCACTCTGGGCAGAAATGGTCGTAGGCGTGGCCGCAGACAGCTGCTCCAAAATCCAAATGGCTTCGGTAAGAAACAGCCTCCTGTCAAAGGGCCCTATCTCCAGAGATCTCGCGAATGATTGGGGGTAGGTGAGGCGCATCCGAACTAGCCAGTCCACATCAGTTTGCTTCAAACCTAAAGCAATGTCAAAGCTAAATTATGCTATTGAACTCGCAAATGAATAATGCGAGATGCAAACAGCAAACCTCTACTTACCAGTTCCTTCAAGGATCTCACGAAGATAAGGAATGCGCATTGCTGGAGAGGTCGAAGGCTGTCCTCGCTCCATAGCTCTCCTATCAACTGCGAGCTCTAACCCCTCATAGTTAGGAGGAAGAGTATAAGCCGCACCAGCTGCGATTGCAGTCCCGACCTGCGAGCCCCAAAAACTCCACGCAGGAAGAGGTGCCGCCGACTCAGTCATCGTTGGAGGCGTAGTGACAGCCGAAGTTGCTTGGCGAGGGACACTCTCAGATGCGGTTGCATCAACAGTACTTGTTCTTACTTCCTCAGCGCCAGTATGGGCATCTTCCTCCATTAGCACAGCGTCAGCTTCGGCATCATCAGAAAGTTCGATGATGTCCTCAAGAGGCTCTCCTGCATGTTCAGCAGCAGCGACGGGCTTCTCGGTATGGGAACTCGGAATCGGAACATAGGACGCAGAAGGCTGACTTCTTCGCTCCAGCACAGGTTCATCAGCATCGCCTGCGATACAAAATGCGATAGTATGAGGTAACTCGTATTGTACGTTATCTTACTATCTTTGCTAAAGCTAAGAGCAAGCACCTCCACGCGAAGGTGGGATTGAAGTATCTTCGTCATACACTAAAGACGTGGAACCATGCCCTATTAGTGTGTCCTCATTGAGCATGTCTTTAAAATGAGCGTGACCTGGGATGCGAAGAAACTAGTCATGAACATGATTCAAGTTGCTAAGTCTAGTCCATGCACATCGATCAAGTGATTACCTAAGGGTTCACCGCACTTGCCTACTAGCCAGCGGCGAATGTCAGCTTTTGACACACCATGTTTTAATGCACCCACTACAACATCTCTATAAGTTACTGCGAGATTAAAAATCTCACCTTTATTGCCGCCTGCGATTTCTTCAAAATCTGCTTGGGCTTGCTCCAAAGCTGCTGCATCCTCTTCTGGAGCTACATCCTCCTCCTCAGCCTGAGGAGCTACCTCTTCGGGAAGCATATATTCCTCATCAGTGGGACGCACTAAGTCTTCAACATGTTGCTCTTCGAGGCTCCGCTGCCTTACACGCTCGAGCTCCTCCTCTTCTCGCTGCCTTCTTCTTTCAGCAGCTTCCGCGGCTGTCTTCCTGGACTCGGCAAGAACGTCCTCGCTTATGGGTTCGTCTGGAATTTCAGAATGAACATCCCTCTTTTGTCTCTTGGCAAAAAGGCCACCGATGGTCTCATCATCATCATCATCTGCGAAGAAACGATTGGTTCAAAATCGAGTTGCAAGAGAATTACGATAATGAAAGGGGAAACGCGATGGAGGTACCTCCTAATTCTTCCTCATGTATCACATTTGCTCTTTCTTCTTCTTCATCTCCTTCTCTTGGCTCCCGCCTCTCCTCTTCTTCCTCCTGGTTGAATGGAACAAAGGTCTCGACTGCGAGCTCTTTCCGCGCTCTACTAGGCATGCGACCTTTACCTTTGTCCTTGGCAGAAAGGGACCTCGCTGGAGAGGAAGTTGGAGCACTTCTAGGGGAAGAAATTGTAATTCCTTTTTGCCTGGGTTGCTTCACTCTCGGCGCAGCAGTCGCTGGAGGAGACGGATTATCTCGGGGCGGAGATGAGGCCGGAGCATTGTCTATCAGCGAGTCAGCAAAAGCATTCATGACTGCGCGAATCCTGGTTTCGGCCTCAGGATCCATCCTCGATGCCAGAAAGAACGACTGTCCTTGTCTTCTTGTAGCAACAATGGTGTTGACCAGCGACTTGGAACGATCACCAGATGCAAACCGCCGCACATGGCACTACAGCAAGCAGTATGGAATAAAGATGTCAATATGAGAACATCAAGAGGCTCAACACATGCAAAAGAAGTTGCTTACCTTAGCGAAAGTCTCGCTATATCTGACAACATGCGAGTCGCCTTTCCTAACTGCGGCGAGATTTTCATCCAGAATGATGGCAGGGCACAGATGGTTCTCATGATCCAACAATGAGTAGCAACCATATTCAGACTCGTCCAGACTGCAATTGGGACGAAACGGAAAAGAGTTTCTTTTGATCAAGGGAGCTCTACTTGGCTGGGGGGGCCGATTGTGTCTCAATTCTCGTCTGCTGGGCGATCCAGTATGCGAGCCAGTTCTTGGAACAACTGCCCTCGCGGTTACCTGCAGGCTGCTCAAAGGGAAGATTGTTCATAAAAACTGTTTTGCACTCCTTTGTCAGCAAGCGCTTATAGCAACCTCTGATAATAGATTGTGGCCAGATTGATGGTGCCACTGCATCAAAGCCGAACTGGGGAGAAACGCGAGTGGGGTCGACATCCACGGTAATCCTCTCATACCTCGGCGCGAGCTCACGAATATGCTTTGCGAGAGCAGGGAGGGAACCTCGCAGACACCAGCAAAAGAATTAGCGGTAGCGTTCATGGAAACGCGATCCCTCTTCAAAAAGGAGCTCTTCTGAGAAGACAATGCCCTTAGAAGGGTACAGCTTCGGAAACCATCGCACGTTCTCAATACGCGCGGCATAGGGCCTGGCAATGAACTCTTGCCGGTTGTCGCATATCAGGCTCCAAACGCACTTGGTATTGTTCGCTCCGAACCACCTCGCAGCTCTGCCGCTGTTACGCTCCTCCACCTCGCCTGGGGGACACCACTTGTTGGGCTTAAGAGCAGTTGGGGCATAGGACGGCCATCGCTCAAAGACCCACATCGTCAAGAAGGCAATGTTGACGAAAGTCAGTATGTCGAGGCGGCCACGCGACTCTTTCATGGCCACAACTAGCTGATCCAGTCTATAGTACAACGTACCCAAAACCAAGGGTCCGAGTGCGACTCTCTGGCCAAGCGCCAGCTTCACAGCAAGCGGCAGAACGTGATAGAAGACCCCATCATGCGGGTGACCATCGATTAAGTACCTCGACAGCCAGGCACAGAGGAAAGCACAAAGGGTCAAGTGATAGCCTTTACCCTCCACATAATTCTTGGCCTCTGGGTCCTGACTCAGAAGCTTCTTGGTGATGCTGCTGTTCGCGTAGTCACGGAAGAAGTACTGCACCCATTTGTTCCAAGTATTCTTCGCAGACGTATCAACCAACTGCCAGTTCGGAAGGGCTTTTGTAGTGGTCCACCGGGTGGAGATTTTATTTACCTCTGACAGGCACTCCTCCATCTGCGTGTACAAAGCGATCTCCGCATCCGTCCTCAAGGGACTCAAAGGGTCCACTTCACCCATTGGAGATAGATCATACAGCATATGCACGTCCTCGAGCGTGGGGGCAGCCTCGAACTCAGCAAAGTGAAAAGTGTGAGTCGCAGGCGAGTAGCGGGAAAGAAGGTTTAGAAGCATGGACTGGTCCAGCTTCACGGCAGCACCCTTCATAGCACGAACGGCGAAGTATACGCCGGCCTCGTTGAGGGTCGCAGCATGATTGGTCAGCACATGGTCAATCCACTCATCCATATAGTCCAATTTCTGGACAAAGGCTTGCGTGGAAATCGCAGCATAGGGGAAGTACCCATTCTCGATTCCCAATCGAACCACGTCCTCGGAGCCAATCAACTCGAGCAAGGCTGAGTTAACTAGGGGAGTCAGTGCTAGCAATCCCTCATTGGGGACAGAAGCAGGCAATTTCTTCGCCTTGACCCTCGCGTGGTAGAAGTCTTTGCCACCCAGATAGGGGGCTTTTCGCCATAGAGCCTGCGGAAGGTCAGGTATTTCTTCGTCCTCCTTGGTGGGTCTAGTTCCTTTTGTCTTTGCCATTCCTGCGGAAAAGCAAGAAAAAAGGGGGGAGAAATATGCCACACTTCAGTTCGAATTCTGAGATTCAAGATTTGTGGAAAGAAAGACGAACAGTTTCTGGTATCATTTTCAGAAATTAGAGGGTTGCATTATCAGTGATTTCAAAGCCCTACATCCAAGGTCCTTAACATTAGAGGATTAAATCAAAATTGGTTTCAAAGATTGGAGCTTCTTCACAAGTTTCAACAGATAATATGTCATGGGTTTGCAGATCCAACACAGTTCAAAGCATACACCGGTATTCTAAATTGAAATTGAACAAGGCCAACCTTGTTTTCGCGAAGCCTGCTTGGATACACACAGTTGGAGAAGACGATTTGCAGTTCTGAACTGGTGATTGATTATCTGAATCTGCTCTCGAAGACTTCCGGGTATCATTCACTCTAAGAGAAAGAAGCGATGCTTTGCAACAATGGAGAGTACAACGTATTTATCCAAAAACAATGAAGGGTTGCGTCCTTTCAGTAGTCGAATCGCAACCGTCACCGTCGAATCGCGCAATCACAGGACAAGCTGACGTCACGCCTAAAACCCTAAAGGCCAGAAGGCACGACTCTAGGGGTTTTAGGTCATAATGGCACGCACGGGGGCTGAATTTACCCGTATTTGAATTGGTGCGTGGCGGCGACGCGTATGTTGGTTTCATCGCATGGAAGTCTATACAGCTATGAGTCTTCACGCGCAGAAAGGGGGCTAATGTAGATAGTGCTTTCTGAGCTGACAGATCTTGGCCACGTGGCAACCATCCAGCACACCATATTGTGCTCCGTACACACTGGATCACCAGCCGAGCTGATCCATGTGGGGGCTGCGAGACAGAGCCCTCGCATACCACTGCACGGGACTTGTAGGGACTTCGTGATTTGGAGGCTAGAGTAAGCCCTGTCGCGTGCGAGCCAAGCCCGCGCGCGACCTTTAGTAACTGCTTTGAGAGATTTATGGCACGAGCTCCATAAACCCGGTCAATCCGGTCAAACCCGGTCAACCTCGTAACGGTTCCGGTATTCGCGCATAACGTGCTGTAACGGTCCCTATATATAAGGACGAACGTGCCGTTGTGGTTAAGCTAATTAAGCCGCCATTAATGGGCGCATTAACCACACTACAACGGTCACGTTCCCTGCTATATATAGGACGTTAACCTTTCCATACAAAGGAGAACACACTAGCCATACGCGGAAGCTCTGCCAAACCTCTGTCTCTCTCTCAGACATTGCTACTGTCTTACTCTCTCCCTACACACAACCCAACTCTTCCTGTGCCATCTCTGATCCTCTACATACGGTGTACACGGAGGTCTCCCCGCCGGAATCTCTTGTGCACAATTGTGAATCCAAAAGAAATTTTATCAGTGTTAATACAAAAGCTATAATTTGTGTAGGAAGGATAGCTCGCCAAATTAAATATTGTATAAGAACAAATATCGAAAATATTTATATTTGTTTTAAATGACTGAACAAAAAATATAATTTGGATCATGAGTTGTACCTGACTTTGTGTTTAGAGGGAGCCTATTACAATTTATACACCAAATGATATTTTAAATTTTAGGAGGACCCTAAGTTACCAAATGCAACTGAAATTATTAGAGTATATCCAACTGTATTGGGGTGGGGGGAGGGGGACAGAGAGGGGGTTTTAGGGGGTGATTTTAGGCATGTGCGGGAGTGGTTAGGCGGGGACTTCCCCAAGGACTTCCCATTCATGGGGTGGCTAAATAATCCAATATTTGGATATATTAATTAGTCTCGATAATATTTTATGATTATAATATGTTTTTTAATCACGATTAATTTATTTTAAGAACTTTTATTATCTATAAAATAAATATTTTTGCTCGACATTTCAAATAAATATATATATGAGGAAAAAAATAGTTATTTTATTTTTTTAGAAATTTTATTTTATATTCCTTTAAATTTGATACATCTATTTTTTGTGACAAATAGAAATTATGAATATTAAATTATTGATCAAAAAAATTAAAAATACGCCAAATCTTTATTGAATTACAATCAAAATAATTCAACTTATGTGCATGAAGAAATTTTCAATCCCTTCAATTAACAAAAGCACGATTTTGGTGACAATTAGCAATTATAAATATTAAATTATGTATCAACACAATTCAAAATATGCTAAATCTTTATTGAATTACAATTAAAATAGTTCGACCTATGTGCACGAAGAAATTCTCAATCCCTTCGTTTAACGAAAGCACTATTTTTATGTAGTCATTCTTAATTTGGTTTGTTGTTGTATTTTGTGTGTTTCATTAACTTTAAATTCGTTGTTGTTTGTACTTTGTAGTAAGTTTTAATTTTATTTGTTGTAAGTTTCTCTTTTATCGTACTTGTACTCGTTTTGATGAATAAAAGTATTGTTGTTGTACTTTTACTATCATTTTTGTGAATTTTAATATTTATAAATAATATTTATTATTTATTATTATAAAAAAATACCTTTAAATCATTTAATATGCTTTGAAAATTTATTTTATTGGGCTTGATAGGTAGGGTTGTTCAAAAACCTGAGCGACCGCCCAAACCGGCCGGTCCATACTGAATCTACCTAATATATAAAGAGGATTGGGCTGAATAATTGATTTCGAGTTTATATAATTTCAACCCACCCTATGAAAGTATTTTGGCCGTTTAGCCCCAAACCGCCCCCGCCCAACATAATATACTATTTTTTTTAATATACTTGTAACTCTAGAGTTATAATCCAACATTGTTATCATAGTAAATAATTATATAATTATTTAATATAACTTAATAATCTGTGATCGCAATACTGATATTTTCGTGCACAAAAAAATATTAATAAGCCTTTCATCATACTGACATATTAAATATACAAATCTCCCTTAAACATGCAGCTTTTCATTTTCTCAGGTCGCCGATGTTCCCAAAATGTCTCATGAACATTACTATTAGGCCGCTTGAAATAAATGTTCTAGTAGTATAAATTATTTTGAATATTATCGACGCGAGTAAGACTTTTTGATCAATGTTCATTCATCGTTTGCTTCCTCTTCTATAGTTTCTTGATAAATGCCCGCCAAAGCCAAGCCGAATCGAGCCGACCCAAAATAGTCGGTTGTGTTTGGGTTTATCGATTACTTTGGTAGGTTTGGGTAGTGATTTTCTCAACCCGAGGTGATTTGGTTGGGGCGGAAATTAACTATTACCCCCGCCTAAATCGCCCCACAAACACCCCTAGTGGGTGGGAATGAGTTGTAGATGATGAGTAGTTTGGGGGAGGGGGACAAGGAAAGAGAAAATGGTGGGCCTGTGGGGGTTGGGGTGGGGGGGGGGGGTTGGGTTGGAGATGCCTTTAGTGGTAGCCTGTTGTTGTTTGATATATTTCTTTCACTTGAAAATTTCCCGGGAAAGAGTTTCAAGTTATAATATCATAGTTATAAGTGATAGGTCAAGGTACTTGCTACATATTAATGTTATGAATATGTCCGGAAGGGGGAAATGTACTATCCGCTAGTTTAGGATTGCTTCTGATGCTAACAACTACTTTCTGATAGCAGAAGAAGTTTTTAGTGCGCTTGGTTAAAATATTGTTTTTTTTAAATTTTTCAGACAATTTCTGCAGTCCCGCGACAGCTTTTAGGAAGAAAGGGGATATATGCTTTTCCAAAGCATACTTTTGATTAATTTATCTACAACTGGTTATAAACCTTACATTTTTAAAATTTTAATAGTTATCTTTATGAAACGTACATGTCGTATATTTTGACATTTTATTCTCTCTGACACCTCACTCAGGATTCCTTGAATATGCGCTTCCTCCTGTTCCTCCAAACTCACGCGCTTGGCCCTTTCTAATCCTTCCTCCATATCATCATCAACATCTTAATTTCCTAACTTGGCTAACATTCTCACCCACACTCCTAGCAAGGGCTTTCTCCATGTGACGACACTCTTTCACAACTCGCCTCTTCTGCGCCCTTTCATCTTGTCCGAATTTCCTGAAAGTGAGACGCTCCCACTTCGCGAGTGTAGACAATGGAGGATCTGGGACAACTCGCATGTATTCCTGTAATCAGAAGAAAAAAAATGACACGTGGTTAACTTGTTTGAGGACCGAGGGTGAGAGTAGGTTTGCGGTAAGAGCAAGCCAACGTATGTTATCCAGGGGTTTAACAGTGATTGATTGGCTGGACTTGTCAATCTGAAGTGTCGTCGGTGTTGTAGGTATCGTGTTGTTGTGAATGGGCTAACAACACTGTTAAGGATCGTGGGTTGTCCGTACACCCACATTTCTCCCATTGGTTTCCTAGCCAGACTAGCATAAATAGAACAATCTATTCGTTGCTGTTCACGGTGATTTCACACTATGATTATTCTCTGTGAAAAGTACCGAATGGCTGCCAACAAGGTGTCTCTCCCCTTCAACAGTATAATACTATTTATTTCCACCCCTTTCCACTATCTCTCCATGCTTTCCGTTTAATCTGAGTTCTTGCTATAAGGTTGTTAGCTCTGACTTGCTATAATCCGAACACTATCCGATAGTCTACGATCATACCTCTCTATTTTCTTGTAAACAGCCACTTTTCTTAGGTTTCGTTTAAACCCCACAGATGCTAGTTATCCTTGGAGTCACTGGAGATTTAATGTTCATTTCAGCTAAGTTGTGGATATGTCACTAGGGATTGAATGATCAGTTGCAACTAAACTATAGATGTTCTTCAGACTCCTTGGATTTGCATGTGTGATTGAATGGTTATTTGCACCTAAACTGTAAATATACCCCAAGTATCCGTGGATTAATCGAGGTGCGTGCAAGCTGGCGGGACACCACAAACCCTGAAAAAAATATACCTAATGATTTCGTGAATTAATCGACTGAATTAGGGGGCAATTGGAATAATGCCAGTCTTCGAATTGGTGTTTGAATTCTGCACTTGGCTGAATTGCTATTTTAAAACATACCCCCCTTTTTAAACAGATGCTTACAAAAGTTGTTAACAAACAAGTGGGGCAACTGGGTGTGACATGGCTGATGACATGTACCCTAAAGTTGGTGAGAAACCATTGAATTACCCTGCTACCCTTGTCAGTGAGAGTGATATTCAAACTCAAAAACAAACCCTAACAAATGTGTAGCTCTCTCTCTCTAAAAACATTTAGTGATTCTATCTACCCTAACCTACCAAAGTACAGTTGAATTAACTCCAACTGTAAACTTAATGAACCAGCTGCATTACAGCCTCAAAACTGGTTCATCTTTCACTCTCATTTGCTCTGGTTCTCCCACTTTGTGTATAGAAGTCTCTCTCTTTCGCCATTGTTGTTGAGCTACGGTAAAACCTAAACTCTAGTTCTAATTTTGCTATGATTCTTATATTCTCGTCAGAATGTTCTAAAATGTGTGCTAGTATAGTGTTTTTATTAAATTTGATCTTCAGTTGTGTTTCTAATTAAATTTAGGTTCATTATATTAATGTTGTGTTCTTAGGTCTAATTTTGGTTACACGACTTAGTTGTTCACTTCATAGACTGGGACGGCATTTGCATCGTCCCAGTCCTTTCAGACAATACAGGGACGAGCATCTACTCGTTCCAGTCTCCACACAATCCACAACACACATACTCTGACGAGCATACCCTAAACCCTAAACCCTAAAATTATTACAAAATGTTTTTAAGCCTTGTCAAAAATGTTTAGTGTAATTACTAAATCATAAAATCACGTAAGGTAAACTTTTAACCCAAAAATCATGTAATCTTGAACTCTTAATCATGTAATCCTAACACTTGGATCATAACCCTATATCATACAGTTGTGAAGTACTACCTTCAAACCAACTTAGGAACCATTACAATGATCACTAAAACTGATATTCAAACCATATAAAACCCCTCTAATCAATAAACCATGAATTCCTAAATCATAAATCCATAAACCCCAAGTCCTGTAAACCCTTAAACCATAGATCATCTATTCTAAACCCTAAAATTGTAGTCAATAAACACTTAAACCAACTAAATACCATCAATATGGTTACTAAAAATGTAATTCAACCATGTAATACCCCTCTAATCAATAAACCATGAATTCCTAAATGCTAAATCCATAAACCCCAAGTCTTGTAATCCCTTAAACCATAGATCATCTATTCTAAACCCTATAATTGTAGTTAATAACACTTAAACCAACTAAATACCATCAATATGGTTACTAAAAATGTAATTCAACCATGTAATATCCCTCTAATAAATAAACTGTGAATTCCTAAATCCTAAATCCATAAACCCCAAGTCATGTACCCCCTAAACCCTATATCATGCAACCTAAATCCTCTTTGTAAGACCTCCAAGACTGAGACGATGGACATCTCGTCTCAGTTTTCAGATCCAGCCGAGGTAGTTACTCGTCTCGGTATTAGAGGTCTTCCACGTCTTAGTTTTCACTTCATAAACTGGGACGTGCATGTTCACAATACAGGGACGAGTAACTTCTCGTCTTAATTTGTAGTCATCCTCGTCCCTGTTATTTAAAGGTTCTTACTTGCCTTATCTTGCAAGTCACCAGGTGTCACTGTCCCCACACAATGAACAAATGTGACACCAGTAACCCTAATATCGTAAACGGTAAACCCTAAAATATTACATATACCCTTAAATCCGACATTTTTTAGACTCGTTAAAATCCTATTATCATAAATAAAATGTTTTTCATATAATTTAACCTGAATCTTTAAAACCCTAACATTGTAAAAAGTAAAACCTAAAACTACTAAGTACATGGGTATCAAAAATATTATTCAATAATTTTAAACCCCTTAATCATAGATTATCTAACGTAATAATGTTAAATGTTAGGAATGCCTCGCAGAGATTATTATTACGTCGTATTTGTGAGCCGTCAAACGGTCATATATACCTCTTGGCCAGGATGTCAGGAGCAAACGACAGGATATAAGAACGCTTGCTATATTAAGTATGCAACATATGAAGAAGCTGCAAATGCGTGGTTTGAGAACAAGCAACGCCTGCGTGAAACCGACCGTACTAGACAACCAAATTCATACGACGGTCCATCCACTTCTCTAGACGTAGTTGCTCATGCGCCTCAAAAATCTAACTTGTTCCTTGTTCTCGTGATTGGTTTTGTTGTTGGTTTCAATAGTTGCTATATAATCATGTCGTAGGTATGCGTTCGTGTGTTTGTAATTGTTGGTAGTTGTTGTTTGTTCGTTGTTTTCCTATGTAATCAATTTTTAGTAATAAAACAAAATTGAAAAACAAAAAGCTCATTCAACACCAACAAAAGTTTTATCTCATTACAAGTTTTGTACACCAAGTCCACCTACTTACGCACCATCTTGTCTTTCCTCTTACCCTCTCCATCGCAAACCGGAAAGTGAAAAGGAACCATCCAAATTAAAAAACAAAAATTTTCCTTCATCTGTTTGATCGCCTTTTTGTTTAGTTCAGTCCAAACCCTAATGGGATTACATTCCATAAGGTGCTCGTTGACATAAAAAGCCCGAATCTTTTTTCATATTTGTTGCATATCTCCATCTATCATGGGGCTTGAAGTAGTGCGTCATCTCTAACCCATTCCTCTTAATTAACAACCTGTTTGGCTCTGCATACACCGGACGCTTTTAGCATCTTAGGGAATTCCTTGCAAAGAGCACCAAGGTCCCATCGAAGACTTGAACTAACATATTTTCCACTTCAATGTAAACGAGCAACCAATTTCCTGCCCCTCCCTTATATGGCATTTTTGAGAAGTATGGCATGAGCCACTTACGTGCTTTGGCCATCTCTGTCCCACGGTACGGCCTACTCCCTTCAAAATAAATAGTCAACTCCTTCTGCCGCGCTTCCTCAGTCAAGTTCTTATTCACCCATGTGTCATACCACTTACCGTCGGTAATGGCTATGTCGGTCCTGGCTTCGCGACATTACTTCGAGTACAACCGTCTAAGCACATAAGTCATCTCATCCATTTGACCCCATCCCAAAGTACATTTATCCGAAAGTAAATAACGGAAGAATTCTCGTCCAAGTACCTTGAAACCACAGTTTAACCCCTGGTAATCTTTGAATGGATCGTCTATCCAAGCATAGAATGCTTTGCGAAAGTCTGGGCCCCGCTTAGTCTTATTCCTCATAGCAAAATCTGGAACATACACACTGGAGAGAAACGTCTTATGAATACAACCGTCTTGTGCCAGTGCAACCCCATACGACGTAGTCTCCCAATCAATTCTAGCACGATTACGGCTCCAGTAATGTTCCTGACCATTCTCATAAATAATTGCCATCTCATCCCGGCCGTATATGTCATGTAACTCATTCCCTCTCTTATAATCGTAAAGCGATTGGGGAGACCAGCCCTCTTCCAATCTTTCACTTTCAACCGCGTCATACCACGCATCCCAACCCTGAGGTCCAAACTGATCAATCGCAATCGATTCAGGCTCTGGATCTGATTCTTCAACGAGTTCCGAGTAATTATATTTCATCCATTCTTCTAATTCTTCATCGGTGGCTGCATCCTCATCTTCCTCAACCCCACCTGCTTCTGCTGCCCTGGACGGTCCTGCTTTAGTTTCTACGATTGAGGGTGCTTGGACTTGCCTGGACCCCCCTGCTTCTGTGTATTTTGTGGGGTTAGCCTCAACTGGATTGGAGCCATCGGTTCCTTCTGTTTCAGTGACTAGGGTTGACTCGATTGTCCTGGAACCCCCTTCCGCTGTTTCTCTAACTGTGGTTGGCTCGATTGGACCGGAACCCCCTGTCGCTGTTTCTCTAACTGTGGTTGGCTCGATTGGACCGGACCCCCCTTCTGGGTTGGAATCAATGACAGCTTCTCTTTCTGTATCCTAACAATAGGATGAATAGATTTATTAGGTCACAATTACCTTACATTACATAAGTCAAACACCGTAAATAAGAACAATTTGCGTACCTCGCTAAGGAACCGAATGCCGGACGTTGGGTCTACTCGCACTTCTTCCCAAGCGGTGTGCAGATTTTTTACCATCTTGTGCGTTGCTTGTCCACACTCACCGAGCTTGTTCATTCGTTCCTTCTCTTTCGTGTCGTGACGCTTGATCTTTTCACGTACACTAGTGCAACCGGTCTTACAATCGTTTTTTAAGGGAACCAATTCATCCTCCATCTTACCCATCCTACTGCTCATTTCTGTCATTTTCTCACTCAAATGGATCTAATTTTCTTTGATAGGAACCAATGCCTCTTCAAAAGCTTTCCGCATTTCCCGCTTCAAGTCTTCTAAGTCAAATCCCACAGTTCTCGAAGGTTCTGGTCGACCGACAGGTGGAGGTGTTGCAGACACCGAAGGTTGGGTTCTCGGTGGAGATGGAGGTGGGGTTGAGGAAATCACAACTGCACCCTTTCTCCGTCTCAAGACAAGACTGGCATCCTCCTATTTCTCTTCTTCTTCCTCATCAACAAGAGCAAGTTCTTTGCGCTTCTCCGTCTTCTTCTTATTCTTCTTGGACTGTGGTCCAGGCTCGTCGTCGGTAATTGTTTTTTTTCTGCTTCTTCTTCTGGGGCCCGACACCATCATCCTTTGCAACATCCTTCTTCCTCCTCCTCTTTTGCGGCGTATCTGAAGCCACTACCTCATCCGCTTGCACTCCCTCAAAGTTGTAGCTGGGTGTGAATTTCCGATTAGAACTCATGTCATCCTCAAGCACCGTCCTCTTCTCGAACAGAGCAGTCCACCTGGGGTGAAGTGGTTGGTCGGGGTGAGTCCTCCTGTATTCAATGAGCTAATCCAGTAGTGTTGTTTCTTCTCTTCCTCCGTTGGGACGAGGGTAGGATTAACAGACTTTATCTCACTCCAGCATTCCGCTGCTTCTTCCAAGCCCAATGCGCATCCTCTCCACGTCCAATTAGCCAAGCGCGGCAACTTCCTTTCCTTATCTGCCCTCGGTTTTCCCAGCTGATCACCAAGGTGGGGTATGGCCTCGCAAATCCGTGCCAGAAATATGTGCGGAAAGTTCAACATGTTGTACTTCCGGCGACCGTGACCATCCATATTTTTGTTCCAAGCCTCCTCAGCCACTTGCTCAGCGAAACCTTGCCACGAGTACCTGCCCCATTCGAATTTGTTTGCCCATTCAAAATTGGAAAGCAGGCCAAACGGTGTCATGGATATTGTGTCCGCATTGGTTTTCACAGACGTCATTCGTCCAATCAGGCATACCATTAGCAGTCTCGCATAATCAAATTTCTCCTCCTCAGTCAAATCTTTAATTTTGGGCTTCAGGCCATGCAAAACCTTTTCAATTTCCAATACATTGATGTTGTTACCGAACCTGTGATCAGGTAAATACTTTGCAGCCCACCCGTATGCATGCTCTTTATCACCATAACCAATTGTTTCGTTGACGCTCAGCCCCTAAACAAAACTCCTGCAATCCAAATCGAACTGGCATATTGTTAATGCAGAACCAAAAATCAAGATCTTTTTTCTCCGTGTTCATATTTGCGTGCATGACAAGATTCACAACCATACTGGGAAAGGTAACGTTGCTCGCGCAATGGATGTCCAACAAATGCTTCAGCTAAGGGAGCCTTGCCTCAATCAATTCTTGAACCTCAGGGCAGACGTATTGCAAATTGTGCTTGTACCCTTTCAAGGCTACCCTCGTAGTGATGTTTCCTTTCTCGACTTTAATCTGGCACAATGGAAGCGGTACATCTCCCAACTTCTCGTCGAACTCCGAAACCTTAAGTATTTGCTTCTACAATTCAAATTAAACTTTCATTAATAATGTCAGATTGATAATGAAATACTTCAAAGTATTTATAAATGTTCTGTTACTTAAAAGTTTATAAGTTTTTGAATTATTATAAGTGTTACTGAATTTTTTTTGAGGGTATAAGTGTTACAGAATTTAGATTCAGTATCAGTGTGTCACATTTTTTATTTTACGTGAAGTGTTGATGGGAGATCCTTTACTGTTCAAGTCTACACAGATAAATAATTTTAAGTGTTAAAGTTGCAGGACTGTTCTAAGTCTGGAATCAATGGTTTTTTTTTTCATTTTCTAACTGCTGAGACGAGCAGTATAAACTGGATATACTGAGACGAGCAGTTTATACTGCTCGTCTCAGTATAAGCTGGTCTCTACCGAGACGAGAATATTGCTCGTCTCAGTATAAACTAGTCTTAACCGAGACGAGAGTCATGCTCGTCTCAATATAAGTTGGCTTATACAGAGAGGAGCGTGAAGTTCGTCTCAAGACGAGTAAACTGCTCCTCGGCAGGGTCTTGCTTTCTCCTCGTTCCATTTTTATATGTTCTCGTCTCAGTATTCATCTCGTGATACTGAGACAATAACTACTCGTACGAGTTCCACGATCTTGAACAGGTCATCGTCAGAGTTCTAGATCTGGATCTCGTCCGAGTTCTTGATTTGGTAGAATTATGATCAAATTTTACAGGTGACAACAGATTCAAACATGGATTTGATTTTTCTTTGATTCAAACATCAATTACAAACATGTACATGAAATCATCAAGTAAGTTACAGAATTGAGAAAGGGGGTATTTGAAAAGGGAAACCTCTTTGTCGACGGTGGGTGTCTCAGTGGCGACGGGGTTGGGAAGGGGTAAGACGGCGGCCGGCGCGGAGGAAGAAGAAGAAGCAGTGGAAGCCATGGGTACAGTTGCAGCGAGCGACGGTGAGTGAGTTGCAGAGAAGAGAGAGAGAGTGAGTTGCAGTTGCAGTGATAGTGAATTCGAGGGGGTGGATGATGATGTGTATAGGTTTGTTTTTATTAATTTGCGTGATTAAGTGTTAATTTTAGTTGATTAAATTGTGTAACCCCCGTGTGGGTTACACACACCAAACATAAGTGAGAGACGGGTATTTTTGAAAGACCAATTCACCAGACGGGTAGGACGCCAATTCTTTCCTGAATTAGCCGATTTGCAATTGAATAGTCATTTGCTGCTAAACTATAGATATACGGTGAATTAGTCAATGTGCAATTGAATAGTCATGTTGGGGCAACCCCCATGGTGCGGTTAGCAACAAAACTTAAGATTTTGCGTGGACATCTTCTAAAGTGGAATTGGGAGGTCTTTGGAGATGTGGCTTAGCGGATTTCCTCTTTTTAGGATGAACTTCTTCGCACTGATAATAGAATTCAGGCAGGGGACCAGGATGCAATACATGATTATTCTCGTGTTCGTCTTAACTTGTCAGAGGCTTATTGACACGAGGAATCTGTCCTTCGTGAAAAAGCCCAAGTTCGGTGGTTGAAAGAAGGGGACCGTAACACTGCTTACTTTCATGCGTCTATTAAAGTGCGTCGCCATCAACTCCCGTCGATGTTCTTGCGCCTTCCAGATGGTTCGGAGACCTCTGATCTTCAGGTTTTGGGTCAAGCAGCAGTTGATTACTTCCAAAACATTCTATCTGCAGGTCAGGTTCAGGATATTGGGGATTTCTTGGATCCCATCCCTTCAATGATTACATGTGATCATAATACTATGATTTCCGAGGTTCCCACTATAGAAGATGTACGTCTAGTGGTTTTCTCGATGAGTAAGGATAGTGCTCCAGGCCCAGATGGTTTTACGAGCCACTTCTTTTGTGAGTGTTGGGATATTATTGCGTCTGATGTGGTGACTGTTGTCCAGAGTTTTTTCCAGGGGGTTTCATGCCAAAGGCCTTCACTTCAGCTAATCTCGTGCTTATTCCGAAGACTCTGCCTCCTCGTTATCTTGCAGATTTACGACCAATTGGTTTATGTAACTTCTACAAAATTGTGACTAGGATTATCTCGGATAGATTGAGAGAAATTCTCCCTTTGATCATCTCCCCTGAGGAGGCTGGTTTTGTTTTTGGGCGTTCCATCCATGAGAATGTGGCCCGTAGCACAGGATATCCTCTCAGATGCTAGACGCAAGGTCCGAGGAGGGAATGTGGCAATCAAGTTAGACATGCAGAAAGCCTATGATCGGGTCCATTGGGATTTTCTACTGGCTGTGCTTCGTAGATCCGGGTTTGACGAGAATTTCTTTGGGTTAATCCGGTCATGCTTATCAAACTGTTGGTATTCGGTTAGCATGCAGGGGAAACTCTTTGGGTACTTCCATGCTACTCGAGGTGTAAGACAGGGGGATCCTTTATCTCCAGATCTTTTTATTATTGCCCAAGAGGCGCTTAGTAGGGCATGGAATCAGGCTATTGAGGTGGGACATATCATGTCTTACCTATGCTCGAGATCTACTTTGGCGGTTTCACACCTTTTGTTCGCCGATGATTGTCTTCTTTTTCTTAATGGATCGAAAAGATCTATCGAGGGGGAGAACCGGGTCCTTTCCGCCTACATGGCTATTTCTGGCCAGCAGGTTAACCCTTGGAAAAGAAGTTTCTCGGTCTCAGATGTAGTCTCCATTTCCAGGAGAAACTTGATTTCTAGCTGGCTGGGTGTTCCATTCAAAGCTTTTCCAATTCAGTATTTGGGAGCTCCTATCTATTGGAAACGTCCAAATATTTCATATTTTCAGAAGCTTGTAGAGAAGGTCCAAACTCGTATTGCTGGATGGAAGGGAAAGCTGTTATCTGCAGGGGGTAGATTGACTCTTATTCGGAGCGTCCTTGTCTCCCTTCCTATTCACTTGATGTCTGTGGTCCCTGTTCCAAAGACAGTGCTTAAGAGATTACACTCCCTTTTTGCAAATTTCTTCTGGTCTTCACGGGAGAGATCTCGCAGACATTGGATTGGTTGGGACAGGATCTCCTTTCCTTTTGAGGAAGGCGATTTGGGGCTACCATCACTTTTACATATGGCCACAACCCTCCGCATGAAGCTGGCGTGGTCCTATTTTCGAGGGTGATATCTTTTTGGGAAATTTATGCAGCGGCGTTATGGCCCTCCTAGCAATCATCGCCTGCCACCAATGATCTCGCAGCAGTTCCCTTTGATTGATGATTACTCTCTCCAGCAACAAGTGCATGGTAGCACGCGTCTTATTTGGACACCAACCCCTTCTGGACAATTTTCAGTGGGATCTTGTATGCCTTTGCTTCGTGAGCCGACCCCTATCTTCCCTTGGCATTCCCAGGTTTGGTTACCACAACTCCCTTCAAAAGTGGGAGTTTTCATGTATCGGGTGATCCATCGAGCCATTCTGACAGATGACCGGATCATTTCTTTTAGGTATCCCTATTGTCTCAAGATGCTCCTTCTGTGTTATGCCTTTGGAGGAATCAATTGACCACCTTTTTTGTTTTGGAAGAGTGTGCTGGGGGCGTGTGGAGTTCTTTCTGGGATTTTTTCCCCGCTGCTCATCCGCATTCACTTCACGGAATGCTTTCCATATGGTGGGAGCACACAGGTTTGCCTTCTCAGATTCATTTTCTGCAATTTATTCTTCCTTCGATTATTTGCTGGGAATTATGGATTGCTCGAAATCGAGCGATTTTGAAGGCATGTCAATGAATCTCATCTCCATTATTAGTGGAGTCTATCCCTGGCTAAGAGAATTACTATGGATGTTCACACCTACACGTGAGCTTGGTTTTTTGGATCGCTTAAGTTTGTCTCAGCTTCGCCTCCCATGCTTGGCTACACAAGTGAGGAGGGGTATTTGGGTTCGTTGGATCCCACCTGGTCCTGGTAAAATCGCATTGCACTTTGACGGGTCTTCTCGCTTGGGTCAGGGAGCGGGAGGAGGAATTTTTCGAGATCAAAATGGTGGGTTCATCGCGGCTTATGCTTGCAGCTTTGGGTACGTGTCCTTTATGGAGGCGGAGGCCAAAGCCCTCTTAGTTGGGCTAACTTTTGCTTACAGTTGTGGATTATCTGTTGATTGTGTCTTCGGTGACTCCATTCTGGTGATCCAAGCAGTGGTGGGTTCCGCGTCAATTCCTTGGCGCATTTTCCCCACAATTTTGTCTTGTCGTGGATTGCAGTTTGGAGCTCTAGTCAAGCATACACATCGGCAAGGTAATATCTTCGCGGACGCTCTGGCGGCTCATGGGCATTCTTTTCAGACTTTTCACAGTTTCTTATACCACGTGGAGCTTCCACCTTCAATTGTTAGTCTTTGTAGACATGATGCTTTAGGTCTTATGTACTACAAACCTCTTTGAACTCTGTTTTTATTTTTCTATTTCTATGTGTAGTCCCTAGAGGCCTTTAGTACTAGTGGGTAAGGTTTGTTGTCCCCCCACGTTGTATTTACGGGTTTGGAGCCCGATTTCTTTCTTTTGAATAATACGCGGGGTTATGCCGCCCTACCGGGTAGGTTCGTCCAAAAAAAAGTCAATGTGCAGACAAGTTAGCCTAAACACTATAAAGTTTAACGCATGATTAACCCCCCACACACACTTAACAAATTCACAGGCCCCATCGTCTCCTACACTCCACTTTCCTTCGACGCTCACCGCGATTTCCACACATCACCGCTGCCCGCGATTCCTTGACACAACGTTCATCTCCCCAGAAAAAAAAGCTGTTGTTTCGCCCTCTGTTGTTGTGTGCGATTCCAATTTCCTCCATTTGCGGACTCCCAGTTCTGTACGCTCCAATCTCTTCGGGTGCTTCTTCGGACTTGACTTGGTAACTTTTCTTTTCATTTTCCGTTTTGCAGAGAGATCGTGGACTCCTGTTTGCTACTTTCTAAGAAATTTTGTTTATTTTGTCCACCCTCTACCGCAAGTTGTCTACGATGCTATTTCGAATTTTACTTGTTCCGGTGCATTTTCGCAGCTGCCTCTGGTTTTGTTTCAGCACCATGTTTAAACCCTGCGTTCCCCCTAAAATTAAATTATGATGACTTCGCTAAACTCGGTCATTAGGATCCCAATCGGAATTTTGTGGAGGAAAATGAAATAATAAAACCCATCATTTTTTTTTCTTGTGCCAATTTCACATGTACTATACCATACTACTCTTATGGCACGTTTGGTTTTCCGGAATAGCCGAATTGGGGGATTATATTACCCGAATATGATTGAATTGGATTGGATTGAATTAGGTGAACTATAATTAATACTTTGTTTGTTTTGTGCAGTATTAAGCTACAAATAGTCCAATCCAGCTAATCTCCTCATGTAAGAGGGGAGTAATTAGAGTATTAAACACCATCTTTTCACTAGTATTTAGTACTGGTATTAAAATTAGTCCTGAACAACCAAACAAAACACAGTATTAACTATATGTAGTCCAATCCCGGCTAATACTTGGAAACCTACCATCATAGTGAAATTTCTGCTAGGGAAGTGACAAAGACTGACGAGTTTTCATCTACTTACTGTAGGACAATGTCACAATTCCAGAATCACAGGGTAGAGAATATGAGGGAAGGCTATTACGACGCGACAGATTACGACGATAACCCGATTGGGTTTGAGGACGGTGGATCACAGAAGATTGCTGATGATGAGTCTCTGGACTCAGACCTTGAGGATGACTTTGAGCTGGTATGAATCATTGGATTAGAAGAGTTATCACGCTGTTTAGTACTTAAACGGTTGCTAATGGACTTGGAGTTCACAGAACATTCAAAAGACTGATGATACTTCAGCTTTGGAAGCTAGAAATGGGAAAGATATCCAAGGAATTCCCTGGGAGAGGCTCAATTTTGCAAGAGAAGAGTACAGGGAGTCGAGACTAAAACAGTATAGGAATTTCGAGAATCTCTCGCTCTCCAGAGAGGGCATCGAAAAGGTCAGTTTCTGCCTCACCATATCTGTTGCTGCTTACATTGAAGATCTAAACAAAGGGGTTTTACTTCTTACCTTGCCTTTGCTCATTATTGTTTTGCTTTTGTTAAATTAAAAGGTCAAGGAAAATCTCTCTTAGTTAGATTGTGGGAGTTTTATGATATGAGATTGTGATACCGACTTGATGTTCTTTTTAGTAGTTCATCTTTGTAATAGGACAGAAGAGAACAAAAAAAAAAAAAAAAAAAAAAACAAAAAAATAGGACAGAAGAGAAAAAGACTAGAATCTCAGATCCTCTCATCTTAATGTTGCAGATTTCCTGTGTTAGTTCCATACCTGGATAGTTTCTCAATGTTCCTCTTGAAGTAGGGATCAAATATGATTTCCATTTCCAAATTCTTGTTTTCTATAGATCTATGCTGAAAGTATTCTTCCGACAGGAGTACAAGCAGGTGGAGAAGGGCCATTGTTTCTATGATTTCCAGTTCAATACAAGAATGGTGAAGTCAACAATTGTTCACTTTCAGGTAAAGAGTTCCTCTATTGTTTAATATAATAACCACCCACAAGCTAATGTATAGTGGTACCAGATGACTTACTCAAGCATAAATGTTTTGGCCATTTACTCAAGAGTCAAGTCATTTAGGTTTTGGCAGCCATCATTTTCCCCCCCTACCTCCTGGTTTGATTCTTATGGATGATGATTCTGTGTTCTCTACTACTTATTTACTCCCTTCAACGAACATTAGTAATTCCTTGGAAACTATTGTATATTATTAATTACTATGCCATTCTTGATCTACGACATTCTGTCATTGTTGTGGAAAAAATGCATATATTTTCCGGGGTCTTCACATTTCAAAACATCAGCTTCATTTTCTCGTAGAACTGTAGAAGCATTATGATTCCTAAAAGTAAGTATCCACTGAATGTAGCAGACACGCACAAGTCCTCAAATTATTTCAAACATCTTTGGGTATCCCACTATTTTCTCATTCCATTTTTCTCTTCGAATTGTCACATTTCAACATAAGTTAGCCTCTCAGAGATTAGTATTAGCATCATAATGACCAACAGGAATCGCAGTGGCTTTCGAATCAAGTCAGGTTGTAATGAGGTTAATCACGTTTGGGTGATCATTTCGCAGCCTTCTAATTGCGTTGTAAGTCGTAACTTCAGTTAACCTAACTATCTAACCTCTCTCATATAAGAGTTTGGATTTTACATTGATATTGTTGACAAATAGATACTGCAGTAGTAGCATGTTGTTTACTTGGTAGAATACCTGAATTGTGATGGACGCTTAGACTGTGCCCACAGCTCCCGGTCTCTAAATGCCAAAAAGTTACAGACTTACAGTTCACTTTCCGAACTTTTTTTTTCTCCTCATTTGTGCCCGGTTCAAAGCACTGAGCCGGGACACGTATTTACTAAATCCTTTTTGTGCAGATTTCTATGCTTGCCAAGTTTGGCACACCTTTTAGTAAAATTTCGAGACCTGTATTTGGGAGGTGCTATCATGTTTAAGTACAAATTGGTATCCAGGCTGCACAGTATATATTGTGCTAAGTTGTGGATGAGGAAGGATTGTGGTGAGCATTATCATGAGCTATTACTGAAACAGATGCATCTTTCATGTGCTACAGAGAACTTCAAGTTTAGAATGTCCACTCCACTTCTAAATATGTTGAATTGTTAATTCATGCAGGTTTACGATGTAGTAGAATTTTTCCATTGGTATGGTATTAATATCAATTCTCACTGTTTGAAGGGCTTTATCGCATGTTCACTTGTGTTAGTTGTCTTGCAGAGTACGAACTCTGGTGCGGAGACTTAGAAATCTTCTTCTTTGCCAAGATGTTCACCTTCGTAGACATATCATCCTCAATCTTCTTCTGAGTCCTGACTGTGATATATAAGTAAAACTAGTCTAGATGTTATATTTGGAGAAGAAGTTTTCAAAAATATTCTGCCATGTTCCATAAATATTTGTATTTTGAGTTCCTTAAAAAACAAGCATTGCATGTAGATGAGCAATTAGCAGATATAGACTCCGCCTCTTGGAAACAAGTGCATTTAGATTAAATCAGTGGCAGAATTATTACTCTTTTTTATTGACCAGTAGGCTGCAGTATATCTTTAGAGGACAAGATCATTGTTTTTTGAGGTCTATGATATACATGCTTTTAAGTCATTTTCATATCATATAAATACTCCTTATGCTTCTCAGTTCACAACAGAAAGTCTACTGTTTACGTCTTGTGGTTTAAAAGATAAACTTATGTTACCATCATTGATCTTGGTGATGTGCAACTAGCAGTTTATCTAGCTTGGATAGGTTTAATGTCAACCAGTTTCTTACTATAGTCTGTGCAAGTTTTGGTTTTTTAACGTTATTACTGTGGCATGCCGGGCAGCTATCTCATCTTTTTACAGTTTTAGAAGCTGAGGGGCAGTTAATTCTGAGCGGATGGCACGACAAGGATACCTTGTCTCTATGGTATACATTTATGATCACTAAGATTTATTAGTTTTCATGCCTTCACCACTAGTCTTATTAGAATCATCTCACCTTAATATCTTTTTGAATCAGAATACCAAGATCAGTGTTATGGTTTGTTGATCTGGTTGATTCAGTGGATTCGCAATGTCCTTTGTCCTTGACTAAATCTTTTCAGCGTGATTGGTTATCACACCTGTACTAGTGGTTCCGCTATTGATGCTTCTAAGGACTCATTAATATTTAGAGTACTCATCTAAATTTGGGCTTGGTTTGACCACGGTTTGTCTTGTATAAAATCTGTTGTGCTTTGTTGACAATGTTCTAAGAGACTTTTGCATGGTTAAGTTCTTTGAGGAATAAGAAATTTCATTACTCGAAATAAGGAATATTTAGAGTATTTTCTTTTAACACGGTGCGACCATCTCTTGTAAATGCATCTAAATTCGTTTGACTAGTGTGTCATTCTTGGACTAAGGGACTCAAAGATGGCAGGCAGTTGAATGGTACTTCGGTATTTCTTAGATAGATGAAAGTGAGACCACCTTATATAGCCTTACCAACTGGGGTTTATCCTTCTAGCTGAATCCGGCATCTTTTTTTAGTTCTTTTTTTTTCGAAACATTCCGACCCTTGAATGTTCACTTCAGTTAGTTTTGTTCAAGTTTGATGTTCTATCTGGCTAGGTTCTTTTTTGCACTATTTGTTTTCTCAGTCACTTGCCCGCCTTTATCTTTTCGGTATTGACACATTGCTTTGAATGGTGCCCCAGATTAGATGTTTTATTAATACCCTGCATTTTCATAATTGGCCTTCCTGAAGTGAAAGAGGTATATCCGAATTACACGTTTTTTTACTTACTCATCATGCTTCATATATACTACAAAACATCAAACATGCAAGCCAAACAGTAGTTTATGCCAAATTGATCACCAGTATAATTCTAGGTGCTACAACTTACAATCTTCAGTGTCATGTTACAATTAGTTTCCAGAAGATACATTTGGCAGATTATTAGAGCTTTGAAGGCTCTTAAATGCTTGTTTCACAACCCTTCTTAGTTTTGTCAGCTAGAGTTTGTCCAATACTTGGTGGCACTGCAAGAAGAACTCGAAGGCAAATAAAGCCTGTAATATTTCTGGAAGTTATCATTGTTATTAAGGGTATGGTTTCATGGCCCTCTGGTAAACAAGCTAAGGGAATGGAAATGGTGTGGTTTTTTTTTTTTTTTAAGTGGAGGGAGATCTAAATAAATCTAGCATACATATACCTATTTATTGTGTGTTGTATAGAATATTGAGCATGGTAATGTGAGTGCTATTGCCATGATTTCCAAAATATTGTTAGATCGTATCAGTTTTTGTCTAAGACAAGATATAAATATCACTGTCGAAATGCATTGATTTCAATTGTAAAGCAATGTTACTCAAGCGCCTATCAAACTTTGTGTATGTTTCTGCAGTTGAGGAATCTATTATGGGCGACTTCGAAGAATGATGTGTACCTTATGCAGAACCATTCCGTAATGCACTGGTCTTCGATTCTCAGAAGAAGCAAAGAAGTTGTCGATGTTGCTAAACCGATAGTATCTGAAGTAGTAAGTGACATCCTGCCAAGTATGTGTTTGCTAGTATGTTAATGCTGCTAAATGGTGGGCTGTGGATGCTTTTGCAGAAATACCCTGGATCATATGGTCAGACACTGTCTAGGGTTCAAGTAAGTAGCATGTCCATCAAAGATAATCTGCTGGTAGCTGGTGGTTTCCATGGAGAGTTTTTATGCAAGGTAAATTGTCGGCATTCATGATTTGAAAAACTTGTTTTTATGTGATTATGATCTTTTATATCTTGTGTTGCTCGGTTACTGATCTCGTGTTCTTACTTTTTCTTTTGCCTGGACAGTATTTGAACAAGCCGGGAGTTGCTTTCAGCACAAAGTTGAGCACAAATGAAAATGGCATAACCAATTCTGTGGATATATACAACACAAAGTACATATCTTAGCCCAATACAATTGTAATATCTGACAAAAGCTTGATTCGTGCATTGTACTTATATCAGTCGTTGTGTTCATTATATGCAGTGGCTCACTGAAGATCATGACCGCAAACAATGATGCCCAGGTCAGGGTGTTTGATGCTGGAAGCTTTGTGTGCCTCAACCGTTTTCATTTCCCTTGGTCAGTTAATGTGAGTAGGCATTCCGAACTGAATTCATCTCTGTGTGTGTGTGTGTGTGTGTGTGTGTGTGTGTGTGTGTGTGTGTGTGTGTGTGTGTTTATAATTTGCTTGTTTGTTTGCAGAACACTTCTGTTAGCCCCGACGGTAAACAATTGGCAGTCCTTGGAGATAGCTCAGAGTGTTTGATCGCGGATGCCCAATCTGGAAAGGTTGGTTGGTTGGTTCTACTACTAGGGTTTTCTCATAAAAAACCACCGTGCTCTTTTTTTCTTTCTTTCTTTAAGAGCATGTTTGGTATCCGTTTAAAAACAAGAAAAACAGTGAAAAAAGATATGCTAAAAAAAACACGTTTAAAAACAGAATAAAAGAACTGTTTTGGTATGTGCTGAAAAACAGTGTTTAAAATAAAAAGCACATTTAGCAACATTACTAAATTTCAATGTTAATTTGCTTGAGTATCAATTTTATGTAAAATACTGGCATATATTTGTTACTTCCAATCAGAGTTGCAATATCTTCAACCATCAATAGTATGGAAAAAAACCATAAAACATCGAAGTTGCTGTTTCTATAAACAGCTGTTTTGCGTGTTTTTGTTTTTAAACAGGAAAAAAAAAAGCCCTGCCAAACGAGTTTCTCGAAAAACAGTGTTTTAAACAATTTTGTTTAGAAACAGGCATACCAAACAGGTACTAACTCGAAACGACTTCTGCAGGTCACTGGAACCCTTAGAGGGCATTTAGATTATTCATTTGCTTCGGCTTGGCATCCAGATGGGCGAATCTTGGCAACTGGGAACCAAGATACCACCTGCAGGTTGTGGGACATGAGAAAGACGTCTGAGGCAGTGTCTGTGCTCAAGGGAAGGATGGGAGCCATTAGAGCCATTAGGTTCACATCAGATGGTCGCTTCATGGCTATGGCTGAGCCTGCAGATTTCGTCCATGTCTTCGACGCACAATGCGAGTACGCCAAAGTGCAGGAGATTGATATATTTGGGGAAATTGCTGGAATTTCGTTCAGCCCAGACACAGAAGCTCTTTTTGTTGGGATTGCAGACCGGACATATGGTAGCTTATTAGAGTTCAACAAGAGGCATTGTAACCATTATCTAGATTCCATATTTTAGAGGGTGGGTTTTGCTTCACTAGTTGTCATTATCTAGTACTTGAAGGTTTTAAGCGTGATTGAACCGCAGCTTGGGTCTGGTATGATCAAAGGTTCCCAGTGGCTGAAGTGTTCTTAGACTTGAGAATGTTTGTTGGGTGTTGATGGTATCTTACTGTATTTAGCCTTCACATCTACCATGATATGTAAAGACAGAATCTGATGATGGAATTGGTTTAGTAGTAGTAGCTATTTTATCAATATTTCAAGTTAATGTGCCATTTTGGAGTAAGACTAGACATGAGCACCATAGTGTTAAATCAGCTTATCTTCTTTCTTCATTCTTACTCTCCTTCTCCATATTTGTCACTCCATGTTGCCTTCTAAATTATCTGTGTCCTTTCCTTGGTCCAAGTTCTGGAAATTATTTCGTCCAAATAAAATCAAGCTTTTACTTTGTCAAATGATTTAACAATACGCTCTTCCTAAAAAAGATGATCTTAGTATTAAAAGACATCTCTTAGTTGATCCAGTGCGTCCCCTTTGTCATAATAAAATGAGTAAGCAGAGCATCTCTTTTTGAAATGGTTTATATGGGAATGGGAAATCCTTCAACCCAAGAGCAATGATGAAGATCGCAACTACTCTTGGAATGACTCAGGTATATTTGTTTTATCCATTCTCTGTTGTGCAGAAAAACAAATTCTAGAAGACTAGAAGCCGATACAACGAGGGGAAAAGGTTGTAGCCTCTTCAAAGGAAAGGATAAAATGGCGGATACAGATCCCATCAACTTTGGAATTGATCAGGTTCCTTGTAGAAAAATTGGGCCAGGGCTATGCGAGCCACCGTTCAATTAATTAGCAACATATGATGGAAGATGTTTTGGAAGATGCTTGGATAGCTTTTGAACCTCGATGGTTCCAGATGTATGTTTGTGTATCTACATGTTTATGTTTTTCTCTTTGTTCATGGCTGTGAGCATTATTTTGTGGTTGGGTTTGTACTAAAATCAGAACTCTCGACTTAGCTTTGTTAGAATGTTTCTGTAGGCTTGTATCATAATATCTACTGTGTACTATCGTTCGAATCCATTGAATGAAGTTGAATCCTGCTAGACATTAGCTAGGTCATGATATATATGAAGTTCAATGTTCTTGGCAAAAAAAGATGCTGTGTTCCCACAAACACGTTGCATACGATTAATTTGTTCGCGTGTGACATTGCATTCACAAACTTGTGACGAGTCCTCGCCGTGTGGAACTCCAAATACCTTAGGAATCCTCAGGAAACAGAAGCATACGTGTAAATGAGAACGTCCACTCTAAACCGTAAACCAATGAGCTCTTTCGGAAATGGCTCGCCATCAAAAAGGACGAGAAACTGTTTCTGATGAGAATGACCCAAAAATTGCTTGCTCATGACTCATGAAGTTGATGTTCTAGCCTATTTTTAGGGTTCTTGCTTTCACACTTTCTTCAAGAGTAACGTTTTTCTTCTTCTTTCTCAAGTACTACTAGTACAATAATTGCTGGAAGATGTTTGAGGTCGCCACCCACCTATCTTCAATAGTTGGTACTTTTATTTGGAGAAATCACATTTTCACACTACACTTGTTCTTGTACCATGTGTTCCCAAACTCGAGATCTAGTAGTTGAAACTAGGCTAAATTGCACCGGAAGTATCCATATTTTGAAAAATAAGTATATGGTACCTAAATTTCGAAATGGAGCACAACGGCTACCCGAATTTTGATTTTCGAGCAAGTAGGTGCCCTCCTGTTAGCTTTCCGTTAATATTGGACGTAAAAATATAAAAAGACTAGTGTACGGTAGTGTGTATCCCTTATTTTCACATTCAACTTTTTTTAAAATACAAGTCTTACTAAGAAATCTAAAAAAGTAAAAGTAATAAAATTTTAATTAATAATTTGATATATGTAAGATAATGCAATATATTTAATTAAATTTACATATTTTTACATCATTTCAAGATATGAAATATGTTTTTATTAACATATATCCATCAATCTTAAAAAATTTAACTTTTTTTAACAGTTTTGAAAAAATAATCTCAAAATTTCATAATTTCACGTGTTTTTTTATAATAAAACAATAACATACAAGTATCTTTGTGTATGTTATACAATAGTCATTTTATACAATTAAAAAACTATTCAAGAATGTACAAATCATTACAATAAAAAACTATTCAAAAATGTCAGATGTCAACTCTTGTGACAGTTGTTAAATGTACAAAGATACTTCCTCTGTTTCTTCTCTTTCTTCCACTTTTGAGTTTTACTACTATTCATCAGGCCTCTTTGACCCGATGATTTGATTAGCAGTACGATCTAACTTTTTGGTAAATTTTCATGGTGTTGTACAGTAAACTTTACTCTACAACACTATGAAAAATTATCGAAAAAGTGCATCATTTTGCTATCCAAATTACCTGGTCAAAGTGACATGCCTACGGATGAAAAAGTCAAAGTTGGAAGAAAGAGAGGAAACAGACCAAGTACTCGCATGTCATTGTTTTATTAAAAACATACATTTGAAATTATAAAGTCGGAGATTTTATTTCAAATTGTTAAAAAAAGTTAAAGAATTTATGATTGACGGATATATGTTAATAAAAACATATTTCATATCTTGAAATGATGTAAAAATATATAATTTTAATGAAATGTATTGAATTATTTTACATATATCAAATTATTAAATTAAAATTTTATTATTTTTAATTTTTTTAGATTTCTTTGTAAAACTTGTATTTTTAAAATAAATGTTGGAGGTGAAAATAAGGGGTAGTCTTTTTATTTCCGTCCAATATTAACGGAAAGTTAACGGAAGGATACCTACTTGCTCGAAAATCAAAATTTGGGTACCTGTGGTGCTCGATTTAGAAATTTAGGTACCCACTTGCCTGCTTTTGTAAAATATGAGTACCTCCGGTGTAATTTAGCCTTGAAACTATCAGTGTTCTATTACTTAAAATGAGGATCAAAATTTAATTGTCAGAGTTGGTGTTGAGTTTGTGCCTTGAATCAGGTGTTCGCACGAGTTACTGTAGGAATTGGCACGAACACAAGCCAAAAGAAGGAATTTCGGACAAGTTGCAGGAGCTGATGAAGGATAGGAATTCGCACAAACACAAACCAATTCGCATGGACAGTGACCTATTCACACAACTAAGAAAGTGTTCACACGAGCACAACTTTGCTAGCATGAGTTGATGCGGAGTCTGGCAGCTTAGGTCGTTTAGGGAACTCGTTTTTTTTTTTTTTTTTTTTTTTTTTTTCTAACTTCTTGGTATATTTAAGTAGCAATTGTCTTAGAACAATTGCATAAGTTGATGTAAACATTGTTTCTCGAGAAAATAAGAAAAATTCGCATCGCCATGAACGCAGTTAACGATCCATTAATGAACCATGTTAAATCGTGTCTTCAACATTAATTATTCGTTCGTGAGGTGCTATTCTGTTATAACATACTGATATCAGAATTACGGTTCTGAATTCCACAAAAAACGTTAAAAAAAGGTGTCTAAGGGAGAAAAAATGTTAACAGATGAACACATAATTCATTAACTCCATCAAACATAAAAGCAAACGAACTCACAAAAATGTCACATGTAAAGATCATACCACCTCTCAACGGAACCCGACGATCTTTCATGTCCTAAAACTCATCTATAATTAAATTGGTAATATAAGTGACCAGACAGTTAACAAGGAAGGCGTCTTCCATTCTGTTGCGCAGTGTAGTCTTAACAAGACTCATGGCAGAAAATGTGCACTTTGTTGTTGCTGTTGAAACGGGAAGAGTTAGCACAAGACGAATCAACATATCAACCGGAGGATAAATCATTGATTTCCTTGTTCGAGCCAACACTTGGCACAACTTAGACATTGTTGAAATATTTTGAATTACCGAATGTCGCTAAAAATCCGACTGAAAATGTTGCAGCTGAAAGTGCAAGTGCAGCTTTTCTTGGTCACTAAAATCTTGAGGATAGGAGCTTCAAAGCCTTTTCAATATCAAATTATGCATAATTATCTCTAGGATAAAAAACTATGCTTAACACCAAGAGTTCGACCACATTCTCTTTGAATCTATTATCCAGCTCTATTTTTTACAGTCAATTGAAGCAATGAAAATATCAAAATGATAGTGCTGCTCCATGGTAATCCTCTCACCTCTCTGATAACGAAATCGACCTCGGCCAGCAGCGAGAGTTCATATCAGGAATTTCTATGTTATGATTATCATAAAATAATTTTACCTTGTCGAATAATGTATCCCAACCACCATATCACATTTGTTGAATAAATATTTTTGTTGATGGAACCAAATGCATCGCATTGAGAATATCTTGGGACTTATTCTGTAATGCTTGAAAAAGATCATCAGTGACTTTCATGATATCTCTTAAAAGATGCAAGACGAATACAAATTCATAAGATCAATGTATCATAAGATGTATCTGCATCACCACGTTGTGCAGAAGGTCTACCGTCAGCAATAATTACCCTTAGAATCTCAAAAGTTTCATCAGCTAGTATCTTTGGCTCTCTTTACGGTACCAATCTGTTTTAACCATTTACCTGTTCCAAGTTCATCAATACCAATCATGTCAGCAATGTGCTTAGCTTGAGCTTCTTTCAATTGATCTTGGCACGTACATGAAGAACCTACAACATTCACCACATGAGCCAAAATTTTCAAAAAAAAAAATGATGGATTTGGATCACTTCTTTAGATGCACCGGCTAGTGCCAACTAAAGTTTATGAGCAAGGCAATGAATATAATATGCATGTGGACAGTCTGCAGCAAATAAAGCTTGCATACCACTCCACTCTCTGTGCATGTTACTAGCTCCATCATATCCCTGACCACGAATATTCTGTATGCCAAGATCATGATTAGGAAGAACACTAGAAATTTCCGTCTTTAGGGTTTGGGTCGTAGTATCTGAAACATGAACAACGTAAAAAGAACGTTCTCTTATAACCCCGTATTTATCAATGAACCGCAAAACAATTGCCATTTTCTCCTTTTTCGACTGATCTCCTGCTTCATCAACGATAATACATAATTTAGAATCACCAATCTCATGTTTGATATATCTTTGTATTTTCTTGAGAAAATTTGTATAATCTCCTTTTGAATTCTGTGAGAAACACATTGTGCATTTTGAGGAGCATTCTCTAAAACAACATCGTCTACCTCTTTGCTATAAGAAGCTAACATTTTCACCATTTCAAGAAAGTTACCTCTACTTTTTGAAGTTGGGCGCTCATCACGACCTCGAAAAGCACATGCTTGGAATGCCAACCATTTTGCAACATCGGTTGATACCTGACACGCTCCAACTGCAAGTGTACAGTTGTCGGTGTAGTGATAACTTCCAGAAATCCGGGTTGTCGAACCCAAGAGACTTCTTTGTAAATTCGTCAATAAGTTCAATCCTTATGTGGGCAAGGCGGAGTTGTTTGTTTTGCTAAATCTACTAAACTGAAAATAACACAAATCCCAATTAATCAAGTGAAGTGCTTCACGATTGATAAAGATGAATTTCTAGTTGGTTTCTTAATACGTTGACAAGATCAGAATCTCTCTACGGGTCACTAGGTATTTCCCACCACGTCGGATTTACGTTTTGATAACACGATGATGCTTTGTCTAGTTAAACGAGCACTCCTATGTTGAAGATTTCTCAACCAACACCTATACTTAAACTATTATAGCTGATTTTTGTAATACCTTGTTTATCTAGCAGGGGTAAAACAGTCATTTTAGAAGCATAATAATAATTAATTGGTAAAATAATATTTTAATAAATCTTTGAGATTAGTTTGTAGAAAGTTTTAGAATAATATTAGAGTGATAGTCAAGAATTAATTCGTAGTCGTTTTACTAATTTTAGCTAGTTTTAATTTATAGCGCGTGTCTGTCCACCGCGAGGATTGATAGGCTTGCCACACTCAATCACCCAACCACATAGTACTCCACCCACACCCAAATATTTCTAATAAATATTAGTTAAATGAAATTTTGTATCCAGGAAGTCATCTTCTTCTTCCTCCATACGCCACCACACCGCCTCTAACACCTTCGGGAAGCCACCATCACCGCCCCTGTCACATCTCCGTGCTTGGGCTCCAAGTAAACCCAACTATAAAAGCCCTCTCCAGCCTCCCTCCTCACGCCAGCAGCCACCCTCACAACCACCACCACCCTCATCCCCATCGTCGGCTTCACCAACACCACCATCACCACTTATAGTTCTCTCTCTCTCTCGCTGCCCAGCTCTCTATCTCTCCCTCCCTATTGCTCTCTGTCCTCAACAACACCACCACCAGCAGCAGAGAAGAGGTGGCAGCAGCCACCACCGCAGCTACCCCTGTTGCCGTCGGCAACCACCCAAGAGGAACCCACCTGCCCTGCAGCCTCTCTCACTCTCTCTCATTCTCTCCCTCCCTCTCTGTTATCAGATCTCATCAGAACAGATTAGAAGCAGTAGCAGCAACTACCACAGCCACCATTGCCGCCGTCGGACGACCACCGAAGGAAACCCAGTTCTCTCTCTCTCCTCGCCTGCCTTCCCCTATCACCCTGGTTCGTGTCGCAAACTCCTGTGTCCAGAAACAGAGGGCAGTGGGAAGCAGCAGCAGCAGCAGAAGCCACTGCCGCCACCGTCGGCAGCCATTGTTGCCGGCCAAAGCTTCGGCCGAACACCACCAAGGCTCCGCAGCAACACCCGCGTCTCCTCTCTGCTTCCAGTAGGCTCTTAGGGCCCCGACCAACTCACTAGGAGCCTCAAACCAGGCTGGGAAAGCCATTAGAGCCGACCACCAAGGTCCAACTCCGGCGACTCCGACGTCGAGCTTCGACCCGACCCGTTTCTTAACGATCTCCGGCCATTTTTGGCCTAGGTACGTTCTAAACCTTCTGATTAGTTGTTATATGTTTCCAAAATTGAAGTTTGATAGCTTGAATCATAGTAGGATCGAAGAAATTGAAGTTGTTGTAGAAGGGGGGTAAAAGTGTAGTTTATATAAATTTTTATAACATGGAATAGGGGGTTCTTTTTGTACTTTCAGAAACTACAAGGTGGCTAGGGTACTTTAATTTAATTGTTTTGGTGACTAGTTGAGGTATTTGTAGACTTTTAATATAAATAGGGGTTTATGTGTCTTTTACATAAACTTGTCACTTTTCGCTAAAAATAAAAATAATAATTTCGGAATATAAATGATTTCTAAAAATACTAGTTTTCATCCTCGTTTTGGAAAAGTAATTTGGGTATTAAAATAGCAAACGGTTTGTTCGTTAAAAATTAAACAAGAAATATTTTTAGTTAAAGCTTTAAATAAATATCGTTAAATCGGTTAGTTAATAACTTGGATGTTTAATACTTGCAAATTTGATATTTTGTTAGATTTTAAATATTGTTTTGTTGTGATTAGTATTTAGGGAAAATTTCTCTTTAAATTAAATAGTTTTAAATATTGTATAAATAATTATAGAAATAATAATATGTCTTTTTCATAAAAATAAACTAGTTTGTTTTTACTACTATATCAAGTATTTTATAAAATAATTTCTCTAATTAGTTAGCCACTTTTAGCTAATAATAACAATAATAATAGTCGTTTAAATATAAACACGTGGTTTTTGTATAATTTTGAAGATTAGGAAAAATAAATAACTAGTGGGGTTGGGTAGAATTAAAAGAAAATATTTATTAGGACGAGTAGTATTTTGTTGGATTATTTGTTGACATAAAAGTTACGGGTTGTAGGTGACGGTTTGTAGGCCCGAGACATTTCTAGAACTTGCTAGTGCTACGGAAGTAAGGTAAGTAACAAGCCAAGCGTTGAGCCTAGCTTCCTTCGTGTCTTAGTATGACTTTTATTTCTTGTCTCAAAATGCATTTTTATTTGGTTATTCATTTACTTGTTTTATTTGAAGTTTCCTTCTATTTCAAAGAAGTTACTTATTTGAAGTTGTCACATGATTAATAATAATTCGTAATTAACGTAAAGTGGAAAGAGTTGTGCGGGAGAAGCTTATCATTATTGTCGTGTTGACTTCGGTCACTCGACCAGAGATCAGATTTTATTTTAACCCGGTCGCAACCTTCCGGGTCGCTCCATGTACTCACCTCTCTGGCCGCAAGAAGTCTTAGGGGGCTGCCGGCAATTAAGGTCATGGTTGCTACTGATAGAATAGTAGTTCCTTCCCCGTATCAACAAAGCTAATAATACAGTTTTGGCATGAGCTTTTGAAAGAAACGAAGAAGAGATTGAGGAAGATAATCCCCGTTTGGAAGAGATATTAAGATAAGAAGAATTTTATAAGAGTTTCTACTTTACTGAATTCTTTATTTACAAGTTCTATTCCTCTTGTTTTATTGCAAATAATAAATTGAAGCATCATCTTCTGTTTTACATGTTTGGGTGTTACTTACTCAGTATTTCGTACTGAATTTTGAAAACTGCGGTTCCTGTTTCCTTCCCACCGCAGGCTTAGAAGCAGGAGGCTATGGAGATGATGGGTACAGGACTCACGTGTAGGATTTAGTTAGCAAGCCAGGATGATGTATAGCTTTTGGAAATCACTTTTGTAATGTTTAGAGACTCTAATGACGTTTGATGTTGTGTAATAAATAAATACTTTTGGAATGTTATGCTTGATTTCTGCCATTACTTTTAACAGCGCCCTCCTGGGCTTTCCGGTCCGGAACGGAAGGCTTGGGAAACCGCGGGCTGTTGCAGGTGGTATCAGAGCGTTCGTTCCAGTATAAAACCTGTAGGGCAACTAAAATTGGACATAGGGCAAGATAATTAAAATTGGATAAGCCGTTGGGGTTACGGGTAGTCTAGGTCTTGATTTCTCCCACCCACCCGCATCCTGAGTTTCAACTTTATGTGTTCTGAGTTATTTGAGATGCATATCTTTGCTGATTTTTATGAGGAGACAGAATCTAACTTGCACAAGAAGTTCTTTCTTGATTAGCTGAGTTATGCAGATATGAGCCTTATTTGCTTTTATTGCGAATTGTTACCTTATGCGTGTTAGTTTATGTGATAATGTTAGATATATTAATTTCGAAATATGATTATTGAAGTCCCTCGACCTTAACCAAGGATACCATAGGATGTGACTAATAGACCATTCCATTACCACTATAGGAAAGTTTGATCAGGATAGATGGCCGATAACATCCCTATGGAGCAATTTTTCGCGCAAATGGCTCAGATGATGAATAACGGAGGACAGGCAGGAACTAACTGGGCCAAGAAAGTAGCTTAAATGAAACCCATGGAGTTTACTGGAAAGGAAGATCCTGTCGAGTTAGAAGACTGGATCATGGAAATGGATAAAATTCTCGAGGTGATAGAATGTCCCGATGACCGAAAGGTCGACTGCGCAGTCTTCTACTTGAAAAGCGAAGCGAACCTCTGGTGGAGAAATGTACGAGAAACTCTTCTAGCCGAACCCAACTTCAACTGGGAGGCTCTTCAAACCGCGCTCAGAGCACGTTTCTACCCTCATCACGTGAAGAGGAGCAAGGAACAAGAATTTCAGAACCTGCGGCAGGGAAATGACTCGGTGACTGAGTATTTCCGAAAATTTACTGAGTTGACATGATTCCTAGGTAACATGGTGCTGGATGAAGACTCCAAAGTTTCCCGATTCATCGGTGGATTGCACGAAAGGCTGCAAGAGTCTCTGCTGAGCAGGACCTACTCTTCACTTCATGAAGCCTACGACAGAGCTGCTGACATCTATCGAGTTCGTGTCACCCAGGAAGAGAATCGCAAGAAACGCAAGCTTGAGGAGGTAGGAGGAAGCAACACCAACTTTGCCAAGGGCAATCAGAGGTTCAAGCCTAACAATGGACGAGGTAACCAGGGGCAGTATCGTGGCAATCAGCAGAATGCTGGGACTCAGAAGAATCGTCGCTATTTCTGCAAATGGTGCCCGCGAAACCACCCAGGAGCAGACTGTGAGGGAAATCTGGTCACTTGCAACAACTGTGGCAGGCGAGGACATCGAGCTTATGAATGCCGATCTCAACCAGCCGGGAACCAGCTAATGATCCAAGGAGGCAACTTTGGAAGGCCACAGCAGAACAACTACCAGGGCATCCGTCAGCAGAACGGGAACAAATTTTCCCGCAACCAGCAGTTCGTGAACCAGCAGAATGGAAACCGCAACCAGAACAATGGAGGCAATGGATATGTCAGGCAGCAAAACTACAACCCAGGCAATGCCGGCCAGAACGGAGGCCAACCTAGGATCGGAAACAACAATGCTGGATACGGGAACAACCACAATGGAGCTGGAGCAGCAGGAGCAGGAGCTCAGAATGCAAACGTGGGACGAATTGCTGTACTGACAAAGACTGAGGCAGAAGCTGCACATGGAGTTGTCACGGGTACTTTCTCTATCCTTGAGCAACCTGCTTTCGTGCTATTTGATTCTGGTGCATCCTTTTCCTTTATATCATCCTCGTTTGCTGAGAAATTGGGTTTGCCTAGCTCATCTAGTATATCTATCCCAGTAGCGACCCCTAATGGCGAGATAACTATCTGTGATACCGTATACGAAGGGGTAGAACTCAAAATCCTAACCTGCACCCTACCTGCCAACCTAATAAAATTTAACCTAGGAGGCCTAGATGTGATCCTAGGAATGGACTGGCTTGGGAAGTATAGGGCAGTTATTGACTGCTATGATCAAAAGGTTCGGTTAAAGGGACCTAAAGGAGAAAAGATCACCTATCGTGGTATCACCACTGAACCTCGAATCAGACTAGTGTCTGCCTTGACTATAATCAACCAAATGAAGAAGGGGAACTCTGCCTACTTGTGTTATGTCCAAGACGTAACCAAGAAGGAAAATATGATGGAAGAGATACCTGTTATGAGGGAATTTCCTGATGTATTCCCTGACGAGATTCCCGGAATGCCACCTCAACGAGAAGTGGAGTTTACTATAGACTTGGCACCTGGAACTGCACCCATCTCCAAGGCGCCGTATCGGATGGCACCTGTGGAATTGAAGGAGTTGAAGGAGCAGGTACAAGAACTTCTGCAGAAGGGGTACATACGACCTAGTGTGTCGCCCTGGGGAGCACCAGTGCTGTTCGTCAGGAAGAAGGAGTGGAGCTTGCGATTATGCATCGATTACCGGGAGCTAAACAGCGTCACTATCAAGAACAAGTATCCACTACCCTGGATTGACGATCTATTCGATCAGCTGCAAGGAGCTAGTGTCTTCTCAAAGATCGAACTAAGATCGGGTTATCATCAACTCCGCGTAGCTGAGAAAGATATTCCAAAGACGGCCTTCAGCACAAGGTACGGTCACTACGAGTTCACGGTTATGCCGTTCGGTCTGACCAACGCTCCTGCCGTGTTCATGGACTTGATGAACCGAGTAATGAAGCCGTTTCTAGATCGGTTCGTGGTTGTCTTCATCGATGACATCCTGGTGTACTCGAAGAACGAAGAGGATCACGAGGAACATCTCCGAGAAGTATTGCAGACCTTGAGGCAAGAGCAGCTGTACGCCAAGCTCTCAAAGTGTGATTTCTAGTTGGATCGTGTACCGTTTCTAGGCCATATCATCTCCAAGGAAGGGTTATCCGTTGACCCAGCAAAGGTCTCAGCGGTTAAGGATTGGCCTACGCCGAAGAACGTGTCTGAAATTCGAAGTTTCCTCGGCTTAGCTGGTTACTACAGGCGTTTCGTGAAGGATTTTTCGAAGATTTCCAGTCCACTGACTACGCTGACGAAGAAGGCGGTGAAGTATCACTTGGACGACAGCTGTGAAGAGGCGTTCCAGACTCTGAAGGAGAAGCTCACTACAACACCAGTGTTAGCTTTGCCAAACGACTCTGGAGAGTTCGAGGTATACAACGATGCGTCAAAGAAAGGACTTGGATGTGTGCTGATGCAGGACCGGAGGGTGATTGCCTACGCTTCAAGGCAGCTGAAGCCACACGAGGAGAACTATGCTACACATGACTTGGAGCTGGCAGCAGTAGTCTTTGCGCTGAAGATATGGAGGCATCATCTCTACGGGGCAGTTTGCAAGCTATACACTGATCATCGCAGCCTGAAGTATATCTTCACGCAGAAGGAGCTAAACAACGGGCAACGAAGATGGCTGGAGATTATCAAAGATTACGATCTGCGCATCCAGTACCACGAGGGGAAGGCTAATGTAGTCGCTGACGCGCTAAGTCGTAAATCGAGCCATGCTGTAAACGCTATGGTATTTTTGTCAGACTGGATATGTCACGAGTTCCGGAAGCTCAACATCGAAGTGGTGGAACAAGGAACGGTGCAAAAGCTGCTCGGGAGCATGACAGCGGTTCCAGAATTATTCGAAGAAATACGAAGCAATCAAGCAGGAGATGTGAAGCTCGAGAGGATCAAGAAGAAGATTGCAGCAGGAGAGGCCAAGGAGTTCCAGATTCACGAAGACGGGAGCATTCGCTACAAAGGAAGATGGTGCGTGCCACAAAAGTGCTCAGAGGTTAAGGAAAAGCTGATGCAGGAGGCACACAACACTCCATATTCCGTCCACCCTGGAGGCGATAAGCTTTAAAAGGACCTGAAGAAGACGTTTTGGTGGCCCAATATGAAGAAGGAAGTAGCCGAGTTCGTGGCTAGATGCCTAACATGCCAGAAAGTGAAGTTCGATCACAAGAGGATGGGAGGTCTACTCCAACCGTTGGATGTTCCAGTATGGAAGTGGGACTCCATATCAATGGATTTCGTCACAGCTTTACCTACATCGAAAAATGGACTCAACCATATATGGGTAGTCGTAGACAGACTAACCAAGACGGCGAGATTCATCCCAATGAAAGACACGTGGAACATGGAGCAAAGGGCAGATGCATACGTCAGAAACATCGTGAGATATCATGGGGTTCCGAGTCCGATAATCTCGGACAGAGACCCTAACTTTCTCTCTCATTTCTGGAGAGCGCTTCAAGAAGCACTGGGAACTCAGCTGAAATTCAGTACGGCTTTCCACCCAGCCACAGACGGTCAGACGGAGAGAACTATACAGACGTTGGAAGATATGTTAAGAGCCTGTGCTATGGACTTCCAAGGCTCATGGGTCGATAAGCTGCCGTTACTAGAGTTCTCCTACAACAACAGCTACCACGCTAGCATCGGGATGGCACCGTACGAGCCCCTCTATGTAAGGAAGTGTCGATCGCCGCTGTGTTGGAGTGACATCAGCGAAACGGTGATCATTGGCCCACAAATGATCGAAGACATGACGAACCAAGTACGACTCATCCAGCAGAGGATGAAAGCAGCTCAAGACAGACAAAAGTCATACGCATATCAGAAGAGAAGGCCATTGGAATTCCAGGTAGGAGAGAAAGCGTTCCTGCGAGTCTCACCTACTACGGGGGTAACCAGGTTTAACTTGAAAGGGAAATTAAGCCCTAAATTTATTGGTCCGTACGATGTTATTGAGAAGATAGGAGAAGTTGCGTATCGACTGGACCTACCATCGAATCTGGGGCGAGTACACAATGTCTTTCACGTATCCCAGCTGAAAAAGTATATACCAGACCCGTCCCATATCTTGGATCCTGAACCAGTGGATTTCGACCCATCGCTAACCTACGAGGAACAACCTGTCAAGATACTGGACACAAAGACAAGGGATACGAGAAACAAGAGTGTCAAACTGGTCAAAGTGCTATGGACCAACCACCAAACAGAAGAAGCAACTTGGGAGGCTGAAGAAGAGATGAGAAAGAAGTACCCGCACCTATTTCATGAGGTACGTGGAGTTTCGGGGACATCACTCTCCAAGGGGAAGAGGATGCAACCCTCTATTTAATAGTGTTACGTCTTAGTCTACTATTGATCTGTCTTAGTACCTTTGAGATATGCTTTGACCTTGAGACTTATAACCCAAATGAGACTATGACCACCTAATTAGATAGACGTGACTACGACCTTATTTGACTTTACTTGTTGCATTGCGTATGTCGTAAAATGATTACTTGCTATTATTTGTTATGTGAAGTTACTTGCCATCCATGTGATATAAATTCTGTTAGATAGTTACTTGTTAGATGATTTGAATATTATGATTAGCCGGTTGATTTTAGCTTCGAGGACGAAGCTGTGCTTAAGGGGGGAAGGATGTCATACCCCGTTTATCTAGCAGTGGTAAGACAGTCATTTTAGAAGCATAATAATAATTAATTGGTAAAATAATATTTTAATAAATCTTTGAGATTAGTTTGTAGAAAGTTTTAGAATAATATTAGAGTGATAGTCAAGAATTAATTCGTAGTCGTTTTACAAATTTAGCTAGTTTTAATTTATAGCGCGTGTCTGTCCACCGCGAGGATTGATAGGCTTGCCACACTCAATCACCCAACCACATAGTACTCCACCCACACCCAAATATTTCTAATAAATATTAGTTAAATAAAATTTTGTATCCAGGAAGTCATCTTCTTCTTCCTCCATACGCCACCACACCGCCTCTAACACCTTCGGGAAGCCACCATCACCGCCCCTGTCACATCTCCGTGCTTGGGCTCCAAGTAAACCCAACTATAAAAGCCCTCTCCAGCCTCCCTCCTCACGCCAGCAGCCACCCTCACAACCACCACCACCCTCATCCCCATCGTCGGCTTCACCAACACCACCATCACCACTTATAGTTCTCTCTCTCTCGCTGCCCAGCTCTCTATCTCTCCCTCCCTGTTGCTCTCTGTCCTCAACAACACCACCACCAGCAGCAGAGAAGAGGTGGCAGCAGCCACCACCGCAGCTACCCCTATTTCCGTCGGCAACCACCCAAGAGGAACCCACCTGCCCAGCAGCCTCTCTCACTCTCTCTCCTTCTCACCCTCCCTCTCTGTTATCAGATCTCATCAGAACAGATTGGAAGCATTAGCAGCAACTACCACAGCCACCATTGCCGCCGTCGGACGACCACTGAAGGAAACCCAGTTCTCTCTCTCTCCTCCCCTGCCTTCCCCTATCACCCTGGTTCGTGTCGCAAACTCCTATGTCCAGAAACAGAGGGCAGTGGGAAGCAGCAGCAGCAGCAGAAGCCACTGCCGCCACCGTCGGCAGCCATTGTTGCCGGCCAAAGCTTCGGCCGAACACCACCAAGGCTCCGCAGCAACACCCGCGTCTCCTCTCTGCTTCCAGTAGGCTCTTAGGGCCCCGACCAACTCACTAGGAGCCTCAAACCAGGCTGGGAAAGCCATTAGAGCCGACCACCGAGGTCCAACTCCGGCGACTCCGACGTCGAGCTTCGACCCGACCCGTTTCTTAACGATCTCCGGCCATTTTTGGCCTAGGTACGTTCTAAACCTTCTGATTAGTTGTTATATGTTTCCAAAATTGAAGTTTGATAGCTTGAATCATAGTAGGATCGAAGAAATTGAAGTTGTTGTAGACGGGGGGTAAAAGTGTAGTTTATATAAATTGTTATAACATGGAATAGGGGATTCTTTTTGTACTTTCAGAAACTACAAGGTGGCTAGGGTACTTTAATTTAATTGTTTTGGTGACTAGTTGAGGTATTTGTAGACTTTTAATATAAATAGGGGTTTATGTGTCTTTTACATAAACTTGTCACTTTTCGCTAAAAATAAAAATAATAATTTCGGAATATAAATGATTTCTAAAAATACTAGTTTTCATCCTCGTTTTGGAAAAGTAATTTGGGTATTAAAATAGCAAACGGTTTGTTCGTTAAAAATTAAACAAGAAATATTTTTAGTTAAAGCTTTAAATAAATATCGTTAAATCGCTTAGTTAATAACTTGGATGTTTAATACTTGCAACTTTGATATTTTGTTAGATTTTAAATATTGTTTTGTTGTGATTAGTATTTAGGGAAAATTTCTCTTTAAATTAAATAGTTTTAAATATTGTATAAATAATTATAGAAATAATAATATGTCTTTTTCATAACAATAAACTAGTTTGTTTTCACTACTATATCAAGTATTTTATAAAATAATTTCTCTAATTAGTTAGCCACTTTTAGCTAATAATAACAATAATAATAGTCGTTTAAATATAAACACGTGGTTTTTGTATAATTTTGAAGATTAGGAAAAATAAATAACTAGTGGGGTTGGGTAGAATTAAAAGAAAATATTTATTAGGACGAGTAGTATTTTGTTGGATTATTTGTTGACATAAAAGTTACGGGTTGTAGGTGACGGTTTGTAGGCCTGAGACATTTCTTGAACTTGCTAGTGCTACGGAAGTAAGGTAAGTAACATGTCAAGCGTTGAGCCTAGCTTCCTTCGTGTCTTAGTATGACTTTTATTTATTGTCTCAAAATGCATTTTTATTTGGTTATTCATTTACTTGTTTTATTTGAAGTTTCCTTCTATTTCAAAGAAGTTATTTATTTGAAGTTGTCACATGATTAATAATAATAATTTGTAATTAACGTAAAGTGGAAAGAGTTGTGCGGGAGAAGCTTATCATTATTGTCGTGTTGACTTCGGTCACTCGACCAGAGATCAGATTTTATTTTAACCCGGTCGCAACCTGCCGGGTCGCTCCATGTACTCACCTCTCTGGCCGCAAGAAGTCTTAGGGGGCTGCCGGCAGTTAAGGTCATGGTTGCTAGCGATAGAATAGTAGTTCCTTCCCCGTATCAACAAAGCTAATAATACAGTTTTGGCATGAGCTTTTGAAAGAAAAGAAGAAGAGATTGAGGAAGATAATCCCCGTTTGGAAGAGATATTAAGATAAGAAGAATTTTATAAGAGTTTCTACTTAACTGAATTCTTTCTTTACAAGTTCAATTCCACCTGTTTTATTGCAAATAATAAATTGGAGCTTCATCTTCTGTTTTACATGTTTGGGTGTTACTTACTCAGTATTTCGTACTAAGTTTTGAAAACTGCGGTTCCTGTTTCCTTCCCACCACAGGCTTAGAAGCAGGAGGCTATGGAGATGATGGGTACGGGACTCACGTGTAGGATTTAGTTAGCAAGCCAGGATGATGTATAGCTTTTGGAAATCACTTTTGTAATGTTTAGAGACTCTAATGACGTTTGATGTTGTGTAATGAATAAATACTTTTGGAATGTTATGCTTGATTTCCGCCATTACTTTTAGCAGCGCCCTCCTGGGCTTTCCGGTCCGGAACGGAAGGCTTGGGAAACCGCGGGCTGTTGCAATTTCTCTAGTCTAATCCAATTTAAGCATGCTTTGAAATCATAGTCTACTCTTAGTTCTTAGTTAACTAGCAATATCTCTCAACCGTAGATACGGCTAGTGTGTGTTTCAAGTTTCCAGGCAATAAATGTTGATTTCTCTAACATTCACAACCTATCTCAATCCTATTGATACGTCTAACAATAGAAAAGATGAATGATAATCATAAAACCCACATAACTAAGCAAAATATCATCAATTAAGCTAGAAAGCATAAATTCAAATCCATAACCCACAAACCGTGGTGATCAAATCCTAGTTCCCCACTAGATATTCCGATATACGAGTTTAGCTACTCAAAAACATGATCACAATACAAGTTTTCATGATCATAATCCAAAACTAAAGAAAAGAAGAAGTTTGAGAAGGCAAACGGATGATTCCAAGCTTCCACAATCTCTCTCCAAGCTCCAAGCACGAGTTCGAACGTAAGAATACTGATAAAACTAGCCCTAACTCGTTCTAACATGTTTCCTTAGAGTTTTAAACAAGTTCCAAGTAATTACACAAAATCCCCAAACGAATTGCTGAATCTGCCAATCTCTTCGTACGAACATACTTTTCTTCGTACGAACAGTCTTATTACGAAGACATTTTATCTTCCTACAAAGCTCTTCACAGATAAGTACTGCAAGCTGTTTTGGGAAGACATTTTCAGCATCCAGATTTTGGTTAAGTCCCAAGTCTTCGTACGAAGACTTTTGTCTTCCTACGAAAACTCCTTCATTCTGCACTTTTTTTTGGATTTCTTCGTTATGTTCCTCTTTTTCAAAGCTCATTTCCATCTCCCGCATGATCATCCAAGCCCTATTTTCCTGCGAATCACAACAAGAAAACAAAGCCCGCTATCATATCACAATAAAAGTTCAAAATTACACTAAAAACGCCCGGATTCAACAAGAATAACTCAAGAACTCATTTTCACAAATATTAGCACGATTTACTCTAAAGACGAAAAATTCTCCATGGTGAGCACACAAAACGAAGAAAAGTAAGTTATAAAATAACTCCAAAAACGGAGTTATCAATACCTTTAGCCACAACCTGTTATTTTCTATTTCCTGAGAATCATGCTTCTCCCATATTTTGTCAATATGTTGGGGTTGATTCATAAAAAAATCCCGATGCTTCACCGCAACCTTGTGAAAATCGTTTGGATCTTTGCCAATGTGTGTCAAGAAAGCACATTTTTCTCCATTAGGGAATTTCTTCCAAGACCGAAAGCATTAGAACCAGGACGCCCTGTTGGCTTGTTGAAAAGATAACAAGGGAGACAAAATGCAGCATGTTTAACTGGAGAGTATTCCAACCAATCTGGAAACAATGTGAATCTAGAAGCTTGAAATCGCCTTGGATGTTTATTACCTGAAAAACGGATATTCATCAGCAACATGTTGATAAGGCCCCGCTCTGATATAAGCTCATCTAATTTCATATTGCTGATTGACAGGATATTCTGATATTGGCCGACGTAACCCATGATCACGTTCTAAATTCGAGTGGTCTTCCAAGAGTAGCCAATAAATAATGTAAGGGAGAGGAAAATAAAAAATCCGATGCATATGTATCACAAATAAGATTCATCCCTCCCTAACTCGTTGAAATATACGGTGCCACCAAACTAAGCAGCAAACAATCAAGTATATGTATGGGGATGGAGTTGTCAAAAGTTCAATCTCCATGCCCGTAGTCAAATTTCGACACCCCCACACTAGAATATAAACATGCCCCCTTCTCAAGTAGTCAAATGTATGAATATCTCGTTCCGAATCCAACCGATCCTCCTACACCTGATGATAAAAAGAAACCATACCTAGCACGATCCACCAATTAAGTTCCACAAACCCCAATGTTGTGCGGATTAGATGTCACGCACTCACGGCTCTCCACAATTGTGTCCATGGTGTAATGACATGGAACACCGCCACACCGAAGTGCGCAAGCCTACTCACTCACCCTCGCAACCCCTCAAAAATATCAATTAACGCGCATGCGATCATGTAACATCCACAAGTATATGCAATAAAGTTATCCCTCATCGATCCCCCTCAACTACGACTCCCTTGTGACGCACTAAAGTGGTGATTCTAAACGATCTGTGATGAAGGCCAAGAATCGTCACCCTACGTCAAAAGGATCTCAAATAAACCACGGTCCGAATTGGGTTTTCTAGTGGTCCTACAAGGTGAGATCTAAAAGCAGTGAGTGCTCTAATACATATTCTCGCACAGCTGTTCTGTTTGCCACTACGAGGCGGGTTGGTGACTACCTAAGACGTACACATGAACTTTCGGCTTATTTAGCTCAGACCTAGCTCAAATCTTGTAAGAAAATAAGACACACACTTTATATTTGGAAATCAAGTAAGTGTATTAAGATAGGTAGGCATTCCCGTAAAGAAAGTCTCTATATGCGTACTAGGGGAAATTCACATTGTCAGTCTCGGTCGCAAATCACGCCCCTATGCCTAAAATTATCACACTCCTCAATTTTATAAAATTTCATCTTCTTGTGATTTCCCTTTCTCAATGTTTTTAGTTTTTTCTTTTTAATTTTTTTAGTATTTTTTTTTTGTATTTTTAGAATATATCCTAACTCTATATGTAATGGCCAACTCAATTACCAACTCGATAATGGGTAGGCGACTCAATAACGAAATTAAATATGCAAACAGAATGAGAAATAACAAAAATAAAAACAACGACATAACTAAAAAACTAGCTACATGTGAGCGGCGATGCAAGACTTGATTTGGCTAGTTAAAAGGTACAACCACCCCCACACTAGGATGCATCGTTTTTCTCAACGATACAACAAGAACTCAACAATCCTAATGCAAGGTTTCTCTCACCTCCCTACTCATCATCATCGGAGTACAGGGCATCCCCGTCTCCATCCTCCTCATCTTCTTCCTCCTCCTCCAACTCATCCTCACTGGGTGGAACCGGATACTCGAACTCATCCTCTTGAAACCAAGGATCAGTTTTCGGAACCGGTGGGACAAACTCCTCTTCTGCCCGACCACAAGAATGTAATACCCATCGGCCCACCATCTGGTTCAAGTTACCCAGCTTCACCTAATTGCTCCTTGTGTGAGCAAACTGGCGTCTTCTTTCTAATCTATCCCGGGCCATCTCCTCTTTCAAGTGGTCGTAGGCCACATGATTGTCAAATCGCGAGGTCATTTTCATCTTGCCCTTACCCTTGGTTGTGGCCGACTCATCAAACTGAGACCACTTCCGGTCGGTGAATCTCTTCAAGTCCATGTCTCTTCCAATCACTATTCCCGCAGTCTTAGCAAAATGAGTCAACAAGCAAGTATGATCGGGCCGTACTTGTTGTCAATCCTTACTCTCTCTAAGCAATTGGCCCAAATCATCTTAGGGATGTCTACTCTATCCCCTGACCACAAACACAAGGCTAAGACACACAATTTGAAAGAATAGGTAGAATTATGTGTGATTCCCATAACCCAATTCTCCAACAACTCACAACACCATGTAGCCTCGGGTCTAAAATTATTGTTGTGAGCCTTCCATTGAATCACATCACCTCTCCTATTCCACGGGTCTACACCTTTTTCAAAACAGAAAGCGTTCACCCTAGACCATATACCCTCGCTCCTCACAGTGGCACTGTACGCACAATCGTCTCGTAGACGTGGAAATCCAAGGGTCATGCGGATAGTCTCTGGCATGAAGACTATCCACTTGCCTCTGCAATAAGCAAGACGCAGGTCTTGGATCTCACCATATTTGGCGTATATCAAATTGAGACAAAACTCTCGGGCTATGTGTGAGCTCGACTTCCCTACCAATTTGAACCAATTAGTTAATTTCTCACGCTCAAAGATAAACTTTATGGGCTCAGGCATACCCTTATGAAAAGGAAATTCTCTTCTCCATTGCCCTTGCTTTTTCAAGAGGTGTCCCCAAAAGAGTCAAGGTGGGCCACGTACGTCACAAATTGGTAACTATCATATAACCCGGGGCCCACGCTACTCTCTTTGATATTCACCTTAGATTCCCTTCTACCTACAATCCCCAGGTTATTCGGTAAAGGTCTCGCTAGTATGGGGTACTTGGGTGATTCTGGTATTTCCAACGGAGGATCACCATAGCCGGACGCCTCTCGAGACGACCCCTCACCGGTTTTTTGTTTCTTTCCACCTCCTCCCATTTAGATGCTCAAATTATTACTAAAACACAACGAGTGCACGGTGACAAGGAGTGTGTAAAAAAAAGTAAGCAAGTAGCAAGTACGCAATTAATCAAGCAATACCTAGGACACTAGTCAATCGCCCCCAAACGCCGCAACTAAGCGAAAACAATAAAATTGGGCTTTTACTCAATGTTCCTACACTCGATGAATTGGATTGCTAGAGTGATAATTATACATGGGAATCTGGAGTACCTTTCTTACGGGTGTCGTTCCGCAAAAACATTCACCAAGAAGGGGCTGAAGTCAGCCGGTGAATTTTTTTCCATAAAACTTCAAAAATTTTGCACTTTTTGTACTCCTCAAACAGCCCCCTTCACTAGTCCCTCCTTGTGTTTTGTCCCACCTTCAAGTGCCTCAAATTTCGGATCTATGAATGGAACCCTAGACTTTTATTCACCCCAAACACGTCCATGTAGCTTGAATTAGGCAAACACTAAGAACTAACCTTGTTCTCCTCTGTGGCGCGAGCAAAACCCTTGTTTCCTTTCCAAATTTGAAGAAATTTCAAGCTTTGGTGTTCTTAGTGAAGAAGGGAGAGAGAGAGAGAGAAGAAGACCCGACGGGAATAGTGTTATGAGAATGATTTTTTTTTTGTTTCTTCTTCTTCTTCTTCTTCTTCTTCTTCAGACATTTATGACGTCCCAAAGGGATTGCCGAAAATACCCCTCATTAAACCCCCTCTCTTCTCTGTAGCAGTTGTCCTTTGCTGTCATTCTGCCCGTTGTCTTCGTAGGAAGACTTTTCTCTTCGTAGGAAAATTCTTCTTACGAAGACATTTTCTCTTCATACGAAGTTCTTCCCAGATAAGTACTGCAAGCTGTTCTGGGAAGACTTTTCCGACAATAATTTTTTTTCTAAGTAATATGTCTTCGTACGAAGAATATTCTCTTCGTAAGAAGAGAATCCTGGCAGACCAAAAATATATTTTTTGACCGTTTTTAGCTTCTTTGACCGTGCCTTTGCTATCCGAAGGATCTCCTCGTCCTCGAGACTCCTTTTATAACATAAAAAATTCCCAAACTCCGTGGAATCATTTATTCTTCAATTTCGCTCCTCGTAAAATGTGTTTGGCATTTTCGGATGCTTTTGGTCTCGTTTTATTCACTTGAGCATCCTTTTTGTCATAACTTTCGTGTCCGGACTCTGAAATACGCGTTCCACCTGTCTACGGAAAGCTTTCAACCACCCACACAATGGCACTCTTCAATTCAGCTCACAGTCTTGTCTTAAAAAAATTGCCTTGAAATTCTTGCCATTTTGCTAGCTTTCACGATTCCTCCATGCATTCTTCACATATATCAAGACGGGGAGTCTAGATGCGCGATCTTCCCCAGGTGCGTGTGTTGAGTCAGTGTAAGAATGGCTTCAATCTTCAATTCCTTCATTCTGGATCCCGATACGCGTCTGGGTTACCTTTTTCTCGATTTTCATGATATTCTTCACGCACGCATCAAGATGGGGGATCCGGAATAGACCTTTCACCTAAAATCCTTGCACACACTCATTGGAAATATTATTCCCTCTCTCTCGCACCTCTCAAAAAAATCAAACACAATAAAATGTACAAACAGTATTTAAATCTATCCTAAAATAGTAAATAGTTTGGGTTGCCTCCCAAGCGCCTTGTAATTTAAGGTCGACGGTCCGACCCAGTTACCTCACATGAGCTCAGATATCGGTAATTGCGTTGAGGCGTTCAATTACCACCAATGAAATTCCTGTACACATACGGGTTTGCTCTCTATTCGTTCACCTTGAATCGGTCTCTATTCTCAGCTTCTACCTCAAGTGATCCCCATGGGTAAACCTCGGTAATGGTGAAAGGACCACTCCATCTTGATTTCAACTTCCCTGGAAACAATTTCAACCGCGCGTTGAATATCAATACCTTCTGTCCCACCTTGAAGTCATGTGGTATGATGTGTTTTTCGTGCCACTGCTTAGTTGTCTCTTTATATATCCTCGCACTCTCATACGCCATCAATCGAAATTATTCAAGTTCCAGCAATGCTTGTTTCATTTTCTCACCTGAGAGCTTAACATCCAAGTTGATTTTCTTCAACGCCCAAAAATCCTTGTGCTCTAGTTACACCGGAAGATGGCACGACTTTCCAAATACCAATTGGTAAGGAGACTTGCCCAAGGGAGTCTTGTATGCTGTTCTGTATGCCCATAAATTTTCATCCAAGTGCAGAGACCAATCTTTGCGCCCCGGATTGACTGTCTTTTCTAGATTCTCTTGATCTCCCTATTTGACACTTTAGCTTGCCCATTTGACTGCGGATGGTAGGCTAGTGATATCTTGTGTGTCTTCGCCCCATATTTTCTCAAAAAATTGACATAGACATTATTCACGAAATGTGTTCCCTCATCACTAATGATTTCCCTGGGCGTCCCAAATCGCGTAAAAATGTTCTTGCGCACAAATCTCTCCACTGTAGCGCCATCATTCTTGGGACAAGCAATTGCCTCTACCCACTTGGTCACATAATCAACTGCTAGCAATATGTAAAGATTACCAATTGAAGAGGGGAATGGCCCCATGAAGTCAATACCCCATACGTCAAACGGTTCTACCTCCAACACGAAATTCTGAGGCATCTCTTTCCGATTGGAAATATTACTGGTTCTCTGACACCGGTCACACTGCTGCACAAACAGATGAGCATCTTTATGCAAAGAAGGCCAATTGAAGCCACTTTGAAGTACTTTGGTTGCAGTGCACGTCTTGCCAAAATGACCCCCACAGTTCAATTCATGGCAATGTCTGAGAATTTCCAACATATCTGGTGGCGCTACACATCTGCGCAACACATTATCTGCTCCTAACTTGAACAGATAGGGATTATCCCAAAAATATCGTCGTGCATCTGCGAAGAACTTCTTTCTCTGGTGTGAAGTCATGTCTTTGGGAATAATTTGAGTGCCTTAAAATTTGCCAAGTCAGCAAACCAAGGAACAGCTGCGACCACTACCATGAGTTTCTCATCTGAAAAATCCTCTCTCATTGGCACCTCTTCATGCTTCTCATTCTCAAGACGTGATAAATGGTCTGCAACAACATTCTCTACCCCCTTCTTATATTTAATCAAAATGTAAAACTCTTGCATCAAAAGAACCCACCGGATCAATCTTGGCTTGGCGTCCTTCTTGGTGAGAAGGTACTTGAGGACTGCATGGTCTGTGAAAATTGTCACTTGAGAACACACAAGATATGGACGAAACTTGTCCAACACAAAGATAATAGCCAACAACTCTTTCTCCGTGATAGTATAATTGACCTTTGCATTGTTAAGAGTTCGACTAGCATAGTAAATGACATGAGCTACCTTATCTTTCCGCTGCCCCAGAACTTCTCCCACCGCATAATCACTGGCATCACACATGAGCTCAAACGGCAAAGTCCAGTCTGGAGTGGCAATGATGGGTGCCCTAATCAACTTTTCCTTGAGCACATCGAAAGCTGACTTTCACTCTGCATTAAAATCAAAGACTGCATCTTTCTCAAGCAAACCGGATAGAGGGTTTGTGATCTTCGAGAAGTCCCTGATGAATCGCCGGAAAAACCCTGCATGTCCTAAGAAACTCCTTACCCCTTTGACAGTCGTAGGGTAAGGTAGCTTCCTCAATTTTTGCCCGGTCCACCTCTAAGCCTTTGCTTGAAATCTTGTGCCCCAACACTATCCCCTCAGTCACCATGAAATTACATTTTTTCCAGTTGAGCACTAGGTTAGTGTCAATGCATCTGTCAAGAACTCGGACTAGCTGCTGTATAAAGTCTTAAAATCCATCACCATAGAGCAAAAATCATCCATAAATACCTCAAAGTTCTGCTCCATCATGTCTGAGAAGATCGACATCATACACCTCTGAAAAGTAGCAGGTGTGTTGCATAAACCAAAATGCATGCGTCTGAAGGCAAAGTTCCCATAGGGACAAGTGAATGTCGTTTTCTCCTGATCCGCCGGCTCAATCGCTATCTTGTTGTGCACGGATTACCCATCTAGAAAGCAGTAGTGAGAATGACGAGCCAGCCTATCAAGCATCTGATCAACGAATGGAAGAGGACAGTGATCCTTCAAAGTGGCATCATTGAGTTTGCGGTAATCCATGCAAATTCTCTACCTAGTAACAGTACGAGTAGAAATATGATCACCTTTCTCCCCTTCCACCACAATAATACCTCCCTTCTTAGGGACACACTGCACCGGGCTAGTCCATGTTCTGTCGGAAATCGGATAAATGATGCCCGCCTCCAACCATTTAAGCACCTCTTTCCTTACGACCTCCTGCATATGAGGGTTGAGGCGGCGCTGAAATTGAACCACCAGATTTTTGTCTTCCATGAGCCGGATCTTGTGCTGGAAAACTGTGGGGCTGATCCCCTTCATATCTGCTATGGTCCATCCCATAGCTGCTTTTCTTCCATGCAATACTTTGAGAAGTTTTTCCTCCTGTCCAAGCATGCAAACACAATCACAGACAAAGTCTCATTAAATCCCAAATATAAATATTTTAGATGAACAGGTAAATGTTTCAATTCTAGAACAGGAGCAGTAATAACAGAAGGAGTAAGAATCTCCATGCTTCCCTCGTCAAAGAGGGGTAGGGGCTTGCGCCAATGAGTCTCCATAGCTTGCTCCTTTTTTCTTGACTCAAGCAGAGCAAGTTCCTCGCATAGTTTCTCCAATAAAATTTCTTCCTCCTCCTCCGGTGTGTATGCCTCCATACCAAAACATGACTCACTCCCCGCATATGCATGGAATTTCATGGCCTCAAAAACGTTAAAGGCTACTTTCTCATCATTGATCCTCATCGTCAATTCTCCGTTGGCTACATCAATAATGGTCTTCCATGTGGCTAGGAATGGGCGTCCCAAGATAAGGGAGACATCATCATCGGCCTCCATGTCTAAGATCACAAAGTCAGCTGGAAAGATAAGTTCTTCAACTCTCACTAGTACATCCTCTAAAACGCATCTTGGTCGTTTAATGGTGCAGTCTGCCATTTGCAAGCACATTCTTATCAGTTTTGGTTCTATCACGCCTAGCTGCTCAAAAACAGCGTGGGCATCAAATTCATGCTTGTGCCAAGATCACACAATGCCCTTCCATGTAAGGCATCTCCCAAAGTCACCAGAATGATGAAACCGTCCGGATCTTTCATCTTCTTATGAAACGCCTTTTGCACCACGGCGCTACACTCCTCATTCAGATTCACAGTCTCAAAATCATCCATGCGACTCCTATTAGAGAGGAGGTCCTTGAGAAATTCCGCATACTTGGTCATTAGCGATATGGCTTCCGCAAAGGGGATATTAATGTGCAACTTTCTGAAGATATCCACAAACTTCTTGAAATTCTTTGAATCCTCTTGGATCTTCAACCTCTGCGGGTATGGAACACGCATACTATACTCTTCCTTGGGCTTTGGCTTCTCCTCCGACTTCCTACTCGTTTCCTTTGATTTGGGAACCACGGTAGGCACAATAATTTCTTCATCCAATACTTTTTAGTGGCCTTAGTCGCATCGGCTCGCACGTGGGTAGGATATGGAGGATCCTTAGTGGTTTTCCCACTGTGAGTAGTGATAGCCTTTAACTGCTCCGGTGGAGTGATTGTGTTAGAAGAAAGTATGCTAGGTGGAAGTCTAGTATTTTGATTGGCTATCTGGCCAATCTGGGTCTCATGACTTTTCATTGTAGCTTCCATAGAAACCAACTTCTTATTTATCTTTGATAATATGTTGTACAAGTCTGGTTTTTGCAGTTGTTGTGCTTGCTGCTGCGGAACTTGTCTCTGAGCTTGATACTGAGAAGTAGGCTGCTGACCTGGTGCATAAAGTCCACTATTTGGGTTTGCATAGCTAAAGTTTGGGTGGTTGCGGTTTGTTAAGATGATATGTATTAGTCCATTGCTGATGTCTCATAAAATTCACATATTCAACACTGCCATCGTACACCTCACTCTCATATGCTAGTAACTCACCCATGGGCTTTACCTGTGATGGAGGTTTCATGCCTTGAAATGCTAAGGTCATTGATTCAAGTTTTTGTTCCATAGACTCAATTTTGTTGACTAAGGCTGCATCCCCAGGTTTCGAATACCTACGAGTCTCAGACCTTGTAGTCTCTCTCTTAGATACGTTGCTCAACAAATCCTGAGATCGCTGTGTTCCAAGCCCCATAAAATTACCTTCAGCTAGCATACCCAACTGATCAGTCGTTTCCTTATCCAAGGTATTATAGAAATAATGGAGGAGCTTGTGCCATGGATCCCCATGATTCGGACATCTACGAAGAATTTGGCTGAACTTTCTCCATGCGTCTCCCAATGAGCTGTCTTCTTCCAGAGTGAACTTTGTAATCTCAGCCATTTGCTGAGCGACTCTGGATGGTGGCAAATATTTCATCAGAAATTCATGCAACAATCAGCCCATGTCACAATACTCCCAGCTGACAGTTCCATAAGCCACTTCTTGGTTATTCCTGATAAAGGGAAGGGAAACAGTAGTAGCTTAACCATTTCATCTGGAACCCTTTGGTCATGCAAAGTCGATGTAATTTGCTCAAACACGGTTAGATGGTGGTTGGGGTCATCTCCTGGAGCTCCATTGAATGCGCACTCATCACGAACCATATTAATCATGTGCTGGTGCAACTCGAAGTGTTTTGCATTGATCTGTGGCCTAACAATGGTAGGTTTGTAGCATTTTGGTGTAGTTCTGAAATAGGCTACCATAGGGCGGTCTTCAATTTTAGCATTGTTGACTTGTGCCACAATATTCTGCGCATTGTCCCACCCCCCATAGTTACCTCCATTGTTTCCACCGTTATTACCTCCATTTTTGCCAGGTTGTACGCCTGCACTGGGTAGTGGTGGTGGATTCAGGCGTGCCATGGCTGCCTGCATCTCAGCCATCTGAGTTCTGAGCTGCTCAGTTTCTCTTGCTCGGTTCGCTGCATCAGCCACAGCTGCAGCTCTAGCTGCTTCCGCATCTTGCATACCCTTGCAGATCCTTTAAACTCAGCTCTAGTTTGCTCGCCCATAGTAACTGAGCTTGTCTTCCTCTTGTCCCTACATTGTGCGCGTAACAAGGTTTACGGATCTTCAAGTGTGGGGTGAAAAGGCTCGTCTCTAGAACGGGACATGCACCATGAAATCCAACCTGAAAACACAGATTACACACAGAGAATTAGGTGATTAGCAAATATAAAAAATAAAAGTAAAATCCCTAAGGCTATGAATTATAACTAATTTAGCCGAAGTCCCCGGCAACAGCGCCAAAAACTTGACACGCTCGAACTGGAAGTGTACAGTTGTCGGTGTAGTGATAACTTCCGGAAATCCAGATTGTCAAACCCATGGGACTTATTTCTAAGTTAGTCAATAAGTCCAATCCTTATTTGGGCAAGGCGCATTTGTTTGTTTTGCTAAATCTACTAAACGGAAAAGAACACGAATCTCAATTAATCAAGTGAAGTGCTACCCTGTATTTTGGAAAAAGACACTCTGCACCTTTTTTTGAATGGAAGCTAACAGTTGATTAACAACACGGGTAAAAAGACCATTTTACCCCTAAAATGTTATAAAATTACTTCCTATATATTACCCTAATCTCTCAATCCCCCCCATTTCTAACCCTAATTCATCTCTCTCTTCCCCTCTTCTATCTCTCCCCCTTTTACCGTGAAACCACCCAGCAGCTTCTTCTCCTTAATTTCTCTCTCCTCCCAATCTCTCTCGATTTGAATCAGAAACAAAAGAAAGTCCGGTCAACCCCCAAAACACAGAGTACCCCCTTTCCCCTGTGGCGGCGGTTCTGCTTCAAAGCTCAGCTCCGATGAACACCACCGACTTCCGCACGTTTTCATCAAGGTCCTCCAGCTACCCTTCTCCTCCGACTCCGACGCCGCCGTCGAGGAAACCCATGATTGTTTCCTTTTCGTCGCCGAGACCTGCGATGACGGTGACGACGTTCGGGCTCTGGCGATCGAGATTCATCCGGGTATCACCAAGATTGTGGTCAGAAACGGTGGTGACGGTGCCGGGGTTGATGTGTTGAGGTTCAGGCTTCCCGAATCGACGACGTGTTTGAATCGATTCATCTTCTTCAGAAGCACCAGATCCGACCGACGTAGACCTCCTCTCTCTCTCTCTCTATTAAATCGAGTGGCGTAGACCTCCACTGGGTCGCCGGCGCAGCGAATTGGATCGCCAGCAGAGGCGTTCGTTCATGATCTGGTGGATCCACAAGATCTCCCCTTTTATTACTCTGGTTTCCTCGCCGTCATCTTCGCCGTCGTTGGCGTCATGTTCAGGGTTCGCATCTTCTAATCCTCTATAAAGTACGCGTCTTCGTCTTCACTCCATCTCTGAGTTTGAGTTTGTGCTGATTTAGATTTGGATCTCAGATTTGTGGGCGTTTGATATGTTGAAGCTACCCTTTGGTCTTGTATTCTCTCAAAAAATTGACAATTCTGATGAAGAAATCCTTCTTTAATGGTGAAACACTTGAACAGATTGTAGCATGTACTCCTGCCTTGGAATGCTTGGATTTTCATCTCCACCAAGGCATCTCCAAGCTGGATTTCAGCAACTCTGTTCTAAAAAAATTGCTCTCTGTTCTAAATAAATTGGTTCTGCACATAAAAGTTGCGTTCGAAATTACGGCCCTAAGTATTGAAACATTGAAAGTTTCAGTTTTTTTTAGGACTTGTAAACTGGTTGATATGGATTCTTTGGTTGAAGCTACCTTTTCCGGTATCCCCTATAAAATATGGCTTGTTGCTGGGTCTGAAAGACTTGTTTGCTGGGTTTGAAGGAAATGAGAAGCAAAGACAAGTTAGGTCTTGCTGCTGGGTCCTTCATTTTGGTGAATGAATGGGATCTTTGTTCATAGGTTTGGATGGATATGTTGTTGATGCGCTAATTATTTGAGGAATGATTGTGGTGGTAATTATAGGGAATTGTAGTGGTAATTGTAGAGAATTTATTGAAATTTGTTGTTGATGTTCTTGATATTAATAAACAAGTTCTGATACAATTTTTTACTATTATGATGTATTGATATGTTCTTGGTGTTTTGGGTTGATGTTCTTAGAATTCTTGATGACACACAAGGGCAAAAAAGTCCAAACAAACACACAAGGGCATTATGGTCCAAAAAAAATCATCAGCCACTTTTTTAACGGAACTTGACAGAAGGGTGCTAAGTGTCCACAGAATATTCCGTTAAATGGGCGCAGAGTGTCTTTTTCCAAAACACAGGGTAGCGGCGTGGAATTAACCCTAAAGTCAGGGGTGGTTAGTGTCTTTTACCCTTAATAAAGATGAATTTTTAGTTGGTTTCTTAATACGTTGACAACAAGATCAGGATATCTCTACGGGTCACTAGATATTTCCCACCACGCCGGATTTACGTTTTGATAACACGATGATGCTTTGTCTAGTTAAACGAGCACTCCTATGTTGAAGATTTCTCAACCAACACCTATACTTAAACTATTATAGCTGATTTCTCTAGTCTAATCCAATTTAAGCATGCTTTGTAATCGTTAGTCTACTCTTAGTTCTTAGCTAACTCTCAAGATCTCTCAACCCTAGATACGACTAGTGTGTGTTTCAAGTTTCCGGGCAATAAACGTTGATTCTCTAACATTCACAACCTAGCTCAGTCTTATTGATACGTCTAACAATAGAAAAGATGAATGATAATCATAAAACACACATAACTAAGCAAAATATCATCAATTAAGCTAGAAATCATGAAGTCAAATCCATAAATCACAAACCAGGGTGATCAAACCCTAGTTCCCTACTAGATATCCCGATATACGAGTTTAGCTACTCAAAAACATGATCACAATACAAGTTTTCATGATCATAATCCAAAACTAAAGAAAAGAATAAGTTTGAGAAAGCAAAGTGATGATTCAAAGCTTCCACAATCTCTCTCCAAGCTCCAAGAACGAGTTCCGACGTAAGAATACTGATAAAAACTAGCCCTAACTCGTTCTAATATGTTTCCATAGAGTTTTAAACAAGTTCCAAGTAATTACACAAAATCCCCAAACGGATTGCTGAATCTGCCAATCTCTTCGTACGAACATACTTTTCTTCGTACGAAGACATTTTCTCTTCCTACTAAGCTCTTCCCAGATAAGTACTGCAAGCTGTTTTGGGAAGACATTTTCGACATCCAGATTCTGGTTAAGTCCCAAGTCTTCGTACGAAGACTTTTGTCTTCCTACGAAGACTCCTTCATTCTGCACTTTCTTTTTGGATTTCTTCGTTGAGTTCCTCGTTTTCAAAGCTCGTTTCCATCTCCCGCATGATCATCCAAGCCCTATTTTCCTGCGAATCACAATAAGAAAACAAAACTCGCGATCATATCATAATAAAAGTTTGAAATTACACTAAGAACGTTCGGATTCAACAAGAATAACTCAAGAACTCATATTCACAAATATTAGCACGATTTACTCAAAAAGACGAAAAATTCTCCATGATGAGCACACAAAACGCAGAAAACTAAGTAATAAAATAGCTCCAAAAAGAGAGTTATCAATACCTTTAGCCACAACCTGTTATTTGCTATTTTCAAGAGAATCTTGCTTCTCCCATATTTTGTCAATATGTTAGGGTTGATTCATAAGAAAAATTCGATGCTTCACCGCAACCTTGTGAAAAGTGTTTGGATCTTTGCCAGTGTGTGTCAAGAAAGCACACTTTTCTCCATTATTGATTTTCTTCCAAGACTGAAAGCATTAGAACCAGGACGCCCTGTTGTCTTGTTGAAAAGATAACAAGGGAGACAAAATGCAACATCTTTAACTGGAGAGTATTCCAACCAATCTGGAAATAATGTGAATCATGAAGCTTGAAAGCGCTTTGGATGTTTATTATCTGAAAAACGGATATTCATAAGCAACATGGTGATAAGGCCTCGCTTTGATATAAGCTCGTCTTATTTCATCTTGCTGATTGACAGGATATTATGATATTGGCCGACGTAACCCAGGATCGCGTTCTAAATTCGAAAGATCAAACTCTTTTCAGTCAACTCTTTGAGTTTTAGTTGGTCATTTCTCACAATTGGGTGCCTCAAGATTGCTACTGGAGGGCTCATTATATGTTGAGCTATTTGCTTCCAAGTCCTGGGATTTTTTCTTGAAAAAAAAGTCGACAGTTCTTGCTTTCTTCCCCATGTTAATTGAGAAACCAAGAAATTATTGCATTCAATCTGTAAGTTCTCTCACGAAATTACGAATCATCCTTTAACATCACAACAACTAGAAAAAAATAAGGCAATGAAATTCACGTAGGATCAAAGAAATTTACGGTCTAATTTTTCGATTAGAGGAACTACAAAATAATACAAACATAAAATCTATTGAAAATAGCAGACATGAAAAGAAGAAAGTAGAAATTAATTGATACCGAGAACTTACTGAGTGGGGTTGTGAAAACAAATCTGTGAAGAGGAGTCAACAAATCAAGGCGTGGTCCAGAAGAGATGCATATGGTGGCGTTCTTGGATTCATGGAGTTCTTAATGCGTGTTTTTTTGTTTCTTATCTTTTACATTTTACTCATATTTGTTTGAATTTCAATCGGATTGATTTGGAAACAAATAATGTAGGGATTACTTCCAATATTTAAACTTGCAATTAGACCTATCAATGGGCTGGTTCTGACCCGGAACCGACCCGACCCAAAAGTGATTTGACCCGACCCTCATAACCTAGACCCGCCATATGAACCGCGAGACCCAGACTCACCAGAACCGGTATTATGTGGTTCGGTTCTGGGTCAGACCCGATTACCCGACGGATCGACCCAGAACCAAGTGAAAAGACAGATATTTTGTTCTCTCTACAACAACCTTCCCACTTTTTCAATCCTTCCTCTCTCCCGTTTGAAAATTGGAGAGTCTCATCTCTGCATTTGGGTGTTCGCTGCTCTCTCCAACCCAGCTCGATCGCTCGCTCCGATCTTCATCACTAATCACTTCGATCGAAGAACAACAACGGTTGTTGTTTAAATTTTGAAGAACAACCACGGTTGTTGTTTGAAGATCGAAGATATTCAATCAACCGGAACCCTCCCTAATCGCGTCATATCTAACAGATCGGCCTTGTTTATCTCTGATTTGGTAAGTCGATTATTCGATTTTATGTGTTTGGGTTCCGATCCTTGGGAAAACTGATTGACCAATTGGGTTCCGGGGGTTCGATTTATGATTGCATTGAAGTCGATGTTGGTTATCGTCGTTGGGTCGATTTGTGGGTCAATGGGTTTTGTTGTTCTGTTAAGAGTTTGGAGTAAAATTCTACCTCTTATTGTCGATGGTTTCTTTCCGGAGTAGTATAGCTTTTTGTTTCACCGGGTTACTGTTGTTTTTCCTTTTACTTTAGTTTCTCCATATCTGCAAACACGGCTGCTCACTGGAGGCGGTAGAGATGGAGAGCAGTGTGTTTTGTTCTTCAGTGTCGAAGAAGTCAGAAGAGGGAGGTATTGGGTTTTACAGGTTCAAGTGTTAAATGGGTCGTAAATGAGTTAAAAGTTCTGACCCGCCGGTTCTGGGTATGGGTTTTTGTAGTTGGGACAAATAAAAATGGTCTAGTTGGCGGGTCGGGTCCAGAAGAAACGGTTCTGTGTCGGGTCTAGTTCGGGTCTACCCAGACCCGACCCATTAACAGGTTTACTTGCAATTACATAGATTTATCACTATTTGATTATTTGAGTTAATATAAATAATACACGTGCATAATGTATGGGGACATGTTTTCATAATATATTTTTGAATTGATCTCCAACTCTCAAAATTTTGATAAAACTAATGGAACACTACTACTTGCCATAACACAACGTGATAGCATGTAGTAGGGGCCAACCTTATCTAATTAAAAAAAATCAAAATTAATACATATATAATAGTAAGCAAAAAAATCTATTAGGGGAAATGGCCACCCCCCCCCTCCTTGTGTCCGTTGTTGGAGAGGAAGGCGCACTCAACAATTATGATGTGCCTAGCGGATGACGTAGTCACCGAATCTTGAGAGTCTCTACATGAAGAAGTCGCTAACTAACAAGTTGATGCTAAAGCAACGTCTTTTTAGTCTGCGCATGACCTAAGGTACACCCCTTAGAGATCAGCTTGATCAATTTAACACTATTGTTCTTGAATTGCGCAAAATTTAAGAGAATGTGAGTGATGAGGATGCGGCATTGATCTTGTTGGTGTCGCTACCCCCATTGTATGAGAAAGATTCTTATGATGTAACACCACAACACATTTTGTATAGTAAAGTAACTTCTGATCATAGAGGTGCCAATTTGCTTGACTTATAATATAATCAGATTTAGAATATTAGACTTTATCATCTAATCATGTACACATTTTATGTGTAGGTAATTTTTGTGCAATGACTTAGCTAAATCTTCATAGCCAACAAGGTAATGCGCATGAAGAAAGTTCTTTCTTGGGTGAAAATCATGATTCGTGTTTCTGCTTGCAATCGCATAACGTGTTCTTTTTCGGTATGCTTTGAAATCCTAAGATCTATTCTATAACATCTATTTTTGTATTTTTATCATCAAAATATCATCCATGAGCTCATCGAATCATTGGGGTTTGGTTTTGGGGTTTATCTTCTTTAAATCCTAAATACGACGAGCATATTAATTATTGTAAAATCCTAGTTTGAGTTAAATAATTTTAGGTAGTGGTTGTGACTGATTTAATTTTGATGTTCATTCGCTAGAATTTTGGTATTGGTTGGGATTGAAACTCTAAACATGATTTTTGGGAAATCTAGAATATGTTCATGGATTTCTGGTCATTATAGATGCTCAAAGTTGGTTGTTAAGATGCTGAATTTTGTCATTACGTTGAATGTGTATTATATGATGAACTACTCATCGCTTTGTTCAATGTTCGATGTTCTAGTGATTCGTTTGATCTACCATTGGGCTATGGTAATATTTACAACAAGTTTAGTGTAACAACCCGTATTTTACTATAGGGTTATTTTAGTAATTTAAAACACTATATTTATTATTCGAAAATGTGAGAATCGTATTGTTTAATATTAGTGTTTGTCGTAATAAGACGTTGCATATGTTGCGTGTGATTTATGTCGTTGTGATAAACTCTGCGATTATAACTATCTTGATAAATGTATATATTCCTATAACGTTATTTAAATTTTATCGTTTCGTTTTAAATAATAAGTTAACTATTAATTTTAAATTAATAGTGTAGTAAATGTTTATTAAAATAGAACGTTGAAGAGTTTTTCTCAAAATTAATATTTGAACTTTTATTAAAAACATTAGTCAAATTATTTTTAACAGTTGTTAGTCAACTTTCGTTTTCTAGTCGAACTCTGTTTTATTAGTCAAACTTAATTTTTGTCAGTCGAATTTCGTTTATCAGTCACATTATTATTATTATTATTATTATTATTATTATTATTATTATTATTATTATTATTATTATTATTATTATTATTATTATTATTATTATTATTATTATTATTATTATTATTATTATTATTATTATTAAACAGTCCAAATTTACTTTGTCAGTCAAAAGTTTATTTTATCAGTTGAATTTCACTGTTTCAGACAACGTTTAATCTTTCTGCCGAAATCATTTTATTTTCGTATAAATTATTTGTTTTGTATTAATTTTCGTCACGCTTCAACGTATTCGTCACGTCTAAAAATTACTTCGCGTTTTAATTATTCGTTACATTTTTAGTCACTTTTCGCGTATCGAACCACCGCGTAGTTTCGTGACCCGGCCACACCGAATCATTTCCTCTCTCCCATCACATCTTTTTTTTTTTTTCTTTTTCTTCCTTCTGCTGTGTTCTGCAACAGCCACCGACCAGCCCACCCTTTCTTCCGTACCCTTCCTCCTGCTCAACCCACGCCGAGCGTGGCTCTCCCACCAGCTAGCCTACCACCTAGCTCATCACAAATCACCATCAACTCTTTTTCTCCTCCTCTTCACCCTCTTAATCATCTCCTTCCTCTTCACCTTATCCACCACAACCTTCGGCAACCAACACCACTGCCACCCACAACCTCCTCTAATCTTCTCCACCTCTACCCTCTGTTTCTGTCGAAGACAAAACCCAGCAGAAACAATAACGCCACCACCATCATCTCCTCACTCCCCTTCACCTTCTTCACCTCCATCTATCTGCTCTGTTTTAACCACACAAAACAGAGCACAACCACCACTTCAAACCACCACCTTCAACAACCACCTACACCGCCATCCATCAACTCCACCACCTCTCTGTTTTTCATAGACAAACCCAGCCCACCACCATCACCGAAGCCACAACCACCACCATTATCGAACACCACCACTGCCACCATTCACCACCACCACCTGCTCCCTCCATCTCTCATCTCCATCTCCCTCTCCGCCTTTCTCTCTGTTTTTGACCACCCATCAAAAACCCAGAGAAAACAGCCACCACCACCGTCGGCAACCACCTCCAAACTCCCTCCAACTCCCTGCTCTGTTTTGCCGAGACCAAACCCAGCAAGCAGAGCACCACCTCCACAAATCACCGCCTCCAATTGTCGTCACCACTCACCACCATCACCACCCAGCTCTCCCCCTCCTCTCTCTGCCTCGGGAACCCAGAAAGAGCAGCAGCAGCGCCGGTAATAACCCCCGACGCCGCAACTGCAACCCGACCCGAAGGCTCGGCACCACCATTGCCGCCTCCCTCGACCTCCCTCTCTCGGCCTCTCTGTCGCGACCGGACGAAGGCCAGCCGCCGGAGTAAACCGGCGACCAAGACCCAGAACCACCGCCGCCTCCATTGACGCCCAAGCTCCGGCGAAATTTTGACCCGGAGCTCCGCTTGATCGATTCGACTCGTTTCTCGATTCGGTACTCTCTCCACTCCATCCTAATCAATTTTGCTTCATGTCTTTGCACTTCAATTTGGGTTTGTGTGTTTGATTTGTCGGGAGCATCGAGAGGAAGAAGAAGATGGTATAAGTGAATATAATTTTGTTAAAGGGGGGTATTCTTGTGCAATCTCAAAAGTTGAGGGCATGGTGTCACATGTTTGAAAGTTATTACCTTGTAATTGGGGGTGCTTGTTGTCATAACTACTAAACTGTATTATGTGTATATACATATGTATTTTCTATTTGTATTTAGTTAGTATAAATCTTTATTTAAATTCAGTTAATTTATATACTATAATAAATAAATAAAAATGAATAGTTTTGTAATATGAAATGAAAATATAAATTTATAAGGATTAGAAATTTCTTACAACTAGATATTTATAACTAGTTCTTCAAAATAAGTTAATAAAGTATATCTTTGTATATGTTTATATATATATATATTCAATAAATATTATGTTGTTAAAAGATAATTGGAATCTAGTTTTCTTTTTAATTAATCATCTTGAGATTTCGATCAAGTATAAAATTTGATATTAATTTTATCATAAGTAAATTTGTTTAATTAGCATATTAAATATTTTTATATTCTTAAAATTTAATATCTAATTTTCTAAAATTGTTTTTGAGATTCATGACTTGGTAGTCGATATATAATTTGCTTTCGTAATATAATTAGGTGGCTATAATTACTTAGAGCTTTAGCATGCATTCAAATAGGACACGTGCATCGTCATATGTTGTAAACCAAACTTGTTTGTGATTAGGACTATTTGTGTTTGTTTGTAGAGCCTGACTTCGTAGAACCAGGCGTTGTCTACCTGTAGTGCAGCTTGCGTATCTTCGGCTCTCACGGTGAGTATTCATGCTTAGTCTCGTGTGCTTATCTCCCTTCGTGTCAAAATGTGATTTTTATTTCACGTCTCAAAATATACATGTGATATACTTGTTTATTTATAAATAACAGTTGTACTCTGTTCTCTTTTTGCTAAACATGCCATGCTTGGTTTTAAATTGTCACTTTACTACTTGTCTTGAAATCGGAAAGACTGATTATCCAAATTTCACTAAGTCAGAATTCATTAACAACGTAAAGTGAAAGATCGCATGTACCGGAACCAGTTGGTTGTTACTTGGAATCCCCTTAGTTGGCTTTAATTTTTCTCTCAGATGGCACGACTCTCCGCCTAGTATAGTTTATTATTATAGTGGGGGCGGGAAAGGTTTTCCATAACGCCAGGCACGGAGGAAAGGTTTTCTCTCTTGTTGTCGTCCTACATCGGGAAAGGTTTTCCCAAATTGTGACGTAGTTATTATTATAGTGGGGGCGGGAAAGGTTTTCCATAACGCCAGGCACGGAGGAAAGGTTTTCTCTCTCGTTGTCGTCCTACGCTGGGAAGGTTTCCCCGGGAAAGGTTTTCCCAATTCTTGATCTAGATATCCGATCTGATGATATACTCCACCCTGGTCTCCCCTGGTTACTGCGACATAATAATATGACTTGTTTCATTTCACGTTTGGAAACGTGTGAATATCTCGATAAATAAATTTGCTACTCATAACAACTATCAGTTTAGAAACAACTTTTGGAGGACTCTGATAATCGTCACTTCTACTAGTACTTATGTTTCTGAAAAAGATCCAAGTCTTTACTCTGATGTTTATACGTATACTCTGTTACTGTTTAAACTACTTCAAATGTAAACCCGGTAACCTTTCTTAGCCACTCTGTTTTACATGCTAAGGTGTTTATTCACTCAGTTTTTACTGATACTCGAAAAACTGCGTCCTTGTTTCTTTTAAATTCCCCGCAGGTTATGATTGGTTGCTTGGGGTAACGCGCTAGGATCATGAATCCGTTCTCTCATGCAAACAGCAGAGCTTAGTAATTAACCGGAGAGCCTTTTGATGTAAAATATTTTGTTAGACTTGGTGTCCAGTTTGGAACCAGTCACGAACGTTGTAAACTTTTATCGTAATGAATCAGTAGTTGGATGTTTCCTTTCACTTGTTTTCGGTTACCACTCCTTGTACGAAAGGGTAAAATCCCCTGTACGGAGGGCACCAACCGGTTTCCAGCTCCTCTGGAAATCGGGGGTGTTACAGTTGGTATCAGAGCAGTGACATCCAGTAGGACTGTAGGGAGAAAACACTTAAAACTAAAATTTTTGAAAGTAACTACAGCTTATTTTGAACTTGAAGTTTAAATCGGTAGGGCAAGACAAACTGAAAAGTAAAATCTGAAATAGCCGGGGATTTTGGGTTATGTCTCTTGTTTTATCCTCGCATGCCTACCTGATATATGCTACATGTCTTTGTTTACTATTCATTTCAAGCCCCAGTGCTTCTTACTTGTTAGAAGGACCAGTGGCTGACTAGGGTATTTCCCGCCCACCCTCATCCTTGATTTTGAAATACTATATCCTACACTTATGTGTGTTCTTTCTTACACGACTTAAGAGTGTTTTACCTCGCTTTGTGCTGATTTCTGAGTGTTCAATCGCACTTCGCTATATGCTTCGTTACTTGTGAAAATTTTATTCTCAAATTTCGTGAATTTGGACGAGTCTATTATATGATTAATTGCTGTTGCGTATATGTTTATATAATGTCCTCTTGCACGGTTAGAACCTTTCTTGTGCGCATCGATTCATATCCTACCAGTTTTCATACCCCTGCCCTTCAAATCGATAGGCTTTAGTATAAGACGCTCGTCTGATAGACTATCCTGGTAAGGCGCCAAAAGAAATGTGCCAACCGAAATGGAAGGAAGCAACTCAGTGCAACGTCCAAAGGTCAGGCGGATAGATCTTGCGATGAATCAGATAGAGGGGGGAAGCAGCACGCAACATGGAGACGAATACGCTGCCTATCCACGATCACCCTACATTTCACTTCGTATTAGAACCCGTAGACCTCTAGGAACTCTCTCGAGCTTCGAAGACGAAGCTCAGTCCTAAGTGGGGGAAGATGTAACGACCCTGTTTTTGTCCCTGCATTTCATTTGCTTGCTAATTGTCGTTTTGGTAGTTGTGACTTGAATAGAGACCCGTAAGACCTAGTACCGCGTTCAAGCTTCGAGGACGAAGCTTAGTCCAAGGAGGGAAGGATGTAACAACCCGTATTTTACTATAGGGTTATTTTAGTAATTTAAAACACTATATTTATTATTCGAAAATGTGAGAATCGTATTGTTTAATATTAGTGTTTGTCGTAATAAGACGTTGCATATGTTGCGCGTGATTTATGTCGTTGTGATAAACTCTGCAATTATAACTATCTTGATAAATGTATATATTCCTATAACGTTATTTAAATTTTATCGTTTCGTTTTAAATAATAAGTTAACTATTAATTTTAAATTAATAGTGTAGTAAATGTTTATTAAAATAGAACGTTGAAGAGTTTTTCTCAAAATTAATATTTGAAATTTTATTAAAAACATTAGTCAAATTATTTTTAACAGTTGTTAGTCAACTTTCGTTTTCTAGTCGAACTCTGTTTTATTAGTCAAACTTAATTTTTGTCAGTCGAATTTCGTTTATCAGTCACATTATTATTATTATTATTATTATTATTATTATTATTATTATTATTATTATTATTATTATTATTATTATTATTATTATTATTATTATTATTATTATTATTATTATTAATATTATTATTATTAAACAGTCCAAATTTACTTTGTCAGTCAAAAGTTTATTTTATCAGTTGAATTTCACTGTTTCAGACAACGTTTAATCTTTCTGCCGAAATCATTTTATTTTCGTATAAATTATTTGTTTTGTATTAATTTTCGTCACGCTTCAACGTATTCGTCACGTCTAAAAATTACTTCGCGTTTTAATTATTCGTTACATTTTTAGTCACTTTTCGCGTATCGAACCACCGCGTAGTTTCGTGACCCGGCCACACCGAATCATTTTCTCTCTCCCATCACATCTTTTTTTTTTTCTTTTTTTTCTTTTTCTTCCTTCTGCTGTGTTCTGCAACAGCCACCGACCAGCCCACCCTTTCTTCCGTACCCTTCCTCCTGCTCAACCCACGCCGAGCGTGGCTCTCCCACCAGCTAGCCTACCACCTAGCTCATCACAAATCACCATCAACTCTTTTTCTCCTCCTCTTCACCCTCTTAATCATCTCCTTCCTCTTCACCTTATCCACCACAACCTTCGGCAACCAACACCACTGCCACCCACAACCTCCTCTAATCTTCTCCACCTCTACCCTCTGTTTCTGTCGAAGACAAAACCCAGCAGAAACAATAACGCCACCACCATCATCTCCTCACTCCCCTTCACCTTCTTCACCTCCATCTATCTGCTCTGTTTTAACCACACAAAACAGAGCACAACCACCACTTCAAACCACCACCTTCAACAACCACCTACACCGCCATCCATCAACTCCACCACCTCTCTGTTTTTCATAGACAAACCCAGCCCACCACCATCACCGAAGCCACAACCACCACCATTATCGAACACCACCACTGCCACCATTCACCACCACCACCTGCTCCCTCCATCTCTCATCTCCATCTCCCTCTCCGCCTTTCTCTCTGTTTTTGACCACCCATCAAAAACCCAGAGAAAACAGCCACCACCACCGTCGGCAACCACCTCCAAACTCCCTCCAACTCCCTGCTCTGTTTTGCCGAGACCAAACCCAGCAAGCAGAGCACCACCTCCACAAATCACCGCCTCCAATTGTCGTCACCACTCACCACCATCACCACCCAGCTCTCCCCCTCCTCTCTCTGCCTCGGGAACCCAGAAAGAGCAGCAGCAGCGCCGGTAATAACCCCCGACGCCGCAACTGCAACCCGACCCGAAGGCTCGGCACCACCATTGCCGCCTCCCTCGACCTCCCTCTCTCGGCCTCTCTGTCGCGACCGGACGAAGGCCAGCCGCCGGAGTAAACCGGCGACCAAGACCCAGAACCACCGCCGCCTCCATTGACGCCCAAGCTCCGGCGAAATTTTGACCCGGAGCTCCGCTTGATCGATTCGACTCGTTTCTCGATTCGGTACTCTCTCCACTCCATCCTAATCAATTTTGCTTCATGTCTTTGCACTTCAATTTGGGTTTGTGTGTTTGATTTGTCGGGAGCATCGAGAGGAAGAAGAAGATGGTATAAGTGAATATAATTTTGTTAAAGGGGGGTATTCTTGTGCAATCTCAAAAGTTGAGGGCATGGTGTCACATGTTTGAAAGTTATTACCTTGTAATTGGGGGTGCTTGTTGTCATAACTACTAAACTGTATTATGTGTATATACATATGTATTTTCTATTTGTATTTAGTTAGTATAAATCTTTATTTAAATTCAGTTAATTTATATACTATAATAAATAAATAAAAATGAATAGTTTTGTAATATGAAATGAAAATATAAATTTATAAGGATTAGAAATTTCTTACAACTAGATATTTATAACTAGTTCTTCAAAATAAGTTAATAAAGTATATCTTTGTATATGTTTATATATATATATTCAATAAATATTATGTTGTTAAAAGATAATTGGAATCTAGTTTTCTTTTTAATTAATCATCTTGAGATTTCGATCAAGTATAAAATTTGATATTAATTTTATCATAAGTAAATTTGTTTAATTAGCATATTAAATATTTTTATATTCTTAAAATTTAATATCTAATTTTCTAAAATTGTTTTTGAGATTCATGACTTGGTAGTCGATATATAATTTGCTTTCGTAATATAATTAGGTGGCTATAATTACTTAGAGCTTTAGCATGCATTCAAATAGGACACGTGCATCGTCATATGTTGTAAACCAAACTTGTTTGTGATTAGGACTATTTGTGTTTGTTTGTAGAGCCTGACTTCGTAGAACCAGGCGTTGTCTACCTGTAGTGCAGCTTGCGTATCTTCGGCTCTCACGGTGAGTATTCATGCTTAGTCTCGTGTGCTTATCTCCCTTCGTGTCAAAATGTGATTTTTATTTCACGTCTCAAAATATACATGTGATATACTTGTTTATTTATAAATAACAGTTGTACTCTGTTCTCTTTTTGCTAAACATGCCATGCTTGGTTTTAAATTGTCACTTTACTACTTGTCTTGAAATCGGAAAGACTGATTATCCAAATTTCACTAAGTCAGAATTCATTAACAACGTAAAGTGAAAGATCGCATGTACCGGAACCAGTTGGTTGTTACTTGGAATCCCCTTAGTTGGCTTTAATTTTTCTCTCAGATGGCACGACTGTCCGCCTAGTATAGTTTATTATTATAGTGGGGGCGGGAAAGGTTTTCCATAACGCCAGGCACGGAGGAAAGGTTTTCTCTCTTGTTGTCATCCTACATCGGGAAAGGTTTTCCCAAATTGTGACGTAGTTATTATTATAGTGGGGGCGGGAAAGGTTTTCCATAACGCCAGGCACGGAGGAAAGGTTTTCTCTCTCGTTGTCGTCCTACGCTGGGAAGGTTTCCCCGGGAAAGGTTTTCCCAATTCTTGATCTAGATATCCGATCTGATGATATACTCCACCCTGGTCTCCCCTGGTTACTGCGACATAATAATATGACTTGTTTCATTTCACGTTTGGAAACGTGTGAATATCTCGATAAATAAATTTGCTACTCATAACAACTATCAGTTTAGAAACAACTTTTGGAGGACTCTGATAATCGTCACTTCTACTAGTACTTATGTTTCTGAAAAAGATTCAAGTCTTTACTCTGATGTTTATACGTATACTCTGTTACTGTTTAAACTACTTCAAATGTAAACCCGGTAACCTTTCTTAGCCACTCTGTTTTACATGCTAAGGTGTTTATTCACTCAGTTTTTACTGATACTCGAAAAACTGCGTCCTTGTTTCTTTTAAATTCCCCGCAGGTTATGATTGGTAACGCGCTAGGATCATGAATCCGTTCTCTCATGCAAACAGCAGAGCTTGGTAATTAACCGGAGAGCCTTTTGATGTAAAATATTTTGTTAGACTTGGTGTCCAGTTTGGAACCAGTCACGAACGTTGTAAACTTTTATCGTAATGAATCAGTAGTTGGATGTTTCCTTTCACTTGTTTTCGGTTACCACTCCTTGTACGAAAGGGTAAAATCCCCTGTACGGAGGGCACCAACCGGTTTCCGGCTCCTCTGGAAATCGGGGGTGTTACATTTAGCATGGAGATTGGATTTTTTTATGAATTAGTGGTTTAATTATTGATGTTTGAAAGACGTTGTGAGCAAGACTTAAGTACCTATAGTCATTTGAGGATTTTGCATACTATATAGATAGTGCATTATTTGAATTGGGATGATGTTTTATTTATTGGAGAACCTATGTTTATAGGTGACGAATTGTAGACGTTTGTTACGTCAATTTTTGGGAGGTTTGTTTGCTTGCTATGCTATTTGGATTTAAGGTAAGAATTCATGTCTTGCTTTTTCTGTCAAGATTCATTCCTCTCATGCGTGATATTTTATACCTCCCTAAATATATACTTGATTTAAGGATTTTTTACATTGAATTTTGGATACACATAGATATTAGATTTTTATTCGGAAGGTATTTCTTTTGGAATAACTATCACACTATGATCATGAATTCATCTTAATGAAAGTGAAAAAAGAGTTGCACGGTGGAACACTTGATATTGGATATTTATTGGATTGACCAAACATACCACTTGTTGTACTTGACGGCACTTAACCTAGGGTTATTCCTTGTACTTACTCCACTGGCCGCAAGAAGCCTTTTGGGGGGTGTCGACACTTATGGTCCTGGATGTTTTGAGTTGGACATGAATATGATTTTTGGCACTAAAATGACTATGGAATAGATATTTCCACACTAATGGATATGGACTGATTATTTTCCGTATCAATAACTCTTGATAGTATGAATTTTTGGATATTCATATCTCATGGAATTAGAAATTTTCAAATCTAGTTATTATCTTGAATTATTTGAAAACATAATCGGGCAATGGATTGAATTATTTTACAAGCCCTAATATGTTAATGGATCATGGATATTTTATAAACCCTAATTGAATAATGATTTATAATTTTTGTATAATTTTAATTAAAAGTGGCGTGAGATGGTTTTGGGTTACGTCCTAATACAATGGATTTTTTTTACTTAAAATTATCTTACATGGAGAGGTTTTGGAAAGGAAAGACGTACCTTTTTATCATCTTACAAAAATTACTTTCGCTCTGTCAAAGAGATTTTGCTCAAAGAAACACTTTTATGGCTGTGTGGTTTACATGCTTGGATGATTCATACTCAACCTTTTATGTCGACTTTTTAAATTGTGGTGTTTGTGTGTTTTAATTCCTCACCACATTTTAGGAGTTTTAAGCTAGGTTGGAACGTCTTCGCCTTGTATCATCGTAATAATACGCTGGTCTTGAATGAACTAGTATGGTACACCTATCAGTTATCTTTTTTCACTTAGTTGGTTTGTCGTCTAATTTTGTGATGTGATATTAATAATGCCCGTATTTGAGGATTTGGATTGTAATAAGTATTTAATACTTTAATTGTGGTTGGTTTGGTATGATTCAATTGTTAACAAATCTCTTAATATTCGAACTTCGACTCGGGTATGGAGTATCACCCTTCCGAATCTTCGGTGTGGATGTTTAGGGGTCTTACACTTCGTCCCAAAAAGATAAACCTCCCATGTTTGCAAGCAGCGCACAACTCTAACCATCTCCTTATCGTGTGTAGAATACCGCTGCTCGGCCGAATTCAGCTTTGACTCTCAAAGGCAGCCGGGTGGCTTTCCTCCACTAGCACGCCATCGATGGCTTATCTGCGACATCTGTATGGACTTCGAACGACAACTTGAAGTCAGGAAATTGGAGTACGGGCTCAGAGGAAATGATTGTCTTCAGTTTCTTGAAGGCGTCTTGGCACTCCTCGCTCCATCTCCACTTCGCTTCCTTCTTCAGTAGATCCATCATAGGGGCTACCATATTGGAATAACATGCAATGAACTTGGATAGTAGCTCAGAAGGCCAAGGAACGAGCGCAATTCAGGGACATTAGACGATGGCTGCCAATCAACGATCACCTACACCTTCTTAGGACCACCGAAAAAGGAAAGCAGTGGCAGGACTAGGTCATTTGCAACAGAGAAGAAGTCTTCACGCCGACGAAAATCGACATATACCGTCGGGTAGATTGGCAAGAGTTGTATAAAAAATGGAAACTACACTCGGTATCCACCAGGAATTATCGAGATTCATTATTGATTTCGACTCGCTTACTCTAGTGAGCGAACTGCAGGAGAAAAATAGGAAGGTAAAGAAATGAGAGGCTTGTGGCTGAAGATTTGAGAGCTATTGATGAATGTGCTCTCTTCCTCGAGACCTCACCATTATTTACTGTCGGTTATGTTTCATGTAACGACAGTAATGTGGCCCATTATCGAGCAGAAATTGAGTTTAAACCCAAGTTGCAATGGTACATGGATTGGATCAACTCCAATGTGGGCATGCTCTGCTCTCAATGAAGATATTTCCGGCCATGAGGCCAACTAATAATACAACTTCTTATCCACACAAAAAATTCTATCGAAGCTTCGTTGACACTACTAAAATTTGTCACAACTGCGTTGAGACTTGAGAGAAAGAGGATCTCAAATAATAATTATTATTATTTTTAGAAGAAAGTAATAATAATGAGTACCCAATAATATTGTTTAGCACATCTGGACACCATAGTTTCTCAAAAATAACACCACATTTGTTTCACCAGCTTATTCAAATTTTGATTTAATCATCAGTAATCGTGTCAATTTGACTGTGTGATTGGAATCGTAAAAATAATCTAAACTTTAAGTAGTATCGTCAAGCAAAACAAATTATTATTAGTGATGCATATGTGTTGTTTGTTTGAAAAGCAAACAAATTATTATGAATCCCGGGCTCACAAATAAGCACCCATACATGGGACTATCCCATACATGGGACTTTGCCTCTAAAACTGTTGTTTACTTGCCGCTCAAAAGTATGGTCTATTAATTGATATTTTTTTTCATTTCACGCTATTATTTTTTTTGATTATTGATAACTGTTCTTAGTAAAAACTAAAAATGGGGTGTCTAACTCTTTACATTATTTGGATGTTCAAATAGTTTGAACGTGAAACATAGGGGGAAAAGAGAGTCTAAATATTTCAAGAGGGATAAAATTGTCATATCAAAATTAATACTTATACAATCCTATTATCAACCAAACACCGTCTTTGAAGTCATCCACTACTATGAATTCCAACACTATCATTCCCATCACTAATATTACTAGTACAATCAATCCCACTCATTTAAGCCAAAACACAAACGAGACCTAAGTAATATCGTCATAATAGAAGCACATGGTGTCTGTTTTTTTTTTTTTTTTTTGCGACCACATGGTGTCTGGTTAGAAAGAGCAACATTTATTTATTTTCTTTTTGAAGAAAGAGCAAAGTAAAGTTTAAACAAGGGTTGGACATGTCAATTATAAGTGTGGTGTGTTTAGTGAAATATTCATCATAATTATTGCGGGAAATTAGGGATTTGATGCTGATTTTTACAGTTGGCAAATAAAATAATAATTATTATTGGTGGAAATTCCCACTACGTTACTTCCATCGCGGGAATCTATGCTTTGCCCGTCGGACATGCTCCGAAAATCCTCCAACCTCTCGATTCGGTCAACTGCAGCCTTTACTCTCCGCTTTAATAGCTGCGTGCAATGCAATGCTGAACTTCGTTTTAATCGTGGAGAACGACGACCTCCTATCAACTTGTACTTTTTTTTTGAAATTTTGACAGAAAACACCTCTACAGTATCATCTCGCTGAGACTTAGCTACCAACAGTATTGATTTTGTCAGGAAACCCCCCTGCAGTTTTACTTTCGCAGACATCGCGCACCATCATTCAATCAGAAACTTCCATGCAGTTTCACTTTTATTTACACTTAGCTACCAACAGTTTTAGTAAAATGGTGCGCGACGTCAGTAAAACTGAAACTGCATGAGAGTTTTTTGACAAAATCAATACTGTTGGTAGCTAAGTGTCAGCAAGACGATACTGTATGGGGGTTTTCAGTCAATTTTTTTTAGGGAATTAACTTGCACTACTCATTGCTAGACTCTGTTTGGTTCACAATAAATATTTTAAACATAAAACGTTTGTGTGAAAAACTTTCCCTACGATTATTTTCCCGTGTTTGGTTGACTTTTGCCAAAACAGTGGACCTTGACGGAAATGACAGTGATGGGTGGCAATGAAGGTGGGTGGCGGTGACGGGTCGTGGTGGAGGAGGTGTTAATATGAGTTGTTGCACTCCTTCACTCTCCGGAAAATGGCTTATGGATTTGAAATGTGTAAATCATTTTATATCATTTGAGGGAAAATATTTTAAAGGAAAACATTTTACTTCCAACCAAACAGCACCAAAACACCAAAACAAAGGAAAATATTTTACAGGAAAATGTGTTACCAACAACCAAACGGAGCCTACATTTGTTTTCCTTTTTTTGAGGTTACTTTTTTTTTTTTTTTTTGAGAATTCAACTTTCATTAAGAAAATCAATCGAAAATATCTGGGGGTATTACATCTTTATCAGCATATTTTAATACCCAAGTGGGTAGTTCATCGTGCCACACGCCTTCAAACCCTTGAGCCGCGTGCCGTGCTAGATGGTCGGCCACGCGGTTGAGTTGTCTTCCCAATGACCTTATCTCGAGACTTCTGTACTGCATCATCAGTTGAACCATTTCATCGAGAAGTTCTTTCATTTCTCCCATTTCATCTCTCCGTCTTCCGTCTCTAGCATCCTCTAGATCTGCCAACACCCCACTTGAATCACCGATGAGAACTATGTTTCTCTCTTTCCACCGTAATCCCTCTCTGAGAGCAAGGTGGCATGCAGCAAGCTCCGATTGTCTGGAGCTCTCTCTCCGTTGTAAGCTTCTAGATCCTGCCATCTTGCACTCACCGGTGGTGGATCGGAGAATGAAACCCGCCGTCGCCATGCCGGTATGTGGGTTCCAATTTCCGTCAAATTGTAGCAGCAGATACTCGTCTTTGAAGTTGGTGCTTCTGGGCTTTTGAATGTCCAAGCTAAGTAGATCTCCCCTTCTATACCTCTGTTCTTGAATTTTTCGCTTAATCAAAGTTGAGACTGAAATTGGATTTGCACTGCTGTTCTTGAACCTCTGCCAATTCCGTTCTTTCCATAAGGCCCAAATACACACACAATATTCTGTTAGATCTGCTTCTTTAAGACACTGGATATCTGCTTGGACTCTTTCTGATGCACTTGTATTAGTTTATGACAGGAGATGTGGAATACCCATCGAACCCCACGCTGCCGTCGCCAGTGGGCATGTGAAGAATACGTGTTCCGCCATTTCCTTTTGATCTTTGCAGAAGTAGCATCGTGTCTCAATCTCGATTCCTCTCCTTTCCAGCTTGTCCGCAGTGGGAACTATATTCTTCGCGACTCTCCAGACCAGATGAGTGATCTTCTTCTCTATTTTCAGTTTCCAGAGCTTAGTGAAGAACTTGTTTGACCTCGTTGAGCTTTCCCCTGAGTTTTGCTGATGAAACTTCTCTCTCATTCCAAGCAGGTATCCTGATTTGACCGTATAGGAGCCGGAATCGTTGTAGTGCCATCTCACTTTGTCGGCAACTGGTCGTGACGGGAGACGGATCTGCTCTATCTCCTCGCAGTCAATTACTAACAGGTACTCTCTGAGCTTGTCTCTGTTCCAGGTCATTGTTTCTTTGTCAATAAAAACTTCAACTTTTGCTTGGTTAATCATACTATTATCAGAAATCAACTTGAAGGTTGGTTCCCGAGGGATCCACGGTGAGCTCATACACGCTGATTTACCATCTCCGATCTGCCATCGAGTACCCCTTGCCAACAGCCTCTTCCCGAAACAGATGCTTCGCCACGCGTAGCTAGGTGCGTTCCCTTCTTGTGCTTCCCATAAGTTTTTCCCTGCAAAGTATTTCGATTTCAGCACTTTACTCATTAGTGAATCTGGCTTTGTTAGTATCCGCCATGCCTGTTTTGCTAGCATGGCCTGGTTGAACACCTTGTAATCCCTGAACGCTAGACCCCCGTTCTATTTAGGCTCCTGCATTTTATTCCACGCCATCCAGTTTATACCACGCTCCTTTTTTAAATTACTCCACCAAAATTGACGAACTTTAGCTTCAATCTTATTAACCACATTGTCAGGGAGTTTGAAACAAGACATTGCAAAACATGGGATTGCATTAGCAACTGCTTTAATCAGTACTTCTTTACCCCCTATTGACAACGATTTCTCTTTCCATCCTTTGAGTTTGCTATCCACCCTATCGAGTATATATGAAAAAGTTGTGTACTTTTGTTTACCAATTGTAGTAGGGAGTCCAAGGTACTTATCGTGTTTGTCTGTTTCAGGAATGCCACAATGCTGCTTGATCTCGTCCTTAGTGGCTTCGGACAGGTTTGGAGAGAACACCATCGCCGACTTCTCAAAGTTGATGAGCTGGCCCGAAGCTATGCAATATCTGTCTAATATCTCTTGTAATTTTATTATTTCTTGTATCGTGGCCTGTAAAAAGAATATAGAATCGTCAGCAAAAAATAAGTGGGAGACCACTGGTCCTCCCCGAGATGCTATCACTCCTGTAAGAATTCTGCTTCGGATCGCAGAAGTGATAGCACTCGATAATACTTCCGAACAAAGTACAAATAGGTATGGGGAGAGTGGACACCCCTGCCTGAGACCCCTCTCGGGGATCACATTCCCGATTAGGGCTCCATTCCGAACGAATTCAAACTGGGTAGTGGTAACACAACGCATAATAATGGATACTAGGTTAGGGCCGAACCCAAACTTTTCCAACACAGCTTGTAGAAATTTCCATTCGATACGGTCATACGCCTTGGACATGTCCACTTTGAGAGCCAGTACCCCTTTCTTCCCCTTCTTTCTCGTTTTGAGAGTGTGAATGACCTCAAACGCCGTTAAGATGTTATCGGTGATGAGTCTTCCTGGTACAAAGGCCGATTGATTTTCAGATACAAGATCATCTAGGACTGTCTTGACTCTATTTGCTACTGCCTTCGTCACTATCTTGTAGATAATGGAGCACAAGCTGATCGGTCGATAATCAATCGGTTTGCGGGGTTGTTTGGTTTTGGGTATTAGTGCTATGATCGTGTGGTTGAAACTGCCCAACTCAGCACCGTTGTTCAAAATCTCTAAACATGTTTTTATCACATCATTACCCACTAATCCCCAATACTTCTGAAAAAAGCCCGCTGAAAAACCGTCTTTTCCAGGCGCTTTGTCTGGATGCATTTGAAACAGTGCATTGGTGATCTCTTTCGCTGTAAAAGGTTCCTCAAGGACAGTGGCTTTTCCGTCCGGTATTTCTCTGTCCAACTCCATCACTGCTGCGTTTATTTCCTCTACACCAGGTCCATTAGATTTGAAAATCTGTCGAAAGTGCTTCTCTAGGCACCTCGTCACACCAGTGTCTGAGTGTACCCAGTTATCCGTCTCATCTTCCAAACCTGTGAACTCGTTTCTCGCTCTTCTTATTGAGGCTCTTTTATGGAAGAAACTAGTGTTTCGATCCCCAAGTTTTAGCCAGTCTGTTCTTGCTCTTTGTGACCACATCACCTCTTCTTTCCTGAGTAGGTCATCATATTGGGTCGTCAACCCGTTTAATTGCTCAATCACTTCTTTTGTTCGGGCTCCCTTCTCAAGCTCGTCTTTTTGTCTCTAATGATTTTGATCTGCTGACTGACATTCCCGAAAGTATTCCGGTTCCAGTATCGGCAATGATTAGCTAGACTATGCAGCCTTGTATGCAGTGGGCAATCGCCGTTTTGGTGCCATATCTTTGTAACCAACTCCGGGAAATTCTCATTTAGATTCTACTCTCTCATAATGGAATCTGCGTTTGTTTCGTTTCTTGTGGCCTTTGCATCCCCATTCAAGCAATAACGGTCTGTGATCCGATCTCAGCCCCGTCGCATGTGTCACCTTAGCTCCTCGAAATCTATTCATCCACTCGATCGTTGCAACAACTCGATCAAGACGGACTTTAATATGATTCTCCTCTTCTTGGTTGTTTGACCATGTGAACTCTGGTCCTGCAAAACCTAGGTCCACAAGGCACAAATCTTGTAAAACTGAATTAAAAGCTTGCATTTGACTATACCTTCTTTCTTTGCCCCCTTCTCTTTCCAAATTAGATCTAATTTCATTGAAATCTCCGCACAAGCACCACGGCCTGTCACTCATGGGCGCAATTCTCCGCAGCAACTCCCATGTGTTGTGTCTTTGATCTCTTTCCGGGTCGCCATAGACCCCGGTTAGTCTCCAAGTAAAACCATCTTGCTCTTCTACCAAAACGTCAATATGATGAATGGAGAACTTGATTAGCTTGATATTTACCTTGTTATCCCAAAGTAAGGCTAATCCCCCCTTCCTCTCTTGCGCTTCGACGAAGATACCACTTGCATACTTCACTTTGTCACGAACTTTTTCCATATCTACTTTGTTGAGTTTTGTCTCCATGAGGAAGACTATATTTGGGGATAGGAGCCTCAACTGCTCCTTTAGGGCACGGACCGCACGCGGCTTCCCCAACCCGCGTACGTTCCAACTTAGGAGACTCATTGTGCCTGGCGGGGCTGCTTTGAAGCCTCCGCCAATCTTGCATTTAGAGATTTAGTGGTACTCTGTGACCTATTGTTTGTCGCTTCACCTTTGTTGCCTTCCTCCACTCCACCCCTTATTGCACCAAGGTATCGCCTTTCTAAATCGAGTTGCTTGTTTCTCTTCGAGCTCTCAATTTTTTCCGTTGATGCCGGGCTTAGTTCCGGCGCAATCTTCCTCTTTGGCGACACTGGGCGACTTGGCTCCTTCTTTTTGTTCTTCTCACTTACAGTCCCTACCTGAGCCCTTTGACTAGGGTTTCTCGCTATCTCTGGTCCCTGGGTAACTGTCTCAGTCGTCCCTTGCGCTGCCTGGGGACTTTGAATCTCCGGTTGATTGGTCCTCGGATCTGGGGTATCGCGTTGGGCTACCCCTTCCTGTCCGTGGATCGTCTCATCAGCCATTGGGTCCTCCAGGTTTTTGTTGAGATCGAACTCTTCCACCCCATCATCAGGGGTCTGTTTGTCCCTCGTCGGTTTGTCTTTGGGTCCCGCCTTCTTCTCCGCATACTGCCGGGTTTTCACTGGGTCAAGTTTGACAATGTGATTTGATTAGTAAAGTGATGTAAGAATTTAAAAATCATTGCATGATCTTGTAGAGTAAACTTAATACAACATCATGAAAAAATTTGTAAATATATGTGGAGTTTCCACCTCAGAACCAATTAGCAAAGAGAGGAATAGCACAATACAATTATTAATTATTTTTGTTTTTCTTGAAAATCTAATGTGGTACTTATCAACCAAATCACTAAAAAAAAATATTATTGTACTATCTAAATCACTGAATCAAACTGATCATGCTGGTTAAAAAATCATGTCATGCGATTTCAGAAGAAATATAGTAAGTGTAGCAAATTTGGGTGTTTAGAACGGGAACAATGGAACTTGGATAATCTATGAGTCGTGATATCACTCTCAGATTAATGTATTTCGGCGGTGTGCACGAAATCTAAAATCGGATAAAACAGAGACTTCAAGAACGAATATGATTTTCTCTGTGTTTCTGAATTCGACCAAAACTGACAAAATAGAGAGGGAGACAAGGCGGATAATCTGGCGGTTACAACCGCCAGATTTCAGTCCATTTTTCAACGGAAGATTAATTCCGAGAGGGAGACAAGGCAGTTAATTTGGCGGTTAATCTGCCCCCGAACCCCCGCAGTGGTCCGAGAGTTCGTTGTCCAAGATATTAGCATAGTTGTGTGCACGCGTGTACTCCACACCTCCTAACGTGCACAACGTATATACCAATGTCTACTTTAGTCGTAAGTGAATCCGATTACACAAATGGTCGATGACACTAAAATCACTAACAGTAAGGACTTCTCGCGACGGAAGATGCCGATTTTGTTGCACCTGCTTGTGGTGGGTGTTGGTGATTTTAGTGTCATCGGTCATGTGTGTAATCGGATTCACTTACGACCAAAGTAGACATTAGCATATATGTTGTACACGTTAGGAGGTATGAAGTACACGCGTGTACACAACTATGCTAATATCTTGGACAACGAACTCGCGGACAACTGCGGGGGTTCGGGGGCGGAGCACCGACGGGGGTCCGGGGGCACACCCCCTTAGGAGTCCAAGGGGCAACGCCTCTGGCGGCGGTCGCGCTGAACCTGTGAGTTCGGATTCCATAGCAAAACATCATATTCGTTCTTGCTACCGTCTCTGTTTTATCCGATTAGAGATTTCGTGCACACCGCCGAAATACTTTAATCTGAGAGTGATCCCACAACTCATAAATATACCAGTCAATTGTTCCAATTCCAAACACCTAAAATCCTACAGTGAGGTCCCAACAAAACCGCATGCTTGTGGCTCCCACGTGGTCTGCCACTTGTACATGCTCTCATGTTCACGCTTCGCTGCCGTAACGTCCGCCGGAATCAAACACCACTGTTGACCACATTCTCTCTTATGCACACGCCCCTTTTTTTAAGTCTACCCAGTCTTTGGTAGTGGAGGTGAGCGGTGACCTACTAGTAAGGGTTTTCAAAAGCCCGAACTACACAGAAAAGCCGGCCGGTCTAAGCCGAACTTGCTCAACACCAAAAATTGGGTTAAAAAATTGATTTTGAGTTAAAAAAATTCCACCCGCCCCCTAATTATTAGTTACGGGTTTTAAATACTTTTGTCCGTTTAGTCACAAATTGCCCTGCCAAACATATAAAGATGACAAGTTTTGTTCTTTTTCGTTTTTTCTTTGAGAAATTATTTGTCGTTAACCGGGTTTAAAACTGAGAGCTCATGCACGGACTTCCAACACTCTATCACTAGATTTACCACCCTAGCTGAAAGTTTTTTGATATACTAATAGAACTTCCCCACGTAATCCAGTTCGCCCCATTTCGTATGACTGGGTTTGGCTGTTAATTCTCTCAGTAAATTTTTTTTACATACACAAAGTTTCAAACCCAAGACCTGTAGCGGAACAAAGGTGCTTACCTTTGGACCAAATTCAATTGGTAATTTTGACTAGTATTAATTATTTTTCAAACTCTATAAAGGTTATTTATATAGAATGATTCAATATGTAACTTACGAATTTGTGATCGCAAATAATCAATAATTCATATTTAATACAAATAAGCATTGACATGATTTTCGTCACTTTAGCATCTAAATATGCATTTGTAAAAAAAAATCTAAATATGCAATTCTTCTTCTCATTAAAAACAACCAATTTTAAGTTATATACCTTCACCCTCCTATACCATGCATGCTTGCAACACGTAATAAAATCGCTTTTAAAACCACCTCCTACTTCATTATGCAGAATATAATTTCCCATGGTAATAAATCCGCCCCTAGTATTGACACAGGATGTCTAGAAACAAAACGTCAATATCTCGACTCTTTTTCTTTTTCACCATCAAAGATCATCTTGCTTCATTGATTCAAACTAATTTTTTAACTTTTTCTGTAATCTTCAATCATCTGATTGCATCAACTCACCAAACGATGGCCACACTTGCTCTTATTAGCTCACTTTCAAAATAATTGCAAATGACCAAATCCGGTCCGATTAAGGATAGTTCCAAAAGTCTTCGGTCACACCCATGAATCGATAGAAAAATTAGGTTAAGATTAGATCGTGGTAGAGTTGGTTTGAGCATTAAACTTAATTTAATCTCTAAATTCTCAATAATTCGATTGATAAGTGCAACAGAGCTGTCACTATTAACCTTGTCTTCAAGGGCCTGGGTTAAGTGTAGTGTCATTATCACTCTTTGATCAGAAAATTAGATTAAAAATGAGGATAACATATCCAATTAGTGTACACTAATTGTCTAACCCGAAATAATCACCCGTGTTGTCATCCATGTTTGGACACGGCAAGTGCAGCTCCTGAGGATATCTTATTCTATTCCTCATTCGAATAATAATAAAACAGCATGTCAAACCCCTAAAACAACTATTAGAAATTCTAGGCACCATTCAGCCACCAATATTGATCAACCTTATCATGTGAATTTGTTTGCTTATTTTTTATATTATGCATTTGAACCTCCAAAAAGAATAGTAATATGCTCTCTTGGTCATGCATGTTTACCGCCCTTGTATGGTTTGCGTTGCTTGTCCGTCACGGTTTGTTCAAACTGGTTCGTCTCTCTTGGATAGCTTGAATTCTATTTCATCAGAAAATGGATTAACGAGTACGCACAAAAAATAGCAGTGGTAAGTTACTACAGTCAAAAAAATGTTGTTTAGTGCTTAAGGGAATCAAAAAATGTAAGCGAATTTTAGTCAAAAAAAGAAAAAATGAGCGAATTGGTGTCATGATGGCTACTTATTGTCTAATCTTTTTTTGAGCAAATACTTATGGTCTAATCAACAATAATTAAGATCAAATCATGTTTCGCCCTGTCAAAATCAATTTTTCAAATGGATGCAATCCCGTCTTCAGAGCACCACATGACATATATAAAAATCACAATTATTGTTATTTTGTATTTGAGAGAGGAATCCAAGAGGTTGTGATAGTAACCGGTTCACAATCTTAACTTGAAATGGAGGATGATAAAATCTTGGAAGCTAGAACAGTGCCGAAGGAACTCATCCGGTTCTTATCTTTATTACTCCTCTTTTAAGTCTCTGTTCAAATTCAACAAAAAGATTGTAGTTTTAGGAGTTCCCAGGAAATTCAACAAAAGGATTTTTAGGATTGATCTGCAAAGCAACGCGTAAACTGAACACTAAGTTGCGTTTATAATAAGGAATCAATACGGGCGAAGAACTAGACTGGATTATAAATTAAAATTAGGCATGGTCATGAAATAACGTTGCCCAGACTGGCACCATTTCTATCGTGTTGTTTAGTCTAGGTTTAGTACATGTCTAGTTCCTCAGTATCTTATGTGGTAGCTACTAACTCATCTGGTGCTGGTCAACTCCTAAAAATTGAGGATGGACAATGAGTGAGTTTAGGAGGAGAGGATTTATGGTTTATTCAACCAAACAGTAGTAGTGTTAAGAAGAGGAGGGTTAGGATTTAGAAAAAAAAAAAGGGTGAACCACCTTATTTTTCTAAGGTAAAAAAAAAAAAAAAAAAAAAAAAAAAAAAAAAACAAATTACTTTTGGGTTGTGGTTAACCCAACTGTCCTTCTCAAATGAAGCCATTAACGTGTTTGTAGAAGGAAGAGAATTTAGGGTTTCAAATAGATAATGGGGAAGTTTCTCTAATCTTTCATTAATCGTAAATAACAAACATAATAATCGTTTCAGAGTATTGTTATGAGATAAATGAAATTACTAAAGGCATCTCGAACCTCACAGGGGAGGGCAAGATCGCATAAAAATACGAACTAAGGCCAACCTCATGGGAGGAGGGGGAGAGGGAGGAGGGTGCTAGGGGATCAAATTAAGACATTTGTGGGGATGGTTAAAATAGCAAGAATTGTATCACCTAATTGCTCCATAGCCCCTATACGTAGTCTACATTACAATAAGCCCATACTCATACACTTTCTCTTAACTATCATTTTCACCCATATTCCATTTACATTGCCCCTCAAACTCAAAGATGGAGCTGATAAAGAACCATCTGAAGCTTGAACACCAGAATCAGCAGAGAGAATATCTGCACATACAATCCTTAATATCGAGCAGCGACTGCTGGTTTGGTGAGTAGATGAGCCAATTAAAATTATGTTCAAATGTGTCACGCTTTTTTTTTCCCTCAGAATTAACTCTATCTTTGTCAAAAGAGCTATCCAACTCCACGTGCTTGATTATGCTTTGGAGAACTGTTGTGCGCGTTAGAGAGTTTTGCCGATTGAACATGTTAAGAAGTCAGAATGATAAAAAGAACGCAGACACCAATATTTTTACGTGGTTCGTCAATTTTCCTACATGCACGGGTAACTAGCACTATCTTGTATTCACTCTGTGAGAAGAACTATTGAATTCGGCCCAAGGGAGGAGCACAAATTCTCTCTCAAACTTCTTTTCAATTCTTACACACAAAAATCTATAGGACAACACACCTGTTAATAGGTGTAGAGTTCTCATCCTACTAAGGAAGAGACATTTTGAATAGATCTCTAAGAAACAAATATACTAGTGAGGAGAGAGTACAATCTTTGACCAAATCTTCTTGGTTTATCTTTTTCCTTGAATCTTCTAGCAAATTATGTCCAAGTTCATTCCTTAATCTTCAAGCTAGGATCTCCTAGCACATCTGCTCAAATCTTCACCACATCTTGATCATATCAAATCTTGACCCCATCTTAACGAAATTCTACGCATGGTCCTTACGCTAGATGTTCTAGAAAATCTTGAGCCAACTAATTATGAATAGAATCCTAATTACTATCAATCGCCTGAGGATGCGACAACGCTAAAATGCTAAAACCCTAATGGTCGTCTATCTGGGTAACGCACCCTGGTAGGGCGCCAAAGTCAACAATCTCCACATTAACGAAATAATTGCTTACATCTCCTGGCTGTCTAAAGTGTCGCCATCTTGATCATATTGCTTCATTTATGTCTCTGAATTCTGGTACTCGTTTCCCTCCGGGAGTCTTTCATATATCTTCAATCTGAACCATGTCCTTGCACAACGCAAGTTTGGTTCTGGTGACCACTTTGTTCAATGTTTCCCAAGCTGCAAACGCAAATTCATTGTTGAACTCTCCTTTCCAACAGCAAACTAATTATTTTGCACTTGTGGCTCTACCTCAATGAGAACGTCTACAAATTCATGCGATGACATGAATACAAATTCCTCATGTGGTAACACCACTGCAAATTCATGATCCAGGTTCACAATGACCAACTTTGACTTTCCACGGCCCCGTAGGGCCTGCAACCTCAAAGGGAATTCTAGATGTGCCCATGAGAAAAACCCTCTTGAGTACACTTCTTCAAAACTTCATTCTAGACTAGAATTTTTTGGAATGAAATAAGCAACACAACTCGCTAGTCTGATCTGTTGTCTCTAGTTACTGCTATTTCTTCAATCCCTTTTTGAAACGTACGAGCCTTACAATTATAGTTATTCTTTTGATCCGGGTCTTCTGCAACTTCCTAGTGGACAGAAGGGACACCGTGAAAATCCACTTGCAAATGGGCTTCATGACTTGTAGCCTCCATCTCAAGTCTGAAAATGCGTTATTAACTTGCCGCATTATGTTCAAGTCTGCTTAACCTTCTGGAGTAGAGTCAACAACCCCATGAATTGTTTTTCCTATGCAATCTCATCAAATTTTCGTTCACCAATAGATCTTCAATCTTCAGATTTGGCACACTCCTCTCCTTCCCTAGCTTCTTATGACAAATAGTATGAGATTGGGACTTCTGGACTACTATAGTTGCTACTCCACCAACTACGACCCTTCCCTAAAAATAAAAAAGCTCTTCTTCCCGATACCCCTCATCCGATGTGCGTACTAGTGAAAGCTCAATAAATCATGCTTCCAAATTGATCTTGAACCCTTCTTCCTCCAAGCTACAACAAAGATCAAGTTCTCCGTCAAATTAGGTACATACCAGACATTCAAAAGTCGTTGAATCAAGCCATCATACAACTGAAATAGGACTTATCATACTCCTATCTCATGGAGTTATTCCCCATCCGCAAGTACTATGCTTCCAATATTTTGACTCAACGAAATCTTTCTTACTTGAGCACATTCAATGTGAACAACCAGAATCCAACATCCACTCCACGGATATGCTGGTGATAGTGGAGGTGAGAACAAATTTGGAGTCTTCAAATGCCCTGTCATGTACCTGTGCCATGTCGAATTCTGTGTTCTTTCCTTTCTTCAAAAGCGAGCAGTCTCTTCTCCAATGCCCCTATTAAAAGTAGTTGGAATTCATGTTTAGCAATAATTCTCTTACCATCTTTTAAAAATCTTTTTTGTCAAGAATTTCTCTCTGCAAATTATTGCTGGTTGGATGCTCCTTTCCTTGCAAAGAGAGCTTCATACTCTTCATGCTGAAACTCCTTATTGTGAATCTCATAGTTCATTAAGGCATCAAGCACGTCCTTATACGTGAGTACAACTTTCCCATTCACTAACATATCGGTTAAGTATGCATATTTATTTTGCTAGGAGCCTAAAAACAACACAACATTATCTTCATCCTTAACTTCTTCATCTAGACTGGCTAAATCAATGAATAATTTATTCAACTCATTAAGGAGGTCCATCATAGACGTTCCATGTCTATATGTGAAGCGAAAAAGCTTCCTCTTCGTATACAATTGATTATGGATGCTCTTTATGATGTACTTGCCCTCATGCTTTCCCTACACGCCTTATCCATGGTTTCCCTCATGCCATTGTACTTCAAATCCTTAGTCCTGCAAAGTCTAATCGACCCACAGTCAAAACGATTCAATCATGCACATTCCCCATCATTGATATAAGCAACTTATATGTAGTCCATGTTGGACTAACATATCCATGATCTCAGACTGCCACATACCAAATTTATTTCTTCTTTCAGACTTCTCGATCAATTAACATAGACTGCTGACGTTCTTCTTGTGCTAGCACCATGTGGACCAGCATAAAAAGGCTACCTAGCTCTTGCGACTTATTCTGAGACTTGTCTGACGTCTTGTTTGATGTCATCCCATTCATCATAGAAAACCGTGTAGTAACTCACCACTAACAATATGGATGGATTCATAACACCGAAGAAACGCAGTTTAGGCTGAAGAATAGACTAAATCGGGTTCCTATGTGTCGAGTAATGACCCAAACAGATCTCGATCATTGATATGTCCTAGATCTCTACAGGTAGCGGGTAAGACGCACTGTCTCAGTGCCTCTCAACACCGAACACGCAGATTTAGCGCGATTCTCTTCTTTGGAGCCCAACAAATGAAAGAGAGAAACTGAACTTTAAATAACAACGGAAACATCATTGTAACCTCGGATACTCCGGGATATTCGTGGTATTCTCCTTTGAGCCTCTAGATCTCCTCTTGCAAGATCTTATCCTCATAACTAACCTGAGCTCTCATACCACTTGTTGGGCGCGTCAGAAATGTTTTGTCGATTCAACAAGTGAAGCACTCGCAAAATAATGGGGGCATTTATTAAATTTCACAAGCTCGTGGTGTCTTTATTTTATTTTTAAAAAACTAAAGATAAATAGAACACATACACAAATATTTTACGTGGTTTGGTAATTTGCCTACATCCACAGAGCAACAGACACTATCTTGTATTCACCTTGTGAGAAGAAAAAGAAGAGTACAATGTACAGTTATCCTACATCTAGTCTATAATACTCTTGACTTCGGCCCCATGTTGTAGAACGATTCTCTTTCAAACTCACTTTTCTCTCTCTAAATCTGTGTGAATACTCAATTAAAGCTCACTTCCTGCACACACAAATCTGTAAGGGAAGCCACCTATTTATAGGTGTAGAGTCCTCATCCTAATAAAGAAGAGATATATCGAATATATCTCTAACAAACAAATCCACCAATTAAGAGAGTATAAATATTTGATCAAACCTTCTTGGCTTATCTTCTTACTTGAATCTTCTAGCGAATGATGTCCACGTTCATTGCTGATCTCCAAGCTATGATTTCCTAGCATATATTGATCAAATATTCACCACATCTTGATCAAATCAAATATTAAACTAATCTTGACCAAATTTCATGCTTGGTCCTTAAAATAGATGATCTAGCGATTCTTGAGGAAACTAATTTGAATAGAATCTTAATAAGTATCAATTCGGGAGGTGATAAAGTGAAAATTAAGAAATCATATTGGGTCGGCTATCCGGGCGTGGCACCCTAGTGGGCCACCAAAGTCAACAAGAACTAGATTAGAGGATAAACAATAGAGCAAAAAAGTTGTCACAATAGTGTTTTGGTTTAGTGTTTAAAGGGTAGATTCAGCTTGGTGAGAATAATCTTAGCCAAAAAAATATGAGAAGATGGTAAGCTAAAGCTCTAAGCTGCTTCAGTATAAGATCCAAACACCATATTTTGCTTTTTCGAAGTCGAAATAATGAACTCAGAACCAAAGACGACACAAGAACCAGTGATTGAAATCTTGTTAGTTACTTCACCAACCATTCATTATTAGAGTGTGATTTTAAGGTTAGAGTGCTTTCCTTGAACTATATGTAAAAATGGAAAGCGCCGAAGAGACATCTAAGAGTTCTTGTGCAAACCTTATAATCTGGAACTGTGCATTGTTTGGCACACTGTGTTACGAGCAAATATGAGATCATTTCTAGTCACCGTGAGATATCGAGGAGAACCAATAATACTTCTAAATCTTGTTGGGCCAACAAAATATACCATCTAGAAGAAAGAGGAGCTAGGGTTTCAGAGGGAGGATTGCAAAAGTTTCTCTAATATTTCGCTAACCGTATTAACATACTCACATGGTCCCATAATGACTGTTCCAGTGCTTTTTGTGGCATTTTGAGGAGACAAGTTGACTAGAAAAAGCCTTATACAAACTTGCTAGCGTGTTCATAATATTGTAGATACTCTTAATTCTACCCATTTTGTCTTCTCAAAATGGCTAAAAAGTACATGATGACAAACATTTTCTGGATAACATAAGTAAATTATATAAATCATTTGCTAAATAATGGCTACAATTTAGAAGGAGACAATTACTGTAAGACGGAGGGCGTGGACTTTTCCAAAGTGGTGGTAACTCATCAATAGTTTTACATGCTACCACTCTGTCCCATCTCTTTCTCCCTATTAGAAAACGATTATGGAAGTGAGATACCACTTGTTAGGAACCAAGAAGATAGATGAGAAGAATAACAAGAAGAAGAACAACACAAACAATTTAACGTGGTTCATTAGTTTTGATACTAGCTACATCCACGACCAAAACAACCCGATTTATTGATGAAGAGCAAATTACATTCAACGATACACCACACTTGCTCATATCTAACTTCAAATCCAATATCTCATGATTATTCTTTCGTGTCTTCATGGAATGAATAATCTCATGAGCAGCTCCGAAATCGATCTCCCTGCAACAAAAGCGCTCTGATTCTTTGAAATAAGCTCTCCAAGAACTCTCTTCATACGATTAGCAAGAGTCTTGGTGATGATTTTATAAACAGTAGAGGATAATGATATTGGTCTGAAATCTGACACCTTACTTACTTGTTTGACTTTAGGAATAAGAGCAATCAAAGTATGAATAAATTATGAAATATCAGCCCCTTCATTCAGAATTTTAAAACAAATATTGGTTACCTTATCACCAATAGAAGATTAAATTTGCTGATAAAAGAGTGTCGGGAACCTGTCAGGACCAGGAGCTTTCTGAGCCAGCATAGATCACAAGGCCTCAGTGATCTCTTCGGCCATATACGACTGCTCTAGTAGTTGTCTGCTATCTAAGGATAAGATCTCCACCACTGAACCCATAAGCGGTTCCATATCTATTTTCATAGGGCCTGTCGAAGTAAATATATTGATGAAGTAATTATCAATAGAGCTTGTTACCTCAATTGGGTCCTCGATTCATACACCGTGTGGGTTCTTGATACCCGTTATCCTGTTATGTGCTCTTCTAATCAACGCCATCTGTGTACAAGGAAATCCTCAAGAGAGATCCAGGTGTACACCTCAATTAGGGGATGAGAGTATGAACACAGAGAAGTGTAGGGTGTGAGTAGGGAGAGAGTAAGCAAAGGCAACTGCTCTTGAAAGTGAGACAGTAGGCTAGCAAAATATCTGATAGATATTAGAGTGTCCAAGGGATTTCAATAGAGGGCTAACGATCCTATACATAGTGGGGAAGTGACCGTTGTGGGGGGTTAATGCACCATAAATGGCGGCTTAATGATAGCCGCTGTAACGGCACGTTCGACCGCATATATAGGGAACGTTACGCACCTGCCTGCATATATCAGAGACCGTTATTAGATCGTCCGCATTTATGGGATACGTGAGCCTTAAACCTCTCAGTCAGTTACCAGAGATCGCGCGCGAGATTGGTTGTCGTTCGCGCGCGACGGACCTTACTCTAGCCTCCAAACCACAAGTCCCTATAAGTCCCGTGCAGTTGGTACGCGAGGGCCCTGTCTTGCAGCCCCCAAGTGGATAAGCATGGGGGGTAATCCAGTGTGTATGGAGCACAACTAGGTGTGCTAGATGGCTGCCACGTGGATCCTATTCATCTGTCTGGATAGCACCATCTACTCCTTCTTGTGAAAGAACTTCGTGTTTTGATCTCCGTGCTTCAACCATAGCTCACGAGACCGTTGTCACCACATGATTTCCTCTTGCTGTAAGAGGTGGGAATATTTTCTTTTACCTCGTTCATCTCGTTAAGATTGGATGTCGTTTATTGCAGCCCACCCAATACTTCCATCCAACTGCGCAGGGTCTTGAGTTGGCTGGGAACTTTGCCGAACACCTCAACGTCCCAGAGCCGTAGCTTCCCAGCTACTGTCTGAAGTTTCAAACCAATGGTGCCCTGGTGTGTATGGAGCACAGCTAGGTGTACTGGATGGATCCCAAGTGACTCTGATTCATCTATCTGGAAAGCACCATCTACATTAGCCCCCTTTTCCACGGATGTCACACGCGTGTTTGCCGTGAAGTCACGTAAAACCATCCGTGCGTGGTCCCCACACGGATCCACGTACTACTTTGAATAATTTTCAAATCCCTAGCCCCCGGGCATATACATGATTGCCTAGGGTTTAGAAGCACCGTTTAGCCTCTGATGAAGCGTAGCCACTTCAAAGTTAATCAGACGCCACCAACAGATTTTTGCCAGTTTTCGAGGCAAGAATAACTCAGAATGATCTGATAGGTCACCAATTTTGCCGGATATGGAAGCGTTGCTGACTCAACAGTCTTTAGTAGTCGCGACTCTTCAGTCTTCGAGGGCTATTTAAACCCTCCAGTGATTCAGATGAAACTTTTCGACCATCATTGCTTCCAAGATTATATGAACCAGGGAGAGAATCATCAGCAAGAAGCGGAGACCTTCAATCAAATTCTCGATAAAATTTTACAGGCAGTTCAGGCGCTTCATCGAAAATCTGGTTAGTGATTCACCCCTCTTTCTTTTTCGTTGAAACTAGACTAGCAGATGCACTTCTCCCTATTTTCTCTGCATGTGACCTAGATTAGGTCTGATGTTCTCGTATTTACAGGAATGGTTCCCAAGAGATCTAACAAAGAAGTTGTTGAGTTGCCCGAACTCCCCAGGGACCTTTGGTGTAAAGCCCCATACCTGGGTGCAGATGATTTCTTCATGGCCACCATCAAGGCGACCACACTCCAAGCGTATCCAGTAGAGGACGCTCTGCAGCTGGTCCCTGAACCGGAGAATTCCGATTGGGACGTGGCCAATACCCAAGACGTACAACGGCTCGGGCTCGAAGCTGGTCTGTATGCGTTCACTGATGTCCTTCCCCAAGAGTTCATGGAGCGACTCGACTGATGGAGGAATGGATGGAGTTCATCCTCGACAACTACGAGAAGGAACTGAAGCGGGCCAACATTTTTCATGACGTTCGCGCGACAAAAGGTCTCAGTGTTAGGGTTGACCACGTGATGTTGCAGACCCTATTTTCCTGGTACTCTAAGAAAACCCACACCTTTCATTTCCTCAATTTTGAAGCCACGCCAACTCTGGAGGACATAGAGGTTTTATTGCATCTCCCGAGTATGGGGAGTGTCGACCCCTTGGCTCCTATGACCTCGCCGTAAGAACTTCGTTCATTTGAACAAATGAAACTCCGTATACATGATATGAAGAAGACTGCTTCAAGATGGAATCCAAACGCGACCAAGCCTTGCGACGAGTTTATGTCCGTGGTTTCCAGCGCAAAGAATATTTGGTCAAAGTGGTGATGTACTTCTTTATTGACTTCGTCAAACCAAACATAGCTCGAGAGTGGCGGGAGAAAGATCCAGAGGCCCTTATTGGTGTCGACGGGAAGGGTTTTTCCTTCACCTTATGTGGCTTTCTTTGCGTGTGGTTGTCGCGCTACTTGATAGATGGTCCCCTCGCGACGGAGTCTTCATCCACATTCTTGCAATTGCTGTTAAGTTGACGCTTGGACAAAAGGTAGTTCTAGGGCCCCTTGTGTTAGGCACATTTCATCATCGCCTGGGTTTAGCCGTGACGCACGTTGAGTAGTCGCAGGGTTGATGTGGTCTCCTTCGTCAATACTGCATTCATGTCCATGTGGACTTTCGAAAGGTGGCCCGCATATGCTCCAGTTCCTGTCTTGGTTGAATTGTGGAATGCGCATAATGCCAAGAAAGTTAACTTCTATCCTCGAGCTTGGCGCTGGTACAAGACAAGGGGCCCTCAACGTTCCTTCTCCTTGATATGCGACGACATATCAAGGAGAAGGACTTGGAAGGTTTTTACCCAGAAGAGGACACCGAGTTCGAGGTTGAGCACATAATCGAAGGATATTGGATTTATGGGAGGTTCGTCAACTGGGTTCGAAGGGGGTATCTGCCTGCTCTGCCCGAGTACGTACCTGGTCCTGAAACCTCTAGCTACGAACGGATCACTGTTTTATATGATCCCATCTGTGTGGGCCCCCAATTTGGCGACGATGTCGTCGCTCCTCCCTTGTGGTCCGAATCCATTGTCAAAGGCTGCTACGATGGGGTGATATATGAGAAGAGTGCTGCCCTACTACTTGCTGAGCTTCCCTTGATTCAGCCTTCACGCCACAGAAAAGGGCGAAACTGTAACACCCCCAAAACCGCCAAGCTGGAAGTCCGAAAAGGCCGACCCGGTAGCGCAGGGATGTCACTCCGTACCCGAGATTAAACCCGGATACAAGGAGATTTTATAACAGAATATCCAAACCAAATCCATAAAAATATTTAATTGAAACTTTAAAACTTGTCTCGCCACAAACACGGGCACTATTCCAATCTAAACTTCAACTACTAAATAAAACAAGTCTAGATGTGAAATTCAAATTACTAGAGTGATGTGTCTCGATTTCCCCCCAAAGCCATGCTTCCACCTAAACCTGTGGTGCAGAAACAAAAAGAAACACCACAGTTTCCAAAGTCAGCGGAAAATACTGAGTAAGCAACACCCAAGCATGTAAACAGATTATGAAGCAGTTTAAAAATGACACATAAGTTTGAAGAGTAAAGAATTTGAGTAAGAGTATAAGTATGAAATAAGAATTCACAAATATTTTCCTTTATCACTTCACTTGTGGGGAAACATTCCCAAACTCTTTTCACTTTAGTATCTCCATTGGGGAAACATTCCCAAATTTCCTCATTTGGCCAATCGGGACTTCCAATTCTCAATCATAAAGGTCCATCATTCAGAAAACATATATTACCATGTTGACACGGGGAAGATCTACTAATAACTGGCTACCAGACCATAAGTTTCGACACCCCCCTAAGACTTCTTGCGGCCAGAGAGGTAAGTACTGGAGCGAACTCGGGGCTGTTGCGACCGAGCAAAATAAATAAAGTGGGTCGAGAGACGTAGTCCACATCGACCAAAGCTCAAATATTGATCCCCGGTACAACTATTCCACTTTACGTCTTTACGTCTTATTAATCATGTGATAGTTGTGATAGAATCACCTTTATAAAATCAGTAAACTTTCTCAAATAAACAGTTCAAGTAGATATCCAAATTTTGAGACAATAAATCACAAAAGCAGTTTAGACACGAAAGAAGATATGGGCGCTAGGCCTGGCATGTTTACTTACCTTGAATCTCAAGCAAAAGCAAATCGCTTCCTAGTAACACTCGACGTATCCTTCGTCAACGAATTTGTCGCCTACAAATTTAATAATATCCTAATCAACATATTGCACACAAATTCCTATGAAATAAATCCCTTACTAACTCTCCCCAACCTTGTTAACGTGAACAACCTCTTTTATAATAAAATACGCTTTATAACGTTAACGTTTATTATTTGTAAAAACATACTAGGCTATAATTATATAAATATAACTTATAAGATTATATAAAATATCTCTTTTATTATTTAGGGTAGAAAAGCATATTATTTTACCTCAAAAACACTTTTAATTCAAATAGTAGTTTTTCCCAACCAAACAAGCCTTAATAGAGAATATAAGTTATAAACTAACTTTTATTTAAAAGAAATAACAAATTTATTTGAAGAAAATAACTTATTCTATTTTGTAATAAACTTATAAGAAAAATATACTTTTATTTTTTGGTAAAGATGAGTACAAAAAGATTACTTTAAACTTGTATAAAAATAATTATCTAATTTTTTACTACTATAAAATATAACCCAATAATATTATTCTTCAAAAGATTAACCTTTAAACAAGAAAATAAACTACTAAATAAATAATTCACAAGTGTTTTAATAAGGCTTTCAAACCCTCAAAACTTCTCTTTCAAATTTTGAGTGTAGAGTAGTAAAAAAAATAGTTGTCAATGGTGGGATTCAAACCCAAACCAACTCAATACTAACAGTCAGCTTTAACCACTGGGCCACTGCCCATTCTTCTGTTTCTACCAAGATAATATTAATATGTATTTAACAGTTCACTAATGCTTAATAAAAAAAATAAAAGAAACAAACAGATTAATAAAAAGAGGAACAGGAGACGGGTTGTCCTCTTACCCGAACTGAGCAGAGGACGACGACGATGGTGGAGACCGGAGTGGCGGCGAAGGCGGCGAAGGAAGAGGCCGACGGCAAGGACGGCGGCGACGGGGAGGATGGCGGCGTCGGAGGCTTCGGCCGGCGGTCGGGTTCGCTCGTCGAACTTGGCTCCGGCTGGGTTTTTGTTTGGTGATTCGAACGGGAGAGAGAGAGCGAGAGAGAGAGATCTTTGTGGTGGGTTTTGATGTGGGTTTCGTTTCTGATTTCACAAGCTATTTATAGGCTTCAATTCGAAGAATCCGGCGAAGAGGAGGATTCCTCCGGGTTGATTTTTTATTCCGAATTGGTTCACTATTTTGTGTGAAATCGGTTTCTTGGTGCTAAAGAATCGATCTTTGTCGAATAGGGAGTGTATTGGGACGGAAATTGGGAGATTTTGGCGGCGGATTTGGTGTTGGTGGTGTTTGGGTCGGAGAAGGAGGATGTGAGAACTCTCCAGTTGCAACCAGGAGAGGAAGAAGATGAACTTTATGGGTAAAAGACACTTTCACCCCCTTAGTTAGTTAAAAGACACTTTTTACCCCCCAGAATTATATTAACTGCATTATTTAAGTTACGAAAAAGACACTAAAGCCCCCTAAAGCTTAAAACAATAAAATTTAACTTGTAAATAATTAAACTAAGACCCATAACTTATACTAACATTATTTTAACACCTAATATGGTTATAAAATATCTGTTTTAATAAACTAAAACTTAATATTTGTTAAAAATACTCGTTTCTAAATAACGGGGTATTTCATCCTTCCCCCCTTAAAGAAAACTTCGTCCTCGAAGTTTAAACCACATTCTAAACGACCCCCATCTACGAGTCTCCATTATAGGGTATAAATACTAATGAATACTTAATGCAAACCTAATGTCATGTACGATGAGTAACATACTGTAAGGATTATTAAAATGGCGTACTTAAATCCGAAGGAGTAACATACTGTGAGGACGTTTCTTCCTCATACCATCCCTTGCTTCGACTTGGTAACGATACTTCAATGAAAAAGGGAAATACCAATATTCTTTGATAGACTATTCCAACTAAAATTCCAAAAATTCCACTTTCCTAAAAACTTGAAGAGAAGTTCTAAAATAATTTCTAACATTCGAAGAAACTAAAAGACACGAGTCTCAAAAACGCTTCCTAGGCGAGGGTGGGCGGGAAACTACTATCGTCCATGCTAATTCTTTAATCTATCACTTTTCCTGGGTCCTGCTCATCACCGCAATCCGCGCAACATTCTCATTTTGTTTTGTGGTTGCAGCTGTACCAGCTCCATTGTTGTTGTTGGCATTAGCTGGAGCGTTGTTGGTTCCCCCACTTGACGGTGAACGACACTCATAAGCGCGATGACCCCTCTTACCACAGTTATTGCAAGTGGCTAAGTTTCCTTCACAATCTGTTCCGGGATGGTTCTTGTTGCATCGTTTGCAATAGTGGCGTCGAGGTGGTTCATCTCCATTATTCTGCTTGTTGCCACGGTATTGACCCTTGTTACTTCCTCCATTGTTCGACTTGAATTTCTTGTCCTGTCCACCATTGTTGTTTCGACCCTGGTTGCTACCATTACCTCCAGCATTCTCAATCTTGCGCTTTCCACGATTCTCGTCTTGCATCTCTTGGATACGCCAAACAGATGCAGCTCTATCATACACCTCTTGGAGAGTATCATAGGTTCTGCACATTAAGTCTTTCTGCAGATGGAGTTGCAGACCTGACATAAACTTCCTAACCTTTGTTGCCTCATCAGGCATAAGGGTTCCTGAGAATCGGGATAATTCCATGAACTTCTTGAAGTACTCCGTCACGGAATCACTTCCCTGCTTCAAGTTCACAAACTCTATGTATTTCTGATCTTGGATATGAGATGGGTAGAAGCGAGTGCGAAGAGCAGTCTGAAGAGCTTCCCAATTAAAGTTGGGTTGAGCCAAGAAAGCTTGACGCGAGTTCCTCCACCAGATGTTTGCATCATTTTTCAGGTAGAACGCCGCGCAAACTACCTTGCGGTTGTCAGGGCACTCAACCAATTCAAGGAATTTGTCCATCTCATCTATCCAGTCTTCCAGCTCCACTGGATCCTCATTGCCAGTGAAACTTTAAGGCTTCATGTCAGCCACCTTCTTAGCCCAGTTGGCCGCATTATGATCTCCATTGTTCATATTCTGAGCCATTTGAGTAAATTGGGCAAAGAATTGCTCCATGCTGTTGTTGTTGTTTGGGGCTGCCATTGGGACTTGACTACTTCTCCTGGTGTAGTATTGGTGTGATCTATTAGCCATAATCCTACACTATAACCTATTGTATCATCCATACAATACTCTAAAGTATAAATAAATAAATAAAATATAGTACATGGCATATAGTGAGCAACTAATCATGTAATATAACACATAACACATTCATCAAACAATTAGTTTCACATAACAACCCTATCCAAGATTACCCAAATTCCCAACGGCTTGTCAAATTTTAAATTCTTTCCTTATGTCCATTTTAAATTTCCCTACAGGTTTTAAATTTCCCTTTTTGGATAACCAGGCTCTGATACGAACTGTAACATCCCCGGACTTCCGGCTTGGCAGTTTTGGGGGTGTTACAGAAACATTCTTGTTTGGTCGAATTCTGGAATTTCCAAACTCGCCGTCTTATCAAGCCTCAAGCCCAGCTTCAACCCAGTAAGGCACCCACGCTTTTGACAAAAGAATATCTCTTCAAAACAAAGCGCAGCCGGGATAATTCCCAGTATTGCTTCTACTCTTTATTGTCCAGGGATTATCATCTGTGTGCACAACTAATTCTTGATGAGAAGATTGACATTGGTAAGCAAGAATCCTTCAGGGAAAAGGTCAAATATGTAGATGACTTCAAACAGGTACGTTTGCGCACATTTCCTTTATTATATATATATAGATGGACTCTTAACATACCCCTCTTGATGACAGTGTTGTCTGAGGCGCTTCGCGTTCGGGGATTTCATTGTAAGCTTTATGGATCATCTACGAGCGAAGAAAGTGGCCGCGCCTGACATCCCTATCACTCCGGCAAAGGCCATGACTCCCGCAGTCCAACAATTGGTCTCCGATGCACTGGAGGCTTACATGTTCTTAATTGGCCATACCTCTGTGAGGAAGAGGACTGATGACGAGCCCAAAGCTAGTAGTGAAGTCACTCAGCAATCCAAGCGCCATCGAGGTGAAACTGCTACTCCGGATAAGAAGGCCCTTCCTGCCAAGCAGACTGCTGCTAAGTCAAAGTTTATCAGAAGGAGAGGTAAGCATTTCACTTCTTTCAGTAAATTCTTTTTTAATAATCCCTTGTGACCTTGTTTTACCCCTGCTATAGGCAACGACAATTCCGATGAGGATGAGATGGGAGAGGCGCCCATCGTGACTGAGGAAGAAGCGACCGCAGAGTCCAAAACCCTGGCTGAAGAAAGTGAGATAAGAGAGAAGGAATAAGAAGATAGAGAGATCCAAGAGGCCCTGCAGAAAAGCGTCGAAGAGCGAGGGCCTCCCTCAAGGCCTGCTTCACGCCCAGCTAGAGTTCACACACGTTCAACTGTTGCCCAGATGCGACAATCACAGATAGCCATCCATGACCTTACTGGCGATGAGGACGAAGAAGGTATGATCTTTAAGTTTGCTCTCTCACATCATGAACTTATCTTGGGCGCAATATATCATGTGGTATCTAGATATGATATTCGCAGATGGTTGGGATCAGTGTGGTGAATCCTCAGGTATATGCACTTCCTTAGCATCATCATGCTTCATGCTTTCTCTCGCATTAAAATAGAGATTTACTTGTTCTTCAGGTCACGCAAAACCAAAGGAGTTGACGATAATCTTTGCGCGGATACTCCATATGAGCCTGGAAAAAGTTTGTCTTATTGTCATAGCCCTCTTATCCCTTTATACTTTCAACTTGGGACTAACTGTGAATGTTTATTTTGTTGAAGATGCGGAGCCATTGATTCAGAAATCCTACAGGCTTCGCAGCGCTGGTGTTCGCGTGCCTCCCTCCGTCATTGAGGTCAACTTGGGAGCAATGGAGGATGCTACAGTCGTGCCTCCGGGTAAGTAACAAAGAGCCTACAATTGCACCTCAAGGACCCAATACTGAAGACGTAGCAGTCGCGACACCAGAGCCCAGCACTGAAGTGACGGATTTTTAGAGTGAGCAACTCGAATTCATTATGGAACAAGAAAAAGCGAAGGAGGGACTTCATCAAGGGAAAGAACACAGTGCTGAAGAAAGAGAAACATGAGCTTCCCCAATAATTGCTTCTCCTGCAGCTGCTTTGGCAACAGGGACTCCCCTTGAAGCGGCTCAGCAAGTTGAATTCGATGATGAAGTGGTGATTTCAGGTCCTTTGCCTAAGGAGGTGGCAACCAAACAAGGAGAATTGAGCCTGAGACCGATGTAAGTAACTTCGCGCCTGACCAGGATGCGATGGATGTTCAATCTCCTGCTATTGATGCCCATGTTACTGCAACTCCTGGGATGCAACCTGACGTTGCGCGAAAGTGTGCCAGAAGCTCCGAAATCCGCACCAAGTCTGGATGAGGCAGGAGGAAAGAGTGAGGATGTAGTTATGTGTGAAACACATCAAGGCGGGACTGAGGTATCAGCAAGGTCTGCTCCCTTGTGCAAGATGCTACGAGAGGTGTTACATCTTCAGACGGTTTTAGTGAAAACTTGTCCCTTTCTAGCATGGGTATTGACTCCTCCAGCTTTGACCTGGACGCGCTCTTTGCTGACAATCCATGGGCTGCATGGGGCTCATAAGTCGCCTACCGGCTGTTGTTGGAAGGAATTATTCCATCCCTGAGGAGTACTTTGCACGTGAAGCTTTAGCAGATCAAAAGTTAGCTGAGGCAGGCGCTTCCAGTGGTGGTCCAATAGCGACTCCCATTCCTCGCTTCAGCAGATTGTTGAATGAACTGGTAAGATGTTTACCTTTCTTGTGTATGGCACACAATATTATGTTGTTGCTAAAGACTTTGCTTTTGTCTTTGCGCGTGCAGATACTGATCAAGCTTGTTTTGAATGGTTCATGAGGGTGCGCGTGTCATATCCGACTGCGTTTGCGAGAATTCTGGAGCTTGCGCCAAGGGATAGAGAGGATCTTCTGAAGAAGATGACTTCTCTCTTAGAGAGAGTGCAGAAGGCAACCCCAGCAAGCACCTCAGTTGTTAGTGCTCAAAGTCTTCTCTCAAGCGCGAATAGCCTTCAGTAAATCACGACAGGGAAATTAGAGTTGAATTTCCTTGTGCAGAGATTGACAAGGATCAACAATTCTGCTCAAATCAGGTCTGAGTACTCCAACTATGGCAAGGAGAAGGCCGCCATTAAGGAGCGTAAGGCAGTGCTTGATAAAGCTATCAGGGAGTTTGAGGAAGCTTCAAGGCGTCATGAGAATGACAAAGCTCGCCTAGAGCAACTAGCTGCTAACTGCATTAAGCTGTCAGCCGGAGATTCTCTTCTCAAAGATTTTTTCGAAGATCAGTAGCTTAGTACCGCGATAGCTTTCTTTTTTTGAAGTATTTTTCATGGCTGTAAGTTTTTGGATCCTTTGAACTATCTTTTTCTTGTTTTTGAACGTGCTGATTCGCGCATGTTAAACATTGCTTTGCTGCTTTTGACTTGTGTTCTTAATTGCTGCTTTGTAAGCCAGTAAACTGCTTATGCTTTGCCATTATTCATGAATGGGCTTGATTAAAGTACTGCTATCTGGACAAATAGGCTTATGCTCGCGCATTGTTGCAATCTAGACAGATAGGCTTACACTTGCTAATAGTTTTACTTATCTAAAAGATAAGCTTTTCCTGTTGCCATCTTCGGTAATTAGGCTTATGCGCGCATATTGTGGCTAAAGTCATGCGGAATCACATACGTGCTACGTAAAAAATCAGCTAAGTACCTTCACGCGACTCTTGGTGACCCTAGTCCCCATGAGCCGTCATTATTGCCTGAGCTATTGTACCGTCGTAGGCTTAAATAGGGTGTACCCGTTACACGGTAAGCCAAGCTGTCATCATTGCCTAGGGCTGCTGTAGCGTCGTAGGTTTTAATAAGGTTATTTATTTCCGTCTATTTTTTAGACGTTGCTGACCCAGCCAGGAACTGAAGAGTCACCCCCTCTGGCTCCTATATAAACCTCTGTTTGCAGTTGGTCATTCACCCTTGCCACCCTCTTGGGTTTGCCATTGAGAGAGACTACTTCCCCTTCTTCCTTACAGATCAAACCCAGGGTTAGATTATCATGCCTCCTCCTCTGAATTTTTTCTTTTTGCCACCTTACAACTTGTATCGGCTCCAGACTTCTAATTCTCTGCGTGTCCATTGTGCCGTAGAAATGGCTCCCAAGAAATCCACGAAAGAGGTTATTTCCTCGCCTGATTTTCTCAAATACCGGTGGTGTAAATTCTCTTATTAGAGTGGAGATGTCTTTTCCCTAGTCATGTTTGAGGAGGCTATCCTCGAAGGACCTCCGTCGGAAGTCACTCTGAAACTGGTGCTTGAACCAAAAAGTGATGAGTGGGTGTAACTCACGCACAATCACCTTTTTGCCCCATGAGTTGTTCTCCCATTTGTTCCTCACATCAGCGGCCACCATTGCTTGAAGTTCATCTGGCATCTCACCATGTCAGGGGCATCGACAAGAGCTCTGTTTTGATCGCGGACGTCGATGATGCCAAGTAGTCGTAGTTATTTATGTAGTTAATAGGTTCTATGTAGGAGTCTTGAATGTTCTTTGAGAACGCTTTTGATGTATGGACACTGTTTCCAAGCTTTGCTTATATAAAATTGTCCTTGCTTTCGCTTTTTTGCTTTATGGACATTTAAGTTCTGTTATGATAAGCACATGTATTGTGGATATCGCGTATAGCTGTTATGACTTATGAGCAAGCCAGTACTCCTTAGCACATTGTGGCTATCGAGACAGATAGACTTTAAATTGCGCTTAGATGCTATCTGAACAGATAGCCTTAGTTTTCGCGTGCGGCTATTGTCTAGACTGACATGCTTTAGATTTTACTTGCTGCCATCAAAGTAGATAGGCTTATGCTCGCAAGTTGCTGCTACTTAGACAAGTAGGCTTTAGATTGCGTTTGCGCTGCTATCTGAGCAGATAGGCTTTAAGTTGTACTTCGCTGCTACCTAAACAGATAGGCTTTGAAATCGCATGCTATCTAAACAGATAGTCAACTATCAGTCTTCAAGCAAGGAAAATAATTAAATGAAACCAGCAGTTGATAAAAGAGCTCTCATATGGGAGAGTTATTATCATTCACTGAATCCTCATATGGGAGGATATTGGAAAATGTACAGTGCTAATGTAAAGCAAAAGCAAAGAGAAGGCTAAGGGTAGTAATTTTTGAGCCATCGCATATTGATTGGTGTGGGCGTGGTGGCAGTCCCATGGCAACGTAGAATAATACATACCCCTATCAAAGACCTCCTTGACCTCAAAAGGTCCCAGTTGGCAGCAAACTTTGAATGAGCTGCTTCGCGCATGGAATGGTCGGAATCTTGTAAGACCAGATCTCCTACCGCGAAGTCCCTATGTTGGACGGTCTTGTTATAGGCCCGCGAAACTCTTTCCTTGCCTTGATGTTTGTCCTCTTAGCTTGTTCACGCCTCTCTTCGAGCAATATGAGGTCATGGTCGCGCTCATTTTCATACAAGGCAGTGAAAGCCAATCTTGCAGAGTTTATCTTGACTTCAGCATGGATCACTGATTCAGCTCCAGAGAAGAAATGGAGAAGTTCCTGTTGGAGTCCTTGATGACGTACGATACGCACAAAGTGCTGTCCCCAGAGAATCTGCCCACCTCTTATGATCATCCGGAACCATCTTACTCAGGATTATGAGTAACGTTTTGTTTGTGGCCTCCGCTTGTTCATTCCCCTTTGGATAATAAGGCGTCGAGCACACCTTCCTTACATTATACTCCATTGCTTTCGTGGCCACCTGTGGATTGACAAAGGGAGTTCCATTTTTGGACAGGATAGTGTTGGGAATCCCAAAGCGATGGATAATATTATCCTGTTTGAACTTGACCACGGTTGTTGCATTTGCTGTTTTGAGCGGGCTCGCCTCAAGCCATTTGGTGAATTGCTCCGTTCCTGTGAGTATGAACTGGTTCCCACGCGAAGGGGGTCGGATTGGACCAATGAAATCCACGGACCAAGTGTGAAATGTCCAGGGAGTACCCAACGCGTGCAAGTCAACGGTTAGGGCGTAGACTAGATTACCATGGAATTGGCATTGTTGGCATCTCCTGACCTTCACACGAAAATCGGCTTCCATGGTTGGCCGGAAGTAACCAACAGTTAAAAGCTGTCTGCATAGCTTCGCGCCTCCTTGGTGTAACACCTGATGAGACATTTCCATGACCTCCTGGATTTCGTGACCATTCAGACACCTGAGTAGGTTCTCATCGTGTCCTTTCCGCCAAAGATTTTTTTTGCAGTATGTATTGAGCTGCCTTTTTCTTGAGCTTTTCAGCTTCCTTAATGTCGCTCGGCAAAGTTCCATCCTGCTGATAATCGATTATAGGTCTCCGCCAATCGTCTTCCTCAACCTCTAGGGAGTCTTTTATCAGCGCGCACTTTTCACAGTTACTATGTATGATAGCAGCGAAGTATGCCATCTGTGGCCAGTGAATTCCATACCTCTGCGCCATTCTGTAGATAGAATATCGTTTTCTCCGCACGGGTGTTTATATATTTTCTCTAAAGTTGCTCGACCTTCATCCTCTGTTACGCATCGCATCAGAATTCCCCCAGGGCCTTTGTGGTACAACACATTATCATGTATGCAAAACCCCTTCGTGGAAACCCATCTTTCCTTGCTCGTTCCTTTGGCTATCGTGCGTATGATGGGTTTCCTCCAGTCAGCTTCTTAAGAATCCTCTTCGCACGGGTCCTTTACCAAGGATGGGGTTGTCTTAAATTCAATTGAGATTTTTGCCGGGCACTTATCAGAGCTGATCTACGACCCCAAAGTAGCTAATGCATCCGCGTGTCAGTTATCGGATCTGGGAGTGTGCTCATACCTGAGAGAATCGAACTTCTGGACCAGTTTTTTCACTATCGACCTGTAATTAAGCAAGTTAATCTTTTTAAATGCGTATTCCCCTGAAGTTTTCTTTACTATTAGCTTAGAATCTCCCACCACGACGAGATTCTAGACCTCCAAGGCCTTGGCTGCAAGCAATCCTGCGATCAGGGCTTTGTATTCAGCTTCATTGTTGGTCACCGCGAAGTCTAGCTTTGTCGACATCTGAATGACCTCTTTATCGGGCTCTATCAGCACGACTCCAATTCCACCTCCCGACCTTGTCGAGGATCCATCAAAATACAGCTTCCAGTAGTGGTGGCTGATCGCGTATAGCTCAGGCCCCTCGAGTTCCTCCTCTGCTACAGGATCGCAATTTTCATCCAGGAACTGAGCCAACACGTCTGTCAATGCTTGTGATTTGATGGCCTTTGGTCGCATGCAGACTATGTCGTACTGGGAAATGGTCGTGTAACATTTTGCCAGTCTCCCGCAAGGAGGTGAGTGTCCCAACAAATAACGTATGGGATCATTCTTTGTGATGATGACAACTTTGTGGGAAGCGAAATAGTGCTTTAGTTTTTCAATAGCGAAGAACAAAGCAAGGCAATGGCGTTTAATGTCTGTGTACCTGGATTCCGCGGATTGGATCATACGCGAGATGTAGTATACTGGCCTTTCTTGTCCCTCAAACTCCTGAGCCAGTAACGCTCCAATGGACTTCTTTGTTGAAGTTGGATACAGTAACAATGGCGATCCCAGTTGAGGTGCGATCATAACTATTGGAGATGCTAATAATTTCTTCAGCTTCTCAAATGCAGCCTGATGCTCCTCCGTCCACAAGAACGTCGAGTTCTTTTTGAGCAAATTTCCAAAGAAAAAGGTCAGATCCGCAATAGCCGGTATGAATCTCCTTAGATACGACAATTTTCCCAGAAATGTCTTCAACATGCTCTGAGACTGTGGTGCAGGTAGACTGGTAATTGCTGATATCTTCACGGGATCAGGCTCAATCTCGTGCCGGTGAATTACGCAACCTAAGAATTTTCCTGAAGTTACTCCCAACGCGCACTTCATGGGGTTCATCTTTAGTTGGAAACCCCGACACCTGTCGAAGACTCTCCTCAAGTCTTCCAGTGGTCCTTCTCATGCTTTGACTTGACCACCAAATCATCCACATAGAACTCAGCTTCTTGATGCATCATGTCATGGAACAATGCCATCATTGCACGTTGATAAGTAGCGCCTGCATTCTTCAGACCAAATGGCATAACTGTGTAGTTAAAAACCCCCCACGGGTGTGATGAACGCCGTCTTCTTTGCACCTTCTGGGTCTATTTTGATCTAGTTGTAGCCGCTAAATCCATCCATGAAACTAAACATTTTTTGGCCAGCAGTAGAGTCGATTAAGAGATCTACGTTTGGTAATGGGAAATCGTCCGTCGGGCAGAATTTGTTCAGATCCCTTAAGTCGACACATACGCGAAGGCTCCCATTCTTCTTTAAAACAGGAACAATATTCGCAAGTCATGTGGGATGGTGGTTAGGCTCGATGAATTTTGCGTTAAGCAACTTCACAATCTCCTCCTTCATCTTGACATTTCTTTCAGGACGGAAATTACATGCGCTCTCCTTGACTGGTTTTGATCCTGGAATGATGTCCAGTCTATGCATGGTGATGTCTTGATCCAGTCCTGGCATCTTATCGTAGTCCCACGCGAAGACATCTCTGTACTCTTTTAGCAGTTTGAGCAACTCTTGCTCCTTTTCCTCTCTAAGATCCGTACTTAAGAAGACTGGCCTTCTCTTTTCCTCATTTAGGCTTAGGAATACCTCTTTTAACTCTTGATTTTGAGGTTTCGGGCGATCCTCCATGCATTCGGGAGCCTCCTTCAATTCCTCCAGCGGTGCTTTTCCCTTGTCTTCGCCTAGAGCTTCTGCGAGCTCACAAATTTGCCCAGAGACACCTTCGACGGGATGGGTCGAAGCTGACTCTGCGCACCTTCAAATGCGATAGCACTTCTTCCCATTGGAGTAGAAGCTGCCAACCTACTTGCCTATTTTATCGTGCTCAACCACCCTTTTCAGAGTGTACACATTTTTCTTGTTGTATGTTACTTTGGGTGCTTCCTCCGGCGCGGGTCGCTTCCTTCTCGGTTCTTCGCATCACCATCACCCCAGTTGGTGACTGGTCCTTGATTTCCTCCCATTTGGGTGAGGGTTTGGCTAAAATGGAGCTGGAATAGCTTCGTCTTCCATCTCCGTGAACTAGACAGCTTCAGAAAAGTGCGCCTCCTCCAAATTGAATGGATTTAGTGAGGTGGGTATGACGACCACCCTGTCCCTCCCAATGGCCTTCATTACTTGATAAGCCGTGGAAGGCACAGCGTCGAAGCGATGAATCCATGCCCGACCAATTCTCATATGATAAGTGGTGTTGGCATCAATAACATGGAATTTGGCTGAACACTTAATCTGTCCAATCTGGATTCCTAAGCGGATCCATCCCACGGTCATTCTGGAATCACTGCCGAAACCCATCAATTGTGATGGCTTCTTGACAATCTTGCTCTGCGAAATTTCAGCTAGCTCTAGAGTGCTGAGTGGAATCACATTCACCGCAGTTCCTCCATCAACGAAAGCTCTCTTGAACTCGACATCATTGATAATAGCCGTTACATACAGCGGCCTCTGGTGATTCACATCCAACCTTCTATCCGAATCATCGAACGTCATGACTAAGCCACTTGATCGTGTGGCCCTGGCGATTTTTATGTTTGAGGTAACGAGCTCTTCTCCATAATCTGCTGCCACTCTTAAAATGGAGTTTATCATCTCGTGCCTGCAATTGCTTGAGAAATTCATGTCATCAATGAAATTCTCAAATTTTTAGGAGTTTTTCAACCGATCAGTGCGCAAATCCTCCGTGTCTACGCCATATTCTTCGTCCCTGCAAATTTCGGCAAACACTGGGATCCCTGCATCTACGACCTCTTCATGGTCCATGATCGAAATCATGACTATCTCTTTTCCCTTTTGCTCCTTCTGCGCGTGGGACGGTAAGGGATTGTTGCGCACATCTTTGGATGGTTCGTCAATGACCAATTGTCCCTCCTTGATCTTTCTGTCCACCAGCCATCTGAGCTTCTTGCATTACCTGGTTTGGTTCATGAATTTTCCGTGGAACTCGCAGTTTATCTCCATAGAGTTTGTGCTCCAGTGCCGGTAGGATTCCGTCTTTCTGCCATCTCTTGCAAAGGTCTATCGCGTCTTTGATAGAACAAGGCATGGATGGTGCCTCCCGAGGTGTGGGTCGCTGCTGCTTGTGAGGGGACGACACGACATTCACATCAACATCGCGTCCACGCTTGTAGTTGAACCTCCCAATCTTGAAGCCAGAGCCTACTGGCGTGCGCTCGCTGGTATACTTCTTCTTCATCTTGTCCACCAGAGGCTCAATGTTCCTGGTGCAGTCAATCAATTTTGAATAGGTAGGCATATTCAAATTTATTGACATACCTTTATATTCGTTGCGCATGCCCTGAAGGCATATTTCCACCAGACGGCTTTCCAAGACATCATCGATGCATTCTAAGGACTTGGCCCTGAACCTCTTGATGAAGGCGACCCCCTCTTCGTCAAGTTTCTGGTTCATGCGGAGAGATGAATGGTGTAACCTTTTCCTCCACTTGAAATAACTTGGTGTAGAATTTCTTCACCATGTCCTCCCATGACTTGACAGATCCTGCTTCGAGGGTCCTATACCACTTGTATGCGACAGTCCCCAGGGATTTGGGGACTTCGCACATCAGTAGCCTGATATCCACAGCGTGCGGGCCCATCAAATCGACGAACCTCATTTCATGCTCGTGCGCATTCTCTCCAGCTTCATCGAAATTTTCCCATTTGAGTGCTTTGTACCCACCAGGATTGTGCATCAGGTAAATGTCCCTTGGAATAGGAGGTGCATTGTCAACCTTCGGGATGATAGTATCTGCGAAACTCTGGTTTGCAATGATACTGTCTATTCGTTGTTCCAAAGTCGCGATACTGGCAGGCGTACTTCCCCCAGTAGTTGACGATGAGATTGCTGCGAATCCCGGAATGTTGGGCATGTTCGGATCATATGGAGGCGGTGGTGGTAGTACATAACTTTCCTGGGCTCCACTCGCATGTGGAGGAATTGTGGGGTAAAGTGGTGGCGTAGATGTCAGAGACGAGCCTGATTGGGGTCCTGGTTCCTGAGGTATAAGACTGTTGGGGAGAGAAGATTGTGGGTTAGGTGGGGCAGGCGTGCACACCACAGAGGCGGTGGTTACCCCTGGTGGAAGCAACTGAGTTTTTGGTGGTGGAGCTGAAGTCCCCTGAGCTGTGTTCTGAACAAATCCTCCCAGAAGCGCCATGATATGGGCGATCTGGACGGACTAAGCCTGCATGGCCTTGGCCTGGCTATGAATCATAGCTTGCAACGCCTCCAAAGAAGGATTGCTTATAGTAGCTGTTTGGGTGTTGGTTTTGGTATTGGTGTTGGTAATAGGGGTCTCCTCTCCTTGGGTTCCGTCTCTTAAAGGAGATTGATCACCCTCACGACAATTGGCTTCCAGAGACATAGCTGTTAGGTTAATTGGTTGAAGCTTTGAAGGTGGATGGTTCACGTTGGGTTGACCAAATTTTGTACAAGGAAATCCTAAAAAGAGATCCAGGTGTACACCTCAAGTAGGCGATGAGAGTATGAACACAGAGAAGTGTAGGGTGTGAGTTGGGAGAGAGTAAGCAAAGGCAACTGCTCTTGAAAGTGAGACAGTAGGCTAGCAAAAGATCTGAGAGAGATTAGAGTGTCCATGGGATTTCAATAGAGGGCTAATGATCCTATATATAGTAGGGAAGTGACTGTTGTGGGGGGGGGGGGGGGGGGTTAATGCACCATAAATTGCGGCTTCATGATAGCCCCTGTAACGGCATGTTCGACCGCATATATAGGGAACGTTATGCACGTGCCCGCATATATCGGAGACCGTTATTAGATCGTCCGCATTTATGGTATACGTGAGCCTTAAACCTCTCAGTTAGTTACCAGAGATCGCGCACGAGCTTGGTTGTCGTTCGCGCGGGACGGACCTTACTCTAGCCTCCAAACCACAAGTCCCTACAAGTCCCCTGCAGTTGGTACGCGAGGGCCCTGTTTTGCAGTCCCAAAGTGGATAAGCATGGGGGGTAATCCAGTGTGTATGGAGCACAACTAGGTGTGCTGGATGGCTGCCACGTGGATCCTATTCATCTGTCTGGAAAGCACCATCTACTCCTTCCTGTGAAAGAACTTCGGGTTTTGATCTCCGTGCTTCAACCATAGCTCATGAGACCGTTGTCACCACATGATTTCCTCTTGCTGTAAGAGTTGGGAATATTTTCTTTTACCTCGTTCATCTCGTTAAGATTGGGTGTCGTTTATTGCAGCCGCCCAATACTTCCATCCAACTGCGCAGGGTCTTAAGTTGACTGTGAACATTGCCGAACACCTCAACGTCCCAGAGCCGTAACTTCCCAGCTACTGTCTGAAGTTTCAAACCAATGGTGCCCGAGCTCTGAATTTTCAAACCGATGGTACCCACAGGCGTATGACAGGGTGGGGCTGGACTTCCTCCAGATGGATTACGACTCTGATGCACTGTGTTACAACACCCACGTACATCATGTTGGTAAACGGGTCCGTTCAAGGACATATAATTCATTAGCGTGGAATTAGGCACGGACGTCCTCTCTCACCATACCTCTTTCTACTCGTTAGTGAAGTATTATCTCGAAACCTGACAAGATTGGTGGACGAGTGAATTATTTTGGAGCACGAGCCTCACGTTGAGGCCTAATGGTCTCCCATTTATTTTTTGCAGGTGATAGTCTTATTTTCACTAAAGCTAATGTGGCTGAATTAACGAGTCAGATGGACCTTCTACAGGTTTATGAAAAGGCGTCTGGTCAATGCATCAACATCCAAAAGTCGGCTATGGTTTTTTTTGAAAGCGTTGCCGAAGCTTTGGGTGAACTATTGAGTCAGATCAGCGGCATCCCAATCGAGAATAGCCACGAACATTACTTAGGCTTGCCAACTGTTTTCTGTAGAAGGAAAAAGCATTATTTCAGAGAATTATAGAGATCTTAGCAGCAAAACTGAAGGGGTGGAAGGATAAGACTTTGTATATTGCCGGGAGGGAAATTTTTATTAAAGCAGTTGCTGAAGCGATACACAACTATGCTATGAGTTGTTTTCTCCTCCAGTAAGTACATGCCAGGAAATTGAGAAGCTTATCAGACAATTTTGGTGGGGAGATTAGATAGGAGAAGAATTAAGTGGACTAGTTGGCACAAGCTGAAACAAAGTAAAGATATTGGTGACTCGGTTTCAAAGACTTTCGAGACTTCAACGTCTCCCTTTTAGCTAAGAAAGCTTGGCGAGTCATTGAGAATCCGACAAGTTTGTTGAGTCGCATACTGAGAGACAAGTACTTTTCTAGAGGAGACTTCCTTACCTTGCACCCCAAAAGTCAGGATTCTTACGGATATCGTAGCATCCTCACTGGTAGCACACTCTTAAAACAAAGGATTAGAATGGAAGTTGGGGTCTTGCTCTCAGACTGACATTTTTAAGGATCGGTGGCTTCCTAGGGGACAAGCGTCTAAGGTTATTACAAGCAGACCGGATTATGATAATCTCAAGGTGGCACATTGTATTGAAGGAGGAGCTTGGCACGAAAATCGTTTGAGAATGTATCTTTGGGAGGTTGATGTCCGGGACACTCTTCAAGTGCCCATCTAGTAACCCAATGGTTCAGATACCTTTTCATAGAGCTATTCTTAAATGGCTCCTAATCGACTTCGACTGTTACAACGTTTTACAATATGCTACAAGTGGTAATGCTGAAGCTTCTGGAGGAAGTAAACGAAGCTGGCTGGACAACTTGTGGCGAACAAAGGTCCCGAGGAAACTTCTCTTCCATGTTTGGCGTATGTGGAATAATCCAATCCCTACAGCTACGAAGTTACAGGACAGGGGTGTTTATGTCCCCCTCAACTATTGCGGCTGTAGCATGGTATTTGAAACGAGCGACAAGCTTTTTCTAAGTTGCACAACCGCTACGCACATTTGGAAGAATTTTTCGAGGACAAACTTACTGCAGATCGATGGGTATCGGAATAGTCGCTGATCCCGTGTGTTTTTTCTGACCATGACACTAATTTGCGAGGACCATGGGCGGTGATGGCGTGGTGCATATGGCAGGCAAGGAATGCCGCAACATTTAGGAATTAAGATTACAGTGTTGGGGCGATAAATAAGAAAGCAGAGTTCTACCTAAAATAATTATACTTTACCGACAATAATGGTGTTCCCAACTTCGAGATATTGTGGATGATATGTGTGGTATATTGTACACCATGTGGATTAATACTAGCACCTTCAAGGCTTAAGCATTTTTATCCGGTGGTATGGGTAAAGAAGTTGCTGGGACAGTATTCCGCTCGAGTCGCTACGAATGATATCAGAGCCGAACCTGGTCTCGGAAGGGCTCTGTGGCGGTGCACAGTCAACCAAGGAGAAACGTGACTGGGCAGTCTCGACGAGGACGTCGAGTATATAAGGTGGGGGGATTGTAATATCCCGTCCCACATCGAGATATTGTGGATGAGATGTGTGGTATATTGTACACCATAGGGAGTACTACTAGCACCTTCAAGGCTTAAGCATTATTATCCGGTGGTACGGTTAAAGAAGTTGTTGGAACATTAATTCGCTCGGGTCGTTACACAGAAGGTGAACACGAATATTGCTAGTAGAAGCTCAAATTCGGTGGCGGTTTGCAGACTTGTTATGCAAAATGCGCCTGGAGGTTTTGTGGCAGGAAGGTTCAAGAGGATCACCCACCACTTTTCAACCCCACTCATGGAACTTATGGGAATCAAGGCTGGACTGGATATGGCGAGGGATGCGCGGTGCCGGAAAATAGTGGTTGAATCAGACTCAAAGCTCAACGTTGACCTCCTCAAGCTACATCAGAGTAATAGGGGCATATTTGAAGACATTGGAAGCAATTTGGCTCAGCTAGTGAATGAATGTTTGCAAATAGTACCCTCGTTTGAGGAAGTTAAATTCCGTCATATTAAGCGTAGTGCAAACCAGGTAGCTGATAGCTTTGCTCATAGATCACTTATTTTCTCCAAATTTAGGCTTTATATCCGACCACCTGATTGGGCGATGAATGTATTGGAGAACGACATGTTAGGCCTTTTGGTCTAGTGGAATACAACCTTTTCCTAAAAAAAATGATAGACCACACTTGTCAATAGAAGAGTCCTATACCCATATATAGGCCTATACTACTGACTTGTGCCCAAATTCACGCCTAAAGTTACCAAAACGTACAAGGAAACAATTCCAAGACGGACAAGGAAACAATCCTTATCCGCCTTGGACCAAGTGAATTTTCTATGCTAAGTATTTGAATCACCAAAATCTAACAAATATCAACATTGATTCAGACACCCTAGCAGTCAATTTGATGCTCCTCTTCATCAATCCAATTGTGGATGCGTCTCGCGATCAAGAACGCCTCCACCCAAAACCCGATGTTACGCAGCTAGATGCGAAAGCCAATTCAATCGTTTCTCCAATTGCTATCCATCCTTTCAACGAATAGTCCAATTTGTGGATGCACCTCCAACAATCAATTCAAAGTGTCCACCTAAGTTGAAACGATCGACCAATCAACCAATCGAATGTATTTCCAAAACTACGGTGTTGGAAAACATTGCCTATGCGCCACAACAAGCGCGTCTTTCTGTCTAATGCATAGACATGTGTGTCCCAATAAACACATCTCTAATGCACAATGACACAATGCATCTCCCCAATATCATCACAATGACACTTGATGATAAAAGTGTCTATTAACTGATCAATGTCATGCCAATTGCGCAACAAAAGAACCGCACCAATGCGCAATCCAAGACATGCCCAATAATGCAACAACAATCAATGTGTGCACAATAACACGCCGCTAACCAATACATGCTCAATAACATGTAATCACCCGATCCGCGCCCAATAGCGCGCTACCAACCGAATCACGTGTCAACAACACGCGTCAATTGCTCCATGTTTGACACCCCGTCTTTTTCTAAGTTTAATTGACGTCTTTATCATAAATGTAAACAGTTATTTTCAAAATACATGTCGTGCGGGGAGGTATTTGTAATTCTAGATATTATTTGCTAGTTAATAATTGGGGTAGTAGTTTTATTTGATAAAAACTACAAAGCCTAACAAGTAAATAGCAATTAGTAAATAAAATAAATAAAAAAAAAAAATTCCCCTTCCCCAACACACTACTGAAGTGTGTTTTGTCACATCCCCCTCCCGCCGACCCCGATTAGCGATTAATAAGAATTTTGCGTTAACGGGAGGAGGGCGCGACATGCCGGTGCGGCCTTGACTCGTCGAGAGGCTAAATAAGTAATTTATAAAAGTCGTGATAAAAGTTTCAAAAAAATATAACTTCGCGGAAGCGTAAATAAAAATTACTTGGGGTCGCCTTGATAAACAAGATGATTTGTAAAGAAAAGAAAGTTGGAACATAAAAATTCAATGTCATTTAGCCATCTCGACTCGTATCATAACAAAGCATAACTCATAAAAGGTTCTAGGTACCATACAAGGCTCATACAAAGTCTTATATACATAATTACATAACTTATACATTCTTAAACCAAAAACAACAACAACAACAACATGTATTTCATAGTAACTCCAAGTCGGCTAGCATATACTCGGCATCTAAGCACATAAGCGTCATCAAGCACGTAATCACATGTGAACTTAACTCCATGCTACTTCTTGCTTCTTACATGTTATTAAAACCTGAAAAAACATTAAAATTGAAAGAGTGAGCTCAACTAGCTCAGTGAGTTACATCTACGCCCCTCCGTAGATTTGAAAAACCAAAAGAGGCTAACTTTCCCATGGGCGACATGAACATAAGGCATAGACATACATACATATACTTGTGAAGCTTGAAAGAGCATGACATTCATAAAGCATAACGTGTATCGTAATGAAAGCGTAACGTAAAGCATAAGTTGAGTCATGAGAAATCGTATTGTTCCAAGTAGGAACCTTGCTTTGTCTCACGTGGAGACCTTAACATACTTGAACATGCTTGCTTATTTTCTTATCTTATGGCCCGTGTAACCTTCGTGACTTAACATAACGTAGGGACATGTCCATCGCGACGGCTCGTGAGGCGACGCGTGCCGTTTTTTATTGCCCCGGCAAAAGGGCCGTAGCCTGCCTATACCCGACAGGGGGTTTCACTACGGTAACCGTGGCCTTTTCTGAAAACGTGTTTTATCTTATGAAACGTTAATTTTCTTTGTTAGCATCCATGGGGCATAAAAATTTTACTTGAGTAAAGAAAGCATACGTACATAATATAGGGACGACATGAACATACATAAGCTTGTAAGAAAATTGAGGTTCGGTACAAACTTCGGGAGGTAGGGTAACTCACCTTGCGAGCTTAATCCATTTATTTGATTCTTCTAAGTCCAATTTCAAACAACTTAAGCACGTGAGCAATAACTCCAACTTCATATAGATCGCAAAGAATGCTACAAATGACACATATAATCACTTAGCAAGAACTCAATTCAAACATAGCACATAATCACTTAGCATGAAGTCATTCCAAACATAGCACATAGTCACTTAGCATGAAATCATTCCAAACATAGCACATAATCACATAGCTAAATGACATGAATCTAATGAATGCAAGATGAACTAACTTTCTCATATTCATATCTAGAACCTTATACTTCTTATTAGGTGCATATGACATGTCTAATGCAACACGTAAATGGAAGATGAAATATAACAAACTAAAAAGTAACTTACATAACCAGCATTGAGAAACTTGACAAATTTCTAAATTTTACTCATATGAAAAGTGTAACTATCGCTAGTACAAAAATTCATAGGTGACTCAAAATAATTATTTGGGACCTCAAATTTGGAAATATCATACATAAAGAGTTTACTGATAACATATAAAAATATCAAAAATTACAAAAACTTTTAAGTATTTTTAAATATTAACTTTGAGACTTGTTTAGGTGTAAAACAGAGGCTGAAAAGCGGTATTGGGAATAAATTCATAAAATATTCATAATAATTCCAAAATTTATGAAATTTTAACTGGAACTAAATAACACCCATGGAAACAACATATCCATAATTGGTAACCATTGGAGTAGAATAAGTACATGAAATCAATGAAAAACCTCTCTGGTCTGGGTTGGGCAGAGTGTTAAAACAGCCCAGGTTTTTGGCTGATTAAAAATTCAATTTAGGTTCAATTGTTCTGAAATTTTTACTGTAGAAATATCACATAATAAACACAAACTGTAAATTTTTCATAATTTTCTGAAATGTTTTTCTCAATTTCGTGAAAATAGGCTCCAAACATGAACTTCATGGTCTTCTATACTTGAAAAACTTGTTGCATGCAAGAATCATTCAACAAAATTCTGAAATTAAACTAGAACAAGGTCTAAATAACACACATATCACTACCCACATCATCTTCTTACATGATTCTAGCAACAAACTTGATTTTGATGACATGCATGTATGTTCAAATGTGAGTTTTATGAAATATGCAACATTCAAGTACCAATATGATGATCTAGCCATGAATAAGATGAATCATGCTTGAAGATGAGGAAGATCAAGTTTAAAATTTACATATCAAAGATCAAATAACACATGCAACTCAAGATCAAGCAACTTCATGCCAAGAACATGAATCATGAACAAATTGAGCAAACAAAGAAGAAGGAGTGCTTACATATGAACTTTGAGAGGAACTAGAGATTGATCTTGGGTTCTTGGGGCTTGTAGGAGCATGGATTCTTGAAGAAGATGAAGGAAAAGACTCCCCAATGCATAGTATAACCTTAGGATTGAGTTTTTCATGATTTGAGTGGTGGAAAATGGAGTTTTGGGGGTGTTTTGTGAGGGCCAACACCCAATACCGGGCCTTGCATTCTTGAGGGAGAGTTTGATTGTTGAAGAGAGTGAGAGAGAGCATGATAGGTATGGGAAATGCTAGGGAATGACTTGATGGGATATGGGGTAAACATAACCATACATGAATGAGTGAACATAATATTATATTATAGATGATTAGTTGGGTGGAAGAAGGATCTAGATGTAAAAGTTAATTGAAAGACATGCTATTTGGGTAAATGATGTTAAATTCAATAATTAAGAGGTTAATGCATAAAACATAAAGTTTGGAACACATTTACAAATTTACATAAAGTTATGGGGCAAACTAGAAGTTTAATATTAACTAACAAGTTGACACAAACATAACATTCTTGAAAATATTTTCTTTAAAGTCTAGCATACTTAATAAAATATTAACATTAACACACATATTAAGAAGATAATAATATCGCTTAAAACATAAACGTGCAACATAAATATGAGGGTTACTACATGTTTCCCAACAATTTCTCAACTCCCCAACCTTTCTCCCTCTCTCTCTCTCCCCGCCACCTTCTCTCTCTCTCTCTCTCTCTCTCTCTCTCTCTCTCTCTCTCTCTCTCTTCTCCGTCTCTTCTCCTCTTCGGGCAACACCCATACCCGACACCATCCCCCCCAAGACCACCACCTCCTCCATCACTTCTCTCCCTCTCTGTATCTTCAATCTACCGTACCAGCAAGCAGCAACAACAGCAGCGACAGAAGCTGCGGTCAGGCAGCCACCGCCATCCACGACGGGAGACCCGTCGGCCAACCACCACCACATTCACCCGCTGTTTCTCCTCTGTCTCTCTATATTAATCTATTTCTCGAGACCAGACGAAGAAGACATAGCAGAATCCAAGGTAGCAACAGCTGCCATGGCCGGAGAAGCAAGAACTCCGGCGAACCTCCATTTTTTCCGGCGAAAGTTCGAGCAACGCAACCAAGGCCACCCACCTAGCTCCACCGGTCTCCCTAGCCTCAGAAAGGTCCGAACAAGCCTTTGGAAGGCTCATCCGCAGCTCGAAGTCGCCGGAGAAGGCCCTGTCGTCCATCACCGCCGAGCACCACCTACGGAAAGCTCGACCCAACTCATTTCTCGACTGTTTATCGCGGTTTTTGGCCTGGGTAAACTCTAAACCATCCAATTTTACGATTTAGTCAATCAAAATAATAACTTGAGGCATAAATCCATGTTTAGATGAGTCAAATTCATAGTTCATGTAAAGGGGGTGAAAGTGTCTTTCGTACAACTTGGGGGTATAAACTGTCTTTTACTTGAACTGTGTATAGGTTATTAGAGGGTGGTTTTATTGTACTTTCTGAAAAGTTAAGGGTAAGATATGTGGCATGTGGAAGTGTAGGGGGATCCATTTGGGGAATATACAATCGGAAATTATTATTGGAAATAGATTTTGGTTATTTGGGTTTAAATAAGAACTGGAGTACATACTAAATACTTTAGGTGTTGTATTTTGAAAGAAACTATATGTTAAACGAAAAAGAGCTAATAACATAATTGTTAAGTTAAAAATAGATTGTGATTTTATGCTAGTAAAAATTTGGTATACTTATAAGGTGAGTATTTCTTCTATCAACGAAAGTTGTTAAGTAAATGTTTTTCTACTAGTATAAAATAAATTAATAATTGTGAAATAGTAAGAAATAATTTCTCTAAATTGAAAGCTAATTGTTTTTCTAATATAATAATAATAATAATAATAATAATAGTAATAATAATAATAATAATAATAATAATAATTTATCATAATTTTGGCATAATATTACAAGAGTTATATATTTCATTTACTTGACAAAAATATCACTTCTCATTAGTACTAGTAAAATTTGTAAATATAAATAGATATTAAATAAAGCTTGTTTTCCTAATAAATATTTTATGATGTCACTTCAACAACTTAGTATCTAGTTATTTTATATTTCCACAAAGATAAATTTTGTAAACTAAACAATTTATTTCATATGGAGAAATTACTTTAGAAAAGTTAAGTATAATTGTATAGAATATTGAGAATAAATGTAAACTAGTTAAGAAGTTCTAAGAAAAGATGTATTTACTCACTATTTGAAACACACGAGTATTATTTGTGAACTTGAATAATAACATTAGATAATTTGAGAATGTAATAATTAGAAACTAGAATACTCATGTCAAATACAACAATAAAGAGAGAGATTGGGACATTGAATTAAATCTAATTAGTCAATCTCCCGGCGTCACCCACCGCATACTTGCATACTAAGAGATAGATGAGCTTTTGATTAATTAGATATTATAAGTTTGTAGGTGACGAGTTCATAGACGAGGTTGACGTCTACCCGTAAGCTTACGTGCTATTTGCTGCATTTTGAGGTGAGTAAACATGCCATGTCTAGCGTGCCTAGCTTCCTTCGTGTCGAAAATACGATTTTATTAATTGTCTCAAAATGTGTTTTATGATATGACTTTTTTATTTGAGAAGTGATTATGTTTTGAAATTGATGTTTTAAGGATGTCTGACGAGAATAATAATCCATAAATAAAGTAAACTGGAAAGAGTTGTGTGGGGATCATTATATTATTGATAGATTGTCGTGTCGACTTCAGTCACTCAACCCATATTATTTTAACCCGGTCGCGACCTGCCGGGTGTCTCCATGTACTTACCTCTCTGGACTCAGTAAGTCTTGGGGGGGGGGGTGCTGGAACTTATGGTCATGGTAGCTAGTGACAGGATAGAAATGATAGATCTTCCCGGCATTAACAAATCAATAATATGAAGCTCTTTGAGAAATAGATTTTTATGAAAGGAAAGAAGAGATAGATTAGGAATAACATTCCCCGTTTGAGATACAAGAGAAGGATTGAGATGCAAGGTAAAAAGAAAGAGAATTTCATATGTGTTCCACTATTCGTACTTTATTCTTCAAGAATTTACTAAGTTATTGTTCAATCTCACGTATGATTGTTTTTGAAAATATATGCCTCATAATCTGTTTACAAGCTTGGGTGTTTACTTACTCAGTATTTCATTACTGATTTTAGAAAAACTGCGGTCTTTGTTTCTATCCCCCGCATGTCTTAAGAGCTGGATTATGGGGTAGCGAGATTCGACACTCAGCTAGTATTTGTTAGTATTGGAATAAGCCGAACTCTTAGTATCACTTCATCTCGTGTAATAGTATGTTATGTTGAAACAATTAAGGGTTTGTAATATATAAGCATGAGATGTGTCGTTCTTGATTTCGCTGCTTCATTTTTCGTAGCACCCTCATGGGCTCTTCGTTCCGGAACAGAAAGCCTGGGAACAAGGGGTGTTACTGGTGGTATCAGAGCAGGAAATTCATAAAGGGATTTGAAACCTATAGGGTAATATGAACATAGGGAAAGATAATAAAATTTTGAAAAGCCGATCAGGTCATGGGTACCTTAAGTTTTAGTATACTGGTCCCACCCACCCTCATCCTTTGATACTATTATTTGGTTTGATTTCAGTAATTCATTCGTGATAGATTGATTTACAAATGATATTCTTGTGATAGACAATGAGAAGTATGGGTTTCAGTAATTAGATTTTGCATTGTGAATTATGTGTTATCCTATATGAGGAGACGAAATATAAGAGTATCAATGAAAAGTGTTACTCCGATGATAGAGAATAAAGATTATGAGATATGGGACTAGATTTGGGATTGCGGCTGATATACTGATTAATTTGAGAATATAAATTTCATGTGTATAACTGAGGAATTTTATATGATGCATGCTTTTGTCTCTGTGTGATAGATGACACATTTTATGTGATGCTTAAACTAATAATAGAGCATGAGAACATATGTAATGGCCTAGAAATGTGATTAATGGACCACTAAAGTATTACATTAGGAAATATTCGACTTGAACAGGCGGCTCAGAATAACAACCCCATGGGGCAAATCTTATATCGATAGTAATGATGCTAGGCTATGTGACACTCATTATAATTCTAAGGGATGTATCAAATCTCGACTGTAGGAGACTCTGGGCTTAAAAGATGTAACATGAATGCTAAGATATTTAACGTGTGAACCCTAGTTTCATTAACTAGATTCGTGAAGAATTGGTGACGTAATCAAGGTACTGGCTGGGATGGTAATTTGGAGTTAGGGGATAAGGGAATTACTTATTATGATCAAAGCGAGTTATCTTATAATTGTCCGAGGAAGTTCTCACCCACCCTCACCTAAGACAAGTAACTATAAGCTGAACTTGTTGAGTTTTCGACGCGTTTCAACTACAATTCGACAACCTTACTTATTTAATAGTTTTGATCGGGAGACAAATCTAGACTAAATCTCCATAAATGATTTGGGGGTTCTGAAGATACCTAGCTATGTTAGGAGTTACTTGGAGTCTAGTTACCTTAATATTGCTTGAATATTTTTGGAGTTATGGCACTCACTTTGAAATAATGATATTTAAAATATGAAGTAAATATTGTTCGTTCATTGATGATCGTCTACAAGAATTTGATGTTCCCTATGACATATTTAGATAGGTTTATTCTCAAGTTACAAATTTTGTGTTATCTTAATGTTACAATTTCGGTCTGAAGATTTTTTCAAAGTTTTGACTTATATTTTAGAAGTCCCCACTTAGAATTTGTTATTTCATTAGGATGACTCTGGAGTTATTTTCTACTATGGTAAGTTTTGGAAGCTTCTTATATTGCTTAACTATCTCATAAATACTTGGAGTATTGTTACGATGCTTTGCTTATAATCAGGATGTGTGGATTATTTTTAGAATTAAATGCTACGCTTATGCCACTTGAGGTTCAAACGTTTTGTTAAGATAGAGGAAATATTGTACGTTCCTCAATATCGCGTTGTTCAGATTATGAGGGGTGATATGCAGTTTATGGAGATGACAGTAACCGTTACTAAGAAAGAAAATGTTAATAAAAGTTTGGATTATGTTTAGGAATCGGAGGCATATTATACCTTTACGTTTGGAGATTTATTTGGATGTAGGCATGATGTCAGTCAGTGTTTCAAATTATTTGATTAAATTCTTGTGAATACACGATTACAAACCAAGTGATAAACTTGTACTATGAAGAGTCATGGATTAAAATCATCATTATGATTTGATTAAAACACTAGGTGGAAGCGTATGGGTTATGATCACGTTGATGGAATAGAAAGTCTTTAATTTCCGCTATGAGCAATAATTGTTCATTGAATATTATCCAGGGTATTCTCAAGTACTAGGCTTATAGAAAAACCTACCATGAGAAATTTTGCTCCAAATATGGTCTTAAGACATAGTTATAGACTTCATGAGTTGACCATTCAGTAACAAATACGCACAAATGGCCAGCCATAAAGTTAAAGATCCCTACTAGCTTGAATGTTTGACTTACCACAAGATGTTTACACATGACTTGGCAATATATGATATGATATGCAAATGATTATGTGCTAGTATGAACATTTGACGAAAGTCAAGGATATGATGAGAAGTATAATGACATATTATTGAGATCATGATATTTTGATAGCCAGACAGGATTTTAGAATTTGACATGACAATCATAGATTTGGTTGCCCGATTTGGGCCAAAGTTATATTTTTCAAGGGAGAGAAAAGATACATAGTAGAAAACTTACGTGAAAAATCCTTGTTTGTATGATAGCATAGCAATGGATATGTTCCACGTGCCACAATACATGCTTATATGCACATGATATGTTATGTGTTTAATTGTATGATATATATTAGGAGATGGAATAAGATTATGAAGTAGGGAGCAAGTCTGATAGATCGCATGTTTACAACACTATAAAGAGTTATGAACTAGGCATACATATCAATGTTAGAAATCATGGAGTTAGTCAAAAATTCTAGTATTAAATCCGACATAAGGAGATAAATCAAATCATAACCAGCTTACCACAAGGTAAATTGAAGGGGGACTAGAATCACGATCTAAACGAAATGATCTCTCTGATAACATCGACACGACGGGCAGACTCATGTGACACCACAAAAGAAGGAACCTAAAGTAAGCGATCTTGACAGTTTAACACCCAAGCGTAGGCAAGATCAACCTAAATATCAAGCAAACAAATGTCAGGATGAGAGGATCTTCTAACTAAGAATTGTGAAGAAAATTTAAAGAGACGTTGGAAGTTAGACCAAATATCACATGATTAACCCGCTAAGTTTTAGATATTGTCATGATCGAAGATTCTCAGTAGTGTGTAGACTAGTAAACCTATACGATTCGTTTAGTCATTATGTAACTCGATGTCATGCTTGGGTAGCTTAAGTTCCCTTCCTTATGGTATATATTTTTCATAAACTCTTTATTTGAAGTTGTCACTGAATAATTACCTTGGGGGCATTGGATGCTCATTCTCTTAACAGCTATTTTTCGGGGTTTATACAATTTTATCGGCACTACTCTAAGTATTATTTGAAGCAACAAATATAAATGTTCTTTAGCAGCCCTTGTAAAATATGTTATCTGAAAGAGCTAGTGAGGCAATGTCCTACCTTGTATTCGGGCAGATTTAAAATTAAACCAGATGATAAGGGTTGACGGCCTAGATTTCAGTAAGGGGGAGGTTACTAACTGTCACTAAGAAATGGAATAGGCAAGCGACTTCTAGAAGTCATTTAAAGTCGTAGGATCGTGGAGGATACCTTAACTTCAAGAAACCCATCTTGGAAGATAGACATAATTTCATATAAGGATTCACTCTAGAACAAGAGGGATAGGGTCTACATGCTGCAACAAAAGAAGAGTACCCATGGCTTGTATTCGACCAGTATAACCATCCCTCGTGACAACTTATATTGAGTTCCGGGGACGTCACTCCTATAAGGGGGAGAGGATGTCGCCCTCCGTTTAGAACTGCCTCTTGAGATCGCCACGTGATTAGAGCCTCAGTATCATTATGACACGCCTAGTATTAACATTTAGTAACTAAAATGAGTTACAACATCACTTGTTGCTACGCGTACATTTCATACTACACGATGCGCATAAAATAGAGGTTTCTTGCTAATGAGAGATCACATGTTTCAGTAAGGTTTTAGCACCATGAGTATTTGTTAGGTATTAGCTTCGAGGACGAAGTTCTCTTTAAGAGGGGAATGATGTAACACCCCGTCTTTTTCTAAGTTTAATTAACGTCTTTATCATAAATTTTAAACAGTTATTTTCAAAATACATGTCGTGCAGGGAGATATTTGTAATTCTAGATGTTATTTGCAAGTTAATAATTGGGGTAGTAGTTGTATTTCATAAAAACTACAAAGCCTAATAAGTAAATAGCTATTAGTAAATAAAATAAATAAAATAAATGTTTTTTCCCCTTCCCCAACACACTACTGAAGTGTGTTTCCCAACATTTCTCAACTCCCCAACCTTTCTCCATCTCTCTCCCCGTCACCTTCTCTCTCTCTCTCTTTCTTTCTCCTATTTCTTCTCCCTCTCTTCTCCTCTTCGGGCAACACCCACACCCGACACCATCACCCCCGAGACCACCACCTCCTCCATCACTTCTCTCCCTTTCCATCTCTTCTCTCTACCGTACCAGCAAGAAACAACAACAGCAGCGGCTAAAGCTGCGGTGAGGCAGGCACCGCCATCCCCGACGGGAGACCCGCTGGTGAACCACCACCACATTCACCCGTCTATTTATCCTCTGCCTATCACCCTTAATCTATTTCTCCAGACCAGACTAAGAAGACGGAGCGGAATCCAAGGCAGCAGCTGCTGCCATGGCCGGAGAAGCAAGAACTCCGGGGAACCTCCATTTTTTCCAGCGAAAGTTCGAGCAACGCAACCAAGGCCACCCACCTCGCTCCACCGGTCTCCCTAACCTCAGAAAGGTCCGACCAAGCCTTTGGAAGGCTCATCCGCAGCTAGAAGTCATCGTAGAAGGCCCTGTCGGCCATCACCGCCGAGCACCACCTACGATAAGCTCGACCCGACTCATTTCTCGACTGTTTCTCGCGGTTTTTTGCTTGGGTAAACTCTTAACCATCCAATTGTACGATTTAGTCAATCTAAATCATAACTTTAGGCATAAATCCATGTTTAGATCAATCAAATTCATAGTTCATGTAAAGGGGATGAAAGTGTCTTTTCGTACAACTTGGGGGGGGGGGGTATAAACTGTCTTTTACTTGAGCTGTGTATAGGTTATTAGAGGGTGGTTTTATTGTACTTTCTGAAAAGTTAAGGGTAAGATATGTGGAATGTGGAAATATACGGGGATCCATTTGGGGAATATACAATCGGAAATTATTATTGGAAATAGATTTTGGTTATTTAGGTTTACATAAGAACTCAAGTACATACTAAATACTTTGGGTGTTGTATTTTGAAAGAAACTATATGTTAAACGAAAAAGAGCTAATTACATAATTGATTTGTTAAAAATAGATTGTGGTTTTTAGCTAGTAAAAATTTGGTATACTTATAAGGTGAGTATTTCTTCTATCAACGAAAGTTGTTAAGTAAATGTTTTTCTACTAGTAAAAGATAAATTAATAATTGTGAAATAGTAAGAAATAATTTCTCTAAGTTGAAAGCTAATTGTTTTTCTAATATAATAGTAATAATAATAATAATAATAATTTATCATAATTTTGACATAATATTAAAAGAGTTATATATTTCATTTACTTGAAAAAAAATTCACTTCTCATTAGTACTAGTAAAATTATAAATATAAATACATATTAAATAAAGCTTGTTTTCCTAATAAATATTTTATGATATCACTGAAACAACTTGGTATCTAGTTATTTTATATCTCCAAAAAGATAAATTTTGTAAACTAAAAAATTTATTTCATATGGAGAAATTACTTTAGAAAAGTTAAGTATAATTGTATAGAATATTGAGAATAAAATGTAAAGTAGTTATGAAGTTCTAAGCAAAGATGTATTTACTCACTATTTAAAACACAGAAGTATTATTTGTGAACTTGAATAATAACATTAGATCATTTGAGAATGTAATAATTTGAAACCAGAATACTCATGTCAGATACAGCAACAAAGAGAAAGATTGAGACATTGTATTAAATCTAATTAGACAATCTCCCGGCGTCACCCACCGCATACTTGCATACTAAGAGATAGATGAGCTTTTGATTAATTAGATATTATAAATTTGTAGGTGACGAGTTAATAGACGAGGGTGATGTCTACCCTTAAGCTTGCGTGCTATTTGCTGCATTTTGAGGTGAGTAAACATGCCAAGTCTAGCGTGCCTAGCTTCTTTCGTGTCGAAAATATGATTTTATTAAGGGTAAAAGACAGTGACCACCCCTGAGTTTAGGATAAATTCCACTCCACTACCCTGTGTTTTGGAAAAAGGCACTTTGCACCCAATTAACGGAATATTCCGTGGACACTTAGCACCCTTCTGTCCAATTCTGTTAGAAAATGAGAGACATACTTTTTCCGGACCATAATGCCCATGTGTGTTTTTTGACTTTATTACCATTGTTCATCAAGAACACCAAGAACATCAAGAACATCAAGAACACCAAGAATAAACCCATAAATTCACACACAAAAAAACAGCTACAACAAGTTGTCAATTACAAATAACAAGTACAAATATTTCTGTACAAGGTGCAAAACAAAAATCAGAAATTTCAAAACCTTTGTTTCACACAAATTCTTATACAACTTAGACGAAATCAAATGCAACAAGAACAAACATTTTTGGGTTAAATTTTCTCTTAACCTAAACCTAGAATAACCACCAAGACTTCCTACACTAACAACCTGCAAGATCAAACCCAGAAAGAGTTTTTGTGTTCAGAAATCTTGGACTCATAGTCATGGACTCTGCCAGATAACCAAAAAGTTTCATCAAACAATTACGAAGACAATACCAGAGCTAGAAATGATCTTTTCAAACAATGAAATTGCAATTAATTGAATGATGAACAAAAAATGGAAATCATCTGATTGGTTTCTTTAATATCCATCCTTTACAGATCATTGTATCAGCAACAACATCAAGATATAGGAGATCGTTCTTTCCCAGAAGAAATCCCATTTCTGGCAGAAAGCTCGCCGAACTCAACAGACATTGAATTACAAAGATGAAGAAGAGTTCTGAGTACCAAAGAAAAATATGAAGAAGAGGGCAAACATCAAACCCAGAAATCGAACCAACCCAAACCCATAAATCAGTACACCCAATGCGTCGCCCAACCCAAAAATCAAAAGAGAGAGGCCTAAAGATGAGAGGGAGTTGGACCTGCTTCTATTTTTCCGAAGCACAGACCACAGCCGCCTTCACCGTACGCCACCACCTCCGCACCAGAACCGGCCACCCAAACCAAGCTGGACCAGACCGAGAACATCCAATGCCTTGCTCAACCCATAAATCGACCACCATCGTCTCCAACACTTCCCATCCGTCGATCGATTCGTCGTTCATCGATTCGTCGAACCTGGGTTCGTCGTTCGTCGATTCGTCGGACTTGGGTTCGTCGTTCGTCGATTCGTCGGACCTGGGTTCGTCGTTCGTCGATTCGTCGGACCTGGGTTCGTCGTTCGTCGATTCGTCGAACTTGGGTTCGTCGTTCGTCGATTCATCGAACCTGGGTTTGCCGTTCATCGATTCGTCGCTGTGAGCTCACCGGAAAGGGCGTTACCGAAAACATGTGTTCCCTCGGTTGTGGTCGCCGCCGTCGGCGATTGAAGAGCGAGCCCTAACTCAATGATAGGTGAAGAGTGATTGAGGGAGAGAGCTGTGAAGTCGAGAGAGAGATTGAGGCTTCCCTTCTCATCTTCTACTTCCTTTTATCATCTTTGGCGGTTGTGTTTCACATGTGAGGGAGTAGAGAGAGAGGGGGTAGAGAGAGATGGACTAGGGCTACAAATGGGGGGCAGTGAGGGTTAGGGTAATATATACAAGGTAATTCTATAAAATGTCAAGGGTAAAATAGTCTTTTCTCTCATCCTGTTAGTCAACCGTTAGCCTCCATCCAAAAAAAGGTGCAGGTTGTCTTTTTCCAAAACACAGGGTAGCGGAGTGGAATTTATCCTAAACTCAGGGGTGGTCACTGCCTTTTACCCTTTTATTAATTGTCTCAAAAATATGTTTTATGATATGACTGTTCTATTTGAGAAGTGATTATGTTTTGAAATTGATGTTTTAAGGATGCCTCACGAGAATAATAATCCATTAATAAAGTAAATTGGAAAGAGTTGTGCGGGGATCATTATATTATTGATAGATTGTCGTGCTCACTTCGGTCACTAAACCCATATTATTTTAACCCGGTCGCGGCCTGCTGGGTGTCTCCATGTACTTACCTCTCTGGCAACAAGAAGTCTTAGGGGGGTGTCGACACTTATGGTCATGGTAGCTAGTGAAATGATAGAAAGGATAGATCTTCCCCGCATCAACAAATTAATAATATGAAGTTCTTTGAGAAAGATATTTTTATAAAAGGAAAGAAGAGATAGATTGGGAATAATATCCCCCGTTTGAGATACAAGAGAAGGATTGAGATGCAAGGTAAAAAAGAAAGAGAATTTCATATGTGTTCCAGTATTCGTACTTTATTATTCAAGAATTTACTCAATTATTGTTCAATCTCATTTATGATTGTTTTTGAAAAGATATGCCTCATAATCTGGTTACAATTTTGGGTGTTTACTTACTCAGTATTTCATTGCTGACTTTAGAAAAATTGCGGTCTTTGTTTCTTTCCCCCGCAGGTCTTAAGAGCTTGATTATGGGGTAGCGGGATTCGACACTCAGCTAGTATTTGTTAGTATTGGAATAAGCCGAACTCTTAGTATCACTTCATCTCGTGTAATAGTATGTGTAGATACTGCTTTCCAGACAGAAGGAACATCGGCACGTGGCAGCCATCCAGCACACTGTGCTCCATCCACACCGGATCACGACCTTTGCTGATCCCCGTGGGGGCTACGAGACAGAGCCCCCGCACACCATAACACGGGACTTGTAGGGACTTAGTGGTTTGGAGGCTAGGGTAAGGTCCGTTGCGCGCATGCGACAACCAAGCTTGCGCACGACCTCTGGTAACTGACTGAGAGATCCTAGGCTTACGTATCCCATTAATGCGGCTGATCTCATAACGGTCTCCGATACTTGCGGGCAGATACATAACGGTTCCTATATACACAGTCGAACGTGCCGTTGGGGGTTCTATCATCAAGCCGCCATTTATGGTGCACTAAACCCCCCAACGGTCACTTCCCCACTATATATAGGATCGTTATGCTCTCCGTTGCGACACGATAAGACAACAAGACACACTGGTCTAGCACCATAGCCTACTGTCTCTCTCTCACACATCAGTGCTTACTCTCTCCCTACACACACCTACAACTCTTTGTGTTCTTCTTCTCCACTTGAAGTGTACACTTAGGCATCTCTCAAGGATTCCTTTGTACACAGTATGTTATGTTGAAACAATTAAGGGTTTGTAATATATAATCATGAGATGTGTCGTTCTTGATTTCCGCTGCTTCATTTTTAGTAGCACCCTCCTGGGCTCTCCGGTCCGGAACGGAAAGCTTGGGAACAAGGGGTGTTCTACCATGCCACGAGCCAAATCCGCCAATTGATTCGAGTCGTCTCTACCTTGACTTGAATCCTCCGAGCGGCCAGAACAAGAAAGCTCCATGTCGATGCTTCAACTTTTACCATTTCTTACGACGAATGAGCCCGATTGAGATCCACACGCCCAATTCTCCATGTCGAATGCCCGATTGCGCCAGAACACCAATTGCACATGAACCGCCAGATTCGCGCTAGAATGCGCGCCTGATGCTCCATGACAAAGAACCCGATAGCTCCCCGATAAGGAACACGATAGCTCCCACAACAAGGAGCCCAAAGCCTCCCAATAAAGGCTCCGTGTGGTGGGTGTATCAAGAATACTCTTCTCATCAAAACAATAGATGTTCATCACAAACGATTGCGGAAGCGAGGTGCCACTTGTTAGGAACCAAGAAGAGTGATTAGAAGAAAAACAAGATAAAGAACAACACAAATAATTTAACATGGTTCATTAGTTTTGATACAAGCTACATCCACAACCAAAACAACCGATTTATTGATGAAAGAGTCAATTACAATCAACGATACATCAAACTTGTCAATAGAAGAGTCCTACACCCATGTGTAGGCCTATATTATTGATGTGTGCCCAAAGTAACGCCTAAAGTTACTAAAACGTACAAGGAAACAATCCTTAGCCGCCTTGGACCAAGTCAATTTTATATGCGAAGTATTTGAACCACCAAAATCTAACACTCCCCAATTTGATTTTTACCACTATTCACTGGATCACTTTGACCCTGTGATTTGGATAACAACATTATACAATTTTTTTATAATCATTTTATGGAATTGTAAAATAAAATTTTCTCTATAACACGGTAAAAATATTATCAAAAACACACATCGTATTGCAATCCAAATTGCCGGTCAAACAAACCTAGATACGATGAGGTGAAAGAGTTGGGACGGTGAGCTAGCCTCTAACCCCTCCAACACTAGGGAGGGCTACCCTCCAAGATGGTGTGAAGTGTGAACACATGATATTGTAACGGACGAATTAAGACAAAGGGAAGCCAAGTTCAATGTTAGAAGCACATCTCCGTCAGATACGGACACATGTCTATCCTCAACTGGTCTCCTTTCATTGGTCTCTGACATGATATAAGCTGACCGGTTATTAATTATACTCTCAACTTACTTGGACTAATTTATATCTAACCACATGTGGGCTCCATAATTAATCACTCACTCCTATTGCAACTTACCGTATCAATAATCGTCATTAACAATGCGGTTCTGGAAAGTAATAAACCACAGTACCAGACCCCGCTATATATAAATGGCATCACAAGCCCACCTTCTTCATCAGATAAGAAGAGCTCAGAATTGTGAGGTTGAGAGAGAAGTGAGAGAGAGAGAGAGAGTGTTTGTGTGATCACAAAGTGTTGTAGCTCTTTCAGTTTCGTCCCTCCCCTCCCCCCTCTGTTACACCCCGTTTCTCTGTATCCCCTTTCTGTAAATCATCTGCGTCTTTCTTCCAAGGCTTTTCTGGGGTTTCTTTGGTGGGTTTGTTTTTCTCAAACAAATGTTAAGAAAGCAAGCTTTCGACAAAATTCTAGGGATGTCTTCTTTGAAATTCAACCAGGTGTTTTCAGAATAGAGTGATCCAGATTTTTTATTTTTATTTTGTCTTTCTTCCTTCATTCTCATGCACAAACTAGCTTATTTCTTTAATTTTCTGTAATTACAGTCAGTCACCTTCCAGAGGGCAATTTTTAAGTCCCTTCAAGGTTGGTGTTCTTTAGATCTGGACTTAAGCGGCTCTGTTTATTTGAAGACCCCCTTTTGATCCAATCTTTTAATTTCTCAAAATCCTAAAAAGAAAAAAAGAAAAAAAAAAACAGTTTTTAGCTAATTTAGATTTTGGGTATCATTTCACTCGCCTGTTCTCTTTACCTTTTGATTAAGAAACAGGTTGATCTTTTAGTAATATTTTTTGTAGATTTTTGTTTTCTCTTTATGTATATCCAGGTTGAAGAAATGGCAGCTACAATGGATTTTTGGAGTAGCGCAACATTTCACACTGGTGGTGAACTCATGGAAGCACTTGAGCCTTTTATCAAAAGTGCTTCCCCAACTTCTACTTCTTCTCCTTATTCTCTCTCACCTCTTCCTGCTTCTTTCTCTTCTTCACCTTCTCCTTCCAATTCCTCTTCTTCTCACTATGATTCTTCTCCTTCCTCTACCTTCTTCTCTCCCCCTCTTCTTCCTTCTTCTTTCTACCCGGATTTTTGCTCCGACCCGACAACCCAAATGTTTTCTAACGGGTTCTCGGCCCAAGACCCACTGGGTCTGGAGCAACCGGGCTTTAACGGGTCTCAGATCCATCAGATCCAAGACCAGATTTCTTTCCAGCAGCCACAAGCTGTAATATCTTCTTTCAACTACCAGTGGCCCTCACCCCAGCAACAACAACAACAGAAGAACAACACTGTTAGCTTTCTCGGGCCGAGGCCCGTGTCCATGAAACAAACGGGCTCGCCCCCGAAGCCCACGAAGCTCTACAGAGGAGTGAGGCAGAGGCACTGGGGTAAGTGGGTCGCCGAGATCCGTTTACCCAGGAACCGTACCCGACTCTGGCTCGGTACATTCGACACCGCTGAGGAGGCGGCGCTGGCCTACGACAAAGCCGCTTATAATCTCCGCGGGGATTTCGCGAGGCTCAATTTCCCGAACCTACGTCACAGTGGGTCCCACATCGGCGGCGACTTCGGAGAGTACAAGCCACTTCACTCCTCCGTCGACGCTAAGCTTCAGGCCATTTGTCAGACGTTGGCGGAAGGCAAGAGTATTGATGCCAAGAAGCTGACGTCGAAGCGTGGTGGGGCCCGGTGTCCACGTGTTCCGGAAAAACAGGAGGTCGTCGCCGTCGTCGGAGAGTTTAAGGTGGAAGCGCAGTCGAACTCGTGTTCGCCGGTGATGTCGGAGAGCGAGGGGTCCGATTTGGGGTTGCCGGATTTTACGGAGGAGGAGGCGGTTTGGGATGAGTCGATGGTGTTGCAGAAGTTTCCGTCGTATGAGATCGATTGGGATTCCTTATGATTAATTAACGTTGTAATAGTAGTACGATGTAATTTGATTTTGTTAGTTAGCAAAGCATGTTGTAGTGTTATTATAGTGGAGTGGGTAGATGGAGGGTGGCTTCTGCAATGAAGTTTTTGGCAATTGCAGAGGTTCATTGGGATTTAGTTTCATGTTCGTGGTCGTCGATGGCATTTGTACTTGTATTTGTGTAGTAAATGCATGTTATGGTAGGATTTAGATAAGACACGTTTAGTGAGTGCCCATTTCAAGACCAGAAAATCGACTCTAGACACAGAACAGAATGTGCTAAAAATAATATAGAAACTATTGCCCTAAATGATTACTTTTTCTAAAAAAAAAAAAAAAAAAAAAAAAACAGATCTGGTAAAAATAATGGTAACATCATGTACTAGGGCTTTTGCAAAAAAAAAAAAAAAAATGTATTAGGGCATTGATATAGATCCGGGTTGGATAATCCTCTACCTTAACTCACTTGTTTTTTTTAAATCCAAACATAACTTATCAAATCGCTACAATGGACCTGGTTTGATGGCAGTGGCGGATGTAGGTACTTAAATGTGGGAGCTATACCCCACTTAACTTTTACAATTTGAGATTTTATCCTTTAAATTTCAAGTTTTTACAATTTAGCCCCCCATAAATTGTACTATAACCCCCACTAAATATTACAAAAGTCAAAATTTAACTTTATATTATTATTATTATTATTTAGTTAGTCCACATTGTCATGAAATCCTTGATCTGCCCCTGTTCGATGGGTTGATAAATCTAGAAAATTCTCGAAAGAATTATACTTCATAAGTTATACTTGAAAGAATTATAAATCTGGTTAATTCCTTAAAAATAGGGGCAAGTATATCAAAAAAAAAGTTGAAAATTTAATATAATTTGACAGAAAATTAATCAAGACAAGTGTGGGCTTATAAACTTAATTTGTGGACCAGCACTAAATTAGTTTTTGTATTTTTTTAATTAATATTTAAATAAGAACAATTAACTATAAATGCTTTTCTCCATATTAGAAACTTGATTAACGCAAGTTAGTTTGAATTGTTAAATATAAAGTGTATGTATCATTGTTAGATTGTAGTAAGGGCTAGAAATTAGATGTAATTAGTTAATGGTAGAGGGGTTAAACTGCAATTATCAATGACTATATAACATTCCATTTACTGTTGTAACAAGCATGATGAAATACTCAATTTCTCTTTTCCCCTTCTCCTCTTCTTCTTCTACTTCTCTGTAGCTTAGATCTTCTTTCTGGTGTTTGAATCTTTTGGGTGTTCGATTCAAGTTTTTCCTGAGTTTTTTCATGGTATCAAAGTCCTAATTTGCTCATCGCGATCTCCGATTAAATTCTAGCGCCTCTAGGTATGGCAACGGATCGGGTTTGGATCGGACCAGTCTAAATCCTGATCCGATCCATAAGGTTTCGGATCGGATCGGATTCAGATCGGATTTTGCCGGATTCGAATCGGATTATCCATCGGATCAGGGAGGACAATATTTTTAATTCATCTGACCTAAGATTGTTATTAATCAAAATCAAAATTGAACGAACATGCACTTTACATCTATAATTTTATCAATTTATTTACAACAAAAATATAGATATGTCAAACTTAGGACGTTATCCCAAGTAAAACAAAGTAAAAGTTATATATGTAATTATATTAATACATGCATGTTATTAACTTTATTAGGTACGATAACCTAATCGGATCGGATCGGGTTTCACGGATCACAAAAGTTGTGATCCATATCCGATCCATTTTCAAACGGATCGGATCGGATCTGCTCCATTAGGGTCGGATCATGTCGGATATCAGATCGGATCGGACTCAATTGCCATCCCTAAGCGCCTCGAAGTTTGTTTGATTGCCTTGTCCTCTATTAGTATAAATTGGAGTTGCTAGTTATGTTTTAGAAAGTGTTAAACTCGTGAGTGGCACACAACGTTTGTGTGGCGGAATTATGATTTTCGTATTAGTGAAAGATTTGTTTTAAGTGATTGTGTTTGCTTTTCTTTTGCGCATAATTTCAAATTTAAAAATCTAAAACAAATTTCAATCACTACACCAGACATGTCCTTTATTTGTTCTTTCTTTCTGTCTTTCATTAACTTCAATAGAAGATGCAGTAAAACCTCAATAAATTAATACTCGATAAAATTAATAATTAGTCCAGTCCCAACTTGCGATCAGTACAAAATTAGACCCCAATCAATATAATAATATGATAATAATTTTTTTGAAATTTCAGTTCATATATTAATCCCAACAAAACTATAAATTAATAATTACTAAAAGATTCTAAATTATAAAGTTGTCTAGAAAAAAATGGATCTATGGTCACTTTTTGTTGTTGAACTTAAAATCTATATTGAATCCACAACCGATGTGATTTTAAAAAAATCAATGGACATTTTATAGTGATGAATTTCTAACCATGTTAATTGTACATGTACCAACTTTTTGGTACCATGAACTAACTTTTTACTTATTCAAAAACAATGAACCTGACAAATTCAATTAATTTCTGAATGTACATTCATAGAATGTGTATTGGAAATTGTTTTTGTAATTTATTTTTTATATCTAAGTAATATACATCTTAACTAGTATATTAGATTTGGAAATTAGTCATACATAGAACCTCTTTAAATTAATATATTATTAAGTTATCGATATAATAATATCTGGCTAAATTAATAAAATATCTCGGTCCCAATATTATTAATTTGTAGAGGTTTTACTGTAAGAATATATTTTTAGGTGAAACTTACGATGTGGCTATATGTAAGTTTCATGCTATTCTGAACGTGAACCGGACCTATTCTTGAATTACAAAGGCCTTGACAATATTTGCCACAAGTCACCTTTTTATGCTCACTTATCGTTGCATAAAAAGTTTCATTGTTCTTTGTCAAATAAATTTACAAGCCTCCTGAAGTTTTTTCTTCAATATTGTGAAGGACTAAATAGTTTACATGATACCGCAACCCCCTCTATCAATAAGAAGTCGGGTTCTCTCGCGAATCGCACTGCATACTAATTACATGTTTCTTGATCCTTCCATTCTACTTCTACTAGTAATGATGGAAAAGGCTCGACTTTACAGTGGAAACTGGAAAGAAAGTCCAGGCTTATCCTGATTCCTCAAGCTGCTTCTTCTTCTTGCAAGTTGGGAAAAAGGCACAACTTTGTGTGGCCATATGCGTAGCAAAAAATAGAGATATCATGCGCAATGATACCAAATCTTTGAAGATGAAAAAGATTATGATCGGCACTGACCAAACTTTACCCGATCCGATCTTCTTCCTCCCTTTCCCCTCCTTCAGATCATTCTAATGGTAGATCGGGTTCACACACACAATGTTTTTAAGGAACAAAATCAGAAATGAAGAATCAGAACTAGACGTACTAAGCAGAAAGGAACGTTCTACCTTTTTCGTTGAACCTCGTTTAAGTTTGGTCATCTTATTATACTGAGTTTAGTTGCTCTAACAATATAATGTTATGATTTCGGTGCTCTATACCACTCCGTTTCTTCTCTTTCTCTTCCATTTGACTTTTTCACTCGTAGTCCCGGCAATTTGGATGGCAAAACAATATAATATTTTGATAAATTTTCCATGGCATTGTAGAGTAACACTTACTCTACAACACCATGAAAGAATTGTCAAAAAACTGCTTCGTTTTGCTGTCCAAATCATCGGATCAAAGTGACCTAGTGAATAGTAATAAAAGTCAAAATGGGAAGAAAAAGAAAAAACAGAGTGATATTCATTAACTGAAACATATATGACTAGAGTTCATCATTAACCATGTAGGCTAGAGAAAAAAAAATTAGATTCCTGCGTGAAATTTTTCTTTCACTCATCTCACTTTTATTTGACATGTGTTTTAAACCACTCACAGGTGTACCAATTATATTACACTAAAAGAAACAATGAACATACGCACGACACACACATATATGTTGTTTTACTTTTTAGAATAATTTTGGTATTCGGACCAGTTTGCACGCATCTCCACTGACTCTCCGGGACCCCAAGAATTTTTGGTTGTCATGAGGTTCAAACCTGAGACTTGAGACTTCTATGGGAGCAAATCCTATAATCTCAACCCTCGCTCATTAGGCCAGCGACTCAGGATATATATATATACACACACACACACACACACACATATATATATATATATATATATATATATATATATATATATATATATATATGTATGACCTAGTAGTAACATCTTAGGCTTCTACTCTAGTTTTACACATGAATTGTGTTCAGAGGTACTTGAGGGTAAGGGGTGGCAATTACTGCCCATGACTCTTTGAAAACCTCATTAGCACTCATTTTATTATAGCTATTTTATAGGAGTAGTAAGATTCTTTAGAAAATACATAAATGCCTCGTCTGGGATTTAAAAAAATCATCACACTCTAATTTTGTTCTGCTTGGTTCGATTTTTTGACTTCGCCGCTGGTAGTGTTTGTAAAGTAATATTATTAGATTATTGTTTAACCCCTACACATTAAAAATCTATATCAAATTTTAATCCTATAATCCGACTTTTCTAACACACTCGTGCAATGCAAAGAAACCGGCAACTATATAAGGAAAAAGAGATTCGAGAAATTGTTTTTGTCTTCAACCAAATTTGAACCCAGTATTTCATGCAAGACCTTCCAACACTCTACCACTTTGAGCTAGAGATTCTTGTCTGAATGAAATTAAATCTCAAGGAAAAAGAGATTCTTGTGGGAATGGAATTAAATCCTAGAGTGAGTGGGGGAACCCTTGCTTTGATGACAAGGAAAGGAGTGCCAAGGAGATGGACTTTTGTGGTGCGAAACATCTCCAATTTCCATTGTGGATTCTTTATCTGACAATGGGAGCGAATCCGATAAGATTTTCAAAGTAATGATGTACGGACGAAAATGTGACATCCCTCTACCACGCCAAGTGAGAGCAAACGTAATGGTGTGTATTCGGAATCAAGAAATGGTGTCGAAATTGGAAAAGAAAAAGAACAAAAGAAAATAAATAAAATCAAGAAAAATATTTCTTTGAAAAAGAAAGAAAAAATCATCAAATTCTTGCATTGTTTTGATTAAATAATCAACGGGTCGGCTCAAAGTGTCACGATGAATAGTTATAAAATTCAAAATTAGAATATTGGCAAAATGAAAGAAATATGTGCGGCTAGATCGAATTTTAAAACAATGGTGGTTCAGGAGTAACATAATGACTTTTTTTCGAAATATTTTTTTAATAAAAGAGAATAACAAATGTTGAATAAAAAATAACAAATCAAATAATTCAATAGTAAAAATATTGTTAAAAACATCGCTAGGAATCAAAAGAAAAATAATAGGTCAATGTTTAGCATGCTTTTTAATTCTCTCCAACTATATATTTGTTGGTATGATTATATAAAAATCGGACGGATCAGACTAACTCCTCGTTTAATATCTATAGACAAAATAGACCCCAATTTTTTTTCCAAAGCTAGACCCTAATTATAATTCGGGTTGAAACTTGGGCCTGATCCCGTCCAAATTACTAAAAACATCTACGCAAACCCTATTCTAGTATGGGTTCGGCTCAGGTTCAACCCGTCCGAGTTACACCTTTAATTGGGTCTACAGTAAATAGGGGAAGGACTAATAAGAAGACATATAAAAAAGTTGAAGGGCTTTCTTTACAAATACTAAATAATTTCATTTAGTACTTGGGTGATTTCTGTAGGCAATAAATAATTGGTTTTCCTTTCAATATACACACATATATATTAAATTATAATTATTTTAGTTTCTTACACACTTCAGTTGCTACCAAACAACGGAAAAGTAAATGAACATTTGCGGAAACTTTTCTTTCTTTCAAGGGTAAAAGACAAAAACCACCCCTTGAGTATGGGTTATATACAAAAACAACCCTCGTGTTCGGAGATATACAAAAACCATCCCTGATGAGACAAAAACCACCCCTGTCAGTGGATGGACGTTAGACGAAATACACCCTTCTGTTACAATCAATTAGTATAGGGGTGCAATATGTCCCTTTTATGACCATTTTACCCTATATGCATTTTTTGTTTATTTTGTTTAGGTTCTTAATGTTCTTGGTGTTCCTGACCACCACTGCCGCCGCCACTGATTTACCACCACCGCCGCCGCCACTGATTTACCACCACCACAGTTAACAACGCACCTAATCCAACAACCTCCTACTCCCAAAACAATATGCTACTACAAACAGCACTCCACCTACATTAAACCCTGAATACTCCCAATTAATCTCAACAGTACCCCCACCATTAATCCACCTCTTCACCATTAATCCACCATCGAACTACCTACATCACACCTGCTACCACACAGCAGCCTACCTCATCATCCCTGCAATACAAATAGCCCCTGAAAATAATCCATCACCTATCTTCACCAACATAACAACCGACCTTATCACCATCCACAACCTGCCACAATTAGACAAAGCTACACCCTTACAACCAACCTGCTGCTCTTTGCCATAACGGACCCAACACCGCAGACCACAATGGAGCATAACAGAAGAAGAAAAAGAAGAAGAAATGGAGAAGAAGCAGAGAAATCGGATATGCACGGACGAGAACCGCCAGCACCGCCAGGAGGCCGGGGTTGTCGTTCTTTCACCGTCCTCGTCCTCTCCGTCCCCCAATTTGCCACAACCACCGCCGAAATCACCCAATCGTACAGATCTTTAACACACACAAACATAGAGAGAGAGAGAGAGAGGCGAGGAGGACGGAGATCAAAGAACCTTCGTCAACTACCCATCTTTCAAGCCCAGATCTCTCAATCCGCCTTCAAAACCAGTCAGATCTCTTATCCCATCACCAAAATCAATCAAGTTTGCGAATACCCACTTGGGTACTCTCAATCCGATTTCTGGGTTGTTCGGTTTGGGCAGAGTGGATGGCCACCGATTGAGAGAGAGAGAGAAGAGAGACGAGGAAGAGAGGAGATGGGAAGGAAAGCAGAAGAACGGGTCGGTGCTCAGTTGTTGTGCCGTGAGACATTACGGGAGAGGAGAGAGAGAGAGAGGAAGAGTTGGTTTAGGGTTAGGGAATGGGGGAGAAGGGAAGGGAACCCTATTTATAGGGGGTACTTTCTTAACTTTTGGGGGGTATTTTTGTCTTTTAACCCCTCCGTTAGTGTGCCGTTAGCCACTAACTCTGACAGGGGTGGTTTTTGTATATCCCCGAACACGAGGGATGTTTTTGTATATAACCCATACTCGAGGGGTGGTTTTTGTCTTTTACCCTTCTTTCAATATTTCTCTCATGCAGCTAGGGTGGTAATTGTAAAGCGTTTGTCAGCGCCTGCATGAAGTCACGAGTCCCGTTGACGACTAAACAATTTCTCAAAAAAATATTTCTCTCATTTTCCAAATTCCAAACATAGCCTACAAGCTCCTCTCTTGTAAACTCAGGAATATCTTTCCGAACACCGTACCATCGGCTCCAACCTTAATTGAGTAAAAGACCACAAAATGATTTGATTCTTATTTTTTTTAGACTTCCATATTTGTTGTTTACTGGATTCTAACCTAAAACCTCATGCAGGACTTTCAAAGTCTCTACCACTTGAGGTAGCACCCATTTGCATTTTCGTAGGAAGGACTTCTCAGTATGATTACACTGAATATATCCTCGAAACTATTCACATTAGACTTTAACCCCGTCTAATACCGCGCCGTTGGCACCCTCTGCTTTCAGGATTTGCGTGGGTAGCTCAGAAGGAAATGAAAAATATAACATCCTAACATTCAGAAAATACCAGGAAAACCCGAAAGAGTATACCAACCACAAGATGAAGACTGAGAACTGAGATGAATTATAAATTCCACTTCTGTGCACTGCTTTCGACATTTTTAAAATGTTTTTAGACAAAAAATAAATAAAGCCAAGGCTACATTGGAATCAACATTGGAAATGCAGATCCTATGTTCATTTGCACTCTATCGTCAAACAATTCACGGATCAAAGAGACCCTCAGGAAACCTCAGATATCCCATAAGCAGCGCAACATCAACCCGGGGTAAGAACCTGTTGTCTTCAGAATTGGTTTACAGGCAAATACATTTGGTCGAAAATCAACTGAAACGCGCCTCAGCAACAGAAGCCTGCTGTATAGATCCTTAACTAAATTTACCAAGTTCCATCTTCTTCTTGATGGCCCTTTGGCCATGATAAATGAAGGAATCCAGTATACCCGAAACAGTGAAAATACCTGAGCAGAATGACAAATATATTTATGTATGGAGTCCGGGTATTATCACCCAACGGTAAATACATGCATTCAAATTTTTAGACCAGTCTGAAAAAACCAACCAATATGACTTAATACATTACTTTTAGGAAATGAACAAGTGCAAGGTTACCTTCCAGACAGTGTACCCATACAAATTTTGTACTGGCAATAAAGTAATCAGCGCGCTCATGTAACCGAATTAAAGACTATTAGAAAATGGGTAAAAGACACTTTCGCCGGCTCAGGTTTGATACAGAGACACTTTCACCCGTTTTAATTCTGAGAAAAGAAACATTCCATACTCGAAGAGGGCTAATTTGTCCCAAACATTATTTTCAGTGATGGACCACCAAACCAAGACTAACGACGTCACAAGTGGGCGTATAGATCTCCTGAAATTTGGCACACTGAAGGGGTAAAAATGTCATTTCACGGGCTGGAAGGGGTGAGCATGTCTTTGCATCAAACTTGAGGGGGTGAAAGTGTTTTTTACCGTTAAAAAAAGACTACACTTGAAAAGGAGTTCAAATTTTTAGCCTGAGAAAGAAAAATGAAGGCCACGCAGTTCTTAATAGGTAAAACACACTTTCACCCCGTCAAATTTAACGCAGCACTGACAGCCCTTGTTGTTCGGCAAAAGAAACTATGCCCCCTTGCAATTAAGAGACATTAACAGCTCCCATGAAAAGACTACTATACCTCCAAGAGTTATTAGACCTACTAGTAACAAGAAAAATAAGAAAAGTAATATGCTCTTTATCCTCCTGTTCTTCATAGTTCCCTAACCAAACCCAACCGCCTCCATCTCAACCATGACCACCACTCCATCCTTGCAATCACCAACTCCATCTCACCATGACTACCACTCCAGCACCAAAATTGCCGCCTCCATCCCCACCATTACCAGTGGAGCAGATTGAAGAGTCTTTCAAAACAAAAACATCAGAAATGATGAATATAGGCGTTGGAGAGGACTGCAGAGATGATGCGCCACCACCAGTAGACCTGCAGTCAGCGCAGCCGTCGCCAGCGAGAACTGTAGAAGGTGAAGCCGCCACTGCCGCTGCCATCCAGATCTGCTGTCGTGGGAAACAACAGTGCACCCATCTCTCTTTCTCTCTCATCAAATTAAGCCGTCAATTTCGAGTGTTGAGCCAGTCTCAGTCTTCATTTCAAGGTGCTTGGGTTTCGCATTGGGGATATTGATTAGTTGGGTGTTGCTGCGCTGTTTTGCGACATCGTTCTGAGCCATGGATGTTGTAAGGTGGCAACGGTGTTTTTTCTGATACGCTTTTTGTACGTGTTTCTCTCTCAAAGTTCTTTGCATCAGAAATTATCTCCAAGTTTCAATCTTCTGAACAACAAAGTTTTACAGAGAGACCAAAACTCACATTTGTCTGATTTATGAATTTGGGTTTCGGTGTGTTTGGTTTATTACAGCTGTGTTGTTACGGCTAATTTGGGGTGAAGGAAGCAAGAGACAGATTTGGAGTTGGTATTGTTAGCAGTGGTTTTTATGTTGTAGGTGGGCTGTAATTAGGTGTACAATTAGTTATCTAGAGAAGGTTATTTTTGTTGGTGGTGGTGGTAATGAATATTTGTGACGGTAAAGATTCGGTGACGGATATAATTGTGACGGTGTTTGAGAGGGTACTTTTGTAATTTAATTGTTAATCAAGAGTACAAATGATATCTCCAAAGATATATCGGAAAAACTTTCAAGAAAACGTGGTTGGATAGTGACCAAGTAGCAGCCCAAACGAATTCAAAAGGAGGGAGCAAAGTGTCCATCAATCTGAGGGGGTCAGAGTGTTGCTTACCCTTCTTAAACCGATAAAAGAAATACTCCTCACAGACAAACCCCCCCCCCCCCCCCCCCCCCAAAAAAAAAAAAAAAAAAAATCCTGAACACACAATTACACTTCCTGGAGAAAAATAATAATAAAACAAAGCAGTTCTCAAAATGAAAATTTAAGATTTTGACTCTTCCTCCAAATGGTAGTGGAGTTCTTCTCCGTTGAATCTTGAAACGCTCTCCGGTAAAGCAAAAAAAAGGAGTTGATTGAGGTGCCGTTTTCTTTGGTGGAGAAGATGGTAGCAAGCTATGTGGCACCAAAAAGGGGACGGGAACTGTTTTGATGGGGGATGGCACTGGTCTTCCTATCACCCACACCGGTTCGATGTCCCCTCACTCTCCTCGTTCTTTTAATTTATCTAATGTTCTCTGTGTTCCAGCCATTAAGAAAAATCTAATTTCGGTCTCTCAATTGTGTCAATCCCATGATCTAATAGCTGAGTTCTCTTCCTCGGGTTTTGTCTTGAAGGATCGCATTACGGGGGCTCACCTTCTCACCAGTCCTCTTAAATATGGGGTTTATGAGTGGCCAACATCTCTGTCTCGCCCATCCTCGCTGACACTTGCCTCTGAGTCTCGTCCATCTCTCCTAGCATCATCGTCTTGGTCATTCGTTAAGGCCCGTCTGTCGACATTTAGTCTCGCAATTTTCTCTTCCACTCAGTAGCATCAATGAGTCATTGTCATGTAATGCGTGTAGTTGCACGAAGAGTCAAATACTACCTTTTCATGATTCTAGTATTCGGTCGACGCGGCCACTTGATTAGTTTTTTCTGATGTTTTTTACAACTTATAATAGACGAAATCGAACAACAATAATAAAGATCAATAGAATAAGAAGAGAGAACGTCAAGAAAAAGATTTCAGAACAAAGGCAATAAGAACATATATACTTAACAAGTATGTGGAGGATTTGTAATACACATCAAATTTTATTTACAACTAACACCCCCTATCTTTTCAAATTTATAAGAAGACATCCGAGTTCTATCAGGTACGTTCCCCAAACATTTCAAAAGGGGGGAATGTGTCCCCAGGAAGTTCCTCATAAGATCCGGACTCAAATCTTTATGGGAACACCATGTGGCGTTTGGGGAACATTCCGCGGAGTTAGAGATGTTCCCAGAACAGGGATGTCAGCCCAAAATGGAGTTCCCGGGCATCACAGGTAGCAAGGATAGGCTAGTTAGCAAGGTCAAGAGCAAGTGGTAGTCCACAAAACCAGGGGTTGGAAGGTCAAGAAATATGGGAGGGGTTAAGTTGAAAAGAACCTACTATTAGGGTCAGGGGCGGATCTTCATAGATACTAGTGGGGGCTATAGCCCCCACTCAATCTTCAAAAATTGAAATTTTGCCATTCTTTTATGAAATCTTTTCAGTTTAGCCCCCACATTAATTCCACTATAGCCCCCACTCAATATTACCAAAATTAAAATTTACCCTTATGTTATTATTTTTCCCTAATTTAGCCCCCACTGTCATGAAATCATGATCCGTCTCTGATTAGGGTGGGATGATAGGAAAGGGAACCTCTTTCTCTATCTTATGGCCATTCATTTGACCAGAGAACTGAAACAGGGCTGAGGCACTGCATGCACTTAAGTGGAAAAAGGATGTAAGATCGCATGGCAGATAATTCCCTACAAGATATGTGCAAGATGTGTAAAAAATGGTTCAGCATGGTGCTGTACGGAAAAAGTTACCTCCGACTATAGCGCAAACATTTGTTAGGAAATGAAGGAAAGAAACATGTTCCTCGGCGAACGTCACCTGCAATTAAAAGTAAACATATTAGGATGTACCTAGAAGTTTTTGATATAAATTTGTCCTTCCACCCTCCCCACAAGCCATGAATGGAAATGAGAATAACAGTAGTTTGATAGTATATTGTTTGAGCAATTCATCAAAAAGAAAACCTAGATGATTCAACTGGCATCACTAATAGTATGATTTACATTCATATCTTATTCAATCATCAACAAGGTTCCCACCTTGATTGGAGAAAGATCATAGAAGAAGTAAACTCCTGCAACAGACATAAAGCGACCTGAATCTGCACTCCTAAAATGTTCAGTTACAGAGAACTGCATGGAACAGATGATAACGACCTCATCAGGGAACATTTATTACCTATAAGAAAGAAAAAAAAAAAAAAAAGTGCAATTCTTATCATGAGATAATCAAACCTGATTGGATTGGATAGTATGTCCACTGACATCCTTGTACACAGTAGGTACCACCTGCAGAATGATAAAGGTTGTTAAAAAGGGATGTACTACTCAGCAAGAAATGGAGCAGCTATTTTCTTTCCTTTTTATCCACATAAATTATGCAATGAGCCGAAGACTGTTCCGTCTGTAACCACAATAAATTCAGAGGAGAGCATATAGATGTGAGGTCTTTGGGGTGATATTAACATACATCATTGCTGCAGCTCATCCAATTGAGTCTTCTAGATTACTGAGGCCACCGAGACTCAACAAGCTTGTATAAGCAGCTCATGGTTCATGTTCTAACAAATTACAACCGGCAAAGCTCAGTTTTTGAGTTGACGCTTTGACTTGTGTAACAAATTCTAGGAACAGAGTTGATGATATAAACTATAAAGCAAAGAAGCGTGGGTGCGGGGTGGCAAATTTCAAAAAATTAAGGGTGCAGGTGAGGCGGATGCGGCGACTTTATTTATATTGTTACTTTGTATTATTTGTGATACAACTATACTAATTTAGAAACAACAATAACAGTAATCCAATTTATCATCAAACATAAATCCATACAAAGATACAGAGTTACTATATCAATATTATTATCTCTTCCTGGCGCCGTTGTTTGTAGCTGTGGAGAAACGAGTAATCTAAGGGTTAGAAATGTTCACGTAAATTGTAGTATTCTAGAAGACCTCTCAACTAAAACTTTCAAAATGACCCTGCCTTATCAACGAAGCACCCACGAAGCACCCGGTGCGGGTGCGCGACCTCCCAGAAGCACCGTAATACATAGGTATAAAGATGATGTAACGCTAGTAATCCCACTTTTGCAGTACTACTCACTTAAGAAGCCACACTTGCCACAAACATACATATTACTATGAATCCTGTCACTCTTGTGCAATTGCAGTGTCAAACAAGGCAAAATATACTTACAACCGATCTCATTAGGGATAATGAGACAAGATACAACTTAAAAATGGCATCTCCATTAGTGTAAATTATGCTGACAAGATACAAACGAAACTCACTTATCCCCGTTTGACCTCCTCAAAGCTCAACAACTCAGACAACATCCTCTACAAATCTGAGTTTTCATAACCATAACACCATATACCAACATCCAAACCTCTAAATCTGGCGTCTCCAGCTTGTTCCTTACAGGAATGGTAAATAAAAATCGACAAGTAAAATAGTTACAGCGAAAGCATCAAAGGAGATGTCACCTTGTCATAACGGTTAGAACAAGCGAGAGTAAACTATAACGCATTGATAAAGGATAATAGGACTTCCATTAAGACATCCCCATAATGCACATTCCACTGAAGCGAAGACCTCGAAAGTATTCTTTTGGGATGAAATAGAGACCATTCCACATCGTCAAAAGCTCTCCAGCTTTTCTGACCCCCCCCCCCCCCCCCCCCCCAAAAAAAAAAAAAAAAAAAAAACACACACACAGATAATGCATGAGGAGCACTATTACGTTCTTAGATGTTCGATCACACATGTAAAATGATGAAACCACAGCAAGTAATTACCCATCTAACAAACCATTTGGATTAACCTACAGGCCAGAGTTCCTGGACATGACTACAGCTGGACAAGCCAATATAGGAAACAAACACATGATTCACAATGTACTATGTCCAAGTTTGTGCAGAACCAATATCATACAAGCTACTCAGGCCAACCGGAAACACAAAACATCACAACAATATCAATCTTCATAACATAAATCTTCATAGGGGAACTCATCTAAACTCAGGTCACCCGGTAACAGAAAACGTCGCGACATTACCAGTCTTCATAAGGTTCAATTTTGTTGATAAGACACAAACGGAGCCCATCGGGCCTCGAGGACGGATTCCACTTGACTACATCAAACTCCTCGAGCCTCCAAAGCCTATCCCTAACAAATGGGTGTCAAGTGTCGACCATTCCTTTCTCTAATATGTTCTTGTAACCCACAGCTTCACTATTCGTGATCTCTTTCTCAAATAATGCCTCATCCACTATTTTAATTTAATAAATATGTGCGATCTCCAACTCTGAAAATAAAAGTCGAACCGTAGCCGCTTTAGTCATGACTCTAGACAACTCACGAGCCACTAAGGGAAAAATGAGCCATGACAGACAATGAAGAATCCGAAACAAAGATGAGCCATGACCGGCAACGAAGAACCCAGAACAGAGATGAATCGCAGCCGGTGTAAAGAGGTAACTTCTCTCTTTATTGTGGGTCGCTGGATAGAGCGTTCTGGAACGAAAACTACCACGTTTCGATACGAACGACCCAGAACAAAACACTCCTAAATCTACGTTTCTGGTAACGTAGGTCACAAACCTACCAATCACCCATATAGGTTGAATGTCACTCTACTCACTCCCATTCCTTTGTCTTATCTGATGTTCTTTATGTTCCATCCATCAAAAATAATCTTATATATGTTTCTAAGTTATGTTCTTCTAACAACCTCACTGCTGAATTCTCTTCTTCTGAATTTGTCCTGAAGGACAGTACGATGGGGGTGCTCCTTCAGACCGGTCCACTTATAAAACAACGTCTATGAGTGGCCAGCTCCCTCCCTGGCATCTCCAAAGTTAATGGTCCCGTCTTGGATATGTTATTGGTCGATTACTGGTATCTCCAAAGATAATGGCCACATCATGAAGAATAACTATTCAGGAAGAAAAATATTATTAAAATACAGACCTTGATGAAGTATTGATAAATCCCAGTTGGTGTCGCGTGTGTCCATTCCACACTGCAAAAATAAGCCATAAGAGAACAACGGGATTTACTGATATGCTACTTCAAAAGACTAAAAGTCCAAGACAAGTGTGAATTAAAAAAATACCGATCAAGAGGATTGACAACGCCAGGAAAATATTCTCCGAAAGCTAATCTATTGATCTTGTGACTTATCTGTACCACAAGTACATAAAGATTAAAATGGTTTGTTCAATATAACATGGAAGGGAAATAGAAGCAGACCAACAATGTCAGTGTTTTTTTATTTATTTTCTTCGGAAATACATAATAAGACAATATTTCTAAATAAAAAACTTCTGGACTAAAGATAGCAGGATTTCGACTTACATTATAACTATCCTTCTGATAAGCTAGCAGATCATGCACATGGGCACCCGAATGCTGAAAACTTTTGCCAGGTGCAAAATGAAAATTGCCAGCCACCTTATTAACTTCCAAAGACCCATATATATTGCATCCCTCACCTTCTTCATCTTTAATCTGTTGTATGAAACCCTCTCTTTTGCACTAAAACAGCCAGAAACATTCAAGACAAGTAAGCATGGTTCGACAGAATACTACAACCATCAATTCACTTAAACATGGGAAATGTCGAAGTATATGCCATTTCTCTCAAATAGTCTTGCTGTGATTGAAATGACTTGTTATTCTTATTGGCTATTGGAGCCTGCAGTTGCTAAAACATGTATTCAGAATTGGCTGTGACTGAGATTACCTAATATATACACCAAAAAGATACTAAGAACAACATGAAGCTTCTTTATAGAGACAAGTTAACTTAAGATTTGTCCTGAAGAAAATGAGGGAGGAGAACTATTACGGGATCATGAGGTTGGTACTATGTAGAAATAGTGATATACTCCAGCTTCCAGTTAATTTTAGTACTACACAAAATGTCATTGCCACTGGTCTATTGGTAGGGGTGGTAGCTGGTAGGGTTGGAGCGGATTCCACATCGCCCTCCCCTACCCCCACAAATGAGAAGTCCCAATTACCCCCCCCCCCCCCCCAAAAAAAAATCCTCACACCACACCCGTCACAGAGCAGGTCTATGAACGTGTTTTCCTATTGAGTAAAACCCATAATCACCCCGTTCACCATATAATTCAAAAAAAATTTATCCCACTTCGACATCTCTACGTAGCTTTTTTTGTACACCTTTTCAAATTGCGTATAGAATTAACAAAAACATTAAACAGGCAAAATAATCAAAACAATCCATTTATGTTTGAGGAAGGTAACAAAATGGACCTCAATGTGTCAAAAGTAATAATTTGAACCTTGATAATGCAATCTGATAACAATTGGGAACTTCGATCCAACTCCGTTAATTAACAGCACATGTGCCACGTGGAGAATAAACCTAGAACTACAGAATTACCAAATGGCAATCATACCCTGTCAATTTATCATGTCTATTAATTCATACAATCCTCTGTCCCACAAAGATTGTCCCTTCCCGAAACTATAACTTTTTAAAGGGACATGAACCCAGATTTGAATTTGATGATAGCATTGACATTATTATCCATTATTCCGCAATTTGAACACAACTTTAATTGTTTTTAGGGGACAATGTGGCCGTTCTATAGAATTTTAGACATTAAAAAGGAAAGTGGACAAATCATATGGGACATGCTCAAATAGCAATGTGGACAATATTTGTGGGAGGGAGGGAGTATAAACTAAGCCCAAAATTTTGAATGTTACAAGACTCCTATTTTACGACATTCCTTCCAGTTAATTACATTAACCGGCAGCTGTCTCCTTCCAGCAATCTCACTATGAAACCTGCAACCTCCAAAAGGACCAAAACCATTATAACCACCAGAAAATATAACCCATCCCAGTTCAATAGATCAACAAAGTTAATTGCAACACCAACTAAATAAGCCCTAAACTTGAACCGAATAAGTTATGAGCAAAGGAGGTAGAGGAGTAAGCAGCACTGAGCATTCAAGTAGGAGGTGGTGCATCTCATGATGAGATTTTTATCACAGTCGAACCCTAAAAATTCAAGGATGCTCCTCAAGCACCATATCATGCCCCGATTTCCGGGGGTCTTGGGTGGTGTCTTTCGGTTTTTAGTTGCGGACCTTGATTCAGATCTCAGAATGTGATATATTGTCTAAGCATACATGACTGACTTATCCTATTTGGATGATGACCTTAATTATGGAGATGGTTCGTAGAGGATCATGGTGATGTTGGCTTGATACGTCCTGATTTGATATCGGGGAATTACTAGAGATGTAAGAGTATTCCTATGGTGTGTTTCCAAAATATTTGCTATTGAGATAAATGAGTCATTGTCGTGGTTAAGGTGGTGATATTGCTTATTATGGTCACTGTAACGATTCAAAATTCGGTCAAGCGACTTTCATATTTTGAATATATCTTGGGATTTTATATCAAGTTGAGTATGATATTCGGGAGTAAGAGACTTAGTCTAGCTGAGGGATCTTAATACAGTTTGATTGATGGAAGGCATATATTTGGTACTTCGTGCATTGCAGTTTGCAGATTATGATAATTGGGAATAGTTAAGTCTCTTTCAACGAAAACGAGTTATAGCAAAAGTGTTTCTGCAGAAGTCAGTTGCTGAGGTTGGGGCAAAGCCGGAATTACTAGGGATGTAAGAGTATTCCTATGGTGTGCTCCAAAATACAAGAGTTTTACACATTCATGAGAATCATGTGGGTTATTGGAGAAGTTATTTGAGGCTATTCCGATCATTTATTATTGAGATAAATGAGTCATTGTCGTGGTTAAGGTGGTGATATTGCTTATTATGGTCACTGTAACGATTAAAAATTCGGTCAAGCGACTTTCATATTTTGAATATATCTTGGGATTTTAAATCAAGTTGAGTATGATATTTGGGAGTAAGAGACTTAATCTAGCTGAGGGATCTTAATACAGTTTGATTGATGGATGGCATATATTTGGTACTTCGTGCATTGCAGATTATGATAATTGGGAATAGTTAAGTCTCTTTCAACGAAAACGAGTTATAGCAAAAGTGTTTCTGCAGAAGTCAGTTGCTGAGGTTGGGGCAAAGCCAGAATTACTAGAGATGTAAGAGTATTCCTATGGTGCGTTCCAAAATATTTGCAAGAGCTTTACACATTCATGAGAATCATGTGGGTTATTGGAGAAGTTATTTGAGGCTATTCCGATCATTTATTATTGAGATAAATGAGTCATTGTCGTGGTTAAGGTGGTGATATTGCTTATTATGGTCACTGTACCGATTAAAAATTCGGTCAAGCGACTTTCATATTTTGAATATATCTTGGGATTTTATATCAAGTTGAGTATGATATTTGGGAGTAAGAGACTTAATCTAGCTGAGGGATCTTAATACAGTTTGATTGATGGAAGGCATATATTTGGTACTTCGTGCATATCAGTCTCTTTCAACGAAAACGAGTTATAGCTTTCTGCAGAAGTCAGTTGCTGAGATTGGGGCAAAGTTTCAAAGTGTGAGATGTCGTGTGAGCATACATTGCTGGTTTGTCCTATTTGGACGATAACCTGAATGGATATGGGTTCTCAGAGGATCTTGGTAATGTTGGCTACTTGGCTTGTTATGTCCTGAATTGACATAGGGGGATAACTACAGATATAAGAGTACTCCTATGGTGCGTTTTAAATATATTTAGAACAATTTTATAGATTCATACTTGATATATCCATACGGGCTATCGAATAAGATATCTTTTTTTTTGAAAAGGATCGAATAAGATATCTGAGGTTATTTCGATCATTAAAATTGAGATAAATGATTTATTTTGGTGGTTAAGGTTGTGACATTGTTTATTATGGTCACTGTAAGGATTCAAAATTCGGCTGAGTGACTTTCATATTTTGAATACATATTGGGGTATGATATCTAGTCGTTATGATATTGATCGTCACACAGTTTGATTGTTGAAAGGCATATGTTTGGTAATGTGTGAGTTAAAGATTATGATAATCAAGAATACTCGACTCTCTTTACTCTTCAGAAGCAGAGCGAAAGTAAAGTGATACTTATATACCATTGAAAATGTTAAGGCAATATAAAGAGTGATGCTGATAAGAGTGACATTATTCGAGTTTAGTCTTTAATGAGTTAGGACAATTTTAGTGAGATTTTAGACCTGTCCGAGGCAAATTTAGATTATTTGAAGATTTGTTTATTTATGTGAATATTACACGTACATCACCTCGAATGTGGTATATGCTTATAGATGCCTCATGGTTTGTCTTGATACATCTGAACTGTGGACATTGTTTAAAGTGACATGATTACATTGTACCGTTAGAATTAGTCCAGTTTGACTACATATTTGTCGGTATTGTGAATGCCTAGATATTATGATGGAAATTGTGATCATGATCGAGTATATCCTTGACTGTGATCATGATCGAGTACATCCATAAGGGATATGAAATGAGGATATGTCAATATGATAATTATGTGTACGATGGTTTTATGTCCAGATACCAACAAGTCGGGAGTGCACACCGATGGCTAAATGACCCTAAACAGCACTTTGGCAAGTGTTCTCAGCGCCGCGCGTAGTTCAAGGTCGCTCCCTGGTGAAAGCCACAAGCGAGCAATTGTCCCCGTGTGACTAATGGATTTAAGAGATTGGAATGAATGTCATATATACATATTGATTAGTATGGGACTAGTGATGGTGCATTCACCAGGCAAGATCTTCTTCTGATCTCTTGTTGACGTGAACATGTGTTATCGCTGTTGACCTGTAATGTATTATTCATAAACAAGGGGATTACCCGTGCCCGAGGGCACTATCCCACCCAAACACTCGACACACGAAATGAAATCATGCATCCAGAATATTAACTGTCCAAACGTGCAAAATGTCAACTGAAACATATGCTAAAAGAAAAACATTGATTCCTTAATTTTAACCCTTGCATTCAACTGACCCAATTCAACCCTAGTAAGCAGTTGTTTCCATTTAGAGGGTTACATAATAACTTCAATTGCCACAATAGACACTGTTCTACCAAAAATTCCCAAGTTTTTTCAATGGGTCCGAGCGAAAGAAGCAATTGTTGAAGAATATAGGGCATCAAGTTCATGTTCAAATTTTTGAAGATTAAATTTAAGCAGCTATGTAACAAAGTTTTAGCCAGAATTCCTAACGAAGCATTGTTTCTCATCCATAATTTTTTTTGAGGTAACTCATCCATAGTTTAGAATTGGATAATTTTTTTATATAGAAAAAAATATTAGTATTGATTTTGTTGACAACTTTTGGTAGAAGCAGGATTAGTATGTGGCAATGTTGTTAGAGATCAAGTAAATGAGATAATGACGGCTGGTTTGAAAGATGTGGTCAAATAAAAAAAAACAACCAACAAACATGGTAAAAACAAATTGGACGTGGGAGTTATCATGAAAATTCCTATCCTATCAATTAGGATTGTTAGTTTGTTGAGAAAAAATAGGACCACAATTAGGATTGTTAGTTCGTGGGTTCTCTGATGAGGGTGTGTGTATGTGTGTGTGTGTGTGTGTGTTTCCAAAATTCATTTCTTTAAGTAGGTGAGCTCTAAGGGCTGGGGTTAATTTAATCTAAAGGCTGAAAAAAAGTCAACCGTGCTATTTTATAGAATAGATGTCATGACTATTGACTTTGCATGGATACACAGACTGTTCATGTCACTAGACTTCAGTAGTGTATTGTTCCTATTAGAGCTCAACCCAATTGTTGATCTATTATTTAGGACCTAAGAAAGAATTAAGTATCTCAATTTCGAACCTACATTAGCGACTTGACTCGAAGATTATGTACTTCTATGTCTATTAGGCAACTACACAGCGTGCCTGTATTCACTTGGAATAATTCGTAGTTTGCAGAAGTCATTTGCTGAGGTTGTTGCAAAGCCGCTTTCAGAAAAAAATGTAGATTATTCACCTAATTCCACATTAAGACACATCCGTAAATTGGCGCACGACACTCAGGGTTTAGGAATTAGTATTGCGAGGCTGTGGCTACTGCCGCATAGAAGGAAGGAGTGGAGTCAAATAACGAAATTGTTGGGACAATCAGACGGTGGTTATGAGGAGATAGAAGAGGTGATTACGTTGTGAGATTGGGATTTAAGGTTAAGAGAGGAGCAGCAAGAGTGAGAGAAACACGGCAAGTTTGGTCGGCGGTCTACTCAGAGCAAGCCAGAGGACAGAGGGAGATGAAGAGACTATGAGTTGGGCAAGGTTTAGCAGGTATAAACTGGGTGGGTATGTTTAGAATGGAGTAACCCCTTTCAAATATGGTCAAACTTTGTTTTATTCCGTTTATAGTTTGTAACTTTTCTAGTTTATTTTCACTGTTCATTTGGACTTCAGGGTATAATTATCATTTGATAATTCTATTATTAAAATATTCTCTGTTTGACACGTCATGTAAACTAACGGAGTTGGACGGAAGTTCAACTGCTACCAAATCATATAGTTATTAAAGTCGGAATCGTTACTTTTAAAACATTAACGTACATTTTGCTACCTATCACAAACCTAAATGGTCTGTTTTGATTTTTCGCCTATTAAATACCTGACAGTATGCTAAACAATTTTTGAACTTTCCTCAGTTCACAGAATCATTTTCACTCGATCTAAAACTTATCACCAAAGAAAAATTAACAAATGATGTGCGACATGCATCATCATTATAGCAGGAAAGGGGAATGGATCAAGTACCCGCCTCCCCCGCCCCAAACTCACGGCAGGTCTTCATGAAAGCACTGATTCCCGCCCCCAGTTGATAAATGCATTAGGTAAACCTGCTCCTAGTCGGTCGAGCGAGCGTTCTGAAACAGGTTGGGTTATGCCAATACCCAAATGGGTGAAGTGAAAATGCCACCATTCGCTATTGGTAATTTTTTTTCAAATCTCCTTGCTTTCTCTAAAAATGGGCCTAATATTTGTCTACATAAGGGACCTCTGCCCTCATAAACTATGGACACCATTGGATAGAAGGAAACTATTAGTCACTGGTCGACAGAGAAGGATGATAGGTGAAGATTGTTGAGAATATTTACATTACTAAATCAAATGAAAAGAAAGACTTCCATCTATCTGAGTTTTAATTTCATGCATCATATGACCAATCCACAATTAGCAGACAGTGACTTTGAGAACATTAGCAACTTGCGCAAATTTGAAAGTTAATGGAACGCTATTTTAATGAATATTTCACTGGGAACTCCAAGTCACAATATTTCGCCATCAAACCACACTGAAGCATATTGCAAATATAACAGCGCAAGACAGACCAAATTCCTTCAACAAATTTAGTTCAAGAGAACTTTAGAGACTTGGGAGGCCAGTTAAAGCGTTGACCAGACAACAAGGAGACGTATCCACAAAGCACAAAAGCAATTGATCAGAGCATCACACAATGAGCAACAAACTCCACAGCGTGTACTGTGTTACACACCAACAGTTGGCAAGAAGATGGTCCAAATATAAATATGGCAGTGAAACAGTTTTACCCGTTTCGGAAACGAAAGAAAGGTCCATTAACTGACCTGGTCCAGTAAATCCGGCTTTTCTATTGCCCAGCCCTTCTTTTTGTACGCTTCACGGACTTCATCACATGTGTTACAACAATGGTCATCTGACTGTAAAATAGAAACAATTATGGGAAGTAGCAACAGAGATCTTTAACATGTTGTAATATTTGCAGCAACTCACACTACAGTAGAACCCACAATATGAGCATCACAACCAAAGGGATCACAAAAACTCAACCTCTGGTTAATCAAGATAGCAAGAGCCACAGTGAATTCCAATAAAGATAAACCAAACACTTAGCAAAAGTAGAGAAACATTAAAAAATTGCAAACACTTGAACCCAAAGCATAAAAATATACTCATCAACCAGGCTGCACCCATTCAGAATCTTCAATTTCCAGTGTGTTTTTAAATCTTATGCATTGGGTTTTCAGCTTGCTGATTTTTACAGAGTCCTAAAATGATAATTTATTCTACATCCATGTCAGCTAAAATTTTCTGTTAAGTGTTTTTGATGCAATAATTGGGAGTATTGGTTGATACGCAATACAGGCCATCAAAGAAAATGAAGAGCATCCGTACCAAGAGAAGTGATCAAAATTTGAAGATGATTCTAGCCGATACTCTTTGCTTTATGTTCCCCTAACAAACACGAGCGACATTGCTTCAATAACTCAAACCACAAATCGAATTGCTCTGAGAAGTTTTCAGATTTTGCCTAACATTGCTCAAAGCTAGTGATAGATATTTGGGGGTCAAAGTGCAACCCTTCAATTATTGATAATTTACGCCAGTAGTTTTAATAAAATCTGGAGAAACAAGAGGAGTGCCGGCATGTTTTGGAACTAGGGTTTGGCCAGGGGCGTCTCTGTACGCTTAGGGTTGGGTTTATCATGTTCTTCTATCTAGTTAGGCTTTTGTGAACTGTTCATCTCTGTAATATGTTTATTGAGTTGGAATAGACTGATAGACTGAATTCTCATCAATGGTATCAGAACATTCGGTCTCTGGGATGGAGGATCGGCTAAAGGAAAACCACCTCGACAATTTTGAAGATGCCGTCTCTTGTTTGCATTTGACGATGAAGAAAAGCAATGGCAATATCCGTTCCCTAAAGGATGAAGTTACACAGTTGAAGAATCAAGTGCAGGATGCGCAAGGTTTGAAAACAAGCTTCTATGAGTTAGGCACTGTGATATTGGCTTGGTGAGGACACAAAGGAGGTGTCTGCTGATGGAACGCACCCACTAATAAATACAGAAGGCGTTAGAGCTCCTGGGGGTCCGATCCTATCACCAGGGCACCAGTCAGTTCTTAACTCTCCATGTGGCAGTGGGAGTACTTCTGACAGTCCATGTGATTTTACTAACAGGATCTTTTAGTTCATCACCAAAACTGTTAGGCGAATGTTCAGTCAGTATTTTCCCCATAGCGCACTCCACATATTCGACATAATGCACTGATCAATCCTCACCTCAGGCTCTCAAAAGTTTGAGGAGTGCAAGTACTCCAAATACCATTTTAATGTCTCTCATTATTAAAGGAGTAACTCAATGCACTAGTACCCGGGTTATTTACAGAGTGGCTTATTACCTCTAGCACGTGATGATGAGGAGAAATATGCGTCTAGAGCTCTATTTGACTGAGACAATGCTGGTGCCTATACATTTGGAGAAAGTGAGCTCTATCTGATGCAGGTAATGGTGCAACCTATATGTTCGATGATATTCTTGAGTGAGTTTAATGGTCCAGCTGTCTAGACGTTGCATGCACTTTGTTCTCCAGGACAAAGTGAATTGTATTTATATTTTAGAGTTAAACAACCCAGAACAACAGCAGGTGTTCAATTGCTGGTATTAAACTTGAAAATCGACAAGTTTGGTTAAGGATACAAGCAAGAGACTCATGCATGGCATCTGCTCATACCGTTGCCCAACCTGATCCTAAGCATAAGAATGCCCAAACACACAATTGACACATTGTGCAGCCAATACTTCACAGCCAATTCCCAACGGAGGCATTCATGAGTCCTTCAGCGCTTATGTAAGTAAAAATAACTCAATAGCTAATATAGCAAAGGAGATTAAATTGATGCACAAAATAGTGGCCTCTTTGATCTGGAGCTCCAAGTTGCTACGATGAACTGGGATGGTGACCGATTGCAGCATCAATCTCAAATAATCACACCGCCAGAGGAAAAGGTTGAAGGCCACACATGGAGAGAGTGTAGAACTTGACAATGCAAGAACGAGCAGGTGACTTTTTCTTGTTGCTACTAGATGAGGAACCTGTCGATTATGAGTGGAACTTATGCAGCAAGTTTCCTGAGGCTAAAAAATGGTAGCAATTGCACACAAAGATTATGGTCATAGTCACCAGATTCAACCAGCTATTTGGCTTTACACCTCACCACCACCTTGACGGCAAGGTGGCTCTTAAAACGGGCGGTCATGATAGATATTCAGGGGTCAAAGTGCACACCATTAATTAAGGATGGAGTGTTAGGTGAATTTATTAACAATTGGAGGCCTGCAGGTAGGTATTACGCCCATAATGTTAATAAAAGCTGGAGAAACAAGAGAACAGCAGTCATGTTTTGGAAGTAGGGCTTGGCGAGGGGCGCCTCGGTACGCAAGTTAGTAACATTTAGGGTTAATCCTCTTCTCTTTCTATCTAGTTTTGTGAACTGTTCATCTCTGTAACATGTTTATTGAGTTGCAGACTGAGTTATCATCAACGGTATCAGAGCATTTGATCCCAGCAATGGAGGATCGGCTAATAGAAAACTGTCTTGACAATGATATATCTAGGTTACCAGAAACGTGGTACGCTGCGGTACGTGGGACGGGAACGGGAAACACAATAGGTACCGGTACGGGGTACGCTAGGGGCAGGCTTCTCCGGAACGATGTTCAGCACGAAATACAATTACTAACGAGGAACACTATTTAGGAACAATCTTCCCACAGTTACCTAAAAAGTCCAACAATATCAATTTAAGTACTTTCATACTTACATTCTCAAATCCTGTTATTATGATAACATAACTTTATGAAAATAAGTGCCACTGAAAACTAGTAATATAAACTAGTAATATAAACATAATTATGTACTCACTCTATGAAACGTTCGGGTCGACGCTTTCTGCGTTTCGGGTCGAAAACGTACTGTGTTTCGGTACGTACGACTCGGAACGAGAAACGAGGCTACTTTTACGTTTCTGGTAACATAGTGATGTATATTTAGGGGTCAAAGTGCACACCATTAATAAATGGTGTGCACTTTGAACCCTAAATATGTATCACCTAGCAAGTATTGAATAATAATAACATAATAACAATAATATTGATGTGATATTGAATGTATGGTGAATATGTACAACGGAAGCCTTTATATAGGCAAAACTAAACTTAGGACCATAACCTAACTTGGAGACCAAGAGATCTAAACTAGGAAAACGATATCAAATAACCTAAGCAAGAAAATATAAAAACCTAAATTATTTTAATTCTAAGAAAACTCTAACACCCTTCCTCAAACTCAACGTGTTAACAATGAGTTTGCAAGAAGAAAGCAGAGCCGCAGCGGAGAAGGCCAAAGTGGTTGCTAAGGCCGGGGCATATAAGGCCACATTAGTTACGAGGCCGGGGCGATCTAGCAATCGTAGACTGACGATCTGGCATTTTGAGACTATGTCTGAACTGTCTGATGTCGGGCACACTTGTGCCTAGAGGTTGCGAAGGTCGGGACGATCTAGCAATCCGAGAGGGACAATCTGAGTGCCTCATGTGATCCATCCTCTCTGATGTGGCACACCCTTGTGTCTGATGTGGCAGACGCATGTGCCTGATCATCCATTCCCTACTATCCCCCCCCCCCCCCCCCCCTCAAACTGAAGGCATATGGAATATGGACAGTTTGAAAGAGAAAAAAAAATTAAAAGTCAAGCCACGAACAAGAAACGGTGCTGATCAAATCTGAACGACATTTTATAGACATGTCCAGGCCAAAACCGGAAAGGACAAGTTTACTGATGTCAAGGTCTTGACAAAAATCTGAATGAGACTTGTCAGGGTCAAAATTTGAGAGTTTAACGTCATATGTGGTCAATATACATAGTCTAACGACATATCCGGTCGAATCGAGGCGGTTTAAACAGCATATCAGGTTGAATTCGACCTCAATATGTCGTTAAACTATATGGTTTTAATTATGGATTGAATTCATAATTGAAACCATATAGTTTAACGACATATTGAGGTCGAATCGAGACAGTTCAACGACATATCGGGTTGAAATTGAGATAACGAATCGAAGCTAGGTGGAGGCTCTGCGCTACGTTACATGGACTCGGATGCGGGAGTCATATCCGGTGAGTATCCAGAAGTCAGATTTGCCTATTTGTTAAAATCTAGGATTCGGGGACTCGGTGAATAAGTATCCAAAATTTGGACATGGGTGCGGAGATACGGCATATGTTTACCTGCTATTTATATTTTATAGTCCAGGCTTTAAGGAGCAACTTGGAATGAAACTACTGTGTGAGAAAATTTGTTTAAAAGATATATAATTCAAAGGGTCTATTTAAAAATGTCAATGACCAAATTGAAATAAATGTAATACTTAAGGTTATTGTGCACAACTATATATCTGATGCTTTCTGGGCCTTTCTCATTAAGTATTATATTGGGCCCTTTATCATATTTTGCACCTACAACTAAGCCCAACCCTACTTTACTCACTACCCAGACCATAAGTGAACCCTACTTTACTCCGTCCCTGACATTGGAACGACAGAGCGACGAGTCTGCAACAAGAATGGAGTTTGGTGGTTGTAGAGGGAGAAGAGATAGTGAGAAAGGGGGTGTTCAAAGTGACGACATCTGTGAGCCGCGTCAAAGACGAAGCCAGCCATATCGATACGGATTCCATACCCGCACCCAGGTCGGATCGTATCGATGCCGGTACTTCACCGGAATTGACGAGTCCAGGTAACGCAGGCTGTGCGAGCCAAGACAAAGCGCTGAGACAAATCATGAACAAGGGTATGCTAAGAAGCACCGAGACGGATACGTGTATGCTAAGAAGCACGGAGACGGATACAGGTGTCCGATACGATACGGGATCGGACACGGAATACGTCATTTTCTAAAAAATCGAGGATACGACACGGCAAGGATACGTCTATATATGTGTGTATATATATTATATAAAAACCCTAATTATTGAATTACAATAAAATCATTGCTTTCATTTTCATCAATATTCATCAAAGTCATAGTCGCACTAAGAATGCCTCTCAACTGGTAAGGAGATGGGGCGAGAGATACCCCAGTTCACAAGAAAGGCGGAGAAAGGAGAGGGGGAGAGAGACCAGTGTTACCACAATTCACTCGTACCCCCGCGAATTGCGAATTGGATCACCCGTTCCGAAACGTGGAACACCAGCGATCCAGATCGCTTAATTTGGCGATCCCTATTTTTTTCATTATTTTCACCTAAAGCATCTATGTAAAAGGGGGAATTTTTCTGAGTTACATCCATTTGTAGAGTATTGACTTTTAAATATTTCATATATTGAGCAGTTTACACTTTATGATTTGCGATAAATGGTAAAACAGCTACAAAGGTATCCAAAGAAGCCTACCCCTGGCGTACCGAATTCCATAGGGTATGGCGTTCCGTGATCCCGTTCCCGTTCCACGAATCGGAACGATCCACGTTCCAGGTAACTTAGAGAGAGACACCCCAGTACAGAAGGAGGGGAGAGAGATAGGGAGCAATTGTTCGTAGTTGCTGCTGTGTCCTTTCGGTTGCAGAGAGTTTGTTGTGTCCTTCCGATTCGAGAGATTTGACATAAATGAATAGGTGAATTTTATGGTTGAAAAGGAAACCACATCCTTTTTATACCACATCACCTAATTAACTGCATAGTAGACATTAATTTTTAAGTTACTTCATCTAACCCTTCAAAGTTTTAAAACTTTTACAAAAGACACCCACATAATTTTTAAAAATTACAATACAGCCGTATCCCATCCGTGTCCTAGCCGTATCCTATCCGTGTCCCAGCCGTATCTCATTCGTGTCCAGCCATTGTAAAAGAAGGGAGTACCCCTGACATGCCAGGTGGCGTGTCCGGCACATATTTAGCCGTATCCGATCCGTATCCACAGGTTACGGCTCCATTTTTGAAGTATACGTGCTTCCTAGAGGGTGTTTAACCCTAAAGTACCGAGAACCAATCCAAGAAGTCCAAATCTGGAAAAATGGACTTCGAAAACGAGTCCAGAACGACGAAAAACCTTGGAAACCAGTCCAGCTGGTTCAAATCTGCCTCAAAGATGAGCCAAAATAGCTGGTCAAACGGCTAAGGGTCAAACACTCTAAGTCCAGACACAACAATCCACAAAGAGCTAATATCATATATGTTGGGGCTTAGGTGGAATTCTTAAGAAATTTCAGGGAGCCTGTTTAACAAAGCAATAATGTACCTGGTGGACCATCCAAACATACGAGTCGATTCTGGGGTCAGATCAAAACCTATGAAGTCTCAACCTCAACCCCCCTGAAGAACACAGAGAACTCAGGTGCGGCGAGGTGGGTTCTCATCCCAATGGAAATCAGGCCACGCGATCGGGGTTCGCGTCCCAAAAGAAGTCGATGGGACGGTGGACATCGTCGCAGGTAGAAGGATTAACTAGCCTCCTGAGAGAAGGTTGGAGATGATGCGGTGATGAGCCAACAGTGATGAGTCGACGGTGATGGAGACAGCAGTGGCTGAAATCAGTGGTCCTGGTGATGACGAGTGGGGGGTCGGGTTATGACGGTGACGAGATTGACAGTGAGGAACCAAGGCAACAACTTCGTGGAGAACCGGAGTCAGGACTTGAAAGTCTGAAATCAAAACAGCTACGACAGCAAACAAGCATAAAATACGGTTGAATTGGCGGCGGTGTTGGTAAGGCGGCGGAAAAGGAGAGAAGAAACATGAACTGAACAACAATTGGAACAAGGGCACACGGATAACATCCGGTGAAAGGGAGACAACTAGCGAAAGCAAACCAGCTTACAGTTCCAGCAGGCGGTTATTGGTGGTGCCGCCCGCCAGAGGCGGAAGCGCAATTAGGTCACCAGGAGCGTAGGAGTTCCGACACCACGTTGAATAATAATAATAATAATAACAACAACAACAACAACAACAACAACAACAACAACAACAACAACAATAATAATAATAATAATAATAATAATAATAATAATAATGTGTTATTAAATATATGTTGAATATGTACAGCAAGAACCTTTATATAGGAAAACTAAACTTAGGACCATAAACTAAGAAACCTTAACTAGGAAACGACATCACATAACCTAAACAAGGAAATAAACAGAATTATATTTATTCTAAAATAACTCTAACACTAATAATAATAATAATAATAATAATAATAATAATAATAATAATAATAATAATAATAATAATAATAATAATAATAATAATAATAATAATATTAATAATAATGTGTTATTAAATATATGTTGAATATGTACAGCACGAACCTTTATATAGGAAAACTAAACTTAGGACCATAACCTAAGAAACCTAAACTAGGAAACGACATCAAATAACCTAAACAAGGAAATATAATAAACAGAATTATATTTATTCTAAAATAACTCTAACAGCGAGACCACTATAGAGTAAGTTAAATATGGCTTTTTAGGCTTTTTCTTATGTTTTAAAGAAAAGGCGCCCTCAGTTTCTGATTCCCGCACAGAGTCTCTCATGCTCTTGATTATTCTTCAAGCACAACCAGCACTGCTACAACAGAAGAATTGATATTTGAAACCATGGCTTCCAGATACCAAAACAACATCAAGCTACATATGTATGCAACCAAGTATCAAGGAATTTTATAGCATAATTTTCCAAAAGTATCAAGGAATTTTATACCATATTTTTCTAGACTAATGCAAGATTCACCAAGCCATGTTCTGTAACAATATGACAACTAGTTTTATGGATATGACTGACATGTAGCATAAGATCTTGTGCACATATGAGTTGATATTGATAACACTAAATGACCATCCAGAAGGCCTCCTGAAAACATACCGCTTCTGCACCATAGCATGAACCACAATATGTCTCATTGTGCTCGAGTCTCCCACCATGTTTTTGTAAGGGCTTTTCAATCTACGTCATTAACAGAAGAATCAATAAAGTTAAACAAAAGAAAAAATGGGGATGAATAAGTCAGAAGACTAGCATTGCTCTTTAAGTATAACAATGGAGAACAAGACACCCAAATGTCAAAAATGGTCTACAATCAATATAGTTGGACAATCAGAAACTCTAATTAGCTTTAGAAATGCCGTAAGCATGCACATAGAGGCATCCTTTCAAAAAAACATACTCCAACCAAAAGGAATAACCGAAAGTCCCACACGATACGGGATGTAATAAAGTGATCTGGCCCGATTGTGAAAGCAGTTAGAAGATTCAGTAGATTGATTCAGTAACCAACCTTGGGAGCCCCAATAGCGTCCTGTTTTTCTTCAATCACATTGCCGTGAACATCAATCCTTTTCTTGAAGATGTCATGTGTCTGCAAGAAAATGTAAAGTTAAATGTCAAGTTGGCAACCAAAGCACGTCCAAGAGGTTAGACATGCCGAAATTAACCTCGGTTCATAGGAGCTTTACTGACTCTCAACTATTTCCATATTAAATCTGTACTTTATACCTAGTGTTGGTGACTTCTGACTTATATAATGTTGCAAAATTGAAGGAAAGGGTTTGATTGCTGATTGAAGTTATTTGACAAGTCTAATCACCCTTGCTGATTTGCATTAAAATTGTCAACTGTTTGCATTAAAATTGGTGACTTCTCAACTATTTGCATTAAGATTATCTTGCTCATAAGTGTTATTTGACAAGTAAAATCACCCTTCTAAATAAATCGAAAAGCAAACTGCAACATATGAAGTGGGACGGTAATTTATCATAAGAATGAAAGAAATGCTGAGATGCAGAAAGAGCTTGTAAGAAACTTTATGAATATATCAGATATACATTCTCTTTACAGTACATACAATGTCTCGATGTTCCTCTCCGCTGATATCCATCGCATCAATACTAAGTAAGGAACATGGAAGGGCCGGAAAAGTGACATCAAACTGCACTTTCAAGAACAGGAAAAATGAATTAATTAGCTGAAAGCACAATAGATATGACATATAAGTTCAAGAGGAGAGACAGCTAATATAATCCAAAACAGCTCCATCTTTCTAATACGAAACTTACAGAAACGCCTACCACATGTACTATTAGTATAACTATGGATTGCTTTTTTCTTTTCAATGGAAATAAATCAAATAATATTCAAGAGGAATGGAGAAAGAATAACTCCTTCAGCATCTCATTATAGAATGACAATTTAAGCACCCACACACACACACACGAAACATCATTAGTAGTTGTAGTAGAATCTCCCAAAGGCCAACAGATGAAAGGCCTGGAACCCATGGATTTACAAACACCGTGCATTTTACAGAAAAGAACGAGAATATGTACATTGATCCGCAAAGTCTCTCCCCTAGATGTATCTACTACCAGTTGCGTCTCAGTTACAGCATGGAGGTATAATCCTGCAAAGAAACAGACATGACACAATTATTTACAGTAATGGGGACAAAAAGTAACCATATAAATGTGAAACATGGAACGAAAAGCAGGGGAAATAAAGTGAATTCACATGTGACATGTTTAGAGCTTATTTTAGTCCTATGTTTCACATTTATATTTTGGAAGCTATTTGACAGATCTTATAATGTTTTCCATGTTCGAACATAGTTGTCGAAATCGGGCGATCCGCGATTCGTGTCGTAAGATTCGATTCGATTCATGCCTAAACGATTCAGAATCGTACATGAATCGAAAGTGTAGCAGAATCGTGTCACTGAATCGTGAATCGTGAATCGTGAATCGAATCGCTGAATCATAAATCGTTCGATTCGGTTTTGTAGTTCTTTTGGAGGTAGGGTTGGATTCATAAGCGGGTCAAGAACAAAAAAATGAAGCGTCAATGTGAGTTTACTATGGATGATTTCAGAGTGTTTTAGGGTTGAGTTCGCATGCTCACTACTTCCGCGTAGAACTGCAGTAGTTAACGTACTTGGAAGCTATTTTATGATAATTTGTTTTGAGTAGAACTTATGGAGTCATTTCATTTGGATGCTACTTATGATTTATATGTAGGAAAATTAGTAGGACCGAATCGTTACGATTCACGATTCAAAAGTTGAGATTTCGAGTCACGATTGACATTTGTAATTCTAAGGCACTGAGGGAAAACTGCTAGTTTCTGCAACGGAAATTGCACTTTAGATCCCTGTGGTCTGGGCGTGCGAAAAGGAGCTTCCTTGTGGTCCACTTATTCACCCCCCCCCCCCCCCTCCTTCAAAATTACAACGGCCTAACAAAATATTAAATACGGAATGAACGGAAAAAATCAAGCCTCCATAGAAAGACATGAACCATGATCATGGCCAGGAGTAAACAATTGTTTAATACAGAGAAAAAACAAACATGCCCCCTCTTAAAAGTATGGAGAATCTAATGATGAAAATGGATATGATGAACAATAAATCAATTAACAACAGAATCAAGCTTCTTTCACCATAGCTATTGCTTAAGAGCATCACCAAGAGAAGGAGCAAACACACTTTTGGAGCAAAATTTGGTCCAAATGGACAAAAACATAGCTCCAACAGGTGGAGCATTTGGAGGAGCAAAAGCAAAGACAATATTTTGGAGGAGCAAAGCTGTGACAATTCTGCTGAGGAGCAAACATATAAAAATCAATTTTAATGTTCTTTTGAGTGAACCAGTAACGTTTTTCTCATTGGGTTAGTAAAACTTCCATATACATCAGTTTCTTGTATTATGCAAATCTACACCTTACACAATGCTTATTGCCCGGGCTTTCTGCCGTGCCTTCACAGAGGGAAATAGCAGTTTGAAAATGTTAAGGAAAATATTACATTAGTATTAAAAACCATATTTTATTCAAATAGCATTTTTTCTTAATTTACTTTAGATTAATTTATATGAAAAAAAAAATTATTTAATAGTAATTATAAGAAAATAATAAAATAAAAATAGTGAAGCAATTTTGCTCCTCACTGATGGAGCTCCAGCCTCCAGCAACAAACAGGAGGAGCAAATTTTGCTCCAGGACCAAATTTGGTCCAAGGACATTTTTTTTGCTCCTCTCTAATATCATAAAACCTTAACCCAAACCTCAAGAAGTTTACTATACGAAATATTCCATGTAACCACCAGAAGGGTGACAGCGAGGAACAAGAAAGAAGATACTGTGTGCAGAGAACAAAATTGATAGTGTAACAAAATATATTCATTTACGAATCATTCTTCTTCAAAATAACATTAAAAGTTAATTGAAAAAATAAAAAATAATTGATTCAGATCAGAATAAAAAAGATAGCCAAAAACAATTCAGGACTAAATCATTCCCGGCCTGAACATTAACCGCATTCAATTACGCAACGACTTTGTATCGGGAGAAACCACATTCAGTTTTTAATGGTATCGACCTCATATCGGGAGAAATTGCGAGGGGGGAGTCAAAGCTGGACACTTCAGTTCTTCACTAATGCAACAACAGCAGTCGTGGCATCACTTCACAGAATCACGGGTACAACTTCTACAGTTCTACCCAATGATGCAAAGAGATCGTTGTACCTGGAGGCTGGAGAGTGATTTGGTAGTGGAGATCTTTGAGGATATGCGTTTTAGGTCTAACCAATGTAATGAATCACTAAAGACTTTTACGTCTTTGAATTTGAAAACTGATTTCTACTGTTTGGTAAGTTTGTTGAAGAACTCACTCCGCAACTCCTGATTGTGTCTCTCTTTTTCCTCGTCTCCAACCTCCATCATTCTCTTCTCTATTACAAGAAGGCGACAACATTCTTTAAAATTTCTCGGGGGTTGTTTTGCGATATTCTAAAAATTAAGGGACTGTTCGGAAGTTATCAAGTATCATCTTCTTAATACATGGTCCCTTAACCTTAGCCGCACACTATCTCAAAGACTCGAATCGGGTTTGCGAAACAACGGCGACGACGAAAGAAGCGAAGAATTGAAGACCTACATGTAGTGTCTTAACTTATTTATGCTTTGATCTATTTGTACATGGTACTGACTAAAATTGTTATTGGTTTAATGTCTTTATTGTAATGAGTAGGGCTGCCATAAAACTGAAGGAAAAATATATATATATATATATATATATTATATTATATATCCCGTGTCGGCGTTTCTCGATTTTTAAAAAATGGGGGTGTCGGCTTCTCCGTGTCTTGCCGTACCCGTACCCGTACCCGTTTCCGTGCAACGTAGGTGGTCACTCTAGTTCCTGCCTTTCTCCTCCAGGTAGTGTAAAATGCTATGATCAACTTCATATTTCCAGCTGTCATCAACAGCTCAAACACATCTTCAGTCCCAATTTTTTTGATATTCCCATCATATCGCTTGGACTGCAGGCATCACCTGGATCTCATAAGTCTTGAAAACACAAAGTGAGGAAAGATAGCTATGGCTGCAACCCCATGTTTCTGGTTTACTAAACTCACCAAGAGGCAATAGTTCTACTTTATGACTATCAGTATTGGATATCTGCGCTAGAACTTGTATCACCTCGTCTATATCAGTTAAGCCTGCACCACCACCAACAATATCTTGTCCACTTTAGGTGTATATCGGAATTTACAGTGCTGTTCCTATTCATCGTTACCCTCAATTCGGCTTCCTCTCTAAGTATGTAAATGATACGATTAGCTCCATGTTTCCAGCTGTCTTCTACTGCTCAAACACCTATTCAGTTCCAAGTTTGTGCCATCACCATCATAGTGCTTAGGACTGTAAACATCAGATCTCATGAATCCTGAAAACACAAAGTGGGGGAAGATAGCAATAGCTGCAACCCCATAGTTCTGTTTTTCTAGACTCAACTCCACCTAAAGGCAATGATTCTATTTCATGACTATCGGTATTGGATATATGCGCTAGAACTTATACCATCTCGGTCTAAATCAGTTAAGCCTGCACCACCACCTACCATATCTTGTCCAGATTATATGTATATTGGAATTTGCAGTGGTATTCCTATGATCCTATCCATCATTACCCTCAACTCAGCTTCTTCTCCAGGTAGTGTAAAATGCTACAATCAGCTCTCATATTTCCAGCTGTCTTCTACTGCTCAAACACCTATCAGTTCCATGTTTGTGCCATCGCCATCATAGTGCTTAGGACTGCAGGCATCACCTGGGTCTCATGAATCTTGAAAACACAAAGTGGTTGAAGGTAGCCATGACCGCAATGCTATGTTTCTGGTTATCTAGACTCTACATTTCTACTCCACCTAGAGGCAATGGTTCTTCTAATTAATGACTATTGGTATTGGATATCGGTGCTACAAATTATCTCACCTCGGTGTAAATCAGTTGAGCACCACCTACCATCTTGTCCATATCATGTCTAAATTGGAATTTGCAGTGCTGTTCTTATCCATCTTTACTCCCTCTTCTTTTAGACTTCAAAATTTTGCTGTTTACATGTTAGTTGAAATCTTGTCTGTCTACCAGAAAAATAATTGTAATAATTTGCTTCATTCCTAAGGTCCGAAATTCAAAAATCGTCTACCTGTGATACATTGTTCCCGAACCAGTAAAAAGCGACACAGCAACCTATTCCCTTTTATGGATATGAAGTGTATTTAACTGTTTCTTGTTATAGTAGGGAGAATAGTGAGCATTTTCCGTTTGTCAAAGTCAAAAACTTTGGTTTTAAGGTTTCACCTCAAATTACTCTCATCCTTTACTGCAGTTCACTCTTCACGCTAATGGGGTCCTAAAAATAGTACATCATTTTCACCGGTTGTCTAGGTCCTTTGGCTTTACCCTTTTAGACTCAAGTCGGATACCCATTCTTCACTTTTACCTTTATGTGCTTTAATCTCAAGGCAGTTCTAGTCTTCTGCCAAGAAACTTGAGATTGATAATTGTAATGGATATCTCAATGCTGAAATCGGTACACATCGTTGAAGAGAATGCATACTTCACCACACAGTCCATAACACATCTGAAAAAGAAGTTCAGGCGGAGAGGAACATATATAACATCAAAACTACTCCAGCTCTTTCCAATCAAAATGCTTCTCTTTCTTTTCATTCACCCTTCTAACCGTCAATTGTTAGTGGTCTAGCATGGAAACGACCTCACATTCTATAAAAGACATGGAATGACGTATTGCAATGTTCAAGGTTGATCTGCTACATCCTAGATTAAGAAGCAAATTTGAAAATTAGCTTAAGTTTAGCTATGAGTTATTATTTTCATATTACAGGTCGTAAATTGAAGGGCCGCAGTATTATTTATTTGAATTGGGATTTGTTTGTTATAAAGATGTTTTAGGGGGTCACACATGAATAAGCTAAGTCCCAAGCTCGAAAGCTAATTATCAGGAGCAGCATGAATTTTATCCCAGAATATACAGTAAACATACTTAACCTCCAGACATAACGGCATCCTCAACCACACAAAGTCGCTTGGTATACTAGTGCTACATTAAGCAACATTTTCTTGCTTGGTCTCAATTTTCATGGTGGTTATAAGGAATCTATAAGGTAGGAAGATGTTCTTCCTATTATTACAGCTCACGTCCTCCTTGGACATCCGTAGTTGTATGACAACAATGTGCAGAGTGATGGCAAACTAGCACGTACAAGTTACTTTCAATATGGAGAATATTGTGTTAAAACCTCAAAGTGTGGAAACTAAGCAGAAATTCGGGAAAGGATCGCCACATTTGAACACAAGAAATGCTTGAGTATCATTATGAAGAAAGATTTTCAACATCAAATCCAAGGTAATGGAGTTGTTTTCATTGTTGTGGTTACGGGAACAAAATCTTCAAAGTTCCTCCCTCTACGAGTGTCTCCTCAAATATACAGGTTGTTGGATGACTTCTCGATGCTGCAACTACCTTGTGAATTATCCCATGAGAAAGTCAACCAAGGTTACCAGGATTTCAGTCCTTGAAATTCGTGGAAATGGAACAGAGTACGCTAGGTTTCTGGTTCGCGGTACACTTAGGGTAGGCTTGGTTGGCTCGCTTAGTTGGATAGGAATTCATTCCCTTTCTCAGAACATATATTGCAAAATCATTATACTCTGAATAATCAGTTAGAATGCAACTCCAGTGAGTCCAAATTCTAACGACCAATCAGAGATCAATTACTGATAAGTCAAAACCACATCAGAAATTGTTCATCTAAGAACAGAAAGCAAACAAAATCGAATTGCAAATGCCAATGAGTCTGTAAAATAATAAGGAGGAGTTTTATGCTGGTCCCTTTCCTTATTTTATTTTTTATTTTTTGATAAGCAGTAAAAATGTATTAAAAAGTAATACTACCTCTATTTCTTCTCTTTCAGCCTACTTCACTTTTTGTCACTATTCACTGAGTCACTTCGACTCGGGGATTTGATCAGCAAAACGATATAAGAAATTGGTAATTTTTTCATGGTCTCGTAGAGTAAACTTTACTCAACAACACCATTAAAAAAAATCCAAAAAAATAATATTGTTTTGCTATCTAAATCACTGAGTCAAAGTGACCCACTTACGGGTTGAAAAGTCAGAGTAGGACAATCCAGAAGAAACGGAGGAAGTACCTCGCAACAAGGTAGAACAAACAACTAAACAAAGAAACCACCTAACTATTCAACTACTTCAATTAACTACTATTTGCTTCATAATTTACAGAAGATTCCAATCTCATTAATTATCTATCCAACTTTGAACAAGAAGCCTTGGCCTTATCAATGCGAATCTTTCCCAAGCTTCTCTCATCTTGAATAGACTGAAAAAGTCTCAAAGATTGCTGCTCCTTACCATTACAAGCTGAACCCAATAATTTCCCAAACTCCAACATGTCATCACCATTTGAGGGAGGCAAATAATCTAGCGGGCTACACAACATCCAGTTCAGGTGCAACATCATTGAACTCAATCAAACTGCCAGCAGCAAGACCCTCCCGCATCCCCTCTTACTCCACCATCGCCCACCACTGTTCACAGTCAAAAACCTCGTCTATATAGTAAATATGCCTGATAGGATACTAATTACATTTTATCTCTTGTAGTCTACACCCCTAGCATGCACTTCAATGCCACAGACATAACCAAACTCCTCGCCCAAACTAAAAGAAGAATTGACATCGCAGTCTTCTTGCTCAACTTCTTTCACCAACGACAACGCTTTCTCGTTACCGTAACCCTTACTGTCGAGAATCCCTGTTCAAAGCTGCCGAGTCTAAAAGCTGTTGCGATAAGGAATATTAATCTTAACCTAAGATCCAAGAACCCCCGACAGTTTTCAGTGACTCAAAACTATTTCTAAGCACAACGCTGCAATTAAAAGAACCAGCCACTCCTTGGCTCGTCTTAGTCGTCGACTTGTGAAAACCAAACCAACCACCAGACTCCTCATCAGCCCACCTCCATTACCCTGCTGGACATTGGTTGAGGTAAAAGAGACGAATTAACAGGACCCCTTTTCACCTTATAAAGGTTAAAATTTGCGACTACTGAGTCCTCACTTGAGGTGCGGGAACCGAAGTGGAAAAATTGGTAAGACACCTTGGCAAACCATGTTCAGTGTTCTGATTTTGGGTCGACTGGGAAAAATTGGTAGGACACCTTGATATTTCATTGGTAATTGGACATTAGAGTTTAGAGTTTAGACTCACGGGAATTACACACTAATATTTGCAATTACTTTGTTTTTGCAATATATGTTCTGAAAAAAACGTTTCTAGAAATTGTACCACTAGGGTAAGGCGAACCCAGGAAGCGAATTCCGATCCAAAGAAGCCTACCACTAACGTACCGCAAACCTGCCACCCCAGCATACGGCATTCCTGTTCCCATCCCTCGAATTGCGACGACTCGCCATCTTTCTTACCTTGGGATAACCAACCTCTGTGTCCATGCCTAGCTTGCAATTCATATAGATGACCCCATAGCAGTACAACGAAATCATGTTAAGAAAGTAAAAGAAATTTTATCAAAATAAAATTAATGCAGATATGAGCTCGCCTCCTTGAAACTCCATAAGAATGACTCATTAGTACACTGAGATGGAATTGTTATTCATATTTCAAAAGTAAGGAAAGCTTGTTCTAATTACTATTGGAATCGAGAATCATAAAGAGAATTATAAAACCCACTAAATGCTGTCAGTACATATAACATCAACTCCTTTTTTTCGACACATCGGAAATAATCATCTCCTTCATTATTGTCATTTCTATTGCAACGTTTCAATCCTGTACCAAACAGGTCCTTGATGGTGGTTCACTACTTCAACCAACCAGCATGCTTCTAATCTGTTGCAACAGTGTCTTGGGACTAACAGCAACCGCTTGATTCACCTTCTTATTCTAAGGATTCACCTAATCAGTCATCTCTGCTTCGACCATACTTAGTTCCCCTATAGTTCTAGAGCTCTCAAAATTCAAGACCGGCTGTGATCCGCAGGTAAATCTATCTGCCAGCAGATGTGTTCTCTATCATTCTATTACTATTGTCTAGGTCTCCACAAGATAGTGATATAGTGATATGTGTTTAAGGTGATCTAGCATATGCTCTTTAACTCACTTGTTATAGTGCGTGAACCTGTTTTCTTATTCAGATTGGGCTACAGATCTGATTGATGGAAGGTGTATAGCTGGATAGTGTTTTCTCTTAGTTCAAACCTGATCAGTTGGATTACACAGAAATACATGTACTCTCTTGGTAAGTGCTGAAGCCTAATATGGATCTGCGAGCAGTAACAGAAATACGGGTTACTTGTTTGACAACAGGTTTCAAGCCTCTTTCTCTCCTGCCAGTATATGGTTTGACAACGTTTTACCAATTATTTTCATTCAAAATCCTGTCTCCATGCCCGTGTAAAACATAATGAAATGTATTCATTTCATCTGTAGGTCAAATCAATTGTAATGCATTCAAATGTTTTTTTATGCTCCTTCAACTAAACAAGACAGAAACCAACAGGAAATAGTAGGAATTGTATGTAGAGTTAGTTCCAGATATATGTATCTTGTATTCTATATATTCTAACCGGCAAACAACATTTTAGGTGATGAATGAGATAATGCAATTATGTGTCTTCACTACTACATCTTTTTTGCTGAAGAATATGCAAACATACACTGACAAAGATGAGCCCGTGTTCAACAAACAAGGGAGAATTCCAAATTTGTGGTATTCATGACTCGTAATTAAAAAAATTGAAGCAAAATTCCAATAAAACATCAATCAATACATGCAAACATAGATAGATAAAGGGATGAGAACATACTGATTTCCGAGAAGAAGAGGATGATCATAACGATAGAGGAGACGAGGGTGATGAGGCCGCCGGAGAGGGTTCTGCTGTAGAAATCCTCATTAATCTTAGGGTAGGCGTCCAAGCTCCGAAGTCTGCCCATTACGCCTTCCATCTTGTCACCGTTGATTTTCCCTATCAATTGAGACGGCAGATACAAAGCCTCGTTTCAGCAAAAATTGATCTGATCTTGGTTGTTGTATATAGAACGAGGCCTTGAATCTACGAGCAAAGGGAGGTCCTTCGAATTTCTCCTCCCTTATCGCTCCCGCTCGCTCTGGTTGTTTCTGGATTTTCAAACGGGGGCTAAGACTCGCCGGAGAACAGCTTCACTTCCGGGTTCTCCGTGGCGAAATCTGGACGACTTGATACCGGCTTTACAAATGGGCCGTCGATAGAACACCAAATTTCGGAGCTATGTACAAAAATGTCATTTTTTTAGGGTAAAAGACAAAAACCACCCATCGAGTATGGGTTATATAAAAAAATACCCCTCGTGTTCGGTAATATACAAAAACCACCCCTGTCAGTTGACGGTGGCTAACGGCAACTAACGGAAATACTAAATACCCATTTTACCCTCAAATAAAAAAAGTTACCCTACTATATATATGTTTTCTTCTCCTTATTCCTTCATTCTACCATCTCTTCTTCTCTCTCTCGCGCGAAACCCAGATGCCTTCCCCGTCAAACCTCATCCCACCACCTCCATCATTTCAGATCAAGATCTCTCTATCTCCCTCCCCTCTCTCTCTCTCTCAACAGATCGACAATGAAAAACGAGAGCAAAACTGGCGACGGCGGTGGTGAGGCGGCGTCGGTCGGAACGAACACCGGTGGTGAGGTGGCGTGCCCCTCTGTCCCTCTCTCTGCTCCTCCCATCGCCACCTACCCCACTCCAATTCCTCCTCCAATTCGCAAACTCTAGGTCACGCCGGCGGGTTCTTGGGTCTCGTCAATTCGACCCAGTTGAAGGACAACAAGTCCGTCGCCGTCTGATTCGATACGAGACTCAGATTCGACATCCTCTCCCGATTCTCTCTCTCTCTCTCTCTCCACTCCCGATCTTTGTTCTCTCCCGACACCCTCTGGTTCGTCGGTCAAGAGCTCCGGTGATGTGGGTTGTGAATTTTGGTGGAATTGGGGTTGTGGGTATGGATTTTTTTATGATTGATGTGATTTGGTTCGCGCTTAATCTTGGTTCTCCTGATCTGTGTTTCTGGTGCTGTGAATTGGGGTTGTCGGTGGGTTGTGAATTTTGGTGGAATTGATTTTTTGACCTAGGATTGTAAAGTTTGGATCTTGGGTTCTGATATGTGTTTCTGGTGCTACAAACTTTGATCTGCAAATCTTTATCATTCAAATTGGACTTTGATCTGTAGGATGTAACTTATGCTAGACTCAACTGAAGAATCTGTTGATCTGATGCGTAGAATCAGGATTCTAAATAAATCAAGGCTTTGATTTGGCTATACAGAGGGTTGCGATAGGAGAAGACACAGTTGTTTACTGGAACCTGTTGAAATTGACATATTCGTGTTTTGAATTGAAGCAACATTCAGGTAGTACTTGAGAAATTAAGATAGGTAGTCTGAACTGTTGTTGTTTGTTTTTGTTTTGGTTGTGTTGGTGGTGGGGATGTGGTGGTGGTGGTGGTGGGGATTTTGTGGTGGCCAAGAACATGAAGAACAACATGAACATCAACATGAACACCAAGAACATGAAACAATAAAAAAAATACAGATAGGGGAAAAATTGTCACAAAAAAGACATATTGCACCCCTATACTACTTGATTGTAACAGGAGGGTGCTTTTCGTCAAACGTCCATCCACAGACAGGGGTGGTTTATGGTTTTTGTATATCCCCGAACACGAGGGGTGTTTTTGTATATACCCCATACTCGAGGGGTGGTTTTTGTCTTTTACCCTTTTTTTATTAACTAAGATTGTCTGTGCCCGAAGGAATTACCTAAAGAACACGATTCATAATCGATATTGCTGGAGGAGAGGATAAAAGTAGCGTCTCCGGTAATTTTATATGATATTCATCAAGTCATGTTCTTACACTTTTGATAATTACGTAAGGGAGAGGGTAAATTTTCAAGTTATGGGTAGTTAAGTAGGTGGTAGGTGAGATTTAAGGGATGTGACTGATTTATTTAATCTAAAACCTGAAAAGTCATAAGTTAGTTAAACCATGCTTTTTATAGAATAGATTGTTTCGTCTCAACCAGATTTTAACCCGGGAGCTCATTGCAGGGCTTCACCCTAGCTGCAAAAGTATCATTTTCCTTTTACAACCCCTCACAATTTATCTCTCGTGTCTTCTTCTTCTATTCTTAGAGATTTTTTTAGAGAAACATTTCATGTCTTACTTTTTTTTGTTTTTTTAATAAAGACCATCAATATCATTCAAAATAGGAAGTCAAACCCAGAGTAAGAGCATCTAGTACATGTCGAGACCAATCAGGAGCTTGAAAATAAAAAAGACATATCATCCTCAACTACTCAACTTCTAGCGAAACACTGTGCAAGCTTGTTTCCTTCGCGCCCAATAAATGATATATCAACAGATTCAAAGTTGGCAGTCAGGTTACAACAAGTTTCCCAACATTCCTTTAAGTCTGCTAGGGGTGTTTGAGCTTTCATCTTCCCGCTAAAATCATGTTTTAGTAGTTGCACTGCCACCAAACAATTTGATTGAAGAATAATCGACTGAATGTGGATGTTCCTTCGCTAATGTAAGTCCCGCCTCCAACGCTGCCATTTTCTGCTAAAAGGGGTATTCTTGTGCGAAGATTTGTGTTGTATCTTCCAGCCATAAACTGACCATTAGAGTCGCGAATGCAGCAGCCAAATCATGTTGATGGCCCGTGGCTGAGCCATAAGGCATCCGTATTAACATTTGCAATTCTCGTGCGACGGTTTAGACCATAGCAACTCCATTGGATCAATTACGTTGTGAAATCACCAACTTTTCCACACAATTTGCTTCCTTGAACCAAGTAACATTGTCCTTTTAGAGCTTTATCGATGCCAGCGGTTCACCAGGTGTTATTTGAACTTTAGTTTGTTGCAGGCACGCCAAATAGCCCAGATGGCTGCGACTAACAATTTACTATCATACCTGGGATTTTCCGAAGGGGTGGTATATATCCAGTCCTTCATCCTCCCTTTTCATGGGGTAACAAAGTCTGGGCCGAAAGTTTATTCCCATTCCTGATATGCCAAAGGAAAATCCCGCAATAAGTGTTCCTCCATTTCAGCAATGTTGTCGCATTGTGCACAACTCGTGTCCACCTCAATCCCCCTGTCCCATAATCTTGTGGTTACCGGTAGAGATCTGTGCCAGGAATCCTTGTCGGGAAAATCATTTTATTTGGGACATCTAAGGTCGATAATGTTTTCAACCAATCTCTATTGGCCAAACCCGTAGATGAGGATGGGTTGCCATTAGCACGGATAGATTAAGCTTTGTATCCTGACGAGACTGGGGAGTGATCGTCGTCCGCTGATTGCCAAAATAAAGTGTCTCCTGTTGGGTTTTGACGTAGGTTACGCAGCGGAATAACAAAAATTTAATTCCTACTCAAAGCCCACCAAGGATCACAGGAAGAGACATTCATAACATGATGAAGGACATAGAAGATGTGTACCTTTTGGTTCGACAGATCACACGAAGAATATTGTCCTCGTCTCTACGGTTAATCCACGTCTAGAGGTGAGATCTAGATTCTTCCTTCTCCTAGTGCTAGATTGGACCGGAGGAAGGGGGAAGAACGAATCAAGAAACGGAAGACAAAGAGAGGCTTCGGCCCTCTCCTTGTGGCCGACGGGTAGGGCGGACGGGCTAGGGGCTTCGGCCTCTAGTCTTGTCTTGCTCTCTCTTTTTCTTTCTCTCCCACTAACTTATGTTATGAGCATTAGTTATGGGAAGGAAGCTAGAGCATCCTTTATATAGTCCAAAAACTCATTGTTAACTACATAAAGGCCCTTCCTAGTTCTACATGAACTTGGATTTGTCCCTTCCTTGCATATTAGTCCCACTAAGTTTGCAAGGTGTTGCAAAGTTATCCTTCTCAATAATTAATCATATTAATTAATCCCAATCTAGTTCAACTCTATTTTACGTGTGACCCTATAGGTTTCTACTTAGTTGGTAGCAACTAATTACTAACATGGCGCGGTGTCTAGCAACACATCCATGAAACTTAACTAATAGAAATAAGTCGGTGATCCCGACAAACCTTTTGTGCCCAATATCACATATTGCACTATCCCTTTGTCTCCATATCCGAATTGAACACGAGACATAAATAGTCCACTCGTATATCCAATCCATAGTTCCTCGATCCTGGGAATATGCTTATGCAAGCAGATAACATCTATATCTCCATATTGATTTATCTGAGTCTGGCAGACATTCAATAAGCACCATTCCTCGAGTGGTCGTGGATATTTACTCCCATTTGTGAGCAGATCTGCAAGATTGCCATCCGTTGAAATCTTGCACATCTTCACATCTCCTCGATCGATCATATCATGAATAATATGGAATCTCCTAAGTACATGCTTTGATTTCTGGGGTGATCTTGGTTCCTTGGCTTGTGCGATCGCCCCAGAGTTGTCACAATACAACTCTATGGGATCCACGATGCTAGTGACCACACCAAGCTCAGTGATAAACTTCTTTATCCAAACTGGCTCTTTTGCTGCTTTCGCAGCAGCAATGTACTCAACTTCTGTTGTAGAATCAGCAACTGTCCCTTGCTTGGAACTCTTCCAGCTCACAGCTCCTCCATTCAGGCAAAACACGTATCCAGAATGCGATTTGTAGTCGTCTTTGTCGGTTTGGAAGCTCGCATCAGTGTAACCAATTACACTCAACTATTCCTTACCTCCAAATATCAAGAACGCATCCTTAGTTCTTCTCAAGTACTTTAGGATGTTCTTGACAGCAATCCAGTGACTGTCACCTGGATTGGGCTGATATCTCACCATACTCAATGCGTATGATACGTATCGTCTAGTACACAACATGGCGTACATGATGGATCCTATGGACGAAGCACAGGGTATACTACTCATGTGGTCCTTCTCAATCTCATTGGAGGGACAGTCATTCTTAGAGAGAGTGACTCCATGCGACATGGGCAAGAATCCCTTCTTGGAATCTTGCATGTTGAACCTTTTCAACACCTTGTCTATATATGTACATTGACTTAGGCCGAGCATCTTTCTAGATATATCTCTACAGATATTTATACCAAGTATATAAGTTGTATCTCCTAAGTCCTTCATTGTGAAACACTTTCCTAGACAATCTTTAACAGATGGCAAAGTAGGAATATCGTTTCCAATGATTAGTATGTCATCCACATACAAGACCAGAAACACTACAGAGCTCCCACTAACCTTCTTGTAAACACAAGGCTCATCTTCGTTCTTGATGAAGCCAAACTCTTTGACTGCGTCATCAAAACGTCGATTCCAGCTCCTAGAAGCTTGCTTTAATCCATAAATGGATCTTTGCAGCTTACAGACTTTATTGACATTTTCTGGATCCTCAAAATCCTCCGTTTGTGTCATGTACACGTCCTCGAGGAGGTTCCATTTTCCAAATCTCATAGTCGTAGTATGCTGCAATAGCAAGTATGGTTCAAATGGATTTAGTCATGGCGACTGGTGAAAATGTTCATCATAGTCAATACCATGAATCTGTCTATACCCTTTAGCTACCAATCGCCCCTTGTAGGCAACTACCTTGCCATCTGAAAGTGTGAGTGTGAAGGTGGTAATGCAGGTAAGATAATCTAGAAGGGGGGGGGGGTTGAATAGAGTATGCCAACTTTTTGCAAAACTTGCTAAGATAATAGGATCTTGTGAAAGCTAGTGAAGTTCAAGGCCTTCAAAACAAGTTCAAGCCTTTGGAATGAAATGCAGTTTGAAATAGATCACTCAAGTCTTTTTCAAGGCCTTGAAAAGAGTTTCAAACCGTTGAAAAACAGACAAGTTTTAATGCTGTAAAAACTGAGTAAGTAAAGAAACTTTAAATGTAAGAGACAAATGATTTATAGAGTTCAGTCCACTTGGACCTAATCTCTACCTGAGGGATCTGATCCTTGCAGGATTTTTAACACAATTCTTATTAATCAAAAGCTAAGCCCTAGATATCAAGCACAGAGAGATGCCTTACCCTATTACAGCTTGTGGTTCTTCCGAACCTATCTAGTATCTGCTCTAGCTAAGTAATTAACTAAGAATTCTCTATTGTTCACCTTGAACAATCCTCGAGAATAAAGATAGAAATATTACAGAAATGATCTACCAATAAAGCACAATACAGAAGAACACTAGAGTGTAGAAACTGCAGTGAAGTATGCAGTAAACTTCTATGAAATGGATTGTGAGATTGATGAACTTCTTTGATGCTTGTCAATCCAGACTTGTCTCTTTCTTTTGCCCGTTGAGTGTTATGTGTGTTTCTTCATAAATGAGCTCTATTTAAACTTCAAACAACTCTGCAATTGTTCCCATATTTTCAGCAACAAATCTCCTATTTTGTAGGCAACAGATTTTTACTCTTTGACAATCTTCTCCAACGGTTAAGTGATCACAATCTCCAGAGATAATAAGGTTATATATGCATTTGAATAGATTGAGAAGCTGTCATACCAGTCATATTAAACAAAAAATTATCTTCTCAATTATTTCCTTCCCTGCACAAGTAAGATTAGGAAATAATCCATACAAACTAGGAAATAAAATTCCCTGCAAAATCATAGCCAAACAGATGATATTCTATGTTCAAACATGTTAGAATAACTTTTTTTTTCATCATCAAATAACAGTAAATCAATAATATGAAGGAGAGATATGAAATCAACTTAGAAGAGTTTACAGAAAACTCCCCCTGAGAATGTTCATATAGGTCAAACAGTTTCAAGGCTTTGAATCCAGTTTCAAGGCCTTGAAAATAGCTAGCCTATGATAACTGATTCAAGGATTTGAAAGCTGATTCAAGGACTTGAAATAGTTGAGCTATTTCAAGCCTTACACAACCTGATCTTACAATCTCCCCCTTGATGAAAGACAAAACCAAATTCTGTTTGATCCTTAGTCTCTGCAAAAAAAAATACTGATTAGTTCACAATTCATAATAACACAGTAATTCCAAAAAGATCCAACTTAATCAATTCAGCAATAGAAAATAAAAAAGTTCAGCAAATAAATCCTAAGAATAAAAACCTAAAAAACCTAGAATTTCTCCCCCTTTTTGACTTTCATCAAAAAATATAGAAAGGATGTTGGATCAAGCGTCTGGAAAATTTTGAAAAGAAAACTTAAAAACTTAAAGAAAGAGAGAGAATAGGTAAGAAAGAGTTGGTAAGATTAAGGGTTTGGGTCCTCATCTCCATCTTGATCTCCTTCTTCTTCATCACACTCTTCAACATCAGTCTTATCATGTTCTTCATGTTCTTCTTCATTCTCACTAGCAACAGTCACTTCTTCAGTCTTGTCCTTTGTAGCAGCCTTTGGATATTTCTTCTTTTTCTTCAAAGTAATCAGCAGATCATCTGAGTCAGGACTTTTGACTTCATCTCCTTTCTGAGCAGCTTGTTCTACCACTTGCTTTCCCTTATCTTTGACTGGAGCAGCCTAGTCCCGGTTGGAATGTTCACTAGGAAAATTCTTGTCAGAACCACCTTTCTTTGTATCTTCTTCATCCTTAGGAACATCAAGAAAAGTCATGCTCCTGAAGATGCTTTCCACCATGTACTTAACTTTCCCCAAATCAGTTTCAAGTCCATAAACAGTTTCTTTGATTTCTTCCAAATCTAACTCCAAACCATCAAGTATCTGATTGTCTGTAGGCTGAGAAGTCTGAATTGAAGTTGGAGTCAAGGTATTGGGCTTAAGAAACTTCTTTGCACCTAATTCTTCTTCAGTCAAATATGAGTACAACTTCCAAATCTTTTCTTTAGTCTTCACCACTCCAATGTTCTCAAAGGCTTTCTCATTAAGCTTTTCTATGCCAGAAGTGACTGATTCCTCTCCACCAGTTGGAATCTCAAAGTGTTCAAAGAAAAATATGAGCAGATTTGCATAGGGAAGAGGATGTTTCCTTTGATTGGTATGGCTAAAGAGCATATGTTCAATCACTAAATTTGGAAGATCAATCTCATAGCCATACATGATCAGATACATGATGTGCAGCATTCTCTCAGTCACCAACTCTCTAGAGTGCTCTCTGGGAAATATACACCTTACCAAAATAGTGTGAAGGACTTTGGCTTCAACATATAACACAGAGTGTGTTAATTGTTTGGATGTGATAGGAGTGTTTGGTAGGTAGAACTCTTCTTTGGCTAGTTTCAGTATCTCTGTCTTTGGTGGGTGATTGTTTGTGTCATACCTCTTGGGACAGCCTTGCACATTGGCAAACTCAGAGTGTTCCAATTCAATCTCTATTCCAGCAACTCTAGATTGAATCACCAAGTGTGCTGATCTCTTAACTTGTTTCAAGTTCAGATAGAAGAGTCTGGTGAGTCTTGGGTAGGCTAACTCTTTAGGGTTCAACATAAACCACAGATAACTCTTATTTAACATAGAGATGCACTTAAGATTCATGTGTTCCACCATATGCATATTGATCATCCTACAGAAAGCAATAGATCTGGAAGCAAAACCATCTAACCACTGACCTTTGGAGGTGTTTGAGACAAACCAAGTTTCATCAGGGGTTGAGTTCTTTAAGTAGATTTTTAGGGCCTTCTCCATATGATCTTCTGGCTGTTCTTCTGTTACCTTCCCTTTCCCTTTTTCAGCTTGAGTTGCCTTCTTCTTTTTCTTCAACTTCTTGGGGCTAGAAATCTTTGTTTCAGGTTGCTTCTCTGCAGCAGCTTTCTCTTTCTTCTTCTTCTTCTTCTTCTTCTTCTTCTTCTTCTTCTTCTTCTTCTTCTTCTTCTTCTTCTTCTTCTTCTTCTTCTTCTTCTTCTTCTTCTTCTTCTTCTTCTTCTCCTTCTTCTTCTTCTTCTTCTGAGGAGGAGGAAGTTGCAACCTTCTTGACTTTATTTTTGCGTAGGAAGATCTGCAACTGCCTCTGCACTAGGAGTTCTAGAGCTAAAGTCTCCACTAATCTCTTGAACTTCATCCACTGCTGCCTTTCTTTTCTTCTCTGAACCAGGTTTTGATCCTCCAGCCATCTTGATTCTGTCTGAGGCTCTTCTTGTGCTCATTAGGGTTTGGGAGAAGAATAGAGAGAGGTAGGAATGATACGTAGAGAAGAGAAGAGAAGAAGATAAATACTATAAGTGTTTGAGTTTAAAAAGGAAACTAGAATATCTCTCTGATCTGAAAGATCTGTAATAATCAGAGAAGATTCAAACGAGTTTTTAATACTATATTTTGCTATATTTTAATACTATATTTTGCTAAAACGAGTTTTTAAAAAAAGTAGGGGCTATATTGAGCAAATATCTACAGAGATATCACCCAATACAAAATGATCCAAGTTTATTGACTACTAGTATAGCAAACTTATTTTCAAGGCTTTGAAAATGTTTTCAAGGTCTTGAAACGTTGCAACACTGCAACAGATAAAAAATCAAAGCTTTGAAATGATTTTTAAGGCTTGGAAAATCTATTCAAACCTTTGAAAGCACATACAACTTACTTTTCTTACCTGATGCTCCCCCTAACCCAACGCATCTTTATTTAACATTCCCTATTCCAATCTTAGAGCTTAGAATCTCTCATCTGCTAATGGTTTAGTGAAGATATCTGCAATTTGCATGTTAGTAGCAGCAAATTCAAGAGCAATATCACCTTTCTCAGCATGATCTCTGATGAAATGGTGTCTGACATAAATGTGCTTGGTTCTTGAATGTTGAACTAGATTCTTTGTAATTGAAATTGCACTAGTGTTATCACATTTGATAGGTATGCTTCGGAAGTCAAATCCAAGGTCTCTTAGCTGTTGAGCAATCCATAGTACTTGTGAACAACATGTTCCCGCAACTATATATTCTGCTTCAGCTGTTGATAGAGAAACTGAATTTTGTTTCTTGGAATGCCAACTGATCAAGGATGATCCAATAAATTGGCAAGTTCTTGAAGTTCTTTTCCTATCAACTTTGCAACCTGCAAAGTCAGCATCTGAAAAACCATACAAAGAAAAATTAGAATGTCTTGGATACCAAAGCCCTAAGTCTTTGGTTCCATTGAGATATCTGAAGATTCTTTTCACTGCACTTAAGTGTGACTCCTTTGGATCAGCTTGAAATCTAGCACACATGCATACACTAAACATGATATCTGGTCTGCTTGCTGTGAGATAGAGTAATGATCCAATCATACCTCTATACTCTTTCACATTGACACTCTTACTATATTCATCCTTGTCTAAGGACAGTGTAGAACTCATAGGAGTCTTGGCTTCCTTTCAATGAGCCATGCTATATTTTCTTAACAAGTCTCTTGTGTATTTGCTTTGATACAGAAAGATGCCCTTATTTATTTGATGTATTTGAAGTCCTAGGAAGAAGTGCAGCTCTCCCATCATGCTCATTTCAAATTCCCTGCTCATAAGACTTGAGAATTCTCTGCACAATTGTTCACTAGTAGCTCCAAACAGGATATCATCAACATAGATCTGAACTACTAGCAAGTCTTTCTCATGAGTCTTTATGAAAATAGTTTTGTCTACAAGTCCACTTTTGAAATCATTTTCAAGCGAAAACTTTGACAATCTTTCATACCAAGTTCTTGGAGCTTGTTTCAAACCATAAAGAGCTTTGTCAAGTTTGTAAACATGATCTGGAAACTTGTCATTTTCAAAACCAGGAGGTTGTGCTACATAAACTTCTTCTTGTAAGTAGCCATTTAATAAAGCACAATTCACATCCATTTGAAATAACTTCATGTTCTTGTGAGATGCAAATTCAAGAAAAATTCTAATTGCTTCTAACCTGGCAACTGGAGCAAAAGTTTCCTCATTATCAATACCTTCTTCTTAGTTGTAACCTTGAGCAACTAATCTTGATTTGTTTCTGATCACTTTGCCACTTTCATCCAACTTATTTCTGAACACCCATCTGGTACCAATGATAGGCTGTTTTGTAATTGGAGGAACCGGGTTCCAAACCTTATTCCTTTCAAATTCATTGAGTTCACTTTGCATAGCAATAATCCAGTATACTTCTTGTAATGCCTCCTTCACAGTTTTAAGTTCTACAAGAGAGATAAAAGCATTAAAAGCACATAAGTTCTTCAACTGTGATCTAGTTTGTGTACCAATGGTTGGATCTGAAATGATGTTATCAACTGGATGAGATGAGAGATATTTGAATCTCTTTCTTGGAGACCAGGGTTCAGGTTCTCCATAGATTTTCTCTGGTCTTGAAGTAGTGGCTTTGTCACTTATATCCTTCTGATCATCTTTTTCAAGGCTATGAGGCTTATTTTCAAGGCCTTGAGCATCATTTTCAAGGTCTTGAAAATGTCTTATGTTTTCTTCTGAGCCTTTCTTGAATCCCATTGGATTCTCAGTCTCTTCCTCTAATTCATGGTTGTTCAAATTCAAGTCCGCAAAACTTTCACTCAAAGAACCATCATAGTTTTCATCAAAAATAACATGAATGCTCTCTTCAGCCAGTTTGATTCTTTTATTGTAAACTCTATATGCTTTGCTATTCAGAGAGTAACCAAGAAATATACCTTCATCACTTCTTGAATCAAACTTACCAAGATTGTCTTTTCCGTTGTTATGGATAAAACATGTGCATCCAAAGGGCTTGAAGTGTGAAAAGTTTGGCTTCCCCTTTGAATAGTTCATAGGGAGTCTTCTTCAGGATAAGTCTGAACAAGCACCTGTTCAGTATATAGTTTGTTGTATTCACAGCTTCTGCCCAATAATGTTTTGGCAGCTTATTTTCAAGAAGCATTGTCCTTGACATATCTTCAAGAGTCATGTTCTTTCTTTCAACAACACCATTCTATTGAGGAGTTCTTGGAGCAGAAAAGTTGTGAGTAATACCATGCTTATCATAGAACAAATCAAATTCTAATTGATCAAATTCTCTACCATGATCACTTCTAATTGAACCTACAGGTAGGTTTTTCATATTTGAAGTTCTCTGCAAAGCTTTGAAAATTTAGAGAGGGCTTCAGATTTTTCTTTGAGAAACATAACCCAAGTAAATCTAGAAAAATCATCTACAACAACTAGCATATACCTTTTAACTTTTGGAGTAGGAGTTCTCATAGGACCACAGAGATCCATATGAAGCAGTTCAACGGGTCTAGTTGTACTTACAAACTTCTTTGGCTTGAAGGAGCTTCTGGTCTGCTTGCCCTGAGCACAAGCTTTGCACAATTCATCTTCTTTGAACTTAATGGATGGAAATCCTCTTACCAAGTCTTTGGAAATCAACTTGTTCAAAGTATGTAAACTGATATGACCAAGCTTTCTATGCCAAAGCTTTGAATCCTCTTTCAAGGCCTTGAGACACTTCAAAATGTTACCTGCAACTTTGTTAGTATGAAAAGTATAAACATTGTTTGATCTAGAGGCTGTGAGAATGCAATTTCCTGATTTCTCATTTTGCACCACACACTTATCTTTATCAAAGATAACCTTATTGCCATTATCACAAAGCTGAGATACTCTAACAAGTTAAATTTCAAACCATCAACTAGATACACATCAGAATTAGATTTTTTAGAATTTGTACCAACTTTACTAATACCAAGAATATTGCATTTGCCTTCGTCACCAAGTGTTATTGAACCTTCAGATTGCTCTTTCAATTCTGATAATAGAGATCTCTTTCCACTCATGTGTCTTGAGAAACCACTGTCAATAAACCACTTCTGTTCTTTCATGTTGGTGACAACCTGCAAACACCAATCACTTCCTTACCCAGCTGTTAGACCAAGTGTGGAATTTGGATCATATTCAGGATCAACGATGTTAGGTGGTCTAACCCCTTTAGGAACCCAAGTCTTTTTAACTTGTCCTTTGAGTTGAAATGGAAAAGTGTTCCTCATTATGTGAGGGTCTCTTCTTCTGAAAGGACAAGTCATTTTAACATGACCAGTTTTGCAGCAGTAATGACATTTAGGAGAAGTTTTGTTTCCAGCTTTCACAAATCTGGTATTGTTCTTTCTTGGAAAGTTTGGATTGAATCCAATACCAACTTTGTGCAGAGACTGTGAAATTCCTCCAAAAATCAAGTTCAACTTGTGTTCTGATCGAGCAAGCTTAACTTTGACCAATTCAGATTCTTGAAGTTTCTCAGTAAGAGTATTCTTTTGTCTATCGAATTCATCAACTTGTTGTTTTAGATTAACAAGGCTGTTACTCATCAAAGAGGTCTCAGTGACTACTTCATTGACTTGTGTTTTCAAGGCTTTGAAACTGGTTTTCAAGGCCTTGAAATCACTATCAGTTTTCTTGTGAGAGATTTCAAGATTCTGATTTAGACAAACAAATTGTAAGTTCTCTTTTGCTTGCTCATTAACTTTTTCTTTCAAAAGTCTGATCTCTTTCAGATAATCTTCTTCATTTAAAAGCATTGTTCTGAGATAATCTGAAAGAGCATCTTTTGGTTTTGAAATCAGACAGTTTACTACTACCTCCATGTTCTTCTCAGAACTTTCATCATGCTTGGCCATGAAACATAGATTGGCATGTTCATCTTCAGATTCTGATTCAATTGAGCTATCTAAATCACTCCATGAAGTTATCATAGCTTTCTTTCTTATATCATGGTCTTTCTTTTGAAAGTTCTTGCTTTTCTTGTGTGGAATATCTCTTATCAAATTTCCTGCATCACCACATTCAAAGCAGTTCATGACTTTTGATTTATTTTGTGAAGAGAACTTACCTTTGTAGTCCTTTCTACAGGATGGTCTATGTCTTTCTCTGTTGAAGTCTTTGTTTCCAAAGTTTTTCTTCATTTTGAGAATCATTGTCAAGGCTTTGGAAATCAAAGCAAAAGGATCTTCATCATCACCATCCTCAGTTTTAAGGATTTGAGTTCTCTCATTCTCTTTGGCTTTGAGAGCTAAGTTCTTGACACTTTCTGGGAGCTCTCCATCAGCTTCATTCATAGATATTTCATGTGTCAGAAGCTTCCCTTGTAGGTCATAAAGTTGTAGGGTTGAGAGATTCTGAGCTTCTTCAATAGCTGTGGTATTTGGTTCCCACTTTGCCTTTGGAAGACTTCTTAAAATCCTCCTCACATTTTCTTCATTGGAAATATATTTTCCCTGTGAATCAAGGTTGTTAACAATGTCTGTGAACCTCTTGAACATGTCTCTGATAGATTCATCTGTATTCATCTTAAACAACTCATATTGCCTGAGATAGATGTTGATCTTGGTTTTCTTGACTTGACTGGTTCCTTCAAAAGTTACCACAAGCTTATCCTAGATTTCTTTGGCAGTAGTGCAGCCTGAAACCCTGTTGAATTCATCTGTACTCAAAGCACAATATAAGATGTTAATAGCTTTGTAATTCTTAGAGAATTGCTCTAATTCAGAAGAGGAGAGTGAGTCTTCAGATTTGAGAGTTTTAATCCCATCTTTCTCTGTGTAGAAAGTGTGAGGTCCATTCTGAATAATGGTCCAAAGCTCTATGTCTTGATCAATGATGAACATTTTCATCAAAACTTTCCAGTGAACAAAATTTTCTCCACAAAATAGAGGAGGTATGTTAGAAGCTCTTCCCTGTGAGAAACCACCATCACCTGCAGTACTCATGATCACCAGATGGTCAAATCTATACGATTATACAAGCTCTGATACCAATTAAAAGTGTGAGTGTACATGTGGTAATGCAGCTACGATACTCTAGAAGGGGGGGGGGTTGAATAGAGTATGCCAACTTTTTGCAAAACTTGCTAAGATAATAGGATCTTGTGAAAGTTAGTGAAGTTCAAGGCCTTGAAAACAAGTTCAAGTCTTTGGAATGAAATGCAGTTTGAAATATATCAGTCAAGTATTTTTCAAGGCCTTGTAAAGAGTTTCAAACCCTTGAAAAACAGACAAGTTTGAATGCTGTAAAAACTGAGTAAGTAAAGAAATTTTAAATGCAAGAGACAAATGATTTATAGAGTTCAGTCCACTTGGACCTAATCTCTACCTCACTGATCTGATCCATGCAGGATTTTTAACACGATTCTTATTAATTAAAAGCTAAGCCCTAGATCTCAAGCACAGAGAGATGCCTTACCCTGTTACAGCTTGTGGTTCTTTCTAACCTATCTAGTACCTGCTCTAGCTAACTGATTAACTAAGAATTCTCTATTGTTCACCTTGAACAATCCTCGAGAGTAAAGATAGAAATATTACAAAAATGATCTACCAATAAAGCACAATACAGAAGAACACTAGAGTGTAGAAACTGCAGTGAAGTATGCAGTGAACTTCTATGGAATGGATTGTGAGATTGATGAACTTCTTTGATGCTTGTCAATCCAGACTTATCTCTTTCTTTTGCTCGTTGAGTTTTATGTGTTTTGCTTCAGAAATGAGCTCTATTTAAACTTCAAATAGCTCTGCAAATCTTCCCAGATTTTTAGCAATAAATCTCCTATTTTGTAGGAAACATATTTTGTCTCTTTGACAATCTTCACCAACGGTATGTGATCACAATCTCCATAGATAATGTCGTGATCTTGCATTTGAATAGATTGAGAAGCTGTCATACCAGTTAGATTAAATACAGAATCATCTTCTCAATTATTTCCTTCCTTGCACAAGTCAGATTAGGAAATAATCCCTGCAAACTAGGAAATAAAATTCCCTGCAAAATCATAGTCAAACAGATGATATTCTACGTTTAAACATATTAGAATAATTTGTCTTTCATCATCAAATGACAGTAAATCAATAATATGAAGGAGAGATATGAAATCAACTTAAAAGAGTTTACATAAAACTCCCCCCCCCCCCGAGAATGTTCATATAGGTTAAATAGTTTCAAGGCTTTGAAAATAGCTATACTATTTTCAAGCCTATGATAACTGATTCAAGGATTTGAAAGATGATTCAAGGCCTTGAAATAGTTCAGCTATTTCAAGCCTTGCACAGCCTGATCTTACACCATCCATGTCGGTCTTCTTCTTGAAGACCCATTTGCACCCTATGGGGAGAGCCCCTTCAGGTGGTTCCACCAAATCCCATACTTTGTTGGTGTACATGGAATCCATTTAGGATCTCATTGCTTCTAGCCACTTCTTGGAGTCTGGGCCTTTCATGGCCTCCCCGTAGGTTGCAGGCTCATCATCCATGAGTGGTACGTCATCGGGATCAGTCACGAGAAGTCCGTATCTCTCTGGATCATGACGCACCCTTCCTGACCTACGGAGTTCCTGTGTTATCTGAACAGGTCCCTCCATAACAACTTGCGGTTCCTGCTCATGTTCCATCATCAGTTCAGTGATTTGTGGTTCTTGAATTTCTTCAAGTTCTACAGTCCTCCCAATTTCTTCTTTAGAGACAAACTCTCTTTCTAGAAACACGCCGATCCGAGCTACAAACACTTTGTTCTCCGTGGGATTGTAGAAGTACTGTCCTTTCGTTTCCTTAGGATATCCCACAATTTACACTTATCCGCTTTGGGATCGAGCTTGTATGTTTGTAAACGCTTTACATAGACATCGCAACCCCAAATCTTCATAAACGACACTATGGAACGCTTCCCAGTCCATATCTCATATGGTGTCTTCATGACTGATTTGGATGGAACACAGTTAATGGTAAAAGTTGCCGTCACTAGAGCATGTCCCCAAAATGATATCAGAAGATCTGTTTGAGACATCATAGATCGCTTCATATCCAATAGTGTGCGATTCCTCCTCTCGGACACGCCATTCCATTGTGGCGTTCCGGGTGGAGTGAGATGAGATATTATACCACACTCACTAAGATACTCATCAAACTCTTGGCTCAAGTATTCTCCTCCAAGATCCGATCATAGATCCTTCAAACTTTTACCAAGTTGCTTCTCTACTTCATTCTTGAATTCCTTGAACAATTCAAAGGATTCGGATTTGGCCTTCATATGGTACACAAATCCATATCTACTGAAATCATCAGTAAACGTAATGAAGTAGGTGTAGCCACCTCTGGCAGGCGTGGGGAACGGCCCACATACATCGGTATGTATGAGCTCCAGTAACTCACTAGTCCTCTCACCTTTCTTATTGAAAGGGGACTTTGTCATTTTTCCTAATAAACAAGATTCACATGTCTCATATGATTCCAAATCAAATGAGTCTAGAAGTCCATCCTTATGGAGTCTAGATATGCGTTTTTCATTTATATGGCCTAAACGACAATGCCCTAGATATGTAGGATTTAAATCCTTAATTTTTAATCCTCTTAGTATTTATTTTATAGATTGGATTATTTATATCAAGAATATACAATCCATTAGACAAATGCGCACTACAATAGCGCATACTACCAAAATAAATGGAGCAACACTTGTCCTTTATTGAAATAGAAAAACCCTTCTGGTCCAAACAAGAAATGGAAATAATGTTTCTGCTCATAGCAGGCACATAAAAGCAATTGTCTAATTCTTAAATAAGTCCAGAAGGCAAAGATAGCTCATAAACGTCTATAGCTAATGCAGCAACTCTTGCTCCATTCCCGACGCGTATATCTATCTCCACTTTAGTCAATCATCTACTTCTTTTCAAATCCTTCACATTTCGACAAATGTGAGAACCACATCCAGTATCCAATACGTAAGATGAAGAAATAGATAGATTGACGTCTATAAAATAAATAACTGGTGGTGGTTGAATCACTATTCCAAGCTTCTTATCCTCCAGAAATTTAGGGAAATTTCTCCTCCAGTGACCCGGCTGGCTACAGTAGTGACACTCACCTTTAGCCACGCCTCCACTAGGCTTTAGGGCTTCCTTGGATTTTGCAACTTTATTGCGCTTTCCTTGAGAAGTAGAGGAAAATCCTTTGCCCTTCCTCTTATGCACCATCATTATGGCTTTGCCCTTGCCTTTATTGATGCTCTGTTCAGCTATCTTTAGCATGTTCAACAAGTCTGGTAGAGTCTTACATATTTCGTTCATGTTATAGTTCATGATGAACTGATTATAACTGTCAGGCTACGATTGCAAGACAAGATCAGTTGACAAATCTTGGCTAAGTGGGAACCCCAGTCTCTCAAGGTTCTCACTGTACCCGATCATTCGGAGTACATGAGGACCTACTGGATTCCCTTCTGCAATACCACTCTTGAACAATGCTTTGGACGCCTCATATCGCTCATGCCTTGCCTGTTCCTGAAACAATTGTTTCAAGTGTATGATCATATCATAGGCCTCCATGTTCTTGTGCTGCTTCTGAAGCTCAACAGTCATGGTGCAGAGCATGAGGCAAGTCACGTCATTAGAATCATCAATATGTTTCTGACGTTCCCTTACATCCGCTAGAACAGACTCATCCTGTGGTGGGGCTAGAATTGAAGTGTCCAAGACGTACAAATTCTTTTCTTTCTTAAGGACATTTCTTAAATTTCTATACCATTCAAGGAAATTTGTTCCAGACAGTTTGTCCTTTTCAAGGAAAGATCGTAGGGATGAAGTCGGTGCGTTGTTGTTTGCCATTTGAAATTCTACAAAACGAGAAATGTGCAAGTGTAGTATTTTAAACAATTTAACTATATTCAACAATGGCTAGATCATTAAATATAACTCCCACTATTTTTCTCGGATTAATAGCCCTCACCATCAATGCGGAAAATATCATGTATATTTTCTAGTAGGTCCAAGATCCATTTTTCACTTCTTCTTGAGCTTGCTTTGGCAAGTCACCCAAGAATTGGTTATTTAGGTAGGAACCATTCCAATTACATCATATTCAACTCTTGGTCCAATTAGGTGAATAACTCTTTATACTTTATACTTTAGATAACGCGTAATTGTCATGTCTCTAGGTTCATCAATCCAATTGATTCGTACCCAGTTGCGTCCAACCTCTTGCTTCAACATACACACATTACTAGCTTGTGTCGTCGGCAACACACCATGGTAAATTACAATCGCCTTGCTTTGGCAAGCCCGAATTTTAATAAACCCTGATCAAGAAGGGTGTTTAGGTAAGAGAAGGCAAAACGCAATATTCTATTTGAGGGATTAATCATTGTTAATTTGTTTGGTTGATCCAATCAACATGATCCACTTATTTGAATTAGAAAATCCACAATAAAAGACCATATTTGTTTATTATTATCTTGTTAACGTTTTGCTAGTATCGCCATACACACAAAATAAATAACAAGACATAAATAGTAAATATCCACAAAATAAAAAAATAAAACGTGTTATGGATATGGTCCCTAGACTAAGATATTATCAAGCCAATGATAATATCTATTTGCCCTAAAGTGTCAAGCTCATCTCCATGTGCTCCACCATAGCCGCGCGCCTAGGGTAGGGAGTATTCATAGTCTTTTTGGCTTCTTGGTTCTCCGGTCTTCTATTCCATGCTCTTGGCTATCATCTAATTATTTCTATTTCTAGCCTAACATCTAGAATAAATAAATAAATAAAGCCTCACATATTGAGGAGAAAAACTACTCGTAGGCCGTAAAACCTAATTAATTATTACATTAATTTGATCAGCTCGCAGGCCGTAAACCAAACCACAAAAACATAAAACATCCACAATCTAGGCCATATCCATCCACCATGCAACCAAGCTCATAATACAGGTAAAGCCAAATTTTAACATGCTTGTTCAATTTTTAGTTGTTTTGGACATACTAGGGTCAAAACGGTCCAAGAGGTTCACCAAGGGAATGGCCGAACCAACCAATTAACCGCCACACTAGGCCCGAGCCGGCAGGCCCCTAGTCCAAACGGCTAGGCCGTGCGCTAGGGTGCGCCGCCCCCCTTGGGCCGTGTGTCTTGGACGGCTAGCAGGGGAGGGGCGGTTCCCTTGTGGAGCCGCTCCTTCCCATGGAATTGTTCCAAAAACAATTCCTTCCTTGTTGGGTTGTTTCCAAAACACCCTTTGCCTTGATGCCCAAGTTTAATTGTTTCCATACTTGAAAAATCCCTTTTCTAAGCATGTGCCCAAACCCTAGTTCTAGATCCAAAATTCCACACATCGTATGTGATCAAACTCACCAATTTACACATCCAATGTTAAATTAGGTCTTGTTTATTGCATCTACTATGCTAATTAAATTTCAGTTTCGCGAAATATGAATAAAACGGTGTAAAACTGAAATCGTAACACATAAAATCATGTTATGCACTACGACTTGTGGCTCTGATACCACTGTTGGGTTTTGACGTAGGTTACGCAGCGGAATAACAAAAATTTAATTCCTACTCAAAGCCCACCAAGGATCACAGGAAGAGACATTCGTAACATGATAAAGGACATAGAATATGTGTACCTTCTTGTTCGGGGGATCACACGAAGAATATTTTCCTCGTCTCTACGGTTGATCCACGTCTAGAGGTGAGATCTAGATTCTTCCTTATCCTAGTACTAGCTTGGACCGGAGGAATAGGGAAGAACGAATCAAGCAACGGAGGACAAAGAGAGGGTTCAGCCCTCTCCTTGTGACCGACGGGTAAGGCGCACGGGCAAGGGGCTTCGGCCTCTAGTATTATCTTGCTCTCTCTTTTGCTTTCTCTCCCACTCACTTATGTTATGAGCATTAGTTATGGGAAGGAAGCTAGAGCATCCTTTATATAGTCCAACAACTCCTTGTTAACTACATAAAGGCCCTTCCTATATCTACATGAACTTGGATTAGTCCCTTCCTTTCATATTAGTCCTACTAAGTTTGCAAGGTGTTTTAAAGTGATCCTTCTCAATAATTAATCATATTAATTAATCTCAAATCTTGTTCAACTCTATTTGACGTGTGACCCCATAGTTTTCTACTTAGTTGGTAGCAACTAAATACTAACATGGAGCGGTGTCTAGCAACATATCCATGAAACCCAACTAATATAAATAAGTCAGTGATCTCGACAAACCTTTTGTGCCCAATATCACATAATGCACTATCCCTTTGTCTCCGTATCCGGATTGGACACGAGACATAAATAGTCACACTCGTATATCCAATCCATAGTTCCTCGATCCTGGGAATATGCTTATGCAAGCAGATAACATCAATATCTCCATATTAATTTATCTGAGTTTGGCCAGACATTCAATAAGCACCATTCCTCGAGTGGCCGTGGATATTTACTCCCATTATGTGGGAGGGACAAATCCTCTCTACATCACTATGATCTCTTAGCTTGCTTCCTATCATTCCCGATAACTACCTTTATAGTTACCCAGTTAGGGTGTATTTCACAACTAGAGTATCTAGTGACTTCAAGTCCTAGGATTGAAATTATATTAGCACTACGAGAAGCGATTGTGACTTTAACATAATCTAATGTATCCTTCTCGTCGTGGGTCAATCCAGTATGCCATTACTCCTAATGCATACCCATGTGTTAGAACTGATATCTCCATATCAATCTACACACATACTAGTCTATATTTGATCGTCCTATTAATCAATATAATGGACTAGAGATATTTAAGATAAACAACGCATTGTATCTAAGGACTTCATTATATTAAATATCACAATAAATAATAAATGAATATTCTAGCCAAAACAATGTTCATACTAAATATGGATTGCCTCTATAGCATCTATTCCAACATCTCCTACCGGCTCATTCTGGAGCACCATAGTTTCAATAAGTTGCGCATCAATAGGAGCAAGAAGTCGATTCAAACGATCCATGTTCCAGGTCATGTCCGAGTGTTTTATGAGATACTCCACCTATAAATTCTCAGCTCCCTGCGGGCAAGGAGTTAGTACTATTTACATACTCTGCCTCGGTCCAACTATCTTCAAATATGCGGATGTCTCGGCCGTTTCCAACTTTATACGTATTGTGGTCCGACTCAGATAATTTGTAATATTAATATACAATGCACTACATGATTTGAGTTATTTAGTTCCTGAATTGACAAACACTTAGAAATAGTGCGCGATCCTAGATTGAACACATTATGACTCATACTATTTAATGGTAGATAACAAACAAGCACAAAAGTATGAGTGTGTCTACTTATCTATACCCCCTAATCACGAGACATCGAAATTCTACTTTGTAGAGAAAATTAGATCGTCCCTTTCCGCAAACATTATAAGAGATAATTGACAAGATAATAAAACCTAATCTATTCTATTCAATGACTATGTAAAGATCACTTGTCGATGCAATGATATAATTGTAAAGTAAATTAGACAATACAACAGTTATATGAAAAGTAAATATGCACGACACACAAGTTTTTTTCCGTGGTGAAACCTTCAACGTGTTTGATAACTCCTTCATAAGAGTTATCTTATGTAAATATTACATTGTCATTTTTGTGCGTTTCGGTGCAAAGTGACGAGATTTGAGCCAAAATATGAAGAAAATGCACTTTTGGATGTTTTTGAGCTTTCAAGTACAATTCGGGCGTTTCTTAATGGTTTTGAGTATGATTTTGATAATTTATCACATTTGATCTTCGCGGTAGTGTTCGTTTTGTTGTTTGACAGGAATTGCGCATGCGGGAATCAAGTGGAGAGAAGAAACGAGCTTCGGAATAGAAGAAAAAGACGAATTTGGCGCGTTTTCGATGTTTTAGCCAAATTTTGACAATAATTGAGAAAAAGGAGAAAATGGTCCAGAATCGGGGATTTCTCTACATGATCGAAGTCTACGTCGCAAAAGGAATTCATAGGTGCAAAAATCACGTTCATCGGAGTTCGAAATCAAAATCCGGGTCCTTATTTGCTTTTCAAAAAGCTTAGTTCCAGAATGTTATAGAGAAAATTAAGGATGTTTTGAGGATATTTTGAGTTGTACAATGAAGATGGAGGTGATACCGGTGGAAATTGAAAGTAGACTCAAAGAGCTTTCAAACGGCGGGTCACGGAGCTAAAACAGAAGTCGGACGAGAAAGTTATGGCACGGAGAAAGTCAGATAAAAAAAGCTGAATTTGACTAAGTATCAACTAGGTCGCACGACCTCTATAAACAGGTCACACGAACTAAGATCAGAGGTCTCACGACCTTTGTAGCTGACCATAGAAATTCTAATTATTGGTGACAGGTCACACGACCTAGTTTCATAGGTCACACAACCTGGTCGTGAGTAGCAGATTTTGGAAACGTCTTGGGGTAAATTTGTAATTACTCCTAACTTATTCTAAACACTTCGAGAACGTATTAGACTGGTGAGGGTTTGTTTTGAGAGGTTAGACATTGTTTTTGACGCACTAGAGCTTGGAGATCGTGAGGAGAAGCTTTGGAGCATTCGTTTGACTTCTAAACTCCTTTTCTTCTCTAGTTTTGCTTATTGATCATGAAAAATTGTATTGCGATCATGTTTGTGCGTAACTAAAACTTTTTCTCAGATATCTCGTAGGGATCTAGGTTTTGATCACTATGTTTGGTGATTTATGGATTTGCTTTCATGCATTCGAGCTTAATTGATGATTTCCTTATCTAGTTATGTGTGTTTTATGCGTTTTATTCATATTTTCTATTGTATACGTATTAATAGGATTGAGTTAGGTATTGAACATTAGAGAAATCAACGTTTATTGCCCAGAAAACTGAAACACACACACTAGCCGTATCTTGGGTTGAGAAATCTTGCTAGTTAGCTAAGAACAAAGAGTAGATTAAAGATCGTAAAGCGTGCTTAAACTTTATTATGCTAGAGAAACCAGCATTGATAGTTTAAGTATAGGTGTTGGTTGAGACATCTTCAACATAAATGTGCTCGTGTAGCTAGAACAAAGAATCATCGTGTTAGTAGGACGTAAATCCAACATAGTGTGAAACACCTAGTAACCCGTAGAGATATCCTGACTTTGTCAAACTTTGAGAAAAACTTAAAATAATTCGTCTTTGTTAATCGTGAAGCAATTTGATTGGTTAATTGAGATTCGTACTTTCTTTAATTTTAGTAGAGTTAGTAAAAACAAACAACTACGATCGGCCCACATAAGGATTGGTTTTAACACTTATTTACAAGAAGTCTCTTAGGTTCGATAAACCCGAATTTCCAGATATTACTACATGCGACAGCCGTACACTTGCGGTTGAATCGTGTCAATTTTTTGGCGCCGTTGCCGGAGACTTCGGTTGAATTAGTTAGGCATATTAACTTTAGGGAATTTTATTTTTTCTTTTGTTTATTTATTTGTAGATCTCACCTGCTTCCTAGTGAATAATTTTGCAAACATGTTGGTGATCATGTGGGAGCATAATTCTTATGGGCAATTTCCACCCTATTAACCGTACTAATCCCATGGAGATATATACATCCCTCCTCCTTGCAATCAAGAAGATGCAGAGATTAAAGAAATATTGAAGCTTATGATAGCTTAAATGGACATAATGGAGGGAGGGGTTAATAGGATGGATGAAATTGTCTAGCTTCAGGGACAACACTTGGCAGAACTTTCGAGTGCATTGGCATATGAAGATAATGACAATGGGCCAAGAAACATCATTCTTGACTTAGTTTAGGAGTATGAAGAGGAAGACGAAGAACCCCCAGAGGTCTATGTATATAATACTATTCGTCATATAGATCCTTGGGCTGCTTCAAAACCAGATTCAGAATCTGATAGGGATGAGGTAGTGACGCCTATAAAACTTGTGCCTCGCATAATTCTGGAGCCATGGCATGAATGGGAGAGTGTGGACATCGCGAGCTTATCGCCCACTGAAGATATTTGCTGTGAGGAAGAAAGCCATGAAGATAAGAAATTATTGCCTGGGGATGCTCACATGGACATATATCAATAAATTTTTGAGTCTAATCCATATCTCTTGGAGATCATAAAATGGGGTGAATCACATGAAGAAGACCAAAGACCCTAGTTTTATGCATTACATGATTTGCCACCTGTGATTCCAAGGCAAGAACTAGGAAAGGAAGCAATCAAGACGGCACTCATTGCCATTACTATTCGTCTTGGGATTTTATTTCCACATGACCAGTCCTCAATGATGATGCTTTTAAAAAATTAGAAGAAGAAGAAGAAGAGGAGAGGTACAAGGGATCATGATGTGGTGAATGAATTCTCAAGAAGACCGGTGATCAAGGAGTGGAAGCACAAAAAAGAAGAAATTTTTTCAGGTCGTCTTCTACAATTTCGTCGCGCTATACACATCTCATGCACGCTCACTTGAGAAGAGACAAAGAGAGAAGCGATGGTGGAAGAAGAAAAAGTGGAGAGAAAAACCTCATTAATCATATTTGAGGTAATTGGGTCGGGTCGTCGACCTTAAATTACAAGGCGCTTGTTGGGAGGCAACCCAACGTATTTATTGAATTACTATAGGGAGTGTGTTTTTAATACAGTTGTGTGTGTTTTATTTATTTTGGTGAGATGAGAGAGAGTTAGACTAACCATGGTTTCCTAGTGATATACTTGAGCATGTCATAGGAGAATCGACCCCGGTGTGCCATGACACACATGACCTTCACAGGTACTCGCATTGGCGAGTTGGGATTCTTAAGACACAGATTTTAGCAGAGGAGGCAGTCGACCCCGGTGTGCGAGTACACACTGACTTATTGGGAGCGCGGTGATACCACTAGTTCTTGGGGACTGCTTGGCAAGAATTTCGTCTCCTCCCTTGAGGAGGTTGTGAGTATTTTCTTCTCTTGTAGAAATTTGTGTTCAATTTTTTTATGTATGTCATGCTCCATCTCATGTACTGTCCTTTCGCATTGATTGCTGAGTCCTATGTCTAATCTCTAAATTGGTTGAGGACAACGAAGCATTCAGTGTGGGGTTGGTTTTACAGTCTATTAGCCAATTGTGTCTTGCATAGGCAGTTACATGTAGGATGTTTAGTTCGTATGGTGAGTCAGTGTTGTGGTTTGTCATGTTTTTACATACATTGTCGTATTGTATAGAGTATAGTTACATATTGTTTGCACTTTTACATAATTGAGTATACGCCCAACAAAGTAAATTGTTTAGAGTCAATTTTTTTTTGAGTCAAAGCCTTACGTATAGAGTTAGGATATTATGAAAAATGAAAAAAGAATGAAAAAATTGAAAATTTGAGAAAAGACAATTGAGAGAAGCATAGACTTGGTTGATTTAGTGAGATGTGAAAATTTTAGGCGTAGGGTGTGAATTTTGACCGAGAGTGACATTTTTAGTTTCCCTAGTAAGTATAGAGAGAATCTCATTACGGGAATGCCTTCCTATTTTTGGACTAAATGAAATTTGTAAAATCTAAAGTGTGTGTTGTTTTTATCTACAAGAGCTGAGTGTAGGGTTTTGATTCATGGATCGCGCAAACGGAAGCATAATCAAACAAATAACCATGCAAAACCCTCCAAGGATCACAAGTCTAGATGCATAACGATAGTGAAGGTAAGAAATCATAAACACACCTTTGGGTTCTCCTTGATGACTTCAAACGCGAATAGTGTCACGTTCTCTATAGTTGATCCACGCCTAGAGTTGATCCTAGATCTCCAATCTCCTTGGTGCTAGCCCGGAATGAGAGGAGGGTGAAGGAATCACGCAAAACGAGACAAGGAAAGGGGCTCGGACCTTCCTTTTGGCCGACGGGGTGAGGGGCGGCGGCAAGGGGCGGCGTCGCTCCTTGTTTCTTGCTCTCTCTCTCCTTTGTTCTCTCCCACTCTTGTTATGTTCTCTTTAGAGCATAAGTTATGAGGAAGGAAGGAAGGAGGGTCCTTTATATAGTCCAACAACTCCTTGTTAACTACCTAAAGGACTTATTCTAGTCCTACTAGAATTCAATTTAGTCCCTTCCTTGCAAATTAGTCCCTACTAAGTTTGCAAGGGTTTGCAAAGTGATCCTTCTAATTAATTAATCCAATTAATTAATTCCCAAATCTAGTACAACTCCATATAGCGTGTGACCCCATAGGTTCTATCTAGTTGGTAGCAACTCTTTGCTAATATGGAGCGGTTTCTAGCAAAACATCCATTCTAGCCAACTAATAGAATAGTCATCTAGACAACCTTGTACAAGTAATTGTCTCATCCCTTTGCCTCCATATCCGGATTGGACACGAGACATACAAGTCACACTCGTATATCCAATCCCTAGTTTCTCGATCCATGGAATAGCCTTATTCGTGCAGATAACATCAATATCCCATATATTGATTTATTTGAGTCTGGCCAGACATTCTATAAGCACTATCCTTCGAGTGGCCTAGGATATTTGCTCCCGTTATGTGGGAGGGGCAAATCCTCTCTACGTCCACTACGATCTCTAAGCTTGCTTCTCATTGTATCCAGTACACGCCTTTATAACTACCCAGTTACGGTGTAGCGTTTAACGCTACCAAGATCACAATGATCCACAACTAGAATATCTAGTGACTTCAAGTCTAAGGATGACAATACCATTGTACCCGAGAAGCACTTGTGACTTAACATAACATGTATGTAGCCTTCTCGGTGATGGATCAATCCAGTGCAACATTCCCTAATGCACACCTATGTGTTGGATCGTGATATCTCCATATCAATCCAACCCCATACTAGTCTATAAATGATTGTCCCATTTAATCATTATACTTGACTAGGGATATTTAAGATAAACAACACGATTGTAAATCTAAGGACTTCAGTATATTAAATATCCAATAAATAATAAATGAATTTTTCTAGCCAAATACAAATTCATACTAAACTAGATTGCCTCTAGGGCATCTATTCCAACAGTCTCCCACTTGCACTAGAGCCAATCTGGCGCATCTCGTATGCCCATACTCCTAGTGTGCCCTTCATGCTTCCACTGCGTGAGAGGCTTCGTAAGCGGGTCTGACAGATTATCATCTGTAGGAATCTTGCATATCCGAACGTCTCCTCTATCGATAATATCTCGAATCAGATGAAACTTCCTGAGCACATGCTTGGACTTCTGGTGCGATCTGGGTTCCTTTGATTGCGCGATCGCCCCAGTGTTGTCACAGAACAACTCCACTGGATCCGCAATGCTAGGGACCACACCAAGTTCAGAAACAAACTTTCTGATCCAAACAGCCTCCTTTGCTGCGCCATTTGCAGCAATGTACTCAGCCTCTGTTGTAGAATCAGCCACCGTCTCTTGCTTGGAACTCTTCCAGCTCACCGCTGCTCCATTCAGGCAAAACACATATCCCGACTGTGATCTAAAGTCATCTCTATCGGTTTGGAAGCTTGCATCAGTGTAACCCCTTACACGCAACTCTTCCTCACCGCCAAACATCAAGAAAGCATCCTTAGTTCTTCTCAAGTACTTTAGGATGTTCTTGACAGCAATCCAGTGACTCTCACCCGGATTGGATTGGTATCTGCTTGTCATACTCAAGGCATATGACACATCTGGTCTAGTACATAACATGGCGTACATGATAGACCCTATGGCCGAGGCATAGGGAATCCTACTCATGCGTTCCTTCTCAATCTCATTGGAAGGACAACCACTCTTCGAAAGAGTGATTCCATGTGACATGGGCAAGAATCCCTTCTTGGAATCTTGCATGTTGAACCGTTTCAACAACTTGTCAATATATGTACTTTGACTTAGGCCTAGAAACCTCTTAGATCTATCTCTATAGATCTTTATACCGAGTATATAGGCTGCTTCCCCTAAGTCTTTCATTGAGAAACACTTTCCTAGCCAATCTTTCACAGATTGCAGCATGGGAATGTCGGTTCCAATGAGTAGTATGTCATCTACATACAAGACCAGAAAAGCTACAGAGCTCCCACTAACCTTCTTGTAGACACAAGACTCTTCTTCGTTTCTGATGAAGCCAAACTCTTTGACCACTTCATCAAAACGTCGATTCCAACTCCTAGAAGCTTGCTTCAATCCATAAATGGATCGTTGCAGCTTACAGACTTTGTTGGCTTGCTTTGGATCCTCAAAACCCTCCGGCTGTATCATATACACGTCCTCGAGGAGATTCCCATAAAGGAATGCTGTTTTGACATCCATCTGCCAAATCTCATAGTCGTAGTATGCTGCAATTGCAAGTAGGATTCGGATGGATTTGGTCATAGCGACTGGTGAAAAGGTTTCATCATAGTCAATACCATGAATCTGTCTGAATCCTTTAGCCACCAATCGGCCCTTATAGGTAATCACATTACCATCCATGTCGATCTTCTTCTTGAAGACCCACTTGCACCCTATGGGCCGCGCCCCATCAGGTGGTTCCACCAAAGTCCATACTTTGTTGGTATACATGGATTCCATCTCGGATCTCATGGCTTCAAGCCACTTCTGCGAGTCTGGGCCATTCATGGCCTCCTCATAGGTAGTAGGCTCATCATCTATGAGCATCGTGTCACCGAAATCAGTTACGAGAAGTCCGTATCTCTCGGGTTCCTGGCGCACTCTACTAGATCTACGAGGCTCTTGTGTTACCTGAACAGGTGGATCCACAACTGCTTGTGATTCCTGTTCATGTTCCATAATCGGTTCAGTGATTTGTGGTTCTTGAACTTCTTCAAGTTCTACATTCCTCCCACTTGCTTCTTTAGAGACAAATTCTCTTTCTAGAAACACGCCGGTCCGAGCAACAAACACTTTGTTCTCGGTTGGATTGTAGAAGTAGTATCCCTTAGTTTCCTTAGGGTACCCCACAAATTTACACTTATCCGATTTAGGCCCTAGCTTGTCTGATTGTAAACGCTTTACATAGACATCGCAGCCCCAAATCCTCATGAACGACAGTGTGGGACGCCTCCCACTCCACATCTCATATGGTGTCTTCATGACTGATTTAGATGGAACACGGTTAATGGTGAAAGCTGCACTTAATAGAGCGTAGCCCCAAAATAATAATGGAAGATCGGTTTGACACATCATAGACCGAAACATATCCAATAGGGTTCGATTCCTCCTCTCGGACACGCCATTCCATTGTGGCGTTCCAGGTGGAGTGAGTTGGGACACGATCCCACACTCTCTAAGATAGTCGTCAAACTCTTGGCTCAAGTATTCTCCTCCACGATCCGATCGTAGAGCCTTGATACTTTTGCCAAGTTGCTTCTCTACTTCATTCTTGAATTCTTTGAACACTTCAAAGGATTCGGATTTTGCCCTCATAAGGTACACAAATCCATATCTACTGTAATCATCAGTGAATGTAATGAAGTAGACATAACCACCCCTGGCAGGCGTGGCAAATGGTCCACACACATCGGTATGTATGAGCGCCAATTGCTCACTAGTCCTCTCACCTTTCTTATTGAAAGGGGACTTTGTCATTTTTCCCAATAAACAAGCCTCACATGTCTCATATGATTCAAAATCAAATGAGTCTAGTAATCCATCCTTATGGAGTCTAGATACACGTTTCTCATTTATGTGGCCTAAACGACAATGCCATAAATAAGCAGGATTTAAATCATTTATTTTAATCCGCTTGGTATTAATGTTGTAGACAGGATTGCTTAGATCAAGGACATAAAGTCCATTAAATAATTGCGCACTAAAATAGTGAATATTATTCAAATAAAAGGAACAACAATTGTTCTTTATTGAAATAATAAAACCTTCCTTGTCCAAACAAGAAATAGAAATAATGTTTCTGCTCATAGCAGGCACAAAATAGCAATTATTTAATTCTAAAACTAATCCTGAAGGCAGAGATAGCTCGCACTATGGCCAACGCAGCAACCTTTGCTCCATTCCCAACGCGTAGATCTACCTCCCCTTTAGCCAATCTTTTACTTCTCTTTAGATCCTGCATATTTCGACAAATATGAGATCCACATCCAGTATCTAATACCCATGATGTAGAGACAGTTAAATTGACATCTACAACAAAAATACTTGGTGGTGGTGGAATCACTATTCCAAGCCTCTTGTCCTCCAGATATTTTGGGGAGTTCCTCCTCCAGTGTCCAGGTTGACTGCAGTAGTGACACTCACCCTTAGTCACGACCTTGGCAATGCCACCAACAGGCTTAAGGGCTTGTTCCTTGGACTTGGCAACTGATTTGCCTTTGCCCTTGGAGGAAGAGGCAAAATTTTTGCCCTTTCCTTTATGCACCATCATAATGGCCTTGCCCTTACCCTTGTTGATGCTCTGTTCAGCCGTCCTCAACATGTTGAGCAAATCTGGCAGTGGTTTAACGATCTCGTTCATGTTATAGTTCATAATGAACTGTCCATAACTCTCAGGCAACGATTGCAACACAAGATCGGTTGCCAACTCTTGGCCGACCGGGAACCCAAGACGGGCGAGATTCTCCAAGTACCCGATCATTCGGAGTACATGGGGTCCCACCGGGTTCCCTTCTGCCAGATGACATTTGAACAGTGCCTTTGAGACCTCATACCTCTCTACCCTCGCCTGCTCTTGGAAGAGCTGCTTTAAATGTTCGATCATATCGACAGCATTCATGTTCTCATGTTGCTTCTGAAGCTCAGAGGTCATGGTGCAAAGCATCAGGCAGGCCGCATCATTAGCGTCATCAACACGCTTCTGATACGCCTTTAAGGCAGCAGGTGTCTGGTTCTCTGGACCTTCTGGAACTTGCTCCTCTATTGCGTACAATTTCTTCTCTTGCTTGAGAACAATTCTCAAGTTTCTGTACCAATCAAGAAAGTTGGATCCAGAGAGCTTGTCCTTCTCAAGGACAGATCGTAGGGAATGTTGTGAACTCGATGAGTTGTTTGCCATTTGGAATTCTACAAAAGGAAAATACGCAAGTTTTAGTATTTGTGAATTTTTGACTATATTTAATAATGGCTAGTTTATTAAATATAGCTCCCACTATTTTTCTACGGATTAATAACCCTCAAGATATTAATGCGGAAAATATCATTATATTTTCTAGTGGGCCAAGATCCATCCTTTTCATCTCCTTATGAGCTTGCTTTGGCAAGTCACCCATAATTCGACTACTTCTTAGGTAGGAACAATTCCAATTGCATCCCATATGCAACTCTTGGTTCAATCGGGCAAATAACTCCTTATTTATCCATCCATATGGATAATCCCAATTGATTGCCTCTAGGTTTCTTAATCAAATTAATAGCCTAGTCGTGCTCAACCTCTTATCTAAACAATTGCACATTGTTACGTGCCATCGCATTCCATCATTATGAACCAAGTCGCCATGCTTTGGCACGCACGAACTTGATAAATAATGATGATAATGAGTGTTTAAATAACGAGAAGGCAAGAACACAATATTTAAAATTTGAGGGATTTTCAATTTTAATTATTTTGTTGATCATCATCAACTAATCTATCTATTTGAGTTTGGGCACAACTCCAAATAATAGATCCGGGTTGTCTAATTATCTTATTATCCTAATTGCATGCATCATCCATACAGCAACCACACAAATAATAAGACAATAAATAAACAACCACAAAACAGAAATTAAACGTGATGTGGATATGGCCTTTTCTAGACTAAGATAATTCCAAGCCAATGGAATTATCTATGAACCCTAAGCAAACACATCTCCATGCGTCTTGATCTTTTGGTCCATCCTTCATAGTCATGTGGAATGCTCCATGCTCCATGCTCCATCTTTTGTGGCTTCTTTGGCTTTGGGCTTCTTTTCTTCAATCTTGGCTAACAATCTACTTTATCTAGCACTAGCTAATATCTATACTAAATAAAATAAATCTCACAAGTTGAGAAAAAAAAAATGGCACGCAGGCCATAAAACCCTAATTAATTATTACAATTAATTGATCAGCTCGCAGGCCGTAAAACCAAACCACAAAATTAAACATCCACATCAAACCACATCCTAAGGCCATATCCAATCACCATGCAATTTGCACATAAACAGTTAAAATCCAATTTTAACGCGCTTGGTCAATTTTAATTGATTTTAGGATTTCTAGGGTTAAAACGGTCCATGGGCCCAACAATCCAATTGCCCGGGCCCAAACAAAGTGAACCATAAGGCCCTAGGGCCGGCCCGGCCCAAAACCCGCAAGCTAGGCCCGCGGGTTAGGGCCGCCCGGCCCCTTAGGGCGCCAATCTTGGGCGGCAAGCAAGGGGGGGGGGTCCCCTAGGGGGCCGAACCTCCTTATGGAGGTTGTTTCCAAAACAACCTCCTTGCTTGGAGCCCAAGTTTGGTTGTTTCCTTGTTTTGGGAGAACTCCTTCTTCCCCAAGGATGCCCAAACCCTAGATCTAAGATCCTAAAATTTCTCAAACTCACCAATTCATGCATCTAATGCAAAATTGGGTCTTGTTATGATCTAATTATTGACAAATTGCATCCCATGCTTGATTTTTCTTGTTTTACGCGATAATCAACAAATTAAGGTGTAAAACAACAAGAATGTAACACATAAACTACGTTTATGCTCTATAACCAGGCTCTGATACCACAGTAGGGTTTTGATTCATGGATCGCGCAAACGGAAGCATAATCAAACAAATAACCATGAAAAACCCTCCAAGGATCACAAGTCTAGATGCATAACGATAGTGAAGGTAAGAAATCATAAACACACCTTTGGGTTCTCCTTGATGACTTCAAACGCGAATAGTGTCACGTTCTCTATAGTTGATCCACGCCTAGAGTTGATCCTAGATCTCCAATCTCCTTGGTGCTAGCCCGGAATGAGAGGAGGGTGAAGGAATCACGCAAAACGAGACAAGGAAAGGGGCTCGGCCCTTCCTTTTGGCCGACGGGGTGAGGGGCGGCGGCAAGGGGCGGCGTCGCTCCTTGTTTCTTGCTCTCTCTCTCCTTTGTTCTCTCCCACTCTTGTTATGTTCTCTTTAGAGCATAAGTTATGAGGAAGGAAGGAAGGAGGGTCCTTTATATAGTCCAACAACTCCTTGTTAACTACCTAAAGGACTTATTCTAGTCCTACTAGAATTCAATTTAGTCCCTTCCTTGCAAATTAGTCCCTACTAAGTTTGCAAGGGTTTGCAAAGTGATCCTTCTAATTAATTAATCCAATTAATTAATTCCCAAATCTAGTACAACTCTATATAGCGTGTGACCCCATAGGTTCTATCTAGTTGGTAGCAACTCTTTGCTAATATGGAGCGGTTTCTAGCAAAACATCCATTCTAGCCAACTAATAGAATAGTCATCTAGACAACCTTGTACAAGTAATTGTCTCATCCCTTTGCCTCCATATCCGGATTGGACACGAGACATACAAGTCACACTCGTATATCCAATCCCTAGTTTCTCGATCCATGGAATAGCCTTATTCGTGCAGATAACATCAATATCCCATATATTGATTTATTTGAGTCTGGCCAGACATTCTATAAGCACTATCCTTCGAGTGGCCTAGGATATTTGCTCCCGTTATGTGGGAGGGGCAAATCCTCTCTACGTCCACTACGATCTCTAAGCTTGCTTCTCATTGTATCCAGTACACGCCTTTATAACTACCCAGTTACGGTGTAGCGTTTAACGCTACCAAGATCACAATGATCCACAACTAGAATATCTAGTGACTTCAAGTCTAAGGATGACAATACCATTGTACCCGAGAAGCACTTGTGACTTAACATAACATGTATGTAGCCTTCTCGGTGATGGGTCAATCCAGTGCAACATTCCCTAATGCACACCTATGTGTTGGATCGTGATATCTCCATATCAATCCAACCCCATACTAGTCTATAAATGATTGTCCCATTTAATCATTATACTTGACTAGGGATATTTAAGATAAACAACACGATTGTAAATCTAAGGACTTCATTATATTAAATATCCAATAAATAATAAATGAATTTTTCTAGCCAAATACAAATTCATACTAAACTAGATTGCCTCTAGGGCATCTATTCCAACACTGAGCTTGGTGTTTGCTAAATAAGCCGAATGTTCATGTTCTCCGTCGTGTATTAGAGCACTCACTGCTTTTAGATCTTACCTTGTAGGACTACTAGTAAACCCTAATTGATCCTTGGATTCATTGTTTGCCTCTTTGAATTAGGGAGACGATTCTTGTCCTTCATCACATATCATTTAGAATCACCGTTCTAGCGCGTCACAAGGGAGTAGTAGTTGAGGGGGTTTGATGAGGGAGTGCTTCATTTCACAGTTATGTGAGTCCTATTGTTCGCATGTGCTTCATTAGATATCTTTGAGGGGATGCGAGGGTGAGTGAGCTGGCTTGCACACTAAGGTGTGGCCGTTTTCTATGTCATTACATCGTGGACATAGTAGTGGAGAGCCTAAGTGCTTGACGTCTAATCCGCACGAATGGGGTTGGTTAATTGGTGGAACGTGCTAGTACCAAATTTTTTTATCATCTTGGTGTAGGAGGTTCGGTTGGATTAGGCACGTGACATATCTTATTTGGTTACTTGAGAGGGGAACATGACTACATTCTAGTGTGGGGGTGTCGACATGTGACTACGAACAAAGAGATTGTGCATTGACGACTCCACCCCCATACATATGTTGAGTGTGGCTTTATGGTATCGTGCGTTTCATGGATTAAGGGGAAGATGAATTATTATTGTGATACTTACTCACATATGTGAGTATTTCCTTCCCCTGACATTATTACTACTGCTTGATTCTTGGAGGAGGACCACTCGTACATTTTTATTCGTATTATTGTTCTTTTATTGAGAGGAAAAAAAATAAAAAGAAAAAAAAGAAGAAAAATAAAAAAGAAAAGAAAAAAAAGATAAAAAGGAGAGGAATAAAGAAAGAATACAGTTGTGCTTATTGGAAAACGAGTGGTGAAAGTTCCTAGTTCCCATTCGCTTTGATGGCCACGGGATTGGCATGGTACCGGGTTTGAGGGGATTGAGGACCGGAGTCGGTGAGATTCGGGTTGTGTATTCCTATCACCAAGGTGAGGGTGTGTGAGATATGGGGTTTGGTGAGTTCATGTGACGCTTTAGGATTTTCTGATTCATACAAGTTATATCATTTTTGTCCCTAAGCCTCATCATATTTGACCATTAGAGGAATAGGAGCTCGGACTGTGAATGTGGCTTAGCCTTGGTTAGCCTCTTATTTTTATCAGCACACATGAAGAGGTAAGTTGTTCTTTATAGAAAAGTTAATCTTTCTATACTAAACTATGGGGAATTACTTGTTGTCGAATTTAGTTTCGCTTCACACCTCTTGTCTAAATTATTCATCATCCATGAACATCAGTCTATGTTATTGAAATTGCCTGATCTCACAAAAAGAAAGAATTAAAAAGCTTTTATGTGTTTCAGATCGAGTCTAGAATTGCATCGCTTCAACTTGCAGAATTAGTAGCGTCTAGAGTCATGTTGAGTCGTTTGAGTCATGCTGGCTAGTAGACAGTTAGATGCAGTAGATGAGACTTTGCCGAGACGTGCAAATGGCAAGTGTGGGGGTATTTGATAACTCCATCGTAAGAGTTATCTTACGTACATATTACATTTTCATTTGTGTTCCTTTCAGTGCAAAGTGAGGAGATTTGAGCCCAAAAATGAAGAAAATGCACTTTTGGATGTTTTTGAGCTTTAAAGTACAATCCGGGCTTTCTTAATGGTTTTGAGTATTATTTTTATAATTTCTATCATTTTATCTTCGCGGTAGTGTTCGTGTTGTTTGTTGACAGGAATTACGCATGCGCGAATCAAGTGGAGAGAAGAAACGAGCTTCGGAATAGAAGAAAAAGACGAATTTGGCGCGTTTTGGATGTTTTAGCCAAATTTTGACAATAATTGAGAAAAAAGAGAAAACGGTCCGGAAACGGGGATTTCTCTACATGATCGAAGTCTATGTGGCAAAAGGAATCCAAAGGTGCAAAAATCACGTTCATCGGAGTTCAGGATCAAAATCCGGGTCCTTATTTGCTTTTCAAAAAGCTTATTTCTAGGATGTTTTAGACCAAATTAAGGATTTTTTGAGGATATTTTGAGTTCTACAATGAATATGTAGGTGATACCGGTGGAAATTGAAAGTAGACTCGAAGAGCTTTCAAACGGCGGTTCACGGAGCTAAAACGGAAGTCGGACGAGAAAGTTATGGCACAGAGAAAGTCAGATAAAAAAAAGTTGAATTTGACTAAGTAGCAACTAGGTCGCATGACCTCTGTAAACAGGTCACACGACCTAAGATCAGAAGTCTCACGACCTGTGTGGCTGAGCAGAGAAGTTCTAAGTATTGGTGACAGGTCACACGACCTAGTTTCATAGGTCACACGACCTGGTCGTGAGCAACAGATTTTGGAAACGTCTTGGGGTCAATTTATAATTACTCCTAAATTATTCTAAACACTTGGAGAACGTATTAGACCTGGTGACGGTTTGTTTTGAGAGGTTAGACATTGTTTTTGACGAATTGGAGCTGGGAGATCGTGAGGAGAAGCTTTGGAGTATTCGTTTGACTTCTAAACTCCATTTCTTCTCTAGTTTTGCTTATTGATCATGAAAACTTGTATTGTGATCATGTTTATGCTTACCTAAACCTTTTTCTCAGGATATCTCGTAGGGATCTAGGTTTTGATCACTATGTTTGGTGATTTATGGATTTGCTTTCATGCATTCAAGTTTAATTGATGATTTCTTTATATAGTTATGTGTGTTTTATGCGTTTTATTCATCTTTTCTATTGGTAGACGTATTAATAGGATTGATTTAGGTATTGAACGTTAGAGACATCAAAGTTTATTTCCCGGAAAATTGAAACACACACTAGCCGTGTCTAGGGTTGAGAAATCTTGCTAGTTAGCTAAGAACAAAGAGTAGATTAAAGATCGTAAAGCGTGCTTAAACTTGATTAGACTAGAGGAACCGGCATTGATAGTTTACGTATAGGTGTTGGTTGAGACATCTTCAACATAAACGTGCTCGTTTAGCTAGAACAAAGAATCATCGTGTTAGTAGGACGTAAATCCAATATAGTGTGAAACACCTAGTAACCCGTAGAGATATCCTGACTTCGTCAAACTTTGAGAAAAACCTAAAATGAATTTGTTAATCGTGAAGCAATTTGATTGGTTAATTGAGATTCGTTATTTCTTTAATTTTAGTAGAGTTAGTAAAAAAAACAGCTGCGATCGGCCCACATAAGGATTGGTTTTAACACTAATTTACAAGAAGTCACTTGGGTTCGATAAACCTGGATTTTCGGATATTACTACACGCGACAGCCGTACACTTGTGGTTGAATCGTGTCAGTGTTCTCCCCATGAGAATGACACTTAAAAAAAACCCCCACATGCTAGAACCAACCGGTGCTAGAAAAATTATTGGAAGAAATCGTCTGATACAAGATATATAACGAGCTTATACACCTATAAGCTGTTGTAAATATGCCTTACAGGCAATCTATTTCTAGTGACATTTTTGAATTTACTATTCATTATGTTATCGATATGGAGATATATTAACATGAATGAAGGCCTTAGAATATAAATGTTATATTCTTAAATATCCCTAGTCGATTATATTGATTAACAGGACAATCAACTATACACTAGTATGGGGTTGGATTGATATGGAGATATCACGATCCAACACATGGGTATGCATTAAGAGTAATGGCATAATGGATTGACCCATGACGAGAAGGCTGCATTAGATTATGTTAAAGTCACAAGCGCTTCTTGTAAATTGTGTACAAGAGAATCCTGCAGAGAGAACTCTGTGTACACGAAGAACAGAGAATAGAAATGGCACAGGAAGTGTTGGGTTGTGTGTAGGGAGAGAGCAAGGCAATAGTACTGTGTGAGAGAGAGACAGGATTTTGGCAGAGCTTTCGCGTAACTCCGGGTCGTTCCTCCTTGTATGGAAGGGTTAACGATCCTATATATAACGGAGAATGTGACCGTTTTAGTGTGGTTAATGCACCCATCAATGGCGGCTTAATTAGCTTAACCACAACGGCACGTTCGTCCGCGTATATAGGGACCGTTACAGCACGTTATCCGCGTATACCGGAACCGTTATGGGGTTGACCGAGTTTGACCGATTTGACCGGGTCTATGAAGCTCGTGCCATAAATCTATCAAAAGCAGTTACTAGGGGTCGCGTGCGGGCTTGGTTGTCGCTCGCACGCGACAGAACTTACTCTAGCCTCCAAACCACTAAGTCCCTACAAGTCCCGTGCGGTGGTATGCGAGGGCCCTGTCTCGCAGCCCCCACGTGGATCAGCGCGGCTGGTGATCCAGTGTGTGTGGAGCACATTATGGTGTGCTGGATGATCGCTACGTGGCTAAGATCTTCTTGTCCAGAAAGCACTATCTACATTAGCCCCCTTTCTGCGCGTGAAGACTCACAACCGGATAGGCTTCCATGCGCAGGAACCAACGTACGCGTCGCGACGCACCAAGTCAAATACACGCAAATTCAGCCCCCGTGCGTGCCATTATGACCTAAACCCCTAGAGTCGTGCCGTCTGGTATTTTAGGGTTTTAGGCGTGACGTCAGCTTGTCCTGTGATTGCGCGATTCGACGGTGACGGTTGCGATTCGACTACTGAAAGGACGCAACCCTTCATTGTTTTTGGATAAATACTCTATGCTCTCCATTGTTGCAAAGTATCACTTCTTTCTCTTAAAGTGGATGATACCCGGAAGCCTTCAAGAGCAGATTCAGATAATCAATCATCAATTTTCTCTTGTCAATCGTCTTCTTCAACTGTGCGCATCCAAGCAAGCTTTACCAAAACAAGGTTGTCCTTGTTCAATTTTGTTTATTGTACCGATATATGCTTTGAACTGTGCTGGATCTGCAAACCCATGATTCTCTGAAACATATTATCCACTGAAAATTATGAAGGAGACCTTGATCTTTGAATCCAAACTTGATATAGTTCCCAGATTGTAAGGGTTTTGAATGTAGGGTTTCTGAAATCCCCAATAATGCAAACGATTCTGAACTTCAAACCCCAAAATTGACACTGGACTGTTCATATTTCTTCCGATAAATCCTCGTTGCTTCGAACTGAATCTTGAAATTCAAACTAAAGTGTGTGTATTTCTCCCCCCTTTTTTTTCTTGCTTTTCCGCAGGAATGGCAAAGACAAAAGTAACCAAACCCGTTAAGGAGGTCGAAGAAATACCTGATCTCCCCCAGACCTTATGGCGAAAAGCCCCCTATATGGGTGGCAAAGACTTTTACCATGCTAGGGTTAAGGTGAAGAACCTGCCAATCCCTATCTCTGCTGGCGAATTGCAAACGTTGACCCCTCCAGTTAACGCGGCCATGCTCGAATTGATTGATTCCAAGGACGTAGTTCGATTGGGGATCGAAAATGGATTTTTCCCGTATACTGCGATTTCCACTCAAGCGTTTGTTCAGAAATTGGACTTTATGGATGAGTGGATTGACCATGTACTGACCAATCATGCCATTGCTTTAAACGATGCTGGCATATATTTCGCAGTCCGTGCTATGAAGGGTGCTGCCGTGAAGCTGGACGAGTCCATGCTTCTAAACCTTCTCTCGCGTTACTCGCCTGCGACTCACACATTCCACTTTGCTGAGTTCAACGCTGCCCCCACTCTTGAAGATGTACACATGCTGTATGATCTGTCTCCTGTGGGTGAGGTGGATCCTTTGAGTCCCTTGAGGACTGATGCAGAGGTTGCTTTGTACAAGCAGATGGAGGAGTGCTTGTCAGAGGTGAAGAAAATTTCCACCCGGTGGACACCTACAGAACTTCTTCCCGATTGGCAGTTGGTTGACACATCTGCGAAGAACACTTGGAACAAGTGGGTGCAATACTTCTTTCGCGATTATGCGAACAGTAGTATCACCAAGAAACTTCTGAGTCGGAACCCGAAAGCTAAGAACTATGTGAATGGCAAGGGTTATCACTTGACCCTATGCCCTTTTCTCTGCGCCTGGTTGTCGAGGTATTTGATCGATGGCCATCCGCATGATGGGGTCTTCTATCATGTCCTTCCTCTTTCTGTGAAACTGACCCTTGGTCAGAAGGTCGCACTTGGGCCTTTAGTCTTGGGCACCCTGTACCACAGATTAGATCAACTGGTCGTAGCAATCAAGGACTCGCGCGGTCGCCTCGATGTGCTGACCTATTTCAACATTGCCTTCTTGACTATGTGGTCTTCGAACGATGGCCCTCTTATGCTCCTATTCCCTCTAAGCCCAGTAAATGGTGTGTCCCGGGTGCGGAGGAAGAGCGTAATAGCGGCAGGGGGCTGCGAGATGGTTTGGAACTCACTTTCCTAAGTGCATTTGGAGCCTGATATGCGACAATAGGGAAGAGTTTATAGCCAGGCCTTATGCCACGCGCATTGAGAATGTGCGATGGTTCCCAAAACTGTATCCTTCCAAGGCTGTTGCTTTCTCGGAAGAGCTCCTTTTCGAGGGCGGGGAGCATTTCCACGAGCGCTATCGCGAATTCTTCTGCTGGTGTCTAAGAGGCTCTCTTCCTGCTCTTGCGGAGCATGTTCGCGAGCTCACCCCTAGGTACGAGAGAATCACCGTGGATGTTGATCCTACTCGCGTTTCTCCCCAGTTTGGCTTCAATGCGGTGGCACCATCAATCTGGCCGCAGTCTATCATAAGAGGCTGCTACAAGCGATTACTGTCTGGGGAGTGTAAAACAATCTTAAGGAGCAACCTTCCCTTCAAGCAACCCCCAGGTAACCGCGAAGGTGGCTACTCCAGGAACTGGGTCGCTTATTGGAATACCCAACATACAAGGTTCGAGACGCAGTCAACCCCTCGGCCAAGCAAAGCTCCTGTGATCAAGAGGAATTCTTTCCCTTTCCGTCCCAACTGTAGCCTGAACGACTCCGAATATGGCTGCTATTCGTTGCTGGATCATGAGAATCACTTGTGTCCCTCCACCATCCTTGACGAGAAGATGGCCGCTGTTAAGAAAGGTGATTCGCATGTCATCAGATACAGCGAAACTTTCGCCAAGGTAAACAATCTCTCTTGCATGTGTTAAGTTTCCTTATTCCGATAGGTTGAAACTTATGCTTCATTTTCTGTCGCAGTGCTATGTGAGGAGATTCGCATCTGGTGAGCGTTCCAAATCGCTGATCACCACCATTGTTACTGCAAGAAGACAAGGTGAACCAGTTCGGCTAGCAATGAAAATGGCTCCCGCAGTTGAAACCCGAATTCGCCAAGTCATGGATATTTTTGCCGATTCACTGATAGACAATGCTCTAGCTTTGCCTCCACCCAGGGATGATCCGTCTCCCCCAGCAACTGTTGCACCACGGACAAAGAAACCAAGACAGAGGGGAATCACCATCACTTCCCCTATGAGTGCTCCAAATTCTCGTCCTGCAAGGTCCCATACTTCTAGGGACAAAGGTAAAGGTCGCATGCCGAGCAAGGCACGGAAAGAGCTCGCAGTGGAGACTTTTGTTCCGTTTGATCAGGAAGAAGAGGAGGATGAGAGAAGGGAGGCGAGAGAACAGGATGATGATGAAGAAGAAGAAAGAATCGAAGATGTCAGAGAAGGAGAGAGAGACGAGATACCAAATGAAGAATCGGGAGGTATCCCATCGTACTTCTATTCTCATTACCTTAACTTTCGCAGTCTTGATTGACTAATTCGTTCCTTTGCAGATGATGATGATGAGACCATCAGCGGCCTTTTGGCCAAGAGGTAGAAGAGGGGTTCTCACTCTGGCGTTTCAAACGAAACCATAGACGAGGACATCCTTGCCGAGTCCAGGAGAACAGCTGCGGAGGCTGCTGAAAGAAGAAGGAAGCGAGAAGAAGAGGAGCTTGAACGCGTAAAGAAAATGAGCCTAGAAGAGCAACACGTCGACGACTTAGTGCGTCCAACCGATGAGGGAAATGCGGTTCCAGAAGAAGCAGCTCCTGAAGTTGACGAGGAGGATGCGGCTCCTGAAGAAGACGCGGCCGCTCTAGAGCAAGTCCAAGCGAACTTCGAAGAGATCGCAGGCGGTAACGAACGTGAGATTTTTAATCTTGCAGTATCTTACCGAGATGTGATTGTTGGTGCATTAAAGCATGGCTTATCAAAAGCTGACATTCGCCGCTGGCTAGTAAGCAAGTGCGGTGAACCTTCAGGTAATCATTTGAACAACATTTGTGAACTAGGCTTAATAACCCGAACATTACCATGACTGGTTCCTTCGCGCCCCAGGTCACGCTCAGCTTAAAGATATACTTAATGAAGATACATTAATAGGCCATGGTTCCGCATCCTTAGCCTATGACGCAGATGCTGCAATCCCACCCTCGCGTGGAGGTGCTAACTCTTGGCTTATCAAAATAATAATAAAATATTGTTTAACACAAGTTACCTCACATCATCCTGTCTTGTGTCGCAGGTAATGCTGATGAAGCCATGCTGGGACAGAGGAATCATCCTTCTGCATCTTATGTCCCCGTGCCAAGTTCTCATACTGAGAAGCCCATCGCAGCTGCTGAGTATGCGGGAGAGCCCTTCGAGGACATCATTGAAGTTTCTGATGATGCCGAAGCTGACACCGTATTGATGGAGGAAGATGTCAATGCTGCTGCTGAGGAAACAGAAGCAGATGCCGCTGATGCTTTCGCCTCTGAAGGCATCCCTAATCGAGCTGCAACTTCTACCGCTGCCATGCCTCCGGCGAGGACTGAGCCTGCAGTGATTCTTCCTGCGTGGAACTTTTGGAGTTCGCAGGTCGGAGCTGCAATCGCATCTAGTGCGGCTTATCCCCTTCCTGCCAACTATGAGGAGTTAGAGCTCGCAGGAGACAGGAGGGCAATGGAGCGAGGACAGTCCTCAGCTGCCCTGGGAATGCACATTCCTTCTTTGCGCGAGATCCTTGAAGGAACTGGTATATTGTGATTGTTGTTCGCATCTCTTATTCTTCATTTACAAGTTTGATATTCTAACTTGGTTTAACATTGCTTAGGGTTGAAGCAAGCTGACGTGGACTGGCTGGTTCGGATGCGTCTCTCCTATCCTCGATCATTTGTGAGGTCTCTGGAGATAGGGTCTTTCGACAGAAGACTGTTTTTGACCGAAGCCATCTGGATTTTGGAGCAGCTATCTGCGGCCACACCTGCGACCATCTCTCCTCAGAGCGCGGATTTGCTTTTCGGCATGTGTCAAAACCTTCACGCCAAAGTTCAAGGCAAGCTGGGCTTTGGGTATCTTGTCAACAGAGTCACCCAGATTCGCGCGGCCGTGAATTTGAAGCGCGGCTTCCATAACCTCGCAGCTGAGGAGCAGAAGTTGGAGCAGCAAAAGCAGAAAGCTGAAGAGGCTGTGAAGCTCTTCCATGAAATGAGCGCCAACTACGAGCAGTTGAAGCGAGAAGTGGAGCAAGTGGCAAATTTGTCACGTCAGTTCACTCCCAATGATTCTCTGGTCAAAGGCTTATTTTGAACAATAACAATTTTTTTTTAAAAAAAAAAATTATTGTAATGTCGCTAGGGCTTCTCCCCCCTGTTTTTCAAAAAATTTGAATGCCTATTTTGCCCTTCCCGGGATTTGCTCGAATATCTTTGTGCATATCAATTATGACGTCAGCTATTGATACTCTGCCTTGATTTTCGCACTAATTACTTATCAGATAAGCACGCTTTCCTTGGGAAGTCCATCCGTATCATGACCTTCCGTCATTAATTAGGATACGCAACTGAATCGTCGTAGCCTTTAGTAGGGTAATTGAATGTTACCTCTTTTCAAAGCGTAAGTGATTGATGCATACCCCTTTTCCAAGCTTTGCTGACTCATCTAGAGATTTGAAGGGTCTCCGTCGGGTTTATATAAACCCTGCCTTCATCCCAAAATGTGGCTTGCCATGAGTCCCTACGACTGATGGCTTCATTGCTTGTCTTTCTTTGATTCATGGCAACTTCAAGTTGTGAAACCTGAGTTTGTGCTTTGTGCCATAGAAATAGCTTCCAAGATCTTCTTTACGAGGCTTATTGATCTTCATAACCATCATAAAGAAGATGCACATAATGTGTCATGCTTGCTCGAAGAATTTTCTTCGTTTATTATGCTTGCAGGTCATGTTTCCGGCCGCCTCCCGGCGAGGTGCAGCGCCGTACTGACCTTGCTACGATTCGTGATGAACGGCGGATTTCTCCTCTAGCTTTCCCGGAGGAGGATCATTCGCCACCATGTTCTTGAACTCGGGGTGGTGAGCCATTGTGCTCGTCTCCGTGGACAAGGAGCCTCTTGCCCTAGGAGTTTCTGCTTGCCTGTTCTTCACCGCCGCATACGCCGAAACAGGTGGTTCCTCAGGCACATCTCTTGGGGTTTTGATCAGACAGAGGCCTTGTCAGATCCTGGGATCTTGAACATAGCGTCGCATAGGTCTTATAGACATGGTAATCCGTTCGTTTTATAGGAACACCCTACTTGCTACAGATCTTTGGTCGCATGTAGGATCGATAGGCCGATCCTTTTACAGTAAGGATTTCCCTTCTTTGTAACTTTCGCGTGTAATCTGCTATCTGGATGAATTGTAAGCCATGTTGGCCATGTAATTAGCTCAGTCTGAGCTTTTTCGCTTGTAAGCTGCTATCTAGACAGACAATTTGTAAGTCATTTTGACTCATAATAATAAATCGCTTTGTTTGATTTGTTGTTCTTGTCACAAAAAATTGCAACTTTTGCATGCATATTGGCAAGCTTCACTTTTTTTTGTAGTGTCATATTCGCACTGTGTTATCGCAACGATTTGCTATCCAACAGATATATTTGCAGGTTGAGAATCATTCGTGAAAACTGCTTTCTTAGCAGATGAGTTTTTAGATCGTTTGAGATCGCATTTGCATAGCTTTGCGATCTTGGCAAATAGGCTTGAGAATCGCTTAAGATAGGACTCTAGTACGGCTTCTATCTTGGCAGATAGGCTTTGGAGATCTCTTAAGATCATACTTGCATAGTGCTGCTATCATGGCAGATAGGCTTAAAAGATCACTTAAGATCATAGTGCTGTTATCATGGCAGATAGGCTTAGAGATCACTTAAGATCATAATGCTGCTATCATGGCAGATAGGCTTAAAGATCACTTACGATCATATTGCTGCTATCATGGCAGATAGGCTTAGAGATCACTTAAGATCATAATGCTGCTATCATGGCAGATAGGCTTAGAGATCACTTAAGATCATAATGCTGCTATCATGGCAGATAGGCTTAGAAGATCACTTAAGATCATATTTTCATAATGCTGCCATCGCGGCGGATGGGCTTTCGCTACTGAGAAATGAAGAAATAAAGAAAGCGATAAAGACAGCTGAAATCATAAAGTTCTTCCCATTTGGGAGAAGTATTTTTATCATAGAATACTCTCATATGGGAGAGGTGAGATTACAATTCCCTCGTATGGGAGAGAAGATGCACGAATGTTAGCAATACAGAGCATAAAGTAGACGCTGTAATCTAACGCATATAAAGAGGGGAGTTAAGGATGATACTTCTTAATCCAGCGCATGTTGATTGAGCTTGGGGTTGAGGTCGTCCCATGTAGCCTTTGTATGTTGCAGTAGCCACTATCAAAGACTTCTGTGACTTCGAAGCGTCCTTCCCAGTTGGCTGCGAATTTTGGATGAGCCGCCTCTCGCATGCAGTGGTCCGATGCGCGCAAGACCAAATCTCCAACTGCGAAATTCGACGTTGGACTGTTTTGTTGTACGCGCGAGCGATCCTTTCTTGGTATCGTTTGTTAGTCCTTTTAGCTTGCTCCCGCTTCTCTTCTAACAGGACCAAGTCATGATCGCGTTGATTGTCGTATAATGCATGGAAAGCCAGTCTTGCGGAGTTGACTTTTACCTCCACGGTTACTACAGCTTCAGCCCCATAACATAGAAGGAACGAGGAGACTCCTGTGGGAGTCCTTGGAGAAGTCCGATAGGCCCACAAGGCTATGTTCAAAGAATCAGCCCATTTCTTGTGGTCATCCGCCACCATCTTGCTCAAGATTCTTAACAACGTCTTGTTGGTTGCTTCCGCTTGACCATTCCCTTTCGGATAGTAAGGAGTAGAACATATCTGCCTTATGTTGTACTCTGATAGTTTCACAACCACCTGGCGATTGACAAAGGGAGTGCCATTATCCGAGAGAATGGTGTTTGGAATTCCGAACCTGCATATGATGTTCTCTTGGATGAAATGGACCACGGCTAGCGCATTTGCTGTCTTTAGTGGTATTGCTTCTACCCACTTGGTGAATAACTCGGTCGCGGTGAGAATGAACTGATTTCCGTGCGAGGTTGGTCGGATGGGGCCAACAAAATCCAAGGCCCAAGTATGGAACGACCATGGTGTTCCCAACGCATGTAGATTTACAACAGGAGCATGCACTAGGTTACCTTTGAATTGGCACTCCTGGCACCGTCTTACTTTAGTGCGGCAATCTGCTTCCATGGTGGGCCAGAAGTAACCGACTGAGAGGAGCTGTCTGCATAACTTCGCACCTCCCTGATGTTCCACTTGATGAGAGAGGTCCATCACCTCTTGCACTTCTTTGGTGTCTAGACATCGCAGCAGGTTACCCTCATGGCCCCTTCGCCAAAGCATATTTTCTTGCACCACATACCGTGCTGCTTTTCTCTTTAGTTTCTCGGCTTCTTTTCTCGACTCAGGCACAATACCTTGCGTGAGAAAGTCAAAGAGTGGCTTCCTCCAATCCACATCATCATCGGTCAGAGCAATTGATAAAGAGTCCTTGATCAGTGCGCAACTTTCGCAATTTCCTTGGATCAATGCTGCGGCTGTTGACATGTCCGGCCAGTGAATCCCATACCTCTGGGCTTTCCGATAGATTGACACCTCACTTTCCCCACAAGCATGTTGGTGAATCTTCTCTAACAGCGCTTGTCCCTCCTGCTCCGAGACACATCGCACGAGTATTCCGCCAGGGCCTTTGTAGTAGAGGGTGTTGTCATGTATACAATACCCTTTTGTGGATGCCCAATTCTCGTTGCTCGTGCCTTCTGCGATGGCACGCAATATTGACTTTCTCCAGTCCGCATCATCCATGCATTCATCGTCGCACGCGTCCTCTGTCAACGCCGAGGATGTTCGCACTTCAATCGAGATTCTCGCGGGACATTTATCCGCACTAACCTTGGATCCCAAGGTAGCTAAAGCATCAACATGCCTATTGTCCGCTCTGGGCTTGTGCTCGTACCTGACATCACAGAACTGCTGCACCAGTTTCTGTACCAAGGTCCGGTAGGGAAATGAGTTTATCTCCTTCAAACCATACTCGCCCGAGGCTTGTTTGACGATTAGCTTGGAGTCTCCCATAACCGTCAAGTTGCTTACTTCTAGTGCCCTCGCTGCGCGAAGACCTGCGATGAGAGCTTCATACTCTGCTTCGTTGTTGGTGACTGCGAAATCAAGCTTTGCTGACATCTGTATGACTTCTCCATCGGGTTTGGTCAAGACTATCCCAATGCCTCCACCTTTCCTTGTTGACGACCCGTCGAAATGGAGCGTCCAATAGGGCAACTCAACTGCGTAGATTTCAGGTCCCTCCAGTTCTTCCTCAATCACAGGCTCATGACTGTTATCAGGGAACTGTGCTAGCAAGTCCGCCACCGCTTGCGACTTGATTTCCCGGGGTCGAACACATGTGATGTCATATTGAGAAATGGTCATATACCATTTTGCCAATCTTCCCCCAGGAGTAGTGTGAGTCAGAAGATACCGTATAGGATCACTCTTTGTGACCACTACCACTTTGTGCGAAGCAAAATAGTGCTTTAACTTTTCCATTACAAAGAATAGGGCAAGGCAATGACGTTCGATGTCCGTGTACCTTGATTCTGCTGGCTGCACTATGCGAGAAATGTAGTAAATCGGCCTTTCTTGCCCTTCATACTCCTGAGCCAGGAGTGCCCCTATAGACCTCTTCGTTGACGTCAAGTACAACAAGAGTGATGATCCGAGCTGAGGTGCGATCATTACCCTTGACGATGTCAACATTTCCTTTAGCCTTCCAAACGCAGCTTTGTGCTCCGTAGTCCAGTTATATAGAGCGTCCTTCTTGAGAAGATCGCTGAAACAGAAGGTGATTTCGGCGATCGCTGGGATGAACCTTCGCAGGTAGGATAGCTTTCCCAAGAAGGTCTTCAAGGCACTTTGGTTGTGTGGCGCCGTCATGCTAGTGACTGCCGATACTTTCGCAGGATCAGGCTCTATTCCTTGACGATGTACCACACATCCCAAGAATTTCCCCGATGTTACTTGATAACTCCCAAATAGGGGTTATCTTATAGCCTGAAAAGATGTGTATGTGTGCTGGAAAGCCGCGTTTTAGCCAGAATTCACCCTCGGAAAGCCTCGGTTTTAGGAACGAGACGTTTATTTGCTCTTTGTGAATTTCTGCATGTTTCGTACTTTTATTGGATATGATCGCGGGTTTTTCCATGTTTTTACAGGAACATGTTCGGAAAGTGCATTGGGATGCGTGCCGAGACAGAACTGGGATCGCCTCGGGAAACGTGCAGAAAATGCTCGAGACAGGATTTGACCGAGACTGGTACAAGGGAGAGCGGAATGGAAAACGGAAAGACTGGAGAAAAAACGAGCAGTGAAAACCGACCGAGGAAGCTGAAAACGCCAAAACCGAGAATCACCGGGATGCGCTCGGTTGACAATATCTTGAGCTAGACTTGGAATTTTGAAGTGAAACCAGGGGCAAATGAACGGAGACGTCAAGGGCTTTCCGAAAACAGGTTATAATGCTGAAACGGAGTCCGGCCGAAAAACCGACTCCCGTCAAGTGTGGGTCCCAGATAGGCCACGTCCGAGTAAGGAGTCTTGGTTCCCGGTGTATGGAATCAGGGTCAGCTATTTAATATTCGTGACGATTTCCGGGACAGTTTTGGCCTAGGGGTATTTTGGTCATTTTGGCACCAGGCCCGGGTTTCCGGAGTCAAGTTCAGATTTTGTCTCCCAAATTCAGTCAGTAGTTTTCCTATGGCCAGAGTCAGGATTGGACAAAATTTGGAGCGGTTTTGACCCAGGGGTATTTTGGTAATTTTGACAAGTTTCAGGTCAAAACGCAGGCAGGGGGGGGGTATGAGATGATGATTTGTGGGCCCCTGGTTGCGTATATACGCAACCCTGCGTATATACGCAGCCAGTTTGACTTTTTTCCAGAGTCGGTGGATCGATGGCAGTTTTCGTAAATTCTGGCACACGCGTTTCGGGAAAAAAAAACAGCACTATTTAAAGACTCGTCCAGACTCGTTTTGAGACAGCAAACAAGAGGACACAAGACAGCACAACTGAAGGAGAAGACGGAGCATCCCCGGAGAGCACGGAAACGTGAATTCAGATTCAAGACACCCGTTTGCTCTTCTTCTCTCTCATTCAAAAATTGTGTTATTTACGTTATGAATTTTAGTAGCTAAACTTTTACCTAGGTTCTCGGTGAACCTAAGGTTTCGTTTTCAGAGATTAGTTCTACGTTTTGACTATGAATTCATGATCGTACTATCTTAATATCAGCAGCTTTATCAGTTATTCTGTCTTTGATTATTATTGTTTATGCATGATCGGAGTCGCTAACCAGAATTGCTACGGACCCGAGCCGGTAGGTGAAAACGTCCGATTAGGGTTAGGACGAGAAGACAGAATTTAGCACCTTACCCCGATGGGCCGACTAGCGAAGGGGAGTTAGGACTAGCCCGAAAACGTGAGACCAACTGTTAGAGAATCTGACCCGGGCCATCTGGACAGGTTAGAAACCCTAGCAGCCTCAGAATAAGACTGCAGATTTAGGCAGCTTAACAGGAATCCGACAGTCTGCAGGATTGTGATAACGTGTAGGAAAAGAAAAGATACTGCACAATTGGTACGTGGCACGGATATCGAGACTGCTGTGTGTTTTCATGTCAAAAAAAGAACGAAAATCTGAAGAACCCTAGGGGATCCCGGGACCTAGTATCTTAAACCCTAGTTTTACAACCTTAAGATTATTCAGAAAATTCCCAAAAAGATTTACGTTTCAGTTATTTACTTTCAGTACTTAGTTAGGAAACAAACTCTCAAAATATTCCTCCTTTTTACACTCTGCAAATTAAAACTGATTACTAGAAAAACCTGCAAAGTCCCTGTGGGATCGATAAACCGAGTCGAAAATACTCTCTATATTACTTGATTCGTATACTTGCGAATTGTACGCTAAATTGCGCATCAAGTTTTTGGCGCCGTTGCCGGGGACTTTTTAGGGTTTATTTAGTAATCCGAATTAATTTTCAGAGTTTTTATTTTTTTATTATATTATATTTTTATTTTTCTGTTATCTCACTGCTCTTGAGATCTCTACTTTATCAGGATGGGCGACAATACCGAGAGAACGCCAGAACTGCCCGAGACACGTACTCCAGCCGAGATGGCTCGGTACATCGAGGATCCGATCGCAGCAGGATTCGCTGCCCGGAACAACCAGATGACGTACAACAGGTCTGGAAAGGCGTTGGTGGAAAATATCGAAGTCCCCGCGGGAGGACCTGAACGAGCTATTGTGGTGCCCGAGATCACCGCAGAACACTTTGACATAAAACCATCCACCATCCAGACTGTTCAGACCCTCTGCCCATTCCATGGCAAAGCTGACGAAGATCCAAACGACTTCATCGGGAAGTTCGAGGACTACTGCAACAAAGTCCGGTATAAGGGAGTTGGAGCCGAGGTGCTCATGCTAATACTCTTTCCATACTGCCTGTACGAAGTGGCTAACGACTGGCTTGAATCCCGACCACCCAGATCGATCACTACATGGGAAGGATGCGTCACAGATTTTCTTGCCAAATTTTACCTCGCCTCCCGGGTCATTCAATAACAAAGCGAGATTCTGTCGTTCAAACAGAAGACAGGAGAGACGGTGGTAGATGCATGGGACAGATTGATGAGACTGGTGAAAAGATGCCCGAACCACGGTTTTGGAGACCCAAAAATCCTGCAGGTATTCTACCATGCCCTAGACAGGGAGAGTGCTGACATGATTGACAGAGAAGCCGGAGGGAATTTTGTGTACCATGTGGACAAAGACGGTGCCTTTGAGCTAATGAAGCAGTTAGCCAAGCAGGACACTCGACTATTTGACGATCGCAGAATCACGGCCCGAGCCGAGCCAATGGAAGATGACCGGATAGATAATCTGGCCAAGATCATGCAAGACTTGGTTAAGAAAGTCTACTCGGAAAAGAAGACTGTTGCGGCAGTAGACGGACCAGATTTGGACACATCCATCGAGGGGCTCGGAAACGAAGATTCCAATTACGTACATCAGTAGTGGGACTCGAGCCGGTACAGACCGGGTACGAGAGATCATCCCGGGTTCTGGTACGGAAACCCGAATTCTGCAGTTTATGCACTGGGATTCCAGCACAGGCCACCGGCTCAGCAGGCGGCACCAACACCGCAGGTTCAGCCAGGCCCATCTGCACAGCAGTACGACGCCCAGACGAAGAAGATCGAGTCCATGTTTCAGACCATGGAGTCCTGGTTCGCGCATATGGATGCCCTGACAGCCGACATACAGACGACCAAAACGTCACTGCGTGCTTTGGAGGTACAAGTGGGGCAGTTAGCACAACAACTAACTGAGAGACAACCAGGGAACTTACCCTCAACCATTGTTAATAATCCACGTGATCAGGTCAATGCCATCACCACTCGGAGTGGATTAGCACTACAGGATCCGCCGTATCCTAGCCATGCACGTGCAGAAAAGTCAAAAGAAATCGAGCGCGAAATATTTGGCCCGGATAACAGCTCAGCCGACCGCCCCCAGCCGAAGGGCTTGGTTGAGAAGGATGCAGTGCAGAACGAGAAGGAAGCAGAAACGGTACTTGTCTCCAAGGAGGTGCCGTATCCTTTGAAGACACGAAAGAGGGATGATAGCAAGAACTACGCCAGATTTCTCGAGATTTTCAAACAACTGAAGATCAACATACCCTTTGCGGAGCCGTTGGCAAAAATGCCCACTTATGCCAAGTTCCTCAAAGATATTTTGTATGGACGGAAACGTATGAGCGATTTCGAGATAATAAATCTGACGGCAGAAGTGAGCAATTGTGTGAAGAACGGGCTACCGAGGAAGAGGAAGGACCCTGGCAGTTTTGTTATCCCGGTGACCCTAGGTATTGCTTACACAGGAAAGGCTCTGTGTGACCTAGGGGCCAGTATCAATCTAATGCCGTTATCAATTTTCGAAACTTTGAAAATCGGTGAACTCAGGCCCACCAGAATCAAGCTGCAGATGGCGGACAGATCCGTGAAGCAGGCTTACGGAGTTATTGAAGTCATTCTGGTGAAAGTCGGAGAATTGATTTTTCCGGCAAATTTCGTAATTTTGGACATGGAGGCAAGAGACGTACCACTCATTCTGGGCAGATCGTTTCTGGCAACTGGAGAAGCCATGATAAACTGCAAGAGCGGAGAACTAACCATGCAGATCAATGAAGACAAGGTGAAGTTCAACATTTTCAAAAATCTGCAACTACCGAATTACTACGAGCATGAAGACATCTTCGCAGTGGAGGTAGTCGAAGAAGGCTGGGAAAACGAGGAGATGGATGAGCTTTGGGCAGAGATTGACAGAGTGGACAGAGAGAACGAGGAGAGATTCCAGGAGGAGCAGGCCATGCAAGCTGAAAACCGGACCACTTTAGAGCTGGACAGAAAAAGTGGGCAGAAATTGGCCCTGGTCCCGTCACTCAAAGAGCCACCAACCCTGGAGCTGAAACCGTTCCCGAGCCATCAAAGTTCAGCACAGCCAAAGCAGTTTCAAGAAGGGCAGAAAGCACTTCTCTGCGAATCTCGGAAGCAGCTTTTCCCGGGAAAATTGAGATCTCGGTGGTCAGGACCGTTTATCATCAAAGAGGTACTTTCATGGGATGCAGTCAAATTGGAGAATCCGCATGATAGAACAACTTGCAGGGTGAGCGGAAACCGGGTCAAGCCATATCTGGGCCAGGAAGCAGACGTCAAGGTATACCCTGGCGGTTTTGACGTCCCTTGAGCAAACATGAGGTAACTGGGTCGGGCCGTCGACCGTAAATTACACGCGCTGGTTGGGAGGCAGCCCAACGTAGTAAGTTAGTTTAAATTATTTCAAGTTTTACTTTCAGTTTTGAATTTTGAGAGAGGTAAGATGATTGGGTATTGACTTTGAATTGAGCATGTGCAGATACAGCAGAGCAGAAAACGAGAACAAAAAGGAGTAGAAATACTTTGTGTGTGTATTTTACGCCCATCCTGTGCGTATAATACGCACACAGGGGGTAGAGAGAGAGAAAAAATTTTATGTTTGAAAAAATAAATTGAAAAATTGAAATTTTGCTGCTGCCTGCGTATATACGCAGCCAGCGGTAAAATTTCAGAATTTTGAAAAAAAAAAAAAATTACCTTGTGGTTGCGTATATACGCAACCCCGCGTATATACGCAGTCAGCAGCGAAAATTTCAGAATTTTAAAAAAAAAAATATTATCTGCTGTCTGCGTATATACGCAGGGTTGCGTATATACGTAGTCAGCAGCGAAAATCTGGAATTTAAAAAAAAAAATCTTTTTCAAAATGCTCCCTGTTTGCGTATATACACAGACTGCGTATATACGCAGGCAGAAGAAGAGAAATTTTTTTTCGGACAGCAGCACGTTTTTGCCCCATTTTTCTCTCTTTACCTCCATACACAGATCCATGGAGTTTGAAGCGAATTTAGAAAATTTCGTAGAAGGAAAGGCAGATTTTCAAAATCTTGAAGAATCGACCCCGGTGTGTTCTGGCACACTCGACTATCACAGGGACTCGTACGAGTTGGGGATTTTTCAGGAACGGTTTTTCTGCAGAACAGAGCAATCGACCCCGGTGTACGAAAGTATACTCGACCATATGGGAGCACATTGTCACACACGATGATGCTCGGGGATTTCACATTTGAAGAGCACACATAGAGCCCGGAAGGTTGACAACTTCCGTCGAGAAATTTTCTGACGACCGGTCAACGGTCCTTCTCCAACGGGATATGCAAAAAATTCCGCACCTGTAAGAACTGACTCCGGGTGCACAGGTTCAATTTCTGTCTCTCGCTTTATTTTTCTGTATATGCTGCCAGTTGTTCCCATTCGATGAGGCAAGCCAGCTCATCCAATCCAGATTATATGCCTAATGATTAGTACCATGAGGGCATGGCACCATCCAGTGTGGGGGTGGTGGCGTTGTAATTGCATTACTTTTTATAAAAAAAATTATTATTAAAAATTTTAAAATTAATATTTTGAGACTGGGTGAACGATTTTGCTTAAAACTGGAGAGAGCTTAGTGATAGAAAATTTCCCGAAGTAAACGAACTTAGGTGAGGAAGAGCTGCGAGAATCTGTCTAGGGGAGTTAATAGAGCCAATGCACTTCAGAAAACGCAAGTAGCTGTCTCCCGAGCTATGTATCCGACTAGCTGCCAGACCACCGTCACCAGGTAGTCGTCAACCCGCCATCACGGTCACCACATCATTTGGTGGAGTGATAGGCCACAGGGGACCTCACGTCCTGTCTCGCGCCTTAGGTCCACCAGTGAGCCCCGTTGATCCATTAATCCTTTTCTTGGTAACCGTTTGACCTAGGAAGCCGTTTTTTGATACTCGCATCATTGTTAGTATTTTTACCTTTCCTACGCGTCATGGCACGAGGGAGTTGAGTTGAGGGGGATTTTCTGGGGTAGAGCAGAATTGTCATATTTGATAGTGGATGATCTTTATTTTTATATTTGAGGGTGTGTAAGGGTGAGATAGTGACGGCAACACACTTCCTAGTGGCGGTGACTCACGACATTACACCGTGAGCACAGGAGGAGTGCCGTAGTGTGTAAATTTTCCGCACGACATGGAGAACTTGGGTTGACAGGGTTATTTGGAGGACGCGCTGTGCAATTTAGACATCCTTCGAGTGAGGAGGATAGGTTGGAAAAGCGCGATTATTTTATATATTGACTACATGGTTCGAAATTAGTGTGGGGGTGGTCATTTCAGATTTTATTTCAGTATTTTTCTACCACCCCACGTTTTTGGTTTATCATAGAATTGGCCTGGTTTATATTATTGGTGTTTATTGTGTTGCCTCGCAAAAAAAAAAAAAAAAAAAAACGGAAAAAAAATGATCAAAGGCAGAAAATTCAGGGTGCTTGATTGATTTTATTTCAAAATGCCAGGCCGATAATTTTTCTCACAGTTTCACATTCGTTCACAGTTGTGGCCGCGAGAACGGCAGTTACACCGGGACTGGGGAAATTGAGTGTCTAGTATCTTAGGTGATTTGGGTCAGTTTTCGTCATCTTGGTGAGGGAGTGTGAGATTGGGGTATGTGTGAGTGTTCTGTGACGTATAGGACATCGCTTCTAAATGACATATCCTACCGTCCCAAAGCCGGCAGATTTACATTACACCCGGAGTAAAAGCACGGAAGGTGTGCGTTAGGGATACGTTCGGTTTGCGTGCAAAAGCGGAAGTAAGTGGTGTTCGTGCTTGTTCCTAACCTAGGCTGGCCGCGAGTTCTTCCGATCACCGCAGTTTCTGAAATCTAGGGGAATATGAGAACTTGATGATGTTCAGTTTGAGTTGAAGAGATTGCCCAGTTTCACCAAAAATATACACTGTTTTTATCATAATAATACTGCTTTAAATAAGTGCAGTTACACCGCTCTAGATGTATTCGGGATAGTATACATTGGTAGTATATTGCTGGATTTTGCTCGGGACGAGCAAAGTTTAGTGTGGGGGTATTTGATAACGCCCAAATAGGGGTTATCTTATAGCCTGAAAAGATGTGTATGTGTGCTGGAAAGCCGCGTTTTAGCCAGAATTCACCCTCGGAAAGCCTCGGTTTTAGGAACGAGACGTTTATTTGCTCTTTGTGAATTTCTGCATGTTTCGTACTTTTATTGGATATGATCGCGGGTTTTTCCATGTTTTTACAGGAACAGGTTCGGAAAGTGCATTGGGATGCGTGCCGAGACAGAACCGGGATCGCCTCGGGAAACGTGCAGAAAATGCTCGAGACAGGATTTGACCGAGACTGGTATAAGGGAGAGCGGAATGGAAAACGGAAAGACTGGAGAAAAAACGAGCAGTGAAACCGACCGAGGAAGCTGAAAACGCCAAAACCGAGAATCACCAGGATGCGCTCGGTTGACAATATCTTGAGCTAGACTTGGAATTTTGAAGTGAAACTAGAGGCAAAAGAACGGAGACGTCAAGGGCTTTCCGAAAACAGGTTATAATGCTGAAACGGAGTCCGGTCGAAAAACCGACTCCCGTCAAGTGTGGGTCCCAGACAGGCCACGTCCGAGTAAGGAGTCTTGGTTCCCGGTGTAGGGAATCAGGGTCAGCTATTTAATGTTCGTGACGATTTCCGGGACAGTTTTGGCCTAGGGGTATTTTGGTCATTTTGGCACTGGGCCCGGGTTTTTCGGAGTAGTCAGTAGTTTTTCTATGGCCAGAGTCAGGATTGGACAGAATTTGGAGCGGTTTTGACCCAGGGGTATTTTGGTAATTTTGACAAGTTTCGGGTCAAAACGCAGGCCGAGGCACGGAGAAGCAGGAAGACACCAAGGAAGGCAAACCGGAGAGTCAGGCAGAAGTGTGGGACCGAGGGGACCCAACCGGGCGCAGCAGCGGACCAAACCGGGCCAGGGCAACCCCCTGCCTGCGTATATACGCAGGGCTGCGTATATACGCAGGCAGGGGGGTATGAGGTGATGATTTGTGGGCCCGTGGTTGCGTATATACGCAACCCTGCGTATATACGCAGCCAGTTTGACTTTTTTCCAGAGTCGGTGGACCGATGGCAGTTTTCGTAAATTCTGGCACACGCGTTTCGGGAAAAAAAACAGCACTATTTAAAGACTCGTCCTGACTCGTTTTGAGACAGCAGACAAGAGGACACAAGACAGCACAACCGAAGGAGAAGACGGAGCATCCCCGGAGAGCACGGAAACGTGAATCCAGATTCAAGACACCCGTTTGCTCTTCTTCTCTCTCATTCAAAAACTGTGTTATTTACGTTATGAATTTTAGTAGCTAAACTTTTACCTAGGTTCTCGGTGAACCTAGGGTTTCGTTTTCAGAGATTAGTTCTACATTTTGACTATGAATTCATGATCGTACTATCTTAATATCAGCAGCTTTATCAGTTATTCTGTCTTTGATTATTATTGTTTATGCATGAGCGGAGTCGCGAACCAGAATTGCTACAGACCCGAGCCGGTAGGTGAAAACGTCCGGTTAGGGTTAGGACGAGAAGACAGAATTTAGCACCTTACCCCGATGGGCCGACTAGCGAAGGGGAGTTAGGACTAGCCCGAAAACGTGAGACCAACTGTTAGAGAATCTGACCCGGGCCATCAGGACAGGTTAGAAACCCTAGCAGCCTTAGAACAAGACTGCAGATTTAGGCAGCTTAACAGGAATCTGACAGTCTGCAGGATTTTGATAACGTGCAGGAAAAGAAAAGATACTGCACAATTGGTACGTGGCACGGATAACGAGACTGCTGTGTGTTTTCATGTCAAACAAAGAACGAAAATCTGAAGAACCCTAGGGGATCCCGGGACCTAGTATCTCAAACCCTAGTTTTACAACCTTAAGATTATTCAGAAAATTCCTAAAAAGATTTACGTTTCAGTTATTTACTTTCAGTACTTAGTTAGGAAACAAACTCTCAAAATATTCCTCCTTTTTACACTCGGCAAATTAAAACTGATTACTAGAAAAACCTGCAAAGTCCCTGTGGGATCGATAAACCGAGTCGAAAATACTCTCTATATTACTTGATTCGTATACTTGCGAGTAGAACGCTAAATTGCGCATCATTACTCCGAATGCGCACTTCATGGGGTTCATCTTTAATTGAAAGCTTCTGAATCTGTTGAACACTTTTCGCAAATCCCCCAGGTGGTCTGCCTCTTCCTTGGATTTGACAACTAAGTCGTCCACGTAGAATTCTACTTCCTTGTGCATCATGTCGTGAAACAGGGCCATCATGGCTCGTTGGTAAGTTACGCCTGCGTTCTTGAGACCAAAAGGCATAACTGTGTAATTGAAGACTCCCACCGGAGTGATGAACGCGGTTTTCCGTGCATCTTCGGGGTCCATCTTGATCTGATTGTACCCACTAAAGCCGTCCATGAAGCTAAACATGCGATGACCCGCGGTCGAATCGATAAGTAAGTCGATGTTGGGAAGTGGAAAATCATCTTTGGGACAAAAACGATTAAGGTCTCGGAAGTCTACACAAATGCGAAGTTTCCCATTCTTCTTTACTACCGGCACGATGTTGGCCAACCATGTAGGATGGTGATTTGGCTCAATAAATTTGGCATCCAGGAGTTTGACAATTTCCTGCTTAATCTGCACGTTGAGCTCCGGCCTAAAGCTTCTTGTGCTCTGCTTTACCGGTTTGGATCCTAGAATTACATCCAACTGGTGCATGGTGATGCTCGTGTCCAGACCGGGCATTTCATCGTATTCCCATGCGAACACGTCTTTGTACTCAGTCAAGAGTTGTAGCAATCTTTCCTCCTCCTCGCCTGTGAGGTCCGCACTCTGAAAGACTGGCCTCTTCTTTTCTTCTCTCGGGCTTAAGAATACCTCCTTCAACTCCTGCTTTTGCGGCCTGGGTTTGTCCTCCATGCATTCGGGTGCTTCTTTTAGCTTTTCCTCTAAAACACTTGGTGTAGGTTTTTCTGGTTCCATAACCTGCTCAATTTGATTGATTTGCTCAGGGATATCCCCATGCTCGCGTGAGGACACCCCCGCGCACCTTCATATGCGATAGCATTTCTTCCTGTTGGCGTAGAAGCTCTCTATCTCCTTGCCTTCAGGATCATGTTTTGCTATCCTTTTCAGAGTATACACGTTCTTTCGCTGGTAGGCAATCCGCGGCGCCTCTTCTCGCGTAGACGAATTTTCCTTGGCCTCCTCTCTTGTCACCATTACTCCTGCGGGTGACTGATCTTTGATGTCCTCCCATCGGGGCATAGGAGTGGGGTTGAACGGCCCCGGCGTTTTCTCATCCGCCATCTCGGTGAACTATACCGCCTCACTGAGATGCGCCTCATCCATGTTGAAAGGATTTATCGAAGCTGGTATCTCGACTATTCTGTCATTCCAAATAGCTTTCATCACTTGGTGAGCTGTTGAAGGGACAACATCAAAGCGATGAATCCAGGCCCGGCCTATAATCATGTGATACGTAGTGTTCGCATCTATGACATAGAACTTGGCTGAACATTTAATTTTGCCGATCTGGAGACCCAGACGGATCCATCCGATCGTCATCCTGGAGTCGCTTCCAAATCCCATCAGCGGGGATGGACGCCTGACAATCTTCTGCTCTGGGATTCCTGCTAGCTTCAGAGTGTTGAGCGAGACAACGTTAACCGCTTCTCCTCCGTCGACAAACGCTCTTTTGAACTCCACACCATTGATGACTGCCGTTACATACAGAGGCTTCTGGTGGCTCGCATCTGTCTTCTTATCGCTTGCGGAGAAGGTTATGACCTTTTTCTGTAGAGCGAGAAGGTTATGACCTTTCCAGGAGTTTGACTGCGTAGTTGTTGGTGGGGTTTGAAGATTAGGATTGGGTGGTGTGGTTGACACTCCCAATCCTTGAGTGGTGGAGGTTCCTCCCCCCTGAGAGACGGTGGTGGCCGATGCGGGATTTGGGGCGAAAGTCCCCAGAATAGCCATTATCCGTTCCATTTGTGCAGATTGAGCTTAGAGAGCCTTTGCCTGGTTCTGGATGGTGGCATCCAAGGCCTCTATCGTCGGAGCTTCACCGATGGCTGTAGGAGTACGGCGGGCCTCCTCTCCCGAGGTGGTCTCCGTGGAAGGCGATCTGTTACTGACATCATCTTCATGAGACATGGGTTCTTGCAATGGTAAGTTCACGTCGGGTTCACCAAAATGTGTACAAGAGAATCCTGCAGAGAGAACTCTGTGTACACCAAGAACAGAGAATAGGAATGGCACATGAAGTGTTGGGTCGTGTGTAGGGAGAGAGTAAGGCAATAGTACTGTGTGAGAGAGAGACAGGATTTTGGCAGAGCTTTCGCGTATCTCCGGGTCGTTCCTCCTTGTATGGAAGGGTTAACGATCCTATATATAACGGAGAATGTGACCGTTGTAGTGTGGTTAATGCACCCATAAATGGCGGCTTAATTAGCTTAACCACAACGGCACGTTCGTCCACGTATATAGGGACCGTTACAGCACGTTATCCGCGTATACCGGGACCGTTATGGGGTTGACCGGGTTTGACCGATTTGACCTGTTCTATAAAGATCGTGCCATAAATCTCTCAAAAGCAGTTACTATGGGTCGCGTGCGGGCTTGGTTGTCGCTCGCACGCGACATGACTTACTCTAGCCTCCAAACCACTAAGTCCCTACAAGTCCCGTGCGGTGGTATGCGAGGGCCCTGTCTCGCAGCCCCCACGTGGATCAGCGCGGCTGGTGATCCAGTGTGTGTGGAGCACATTATGGTGTGCTGGATGATCGCCACGTGGCTAAGATCTTCTTGTCCAGAAAGCACTATCTACATAAATCTAATGGTATTGTAATCCTTATACTTGAAGTCACTAGATACTCTAGTTGTGAAATATCATGCTTTGATATTATCAAACGTCGCGCCTTAACCGGGTAACTATAAAGGTAGTTATCAGGCATGATAGGAAGCAAGCTTAGATATCGTAGTAACGTAGACGGGAATGGTCCCTCCCACATAATGGGAGTAAATATTGTTGGAATATGTGCCGTAGAGGCAATCTATATTTAGTATGAACGATGTTTTGGCTAGAATATTCATTTATTAATTATTGTGATATTTAATATAATGAAGTCCTTAGATACAATATGTTGTTTATCTTAAATATCCCTAGTCCATTATATTGGTTAATCGGACGGTCAAATATAGACTAGTATGCGTGTAGATTGATATGGAGATATTAAGTCTAACACATGGGTATGCATTAGGAGTAATGACATATTGGATTGACCCACGACGTGAAGGATACATTAGATTATGTCAATGTCAAAATCGCTTCTCGCAGTGCTAATAATATTGTAATCCTTAGACTTGAAGTCATTAGATACTCTAGTTGTGGAATATCATGATTTGATGTTATCCAACGTTGCGGCTTAACCAGGGTAACTATAAAGATAACTACCGGGCAGGATAGGAAGCAAGCTTAGAGGTCGTAGTGATGTAGAGAGGATTTGTCCCTCCCACATGGTGGGAGAAAATATCCATGGGCCACTAGAGGGATGGTGCTTATAGGAATGTCTGGCCAGACTCTGATAAATCAATATGGAGATATTGATGTTATCTGCTTGCATAAGCATATTCCCAGGCTCGAGAAACTATGAGTTGGATATATGAGTGTGACTATTATGTCTCGTGTCCAATCCGGATATGGAGACAAAGAGATAATACAATATGTGATATTGGGCTCAAGGTTTTTCGGGATCACTGACTTATTTATATTAGTTGGGGGGCATGGATGTGTTGCTAGACACCGTTCCGTTAGTAATAAGTTAGTACCAACTAAGCAGAAACCTATGGGGTCACAAACCGGATGGATTAAATTGGATATATGTATTTATTAGTTGGACTAATTGATAAAGAAGATCATAACGCAACCACAAGCAAACTTAGTAGGACTAATTTGTAAGTGGGTTAATCCATGTAAGAACATCATTAGTATTGGGGTCTTTATGTACTTTATAAAGAGTTATGACTATATAAAGGAACTATAGCTTGTTATTTCTCTAAGCAAGTCATTATTGAGAGAACATAACAAATCAAGAGAGAGACAAGACAAGGAGGTTCAGCCCCCTTGCCCGTCCGCCCCTTGGAGCCGTCGACCTCCCTTTGGCCGCGCCTCCTCCTCGGTTTGCGTGATCCTCATCCTCCTTCTTCCGTTGCTAGCACTACAGTGAGAAGGAATCCAACCAAGAATCCAAGGTGTGGATATTCATAGAGACGAAGACACTGTTCTTCGTGTGATATCCCAAACCCAGGTACACATCTTCTATGCTCTTATCATGTTATGATAGCTCTTCCTGTGATCCTTGGTGGGCTTTGAGTAGATTCTTTTTGTTATTCCGCAGCGTTACCTACGTCAAAACTCCACAGTGGTATCAGAGCCACATGTCGTGGCGCATAACATGATTTTATGTGTTACGATTTCAGTTTTACACCGTTTTATGCATATTACGCGAAACTAAAATTAATTGGCATAGTAGATGCAAATTTAATTTGATTCAAGACAAACAATATCTATTTTAACATTGTATGTGTAAATTGGTGAGTTTGATCACATAGGATGTGAATAATTGGGTTCTTGAAAATTAGAGGCCTTGGGCACATAATTGGAAAAAGGGTTTTTCAATTATGGAAACAACTTTATGGAAACAACCAAACTTGGGCAACAAGGAAGGACGGGGAAGGAAGCTAGGGCCGAAACCCTAGCTTCCGCCCCCTTCTTCCTTGCGCGCCAAGCTAGGCCGCGGGTCACCTAGGGGCTGCCGGCCTAGGGCCGGCCCGAGGTGTCGTGCAGCGGTCCATAGGGGTTTGGCCTAGGTCTAGGTTGGACCCCTTGGACCGTTGTGACCCTAATTATCCAATTTCAACTAAAATTGAACAAGCCCGTTAAAAATTGGTTTTAACTGTATTATGTGTTTTGTTGCATGGGGGATGGATATGGCCTAGGTTTGTGGATATTTGTGTTTGTTTGTGGTTTGGTTTACGGCCTGCGAGCTGATCAAATTAATGCAATAGTTAGTTAATTTTACGGCATGCGAGCTGATCATCTTCTCGACATATGAGGTTTTATTTATTTATTTTTTCTAGATGTTAGGATAGAATTAGAAATATTTAAATGACAGCTAAGAGCACGGAGAAGAAGACCGAAGGGCCAGAGAAGCCACAAAGACGATGAAGTCCCCATCCTAGAGGCGCGCAACTATGGTGGAGCACATGGAGATAAGCTTGTCACTTGAGGGCATATAGGTATTATCATTGGCTTGGTAATATCTTAGTCTAGGGTCCATATCCATGCCACATTATTTTTTCTTTTGTGGATTTTTATTATGGAAGTGTGAGTGTGCAGGTGTTAATGAAGCTAAGATACTCTAGAAGGGGGGGGGGGGGGGTGGGGGTTGAATAGAGTATGCCAAATTTTTGCAAAACTTGCTAGGAAGAAGAAAACTTGTGCAAACAGTGAAGTTCAAGGCCTTGAAAAATAATTCAAGCCCTTGGAGGAGATGCTGATAGTATAAAGCAAGCCTTTTTCAAGGCCTTGAAAACAAGTTCAAACCCTTGAAAAACAGACAGTTTTGTGTGCTGCAAAAACTATGAAAAAGAATGAGCTGTAAATGCAAGAGACAAGTGATTTATAGAGTTCAGTCCACTTGGACCTACGTCTCTACCTCAGGGATTAGATCCCTGCAGGATTTTCAAATCAAGTCTTATTAATCAAAAGCTAAGCCCTAGAACTGAAGCACAGAGAATTCCCTTACTTTGTTACAGCTTGTGGTTTTTCCTAACCTGTCTGGTACCTGCTCTAGCTAACTGATTAACTAAGAGTTCTCTATTGTTCACCTTGAACAATCCTTGAGAATAGATGTAGAGATAATACATAAATGATCTACCAATACAGCTCAATACAGAAGTAAACTTATAATAGAAAACTGCAGTGAAGAATGAAGTAGACTTCTGTGGAATGGATTGAGAGTTTGATGTTCTTCTTTGGTGATTTATCAATCTAGAAACTTGTCTATCACTTTTTACCGTTGAGTCTCATATTTTGTTGCTTCAAAGTGAGCTCCATTTATACTGTTTGAAGCTCTGCAAATCTTCCCTGATTTTCAGCAACAACTTCCTATTTTGTAGGCAACAACTTTGACTATCTTTAACAGCTTTCTCCAACGGATAGTTGATCACAATCTTCAGAGATATTGTTGTGATCTTGTCTTTAAACAATCTGAGAAGCTGTCATAAGTCTCTGATTGATTACAGGATCAAAGTGTCCAACTATTTCCAAATCTGCAAAAGCTCAGTTTAGGAAACTATCCTGCAAAACTTGGAAATAAAATTTCCTGCAATATCAAAGTCAAACATATGATATTCTATGTTCAAACGAGTTAGAATAATTTTTCTTTCATCATCTAATAACAGTGAATCAAACATATGAAATTTAGAGAGGAAATCAACTCAGAGAGTTTGCAGAAAATTCCCCCTGAGAATGTTCGTACATGTTAAACAGTTTCAAGGCATTGAATCCAGTTTCAAGGCCTTGAAACTATTTTCAAGCCTCTGAGAACTGATTCAAGGCTTTGAAAGCTGCTTCAAGGCCTTGAAATAGCTGAACTATTCCAAGCCTTGCACAACATGATCTTATAATCTCCCCCTTGATGAAAGACAAAACCAAATTCTGTTTGATCTTTAGTCTCTTCAAAAAAATACTGATTAGTTTACCATATATAACACCATATTAATTCCAAAAAGATCCAACTTATTCAAATTTCCAACAAAAATTAAACAGTTCAGCAAGATGCAAATAAAACCCAAAAAATAAAAGCTAAACCTAGAATTTTCTCCCCCTTTTTGACTTTCATAAAAAAGAAAGAGAAGATGTTGGATCAAGTGTCTGGAAAATTTTGAAAACTTTAATGAAAATCAGAGAATGTGGAAGAAAGAGTAGGCACGATTAACGTTTTGGGGCTTGATCATCAGCTTGATCTCCTTCTTCTTCACCGCTTTCTTCAGCATCAGTCATCTCTTGTGCTTCCTGTTCCTCTTCAATCCTACCAGAAGTAGTCACCTCTTCAGTATTATCCTTTGTAGCAGTCTTTAGAGATTTCTTATTTTTTTTCAAAGTAATCAATAGATCATCTGAGTCAGGGATATTGACTTCATCTTCTTCCTGTGAGGCCTGTTCTGCTACCTGCTTTCCCTTATATGAAACTGGAGCAACCTCTTCCTGGTCTGAATGTTCACTAGGCAAATCCTTGTCAGAGTCTCCTTTCTTTGTACCTTGATCATCCTCAGGGACATCAAGCAAAGTCATGCTTCTGAAGATACTTTCCACCATGTACTTGACTTGCCCAATTTCGCTTTCAAGTCCATAAACAGTTGTTTTGATATCCTCCATGTCCAACTCCAAACCATCAAGTATCTGATTGTCTATTGGCTGAGAAGTCTGGCTTGAAGTGGGAGTCAAGGTCTTGGGCTTAGGAAACTTCTTTGCACCTAGTTCTTCAGTCAAGTCTGAGTAAAGCTTCCATACTTTTTCCTTGGTTTTTACCACTCCAATTTTCTCAAAGGCTTTCTCATTAAGTACTCCAAATCCAGAAGTGACTGATTCCTCTCCAGTAGTTGGAATCTCAAAGTGTTCAAAGAACAAAGTGAGCAAATTTGCATAGGGCAGAGGGTGTATCCTTTTACTGGTAAGGCTAAAGAGCATATGTTCAATCACTAGTTTTGGAAGATCAATCTCATAGCCATGCATAACCAGATACATGATGTGCATCATTCTTTCAGTCACCAATTCTCTAGAATGCTCTCTGGGAAAAATACACCTAACCAGGATGGTATGAAGGACTTTGGCGTCAACATTCAACACAGAATGTGTTAATTGTTTGGCTGAGGTGGAGATGTTTGGAAGAAAGAAATCATCTTTAGCTAGCTTCAGGGTTTCTAACTTTGGTGGATGGTTGCTAGTGTCATATCTCTTTGGACAGCATAGCATATTGGCAAACTCAGAGTGATCCAATTCAATTACTATCCCAGCAACTTTAGATTTGATCACCAAATGTGCAGATCTCTTAACTTGTGTCAATTTCAGGTAGAAGAGTCTGGTGAGTCTAGGGTAGGCCAATTCTCTAGGATTCAGCAAAGACCACATAGAACTCTTCTTCAACATAGATATGCACTTAAGTTTCATGTTTTCCACCACATTCTTATTGATCATACTAGAGAAACAAATAGATCTTGAAGAAAAACCATCTAACCACTGACCTTTAGAGATGTTTGAGACAAACCAAGTCTCATCTGGAGCTGAGTTCTTTGTTGAGGCCTTTGAATAGATCTGCAGGGCCTTCTCCAATTCATCTTCTGGCTGTGCTTCTGTCATCTTTCCTTTCCCTTTTTCTGCTTGAGTTGGTTTCTTCTTCAACTTCTTGGAACTAATGATCTCTGTTTCAGGTTGCTTCTCTGTAACAGCCTTCCCTTTCTAATTCTTCTTCTCTGAGGAGGAAGTTGCAACCTTCTTGACCTTCTTTTTGGGTGGAGGAAGATCTGGAACTGCCTCTGCACTAGGGGTTCTAGATCTAGAATCTCCACTGAATTCTTGAGCTTCATCCACTACTGCCTTTCTTTTCTTCTCTGAAACAAGTTTAGATCCTCCAGCCATCTTGATTCTGTCTGAGGCTCTCCTTGTTCTTATTAGGGTTTGAGAGAAGAATAGAGAGAGGTGGAATGATACGGAGAGAAGGAGAAGAGAAGAAGATAAATACTGAAAGAGTTTGAGTTTCAAAAGGAAACTAGAATATCTCTCTGATCTCAAAAGATATGCAATAATCAGAGAGAGTTCAAATCTTGTATGCCGTTGGAAAATAAAATATTCTAATACAATTTTTGGCTAAAACGAATTTTTGAAAAGGGTAGGGACTATATTAGGCAAATATCTACAAAGATATCACCCAACATAGAATGATACAAGATTATTGACTATCAGTGTAGCTGACTTATTTTAAAGGCTTTGAAAAGGCTTTCAAGGTCTTGAAAAACTATAACATTGCAACAAATAAAGATCAAGGATTTGAAATGATTTTCAAGGCTTTGAAAATAAGTTCAAGGCTTTGAAAACACATACAACTCACCTTGTTTACCTGATGCTCCCCCTAAACCAATGCATCTTTATTTAGCATTCCAAATTCCAATCTCAGATCTGAGAATCTTTCATCTGCTAATGGATTAGTGAAGATATCTGGAATTTTCATGTTAGTAACAACGAATTCAAGAACAATATCACCTTTCTCAGAATGATCTCTGATGAAATGGTGCCTGACATCAATATGCTTTGTTCTTGAGTGTTGCACTGGATTCTTTGTAATTGAAATTGCACTGGTGTTATCACACTTGATAGGTATGCTCTTGAAATCAAATCCAAAGTCTCTTAGCTATTGATCAATCCATAATACTTGTGAACAACAAGCTCCTGCAGCTATATATTCAGCTTCAGCTGTTGATAGAGCAACTGAATTCCGTTTCTTGGAATGCCAACTGATCAGAGATGATCCAATATATTGGCAAGTTCCTGAAGTGCTCTTCCTATCAACTTTGTAACCTCCAAAGTCAGCATCTTAAAAACCATGCAAAGAGAAATTAGAATGTTTTGGATACCAAAGCCCTAAGTCTTTGGTTCCATTGAGATATCTCAATATTCTCTTCACAACAGTTAAGTGTGATTCCTTTTGATCAGCTTGAAATCTAGCACACATGCATACTCTAAACATTATATCTGGTATGCTTGCAGTGAGATGGAGTAATGATCCAATCATACCTCTATACTCTTTTAGATTGACACTCTTACCAAATCCATCCTTGTCTAAGGACAGTGTAGAACTCATAGGAGTCTTGGCTTCCTTACATTGAGCCATGCTATATTTGTTTAGTAAGTCTCTTGTGTACTTGCTTTGGTGCAGAAAGATGCCCTTCTTCAACTGATGTATTTGAAGTCCTAGGAAGAAGTTCAACTATCCCATCATGCTCATTTCAAATTCCCTGCTCATAAGACTTGAGAATTCTATGCACAGTTGATCATTAGTAGCTCCAAACTAAATATCATCAACATATATCTGTACTACAAGCAAATCTTTCTCACGAGTCTTTATGAAAAGAGTCTTGTCTACTGAACCTCTTTTGAAATCATTTTAAAGCAAAAACTTTGTCAGTCTTTCATACCAAGCTCTTGGAGCTTGTTTCAAACCATAAAGAGCTTTGTCGAGTTTGTAAACATGATCTGGAAACTTGTCATTTTCGAAACCAGGTGGTTGTGCAACATAAACTTCTTCTTGTTCGTAGTCATTCAAGAAAGCACACTTTATATCCATTTGAAAAAGTTTCATGTTCTTATGAGATGCAAAAGTAAGTAAGATTCTAATTGCTTCTAACCTGGCAACTGGAGAAAAAGTTTCCTCATAGTCAATACCTTCTTCTTGATTGTAACCTTGAGCAACAAACCTTGCTTTGTTTCTGATCACATTGTCACTTTCATCCAATTTATTTCCGAACACCCATCTGGTACCAATGACAGACTGGTTTGTAGGTGGAGGAACCAGGTTCCGAACCTTATTCTTTTCAAACTCATTGAGTTCACTTTGCATAGCAATGATCCAGTCTGCTTCTTGTAAATATTCCTTCCCAGTTTTAGGTTCTACAAGAGAGATAAAAGCATTAAAAGCACATAAGTTCTTCAACGGTGATCTAGTTTGTGTACCAGTGGTTGGATCTGAGATGATATTATCAACTGGATGAGATGAGAGATATTTGAATCTCTTTCTTGGAGACCATGGTTCAGGCTCTCCATAGATCTTCTCTGGTCTTGAAGTAGTGGCTTTGTCACTTGTATCCTTCTGATCATCTTCTTCAAGGCTTTGAGGCTTATTTTCAAGGCCTTGAACACCATTTTCAAGGTCTTGAAAATGTATTCTATTTTCTTCTAAGCCTTTCTTGAATCCCAGTGGATTTTCAGCTTCTTCCTCTTATTCATGCTTATTCAAATTCAAGTCTGCAAAGCTTTCACTCAAAGAGCCATCATAGCTTTCATAAAAAATAACATGAATGCTCTCTTCAGCCAATTTGGTTCTTTTATTGTGAACTCTGTAAGCTTTGCTGTTCAGAGAGTAACCAAGAAATATACCTTCATCACTTCTTGCATCATTACCAAGATTGTCTTTTCCATTATTATGGACAAAGCAAGTACATTCAAAGGGCCTGAAGTATGATATGTTTGGCTTCCTCCCTTTGAATAGTTCATAGGGGGTCTTCTTCAGAATAGGTCTGATCAAACACCTGTTCAAAATATAGTTTCCTGTATTTACAACTTCTGCCCAATAATGCTTTGGCAGCTTGTTCTCAAGAAGAATTGTACTTGACATATCTTCAAGAGTCCGGTTCTTTCTTTCAACAACACCATTCTGTTGAGGAGTTCTTGGAGCAGAAAAGCTGTGAGTAATACCATGCTTATCAAAGAACAAATCAAATTTTAACTGATCAAATTCTCTACTATGATCACTTCTAATTGAAGCTACAGGTAGGTTTTTCATGTTTTGAAGTTCTCTGCAAAGCGTTGAAAATTCATAGAGGGATTCAGATTTTTCTTTGAGAAACATAACCCAAGTATATCTAGAAAAATCATCAACAACAACTAGCATATACCTTTTACCTTTTGGAGTAGGAGTTCTCATAGGAACACAGAGATCCATATGAAGCTGTTCAATAGGTCTAGTTGTACTTACAAACTTCTTTGGCTTTGCACATTTCATCTTCTTAACTTGTTCTTTGGCTTGAATGAACTTCTGGTTTGCTTTCCTTGAGCAACGGCTTTGCACATTTCATCTTCTTTGAACTTAATGGATGACAATCCTCTTACCAGGTCTTTGGAAATCAACTTTTTCAAAGTATGCAAACTGATATGACCAAGCTTCCTATGTTAAAGCTTTGAATCATCTTTCAAGGCCTTGAGACACTTCAAACTTTTACCTGCAACTTTGTTATTCTGAAAGGTATAAACATTGTTTAATCTAGAGGCTGTGAGAATGCAATCTCCTGATTTCTCATTTTGCACCACACACTTCTCTTTATCAAAAATAACTTTCTTGCCATTGTCACAAAGCTGAGATACACTAAGCAAGTTAAATTTCAAACCTTCAACTAGATACACATCAGAAATAGAGTTTTCAGAATTTGTATTAACTTTACCAATACCAAGAATATTGCATTTGCCTTTTTCACCAAGTGTAATTGAACCTTCTGATTGCTCCTTTAATTCCGAGAATAGAGATCTCTTTCCACTCATATTTCTTGAGAAACCATTGTCCGTAAACCACTTCTGTTCTTTGATGTTGGTGAAAACCTGGAAACACCAATCACTGCCTTACCCAACTGTTAGACCAAGTGTGGAATTTGGATTCATATTCAGGATCAACCATGTTAGGTGGTCTAACCCCTTTAGGAACCCAAATCTGCTTAACTTGTACTTTGAGTTTAAAAGGAAAAGTGTTCCTCATTAAGTGAGGGTCTCTTCTTCTAAAAGGACAAGTCATCTTAACATGACCCGTTTTGCAGCAGTAATAAAATTTAGGAGAAGTTTTGTTTCCAGCTTTAAAAAATTTGGTATTATTCCTCCTTGGAAATTTTAGATTGAATCCAATACCAGTTTTGTGAATAGACTGTGAACTTCCTCCAAGAATCAAGTTCAACTTGTGTTCTGATCCAGCAAGCTTGACTTTGACCAATTCAAAATCTTGAAGTTTCTCAGTAAGAGTAGTCTTTTGTTTATCTAATTCATCAACTTGATGTTTTAGATTAACAAGGCTGTTACTCATCAAAGAGTTCTCAGTGACTACTTCCTTGAATTGTGTTTTCAAGGCCTTGAAATCACTGTCTGTTTTCTTCTGAGAGATTTCAAGATTCTGATTTAGGCAAACAATTTGTAAGTTTTCTTTTGCTTGCTCATGAACTTTTTCCTTCAAAACTCTGATCTCTTTCAGATAATCTTCCTCATTTAAAAGCATTGTTCTGAGATATTCTGAAAGAGCTACTTTTGGTTTTGAAATCAGAAAATTTACCATTACCTCAATGTTCTTCTCTGAACTTTCATCATGTTTGGCCATGAAGAACATGTTGGCATGTTCTTCTTCAGATTCAGATTAACTAGAGTTATCTGAATCACTCCATGAAGCTATCACGGCTTTCTTTCTGTCATGATCTTTCTTTTTAAAGCTCTTGCTTTTCTTATGTGGGCAATATTTTATCAAGTGTCATGCATCACCACATTCAAAGCAATTCATAACTTTTGATTTATTTTGTGAAGAGGACTTACCTTTGTAGTCCTTGTTACTGGATGGTCTATTCTTTTCTCTGTTGAAGTCTTTGTTTCCAAAGTTTTTCTTCATTTTGAGAATCCTTGTCAGGGCTTTGGAAATCAAAGCAATTGGATCTTCATCATCATTATCCTCAGTTTCAAGGCTTTGTGTTCTCACATTCTCTTTGGCTTTGAGAGCTAAGTTCTTGACACTATCTGGGAGTTCTCCATCAGCTTCATTCATAGATATCTCATGAGACAGAAGCTTCCCTTGTAGGTCATCAAGTTGCAGAGGTGAGAGATTCTGAGCTTCTTCAATAACTGTAGTATTTGGTTCCCACTTTGCCTTTGGAAGACTTATTAATATCTTCCTCACCTTTTCTTCATTGGAAAATTTTTTTCCCAGTGAATCAAGGTTGTTTACAATGTCTGTGAACCTCTTGAACATGTCTCTGACAGATTCATCTGGATTCATCTTGAATAGCTCATACTGTCTGAGATAGATGTTGATCTTAGTTTGCTTGACTTGACTGGTTCCCTCAAAGGTAACCACAAGCTTATCCTAGATTTCTTTAGCAGTTGTGCATCCAGAGGTCCTGTTAAATTCATCTCTACTCAAAGCACAATACAAAATGTTAATAGCTTTGTAGTTCTTAGAAAATTGCTCTAATTCAGAAGAGGAGAGTGAGTATTCAGTTTCGGGAGTTTTAATCCCATCTTTCTCTGTGTAGAAAGTATGAGGTCCATTTTGGATAATGGTCCAAAGCTCTAGATCTTGATCAATGATGAACATTTTCATCAAGGCTTTCCAGTGAGCAACATTTTCTCCACAAAATAGACGAGGTCTGTTAGCAGCTCTTCCCTGTGAGAAACCACCATCACCTGCAGTGCTCATGATCACCAGATGGTTAAATCTATACAGTGATACAAGCTCTGATACCAATTGAAAGTGTGAGTGTGCAGGTGTTAATGCAGCTAAGATACTCTATAAGGGGTGGGGGTTGAATAGAGTATGCCATCTTTTTGCGAAACTTGATAGGAAGAAGAAAACCTGTGCAAACGGTGAAGTTCAAGGCCTTGAAAACTAGTTTAAGCCCTTGGAGGAGATGCTGATAGTATAAAGAAAGTAATCCTTTTTTCAAGGCCTTGAAAACAAGTTCAAACCCTTGAAAAACAGACAGTTTTGTGTAAACTATGAAAAAGAATGAACTGTAAATGCAAGAGACAAGTGATTTATAGAGTTCACTCCACTTGGACCTACGTCTCTACCTCAGGGATTAGATCCCTGCATGATTTTAAACTCAATTCTTATTAATTAAAAGCTTAGCCCTAGAACTCAAGCACAGAAAATTCCCGTACTCTGTTACAGCTTGTGGTTTTCCTAACCTGTCTCGTACCTGCTCTAGCTAACTGATTAACTAAGAATTCTCTATTGTTCACTTTGAACAATCCTTGAGAATATATTAGAGATAATACATAAATGATCTACCAATACAGCTCAATACAGAAGTACACTTAGAATAGAAAATTACAGTGAAGAATGTTTTGAACTTCTGTGGAATGGATTGAGAGTTTGATGTTCTTCTTTGGTGCTTTATCAATCTAGAAACTTGTATCTCACTTTTGCCCTTTGAGTCTCGTATTTTGTTTCTTCAAAGTGAGATCCATTTAATGTTTGAAGCTCTGCAAATCTTCCCAGATCTCAGCAACAACTTCCTATTTTGTAGGCAACAACTTTGACTCTCTTTAACAGCTTTCTCCAACAGATAGTAGATCATAATCTTCAGAGATATTGTTGTGATCTTGTCCTTAAACAATCTGAGAAGCTGTCATAAGTCTCTGATTGATCACAGGATTAAAGTGTCCAACTATTTCCAAATTTGCAAAAGCTTAGTTTAGGAAACTATCCTGCAAAACTTGGAAATAAAATTTCCCGCAATATCAAAGTCAAACAGATGATATTATATGTTCAAAAGAGTTAGAATAATTTGTCTTTCATCATCTAATAACAGTGAATCAAACATATGAAAGATAGAGAGGAAATCAACTCAGAGAGTTTGCAGAAAACTCCCCCTGAGAATGTTCACACAGGTTAAACAGTTTCAAGGCTTTGAATCCAGTTTCAAGGCTAAACTATTTTCAAGCCTCTGAGAACTGATTCAAGGCTTTGAAAGTGCTTCAAGGCCTTGAAATAGCTGAACTAGTCCAAGCCTTGCACAACCTGATCTTACATATTATTTATGTATTGTTATTTTGTGTACGACGATACTAGCTAAACGTTAACAAGATAATAATAAACAAGTTTGATCTTCTATTGTGGATTGCCCAATCCGAATAAGTAGATCATGTTGATGGGATCAACCAAAAGAATAATAACTATTACATTCCTCAATGGAAATATTGCGTTTTGCCTTCTCTTACCTAAACACCCTTCATGATCAAGGTCTATTAAATTCTTGCTTGCCAAAGAAAGGCGTTTTAATTTAACTTGATGTGTTGAGGACGACACAAGCAAGTAATGTGTGATTGTTGAAGCAAGATGTTGGATGCAACTGGGTAAAATCAATTTGATTGATGAGCCTAGAGGCATGAAAATTAGGTGTTATCTAAAGGATAAAGAATAATGAATTATTCGCCTAATTGGACCAAGAGTTGCATATGATGCAATGGGAATGGTTCCTACCTATATAACCAACTCTTGGGTGACTTGCCAAAGCAAGCTCAAGAAGAAGTGAAATATGGATCTTGGACTCACTAGAAAATATGTATGATATTTTCAGCATTAATGGTGAGGGCTATTAATCCGGGAAAAATAGTGGGAGCTATATTTAATGATCTAGCCATTGTTGAATATAGTTAAATTGTTCAAAACACTAAAATTGCATATTTCTCGTTTTATAGAATTCCAAATGGCAAACAATCACACATCGACTTCATCCCTGCGATCTGTCATTGAGAAAGACAAACTGTGTGGAAAAAATTTCCTTGACTGGTACAGAAACTTAAGGATCGACCTTAAGCAAGAAAAGAAACTGTACATCTTTGACAATCCTATTCCAGAATCACCCTTAGATGAATCTGTTCTAGATGCCGTAAGAGCACATCATAAACATGTGGATGATACTAATTATGTGACTTGTCTCATGCTTTGCACCATGAACTCTGAGCTTCAGAAGCAACACGAGAGCATGGAAGCCTATGATATGATAATACACTTGAAACAGTGGTTTCAGGAACAAGAAAGGCATGAGCGGTATGAGGTGTCCAAGGCACTGTTTAAGAGCAATCTCGCAGAAGGGAACCCAAATGGGCCTCATGTACTCTGAATGATCGGGTACATAGAGAACCTCACGAGGCTAGGGTTCCCACTCGACCAAGAGTTGACAACTGATCTCGTCTTGCAATCGTTGCCTGAGAGTTATAACCAATTCATCATGAACTATAACATGAACGAGATCAGTAAGACTCTGCTAGACTTGTTGAACATGCTAAAGACAGCTAAACAGAGCATCAAAAATGGCAAGGGCAAAGCCATATTGATGGTGAATAAGAATAAGGGCAAGGGAGTTGCCTCTACTTCCAAAGGAAAGCACAAGAAATTTGCAAAGTCCAAGGAAGCCCTAAAGCCTAGTGGGGGCGTGGCTAAATGTGATTGTCACAATTGTAGCCAGCCGGGTCACTTGAGGAGGAATTTCCCCAAGTATCTGGAGGATAAGAAGCGTGGAATAGTGATTCCACCACCACCAGGTATTTTTCTTATAGACGTCAATCTATCTATTTCCTCATCTTGGGTATTGGATACTGGATGTGGATCTCACATTTGTCGAAATGTGCGGGATTTGAAAAGAAGTAGAAGATTGGCTAAAGGGGAGATAGATATGCGCGTCAGGAATGGAGCAAAAGTTGTTGCATTAGCTATAGGCGTTTATGAACTATCTTTGCCTTCTGGACTTATTTTAGAATTAGAAAATTGCTATTATGTTCCTGCTATGAGCAGAAACATTATTTTTGTTTCTTGTTTGGACGAGAAGGGTTTTTCTATTTCAATAAAGGACAAGTGTTGCTCCATTTATTTTGATAGTATGCACTATTGTAGTGCAAATTTGTCTAATGGATTGTATATCCTTGATCTAAATAATTTCATCTATAACATAAATACTAAGAGAATTAAAATTAATGATTTAAATCCTACATATCTATCGCACTGTCGTTTAGGCCATATAAACGAGAAACACATATCTAGACTCCATAAGGATGGATTTATAGACTCATTTGATTTGGAATCATATGAGACATGCGAGTTTTGTTTATTAGGAAAAATGAAAAAGTCCCCTTTCAATAAGCAATGTGAGAGGACTAGGGAGTTACTAGCACTCATACATACCGATGTATGTGGGCCGTTTCCCACGCCTGCCAGAGGTGGTTACACCTACTTCATTAAATTTACTGATGATTTCAGTAGATATGGATTTTTATACCTTATGAAGGCCGAATCCGAATCCTTTGAATTGTTCAAGGAATTCAAGAATGAAGTAGAGAAGCAACTTGGTAAAAGTATTAAGGATTTACGATCGGATCATGGAGGAGAATACTTGAGCCAAGATTTTGACGAGTATCTTAGAGAGTGTGGGATAGTACCCCAACTCACTCCACCCGGAATGCCACAATGGAATGGCGTGTACGAGAGGAGGAATCGCACTCTATTAGATATGGTGTTATCTATGATTTGTCAAACGGATCATCCAATATCATTTTGGGGACATGCTCTATTGACTGCAGCTTTTACCATTAACCGTGTTCCATCAAAATCAGTCATGAAGACACCATATGAGATATGGACTGGGAAGCGTCCCATAGTGTCGTTTATGAAGATTTGGGGTTGCTATGTCTATGTAAAGCGTTTACAGACTGACAAGCTCGGACCCAAAGCGGATAAGTGTAAGTTTGTGGGATATCCTAGGGAAACGAAAGGATATTATTTCTACAATCCAACCGAGAACAAAGTGTTTGTAGCTCAGACCGGCGTGTTTCTAGAAAGAGAGCTAGTATCTAATAAGTAAGTGGGAGGACTGTAGATCTTGAAGAAATTCAAGAACCACAAACCACTGAACCGATGATGGAGCATGAACCGCAAGTTGTTGTGGAAGAACCTGTTCAGATAACAAAGGAACTCCGTAGGTGTGGAAGGGTACGTCATGAGCCAGAGAGGTACAGACTTCTCGTGACTGAGCCCGATGACATACCACTCATGGATGATGCTCCTGCAACCTATGGGGAGGCCATGAAAGGCCCATACGCCAAGAAGTGGCTCGAAGTCATGATCCGAAATGGAATCCATGTATACCAACAAAGTATGTACTTTGGTGGAATCACCTGAAGGGGCTCGGCCCATAGGGTGCAAGTGGGTCTTCAAGAAAAGACTGGCATGGATGGCAAGGTAGTGTCCTACAAGGGGCGATTGGTGGCTAAAGGTTATAGGCAGATTCATGGTATTCACTATGATGGGACCTTTTCATCAGTCGCCATGACTAAATCCATTCGAATCCTACTTGCTATTGCAGCTTACTATGAATACGAGATTTGGAAAATGGATGTCAAAACAGTGTTTCTTTATTGGAACCTCCTCGAGGATGTGTATATGACACAAGCAGAGGGTTTTGAGGATCCAGAGAATTCTAATAAAGTATGTAAGCTACAAAGATCCATTTATGGATTAAAGTAAGATTCGAGGAGTTGGAATCGATGTTTTGATGACGCGGTCAAAGAGTTTGACTTCTTTAAGAACAAAGATGAGCCCTGTGTTTACAAGAAGGTTAGTGGGAGATCTGTTGTGTTTCTGATCTTGTATGTGGATGACATACTACTCATTGGAAACGACATTCCTACTTTTCAATTTGTTAAAGATTGGTTAGGAAAGTGTTTCGCAAAAAAGGACTTAGGAGATGCAGCTTATATACTTGGTATCAAGATCTATAGGGATAGATCTAGAAAGCAGCTCGGCCTAAGACAAAGTACATATATAGACAAGGTGTTGAAACAGTTCAACATGCAAGATTCCAAGAAGGGATTCTTGCCCATGTCGCATGGAGTCACTCTCTCTAAGACTGACTGCCCTTCCAATGAGGTTGAGAAGGACCACATGAGTAGGATACCCTATGCTTAGGCCATAGGATCCATCATGTACGATATGTTGTGTACTAGACCAGACTTATCATAGGCGTTGAGTATGGTAAACAGATATCAGTCCAATCCGGGGGAGAGTCACTAGATTGCTGTCAAGAACATCCTAAAGTACTTGAAAATAACTAAGGATGCATTCTTGATATTTGGAGGTAAGGAAGAGCTAAGTGTAATTGGTTACACTGATGCAAGCTTCCAAACCGACAAATATGATTAAATATCGCAGTCGGGATACGTGTTTTGCCTGAATGGAGGAGCTGTGATCTGGAAGAGTTCCAAGCAAGGGACATTAGCTGATTCTACAACAGAAGCTGAGTACATTGCTTATGCGGTAGCAGAAAAAGTGGAAGTTTCGATAAAGAAGTTTAGTACTGATCTCGGTGTGGTCCCTAGCATTGTGGATCCCATGGAGTTGTATTATGATAACTCTGGAACGATCGCACAAGCCAAGGAACCAAGATCACACCAGAAATCAAAGCATGTACTTAGGAGATTCCATCTTATTCGTGATATGATCAATATATGAGATGTGGAGATGTGCAAGATTCCAATGAATGACAATCTTTCAGGTCCGCTCACAAACCCACTTGCGCAGCGAAAGCATGAAGGGCACACTAGATCTATAGGCATACGAGATGCACCAGATTGGCTCTAGTGCAAGTGGGAGACTGTTGGAATATGTTCCCTAGAGGCAATCTATATTTAGTATGAACGATGTTTTGGCTTGAATATTCATTTATTAATTATTGTGATATTTAAAATCATGACGTCCTTAGATACAATATGTTGTTTATCTTAAATATACCTAGTCCATTATATTGGTTAATAGGACGATCAAATATAGACTAGTATGTGTGTATATTGATATGGAGATATTAAGTCTAACACATGGGTATGCATCAGGAGTAATGGCATACTGGATTGACCCACGACGAGAAGGATACATTAGATTATGTCAAAGTCACAATCACTTCTCGTAGTGCTAATAATATTGTAATCCTTATACATGAAGTCATTAGATACTCTAGTTGTGGAATATCATGCTTTGATGTTATCCAACGTTGCGCCTTAACCGGGTAACTATAAAGATAGCTATCGGGCATGATAGGAAGCAAGCTTAGAGATCGTAGTGACGTAGAGAGGATTTGTCCCTCCCACATAATGAGAGCAAATATCCATGGGTCACTTGAGGGATGGTGCTTATAGGAATGTCTGGCCAGACTCTAATAAATCAATATGGAGATATTGGTGTTATCTGCTTGCATAAGCATATTCCCAGGATAGAGAAACTATAGATTTGATATACGAGTGTGACTATTATGTCTCGTGTCCAATCCGGATATGGAGACAAAGGGATAATACTATATGTAATATTGGGCACAAGGTTTGTCGGGATCACTGACTTATTTCTATTAGTTTGGTGGCATGGATGTGTTGCTAGACACCGCTCCGCGTTAGTAATAAGTTACTATCAACTAAGTTGAAACCTATGGTTCACACACCGGATTGATTAAATTGGATATATGTATTAATTAGTTTGACTAATTAATAAATTGATCATAACGCAACCACAAGCAAACTTAGTAGGACTAATTTGCAAGTGGGCTAATCCATGTAAGAACATGATTAGAATTGGGGCATTTTATGTGGTTAAGTAAGAGTTATGACTATATAAATGAACTCTAGGTTGTTATTTCTCTAATTGAGTCATTATTGAGAGACCATAACAAAGCAATAGAGAGAGATAAGACAAGGAGGTTCGGCCCCCTTTCCCGTCCGCCCCTTGGAGCCGTCGGCCTCCCTTTGGCCGCCCTCCTCCTCGGTTCGCGTGATCCTCATCCTCATTCTTTCGTTGCTAGCACTACACGGAGAGTAGATCAAGAATCCAAGGTGTGGATATTCGTAGAGACGAAGACACTGTTCTTTGTGTGATCTCCCAAACCAAGGTACACATCTTCTATGCTCTTATCATGTTATGATAGCTCTTCCTGTGATCCTTGGTGGGCTTTGAGAAGAATTTTTTTTGTTATTCCGATGTGTTACCCACGTTAAAACCCAACAAATATCCATGGGCCACTCGAGGGCATGTGCTTATAGAATATCTGGCTAGAATCAGATAAATCAATATAGAGATATTGATGTCATCTGCACGGATAAGCATATTTCCACAATCGAGGAACTATGGATTGGATATACGAGTGTGCCTAATATGTCTCGTGTCCAATCCGGATATGGAGAAAAAGGGATAACACAATACATGAACATTGGGCACAAGGTTTTTCGAATGACTATTTCTATTAGCTGGGTAACGTGGATGTCTTGCTAGAGGCCGCTCCATGTTAGAATTTGTTACTACAGACTAAGTAGAAACCTATGGGGTCACACTCCATATGGATTAGACCGGACTTGGTAAATAATTAATATGATTAATTTATTATAAGGATCAATATGAAACTACTTGTAAATTCAGTAGGACTCATTTGCAAGTTGGACTAATTCGTGTATGGACATGATTAGGATAGGGGCTTTTATGCAGTCAACAAGGAGTTGTTGGATTATATAAAGGACACTCCTAGATTCCTCACCAGATTAATGCTCATAACCCATTGAGTGGGAGAGAAAAGCAAGGAGAGAGAGCAAGAGAAAAGAGGGCCGAACCCCTCCTTGGTTCGCCCCTACCCCGTCGGCCAAAAGAATGAGGGCCGAGCCCCTCTTTTGTGTTCGTTGCGTGATTATGATCTTCTTCCTATTCCCTTCGATCCTAGCTAGCACAAAGGCTTGAAGGATCCAGTTTCAATCCTAGGAGTGGACTAGCCATAGAGACGTGAATACTATTTCACGTGTGAAGTCATCACATAAGAACCCAAAGGTACGTAGATACTAGAATCCTTTACTATCGTTATGTATTCTCTACCTGTGATCCTTGGAAGGTCTTGAGCAGGATTAGATTTTGTTATTCCGCTGCGTAACCTGCTTCAAAACCCAACAGTTGTATCAGAGCAACAGGTCGTAGAGCATAACGTAGTTTATCTGTTACGTTTTTTTGTTGTTTTACACTTTAATTATTATTTATCGCGTAAAATGGACAAATCAAGCATATTGATGCAATTTATGAATTTGATTCAAGCCAAATAAGATGTAATATTACATGGGATGTAAGGATTAGTGAATTTGGATCACATAGGATGTGAAAATTTTGGATATAAAAAACTAGGGTTTGGGCACAAGTTGGAAAATGTGTTTTTAAACTTGGAAATAACTAAACTTGGTCAACAAGGAGAAATTTATTTTGGAAACAACTAAACTTGGGCAACAAGGAGGAAGTTGTTTTGGAAACAACTAAACTTGGGCAACAAGGAGGAAGCTGTTTTTGGAAATAACTCCCATAAGAGGTTCCCCCCCTATGGGACCGCCCCTCTCCTCCTTGCCGCCCAAGAAAGACACGACCAAGGAGCCAGGCCTCCCTAGTGCACGACCTGAATATTTGGGCTAGGGGCCGGCTGGCCCCAAGACTTTGTGGGGGTCCTTTAGGGTTTTGGCTATGGTAATAGTGGGCCCTCTTGGACCGTTTTGACCCTAGTTCATCCAAAATAACCTAAAATTGACCAAGCGCGTTAAAATTGGATTTTAACTGTTTATGTGCTATTTGCATGGTGATTGGATATGGCCTTAGGTTGTGGTTTGTTGTGGATGTTTATTTTGTTGTTTGTTTTACGGCCTGCGAGCTGATAAACTAATGTAATAGTAAATTAGGTTTTACGGCCTGCGAGCCTTCTCAACTTGTGAGATCTTTTCATTTTAGTATAGATGCTAGCTAGTATTAGATAATATAGATGACAGTCAAGATGGAGAAGAAGAAGCCTAAAGAATTAAAGAAACCACAAGATGGATCATTCCACAAGGCCAAGGAGATGAGCTTGCTATTTTAGGGTTCGTAGATATTCTCATTGGCTTGAGAATATCTTAGTTTAGAGGCCATATCCATATCACGTTTAATTTTATTTATGGTTGTTTATTTATTGTCCTATTATTTATTGTTGGTGTATGGATGATGCATGCAAAATTGATAATAAGATAATTAATAACTCGAATCTTTTATTTGTGAGTTTGCCCAACTCAAAATAAGTAGATCAGTTGATATGGATCAACAAAACAATTAAAACTTGAAAAGCAAAATCCCTCAATTTAAATATTGTGTTTTGCCATCTCGTTACTTAAACACTCATCATGATCATGATTACCAAGCTCGTGCGTGCCAAAGCAACAAGACTTGGTTTGTATCGTGTGTTGCAATGACAAAAGCAAGTAACGTGCAATTGTTTTGGTAAGAGGTTGGACGAAACTAGGTGATTTTAATTTGATTAAAACCTAGAGGCAACCAATTGGGATTATCTATTGGGATAAGTGAATAAGGAGTTATTTGTCCGATTGAACCAAGATTTGCATGGGATGCAATTGGAAGGGATAACTAATTTTGGGTGACTTGCCAAACCAAGCTTAAAAGAAATAAAATATAGATCTTGGCCCACTAGAAAATATAATGATATTTTCCGCATTAATATGAAGGATATTTATTCTGAGAAAAATAGTGGGAGCTATGTTTAAAAATTTAAGTCCTTGCTAAATATAGTCATACGTCACATTACTTTGCATAATCCATTTGTGTTGAAAAAGCCATGGCATTAAACAAACAAAACGCGACTTTATGTCCTTAGGAAGGACAAGCTGTCAGGAATAAATTTTCTAGACTGGTATAAAATTGAGAATTATTCTCAAATGAAAGGAAAGATGTTGTACAACGCAGAACATAAACTTCTCTTCCCACCGACTACCAAGACACACCAAAATCCTAATGGAAGGAACATCAAATAATGGTTCTTTGGATGTAACTTGCCTCATGTCAGCTGCCATGAACTCTGAGCTTTGAAAGTAAGATGAGAAATACATTAAAAGAAATTCTTTCAAAGAGAGAGCTTGACATGAAAGGCTTGAAGTCTTTCTCCACTTTGCACTCTCCCGCTTAGCACTCATCATGATCAAGATTGAACGAGTTCGGGCTTGCCAAAGCAAGGCGACTTGATTCATTAAGACATGACGCGACGACACATGTGACTGCTGAAGCAAGAGGTGCATCGCAAATAAGCTACTTCAGTAGGATTGTAAGCTTAGAGACTGGGAGTTATATATGAGATATATAAAGAATAAATAGTTATTCTCCCAAATGGACCGAGAATTGCGTTGGATGCAATTAAAGTTTTGTTCAAAGGAGATTTACTCAATATGATTGAGAATCGCTATAAAAAGCACTCATAAAGGGCTAAAAGCAAAACATGTTAATGGTTAACAACATGGGTAAGGGAAAAAAGGTTTGCGCCGACCCCGTGAGTATAAATCAAGCTTGTTGCTAAAACAAAGTTGCCTTAAAGGTCCCACAGGTGGTGTGGAGGAAGAGAGACTACCCAAAGTACCTGGAAGGAAATAATAAATGAATTATGAATTTCACCTTAGAGATTTTGTTATAGAAATCAATGTGTCTATCTCATCATCATGAGTATATGATACTAGATGAGGATCTCACGTTTATAGAAATGTGTAGGATCTCAAGAGATGTAGACAATTGGATAAGGAAGAAATAAACCTACACGTGGAGCAATGAAGGAAGGGGTTGCTGAATTAGCCGTAGGGAATTATTTATACCTTTTTGGAATTATCTATGAATTAGACAAATACGATTATGTCACTGCTTTGAGTAGGGACATTATTACAATTTCTTGTTGTGACAAAAAATTTTTTTATTAAAATAATGGAAAAATGCTGTTCCATTTATTTTGATCAAATGCATTATTGTAATGCACTTCTGTCTAAGTGGATTGTATATCCTTGATCATGGTAATTTCATCTATAACACTAATACCAAGAGATTTAAATATAATGATATGAACCTCACTTATCTTCTGCATTGTTGTTTAGGCCACATAAAAGAGAAATACATATCTAGGCTCCATATGGATGGATTTCTGGACTCATTTGATTATAAAACATATGAGACATGTAAGACTTGTTTAATGGGCAATATACGATCTTTGGAAATCATACATATTGATGTATGTAGGTCGCTAAGCACAAATTCTAAAGATGGTTTTCAGTACTTCATCATATTTACTGATGGCATCAGTGAAATGTAGATTTGTGGATCTTATGAAGAAACAAAACAGAATTCTTTGAATTTTTCAATGAATTATAGAATGAAGTAGAGAAATATTTTGGCAAAAGTATTAAAGCTCTACGATATGATCGTAGATGCGTGAGTACTTAAGCCAATAGTTTGAGCATCTCAGAGAGTATGGGATGTGATCCCAACTCACTCTACCTAGAAGACCATTATGGAATGGCATGTCTAAGAAGAGAGATTGGACCTTGTTGGACACGGATCGATCCATGATGCGTCAAACATAGTTCTCAGTTTACTTTTAGGGGCCATGTACTAATTACAGCAAATTTCGCCCTTAACCTTGTTCCATCAAAATCACTTATGAAAACATTATATGAGATATGGACTAGGAAGTGTTCGACGAAATCCCAAGTATAGGATATCGTCTCAAGTAATAATCCGGTAAGTCCGGAGTCGAATCCACAAGGAGAGGAGGGTTAGAAAATGACTTGCAAAACTAGCAATAGCGAGTAGAAAAACGACAAACTAAAGCAAGAAACACAAACTCTCAATGGCTTTAAAGCTTGCCAAGCTATCAAATCCACCACTAGTGATGGAGCAAGTTTGAGAATGTGAGTAAGAACCAATAGAAACGAATACTAGTACTACTACGATTCAAAATAGCTAGTCGATATGAAAGTGAAGTTGGGTCAATTGATTTTGCTAGAGAACTTGTAAATGAAGTTCAACACCCAAAGCTTGTATCAAGTGAAGAAACATGGATTCTAAAGCAACGATGAATGTTTAGTTCATAAATTCAAGATTGAAACCCAAAATCGAGTTATGTCAAGCATCAAGGATATGTACTCATCCAAGTGAGTCCACATACAAGATCAAGCCACGATTCGGATTTGTCTTTCGACACACGAATTCTATAACTCGACATCCAAACTTGTGACAACTTGAAGAACAATTGAAAACTTCACAACAAGCCATCCAACTTCATCAAGTAACCCAACAAAAGACTAGCTACTCATGTTATTGAGTTGAAGAAGAGATTTCACCAACATACTCAAATAGATATCCATATATTTCAAGCTCAATACTCAAGAGTACACAAGTCTATCTCAAAATCAACTCCAATAACACAATATTAAGCTATAACTTGAAGAACTAAATCAAACAAACTTGAATCAAAACTACACGAAATGGAAGAACAATCAACTAAGCAGCTCCAATACTACTGCTGCTGCTGCTACTATCTGCTAACTACTGCTGCTGGTGCTACTGTATCAAGAACAGAGCATAGCACCAAGACAGCAAAACAGTGCTCTAGAGCCACAAAACAGAGCACAAAAGTGCCTCAAATCGGATCAAAACCGCAGCTCCTCTCTCCCTCTCTTCCTCTTTCTCGTTCTTGGCCCTTAGAGAGCTCAAGAACAACCCAGAAGAAGGCGAAATCAGAGAGAGAGAGACGAGAAAACGAAACCAAAAACAGAGCCGTACGTTGCCGAATGGGTCAGAGAGGACCTTTCGATTTCTTCAAGCTTGTGTTATATAGACTTGTCTTCGGGATTACTTGGCCTCCACGAACTCATCTCAGCCCTCTAATTGTACCCAATTCATCTGAATCGTTGATTTGCAGCCGCTTAAGAACCCTAGCTCGAATTGGGGCTTTCTTGTAACTTCACTTTTGGGCCGAATTAAGGGGTGGGTTTGATAGAGGGTCGAATAGGGAGTTGATTGGGACCGGTTTGGGCGAATTTGGTTGAGTTTTGAGGTCGGGGTGGAGCTAGGACGAAGCTTCGACGAACAACAATGGTGGTTCCTTACTGTAGCATCGCGAGGAGAAAGAAACAGCTGCGTTGCAGCTGTTAAATTGAAGAAAATGCAAAAAGACCCCCCTCTTGTTCGCTGGTGCCTTTAAAAGGCCCATGCTCTTCTTTAAAAGGTTTGAGAAAATGCAATTCCACCCCGATTCCGTTAAGAACCCTTCAAAATAGCCATTAAAAGGTTTAGAAACTTGCACTTAAGCCCCACTTCCGTTAAAAACTTATCTTCTTGGCCCTTGACCTTCAATTTTAACTTATAGATCTTCAATAATGGCCTCAATTCTTCTCTTGTCTTCTCCAATAGGCCCTTAAATCTTCAACTATTCTTCAAATTAGGTCCTCCAAGTCCCTTCTTCATGGCTCTTGAGTCGCAAATTCTATTCAAATTCATCGTTTAAGCTCCCCCTACTAGCCTCTTGCGTTTTAAGGCACGTCTTCACCTACAAAATTAGGGAAAAACAACCAAAACTACGAAAACAAGCATAAGTCTAGAAAGAGAGATAAAATAGATAAATTACACATATTAGCAAGTTATGAATAGTTCATTAACATACTAAAACATGCAATTTTATGTCGTTAACACACCCCCCAACTAGCCTTTTGCTCGTCCTCGAGCAAAGAGAGCGATATAAGTAGTATTAGTGAAGAACCAATCATGAGAGACACACACTCACTAGACAAGGCTTGACTCAATCCTAAGCTAGACTCAACTATTTACAAAGACACTCACACATTATCTATCCTAAGTGAGAACTCAAAGAAAATAAAATCCTAAAGATTATAAGCTTTTTTTTTTTTTTTTTTTTTTTTTTTTTTTTTTTGTGGGGGAAAAAGAAGAATGCACAAATGTCTCCTCAAATAAATTCTCAAAGTCCAAGAAGATAGAGAAAGAAGTCTATGGACGTCTAAGCATATACTCATACAAATGTGGGCGGTGTTTGGTAGAAGGTGACTCATGCGAACCACAAAACTTGTTAAATTAAGTCCAATTTGCGAGAAAGTATGCCTTCAAAAATAAGGATCCCATGAAACTGGACATTCTCATACTTATTCAAAAGCACCCGTGTAGGATGGACTTCCAAAGCTTTGAACAAAAACGAGTTTTAGAATGGGGGATGTGGTTGTGGACTTGTATGATCCTTTTGTGGATTTGGAGGTGGTGCGATTTATCATAATTTCATTTTTTTTTGAGATTTATAGCATTAACATATATTTTTTTTCACCTCCAATCCAAGGTTCTCCAAGACCAACAACAAAACAGAGGAATATACAAGCGAGTGGGCTTTTTAAGCTAAACCAAGTGAGCTATCTAGGTGGTGACGTAACATTATCCCCGGACACCCCTCTATTTCTTAGACATCGCATGGGGTGTCATTGGTAACCACCACTCCAATGGGCTACAAGTTTCCACCGCAAAAACGATTAGAATTAAATCCTTTTTTGTAGAGTTCAAATAGCTTTAGAATGCACCTTTTATCAAAAGTAAAAGACGTCAAAGTCTATGTGATCAACTTAGCTTGAAGGACTTAAACATGAAACGTAAATTTAGTGTGTCGCTTTGTGAGAACGCATGATGTCGCGGAATGTGGGATATTGGTGTAGATGTATTGAGTATAAGCAAAGAATTCCTTTTTAAAATAAAAATAAAAAGAATATGGACTAAGAGATTTCATTCTTTGAAAACATCTAGTTTTCCAAAATTCCCCCCTTTTCACTTTTTCTCATTCATTTTTTTTTTCATTTGTCAATTTTCATTTTTTTTCTTCAAATAAGTGACTCAATTACAACTCTCTAAGACTCAATAAATCTATGAATAAAATCTAGACTCAAGATGAAAGGTTAAAATAAATAAAACTACCAAAGAAAGAGAAAAAAAATCTAAGGCTTGACACGGGAAAAGAGTGATGATTCTCATGAAAGGTTCACACACATTTTTTCAAATTTTTCAATTTTTTAAATTTTTATGATTTTTTCAATTTTTTTTTTTCATTTTTTGTATTTTTCAAGTAAATCACTGATGAAGAAAAAGCATGCTAGTAACCATTTAAGCCAAGTAGTATATCTACTTCCCACCCCCAACTAAAATGTCACATTGTCCTCAATGTGTGAGAACAATGGAAGATCATCCAAGTTCATATAAGAGATAAGGGATAGATAGACCTCGTTTTAGCTTTCTTGGCCACCAAGCACAAGTCCTCCTCCAAGAGCAACCTACAAAATGGTAAAAGAAAAGAAAAAAAAAATGCAAGAAAACTAATTTATTTACTTACAACTAAGGAGGTGGAACAAAGTAAATGATGCTATCCGACCCCGATCTTGGAAATTTCCTTTCATGCCATGCCCCTACTTCATTCTTAGAAAAGTACTTCTCCTTCAAAAAGTTTGATTCATCAATTAAAATAGATAGGAGAAGTAGGGGCAAGAAACAAAAGATGAATAAGAGATGCAAGCAAAATCTAACAATAAAGTTAGAGCAAGTTGTTATATCATGCATCATCTTAAGAAAAGGGTTTGAAATCCTCAAATAAATTGAATCATAGAATGAGTCTTCATAAATTGCCAAATTTTTACTTGACATCACAACTTGAGAGATATGGGAAACTTGTGAATCTTCAATCTCATCAATTTTAAATAAGTCATATGGATTTAGGGATGTGGCTTCACAAGAAAGAGGTAAAATCAATTGGGAACATGAAACCACATCCAGACCCTTAGGCTCATGATTTGGATCATTGACTTGGTCAGGTTGAGCCAATAGTCTCTCCTCTTCACCAAAGTTGATTGCATCTTCCATAAGAAGAGATGAGTAGGAAGCTTCACTACCATACAAAAATTCTATTTCCTCCCAAGTAAGCTCATCTAATTCTTTAGAAGATGTAGTAAAAGAGTCTATATGAATCGGAGTATCAACACATGAACCCCCCAACTTACTTGAAGGTTCTTCCACAATTTCTAGTGGAGGGGGTTCTCCTAGAGTATCCTCTAAGTCATCACAAAATAAGTGATGCTCATGATCATTGGAACTATGGTGAATATTAGACTCTTCATAAGCATTAGACAAAATAACATTTCCTTCATGAATGGTAGCATCCAATTTGACTTCTAACTCATCACATGAGTGGTTTTCATTTTGTGAATCCTCCTCACATTTGTCACTATGTGAGTCATCCAAAATGGCTTCACTCATGTCATGGGTTGAAGAGTAATCATCAAAAATATCAATCTCACTACCAATATCACTATCACATGCTTCTTTGGAATGTGCAAATGAGAAGTGAATACAATCACCTATCCTAGTAGCAACAACTTTATCATCATACACATCATCCAAAATTTGGTCTTGAATAGGCTTGTGATGTGTGTGAATAGGAAGTTGAGACTCGTGTGATGATGTGTTTTTTGAAGAGTAAGTACTATAATCAAGAGAATCATCATGCGATTGTGAGGAAGCCACTCTACCATTCAAGTGAGAGAATGATTCTTCAAATTTTCTTTGTGATTCTCTTGATTCTATTAGTGATTCCAAAATTTCTTTATTATTTTGAATATGCTTTTGAATTTTTTCATATAAAGAATCACTTATAGGCGTATTTAGCTCATCATTCACAAATGATTCTCTCTCAAAATGAGTAACTCCTCTTGACTCACACATCATATCATTATATTGATAAGTGCAAGAATCATGAGAGTTCAAAGTGTTTGAGGGAGGTGATTGTGCACAAGAAGCATGAGATGTGTAATCTAGTGTCCTACTACCATGCCAAGAATAATCATTCTTAGGAAAATAATCACCATTTTTAATCGCACGTTCACGTATGGAACGCATTGATTCCTTAGAATGATTTCCATGACTAATAAATGCATAGTAATAAGGAACACTAGGCCTCTCACCAAGTCCAAAATGTTCATGAGACATTTTTTTCCAAGAACGTAGATGAGAGGTACTTGATGAATTTCACAAGCCCTCTTGAATCTCACAAGCTTAACTAACCACAAACAACTAGAAAAAATGTCAAGAAAAAATACTAAGAAAGTAAAGCAAATCAAATCTAATACCTAGCCTCTCCCTGGCAACGGCGCCAAAAACTTGTTCGACAAAATCCCAAGTATAGGATATCGTCTCAAGTAATAATCCGGTAAGTCCGGAGTCGAATCCACAAGGAGAGGAGGGCTAGAAAATGACTTGCAAAACTAGCAATAGAGAGTAGAAAAACGACAAACTGAAGCAAGAAACACAAACTCTAAATGGCTTTAAAGCTTGCCAAGCTATCAAATCCACCACTAGTGATGGAGAAAGTTTGAGAATGCGAGTAAGAACCAATAGAAACGAATACTAATACTACTACGATTCAAAATAACTAGTCGATATGAAAGTGAAGTTGGGTCAATTGATTTTGCTAGAGAACTTGTAAATGAAGTTCAACACCCAAAGCTTGTATCAAGTGAAGAAACATGGATTCTAAAGCAACGATGAATGTTTAGTTCATAAATTCAAGAGTGAAACCCAAAATCGAGTTATGTCAAGCATCAAGGATATGTACTCATCCAAGTGAGTCCACATACAAGATCAAGCCACGATTCGGATTTGTCTTTCGACACACGAATTCTATAACTCGACATCCAAACTTGTGACAACTTGAAGAACAATTGAAAACTTCACAACAAGCCATCCAACTTCATCAAGTAACCCAACAAAAGACTAGCTACTCATGTTATTGAGTTGAAGAAGAGATTTCACCAACATACTCAAATAGATATCCATATATTTCAAGCTCAATACTCAAGAGTACACAAGTCGATCTCAAAATCAACTCCAATAACACAATATTAAGCTATAACTTGAAGAACTAAATCAAACAAACTTGAATAAAAACTACACGAAATGGAAGAACAATCAACTAAGCAGCTCCAATACTACTGCTGCTGCTGCTACTATCTGCTAACTACTGCTGCTGCTTCTACTGTATCAAGAACAGAGCATAGCACCAAGACAGCAAAACAGTGCTCTACAGCCACAAAACAGAGCACAAAAGTGCCTCAAATCGGATCAAAACCGCAGCTCCTCTCTCCCTCACTTCCTCTTTCTCAATCTTGGCCCTTAGAGAGCTCAAGAACAACCCAGAAGAAGGCAAAATCAGAGAGAGAAAGGAGAAAACGAAACCCAAAACAGAGCCGTACGTTGCCGAATGGGTCAGAGAGGACCTTTCGATTTCTTCAAGCTTGTGTTATATAGACTTGTCTTCGGGATTACTTGGCCTCCACGAACTCATCTCAGCCCTCTAATTGAACCCAATTCATCTGAATCGTTGATTTGCAGCCGCTTAAGAACCCTAGCTCGAATTGGGGCTTTCTTGTAACTTCACTTTTGGGCTGAATCAAGGGGTGGGTTTGATAGAGGGCCGAATAGGGAGTTGATTGAGACCGGTTTGGGCGAATTTGGTTGAGTTTGTAGGTCGGGGTGGAGCTAGGACGAAGCTTCGACGAACAACAATGGTGGTTCCTTACTGTAGCATCGCTCGGAGAAAGAAACAGCTGCGTTGCAGCTGTTAAATTGAAGAAAATGCAAAAAGACCCCCCTCTTGTTCGCTGGTGCCTTTAAAAGGCCCATGCTCTTATTTAAAAGGTTTGAGAAAATGAAATTCCATCCCGATTCCGTTAAGAACCCTTCAAAATAGCCATTAAAAGGTTTAGAAACTTGCACTTAAGCCCCACTTCCGTTAAAAACTTATCTTCTTGGCCCTTGACCTTCACTTTTGACTTCTAGATCTTCAATAATGGCCTCAATTCTTCTATTGTCTTCTCAAATAGGCCCTTAAATCTTCAACTATTCTTCAAATTAGGTCCTCCAAGTCCCTTCTTCATGGCTCTTGAGTCGCAAATTCTCTTCAAATTCATCGTTTAAGCTCCCCCTACTAGCCTCTTGCGTTTTAAAGCACGTCTTCACCTACAAAATTAGGGAAAAACAACCAAAACTACGAAAACAAGCATAAGTCTAGAAAGAGAGATAAAATAGATAAATTACACATATTAGCAAGTTATGAAGAGTTCATTAAGATACTAAAACATGCAATTTTATGTCGTTAACACATGTCATTCATAAAGAACTTGGGTTTTGAAGTTTATGTAAATAGTTTGCAGATAAACTTGAACCCAAGTCGGATAAATGTACCATGTGGAATATCCTAAGGAAACAAAGGACATTATATCTACAATCCAATCGAAAAAAAATTATTTGTTGCTCGAACCGCTGTGTTTCTAGATAGAGATTGTCTCTAAAAGAAATAATGCGAGGACATTAGAACTTGAAGGAGTTCAAGAGCACAATAGAACATTGATCCTTTTGATGGAACATGAGCAGGATCACAGGTGCCGTGGAGCAACCTACCCAGGTAACACAAGAACCTCATAGGTTAAATATGTCAAGGGGCTAGAAAAATATATATTTATCATAGCTCATTGATATGTTGCTCATGGAGATTAGCCTACAACCTATGATATGGCCTTATGTGGGCCATACTCTCAGAAATGGCTTGAAGCCATGAGATACGAAAAGGGAATCCTTCTATACCAACAAAGTATAGACTTTGTTGGAACCACCTGAAAGGGTAAAACCCATAGGGTGCAAGTGGTTTATGAGGAAACCAACATGTATGGTAATGATATTACTTTTAAAGGACGATTGGTGGCTAAAGGTTTCCTGAGAGTTCATAGTATGGACTATGACGAAATATTTTCCCCAGTTGCGATGCTTAAATCCATTCGCATCTTGCTTGCAGCAATCTGTCTATAGATTGAGTCAAGCTTCTCGGAGTTGGATTCTTGAAATTGATGATGCAAAAAAGGAGTTTAGTTCCAAAGAAATTGAAGATGAAGCTTGTGTTTACAAGAAGGTTAGTGGGGGCATAGTTAAATTTCTTGTCTTGTATGTGGATACATACTAATCATTGGGAATATTGTCTCTACTCAGCAATCTTGTAAATATTGACTAGATAATTGATTTTCAATGATAGACCTAGGCGAGACAATCTATAAAGATCTATGGAAATAGATCAAGGTAGTTGTTCAGCTTAAGTCATGGTACATATATTGACAAGGTGTTGAAATGGTTCAGCATGTAAGAATATGGATTCTTACCCTTGTCACATGGGATAGTCTTTGGAAGACTAATTTTATTTCCAATTAGATTGGAAAGGGACCGTATGAATGAGATTCACGAGATGCGCCATGTTATGTACTAGACCAGATGTGTCATATCGTATGACACAAAGATACCAGTCAAATCCAGGTGAGCATCACTGGATAACTATCAAGATTATCCTTAAGTACTTTAGAAAAACTAAAGGATGAATTCTTGATATATGAAGGATAGGAAGAGTTTACTGTAAGGGGTTACAGTGATACGAAATTCTAATCTAACAAAGAAGATTTCAGATTATAGTCAAGTTTTATGTTTTGCACTAGTGGGAGGGACTGTGAGCTGGAAAGGTTCCAGGCAAGATTCAGTTGCCGATTCTATCACAGAGGACTGAGTATATGAATGCATAAGATGCACTTACTCAGAATATTCAATCTCAATCAAATTGTTGATAGAGGAGATGTGAATATTTGCAAGGTACCAACATATGTCTCTCTCACCTTGCGCAGTACAAGAATGAGGGCCGCGCTAGATCAATAGTCATATGATGCAGGAGATTGACTCTAGTGCAAGTGGGAGACTGTTGAAAATATGCCCTAGCGGCAATCTATTTCTAGTGACATTTATGGATTTACTATTCATTATGTTATCGATGTGGAGATATAATAACATGAATGAATTCCTTAGAATATAAATGTTATATTCTTAAATATCCCTAATCGATTATATTGATTAACATGACAATCAACTATAGACTAGTACGGGGTTTGATTGATATGGAGATATAACGATCCAACACATGGGTATGCATTAAGAGTAATGGCATACTGGATTGACCCACGACGAGAACGCTGCATTAGATTATGTTAAAGTCACAAGCGCTTCTCGTAGTGCTAATGGTATTTTAATCCTTAGACTTGAAGTCACTAGATACTCTAGTTGTAAAATATCATGCTTTTATATTATCAAACGTTGCGTCTTAACCGGGTAACTATAAAGGTAGTTATCGGGCATGATAGGAAGCAAGATTAGAGATCGTAGTGACGTAGATAGTATTTTTCCCTCCCACATGATGGGAGTAAATATCCATGGGCCACTCGAGGGATGGTGCTTATAGAATGTCTGGCCAGACTCTGATAAATCAATATGGAGATATTGATGTTATCTGCACGGATAATCATATTCCCAAGAAACGATTAACTATGGATTGGATATACGAGTGTGACTAATATGTCTCGTGTCTAATCCGGATATTGATACAAAGGGATAACACAATACATGAACATTATGCACAAGGTTTGTTGGATGACTATTTCTATCAGTTGGGTAGCGTGGATGTCTTGCTAGAGGCCGCTCCATGTTAGTATTTATAACTACCAACTAAGTAGAAACCTATGGGGTCACACTCCATATGGATTATGCCGGACTTGGGAAATAATTAATATGATTAATTAATTAGAAGGATCAATATGGAACTACTTGCAAACTTAGTAGGACTAATTTGCAAGTTGGACTAATTCGTGTATGGACATGATTAGGATAGGGATTATTATGCAGTCAACAAGGAGTTGTTGGACTATATAAACGACACTCGTAGCTTCCTTCCCACACTAATGCTCACAAAACATTGAGTGGGAGAGAAAATCAAGGAGAGAGAGCAAGACCAAAGAGGGCCCAACCCCTCCTTGGTCCGCCCCTACCCCGTCGGCCAAACAAAGAGGGCTGAGCCCCTCTTTTGTGTTCGTTGCATGATTATGATATTCTTCCTCTTCCTCATTCAATCCTAGCTAGCACAAAGGCTTCAAGGATCCGGTTTCAATCCTAGGAGTGGACTAGCCATAGAGACGTGAATACTATTTCACGTGTGAAGTCGTCACATGAGAACCCAAATGTATGTAGATACTAGAATCCTTTACTATCGTTATGTAGTCTCTTCCTGTGATCCTTGGAGGGTCTTGAGAAGGATTAAATTTTGTTATTCCGCTGCGTAACCTGCATCAAAACCCAACATTGGTATCAGAGCCACATGTCGTAGAGCATAAGGTAGTTTATGTGTTACGTTTTTTTGTTGTTTTACACTTTAATTATTGTTTATCGCGTAAACTGAAAAATCAAGCATGTTGATGCAATTTGTGAATATGATTCAAGCCAAATAAGATCTAAGATTACATGGGATGTAAGGATTAGTGAATTTGGATCACATAGTATGTGAATATTTTGGATCTAGAAAACTAGGGCTTGGGCACAAGTTGGAAAAATGTGTTTTTTAAACTTGGAAATAACTAAACTTGGGAAACAAGGAGAAAGTTGTCTTGGAAACAACTAAACTTGGGCAGCAAGGAGGAAGTTGTTTTGGAAACAACTAAACTTGGGCAACAAGGAGGAAGTTGTTTTTGGAAAACAATTCCCATAAGAGGTTAGCCCCCCGTGGGGGACCACCCTCTCCTCCTTGCCGCCCAAGAAAGCCATAGCCAAGGGGCCGGGCTTCCTTAGCGCACGACCGGCCCCAAGACCTTGTGGCGGTCCTTTATGGTTTTGGCCATGGTAATGGTGGCCCTGTTGGACCGTTTTGACCCTAGTTCATCCAAAATCAACTAAAATTGACCAAGCACGTTAAAATTAGATTTTAACTGTTTATGTGCTATTTGCATGGTGATTGGATATGGCCTTAGGTTGTGGTTTGTTGCGGATGTTTATTTTGTGGTTTGTTTTACGGCCTGCGAGCTGATAAAATTAATGTAATAGTTAATTAGGTTTTACGGCCTGCGAGCCGGTCTTCTTCTCAACTTGTGAGATATTTTTATTTTAGTATAGATGCTAGCTAGTATTAGATAAAATAGATGGCAGTCAAGATGGAGAAGAAGAAGCCTAAAAGATTAAATAAACCACAAGATAGAGCATTCCACAAGGCCAAGGAGCATGAAGCATTCCACAAGCTATGGAGCATGAACCAAAAGATGGAGGCACTTGGAGATGAGCTTGCTATTTTGGGGTTCATAGATATTCTCATTGGCTTGAGAATATCTTAGTTTAGAGGCCATATCCATATCACGTTTAATTTTGTTTGTGGTTGTTCATTTATTGTCTTATTATTTTATTGTTGGTGTATGTACGATGCATGCAAAACTGATAATAAGATAATTAACAACCTGAATCTTTTATTATTGAGTTTGCCCAACTCAAAATAAGTAGATCAGTTGATATGGATCAACAAAACAATTAAAACCGGAAAAGCAAAATCCCTCAATTTAAATATTGCGTTTTGCCTTCTCGTTACTTGAACACTTTTGTAGCACTCCACGCGGTGGCAATCCAAGCACTCCCTTGAATATAGTTGTGAACGAACAAACCAACTCGGTCTCTATGTGGTGACCTGATATACACGTGAGCCACCTACTCCAGGCGCGCACTACATGATGTTTTCAATTGTAGTTCATCAAGTGAACAACTCTATCACCGTAGTTCATGAGTGAATAATTCTATCACAGGCAGATACTGGAAATTAATAATGTGCAAGGAATAGAAGACTCTAGACAAGACTAAAGGAATCCTACACCTACAGGTACCAAGAAATTTTGCCTAGACAAGGATAAGATGTCACAAAACAATCCCAACAGGGATACACGAACAAATCTGGTGCAATAAGATCAATAAGAACTCAGCTCAAAAACAACTTCACATATCCGAAAAAACTTACTCTATGATGAAAAAAGTGTAAGAAATCCTAGATCTGATTAACTAGATCTAAGAACAATATCAGGAGATTAAGATTTATAGATAAACAAACTTATATGGGAGATTCTAGACACAAATAGATCAAACACGTAGAAGTTCTAGATCTGAATGAGAGAGATAATCTAGAACTTGAATAAATCAATGGACATCCAATTTGAAAACACTAGAATATAAATAAAATTTGAATACCCAAATGAAGTTGAATCGCCACTAAAAAAACTAGATTCTTCCTTAATATCAAATTGTAAATAAATAAATCTAATTAAAAATAAAATCTCACGTTGATGTTTGAAATCTTCAATTTTATAAAGATAATAAACTGCCAAAAAATCTTCTTTAATAATTAAGAAAAAATATTATTCAATTAATTAAAAAAGTCAACCAATATAAGTAAAATGTAAAAATATATAGTAACACACGAGAATATTCAATCAAAGTTATTTTTTATATAAAATATTAATTTATATTAAAAAATCCAATTTATTTTTATTAGAAAATTAATTAAAATAGTAAAGGTGTTTTAATAGGAAAGTATTTTTTAAGATATATGTGATCATTACATATAAATATATTAACATTAAACATAATTAATTTATTCCTAATTAAACTCTCACTCTCTCTCTCTCTTGGAAAATAAGGAATAAGATTATTGAAAATCTAGAAAGTATAATTTATGACTTGAACGTTCAAAATAACTAGAGAGAAAATTCATAGACGCGAGGAGGCTAACCCTGGCCTTCTCACACTGTCACGCATGACCTAGGGCTGCTTTCCAGTTGCGTGGGCTTGCTAGGGTGACAGATCTACTCTCTGAAACAGTTTCTTATTCCAATTTTGTCAGCTTAGTACTAGACTCTTTGATTGATTCAACAAGAATACCCATAGACTTAAGAATGAAGCTAAACATTATGAAGAATACCTGAAAACCATTAGAACAATAATTGATCTTTAACCAGTTGCACTAAATTCAAAGAAGCTTGAATTTCCTGTAAGGAAAGGGCTATCATCACAATGAATCTAAATAAAGAGCTTTCAGATCATTTATAATAATACTATACAAAGCATATTATGATCTGTGACTTTTTGTACCAAAGTTGACAGCTGTCTAGAAGCAGTGCAAGATCATCATTGACACAATCCGTATCATCATGTTTCAAACTTGATCCCAAGGAAATAGGATCCCTATAAAACACCATAACCAATAGAATTTGCCAAACCTACATGTTTTTAGACTTCCTAACATTCATAAAAGAACCCAGTGGCCTCCTCCCCTACCTCTCGATCTGTTTTTGTGTTTCATGGACGATGATGATGGTTCCTCGACTTTGACTGCTCGTGATTAAGGGTTTGTTCCATGTTTGGTGAATCGTTATGGTTTTTATGGACTGGGAGCAAGATTTGAGAATGAATATTACCTATCCTTTCAAGGATTGAGAGTCAAAGAGCTTTTTCAAACATTAAAGGCATTCTTGTGGAGTCTTGTTTCTTAAAACTTTATGTTGAGAAGCTTTTATAAATTTTATGCTGCATAGTTCTCTATTAGTTTAATTTATCTCATTGTTTAGCTAGGCTCAATGGAATAATTATACCCTTTTGTTGAATTGTGTGACAAAAGGGGCTCTAGTTTGGAATTTTGGAGAATTTAATTTTTTTATGTTTGTGTTATATGGGAGAATTATCTTTTTCCTTGTGTGTTGATGAGAGTGGATATAGAGTCGAGTAGACGATAACTAGCACACGTGTATGAGTGTATCTACTAATATATATCTACAAATTGCACGACAAAACACTACTAAATGGTAGAGCCAACAGACCGGTCTTGCTTCTTATTAGAATATATAATTAACCATGTAATAAGATCTAATCCAATTAAACAAGAGCAAGCATAAATATAAATTTAGATGCTAACGTAATTGTAAGGTAAAAAATAAGTAATCTGAACAGTTAAAAGAGACGAGACACGTCACACTACTTTTACTGTGGGGAAACAAATCTCATCTTGAGATGTTCAGCTGGGATGAAAACCCCATATGCTAGAGCGAACTAGTGCTAGACAAATATATTGCTTGAAACCGTCTAAGTACATATATAACTTATCATTATTTAGCCATACTTTGGTGAGGGGTTGTGAGATCGGAATACTGCAAGAATTTTATACTGCGACGTTTAGAACAACCCCATTATCAAGATATTTATCATGCCATTCCTAATTCGTTAACAGTTTTATCCCTTGAAATAGCTCGGATGGTGCTTCCGCGTTTTATTGAGGTTATTGATTTTAGTTGAGAGCCGTCAACGCGAGTTTAGATGTCGTACAAGTGAGTCTCAAATTGTTGTAGGACAAATCGCGAAGGTAAGCGAGAGCATGATGATTTTCAGCATTAACTTTTAGGATATTGCGCAATGTAGGGTTTTGATCATGGATACGCAGCGGAAAAACAATACTTTTTCTGATCAAGACCTTCCAAGGATCACAGGAAGAGAATACATAGCGATAGTGAAGGAATTGTACCTTGTAGGTCTCATTTGATGAATTCTAACGCGAAAAGTATCACGTCTCTACAGTTGATCCATGCCTAGGATTGAGATCTCGATCCTCCAATCTCCTTGTGCTAGCTAGGATGAATGGAAGATGAAGAAGAAATCACGCAACAGAGCACTGATAAAAGGAGCTCGGGACCTCTTGTGGCCAACGGGTTGGGCGGACGGCAAGGGGGTGTTCGGCCTCCTTGTTGTCTTGCTCTCTCCTTGCTTCTCTCCTACTCAACTTATGTTATGAGCATTAGTTGTGGGGAAGGAAGCTAGGAGCATCCTTTATATAGTCCAACAACTCCTTGTTACTACATAAATGCCCTCTCCTAATCTTACTTAAGTAAGAATTATTCCAACTTGCATATTTGTCCTACTAAGTTAGCAAGTTATTGTGATTTGATCATTCTAATTAATTAATTAGTCATATTATTTAATTCCCAAGTCTAGTTCAATCCATACGACGTGTGACCCCATATGTTTTTACTTAGTCGGTAGTAACTATTTACTAATATGGAGCGGTCTCTAGCAAGGCATCCATACTACCCAACTAATAGATATAGTCATCCGACAAACCTTGTGCAAGTATTGTCTCATCCCTTTTTCTCAATATATGGATTGGACACGAGACATACAAGTCACACTCTTATATCCAATCCATAGTTCCTTGATCCTGGGAATAGCCTTATTCGTGCAAATAACATCAATATCCTATATTGATTTATTTGAGTTTAGCCAGACATTCTATAAGAACTATCCCTCGAGTGTCCTAGGATATTTGCTCCCGTTATGTGGGAGGGAAAAATTCTATCTACATCACTAAGATATCTAAGCCTGCTTCTTATTGTGTCCGATACGCGCCTTTATGAATACCCAGTCACGGTGTAGCGTTTGACACTACCAAAACACAATATTCCACAACTAGAAGATCTAGTGACTTCAAGTCTAAGGATGACAATACCGTTTTCACCGGGAGAAGCACTTGTGACTTTACATAACTTGTATGTAGCCTTCTCGGAGATGGATCAATCCAGTATGCCATTACTCCTAATGCATACCCATGTGTTGGATCGTGATATCTCTATATCAATCCAACCCCATGCTAGTCTATAGATGATTTTCCTATTAATCATTATAATGGACTAGGGATATTTAAGATAAACAACACAATTGTAAATCTAAGGACTTCATTATATTAAATATCTCAATAAATAATACAATGAATATTCTAGCCAATTTATTTTTCATACTAAACTAGATTGCCTATAGGTAACATATTCCTACAGTCTCCCACTTGCACTAGAGCCAATATGGTGCATCTCGTATGCCACTGCTCCTAGTGTGCCCTTCATGCTTGCGTTGAACAAGCGACTTTGTAAGTGGATCTGACAGATTTTCATCTGTAGGAATCTTGCATATCCGAACATCTCCTCTTTCGATAATATTTCGAATAAGATGGAACTTCCTGAGTACGTGCTTGGATTTCTGGTGTGACATGGTTTCCTTTAATTGGACGTTCGCCCCGGTGTTGTCACAATTCAACTCTACTGGATTCGCAATGCTAGGAACCACACCAATCTCAGTGATGAACTTCCTAACAGCCTCCTTTGCTGCGCCATTCGTAGCAATGTACTCAGCATCTGTTGTAGAATCAGCCACCGTCTCTAGCTTGGAACTCTTACAGCTCACCGCTGCTCCATTCAGGCAAAACACAAACCCCGAATGTGATCTGAAATCATCTCTGTCGGTCTGGAAGCTTGCATATCTGTAACCTCTTACACGCAACTCCTTTTCACCTCTAAATATGAAGAACGCATCCTTAGTTCTTCTCAAGTATTTTGGGATGTTCTTGAAAGCAATCTAGTGACTCTCACCTGGATCAGACTGATATCTTCTTGTCATACTCAATGCATATGACACATCTGGTCTAGTACATAACATGGCGTACATGATGGATCCTATGACCGAGGCATAGGAAACCCTACTCATGTGTTCCTTCTCAATATCATTTGAAGGACAACCAATCTTCGAAAGATTGATTCCATGTGACATGGGCAAGAATCCCTTCTTGTAATCTTGCATGCTGAACCGTTTCAGCACCTTGTCTATATATGTACTTTGACTTAGGCTGAGCAGCGTCTTAGATCTATCTCTATAGATCTGTATACCGAGTATATAGGCTGCTCCACCTAAGTCTTTCATTGAGTAACACTTTCCAAGCCAATCTTTAACAGATTGCAGCATGGGAATGTCGTTTCCAATGAGTCGTATGTCATCCACATACAAGACCAGAAAAGCAACAGAGCTCCCACTAACCTTCTTGTAGACACAAGACTCATCTTCGTTTTTGATGAAGCCAAACTCTTTGAATACTTCAAAAAAACGTCGATTCCAACTCCTAGAAGCCTGTTTCAACCCATAAATGGATTGTTGCAGTTTATAGACATTTTTGTCTTGCTTTGGATCTTCAAAACCCCCAGGTTGTGTCATATACACATCATCGAGGACATTCCCATACAGGAATGCTGTTTTGACATCCTTCTGCTAAATCTCATAGTCGTAGTATTCTGCTATAGCAAGTAACATTCAGATGTATTTGGTCATTGCTACTGGGGAAAAGGTTTCATCATAGTCAATACCATGAATCTGTCTGAATCCTTAGCCACCAATAAAACCCTATAGGTAATCACATTACCATCCTTGTCGATCTTCTTCTTGAAGACCCACTTGCACCCTATGGGCCTAGCCCCTTCAGGTGGTTCCACCAAAGTCCATACTTTGTTTCTATACATGGATTCCATCTCGGATCTCATGTACTCAAGCCGCTTATGAAAGTCCGACCCTTATTTGGCCTCTTCATAGGTAGTAGGCTCACGTGTCACCAGAATCAGTCACGAGATGTCCATACCTCTCTGGCTCCTGGCGCACTCTACTGGATCTACGAAGCTCTTGTGTTACTTGAACAGGCTGCTCCACAACCTCTTGTGGTTCCTGTTCATGTTCCATAGTAGGATCAATGCTTTGTGGTTCTTGAACTTCTTCAAGTACGATAGTCCTCCAACTTGCTTCTTTAGAGAAACTCTCTTTGTAGAAACACGTCGGACCGAGCAAAAAACACTTTTTTCTCAATTAGATTGTAGAAATAATATCCCTTAGTTTCCTTAGGGTATCCCACAAACTTGCATTTTTTCAACTAAGGCCCTAGCTTGTCTGATAGTAAACCTTTTACATAGACATCAGATCCCCAAATCTTCATGAATGACACTGTGAGACGATTCCCACTCCACATCTCATGTGGTGTCTTCATGACTGACTTAGATGGAACACGGTTAATGGTGAAAGATGCACTCAATAGAGCATAGCCCCAAAGTGATAATGGAAGATCAGTTTCACACATCATAGATCGAACCATATCCAACAAAGTTCGATTCCTCCTCTCGGACACGCCATTCCACTGGGCGTTCCCGGTGGAGTGAGTTGGGATATTGTCCCACACTCTTTAAGATAGTTGTCAAACTCTTGGCTTAAGTATTCACCTCCACGATCCGATCGTAGAGCCTTAATACTTTTGCCAAGCTGCTTCTCTACTTCATTCTTGAATTCATTGAATTTTTCAAAGGATTCAGATTTGGCCTTCATAAGGTATACAAACCCATATCTACTGAAATCATCAGTAAATGTGATGAAGTAGAGGTAACCACGCCTAGAAGGTGTGGAAAATGGCCCACATACATCAGTATGTACAAGCTCCAATTGCTCACTAGTCCTCTCATCTTTCTTATTGAAAGGGGACTTTGTCATTTTTTCCAATAAACAAGCCTCACATGTCTCATATGATTCAAAATCAAATGAGTCGAGGAATCCATCCTTATGGAGTCTATAAACACGTGTTGTTTATATGACCTAAACGACAGTGCCATAGATACGCATGATTTAAATTATTCATTTTAATCCTCTTGGTATTAATGTTATAAACTGGATTGCTTAGATCAAGGATATATAATCCATTAAATAATTGCCCACTACAACAGTGAATACTATCAAAATAAATGGTAAAACAATTGTTCTTTATTGAAATAGTAAAACCATCCTTGTCCAAACAAGAAATAGAAATAATGCTTCTGCTCATAGCAGGCACAAAATAGCAATTCTTTAATTCTAAAACTAATCCTGAAGGCAGAGACAACTCGTACACGCCTACGGCCAATGCAGCAACTCTTGCTCCATTCCCCACGCGCAGGTCTATCTCCCCTTTAGCCAATCTTTTACTTACCTTTAGACCCTGCACATTTCGAAAAATGTGAGATCCACATCCAGTATCCAATACACAAGATGAAGAGACAGTTAAGTTGACATCTATAATAAAATACCTGGTGGTGGTGGAATCACTATTCCAAGCCTCTTATCCTCAATATATTTTGGGCAGTTCCTCCTCCGGTGTCCAGGCTGACTGCAGATGTGACATTCACCTTTAGTCACACCTTTGGCAATGCCACCAATAGGCTTAAGGACAGTGTCCTTGGGTTTGGCAACTGCTTTGCCTTTTCCCATGGAGGTAGAGGAAAACCTTTTGCCCTTTCCTTTCTGCACATCATTATGGTTTTGCCCTTACCCTTGTTGATGCTTTGTTCAGCTTTCCTCAACATATTGAGTAAATCTGGCAGAGGTTTCACGATCTCATTCATGTTATATTTCATGATGAATTGTACATAACTCTCAGGCAACGATTGCAAAATCAGATTGGTGGCCAACTCTTGACCCACCGGAAACCCTAGGCATCAAAGGCTCTCTAGATAGCCAATTATACGCAACACGTGCGCCCCCCCGGGGTTTCCTTTTGACAGATGACATTTGAACAATGCCTTGGAAACTTCATACCTCTCAAACCTAGCCTGCTCTTGGAAGAGCTGCTTCAAGTGTGCGATCATATCGACTGCATTCATGTTCTCATGTTGCTTCTCGAGCTCAGAGGACATGGTGCAAAGCATTAGGCAGGCCGCATCATTAGCGTCATCAACACGCTTCCGATACGCCTTTAGGACTGCAGGAGTGTTGTTTTCCTGTCCTTCAAGAAATTTCTCCTCCAGAGCGTACATTTTCTTTTCTTGCTTGAGAATGATTCTCAAGTTTCTGTACCTGTCTAGAAAATTGGTCCCGGAGAGCTTTTCCTTCTAAAGGACAGAGCTTAGGGATTGAGATGAGTTCGATGAGTTGTTTGCCATTGGAATCCTACAAAATAAAAATACACAAGTTTTAGTATTTGTGAACAATTTAACTATATTTAATAATGACTAGATTATTAAATACAACTCCCACTATTTTTCTACGGATTAATAACCCTCAAGATATGAATGCATAAAATGTCATTATATTTTCAAGTGGGCCAAGATCCATATTTCACTTCCTTCTGAGCTTGCTTTGGCAAGTCACCCAAAAGTTAGTTATTTAGGTAGGAACAATTCCAATTGCATCCCATGCAACTCTTGGTTCAATTGGGAAAATAACTCCTTATTTATCTATCCCATAGATAATCCCAATTGAGTGGCTCTATGTTTATAATTATTATTAAAATTACCTAGTTACATTCAACCTTTTACTCCAACAATTGTACATTATATGTGCCATCGCACCACATAATGATGAATCAAGTCGCCTTGCTTTGGCACGCACGAATTTGATTAAGCGATTTTGTGATGAGTGTTTAAGTAAGGAGAAGGCAAAATGTAATATTTTATTTTGAGGGATTTTCATTAAATTTTAATTATTTTGTTGATCCATATCAACTGATCTACTTATTTGAGTTTTGGCAAAACTCTAAATAAAAGATCTGGGTTGTTTAATTATCTATTATCAAACTGCATGCATCATTCATACACCAACAATAATAATAAGACAATAAAGTAAATATCCACAAAACATAAATTAACGTGATGGGGATATGGCCTCTTAGACTAAGATATTCCCAAGCCAATGAGTATATCTACGAACCCTAGAATAGAAAACGCATCTCCATGTGTCTCCATCTCTTGGTCCATCCTTCATAGCCTTGTGGAATGCTCCATACTCCATGTTGTGGCTCCTTTAATTCTTTGGGCTTCTTTTCTTCAATCTGGGCTATCTATTCTATTTAGTAAAAGCTAGCAACTAAACAAAATAAATAAATCTCACAAGTTGAGAAAAAAAAATCGGCTCGCAGTCCGTAAAAACCTGATTAATTATTACATCAAATTGATCAGCTCGCGGGCGGTAAACAAACCACAAAAAATTAAACATTCATCAAAAACCACATCTAAGGCTATATCCAATCACCAAACAAATTGCACATAAACAGTTAAAAACCAATTTTTAACGCGCTTAGTCATTTTTTGTTGATTTTAGGATTACTAGGGTCAAAACGGTCCAAGAAGGACCACCAATGCTTGGACGAATCCCTTAATGGACCTCCCAATGGCCTTGGCCCGGCCGACCCCTAGCCCACACAGCTAGGCCGTGCCCTAGGGCTGGCACAGCCCCTTGACCGAACCTAGCTTGGGAGACATGGAAGGAGGGCGGTCCCCTAGGGGGGCCGAACCTCCTTTAGGTGTGTTTCCAAAACAACTCCTTGCCTTTTTGCTTAAGTTTGGTTGTTTCCTGATTGAAAAAAATCCTTTTCCGATTGGATGCCCACGAACCCTAGATCTAAGATCCTAAAATTTCTCGAACTCATTAATTCATGCATTCAATGCAAGATTTATATCTTGTTTGGTTCAATCACATTAAACATTCATCTAATATGCTTAATTTGTCGTTTTAATGCAATAATCAACAATTATAGGTGAAAAACAAAAAAATCGTAACACATAAACTACGCTATGCTCTACGACCTATGGCTCTAATACCACTGTAGGGTTTTGATCATGGATACGCAGCGAAATAACAATAATTTATCTGATCAAGACCTTCCAAGGATCACAGGAAGAGAATTCATAACGATAGTAAAAGATTCGTGTCATGTACCTTGTAGGTCTCCTTTGATGACTTCTAACGCGAAACTTATCACATCTCTACAATTGATCCATGCCTAGGATTGAGATATAGATCCTCCAATCTCCTTGTTATAGCTTGGATGAATGGAAGAGGAAGAAGAAATCACGCAACGGAGCACCAGAAAAAGGAGCTCGAGTCCTCTTGTGGCCGACGGGTTGGGCGAACGGCAAGGGGGTGTTCGGTCTCCTTGTTGTCTTGCTCTCTCCTTGCTTCTATCAACTCAACTTATGTTATGAGAATTAGTTGTAGGGAAGGAAGCTAGGATCATCCTTTATATAGTCCAACAACTCCTTGTTACTTCATAAAGGTCCTCTCCTAATCCAACTCAAGTTCGGATTATTCCAACTTGCATATTAGTCCGACTAAGTTAGCAAGTTGTTGCGATTTGATCCTTCTAATTAATTAATTCCCAAGTATAGTTTAATCCATACGGCGTGTGAACCCATAGGTTTCTACTTAGTTGTTAGTAACTATTTACTAATATGGATCGGTCTCTAGCAAGGCATCCATACTACCCAACTAGTAGAAATAGTCATCCGACAAACCTTGTGCAAGTATTGTGTCATCCATTTGTCTCAATATCCGGATTAGACACGAGACATAAAATTCACACTCGTAAATCCAATCCATAGTTCCTCGATCCTGGGAATAGCCTTATTCGTGCAAATAACATCAATATCCCATATTGATTTATTTGAGTCTGGCCAGACATTTATAAGTACTATCCCTCGAGTGGCCTAGGATATTTTCTCCCGTTATGTGGGAGTGACAAATTCTATCTACATCACTACAATATCTATGGTTGCTTACTATTGTGTCCGATACGCGCCTTTATGACTACCCAGTCAAGGTGTAGCGTTTGACGCTACCAAAACACAATATTCCACAACTAGAAGATCTAATGACTTCACGTCTAAGGATGACAATACCGTTGTCACCGCGAGAAGAACTTGTGACTTTACATAACTTGTATGTAGCCTTCTCGGAGATGGGTCAATCCAGTATGCCATTACTCATGATGCATACCCATGTGTTGGATCGTGATATCACTATATCAATCCAACCCCATACTATTCTATAGATGATTGTTCTACTAATCATAATAATGGACTAGGGATATTTACGATAAACAACACAATTGTAAATCTAAGGACTTCAGTATATTAAATATCTCAATAAATAATACAATGGATATTCTAGCCAATTCATTGTTCATACTAAACTAGATTGCCTCTAGGGTACCTATTCCAACATGCAATTCCAAAGCAAAGAAAAAATTCACAAAATATTGTAGTTTATTAGATCACTTTTATTATTATAGTAGGGTACTCAGTTTTCTTTTGAATTTGTGAGTCATTTTATGTTTTAGTTAGCCGAGTAGTAGTAGAGTCAGTCCTAGCCGGATGACGATTTATGAAAAGTGTTTGAAGATGAGCTACAGATTCTATTGTTGTTTCATACTGTAGAAAGAGTTTGCTCAATGCCAGCAAAACCTTAGTGCAGGGGAGTTGACAACACCCATTTTGGTATGTTTTATGTCCCATTTTACGGGGGTTATGCTATTGTTGTAGAGCATTTTCCGTTTATTTGATGCACTTGGCATAATTTTCTCATTTGTGATAGTACGAGAGCGTTATAGTATTTCACCTATTTTATGCCTAAAATGCTTTATTTTATGTAAATTTCTTTATGCTTTATAATCTCGGGTATGTGCTTGTGCTTTTCAGGAATACAAAGTGGATGAAAGGAACATAATTGGAGGAGGTGAATACATGGAAATGAGCTTTGGAGTCAGAAGAGGAGCAAATGAATAGAACCAGGAGCTAAGGAGTGAAAGAATGGATCTAAGAAGAAGAAGATAAAATAATTTTATGTTGACAAAGTGTGCCCCACCATGGTGATCTTAGTGTCCCTATGGCAAGACAAGGAGCAGGTGCCACCATGGCAACAACAGCCCCACCATGGTGGAAGGAGACAGATGCGCAGAATACAATCCTCCAACGCGGTAAGCATCACACCACCATGGTGACATCCATGCAGTAACTCACAACGCATCACAAAGGAGCCGCCACCGCAGCGAGCCAGAGCCCCACCGTGGTGGCAGCCGACGCGTGGCACAAGAAAGTAGGGCCAAAGTGTAGTTTTTGAAGATTTTTTGTGAAGACTTCTTCCTTCTTCCATTTCTTTTCAGGTTTAAAGGAACCCTAGCCACCTTCATTTAGTATCCACTAATTTCCTTAGTACCGAGAGAAGAAGATAAAAGTTCATCAAGTTCGTATGTGAAGATTGAAGATTAGAGCATGTATTGGGGAAGACTAAGAAGATTATCGGCTCATCCTCTGGAAAAATCGATAGTTTGATTTTTCTTAATTTATTAGTTTCTACCATGATTATTTTATGAATCTTTCATGTTTTGATTCCATTATGAGTAACTAAACTCATCAGATTATGGCCTAATTTGGGTGACATGGATATGTCTTCCTTAGTACGATTGATTTTCACCAATCGTACTACGCTAGATTAATTATTTATGAATGGATTTTTCTTTGAGTTGTGATAATACAACTAGTTAGATAAATTAATTTGATTTATCTTGTGGACCACGTGATAGTTGGTAAAACAGATTGACAACCCTTAGTAAGCGCGACAGTCGCGCACATAACAATAAGTGATAAACTAGATCATAGAAATAACTTGAGGTCCATAGAAATCTTAATCATTCATATAAGTGCTGTAAACGAAAATCACATAAATAAAGGTGCACAGTGTCCATGGATCCCAAAGAGGCACCCTACTTGCCGTTATCTTATTGCTTAATCACTTGTTAATACAACATTTTACTTTTATTCTAGTAGTTCAAAGTAATTAAAAAAACAAACCATCATCACTCTAATTAAATTAAACTCCAACCTCCAGTCCTTTGAGTTTGAGTGAACCCTGGTACATATCAGGAAAACTAAAACAGGTGTTGTGAACTTGCGGTTAAGAAAACAGAACTTAATCACAGTATGCCACTCGCACTTCATCTCTCGGTCCATGATTATACATATATAAATAGTACATCCAGTTAAGCACTTCATTCATGCATAAAAATAAAGCATCGAGATAGCGTAATAAAATAGTAATTCAAGTCACACTTAGATGAATGGTTAGATCATGCATCCATAACATAAATTCCAGAAAGAACTAAGTCATTCTGTCCTAGGTTCACAGAGAAACCTAGTTAAAGTGTTTAGCTTCTCATAGCGCTAGTAAGATTACGATAAGTTTTAGTAATAACACTTGATATATAGAAGACAAAGATCAAACATAAAAAAAATTCACGAATCTTTGACCTCCAATCTGATCTCCTAGCTCAGATCTCTTGTGCAGTCTTCGGACATCTGTGAGTTGTTTTCCTAGATGCTACGTCGTTCCTCGTTGTATGGTCAAGAGTTTCCATGTAATTTAACAAAATTACACAATAGAAAAATATCCTCCACCATCAACAGGATCTTTGCAAGAACAGTCAGGAGTCTTCGTGCGAAGAGTTCCTTGTCGTAGGAAGGGTATGAGACATGTTCCTCTTTGTGCGAACGAGCTTATGGAACTTTTTTATAAGGGAAAGTGTTTGTGCGAACACTTTTCTCTTCGCATGAACATACTGAAGATCCACAACATTTTCATCCTTCTTTTCTTTATTCCTCTTCATTTTCTATTGATTTATTATTTTTGAAGTTTGTATCACGCTCGAAAATCAACCGTAAAGCAATTTTTTTAATCCAAAACTACACGAGCAAGCTATCGCGTGACAATATTCATCAAAATAATTTAATTTTTCTCTTGAAAATGCCCATATTAGCCGTAAGGTATATGAAGAAACATTTCACCAAAAAATGCACAAATGTTCGGAATTCTACCATGAATCACTTAAAACACTCCTGATCAGGTAGCTAAATTCTCAAGAATATAACTCCTAAAAGTTGTAGGGTTTTGTAACTGATTACGCAGCTGAAATACAATAACAATGATCCGCACAAGACCCTCCAAGGATCACAAAAAGATACAGCATAACGATAGTGAAGGTTGTAGTAACAATTACCTTGTTTGTCTCTTGTGATGACTTCAAACGCAAAATATTCTTTGCGTCTCTATAGCTAGTCCACACCTAGTATCAAGAACTAGATTCCTCCATGTGTAATCACAAAACGGAGACCAAAAGGAGGCTCGGCCTCCTCTTTGTGGCCGACGGGTAGGGGACAGCACAAGGGGGTTTCAGCCCTCTTGTGTTTGTTCTCTCTCCTTGATTTGTTCTCTCACTGAATGTATGTTATGAGCATTAGTTGAGAAAATAAGCTACGATTGTCCTTTATATAGTCCAATAACTCCTTGTTAACTACATAAAGGTCCCTATCCTAATCCTGTCCATACACATCCATGCCACCCAACTAATAGAAATAGTTGGGTGTGACCCCATAGGTTATGCTACGACTTGTATATCTCGTGTCCAATCAGGATTTATACAGTTATTAGTCCAACTTACAAATTAGTCCTAAGTTTGCAAATAGTTGCGTATTGATCCTTCTATTTAATTAATCATATTAATTAATTCCCAAATCTAGTTTAATCCATATGGCGTGTGACCCCATAGGTTTCTACTTAGTTGGTAGTAACGATTACTAACATGGAGCGGTGCCTAGCAACACATCCATGCCACCCAAGTAATAGAAATAGTCATTACTTTGACGAACCTTGTGCAAGTATTGTCTCATCCCTTTGTCTATATATCCGGATTGGACACGAGACATAAAAGTCACACTCGTATATCCAATCCATAGTTTCTCGATCATGGGAATAGTCTTATCCATGCAAATAACATCAATATCCTATAATGATTTATCTGAATCTGGACAGACATTATATAAGTATCATTCCTCGAGTGGTCGTGGATATTAGCTCCGGTTATGGGGGAGGTACAAATTCTAGCTACATCACTACCATCTCTAAGCTTGTTTCCTATTATGTCCGATGAGCACCTTTATTGCTACCCAGTCACGGTGTTGCGTTTGACGATATCAAAACACAATTCCACAACTAGAGGATCTAGCGACTTCAAGTCTAAGGATGACAGTACCGTTGTCACTACGAGAAGCACTTGTGACTTTACATAACACGTATGTAGCCTCCTCGTTGTGGGTCAATCCAGTATTCTAATACCCTTAATGCATACCTATATGTTGGATCGTGATATCTCCATATTAATCCAACCCCATACTAGTCTATAGTTGATCGTCCTATTAAACAATATAATTGACTATGGATATTTAAGATAGACAAACCCATTTGTAATCTAAGGACTTCATTATATTAAATATCTCCATAAATAATACAATGAATATTCTAGTCAATGTAGGGTTTTGATTCATGGATCGCGCAAACGGAAGCATAATCAAACAAATAACCATGCAAAACCCTCCAAGGATCACAAGTCTAGATGCATAACGATAGTGAAGGTAAGAAATCATAAACACACCTTTGGGTTCTCCTTGATGACTTCAAACGCGAATAGTGTCACGTTCTCTATAGTTGATCCACGCCTAGAGTTGATCCTAGATCTCCAATCTCCTTGGTGCTAGCCTGGAATGAGAGGAGGGTGAAGGAATCACGCAAAACGAGACAAAGAAAGGGGCTCGGCCCTTCCTTTTGGCCGACGGGGTGAGGGGCGGCGGCAAGGGGCGGCGTCGCTCCTTGTTGCTTGCTCTCTCTCTCCTTTGTTCTCTCCCACTCTTGTTATGTTCTCTTTAGAGCATAAGTTATGAGGAAGGAAGGAAGGAGGGTCCTTTATATAGTCCAACAACTCCTTGTTAACTACCTAAAGGACTTATTCTAGTCCTACTAGAATTCAATTTAGTCCCTTTCTTGCAAATTAGTCCCTACTAAGTTTGCAAGGGTTTGCAAAGTGATCCTTCTAATTAATTAATCCAATTAATTAATTCCCAAATCTAGTACAACTCTATATAGCGTGTGACCCCATAGGTTCTATCTAGTTGGTAGCAACTCTTTGCTAATATGGAGCGGTTTCTAGCAAAACATCCATTCTAGCCAACTAATAGAATAGTCATCTAGACAACCTTGTACAAGTAATTGTCTCATCCCTTTGCCTCCATATCCGGATTGGACACGAGACATACAAGTCACACTCGTATATCCAATCCCTAGTTTCTCGATCCATGGAATAGCCTTATTCGTGCAAATAACATCAATATCCCATATATTGATTTATTTGAGTCTGGCCAGACATTCTATAAGCACTATCCTTCGAGTGGCTTAGGATATTTGCTCCCGTTATGTGGGAGGGGCAAATCCTCTCTACGTCCACTACGATCTCTAAGCTTGCTTCTCATTGTATCCAGTACACGCCTTTATAACTACCCAGTTACGGTGTAGCGTTTAACTCTACCAAGATCACAACGATCCACAACTAGAATATCTAGTGACTTCAAGTCTAAGGATGACAATACCATTGTACCCGAGAAGCACTTGTGACTTAACATAACATGTATGTAGCCTTCTCGGTGATGGGTCAATCCAGTGCAACATTCCCTAATGCACACCTATGTGTTGGATCGTGATATCTCCATATCAATCCAACCCCATACTAGTCTATAAATGATTGTCCCATTTAATCATTATACTTGACTAGGGATATTTAAGATAAACAACACGACTGTAAATCTAAGGACTTCATTATATTAAATATCCAATAAATAATAAATGAATTTTTTTAGCCAAATACAAATTCATACTAAACTAGATTGCCTCTAGGGCATCTATTCCAACAGTCTCCCACTTGCACTAGATCCAATCTGGCGCATCTCGTATGCCCATACTCCTAGTGTGCCCTTCATGCTTCCACTGCGTGAAAGGCTTCGTAAGCGGGTCTGACAGATTATCATCTGTAGGAATCTTGCATATCCGAACGTCTCCTCTATCGATAATATCTCGAATCAGATGAAACTTCCTGAGCACATGCTTGGACTTCTGGTGCGATCTGGGTTCCTTTGATTGCGCGATCGCCCCAGTGTTGTCACAGAACAACTCCACTGGATCCGCAATGCTAGGGACCACACCAAGTTCAGAAACAAACTTTCTGATCCAAACAGCCTCCTTTGCTGCGCCATTTGCAGCAATGTACTCAGCCTCTGTTGTAGAATCAGCCAACGTCTCTTGCTTGGAACTCTTCCAGCTCACCGCTGCTCCATTCAGGCAAAAAACATATCCCGACTGTGATCTAAAGTCATCTCTATCGGTTTGGAAGCTTGCATCAGTGTAACCCCTTACACGCAACTCTTCCTCTCCGCCAAACGTCAAGAAAGCATCCTTAGTTCTTCTCAAGTACTTTAGGATGTTCTTGACAGCAATCCAGTGACTCTCACCCGGATTGGATTGGTATCTGCTTGTCATACTCAAGGCATATGACACATCTGGTCTAGTACATAACATGGCGTACATGATAGACCCTATGGCCGAGGCATAGGGAATCCTACTCATGCGTTCCTTCTCAATCTCATTGGAAGGACAACCACTCTTCGAAAGAGTGATTCCATGTGACATGGGCAAGAATCCCTTCTTGGAATCTTGCATGTTGAACCGTTTCAACACCTTGTCAATATATGTACTTTGACTCAGGCCTAGCAACCTCTTAGATCTATCTCTATATATCTTTATACCGAGTATATAGGCTGCTTCCCCAAAGTCTTTCATTGAGAAACACTTTCCTAGCCAATCTTTCACAGATTGCAGCATGGGAATGTCGTTTCCAATGAGTAGTATGTCATCTACATACAAGACCAGAAAAGCTACAGAGCTCCCACTAACCTTCTTGTAGACACAAGACTCATCTTCGTTTCTGATGAAGCCAAACTCTTTGACCACTTCATCAAAACGTCGATTCCAACTCCTAGAAGCTTGCTTCAATCCATAAATGGATCGTTGCAGCTTACAGACTTTGTTGGCTTGCTTTGGATCCTTAAAACCCTCCAGCTGTATCATATACACGTCCTCGAGGAGATTCCCATAAAGGAATGCTGTTTTGACATCCATCTGCCAAATCTCATAGTCGTAGTATGCTGCAATTGCAAGTAGGATTCGGATGGATTTGGTCATAGCGACTGGTGAAAAGGTTTCATCATAGTCAATACCATGAACCTGTCTGAATCCTTTAGCCACCAATCGTCCCTCATAGGTAATCACATTACCATCCATGTCGATCTTCTTCTTGAAGACCCACTTGCACCCTATGGGCCGCGCCCCATCAGGTGGTTCCACCAAAGTCCATACTTTGTTGGTATACATGGATTCCATCTCGGATCTCATGGCTTCAAGCCACTTCTGCGAGTCTGGGCCATTCATGGCCTCCTCATAGGTAGTAGGCTCATCATCTATGAGCATCGTGTCACCGGAATCAGTTACGAGAAGTCCGTACCTCTCGGGTTCCTGGCGCACTCTACTAGATCTACGAAGCTCTTGTGTTACCTGAACAGGTGGATCCACAACTGCTTGTGATTCCTGTTCATGTTCCATAATCGGTTCAGTGATTTGTGGTTCTTGAACTTCTTCAAGTTCTACATTCCTCCCACTTGCTTCTTTAGAGACAAATTCTCTTTCTAGAAACACGCCGGTCCGAGCAACAAAGACTTTGTTCTCGGTTGGATTGTAGAAGTAGTATCCCTTAGTTTCCTTAGGGTACCCCACAAATTTACACTTATCCGATTTAGGCCCTAGCTTGTCTGATTGTAAACGCTTTACATAGACATCGCAGCCCCAAATCCTCATGAACGACAGTGTGGGACGCCTCCCACTCCACATCTCATATGGTGTCTTCATGACTAATTTAGATGGAACACGGTTAATGGTGAAAGCTGCACTTAATAGAGCGTAGCCCCAAAATGATAATGGAAGATCGGTTTGACACATCATAGACCGAACCATATCCAATAGGGTTCGATTCCTCCTCTCGGACACGCCATTCCATTGTGGCGTTCCAGGTGGAGTGAGTTGGGACACGATCCCACACTCTCTAAGATAGTCGTCAAACTCTTGGCTCAAGTATTCTCCTCCACGATCCGATCGTAGAGCCTTGATACTTTTGCCAAGTTGCTTCTCTACTTCATTCTTGAATTCTTTGAACACTTCAAAGGATTCGGATTTTTCCCTCATAAGGTACACAAATTCATATCTACTGTAATCATCAGTGAATGTAATGAAGTAGACATAACCACCCCTGGCAGGCGTGGCAAATGGTCCACACACATCGGTATGTATGAGCGCCAATTGCTCACTAGTCCTCTCACCTTTCTTATTGAAAGGGGACTTTGTCATTTTTCCCAATAAACAAGCCTCACATGTCTCATATGATTCAAAATCAAATGAGTCTAGTAATCCATCCTTATGGAGTCTAGATACACGTTTCTCATTTATGTGGCCTAAACGACAATGCCATAAATAAGCAGGATTTAAATCATTTATTTTAATCCGCTTGGTATTAATGTTGTAGACATGATTGCTTAGATCAAGGACATAAAGTCCATTAAATAATTGCGCACTAAAATAGTGAATATTATTGAAATAAAAGGAACAACAATTGTTCTTTATTGAAATAATAGAACCTTCCTTGTCCAAACAAGAAATAGAAATAATGTTTCTGCTCATAGCAGGCACAAAATAGCAATTATTTAATTCTAAAACTAATCCTGAAGGCAGAGATATCTCGCACACGCCTATGGCCAACGCAGCAACCTTTGCTCCATTCCCAACGCGTAGATCTACCTCCCCTTTAGCCAATCTTTTACTTCTCTTTAGATCCTGCATATTTCGACAAATATGAGATCCACATCCAGTATCTAATACCCATGATGTAGAGACAGTTAAATTGACATCTACAACAAAAATACCTGGTGGTGGTGGAATCACTATTCCAAGCCTCTTGTCCTCCAGATATTTTGGGCAGTTCCTCCTCCAGTGTCCAGGTTGACTGCAGTAGTGACACTCACCCTTAGTCACGACCTTGGCAATGCCACCAACAGGCTTAAGGGCTTGTTCCTTGGACTTGGCAACTGATTTTCCTTTGCCCTTGGAGGAAGAGGCAAACTTTTTGCCCTTTCCTTTATGCACCATCATAATGGCCTTGCCCTTACCCTTGTTGATGCTCTGTTCAGCCGTCCTCAACATGTTGAGCAAATCTGGCAGTGGTTTAACGATCTCGTTCATGTTATAGTTCATAATGAACTGTCCATAACTCTCAGGCAACGATTGCAACACAAGATCGGTTGCCAACTCTTGGCCGACCGGGAACCCAAGACGGGCGAGATTCTCCAAGTACCCGATCATTCGGAGTACATGGGGTCCCACCGGGTTCCCTTCTGCCAGATGACATTTGAACAGTGCCTTTGAGACCTCATACCTCTCTACCCTCGCCTGCTCTTGGAAGAGCTGCTTTAAATGTTCGATCATATCGACAGCATTCATGTTCTCATGTTGCTTCTGAAGCTCAGAGGTCATGGTGCAAAGCATCAGGCAGGCCGCATCATTAGCGTCATCAACACGCTTCTGATACGCCTTTAAGGCAGCAGGTGTCTGGTTCTCTGGACCTTCTGGAACTTGCTCCTCTATTGCGTACAGTTTCTTCTCTTGCTTGAGAACAATTCTCAAGTTTCTGTACCAATCAAGAAAGTTGGTTCCAGAGAGCTTGTCCTTCTCAAGGACAGATCGTAGGGAATGTTGTGAACTCGATGAGTTGTTTGCCATTTGGAATTCTACAAAAGGAAAATACGCAAGTTTTAGTATTTGTGAATTTTTGACTATATTTAATAATGGCTAGTTTATTAAATATAGCTCCCACTTTTTTTCTACGGATTAATAACCCTCAAGATATTAATGCGGAAAATATCATTATATTTTCTAGTGGGCCAAGATCCATCCTTTTCATCTCCTTATGAGCTTGCTTTGGCAAGTCACCCATAATTCGACTACTTCTTAGGTAGGAACAATTCCAATTGCATCCCATATGCAACTCTTGGTTCAATCGGGCAAATAACTCCTTATTTATCCATCCATATGGATAATCCCAATTGATTGCCTCTAGGTTTCTTAATCAAATTAATAGCCTAGTTGTGCTCAACCTCTTATCTAAACAATTGCACATTGTTACGTGCCATCGCATTCCATCATTATGAACCAAGTCGCCATGCTTTGGCACGCACGAACTTGATAAATAATGATGATAATGAGTGTTTAAATAACGAGAAGGCAAGAACACAATATTTAAAATTTGAGGGATTTTCAATTTTAATTATTTTGTTGATCATCATCAACTAATCTATCTATTTGAGTTTGGGCACAACTCCAAATAATAGATCCGGGTTGTCTAATTATCTTATTATCCTAATTGCATGCATCATCCATATACCAACCACACAAATAATAAGACAATAAATAAACAACCACAAAACAGAAATTAAACGTGATGTGGATATGGCCTTTTCTAGACTAAGATAATTCCAAGCCAATGGAATTATCTATGAACCCTAAGCAAACACATCTCCATGCGTCTTGATCTTTTGGTCCATCCTTCATAGTCATGTGGAATGCTCCATGCTCCATGCTCCATCTTTTGTGGCTTCTTTGGCTTTGGGCTTCTTTTCTTCAATCTTGGCTAACAATCTACTTTATCTAGCACTAGCTAATATCTATACTAAATAAAATAAATCTCACAAGTTGAGAAAAAAATGGCACGCAGGCCATAAAACCCTAATTAATTATTACAATTAATTGATCAGCTCGCAGGCCGTAAAACCAAACCACAAAATTAAACATCCACATCAAACCACATCCTAAGGCCATATCCAATCACCATGCGATTTGCACATAAACAGTTAAAATCCAATTTTAACGCGCTTGGTCAATTTTAATTGATTTTAGGATTTCTAGGGTTAAAACGGTCCATGGGCCCAACAATCCAATTGCCCGGGCCCAAACAAAGTGAACCATAAGGCCCTAGGGCCGGCCCGGCCCAAAACCCGCAAGCTAGGCCCGCGGGTTAGGGCCGCCCGACCCCTTAGGGCGCCAATCTTGGGCGGCAAGCAAGGGGGGCGGTCCCCTAGGGGCCGAACCTCCTTATGGAGGTTGTTTCCAAAACAACCTCTTTGCTTGGAGCCCAAGTTTGGTTGTTTCCTTGTTTTGGGAGAACTCCTTCTTCCCCAAGGATGCCCAAACCCTAGATCTAAGATCCTAAAATTTCTCAAACTCACCAATTCATGCATCTAATGCAAAATTGGGTCTTGTTATGATCTAATTATTGACAAATTGCATCCCATGCTTGATTTGTCTTGTTTTACGCGATAATCAACAAAATAAGGTGTAAAACAACAAGAATGTAACACATAAAATACGTTTATGCTCTATGACCTGTGGCTCTGACACCACTGTAGGGTTTTGATTCATGGATCGCGCAAACGGAAGCATAATCAAACAAATAACCATGCAAAACTCTCCAAGGATCACAAGTCTAGATGCATAACGATAGTGAAGGTAAGAAATCATAAACACACCTTTGGGTTCTCCTTGATGAATTCAAACGCGAATAGTGTCACGTTCTCTATAGTTGATCCACGCCTAGAGTTGATCCTAGATCTCCAATCTCCTTGGTGCTAGCCCGGAATGAGAGGAGGGTGAAGGAATCACGCAAAACGAGACAAAGAAAGGGGCTCGGCCCTTCCTTTTGGCCGACGGGGTGAGGGGCGGCGGCAAGGGGCGGCGTCGCTCCTTGTTGCTTGCTCTCTCTCTCCTTTGTTCTCTCCCACTCTTGTTATGTTCTCTTTAGAGCATAAGTTATGAGGAAGGAAGGAAGGAGGGTCCTTTATATAGTCCAACAACTCCTTGTTAACTACCTAAAGGACTTATTCTAGTCCTACTAGAATTCAGTTTAGTCCCTTTCTTGCAAATTAGTCCCTACTAAGTTTGCAAGGGTTTGCAAAGTGATCCTTCTAATTAATTAATCCAATTAATTAATTCCCAAATCTAGTACAACTCTATATAGCGTGTGACCCCATAGGGTCTATCTAGTTGGTGGCAACTCTTTGCTAATATGCAGCGGTTTCTAGCAAAACATCCATTCTAGCCAACTAATAGAATAGTCATCTAGACAACCTTGTACAAGTAATTGTCTCATCCCTTTGCCTCCATATCCGGATTGGACACGAGACATACAAGTCACACTCGTATATCCAATCCCTAGTTTCTCGATCCATGGAATAGCCTTATTCGTGCAAATAACATCAATATCACATATATTGATTTATTTGAGTCTGGCCAGACATTCTATAAGCACTATCCTTCGAGTGGCCTAGGATATTTGCTCCCGTTATGTGGGAGGGGCAAATCCTCTCTACGTCCACTACGATCTCTAAGCTTGCTTCTCATTGTATCCAGTACACGCCTTTATAACTACCCAGTTACGGTGTAGCGTTTAACGCTACCAAGATCACAACGATCCACAACTAGAATATCTAGTGACTTCAAGTCTAAGGATGACAATACCATTGTACCCGAGAAGCACTTGTGACTTAACATAACATGTATGTAGCCTTCTCGGTGATGGGTCAATCCAGTGCAACATTCCCTAATGCACACCTATGTGTTGGATCGTGATATCTCCATATCAATCCAACCCCATACTAGTCTATAAATGATTGTTCCATTTAATCATTATACTTGACTAGGGATATTTAAGATAAACAACACAATTGTAAATCTAAGGACTTCATTATATTAAATATCCAATAAATAATAAATGATTTTTTTTAGCCAAATACAAATTCATACTAAACTAGATTGCCTCTAGGGCATCTATTCCAACAGTCAAAGTAATGTTCATACTAAATAAGATTGCCTCTAGGGCATCTATTCCAAAAAAATGGCACTTCACTTGCCCATACCAATTCCACTGTTGCATCTGAATTTATTTTTTAGTACTTCCTGAGGAATTTTGGATTTATTCTGAAGTTCTTTATCTCCAAGCATGGTTGAACCTCTTGCGTGTTGCCAAAAATGACTTCACAATCTTACTGAATTAATCCTCTAGTATTTATGAATGAGGCCAAGTAGTACAATAAAGTAGATGGAGATAATTTTTCATATAAATTTATGTTTGGGTTTTCATATCACCTTATTTTTTTTATGAAACTTGATCATTTTAGAGGTATTCACGAGTTAAAAAATGTTTATTCCACCGGTAACGGATGATGAAAGCTCAGGTTGTTCAAGACTTGAAAGATCTAGGCTATTTCAAGGCCTTGAAACAGCTTTCAAAGCCTTGAATCAGCTTCAGAGGCTTGAAAATGGTGTTGGCTATTTTCAAGGCCTTGAAACTGGATTCAAAGCCTTGAAACTGTTAAACCTGAAAGCATATTCTCAGGGGGAGTTTTTCTATTAACCCTCTAATCTAATTTATTATCTCTCTTGCATATGTTTGATTACCTGTTGTTAGATGATGAAAGACAAATTGTTAAACATGTTTTGAATCGTATTATATCAACTTTTTGACCATGATAATGCAGGAAATATTGTTTCTAAGTTCGCAGGATTGTTTCCTTAACTGGATTGCTACAGATTTGGAAACACTTGAAGACTTTGATCCGGTGATCAATCAGACGTGTTTGACAGCTTCTCATAATGGTTAAATGAAGGTTTACAACAATATCTCTGAAGATCATGATCATTCAACCGTTGGAGAAGATCTCAAAGTAGTCAAACTCTGGTTCCTACAAAATGGGAAGGTTGTTACTGAAAAAATGGAGAGATTTGCAGAGCTGTTGGAAGTATTTAAAGAGCTCAAATTCGAAGAAACAACAACACAATTCTCCACGGGCAAATACAGAGAAAGCATTCTGGATTGAAAAGCATCAAAGATGTTCTTCATCTCTTCCAATCCATACACAGAAGTTCACTGCATTTCAGTGCAGTTTTCTACTCTTAAGTGATCTTCTGTATAGAGCTATATTGGTAGATCATTTCTGTATTATTTCTACATTCATTCTGAAGGATTGTTCAAAGTGAACAATAGAGAATTCTTAATTAATCACTTAGCTAGAGCAGGTACTAGACAGGTTAGGGAAAACCACAAGCTGTAACAGAGTAAGGGAACTCTCTGTGCTTGATTTCTAGGGCTTAGATTTTGATTAATAAGAATTGAGTTTAATATCCTGCAGGGATCTAATCCATGAGGTAGAGACGTAGGTCCAAGTGGACTGAACTCTATGAATCACTTGTCTTATGCATTTTCAGTTCATTTACTTTCAAAGCTTTTGGAGCATACAAAAACTGTTTATTTTTCAAGGTTTTGGACTTGTTTTCAAGGCCTTGAAAAAGGCATACTTGTTCTAAAACTTTGCTACACTTCAAACGCTTGAACCTATGTTCAAGGCCTTGAAATTCATTGTCTGCACTAGTTCTTCTACTTGTTAGCTAGTTTTGCAAAAAGTTGGCATACTCTATTCAACCCCCCCTTCTAGAGTATCTTAGTTGCTTATACATCTGCATACTCTCACTTTCAGATGATTTATTATTGCGGCTGGTGCTGGTGTCATGGTTTTTAATCTTGCCGTTGTTGCTGCTTTATGCTGCTGCTACTTGTTGGTGTTGTTCCCGACTAGTTCTGCTAATTTTAGGTGTTGCCTTGCTGTTCTCGACTACTTTTTTGCTAATATTAATGTTCCTCTTGCGCTTTCTAATTTCTGCTACTGTTGTTGCTGATTTTACTCCTGTTGTTGGTCACGCCACTTTTTCTGCTGCTGTTTGTGTTGTTGTTGTTAGATTATGTAGCTTCTGCTTCAAATTTAGCTCATGCCAGTTTCATTTTAGTGCCACTTTTTGGTTTCTGAAATTTTATTCACGGTGGTTTGAAGATAGCAATATTGATTATGTTTACATTTTTTCATATTTAAGTTCTCTTATAAAAGTCCTAGAATAAACTTGTAGCACCAGTGGAGTATTTAACTTAATCATTTACATGTGAATATTTAATTTAATGTTTAACTTTTTGATTCACATAGGGTAACCGTAGATAAAAAATAAGGACATGTTAGAAGTGCCTTGAATCAAAACAACCAAGGCTCGACAAAGAAGGACGAGGAGAACAAGCTATAGGAATTTGTGGTAGACAAGAATTTGCATGAACATAAGGGTGCTCGCATGAACAGAAGATCGTTGCACAAACATAGACTTGTTTGCACGAACATATTCAGGACTGAAATGGGTTTGGTTGTTTCCTAGTTTCTTTGGGGCGGTTCCTAGGACTATATAAGGACTAGTTTGTGGCTTAGACTTGTGTACTAACATGTGGATGTTTCGAGCTGTATTCTATATAAATAAAGAATGTTTTCTTTGCCATGGAGGTAGCTAATGGATGCGTTATAGAACCACGTTAAATTAGTATCTTGATGTTGATTTCTTACTGTTTATTTTTTTATTATTTTCCACACCCTCGTTATAACAAACTAATATCAGAGCGGTGTTTCAAGATCTAGGTGGACTAAGAGATAGGTTTCACAATCCGGTGTAACTCAGAGCTAGGGTTTCACGATTCAGGTGGATCACTCAGATCTGGTGTCACGAGCTATGGTTTTTGTGCTTCCGCGAAGAAGGATGTCTAGAGGCCTGATCAAGATGGACAAGTTTACCGGGAGGAAAAAATTCAGTCTGTAGCAGATCAAGATGCGCGCTTTGTGAAAGAAGCATATATTTGCATTTGGCAGCAGATAAGAATGGAATAATACATCCACTATTGTGTATGAGATAATGGAGAAGAAGGCGCACACAAAGATCACGATGTGCCTCGCAGACGGCGTGATCACCGAAGTCGCATATTAGGAGACGATGACTGCTTAATGAAGTTGGAGATTCACTACATGATGAAGTCACTCACCAACAAGTTTATCATGAAGTAGTGTTTGGTAAGTATGTGAATGTATGAATATGTTAGAGATCACCCAGATCAACTAAATGCTATTCTCCTTGAGTTGCGTTATAGTAACGAACTAGTGAGTGAAGAGGATGCTGCATTGATTCTATTGGTGTCTCTTCCTTCATCGTATAACAGCTCGATGTAGTCTTTCATTGTTGGTAAAGAGACCGTAACCCTATAAGAGGCTAGGTCATTTCTTCACTCCAGGGATATGCGGCATAAGGATACATAGTGAGGTTCATACGATCATGCTTTTAGAATGATGGTCAAGGGAAGCAAGGGTAAGAAGGGCAACGACTCTACGTTACCGAAGGATGTCTGTGCTCACTTTTTGGAGAAAGGTCATTGGGTGAGAAAGTGTCCCAAGAAGAACTACGGATCTGCGTATTTGGCTGTAAGTGGAGGGTCTTCAAAAGATTACCTACTTATCGGAGCCCTTTGGGGCGCTATCAAGGATCCTGATGAGAAGTGGATATGGGCTCCCGGGGTGGAGCGGTCTAGGCCTCAGACGCGGGGCATCTTACGCATATGAGGAACGCATCTAACTCTCAAATGGAACACATATGGCAAGCATTTGGTTCTGGTTCACTGTTGCAGGAACTCTTGGGAGTTGGAGCAACACCTAGCACATTCGTTGCAGGAACTCATGGGAGCTGAAGCAACATCTGGCGCATCTGGAACATTCATTGCAGGAACTCATGGGATTCGAAGAAAACTAAGGTGCATATGGTTTTGCGTAATATTGAGGAACATCTCGGAGCTCATCCGTGTGTGGGAAGATCATTCATCTTGTGCGGAGAAGACGTGGCTTTATTTTGAGGTGAGAAGTATTAGGTTCTGGTTCGGGTGGTTGAGAGGATTCAATGCAAGGTGGAGATTTGTTAGAAGTGCCTTGATTCAAAACAACCAAGGCTCTAATGAAAACAAGTTGCATGAATTGGTGGTGGACATGAATTCACACGAACACATGGGTGTTTGCACGAATATAAGACTATCCGCAAGAACATATATGCTGAGTAATTCAAACATACCTAGATAGTAGCTAAGTTGACTTGGTCCAAGGTTTCTAAGGAGTTATTTCCTAATAAGTATTGGTAACGTTTGGCATTACTTTGGGCACAAGTCATGACCGTTATGTCTATATAAGTGTATAGAACGTGGGTAGACTTGTGTGTAGGGTATCGCAGTGGCCGCCGTGGTCCTTGTGGCCACGTTGTGCATTGTAATCCGGTTTTCTCAAATAATGTATATTGTTTTTTTGGTAGTGGATGTAGCTAGTTGACACGATGTAACCACAAGCGTATGGCCGTCATGTGTAGTAATATCAGGAAATCCTGGTTTATCGAACCCAAGGGACTTTTCTTGAAGCAACTAGTATTGTCAACTCCGTGTAGGAAAATCTTTGAGTTGGTTTAACAAAAATAATAATTTAAATAACACTAATGATTGAAAATGAGATTAATATGAGAGACGTGTATCGAGTTTTCTCTAGGATCACTAGGTATCCTCCGTTACGAGTTATGTTTTCAAACGCAGATGATGATTCAATTTGCCAAACGAGAAATAATGCAAAACGAGTTACCAAGCTAGCTTTCTATGCCTAGATAAGAGTACAACCGAGTTACCAAGTTCTAATAAGCCCTAAAACATATAATGATGTATAATTCTACTCAGAGTTCAGAGTCAATGGTTGATTCCTCTAACCTGCGACTACGTGCTTAATTTAATTATCCGGGCAATTCGTTGCTTCCACTAATCAATTACGTATGATCTTTATACTCCTGGCCAAACAATACGAAGATAGATTATGAACAAGAATTAAACATATCTAAACAAGAACATCATTAATTAAGTCATTCAAACATGAATCAAATTCATAATTTGCCAAAACGACTTCAAAACTTGCTACCATTGAGAAATCCCGATAACTAACTTAGGTAGACATAGCTACTAACAATACTTTTGAATTTCATAAACAAAGAATACGTAGAAACGAGAGAAGAGAGATCCAAACAATGAATTCCGACTCTCCAACGATGCTCTCTAAGATCAGGATTCCAGTCCTGTGCTTCTCTAACGTAAATCCCCCCTTGTCTCTCACATTCCAGGAATTTATATACTTTTTTTGATTGTATAAAACAAGAGTTCAAATATTACGGAGAATTCCCAAGAAGTTCTGGATTATATTATGAAATTCTTCTATTTTCACGATCGCCCGGCCAATTCTGCCTGGAAACTCTCTTCACACGAACAAATCATGCCCCATCACACGAACAACTTCACACAATGCTACAGTAAGCCAATCCACGAAGAGACTTTGAAAATCTTGAAATTGGCTAAGTATCGACGTTCGCACAAATATATCCTATCTTCGTACGAACACCCCCGGGCATTAGCTTCTTCATCTGATTCTCTGTGATGCGCTGCTTTCATCTACTATTTTCTGGTGGGTTTCGATATTGGGAACTGCATAGAACAAATCTAGTGATGCTTCTTAGATTGATCGGAGTTTGTTAGTGTTGAAGGTCGTTGTTCGTGGATGATGGAAGGGGGAGGCTGCGGTTTCAGGTGGTGGATTTAGATGGCTTTAGGTGTTTCAATTGTAAGTGGTAGCTACATGGCCGTTGGGTTGTGTAGTTTGGAGATGAAATCAGTAGGTTGTTTATCGTGATCAAGGTGTTAGGATCTGGTGATTAAGGTAGGTGAAATTAGGTGTTGGGTTATTTGGTCTATAGGTTCAGGTGGCCAGGGCTAGTTGTAGTAAATGGGTGAAGATATAGAAAGCTCTGGTGATGGTTTGAGATGGTTTGAAGGAAGATTGTAGTGCTACAGGTAATGTGGTGAAGTCTGAGGTTGTATAGGTGGATGATTAAATTCAGGTGGTTGTTATGGTGGGTAGTGGTGTATGAGGAAGAGTTTCAGGTGGATTTTTTGTCTGGAACAGGTAGTGTAATGATGTCGTAGTTTTAATGGATGACTTGCTATTAATGTTGGGTCTTTAGGGTTTTATGGAAGAAGCGTAGGTGTAATCTGCTGTATGTATTTAGTTTGAAGGTGATGGTGGTAGGATAAAAGATGGCCAGTTGTGGTTATGGTGAAAGGGGATGGATGTTTGGCTGCTGGGTTTTTCCATTGGATTTAGTAGTTTGGTCTACAATCTACTGGTGGTGAAGTAGGTTTTGTGGGGTGAAGTTGCAATAAATAAGGTGGCTCATGGATGTGTATGGGATAAGCTCGGTAATGGTGAAATCAGGTGAAATGTTGGCGTTTGTTTATGAAGGTCAAAGGTGTTATGAAACTTAAGGTCTAGTGGTGTAAAGGACGGTAGTTCAGGTGGTTGTGTATGGCTAGGTAGTTTGGTGTTATGTCTGATGGTGGTAATGGTCTAAATTGGGTATGAAGGTTATGGCTGAGAAGTTGAGAACAGTAGGGGTTATTTGCTATTCCACCAGGTCATGTGACCTCAAGCTCCTCAAAACATCTTGGAAAAGCAACTAAGATTTTTGAAAAGCAAATAAGGACCTGAATTTTGATCCCGAACTCCTATGAATGTGATGTTTACACATTTGGATTCCGTTTGCGACGTATACTTCATCCATGTAGAGAAATTCCCGTTTCCAGACTATTTTCTCATTTTTTCTGAATTATTTCCATCTATAAGGTCACAGGTTTCATGGACTTTAAATACTTAGGTATTTCAAGGCATTGAACCAGTTTTCAAAGCGTTGAATCAGGTTTCACAGGCTTGAAATAGCAGGGCCTTGAACTAGGATTCAAAGACTTGAAACTGTCTGATCTGCATACATGTTCTGATGGGGAGTTTCTCTAAACTCTTTTGATTTAAATTTATCCCTCTCACCCCTGTACTTGATGTGTTAATACTTGATGATGAAAGACAACCTGTTTTGATATATCTAACATGTTTAATCCATTATTTTGACTCAGTTTTACAGGGAAAATTTGTTTCCTAAATATGCAGGATTTGTTTCCTTATCTGGATTTTGCCGGAAAGAAATCACTTAGTGAAGATGATCCTGTGATCAATCAGAGACTCATGAAAGCTTCTCAGAGTGTTTAGAGACAAGATCGCAATAATATTTCTGAAGATTGTGATCAACTATCCGTTGGAGAAAGCTGTTAAGAGAGTCCAAGTTTGTTGCCTACAAATAGGAAGTTGTTGCTGAAAATCTGGGAAGATTTCAAGAACTTCATACAGTATAAATGGAGCTCATTTTGAAGCAACATACACAAAATTCAACGGACAAAAAGAGAGACACGATTCTGGATTGAAAAAAATCAAAGTAGTTCATCACTCTCACAATCCAACTCACAGAAGTTCACTGCATTCTTGACTGCAATTCTACATTCTAGTGTTCTTCTGTATTGTACTTTATTGGTAGATCATTTCTGTAATACTTCTACATTTCATTCTCAAGGATTGTTCAAGGTGAAGAATAGATAATTCTTAGTTAATCAGTTAGCTAGAGCAGGTACTAGATAGGTTAGAGAGAACCACAAGTTGTAACAGAGTAAGGGGTCTCTCTGTGCTTGATCTAGGGCTTAGCTTTTGATTAATAAGAATTGAGTTGAAAATTTACAGGGAGAAGATCCCTGAGGTAGAGACGTAGGTCCAAGTGGACAACTCTACAAATCCTTTTTCTCTTGTATTTAGAGTTCATTCACATTCATAGTTTTTACAGCACTCAAACTTGTCTGTTTTTCAAGGGTTTGAAACTCTTTTTAAGGCCTTGAAAATGACTTGTCGGTTTCATTGCAAACTGTATTTCACTCCAAAGGCTTGAATTTGTGTTCAAGGCCTTGAACTCCTTTGCACTTGAACTAAAACTCTTTTCCTCCAGAAGTTTTGCAAAAAGTTGGCATACTCTATTCAACCCCCCCCCCCTTCTAGAGTATCTGTGCTGCATATCCATCTGCATACTCCCCTTTCACCATCTTTTGCGAAAACATCCAAAACGCGCCAAATTCGTCTTTTTTCTATTCCGAAGATCGTTTTTTCTATTTAATTGATTCCCGCATGCCTAATTCCTGTCAAACAACAACACAAACACTACCGCGAAGATATAATGTGATAATTCATTCAAATCATACTCAAAACCAATAAAAAACACCTGGATTGTGCATTTAAGCTTAAAAACATCCAAAGCACATTTTCTTCTCTTTTTAGCTCGAATTTCATCATTTTCCCAAAATGCACACAAATAGCACTGTAGAATGTACGTAAGATAACTCTTATGAAGGAGCTATCACTAGTTTCACAACTAGTGAATCACGTTAAATCTCTGCATTTCTCGTTCTTGATTTTGTTTTATTTGTTCTTGCTCGAATACCCCCATGTTATAAAAAAACTGGTATCAAAGTTGGGGTTCCAAGATATAGGTGGATCAAAGAGTTAGGGTTTCACATTAGTGGAACTCAAAGCTAGGGTTTCACGATTCAGGTGGAGGAGGCTATCTGGAGGTTGGGTTTCAAGATCCCACCAAGAATGATGTCTGGTTTAGCTATCAAGATAGATCTGTTCGTGAGGAGAAGCGGTTTCATTTGTTAGCCTCTAAAATAGGGGGAGCAGGTACACCCACCGTATAAAGCCCCATGGAGGGGGCTATCCGGGCTCTTGTTGGAGAAATCTGGCGCACATCTAACTAGGCGTGCAAGGGATATAGCAAATCCAGCATGTAGTCGGTAACGACGAGAATCTGGCATATCACACACATCCGACATCCTGGAAACTGGCGGTCAGGCACAATCCAACTCCTGGCATGGAGCATCTAGCGTGTGAATTGAATCTTGTTCTGGCCCATGCGTCGAAAAAATTGTTGAAGTTGGAGCAACGACATGGAGCATCTGGCGTGTGAGATTCTTAGCACGCACATCTGATCATGGTTCTGGCGCACATTTTGCATGGGGTTTGTTTTTGTCGTGCACCTGGTCTTGGGGCGTTTACCATGACACGCAATTGAGCTCGCATCTGGAGCGATCTATTTTAGACGAGCATTTGGCGCAACAGAGGTAATTGGGTTGCATGGTAGGAAACTGTGCTTGGGCACTCGTTATTGGTGCATCTGGTCTGAGTAACATCTGGCACTTGTCGTGGTGCATCGTTCTGGCGCAACTGGGTGCATCAGGAATGCACTCGGTCCTGCCTCGAACAACACATTTGAGTCTGGTTATGGGTTAAGCACTTGTTTATGTTTACAGAAGTGCATCCACATTGGGCTTATTCATTGAAAGGACAAAATGGAAGTTGGAGCAACGATTGGGCGATTCATGTTTTTGCATATTGCTACAGAACATCTATTTGGGAAGGCATGCTCGTTTATGATTGTGGGAGACATATCCGATTCAGGTTTGAGGAGAGAATTCGACACAAGGTGGAGCTTTTTTCTTGAATCAAAGTAACCAAGACTCGGCGAGGATTTAAGTTGCTAGGACGTTTGAATCAAGGTGGAGATTGTAGGGGTAATTAAAACATACATAGCTAGTAGTTGCGTTGACTAGGTTCAAGGCGGCTAAGGAGTTGTTTCTAATAAGTTTTGGCAACATTTGGCATTACTTTGGGAACTAGTAAGGACCCGTAGGTCTATATAAGTGTATAGAATGTGGGTATACTTGTGTGTGGTGTACCGGGGTGGCCCCCGTGGTCATTTTGGCCACGGTGTACATTGTAATCGGGGTCTAAAGTGTCAGGTTTTTAGGCCGTGAATGTAGCTAGTTTCATAACTAGTTAACCACGCTAAGTCTCGACGTTTCTCGTTCTTGATTTTGTTTCATTTGTTCTTATCGAATACCCCAGGTTATAACAAGAAACTTGTTCATGCAAACAGGTTTTGGACTGCTATGCGTTGGGTTATTTCTTTTTCTTTGGGGGTGGTTCTTATGTCTATACAACGACTAGTTAGTGGCTTAGACTTGTGCACTATTGTGTTAATGTATCGGGCTGTATTCTCTGATAAACAAAGAGTGTTTCTTTTCCATGGAAGTAGCTAACGGATGTGTCAGTGAACCACTTTAAATCCATGTCTCGATCATGATCTCTTATTGTTTATTCTTTCTTGTTTTTGACACCCTCGTTATAACGGGACATGTGTTGTTCCTTTACTATTTTAATACCAACACGTACCTGAATATTGTTGCTTCATTGTCACAAACCAATTTTTTTAACCGGACTAAACTAATATTGGGCACAACACTTTTTTTTTTGAGATCGAATGTGTTCGGTTCCAAAAAGAATAAGAACTGTCCATTTTGATTTACACGCCTCTCGTGGTCTAAAAGCAAACCCCGCTCTAGTGCAATAGCCTGCAAATTGCAGTAGATAGGCAAATCAGTGCAATTTTTTTGAGCTGACATGCTGGCAATTGAGGAGCACAATAGGCCGCCCTTAACTTACCCAATATTGAACTAAATACCTCTAGAGAAACTCCCAAAGACGGACCAAAGAAGGCGAACACCCAAAAAATTAAACACAAAAACTAAAGAATGAAAATCCGACCAACTCAACTGCGACCCCAAGAATTTGACACGCCTTCTTGATATATGGTACTACCCTCGAGCACAGACAACATGATGGAATGGATTTTCGCAGAAACGTTGTGTTCACATGTTAATGAAATATTGTGTTCATATGCTAATTTAACTTCGCCTTTTACAAATGTTTTACAAGTTCATCTATTTTTTTACTAGATTTGGCTTATTGTATCTTTGTTTACATGATCATTTTCCTTTTTTAGTGAAAACTAATCGGCCAAAATTTGATAAAATTTGAGTTATTATGTTTATATTTACAAGTTTATTCATTTTTATGGCTAGCATGTAGTCGTTACAATACATGAATTTACTAGTGTTAGGTTTTTGGTGATTCAAACTACCTAGCAAACATTCAGAAGAAGAGGCAAAGCAATGGCGAAGCGAGGATGCAAGAACAGAGCGGGTTTTCGTTGTTTCCTTCTTCAATTTGGAATGTTTTCTATGTTTATTTGGGAACAAGTCAGTAGTTTATGCCTATATATGGGTGTAGGGCGTAGCTATTAATAAGTGTGGTGTATCGTTGATTATATTTGGCTCCCTTATCAATAAATCTTGTTATTTGGATTGGGAGGCTATTGGGCTCCTTGTTGTGGGATCTATTGGGTTCCTTATTGGTGGAGCTACCGTGTTCTTTGTCACGGAACATCAGGTGCACATTCCTGCGGAAATTTGGTTATTCACATGAAATTGACATTCCGGCGCAATCAGGCTTCCGACGTGTAGCGTTGGGCGTTTGGATCTCAATCGGGCTAATCCGTCGTAGGAACTCCTAAGATTTGGAGCATCGGCATAGAGCGATTTGTTCCGGTTGCTAGGAGGATTCAAGAAAAGGTGGAGACAACTCGAATAAGCTAGCGGATTTGGCTCGTGACCTGGAGCAATTAACTCGTGTTGTTGACATGCAATTTAGTTGGTAGCACTTTATTGGGTGCAGATTGGTTGGTTACATGTTAATTGTGAATTTACTGATTGGCGGTGTGTTATTGTGCATGTATTGATTGTTGGTGCGTTATTAAGCTTGTCTCAGTTTGCGCATTGGTGCAGTGCTTTGGTTGCGCAATTGGCATGATAGTGATCGATTAATAGGCACTTTCTTCATCAAGTTTCATTGGGATGATATTGGGGAGATGAATTCTGACATTGTGCATTATAGGTGTATTGATCGGGACACAAGTATTTGCGTTTATTGAGACGAAAAGGCTCTCTTGTTGTGGCACATAGGTAATGTATCCAACACCACAATTTCGGGAGTGCATTCGATCGGTTGATCATTTCACTTTGGGTAGAGCACTTCGAATTGATTGTTGGAGGTGCTTTCTAAAATTGGTGTATTCGTTGAAAGGAAGGATGGCAAATGGGGAAACGATTTGGTGTTTTGGGTGGAGGCGTTCTTGATCGGGAGACGCATCCACAATTGGATTAATGAGAGCATTGGATTGGTTTCTAGGGTATTTGATCAAGGTGGAGATTTGTTAATTTTTTGGTGATTCAAAGTACCTAGCTAACATTCAGACGAAGGGGCGAAGCGAGGAAGCAAGAACAAAGCGGAAAAAATGGAGTTTCTGTTGTGTTAGTGCGGACACCAAAAGTGTTCGTACGAACATGTTCATGCGAATACTTCGGGTGTTCGTACGAACACTTTGGTCGGGGGCGGTTTCCATTGTTTTATTGTTCGATTTGGAATGTTTTCTCAGTTTCTTTGGGCACAAGTCAGTAGTTTAGTCCTATATATGGGTGTAGGTCGTGGTTACTAATAAGTTTGGTGTATCTTTGATTGTAATTGCCTCTCTCATCAATAAATGGGGTTGTGTTTGCCGTGGACGTAGCTAGTATGAAAACTAGTGAACCACGTTAAATCTTTGTGAGTTGTTCTTCATCTTGTTCTTCGTCTCATCGAGTGGCTGTGGATACAACTAGTTTATCAATACTCCTACCGCACCTCAAACTATTGTTCCCCTGTTTTATGTGTACTTATTAGTGAGGGGTATTATCCTGAAGACACGGTCAGGACATAGCTATTTCTTCTTTCTTTTTTTAATCTAAAAGAGAGTTTTACATTGAAATGAAAGGAGAACCAAAATTACAATAAAGCCTCTAAGTGAAACAAACAATAAAACTGCCAGAAGGAACTGAAACAAGTAAACTGCAGAATCTTCTTGGGACATTATTTCATTAGTTCATCTGGAGGCCTATCAAACCAGTTGACTGAAATGTTGCCTTTATTTGCTACTTTAACAAAAGAAATAAGATCTTGATTAGCTGTTCTAGGAAACCATTTCACAGAAAAATCATTAACAACCATCACTTTCCTAATGTCATAACCAATGGTTTTTGATTTCACACCTAGGAGGCATTGTAGAATTAACGTGGTTCAACAGTAATTGATTGTCACCTAGGAAGCATGGACACTCCAAACGGGGGTCGTATCCTTGTCGGAGACTAGGGATATTCGGAAACTGGTACGATTCTCCAAAATACGTTTCAGACATTCCGTCTGGCGTGTTCCAGTATTTTTAAGAATTTTATTTTTGGTGTAGATTCCCTAGAGGCAATCTAATTTTAATGTGAACACTAGAATATTCCTTTTATTAGATGGAGATATTAATATAATGAAGTCCACATATTGCAATTTTTGTGTATCTTTAAATATCCCTAGTCAAGTATATTGGTTAGGACGATCACTATGCATGGAGACTAGTATGTGTGTAGATTGATATCGAGATATCAAGTCTATCACATAGGTATGCATTAGGAGTAATGACATACTTGATTGACCCACCACGAGAAGGCTACATGGGAGTTATCTGAATTTCACAAGTGCTTCTCGTAGTGACAATGGTTTTGTATTCCTTTGACTTGAAGTCACTAGATACTCTAGTTGTGGATTATCATGTTTTGATATCATCAAACGTTACACCGTAACTGGGTAACTATAAAGATAATAATTGGACATGATAGGAAACAAGCTGAGAGATGGTAGTAGTGTAGAGAGGATTTGTCCCTCCCACATAACATGAGTATGTATCCACGGCCACTCGATGAGTAGTCCTTATTAAATTTCTGGCCATAACAAGATAAGTCAATATATGATCTTGTTGTTATCTGCTCAGATCAATCTATTCCCATGATTGAGAAATTATGAATTGGATATACGAGTGTGTGTCTTGTGTCCAATCCGGATATTGTGACAAAGGGAAAACACAGCACTGTAACATTGGTCACATAGGTTTGTTGGATCACAAACTATTCCTATTAGTTTGGTAGCGTTGATGTGTTTCTAGACACCGCTCAATGTTTGTAATTGTTACTGCCAACGTAATAGGAACATGTAGGGTCACACACCAAAAATCTTAGATTGAATATATATGTTAATTAGTTTGACCTAATTAATGGTTTATAGAATCAACTATTAAAACTCAATAACATGCATATTTAGTTGGACTAAATAGCAATTAGACTAATTCGTGCATGGACATGAATATTAAGGAAAGTTTGTAATCAATAAGGATTTATTGATTATAAAAGGCTAGTCCAATCCTGTTATTTCATTTAGAGAAATAATCAGAGCAAGATAAGAAGAAAAGAAGAGAGGGCCGAACCCCATACCCGACGACACAGAGGCTCGGCCGAGCCCCTCTTCCACCTCTTTCATCATTGTGCGTGTTGTTTGATTGGATCAAGCTCCTTGGTGATTCCTTCCCTGTGCTGCTAGCACAATCCGTAAAGAAGGTTCTAGTTCTCAATCCTCAAGTGTGGATACTGGTAGAGGCGCGGACGCTATTCTGCGCAAAGTTCAAGTCAAATTCACGAGGTATCTCGTAATCCATTATCACGTTATGAATGTTAGAGTTATGCCCTAGAGGCAATATTTTTTATCGTGAACATTTAAACACGCTACATATTCATTTTATTATCGATATGGAGATATGTTGATATAATGAAGTCCTTAGAATATAAATGTTGTATTCTTATACATCCCCAGTCAAAGTATTACAGTTAATTAGGACAACTATAATGCATCGAGACGGTAGATTCTCTAGATGTGAATTATCATGTTTTGATGTCGTCAAACGTTACACCATAACAGGGTAATTATAAAACCGATAATTGGACATGCTATGAAACATGCTGAGAGGTGTGAGTGATCTAGAAAGGATTTGTCCCTCCTACATAATGGGAGTAAGTATCCACGACCAATCGATGTGTGAGACTTAGGGAAATGCATGGCCATGCTCGAATAAATCAATATTAGATATTGAGGTTATTTTTTTTGTCAAATTCTACTCACAGATCGAGAAACTATAGATTGGATATACAAGTGTGAAACTCCATGTCTTGTGTCTAATCAGGATATAGGAGACAACATGATTATACAACATGGTAACATTGGTCACAGAGGTTAGTCAGATCATTGAAATTCCTATTACGTGGGTAGCATTGATGTATTGCTAGATGCCACTCAATGTTTGTAATTATATTACTGCTAAGGTAATTAAGAACCTATAGGGTCACAAACAAGAATAGATCAAACTGGAATTAATTGCTAGTTAGTTGGACTAAATGGCAATAATGAATATTGGACTAAAGTGTAAACTATGCTAATTAGTTGGACTAAAGATCAATTGTGGGATAAAATGCAAACTAATCCAAACTATTGGATTTATGGGAAAAGATGAATCTCTCTATCTATAAATAGGATTGATAGGCTATAAAAATTTAGTCTTAATTCATTCCTACCCCCACACACTTACTAGAGAGCTAGAAAGAAAAGAGGAATAAGGAGAAAAACACTCCTAGGGTTCGGCCAAAGAGGTACCCGCCCCCCTCCTTGCTCCCTCACGGATTGGAATGGACCAGTCCACGTGCGCGTCCAGATTCATTCGTCTTGTGTGACAAGATCATTATTCCTACGATTGCTAGCACCATTGGAGAAGAAGTCCATCTTTGATCTATTCGTGTGGATACCGTTGAGGCATTTTCTTCAATCTACGCTTGTGACAGTCAGTTTGACTGAGGTAAACCTCTAATCATCAAATTAATCTCATTCATATGGGTCCTTGGTTGGTTTTGGAAAATTAATTTTTCTATTTCGCTGCGTATGATTGCAAAAAGCATAACAATGGTATCAGTGCCACTTGTGAAACCATAATCTAATTATGTGTTTTTACAGTTTCACTGTTTTACTGATTTACGCGAAAACTATAAAACTGTTGAATCATGTATGATATTATGAAATTATGATTCTTATATGATATGATCATAATTCTTTTATGTGATACAATTATGGTGTACTGTGATTGATAGGGTTGGGAAAAGAATGAAAGGAGAAAATTGGATTTTCCCCTATAGGGGTTCGACCACCATAGGGAGGAAAGGAAAAAATAATGTTTTTCCAATCCTACGGTTTCGGCCTTGATACCACAGCTCCCTTGGGTGTTCCGCCCCCTCTCTCAATAACCCAGTAGTCACCGTTGGTAATTATGAATTATCCAATTAGTTAAACGACGCGCGATTAAAAGTGAATTTTATTTGACTTATTTGTTGTTTAATTGTATGGTGCGTGGGTGTGGCCTAGATGTGTGATTGTTTCGTTGTGGTTTGGTTTTGATAAATTTTTATGTAATCAAAATACGGCATGCGTGTCGTGCCTCTCTATTATTCTATATGTTTTCTGTTCTCATCTAAACCCCCTCGTTTGTGAGGTTTCTACATAGTAGTTTTCAAGTAGATAGTAGAGATTTTAGATGGATAGCTTGGAGGAAATTAATTTCGTGGAAGCAACAAAAGGTGGAGTGCACATGCTTGGAGGATGGACTAGAAAACGAAAGCACTTGGAGAAGAGCTTGGCATTCTTATAGTTCTTTTGATATTCTCATTGGCTTGAGAATATCTTATTTTAGGGGCCACATCCATGTCACGTTTATTTTATTTATGTCTTGTTTATATATAAATGTATGTGATGCATGGTTGTATGTCAAAAGATAATAATAAAATATGGATCTTTCAATCGGGATTGCCCAATTCGGTTGAGTAGATCAGTCGATAAGATCAACTAAAACAAGCAAATCCCTCAAACACAAAATATTAAGTTATAGCCTTCTTTTTCTTGGAACTCGTCAAGACCTAGATCAATTAAGTGTGGGCTTGCTAAAGCAAGGTGCCTTAATTTATCGTGGTAAGGCACAATTGCATAAGTTAGTAATATGCAATTGCTACGCAAAAAGCCTAACTTAACTAAGCTATTTCAATAGGATTGAAAGCTTAGAGGAAAGATAATTGAGAACTAATCTATTTGATAGATTATGAATAAGGAGTTATTCACCCAATTGTTCCAAGAGTTACATTGGATGTAACTGGAAATTGTTTTGCTACCTAAATAACTGAATTTTGGGTTACTAGCTAAAGCAGACTCAAAAGGAAGTGAAATATAGATCTTGGCCCGCTAGAAAGATATATGATACTTTTCTGTTTTAAACGGTGATGGTCATTAATTCGATAAAAATAGTGGGAGCTATATTTGATAAAATATCCATTATTAAATATATTATAACATCACGATACTCACACTTGCGTATTTCTTTCCTGTGTTAGATTCCAATGGCATCAAACTCACAAAACTCAACTTTATCGCTGCGATCTGTCCTTGACAAGGACAAGTTGTCGGGAAAAAACTTTCTAGACTTGTATAGAAATTTGAGAATTTTTCTCAAACAAGAGAAAACGTTGTACATTCTAGAGTCAGAAATTCCTCCTCCCCCACCTGGTAATGCCCATCAAGCTCAACGGAAGGCACACCAAAAGATTGTAGTTGAGTCTTTGGATGTGACTTGCCTCATGCTAGCCACGATGAACTCTGAGCTTCAGAAGACACATGATAACTTGGAGGCGTATGATATGACCATACATTGGAAACAACTCTTTCAAGATCAAGCTAGGCATGAGAGGTTTGAGGTGTCAAAATCCTTGTTCAAAAGTAATCTGGCAGAAGAAAATCCAGTGGGACCTCATGTTCTTAGAATGATTAGGTACTTGGAGAATCTCTAAAGGCTGGGATTTCCATTTGGTCAAGAGTTGGCCACTGATCACATCCTACAATCGTTGCCGGATAGTTATAGTCAGTTTATAAGCCTCTGCCAGATTTTCTCAATATGTTGAGAACCGCTGAACAAAGCATTATTAAGGTAACATGCAAAACCATACTGATGGTTAACAACAAATGAAAGGGAAAAAAGTTTGCTCGAAACTTCAAAGGTAAAGGTGACGCGTGTAAACTACGCGTTGCTGCGCAATTGTACGATCAAGTAATAAAGTGGTGTATTTTGGACTCCAAGTTATTGAACCCAAGGGAAGGTTTCTAATATGTATCTAGTTTAGAAATTAAATTCAATTCACACAAGTAACTGTAAAAAGGGTTGTTGTTTGAAGTGTTGTCACCCTCAAACAAGTGACTAGCAATGTTAGTGAAATAACGCGAATAAAATGATTTGATGTAAATAAGAGGAGAGAAAGCTAGGCAATCTATAGATCACCTAGGGTAGTTTTGATGATTCCAGATTTCATGTTCTAACACGACAATTCATAGTTAGTTAAGCTGGGTAATGGCGTTGACAATTACCTATCGGTCTCATGTCGTTCTACACAAGAGTAATGATTTGTCCCTCTCAGGCCAAGTATACTACCTATGTGTTCTAGTAGGTTAACGATATTGTAAGGGATAATGTCCTATCAGACCACTATTCACGAACAATTCACTATTTCCTACTGAATTTACCCTCATCTAGCCATTCCTATTCAACTATCTTCCCAGTCTAATTGATTAAGAATGTCCTTGTTTATTCATCCCAACTAGGGTAGAGTTGCTTTCACACACTCACTAGTTATGTAGTAATTTCGGGTCATGAATCCTACGTTACTAAGGATTAAGCACAATAAACAAGTAATTAACTACTACAAATTATCTTTAAGCCTAGTTCATGATTACATGGAGAAATAGATAATTAACATCACACATCCTAGTTCTAGCTTGTCAATGAAAGAACTCAACATGAAATAGAACATAACAATCTCCATAGATTCATAAACCTAACGTGAAAGTTCTTCCAAAATCCGAAAAACATCCTCAAAACATAAGCCCTAGGCTCTCCATAGATGCCTAGGTATGAGTTTAGCTACTCATAGCAAAAGATAACATGGTGTTCAAATATTTCATATAAGAAAGTAGAGAGAAAATAGATCAAACGCTAGAAATCGTGAAGATTCTTGCGATTCGGGCTCTTCTCCTTGCTTGAGGTTGCTCCCAATGAAGTCTCCTTGCTCTCCTATTTTATCGTGGCTCTCTCCATGCGTGTATGATGTCTTTTTCCATCCCTAGGTCGACCTTCAATCATAACCCGCAGAAGTCTTCAGTAATTGGACAATAGCCCCCTGAAATCTGTTCCTGACTTCGCTGGGCCATTACTTCTTCGTCCGAACTCAGATTTAGCTCCGTGACCTATCGTTGGAAAGCTCTCTGAGTCTACTTTCATTTGGGACTGGATCAAATTAATTGTATAACTCCGGATAGGATCAAAATAGTGCAAAATGGTCATCCAAGCTCCTCCAATTCGGCTTCTCTTTACTCCACTTGAGCTCCCGTTGTTTCCGAAGTTCGTTCCATTCCTCCTATCAACCGATTAGCATCCGTTCCTGCCAAGAAAACATGAACAAACATACCAAGCGATTATATTTGACAAATAACAATGAAATATGCATAGAAAACGCCCGGACTAACAATATAGCACATGGTGAGAAACAAGTGATAAAACAACCTTTATTCTCTAACATTAGTCTCAAATCACTCTCCAAATACCTATTAACATGTGGTAAATGCTAAATAAATATAGCTCCTAAAAGGTTCTATCAAATTCCCCCACACTTTCTCTTTGCTCGTCTCGAGCAACCATGAAGCACAAAACCCCCACACTCGAGACATTGCATACATATACCAATACAAAACCAATGCATACCCCACCATTTTGCATACTTCACTTTCCGCTAGCCAACACGACTCACGACTCAATACACAAAGACACGACTGTGCAATCTATATGATATATACAATGCAACTCAAGTATGTACAATGAAAGGAATTAAAGAACATATTTTTTTTATTTTTAGTTAGAGATTGGGAAACCTCGAAGAACAAACCGGCATGTCATAAGGCTCTCACATCCCCTAGAAGATTCTATAACTTCGGTGATCGGTAGAACTTGCGGCCAGTTTTGTCAGACAGAACGGGCACAAACACAAAATAAGTTGCTTCTGCACACTCATCAAACGTATCCCTATCACTTACTATCCGAGCTATTTATCCCATGGGTTTCAATTGTTGACGGCTTAGGACGGGTATGATATGATATTTAGAAGCGTAGTCATAGACGTCATGATACATCTCACATAAACCCATTCTCACACTCCCTCACCAAAATCCAAGGAACCCCACCGAACTAATTACTCCGTCCTTCATTCCTTCAATCTCGGTGCAATGCCGTTCTCGCGGACACAAAAAAATGTGAAGAAGTGATCAAACTCATAGCTAATCTCCTTGGTTTTCATGAAGTTTAATTTCTGGCTACCTATTCCATTTCACTTTCAATTACTGTTTTTTTTCTCCTTTTTTTTTCGATTTCAACAATAAGCACATGGAGCCACCAATACGATAGTAATATCCAAGGAGATCAAATATCTAAATAGATAACGTGGGGGGTGGAATGTGTCAAATCAATGATGTAATCAATATATGTCGACACCCCCACACACAATGTAAACCATATCTCGAACCCGATAGTCAATGTAATTATGTTCTTTTTCCAACCTATCCTCCTCATCACCTAATATATAGAGAATAATCATACAAATTGAAGCACATCCTCCTATAAGATCAACCAACCCCACCCCATATCGTGCGGAAAGAATGTCACGCACTACGACACTCCACCTGTGATCGTGAGGTATGGACACGACTCACCGCCACACCGGAGTGTGCTACCTTCTCTATCTTACCCTCACACCCCCTAAAAAAATATGACATGTAAGAGAATCCATTCAAGATGTATAATATCAGCTCACCCTCAACGAACCTCCCTAACTCAACTCCCTCTATAATGACGCATAGGAAGGGACCATTCTAACTAGTGATGAACGTCACAAGGAATGGCTTCCTAGGCTAGATGCTGTGAATAAAAGGGGTAAATGGATCACATTGGGGTAACTAGTGAACCTAGGCGATGGAGACGGGACGTGAGGTCCCCATGAAAGTCACTCGCACAGCTGTTCCGTTGCCACTACGAGGAGGGATGACGACTACCTAAGTGACGGTGGTGTAGCGCTAGTAGGATAACTAGTCTGAGAGACAGCTACTCACAATTCTCGAGTGCATTATCCCTATAGCCTTTTTACTCCAGATTCTCGCGTCTACCTCACCTACGATTTTCATACTACCTAGGGAATACTAGCATTAAGCCCTCTCCACGCTTATTCTCTTCAATTGCCCTTTCTCAAAAAAATTCAATTTTTAGGATTTTTCAATTTTTAATTTTTTTCCGACACTATATGTAACTGGCCAACTCGACTAACCAACAACAAAGGTTAGGTGGACTCAATAAATAAAAGGGCAACAATAATATACAATGCATAAAAATAAAATTGCACATGCAAAACTAATCGACTGACACCTACATGCAAACTCGACTCACTAAACTACATGTAACAAGGATATGCAATGGCTAACTAGCGGATAGCTAAAAACTCCGCCACACTTAAGCGCTTCGTTGTCCTCAACAAAATATAAGGTGAAATCAAGAGGACTCGGCTGCCTAAGCATAGGGCCGGTTGGTCTAGTCAAAGTGCCCCCCCTCGTCCTCAGCGACTGGGGGGTCTGGACTCGAATCTGGGTACACATCAGACTGGTAATGGAACAATCCATCGTAGGTACGTGGGTGCTGCAGCTGGACATTGACCGCCACATCCAAGTCTTGAATCCATCCACCCTGCTGGGCACAGTCATAGCTAAGTGACTCCATACCGCAGCCCAGATGGCGCTGGCTACTACGGATGTGCTCAAAATGTCTCCTCTCACTAGCTCTCTCAGCATCTGCTTGCAGTCTCTGCTTCTCTAGCAAGTGGGTGATATGGGTCAGCTGACTCTCAATCCTAGAGCTAGAACTAGAGGTACTCGCCTCACTAGGGTGTGTGGGATCAACAGGCTCTGAGGCTCTCAGGGGTTGGGTACTTTCTCCCACTTACGCTCTCCATTGTTCTTTTTACATAGCTCATATACTAGACCCTTGAAATCTAAGCTAGAAGCTTTTGCTAGCTTTAGGAGAAGGCAAGTGTGGCTGGCAGATCTACGGTTATTGGGACGGGTCTTATTATCCATAATAGAGCAATAAATGAAGTACGGGATGTTAATCCTCTTCCCGGTCCACAAACAATAGGCCATGGGGCAAAGCTGGAAGGAGTAAGTGGGTCGATTAGTGACGCCCAGAACCCAGTTCTCTAGAAATTCGCACAACCCCCTCGCATGTGGATGCACGAACCTCCTAGAAACGTTCCACTGCGGTAGGGTGGGTCTCTCATTAAATCCCGCCCCAGGCACCCCCTCAAAGCAAAAGGCGCTCACGACCTCAACAACATCAGCTCTCCGAATAGTCTCACGGTAGGAACAAGTCTGGGGCGTGAGAACCATATAAGCACGCCAGAAAAATATGTGCCTCTTATAATCACCCTCTCCCTCGTTATATAAACGCGCATTCACTTTAAACTCTATTGCAAGAGCGGAGCTAGACTTCTGACAGATTTTAAACCATTTGTCTAACTTCTCATTCTTAAAGTCTTTAAGTTGTTGGGACAACATAGGGTGTAGCGGGAAGGGTTTTTCAGATGTTCCTTCCCTCTTCAGAAACTTGTCGGTGCAATACTCCTTGTGGGCGTTTGCACTAACAAACCTGAAGCTGCAGAATTTGGTACTGCAGATAGCATTAAGTCTACATCCTTATGTGATGCGCATCGAGTTCCTATCGTAGGGAGTGGCGGGATATCCTAGTTCAACTCATAACGACTTGGAGACGGCGGAACCTGACGGCGGTTCTTACCCGTCTCCCTCGTTCACTTCTTCCTCCCCTTCACTCATTACTACATCCTCCTCAAGGTTGAAGACCGGTTGGTAATCAAGAACAAGACCCTGTCTCCTCTTGTTAAAATTCCTAGATGTAGACATAGTGATATGAAAAAGAAAAACGAGTGCTCGTGAGTTTTAGCCGTGAACTACATCAAGTAACCCAGGGTACAAGAAATAAAAACGTATAATTTGCGAGAAAATTAAGCCCTAGGAGTGCTTACGCAAGAATTAAAGCCGAGAGAGAAAAAATTGTACCAATTTTTTAGAAACACGATCAAGTGAAGGTTAGAGTACCTCCTTAAGCTCCTCGGTGTCCCCGTCACAAGTCTCTTCTTGAGCTAAGGCCAAATCCTACTCCAAGTATGCGAATCGGAATTTTTTTGTTCTTGGAGCTCTTCCTCTTTGTTTTCCCCCACACTCAAACCGTGCACTATCTCTCAAAACTCCAAGACTTATTGTTGATGGCGAGGTTGCAAGGAGCAAAACCCACCATAAAGTTTTGAATTTGGAGATGTTTTGGATTTTGTGTGTGTGAGTGTTCTTGAGAGTTTGAGAGGAAGAAGATGAAGGGGAATTTTTTGATTCGAAATTGGGGTTGGAAGTGTTAAAAATCCAGTTTTTACCTTTAAATAGTAGCTCCGGAATACCCAAAATGCCCCCAATTAAAGAGGGTGTCAGACCCGAAATGGGTTTGATTTCGGCCCGAAATCAAATCCTTTTCGGCCCGAAATGGTTTGAAAATTTCAAAAAGAACCCTCTTTTTAATTCGGCCCGAAATCAAGGGCTTTTCGGCCCGAAATGATTTCATTTCGGCCCGAAACGCCCTGGGACTTACCGTTTTTTGTTTTTGCTCTAATTTCTTCATCCGGTGTCCGATTCCTTCGATTCTCGCGCTCACGGACTCGTCATTGAATGTAAAATCCAATGTTTACTGTAAAATTCCCAATTTCCGGAGAATTTTTCATCTCATCTCCAAAATTTCTTTCTAGCGCAAAAATCGTGCCCCTTTAAACTTGTGTTTTGTTTCATCCCTCTCCGGATTCCGATGCGTGCAACTTCAAGCCACAACTAGCTACCAATATACTCAATAAACGAATAACTACTCCTCAACCTCGAGTAGTCTCTCTTCCAAGCTCATATTATCAAATTTCTCGTTGTGCCTCGTTTTGCGTGCAATTTAGTGCACGTGCATCAAGAAAGGGAATCCGAAGGGTCTTCGGTACCTGTGTCGTGCACACTAATGGAAAATATTAAACCCCTCTCTCTCACATCTCTTAATCAAGTACGAATATCAAAAACAGAATACGAAAAATAAATACGACTACCTAAATTGGGTTGCCTCCCAATCAGCGCTTGTAATTTAAGACCGACGGCCCGACCCAGTTACCTCAATGCCCCTAAACAGGTGGCTTGGCACCTCATGCCATCTCATCCAGCTTCCTCTGCTGGATCCTCAACACAACTCTATGGACTTTAGGTTTTGAATCCGGTGGCTCAACATGAACCACATCAGAACTCTTGTGCACTGACTGCACGACCACTGGCATCTGTGTCTTCTCATGAAACTTCTTTGGAGTCCCCTTAGAAACCCGGAAGGTCTCCCACGCATCATTGATCCTCATGATAAATTCCTCATTCTCAACATCAATGAGAGTCCGACCGATAGCCAAAAAGGGCCTACCCAGGATGATCGGAACATCTCCTACATGCATCTCCTGTATCACAAATCAGCAGGGATAATCGAATTCCCTACCTTAACAACCGCGTCCTCCACCACACCATATGCCATTTTGCAAGACTTGTCAGCAAACTGAAGGTTGATCCATGTGGAACGAGCTTCTACTCCCAGCTTTTGAAAGACTGAAAGTGGCATTAAATTGACACTATCCCCCAAATCACATAGGGCATGTCCCGTGTAAGCTCCTCCCAAGTTAGCTTCTATCAAAAATCTTCCGGGATACTTATGTTTCTGAGGCAATCCATGCATCACACATGAGCTCACCTGCTCGGTCAAATCAACTGTCTCAAAGTCTGGCACCGCCCTCTTCCCTGAAATTGCATCCTTCATATACTTGGCATATTTAGGCATCATCTTGACTGCCTCAATCAATGGAACATTGATATGCAATTTTGAGAAAATGGACAAGAACCTCTTGGACTCCTCAAAATCATCTTTCTTCTTTCTTGCTTTAAGAGGATACTTAAGATTCTTAGACATAGAAGGTGGTGGTGGTGTTACCTCATCATTAATATGTGGAGTCACGCCCTTTGATTGGGGGATCATGACATGGGTCTTGTCAAAGACTTTATTCTCCCTAGCCTTCAAGGCTTCAGCTCTGGCGTGGCTCGAATATGGGGGATCATCAAGAACAATCCCACTGCAGGTGGTGATGGCGTTCACCTGGCGCACATTCTCAGTATCGGATGGCAAAGACCCTGGTGCTCTAGCTGAGAGCTGAGTGGCAATCTATCCTACCTGCACCTCCAAGATATGAAGCGAGGTCTTCGTGATGTGCAAATCAGCTGTCAATGTCTCCTCCTGAGAAGTGAAGGTATTCACATCTTGCCCATCTGATACATCATATTCTTGAGATCTACCATCTTAGCATTCTGTCCTGTAGCTAATGGTGGTGGTGGATGAGCAGCTGGCACAGGTGGTCTGTGCTGAAAATCGGGTACATATGAAGCTCCAGACTGATCTCCATACGTGAATCCTGGATGATCTCTAGTCCCTGGTCTGTAGTTCCCCTGATTCTAGTTGCGCTGTCCCTGTGCCCCCACATAGCTGATATCCACATTAGCAGCATAAGTCAAAGCTGCATCAAACTCCTGCTCCTCAACTGCAGCCACAATCTTCTTATCCTGATAGACATGTTTTTCCTTGTCAGAAACCATCTTTGTAATACCATATTTCCACTCATCGTTCTTCGGTTCGGGAAACTTAGACAACCTCCTAGAGTCATGGAATTGAGCATCCTGTTTCTCTATTTTCTTCATCAATGCATATGCTCCATCCATGTCAACCCTGCAAAGAAAGTTACCACCTGCTTCCCTGTTCAGCAAATCCTGGTTGGGACGATCCAGGCCATGATAGAAAACCTGAAGAATCTTGTAGTCGCCGAAGTTATGATTAGGTCACTTGCGTATCGTCCTCATAAACCGGTCCCATGCATCAACAACCGTCTCATCAGCATGTTTCTGAAAAACAAGGATCTCTGTCTGTAAACCTATGACACGTTGAGCGGGGTAGAACTTGCTCATAAATTCATCCACACACCGCTCCCATGTGGTGATCGATTCTGGCTCCCTGGACTCTACCCACTTCTCTGCCACACCCTTCAGACAATAAGGAAAAGGAATCAGCTTCAGGGTTTCATCTATGACATTCTTTTACTTCACTGTGTTGATCAATGAAGTCATTTGGGTCTTCATCCCTGTTTCCATAGTACTGGAAATGATTCTGCACTGTCGTGATGGTGGGAGGCTTCAAATCAAAGTGCTTAGCCTGAATAGTTGGCACTACAATAGCCGGCTTGTGTCCTCTCTGAGTTGACTGAAACTTCTCCACCAAAGCTTGGCCTGACTTATTGTAGGGCATCTAGTTCTTCTGCTCATCAAGATTCTCCTGAAGTTCAGTGAACTTCTGATTTAGTTAAGAGTTATTCAATTGCTCACCCATTGCGATCTGTCTTGGACCTCTTCTCGAAGTTCTGAATAACTACTTTGGGTCTTCAAGTGGGGGCACAAGGTCTCTATAGATCCGGTACATACACTGAGAACCAGAAACAAAATTCAGAAAACAAATCAGAAATCACAGAAATAATATACAGAAAGAAAAAGGTAAATTAAACTAATCGCTAAACTAGAATAGTAACCAATTCCTTCCCCGACAACGACGCCAAAAACTTGACGCGTGTAAACTAATCGTCGCTGCGCAAGTGTACAGTCAAGTAATAAAGTGGAGTATTTTCGATTCCGAGTTATCGAACCCAAGGGAAGGTGTCTACTATGTAACTAGTTTAGCAATTAAATTCAATTCACACAAGTAACTGGTAAAAATGGTTGTAGTTTGAAGTGTTGTCACCCTCAAACAAGTGACTAGCAATGGTAGTGAAATAACGCGGATAAAATGATTTGTTGTAAATCAGAGGTGAGAAAGCTAGGCAATCTATAGATCACCTAGGGTAGTTTTGACGATTCCGGATTTCATGTTCTAACACAACAATTCATAGTTAGTTAAGCTGGGTAATGGCATTGGCAATTACCTATCGGTCTCATGTCATTCTACACAATGGTAATGATTTGTCCCTCTCAGGCCAAGTATACTACCTATGTGTTCTAGTAGTTTCACGATATTGTAAGGGATAATGTCCTATAAGACCACTATTCACGAACAATTCACTATTTCCTACTGAATTTACCCTCATCTAGCCATTCCTATTCAACTAACTTCCCAGTCTAATTGATTAAGAATGTCCTTGTTTATTCATCCCAACTGGGGTAGAGTTTCTTTCGCACACTCACTAGTTATGTAGTAATTTCAGGTCATGACTCCTTCGTTACTAAGGATTAAGCACAATAATTAAGTAATTAACTACTACAAATTATTTTTAAGCCTAGTTCATGATTGCATGGAGAAATAGATAATCAACATCACACATCCTAGTTCTAGCTTATCAATGAAAGAACTCAACATGAAATAGAACATAACAATCTCCATAGAATCATAAACCTAACGTGAAAGTTCATCCAAAATTCGGAAAACATCCTCAATTCATAAACCCTAGGCTCTCCATAGATGCCTAGGTATGATTTTAGCTACTCATAGCAAAAGATAACATGGTGTTCAAATATTTCATACAAGAAAGTAGAGAGAAAATAGATCAAACGCTAGAAATCATGAAGATTCTTGTGATCCGGGCTCTTCTCCTTGGTTGAGGTTGCTCCCAATGAAGTCTCCTTGCTCTCCTCCTTGATCGTGGCTCTTTGCAGGCGTGAATGAAGTCTTTTTCCATCCCTAGGTCGTCCTTGAATCATAACCCTACTTATATTTGGCATTATCGTTTAGGCCACATAAATGAGGAACGCATTTCGAGATTCCATAAGTTTGGATTTCTGGACTCATTTGATTACGAATCATATGAGACATGTGAAGCTTGTTTATTGGGAAAGATGGCTAAGTCCCCATTCACATGTAAATCTGAAAGAGCTAGTGATCATTTGGGACTCATACATAGTGATGTGTGTGGACCACTAAGCACAAGTTCTATAGGTGGTTTTCAATACTTCATCACATTCACTGATGACCTCAGTAGATATGGATTTGTGTATTTTATGAGAACAAGTCAGAATCCTTTGGAAAGTTCAATGAATTCAATAATGAAGTAGAGAACCATCTTGACAAAATTATTGAGGCTCTACGATGAGATCGTGGAGGAGAGTACTTAAGTCAAGAGTTTGACGAATATATAAAGGAGTGTGGGCTATTATCCCAACTCACTCCACCTGGAACACCACAATGGAATGATGTGTCTAAGAGGAGAAATTGGACCTTGTTAGACATGGTTGGGTCCATGTTGAGTCAAGAAGAACTTCCAATTTCATTTTGGGGCCATGCTCTACTTACGGCTATTTTCACCTTAACCATGTTCCATCTAAATCGGTTATGAAAACACCATATGAGAATTGGACTGGGAAGCGTCCTAGTATTTCTTTCATGAAGATTTGGGGTTGTGAAGTTTATGTAAAATGTTTATAGTCAGATAAACTTGGACCCAAATCGGATAAATGTATATTTTTGGGATATCCTAAGGAAACGATGGGACATTATTTCTACAAAACAAACGAGAACACATTGTTTGTTTCTCGAACCGGTGCGTTTCTAGGAAGAAAGTTTCTGTCTAAAGGAACAGGTACAAGGACAGTAGAACTTGAAGAACTTCAAGAACCAAAACAAAATTGTAAGTTAAGCCTGTTTCAAAGGCTTGAAACAGCTTGTCTCTTTCAAGGGTTTGAAACAAGCACTGTAGAATACAACATGAACTTAGGGGAGATTTTTATTCTATTCCAAATCCTGATTTCATGATTGGTTCTATTTTATTTGATGATGAAATAAAAATCATTTTTCTACTCTAAACTGTGATTAATCTATCTGTTTGACTAATATTTTGCCGGGAGATAGAGTTACCTATTTTGCAGGAATTAGTTCCTAAACTGGATGTTGTAGAAAAGGCAATTGAAGTTGTTGATCTGATTATGTGCTAGTTCAATTTGACCTGGACCTTCCTAACATCTTCCTAAACAATATCAAAGACAGTATCTTTGAAGATACTGAGATACTAGCCGTTGAAAGAGTTGTTAGAAGATTCAAGATTTGAAGCTACTTTTTAGGAAAGTTTGTTAAGAAGATCCTGAAGATATTCAGTTCAAACAGGCTGGTTAAAAGAGGGAATTGATGAAGAATTCCGCAGATAAATAAAGAAAAATCCAAACACTAAAGAGGATTGGCAAGCAACCAAGGAGCTGATCTACATTACTCAATCCAATCATCTGAAGAACACTACATTCTTACTGAAGACTTAGTTCTCAATGTTCTACTCTTCTGATCATTATTTTGTATATCACTTAGATAATACTTCTACTTCTTATTCTCGTGGATTGTTCAAGGTGAACAATATATAATTCTTGATTAATCAGTTATCTAGAGAAGGTACTAGATAGGTTAGTGAGAACCACAAGCTGTAACAGAGTAAGGAATCTCTCTCTGCTTGATATCTAGGGATTAGCTTTTGATTAATAAGAATTAAGTTTAAAATCTTGCAGGGATTAAGACCCTGAGGTAGAGACGTAGGTCCAAGTGGACTCAACTCTATAAATCACCATTTCTCTTGTGTTCTCTTTACTGTTCTTTATTTAGCTTATACACTGCTCAAAATAGGTTTTTGTTCAAGAGCTTGAAACTCATTTCAAGGCCTTGAAAACTATCAGTTTTCTATTTACTTTCTGTTTTGACTCCAAGTACTTGAAACGTCAAGGCCTTGAAATACTTGCTGCACTTTACAAACATCTTTGAAACCACTCTTTTAGAAAAACTTGCAAAAGTTTCGATACTCTATTCAACCCCCCCTTATAGAGTATTGATCATGTAGTTATTCCTACATTAATGTCCTTCAATTGGTATCAGAGCTTGTATCACTGCATAGATCTAACAATCTTTTGATTATGAGTACTGTAGGAGATGGTGGCTTCTCACTCGGAAGAGCTGCTAACAGACCTCCCTTTTTGTGTGGTGACAATTTTTTGCAATGGAAAGGCCTGATGCAAATGTTCATCATTAATCAAGATATGGAACTGTGGACTATCATTCAGAAAGTTTCTCACATATTCTACGCAAAAAAGATGGGATCAGGACTCCCAAAACCGAGGATTCACTTTCTGCTTCTGAATAAGAGAAATTTTCTAAACATTACAGAGCTATGAATCTCTTATGTTGTGCTTTAGGTGCAGATGAATTTAACAGGATTTCAGAATGCAAGACTGCCAACGAGATATGGGATAAGCTTGTGGTGGCCTTTGAAGGAACTAGCCAAGTTAAGCAGACCAAGATCAACATATTCCTTATGCAATATGAGCTGTTCAAGATGAATGGAGATGAATCCATCATAGACATGTTCAAAAGATTCAATGATATTGTCAACAACCTTGATTCATTGGGGAAACACATTTCCAATGAAGAAAAGGTTAGAAAGATTCTGAGAAGTCTTCCTAAAGCAAAATGGGAACCAAAGACTACTTGCCATTGAAGAAGCTCAAGATCTATCATCTCTCCAACTTGATGACCTGCAAGGAAAGCTACTCACTCATGAGACCTCTATGAATGAAGCTGATAGAGATATGCCAGACAGTGTCAAGAACTTAGCTCTCAAGGCCAAGGAGAATGAACATTCTCAAAGCCTGGAACCAGTAGAGTATGATGATGAAGATCCCCTTGCTCTTATTTCCGAAGCCTTGACTAGAATTTTGAATATGAAAAAGAACTTTGGAAACAAGAACTTCAGCAAGGACAAACACAGATCCTCTAGTAGCAGAGACAACAAAGGACACTTAATCAGAGACTGTCCACACAAGAAAAGCAAACACTTTCAGAAGAAAGACCATGACAGAAGAAAGAAAGCTATGGTAGCTTCCTGGAGTGATTCTGATTCCTCTAGTGATTCTGAATCTGAAGAAGAACAAGGCAAACTATTCCTTATGATCAAGCATGATTAAAGTTCTGAAAAGAACATTGAGGTAATGGTAAACTGTTTGATTTCTAAACCAACAAATGTCCTCACTAATTATCTTAGAAAATTCTTTTAAATGAGGAGGACCATCTGAATGAAATTAGAACTTTGAAATAAAAGGTTCATGAGAAAGCAAAAGAAAACTTGAAACTTGTTTGTGAAAATCAAAGCCTTTAAATTTCTCAAAAAAATTCTGACAAATATATCAAAGCGTAGGAGACCTGTTTCAAGGCCCTAAAAACTCAAGTCAAGGAAGTAGTCACGGAGAACTCTCTTTTGAGTGACATGATTGTTGCTCTAAGAAATAATTGTGATGAATTGGAGGAAAAAAAGACTACTCTAACTGAGAAACTTCAAGATGCTAAGAAGGATATGACAAAGCTTGCTGGCTTAGAACACAATCTGAACTTGGTTCTTGGAGAAAGCTTACACTCTGTTCACAAAACTGGTATTAGTTACAATCCAAACATTCCTAGAAAAAACAACACCAGATTTGTGAAGGCTAGTAAAAAAACTTCTCCTAAGTGCCATTACTGCAACACAATTGGTCATGTTAAAATGACTTGTCCTTTTAGAATGAGACACCCTCAAACAATGAGGAACACCTTTCCAGTTGAACTTAAATGACACGTTAGACAGATTTGGGTTCCTAAAGGGGTTAGGCCACCTAACATGGTTGACCCTGAGTATGAATCTAAGTTCCACACTTGGTCTAACAGCGGGTAAGGCAGTGAATGGTGTTTGCAAGATGTCACCAAGAGCAAAGAGCAAATATGGTTCATGGACAGTGGTTTTTGAAGACATATGAGTGGAAAGAGATCCTTATTCTTAGTGTTAATAGAGCAATATGAAGAATCAATCACACTTGGTGACAAAGGGAAATGCAACATCTTAGGTATTGGTAAATTTGGTACATATTCTGGTTTTTTTATGTCTATTTAGTTGGTGGTTTGAAATTCAATCTGCTTAGTTTATCTCAACTTTGTGATAATGGTAACAGGGTTATCTTTGACAAATATAAATGTGTGGTGCAAAATGAGAAATTTAAAATTTTCGTTCTCGCTGCCTCAAGGTCAAACAATGTCTATATTTACACACTAACAAAGTTGCATGTGAAAGCTTGTAGTTTCTCAAGGCCTTGAAAGGGGATTCAAACCTTTGGAACAAAAAGCTTGGAAACATTAACTTGCATACCTTGAAAAAGTTAATCTCTAAAGACCTGGTAAGAGGATTGCCTTCTATCAATTCAGAGATGATGAAGTTTGCAAAGTTTGTTCTCAAGGTAAGAAAGCAAGGAGCTCATTCAAACCAAATAAATTTGTAAGTACTACTAGACCCATTGAACTACTTCACATGGATCTTTGTGGTCCTATGAGGACTCCAAATCCAAAGGGTAAGAAGTATATGTGAGTTATTGTTGGTGATTATTCAAGATTTACTTGAGTTATGTTTCTTAGAGAAAAAACTGAAGATCTAACTGAATTTTCAAATCTTCGTAAGGAGCTTCGAACTTTAAAAAACCTACCAATTGCTTCAATCAGAAGTGATCATGGTAGAGAATTTGATGAGCTTGAGTTTGATTTATATTGTGCTAAGTATGGTATCTCTCACAAATTTTCTACTCCAAGAGCTCCTCAACAGAATGGTGTTGTTGAAAGAAAGAACAAGACTCTTGAAGATATGTCAAGGAAAATTCTTCTAGAGAACAAGTTACCGAAGTCATTTTGGGCGAAAACTGTGAACACAGCCAACTACATACTCAGTAGGTGCATGATTAGGACAATTTTGAAGAAGACTCCATATGAGCTTTTCAAAGGGAGAGCAAATATTTTATATTTCAAACCTTTTGGCTGCACTTGTTTTGTTCACAACAATGGTAAGGACAATCTTGGTAAGTTTAATGCAAGAAGTGATGAAAGTATCTTTCTCGGTAACTCTCTGACGAGCAAAGCTTATACAGTTTACGATAAAAAGAACTAAGCTTGTTGAAGAAATTATTCATGTCATTTTTGATGAAATTTATGATGGTTCTTTGAGTGAAAGTTTTGCATACTTGAATTTGAACAAGCATGAGTCAGAAGATGAAGCAGAGACGTTTCAAGGAAAGCTTACATGATGACATGAAGAATTTTCAAGGCCTTGAAATAGGTTCTCAAATCCTTGAAAAAGAGCAACAGAAGGATCAAAGTGATCAAGCCACTTCCTCAAGATCTCAAAGGATTGAAAATCTACCCGGAGAACCTGAAACTTAGACTCCAAGAAAGAAATTCAAATATATGTCATCTCATCTAGCTGAAAACATTAATCTGACCCATCCACTGGTACACATACTAGATATCAATTGAAAAACTTGTGTGCTTTTAATGCTTTTGTTTCTCTTCCAAAAATGTGAAAGAATCATTACATGAAGTAGACTGGATCATTGCATGTAAAATTAACTCAATGAATTTGAGAGAAACAAGGTGTGGAATCTAGTTCCTCCACTAAAAGATCAGTCTGTTATAGGCATAAGGTGGGTGTTCAGAAACAAGGTAAATGAAAATGGCAAGGTAATTAAAAACAAAGCGAAACTAGTAGCTCAAGGCTACAACCAAGAAGAAGGTATTGAATATGAGGATACTTTTGCTCCTTTTTCAAGGTTAGAAGCAATTAGAATGTTGCATTTGCATCATACATGAACATTAAACTTTTTCAAATGGATGTCAAGTGTGCATTCCTAAATGGTTATATGCAAGAAGAAGTTTATGTTGCTCAACCTCCTGGATTTGAAAGTGATGAGTTTCTAGATCATGTTTATAAACTTGACAAATCTCTTTATGGTTTAAAACTAGCTCCAAGGGCTTGGTATGAAAGACTGTCAAAGTATTTACTTGAAAATGGATTCAAGAGACGATTAGTTGATAAAAACCTTTTCAAGACTCATGAGAAAGACATTCTAGTAGTTCAAATATACGTTGATGATATTCTTTTTGGAGCTATTAATGATTCTATTTGCAAGGATTTCTCGAGTCTTATGAGCAGGGAATTTGAGATGAGCTTAATGGGAGAATTGCACTTCTTCCTTGGGTTGCATGTACAACAGATGAAGAAAGGAATCTTTATGCATCAAAACAAGTATACTAAGGACTTGATCAACAAGTATAATATTCTTGGTCCAAAGTTACAAAGATTCCTATGAGTTCTACACCATCCTTAGATAAGGATCAAGCTCGTAAGAGTGTAAATCATAAAGAGTATATAGGTATGATTGGATCATTGCTATATCTCACTGCTAGTAGACTAGACATTATATTTAGTGTGTGCATGTGTGCAAGATGTCAATCTGATCCAAAACGAATCAGATTTAATTGTTGTTAAAAGGATTTTCAGATATCTCAATGGTACCAAGGTCTTACGGCTTTGGTATCCAAAACAGTCTAACTTCTCTCTTTGTGGATATTCAGATGCTTACTTCGCAGGATATCAAGTGGACAGAAAAAGCACTTCAGGGTGTTTCCAATTCCTTGGTTCATCCCTAATCAGCTGGCATTCAAAGAAACAGAACTCGGTGGCACTGTCAACAGCTGAAGCTGAATATATAGCAGCTGGAGCATGCTGCTCACAAGTGATGTGCATTGCTCAGCAAATGAAGGATATTTGATTTGATTTCAAATAAATACCTATAAAATGTGACAACACCAGTGCTATTTCAATTATAAAAAATCTAGTTCAGCATTCCAGAACCAAGCACATAGATGTTCGACACCATTTCATCAGAGATCATGCTGAGAAATGTGATTTTGTTGTTGAATTTGTTTCTATAAACATGCAGCTGGCAGATATCTTTACAAAACCATTGTCAGAACATATATTTAAAGCCCTCGGATTAGAGTTGGGCATGCTTAATAAGGAAGCACTGGTTTAGGGGGAGTATCAGGTAAGGTACAGGTAAGGTATTATGTGTTTCAAAGTTTTGAACTGATTTTCAAAGCCTTGAAAATCTTTTCAAAGCCTTGATATTATTTGATTCACCAGTATAGGTTTTCAAGGCCTTGAAAATAAGTATGTATTCTATAGAATGATTAATTGGATCTTTCAATGTTGGGTGCTATCTTTTTAGATAATTGCTCAATATTGCCTTTACTTTTTAAAAATTACTTTCGTATAAATCAGTATTATTTTATTTCCTTTCCCACTTCACACAAACGCAAAAATTTGAATTTCATTTAAACTTTAAAGATATTAAAAGATTTGGAAATATTTCTGTTTCCTTATCTAACTCAAACTCTCTAGTATCTCTCTCTCTCTCTCTCTCTCTCTCTCTCTCTCTCTCTCTCTCTCTCTCTCTCTCTCTCTTTTCTCCGTATAACTCCTGCCTATCTCATCTTCACCCATATGCCCTAATGAGCACAAGAAGAGAATACCAAAGAATCAAGATGGTTGGAGGTTCAAAGGTGGTTTCAGAAAAGAAGAGGAAGACTGCTGATCATGTAGTTCAAACCATCAGTGGTGACTCTAGCTCCAGAACTCCAACAGAAGAAAGGGCTCCTTCTCGTCCAAAGAAGAAAAGCAAGAAACATCTGACACCAACTTCTAGCAAGAAGAAGAAGAAGACAGATAAATCTGCTCCTGAGGAACAGCCAGAGGAACAGCTAGAGGAACAGATTTCGAGTCCAAAGAATTTGAAGAAGAAGAAGCCTACAAAATCTGACAAAGGTAAATAAAAGGTTTTAGAGGAAGAACAAGAGAAAAGAACTGGAAAAGAACTGCATACCTATTCAGAAAAGACTCAGTCCCCTGGTAAGAAATCTATTATTTCCACCAAGTAGTTTATTTCTCAAACTACTAGAGGAAAATGGTCAGATGGTTTTACTTCTAGACAAGTAGCCTATTTTAGCATGGTTAGTGTTAACATGTTGAAAACCATGAATTCAGAGTGTGTTAAGAGTCTGAAGAAAATTTCTCTTTGGAAAGTATTAAACCCTCCCGAAGTGGCCTATCCTAGACTTACCAGGATTTTCTACCTAAACATGAACCAAATCTCTACTGTTAACTTGGTGATTCAATCCAAAGTTGCTAGGATCACAATGGAGTTAGCTCACTCAGATTTTGCCAATGTCTTAGGCTGTCCCAAGAGATATAACACTGGAAACTATCCCAACAAGGTTGAAGCTTTGAAACTCGCTAGGGAAGAATTCTTTCTACCTAATGTCTCTACCTCCTCTAAACAGTTACACACTATGTGCTAACTGTTGAAGCCAAAGTTTTGCTTACCATCGTGAAGAGGTGTGTAGTGCCTAGGGAGAATTCAAAAGAGCTGATCACTGATAGGGTGTTATATTTGATGTATTTGATCATGCATGGATATGAGATTTATCTTCCTACACAAGCTCTACTCCCAGACCAAGGAAAGAAAGCATCCTTTGCCTTATGCTAATTTGCTTTCTGCTTTCTTTACACATCATGAACTCACTAGTGATAGAGAAGAAACTATTACCTTTCGTTTTGTCATGCTTGATGAGAAGGCATTTGAGAGAATTGGCGTTGTGAAAACTAGTGATAGGATATGGAAGTTATACTCTGACCTTTCTAAGAAGGATTTGCAATCCAAGAAGTTTCCCAAACCCAAGTCCTTGACCCCTCCTTCAAGCCTACCTTCTCAACCTCAAGACCTTTCCATGGTGGTTCAAAGACTTGAAATTATTGAGAATGATATGGATGAGCTGAAGGAAAATCAGCATGAATTTGGCGCTGAATTCAATCAAGTAAAGTATATGGTTGAAAGCATCTTCAAGAGCATCAATGTAATTCATGTGGAAGAAGAAGTGTCTCAGGCTGCAAAAGGATCAAAGAAGGATGCAAAAGGTTCAACCAAAGATTTGTTCAGTGAGCATACAAATCAGGATGAGGATACAGGGGTGGTAGACAAAAGGAAAAAGGTAGTTCAAGAACAGGGAGATGAAGATTAAGAACAAGCTGATGCTGAAAGTCCAAACTCAGAGATGTTTCTCAAGGATGTTAAGAAGAAAAAGAAGAAAACCAACATTCAATAGATACTGACTAATGCATACATATTTGAGGATGATGTGGATTCAGGTGCTGCTACTAAGGCTGCTCATGAAGAAGAACAAGATGCTCAGGATGATGAATATGACAATGGAGATGAAGATGTTGAGCCAAAGGGAGATGGAGACCCAACCCCCTAATTCTTGGCTCTTCTTTCTATCTCTTTGAAGACCTTGAATTCTCTTCAAAGTATTGAAATTTTCTATCCTTTCAAAACTTTTTTTATTAAGTTTTCCATACATTGATCCAACATTTTCTCATTCTTTTTTGATGAAAGTCAAAAAGGGGAGAAATTTATGTGTTTATTTTAGGTGTTCATTTGTTTACTTTTTATCTGGCTCAGAGATATAGTTTAGATCATTTCTACTATTTTGTTGTTAATAAGTTGGATTGCTTGGATATCCTGTGTTACAGTTTACAATCATGGATTCTGCTGTGCTTTAATGAATACTGTTTGCATAGAATCATTCCCTAAGAAGAATTTGGTTTTGTCTTTCATCAATTGAGATTGTAAGTTCAGCGTGTTTCAAAGGCTTGAAACAAGGCCTTGAAACTGCTTTCAAGGGTTTGAAACAAGCACTGCAGAATACATCATGAACTTAGGGGGGGGGGGCGCTTTTGATTCTATTCTAACTCCCGATCTCCTATGATTGGTTATATGTTATTTTATGATGAAAGAAAAAATCATTTTGCTACTCTAAACTGTGATTAATTTGTTTGACTAAGATTTTGCAGGGATATAGAGTTACCCATTTTGTAGGAATTAGTTTCTAAACTGAATGTTGCAGAAAAGGAAAATGAAGCTATTGATCTAATTCTGTGTTGTTTCAATTTTACCTTGAACTTCCTAACATCTTCCTAAACAAGATCGAAGACAGTATCTTTGAAGATACTTCGAAACTAGCCGTTGGAAGAGCTGTTAGAAGAGTCAAGATTTGAACCTACTTTTTAGGAAAGTTTGTTAAGAAGATCCTGAAGAACTTCAATTCAAAAAAGCTGGTTAAAAGAGGGAATTGATGAAGAATTCCGCAGACAATACAGAGCAAGACACAGAGACATTCAAACACTATAGAGGATTTACAAGAAACCAAGGATCAGATCTACATCACTCAATCCAATCATCTAAAGAACACTGCATTCTCACTGAAGACTTACTTCTCAGTGTTCTACTCTTTTGATCATTATTTTTATATCACTTAGATAATACTTCTAGTTCTTATTCTCGTGGAATGGTCATGGTGAAAAATAGATAATTCTTGATTAATCAGTTAGCTAGAGTAGGTACTAGATAGGTTAGTGAGAATCACAAGATGTAACAGAGTAAGGCATAACTCTGTGCTTGAAATCGAGGTCTTAGCTTTTGATTAATAAGAATTAAGTTGAAAATCCTGCAGGGTTTAAGTCCCTGAGGTAGAGACGTAGATCCATTTGGACTGAACTCTATAAATCATCGTGTCTCGTGCATTCTCTTTACTGTTCTTTATTTAGCTTATACACTGCTCAAAACAGGTTTTTGTTCAAGGTCTTGGAACTCATATAAAGGCATTGAAAACTATCAATTTTCTATTTACTTTCTGTTTTGATTCAAACTCATTTCAAGGCCTTGAAATACTTGCTGCACTTTACAAACATATTTGAAACTACCCTTTAGCAAATTTTGCAAAATTTTCCATACTCTATTCAACCCCCTCTAGAGTATTGATCATGCACTTATTGCTACAATACTGTCCTTCAAAAACATTGATCCTCTGATGGAACATGGTAACACCCTGAAAAATTCTATAGGGGTCAAGTTGCAACAAACTGAAACTTGGTGGCAGAAGTGTAAATTATTTTATCCAGAGGTATTTACTGATGACTGATTATCAGTAAACTTTTAGAATTTTAAGCTTGACTAGGATGTTAAGCAGGTATTGAGAATATGGGGCCATTATGTAATTTCTCGAAACTGAAATATCTACTTGGATCTGGCCGTTGTGATACTAGTGGAATTGAGAAGATGCTTGGTTGTGACTATTATGTTGGGGGTCAAAATGTATTTTTTTTGAAAACCCAATTTACCCTTAAATTACACTTTCTATCATCTATTGAATTTTCACTTCTAACCCATCTATGCACGAGGGACACTTGTCCTAAGCATTTTGACACTTGTCCTGGGAGCTGGCAACACCACAAAGCCCCTACTCATCCACATGCAGCAGAAAGTTCGTCCCCCTTCACCATCTTCTTCTTTCTCCATGAACCACCACCACCACCACGCAACTCCACCACCACACAAACTCTTAAAAAATTGCTGGTACCCCGAAATCCCTACAACCTAAGGAACAAAACACCCCTATCAATTTGGGGATTCGTTCATAATCGAGGGAGAAATCGAGACTTGAAGGTAAGAACCCTAGAATTGGGTTTAGTCAAATTCCTCCTCTTCTGTGTTGATCTAGAGGCTTAGGCGAGCACGGGAAGCATCTGGGCACGCTCTGAATAGCCGGAAAGTCCAGAATCGCCGGAAACTGGGTTTATCCTTGCCGGTAAAACACCATTGCCGACGGGGGAAGGTAGAACCTTCTATCCTAGCTTATTCTTGCTTATTGTTGCACCAAAATCACCCTTAGGGTGTCGTGAGCACGTTTTGAACCTGAGAAATAGCCTGAAAACCAGAATTATACGTGTTTGATTCGGTGTTTTTTGTGTTTGCCGGCGAGAAATGTTGCTACTTTAACCGCCTATAACATTCTCGATTCTTCTTGTTTTTACTTGAATGTTGGCTCTTTGTGATCCCCGTGTTTCACTCTAAAAACTTCATTTGATTTTGAATTCATGATCATGTCTCTAACATGCCTTAATTCAGCCTCAAAGTCACTGCAAAATGTTGCGTTCTTCATGTTTGTTCATGCTGGACATGTGAGATGCATTTTGAATCCATGTATCTCTCTCATTACTTATTGGTTTAGCATAAATCTTGGACCTATTTCCTCCCCTATCTTAGCTCTTCAACTTCATACAAAGATCTCCTCTAACGAATCCCTGTGTGAGTCTACCACTTCCGTTAAAGAGGCTGCCAAGCTGTGTTTTAGCAAGCTTGCTCTTAACTCAATGATTTTGTTGATTTTGCAACTTGAATATCTTCTTCAACTCTTGATGTAATGGGATGATTCTTGGAAATATTTACTCCCTTTTGTAAGGGCTACAGTTTTGTGTTGGTTGATAGCCCTTAAAGAGTCTCTAAGTTTCTTTTTCATCTCCAAAGTAGGGGGAAGAATATGTTTAAATACTTCAAGACGAAATTTGACTACAAAGTACAGAATTTAAGATAAAGACCCAAATTTAACCGACTATAACTTCTTGATTACCCTGAGTTGCTAAAAAAAACATATATGTTTTGGAATCCTCAATTAGTCATCTTTGAGACGCTATCCTCGAATTTCCTGAACTCTTCCTCAATTGATCATGATCTAGCCTCAAAGTTGGTTTTTTTTTGCTGTTATATCTCAAGCCGTGACTTATAATTGTTGATCAAATGATCTTCCTGGACTTGGCATCCTCAAGCAAGGTTGCTTATTCTTCTTTTCCGGTCATGTCTGGCAAAACTGATCAAGTTAATCTTTTATAAAAAAAAACTCTCATGTGACCAAAATTGTGTAAGAGGGGCAAAACCGTAATTACACATAAAGTTGTGTTAGGACTATAATGATGTTTTGGAAGCCATATGCATGCCTTAAATGTATAATTGTGGTTAGATGAGCTGTTTCGGGTTAATGATGACCAAGTCTACTATCTAGGTGTCATTTTGTAATTCATCAAACTTCAGGGGCTTAATACTGTTTAAGGATAAATTGACTCGTGAGGGTGTCAAGAGTATGATTTAATACTGTTTAAGGATAAATTGACTCGTGTGGAGAGTTCAGGACCAGTCAGGAACCAAAGTGCAACCAAATTACGGGGACTTGAGCGTAAATAATCGAGAACTTGATACTTACTCTCACTGGGACTACTTAGAAACTTAGTAACTCATGAGACTGGCCTACTAGGCATAAAAGAAGGATTCAGGAGTAGTCATGATCTGTATTGACAAGACCGAGACTTCAGGGGCGGAACAATCATTCTAGGCTAGATTTTACCTCACTAATGCAGGCATATACTAATAAGTACTCACACACTTGTATGTGTAGAGTTTCTCGGGATAGAGAATTAGCGGCTGGTCATGAGTACTAGGTAGGTTGCCAGGTAAGCACATGTTTTCTTATTTGCTATTGAGAAATATTGGATTAGTTGTACGAACATGTCTACGAGTATAAAATACAGAAATTGGGGAATAATAAAATGCTGAGGTGGACATCTATATATGCACCTAAATAGGTAAGTATGAATATTGTTCATGATGGTCTTGTATACTTATTGAATAGCTGATTCATGTACCCTAGACCTCGATATGGTCATATATTTATGGGACCTGGATGATAACTCCGTTTTGGAGTTATATCATTCCTTATTTTCGCTATGTTTTGCGTGCTTATCATGGAGAATTTGATCGTCTTTGAGCGTTTTGTGCTAAAATTGTGAAAATTGAGTTTTTGAACGTTCATCGTTAAATCCGGGCGTTTCTCGTATATTTTGTTACTTTTATTGTGATATGATCGCGGGTTCGTGTTTTGTGTTGTGGTTGGCAGGAAATAGGACGCGAGGATCAAAGGTGGTGAAGAAACGAGCTTCGGAAACAAAGAAAGCAAGGAAAACTCAAGAAAAGAAGCCAGAAAAAAAAGCTAAGGCAGGAACTCTTCGCACGAAGAGAAAAGCTCTTCGCACGAAGAAAAGACTTAGCCAAAATTCCAGTTCTCTTCCTGTGACATGATGCTGTCTCAAAATAGGAGGACTTTTGCAGGAAGACTTCACACAGAGTAGACAATCTCTTCGCACGAAGAGAAAGGGTCTTCGCACGAAGAGTTCGCCCAGAAAGCTAGAAACGTCCGGGGTATTTTGCAATTATTAGAAACTTTGTTATATTATTCTAGGAACGTATTTAATTGTGTTAGGTCGACTTTTTGATTAGTTTTTGACGTGAAACACATCTTTTGGAGATCAAGAAGCTATTGGGAGAGCTTAGGAGCTTTGGATCATCCGTTTGGATTCTCAACTCTTCTCTTTTCTTGATTTTTATGTTTAAACTCATAAAACTTATCGTTTTGAGTATGAATATGAGTAGCCAAACGTTATTTGCTGGGAATTCTCGTTTGGTGTAGCTAGTGTTTGATCTAAATATCATGTTTTGATGATTGTGATTCATGTTTTAGCTTAATCTCATGTAATCTTTAATTATTATGGATTATTCACGTTTGTAATCAAATTATCTTTGCAAGTAGCTAACGTAGAGATAAACTTAATTAGTTTTCACGCGGTAACTCCGTGAGAATTAGTCGGTAAATTGAATAATTCACCTAGTCGAATAAATGTTTGGTAACTCGACATCGTTAACTAGGATCGTTAAAGTAGAATGGTGATTTAATGCATGCTTTAAGCTAGAATAGACTTGGTAACTCGGTTTGTTTTGGTGTAAAGTATAGTAAACTTACTTGGTAACTCGGTAAGTTTAATATTGCTTGATTGATAGTGAAAGATACGTGGTTGTTTTGCAAGTCAAAACATAAATTTAGCTCAACCTAGTGAACCTAGAGAATTCCCGGTGTTTTTCCCTTATATTAAAATAACCCTAAAATTCATTCTTTATTAATCGTGAACTATTTCACTTGGTTAATTGAGAATATTGTGTTTATTTTAGTAGAATTAGATCAAACACAAATTGCGACATACCCACATAAGGTTTAGAACAATAATTAATTTAAACAAAGTCCCTTGGATTCGACAACCCGGATTTCCGGTTTATTACTACACACGACAGTTGTACACTTGCAATTGGAACGTGTCACTGGACTACGGGCTTGATACATTTATGGGACCCGATCTACGGGCTTACAACCAGTACATTGCTAGCTCCCGGATAGACATCTAAGTTCTGCCTCTGGTTTGCGATCCAGAGGGAGTGTGCAAACTTAAGGTCTAGTTTGTCAGGATGAATTTTGGTGGTACAGGAATAGGGAACAGAGTATGGAATTTGTGTAACTGTGTTCTTAACGCATAACTTGGAATTCCTAGTATACAATTATCTTTACTACTTTTTGTGAGACAGGAAGATGGAACATATATTTACGAGTACAATTTTAACGTTTTCCAAATACCTTATATAAATATCTACTTTTTTTTATAAAGCCTTTTCTGTTTGTTGTAATCTGACGTCGTGACGTCATTGCCTTCGGTACTTGGCAGGAGAGTACGCGGGGTACCAGGAAGTAGTCAAACACTTAGACGCTGACACGTCATAGTATAAGATCTAAAATTGTAAGTTTTATTTAAGTTTCCGTTTCTTTAATTTTGTCCCGTAACAGAACTGTTAGGTTGAAACTCTTTTCTCACCTCCGTGCTTGGCGGAGGACATCTCCGGAGATTCTGGGGGATCCAAGTGTAATTCTTCAGAACTCTAGGATGGGGGTGTTACAGATGGTATCATAGCCAGGTTATGTGAAAAGACAGAATTAGAAACTCAAAGTCATAGGTGTATAGTGTTTTCAATACTAAAACCGGATAGGAATCAAGACTAAAACTGGAATAGGATGGTTGGGAAAGCACAGACAAGAGAGCTACATGTGCATTCTTGGGCCATATAGGCCTATTTTGTTGGAATCTCTGGTTGAGATTTAGGATGTTGCTTTATTCTGCATGATTTTGAGAAGGAATATTGGATATGAATAGAAAAATACATGAGCAATAAACTACTGGAATGACCCATAAATTGGATAAATGGGATTGGCAAGAACACCAGATGGTGTGAATCAATCAAGTAAAGTGATGTTACTTTTTGTGAATATTCGTGATGTCATCTAGGGAACTGATAAAAGGGGAACACATAAAATAAACCATTATCAAATAGTGTAGGTGGGCAAGAATTGAAGCAATTGAGTGGGTATATAGTTGTAGTTGAATGACCTTGTCAAGCATCCTAGGATTGGTTATGATTTTAAGAACCGGGTAAGAAATTAGAATCTGTTGGTAGAAATATATTTTCTTGTAGGACCCTAAATGGTGGGAATAGGACGTGTTAAGAGTAGGGAATAGGTATATCGTATTTCAGAGCATCGAATTGGATATGGGAGGGTTCACGAAGTAATAAGGAGGTTGGGTATATTTCCTCGGACATATTCTTATGACAAGAGGTAGAAACAGGGAAGGATCTTGATAAGGAAGAGATGCCCATGTTGATTGGTATTAAAAGAGATAGAGATGTAGGGATTAGTTAAACATTGAGACTGTGAGGTTGGAGGGGTACTAGCAAAACATGTGAGGGAATGTATAGAAAGCTGATGTTAGGGTTAAGTTCTAACTGCGAGATGTCAGCATATCAAATGAGATTGTATTCGCCGGATTATGGGAGAAAGTTGAAGAAGTTGATTTATGGTTTGTATAAGGGTTAAGGAATGAGTGGAACAAGGTAGAAGTGGAAAATGGAAAGTACCGAGTAATTTCTGAAGGTAAAATGACAAGGGGGTTACAAGAGTTTTGGCAAAACAAGAAAACTAGTGTAAAGATGGGCTAAGTAGGAGCTTCGAGGAAGAAAGCATTAGATTTGCTTAAACCGGATCTGTTGTTTTTAAGGAATGGCATGGGAGTGTATCAGGCTGATGATTTGCAGTTCAAAAGGATGGATTATAGTAGTAAGAGATAGAGGAATGATGATGGATCGCTGAATGAGGAAATGTGAATCGTAACATATCCACGAGATGTTAAAGTCATGATGTGTAAATGATGGGTGATTGTGTAACAAACTAAAGGGGCTTTTGAAGGGTATCTTTTAGTATCAAGGGAACCTTAGAATAATGAGGGAAGAAATCGGAAGGGTATAATGTGAGCTCAAGGAATGGATCAGTTTTACTATAACACATCGAGACAGGAGTTGGTAACTAAGCGGTGGCATGATATGGAGGGATTTTGAGCTGGTAGAAAAGATAAGAGAAGAACGACGTATATGAGTGTTGGGTGGAAGCCTAAGGACCATGACATGTTAGATTCTAAAGAAGACAATTTGGGGGTGAGGGAATTTCACCGGAGGAAGGCATGCTAAGTGGAGTAGTATTCATAGTAAAGCATAGAGAGTATTGAGCTTATATGACTAAAATTGGGTATTGAGTGGTTGCTAATGAGGAATAAAGTATCAAGGTGGGGAGAAGATTATGGGATTAAGATAGGGTTTTGGTTAATTCGGGAAATACCTGTTATAATAGGAATAGTTCTTATTTACAAACATCTCTAAAGATTCGTTCCAATTATGGGGTGTTCACTGGGTTGGACCAGTTATATGGAACTATTGTGGCCAGAGGACTGCCCGAGTATCTATCCTGTACATATTTATAAATAATGGTTTTTTTCAAAAATCTCAACATGTGTCAAGTGTTGTAAGAGGAGCGATGTCATCAATGGATCTCCAAAATAGGCTTGGGCGTAGTGAAAATCTGGTCTTGACTTTGGGGGCGGTAGTCTCAAACCAGAAATATTTTATTGCGAGCCAAGTCAAATAGTTGAAACCTGGATACGTCACAGGATCAGAGGACCTGTCTAGTATGGGGAAATGGGTTAGGCAGCTTGAGAAGACCTTCGACACGGTTCAGTGCCCTCCCAAGAAAAGGGTGGACATTGCAGCCTCCTATCTGTTGGAATAGATTCCCTAGAGGCAATCTAGTTTAGTATGAACAATAACTGGATAGAATATTCATTGTATTACTTGTAGAGATATTTAATATAATGAAGTCCTTAGATTTAAAATTGTGTTGTTTATCATAAATATCCCTAGTCCATTATACTGATTAACAGGACAATCATCTATAGACTAGTATGGGGTTGGATTAATATTGAGATATCACGATCCATCACATGGGTATGCATTAGGAGTAATGGCATACTGGATTGACCCATTTCCGAGAAGGCTACATACTAGTTACGTAAAACTAACAAGTGCTTCTCGCGGTGACAACGGTATTGTCATCCTTAGACTTGAAGTCATTAGATCATCTAGTTGTGGAATATTACGTTTTGGTAGCGTCAAACGCTACACCATGACTGGTTAGCCATAAAGGCGAGTATCGAACACAATATGAAGCAAGCTTAGATATCGTAGTGATTTAGATAGAATTTGTCCCTCCCACATAACGGGAGCAAATTTCCACGACCACTCGAGGGATAGTGTTTATTAAATGTCTGGCCAGACTCAAATAAATCAATATATGATATTGATGTTATTTGCACGAATAAAGATATTCCCAGGATCGATAACCTATGTATTGGATATTCGAGAGTGACTTGAATGTATCGTGTCAAATCCGGATATGGAGACAAAGGGATGAGACAATACTTGCACAAGGTATGTTTGGTGACTATTTCTATTAGTTTGGTGGAATGGATGTGTTGCTAGACACCGCACCATGTTAGCAAATAGTTACTACAAACTAAGTGTAAACCTATGGGGTCACATGCCATATGGATTGAACTAGACTTGGAAATTAATTAATATGATTAATTAATTGGAAGGATCAAAGTGCAACAACTTGCTAACTTTGTAGGACTAATATGCAAGTGGGACTAATCCGAACTTGAGTAGGATTAGGATAGGGCCTTTATGTAGTAAACAAGGAGTAGGAGAGAAGCAAGGAGAGTGAGCAAGAGAAAGGAGGCCGACCGACCCCCTTGACCGTCACCTACCCGTCGGCCACAAAGAAAAGGACGAGCCTCTCTTTTGGTCTCCGTTGTGTGATTTCATCTTCCTCTTCCATCATTCCTAGCTAGCACAAGGATTTGGAGGATCTAGATCTCAATCCTAGGCGTGGATCAACTGTAGAGACACAACAATATTTGTGTTTGAAGTCTTCACAGGAGACCCACGACGTACTTGTTATAAATTCCTTACTATCGTTATGAATTCCCTTCCTGTGATCCTTGGAGGGTCTTGATCGGATTAATTAATGTTTATTCCCCTGCGTATCCATGATCAAAACCCTGTAGTGGTATCAGAGCCACAGGTCGTAGAGCATAACGTAGTTTATGTGTTACGATTTTGTTGTTTTTTCACCAATAATTGATAATTATTGCGTTAAAACGACAAATTAAGCATATTAGATGCATGTTGAATGTGATTCAACCAAACAAGACCTAATTTTACATGGGATGTATGCATTACTGAGTTTGAGAAATTTTAGGATCTTGAATCTAGGGTTTGGGCACAAATTGTAAAGGAGTTTCAATTTGGAAACGTTTTGGATTTGGGGAACACGGCAGAAGTTGTTTAGGCCCCATGGGAGGACTGCCCCTCCTTCCTTGCCGCCCAAGCCACCTAGGACGAAGGCCTAGGCAGTCCGGCCGACCCCACGTGTTGGGCCGACCGGCCTAGGCTCGGCCCAGACTGCTCCAAGGAATTCGGCCACTAGTTGGTTGGGCTTCCTAGACCATTTAGACCCTACTAATCCTAAAATCAATTAAAATTGACTAAGCGTGTTAAACATTGGTTTCCACTATTTATGTGCAATTTGTATGGTGATTGTATATGGCCTTAGATGTGGTTTGTTGTGAATGTTTAATTTTTGTGGTTTGTTTTCGGCCTGCGAGCTGATCAATTTGATGTAATAATTAATTAGGGTTTACGGCATGCGATCCGGTATATTTGTTTTTCAAATTCTGAGATTTATTTATTTAGGTTAGATGCTAGCTAGAACTAAATAGAATAGATAGTCAAGATTGAAGAAAAAAGCCCAAAGAATTAAAGGATCCACAACATGGAGCATGGAGCATTCCACAAAGGTATGGAGGATGGACCAAAAGATGGAGGGACATGGAGATGAGCTTGCTGTTTTCCGGTTCATAGATATTCTCATTGGCTTGGGAATATCTTAGTCTAGGAAGCCACATCCACATCACGTTATTTTATTTTTGTGGATGGTTACTTTATTGTCTCATTATTGTTGCTGGTGTATGGTTGATGCATGCAATTTGAAATAAGATAATTAAACAACCCGGATCTTTTATTTGGAGTTTTTCCCAACTCAAATAAGTAGATCAGTTGATATGGATCATCAAAATAATTAAAATTGAAAAAAAGTCCCTCAAAATTAAAATATTACGTTTTGTCTTCTCGTTACTTAAACACTCATCACAAATCGATTAATCAAGTTCGTGATTGCAAAAGCAAGGCGACTTTATTCATCATAATGTGGTGCAATGGCACATGTAATGTGAAATTGTTGGAATAACAGGTTGGACGTAACTATGTAATTTTAATAAGGATTAAAAACCTAGAGGCACTTAATAAGGAGTTATTTCCCAATTAAACTAAGATTTACATGGGATGCAATTGGAATTGTTCATACCTAATACTTTTGGGTGACTTGCCAAAGCAAGCTCAAAAAGAAGTGAAATATGGGTCTTGGCCCACTAGAAAATATAATGATATTTTCCGCATTAATATGTTGAGGGTTATTAATCCGTAGAAAAATAGTGGGAGTTGTATTTAATAATCTATGCATTATTAAATATACTTAAATCGTTCACAAAAACTAAAACTTGCGTATTTCCTTTTTGTAGACTTCCAATGGCAAAAAACTCAGTGAGTTACTCACAGTCCCTATAGTCTGTCCTTGAGAAGGACAAGCTCTATAGGACCAATTTTCTAGACTGGTACAGAAATTTGAGAATCGTTCTCAAGCAAGAAAAGAAAGTGTATGCTCTAGAGGAGCAAGTTCCTGAAGGTCCGCAAAACAATACTCCTGTAGCCTAAAGGCGTATCAAAAGCGTGTTGATGGTGCTAATGATGTGGCCTGCCTATTGCTTTGCACCATGTCCTCTAAGCTTCAGAAGCAACATGAGAACATGAATGCAGTCGATATGATCGCACACTTGAAGTAGTTCTTCCAAGAGCAGGATATGGTTGAGAGGTATGAAGTTTCCAAGGCATTGTTCAAATGTCATCTTTCAGAGAGAAACCCCGTGAGGCCGCACGTGTTGCGTATGATCGACTATCTGGAGTGTCTCGGCCGCCAAGGGTTTCGGGTGGGTCAAGAGTTGGCCGCCGATCCCATCTTGCAATCGTTGCCTGAAAGTTATGGACAGTTCATCATGAATTATAACATGAATGAGATCCTGAAAACTCTGCCTGATTTACTGAACATGTTGAGGATAGCTAAACAAAGCATCAACAAGGTTAAGGGAAAATTCGTAATGATGGTGCAGAAAGGAAAGGGTAAAAGGTTTGCCTCTACCTCCAAGGGATAAGGTAAAGTAGTTGCCAATCCTAAGGAATATGCCATTAAGCCTGTTGGTGGCATTGCCAAAGGTGTGACTAAAGGTGAGTGTCACTACTGCACTCAGCCTGGACACTAGAGGAGGAACTGCCCAGAATATCTGGATGATAAAAGGCTTGGAATAGTGATTCCACCACCAGCAGGTATTTTTGTTATAAATGTCAATTTCACTGTCTCTTCATCATGGTTATTGGATACTATATGTGGATCTCAAATTTGTATAAATGTGATGTATCTAAAGAGAAGTAAAATATTGGCTAAAGGGGAGATAGACCTGCGCGTTGGGAATGGAGTAAGAGTTGTTGCATTGGCCGTAGGCGTGTACGGGCTATCTCTGCCTTCAGGATTAGTTTTAGATTTAAATAATTGCTATTTTGTGCCTGCTATGAGCAGAAACATTATTTCTATTTCTTGTTTGGACAAGGACGGTTTTACTATTTCAATAAAGAACAATTGATGTTCCATTTATTTTGATAGTATTCAATATTGTAGTGGGCAATTATTTAATGGATTATATATCCTTGATCTAAGCAATCCTGTCTATAACATTAATACCAAGAGGATTAAAATAAATAATTTAAAACCTGCTTATCTATGGCACTGTCGCTTAGGCCATATAAACGAGAAATGTGTATCTAGACTCCATAAGGATGGATTCCTCGAATCATTTTATTTTGAATCATATGAGACATGTGAGACTTGTTTATTGGGAAAAATGACAAAGTCCCCTTTCAATAAGAAAGGTGAGAGGACTAGTGAGAAATTGCACGAGTGCATACTGATGTATGTGGGTCATTTCCGATGCTTGCCAAGGGTTATTACATCTACTTCATCACATTTACAAATGATTTAAGTAGATATGGATTTGTATACCATATGAAGGCCGAATCCGAACCCTTTGAAAAGTTCAAAGAGTTCAAGAATGAAGTAGAGAAGCAACTTGGAAAAAGTTTTAAGGCTCTACGATCGGATCGTGGAGGAGAATACTTGAGCCAAGAGTTTGACGACTATCTAAGAGAGTGTGGATAATATCCCAACTCACTCCACCCGGAACGCCACAGTGGAATGGCGTGTCCTACAGGAGGAATCGAACTCTATTGGATATGGTTTGATCTATTATGTGTCAAACTCATCTTCCATTATCGTTTTGGGGCTACGCTCTATTGAGTGCAGCTTTCACCATTAACCGTGTTCCATCTAAGTAATTCATGAAGACAGCTTATGAGATGTGGAGTGGGAGTCGTCCCATAGTGTCGTTCATGAAGATTTAGGGCTGCGATGTCTATGTAAAACGTTTACAATCAGACAAGCTAGGGCCGAATTCGGACAAATGCAAGTTTGTGGGATACCCTAAGGAAACTAAGGGGTATTATTTCTACAATCGAACTGAGAATAAAGTGTTTGTTGCTCGGTCCGGCATGTTTCTAGAAAGATAATTTATCTCTAAAGAAGAAAGTGGGAGGACTGTAGAAATTGAAGAAGTTCAAGAACCACAAAGCATTGATCCTACTATGGAACATGGACATGAACCAAAAGAGGTTGTGGATCACCCTGTTCAAGTAGTAGAAGAAATCCGTAGATCTAGTAGAGTGCACCAGGAGCCAGAGAGGTATGGACTTCTCATGACTGAGTCTGGTGACACATTGCTCATACCAACAGAGTATGGACTCCATGTATACCAACATGGCTAGGATAAAAGGGTCGGACTCTCAGAAGTGGCTTGAGGAGATGAGATCCGAGATGGACTCCATGTATACCAACAGAGTATGGACGTTGGTGGAACCACTTGAAGGGGCTCGGCCCACAGGGTGAAAGTCGGTATTCAAGAAGAAGATCGAGATGGATGGTAATGTGATTACCTATAAGGGCCGATTGGTGGCTAAAGGATTCAGACAGATTCATGATATAGACTATGATGAAACCTATTCACCTGTCGCAATGACAAAATCCATCCGAATCCTACTTGCTATTGCAGCTTACTACGACTATGAGATTTGGCAGAGGAATGTCAAAACAGCATTCCAGTATGGAATCTACTCGAGGACGTGTACATGACACAACCCGAGGGTTTTAAAGACCAAAGCAAGCTAACAAATTCTGTAAACTGCAATGATTCATTTATGGGTTGAAACAAGTTTCTAGAAGTTGGAATCGACGTTTTAATGAAGTATTCAAAGATTTTGGCTTCATCAGAAACGAAGATGAATCTTGTGTCTACAAGAAGGTTAGTGGGAGCTCTGCTGCTTTTCTGGTCTTGTATGTGGATGACATACTACTCCTTGGAAACGAAATTCCTATTCTACAATCTGTTAAACATTGGCTAGGAAAGTATTTCTCAATGAAAGACTTAGGTGAAGCAGCTTATATAATTGGTATCAAGATCTGAAGAGATAGATCTAGGAAGATGCTCGGCCTAAGTCAAAGTACATATATAGACAAGGTTTTGAAGCGATTCAACATGCAAGATTCCAAGAAAGGATTCTTGCCCATGACGTATGGAATCACTCTTTCGAAGAGTGGTTTTCCATCCAATGAGATTGAGAAGGAACACATGAGTAGCGTTCCCTATGCCTCGTCCATAGGATGAATCATGTACGCCATGTTATGCACTAGACCAGATGTGTCATACGCATTGAGTATGACAAGCAGATATCAGTCCAATCCAAGTGAGAGTCACTGGATTGCAGTCAAGAACATCCAAAGGTACTTAAGAAGAACAAAGGATGCATTATTGATATTTATAGATGAGGAGGAGTTGCGTGTAAGGGTTTACACGGATGCAAGCTTCCAAACCTAGAGAGATGATTTCAGATCATAGTCGGGATTTGTGTTTTGCCTGAATGGAGCAGTGGTGAGCTGTAAAAGTTCCAAGCAAGAGATGATGGCTTATTCTACAACAGAGGCTGAGTACATTACTGCAAATGGCGCGAAAAAGGAGTCCAAGCACTGGAGCTATCTCCCCTTTAGCCACTCTGAATGGAGCAGCGGTGAGTTGGAAAATTACCAAGCAACTATGAGCTTGGTGTGGTTCCTAGCCAGTAGAGTTGTATTGTGATAGCACTGGAGGGATCGCGCAATCTAAGGAACCCATGGCACACCAGAAGTCCAAGCACGTACTCAGGAAGTTCCATCTTATTCGAGATATTATTGATAGAGGAGATGTTCGGACATGCAAGATTCCTAGATGAGAATCTGTCAGATCCACTTACAATGCTGCTTGTTCAGCGGAAGCATGAAGGTCACACTAGGAGCATTGGCATTTAAGATGCACCAGATTGGCTATAGTTCAAGTGGGAGACTGTTGGAATAGATGCCCTAGAGGCAATCTAGTTTAGTATGGACAATAGTTGGCTAGAATATTCATTGTATTATTGATGGAGATATTTAATATAATGAAGTCCTTACATTTACAATTGTGTTGTTTTTCTTAAATATCCCTAGTCCATTATACTGATTAACAGGCCAATCATATATAGAATAGTATGGGGTTGGATTGATATGGAGATATCATGATCCAACACATGGGTATGCATTAGGAGTAATGGCATACTGGATTGACCCATTTCCGATAGGGCTACATACTGGTTATGTAAAAGTCACAAGTGCTTCTCACGGTGAAAATAATATTGTGATCCTTAGACTTGAAGTCACTAGATCATCTATTGTGGAATATTGCATTTTGGTAGCGTCAAACTCTACACCGTGACTGGGTAGCCATAAAGGCGCGTATCGAAACAAAATGAAGCAAGCTTAGATATTGTAGTGATGTAGATATAATTCGTCCCTCCCACATAACGGGAGCAAATTTCCACGGCCACTCGAGGGATAGGGCTTATAAAATGTCTGGCTAGACTTAAATAAATCAATATGGGATATTGGTGTTATTTGCACGAATAAGGCTATTCCCAGGATCGAGAAACTATGGATTGGATAAACGAGGGTGACTTGTATGTCTCGTGTCCAATTCGGATATGGAGACAGAGGGATGAGACAATGCTTGCACGAGGTATGTCGGATGACTATTTCTATTAGTTGGGTGAAATTGATGTGTTGCAAGAAACCGCTCCATGTTAGTAAATAGTTACTACCAACCTATGGGGTCACCCGCCGTATAGATTGAACTAGACTTGGGAATTAATTAATTTGATTAATTAATTGGAATGATAAAAGTGAAACAACTTGCTAGTTTAGTAGGACTAATATGCAAGTGGGACTAATCCGAACTTGAGTAGGATTACAAGAGGGCCTTCGTGTAGTAAAAAAGGAGTTGTTGGACTATATAAAGTATGCTCCTAGCTTCCTTCCTACCTACTAAATCTCATAACATTACTTGAGTAGGAGAGAAGCACGGAGAGAGAGAGCAAGAAAAAGGAGGCCGATCGACCCCCTTGTCCGCCCCCTACCCGTCGGCCAAAAAGAAGAGGCCGAGCCTCTCTTTTGGTCTCAGTTGCATGATTTCTTCTTCCTTTTCCATCATTCCTAGCTATCATAAGGAGTTGGAGGATCTAGATCTCAATCCTAGGCGTGGATCAACCGTATAGACACAAAAATATTTGTGTTTGAAGTCATCACAAGAGACCTACAAGGTACTTGTTATAAATCCCTTACTATTGTTATGAATTCTCTTCCTGTGATCCTTCGAGGGTCTTGATATGATTAATTAATGTTTATTCCACTACGTATCCATGATCAAAACCCTACACTATCTGCAATTGGGAGCGGGCGACTGGTGGAATTATATTAAGGTAGAGTTGATGACCCGATAAGGATTTGGCTGGAGGAATTCAAAGAATCCCTCAAAGCTAGGTTCTATCCAGAACCTGAGCAGTTACCGAAGTTTACCGAATTAGTGACTCTGAGACAAGGAGGCATGACTATATTGAATACTCTTTCAAGTTTATAGAGTTATCGAGAATAACTAAGGAGTTCTTACTCTCTGAGGAAGAGAAGATCCAGATGTTTTTGTTGGGTTTAAGTAAGGAAATTAGGATGGAAATGGGAACTAAAGACTTTGGGATGGTAAAAGAAACTTTTCTCGAGGCCTCCCACTTAGAAAAACTTCGGGTGTGTCCCGGGAGCTTAGGAAATGAAGATGGGAAGAGGAATGGGAAGGACCAAGACGCCATTGTTGAAGGGGTAAGCCACGCTGGTAAGAAACAGTTACAAGTAATGCATGGGAGCAGCCATGGCAAGGGACCACAAAAATCAGGGAACAGGGTATACTACTGTATGCGGTGCGGTCAGAATCATCCAGGATTAGACTGTTTATGGGATGAACGTGACGTGCTTCCGATGTACGCCCTATTTTGACCATCACCAAATACAAACTCAAGGACAAGACAACTAACATGGACATAAGAATTCGAGAAGCATCAACCAGGACGATGTGGCACCACCTCAGGCTGGAGACAAGGATCCGAAAACCCAACTTACTAGGGAACTCACGAGGAACCAAGAGCTAGGGAGAGCACATTCATGGAAGCAATATAAGGGAAAGGAAGTTGCAACATCTTAAACCATCTTTGACAAGTAGATAGGGCATCTAGCCTCCGGTTATAATTAGGTACGGAGATGCTAACCTTAGTGTCAAGTGTAAGGTGTAAGATGACCTGAATTTGTAATATTTTAGGCAGCTTGGACTGTTGTGTTTTGGATCACAGTAGCAACTTAATATTCTTTGACGAAAAAAGACTTACAAAGTCTTTGACGCAGGAAGTTTCCCATGCTATAGAGATCATTTGGGTATTTGCATATTTGAAAAAAAAATGAAACAACTAGGCATATAATAGCATTAAGGGGGATTACAGTAAGACTAGTAAGGACGTACCAAACAATGAAGTGGAGATTGATAACATGCCATGATCTAGTAAAAGTAGATTGGGGGTCAGGAAAACCAAACTCTCGTGGGACTATATGAAAGACTACATGGGGGGAATATAGTTGCAACGTACTTGGGTTTCGGGGTCAGTCGAGAATCCAAGAAGAAATGGGCTATGGCGTGAAAAAATCAAAAGAATGAGAATGGACTAAGGTAGAGGTTTTAGAAAATAAGTAAGGTTAGGTGATCTTCGGGGACAAAGATTCTTTTAAGGGGGGTAGAATGTAACACCCCCTGTAAGTTTCTATTGGGGTCAAGTTGCAATAAAATGAAACCTGGAGGCAGAAGTGTAAAGTATTTTATCCAGCAGTATTTACTGATGAATGATTATCATTAAATTTTTAGAGGCATAGGTGAGCACGGGAAGCATCTGGGCACGCTCTGAATCGGCAGAAAGATCAAAATCGCCAGAAATGGGGTTTATCCTTGCCGGAAAAACACCATTTCAACCGGGAGAAGATAGAACCTTATACCCTTCCTTATTGTTGCTTATTGTTGCACCAAAAACACCCTTAGGGTGTCGTGAGCACGTTTAGACCTTGATAACTATCCCATAAACAAGATTTATACGTGTTTGATTCGGTGTTCTTTGTGTTTTCCGGCGAGAAACACTGCTACTTTAACAGCCTGTAACTTTCTCAATTCTTCTTGTTTTTACTTGAATATTGGCTCTTTGTGATCCCCGTGTTTCCCCCTACAAACTTCACTTTATTTTGAATTCATGATCATGTCTCTAACATGCCTTAATTTAGCCTCAAAGTCACTACAAAATGTTATGTCCTTCATGTTTGTTCATGCTAGACTTGTGAGATGCATTTTGAAGCCATGTATATCTCTCATTACTTATTGGTTTCGCATAAATCTTGGACCTATTTGCTTCCCTATCTTAGCTCTTCAAAAGCATACAAAGATCTCCTCTAACGAATCCCCGTGTGAGTCTACAACTTCCGTTAAAGAGGCTGCCAAGCTGTGTTTGATGAAGCTTGTTCCTAACTAAATGATTTTGTTGATTTTGCAACTTAAATATCTTCTTCAAATCTCGATGTAATGGGCTGATTCTTGGACCTATTTACTCCCTTTTGTAAAGGCTACAGTTTTTGTGTTGGTTGTTAGCCCCTAAAGGGTCTCTAAGCCTCTGTTTTCTTCTCCAAGGTAGGGGCAAAATCTGTTTAAATACGTCAAGCGGATATTTGACTAAAAGGTATAGAATTTACAAGAAATACCCAACTTTAACCAACTATAACTTCTTGATTATCCTGAGTTTCTAAGAAAACATATTTGTTCCGGAATCCTTAATTAGTCATCTTTGAGACGCTATCATCGAATTTCCTAAACTCTTCCTCAATTGATCATGATCTAGCCTCAAAGTTGGTTGTTTTTGCTGTTTTATCTCAAGCCGTGATTTCTAATTGTGGATCAAATGATCTTCCTAGACATGGCATCCTCAAGCAAGGTTGCTCATTTTGCTTTTCCGATCAAGTCTGGCAAAACTGATCAAGTTAATATTTCATAAAAAAAACTCTCATGTGACCAAAATTGTGTTAGAGGGGCAAAATCGTAATTTCACATAAAGTTGTGTTAGGACTATAATGATGTTTTGGAAGCCATATGCATGCCTTATATGTATAATGGTGGTTATATGAGCTGTTTCGGGTTAATGTTGACCAAGTCAACTGTGTAGGTGTCATTTTGTAATTCCATCAAACTTCAGGGGCTTAAGTGTAAATAAATACAAATTGTAGTTTTCACTTCCATGACCTCATGAGGGTGTCAAGAGTATGATTTTAATACTTGTTGAGAGTAAATTGACTCCTGTGGGGAGTTCAGGCCCAGTCAGGAACCAAAGTGCAACCAAATTACGAGGACTTGAGCGTAAATAATCGGGAACTTGATACTTACTCACTCTGGGACTACTTAGAAACGTAGTAAGTCGTGAGACTGGCCTACTAGGCATAAAACAATGATTCAGGAGCAGCCATGAGCTGTACAGATAAGACCGAGACTTTCACGGGCGGAACAATCATTCTAGGCTAGACATATACGATGAAACTGCATATTTATTCACTAATGCAGAAACATACTAATAAGTACTCACACACTTGTATGTGTAGAGGTTCTCGGGATAGAGAATTAGCGTGTGGTCAGGAGTACTAGCCAGGCTTCCATGTAAGCACATGTTTGCTTATTTGCTATTGAGGTATATGTAGGGTTTTGATTCATGGATCGCGCAAACGGAAGCATAATCAAACAATAGCCATGCAAAACCCTCCAAGGATCACAAGTCTAGATGCATAACGATAGTGAAGGTAAGAAATCATAAACACACCTTTGGGTTCTCCTTGATGACTTCAAACGCGAATAGTGTCACGTTCTCTATAGTTGATCCACGCCTAGAGTTGATCCTAGATCTCCAATCTCCTTGGTGCTAGCCCGGAATGAGAGGAGGGTGAAGGAATCACGCAAAACGAGGCAAAAGAAGGGGCTCGGCCCTTCCTTTGGCGTCGGGGACGAGGGGCGGCGGCAAGGGTGGCGTCGGCCTCCTTGTTGCTTGCTCTCTCTCTCCTTTATTCTCTCCCACTCTTGTTATGTTCTCTTTAGAGCATAAGTTATAAGGAAGGAAGGAAGGAGGGTCCTTTATATAGTCCAACAACTCCTTGTTAACTACCTAAAGGACTTATTCTAGTCCTACTAGAATTCAATTTAGTCCCTTCCTTGCAAATTAGTCCCTACTAAGTTTGCAAGGGTTTGCAAAGTGATCCTTCTAATTAATTAATCCAATTAATTAATTCCCAAATCTAGTACAACTCTATATAGCGTGTGACCCCATAGGTTCTATCTAGTTGGTAGCAACTCTTTGCTAATATGGAGCGGTTTCTAGCAAAACATCCATTCTAGCCAACTAATAGAATAGTCATCTAGACAACCTTGTACAAGTAATTGTCTCATCCCTTTGCCTCCATATCCGGATTGGACACGAGACATACAAGTCACACTCGTATATCCAATCCCTAGTTTCTCGATCCATGGAATAGCCTTATTCGTGCAAATAACATCAATATCCCATATATTGATTTATTTGAGTCTGGCCAGACATTCTATAAGCACTATCCTTCGAGTGGCCTAGGATATTTGCTCCCGTTATGTGGGAGGGGCAAATCCTCTCTACATCCACTACGATCTCTAAGCTTGCTTCTCATTGTATCCAGTACACGCCTTTATAACTACCCAGTCACGGTGTAGCGTTTAACGCTACCAAGATCACAATGATCCACAACTAGAATATCTAGTGACTTCAAGTCTAAGGATGACAATACCATTGTACCCGAGAAGCACTTGTGACTCAACATAACATGTATGTAGCCTTCTCGGTGATGGGTCAATCCAGTGCAACATTCCATAATGCACACCTATGTGTTGGATCGTGATATCTCCATATCAATCCAACCCCATACTAGTCTATAAGTGATTGTCCCATTAATCATTATACTTGACTAGGGATATTTAAGATAAACAACACGATTGTAAATCTAAGGACTTCATTATATTAAATATCCAATAAATAATAAATGAATTTTCTAGCCATATACAAATTCATACTAAACTAGATTGCCTCTAGGGCATCTATTCCAACAGTCTCCCACTTGCACTAGAGCCAATCTGGCGCATCTCGTATGCCCATACTCCTAGTGTGCCCTTCATGCTTCCACTGCGTGAGAGGCTTCGTAAGCGGGTCTGACAGATTATCATCTGTAGGAATCTTGCATATCCGAACGTCTCCTCTATCGATAATATCTCGAATCAGATGAAACTTCCTGAGCACGTGCTTGGACTTCTGGTGCGATCTTGGTTCATTTGATTGCGCGATCGCCCAATGTTGTCACAGAACAACTCCACAGGATCCGCAATGCTAGGGACCACACCAAGTTCAGAAACAAACTTTCTGATCCAAACAGCCTCCTTTGCTGCGCCATTTGCAGCAATGTACTCAGCCTCTGTTGTAGAATCAGCCACCGTCTCTTGCTTGGAACTCTTCCAGCTCACCGCTGCTCCATTCAGGCAAAACACATATCCCGACTGTGATCTAAAGTCATCTCTATCGGTTTGGAAGCTTGCATCAGTGTAACCCCTTACACGCAACTCTTCCTCACCGCCAAACATCAAGAAAGCATCCTTAGTTCTTTTCAAGTACTTTAGGATGTTCTTGACAGCAATCCAGTGACTCTCACCCGGATTAGATTGGTATCTGCTTGTCATACTCAAGGCATATGACACATCTGGTCTAGTACATAACATGGCGTACATGATAGATCCTATGGCCGAGGCATAGGGAATCCTACTCATGCGTTCTTTCTCAATCTCATTGGAAGGACAACCACTCCTTGAAAGAGTGATTCCATGTGACATGGGCAAGAATCCCTTCTTGGAATCTTGCATGTTGAACCGTTTCAACACCTTGTCAATATATGTACTTTGACTTAGGCCTAGCAACCTCTTAGATCTATCTCTATAGATCTTTATACCGAGTATATAGGCTGCTTCCCCTAAGTCCTTCATTGAGAAACACTTTCCTAGCCAATCTTTCACAGATTGCAGCATGGGAATGTCGTTTCCAATGAGTAGTATGTCATCCACATACAAGACCAGAAAAGCTACAGAGCTCCCACTAACCTTCTTGTAGACACAAGACTCATCTTCGTTTCTGATGAAGCCAAACTCTTTGACCACTTCATCAAAACGTCGATTCCAACTCCTAGAAGCTTGCTTCAATCCATAAATGGATCGTTGCAGCTTACAGACTTTGTTGGCTTGCTTTGGATCCTCAAAACCCTCTGGCTGTATCATATATACGTCCTCGAGGAGATTCCCATAAAGGAATGCTGTTTTGACATCCATCTGCCAAATCTCATAGTCGTAGTATGCTGCAATTGCAAGTAGGATTCGGATGGATTTGGTCATAGCGACTGGTGAGAAGGTTTCATCATAGTCAATACCATGAATCTGTCTGAATCCTTTAGCCACCAATCGGCCCTTATAGGTAATCACATTACCATCCATGTCGATCTTCTTCTTGAAGACCCACATGCACCCTATGGGCCGCGCCCCATCAGGTGGTTCCACCAAAGTCCATACTTTGTTGGTATACATGGATTCCATCTCGGATCTCATGGCTTCAAGCCACTTCTGCGAGTCTGGGCCATTCATGGCCTCCTCATAGGTAGTAGGCTCATCATCTATGAGCATCCTGTCACCTGAATCAGTTACGAGAAGTCCGTACCTCTCGGGTTCCTGGCGCACTCTACTAGATCTACGAAGCTCTTGTGTTACCTGAACAGGTGGCTCCACAACTGCTTGTGATTCCTGTTCATGTTCCATAATCGGTTCAGTGATTTGTGGTTCTTGAACTTCTTCAAGTTCTACATTCCTCCCACTTGCTTCTTTAGAGACAAACTCTCTTTCTAGAAACACGCCGGTTCGAGCAACAAACACTTTATTCTCGGTTGGATTGTAGAAGTAGTATCCCTTCGTTTCCTTAGGGTACCCCACAAATTTATACTTATCCGATTTAGGCCCTAGCTTGTCTGATTGTAAACGCTTTACATAGACATCGCAGCCCCAAATCCTCATGAACGACAGTGTGGGACGCCTCCCGCTCCACATCTCATATGGTGTCTTCATGACTGATTTAGATGGAACACGGTTAATGGTGAAAGCTGCACTTAATAGAGCGTAGCCCCAAAATGATAATGGAAGATCGGTTTGACACATCATAGACCGAACCATATCCAATAGGGTTCGATTCCTCCTTTCGGACACGCCATTCCATTGTGGCGTTCCGGTGGAGTGAGTTGGGACACGATCCCACACTCTCTAAGATAGTCGTCAAACTCTTGGCTCAAGTACTCTCCTCCACGATCCGATCGTAGAGCTTTGATACTTTTGCCAAGTTGCCTATCTACTTCATTCTTGAATTCTTTGAACACTTCAAAGGATTCGGATTTTGCCCTTATAAGGTACACAAATCCATATCTACTGTAATCACCAGTAAATGTAATGAAGTAGTCATAACCACCCCTGGCAGGCGTGGCAAACGGCCCACACACATCGGTATGTATGAGTGCCAATTGCTCACTAGTCCTCTCACCTTTCTTATTGAAAGGGGACTTTGTCATTTATCCCAATAAACAAGCCTCACATGTCTCATATGATTCAAAATCAAATGAGTCTAGTAATCCATCCTTATGGAGTCTAGATACACGTTTCTCATTTATGTGGCCTAAACGACAATGCCATAAATAAGCAGGATTTAAATCATTTATTTTAATCCGCTTGGTATTAATGTTGTAGACAGGATTGCTTAGATCAAGGACATAAAGTCCATTAAATAATTGCGCACTAAAATAGTGAATATTATTCAAATAAAAGGAACAACAATTGTTCTTTATTGAAATAATAAAACCTTCCTTGTCCAAACAAGAAATAGAAATAATGTTTCTGCTCATAGCAGGCACAAAATAGCAATTATTTAATTCTAAAACTAATCCCGAAGGCAGAGATAGCTCGCACACGCCTATGGCCAACGCAGCAACCTTTGCTCCATTCCCAACGCGCAGATCTACCTCCCCTTTAGCCAATCTTTTACTTCTCTTTAGATCCTGCATATTTCGACAAATATGAGATCCACATCCAGTATCTAATACCCATGATGTAGAGACAGTTAAATTGACATCTACAACAAAAATACCTGGTGGTGGTGGAATCACTATTCCAAGCCTCTTGTCCTCCAGATATTTTGGGCAGTTCCTCCTCCAGTGTCCAGGTTGACTGCAGTAGTGACACTCACCCTTAGTCACGACCTTGGCAATGCCACCAACAGGCTTAAGGGCTTGTTCCTTGGACTTGGCAACTGACTTGCCTTTGCCCTTGGAGATAGAGGCAAACTTTTTGCCCTTTCCTTTATGCACCATCATAATGGCCTTGCCCTTACTTTTGTTGATGCTTTGTTCAGCCGTCCTCAACATGTTGAGAAAATCTTGCAGTGGTTTAACGATCTCGTTCATGTTATAGTTCATAATGAACTGTCCATAACTCTAAGGCAACGAGTGCAACACGAGATCGGTTGCCAACTCTTGGCCGACCGGGAACCCAAGCCGGGCGAGATTCTCCAAGTACCCGATCATTCGGAGTACATGGGGTCCCACCAAGTTCCCTTCTGCCAGATGACATTTGAACAGTGCCTTTGAGACCTCATACCTTTCTACCCTCGCCTGCTCTTGGAAGAGCTGCTTTAGATGTTCGATCATATCGACAGCATTCATGTTCTCATGTTGCTTCTGAAGCTCAGAGGTCATGGTGCAAAGCATTAGGCAGGCCGCATCATTAGCGTCATCAACACGCTTCTGATACGCCTTTAAGGCAGCAGGTGTCTGGTTCTCTGGACCTTCTGGAACTTGCTCCTCTATTGCGTACAGTTTCTTCTCTTGCTTGAGAACAATTCTCAAATTCTGTACCAATCAAGAAAGTTGGTTCCAAAGAGCTTGTCCTTCTCAAGGACAGATCGTAGGGAATGTTGTGAACTCGATGAGTTGTTTGCCATTTGGAATTCTACAAAAGGAAAATACGCAAGTTTTAGTATTTGTGAATTTTTGACTATATTTAATAATGGCTAGTTTATTAAATATAGCTCCCACTATTTTTTCTACGGATTAATAACCCTCAAGATATTAATGCGTAATATATCATTATATTTTCTAGTGGGCCAAGATCCATCTTTTTCATCTCCTTATGAGCTTGCTTTGGCAAGTCACCCATAATTCGACTACTTCTTAGTTAGGAACAATTCCAATTGCATCCCATATGCAACTCTTGGTTCAATCGGGCAAATAACTCCTTATTTATCCATCCATATGGATAATCCCAATTGATTGCCTCTAGGTTTCTTAATCAAATTAATAGCCTAGTTGTGTTCAACCTCTTACCTAAACAATTGCACATTGTTACGTGCCATCGCATTCCATCATTATGAACCAAGTCGCCATGCTTTGGCACGCACGAACTTGATAAATAATGATGATAATGAGTGTTTAAATAACGAGAAGGCAAGAACACAATATTTTAATTTGAGGGATTTTAAATTCAATTCTTAATTGTTTTGTTGATCAATATCAACTAATCTATCTATTTGAGTTTGGGCACAACTCCAAATAATAGATCCGGGTTGTCTAATTATCTTATTATCCTAATTGCATGCATCATCCATACACCAACCACACAAATAATAAGACAATAAATAAACAACCACAAAACAGAAATTAAACGTGATGTGGATATGGCCTTTTCTAGACTAAGATAATTCCAAGCCAATGGAATTATCTATGAACCCTAAGCAAACACATCTCCATGCGTCTTGATCTTTTGGTCCATCCTTCATAGTCATGTGGAATGCTCCATGCTCCATGCTCCATCTTTTTGTGGCTTCTTTGGCTTTGGGCTTCTTTTCTTCAATCTTGGCTAACAATCTACTTTATCTAGCACTAGCTAATATCTATACTAAATAAAATAAATCTCACAAGTTGAGAAAAAAAATTGCACGCAGGCCATAAAACCCTAATTAATTATTACAATTAATTGATCAGCTCGCAGGCCGTAAAACCAAACCACAAAATTAAACATCCACATCAAACCACATCCTAAGGCCATATCCAATCACCATGCGATTTGCACATAAACAGTTAAAATCCAATTTTAACGCGCTTGGTCAATTTTTAATTGATTTTAGGATTTCTAGGGTTAAAACGGTCCATGGGCCCAACAATCCAATTGCCCGGGCCCAAACAAAGTGAACCATAAGGCCCTAGGGCCGGCCCGGCCCAAAACCCGCAAGCTAGGCCCGCGGGTTAGGGCCGCCCGGCCCCTTAGGGCGCCAATCTTGGGCGGCAAGCAAGGGGGGCGGTCCCCTAGGGGGCCGAACTTCCTTATGGAGGTTGTTTCCAAAACAACCTCCTTGCTTGGAGCCCAAGTTTGGTTGTTTCCTTGTTTTGGGAGAACTCCTTCTTCCCCAAGGATGCCCAAACCCTAGATTCAAGATCCTAAAATTTTTCAAACTCACCAATTCATGCATCCAATGCAAAATTGGGTCTTGTTATGATCTAATTATTGACAAATTGCATCCCATGCTTGATTTGTCTTGTTTTACGCGATAATCAACAAATTAAGGTGTAAAACAACAAGAATGTAACACATAAACTACGTTTATGCTCTATGACCTGTGGCTCTGATACCACTGTAGGGTTTTGATTCATGGATCGCGCAAACGGAAGCATAATCAAACAATAGCCATGCAAAACCCTCCAAGGATCACAAGTCTAGATGCATAACGATAGTGAAGGTAAGAAATCATAAACACACCTTTGGGTTCTCCTTGATGACTTCAAACGCGAATAGTGTCACGTTCTCTATAGTTGATCCACGCCTAGAGTTGATCCTAGATCTCCAATCTCCTTGGTGCTAGCCCGGAATGAGAGGAGGGTGAAGGAATCACGCAAAACGAGGCAAAAGAAGGGGCTCGGCCCTTCCTTTGGCGTCGGGGACGAGGGGCGGCGGCAAGGGTGGCGTCGGCCTCCTTGTTGCTTGCTCTCTCTCTCCTTTATTCTCTCCCACTCTTGTTATGTTCTCTTTAGAGCATAAGTTATAAGGAAGGAAGGAAGGAGGGTCCTTTATATAGTCCAACAACTCCTTGTTAACTACCTAAAGGACTTATTCTAGTCCTACTAGAATTCAATTTAGTCCCTTCCTTGCAAATTAGTCCCTACTAAGTTTGCAAGGGTTTGCAAAGTGATCCTTCTAATTAATTAATCCAATTAATTAATTCCCAAATCTAGTACAACTCTATATAGCGTGTGACCCCATAGGTTCTATCTAGTTGGTAGCAACTCTTTGCTAATATGGAGCGGTTTCTAGCAAAACATCCATTCTAGCCAACTAATAGAATAGTCATCTAGACAACCTTGTACAAGTAATTGTCTCATCCCTTTGCCTCCATATCCGGATTGGACACGAGACATACAAGTCACACTCGTATATCCAATCCCTAGTTTCTCGATCCATGGAATAGCCTTATTCGTGCAAATAACATCAATATCCCATATATTGATTTATTTGAGTCTGGCCAGACATTCTATAAGCACTATCCTTCGAGTGGCCTAGGATATTTGCTCCCGTTATGTGGGAGGGGCAAATCCTCTCTACATCCACTACGATCTCTAAGCTTGCTTCTCATTGTATCCAGTACACGCCTTTATAACTACCCAGTCACGGTGTAGCGTTTAACGCTACCAAGATCACAATGATCCACAACTAGAATATCTAGTGACTTCAAGTCTAAGGATGACAATACCATTGTACCCGAGAAGCACTTGTGACTCAACATAACATGTATGTAGCCTTCTCGGTGATGGGTCAATCCAGTGCAACATTCCATAATGCACACCTATGTGTTGGATCGTGATATCTCCATATCAATCCAACCCCATACAAGTCTATAAGTGATTGTCCCATAAATCATTATACTTGACTAGGGATAGTTAAGATAAACAACACGATTGTAAATCTAAGGACTTCATTATATTAAATATCCAATAAATAATAAATGAATTTTCTAGCCATATACAAATTCATACTAAACTAGATTGCCTCTAGGGCATCTATTCCAACAGTATATTGGATTGGCTGTACGTACATGTCTACGAGTATAAGATACAAAAACAGGGAAATATTAAAATGCTGAGGTGGACATCTTCATATGCACCTAAACAGATAAGTATGATTATTGTTCATGATGGTCTTGTATATTTATTTAATAACTGATTCATGTACCCTAGACCACGATATGGTCAAATATTTATGGGACCCGAACTACGAGCTTGATACATTGCTAGCTCCCGGCTAGACATCTAGGTTTCGCCTCTGGGTTGCGATCCAGAGGGAGCGTGCATACTTAAGGTCTAGTTTGTCAGGATGGATTTGGGTGGTGCAGGAATAGGGAACTGAGTATGGAATTGGTGTAACTGTGTTCTTATCAGATAACTTGGAATTACTAGTATACCATTATCTTTACTACGTGTTGTGAGACAGAAAGATGGAACATATATTTACGAGTACAGTTTTAACGTTTTCCAAATACCTTATAAGAATATCCACTTTTGTTTTAAAGTTTTTTTTTTTCGTTGCAATCTGACGTTGTGAAGTCAATGCCTACGTTACATGGCATGAAAGTACGCGGGGGACCGAGAAGTAGTCAAACACTTAGACGCTGACACGTTAGAGTATAAGATCTAACATTGTCTGTTTTATTTAAGTTTCCGTTTCTTTAATTCTGTCCCGTAGCAGAACTGCTAGGTTTAAACTCTTTGCTGAGCACCTTCGTGCTCGGAGGAGGACATCTCCGAAGATTCTGGGGGATCCAATTGTAATTCTCCAGCACTCTAGGATGGGGGTGTTACAACATGAGCATGACCCACAAGATGTTATGGAGCAACAACCTGCTCAAGAAACAAATGAACCTCGTATGTCAGGTAGGATGCGTCAAGGGCGAGAGAGATATGGATTTCTCGTGACAGAACCGGTGATGTATTGCTCATGATGTGCGTACAACTTATGAGGAGGCCGCAAAAGGGCTGGACTCTCAGAAGTGGCTAGGAGCCATGAGATTCGAAACGGAATCCATGTATACCAACAAAGTATGGAATTTGGTGGAACCTTTTCCCTAGTCATTCTTTTTAAACCCATTCGCATCTTGCTTGCAACTGCTGCTTACCATGATTATGAAATATAGAAAATGGATGTCAAAATAGAGTTTCTTTATGGAAACCTACTTGAGGATGTGTACATGACACAACCAGAGGTTTTTGTTGATCTATAGCATGCCCATAAAGTGTGTAAGTTGGAGCGATCCGTATATGGATTAAAACAAGTTTCTAGGAGTTGGAATCTTCGATTTGGTGATGCAGTCAAAGAGTTTGGTTTCAGCAAGAACGAATATTAACCTTGTGTTTACAAGAAGGTTAATGGTAGCACATTTCTATTTCCGGTCTTGTATGTAGATGACATACTACTCATTGGGAATGATGTCCTACTCTGCAATCTGTTAAAGATTTGTATAGGGAATTGTTTTTCAATGAAATACTGAGGCGAAGAAACCTATATACTTGGTATAAAGATCTATAGAGATAGATCAAAGAAGTTGCTCTGCTTAAGTCAAAGTACATACATTGAGAAGGTGTTGAAACGGTTCAGCATGAAAGAATCCAAGAAATGATTCTTTCCCGTGTCACATGGAATTAGTCTTTCAAAGACTGTTTTTCTTTCCAATCAGATTGAGAAGGACCACATGAATAAGAGTCCATTTGCTTCATCAATTCGATCTATCATGTACGCCATGTTGTGTACTAGGCCAAATGTGTCTTATGCTTTAAGTATGACAAGTAGATATCAGTCAAATCCATGTGAGAATCAACGGATAGCTGTCAAGAATATCCTTAAGTACATGAGAAGAACTAAGGACGAATTCTTGATATATAGAGGAGAGGAAGACCATAGTGTAAAGGGCTACACTGATGGGAGCTTCTAAACTGAAAAAGATGACTTCTGATCGTAGTCAGGTTTTGTGTTTCGCCTAAATGGAGGAGCTGTAAAATGGACAAGTTCGAAGTAAGAGAGAGTTGTCGATTCTACCACAGAGGCTGAGTATATTGCTGCATCAGATGCATTAAAGGAATCTGTCTGGATCAGAAAGTTCATTACTGAATTAGGAGTTGTTTCTAGCATCGTGGATCCTATATCAACATACTGTGACAACAATGGTGCGAACGCACAAGCTAAGGAATCCATATCTCACCAACGATCCAAACACATACTCAGAAGATACCATCTTATTCGAGATATCATCAAAAGAGGAGGTATGTAGACATGCAAGATACCGACATATGAAAATATTTCGGATCCACTTACCAAACCCCTTGCTCAGAGAAAGCATGAGGCCACACTAGATCAATAGGCATACGAGATGCACCGGATTGGCTCTAGTGCAAGTGGGAGAGTGTTAGAGTTATGCCCTAGAGGAAATCTTTTTTATCGTGAACACTTACAAAGGTTGTATATTCATTGTGTTATCGATATGGAGATACGTTAATAGACTGAAGTTAATAGAATATAAATGTTGTAATCTTAGATATCCCTAGTCAATGTATTACAATAATTAGGAAAAATATAATGCATCGAGACTAGTATGTGGGTAGATATATATGGAGATATCAAGTCTAACACATGGGTACGCATTAGGGGTAATGGCGTACTGGAGACCCGCCATGAGAAGGCTACATGGGAGTTATGTGAATGTCACAAATTCTTCTCATAGTGAAAAAGGTATTGTGATCCTTTGACTTGAAGTCACTACATTCTCTAGATGTGAATTATTATGTTTTGATGTTGTCAAACGTTAGACAGTAATAGGGCAATTATAAAAGCGATCATTGTACATGCTATGAAACATGCTGAGAGGTGTGAGTGATGTAGAAAGGATTTGTCCCTCCTACATAACAGGAGTAAATATCCACGGCTACTCGATGAGTGAGAGTTATGGAAATGCATGGCCATGCTCGAATAAATAAATATGAGATATTGATGTTATTTGTTTGCCTAAGTCTACTCACAGATCGAGAAACTATAGATTGGATATACAAGTGTGACGCTCCATGTCTTGTGTCTAATCAGGATATAAGAGACAAAGAGATTATACAACACGGTAACATTGGTCACAGCGTTTAGTCAGACCACAGACATTCCTAATACTTGGGTAGCATTGATGTATTGTAAGATGCCGCTCAATGTTTGTAATTATATTACTGCCAGCGTAATTAGGAACTTATATGGTCACACACAAGAATAGATAAAATTGGAATTAGTTGCTAGTTAGTTGGACTAAATAGCAATAATAAATATTGGACTAAAGTGTAAACTATGCTCATTAGTTGGACTAAAGAGCAATTGTGGACTAGAATGAAAACTAATCCAAATTGTTGAATTTAAGGGCACAAATGAATTTCTCTAACTATAAATTGGATTTATAGGCTATGAAAATGTATTCTTAATTCATTCCTACTCCTACACACTTACTAGAGAGCTAGAGAGAAAAGAGGAAAGAAAAGAAAAACTCTCCTAGGGTTCGGCCAAAGAAGTAGCCACCTCCTCCTTGCTTCCTCACGAATTGGGTTGGACCCAGTCCATGTGCGCGTCCAGATTCATCTGTCTTGTGTGACAATATCCTTCTTCCTACAATTGCTAGCACCATTTGAGAAGAAGTCCAGCTTTGATCTATTCGTGTGGATACCGTAGAAGCGCGTTTCTTCAATCTACGCTTGTGATCATCACATGTCAGTTTGGCTGAGGTAAACCTCTAATCATCAGTTGAGCTCATTCACATGGGTCCTTGGTCGATTTAAGAAAATTATTTTTTGTTATTACGCTGCGTATGATTGCGCGAAACCCAAAAATAAAAGCTTCACCTGCGATTCATGGAGGTTTTTGAGCAGAAAAGTTGATGTATTTCTACCGCGTAACCTGCATCAAAACCCCAACATTTGTTAGAGTGAACACTTGGGGGACACTTTAGGGACACCCAATAAGATACGGAAATTGCCCCCTTAGTGTTTATTATACTTTCACACAAGTTGTTCTATGAGACATTTGAACTTTAAATGGGTTAAAATATAATTACGCTAAAGTAGATACAATATATTTTTTTAATTAATTACTCAATATATGAAAAGGGTCCCCTTTTGAACGAAAATTTCAAGTGAGGATTTTAAGTTCTAACATGCAACAACTTCAAGAGTATTCTCAGACAACTTGTCAAACTCAAACCCACATAAGCTACTCCTCTTTATCTTCTCATTCTTATACTTCATTTATTCTTTCTGTGATATTAAAGCTATAAATATAAAGAAGTTAGAACCAACATTTTATCATATCTAAAAATCCAGACATATATAAAAACATATTAATAATTTTGACGTATGACGCGATTTCTTAGCGCATATGCGCAAGTGCACGGTCAAGTAATATAGGGGTAGAATTTCAACCCTGAGTTGTCGATTGTTGGAATAGGTTCCCTAGAGGCAATCTAGTTTAGTATGAACAATAAATTGGCTAGAATATTCATTGTATTATTTATTGAGATATTTCATATAATGAAGTCCTTAGATTTAAAATTGTGTTGTTTATCTTAAATATCCCTAGTCCATTATAATGATTAATAGGACAATCATCTATAGACTAGTATGGGGTTGGATTGGTATGGAGATATCACGATCCAACACATGGGTATGCATTAGGAGTAATGGAATAATGCATTGACCCATCTCCGAGAAGGCTACATACAAGTTATGTAAAGTCACAAGAGCTTCTCGCGGACTTGAAGTCACTAGATTATCTAGTTGTGGAGTATTGTATTTTGGTAGCGTCAAACGCTACACCGTGACTAGGTAGTCATATCGTCGCGTATCGGACACAATAGGAAACAAGCTTACATATCTTCGTGATGCAGATATAATTTTTCCCTCCCACATAACGGGATCAAATATCCTAGGTCACTCGAGGGATAGTGCTTATAGAATGTCTGGCCAGACTCAAATAAATCAATATGGGATATTGATGTTATTTGCACGAATAAGGCTATTACCAGGTTCTAGGAACTATGAATTGGATATACGAGTGTAACTTATATGTCTCGTGTCCAATACGGATATTCAGACAAAGGGATGAGACAATACTTGCACAAGGTTTTTCGGATGACTATTTCTATTAGTTGGGAAGTACGGATGCCTTGCTAGAGACCGCTTCATATTAGTAAATAGTTACTACCCACTAAGTAGAAACGTATGGGGTCACACGCCATATAGGATTGAACTAGACTTGGGAATTAATTAATATGATTAAGTAATTAGAAGGATCAAATCGCAACAACATGCTAACTTAGTAGAACTAACATGCAAGTTGGACTAATCCGAACTTGAGTAGGATTAGGAGAGGAACTTTATGTAGTAAGAAGGATGTTCGAATATATAGAGGATTCTCCTAGCTTCCTTTTGTACAATTAATCCTCATAGCATAAGTTGAGTAGGAGAGAAGTAAGAGCATCTCCAACAACAAAACTGTCTTTGGACTAAGTTTGTACCTGCCCTAAATTTTACACCAACACTTTTTGAGTTGTTGCTCCAATAGATGGCCTAAATATAGGCCACCGGCATTTTTTTATTATTTCATAGTTTTCATTATTAACAATAATGTTATTATACACATGTATATTTAAAAACAAAATATTTTTTGCAAAAGGTCACGAATTAATTAATTTGTTGAAGTGATCGAATTTAAACTTATTTTGTTTATTTATTTAATTTTGTATTTTTTTCGCTTTGATAGTTGATTTGTTTTGACACACTTTCTGAATTTACCGTCGTTTTACCCACAAATTTGAACGTTGAATTTGTAGGAGAAGAGCAGAGGATGATGAGAGCTTTAAAACTGAATTTTCTAGTTCTTACACCAGGGTCCAATTGTCTTTGGTTTAGGCCAGATTTGGTCCAAAAATAGGGCAGGTGCAAATATAGGCCAGATTTTACACCATCTGTTGGAGCTGGTTTATGGGCAAATCTGGCCTATATTTGTGCCAAAGACAGTTACACCATCTGTTGGAGATGCTCTAAGGAGTGAGAGCAAGCAAGGAGACTCGTCCTCCCCTTGCCGCCCCCTCTACCCGTCGGCCACAACAAGGAGGATGAAGCCTCCTTTTGGTGCTCCTTTGGGTGATTTCTTCTTCCTCTTCCATTCATCCTAGCTAGCACAAGGAGATTGGAGGATCTAGATCTCAATCCTAGACGTGGATCAACCGTAGAGACGTGATACTTTTCGCATTTGAAGTCATCAACGGAGACTTACAAGGTACATAACACGAATCCTTTACCATCGTTATGAGTTATCTTCCTGTGATCCTTGGAGGGTCTTGATCGGATAAATTATTGTTTATTCTGCTGCAATCCATGATCAAAACCCTACAGTGGTATCAGAGCCACGGGTCGTAGAGCATAACGTGGTTTATGTGGGACATTTTTATTGTTTTTCACCTATAATTGTTGATTATTGTGTTAAAACGATAAATTAAGCATACTAGATGCATGTTAAATGTGATTCAACCAAACAAGATCTAATTCTTGCATTGGATGTATGAATTAGTGAGTTTGAGAACTTTTAGGATCTTAGATCTAGGATTCTGGGGCATCCAATTGGAAAAATGAGTTTTTTCAATTAGGAAACAACCAAACTTGAGAAACAAGGCAAGGAGTTGTTTTGGAAACAACTCCTAAACGAGGTTCGGCCCCCCTAGGGGACCGCCCCTCCTTCCTTGCCGCCCAAGCTAGGTTCGGACAAGGGGTCGGGGCAGCCCTAGCGCACAGTCTATTCGTGTGGGCTAGGGTTCGGCCAGCCCAAGGCCATTTGGATGTCCATTAAGGGGTTCGGCCAAGCATTAGTGGGCCCTCTTGTACTGTTTTGAACCTAGTAAAATCAACTAAAATTGACTAAGGGCGTTAAAATTGGTTTCAACTGTTAATGTGAAATTTGTATGGTGATTGGATATGGCCTTAGATGTGGTTTATTGTGAATGTTAAATTTTTTGGATTGTTCACAGCCTGCGAGCTGGTCAATTTGATGTAATAATTAATTAGGGTTTTACGACCTGCGAGCCGATTTTTCTCTCAACTCGTGAGATTTTTTTATTTAGTTTAGTTGATATCTAGTACTAAATAGAATAGATAACCAAGATTGAAGAAAAGAAGCCCAAAGAATTAAAGGAGCCACAACATGGAGCATGGAGCATTCCACAAGGCTGTGGAGGATGGACCAACAGATGGAGACACATGGAGATGCGTTTTCTATTCTCGGGTTTATAGATATTCTCATTGGCTTGGTAATATCTTAGTCTAGGAGGCCATATCCACATCACGTTAATTTATGTTTTGTGGATGTTTACTTTATTGTCGTATTATTGTTGTTGGTTTATGGATGATGCATGAAATTTGATAATAAGATAATTAAACAAGCCGAATCTTTTATTTGGAGTTTTTCCCAAACTCAAAAAAGTAGATCAGTTGACATGGATCAACAAAATAATTAAAATTGAAAAAAAATTTCCCTCAAAAGTAAATATTACGTTTTGCCTTCTCGTTACTTAAACACTCATCACAAGATCGATTAATCAAGTCCGTGCGTGCCAAAGCAAGGCGACTTGATTCAACGTCATGTGCTGCGATGGCACATATAATGTGCAATTGTTGGAGTACGAGGTTGGACGTAACTAGGTAATTTTAATAAGGATTAAAAATCTAGAGGCAATCAATTGGGATTATCATATGTGATAGATAAATAAGGAGTTTTTTTTTTCCAAATGAACCAAGATTTGCATGGGATACAATTGGAATTGTTCCTACCTAAATAACTAACTTTTCGGTGACTTTCCAGAGCAAGCTCAAAAGGAACTGAAACATGGGTCTTGGCCCACTAGAAAATATAATGACATTTCCCGCATTAATATCTTGAGGGTTATTAATCCGAAGAAAAATAGTGGGAGTTGTATTTAATAATGTAGCCATTATTAAATATAGTTAAATTTTTCACAAATACTAAAACTTGCGTAATTCCATTTTGTAGAATTCCAATGGCAAACAACTCATCAAACTCATCTCACTCTTTATGCTCTATCCTTGAGAAGGACCAGCTCTCCGGGCCCAATTTTCTAAAATGATACAGAAAATTGAGAATCGTTCTCATGCAGGAAAAGAAACTGTAAACTCTAGAGGAGCAAGTTCCTGAAGGTCCGAAAAACAACACTCATGCAGCCCTAAAGGTCTACCAGAAGCGTGTTGATGACGCTAATGATGCGGCATGCCTAATGCTTTTCACCATGTCCTTTGAGCTTCAGAAGCAACATGAGAACATGAATGCAGTTGATATGATCGCACACTTGAAGAAGCTCTTCCAAGAGCAGGCTAGGGTTGAGAGTTATGAAGTTTCTAATGAACTGTTCAAATGTCATCTGTCAGAGGGAAACCCCGTCGGGCCGCACGTGTTGCGTATGATGGGCTATCTAGAGATCCTCGGCCGCCTAGGGTTTCCGGCGGGTCAAGAGTTGGCCACCGATCTCATCTTGCAACCGTTTCCTGAGAGTTATGGACAATTCATCATGAACTATAACATTAATGAGATCGTGAAACCTCTTCCAGATCTACTTAATATTTTGAGGAAAGCTGAACAAATCATCAAGAAGGATAAGGGAAAATCCTTAATGATGGTGCAGTAAAGAAAGAGCAAAAGGTTTGCCTCTACTTACAATGGAAAAGCAAAGCAGTTGGGAAACCCAAGGAATCTTCCATTAAGCCTTTTGGTGGCGTTGCCAAAGGTGTGACTAAAGGTGAGTGTCACTACTGCAGTCAGCCTGGACACTGGAGGAGGAACTGCCCAAAATATCTGGAGGATAAGAGGCTTGCAATAGTGATTCCACCAACACCAGATATTTTTGTTATAGATGTCAACTTAACTGTCTCTTCATCATGGGTATTGGATACGGGATGTGGATCTCACATTTGTGCACGACCTAAAGAGAAGTAGAAGATTGGCTAAAGGGGAGATAGACCTGCGCGTTGGGAATGGAGCAAGAGTTGCTGCATTGTCCGTAGGCGTGTACGAGTTGTATCTGCCTTCAGGATTAGTTTTAGAATTAAATAATTTCTATTTTGTGCCTGCTATGAGCAGAAACATTATTCTATTTCTTGTTTCGACAAGATTGGTTTTACTATTTCAATAATGAACAATTGTTGTTCTATTTATTTTGATAGTATTCACTATTGTAGTGGGCCATTATTTAATGGATTATATATCCTTGATCTAAGCAATCCTGTCCGAAAGTTTGTAATGTAAGTGTAAAACAGGATCTAAATTATTCTAAAGGGGGGGGGGGGAGGGGGGTTGAATAGAGTATGATAACTTTTGCCAAAACACAGTCTTTTGAAACTAGAGTAGTGCAAATAGTTAAAATCTCAAAGCTTTATAACAGCTTTGAGAACCTTGAAGATATAACTGCATGATATAGAGGCTTCAAAGCTTTGAGATTTGGAAAGCTCCAAAGCTTTGAAACTTCCTGTAGACTGAATGTAACGATAACAAAAGTAATTGGCATGGACACAAGGATTTTACAGAGTTCAGTCACAATTGGACCTAGTCTATGCCTGAGGGATCTAATCCCTCCACGATTCAAACACAACTTCTTATTAATCACCCAGATTTAGCCCTAGATCTCAAGCCTAAGTGAACTACTTTACACTTATACAGCTTGTGGTTCCCAACCTATCTAGTTACATGCTACAACCTATTGAAAAAATAAGAACCTCTTGTTTCTCACTTGAAAAAACAAACTAATAAGTTTAGTGAGGTTTCAGAAATATATAATGAATAATACAATTCAGTACAAGTAGAAGAACTCAGAAAAATAAGCTAGTGAAGCCTGGAAGAGTTCTTCTGATCTGATGATCTTCTGCTGTTGGAGAGATGATTTGCTTGATTGATTTGAAGAATTGTGTAACTTGATCTTCCCTGTTTTCTGCTCTCTTCAAATCCCACGATTTTTCTCTGTCTCTTTATGGCTCTAATCCATTAAAATTTAAAGTGCTGAACACTTGAGCAATAGTCTGCAACCAACTGAGAAATTATAGGAACATAAACCCTATGAATTCTCCTTTCAGATAAGCTTCAATCAGCACCCATATTTGAATGGATTTCTAATTTGTTTATGGACGTTGGAGCTTCCAAAAAACCTACAAAAACTCAGCAAACAATATCAAACAACAACAAGACAATTTAGCATCAAGATCTGTTTAGCAAACTGCTAACAGTCCAAAGGAAAACTGGGCTAGATTTGTCTGCTGATAAACTTGACTTAATATATATATTCAAACTGATGAATATATCAAGTAAGAAGTATATAAAAAATATTATTAGACAGTAATCAACTCATAAAAAGTTCTAAGTCTCACAGAAATAACCTGCATACACAGAAATAATTAGATGAACTTAGCAGTGAAGGATAACTAGTAAATCTCAAAGCTTTGAAGCTTTGCCTGCTAGTTCATCATAATGGACTTGAATTTTCAATCCAAATCAGTCCTGCATATATTATAGATTAGAACATATATTACTAATGTATTTATATTTTCATCACATATCGAAACTAAAACCTGCACAAAAACAGTTAGACAAATATACATATAAGCATAGCTACAGTAACTCAAAGCTTTGAAGCTTTGGTAATTAGCAATATTTCGTTCTTGTGTTTCTGGCTTTTATCATCAAGGAACCAAAGCTCTTTGCATGTGAATTTACATATCAAACTAAAGTCTTCGGACTTATCAATCTCCACCTTGATGAAAGATAAAACACATTATTTGAAATCCTGATTTCCTGCAACTTACAACAACAAGTGATATTCAAAGAATAACTTATAATCACAAATAGCACAAAACCACAGATAACCAATACCACAGAAAAATCAAAAACACATGCATATTTCAAGAACAGATAGCATCCTACAATATTAAGAAATTATTATAAAAACTTAATCCAAAAACTAAACAACATGAATACCTTAAAAACTAACACAAAATAATATTCTCCCCCTTTTTGAATTTCATCAAAAGAGTAGAAGAAATGTAGGATCTGTTCTGAGTGTTTTTTAAAGAAAAACAAAATAACAAAGAAACTTCAGGACTTGTGAGAAAAAGAAAAGAAAGATTGGGTTTCAAGGATTTGAAGATTTTGAAGACTGTGATTTTCCTTTGCCTTTGCCCTGAGCCTCCTCCTACTCTTCCTATGAAACTTCTTCATCCTCAGCCTGTTCCTCTCCTTGTTCTTCAATTTTCTTATCAAAAGTTTCCTCAGTTTCAGCCTGTATCTTCTGTAGGGTTTTGATTCATGGATGCGCAACGGAAGCATAAATAATCATAAAACCATGCAAAACCCTCCAAGGATCACAAGTCAAGAGACATAACGATGGTAAGGGTTAGAAATCATAAACACACCTTAGGGTTCTCCTTTGATGACTTCAAACACGAATTGTGTCACATTCTCTATGGTTGATCCACGCCTAGAGTTGATCCTAGATCTCCCAAGTCCTTGGTGCTAGCCCGGAAGAGGAAGAGGAAGAAGAATCACGCAAAACGAGACCCAAAAGGAGGGTCTTTGCCTCCTTTTTGGCCGACGGGGACGGGGCGGCGGCAAGGGGGCGGTCGACTCCCTTGTTGCTTGCTCTATCTCCTTTTGTTCTCTCCCATTCTTGTTATGTTCAATAATGAGCATAATTTCTGTGGGAAGGAAGGAAGGAAGGTCCTTTTTATAGTCCAACAACTCCTTGTTAACTACCTAAAGGACTTATTCTAGTCCTACTAGAATTCAATTTAGTCCCTTCCTTGCAAATTAGTCCCTACTAAGTTTGCAAGGGTTTGCAAAGTGATCCTTCTAATTAATTAATCCAATTAATTAATTCCCAAATCTAGTTCAACTCTATATAGCGTGTGACCCCATAGGTTCTATCTAGTTGGTAGCAACTATTTGCTAATATGGAGCGGTCTCTAGCAAAACATCCATTCTAGCGAACTAATAGAATAGTCATCTTGACAACCTTTGTACAAGTAATTGTCTCATCCCTTTGTCTCTATATCCGGATTGGACACGAGACATACAAGTCACACTCGTATATCCAATCCATAGTTTCTCGATCCATGGGAATAGCCTTATTCGTGCAAATAACATCAATATCCCATATTGATTTATTCGAGTCTGGCCAGACATTCTATAAGCACTATCCCTCGAGTGGCCTAGGATATTTGCTCCCGTTATGTGGGAGGGACAAATTCTATCTACTTCCACTACGATTTCTAAGTTTGCTTCTTATTGTATCCAGTACACGCCTTTATAACTACCCAGTTACGGTGTAGCGTTTAACGCTACCAAGATCACAATAATCCTCAACTAGAATATCTAGTGACTTCAAGTCTAAGGATGACAATACCATTGTACCGCGAGAAGCGCTTGTGACTCAACATAACGTGTATGTAGCCTTCTCGGAGATGGGTCAATCCAGTGCAACATTCCCTAATGCACACCTATGTGTTGGATCGTGATATCTCCATATCAATCCAACCCCATACTAGTCTATAGATGATTGTCCCATTTAATCATTATACTTGACTAGGGATATTTAAGATAAACAACACAACTGTAAATCTAAGGACTTCATTATATTAAATATCCAATAAATAATAAATGAATTTCTAGCCACAAATAATTCACACTAAACTAGATTGCCTCTAGGGCATCTATTCCAACAGTCTCCCACTTGCACTAGAGCCAATCTGGCGCATCTCCTATGCCCATACTCTTAGTGTGCCCTTCATGTTTCCACTGCGTGAGAGGCTTTGTAAGCGGGTCTGACAGATTATCATCTGTAGGAATCTTGCATATCCGAACGTCTCCTCTATCGATAATATCTCGAATCAGATGAAACTTCCTGAGCACGTGATTGGATTTCTGATGCGACCTGGGTTCCTTTGATTGCGCGATCGCCCCAGTGTTGTCACAGAACAACTCAACTGGATCCGCAATGCTAGGGACCACACCAAGTTCAGAAACAAACTTTCTGATCCAAACAGCTTCCTTTGCTGCGCCATTTGCAGCAATGTACTCAGCCTCTGTTGTAGAATCAGCTACCGGCTCTTGCTTGGAACTCTTCCAGCTCACCGCTGCTCCATTCAGGTAAAACACATATCCCGATTGTGATTCTAAAGTCATATCTGTCGGTTTGGAAGCTTGCATCAGTGTAACCCCTTACACACAACTCTTCCTCACCGCCAAATATCAAGAAAGCATCCTTAGTTCTTCTCAAGTACTTTAGGATGTTCTTGACTGCAATTCAGTGACTCTCACCCGGATTGGATTGGTATCTGCTTGTCATACTCAAGGCATATGACACATATGGTCTAGTACATAACATGGCGTACATGATAGATCCTATGGCCGAGGCATAGGGGATTCTACTCATGTGTTCCTTCTCAATCTCATTGGAAGGACAACCACTCTTCGAAAGAGTGATTCCATGTGACATGGGCAAGAATCCCTTCTTGGAATCTTGCATGTTGAACCGTTTCAACACCTTGTCAATATATGTACTTTGACTTAGGCCTAGCATCCTCTTAGATCTATCTCTATAGATCTTTATACCGAGTATATAGGCTGCTTCCCCTAAGTCCTTCATTGAGAAACACTTTCCTAGCCAATCTTTAACAGACTGCAGCATGGGAATGTCGTTTCCAATGAGTAGTATGTCATCCACATACAAGACCAGAAAAGCTACAGAGCTCCCACTAACCTTCTTGTAGACACAAGACTCATCTTCGTTTCTAATGAAGCCAAACTCTTTGACCACTTCATCATAACGTCGATTCCAACTCCTAGAAGCTTGCTTCAATCCATAAATGGATCGTTGCATCTTACAGACTTTGTTGGCTTGCTTTGGATCCTCAAAACCCTCCGGCTGTATCATATACACGTCCTCGTGGAGATTCCCATAAAGGAATGCTGTTTTGACATCCATCTGCCAAATCTCATAGTCGTGGTATGCTGCAATCGCAAGTAGGATTGGGATGGATTTGGTCATTGCGACTGGTGAAAAGGTTTCATCATAGTCAATACCATGAATCTGTCTGAATCCTTTAGCCACCAATCGGCCCTTATAGGTAATCACATTACCATCCATGTTGATCTTCTTCTTGAAGACCCACTTGCACCCTATGGGTCGCGCCCCATCGGGTGGTTCCACCAAAGTCCATACTTTGTTGGCATACATGGATTCCATCTCGAATCTCATGGCTTCCTGCCCCTTCTGAGAGTCTGGGCCACTCATGGCCTCCTCATAGGTAGTAGGCTCATCATCTATGAGCATCGTGTCACCGGAATCGGTTACGAGAAGTCCATACCTCTCGGGTTCCTGGCGCACTCTACTAGATCTACGAAGCTCTTGTGTTACTTGAACAGGTTGCTCCACAACTGCTTGTGGTTCATGTTCATGTTCCATAATCGGTTCAGTGATTTGTGCCTCTTGAACCTCTTCAAGTTCTACATTCTTCCCACTTGCTTCTTTAGAGACAAACTCTCTTTCGAGAAACACGCCGGTCCGAGCAACAAACACTTTTTTCTCGGTTGGATTGTATAAGTAGTAACCCCTAGTTTCCTTAGGGTACCCCACAAATTTACACTTATCTGATTTAGGCCCCAATTTGTCTGATTGTAAACGTTTTACATAGACATCGCAGCCCCAAATCCTCATGAACAACAGTGTGGGACGCCTCCCACTCCACATCTCATATGGTTTCTTCATGACTGATTTAGATGGAACACGGTTAATGGTGAAAGCTGCACTTAATAGAGCGTAGCCCCAAAACGATAATGGAAGATCGGTTTGACACATCATAGATCGAACCATATCCAGTAGGGTTCGATTCCTCCTCTCGGACACGCCATTCCATTGTGGCGTTCCGGGTGGAGTGAGTTGGGACACGATCCCACACTCTCTAAGATAGTCGTCAAACTCTTGACTCAAGTATTCTCCTCCACGATCCGATCGTAGAGCCTTTATACTTTTGCCAAGTTGCTTTTCTACTTCATTCTTGAATTCTTTGAACACTTCAAAGGATTCGGATTTTTCCCTCATAAGGTACACAAATCCACATCTACTGTAATCACCAGTAAATGTAATGAAGTAGACATTACCACCCCTGGCAGGTGTGGCAAACAGCCCACACACATCGGTATGTATGAGTGCCAATTGCTCACTAGTCCTCTCACCTTTCTTATTGAAAGGGGACTTTGTCATTTTTCCCAATAAACAAGCCTCACATGTCTCATATGATTCAAAATCAAATGAGTCTAGTAATTTATCCTTATGGAGTCTAGATACACGTTTCTCATTTATGTGGCCTAACCGACAGTGCCATAAATAAGCAGGATTTAAATCATTTATTTTAATCCGCTTGGTATTAATGTTGTAGACAGGATTGCTTAGATCAAGGACATAAAGTCCATTAAATAATTGCGCACTAAAATAGTGAATATTATTAAAATAAAAGGAACAACAATTTTCTTTTATTGAAATAATAAAACCATCCTTGTCCAAACAAGAAATAGAAATAATGTTTCTGCTCGTAGCAGGCACAAAATAGCAATTATTTAATTCTAAAACTAATCCTGAAGGCAGAGATAGCTCGCACACGCCTATGGCCAACGCAACAACCTTTGCTCCATTCCCAACGCGCAGATCTACCTCCCCTTTAGCCAATCTCCTACTACTCTTTAGATCCTGCATATTTCGACAAATATGAGATCCACATCCAGTATCTAATACCCATGATGTAGAGAAAGTTAAATTGACATCTACAACAAAAATACCTGGTGGTGGTGGAATCACTATTCCAAGCCTCTTGTCCTCCAGATATTTTGGGCAGTTCCTCCTCCAGTGTCCAGGCTGACTGCAGTAGTGACACTCACCTTTAGTCACGCCCTTGGCAATGCCACCAACAGGCTTAAGGGCAGGTTCCTTGGGCTTGGCAACTGACTTGCCTTTGCCCTTGGAGGAAGAGGCAAACCTTTTGCCCTTTCCTTTCTGTACCATCATTATGGCCTTGCCGTTACCCTTGTTGATGCTCTGTTCAGCCGTCCTCAACATGTTGAGTAAATCTGGCAGTGGTTTCACGATCTCGTTCATGTTATAGTTCATAATGAACTGTCCATAACTCTCGGGCAACGATTGCAACACGAGATCGTTTGCCAACTCTTGGCCGACCGGGATCCCCAGTCGGGCGAGATTCTCAAAGTACCCGATCATTCGGAGTACATGGGGTCCCACTGGGTTCCCTTCTGCCAGATGACACTAGAACAGTGCCTTAGATACCTCATACCTCTCTACCCTCGCCTGCTCTTGGAAGAGCTGCTTTATATGTTCGATCATATCGACAGCATTCATGTTGTCGTGTTGCTTCTGAAGCTCAGAAGTCATGGTGCAAAGCATAAGGCAGGCCGCATCATTAGCGTCATCAACACGCTTTTGATATGCCTTTAGGGCAGCAGGTGTCTGGTTCTCTGGACCTTCTGGAACATGCTCCTCTATTGCGTACAGTTTCTTCTCTTGCTTGAGAACAATTCTCAAGTTTCTGTACCAATCAAGAAAGTTGGTTCCAGAGAGCTTGTCCGTCTCAAGGACAGATCGTAGGGAATGTTGTGAACTCGATGAGTTGTTTGCCATTTGTAATTCTACAAAAAGGAAAATACGAAAGTTTTAGTATTTGTGAATTTTTGACTTAATTCAATAATGGCTAGTTTATCAAATATAGCTCCCACTATTTTTCTACGGATTAATAACCCTCAAGATATTAATGCGGAAAATATCCTTATATTTTCTAGTGAGCCAAGATCCATCTTTCATCTCCTTATGAGCTTGCTTTGGCAAGTCACCCATAATTTGACTACTTTAGGTAGGAACAATTCCAATTGCATCCCATATGCAACTCTTGGTTCAATTGGGCAAATAACTCCTTATTTATCCATCCATATGGATAATCCCAATTGATTGCCTCTAGGTTTCTTAATCAAATTAATAGCCTAGTTGTGTTCAACCTATTATCTAAACAATTGCACATTGTTATGTGCCATCGCATTCCATCATGATGAACCAAGTCGCCATGCTTTGGCACGCACGAACTTGATAAATAATGATGATAATGAGTGTTTAAATAACGAGAAGGCAAGAACACAATATTTGAATTCTGAGGGATTTTTAAATTCAATTTTTAATTTTTTGTTGATCAATAACAACTAATCTATCTATTTGAGTTTGGGCACAACTCTAAATAGTAGATCCGGGTTGTCTAATTGTCTTATTATCCTAATTGCATGCATCATCCATACACCAACCACACAACAATAAGACAATAAAATAAACAACCAAAAAACAGAAATTAAACGTGATGTGGATATGGCCTTTTTCTAGACTAAGATAATTCCAAGCCAATGGAATTATCTATGAACCCTAAAGCAAACACATCTCCATGCGTCTTGATCTTTTGGTCCATCCTTCATAGTCTTGTGGAATGCTCCATCTTTTGTGGCTTCTTTGGCTTTGGGCTTCTTTTCTTCAATCTTGGCTAACAATCTACTTTATCTAGCACTAGCTAACTTTTATACTAAATAAAGTAAATCTCACAAGTTGAGAAAAAAAAAATGGCACGCAGGCCATATAACCCTAATTAATTATTACAATTAATTGATCAGCTCGCAGGTAGTAAAACCAAACCACAAAATTAAACATCCACATCAAACCACATCCTAAGGCCATATCCAATCACCATGCGATTTGCACATAAACAGTTAAAATCTAATTTTAACGCGCTTGGTCAATTTTAATTGATTTTAGGATTTCTAGGGTTAAAACGGTCCATGGGCCCAACAATCAAATTGCCCGGGCCCAATAAGATGAACCACAACGCCCTAGGGCCGGCCCGACCCAAAACCCACAAGCCTAGGTCGCGGGTTAGGGCCGCCCTGCCCCTAGGGCGGCCAATCTTGGGCGGCAAGCAAGGGCGGCGGTCCCTAGGGCGGCCGAACCTCCTTGAGGGAGTTGTTTCCAAAACAACTCCCTTGCTTGGTGCCCAAGTTTGGTTGTTTCCTTGTTTTGGGAGAACTCCTTCTTCCCCAAGGATGCCCAAACCCTAGATCTAAGATCCTAAAATTTCTCAAACTCACCAATTCATGCATCCAATGCAAAAATTGGATCTTGTTATGATTAATTATTGAAAAATTGCATCCCATGCTTGATTTGTCTTGTTTTACGCGATAAACAATCAAATTAAGGTGTAAACAACTAAAACGTAACACATAAACCACGTTTATGCTCTACGACCTGTGGCTCTGATACCACTGTAGGGTTTTGATTCGTGGATGCGCAACGGAAGCATAAATAATCATAAAACCATGCAAAACCCTCCAAGGATCACAAGTCAAGAGACATAACAATGGTAAGGGTTAGAAATCATAAACACACCTTAGGGTTCTCCTTTGATGACTTCAAACGCGAATTGTGTCACGTTCTCTATGGTTGATCCACGCCTAGAGTTGATCCTAGATCTCCCAAGTCCTTGGTGCTAGCCCGGAAGAGGAAGAGGAAGAAGAATCACGCAAAACGAGACCCAAAAGGAGGGTCTCGGCCTCCTTTTTGGCCGACGGGTACGGGGCGGCGGCAAGGGTGCGGTCGGCTCCCTTGTTGCTTGCTCTCTCTCCTTTTGTTCTCTCCCACTCTTGTTATGTTCAATAATGAGCATAAGTTCTGTGGGAAGGAAGGAAGGAAGGTCCTTTATATAGTCCAACAACTCCTTGTTAACTACCTAAAGGACTTATTCTAGTCCTACTAGAATTCAATTTAGTCCCTTCCTTGCAAATTAGTCCCTACTAAGTTTGCAAGGGTTTGCAAAGTGATCCTTCTAATTTATTAATCCAATTAATTAATTCCCAAATCTAGTTCAACTCTATATAGCGTGTGACCCCATAGGTTCTATCTAGTTGGTAGCAACTATTTGCTAATATGGAGCGGTCTCTAGCAAAACATCCATTCTAGCCAACTAATAGAATAGTCATCTTGACAACCTTTGTACAAGTAATTGTCTCATCCCTTTGTCTCTATATCCGGATTGGACACGAGACATACAAGTCACACTCGTATATCCAATCCATAGTTTCTCGATCCATGGGAATAGCCTTACTCGTGCAAATAACATCAATATCCCATATTGATTTATTCGAGTCTGGCGAGACATTCTATAAGCACTATCCCTCGAGTGGCCTAGGATATTTGCTCCCGTAATGTGGGAGGGACAAATTCTATCTACGTCCACTACGATTTCTAAGCTTGCTTCTTATTGTATCCATTACACGCCTTTATAACTACCCAGTTACGGTGTAGCGTTTAACGCTACCAAGATCACAACAATCCACAACTAGAATATCTAGTGACTTCAAGTCTAAGGATGACAATACCATTGTACCGCGAGAAGCGCTTGTGACTCAACATAACGTGTATGTAGCCTTCTCGGAGATGGGTCAATCCAGTGCAACATTCCCTAATGCACACCTATGTGTTGGATCGTGATATCTCCATATCAATCCAACCCCATACTAGTCTATAGATGATTGTCCCATTTAATCATTATACTTGACTAGGGATATTTAAGATAAACAACATAATTGTAAATCTTAGGACTTCATTATATTAAATATCCAATAAATAATAAATGAATTTCTAGCCACAAATAATTCACACTAAACTAGATTGCCTCTAGGGCATCTATTCCAACATCTTCTCAACAACTTCATCAACTAACTTGTTCAAATCAGCAGCCTCCTTTCAGCATTCTCAGCAGCAGTTTCCTCAGCACCAGCCTCATCTTCAGACTGTTAAAAGAGATCCTTTGATGTAAGAACAACAGGGATTCCTTTCTTCTTATTATGTTTCTTAAGAGCTTCTGCAATAACCTCTTCTGAATCAATACTGGTTTCTCTGGTCTCTAAAGAAGGTACTTTCTACAGATCCAAACCTGTGATGATGATGTCAAGTTTGTTGATCACCAAACATTTGAACTTGGTAAACTCAGTGGAAAAATCAAATAAACCATGTCTTAAATCCTCCACTCCATCTAACATAACCTCACCCCTATCTAGAACTTGAGAGAAGTCCAGATTACCAGACACTTTAGGGGTTGAAGCAGCTCTAGGTTTGATAAATTCTTTCTCTTTCACCTCTTTAGCATTCAACTCAGAGTAAAACTTCCACTATCCTTTTACAGTGTAAACTCTCCTAATCATTTGAAGTAATGCCTCATCTACTACTCCAAAACCAGTAGTAATGTTCTCCTCATCCTTCAAGGAAACTCCAAAGTGTTTGAAAAACAATGGTAAGACATTGGCATAAGGCAGGGAATGGTTCCAAGTCCAAGTGCCACAGTAAACATATGCTCCATCACAACAGTTGGAAGGTCTACCTCAAACCCTAGACAAATCACGTATATCAAAATCAACACCTTGTCTGTCACCAGCTCTTTGGAATACTCTCTGAGAACTACACATCTCATAATGATTAGAAACAGAATTTTGGCTTCACAGGTAAACACAGAGTGTGTTAACGTTTTTTGTTCAGAAGTGGTTCCCTCCAAGAAAAACAAGGCTTTTGCTTTCCCCAAAATTTCTTTCCTATCAGGGTGATCACTGACCTTACTTCCTAGGTACTACCAAAACTTTGGAAAACACCTTGTGATCCAACCTAATGTCAACACCAGCCACTTTGTAAGTAAGAATATACCTATTACTATCATCCAGTTATTGAACTAAATTTAGATAAAACAATCTTGTCAACCTAGGGTAAGCCTCAGAAGGTGGATTCAACAAACTCCCAACAGATGAGTTTCTCAAATTCTTAATATAGTGTAGGTCCATTACATCCAACAACTCATTACTTATTAGACTACAAAAAGAAACTTTGGATGATGCATACCCATCCATCCTTTAACCTCAGAATTAACAAACCAACAGTTAGGTAACAAATTCTTACCAAAATTGGTGGCTTTCTTGGTCTTCACAGCATTGTGTTTCACCCTCTTCTTTTCTTGAATTGCTTCACCCTTATTTTCATCAGCTTTCTTCTCTTTTGAAGATGGCACACGCTTATTTTCTCCTTTCTCAGCAGTCACTTCCTTTTTCTTCTTACTTGATTCTTGCTCTTGAAACTTACTCCCTTGATCTTTGTCCTTCACCATTTCTTCGTTTGCAGACTCATATTCTGACTCAACCATTGATTCTTCCGGAACTTCCTTTCCATTATTGACCTTATTTGAGGGAGGTGATGTCTCATGGACACTGGTTGTGTCTTCTGAATCTGATCCATGGATGGTGATCTTCCTGTTAGCCTTCCTCTTCACCCTCTTCTTGGAAGTCTGACCTTGCTGCTTAATTCTTTCAGACTTTCGCTCCATTTTGGTTAGGGTTTGAGAGAGTTTTAGATAAAGGGGGGAGAGAGAGAGATAGACAAACAGATATAAGTAGATAATGAGAGAAATAAGTCCCGAAGTTGGCTTAAGTAGGCAGAAGAGATTGATTTAAAGAAGGATATTGCATGCAAAAAGATTTCAGAATATTTCTGAAGATATTTTAAGATATTTTATCCAAATCTCTGAACATTTGAATTATTCTGTAATTATCTAAAAAGATATTACATAATAATCCACGATCCAATTTATTAAAGAATACAAATCCACTTAATGAAAGTATGTATAAGTTGTTCAAAGCTTTGAGAAGTTCCAGGCCAACACGGAAACTTCAAAGCTTTGAGTCATACTTTCAAGGCTTAAGAAAGTATGATCTCAAGGCTTAGAGATCCACACATATAATAAAAATAGAGACTAATACTCCCTCTAAACCAATGAATCCTTGTTTAACATACCCAATCCAAGCCTTAGGGATGCAAACCTCTCATCTGGCAATGGTTTAGTGAAAACATCAGCTATCTCCTTAGAAGTATAAACAAAAGATAGAACAATATCACCTTTTTCAGCATGATCTCTAAAAAAATTATGTCTCACATCTATTTGCTTTGTCCTTGAATGTTGAACTGGATTCCTTGAAATAGAAATAGCACTTGTATAGTCACAGTTTATAGGCACGTTTCTGAATTCATATCCAATATCTCTTAGCTGTTGAGCAATCCATAAAACTTGTGAGCAACAAGCTCCAGCTGCAATGTATTCAGCTTCTGCAGTTGATAGAGCTACTGAATTTTGCTTCTTTAAATGTCAACTTATCAATGAAGAACCAAGGAACTGGAAACATCCAGAAGTGCTCTTTGTGTCTACTTTGTATCCTGCAAAGTATGCATCTGAATAACCACTCAACATGAAGTTAGATCTTCTTGGATACCAAATCCCCAAGTCTTTGGTTCCATTCAAATATCTGAAAATAGTTTTCACAAAAATCAAATGACTTTCTTTCAGCTTGAAATCTAGCACACATGCACACGCTAAACATAATATCTGGTCTACTATAATTTAGATACAGAAGTGAACTAATCATACCTCTAGATTCTTTTTGACTCACACTCTTACTAGTTGGGTCTTTGTCTAAAGACAGTGATGAACTCATTGGATTTTTAACTACCTTGGACTGTGACATGTTATACTTTTTCAACAAGTCCAGGGTATATTTCCCTTGATGCACAAAAATTCCTTTCTTCATTTGATGTACATGAAGTCCAAGAAAGAAATTCAGTTCTCCCATTAAGCTCGTCTCAAATTCCCTGCACATTAGAATTGAAAACTCTTTTGAAAGAGCATCATTAATAGCACCAAATAGAATATCATCAACATATATCTGTACAACTAAAAAATCCTTTTCCCGACTTATTGATCAAAAGAGTTTTGCCAACCAATCCTCTCTTGAAACCATTTTCCAGTAAGAACTTAGAGAGTCTGTCTTACCAGGACCTTGGAGCTTGCTTAAGTCCATACAAGGCTTTGTATAATTTGTAAACATAATCAAGAAAGGTGTCACTTTCAAAACCTGGTGTTAAAGCAACATATACTTCTCTTGTAAATAACCATTCAGAAAAGCACATTTGACATCCATTTGAAAAATTTTTATATGGTTATGTGATTAAAATGCAAGAAGTATTCTGAGAGCTTCTAAACTTGAAACATGGGCAAATGTTTCCCATAGGAAATACCTACTTCTTGATTGTATCCATGTGCAACCAGTCTTGCTTTGTTTATCACAACCTTACATTTTTCATCAAGTTTGTTTCTGAACACCCATCTAGTTCCAATCACAGATTGATCCTTTGGTCTGGGAACCAATATCCAGACTTTGTTCCTTTCAAACTCATTCAGCTCATTCTACATTGAAATTATCCAATTTTCATCTTCTAGTGCTTCTTTTGCATTCTTGGGCTCAATGAGTGATACAAAAGCACTAAAAGCATACAAATTCCTCAATTGGTATCTTGTCTGAGTTCCAGTAGTTGGATCTGATATGATATTCTCTGCAGGATGATCTGATAAATATTTAAACTTCATTCAGGGTGTCCAAGTGTATGGTCCTTCAAGACTTCGATTTCTTGACACAATATAAGGAGCATCAAATTTCTCGTCAGTCTCAGTCTCAAGGCTTTGAAATTTTGGCTCAGCAGGGGGTTCAAGGCCTTGAGATTCTCCTGAAAGTTTCTGCTGTGTAGTTTCGCTTCTATCGACTTTCTCATAGTCATCATAAGCCTCATACTTGTTCAAATTGAGATCTGCAAAACTTTCACTCAGAGAATCATCAGTACTTTCATCAAAAATTACATGAATGCTCTCCTCTACAATCTTAGTTCTCTTATTGTAAACCCTGTAAGCTTTGCTAGTTTGAGAATAACAAGAAACTCACCTTCATCACTTCTAGCATCAAACTTATCAAGATTGTCTTTGCCATTGTTTTGCACAAAACAAGTATAGTCAAAAGGCTTAAAGTATGCAACAATAGGCTTTCTGCCTTTGAACAATTCATAAGGAGTTTTCTTTAGAATAGGCCTGATCAAACATCTATTGAGCACATAGTGGGCATTGTTAACAGCTTCTGCCCAAAAAAATTTGGCAAATTACTTTCAAGTAACATGGTTCTAGACATGTCTTCAAGAGTTCTATTTTTCCTCTCAACTACACCATTCTGCTGAGGAGTTCTAGGTACAGAAAAATTATGTGAGATACCATGCTTTGCACAAAATAAGTCAAAATCAAGTTGATCAAATTCCCTACCATGATCACTCCTAATAGATGCAAAAGGTGAGTTTTTTAAAGTTTGAATCTCTTTACAAAGTTTTGAAAATTCAAATAATGCTTCAGACTTATCTCTAATAAACATAACCCAAGTAAATCTAGAATAATCATCAACCACAAAAAGCATATATCTCTTACCTTTGGGTGTTTGTACCCTCATTGGACCACACAAGTCCAAGTGCATCAATTCTAAACGTCTTCAAGTACTTACAAAGTTCTTTGGCTTGAATGAACTTCTGGTATGTTTACCTTGAGTGCATGCCTTGCAAATCTCATCATCTTTGAATTTTAGGATTGGTAATCCTCTTACCAGATATTTTGAGATGAGTTTGTTTAAAGTATACATGCTTATATGACCAAGCTTTCTATGCCACAGCTTTGAGTCATCCTTCAAAGCTTTGAGACATTTCAGAATATCACCTGCAACCTTATCAGTACATAGTGCATAAACATTATGTGATCTCGGAGCAGTGAGAATGCAATTGCCTGATTTTTCATCTTGCACGACACATTTCTCCTTGTCAAAAACTACCTTATTTCCTTTATCAAAAAGCTGAGAAATACTCAATAAATTATACTTAAGACCATCAACTAAATAAACATCTGAAATTGAATATGTAGAGTTGTTACCAATGCTTCCTATACCAATTATGTTGCACTTTGCTTTGACACCAAGTGAGATTGTTCCCTCTGATTGCTCTTGAAGCTCTGTGAATAAAGATTTCTTTCCACTCATGTGCCTGGAACATCCACTATCCAAAATCCATTTCTGATCTTTCAAAGCTTTGGTGACAACCTGCAAGATTTAATCAATGCCTTAACAGGCTATTAGAGCAAGTGTAGAATCTGGTTTCATACTCAAAGTTAACCATGTTAGGTAATCTAACTCCTTTTGGAACCCAAATCTGTTTCACTTGTCCCTTAAGCTGATAAGGATAGGTATTCCTCATTATGTGAGTTATGTCCCTCTAAAGGGGCAAGTTAATTTCACATGTCCAATTTTACCACCGTAATGACACTTAGGAGAATGTTTGCTTCCTGATTTCACAAAATTGGTTTGGTTTCTTCTTGGAAAATTTGGATTATAACCAATTCCACTTCTGTATACATAATGCATACTTCCTCCAAGCATAAGATTTAGCTTCTGTTCAGAGCCAGCAAAAGTTGAAAGAATTTTCTTAGATTCTTGAAGCTTACTATTCAATGAAATGTTTTGTTGTTCTAAATCATCTGAATGAATTTTTAGATCAACAAACTTCTCAGTTAAAAGAGTGTTTTGATCACCTACTTCTTTGACCTGTGATTTCAAATCTTTGAATCTGCTGTCCAAGGCTTTGAAGACACTATCAATTTTTAACTTAGTAGCTTCAAGACATTTGTTATGAAAACCCAAATCCTAATTTTCTTTTGCTTTATCATGAACCTTTATTCTTAAGGAATCAATCTCATTCCTCTAACTTTCCTCATTTAAAAACATACTTTTGAGGGTTTCAGGTAAGACATTAGAAGGACTAGATAAAAGATTTTTTACCATGTCTTCAATTGGCTTTTCAGTAGAGTGGTATTCTTGATGTCTAGCCATTAAACATAGATTGGCTTGGTCTTCATCAAAATCTGAGTATGAAGAGTCTGAATCACTCCATGAGGCTACCATTTCCTTCTTCCTTCTGTTGTCATTTTCCTTCTTAGGAAATTGCCTGTTTTTATTATTTTGATGGCAATCTCTTACCAGATGATCTGCATCTCCACATTCATAGAAATTCATAACTTTAGGTTTATGTGAATGTGAAGTAGACTTACCTTTCTGATCCTTACTGGTTGAGGATCTGAATTTTTCTTTGCTGTAGTCCTTGTTTCCAAAGTTTCTCTTCTTCTTCAGAATTCTTGCCAAGGCTTTGGAGATCAGGGCTAAGGCTTCTTCTTCATCATCATCATCATCCTGTTCAAGGCTTTGGGATTTTTCATTGTCCTTTACCTTGAGTGTCAGGTTATTGATGTTGTCACTCAATTTACCATCAACCTTCTTCATGGAAATCTAATGAGTGAGTAGTTTGTTGGGTTTTGATTCATGGATCGCGCAAACGGAAGGATAATCAAACAAACAACCATGCAAAACCCTCCAAGGATCACAAGTCTAGATGCATAACGATAGTGAAAGTAAGAAATCATAAACACACCTTTGGGTTCTCCTTGATGACTTCAAACGCGAATAGTGTCACGTTCTCTATAGTTGATCCACGCCTAGAGTTGTTCCTAGATCTCCAATCTCCTTGGTGCTAGCCCGGAATGAAAGGAGGGTGAAGGAATCACGCAAAACGAGGCACAAAAAAGGGCTCGGCCCTCTTGTGGCGTCGGGGACGAGTGGGCGGCGGCAAGGGGGCGGCGTCCCTCTTGTTGCTTGCTCTCTCTCTCCTTTGTTCTCTCCTACTCTTGTTATGTTCTCTTTAGAGCATAAGTTGTGTAGGGAAGGATGGAGGAGGGTCCTTTATATAGTCCAACAACTCCTTGTTAACTACCTAAAGGACTTATTCTAGTCCTACTAGAATTCAATTTAGTCCCTTCCTTGCAAATTAGTCCCTACTAAGTTTGCAAGGGTTTGCAAAGTGATCCTTCTAATTAATTAATCCAATTAATTAATTCCCAAATCTAGTACAACTCTATATAGCGTGTGACCCCATAGGTTCTATCTAGTTGGTAGCAACTCTTTGCTAATATGGAGCGGTTTCTAGCAAAACATCCATTCTAGCCAACTAATAGAATAGTCATCTAGACAACCTTGTACAAGTAATTGTCTCATCCCTTTGCCTCCATATCCGGATTGGACACGAGACATACAAGTCACACTCGTATATCCAATCCCTAGTTTCTCAATCCATGGAATAGCCTTATTCGTGCAAATAACATCAATATCCCAGATATTGATTTATTTGAGTCTGGCCAGACATTCTATAAGCACTATCCTCGAGTGGCCTTGGATATTTGCTCCCGTTATGTGGGAGGGGCAAATCCTCTCTACGTCCACTACGATCTCTAAGCTTGCTTCTCATTGTATCCAGTACACGCCTTTATAACTACCCAGTTACGGTGTAGCGTTTGACGCTACCAAGATCACAATGATCCACAACTAGAATATCTAGTGACTTCAAGTCTAAGGATGACAATACCATTGTACCCGAGAAGCACTTGTGACTTAACATAACGTGTATGTAGCCTTCTCGGTAATGGGTCAATCCAGTGCAACATTCCGTAATGCACACCTATGTGTTGGATCGTGATATCTCCATATCAATCCAACCCCATACTAGTCTATAGATGATTGTCCCATTTAATCATTATACTTGACTAGGGATATTTAAGATAAACAACACGATTGTAAATCTAAGGACTTCATTATATTAAATATCTAATAAATAATAAATGAATTTCTAGCCAATTACAAATTCATACTAAACTAGATTGCCTCTAGGGCATCTATTCCAACATAGTTTTCCTTGTAGGTCATCAATTTCCAGAAATCTTAGGTCTTGAGCCTCTTCAATTGCAGTTCTCTTAGGCTCCCATTTTGCCTTTGGCAAGCTTCTGAGTACCTTCCTGACCTTGTCCGCATTTGAGAAAGCTTTTCCCAAGGATTCCAAGTTGTTCACAACGTATGTAAACCTTTTGAACATATCTTTGATGGATTCATCAGAATTCATCTTAAATAGTTCATACTGTCTCAAAAGGATATTAATCTTGTTCTGCTTGACTTGGCTGGTTCCTTCATAAGTTACAGTCATCTTGTCCCATATCTCTTTTCACTTTTGAAGTTGGATATCCTGTTAAACTCATCTGCACTAAGAGCACAATATAATAAGTTCGAAGCATTGTAATTCTTTGATACCTTTTCCAGTTCAGTAACTGAGAGATCTTCATGAGGCTTGACAGTTCTAACTCCATTGACAGTAGTATAGAACACATTTTTGTCCCATTCACAACAATAGACCATAGTTCCATGTCCTGGTCTATGATGAACATCAATGCCTTCCAGTGAACAAAGTTATCACCACAAAACAATGGGGTTCTATTAGCTGCTCTTCCCTATGAGAATCATTTATCACCTACATTACTCATTGTCACAAGATTATTAGATCCTTAAACAGTGACCCAAAGCTCTGATACCAATTGAAAGTTTGTAATATAAGTGTAAAACATGATCTAAATACTCTAGAAGGGGGGTTGAATAGAGTATGCTAACTTTTCCCAAAAAACTGTCTTTTGAAACTAGAGTAGTGCAAACAGTCACTATCTCAAAGCTTTGAGACAGCTTTGAGAAACTTGAAGATATAACTGCAAGATATAGAGGCTTCAAAGCTTTGAGATATGGAAAGCTCCAAAGCTTTGAAACTTCCTGTATAAACGGAATGTAAAGATAACAAAAGTAAATAGCAATGACACAAGGATTTTACAGAGTTCAGTCACAACCAATCCTCTCTTGAAATCATTTTCCAGTAAGAACTTAGAGAGTCTGTCTTACCAGGACCTTGGAGCTTGCTTAAGTCCATACAAGGCTTTGTATAATTTGTAAACATAATCAAGAAAGGTGTCACTTTCAAAACCTGGTGTTAAAGCAACATATACTTCTCTTGTAAATAACCATTCAGAAAAGCACATTTGACATCCATTTGAAAAAAATTTATATGGTTATGTGATTAAAATGCAAGAAGTATTCTGAGAGCTTCTAAACTTGAAACATGGGCAAATGTTTCCCATAGGAAATACCTACTTCTTGATTGTATCCATGTGCAACCAGTCTTGCTTTGTTTATCACAACCTTACATTTTTCATCAAGTTTGTTTCTGAACACCCATCTAGTTCCAATCACAGATTGATCCTTTGGTCTGGGAACCAATATCCAGACTTTGTTCCTTTCAAACTCATTCAGCTCATTCTACATTGAAATTATCCAATTTGCATCTTCTAGTGCTTCTTTTGCATTCTTGGGCTCAATGAGTGATACAAATGCACTAAAAGCATACAAATTCCTCAATTGGTATCTTGTCTGAGTTCCAGTAGTTGGATCTGATATGATATTCTCTGCAGGATGATCTGATAAATATTTAAACTTCATTCAGGGTGTCCAAGTGTATGGTCCTTCAAGACTTCGATTTCTTGACACAATATAAGGAGCATCAAATTTCTCGTCAGTCTCAGTCTCAAGGCTTTGAAATTTTGGCTCAGCAGGGGGTTCAAGGCCTTGAGATTCTCCTGAAAGTTTCTGCTGTGTAGTTTCGCTTCTATCGACTTTCTCATAGTCATCATAAGCCTCATACTTGTTCAAATTGAGATCTGCAAAACTTTCACTCAGAGAATCATCAGTACTTTCATCAAAAATTACATGAATTCTCTCCTCTAAAATCTTAGTTCTCTTATTGTAAACCCTGTAAGCTTTGCTAGTTTGAGAATAACAAGAAACTCACCTTCATCACTTCTAGCATCAAACTTATCAAGATTGTCTTTGCCATTGTTTTGCACAAAACAAGTATAGTCAAAAGGCTTAAAGTATGCAACAATAGGCTTTCTGCCTTTGAACAATTCATAAGGAGTTTTCTTTAGAATAGGCCTGATCAAACATCTATTGAGCACATAGTGGGCATTGTTAACATCTTCTGCCCAAAAAAATTTGGCAAATTACTTTCAAGTAACATGGTTCTAGACATGTCTTCAAGAGTTCTATTTTTCCTCTCAACTACACCATTCTGCTGAGGAGTTCTAGGTACAGAAAAATTATGTGAGATACCATGCTTTGCACAAAATAAGTCAAAATCAAGTTGATCAAATTCCCTACCATGATCACTCCTAATAGATGCAAAAGGTGAGTTTTTTAAAGTTTGAATCTCTTTACAAAGTTTTGAAAATTCAAATAATGCTTCAGACTTATCTCTAATAAACATAACCCAAGTAAATCTAGAATAATCATCAACCACAAAAAGCATATATCTCTTACCTTTGGGTGTTTGTACCCTCATTGGACCACACAAGTCCAAGTGCATCAATTCTAAACGTCTTCAAGTACTTACAAAGTTCTTTGGCTTGAATGAACTTCTGGTATGTTTACCTTGAGTGCATGCCTTGCAAATCTCATCATCTTTGAATTTTAGGATTGGTAATCCTCTTACCAGATATTTTGAGATGAGTTTGTTTAAAGTATACATGCTTATATGACCAAGCTTTCTATGCCACAGCTTTGAGTCATCCTTCAAAGCTTTGAGACATTTCAGAATATCACCTGCAACCTTATCAGTACATAGTGCATAAACATTATGTGATCTCGGAGCAGTGAGAATGCAATTGCCTGATTTTTCATCTTGCACGACACATTTCTCCTTGTCAAAAACTACCTTATTTCCTTTATCAAAAAGCTGAGAAATACTCAATAAATTATACTTAAGACCATCAACTAAATAAACATCTGAAATTGAATATGTAGAGTTGTTACCAATGCTTCCTATACCAATTATGTTGCACTTTGCTTTGACACCAAGTGAGATTGTTCCCTCTGATTGCTCTTGAAGCTCTGTGAATAAAGATTTCTTTCCACTCATGTGCCTGGAACATCCACTATCCAAAATCCATTTCTGATCTTTCAAAGCTTTGGTGACAACCTGCAAGATTTAATCAATGCCTTAACAGGCTATTAGAGCAAGTGTAGAATCTGGTTTCATACTCAAAGTTAACCATGTTAGGTAATCTAACTCCTTTTGGAACCCAAATCTGTTTCACTTGTCCCTTAAGCTGATAAGGATAGGTATTCCTCATTATGTGAGTTATGTCCCTCTAAAGGGGCAAGTTAATTTCACATGTCCAATTTTACCACCGTAATGACACTTAGGAGAATGTTTGCTTCCTGATTTCACAAAATTGGTTTGGTTTCTTCTTGGAAAATTTGGATTATAACCAATTCCACTTCTGTATACATAATGCATACTTCCTCCAAGCATAAGATTTAGCTTCTGTTCAGAGCCAGCAAAAGTTGAAAGAATTTTCTTAGATTCTTGAAGCTTACTATTCAATGAAATGTTTTGTTGTTCTAAATCATCTGAATGAATTTTTAGATCAACAAACTTCTCAGTTAAAAGAGTGTTTTGATCACCTACTTCTTTGACCTGTGATTTCAAATCTTTGAATCTGCTGTCCAAGGCTTTGAAGACACTATCAATTTTTAACTTAGTAGCTTCAAGACATTTGTTATGAAAACCCAAATCCTAATTTTCTTTTGCTTTATCATGAACCTTTATTCTTAAGGAATCAATCTCATTCCTCTAACTTTCCTCATTTAAAAACATACTTTTGAGGGTTTCAGGTAAGACATTAGAAGGACTAGATAAAAGATTTTTTACCATGTCTTCAATTGGCTTTTCAGTAGAGTGGTATTCTTGATGTCTAGCCATTAAACATAGATTGGCTTGGTCTTCATCAAAATCTGAGTATGAAGAGTCTGAATCACTCCATGAGGCTACCATTTCCTTCTTCCTTTTGTTGTCATTTTCCTTCTTAGGAAATTGCCTGTTTTTCTTATTTTGATGGCAATCTCTTACCAGATGATCTGCATCTCCACATTCATAGAAATTCATAACTTTAGGTTTATGTGAATGTGAAGTAGACTTACCTTTCTGATCCTTACTGGTTGAGGATCTGAATTTTTCTTTTCTGTAGTCCTTGTTTCCAAAGTTTCTCTTCTTCTTCAGAATTCTTGCCAAGGCTTTGGAGATCAGGGCTAAGGCTTCTTCTTCATCATCATCATCATCCTGTTCAAGGCTTTGGGATTTTTCATTGTCCTTTACCTTGAGTGTCAGGTTATTGATGTTGTCACTCAATTTACCATCAACCTTCTTCATGGAAATCTAATGAGTGAGTAGTTTGTTGGGTTTTGATTCATGGATCGCGCAAACGGAAGCATAATCAGACAAACAACCATGCAAAACCCTCCAAGGATCACAAGTCTAGATGCATAACGATAGTGAAAGTAAGAAATCATAAACAGACCTTTGGGTTCTCCTTGATGACTTCAAACGCGAATAGTGTCACGTTCTCTATAGTTGATCCACGCCTAGAGTTGTTCCTAGATCTCCAATCTCCTTGGTGCTAGCCCGGAATGAAAGGAGGGTGAAGGAATCACGCAAAACGAGGCACAAAAAAGGGCTCGGCCCTCTTGTGGCGTCGGGGACGAGTGGGCGGCGGCAAGGGGGCGGCGTCCCTCTTGTTGCTTGCTCTCTCTCTCCTTTGTTCTCTCCTACTCTTGTTATGTTCTCTTTAGAGCATAAGTTGTGTAGGGAAGGATGGAGGAGGGTCCTTTATATAGTCCAACAACTCCTTGTTAACTACCTAAAGGACTTATTCTAGTCCTACTAGAATTCAATTTAGTCCCTTCCTTGCAAATTAGTCCCTACTAAGTTTGCAAGGGTTTGCAAAGTGATCCTTCTAATTAATTAATCCAATTAATTAATTCCCAAATCTAGTACAACTCTATATAGCGTGTGACCCCATAGGTTCTATCTAGTTGGTAGCAACTCTTTGCTAATATGGAGCGGTTTCTAGCAAAACATCCATTCTAGCCAACTAATAGAATAGTCATCTAGACAACCTTGTACAAGTAATTGTCTCATCCCTTTGCCTCCATATCCGGATTGGACACGAGACATACAAGTCACACTCGTATATCCAATCCCTAGTTTCTCGATCCATGGAATAGCCTTATTCGTGCAAATAACATCAATATCCCATATATTGATTTATTTGAGTCTGGCCAGACATTCTATAAGCACTATCCTCGAGTGGCCTTGGATATTTGCTCCCGTTATGTGGGAGGGGCAAATCCTCTCTACGTCCACTACGATCTCTAAGCTTGCTTCTCATTGTATCCAGTACACGCCTTTATAACTACCCAGTTACGGTGTAGCGTTTGACGCTACCAAGATCACAATGATCCACAACTAGAATATCTAGTGACTTCAAGTCTAAGGATGACAATACCATTGTACCCGAGAAGCACTTGTGACTTAACATAACGTGTATGTAGCCTTCTCGGTAATGGGTCAATCCAGTGCAACATTCCGTAATGCACACCTATGTGTTGGATCGTGATATCTCCATATCAATCCAACCCCATACTAGTCTATAGATGATTGTCCCATTTAATCATTATACTTGACTAGGGATATTTAAGATAAACAACACGATTGTAAATCTAAGGACTTCATTATATTAAATATCTAATAAATAATAAATGAATTTCTAGCCAATTACAAATTCATACTAAACTAGATTGCCTCTAGGGCATCTATTCCAACATAGTTTTCCTTGTAGGTCATCAATTTCCAGAAATCTTAGGTCTTGAGCCTCTTCAATTGCAGTTCTCTTAGGCTCCCATTTTGCCTTTGGCAAGCTTCTGAGTACCTTCCTGACCTTGTCCGCATTTGAGAAAGCTTTTCCCAAGGATTCCAAGTTGTTCACAACGTATGTAAACCTTTTGAACATATCTTTGATGGATTCATCAGAATTCATCTTAAATAGTTCATACTGTCTCAAAAGGATATTAATCTTGTTCTGCTTGACTTGGCTGGTTCCTTCATAAGTTACAGTCATCTTGTCCCATATCTCTTTTCACTTTTGAAGTTGGATATCCTGTTAAACTCATCTGCACTAAGAGCACAATATAATAAGTTCGAAGCATTGTAATTCTTTGATACCTTTTCCAGTTCAGTAACTGAGAGATCTTCATGAGGCTTGACAGTTCTAACTCCATTGACAGTAGTATAGAACACATTTTTGTCCCATTCACAACAATAGACCATAGTTCCATGTCCTGGTCTATGATGAACATCTTCATCAATGCCTTCCAGTGAACAAAGTTATCACCACAAAACAATGGGGTTCTATTAGCTGCTCTTCCCTATGAGAATCATTTATCACCTACATTACTCATTGTCACAAGATTATTAGATCCTTAAACAGTGACCCAAAGCTCTGATACCAATTGAAAGTTTGTAATATAAGTGTAAAACATGATCTAAATACTCTAGAAGGGGGGTTGAATAGAGTATGCTAACTTTTCCCAAAAAACTGTCTTTTGAAACTAGAGTAGTGCAAACAGTCACTATCTCAAAGCTTTGAAACAGCTTTGAGAAACTTGAAGATATAACTGCAAGATATAGAGGCTTCAAAGCTTTGAGATATGGAAAGCTCCAAAGCTTTGAAACTTCCTGTATAAACGGAATGTAAAGATAACAAAAGTAAATAGCAATGACACAAGGATTTTACAGAGTTCAGTCACAATTGGACCTGGTCTCTGCCTGAGGGATCTAATCCCTCCAGGATTCAAACATAACTTCTTGTTAATCACCACATTTAGCCCCAGATCTCAAGCCTAAGTGAACTACCTTACACTTATACAGCTTGTGGTTCCCAACCTATCTAGTTATAGGCTACAACTTGTTGAAACAATAAGAACCTCTTTTTTTCACTTGAACAACCAATATACTAAGTTTAGTGAGGCTTCAGAAATATAGAATGAATAAAACAATTCAGTACAACTAGAAGAACTCAGAAAGAATAAGCTAGTGAAGCCTGGAAGAGTTCTTCTGCTCTGATGATCTTGTGTTGTTGGAGAGATGATTTGCTTGAATGATTTGAAGAATTGTGTAACTTGATCTTCTCTGTTTTTTACTTTTTTCAACTCCCACGATTTTTCTCTATCTCTTTCTGGCTCTGCTCCATTCAAATGTAAAGTGTTGAACACTTGAGCAATAGCTTACAACCAACTGAGAAATTATAGGAACAGAAACCCTATAAATTCTCCTTTCTAATAAGCTTCAATCAACAACTATATTTGAATGGATTTATGATTTGTTTATGGACGTTGGAGCGTCCAACAAACCTGCATAAAATCATCAAACAAGATCAAACAACAACAAGACAATCTAGCATCAAGATCAGTTTAGCAAACTGCTAACAGTGCCAAGGAAAACTGGGCTAGATTTGTCTATTGATAAACATGAGTTAATATATATATTCAAACTGATGAACCAGTATAAAAAACATATTATTAGACAGTAATAAACTCATAACAAGCTCTTAGTCTCGCATAAATGACCTGCATACACAGAAATAATTAGATGAACTTAGCAGTGAAGGATAACCAGTAAATCTCAAAGCTTTAAAGCTTTGCCTGCTAGTTCATCAGAATGAACTTGGATTTTCAATCCAACTCAGCCTGCATATATTATAGATTAGAACATATATTACTAATGCATTTATATTTTCATCCCATATCAAAACTAAAACCTTCACAAAAACAGTTAGACAAATATACATATAAGCATAGTCATCAAGGAACCAAAGCTCTATGCATGTCATTTACATATCAAACTCAAGGAGCTTTAGACTTATCGCTGTCTATAACATTAATTCCAAGAGGATAAAAATTAATAATTTAAATCCTTATTATCTATGGCACTTTCGTTTAGGCCATATAAACGAGAAACGTGTATCTAGACTCCATAAGGATGGATTCCTAGAATCATCTGATTTTGAATCATATGAGACATGTGAGGCTTGTTTGTTGAAAAAAATGACAAATTCCCCTTTCAAAAAGAAGGGTGAGAAGACTTGTGGCTAATTGGAACTCGTGCATACTAATGTATGTGGGCCATTTTCCACGCCTTCCAGGGGTGGTTATGTCTACTTCATCACATTTACTGATGATTTTAGTAGATATTGATTAGTATACCTTATGAAGGCCAAATCTGAGTCCTTTGAAAAGTTCAAAGAATTCAAGAATGAAGTAGAGAAGCAACTTGGAAAAAGTATTAAGGCTCTACGATGGGATCGTGGATGTGAATACTTAAGCCAAGAGTTTGACGACTATCTTAGAGAGTGTGGGATAATATCCCAACTCACTCCACCCTGCACGCCACAGTGGAATGGCGTGTCCGAGAGGAGGAATCGAACTCTATTGGATATAGTTCGATCTATGATGTGCTAAACTGATCTTCCATTATCATTTTGGGGCTATCCTCTATTGATTGCAGCTTTCACCATTAATTGTGTTCCATCTCAGTCAGTCATGAAGACACCACATGAGATATGAAGTGGGAATCGTCCCACTGTGTCGTTCATGAAGATTTGGGGTTGCGATGTCTATGTAAAACGTTGACTATCAGACAAGCTAGGGCCTAAGTCGGGAAAATGCATGTTTTTGGGATACCCTAAGGAAACTAAGGGATATTATTTCTACAATCCAACTGAGAACAAAGTGTTTGTTGCTCGGTCCGGCTTGTTTATTGGAAGAGAGTTTGTCTCTAAAGAAGCAAGTAGGAGGAATGTAGAACTTGAAGAAGTTCAAGAACCACAAAGAATTGATCCTACTATGGAACATGAACATGAACCACAAGAGGTTGTGGAGCAGCCTCTTCAAGTAACACAAGAGCTTCGTAGATCTAGTAGAGTACGCCAGGATCCAGAGAGGTATGAACTTCTCGTGACTGAGTCTGGTGATACATTGCTCATAGATGATGAGCCTACTACCTATGAAGAGTCCATAGAAGGTCCGACTCTCAAAAGTGGCTTGAGGACATGAGATTTGAGATGGAATCCATGTATACCAACAAAGTGTGGACTTTGGTGGAACGACCAGAAGGGACTCGGCCCATAAGGTGCAAGTGGGTCTTCAAGAAGAATACCGACCTGGATGGTAATGTGATTACCTATAAAGTTCGATTGGTGGCTGAAGGATTGAAAAAATCCATGCTATTGACTAAGATGAAACCTTCTCACCAGCCGCAATGACCAAATCCATCCGAATCTTACTTGCTATTTCAGCATACTACGACTATGAGATTTGGCAGATGGATGTCAAAACAGAATTCTTGTATGAGAATCTCCTCGAGGAAGTGTATATGACACAACCTGAGGGTTTTGAAAGATCAAAATCAAGCCAACAAAGTATGTAAACTACAACAATCCATTTAAGGATTGAAGCAAGCTTCTAGGAGTTGGAATCGGCGTTTTGATGAAGTATTCAAAGAGTTTGGATTCATGATAAACGAAGATGAGTCTTGTGTCTACAAGAAGGTTAGTGGGAGCGTTTTTGCTTTTATGGTATTGTATGTGGATGACATACTACTCATTGGAAACGACATTGCTGCAATCTGTTAAAGATTGGCTAGGATAGTGTTTCTCAATGAAAGACTTAGGTGAAGCAGCTTATATTCTCGGTATAAAGATCAATAGAGATAGATCTAAGAAGCTGCTCGGCGTAAGTCAAAGTACATACATAGAAAAGGTGTTGAAACGGTTCAGCATGCAAGACTCCAGAAGGGATTCTTGCCCATGTCGCATGGAATCAAGTGGCTCTGTTGATCGGCCATATGGATGAGTTTGTTCAGGAAATGAACAACAACAACCGGAACAAAAATAACAATGTTGTTGTTGAACAAGAACCTGACTGGGCTAAAAAGATAGCTCGTCGAAACCCGAGTTGCTTCTTTGGCAAGAAGATCTCGTGTTGCTTGAGAATTGGATCAAGGAGTTCGATAAGATTTTCCACGCCATGGAATGCCTAGAAACTAGAAAGGTTAAGGAGGCAGCATTCTACTTCAAGTGAAAAGCTGACAACTGGTGGACTGCCAATCGAGTAGGGTTCATGGCTCAAGAAGATTTCATCTGGAGATGCTGAAGACTGCGATGAGAATTGCCTTTTATCCAGAGCATGTTAAGGAGCACAAGTACCAGGAGTTCATTGCACTGATGCAAGGAAACAATCCGGTGACTGACTACTACGACAAGTTCGTGGAGTTGGCCCGGTTCGCAGAAGACACAGTGCCTACTGAAAGACGCTTGGTCACTCGTTTCATAGGAGGTCTGAAGATTGAAATTCTGATAACCATGCTCACCAGAACCTATGACACGCTGTTTGAGGCCTATGGAATAGCTGCTAGCATCTGGAGAGTCGACAAAGTGATGACACGACAGCTGAAGAAGAGAAAAGGAGAAGGCCAAGATGATGAAAATTATGAACACGACAGGAGTAACCAAAGGGCAGACAAGCGTCCCAAGCTAGCCAATGTTGGAGGTACTCATAATTATGGAAATAGGGACAATCGAAACCAACAACGCAACCTTAATTGCAGCAGGTGTGGCAGTAATCATCGAGGGTACACTTGTGAAGGCTCCGCCTTGACTTGCAGGTTTTGTGACATCACAGGCCACATGGCTTCCGACTGTAGGAGGAGGATGGCAGCTGATAATGAGCAAAGGCTCAACGGGCAAGGACAACGTCAGAATCAGAATGGGGGAAACAAAGTTCGCAACAATCACGACAATGGAAATGGCAACAGGAATGGAGGACAGAATAGGAATGCAGTTACCAACGGAAATGATGATGCTGGGAACAATAGAAATAGGAATGGAGAGATTTTTGCTCAGGGAAACAACCAGAGGCCGCCTGGACAAGTCTTTGTGTTGAGTAAAACGGAGGCACAAGCACTGAAAAACTCAAAAGGTAAGCATATTAACCTTAATCTCTGTGCGTATCATTTAGGAAACAACTGTGACCCTAGAAACCCGTCCAAGCTTCGAGGACGAAGCTTAGTCCAAGGGGTGGAGGATGTAATATGCCGTCTAAACCTTAAGGGTAAAATGGTAATTCGGAGAGCTAAATAAAAAATTTGTTACGAAAAATAATACCAGAGTAATTTATCGTGTTTTACTAGTATAAGATTTTAGAAAACGCTAAGTTAATATTCGTAAAATAAACACGTGAGTGTTATCTATAGTTTACTCATGATCGCGTGTATGACGAAAGGCTCTCCCCTACACATGTTCCACACCCAATAATTTCTATTTTCTATTATTTAATTGAAAGAGAAAACCCATTTGTTCATCTTCTTCTTTCTCCTTCTCCCTCACGACATCATCACCGCAACCTTCACCTTCGGCATAAAATATCTTCACCGCCACCGCTTCAACCTAAAACTTTCCACCTCTTCCCTCTCTATTTAAGAACAGTTCTTCTCCTCCAGAACTCAACATCAACATCATCATCATCCTTGTCTTCCCCGTCCGCCACCAACACCACCAACAACAACATCACCGGTCACAACCACCACCAACACCCCACTGCTCCGTTATCCTCTCTTTCATACTCAACATCTAATTTTCTCTCTGTCACGAACTGAACCAAACAGAGGTAGAAGAAGCAGCTGCTGGTAAACCCAGCCATCAACCGTCGCCGCTACCCCCTTCAGGAAGCCCCCAAACCCATCAACACCACCCTGTTTTCCTCCGTCTCCCTCCCTCTCTCTCTCACCATTTTTTCCGGCGAACTGTTCGGCCAGCTCAATCCAACACCACCCATCCATTTCTCTCTATACCCCTAGCCCCTAGAAGGTCCGACCAAGCTCCGGGAGCTCTTGGACACGCCCAGAACCATCGGAAACAGCTCCATCGAGCTCAACCTCCGGCGACAATTTCGGCGACTTGACCCGCTTCGTTTCTCGACCGTTTCTCGCGTTTCTTGGGTTGGGTAAGCTCTAAATCTCGTCGTGAGTTGATTTAAATAGTAGAAATCGTATCTTGCATGATTTAATCAGTGTTTAGATCGATCAATTTGAATATGCATGTTTGGGGAGCTAAGTGTATTTTAAGAAAGTTGTTTTCAAAAACTTACGGGTTTTGTGTGTCTTTTGAAGAAACTGTTGGGGGGTTAGTTGTAGTTTATATATTCTGAAATTACAATTATTTTATTATTTTTAAATATTAAACTAATATTGATTAATCTTATATTTCAACTAAATAATAAAATGAATACTTTGTAAAAATTATATATGTAGTAATTTGCTATAATAAAGTAATTAGCAAATAAGCTAGTGAGTATATGTGTGTATGTTTAAAAATTTCTATTATTTTAATTATTTAATGAATGCCAACTTGGTTTTACTTAAATAATAAGTTTCATTAATTATTAAATATTTAAGCAACAAATATAATTGTTTAATTAGATATTGTTGTATTCTAAAATATTTTCTAGTTAAAATATCTCTTTATAACTCCTATAATTAATCTTCTCTTTTATTTGTCTTAGTTATGATTGATACTAATTGTAAATACAATATCAAAAGGTTTTAGAATACCACTTGGTTAATTAAATAAGGTTTTAAGAATTTTATCGGTTATTTAATATCAACTTGTTTTAAAAATATTTCATTATATGATTATATAACTGAAAGACGAGTTTATTTGGGGATCGTGAGAGATGCAATCACTATACGACCTAGCCAAACATTGGTATAAGACTAGGGCATTCGTTATTCAGAAGCAACACGTTATGACTAGAGATTTGTAAATTGTAGGAGACGGATTCGTGGACGTAGGTTTCGTCGAACATCTGTTGTATAACTGTTGAGTTGACTTCAGGTGAGTTCACATGCTTAGCCTAGCACGTCTAGCTTCGTTCGTGTCAATATATGATTTTAATACTGTCTCAAAATATATTTCAGAGTTTACATGCCTACTTGCTTACCTTCATTCGTGAATGATTTTATGTTCCGTCTCAAAATGTGCTTTGTGCTTGACATGCTTTATTTTATTTTGGTGTCGTCTTGAAATGATTCGTTGAAACTATCACACAACAATAATCCGTTCATAATGCAAAGTGGAAAGATTCGCTTGTACCGGAACCAGTTTTGTTACTTATATCGGGTTTCGATCCCTTGGACTCATGTCCTAAAATGCGGGACTCCGTGTGCCCCTAAGGTTTAGATCCCTTGGGCTTTATTCCCTAAAATACGGGACTCCGTTTGTCCCTAAGGTTTAGATCTCTTGTGTTTTATTCCATAAAATGCGGGACTTCGCGTGTCGCGGCTCTATGCCTTATTGGCTAGGGTCCAGCATCTAGGTAACACTCATAAGATTTACGCTCTTAGGAGGGTATTGCAATACTTAAGATCTAGTATGTATGTCGTGGTCACTGGCCTACGCTGGTTACAGCGAACTAATAATAATAATTGGGCATCTTTGATCATGTGTTTTTGAAACGTGCAACGGATCGGAGTTTCAACAAATGAATTTCTTTCTAGAACGTTCATAAATTATTATTTTTGCTGAAAACTCTGATAATGTTTTACTCGTATTATGTTACTGTTTTACTTGACTCATGAATCAGCAACTGTCTCATCTTTCTTGTTTTACACGCTAAGGTGTATCTCACTCAGCATTTCTTGCTGACTTTAGAAACTGCGGTTCTCGTTTTTCTTCCCACCGCAAGTCTAGGAGCTGGGACTGTAAAATAGAATGGGCACGAGACACACTTAGACCGTGATCATCATCAGTGGACTATCTAATAAATGTTAGATAAGTTTGTGTAATAGTAGCACCTCTTTTATAATACTCTACGTTTGACGTTTAAAAATATGAAGAAGTGTTGTGAAATGTGTAGCTTTTGATCTCCGCCGCTTCTATTAAGCATTGCCCTCCTGGTCTTGTCTCGAGCCGGATAAGGGGGTTGTTGCATGAAGTCACTAGATCATCTAGTTGTGGATTATTTTTTTTTGGTAGCGTCAAACGTTACACCGTGACTAGGTAGTCATAAAGACGTGTATCGGACACAATAGGAAGCAAGCTTAGATACCGTAAAGATGTAGATAGAATTTGTCCCTCCCTCATAACGGGAGAAAATATCCTAGTTCACTCGAGGGATAGCGCTTATAGAATGTCTGGCCAGACTCAAATAAATCAATATGGGATATTGATGTTATTTGCACGAATAAGGCTATTCCAAGGATCGAGGAAATATGGACTGGATATACGAGTGTGACTTTTATGTCTCGTGTCCAATCCGGATAGTGACACAACGGGATGAGGCAATACTTGCACAAGGTGTCGGATGACTATTTCTATTAGTTTAGTAGTATGGATGCCTTGCTAGTGACCGCTCCATATTAGTAAATAGTTACTACCAACTAAGTAGAAACCTATGGGTTACACGCCATATAGGATTGAACTAGACTTGGTAAAAAATTAATATGATTATTAATTATAAGGATCAAATCGCAACAACTTTCTAACTTAGTAGGACTAATATGCAAGTTGGACTAATCCGAACTTGAGTAGGATTAGGAGAGGGCCTTTTATGTAGTAACAAGGAGTTGTTGGACTATATAAAGGATGCTACTAGCTTTCTTCCCTACAAATAATGCTCATAGCATAAGTTGAGTATGAGAGAAGCAAGGAGAGAGAGAAAGCAAGGAGACTCGTCCGCCCCTTGCCGCCCCCTCTACCCGTGGGCCACAAGGAGGAGGCTGAAGCCTTCTTTGGGACTCCGTTGCATGATTTCTTCTTCCTCTTCCATTCATTCTATCTAGCACAAGGATATTGGAGGATCTTGATCTCAATTCTAGGCGTGGGTCAACTATAGAGACGTGATACTTTTTGCGTATGAATTCATCAAAGGAGACCTACAAGGTACATAACACGAATCATTTACCATCGTTATGAATTCTCTTCATGTGACCCTTGGAGGGTCTTGATCAGATAAATTATTATTTATTCCGCTGCGTATCCATGATCAAAACCTTACATCGATCCCACGAGGATAGAGTTAAGACTATTTAATTAGTTTTTAATTTAGAAAACAGTACAGGAGGAATAAGAGTGATTTTACAAATTCGTCACCCACAAACAAGAGACAGAAAATTTAAATAACAAGCTAATCTATTATTTTTTTATTTTTATAATTAAAAGTAATATGGAGAAATTAGGTAATCTCTAGATCATCTAGGGTTGTAGACGATTTCCAGATTATCTGATTAACACGTTAATTCTATCCTAATCAAGCCAGGTAATAGGCTATGACAATATTTAGTCGGTCTCATGTCATTTGTCTCGGTTGACTACAATCTCCTCTCGGTCTCATGTTGTCTACCGGCCCGTTCTAGCAGGTCATCTAGTGGCACGATAACGCGTCCTGTCATTCCACTGTTTCACATAACAGTTCAGTAATCCTATGGTATCTACCCACACAAGTCAATCCTACTCACATCTCCTACCGGTCTTGGTGATTTGGGATTGATGCTCATATCTCATCCTACCTAGTTAAAGTCAATGTCGCGTACTTCACTAGCCAACTAGCTGTTCCGGTTAACCACTCTATCCCCATTAAGAATTAAGCATAGATTATGAATAATTGAATTAATACAAAACTAACAATTAAGCATGATTCATCCTAATGAATAAACCCTAGTTCATTGATTATGAATTCCTATTTTAGTCGTGTCAATATACTAAGATCCTTAACAAGATTCAAGAACTAACATTCATTCCATAGAAGAAATTAATAAGCATGAAACATAGATTAAAAATCCGGAAAAATTCATCGTCTTCATAACCCTAGGCTCTCTAGAGAAGTCTAGAATTAGAGTTTAGTTAATAGTAATTAACCAAACTAGATTAACAATTTTCTCTATAACAAGATTGAGATAAGATGAAGAAGAAGAAGAAAAACCTAGATCTTCAATGGAGGAGCCCTCCTCTTGAACCCGCATCCTCCTTTCTTCTCTTTGCGGGAGTCCTTTTTATTTTTATTTTTTTTCCTTCCGTCCGTCCAATATAGTAGAGAGTCTGTTCTTTTATTTTTTAAGTCATGTGATCTTGTTTCTCATCTTGTGGATAATCTTGTGATCCTTTCCATCCCGTAAGTTACTCACGCTTTCAGCCAAATTTTCACTATGAATGGAGCTCTTGTAGAGGGGGTTAAAGTTTCTTTACACAAACTTCATTAAATGACACTTCAGCCCCGTCTCCATGTCTTTTCACCAAATCTTCGTGATTTCTTCATCGTTTTAGCTCCCGATTAATCTCTCAAGCTTGTTTCTCCTATCTGCTTCATCTCCTAAGCTCCCTTTCCCTTCAAAACAACACGCAACACAACTCGTGCGATCAAACGTGATAAAAATACATAAAATCATATGAGAAACGATAGGATTAACGAATTCATGCGCAAAGCTAAACTTCTGCGTTTTCTCTCTAATCATAGTGTAAAAACTAAGACTATCAACCCGAAAATCACGGAAGATGATATAAAACGTGCAAAATATAACACTAATAGAGAGTTATGAACGTATCCATGACGTGTTATATCCTTTCTTTTGTTTAGAAAATGATATATCCCGTGTCCGTTCCCGTATCGTATTCAATACACGCATCCCTACCCGTGATTTTTGTTGGGATTCTGCCTTGAAGCATGAAGAGACTCAAAGGAGCAACAAATGAGCAGAAGTCCCAGACATCTTTGCACGAAGAAGAGTGTCATCGCATGAACAGTCCTCGCACGAAGACAAGGAACAAGAAGACTTTACAAGTCTTCTTGAAATAGATTGCATTGCGAAGATAGGAAGAGTGTCCTCGCATGAACATTCTTCACACGAAGACTCGTTTTGTTTGCACGAAGACATCCTGGATGCAACATTTAAGGATGGAAACATTACGTTAGATCCTTCGGGCAGTTTTGGGGAGTTTAAATTGATCATTTGGGGTCCTATAATGGTATGTAAGCACTGTAAAACATTCTCTTGAGGTGAATAAAGGTTCTTCTTGCCCGTGGACATGGTTAGCATATTTTGTGATAGCGAACCAATTAAATTGTGTGTTTCATTGTTCTTTTCATTGTTCGTGAGGCATGAGTGGCGTGCGTTGATAACTCTCTATTAGATTTATATTTCTTGCATGTTTTATATCATTTTGCATGATTTTCGGGTTGATAATATTAGTTTTACACTATGGATGTTGAGAAATTGTAGAAGAGTGAGCTTTATGTGCTTCATTGTTAGTCTGGGCGTTTCTATGCATATTTCGATGTTATTTGTCAATTATAATTGCGTGGTATGGTTGTTCATGTTATCTTGACAGGAAGGGATGCTAAAATATGTCTAGGAGGCACGAAACAAATTTGGAAACAAAGCAAGCTCAAGAGGAAATAAAAGAAGCAAAGTTAGAGGAGCAAAAGTGGCCAAACGTTATACATTGAATTTTAGAGTGAGACCAGTGTAAAATGAAAGTCGACTCAAAGAGCTTTCCAATGATAGGTCATGGAGTTCAAACGGAGATCGGACGAGAAAGATATGGTCCGTCGAAGAGGCTAAAAATCGAGCTAGCTCCAGGGGTTCGTGCGAACAGAAAGACTTGGAAAAATTTTTGGAGCCAAAAATCTCTGGAATAAAGTAGGAACACCAAAAATGTGTTAGCACGAAGAGTGTTCATGCGCACACTCGTATGCTCGTACAAACAGAAGGCAAAAATGTGAATTTTTGGGCAATTCGCAATTTCTTGAAAGTTTGAAGCTTTGGGACTTAGTTTAGACCTAGAACTCCATTCTTTTCAGGTATTTAAGCTCAATTCATTTTCAAGTTTTCAAAGACTTAAATAGCTAGTCTATTTCAAGGCCTTGAACATCTTTCAAAGCCTTGAAACTGACTGGGACTTATAAGCTTGATCTTAGGGGGAGTTTCTGTTTATGTTTGAACTCCTAAACCCCTGTTAACTTATTTATTATTATTTGATTATGAAATAAAATGCTTTTTGATATGTTATACAACATCTCATCTATCTATTTGACTCAATTTTGAAGAGAATGTTTATTTCCTATTCTGCAGGATTTACTTCCTAACCTGAGTTTTGCAGGAAAGGAATTTCTGGGTTGATTCAATTCTGAAATCAATTTATTGATCCGAACAGCTTTTTAACATGTTTATGGATAAGGTCAGATCAGTATCCCTGAAGATACTAAGAAACTATCTGTTGGAAGAAGACTGTTAGAGAAGTCAAAGTTGTTGCCTACAAAATAGGAAAGGTTGTTGCTGAAGATCTTGAAGATTTGCAGATCAAGTGAGCTGTATATAAGGAGCTCAGTTTGAAGCATTTGACACAACTAAACGGGCAAAAAGCTAGAGACACTCTCAAACAATTCGAGGATTGTTAAGCATCAAAGAAGCATATCAAAATCTCAATCCAAGTCTCAGAAGAACACTGCACTCTCACCGAAGTTTCATTTCTTGTGATCTTCTGTTCTGAACTTTTTTTGTACATCTTTTACATAATACTCTTGATTACATTCTCAATGATTGTTTAAGGTGAAAAATAGAGAATTCTTAGTTAATCAGATAGCTAGAGCAGGTACTAGATAGGTTAGTGAGAACCACAAGTTGTAACAGAGTAAGGTATCTCTCTGTGCTTGAGATCTAGGGATTAGCTGTTGATTAATAAGAAATGAGTTGAAAATCCTACAGGGAGAAGATCCCTGAGGTAGAGACGTAGGTCCAAGTGGACTGAACTCAATATATCTTGTGTCTCTTGCATTTACTTTTCTGTTACAAACTTATAATTTTTGCGGCTTTCAAAACAGTTTAGTTTCAAGGATTTGAATCTCATTTCAAGGTCTTGAAACAGACTTATTCTTTCATTTACTCTAACTATTTTATTCAAATGGCTTGAAACTCATTTCAAGGCCTTGAATCTCTTTACAAATCTTTTGAAACCAATACTCTTGCAAAGTTTAGCAAAAGTCTGCGCACTCTATTCAAACCCCTCCTCCCTTATAGAGTATTGATCCTGCATTTCTACCTTCTGTACACCCCTTAAATTGGTATCAGAGCTTGTATCACTGCATAGATTCAACCATCTGGTGATTATGAGTATTGTAGGTGATGGTGGTTTCTCACAGGGAAGAGCTACTAACAGACATCCTCAATTCTGTGGAGATAATTTTGTCCAATGGAAAGCCTTGATGAAAATTTTCATCATTGATCAAGACATGAACTCTGGACTATCATCCAGAATGTTCCTCATAATTTTTATACCGAGAAGGATGGGATTAGAACTCCCAAATATGAAGACTCTCTTTCTTCATCTGAATTAGAGCAAGTCTCTAAGAACTATAAAGCTATGAATCTCTTATATTGTGCTTTGAGTGAAGATGAATTTAACAGGGTTTCAAGCTGCAAGACTGCCATAGAGATATGGGATAAGCTTGTGGTGACCTTTGAAGGAACCAGTCAAGTGAAGCAAACCAAGATCAATATATATCTCAGGCAATATGAGCTATTCAAGATGAATGGATATGAATCAATCAGAAACATGTTCAAAAGTTTCACATACATTTTCAACAACCTTGATTCACTAGTAAAACATATTTCCAATGAAAAAAAGGTGAGGAAGATTCTAAGAAGTCTTCCAAAAGAAAAATGGGAACCAAAGACTACTGCTATCGAGGAAGCTCAAGATCACTCATCCCTCCAACTTTATGACCTACAAGGGAAGCTCCTCACACATGAAATATTCATGAATGAAGCTGATAGAGAGCTACCAGAAGGTGTCAAGAACTTGGCTCTCAAGGCTAAAGAGAATGAGACAATTCAAAGCCTTGAAACTGAGGATGATGATGAAGATCCAATTTCTTTGATTTTCAAAGCCTTGACCATAATTCTTAAGATGAAGAAAAGTTTTGAAACAAGGACTTCAACAGATAAAGACACATATCCTCCAATAGCAAGGACTACAAAGGAAGTCTTCTTCACAAAATAATAAGCCTAAAGTCATGAATTGCTTTGAGTGTGGTGATGCAGGAAACTTGATCAGAGACTGTCCACACAATAAGAGAAAGAACGTTCAGAAGAAAGATCATGATAGAAGAAAGAAAGCTATGATAGCTTTATGGAGTGATTCAGATAGCTCAAGTGACTCTGAATCTGAAGAAGAACATTCCAACCTATGCTTTATGGCCAAGCATGATGAAAGTTCTAAAAAGAACAATGAGTTAATGGTGAATTGTTTAAATTCAAAACCAATAGAAGCCCTCTATGATTATCTTAGAACAATGCTTTTAAATGAAGAGGACTATTTCAAAGAAATTAGAGTTTTGAAAGAAAAAGTTCATGAGCAAGCAAAAGAAAACTTGCAGCTTGTTTGCCTAAATCAGAATCTTGAAATCTCTCTGAAGAAAACTGGCAGTGATTTCAAGGCCTTGAAAACCAGTTTCAAAGCCTTGAAAACACAAGTCAAGGAAGTAGTCACTGAGAACTCTCACTTGAGTGATAGCCTTGTTAATCTGAGACATCAAGTTGATCAATTGGATAAACAAAAGACTACTCTTACTGAGAAACTTCAAAAATCTGAATTAGTCAAAACCAAACTTGCAGGCTCAGAACACTACTTGAACTTGATTCTTGGAGGTAGCTTGAAGTCTTTTCACAAAACTGGTATTGGATACAATCCAAACTTTTCAAGGAAAAGCAATACCAGATTTGTGAAAGATGGAAGCAGAACATCTCAAATGTCATTACTTCAATAAGATTGGTCATGTTAAAAGGACTTGTCCTTTTAGAAGAAGAGACCCTCACATAATGAGGATCACTTTTCCCTTTCAACTCAAAGGAAAAGTTAGACAGATTTGGGTTCCTAAAGAGGTTAGACCACCCAACATGGTTGACCCTGAATATGAATCTAAATTCAGCACTTTGTCTAACAGTTGGGTAAGGCAGTGAATGGTGTTTGCAGGGTGTCACCAAGATCAAAGAGCATAAGTGGTTTATGTACCGCGATTGCTCAAGACACATGAGTGGAAAGAGATCTCTATTCTGAGAACTAAAAGAGCAATCAGGAGGTTCAATTATACTTGATGACAAAGGCAAATGCAACATTCTTGGTATTGGTAAAGTTGGTACAAATTCTGAAATTTCTATTTTTGATGTATATCTAGTTGTTGGTTTGAAATTTAACTTGCTTAGTGAATCTCAACTTTGTGACAATGGAAACAAAGTTATAGTTGATAAAGAGAAACGTGTGGTGCAGAATGAGAAATCTGGCAATTTCATCCTCACAGCCTCTAGATCAAACAATGTTTATACTCTTCAGACTAAAAAAGTTGCAGCTGAAAACTTGAAATTTCTCAAGGCCTTGAAAGAAGATTCAAAGCTTTGGAACAGAAAGTTGGGACATATCAGTTTGCGCACCTTGAACAAGTTAGTCTCCAAGAACTGAGTAAGAGGATTACCCTCCATCAAGTTCAAAGATGAAGAAGTGTGCAAGGCATGGGCACAAGGCAAGCAAACTAGAAGCTCATTCAAGTCAAAGAACTTTGTAAGTACTACTAGACACATTGAATTGCTGCATATGGATCTTTGTGGTCCTATGAGAACTCCAACTCCAAAGGTTAAGAAGTACATGCTTGTTATTGTTGATGACTTCTCTTGATATACTTGGGTAATGTTTCTGAAAGAAAAATCTGAAGCTATCTTTGAATTTTCAAAACTTTGTAGAGAACTTAAAACTTTGAAAAGCCTACCTATTGCTTCAATTAGAAGTGATTATGGTAGAGAATTTGATCAACTTGAGTTTGATATATTATGTTCTAACATGGCATCTCTCACAATTTTTCTGCTCCTAGAACTCCTCAATAGAATGGAGTTTTAAAAGAAAGAACATGACTCTTGAAGACATGTCAAGGAAAATGCTTCTAGAAAACAAGCTGCTAAAGTATTATTGGGCAGAAGCTGTGAGTACAGCAAACTATATTCTTAACAGGTGCTTGATCAGACCTATTATTAAAAAGACCCCCTATGAGTTGTTCAAAGGAAGAAAGCCAAACATCTCTTACTTCAAACTTTTGGTTGTACATGTTTTGTCCACAATAATGGTAAGGACAATCTTGGTAAGTTTTATGCAAGAAGTGATGAAGGTATCTTTCTTGGCTATTCTCAGACAAGCGAAGCCTATAGAGTTTACTATAAGAGAACCAAGCTTGTTGAAGAAAGCATTCATGTTATTTTTTATGAAAGTTATGATGGTTCTTTGAGTGATGGTTTTGCAGATCTCAATCTGAATAAGCATGATTCAGATACTGAAGAATAATCCTCAAAAGGATCCAAGGAAATGAAACTAGACCAAGACAGGCATTTTCAAGGCCTTGAAACAGAATCTCCATAGAAAACAGGAGAACAAGCTACTACTTCAAGTTCTCAGAGACATGAGAACCAAACTGGAGAGCCTGAACCATGGACGCCAAGAAAGAGATTCAAATATCTCTCATCTCATCCTGCTAATAACATTATTTCTGATCCAACCACTGCTACACAGACCAGATCACAGTTGAAAAAACTTTGTGCTTTTAGGGCTTTTATTTCTCTTGTAGAGCCTAAAATTGTGAATGAAGCATTACAAGAAGCAGAATGGATTATAGCTATGCAAAGTGAACTCAATGAGTTTTAAAGGAACAAGGTCTGGAACCTAGTTCCTCCACCAACAAATCAGTCAGTCATTGGCACCAGATGAATATTCAGAAACAAGTTAGATGAGAATGGAAAGGTAATCAGGAACAAAGCTAGATTGGTAGCTGAAGGCTACAATCAAGAAGAAGGTATTGACTATGAAGAAACTTTTGCTCCTGTTGCCAGGTTAGAAGCAATTAGAATTCTACTTGCATTCGCATCTCACAAAAATATGAAACTATTTTAAATGTATGTGAAGTGTGCTTTTCTAAATGGTTATCTGCAAGAAGAAGTTTATGTTCCTCAACCTCCAGGTTTTGAAAATGACATGTTTCCAGATCATGTTTACAAACTTGAGAAAGTTCTTTATGGTTTAAAGCAAGCTCCAAAAGCTTGGTATGAAAGATTGTCAAAATTTCTACTTGAAAATAATTTCAAAAGAGGATTGGTAGACAAAACCCTTTTCATAAAGACTCGTGAGAAAGATATGCTTGTAGTTCAAATTTATGTTGATGATATTCTGTTTGGAGCTACTAATGATCTTCTATGCGAGGGAATTTGAAATGAGCTTGATGGGAGAATTGAACTTCTTCCTTGGACTTCAAATTCATCAAATGAAGAAGGGCATTTTCCTACATCAAAGCAAGTACACAAAAGACTTGATAAGCAAGTACAATATGTCTCAATCCAAAGATATTAAGACTCCTATGAGTTCTACATTGTCTTTAGACAAGGATGACTCTGGTAAGAGTGTGAATGTGAAAGAGTATAGAGGTATGATTGGATCACTACTCTATCTCACAGCTAGTAGACCAGATATCATGTTCAATGTGTGCATGTGTACAAGGTTTCAAGCTGATCCTACATAATCACACTTGACTGCAGTTAAAAGAATCTTTAGATATCTCAATGGTACCAAAGACTTAGGGCTTTGGTATCCTAAACATTCTAATTTGTCTTTGTGTGGCTATACATATGCTGATTTTGGAGTATATAATGTAGAGAGAAAGAGTACATCAGGATGCTGCCAATTTCTTGGATCATCTTTAATAAACTGGCATTCTAAGAACCAGAGGATGAACCAGAAGGATGAACCAGATGAGAACATAGAAAAGGCACTGCAGATCTACTCAGGAAAGAAAACCACTGGTAAGAAATCAACCCCTGATAGTACATGGTTTGTTACTAATGTTGCTAGAGGTCAGTGGCTTGATGGATATGCCTCTAGACCAAGTGGTTTCTGTAGTCTGGTTAGTATGCCTATGCTACAAGGTATGAATCTGGAATGCATAAAAATGTTGAGGAAAAGTTCTCTTTGGTTTATTTTAAATCCTCCAAAGTTGGCTTATCCTAGACTCACCAGATTCTTTTACCTAAACCTGAAACAAGTCAAGAAGTCTGCAAATCTGGTGATTCTGACTAAGGTTGTTGGAATTGACATGGAACTAGATCATTCTGAGTTTTCTAATGTTCTAGGTTGTCCTAAGAGATATGAAACAAGTAACTACCCTCTTAAGAGTGAAACCCTGAAACTAGAAAAGTAAAAATTATTTCTACCTAATACCCCTACCACATCTAAGCAGTTAACACAGTCTGTGCTAACTGTTGAAGCCAAATTTTTTGTTCGCTATCTTTAATTGATGTGTGGTACCTAGGGAACACTCAAAGGTGGTAACTGACAGGGTGTTGTACTGTATGTAATTGGTGATGCATGGATATGAAATTGATCTTTCAAAGCTGGTGATGGAACACATGCTTTATAGCCAAACCAACCAGAGAAAGCACCCTTTGCCTTTTGCCAATATGCTCACCTTATTCTTCCAGCACTTTGAAATTCCAACTGTTAATAGAGAATCAGTGACTACTGGTTTTGGTATACTCAATGAGAAGGCTTTTGAGAAGATTGGAGTGGTGAAAACAAGTGCTAATGTTTGAAATCTCTACTCTCAGTATACATAAGAAGAATTAGGTTCAAAGAAGTTTATTAAACCCAAAACCTTAACCCCCACTTCCAGCCAAACCTCTCAGTCCCAAGACAATCCCCAGACCCTCCAATTGTTGAAAGAACTTCATATGGAGATTGATGAGGTAAAGGAGAATCAGCATGGGTTTGACACTGATCTCAGACAAGTGAATTACATGGTTAAGAACATGTTCAGGAGCATGAAATTGTTTAATGTGGCTGAGGAAGTGTCTCAAGCTGAGAAGAGTACCAAAAGGGCTGAATCAGCAAAGGATCTCTCTAGTGAGCATTGAAATCCAGATAAGACTGCCCAGGTCAAGGGAAAAGGCAAACAGGTGGAGTTTGAACAAGTGGATGAATATCAAGAGGAAGACAGTCCAGACTCATGTGCACTGCTCATAGATCTCAGGAAAAAGAAACCTGAGAAGTCTAATGTACCAGAGATTGTGACTGTTGTTGATTTGTTTGAGGGATAAGGTGACAATGGTGATGATTTAGAACAACAAGAAAAAGATCAGGATGATGAGGAAGAAAGCCAAGAAGAAGATGCAGAGAAGCAAGGAGATGAAGACCCTACCCCTTGATTCTTGCTTATTCTTTCTTTTTCAAGGCCTTGAACTCTTTTCCAAAGCCTTGAAATTCTTAAACTTTCAAAATCTTTTGCTTTCTGTTTTTCCAAAACATTGATCCAACATATTCTCATTCTTTTTTGATGAAAGTCAAAAACGGGGAGAAAATTTAGGTTGTTTTACCTGTTATTTTTAGATGACCTGGTTTTGGTCAGTTAGGACTACCTGCACACTTTGTTGTTGATGTTTAATAAGTTGTATATTTTGGACATCATGTGTTGATTTTATATGATTTATTCTACTATGTGCTAATGAGTATTTGTTGCTGAGGTACAGAATCAAACAGATTGGAAGATTTTGGTTTTTTCTTTCATCAAGGGGGAGATTGTAAGCTCAATGCAGTTTCAATGTTTCAAAGACTTGGAATAGCTAGACTATTTCAAGCCCTTGAAACAGATTTCAAAGCCTTGCAACTGTCTGAGACTTATAAGCTTGATCTTAGGGGGAGTTTATGTTTATGTTTGAACTCCTAAACCCCTGTGCCTTATCTATTATTACTTGATGATGAAATACTATGACTTTTTAGATGTTTTACAACATCTAATCCATCTATTTGACTCATTTTTGCAGAGAATGTTTATTTCCTATTCTGCAGGATTTACTTCCTAACCTGAGTTTTGCAGGAAAGGAATTTCTGGGTTGATTTGATTCTGAAATCAATTTATTGATCCTAACAGCTTCTTAACATGTTTATGGACAAGATCAGATCAGTATCCCTGAAGATACTGAGCAACTCTCCGTTGGAAGAAGACTGTTAGAGAAGTCAAAGTTGTTGCCTACAAAATAGGAAACGTTGTTGGTGAAGATCTTGAAGATTTGCAGATCAAGTGAGTTGTATGTAAGGAGCTCAGTTTGAAGCATTTGACACAAATCAACGGGAAAAATCTAGAGACACTCTCAAACAATTCGTGGATTGTCAAGCATCAAAGAAGCAGATCAAATCTCAATTCAAGTCTCAAAAGAACATTTCACTCTCACAACAGTTTCATTTCTTCTGATCTTCTGTTCTGAACTTTATTTTTATATCTTTTACATACTACTCTTGATTACATTCTCAAGGATTATTCAAGGTGAAAAATAGAGAATTCTTAGTTAATCAGATAGCTAGAGCAGGTACTAGATAGGTAAGTGAGAACCACAAGTTGTAACAGAGTAAGGTATCTCTCTGTGCTTGAGATCTAGGGCTTAGCTGTTGATTAATAAGAAATGAGTTGAAAATCCTACATTGATAAGATCCCTGAGGTAGAGACATAGGTCCAAGTGGACTGAACTCAATATATCTTATGTCTCTTGCATTTACTTTTCTGTTACAAACTTAGAATTTTTTCGGCTTTCAAAACAGTTTCGTTTCAAGGATTTGAATCTCATTTCAAGGTCTTGAAACAGACTTATTCTTTCATTTACTCTAACTGTTTTATTCCAATGGCTTGAAACTCATTTCAAGGCTTTGGATCTCTTAACAAATCTTTTGAAACCAATACTCTTGAAAGGTTTAGCAAAAGACTGCGTACTCTATTCAACCCCTTCCCCCCTTCTAGAGTATTGATCTTGCATTTCTACCTACTGTACACCCCTTCCATTTGTATCGGAGCTTGTATCAATGCATAGATTTAACTATCTGGTGATTATGAGTACTATAGGTGATGGTGGTTTCTCACAGGGAAGAGCTGCTAACAGACCTCCTCTATTCTGTGGAGACAATTTTGTCCACTGGAAAGCCTTGATGAAAATGTTCATCATTGATCAAGACATGGAACTCTGGACTATCATCCAGAATGGTCCTCATACTTTATATACAGAGAAGGATGGGATAAGAACTCCCAAATCTGAAGACTCTCTTTCTTCAGCTGAATTAGAGCAAGTCTCTAAGAACTATAAAGCTATGAATCTTTATATTGTGCTTTGAGTGAAGATGAATTTAACAGGATTTCAAGCTACATGACTGCCAAAGAGATACGGGATAAGCTTGTGGTGACCTTTGAAGGAACCAGTCAAGTGAAGCAAACCAAGATCAATATATATCTCAGGCAATATGAGCTATTCAAGATGAATGGAGATGAATCAATCAGAGACATGTTCAAAAGGTTCACACAAATTGTCAACAACCTTCATTCACTGGGAAAACATATTTCCAATGAAGAAAATGTAACACCCCCGATTTCCAGAGGGAAAGGAGATCGGGGTAGTGTCCTCCATACAAGGAATCACCCTTCCGTATAAGGAGTATTAGTAACAAGAAATTGAAAGGAAACATCCAAACTAGTGATTAAAAATTTACACGATAACATTGTTTGTGGCTGAGTCCAAACAGGACAGCAAGCCTAGCAAAAGAGATATTACACCAAAAGTTTCCTCTACGGTTAATTACTAATTGATACTGTTTGCAGGTGAGAATGAATCGTGAGTCCAGCACGTTACCCCATGCAAACCAGTCATATACCTGCAGGGGAATTAAAAGACACAAGACCGCAGTTTTTCGAGTATCAGTAAAAACTGAGTGAATATACACCTTTGCATGTAAAACAGAACGGCTAAGAGAGGTTATGGGGTTTGCATTTGAAATAGTTTAAACAGTAACAGAGTATAAGTATAAACCTCAGAGTTTGCAATGTTTCGTAAGATTATCAAACGTTCAGTATTTCCATTTCAAGGATCTTTTCTCAATTGGCATGTCTAATCAGAACACGACTTATACATAACAGTTTCCAGAATTATAGACAAAGCAGTTGTATTATTAATTCGCATTAATTAGGAGAGATCAGGTTAATAGTAACAGATGATACTTGCTTATAGGGGGTTATGATAACCCGACCTCTCTTCCAAGCGTTGTGGATCGGGGTTTCCGATCCCGCTAGTCATCATACAAGCCAACTACAAGACCTTAAGTGTTGAAACCCCCCTTAAGATTGTAAGTCAGAAGGGTAGTACTAGAATGCTGGATTCCAGCCTACGGCGAAAGGAGTCGGGACGCGCGGAGTCCCATGTCTTTAGGGGCCTGGCCCAGGGAATCATCACCCGAAATAAGTTTAGGGACTGGAGCCCAGGGGATTATCCCGATAGTAACGTAACGTAACGTAAAGTAAAGTAACACGACGTAGGCGTATAGCACTGTCGTAGACCCAACTGGTTCCAGTACTTGCGATTCTTTCACTTTACGTTATTAATGAATTCTGGCTTAGTGATATTTGAACAATTAGTTTTCCGATTTGAAAACGAGTGATACAGTTACGATTTAAAAGTGAGTACGACAAGTTTAGAAATTTCAGAATAAAGCACGCAAATTATTTTTAGATAAACGAGTATCACATGAAAGAATTGGCACACAAAACTAAGCATGTATCACATGTATATTTTGAGACATGAAATAAAATCACATTTTGACACAAAAGAAGATAAGCACACGAGACTAAGCATCAATACTCACCGTGAGAGCCAAAAGTGCTATCTACGCCGCTAGTCGTAAACAACGTCCGGTTCAACTAGGGCGTCGAAGACACGCTCTACAATCATACACATAAATTCCTAATCACAAAAAAGTTCGTATCTAAAATAGACAATGCATATGTCCTGTATGATATGGAAGCAAATGCCTAATCGAATACCCGTAACGTATATAAGATCCCAATTTATTTTACAAAACTAACCAATAATATTTTAAGAAGAGAAATTATTTAATATTCTAATTAAAAGAATTTACTTGTTGAAAAATTAATATCAAGTTTTATCCTTTATCAAAATCTCATTAGATGATTAATTAAAACGAAAACTGGATCTCATTTATCTTCTAAAAACATAATCTTTATTGAGTATATATCTAAACATATACAAAAAAATAATTTATTAACGTATTTTTAAACAACTAAATAAAAATATCTAAACATAACTAATTTCCAATTCCCAAAAATTTTTATTTTTATTTTATGTTACAAAACTAATTTATTTGTAATTATATCTAGTATATAAATTAACAGAAATTAAGTAACGAATTAAACTCACTAAATACAATAGGTAAATACATGTATAAGTACATATAATGCAGTTTAGGCATATTGACAGCAAGCACCCCCACCACAAATAATGACTGTTAAACATGTGACATTCACTGCCCTGTAAGTCTCAGATTGTTCAAGAAAACCCCCCTGAGCTATGTTCTTTTCAAAAATACCATCTTCTCAAATGGATTTTCTTCGCGATTTCAAACACCCACACATACCCACATACATACAAGCAATCATACATGATTATAAAGCAATTACAGCTTAGGAATCGACGAGAGGGAGTTCGATTTACCGGAAAAAGAGGAGGAGAACGGATCGGGAATATTTTCGGCAAAACTGTGGGTCTGGGTTTGATCAAGGCTTGGCCTCCGGTCACTCCAGCACCTGGGGTCGATTGGGAGGCGAAGAGTAGGCTGAGGGAGAGACGGAGACTGCAGTGGTGGTTAGAAACAGAGGAGAAACGGCGGCGGTGGCGGCGTCGAGGCTCACTGCCTCCGTTGTCGCTGCTGCTACTGTTGTTGTTTCTGTTGCTGTTTCGACGGGGCAGAGAGGGGGTGAGGCCGTGAGTGAGAGGGAGATATGAGGGTGATGATGGTGGTGGGTGGTGACGGTAATTGGAGGTGGTGATTGGTGGTTGTGATGCTCTGTTTGTTGAGTTTGGTCTCGGCAAAAACAGAGCAGGTAGTTGGAGTTGAAGAAGGTGAAGAAGAGAAGAGGGAGGAGAAGATTAAGAAGAGGTGATGGAGATAGGTTGATGGCTGATGTGAATATAGATGCTAGGCTAGCTATCTGGTGAAGAAGACACGCTTGGCGTGGTTGTTGCAGGAGCAGAGGAGGTACGGAGGTGTGGGGTTTTCTCTGGCGACTACAGCAGGGACGAAGCAGGGGGAAAGAAAAAAAAAGGAAAAAAAGTAAAGGTGAAGTGATGGGTGAGAGGAGATGTTTCGGTGTGGCGGATTCGCGAAGTCACGCGGTGGTTCGACACGTGAAATGTGGTGCACGACGGAAATTAACTTGCGACGAACGTTTTAAACGCGACGAAAATTCTAAATGTGATAACAAGCGAAACACGACCAATAATAAACTTATTGTTTGTATAAAAATACACATTTTAATTTTATACTAAAAAATATATATGATATATATATATATATATATATATATATATTTATAAGTTAAGATTTACATAACTTAAAATTCATCATAAAACTAACTAATTGAAATTCAATCGTAATTGATAATAAAACACTACGTAACCTCAAATTACTTAAATATAATTAGGAAAAATCTCGGGTATTACATCCTACCCTCCTTGGACTAAGCTTCGTCCTCGAAGCTTGAACGCGGTAATAGAATATACGGGTCTCTAAATGCCAATATACTAATGCAGTAACAAGTAGACAAGAAACACATGAAATGCAAGTGACTAATGCAATGTGACGGTATGAGGATAACATGATTATATGCGATGAGATGCTAGGGCATGTAATAGTAGGAATTAATGGGGTGTTACATCCTCTCCCCGTTATAGGAGTGACGTCCCCGGAACTTGGTTAATACCTCATCGACGAAGAGGGGCAGATACTTATTCCTCATCTCATCCTCGGTTTCCCAAGTAGCTTCCTCGGTCAGATGATTCGTCCATAGAACTTTGACCAAGTTGGTGCTCTTGTTCCGTGTTTCCCTCGTCTTGCGGTCTAAGATCTTGACTGGATGTTCCTCCTAAGTTAGCGCATGATCAAATTCTTTGGGTTCAGGATCTAGGATGTGAGATTTGTCGGCGATGTATCTCTTAAGCTGCGATACATGGAATACGTTGTGAACACGTCCGAGATTCGATGGCAAATCCAGTCCATATGCCAACTCTCCAATCCTTTCCACGAAATCATATGGTCCAATGAACTTCGGGCTTAACTTCCCTTTCTGGTTGAACCTCTTTACTCCCTTGGTCGGTGAAACTTTCAGAATAACTTTATCGCCTACTTGGAACTCGAGTGGCCTTCTTTTCTGATCAGTGTATGAATTCTGCCTGTCTTGCGCTGCTTTCAACTTCTGCTGAATAAGTCGAACCTGGTCAGTCATATCCTCAAGGATCTGTGGTCCAAGTACAACTGTCTCGTTGATGTCGCTCCAGCAAAGTGGAGTCCAACACTTTTTCCCGTACAGTGCTTCATGAGGTGCCATCCCAATGCTTGCATGGTAACTGTTGTTGTAGGAAAACTCAATCAGCGGTAGTCTATCAACCCATGAACCCTGAAAATCCATGACACAAGAACGCAACATATCCTCCAAAGTCTGTATTGTCCTCTCTGTTTGGCCATCTGTGGTTGGGTGAAAGGCTGTACTGAAACATATCTTTGTCCCCAACGCTTCTTGGAGTGCTTGCCAGAAATGAGAGAGAAAGTTTGGATCTCTGTCCGAAACTATCGATTCTGGCACTCCATGATACCGCAATATGTTCTTAACATATGCGTCTTCCCTCTGTTCCATGTTACATGTGTCCTTCATTGGAATGAGTCTCGCTGTCTTGGTTAATCTGTCAACTATTACCCAGATCGAATTCAGCCCATTCCTCAACACTGGTAGAGCCGTGACAAAATCCATTGAGATCGCATCCCATATCCAGTTAGGAACTTCCAGTGGTTGCACTAGTCCGCCCATTCTCTTGTGCTCAAACTTTACTTTCTGGCACGTGAGACATCGATCCACGAACTCTGCTACTTCATTCTTCATCTTGGGCCACCAAAATTGCATCTTCAGATCCTTGTATAACTTGTCCCCTCCGAGATGCACTGAGTAAGGTTTGCAATGTGCCTCCTGCAACAACTTGTCCTTGATGTCTGCACACTTCTGGGGTACACACAACCTTCCCTTATATCAAATACTCCCGTCTCCATGAATCTGAAATTACTTTGTTGAACCGTCCTCGATTTTCTTTCTAATCATTTCCAGCTTCACGTCTCCTCGCTGGCCTTACTTTATCTCTTCCAAGATGTCAGGCACAGTCGTCATACTTCCCAACATGTTCCTCACAGTTCCTTGCTCCATTACCTGGATCTGCATCTTCTCAAACTCTTTGCACAATCGGTGTGGTAAAACCCATGTGGAATTCACTGTATGACTTGATTTCCTGCTTAAGGCGTCTGCAACTATGTTTGCCTTCCCTTCATGGTACTGAATCTCTAAGTTGTAGTCCTTGATCAGCTTTAACCATCTCCTTTGCCTGTGGTTCAGCTACTTTTGGGTGAAGATGTACTTCAATCTATTGTGGTCGGTGAACATCCGACAATTCGCTCCATAGAGATGATGCCTCCAAATCTTGAGCGCAAACACAACTGCTGCAAGCTCCAAGTCATGTCTCGCATAGTTCTCTTCATGCGGTTTCAACTGCCTGGATGCGTAGGTAATAACCTTCATGTCTTGCATAAGCACGCCTCCCAATCCCTTCTTCCATGCATCGCTATACACCTCAAACTCCCCTGACTCATTAGGTAGAGTTAGCACGGGTGCTGTTGTCAGCTTCTCTTTTAAGATTTGGAATGCTTCCTTGCAGCTTTCATTCCAAACATACTTCACAGTCTTCTTAGTCAAATTCGTCAAGGGCCTTGCGATCTTTGAAAAGTCCTTCACGAATCTGCAGTTATAGCCTGCTAATCCCAGAAAACTTCTAATTTTTGATGCATTTTCGTTCTAGGCCAATCCTTCAATGCTGTCGTCTTAGCTGGATCAACTGACACTCCTTCTCTATAGATGATATGTCCCAAGAATGGAATTATTTCCAGCCAAAACTCGCACTTAGACAACTTTGCATAGAACTTATCCTCCCTGAGGGTTCCCAAAATTTGCCTAAGGTGATCCTCATGCTCTTCCTTGCTCTTCAAATACACCAGTACGTCGTCGATGAACACTACCACAAAGCGGTCTATGAACGGTCTCAACGTTTTGTTCATCACGTCCATAAATACTGCTGGTGCATTGGTTAAACCAAACGACATCATTGTGAACTCGTAATGTCCATACCTTGTCCGGAAGGTTGTCTTCGGTATGTCCTTCTCTGCCACTCTCAGCTGGTGGTAGCCTGTTCTCAATTCAATCTTCGAAAAGACACTTGCTCCTTGCAATTGATCAAACTGGTCGTCTATCATCGGCAATGGATACTTGTTCTTGATCGTGACGCTGTTGAGCTCCCGGTAGTCTATACATAGACTGAGGCTCCCATCCTTCTTCTTCACGAACAGAACTGGTGCTCTCCAAGGAGATACACTCGGTATAATGTATCCCTTCTCTAGTAGCTCCTTCAACTGATCCTTCAACTCTTTCAGCTCTGCGGGCGCCACGCGGTACGGTGCCTTTGAAACATGTGTCGTTCCTGGCACAACTTCGATTGTAAACTCCACTTCCCTTGTCGGTGGCATAACCGGGATTTCATCCGAGAACACGTCCGGAAATTCCCCTGCTACGGGCATATTTGCCAACACGTTCTCTGACGCAGAAAGGTCTTGAATGTAACACAAGTAAGCCTCCTAGCCTTTCTTAACCTGGTTAACGATGTTTAAGGCCGAGACAATCTTGACTGAAGGTTCCGTAGGAACACTGCTATAGGAAATACGCTCCGCGTTGGGTCCTCTTAGCCTCACCTTCTGATCAAAAAAGATGATATTGGCCTTGTATTCCGTCAACCAATCCATTCCCAAGATAACTTCAATCTCTCCAAGGTTAAACTCAATGAGATTCGATGGTAAGGTGCAACCTAAGATTTTGACCTCTACTCCTTCACAAATAGTGTCGCAAATCACTACTTGACCGTTAGGTGTCGCAACTGCTATTGAGGTTCTAGCCGAAGGTACTAGTCATGTCTTCTTAGCAAATGCAGATGATATGAATGACAAAGATGCTCCAAAATCAAATAATGTGAAAGCAGGATGATTGTGGACAAGAAAAGTACCAGTCACCACGTTGTTCGCTGCTTCCGCTTCTGTCCGGTTCATCACAAATATCTGGCCACTCGGCCTCTGGTTTTTTCCCTGAGCTGCATTGCCTCCATTTCCATTCCCATTGTTTCCAGCTCTGTAGTTACAGTTGTTACCATTAGCATTCGCGTTCCTGTTCTGCCAACCGTTCCCGTTGCCATTCCAATTGTTGTAGTTCCCCTGCTGACCAGCGGCGCCGTTCCTGTTGTTTTTGTTGTTGCGGACCATATTTCCCCATTCAGATTGTTCTGTCGGAATCCATTCCCATTTTTATTTTGCCGGTTCCCCTGGTAGTTCTGCTCGTTGCCTTGGAAATTTTGTCCGTTTCCTCGATTATTCTGCCCATTGAAACCTTGACGTTTCTCACCTGCCATCCTCTTCTTACAGTCGATGGATTTGTGACCTCTGATGCCACAGAATATGCAAGCTAAAGCTGCACCATCACAAGTGAATCCCCGATGGTTGCGACCACACCTGTTGCAGTTGTACTGGTTCTGGTTGCCACCATTCCCACGATTCTGGTGGAAATTGCCTCCACCACTACCGGTGCTGAAAGGCTTGTCCGAACCTTGGTTATTGTTTCCTCAATGGCCATAGCCTCCAGTTCCTTGCCCTTCCAGCTTCCTCTTTCCTAATTGTTGAACTAGCGTCTCATCGATTCTCCATATGATCGCTACTACTCAATAGGCTTCTGAAAAGGTGTCATAGCCTCTAGTGAGCATAGTCCTCTATACTTCAAGCTTCAGTCCTTCTATAAAGCGGGTAACCATGCGCCCTTCTGTTGCCACTGTGTCTGCAGCGAGTCGAGCTAACTCCACGAACTTATCATAATAGTCCGTTACGGAGTCGTTGACCTGCTTCAACGCGATGAACTCATTATACTTTCGTTCCTTGATGTGATCTGGATAGAACTTTGTCCTCATAGCAGCCTTCATTTCTTCCCAGTTAAGGCCTTCTTGAGCTAAGATCCTTGCTCTATTAGCTGTCCACCAGTTAATACAAAGCCGCCTCATTGACCTTGCATAGCATTGAATATTTTATCCAAGTCCCTAATCCAGTTTTCGAGCAGTACTGGATCCTCTTTCCCATAAAAGTTTCTCGGGTTCCTCTGACCTATCTTCTTAGACCAGTCTAGTTCCCGTTCATTGGAAACATTGTTGTTTGGAGTGCCCTCGTTGTTGTTACAGCCTGAACAAACTGACCCATCTGAGCGATCAGCTGAGTCACCAGTGGGTGCAATTCTTCAACTCCCTCCATTTGGGCTGACGCGTTGCTTATAGATGCGTAGCGGTGTTGCTTATCGTTCATGCGACCTACACTGTTGTCTATCGATTATGCGGTGCGGGATATGCATGGTGATATAACTTAACTAACGCATATAAAACAATTCTAATCACATATAACAACATCATACAAACAAGCATGTAATAACTGTTCAACACTTAAGTTATCTCATCGGGTACGTGCAATTCTAGAAATAAATTTCTCCCAAGTAAAGGGTCATAGGAGCTAAAGCGTGACTGCTTTTCATACATTACCAAAAGAGAGGGTATATAACCCTTAAATCCATACAAATGCAAAGAATTTTAGAACTTGGGAATATTGTCGTCCCCCAAAATAACATACCGACCTACATAGCTTACAAACATAAAAGGAAAAGTCCTAATGGCAGGAGTGCTGATAACGCCCAATTAGGGGTTATCTTTTAGCCTGATTTCACGAGTATTTGTGTCGGAATTAGCGGTTTTTGCCGGAAAATGCCGTAGAATGCCCCGGGAATCTAGAACGAGACGTTTATTTGTACTTGCTGGATTTCTGCTTATTTATTGCTATATTTGGATATGATCGCGGGTTTTCGTTCGTGTTGCCTTTTCAGGAACAGGTTCGGGAGGTGCATCGGGAAGCGTGCCGGGACCAAGCCGGGACCGTCTCGGGAAACGTGCACAAGACCGGGACACGACGGAAACACGGAAAAGCAGAAGTACACCGAAGAGGCAAACCGGGAGCGTCAGGCAGAAGAGTGGGACCCAGGGGACCCAACCTGGCCCACCAAAGGACCAAGTGGGGCCCACATCTCCACCCCCTGCCTGCGTATATACGCAGGCAGGGAGGGAGATGGGGGGTGGTTGATGGGCCCTGGTTGCGTATATACGCAGCCAGTTTAGACTTTTCGTCAAAGACGGTGGACCGATGGCAGATTCCGTAATTTTGGGGACAAGCGTTTTCGGGAAACAGCACTATTTAAAGACTCGTCCAGACTCGTTTTGAGGACACGGAGACACAACACAATTCTCAGCACAACCGAAGGACAAGTCAGAGCATTCCCGGAGAGCACGAAAGCGCGATTCGAGATTCGAAGACTTAGTTTGATTTCGTTCTCTCTCTTTATATTCAGAAACTGCGTTTTGTATTATGTCTAGTCGTAGCTAAACTTTTCACCTAGGTTCTCGGTGAACCTAGGGTTTCGTACTCAGATTTTATGACTACTTCGTTTATGGATTCATGATGATTATCTTAATTCAGCAAGTTATATCTGTTATTCTGTTTTTGATTGTTATCGTAAATGCATGATAGGATTGATCACCCAGGATTGCTATAGACCCGAGCTTGTAGGTGAAAACGTCAAGTTAGGGTTAGGAAGAAAAACCATGATTTAGCACCTTACCCTGATAGACCGACCAGAGAAAGGGAGATAGGGCTAGCATCGAAAAACGTGAGACCAACTGATAGAGAATTTGGCCCAGGCCATTCGGACAGGTTAGAAACCCTAACAGGATTAGACCGAGACTGCAGATTTAGGCAGCTTAACAAGAATCCGAAAGTCTGCAGGATCGGGATTACGTGTGGAATCTGAAAAGTCACTGCACAACTGGTACGTTGCACAGATATCGAAACTGCTGAGTGTTTTCATAATCGAACGTAAAACTGAAATCTGTAGAAACCCTAGGGGATCCTGGAGCCTAGTCTTCATCTATTATTGTTTCACCCGATTCAGCTTATTTCAGAAAACGTCACAAAAAAAAATATTTGCGTTTACGTTTTTAATTTCTGTTTTTAGTTTAGTCACTATAATCACAACCTACTCCTCCTGGTTACTACACTTGGTTAACCGAAACTGACAACGTAAGTAAACCCGAAACAGTCCTCGTGGGAACGATCACCCGAGTCTAATTGCACCCGGTATTACAAGATTCGTATACTTGCGATAGCACGTTAGTTTGCGCATCAAGTGCCTGGACTGAAAAAAGAGTCCTTTAGAAAGGAGTGGGAGGGTGGGGCTCCCTACTATCTAGTCGTCGAAAGTCTCATAGTCGGTGATTTCGATCTCAAACCTAGGGTTTTTTGGGTCGGCCCAATGCATCTCGGCCTGCACCAAACGGGCACAAAGGGACTCAGGGGTTACTGTCCATCCACCGTCATGACGGTAGCCGACAGGCTGGGGTCTCAAAGAGTGGTTCACTATGCCACGGTACTCGTGCTTAAGGGCCATGTAAGGCTCAACACTTGGAAGAGATGCTAGGATGCAGTGCACCTTCACCAGGTTATGGTAGAAATTATCGGTACGGTGGTACTTAAGGGCCCAAAGCTCACATCGCGCTTCTACCCTGTTGCAGAATCAGGTTGATGGTCTCCCCAGGCCTTCGCTGGGTACCAGCAGAATAGTTGCCCCTAAATTCTGCACGAGTCGGGGTTCAGATTCTTACGGCCATCTACAAGGTAAGAAAAAAATATATATTAGTCTAATATTCATCCTCCTAAAGGTTCTTTTAAGGTAAGTCACCCTAGGAGTCTGTAAATAAACTAAAGCGCATATAAACATGACAGAAGCATAAGGCATATAACAATTTAGCAATGTTGGAACAAGTAAAAGAGAACACCCATACGCCCCGGCTTGTATTTTTTTACTTATCTTTTATGTTGCCCTAATCAATTTCAAACTTGGTTGTAGTAAATTTCAAAAAAATTAGTTTTTAAATTTTTTCTCCCTGCAGTCCTAATTGGATGTCACTGCTCTGATACCAACTGTAACACTCTCGATTTCCAAAGGGACAGGAGATCGGGGTAGTGTCCTCCATACAAGGAATTATCCTTTCGTATAAGGAGTATTAGTAACAATAAAGTGAAAGGAAAAATCCAAACTACTGATTAAATATTTACACGATAACATTGTTTGTGGCCAAGTCCAAACAGGACAACAAGCCTAGAAAAAGAGATATTACACCAAAATTTTGCTCTACGGTAAATAACTAATTGATACTGTTTGCAGGTGAGAAAGAATCGTGAGTCCAGCACGTTACCCCATGCAAACCAGTCATATACCTACGGAGAATTAAAAGACACAAGACCGCAGTTTTTCGAGTATCAGTAAAAACTGAGTGAATATACACCTTAGCATGTAAAACAAAATGGCTAAGAGAGGTTATGGGGTTTGCATTTGAAATAGTTTAAACAGTAACAGAGTATAAGTATAAAGCTCAGAGTTTGCAATGTTTCGTAAGATTATCAAACGTTCAGTATTTCCATTTCAAGGATCTTTTCTCAAGTGTCATGTCTACTCAGAACACGAATTATACATAACAGTTTCTAGAATTAGAGACAAAGCAGTTAAATTATTAATTCGCAGTAATTAGGAGAGACCAGGGTGAATAGTAACAGATGATACTGGCTTATAGGGGGTTCTGATAACCCGACCTCTCTGTCAAGCGTTGTGGATCGGGTTTTCCGATCCCGCTAGTCATCATACAAGCCAACTACTAGACCTTAAGTTTCGCCACCCCCTTAAGATTGTAAGTCAGAAGGGTAATACTAGAATGCTGGATTCCAGCCTAGGGCGAAAGGAATCGGGGCGCACGGAGTCCCATGTCTTTAGGGGCCTGGCTCAGGGAATCATCACCTGAAATAAGTTTAGGGACTGGAGCCCAGGGGATTATCCCGATAGTAACGCAACGTAATGTAAAGTAACACGACGTAGGCGTATAGCACTGTCGTAGACCCAACTGGTCCATTACTTGCGATTCTTTCACTTTACGTTATAAATGAATTCTGACTTAGTGATATTTGAACAATTAGTTTTCCGATCTGAAAACGAGTGATACAGTGACGATTTAAAAGTGAGTACGGCAAGTTTAGAAATTTCGGAATAAAGCACGCCAATTATTTTTAGATAAACGAGTATCACATGAAAAAATTGGCACTCAAAACTAAGCATGTATCAGATGTCTATTTTGAGACATGAAATAAAATCACATTTTGACACGAAAGAAGATAATCACACGAGACTAAGCATCAATACTCACCGTGAGAGCCAAAAGTGCTATCTACGCCGCTACTCTAACGATGTCCGGTTCAACTAGGTCGTCGAAGACACGCTCTACAATCATACAGATAAATTCCTAATCACAAACAAGTTCGTATCGCAAATAGACAATGCATATGTCCTATATGATATGGAAGCGAACGCCTAATCGAATATCCCTAACGTATATAAGATCCCAATTTATTTTACGAAGCTAACCCATAATATTTTAAGAAGAGAAATTATTTAATATTCTAATTAAACGAATTTACTTGTTGATAAAATAATATCAAATTTCATCCTTTATCGAAATCTCATTAGATGATTAATTAAAACGAAAACTAGATCTCATTTATCTTCTAAAAACATAATCTTTATCGAGTATATATCTAAACATATACAAAAATATAATTTATTAACTTATTTTTCAACAAATAAATATAAATATCTAAACATAACTAATTTCCAATTCCCATAAATTTATATTTTTATTTCATGTTACAAAACTAATGTATTTGTAATTATATCTAGTATATAAATTAAGAGAAATTAAGTAAAGAATTAAACTCACTAAATACAATAGGTAAATACATGTATAAGTAAATATAATGCAGTTTAGGCATATTGACAGCAAGCACCCCCACCACAAATAATGATTGTTAAACATGTGACATTCACTGCCCTGTAAGTCTCAGATTGTTCAAGAAAACCCCCCTGAGCTATGTTCTTTTCAAAAATACCATCTTCTCAAATGGGTTTTCTTCTCGATTTCAAACACCCACACATACCCACATACATACAAGCAATCATACATGATTATAAAGAAATTACAGCTTAGGAATCGACGAGAGGGAGTTCGATTTACCGGAAAAGGAGCAGGAGAAAGGATCGGGAATATTTCCGGCGAAACCGTGGGTCTGGGTTTGATCGGAGCTTGGCCTCCGGTCACTCCAGCACCTGGGTTCGAATGGGAGGCGAAGGCTAAGGGAGAGGCGGAGACTGCGGTGGTGGTCGGAAACAGAGGAGAAACGGCGGCGGTGGCGGCGTCGGGGCTCACTACCTCCGTTTTCGCTGCTGCTAATGTTGTTGTTTCTGTTGCTGTTTCGACGGGGAAGAGAGGGAGTGAGGCCGTGAGTGAGAGGGAGAGATGAGGGTGATGATGGTGGTGGGTGGTGACGGTAATTGGAGGTGGTGATTGGTGGTTGTGGTGCTCTGTTTGTTGGGTTTGGTCTCGGCAAATACAGAGCAGGGAGTTGGAGTTGAAGAAGTTGAAGAAGAGAAGAAGGAGGAGAAGATTAAGAATATGTGAGGGAGATAGGTTGATGGCTGATGTGAATTGAGATGCTAGGCTAGCTAGCTGGTGAAGAAGCCACGCTTGGCGTGGTTGTTGCAGAAGCAGAGGAGGTACGGAGGTGTGGGGGTTTCTCAGGCGGCTAAAGCATTGACGAAGCAGAGGGAAAGAAAAAAAAATGAAAAAAATAAAAGGTGAAGTAATGGTTGAGAGGAGATGTTTCCCTGTGGCGGATTCGCGAAGTCACGCGGTGATTCGACACGTGTAAAGTGGTGCACGACAGAAATTAACTTGCGGCGAACGTTTTAAACGCGACCAAAATTATAAATGTGATAACAAGCGATACACGACCAATAATAAACTTATTGTTTATATAAAAATACACATTTTAATTTTATACTTAAAAAATATATATGTTATATAAATATATATTTATAAGTTAAGATTTATAAAACTTAAAATTCATCATAAAACTAACTAATTGAAATTCAATCGTAATTGATAATAAAACACTACGTAACCTCAAATTACTTAAACATAATTAGGGAAAATATCGGGTATTACAGAAAAGGTGAGGAAGATTCTAAGAAGTCTTCCAAACGAAAAATGGGACTGAAAGACTACTGCTATTGAGGAAGCTCAAGATCTCTCATCCCTCCAACGTTATGACCTACAAGGGAAGCTCCTCACAAATGAAATATCCATGAATGAAGCTGATAGAGAGCTACCAGAAGGTTTCTAGAACTTGTCTCTCAAGGCTAAAGAGAATGAGACAATTCAAAGCCTTGAAACTGAGGCTGATCATGAAGATCCAATTGCTTTGATTTTCAAAGCCTTGACCATAATTCTTAAGAAGAAGAAAAACTTTGGAAATAAGGACTTCAACAGATAAAGACACTGATCCTCCAGTAGCAAGGACTACAAAGGTAAGTATTCTTCACAAAATAATAAGCCTAAGGTCACGAATTGCTATGAGTGTGGGGATGCAGGACACTTGATCAGAGACAGTCCACACAATAAGAGCATGAACTTTTAGAAGAAAGATCATGATTTAAGAAAGAAAGTTATGATAGCTTCATGGAGTAATTCAGATACCTCAAGTGATTCTGAATCTGAAGAAGAACATGCCAACCTATGCTTTATGGCCAAGCATGATGAAAGTTCTAAAAAGAACAATGAGGTAATGGTGAATTTTTTAATTTCAAAACCAATAGAATACCTCTATGATTATCTTAGAACAATGATTTTAAATGAAGAGGACTATCTGAAAGAAATTAGAGTCTTGAAAGAAAATTTCATGAACAAGCAAAAGAACACTTGCAGCTTGTTTTCCTAAATCGGAATCTTGAAATCTCTCAGAAGTTAACTGACAGTGATTTCAAGGCCTTGAAAACCAGTTTCAAAGCCTTGAAAACACAAGTAAAGGAAGTAGTCACTGAGAACTCTCACTTGAGTGATAGCCTTGTTAATCTGAGACATCAAGTTGATGAATTGGATAAACAAAAGACTACTCTTACTGAGAAACTTCAAGAATCTGAATTAGTCAAAACTAAACTTGAAGGCTCAGAAAAACTTGAACTTGATTCTTGGAGGTAGCTTGCAGTCTGTTCAAAAAACTGGTATTGGATACAATCCAAACTTTCTAAGGAAAAGCAATTTCATATTTGTGAAAGTTGAAAGCAAAACATCTCCTAAATGTCATTACTGCAATAAAATTGGTAATGTTAAAGTGACTTGTCTTTTTAGAAGAAGAGACCCTCACAAAATGAGGAACACTTTTTTTTTTTGGATGAATGTCCATATTTGAGGAACACTTTTCCCTTTCAACTCAAAGGATGGGTTAGACAGATTTGGGTTCCTAAAGGGGTAAGACCACCCAACATGGTTGACCCTCAATATGAATCTAAATTCAGCACTTTGTCTAGCAGCTGGGTAAGGCAGTGATGGTGTTTGCAGGGTTTCACCAAGATCAAAGAGCAGAAGTGGTTTATGTACAGCGGTTGCTCAAGACACATGAGTGGAAAGAGATCTCTATTCAGAGAACTAAAAGAGCAATCAGAAGTTTCAATTATACTTGATAACAAAGGCAAATGCAACATTCTTGGTATTGGTAAAGTCGGTACAAACTTTGAAAATTCTGTTTTTGATGTATATCTAGTTGATGGTTTGAAATTTAACTTGCTTAGTGTATCTCAACTTTGTGACAATGGCAACAAATTTGTATTTTATAAAGGGAAGTGTGTGGTGCAGAATGAGAAATCTGGAAATTGCATCCTCACAGCCTCTAGATCAAACAATGTTTATACTTTTCAGAATAACAAAGTTGTAGGTGAAAACTTGAAGTTTCTCAAGGCCTTGAAAGAAGATTCAAAGCTTTGGCACAGAAAGTTGGGACATATCAGTTTTCATACCTTGAACAAGTTAGTCTCCAAGAACTTAGTAAAAGGATTACCCTCCATCAAGTTCAAAGATGAAGAAGTGTGCAAGGCATGGGCACAGGGCAAGCAAACTTGAAGCTCATTCAAGTCAAAGAACTTTGTAAGTACTACTAGACACATTGAATTGTTGCATATGGATCTTTGTGGTCCTATGAGAACTCCAACTCCAAAGGATAAGAAGTACATATGCTTGTTATTGTTGATGACTTCTCTAGATATACTTGGGTAATGTTTCTGAGAGAAAAATATGAAGCTCTCTTTGAATTTTCAAAACTTTGTAGAGAAATTCAAAATTTGAAAAACCTACCTATTGCTTCAATTAGAAGTGATTATGGTAGAGAATTTGATCAACTTGAGTTTCATATATTCTGTTCTAAGCATGGCATCTCTCACAACTGTTCTGCTCCTAGAACTCCTCAACAGAATGGAGTTGTTGAAAGAAAGAACATGACTTTTGTAGACATGTCAAGGAAAATGCTTCTAGAAAACAAGCTGCCAAAGTATTATTGGGCAGAAGCTGTGAATACAGCAAACTATACTCTTAACAGGTGCTTGATCAGACCTATTCTGAAAAAGACCCCCCTATGAGTTGTTCAAAGGAAGAAAGCCAAACATCTCTTACTTCAAACCTTTTGGTTGTACATGTTTTGTCCACAATAATGGTAAGGACAATCTTGGTAAGTTTGATGCAAGAAGTGATGAAGGTATCTTTCTTGGCTATTCTCATACAAGCAAAGCCTATAGAGTTTATTATAAGAGAACCAAGCTTGTTGAAGAAAGCATTCATGTTATTTTTTATGAAAGCTATGATGGTTCTTTGAGTAATGGTTTTGCAGATCTCAATCTGAATAAGCATGATTCAAATACTGAAGAAGAATCCTCAAAAGGATCCAAGGATATGTCACTAGACCAAAACAGGCATTTTCAAGGCCTTGAAACACAGATTCAAAGCCTTGAAACAGAATCCCCATAGAAAACAGGAAACAAGCTACTACTTCAAGTTCTCAGAGACATGAGAAGCAAACTGGAGAGCCTGAACCATGGACACCAAGAAAGAGATTCAAATATATCTCATCTCATCATGCTGATAACATTATTTCTGATCCAACCACTGGTACACAGACCAGATAACAGTTGAAAAAACTTTATGCTTTTAGTGCTTTTATTTCTCTTGTAGAGCCTAAAACTGTGAAGGAAGCATTACAAGAAGCAGAATGGATTATAGCTATGCAAAGTGAACTCAATGAGTTTGAAATGAACAAGGTCTGGAACCTGGTTCCTCCACCAAGAAATCAGTCTTTCATTGGCACCAGATGGGTATTCAGAAACAAGTTAAATGAGAATGGAAAAGTAATCAGGAACAAAGAAGCATATCAAACAATTCGAGAATTGTCAAGCATCAAAGAAGCATATCAAAATCTCAATCCAAGTCTCAAATGAACAATACACTCTCACAGCAGTTCATTTCTTGTGATATTTTGTTCTGAAATTTATTTGTGTATCTTTTACATACTACTCTTGATTACATTCTCAAGGATTGTTCAAGGTGAACAATAGAGAATTCTTAGTTAATTATATAGGTAGAGTAGGTACTTGATAGGTTAGTGAGAACCACAAGCTGTAACAGAGTAAGGTATCTCTCTGCGCTTGAGATATAGGGCTTAGCTGTTGATTAATAAGAATTGAGTTGAAATTCCTACAGGGAGAAGATACTTGAGGTAGAGACGTAGGTCCAAGTGGACTGAACTCTATATATCTTGTGTCTCTTGCATTTACTTTTCTAATACAAACTTAGAATTTTTGCAGCTTTCAAAATAGTTTAGTTTCAAGGGTTTGGATCTCATTTCAAGGCCTTGAAATAGACTTATTCTTTCATTTACTCTAATTGTTTTGTTCCATGGGCTTGAAACTCATTTCAAGGTCTTGAATATCTTTTCATATCTTTTGAAACCAATACTCTTGCAAAGTTTAGCAAAAGACTACATACTCTATTCAACCCCCCTTCTAGAGTATTGATCCTGCATTTCTACCTACTGTACACCCCATCAAGGTATACACGACTTTTTTGGGGAGAAACGAGGACGAAGACGAAGGATACAAAGACGAAGACGAAGGATACAAAGACGAAGCCGAACTCCATCATTGGAGATCTAGGTTTTTTATTACTTCTTCTTCTCTTCTCAATCTTTTTAGGGAGAAACTCTATTGTTTTGCTCTTTGTAATACGATTAGCTGAACTCCATTGCTAGGCTTATATAGAGAGCCTAGGGTTATCTAGACGATGAAGTTTTCCGGATCTTAATCTTTATTACATGCTTATTGATTTATTCTATTGAATTAAGGTTAGTTCTGGAACTTGTTGTTGAATCTCGTCTATTGACATAGCGTGATTAGGATTCAATATGCAACGAGGCTAGGGTTTATTCTTGAATTGAATCTTGCTTGATGCTTAATTATGTTCTAGTTAAATTATTCACATGCTGCTCTTAATTATTAGTGTCGAAGGAGTCATGACTCGGAAATACTAAATAGTTAGCAAGTGCGGGACGGCGACTTTAACTAACCTTGATGATACGTGAACAACAATCTGGAATCACTAATACCGGTAGGAGAAGTGAGTAGGATTGGCAAGTTTGGGTAAATTCGGTAGGATTATTCAACTGTTCCGTGAAACGGTGGACCTACAGGACCCGCTATCGTAAAAGTACATGACCTGCTAGAACGGATCGATAGACAACATGAGAACGAGAGGAGTTTGTAGTCAACCGAGACGTAAAGGACATGAGACTGACGGGAGATTGTTATAGCCTATTACCCAGCTTGATTAAGATAAAATTAACGTGTTACTCAGATAATCCGGCAATCGTCTACAGCCCTAGGTGATCTAGATATCGTCTAGTTTCTACATATCTGTTTATTAATTAGAAAACTACAAAAAAAAATTTGTTAGTCGTTACTTTAATTTACTTGCTTGTTTTGGGGCAACGACCTCTTTTATCAAATTTTTTTCTCCTGTTTACCATACTCTAAGTTAATCGCTTGATTAAAAAATCTCAGTCTGTCCCGTGGGATCGATAACTTGGGGTTGAAATACCACCCCTATATTACTTTACCGTACACTTGCGCACACGCGTTAAGAAATCGCGTCAAGTTTTTGTCGCCGTTTCCGATGACAGCGTTAGATTATTTAGTTAGGAGTTAGTTTATAGTACGTTTATTTTAGTTTTTGTTTTATTTTATTCTTTATCTATGTGCTTCACGGGTCCTTTGACTCTATGTTCTCAGTAATGTGTGAAGTTGGAGTTGTGTTAAGCATGTGGAGCGACCATGAATAAGAAGATGCATGCATGAGTTCGTGTTATGGATGCGGCATTTGGCACGACCGTAGAGACCCATGCCGATTTCATCCACCCCAGCATCATCAGCACCAAGAAGACTCATCAGCGAGTATGGGAGAACGACTTAGTATTATGCACATCCAAGTGCGCGCCATATTTTTGTCCATAGCTGCGAAATTACCACAAGAGGATTCAGCCACATGTATAGAATACGTGACGGAGATGATGAAGAGGATAACGAAACGAGTAGGGAAACTGTCAGCGGCAGGGGAATTTGGTATTCAAGAGACACAAGAGGAGACCTTGCCACATGACAGTGAGCCTAAAATTGAACCTTCATCATCACCGTCACTAGTGGAAGAAGAGATACCTGAGCCGAGCAAAGACTGCAGTGTCCAGGAACCACTGGTGGCCTCTGCCATTTATGAGGACTCAGACTCTGATTTTGGCTGGGGTGGACCGATGTGCCCAAGATGGGAGGACCTGCCGTATTTCGAGCCAAAACCGCAGGGGCCCTTAGAGCCTTGGCATGGATGGGAAGAAACCAACATTTGGAGCTTGTGGTGTGCTGAATATGAAGCTGGTGAAACACTTGTGCTCGGTGCTATTGAGGTAAATGCCCCAACTTTAATTAATGATGAATTCTCCATATCTTATGTCATAAAAATCTACGGGGAGCTGGAACAATTACTGTATGGATATTCTTATGCGGAAGAACGTGATGTGAAACTTCCAATCTCTTGTTCTATGGTCGATTCTATTGATGATCCATAAGCCATAGTCAAAGAGTTGGAAATCAACAAGTGTGCGGGTGTGGATGAACTGCATGGGTCATTTGAAGAGCATCTAGCACCAAGGTGGTACTACTGGGATTAATTTATTCAGAAGGATGCATGTAAACCTAGTGGTACTTTGTGGAATTTGATTAATAAGATAAAAAGAGTTAGCTTCTACAACTCTCAACCATCTGCACAGCACAGGGGTGCACTTCAAGTTCTGGAGAAGAGATGGTGGATGAAGAAAAAGTGGAGGGATAAAGCTTCCTCCACTATCCTTTTCGGTTGAGGTAACCGGGTCGGGCTGTCGATCTTAAATTACAAGCGCTTCTTGGGAGGGAAACCAATGTAGAGTAGGTTGTTATTTATTTATTTTTGATTTTGAGTTCGCCACAACTGGTTTTGAGGGGTGAGAGAGAGAGTTGTGTTAAATCTTCCAATTAGTTTTCAAGGACACTGGTACAGAAGACGCGTTGGGTTCCCCTTCTTGGTCGGCGTGATAGAGAAGTTTGAGTAGCCGCATCATAATCCGGACGTGAGGTGAGACTTTTCCGGAAACTGTCAAAGATCCACAAGACCCTTCTTGTTGCACTTTCGCGGACACGGTTCCCATGTTAGTCTGGGCACCCCAGGTTCCTCTAACTCTCTCTTGTCTACGTTTGAGCGATAATTGCGTAAATCCACCGTCTACACATTTAAGCGAGTAGACCTCCTATTTTATCTCTAAATCCGTTGAGGAAACGAAACGCTTAAGTGTGTGTGTGGGGGGGTGCGTATATTTTCCTAGCCATGTCTTGTCATGCATCGCCTTGTTACATTTAGTTATGTGTTCGTATTGTGCTGGATTGTGGTAGGATTCTGTAGTTTATGCATTTTGTTAGCACTTTAATTTATTGAGTTCCCTACTTAATCTTTGTGGTTAGTCGAATTGGCCAAAAGCATATAGAGTCTAGGAAAATATGAGAAAAAAAAAACTATAAAAAAATAAAATTCATACATTTTTTTTGAGTTAAGGGCAATTGATGAAGCTTGAAATCAGAGAGCGTTCATTGAAAGAGTCTCTGCGAATAGGAAGCACCGTAGTAGGGAAAAGCTTAATTCTATAGTATCTTGTGCACCAGTTTCAGGAAAGGATGTCAGTGGTATTCAGGGAAAAGTGGAATGTAAATTTTTGGGCATACCTTTAGTTCCTATATTGTGCTAGGAGGATTTGGTCTTTGGGGTAGTCGAATAGTCTATTTTCAGTAGAAACTTGTTTTCTCTTGAAATAGTGGTTGACTTTCTTGTAGAGTTGGTTCCATGTGGTATGTTGCTCTAGCCTAAGTGTGTAGTTAGGGAGTGTACACCACCATCCCTTACAGTGGTTTCAAGATTTAACGAAAAAATCCCACACTTAGTTGCTCTAACTACACGGTTGAAAATAAAAAGAAGAGAATGAAAAACAATATAAATCAAAATCTTCTTTTGGACTAGATATGGTGAACAGCCTAATGTGGCCGCTGCTCGCGCGGGGAATTTGGATTCAAATCAATTAGAGCGTCTAAGAAAAATTAAAAATCAAGCCGTGTTACACGGAATGGTGTCTCCCATCACTGGGACAATTTGTATTCAATACAATAACGACTAAGAGGTTCTGAAAACCTCATATGACGACTAAGGATGCCTAGACCCTATGAGCTAAAGAAAACCCCCCCTGAGCTATGTTCTTTTCAAAAATACCATCTTCTCAAATGGGTTTTCTTCTCGATTTCAAACACCCACACATACCCACATACATACAAGCAATCATACATGATTATAAAGCAATTACAGCTTAGGAATCGACGAGAGGGAGTTCGATTTACAGGAAAAGGAGGAGGAGAAAGGATCGGGAATATTTCCGGCAAAACCGTGGGTCTGGGTTTGATCGGAGCTTGGCCTCCGGTCACTCCAGCACCTGGGTTCGACTTGGAGGTGAAGAATAGGCTGAGGGAGAGGCAGAGACTGTGGTGGTGGTCGGAAACAGAGGAGAAACGACGGCGATGGCGGCGTCGGGGCTCACTAACTCCGTTGCGGCTGCTGCTAATGTTGTTGTTTCTGTTGCTGTTTCGCAGGGCATAGAGGGACAGTGGCCGTGAGTGAGAGGGAGAGATGAGGGTGATGATGGTGGTGGGTGGTGACGGTAATTAGAGGTGGTGATTGGTGGTTGTGATGCTCTGTTTGTTGGGTTTGGTCTCGGCAAAAACAGAGCAGGGAGTTGGAGTTGAAGAAGTTGAAGAAGAGAAGAGGGAGGAGAAGATTAAGAAGAGGTGAGGGAGATAGGTTGATGGCTGATGTTAATTGAGATGCTAGGCTAGCTAGCTGGTGAAGAAGCCACGCGTGGCGTGGTTGTTGCAGGAGCAGAGGAGGTACGGAGGTGTGGGGGTTTCTCAGGCGGCTAAAGCATTGACGAAGCAAAGGGAAAGAAAAAAAAATGAAAAAAATAAAAGGTGAAGTAATGGGTGAGAGGAGATGTTTCGCTGTGGCGGATTCGCGAAGTCACGCGGTGATTCGACACGTGTAAAGTGGTGCACGACGGAAATTAACTTGTGGCGAACGTTTTAAACGCGACGAAAATTCTAAATGTGATAACAAGCGATACACGACCAATAATAAATTTATTTTTTATATAAAAATACACATTTTAATTTTATACTTAAAAAATATATATGTTATATAAATATATATTTATTTGTTAAGATTTATAAAACTTAAAATTCATCATAAAACTAACTAATTGAAATTCAATCGTAATTGATAATAAAACACTACGTAACCACAAATTACTTAAATATAATTAGGGAAAATCTCGGGTACTACAGAAAGGTGAGGAAGATTCTAAGAAGTCTTCCAAACAAAAAATGGGAACAAAAGACTACTGCTATTGAGATAGCTCAAGATCTCTCATTCCTCCAACTTTATGACCTACAAGGGAAGCTCCTCACAAATGAAATATCCATGAATGAAGCTGATAGAGAGCTACCAGAAGGTTTCAAGAACTTGGCTCTCAAGGCTAAAGAGAATGAGACAATTCAAAGCCTTGAAACTGAGGATGATCATGAAGATCCAATTGGTTTGATTTTCAAAGCCTTGACCATAATTCTTAAGAAGAAGAAAAACTTTGGAAACAAGGACTTCAACAGATAAAGACACTGATCCTCCAGTAGCAAGGACTACAAAGGTAAGTCTTCTTCACAAAATAATAAGCCTAAGGTCACGAATTGCTTTGAGTGTGGGATGCAGGACACTTGATCAGAGACAGTCCACACAAGAAGAGCATGAACTTTTAGAAGAAAGATCATGATAGAAGAAAGAAAGTTATGATAGCTTAATGGAGTAATTCAGATACCTCAAGTGACTCTGAATCTGAAGAAGAACATGCCAACCTATGCTTTATGGCCAAGCATGATGAAAGTTCTAAAAAGAACAATGAGGTAATGGTGAATTGTTTAATTTCAAAAACAATATAAGACCTCTATGTTATCTTAGAACAATGCTTTTAAATGAAGAGGACTATCTGAAAGAAATTAGAGTCTTGAAAGAAAATTTCATGCGCAAGCAAAAGAAAACTTGCAGCTTGTTTTCCTAAATCGGAATCTTGAAATCTCTCAGAAGTTAACTGAAACCGATTTCAAGGCCTTGAAAACCAGTTTCAAAGCCTTGAAATTACAAGTAAAGGAAGTAGTCACTGAGAACTCTCACTTGAGTGATAGCCTTGTTAATCTGAGACATCAAGTTGATGAATTGGATAAACAAAAGACTACTCTTACTGAGAAACTTAAAGACTCTGAATTAGTCAAAACTAAACTTGAAGGCTCAGAAAAACTTGAATTTGATTCTTGGAGGTAGCTTGCAGTCTGTTCAAAAAACTGGTATTGGATACAATCCAAACTTTCCAAGGAAAAGCGATTCCATATTTGTGAAAGCTGAAAGCAAAACATCTCCTAAATGTCATTACTGCAATAAAATTGGTTATGTTAAAGTGATTTGTCTTTTTAGAAGAAGAGACCCTCACATAATGAGGAACACTTTTTTTTGGGTGAATGTCCATATCTGAGGAACACTTTTCCCTTTCAATTCAAAGGACAAGTTAGACAGATTTGGGTTCCTAAAGGGGTAAGACCACCCAACATGGTTGACCCTGAATATGAATCTAAATTCAGCACTTTGTCTAGCAGCTGGGTAATGCAGTGATGGTGTTTGCAGGGTGTCACCAGGATCAAAGAGCAGAAGTTGTTTATGTACAGCGGTTGCTCAAGACACATGAGTGGAAAGAGATCTCTATTCAGAGAACTAAAAGAGCAATCAGAAGTTTCAATTATACTTGATAACAAAGGCAAATGCAACATTCTTGGTATTGGTAAAGTCGGTACAAACTCTGAAAATTCTGTTTTTGATGTATATCTAGTTGATGGTTTGAAATTTAACTTGCTTAGTGTATCTCAACTTTGTGACAATGGCAACAAATTTGTATTTTATAAAGGGAAGTGTGTGGTGCAGAATGAGAAATCTGGCAATTGCATCCTCACAGCCTCTAGATCAAACAATATTTATACTTTTCAGAATAACAAAGTTGCAGGTGAAAACTTGAAGTTTCTCAAGGCCTTGAAAGAAGATTCAAAGCTTTGGCACAGAAAGTTGGGACATATCAGTTTTCATACCTTGAACAAGTTATTCTCCAAGAACTTAGTAAAAAGATTACCCTCCATCAAGTTCAAAGATGAAGAAGTGTGGAAGGCATGGGCACAGGAAAGCAAACTTGAAGCTCATTCAAATCAATGAACTTTGTAAGTACTACTAGACACATTGAATTGTTGCATATGGATCTTTGTGGTCCTATGAGAACTCCAACTCCAAAGGATAAGAAGTACATATGCTTGTTATTGTTGATGACTTCTCTAGATATACTTGGGTAATGTTTCTGAGAGAAAAATATGAAGCTCTCTTTGAATTTTCAAAACTTTGTAGAGAAATTCAAAATTTGAAAAACCTACCTATTGCTTCAATTAGAAATGATTATGGTAGAGAATTTGATCAACTTGAGTTTCATATATTCTGTTCTAAGCATGGCATATCTCACAACTTTTCTGCTCCTAGAACTCCTCAACAGAATGGAGTTGTTGAAAGAAAGAACATGACTCTTGTAGACATGTCAAGGAAAATGCTTCTAGAAAACAAGCTGCCAAAGTATTATTGGGCAGAAGCTGTGAATACAGCAAACTATATTCTTAACAGGTGCTTGATCAGACCTATTCTGAAAAAGACCCCCTATGAGTTGTTCAAAGGAAGAAAGTCAAACATCTCTTACTTCAAACCTTTTGGTTGTACATGTTTTGTCCACAATAATGGTAAGGACAATCTTGGTAAATTTGATGCAAGAAATGATGAAGGTATCTTTCTTGGCTATTCTCAGACAAGCAAAGCCTATAGAGTTTATTATAAGAGAACCAAGCTTGTTGAAGAAAGCATTCATGTTATTTTTTATGAAAGCAATGATGGTTCTTTGAGTAATGGTTTTGCAGATCTCAATCTGAATAAGCATGATTCAAATACTGAAGAAGAATCCTCAAAAGGATCCAAGGATATGTCACTAGACCAAGACAGGCATTTTCAAGGCCTTGAAACACAGATTCAAAGCCTTGAAACAGAATCTCCATAGAAAACAGGAGAACAAGCTACTACTTCAAGTTCTCAGAGACATGAGAAGCAAACTGGAGAGCCTGAACCATGGACACCAAGAAAAAGATTCAAATATATCTCATCTCATCATGTTGATAACATTATTTCTGATCCAACCACTGGTACACAGACCAGATCACAGTTGAAAAAACTTTGTGCTTTTAGTGCTTTTATTTCTCTTGTAGAGCCTAAAACTGTGAAGGAAGCATTACAAGAAGTAGAATGTATTATAGCTATGCAAAGTGAACTCAATGAGTTTGAAAGGAACAAGGTCTGGAACCTGGTTCCTCCACCAAGAAATCAGTCTGTCATTGGCACCAGATGGGTATTCAGAAACAAGTTATATGAGAATGGAAAAGTAATCATGAACAAAGAAGCATATCAAACAATTCGAGAATTGTCAAGCATCAAAGAAGCATATCAAAATCTCAATCCAAGTCTCAAATGAACAATACACTCTCACAGCAGTTCATTTCTTGTGATATTTTGTTCTGAACTTTATTTGTGTATCTTTTACATACTACTCTTGATTACATTGTCAAGGATTGTTCAAGGTGAACAATAGAGAATTCTTAGTTAATTATGTAGGTAGAGTAGGTACTTGATAGGTTAGTGAGAACCACAAGCTGTAACAGAGTAAGGTATCTCTCTGCGCTTCAGATATAGGGCTTAGATGTTGATTAATAAGAATTGAGTTGAAAATCCTACAGGGAGAAGATACCTGAGGTAGAGACGTAGGTCCAAGTGGACTGAACTCTATATATCTTGTTTCTCTTGCATTTACTTTTCTAATACAAACTTAGAATTTTTGCAGCTTTCAAAGTAGTTTAGTTTCAAGGGTTTGGATCTCATTTCAAGGCCTTGAAATAGACTTATTCTTTCATTTACTCTGATTGTTTTATTCCAAGGGCTTGAAACTCATTTCAAGGCCTTGAATATCTTTTCAAATCTTTTGAAACCAATACTCTTACAAAGTTTAGCAAAAGACTACATACTCTATTCAACCCCCCTTCTAGAGTATTGATCCTGCATTTCTACCTATTGTACACCCCATCAAGGTATACACGACTTTTTTGGGGAGAAACGAGGACGAAGACGAAGGATACAAAGACGAAGACGAAGGATACAAAGACGAAGCCGAACTCCATCATTGGAGATCTAGGTTTTTTATTACTTCTTCTTCTCTTCTCAATCTTTTTAGGGAGAAACTGTATTGTTTTTCTCTTTGTAATACAAAAACTCCATTGCTAGGCTTATATAGAGAGCCTAGGGTTATCTAGACGATGAAGTTTTCCGGATCTTAATCTTCATTACATGCTTATTGATTTATTCTATTGAATTAAGGTTAGTTCTGGAACTTGTTGTTGAATCTCGTCTATTGACAGAGCGTGATTAGGATTCAATATGCAATGAGGCTAGGGTTTATTCTTGAACTGAATCTTGCTTGATGCTTAATTATGTTCTAGTTAAATTATTCACATGCTGCTCTTAATTATTAGTGTTGAAGGAGTCATGACTTGGAAATACTAAATAGTTAGCAAGTGCGGGACGGCGACTTTAACTAACCTTGATGAGACGTGAACAACAATCTGGAATCACTGATACCGGTATGAGAAATGAGTAGGATTGGAAAGTGTGGGTAAATTCGGTAGGATTATTCAACTGTTCTGTGAAACGGTGGACCTACAGGACCCGCTATCGTACAAGTACATGACCTGCTAGAACGGATCGATAGACAACATGAGAACGAGAGGAGTTTGTAGTCAACCGAGATGTAAAAGGACATGAGACTGACGGGAGATTGTTATAGCCTATTACCCAGCTTGATTAAGATAAAATTAACGTGTTACTCAGATAATCCGGCAATCGTCTACAGCCCTAGGTGATCTAGAGATCGTCTAGTTTCTACATATCTGTTTATTAATTAGAAAACTACAAAAAAAAAATTGTTAGTCGTTACTTTAATTTACTTGCTTGTTTTGGGGAGACGACCTCTTTTATCAAATTTTTTTCTCCTGGTTACCATACTCTAAGTTAATCGCTTGATTAAAAAATCTCAGTCTGTCCCCGTGGGATCGATAACTTGGGGTTGAAATACCACCCCTATATTACTTTACCGTACACTTGCGCATACGCGTTAAGAAATCGCGTCAAGTTTTTGGCGCCGTTTCCGGGGACAGCGTTAGATTATTTAGTTAGGAGTTAGTTTATAGTACGTTTATTTTAGTTTTTGTTTTATTTTATTCTTTATCTATGTGCTTCACGGGTCCTTTGACTCTATGTTCTCAGTAATGTGTGAAGTCGGAGTTGTGTTAAGCATGTGGAGCGACCATGAATAAGAAGATGCATGCATGAGTTTGTGTTATGGATGCGGCATTTTGCACGACCGTAGAGACCCATGCTGATTTCATCGACCCCAGCATCATCAGCACCAAGAAGACTCATCAGCGAGTATGGGAGAACGACTTAGTATTATGCACATCCAAGTGCGCGCCATATTTTTGTCCATAGCTGCAAAATTACCACAAGAGGATTCAGCCACATGTATAGAATACGTGACGGAGATGATGAAGAGGATAACGAAACTAATAGAGAAACTGTCAGCGGCAGGGGAATTTGGTATTCAAGAGACACAAGAGGAGACCTTGCCACATTACAGTGAGCCTAAAATTGAACCTTCATCATCACCATCACTAGTGGAAGAAGAGATACCTGAGCCGAGCAAAGACTGCAGTGTCCAGGAACCACTGGTGGACTCTGCCATTTATGAGGACTCAGACTCCGATTTTGACTGGGGTGGACCGATATGCCCAAGATGGGAGGACCTGCCGTATTTCTAGCCAAAACCGCAAGGGCCCTTAGAGCCTTGGAATGGATGGGAAGAAACCAACATTTGGAGCTTGTGGTGTGCTGAATATGAAGCTGGTGAAACACTTGTGCTCGGTGCTATTGAGGTAAATGTCCCAACTTTAATTAATGATGAAATCTCCATATCTTATGTCATAAAAGTCTATGGGGAGCTGGAACAATTACTGTATGGATATTCTTATGGGGAAGAACGTGATGAGAAACTTCCAATCTCTTGTTCTATGGTCGATTCTATTGATGATCCATATGCCATAGTTAAAGAGTTGGAAATCAACAAGTGTGGGGGTGTGGATGAACTGCATGGGTCATTGAAAGAGCATCTAGCACCAATGAGGTACTACTGGGATGAATTTATAGAGAAGGATGCATGTAAACCTAGTGGTACTTTGTGGAATTTGATCAATAAGATAAATTGTAAGATAAAAAGAGTTAGCTTCTACAACTCTCCACCATCTGCACAGCACAGGGGTGCACTTCAAGTTCTGTAGAAGAGATGGTGGAAGAAGAAAAAGTGGAGGGATAAAGCTGCCTCCACTATCCTTTTCGGTTGAGGTAACCGGGTCGGGCTGTCGATCTTAAATTACAAGCGCTTCTTGGGAGGGAAACCAATGTAGAGTAGGTTATTATTTATTTATTTTTTATTTTGAGTTCGCCACAACTGGTTTTGAGGGGTGAGAGAGAGAGTTGTTTTAAATCTTCCAATCAGTGTTCAAGGACACTGGTACAGAAGACGCGTTGGGTTCCCCTTCTTGGTGGGCGTGATAGAGAATTTTGAGTAGCCGCATCAGAATCCGGACGTGAGGTGAGACTTTTCCGGAAACTGTCAACGATCCACAAGACCCTTCTTGTTGCAGTTTCGCGGACACGGTTCCCATGTTAGTCCGGGCACCCCAGGTTCCTCTAACTCTCTCTTGTCTACGTTTGAGCGATAATTGCGTAAATCCACCGTCTACACATTTAAGCGAGTAGACCTCCTATTTTATCTCTAAATTCGTTGAGGAAACGAAACGCTTAAGTGTGTGTGGGGGGGTGCGTATATTTTTCTATCCATGTCTTGTTATGCATCGTCTTGTTACATTTAGTTATGTGTTCGTATTGTGCTGGATTGTGGTAGGATTCTGTAGTTTATGCATTTTGTTAGCACTTTAATTTATTGAGTTCCCTACCCAATCTTTGTGGTTAGTCGAGTTGGCCAAAAGCATATAGAGTCTAGGAAAATATGAGAAAAAAAATTATAAAAAAAGAAAATTCATACATTTTTTTTTAGTTAAGGGCAATTGATGAAGCTTGAAATCAGAGAGCGTTCAGTGAAAGAGTCTCTGCGAATAGGAAGCACCGTAGTAGGGAAAAGCTTAATTCTATAGTATCTTGCGCACCCGTTTCAGGAAAGGATGTCAGTGGTATTCAGGGAAAAGTGGAATGTAAATTTTTGGGCATACCTTTAGTTCCTATATTGTGCTAGGAGGATTTGGTCTTTGGGGTAGTCGAATAGTCTATTTTCAGTAGAAACTTGTTTTCTCTTGAAATAGTGGTTGACTTTCTTGTAGAGTTGGTTCCATGTGGTATGCTGCTCTAGCCTAAGTGTGTAGTTAGGGAGTGTACACCACCATCCCTTACAGTGGTTTCAAGATTTAACGAAAAAATCCCACACTTAGTTGCTCTAACTACACGGTTGAAAATAAAAAGAAGAGAATGAAAAACAATATAAATCAAAATCTGCTTTTGGACTAGATATGGTGAACAGCCTAATGTGGCCACTGTTCGCGCGGGGAATTTGGATTCAAATCAATTAGAGCGTCTAAGAAAAATTAAAATCAAGCCGTGTTACACGGAATGGTGTCTCCCATCACTGGGACAATTTGTATTCAATACAATAACGACTAAGAGGGTCTGAAAACCTCATATGACGACTTTGCCCGGGAGCTAAAGAATGTACCAGAATCTTGGTTTGAGTTTGGTGGATTTTTGGGGACCCTTTAGTGAGCTTGTGAGTAGGTTCATTATATTTTCAATTCCTTGTTGCGGTTGTGTGAATTGGAAAAGAGACTTATGAGAACTTGATGATTTTGGTTAGTGATAGCGAGATTGCCCGTCTCTGCAGAAAAAGAAAAAAATAAGTGTTGCGTCAATTCTTGTGTTGTTCTATAATCGAGTGTCATTTCATATTCATGTAGTCTGCATTGTGTGTGTGTGTCGTTCGTTTCACATGGCTAGTAGAGTTATTTGCAATTCGGTGTATTGAAATTGTAGTGTGAGGATTGATTTTGCCCGGGACGCGCAAAAATGTAGAGTGGGGGATTTGATAAATCTCTATTAGAGTTGTATTTCTTGCATAAATTTAACCGTTTTGCGTGATTTTCGGGTTGATAATATTAGTTTTACACCATCGATGTTGAGAAAACGTAGAAGAGTGAGTTTTATGCACTTCATTGTTAGTCTGGGCGTTTCTATGCAAATTTCAATGTTATTTGTCATATATAATCGTGTGGTATGGATGTTCATCTTGTCTTGACAAGAACGGATGCTAAACGATGGCTAGGAGGTATGAAATGAACTTTGGAAACAAAGCAAGCTCAAGAGGAAGCAAGAGAAGCAAAGTTGGAGGAGAAAAAGTGACCAAACTTCACTATTTCGAGATTACCTTGAGTTTTAGAGTAAGATCAGTGGAAAATGAAAGTAGACTCAAAGATATTTCCAACGATAGGTCACGGAGCTCAAACGAAGATCAGACAAGAAAGATATTGTCTGTCGAAGAGGCTGAAAATCAGAGCTAGCTCCACGGGAGTTCGTGCGAACACTTATTGTGTTCGTGCGAACAGAAAGCCTTAGAAAATTTTTTGGAGCCAAAAATCTCTGGAAAAAATTAAGAACACCTAAAATGTTATAGCACAAATAATGGTCGTGCACGAGTTTTTGGGGGAGAAACGAGAACAAAGATGAAGGAGACATAGACGAAGCCGAACTCCAACATTGGAGATCTGGGTTTTTGATCACTTCGTCTTCTCTTCTCAATCTTTTCATGGAGAAACTCTATTATTTTTCTCTTTGTAATACAATTAGCTAAGCTCCATTGCTAGGCTTCTCTAGAGAGCCTACGCTTATGTAGGCGATGAATTTTTCCGGACATTTAGTCTTTGTTTCATGCTTATTGATTTCTTCTATTGAATGAATGTTAGTTCTTGAACTTGTTGTTGAATCTCGTATATTGACACGACGTGATAAGGATTCGATATGCAATGGGACTAGGGTTTATTCTTGAATTGAATCTTGCTTGATGCTTAATTTTGTTCTAGTTCGATTTTTCACATGTTGCACTTAATTATTAGTGTTGAAGGAGTCATGACCCAGAAATACTACATAGTTAGCAAGTGCGTGACAACGACTTTAACTAACCTTGATGAGATGTGAATAGCAATCCCGAATCACCAAGATCGGTAGGAGAAGTGAGTAGGATTGGCTAGTGTGGGAAGATTCAGTAGGATTAATCAATTGTTCCGTGAAACGGTGGGCCGACAAGACCCGTTGTCATACCAGTAGATGACCTGCTAGAATGGATCGATAGACAACATGAGACCGAAAGGAGATTGTAGTCAACCGAGATGTCAAATGACATGAGACCGACGGGAGATTGTCATAGCCTATTATCCAGCTTGATTAAGATAAAATTAATGTGTAACTCAGATAATCCGGCAAGCGTCTACATCCCTAGGTGATCTAGAGATGGTCTAATTTCTCCATATCTGTGTATTCATTAAAAAACTACAAAAATAATAGTTAGTCGTTATTTTAATTTAGTCGCTTGTTTGGGAGAGACGACCTCTTTTATCAAAATTCTTCCTCTTGGTTATCGTACTCTAAGTTAATCGCTTAATTAAATAATCTCAGTATGTCCTCGTGGGATCAATAACTTGGGGTTGAAATACCACCCCTATATTACTTGACCGTGCACTTGCGCATGCGCATTCAGAAATCGCATCATGCGTGTCATAATAAATTGGTATCAGACCTTAGGTCGTGATCCCTCCACCAAGAACAATGTCCGGATCGATGTTGAAGATTGACAAGTTCGCAGGAGTGAGCATCTTTAGTCTTTGGAAGATAAAGATGGAGGCTTCGCTCAAATCGCAAGGCATATGGGCACCTTTGAATGCAGACAAAGGAGGCATGGATGCTACATCTTCGGAGTATAGGTTGATGGAGGAGAAAGCACACTAAAACATTATGTTGTGCTTATCGGATGACTTGATCACCGAGGTCGCAGATGAGAGGAAGGCGCCAGCTCTTGGGCTCAAGTTGGAGAGTCTCTACATGACTAAGTCACTCACCAGAAAGTTGATGCTAAAGCAATGGCTATTCACCTTGTAGATGCTCTAAGGTACGACTCTTAAGGATCACCTTGATTGATTGAACACAATTCTTCTTTATTTGCATAATATTGAAGAGAAGGTGGATGATGAGGATGCCACACTCTTGTTGTTGGTTTTGTTACCTCCATCATACGAGAACTTCGTGCAATCTTTTACTGTGAATAAGGATAGCTTAACCCTAGAGTAGGTCAGATCGGCGCTCCATGCTAGGGAATTGTGCCACAAGGGTGCATACACAGGTACAGAGAACCATGCTTCCGGATTGATGGCGACATGGGGAAGCAATAAGGGTAAGAAGAACAAGAAAAATCAGTTTTCTAGTTCTAAGTTACCCAAGGATATTTGAGCTTGGTGCAAGGAAAATGGGCACTAGAATAGAGATTTCCCAAAACGAGGACAACGGGGACAGAATGGCTCTGTAGCAGTGGTAGAGAAGGGAAAATCGTCCAAGGATGATTTCGATCTACTGGCGGATGATGTCACGCATCAACCCGATGCGTGGTTTCTTGAATCTGGGCTTCCTATCACATCTGTTCTAACATGGAACTAATTTAAAGCTACAATCGCGCAGATGGAGAATCCGTTCATATGGAAAACGGAGCTATTTGAAAATGCATAGGAAAAGGTTAAGTTAGATTCAAGACGTATGACGGGAAGACATAAACATTCAAGGAGGTTAGACACGTACCACTTGTCACAAAGAATATGATTTCTTTAAGTCTACTCGATAGAAAGGGATTCAGCTTCAAGGGTGAAGGTGGAAATTTATGCGTCTAAAAGGGTTTTGATATGTTACTCAAAGGAGTTAAGGATGGAACTTTGTATGTACTATGGAGTTCGGCCATCGCAGGGTCCGTCGGATTTATCCGGCTCGAGATTAAGGAAACTGATCAAACCAAGCTATGGCATATGAGGCTCGATAATATGAGTGAACGGGGAATGTTGGAACTTCACAATAAAGGCTATCTCATTAGGCATGTGCCCAAGAGCCTAGGGTTTTGTGAGCACTGCATGTGTGGGAAGCTACAACTAAGGCGGTTCATAGAACGAAAGGTACTCTTGATTATATCCATTTGGATTGCTAAGGTCCATCGATTTGAGGCGTTTGGCGGGTACTGTATTTTCTGAGCATCATAGACAACTACTGAAGGATGAATTGGATACTCGTAATGAACCACAAGAGTTAAGTCTTCGCAAAAGTCAAGGAGTGGAAGACCATAGTAAAGAATCAGGTGGTAAAGAAGGTGAAGAGGCTACGCACAGACAACAGCTTGGAGTTTTGTTTATCAGTGTTTGATGGATTCTGCAAGGATCAGGGATTCGCTCACCATCACATCGTTCGGCACACACCATAGAAGAATGGTATAGCCAAAAGAATGAATCAGACACTTTTAGCACAAGCACAATTTATTCTTTAGAATGCAGGTCATACTAGAGGTTTATGGGGAGAGGCATTTTCCATGGAATGTTATCTCATAAATCGGAGCCCGCACACATGTATAGGATGCAAGATTCTTATTGAAGTTTGGTCCAGAAAAGCAGCAGATTACTCGAATCTGGGAGTCTTTAGTTGCATTGCCTATTATCATGTGGATGATGGCAAGCTAGAACCAAGGGCGAAGAAGGGGGTATTCGTGGCCTTTCAGGCAGGTGTAAAGGGATAAAAGATTTGGACAGACAACAAGATTATACTTAGCAGAAGTGCAGTGTTTAATGGGAGTTCAATGTAGAAGAGATTGGAGATGTAAAGAAGAAAGTGGAGGAAAATTTGGATCGTACTGATCCTAAGGAATCCGAAATTCCTAACCCACCGCCGGAAATCGAAGAGGAAGAAGCAGAAGAGTCTGATGGGGATGCGTCTCTACCAGAGGAACCAATTCATCAGAGTATTGCTGAAGGAAGACGAAGGATAGTCATAAAGCCTCCAGCAAGGTACAGATATGACGGTATGGTGGGATATGCCTTACAGGTAGCGGAGGAGGTGGAGGATGAGCCGTCCACATAAAAAGCCGCTATATCTAGTTCAGAGTCAGCACAATGGATTACCGCGATGGGAGAAGAAATGGAGTCTCTTAGAAAATACTCGACTTGGTAGCTTGTTAAATTGCCAGCAGGAAGGAAGATAGTCAGTTGCAAGTGTGTTTTCAGAAGAAAGGAAGGAACTATAGCTGGGGAGGGCTTCAAGTATAAAGCAGGGTTAGTTTCAAGAGGGTTCAGTCAGAAAGAAGGGGTTGACTACAACAAGATCTTCTCACCGGTCTTCAGACATTATTCAATCAGGGTTCTAGTAGCTCTAGTGGCGAACTACTACTTAGAGCTTGAGCAGCTAGACGTGAAAACACCTTTTCTACATGAGGAGTTAGATTAGGAGAAATACATGAGCCAACCGGAGGGGTTGGAAAAGAATAACACGTGTGCAAGCTGAAATATCTCTCTAAGACTTGAGCAATCACCGAGGAAATGGTACAAGAGGTTTGGCAGCTCCATGTTGAAGATTGTTTACCAGAAGTACGAGTATGATTGTTGTGTGTATCACAAGAAGTTGCGTGGTGAATCACGTATTTACCTAGTACTATATGTGGATGACATTCTAATCACAACTCGGAATATCTAGGACATCAGAGAAATAAAGGGGTCTCTAAGCGCAAAATTTGAGATGAAGGATCTGGGGGCTTCTCGGAAGATTCTAGGAGTTGAGATCTATAGAGATAGGACGACGAAAAAGCTTTTCCTATCAAAACATGGATACATAAAGAAGGTCTTCGCAAGATTCGAGATGTTATCAGCTATACCTATAGATACTCCTATGGTGACTTACAACAAGCTAGGAATATACACCATTCAAACAGAGGAGGAGAAGGAGTACAGGTTCAAGGTTCCATATGATGGCGCAGTTGGAAGTCTCATGTATGCTATGGTTTGCACTCGACCGAACATAGCGTTCATTGTTAGTGTGGTAAGTCGTTTTATAGCTCAACCGAGTAAGAACCACGGCAGGCAGTGAAACCCATATTCAGATACCTTAAGGGTACCTCAGACATTGGCCTATGCTACGGGGCTAATGAAAACATCTTTGTTGCTGGATTATTGGATTCAGATTATGCAGGTGATATTGATAGCGGGAGATCAATGACTATATTTGCTCTGGGAGAATATGTTGTGAGTTGGAAGGCTACGCTACAGCCGACGTTGACTTTGTCCACCACGGAGGCGGAGTATATGGCTCTGACGGAAGCAACAAAGGAGGCAATTTGGCTTAAAGGAATGGTCAATGATCTAGGCCTACTTCAAGATCAAGCAATAGTCTACTGTGATAGCTTGAGTGCGATTTGCTTGACTAAGGACAAGTTTCATCATAAAATGACCAAGCATACTGGAGTCAGGTATCATTTTTTGAGAAGTGAGAGCATGATCAAGGTGATGAAGACAGGGACAGCTGATAATCCCGCGGATATGTTCATGAAGCCGGTTCCGGAGAGCAAGTTCCAGCATTGTCTGGAATTGGTCAACATCATGAGCAAGTGAGCCCTTCGGGGCATGTCTTACCCGGTGGGGTCCAGTGAGTCTCCGTGACTAGAGACATTGGGAGGCAAGAAGACAAGCTCTGTTCGCAAGAAAGAGGAAGGCTTTTTTGCAGAGGAGAAACTTCAAGTCAAGTTGGAGATTTGTTGGAATTGGACCTTGAAGCATGAAGACACTCAAAGGAGCAACAAAGGAACAGAAGTCCCAGACCTCTTCGCACGAAGAAGAGTGTCCTCGCACGAACATTCCTTGCACGAAAACAAGGAACAAGAAGACTTTACAAGTCATCTTGCAGTGCAAAAATAGGAAGAGTGTTCGTATGAAGACAAAGATGTCTTCGCACGAAGACTCGTGATGTTCGCACGAAGACATCCTGGAGGCGACAAGTAAGGATGGAAACATTGCCTTAGATCCTTGGGGCGGTTTTAGGGAGTATAAATCTATCCTCCGAGGTCCTGTAATTGTATGTAAGCATTGTAAAACGTTCTCTTTAGGTGAATAAAGGTTATTCTTGCCCGTGGAGGTACTTAGCATATTTTGTGCTAGCGAACCACGTAAACCGTATGTTTCATCGTTCTTTTCACTGTTCGTGAGACGTGAGTGGCTTGAGTGTCATAACAATTTTTAGATTGTCACATTCTATAGTTACCATCTTCAGCTCCAAAACCTGGAGATCCAAACAAGTTCTTCTTGAAGTGTAGGCTTCCATCTTCAAACTACTGGCTGAACGGCATTTAAACACATTTCATCTTGTAATTTGCCTGGGCTGTTTCCCATTATCCAACTGGTTCTTTCACTCTTGCTTCAAAATACATTAAAGAGTGTTGGTTTTTGCTCGAGAATTGAAAAGACATGGTGGTCTCGCAGGTTCCACGTGCAGGAGAGGCCATAATGCTGTTGACACATTTGCTAAGTGGGCCTGAATGTTAGTGAATTTGGAGAATGGAAAATATGTAATGCCTAATTGGGACTGTGATCTAATCAACTTTTATTTTGTTGGATTTGAAGGCCCATAGTGAAATTCAGTGAAATTCTATCTTCCCCTAAATACCATGATGCTTTCATACTTGTTAAGATTAAGACATTTTCTCAATACAAATAAGGGGTTTTGTGATTTCTTAGAACACATTCTAGACAATGCCTGACCAATAGACACAAGAGTTTGGACAGTGAATATTCTGAAAAAGTAAACAAGGGAATGAGAATTTAATCCTATAAGAAGTCTGGGAGTTGGATTTTAGATGGACAATGTACAATTCATGGTAAATTATGGTAGCTCAAACCAAATGTTTGTTGGAAAGATAACCCATTTGAGTATGCATTGTTAAAATTTACCTAAACTAGACATGACACTTAGTATTTGATTTATTTATCTACATAAATGACTGAGTTCTAGCAGTCAAATGCTTAGATACCAGATGGAATTTGGGTTAGTCAAATTATATTTTGAGAATCAACTAATGTATCCCAAGAATCACAACATGAACTAGCTAAGCAACTTCATGAGAACCAATGCTCATACCTTATCCTTTTTATTAGGATGAAAGATTCCTTAAATGCTTCAGAACATATTTATTACTCTTTACTTCCTTTATTTCCTCAAGAGAATCCTTTTAAGAATCTGAAATAGTTGATGACCATGACTGAGCTAGCAGATAAAAAAGCGTCATTGTCACACAGAAATGAATATTTGTTTGTTTTTAATCTTGTATTTCACTCTTTGATACTTTTACTATCTTAAAGTGCATCTCCATAACGGAATAAGAATATATAAGCAGATTGATATGTCATCATAAACAAGTGAAGGTAACTTACAGCTATCAAGATGTCGCAATGCAATTCATACATCAACCTTTTCTTTCAGTCATGACAACTTGACTAGCATCCATGTTTTTCCCATTTTCCAATAATAATCATAAGTTAGAGATAGTCGAGTTCGAAATTGAGAGAAGTGAGTAGTGATTTTAGTGGGAAAGAGTAAGTTGAGATACAAAAGTTTGATCTGCCACTGCCTTAACTCAGAGCTAGCAGTTTTTGTCATAATTGCCTCACAGGGTGCTATTACTGTTACATGTAACTCTTAACAAGGTCACAATGTAGAAATGACCATCTCGGTATGCAATATTGACCATCTAAACCAAACAATTATGTTTTCGTTAAGTATTTCAAAGCTTATATGCAAAGAGAAGATCATATCTCACAGCAAGACGAAATCTGTCGGCTACATTCTTCTAACTTCACAAGACGTTATCATGCTTTCTCAATAAATATATTCATGTTCGTAGAACTATGAGAAGTACAATTTCAACAGTTATTTTGAATATTGTGTTATACATATCTTGACATTACTCCTTTTCGTACACTAAAATCTTCGATTAATTTAGTTGGAAAGACTCAGTTCGCACGACTAGAATGTCTAAGTGTTCCCTTACCGCCATTTATATCTGTATTATAAAAGAATCATATGGTTATGATTTGTCTTCTTCCCTTAAATGGAAAGAGTAAATGGAATTATTGAGAGTCCCCATCATTTTCCTTGCAATCTTAATAGAAATGAAATATCTATACTAAATTGTGTTGTTCATTAGATATATCACCAAAGTAATTAATTAGGTCTACTGCTGGAGACATCACCTAGATAAGACCTCTCAATAAGCAGTCGTGCCTGAATTAGCGCTAATAATATCTCCCGACATAGACACAGAAAGAACAAGACTATTAGAAGTACCACACTTTCAAAGTTTTCGAAAACTAAAAATTAGGACATTCAGAACTTTACAGAGATGCATGAATAGAAAAGATGCAATAAATCAACAAGGTCCTAATGATATACATTCAGATTGACATGTTTTTCCCACATTTATTCTATAAAACATCATGGTTTAACTAACTTATGGCTTTTCAGCCTTTAGATTAAATAAATCTGCCACAGCCCTTATATCTCACCTACCACTCACTTAACTACTCACTACTTTAAAATTTACCCTCTCGCTCAGATTAATTTACGTAATTATCAAAAGCGTGTAAGAACATGATTTTATGGATATCATATAAAATTAACGGGGATGTCATTTTCAACTTCTCTTCCAGTAAAATCGATTATGAAACGTGTTTTTTTAGGTAGTGCATTGGGCACGGGAATCCTCTAGTACATAGAATATTATATAAGAAATCAAATCTAGACAAATGTTATTCTACTGGTTCAACATGTAATTACTATCCTACTTCCTGTGTGTATTTTGCAATTAACCATGACAACAATCAACATGTGTAACAGCTTAATCGTGTTTGTTGTAACAGAACTCCTATTTCAGAGCTCTGATACCAGTATGTTATAACATGGGGGTATTCGAGCAAGAACGACGAAAACGAAACAAGAACACTACTAGAAAAATGGCCTTTGGACACGCTAGAGTTAGCCACGCGTAACTAGAGTGGCAAAAAGTATTATTAACCACGGTAAACAACTGTGGCTAATTTATTTCACAGAAGCCACGATTATTAGAATAATCCCGTGGCAAAACAATGCTTTAACCACGTTAATTCATTTTCCCGTGGTAATTTTATCCCATATTCTAACTTGCCACGGTTCTTATTGAAAATTTGAAATTACTTAAAAAAAATACCCTCGTACCATCAAAATTTCTAACCCGCGAACTCAAAAGTGGTAGGCGGTTCATTGTCAAAAATTTCAACCCATTCTCAAAGCCCTCTCCCTCTCTCATCAAAAATTTAGTTCTCATCGATTCCATCCAAGCAAGGAAATGCGAAGAAAGGAAATGCGAAGAAAAGAAGTACTTCTTAATGTACTATGAAGCTAGCAGAAGGGAGAATCAAACTTCAATCAATCCAACTACTCTTTAGTTACAATCTATCGACCGCCGCTGTCCTCTATCAGGCATCGCCGTTCCATTGCCGTTATCGTCAAATCATGGCTCGCATCTCTCTGTCATCGTCTTTCCATCGCCGCCGCTGCCGCTCTCATGGGTGAAGTAGCCATTCCAGTCTTCTGTCGTCGCCTCCAGACTTATAGGTATGACTTCATTCAAACCCTCTCTTCCAGACTCATCTTTTCCTTGTGTCATAGGAAGATTTTTGCGAAAGTTGTTGATCTGTAGTTGATTTATGTTGCCCCGTTCCCGTTTGACGGTTTTCCCTCTAATAATAGCTCAAAATTGTTAGATACCCATTTGTATTGCACATTAAATATGGTGTTTGTCTCCTCTTCTGACTCTCTCCCTCTCTCTATGATATCCGCAACTGGTACAAATTTCTAGGGTTTATGATATGTATCAGTTGACCCTGGTTGGATCCTCTTTTGGATTGCTTTTTTTGGATTTTCAGGGATAACGCAATAGAATCAACAAATTTGGGCTTGGAACTTTAAGGTGGTAGGTTTAAGTCTCCTTGCTCTACACTGGTATTTGTGACTGGCAATCGGGATTGATAACTGAAATTCGATAGGTTTCTACGAATATGTTAGAATTTTACATCAAGGCTTCTCAGTAGGGCTGATTATTCCATAGTTTTTGTGTTTTTTTTTTTTTTTTTGTTAATTTGTTCTCTGGTTGTGATATTTGGTATTTAAAGGAATAAATAGTATATATTAATACATAAACTTTTGATATTTTGTCATTTTCCGTAGGTATGTTATTGGTCCTGTTTTATGTTGATAGTTGTATGCTTAGTTTGTGAATGCTGAATACTGACATAAGTATTGCATAAGTGTTATGGTTTTGAATTGTGAACAACTTGGATATTACTTTCTATATTACTGATGTGTTTGAACTTTGAACAACTCTGGTTTTTGAATATTTGACATACCAACAGAACTACGAACAGAGTATCCAAAAATAAAAGTTGTAAAGACATGCTGATGAATTAATTACCATTCAGACCCTTTATGAATTGTATTTCTTAACCCCTTTTAATACATTTTTGTGTTGGAATTTGCGTGGGCGTAAAATATTCCCCCATATCCCTTTTCTAGGGCTAATGTATCGCCTGATCGTTAAATGACAAATTCACTGTCTCCGGCTTCGCACAAGGTTTGGTTATGTGTCATAATCCCTCAAAGAATTATGAATCTGTATAAATAAAACTTATTTAGTTTGAACTTATCTGTAATCTTACGCGGCGAAAGATTTTGAGGGAGAGAGAATGGGCATCTTTGGGCTAGAATGGTTGTCTAACATTAGGAATTTAGGAGTTGGTTGCAATCTACTGATTTTTTATGTTGCTGATGGGAAGGTTCACTAACCGTGAATCTAAATGTTTTCTAGGGTTATCATCTTGTTAAAAAATTGACCATCCTTTATTTTCCACTCTAATTATTTCTATGATCTGCATCTTCTTTATGTGTTTCTTGATCTGCAGTTGCCTTACTGACTTGCCTTTGATGGAGAACCTGAAATGGAGAACACCGCAAATCTATTGCTCATTGAAGCGAGAGGAGCGAGGGTATTTAGTGAAGTTAATTTTTAGCTGCTGAAGCCCTAAACCAGTTTAATCTCTGTAAGCATAATTTAGATTCACTCTCTTTATTTTCTTGTGGCAATGTCCTCTAAATTCAGCTACCTGATTTTATTTTTCCTAGGCATTTAACCGTCTAAAGACCAATGTAAGCAAATATGTTGTATAGTTGTCTGTGATGTTACGAAAAATTGGAAATGACCTTTGTTATTGACGAGGAGAGAACAGAGGATTGACTCTTTCAAAGTAGTTTTGGTTTCTGTTTCATCTGTTGGAAAATCAAACTTGCTATCCAGATTTGCGAGAGATGAAATTTACCCCAACTCAAAGTCGACCATAGGAGTAGAGTTTCAAACTCAAAGAATAGATATAAATTGTAAAATAATTCAAGGCCCAGATTTGGGAGGCTGCTGGTCAAGAGAGATTCGGGTCGTTACATCAGCATATTATAGGGGTGCAGTTGAAGGTCTTCTGGTTTATGATATTAGTAGGTGCTAGACCTTCGACAGCAATAGCAGATGGCTTAATGAGCTGCATAGTCATCTAATTATATGTTTGATCTGTTGCTATTTAGCTTCCTTTTCTTTCCATATGATGACGTCTATATCTGATTGAATAATTGATATTCTTAATTAAATTCAGAAAATATAATCAGGAAGTGCAAGCAATTGCCTTTTAGCATGGTTTATATGGAAATTATCAAATGACGATTTACCTCTTACTCCAATTAAAATACAGTAGTGGAAAACATCAAATGATGATTTTACCTCTTACTCCATTTAAAATACAATATCTACCAAACAGGATGATATCGCGATGATGTTGTCCGTCGAAGTTCTTCTTGGCACCAAGAACTGTGACTTCCAGATGGAGCGATATGCCTTCAAGGGCCGCAATGCCGATTCTCTCTCTCTCATCTCTGTGATTGCCAGCTAATGCGAAGTTTGTGTAATTTACTTGAGTTCCTTGTAGTCGAATTAGTAGATATATGTGGTTGTTTCAGATCTTTTTTGCCTGATCTCACATTAGTCCATATCACTTGAATTGAAGTCTCTGCTCTGTGATTGTTATGCTTGATTTTACGATAACTAGCATTTTACGAATGCTTTGTCTGATTGGATTGGATTTCAAGATGTTTTCTTCGTGTTTCAATTCCTTGTTAGCTTGACTGAGAGTTCTGGAAATTGAATGTACATGCATATTCCACTGGAGAGACTAATCTAAGATCTAGTCCAATTTACTCCACGTTCATGTTTGGGTTTGGTTGTCCTTCTTCTAGTGCCTAGATAGTAAATATCATTTTGGAGTATACCTTTTTTTGTTGCTAAACATGGGTTATAGTTCTTCAGTTTAAATTAACAATTTTTTCCTTGCACTTTCTTAGCCACCGTCTTTCGCTTTAGATTCTAGGGGACATTTTGATTGAATATAGGGAAGCCCTGATGTTCTAACTGTTCTTGTTCTCCTAGAGCAAGTTTTTTTTGGCATCTGGAGTGATTTTAATTTTCTCCCCCATCTTGAATTTAGTGTTCAGGAATTTACATGATCAACCTTGGAGACTTGGGAGAAGCTACAGATGGATGCTAGGGTCATTGTTTCAACTGGAAATCCACAAGACATCATTGTGCAGTCTGCCAGGTCCTATGGTATGAGGACAATCTTGAAGTTTGCTCAGTACACTGGTTGCCATGCTATTGTTAGTTGTCACACCCCTGGTACATTCACTAACCAGCTCCTGACTCCCTTCAGCGAGCCTCGCCTTCTTATCCTGACTGACCCCAGAACTGATCACCAGCCCATCAAGGAAGCTGCTCTTGGAAACATTTCCACCATTGCCTTCTGTGACACTAATTCACCCATGCGGTATGTGGATATTGGCATCCCAGCCAACGAAAAAGGTAAACACAACATTGGATGTATGTCCCGGCTATTGGCAAGGATGGTGTTGCAGATGCATAACTACTCCTGAAGGACACAAAAGGGATGTCATGGTAACTATCATCTTAAACAGTTGGATTTTCCAAGTCCTTGATTTCCATTGGACCTCCTGATTGCGTAGTTTTTAATATGCTCTGGCAATGCAGTTGGACTTGTTTTTCTACCGCGAGCCTGTAGAAGCAAAGGAACCTGAAGACGAGGAAGGTTCTATCGGAGGAGACTATGCAGATTATGGTGGCGTCCCGCAAGCTGCTATTAGTGCTAGGGATTGGGATGCTGTTGCTCCAACTGCTATTGCTGCAACTCCTACTAACTGAGCTCCTGATCCAGCAATTCCGGGGCTGCTGATGCTGGTTGGGTACCAGTCGTGGCACTACCACAAGTTGCTACCGACACAGAATGGGTTTGAGCAGTTCGCAAGAGATTGTGTGGGGGCTCTATTTTCCAGGCTCTTAACTGGTTTTCATGTTTACTTTATATTATCTTTATTGTGTAGACGTTGAGAATGGGTTTGCCAAAGGGTTTAGTTCTAGAAATTTGACAAAAATATGATACTCTGTGAATGAATTTCTTAAGATTATATAACTAAAAGTTCTGAGAATTACATCGATCCATTGTGTGTATGTTGTACCATTTGTAGTTTTTATAATTTCTCAGTTCTCTTTCATACAGGTATTAATTCCCATAGAACAGTAGTATTGTGACATTACATGTCTTAGCCACACCACGGCGTGGCTAAATTAATTTAAATTTGCAGATAAAAGTATAATTTAGCCACGGGAAAGCCAACGGAAACGATTGTGGCAAAATCATTATAATTTGGCGGGTAAAAGTTTGTTTAGCCACGGGTATTAACCGTGGCTTAAAGAAAATTAGCCACGGACATTCAAATCGTATGGCTATTTGGTGGACGCAAATTAGCCACGGGAACTACCGTGGCAAAACCTTTGCCATGGCTGTTACCCGTGGCTGAACGGAAAAGCCACGCCCTTTGTTGCCACGTTTCTTTGTCGTGGCGTCTCCCGTGGCTAACACTATTTGCCACGGGAATTGAAGCTTTAGCCACATTAGTTACCCGTGGCAAAAGCCTGTTTTTCTGGTAGTGGAACGAGACAGATATTTAACGTGGTTCACTAACGAATTCGCAACGAACCCGGTAGCTACCTCCACGACCAGAACTCGATATTTATTGAGAAGAGAACCCGATTACAACGCACGCCGTGGCCAAAATGGCCCCATCGACACACGCACAAAGCTCTCAAAATACTACTCTCAAACGGCTTAATGTGTGTGTATGATACCAAAGGCATTTGGGCCAATATATAGAACATGGCAATGGAAGTATTTCCAAAAAACCCACCGCCCAAAATCTTTGGTAACTTATTGCCAAAGGAAACAAAACATTTCCAACTTTGACTAAAGTCATGACCCAAAAGCTTTCCAATTGATTTAAAGTCAAACCTAACAAATCTCTACCTTGACTTGAATAATCTCAGCAACTTGAAACCGGAACTTGATGCTTCTCTTCTCAAACCTGAACTGCTGCGTCTCCCAGAACAAGAAACACGGACGCCTCCCTGAACAAATCTCTTATAGTTGTATGCGAAACCTGAACCGCTAAATCGTTACTCCAAATACCGTGTGTTCCCGGAACAACTGCACCCGATGTGGTTGCACTTCCGAAAACGGAAACAAGTGCTCCACCTAGAACCAGACTCGAATACATTCACTGTGAAAGCAGGACCGAATGTATTCCCGATGCGCCCAATTGCGCCAGACAGATGCAACATGACAGAATTCCCAGATGTCATCCAGACGAGATGCACCAATGACGAGTGCCACAAATTGTCATGCCCGATGCTCCTCGTATGCCTCAGATGCGCCAGATGCTCGCTAGAAACAGATCGCGCCAGATGCGTGCTTAATGCGTTTCATGATACATGCTCCAAAACTAGATGCACGCCTGAACAAACTTGTGCATAATGCGCGCCAGAAGCAGATGTGCGTGCCAGAAATCTCACGCGCCAGATGCTTCATGTCGTTGCTCCAAATATAATGAGTTCCTGTAACGGATGAGCCAGAACGAGATTCAATTCACACGCCAGATGCTCCACGTCGGGAGCCAGATTCTTCGTGAATGTCAATCTCCAAAACTTCAGATGCGCGTGAACCGCCAGATTTGCGCCAGTACCGAATGCGTGCTAGATTTGCTACATCCCTTGCAAGCCTAATCAGATGCGCGCCAGATTGCTCCGAAAGGAGTCCGAATAGCCCCTTGCACAGGGCTTCAGATGGTGGGTGTACCTGCTTCTCTCTCACGAATAGATCGATCTTGATCGTCAAACCAGACATCGTTATTGGCAGAATCTCGAAACCCTACTCCCGATAGACTGCTCCACCTAAATCGTGAAACCCTATCTTTGAGTTCCACCAGAACGTGAAACCCAAGCTCCTGGCTCCACCCAGATTTTGGAACCCGGATTTGATACCAGTTTGTTATAACAGAACTCTGGTTTCAGAGCTCTGATACCATTTTGTATAACCTGGGGCTATTCGAGCAAGAACAACGAAAGCGAAACAAGAACGAGACAGATATTTAACGTGGTTCACTAACGAATTCGCAACGAACCCGGTAGCTTCCTCCACGACCATTACCCGATATTTTATTGAGAAGAAAACCCGATGAAAACGCACGCCGTGGCCACAATGGCCACGGCGGCCACCCCGATAATACCCAACCGACATACGCACAAAGCTCTCTAAATACTACTCTCAAACGGCTTATTGTGTGTGTATGTTACCAAAGGCATTCGGGCCAATATATAGAACATGACACTAGAAGTATTTCCAAAAAATCCACCGCCCGAAATCTTTGGTAACTTCTTGCCAAAAGAATCAAAACATTGCCAACATTGACTAAAGGCATAACCCAAAAACTTGCCAATTGATTCAAAGTCAAACCTAATAGTGTTGTATGCGCATAATGCAACTCCACACATCACATGTGTGTACTTCACTATGTCAGACATGTACATGCATGTTTTAAGGAATACCATATTAGAAAGTAACATTTTCCATGACATGTGTTAGTATAGTACCACCATTGTCATCATAAACTATGTTGCTCCAAACACATACAAACAATACTCCAAGCCATTCTTCAGGGTCTAGTTGAGTTAGTCGGATTTACGTTTATAAGAGCGTCTTTTGGCATTTGTCTAGTGATTTTGAGAGTTCAAACCCTCCTCAATTGTGAGCATGTTAACCCGGGTTTTCTCATGTGATTTTTTCTGTAGTGTGATTTGCAGGATATCACATTAGATCGGTAGTTTATCCAGTGCACAGCCAAAGAGTAATGAATGTGTGTTCACAAGTCATAAAAAATGATATTCAACATGTCATTGGGTGAAGTCGAGTTGGTAGGGCTTGCATGCTTACTTCTTTGGATATTTTTCTCGAAGTATTGAGTTTGAATTTTTGGGGGAACTCAAGGGCTGACTACTGACCTTCTTAGCTGCGAGGATGTCTATCTTACTAATCTAAGACTGATTTATTTATTTGGTGTAATTTGCTGACTATTTCACTTGATCATTGTTTATTCAATATGTACTCGACGGATAGCGGATGGTTGGTGTACGTTCACACATAAGAAATGATACGCGGAGTTTGTTTGTTTCAAGCTTAAAATCTCAATAATCTGATGAAATTTGGGATGACTTAGCTGGCTAAGATTATAATCTGAAAACTGTTTGGCAACACTTGTAGCTTTTATTTTCAAATGTCTATTTGAAATTGTGATACGTTTCAAATGTTATGCGTTTGCACAAATTAATAACCCGTGCGTAAAAGAGAGGGTATGGTATGATATTTCAAAAACTATACCTAAAAAATATCCAAAATCAGAGATTATATAATCTTCAAATTATTAACTAACTCAAATTAAAATCTAAATCTCTCCTAGAAAATAAAATAAAATCGAACTCAGAAACGGTGTATGTGTGTGCGCATATGTGGTGTGATCCTGCTATAGTATATACAACTTTTACGCTATCTTGTGATTCTTGGGTGTTAAATCATGATGTTTATGTGATTCGTGATGTATGATTATCTGTATATCCGGTGCAGTTTAAGTGACTATTAAATATCTACGCTAGTGGTTAGGTGGTACTTACTGGGCTGTTTGGCTCACCGCGATATTTTACAGGTTGAGCAGGATCAGATCAAATTACCGTGTATTTGCTAAAAAATGATTTTGTTTCAATTAAAATAGCATGATTTTAAACAATTTATTTTTAGCTATTTTTTGAATTATTATAAATTATTGTATTTCACTAGGTATTTTTTATACGAAACAAACAAAGATTAAATTTTTAGACAGAGTTCAATCTCAAATGAGATGAAAATCTCCAACCAAAAAGTGGTCATGTGGGGGGCAAAAACATGAAGAGGTAAGTGGGTGGTGGTGGTAGTTGTGTAGGTATAAGTGGGCAAAGCACTTCGGGCCGGGCATGATTAAGTGGGCCCAGATGAATCATATCCAGGCTAGTATGACATGTCACTTCCAAAATGGAACCGGACCCGCCAAGCGTCTTCGTTTTTTCTCCCACCCTTCTGATAGCCCAACCACTTTAACCGAAAGCCCCACAAAGAGCTTTAAAAATATCACATAATAATTCGGCAGTTGTTTCGGTTATTTTTTTAATGATATTTATCAATTTTCTATATTTATTTACTAGTAAGCCCACTTGAATGTGTACATTTGTAGATACGTCCCTTGGAAGTAACCAAATCTGCATTCTCATTGGTGACCTTAACTTTACTTGGAGGGCCGCATATGATTTAGATCCTAAGCTAAGTCCTATTTACTACCATTCTAGCAATTAGCATGATAAATTAACTAATCCTCTTTGTTTTGTACTTAGTTTTAGGCTTTAAAGCCCATATATGGGGGAGATTAAACCTATAAAATCAAGAATATGCTATTCGGGGGATTAGGGGAGAATAATGGGGGGAGATTGGTATAGTATTCCAGGCAAGTTAGTTGGCAATACTAATTTTGAAGATCTATTCTTCATCTTGGTATAATATTGGATATGGGTATGATTCTACCTATAGCTTATCAATTTATTCCATGCAATTCGAGATTATATACTCTTATGATTCGATTTCTATTTTCTATTAAAAATTAGATACAGAGGTCATCCAATACGTAATCTTGGGAATTCTCTTTTCACACATTGTTAGATATTTTTCTCTTTATCACTGTGAACTGTGCTACTATCTCAAATGACTGTACTAAACCCTAACATGTACAAGCAAGTTAGTGAAACCCAAGATCCGCATTTGAAATCTATTTATGCCTTGACATGTGCAAGACTTAATTATTCAGCATGTTATATGGTCTCTTTAGTAGTCACATCGATAGTGGCAAATACTTTGGTATGTTGCAATTACAGCAACAATATCATATGAAAGTTCTTCTCTTCTTTGATCGACACATAGAGAGGGTTGCTTTCTATTTGGACACCGATTCCCTATGGAGTTTTATGTGTGCGCTCATGTTTCCTCTGTCTTCATGATTCCCTTGGCATTCCGGAACACATCAACCCACTCCGTGCAATCTAAGATTGTATACCCTTATAATTCTATTCTATTTTGTTTTTGTATAAAAAAGGTTAACAAAGAGGTTAGTACTTACGTCATATTGGATTCTGCTTCTACCCATCGCTAGTATTTTCTCGAAATATAGTAGTGTCAACTATGTGCTAGCGATGTACAAGCAAGTTAGTGAAACGCAAGATCCAATTCCAGCGTAGATTCTGCTTTCAATAAATGACTGTTAAAACCTTAAACGTGCAAGCAAGTTACAAAAACGCGCGATCTACAGTTAGAATCCAATTCTGTGTAGACGCTTGCAAGACTTAATTATCTCGCATGTTACTTGGTCTCCTCAGTGGTCACTTCGATGGTGGCGAGTACTATGAATACAAGTAGCGCTTCAATAACATAGTAAAGTTCATTTCTTTTGGCAACGCATTGAACTTAGCCAACACATGAATGTTCTTTTCTTAGTTTAAGACAATGAACTTGGTCACATTTACTTTTTCCCTAAAATCACGCAATTGGGATGCTGGTTTATGAAAATTATACAAAGTACTTGACGAAAAACTAATGTTAAATATTTTTTCCTTACCTAGGTGACATACTGACACTACATGCTTGTTTCTTCTCAGTCGATTGATTGTTTGTTTCGTTAAATTTATTATGTCAAGTCATGTCTTTGTGATTCAACGTTCTGATTAGGCATTACGCGCGATTTGTTCTTGTTTCATTTCTTGAAACATGATTATGAGTTGTGTCAAGTGTCGATTGATCGGTATTCTACAAATTGTTCTAACAGCCAGGTGACACGATATTATTAATCTCTGCTAATATCATTCTTAATGAGAAAGTTCTGAAGGCACATTGGAGCATGCATGAATGTTGAAGATAGTTAAAAATTACTTGACCATAAGGTAGCTTGCACCCCAAGCTAACCATGAAGAATCTACACCAACCATTGAATAAAATAGCCTTATAGCAAGACCTGGAAACATTGAAAGCAGAATCTTCGCTGGAATCTCTCTCTATTACTACCCCGAACGCAGACCACAGTTGCTGACGTCGTGCTCTTTCTAGAGGGCCCAATTTCTGACATAAAAGTCAAAGATTTGACTTTCTCTATGGATCCGACCAGTCAGATCCCACCGTTTCCAAGCACTATTTCCGAAGAAAGCATGCGGATACGAACTTCAATGCGGACAATAACGTGGGCGATCGTTGGCTTGAGTAGAAAGTTATTAACGTGGGTGATCACGGTGTGACCACGTCACAGCGTGGTATGTACTGGATTCTGCCCGAACGATGTTTCAGAGTTTGGACCAGTCAAAGTTTCACTGGAACCTACTACCTCCGTTTCCTCTGTTTCGTCTGCGTTTGACTTTTTAACCCGTAACTGAGTCACTTTGACTTGGTGATTTGGGTACCAAAATAATGTAAATTTTTAACAATTTTTTCATGGTATTTTAGAATAAACTTTTCTCTATAACACCATGCAAAAATTAAAAAATTCTTGTATCGTTTTGCTAATCAAATCACCGGATGAAAGTAACCTAGTGAATAGTGACAAAAAGTGAAGTAGGCTGAAACAGGCGAAACAGAGGTAGTATTTGGTTTCAAACGATGTCTTTTCCAGAAACGTTTTTCTTTTTTGAGAACTAATAGTACATCAAATAGCCGGATTTGTGCTCAATTTTTTAAAGAGAGAATAAAAATTTCAAAAACTTTATACATGTTGGTATTTTTTTAATTTGATTTTGTAATATAGTGTTTCAACATATTCCTACTCTTACTCAATGCATAAAATAACAATTAGAGTGTACAAAATGACGTCAGCAAATATTAACATCGAAATTTAAAAGTGTCGTGAAATGTGTATTTTTTTTAAACAATGTTTTTCGGCATATACCAAACTGTTTTCTAATTTTGTATTTAAATGTATTTTTTCGTTACTACATATTTTGCACAGTTTTTTTTAAAGGGTTCTCAAGGGTGAGTTTGGGAATGCTTCTGTTGCCAGCACAACCCCTTTCCGACGGCGGACGCAGTTTTAGTGTGTTTGGTAAAACAAAAATTTCAGTTTTTTCAGACAGTTTCTGCTGTCCCACAACAATTTTCAGGAAGCAAGAAGGAGATGCTTTTCCAGAAAGTGCATTTGATTAATTTATGTACAACATATTTTAACCTTACAAATTTTTAAAAATCAATAGTTATTTTTACGAAAATGACAAGTGTCTTATATTTTTATCATTTTACCCTCTCACAACAACTTTACAATTGATTTTACCAAACACAAAATTACTATATCAATATTTCACAGCAGCTTCTACGTAATATTTATCAAACAACATTTTATCAAAAATTTACAGCAGCTTTTCCACAGTGTTTACACACAACAGTTTTCTAGCACCGCCACAGCATTCCCAAACTAGCCCCAAATAGGCTCTTAATTTTGCAGCTAGGGTGCTCAAGTGGTACAGCGTTGGAAGCCCCTGCATAAGGTCCCGCGTTCAAATCCAGTTGATGACAAAAACAATTTTTCGAAAATAAAATAAATAGGCTCTTAACTTTTTTAGTATTCTTATATTCATATAAAAATAGATTATACCTAAAAAGAATAAAATAAAATAAAATGAGATCAATGATGTATATATTTAATATCATAACATATTAATTATTACGTTAACTTAACTAATTAAAATTAGAATATGAAAAATTAATTGAATTTATAGAGAATCCGAACTCATCATCTAAACTGGCACTACATCGGCTTCTAAAAAAAAGTGTTACTATATGTTTGTATAAGATGAAGATTCAAAAATAAAATTATGATGAATATAGTATTTCAGCAAGGCATGACTAAGAGGTCCCCAAATCAAAAATTATAAAATTTGTAGAATAAATGCATAACTAAAATTATGTTTTATTTTAAAAGATATGAAACAACTATAATTAAAAAATTTCAATATCAAAATCTATATACTAGAACATCTACTACTTCCATTGCGACTCTTTCTTTCTAGATGATTTTAGTGGTCACTTTGACAAACTAAATCAACTAATGATACGATACGAAAATGTGATAATATTTTCATAATATTCTGGATCTTTGTCAACACTATAATTCATGAAAAAGAATTAGTAAATTGTAGTATCGTTTCGTTATCAGTCGATTAAAGTGACTCCTAAAATCAATTGGAAAGAAAGAGGCGAAATAGAGGAAGTAGGTTTTTGCTATTCGTTATTGTGTTGTTGTCTTGTCTAAACTTGACACCGTTTGTTCAATTTAAAATGAACGGTTTATTTCCAATTTTAACACATTGTTTCAAATTTTCTCAAATTATCATCACTATCTAATGATTGGTAGCCACAATACCCCCATTTTCTCCTCAACATCAATCACATGCAAGCTGCATACACTTAAAACTAATGCTCCATTTAATCTATTAACTCTACCTGTGCCCTCAGGGCACTACACCCTCAGCAATCTCTCCACCCTCAACAAAGACACACTTGAAATATAGATAATTCGAAAGAGGAACAACATTTCAAGATAGCGGCAACAGTTGAGACATTGTTTGGGAGACCTGATTTTAATCTGTTTTGATTCAAATCAGTCATTATAATTTTATTATGTTTGTTTCATTCTACAATATACTCATATATCAGCACTGATTTTAGTTTATGTTATAAAATATCGTTTATTGCTATCGCTGGATGATATAAAATATTGTTTATTGCTATCGCCGGAATTGTCATTATTTATTTTTGACTGAGAGTTTGACTATTTATCAATTTGACGTTATTTAATTTTATTACTAGATTTGAAGAAAACAAATAAGTGTAATGATCTCAACCGAATGAGTTTTAGTTTAGTTTCCTATTATTGAACATGCACTCACTTCAATAACATGCACTAAAAGATGTTCAAATTGGGATATACTTGGTATGTTTCTTCTGTTTCTTCTACATTGACTTTTTTATCTGTAGCTATGTCACTTTGACCCGGTGATTTAAATAATAAAATGATACAATTTTTTGATAATTTTTTCACAGTATTGTAGAGTATTAATTTGAAAAGATTACCAAATTGTGCATCGTATTACTAATCAAATCATCATGTTAAAGTAACCTTATGAATAGTGATAAAATTGGGACCAAGAAGAAACGAAGAAACAGAGGAAGGTGGTGGTGGTAGGGGGCTGGAGAGAGTTTGGTCTTCACTCAATTACTGACCTAACAGGGACACTTTCTCGACCTCAATAACTAAATGATTATTTTTTGTTGGTAATTATCACTAAAATTGCAGATTTTAGAGAGGCATAATTATTTAACAATTCATGGTCATAGAAACACAGGCAACAAAGCATGAAGGCAAAAAAACGCACATATCAGAAACTGGAAAAAATACTGCAAAGAAAAAGCATACCTCTTATCCAAGCTTTAACAGAAAAGCAAATACAACTGAGTCGTCAGGTCTTGCGAGAAGACCTGACTGTTCTTGAAGAGATTATCGCCCCACTTACACTGTGTTGGGATGCCGGCGATGATTCTTCCAGGATAGATGCCGGCGATGATTCTTCAAGGATAAAACAGCTCTGATCTTCTTTGTCACAGCACGCCGAAGATCAACGGCGATTATTCTTCCAGGATAAACCACGAGCAGAGAGCATTTTTGGAGAGAGAGAGAGAGAGAGAATTCAGAAGCAATTTTCGTAGAGATCTTCTTTTCATCAGAACGTTTCAATTTTTAACACTGAAAAAACTGATGCCATAATCTCCAATTAATTCTCAATTAATATCAGGGTCAAAACTTTTTTAATTCAATTAACCAAATCACCCATTAATTAAAAAATCAAACTGGTCCGGAATTGAATCAAAAAACTGATTTATAACCTCACGCCAGGTCGCCACGCGTACGCGAGTCGCCCAAATCGATCCGAGGCGAGGCAGCGGTGTCGGCGCGCGCAGTGGCGGAGCTAGGAAATAAAGTCAGTCGGGGCAAGATTGCGAAGTCAAAGTTAAAAGTCAAAGTCAACAGTCAAAATGCTAAAAAAATAGAAAAAGAAAATTGTTGACTTGGAGGAGATTCGAACCTGAGTAATGGGAATTGCCTACTGAAATAAGTAACCACTTGGACTAGTGGAAATTTCTTTGTTTTCAAACTTGGTTTTGAAACTAGTAGAAATTTCTTGATTTTCAAATTTCTTTGCAGTTCGAAAATTCATGGGGGGCAAAATTCTATATTCCTTAACATATAGTCATCAAAAATCTATAAAACTATGGGTACAAATTTTCAAACTTCAGGGTGGCGAGGCACACAAGAACACAATGGATCACCACACACCTTAGTAGTTGTACACTACTCTTGTATATGATACCATATAAAGCCACCAACCTCCTTTGTGAATATCAATGTTGGACTATTATATTTTTTTGGTTACAAGCTCTTTCATGCCACAAAGTTTACTTCAATTTCTTTATAGATTACACTAAGAAAATGATTTAGATCTATACATGAAAATTTCAGTCCCCATTACAAAGAACAATTTTCAACTTGTTAAAACCTGAAATTAATATTAGGAGCACCCAAATTAGTGCTCCAAAAATTCCATTTTCTAACATTTTCTATCAAATGTCCACTTCAAATCAATACACTCCTCCTGATGCTTTTGGTCAACAGGAAAACAATTTTGATGGTCAAAGACTATATGACATCTGGTAGTTCGATCTCACATCAATAACTGAAACGTTGAAGTACCATTGCATTTTCAGGATTAAAAAGAAACCCATAATAAAGCAACACCAACTTGAGCCAACATCGATCTACGAGGGTCATCGAAATTTGATTTGATGAAGTTCTGTGGAACATGCCCCGGATACTTAGTGCATGTTTGGCATCTCTGTTTTTAATCAATTTTGATTAAAAACAGGGTTGTTTTTTTAAACGCATTTGGTATGCATGTTTTTCTGCCTGTTTAAAAACAAAAACATACTTAAAAACAACCGTTTAAAAAAACAGCAAATGTGATATTTTTTTGGTATTTTTTCTCATATTATTGGTGTTTAAAGATATAAGTGCATGTTTGCAAAACTTGCTTTGTTTAAAAAATAGTATTGCAATCATTCTCATAGTAAAAAAGGATATCAATAACAAAATACATAACTTCATTTTTTTAATTAATTTTAAAATTTAAAGCTAGCACCAAACATGCGGTAAGCTTTTCACAAATGATCGATCAATAGTCAAAAGTAAGTTAGGCAAGCTAATTAGGGTATGCAAAGAGTTCACATAAAGGACCTTAGAAGAAATCAACAGAACTTTCTCACATGAAAAATATAGCAAGCATTTGATGCTCTCTCTTCTTTTCTCTTTCACTAAAATATTTTGGCTCTGAAAGTGTCTATGTGCCACCGGCTTTGACTGTGCAGACACAGGGGAGGCAAATCATAGTACAAAGACGCAGAAGTTAAGGAAACACAATCGGAAGAAACTTCCCGACATGTGAAGTCTCTGAAACTTAACCCATCAATAACATTGACGGACAATTGAACGAATCCAATTAACTTTTTGATTAAGAAATAGTTCGTTTAGTGTCTTCTCTAATTGGCCTTTCGGCTTCAACCGGATTCCATTTTTCTACCAAACAAATTTAGGTCGGCTCATCTTGTGGTCAATTATCGGTTCACGTGCTAATAAGTAACTTACAACGCTTAGTTTCAACGAACCAAAAAGGTTTAGTACACGCTCCATCAAACTTTAATAATTAACAGGAAATTAGAGATTCCGTGTCTCTAATGATCGTGGTGTTAAAACATGCATGAGAGTTACGAACTTTGGAATTAAGACAGTGACGGCAAAGAGACTTTGTTTGGGGTATGAACAAGACATATAAAAAAAAACACAACAACAATGGTTAGGTCGGCATACCTTAACTTTGTCTAATTAAGAATCCAATTAACATGTTTGAAGTCATTAGATTATTGTCAACAACATATGTCGCGCTGCTGGTATTTGGAACCTACTTGCTGATCGAAGAAAAGGGGAAGGTGTAGTTTTAATTATGTTTTCGAGGGGCGCAGAAGGCAGAAGCTTTCAATCTATGGACTCACAAATACCATTTCTCCACTAGTCATTTGGCGACACTGCTATACATCAACAAAGTTGTTTGGCTGCGGCTAAAGCTAGCTTTTACTCGTTGTGTTTAAGGAGTCCAGTGAGGTCCAGCTCTTAAGTTTTAGAGCTAAATTGTTTAACCACTTTGAGCATCTTCAACGCTCATATCTCGATTTCATCAGCTTCTTCTTACTTTGACTTTTATCATTATTCAGCGGGTCGCTTCGATCCGATGATTTGATTAGCAAAATGATGCAAGATTTCGATAAATTTTTTTACGGAGTTGTAACATTTGCTATTAAAATCAGCGGGTCAAAGTAACATAGCCACAAGTTGAAAAGTCAAAGTAGGATTATGTTGGCAAAACGAAAAAAATATTAGTTATACGTGATGTATAATTTAATCAAAATTGTCATTCATTATTCTTTATCTAAACTATACCAAAAATTATTATGATCTCCAATGCTACTATTGAAAAGTTTGCTAAAATGTAGTCCTTATAGACAAGAATAATAAAAAATTAAAATATATTAGAGAGGAGAGAAATATAAACAAAATTTAGCTATCCATTTTACGGCTATTTAGATGCATAGAGCGCGATAACCATCTATTAAAATAATGAGCAGAGTAGAGAGTCAATTGGAGATGACTTTTTCATAATCTCTTCATAGAACTTCCGACATAAAATCCCATTGCAGCATACCTTCAATGACACTACGCTACAAACAGTATAATAAACACATAACTCCCTTGCAATATATATTTCGCTGACATTTCGCACCAATAAGTGGATGCCCATTAGTAGGTTGGATTTTGCGTCAGTGACGTGGAAGGATATGAGAGTGAAAAGGTCTTTTTATTTATACCATTGCAGTAAAAGAATTGACACGTGACCTCCTGGCAGTACGAATTTTACTGGTGTGTACAGGAGAATCCTTTGAGGAAGATTCAGGTGTACACCAAGAGCAGAGAATAAGAACACAAGGAGTGAGTAGGGAATGGAAACACAGAGGATTGTAAGGTAGTGAGTAGGGAGAGAGTAAGACAATGAGAGAGAGAGAGAGACAGTATTTGGCCAGAGCTTCCGCGTAGTTATCAGATCAGATCATTGAAATGAAGGGTCAACAATCCTATATATAGTGGGAATGTGACCGTTGTTGTGGATTAATGCGCCCATTAATGGCGGCTTAATTACCGCAACCATAACGGCACGTTCGACCGCATATATAGGAACCGTTACGCACTTCGCCCGTGTATACCGGAACCGTTATGAGGTTGGCCGGGGTTATGGGACACGTGGCCATAAATCTCTCAAAGCAGTTACCAAGGGTCGCGTACGGGTTTGGTTGTCGCTCGCGCGCGACAGATCTTACTCTAGCCTCCAAACCACTAAGTCCCTACAAGTCCTGTGTTGTTATGCGAGGGCTCTGTCTCGCATCCCCCACGTGGATAAGCATAGGTAGTTATCCGGTGTGTATGGAGCACAGATGGGTGTGATGGATGGCTGCCATGTGGTGGTGATCAGTGTGCTCAGAATGCACTATCTACATTAGCCCCCTTTTGCGCGTTTAACACGCGCGCTGTGGTGTAAACGCGCAAAACCAATCGTGTGTGGCTTCACGCAGATTCTCGAATCAATTTGAATCCAGTTCGAAAACCCTAGCTCCCAGGGGGGCAACATCGAATTAAATGATGGTTTTAAGTTTTGCTACAGAGGATTTGTTTGAGGAAGACCGATAGCTTAGCCTTGCAATTCTCGCAGATTGTAGTTGGAATCTTTGAATGCATGAAGTTTGAATCACTTTGTGGATTTTGTAGTTTGAACCTCTGTAAAGCCTTAATCAACATTATGTGCATCTATATTTTTCTTACGAAGAAGCGCTTTTTCTTTTACCGAAATAGATGAGCTTTCAATCACGTATTTCCACTGTCTAAGTAGAATGCTTCAAATATCGCAGTCATCTAAATAGGTAGTCAGGGCCGGCTCTAGCTTTTCGGTTGCCCTAGGCGGACAACTTACTTGAGGCCCTTTGCTTCATAAAACAAAACTTAAAATTCACAGTTTAAACCAACAAATCTGAAGCTTTTATTTAAGAGTTGTCACAACTCAAAGACAAGCACCTCAAATTAGAATGGCTAAAACATGAAAAACAACGTTCAACTCTCTGAACAAAAACAAAAGAATAAAAACACTTGACAAAATCTCCAGGAATTGGGATTACTTTGTTTCTACAATAAACTTGTTGAATTTATGACCAATTCGCCGAAACACTGGACTCAAATAGGAAATTAGAAGTTTGAAAGACACCAAAATTAAATTAATTACATGTAAACAATGACCTGACAATAAACAAAATCCTCAATTTTTAACATATCCAGTATTTATCGATTCGGACTAGAAACCATGACGAGCCAACGTAAATCTGAGAGTTATCAAAATTGAAAGAAACGAACTCCCTAAAAACCATACACAAAAAAATTCCAAATTCTTACATTCGTGGAGAAAGGTAAGCCCTGATGATAAATTGAAGTCGCGATTCGTCACGAGTAGAGATTTTTGAGTGCAATGCGGAGTTTAGATCTTAGAGTACTCCGCAAATTGTTGAAAACTTGAATCACCAAACAATTTTAACCCGTGTGGGAATTAGTAGGAAATTAGAGGATACATTTAATTAAACCAAGAATCGTGGAGATTATGGAGATAGAATTCGTTAGAGAAGATGGAGGGATAGTTGAGAGATTTGAGGAGAAATTAAAGGGAGAGAAGCCAAACGTATTTGAGAGATTAGAGGAAAAATTAGAAGGAAAAGAAGTAGAACAGTCTCCGATCCCTGTTATAACTACCTAAATTAATGTTTTTGACTAAAACTGATTATCTATATTATAAAATAGCATTGTTTAACTTACTATGATTTTTCAACCGTTAGATTAAATCAACTTCATCCCCACCATTAGATCTCACCTACTTATTACATCTCTAACTACCCACTCTCCTTGGACATTCCCAACTACCCACTCTCTTTGGACATCCCTAACTAATAGGAGAAAGATTGTTCTCAACTAAATCCCTAACTAATAGGAGACAGGTTGTGAGTGATTCCCACATAATGCTCATCCCATACTTGGAATTTGTTATTTATTTTTTTATTTTTTTCACCATATTTATAAATATCATTTTTGGATAACACCTCTAAACTCATTTAAAAAAAAAACTCTAAATTCAAAAACTATCCAATTTGGGGATAGTGCCCTCGGGCACGGACAATACTCTAGTCTTCTATATTATAAAATAGCATTGTTTAACTAACTATGATTTTTCAACCGTTAGATTAAATTAACATCCTCTCCACCATTAGATCTCACCTACTTATTACATCTCTAACTACCCACTCTCCTTGGACTTCCCCAACTACCCACTCTCTTTGGACATCCCTAACTAATAGGAGAGAGGTTTTCTCAACTACATCTATATTATAAATGGGATCGGCTTTCGTCCGGCTTAAATCGCTGCAGTTTTGTACGGTTCAAATCGAACGGATGTAATGAGGCCACATGGCGCACAACTAATGAAACTGAAATACACAAATCTCGCTTCACATTTAAACCCCACGCGCATGTTCTCCTCTCTCCTCCATTTTCTCTCTCTCTAAAGTGAATACTCCGTTATCACAGATTTAAACCCCCACACCTAACCTCTCTGTCATGAAAAGCGTCGGAGCAACCAAGCATTCCGGCGTGAGGTTCACATCTGCCATGGATGTATCTTCCTTCACCGCCTTGCATACCCAGTAGAGGGTTCGCTCTTTCGGTCACCAATTTTGGAGACCACGGAGAGTCCTTCGATTTGCCATCAGACAGCGGAAATTATATGAAAACGAAATAATGAAGAAAGTTCACTGCCAATGAAAGTCTACGAGCAGGAAATCTCACTGCACTTCCATTTTTTAGATTAACAAATCTGTTGAAATCGACCACCGATTATGTAGGGTGATAATCGAAAATCCAAACTAAAAATGCTTAATTACATCTACAAAATACTACTATAAGCTTGACAGCATGGAGATTGCAGAAGTGGAGCTATGGAACATGGAGATTGAAGTTATTGACCATATCAATGGTAGAAGTAAAAGAAATGAAACAGACGGAGAAGATACTTTTTAATATTGCAGGATACTAAAAAGAACAAGGCGCGCGGGAATAGAAAAGTGATGCTAAGTTGCTAACTCACCCATATTTTGTTCAGATCTACTTATGCATGTGGCACATTTTAAACCTTCTGATTTTAACCGTACGTTAACCGCAGCGATTAAAATCGGACAGAAGCCGTGCCCATTATAAATTAGGACGGTTGACTTTAAAATGTTTTTTAGACCGTTAGATTGAATTAACCCTAGTCATTAGATCTCACATATCACCCACTTAACTACCCACTACTTAACTACCCATTTAACTACCCACTCCTTTTATCATAATTATAAAAAATGGATTTCCTTTGTTCCTAATTATTTAATATAATTATTTCATGTTGTCTTCATTTTCTGCCCATGTTTGTAGATGAAAATACTCACGTTATTTATGACATTACAATAGGTGAAACATATTTTTGGAGCAGTGCCCTCGGGCACGGACAATCCCCTAGTTCATTACAATAGGTGAAACGTGTTTTTGGGGCAGTGCCCTCGGGCACGGGCAATCCCCTAGTATATTTATATAAGGACTAGAGTATTACCCGTGCCCGAGGGCACTATCCCTAAATTGGATAATTTTTTTTTTATTTTTTTTAAATGAATTTAGAGGTGTTATCTAAAAATTATATTTACAAATGTGATGAAAAATAAAATAAAAAAAATAACAACTTCCAATTTAGGGATGTAGTTGAGAAAAACATCTCTTCTATTAGTTATAGATGTCCAAGGAGAGTGGGTAGTTAGGAATGTCCAAAGAAAGTGGGTAGTTAGAGATGTAATAAGTAGGTAAGATCTAATGGTGGGGATGGAGTTGATTTAATCTAACGGTTGAAAATTCAAAAGTTTGTTAAACCATGCTATTTTATAATATAGATACTAAATGCTAATTAATAATTTTAGAAAATGACAAAAATACCCCTGTTTTTTCGGAAAAATGGTGCCCCTCAAGTTTTGGTGCCCTAACCGGCCAAATCAACCGCTTACCTTAAAAGCCGGCCCTGTAGGTAGTCTTTCAACCGCATATTGCTGCTTTCCAAGAAGACATGCTTGATTAAGCATGGCTGCTATCTAGACAGATAGTCTTAAGTTCGTGCCTCGGTGCTATCTGGGCAGATAGGCCTTTTGGTCGAGCGTGATTGCTATCTGAACAGATAGGCTTATACTGAGTTTTGTTGCTATCCAGACAGATAGGCTTATTAAGCATCGCTGCTATCTGGACAAATAGGCTTTATCGAGCATAGTTGCTATCTAGACAAATAGGCTTTATCGAGAATTTTGCTGCTATCTAAACAGATAGGCTTATTGAGCATCGCTGCTATCTAGACATATAGACTTTATCGAGCATGGCTGCTATCTAGACAGATAGGCTTTATAATTGCGCATTTGGCCTCCATCTAAATGGATGGACTTAGAATTATACATTTGGCTGCCATCTAAATAGATGGGCTTTGAATCATGCATTTAGCTGCTATCTAGACAGATAGGCTTTTGTATTTGCTGCTATCTAGACAGATAGGCTTTGTCGCGTTTGGCCGCTATCTAGACAGATAGGCTTTGAATTTGCATTACTGCTATCATATGAGATAGGCTTATTAAGCATCGCTGCTATCTGGACATATAGGCTTTATCGAGCATAGTTTTTATCTAGACAAATAGGCTTTATCGAGAATTTTGCTGCTATCTAAACAGATAGGCTTATTGAGCATCGCTGCTATCTAGATAGATAGACTTTATCGAGCATGGCTGCTATCTAGACAGATATGCTTTATAATTGCGCATTTGGCTGCCATGTAAAGGGATGGGCTTAGAATTATACATTTGGCTTCCATCTAAACAGATGGGCTTAGAATCATGCATTTAGCTGCTATCTAGACAGATATGCTTTGAATTTGCATTACTGCTATCATATGAGATAGGCTTACGTTCCCGTATTGCTGCTATCATATGAGATAGGCTTTGAATTTGCATTACTGCTATCATATGAGATAGGCTTACGTTCGCGTATTGCTGCTATCATATGAGATAGGCTTTGAAGTTGCATTACTGCTATCATATGAGATAGGCTTACGTTCCCGTATTGCTGCTATCATATGAGATAGACTTACGTTCGCGTATTGCTGCTATCATATGAGATAGACTTTGAATTTGCATTACTGCTATCATATGAGATAGGCTTACGTTCGCGCTATCATATGAGATGGGCTTTGAATTCGCATTACTGCTATCATATGAGATAGGCTTACGTTCGCGTATTGCTGCTATCATATGAGATAAGCTTTGAATTTTCATTACTGCTATCATATGAGATAGGATTACGTTGTAAGAAATATTTTAAGGGCAATACCTCTTCAATAGGTGATCCACTGAAGTAGATCATCGCTTGTCAATCGGATTGGGAGTGTCGCAGTTCCATGACGTTACGAGGTCATGCAATAGCAACTTCTCTTCCTTTTGGTTTTCTCTCTGAATGGGATGGCAAGGGGTTGAAACCAGAGCTTGTGGGTGCGCGATCCTGTGAGAACTCCCTCCTTTGCTTCTCCACAATGGGCTCAATGTTCCCGGCACAAATGATAAACTTGGAGAAAGTAGGTATGTTCAGATTGATTAGCATACCTTTGTATTCATCACGCATGCCCTTAAGGCATATTTCCACCAGTCAACTTTCCAATACCTCGTCGACGCATTCCAAGGACTTGGCCCTGAACCTCTTAATGAAGATGACCCCCTCTTCATCATGCCTAGGGCTGTAAACGAGCCGAACCGAACAGAATATCGAGTGTTTGAGTTTGGCTCGTTTAACTTGGCTGCTAAACGAGCCGAACACGAACTCGAGTTGAACATTAAAACCTTGTTTGAGTTCGGCTCGTTTAGGGCTCGAGTTGTTCGGCTCGTGGCTCGTTTAACTGGCTCGTTTGCGGGCTCGAGTTGGGCTCGACGAACTTGTATTTCTCTTAAATAGATATGATAATATATAATCCTTGAATTAAAATATCATGTGTTTTTTTTAGAATAAATACCATGTGCTATTAGTTAAGATAAAATGATTAAATTAAGAAACAAAAAACATAATGCTTTCTACAAAAAGTGACGTGGCATATGCCACATCAATAGATAACTAAATATAACCCACATTTATTCTTTTGATTTCCTTCATAATCTTCAGCCCGATTTTTTATAAATGACATGTTGCCATGCATAACACCTTTAGTTTAACTTTTTGTACGAATTTTTGTTCATCTAGACTTTTCCTTGTGCTAGGGCTGTAAACGAGCCGAACCGAACCGAATATCGCTTGTTTGAGTTTGGCTCGTTTAAGTTCGATACCAAATGAATCAAACACGAACTCGAGCTAGAAAAAAGAAACCTTGTTTGCGTTCGGCTTGTTTAGGGCTCGAGTTGTTCGTTGTTCGGCTCGTGGCTCGTTTAATTAGCTCGTTTACGGGCTCGAATTCGGTTCGATGAACTTGTATTTCTCTTGGATGGATATGATAATACATAATTCTTGAATTAAAATATCATCTGTTATTAATTAAGATAAAATGCTTAAAGGAAACAACTAGCATAAAATGTATTAGTATAGAAATGTGATTTATCTGTGCTAATGATATATTCAAAGCATCCAATTTTGTTCTTATATAGTAAATAGTTATGGTACTATAAATTATAGAAATACCTTTTGAAACCCTAATTAAGAGGTCAAATTCTCATTAAATATAGATTCTACACTAATTATGCATGATTTTAAGAAATTACTCATAAAGAAGACAAAAGAACTTAATTATTTCAAACTATATATACATATATACTACTGCATATATACGATTTCGACTCGTTTAGCAAACGAACACATTTTCATGTTTGATTTTGGTTGATTAATAAGTCGAATCAAACACGAACGAGCTTTTACCGAATCGAACGCGAGTTGTTCACGAACGTCTTGTTCGTTTACAGCCCTAATCATGCCTCTGGTACATGAGGGAGAGGTGGATAGTGGTGACTTTCTCCTCCATCTGAAAGAACTTGGTATAGAAATTTTTGACCATGTACTCTCATGTCTTTATGGAGCCAGCTTCCAATGTCCTGTACCCTTTGTATGCGACGTTCCCCAAAGACTTGGAAAAATCGTGCATCAGTAGGTTAGAATCAACCCCGTGTGGCCCCATCATGTCGATGAAGCGCATGCCATGCTCCTGAGCATTCACATTGACATCATCAAACTTCTCCTACTTAGTAGCTTTGTACCCTGCAGGGTTGGACATAAGGTAAATCTCGCGCAGAATAGGAGGCGCGTTATCAACTTTTGGGATGATGGCGTCTGTGAAGCACTGAGTCGCCATGAAGTTGTCCAAGAGCTGCTCCAAGGCTGTCATGCTTGTTGATGCACTTCCTCCCACAGTAGGAAGGAGGGTTGCAACTGGGGAAGGCACATATGCAGCACTTGGATTGGGAGTGTAACCAACATTGCATACAGATGCAGGTGGGGAAAGCAGGGGTTGCTATGGTTGGACATTAGTGGGAATGCCCGGTAGCTGAGAAACAGGCGCAGCAATTGGTAGTTGGGTAATGTGTCCTTGAGTAAGAGATGGCTGGGAAGTTGTTGGTGGGATTTGTAAGCTGGGGTTAGGAGGTGTGGGTGTTACCCCTGTTCCCTGGGAGATAATAGTTCCCAGTGCCGGATTCTGAGCAAGAGCTCCCAGAATTGTCATGATCTGGGCCCTCTGTGCAGATCGAACCTGGAGAGTCTTCGCCTGGCTTTGGAGAGTTGCGTTCAACATCTCCAGGGTTGGAGTACCACCAGTTTCTGTGGAATTAGGGAGGGTTTCCTCCCCTGAAGTTGTCTCTGTTGAGGGAGATCGGTTGCTGGCATCTTCATCGTGAGACATGGTTGCTTGCTAAAGTCTAATTCACGTCAGGTTCACCAAATGTGTACAGGAGAATCCTTTGAGGAAGATTCAGGTGTACACCAAGAGCAAAAAATAAGAACACAAGGAGTGAGTAGGGAATGGAAACACAGAGAATTGTAAGGTAGTGAGTAGGGAGAGAGTAAGACAATGATAACTGAGAGAGAGAGAGACAATATTTGGCCAGAGCTTCCGCGTAGTTATCATGTCAGATCATTGTAATGAAGGGTTAACGATTCTATATATAGTTGGAATGTGACCGTTGTAGTGGGTTAATGCGCCCATTAATGGCGGCTTAATTACCTCAACCATAACGGCACGTTCGACCGCATATATAGCGACCGTTACGCACTTCGACCGTGTATACCGAAACCGTTATGAGGTTGACCGGGTTTATGGGACACGTGGCCATAAATCTCTCAAAGCAGTCACCAAGGGTTGCGCGCGGGCTTGGTAGTCGCTCGCGCGCGACAGATCTTACTCTAGCCTCCAAACCACTAAGTCCCTACAAGTCCCGTGTTGGTATGCGAGGGACCTGTCTCGCAGCCCCACGTGGATAAGCATAGGTAGTTATCCGATGTGTATGGAGCACAGCTGGGTGTGATGGATTGCCGCCACGTTGTGGTGATCAGTGTGCTCAGAATGCACTATCTACAACTGGCATCGCGCACCGACTAAATATTTGTTACAATAATGTTAGAAATGATCGTCAGACTCATTTAAATAATGGAAGAAACTCTTTATACAGTCTGTGACTAATTTTAATCAATGATAAAATTGACCTTTTACACTCAAAATGGGAAAAATGACATGTAATAAATATATAGAGCTAGCTCGATCAACCAATTAATATAAACAACAAAGGAACTAGATTTGTAATTAGAAAATAAATTTATCTTCATATTCTGAATTATTTTATATTCTTTTGTTTTTTTTTGAAAATTAATCCATTGGATTAAAGAGGCGCAGCCTCAAACCGGTTCAATACATCTTCTACTAAACTTTCATAAACCCAATTTGGGGGTTGGTCTACCCAAGTTACCGGCCCATCAGATGAAAGCTCAAAGTGAGCAATCTTATCCGCTACCTTGTTTCGGTTACGTGGTATATGGACCACCACGTGGTCATTCATCTGCTCGAGGAGAGCGTTACAACTTTCAATACACCTCTTGGCTTCTGTAATATCTGGAACCTTCTCTCTTCTCCGTTCATTTCTCATCTCTCTAGCTAGAGAGAGAGCATCTGTTTGAATCCAGATCTGTGAGAGGTTCAGTTCCGATGCGAGCTTAATACTTTCAAGCATGGCTTCTGCTTCTGCAGTTCTCGCCGAAAGTGGGAACGGGAGCCTTTTAGCGCAGTCAGCGATGAAGACTCCTTCTCGGGTTCTGATAATCGTACCCGACGCCTCTGTTTTCTTTACCGGATTCCATGCGGCGTCGGAGTTAACGACGAACCATCTCTACGGTGGCCTTTGTGCCGATGAATCGGGGGGAAGATTATAGGTCTGAGCCGGCACTAGCGATTTTGGTTCTTGCATGTGTTCCTTAAATTCCTCAACCAGGCATAAGGTATCTGAGACAACACTTTCTGGACTTTTCTTTTGATTTTTGAAAATCAGCTTGTTTCTGGTAGTCCAAATTTGATGAATAAACATGCAAATCTTCTTCCTTTCCTCTTGATTTGTGTTTAAGAACACTTGTGGGAACCAGATCTGGAAGGGTCCTTTTAAATTTTTCACAAAAATCGCATCAAATAGGCTTTTCCAAACCTCGATGGTGAATTTATATTCTGAGAAAATGTGCGTCTCCGTTTCTTTATGATGGAGACACAAAGCACATACTTCCTCTGTTTTTATGTTTCTCTTGTTGAGATTTGCCCGAACCGGGAGACTGCTATGCATAACTCTCCAAACTGGAAAGAGTTACTTTTTTGGTATCTTCTGTTTCCAAAATAATTTCCACCAGTCCTGCTTTGATGATGAACCTCCTCCGAAAGTTGTTGTCTCTCTGATTTCTGCTTGCTGGAGTAATAGTTCATACCCGAATTTTACCGTGTATTGGTCGTGCTCCAAGTGATTTTCATTGAAGATACATATCCATGTTGAAAATTCCAAAACACTCGTAAGTACCAAGTATGTGGTTCCTATAAAATAATCATTGGAAGTTATAAGCAGGATTCATCTAGTGGTCCAAATATATTTGATCCAAATGCTATAAAAGACATTTTAGCTTCTTGGGAATTAAACCGATAGTTTAAAAGAAGTTTTTTCTTAGTTAAAAAGTAAAAATGATTCATAATGTTATTATTTATATTAGGAGTTAGACATAGAAAATTATTTTTCAATTGACTAGCACATATCAACCATAGAACCCTGCTCAAGAAGTGGAACACATTAGCTGTCCGCTTATAGGTTGGGCGGTAGGGTCGGAAAAGGGCAATCACTCATTCTTAAAACCAGCGTTCTTAAGATCAAAGAGTCGGGCGGAAGGGGGGGGGGGGAAGCTCTCCGTTCCTGGTTCTCCTGTAGTTGGATCCTCCAGAACCATAAGAATGCCACGTGGAAGGGTCGTCGCTCAACGGATAAAAGTTATTCTAGGGATAACATGCTGATCTTCCCCAAGAGCTCATATTGACGGGAATGTTTGGCACCTTGATGTCGGCTCTTCGCCACCTGGGGCTATAGTACGTTCCAAGGGTTGGGTTAGTCGCCCATTAAATCGGTACGTGAGCTGGGTTCAGAACGTCTATTTTTTAGCCTTCCGTAATGAGACCTGAGTGTGCAATTGATCTTATAATTTTTTTTTTAAAGTAAAAAAAGTAAGTCCTAATTTTTAGAAAGAACATTTATCTACCAAAAAAATGAGAAAGAACACATAGAGAGAAAAATAGATATATTATTTTGTTAGTATTTTTTGGATATGATATATTTGAATCATTAAAAAAGACCATTGGTCATTTATTTTTTTGTACTAAAATATTGCAAAAATTTATGCAAACTAAAGAATATAAAGTATAACATAATAAGTAGCCCAAGTTTTATTTTCATTTTTTATATTTGTTGCGGAATGTCAATAAAAGCCTTACTGCATGGGAGTTATGTGTCACTATTTATACTGCAATGGTGTAAGAAGACTTTTATGCCCTCACATCTGGACACCTTATTAACGGAAATCTATATTATACATGATGAGCGAAAATGTGTTCAATGTAGGATTCCACACTATTTATAGTGCTTATTAATTCAAGTACAAAATAGCTCACATCATGTAGTGCATTGTATAAATGATCTGAGTCTGTTTATTTAGATACTCTATGATACTAGCGCATATTCTTGCAGACAATTCAATCGTCTTGAATCTAGTCCAACAAGAAATAATCACATATCCTCCGTTTTGTGAACCTTATGTTCCAAGTATATTCCTAGAAGTTTCTGAGCTATTCTTAGGTTCATGATTAATCCTGTAGCGTCAATCCATGTGTCTTTGGATTAAACTTTCAATTCAAAGAGCAGCATGAACTCCCCTGCACACATGGCCATGCATGCATCCCTAGGGAGTTCGTGCGGATCTGCGGGCGGCTAGGGTTGAGCTCCTGCATGCTCCTTGTTATTCTTTCTAGCTCTTTTGGTAGTTTCAGTCAGTTAGATATTCTTCTTAGCGTCGCTTTAGGATCTTTTTTCTTATCTTCCAAGTAAGAGAGTTTAGTTAGGAATATAATATATCTTGTATGAAATAATATATTCAGCAATAGAGATTACATATATGTATTTTCCTATTAGATTTTTTTTATGAATTTAAGCAATTTTATGTTTAAAGTTAATTGGAAGAATTAAAAAATAATTTGGTGGAAAATATCTCTTGGAGAATTGGGCCACTAAATTTATTTTCTTTTATAAATTTCGAACGAATTTATTTATATATGATTTATTCTTCTTCCAAAGTTGTTTTTTTATGGAGATTTAATTTTATACTTGATCAAGAATCTTTCCAAAAACACTAAAAATAACAATTGACAACTTAATTTCTATTCTAGGTAAATTTAAATTGAATTTCTAAAAAAAAATCTTTTATATCAACTACTTTATTTAGAATATGAAATTACGTATGAATCGCTCTTCTTAGAAATTAGATTTCTTTCTAAGTAAAAATATTTTATTACTAATTAAATATTATTTAAATAAGATTTGGACTTTTAATCAATTTTGATAAGTCTAGATTTTTAATTCATTTTCTCTAGAACTATGTTGCTTGGAAACCAAGTAACTTCTCCTATAAACATAGAGCTAGAGCTCCGTAACTGACAGTTCAACTCCGTTCGCGGACAGTTCGTTTTCCTTCCCCCTACAGCGACGCTTCTGCTTCCCCCCAACTTTGATTCTACAATATGCAGCTATTGAATACTCTTTTAGGATCAATCCAGGTATTTTTATCTTAGTTTTCATTGAGTCTCTAGATCAATCTCCGTCTATTGAGGGAATGTAAGTGAAGTTTCACAGTCTAGATGGCTTTGGATAAACCCTCGAAGCGAATGTAGTGTAACATTATAGTGACACATCTCGATCAAGGACAAGGTGTAGTTCAACTTGTTAATCTAGCATACTTTTTGTATGTTGAACAGAACCGCCATATAAAATACATTTATCTCGAACAGATCGAATCGAGATAATATGATATTTCATTGTTATTCATAATATTTGAAACTTACAAATCTATAATTGTTTGTGTAAACAAAAATATTTATTAATCATTATTTTAATATATTGAGAGAGATTCAAATGCATGTCAACAATCCTGGTACATTGGGTAATGACTGTTAGGATTTGGTGAAAGCTAATCGAATCATAGAATGCACGTCTCGTATGAGAATGATGTACCCACCTGGGAGCTCATTAGGTTTCGTTACGTCAAGTCTGGCCAGGTGGTTATTTGTAACCGGACATAATGGATAAGGCTTGAGTGGTTTAGATCTGGTCATACATAAGATGTTGATGAGACCGAAACTGTTAGTAAGAGTACATCAACATTAAAGGGTATCAGAGTGAAATTATAGTTTTATGGTGGAGTAAACAATAATTCACAATTATTTTTTAATTTAATTTGGGGTTGAATTACGAGTTAAAATATATTTTTGAGATCCGATTCATTAATTTTTTCCAGAGGTCCTCGATTTAGTCCAGTACAAGTGTGATCATGTGATCACACGTGTTTTCGAGTCTCAAGTGTGTGAAATGTAAATGAGATTATATTTGGGATTTTATAGTTGATGGGTATTACTATAAACCATATGATTAGGACATAATTACAAGCCAAACTAAAATTAGTAGGGAGGTACTTGCTATGCAAAGTTTTCCTACAAGGGACTTGTGTGCAATTATGGGTATTCCTAATATTAGGGCTAGTAATACGTACCTATAAATAGTCCAACATAATTCATATGTAAGTATGATTGGTCATACATGTTTTCCACACGAGATAGAAAATCAAAGGTGTGCGTTCATGAACTTTTCATGTTTAAATCACCACCGAACTTGAATCAGAACTTGGATTATACGTCGGAAGGCTTCCGGACGTGCCTGATTCTATTTTTTGATGTTTTGGCAAGGATAACTATCTCGTATAATTTTTGGTAAAACATGAAATTTGTAGATCTCAAAACGGGAAGAAATGGCACCCTCATTGAGGTTGTGGCACTTGAGATATCGCTGGTCAAAGTTTCTGGTCCGTAGTTGATTTTCAGAAGGATCTGAATTTGATTTTCGGAGCATAACCGGAGCTACGGATGTCGAATGAAGATCAGTCATATATGGAAATTGTGTATCTCGATGAGAAGGACCCATTGTCACAGCTCTTGTAGTCAGATTCGGAATACAGATCCATCAGAAGCTGGTCAAAGTAGTGGGAATCGCACCATGCCAGTCCAGAAGGGATGTGGTAAGTTTTAACCGCAAGTTAAATTTACCACAATAATTTTTGAAAGCCTATGATTAATTCTCTACATAATCATATGGTCTGGGACAAATATCACTAATTTTCCCTTCACAGGGACCCATGTGAATGAGCATAATATGATGTTTAAATGTTTAATTCATTCACACTGACTGGTGACGATCACAAACGCGAAGGATGCGACGTCTCTAAATTATCAACACAAGCAGATCGAACTGGTCTCCCTCTTCGCTGGTGCTAGCCTACTTGAGGAAGGATGACGCGATTCTTTATGCGTATGCGCAAGTGCACGATCAAGTAATATAGGGGTGGTATTTCAACCCTGAGTTATCAATCCCACGAGGACAGACTCGAGATTATTTAATTAGACGATTGGATTAGAGTACGATACAAGGAGGAAAATTGAGTGAGAAACTAGTTCGTCACCCCCAAACAAGTGACTGAAAGATGAATTAACAAACTAATCTAATATATTTTGTATTTTTATTTTAAGAAAGACGATATGGAGAAACTAGGCGATCTCTAGATCACCTGGGGCTGTAGACGAATTCCGGTTCAGTTATGTAACACGTCAATCCTATTCTAGTTCAGCCGGGTAATAGGCTATGACAATATCATGTCGGTCTCATGTCATTTTACGTCTCGGTTAACTACAATCTCCTTTTGGTCTCATGTTGTCTACCGGTTCGTTCTAGCAGGTCATCTACTGGTACGATAACGGGTCCTGTCGGTCCACCGTTTCACGGAACAGTTGAATAATCCTACCGAATCTACCCACACTAAGGCCAATCCTAACACTTCTCCTTATCGGTCTCAGTGATTCGGGATTGTGTTCATACACTCTTCACAACTAGGTTAAGTCACTGTCGTGCACTTTCTAGTTAATTAACAAGTCTGGGTCGCGAATCCATTCTTGCTAAGAAATAAGCACAATGTAAGAACATGTAACGAGAACAAAAACTAACATTAATCATGATTAATGTCTATGAAAAAAAACCTAGTCTCATTGATTATCAATTCATAATCTAACCGTCAATAGGTTAGAATCATCAACAAATTCAAGAAACTACGTGTATTCAATAGATCTAACTCAATAGCATGAAAAGAGTCTAAACCCGGAAAATTATTCATCTACATAACCCTAGGCTCTCTTAGAGACGCCAAGCAAAAGTGTTTAGCTAACTGAAACTAAACAAAGCCAAGTAGTTTCTCCATACAAGACTTGAAAGAAGAAGAAGAAATAGATCAAACCCTAGAACCCTCCAATGGTGGAGTTTGGATCTTCAACGTGTGTTCTTCGTCTTCGTCCTCCTCTCCCAACATGAGTTTTGCTCCCATGTACGTGAATGATAGTTCTCCCCAGCCCCTTGGTCATTTAATATGCGATTCCCCTCACTACTTTCCCAAAAATTATTAAAAATTGCATTGGAACCCTTAAATTCTGTAAGCAGGTCTTCAGACTGGTCTTAAGACCAGTCATACAGGTCTTAGGACCAGAGCAGGTCCTAAGACCCTAGACTCGAATCCATTCTTGCTAAGGATTAAGAACAATGTAAGAACATGTAACGAGAACAAAAAATAACATTAAGCATGATTAATGGCTATGAAAAAACCCTAGTCTCATTGATTATCAATTCATAATATAACCTTGTCAATTGGTTAGAATCGTCAACAAAGTCAAGAAATTACGTCTATTCAATAGATCTTACTCAATAGCATGAAAAAAGTCTAAACCCGGAAAATTATTCATCTACATAACCCTAGGCTTTCGTAGAGACGCCTAGAAATTTTTTTTAGCTAATTGAAACTAACCAAACAAAGCCAAGAAGTTTCTCCATACAAGATTTGAAAGAAGAAGAAGAAATAGATCAAACCCCAGAACCCTCCAATGGTGGTGTTTGGATCTTCACCGTGTGTTCTACGTCTTCGTCCTCCTCTCCCAACGTGATTTTTGCTCCCAAGTACGTGAATGATAGTTCTCCCCAGCCTCTTGGTCATTTAATATGCGATTCCCCTCACTTCTTGCCCAAAAATTATTAAAAATTGCATTGGAACCCCAAAATTCCGTAAGCAGGCCATCAGACTGGTCTTAAGTCCAGTCGAACTGGTCTTAGGACGAGCAGTAGGTGGTCTTCAAGTTGATTTGCCCAAATTCTAAGTACAGACTGGTCTTAAGACCAGTTTACTGGTCCTAGGACCAGTCTGGGAAAAATCCTCTTTTTCTTTGATTCTTTGGTCTTTTCTTCACCCGCCTTCAACTCCAACATGTTCTTGATCCTTCTCGTTCTTCCGAAGTTCATTCCACCTCCGATACACATTCCCGAGCCTCCGAGTTCCGAAACGCACAAAACGAAACAAATACCAGAAGATCAAATGTGACAACAAAAGCTCAAAAATTACACACGGAATGCCCGGATTACACATTTATGCTTAAACTCTCAAACATGATAGATTTCTATGTTTTTGGACATAAACACTCTCAAATGCATCGTATATCACGCAAAAAGATAGTGAATCTAATACGAATATAACTCCTAAAAAGGAGTTATCCGATTCCCCCACACTTACCTATTGCGCGTCCTGAGCAAGACTTTGGCTTCAACAGTTAGCACAAAGTGTGTTAACTGCTTACATGAGATATACACACTGGGTAAAAAGAATTCTTCCCTAGCCAGTTTCAGGGCTTCACTCTTGTTGGGATAGTTGTCTGTGTTATACTTGAGACAACCTAAAACATTTGCAAATTTTGAGTGATCTAATTCCATGTTTGCACAAGCCACTTTGGATTGAATCACTAAACTTACAGTCTTGATTTGCTTCATGTTCAGATAGAAAAACCTAGTGAGCCTAGGGTAGGCAACTTCTGGAAGGTTTAAAACTTTCCAAACAGAACTTTTCTTCAACCTCTTAATACAGTCTAGACTCATGGTTTTCAACATGTTAACATTAACCATGCTACAATAGGCTACTGGTCTAGAAGAAAAACCATCTAAAAACATTCTTCTAGCAACATTACTGACAAACCATTTGTTAGAGATGCTAGACTTCTTACTAGGGGATTGTTGCTACTTTGAATAGATCTGCAGTTCTTATATAAGAAAAAATCTCTGGTTCTTTCCTGTGGCTTTTCATTTTTCTTTTTCAGCTTTTGTAGGCTTCATCTTCTTCTTCTTCTTCTTCTTCTTCTTCTTCTTCTTCTTCTTCTTCTTCTTCTTCTTCTTCTTCTTCTTCTTCTTCTTCTTCTTCTTCTTCTTCTTCTTCTTCTTCTTCTTCTTCTTCTTCTTCTTCTTCTTCTTCTTCTTCTTCTTCTTCTTCTTCTTCTTCTTCTTCTTCTTCTTCTTCTTCTTCTTCTTCTTCTTCTTCTTCTTCTTCTTCTTCTTCTTCTTAGGACTAGCAATATGTTCTTCTAGAGCAGACTGCTCTGTCTTCTTTTTCTTGCTAGAAGTTGGAGTCTGATCCTTCTTGAACTTATTATTTGGAGGAGAAGGAGTCTTCTAGGCTCTTGGGGTTCAGGAACAGGAATCATCACTGAGTTTCTGAAACTCTTCCTCAGTAGTCATCCTATTCTTGTCAGAAACTTTGTTTGATTCTCAAGACATCTTGATTCTATCAGAGGTTTTTCTCGTGCTCATTAGGGTTTGAGGGTGTAGAAGAGAGAGGCAGGGGTTATACGAGAAAGATAGAGAGAAGAAAAGAGATAAATACTGAAGATTTTGAGTTTGAAAAGGAAAAAGAATATTTCCAAATCTTTTAAGATGTGCAGAATCAGTTAAATTAAATTTTTTGTGTGTGTGTGACGTGGGAAAGGAAATGATATAATACTCATTTTAAAAGGAAAATAATTTTAAAAGTAAAAACAATGTTGAGCAGTTATCTATAGTAATGTAGGTACAAAGCCTTGAAAGATAGTAATGCAGATATGCTCTAGAAGGGGGAGGGGGTGAATAGAGTATGACAACTTTTGCTAAACAAGTGGTTTCAAAGATGTTTGTGGCAAGCAGTGAGTATTTCAAGGCCTTGAAATGAATTTCAAGGCCTTAGAAAAATCAATACATATAGTATAAAGAAAGCTTAGAGTTTTTCAAGGCCTTGAAATGGCGTTCAAGCCCTTGAACTTAAAACTTAGTTTGTGCAGCAGGTTTATAGAGTTCAGTCCACTTGGACCTACGTCTCTACCTCAAGGACTTGATCCCTGCAGGATTTTCAAGTCAATTATTATTAATCAAAACCTAACCCCTATATCTCAAGCAAAGAGAGTTCCCTTACTCTATTACAACTTGTGGTTCTCACGAACCTATCTAGTACCTGCTCTATCTAACTGATTCAACAATAATTCCATATTGTTCACTTGAACCACTCACGAGAATAAGATGTGAGAAGTATTATCTAAATGATATAAAAATACAAATCAGAAAGAAGGTCACTGAGAACTGATGAAGTAGTTGAATGTGCAGTGATCTTTTGATGAGTGGATTGAGTGAAATGAATCTCCTTCTATGTAGCTTGTAATCCTGATAATGTCCTAGTGTCTATCTTTTCGTACTCTCTACTTCAATTTATTCAGTCATTCCCTCTTATTCAGCTAGTTTGAATTGCAGATCTTCAAGATGATCTCAAAACAAACTACCTAAAAATCAACAGAATATCTTGACTTGTCTAACAACTCTTCCCAACGGCTAGTTGCTCAATATATTCAAAGATATTGACTTGATATTGTATTGAGAATATTAGGAAGGTCCAGACACGTTTGTAGAATCACATTATCAATCTATCAACCTAGTTTCCTTTTCTGCAAGAACACAGTTTGGGAAATTGTCCCTGCAAAATAGGTAACTATTTATCCATACAAAAACTTGTTCAAGCAGATGGATTAACAACAACTTAGAGCATCAAAATAGTTTGTCTTTCATCATCAAATTACACATAATCAAGCATAGGGGTTAGGATTCATATTAGAATCAAAAGCTTCCCCTAAGTTCATGCTGTATAATGTAGTGTATATTTCAAACATTTGAAAACAGTTTCAAGGTCTTGAAACAGACAAGCTGTTTCATGCCTTTGAAACAAGCCGAGCTTACAAGAACAATTTTACACCTTCCACTCCTGCTGGAAATTAGGCCATGTACATTCGTTTTCTGCTCATTTTTGATCTCCCAACACTATCTCCTGGTCTTGGAGATTGAGACCCTCAATTCTGGCATCCTCCTCATTCACCAACCTATTGATCTGTGCAGTGGTCCAACTACATTTCTCTATGAGTAAGTTGAGACTCTAATGATCAAGGGTCCTTCCCATGGGGGTCATCAGATGGATCATAGTTGCATCCATATGTGATGTTGGGAGGCAATGAGTGGCAGGGCAACACACCAGTTCTTTGAAATTACTGGCTATTTGAACCTCTTGATAAAGGTCCACCCCAGTACCATCCTTACTAGACCCGCCTCCATATTTTTGAGTCATTTTCTGAATAGTTTGGTGATACAATGATTCCCAAATTGTAAACTTTCACAGAAGATTAGAAAATGCAGGGAATAGGAATATGTAAGTCTGGGAACGCGATCATGGTATTTGTGTAAACGTTTTGGCAGTTATTGACCTTTCACGAGGTGGAGGTAATGGAGGGATTTGGGGGTTTCAGTTGGAGAAGTGGAGGAGAGTGGTGGTTAATGGAGGGTAGTAGAGGTACTGTAGGTTAAACAATGTGACTTTTTAATTGATTCTACATGACCAACTACCGCGCCATGTCGTACTCCAACCACACCACGAACGTCTCGCATCATCTTAACAACGAGTTTTCTTCCTCTGTGACAAACGAAAAGATTGGGTAATGGAAGATGCGATTTTCTTGGGACATGATTTAACTTTGATACCATGACAAGATCTAGGATGACATCAGAGAAGTGAAATGGAAACTAAACTTCCTCAATATTGAGTGTGTAAACTTCATTGATCAAGTAGAGTGGCTAACAAACAGTTAACCTAATTCTGGTTTAACTAATAAGCTAATATAACGATTAAGAATTATTGCCGACTTCTTCTAGTTAGAGCATCTTCCACAGTTGATATCAAATTTTACACCAAATTCTATATTAGGTGGAGAAAAATAGTTTCGCCTCCCACAGTTAACCCTCAAAAACACCATTTCACCATTTTTGGTGAAAAATTAGCACTTTTGGTCCCCCACAGTTTTCACCAATTTTTACATCAGATTGTTATTTCACCATTTCATAAAATTTAAAGAATGGTATATTTGGCCTCCCATAACAAATCATCAAATTTATCACAAAATCATGAATTTCATATCAAAATAAAAAATATTTTATTACCAAAATAATATTACATAAAATTGTAAAATGATTAAATAACATTTCAAAAATATATTTGACCAGTCTTATATATTTGACCATGTGGGCGATAACATGCTCAGAGTAGCACGGAACTTAAACTTTAGTGCATGGGAGAGTGGAGGAAGTAATGATGAATCGTATGTCCCAGAACCTCCTAGCAATAATGATGAGATGTATGCTCAGAGCATCTCCCACAGTGCACCAGATCCTATATTTGATAGTAAAATTTGGTGTTTTCTGCCTCCCACAACAAATCATCAAATCACCAAATCACCAAAAACATGGTGATTTTTTTGTAGGCCTCCCACAGTCGTTGACCAAAAAAATACCAAATCACCAAATCCTATATTTGGTGTAGCTTTTGTGAAATGGTGAAGTGCATCTCCCACAGTACCCTCAAATCCTATCCTATATCACCAAATCCTATTTTTACCATCAAATTTGATGGCAAAAATAGGATTTGGTGTAATCTACACCAAATTTTATATTAGTGTTTAGGGCATGGTTTCACATTACTTTCATGGTAATAATATGCTCTAATGTAATAGTGTAGCAGTTCGTCTTTACAGTATATACGCCATCCGATTTTCTTCTTCCACTTTGTATAATATGCTTTTGAGTTATAGCGTGTTACATAATATTTTCAGCATTATGCTGCGGGATGATAAAATGCAATAACTAATGTAGTTGCAACAGGTTTGGCCGAACATAATACACTGATGTTAAACTTCAAGAACTTCAGTAACCTTCTTGTACATATGGGATAATCATTGTCAAATAGATTAGACTGGTTAATTTTAGATTTTTTGAAGTGTTATTTCATCATTTTACAATTTCGTGTAATATTGTTTTGGTAATAACATATGTTTTTATTTTGATAGTTATGAAATTCATGATTTGGTGATAAATTTGATGATTTGTTGTTGGAGGCCAAAAATGCCATTCTCTAAATTTGATGAAATAGTGAAATAACTATTTGATGTAAAATTTGGTGAAAACTTTGGGAGAACAAAAGCTCTATTTTTCCACCAAAAATGGTGAAATGGTGTTTTTGAGGGCTAACTGTGGGAGGCCAAATCATTTTTCTCCACCAAATATAGGATTTGGTGTAAAATTTGATGTCAACTGTGGGAGATGCTCTCAACCAGATGCAATATACCCAATTTCAGCTACCGAATGAGGATTTCATCTAAATTGTCACACAGACATAGCGAATTCCATTTCCATTATTATGTTACTTTTTTCTTCATTCTGCTTTCTTCATTTTCTTAGTTTGAGTATGTATTTTATTTTTATGCTAATAATGTGATCTACTTTCATTTTTTTGAGTTTATTATTAATGCATTGTTCTTTTCGTCATGTTTGGTTACATACTATTTTCTATCACTAAGATTAATTATATTTGTCGTCAAAAATAATTTTAACACTAATCATTTGTAAAATATGACATTGTATCTCCAATTATATAAAAGTAATGTGAAAACTTCCCTAAACACTAATTAAAAAGTTTAGTGTATATTACACCAAATCCTATTTTCATCATCAAATTTGATGGTAAAAAATAAGATTTAGTGATATAGAATAGGATCTGGCGGTACTGTGGGAGATGCACTTCACCATTTCACAAAAACTACACCAACTATAGGATTTGGTTATTTGGTGTTTTTTTCGTCAACGACTGTGGGAGGCCTAAAAAAAAATCACCATTTTTTTTTGGTGATTTGATGGTGATTTGTTGTGGGAGGCCAAAAAACACCAAATTTTACCATCAAATATAGAATTTGATGCACCGTGGAAGATGCTCTTACAAATAAACCCTACAGATGTAGTCATCTGACTATAGATAAGTTATATATTTCTTAATTTGAGTGATCATAACATATAAGTACACTACTGTCGGATTTAGTTGTTTTAAGAGCACCGCGTTATTATAAAAACATGCAAATTCAAATTATCCACATATTACAGCACCATCCACCTTTGGGTTATAGAGAAATATTAAATTGTATTAAATTCGTTATGTACTCTCTTTTATCTCCCACTCACCTTAATTTTAAATGATCTGCTAAAATATAAGTGATTATGAACACGACATACATGCAACTTGGTAACACCTAAAATCTCCCGCTCCCCGTGTTACCTTAATGGCCGCGGGTCTGACCGTCCCAGATGGGGGCTTCTTATCAATCAAAAGCAATGATACATCTTTTGTGTGAGTTATAACTGTATAAGATGGAAGCTTCTCCTATATTCTTTTGAAGGGCAATTTATAGATATGTTAATTAACCTCTCTACCAGGAGAAAGTTTTGCTTGCTCGAGAGTAAATGATGCTGCCTTGCTCTAATCTATACAACACATAACACATATTGATGAAAACAGTAAACTCTTTGACAAAGTATGGTCATGTGCAATAAACTCTTTGACAAATTAAGAAGACAATAATAGTTTTTTTTCAATAGTTTTTTTTCATGATAACTTGATTTTATCAACGAAATTGAAGTACATGAGAGTACGCCATTTTATTTAGATGAATAGAACGACATATTTAGTTCTATTTTTTTGGAGAGCAATTGGGTTGTTCATAGTGCCGAATCGTAATTAAGGAATTGGTTGGAAGCATTTGTCATACTGAAAATAAGTAGCAACCTAAACATATTCTATCGTACAAACGAAAAAGTGATAACACTTGCTTTGCATTGTATAAATCAGGACTCAAATGCCTGGATCGAAGAATAATGAAAGAAATATATTCATGCAACTTCAAATTTGCCCTTGCAATTTTCAATTAAGTTGGCATTCTCTTTATTAGTAAAACAAAACCATTTATTCCGAATTTAAATTGTTTGAAATTTCTTAGTGTAATTGTCCGGTGTTGAATTTCTGAACATACTATAACCATACAGCCTACACAACATATGTTCGTTGCATCCATGTCCCCTCTCAGATTAGTACTGTTTGTTTTTTACGTTCTATTGCTTTACATAAAATTGGAATTGTTGAGTATGTTATGACATAGGCGGAGGTGCATTAGAGCAGGGGTGACATTTTTAACGTATCACCAGAAGCCCTCATATTCCGTTTTATAATACAAACATAATTGTAATACATACATAAATTTTCCGTTGCGAGTAAGATTTCACAAATATCCTTAAGAACTTTATTATTTAAAAATGATTACTTTAAGAAATTAATTCCATCTAATCGTGTCCCTGCTGATTCCATATTCTGGGTACGGAACTGGTAAGTGATACTAGTAATAAAACCCAAGTATCCAAAATTTCAAATCAGATCTAATAAAAAAAAAGAGTTTAAAACTTATAAAGAGGTAAATTTTGAGATCTATAATCATGGGCACCCAAAGGTGTCTGAAAATTTGCCATTTGTATGAAGGTTGATGCACCATGCTCTACATTGTAGGGAGGACCACCTAGATAACCTGCCTTGATGATTTTTGGCACCTAAAGTAGTTTTAGGGCTATCTTTCAACTTTACCACTCATTACAAAAGTTTTAGGTACCCCTTTTACCACCAATAACTTGATTTCTTGAACTGCCAGCTAAGAATTTCTTCAAATGCTCTTAAAAGTTTCTAGTGTACCACTACACAACTAAAATTTGAATTTGGTTATAGTTACCTAGGTAATCTATACATGCGACCTAGTTTTTGACAATCATCAAACTTGTATAGCTACGTAAGCGACTACTTCCTTTAATCGATTTGAGTAAAAGATTATGGAAAACTTAACAATTTGTATCTTTCCCTTTGAGAATGATGTTTAATGAGGATCAAGTGATGCCATCGCATGTATAGTTGCGTAACCTTCTGTGTTTTTGGGTGAATCAATTGTAGATACTTTCAACAATGTTTTATTACAAAAGCACACATGTAAATTATTTTCTGGATCGCATACAAGAAACTAAAACACTGTGATAAAATTGGCAATAAAACATACCGTTTGATCCATCCATCGTCGTAGTCGTCGAATTTTCACAAATTTGGAAGAGTTAGAGCGCCGGATCTTCCCTTCCTACTCCCACTCTTGTTGTTTTTCTATAGGGCTAACAATCCCCCAACTAGTCTTATTTATAAGAGATTTCTAGGATTTTTGGGAGTGGAGAGGGGACCGGGCCTGATAATAATAAACAGTCATTGGGTTCTCCTATTAAGGAGCCCAATGACCAATCAGCCCACACTTTCATACCACACTAAACAATAACAATAAGATGCACCATGACCTAAACACGGGATCACTAACGTATTGGGCTCATACCGGTGGATTACTTGAACCACTTTCAACCCGTTTTATAAGTACTGAAAGAAAATTATTGGTAGCCTAAATAATTAGTTTAAAAATAATTTTCTTACATTCTCCCACTTGGGCAACAATAATTGTGAATTTGAAAAAAAGTATTTGTTTTTATAAAACGACTCTCGGGTTGAACAACTGAGTGACCATGAACATGGTTCAAACAAATTTCATCTTAGCACAGTATCTCGTTCAACAATCATATTAGAACTGAACTATAGCGGAATTATGTTAGTCATCAACATAAGACCTTCCATAATTATAAATTCCAACATGTTGCCAACATAGACCCCAAAGTGTGGTAACGTGCAGTGTAGAATACATGCACATGTGAACCAATAATATACCATGCAAATTCTACATCATGTCCTACATGACCATTGAAGGTCACTCACAGGAATTTATCCCGTCACACTTCTAAAAGGAAGCTAACACATATCTTAACCGAGACACCATGCTTTTATACCAAAGCACTCATGTCTTAAACCAAGACACTAGTTACCATTGATCCATCAACACTTCAAAATCGAAGCAATCTTTTCATCTCGAGCCAGCTTAACCTGCATAAACTCAATGCAAAAAGAGCACAACTTGCAATAATGTTATAAAATTCGCATTAAGAAAGTCCAAGAATGGAAATGAATTTGATAAAACCATCAAACAGTATCATCTCAGGGTTTTTAATAAAGAGTTAAATAAACTCCAACTAACCAAACACATCTAATGAATCAACTAAGTTTAATTGCTCAACATGTTTAGCAAACTCTACATGCCTGAGCCCTTTTGTAAGTGGATCAGCTAACCTGCCTGCAGTACCAATGTGTTCATAGACTAATTCCCCGTTTTCAACCCATTCTTTAACTTTGAAATACTTTATGTCTATAAACCTAGACCCGCCTGAATTTTTGTTGTTCTTGGAGAAGAACACTACAGCCATATAGCTTGTGCCCCACCATCAAAACATGCCACAATCTTTGCCTCCATAGTGAAAGATGCTATGAGAGATCGTTTAGAGCTTTTTCACGATACCGCTCCACCTGCCAGCATGAATATGTACCCCGTGGTGGAATTTCTATCATCAGAACAACCAGCAAAGTCTGCATCGGTGTAACCAACAATCTCAAGAGGATCAACATTCTTATAAACAAGAATGTGATTCTTGGTTTTCTGCAAATACGTCAGAACTTTCTTGGCTCCAACCCAATGATCATGGCCTGGATTTGAAGAATATCTACCCAACACACTAGTAGCATAAGCTATATCAGGTCTAGTGCAAACAACAGCATACATAAGACTACCAACAACACTTGCATAAGGGACAGTTTCCATAGACTGTCTCTGAATATCATCTAGTGGACATTGGGTGTTATTGAGTTTATCCCCTTTGCAAATAGGTGCAATACCAGGTTTACAATTCTGCATGCCAAATCTCGTGAGGACGCAATCAATGTAAGCTTTCTGGGACAACCCCATAAGCTTCCTATGTCGATCTCTCTTAATTTCAATCCCCAACACAAAAGAGGCCTCGCCAAGGTATTTCATGTCAAATCTATCAGGCAACATTTTCCTGACTTCATACAATAATCCCAAATCGCTATATGCAAGAATCAATTGTATTCTCAATGAAATCAAGAGATACCATTACCTAGTGAAACTTTAAGTACCATTGCCTTAATGCTTTCTTAAGGCCATAAATAGACTTCTTTAACCTGCATACCAAATTTAGTTCCAGTTGATACAAACCCCTCGGGTTGCTTCATATACACCTCCTCATAGAGATAACCATTCAAGAAGGTTGTTTTCAAATATATTTGGTGAAGTTCTAAGTCAAAATGTGCAGTTAATGCCATAATAATGCGAAAATCATCCTTTGAGGAAACAGGGGAAAATGTTCCAGTGTAATCAACACCCTCTCTTTGAGTAAAACCCTTCGCCAAAAGTCTAGCTTAAACCTTTCAATATTCCCTTTGGAATCTTTCTTGGCCTTGAAAATCCATTTACACCCAATGGATTTAGAACACTTAGGAAGCTCAACTAACTCCCATACCTCATTATTAGACATGAGTTTATTTCCTCCTCCATTGCTTCAATCCACTCATCAGCCTGTACACTGATAATGGCATCGCTGTAAATTATAGGATCAACGATATCATGCTTTCCAAGATAAAAAAGATCCTCAGAAATTGTAGGTCTCCTTACCCATTCAGATCTTCGCACAGGGGGTGGATCTTGTTGAACATTCTCACGTTGCGGTGGAAATTCAACAGGGACAACTGGGGCATCCATCACTCCATCCATTGTCTCTAAAATTGGAGCACTTGATTTTTCTATCACAATAGACAACGGCACAAAAGTTGGTTCATCATTGGACACTTTAGACTGGATAGTAGGGAAAGCATAATCACCCACATTGTATTCAAAGAATTTTGCATTACCAGAATAAAAAATTCTTGGCTCCAACCCAATGATAGAAACGATACCCCTTTGACCCCTTCGGGTACCCTACGAAATAGCAGCGAGTGGTTCTAGGACCCAACTTGGATTTAACAAGATTATAGAGTTTAACTTCAGCAGGGCACCCCATACACGAAAATGGCTTAAGCTAGGTTTTCTTTCAGTCCACAACTCAAAAGGTGTTTTAGGAACATATTTTGAGGTTACACGATTTAGGATATACATGGCAATTAGAATGGATTCACCCCAAAGAGACTAGGGTAATTTGGATAAGCTCAGCATACACCTCATCATATTATCTAGAGTGCGATTACGACGCTCAGCCACACCATTTTTTTCGGGGTACCAGGCATAGTGTATGGGGCACCAATTCCACATTTCTCTAAGAATTCAGCAAAAGGTCCCTTGTGTTGGCCAACATCACCGTGATTTCCATAATACTCGCCCCCACGGTTAGACCTAAAAATTTTAATCGCCTTTCCTGTTTTTTTTTCAACATAGGTCTTGAAAATTTTGAATTTCTCTAAAGACTCTGACTTCTGTTGAATTAGATAAACAAACCCATACGAGCATAATCATCAATGAAGGTGATGAAATAATTTTTCCCACATAAAGTTGAAGAGAATGGCCCAGAAATATCAGTGGGGATTATCTGTAAAAGATTCGTACTACGGGTGGACCCAAGCTTCCTTGTTTTAGTCATCTTGCCCCTTATGCAATCGACACAAGGTCCACATCCATCTTGTTCAAGATCAGGAAGAATATTTTTCTTAACCAATCTCTGAACTCTCTCATTAGAAATGTGAGCCCGTCTCCTATTCCAAAGAGCATGAGATTTGTCTTTACTTAAAGGTCTTTTGGTCCCACTGCACTCGACGTTTAAGGAGAAAGGAGTAGATGATAGATTCAAACGATACAGTCCGTCACACAAGAATCCATTGCCAACAAGAGATGATTTCAATAATAACTCAAACTTATTATTTCCAAAAGTGAACGTGTAACCAGAGACATCGATTTTTGACACGGAAATCAAATTCCGTCTTATAGACGGTACATAAACAACGTTTTCTAACACAATGCTAGATTTGGACTAAAAAAACCTAACGCTACCAATGAAGACTATGGGAATGCTGACTCCATTTCCTATGAAGATGCAATCTTCTCCTTCCCTAGGCTTGTGTTTCCTTAGGAACCCCTGCAAGGAATCAGAAACATGAATAGATGTTACACTATCAATCCACAAAGAATTATGTAGGATATCTTCTCCTTCACCTTGTGCCTTATTCTTCTTCTTATGTGACAAATATTAAAGCTTGGGACACTCTGACTTCTTATGACCACTCAACTTGCAAAACCAGCAAGAGAACACATTTTCAATGGTAGGATTTGGGCCATGTGGCTATTTCGATTGGCCGTTCTTACTCTTATGGTCTTGGCCCTTATGGTTCTTATGGCTCTTGGGCTGAGAACTGCTATTGCTATGCCCCCCAAAACGGCGTGGCTAATACACCATATTCACACTCTCAGAATTGGCCCTCCAGTACCTCTCTTCCACTTGAACACAAAGGGCAATCAACTCATTCACAGAACAAGATTCCTTGAGAACATTGTAAGTGGTTTTGAGATCAAACAGTGGTGGAAGAACACTAAGGGCTTGGTGGTCCAGAAATGCATCAACTTTGGGGACTTTGAGGTTGGTTAACTTGTTTGCTATTTTCTGCAACCTCATAAGATAGGTCCTAACACCACTCACCCCATCATATCTCATGGTAAACATCTCACCAATTGCATCTAGAAATTTCTTAGCATTTGTCTCATTCGGAACCACACTTTGAAAGATCTCCTATGAACTTCTTCATAATCATAATACTAAGCCTATCAGCTCTCTCCCACTTCTGATAATAAGCCTTCTGTTCAGCAGTACTAGTGTCAGTAAGTTTCGCAGGCTCATTGTCAATCAGGGCAATGTCTAAATCAGCAAGACCCAAGGCTAAATCAACATCACATTTCCACCTCTTGAAGTTATTAGCAGAGAGAGTCTCAATTGCGCAAATTGGATTATTCATAACAACATTGCTAACAACTGCAATAAGGATTCAGTTCAGTTTTAACATAAAAAACAATGTATATAGGTATTCACAAGAATATACTAAATATAAATCAAGCAATATTCTTACATGATCATACAATGCGTCATCATATAAACACATTTGGGAAGATTATATATGACACATCCAAGACCACGACCAAGTCAATTAGTAAGAACAATTCTTCCAAAAACTATATTTCTTTGGGCAAATAGCTTTCTTTGGAATCTTTAAAATCAAGTACTCTTACTAATGACTCACACTACCTCTGAAATTTGACACATTTAATCGACCCCCTTTGACTAGATATATAAATTTCTGAAGAGCCTCCCCGTATCCTTGTTGGATATCATAAATTATACACATGGACCACTGTGGCAGTACCATATGCACAAATTAAAGATATTCAGCTGAGACAAAAGAAATTCTAACAAATACCCAATATGTTTTCACGAAGCAAAACTATACGAAGAGATAAATTATTGCTTTGAGTTTTGAGGACGTGCATAAGAAAAGAATAGAAAAGAGTTATAGTCTGCAATCTGGATTTACTATATTTACTGAGTGAAAGGAAAATAAAAGATTGACAAGTTGTTATCAAAAATTGAAGGGCTATGGGGTTAAATCCCTAGATCCAGCAACTACCATGTGCATAATAAAAGTGTGAAAGTAAATAGCACAACAACAATATATTGATATACGGGCACTAGGTTCCAATTTTTCTCTATATCACAATTCTTGCTCACCAGAGTAGGAAAAAAAAAGCATTCACATGCCATTGATTATGAGCATGACCACACAAAAGGTAGGTTTAAAGAAACCAATCACGCTGATTCACGATTTTCATATATAAAAAAAGAAAATTGATATTAATCGGGGATAGCAGACTCATGTTCTTCCACCATCCTATGTTCTCTTAATGCTTATTCTGCAAATTCATGTAAGAAGACAAAACAAGTATATCCACTACGCATGATCATCAGAAAGCTTTTCGTTTGTTGAGGTACACGTTCAAAGGGACGAAAAATTTCAATTTCATCTCAATTGTCGTTCGTTCGTCGAAAATAACAAATACGACAACACAAAAAGAACGGAAAAATTAGGTTTAATTTCTTTTAAGTTGGCTCTGATACCACATGTAAATTATTTTCTGGATCGCATTCAAGAAACTAAAACACTGTAATAAAATTGACAATATTAAAACATACCGTTTGATCCAGCCATCTTCGTAGTCGTCGAATCTTCACAAACTTGGAAGAGTTAGAGCGCCGGATCTTCCCCTCCTACTCCCACTCTTATTGTTTTTCGATAGGGCTAACAATAACAATACGATGCATAATAAACATTCATTATAATAAACATTCATTGAGTCCTCCTATCAAGGAGCCCAATGACCAATCAGCCCACACTTTCATACCATACTAAACAATAACACTACGATGCATCATGACCCAAACACATGATCAGTAACGTATTGGGATCGCACCGGTGAATTATTTGAACCACTTTCAACCCGTTTTATAAGTACTGAAAGAAAAATATTGGCAGCCCAAATAATTAACTTAAAACAATTTTCTTACAATATCAAGTAAATGCATGTCTAAATACCGATGGGGCCTGTAGGAAGGATGAGCTGACGGAAATATGGGTTACTTTATGTGATCATCATGGAAATCCCATTGCGGCGATGTCGGGACCGATCTTTACATCTACAGATCCTAGGGTTGCAGAAGGGCTGGCAGTTAGAGAAGGTCCATTGTTTGCTTAGCGCCTAAACTTACGACGAAATGAGTTATTATCAGACCTCCAATGCGTTCCCAGATACCTTATGTACCACGGAGCAGGTCATGGTTTGGAGGATCGACCTGTGTTTGTGTTGATTATGTCGGACTGCAGAACTTTATTACAGCGTTTTGAAGTAGTAAAATTGTAGCTGGTGCCCAAGGGCAGCCAATGCACAAGCACCCTTATTAGCTAGACACAGTCTGTCATTAGAATCCCCAAAAGTTTGGATAGGTTCATTGCCTTATTGGGCTGATTGTAATATGAATTTGCCAGTTGTACAGTTTCCGAGTTAATGTTATTTGCAATTTCCCTAAAAAAATAATATAGATAAATGCATGGCCATCTCTAGCTTATATAAGGTCATAGGTGACTTTGTTTTATGATTTTAAACATGTTATCAGCGTTTCTTTCTATAAGGTATTGACTAAATGAATCAAATAAACCAATATAAATCCAGTCCTACATCTTATATTTTCTTTTGAGTAACTCAATCTTTTTCAATAGAGAACGTCAATGAAAAAAATATGGACTTAAATGAAATGAATGCAAATGAAAACAAATAAATAAATAAATTAAGAGTGCCGCTATGCTTCACCCTTTAATTTCGTCTCCGATGTCATGATTATTGGTAAATATTTATTTTAAGTTCTTTCCATAATCAATTACAAATCATAAACATCCAAATCGGCGGTGAAATCAAGGAGTGAAGAAAAAGAGTAACGTTTAGCACTTTCCATAAATTACAAAATAGAAACTAGGGCAGTAAATAAATTAATATTAGAACACCTAACTAAGAAGCTATTGTAGATGAGAACGATCAAAATAAGAACAAAATTAATGTGTAATGAGGGTATGCATGAGGTTTGTGCTATGAAGTTGAGTTTTTTAGACTTTTGACTTAAAAATGGTTGGTTTAACTACTTTTCGGTTAATTAGGAAATATATTATATGAATACTCACCTTGTTGCTATGAAATTGGGACCCTTGCCAAACTTGGGGCTCTAGAAAGCCAGTAAGTTGGCTTTTCACTAGGGACGTGCATTAGCAGATGTTAAGATGCCTAGAATCAGCTAGCAAGTCAGTAGATACTTGTACGAGTACATAAAGATCTGGCACGAGTTAGTGTGGGAGGGAATTCCCATATGAGATGTTTCACGAGTTATTGTGTGTGGGAGTTCCAATATGAGAAGTTTCATGAGTTATTATGGGAGGGAGTTCGAATTTGAGAAGTTGTAGGCAGTGAAGCACACAAAAGAAACTCGCACGAGTTCCATAAGTAGCATGGCAACTCGCACGAGTTGAAAGCCAACTTGCACGAGTTGCGTCAACATATTTTTTAGTTTTGGGTTGCTTGAAATAAGATTATGGTTAACCTATATGTACTCTCAAGTTTTTGCAATAATATATAAGTGGTCTAATCCCTTCTCCAGTCTCCCTAATAAAACCATGTTTTCTATGCCGTGGAAATAGCTAAGGTGATCGTTAGTGAACCAAATTAAATCTCTTCTCAATCTTTGTTGTTTATCGTTCTTGTATCGCACTCTCATTACGAAAAATTGGTATCAGATCTTGAGTTCGATTTCCGCCGAGAATGATGTCTGGATCCATAATGAAGATTGACAGGTTTATCGAGATGAACAATTTTAGTCTTAGTAAATGTGTGATTTGTTGAAGCAGCAAGGTCTTTGGTTGCCATTAGCATCTTATGAAAAGGCGCAGATACAACCACCACTGAGTATGCGTTGATGGAGGAGAATACTCACTCAATGATCATGCTTTGTCTCGTGGACAACGTGATCACCAAAGTCGCATATCAGGACTCGACAGCCGCTTTGTGGTTAATTTAGAATTTCTCTACATGATGATATAGCTGACCAACAAGTAATGTAATGTAACGTATGTTCAGTTTGTGCATGTATGAAGATACTCCTCGTAGAGCTCACATAGATTTTTTGAATAATATTCGGTTAGAATTGAGCAATATTGACGAATTGATGAATGATGATGATTGATGTTGGTTCCTGTGCCGCCTTTGTATGAGAATTTTGTGCAGTATTATATCATTGGAAAATATATCGTAATGCTGGAAGAGGTTATGTTTTCTCTTTGTACTAGGGAGATGAGACTGCTGGACGAGGTAAAACAAAGAGGCTTCCAGGTCGATGGAGAAGGATTGGAAGGACGATAAGAAGGGAAAGTAGAATTCCTACTCTAAATTACTGAAAGATGTATGTTCCTATTGTAAGGAGAAATGTCACTAAAAGAAAGAATGTCCTATGAAGAAAAAGCAGCAGGACCTGAACTCCGGATGTCAAACAGTAGCTGAACGTAGAATCACTTCAGATGACAACTTTGTTCTCCTAGAATATGATTAAACACATCAATCTCATGTGTGGTTCCGTGACTCTAGGGAATCCTATCCTATATTTCCTAACATAATGTTGTTTACTTCGTAAAGCTGTGCAGATGGGTTAGTTTATGTGGAAAATGAGTTTGTTTACGTGGTGATTGGAATCGGCTCAATCAGGTTTAGGACACATAATGGGAGGATGTGCACATTGGAGAAAGTCAGGCATGTGCTACTCATGAAAAAGAATATGAAATCCTTGATTCTATTAAACATCAAGGGTTTTAGCTTCAAAGGTGAAGGTGGAGCTTTGCATGTCCGCAAATGTTCTAATGTGATTGTGAAAGGTGTCGACAATGGAACTTTGTATATGTTACGGGGATCAATCGTCATAGGTTCTGCAGGTCTTACTTCAGTTGAAATTCAAGAATCTCATCTTATAAACTATGGCATATGAGGCTTGCTCATATGAGCGAACGGGGAATGCAAATTCATTCAAATGAGAGTCTTCTAGGGGTTCATAAGACCAAGAGCCTTGATCTACGTGAACATTGTATTTTTGGGAATCTACATCGCAACAAGTTTCCTAAGGTAATTCTTATACTAGAGGCACGTTGGAGTAAATCCTTTCAAATTGATGGGGTACCTCTCATGTTGAGTCTCTTAGACGTCACATGTATTTTCTGTCTATTATTGATAATTATTGTATTTTCATGACATGTATTCTAACCATGGAAATTCGTTACAATAAAAAGAAAAAGAATTAACTCACTGTGAAAACAATGAGCTTTAACTATCTGTAAAGTTTTCCATTCTTTATCAACTTGAAAAAGCTTATGTGAATAATAGTTGTCTACACGCCCAATTTAACAACAAGAGACAATATTTTTTTTTCTTTTTAAATTCAAAATTCTATTTTTATGAAAACATTTTTCCCACCCATGCACATGCATAAAACTCATTTTTGGAATAACACAACGGAAAATAAAAATAGACGGGGGTATAAGGGAAAAGGCATAAGCTTGAACCTATGGATAGAGACATGTTACCTCTCAGGTGACAGATTCGGCAGGGTGCAGGTAAACAAGTCCGAGTTTTGTTTTTTTGTTTTTTTTTGTTTGTTTTTAGATTCACACTTCTAATTTTATGAAAACATTTTCCCCACCCATGTACATGCATAAAAATCATTTTTGGAATAACACAACGAAATATAAAAATAGACGGGGGTATAAGGGAAAAGGCATATGCTTGAACCTATGGATAGAGAAATGTTACCTCTCAGGTGACAGATTCGGATGGGTGCATGTTATTAAGTATGAGAAACCTATGTGTGTAGGGTTATCCTAGATTGACAAGGCTGATCTGGGAAGGATCTATCGCCACATAATGCTTTCTTAGAGTTTGTTTCAATCCAAAGGTGGTAATTTAGTTTTACTAGCCAATTTCTTGATGAGCAATCTAAGCCTACTGAAGTTTCACGGAGAATATGTGGTTCTATAAAGGTTCTAAGGCAATGAATCCTATGGTTTTCGTGTAAAAAAGGATGGTATCAGAGATAACGGTCGAGCAAATTAAAGTCCAGAAACAATGTGGTCTATAAAGCATTTGGTCATGACAAATCTTATAAGATACAACTTCAGTTGACATTATATCTTTGATAATTAATCCAAGGTAATATGCGATCCTTATCATCTGCATGATTCGAGCTCTTAAGGTGAAACCAGACTCAGTTCAAAAAGAATTAGACGCCAAGCAGTTACCTGGTCCATGACACTTCAGGGACATGTAAAGTAGGCGTACCTAGACAATCTAGTTCAATTCCCATTGGAGCCTTCAATAAAAGATAAGTAGCCAACTTATAGATTCCAAAAAAGATAAAACGAAGCCATCCTCAAAAAACAAACGAGACAACAATCCAAAATCAGAGCATAAGAAAGATATGATAACTTCATAGTCTTCAGACTGTAAACCTGGATAGAAAAAAAACCGACCTCGGTTCAACAACTCTCACATATGAATTCACACATGCCAAGACCTCTCATGAATTGAAGGAGATACATGAACTTCTGTGTAAAATAATAGAATTAAGTAGATACCAATACGAACAATGGAAAAAGAAAATTAGGAGGTATCAAATTTTTATACATGAAGCATGTGAGTTTGTACATACACGTTCAACCAAAGAACAATCCTACTCAGATATGTGAAGAGATGTACGTGAACTCAGTTAAGAGTTACACGTTTTATGGGACACACCATGACGAACAAATACTCTTAGACACGCATGATAGAATTTTGCCAATCCCCCAAGAGTGTCTGCTGATGAAGATTCCATGAGCTCTCGAAATAAGAAAGTTTCTAGAATACTGAAGGAATTATAGTATTCACCATGTGCGACACGAATTCAAGAGGTTCAAGGCAAACTTTTCTTAATAAATTTGTGACACTGAACCACATAGAACCTTTGTTTCAACTTTATTCGATCTCTTGCAAAACCATGTTAGTCTAAACAAGATGGGATTTGCAATCTAGAGAGTGGTAGAGAATCTTGTTCCACGATCTTCCAAGATTCAACCTTGGAGACAGAGGAATACTTGTGGAGCAATCACACAAGTTTTACTCCCCGATCTTGCAGAATTCCTCAAACCAAGGGGAGTAAAATCTACAAATATCTCACTTGTATTCTTTTCTGCAAAGTGATTAGTAGTACAAGAAAACATAATAGGCGTGCCATACTAAACTACATGGAAGAAGACAAGTGTCTAGAGAGTACTACGTTATCTTATGGAAGAAGACAATGACACATACTGTACTCTTCAAGATAAAAACCAGTTTCACACAAAAGACTCATAAGAGATACAAACTGGGAATCTAAAACTTTCTGAGTTATGTGATGCAAACTTTGAGACCTAGCAGGAACCACACGTGTGAATGGGGGAACTAACACGTGGAAATCATTCACCACATGTTTTCCTGATATGTCTGAAACTGTAACATCAGAACATGTTAGAGAAGTCATATGATATATATGCTAACAGATCTAATTAACATGTAGGCATGTAGTAAAAATAAGAACATAAAAAACTTGTGAAGTAAGGTAACAGTAATCATGTGAGGCTCATGCTTTTTCAAATATCATACGACTAATAGTAATGAAATATAAAAAAATACAAATAACTCCCCTTGATCATGCCGCGACGAACATGAAAGAAACACATTTTAATAAGTGCATGCTACTACACGCTAAGCAACTTAAAAATACACATTCACTGCGGTGTGGGAGACTCTTCACACCTAGTAATGTGAAGGTGGATAAGTATAACTCGTTCCGCCAGATCCGTTTCTGACTAGGTACTTCTTCCCGTTTCCATACTGGTAGTTAAGAGGAGCTCAAAAAATTTCGTAATTCTTCCAAATATAATCGCTTCCAGTACAATATATAGCAATATGTCCAATACCAAGACACATAGAGCATTTAGTGAACTTAGTTAATCTCTTATTTCTAGATTTCTTATTTGAGTCTATACTTTTACTAATAGTCGAGCATTGATGGGCAAGGTGACATTCCTAATTGCATAACTGACCTATCGGTAAATTTCTTCTCCTGGAGATATAAGATTTATTAGACAAGAACATATGAGAATCGTTTCCTTTATTTAGATGACCATATCTAGTACTATGATTAAAAGAGGACTTCAGATCTGGGAAAAGATGAGCAACATTTCTCTTCCTATGCAAAGTTGGGAAACATTTATTTCTCTTTTTACAATCAAGGAAAAAATTTGGTTCTTTAAGAATGACATGGTTAACATTGCAAGTAAAAATCTTTTCTTTAACCTTCTTCTCTTTAGGCTCAGTTATTTTTGTAGAAACTTCATGAACGGATCTTTTACAGGAGCTGATAGCTGTGTAAGGCCTTCTCGTTGGGTGTGGTTTATTCCTCCATGTATATGTTAGAATTGTGCCCTAGAGGTAGTCAATTTATCTTGAAATTTATTTGGAATTACTATTCATTGTGTTATCGATATGGATATATGTTAACATGAATGAAGTCCTTAGAATATAAATGTTATATTCTAAAATATCCCCTGACGAGTACCACAATTAATTAGGACAACTGTATTGCATCGAGACTAGTATGTCGGTAAAATGATATGGGGATATCAAGTCTAACACATGGGTACGCATTAGGAGTAATTGATTGACCAGCCATGAGAAGGCTACGTGGGAGTTATGTGAATGTCAGAAGCACTTCTCATAGTGAAAATGGTAATGGGATCCTTCGACTTGAAGTCACTATATACTCTAGTTGTGAATTATCATGTTTTGATATCATTAAGCGTTACACCGTAACTGGGTAACTATAAAGACAATAATAGATCATGACATGAAGCAAGTAGAGAGATGGCAGTGATGTAGATATGATTTTTCCCTCCCACATAACGAGAGTAAATATCCACGTCCACTCGATGAGTGAGACTTAGGGAAATGCATGACCATGCTCGAATAAATCAATATGATATATTGATGTTATTTGTTTATCTAAGTCTACTCACAGATCGAGAAACTACGGATTGCATATACAAGTGTGACACTCAATGTCTTGTGCCCAATCCGGATAGATGAGACAAAGGGATTATACAACAAGGTAACATTGGCCCCAGAGGTTTGTCAAATCACCGACTATTCATATTAAATGGGTACCATTGATGTGTTTCTAGACACCACTCAATGTTTGTAATTGTTACTACCAACGTAATAGGAACCTACAGGGCCACACACCAAAAGGATTAGACTAGAAGTAGATGTTAATTAGTTGCACTAATCAATATTTAAAGGAATCAAGGATCAAAGTGCAACAACATGCATATTTATTTGGATTAAATAGCAAACTGGACTAACCCAAAAGTTAATCAAAACTGTTGGATTTAATTATTAGTTGGGCATATTTATAATTAATAAAGAGTTATTAGTTATAAGAGAATAAGTTCAGCCCTAATTTCATGATGATGGAAATTATAGAACAAGAAAGAGTGAGAGAGGGAGGCCGCACCGTAGAGGGAAACGACTCCAAGGGTAGGACGACCACCTACCTCTTGTCCTCCTCCATTGTTGCACGCTCCGAGCTTGATTGGATCAAACTCCTTGGAGATTCTAATTCTTCTGCACTGCTAGCACAAACAATAGAGGATTTTCCAGTTGGAGATCCTACTGTGCGGACTTGTACAGAGGTGTGGACACTATTTCTACACAAAGTGATCGTCCCAGTCTTGTATGATTGAGGTAATTTTTTTCTCCTTCATCATGTTATGATTCTTCACCTGCGATTCATGGAGGGTTTTGAGCAGACTAATTTTATTGCATTTCTGTTGCGTAACCTGCATCAAAACCCTACAGTGGTATCAGAGCCACATGTTGATGGGGCATTACATGATTTATGTGGTTATCTGTTTTTATTAGTTTACACGGTTCTGTCAATTATCGCGTAACACTGATCTTCGTATTATGATACGATTTGCATATGATTCAGTAGAGAATTAGCTAATTTTACATATGATGTGAAAATTAGTAATTTTCGTATCCATATGATGTATAAAATTGGTAATGAAAAACTAGAGTTTGGGCACAATGTTGGAAGAAAAAGATGTTTTTTGTCCCACATTGGGGTTCAGGTACAAGGAGGAAGGAGAAAATTTGATTTTGTACCCCAAGGGATTCGGACAAGGTAGCCAAAAACCCCTAGGGTTTCGGTCATAAGGGTGCCCGGCCCCTCTCTCTGTGTGTCGGACCTTTCTGGCGGGTCAGATCTGGTCGTCCAGTTGACCGGTTTGATCGGGTTGGCTGGTCCGACCGGTTTGGCCTGATTCGGTTGGTCATAATAGTTCAGCCAGTTTGATTGCCGCGACTGTTTTGACCTTATGTTCCCAATTTAATTATGTGATTTATCGCATGGTTGTTGGGTGTGACCCTAGCTGCGTGGTTGTTTAAATTTTGTAGTTTGGTTTTGCTTTTGATGTAAATAATGTAATTAATTTTACGGTATGCGTGTCGTCTTCTCCCTCACTCGTGAAGTTCTTCTATTTATTTCATAGAACCTAGATAGGATTAGATAGATAGAATATAAGCATGGAGAAGAATATCAAAGAACAAAGACCATGAGACAATGGAGACCCACAATCTAGGACGCATGGACTAAAAACGGAGGCACATGGAGATGAGCTTGCTGTTTTAGGTCTTATAGATATTCTCATTGGCTTGGGAATATCTTAGTCTTAGGGGACGCATCCATACAATCACAAGATAATAATTGAAACAGTTTGGATCTTTTATTTGGAATTGCCTAATCCAAATAAGTAGATCAATTGATATGATAAACGGTTGATATGATCAACGAATAAAATCACAAGAAAATCCCTCAAAGAAAATATTGCGTTTTAAGCCTTCTCTTGCTTGACACTCGTCATAATCATAAAAAATTAACTTCGAGCGTGCCAAAGAAGGGAAACTTGATTTAATGTGATGTGATGCGACAACACAAGCAAGTAATGTGCGACTGTTGAAGCAAGAGGTCAAACTCAACTAAGCTATTTCAATAGGATTGAAAGCTTAGAGGCAGCGCAATTGGGATTATCTATAAGAAAAATAAATAAGGCTTTATTTGCCCAACTGAACCAAGATTTTCATAGGATGCAATTGGAAGGTGTTCCTACCTAAATAACTAACTTTTGGGTGACCTGCCAACGCAGACTCAAGAGGAGGTGAAATATGGATCTTGGACCACTAGAAAATAAATGATATTTTCTGCATTATTATTGAGGGTTATTAATCCGAGAAAAATAGTAGGAGCTATGTTTCATAATTTAAGTCTTTGTAAAATATAGTATAACGTTACAATATTTTGCATGACCATTTTGTGTTGAATACCAAAGGAATTAAACAAACAAACTCGATTTTATCGCTATGTCCATGAGAAGGAAAAATTGTATGGAATTTGTTTTCTAGATTGGTATAAAATTGAGAATTGTTCTCAAACAAAAGGAAAAATGTTGTATTTCCTAGAGCATAAAGTTTTTTCCACCAACTAGCAATAAAACTAAAGCCTAGTTGGAGGAACATCAAAGAATGGTTCTTTGGATGTGACTTGCCTCATGTTAGCTCTTTGGAAGCAAAATGAGAACAAGGAGGTGTATCAAGTCTAACACATGGGTACACATTAGGAGTAATGGCGTACTGGATTGACCCGCTATGAGAAGGCTACATGGGATTTATGTGAATGTCACAAGCGGTTCTCATAGTGACAATGGTGTTGTTATCCTTGGACTTAAAGTCACTAGATACTCTAGATGTGAATTATCATGTTTTGATATCGTCAAACGTTACACCGTAACAGGGTAACTATAAAGACAATAATCGAACATGATATGAAGCAAGCTGAGAGATGGTAGTGATGTAGATATGATTTTTCCCTCCCACATAAAGGGAGTAAATATCCACGACCACTCGTTAAGTGAGACTTAGGGAAATGCATGGCCATGATCGAATAAATCAATATGAGATATTGATGTTATTTGTTTATCTAAGTCTATTCACAGATCGAGAAACTATGTATTGGATATACAAGTGTGAAACTCCATGTCTTTTGTCCAATCCGGATAGATGACACAAATGGATTATACAACACGGTAAATTGGTCATAGAGGTGTAGATACTGCTTTCTGACATGACAGATCTTGGCCACGTGGCAGCCATCAGCCACACCATATTGTGCTCCATACACACTGGATCACCAGCCGAGCTGATCCATGTGGGGGCTGCGAGACAGAGCCCTCGCATACCACCGCACGGGACTTGTAGGGACTTAGTGGTTCGGAGGCTAGAGTAAGCCCTGTCGCGTGCGAGCCAAGCCCGCACGCGACCTTTAGTAACTGTTTTGAGAGATCTATGGCACGAGCTCCCTAGACCCGGTCAATCCGGTCAAACCCGGTCAACCACGTAACGGTTCCGGTATTCGCGCACCACGTGCTATAACGGTTCCTATATACTCGGACGAACGTGCCGTTATGGTTAAGCTAATTAAGCCGCCATTAATGGGCGCATTAACCACACTACAACGGTCACGTTCTCCAGTATATATAGACCGTCAACCTTTCCATACAAAGGAGAACACACTGCCATACGCGGAAGCTCTGCCAAACCTCTGTCTCTCTCTCAGACATTGCTACTGACTTACTCTCTCCCTACACACACCCCTATTCTTCCTGTGCGATCCTTGATCCACTACACACGGTGCACACGGAGGTCTCCCCGCCGGAATCTCTTGTGCACATTTTGGTGAACCCGACGTGAAACTTACCGGCGAAAGCAACCATGTCTCAGGAGGATGATGTCAGCAAACGATCGCCTTCCACCGAAACTCCCTCGGGAGACGAGACCCGCCGTACTCCGACGACTCCCGGCGAAGCACCGACGTTAGAGTCTTTGGACGCCACCGTCCAAAGTCAGGCGAAAGCTCTCAAATCCCAATCTGCGCAATTAGAACAAATCTTGGCTGTTCTAGGCACCCTCGCGCCAAATCCTCCGCCAGCTACCGCTATCCCTCAAGGAGGAGGAACCCCTACTGCTCCAGGATTGGGAGTGCCAGCCACACCTCCCAACCCTCATCTGCAGACTCCACCGTCGGCTGCGCAACTGCCTCCGGTTCAAGGATCAACGGCACAAATGCTGCCTCCTGCTGCTCACGCTCCTCCGCCTTCGGCTTTGGCGTCCAACCCAACTCTGCAGTACCCTTTGCCTCCCCCAACGATGATCTGGGGAAACGCGGGTACTCAGTATGCTCCCAATCCTCCGGCGGCATATGTGTCGCCACCGCCTACGGCAACCCCTCCGGCGACTACCGAGGGAAGCATTCCAGAATGCATGACGTCTTTGCAAAAGCGCGTGGACACCATCCTGGCTCATCAGTCATTCGCGGATACCATTATCCCGAAGTTAGACAATGATCCACCTATTCCACGAGAGATCTATCTCATGCCTAACCCGGCGGGGTACAAGGCTCCCAAATGGGATAAGTTCGAAGACGTCAATGGAAACGCTCATGAGCATGTCATGCGTTTCATCGATTTCATGGGTCCGTTCGGAGCTGATCCCAAACTACTGATGCGAGAGTTCCCAAAATCTCTTGGGAACGTAGCATACAAATGGTACCGGACATTGGAGGCTGGATCCGTGAAGACTTGGGACGACATGGTCCAAAAGTTCTATACCAAGTTCTTTCAAATGGAGGAAAAGGTGACAATGATCCATCTCTCGCGGATGTACCAGAAGCGCGAGGAGGATGGGATCACCTTCATCAAGAAATTCTGGGCGAAATCCTTGGAGTGCAAAGATCCAATGCCCGAAAGCCGGCTCGTGGAGATATGCCTACAGTGCATGCGAGACGAATACAAAGGTATGCTCATCAATTTGCAAACACCTACGTTTTCAAAACTAATCGAATGCACGAAGAACATCGAGCCCATAGTCGAGAGACAGAAAAAGAAGAACGCTCCCGAACGACCTGCGAGCGGCACCACTTACAAGATCGGAAGGTTCAGCTACAAGCGGGGACGCGAAGCTGAGGTCAATACAGTTTCCCCCCAGAAACAAGCGAAGGTTGTGAACTTCGATGTACCGCCTCTGCCATGCTCGGTAGAGGAAGCGAGTGACCTCTGCAAACAGTGGCGCAAGGACGGCGTCCTGCCACCGCTCGAGAAAACACCCTCCAAGGAGATGGTAAGGGACCCTAAGTGGTGCGAGTACCACGGCAAGATCATGCATCCCACCGCCGAGTGCAAGAAACTCAGGTTCGCGTTCGATCAGAAGATGAAGAACGGCGAGCTAATCGTCAGCGACAACAGGAAGGACGTGCACAACAACCCACTTCCTGCCCATACAGAGTCAGGCTCGAAAGGCAAAGAGGTCGCCATGATCTCGATCGTAGACTTGGAGGAAGTCGCAGAGGATGGTCTACCCATCATTGCTGAGGTCCATCAAGACGAAGATTATAGCATGGACACGGAGGATGAACGTGCCGACCGCATGAAAGGGTCGCACGACTTCAACAAATTCTTCGACGAGATGAATTTCTCCGAGAGGTGCCGGACTGATATGACAAAAGCAATCTTAAGGATAGCGGAGGACTACGAGGAGGACCTCGTGGTCTCCAACGGGAAAGTCATCAGGGCGTCTCGTTCCACAGAAAAGATCATGACCTTTTCTGCCAGTGACAAGAAGACGGATGCGAGTCACCAGAGGCCTCTGTACGTGACCGCCATCGTCAATGGCGTCGAATTCAAGCGAGCATTCGTCGACGGAGGAGCAGCGGTCAACGTTGTTCCACTCCACACTCTGAAGCTAGAAGGGATCCCCGAGCACAAGGTAGTCAAACGTCCATCTCCACTAGTGGGATTCGGAAGCGACTCTAGAATGACGATCGGGTGGATCCGCCTGGGCGTCCAGATTGGCAAGATCAAGTGCTCGGCGAAGTTCTATGTCATAGACGCGAACACCACATATCACATGATTATAGGTTGAGCCTGGATTCATCGCTTCGACGCAGTCCCTTCGACGGCTCACCAGGTCATGAAAGCTATCTGGAACGACAGAATAGTCGAGATACCGGCTTCTACTAACCCGTTCAACTTGGACGAAGCATATCTCAGCGAGGCGGTATGGTTCACTGAGATGGCAGACGAGCAAACACCCGGGCCTTTCAACCCTACTCCTTTGCCTCTCTGGGAGGACATCAAGGACCAGTCACCTGCGGGCGTGATGGTGACAAGGGAAGATGCCAAGGAAAAGCCGCCTACACACGAAGAGGCGCCACGTATCGCATATCATCGAAAGAATGTGTACACTTTGAAGAGGATCGCAAAGCATGACCCCGAGGGCAAGGAGATAGAGAGCTTCTACGCCAATGGGAAGAAATGCTATCGCATATGAAGGTGCGCGGGGATGTCCTCACACGGGCATGGGGGTGTCCCTGAGCAAATCAATCAAATCGAGCAAGTTGCGCTGACGGAGGAGCCAACACAAAACACTCCAGACGAGAAACTCAAAGAAGCGCCTGAATGCATGGAAGACAGGCCAAGACCACAAAAGCAAGAACTAAAGGAAGTGTTCCTCAGCCCGAACGAGGAAAAGAAAAGGCCAGTCTTCCTGAGTGCGGACCTCGCAAGCGAAGAGGAACAAGGACTGCTGCAGCTCCTAACTGAGTACAAGGACGTGTTCGCATGGGAATATGATGAGATGCCAGGTCTGGATACAAGCATCACCATGCACCGTTTGGACATCATCCCAGGGTCTAAACCGGTCAAGCAGAGCACCAGAAGCTTTAGACCAGAGCTTAACATGAAGATCAAGCAGGAGATAGTCAAGCTCCTAGATGCCAAGTTCATAGATCCAAATCATCATCCCACATGGCTAGCCAACATCGTGCCGGTGGTGAAGAAGAACGGACAGCTCCGCATCTGTGTGGACTTCCGAGATCTCAATCGCTTCTGCCCTAAGGACGATTTCCCACTGCCCAACATTGATTTGCTTATCGATTCAACAGCACGCCATCGTATGTTCAGTTTCATGGACGGTTTCAGCGGGTACAATCAAATCAAGATGGATCCTGAAGATGCGCGGAAAACCGCATTCATCACTCCTGTGGGGGTATTCAACTACACGGTAATGCCGTTCGGTCTTAAGAACGCGGGCGCAACCTATCAGCGGGCCATGATGGCTCTATTCCACGACATGATGCACCAAGAGGTGGAATTCTACGTGGATGACCTGGTGGTTAAATCCAAGCACGAAGCGGATCACCTTGCAGACCTGCGAAAGGTGTTCAACAGATGCAGGAGCTTTCAACTGAAAATGAACCCCATGAAATGCGCGTTCGGCGTGACCTCGGGGAAGTTCTTGGGATGCGTGGTCCATCGCCAAGGGATCGAGCCTGACCCTGCGAAAGTGTCAGCCATCACCAGCATGACGCCACCCCATAACCAAAGTACCTTGAAAACATTCTTGGGAAAACTGTCGTACCTGCGGAGATTCGTCCCAGCAATTGCAGAAATCACATGCTGTTTCAGCACTCTTCTCAAGAAGGACACCGCGTACGACTGGGCTCCGGACCACGAAGCCGCATTCGAAAAGCTAAAAGAGCTGCTCACGTCCTCGAAGATAATGATCGCGCCTCAGCTGGGATCACCGCTTCTGCTATATCTTACATCAACAAGGAGATCTATAGGAGCACTCTTGGCTCAGGAGTATGAAGGCCAAGAGAGGCCCATCTACTATATCTCTCGCATTGTGCAGCCTGCTGAATCAAGGTACACAGACATCGAACGTCATTGCCTTGCTTTATTCTTTGTGATAGAAAAGTTGAGACACTATTTTGCATCACACAAAGTAGTGGTGGTCACCAAGAGCGACCCCATAAGATACTTGCTAACTCACACTACTCCGGGTGGGAGACTGGCGAAATGGTACATGACCATCTCTCAGTACGATATCACATGCGTGAAACCAAGAGCGATCAAGTCGCAGGCGGTAGCGGATCTGTTGGCACAGTTTCCCGACAACAGCCACGAACCCGTGATCGAAGAAGAGCTCGAAGGCCCTGAAATCTACGCAATCGACGTACCCTATTGGACCCTCCACTTCGACGGTTCGTCAACCAGGAAAGGCGGAGGCATTGGGATAGTCTTGACAAAACCAGATGGGGAAGTCATACAGATGTCCGCAAAGCTCAACTTCGCAGTTACAAACAACGAAGCGGAATACGAGGCTCTCATCGTGGGGCTCCGTGCGGCAAAAGCCTTGGAAGTAAGCAACTTAACAGTCATGGGAGATTCCAAGCTGATTGTTAAGCAAGCCTCGGGCGAATATGGTTTGAAGGAGATCAACCTCCTGTCTTATCGTACCCTAGTACAGAAACTGATGCAACAATTCTGCGATGTGAAGTACGAGCACAAGCCTCGAGCAGACAACAGACACGCAGACGCCTTAGCAACTCTGGGATCTAAGGTCAGCATAGACAAATGCCCCGCAAGGATTTCCATCGAGGTGCGAACATCGTCGGCATTAACAGAAGATGCGTGCGATGAAGAACACATGGATGACGCAGACTGGCGGAAAGCAATCCTGCAAGCTATTACGAAAGGCACCAGCAGCGAAAGCTGGGCACTCACAAAAGGATACTGCATCCACGACAACACCCTTTACTACAAGGGTCCTGGAGGAATACTCATGCGGTGTGTCTCCGAGCAAGAGGGACAACAGCTGTTAGAAAAGATTCACCAACACGCTTGCGGAGAAAGCGAGGTGTCAATCTACAGAAAGGCTCAGAGATATGGCATTCATTGGCCAGGCATGTCAACAGCTGCGGCCCTGATACAAGGGAAGTGCGAAAGTTGCGCGCTAATCAAAGACTCTCTACTCGTCGCCCTAACCGATGACGACACGGACTGGAGGAAGCCACTGTTTGATTTCCTCACCCAGGGCACCATGCCCGAATCGAGAAAAGAAGCCGAAAAATTGAAAAGGAAAGCGTCTCGATACGAGGTACAGGAAAACCTGCTTTGGCGAAGAGGTCACGAGGGCAACTTGCTGCGATGTCTAGACGGCAGAGAAGCACAAGAAGTCATGGACCTTTCTCATCAGGTGGAGCATCAAGGAGGTGCGAAATTATGCAGACAGCTCCTCTCAATAGGATACTTCTGGCCCACGATGGAAGTCGATTGCCGCACCAAAGTGCGACGTTGCCAAGAATGCCAATTCAAAGGGAACCTAGTGCACGCTCCTGCCGTGGATTTACATGCATTAGGGACGCCGTGGCCATTTCACACATGGGCTTTGGACTTCATCGGTCCCATCCGACCGACGTCACATGGGAACCATTTCATTCTCACCGCAACCGAGCTGTTCACCAAGTGGGTGGAAGCAATACCGCTAAAGACGGCAAATGCGCTGGCTGTGGTCAGTTTCATCCAGGAAAGCATCGTATGCAGGTTCGGAATCCCAAACACCATTCTTTCAGATAACGGTACTCCTTTTGTTAATCGCCAGGTAGCTGCGAAATTAGCGGAGTACAATATCAGGCATATATGTTCTACCCCTTACTACCCAAAGGGAAACGGACAAGCCGAAGCGACTAACAAGACGCTGTTGAGAATATTGAGGAAAATGGTCGCAGACGACCACAAGAAGTGGGCTGACTCTCTAAGCATAGCCCTGTGGGCCTACAGAACTTCTCCAAGGACACCCACAGGGGCCTCGCCATTTCTACTGTGTTATGGGGCCGAAGCTGTGGTACCTGCGGAGGTTAGAGTCAACTCGGCAAGGCTGGCCTTCCATGCACTCTATGAAAATCAACGTGATCATGACTTAATCTTGCTGGAAGAAAAGCGAGAACGAGCCAAAAGGACCAACAAGCGGTACCAGGAAAGAATCGCTCGCGCATACAACAAGACTGTCCAACGAAGGGATTTCGCAGTCGGAGACCTGGTCTTGCGCGCATCTGACCACTGCATGCGAGAAGCAACTCACCCAAAGTTCGCAGCTAATTGGGAAGGACCCTTCGAAGTCACAGAAGTCTTCGATAGTGGCTACTGCAGCATACGAAGGTTGCACGGTACAACCTCAACTCCCAGTTCAATCAACATGCGCTGGATCAAGAAGTACTATCCCTGACTTCTCTCATTTCATACGTTTTATGATAACGTGCTTAAAGTCTCATGTGGCTATGATTTACGCAATCTCCTCTCCCATATGAGAGGATTGTAATCCCATCTCTCCCATATGAGAGCGTTATAATAAAAGAATTTTCCCAAATGAGAAGTTCATATTTATAGCTGTTTATGTTGCTCTATTTAATTTGTTATTACTGTTAACAATGGTTTATTCGCTGCAATAGCAATCCATACAAACTGCGATCTTGATTGATCATATAAGCCTATCTCTTTACGATAGCAGCCAATGCAATACGATCTTAAGTGATCATCTAAGCCTATCTCTACGATAGCAGCTAATGCAAATACGATCTTAAGTGATCATCTAAGCCTATCTCTAACGATAGCGGCTAATGCAAATACGATCTTAAGTGATCATCTAAGCCTATCTCTAACGATAGCAGCCAACGCAAATGCGATCTTAAGTGATCATCTAAGCCTATCTCTAACGATAGCAGCCAACGCAAATGCGATCTTAAGTGATCATCTAAGCCTATCTCTAACGATAGCAGCTAATGCAAATGCGATCTTAAGTGATCATCCAAGCCTATCTCTCACGATAGCAGCCAACGCAAATGCGATCTTAAGTGATCATCTAAGCCTATCTCTCACGATAGCAGCCAACACAAATGCGATCTTAATTGATCATCTAAAGCCTATCTCTCACGATAGCAGCCAACTCAAATGCGATCTTAATTGATCATGTAAAGCCTATCTCTTACGATAGCAGCCAAGCGCAAATGCGATCTTAATTGATCATGTAAAGCCTATCTCTTACGATAGCAGCCAAACTCAAATACGATCTTAATTGATCATGTAAAGCCTATCTCTTACGATAGCAGCCAAGCGCAAATGCGATCTTAATTGATCTTGTAAAGCCTATCACTTACGATAGCAGCCAAACGCAAATGCGATCTCGATTGATCATCTGAGTGTACCTCTCAAGATAGCGGTCTATACAAGTACGATCTCAAGCCTATCTGATACGATAGCAACTTATACACAAAACGATTTTACCTGATCTTCTCAAGCCTATCTGTTACGATAGCAACTTATACACAAAACGATTATGCAAAGTGATCTTAGTTGATCACCCAAGCCCCTGTTATGATGGCAACGCACGCGCAAAATGATCTTACTGGATCTTCTAAAAGTCTATCTGTTGCGATAGCAATTTATGCGAGAAACGATCTCAAGCAGTTCGCTAATAAAGCCTATCTTTTGTGATAGCAGTTCGCACCACTTAATGATCTTAATTGATCTGCTAAAGACTATCTGTTACGATAGCAATGTTGTGAACATGATCTTAAATGATTTGCAACGGCCAAATGCAAGCCCATCCGCCAAGATGGCACAGCTGCGAAGATACGATCTCGAACGATCTAGCAAAACACCCGCGAATCAATATATCGCAGATGCGAAACAATTACATAGCATTATGCAAGGCCAAATATTCCGAAACACATGCGAAATTGTATTCTGTTGTAAAGAGACAGCAGATAATACAGAAAGCTATTTATCATTACGAGTCAAAATATTTACAATTTATCTGTCTAGATAGCAGCTTACAAGCGAAAAGCTCGAATCTAACTACGCAGCCAATACGGCTTACAATACATTCGAAAAGTGGCTGGTAAGCCAGCAGAGACGCAGTACGGAAACCCGGACTGCAAAGGATGAACCCACCGGTTTCAAAAACCGGTTACGCAACGCCCAGATCTGCGGGTGAACATCTGTAGCAGAGGGGATCTTGCTCTAAAAGAGCCACATGAAGCCATACGCTCGAGATCCCGCTATCCGACAAGACCGTTGTCAGATATGCACCCCATAACATTTGCCCAAGGAACCACCGGTTCCGGCGATCCACAGGCAAGCAGAAGCTCCAAAGGGCAAGGGCTCCTTGTAGACGGGGATGAACGTGACGGTTCGTCATCCCGAGCCCACAAACGTGAAAGTGACGGATTCTTCTCCGGAGATGCTGAAGAAGAATTCCGCCGTTCATTACGAAACGGTAGCACGGTCACTTCGGCGCTGCACCTCGCCACGAGGCGGCCGGAAACATGACCTGCACACATAATACACGAAGAAATTTCTTCGAACACATATGAGATATTATCTGCATCTTCTTTATGATGGTTATAAAGAGCAATAAGCCTCATAAAGTGGATCTTGGAAACTATTTCTATAGCACAAAGCGCAAACTCAGGATTCAAAACTTGAAGTTGCCATGAATCAACGAAAAACAAGCGTTGAAGCCAGCAGTCGTAAGGACTCACGGCAAAGCACATGTTTGGGATGAAGAACCCAAATAGCAAAGACAGGGTTTATATAGACCCTGTACAGACTCTTCGGTTGCCTAAGATGAGTCAGCAAAATTCAAAAAGAGGGTAAGTTCAATCACTTACGCCTTGAAAAGCGGTAACAATCAATTACCCTACTAAAGGCTATGACGATTCAGTTGCGTATCCTAATAAATGACGGATAGTCATGATTCGGATGGACTTCCCAACGGAAGCGTGCTCATCTGCCGAGAAATTAGCGCGAAAATCAAGCAGAGAATCAATTGCTGATGTCATAATTGGATATGCACAGAAATGTCTAATCAAATCCCGGAAAAGGGCAAAACGGGAAGTTCATTGTTCTTGTTAAAAAAAAAGGGGGGAGAAACCCTAGCAACATTACATTAATGTTTCAAAACGTTACATTAATGTTTCAGCTATTTCCTTGCTATTTTGCAAAATTCGAAAAATCAAAGCAAATTCTTGACTAAAGAGTCTTGGGGCTCGAACTGCTCGCTCAGCTTCTCCACCTGTTCCACTTCTTGCTTCAATTGCTCGCACCTGGCATTCATCTCATGATACAGCTTCAGAGCTTCATCAACCCTTTGCTTCTGCTGCTCCACCTTCTGCATCTCGACTGCGAGATTCTGGTGACCGAGTTTCAAAGTTACGGCTGCGCGAATCAGCGTGACTCTGTCCTTAAGAAACTTAAAGCCCATTCTGCCTTGGACTTTGGTCACGAGGTTTTGGCACATGCCACATAGCAATTCAGCGCTCTGGACCGAAATGGTCGCAGGCGTAGCCGCAGACAGCTGCTCCAGTATCCAGATGGCTTCAGTAAGGAACAGCCTCCTGTCAAAAGGCCCGATCTCCAGAGATCTCACAAACGAGCGAGGGTACCTGAGACGCATTCGAACCACCCAGTCTACATCGGTTTGCTTCAAACCTGAGGAGACGTCAAAGATAAGTTATGATGTCAAAACTCGCAAGCGAATAATGCGACGTGCGAACAGTAAAGCTCTACTTACCAGTTCCTTCCAGAATCTCATGAAGAGAAGGAATGCGGGCTGCCGGGTTGTTCGAAGACTGCCCTCGCTCCATGACTCTCCTATCAGCTGCGAGCTCTAATCTCTCGTAGTCGGGAGGAAGAATGTAGGCCGCGCCAGCTGCGACTACATTCCCAACCTGCGAGCCCCAAAAGCTCCACGCAGGAATGGGTGCCTCTGACTCAGTCATCGCCGGAGGTGAAGGGACAGCCGTAGTCGCTTGTCGTAGGACACTCTCGGATGCGGAAGCATTAGCAGCAGTTGTCCTTACTTCGTCAGCACTAGCATGGACATCTTCATCCATCAACACAGTGTCAGCTCCAGCATCGTCGGAAAGCTCGATGATGTCCTCACGAGGCACACCCGCGTGGTCAGTAGCTGCGACGGGCTTCTCGGTATGGGAGCTCGGAATTGGAACATAGGGCGCAGAAGGCTGACTTCTCTGTTCCAGCCCAGGTCCCTCAGCATGACCTGCGACATCGAATGCGATGATATGAGGTAACTTGCGTTATAAGTTATTTTGCTATCTTTACTAAAGCTAAGAATAAGCACCTCCACGCGAAGGTGGGATTGAGGTATCTTCGTCATACACTAAGGACGTGGAACCATGCCCTATCAGTGTATCCTCACTAAGCAAGTCTGTAAGAGGAGCGTGACCTGGGATGCGAATAAACGAGTCATGATTTTGCCTCAAGTTGCTAAAGCCTAGTACATGCGTATCACTCAAATGATTACCTGAAGGTTCTCCGCATTTGTCTACTAACCAACGGCGAATGTCAGCCTTTGACACACCATGCTGTAACGCACCCACAATAACATCTCTATAAGTTACTGCGAGATTGAAGATCTCACCTTTATCGCCGCCTGCGATTTCCTCAAAATCCGCTTGGACTTGCTCCAAGGCTGCTGCATCCTCTCCGAGAACCTCATCTTCCTCCTCCGCATGAGGAGCCACTTCTTCGGGAAGCTCGTCTTCCTCGACAGTTGGACGCGCTAAGTCGTCAACATGCCGCTCTTCGAGGCTCCGCTGCTTCACACGCTCAAGCTCCTCCTCTTCCCGACGCCTTCTTCTCTCAGCAGCCTCCGCGGCTGTCTTCCGGGACTCAGCCAGAATGTCCTCGGTTATGGGATCATCCGGGATGCCAGAATGGGCATCTCTCTTTTGCCTCTTGGCCGCGAGGCCACCAGCGGTCTCATCATCATCTGCGAATACGCGAATGGCTTAAAGAAAAGAAGTGCAAAGAAGTTACGATGACGGGAAAGGAAATGCGACGGAGGTACCTCCTGATTCTTCCTCATGCATCACAACTGTTGCTTCTTCTTCTTCTTCATCACTTGCTTGGGGCTCCTGCCTCTCTTCCTCTCCCTCTTGATCGAAGGGAACGAAAGACTCAACTGTGAGCTCTTTACGCACTTTGCTGGGCATGCGACCTTTGCCTTTGTCCTTGGTAGAAAGGGACCTCACTGGAGGAGAAGCTGGAGCGCTTCTAGGGGAAGAAATGGTAATTCCCTTTTGCCTAGGTCTCTTCACTCTTGGCGCCGCAGTCGCTGGAGGAGACGGGTCATCTCCGGGAGGAGACGGAGCCGGAGGATTGTCTATCAGCGAGTCAGCAAAAACATTCATGACTGCGCGAACCTTTGTTTCAACCTCAGCGTCCATCCTCCATGAAAGCCGGAACGGCTGCTGTTGTCTTCTGGTGGCAACAATGGTGTTGACCAGCGACTTGGAGCGATCACCAGCTGCGAATCTCCGCACATGACACTACAACGGTACAGAATAATAGTGTCAGCACAAGGAAATTGAGAAAACTTAACACATGCGAAGAAAAGTGCTTACCTCAGCAAAAGCCTTGCTGTATCTGACGACTTGCGTGTTGCCCTTCTTGATCGCGGCGACCTGCTCCTTCAGAATGAAATCAGGGCACAAATGGTCCTCACGGTCCCACAGTGAGTAGCAACCATACTCAGACTCGCTCAGACTGCAAGTGGGGCGAAACGGAAAAGAATTTCTTTTGATCAAGGGAGCTTTACCCGGCTGCGCGGCCGACTCTGTCTCGATCCTCGTTCGCTGGGCAACCCAGTATGCGAGCCAGTTCTGGGAACAACCACCCTCGCGGGTTCCCGCAGGCTGCTCAAAAGGAAGATTGTTCATGAAAACCGTCTCGCACTCCTTTGTTAGCAAGCGCTTGTAGCATCCTCTGACAATGGACTGGGGCCAGATTGATGGGGCCACCGCATCAAATCCAAACTGAGGAGAGACTCGAGTAGGGTCAACATCCACTGTAAGCTTTTCATACCGTGGCGCGAGCTCACGAATATGCTCTGCAAGGGCAGGAAGGGAACCTCGCAGACACCAGCAAAAGAATTCGCGATAGCGCTCGTGGAAATGCGGTCCCTTTTCAAAGAGAAGCTCTTCCGAGAAGACCATACCTTTGGAGGGGTATAGCTTTGGAAACCATCGTACATTCTCAATGCGCGTGGCATAGGGCCTGGCAGTAAACTCCTTCCGTTTGTCGCATATCAAACTCCAAGCGCACTTGGTGTTGCTTGCTCCAAACCATCTCGCAGCTCTTCCGCTGTTGCGTGCTTCTGTCTCGCCTGGGGGACACCACTTATCAAGTTGAAGAGCAGTTGGAGCATAAGACGGCCAGCGCTCGAAAACCCACATTGTCAAAAAGGAAATATTGACAAAGGTCAGGACATCGAGGCGGCCACGCGACTCCCTCATGGCCAGAACCAGCTGATCGAGCCTATAATACAGCGTGCCTAAAACCAAGGGTCCAAGTGCGACTCTCTGGCCAAGAGCGAGCCTCACAGCAAGTGGCAGCACATGGTAGAAGACCCCGTCATGGGGGTGACCATCAATCAGGTACCTCGATAGCCAGGCACAGAGAAAAGCACAAAGGGTCAAATGATAGCCCTTGCCCTCTACGTAATTGTCGGCCTCTGGGTCCTCACTCAGAAGTTTCTTAGTGAGGCTGCTGTTCGCATAGTCTCGGAAGAAGTACTGCAACCATTTGTTCCAGGTATTCTTCGCAGACGTATCGACCAACTGCCAGTTCGGAAGGGGCTTTGTAGTGGTCCACCGAGTGGAGATTTTCTTCACCTCTGCTAAGCATTCCTCCATCTGCGTATACAAGGCGATCTCCGCAGATGTCCTCAAGGGACTCAGAGGGTCCACTTCACCCATGGGGGAAAGCTCGTACAGCATTTGCACGTCCTCGAGCGTGGGGGCAGCCTCGAACTCAGCAAAATGGAACGTGTGAGTCGCAGGCGAGTAGCGGGACAGAAGGTCTAAAAGCATGGATTGATCCAGCTTCACGGCAGCACCCTTCATAGCACGGATAGCAAAATACACGCCGGCTTCGTTAAGAGTCTCGGCGTGATGATCCAACACGTGGTCAATCCACTCATCCATATAGTCCAATTTCTGGACGAACGCCTGAGTAGAAATCGCAGTATACGGGAAGTGCCCGTTCTCGATCCCCAGTCGAACTACATCCTCGGAACCAACCCACTCGAGCAGGGCTGAGTTAACTGGGCGAGTCAACGTCAGCAATCGCTCAGCGAGAACAGGATCAGGCATCCTCTTCGCCTTTATCCTCGCATGGTAGAAATCTTTGCCGCCTAAAAATGGGGCTTTTCGCCACAAGGCCTGCGGAAGGTCGGGTATCTCTTCATCTTCCTTGACGGGTCTGGTCACTCTTGTCTTGGCCATTCCTGCGAAAGAGCAAGAAAAAGGGGGGAGAAATACCACACTTCAGTTTGAATTTTGGAATTCAAGATCTATGCGAAGGAAAACGAACAGTTCCGGTATCGATTTCAGAAATTGGGGAATTGCAAGATCCAATATTGTTGAAAGATTAAAACGAAGCAGGTTCAAAGATCAAAGCCTCTTCACAAATCCCATGGGTTTACAGATTCAACGCAGTTCAAGGCAGACACTGGTATCTTAAATCAAAAGTAAACCAGGCCAACCTTGTTTTCTTGAAGCTTGCTTGGATATGCACAATTGAAGAACACGGATTGCAGTTCTGAACTGGTGATTGATTATCTGGATCTGCTCTCGAAGATCTCCGGGTACCATTCACTTTAAGAGGAAAAAGTAATGCTTTGCAATAATGGGGGATACAAGGTATTTATCCAAAACATTGAAGGGTTGTGTCCTTTCGATAGTCGAATCGCAACCGTCACCGTCGAATCGCGCAATCACAGGACAAGCTGACGTCACGCCTAAAACCCTAAAGGTCAGACGGCACGACTCTAAGGGTTTTAGGTCATAATGACACGCACGGGGGCTGAACTTACCCGTATTTGAATTGGTGCGTGGCGGCGACGCGTATGTTGGTTTCCGCGCATGGAAGTCTATACGGCTATGAGTCTTCACGCGCAGAAAGGGGGCTAATGTAGATACTGCTTTCTGACATGACAGATCTTGGCCACGTGGCAGCCATCCAGCACACCATATTGTGCTCCACACACACTGGATCACCAGCCGAGCTGATCCATGTGGGGGCTGCGAGACAGAGCCCTCGCATACCACCGCACGGGACTTGTAGGGACTTAGTGGTTCGGAGGCTAGAGTAAGCCCTGTCGCGTGCGAGCCAAGCCCGCACGCGACCTTTAGTAACTGTTTTGAGAGATCTATGGCACGAGCTCCCTAGACCCGGTCAATCCGGTCAAACCCGGTCAACCTCGTAACGGTTCCGGTATTCGCGCACCACGTGCTATAACGGTTCCTATATACTCGGACGAACGTGCCGTTATGGTTAAGCTAATTAAGCCGCCATTAATGGGCGCATTAACCACACTACAACGGTCACGTTCTCCAGTATATATAGACCGTCAACCTTTCCATACAAAGGAGAACACACTGCCATACGCGGAAGCTCTGCCAAACCTCTGTCTCTCTCTCAGACATTGCTACTGACTTACTCTCTCCCTACACACACCCCTATTCTTCCTGTGCGATCCTTGATCCACTACACACGGTGCACACGGAGGTCTCCCCGCCGGAATCTCTTGTGCACAAGAGGTTAGTCAGATCACTGACTATTCCTATTAGTTGGTAGCATTGCTGTGTTGCTACACACTGCTCAATGTTTGTAATTGTTTCTACATCCGTAATAGGAACAAGTAGGGTAACCCAAAAAGGATTAGACTGGAAGTAGATGTTAATTAGTTGGACTAATTAACAGTTAATGGAATCAAGGATCAAAATGCAACAACATGCATATGTAGTTGGACTAAATAGCAAACTGGACTTAAACAAAGGTTAATCCAAACTGCTGGATTTAGTTAGTAGTGGGGCAGTTTAAGAATTATTAATTATAAAAGAATAATTCCAACGCCAATTTCATGATGATGAAAAACAAGAAAGAGAGAGAAAGGGGGAGGCCGCTCCATAGAGGCCGGCGACTCCAAGGGTAGGGACTGTCACCTCCCTCTTCTCCTCCTCCATTGTTTCACGCAACTTGGCGATTCCTTCTTCTTCTAAACAGATAGTAATAACAGTAGAGAAAGTTCCAGTTTGAGATCCTACGGTGTGGAATTCTGCAGAGGTGTAGAAACTATTTCTACACAAATTGATCGGCCCCGTCTGGTATGACTGAGGTAGTCTTTTCTCCTTCATCATGTTATGATGCTTCACCTGCGATTCCTGGAGAGTTTTGAGTAGAATAATTTTATTGTATTTCCGCTGCGTAACCTGCATCAAAACCTTACAGTATATATATATAGAGAGAGAGACGAATGAGCAAATTTTAGCGAGGCTTTGACAGTTTGAGAAATATTTATATGATACAAGCTCAAAGAATGAAAAATAACTAGAGGAACCAAAATAATGATTTATTCCTAACATGTAATTGTGATAGGCAAAGTTGTTGGGTTTTGACGTAGGTAACGCAGCGGAATAACAAAAATTAATCCTACTCAAAGCCCACCAAGGATCACAGGAAGAGACATCATAACATGATTAAGGACATAGAAGATGTGTACCTTTTGATTTGTGAGATCACACGAAGAATGATGTCCTCGTCTCTACGGTTGATCCACGTCTAGAGGTGAGATCTTGATTCTTCCTTCACAACAAGTGCTAGCTTGAACCTTGGAGGAAGAGGGATGAAGATCAAAGCAACAAAGCAACAAGGCACAAGGGAGGGGGCGGCCCTCTCCTTCCCGTCGGGTAGAGGGGCTGACGGGTGGCTAGGGTTTCGGCCCTAGCACCTTGTCTTGCTCTCTCTCTTTTGCTCTCTCCCACTCTTTGTGTGTTATGACTAATAACTCATGTAGTGGGAAGGAAGCTAGAGCCTCCTTTATATACTCCAACAACTCCTTGTTGTTTCCATAAAAGAGTTTTCTTGTTCTAGTAGGACTAGAACTATTCCCTTCCTTGCAAATTAGTCCTACTAAGTTTGCAAGGTGTTGCACAATGATCCTTCTATTAATTAATCTATATTAATTAATCCCAAATCTAGCTCTACTCTATTTGACGTGTGACCCCATAGGTTTCTATATAGTTAGTAGTAACTATTACTAACATGGAGCGGTGTCTAGCAACACATCCATGCAACCCAACCAATAGAAATAGTCAGTGATCCCGACAAACCTTTGTGCCCAATATGTCATATTGCATTATCCCTTTGTCTCCATATCCGGATTGGACACGAGACATAAATAGTCACACTCGTATATCCAATCCATAGTTCCTCGATCCTGGGAATATGCTTATGCTTGCAGATAACATTAATATCTCTATATTAATTTATCTGAGTCTGGCCAGACATTCAATAAGCCTCATCCCTCGAGTGGTCGTGGATATTTACCCCCATTATGTGGGAGGGACAAATCCTATCTACATCACTACGATCTCTAAGCTTGCTTCCTATCACGCCCGATAGCCACCTTTATGATTACCCAGTTACGGTGTAACGTTTGATAACATCAAAGCGCAATATTTCACAACTAGAGTATCTAGTGACTTCAAGTCTAAGGATTGCAATAATATTAGCACTACGAAAAGCGATTGTGACTTCACATAATCTAATGTATCCTTTTCGTCGTGGGTCAGTCCAGTATGCCATTACTCCTAATGCATACCCATGTGTTAGACTTGATATCTCCATATCAATCTACCCACATACTAGTCCATATTTGATTGTCCTATTAATCAATACAATTGACTAGGGATATTTAAGATAAATAACACAATTTATCTAAGGACTTCATTATATTAAATATCGCCATAAATAATAAATGAATATTCTAGCCAAAACATTGTTCATACTAAATCTACGATTGCCTCTAGGGCATCTATTCCAACAGTCTCCCACTTGCACTAGAGCCAATCTGGCGCATCTCGTATGCCAATAGATCTGGCGTGCCCTTCATGCTTTTGCTGCGCAAGAGGTTTCGTGAGCGGATCTGACACGTTGTCATCTGTCGGAATCTTGCATATCTTCACATCTCCTCGATCGATCATATCACGAATAAGATGGAATCTCCTAAGTACATGCTTTGACTTTTGGTGCGATCTTGGTTCCTTTGCCTGTGCGATTGCCCCAGAGTTGTCACAGTACAACTCTACGGGATCCACTATGCTAGGGACTACACCGAGCTCAGTGATAAACTTCTTTATCCATACTGCCTCTTTTGCTGCTTCCGCAGCAGCAATGTACTCAGCTTCTGTTGTAGAATCAGCAACTGTGCCTTTCTTGGAACTCTTCCAGCTCACAGCTCCTCCATTCAGGCAAAACACGTATCCAGACTGCGATCTGTAATCATCCTTGTCGGTTTGGAAGCTTGCGTCAGTGTAACCCTTTACACTTAGTTTTTCCATTCCTCCAAATATCAAGAACACATCCTTAGTTCTTCTTAAGTACTTTAGGATGTTCTTGACAGCAATCCAGTGACTCTCACCCGGATTGGACTGGTATCTACTCACCATACTCAACGCGTATGATACGTCTGGTCTAGTACATAGCATGGCGTACATGATGGATCCTATGGCCGAAGCATAGGGTATCCTGCTCATGCGGTCCTTCTCCATCTCGTTGGAGGGACAGTCATTCTTAGAAAGAGTGACTCCATGTGACATGGGCAAGAATCCCTTCTTGGAATCTTGCATGTTGAACCTCTTCAACACCTTGTCAATATATGTACTTTGACTTAGGCCAAGCAACCTTTTAGATCTATCTCTATAGATCTTTATACCCAGTATATAGGCTGCGTCTCCTAAGTCTTTCATCGCAAAGCACTTTCCTAGCCAATCTTTAACAGATTGCAGAGTAGGAATATCATTGCCAATGATTAGTATGTCATCCACATACAAGACCAGAAATACTATAGAGCTCCCACTAACCTTCTTGTAAACACAAGGCTCATCTTCGTTCTTGATGAAGCCAAACTCTTTGACCGCGTCATCAAAACGTCGATTCCAGCTCCTAGAAGCTTGCTTTAATCCATAAATGGATCTTTGCAGCTTACAGACTTTATTGGCATTCTCTAGATCCTCAAAACCCTCTGGTTGTGTCATGTACACATCCTCAAGGAGGTTCCCATAAAGGAACGCTGTTTTGACATCCATTTGCCAAATCTCATAGTCGTAGTATGCTGCAATAGCAAGCAAGATTCGAATGGATTTAGTCATGGCGACTGGTGAAAAGGTATCATCATAGTCAATACCATGAATATGTCTATAACCTTTGGCCACCGATCGTCCCTTATAGGCAACTACCTTTCCATCCATGTCGGTCTTCTTCTTGAAGACCCACTTGCACCCTATGGGTCGAGCCCCTTCGGGTGGTTCCACCAAAGTCCATACTTTGTTGGTGTACATGGAATCCATTTCGGATCTCATGGCTTCTAGCCACTTCTTAGAGTCTGGGCCACTCATGGATTCTCTATAGTTTGCAGGCTCATCATCCATGAGTGGTACGTCATCGGGATCAGTCACGAGAAGTCCATACCTCTCTGGCTCATGACGCACTCTTCCCGATCTACGGAGTTCCTGTGTTACTTGAACAGGTTCTTCCACAACTTCTTGTGGTTCCTGTTCATGTTCCATTATCGGTTCAGTGGTCTGTGGTTCATGAATTTCTTCAAGTTCTACAACCCTCCCACTTGCTTCTTTAGAGACTAGTTCTCTTTCTAGAAACACGCCGGTCCGAGCAACAAACACTTTGTTTTCGGTAGGGTTATAGAAGTAATATCCTTTAGTTTCCTTAGGATATCCCACAAACTTGCACTTATCCGCTTTAGGCCCGAGCTTGTCTGTTTGTAAACGCTTTACATAAACGTCGCAGCCCCAAATCTTCATAAACGACACTATGGGACGCCTCCCAGTCCATATCTCATATGGCGTCTTCATGACTGATTTGGATGGAACACGGTTAATGGTAAAAGCTGCCGTCATTAGAGCATGTCCCCAAAAGGATATCGGAAGATCTGTTTGAGACATCATAGATCGCACCATATCTAATAAAGTGCGATTTCTCCACTCAGATACACCATTCCATTGTGGTGTCCCAGGTGGAGTGAGCTGGGATACTATCCCACACTCTCTAAGATGCTCATCAAACTCTTGGCTTAAGTATTCTCCTCCACGATCCGATCGTAGAGTTTTAATACTTTTGCCAAGTTGCTTTTCTACTTCACTCTTGAATTCTTTGAACAATTCAAAGGATTCGGATTTGGCCTTCATAAGGTATACAAATCCATATCTACTGAAATCATCAGTAAATGTGATGAAGTAGGTATAACCACCTCTGGCCGGCGTGGGGAATGGTCCGCATACATCAGTATGTATGAGTGCCAATAACTCACTAGTCCGCTCGCCTTTCTTATTGAAAGGGGACTTTGTCATTTTTCCTAATAAACAAGATTCACATGTCTCATATGATTCCAAATCAAATGAGTCTAGAAGTCCATCCTTATGGAGTCTAGATATGCGTTTCTCATTTATATGGCCTAAACGACAGTGCCATAGATATGTAGGATTTAAATCATTAGTTTTAATCCTTTTAGTATTTATGTTATAGATTGGATTATTTAGATCAAGGATATACAATCCATTAGACAAATGCGCACTACAATAGTGCATACTATCAAAATAAATGGAGCAACACTTGTCCTTTATTGAAATAGAAAAACCTTTCTCGTCCAAACAAGAAGCGGAAATAATGTTTCTGCTCATAGCAGGCACATAAAAGCAATTGTCTAATTCTAAAATAAGTCCAGAAGGCAAAGATAGCTCATAAACGCCTACAGCCAATGCAGCAACCTTTGCTCCATTCCCGACGCGCAAGTCTATCTCCCCTTTTCGCAATCTTCTACTTCTTTTCAAATCCTGCACATTACGACAAATGTGAGAACCACATCCGGTATCAATACCCAGGATGATGGAATAGAGAGATTGATGTCTATAACATAAATACCTGGTGGTGGTGGAATCACTATTCCAAGCTTCTTATCCTCCAGATATTTAGGACAATTCCTCCTCCAGTGACCCGGCTGGCTGCAGTAGTGACACTCACCTTTAGCCACGCCTCCACTAGGCTTTAGGGCTTCCTTGGATTTCGCAACTTTCTTGCGTTTTCCTTTTGAAGTAGATGCAACTGACTTGCCCTTCTTCTTGTGTGCCATCATTATGGCCTTGCCCTTGCCTTTATTGATGCTTTGCTCAGCTGTCTTTAGCATGTTCAATAGGTCTGGCAAAGACTTGTTGATCTCATTCATATTATAGTTCATAATGAACTGATTATAACTGTCAGGCAACGATTGCAAGACGAGATCAGTCGCCAAGTCCTGGCCGAGTGGGAACCCCAGTCTCTCAAGGTTCTCTATGTACCCGATCATTCGGAGTACATGAGGGCCTACTGGATTCCCTTCTGCAAGACTACTTTTGAACAATGCTTTAGACACTTCATAGCGCTCATGCCTTGCCTGTTCCTGAAACAATTGTTTCAAGTGTCTGATCATATCATAGGCTTCCATGTTCTCGTGTTGCTTCTGAAGCTCACCAGTCATGGTACAAAGCATGAGGCAAGTCACGTCATTAGAATCATCAATATGTTTCTGATGTGCCCTTACTTCCGCTAATAGAGACTCATCTTGTGGTGGGTCTGGAATTGGAGTGTCCAAGACGTACAGCTTCTTTTCTTGCTTGAGGACAATCCTCAAGTTTCTGTACCAGTCAAGGAAATTTGTTCCAGACAATTTATCCTTCTCAAGGACAGATCGTAGGGATGAACTCGATGCGTTGTTGTTTGCCATTTGGAATTCTACAAAACGAGAAATATGCAATTTAGTATTTTGAACAATTTAACTATATTTAACAATGGCTAGATCATTAAATATAGCTCCCACTATTTTTTCGGATTAATAGCCCTCACTATTAAAGCGAAAAATATCTTTATATTTTCTAGTGGGTCCAAGATCCTTATTTCACTTCTCCTTGAGCTTGCTTTGGCAAGTCACCCAAGAATTGGTTATTTAGGTAGGAACCATTCCAATTGCATCCCATGCAACTCTTGGTCCAATTAGGTGAATAAATTCCTTTTATTCATTATCCAATTGGATAACTCCTAATTGTCATGCCTCTAAGCTCATCAATCCAATTGACTCTTGCCTAGTTGCGTCCAACCTCTTGCTTTCAACATACACGCATTACTAGCTTGCGTCGTCCGCGACACATCATGAAAATTAAAATCGCCTTGCTTTGGCAAGCCCGAATTTTAATAGGCCATGATCATGAAGGGTGTTTTGGCAAGAGAAGGCAAAACGCAATATTTAATTGAGGGATTTCTTTTAATATGTTTGGTTGATCTTATCAACATGGTCTACTTATTTGGATTGGGCCATCCACAATAAAAGACCAACTTTGTTCATTATTATCTTGTTATTGTTTTGCTTGTAGCGCCATACACACAAAATAAATAACAAGGCATGAATAATAAACATCCACAAAATAAAAAACGTGGCATGGATATGGCCTCTAGACTAATGATATTATCAAGCCAATGATAATATCTAATTGCCTTAAAGTGCCGAGCTCATCTCCATGTGCTCCACCATAGCTGCGCGCCTAGGGATGTCTTTTGGCTCCTTTGGTTCTCCAGTCTTCTTCTCCATGTTCTTGGCTATCATCTAAATATTTCTAATTCTAGCCTAACATCTAGAATAAATAAATAACAAAAGCCTCACATGTCGAGGAGAAAAAGAACGACTCGCAGGCCGTAAAACTTAATTAATTATTACATTAATTTGATCAGCTCGCAGGCCGTAAACCAAACCACAAAAACAGTAAACATCCACAATCCTAGGCCATATCCATCCACCATGCAATAAAGCACATAATACAGTTAAAACCAATTTTTAACGCGCTTGTTTAATTTTAATGAAATTGGGTAACTAGGGTTTCACAACGGTCCAAAGGGTCCAAGCCAACAAGTGGCCCGAACCCTAGGACCGCCGCATGCCTAAGGGGCCGCGGCCTTGCTTGGCGCGCAAGGGAGGGGCGGGCGGCTAGGGTTTCGGCCCTAGTCCCCTTCCTCCTTCCTTGTTGCCCAAGCAAGGTTGTTTCCATATGGATTTATTTCCATAATTTTGTTTCCATAATTGAAAACCCCTTTTCAATTATGTGCCCATGAACCCTAATTTTTCAAGAACCCAATTATTCACATCCTATGTGATTAAACTCACCAATTCTAACATCCAATGTTAAATTGGGTCTTGTTTGATTGAATCAAATTCAATATTGCATCTACTATGCCAATTTTTTTCAGTTTTCGCGTAATAAACAATAATACGGTGTATGAACTGAAATCGTAAACACATAATATCATGTTATGCTCTACGACCTGTGGCTGTGATACCACTGTTGGGTTTTGACGTAGGTAACGCAGCGGAATAACAAAAATTAATCCTACTCAAAGCCCACCAAGGATCAGAGGAAGAGACATCATAACATGATTAAGGACATAGAAGATGTGTACCTTTTGATTTGTGAGATCACACGAAGAATGATGTCCTCGTCTCTACGGTTGATCCACGTCTAGAGGTGAGATCTAGATTCTTCCTTCACAACAAGTGCTAGCTTGAACCTTGGAGGAAGAGGGATGAAGATCAAAGCAACAAAGCAACAAGGCACAAGGGAGGGGGCGGCCCTCTCCTTGCCGTCGGGTAGAGGGGCGGACGGGTGGCTAGGGTTTCGGCCCTAGCACCTTGTCTTGCTCTCTCTCTTTTTCTCTCTCCCACTCTTTGTGTGTTATGACTAATAACTCATGTAGTGGGAAGGAAGCTAGAGCCTCCTTTATATACTCCAACAACTCCTTGTTGTTTCCATAAAAGAGTTTTCTTGTTCTAGTAGGACTAGAACTATTCCCTTCCTTGCAAATTAGTCCTACTAAGTTTGCAAGGTGTTGCACAATGATCCTTCTATTAATTAATCTTTATTAATTAATCCCAAATCTAGCTCTACTCTATTTGACGTGTGACCCCATAGGTTTCTATATAGTTAGTAGTAACTATTACTAACATGGAGCGGTGTCTAGCAACACATCCATGCAACCCAACCAATAGAAATAGTCAGTGATCCCGACAAATCTTTGTGCCCAATATGTCATATTGAATTATCCCTTTGTCTCCATATCCGGATTGGACACGAGACATAAATAGTCACACTCGTATATCCAATCCATAGTTCCTCGATCCTGGGAATATGCTTATGCTTGGAGATAACATTAATATCTCTATATTAATTTATCTGAGTCTGGCCAGACATTCAATAAGCCTCATCCCTCGAGTGGCCGTGGATATTTACCCCCATTATGTGGGAGGGACAAATCCTATCTACATCACTACGATCTCTAAGCTTGCTTCCTATCACACCCGATAGCCACCTTTATGATTACCCAGTTACGGTGTAACGTTTGATAACATCAAAGCGCAATATTTCACAACTAGAGTATCTAGTGACTTCAAGTCTAAGGATTGCAATAATATTAGCACTACGAAAAGCGATTGTGACTTCACATAATCTAATGTATCCTTTTCGTCGTGGGTCAGTCCAGTATGCCATTACTCCTAATGCATACCCATGTGTTAGACTTGATATCTCCATATCAATCTACCCACATACTAGTCTATATTTGATTGTCCTATTAATCAATACAATTGACTAGGGATATTTAAGATAAATAACACAATTTATCTAAGGACTTCATTATATTAAATATCGCCATAAATAATAAATGAATATTCTAGCCAAAACATTGTTCATACTAAATCTACGATTGCCTCTAGGGCATCTATTCCAACAAAAGTGATTGGGCCTTTTTTTGTTCGATTATACCGTAGTGATGGAAGATAGGAACAAAAGGTTTACAAAACATACCGAGTTCCGGGCTGATAAAGTAAACATGCCCCTTCTTCTTGCACTGATGACATGTCGGTATCCTTTTATAACCCTTGAATGAAAGTATGTAGGCAAGTAATACAGGGTCAATACCCTGGAAGGGGGAGGGGTTGAATAGAGTATGGAAACTTTTGCAAAAAGAGTGGTTTTCAAGAAAAGGATAAATATCAGAGGGTGTTTCAAGGCCTTGAACTTATTTTCAAGCTTTTGAAACTAAATCAGATAGAGAGAAAAGTTACTGATCTTTTTCAAGGACTTGAAATGTCATTCAAGGTCTTGACTGAAAATTTGTTTTTGAAGCAGTAAAAAAAAGATTATTAAATTAAAAATTAAATGTAAGGGACACAGAGATTTTACAGAGTTCAGTCCTCAATGCCGTACGTCTCTGCCTGAGGGATCTAATCCCTCCAGGATTTGCAACAGACTTCTTATTAATCAAAAGCTAAGCCCTATATCTCAAGCATAGAGATTTTTCTTACTCTGTTATAGCTTGTGGTTTTCTCTGCTCTAGCTAACTGATTCAATAAGAATCTCTTGTTGTTCACTTTAACAACACCACAAGATTAAGATGTGAGAATTATTAACATAATGATATAAAAATGAATTACTGAATGAAGAACACTAAAATAGAGTGAAGCAGTTAAGTCTGCAGTGCTCTTATGGAACTTGGATTGAACGGAATTGATTTTCTTCTGCGTAGCTTGGCAATCCTTGATAGCTGTTAAAATCCCTGTGATGTTCAGTGCTTCAGATTTTTCTCTCAACAGCCTTCTTGTTCTGCTTGTTTGAAATGCATAATATATAGGATCTTCTTCGATTGAATTTCCTAAAAATAAGCAACAAATCTTTGACTCTTTAACAACTCAATTCCAACGGCTAGTTGCTTCATCTCTTCCAAGATTTTGAAATGATCTTCCATCTGCAGGTCGTAGGAAAGTCCATACATAATTCCATAATTGTAGGATCATCTGCAAGCTTGATTTCATACTCTGCACATCTGTAAATAAGGAAACTTTCCCTGCAAAATAGAAAGCTAACAATTCCTGCAAATAATCAGACAAAACAATGAGATTAACATGTAATAAGACACCATAGTAGTTTATCTTTCATCATATAAAGTGGCATAATATAGTATAAGAGATTTAAGATTGAATTGAGGGATGAACTCCCCTGAGTTCCTACTTATGATCAGCTATTTAGTTTCAAGGCCTTGAAAGCAGTTTCAAAGCTTTGAAGCTGTGCACAAGAGATTCCGGCGGGGAGACCTCCGTGTACACCGTATGTAGAGGATCAAGGCTCGCACAGGAAGAGAGGGGTTGTGTGTAGGGAGAGAGTAAGTCAGTATTAATGTCTGAGAGAGAGACAGAGGTTTGGCAGAGCTTCCGCGTATGGCAAGTGTGTCCTTTTTTGTATGGAAAGGGTAGCGTCCTATATATAGCAGAGAACGTGACCGTTGTAGTGTGGTTAATGCGCCCAGTAATGGCGGCTTAATTAGCTTAACCATAACGGCACGTTCGTCCGAGTATATAGGGACCGTTACAGCACGTGGTGCGCGAATACCGGAACCGTTACGAGGTTGACCGGGTTTGACCGGGTTGACCGGGTTTATGGAGCTCGTGCCATAAATCTCTCAAAAGAGTTACTAAAGGTCGCGTGCGGGCTTGGCTCGCACGCGACAGGGCTTACTCTAGCCTCCAAACCACTAAGTCCCTACAAGTCCCGTGCAGTGGTATGCGAGGGCTCTGTCTCGCAGCCCCCACATGGATCAGCTCGGCTGGTGATCCAGTGTGTGTGGAGCACAATATGGTGTGCTGGATGGTTGCCACGTGGCCAAGATCTGTCAGCTCAGAAAGCAGTATCTACATTAGCCCCCTTTCTGCGCGTGAAGACTCATAGCCGTATAGACTTCCATGCGCGGAAACCAACATACGCGTCGCTGCCACGCACCAATTCAAATACGGGTAAGTTCAGCCCCCGTGCGTGCCATTATGACCTAATACCCCTAGAGTCGTGCCGTCTGGCCTTTAGGGTTTTAGGCGTGACGTCAGCTTGTCCTGCGATTGCGCGATTCGACGGTGACGGTTGCGATTCGACTACTGAAAGGACGCAACCCTTCATTGTTTTGGATAAATACTTTGTATCCCCCATTATTGCAAAGCATCACTTCTTTCTCTTAAAGTGAATGGTACCCGGAGATCTTCGAGAGCAGATTCAGATAATCAATCACCAGTTCAGAACTGCAAATCGTGTTCTTCAATTGTGCATATCCAAGCAGGCTTCAAGAAAACAAGGTTGGCCTCGTTCAATTTTGATTTAAGATACCAGTGTTTGCCTTGAACTGCGTTGAATCTGTAAGCCCAGAACATATAATCTGTTGAAACTTGCGAAGAAGCTTTGATCTTTGAACCCACTTTTGCTTTAATCCTTCAATAATAAGGGCTTCGGATGTGAGATCTTGAAATCACCGATAATGCAACCCCCTAATTTCTGAAATTGATACCAGAAACTGTGCATCTTTCTCTTCATAGATCTTTGAATTTCAAAATTCAAACTGAAGTGTGGTATTTCTCCCCCCTTTTTTTCTTGCTCTTCCGCAGGAATGGCCAAGACCAAAGGAACCAGACCTGTCAAGGAAGATGAAGAGATACCCGACCTTCCGCAGGCCTTGTGGCGAAAAGCCCCCTATTTAGGCGGCCAAGATTTCTACCATGCGAGGGTTAAGGCGAAGAGGATGCCTGATCCTGTCCCGGTTGAGCGATTGCTGACACTGACTCGCCCAGTTAACTCAGCCTTGCTCGAGTTGATTGGTTCCGAGGATGTGGTTCGATTGGGAATCGAGAACGGGCACTTTCCCTATACTGCGATTTCTACCCAGGCGTTCGTCCAGAAATTGGACTATATGGATGAGTGGATTGACCACGTGTTGGACCATCACGCCGCGACTCTCGATGAAGCCGGCATATACTTTGCTATCCGTGCTATGAAGGGTGCTGCCGTGAAGCTGGATCAGTCCATGCTTCTAGACCTTCTGTCCCGCTACTCGCCTGCGACTCACACATTCCACTTTGCTGAGTTCGAGGCTGCTCCTACACTCGAGGACGTGCAGATGCTGTACGATCTTTCCCCCATGGGTGAAGTGGACCCTTTGAGTCCTTTGAGGACATCTGCGGAGATTGCTTTATACACGCAGATGGAGGAATGCCTAGCAGAGGTAAAGAAAATCTCCACCCGGTGGACCACTTCAAAGCCCCTTCCGAACTGGCAGTTGGTTGATACGTCTGCGATGAACACATGGAACAAATGGTTGTAGTACTTCTTCCGAGACTATGCGAACAGCAGCATCACTAAGAAGCTCCTGAGTGAGAACCCAGAGGCCGAGAATTATGTAGAGGGTAAAGGCTATCACTTGACCCTTTGTGCCTTCCTCTGTGCTTGGTTGTCGAGGTACTTGATCGATGGTCACCCGCATGACGGGGTCTTCTACCATGTTTTGCCACTTGCTGTGAGGCTCGCCCTTGGCCAGAGAGTCGCACTCGGACCCTTGGTCTTGGGTACACTGTACTATAGGCTTGATCAACTGGTCCTAGCCATGAAAGAGTCGCGCGGCCGCCTTGATGTACTGACTTTTGTCAATATTTCCTTTTTGACAATGTGGGTTTTCGAGCGATGGCCCTCCTATGCTCCAACTGCTCTCAAACTTGACAAGTGGTGTCCCCCATGCGAGACTGAAGAGCGTAACAGCGGCAGGGCTGCGAGGTGGTTTGGAGCGAGCAACACCAAGTGCGTGTGGAGTTTGATATGCGACAAACGGAAAGAGTTTACTGCCAGGCCCTATGCCACGCGTGTCGAGAACGTGCGATGGTTTCCCAAGCTGTACCCCTCCAAGGGTGTTGTCTTCTCAGAAGAGTTGCTCTTCGAAGAGGGATCGCATTTCCATGAGCGCTATCGCGAGTTCTTTTGCTGGTGTTTACGAGGTTCTCTTCCTGCCCTCGCAGAGCATATTCGTGAGCTCGCACCAAGGTATGAAAGGATTACCGTGGACGTTGACCCCACTCGAGTTTCGCCCCAGTTTGGTTTTGACGCGGTGGCACCATCAATCTGGCCCCAGTCCATTATCAGAGGTTGCTATAAGCGCTTGCTAACAGAGGAGTGCAAGACAGTCTTCATGAACAATCTACCCTTTGAGCAGCCTGCAGGGACCCGCCAGGGTGGTTGTTCTCAGAACTGGCTCGCATACTGGATCGCCCAGCAAACGAGGATTGAGACGCAGTCGGCCGCACAGCCAAGTAGAGCCCCCTTGATTAAGAGAAATTCTTTCCCGTTTCGCCCCAATTGCAGTCTGGGCGAGTCTGAGTATGGTTGTTACTCACTGTTGGATCGCGAGAACCATTTGTGTCCTGACATCATCCTGGAGGAGAAGGTCGCCGCAGTTAAGAAGGGCGACACGCATGTCGTCAGATACAGCAAGGCATTTGCAGATGTAAGCAATTTCTTCGCGTGCGTTAAGCTTCTTGAGTTCCTTACGCTGACACCTTTATTCTGTGCTGTTTGCTGTAGTGTCATGTGCGGAGATTCGCATCTGGTGATCGTTCCAAGTCATTGGTTAACACCATTGTTGCCACCAGAAGCCAAAAGCAGTCGTTTCGGCTAGCATGGAGGATGGACCCTAAGGTCGAAACCAAGATTCGCGCAGTCATGAATGCTTTTGCTGACTCGCTGATAGACAATGATCCGTCCCCTCCAGCGACTGCGGCGCCGAAAGGGAAGAGACCCAGGCAGAAGGGAATTACGATTTCTTCTCCCAGAAGTGCTCCAGCCTCTCCTCCGGTGAGGTCCCTTTCTGTCAAGGACAAAGGCAAAGGTCGCATGCCTAGCAAAGTGCGGAAAGAGCTCGCAGTTGAGACTTTCGTTCCATTCGACCAAGAGGAAGAAGGAGAGAGGCAGGAGCCCCGAGAAAGTGATGAAGAAGAAGAAACAACAGCTGTGATGCATGAGGAAGAATCAGGAGGTACCCCTGTCGCATTTCCTTTCCCATTATCGTAACTTCTTTGCACTTCTTTTCTTAAACCCATCATATCTTCGCAGATGATGATGATGATGAGACCATTGGTGGCCTTTTGGCCAAGAGACAAAAGAGAGATACCTATTCTGGCATTCCAGACGATCCCATAAGCGAGGAAATTCTTGCTGAGTCCAGGAAGACAGCCGCGGAGGCTGCTGAAAGAAGAAGGCAGCGAGAAGAGGAGGAGCTCGAGCGTGTGAGACAGCGGAGCCTCGATAAGCAGCATGTTGACGACTTAGTGCGTCCAGTTGACGAGGAAGATGAGCTTCCCGAAGAAATGGCTCCTCAGGCGGAGGAGGAGGGTGCGGTTCCAGAAGAGGATGCGGCAGCCCTGGAGCAAGTCCAAGCGGACTTTGAGGAAATCGCAGGTGGCGATAAAGGTGAGATCTTCAACCTCGCAGTAACTTATAGAGATGTTATTGTGGGTGCGTTAAAGCATGGTGTGTCAAAGACTGACATCCGCCGTTGGCTAGTAGACAAGTGCGGAGAACCTTCAGGTAAATATTTGAGCGATATGCATGTGCTAGACCTGAGCAACTTGAAACAGTATCATGACTGGTTTCTTCGCATCCCAGGTCACGCTCCTTTTAAAGACTTGCTTAGTGAGGAGACACCAATAGGACATGGTTCCACGTCCTTAGTGTATGATGAAGATACCTCAATCCCACCTCCGCGTGGAGGTGCTTACTCTTAGCTTTAGTAAAGATAGCGAAATAACTTATGGCACAAGTTACCTCATATTATCGCATTTAATATCGCAGGCCATACTGAGGAACCTGTGTTGGAGCAGAGAAGTCAGCCTTCTGCGTCCTATGTTCCGACTCCGAGCTCCCATACCGAGAAGCCCGTCGCAGCTGCTGAACACGCAAGTGAGCCTCTCGAGGACATCATCGAACTTTCCGATGATGCTGAAGCTGATGCTGTGCTAATGGATGAAGACGTCCATACTGGTGCTGAGGAAGTAAGGACAAGTGCTGCTAATGTTTTCGCATCTGAGAGCGTCCTTCGCCAAGCGACTTCGGCTGTCACTTCGCCCCCGGCGATGACTGAGTCAGTGGCACCTATTCCTGCGTGGAGCTTTTGGGGCTCGCAGGTTGGGAATGCAGTCGCAGCTGGTGCGGCCTACACTCTTCCTCCTGACTATGAGAGGTTGGAGCTCGCAGCCGATAGGAGAGCAATGGAGCGAGGACAGTCTTCAACCACCCCGGCAGCGCGCATTCCTTCTCTTCATGAGATTTTGGAAGGAACTGGTAAGTAGAGCTTTACTGTTCGCATCTCGCATTATTCACTTGCGAGTTTGACATCATAACTTAGCTTTGACATCACTTTAGGTTTGAAGCAAACCGATGTAGACTGGGTGGTTCGAATGCGCCTCACCTACCCCCAATCGTTCGTGAGATCTCTGGAGATAGGACCCTTCGACAGGAGGCTGTTTCTCACCGAAGCCATTTGGATTTTGGAACAGCTGTCTGCGGCCACGCCTGAGACCATCTCTGTCCAGAGCGCCGAATTGCTTCATGGCATGTGCGAAAATCTCCTTACCAAAGTTCAGGGCAGACTGGGTTTCAGATTTCTTATGAAAAGAGTTACTCTGATTCACGCAGCCGTAACCTTCGGCTCGGTCACCAGAACCTCGCAGTTGAAAAGCAAAAGGTAGAGCAGCAGAAGCAAAGGGCTGAAGAAGCTATGAAGCTCTATCATGAGATGAATGCCAAGTGCGAGCAATTGAAGCAAGAAGTGGAGCAGGTAGAGAAGCTGAGCCATCAGTTCGCACCCCATGACTCCTTGATCAAGAATTTGCTTTTGACTTTTTGAATTTCGAAAATAGCAAGGAAATGGCTGAAACATTAATGTAATGTTTGAAACATTAATGTAATGTTGCTAGGGTTTCTCCCCCCCCCCCCCCTTTTTTTTTTCAACAAGAATTTACTTGCCCGTTTTGCCCTTTCCGGGATTTGATAGAATATCTCTGTGCATATCCAATTATGACATCAGCAATTGATACTCTGCTTGATTTTCGCGCTAATTTCTCGGCAGATAAGCACGCTTTCGTTGGGAAGTCCATCCGAATCATGAACATCCGTCATTTATTAGGATACGCAACTGAATCATCGTAGGCTTTAGTAGGGTAATTGATTGTTACCGCTTTTCAAGGCATAAGTGATTGAACTTACCCTCTTTTCAAATTCTGCTGACTCATCTTTGGCAACTGAAGAGCCTCCACGAGGTCTATATAAACCCTGTGTTTGCCATTTGGGTTCTTCATCCCAAAAAAAATGTGCTTTGCCGTGAGTCCTTACGACTGCTGGCTTCAACGCTTGTTTTTCGTCGATTCTTGGCAACTTCAAGTTGTGAATCCTGAGTTTGCGCTTCGTGCTGTAGAAATAGTTTCCAAGATCCACTTTATGAGGCTTATTGCTCTTTATAACCATCATAAAGGAGATGAAGATGATATCTCATGTGTGTTCGAAGAAATTTCTTCGTGTATTATGTTTGCAGGTCATGTTTCCGGCCGCCTCCCGATGAGGTGCAGCGCCGAAGTGACCGTGCTACCATCTCGTAATGAACGGCGGGATTCTCCTACAGCATCCCTGGAGGAGGATTTCTTGCCTCTTCGTTCTTGAACTCAGGAGGCTCGTCAATGCCCTTGTCTATCATGACAAGGAACCCATCGCCAGAGGAATGACTGCTTCCCCTGTTTTGCACGGCGGCATGCGCCGGGACAGGAGGTTCCTCCGGCACATATCTTGATCAGACAGAGGTCTTTGTCAAATCCTGGGGACTTGGACGTATCGTCACCCAGATCTTGCTGCTAGGGACGTAGCGAATGACGAGTTGATATCTTCGCAGAAGCATCCCTTTTGCTACAGATCTTTGGCCGCAGATCTGCGTATTGCACAAACGGTGTTAAGACCGTTGGGTTCATCCTTTTCAGTCAGGATTCCCGTGGTATGTCTCTGCTGGCTTGTCAGTTACTTTTCGAATGTATTGTAAGCCATGTTGGCTGTGTAGTTAGATTCGAGCTTTTTCGCTTGTAAGCTGCTATCTAGACAGATAAGTTGTAAGTCTTTTCGACTCATAATGATAAATAGCTTTTGTATTATCTGCTGTCTCTTTACAACAAAACACAATTTCGCATGCGTTTCGGCATTATTCTGCCTTGCATAATGCTATGTAATGCTTTCGCATTTGCTATCTGCCATATGAATTTGCAGATGCTTCATTAGATCGTTCGAGATCATATTTTCGCAGCTGTGCCATCCTGGCAGATGGGCTTGTGATTGGCCTTTGTGGATCATTGAAGATCATTTTCACAATGCTGCTATCGTAGCAGATAGTCTTTAGTAGATCAATTAAGATCGTCAAGTGGTGCGAGTTGCTATCGTAACAGATAGGCTTTACTAGATCAATTAAGATCGTTTTTTTTCGCATGGGTTGCTATCGTAACAGATAGGCTTTAGAAGATCTATCAAGATCATTTTGCGAACGAGTTGCTATCGTAACAGATAGGCTTTAGAAGATCAATTGAGATCGCATTTGCATTAGCTGCTATCGTAATAGATAGGCTTGAATGATCGATTCAGATCGCATTTGCATCGGCTGCTATCGTATCAGATAGGCTTAGAGGATCAATTAAGATCACATTTGCATAGGCTGCTATCGTAACAGATAGGCTTAAACGATCAATTAAGCTCGCATTCGCATAGGCTGCTATCGTAACAGATAGGCTTAGATGATCAATTGAGATCGCATTCGCATTGGCTGCTATCGTAACAGATAGGCTTAAAGGATCAATTAAGATCGCATTTGCATAGGCTGCTATCGTAACAGATAGGCTTAGATGATCAATTAAGATCGCATTCGCATAGGCTGCTATCCTGACAGATAGGCTTAAATGATCAATTAAGATCGCATTTGCATAGGCTGCTATCGTGACAGATAGGCTTAAATGATCAATTAAGATCGCATTTGCATAGGCTGCTATCGTGACAGATAGGCTTAGATGATCGATTAAGATCGCATTTGCATAGGCTGCTATCGTGACAGATAGGCTTAAATGATCAATAAAGATCGCATTTGCATAGGCTGCTATCGTGACAGATAGGCTTAAATGATCAATTAAGATCGCATTTGCATAGGCTGCTATCGTGACAGATAGGCTTAGATGATCGATTAAGATCGCATTTGCATAGGCTGCTATCGTAACAGATAGGCTTAAATGATCAATTAAGATCGCATTTGCATATTGCTATTGTAGCGGGTAACTCGCTGTTAACAGTTATAACAAACTGAAATAAAGTAAAATTGACATGCAGAAATATGAAGTTTCTCATTTGGGAGAATTTTTTATTATAACGCTCTCATATGGGAGAGGTGAGATTACAATCCTCTCATATGGGATAGGAGATTGTGTAAACCGTAATCATACAAGAGATTAAGCGACGTCATAATAAACACATGAAATGAGAGAAGTTAGGGATAGTACTTCTTTATCCAGCGCATGTTGACTGAGCTCGGGGTTGAGGTAGTGCCGTGCAACCTTCGTATGCTGCAATAGCCGCTATCGAAGACTTCTGTGACTTCGAAGGGTCCTTCCCAATTGGCTGCGAACTTTGGGTGAGTCGCTTCTCGCATGCAGTGGTCAGATGCGCGCAGGACCAAGTCTCCAATTGCGAAATCTCTTCGCTGGACTGTCTTATTGTAAGCGCGAGCAATCCTTTCTTGATATCGCTTGTTGGTCCTTTTGGCTTGTTCTCGCTTTTCCTCTAGCAAGACTATGTCATGATCGCGTTGATTTTCGTAGAGTGCGTGGAAGGCTAGTCTTGCCGAATTGACTCTCAACTCCGCAGGTACCACAGCTTCGGCCCCATAACATAGTAGAAATGGTGAGGCCCCCGTGGGTGTCCTTGGAGAAGTTCGGTAAGCCCACAGAGCTATGCTTAGAGAGTCAGCCCACTTCTTGTGGTCATCCGCGACCATCTTGCTCAAAATCCTCAACAGCGTTTTGTTGGTCGCTTCAGCTTGTCCGTTCCCCTTCGGGTAATAAGGGGTAGAGCATATTTGCCTGATGTTGTACTCTGCAAACTTCGCAGCTACCTGGCGATTAACGAAGGGAGTACCGTTATCTGAAAGAATGGTATTTGGAATTCCGAACCTGCATACGATGCTTTCCTGGATGAAGTTGACCACAGCCAGCGCATTTGCCGTCTTCAGTGGTATCGCTTCCACCCACTTGCTGAATAGCTCACTTGCGGTGAGAATGAAATGATTCCCGTGCGACGTTGGTCGGATGGGACCGATGAAGTCCAAAGCCCATGTGTGAAATGGCCATGGTGTACCTAATGCATGTAGGTCCACGGCGGGAGCGTGCACCAGGTTTCCTTTGAACTGGCATTCCTGGCAGCGTCGTACTTTGGTGCGGCAATCGGCCTCCATCGTGGGCCAGAAATATCCAATCGAGAGGAGCTGCCTGCATAATTTCGCACCTCCTTGATGTTCCACCTGATGAGAAAGGTCCATTTCTTCTGGTGCTTCTCTGCCGTCTAGACATCGTAGCAAGTTGCCCTCGTGACCTCTTCGCCAAAGCAGGTTTTCCTGTACCACATATCGGGATGCTTTCCTTTTCAATTTCTCAGCTTCTTTTCTCGATTCAGGCACGATGCCCTGGGTGAGAAAATCGAAGAGTGGCTTCCTCCAGTCCGTGTCGTCATCGGCTAAGGCGATGAGGAGAGAATCTTTGATTAGCGCGCAACTCTCGCACTTCCCTAGTATCAGGGCTGCGGCTGTTGACATGTCTGGCCAATGAATGCCATATCTCTGAGCCTTCCTGTAGATTGACACCTCGCTTTCTCCGCAAGCATGTTGGTGAATCTTTTCTAACAACTGTTGTCCCTCTTGCTCGGAGACGCATCGCATGAGTATTCCGCTGGGACCCTTGTAGTAAAGGGTGTTGTCATGGATGCAGTACCCTTTTGTGAGTGCCCAGCTTTCACTGCTTGTGCCTTTCGCAATAGCTTGTAGGATCGCTTTTCTCCAATCCGTGTCATCCATATGTTCTTCATCGCACGCATCTTCCGTCAATGCCGACGATGTTCGCACTTCAATAGAGATCTTTGCGGGACACTTGTCAGTGCTGACCTTAGATCCCAAAGTTGCTAAAGCGTCCGCATGCCTGTTGTCTGCTCAGGGCTTGTGTTCGTACCTCACATCGCAAAACTATTGTACCAGCTTTTGTACTAAAGTGCGGTAAGACAGAAGGTTGATCTCCTTCAAACCGTATTCGACTGAGGCTTGCTTAACGATCAACTTGGAGTCTCCCATGACCGTTAGGTTGCTTACTTCTAAAGCTTTCGCCGCACGAAGCCCTGCGATGAGAGCCTCATATTCTGCTTCATTGTTTGTGACTGCGAAGTTGAGCTTTGCGGACATCTGTATGACTTCCCCATCTGGTTTGGTCAAGACTACGTTCCCTAGAGATTTCGGGAACTCTCGCATCAGCAATTTGGGATCAGCTCCATATGGTCCCATGACATAAATGAAACGCATGACATGCTCATGAGCGTTTCCGTTGACATCCTCGAACTTGTCCCATTTAGGAGCCTTGTACCCCGCCGGGTTAGGCATGAGATAGATCTCTCGCGGAATAGGTGGATCGTTGTCCAACATCGGGATAATGGTATCCGCGAATGACTGATGGGCCAGAATAGTGTCCACGCGCTTCTGCAGAGACGTCATGCATTCTGGAATGCTCCCCTCGGTAGTTGACGGAGGGGCGGCTGCAGGCGGGGGCGACACATACGCCGTCGGAGGATTGGGAGCATACTGGCTACTCGCATTCCCCCTGATTGCCGTTGGAGGAGGCAAAGGGTACTGCAGAGTCGGGTTAGACGCCAAAGCCGAGGGCTGAGGAGTGTGAGCAGCGAGAGGCAACATCTGAGCCGTTGACCCCTGAATCGAAGGCAGCTGCGTAGTCGCCGGCGGAGTCTGCAGATTGGGGTTGGGAGGTGTGGTTGACACTCCCAGTCCCGGAGCGGTAGGGGCTCCTCCTCCTTGAGGGACAGTGGCGGATGATGAAGGATTTGGTGCAAGGGTGCCCATAACGGCCAAGATCCGTTCCAATTGCGCAGATTGAGCCTTGAGAGCTTTCGCCTGACTTTGGACAGTGGCGTCCAAAGACTCTAGCGTCGGTGTCTCGCCGGGAGTCGTGGGAGTACGGCGGGTCTCGTCTCCCGAGGGAGCTTCGGTAGAGGGAGATCTGTTGCTGATATCATCTTCCTGAGACATGGTTGCTTTTGTTGGTAAGTTCACGTCGGGTTCACCAAAATGTGCACAAGAGATTCCGGCGGGGAGACCTCCGTGTACACCGTATGTAGAGGATCAAGGATCGCACAGGAAGAGAGGGGTTGTGTGTAGGGAGAGAGTAAGTCACTAGTAATGTCTGAGAGAGAGACAGAGGTTTGGCAGAGCTTCCGCGTATGGCAAGTGTGTCCTTTTTTGTATGGAAAGGGTAGCGTCCTATATATAGCAGAGAACGTGACCGTTGTAGTGTGGTTAATGCGCCCAGTAATGGCGGCTTAATTAGCTTAACCATAACGGCACGTTCGTCCGAGTATATAGGGACCGTTACAGCACGTGGTGCGCGAATACCGGAACCGTTACGAGGTTGACCGGGTTTGACCGGGTTGACCGGCTTTATGGAGCTCGTGCCATAAATCTCTCAAAAGAGTTACTAAAGGTCGCGTGCGGGCTTGGCTCGCACGCGACAGGGCTTACTCTAGCCTCCAAACCACTAAGTCCCTACAAGTCCCGTGCAGTGGTATGCGAGGGCTCTGTCTCGCAGCCCCCACATGGATCAGCTCGGCTGGTGATCCAGTGTGTGTGGAGCACAATATGGTGTGCTGGATGGTTGCCACGTGGCCAAGATCTGTCAGCTCAGAAAGCAGTATCTACAGAAGCCAAAACCAGTTTCAAGGATTTGAATTCTGTTTCAAGCCCTTGAAACAGCCTGTGAACTTACAATCTCCCCCTTGATGAAAGACAAAACTACTAATCTGATTATCATGGATCCATGCAAAAAATAAACATTAGCAATCCAGTAGTAATAGACATGATAGATCAAACAGTTATGAATCCTAATTCATAACTGAATAAAAAACAAATAAGTTACCAAAAACACACAGTCAAAGTAGTTAAGCATTTCACAAACCAACTGCTGCACATCCAAACCAAAAACACCAAAGTCCAAAGTATCGCCCCTAAATTTCTTTCCCTTTTTGACTTTCATCAATAAGGATGAGAAGATGTTGGATCAAAATATTTTTAAAAACAGAAATAAAGTTTTAAAAGATAGAGGTGGATGATTTTAAATCTTTGAAAAGAGGCTCACAATTTTGAAAGAAAGAAAGAAAGGCTAGAATAAGGGGTTTAGGTCTTCATCTCCCTTAGGCTCTACCTCCTGATCACTTTCTTCTTCGTCCTATTGTTGTTCTTCTTCTTATGCTACTTTTTTCACAAGTCTTATTAGCAGCCACATCACCTTCAAACAGTTCTGCTAAAGTCACAATTGTAGGAACCTTTCCTTTCAGTTTCTTGTGCATCAGTTCTTTGAGGTGAATGTCAGAGTAAGCACTATCTTCTCCTTGATCCCCTTCCCCAGTATCCTTTTAACCTTCATCTATATCTCCAGCAACCTGATTTCCAACACCCTTATCCTCATTCCCATCCTCAATACTATGTTCATCAAACAAATCAGGTGTAGAACCTTCCTGTTCCCTTTGGAACTTGTGAGAATTCCTTTTCCACATGGATCAAGTTGATACGTTTGAAGACACTCTCAATCATTTGATTCATTTTTTTGAACTCAGTACCCAAATCATATTGACCATGCTTTAAATCGTCCAACTCATTTTCAATGAAGTCTAACCTTTGTAGAACTGTGGACTGGTCTTGAGATTGAGACGGTAGGGTCGATGGAGAGGGTAGAGATTTAGGTTTATGGAACTCCTTACCCTGCAACTCTTCTGCAGACAAATCATAATAGAGCTTCCATGCTCCTTCACTGGTTTCTACAATTCCAATCCTTTGAACAGCCTTTTCATCAAGCATTCTAAAACCAGTGGTGATTGTCTCTTCCCTATCAAAAGGATTTCAAGGTGTTGAAAGAAGAGTGTGATGAGTTTGACATAGGGTAGAGGATATTTCCTTTGTTTGGTACATGAGTAAAGCATGTGCTCCATCACAATGATTGGAAAATCAATCTCACAACCATGCATAACAAGATACATCAAATACGTTACCCTATCAGACATCAATTCTTTGGAATTTTCCTTAGGTACTACACACCTCATTAAGATTGTATACATAATTTGGCATCAACAGTTAACACTGGGTGAGTTAACTATTTTGAGGTAGTAGCAACATTAGGAAGAAAGAATTCATCTTTTTCCAATTTCAAAGCAGCTGTCTTAGTGGATGATTGTCTGTGTTGTACCTCTTTGGACAACCTAATACGTTAGCAAAATCAGAGTGATATAATTCCATGGCAATACCAGAAACCTTTTAGGATATGGTTAGGGCAAAAGTTTTGACTTGTTTCATGTTCAAATAGAACAGTCTGGTAAGCCTAGGGTATGAAACTTCTAATGGATTAAGAATCCTCAAAAGATAACTCTATCTTAATCTCCTTCTGCATTCCAGATTCACACTTTTCAGCATACTAGTACTGGTCATGCTACAATATGCAATAGGAGCAGAAGGAAAACACTCTAACCAGTTTCCTCTTGCATAGTGACTGATAAACCACTTACTAGAGAGAGATTTCTTACAAGTAGAAGATTTCTTTTCTGAGTAGATATGAGCTCCTTCCTAGTGTCCTTATCTGTTTCCTGAATCTCAAATCAAGAAAATCTCTTTTCCTTTGTCTTCTTTCTGAAGATTCTTCTTCACCTTCTTCGGACTCACATATGAATCCCTTTCTGTTGCTCAGAACCACCTGTTGGATCTGGATTCCTTATTCTTGCTGGAAGTATCAATTTGTTCTTCATTTTTCTGCTTTCTCTTCTTCTTTGGAGGAGGAGAGGAGGGTTTTGGTTGACTAGGAGTTCTGGAACTAGATCCATCACTGATGGCTTAAATTAATCTTTTGTAGCTTTTCTCTTATGGATAGTGCTTTTCTTTGAACCACCAGCCATCTTGACCCTTTCACATGCTCTTCTTGTTCTCATTAGGGTTTGGTTTTAGAATAGAGAGGCTAGAGTAAAGAATACAGGAGAGAAGAGAGAAGATAAATACTGAAGAGTTTGAGTTGAAAAGGAAACTGAATATTTCCTAAATTTTTGAGGAAGAAAGGTTTAAGTAAAATTCAAATTTTGTGTGTGACGTGTGGATGGAAACAAAATAATATTGATTTGAAAAATATCCAATTTAAAAGGTAAAAACAATTTTAGGCAATTATCTACAGAGATAACACCCAGCATTTGAGATCCATTTATCGACTATATGGTATACAAATTTATTTTCAAAGCTTTGAAAAGAATTTCAATGCCTCGAAAAACTGTAGTACTAAAAGAAGATAAAATCAAGGCCTTGAAAAACTTTTCAAGGCTTTGAAAAACTTTCCAAAACTTTTGAAATACATAACCCTTACTTGATACTCCCCCTAAACAAGTGCTTCCTTGTTTAACATACACATGATCTAGGGATGTGAATCTATCTTCTGGCAATGGTTTAGTGAAGCTATCTGCAAACTGCATGTTACTTGGAACAAATGAAAAAGATACATCACCTTTCTCCATATGATCTCTGATGAAAAGGTGTTTGACATATATGTGTTTAGTTCTTGAGTGCTGAACTGGATTCTTAGTGATTGAAATTGCACTAGTGTTGTCACATTTGATTGCAATATCTCTTAATTCATAACCCAAGTCTCTCATTTGTTGGGCTATCCACAGCACTTGAGAGCAGCAAACTCTAGGTGCTATGTATTCAGCTTTTGCTGTTGATAGAGCTACTGAATTTTTCTTCTTTGAATGCCAGCTTATGAAGGATGATCAAAGGAACTGGCAACACCGTGAAGTGCGTTTTCTATATACTTTGTAACCTGCAAAATCAGCATCTGAATAGTCACCCAAAGAGAACTTAGATTGTTTAGGATACCAAAGCCCTAAGTCTTTGATACCATTGAGATATCTGAAAATTCTTTTGACAACCACTAAGTGTGATTCTTTGGAGTCAGCTTGAAATCTAGCACACATACAGACACTAAATATAATATGTGGCCTGCTTGCAGTTAGTTATAGTACTGAACCAATCATACCTCTGTATTCTTTCTGGTTTACACTCTTACCATTCTGATCTTTGTCTAAAGACAATGTACAAATCACGGGAGTTTTAGCAACCTTGGATTTAGACAAGTTATACTTGTTCAGTTAATCCTTGGTGTACACTTTGATGTAGAAAAATTCCCTTCTTCATTTGTTATACATGAAGTCCAAGAAAGAAAATTAGCTCTCCAATCAAGTTCATTTCAAATTCTCTGCTCATAAGACTTGAGAAATCTTTGGAAAGAGAATCATTAGTAGCACCAAACAAAATATCATCAACACATATCTGTACTACTAGAATGTATTTATCACGAGGCTTTATGAAAAGGGTTTTTATCAACCATACCTCTTTTGAAACCATTTTCAAGCATAAATTTTGACAATCTTTCATACCCAGCTCTTGGAGCTTGTTTCAAACTATAAAGAGCCTTGTCAAGTTTATGAACATGGTTGGAAAACTAATTTTCAAAACTTGGGGTTTAAGCAACATAAACTTCTTCTTGAAGATAAAAATTTAAAAAAGAACATTTAACATCAATTTGACAGAATTTGATGTGTTTATGAGATGCAAATGAAAGAAGAATTGTAATTGCTTCCAACCTGACTACAGGAGAAAAAGTCTCCTCATAGTCCATACCTTCTTCTTGGTTGCAGCCTTGAGCTACTAATCTTGCTGTATTTCTGATTACCTTACAACTTTCATCCAAATTTTTTATGAACACCCTCCTTGTTCTAATCACAGACTGGTCTTTGGGAGGAGGAACTGTTGGAATTGTGCCCTAGAGGCAATCAATTTATCGTGAAAATTATATGGACTTGCTATTCATTAGGTTATCGATTTGGAGATATGTTAACATGAATGAAGTACTTAGAATATAAATGTTATATTCTTAAATATCCTTAGTCAAGTACTACAGTTAATTAGGACGGGTGTATTGCATCGAGACTAGTATGTGGGTAGATTGATTTGGGGATATCAAGTCTAACACATGGGTATGCATTAGGAGTAATGGCTTACTGGATTGAACTACCATGAGAAGGCTGCATGGGAGTTATGTGAATGTCACAAGTGCCTCTCATAGGGACAATGGTGTTGTGATCCTTCGACTTGAAGTCACTAGATACTCGAGTTGTGAATTATTATTTTTGATATCGTCAAACGTTACACCGTGACTGAGTAACTATAAAGGCTTTAATCAGACATGATATGAAGCAATCTGAGAGATGGTAGTGATGTAGATAGGATTTGTCAACCCCACATAAGGGGAGTAAATATCCACGACCAGTGGATGAGTAGGACTTAGGAAACACATGGCCATGATCAAACAAATCAATATAAGATATTGATTTTATTTATTTTTCTAAGTATACTCACAGATCGAGAAACTATGGATTGAATATAAAACTGTGACCCTTCGTATCTTGTTTCCAATCCGGATAGATGAGACAAAGGGATTATTCAGGTTTGTCAGATCACTGACTATTCCTATTAGTTGGGTAGCATTGATGTGTTGCTAGACACCGCTCAGTGTTTGTAATAGTTACTACCAACGTAATAGGAACCCTTAGGGTCACACACCAAATGATTAGACTGGAATTAAATGTTAATTAGTTGTACTAATTCAAATTTAAAGGAATCAAGGATCAAAGTACAACAACATGCATATTTAGTTGGACTAAATAGCAGACTGGACTAAAACGAAAGTTAATCCAAACTGTTGGATTTAATTATAGTGGGGAAGTTTTACAATTAATAGAGAGTAATTAATTATAAGAGAATAAGTCCAGCCCTAATTTCATGATGATGAAGATTAAAGCACAATAAAGAGAGAGAGAGAGAGAGAGAGAGAGAGAGAGAGAGAGAGAGAGAGAGAGAGAGAGAGAGAGAGAGAGAGAGAGAGAGAGAGAGAGAGAGAGAGAGAGAGAGAAGCCGCCCCTTAGAGGGCGAGGGCTCCAAAAGGTACGACCACCTCCCTCCTCCTTCCTTCATTGTTGCACACTTCAAGATTGATTGGATCAAGCTGCTTTGATGATTCCTCCTTCTTCTACACTGCTAGCACAAACAGTATAGGAAGTTCCAGTTGGAGATCCTACGGTGTGGACTTCTGCAGAGGTATGGACACTATTTCTACACAAAGTGATCGTTCCAGTCTGGTATGACTAAGGTAACCTTTTTCCCTTCATCATGTTTGATGCTTCACCTGCGATTCATGGAGGATTTTGAGAATAATAATTTTATTGTATTTTCGCTGCGTAATTTGCATCAAAACCCTACAGTGGTATCAGAGCCACAGGTTGATAGCGTATAATGTGATTTATGTGGTTATCTATTTTATTAGTTTACACCGTTCTGTCATTTTTCGCATTAAAACAGATATGCGTATTATGATACGCCATGAATATGATTCATTAGGAAATAAGCTAATTTTACAAATAATGTGAAAATAGTGAATTTCATGTACATATGACGTACAAGTTGATTGGAGACATAAAGCTAGGGTTTATGCACAATGTTGGAAGAAAAAAGGTATTTTTGTCCCACATTGGGGTTCGGCCACAAGGAAGGAGGAAGAAAATTTGATTTTCTACCCCAAGGGGTTCGGCCAAGGTGGCCAAACAACCCCTAGGGTTTTGGCCAGTCCCGTCCGCCCCAACTTCGTGCGCCGGACCAAGCCACCGGGCCCCTTCGGCCAGCTGGTGGTGTGGCCGGTTTGGCTGGTTCGACCAGGTTGGCCCGGTTCGGCAGGTCCAAATCGGTTTGACTAGTTAGACTAGAGCGACCGTTTTAACTATTTTGCCCCTAGTGTCCAAATTTAATTAACTAAAATTGACCTAGCGCGTTAAAAGCGGATATTAACGTATTATGTGATTTATCTGATGGTGGGTGGATGTGGCCTTAGTTGTGTGTTTGTTTTATTTTTGGTGGTTTGGTTTTGTATTTGATTTGACTAATGTAATTAATTTTACGGCCTGCGTTTCGTCTTCTCCCTCGCCTGTGAGGTTCCTCTATTTAGTTCACATACGCTAGCTAGAACTAGATAGATTTAACATATTCAAGGAATGGAGAAGAAGATCAAAGAACAAAATGTTGAAATAGGTGCTCTAGAGGCAATCTAGTTTAGTATGAACAATAATTGGCTAGAATATTCTTTGTATTATTTATTGCGATATTTGATATTATGAAGTCCTTAGATTTAAAATTGTGTTGTTTATCTTAAGTTTCCCTAGTCAATTATACGGATTAACAAGACAATCATCTATAGACTAGTATGGGGTTGGAGTGATATGGAGATCTCACAATCCAACACATGGGTATGCATTAGGTGTAATACCATAATGGATTGACCCATCTCCGAGAAGGATACATATATGTTATGTAGAGTCACAAGTGCTTCTCGCGGTGACAATGGTGTTGTCATCCTTAGACTTGAAGTCACTAGGTCATCTAGTTGTGAAATATTGTGTTTTGGTAGTGTCAAACGCTACACCGTGACTGGGTAGTCATAAAGGCACGTATCAGACAAAATATGAAGCAAGCTTAGATATCGCAGTGATGTAGATAGAATTCGTCCCGCCCACATAATGGGAGCAAATATCCACGGAAACTCGAGGGATAGTGCTTATAGAATGTCTGGCAGGCCTCAAATAAATCAATATAGCATATTGATGTTATTTGCATGAATAAGGCAATTCTCAGGATCGACGAACTATGGATTGGATATACGAGTGTGACTTGTATGTCTCGTGTCCAATCCGGATATAGAGACAAAGGGATGAGATAATACTTGCACAAGCTATATTGGATGACTATTTCTATTAGTTGGGTGGTATGGATGTGTTGCTAGACACCGCTCTATATTGTTAAATAGTTACCACCAACTAAAAAAAAAACCTATGGGGTCACACGCCATATGGATTGAACTAGACTTGTGAATTAATTAATATGATTATTTAATTGGAAGGATCAAATCGCAACAACTTGCTAACTTAGTAGGACTAATATACAAGTTGGACTTATTCGAACTTGAGTAGGATTGGGAGAGGGCCTTTATGTTTTGAACAAGAAGTTTTTGGAATATATAAAGGATTCTCCTAGCTTCCTTATTTCATACTAATGCTCATAACATTACTTGAGTAGGAGAGAAGCAATGAAAGAGAGCTAGACAAAGGAGCCGACCGACCCCTTGTCCGCCCCCTCTACCCGTCGGCCACAAAAAGGAGGCCGAGCCTCCCTTTGGTACCCATTGCATGATTTCTTCTTCTTCTTTCATCTTTCCTATCTAGCACAAGGAGTTGGGGGATTTATATCTCAATCCTAGGCGTGGATTAACCGTAGAGACACAATAATATTTGTGTTTGAAGTCATCATAGGACACCCACAAGGTACTAGTTATGAATCCCTTACTATTGTAATGAATTATCTTCCTGTGATCCTTGGACGGTATTGAAAGGATAAAATATTGTTTATTTAGCTGCGTTTCCATGATCAAAATCCTACAGTGGTATCAGAGCCACATGTCGTAGAGAATAACGTAGTTTATGTGTTACAATTTTGTTGTTTTTCACCTATAATTGATGATTATTGCGTTAAAACAACAAATTAAGCATATTAGATGCACGTGAATGTGATTCAAGCAAGATATAATTTTTACATGGTATGTATGAATTAGTGAGTTTGAGAAATTTTATGATCTTGAATCTAGGGTTCGGGAACAAATTGGAAAGGAGTTTCAATTTGGAAAAGTTTTGGACTTGGGGACAAGGAAGAAGTTGTTTTGGAAACAACTTCTATGAGGTTAGGCCCAAAAAGGGGACCGCCCCTTCTTCCTTGCCCCCCAAACCACCTAGGACGAAGGCCTAAGCGGTCCAGCGGACCCCACGGGTTGGGCTGACCGGCATAGGCTCGGCCCTGGCTGCTCCAAGGAGTTCGACCACCTAATTGGTTGGGCCTCTCGGACCGATTTGACCATATTAAAAATTGATTAAGCGCATTAAAAATTGGTTTTAACTGTATATGTGCAATTTGTATGGTGATTGGATATGGCCTTAGATGTGGTTTGTTGTGAATGTTTAATTTTTGTGGTTTGTTTACGGCCTCCGAGCGGATCAATTTGATGGATTAATTAATTAGTGTTTACGGCCTGCGAGCCGGTATTTTTTTCTCAACTTGCGAGATTTATTTTATTTATTATAGATGCTAGCTAGTACTAGATAAAATAGATGATAGCCAAGATTAAAGAAAAAGAAGCCCAAAGAATTAAAGGAGCCACAACATGGAGCATGGAGCATTCCTCAAGGCTATGGAGGATGGACCAAAAGATGGAGGCACATGGAGATGCGCTTGCTATTTTAGGTTTCATAAATATTCTCATTGGCTTGGGAATATCTTAGTCTAGGAGCCCATATCCATATCACGTTAATTTCTATTTTGTGGATGTTTACTTTATTGTCTTATTATTGTTGTTGGTGTATGGTTGATTCATGCAATTTGATAATAAAATAATTAAGCAACCCGAATCTTTTATTTGAAGTTTTTCCCAAACTCAAATAAGTAGATCAGTTGATGTAGATTAAAAAAATAATTAAAATTGAAAGAAAAATCCCTCGAAAGTAAATATTACGTTTTGCCTTCTCGTTACTTAAACACTCATCACAAAATCGATTAATCAAGGTCGTACATGCCAAAGCAGGGCGACTTGATTCATCATTATGTGGTGCGATGGTACATTATTGTGCAATTGTTGGAGTAAGATGTTGGACGTAACTAGGAATTTTAATAAGGATTAAAAATCTAGAGGCACGCAATTGGGATTATCTATGAGATAAATAAATAAGGAGTTATTTTCCCTCTTGAACCAAGAGTTACTTGGAATGCAATTGGAATTGTTCCTACCTAAATAACTAACTTTTGGGTGACTTAACAAAGCAAGCTCAAAAGGATGTGAAATATGGATCGTGGCCCACTAGAAAATATACTGATATTTTCCGCATTAATATCTTGAGGGTTAGTAATCCGTAAAAAAATAGTGGGAGCTGTATTTAATAATCTAGTCATTATTAAATATAGTTAAATCGTTCACAAATACTAAAAACTTGCGTATTTCCTTTTTGTAGAATTCCAATGGCAAACAACTCATCGAGTTCATCACACTCCCTATGCTCTGTCCTTGAGAAGGACAAGCTCTCTGGGACCAATTTTCTAGACTGGTACAGAAACTTGAGAATCGTTCTCAACCAGGAAAAGAAATTGTACGCTCTAGAGGAGCAAGTTCCTGAAGGTCCGGAAAACAATACTCCTGCAGCCCTAAATGCGTATCAAAAGCGTTTTGATGACGCTAATGATGCAACATGCCTAATTCTTTGCACCATGTACTATGAGATTCAGAAGCAACATGAGAACATGAATGCAGTCGATATGATCATACACTTGAAGCAGCTCTTCCAAGAGCAGGCTAGGGTTGAGAGGTATGAAGTTTCGAAGGCATTGTTCAAATGTCATCTGTCAGAAGGGAACCCGGTGGGGCTGCACATGTTGCGTATGATAGGCTATCTTGAGAGCCTCGACCGCCTAGGGTTTCCGGTAGGCCAAGAGTTGGCCACCGAGTTCATCTTGCAATTGTTGCCTGAAAGTTATGGACAGTTCATCATGAACTATAACATGAATGATATCGTGAAACCACTGCCAAGTTTACTCAATATGTTCAGTACAGCTGAAAAATCATCAACAAGGGTAAGGGAAAATCCATAATGATGGTGCAGAAAGGGAAGGGAAAAAGGTTTGCCTCTACCTCCAAGGGAAAAGGCAAAGCAGTTGCCAAACCCAAGGAATCTGCACTTAAGCCTTCTGGTGGCATTGCCAAAGGTGTGACCAAAGGTGAGTGTCACTACTACAGTCAGCCTGGAGACTGGAGGAGGAACTACCTAAAATATCTGGAGGATAAGAGGCTTGGAATAGTGATTCCACCACCACCAGGTATCTTTGTTATAGATGTCAACTTAATTGTCTCTTCATCATGGGTATTGGATACTTGATGTGGATATCACATTTGTCGAAATGTGCAGGATCTGAAGAGAATTAGAAGATTGGCTAAAGGGGAGATAGACCTGCGGGTTGGGAAAGGAAAAAAAGTTGATGCATTAGCCGTAGGCGTGTACGAGCTGTCTCTGCCTTCAGGATTAATTTTAGAATTAAATAATTGCTATTTTGTGCCTGCTATGATCAGAAACATTATTTCTATTTCTTGTTTGGACAAGGATGGATTTACTATTTCAATAAAGAACAATTGTTGTTCCATTTATTAAGATAGTTTCCACTATTGTAGTGGGCAATTATTTAATGGATTATATATCCTTGATCTAATAAATCCTGTCTATAACATTAATACCAAGAGGATTAAAATGAATAATTTAAATCATGCTTATCTATGGCACTGTCATTTAGGTCATATAAACGAGAAACTTGTATCTAGACTCCATAAGGAAGGATTCCTAGACTCATTTGATTTGGAATCATATGAGACATGTGAGGCTTGTTTATTGGGAAAAATAAAAAATTCCCCTTTCAATATGAAAGGTGATAGGACTATGGTGAATTGGCGCTCGTGCATACTGATGTGTGTGGGCCATTTGTCACGCCTGCCAGGGGTGGTTACGTCTACTTCATCACATTTACTAATGATTTCAGTAGATATGGATTTGTATACCTTATGAAGGCCAGATCCGAATCCTTTGAAAATTTCAAAGAATTCAAGAATGAAATAGAGAAGCTGCTTGGAAAAAGTATTAAGGCTCTACGATCGGATCTTGGAGGAGAATACTTGAGCCAAGAGTTTGATAACTATCTTATAGAGTGTGGGATAATATCCCAACTCACTCCACCCGGAATGCCATAGTGGAACGGCGTGTTCGAGTGGAGGAATTGAAATCTATTGGATATGGTTCGATATATGATGTGTAAAAATGATCTTCCATTATCATTTTGGGGCTACGCTCTATTGAGTGCAGCTTTCACCATTAACCGTGTTCCATCCAAGTCATTCATGAAGAAACCTCATGAGATGTGGATTGGGATTCGTCCCACAGTGTCGTTCAAGAAGATTTGGGGCTGCGATGTCTATGTAAAACGTTTACAATCAGACAAGCTAGGGCCTAAGTCAGAAAAATGCAAGTTGTGGGATACCTTAAGGAAACGAAGGGATATTATTTCTACAATCCAACTGAGAACAAAGTGTTGGTTTCTCGGTCCGTCGTGTTTCTATAAAGAGAGTTTGTCTCTAAAGAAGCAAGTGGGAGGACTGTATAACTTGAAGAAGTTCAAGAACAAAAAAGCATTGATCCTACTATGGAACATGAACAGGAACCATGAGAGGTTGTGACGCAGCCTGTTCAAGTAACACTAGAACTTCGTAGATCTAATAGAGTGTGCCAGGAGCCAGAGAGATATGGACTTCTCATGACTGAGTCTGGCGTCACGTTGCTCATAGATAATGAGCCTACTACCTATGGAGAGGCTATAAAAGGGCCAGAAACTCAGAAGTGGCTTGAGGCCATGAGATTCGAGATGGAATCCATGTATACCAACAAAGTATGGACTTTGTTGGAACCACCCGAAGGGGATCGACCTATAGGGTGCAAGTGGGTCTTCAAGAAGAAGATCGACATGGATGGTAATGTGATTATCTATAAGGGCCAATTGGTCGCTATAGGATCCAGACAGATTCATGGTATAGACTATGATGAAACCTTTTCACCAGTCGCAATGACCAAATCCATCCGAATCTTACTTGCTATTGAAGCTTACTATGACTATGAGATTTGGTAGATGGATGTCAGAACAACATTTCTGTATGGGAATCTTCTCGTGGACGTGTACATGACACAACCTGAGGGTTTTTAAGATCGAAAGCAAGCCAACAAATTATGTAAGTTGCAACAAACCATTTATGGATTGAAGGAAGCTTCTAGGAGTTGGTATCGACGTTTTGATGAATTAGTCAAAGAGTTTGGCTTCATCTAAAACGAAGATGAATCTTGTGTCTACAAGAAGGATAGTGGGAGCTCTGTTGCTTTTCAGGTCTTTTATATGTATGACATACTGCTCATTGGAAGAGACATTCCTATGCTGCAACCTGTTAAGGATTGGCTAGAAAAGTGTTTCTCAATGAAAGACTTAGGAGAAGCATCTTATATAATTGGTATCAAGATCTATAGAGATAGATCTAAGAAGCTGCTCGGCCTAAGTCAAAGTACGTGTATATAGACAAGGTGTTGAAGCGGTTCAACATGCAAGATTCCAAGAACGGATTCTTGCCCATGTCGCATGGAATCACTCTTTCGAAGAGTGGTTGTACTTCCAATGAGATTGAGAAGGAACACATGAGTGGGGTTCCCTATGCCTCATTGATAGTATCCATCATTTACGCCATGTTATGTACTAGAACAGATGTGTCATACGCATTAAGTATGACAAGTAGATATCAGTACAATCCAGGCGAGAGTCACTGGATTGCATTCAAGAACATCGTAAAGTACTTGATAAGAACTAAGGATGCGTTCTTGATATTTGGAGGTGAGGAGGAGTTGCGTGTAAGGGGTTACACGAATCCAAGCTTCCGAATCGACAGAGATGATTTCAGATCATAGTCGGTGTTTCTAATTTGCCTGAATGGAGCAACGGTGAGCTGGAAGAGTTCCAAGCAAGAGACGGTGACTGATTCTATAATAGAGGCTGAGTACATTGCTGCTAATGTAACATAAAAGGAATTTGTTTGGATTACGAAGTTCATCACTGAGCTTGGTGTGGTTCCTAGCATTGCGGATCCAGTAGAGTTGTATTGTGACAACACTTGGGCGTTCGCGCAATCAAAGCAACCCAGGTCACACCAGATTTCCAAGCACGTACTCAGGAAGTTCCATCTTATTCGAGATATAATCGATAGAGGAGATGTTCGGATATGCAAGATTCCTACAGATGAGAATCTATCAGATCCACTTACAAAGTCGCTTGTTCAGCGCAAACATGAAGGGAAAACTAGGAGCATCGGTATACGAGATGCACCAGATTGGCTCTAGTGCAAGTGGGAGACTGTTGTAATAGGTGCCCTAGAGGCAATCTAGTTTAGTATGAACAATAATTGGCTAGAATATTCATTGTATTTTTTATTGAGATATTTAATATAATGAAGTCCTTAGATTTACAATTGTGTTGTTTATATTAAATATCCCTAGTCAATTATACTGATTAACAGGACAATCATCTATAGACTAGTATGGGGTTGGATTGATATGGAGATATCACAATCCAACACATGGGTATTCATTAGGTGTAATGGCATACTGGATTGACCCATCTCCGAGAAGGCTACACATGTTATGTAAAGTCACAAGTGCTTCTCGCGTTGACAATGGTATTGTCATCCTTAGACTTGAAGTCACTAGATCATCTAGTTGTGGAATATTGTGTTTTGGTAGTGTCAAACGCTACACCGTGACTGGGTAGTCATAAAGGCACGTATTAGAAACAATATGAAGCAAGCTTAGATATCGTAGTGATGTAGATATAATTTTTCCCTCCTACATAACGGGAGCAAATATCCACAGCCACTCGAGGGATAGTGCTTATAGAATGTTTGGCCAGACTCAAATAAATCAATATAGGATATTTATGTTATTTGCATGAATAAGGCTATTCCCAGGATCGAGGAACTATGGATAGGATATACGATTGTGACTTGTATGTCTCGTGTCTAATTGAGATATAGAGACAAAGGGATGAGAAAATACTTTCACAAGGTATGTCGGATGACTATTTCTATTAGTTGGGTGGTATGGATGTGTTGCTAGACACCGCTCCATATTAGTAAATAGTTACTACCAACTAAGAAGAAACCTATGGGGTCACACGCCATATGGATTGAACTAGACTTGAGAATTAATTAATATGATTAATTAATTGGAATGATCAAATTGCAACAACTTGCTAACTTAGTAGGACTAATATGCAAGTTGGACTAATCCGAACTTGAGTAGGATTAGGAGACGACCTTTATGTCGTAAACTAGGATTTGTTGGACTATATAAAGGATGCACCTATCTTCCTTCCTACATACTAATGCTCACAACATTACTTGAGTATGAGATAAGCATGGAGAGAGAGCAAGAAAACGGAGCCGACCGACCCCTTGTCCGCCCCCTCTACCTGTCGGCCAATCCAGATAAGTAGATCAGTTGATATGATCAACAAATAATTCGACAAGAAAATCCCTCAACGATAAATATTGTGATTTTTCCTTCTCGTTACTTAACACTCGTCAAAACTGTAAAGTATTAAATTTGGGCTTGCCAAAGCAAGGCGATTTATTCAATATACGATGACGCGATGACACAAGCAAGTAATTGATAGCACCTTTTAGGAGCGACGTTTCTTTAGCATTTACCACATATTTGAGAGGTTTTTGGAGAGTGTTGACCCTAATATTGTTGAGATGAGCATGATTTGTCACTTGTTCTTTCATATGTTTAATTCTAGTCCAAGCATGTTCTTTATGTTGATTTATATTTATTTGTCGGATTTAATTGCTTGGTATAGTTGTTGTATTTGTCTTTGACAGGAAACAGGGCTATTGGAGTGATGTGGAATCTAGGACATGAACATTGGAAGCAAGGAAGGGAAAGGAAAGAGGCTCGGAAACCAAAAGAATGAAAAGTTGAATATTCAAGAAGTGGCAGCCCATACCATTTTGGCCCAAAATGCTAGCGAAATGGTGGCCGAAATGAAGGCCATTTCGGGCCGAAATAGGCAGAACTTATGTGCGGATGTTTGGGGTAAAAATGCAATTATTGAAGACTTAGCTTCCCTACTTCGACCTAAACAACAAGGGACGTGAATAGACTTAAGTTTTGAGCCAAGAACACTAAGGATAGAAAGAAGAACACGTTGGGAGCATCATCAAGCAAGGAGACGAGCCTGAATCTACCATAACACTCTTTTTAGTGTTTGATCTATTTTCTCTCTTCTATTGTATGAAATATTCAAATAATATGTTATCCTTTGTTATGAGTAGCTAAACTTTTACCTAGGGATCTATGGAGAGCCTAGGGTTTATGTTTTGATGAACGTTTTCGGATTTTTGATGATCTTTCATGCTAGGGTTTGGGATTAAATGGAGATTGTTCTAGTTTATTTCATGTTGATTTCTTCCATTGACAAGTTAGGACTAAGATGTGTGATCTTGATTATCTCTTTCTTTATTCAATCATGAACTTGGATTAATGATAATCGTAGTAGCTTGATATCTCGTTTATTGTGCTTAATCCTTTGTAAGTTAGGAGTCACCCAACCTTTCTAATTAACTAGTGAGTTTGTGAAAGCAACTCTACCCTAGTTGGGATGAATAGACGAGAACATTCTTAACAAATGAGGCTGAGAAGTGAGTTGAGTAAGAATTGATAGAAGAGGGTAGATTCGGTAGGAGATAGTGAAATTTATGTCATTCATAGAGATTTGGAGTAGTGAAATTTATGTAAAGCGTATACAGTAAGATAAACTTGAACCCAAATCAGATAATTGTGTTTTGTGGGATATCCAGAAAGGGATATTATTTCTACAATCCAATCTGAAAGGGGAGTAAGCAGGTAGAAATGCAGCACAGATAATCTAGAAGGGGGGGGGGGGGTTGAATATAGTATGCCAACTTTTTGTAAAACTTGCAAATATGAGAGTTTATGTGAGGAGATAAGAAAGTTCAAGGTCTTGAAATAGGTTTCATGCCTTTGAAATGAAATACAGTTTAAGTAAATCAGACAAGTCTTTTTCAAGGCCTTGAAAAGAGTTTCAAGCCATTGAAAACAGACTAGTTTGAATGTTGTGTAAATCAAAGTAAGAGAATGAAAAGATAAATGCAAGATACACAGGATATATAGAGTTCAGTCCACTTGGACCTACGTCTCTACCTCAGGGAGCTTCTCCTTGCAGGATTTTCAGCACAATTCTTATTAATCAAAATATAAGCCATAGATCTCAAGCACAGAGATATGCCTTACTCTGTTACAGCTTGTGGTTCTCACTAACCTATCTAGTACCTGCTCTAGCTAACTGATTAACTAAGAAATCTCTATTGTTCACCTTGAAAAGTCCTTGAGAATGATATCTATAAGTAGTATATGAATGATATACAAAGTACAAAGCAGAAGAACACTTGAAGTGAAGCTGCATTGAGAATGCAGTGGTCTTCTGAGAATTTGATTGAGACAATGATCTGCTTCTTTGATGCTTAGTAATCCTTGAAGGTTATCTGTTTTTGCCTGTTGAGTGTTGTATGAAATGCTTCAAATTGAGCTCCATTTATAGTGCTCAACTGATCAGCAAATCTTCCTGATTTTCAGCAACAAACTTCCCTGTATATTAGATAACAATCTTTGACTTTTCTAACAGTCTTCCCAACGGATAGTTGAATTGTCTTCAAACGTATTGAGAAGTTTTCATAAGTATTTGATTGATCACATAATCATAATCTGTCAGTATTTCCTTTCCTTCAAAACCCAGGTTAGGAAACCAATCCTGCAAAATAGGAAATGAACTTTCCTGGCAAAACTAAGTCAAATAGGTTAATAAAATGAAGTCTAAGTGAATCACAAGCTTTTGTTTTACATCATCAAGTAATAACAGATCAATTATATGGTTGAGAGAGTTAGAATAATATTAGAAAAACTCCCCCTGAGAATATGCATACAGAACAGACAGTTTGAAGGCTTTGAATGTTAACTCAAGGCTTTGAAAACTATTTCAAGGCCTTGAATGCTATTTCAAGCCTGTGAAACCTGTGATCTTACAATCTGCCCCATGATGAAAGACAAACCACTTTCTGTTTGAAGCTTAGTTTCTGCAAAAAATACTTATTAGCACATAGCACAAAGAGTCATAACACATAACTTCCAAAAATATCCAACTTATTCAGTAACAAAATTAAGCAGAAAAACAAATAAGTCTTAGATAATTCCCTACTGACCAAAAAGACAGGTCACTAAGAACATAAAAACAACCTAAGGTTTCTCCCCCTTTTTGACTTTCATCAAAAAGAATGAGAAGTTTTTTTGGATCAGAGTCTTTGGAATTTTTTGAAAAGAAATTTAAAAAGAGTGGACTAGTTGTACTTACAAAGTTCCTACGAAAGAGCTTCTTGTCTGTTTATCTTGAACAAAAGCTTTGCATACCTCATGGTCTTTGAAATTGATGGAATACAAACCTCTTACCAAGTTTTTTTAAATCAATTTGTTCAAAGTATGCAAGGTAATGTGACCAAGCTTCCTGTGCCAAAGCTTTGAATCTTTTTTCAAGGCCTCGAGACACTTCACTATTCCCTGCAACTTTGTTAGTACTGAGAGAATAAACGTTATTTGATATAGGTGTAGTGAGTATGCAATTTCTTGATTTCTCATCTTTCACCACACATTTCTCCTTGTAAAAAATGACCTTTTTACCTCTATCACAAAGCTGAGAAACACTAAGCAAATTAAACTTGAGTCCATTTAATAAATGAACATCAGAAATTGAATTTTCAGAACCAACAACTCTTACAATACCTATGATGTTGCACTTGCCTTTGTCACCAAGTGTGATTGTTCCACCTGATTGTTCTTTTTGTTCGGTGAACAAAGAACTCTTCCCACTCATGTGTCTAGAGCAACCACAATCCATTATCCATTTATGTTCTTCGCTCTTGGTGACAACTGTAGGGTTTTGATTCATGAATGCGCAACGGAAACAATAATTAACCATGCAAAACCCTCCAAGGATCACAAGTCAAGAGACATAACGATGGTAAAGGAAGAAATCAATTAACACACCTTAGGGTTCTCCTTTGATGACTTCAAACGCGAATTGTGTCACGTTCTCTATAGTTGATCCACGCCTAGAGTTGATTTCTAGATCTTCCAATCCTTGGTGGTAGACCGGAAAGAGGAAGAAGAATCATGCAAAACGAGACAAACAAAAGGAGGTTCGGCCTCCTTTGGGGCCGACGGGGACGGGGCGGCGAGCAAGGGGGGCGGTGGCTCCTTCTTGCTTGCTTGCTCTCTCCTTTCGTTCTCTCCCACTCAAGTTATGATCAATTATGAACATAAGTGTGGGAAGGAAGGGAGGAAGGTCCTTTATATAGTCCAAAAAATCCTTGCCAACTACCTAAAGGACTTATTCTAGTCCTACTAGAATTCAATTTAGTCCCTTCCTTGCAAATTAGTCCCTACTAAGTTTGCAAGGTCTTGCAAAGTGATCCTTTTAATTAATTAATCCAATTAATTAATTCCCAAATCTAGTTCAACTCTATATAGCGTGTGACCCTATAGGTTCTATCTAGTTGGTAGCAACTATTTGCTAATATGGAGCGGTTTCTAGCAAAACATCCATTCCAGCCAACTAATAGAATAGTCATCTTGACAACCTTTGTACAAGTAATTGTCTCATCCCTTTGTCTCCATATCCGGATTGGACACGAGACATACAAGTCACACTCGTATATACAATCCACAATTTCTCGATCCATGGGAATAGCCTTATTCGTGCAAATAACATCAATATCCCATATTGATTTATTTGAGTATGGCCAGACATTCTATAAGCACTATCCCTCGAGTGGTCTAGGATATTTTCTCTCGTTATGTGGGAGGGAAAAATTCTATCTACGTCCACTACGATCTCTAAGCTTGCTTCTTATTGTATCCAGTACACGCCTTTATAACTACCCAGTTACGGTGTAGCGTTTAACGCTACCAAAATCACAATAATCCACAACTAGAATATCTAGTGACTTCAAGTGTAAGGATGAGAACACCATTGCACCGCGAGAAGCGCTTGTGACTCAGCATAACGTGTATGTAGCCTTCTCGGAGATGGGTCAATCCAGTGCGCCATTACCCCTAATGCACACATATGTGTTGGATCATGATATGTCCATATCAATCCAACCCCCTACTAGTCTATAGATGATTGTCCCATTAATCATTATACTGGACTAGGGATATTTAAGATAAACAACACAATTGTAAATAGAAGGACTTCATTATATTAAATATCCAATAAATAATAAATGAATTTCTAGCCACAAATAAATTAATACTAAACTAGATTGCCTCTAGCGCATCTATTCCAACAGTGACCCACTTGCACTAGAGCCAATCTGGCGCTTCTCGTATGCCCATAATCCTAGTGTGCCCTTTATGCTTCCATTGCGTGAGCGGCTTTGTAAGCGGGTCTGACAGATTCTCATCTGTAGGAATCTTGCATATCCGAACGTCTCCTCTATCGATAATATCTCGAATCTGATGAAACTTCCTGAGCACGTGCTTGGATTTCTGGTGCGACCTGGGTTCCATTGATTGCGCGATCGCCCAAGTGTTGTCACAGTACAACTCAACTGGATCCGCAATGCTAGGAACCACACCAAGTTGAGAAACAAACTTTCTGATCCAAACAGCTTCCTTTGCTGCGCCATTTGCAGCAATGTACTCAGCCTCTGTTGTAGAATCAGCCACCGTCTCTTGCTTGGAACTCTTCCAGCTCACCGCTGCTCCATTCAGGCAAAACACATATCCCGACTGTGATCTAAAGTCATCTCTGTCGGTTTGGAAGCTTGCATCAGTGTAACCCTTTACACGCAACTCTTCCTACCGCCAAATATCAAGAAAGCATCCTTAGTTCCTCTCAAGTACTTTAGGATGTTTTTCACTGCAATCCAGTGACTCTCACCCGGATTGGATTGGTATCTGCTTGTCATACTCAAGGCATGTGACACATCTGGTCTAGTACATAACATGGCGTACATGATAGATCATATGGCCGAGGCATAGGGAATTCTACTCATGCGTTCCTTCTCAATCTCATTAGAAGGACAAAGACTCTTCGAAAGAGTGATTCCATGTGACATGGGCAAGAATCCCTTCTTGGAATCTTGCATGTTGAACCGTTTCAACACCTTGTCAATATATGTACTTTGACTTAGTCCTAGCAATCTCTTAGATCTATCTCTATAGATATTTATACAGAGTATGTAGGCTGCTTCCCCTAAGTCCTTCATTGAGAAACACTTCCCTAGCCAATCTTTACCAAATTGCAGCACGGGAACGTTGTTTCCAATGAGTAGTATGTCATCCACATACAAGACCAGAAAAGCTACAGAGCTCCCACTAACCTTCTTGTAGACACAAGACTCATCTTCGTTTCTGATGAAGCCAAACTCTTTGACTACTTCATCAAAACGTCGATTCCAACTCCTAGAAGCTTGCTTCAATCCATAAATGGATCGTTGTAGCTTTACAGACTTTGTTGGCTTGCTTTGGATCTTCAAAACCCCCAGGCTGTATAATATACACGTCCTAGAGGAGATTCCCATAAAGGAATGTTGTTTTGACATCCATCTGCCAAATCTCATAGTCGTGGTATGCTGCAATCGCAAGTAGGATTCGGATGGATTTGGTCATAGCGACTGGTGAAAAGGTTTCATCATAGTCAATACCATGAATCTGTCTGAATCCTTTAGCCACCAATCGGCCCTTATAGGTAATCACATTACCATCCATGTCGATCTTCTTCTTGAAGACCCACTTGCACCCTATGGGCCGCGCCCCTTGGTGGTTCCACCAAAGTCCATACTTTGTTGGTATACATGGATTCCATCTCGGATCTCATGGATTCTAGCCACTTATGAGAGTCTGGGCCCCTCATTGTCTCTTCATAGGTAGTAGGCTCATCATCTATGAGCATCGTGTCACCGGAATCGGTCACGAGAAGTCCATACCTCTCGGGTTCCTGGCACACTCTACTAGATCTACGAAGCTCTTGTGTTACCTAAACAGGCTGCTCCACAACTGCTTGTGGTTCCTGTTCATGTTCCATAATCGGTTCAGTGATTTGTGGTTCCTGAACCTCTTCAAGTTCTACAGTCCTCCCACTTGCTTCTTTAGAGACAAGCTCTCTTTCTAGAAACACGCCGGTCCGAGCAACAAACACTTTGTTCTCGGTTGGATTGTAGAAGTAGTAACCCTTAGTTTCCTTAGGGTACCCCACAAATTTACATTTATCCGATTTTGGCCCTAGCTTGTCTGATTGTAAACGTTTTACATAGACATCGCATACCCAAATCCTCATGAATGACAGTGTGGGACGCCTCCCACTCCACATCTCATATGGTGTCTTCATGACTGATTTAGATGGAACACGGTTAATGGTGAAAGCTGCACTTAATAGAGTGTGGCCCCAAAACGATAATGGAAGATCGGTTTGACACATCATAGATCGAACCATATCCAATAGGGTTCGATTCCTCCTCTCAGACACGCCATTTCATTGTGGCGTTCCGGGTGGAGTGAGTTGGGACACGATCCCACTCTCTCTAAGATAGTCGTCAAACTCTTGGCTCAAGTATTCTCCTCCACGATCCGATCGTAGAAACTTGATACTTTTGCCAAGTTGCTTCTCTTACTTCATTCTTGAATTCTTTGAACACTTCAAAGGATTCGGATTTTGCCCTCATGAGGTACACAAATCCATATCTACTGTAATCATCAGTAAATGTAATGAAGTAGACGTAACCACCCCTGGCAGGCGTGGAAAATGGCCCACACACATCAGTATGTATGAGCGCCAGTTGCTCACTAGTCCTCTCACCTTTCTTGTTGAAATGGGACTTTTTCATTTTTCCCAATAAACAAGCCTCACATGTCTCATATGATTCAAAATCAAATGAGTCTAGTAGTCCATCTTTATGGAGTCTAGATACACGTTTCTCATTTATGTGGCCTAAACGACAGTTCCATAAATAAGCGGGATTTAAAACATTTATTTTAATCCGCTTGGTATTAATGTTGTAGACATGATTGCTTAGATCAATGACATATAGTCCATTAAATAATTGCGCACTAAAATAGTGAATATTATTCAAATAAAAGGAACAACAATTGTTCTTTATTGAAATAATAAAACCATCCTTGTCCAAACAAGAAATATAAATAATGTTTCTGCTCATAGCAGGCACAAAATAGCAATTATTTAATTCTAAAACTAATCCTGAAGGCAGAGATAGCTCGCACACGCCTATGGCCAATGCAGCAACTTTTGCTCCATTCCCAATGCGCAGATCTACCTCCCCTTTATCCAATCTTCTACTTCTCTTTAGATCCTGCACATTTCGACAAATGTGAGATCCACATCCAGTATCTAATACCCATGATGTAGAGACAGTTAAATTGACATCTACAACAAAAATACCTGGTGGTGGTGGAATCACTATTCCAAGCCTCTTGTCCTCCAGATATTTTGGGCAGTTTCTACTTCAGTGTCCAGGATGACTGCAGGAGTGACACTCACCTTTGGGAATTCCACCAATAGGCTTAAGGGCAGGTTCCTTGGACTTGGCAACTGACTTGCCTTTGCCCTTGTAGGATGAGGCAAACCTTTTTCCCTTTCCTTTCTGCACCATCATAATGGCCTTGCCCTTACCCTTGTTGATGCTCTGTTCAGCTATCCTCAACATATTGAGCAAATCTGGCAGTGGTTTCACGATCTCGTTCATGTTATAGTTCATGATGAACTGTCCATAACTCTCAGGCAACGATTGCAACACGAGATCGGTTGCCAACTCTTGGCCGACCGGGAACCCCAGTCAGGCGAGATTCTCCAAGTACTCGATCATACGGAGTACATGGGGTCCCACCAGGTTCCCTTCTGCCAGATGATACTTGAACAGTGCCTTAGAGACCTCATACCTCTCAACCCTTGCCTGCTCTTGGAAGAGCTGCTTCAGATGCTCGATCATATCGACAACATTCATGTTTTCGTGTTGCTTCTGAAGCTCAGAATTCATGGTGCATAGCACAAGGCAGGCCGCATCATTAGCGTCATCTACACGCTTTTGATACGCCTTTAGGGCAGCAGGTGTTTGGTTCTCTGGACCTTCTGGAACATGCTCCTCTATTGCGTACAGTTTCTTCTCTTGCTTGAGAACAATTCTCAAGCTTCTGTACCAATCAAGAAAGTTGGTTCCAGAGAGCTGGTCCTTCTCAAGGACAGATCGTAGGGAATGTTGTGAACTCGATGAGTTGTTTGCCATTTGGAATTCTACAAAAGGAAAATACGCAAGTTTTAGTATTTGTGAATTTTTTGACTATATTCAATAATGGCTAGTTTATCAAATACAGCTCCCACTATTTTTCTACGGATTAATAACCCTCAAGATATTAATGCGGAAAATATCCTTATATTTTCTAGTGGGCCAAGATCCATGTTTCATCTCCTTATGAGCTTGCTTTGGCAATTCACCCATAATTTGACTACTTTAGGTAGGAACAATTCCAATTGCATCCCTTATGCAATTCTTGGTTCAATTGGGCAAATTACTCCTTATTTATCCATCCATATGGATAATCCCAATTGATTGCCTCTAGGTTTCTTAATCGCATTAATAGCCTAGTTGTGTTCAACCTCTTATTTAAACAATTTGCACATTACTAGCTTGTGCCATCGCATTCCATCATTATGAACCAAGTCGCCATGCTTTGGCACGCACGAACTTGATACGTAATGATGATAATGAGTGTTTAAATAACGAGAAGGAAAGAACACAATATTTGAATTTTGAGGTATTTTTAAATTCAATTTTTTTTAATTGTTTTGTTGATCTATATCAACTAATCTATCTATTTGAGTTTGGGCACAACTCCAAATAATAGATCCGGGTTGTCTAATTATCTTATTATCCTAATTGCATGCATCATCCATACACCAACCACACAAATAATAAGACAATAAATAAACAACCACAAAACAGAAATTAAACGTGATGTGGATATGGCCTTTTATAGACTAAGATAATTCCAAGCCAATGGAATTATCTATGAACCCTAAGCAAACACATCTCCATGTGTCTTGATCTTTTGGTCCATCCTTTATAGTCATGTGGTATGCTCCATGCTCCATGCTCCATCTTTTGTGGCTCCTTTTGGCTTTGGGCTTCTTTTCTTCAATCTTGGCTAACAATCTACTTTATCTAGCACTAGCTAATATCTATACTAAATAAAATAAATCTCACAAGTTGAGAAAAAAAAATGGCACGCAGGCCATAAAACCCTAATTAATTATTACAATTAATTGATCAGCTCGCAGGCCGTAAACCAAACCACAAAAATTAAACTTCCACATCAAACCACATCCTAAGGCCATATCCAATCACCATGCGATTTGCACATAAACAGTTAAAATCCAATTTTAACGCATTTGGTCAATTTTAATTGATTTTAGGATTTTCTAGGGTTAAAACGGTCCATGGGCCCAACAATCTAATTGCCCGGGCCTAAAAAAGGTGAACCGCAAGGCCCTAGGGTTCTCCTTTGATTCATGGATGCGCAACGGAAACAATAATTAACCATGCAAAACCCTCCAAGGATCACAAGTCAAGAGACATAACGATGGTAAAGGAAGAAATCAATTAACACACCCTAGGGTTCTCCTTTGATGACTTCAAACGCGAATTGTGTCACGTTCTCTATAGTTGATCCACGCCTAGAGTTGATTTCTAGATCTTCCAATCCTTGGTGCTAGCCCGGAAAGAGGAAGAGGAAGAAGAATCATGCAAAACGAGACGAACCAAAGGAGGTTCGGCCTCCTTTGGGGCCGACGGGGACGGGGCGGCGAGCAAGGGGGGCGGCGGCTCCTTCTTGCTTGCTTTCTCTCTCCTTTTGTTCTCTCCCACTCAAGTTATGATCAATTATGAACATAAGTGTGGGAAGGAAGGAAGGAAGGTCCTTTATATAGTCCAACAAATCCTTGCCAACTACCTAAAGGACTTATTCTAGTCCTACTAGAATTCAATTTAGTCCCTTCCTTGCAAATTAGTCCCTACTAAGTTTGCAAGGTTTTGCAAAGTGATCATTTTAATTAATTAATCCAATTAATTAATTCCCAAATCTAGCTCAACTCTATATAGCGTGTGACCCTATAGGTTCTATCTAGTTGGTAGCAACTATTTGCTAATATGGAGCGGTTTCTAGCAAAGCATCCATTCTAGCCAACTAATAGAATAGTCATATTGACAACCTTTGTACAAGTAATTGTCTCATCCCATTGTCTCCATATCCGGATTGGACACGAGACATACAAGTCACACTCGTATATCCAATCCGCAGTTTCTCGATCCATGGGAATAGCCTTATTCGTGCAAATAACATCAATATCCCATATTGATTTATTTAAGTATGGCCAGACATTCTATAAGCACTATCCCTCGAGTGGCCTAGGATATTTGCTCCCCTTATGTGGGAGGGAAAAATTCTATCTACGTCCACTACGATCTATAAGCTTGCTTCTTATTGTATCCAGTACACGCCTTTATAACTACCCAGTTACGGTGTAGCGTTTAACGCTACCAAAATCACAATAATCCACAACTAGAATATCTAGTGACTTCAAGTCTAAGGATGACAACACCATTGCACCGCGAGAAGCGCTTGTTACTCAGCATAACGTGTATGTAACCTTCTCGGAGATGGGTCACCAATGCGCCATTACCCCTAATGCACACCTATGTGTTGGATCATGATATCTCCATATCAATCCAACCCCATACTAGTCTATAGATGATTGTCCCATTAAGCATTATACTGGAATAGGTATATTTAAGATAAACAACACAATTTTAAATCTAAGGACTTCATTATATTAAATATACAATAAATAATAAATGAATTTCTAGCCACAAATAAATTCATACTAAACTAGATTGCCTCTAGGGCATCTATTCCAACAACAACCTGCAATCACCATTCACTGCCTTGCCAAGTTGTTAGACCAAGTGTGGAATTTGGGTTCATATTCACGGTCAACCATGTTAGGTGGTCTAACCTCTGTAGGAACCCAAATGTGTCTCACTTGTCCCTTAAGTTGAAATGGAAAAATGTTCCTCATTATGTGAGGGTCTCTTCTTCTTAAGGAGCAAGTCATTTTAAAGTGACCAATTTTACAAAAGTAATGACACTTAAGTGGAGATCTTACTGCTAGCCTTCACAAATCTAGTATTGTTTTTTCTAGGAAAGTTTGGATTGTATCCAATACTAGTTTTGTGAACAGACTTTAGACTTCCTCCAAGAATCAAGTTGATATTATGGTTTGAATCAGCAAGCTTTGTCAAAACAGCCTTAGAGTCTTGAAGTTTCTCAGTTAAAAGATTTTTTGTTCCTCCAATTCATCATGTTGATGTTTTAGAGCAACCAAGTTACCACTAAAAAAACGAGTTTTTAGTGAAAACTTATTTGACTTGAGTTTTCAAGGCTTTGCAATATCTGTCAATGTTTACTTGAGAAATTTCAATATTCTTGTTGATGCACACTAGTTGAAAATTTTCGATTGCTTGCTTATGAAATTTTTCTTTCAAACCCCTGACTTACTTCAAGTAGTCTTCTTCATTTAAAATAATTTTTCTAAGAAATTCAGAAAGCACATCTGTTGGTTTTGAAATCAAATTGTTCACCATTACCTCAATGTTATCTTCTAAAATTTCATCATGCTTAGCCATGAGGCACAGGTTGGCTTGTTCTTTTTCAGATTCTGAATCACTTGATGAATCTGAATCACTCAAAGAATCTACCATAGCTTTCTTCTTTCTGTCATGTTCTTTCGTCTGAAAGTTTTTGCTTTTCTTGTGTGGACAGTATCTGATCAAGTGTCCTGTATCACCGCATTCAAAGAAATTCATAACTTTGGATTTATGAGATGAAGATGTACCCTTGTAGTCCTTGCTACTTGAGGATTTGAACCTGTCTTTGTTGTAATCCTTGTTTCCAAAATTCTTCTTCATTCTAAGAATTCTGGCCAAGGCTTTTTAAATGAGAGAAAAAATATCTTCGTCATCCTCTTCTTCTTTTTCAGGACCTTGAAGTTGTTCACTTTCTTTGGCCTAGAGTGAAGTATTCTTGACACTCTCTAGTAGTTCTCCATCAGCTTCACTCATGGAGATTTCATGTGTGAGAAACGTTCCTTGTAGATCATCAAGCTGGAGGGAAGAGATCTTGAGCTTCTTCAATGGCAGTAGTCTGTGGTTCCCATTTGGCTTTGGGATGACTTCTCAAATTTTTTCTGACTTTCTCTTCATTTGAGAATGCTTTCCCCAATGATTCCAGGTTTTCACAATGTCAGTGAATCTTTTGAACATATATTGGATGGATTCATCCCCATTCATCTGGAATAGCTCATACTGTCTAAGGAATATGTTAATCTTGGTTTGCTTTACTTGACTTGTTCCTTCAAAGGTTATCACTAGTTTGTCCCATATTTCCTTAGCAGTTTTGCAAGTGGACATTCTGTTGAACTCATTTGCATTCAAAGCACAATAAGACATTCATAGCTCTGCAATTTTTTGACAATTGTTCCAATTGAGAAGTGAAAAGAGAGATTTCAGGTTTGGGAGTTCTAATCCCATCCTTTTCTGTATAAAAAGTATGTGGTCCATTCTGAATGATTGTCCACAGCTCAATGTCCTGATCAATGATGAACATTTTCATCAAGGCTTTCTAGTGCACAAACATGTCTCCACAGAACAATGGAGGTCTGTAAGCAGCTCTTCCCTATGTGAAACCACCATCACCTACAATACTCGTGATCACCATATCGTTAGATCTATACAGTTATAAAATCTCTGATACCAATTGAAAGACAGTATGTAGGCAAGCAATACAGGATCAATACTCTAGAAAGGGGGGGGGGGTTTGAATAGAGTATGACAACTTTTTCTAAAAGAGTGGTTTTCAAGAAAAGTACAAAGATCAGAGGGTGTTTCAAGGAATTGAACTTAGATTCAAGCCTTTGAAACTAAACAAGATAGAGAGAAAAGTTACTGTCTTTTTCAAAGCCTTTAAATTCCTTTCAAGGTCTTGACTGAAAACTTGTTTAGAAGCCGTTAACAGAATGATTATTGAACTGAGAAGTAAATGCAAGGGACACAGAGATGTTACAGAGTTCAGTCCTCAATGACCTAGGCCTCTGCCTGAGGGATCTAATCCATGCAGGATTCGCAACAGTCTTCTTATTAATCAAAAGCTAAGCCCTATATCTCAAGCACGTACATTTTCCTTACTCTGTTACAGCTTGTGGTTCTCACTTACCTATCTATTCCATTCTCTAGCTAACTGATTCAATAAGAATATCTTGTTGTTCACTTGAACAACACCACGAGATTAAGATGTGAGAAGAATTAACATAATGATATACAAATGAAGTACGAGATGAAGAACACTAAAACACAATGAAGCAGTTAAGTCCTCAGTGCTCTTCTGGAACTTGGATTGAATGGAATTGATTTTCGTTTTTGTTTCTTGGAAATCCTTGATAGCTGGTTGAATCCCTGTGATGTTCAGTGCTTTGAATTTTGCTCTCAACAGCCTTCTTGTTCTGCTTGTTTGAAATGCAGAATATATAGGATCTTCTTCAACAGAATTTCCTAAAAATAAGCAACAAATCTTTGAATCTTTAACAACTCAATTCAAACGGCTAGTTGCTTCATATCTTCAAAGATTTTGATATGATCTTCCATCTGCAGGTCTTAGGAAAGTCTATACATAATTCCATAATTGTAGGATCAATATGCAAGCTGGATTTCCTTCTCTGCATATCAGTAAATAAGGAAACTTTCCCTGCAAAACAGATAGCTAATAATTCCTGCAAATACTTAGACAAAACAATGAGTTTAACATGTAAAGAGCCACCATACTAGTTTGTCGTTTATCATCTAAAGTGGCATAATCAAGTATAAGAGATTTAATATAAAATTGAGGGATGAAATCCCCCTGAGTTCCTGCTCATGATTTGTTGTTCAGTTTCAAGGCCTTCAAAACAGTTTCATAGCTTTGAAGCCAAAACCAGTTTCAAGGCTTTTAATTCTGTTTCAAGTCCTTGAAATAGGCTGTGAACTTACAACCCTATTTGTTTGTCCTGGAGTGCAAAAATACTTGGAATATGTCTTTAAGAATTCTTTAGACGTGGATCCAATACTCTTTGTAGAACTAGATTTTGCTTTGGCGTTGACAAAGTGAGTCAGACTCTTCTTCACTGAGTGAATTGGGTTTTTAGACCCTATACCACACTTGTCATCAATATATTGTGAATTATTAATTATACAACTTAACTTCTCATTTACATCCTTGCATTAGTCATCCATAGTATCTGTTCTTATTCAGATTGAAGAAGTCTCTTTTCAAGAAGATCAATCTGCATTATGAGATTCATTGACTCAGATCTGAAATCACACTTTCATTAGAATGTTCAAGCTCCTTTGAGAGATTCCTCCTATGTCTTTGTGCAACTGTTCTTGTTCTTCCCAGATTTTCTTCCGAGAGTATGCAAGAACACGACGACCGTAGTTCGAGCATCTCCTTAACAATACAACCAAACTTCTCCTTGGGAACAACGTTGGAGTCATATTGAGATGTGTTGGAAGTGATCTCAACCTTAAATCCTGAATTAGCAGGCTTTCTCCAAACTTCCTTCAAGTTAAAATTTGACCACAAAACAAGAGAGAAATACCTGCAGATGTTTTTCCATGATTCACATGATCTTGTGGATCCTTCTTGGAGCGTCCATTGGTGTCTACATCTTTCTTTCCGCTAGGATCAATCCAGCGTCTTATTACAACACCTACGAGAAAGCTAGTCAAACACTTGGGAAGAGAGTTCACCAAGATTGCTTTGATCTTTACCTGAGTAAAATTAAATAAATAGTATAAACTAAGTTAACAAGGCTCTGAAATCAATTGAAATAGGAGGGAAGAGCACATGCGCAGAGAGTAAAACAATGAATACGAGTGGGTCTGCTCTTTTACGCCCTCAATTTGCAACAGTACGCGACAAAGCAGAAGACTAAAATCGGAGAGCCAAAAGCAACGATTCTTGTATACAATTTAGTAGATTGGGTAATAGAAAATACAAAAGGACATGATATATTCTAATAATAAGAACTAGCGTAAACATAAAAATAGATGAAACTGTATGAGTTGAAGCGTAGAACTAATCTACCAGTCAAAAAGTGATACGAAAAGTTACAGACACGACACACAAGATTTTTACTGTGGGAGAACATTCACTGTGTTCTCCGCCTGAGAAGGACACTTAGGAGTAAACCCCACCTGCTAGCACCAAGACGTCCTAGACACTTTATTGGACGAAATGTCTGATACAAGATAGATAACGAGCTGTACCTCAGACCAGCTACTCACCACACTACCTTTTGCCAACCTAGTTTATTCAGTCTCTTGTGTAGCACCCCACATACGTGGAAATCCATGCCTCGCTTGAATCTAGTCGATGATAGCAATCTAATTAACACCAGCAGTTCATCAAGAGCAACTCTATCATTGTTTAGTTTGTGAGTGAACAATTCTGTAGAAAGATAAGATCTTGTAACTGTAGGGTAGGAGACTCTAGACAACTCCAACGAATTATAGACCTAAAAGATACATAAATACAAGCACTATGGTTAAATCTACACGTCCTAGAAGGGGGAAACAATACTCAGATCTGGAAGCAAATTTTTGAACAGCTCAAGATAATATATATGGAAACAACTTAAACTGTAGGACAAATTTTAGAGAGTAATCATAGTATTCATAGTCTTCGATACATCTACAGATATGAGACACTCCAAAACACAGATATGGCACAGCACGAAAGTAAGAATTAAATTGCAAAGCTTTTGGTTTAGGCTTACAATTATAGACTCAATTCTGGACAAAGATAAATTGGCATAAGACTATTCTAGATCAATACAAAAATATTGATTTAGAGAATCAATGAAAACTAGATCACAAGTACATATAGATCCTATAAGAGTATACAACTGTTGGAATAGATGCCCTAGAGGCAATCTAGTTTAGTATGAATTTGTATATGACTAGAAAATTCATTTATTATTTATTGGATATTTAATATAATGAAGTCCTTAGATTTACAATTGTGTTCTTTATCTTAAATATCCCTAGTCAAGTATAATGATTAAATGGGAAAATCATCTATAGACTAGTATGGGGTTGGATTGATATGGAGATATCACGACCCAACACATAGGTGTGCATTAGGGAATGTTGCACTGGATTGACCCATCTCCGAGAAGGCTACATACACGTTATGTTGAGTCACAAGTGCTTCTCGCGGTGCAATGGTATTTTCATCCTTAGACTTGAAGTCACTAGATATTCTAGTTGTGGATTATTGTGATCTTGGTAGCGTTAAACGCTACACCGTAACTGGGTAGTTATAAAGGCGTGTACTGGATATAATAAGAAGCAAGCTTAGAGATCGTAGTGGACGTAGAGAGGATTTGTCCCTCCCACATAACGGGAGCAAATATCCTAGGCCACTCGAGGGATAGTGCTTATAGAATGTCTGGCCAGACTCAAATAAATCAATATGGGATATTGATGTTATTTGCACGAATAAGGCTATTCCCATGGATCGAGAAACTATGGATTGGATATACGAGTGTGACTTGTATGTCTCGTGTCCAATCCGGATATAGAGACAAAGGGATGAGACAATTACTTGTACAAAGGTTGTCGAGATGACTATTCTATTAGTTGGCTTGAATGGATGTTTTGCTAGAGACCGCTCCATATTAGCAAATAGTTGCTACCAACTAGATAGAACCTATGGGGTCACACGCTATATAGAGTTGAAATAGATTTGGGAATTAATTAATTGGATTAATTAATTAGAAGGATCACTTTGCAAACCCTTGCAAAATTAGTAGGGACTAATTTGCAAGGAAGGGACTAAATTGAATTCTAGTTGGACTAGAATAAGTCCTTTAGGTAGTTAACAAGGAGTTGTTGGACTATATAAAGGACCCTCCTTCCTCCCTTCCCATAACTTATGCTCATTAAGTGAACATAACAAGAGTGGGAGAGAACAAAAGGAGAGAGAGCAAGCAACAAGGAGGCCCGACGCCACCCTTGCCGCCGCCCTCGTCCCCGTCGGCCAAAGGAGGCCGAGACCCTCCTTTGGGTCTCGTTTTGCGTGATTTCTTCTTCCTCTTCCTATTCCCGGCTAGCACCAAGGAGTTTGGGAGATCTAGGATCAACTCTAGGCGTGGATCAACTATAGAGAACGTGACATTATTCGCGTTTGAAGTCATCAAGGAGAACTCAAAGGTGTGTTTATGATTTCTAACTCTTACCATCGTTATGTCTCTAGACTTGTGATCCTTGGAGGGTTTTGCATGGTTTTATGTTTGATTATGCTTCCGTTGTGCGATCCATGAATCAAAACCCTACAACAACAACTTCTGATGAAGTATAGAAGTTGATGGATGCTAAAGCGTCGCTGCATGCGCTGGAAGTCCAACCGTCGGTCCAGGAGAAGTTGAACAGTCGGTCATGGATGCTCTAGACTGCTGGCCGAACCTGGAAGAGCTCTCTTTCTCTCCAACGTGTGAGGATGACTAACCTAATTCTTCTGCATCAAAGCTTGCTAAACAACTTATTTTTTTATCAACTCTAGCTCTATATTTATAGGAGATGTTACTTGATTTCCAAGCAAGAGAGTTCTAGAGAAAATCAATTCCGAATCTAGACTTATAGAAATTCATTAAAATTCCAGCTCTTGTTTAAAGAATAATCAATTAATAATAAAAGAGTTTTACTTATAAATTAAATCTAATTTCCACAAAGAAAGATTCATATATGATTTAAATTCTAAATAAAATAATTAATAAATATAAAATATTTTCAAAAATCAATTTATATTTAATTAGAATAAAAATTAACTTTTCACTTATTCTTTTTTTGTATTTATGAAAAGATTCTTGATCAAGTATAAATCAAATATTTATAAAATGATTTTGGAAAAAAAGAATAAGAGCATATATAATAATTCGGCCAAAAATAATTATCCCAATAAATAGATATTTCTGAATTCAATCGAGAGATAAACTTTCTATTTTTTATTTATTTATAGTGAAATTCTTCAAATTATTTTTAAACAGAAAACTGCTTAAACTAATAAAAGAGTTGTAATAATAATTATCACTAAAAGTATTATTTTCATATAAAGTATTAAACTCTCTTACTTGAAAGATAAGAAAAAAGATCCGAAATAATCTATAAGAAGAATAACTGGTTGACTGAGACTGCCAAAAGAGCTAGACAGAAGAGCAAGGAGTAGGGTTTTGTAATGGATTGAGGAGCAGAAATAAACAAACAATCATCCATATAAGACCCTCCAAAGATCAAAAGTCTAGACATCATAACGATAATAAGGGTTTGAGTATTAAAGTACCTTTTGGTTCTGCTTTGATGACTTCACTCGTGAAAAAGTATTCACGTCTCTATGGCTAGTCCACTCCTACGATTGAATCCAGATCCTTCAAGCGTTTGTGTTAGTTAGGATTATGATGCAAGCAAGAGAAAATTACAGAATTAATCAGTCGCGTCCAGAAAAGCAGTTTCGGTCAAAGCGCAGAATCAGAGGCAAATTGAAGGATGTGAGATTTGGGTTGAACCATACATAATTCTGATAAAAAACGACGATCTAAAAAGAACCCGTGACTTGTCACGGGCACTGCCCTGATTTGGTCAAAATCAACCGTTTACAGGTCGAAATCGCCAGTTTTTTGTTTTTCGGAATATTTATTTCTTTAATTAGAATTTTCATTTAAACCCGTTTTGGGTAAATCTTATAGTTGATTATTTTATTAGGTTAGATTTATTATTTAGCATTAGATTTAGGATTTATATCATATTTCGTATTATTAGACTTTTCACCTACTTATACCCGGCTTGTGGGTAACATTGAGACTCAGTTTTTGATTATTGAAGAATACAGACTCTAGAGAGCTTCTTGCCCTAGTTTTTTACCCTTTGTCTTGTTGATTCTGTTGTGATTCCCCGCTCGGTGTTTTACCCGGCGTCAGTTTGGTATAAGAGCAAGTTCGACTTGGGAGGAAGATCATAATCAACGATAGTGCGTGGACGTCCTGGCGGCTGCAGACAGGTTCCGGCTGAGGAAGCCCCCCCAACGGAGACGTAACGTCCAAGACTTTATGATGATAAAAGATCTGCAAAGGTAACAACGGGATCTGCAGAGGCACATGGATGTGTTTGCCCAGCGCCTAGCATTGCGGGATTTGCAGCGACAAGTTGCGAAGTTAACCCAACGCTTTCAAGGATCGCGAGGTCTTTGATCGTTACTCGCAGCCCGCGTTCGAGACCCACTACAACGGTGATTCTGGTGGTTGGAGCCAGCGTTATGGAGGAGCGAGTTTGAAGCCTGAAGTGCCAGATATTTCCGGTATGTCACAGTGAGGTAACCGTTTTAATTTTCCTGACGAGAAAGAAGAACCAATTGTTGAGGAGTTCAAGTATAATTCCTGTGATGCAATTTTTTATTAGATTAGTTCATCTTCAAGTGAATGCGTTGTTGATTGGTCTAAACCTCCAATTTATGACGATTATGGAGATGATGAGGAATCTTTGAATCTGGAAGATGAAGATCATACTTCAGATGTCCGGATTCTCTATGAGGTAATTTTAGATACATTTCATTCAATTCTCCATCACAAATTGTTAATCAAGTTGAACATGAAGATGACAATGTTGAAGCTCAATTAGAGAAAGATGTAATTTTTCGGATCAAATTGCCAACTCTTTATTGTGATCCGTTGATGGTGCCTCATATATTTAAAGAGCCTATGTTGAACTCGAGGGAGAGTTCTTTTGAAGAGGGGGTGACTGATGCAGGAGAAAATTGGAGAATAAATCAGTCGCATCCAGAAAAGCAGTTTCGGCCAAAGCGCAGAATCAGAGGCAGAATTGAAGGATGTGAGATTTGTGTCGAACCATACATAATTCTGATCAGAAAGGACGTTCTAAAAAGAACCCCTGACTTTTCACGGGCACTGCCTTGATTTGGTTAAAATCGACCGTTTAGAGGTCGAAATCGCTAGTTTTCTATTTTTCAGAATATTTATTTCTTTAATTAGAATTTTCATTTAAACCCGTTTTGGGTAAATCATATAGCTGAATATTTTATTAGGTTATATTTAATATTTAGCATTAAATTTAGGTTTTTTTACCATATTTCAAATTATTAGCTTCGTGACCTAGTTTTTTACCCTTTGTCTTGTTGATTCTGCTGTTATTCCCCGCTCGGTGTTTTACCCGGCATCAGATTAAATGAAGAAGAAGAAGATCACGATCACGCAAACCGAAGCATGGAGGGGGCGATACCTCCTTGAGGCCGACGGGGTGAGGGGGCGGCAAAGGGGGATTTGGCATATTTGTTGCTCTCTCTCCTTGTTTTTCTCTCCTACTCAATCAATAGGGAGTGTGACCCCATAGGTTTCTATTTACGTGGTAGTAACAATAACTAACATGGAGCGGCCTCTAGCAAGACATCCATGTTACCCAACTAATAGAAATAGTCATCCGACAAACCTTGTGCAAGTATTGCATCATCCCTTTGTCTCTATATCCGGATTGGACACGAGACATACAAGTCACACTCGTATATCCAATCCATAGTTTCTCGATCCTGGGAATAGTCTTATCCATGCAGATAAAATCAATATCCAATATTGATTTATCTAAGTCTGGCCAGACATTTTATAAGCACCATCCCTCGTGTGGCCATGGATATTTACTCCCGTTATGTAGGAGGGACAAATTCTATCTACGTCACTACCATCTCTAAGCTTGATTCCTTATTGTATCCGACTAGCGTCTTTATTACTATCCAGTTACGTTGTAGCGTTTGACGATATCAAAACACGATATTCCATAACTAGAGGATCTAGTGACTTATGATAGTTCAAGTCTTGAGCATGAATGTGTTTACAAAACCAGGGGGACTTTGATCTTTGATGATGAAAACCAAAAGGATCAAAACTGTTAAAGTCTCAGAGCTTCAAATCTTTGAGATAGTGTTTGCTTGTGCTAACTGTTTATTATTGTTAAGAGTTTCTGTGATTGCAGGCTTGAAGATTTGATTGAGTGGTGATTTAATCATTCACTATTGGCTTTAAAAAAAATATCATTGCGCTTATGTTTTTGATTAAATTAGTTTGGCAGATTGCAGGATTCAGTTTTAGTCATTCATATGAACTGACAATCAACGCTCCAAAACTTTGAGATTGCTTTTATGCTCAGAACTACTTTACTGAATTCTGTATTCATGTTGAGTTTTATGGATTCAAGATGGGATTCGGAGTTAATCCGAATTATTTTTATGTTATTTATCTTGTCTTAAAATTATATACACATGTGGTTATTTATATTGGATTTTATCTTAGACAAAATTAGCTAGGGCTTATGCAGGAACTGTCTATCAAACATATTAGATTTTGTGTGGCTAATTTTTCTGGATTTCGTTTGATCTTTGTGACTGAGATTGTGCAGAATTTTTGGTTGTCCAAACGTTCATAAAAAAAGTCAAAAAGCTATTCAAACATAGCAGTTGAAAGAAGCATCTCAGAGGAGTGGAATTGTAGGAATTCCTAAATTCTCTCAAGTAGTTTCAGGTTATTGATAAAAGCTGGAGTTTGAATTTCAAACAGGGATACACACAGAGAGTGACTAATCAACAGAGATTGAAGAGAGTTTCATACGTGGGAGATCAAATCACAGAAGGCCAATCAACACTTCAAGAAGTGAAGATCATCCATCAAATCTGAAGAGCTCTTCCAAGATTCATCTGCTTATATCTTTTGTGTTTCAACTTGTATTGAATCTGTCATATTCATTCTTGTTTCTAAACCTGACAAAATTAGAACTTTAGTTGCTCAAGTAAACAACAAAGAGGTTCTTATTATCTCAACATGTTGTCGCTGATGCTAGATAGGTTGGGAACCACAAGCTGTATAAGTGTAAGCTAGCTCACTTAGGCTTGATATCTAGGGCTAAATATGAGTAATTAATAAGAAGTGTGTTGAAATCCTGGAGAGATTAGATTCCTCAGAAAGAGACAAGGTCCAATTATGACTGAACTCTGTAAAAATCCTTGTGTTCTTGTTCATTACGTTACTGCTTTTCATATCTGTTAATTATCTGTTCAAAATAAGTAAATCCAAAGATTTGGAGAATTTCCAATCTCAAAGCTATGAAGCTACTATTTACTGTAGTTTTATCTCTAGCTTCTGAAATCTTTTCCAAAGCTGTGAGATTTCAACTGCACATTTTCTTGATGTTTCAAAAGGCTAGTTATTGAGCAAAAGTTTTCATACTCTATTCAACCCCCCCTCCCCTTCTAGAATATTAGATCCTGTTTATTTACTTGCATTATAACTTTTAACTTCAAGTCTAAGGTTGACAATACCGTTGTCACTACGAGAAGCACTTGTGACTTTACACAACCCGTATGTTGCCTTCTCGTTATGTGTCAATCCAGTATGTTATTAATTCTAATGCATACCACGTGTTGGATCGTGATATCTCCATATCAATCGAAGCCCATACTAGTATATAGTTGATCGTCCTGTTAATCAATATAATCGACTAGGGATATTTAAGATAAACAACACATTTGCAATCGAAGGACTTCATTATATTAAATATCTCCATAAATAATACAATAAATGTTCTAGCCAAAAACATTATTCATACTAACAAGATTGCCTATAGGGCACATATTTGAACAGTCTCTCACTTGCACTAGAGCCAACCTGGCGCATCCCGTATGCCCATAGATCTAGTGGGCCCTTCATGCTTGCGCTGAACAAGCGGCTTGGTAAGCAGATCTGAAAGATTATCATCATTAGGAATCTTGCATATCTTCACATCTCCTCTATCGATGATATCTCGAATAAGACGGAATTTCCTGAGTACGTGTTTGGATTTCTTGTGTGACCAGGGTTCCTTTAATTGTGCGACCGCCCCAATGTTGTCACAGGACAAATCTACTGTATTCGGAATGCTAGGAAACACACCAATTTCAGTAATGAACATCCTAATCGAAAAAATTCCCTTTGTTGCGCCATTTGCAGCAATGTACTCAGCCTTAGTTGTAGAATCAGCAACCGTCTTTTGCTTGGAACTCTTCCAGCTGACAAATCCTCCATTCAGGCAATACACGAATCCCGACTGCGATCTGAAATCATTTCTGTCGGTTTGGAAGCTTGCATCCGTGTAACCCCTTACACACAACTCTTCCTCTTCTCCATAGATGAAGAACGCATCCTTAGTTCTTTTCAAGTACTTTAGGATGTTCTTGACCACTATCCAGTGACTTTCACCCGGACTAGACTAATATCTTCTTGTCATACTCAACGCATATGACACATCTGGTCTAGTTAATAACACGGCGTACATGATGGATCCTATGGCCGAGGCATAACGTATCCTACTCATGCGTTCCTTCTAAATCTCATTGGAAGGACAATCATTCTTCGAAAGAGTGATTCCATGCGACATGGGCAAGAATCCCTTCTTAGAATCTTACATTTTGAATCGATTCAATACCTTGTTTATATGTGTACTTTGACATAGCCCTACCTTCTTCCTTGATCTATCTCTATAGATCTTGATACCAAGTATACAAGACGATTCCCCTAAGTCCTTCATTGAGAAACACTTTCCTAGCCAATCTTTCACAGATTGCAGCATAGGGATGTTGTTTCCAATGAGTAGTATGTCATCCACATACAAGAATAGAAAAGAAAGAAAGCTCCCACTAACCTTCTAGTAGACACAAGATTCATCTTCGTTCTTGATGAAGTCAAAATCTTTGACTGCTTCATCAAAACGTCGATTCCAACTCCTAGAAGCTTGCTTTAATCCATAAATGGATTGTTGTAGCTTACATACTTTATTTGCATGCTCTGGATCCATAAAACCCTCAGGTTGTGTCATGTACACATGCTCAAGGAGGTTTACATACAGAAACACTATTTTGACATCCATCTGCCAAATCTCGTAGTCGTAGTAAGTTGCAACAGCAAGTAGGATTCGGATGGATTTGGTCATTGCGACAGGTGAAAAGGTTTCATCATAGTCAATACCATGAATCTGTCTGAATCCATTTCCCACCAATCGACCCTTATAGGTAATCACATTACCATTCATGTCGGTCTTGTTCTTGATGACCCACTTGCACCCTATGGGGCATGCCCCTTGGGGTTGTTCCACCAAAGTCCATACTTTTTTGGTATACATGGATGCCATTTCGGATTCCATGGCTTTGCGCCAATTTTTAGAGTTAGGCCCTCTCATGGCCTCTATATAGGTAGTGGGCTCGTCATCTTTGAGCAACGTGTCACTAGAATCATTCACGAGAAGTCCATACCTCTCTAGCTCCTGGCGCACTCTACTTGACCTGCGAAGCTCCATGTTACTTGAACAGGTTCCTCCACAACATTTTGTGGTTCCTGTTCGTGTTCCATAGCAGGATCTGTAGTTTGTGGTTCTTGAATTTCTTCAAGTTCTACAGTCCTCCCACTTGCTTCTTTTGAGACAAATAATCTTTCTAGAAACACGCCGGACCGAGCAACACACACTTTGTTCTCAGTTGGATTGTAGATGTAATATCCCTTAGTTTCCTTAGGGTATCCCACAAACTTACAGTTATCCGACTTAGGCCCGAGTTTGTCTAATTGTAAACATTTTACATAGACATCACAGTCCCAAATCTTCATGAGCGACATTGTGGGACGCCTCCCACTCCACATCTCATGTGGAGTCTTCAAGACCGATTTAGATGGAAAACAGTTAATGGTGAAAGCTGCACAAAAAAGAACATAGCCCCAAAATGATAATGGAAGATCAGTTTGACACATCATAGATCGAACCATGTCTAACAATGTTTTATTCCTCCTCTCGGACACGCCATTCCATTGTGGCGTTCCGGGTGGATTGAGTTGGGATATTTTCCCACACTCCTTAATATAGTCGTCAAACTCTTGGCTTAAGTATTCTCCTCCACGATCCGATCGTAGAGCCTTAATACTTTTGTCATGTTGCTTCTTTACTTCATTCTTGAACTCATTGAACTTTTCAAAAGATCCTGATTTGGCCTTCATAAGGTAAACAAATCCATATATACCGAAATCATCAGTAACGTAATAAAGTAGACATTACCACCCCTGGCAGGCATGGCGAATGGCTCACATACATCAGTATGCACGAACGCCAATTGCTCACTAGTCCTCTCACCTTTCTTATTGAAAAGGGACTTTGTCATTTTTCCCAATAAAAAAGCCTCACATGTCTCATACGATTCAAAATCAAATGATTCTACAAATCCATCCTATGGATTCTAGATACACGTTTCTCGTTTATGTGGCCTATACGAAAGTGTCATAGATAAACAGGATTTAAATCATTCGTTTTAATCCTCTTGGTTTTTATTTTATAGACTGAATTATTTAGATCAAGGATATATAATCCATTAAATAATTTCGCTTTACAATATTGAATACTATCAAAATAAATGGAGCAACCCTTGTCCTTTATTGAAATAGTAAAACCTTCCTTGTCCAAATAAGAAATAGAAATAATGTTTCTTCTCCTAGTAGGCATAAAATATCTATTATTTAACTCTAAAACTAATCCAAAAGGCAGAGACAACTCGTACATGCCTACACCCAATGCAGTAACCTTTGCTCCATTCTCAACGCGCATGTCTATCTCTCCTTTAGCCAATCTTCTACTTCTCTTTAGATCCTCCAAATTTCGAAAAATGTGAGATCCACATACAGTATCCAATACCCAAGAAGAAGAGCAAGTAATATTGACATCTATAACAAATATACCTGGTAGTGGTGGAATCACTATTCCAAGCCTTTTATCCTCCAAATATTTTGGGCAGTTCCTCTTCCAGTGTCCAGGCAGACTACCGTAGTGACAATCACCCTTAGTCACGCCCTTGGCAACACCACCAACAAGCTTAAGAGCAACTTCCTTGGATTTAACAAGTGCATTCCCTTTTTCTTTGGAGGTAGAAGCAAAAACTTTGCCCTTCCCTTTATGCACCATCATTATGGACTTGCCCTTTCCCTTGTTGATGCTTTGTTTAGTTTTCCTCAACATATTGAGTAGATCTGGCAGATGTTTCATGATCTCGTTCATGTTTTAGTTCATATTGAACTGTCCATAACTCTCAGACAACGATTGCAAAACGAGATCTGTGACCAACTCTTGATCCACCGGAAACCCCAGTCTCTCGAGATTCTCCAAGTACCCGATTATTCGGAGTACATCAGGTCCCACTAGGTTTCCCTATGATAGATGAAATTTGAATAATGCCTTGGAGACTTCATACCTCTCAACCCTAGCTTGCTCTTGGAGGAGCTGCTTCAAGTGAATGATCATATCAAACACAGTCATGTTCTCATGTTGCTTCTGGAGCTCAGAGGACATGGTGCAAAGCATCAGGCAGGCCGCATCATTAGCATCATCAACGAACTTTTGATGCGCCTTTAGGGATGCATCAGTATTGTTCTCTGGAGTCTGAGGAACTTCCTCCTCTAGAGTGTATAGTTTCTTTTCTTGTTTGAGAACGATTCTCAAGTTCCTGTACCAGTCAAGAAAGTTGGTTCCAGAAAGCTTTTCCTTCTCAAGACAGAGCGTAGGGAGTGTGTTGAACTCGATGAGTTGTTTGCCATTGGTATTTTACAAAATGATAAATATACAAGTTTTAGTTTTTTGTGAATAAATAACTAAATTTAATAATGGCTAGATTATTAAATATAGCTCCCACTTTTTTTCTCGGATTAATAACCCTCAATATTAATGCGGAAAATATCATTATGTTTTCTAGTGGGTTCCAAGATTCATATTTCACTTCTTTTGAGCTTGCTTTGGCAAGTCACCAAAAATTAGTTATTTAGGTAGGACCAATTCTAATTTCATCCATATGAAACTCTTGGTTCAATTGGGAAAATAACTCCTTATATATCCATCCCATGGATAATCCCAATTGGTTGCCTGTAGGCTTTTAATCTTATTAAAATCACCTAGTTGCGTCCAACCTCTTACTTAAACAATTTCACATTAATTGCTTGTGTCATTGCAACATAACCATGACAAAACAAGTCGCCTTGCTTTGGCACGCACGAGCTAGATAATCATGATCATGATGAGTGTTTAAGTAACGAGAAGGCAAAACTGCAATATTTAAATTGAGGGATTTTCTTTTACAATTTTAATTGTTTTGTTGATCCATATCAATTGGTCTACTTGATTTCGGAAAACTCACAATAAAAGATCCGGGTTGTTAATTATCTTATTATCAATTTTTCATGCATCAACCATACACCAACAATAAATAATAAACAATAAAATAAACAACCACAAAAGAAAATTTAACCTGATATGAATATGGCCTCTAAACTAAGATATTCTCAAGCTAATGAGAATATCTATAAACCCTAATAAATAGCAAGATCTTCTCCATGTGCCTCCATCTTTTTGTCCATGCTCCATAGCTTTTGTGGATTGTTTCCATCTTGTGTTTTCTCCATGCTCCTTCTTCAAATCTTGGCTATTATCTACTATATCTAATTCTTGCTAGCATCTAAACTAAATAGAGATATCTCACAAGTTGATAAGAAGACCGGCTCACGGACCGTAAAACAAACCACAAAATAAACATCCACAACAAACCACAACCTAGGCCATATCCAATCACCATGCAAAAAGCACATAAAAAGTTAAATCCAATTTTAACGAGCTTGGTCAATTTTTAATTGTTTTTGGATGTGCTAGGGTCAAAACAGTTCAATAGAGCCATCCTGGATTGGTCGAAACCATAAAGGACCGCCACAAGGTCTGGGGGTCGGCCGACCCTAGGCCTCACGGTCGACCCGGGCGCCTAGGCCTGTTCGACCCTAGGCCATGTGGTGTCTTGGGAGGCAAGGAAGGGGGGAGGTCCCAATGGGGGCCGATCCTCCTTGTGGGAGTAGTTTCCAAAACAACTCATATTCCTTGTTGCCCAAGCTTAGTTGTTTTCATACTTGAATAACCTTTTTTCCAATCATGTGCCCAAACCCTAGCCGTCTAGATCCAAAAATTCACATCCTATGTGATTCAGACTCACTAATTATTCACATCATATGTAAAAATAGATCTTGTTTAATTGAATCATATTCAATTGCATCAATTATGCTTAATTTGTTCTTTTTACGGGATAAACAACAATTAAAGTGTAAAACAACAAAAACCGTAACACATAAACTATGTTATGCTGTACGACATGTGGCTCTGATACCACTTTAGGGTTTTGTAATGGATTGCGCAGAGGAAATAAACAAACAATCATCCATACAAGACCCTCCAAGGATCACAATTCTAGACATCATAACGATAGTAAGGGTTTGAGTATCAAAATACCTTTTGGTTCTCCTTTGATAACTTCACTAGTGAAAAAGTACTCACGTCTCTATGGCTAGTTCACTCATAGGATTGAATCCAGATCCTTCAAGCCTTTGTGCTTGCTAGGATTCAAGGAAGAAGAAGAAGATTACGATTAAGAAAACCGAAGCAAGGAGGGGGCGGTACCTCCTTGAGGCCGACGGTGTGAGAGGGCGGAAAAGGGGGCTCCGGCCTCTTTGTTGCTCTCTCTCTCTCTCTCCTTGTTTTTCTATCCTACTCAATGTACTTTATGACCATTAGTATTGAGAAAAAAGCAAGGAGTGTCCTTTATATAGTCCGACAATTCCTTGTTGACTGCATAAAATTTCCTATCCTGATCATGTCCATACACGGATTAGTCCAACTTTCAATTAGTCCTACTAAGTTTGCAAGTAGTTGCGTATTGATCATTCTATTTAATTAATTATATTAATTAAATCCCACGTCCGATCTAATCCATATGGAGTGTGACCCCATTGGTTTCTACTTAGTTCGTAGTAACAATTACTAACATGGAGCGACCTCTAGAAAGACAACCACGCTACCCAAATAATAGAAATAGCCATCCGACAAACCTTGTGCAAGTATTTTCTCATCCTTTTATCTCTATATTCGGATGGGACACGAGACATACAAGTCACACTTTTAAATCCAAATCCATAGTTTCTCGATCCTGGGAATTGTCTTATCCATGCAGATAACATCAATATCCATATCCTATATTGATTTATCTGAGTTTAGCCAGACATTTCATAAGCACCATCCCTCGAGTGGCCGTGGATATTTACTCCCGTTATGTGGGAGGGACAAATTTTATCTACGTCACTACCATATCCAAGCTTGCTTCCTTATTGTATCCGACTAACGCATTTTATACTACCCCGTTATGGTGTACCGTTTGACGATATCAAAACACAATATTCCACAACTAGATGATCTAGTGACTTCAATTCTAAGGATGACAATACCATTTTCACTACGAGAAGCACTTGTGACTTTACATAACCCGTACGTAGCCTTCTCGTTATGGGTCAATCCAGTATGCTATTACTCCTAAAGCATACATATGTGTTGGATCGTGATATCTCCATATCAATCCAACCCCATACTAGTCAATAGTTGATCGTTCGGTTAATCAATATAATCGACTAGGGATATTTAAGATAAACAACACATTTGCAATCTAAGGAATTCATTATATTAAATATCTCCATAAATAATACAATGAATGTTTCTAGCCAAAAATATTATTCATACTAAAAAGATTACCTCTAGGGAACCTATTCCAACACAAGGAGCCTGCTGAACTCAACCTTGCCGAGCTAGGGACTGTGCATGGCCTCCTAGGTTTTCGTGCACGACAGGGAGTTTCTACTGCTCTTTGGTCCTTTACTCTTTTGCAGTATTGGAATTTTAGTGTAAAGAAACGTGGATTAACGCTACAGGAAAAATCCTAGACCAAAAAATGACTCAGAAACTTCTAGGGAATACCTGAAACCCAAACATCACATGATGGATGATATATAATGAATTCTTGTTGGACTAGATTCAAGACGCCTTAATTTCCTACAAGAACATGGGTTACCATCACAGTATATAAATTAAGACACTCATATCATCATAATAATCCTATACAATTCACTACATGGTCTGAACTGACAAACACTATAAATAATGCGGAACCTTATATTGAACAAATTCAGGCTCATCCTGTTTCATCCCACACTCTCAGTCTTACTACAAGAAGTCTTGTCTCCTTTCACAAGGATGATTTGCATTCGGTGCAATCAAGGCTGAGAGAATCCAAATTAGAATATCAAATATTTTTATAATATAGGGTCTCAAAAGCCCTACAAAAAGCATAGTCTTAAATGCTCCGCTGATGAATCTTAAATGTTCATTAAGAATGGACATTGAAACACAACTTGATTCAATTTTTTCCTAGCTTCCAAGATAACATATTTGTGTTTTAGACTGTCTCTTCTTTGTAGATGTCTCACAAAATTTGAACACTAAGATTACTCTATGAAAATTGTCCGAGAGTCTATGTTGTTTTCATATATGTTATCCTGAATTGTTTGTTGTCATATCTGGGTACTGTTTTCCCTCTATGGGACGTGTAGAGTTTGCCATAGTGCTTGTCTCTGTGTATTTGTTTGGTCTAGAATTCACGAGCTTTTTCTGGATTCTCTTATTCTATAGGTGCATATTTTATCTTTCTTACAGACTTGTTCACTCACGAACTAAACAGAGATAGAGTTGTTCACTTGAGGAACTACCAATGTTAGTGTGCTATCATCACCACGTTTCAAGCGATGCTTGGATTGCCACATGCATGAGGGGCCATACAAGAGCTTGTAGAAACGAGGTATACAAAAGGTAGTGTGGTGAGTAGCTAGTCCTAGGGACATATTGTTATCTATCTTGTAACAGACGTTTCGTGCAATTAAGTATCTAAAAATTATTAGTGATAGCAGCTGTTGTTTTACTCTTAACCGTCCTTCTCAGGAGAAGAACAAAGTGAATATTTCCCCATGGTATAAATCTAGTGTGTCGTGTATGTTACTTTTTGTATCACTATTATATTTGTTAAATTAGTTCAACCTTTTAAGTTATACTATTGCATCTATCTTTATCTTTTCACATTTCTTGCATTTAGAATACTTCTTATCTTTTTGTCTTATCTATCATTGGATATGTTGGAGTGTCCTACAAGAACCAATCCAATTCGCTCTACGATTATAGTCTTCTGTTCTGTCGTGTAGTGTCATGAATTAAGGGCCTATAGCAGGCACATTCGTGCTCATGTGATTTATTGTTTGCGTATGTGCTCTCCCCTCCTTTTTCACACCTTAAATAGGTCAATTGGCGGGAATCTTTACAACATCTTTTTAAGACACCCTATTTGAGGTGTGTAAGGTTCCGAGGTGTATTGGATAATCATATTTTGAGAACATATATAAGGAGAAAACCATATTCTCCTTCCTAGACCACCACGAACGATTTAATTCTTTAATTCATTTATTACCTACCTCAGACTTGAATTGTTTGAAGGCGTCTAATGCTATTATCTCGATTATGCAATAAATATTATTTTTTTTCCTTTTGATCACATATGTCGGTTTGAATTAATTCAAGGTTCTCATTATTTTCTCGATGCACACATCATGCATGTGATCTAAGTTAATTTCAGTTTTGAGAAGATGTTCCAATATATTTTAATTTACAAACATAATCGTAATTAGTATGACCTAATAGTTTATTCCATGAACAAGACATAGAAATCTTTCTCAAATAGATAATAGTGCTTTCTTATTTATAGTGGAAAATAGATTCACTACATGAATATTCCTTATTTTGGCCAACTTAACCGTCCTTTGGAAGTGTTCCTCCATTTTCGAAATAACCTGACCAGTTTCTCCACAGTTGTGGCACAAGTTTTGAATTTATTCTTCTGATTTCAAACCTTCCTCTCGAGATTGTTCCTCGATGTCTTCTACAATGTAGACCCCTTTGATTGAAAAATGTGCAATGCCGTTCAATATGAAGGCGGACAATGAGATCCTCCATGTTCATATCCTCACACTTGTGCGTTAAGAAATTGACTTAGTGTTTCCAAAAGAAGGGTAGCTTATGTATTAACATGTATAAAACGAACTTCTTAGGGTAAAATATCTTCTCCGCCATTACATCAATAATAATACATTAAAATTCATGAAAATGTTTAAAAATATATCATTCTAAACTTCATCGGAATCAATCAGAACGATGGGATTTCAGTTGCTGGTGTTTCGTTGAACTTTCCAATAACTGTTGGAGTTAGAAATGCAGTCATTAAAACAAGTGACATATATAATACAGACAAAATTCGCGGGTAAATTTTCGACCCATTAATAGACTGCACGTAACTAAAACAGAATTCAATAGAAGATAAAATTCATTTAGGAAAATTATAGGTAGAAAGTTAAACATGTGAAATAAGTACTATACGAAAGAAAAATATACAGACGAAATATCCACAGAAAATATAGACATAAATTTGAACAGATAAAATATGTACTTTCAGCATAAATTTTTATATAGAAATTTGATAGAAAATTAATGACATAATATTAAACATGTAAAATTCAGACTGTCCAAAAAATTAAGAAATGAAAAATCAAAGAGAAATTACCGATAGAACATTAAACAGATAAATTATGGATAAAAAATTACTTCTAGATAATTAATCAAGTGTATTTTGCGCTGTCAGAATATTAAGCAGATGAATTCTGCACTGTCAAAAAAAATAAGCAAATGAATTCCGTACTGGTCGAAAATAAATTTTGAACAGTGAAACGGGTAGAACAGATAAAATATGAGAGTCAAAGTCAGACTGCGAAATGAAGATATGAACATAGACTTAAATAGAGAAAATGTGTACAATAATATAAATGATTGATATTGTACATAAAATTGATACAGACGTATTTCAAACTGATAAAATTAGTCTGACTAAATTTACACAGAGTATAGTTAACTGTTTTCAAAAGAAGATGGAAACAAGATTGAGTCCAATACTGATTTACAGTTGTTAGAAACAGTGACTCGGTTTGTTTAGATTAATGAAAATAGAAAATGAAGATATGAGAATTAATAATAAAATATAAACTTACTGATAGCCTACTGAAAGCAGTGATAATTTGAAGGACATTCTCGTACATAGACGATTTCCGGATTACAATATTTGTCTCCTACTGTTAGTGCGTTGGTTTTAAGTATCGTATTGCGGCAAATTGCTTCTCAGGATAAAAGTCTGCCCTGTGTAGTAGATGATGCACCAGTCCACAACACCCAGCGAACGAGACATGCGTAAGAGAACTTTTGGAAAGTTTATAAGTGTGCAGTGAGTTCAGAATAAAAGAACAAAGATGTGGACTGCCATTTTATAGGCAGTGAAAATGTGGTAATTACAGGACACAGATTTCCTATGGGCTGAAAATAAATTAAAGTTAGTTTCTAGCCCGAAAAGTAGTAGGCTAAATCAACAACCCAAGCCCAAGCCACGTCACAATCGAAGTCGGACGAACGGCGGCGGCGTGTGTGTGGTGGTTCGCACTCTTGCAAGGTCATCTCCCCGCGATAAAATTGCTCCATTATAGCCAAATCTTGGAATAGATAAACACTCCAACTCTTCCACCACATTCGATGTGGTACCCTTTCACATTCCGAAAATGTGAATCACCCAACTTCAACGGCTTATTTCTTACTCATCACTTGATAAATTTGACGAGTGATATCTTGAATCAATCCCCTATTATTCTTCTATGTTTGTTAGAGTGAACACTCAAGTTTAGAATTTGTTAAGCCCGATCCAAGATTGGTGTCAAATACTATGTTTTCCAGTAATCAAGAAGAAAGATTATTTTTCTCAAAAAAAAAAAAAAAAAAAGAAGAAAGATTAAAAAAAAAAAAAAAAACTACTGGTAAAATTGGACCGGTAAAAAAATACATCATTTCTCAAACTAAAAAGTGTGTGGGGGTTCCTTTGAAGGGAATCCAAAAAGGTAGCAAGGGGTAGAATAGTACAAGAGCCTGAAAAAAGAAAGAAGAAAAGGCAGGGGGATGCTTCGTCTGTTAGTGCTTCAACTTAGTTATAAATTGACCACTCTCCACCCCCTCTTCTCTACTACTCTCCTCCTACTTGTGTGTTGTGATTCCATTTCTTGATTGATTTACTCATTAGTGCGCTTTTCTCTCCCTCTTCCCCCTCTCTAGTGTGTCCCATAAACCTCATAGGAGAGCACTCTGCTTTTCTCTCTTGTGGAAATGACTAACCAAAATGTGGTGATCTCCGACACCAAATCAGGCATTGCCTTGGCCATTACGGTGGCCGTCTCCAACTCCTCCCTGTTCTCCTCTGCCGCCCAGAAGCCGCCGGTAGCCCCAGGCCGGTACTTCACCATATCAAGAAAGAAGTTCTTGAAGAGGCTAGAGAGTACGGGTGCTGGAGCCGCCAAGATCAACGCTTGGGTCGACTCCATGAGAGCTTCCTCTCCTACCCGCAGAAATAGTACCTGCTCCGACACGGAGGACCAGCTCAACAAGTCTTGGATGGTAAGTCCGCTTCAAATATTAATCTCATCCAGCTCTCTTTTATGGCCTAAAATGAGTAACAAATTAGAAGCCTCAAATATTTTACGCACATACTTTTTACTGCAAAGATCCGGTTATCAAAACTTATTACGGATACTACGTGCTAAGGTCGTGTTGGTACACGTTAAGTCGCTCTATCTTTTATGAACTCTTCGTTTAGGCCCTCTAATTTTAGAAGGCCTAACCTAATGCTTCAATAGCTCAAAGATAGAGGCGCCCCTGATCACATCTAAAGAAACATTTTTATTGAGATGATTTATATTGTTGCTCATCAAGCAGGTCCGTCACCCATCGGCTCTGTCCATGTTCGACCAAATCATGGCAGCCTCGAAGGGGAAACAAATAGCAATGTTTCTTGACTACGATGGCACCTTGTCTCCAATAGTTGAAGACCCGGATCGCGCTTTCATGACCCCCGAGGTTCGTAAATTAATTTGCTTCTTTCTCTGGATTTTTATTTTTTGGGTTTCTGATTGAATATGTTGGTATCAGATGAGGGAGGCGGTAAGGGACGTAGCTAAGTATTTCCCAACAGCCATAGTAACTGGGAGGTGTAGAGCAAAGGTACAATAAACACATTTTTTTTGTTAGTTTTGTTTATTTATGGGAATAATTAAAGTTAAGGATTAACTAAATAAGTTAATTATGAAATAAATATGGTGAATTTGTTGCTTGCAGGTCTACAACTTTGTAAAGCTTTCACAGCTTTACTATGCTGGAAGCCATGGCATGGACATAAAGGGACCATCCCAAGGCAACAAGTACAGAAAAGTAAAGTCCCTCCTCTCAACAACCTTTTTTATTAATCACATTGATGTTCTTTCTTTTGTTTTTTTCTTTCCCTTGTCCGATTCTAAATGGGTTTGTTGTTTTCCACTTCAGGGTAATGAAGCTGTTCTTTGCCAACCAGCCAGAGATTTTTTACCCATGATTGATGAGGTTTGCTCTCTCTCTCTCTCTCTCTCTCTCTCTCTGTACTTGGATACTGGGACTGATTTCTGTTTGGTTCTTCTCCAGGTATACAAGGCCTTGACTGAGAAAACCAAAGCAACCCCTGGGGCAAAAGTGGAGAACAACAAATTTTGTGTATCTGTGCACTTCCGTTGTGTTGATGAAAAGGTAAACATCAAATATAAGTTGTATTATTTTAGAAGATAAATAGTTAATTCTTCATGAAACAATTAATTAATTGATTTCGCGTTTCCTTTTCATTTTCTCGATATATTCAGAGTTGGAGTGAGCTAGCGGAACAAGTAAAATCGGTGTTGAACGAGTACCCGAAGCTAAAATTGAGTCAAGGAAGGAAGGTGTTAGAGATCCGTCCTACCATCAAATGGGACAAAGGCAAGGCCCTCGAATTCTTGTTGGAGTCTTTAGGCTATGCCAACTCTGACGATGTTTTTCCCATCTATATTGGAGATGACAGGACTGACGAGGACGCATTTAAGGTATCTACATCCTTATTGTGGTATTGTTGATTCATTTTATTTGTTCCTTCAGCAAAATTGTAGAACTAACAATTTAAATTTATATTTAATTTAGGTGTTGGGCAATAGAGGACAAGGGTTGGGAATCCTAGTGTCCAATGTTCCAAAGGACACAAATGCTGCTTATTCCTTGCAGGAACCTTCCGAGGCAAGTTTTGACATTTTCTCATTCATCTTCTGAATTATTTGGTCATTTTTTTACTTTTCCATTTTTTTGCTCCGATTTGCATGCTAAATTGTTATTTGTTACATACCAGGTTATGCATTTTCTTCGAAGTTTGGTGGAGTGGAAAAGATCACCTTCACATGACAACTAGTGCGCTCATAGAAGATGCAGGAAAGAATTGATCGATGATTTCACATATTTTTCCTTTCTTTCTTTCTTTCTCTTTTTGCCGGTGGTGAAAAATCCGATATAAATATAGACTAGGGGCGGCAAGTTGATATATGATATTATTTTCTTGTTTAGATTAAAACTAGGAATATGATGTATGGAAAGAAGTTCCATCACCAAATATTATTATCCAAGTGAACTGTCTCTTTTATTTATCTCTCTCTGAGTTACACATCCTTTCGACAAGCTGTTAACGGGAGTCTCACTTTGAAATTGAAATGTATCGTACTAGCAGATGACAAAGTGCTTGAAGCCTTGAAGGGACGGAGAGACAGAAACATATGTCTTACAAAGTACCTGTAGGTTTTGAATACACCTAGTGATTACATAAAACTGACCTAAAAAATGGTCTATGTGATGAAGCAACAAACTTCAATTCACAGTAAGAACATCTTTGATCTATAATACCACTTCCAGAACAATAATTAATTCTGCTAATAAAGAATATAAAAAAAATTCACTGCCAAGGAAAAGGGTCCAATTATAAAGTTTGATAACCTTTTTCTTCACTGAAACATTGTGAACTTTCGATGTAATTTAGGTTGTCGAAGGAGAATACTTAATTATTAAGTAACTTACCGACAGATGGAGAACAAAAACAAAGCCGTGAGTGTGTCGGAGAGAAAGCTAATAAAAGAATGCTAATATCGATTTGAGACCAAACAGTTCCTCAGAATATATTAGATCTTAAGTTGCAGTATTACATGCAATATGTACAACTACCAGAATCGATTTACAAAATATTGCGTGGAAGGAAAACTTTATACATGTTCAATGTGTCGGTGCTGTGGACATATACCAGAAACCTAAGGCTGAACACCACAGACTTGATACCCAATAATCATCCTTCAGTGATTACTCTGTTAACCTAATCCAGAGGAAACCAAATGCTACGGGTCACGTATTAGTCTCCATCTATGTACAATAATGAACCATTTTTGTATATCATCTTTCGTTGCAGACAGAGATCTTCAATGTCATTCAGGTCGGAAATCTGGAAATATTTTTGACATGCATGCGCTCGTCGATATACCTTTAGTAGGCTATGTTTTTCCTGATTTCTTCAGACAACCATCACGTCCTACCAAAATGATTCGGTAACTTCCGTTTTCACACACCAAAAAGACATACAATGTTCCTGTTTATAATTACTAGTTATGAGCATATATATGCTATGCCCGTCACTTTACATTTAGGTTGCTTAATCACTTAATGCATACCCCTGTTTGTCGAAATTATCGCATTGCAACCTCTTGTTCTAGAACTAGATGATTAGGTACCTCATTTGCAACAAAAACACATCAATGTGAAACTGTTAAAAATCTCCGTCCAAACATCATCCTTACATAAAGGGTAAATTTGTCAATTAAGAATCAATATATTCACATTAAATAATATAAAAGAAATAAAAGAAAAATAAAACAATGCCAGAGATATGAATGTAAGGAATTAGACAAAGAGTCTCTCGACTTTCTCTTTCTAGCTTCTCTCTCTAAAAGTCCTACTCTACTTAGACCTCTTCCTCACCAACCCTCTTCTCCTCCATGCACCTTTCTCCATGCACTCACCGAAATTTCATTGTCGGGTTCTCAAGCATACCTCACCACTACCGCGTCTTCCCAGGAGTTCAGTCGGTTGTACACAAGTACATCAAGATTCGTCGCCTGAACCGTAGCCGTTTTCTAGTAGCCTATGTCAAGGATGATCGGAATATCACCCCTTTTCCCCCCATCTCGAGCATGCCACACCTACTGGCAAGTCGCCACACCTCCCTTCAAGGCGTATGCCTGGAAAAACAGGGGATTCTTCTAGGTGAAATTTTTTCACAACCAAGACCATGAAGACCTTGCACGCATCAAACATGTCAACGTTCTGGGAGCACTTATTATTCTTCATCAATGGCGACCGAACTCTATTTTCACGCCGGAAACTATGGCAACAACCCCTATCTGTGCAACGACCCCCTTATCCGGCTCAGACGAGACCGGGAGGGCGATGCTAAAAGTAATGGCGGAAAATCAAAAGCACAGCATCCCAACATATATATTACATACTATTAAACATTACAGCACATTCTCAAGTCTTTCATACGCTTATATTATACATTACGCTAACATTATTCATACTATTTTACAAATTGTGACGGAACCTCCTTAGGGCTAGTTTGCGAATGCTGTGGCGGTGCTAGAAAGCTGCTTTGTGAAAACACTGTGGAAAAGCTGTTGTGAGTTCTTGATAAAATGTTGTTTGGTAAATATTACGTAAAAGGTGTTGTGAAATATTGATATAGTAATTTTGTGTTTAGTAAAATCAACTGTGAAGTTGCTGTGAAAGGGTAAAATGACAAAAATATGTGACAAGTGTCATTCCCGTAAAGATAACTATTGATATTTTAAATAATTGTAAGGTTAAAATTGGATGTAGATAAATTAATCAAAAGTAATTTCTGGAAAAGCATATCCCCCTTGCTTCTTGAAAACTGTTGTGGGACAGCAGAAACTGTCCGGAAAAGCGAAAATTTTATTTTTACAAAACACACTAAAACTGCTTCTGCTGTCGAAAAGCAGTTGTGCTGGCAGCAGAAGCATTACAAAACTCACCCTTAGTGAGTCTCGTACCCAGTCACACCATAGTCTTCTTCTTCTAAACCTGCGGTGAGAAGGAAAACAAGAACTGCAGTTTCTAAAATCAGCATAAAGTACTGAGTAGGCAAACACCCGAGCTCATAAAAAAATGGAGGATAGAGCATCATTTTATTTTATGTCAAAACATAAGGAGGAATAAGTCAGAAAAGTTTAACTTGATGAACGAATTAAGAATCAAATAAAACTCTGACATTTTCCTTCTTACTCTGTAGCGCGGAGTAATAACCCGATCATTGCTTCTTTCTATTCATAAACGTTCTTGTCTCATAGAGAAGTCATTTTTAACTTTGTTGATACGGGGAAATATCTACTATACTATCACTAGCAGCCATGACCTTAAGTGTTGGCACCCTCCTAAGACTTCTTGCGGCCAGAGAGGTGAGTACATGGAGCGACCCGGAAGGTTGCGACCGGGTTAAAATAATAGTGGTCGAGTGACCGAAGTCAACACGACAATAATAATAAGTGTCTCATGTACAACTCTTCCCACTACGTTATTATGTTTTATTATTTTCGTGTGACAATTTCAAAGAAAATATCACAAATTGTAAAAATAATCTCAAGTAAAACATATATATCACAAAATACATTTTGAGACAAATATTAAAAATCATATTATGACACGAAAGCAGCTAGGCACGGTAGGCTAGGCATATTTACTTACCTTGATCCTTAGCAATCAGCACGTAAAGTCCGCTAGAAGATCGCGTAGCCCTTGTCTACAGACTTGTCCCCTACACGTTACATTTCTTTATTCGATCACAAGTTTATCGACACAAGTATGCAATTGTAAATTATTATAGGCCTAACAAGTTTCATTTGAAATCTCTTAATTCTCCTTATATATACATATATATTTCTCTAAGTAATATTCTAAATTTTAATATTATATAGAAACCCATAACTTAGTTCCATAAAATTTTAATACTTAGTAAATACTAACTTTATTAACATATCTATTTCCAAGTAATCAAGAAATTATCTAATGAATAATAATATTAAATTAGCTATTTATTTATCGAATTTATAAAACTAACTATTTATAATATTTTTAGTGAACCAATACAAGTTGGGAGAAATCATTCTTTTTATTAATACAATAAACGTTCCTTGTCAATTGAGAAAGTCGTTAACTTTAAATTCTAAGATACTTCTTATTTACGAACTAATTTAAAACAAACCAAAAATCAATAATTACAAGTTATGCTTATAGCTTGTTTATTGAAGAAAATAAATTCTATTTAACTAGCCCCTATTTTATCTATATTATTTAATTACTTAACTCACTCTTAGTTTGTTGTTGTTGTTATTATTTTTAATTAGAATAGTAACTAGAAAGTGTAGAAACTGATTTAAACTTTAAAATCACATTTTTATCTTATTTTTAAATTTCCAGATTATTAAATAACAAAGAAACCCCCATGTTATGCTTAAAGAACAGAAATACCCCAAAACGGTTCCATAAGCTACACATATTACCCCATAGTTTTTCAAAAACTACACAAAAACCCCCTAACAACAACATGTTGATTCTAATTCAAACAAAACATAAATCAAAGCCTCAATAGATGATTTTGACTCTGGAAATCGACTCAGAGCGAAGATTAGAGCATACCGGTACCAAAAATCTCAAGAAACGATCGAGAAACGGTCTGGGTCGAGTTGCCGAAAAACGGCGCCAGAGGTGGGCTCGACCGAAGCTTCTCCGGTGAATTCTGGGCGCGGTTGAGGCTTCTCCTAGCTTGGTCGGACCCCTATGATTCTACTGTAAGGGTGAGAGAGTTGTGGGTGGCTCTGTTTTGGGTTACCTGAATTCTCGTCGGCGTTAATAGTGGTTCGGCGGCGTTGGTTGTTGCAGCGACGACTTCTGCTTCTTGTGCTTATGGTTTCCTCTCTCTCTTTCTTCATATAGGCTCAAAGAAGTGAGAGGAACGAGAGAGAGAGAGAGAGAGAGAGAGAGAGAGAGAGAGAGAGTGAGAGAGAGAGAGAGAGAGAGAGGAGAGAAGAGGAGATGGGTTTGGTGGTGTTTTGGTGGTTCTCGTCGGAAGTTGCAGCAGAGGTGGTGGTGGCTTCTAGCCACTGCCGCTGTTACTGTTTCGTGGATCTGCTCGTGACGAAGAGCAAGAGATAGGGAGAGATGGAGAAAATGAAGTGAAGAGGAAGGTGTGGGTGGTGGTGGTGTTGGTGTTGGTGGTGGTCAGAGATGAAGAAAATGATGATGATGATGGTGGTATTGACGGCAGTGGTTGTGTTGGTGTGTTCTCCGAAGGAGAACAGAAAGGTGGCTTTATAGGAGAAGACAGTGAAGGAGGTGGCGGTGGGCGGTGATCTTGTTGGGCAATGAAGCTGCCAAAGAAGAAGAAGAAGAAGAAGAAGAAGAAGAAGAAGAAGAAGAAGAAGAAGAAGAAGAAGAAGAAGAAGAAGAAGAAGAAGAAGAAGAAGAAGAAGAAGAAGAAGAAGAAGAAGAAGAAGAAGAAGAAGAAGAAGAAGAAGAAGAAGACAAAATGAAGAAGTAGAATGAAAGAAAGAAAACAAGGAGGAAGAAGACAAGGAAGAAGAAAAAAAAATTGATGACACATTCTTTGGAAATTATTGGGTGTGGCTAGACACACCAACTTGTTGTGTGATTGTGTGTGGCATAACTACGAAGTTACGCGGTCTCGCGTTAAAGACTAAGATAAAGAAACATATACAAACTATCTACGAATATTAACATATTATTTTCTAAATTTCATTCATCTTTCTCAATTATAAAATACGATAATTTATCCAATATTATCTTTTGCTACTAAATTCTCGTGTAGCTCTTCAATTACTCTTATACCCCCTATACGGGATATTACATTCTTCCCCCCTTAAACATAGCTTCGTCCTCGAAGATAAAATCACAATAATGATTCATATATTAGAATCAGTCAACGAGCAACTAACTATCACAATTATGATCACATAGAAGGTAAGACATTTCACGTGGTAGTAGAAAATAACTACTATCTAGTGCATGCAGCGCAAAACGTATAGTATCACGTAAAGTTGTAATCACATCTATTCACTTATGTGGTTATATTCTTATTTTTGACTACGAAAAGTAAGGGTTAACTATGTCGTAAGGGAACTAAAGCATAATGTGACTGCTAAATGAAGGGTTGCGTCCTCTCCCCCTTAGAGAGTGACATCCCCGGAACTCAACATACCTCGTGGAACAAGTGGGGATACTTTTTTCTCATCTCTTCTTCAGCCTCCCATGTCGCCTCTTCAGTTTGGTGGATAGACCAAAGGAATTTGACCAATTTAACACTCTTGGTATGCGTGTATCTTGTCTTGGTATCCAGTATCTTGACAAGTTGCTCCTCGTAGGTTTGCGACGGGTCGAAATCCACTGGTTCAGGATCTAACGCATGGGACGGGTCTGGCACATATTTCTTCAGCTGTGATGCGTACAAAACATTGTGTACTCGTCCCAAACTCGATGAAAAGTCCATTCGATATGCAACTTCACCAATTCTTTATATAACCTCGTACGGACCAATAAACTAAGGGCTTAATTTCCCTTTTAAATTGAACCTGGTCACTCCCCTAGTAGGTGAAACCCGTAGGAATGTTTTTTCTCCCACTTGGAATTTCAATGGTCTTCTCTTCTGATCCGCGTATGACTTTTGCCTGCGATGAGCTGCTTTCATTCTTTGTTGGATGAGTCGCACCTGTTTAGTTATGTCTTCAATAATTTGTGGTCCAGTGACCACCGTTTCGCTAATGTCACTCCAACACAGTGGCGACAGACACTTCCTCCCATACAGGTCTTTGTAAGGTGCCATGCCAATGCTGGCGTAATAACTTTTGTTATAGGAGAAATCTATTAACGGCATTTTATCGACCCATGAGCCTTGGAAATCCATAACACAGGCTCTCAACATATCTTCCAGCCTTTGAATGGTCCTCTCCGTTTGCCCATCCGTGGCTGGGTGGAAGGTTGTACTTAATTTCAGCTGAGTTCCGAAGGCTTCTTGGAGCGCCCTCCAGAAATGAGAGAGGAATTTAGGATCTCTGTCCGAGATTATCGAACTTGGAACCCCATGATACCTTATGATGTTTCTGACGTAGGCTTCTGCTCTTTGCTCCATGCTCCATGTGTCCTTCATCGGGATGAATCTTGCCATCTTGGTTAATCGATCCACGACTACCCATATTTGATTTTGTCAGTTCTTTGATGTCGGTAATGCTGTGACGAAGTCCATAGAGATGGAGTCCCATTTACAAACTGGAACATCCAATGGCTGGAGTAGGCCTCCCATCCTCTTATGCTCGAACTTCACCTTCTGGCATGTTCAGCATCTAGCCACGAATTCCACCACCTCCTTCTTCATGTTGGGCCACCAGAACATCTTCTTCAAGTCCTTGTATGGTGTGTTGTGCGCTTCCTACATCAATTTATTCTTGGTTTATGCACACTTCTGTGGCACAAACCATCTTCCCTTGTAGTGAATGCCTCCATCCTCGTGAATCTGGAATACTTTGGCTTCTCCTGCTGCAATATTTTTCTTAATTCTTTCGTGTTTCACATCTCTGGCTTGATTGCTCCTTATTTCTTCAAAGAAGTCCGTTACAACTATCATACTCCCAAGCAGTTTCTGCACCGTTCTTTGTTCCACCACTTCGACGTTGAGCTTCCTGAACTCGTGGCATAACCAATTCAACAAGACTACCATAGCGTTTACCGCATGGCTTGTCTTACGACTTAGCGCGTTAGCGACCACATTAGCATTCCCTTCGTGGTACTGAATGCGCAAATCATAATCCTTGATAATTTCCATCTATCTTCGTTGCCTGTGATTCAGCTCCTTTTGGGTGAAAATATACTTTAGGTTTCGATGATCCGTGTAGAGCTTGCAAATGGCTCCGTATAGATGATGTATCCATATTTTTAATGAGAAGAGTAGTGCTGCCAATTTCAGGTCGTGTGTGGCATAGTTTTCCTCGTGTGGTTTCAGTTGCCTTGACGCCTAGGCAAATACCCTTCGATCTTGCATAAGTACGCATCCTAGACCCTTTTTCGACGTATCACTGTATACTTCGAATTTTCCAAAATTGGTTTGTAAATCTAATAACGGTGCTGTAGTTAGCTATCTTCCCAGTGATACTTCACCGCCTTCTTCGTTAGCATAGTGACACCATCCAACTGCAAGTGTACAGCTGTCGGTGTAGTAATAAATTCTAGAAAACCGGGTTGTCGAACCCAAGAGACTTCTTGTAAATTAATTAGAATTTCGTAACCTTTTGTGGGCACAACGTGTTGTTTATTTGTCTAATTCTACTAAAATGAAAAGAACAATATCCTCAATTACCCGAGTGGAATGGGTCACGATTAACGGAGAATGATTTATAACGTTACTAATAAGAAGCAAAATACCAGGAATTCTCTTTGGGATCACTAGGGATGATGTGAGTCGTGTTTTGCTTTATGAAACACCACTATGTCTTCTATTATTAATCTAGCACTACACAACTCACCGACTTACCAAGCTAATTGTCTATACCTAAATTCAATTTAAACCGAGTTACCAAGCCTAAACCAATTTTAAGCATGCATTATGTGTATTATTCTACTTACGATCCTAACCAACACTACCGAGTTACCAAGTAATGCTATAAACTAGGTTAATAGTTTGATTTACTGACTAGGAATCACTGAGTTACCGCATGAATCCCAATTAAGATCGATCCTATGTTAGCTACTTGCAAGAACGATAGAGATTTAACACAAACTACTCATAATAATAGAAAAACATAATTGATTAAGTTCCAAACGTTAATCATATTCTCAAAACATCAAATCATACCAAACCCTAGCTACCACATGAGAATTACCAGCAAAAGAGGGTTTAGCTACTACACATCATACTCAAAACGACGAGTTTAATGTTTCTCATAAGCAAAAACTAAAGAAAATAAGAGTTTAGAATCCAAACGAGTGATCCAGTCGCTCCTAAGCTTCAACAACGGCTTCTAGCTCTCCAAGACGTCCTAAAATCCTTGCTAACTACTGAAAATCACGACCTAAAACTCTTAAATACGTTTCCATAATCATATTACAAATTTTGGACAAATTGCGTAGAATCCCCAAAAAGTTCCTGCGTTTCTGCGATGTCTTCGTACGAAGACTTTTCTCTTCGTACGTCTTCGTACGAAGACTTTGTCTCTTCGTACAAAGGCCTTCCTATGTAAGTACTGCAGCTGTGTCTGGGAAGAGATTTTTAGCAACATGGATTTTGAATAAGTATAAACTCTTCGTACGAAGACAATTGTCTTCGTACAAAGACATATTGTTTCTGCATTTTTTCTTTAGCCTTCTTTTTGAGTTACTCGCTTCCGAAGCTCGTTTCCATCTCCCGCATGATCCTCCAAGCCCTATTTTCCTGTGAGTCACAACGCAAAAACACAATCCGCGATCATATCACAATAAAAGCTCAAAATATCATTATAAAAGCCTGGATTTAACAAGTAAAGCTCATGAACTCTTGTTATAAAATGTTAGCAATAATTTACTCAAAAGACGACAAATTCTCCATGTTGAGCACACAAAACGTAAAAATATAAGGCATAAAATAACTCCAAAAACGGAGTTATCAACTACCCCCACACTACCTTTTGCTCGTCCCGAGCACATTCCCAATCCATAACAAACTCTCAAGACAAAATCCCCTCACTTCACACAATCACTCCAACTTTGCATACAGAACCAATTCATCATTGCATAACTTCCCTACGCCAATTGCATACTTTCAGCAATCATTTCATACAAGTCCAAGTAACAAACCAAACTACAAACCATCCTTTTACTAGCCGACACGACTCGAACATACACAATGCACCTATATGCAAATGCAATATTCACAATGCAAGTATTGAAATAAAAAATAAAAATTTTGTTTCGCGAGATCAGGCAATCTCCATTAGCTTAAACCGGTTATCATGGAGCGATGAAAAATCTAGGTACAAGGCATGAGTTGAAACCGAATTCGACAACGAGAATCTACCCTAGCTAGTATAGAGAGCCTAGCCTTACTACGTGCAAGAATACACTACCTCTTCGTGTGTGCCAACAAAATAAGAGGCTACGCTAGGCTAAGCCATGTTCAAGGTCTGAATTCCTATTCCACTAACGGGTTAGAATGATGAGGCTTAGGGACGAAAGGGTAATAATCATGTATAAGTCCTCAAGCGTGAAATTCTCACGATAAAACCACATATCACACACCCTCACCACAATGATAGAAATAGAACCCGAAACTCACCATCTCCGGCCCTCGATCCCCTCAATCCTTGGTACAATTACGATCTCCGCGGCCACCGTCGTGAGTCGTGCATAAAATGAACCTTCCCAACGATGAACTAGTTGCTCCTCCACTCGGTCTTCCTATAAGCACCCATTTATTCCTTTATTTCAACTCTCCTTTTTTTTCTCTCTTTCTTTTTTTTTCTTTTTCTCTCAAAATTTCCCAAAAATATTCTAAACAAATATCCGAGTGGTCTTCCAAGAGTAAAACCACAAATAAAATAAAAGAGGGAGGAAATACTCAATTTGATGAATATATATCACAAGTAAATTCATCTCCCCCTTACTCGATGAAATTAATGTTGTCACAAAACTAAGCCGCCTACAAATCAAAGCACATGTGTGGGGATGGAGTCGTCGCAAGCTCAATCTCGATGTCCGTAGTATAAAGTCGACACCCCCCACACTCAAATATAATCATTTCCTCGCTCAATTAGTCTAAAGAAATGAGTCTCGTGCGTAATCTAATCGAACCTCCTACACCAAAATGAACGAAATACGGTACCTAGCACGATCCACCAATACAAATCACCCAACCCAATTTCTTTGCGGATTAGATGTCACACACTCACGGATAATGTTGTAACGACATAGAACACCGCCACACCGAAGTGTGCAAGCCTAATCTCACTCACCCTCACATCCCCTCGTAAATAGCAAATGAAGCATAAACGATGTGAAAGACTCACAAGAATGTATCATGAAGCACTCCCTCATCGAACCCCCTCAACTACAACTCTCTCGTCACACACTAAAGCGGTGATTCTAAACGATCGATGATGAAGGCCAAGAATCGTCACCCTATGTGAAGAAGTTATCAAAGAATCCAAGGTTCAAATTTGGGTTTTCTAGTGTTCCTACAGGGTGAGATCTATAAGCAGTGAGTGCTCTAATACGCGACCTCACACAGCTGTTCTATGTGCCACTACGAGGCGGGATGGCAACTACCTAAGACGTACCCAAGAACGTTCGGATCTTTTAGCTCACACCTAGCTCAACTCTTGTAAGAAAAATACGCACACAATTTAGATTTGAAAATTAATTACGTGTGTAAAATAGGCATGCATTCCCGTAAAGAGAGTCTCTCAATACTTACTAAGGGGGACTCACGTTGTCACTCTCAGTCGCAAATCATGCTCTGTGCCTAAAAGCCTTACACTTCTCGATTTTACCAATTTCCAGCTTCTTTAGATTGTCATTTCTCAATTTTGTTTTTATATATATATATATATATATATATATATAACCTATACTACATGCACGGTCTACTCTATTAACGACTCGATAAGGTGGTGGGATGACTCAATAAAAATAAATGTGCAAATAAAATTAGAAATAACAAAGAGAAAAATAGAGACATAACATAAAATTCTAACTACATGTGACAAGCGATGCAGAGACTCGAAAAATGACTAGTAAAAGTTGGCCCAACACCCCCACATTAGGATGCATCGTTGTCCTCAACGATAAGACGAGGAATCAACAAACTTAGCATAAGGGCTATCTCCTCTACTCATCCTCATCATCCTCCTGATCCTTCTGATATTCTTCATCTTCCTCTTCCAAATCCAACTCATCCTCACTCGGCGGCACCGGATACTCAAACTCATCCTCCTGAAAAAAAGGATTCGCCGTCGGTACCGGTGGAACAAACTCCTCAGCCTCCTGACCACTCGACTGTATCACCCACTGGCCCACCATCTGGATCAAGTTAGCGAGCTTCGCCTGATTGTCCCTTGTGTGATCAAATTGGCGTCTTCTCTCAATTCTTTCTCGGACCTTTTCTACTTTCAAGTGGTCATAGGCCACCTGGTTGTCAAACCGCGAGGTATTCATCTTCCTACCCTTGCCCTTGGTTGTGGCCGACTCATCAAACCGAGACCACTTTCTATTGGTAAACCTTTTCAGGTCTATATCTCTCCCAAGTGGAATCTCCGCAGTCTTGGCAAAATGAGTCAACAAGAAAGTGTGGTCGGGTCCTAACTTGTTATTCCTCGAGACTCTCTCTAAGCAATTAGCCCAAATCAGCCTAGGGATGTCTACCCGAGCCCTGGTCCACAAACACAAAGGCAAGACACATAGCCGGAAGGAGTAATGGGGGTGCTGTGTGATTCCCAGAACACAACTCTAGCAACTCGCAATACCACCTAGCCTCGGGTCGGAAGTAGTTCTTATGAGCTTTCCACTGAGTCACATCACCTCTCCTATCCCACAGTTCGACTCCCTTAGTAAAACAGAAGGCGTTAACCCTTGATCAAATACCCTTGCTCCTCACGGTGGCACTGTATGCACAAGCCTCTCGCAATTACGGAAACCCAAGGGCCAAGCGAATACCCTCTGGCGTGAAGACTATCCACGTGCCTCTGCAATAGACGAGACGCGGGTCTTGGCTTTCTCCATCTTTAGCATATCTCAAATTGAAACAAAACTCGCTGGCAATGTGTGAACTCGACTTTCCTACAAATTTAAACCAATTGGTCAACTTCTCTCTCTAAAAAATATCCTTTATGGCTTGAGGCATGTCTAAGTGCAATGGAAACTCCCTCTCAGGTTGCCCTTGCTTTTTCAAGTAGGTGTCCTCAATGGAGTCGAGGTGAGCCTCAAATGTCACAAAGCGGTAACTGTCAGATACTGCGGGGCCCACACTACACTCTTTAGGTTCACCTTAGACGTCCTCTTACCCAAAATTCCCGGTTTAATAGGTAAGGGACTGGAAAAAACGGGGTATTGGGGCGAAGGTGGGATTTCCAATTGAGGATCACCCGAGTCGGATGCCTCTTGAGATGTCCCCTCACCCGTTTTACGTTTCTTTCCACCACCCGCCATTTCAATGCTCAAAATATTAGTAAAACAAGAAACTAAGCAAGTGCGTTGTGACAAGAAGTGTATACGGAAAGTAAACAAGTAGCAACTTTAATCACGTAATCCTAGGACTATATTCAATCCTCCCAAGCACGCTACTAAGCGAAACAAAATAAAACCGGACTTTTAATCAACTGTGCCTAAGACGCGAAAATTAGATTGCTAGAGTAGAAAGTACCTAAGGCACCCGGAGTTCCCTTCTTACGGGTGTCGTTTCCTCAAAATCATCGACAAGAAGGGCTGAATTTTCAACCGTCAAAAAAATTTCCGGAAAAGAAGAAAGAAAATGCTTTCCTTACTCTCCTTGTCGTCCCCATCGATAGTCTCTTCTTCACCTTTGCTTGAATCAAACTCCAACTTTCTCAATTTTCCAATCTAGGAATAAAACCCTAGTTCTTTACCGCTTGATTTCTCCTTCCCTCTTCACTTTCAGTCAAAACCCTCCACCAATCTTTGATCCCCTCTGAAATTCGCACAAAACCCTTGCCTCTTCGTTGAATTTGGTGTGAATTTGAGTTGGGAGAGAGAGAGAGGGAGTAATCGGCTATGGAGGAAGAGAAGTGATTCTGCTGCGTACTGAGGAAGAGGACGACCCAACGTGGGTTTTGTCTTCCCAAATTTTCGGGAAAAGGTCTTTTTCACCCCTACTAATCGCCCCTCTTCTCCCTTCTTCGTGCTAGACATAACAGTCAATTTGCCAGATGTCTTCATACGAAGACAGTTCTATTCGTACGATGACTCTTCGTGCGAAGAGAATTGGTCTTCGTACGAAGGTCCTCCCAGGTAAGTACTGCAAGCTGTTCAGGGAAGAAAATTTTCAGAGTCAAAATTTTTTTTCTAAGTATAACGTCTTTGTACGAAGACAACTCTCTTCGTACGAAGAGAAGTCTGGACCTGGAAAAAACATCCCTTTTGGTCTTTTTTATGTATTCGATCGTGCTCTTGCTCTCTCAAGGATCTCCTCGGGACTCCCTTTTTACCATAAAACATTCCCAAAGTCCGGGTAATATTTTATTTTTCAATTTTACGCATTTCAAGGCATGTTTTGCATTTTCGGTTGCTTTTGGCCTCATTTTACTCTCTTGAGCATCCTTTTTGGCGTAACTTTCTCATCGTGACTCCGATATGCGCGATCCACCAGTCTACAGAAAGCTCTCAACCACCCCCACGTAATGAAACTCTTCAATTCCGCTTTCAGACTCATTTTAAAAATTTCATCTCGTATTCCGTGCCATTATGCTAGCTTTCTCGATTTCTTTATGCCTTCTTTGTGTATATCAAGACGGGGAGTCCGGGAATGTGATCTTCCCCAGGAGCGTATGCTGAGTGAGTGTAGGAATGGCATCAAACTTCAATTTCTTCATTCCGGATCCCAATATGCGTTTTGGGCTGCTATTTCTCAATTTTCAATATGTTCTTCACGCGCGCATCAAGAATGTGGATCCGGAATAGGCCTTGCACCTAAAAATCCTACACGTACTCATTGGAAATATTAAATCCACTCTATCACACCTCTCAAACAAATTAAACAGAATAAAATAAACAAAAAAAGTATAAAATCCTAAACTTCAGCAATAAATAGGTCGGGTTGCCTCCCAACAAGCGCTTGTAATTTAAGGTTGACGGCCCGACCCAGTTACCTCAGAGATAATCAAATAGCAGGAGTCGCATGGAGCCACGCAATGAATCCAGTGAAATTCCCATCCACATACGGCTTCGCTCGCTGTCCATTTACCTTGAATCTTCCCTCATTTGCATCTTCCACCTCAAGGGAACCCCACGGATAAACTGCTGTAATTGTGTAGGGGTCACTCCATCTAGACTTCAACTTGCCTGAAACAGCTTTAGCCTTGCGTTGAAGATCAACACCCTCTGTCCTACCTTGAATTCTCTCGGTATGATGTGCTTCTCGTGCCACTGCTATGTCCTTTCCTTATATTTTTTTGCACTCTCATACGCCATCAATCGAAATTCCTCAAGTTCAGGCAATGCCCGTTTCCGTTGCTGAAATGAGAGCTTAGCATCCAAGTTGATCTTCTTCAAGGCCCAGAACCCCTTGTTCTTAAGTTCCACCAGGAGATGACACAACTTCCCAAATACAAGCTGATAGGGAGACATGCCCAAAGGGGTCTTGTATGCAGTCCTTTATGCCCATAAACTGTCATCTAAGTGTAGTGACCAATCTTTGCGTCCCGGAGTGACTGTCTTTTCTAGAATCCCCTTATTTATCCGTTAGACACTTTATCTTGTCCATCGACTTCCGATGGTAGGCAAGTGATATCTTATGTGTCTTCACCCCATATTCACTCAAGACATTGCCGAAGACCTTGTTCACGAAATGCGATGCCTCATCACTGGTAAGGGCCCTGTGTAATATCCCGTCCCACATCGAGACATTGTGGAGTAGATGTGTGGTATATATGATACTTTGTGGATTACTACTAGCACCTCAAGGCTTAAGCATTTTTATCTGGTGGTACGGGTAAAGAAGCTGTTGGGACAGTAATCCACTGGTGTTACAAATGGTATCAGAGCCGACCCTGGTCCCGCAAGGGCTCCGTGGCGGTACGCCGCCAGCCAAGGGGAAACGTGACTGGGCAGTCTCGACGAGGACGTCGAGTATATAAAGTGGGGGGATTGTAATATCCCGTCCCACATCGAGATATTGTGGAGTAGATGTGTGGTATATATGATACCTTGTGGATTACTACTAGCACCTTCAAGGCTTAAGCATTTTTATCTGGTGGTACGGGTAAAGAAGCTGTTGGGACAGTAATCCACTGATGTTACACCCTGGGCGTCCCAAACCGCGTGAATATGTTCTTGCGCACGAATCTCTCTGCAGTAGCTCCATCATTCTTGGGACATGCAATCGCCTCTACCCACTTTGTCACATAATCCACCGCCAACAAATATAGAGATTACCAAGGGAAGAGGAGAATGGCCCCATGAAATCAATGCCCCACAAGTCAAACGGCTCCACCTCCAACACGAAATTCTGAGCCATCTCATTTATGTTGGAAATATTTTCGGTTCGCTGAGACCGGTCGCACTGCTGCACAAATAGATGAGCATCCTTACGTACATAAGGCCAATAAAAACCGCTTTAAAGTACCTTAGCTACAGTTCGCGTCTTGCCAAAATATCCTCCACGATTCAATTCATGGAAATGTCTAAGAATATCCAACGTATCCGGCTCAGCTACACATCTTCTAAAAACATTATCTGCTCCTAACTTGAACATATAGGGGTCATCCCAAAAATATCTTCGTGCATCTGCAAAGAACTTCTTTCTCTGGTGGAAGGTCATGTCTTTGAGAACAATTTTGAGTGCCTTGAAATTTTCCAAGTCAGCAAACCAAGGCACAACTGCTACCACTACCATGAGCTCTTCATCTGGAAATTCTTCTCTTATTGGCACATCTTCCTGCTTTTCATTCTCCAGCCGTGACAAATGGTCTGCAACAACATTCTCTACCCCCTTCTTATCTTTGATCACCACGTCAAACTCTTGCATCAACATAACCCACCAGATCAATCTTGGCTTGGCGTATTTCTTAGTGAGAAGGTACTTGAGGGATGCATGGTCTGTGAAAATTGTCGCATGAGAACCCACAAGATATGTACAAAATTTGTCCAACGCAAAGATGATAGTCAACATCTATTTCTCTTTGGTAGCATAGTTAATCTGTGCATTGTTAAGAGTGCGACTGACATAAATGACATGAGCTACCTTATCTTTCCACTATCCCAGTACTGCTTCCATCGCATAGTCGCTAGCATCGCACATAAGATCAAACGGCAAGGTCCAGTCTGGTGTGGCGATGATGGGTAGGATGATCAACTTTTCCTTGAGCACATCAAAAGCTGCCATGCATTTTGCATCAAAGTCAAAGACTGCATCTTTTTCAAGCAAACCAGATAGAGGCTTTGTAATCTTTTAGAAATCCTTGATGAACCGCCGGTAAAAACCTGCATGTCCCAAGAAACTTCGTACCCCTTTGACAGATGTAGGGTATGGAAGCTTCTCAATCACCTAAATTTTTGCCCGCTCCACCTCTAAAAACTTGCTTGAAATCTTGTGCCCCAACACTATCCCCTCGGTCACCATGAAATGACACTTTTCCCAATTGAGCACTAGGTTGGTGTCAATGCATCTGTTAAGAACCCGAGCTAGCTTCTGTAGATAGTCTTCAAACCCATCACCATAGAGCATAAAATCATCCATGAAGACCTCAAAATTCTGCTCCATCATATCTGAGAAGATCGGCAACATACATCTCTGAAACGTAGCAGGTGAGTTGCATAACCCAAAAGGCATGCGTTTGAAAGCGGCAGTCCCATAAGGACAAGTGAATGTCGTCTTCTCCTGGTCTGCTGGCTCAATTGCTATCTGGTTATACCCGAAGTACCCATCTAGAAAGCAGTAGTGAGAATGACGTGCCAGCCTATCAAGCATTTGGTCAACGAACGGGAGGGGGAAATGATCCTTCAATGTTGCATCATTGAGTTTGTGGTAATCCATGCAAACTCTCCACCCAGTGACAGTACGAGTGGCAATCTGATCACCTTTTCTCCTTCCACCACAGTAATACCTCCCTTCTTAGGGACACACTTCACCGGGCTAGTCCATGTGCTGTCAGAAATCGGGTAAATGATGCCCGCCTTCAACCATTTAAGTACCTCTTTCTTCACCACCTCCTGCATATGAGGATTGAGGCGGCGCTGAAATTGAACTACCGGCTTCTTGTCCTCCATGAGCCGGATCTTGTGCTGGCAAAATGTGGGGCTGATCCCCTTGATATCCGCTATGGTCTATCCCATAGCTTCCTTTCTTTCCTACAATACCTTGAGAAGCTCCTCCTCCTGTTCCTTGTCCAAACACGCAGACACAATCACAGGAAAAGTCTCATTGGATCCCAAGTACAAATATTTTAAATGAACAGGCAAAGGCTTCAATTCTAAAACAGGAGCAGTAATAAGAGAGGGAGTAAGAATCTTCATGCTTCCCTCATCAAATATGGGTAGGGGGTTTCGCCAATGAGCTTCCATAGCTTGTTCCTTCTCGCTTGAGTCAAGTAGAGCAAGCTTCTCATATAGCCGCCCCAATAATATGTCTTCCTCCTCATTTGGTGTGTACGCCTCCACACCAAAACACTGCTCACTCACCGCATACGCGGGAAATTTCATAGCTTCAAAAACATTGAATGCCACCTTTTCGTCGTTAATCCGCATCGTCAACTCCCCATTGGCAACATCAATGATCGTCTTCCCCGTGGCAAGGAATGGACGTCCCAATATGAGTGGGACATCATCATCAGGCTCCATGTCCAGAATCACAAAATCCGCGTAGAAGATGAGTCATTCGACTCTCAGAAGCACATCCTCCAACACGCCCCTTGGGCGTTTGATGGTACGGTCAACCATCTGCAAGCACATCCGAGTGGTTTTTGGATCCCCTACACCAAGTTGATAAAATACTGATGTGGGTATCAAATTAATGCTTGCACCAAGATCACAAAACACCCTTCCATGAAATGCATCTCCCAATGTCATATGAATAATGAAACTGCCCGGATCCTTCATCTTCTTTGGTAACGCTTTTTGAACAACGACGCTACACTCCTGATTCAGGGTTACTGTCTCAAAAATCATTCATGCGCCTCCTATTGGAAAGAATGTCCTTGAGAAACTTAGCATATTTTCGTACTTGTGATATGGCATCCGCAAAAGGAATATAAACAAGCAACTTCTTGAAGATATCCACAAAATTCTTACAGTTCTTGGCAACCTCTTGGATCTTCAACCTCTGCGGGTATGGCACACACATGCTGTACTCCTTTGGCTTTTTCTTCTTCTCCGACTTCCTACTCGTGTCCTTTGATTGGGGAATCACAGTAGGCACGGGAATTTATTCACTCAAAGTCTTTTCAATGGCTTGTCGCTTCAGCTCGCACGTGGCTAGGATATGCCGGGTCCTCTGTAGTAACTCCACTGTGAGTTGTGATAGCCTTCAGCTGTTCTGGCGGAGTGATAGTGTTAGATGGGAGCATGCCAGGTGGAAGTCTAGTATTCTGATTGTCTATCGGTCCAATCTAAGTCCCATGGCTTTTTATTGTAGCTTCCATGGAGACAATCTTGCACTCAATTTTATCTTAACTAGCTAACACTTTCCTCAACAACGCGTTTGTATCTTGTTCTTCTGATTGTGGAGCCTGCTGTTGTGGAACCTGTCTTTGAGCTTGGTATGGAACATTTGGCCTTTGAACAATTGCATATAATCCACTGTTTGGATTGGCATAGCTGAAATTGGGGTGGTTGCGGTTATTAGGACTATATGTGTTGGACCATTACTGCTGTCGTGGTTGACCCATGTAGTTCACATCTTCAATACCATCTCCATATCCCTGATTTGCATCCGCTGCCATCTCTCCCACTGAATTCACCTGTGCCGATGGATTCATGTTACTGAAAGTCGAAGTCATCACTGCCATCTGATGTTCAAATTTTTGTTCCACCATTGACTCAATCTTACTAACTAATTCCCCATGTCGTGTTTCTACGAGTCTTAGACCTCGTGGATCACGTTTTCCACATCATCCAATGGATCCCGGCATCTCTGTAATCCTAGGCCCATAATATTGCCCTGAGCCATCATATCCAGCTCATTTGCAGTCTCTTTGTCTAGAGCATTATAAAAATAGTTTAAACGTTTGTACCATGGCTATCCGTGAGTAGGTCATCTGCGAAGGAGCTGGTTGAATTTTCTCCATGGGTCTCCCAGAGAATCATCTTCCTGTTGCGTGAATTTTGTTATATCATCCATCCGCTGAGAAACCTTTGATGGTGGGAGATATTTCCTGAGAAACTCCTTCAACACTCTGCCCATGTAGCGATACTGCCTGCTGAAGTTCCATATGCCATGTCTTTGCTTTTCCCGATAAAGAGGAAGGAAAAAGCATGAACTTTATCGTCTGGATTGGAACTCTCTGGTCATACATAGTGGAGGTAAGTTGCTCGAAATTGAGCAAGTGTTGGTGTAGATCATCACCTGTAGCTCCAGTGAGTAGGCGCTCATCTCAAACCATGTTGATCATTGTATGGCGTATTTCGAAATGGGTGGTATTGTTCTGTGGCCTGACAATAGTGGGTTGGTAACCTTCCGGCGTAGTCCTGAAATAATCCACCAAAGGACGGTCTTCCTCTTCAGCATTATTTACCTGTGCTGCCACATCCTGTGCATTATTCCCCCATTATTATTACCTCCATCGTTTCTCGCTTGTACCCCCACACCAAGACGTGGTTGTGGATTTGGAGGGTTCAAGCGTGCCATTGCAGCTTGCATCTCGGTCAACTGAGTTCTGAGCTCCTCAGCCTCCCTTGCTCGTTTAGCTGCATCTTCCACAGCTGCAACTCTAGCTGCTTCCGCATCTTGCATATCCTTGCGGATCCTTTCAAACTCAGCTCTAGTTTCTTTATCCAGGGTAGCTAAGCTTGATTTCCTCTTGTCTCTACGCTGTGCTCGTAACAGGAATTTCGGGTCTTAAAGTGTTAGATGCAAAGGTTCGTCTCTAGAACGGGACATGCACCGTACAATCTAACCTGAAATCACAGATCACACAAAACGTAGGTGAGTAACAGATATAAACAGAAAATTGAAATACCTAAGGCTAGGAATTATAAATAATTTAGCCGAAGTCCCCGGAAACGGCGCCAAAAACTTGACACGCTCCAACTGCAAGTGTACAGCTATCGGTGTAGTAATAAATTCCGGAATATCGGCTTGTCGAACCGAAGAGACTTCTTGTAAATTAATTAGAATTTCGTAACCTTTTGTGGGCACAACGCGTTGTTTATTTGTCTCTACTAAAATGAAAAGAACAATATCCTCAATTAACAGAGTGGAAAAGGTCACGATTAACGAAGAATGATTTATAACGTTACTAATAAGAAGCAAAATACCAGGAATTCTCTTTGGGATCACTAGGGATGATGTGAGTCGTGTTTTGATTCATGAAACACCACTATGTCTTCTATTATTAATCTAGCACTACACAACTCACCGAGTTACCAAGCTAATTGTCTGTACCGAAATTCAATTTAAACCGAGTTACCAAGCCTAAACCAATTTTAAGCATGCATTACGTGTATTATTCTACTTACTATCCTAACCAACACTACTGAGTTGGCAATTAATGCTATAAGATAGGTGAATATTTTGATTTACCGACTCGGAGTCACGCAGTTACCGCGTGAATCCCAATTAAGATCGATCCTACGTTAGCTACTCGCAAGAACGACAGAGATTTAACACAAACTAATCATAATAATAGGAAACATAATTGATTAAGTTCCAAATGTGAATCATAATCTCAAAACATCAAAGAAAAGACGAGTTTAATGTTTCTCATAAGCAAATACTAAAGAAAAGAAGAGTATAGAATCCAAACGAGTGATCCAATCGCTATTAAGCTTCAACAATGGCTTCTAGCTCTCAAAGAAGTCCCAAAAACCTTGCTAACTACTGAAAATCACGACCTAAAACTCTTAAATACGTTTCCATAATCATATTACAAAGTTTGGACAAATTGCGTAGAAGCCCCAAAAAGTTCCTGCGTTTTTGCGATGTCTTCGTGCAAAGACTTTTCTCTTCGTACGAAGCGTCCCCGTACGAAGACCTTGGCTCTTCGTACGAAGGCCTTCCTATGTAAGTACCGCAGCTGTGTCTAGGAAGAGATTTTCAGCAACGTGGATTTGGACTAAGTATAAACTCTTCATACGAAGACAATTGTCTTCGTACGAAGACATCTTGTTTCTGCATTTTTTCTTTGGCCTTCTCTTTGAGTTCCTCGCTTCCGAAGCTCGTTTCCATCTCCCGCATGGTCCTCCAAGCCCTATTTTCCGGTGAATCACAACACGAAAATACAACCCGCGATCATATCACAATAAAAGTTAAAAATATCATTAGAAACGCCCAGACTCAACAAGTAAAGCTCATGAACTCATGTGATCAAATTTTAGCATAATTTACTCAAAAGACGACAAATTCTCCATGTTTAGCACGCAAAACGTAGAAATATAATGCATAAAATAACTCCGAAAATGGATTTATCACAAAGTCAGTGGCCTATAAATCTTGGAGAAATCCTTTACGAAAGGCTGGTAGTAGCCTGCTAAGCCAAGGTAACTCCTGATTTCCGACACATTCTTCAGTGTAGGCCAATCCTTGATTGCTGAGATTTTTGCTAGGTCCATAGCTGTTCCTTCCTTGGAAATGATGTTCCCCTGAAATGGAAAACGATCCAACCAAAATTCGTATTTCGACAGTTTGGCATACAGTCGCTTCTGCCTCAAAGTCTTCAATACTTCTCGGAGGTGTTCTTCATGATCCTTCAAGCTCTTTGAGTACACCAGGATTTCATCGATAAAGACGACTACAACTGGTCAAGAAATGGTATCATTACCCAATTCATCAAATCCATGAATACCGCGGGTGCATTGGTCAACCCAAACAACATCACTGTGAACTCGTAGTGACCATACCTTGTACTAAAGGAAATATCTGGAATATCCTTCTCGGCCACACGAAGTTGATGATATACGGACCTTAGATCGATCTTCAAGAAGACACTAGTCCCTTATAATTGATCAAATAAGTCATCTATCCGGGGTAGCGGGTATTTGTTCTTGATGGTAGCATATTCAGTTCCCGATAATCAATGCATAACCGTAGACTTTCGTCTGTCTTCTTTACGAACAATACCGTGCTCCCCAGGGTGACACACTGGGTCGTATGTACCCTTTATCTAGAATTTATTGTATCTGGTTCTTTAGCTCCTTGAATTCAGCAGGTGCCATCCGATACGGCGCCTTTGAGATAGGTGCAGTTCCAGGTGCCAATTCTATCGTGAACTCCACCTCTCTGAGGTGGAATTCCGGGGATCTCTTTAGGGAATACATCAGGCTATTCCCTTACGAATGGTATCTCTTCTCGAATAGTTTCCTTCTTAGTTACGTCTTGGACATAACACAGGAAGGCATATTTTCCCTTCTTTACTTGGTTTTCTATGGTCTAGACTGACACTAGTTTGATGCGAGGTTCCGTATTGATACCTCAGTAGGTGATCTTTTCTCCCTTAGGCCCTTTCAGTCAAACCTTCTGACCATATCCGTCAATGACTGCTCGATACATTCCAAGCTAGTCCATTTATAAGATCACATCTACGCCTCCTAGGTTAAACTTTACTAGGTTGGCGGGTAAGGTAGTGGTTAGGATCTTCAATTCTACTCCTTCGGATATGGTGTAACAGACAGTTATGTGGCCATTAGGTGTCGCTATATGAATGGATATGCTAGAGGACTTTTGCAAACCCACTTTCTCAAGAAACGAAGACGATGTAAAGGAATAAGATGCACCCGATTCAAGCAGTACGAAAGCTGGTTGCTCAAGGACAAGGAATGTACCCGTGACACTCAATGTGCATCTTCTGCTTTAGTCCTTGTCACCACAGTGATCCTTCCCACATTTCCATTCTGACCTCCTACTCCTCCTGCTGCACCAGCTCCGTTGTTGGCATTCAACCCATATCCATCATTGTTGTTCCCATTCCTGGGTTGAGTTCCGTTATGTCATGGGTTGTAATTCTGCTGCCTTGCATAGCCATTGCCTCCGTTATTTGGTTGTTTCGGTTCCCATTCTGCTGATTCCCAAACTGCTGGTTGAGTCCAAAGTTGTTCCCCTGGTAGTTATTCTGTTGTGTCCTTCTGATATTTTTTCCTAGGTTCATTTGCTGGTTCCCGACTGGTGGTGAGCGGCACTCATAAGCTTGATGTCCTCTCTTACCACAATTGTTGCAAGTGACTGCATTTCCTTCACAATCTGTCCATGGGTAGTTGCGTGGGAATCATTTGCATAAATAAAGGCGAGTTTTCTGAGCCCCAGTGTTCTCCTGTTTGCCACGATGCTATCCTTGGTTTCCTCCACCATTTTTGGGATTGAACCTTTGATTGGCCTTGAAAAATTTTTTGTCGCTTCCTCCTGCCTCTTCTAGCTTAACTTTCTTGTGTTTCTCTTCTTGGGAGACACAGACTCGCCAGATGTCAACAGCTCTATCGTAGGCTTTGGGGAGAGTAAAGTAGGTTCTGCTCTGCTCAGCAGAGACTCATGTAGCCTTTCATGTAATCCTCAGATGAACTGAGAAACCTTGGAATCTTTATCAGACACCATATTGCCCACAAACCGCGTCAACTCCGTAATTTTTTGGAAATACTTAGTTACAGAGTCATTTCCTTGATGTAGGTTCTGGAATTCTATTTCCTTGCGCCTCTTCACATGATGGGGGTAGAAACGAAATGTGAGAGCAGATTGAAGGGTTCCCAGTTAAAGTTGGGATTTGCTAGAAGGGTTTCTCGTGCATTTCTCCACCAAAGATTCGCTTGAATTTTTAAGTAGAAGACTGCACAGTTGACCTTCCGATCGTCAGGGAATTCGATTGTTTTGAGGATCTTATCCATCTCCATGATCCCATCTTCCAATTCAACAAGATCCTCTTTTTCAGTGAATTCCATTAGCTTCATTTATGCCACCTTTTTGGCCCAGTTAGGTCCTGCTTGGCCTCTGTTGTTCATCATGTGGGTCATTTGCGGGAAGAATTGCTCCATGCTGACGTTTTCAGCCATTTGTCTCTGTCAAACTGTCCTAAAGCGATATTTTAGAGGTCTATCAGTCACACCCTATGGTATCCTCGGTTACGGTCGCAGATATTTTAACAATTATTTCTCAATTATCCAGTACAATTATCACGTAATATAACAGATAAACATGCATCACATAGCATATTTCACGATAAAGCAAATATAACGCGTGTTCCCAAATGAAATGGTACTCCTAGTATGAATCGAGTTTTGTTCTCTTCCTTCTTCCTACTTACTATCATGGAAGTGATGATTATTCGCAACCAGTAAACTGTATGTTGAATCAATCTGATTCACTTAAGACTATAACACACATCACTTCTTGAGAGAGGTTGCGAGTGGGCGGAAGATTCCAAGACCTATACATAAGCCACCCATAACCCGATCGTCTTTTCCAATTTTAATTATCTTTCGCTATGTTCATTTTAAGAAGCCCAACATATTTTAATACCCATTTTGGATTGCCGCACTCTAATACCACTTGCAACGACCCCCTTATCCGGCTCAGACAAGACCGGGAGGGCGATGCTAAAAGTAATGGCGGAAAATCAAAAGCACAACATCCCAACATATATATTACATACTATTAAAATTTACAGCACATTCTCAAGTCTTTCATACGTTTCTATTATACATTATGCTAACATTATTCACACTATTTTCCAAATTCTGACCGAACCTCCTTAGTGCATCTCGTACCCGGTCATGCCATAGTGCATGTTTGGTATCGCCCAATTGGATTAAAATCAGCCTCTTTTCAACAATCTCATTTGTTATGCATGCAGTTTTTAATCTGATAATCTGCAGATTAAAATAATCTCTGTGCAATAGTAAAATCTCCAAAATTGGGGATTCGGCAGTGGGAAATCTATGAAAAATTATATTTGATATTTTTTTTAAATTATCATGATCACAATTCAGTTATAAATAGGTGTATTCAATTATTTGACTTTAAAGGTCTTTAAATTTTGTTAAATTGATTAGGTTGGTGATCTATAATTTCATCTCATACCAAACAGATTGTGATTCTCAGTTAAGTTGGATTTTCTTCTCAGATTATTTTCAGCTGATTATTGATATTTTCAGTTGGTACCAAACATGCTCATAGTCTTCTTCTTCTAAACCTGCGGTGGGAAGGAAAACAAGAATCGCAGTTTCTACAATCAGCATAAAGTACTGAGTAAGCAAACACCCGAGCTCGTAAAAAAAAGGAGGATAGATCATCATTTTATTTCATGTCAAAACATAAGGAGGAATAAGTTAGAAAATTTTAAATTAATCAACGAATTAAGAATGCAAATACAACTCTTATCTTTGGAATTTTCCTTCTTACTCTGTAGCGGGGAGTAATACCCCGATCATGTCTTCTTTCTATTCATAAATATACTTGTCTCATAGAAAAGTCATTTGTAACTTTGTTGATACGGGAAAAATATCTACTATACTGTCACTAGCATCCATGACCTTAAGTGTCGGCACCCCCCTAAGACTTCTTGTGGCCAGAGAGGTGAGTACATGGAGCGACCCGACAGGTTGCGACCGGGTTAATATAATGGGGATCGAGTGACCGAAGTCAACACGATAATAATAATAAGTTTCTCCCGTACAACTCTTTCCACTTTACATTATTTGTGTGACAATTTCAAAGGAAATATTACAAATTGTAAACAAATCTCAAATAAAACCTATATATCACAAAACACATTTTAAGAAAACATTTAAAATTCATATTATGACACGAAAGGAGCTAGGCACGCTAGGCTAGGCATATTTACTTACCTTGATCCTCAGCAATTGGCATGTAAAGTCCCCTAGAAGATCACGTAGCCCTTGTCTACAGACTTGTCACCTACACGTTACATTCCTTTATTCGATCACAAGTGTATCAACACAAGTATGCAATTGTAAATTACTATAGGCCTAACAAGTTTCATTCGAAATCTCTTAATTCTCCCTATATACATATATATTTCTTTTAGTAATATTAAAAATTTTAATATTATATAGAAACTCATAACTTAGGTCCATAAACTCTTAAAACTTACTTAATACTAATTTTATTAACATATATATTTCCAAGTAACCAAGAAATTATTTAATGAATAATGTTGTTAAATTAGCCTTTTATTTATCGAATTTACAAAACTAACTATTTATAATATTTTTAGTGAATGAATACAAGTTGGAGAAATCACTCTTTTTATTAATACAAATAAATGTTCGTTGTCAATTGAGAAAGCCGTTAACTTAAATTCGAAGATACTTCTTATTTACCAACTAATTTAAAACAAACTGAAAATCAACAATTACAAGTTATGCTTCTAGCTTGTTTATTTCCAAGTAAATAAATTCTATTTAACTAGCCCATATTTTATCTATATTATTTAATTACTTAACTTACTCTTAGTTTGCTGTTGTTGTTGTTATTATTATATTATTATTATTATTATTATTATTATTATTATTATTATTATTATTAATTAGAATAGTAACTAAAAAGTGTAGAAATTGATTTAAACTTTAAAATTACATTTTTATCTTATTTCTATATTTTCTGACTGTTAAATAACAAAGAAACCCCCATGTTGTGCCGAAAGAACAAAAATACCCCAAACAGTTTCATAAGCCAGACATATTACCCCTTAGTTTTTCCGAAACTACACAACCCCCCTCCCCCAACAAGAGAATGTTGATTCTAATTAGAATAAAACAAAAATCAAATCCTCGAGACATGATTTTGACTATATAAATTAACTCAGAGCAAAGATTAGAGCATACCGGAACTAAAAATCGCAAGAAATTATCGAGAAACGATCCGGGTTGAGTCGCCGAAAAACAGCGCCGGAGGTGGGCTCGACCGGAGCTTTTCTGGTGGATTCTGTGCGCGGTTGAGGCTTTTCCTATCTTGGCCGGACCCTTAGGAATCTACTGGAACGGGGAGAGAGTCGTGGGTGGCTCTGTTTTCGGTTACCCGAATTCTCGTCGGCGTTAATGTCGGTTCGGCGGTGGTGTTTGTTGCACCGATGACTTCTGCTTCTTTTTCTTCTGGTTTCTTCTCTCTCTTTCTTCGTCTAGGCTCATAGAATTAAAGGAAAGAGAGAGAGAGAGAGAGAGAGAGAGAGAGAGAGAGAGAGAGAGAGAGAGAGAGAGAGAGAGAGAGATAGAGAGAGAGAGAGAGAAAGGAGAGAAGAGGAGATGGGCTTGGTGGTGTTTCGGTAATTCTCGTAGGAAGTTGCAGCGGCTGTGGTGGTGGCTTCTAGCCACTGCAGCTGTTTCTGTTTTGTGGATCTGATCGTGACGGAGAGCAAGAAGAGGGAGAGACAGATAAAATGAAGATAAGAGGAAGGTGTGGGTGGTTGTGCTCTCGGTGGTGGTGTTGGTGGTGGTCGGAGATGAAGAAGATAATGATGACGATGGTGGTGATGAAGGTAGTGGTTGTGTTGGTGTGTTCTCCGAAGGAGAAGAGAAACGTGGCTTTATAGGAGAAGAGAGTGATGGAGGTGGCGGTGATTGTTTGGGGCAAAGAGGCTGCCGAAGGAAAAAGAGAAAGAAGAATAAGAAAAAATGAAGAAGAAAAATGAAAGAAAACAAGGAGGAAGAAGATAAGAAAGAAAAAATATGATGACACATTCTTTGGAAATTATTTGGTGTGGATAGACATATCAACTTTGTTTGTGATTGTGTGTGGCATAACTACGAAGTTACGCGGTGGTTTTACCCTCGTTAACGACTAAGATAAAGAAACATGTACAAACTATCTACGGATATTAACCCAAATTTTCTAAATTTCATTCAACTTTCTCAATTATAAAATATGATATTTTATCCAATATTATCTTTTGCTACTAAATTCTCGTTTAGCTCTCCAATTACTATTATACCCCTAATAATTATAAGGGGTATTACAATCTGGCTCACTATTCACGATGTGACATACGACTCAGTCTGCATATGGCCCAAAGACTTAGCGATCTTGCTGGTGGCTTTATTCAATTCCACCGCGATAACCTTTCTAGCAGTTTGCAAAGCTCCATGAAGGTCCTTATCAATATTGACATCGGACATCCTCTGCTTCCTGGAGCTACACTCATCCTCGAAAATGGAGGCCGCATAATTATCCACTATTGGTACGACCGTATCTACCGGCTTTGTTACCGATGCGGAAAGATAGGCCACACATAGTTTTACTGATCCTTGTCACACGCCGCAGCTATGAAGCACCAGTGCTTTCGTATTGGTACTTTGGTGGACTGTTTTGCCACTACGGTTCACCACTACAATGACGCCCCGCTCTACACCAGGTTCCTCTGTTCATTTTTAACATCAATACTCACCGCACCACAAGTTTCTCTTCGAGATTTATTGAAGGCCCAACACGTATTGAATGGAACCAAGAAGCCGGTGGTACCTACCGTTGGTTTCTATGGCTACCCTTCCCTCCCAAACCTGCAACTCTGACTCCGGCATGGTCACCGCCGAAAACAGCGGAGCTCTCTCCACTTAACTCCTCATAGGTATGGACACTCACCCATCTAAACACACTCTGCACCAAATATCCTCCGACACAAAGGTTTCAAGGGGGCATGAACCTCAACATTCAGGGTCCAGGTTTCGATGAAAGCGTTGATATTGAGGGTCTGTCTCCACCGCTAGCTTCTCAGGTCGTACCGATGTCTCCACAGGCGGCCATGCAAAACCCTTTACCACTTTACGAAGACAATGATGATGATGATGGGTGAGCCCGCATCAATGCGTCGTAATTTAGTTACTCTCTCTCTCAGGAGACACGAATTTTATGTTACACCACTAGCATACATATACCTAGCTACCCTTCTTTTGACACGGCAACCCCTATAATTTACTCTACCGAAGAGGGGTTTTTCGCGAATATCCAACAATAGTTTCCGCGGTTGCAATGACAACCATTGCATGGAATGTCGTGGTTTCGGACATCCCCTGGCTATTCATACCGCGCATAAAATTTCCCTCGAGTACCACCCCGTGCTAACTTTTCTAGTATGAAACTAAATCGCCTACTACCACTGCCTCCACTATACTTCGCAAATGGGGTTATTTATTTTATGACGGAATTGACTCAGAAGTACAAAGCGGTGGTCTTTTGGTCGCTTGGAAACCTTTTATCAACTTCAAAATTACGCACAAGCCGAAGCGTTTAATCCTTGGCATTTTCCACTATAACCTGGGATCTTGGCATTTGGCTTATATTTATGGCACGCCAACTTTCGTTGATCGCCATGCGACATGGGACTTCCTCCAATCCGCGTTAGCCTCCGTAACAGGACTGTTGGGATGTTTGGCCGACTTCAATAAAATTTTATCTCCCTTTGGCAAACTGACGCCTTCTGCGGCCTGAAGTTGCACTCATATACCTGGCTCAGCCCGGTTTCGTAGCTTGCAACGGGCTTGCGACCTCCAAGAGCTTTCCCTGCGAGGCGCCCATTTCATGGTCAAATACAACTTAGAAATGACTGCACCACTGTTTTTCCAACCCCAGTTGGCATCAATTATACAGCTCTACATATCTCCTATATTTACCCATTATGGCCTCTGACCATGGCACGTGTTTACTTTACCTACGTAATCCGGAGCAACTTCCAGGGCGTAGTTTTAAACTTTAATACTTCTGGTTGCACTATGAATGCAGCTACGAAATCATTACAGAATCTTGGAATACCCCCGTCAAAGGCTCTCCATCCTACTACCTTGTCATCCGTTGCAAATGAATGAAGTCTATGCTCAAAACATGGCCTCATTAAGGCATCAGACCAATTGTAGAGCATATACAACATACTAAAACAATTCTTTAACATCTATCTCAATACTTCATCCTTCTTTTTGGTACCCCGACATCATTTTGGCAGAACCAAGAACAGCAGGCATGTGCTACCTTACACGAGCTCCTTCTGCAAGAAGAGACCCTATGGGCACAACGAAAGAAGGTTTGTTGGCTAACTCCTGGTGATCGTAACACCCATTTTTTCCATATCCTATACAAGAAGTGCATCTGTTGCAACCGTATCTTGGCCATATAATCGGCAGATGGGAGGGTGTTCATCTCTGAATCGGACTTAAAGCCCACCTCCTTGCCCATTTCAACTCCTTTTACCGGACACACCAGCCACACCCCTAAACTATCCAAGACTGGTACGGGTGGTGTCACTTCACTCGCGTCTTCAGCCAGAACACCTAAATTTTTTAAATCAACCTTTCACGTCAAGTGAAGACCCGCAAGAAGTATTCCAGAAGCATCCCTACAAAGCATCGTGATCTGACGACATTCCCTTGTTTTCTTCCAAAAATCCTGGCACAATTTCGGACCATCCACCTCCACATCAGTTTCTCTTTCCTCAGTTCCGCACACGTGCTTAAACAACTCAATCACACCTCCATTTTCCTTATCCCAAAGTCAATACCCCAACAACCACTACCGATTCTGACCTATAAGTCTCTGCACCACCACATAAAAAATCATTTTCAGAGTTTTTAATTGACAATGGTTTTAAGATAGGTCTAGTAGACATAACTCTTTTTATTAAGAATCATGAAAAGGATTTGTTAGTAGTAAAGATTTATGTTGACGATATACTATTTGGTGCTACTAATGATGCTCTTTCAGAAGAGTTTTCAAGTCTAATGTGCATGTAATTTGAGATGAGCTTAATGGGAGAATTGAATTTCTTTCTTGGACTTCATGTACATCAAATCAAGAATGGAATATTTTTACATCAAGGGAAATATACCAAGGAATTGTTAAAAAAGTACAATATGTCTCAGTCCAAGGTTTTAAAGACCCCTATGATTTCATCATTATCCTTAGACAAGGATACAAGTGGTAAGAGTGTGAATCAAAAGGATTACAGAGGTATGGTTGGTTCACTATTGTATCTGACTGCTAGTAGATCAGATATTATGTTTAGTGTCTGTATGTGTGCAAGGTTTCAAGCAGATCCTAAGGAAATTAATTTGGTGGCTATCAAAAGGATTTTTAGATATTTGAATGGAACCAAAGACTTAGGGATTTGGTATCCAAGAAGAACTAATTTCTTGTTGAGTGGTAATTCAGATGCAGACTTTGCAGGCTACAAGTTGGATAGAAAAAGTTCTTTAGGGTGTTGCAAATTCCTTGGATCATCATTGATTAGTTAGCCTTCAAAGAAACAAAATTCAGTATCCTTGTCACTTGCAGAAACTGAATACATTGCAGCAGGTGCTTGTTGTTCACAAGTACTATGGATTCCTCAACAATTAAGAGATCTCGGATATGAAGAAAAAAATGTGCCTACAACTGTGATAATACAAGTGCCATTTCAATATTAAAGAATCTTGTGCATCATTCTATATTTAAGCACATTAATGTAAGACATCATTTCATAAGAGATCATGCTGAGAAATGTGATGTATCTTTATCTTTCATTTCAAATATTATGCATATAGCTGATATCTTTACTTAACTTAGTCCATATGAGAGGTTTTCATCCCTAAGGCTTGAATTGGGTATGCTAAACAAGGATGCATTGGTTTAGGGGGAGTATAAGTTCTTATATGTATTGTGTGTGAAAATCTCAAAGCATTGAGATCATATTTGTTGGAATAGGTGCCCTTGAGGAAATCTAGTTTAGTATGAACAATAAATTGGCTAGAACATTCATTGTATAATTTATTGGATATTTAATATATTGAAGTCCTTCGATTTACAATTGTGTTTTTTTATATTAAATAACCATAGTCCAATATAATGATTGATGGGACAACCATATATAGACTAGTATGGGGTTGGATTGATATGGAGATATCACGATCCAACACATGGGTATGCATTAGGAGTAATGGCATACTCGATTGACCCAACTCCGAGAAGGCTACATACAAGTTATGTAAAGTCACAAGTGCTTCTCGCGGTGACAACGGTATTGTCATCCTTAGACTTGAAGTCACTAGATCTTCTAGTTGTGGAATATTGTTTTTGGTAGCTTCAAACGCTACACCGTGATTGGGTAGACATAAAGGCGCGTATTGGACACAATAGGAAGCAAGCTTAGATATCGTAGTGATGTAGATAGAATTTGTCCCTCCCACATAATTCGAGCAAATATCCTAGGCCACTCGAGGGATAGTTCTTATATAATGTCTGGCCATACGCAAATAAATCAATATAGGATATTGATGTTATTTGCATGAATAAGGCTATTCCCACGATCGAGGAACAATGGATTATATATACGAGTGTGACTTGTATGTCTCTTGTCCAATCCGGATATTGAGAAAAAGGGGTGAGACAATAGTTGCACAAGGTTTGTCAAGATGACTATTTCTATTTGTTGGCTAGAATGGATGTCTTGCTAGAGGCTGCTCCATATTAGTAAATAGTTACTACCAACTAAATAGAACATATGGGGTCACACGCCATATAGGATTGAACTAGACTTCAGAATTAATTAATTATTACTATTAATTAATTATAAGGATCAAATCGCAACAACTTGCTAACTTAGTAAGACTAATATGCAAGTTGGACTAATCCGAACTTGAGTAGGATTAGGAGAGGGCCTTTATGTAGTAACAAGGAGTTATAGGAATATATAAAGGATGCTCCTATCTTCCTTACATACAACTTATTCTCATTACATACATTTATTCGGTGAGAAGGAATGAGAGAGCAAAACAACAAGGAGGCCGAACCCCCTTGTGTCCGCCCCACTATCTTGGTGCTCCGTTGCGCGATTTCTTCGTTCTCTTCTATTTATCCTAGCTAGCACAAGGTGTTTGTGATAGAACCTTTTACGGGCTATAGATTAATGTTATTTTCCACAGTATCATGAGATATTTGAGCTTAATTGTTGAAAATATGTTGTGTTTTATCACTTGATGCTTCATATGCGCTTTATTGTTAGTCCGGGCGTTTCTATGCATATTTCCTTGTTATTTGTCAAATATAATCGCTTGGTATGTTTGTTCATGTTGTCTTGGAATGAAAAAATGCTAATCATTTGATAGGAGGCATGGAACGAACTTCGGAAACAACGGAAGCACGAGTGGAGTAAAGAGAAGCTGAACTGGAGGAGCTAGGATGACCATCTTGCACTAATCTGAAGATATATTGAGTTCTACAATTAATTTGGGAGTGAGACCAGTGCAAAATGAAAGTAAACTTAAAGATCTTTTTAACTATAGGTCACAGAGCTTAATCGAAGTTCAGATGAGAAAGTAATGGCCCGCGCACGATCAGCTTACAATTCTGGACGGGAATCACAAACTGGAGGGGCTGAAATGCAATTTCAGCAAAGTACATTGAAAATTTGCACCAGCTGGTTAAAAAAAACGTGAGGAAGGCCTGGAAAAAGGATATTCACACACGGGAGAGAGAGAGAGAGGACGACGGGAGAGCTCAAGGAAGAGAGGATTCGCCCCCCATCTTCAAGGATCTCATCATTTGATTCTTTTTCTTCATCTCTTGTACCATTTTCTACGGAGAACATGATTTTGTCAAGATATTGCATGTCTAGCTAAACTCGTAGCTAGATGATTATGGAGAACTTGGGTTTACTTGGTTGTTTAATGGATTCATGGATTTACTTCATGCTTAAAGCTAAATTTCACTCTTGATTTCATTCATTCTTCTGCTTGAGTTCTTAATTCTTAGCATGTGAGGCTTGATCACCCATATCATGTTAGTTATCTAGGAGAGTGTATGAAAATAACTCAACCATAGGTTCGTGAAGAGTAGGAAGACACTCTTAATATTCTTGAGACTGAGAGGTGAAAGAATGTGGGTGATCGTATGAGGATTGTTTCAGTTGTTAATGCTAGAGTGATAACTTTGCAAGGTTGAGAGGTCTTGTAGGTACCTTTATCATATAATCTAGAGTAGTGTGGTTAGCAACATTAGGCTGAAAGGATCTGTTGTTTAGTACAATACTGTGTGATAAATGATTGAAAGATATGTATTGCGAGTATAATCTGTTATGTTTGAAGAAGAAGTGAAGTGTTGTGAATGGAATCCGGAAATCAACTAAGAATCCTATGGACCCTAAATCATCTAGTTTTTCCATACTCTTAGTACTATTATTCAGTTAATTTGAAGTTCTTAGCTACGTAGAGCCACTTAATTGAGGGTGTAAAACTTATAAACATTCAAACCCTTTTTATCGGTTACTTTGTACCCAAAAGTTGATTAACGATTGGCTAATAGTAGTTCAACTCTCTGTGGGTTCGACAACTCGGGGTCCTAAAGACTTCACTTTACTACTTTACCGTATACTTGCACAACAACGCGTATTTTACACGCGTCAGTTTGGAAGATCTATATCTCAATACTAGGCCTGGATCAACCGTAGAGACATGATACTTTTCGTGTGAGTAGTCATCAAGGGGACCCACAAGGTACATAACACAAATCATTTTCCATCTTCATGATTTCTCTTCCTGTGATCCTTGGAGGGTATTGGTCGGATATATTTATTGTTTTCCCGCTGTGTCTCCATGATCAAACCCCTAAAATAATTTCCTATCCTTGAAAGTATGCTTCAAAGCTTTAAAGTTTTGCGGCAACTTTGAAATTTCTCAAAGCTTTGGACTACTGTTTCAAAGCTTTGGTGAATAAGCTGTGTAGTATTGTTCAAAAGTTGGATCAAGGAATATTTTTTAGTATCTTACGGATAATTATAGTACAATTTTAATTTTCAGAGATTTGTGCAAAATATCCAAAAAATATCTCAAGAATATCTTTAAAGATCTGATTTTGCATGCACTTCTATTTTGAGTCCAAATCTTCTACCTACTTAAGCCAACTTCAGGGCTTTTTTTCTCTCATTCTCAATCTCTTTCTCTCCGTCTTTATCCATCTATTTTCTCTCTAAACCCTCTGAAAACCTTAAAACCCAATGGAGAAAAAATCTAAAAGAATCAAGCAGCAAGGTGAGGGTTCTTCAAAGAGAATCAAGAGGAAAGGAAATATTAAGATCACCATTAATGGATCAGACTCTGAGGATACAGTCAGAATGCATGAAACTTTTCTACCATCGAAGAAAATAAAGAAGGGGAAGGAAGTTCAAGAAGCTTGGTCAGAATCTGAATAAAAAACAGAGGCAGTGGTGAAGGATAAGGAACAGGGGAATAAGGATCAAGGTGATAAGTCAACTGACAAGAAGAAAGTGGATGCTAAAGAGAAGAAGTTTGAGGAAGAGAAGAAGGGTGATCAAACACCAAAAGGGAAGAAGCCAAAGGAGAAGAAAGGTGATCCATCTACAGAAAAGAAGGAGAGAGTCAAGCACAAAAACTTCTGGACAAGGTAAGAAGATTCTTCCAGAATCTTGGTTTATAAATCCAGAAGTTAAAGCAATTTGGATGGATGGGTATGCCTCTTCAATAAATTTCCCATTGCAGTAGGATATGTGAAGAATTGTGAAGTAAATTGGATATTGACTTCATTAGGAAGTTAAAAGATTCATCTATTTGGAAGATGGTAAGTCCAAACTCAGAGGCTTATCCTAGGCTAACTAGGTTGTTTTATTTGAATTTGGTTCAAGAATTTGATGATAATGATAGCTATGTTTTGACCTCTAAGGTTGCTGGAATTGATATGAGGTTAGACCATAATGGTTTTGCCAATGTATTGGGAGTACCTAGGGAATATAGAGTGCATGAACATCCTGATAGGAGGGAGTGTTTGGAGACGGACAAGTCTATGTTTTCCTTGGATGGAACACCAACTGGACCTAAACAGTTAACAAATTCTTTGTTCAACTGTGAAGCCAAAATCTTATTTTTAATCATCATGATGTGTTTGGTACCAAGGGAGAATTCTAAAGAGCTGGTGACTGACAGGGTTTTAATTTTAATCTACTTGATCTGCCAAGACTTTGGAGTTGATTTGCCTAGTGTGATCATGGAGCACATGGTTTACTGTGGAACTAGGACTTAGAAATTATTATTTTACTTATGCAAATCGGTTGCCACTATTCTTTATGTACTTTGGAGTTCCAATGGAAGATGAAGAGAAATCACCAAGTGGTTTTGGGTTGGTTGATGAAACTTCACTTTAAAGGATTGGAGTTGTTCAGAATGGCAAAGGGAAATGGAAATTCTATTCTGACTTGCCTGCTAAAGAGCTGAAGGAAAAGGATTGCATTAAACCAAGAGCAGCAACGACATCAAAGGCACCAGGTAACTTGGATTTCTCTCAGGTTCTCGATAGAGTTGAGGTCTTAGAGGATGGTATTGAAGATCTTAAGCAAAGGTTGTTTGATATGTCTATTGAATTTGGGAAGTTCAAATGCTTGGTGACTTCAATGGAAGGGAAGCTGGGTGTGATAATCAAAGGATTGGACTTGGAGAAGATACCATATGATGAAAGTAGAGCTACCAGTATTGATTCAGAGGAAGTCATTAGGGAAGTGATGAAGAAACATAAGAAGAAGAAGGTTCCAATAGTTCTAGCTTCAAAAGATCTGAACAGTCTAATGATGAAGATGGTGGTGAGGAGACCGCTGAGGAAGTTGCTGAGAAGAATGTTGCAACAGTTGAAGAAGTCATTGCTGAAGTGGTTGATGATTTTAAGGTTGAGAATGTGGAAGAACAAGATGAGAATTTAAAAGGAAAAAGTTGGGAATGAAGAAGAATCAGATGAAGAAAAAGAATAGGAAGAACAAGTGGATACTAAAAGTACAAAGGACATGGGCAAGTGAAAAGTTCAAGGAGGAAAGAAGACTTCTAAGAAGAGTGCTGATACTGGAACCCCAAAGCCTTGAAACCTCTTCTTTCTGAACCTTTCTTTCTTTCTTTCTTTCTTTCTTTAAAAGTCATGAAGTCTTTTTATTATTTTAAAAAACCTCAGAACTTGAACCACATTTCTTCTACTCTTTTGGATGCTGATATTTGGATGTTGTAGGATTAATTTGGATGTTGTAGGATTACTGGCTTCATTTATGCTGGTTTTCATTTATGCTATTAGTTTTTGTTTGATATATCTGTGATATGTGTTAAATAAATTGTGATATGCTTATTTCATATTTATCCTATTTTGCTAAGTTTTATGATGACTTGAGTTGCAGGATGTCTTGAAAAGCAATAATATTGTTTTGTCTTTCATCAATGGGGAGATTGATAGTTCAAGTTCATTAGCTTGAATGTGTATACAAACTTATGGGGAGTTATAAATTAGATGATGAAAGCCACAAAATCAGAGACAATAAGTCTCAAAGCTCTAAATCTTTGAGATTCTATACTGTTTGTGCTAACTATATATTGTGCTTAACAGTTTTTGTGTTGCGGGCTTAGATATGGGATTGAGTGATGATCTTATCATTCAATAGTGTGTGTGAAAAATGTTATTGAGCTTCTGTTTTGATTGATTGAGTTATACAAATTGCAGGATTCAGTTTCAGGTTCAATCAGGGGAGCTGGTAATCAAAGCTCCAAAGCTTTGAGATTGCCCTATGCTCATAACTGGTTAAGTGTGCCTAACTGATTTCTTTATGCAGGAAGACTTATGTGGATTCATGACTGGATAATGAGTTAATATAATTATGTATTATGTTATTCTTCTTGTCTTACATATATATATATATATACGTATGGATTTTTATATTGAGTTGTATCTCAGGCAAAATAGCCAGGGTTTCTGGTTAAACTGATTTGTCTAACATATCAGATTCTATAGCTATTGTTTCTGGATTTTTTTGATCTTTTTTGCTGAGTATATGCAGGTTTGTTGGTCGTCCAAACGTCCCTAAACAAAATCTAACAGCTATCCAAACATAGCTGTTGAAAGAAGCATCCAATGGGGTGAGGATTTGTAGGAATTAAGTTCCTAAAATCTATCAAGCAGTTGCATAATGTTGTTATAAGCTGAAGTTTGAATTTCAAACAAAAGGGGAGACACAGAGAGAGGCTTATCAACAGATATTTGAAGAGTGTTTTCATCCTTCGGAGATCAAGTTACATAGCTCTTCAAAAAATAAAACAATTCGACACTGCAGGAGAAGAAGATCAATCATCCAATCTGAAGAACACTTCCAAGCATTATTGCTTATCTTTTCTGTGTTCTTCAAACTGTATTGAGCTTGTATTATTCATTCTAATTTTCTTAACCTCACAAACTTAGAAGTTTAGTTGTTAAATTGAACAATAAGAGGTTCATATTATTTCAACAGGTTGTAGTTGTTACTTGATAGGCTAGGAACCACAAGTTGTATAAGTGTAGGGTAGCTCACAGGCTTGAGATCTGGGGATAAATATGGGTGATTAATAAGAAGTGTGTTCAAATCCTGGAGGGATTTGATCCCTCAGGCAGAGACTAGGTCTAATTGTGACTGAAATCTGTAAAAATCCTGTGTTCTAGAGCTTTACTTTATTGCTTTTTATTCCTCTTGCAAATCAGTTCAAAACAGATATGCTCTAAAGTTTTGGATAATTTCCTATCTCAAACCTTTGAAGCTTCTGACAGTTGTAATTTTATCTCAAGCTTTCAAACCTTTTCAAAGATTTGAGATTTCATTTACACATTAGCTTAATGTTTCAAACGGCTAGTTTTATCAAAAGGTTCCATACTCTATTCAATCACCCCCTCCTTCTGGAGTATTAGATCTTGTTTTATACTTACATTACAAACTTTCAGTTATCCAGAGTAGAGGGCTCACCCTCGTTGGTTGAATGCGTGGAAGACGATTTAGCTGCTTTGGCAAATACTAAGACATGGGATTTTGTTCGGTTACCCCTGTTAAAACCCTAGTAAGTTGTAGATGGATGTATAAGGTTAAGACTCGTTCAGATGGATCTGTTGAAAGATATAAGGCCCAATTGGTAGCAAGGGGTTACCCACACGATTATGGCACTGACTATGAGGCGACCTTTCTTCAAGTTGCTCGAATCACCACACTTCGCACTCTGATAGCCCTGGCTGCTCGGAGGCGTTTGTCCTTGTTCCATATGGATGTTAATAATGCATTTCTTAACGATGATCATAAGGAGGAGGTGTATATTCAACCTCCACCTAGTCTCGGGGTTTCCAACTCACATGTGTGTCGTCTGTGTCACACATTATATGGGTTGTAACAAGCCCCTCAGGCTTGGTTTGATAAATTTCGTTCCACAATGCTCAACCTTGGTTTCTCTTCTAGTGCATATGACTCAGCTCTGTTTATTTGTCATACAAATCGTTGAATTATCCTTTTACTGATCTATGTGGATGATATGAAAATCAATGGGGATTATTAGGTCGGTATTACTAAGCTGAAGGAGTCCTTGAATCGCCACATTGAGATGAAAGACTTGGCACCTCTCAGTTATTTCTTCGGTCTTGAGGTCACTTCTGATGCTGATGGATACTCTCTCACACACGCTTAGTTTGCCTAATATATTATTGCCCGTGCAGAACTGACCAATCAAAATGTCGACTAAACCCCAATTGGAGCCCAGCTTGAAACTTGCCTCCTGGAAGGGTGAGCTGCCATCTGACCCTACTCGATATTGACGAATTATTGGTAGTCTAGTTCAATTATCTCACTGTCACTCGTCGAAACATATGTTACACAGTTCATCAGTTTAGGCAATTCTTAACTGCTTCAAAGGTTAGTGCTTAAGAAAATGTCTCGTGTAATTAAGAAACAAATTTTTATTTCCTAATTATTGAATTTGTTTCATAATTTTTCCTATTTAAGGCATGTACCTTTTTTTGACAAGGAGTAACCTTTTTTTTAGAGTAAGGGAAGTGATTATTTGATCAAATTTCAATTTCTTTATGTAATTATTTGATCAATTTTTTATTTCGTGTATTTTATTTATTTATTTCACTTCTTGTCGATAGTATGATATAAAAAGTGAAATGGAACGGCAGTTTATATGCTCTTGTCTTTCCTAAAATAGTAATTTACTTTAAGGATACTAAATATTTTTTGTTGTAATTGATTTAATTTAATTTCTTCCACAAAATAACTGTTTTATTCAAAAATATATTTTTCTTAGTCCATGATCATTATCAATTTTAGAACCTTTCTTCTTAAAATAATATTGAAAAATATGCCTACATTCTAAAAAACTTAAAATATATGCATAAATAATGTCGGGTTAGTAGAACAGAAACATATATTCTTATTTAAAATCTTTAAAAAGATATTTTATTTTTAAATAATTCCATAACGTTGGCTCTTAAATACGATACGCTGCCATTTTTATTTATATTAATTCAGATAATGAATTTCTTATTATTTAAATTTTACAAAAATATTTTCATTCATTTTTTTAAGTCCATATTGTTTTTGAGAAAATATTCGTTAATTAGTTTTAGAAAATTTCTTCCTAATGATGCGATTGAAACCAAGCGCCTACATTTTAATGAAATGTATAAATAAGGGCGGATTTGTAGAAAAAATATATTTTCAACTACCCCTCCCCTGCTGATTGAATTTTTTTTGAATTCTATTTTATTTATCAATAATGCAATAAAAATTTGCACTTGGATGTGATAAGTTAAAATATTTTCAATTAATGTATATTAAGTATTTTTTCTACTCATGCATCCTATTGGGGATTTACAAATGACATATTTTAATTGGCTATTATATTATACTACTCGTTAGCCCGCGCGATGCGCAAGGTTAGCACGACACAAGAATTTTCGTCATCGTCATAAGATTCTACAAATCAGGTATAAGTTATGAGCCAAGATATGGGTGAACCTATAGAGATGTTCTCTGAAGTAGGCTCTTTCTTTTTGATGTAGAAAATATGTGGGGGATATGCACTTGATCTGGACTACTCAAAATGCGCAACTCTCACCATTACACTTGAGTTATCAATATACAGTGATAAAGTATAAATAAATATGACAATTCAAATTATGAAATTATTCGAAAATAGACAGCTCGCATTTACATATAATTTTAAATTATGAAATCTCATATGATACAAAGTACAGTTCAAATTATTTCTAAACTAGAAAATGACCCGTGTCCGTAGGGCACTACAATAATAAACAACCAATGCCCATATAATATTATAAAAAATAAATTAAAATCAAATTATTTGTAATTAGAGATATCATTGTGGTTCATTTTCGTGTTTTACATGTTTAAGATATGTTAGATAATGGATGAAAATAATCATGAATATATGATGAGATAAGAAAGAGATTATTGAAGATGCAAATATTATCTTGTCCTTAATTAACTATATCATAACTTATTTTTTATAACATGTGTCAATCAGAGAAAATATCAATCAATTGATCAAAGTCTCAAGACTTTTCTAGCTATTGGACGGTTAGGATCTTTTCATCAACACTTTTTAGAGGGAAACACCTATCTGATTTATTACATAGATTTTTTGAAGTTAAACCTAAAAATCAAGATCTACATACAATTGCAGTATGAATAGTATTCCTTTAACTCTCAAAATATTTTTCTTGTCTATCAAGAAAGACAGTTTGGCTCCTACTTGTCCTTGAGAGTGTATTATGGAGATCTGTTAAATCGATTGTTTGTCCAAAAATTAATACCAAACATGTTTCTAGCTTTGTGCATACTTCGCTCTTACACATTGGAAGACATATAAATGAATGAATGCACATGATGATTATTGATAACTCCGTTTTCGGAGTTATTTTATTGTTTATTTTGATACATTTTGTACGCCCATCATGGAGAATCTAGCGTCTTTTTTAGTAAATCGTGCTTTAATTGTTGATAAACAGTTCATGCGTTAAATGGGAAGTTCAGGCGTTTCGTACATCAGTTTATTCGTTATTTATTATATTTTTTCACATTTGTTCTTCGGGGGGGGTGTTAGATTTTATATTTCAGGAACGGAGTACGCAAGGAACACTTGGAGAAAGGAAACGAACTTCGGAAACTAAGGTGAGCTCGAGATTTGAGAAGGAAAGCAAGAGACGAGGATACATGTGCTAGAGAGGCACGCAAGAAGATGTTACGAGCATTGAATCTTGTGGAGAGCTCAAAATGGAGGATCAAGTGAAGACTCAATGCTTGGGAGGTGATTCGAAGGCAAGAGGTAGAAGTTGATGAAGTGCAGAATTTGGCCAAGTATAGACTAGGTCGCACGACCTATTCTTAGAGGTCGCACGACCTAGTGGTCAGAAGGCAGTGAGAAGAATATTTGTAACTAGGTCGCACGACCTATGCTGAGAGGTCGCACGACCTAGTCGTGGTCAGAAAAATTCTAAGTGTTGAAGATTAGGTCGCACGACCTAGTCAAGTAGGTCGCACGACCTAGTGCGCTGCAGAATATTTTTGGAAACTTTTGGGAACTTTATGTAATTAATTTTAATTAATCATAAACACTTGGGGAACGTACTTAGACATTGTTAGGGCTTATTTGGGCTAGTTAGACATTACGTAGGGGTTCTTGGAGCTTAGGATTATGCTTGGAGCTTGGAGATTCTTCGTTTGATTTCTAAACTCCTTCTTTACTTTAGTTTTTTCTTATGATCAACTTAAAAATTGTTATTTTTTGATCATGAGTAAGCGTAGTCAAACACTTTATTCATGATATCTAGAAGGTAGTTAGGGTTTAACACCGTGTTTTTATTAATTATATTTCATGCGTTTAGCCTAATTGGATGTTTTTATGCTTAATCATGCTTGATTTTATGCTTACTTCTATCATTCTTATTGTATGACGTCACAATAGGTCTTATCATAGGTAGAGAATGCTTGAGGAGTCGGTACTAACTACCCGAAAATTTAATCTTGCACTAGTCGTATCTAAACTAGAGGAATCGGTTTAGTTAACTAAGAACTAGAGTAGATCACGAAAGCGTAATGCATACACAGACTTACGTAGGCTAGAGGAATCAGTTATGTATGTCTAAGTATAGACTCTGGTTGAGGAATCTTCAAGGTAGTGTTGCTCGTTTGGCTAAGTATAAGATATCCGTGTTATATGAACATAAACCATTAACGGTATAAACGACCTAGTGATCCTAAGAGATGTCCTGAACTTTGTCTCCATTCATTAATCCCACAACTTTAATCGTGCGATTCTTCAATCGGTTAACTTAGTAAGCTGCCTGTTATTTTTTGTAGAATTTAGCAAACAAAATCAACGCGCTAAGCTCACATAAGGTTTTGAGTTAAATAACTAGTTAAGAAAGATGTCTCTTTGGGTCGACAACCCGGTACCGGATTATTACTGCACCGCAATTGTACACTTGTAGTTGGAGCGTGTCAATTATGAACATACGTACTCAACAATTCGTAGGTGTTTCAAATGGCTATTTGAACACCATTTAATTCTAAATCTAAGGTGGCAGCTCAAGTGGTAGAGCGTTGGAAGCCCGTGCATGACGTCCCGGGTTCAAACTCGTTTGACGACAAAAACAATTTCTCAAAAAGAGAGTCCACTTCTTAAAATTGGAACCTCTCCTCGTCACTATGTTATTTCACTAATGCTAGTTTTCAACTATTTGTAAATCTCTTAACTGAGTGATGCATGACATATCACAATGTGTAATTAACAGATTGTACTAAGCCCAAAACTATCCATAATTTGTAATGACCGTAAAGTTGGATGTCGAAGAACCCTTGATCATGAGTAGTGTGACCAAAAATCTTCGATTTTCAACCAAAGTTAGAAGTCACTATAGTAAATTGACATGACTTAATCCATAAAAGTTATCAAAAACAATCCCAAGTACTAATCTTAACCCAAAAATCGTAGAATAAAGGCCCAAAAAATCAAAAATTAAGAAAGATTTAAAGTCGGCTTAGTCTTATTAAGAAGCAATTACGTTGTCTCCGTTCCAAAAAGTATATTACTTAAATGCATCGCGAAATATCCCGTGTTACACTTGAACGGGTGGCAATTTAACATTCCGAAAAAATACTTTTTAGATAGATGTATTATGGAGATCTGGCCACACTCAATTTTCCGTATTTGAATTTGGTCACTGTAAATTGGTGGTAACTAAGAACTCTTTCATTGGGGATATAAGCCAGTGTAGGAGATTATTTCAGAAATAAAATGTCCGTAAGAAAATAGCATACAGACTGTTGTGGTAGGAGCAAGAGAAAAAAAAAATACAACTATCACATGTCACACTTACCTTTTTCCAATGACGGCGTTCTTCTTCCCAATAGAAGTGATAATTGAAGTATTGACTCCAATTGATGCTCGGTTAATAGTCTGATCGATTCTAATCCAGCAATCAAAGGGTACTGAGAAGTATGAGAAGGGACAAATAGTGAAATTAAAAATAATTAAGTATAAATATTTAATAATATCATGTCAAAATAGTTTCATCGCTACATACAAAAGATGGAAAACAAAAATAGTCAATTCGAAAGTATGACAATTTATCATATCCCCCCCCCCCCCCTCAAAGGGAGTATTCCACTTGTCCATCAAATGTTACAATTTGATGTCAACTTTTCTCTAATTTTGGGAAGGTGTGAAAACTTAATTTATTGACTTACAGTTATTTAAGTTCAATAGATGGATGTTCTTCTTTGTACATTGGAATACATTGTACATGAATATTTGTCTTGGTCCACTTAACATACTTTAAAAAACTTGAAGTTGAAGAAGTGTTAATCTTAATGAAAAATTAAATGTTTTGAAAACTTAAAATACATATGTCAAGATTACATGTCACTAAGAGCTTACGTGGCAATATCTAATTGGCAAGCATATGACATATGTGTGGTGATTAGAGTAAAATTGTTTACAAATGGCACTCAAGAAATGCTTTTCAAATTACATGTCGCACATGTAGAACGATATTCCATTGCTTTCACATATATATATATATATTTATATATATATATATATATGAAACTCCCACACAAGTAGACACCTTAGGCCCGAAAAGGTTCTACTTTGAAGCCTCATGGCTCAGGGATGTATCGTGTGATGGGAAAGTCCAGGAAGAATGGGACTATGGCTCCACAGTCAAAGACAACTACAAGCTTGTGCAGAGGGTCTACGAAAATGGAGTAAAACAGAGTTTGGTGATGCCAAACGAAAGATTCAGCGCTTAAAAAAAGACATCTCACGATTGGAACGTCAGCGGCCAACTGCTTATGTTATGAGACAACTCAGAAAGAGTAAAAGAGACCTCAATAATCTGTTGCTACAGGAAGAGGAGCACTGGCACAGAGGTCTCGTGTCCAATGGCTTAAAAGTGGAGATCAAAATAATTCATTCTTCCACAGGAAAGCTACGGCTCGTAAATCTAGGAATACTATCAAGGGGATTGAAGAATCAACTGGTAATTGGCTTACAGAAGACAACGACATCATCCGAATTCTTTCGGATCATTTTGAGGATTTATTCCAATCTTCCAACCCGTCAGATTCGGATATTGATAGTATGCTAAATTACATAACACGTGAAATAACAACGGCGCAGAGAGAGTATCTCGAAGCACCATATGTTCTGGATGAATTTACCAAAATCCTCTCACAGATGGGTCCTCAGAAGGCACCTGGAGTTGATGGCTTTCCAGCTCTTTTCTTCCAAAGATATTGGAGCTTTCTAAAACAAGAGGTGGGTCAATGTGTGCTAAGTATCCTCAATGGCCAACGAAGTGTGGCATATTTCAATCACACTCTACTAGCACTGATCTCTAACGTTAAACAGGTGCGTACACCCGCTGATCTTAGAACCATTAGTTTATGCACTGTTATTTACAAACTAGTGACCAAAACTATGGCTAGATTGAAAAGGGTACTGCCCTACATTATCTCGGAGAACCAATCGGCCTTTGTGCCGGGAAGGCTCATAAAAGATAATATTATCTCAGCCTTTGAAATATTCCATTCAATGAAGCATCGGATGAAAGGAAAAAATGAATTTATTGCTTTCAAGACGGAAGCAAGGCTTACGACCGAGTTGAATGGGTTCTTGACAAAGTTATGAAGAAACTAGGTTTTGGCCCTAGATGGGTAAATCTAGCTATGATTGTATTCTACTACTACTTTCTCTTTTTCCTTTAAGGGACAAGTTGTTGGTAGAATTGTGCCCAAGAGGGGCTTCGTCAAGGATGTCCCATCTCACCATATCTTTTTCTTTTTTGTGGTGAAGTTCTCTCACGTGCTCTCACGCATTCGTTGTTTAGTGGTACTATTACAGGTGCCACGACATCGAGAGGGGGTCCTAGAGTCTCCCACCTCTTCTTTGCCGATGACAGCATGATCTTTACAAAAGCTACAACAGAAGAGGTACAAGCCCTATCTAATCTACTCAGGCACTATGAAGCTGCTACAGGACAAAGAATAAATCTTGATAAATTGCAACAACCCCCTTATCCGGCTCGGACAAGACCGGGAGGGCGATGCTAAAAGTAACGGCGGAAATCAAAAGCATAACATCCAAACTTATTTATTTGTTACATAATATTAAACCTTACATAAGTCTCTAGATATTACACAAGTGTGTCCAAAACTACTACATTATTCTCGTAAATTGTACTAGATGCCATTCGTGACATTATCCTTCTAGGTGAGCCTCTTACCCAGCTACATCTTAGTCTTCAGCTCCTAAACCTGCGGTGGAAAGGAAACATGAACCGTAGTTTTCAAAGCCAGCATGGAAATACTGAGTAAGTGACACCCAAGCTCGTAAAGTAGAAGACGAAGCATAACTTTCTTTTCACAATAAATATACAGAGGAAAAAAATGTAAGCTTGCAGAGTAAATAAGGAACTCAAATAATAACTGTAAAATTGTAAAACTGAACCTGATGCATCCAGTAAGAACACTTATAAAATTATCATTCTTTTGATCTTCCTTTATCATCTTTTAAACGGGGAGGATTAGTCCCAATCTCTTTCTTCTCCTCTTCTTAAATATCCTAAATCTCGGAGAACTGTTTTATTAACTGTGTTGATACGGGGAAGAATCTACTATCCATCAAGCATACTCCAAGACCTTAAGTGCCTGCACCCCCCTAAGACTTCTTGCGGCCAGAGAGGTGAGTACATGGAGCAACCCGGCAGGTTGCGACCGGGTGAAAATAAACGGCTCGAGTGACCGCAGCCAACACGACCAATCTAATCACAGGCCAAGTGACCGAAGTCAACACGGAAATAATAATAAGCTTCTCCCACACAACTCTTTCCGCTTTAAATTAATTATTATTCGCGAGAAAATATCAGGCCAATCAACTTCTGTAAAATGTTAGAATATCTGAAATAAAACATGTAAATAAATAAATAGCAACCACATTTTGAGACAAGTATCAAAATCAACTTGTGACACGAAAGGAGCTTGGCACGCAAGGCTTGGCATGTTCACTTACCTTATTAACAGCGACAACACGTTCTAGTAGTAGCACCTGCCTAGGCCAAAAATGGCCGGAAATCGTCAAGAAATGAAGCGGGTCGGAGTTCGACGTCGGAGTCGCCGGAGTTGAGCTTCGTGGCCGGATTTAATGGCTTCCTCCTCCACGTCTAAGCCTTCTAATGACTTAGTCGGGGTCCAAGGAGCCCACTGGAAGAGGTTTGAAGTCGTGGGTGGCACTGGTTGCGTCTAACCGAGTTTCCGCCGGAATTGTTGCCGGTTTTAATGGAGGACCGGTGGTGGCGCGGAGGCTCTGCCACCGAGGCTTCTACTGATGTTGTCAACTTCTTATTTCTTCTCTCAGGTTTTCGCAGTTAGTGGGTGAGAAGAATAACAAAGCATAGAGGGAAATGGGTGGTTTGGATCTTCACGGGGTGGCTTTTCCGACGGGGAGAGCGTCGGTGGTGGTGGTTTCCGCCACTAATACTGCTGTTGTGATACTCTGTTCGAAACAGAGAAAGGAGTTGGAGAGCAGAGGGCAGAGAGATGTTCGGGACGGTGGAGGTGGGTTTTCTTCCCGTTGGTTGCCGCCGGCAACAATGGTGGTTGCGGTGGTGGGTGATCGCTGCTACCACCCTGCCTTGCCGCTGCTGTTGCTGCCTTCACAGAACAGAGAGAAAGAGATATGAGGGAGAGAGAGGGAGCAAGCAGGGGGTGATGGTGGTGGGTGGTTCTTCTTCCTTTCCGAGAGATGCTCGGTGGTGGTGGTTGGTGATGGCTGCTACTGCCACTGCTTGTTTCTGCTGGGTTCTGAAAACTGAGGGGTAGAGAGAGAGGATTGGGCAGAGATGAAGGTAGTAGTGGTGGGTTTACTTGCCGAGAGCGTCAATGGAGGTGGTGATGGCGGTGAAGACGGTGGTGACGAGGGAGGTGGCTGCTGTGGTCCTTCTGGGGTGGAGAGGGAGCTATTATATAGGGTGGGCTACTTGGTGGCCAAGCATCTGAGGGCGGTGGAGCTTGATGGTGATAGAGGCTGTGATGGTTGAGTCGGTGATGAAATCTCCCGAAGCTATGTTACTTTGTGAAGATGAATTTTGAGAGAAGTTAGAAGGTGAGGGTGTTGTACCATCCACCTAGGTGATTGGGTGCAAGTGGAGCACTAGCTAGTTTAGGTGATTTGGTGTGGCAACTCTATCGAGCATAGTTTTCAGAACCGGACCGGTCATCGAACCGGCGAGATGCCAATTTGTGGTTCAACCGGTTGGACCGGTGGTCCAACCGGTTTAACCGTATGTTTATATAATAATATAAATCATTTTTTTAGGATTTTTACTAAATAGATTTGTACAATAAATATTTTTATTATTATGAAATATACCAAAAATTATCAATTCCTCCCATTATTTCAAAATTTGGGGCGATAAATTAGGAAGTCAAATGAATTAAAGCATCATTATTTTCTCAAAAAGAAATCAAAGCATCATTATCTCTCGGTGAAAAACTTTAACATTTGCCTTAAAATAGGTAACAGAATCATTTTTTCTCTCTCCATTATCTCCAATTAATTCTCAAACTTATCTCCCTCCTTTACTCGTCCATCTCTCCACCTTCTCCATCTTCTCAATCTCGGTAACAGATTACTCTCTCACTCTCCCCAAAACAAAACAAACTCGTCTCTCTTCCTTTTTCTTCCCCGCAACATCTCACCTTCTACAATGGCGTTCTCCCTCCCATCCCTCTCGGATCTCTCTCCCTTAACCTCCCTCTTTTCTTCTCAATACTTTGATTTAGCAAGCAAACTCTCTTCTCAAGACTTTGATTTAGGAAGATTTATCATTCTTTGGATCGATCGCCTGTGTGGTCGCCTGAGAACACAGTGGCCGGAAAAATAAGAAGTTCATAAAACCGGTCGAAACTGGTAAAACGTCCGGTTCACTGGTTTTTCTCAAAACCGGCCGGTTTTTGACCGGTCTTGACCAGTTCTTGCATACACGGTCTGAACTACGAACCGAACCGGTCACCGGCCGGTTCACTGGTTGGACCGGTCGAACCGGTCCGGTCCGGTTTTTAAAACTATGCTATCGAGTCCCGCGGTGGTTGGACACGCGCTTTTTGTTTAAACTAACTAAAATTTGAGAAACTTCTACGTATTAATTCTCGAATACCGTCTTAATATATATTTTTTTTGTTTCTAAAATTTTACACAAATATAACTCGATAAATTACCCGAATATTATTTTACAACTAAAATTTCTTTTTAGCCTTCTAAAATTAATTTACTATTGCCAATATAATTTTTTTCTAAATTTTCACAAAAATTTCTTATCTATAAAATTTGCAATAATTTACCCAACCTTATTTTCTCAATTAATTTCTAATTTAAATTCTAAAATTACTGTTTTACCCTTAGTATTTAGACAGGGTATTACATCCTTCCCCCCTTAAACGGAGCTTCGTCCTCGAAGCTAAAATCACACAACTAATCAAGATTCTCTGATAATCTATCAAGCAATTATTTATCAGAATCAACATCACACAGCAGGCAAGTAATTTCACACAGCAAATACCCATTTTCTGTAACGCACATAATATCAAATAAAGTCGTAGGCACATCTATTTACTTAAGTGGTCCTGGTCTCATTCCGTTACTAAGGGTCACGGTCTAGAACGCTGTAAGCACGCATATTCCTTTTCTATCGATCCCCAAGTTACTAGTTCCCATACTGCTGATGATTCCTGTGTTTGCTATGATGAAGTGGCTCCTCCTCGGTTTATCTGTTGATCACCCAAATCTTACAAGCTTTTGAAATACTCTGCCTTCGAGCTTCTACTTTGCTTTGAGTTCATGAACTCTTGATACTTCCTCGCTTTCACCTGACCATGGCAAAAGCAAGATCTGAGAGCAACCTGAAGTTCTTCCCAGTTAAAGTTGGACCTTGCCAACAGAGTTTCTTGTGAGTCCTCCTTCAGAGGTTCACTTCACTCCTTTAAATAAAATACTGCGCAGTTTGACCCTTCGGTCTTCAGGACATTCTAGTGTCCCTTAGGATCTTGTCAATTCCCATGATCCAATGTACTAGCTCTACGAGATCTTCTTTCCTCATGAATCCTACTGGCCTCATGTCTGCCACTTTCTTGGCTGAATTATCTGAATAATCCGAACGAAGAACCACATTGTAATTATCCTGAGCCACCCATTCTTGCGGCCTCGTCTTCGAGTAGCAATGCAATGGTCTACCAGTCGTATTCCTATGCTTTCACTTATCATATCATTTCTCATTATGGCATATTCTAAAGGGTTTATATCTTATTAATAGTGCACAATTATCAATCCACCAAATATCACATAACATGTCACACGTAGGAATCAAAGCAACACGTCAATTCACAATTCACATTCAAACTTCTATAATTCACACTCAATTATTATCTATCCAACAACCAATCAGGAATGAACACACAATCAATCCATATCAGAACACACAAAATATATCTATTCTCAGTCATACACATATAACTCATCTTCTCAAACACAATTCAGAGTTCAATTTCACATTTCTTTCCCCTTTATAGGAGTAGCATAACTTGTCTCTTCAAAATACACAATTATTCTTCCACAATTCCGAATCTAATCCTTGACAATCCATATCTCTCATCTGCTACCACATTGGCAACGTTCAACAACCAAACTATAAAATCAACTTATCAAATCAAACCAAATAATATCAAAGGATGAGGGACAGCAAGACCGACACTTAAGCTACCCACAACCCAGTCGGCTTTTCCAATTTTAATTATCTTGTCCTATGTTCATTTTAAGTTACCCTACAGGTTTTAAACTGGTACGAACGCTCTGATACCACCTGCAACGACCCCCTTATCCGGCTCGGACAAGACCGGGAGAGCGATGCTAAAAGTAACCGCGGAAATCAAAAGCATAACATTCAAACTTATTTATTTGTTACATAATATTAAACCATACATAAGTCTCTAGATATTACACAAGTGTGTCCAAAACTACTACATTATTCTCGTAAACTGTACTAGATGCCATTCGTGACATTATCCTTCTAGTTAAGCCTCGTACCCAGCTACATCTTAGTATTCAGCTCCTAAACCTGCGGTGGAAAGGAAATAGGAACCGTAGTTTTCAAAGCCAGCATGGAAATACTGAGTAAGTGACACCCAAGCTCGTAAAGCAGAAGACGAAGCATAACTTTCTTTTCACAATAAATATACAGAGGAAAAAAAATTAAGCTTGCAGAGTAAATAAGGAACTCAAATAATAACTGTAAAACTGTAAAACTCAACCTGATGCATCGAGTAAGAACACTTATAAAATTCTCATTCTTTTGATCTTCCTTTCTCATCTTTCAAACGGGGAGGATTAGTCCCAATCTCTTTCTTCTCCTCTTTCTTAAATATCCCAAATCTCAGAGAACTGTTTTATTAACTATGTTGATACGGGGAAGAATCTACTATCCATCTCGCATACTCCAAGACCTTACGTGCCGGCACCCCCCTAAGACTTCTTGCGGCCTGAGAGGTGAGTACATGGAGCAACCCGGCAGGTTGCGACCGGGCGAAAATAAACGGGTCGAGTGACCGCAGCCAACACGACCATTCTAATCACAGGCCGAGTGACCGAAGTCAACACGACAATAATAATAAGCTTCTCCCGCACAACTCTTTCCACTTTAAATTAATTACGCATTATTATTATTTGCGAGACAATATCAAGCCAATCAACTTCTGTAAAATGTAAGAATATCTCAAATAAAACATGTAAATAAATAAATAGCAACCACATTTTGAGACAAGTATCAAACTCAACTTGTGACACGAAAGGAGCTTCGCACGCAAGTCTTGGCATGTTCACTTACCTTATTAAAAGCGACAGCACGTTCTAGAAGTAGCTCCTGCCTAGGCCAAAAATGGGCGGAAATCGTCAATAAATGAAGCGGGTCGGAGTTCGACGTCGGAGTCGCCGGAGTTGAGCTTCGTGGCCGGATTTAATGGCTTCCTCCTCCACGTCTGAGCCTTCTAATGACTTAGTCGGGGTCCAAGGAGCCCACTGGAAGAGGTTTGAAGTCGTGGGTGGCACTGGTTGTGTCTAACCGAGTTTCCGCCGGAATTGTCGCCGGTTTTAATGGAGGACCGGTGGTGGCGCGGAGGCTCTGCCACCGAGGCTTCTACTGATGTTGTCTACTTTTTATTTCTTCTCTCAGGTTGTCGCAGTTAGTGGGTGAGAAGAATAGCAAATCATAGAGGGAAATGGGTTGTTTGGATCTTCACGGGGTGGCATTTCCGACAGGGAGAGCGTCGGTGGTGGTGGTTTCCGCCACTAATACTGCTGTTGTGATACTTTGTTCCAAACAGAGAAAGGAGTTGGAGAGCAGAGGGAAAAGAGATGTTCGGGACGGTGGAAGTGGGTTTGCTTCCCGTTGGTTGCAGCCGACAACAATGGTGGTTGCGGTGGTGGGTGATCGCTGCTACCACCCTGCCTTGCCGCTGCTGCTGCTGCCTTCACAGAACATAGAGAAAGAGATATGAGGGAGAGAGAGAGAGCAAGAATGGGGTGATGGTGGTGGGTGGGTATGCTTCCTTGCCGAGAGATGCTCGGTGGTGGTGGGTGGTGATGGCTGCTACTGCCACTGCTTGTTTCTGCTGGGTTCTGAAAACTGAGGGGTAGAGAGAGAGGATTGGGCAGAGCTGAAGGTGGTAGTGGTGGGTTTACTTGCCGAGAGCTTCAATGGAGGTGGTGATGGTGGCGACGACGGTGGTGACGAGGTAGGTGGCTACTGTGGTCCTGCTGGAGTTGAGAAGGAGCTATTATATAGGGTGGGCTACTTGGTGGCCAAGCATCTGAGGGCGGTGGAGCTTGATGGTGATAGAGGCGGTTATGGTTGAGTCGGTGATGAAAGCTCCCGAATCTATGTTACTTGGTGAAGATGAATGTTGAGAGAAGTTATAAGGTGAGGGTGTTGTACCATCCACCTAGGTGATTGGGTGCAAGTGGAGCACTAACTAGTTTAGGTGATTTGGTGTGGCAATTCTATCGAGTCCCGCGGTGGTTGGACGCGCTTTTTGTTTAAACTAACTAAAATTTGAGAAACATCTACGTATTAATTCTCGAATACCGTCTTAATATATATTTTTTTGTTTCTAAAATTTTACACAAATATAACTCGATAAATTACCCGAATATTATTTTACAACTAAAATTTCTTTTTAGCCTTCTAAAATTAATTTACTATTGCCAATATAATTTTTTTCTAAAATTTCACAAAAATTTCTTATCTATAAAATTTGCAATAATTTACCCAACCTTATTTTCTCAATTAATTTCTTATTTAACTTCTAAAATTACTGTTTTACCCTTGCTATTTAGACAGGGTATTACATAATCATCTGCGCTGCTCTCCTCTAATATTGATGAAACGGAAGGTAACCGACTCTGTGTCATCATAGGTGTGAAGAAGGAACAACTCCATGACAGGTATTTGGGACTCCCAACTAAAATGGGGAGAAACAGAATGAGTAATTTCAAAGCAATTGACGAAAGAGTGGTTGCGAAACTAACTGGTTGGAAGGAGAAGTACCTGAGTCCTGCTGGGAAAGAAGTGTAGGGTTTTGATTCATGGATCGCGCAAACGGAAGCATAATCAAACAAACAACCATGCAAAACCCTCCAAGGATCACAAGTCTAGATGCATAACGATAGTGAAGGTAAGAAATCATAAACACACCTTTGGGTTCTCCTTGATGACTTCAAACGCGAATAGTGTCACGTTCTCTATAGTTGATCCACGCCTAGAGTTGTTCCTAGATCTCCAATCACCTTGGTGCTAGCCCGGATTGAAAGGAGGGTGAAGAAATCACGCAAAACGAGACACCAAAAGGGGTTCGGCACCCTTTGTGGCGTCGGGGACAAGGGGGCGGCGGCAAGGGGGCGGCGTCCCTCTTGTGGCTTGCTCTCTCTCTCCTTTGTTCTCTCCTACTCTTGTTATGTTCTCTCTAGAGCATAAAGTGTGTAGGGAAGGAAGGAGGAGGGTCCTTTATATAGTCCAACAACTCCTTGTTAACTACCTAAAGGACTTATTCTAGTCCTACTAGAATTTAATTTAGTCCCTTCCTTGCAAATTAGTCCCTACTAAGTTTGCAAGGGTTTGCAAAGTGATCCTTCTAATTAATTAATCCAATTAATTAATTCCACAATCTAGTACAACTCTATATAGCGTGTGACCCCATAGGTTCTATCTAGTTGGTAGCAACTCTTTGCTAATATGGAGCGGTTTCTAGCAAAACATCCATTCTAGCCAACTAATAGAATAGTCATCTAGACAACCTTGTACAAGTAATTGTCTCATCCCTTTGCCTCCATATCCGGATTGGACACGAGACATACAAGTCACACTCGTATATCCAATCCCTAGTTTCTCGATCCATGGAATAGCCTTATTCGTGCAAATAACATCAATATCCTATATATTGATTTATTTGAGTCTGGCCAGACATTCTATAAGCACTATCCTCGAGTGGCCTTGGATATTTACTCCCGTTATGTGAGAGGGGCAAATCCTCTCTACGTCCACTACGATCTCTAAGCTTGCTTCTCATTGTATCCAGTACACGCCTTTATAACTACCCAGTTACGGTGTAGCGTTTAACGCTACCAAGATCACAATGATCCACAACTAGAATATCTAGTGACTTCAAGTCTAAGGATGACAATACCATTGTACCCGAGAAGCACTTGTGACTCAACATAACGTGTATGTAGCCTTCTCGGTAATGGGTCAATCCAGTGCAACATTCCGTAATGCACACCTATGTGTTGGATCGTGATATCTCCATATCAATCCAACCCCATACTAGTCTATAGATGATTGTCCCATTTAATCATTATACTTGACTAGGGATATTTAAGATAAACAACACAATTGTAAATCTAAGGACTTCATTATATTAAATATCCAATAAATAATAAATGAATTTCTAGCCAATTACAAATTCATACTAAACTAGATTGCCTCTAGGGCATCTATTCCAACAGTCTCCCACTTGCACTAGAGCCAATCTGGCGCATCTCGTATGCCCATACTCCTAGTGTGCCCTTCATGCTTCCACTGCGTGAGAGGCTTCGTAAGCGGGTCTGACAGATTATCATCTGTAGGAATCTTGCATATCCGAACGTCTCCTCTATCGATAATATCTCGAATCAGATGGAACTTCCTGAGCACGTGCTTGGACTTCTGGTGTGACCTAGGTTCCTTTGATTGCGCGATCGCCCAGTGTTGTCACAGAACAACTCCACTGGATCCGCAATGCTAGGGACCACACCAAGTTCAGAAACAAACTTTCTGATCCAAACAGCCTCCTTTGCTGCGCCATTTGCAGCAATGTACTCAGCCTCTGTTGTAGAATCAGCCACCGTCTCTTGCTTGGAACTCTTCCAGCTCACCGCTGCTCCATTCAGGCAAAACACATATCCCGACTGTGATCTAAAGTCATCTCTATCGGTTTGGAAGCTTGCATCAGTGTAACCCCTTATACGCAACTCTTCCTCACCGCCAAACATCAAGAAAGCATCCTTAGTTCTTCTCAAGTACTTTAGGATGTTCTTGACAGCAATCCAGTGACTCTCACCTGGATTGGATTGGTATCTGCTTGTCATACTCAAGGCATATGACACATCTGGTCTAGTACATAACATGGCGTACATGATGGATCCTATGGCCGAGGCATAGGGAATCCTACTCATGCGTTCCTTCTCAATCTCATTGGAAGGACAACCACTCTTCGAAAGAGTGATTCCATGTGACATGGGCAAGAATCCCTTCTTGGAATCTTGCATGTTGAACCGTTTCAACACCTTGTCAATATATGTACTTTGACTTAGGCCTAGCAATCTCTTAGATCTATCTCTATAGATCTTTATACCGAGTATATAGGCTGCTTCCCCTAAGTCCTTCATTGAGAAACACTTTCCTAGCCAATCTTTCACAGATTGCAGCATGGGAATGTCGTTTCCAATGAGTAGTATGTCATCCACATACAAGACCAGAAAAGCTACAGAGCTCCCACTAACCTTCTTGTAGACACAAGACTCATCTTCGTTTCTGATGAAGCCAAACTCTTTGACCACTTCATCAAAACGTCGATTCCAACTCCTAGAAGCTTGCTTCAATCCATAAATGGATCGTTGCAGCTTACAGACTTTGTTGGCTTGCTTTGGATCCTCAAAACCCTCCGGCTGTATCATATACACGTCCTCGAGGAGATTCCCATAAAGGAATGCTGTTTTGACATCCATCTGCCAAATCTCATAGTCGTAGTATGCTGCAATTGCAAGTAGGATTCGGATGGATTTGGTCATTGCGACTGGTGAAAAGGTTTCATCATAGTCAATACCATGAATCTGTCTGAATCCTCTAGCCACCAATCGGCCCTTATAGGTAATCACATTACCATCCATGTCGATCTTCTTCTTGAAGACCCACTTGCACCCTATGGGCCGCGCCCCATCAGGTGGTTCCACCAAAGTCCATACTTTGTTGGTATACATGGATTCCATCTCGGATCTCATGGCCTCAAGCCACTTCTGCGAGTCTGGGCCATTCATGGCCTCCTCATAGGTAGTAGGCTCATCATCTATGAGCATCGTGTCACCGGAATCAGTTACGAGAAGTCCGTACCTCTCGGGTTCCTGGCGCACTCTACTAGATCTACGAAGCTCTTGTGTTACCTGAACAGGTGGATCCACAACTGCTTGTGATTCCTGTTCATGTTCCATAATCGGTTCAGTAATTTATGGTTCTTGAACTTCTTCAAGTTCTACATTCCTCCCACTTGCTTCTTTAGAGACAAACTCTCTTTCTAGAAACACGCCGGTCCGAGCAACAAACACTTTGTTCTCGGTTGGATTGTAGAAGTAGTATCCCTTAGTTTCCTTAGGGTACCCCACAAATTTACATTTATCCGATTTAGGCCCTAGCTTGTCTGATTGTAAACGTTTTACATAGACATCGCAGCCCCAAATCCTCATGAACGACAGTGTGGGACGCCTCCCACTCCACATCTCATATGGTGTCTTCATGACTGATTTAGATGGAACACGGTTAATGGTAAAAGCCGCACTTAATAGAGCGTGGCCCCAAAACGATAATGGAAGATCGGTTTGACACATCATAGACCGAACCATATCCAATAGGGTTCGATTCCTCCTCTCGGACACGCCATTCCATTGTGGCGTTCCGGGTGGAGTGAGTTGGGACACGATCCCACACTCTCTAAGATAGTCGTCAAACTCTTGGCTCAAGTATTCTCCTCCACGATCCGATCGTAGAGCCTTGATACTTTTGCCAAGTTGCTTCTCTACTTCATTCTTGAATTCTTTGAACACTTCAAAGGATTCGGATTTTGCCCTCATAAGGTACACAAATCCATATCTACTGTAATCATCAGTAAATGTAATGAAGTAGACATAACCACCCCTGACAGGCGTGGCAAATGGCCCACACACATCGGTATGTATGAGCGCCAATTGCTCACTAGTCCTCTCACCTTTCTTATTGAAAGGGGACTTTGTCCTTTTTCCCAATAAACAAGCCTCACATGTCTCATATGATTCAAAATCAAATGAGTCTAGTAATCCATCCTTATGGAGTCTAGATACACGTTTCTCATTTATGTGGCCTAAACGACAGTGCCATAAATAAGCAGGATTTAAATCATTTATTTTAATCCGCTTGGTATTAATGTTGTAGACAGGATTACTTAGATCAAGGACATAAAGTCCATTAAATAATTGCGCACTAAAATAGTGAATATTATTCAAATAAAAGGAACAACAATTGTTCTTTATTGAAATAATAAAACCTTCCTTGTCCAAACAAGAAATAGAAATAATGTTTCTGCTCATAGCAGGCACAAAATAGCAATTATTTAATTCTAAAACTAATCCTGAAGGCAGAGATAGCTCGCAAACGCCTATGGCCAACGCAGCAACCTTTGCTCCATTCCCAACGCGCAGATCTACCTCCCCTTTAGCCAATCTTTTACTTCTCTTTAGATCCTGCATATTTCGACAAATATGAGATCCACATCCAGTATCTAATACCCATGATGTAGAGACAGTTAAATTGACATCTACGACAAAAATACCTGGTGGTGGTGGAATCACTATTCCAAGCCGCTTGTCCTCCAGATATTTTGGGCAGTTCCTCCTCCAGTGTCCCGGTTGACTACAGTAGTGACATTCACCCTTAGTCACGACCTTGGCAATCCCACCAACAGGCTTAAGGGCTTGTTCCTTGGACTTAGCAACTGACTTGCCTTTGCCCTTGGAGGAAGAGGCAAACTTTTTACCCTTTCCTTTATGCACCATCATAATGGCCTTGCCCTTACCCTTGTTGATGCTCTGTTCAGCCGTCCTCAACATGTTGAGCAAATCTGGCAGTGGTTTAACGATCTCGTTCATGTTATAGTTCATAATGAACTGTCCATAACTCTCGGGCAACGATTGCAACACGAGATCGGTTGCCAACTCTTGGCCGACCGGGAACCCAAGCCGGGCGAGATTCTCCAAGTACCCGATCATTCGGAGTACATGGGGTCCCACCGGGTTCCCTTCTGCCAGATGACATTTGAACAGTGCCTTTGAGACCTCATACCTCTCTACCCTCGCCTGCTCTTGGAAGAGCTGCTTTAGATGTTCGATCATATCGACAGCATTCATGTTCTCATGTTGCTTCTGAAGCTCAGAGGTCATGGTGCAAAGCATTAGGCAGGCCGCATCATTAGCGTCATCAACACGCTTTTGATACGCCTTTAAGGCAGCAGGTGTCTGATTCTCTGGACCTTCTGGAACTTGCTCCTCTATTGCGTACAGCTTTTTCTCTTGCTTGAGAACAATTCTCAAGTTTCTGTACCAATCGAGAAAGTTGGTTCCTGAGAGCTTGTCCTTCTCAAGGACAGATCGTAGGGAATGTTGTGAACTCGATGAGTTGTTTGCCATTTGGAATTCTACAAAAAGGAAAATACGCAAGTTTTAGTATTTGTGAATTTTTGACTATATTTAATAATGGCTAGTTTATTAAATATAGCTCCCACTATTTTACTACGGATTAATAACCCTCAAGATATTAATGCGGAAAATATCCTTATATTTTCTAGTGGGCCAAGATCCATCTTTTTCATCTCCTTATGAGCTTGCTTTGGCAAGTCACCCATAATTCGATTACTTCTTAGGTAGGAACAATTCCAATTGCATCCCATATGCAACTCTTGGTTCAATCGGGCAAATAACTCCTTATTTATCCATCCATATGGATAATCCCAATTGATTGCCTCTAGGTTTCTTAATCAAATTAATAGCCTAGTTGTGCTCAACCTCTTATCTAAACAATTGCACATTGTTACGTGCCATCGCATTCCATCATTATGAACCAAGTCGCCATGCTTTGGCACGCACGAACTCGATAAATAATGATGATAATGAGTGTTTAAATAACGAGAAGGCAAGAACACAATATTTAAAATTTGAGGGATTTTTCTTCAATTTTAATTATTTTGTTGATCAATATCAACTAATCTATCTATTTGAGTTTGGGCACAACTCCAAATAATAGATCCGGGTTGTCTAATTATCTTATTATCCTAATTGCATGCATCATCCATACACCAACCACACAAATAATAAGACAATAAATAAACAACCACAAAACAGAAATTAAACGTGATGTGGATATGGCCTTTTCTAGACTAAGATAATTCCAAGCCAATGGAATTATCTATGAACCCTAAACAAACACATCTCCATGCGTCTTGATCTTTTGGTCTATCCTTCATAGTCATGTGGAATGCTCCATGCTCCATGCTCCATCTTTTGTGGCTTCTTTGGCTTCGGGCTTCTTTTCTCCAATCTTGGCTAACAATCTACTTTATCTAGCACTAGCTAATATCTATACTAAATAAAATAAATCTCACAAGTTGAGAAAAAAAATGGCACGCAGGCCATAAAACCCTAATTAATTATTACAATTAATTGATCAGCTCGCAGGCCGTAAAACCAAACCACAAAATTAAACATCCACATCAAACCACATCCTAAGGCCATATCCAATCACCATGCGATTTGCACATAAACAGTTAAAATCCAATTTTAACGCGCTTGGTCAATTTTAATTGATTTTAGGATTTCTAGGGTTAAAACGGTCCATGGGCCCAACAATCCAATTGCCCGGGCCCAAATAAGTGAACCATAAAGCCCTAGGGCCGGCCCGGCCCAAAACCCGCAAGCTAGGCCCGCGGGTTAGGGCCGCCCGCCCCCTTAGGGCGCCAAGCTTGGGCGGCAAGCAAGGGGGGCGGCTCCCTAGGGGCCGAACCTTCCTTGTGGAGGTTGTTTCCAAAACAACCTCCTTGCTTGGAGCCCAAGTTTGGTTGTTTCCTTGTTGTGGGAGAACTCCTTCTTCCCAAGGATGCCCAAACCCTAGATCTAAGATCCTAAAATTTCTCAAACTCACCAATTCATGCATCCAATGCAATAATTGGGTCTTGTTATGATTAATTCTTTGACAAATTGCATCCAATGCTTGATTTGTCTTGTTTTACGCGATAAACAACAAATTAAGGTGTAAAACAACAAGAATGTAACACATTAACTACGTTTATGCTCTATGACCTGTGGCTCTGATACCACTGTAGGGTTTTGATTCATGGATCGCGCAAACGGAAGCATAATCAAACAAACAACCATGCAAAACCCTCCAAGGATCACAAGTCTAGATGCATAACGATAGTGAAGGTAAGAAATCATAAACACACCTTTGGGTTCTCCTTGATGACTTCAAACGCGAATAGTGTCACGTTCTCTATAGTTGATCCACGCCTAGAGTTGTTCCTAGATCTCCAATCACCTTGGTGCTAGCCCGGATTGAAAGGAGGGTGAAGAAATCACGCAAAACGAGACACCAAAAGGGGTTCGGCACCCTTTGTGGCGTCGGGGACAAGGGGGCGGCGGCAAGGGGGCGGCGTCCCTCTTGTGGCTTGCTCTCTCTCTCCTTTGTTCTCTCCTACTCTTGTTATGTTCTCTCTAGAGCATAAAGTGTGTAGGGAAGGAAGGAGGAGGGTCCTTTATATAGTCCAACAACTCCTTGTTAACTACCTAAAGGACTTATTCTAGTCCTACTAGAATTCAATTTAGTCCCTTCCTTGCAAATTAGTCCCTACTAAGTTTGCAAGGGTTTGCAAAGTGATCCTTCTAATTAATTAATCCAATTAATTAATTCCACAATCTAGTACAACTCTATATAGCGTGTGACCCCATAGGTTCTATCTAGTTGGTAGCAACTCTTTGCTAATATGGAGCGGTTTCTAGCAAAACATCCATTCTAGCCAACTAATAGAATAGTCATCTAGACAACCTTGTACAAGTAATTGTCTCATCCCTTTGCCTCCATATCCGGATTGGACACGAGACATACAAGTCACACTCGTATATCCAATCCCTAGTTTCTCGATCCATGGAATAGCCTTATTCGTGCAAATAACATCAATATCCTATATATTGATTTATTTGAGTCTGGCCAGACATTCTATAAGCACTATCCTCGAGTGGCCTTGGATATTTACTCCCGTTATGTGAGAGGGGCAAATCCTCTCTACGTCCACTACGATCTCTAAGCTTGCTTCTCATTGTATCCAGTACACGCCTTTATAACTACCCAGTTACGGTGTAGCGTTTAACGCTACCAAGATCACAATGATCCACAACTAGAATATCTAGTGACTTCAAGTCTAAGGATGACAATACCATTGTACCCGAGAAGCACTTGTGACTCAACATAACGTGTATGTAGCCTTCTCGGTAATGGGTCAATCCAGTGCAACATTCCGTAATGCACACCTATGTGTTGGATCGTGATATCTCCATATCAATCCAACCCCATACTAGTCTATAGATGATTGTCCCATTTAATCATTATACTTGACTAGGGATATTTAAGATAAACAACACAATTGTAAATCTAAGGACTTCATTATATTAAATATCCAATAAATAATAAATGAATTTCTAGCCAATTACAAATTCATACTAAACTAGATTGCCTCTAGGGCATCTATTCCAACAAGAAGTTCTCTTGAAGGGAGTAATTGAAGCAATCCCGACCTACACGATGGGATGTTTCTGACTCCTTGGCAATCTCTGCGACAAACTAGAAGCGGAGATGGCACGTTTCTGGTGGAACTCTTCTGCAACCCAACGGAAGATGTCCTGGATTTCATGGGAGAAAATGAAGAGATCAAAACAAGAAGAAGGTATTGGATTCCATCATTTAAAACACTTCAATACTGCTGTGCTTGGTAAGCAATTCTGTAGAATACTCATGAACCCAGAATTGCTACATGCGCGAATATTGAAACATAAATACTTCAAAGATAGCGGTATTCTTAAAATAGAAGCAAAGAATGGTTGTTCTTATCTTTGGAGAAGTGTGATGTCCAGTAAAGACCTCGTCCTCAGTGGATGCAGATGGCGTATTGGGAATGGGGAACAGTTGGACGCTTTCAAGGACCCCTGGTTGCTTAGACGAATGGGTTTCAAACCCTTCACGCCAAACGCAAATTCCAGAAATCTCAAGGTAGCAGACCTAATCACGGAAGACAGACACTGGTATGAGATGCAGTTATCAAATAATTTCTGGGAGGATGATATTGCAGAGATAAAGAGAATAAAAATCCCCCTATCCCCCAAGAAGATAGGTTAATCTGGCATTACTCAGAGCATGGCAATTACACGGTCAATTCAGCCTACAAGTTGCAGTTACAGAAAGATTCGATTTCAAACAAAGTACAATCCTTCGGTTACAATTCAAGACTGGTGGAAAATTTTTTGGTCACAAAAAATTCCCAAGAGGGCCTTATACCCCACTTGGAAGGCTATGAACAATAGTTTCCCAGTTCGGACAAACCTTAACCACAGAGGTATCAAAGTCACAAACTTGTGTCCGATTTGTAAAAAATAAGGAGAATCGGAGACTCATCTTTTTCTAGAATGCCCCACGGCTAAGGCGTGCTGGACCATTCTCTTCTGAGAAGAGTTTATCAGTCAAAGTAGAGGCCCGTTCCAAACCTGGTTTCCCCAAACGTTTCTCCAACAAAAAACAGAAGAAAGGAAGAGAATGAGTGCCCTCATCAATCAATTATGGAGGAATCGAAACAATTTTGTGTTTAAGAACAAGAAAGCAAGCCTAGAAGAAGTGGTCGAAAGAGTTTTAGAGTACCTTGATGAGATAGATCTACACATGCAGGTGGCCAACCCTTCTTCTCCGGCTCAGATCTACGCCTCTCCGCCGGAAACTGCACCGCAGAACCCGCCGGAGGGCTGGGTAATCCTCAATACAGACGCTGCGTGGAACCCCTCTCAAAGAAAGGCAGCGACCGGAGTCATACTCAGAGACTACAGAGGTATCTTCATCGCCGGGAAATCCACCGAAATCCCCTTCTCGAACTCTCCAAAGACTGCTGAAGCCGAAGCAATTTTGGAAGGGCTAAAGCTAGTAATGGAGATAAACAAGAACAGGGTGTGGATTGAAACCGATTCTCTCACCATAGCAAGAGCATTGAGAAACGAAGAGAGAAGAGAGAGATCTATGGAAGGCGTTACAGAAACCGGAGTCACTCTCGGTGAGTGTATCACACTCCTCGGGCAAATAGAGAGCCACGTGGTGGCACATATTCCGCGTAAATGGAACGTTCTAGCAGATAGAGCTGCAAAACAGGGCTTGAATAATGGGCTTCATCAAACCACAGTTTGGGCGGGCTTCCCCCCGCTTGGATGATAGATATAATGTTTACTGATGTATTGGGCCGCTTTGATAGCCCAGTTGCTGATTAATCCAAAGTTTTGGTCTTCAAAAAAAAAATGTATATGTATATGTATATGTATATGTATTTTTTTTTTTGAGAAATTGTATTTGTCGTCAGCCGGGTTTGAGCCCGGGACCTCATGCAGAGGCTTCCAACGCTCTACCAGTTGAGCTACCACCCTAACTGCGATATGTATGGATGCCAAATAGCGCAAGAATAAACTCACCTCCAAACTTTTTTATATAAATATGTATTTCACTTCAGCCCTTATACACTTAACAAACCCTCATTGGTCTAAACTCAGATTCTTTCGATCCTAAAATATTACTAGTGGCTTAAAGAATGAGGAAAAATAAAAGAGAACAATGCTAAACACTCCAATAGCTAAACCTCTTAATCATATAACACATCAATTACATTAAAGAACGGAAATACCTATAGTTCTCTATTTCTTGCACTATTTGTTGGTGGGAAGTGGATTAGGGGACTCCGTTTGGAGGGAATTTTAGATGTCGCAATAAGGATTAGTGACAAGTTGGTTTTATAGCATCTTATGAGTAGTTCATGAGGCACCTTTATTTAATGAAATCTACGGAAACTCCATAAACATAGGAAACATGTTAACCACATTACTGTATCTGTGTGTTGATTCTTTTTTTGGCGTGACTTTTGCTTCTTTTAACAACAACTCTATCCTTCAGTCATGAAAATGTTAGTCACGACGCATGTCTAGATGCTCATGTTACATTCATTAATTTAGTTAATTTTTCAACTTTATAAAAAGCAATGTGTTGCAGAAAAATGCTCAATAATTATCAGTTACTACCTTTGAGCCAAAAAGAGCAATGCATTGTTATTAAACTGAACTTTTCTATATAGTTTCTTTTCTGGAAGCTTACTTTCAACATTATTGGAGCATAAATGGAGAAAAAGCTACTCAACTTTTAGGCAGTTCCATCATTATTATGTATCAACTTACTATTGGATCTTGAAAGCATATTGTAGTTGTAAAGACATCTGGTGCAGTCAGAGACAGCCAAACAGAATCATGGGATACCCCAAATAATTATCCAATATTTAAGGTTATTAATTAAGCAATAAAACTATATCAACACAACAAGTTCAATTAACCAACAGGTGTTTTTGGATAACTTTTTTCCTTAATCCAATAATACTTATGTGTAAAGAACTGAAGTTAGATTCACGCCTCACGTGCTAACCTAATTTAACTAGTCTTCTGTCGCTGCGACATTATTGAGAACATCAATTGATTATAACTACATTTTCTTCTTCTTTTTATCAATAGATTTATGGGATAAAGACTTCATTATTGCTAAGTACCTCATGATTTGCTTGAGTGAGATATGATATGTATTTATGTACTACATCCGTTTCTTCTCCATAACACATGTTTGATTTTTGTCACTATTCACTGAGTAACTTTGATCTGGTAATTTGGATGGAAAAACTATTTAATTTTTTGACATTTTTTTCATGGTGTTGTAGAGTAAAAGTTGCTTTATAACACGGTGAAAAAATTATCAAAAAATTGTATCGTTTTAGTATCCAAATCACCTGATGAAAGTGATCCAGATACGAGTCAAAAAATCAAACTAGTATGATAGAGAAGAAACAGAGGTAGTATTTTGCATTGTATACGAGCCTTAGTGACTAATAAATAAGTTTTAAAACATATCAAAATAGTTCAATAGAACACCATAATCCATACATGCTCCATTCAATGATTTTTTAGTTATTTTTCATGGTGTTGGAAATTCTCATATCGTTTTGTTAATCAAATCACAAAGTCAAGTGATCCAATGAATGAAGGTATAAGTTGGACAAAAAAATGAAAAATGAGTAAAAGAGAAAGTATATTTTATTTAGACAAAGTTGCCAATCATGCCACAGTATTTCTGACATGTCCTTCAGAAGTTTCAGTTAACCCCGCACTATGAAACCCATTCTCTAGTCAAAATATATGGAGTGTGAAGTGACCGACATCAATCCTTCTCTTCATGGCATTATTTACGGTACTTTGTGATATTTTGTCATCAACTTTTACTAATCATGTTAAAGTTGAAATTCAAGAAGAAGTGCAAGTAAGCGCGTGTTTGGTTGGAGATTTTAATCTCTTCAAAATCTGTTTTGTTTTGTAAATTTTTGGAGTCAAATTTGAATTTTAAGTTGGCTAAAATTATATGATCTCCGACTTTGAATTTTTTTTAAGTATAGCGTATGAAATATCATACTCTATCATCTCATTAACGCATGAATTGTTAATTTATTCAAACGCATAACATCTTAGACGCATCATAAGTTCAAATAAAAACATTTATTGTAAACTTGGTGGTAAAGGCTACAAGTGTTGCCAAACACAATGAAATTTTAATTCTTGATTTTCATCGCATTCCAAACGGTGTTCAGATTATAATTTTATTCACCCCATATAATTTTTGTCAGATTATTCCGATTTTAAGCTGGAACCATACATGCTCGAAGAGTCTATATGAAATATATGAAATCCCATGTAAGAGTTACCTAGAAAAGTATGTGAATAGTATGGTCTTATATTTGATTGACTCAAATGGATTCAACTGCATGTTACCTTTGAAACAAACGGGAACTTCTTATACTAGATTCATAATGTATCTAAATGCTAAAGATTGAGAACTACTAGAATTCAATTAAGATATTAGACGTAGTTGATTGGTTGAAAGAAGGCCATTGCTCATAAACGGAGGATTTGTGCACTAATTGGGCACTTTGATCTGTGAGACTCCACCTGAAAAGATGAAAAGGAATCTACACAAACCGAGTTTAATAATTTGAGTTTTAATTTTTTAATATTTTAATAGTGAGGAAGAGTTCGGTGGTGAAAGGGAAACCCACAAATCCATAGTTGGAAGAAAGAGTTAGTTGGAAGAAAGAGTTGGATCCCACTTCAAATGCCTGGTCTGAAGAGACATTCATATTGAAAAGGGACACCACCAATGTGCTTTCAACACTCTGTAGTACTAATAGTTTGATGAACTGGAAGACAAACACTATGAGGTACTTTCAGAACACCACAATCACATAATTTGAATTTAATTTATTATTAGGGTAGTAGTTTAAGTGATAGAACGTTGGAAGTCCCTGCATGAGATCTTGAGTTCTAACTCAATTGACGACAAAAATAATTTCAAATGAAAACTTGAATATAATTTGTGGCACGGGAATTATATTTGTGTTGCAATTGTTAGTAGTGAATTTGAGGTTGAAACAGCAGGTAATTACTCCCACAATCAGTGTGAAGAGAAAATATACCCGTCTTTTAGGACGTGTAAAGAAAGCATTCCCACTATATTGTTATTGTTGAAACCACCATTGTTGCCTTAAATTAAACTAAGGGGACTATTATAAGCCATGTAACTACCAATTATTTGGCACATAAATCATTAGTTTTAACTATTCAGTCCACCAAATTCACACAAATCATTAGTTTTAATTATATGTCACATAAATCATTAGTTTACCCATATTCTCCAAGTTTCATAAATACATACCTCATTCAGCCTCATTCCAAAAACAACAAATACTAGTACTTTTTTAAAAAAAAAATCTATATACTAAGTGCATGTTTGGTATCCCAGATTTTAATCCAATTGGATTAAAATCGGCCCATTTTCAACAATCTCGTTTGTTATGCCAGCAGATTTTAATCTGATAATCTGCAGATTAAAATAATCTGTGTGCAATTGTAGAATCTCCAAACTTGGGGATTATGCAGCTTAAAATCTCTAAAAAATTAATTTTGTCTTTTTTTTTACATTAGCATGATCACATTTCAGTTACAAATATGTGTATTCAATTACTTGACTTTAGAGCTCTTTATATTTTGTTAAATTGATCAAGTTAGTGGTCTATAATTTCAGCTCATACCAAATAGATTGTGATTCTCAATTAAGTTGGATTTTCTTTTCAGATTATTTTCAGCTGATTATTGAGATTTTAAGTTGGTACCAAACAGGCTCTAAGGAGGGACCTCATTTTACTATTAATTCCAACTATGTGTCCTGATGTGTACTCTTAGATTGATCTGAAATTAATGGTCTACATTTACTACATGTCATTCCTTTTGTTGAGAGAAACTTACTCACCTTCTTTTGCGCCTCTATACATTTCACTTTGAACCCGACTACTATTTTTCAAACACAATCGAATTACAACTTTAGCAATTTTATTTTTACGTTATTTTTAAAACCTTAAGACATTCGTATTAACTCTATTTTAGAAATTATGTTGAGCTACTTAAATTCACTTACTATTGAATAAGTGGAAGGTAATATTGTAATAATTGCTGCAAAAATATTGTGATAATTTATATACGTAGTGCCTTCAAGCACGGGTGTTAGTATAGTAAATAGTAAATACTAGTACCTCTGTTTCTTCTCTTTCAATGGCGGTTGACTTTTTTAGTCGTAACCGGGTCACTATGATTCGGTTATTTGGATAGCAAAATGATGTAACTTTTTGACAATTTTTTCATAGTATTGTAGAGTAAAATTTACTCTATAAGTTCATGCAAAGATTACCAAATTCGTGTAACGTTTTGCAAACCTAAGCACCGGGTCAAAACGAGCCAGTGAATAGTGTCAAAAAGTGAAATAAGGTGAAAGAGAAGAAACAGAGGTAGTACTACCCATTCTCTGAAGTACCTCTACAACCTTTTCTCTCTTTTGGGCAAAGGGATAAACATTTTCATAGCATCCAAAAACAACAAAAAAAAACGTCCAAATTCAAAGAAAGAAGGAAAGAGAGAAAATTGTTCAAGAGGAGATATATGAGATTGTTTATAGATATAAGATCAAAAAGAAACAAGGGTAATTCTAGCACAAGAACATGTAGACAATGGCATTGTCCTTGCAATTGTTTATATATATAAGATCGAAAAGAAACAAGGGTAATTCCAGCACAAGCACATCTAGACAATGGCATTGTCCTTGCAATTGTTGTCTGATTTCTGGGGAGATTTTCTGAGTTGAGGAGGGTGGAAAATTTGCAGATGATTATGCTGCCTCCGGGAGATTAACATCTGCTTCTAGTACATCCTTTATTGGCTTGGTGGTGGACTATGGAGCTGAGACTCTGTATGATGTGGTGAGTCTGGGACAAGTAATTATCCATCTCCCCGTGATGGTTGGTGAGGTTTCTGGAGTTCTGATTCTTCTAATGTTTATATAAGAAAATAGTTTTGAATAAGTATACAACTCAATATGATTGAAACTCTAAAGTGTAAGAATTTGCAACATTTCATTCAATGATCCATCCAATTGAGGATCAGTAGTAGGCTTCGGTTAGTTTTTCTTCTTGATAGTCAACTTACCTGTGGTAATAACCCGCAACTGCAATTTTCCATTGTGCTGAACAAACATGTATATAAGGGCTTTGACGTGAGGAACTGTATGACCCGTTCCTTGTAATCAGAAGAATGTAGGAAGAGAAGTTATGTGGTTTGTAACATAAACATACATAGTATGACGTGATGTGTGCTTTATCTTTTCCATGCTTATTTGTAGGGTAGGAGTTTCTATTCTAAAGATCGTATTATATCTATTAATCCTTATAGTCCACATGGTTGCTACAAGTCGTATGAAATAGAACTTGGAAGTGTAGATCCATGACTTTAACCAATTGCTAAGTTATTTACATATGTTGGTGTAGATACCTATTGATCTCCATAGGTAGCTAGCTGAGGCTGGGCAATGAATGAATGAAGTTTTCAGTCTTTGATTGACAAATAGGATAAGAAGAATTCGCGGAAATTTTAAACTTGTGATGTTTATGTGGATATTGAATTTTCTAATATAAGCTAGTAGAATAATTTATGTTTTTTTGGTAATCAGAAGCTTCAAAAAGTTTTTCCAAGAAAAAGATGACCAAGAGGGATCACGAGTGGAAGTGTTTGTAGCAGTGAGGGAGGGATCTATGTCCTCAGAAAAAATGATGAAGTAGGTAGATTTTACAATGAAGACCTAATCTTTTGTATATCTCCATGCAGGTGCATCCTCCAAAGGCTCAGGGATGTTGCTTATGCAAGAAATTAGACAATGTGGAAAACAATAGTCTATAGATCTTCATCGTGTTTCTTGTGTTCACTATCCCAAAATAAGATCATAGACCTTTGTAATGTCATCAGTTTCCTTCCATTCACTAAGGGCAGATGAGATAGGGACATCAGGGATCTAGCTGCTTCCTTTAATTAGGAGGTGTTGGCCATTTCTTGCATTCCAATGCATACCTCTTAATAATGCAATCTTTCGATAGCTTTCCATGTATAGGAGTTAGAGGGAAGAGGCTTAGCCCTATCCAACGATTTTCTATGTTAGTATATCTTCGACGAGAGAGGTAGTAGTGGACAAAATTCTCCCGGAGTGTTTAGCTAGCAAGGCCTTATGAAGTAGTTTGGCAAGCCTGAGGCCTAGACCACCCTGATGGATATATTGATAAATCTTTTACCAAGCAGTTAATGAAGAGATTTATTTAGGCAGTTCCTAGACCGAAAGAAATGAGTAAAAAAATTATCAATTTGTTTGCAAGATTTCGGAGGGAAAATGATGCAGGAAGAATTTTGCCAATTTCAGAAAAGCTGTTTCGGTCGATACGTAGAATCTGGGGCGGAATTGAACGGAGTCAAACTATACATGAATCTGACCAGAAACGACGTTCTAAAGATAACTCGTGACTATAGTCACGAGCATCATACTGATTTGGCCAAATTCGCCTGTTTAGGTCACGAAATCGTCAAATTTGCTATTTTTAGTAATACTCTTTGTTAATTAGGAAGTCAATTTAAACCCGATTTGGGTCAATCTTTTTCCAGCACGCTTTTCTTTATTAGATCTTTGATTAAGAATATTTTCTGAGATTTTGCTATTTTTGGCAAAATTCATGTTTTGGCTATTTAATTCCGGCTTGTGGACTTATTTCATGAGTTAATTGATTATTGAGTTTATTTCAGAAAATGTAGTGTTTTTTATGAAACTTATGGAGGCTCTTTCATGATTGCCCTTCCATCTTCGTTGCTTCTTGCTGCTCCCAAAAACGTCTGATTCAGTCCAGCATCAGAAAATGGTACAAGACATAGGATAGACACGAGTGGAGCAGAGCAATAATTTAGTAAGTGTAAAGCTATTAGCTCTGGAATGGAGAAGTCCATTTCAAGAAGCACAAGTTGAATTTATAGTATTAATAGTCTTGTGCACATTTGGGGCTATTGAGTAAGTGATAGATATCCATATTATTCCAAAGATACTGTCCCAAATTGGAAGAAAAAGTGAGTTCAGTTTGTGAGGCAAAACAATGGAGGGCTTGTGGAGAACAATTTGGCCGGGATGGAAAAATGATTTTTGGAAGAATGATTTTTAGGCAAAATAAATTCTGGCCTCCTCCACAAAAACAATCCAGGTACGAAATCCAGGAATGTGCTGACGATACCGAAAAACAATTCGGCGACGTCACCATCCAACAAAACGCAACAAACTGAAGCTGAACATCAGGCGGAATGTGAAAATATTGAAAATAAAACTTGAATTTAAAAATCCAAATGTGAGGATCGGTACCTGTAAATTTGGGTGCGTCCACGCGCGATTTGTGATTGCTTACCTCCGTGCCTAGAGAATTGGCCTGGTGTACAAAACTGCCAACCTGGGCGTCTGTTGCACGTAGGGCTGATAGTCTGACCGATGTTCGTATTGACGACTAGTGTGATGGCAGCCGTACCGATCTGCTGTGGAAGACCCAGAATGGACTGGTGGTGGTAACCCGTATACAGGACGGTTAGGTAATCGGTTCAGATTCGGGTGCGGGTCGCCAAAGGGGAACGGGTCGGACGCTAGGAGGATCCAAACCCTCCGGTCGTTGTGTTTGCTGTTTCCAGGGATGCTCTTGGATGCGCCAGCCTGTTGAGGAAGCGTGTCTGGTGTATTTTTCGTGGACAAAGACTGCTTGGCACGTGAAGGGATGCCGCATCCAGTGGGGGACTTAGCGATTTGAGGAACTGTTGTGCCGAATGTTGAGGGCTCAACCAGAGATGGTGGTTGCGGGGGCAGCAGAATTGAGGTCGCCAATGGGGAGACAGGAGACGACTGTCCCGATCGGATTGGAGGCGTTTTTCACTTGTTGCTCTGCGATAGATTGTGGGCTAGGAGGTCGGCTGCGGCGTCCTTCCATGGCTGTCACACGTGTGTCAATTTCGAGCATGAAAGCGGCAAATTTCTCGTTGAAAGCAGTGAACTTCTCGTCAAGGATTTGTTTGACCGATTCAACATTAATCACAGGTGAGTTCGACATGATTTCAGTAGTGAGAATGGTGAATGACAATGAAAGCACCACTTTTAGCGGACTACTATCGGGTTGGAGCAATTCCAGAAGTTCCAGGTCTCCATCACACGAACACGTTTAACACACTTCTATTTTTCTTTAGTGAAAGAATAGACTTCTAATTTGATACTTTTGATTGATGAAACATATTGAAAACTAAAATTGCTTAAATAGACAATACGAAACATAATCCTATTCAATACGACCTAGACGGGTTGGGAAAGAACCGACAAGAAAACTCGAGCTTAACGATAAATAAAATAAACTACGACTTTATAATGTAATACGTGTGATATCTTGGTGGGTGATTTTCCCGCATTCGTCGTCGCGGAGCGGTGATTGTAATGTAATATGTGAGATATTTTGGTGGCTTAGCGGTACAAGGATATGTGTCCATATCACACAGTTCATAGTGCATTTGGTATCAAGCTTGACATTTCGTGGCATATAATTATGCCTCTAAGTATGTCTTTAAGAAGCTTGAAACAACTAAAATCCGAAACTGATTTGTCACATATATTCACACAGCTAATCGCTGCTTAGTATGAACTTCCTTGTCTCTCCCGCACGATTAAACATGCCAAATAGTCCTAATTAACATCACAATTTAATGGGTAATTTAATTATTCAAGGTGCAAACACATGCAACCACCACCACCATTGTGAATTGTGAATAGGCAGAAAATAAATATAAACTGTTTAGAGGCACGTGTCGGTGCGGGAAAACGGTCCCCTACCTAAGTGGTCGAGCCAGGCAGTCAGCAGGAGGAGGGCTTTTTATTTCTTCGAGTTTGTTCTGGTCTAGGGGCTTTTTCATAGGTCGAAGAGAGATGATTCAGAGCCATGTGATCATCTACAGATTGATGACTTTGTCTGAGGGAACAGCCACATCAAATGTCGGAATTTTTGACTCTTTTCTAGGTTTAGGTTAGGTAACAGCTATGGTTTCCCAGAAACTGAGGGGCACTCTACATTTTATTGGACTCTCAAATAAACAAGTCCTCCCTCGCCAATGGTATCTACATGCAATAAGCCAATAAGAGTCTTATCTTGTATTTTTACATTTTTGTTGAATTCTAAGTAGGAAGATCTTGGACAATGTGATAGAGCAACGATTGGTTTTAAGATCACAACTTAGGTTGTCTCAATATGTGCTGGCTGGTGTGTACATAGAGGCACCCACCGTTTTCAAAGAACTTGGAAGGGTTTGAAGACATCAGTTTTGACAAATACCACACGGTTCATTTGTGAAGAACTTCTACCTCATACATTAGTTTCTAGTACCATAAAAATGTGAATCACAGTCTTTTCTTCATTTTCTAGATGACTTTGACTTTACCAATAATGCCTTTGACATATAGTACCTGTTTGGAAGATGTGTTTTTAAACCGAATTGATATAAAACAACTTGTTTATGAAAACTTGTTTAGGAGACAGAATCGATGCGGTGTTTAAAAAAGAAAATAAAGAAAAAACATAATGTTTCTGGAAACACAAGTTTTGGTGTTTTTCTTATTTTTTTTGGTGGTTTAACATGTTCATACTTTTGATGAATTCATAAAGTATCAAATATATGCCGTTACTGTACATACCAAATTATGTTAGAATAAATTAACATTGAAAAATAATAGTTTTTGTCAAATGAGTTTTTGATTTTTAAAACATACCAAACAATATCAAATTTGTGTTTAAATGTGTTTTCTCAGAATGTTTTTTCTTTACTGTTTTTTCTATTTTTAAATAGATTTCAAACAGACACTTAATAGAAATTACATTAACTAAGAAATTTTTAATTCATCAATTACCAACTTCAATTCTCCTATCATGTGTTAGAAAATTACGTGTAGCGCCCAATGTGGTGCACATATAATTAGTCACAAATCCAAATGAGGTTAGCTGCAATTAAAGCACAAATCCTAGGGGTCTAGTAGCAAATTGGCTAGAACTTCTGTCAATATAAGGAGGCAGCCTCCTACATATTAAAATGTAGAAAACTGTGTAGAGATCATGTGCTGATTAAAGACAGTTCTAGGAACCCTAGCCTCTCTCTAGCTTGCATCCAAAAGTTGGAACGTGGGGCGAATCAAAGTGTCGTCCTCGAGATTCGCACTACACCGGTGGGAGCAAGAGGAAGTTGAAGGCACATGAAAGCAAGCAACATCAACGATCATCATCCGCTGCGTAGGAGCATAGGCAAAGAGGTAACACATAAATCTTCCCCATTAATTATCTTTTTAAATCTATATGTCATTAGATCAGCCTTGTCCTTCATTTGTATTTGAGCCCTAGGCTTATTTTTTGTGCCTCATAGTTTATACCCGAATTTGAACTGTTGTAGAAAATTGGGTTTTTCAATTTTCATAATCAGTAGGTGTATCCTATATGGATGCGTTGATCTTTTCACGAGTATTTTAGAAATATAAAGATTGCATGTTTTGGACAAACGTAGAGAAAGATATGACTGTTTTAAGATTCAAAACTGTATTAGTCTAGAGTGTTTTGATCTCATTATTAAATCAAGATTTTTCAAAGATTTTAAAGTTTGACTTTGAATACATAATCGCGATCAGGATGAAAAGACGATTCCAGTGATATAAAATCATAGGAAACAGAGCACAGGAACGCGACACGTGGGCCACACGCGCCACCACCGACGTCACCACACGCCAAGGGGCTGGCGGTGGCTAATGGCGTGGCTAAGGATGATGTGGTGGGATGACGTCGCGGCAGCACGTCAGCAAGAGGATGACATGGCGTTGACGTGGCAGCTGATGTGGCATGCCACATGTCACTGACTTGGCTGGCACCGTGGCGTTCGAGTCAAGACGTGCTGGCGTGGCAGATGGCGCGTGACGGAGGCAGACGCGCCCATGCATGGTGGCGCGTGCGGCCTCCTCCTGCCGTCATTTTTCGTCAAATCTTTTTTCTAGGTACTCCAAATTAAACTTCATATTTTATGGGATTTTAATTTCAAAATTTAGAACGACGGAAAATTTTATTAATTTATAGATTAATTAATTAGTGTTTAGCACACTTTCCGAGGCAATTAGGCGACCTTAAACACAGTTTTTTCGGCTCAAATGTTTTCTGGAGACTAAGTAATTTTTTCCTACCGTCTACCATAGGTTGTGAGACCTTGGGATGTTTAAAGCATAATAAAATTATTTAGACTATTTCGATTATTTCTTATTAAATTCCAGTAATTAGAGTTTATTCCAGAAATTTCCAAAATAAAATCAGAATATTTATTATTCTGGGTTGAATGGATGAGTTTATGTGGTTGTTTATATAATGTTTTGGTTTTGGTTTTAATTATGTAATCAAAATACGGCCTACGTGTCGTGCCTCTCTATATACTCTATTGTCTTCTCTTCTCATCCAATTGTCTCTTGAGAGGTTACTTCTTATTATAAATAAGATAGGTAGTGAAGATTGAAGATAGAATCTACAAGAGATGTGGCCAAACCAAAAGACATGGCGCAAGGTGCATGGAGCAAATAGATGAACAAATGATCTTTAAGAATGGCACTCTCGAGATAGGCAAGATTGCATGAAGCGTGACTCAAGACTTGCTCAAGAAGTATTCTCATTAGTGAGAATGTACCTTAGGGGCCACATACATGCATATTTATTTGTCCTTATTGTTGTTTTATGTTATAATTGTGTGTGATTGGATATATAATTGTATAACCTCACAAGCTAAAGAACTAGAAAAAAAGAGCTCACATGAGTAGACATGATTAGAATTAGTAGGTAATCATAAATAACGAGATTTGATTCCTAGGATATACGTTAGGTTTTGTTGGAGTCCTTATGAAAGACTATTAAATTTTAATCGATGTCTCATGTTTTAGGAGATAAGAAATGCTAGAATTAATTTCCTAAGCAGTGTATCAAATCAATCGTGTCCAAATTGAAACCGTAAAGGCTAAATGGTGACAAACATCGACATGACGAGTCGTCGTACTATGTAACCATCCATTGGATATAGGTTGTTAAACCACCTACAAATATGGTCGAACCTATGATGATTAGTTGTCACGGAAGCACATGGACATTAACTTTAGGCTCACCAATAGTGGGGGCCAGCAGTCAAGATAATTTCATAGAGCTTGGTATGCCAGAGTGGGGAAAGGACCTCATCGGCAAGTTTTAGACCACCTTGAAATTCAAATATTGTAGGAATTTGCCAAAGAAGAATCTTTGATCTACCTTTGCCATTTGTGTACATTAATAGTGAGTAGTGACTCATGAATTCTGCCTTAACTATGAGTAAATACTTATGACATAAAAGTGAGCACTCGACTATAGCGTCTGATATTCATGTCATTTATGATCAGAGAGTTAAAGGCTGCCAGGTACAAGCTATCCGATTAGCAATTTGTTGCAATCTCTGCCACGTTTCATGGAGGGCCATGAAATGTTAAATGACACACTTTCTAAGTGTCAAGATGTTTGGATATGACAGAACACCGCTCCGTTACCAAGAGTTTGCTAAAGGATACTAGTCCAACATACTTCGGAAGTCTAAGCGATAAGTGATTGATAAAGATTGTTAGTGAAGTATGATCGGCATATGAAACCCCTAGCCCGGCACTGAGACCGTGAGGAAAATGGAAGAGAAAGGATAAAGACGTCTGGGGGCAATATTGGTATAAGACCAATAGCCCAAGACTAGCAAACGCAAAAGAGGGCAAAAGAGTTTTTCCAAGACTAGAAAAAGGCCAGATCTGGCACTAACTTCTCATCTAATGATCCATAGGATTATATTTGAGGGAGTAGCCACCAAAGTTGTATTTTGTCACAGTTTTCCTTTGGAACTGGTCATTTTATATATGGTTATGAGTTCTCAAATTCTAGAATGAGTGACGCCTCAAAATTTTTGGATATCACATCTAGAGCAGTGACTATGATTATGATGCATGGCATGCTAGATTGAGACACACAATGTCAGGAAAGGATGTTCAGTCTATTTAGAGCATATCTACTTGAAATGCGTCCAAGGTACGCTTACCTGTGTGTGACTCTTGCCTTACAGGAAAGGCAAAACACAACCCATCCGGTAAAGCATTAAGGAATATTGAGTCTTTACATCTTATTCATCATGTTGTTGTGTTCTGTTAATTACTAGAGCTAAGACATGGTGTTCCATCATATTCTTAGATGACTGTACGCATCTCAACAATGTGTGCTAGATGTCACATAAGTCTGAGGCACCAGAGTGCTTCATAAGGCTGTCTACAATAGGTAGAGAACCATCTGTAAAAGAGAATATCTCTTTGAAGAGAATAAGACTGTGAGTGTCTATCTGAGCAAGAGCTGTGTGATGGAAAGCAATAGTAAAGTGTAGGGTTTTGTAACGTATTACCCACCGTAATAAAACAATTATAGATCCTCACAAGACCCTCCCAGGATCACAGGACTAGACAACATAACGATAGTAAAGGTTTTAGTATCACATACCTTATTGGTTTCCTTGGATGACTTAAAATGCGAAATATTGTTCACGTCTCTATGGATAGTCCACTCCTTGGATTGTCTCCGGATCCTCCATATCTTTTTTCTAGCTAGGGATGAAGTATGAATAAGAAGAATCACGCAAACCGGAGCAAAAGAGGGGCGGCACGCCCCTCTTGAGGCTGACGGGTAGAGGGGCGGACGCGGGGGGTGGGGGGGGGGGGGTGGGGGGGGGGTGGGGGGTGTTCAGCCCTCCTTGTCTGATAACAATTAGGACACTCTCATTGAGAAATAAGCTAGGAGTGTTCTTTATATAGTCTAACAACTCCTTGTTAGCTACATAAAATACCCCGTCCTAATCCTGTCCATACACGGATTAGTCCAACTTGAAAATTAGTCCTACTAAGTTTGCAAGTAGTTGCGTACTAATCATTCTATTTATTAATCATATTAATTAATTCCGAAGTCCGTTTTAATTCATAAGGAGTGTGACCCCATAGGTTTCTACTTAGTTGGTAGTAACGATTACTAACATAGAGCGGTGTCTAACAACACATCCATGCCACTCAACTAATAGAAATAGTCAGTAATCTGACAAAACTTGTGCAAGTATTGTCTCATCCCTTTGTCTCTATATTCGGATTAGAGACGAGACATACAATTCACACTCGTATATCCAATCCATAGTTTCTCGATCCTGGGAATAGTCTTATCCATGCAGATAACATCATTATCCTATATTGATTTATCAGAGTCTGGCCAGATATTCTATAAGCACCATCCGTTGAGTGGTCGTGGATATTTGCTCCCGTTATATGGGAGGTACAAATTCTATCTACATCACTACCATCTCTAAGCTTTCTTCCCATTGTGTCCGATATGCGCCTTTATTGCTACCCATTTACGGTGTAGCGTTTGATGATATCAAAATACAATATTTGACAACTAGAGGATCTAGTGCCTTCAAGTCTAAGGATGACAATACCGTTGTCACTTACGAAAAGAACTTGTGACTTTACATAACTTGTATGTAGCGTCCTCGTTGTGGGTCAATCCAGTATGCCATTACTCTTAATGCCTACCCATGTGTTGGATCGTGATATCTCCATATCAATCCAACCCCATACTAGTCTATAGTTGATCGTCCTATTAATCAGGATAATCGACTAGGGATATTTAAGATAAAAAAACTCATTTTCAATCTAAGGACTTCATTATATTAAATATCCCCATAAATAATACAATGAATATTCTAGCCAAAAGTAATGTTCCTACAAAATGAGATTGCCTCTAGGGAATCTATTCCAAAATTAAGGAGGTTGGCCATTCCCCACACTCCGCAGCAAGGTGCTGTAGCGGATAGGAGGAATAGAATACTGCTAGAGATGCTTTGAGGTATGATAGCGCATGCAAAATGCATGTTCCCTATTATGAGGAGACACTTTGCGAAAAGGCTGTCGACGTACTCAACCAAGAGTCTGTAGGGTTTTGATACGGATTGCACGGAATAACAAAATTAAACTCCGTTCAAAGCCCTCTATGAATCGCAGATCATGCATCATAACGATGGTAAGGGATAAAAGCCTTGTGTACCTTGTTTTTCTGAATTCGTGACTTCACGTAGAATAGTTTCTGCGTCTCTATGAATATCCACACCTAGGATTTCTCCGTATCCTTCTCTCGCCTTTGTGCTAGCAACAGAAGGAGGAAGAAGAAGATTACGCAAAACGAGACACCCAAAGTTGTCGCGCCTCACAGGGTCGACGGCGTGGGAGGGGGTGGACGGGGGGTCTCTCGGCCTCCTTGTGTTTCTCTCTCCTTCCTTTGTTGTCTCTCAATTGTAATAACAATTATGACACTCTTGTGAGCAAGCAAGCTAGGAGTGCCCTTATGTAGTTAATAACTCCTTATTAACTACATATTAGCCCTAATACTAATCCTGTCCATACACAGATTAGTCCACCTTGAAAATTAGTCCCAATAAGTTTGCATGTGGCTGTGTATTGATCCTTCTATTTAATTAGTCCTACTAATTATCCCCAAAGTCCGGTTTAATCCATAGGGTGTGTGATCTCGTAGGTTTCTACTTAGTTGGTAGTAAAAATTACTAACATAGAGCGGTCTCTTGCAAGACATCTATGCCACCCAGCTAATAGAAATAATAAGTGATCCGAAAAACCTTGTGACCAATGTTACCGCATTGTATTATCCCTTTGTCTACATATCCGGATTGGACACGAGACATACAAGTCACACTCGTATATCCAATCCATAGTTTCTCAATCCTGGGAATAAACTTATGCATGCAGATAGCATTAATATCCCATTTTGATTTATCTAGGTCTGGCCTGACATTCTATAAGCACTACCCCTCGAGTGGTCGTGGATATTTTCTCCCACATGTTGGAGGGACAAATACTCTCTACATCACTACCATCTCTAAGCTTGCTTCTTAATGTGTCCGTTAAATTCGTTTATTGCTACCCAGGCACGGTGTAGTGTTTAACGATTCCAAAACACAATATTCTACAACTAGAGTATCTATTGACTTAAAGTCTAAGGACCACAATACCATTGTCACAACGAGAAGCACTTGTGCCCTTAACATAATTAATGTAGCCTTCTCGTGGTGGGTCAATCCACCATGCCATTACCCCTAATGCATACCCATGTGCTAGACTTGATATCCCCATATCAATCTACCCACATACTAGTTTATTTTTGATCGCCCTGTTAATCAATATAAACTACTAGGATATCTAAGATAAACAACAGTTGTAATCTAAGGAATTAATTATATAAATATCTCCATAAATAAAAAAAATGATTATTCTAGCAAAAGTAATATTCATACTAAATATGATTGCATCTAGGGCATCTATTCCAACATTCTCTCACTTGCACTAGAGCCAATCTGGTGCATCTCGTATGCCAATAGATCTAGTTTTCCCTTCATGCTTTAGCTAAATAAGCGGCTTTGTAAGTGGATATGAAAGATTCTCATCTGTAGGAATCTCACATATCTTCACATCTCCTCTATCGATTATTTCACGAATAAGATGGAAATTTCTGAGTACGTGCTTGGATCTTTGGTATGACTCGGGTTACTTTTAGTGTGCGGTCGCCCCAGTGTTGTCACAATACAACTCAGCCTGATCCACAATGCTAGAAACCATACCAAGTTCAGTAATGAACTTTCTAATCAAAACAACCTCCTTTTCTATGTCATTCGCAGTAATGTACTCAGCCTCAGTTGTAGAATCAACAACTGTATCTTGCTCACAGCTCCCCCATTAAGGCAAAAAACGAGTCCCTACTGGGATCTGAAATTATCTTTGTCAGTTTGGAAGCTTGCATCACTGTAACCCCTTACAGGTAGCTCTTCGTCCCCTCCATGTATCAAGAACGCATCATTAGTTCTTCTCAGGTACTTAAGGATGTTCTTGACAGCTATGCAGTGACTCTCACCCGGATTGGACTGATATCTGCTTCCCCTACTCAACGTGTATGACACATCTGTTCTAGTACATAGCATGGCGTACATGATAGATCCTATGGACGACGCATAGGGAACCTTACTCATGCAGTCATTCTCAATCTCATTGGAGGGAAAATCAGCCTTTGAAAGGGTGACTCCATGCGACATGGGGAAGAATCCCTTCTCGAAGTCTTGCATGTTGACCATTTCAACACCTTGTCTATATATGTACTTTGGCTTAATCCGAGCAACTTTTTAGATCTATCCCTATAGATCTTGATACCAAGTATATAAGCTGCATCCCTAAGTCCATTGAGAAACACTTCCCTAGCCTATCTTTAACAGATTGCAGGGTAGGAATGTCGTTTCTAATGAGTAGTATGTCGTCCACATACAAGACTAGAAACAGAACAAAGTTCCCACTAACCTTCTTGTAGAAACAAGGTTCATCTTCGTTCTTGATGAAGCCAAACTCTTTGACCGGTATCATCAAAATGTCAATTCCAACTCCTAGAAGCTTTCCCCAATCCATAAATGGATCGCTGCAACTTAAACACTTTATGGGCATGATTTGGATCCTCAAAACCCCCCGGATATGTCATGTACACATCCTCAAGGAGGTTTCCATACTGAAACGTTGTTTTGACAACCATCTGCCAAATCTCATAATCGCGATAAGCTTCAATAGAAAGTAAGATACGAATGGATTTGGTCATCGCGACTGGGGAAAAGGTTCCATCATTGTCAATAACATGAATTTGTCAGAATCCTTTTGCCACCAATCAGCCCTTATAGGCAATCACATTTCCATCCATGTCGTTCATCTTCTTGAAGACCCACTTGCACACTATGGGCCGAGCCCCTTGGGGTGGTTCCACCAAACTTCATACTTTGTTGGTATACATGGATTCCTTTTCAGATCTCATGGCCTCAATCCACTTTTGATAGTTTGGCCCTTTCATGGCCTCTCCATAGGTAGTAGGCTCATCATCTATGAGTAGTGCGTCACCGGGCTCAGTCACGAGTAGTCCATACCTCTCTGGCTCCAGGCGCACCCTACTAGATTTACGAAGTTCTTGTGTTATTGAGCAGGTTGCTCCACAATAATTTGTTGTTCCTGCTCACGTTCCATAGTAGGATCAGTGGTTTGTGGTTCTTGTATTTCTTCAAGTTCTATTGTTCTCCCACTGGCTTCTTTAGAGACAAATTCTCTTTCTAGAAACATACCGGTTTGGGCAAGAAACACTTTGTTCTCAGATGGATTGTAGAAATAATATCCCTTCGTTTCCATAGGGTATCCCACATCCGACTTGGGCCCGAGCTTTTCTGTTTATAAACGCTTTACATAGACATCGCGCCCCAAATCCTCATAAAAGACAACATGGGACGCCTCCCACTCCACATCTCATATGGATTCTTCATGAGAGATTTGAATGGAACACAGTTAAGGGTGAAAGCTGCACATAATAGAGTGTGCCCCCAAAATTATAATAAAAGATCAGTTTGACACATCATAGATCGAACATGTCCAACTTAGATTCCTCCTCTCAGACACGCCATTGCACTGTGGCTTTCCGGGTGGAGTGAGTTGGGACAAGATCTCACACTCTCTAAGATAGTCGTCAAACTCTTGGCTTAATTATTCTCCTCCACGATCCGATCGTAGAGCCTTAATATTTTTTCCAAGTTGCTTCTCTACTTCATTCTTGAATTCATTGAACTTTTCAAAGGATTCAGATTTGGACTTCATAAGGTATAAAAATCCATATCTACTGAAATCATCAGTAAATATAATGAAATAAAGATAACCACCAATGGCAGGCGTGGCAAATGGCCCACATACATCAGTATGCACGAGAGCCAATTGCTCACTAGTCCTATCACTTTTCTTATTGAAAGGGGACTTTCTCATTTTTTCCTAATAAACAAGATTCACATGTCTCATATATCATTCATACTCAAATGAGTCTAGGATTCCATTCTTATAGAGTCTAGAAATGCGTTTCTCGTTTGTATGGCCTAAATGGCAATGCCATAAATAAGTAGGATTTAAAATATTAATTTTTAATCCTCTTGGTATTAATGTTATAGACGGAGTTACCTAGATCAGGGAGATCGAATCCATTCGACAATAAAGCATTACAATAATGCAAACCATCAAGATTAATGGAGCAACATTTACCGTTATTTTAATAGAAAAACCGTTCTTGTTCAAACAAGAAACAGAAATAATGTTTCCGCTCATAGCAGGCACAAAATAATAATTGTCTAATTCTAAGATAAGTCCAGAAGGCAAAGATAACTCATAAACGCCTACGGCTAATGCGGCAACTCTTGCTCCATTCCCCACGCACAAGTTATCTCCCCTTTAGCCAGTCTTCTACCTCTCTTTAGATCCTGCACATTTCGAAAAATGTGAGATCCACATCTAGTATCCAATACCCAAGATGAAGATAAAGATAGATTGACATCTATTGGTGGTGGTGAAATCACTATTCCAAGCCTCTTATCTTCTGGATATTTTGGGCAGTTATTTTCCGGTGTCCAGGCTGACTGCAGTAGTGACACTCACCCTTAGTCAAGCCCCCAGAGGGAGTTAAGGCGGGATCTCTTTATTTCGGAGGTAGAGGCAACTTGCTTGCCCTTTCCTTTATTGACCATCATTATGGCCTTGCCTTTCCCCTTCTTGATGCTTTGTTCAGCTGTCATCAACATATTTAGTAAATCTGGCAGATCTTATTCATGTTATAGTTCATGATGAACTGGTTATAACTGTCAGGCAACAATTGCAAAATGAGATTAGTGGCCAACTCTTGACCCACTGGAAACCCAAGGCGTGTGAGGCTCTCCAGGTTCCCAATCATGCGCAGTATATGAGGCCCCACCGGGTTTCCCTCTCATAGATGACACTTGAACAATGCCTTGGACACCTCATATAGCTCATGCCTAGCCTTCTCTTGGAAGAGCTGCTTCAAATGTATGATCATATCAAACACAACCATGTTCTCGTTTTTCTTCTGAAGCTCCGAGTTCATGGTGCAAAGCATAAGGCAGGCCACATCATTAGCATCGTCAACGATCTTATGATGTGCCTTTATTGCTGCAGCAGTATTGTTTTCTAAACCTTCAGGAATTTTCTCTTCTAGAATGTACAGTTTCTTTTCTTTCTTGAGAACGATTCTCAAGTTCTGTACCAGTCCAAAAATTTAATTCCAGAAAGCTTGTCCTTCTCAAGGACTGATCATAGGGATTGTGATGAATTCGATGATTTTTTTTCTATTGGAATTCCATAAAATGATAAATATACAAGTTTTAGTATTTTTTGAACAAATAACTACATTTAATAATGACTAGATTATTAAACATAGCTCCTTTCAGGAACTTTCTCTTCTAGAATGTACAGTTTCTTTTCTTGCTTGAGAACGATTCTCAAGCTCTGTACCAGTCCAGAAAGTTAGTTTCAGAAAGATTGTCCTTCTCAAGGACTGATCATAGGGATTGTGATGAATTCGATGAATTTTTTTCCATTGGAATTCCACAAAATGATAAATATACAAGTTTTAGTATTTTTTGAACAAATAACTACATTTAATAATGACTAGATTATTAAACATAGCTCCCACTATTTTTCTCGGATTAATAACCCTCTCAATTAATGCGGAGAACGTTATATATATATATATATATATATATATATATATATATATATATATATATATATATATATATATATATATTCTGCTGGGCCAAGATCCATATTTCACATTTTCTTGGGCATGCTTTGGCAAGTTACCCAAGAATTAGTTAGTTAGGTAGGAAAACCTTTCAATTGCATCCTATGAAATTATTGGTTCAATTGGGAAAATAACTCCTTATTATCTATCCCATAGATAATCCCAATTGCCTTGCCTCTAGGCTTTCAATCCTATTGAAGTAGCCTAGTTGTGTCCAACCTCTTAGTTTAACAATTGCACATTACTTGCTTTTGCCATCGTGTCATCCTATAAAGAATCAAATCGCATTGCTTTGGCATGCCCGAATTTAGTACATTATAATTTTGACGAGTGTTAAGTAATGAGAAGGAAAAACACAATATTTTAATTTGAGGGATTTTTCCTTTTGATTTTTATTTTTTTGTTGATCCATATCAACTGAGCTACTTATTTGGGTTGGGCAATTCTAAAATAAAGTTTTGATTTCTTAATTATTATCTTGTCACAATTTGCATGCATCATCCATACACCAAAAATAAGTAACAAGACAATAATTAAAAAAACCACAAACATTAAATAAGCGTGATATGGATGTTGCCTTCTAAAACTAAGATATTCCCAAGACAATGAGAGTATCTATAAGCCCCAAAAACAGCAAGCTTGTTCGACAAAAATAATCCCAAGTATAGGATATCTTCTCAAGTAATAATATTCGGTAAGTCCGGAGTCGAATCCACAAGGAGAGGAGGATTTAGACAATGACTTACTATACTAGCAATAGTAAGTAGAAAACGACTAACTATAGTAAGTGACACAAGTTCTCAATGGCTTTAGAGCTTGCCAAGCTATCAAATCCACCAAAATTAATTGATGGAGCAACTTGAGATCTGAGAATTCGCTAAACTAAACAACTAAGAAATAAGTGAAATGACAAGTAGAGAGGGGCTAGGGATCATCGATTTCTCTAGTGACCAATCCTCCTATTAGATTCAAGCCCGGTTCTCAAATTACATGTTGCATTCTACAAGACAAGTATGTCGAGAAGAGATTGCTTTTTGCACTCCAACTCGCCACAAATTAAGTGTATAATCCTAACACGCTAATCAAGCACTAAGGAGGTTATTCAAATGAGATTTCAAAATTTCAAGTGTTTCAAGCATCAACCATATGTAAACACACATAGATATTTCTACATGAAAGATCAAGCAACAAATGAGATTTGTAAATTCTCACTCAAATCACCTAACTACAACTCGATTTCTCAAAGTTAGGATTGACGAGTTTCTCTCACTCAAGTGCAACTTCAAATCAAATAAGTCGAGAGTATTCACACATCTACCTATTTAATGCATCAAATACTTCAACAAGAGAAATCCAAACATTGCATTAAGCATTCAAGTGAATCCAATTCAACCCATTCATCCTTGAAGTTTAACTTGAATGAATAAGAGCATTAGGGCACTAGATAGTCCCAAAATCACCCAAGAAAATTAACTTGCTAAACATGAGAGATTCAAGAAAGCTAAAGAGTAATAAATTTTCATTCATCATGCTTGAATCCAACAATTGTTTTCAGCACTTCAACCTCACAACTTGATTCAAATACACAAAACTAAGCAATAATCACTTCCAAATACAAAACTAAGCTACCAAAAGGAAGAAATAGTTACACTAAACTGTTGCTGCTGTTGCTATTGTCAAGATCATAGAAGCAGCAGAGTATGAACAGCATAAAACAGAGCTAGAACAGAGCAAAAACACAGCATAAACTAGCTCAGAACCGATCAAAATTGATCTCATCTCTCCCTCTCGTCCTCTTTCTCTGTTCTTCACCCTTAGGAAGATCAAGAACACCCAAAAATGGAGAGAAATCAGAGAGAGAGGGGAAGAACAGAGGAATGTTGTTGTGGAGTTTTGTAGTGCCGAACGGGTGTGAGCCGAACCCCCAAAATGTGTATAAAGTGACGAAACATGGATTCTAAAGCAAACGGAATCGTCGAGCTCACGAATTCAAGAGCAAAACCCAAAATCGAGTTATGTTAAGCATCAAGGATATGTAATCCGCCAAGTGAGTCCACATACAATATCAAGCCAAAATTCGCATTTGTCTTACGAAACAAGAATTTAATGAATTCGACATCCAACCTTGTGAAACTTTGAAGAACAATTACAAACTTCACAACAAGCTATCCAATTTCATCAATTAACCCAAAAAATGTAACTAGCTAAGCATGACATTGAATTCAAGAGAGATTAAGAGAAATAAACTTTCAATAATCCAAACTTGAATCACAATTGATGTCATACACTTGTTCTTGTCAATTCATACCCCAATATATGGTATAAACTACACAAAACCTAACCACTAGAACCAAAGCTACAGAACTAACTCAGATGGATCATCTAATGCTGCTGCTACAGTAACCGCAACTCAGAACAGAGCAGTAGGAGCTCAAGAACATAACAGAAACAGAGCATTGCAACAGTAGCGTAACAATTCAGAAATCATAGCAAAACAACCCAGAAATCTTCACAAATCTGACCACCTCTCTCTCTCTCTTCCTACTTTTATGTTATAGCTCAAGAACAACCCATGGTTAGGGCGAAATCAGAGAGAGAGAGATAAAGGAGAAAAACAGAGGATTTTGTTTGTGGTGTACTGTGGCCGACGGGTCAGAGAGCATCTTCAATCTTCAAGCCCCGTTTATGTAGACTTCACAGCTAGGTTTCGTAGCCTCCAAGCCTTCATATCGACCTTCCAATTCATCTAAATCCCTCTATGTCATTGATTTTATGTCCTTCACAAACCCTAGGTCAGATTGGGGCTTTTTCTTGTTGTTGTGTTTGCGCCGAATTGAAGGAGGAGGGAGGTAGAGAGTGGTCTAAGGAGCGATTTGGTGCTAATTCGGGGCGATTTGGACTTGATTTGGGTCCAGTTGAGGGCCTGGTCGAAGCTTCCTCACACTTCCGTGAAGTCCTGTGTCGCAACCTGTTCTGAACGGGGAAGAAGACAACTGGGTTCTGAGCTGTTTTGCTAGATTTGCAGAATGCTCCCCCCTTAAGATTGTTGGGGGCCTTAAAATACCCCCATCTTCCTTTAAACAATTTAACATCTGACCCCCGGCAGTTAATAACAATTTATATATGCCTTAAAACGTTTAGAAAACTCCCCTTTTAGCCCAATTCGGCTAAGTTGATTTCAAACAAGCCCCTTCGATGTAACTTTGGCCTTTTATTTTACTTTGTCTGCAATCTTAGCCTCTCAAATCTTCGCTAATCTTCTAATCAAGTGCCCCCAAGTACCTTCTTCATGTCTCTTGGCCCCTCCAAAGCATCTCAACTCATCATTCAAGCTCTCCCCTAGCTAGCCTTCACCTATAAAAACAAGATAAAAACAACCAAAGCTACGAAAACAAGCATATGTCCAGAAATAGGGATATAAAGAATAAATTACACTCAAAAGTAAGTTATAAAGAGTTCAATAACCTACTAAAATGTGCAATTTACAATCCGTAACAAATCTCATCTCCATTTGTCTCCATCTTTAGTCCAGGCGCCTTTAGCTTGTGGAATGATGCCTTCTTGTGGTTCTTCAATTCTTTAAGCTTCTTCTCCATGTCTTGACTATGATCTAACTATACTAGCTAGCATCTATACTAAATACAAAGACCGAACAAGTTGAGGAGAAGACGACACGCATGTCGTAAAACTTAATTAATTACATTGATTATAATAAACCAAACCACAAAATTAAACATCCACAACATCCACATCTAAAGCCACATCCAATCACCATGCAAAAGCACGTAATACAGTTAAAATCCAATTTTAACGCGCTTGGTCAATTTTAATTTATTTTGGGATATTCTAGGGTCAAAACGGTACAAGGGGCCCACCAAACCCTTTGGCCGAACCCACAACGGACCGCCACAAGGCCTTGGGCAAGTCGGCCCTAGCCCGTGCGACCAAGCCGCAAGCTGGCCGGCCCGGCCCTTGGCTGTGGCTTGCTTGGCGCGCAAGGAGGGCGGACGACCCTAGGGGTTCACTCTAGGGTTGTTTCCATCCTTCCTTCCTTCTTTCCCATGTTTGCCTATTTCCAATTTTTACCTTTTTTTCTAATTTTTTTCCCAAACCCTAGATTTTTAAAAAACAAAGACATACCATATGTGAACGGAATTCGCTAATTTTTATACAATGATTCAGATTAGCTCATTCCCTACTAAATTATATTCAGTTTGCATCAATATGCCAATTTTTTTTTTTTTACGCGAAAAGTAGCAGAACGGTGTAAAACTAACAAAAGAGAAACACATAAACCACATTATGCGCTATTAACTGTGGCTCTGATACCACTGAAGGGTTTTGATACGGATTTCACAGTGGAATAAAAAAATTAAACTCCGTTCAAAGCCCTCCATGAATCGTAGATCATGCATCATAACGATGGTAAGGGATAAAAGCTTTGTGTACCTTGTTTGTCTGAATTCGTGACTTCTCATAGAATAGTGTCCATGTCTCTATGAATATCCACACCTAGGATTGCTCCAGATCCTTCTCATCCCTTTTTCTAGAAACGGAAGAAGGAGGAAGAAGAAGAAGATCACGCAAAATGAGACACCCAAAGGAGCTGCACGTCACAAGGTTGAGGAGTAATTAAGTACAAGGCCGAGGAGCAATTAAGTACAATTGCTCTCTCCTTAATTTGTTCTTTCTCAATTGTGATAAAAATTATGACACTCTTGTGAGAAAGCAAGCTAGGAGTGCCCTTATATAGTTAATGACTCCTTATTAAGTACATATTATCCCCAATACTAATCCTGTCAATACACGGATTAGTCCACCTTGCAAATTGGTCCTACTAAGTTTGCATGTGGTTACGTATTAATGCTTCTATTTAATTAGTCCTACTAATTATTTCCAAATTCTGGTTTAATCCATATGGTGTGTGACCCCATAGGTTTCTACTTAGTTGGTAGTAACATTTACTAACATAGAACTGTCTCTAGCAAGACATCTATTCCACCCAACTAATAGAATAGTCAATGATCCGACAAACCTAGTGACCAATGTTACCACATTGTATTATCCCTTTGTCTCCATATCCGGATTGGACACGAGACATATTAGTCACACTCATATATCCAATCCATAGTTTCTTGATCCTGTGAATAGTTATATCCATGCAGATAACATCAATATTCCAAATTTATTATCTAAGTCTGGCCAGACATTCTATAAGCACTACCCCTCGAGTGGCCGTGGCTATTTCTCCCTTATGTGGGAGAGAAAAATCATCTCTACATCACTACCATCTCTAAGCTTTCTTCTTATTATGTCCGATAAACGCATTTATCACAACGTGAAGCACTTGTGACTTTAATATAATTAATGTAGCGTTATCGTGGTGGGTCAAACCAGTATTCCATTACCCCTAATGCATACCCATGTGGTAGACTTGATATCCCCATATCAATCTACCCACATACTAGTCTACAGTTGATCGTCCTGTTAGTCGATATAAACGGTTATGTATATTTAAGATAAACAGCAATTGTAATCTAAGGACTTGATTATATTAAATATCTTCTTAAATAATACAATGGTTATTCTAGCCAAAATAATGGTTATAAAAAATAAGATTGCCTCTAGGGCATCTTTCCAACAGAGTCCACCAAGTCTGTAGCCACTACGCCCTACGAGAAGTGGACCAAAAAGCAACCCAAGTGAGGTCACCGTAGGCCATTGGGATCGGTTCGCAGTGACATAAGTCTCTACGAAATAGAGGTATCACTAGATGACACCCCATCCGTGATTGATCAACAGGAAACAGTTTCCACGGATCTTCAGGACAGTGAGAGTGACTTGCCTAGTGAGCAGCCCATCATAGATTATGACTATGCAGAGGAACAACCCATCATAGGAGCGCTCTTTGGAGCATACCTCGTCGATGATTTGACATCGAAGGGGAGAACATGATGGTCACCAAGCAAGATGATGATGAACCTAAGACATTGTCCCAGGCTCTTTCATCACCTGCAAAGAAGGAATTGAAAGTTGGACCCTAGATGGAAGAAACGTATCTTCATATGCTATTCAGAGTACTTTAGGGGTTGCGTATTCAAAACGGAACAGCCGATTAGTAGTGTAACATAAATGGTTTCACGAGAATTATGATTTCTCATAGGAGATGTCCATAACTAAGAGAAAGGTTCGTAGAGATGATGATCTCCGCGAGTATGGGAGAGTCGCTGGAAGACGCCCGTTTCTTAGTCGATTATGAGGAAGTAGTTCCTCAAGGAACCTTTGGATAGTGGGAGTGACTTTCCAAGCAAGGTGCCCGTCCATAAGGTTGATAAAAAATTGATGATCATCCTATGCAAAGGAATTGCTCGTAGAAGCATACCCTATCGACTGCTTCAGATCGAAGGGATGATGTTTAGGAACACTTTGCATAAACGATTGGATATAATCCTTGGACTTATCGCTCCCTAATTATTAAGAATTAATAGTAAGCTTTACAGGAGGAGTTAGAGTTTACAAGGGGCCAACCAAGTTTGATACCAGGTTGAGTTTCCAGCTGAATCAAAGACTATTGGAAATCAATGGGTTTTTTGAGTCAAGCAAAGAAGCAGACGGAAGCGTAGTAAGGCGTGTGACTTCCATAGAATCAAATAATTATACACTCAAAATGAGTGTAGACATCAACGAAAAATTCTCCCAAGTCAGGTAGCGAAAGTTTCCGTCGATCCAACAACTTGTTCTCCCAATAAGGTAGCGAGAATTGAGTTGGTTCAACGGGGTGTTCTCCCCAATTCATTTGGGTAGTAAGGATTATGTTGAGTCGATGGATATTCACAATAGTTGTAATGATGAACGTAGAGCTCCATTCTCGATAAACGTGACGACTGAATTTCTCGATGAAGAAATCAGAGAGGTGACCTGTATGAATCAGTCACAGGGTTTCGAGACATAAGGTCAAATGAAAAAATTAAGGCATGTTGTTGGGTTTTAATGTAGGTTACGCAACGAAAATACAAAAATTTACTGCTCAAAACCCTCCATGAACAGGTTAAGCATCATAACATGATGAAGGAGAAAGGACCTCAGTCATCCTGACTGGGAGGATCACTACGTAGAAAGGATATCCACGTCTCTATGGTATCCACACAAATAGACCATAGCTGGACTTCTTCTCCTATGGTGCTAGCAATTGTGAGAAGAAGGAGAATCGTGTCATACAAGATGATGAATTGGACGCGCACAGAGACTGGATCACATCCAAGAAGCAGAAAGGAGAGGGCCACGACATCACCAGGCCGTGGGCAGCAAAGGGAGGCGGCCATCAACATGCCCGAGAGCTCCATGGGGCAGCATAAGGAGGCCGACAGCTCCTACATGGTACGACTACTCCTTGGCCGATACCCTAAGAGTGAAACTCCTTTTCACTCTTTTCTCTTTCTCTCTAGTGTAATGAGTCGTGTATGAATGAAACTAGACTGAATTTTCATAGCCTATAAATCCTATTTATATCTAGAGAAATTCATCATTTCCCATAAATCCAACAATGTGGGACTAGTTAGCATTCTAGTCCACAATTGCTCTTCCGTCCAACTAATGAGCAAAGTTTACATTTTAGTCCAATCAATTCATTATTTCTATTTAGTCCAACTAATTGACAATAATCCCATCTTGATCTATTATTGTGTGTGACCATGTAGGTTCCTAATTACATTGGCAGTAATAACAATTATTGCAAACATTGAGCGGCATCTTGCAATACATCATTGTTCCCAAGTAATAGGAATGTCAGTGATCTGACTAACCTCTGTGACCAATGTTACCGTGTTGTATAATTCGTTTGTCTCATCTATCCGGATTGGAAACAAGACATGGAGTTTCACACTTGTATATCCAATCCATAGTTTCTCAATATGTGAGTATACTTAGACAAACAAATAACTTCAATATCTCATATTGATTAATTTTAGCATGGCCATGCGTTTCCCTAAGTCTCACTCATCGAGTTCCCGTGGATATTTACTCCCGTTATGTGGGAGGGAAAAATCCTATCTATGTTGAAATAAAGTAATTTAGGAAGTAAAACAGAATCAATACTCCATAACGGGGGGGGGGGGGGGGGGGTTGAATAGAGTATGGAATCTTTTGAAGAAAAGTGGTTTCAAAGAAATTTGTAGAAAGCAGAGAGTATTTTAATTTCGTGAAATGAGTTTCAAGTCCTTGGAATCAAAAACTGAGAGTAGAAAGTTTGCTGATAGTTTTCAAGGCCTTGAAATGGGTTTCAGGTCCTTGAACTGAAAACATGTTTTGAGCAGTAAATAAGATAAGTATAGAACAATAGGAAAAATTCTAGAGAGACAATGATTTATAGAGTTTTGTCCACTTGGACCTACATCTCTACCACAGGGACTTAATCCCTGCAGAATTTTCAACTCAATTCTTATTAATCAAAAGCTAAGACCTAGATCTCAAGCACAAAGATTTCCTTTACTCTGTTACAGCTTGAGGTTCTCACTAACCTATCTAGTACCTGCTCTAGCTAACTGATTCAACAAGAATTCTCTATTGTTCATTTGAACAACTCGCGAGAATAAGATAAGAGAAGTATTATCAAAATGATATACAAATTAAGTACAGAAATAAGAACACTGAGAACTAGTGAAGAAGTTGAGTATGCAGTGATCTTCTGATGAGTGGATTGAGTGATATGAATCTCCTTATGTGTTTCTTGTCAATACTTGAGAGTATTTCAGTGTCTCTATAATTGTTCTCTTCGAATTCTCTCAGCAATTCCCTCTCTTATGCTGCAAATTTGAAATGCAGATTTGTAGGATCTTCTGGAACAGATTTTCCTGAAATCAAGCAGCATATCTTGACTTTTCTAACACCGCTTCCCAACGGATAGTTGCTTAGTATCCTCAACGATAATGACTTGATCTTCTATCTGAGAGTGTTAGTAAAGTCCAGGAAAGATTGCACAAACACAAAATCAATTTGACAACTATATTTCCTTTCCTTCAAACACACTAAAATTAGGAACTAGTTCCGGCAAAATAGTTAACTAATTAACCCAGCAAAAACTAAGTCAAATACAGATATTAGCAACATTTTTGAGTATCATAATGGTTTTTATTTCATCATAAAATAAGACATAATCAAGCATAGGAGATCAGGAGTCAGATTAGAGTGAAAAACTCCTCCTAAGTTCATGCCATATACTGCAGCATATTTTCAAACCTTTGAAAGCTGTTTCAAGGCCTTGAAACAATGTTGCTGTTTAAGGAATTTGAAACAAGCTGAACTTACAATCTCCCCCTTGATGAAATACAAAACTACTATTCTTTTAAGAATTGATTCTTCTGCGAAAATTAGACATTAGAGCATAGCAGAATAATCATGATATTCTGAGAAAATAAACTGAAGCAAAAATTAACCAATAATCAAACTTATCAAGAAGTTAAGCAACAAAAACATCCTACTGATCTAAACCAAATCTCTAAACCGAAAGTACCAGAAATAAACACCTAAATTTCTCCTTCTTTTGACTTTCATCAATAAAGAATGAGAAAATGTTGGATCAAAGTTTTTGAAATCTTAAAGAAAATTGTTTTCAAGGATTGAAAATTTCAAGACTTTGAAGAGAGATTCAAGGCCTTTAAAAGAAGAAAGTAGTGGCAAGAATCAAGAGGTTGGATCTCCATCTCTCATTGGCTCAGGATCCTCTTCTCCACTGTCTTCTTCATCTTCCTCATCTTCCTAGTTGTTCTTCTTCCTAAGCAACTTCTTCACCTGTTTCAGCAACTACTTCTGTTGGAATTGTGCCCTAGAGGCAATCAATTAATTGTGACATTTATGGATTTACGATTCATTATGTTATCGATATGGAGATTTGTTAACATGAATGAAGTCCTTAGACTATAAGTGTTATATTCTTAAATATCCCTAGTCAATTATAATGATTAACAGGACAATCATCTATAGACTAGTATGGGGTTGGATTGATATGGAGATATCATGATCCAACACGTGGGTATACATTAGGAGTAATGGCATACTGGATTGACCCATCTCCGAGAAGGCTACATACACGTTATGTTAAGTCACAAGCGCTTCTCGCGGTGCAACGGTATTGTCATCCTTAGACTTGAAGTCACTAGATATTCTAGTTGTGGATTATTGTGATTTTGGTAGCGTTAAACGTTACACCGTAACTGGGTAGTTATAAAGGCGTGTACTGGATACAATAAGAAGCAAGCTTAGAGATCGTAGTGGACGTAGATTGAATTTGTCCCTCCCACATAACGGGAGCAAATATCCTAGGCCATTCGAGGGATAGTGCTTATAAAATGTCTGGCCAGACTCAAATAAATCAATATGGGATATTGATGTTATTTGCACGAATAAGGCTATTCCCAGGATCGAGAAACTATGGATTGGATATACGAGTGTGACTTGTATGTCTCGTGTCCAATCCGGATATTGGGACAAAGGGTTGAGACAATTACTTGAACATGGTTTGTCATGATGACTATTCTATTTGTTGGCTAGAATGGATGTCTTGCTAGAGGCCGCTCCATATTAGTAAATAGTTACTACCAACCAAATAGAACCTATGGGGTCACACGCCATATAGGGGTGAACTAGACATGGGAATTAATTAATTAATATGATTAATTAATTAGAAGGATCAAATCGCAACAACTTGCTAACTTAGTAGGACTAATATGCAAGTTGGACTAATCCATGTATAGACATGATTAGGATTAATTTGCAAATAGAACTAATCCATGTATTGACATGATACGGACTATTTTGCAAAAGGGACTAATCCGAACTTGAGTAGGATTAGGAGGGGTTCTTTATGTAGTAGGACAAAGAGTTGTTGGACTATATAAAGAACACTCCAAACTTATTTTTCTCTCTACACACATACACATCTATATGATAGAGTAGGAGAGAACAAAGCAAGGAGAGAGAGAAAGTCCCATAGAGGGCCGAAACGCCTTGGGACCGCCGCCCCCTACCCGTCGGCCTAAAGGGAGCCGCCCCACCTTTGGCGCTCCATTGTTGCGTGATTCTTCTTCCTCTTCCTCTTTCCGGGCTAGCACCAAGGATTGGAAGATCTAGATATCACCTCTAGGCGTGGATCAACCGTAGAGACGTGACACTATTCGCGTTCGAAGTCATCAAAGGAGAAGCCTAAGGTGTGTTATTGATTTCTTCCTTTACCATCGTTATGTCTCTTGACTTGTGATCCTTGGAGGGTTTTGCATGGTTTATTATTGTTTCCGTTGCGCATCCATGAATCAAAACCCTACAGTGGTATCAGAGCCACAGGTCGTAGAGCATAAACGTGGTTTATGTGTTATGCTTTAGTTGTTTTACACCTTAATTTGATTGTTTATCGCGTAAAACAAGACAAATCAAGCATGGGATGCAATTTATGAATTATCTATCATAAGAAGATCTAATTTTTGCATTGGATGAATGAATTAGTGAGTTTGAGAAATTTTAGGATCTTAGATCTAGGGTCTGGGCATCCTTGGGGAAGAAGGAGTTCTCCCAAAACAAGGAAACAACCAAACTTGGGCACCAAGCAAGGGAGTTGTTTTGGAAACAACTCCCTCAAGGAGGTTCGGCCCCCCTAGGGGACCGCCCCTCTTGCTTACCGCCCAAGCTTGGCCGCCCTAGGGGCCGGGCGGCCCTAGCCCGCGGCCTAGCCGCGTGGGTTATGGGCCGGGCCGGCCCTAGGGCCTTGCGGTTCACCTTTTTGGGCCCGGGCAATTTGATTGTTGGGCCCATGGACCGTTTTAACCCTAGAAATCCTAAAATCAATTAAAATTGACCAAGAGCGTTAAAATTGGATTTTAACTGTTTGTGTGCAAATCGCATGGTGATTGGATATAACCTTAGGATGTGGTTTGATGTGGATGTTTAATTTTGTGGTTTGGTTTACGGCCTGGGAGCTGATCAATTAATTGTAATAATTAATTAGGATTTTATGGCCTGCGTGCCATTTGTTTTCTCAACTTGTGAGATTTATTTTATTTAGTGTAGAAGTTAGCTAGTTCTAGACAAAGTAGATTCTTAGCCAAGATTGAAGAAAAGAAGCCCAAAGCCAAAGGAGCCACAAAAGATGGAGCATGGAGCAATCCACAAGACTATGAAGGATGGACCAAAGGATCAAGACGCATGGAGATGTGTTTGCTTTAGGGTTCATAGATAATTCCATTGGCTTGGAATTATCTTAGTCTAGAAAAGGCCATATCCACATCACGTTTAATTTCTGTTTTGTGGTTGTTTATTTTATTGCCTTATTATTGTGTGGTTGGTTTATGGATGATGCATGCAATTAGGATAATAAGATAATTAGACAACCCGGATCTATTATTTGGAGTTGTGCCCAAACTCAAATAGATAGATTAGTTGATATTGATCAACAAAACAATTAAAATTGAATTTTAAAAATCCCTCAAAATTCAAATATTGTGTTCTTGCCTTCTCGTTATTTAAAAACTCATTATCATCATTATTTATCAAGTTTGTGCGTGCCAAAGCATGGCGACTTGGTTCATAATGATGGAATGCGATGGCACGGAACAATGTGCAATTGTTTAAATAAGAGGTTGAACACAACTGGGCTATTAATATGATTAAGAAACCTAGAGGCAATCAATTGGGATTATCCATATGGATGGATAAATAAGGAGTTATTTGCCCGATTGAACCAAGAGTTGCATATGGGATGCAATTGGAATTGTTCCTACCTAAAGTAGTCAAATTATGAGTGACTTGCCAAAACAAGCTCATAAGTAGATGAAACATGGATCTTGGCCCACTAGAAAATATAAGGATATTTTCCGCATTAATATCTTGAGGGTTATTAATCCGTAGAAAAATAATGGGAGATATGTTTAACAATTTAAATCCTTGTTAAATATAGTTAAATGTCACAAACTTTGCATAATCCTATTATGTTGAATACCCATGGCATCAAACAAACAAAAACACGACTTTATCTTTTTCTAGACTGGTATAAAATTGAGAATTGTTCTCAAATAAAAGAGAAATTGTTGTACTTCGTAGAACATAAAGTTTTCTTCCACCGACTACCAAAAATACACTAAAACCTATGAAAGGAACACCAAAGAATGGTTCTTTGGTTATGACTTGTCTCATGCTAGCTGCCATGAACTCTGAGCTATGGAAGCAAGAAGAGAGACATGGAGAAGTATGATATGATCATACATTGAAAGAAGCTCTTTCAAAAGGGCGAGCTAGACATGAAAGGTTTGAAGTGTTGCTCCACTTTGGGTTATGAAAATATACTAATTCAATATGATTGAAACATTAGTGAAAATTCATTATCTATGAGATAGATTGAGACTGAACGGTTATTCACCCAAGTGGACCAAGAATTGCATTGAATGCAATTATAGTTTTGTTTTAAAAGTTGATTTACTCAATATGATTAAAAAAAATCACTAAACAAAACACTCATAATGGGCATGGGCAAAGCTGTTAATGGTTAACAACATGGGTAAGGGTAAATGGTTTGCGCCGACCCCATGGGTATAAAGCAAGCCTGTTGCTAAAACCAAGTTGCCTTGGAGTCTCATAGGTGGTGTAGAGGAAGAGAGGCTACCCAAAGTATCTGGAAGTAAGTAATAAAGGAATTATGAATTCCAATATGGGTATTTTTTTTATAGAAATCAATGTGTCTATCTTATCATCATAAGTATATGATACTAGATGAGGATTTTACATTTATAGAAATGTGGAGGAACTCAAGAGACGAAGACAATTGGATAAGGAAGAAATAATCCTACACGTGGGGCTATGAAGCAAAGGGTTGTTGAATAAGCCGTAGCGAATTATTTCTACCTTTAAGAAATTGTTCATGAATTAGACAAAAACGATAATGTCCTAGCTATGAGTAGGACCATTATCATAGTTTCTTGTTTGGACAAGAAAGCTCCTTATCATAATAAAGGACAAATGTTGTTTCATTTATAATGATATGCATTATTGTAATGTAATTTTGTCTAAGTGGATTCTATATCCATGATCATGATAATTTCATCTATAACATTAATACCTAGAGGTTTGCATATAATGATATGAACTTCACTTATCTTTAGCATCATCGTTTAGGCCTCATAAATAAGAGATACATATCTAGAACTCCATGAGGATGGATTTCTTGAACTCATTTGATTATTGAATCATATGAGACATGTAAACTTATTGGGCAAAGATATGATCTTTTGGGAATCATACATATTGATGTATGAACGCCGCTAAGCACAAAAGCTAAAGATAGTTTTCAGTACTTCATCATATTTACTGATGGGATTAGAGAAATATAGATTTGTGTATCTTAGGAAGAAACAAATCAGAATCCTTTGAATTGTTCAAAGTATTCAGGAATGAAGTAGAGAACCTGCTTGGAAAAAGTATTAGGGCTCTACGATTGGATCATAGAGGAAAGTACTTGAGCCAAGAGTTTGACAGGAATCTATGGGAGTATTGGATATGATCCAAAACTCGCTCCACCTAGCACGCCACATGGGTTTGGCATGTCTAAGAGGAGAGTTCAAACCATGTAGGACACGGTTCGGTCCAAGATGAGTCAAACAGAACTTCCAGTTTACTTTTGGGGCTATGTTCTAATTACAGCAAATTTCACCCTTAACCTTGTTCCATCAAAAACAGATTATGAATAAAGGCATATGAGATATGGACTAGGAAGTGTCCTAGTATGTCATTCATAAAGATTTGGGGTTATGAAGTTTATGTAAAAGAGTTTACAAATAAACTTGGACCCGAGTCGGATAAATGTTTTGTGGGATATCCTGAAAATATATTATTTCTACAACCCAATCGAGAACAAACTGTTTGTTGCTCAGACCACAGTGTTTCTAAGAAGAGATCGTCTCTAAAACAAATAGTGGGAGGACATTAGAACTTGAAAAGTTCAAGAACCACAATAGAACATTGATCTGTTTGATGGAACATGAGCATGATCACAAGGTTTTGTGGAGCAACCTACTCAAATAACACAAGAACCTCGTAGGTCAGGTAGGATATGTCAAGGGACTAGAGAAATAAGGATTTCTCATAACCCCTGATATATTGCTCATCAAGATGAGCCTACAACCTATGAGATGGCCACATGTGGGCCATACTCTTAGAAATGGCTAGAAGCCATGGGATACAAAATGGAATCCATGTATACCAACAAAGTATGACTTTGGTGGAACCACCTAAAAGGTGCAAGTGGGTTATGAGGAAACCAACATGGATGGTAATATGATTACCTTTAAGGGACAATTGGTTGGGTAAGGATTTCATGTGAGTTCATAGTACAGACTATGACGAAATCTTTCCCAGTTGTGATGCTCAAATCCATTCGTATCTTGCTTGTAGCAATCTGTTTATAGATTGAATCAAGCTTCTAGGAGTTGGAATCTTCAAATTCATGATGCAATCAAAGGAGTTTGGTTCCATCAAAATTAAAGATGATACTTGTGTTTACAAGAAGGTTAGTGGGAGCACAGTTATTTTTCTGGTCTTGTATGTGGATACATACTTAATCATTGGAAATGTTGCCCCTACTTGGCAGTCTTACGCAGATTGACTAGGGAATTAACTTTCTAATGGTAGACTTAATCGAAGCAACTTGTAAAGATCTATTGAGGTAGATCAAGATGGTTGTATAGCTTAGGTCATAGTAAATAAATTGACAAATGTGTTGAAATGGTTCAACGTGAAAAGAATATTGATTCTTACCCATGTCACATGGAATTAGTCTTTAGAGGGCTAATTGTCTTCCCAATTAGATTGGGAATGGACCGTATGAATTAGATTCACGAGATACGCCATGGAATGTACTAGACCAGATGTGTCATAAGGCATGACACAAAGATACCAGTCAAATTCGGGTGAGCGTCACTGGATAATTATCAAGATTATCCTTTAGTGCTTGAGAAGAACTAAAGGATGAATTCTTGATAAATAGATAATATGAAGAGTTTGCTGTAAGGGGTTACAGTGATGCGAACTTCAAATCTAACAAAGAAGATTCATATTATGAGTCGAGTTTTAAGTTTTGCCCTAGTGGGAGCGACTGTGAGCTGGAAAGGTTCCAGGCAAGATTCAGTCACTGATTCTAACATAGAGGACTGAGTAAATTAATGCATAAGATGCATTTACTCAGAATGTTCAATCTCAATCAAATTGTTGATAGAGGAGATGGGAATATTTGCAAGGTACCAACAGATGTCTCGCCCCTACGCAGCGGAAGCGTGGAGGGCCGCGCTAGATCAATAGCCATATGATGCAGGAGATTGACTCTAGTGCAAGTGGGAGACTGTTGGAATTGTGCCCTAGAGGCAATCAATTAATTGTGACATTTATGGATTTACGATTCATTATGTTATCGATATGGAGATATTTTAACATGAATGAAGTCCTTAGAATATAAGTGTTATATTCTTAAATATACCTAGTCAATTATAATGGTTAACAGGACAATCATCTATAGACTAGTATGGGGTTGGATTGATATGGAGATATCATGATCCAACACGTGGTTATGCATTAGGAGTAATGGCATACAGGATTGACCCATCTCCGATAAGGCTACACGTTATGTTAAGTCACAAGCGCTTCTCGCGGTGCAACGGCATTGTCATCCTTAGACTTGATGTCACTAGATATTCTAGTTGTGGATTATTGTGATTTTGGTAGCGTTAAACGCTACACGGTAACTGGGTAGTTATAAAGGCGTGTTCTGGATACAATAAGAAGCAAGCTTAGAGATCTTAGTGGACGTAGATTGAATTTGTCCCTCCCACATAACGGGAGCAAATATCCTAGGCCACTCGAGGGATTGTGCTTATAAAATGTCTGGCCAGACTCAAATAAATTAATATGGGATATTGATGTTATTTGCACGAATAAGGCTATTCCCAGGATCGAGAAACTATGGATTGGATATACGAGTGTGACTTGTATGTCTCGTGTCCAATTCGGATATTGGGACAAAGGGTTGAGACAATTACTTGCACATGGTTTGTCATGATGACTATTCTATTTGTTGGCTAGAATGGATGTCTTGCTAGAGGCCGCTCCATATTAGTAAATAGTTACTACCAACCAAATAGAACCTATGGGGTCACACGCCATATAGGGGTGAACTAGACATGGGAATTAATTAATTAATATGATTAATTAATTAGAAGGATCAAATCGCAACAACTTGCTAACTTAGTAGGACTAATATGCAAGTTGGACTAATCCATGTATAGACATGATTAGGATTAATTTGCAAATAGAACTAATCCATGTATTGACATGGTAAGGACTATTTTGCAAAAGGGACTAATCCTAACTTGAGGTTCTTTATGTAGTAGGACAAGGAGTTGTTGGACTATATAAAGAACACTCCAAGCTTATTTTTCTCTCTACACACATACACATCTATATGATAGAGTAGGAGAGAACAAAGCAAGGAGAGAGAGAAAGTCCCATAGAGGGCCGAAACCCCTTGGGACCGCTGCCCCCTACCTGTCGGCCTAAAGGGAGCCGCCCCACCTTTGGCGCTCCATTGTTGCGTGATTCTTCTTCCTCTTCCTCTTTCCAGGATAGCACCATGGATTGGAAGATCTAGATCTCACCTCTAGGCGTGGATCAACCGTAGAGACGTGACACAATTCGCGTGTGTGTTATTGATTTTTTCGTTTACCATCGTTATGTCTCTTGACTTGTGATCCTTGGAGGGTTTTGCATGGTTTATTATTGTTTCCGTTGCGCATCCATGAATCTAAACCCTACAACTTCTTCATCAAAAATCTCTACAGTAATTACTACCTCTGGAATGTTTTCTTTCTTATTATTCTTCTTCTTTAAATACTTGATTAACATTCCTGAGTCTGGACTGTCTTCATTCCCTTGTGTCTGTTCTTCATCACCTTGTTCTTGAGCAACTTGTTTCCCAATATCCTTTACCCTGCAGCCTCATCTTGAGTAGTATGCTCACTAAATAAATCCTTTGTTGATCCAGCCTTCTTTGATCCTTCTACAGCTTGTGAAACTTCTTCTTCCACATGGATCACATTTATGCTCTTGAAGATACTTTCACGCATATACCTCAGCTATTTGAACTCACTTCCAAACTCATGTTGATTTCCTTCAACTCATCCATATAATTCTCTAGGAAATCAAGCCTTTGAAGCAACATTGAAAGATCTTGATATTGGGAAGATAGGTTTGAAGGGGAGTTCAAGGATTTGGGTTTTGGAGACTTCTTGGATTGCAGCACTTTTTCAGAGAAGTCAGAGTATAATTTCCAAGTTCCCTCACTGGTTTTCATGATTCCAATCCTTTAGAAAGCGTTTTCATCAAGCATACCAAAAACAGTGGTAATAGTCTCTTCTCTGTCATTTGGAATTTCAAGGTGTTGGAAGAAAAGTGATAACCGGTTGGCATAAGGCAAATGGTGCTTTCTTTCCTTAGTCTGATAATAAAGCATGTGTTCCATCACAATAGAAGGTAGATCAATTGCGTACTCATGCATCATCAAGTACATCAAGTATAACACCATATCAGACCAAAACTGTTTTGAATTCTCCTTAGGTACTACACATCTCATCAATATGGTAAATTAGATTTTGGCTTCAACAGTGAGCACAGAGTGTGTTAACTGCTTTGAGGAGGTAGCAACATTGGGTAAGAGGAACTCTTCTCTAGCCAGCTTCAAGGCTTCATTCTTGTTGGGGTATTTGTCTGTGTTATACCTCTTGGGACAGCCTAAAGCATTGGCAAATTCAGAATGATCTAACTCCATGTCTACACCAACCACTTTAGATGTAATCACCAAGTTCAAAGTCTTAATTTTCTTCATGTTCAGATAAAAGAACCTAGTGAGCCTAGGGTAGGCAACTTATGGAGGATTTAGAATTTTCCGAAGAGAACTTTTCTTCAACCTCTTAATGCACTCCAAATTCATGTTATTCAACATGTTGACACTAATCATGCTACAGTAGGCTACTGGTCTAGAAGAAAAACTATCTAACCACATTCCTCTTGCAACATTACTGACAAACCATTTGTTATTAATGCCAGATTTCTTACCAAGAGATGTGTGCTTCTCAGAATAGATATGTAGTTCCTTTCGAGTGTCCTTCTTTGGTTCTTCACTGTAACCTTCCCTTTTCCTTTGTAAGCTTTTGTAGGCTTCTTATTCTTCACCTTCTCAGGACTAGCAATCGGTTCCTCTGACTGTTTCTCAAGAGCAGATGGATCTGTCTCATTCTTCTTGCTAGAATATGGAGTCTGATCCTTCTTACTCTTATTCTTTGGAGGAGAAGGATCCCTTTATGCACTTGGTGTTCTAGAGATAGATTCATCACTTAGGGTTTGAACCTCTTCTTCAGCAGTTTTTCTCTTCTTTTCAGGATCTTTCTTAAGACCTCCAGCCATCTTAGTTCTTTCAGACATTCTTCTTGAGCTCATTAGGGTTTGAGGATATTAGAAGAGAGATGCATGAGTGATATGAAAGAGAGAGAAAGGAGAAGATAAATACTGAAAAGTTTGAGTTTGAAAAGGAAACAAAATATTTACAATTCTTTTAAGATGTGCAGTATCAGTAAAATTCAAATTTGTGTGTGACGTGGGAAAGGACATAATATAATACTAATTTGAAATGAAAATACTTTAAAAAAGGTAAAATAAATATTGATCTACAGAGATAACACCCAACATTGAAGATCCAATTTATTGACTATGTAGCATAAAGACTTAATTTCAAGGCTTTGGAAAGACTTTCAAGGCCTTGAAAAGCTATACTGCTGAAGCAAATAAAATCGAGGCTTTGAAAAGATTTTTCAAGGCTTTCAAAATCCTTTCAAAACTTTGAAACACATTATACTTATCTGATACTCACCCTAAACCATAGCTTCCTTATTCAGCATGCCCAATTCTAATCTCATGGCTGAGAATGTTTCTTATGGCAGTGGTTTAGTAAAGATATCTGCCAATTGCATGTTAGTAGACACAAATTCAAGAGTAACATCACCTTTCTCAGCATGATCTCTGATGAAATTATGTCTAACATCTATGTGTTTGGTTCTTGAGTGCTGAACTAGATTCTTTGTAATTGATATAGCACTGGTGTTGTCACATTTGATATGTATATTTCTATAATCAATTCCAAGGTCTCTAATTTACTGAGCTATCCACATCACTTGTGAGAAGCATGCTGCAGCTGCTATGTAGTCAGCTTCTGTTGTTGATAAAACTATTGAATTTTGCTTCTTCGAATGCCAACTGATCCGGGATGATCTAAGAAATGGCAACACCCTGAACTGCTTTTTCCGTCAACTTTGTATCCTGCAAAGTCAGCATCTGAATAGCGGTAGAAAGAGAAATTATATTTTTTAGGATACCAAAGCCCTAAGTCTTTGGTACCATTTAGATATCTAATGATTCTTTTGAAAGCAACCAAGTGTGATTCTTTAGGATCAGCTTGAAATCTAGCACACACAAACACTAAACATGATATATGGTCTACTTACAGTGATATATAGCAATGAACCAATCATAACTATATACTCGTTCTGATTTACACTCTTACCAGTTTGATCCTTGTCTAAGGACAATGTAGAGCTCATAGGGGTTTTAGCTACCTTGGACCGAGACATATTATACTTTTTATCAAGTCCATGGTGTACTTGTTTTGATTCAGAAAGATTCATTTCTTCATCTTATGTACATGAAGTCCAAGAAAGAAATTCAACTCTTCCATCAAGCTCATCTCAAATTCCCTGCTCATAAGACTTGAGAAATCCTTGCAAAGAGAATCATTAGTGTCTTCAAACAGAATGTCATCCACATAAACTTGAACTACTAGAATGTCTTTCTCATGAGTCTTTATGAAAAGATTTTTATCTACTAATCATCTTTTGAAATCATTTTCAAGTAGAAACTTTGACAATCTTTCATACCAAGCCCGTGGAGCTTGTTTCAAACCATAAAGAGCTTTATCATATTTGTTGACATGATCAGGAAACTCATCATTTTCAAAACCAGGAGTTTGAGAAACATAAACTTCTTCTTGTAAATATCCATTTAGAATGGGAACTTTGACATTCCGTTTGAAAAGTTTTACTATTCTTGTAAGATGAAAATTCAAGTGACATTCTAATTGCTTCTAACTTTGCAAGATGAGCAAAAGTATCCTCATAATCAATACCGTCTTCCTGGTTGTTTCCTTGAGCTACTAGTCTTGCTTTTTTTTTTTCTGATACCTAGCCATTCTCATCTAATTAGCTTCTAAATACCCAACTTGTGCCAATGACATATTATCTTCAGGAGGAGGAACCAGATTATAAACCTTGTTCCTCTCAAACTCATTGATTTCACTTTGCATTGTAATGATCTAGTCTTCTTCTTGTAGTGCATCCTTTACATTCTTAGGTTTCACAAGAGAAACAAAAGCATTAAAAGAACACAAGTTATTCAATTGAGATCGTGATTGTGTACCAGTGGATGGATCATATATAATGTTATCAATTGGATGAGAGGAAAGATATATGAATCTCTTCCTTGGTGTCCATGGTTCAGGTTCTCCAGGAAGCTTTTCAAGTGTTTGATAACTTGAGGAAATGGCTTGTCCACTTTGATTTTTTTGATGTTCTCTTTCAAGTCTTTGAGACCCACTTTCAAGGCCTTGAAAATTCCTTCAGTTTTCTTGCAAGTTTTCCTTGGATCCATTTGAAGGCTCTGCTTCATTCTCTGACTCAAGCTTGTTCAAATTCAGGTCTTCAAACCTTTCACTCAAAGAACCATCATAGCTTTCCTTAAAAGTGACATGTATACGTTCTTCAACAAGCTTGGTTCTCTTATTATGAATTATGTATGCTTTGCTAGTCTGTAAATAACCAAGAAAGATACCTTCATCACTTCTGGCATCAAACTTACCAAGTTGGTCCTTATTGTTGTAAGCAAAGCAAGTGCAGCTAAAATGTTTGAAATAAGAGATGTTTGACTTTCTTCCTTTGAAAAGCTCATAAGGGGTCTTCTTCAAGATAGGCCTGATCAAACACCTGTAAGTATATAGTTGGTAGTGTTTACTGCTCCTGACCAAAATGATTTTGGCAACTTGTAATCGAGAAGCATAGTCCTGAACATGTCTTCAAGAGTCCTGTTCTTTCTTTCAACAACACCATTTTGTTGAGGAGTTCTTAGAACAGAAAAGTTGTGAGAGATGCCACTTAGCACAAACTAAATCAAACTCAATTTGATCAAATTCTCTGCCATGATCACTTCTGATAGAGAAAATAGGCATGTTTTTCAATGTTTGAAGCTCTTTACAAAGATTTGAATATTCAGTTAGAGCTTCAAATTCATCTCTAAGAAACATTACCCAAGTAAACCTAGAGAAATCATCTAAATAGCTAGCATATATTTCTTACCTTTTGGAGTTGGAGTTCACATAGGACCACAAAGATCCATATGAAGTAATTCAAGGAGTCAAGTAGTACTTACAAAGTTCTTTGGCTTGAATGAACTTCTTGTCTGTTTACCTTGAGCACAGGATTTGCATACTTATCCTTGAACTTGATAAAAGGCAGACCTCTTACTAGGTTCTTAGAAACTAATTTTTTCAAAGTGTACAAGTTAATTTGTCCAAGATTTATGTGCCAAAAATTTGAATCTTCTTTCAAGTCCTTGAGGGACTTCAGACTTTCTCCTGCAACTTTGTTAGTACTAAGAAAATAAACATTATTTGATCCGGTCGACCATAGCCCATGCGGCCAAGCCGTGCGGTAGGCCGGCCAGAACCCTTGGAAACGGCTTCCTCGGGGCGCAAGGAGGGGGCGTACGACCCTAAGGTTTCGGCCCTAGGGTTTTTTCCTTCCCCTCTTTCCTTGTTTCCCAAGTTTGCTTGTTTTCAAATTAAGAAAAACACCTTTTTCCTAATTTTTGCCCAAACCTAGTTTTCTATATCCAAAATTTCACATCATATGTGATCCGAATATAATCTTTACGTAATATATAAAATTAGATCATTCTTGTTTGAATCATATTTAAATTGCATCAATATGCCAATTTTAGTTTTACGCGATAAATCATAATAACGGTGTAAAACTAACAATAAAGTAACACATAAACCACGTTATTTACAACGACCTGTGGCTCTGATACCATTGTAGGGTTTTGATGCGGATTACGCAGCGGAATAAACAATAAACAATTTTTTTCAAGTCCCTCAAAGGATCACAGGACTAGACATCATAACGATGGTAAATGATAGAAACATTATGTACCTAGTTTGTCTCCTTTGATGACTTCACGAGAAATAGTGTCCACGTCTCTATAGAGTCCACGCCTAGGATCAAGTCTAGAGTCCTTCCACTCTTTTGTTCTAGCAATTGATGGAAGTAAGGAGACGAATATCACGTAAAACAGAGCAAAGGGCCGCGCGCCCCCTTGAGGCTGACGACAAGAGGGAGGGGCGGACGAGGTGTTCGTCCACCTTTCTTGTCTCTCTCGTTTCTTTGTTCTCTCTCAATTGTGATAAAATTTTTGACACTAATGACAAAATTAAGCTAGGAGTGTCTTTATATAGTTAATAACTCCTTATTAACTACATAATTGCCCCAATACTAATCATGTCCAAACACGAATTAGTCCACCTTGTAAATTAGCCCTACTAAGTTTGCTTGTGGTTGCGTAATGATCCTTCTATTTAATTATCATATTAATTAATTCCCTAGTCTACTTTAATCCATCGGGCGTGTGACCCCATATGTTTCTACTTAGTTGGTAGTAACAATTACTAACATAGAGCAGTGTCTAGCAACAATCTATGACACCCAACTAATAGAAATAGTCTGTAATCCGAGGAACCTTGTGACCAATGTTACCGCATTGTATTATCCCTTTGTATCCATATCAGGATTGGACACGAGACATACAAGTCACACTCCTATATCCAATCCCTAGTTTCTCGATCCTGGGAATAGTTTTATCCGTACAGATAACATAAATATCCAATATTGATTTATCTGAGTATGATCAGACATTCTATAAGAACTACCTCTCGAGTAGCCGAGGATATTTTCTCCCGTCATGTGGGAGGGACAAATACTATCTACATCACTACCATCTATATGCTTGCTTCCTATCATGCCCGATAACTAACTTTATAGTTACCCGGTTAAGGCACTACTGTTGATAATATCAAAGCATGATATTCCACAACTAGAGTATCTAGTGACTTCAAGTCTAAGGACCACAATAACATTGTCACTACGAGAAGGACTTGTGACTTTACATAACTTGTATTTAGCCTTCTCGTTGAGGGTCAATCCAGTATGCCATTACCCCAAATGCATACCATGTGCTAGACTTGATATCTCCATATCAATTTACCCACATAGAAGTCTATAGTTGATCGTCATGTTAATCAATATAATCGACTAGGGATATTTAAGATAAGCAACCAATTTTTAATGTAAGTACTTCATTATATAAAATATCTCCATAAATAATACAATGATTATTCTAGCCAAACAATGTTCATACTAAACAAGATTGCCTCTAGGGAATCTATTCCAATAGTCTCCCACTTGCACTAGAGTCAATCTGTGCCCTTCATGTTTGTGTTGAACAAGCGAATTTGTAAGTGGATCTGACAACTTTTTACATCTGTAGGAATATTGAATATCTTCATATCTCCCTGATTGACGATCTCTCGAATAAGATGGAACTTTCTAAGTACGTTCTTGGATTTCTGGTGTGACCTGGGTTCCTTGGATTGTTCGATCGCTACAGTGTTTTCACAATACAACTCTATTGGATTGACAATGCTAGGAACCAGACCAAGCTCAGTAATGAACTTCGTAATCCAAACAGCCTCCTTTGCTGCAGCCGATGAAGCAATGTACTCAGCTTCAGTTGTAGAATGAGCAACTGTCTCTTGCTTGGAACTTTTCCAGCTCACACCTCCTCCATTCAGGAAAAACACGAATCCCGACTGCGATCTGAAATCATCTTTGTTGGTTTAGAATCTTGCATCTGCGTAACCCCTTTATAGGGTTTTGATTCATGGATGCGCAACGGAAACACAAACAATCATAAACCATGCAAAACCCTCCAAGGATCACAAGTCAAGAGACATAACGATGGTAAAGGAAGAAATCAATAACACACCTTAGGGTTCTCCTTTGATGACTTCAAACGCGAATTGTGTCACGTCTCTACGGTTGATCCACGCCTAGAGGTGAGATCTAGATCTTCCAATCCTTGGTGCTAGCCCGGAAAGAGGAAGAGGAAGAAGAATCACGCAAAACGAGACAAACCAAGGAGGACTCAGCCTCCTTTAGGGCCGACGGGTAGGGGCGGCAATCCCAAGGGGTTCGGCCCCTTGTGGGATTTCTCTCTCTCTCATTTTCTCTCTCACTCACTTATGTTATGAGCATTAGTGTGGGAAGGAAGGAAGGAGCATCCTCTATATAGTCCAACAACTCCTTGTTAACTACCTAAAGGCCCTATTCTAGTCATACTAGAATTCGGATCAGTCCCCTTTTGCAAACTAGTCCTAATCATGTCCATACATGGATTAGTTCTATTTTCCCATTAATCCTAATCATGTCTCTACATGAATTAGGACACCTTGGCAAATCCTAATCATGTCTCTACATGAATTAGGCCAACTTGCATATTAGTCCTACTAAGTTAGCAATTTGTTGCGATTTGATCCTTCTAATTAATTAATTAATCATATTAATCAATTATTTCCCAAGTCTAGTTCCCCCCTATATGGCGTGTGACCCCATAGGCTCTATTTAGTTTGTAGTAACTATTTACTAATATGGAGCGGCCTCTAGCAAGACATCCATTCTAGCCAACAAATAGAATAGTCATCATGACAAACCTTGTGCAAGTAATTGTCTCATCCTTGTGTCTCAATATCCGGATTGGACACGAGGCATACAAGTCACACTCGTATATCCAATCCATAGTTTCTCGATCCTGGGAATAGCCTTATTCGTGCAAATAACATCAATATCCCATATTAATTTATTTGAGTCTGGCCAGACATTTTATAAGCACTATCCCTCGAGTGGCCTAGGATATTTGCTCCCGTTATGTGGGAGGGACAAATTCTATCTACGTCCACTACAATCTCTAAGCTTGCTTCTTATTGTATCCAGTACACGCCTTTATAAATACCCAGTTACGGTGTAGCGTTTGACGCTACCAAGATCACAATAATCCACAACTAGAATATCTAGTGACTTCAAGTCTAAGGATGACAATACCGTTGCACCGCGAGAAGCGCTTGTGACTTAACATAACATGTATGTAGCCTTCTCGGAGATGGGTCAATCCAGTATTCCATTACTCCTAATGCATACCCATGTGTTGGATCATGATATCTCCATATCAATCCAACCCCATACTAGTCTATATATGATTGTCCTGTTAATCATTATAATTGACTAGGGATATTTAAGAATATAACACTTATATTCTAAGGACTTCATTCATTTTATCATATCTCTATATAGATAACATAATGAATCGTAAATCCATAAATGTCACAATTAATTGATTGCCTCTAGGGCACAATTCCAACAGTCTCCCACTTGCACTAGAGTCAATCTCCTGCATCATATGCCTATTGATCTAGCGCGGCCTTCCACGCTTACACTGCGTAGAGGCGAGACATCCGTTGGTGCTATGCAAATATTAACATCTCCTCTATCTATAATTTGATTGAGATTGAATATTCTGAGTAAGTGCACCTCATGCAGTAATTTACTCAGTCCTCTATGTTAGAAGCAGTGACTGAATCTTGCCTGGAACCTTTCCAGCTCACAGTAGCTCCCACTAGGGAAAAACTCAAAACTCGACTTATAATCTGAATCTTCTTTGTCAGATTTGAAGTTCGCATCACTGTAACCCCTTACAGTAAACTCTTCTTATCTTCCATTTATCAAAAATTCATCCTTAGTGCTTCTAAAGTACTAAAGGATAATCTTGATAATTTATCTAGTGACTCTCACCCGGGTTTGACTGGTATCTTTGTGTCATGCCTTATGACACATTCTGTCTAGTACATTCCATGGCGTATCTCGTGAATCTTATTAATACGGTCCATTCCCAATCTAATTGGAAAGACAATTATCCTTCCAAAGACTAATTCCATGTGACATGGGTAAGAATCAATATTCTTTTCACGTTGAACCATTTCAACACCTTTGGCAATTTATGTACTATGACCTAAGCTATACAACCATCTTGATCTACCTCAATAGATCTTCACAAGTTGCTTCGCTTAAGTCTACCATTAGAAAGTCAACTCCCTAGTCAATCTGCGTAAGACTGCCAAGTAGGGGCAACATTCCCAATGATTAAGTATGTCCCCACATACAAGACCAGAAACATAACTGTGCTCCCACTAACCTTCTTGTACACAAAAGTCTCATCTTCAATTTTGATGGAACCAAACTCCTTTGATTACATCATCAATTCGAAGAGTCCAACTCCTAAAAGCTTCATCCAATCTATGAATAGATTGCTACAAGCAAGATGCGAATGGATTTAAGCATCACAATTGGGGAAAGATTTTGTCATAGTCTATACTATGAGCTCACCTGAAATCCCTTTCCTACCAATTTTCCCTTAAATGTAATCATATTACCATCCATGTTGGTTTCCTCATAACCCACTTGCACCCTATGGGTCCTAACCTTCAGGTGGTTCCATCAAAGTCTATACTTTGTTGGTATACATGGATTCCATATCGTATCTCATGGCTCCAAGCCATTTCTGAGAGTACGGCAACACGTGGCCATCTCATGGGTTGTAGGCTCATCTTGATGAGCAATATATCAGGGGTTATGAGAAATCCTTATTTCTCTAGTCCCTCGATATATCCTACCTTACCTACGAGTTTCTTGTGTTTTCTGAGTAGATTGCTCCACAACACCTTGTGATCCTTCTCATGTTCCATCAAAAGGATCAATGTTATGTTGTGGTTCTTAAACTTCTTCAAGTTCTACTGTCCTCCCACTGTTTCTTTTAGAGACAATCTCTATATAGAAACACTGTGGTTCGAGAAACAAACAGTTTGTTCTCGGTTGAGTTGTAGAAATAATATCTTTTCAGGATATCCCACAAAACATTTATCTGACTTGGGTCCAAGTTTATTTGTAAACTCTTTTACACAAACGTCATAACCCCAAATCTTTATGAATGACATACTAGGACACTTCCTAGTCCATATCTCATATTGCGTTAATCATAATCCGTTTTGATGGAACAAGGTTAAGGGCGAAATTTGCTGTAATTAGATCATAGCCCCAAAAGTAAACTGGAAGTTCTGTTTGACTCATCTTGGACCGAACCGTGTCTTACACGGTTTGAACGCTCCTCTTAGTCATGCCAAACCCATGTGGTTTGCTAGGTGGAGCGAGTTTTGGATCATATCCAACACTCCCATAGATTCTTGTCAAACCCTTGGCTTAAGTACTCTCTTCTACAATCCAATCGTAGAGCCCTAATACTTTTTCCAAGCTGGTTCTCTACTTCATTCCTGAATACTTTGAACAATTCAAAGGATTCTGATTTGTTTCTTCATAAGATACACAAATCCATATTTCTCTAATCCTATCAGTAAATATGATGAAGTACTGAAAATCATCTTTAGCATTTGTGCTTAGCGGCCTTCATACATCAATATGTATGATTCCCAAAATATCATATCTTTTCCTAATAAGTCTTACATGTCTCATATGATTCAATAATCAAATGAGTTCCAGAAATCCCTCCTTATGGAGTTCTATGTATCTCTTATTTATGGGGCCTAAACGATAATGCTAAAGATAATTGAAGTTCATATCATTATATGCAAACCTCTAGGTATTAATGTTATAGATGAAATTATCATGATCATGGATATAGAATCCACTTAGACAAAATTGCATTACCATAATGCATATCATACTAAATGGAACAACATTTGTCCTTTATTAAGATAAGGAGATTTCTTGTCCAAACAAGAAACTTTGATAATGATCCTACTCATAGTAGGGACATAATCACTTTTGTCTAATTTATAAAAAATTTCTTAAAGGTAGAAATAATTCCCTACGGCTTATTCAGCAACCCTTTGCTTCATAGCCCCACGTGTAGGATTATTTCTTCCTTATCCAATTGTCTCCATCTCTTGAGATCCTCCACATTTCCATAAATGTGAGATTCTCATCTAGTATCATATACTCTTGATGATGAGATAGACACATTGAATTTTATAACAAGAATACCTAAATTGGAATTCACAATTCTATTATTACTTACTTCCTTTACACTACCTATGGGATTTTAAGGCAACTTGGCTTCAGCAACATGCTTGCTTTATACCCATGGGGTCCGCGCAAACCATTTTCCCTTACCCATGTTGTTAACCTTTAACAACTTTGCCCATGCCCATTATTAGTGTTTTGTTTAGTGATTTTTCAATCATATTGAGTAAATCAACTCTAAACAAAACTATAATTGCATCCAATGCAATTCTTGGTCCACTTGGGTGAATAACCGTTTATTCTTTATCTATCTCATAGATAATTCCCATTCACTAATGTTTCAATCATATTGAATTATCTTATTTGCATAGCGCAAAGTGGAGCAACACTTCAAACCTTTCATGTCTAGCTCGCTCTTTTGAAAGAGCTTCTTTCAATGTATGATAATATCATACTTCTCCATGTTTCTCTTCTTACTTCCAAAGCTCAGAGTTCATGGCGGCTAACATGAGGCAAGTCATAACCAAAGAACCATTCTTTGGGGTTCCTTTAATAGGTTTTAGTGTATTTTGGTAGTCTGTGGAAGAGATCTTTATGTTCTACGAAGTACAACAAATTCTCTTTTATTTGAGAACAATTCTCAATTCTGTACCAGTCTAGAAAATAGATAAAGTCGTGTTTTTGTTTATTTAATGCCATGGGTATTCAACATAATAGGATTATGCAAAGTTTGTGACGTTTAACTATATTTAACAAGGATTTAAATTGTTAAACATAGCTCCCACTATTTTTCTACGGATTATAAACCCTCAAGATATTAATGCGGAAAATATCCTTATATTTGCTAGTGGGTGAAGATCCATGTTTCATCTCCTTATAAGCTTGCTTTGGCAAATCACCCATAATTCGACTACTTTAGGTAGGAACAATTCCAATTGCATCCCTTATGCAACTCTTGGTTCAATTGGGCAAATAACTCCTTATTTATCCATCCATATGGATAATCCCAATTGATTGCCTCTAGGTTTCTTAATCACATTAATAGCCTAGTTGTGTTCAACCTCTTATTTAAACAGTTGCACATTACTAGCTTGTGACATCGCATTCCATCATTATGAACCTAGTCGCCATGCTTTGGCACGCATGAACTTGATAAATAATGATGATAATGAGTGTTCAAATAACGAAAAGGCAAGAACACAATATTTGAATTTTGAGGGATTTTTAAATTCAATTTTAATTGTTTGGTTGATCAATATCAACTAATCTATCTATTTGAGCTTGGGCACAACTCCAAATAATAGATCCGGGTTGTCTAATTATCTTATTATCCTAATTGCATGCATCATCCATACACCAACCACAAAATAATAAGACAAAAAAGTAAACAACCACAAACCATAAATAAACGTGATGTGGATATGACCTTTTCTAGACTAAGATAATTCCAAGCCAATGGAATTATCTATGAACCCTAAAAGCAAACACATCTCCATGCGTCTTGATCTTTTGGTCCATCCTTCGTAGTCATGTGGAATACTCCATGCTTCATGCTCCATCTTTTGTGGCTCCTTTTGGCTTTGGGCTTCTTTTCTTCAATCTTGGCTAACAATCTACTTTATCTAGCACTAGCTAATTTCTATACTAAATAAAATAAATCTCACAAGTTGAGAAAAAAATGGCTCGGAGGCCATGAAACCCTAATTAATTATTACAATTAATTGATCAGCTAGCAGGCCGTAAACAAAACCACAAAAATTAAACATTCACATCAAACCACATCCTAAGGCCATATCCAATCACCATGGGAATTGCACATAAACAGTAAAAATCCAATTTTAACGCGCATGGTAAATTTTAATTGATTTTAGGATATTCTACGATTAAAACGGTCCATGGGCCCAACAATCCAATTGCCCGGGCCCAAAAAGGTGAACCGCACGGCCCTAGGGCCGGCCGGCCCCTAGCCCACGCGGCTAGGCTGCGGGCTAGGGCTGCCCCGGCCCCTAGGGCAGCCAAGGCTTGGGCGGCAAGCAAGAGGGGCGGTCCCTCTAGGGGGGCCGAACCTCTATAGGGAGTTGTTTCCAAAACAACTCCCTTACTTGGTGCCCAAGTTTGGTTGTTTACTTGTTTTTGAAGAACTTCTTCTTCCCCAAGGATGCCCAAAACCTAGATCTAAGATCCTAAAATTTCTCAAACTCAGTAATTCATGCATCTAATGCAAAAACTAGATCTTGTTATGATTGATTATTGAAAAATTGCATCCCATTCTTGATTTGTCTTGTTTTACGCGATAAACAATCAATTTAAGGTGTAAAACTATCAAAAACGTAACACATAAACCACGTTTATGCTCTACGACATGTGGCTCTGATACCACTGTAGGGTTTTGATTCATAGATGCGCAACGGAAACACAAACAATCATAAACCATGCAAAACCCTCCAAGGATCACAAGTCAAGAGACATAACGATGGTAAAGGAAGAAATCAATAACACACCTTAGGGTTCTCCTTTGATGACTTCAAACGCGAATTGTGTCACGTCTCTACGGTTGATCTACGCTTAGAGGTGAGATCTTGATCTTCCAATCCTTGGTGCTAGCCCGGAAAGAGTAAGAGGAAGAAGAATCACGCAAAACGAGACAAACCAAGGAGGACTCTGCCTCCTTTAGGACCGACGGGTAGGGGCGGCAATCCCTAGGGGTTCGGCCCCTTGTGGGATTTCTCTCTCTCTCCTTTTCTCTCCCACTCACTTATGTTATGAGCATTAGTGTGGGAAGGAAGGAAGGAGCATTAATCCTTTTTGCAAACTAGTCCTAATCATGTCCATACATGGATTAGTTCTATTTTCCCATTAATCCTAATCATGTCTCTACATGAATTAGGCCACCTTGGAAATCTTAATCATGTCTCTACATGAATTAGGCCAACTTGCATATTATTTCTACTAAGTTAGCAAGTTGTTGCGATTTGATCCTTCTAATTAATTAATCATATTAATTAATTATTTCCCAAGTCTAGTTCACCCCTATATGGTGTGTGACCCCATAGGCTCTATTTAGTTTGTAGTAACTATTTACTAATATGGAGCGGCCTCTAGCAAGACATCCATTCTAGCCAACAAATAGAATAGTCATCATGACAAACCTTGTGCAAGTAATTGTCTCATCCATTTGTCTCAATGTCCCGATTGGACACGAGACATACAAGTAACACTCGTATATCCAATCCATAGTTTCTCGATCCTGGGAATAGCCTTATTCGTGCAAATAACATCAATATCCCATGTTGATTTATTTGAGTCTGGCCAGACATTTTATAAGCACTATCCCTCGAGTGGCCTAGGATATTTGCTCCCGTTATGTGGGAGGGACAAATTCTATCTACGTCCACTACGATATCTAAGCTTGCTTCTTATTGTATCAAGTACACGCCTTTATAACTACCCAGTTACGGTGTAGCGTTTGACGCTACCAAGATCACAATAATCCACAACTAGATTATCTAGTGACTTCAAGTCTAAGGATGACAATACCGTTGCACCGCGAGAAGCGCTTGTGACTTAACATAACTTGTATGTAGCCTTCTCGGAGATGGGTCAATCCAGTATGCCATTACTCCTAATGCATACCCATGTGTTGGATCATGATATCCCCATTTCAATCCAACCCCATATTAGTCTATAGATGATTGTCCTGTTAATCATTATAATTGACTAGGGATATTTAAGAATATAAGACTTATATTCTAAGGACTTCATTCATGTTATCAAATCTCTATATTGATAACATAATGAATCGTAAATCCATAAATTTCACAATTAATTGATTGCCTCTAGGGCACAATTCCAACACCCTTACATGCAACTCTTCATTCCTCCATAGATCAAGAACGCATCCTGATTTCTTCTCAAGTACTTAAGGATGTTTTTGACCGCTATCCAGTGACTCTCACCCGAATTGGACTGATATCTTCTTGTTATACTCAATGCGTATGACACTTCTTGTCTAGTACATAACATGTCATATATGATAGATACCAAGGACGTATCATAAGGGATCCTAATCATGCGGTTCTTCTCAATCTCATTTGAAGTACGATCAACCTTCGAAAGGGTGATTCCATGAGACATGGGCAAGAATCCCATCTTAGAGTCTTGCATGTTGAACTGTTTCAACACCTTGTTTATATATGTACTTTGACTTAGGTATATCAGCTTCCTCGATCTATCCGTATAGATCTTGATATCAAGTATATAAGTTGCATCCCCAAAGTTCATCATTAAGAAACACTTTCCTAGCTAATCTTTAACATATTGCGAGGTAGGAATTTCATTTCCAATGAGAAGTATGTCATCCACATATAAGACCAGAAACAAAACAGAGCTCCCACTGACCTTCTTGTAAGAAAGGTTCGTCTTGATTCTTGATGAAGCCAAACTCTTTATCTGCTTCATTAAAACGTAGATTCCAACTCCTGAAGCAACCCATAAATGGATCCCTGCAACCTACGCAATTTATGGGCATGCTCTTGATCCTTAAAACCCTCTGGCTGTGTCATTTACACATCCTCAAAGAGATTCCATACAGAAACGCTATTTTGAAATCCATATCCCGAATCTCATAATTGTGATAAGCTGCAATAGCAAGTAAGATTCAAATGGATTTGGTCATTGCGACTTCGGAAAAGGTTTCATCATAGTCAATACCATGAATCTGTATGAATCCTTTTGCCACCAATCGTCCATTAGAGCAATCACATTACTATCCATGTCGGTCTTCTTCTGGAAGACCCACTTGCACCCTTTGGTCTGAGCCCCTTGGGGTGGTTCCACGAAAGTCCATACTTTGTTGGTATACATGGATTCGATTTCGGATCTCATGGCTTCATGCCACTTTTGAGAATCCGGCCCTTTCATTGCCTCTCCATAGGTAGTAGGCTCATCATATATGAGCAATGCGTCGCCGGGCTCATTCAAGATAATTCCATACCTCTCTGGCTCCTTGAGCCCTCTACTCGACCTACGAAGTTCTTGTGTTACCTGAACAGTTCCTCCACAACATCTTGCGGTTCCTGTTCCTGTTTCATAGTAGGATCAGTGGTTTGTGGTTCTTGAATTTCTTCAAGTTCTACTGACCTCTCACTTGATCCTTTAGAGACAAACTCTCTTTCTAGGAACAGAACGGTCAGAGAAACAAACATTTTTTTCTCGGCAGGATTGTAGAAATAATACCCCTTTACTTCCTTAGGATATCTCACAAGATTACAGTTATCCGACTTGGGCCTGAGCTTTTCTATATGTAAACACTTTACATACACATCTCAGCCCCAGATCCTCATTAAAGACAATGTGGGACGCATCTCACTCCACATCTCATATGGATTCTTCATGACTGATTTTGATGGAACACGGTTAAGGGTGAAAGTTGCACATAATAGAGCGTGCCCCCAAAAGGATAATGGAAGATCAGTTTGACACATCATAGATCGAACCATGTCCAACAGAGTTTGATTCCTCCTCTCCGACACGCTATTCCATTGTGGCGTTCCGGTGGAGTGAGTTGGGACAAGATCCCACACTCTCTAAGATAGTCGTCAAACTCTTGGATTAAGTATTCTCCTCCACGATATGATCGTAGAGCCTGAATACTCTTTCCAAGTTGCTTCTATACTTGAATTATTTGAAATTTTCAAAGGATTTGGATTCGGCCTTCAAAAAGTACACAAATCCATATCTACTTAAATCATCAATAAACGTAATGAAATAAAGATAACCACCTCTGGCAGGCGTGGAAAATGGCCCACATACATCAGTATGCAGGAGAGCTAATTGCTCACTAGTCCTCTCTCATTTTTTATTTAAGGGGAATTTGTCATTTTCCCTAATAAAAAGGATTCACGTGTCTTATATGATTCATAATCAAATGAGTCTAGGAACCCGTACTTATGGAGTCTAGAGATGCGTTTCTCGTTTATATGGCCTAAACGACAATTCCATAAGAAAGTAGGATTCAACTAATTAGTTTTAATCCTCTTGGTATTTATGTTATAGACAGGATAACTTAGATCAAGGATATACAATCCATTAGATAATTTTGCACTACAATAGTGCATACTATCAAAATAAATGGAGCAACATTTATCCTTTATTGAAATTGTAAAACCTTTCTCGTCCAAACAAGAAATTCAAATAATGTTTCTACTCATGCAGGCACAAAATAGCAATTATCTAATTCCAATACTAATCCTGAAGGCAAAGATAGCTCGTACACGCCCACGGCCAATGCATAAACTTTTGCTCCATTCCCAACGCGCATGTCTATCTCCCCTTTAGCCAATCTTCTACTTCTCTTAGATCCTGTATATTTCGAAAAATGTGAGATCCAGATCCGGTATCCAATACCCAAGATGAAGAGATAGTTAAATTAACATCTACGTCTCTATAGTAGTCCACGCCTAGGATTAAGTCTAGAGTCCTCCAATCTTTTGTGCTAGCAATTGATGGAAGAAAGGAGAAGACGATCATGCAAAACAGAGCAAAGGGGCGGCGCGCCTCCTTGAGGCCGACGGCAAGAGAGAGGGGCGGACGGGGTGTTCGACCTCCTTGTCTTGTCTCTCTCATTGCTTTGTTCTCTCTCAATTGTGATAACAATTATGACACTCCTGAGAAAAAGAAGCTAGGAGTGTCTTTAAATAGTTAATAACTCCTTATTAACTACATAATTGCTCCAATACTAATCCTGTCGATACACGGATTAGTCCACCTTGCAAATTAGTCCTACTAAGTTTGCTTGTGGTTGCGTATTGATCATTCTTTTTAATTAATCATATTAATTAATTCCCAAGTATAGTTTAATACATAGGTCATGTGACCCCAGAGGTTTCTACTTAGTTGGTAGTAACAATTACTAACATAGAGCGGTGTCTAGCAACACATCTATGCCACCCAACTAATAGAAATAGTCAGTAATCCAACAAACCTTGTGACCAATGTTACCGCATTGTATTAAACCTTTGTCTCCATATCCGGATTGGACACAGACATAAAATTCACATTCGTATATCCAATCCATAGTTTCTCGATCTTGGGAATAGTCTTATCCATGCAGATAATATCAATATCCTATATTGATTTATCTAAGTCTGGCCAGACATTCAGTAAGCACTACCCCTCGAGTGGCTGCGGTTATTTGCTCCCGTTATGTGGGAGGGAAAAATCCTATCTACATCACTACCATCTCTGAGTGTGCTTCCTATAATGCCCGATAACTACCTTTATAGTTACCCGATTAAGGCGCAACGGTTTAAAATATCAAATCATGATATTTCATAACTAGAGTATCTTTTGACTTAAAGTCTAAGGACCACAATACCACTGGAACTACGAGAAGAACTTGTGCCTTTACATAACCTGTATGTAGCGTTCTCGTTGTTGGTCGATTCAGTATGCCATTACCGCAAATGAATACCCATGTGCTAGACTTAATATCTCCATATTAATATACCCACATGCTAGTCTATAGTTGATCGTCTTGTTACTCAATATAATCAATTAGGGATATTTAAGATAAACATAATATAAGGACTTCATTATATTAAATATCTCCATAAATAATAATATTATTATTCTAGCCAAAAACAATGTTCATAGTAAACAAGATTGCTACTATGGCGTTGTAGGGTTTTGATTCATGGATGCGCAAAGGAAACAATAATTAACCATGCAAAAACCTCCAAGGATCACAAGTCAAGAGACATAACGATGGTAAAGGAAGAAATCAATTAACACACCTTAGGGTTCTCCTTTGATGACTTCAAACGCGAATTGTGTCACGTTCTCTATAGTTGATCCACACAAAGAGTTGATTTCTAGATCTTCCAATCCTTGGTGCTAGCCCGGAAACAGGAAGAGAAGAATAATCACGCGAAACGAGACCGAAACAAGGAGGTTCGGCCTCCTTGTGGGCCGACGGGAAGGGGGAGGCGAGCAAGGGGGCGGCGGCTCCTTTTCTTGCTTGCTCTCTCTCCTTTTGTTCTCTCCCACTCAAGTTATGATAAATTGAATCATAAGTGTGGGAAGGAAGGAAGGAGTGTCCTTTATATAGTCCAACAAATCCTTGCCAACTACCTAAAGGACTTATTCCAGTCCTACTAGAATTCAATTTAGTCCCTTCCTTGCAAATTAGTCCTTACTAAGTTTGCAAGGTATTGCAAAGTGATCATTCTAATTAATTAATCAAATTAATTAATTCCCAAATCTAGTTCAAATCTATATAGCGTGTCACCCCATAGGTTCTATCTAGTTTGTAGCAACAATTTGCTAATATGGAGCGGTTTCTAGCAAAACATCCATTCTAGCCAACTAATAGAATAGTCATCTTGACAACCTTTGTACAAGTAATTGTCTCATCCATTTGTCTCAATATCCGGATTGGACACGAGACATACAAGTCACACTCGTATATCCAATCCACAGTTTCTCGATCCATGGGAATAGCCTTATTCGTGAAAATAACATCAATATCCAATATCGATTTATTTAAGTCTGGCCAGACATTCTATAAGCACTATCCCTCGAGTGGCCTAGGATATTTGCTCCCGTTATGTGGGAGGGACAAATTCTATCTACGTCCACTACGATCTCTAAGCTTTCTTCTTATTGTATCCGTTACACGCCTTTATAACTACCCAGTTACGGTGTAGCGTTTAACGCTACCAAAATCACAATAATCCACAACTAGAATATCTAGTGACTTCAAGTCTAAGGATGACAATACCATTGCACCGCGAGAAGCGCTTGTGACTTAACATAACGTGTATGTAGCCTTCTCTGAGATGGGTCAATCCAGTGCGTCATTAACCTTAATGCACACCTATGTGTTGGATCATGATATCTCCATATCAATCCAACCCCATACTAGTCTATAGATGATTGTCCCATTGATCATTATACTGTACTAGGGATATTTAAGATAAACAACACGATTGTAAATCTAAGGACTTCATTATATTAAATATCCAATAAATAATAAATGAATTTTTCTAGCCACAAATAAATTCATACTAAACTAGATTGCCTCTGGGGCATCTATTCCAACTGTCTCCCACTTGCACTAGAGCCAATCTGGCGCATCTTGTATGCCCATACTCCTAGTGTGCCCTTCATGCTTCCACTGCGTAAGCGGCTTTGTAAGTGGATCTGACAGATTCTCATCTGTAGGAATCTTGCATATCCGAACGTCTCCTCTGTCGATAATATCTCGAATCAGATGAAACTTCATGAGAACGTTCTTGGATTTCTGGTGCGACCTGGGTTCCTTTGATTGCGCGATCGCCCCAGTGTTGTCACAGTACAACTCAACTGGATCCGCAATGCTAGGAACCACACCAAGTTCAAAAACAAACTTTCTAATCTAAACAGCTTCCTTTGCTGCGCCATTTGCAGCAATGTACTCAGCCACTGTTTTAGAATCAGCCACTGTCTCTTGCTTGGAACTCTTCCAGCTCACCGCTGCTCCATTCAGGCAAAACACATATTGTTGGAATAGATGCCCTAGAGGCAATCTAGTTTAGTATGAATTTGTAATTGGCTAGAAATTCATTTATTATTTATTGGATATTTAATATAATGAAGTCCTTAGATTTACAATTGTGTTGTTTATCTTAAATATCCCTAGTCAAGTATAATGATTAAATGGGACAATCATCTATAGACTAGTATGGGGTTGGATTGATATGGAGATATCACGATCCAACACATAGGTGTGCATTACGGAATGTTGCACTGGATTGACCCATTACCGAGAAGGCTACATACACGTTATGTTAAGTCACAAGTGCTTCTCGGGTACAATGGTATTGTCATCCTTAGACTTGAAGTCACTAGATATTCTAGTTGTGGATCATTGTGATCTTGGTAGCGTTAAACGCTACACCGTAACTGGGTAGTTATAAAGGCGTGTACTGGATACAATGAGAAGCAAGCTTAGAGATCGTAGTGGACGTAGAGAGGATTTGCCCCTCCCACATAACGGGAGCAAATATCCAAGGCCACTCGAGGATAGTGCTTATAGAATGTCTGGCCAGACTCAAATAAATCAATATATGGGATATTGATGTTATTTGCACGAATAAGGCTATTCCATGGATCGAGGAACTAGGGATTGGATATACGAGTGTGACTTGTATGTCTCGTGTCCAATCCGGATATGGAGGCAAAGGGATGAGACAATTACTTGTACAAGGTTGTCTAGATGACTATTCTATTAGTTGGCTAGAATGGATGTTTTGCTAGAAACCGCTCCATATTAGCAAAGAGTTGCTACCAACTAGATAGAACCTATGGGGTCACACGCTATATAGAGTTGTACTAGATTGTGGAATTAATTAATTGGATTAATTAATTAGAAGGATCACTTTGCAAACCCTTGCAAACTTAGTAGGGACTAATTTGCAAGGAAGGGACTAAATTGAATTCTAGTAGGACTAGAATAAGTCCTTTAGGTAGTTAACAAGGAGTTGTTGGACTATATAAAGGACCCTCCTCCTTCTTTCCCTACACACTTATGCTCTAGAGAGAACATAACAAGAGTAGGAGAGAACAAAGGAGAGAGAGAGCAAGCAAAAGAGGGACGCCGCCCCCTATTGCCGCCGCCCCTTGTCCCCGACGCCACAAAGGGTGCCGAACCCCTTTTTGGTGTCTCGTTTTGCGTGATTTCTTCACCCTCCTTTCAATCCGGGCTAGCACCAAGGTGATTGGAGATCTAGGAACAACTCTAGGCGTGGATCAACTATAGAGAACGTGACACTATTCGCGTTTGAAGTCATCAAGGAGAACCCAAAGGTGTGTTTATGATTTCTTACCTTCACTATCGTTATGCATCTAGACTTGTGATCCTTGGAGGGTTTTGCATGGTTGTTTGTTTGATTATGCTTCCGTTGCGCGATCCATGAATCAAAACCCTACAGTGGTATCAGAGCCACAGGTCATAGAGCATAAACGTAGTTTATGTGTTACATTCTTGTTGTTTTACACCTTAATTTGTTGTTTATCGCGTAAAACAAGACAAATCAAGCATTGTATGCAATTTGTCAAAGAATTAATCATAACAAGACCCAATTATTGCATTGGATGCATGAATTGGTGAGTTTGAGAAATTTTAGGATCTTAGATCTAGGGTTTGGGCATCCTTGGGGAAGAAGGAGTTCTCCCACAACAAGGAAACAACCAAACTTGGGCTCCAAGCAAGGAGGTTGTTTTGGAAACAACCTCCACAAGGAGGTTCGGCCCCCTAGGGAGCCGCCCCCCTTGCTTGCCGCCCAAGCTTGGCGCCCTAAGGGGCCGGGCGGCCCTAACCCGCGGGCCTAGCTTGCGGGTTTTGGGCCGGGCCGGCCCTAGGGCTTTATGGTTCACTTATTTGGGCCCGGGCAATTGGATTGTTGGGCCCATGGACCGTTTTAACCCTAGAAATCCTAAAATCAATTAAAATTGACCAAGCGCGTTAAAATTGGATTTTAACTGTTTATGTGCAAATCGCATGGTGATTGGATATGGCCTTAGGATGTGGTTTGATGTGGATGTTTAATTTTGTGGTTTGGTTTTACGGCCTGCGAGCCGATCAATTAATTGTAATAATTAATTAGGGTTTTATGGCCTGCGTGCCATTTTTTTTCTCAACTTGTGAGATTTATTTTATTTAGTATAGATATTAGCTAGTGCTAGATAAAGTAGATTGTTAGCCAAGATTGAAGAAAAGAAGCCCAAAGCCAAAGAAGCCACAAAAGATGGAGCATGGAGCATGGAGCATTCCACATGACTATGAAGGATGGACCAAAAGATCAAGACGCATGGAGATGTGTGTTTGTTTAGGGTTCATAGATAATTCCATTGGCTTGGAATTATCTTAGTCTAGAAAAGGCCATATCCACATCACGTTTAATTTCTAATTTGTGGTTGTTTATTTATTGTCTTATCATTTGTGTGGTTGGTGTATGGATGATGCATGCAATTAGGATAATAAGATAATTAGACAACCCGGATCTATTATTTGGAGTTGTGCCCAAACTCAAATAGATAGATTAGTTGATATTGATCAACAAAACAATTAAAATTGAATTGAAAAATCCCTCAAATTTTAAAAATATTGTGTTCTTGCCTTCTCGTTATTTAAACACTCATTATCATCATTATTTATCAAGTTCGTGCGTGCCAAAGCATGGCGACTTGGTTCATAATGATGGAATGCGATGGCACGTAACAATGTGCAATTGTTTAGATAAGAGGTTGAACACAACTAGGCTATTAATTTGATTAAGAAACCTAGAGGCAATCAATTGGGATTATCCATGTGGATGGATAAATAAGGAGTTATTTGCCCGATTGAACCAAGAGTTGCATATGGGATGCAATTGGAATTGTTCCTACCTAAGAAGTAATCGAATTATGGGTGACTTGCCAAAGCAAGCTCATAAGGAGATGAAAAAGATGGATCTTGGCCCACTAGAAAATATAAGGATATTTTCCGCATTAATATCTTGAGGGTTATTAATCCGTAGAAAAATAGTGGGAGCTATATTTAATAAACTAGCCATTATTAAATATAGTCAAAAATTCACAAATACTAAAACTTGCGTATTTTCCTTTTGTAGAATTCCAAATGGCAAACAACTCATCGAGTTCACAACATTCCCTACGATCTGTCCTTGAGAAGGACAAGCTCTCAGGAACCAACTTTCTCGATTGGTACAGAAACTTGAGAATTGTTCTCAAGCAAGAGAAGAAGCTGTACGCAATAGAGGAGCAAGTTCCAGAAGGTCCAGACAATCAGACACCTGCTGCCTTAAAGGCGTATCAAAAGCATGTTGATGATGCTAATGATGCGGCCTGCCTAATGCTTTGCACCATGACCTCTGAGCTTCAGAAGCAACATGAGAACATGAATGCTGTCGATATGATCGAACATCTAAAGCAGCTCTTCCAAGAGCAGGCGAGGGTAGAGAGGTATGAGGTCTCAAAGGCACTGTTCAAATGTCATCTGGCAGAAGGGAACCCGGTGGGACCCCATGTACTCCGAATGATCGGGTACTTGGAGAATCTCGCCCGGCTTGGGTTCCCGGTCGGCCAAGAGTTGGCAACGGATCTCGTGTTGCAATCGTTGCCCGAAAGTTATGGACAGTTCATTATGAACTATAACATGAACGAGATCGTTAAACCACTGCCAGATTTGCTCAACATGTTGAGGACGGCTGAACAGAGCATCAACAAGGGTAAGGGCAAGGCCATTATGATGGTGCATAAAGGAAAAGGTAAAAAGTTTGCCTCTTCCTCCAAGGGCAAAAGCAAGTCAGTTGCTAAGTCCAAGGAACAAGCCCTTAAGCCTGTTGGTGGGATTGCCAAGGTCGTGACTAAGGGTGAATGTCACTACTGTAGTCAACCTGGACACTGGAAGAGGAACTGCCCAAAATATTTGGAGGACAAGCGGCTTGGAATAGTGATTCCACCACCACCAGGTATTTTTTGTAGATGTCAATTTAACTGTCTCTACATCATGGGTATTAGATACTGGATGTGGATCTCATATTTGTCGAAATATGCAGGATCTAAAGAGAAGTAAAAGATTGGCTAAAGGGGAGGTAGATCTGCGCGTTGGGAATGGAGCAAAGGTTGCTGCGTTGGCCATAGGCGTTTGCGAGCTATCTCTGCCTTCAGGATTAGTTTTAGAGTTAAATAATTGCTATTTTGTGCCTGCTATGAGCAGAAACATTATTTCTATTTCTTGTTTGGACAAGGAAGGTTTTATTATTTCAATAAAGAACAATTGTTGTTCCTTTTATTTGAATAATATTCACTATTTTAGTGCGCAATTATTTAATGGACTTTATGTCCTTGATCTAAGTAATCCTGTCTACAACATTAATACCAAGCGGATTAAAATAAATGATTTAAATCCTGCTTATTTATGGCATTGTCGTTTAGGCCACATAAATGAGAAACGTGTATCTAGACTCCATAAGGATGGATTGCTAGACTCATTTGATTTTGAATCATATGAGACATGTGAAGCTTGTTTATTGGGAAAAATGACAAAGTCCCCTTTCAATAAGAAAGGTGAGAGGACTAGTGAGCAATTGGCGCTCATACATACCGATGTGTGTGGGCCATTTGCCACGCCTGCCAGGGGTGGTTATGTCTACTTCATTACGTTTACTGATGATTACAGTAGATATGGATTTGTGTACCTTATGAGGGCAAAATCCGAATCCTTTGAAGTGTTCAAAGAATTCAAGAATGAAGTAGAGAAGCAACTTGGCAAAAGTATCAAGGCTCTACGATCGGATCGTGGAGGAGAATACTTGAGCCAAGAGTTTGACGACTATCTTAGAGAGTGTGGGATCGTGTCCCAACTCACTCCACCCGGAACGCCACAATGGAATGGCGTGTCCGAGAGGAGGAATCGAACCCTATTGGATATGGTTCGGTCTATGATGTGTCAAACCGATCTTCCATTATCGTTTTGGGGCTACGCTCTATTAAGTGCAGCTTTTACCATTAACCGTGTTCCATCTAAATCAGTCATGAAGACACCATATGAGATGTGGAGTGGGAGGCGTCCCACACTATCGTTCATGAAGATTTGGGGCTGCGATGTCTATGTAAAACGTTTACAATCAGACAAGCTAGGGCCTAAATCGGATAAGTGTAAATTTGTGGGGTACCCTAAGGAAACTAAGGGATACTACTTCTACAATCCAACCGAGAACAAAGTGTTTGTTGCTCGGACCGGCGTGTTTCTAGAAAGAGAGTTTGTCTCTAAAGAAGCAAGTGGGAGGAATGTAGAACTTGAAGAAGTTCAAGAACCACAAATTACTGAACCGATTATGGAACATGAACAGGAATCACAAGCAGTTGTGGATCCACCTGTTCGGGTAACACAAGAGCTTCGTAGATCTAGTAGAGTGCGCCAGGAACCCGAGAGGTATGGACTTCTCGTAACTGATTCCGGTGACACGATGCTCATAGATGATGAGCCTACTACCTATGAGGAGGCCATGAATGGCCCAGACTCGCAGAAGTGGCTTGAGGCCATGAGATCCGAGATGGAATCCATGTATACCAACAAAGTATGGACTTTGGTGGAACCACCTGATGGGGCGCGGCCCATAGGGTGCAAGTGGGTCTTCAAGAAGAAGATCGACATGGATGGTAATGTGATTACCTATAAGGGCCGATTGGTGGCTAAAGGATTCAGACAGATTCATGGTATTGACTATGATGAAACCTTTTCACCAGTCGCTATGACCAAATCCATCCGAATCCTACTTGCAATTGCAGCATACTACGACTATGAGATTTGGCAGATGGATGTCAAAACAGCATTCCTTTATGGGAATCTCCTCGAGGACGTGTATATGATACAGCCGGAGGGTTTTGAGGATCCAAAGCAAGCCAACAAAGTCTGTAAGCTGCAACGATCCATTTATGGGTTGAAGCAAGCTTCTAGGAGTTGGAATCGACGTTTTGATGAAGTGGTCAAAGAGTTTGGCTTCGTCAAAAACGAAGATGAGTCTTGTGTCTACAAGAAGGTTAGTGGGAGCTCTGTAGCTTTTCTGGTCTTGTATGTGGATGACATACTACTCATTGGAAACGACATTCCCATGCTGCAATCTGTGAAAGATTGGCTAGGAAAGTGTTTCTCAATGAAAGACTTAGGGGAAGCAGCCTATATACTCGGTATAAAGATCTATAGAGATAGATCTAAGAGGTTGCTAGGCCTAAGTCAAAGTACATATATTGACAAGGTGTTGAAACGGTTCAACATGCAAGATTCCAAGAAAGGATTCTTGCCCATGTCACATGGAATCACTCTTTCAAAGAGTGGTTGTCCTTCCAATGAGATTGAGAAGGAACGCATGAGTAGGATTCCCTATGCCTCGGCCATAGGATCCATCATGTACGCCATGTTATGTACTAGACCAGATGTGTCATATGCCTTGAGTATGACAAGCAGACACCAATCCAATCCGGGTGAGAGTCACTGGATTGCTGTCAAGAACATCCTAAAGTACTTGAGAAGAACTAAGGATGCTTTCTTGATGTTTGGCGGTGAGGAAGAGTTGCGTGTAAGGGGTTACACTGATGCAAGCTTCCAAACCGATAGAGATGACTTTAGATCACAGTCGGGATATGTGTTTTGCCTGAATGGAGCAGCGGTGAGCTGGAAAAGTTCCAAGCAAGAGACGGTAGCTGATTCTACAACAGAGGCTGAGTACATTGCTGCAAATGGCGCAGCAAAGGAAGCTGTTTGGATCAGAAAGTTTGTTTCTGAACTTGGTGTGGTCCCTAGCATTGCGGATCCAGTGGAGTTGTTCTGTGACAACACTGGGGCGATCGCGCAATCAAAGGAACCCAGGTCGCACCAGAAGTCCAAGCACGTGCTCAGGAAGTTCCATCTGATTCGAGATATTATCGATAGAGGAGACGTTCGGATATGCAAGATTCCTACAGATGATAATCTGTCAGACCCGCTTACAAAGCCTCTCACGCAGTGGAAGCATGAAGGGCACACTAGGAGTATGGGCATACGAGATGCGCCAGATTGGCTCTAGTGCAAGTGGGAGACTGTTGGAATAGATGCCCTAGAGGCAATCTAGTTTAGTATGAATTTGTAATTGGCTAGAAATTCATTTATTATTTATTGGATATTTAATATAATGAAGTCCTTAGATTTACAATTGTGTTGTTTATCTTAAATATCCCTAGTCAAGTATAATGATTAAATGGGACAATCATCTATAGACTAGTATGGGGTTGGATTGATATGGAGATATCACGATCCAACACATAGGTGTGCATTACGGAATGTTGCACTGGATTGACCCATTACCGAGAAGGCTACATACACGTTATGTTAAGTCACAAGTGCTTCTCGGGTACAATGGTATTGTCATCCTTAGACTTGAAGTCACTAGATATTCTAGTTGTGGATCATTGTGATCTTGGTAGCGTTAAACGCTACACCGTAACTGGGTAGTTATAAAGGCGTGTACTGGATACAATGAGAAGCAAGCTTAGAGATCGTAGTGGACGTAGAGAGGATTTGCCCCTCCCACATAACGGGAGCAAATATCCAAGGCCACTCGAGGATAGTGCTTATAGAATGTCTGGCCAGACTCAAATAAATCAATATATGGGATATTGATGTTATTTGCACGAATAAGGCTATTCCATGGATCGAGGAACTAGGGATTGGATATACGAGTGTGACTTGTATGTCTCGTGTCCAATCCGGATATGGAGGCAAAGGGATGAGACAATTACTTGTACAAGGTTGTCTAGATGACTATTCTATTAGTTGGCTAGAATGGATGTTTTGCTAGAAACCGCTCCATATTAGCAAAGAGTTGCTACCAACTAGATAGAACCTATGGGGTCACACGCTATATAGAGTTGTACTAGATTGTGGAATTAATTAATTGGATTAATTAATTAGAAGGATCACTTTGCAAACCCTTGCAAACTTAGTAGGGACTAATTTGCAAGGAAGGGACTAAATTGAATTCTAGTAGGACTAGAATAAGTCCTTTAGGTAGTTAACAAGGAGTTGTTGGACTATATAAAGGACCCTCCTCCTTCTTTCCCTACACACTTATGCTCTAGAGAGAACATAACAAGAGTAGGAGAGAACAAAGGAGAGAGAGAGCAAGCAAAAGAGGGACGCCGCCCCCTATTGCCGCCGCCCCTTGTCCCCGACGCCACAAAGGGTGCCGAACCCCTTTTTGGTGTCTCGTTTTGCGTGATTTCTTCACCCTCCTTTCAATCCGGGCTAGCACCAAGGTGATTGGAGATCTAGGAACAACTCTAGGCGTGGATCAACTATAGAGAACGTGACACTATTCGCGTTTGAAGTCATCAAGGAGAACCCAAAGGTGTGTTTATGATTTCTTACCTTCACTATCGTTATGCATCTAGACTTGTGATCCTTGGAGGGTTTTGCATGGTTGTTTGTTTGATTATGCTTCCGTTGCGCGATCCATGAATCAAAACCCTACACATATCCCTACTGTGATCTAAATTCATCTTTGTCGGTTTGGAAGCTTGCATCAGTGTAACCCCTAACACGCAACTCTTCCTCACCGCCAAATATCAAGAAAGCATCCTTAGTTCTTCTCAAGTACTTTAGGATGTTCTTGACTGCAATCCAGTGACTCTCACCCGGATTGGATTGGTATCTGCTTGTCATACTCAAGGCATATGACACATCTGGTCTAGTACATAACATGGCGTACATGATAGATCCTATGGCCAAGGCATAGGGAATTCTACTCATGCGTTCCTTATCAATCTCATTGGAGGGAAAACCACTCTTCGAGAGAGTGATTCCATGTGAAATGGGCAAGAATCACTTCTTGGAATCTTGCATGTTGAGCCGTTTCAACACCTTTTCAATATATGTACTTTGACTTAGGCCTAGCAGTTTCTTAGATCTATCTCTATAGATCTTTATACCGAGTATATAGGCTGCTTTCCCTAAGTCCTTCATTGAGAAACACTTCCCTAACCAATCTTTAACAGATTGCAGCATGAGGACGTCGTTTCCAATGAGTAGTATGTCATCCACATACAAGACCAGAAAAGCTACAGAGCTCCCACTAACCTTCTTGTAGACACAAGACTCATCTTCGTTTTTGATGAAGACAAACTCTTTGACCACTTCATCAAAACGTCGATTCCAACTCCTAGAAGGTTGCGTCAATCCATAAATGGATCGTTGCAGCTTACAGACTTTGTTGGCTTGCTTTGGATCCTCAAAACCCTCGGGCTGTATCATATACACGTCATCGAGGAGATTCCCATAAAGGAATGCTGTTTTGACATCCATCTGCCAAATTTCATAGTCATGGTATGCTGAAATCGCAAGTAGGATTCGGATGGATTTGGTCATAGCAACTGGTGAAAAGGTTCATCATAGTCAATACCATGAATCTGTCTGAATCCTTTAGCCACCAATCGGCCTTTATAGGTAATCACATTACCATCCATGTCGATCTTCTTCTTGAAGACCCACTTGCACCCTATGGGTCGCGCCCCTTCGGGTGGTTCCACCAAAGTCCATACTTTGTTGGTATTCATGGATTCCATCTCGGATCTCATGGCTTCTAGCCACTTCTGAGAGTCTGGGCCCTTCATGGCCTCTTCATAGGTAGTAGGCTCATCATCTATGAGCATCGTGTCACCGGAAACGGTCACGAGAAGTCCATACCTCTCGGGTTCCTGGCGCACTCTACTAGATCTACGAAGCTCTTGTGTTACCTGAACAGGTTGCTCCACAACTGTTTGTGTTTCCTGCTCATGTTCCATAATCGGTTTAGTGATTTGTGGTTCTTGAACCTCTTCAAGTTCTACAGTCCTCCCACTTGCTTCTTTAGAGACAAAATCTCTTCCTAGAAACACGCCTGTCCGAGCAACAAACACTTTGTTCTCGCTTGGATTGTAGAAGTAGTAACCCTTAGTTTCCTTAGGGTACCCCACAAATTTACACTTATCCGAGTTTGGCCCTAGCTTGTCTGATTGTAAATGTTTTACATAGACATCGCAGCCCCAAATACTCATGAACGACAATGTGGGACGCCTTCCACTCCACATATCATATGGTGTCTTCATGAATGATTTAGATGGAACACGGTTAATGGTGAAAGCTGCACTTAATAGAGCGTGGCTCCAAAATGATAATGGAAGATCGGTTTGGCACATCATAGATCGAACCATATCCAATAGGGTTCGATTCCTCCTCTCAGACACGCCATTCCATTGTGGCGTTCCGGGTGGAGTGAGTTGGGACACGATCCCACACTCTCTAAGATAGTCGTCAAACTCTTGGCTCAAGTATTCTCCTCCACGATCTGATGGTAGAGCCTTGATACTTTTGCGAAGTTGCTTCTCTACTTCATTCTTGAATTCTTTGAACACTTAAAAGGATTCTGATTTTGCCCTCATGAGGTACACAAATCCATATCTACTGTAATCATTAGTAAATGTGATGAAGTAGACATAACCACCCCTGGCAGGCGTGGCAAATGGCCCACACACATCAGTATGTATGAGCGCCAATTGCTCACTAGTCTTCTCACCTTTCTTATTGAAAGGGGACTTTGTCATTTTTCCCAATAAACAAGCCTCACGTGTCTCATATGATTCAAAATAAAATGAATCTAGTAGTCCATCCTTATGGAGTCTAGATACACGTTTCTCGTTTATGTGGCCTAAACGACAGTGCCATAAATAAGCAGGATTTAAATCATTTATTTTAATCCGCTTGGTATTAATGTTGTAGACAGGATTGCTTAGATCAAGGACATATAGTCCATTAAATAATTGCGCACTAAAATATTGAATATTATTCAAATAAAAGGAGCAACAATTGTTCTTTATTGAAATAATAAAACCATCCTTGTCCAAACAAGAAATAGAAATAATGTTTCTGCTCATAGCAGGCACAAAATAGCAATTATTTAATTCGAAAACTATCATGAAGGCAGAGATAGCTCGCACACGCCCACGACCAAGGCATCAACTTTTGCTCCATTCCCAACGCGCAGATCTATCTCCCCTTTAGCCAATCTTCTACTTCTCTTTAGAACCTGCACATTTCGGCAAATGTGAGATCCACATCCAGTATCTAATACCTATGATATAGAGACAGTTAAATTGAAATCTACAACAAAAATATCTGGTGGTGGTGGAATCACTATTCCAAGCCTCTTGTCATCTAGATATTTTGGGCAATTCCTCCTCCAGTGTCCAGGCTGACTGCAGTAGTCACACTCACCTTTAGTCACACCTTTGGCAATGCCACAAACAGTCTTAAGGGCAGGTTCCTTGGACTTGGCAACTGATTTTCCTTTGCCCTTGGAGGATGAGGCAAACCTTTTGCCCTTTCCTTTCTGCACCATCATAATAGCCTTGCCCTTACCCTTGTTGATGCTCTGTTTAGCTGTCCTCAACATATTGAGCTAATCTGGCAGTGGTTTCACAATCTCGTTCATGTTATAGTTCATGATGAACTGTCCATAACTCTCGGGCAACGATTGCAACACGAGATCGGTTGCCAACTCTTGGCCGACCGGGAACCCTAGCCGGGTGAGATTCTCCAAGTACCCGATCATACGGAGTACATGGGGTCTCACCGGGTTCACTTCTGCCAGATTAAACTTGAACAGTGCCTTAGAGACCTCATACCTCTCCACCCTTGCCTGCTCTTGGAAGAGCTTCTTTAGATGCTCGATCATATCGACAGCATTCATGTTTTCGTGTTGCTTCTGAAGCTCAGAAGTCATGGTGCATAGCATAAGGCAGGCTGCATCATTAGCGGCATCAACACGCTTCTGATACGCCTTTAGGGCAGCAGGTGTTTGGTTCTCTGGACCTGCTGGAACATGCTCCTCTATTGCGTACAGTTTCTTCTCTTGCTTGAGAACAATTCTCAAGTTTCTGTACCAATCAAGGAAGTTGGTTCCAGAGAGCTTGTCCTTCTCAACGACAGATCGTAGGAAATGTTGTGAACTCGATGAGTTGTTTGCCATTTGGAATTCTACAAAAAGGAAAATACGCAAGTTTTAGTATTTTTGAATTTTTGACTATATTCAATAATTGCTAGTTTATCAAATATAGCTCCCACTATTTTTCTACGGATTAATAACCCTCAAGATATTAATGCGGAAAATATCCTTATATTTTCTAGTGGGCCAAGATCCATGTTTCATCTCCTTATGAGCTTGCTTTGGCAAGTCACCCATAATTTGACTACTTTAGGTAGGAACAATTCAATTGCATCCTTTTTGCAACTCTTGGTTCAATTGGGCAAATAAATCCTTATTTATCCATCCATATGGATAATCCCAATTGATTGCCTCTAGGTTTCTTAATCATATTAATAGCCTAGTTGTGTTCAACCTCTTATTTAAACAATTGCACATTAATAGCTTGTGCCATCGCATTCCATCATTATGAACCAAGTCGCCATGCTTTGGCAGGCACGAACTTGATAAATCATGATGATAATGAGTGTTTAAATAACAAGAAGGCAAGAACACAATATTTGAATTTTGAGGGATTTTAAATTCAATTTTAGTTGTTTTGTTGATCAATATCAACTAATCTATCTATTTGAGTTTGGGCACAACTCCAAATAATAGATCCGGGTTGTCTAATTATCTTATTATCCTAATTGCATGCATCATCCATACACCACCCACAAAATAATAAGACAATAAAGTAAACAACGACAAAACAGAAATTAAACGTGATGTGGATATGGCCTTTTCTAGACTAAGATAATTCCAAGCCAATGGAATTATCTATGAAACCTAAAAGCGAACACATCTCCATGTGTCTTGATCTTTTGGTCCATCCTTCATAGTCATGCTCCATGCTCCATGCTCCATGCTCCATCTTTTGTGGCTCCTCTTTGGCTTTGGGCTTCTTTTCTTCAATCTTGGCTAACAATCTACTCTATCTGGCACTATGTAACAACTATACTAAATAAAATAAATCTCACGAGTTGAGAAAAAAAATAGCTCGCAGGCCATAAAACCCTAATTAATTATTACAATTAATTGATCAGCTCGCAGGCCGTAAACCAAACCACAAAAATTAAACATCCGCAACAAACCACGTCATAAGGCCATATCCAATCACCATGCGAATTTCACATAAACAGTTAAAATCCAATTTTAACGCGCGTGGTAAATTTTAATTGATTTTAGAATGTTCTAGGGTTAAAACGGTCCATTGGGCCCAACAATCCAATTGCCCAGGTCCAAAAAGTGAACCGCAAGGGCCTAGGGCCGGAGGCCCCTAGCCCACGCGGCTAGGCCGCGGGCTAGGGCTGCCCCGGCCCCTAGGCCGACCTTGCTTGGGCGGAAAGCAAGGAGGGGCGGTTCCCTTAGGGGGTCCGAACCTCCTTTGGGAGTTGTTTCCAAAACAACTCCCTTGCTTGGTGCCCAAGTTTGGTTGTTTCCTTGTTTGGAAAGAACTCCTTCTTCCCCAAGGATGCCTAAACCCTAGATCTAAGATCCTAAAATTTCTAAAACTCACTAATTCATGCATCCAATGCAAAAACTAGATCTTGTTATGATAGATTATTGACAAATTGCATCACATGCTTGATTTATCTTGTTTTACGCGATAAACATCAATTTTAAGGTGTAAAACTATCAAAACGTAGCACATAAACCACGTTTATGCTCTACGACATGTGGCTCCGATACCACTGTAGGGTTTTGATTCATGGATGCGCAACGGAAACAATAATTAACCATGCAAAACCCTCCAAGGATCACAAGTCAAGAGACATAACGATGGTAAAGGAAGAAATCAATTAACACGCCTTAGGGTTCTCCTTTGATGACTTCAAACGCGAATTGTGTCACGTTCTCTATAGTTGATCCACGCCTAGAGTTGATTTCTAGATCTTCTAATCCTTGGTGCTAGCCCGGAAAGAGGAAGGGAAGAAGAATCATGCATAACGAGACCGAAACAAGGAGGTTCGGCCTCCTTGTGGTCCGACGGGAAGGGGGCGGCGAGCAAGGGGGCAGCGGCTCCTTTGCTTGCTTGCTCTCTCTCCTTTTGTTCTCTCCCACTCAAGTTATGATCAATTGAATCATAAGTGTGGGAAGGAAGTAAGGAGTGTCCTTTATATAGTCCAACAAATCCTTGCCAACTACCTAAAGGACTTATTCTAGTCCTACTAGAATTCAATTTAGTCCCTTCCTTGCAAATTAGTCCCTACTATGTTTGCAAGGTATTGCAAAGTGATCCTTCTAATTAATTAATCCAATTAATTAATTCCCAAATCTAGTTCAACTCTATATAGCGTGTGACCCCATAGGTTCTATCTAGTTGGTAGCAACAATTTGCTAATATGGAGCGGTTTCTAGCAAAACATCCATTTTAGCCAACTAATAGAATAGTCATCTTGACAACCTTTGTACAAGTAATTGTCTCATCCCTTTGTCTCTATATCCATATTGGACACGAGACATACAAGTCACACTCGTCTATCCAATTCACAGTTTCTCGATCCATGGGAATAGCCTTATTCGTGCAAATAACATTAATATCCAATATCGAACTATTTGAGTCTGGCCAGACATTCTATAAGCACTATCCCTCGAGTGGCCTAGGATATTTTCTGCCGTTATGCGGGAGGGAAAAATTCTATCTACGTCCACTACGATCTCTAATCTTGATTCTTATTGTATCCGGTACACGCCTTTATAACTACCCAGTTACGGTGTAGCGTTTAACGCTACCAAAATCACAATAATCCACAACTAGAATATCTAGTGACTTCAAGTCTAAGGATGACAATACCATGGCACCGCGAGAAGCGCTTGTGACTTAACATAACGTGTATGTAGACTTCTCGGAGATGGGTCAATCCAGTGCGTCATTACCCTTAATGCACACCTATGTGTTGGATCATAAATCTCCATATCAATCCAACCCCATACTAGTCTATAGATGATTTTCCCATTAATCATTATACTAGACTAGGGATATTTAAGATAAACAACACAATTGTAAATCTAATGACTTCATTATATTAAATATCCAATAAATAATAAATGAATTTTTCGAGCCACAAATAAATTCATACTAAACTAGATTGCCTCTAGGGCATCTATTCCAACAGGCGTCTATTCCAACAAGTTCTTGACACATTCTGGCAGTTCTCCATCAACTGTATTCATCGAGATATCATGTGTAAGCATTTTTCCTTGCAAGTCATCAAGTTGAAGAGATGATAGATCTTGAGCTTCTTCAATGGCAATAGTCTTTGGTTCCCATTTGGATTTAGGAAGACTTCACAAGATTTTCCTAAATTTTTCTTCATTGGAGAAGGATTTCCCCAAGGAAACTAGATTCTTGACAATATATGTAAACCTCTTGAACATATCTTTGTCGGACTCATCTCCATTCATTTTAAATATTTCATACTGTATAAGGAATATATTAATCTTTTTCTTCTTGACTTTGTTGGTAACTTCAAAGGTCACCACCAGTTTGTCCCATATTTCATGAGCAGTTTTCATCCTAAAATCTTGTTCAATTCATCTGCACTCAAAGCACAATATAAGAGATTCATAGCTCTGTAATTCTAAGAAAACTGTTCTAATTCAGAAGTAGAAAGTGAATCCTCAATTTTGGGATTTCTAATCCCATCTTTCTCTGTGTAGAATGTATGATGACCATTCGGTATGATAGTCCACAACTTTATATCTTGATTAATGATGAACATTTTCATCAAATCTTTCCAATTCACAAATTTGTCACCACAGAACAAGCGAGGTCTGTTAGCAGCTCTTCCTGAGAGAAACCACCATCACCTACAATACTCATGATCATAAGATGGTTATATCTATGCAGTGATACATGCTCTGATACCAATTGAAAGACAGTAATGTAGGCAGTAACACATGATTAATACTCTAGAGGGGGGGTTGAATAGAGTACATCAACTTTTTCCAAAAGAGTGGTTTCAAAGAAATATTTAGAAAGCAGAGAGAATTTCAAGGCCTTGAAATGAGTTTCAAGTTCTTGGAATAAAAAACATAGAGTAGAAATTTTGCTTATAGTTTTCAAGGCCTTGAAATGGGTTTCAAATCCTTGAACAGAAAACCTGTTTTGAGCAGTAAATAAGATAAATATAGAACAGTTAGTAAAATGCTAGAGATACAAGGATTTATAGAGGTCACTCCACTTGGAATTAAGTATCTACCACATGGACTTAATCCATGCAGGATTCTTAACTCAATTCTTATTAATCAAAAGCTAAGTCCTAGATCTCAAGCACAGAGATTTCCTTTACTCTGTTACACCTTGTGGTTCTCACTAACCTCTCTAGTACCTTCTCTAGCTAACTGATTCAACAAAAATTATCTATTGTTCACTTGAACAACTCACGAGTATAATATAAGAGAAGTATTATCGAAATGATATACAAATTAAGTACATAAACAAGAACACTGAGAACTCGTGAAACTTTTGAGTATGCAGAGATATTCTGATGAGTGGATTGAGTGAAATGAATCTCCTTCTGTATTGCTTTGCAATCCTTGAGAGTGTTTCAGTGTCCATGTAATTTTTCTCTTCGGAATCTCTCAATTCCCTTTCTTATGTTGCTAATTTGAAATGCAGATTTGTAGGATCTTCTGGAACAGATTTTCCTAAAATCAAGCAGCATATCTTCACTTCTCTAACAGCTCTTCCCAACGGCTAGTTGCTGAGTATCTTCATGGATACTGACTTGATCTTCTATCTGAGAGTGTTAGGAAAGTCCAGGCAAGATTGCACAAGCACATAATCAATTTGACAACTCTATTTCATTTCCTGCAAACACACATATTAGGAAATAGTTCCTGCAAAATAGGCAACTAATTAAACTTGCAAAAACTAAGTCAAATAAAGAGAAGCAACAGTTTTCAGTATCATAATGGTTTGTCTTTCATCATCAAATAAGACATAATCAAGCATAGGAGATCAGGAGTCAGATTAGAATAGAAAGTTCCCCCTAAATTCATGCCATATACAGCAGCATATTTTCAAACCTTTGAAAGTTGTTTCAAGGCCTTGAAACAGTGTTGTTGTTTAAGCCTTTGAAACAAGATGAACTTACATACGTGACTACCATATCTCAGCTTGCTTCATATAATGTCCGATTATCGTCTTTATATTTACCAAGTTATGGCGCAACGTTTGACGATATCAAAACATGACAATTCACAACTAGAGTATCTAGTGACTTCAAGTCTAAATACCACAACACCATTTTCACTATGAGGAGCGCTTGTGACATTCACATAACTCCCATGTAGCCTTTTCATGGTGGGTCGATCCAGTACGCCATTACTCATAATGCTTACCCATGTGTTAGACTTGATATCTCCATACCGATCTACCCACATACTAGTCTTGATGCAATACAGACGTCCTATTAGTTGTAGTACTCGACTAGAGATATTTAAGAATATAACATTTATATTCTAAGGACTTCATCATGTTAACATATCTCCATACCGATAACATAATGAATAGCAAGTCCATATAAATGTGCCCATAAATAGATTGCCTCTAGGGCATAATTCCAACACATGTGTGGTCTTAAGAAGTCCTCTAAGACAATGGTATTTCATCAGAGGATCTTTTACTATATGTTTAAGATAACGGATGAAAGCCACTACATGTCACTCTCATTAGTAGAGAGCTTATTCTCACATCAATTAACATCGATGAAACACTATTGACCAGTGGAGCTTAAAGACTATTCGTGTCCACTAAGGCGTAGCTATCCTCTCGATTCGTGATGAAGGATAATATATGGTAGGGCGAGATGAATTCTAGTTCGTTCAAAATGACTTCTTACATTGTCGCTAGAGGCGCACACTGACACGTTTCTACCGCAAGTGTACGGTTTTCGTGTGAAGTAATAGATAAGATTAGGGGTTGTCATGTCCCAATAGAATTTTTGTAAATTAGTTAATAATAAATAACCTTATGAGGGCTAGCAATTTGATTTGATTGTTCTAGTTCTACTAATCAAAAGACAAATATCTTAATTAACGGGTTGATTGATCGATTAACAAAGAATAATTGTTGGATTTTCTAATGAATGATAAACTACAAGATATCTTTCGGGATCACTAGGGCGTAATTACCGTTAATACTTTATGTTCACATAACACGAATGTCTTCTACTTAGCCAAACAAGCAACTCTACTTTGAAGATTCCTCAACCAAAGACTATGTTTAGGAGCATATATCCGATTCCTCTAGCATACATACATCTTAACATGCATTAAGATCTCATGTTCTACTCTTAGTTCTTAGTTAACTAAACCGATTCCTCTAGTTAAGATACAACTAGTGCAAGATTCATGTTTCGGGTAGTAAATATCGATTCCTCAAGCATTCTATACCTAGAATCACACCTATTGTGACGTCATACAATACGAATGATAAAAATAAGCATAAAATCAAGCATGGATAAATAATAAGAACATCTAATTAAGCTAAACGCGTGAAATATGATCCATAAACCACCAAACCGATGTTTAACCCTAGTTACCGTCTAGATATCCTGAATAAAGTGCTTAGCTACTACACGACATGATCAAAACAATGAGTTCTATGATCATGTAACAAAATCTAGTTAAGATGAGGAGAAAAGAATCCAAACGATAGAGTTTTCGATCTCCAAAATGCTCCAAAGCTTCCAAAATACGTTCCCAATAGCTAGGTTTGACCCCAAAATCGTTCCTAACTCTCTCTAATAGTTTTGGAAACAAATTTTTAATCATAACTATTACAAAATAGCACAAAAACCCTAAAATTCTGAATCTGATAAATAGGGTGATCGTACGATTACTCGTAAGATCACTTCGTAAGATCACTGCTGCTGGAATTTTTGCCAAGTGTAAGGTGATCGTACGATCACTTTGTTAGATCACATTCAGGGAAAGTGAAGATCACAGTTTAAGATCACTTTGTAAGATCACAATCTGAGCTGCACCTCTTCCCTTCACCTTCTTGCTCTTTTTCCTCGTCGTCTTACTCCCGAGCATTCCTTTGAGCCTTCCACTTTTCCGAAGTTCACTTTTGCTCCAATGCAACGTCCCCAGCTCCCGATTCTTGAAAACCACAACACGATAAACATACCTGAAGTTCAAACGTGATAAAATATCATAAAATCAATGCAAAAATGGCCCGGATCAACAATGACATTCAAAAGCTCAAACATGATCATTTTCACAATTTTTGGTCTCAAATTCATACAAACGCATCGGAATACATGCAAAATGATAAGGAATCATGTAAGAATATAACTCCAATTATGGAGTTATCACACACCAAGAAGATGATTGAACAATTCCATATTCTGGACCCGAAGTAATGTGATACTGTTGGAATAGGTTCCCTAGAAGCAATCTATATTTAGTATGAACAATGTTTTGGCTAAAATATTTATTTATTATTTATTGTGAAACTTAGTATTATGAAGTCCTTAGATACAATGTGTTGTTTATCTTAAATATCTCTAGTCCATTATATTGGTTAATAGGACGATCAAATATAGACTAGTATGTGTGTAGATTGATATGGAGATATCAAGTCTAACACATGCGTATGCATTAGAGAGTAATGGCATAATGGATTGACCCACAACGAGATGGATACATTAGATTATGTCAAAGTCACAATCACTTCTCGTAGTGCCAATTATATTGTAATCCTTAGACTTGAAGTCACTAGATACTCTAGTGGTGGAATATCATGCTTTGATGTTATCCAACGTTGCGCCTTAACCGGGAAACTATAAAAATAGCTGTCAGGCATTATAGGAAGCAAGCTTAGAGATTGTAGGGATGTAGAGAGGATTTGTCGTTCCCGCATAGTGGGAGTAAATATCCATGGCCACTCGAGGGATGGTGCTTATTGAATGTCTGGCCAGACTCAGATGAATCAATATGGAGATATGGATGTTATCTGCTTGCATAAGCATATTCCCAGGATCGATAAACTATGGATTGGATATACGAGTGTGACTATTATGTCTCATGTCCAATCCGGATATAGAGACAAAGGGATAACGCAATATGTGATATTGGGCACAAAGATTTGTCGGGATCACGGACTTATTTCTATTAGTTGGGTGGCAGGGATGTGTTGCTAGACACCGCTCCATGTTAGTAATAAGTTACTACCAACCAAGTGGAACCTATAGGGTCACATGCCTAATAAGGTTGAAATAGATTTGGAATTAATTAATATTATTAGTTAATAAGAAGGATCAGTATGCAACACCTTGCAAACTTGGGAGGACTAATATGCAAGGAAGGGACTAATCAAAGTTCATGTAGGATTAGGAAGGGCCTTTATGTAGTTAACAAGTAGCTTTGTACTATATAAAGGATGCTCCTAGCTTCCTTCCCACAACTAATGCTCATAACATAAGTGAGTGGGAGAGAAAGCAAGAAAGAGAGAAAGACAACAAGAGGCCGAAGCCCCTTTCCGTCCACCCCCTACCCGTCGGCCAAAAAGAGAGGCCGAACACTCTCTTTGTTCTTTGTTGTGTGCTTCCTTCTTCCTCTTCCTCCGGTCCAAGCTAGCACTAGGAGAAGGAAGATCTAGATCTCAAATCTAGGCGTGGATCAACCGTAGAGACGAAGAGACTATTCTTCGTGTGATCTCCCGAACCAATAGGTACACATCTTCTATACTCTTATCATGTTATGATTGTGTCTTCCTGTGATCCTTGGTGGGCTTTGAGTAGGAAAGGTTTTGTTATTCCGCTGAGTTACCTACGTCAAAACCGCTGCGTTACCTACGTCAAAACCCAACTGATAGTCATGTAGCTCGCTGCAAGAATTTACCAACCTAAATATGTTCCCTAAAAGATACCATTGACCAGATGATCAGAGTGCTCGATGCAAGAGCAGTGGGAGTCTTCTACAGGCTATGTTGTCTACTCAGACCCAGCAGAAGCCATGCAACTAGAGGAGTGGATTTCAGATAATCCAATTTAGGACACCAGATTGGAGTAACGTGGATACTTAGATAAGTCTATGCGATGGATCACGTGCTATGACTATCGGAGATAGACACTTTAACTAGTTGGCCACGCATGCTGATTAGGGTGGGGACCTAGAAGGACGGGGATCCATATCAGGATATCATCCATGCTTGATGAGCAGAATCATCGCATGGAACAACAATATATGATATTTCACAATTGTATTAGACCACTCCATCGACCATGAAGCGAATCGCGATTTCCTGTTCTGCCACCGGGCATAAATGGATTTGATTAAAAGAGGGTATTCATCAACCTAGGAGTTTCCAAAGAACCTGTTACTGTGAGTTTTGCTAGCATACGGCTATAGCACTGCGGTAAGTTCAAACACATAATAAAAGTACCATTTCACCCGAGATGAAAGGACTACTTAAAGAGTAATATTGGAGTACTTCGACTACGGGCCAAAGTGTTGGCTTGACCCATTCCTAAACCACTTAAGAATCGTCTTTTTGGACCGCTTTAGAGAAATGGGACTCCTTAGTCGAAGAATAGCAATATGATTGATAAGCATACGATACATTGATGATTGAAATTTAATTGGATTTGTTTTGATTGTGATGCATGTTGATTGATACATGCATGATATGTTGCATTCCTATACTAGCATAGAGCATGTCGCGCAGAAACGAGGTCGGCTACCTCACGAGCAATCGCCTTTGCAATATCTTGGATAGTCTAGTGAGCAGAATGTGAGACAGATTCTCGATAACAGCTAGACGCCAATGATATGTTTGAGACGCATATCATAAGATCAAGAGGCCTATGATAAGAGCTAGATACATATCATATGAGTTAGACGCCTCTCAGACGGATTCAATTGTCGCATTGGATAGATTCCATGGTGATATTGTTATATGTGCCATTCGAACATGGTTAATACCCCAAAATTATGCATAGTCTGCATAGAGAAAGCCAAATGCGAGAATTGATTTCTGTGCGCAAGTGTGTGACCTTTCAGTATTCTAGTTAGTAGCCAAAATGGTTACTAGACTAAGATCTTCATAGTGGTCCTTATGAGATAAGACATGCGCTCTTATCGGAATTCAAACAATATGACCCATATTTTCCCAAAATAACGCGTGCTAATGAGTGACATGAGGTTATGAGTAGAATTAGTTCTGAGATTCCTCATCGTGTGAGCATCATCAACCATACGAATATGATTGACACTGTATACACTTTGTACTTTCATCTGTGGCTTGAGGAGTCGGGTTGGTGGTGCTAATTTGGCATGACACCTTACGGCTATGGATGATTCAGCCTTCCGAACACTGCTGGGAAAGTAGCTGAGTCGTACATAAGCGACACATGGACTAAAGGAAGATTCTCATTGCATCACTCTTTGTTATTTTCGTTGGGCCCATCCACGAGATCCATTGGAGTCATGTAGGATATGAATATAATAAAGGAGATGTGGACTCATTGGATCATCGCCTACGGTACTAGGCAGATGCTCATGATCCACAAGATGACAATTCGAACGAATCTAGGGGATGCGAGAGTTTTCTGACTCTGCATTGTTTTTAGAGGTTGAGGCTTCATGCACTGGCTATATGAGTTTGGTATAGGGATCTCTCGAAATTCAGGTACCCTCATCGGTCAGACGCCACGGCCATAAAATGCTTTTGTTGATGATACAGTTGGAGATTGAGAGAGACTAAAGGACTATGTGTAGGCCCACTGTACGAGTGGGAGATGTTACAAAAATTACATGTAGCGCCAGTGGGGTGGACATGTAACTATTCACAAACCCAAAGGGGATTAGCTGCAATTAAGGCACAAACCCTAGGGGGTTAGTAGCAAACTGGCTAGAACTTCTGTTTATATAAGGAGGCAACCTCCTACATATTATTACGCAGAAAACTGCGAAGAGATCATGTGCTGATCACAGACAGTTTTAGGAACCCAAGCCTTTCTCTCTAACTTGCATCCAAAAGGTGGAACGTAGGGAGAATCAAAGTATTCTTCCTCGAGATTCGCACTAGACCGGTGGGAGAAAGACGAAGTTAAAGGAACGTGAAAGCAAGAAACATCAACGATCATCATCCGCTGCGTAGGATCATAGGCGGTGAAGAGGTAACACATAAATCTTCCGCTTTAATTATGTGTTTAGATCTATATGTGATTAGATCATCCTTGTCCTTCACATAGGTAACAAATCTATAATATTTTCTTCTCTAAAAATATTAAAGACTCCTTAGTGTTTAGCACATTTAAGTGTTTTAGAATTAAAGGTATTGTTGGTGAGGCTTGAGAATTAAAGGTATTGGGTCTTCAATTTGACATATGAATTGCTAAAGCGAAAGAATCTTGTATGTCTATTGTTGTTCATATTGAGTCTCATGTTGTAAGTTCGATATAGAGTTATTAAATTATTTTTGATATTGTATTCATGTTGAAACAATGGCTCATTCCTTACATGCCTGGTTTCTTCAAATGAGTTAGTTGTAGTACAACGGACCTATGTTGACAAAGATTGCCTATTAGTTTCTTCATCCTAGTCAACACAAAGAATTTGAGTTGTGTGATGGGTCATCTGAAGATTCTTCGCCAGATCCTAGCTTTTTGAAGTTTAGATCTGACATGAGGGAGGTCGGGAATTGAGGAGATGATGGCTGAATTAGTGGTCGTGGAGGTAGTAGGGATTCGGCATCAAGATTCCATCAGGAAGCGAAAGCTCTCTGCGGCAGCAAAAGATCCTTGAGGCCACAGAGCCGCGATAAATTGGAAGAGTATGTTTATCCAAAGAGGCGAAAGGATAAAGCAAAATCTACTGCAGCCTCTAATAGGTGGAACGAAGGTGTGAAGGAGAGAGGAGAAAATGTTAATACGGATAAGGAGACATAATGCGCTACTTTGAGGATTGACGAAGATAAAAGCTTAACGTCCATTTTTGAGATTGTTTATTCCAAGAGTAGAAGTAGTAGGAGGCATGAAAATGGAAGTGATAAGAAGTAAGAAAGCTTGAGTCTGGTGGTAGAGAAAGAGGAGAACAAGACTAGTAACAGAGGTGATCCTAAAAGTCTGTTGGGTTTTGGGTCTTGGGTTTGCTATTGAAGGAGGCTACTATGTTTCTTTATGGACTTGCCCAAATTGTTGTTAGGTTTCCATAAATGGGTTTTGTTGCTGGTGGGGTGGTGGTGGTGGTCGTGGTGGTGGTGTTGCTGGTGGGGTGGTGGTGGTATTGTTGTGGTGTTGAAGAACACCAAGAACACCAACCAAGAACACCAAGAACGATAGGTATGGACATTTATGTAAATTCACCCTTTCAAGGGTATAATGGTCCCAAAAAAATTTGATTAACAGAAGGGTGGTAGTTTCTTAACCTCGGTCCACAGACATGTGCCTTTTTGTCTTTGCAGGGGGTTTTGGTATATCCCCGAACACGAGGGGTGTTTTTGTATATAACTCATATGGCGAGGGTAGATTTTGTCTAATTAAATGACTATTTTTTCTAATTCATATGAAAAAAGCGGAATAGTTTCGAATTGTGATTAATTTGACAATTTGATAATTCATTTTAGCATTGTTATGTTTTTTTATTATGGAATAAAAATATATGTTTTATGGGAGAAGATGATTTCCGATATTTTTATTTTTACGCTTTTCTAATTATTTATGACTCATATGTTGTTGTATTTGCAATGATGATTCAGTTGATGCGGTTATTTTATATTCCACATACTCCAAGTTACTCTAACTATTCTAGTTATTGGATTAGATTATTACATAATCTCCATTTGTCTCGTAAACAATGTTTTTTCCTTTGCAAAATGAAAGTTTGAGTTGATTCAGTAGTCATTCTCTTTGATTAGTGATTCAGTGTCCAAGTTTGTTCACTCATTTTTAAGTAAAAACTCACATTGCTAATTTTGATATAAACTTCTGGATATCTATATTATAAAATAGCATGATTTAACTAACTTATAATTTTTAATCGTTAGATTAAATCAACCCCATCCCCACCATTAGATTTTACCTACTTATTACATCTCTAACTACCCACTCTCCTTGGACATTCCTAATTAATAGAAGAGATGTTTTTTTCAATTACATCCCTAACTAATAAGAGATAGGTAGTAAGTGATTTCCAGTTCTATTATAATGCTTATTCCATACTCGGAAGTTTTTATTTTTTTAAATTATTTTTCACCACATTTGTATATATAATTTTTGGATAACACCTCTAAATTCATTTAAAAAACACCTCTAAATTTAAAAATTATCCAATTTAGGAATAGTGCCCTCGGGCACGGGCAATACTCTAGTTATGTGATAATGTCTGAGATCGGCTCACTATAAAGTGGTGTGGTACTGAGCAGCACTTCAGGAAGTATTGCCCTTACATCTCCTTTAATTTGAGTTTCACATGGGTACTTATACACTCCTTGTTTAGCCTGCTGGAGTTATCTACCTACCTATACTAAAGGGTAAAAGACAAAAACCACCCCTTGAATTTGGGTAAATGACAAAAACACCCCTAGTCTTTGGGGAATTACAAAAACCACATTTACTGTGGATTGACGTTGGACAAATACCACCCTTCTGTTAGTGTCAGTCAGTAGGGGGGTGCAATCTGTCTTATTTATGACCATTTTGCCCCTCTTTGTGTTTTTTTGTGTTTATTTTGTTGATCTTCTTGATGTTCTTGGTATTCTTGACCACTATTCTTGGTGTTCTTCAACACCACCAGCAAATCCCCACCACCACCAAAACCCCACCACCACCACCAAAACAAATAACACAAAAACACAGAACCCACAATTTCCACAACCTGCTTGCACTCCCCTTCAAACAAATTGATGAATCCTTACATCCCTCCCCCTCTCTCTCCCAAAATAGCCATCATCAACAATCATCAACAATAACAGCGACCAAAAAACAATATGTATTCACTAATTAACATATTTACAGATAAAATTGAACCAATTTCAACAACAGAAAGCAAATTAGATAATCAGCAGATTTGATAGAATTGAAGTAAAGAAAAAGAATGATGTTTTCTTCTTGAAGGATTACACTTCTATGAATAAGGTCAATGGTGGTTGATTACAAATCATACCTAGAAACCCACAAAGGCAATCGGATACAGATCTCAAAAGATCGTTCATTTACATACAATTGACAACTATACACACAAATGCACACCAACCAGAGCAAGAAGAAGAGGAAAAAACCCTAGTGCCAGCCAAATACCCACATAGCAAGAACCGGAATTCTTAATTTGGTGAAACCAGAACTGAAAGAAAATCAAAAAACCTGATACGGGTCAACCGTATCGTAGAAGTCATCATTACTATTATGATTATTAGTAGTTTTTATTAATTTGTTTATTTAGAGTTAATTAGTTATTTAAGTTAATAATTTAGTTAAATAATGATCGGGCCTTATCAAGCCCGTTAGAGTCTAGGGTTAGGTTTAGCATTTCTATTTAAACAAGTTGTAGTCCTCTATTATTTTTATCGAATAAATTGATTATTGAGAAAAATCTTTGTTCGATCGATAGTAGTTGTTAGGAAAAGCGCCGTAGGCTAAAAGCTATGTGGTCAAGTTTTGTCGATTTTCCCAAAATCGTCAACCCCGTTACCTTTACGGTAACAAATTGGTGCTTCCATTGATTTCACCATCCTGCTGGTGATACGATTACGAACATCAAAGCAAGAATTTCTGCACCTCTTGGCGAACGATTGCTTGCTGCAATCGAACGCCTCGAGACCCGAATTGGCGTTCTTGAGAACAAATTCGACGCGTTCGAAGCCCGGTTCGCCGCCCTAGAAGCACGGCTGCCGCCGCCAGCGGATCTGCCAAAACACAACCCACCAGCCTCTTCCGTGCAATCTGCGACGAACTCACAGGGAGAGGGTCACGCATCTCCCACGCTGACAAAGTCTGATGATACTGCAGAAGAACATGAGGGGGACGTGGTTGATTTCGTGGAGGATAAGTACAAATCAGAAGAGGAGACCCAGCAAGATTCGATCCCCATCCTGCAACCACCACCTCCACCACCGTCCCAACCACCGACGAAGCCACCGGATACCCCATCACCGCCGCCAGATCCACTGATCCCGATCGCGGCACAAAACTCGCCTGACCCGCTGCTCCGGTCGTCTTCCCTGACGCCGGTGAGACCTGCAACGGCCTCTCTCCAGGCGATTATCTCCTCTCCAACACCTCCCGAACCCCCAGACCCATTGGTATTCAAGACCCAGAAATCAACACCGCATCAACCACAGGAATCCAAACCACCGGACTCCATCCCGACGAATCACACGCCGGCGCTCCAAACGCCATCACCACCAGATCCAAAACCCAACACAACAGATTCACTGCTACGGTCGTCTTCCCCGACGCCTGCGAAAACAACCCAGCCTTTTCCGGCCTCTCTCCCGACCCACCAGTCAACCGCACCTCCAACCCGCGAAACCAGACACCAAACGCTCCCACCCGTCAATAAGACCTCAAAATCCACAGCCGAACCAGCAGAGACCAGCCACTGCCTTCGCCGACGCACCCTCCCTCTGCCCGGTCGGTTTCACCAGCAACGATGGCGGAGCAGAGTTTCAGGCGGCGTACTCAGTGCCGACGAGTTCCTGGGAGATTGAGGGTGCTAGGGTTGCTCATCCACATGGGCCTCCCTCTGATTATGGACTTGAAAATACTGTTGGGCCTTGTCAAGAATTTATACCTACATATGTTTATGGTACTGGGCCTCCTTCCACACTTCACTCCAATTCAGATTACACAAGTGAGTATTTAGCAGTTGAGCCCAATTACTTTACAAGTTTGAGTCCGAGTCCAAAGGTCACCCCGATCCAGATTATTTTGGGCCACAAGTTCGCAAAACACTCTACAACAGCTACTACGACGACGACCTGGTACAATACCAACAAGCTAACTTTCGGCCTCGTGACCCGCCAATTTCCAGGACACGCGACACATACCGTCGTCGGTCAATCGCCGCGAACCGCCTTGAGGATAAGGCGATTTTCAACCGCGGGGGAGTTGATACGGGTCAACCGTATCGTAGAAGTCATCATTACTATTATGATTATTAGTAGTTATTATTAATTTGTTTATTTAGAGTTAATTAGTTATTTAAGTTAATTATTTAGTTAAATAATGATCGGGCCTTATCAAGCCCGTTAGAGTCTAGGGTTAGGTTTAGCATTTCTATTTAAACAAGTTGTAGTCCTCTATTATTTTTATCGAATGAATTGATTATTGAGAAAAATCTTTGTTCGATCGATAGTAGTTGTTAGGAAAAGCGCCGTAGGCTAAAAGCCACGTGGTCAAGGGTGAGTTTGGTACAATGGTTTCTGGTGGAAGAACTGGTTTTTAGATTGTGGTGGAAATGTTTTGGTTTTTTTTAGAGATTCTGTTTAAACCAGTGTGTTTGGTGGTAGTTTTTAAACTAGATTAAAAACTGGAGAAATGTGTTTGGTAGTGGTTTTTAAACTAGATGATGTAGATTAAATGACAAATATACCCTCCACTTATTTTTCTTTTACAGATTCAAAACGAACAAATGCAATGTAAAAAAGATCACGATTTCATGAGATTCAACGATTTCATGAAAGTAACAAATTGAAGAACAAATTAACACTATTATGACATCCAAAAATCAATTTTTTTTACTTAAATTCAACAAAAAGTTGACAATTACAAAAAAATTCAGTCACACTTGATGCCACGTTGAGTAACGGACAACAAAAAAATAATAAACTAAGGAAAATAACACAACAAAAATAGTTGACCCTAAATAATAAGAACACAACAAACATAGTTGACCCTAAATAATAAGAACATCACATAAAAGCGTGAAATGAGTTTTGTGGAAAAAACTTATGAAGGAAGTATAGAAAAAATTACCCGCGGTAAAGTAACAAAGAACTACCAAAATGAGAGAAAATTTACAGTTTTATACGACTACGGTGTGAGGATAATATCGTCTTTTAGTGTCATAGAAATAAACCAAAGAAAAAACCACAAAAAGTTGGTTTCTCTGAAAGGCAAATGTTGAAAAAAACTGGTTTAAAATCTGGTTTTTAAACCAGTCAAAACAAACACTTTAAACAAACCATTTGGTTTAAAAACCAAAAACCAAAAAATCACTTTGCCAAACTGACCCCAAGTTTTGTCGATTTTCCCAAAATCGTCAACCCCGTTACCTAAAGGTAACAAAACCCCATAGAAAAAGAAACCTACTGACTAGCATCTTCATGATTCTAGACCTCCACACCACCATCATGATGATGAGAAGCTCCCAGCAAAAGAGGGGCAAGACAAGATTGACCAAAGAAAGAACTACTGCATCAGAGAGAAAAGAGGAAGAAGAAGCATAAAAACAGAGTAGTTTTTTTCTGGGTATTGGAATATATACAAGAAAAACAAAACCAAAGTTCAACAACCTCAGAGACGAGATGAGAGATTTGAAGTCACTCTCATGGCCATCGGGTCCTGCTTCTCTTCGTCGCCCATGAATAAAGGTCCGCCGCCACCAGATCGAAGCAGCCACCGCCACCGCCATGAATAAAGGTCCACCCATGAATAAAGGTTCGTCTTCCTCCTCATCTTCTGCGCCGTCCTGTCTCTCTCTCTCTCTTTCTCCGCTTCTTCTTCACGCCCATTCTCCACGGCAAATCGATCGCCGGAGAAGAGAAGCAATCCAAAATCGCCATCACAAGAACTCCACAATGCAAAGAGGAACCTGTTGATGAATCTGTGTGATGTTCTCTGTCCTCTATGACAGAGACGAAGGTGGAGGTGGGTGAGACAGGCTCAGGGATTTAACCGGTCAACAGAGACCACTAATACCAGATCTGGTGAAGAGCAAGCTTTGCCCCAAATTTCGACAAACCCTCTGTTCTCACAGATCCGTACAGAAAAGAGAGTGGAGGAGGAAGAATTTAGGGTTTGATTTTTGTTTTGATTTTCAGAATAGTGGGAGAACATAAAGAGAAAGAGAGAGAAAGAAGAGATGGTAGAATGGAGGGATAAGTAGAAGAAAAAGACTTATATAGTAGGGTATATTTTTTCATTTGAGGGTAAAATGGGTATTTAATGTGTTCCGTTGATCGCCGTTTGTGACCGTTAGCTGTCAGGGGTGGTTTTTGTAATTTCCCAAAGACTAGGGATGTTTTTGTCATTTACCCAAATTCAAGGGGTGGTTTTTGTCTTTTACCCTATACTAAAAGGAGTTGCCCATGACAGCTAGGCGCCACGTAAGCTGTTCTCGCACCGTGGCCCAATGAGGTGTTGTCTCGTCCGCTAGGTGTTCATTCCTTAATTTGATGATTTTGCCCTTGGGTCTCTGGCTTTTGTAGTGTGACATGAGGGGGTGAAAGTATCTTTTACTTGTACCTTTGAAGAGAAGCTCGTCGAAGGTGGCTTTCTTTCCTGCGTCTCTCTCTCTATGTCCTCGATGTCTCTCTGACGGTGGCTCTTCTTCTTCTTCTTCTTCCTCTCCCATGGCATTATCTCTGGCTTCTCATCGCACCCATATCTTCCCTGCATGTTTAGATCAGAGCCGTCAAAGATGCTACCTGCATGTGGGTTCTCTTAAATCGATTCTTCTCTGTTCAGTACGGAGTTGTAACGGACTTTTTCGATCGAAACGGAAATCGATTGAAACCTATGGCTACGGCTATGGCTATGGCTATGGACGGTGGCAGTAGCGGTGATGCTCAACAGGTGAGTTTCATCATCTTCTTTTTCTGCATTTTATATCATTCTCAGTTTCTCCGATGTAATTTTTGTTTGCATGTAATGTAGATCCGAACCCAACCACCCTGGTTTGATTATTAGCTTGATCTAATAAACCTCTGAAATTCTCACGTGTTTATCATTTCTGCATCTGTGACCTTCCTCAATTGACTTCTCTGGTAAGTCTCTATCTCAATCTGTTTATGCTTTTTCCAGGTACTGTTGTGCTTATGTTTCAATTCATCCTCAGCTGAACTTAGAAATCAAGGGGAACAATTTGTTTTGGTTTGAGGTTTGAAGCTTGAATTAATGTTCTCTGTTGAAGGGTGGGTTTTTGAATCATCTTATTTGTTGGGTATTGAGTGTTTTCAATCATTCTCAGATTTTTTGGGTGTTTTCATCTTCTGGGTTGAAGTCTAAATTTATAGCCTTTTGACCTCAAATGATTAAGTAACTGATCTCATCAATAATGAGTTCAAAACAGCTTTTGGTAAGATTTGGTATTGCTATTTGTTTTGATATGTGGTTACTGGAAAAAAAAAAAAGAATAGACAATGGGATTACTGATTAGTGAAAGTGCATCATTTTGATCAAACAACATATGAAAAACATATTGGTATAAGATTCTTCTAATTTTGTAGTTGATGATTGCAGCATATGATTTTGAATGCTCTTGTGTTCTGTATCTTTCTTGTTTAATTAGGTTAGTGAAAGGCATCAATGTCCAATGAGAGCCACTTGGATGATTTCGATGAATACGGTTGCATTTTGATCAAGAATGATGTAAATCCGAACCCAACCACTGTGGTTCAATTGTGGTTGTTTCCGTTTCTGGGTTTGGTCAATTCCGATAAGCAATTCCGACAAGTGGTGGGAGGGGAGGGGAACCAAATGTGTAATCTACTGATTTTTTGATGGTTCGCATCAATTCCTTTTCGAATTTTGATTAGATTGCTCATTTTGGGAGGGGAGGGGAACAAAATGTGTAATCTACTGATTTTTTGATGGTTCGCATCAATTCCTTTTCGAATTTTGATTAGATTGCTCATTTTGGGAGGGGAGGGGAACCAAATGTGTAATCTACTGATTTTTTGATGGTTCGCATCAATTCCTTTTCGAATTTTGATTAGATTTCTCATTTTCGCTCTTCGACCGTGAATTGTAAAGTAGGAATTGTTGTTATTACTATATGGATATTTATTTGGAGATGGGGGTTTCTATATTTGAGTGCTTCGGTTTCGATCTTTTACATGATTCGCAATTTGCTATTTGTTTATGGACAAAACTCAATCTTATAGACTAGATGTCATAGTCTAGAGGAGATGAGTATTTGGTTTTGACTGATTTTGTTCTTGTTCAGTTTCCCGTGATTGGCCGTGATTATTTCTCGCTTGATTGATTACGTTTGTTAATCAGAGAAGTATGGAAATGATTCCACTGTTTGGAGAGGCAACTCAGACTGGTTTCTGTGAAGCTATTTATGTTGCAGCCAGTGTGGTTATTTACTTCTTTAATTATAAAGACGCGTTTCATTTATCGAGTTTAATTATAAATAGGGCATATCGAGTTGTGCGTTGTAGCTCGACAGGCTGCTTTGGTTCTATAAAATGGCATTTCTACAACCCTGTTAATGGAAGAGGGTTCGATTGGTCGATTTATACTTGTTTAGGTTGTCTTGAATGTTGTTGCGAGAGGCTGTGATGATAGCTTACTACAGTCGGCAAATAAGGCTACAATTTGACTCCTACCTTGGCGTGGCAACCTGGAGGGATCCCTATCTCTCCCTGGAGGGATCCCCATCTCTCCCTGTTGCAGCCATGGCGGTTTCTTTGCAATCTAATTTCTTTGCAGTAGCAAATCTGAGCCTCCCGAAACCAGAAAATGTATGGCACAACAACATAGCTGGAACATATTATGATGCTTGTTCCTGTTTTGAACGAAGAATACAGCATATGAATCCCGTTGTTTTGCTGGACATTTCAGTCGATGGGGATCCAGTTGTGGGGATGGTTCCGAGGGATACCCTGTTAATCGAAGATAGGGATTGGTTAATTCATACTTGTTTAGCTTTGCCTTAATGTTGTTGCAAGAGGCCGTGATAATATCTTACTACAGTCGGCAAATAAGGCTACGATTTTAGTCCCATCTTGGCGTGGCAACCTAGAGGGATCCCCATCTCTCGCTGTTTCATCCATGGCGGTTCGTCGCAGTCTAACTGCATTGCAATAGCTAATATGAGCCTCCCGAAATAAGAAAATTCATAGTCTAGAGGAGATGAGTATTTTGTTTTGACTGGTTTTGTTCTTGTTCAGTTTCTCGTGATTTTCCGTGATTATTTCTCGACTGATTGATTACGTTTGTTAATCACAGAAGTATGGAAAGGATTCCACTGTTTTGAGAGGCAACTCAGACTAGTTTCTGTGAAGCTATTTATGTTGCAGCCAGTGTGGTTATTTACTTCTCTAATTATAAAGACGCTTTTCATTTATCAAGAATAATTATAAATAGGGCATATCGAGTTGCGCGTTGTAGCTCGACAGGCTGCTTTGGTTCTAAAAACTGGCATTTCTACAACCCTTTTAATGGAAGATTGTTCGACTGGTCGATTTATACTTGTTTAGGTTGGCTTGAATGTTGTTGCGAGAGGTTGTGATGATAGCTTACTACAGTCGGCAAATAAGGCTACGATTTGACTCCTACCTTGGGGTGGCAACCTGGAGGGATCCCCATCTCTCCCTGTTGCAGCCATGGCGGTTTCGTCGTAGTATAATTGCTTTGCAGTAGAAAATCTGAGCCTCCCGAAACCAGAAAATGTATGGCACAACAACATTGCTGGAACATATTATGATGCTTATTCCTGTTTTCAACGAAGAATACAGCATATGAATCCCGTTAGCGCTACTGAGCCATCTGCGGGTTTCTAAGTCCCGCGTAGGAAGTGCCGGCCAATGGGAGTTGCTTTGTTTGAAACATTCATTAGATTCTATTTTTGTTCTTTATTCTTAAGAGACAGCCCCCATCCGAACAATTTCGTAAGCCCACCAATCCCCCTCGAATGAGTTCTACTGTGGATGATCAGTCACACTGGGACTGTTACAGAGCTTACAGATGTAACCAGTGCCCTCCGGGATGGGTAGTGGCTTGTAGCCTTGTTAGTTACGTTTCGATCGATGAGGATCCAGTTGTGGGGATGGTTCCAATGTATACCCTTGTTGACTCAAGGACTTCTAAGTGTGTTTTGAGAAGTAACTTCTTAGAGTGATGAAAGACAAGACAAAGTATTTCTAAGGCTCCAAGGCATTGAGATACTAATCAGAACTTCAAAGCCTTGAGAGTAGGTTTTATTATACTGTGTGATCTAATAATCTTGTGATGCAGGTGTTCTATCTGATATTTAAGATCAGAGACTTGATGCAAATATCCTTGTTATATATTATTTATATATCTAACAAAATTGCAGATATCCTAATCAGAGTGAATCAAAGATTTATGGTCTTAATATTGAAAGATTGTGAAGCATGTTCAGAGCTCCAAGGCCTTGAAATGTGCCTTAAGCTGCTGACAGTTTTACAGAATTAACTTGATTCTCTCTTGCAGGATTTGATCTTTGTTATTATATTTTTTTAATGACTTTTACAAGTCTTAAACTGGGTTATTATGAGTAATGTGTTTCAGAAGTTAATCAGGTTATTGTTTTATTCATATGATCCAGTTTTTATTCAGAAATTAGAAATTTAAACAGACTTAGTGCTGTTAATTTTCTGGATTTTGTTTGTTGTTGTGTTTAATGCTGTTGCAGGTTTTTCAAACGTGCAAATGCAATCTCAACAAACTCCAACGGATATCTACTCAAAGCTGTTTTGAATTTCAGTTAGAAAGGATGAAGATTCAGGAACTGAGATCCTAGAATCTCTCATTCAGTTGCAGAGAGTGGATAAAAGACTGGTTTGAAATTTGAAAGAAAAAGAAGCTTACAGAGAACTGAGAGATGTGTAATACATTCGTGGAATATCAGACATTCAATCCCTCACAAATTCAGGCTTCAGTTATAGATTTCAGAAGATCAATCATTCCAGTTTTCGTGAAGAAGACATCCAGACCTTCACAAGCTTATTCTTCTACTGTGTTCTTCTACTGTTTGTAATCTGCTTATCTTCTGTATATCTTGAACCTCACAAAACCTAGTGGTTGGTTGTTCAAGTGAACAACAAGAGGTTCTTCTTAGCTCAACAGTTAGTAGCTGATACTAGATAGGTTTGGAACCACAAGCTGTATAGGTGTAAGGGAGTTCACTTAGGCTTGGAGATCTAGGGCTGTTTCTATGTGAGTAATAAGAAGTGTTTGCCCAATCCTGGTGGGATTAGATCCCTCAGGCAGAGATTAGGTCCATTGGGACTGAACTCTGTAAATTTCCTTGTGTTCTTTACTTTACAGTTTTGCTATTTACTTCTGCAAGCAACTCAAATCCAACTAGGGTTTATAAACTGTTCAGAACTGGTGATAGTTCAAGGTCTTGAAGCTTTCTGTTTGCCTTAGAAAGTTTCTGACTAGTTTTGTAAAATCTCAATGCCTTGAGATTTGAGTCTTTCACTTGTTCACTTAGTTAAAACTTGTGTTTTAGCAAAAAGTTTCCATACTCTATTCAACCCCCCCTAGAGTATTTTGGTTATGTATTTAGTCAACATTACAAACTTTTAATTAGTATCAGAGCTTGGGTCACTACTATAGATCTAATTATCTTGTGACTATGAGTAATGTAGGAGATGGTGGCTTCTCACAAGGAAAGGCAGCAAACAGACCTCCATTGTTCAGCGTGAAAATATCAAGAATCTAGCACTCAAGGCTAAAGACAATGAAAAATCTCAAAGCCTTGAGACCGAAGATGAGAATGATGATCAAGAGGCTTTAGCATTGATCTCCAAGGCCTTGGCCAGGATTCTCAAGAAGAAGAGAAAATTTGGTAACAGAGATACAACAGAGAGAGATAAAGACCTTCAAGCAGCAAGGACTACAAAGGTAAGTCTTCATCACAGTCACATAAAACTAAAGTAATGAATTGTTTTGAATGAGGTGATGCATATCATTTATTAAGGGATTGTCCACAAGAAGAACATGAACTTTCAAAAGAAAGACAGTGACAACATAAGGAAGAAAGCCATGATGGCCTCTTGGAGTGATTCTGATTCATCAAGTGATTCAAACACAGAAAAAGATCAAGCAAATTTATGCTTCATGGCTAAACATGATGAAGAAAAGTCTTCAGACAGAAATATTGAGAAAATGGTAAAAAATCTTCTTGCTAGTCCTTCTGATGTACTTCCTGAAATTCTCAAAAGCATGTTTTTAAATGAGGAAAGTTATAGAAATGAGATTTCTTCTTTAAAGATTAAGATTCATGAGCAGGTAAAAAAAAACCTGGACCTAGTTTTTGCCAACAATACTGTTGAAGTTTCTAAGACAAAAACTGAAAAGGACTTCAAGGCCTTGGACAGCAGATTCAAAGCCTTGAAGGCACAGATAAAAGAGATTATTGATCAAAACACTCTCTTAACTGAAAGGTATGTTGATCTAAAGACTCATTCAGAGGATTTAGAACAACAAATATGTTCTTTGACTGAGAAACTTCAAGAGTCTAAAAAGGTCCTAGCCAGTTTTACAGGCTCAGAACATAATCTGAAACTACTTTTTGGAGGAAGTATGAAATCAATGCATAAAAGTGGGATTGGCTACAATCCAAATTTTCCAAAGAAAAGCCAAACTACTTTTGTCAAATTTGGTAGCAGAAAGTATCCAAAATGTCATTACTGTGGAAAAATTGGTCATATTAGATTAACTTGTCCCTTCAGAAGATCAGAACCTCATATTATGAGGAACACTTATCCTTATCAGCTTAAGGGACAGGTTAGACAGATTTGGGTTCCAAAATGAATTAGACCACCAAACATGGCTGATTCTGAGTATGACTCAAAGTTCTGCACTTGGTCTAACAGCCTATTAAGGCAATGATTTAATTTTGCAGGGTGTCACCAAGGCCTTGAAAGATCAGAAATGTATATTAGACAGTGGTTGTTCCAGACATATGAGTGGAAAGAAATCTCTTTTTACTAAGCTCATAGAAAAATCTGGAGGAACAATTACACTTGGTGACAAAGCAAAATGCAATATTATTGGTATAGGTAGTATTGGTAATGGTTCTACCAACTCTATCTCTGATGTTTATCTTGTGGATGGACTTAAATATAATCTGCTTAGTATTTCTCAGTTATGTGATAAATGTTTTAAAGCTATATTTGACAAGGAGAAATGTGTGGTGCACGATGAGAAATATGGAGATTGCATACTCACTGCTCCTAGATCATATAATCTATATGCTATGAGTACTAACAGTGTTGCAGGTGACAAGTCGAAATGCCTCAAGGCCTTGAAGGAAGACTCAAAATTTTGGCATAGAAAGCTTGGGCATATTAGCATACACACCTTGAATAAACTCATCTCAAAGGATTTGGTAAGAGGATTACCATCACAAAAAATTACAGATGATGATGTCTGCAAGGCATGTGTACAAGGGAAACAAACAAGAAGATCATTCAATCCAAAGAACTTTGTAAGTACTTCTAGACCCTTAGAACTGTTGCATATGGACGTGTGTGGTCCTATGAGAGTTCAGACTCCAAAAGGTAAGAGGTATATGCTTGTGATAGTAGATGATTATTCTAGGTTTACATGGGTTATGTTTATTAGAGACAAAAATGAAGCCTTATCTGAATTTTCTAGACTGTGCAAAGAGCTTCAAACTATGAAAAATTTGCATGTTGCATCTATTAGAAGTGATCATGGTAGGGAATTTGATCAGCTTGACTTTGATTTATTTTGTGCAAAGCATGTCATATCACACAACTTTTCTGCACCTAGAACTCTACAGCAAAATGGAGTAGTTGAGAGGAAAAATATGACACTTGAGGATATGTCTAGAACCATGCTACTTGAAAGTAATTTGCCAAAGTTCTTGTGGGCATAAGCTGTTAATACGCCAATTATGTGCTGAATAGATGTTTGACTAGGCCTTATTTGAAAAATACTCCTTATGAACTGTTTAAAGGTTGGAAGCCTAGTGTCTCTTATTTCAAACTTTTTGGTTGTATTTGCTTTGTGCATAATAATGGTAGAGACAATCTTGGTAAGTTTGATGCTAGAAGTGATGAATGTGTATTTCTTTGATATTTTCAAACTAGTAAAGCTTATAGAATTTACAATAGAAAAACCAAGATTGTGGAAGAAAGTATTCATGTGATTTTTGATGAAAGTACTAAGGATTCTCTGAGTGAAAGTTTTTCAGATCTAAATTTGAACAAGCATGAGTCTGATGATGATGCTGTGAAAGAGGACAAAGGCAAAAAAAAAGTGCAGAATCAATCAGTAGAATCTCAAGGCCTTGAACCTCCAGCAGAGCCAAAATCTCAAAGCCTTGAGACTGAAACTGGAACTTTCTATGATGGTCCCTCTACTGTTTCAAGAACTCAAAGCCTTGAAGGAACATATTCCTGGACACCAAGGAAGAAGTTTAAGTATCTTGCAGATCATCCAGCTGACAATATCATATCTGATCCAACAACTGGAACTCAGACAAGAGGACAGTTGAAGAACTTTTGTGCTTTTAGTGCTTTTGTATTGATTGAGCCTAAGAATACAAAGGAAGCACTGGAAGATGCAGACTGGATCATTGCAACGAAAAGTGAGCTAAACGAAATTGAAAGAAACAAGGTATGGAATCTGGTTCCCAGACCAAAAGACAAATCAGTTATTGGAACCAAATGGGTATTCAGAAAAAATCTTGATGAGAATGGCAAAGTGGTAAGGAACAAAGCCAGACTTGTGGCACAGGGATACAATCAGGAAGAAGGTATAGACTATGAGAAGATATTTTCTCCAGTTTCCAGGTTAGAAGCTATTAGAATACTTCTTGTTGCATCTCACAATCACATAAAGCTTTATCAAATGGATGTCAAATGTGCTTTCTGAATTGTAATTTACATGAAGATGTTTTTGTAGCACAACCTCCTGGTTTTGAAGATGAAAACTTCCCTGATCATGTTTACAAATTAGACAAAGCTATTTATGGTTTAAAACAAGCTCCAAGGTCTTGGTATGATAGACTTTCAAAGTTTTTACTTGACAATAATTTCAAGAGAGGTCTAGTAGATAAAACTATTTTTATTAAACATCATTAAACTGATTTGTTAGTAGTTCAGATCTATGTGGATGATATTTTGTTTGGTGCTACTAATGATGCTCTTTCAAAAGAGTTCTCTAGTCTGATGTGCAGGGAGTTTGAGATGAGCTTAATGGGAGAACTGAATTTCTTTCTTGGTCTTCATATTTTACAAATGAAAAAAAGGGATATATGTATATCAAGGAAAGTATACCAAGGACTTTTTGAACAAGTACAATATGACACAGTCCAAGGTATTTAAAACTCCTATGAGTTCATCACTCTCATTAGACAAGGATTCAAATGGTAAGAGTGTAAATCAAAGGGAGTATAGAGGTATGATTCGATGACTTTTGTATTTAGCTGCTAGTAGACTTGATATTATGTTTAGTGTTTGCATGTTTGCAAGATTTCAGGCAGATCCTAAGGAAAGTCATTTAACTGCTGTCAAGAGAACTTTTAGATATTTGAATGGAACCAAAGACTTGGGGCTTTGGTATCCAAGGATATCTAATTTTATGTTGAGTGGCTATTCAGATGCAGATTTTTCAGGATATAAAGTGGACAGGAAGAGTACTTCGGGATGTTGCCAGTTTCTTGGATCTTCACTAATCAGTTGGCACTCCAAGAAGCAAAATTCTGTAGCATTATCAACTGAAGAAGCTAAATACATTGCAGCTGGAGCTTGATGTTCACAAGTGTTGTGGATTGCTCAACAACTTAGAGATCTTTGCTATAATTTCAGAAATGTGCCTATTCATTTTGACAACACAAGTGCCATTTCAATCTCTAAGAATCCAGTACAGCACTCAAGAACCAAGCATATATATGTAAGGCATCACTTTCTTAGAGATCATGCAGAAAAAGGTGATGTTGTTCTATCTTTTATTTCTACTTCTATGCAGGTTGCTGATATTTTCACTAAACCTCTGCCAGATGATAGGTTTTCATCCATAAGGCTTGAACTGGGTATGCTAAACAAGGATACAATGGTTTAGGGGGAGTATTAGTACTTACCTGTGTTTATGTATTGAAATCTCAAAGCCTTGAGATTATACTTTCCAAAGCCTTGAAAGTATAGTTCAAATCTTTGAAATTTCTGAAACTACAGAAAATCTCAAGGCCTTGAGATTGTTCTCCAAGGTCTTGAAACATCTGTATTTTTTTTTTTAAAAAAATGGATCATCAAATATTATATGTTATATTTTTAGATAATTGTATAATATTTGAATTACTCAGAGAATTTTCTAAAATATCCGAAAATATCTTGTAGATATGTTTTGCATGTTGATTTCAGTAGAGTCCTTTTTAAACTCAATCTTTCAACCTACTTAATCTGAAAGTTAGGGATTTTCTTCTTCATTCTCTCTCAATTCTCTACGTCTCTCAGCTCTCTCTCTTTCCCTCTCTATCTCGTTCTTCTTTCAAAAAACCTAATCCCACAGTGGAGCGCAAATCAGCCAGGATTCAACAACATGGAAAGCCTTCTGGTAGATCTAAGAAGAGGGCAAACAAGAAGGAGAAGATTGTGATCTCTGATTCAGATTCAGTAAACACGCAGAGTATGCATGAAGACTCACCTCCTTCAAAGAAGATCAGAACAGAGAAAGGGGATGACGGTTCAAGTGTTGATCCACTGAAAGAGACAGAGGTTCAGAGTGATGATCAACCTAGGTTAGACAAGGAGAAAGGGGGAGAGAAGAAAAAGGCTGTTGATGAAGAAAAAGGGAAATCTGCTAAGGAAAGCAAGAAGAAGTCTGCTGAAGGAGAACCAGAGAAGGAGAAACCTTCTGAGAAGAAATTAAGGGTTAAGCAAGTTGCTGCTGCAACCAAAAAGGGTTATCAAGGTAAAAATGTACTTCCTTCTGATTGGTTTGTAAGTTCAGAAGTTAGGACAGTTTGGATGCAAGGGTATGCATCATCTAAGGTTGCTTTCTGTAGTTTGATTTATGAAGAGTTATTAGATAAATTGGATATAGACTGTATGAGAAAGTTAAGGGAATCTGCAGTTTGGAAGGTTTTAATTCCTTGTTCTAAAGCCTATCCTAGGTTAACTAGGTTGTTTTATCTTAATTTGATTCGAGAAGGGGAAGATAAAATGGTGTTAACCTCTAAGGTGGCTGGGATAAATTTAAGGCTAGACCATAGGGATTTTGCCAAGGTCTTGGGCATTCCTAAGAAGTATAATGTTGCTGATTATCCTGATAGGAAGGAGTGTCTAGAAAAATCCAAAGATATGTTCTTCATTGATGGTGTTCCCACTGGTCCTAAACAGTTGACACACTCTGTGCTCAACTGTGAAGCTAAAATTATGTTTACAATTATGATGAGAAGTGTTGTTCGTAGGAAAAACTCAAGAAAGTTGGTTACTGATAAGGTTCTTATCGTGATGTACTTGATATGTTAAGGGTTTGAGATTGACTTGCCAACAGTGATCATGGAGCATATGATCTACTGTGCTACCAGAACTAGAAACCATCATCTTCCCTATGCCAACCTATTACCTCTTTTCTTTGAGCATTTTGAGGTACCTGTGAAAGGAGAGGAGAAGATAACTGGTGGTTTTGGGTTAATTGATGAGACTGCGTTATAGAGAATTGGAGTAGTTCAGATAGGAAAGGGAAATTGGAAGTTCTATTCAGAGTTGTCCAAAGCTGAGCTTGACGAGAAAGATTTTATCAAACCTAAGGGGACTACAAAATCAAGGGGACAAGCAAATGAGGATGAATCTCAGTTGGTTGAGAAGTTTGAAGAACAGCTGGTTAAAATTGAAGATCTTAGACAGAGGCTGTTTGATCTATCTTCTGAGTTTAATCAGTTCAAAGGCTTGATGAATGTGATGAATGAAAAACTGGATGTTGTCATCAAATGTTTAAATTTGGAGAAGATCCCTTCTGCTACTAGTCATGACACTAGTTTTGACTCAGATGAAAGGATAGGTGAATTCTTGAAGAAGAAGAAGAAAAAGAAGAAGAAGAAGAAGAAGAAGAAGAAGCCTATTCCAGTTGTTCTCACATCCAATTTTAACGCGCTTGGTCAATTTAAATTTATTTTGGGATATTCTAGGATCAAAATGGTCCAAGGGGCCCACCAAACCCTTTGGCCGAACCCACAACGGACCGCCACAAGGCCTTGGGCCGGTCGGCCCTAGCCCGTGCGACCAAGCCGCAAGCTAAGCTGGCCCGGCCCTTGGCTGTGGCTTTCTTGGCGCGTAAGGAGGGGCGGAGGGCCCTAGGGTTTCACCCTAGGGTTGTTTCCTTCCAATTTTTGTTTTTACGCGAAAAGTAGCAGAACGGTGTAAAACTAACATACGAGGAACACATAAACCACATTATGCGATATGAACTGTGGCTCTGATACCACTGCAGGGTTTCGATACAGATTTCACAGCGGAATAAAAAAATTAAAATCCGTTCAAAGCCCTCCATGAATCTCCGATCATGCATCGTAACGATGGTAAGGGATAAAAGCTTTGTGTACCTTGTTTGTCTGAATTCGTGACTTCTCATAGAATAGTGTCCATGTCTCTATTAATATCCACACCTAGGATTGCTCCAAATCCTTCTCATCCATTTGCTCTAGAAACGGAAGAAGGATGAAGAAGAAGATCACGCAAAATGAGACACCCAAAGGAGCTGCACGTCACAAGGTTGAGGAGTAATTAAGTACAAGGCCGAGGTGCGATTAAGTACAATTGTTCTCTCCTTGCTTTGTTCTCTCTCAATTGTGATAACAATTATGACACTCTTGTGAGAAATCAAGCTAGGAGTGACCTTATATAGTTAATGACTCTTTATTACGTACATATTAGCCCCAATACTAATCCTGTCCATACACGGATTAGTCCACCTTGCAGATTGGTCCTACTAAGTTTTCATGTGGTTGCGTATTGATGCTTCTATTTAATTAGTCCTACTAATTATTTCCAAATTCAGGTTTAATCCATATGGTGTGTGACCCCATAGGTTTCTACTTATGCTCTTAATCCTTAGATAGTCAATGTGCACATGTATTTAGTAGTTATTGCTTTGACAAGTCAAGTGAGTGAGATTCCTATGGAGTCAATAACCTCGGTGAGTTGGGTAATGCTATTGAGTCCATGGTATAGATTGATATATCGAAGGAATCCATGTCCCGGTTATGGGATTGATGATATCCCCTTGATGAAGCTTATAAGTTTTGATTATGTCAAACCCTGCAGGTAGATTACTTGGTAATCTGGACATATCAAATAAGTTCAGTGGTAAGGATCAAGGAATTGGGAAGAGGTCGATTAAATGAATTAGTCAGTAATTAATTTAATCGACGGATATCTGTAATCTTAACATGGGGAGATAATAAGTATTTAATAACGAGAGCTCAAAATATTAGTTTTTGAGAATATGGACAGGAGTGCAATAACAGTTATTTAGTGGTACTAACTGTTATTAACTTTATTCGGACTAGGTTCGGGTGGAACCAGAAGTCCTAACAAAGTTAGGAGCGTGATTTGTATTTTCTCCTCCAGGTCCCTCCCGTAGCCTATTTAAGTTTCCTTAGTCTTCAGAATTCGTATGCTTTAGATACACACCGAAATCTAGAGTTTCGAGAGTGAGAGCAATTTGTTTGGAGGCTGAGAAGGATTCTGGAAGCAGCAAGCCCACACTTGCATCCAAGAGGAACTTCAGGAATACGGGAGAAGATCGGGAGTGTTCTCAGACCTACATCAGATAGCTTGGACGCAGGTATGAACCCTAATTCCGCCTAATAGGGTTTATAGCGTTCATGTTGAAACGAATTCTAAGCGGTATAGCAGACATGCAGTCGAACTGGTCTTGGGATTCGCCTCCCTTCAATTGCGTCATCCTATAAAGAATCAAATCGCCTTGCTTTGGCATGCCCGAATTTAATACATTATAATTTTGAAGAATGTTAAGTAATGAGAAGGAAAAAACACAATATTTTAATTTGAGGGATTTTTCCTGTTGATTTTTAATTTTTTTGTTGATCCATATAACCTGAGCTACTTATTTGGGTTGGGCGATTCCAAAATAAAGTTCTGATTTTTAATTTTTATCTTGTCAAAATTTGCGTGCATCATCCATACACCAAAAATAAACAACAAGACAATAATTTAACAAACCACAAACATTAAATAAGCGTGATGTGGAAAGATGATGAAGAGATGGGTATGACAGCAGAGGAAAGAAAGTTTAAAGAGAAACAGATATACTTGAAGAGACAAGACTTATCAGGAAAAAGTATGGACTTCCTTACCCTCGTGGGGAATCATCGACGCCTGCTATAGCTAATTCTTCTACTCTTACGAGGAAACCGGAGGTCTTGACAAGTCCTAAAAGTGGAACCTCTGTTCCAATGCAATTGGAAGTGGCGGACACAGAAAAGCAAGAGGGAACACTTAAGAAACAGAAGTCGGACGGTTAATTTTCGGGCTCAGAAACATCGTCGAGTGATCGAGACTTATCTCTCACTCATAACTCGGCTGAGATCGGTGAAAACTGGTCCAGCCGACCACAATGAGAATTATAAGTTGGAACGTCCAAGGTTTGGGAAAGACTTGCACGTTCCATTCTTTGCTTTTCCTCTGTAGGAACAATAAGCCGGATATTTTATTTTTACTAGAAACCAAACAAACTTTGAAGCAATCTGAAGGAAGTAGAGTTAAATTGGGTTTCACTAATGGAGTGTTTGTTCCGCGAGAAGGACTGTCAGAAGTTTATCTCTCTGTTGGAAAGGGGATGTGGACTTGAGAGTTCTAAAAATTGATAGTTTCCACATCCACAGCTATATCCGACCCCCTAATGACCCCAACAATGGTTTTTTTGCGACTTTTTTCTATGGAGACCCAAATACGACATACCGGGAGTACTCGTGGAAGGTTTTACGAATACTAAACCCAGACATAGGATTACCATGGTTGGTAATTGGTGATTTCAATGAAATCCTATCGCAGAAAGAAAAGAAGGGAAGACGTCTTAGAAGCTGGAATCAAATAAATAATTTTAGGGAAGCCCTCTCTGACTGCAGACTCCGTGATATTGGGTACAAGGGTTTTGAATTTAGCTGGAACAACAGGTCGCCGAAAGAATAGACAGAGCAGTTTGGGCTCACCAGATGGAGAGCATGTTCACAAATACTTTGCTGGAGAACTTCCTCAGGGTCGGATCGGATCACATACCGATCATCCTCACTCTGTCTAACACGGCGCCTGTGGACCTCCAAAATAGACGATTCCATTATTCTGCTACTTGGGCTAAATCTTTGGAGTGCAGAGACATTGTCAACCAGGTATGGCAAGCTAATACTACGTATACTTTGTTTAATTTACATGATTTACATGATAGATTACAGAACATCACAATGAAAATCAAAACTTGGGGTAGGAAAGATTTTCGTGAAAAAAATAAGCTTAGACGTGATCTGCATCAAAATCTGAACAGCTTGCAAAACTTGCCTTCTACTGATTCAGATCTGCAACAAATTCAAAGCACCATCAGAGCTATTAATAAGTTAAATGCTGATGAAGAATTGAAATGGAGACAACAATCAAGAGCAATTTGGCTAAAAGAAGATGATAAAAATACTGCCTTTTTTCATATAGTTGCCTCGGATAGAAAAAGGAAAAATCATATTGCTTTTATTGAAAATGATATGGGTTTAAGAATTAATGATCCTGCTCAAATTGGTTCTTTATTTGTTGATTATTTTAGAAATTTATTCTCTAGTGATGTTAATTCTTTCCATCATGTTGTTGACTCCATTCCTGTTAAAGTTTCTCCACCTATGTATGAACAGCTGGGTCTTCCTTTTACCCGAGATGAAATTATTGTAGCTTTGAATGAAATGCATGATCTTAAAGCTCCAGGACCGGATGGTCTTCCAACTCTTTTCTACAAAACGTATTGGACTGATATTGGAGATGATATTATTAATTGTTGTCTAAACTTTCTTAATAATGGTAACGATATCTCCAACTTTAATGAAACTTGTATTGCTTTGATTCCTAAGAAAAAAGATGAAAAAAAAGTGGGTGATTTTCGTCCCATCAGTTTATGCAATGTTTCTTACAAAATCATTTCCAAAACAATTGCCACTCGTTTAAGATCCTTTTTACCTTTTATAATTGATGAGTCCCAGTCAGCTTTTATTAAGAGTCGCTTAATTTCTGATAACAATATTATTGCTTTAGAAACTCTTCATACTATGAAGCATCAACAAGGTCAAATGGGTTCTTTTTCCTTAAAATTAGACATGGCCAAAGCCTACGATAGGATTGAATGGGTTTTTCTTTTCATGGTTCTTCAAAAAATAGGTTTCCCCTCCCTTTTGATTGATAGGATTATGGATTGTGTCACTACTGTAAGTTCTACTGTTTTGATTAATGGTCAAAGAACACCTATTTTTCATCCAAATCGTGGGCTAAGACAAGGCGATCCTCTTAGTCCTTATCTTTTTGTTCTTTGTACTGAAGGTCTTTCTAATCTCTTGAATCAAACTGTTTCTCAAAATTATTTAAAAGGTGTTAAAGCAAGTCGTTACAGCCCAAGTATTTCTCATTTACTCTTCGCTGATGACTGTATTTTGTTTGGAAAAGCAACAATTCAAAATGCTATAACTTTGAACTCTGTCCTTTATCAATATTGTCAAGCTTCTTGTCAACTTATAAATAAGGACAAATCCTCTTTAGTTTTCAGTCCTAAAGTGAACGCCCAAACTCAACTCAACATCTCCCAAGTTTTTCAAATCCCAATTTCTTATAATCATGAAAAATAGCTTGGTTTTCCTATTATTCTTGGCAGAAATAGTAATGACTATTATGCTAATCTTAAAAAAAAAAATCTGGAATAAGACTAAGGATTGGAAAAGCAAATTTCTTTCGTTTGGGGGTAAGGAAGTTTTATTGAAATATGTAGTCCAAGCGATTCCTACTTATATTATGTCCATGTATTTATTACCTCCTTCTTTTTGTGATGATATTCAAAAAATGATGTCTAAATTTTGGTGGTCCTCTAACAAAGAATCCTCTGGTATCATTTGGAGAAATTGGGACAAAATGTGTATTCCTAAAAATTGTGGGGGTATGGGATTTAAAAATTTACATGCTTTCAATCTTTCTCTATTATCAAAACAAGTTTGGCGTATTTGGGAGAATCCAAATTCTTTGTTAACAAAAGTTTTAAAGGGTAAGTATTTCCATTATTCAAATGTTCTTAATGCCTACCCTAATACTGGAGCCTCTACTGTTTGGAAAGGTTTAACCTATTCTAGGGATATTGTGTTTAAAGGTTTTCGTCAAGGTATTGGGGATGGTACAAATACTTTTGTTTGTAAAACAAGATGGATCCCTATTGGTTATGTAGAACTTCTTTGAGTCAAAAAACTCTTCCTGAACATACAAGAGTTAGTGATCTGTTATTGCCAAATGGTAGTTGGAACAAGGATGTTATTAATAATAAATTTTACCCTGACGAAGTAGAAGCCATTCTCAGCATGCTCAGAAATCATTTTCAGGTAAGTGATCATCTTGTGTGGACTCAAATAAAGGATGGTTTTTATAATGTGAAAACTGGATATCATGTTGCTTTTAATCCAACAAATCAAAACTTGATTTCAAATATTACCTCTTCCAGTTCTAATAGATCCACCTCTAAAAACCGGATTTGGACTTAAAACGTCCCAAACAAAATCAAAATCTTCTTTGGAGATTGATAAACAATCTGATTCCTACAAAAATAAATCTAGCCAAAAAATGTATTACTTTACCTCTTAACTGTGCTTTCTGCAATCACCCTTTTGAAGATTCTTTCCATCTTTTTCTCAAGTGAAAATGGTCTAAGGAAATTTGGGAATAAAAAATCTGGCCTTTTAAAATCTTCCCAAAAGATATGCCTTTTCAACTATGCCTCTTGGACATCATTGAAAATCTTGAGATTGATCACAGAAACCTATTTGTTCATGGTATATGGGAAATTTGGAACACTCGCAACAAAAAAAAATTGATTCAGTTTCTATTTCACAGATTTCCACCATCAATAAAGCTGTAGCTAATAACATAGATTTTATTGAATCGACTTACACTTGTGGTGTTTCTATCAGTGCAGATGTAGATCCGGTGGCTCAAAATTGGAAGGCTCCATCGCCGGGGATTCTAAAGTTCAATTTCGATGCTGCATGTTGTTCTTCGACCAAAACGGCCACGGGTTCAGCGGTTCTACGAAATCACCACGGCCAGTTCGTCAGAGCCTGGGTCTTTCCGATCCAATTCAACCCCAACTCCACTGTCTTAGAAGCACAAGCTATGAAGGAAGGTTTATATTTGATGGACGCTTTTGGCTTCATCTCAACTGTGATGATCGAAATAGACTCTCAGACTCTCAAGAATTCAATCAATCGACTGTTGAAGAAGATGAAGGAACCCAATTTTCTCTCGAATACCCCATCGGGTTCTGAAGAGTTTCATCTAGAGAGAGAGAGATCTCGAGAAGGTTGATAGAAAGGAAAGTGGACTGTGTCCACTGGGTTCCCCGAAATGCTAATTTATTAGCTGACAAATTATGTTTTAATAGTTTGGGCACACCAAATGTACAAACTTGGTGTGTAGTTTTCCCTACTTCTGTGTGTAATGAATATTTGGCAGATATTGCCTAAGTTTAATATATTATCACTTTTCAAAAAAAAAAAAAAAAAAACCTAAGATATTCCCAAGCCAATGAGAATAGCTATAAGCCCCAAAAACAGCAAGCTTGTTCGACAAAAATAATCCCAAGTATAGGATATCATCTCAAGTAATAATATCCGGTAAGTCCGGAGTCGAATCCACGAGGAGAGGAGGGTTTAGACAATGACTTACTATACTAGAAATAGAAAGTAGAAAACTACTAACTAAAGTAAGTGACACAAGTTCTCAATGGCTTTAGAGCTTGCCAAGCTATCAAATCCACCAAAATTAATTGATGGAGAAACATGAGATTTGAGAATTCGCTAAACAAAACAACTAAGAAATAAGTGAAATGACAAGTAGAGATGGGCTAGGGATTATAGATTTCTCTAGTGACCAATCCTCCTATTAGATTCAAGCCCGGTTCTCAAATTACATGCTGCATTCTACAAGACAAGTATGTCGAGAAGAGATTGCTTATTGCACTCCAACTCGCCACAAATGAAGTGTGTAATCCTAACACGCTAATCAAGCACTAAGGAGGCTATTCAAATGAGATTTGCAAATTTCAAGTGTTTCAAGCATCAACCATATGTAAACACACATAGGTATTTCCACATGAAAGATCAAGCAACAAATGAGATTTGTAAATTCTCACTCAAATCACCTAACTATAACTCGATTTCTCAATGTTAGGATTGACGATTTTCTCTCACTCAAGTGCAACTTCAAATCAAACAAGTCGAGAGTATTCGCACATCTACCTATTCAATGCATCAAATATTTCACCAAGAGAAATCCAAACATTGCATTAAGCATTGAAGTGAACCCAATTCAACCCATTCATCCTTGAAGTTCAACTTGAATCAATAAGAGGATTAGGGAATTAGATAGTCCCAAATCACCCAATCAAATTAACTAGCTAAACATGAGAGATTCAAGAAAGCTAAAGAGTAATAAATTTTCATTCATCATGCTTGAATCCAGCAATTGTTTTCACCAATTCAACCTCACAACTTGATTCAAAAACACAAAACTAAGCAATAATCACTTCCAAATACAAAACTAAGCTACCAAAATGAAGAAACAGTTACACTAAACTGCTGCTGTTGTTGCTATTTTCAAGAACACAGCAGCAGCAGAGTATGAACAGCAGAAAAAAGAGCTAGAACAGAGCAAGAACACAACATAAACTAGCTCAGAACCGATCAAAATTGATCTCATCTCTCCCTCTCTTCCTATTTCTCTGTTCTTCACCCTTAGGAAGATCAAGAACACCCAAAAATGGAGAGAAATCAGATAGAGAGGGGAAGAACAAAGGAATGTTGCTATGGAGTTTTGTAGTGCCGAACGGGTGTGAGCCAAAATGTGTATAAAGCGACGAAACATGGATTCTAAAGCAAACGAAATCGTCTAGCTCACAAATTCAAGAGCGAAACCCAAAATCGAGTTATGTCAAGCATCAAGGATATGTAATCCGCCAAGTGAGTCCACATACAAGATCAATCCACAATTCGGATTTTTCTTTCGACACAAGAATTTAATGAATTCGACATCCAACCTTGTGAAACTTTGAAGAACAATTACAAACTTCACAATAAGCTATCCAACTTCATCAATTAACCCAAAAAATGTAACTAGCTAAGCATGACATTGAATTTAAGAGAGATTAAGAGAAATGAACTTTCAATAATCCAAACTTGAATCAAAATTGATGTCATACACTTGTTCTTGTCAATTCATACCCCAATATATCGTATAAACTACACAAAACCTAACCACTAGAACCAAAGCTACAAAACTAACTCAGATGGACCATGTAATGCTGCTGCTACAGTAAACGCAACTCATAACAGAGCAGTAGCAACTCAAAAACATAACAGAAACAGAGCATTGCAACAGTAGCGTAACAATTCAGAAATCATAGCAAAACAGCCCAGAAATCTTCACAAATCGGACCTCCTCTCTCCCTCTCTTCCTCTTTCTATGTTATAGCTCAAGAAAAACCCATGCTTAGGGCGAAATCAGAGAGAGAGAGGAGAAAAACAGAGGATTTTGTTTGTGGTGTACTGTGACCGACGGGTCAGAGAGAATCTTCAATCTTCAAGCCCCGTTTATGTAGACTTCACAGCTAGGTTTCGTAGCCTCCAAGCCTTCATCTCGACCTTCCAATTCATCTAAATCCCTCTATGTCGTTGATTTTATGTCCTTCACAAACCCTAGTTCAAATTGGGGCTTTTTCTTGTTGTTGTGTTTGCGCCGAATTGAAGGAAGAGGGAGGTAGAGAGTGGTCTAATGAGCGATTTGGTTCTAATTCGGGGCGATTTGGACTTGATTTGGGTCCAGTTGAGGGCTTGGTCGAAGCTTCCTCACACTTCCGTGAAGTCTTGTGTCGCAAGCTGTTCTGAATGGGGAAGAAGACAGCTGGGTTCTGAGTTGTTTTGCTAGATTTGCAGAATGCCCCCCCCCCCCGAAGATTGCCCGGGGCTTTAAAATACCCCCCAGATTCCTTTAAACAATTTCACATCTGACCCCTGACAGTTAATAACATTTTAGATATGCCCTTCAAACGTTTAGAAAACTCCCCTTTTAGCCCAATTCGGCTAAGTTGATTTCAAACAAGCCCCTTCGATGTAACTTTGGCCTTCTATTTTACTTTGTCTTCAATCTTGGCCTCTCAAATCTTCGCTAATCTTCTAATCAAGTTCCCCCAAGTACCATCTTCATGTCTCTTGGCCCCTCCAAAGCATCTCAACTCATCATTCAAGCTCTCCCCTAGCTAGCCTTCACCTACAAAACAAGATAAACACAACCAAAGCTATAAAAACAAGCATAAGTCCCGAAATAGGGATATAAAGAATAAATTACACTAAAAAGTAAGTTATAAAGAGTTCAATAACCTACTAAAATTTGCAATTTACAATCCTTAACAAAGCTCATCTCCATTTGCCTCCATCTTTAGTCCAGGCGCCTTTAGCTTGTGGAATGATGCCTTCTTGTGGTTCTTCAATTCTTTAAGCTTCTTCTCCATGTCTTGACTATCATCTAAGTATCCAATACTAGTAGCATCTATACTAAATATAGAGACCGAACAAGTTGAGGAGAAGACGCGCATGCCGTAAAACTTAATTAATTACATTGATTATAATAAACCAAACCAAAAAAATTAAACATCCACAACATCCACATTTAAGGCCACATCCAATTTTAACGCGCTTGGTAAATCTTAATTTATTTTGGGATATTCTAGGGTCAAAACGGTCCAAGGGGCCCACCAAACCCTTTGGCTGAACCCACAACGGACCGCCACAAGGCCTTGGGCCGGTCGGCCCTAGCCCGTGCGACCAAGCCGCAAGCTAGGCTGGCCCGGCCCTTGGCTGTGGCTTGCTTGGCGCGCAAGGAGGGGCGGACGGCCCTAGGGTTTCACCCCATGGTTGTTTCCTTCCAATTTTAGTTTTTACGCGAAAAGTAGCAGAACGGTGTAAAACTAACATAAGAGGAACACATAAACCACATTATGCAATATGAACTGTGGCTCTGATACCACTGCAGGGTTTTGATACAGATTTCACAGACGAATAAAAAAATTAAAATCCGTTCAAAGCCCTCCATGAATCGCCGATCATGCATCATAACGATGGTAAGGGATAAAAGCTTTGTGTACCTTGTTTGTCTGAATTCGTGACTTCTCATAGAATAGTGTCCATGTCTCTATTAATATCCACACCTAGGATTGATCCAGATCATTATCATCCATTTGCTCTAGAAACGGAAGAAGGATGAAGAAGAAGATCACGCAAAATGAGACACCCAAAGGAGCTGCACGTCACAAGGTTGAGGAGTAATTAAGTACAAGGCCGAGGAGCGATTAAGTACAATTGTTCTCTCCTTGCTTTGTTCTCTCTCAATTGTGATAACAATTATGACACTCTTGTGAGAAATCAAGCTAGGAGTGCCCTTATATAGTTAATGACTCTTTATTAAGTACATATTAGCCCCAATACTAATCCTGCCCATACACGGATTAGTCCACCTTGCAAATTGGCCCTACTAAGTTTGCATGTGGTTGCGTATTGATGCTTCTATTTAATTAGTCCTACTAATTATTTCCAAATTCATGTTTAATCCATATGGTGTGTGACCCCATAGGTTTCTACTTAGTTGGTAGTAACATATACTAACATAGAGCGGTCTCTAGCAAGACATCTATGCCACCCAACTAATAGAATAGTCAATGATCCGACAAACCTAGTGACCAATGTTACGGCATTGTATTATCCCTTTGTCTCCATATCCGGATTGGACATGAGACATATAAGTCACACTCATATATCCAATGCATAGTTTCTTGATCATGTGAATAGTTATATCCATGCAGATAACATCAATATCCCAAATTTATTATTATCTGAGTCTGGCCAGACATTCTATAAGCACTACCCCTCGAGTGGCCGTGGATAATTTCTCCCTTATGTGAGAGGGAAAAATCCTCTCTTCATCACTACCATCTCTAAGCTTTCTTCTTATTATGTCCGATAAACGCATTTATCACAACGTGAAGCACTTGTGACTTTAACATAATTAATGTAGCATTCTCGTGGTGGGTCAATCCAGTATTCCATTTCCCCTAATGCATACCCATGTGGTAGACTTGATATCCTCATATCAATCTACCCACATACTAGTCTATAGTTGATCGTCCTGTTAGTCGATATAAATGGCTATGTATATTTAAGATAAACAACAATTGTAATCTAAAGACTTGATTATATTAAATATCTTCATATATAATACAATGATTATTACAGCCAAAATAACGGTTATACAAAATAAGATTGCCTCTAGGGCATATTTTCCAACAGAGTCCACCAAGTATGTAGCCACTACGCCCTACGAGAAGTGGACCAAAAAGCAACCCAAGTGAGGTCACCTTAGGCCATTGGGATCGGCAGCTTATGTGCTGACCAAATTTTCAAGTCAGTGAGAGGTTCGCAGTGACATAAGTCTCTACAAAATATAGGTATCACTAGATGACACCCCATCCGTGATTGATCAACAGGAAACAGTTTCCACTGATCTTCAGGACAATGGGAGTGACTTGCCTAGTGAGCAGCCCATCATAGATTATGACTATGCGGAGGAACAACCAATCATAGGAGCGCTCTTTGGAGCATACCTCGTCGATGATTTTACATCGAAGGGGAGACCATGATGGTAACCAAGCAAGACGATGATGAACCTAAGACATTGTCCCAGGCTCTTTCATCACCTGAAAAGAAGGAATTGAAAGTTAGACCCTAGATGGAAGAAACGTATCGTCATATGCTATTCAGAGTACTTTAGGGGTTGCGTATTCAAAACGGAACAACCGATTAGTAGTGTAACATAAATGGTTTCACGTGAATTATGATTTCTCATAGGAGATGTCCATAACTAAGAGAAAGGTTCATAGAGATGATGATCTCCGCGAGTATGGGGGAGTCGTTGGAAGACGCCCGTTTCTTAGTCGATTATGAGGAAGTAGTTCCTCAAGGAACCTTTGGATTGTGGGAGTGACTTCCAAAGCAAGGTGCCCATCCATAATGTTGATAGAAAATTGATGATCCTCCTATGCAAAGGAATTGCTCGTAGGAGCATATCATATCGACCGCTTCAGATCGAAGGGATGATCTTTAGGAACACTTTAAATAAACGATTGGATATAATCCTTGGCCTTATCGTTCCCTAATTATGAAGAATGAATAGTAATATTTACAGGAGGAGTTAGAGTCTATAAGGGGCCAATCAAGTTTGTGACTAGGTTGACTTTCCAGCTGGATCAAAGACTATTGGAAATCAATGGGTTTTTCGAGTCAAGCAAAGAAGAAGAAGGAAGCGTAGTAAGGCGTGTGACTTGCATAGAATCAAAAAATTATACACTCAAAATGAGTGTAGACATCAACGAGAAATTCTCCCAAGTCAGGTAGTGAAAGTTTCCATCCATCCAACAAGTTGTTGTCCCAATAAGGTAGCGAGAATTGCGTTGGTTCAACGGGGTATTCTCCCGATTCATTTGGGTAGTAAGGATTATGTTGAGTCGATGGATATCGACAATAGTTGTGATGATGAACTTAGAGCTCCATTCTCGATAAACGTGACGACTAAATTTCTCGATGGAGAAATCAGAGAGGTGACCAGTATGAATCAGTCACAGGGTTTCGAGACATAAGGTCAAATGCAAAAATTAAGGCATGTTGCTGGGTTTTTATGGAGGTTACGCAACGGAAATACAATAATTTACTGCTCAAAACCCTCCATGAACATGTTAGGCATCATAACATGATGAAGGAGAAAGGACCTCAGTCATCCTGGCTGGGAGGATCACTACGTAGAAAGGATATCCACGTCTCTATGGTATCCACACAAATAGACCACAGTCGGATTTCTTCTCCTATGGTGCTAGCAATTGTGAGTGATAACTCCACATTAGGAGTAATATTGTTTATGATCCATGACCTTTTTGCGAGCGTTTCGGTGTATTTATGTGAGAAATTGACCAAATCCGAGTTGTTTTGAGCATACATGACTTATTGAGCTTTATTTTGTAATCCGGGCGTTTTACATATGATTTATATATTGTTTATCGCATGTGATCTTCCGGGTTGTTTAGTGTTGTGTATCTCAGGTAAAAGAGGTGCAATGGAGCTTATGAGATGCTTGGACATGCTTGGAATGGAGCTAGATGAAGAGGAGAAAAGAAGACGCACAAACGAAGAGAAGTTGGAAAAGGCACACAGGACCAGCCTGCACTCTTTTCGATGCCCAGGAAAATCTACAAAGAATTTTGAAGCAAGGCTTGCGGCATTGGAAAGTAGACATCCGTAGCTTTCCAACGGTATATGGTAGGCCCGAAGACGAGTTCGTATGAGGGAGATACAGCCCGCGCAAAATCAGCAAAGAATTCTGTCCGGGAATTACAAAGTAAAGGGGCTGAAGTGCAATTTCGGCATAGTTTCATTAAAAAGCGTGTCCAGCTGCTAGAAAACGGGGAGAACGACCTAAGATCAGATTATTCACGCATCTTTGAAGTCTTTGGAGCTAGGGAAGAAGGGAGAACAAGCTTGGAGCAAGAATCATCAACTACATTGAAGATTTTAGCGTTTGATCTTCGTTTCTTCATCTTTTCTTCATGAACTTCATTATTTTGGATATGTTGAACCATATTATGTCTAGCTAAACACTTTAAGCTAGGTGATTGATGAGAAACTAGGGTTTGTTGGATGATTTTCCGGATTTTGGACATGATACATGCGTTTGCTTAAAATTTATGAATGTTCTAGTTATCCTACGTATTCTTGAACTTCATTCTTAGTATTCTTGGCTTGATCACCCTTAGGATACTAGTCGTTGAGATTGTTGCACGAAAGTGAACTTTTTGATACATGTTAAAGAATATTGTAGGTGATCTTGTAGTTTCTTGAGACTGAGAGGAGATAGAAACTTGATTAATTGTGTGAGGGTAGTTTCGATTAGTTGTGTTAGAACTTAGTGAATTCGGTGGACCGATAGGACCCGGTGAACGAAGCCTAACAAATTAATTAGATTGTATTAGTAGACGGAGGTGGACCGAGAGGACCCGAAATCTATTACTTACACAAATTCACGTGAGATCGAGAGAAGATCGTGATGAGCATTACCCGATATAACTAGAATGTGAGTGGAGTGTTTCATGCATAATTCCGGAAATCATTAACAACCCTAGGGACCATCAATTGCCTAGTTCTTTCTCATTAATTGAAATCAAATCACTATTTATTTTTGTTAAAAATTGAAAACCCTTAAAAAATAGTTAGTTACTCGTTATTTAATTTACGTCGCTTGTTTGTGGGCGACAACGTTACAAAATCACACACCATTTTTACTTGTTACTTAGATATCGTAGAGTTAATTTCTAGTTAGCTAGTAATCGTAATTTTCCCTTGGGTTCGATATTCGGAGTCGTAAAATACTCCATATACTACTTGACCGTATACTTGCGTTTAAGCGCGTAAAGAATTCGCGTCAAGTTTTTGGCGCCGTTGCCGGGGACTTTAACGGTTTATTAGTTTAGTAGAAATTGAATTAGGATATCTCTTTTATTTATTTTTGTTTAATTAGCTATTTGTTTTCTCACTTGTATTTGATTATACTTTCAGGTCGTCAGTGTATGCCCAGGATCCCTAGAGAACTTGTGCCCCCACTTGAAGACCCGGAACAGTTATTCAGAGATCAGAGGAGAAGACAGAAACAGAGCAAGATGGGTGATCAATTGACCTACGCGCAACTCAATGAGAAAATGGAAGAGTTGGCGAAACAGTTGAATGATCGCAACACTCAGACACCATACAACAAGTCTGGGCAGGCTATTGTGGAGAAATTCCAGACGTCCACGTATGGACACAATCCGGCAATTGTAGTGCCAGACATACAGGCTGAGCATTTCGATCTCAAGCCAGCTACGATCCAGACAGTCACCAATCAGTTCCAGTTTTATGGGAACAAGGATGAGGATCCCAACGATTTCATTGGGAAGTTCAATGCTTATATCAAGACTGTGAAGTATAAGAACGTGACTCCAGAGGCGTTGAAACTTATCCTATTTCCTTATTGTTTGAAAGGTGCAGCTGAGAAGTGGCTTGAGTCGAGAGCTCCGGATTCAATCACTACATGGGCTCAATGTGTGGATGAATTCATGGCAAAGTTTTACCCAGTTCAGCGGGTGATTCAGTTACAAGGTGATATCCTTGGTTTTCAGCAGCAGGCCCATGAGACCGTGGTAGAGGCGTGGGATAGATTAATGCATTTGATCAGGAAGTGCCCAAATCACGATTTTGGGGACTACAAAATTTTGCAGGTCTTCTACCATGGCTTAGAACGCCATAACCAGGAGTTAGTCAACAGGGAAGCTGGAGGAAATTTTATGTATTCAGTTGACAAGGAGGGAGCATTTGCACTTATGAAACAGCTAGCCAAGCAGGATACGCAGTTTTATGATTCTAGAAGACTTTCGGCATTGCCTGAGGCGAAAGACAATGAGTGGAAGGATGGGATCAGCAAGATGGTGTCAGACTTGGCCAAGCATGTTTATAAGGACAAGAAGACAGTAGCAAGTGTTGAGGAGCCAGAATATGATGCAGCAATGGCACACATGGCAAATGAGGATTTGAACTATGTGGGGGCGCACGGACAGAGGCAGAACTGGAATCAAGGGAACTACAGGCCAGGCACTAGAGACCATCCAGGATTCAGGTATGGGGATCAGTCTGGAGCGACATATGCACCGGGGTTCCAGCATAGACCACAGGTTTCGCAGGCTCCACCAGCAGCTGATGGAGGATTTACAGGCTACGACCAATGTGAACAACATGTCCACGCAGGTTACTGCTGTGTCTGCGGATTTACAGGCTACGAAGACTTCTCTTCGTTCTCTTGAGGTACAGGTGGGTCAGATTGCTACTCAGCTCTCATCTAGAGCTCCAGGTTCTTTGCCTTCCAACACGGAAGAAAATCCTCGTCAGATTAATGCAATCACTACTCGAAGCGGGGTTGCATTAAAAGATCCGCCATATCCCACTCATGCTAGAGCCGATGCTTGTAAGGCTAAAGAGCATGAGATATTTGATGAGGGTACTAATGTCGTGATCTCCCAATCAAAGGGCGCGACGGATGAGGAGGCGGTGAAAGACAAGGATGAGGTACGTATTGATACTACTATTTCTAAGGCAGTTCCATATCCGTTGAGAACGAGGAAGAGGGATGATTCTAGAGATTTTCAGAGGTTTCTTGATATATTCAAGAAGGTGGAGATTAACATTCCTTTTGCAGAGGCTATCTCTAAAATGCCTACATATGCCAAGTTTCTCAAGGATATTCTTTCAGGAAAGAGACGCATGAGTGATTTTGCACAGGTGAATTTGACTGCTGAGACTTCTGAATGCGTCAGGAATGGATTGCCTAAGAAGAAGAAAGACCCCGGGAGCTTTGTGATACCGGTTACTCTTGGTGATTCTCTCACTATGACTGCATTGTGCGATTTGGGGGCAAGCATCAATTTGATGCCCTTGTCCGTATTCAGGAAGCTAGGTGTGGGGGAGCCTCGTCCCACCCGAGTTACCTTGCAGATGGCTGACAGGTCGATCCGTAGAGCATATGGGGTGATTGACGACATTTTGGTCAAAGTTGGTACTCTTATCTTTCCTGCAGATTTTGTCATCTTAGACATAGAGGTTGGCGAAGTACCTCTCATTCTTGGCAGGCCCTTCCTAGCTACAGGGGAGGCTATTATTCATGTGAAGAGTGGAAAGCTATCTATGCAGATCAATGATGAAAAAGTGGTCTTCGATGTATTCAAGGCAATGAAAATGCCTTCATGTTATAACTATGAAGATTGCTTTAGCGTAGAGATCTTTGATGATGATATGGGAGATGAGGAAGCTAAATTGTTGTGGGAGGAAATTGATGGAATGTACAAGGATGAAGACCAAAGCCCTCCCATGGATTTGTGTCACATGAGCAGCTGGACCAAGCTGGATTTATATGAGCAAGGGGAGCAGAAACTAGCTCTTGTTCCTTCACTCAAGTCACCACCCGTGCTTGAGTTGAAGCCATTGCCTAGCCATCTCAGGTATGCTTTTCTTGGTGTTGATAACACATTGCCCGTAATTGTTTCTTCTGTTTTATCTCAGGCACAGGAGGAGCAGCTCTTGGATGTGCTAAGGATGCATAAGGGAGCAATTGGATGGACTATCGCAGATATAAAGGGGATCAGCCCCGTCTATTGCCAGCACAAGATCCGGGTTGAAGAAGGAAAGAAGCCAGTGATCCAAGCACAGCGGAGATTGAATCCGCATATGAAAGAAGTGGTGAGAAAAGAGGTCATGAAGTGGCTAGAGGCTGGTATTATTTTTCCGATCTCAGACAGCACTTGGACTAGCCCGGTCCAGTGTGTGCCTAAGAAAGGAGGAATGACTGTGGTAGAGAACGACAAGCATGAGCAGATTGCTCAGCGGACAGTTACTGGATGGCGTGTGTGCATGGATTACAGGAAGCTGAATGAAGCCACGCTCAAGGATCACTTTCCGTTGCCGTTTATTGATCAGATGCTTGATCGTTTGGCTCACCACGAGTACTATTGCTTCTTGGATGGATATTCAGGCTACAACCAGATAGCCATTGCTCCAGAAGACCAGGAGAAGACCACTTTTACATGCCCCTATGGCACATTCGCGTTCCGCCGCATGCCCTTTGGGTTATGTAATGCACCGGCTACTTTCCAGCGGTGTATGATGGCCATCTTCTCAGACATGATTGAGAGGAATTTAGAGGTCTTCATGGACGACTTCTCCTTATTTGGTGACAGTTTTGAGGATTGTCTACACCATCTCGGCCGTGTCTTAGTTCGTTGTGAAGACACTAATCTCGTACTGAATTGGGAGAAGTGCCACTTCATGGTTACAGAGGGGATAGTTCTTGGTCACAAGATTTCACGCAGAGGTTTGGAGGTTGATCAAGCGAAGGTAGAGACAATCAAGCAACTCCCTTATCCGACTTCAGTGAAGGGGGTCAGAAGCTTCTTGGGACATGCAGGTTTCTATCGCAGGTTTATCAAAGACTTCTCGAAGATCTGCAAGCCTTTGTGTGAGTTGCTAGGGAAAGATGTCCCGTTTGTGTTTGATGAAGCGTGCAAGAAGGCTTTTGACTTTTTGAAGGAACAGCTCACCTCAGCTCCTATCATCACAACTCCGGATTGGAGTTTGCCATTTGAGCTCATGTGCGATGCCAGTGATTTCGCCATTGGAGCAGTATTGGGGCAAAGGAAGGAAAAGGTATGCCATGTTATTTACTATGCTAGTAGAGTTCTTAATGAGGCTCAACTGAATTATGGCACTACTGAGAAGGAGTTATTAGCTGTGATTTTTGCTCTTGACAAATTCCGGCCCTATCTTGTGGGATCGAAAGTGATTGTCTTTACAGATCATTCAGCGCTGAAATATCTTCTTGATAAGAAGGATGCCAAGACAAGGTTGTTGCGGTGGGTTCTTTTGATGCAGGAATTTGATGTTGAGATCCGCGACAAGAAGGGTGTTGAGAATGTGGTAGCGGACCACCTCTCAAGACTCGAGAATGGAGTGGTAGAGAAGGTGCCGATTCAAGAGAACTTTCCGGACGAGAGCTTGATGTCTTTGGGGGATACTGAGCCTTGGTATTGGGCAATTGCTAACTATCTCACCAATGGGAAGATTCCGGAAGAGTGGACAATGCAGCAAAAGAAGCGGTTCTTGTATGTGGTAAAACAGTACTTTTGGGAGGATCCATATCTATTCAAGATGGGAGCTGACAACATCATTCGGAAGTGTGTGCCTACTCATGAGATCTATGATGTGATAAAGCAATGTCATGCAGCGCCTAGTGGAGGCCATTTCAGCGGTCCTCGCACCGCTCTAAAGGTACTACAATCCGGTTTCTTTTGGCCTACTATATTTAAAGATTGTCATGATTGGGTTGCAGGATGTGATAGTTGCCAAAGAACGGGTAACATCTCCAAGCGAGATGAGATGCCAATGTCTGAATGGCTAGAGGTGGAGCCCTTCGATGTTTGGGGCATAGACTTCATGGGTCCGTTTCCTCCTTCGTATGGTAATCTCTACATCCTCCTTGCTGTGGATTACGTGACGAAATGGGTTGAGGCAATTGCGTGCCCCAAGAATGATGCAGCGACTGTAGAGAAGTTTCTGAAGAAGCACATCTTTACTCGGTTTGGCACACCAAGGGCAATGGTGAGATGAAGGTTCACACTTCATAAACCGAGTGTTTGCCAGAGTCTTGAAGACGTACGGGGTGTCTATCCATAAGGTTTCCCTACCTTATCACCCCCAAACTAATGGGCAAGCTGAAGTTTCGAACAGGGAGATTAAGGGGATTCTTCAGAAAACCGTCAACACTGGACGCAAGGATTGGGCTGTGAAGCTAGATGATGCATTGTGGGCATACCGTACTGCATGGAAGACGCCATTGAACATGTCGCCGTTCCAGCTTGTCTTCGGTAAGGCATGTCACCTTCCCGTTGAGCTAGAGCACAAGGTTTATTGGGCGATAAAACGGTTGAACATGGATCCGGAGTTAGCAGGCCAAGCAAGGAAGATGAAGCTTCTTGAACTTGAGGAATGGAGATTACAGGCCTATGATAGTTCCCGGATTTACAAGGAAAAGACGAAGAGATGGCACGACAGTCGTCTCAAACCGAAGGAACTTCGTGTGGGACAGAAGGTTCTGTTATTCAACTCACGCTTGAAGCTCTTTCCGGGAAAGCTTCGTTCGAGATGGTCCGGGCCGTTCCGGATCCACCAAATCTATCCTTGGGGTGCGGTTGAGTTAGAAGATCCACATACGAATGAGTGTTTCCGCGTCAACGGAAGCAGAGTGAAACCGTACTTGGAATCCGCGCCAATTCCGGCCAAAGTGGATGTTATCTACCTTGACGAGCCGTGATTTGATTGAGGTAACTGGGTCGGGCCGTCGACCGTAAATTACAAAGCGCTTGTTGGGAGGCAACCCAACGTATTTTATGCATTAGTGAAGAGAGTGTGTTTTAAATACTGTTGTGTGAGTTTTTAATTTTGTTTTGCTATCTGAGGGGTGAGAGAGCGTGAATTTGACATTTGAGTTGAGTCTCTGCAGATTTTGAGCTCAAGAACAGAAGAGGAACATGGAATTCAAGCTAAGGAACTGTGAAGATTAGCAAACAAAGCGGAAAAAAAAAAAATTGTCAGGAGATCATATGATCAACATGTGAGATCGTGGGATCAGCAGGAATACTTGGAAGAAATTTTGACGAAAAAAAGTAGAGCAAACTCACTGGAGAATAATATCACAGAGGAGATCCTAAGATCATCTCAGATCGCACGATCACAAATTGTGATCGCACGATCACATATTGAGATCGCACGATCACATATTGAGCCAGCCCCAACAAACTCACTGTAATTGCCGATCACATACGTGATCGTGCGACCATCTCAGATCGTACGATCACATATTGTGATCGCACGATCAGAAACAAAGCAGCCTGCTCATTTAAAAAGGGGCATTATCGTCTTTTGGGCAACAATTAAAAGGAATAAAACCCATCACTCACGGATTGAACAGCAGAACCACGCCCCAACATCATTCCGTCGCTCTATCTTTCTTGTGAGCTCTCTCAGTGCTCAAGAACACCATTGGAAGAAGTTGATCAAATTTTGAATTGAGATAGGGGTTTTGCTCGCCTCAAAATCCTCTACAACTATTGTGAAGCCAATTCAGCTAGTTTACAAGAGACAAGTGTGGGGGAGAAGAAGGAGGTCCAAACCCTAGAACGAAGAATCGTCGATTCGTTCTTCATCGTTTGGAATTTCAACAAACCGTTTTCGGGGTTTTGACGGGGACACCAAGGGGAAGCTAAAGAGCCAAAAATCTCACATCGTGAAAAATACAGAAAAATCAGTCAATTTGACTGATTTTGTCAGGTACTCCTAAACTTTAGCGTATTATTTGATTTTTTGCACTTGAACTTGCTTCATTTGTTTGACAATTGATACGTGTGTGAGATGAGGCCTAATAGAGGTAAGATGGTGATGGGTTCGTCGGTTGATAAAGGGAAACATAAGGTGAATGAGAGTGACTTAGTTGACCGTTATCAAAACGAGGATGAACCTGAGTTGGAGATGGGAGATGAAACATCTAGTGACGATGAGGAAACCGATTGTCCTAAATCACCTAAGTTTAGTTGGCTTAACGGTCCCCTTCCTGCTAATCCTAAAATGAGGGCATCTAGGAAGCACCCTATGAAAGATATCACTGATCCTAGGAAGATTGCACCCACAAATTTCTGCACCCATAGATTTGTTTGTCATGATGCTCATTGGTTCTTCTTAACAAACAAGGGGATCAAATATAGTGTTAATCCTGAAAAAGAGTTCGACTTCACAGTCCCTGATGTGCCTAAGGAGATTAAAGACGCGGCCAAACGTGAGAACTTTCTGGGTATGTATTCCCTACTCAAAGGGTCCTCATGTTCGGCACTTGTGCGTGAAATGACTGTGAATGCTCGGTACTCTACTTGTGCGTGCCACCATGGTGAGGTTAGCGATGAGAGAATAATTTATGCTAGGGGCAAGTTTGTGGTTTTTACCCCGGAATCTATTGCTAATGCCTTTAAGTGGCCACCCCTAACTGAGAAGTGCAGATTTCATGAGGTTTTGAGGCGCAGAGGGATTGAGGAGGAGATAGGACAGTTTTGTTTTGCAGGGGTGCCAGGGGCAGATTGGGTGAGAAGAGAGAATAAGAGAGACTGGCTGGTTGAGAACAAGGTTCTCCTAAAGCCTGCCCGGTGGTTAATCGAGTGGGTTGATACATGGATTTTGGGTGTTACTTCTACCCAATGGGTGGACTTTGATACCTGTGTCATGGCTTATTGCTTGTTCAAGGGGTGGAGGTTTGAAATACCTGCACGAATTCATAAGAATTTCAGTTCTAGGTTGGAAAAAGGGAATAGGAGGGCGCCCGGCTATAGCTATTTGCTAATGCATTTGGCTATCGATGCCGGTGTAACGCTAACCAATCCTGAGTGCGATAAGCAAAAGCCTCCAGAACGGCTTTGGAATAACATTCCTTCCCCTTTTAGGAACTTACCACCGAGTGGCAGTAGGAGGAGAGGAAGAGCTGCAGTAGGAGGTGTTGAGAGTGTCTCGAGTGAGCCGGTGCCCAGTTTTGATTTCGAGCGGGCGTTTCGTAGGTTGGGGGCGAAGGAGGATAGGCATTTTGCGCATACTCGTAGTAGTATGAAGAAGATAGGAGCAGAGGTGGCTAGGCAGAGTAGGTTGTTGGCTCAGTTAGCCATACAACACAACTCTGGCGTTGATCCTCAGGCCGAGCTTTTCGAGTATGCCTCTGACCCTTACCAGAGCCCGGAGGATGAGTAGATTCACCGCCCCTCACATTAGAAATGCTGAGTCCTCGGTTTTACTTCTAATTTCGTTGAGGACAACGACGTATTCTAGTGTGGAGGGAGTTTTAGTCTTGACTAGCCAGTCAGTGTCTGCATTGCCATGTCCGCATATAGTTTGTTCGGGTCGTATTGTGTCTAACTATGTGGTCCGTGTCGTGATATTGTGATAGTATGTCATATTGTTTGTGTTAGTCGTGTATATATTTGTTTTTGTTTGTGTTTAATATTGCTCGTTTTCTTATTTGAGTCTACCTACCCTATTGAATGTCTTGTGTAGTTTCGTTTAGTTCGTGTCGGCTTGCATGTAGTGTAGGAATTATATGAAAAAAAAAAATCAAAAATTGAAAAATTTAAAAAGAAATTTAAAAAGAGAAAATTTTGAGAAAAGGGCAATCAAAAGAGGCTAAAGTTTGATAAATCGCGAAGTGTGAGGATTTTAGGCGTAGAGCATGATTTGCGACCGAGAGTGACGACGTGAGTCCCCCCTAGTAGGTATAGAGAGACTTTCTTTACGGGAGTGTCTACCTATTTCTAACATTTACGTGATTTTCAAACTCAAAGTGTGTGCCTATTTTCTTACAAGAGCTGAGTTAGGTGTGAGCTAAACAAGCCGAACATCCATGTGTACGTCTTAGGTAGTCGCCAACCCGCCTCGTAGTGGCACACGAAACAGCTGTGCGAGGATGTGTATTAGAGCACTCACTGCTTTTAGAACTCACCTTGTAGGACCATTAGACGCCCCAATTTGAACCTTGGATTCTTTGCTAGCCTTCGGACCTAGGGTGACGATTCTTGGCCTTCAACACAAATTGATTAGAATCACCACTTTAGTGCGTCACGAGGGGGTTGTGTAGTTGAGGGGGTTAGATGAGGGAGTGATTATACATTTCGTTGAGTTCTACGTCTCGCTTGTACTTCATTGATTATCTGCGAGGGGATGCGAGGGTGAGTGAGTGGGCTTGCGCACTTCGGTGTGGCGGTGTTCCATGCCACTACATCATGGACACATTTGTGGAGAGCCGTGAGTGCGTGAATCTAATACGCACGCAATTGGGTTGGGTGAACTTAATAGGTGGATCGTGCCAGGTACCGGTTTTAATTACTTTGGTGTAGGAGGATCGGTTGGATTAGGCACGAGATACATTCATATTCGGGACTACTTGAGAAGGGATATGGTTACATTCGAGTGTGGGGGTGTCGACTTTTGACTCCGGACATTGAGTGTGAGCTTGCGACGAAACCGCTCCCACACATGTACTTCATTGATTTTGCGGCTTGGACTTGACATGGACTTTGATCGAGCTAGGAGGAGATGATATTTTATGTGATATTCATTCATCGACTTACGTGTTTCCTTCTCCTAGCATATTTGATTGTTATGTGAAGACCACTCGGATATTATTATTGGATTGTGATGGTATTTTGAGAGAATTGAAAAAAAAAAAAAGAAAAATAGAAAGAAAAAAAAAATGAGAGAAAAAGAAAAAGGAGAGATGAAATAAAGTATTGAGTTGAATTTGAATTGGAACGAGTGGTGGAGCTACTTTGACGACGACGGTTCACGTTTCATGCACGACGAATGACGATGGCCACGGAGATCACTAGTGTACCGGGGTTTGAGGGAATTGAGGGCCGGAGGTGGTGAGCTTTGGGTTTTGGTTCCTATCATCGTGGTGAGGGTGTGTGAGATGTGGGTTTTGATGTGAGAATGTGACGCTTAGGACTTGATTTCGACGAGATTATCTTTATGTCCCTAAGCCTCATCATGTGAAAACCGTTAGCGGATTAGGAGCTCGGACCTTGGATGTGGCTTTGCCTAGTGTAGTCTCTTATTTCGTGGCACACGCGAAGAGGTAGCGTACTCTTGTACTTAGTAGAGTTAGGCTTTCTATACTAACTAGGGGAGAGTCTCGTTGTCGAGTTTAGTTTCAACTCATGCTTTGTTCCTAGGATTCTCATCACTTCATGATAATCGATTTAAGCCAATGGAGATTGCCCAATCTCAACCAAAAAGATAAAAAGTGTGTTTGTATATATGTGTTTGTGTAGGATCGAGTCGTAGCTTGCATTTGCATCATATTGTTGCATTGTCGAGTCTTGTGTCGTTCTTGAGTCGGCTAGTTAGGATTTGTATGCAACGGTGTTTCTAGTAAGTATGCAATTCTCGACTCGTATCACTTGTGGGGTTGTGTTTCATTGGAGATGTTTTGGTTGGGTTGTGGCCGGAGTTTGGTTGTATTTTGATTGGATTGCTCGGGACGTGCAATAGGTTAGTGTGGGGGTGTTTGATAACTCCACATTAGGAGTAATATTGTTTATGATCCATGACCTTTTTGCGAGCGTTTCGGTGTATTTATGTGAGAAATTGACCAAATCCGAGTTGTTTTGAGCATACATGACTTATTGAGCTTTATTTTGTAATCCGGGCGTTTTACATATGATTTATATATTGTTTATCGCATGTGATCTTCCGGGTTGTTTAGTGTTGTGTATCTCAGGTAAAAGAGGTGCAATGGAGCTTATGAGATGCTTGGACATGCTTGGAATGGAGCTAGATGAAGAGGAGAAAAGAAGACGCACAAACGAAGAGAAGTTGGAAAAGGCACACAGGACCAGCCTGCACTCTTTTCGATGCCCAGGAAAATCTACAAAGAATTTTGAAGCAAGGCTTGCGGCATTGGAAAGTAGACATCCGTAGCTTTCCAACGGTATATGGTAGGCCCGAAGATAAGTTCGTATGAGGGAGATACAGCCCGCGCAAAATCAGCAAAGAATTCTGTCCGGGAATTACAAAGTAAAGGGGCTGAAGTGCAATTTCGGCATAGTTTCATTAAAAAGCGTGTCCAGCTGCTAGAAAACGGGGAGAACGACCTAAGATCAGATTATTCACGCATCTTTGAAGTCTTTGGAGCTAGGGAAGAAGGGAGAACAAGCTTGGAGCAAGAATCATCAACTACATTGAAGATTTTAGCGTTTGATCTTCGTTTCTTCATCTTTTCTTCATGAACTTCATTATTTTGGATATGTTGAACCATATTATGTCTAGCTAAACACTTTAAGCTAGGTGATTGATGAGAAACTAGGGTTTGTTGGATGATTTTCCGGATTTTGGACATGATACATGCGTTTGCTTAAAATTTATGAATGTTCTAGTTATCCTACGTATTCTTGAACTTCATTCTTAGTATTCTTGGCTTGATCACCCTTAGGATACTAGTCGTTGAGATTGTTGCACGAAAGTGAACTTTTTGATACATGTTAAAGAATATTGTAGGTGATCTTGTAGTTTCTTGAGACTGAGAGGAGATAGAAACTTGATTAATTGTGTGAGGGTAGTTTCGATTAGTTGTGTTAGAACTTAGTGAATTCGGTGGACCGATAGGACCCGGTGAACGAAGCCTAACAAATTAATTAGATTGTATTAGTAGACGGAGGTGGACCGAGAGGACCTGAAATCTATTACTTACACAAATTCACGTGAGATCGAGAGAAGATCGTGATGAGCATTACCCGATATAACTAGAATGTGAGTGGAGTGTTTCATGCATAATTCCGGAAATCATTAACAACCCTAGGGACCATCAATTGCCTAGTTCTTTCTCATTAATTGAAATCAAATCACTATTTATTTTTGTTAAAAATTGAAAACCCTTAAAAAATAGTTAGTTACTCGTTATTTAATTTACGTCGCTTGTTTGTGGGCGACAACGTTACAAAATCACACACCATTTTTACTTGTTACTTAGATATCGTAGAGTTAATTTCTAGTTAGCTAGTAATCGTAATTTTCCCTTGGGTTCGATATTCGGAGTCGTAAAATACTCCATATACTACTTGACCGTATACTTGCGTTTAAGCGCGTAAAGAATTCGCGTCAGTGAGAAGAAGGAGAATCTTGCCATACAAGATGATGAATTGGACGCGCAAAGAGACTGGATCACATCCAAAAAGAGGAAAGGAGAGTTCCACGACATCACCACGCCGTGGGAAGCAAGGGGAGGTGGCCATCAACATGCCCCAGAGCTCTATGGGGCAGCATAAGGAGGTTGACGGCTTCTACAGGGGAAGACTACTCCTTGGCCGAAACCCTAGGGGCGAAACTCCGTTTCACTCTTTTCTCTCTTTCTCTCTAGCAAATGAGTCGTGTATGAATGAAACTAGACTGAATTTTCATATCCTATAAATCCTATTTATATCTAGAGACATTCATCTTTGCCCATAAATATGTGGGACTAGTTAGCATTCTAGTCCACAATTGCTCTTCAGTCCAACTAATGAGCACAGTTTACACTTTAGTCCAATCAATTCATTATTTCTATTTAGTCCAACTAATTGAAAATAATCCCATCTTGATCTATTATTTTGTGTGACCATGTAGGTTCCTAATTACATTGGAAGTAATAACAATTATTGAAAACATTGAGTGGCATCTAGCAATACATCAATGTTCCCAATTAATAGGAATGTGAGTGATCTGACTAACCTCTGTGACCAATGTTACCGTGTTGTATAATTAATTTGTCTCATCTTTCCGGATCGGACACAAGACATGGAGTTTCACACTTGTATATCCAATCCATAGTTTCTCAATAGGTTAGATAAACAAATAACTTCAATATCTCATATTGATTAATTTGAGCATGGCCATGCGTTTCCCTAAGTCTCACTCATCGAGTTCCCGTGGATATTTACTCCTGTATGTGGGAAGGAAAAATCCTATCTATGTTGAAATAAAGTAATTTAGGAAGTAACACAGAATCAATACTCTGTAAGGGGGATGTGGTTGAATAGAGTATGGAAACTTTTGCCAAAAGAGTGGTTTCAAAGAAATTTGTAGAAAGCAGAGAGTATTTTAATGCCGTGAAATGAGTTTCAATTCCTTGGAATCTGACAGCGTAAACCTATCTGCTTTTTCGCAAGTGTACGATCAAGTAATATAGAGTATGTAATTGTGACTCTGGTTGTCGAACCCACGAGAACAGTTTAAGTTTTGTTAATTAGAATTAGAATTAGGCACAAAGTTGTAAAAAGGAGGAAGGTTTGGGATTTGACTCTACTTAATTGTAATAAATAAAAACAGTAAAAAGCTTATTTTATTTTTCTGTTGAATATTTTGCCGGAATTGTTGTAGTTGTAAAAGTCGATAATTCTAAAAATCTAGATTCCAGGATCCCCTAGGGTTACTCTCCAGCGTTCGTAGTTTATTCGATTTCAGAAACACACAGTGGTTTTGTTTATGCCAGCATACCAATAGTACAATCTCCTCTCGGTCTCATGCACTTATCACTCGACTGCAGATTTTCGGGTCCTCTCGGTCCACCTAAATCTGCAGGTTCGTTCTAAGTCTGCTAGGGTTACAGGTTCTCCTCTCGGTCTCCCCCAAAACGTCTAACAGTTGGTCTAATGCTTCTGGGCTAGTCCCCTGATTCTCTTCACCTCTCGGTCCATCAAGGCAGAGTACTAAATCCTGTCTTTTCTTCCTAACGTTCACTGGTCACTCTCGCGCACCAGATCCTGTCTGTAACACTCCTGGGTGATCAAGCCATTCATGTATGTAAATAAAATCAAAGACAGAATAATAAACAATCCATCCTGTATTAAGGCTTAGCTAGCCATGCATCTGAAAATCAAAACAACCAAGTCTGCTGAATTCATAAACCCTAGGTTCACCGAGAACCTAGGCAAAAGGTCTAGCTAGCTTGCATTATTTAAAAACAACGTTTCATAAAAAGAGAAAAGATCAAACTAGTTATTTTTCTGAAGATACTGGAAAACTGCTCCAATCCTGCTCTGCTCCAACTCCTGGCTGCTGTGAAACTGGCTGCTGATGATGATGATAGCTGTGAGTGTGTATGCGTAACCCTAATTCAGTGCTGGGACACCTCCTTTTATACTGCCACAGTCTCCAAAACTGATGCACGAAATTCCTGTTTTACCCTCGAAAAGACCCGTCCTGGAAGCTTCTGGAGACCTTCTGTGCGTTCGAACGCACACTTCCTGCGTTCAAACGCAGTGCGTTCAAACGCACAGCCTTCTGCGTTTGAACGCAGGACTTAGCCGTTTTTCCATTTTCCTCTTCTGGCTCCTGAACCCATGCGTTTGAACGCAGCTCCTCTGCGTTTGAACGCACCCCTTGGCCGTTTCTTCTCTTGAGTGTTGAGTCCTGCGTTTGAACGCAGGAAGTGCGTTTGAACGCACCCCTTAGCATTTTTAGCACTTCGGCCTCTGACCTCCTGCGTTTGAACGCAACTCCTCTGCGTTTGAACGCAGGACTTAGCCAATTTCCGCCATTTTTCCTGCTGCTCCCGTCTTGTGCGTTTGAACGCAGCTCCTGCGTTTGAACGCACCACTTAGCATTTTTTCCTCTTTTTCTGCTCAGCTTTCCTGACACGCTGCCTCCCATCCAAGTTAATCTCATGCATTTTTCGGCACCTGTTACCTGCACATCATAACACGCACCCACGATCATATCCAACAAACAAAAGTATGCATAAAATTACTCAAATTTTGCAATCATGATCTATAAATCTATGCCTCGTATCAGGTGGAAAATAAGCTGAAAATGGCCAAACTCAACTCTCACCGGGTTAAAACCAATGGTAAAAAGATGTCCCAGACTAATACATTTTCAAGCTGTCAAAATACCCCCACACTTATCTCTGCTCGTCCCGAGCAGACCCTTGCATACTGCCTTACAGACCCATTTTTTTGCATACTTTAATTGCATACTTCCCCTCTTTCACAGATTCTAGTTACAGACCAAAACACTCAATAGACGACTGACTCAGATACAGAATACACAAACTGACTCAAGACACAGCTAAATTTTTTTTTTATATATATATATTTTTCTGAAATTGGGCAACCTCTCTGTCATAAACTGAAATCATCAAATCCTCACAAGCTCATTTCGAAATTCCACAACATGTAGCAAGAAATGATATAAACTGATCCTATGCACAAACTCACTAAGGTATCCCCAAACATCCACCAAACCAATCAAGATAAAGCACGTCTTTTGACTTAGAGGGTCCAGGCATCTATAGTCAACAGATAATTTTTCTTCGCCAAGTCATTTGAGGTTTTCAGACCCTCTTAGCCGTTATTGCGTTTGATTTGCAAATTGTCCCATTGCTGGGAGACACAACTCCTGTGTAATACGGCTTGACTTTAGTTTCCCTCTTAAGCTCTAAATTGGATTGAATCCAAATTTTCCATGTGAATGGAAGCACAGTATGTTGTTTCTCCTTTAAGCACAAAATATTATTATTTTTTTTTTTCTTTCTTTTTTTTTTCATAATCCCCTCTGTTTTTTTACAACTGTGCAGTAGAGCGTTAAGAGTGCAGGCTTTTTAGGATTTTCTCTTGGAACCACCTTAAGGGATGGTGGTGTACATTCTCCAACTTCGCTTAGGCTACAGATTTGTACCACATAAAACCGACTCTACACGAAGGTCCACCCCAGATTCCAAGAGTCCACCAGTTTCCACGGGAAACAGAATATTCAACTATCTAAAGACCAAATCTGCCTAGCACACTAGAGAAGTCAAAAGTATGCCTGTTATCTACTTTCCACATTCCTGAATACCCGGGATAGCCTGTCGTGAAAATTGTGCACAAAATACTAAAATTTGAAGTATCCCTGCTACGGTGCTTCCTACTCTCATAAACTCTTTCATTGGACTTTCTTCAGTTTCTAGGTCCTAAGTTTCCCTTTCTCAAAAAAAATATTTATTAATTTTCCCTATTTATTAATATATTTTTTTTTTTTTTATCATGCAAGGTCAGAAAGGTTGGTGGGTCGACTCAACATAAAAAACGTGCTGACTCAAATAATGAAAATAAAATGAAAAATAAAATTGACCAAAATATGCTGACATGGCTATGCAGGGGGACACGATTCCCCACCCCCACACTAGAGGTGGCGCGTCCTCGCGACTCTACTGATCTGGTCGGTAACTCGAATCTGTGTTCTCCGGAGTAGACTGGTCAGTCGGCTCGGGAGATGGTGAAGGGGTTCGCCCTCTGGCGCGTTTCCTCGCAGCATGGCGTGCTGCGGCAGCGGTACCAGCATGGCTGGCACCGGGATGGGCACTGCTGGCCCCTGGGTCTGCATGCTCTCTCCTAGGTGGGTACTGGGTACCGGGTCTGCCGGGGTCACCTACACTATCTGCATGTTCAGGGCTCGGTGTGGGGTCATGGCCAGAGAAGCTATCATATGGCCGGCTATCCTCCATTGTCCAGCTGGGACAATTATCACTAGAATAGCGGTCTGGAAAATTAAACCGCTTACCACGCATGTTGCTCTGAATTTCAGCAAGTGCCGACTCATGAGCTCTCATGGCGGCTGTGTGAGCGTGGTAGATATGCTTCTGGGTCTTGAACAATTTGCCAAGAACCCTGGCCATTTTCTTGACCGTCCTTACCAGGTAGTTCTGTACTTTTTCTTGGGCCTTTATTTTCTTTCTGACCCACTCCTCATGTTCAGTCCTCTCCAGGCGCCCAAAAGAACTGCGCCTGGCCCCTCTGCTGGACTGCCCCAAGTCAGGGTCGGCCTGCCTGTGTTCGCTGGAACTGGCAGATCGGGGCAGTGGGAAGGGACCTGGTAAGGCTGGTAAACCCCCATCACCGGGAGGAGGTGGTGGTGGCATGCCAACACCCCCACCCTGAGGTGGAACAACATCATCATCATCATCCACTTGGACATACTCAGGAGGCCCGTGCACGGCCTCATGTAGCGCACATCTCATGTTCTTGTACTTTCTAACCTGAATTGGTCGGATATCTCTCAGCTCGCCAGGAATTACCACCAGATAGTCCTGTGCCATTTTTGTTAACATCCCCAAGAGACCCAAACCCTTCTTACTATGAGTCTCTCTCCGTTCCCGGAAAAACTCACAAATAATCTCCGGGAGGCTCACAGGCTCACGGGCCATCAGACAGTAAACAAGCAGGGCAATATTATAATCAATGTGGGTAAAGTGTTTTATACCCACAACTCTGTTGTTCACCCACTCTGTCCACCATCTCGCCTCTCGAATCAGGTAGGTCGACGGGAGTTTCCGGTAGGACGGACTCCTTTCAGGGTGGTACCAAGCAGCGCCGGGTACACCAGCACACAGGGTGGTCAAGATCTGCTCACTCAACTGCTCAGATGGATGACGTCTCAGTTCCTGAAACTGACAGTCATCCAACACTAACTCCAGACCCAGACTCTCTCGGATACTCTCTGGGGTGATTCGAATCCATCTCTTTCTGCAGTAAATCCAGTCAATTGACTGGGCTTCACTGTTCATGCACTGCTGGAGATTGCTGTAAATCTCCTTAGCCAGCACAGAACTGACCTGCAGATTGGTAAACCCAGTAAACAAATCCCCAAAATGATCCTGCCCCGTATAGTCGAACAGTTCATCCCCCATTGCTACCCTATCACGGGGAAAGGTCCTCTCAGCGGGTATGTCATACCGAATCTTTTTGTCTTGCAGAAAGAAACGGTGAGCCTCCATGTTAACAAACCTATGGTCGCAGAAGTGGTTAGCCCTAAGCAATCGGCAGTCTATGATATTCAAAGGTGCAATTGCCCTATCCGGCCTCATGTAAGGTTGATCCACCTCCATTTCAAGATGCAAACAGTAAAAATTGAAAATATTCAAAGAGAGTGAAAAGATAGAACCTGGCTACCCGGAGTGAATCTTACGGGTACAGATCTGGAAATTTCTCTCTGAAGCGGATCTGTTGGTGTTTGGATCGGATGAGTTGGACCACCCCCACACTGTTCCTGACCTTCTGGTGGTCCTGCGGTGGTCGTCGGAGGCTGCTGGCGGCAGACTGCTCTGGCGGCTGCTAGGGCAGAGAGAATTTCTAGAGAGAGAGTTGAAAACTGGAAGACTTGTGTGAAAATGAGTCACTGTCATCCGTACAGTATATATAGGCAAACTTTCAGAAATTGCAGAATGGCCCCAAAATTTCAAAATTTTTCAAAATTTTCCGAAATTTTTGATCCCGCTCAAACGTGCGTTTGAACGCAGCTCCTGCGTTTGAACGCACAGCTTAGATTTTTCTGGAATTTTTGAAGATCTGATGATCTGCGTTTGAACGCACGGTGTGCGTTTGAACGCAGTGCTTGAATGTTCTTGAATTTTCTGGGTCTGATGAGTTGCGTTTGAACGCACATGAGTTGCGTTTGAACGCAATGCTTATCTTCTGCATCTCGGATGAGCTGCGTTTGAACGCACATGAGTTGCGTTTGAACGCATGCCTTTGTCTCTAGAAATTCTCTACTGCTTGGTTCTGCGTTTGAACGCAGGATCTGCGTTTAAACGCACGTCCTTAGATTTTTCCACCTCATCTTTGTCTTCTTGCGTTTGAACGCACATGAGTTGCGTTTAAACGCACCACTTGGTGGCTGGAAAATTTCATGATGTGATATGCGTTTGAACGCAGGTCTTCTGCGTTTGAACGCAGAAGTGTTAACCGTTTCCAGTGCTTTTCTGTCCTTTGGTGGGGCTGCGTTTGAACGCAAGGTCTCTGCGTTTGAACGCACAAGTGCGTTTGAACGCATGTCTGCTGCGTCCTGAAACACTGAGTTCAACATTAAATCCCTCTTTCTCACTTTTCTCTCGAATTATGAACATTGTAAAAATTATATAAAAACAACTAATCTATGTTGGGTTGCCTCCCAACCAGCGCTTGTGATTTACAGTCGACGGCCCGACTTTGTTACCTCTGCTGTAATCACGGAAGGTCGAGGTAGAGTGCTTCTACCTCCATGATTTCCTGAGGATCCCTGTATGGCTTGACTCTGTTCCCATTCACCTTGAAAACTGTATTATCCCTCGGGTTCTCCAGCTCCACCACTCCCCATGATGTAATGTCCTTCACAACAAATGGTCCAGACCATCTTGAGCGCAGCTTCCCTGGATAGAATTTCATCCTTGAATTGTAGAGGAGAACCTTCTGCCCGATTTCTATCTTCTTTGGTATAATGCGGTTGTCATGCCACTTCTTTGTTTTCTCTTTATAAATTTTGGCACTCTCATATGCAGTTTTACGGAATTCCTCCAGTTCGAGGAGTGCCATCTTCCGTTTATTTCCTGATAAACTGTGATCCATATTCAGCTGTTTGATTGCCCAGTAAGCTTTGTGTTCCAATTCCACTCGTAAGTGACATGATTTTCCAAACACCAGCTGGTACGGGGACATTCCCAGTGGGGTTTTGTAAGCAGTTCTGTATGCCCAAAGTGCATCATCCAGCTTTAACGACCAGTCCTTGCGTCCTGGATTCACAGTTTTTTCCAGTATGCTCTTTATCTCCCTGTTGGACACCTCTGCTTGCCCGTTTGCCTGAGGGTGATAAGGCAGTGATACCTTATGGATAGACACCCCGTACTGCTTTAGAACCTTGGCAAAGACTTTATTGATAAAATGAGAACCTTCATCACTGACCATGGCCCTCGGTGTTCCAAATCTGGTGAAGATGTTGCGTTTGAGGAACCTTTCCACGACTGACGCATCGTTCTTCTGGCAGGCTATTGCTTCCACCCATTTTGACACGTAATCTACTGCCAATAAGATGTAGAGATTTCCCTAAGACGAAGGAAAAGGACCCATAAAATCAATACCCCACACGTCGAAAGGCTCGACTTCCTGCCAAAGTGTCATGGGCATTTCATTCCGCTGGGATATATTTCCTGTCCTTTGGCAGCGATCACAACTCTGCGCATAATCATGGCAGTCCTTGAAAACTGTTGGCCAGAAATATACCTGACTGCAGCACCTTGTGAGCTGTTCTCGGTCCGCTGAAGTGTCCCCCACACTGTGCTGAGTGGCAGTGCTGAATTACCTCCAAAATTTCGTGACATGGAATGCATCGTCGGAGAATATTATCTGCCCCTTGCTTGAACAGATATGGGTCGTCCCAGAAATATTGCCTGCAATCTGAAATAAATTTCTTTTTCTGCCAAGGGGTGATGTCTTCAGGGAGTGCTCCATTGACCAAATAATTTGCTATGGCATAGTACCAGGGCCGTCTATTGGTCTTGATCTTCATAATATGTTCATCTGGAAAATGTTCTTGAATGGGCACCACTTCTTCTGTAGGTTTTTCCAGACGAGATAGATGATCAGCTACTACATTTTCAACTCCCTTTTTATCCCTGATTTCGACGTCAAATTCCTGCATCAGCAGAATCCAACGCAGCAGCCTTGGCTTTGCATCCTTCTTTTCCAGCAAGTATTTCAGTGCACTGTGATCTGTAAAAATAATGAATTTAGACCCTACCAGGTATGATCTGAATTTATCCAGGGCAAAAACAACTGCCAGCAACTCCTTCTCTGTAGTCCCATAATTAATCTGCGCCTCATTCAGGACCCTGCTGGCATAGTAGATGACGCTGCACACCTTGTCCTTCCTCTGTCCCAGTACCGCGCCCACAGCGTAATCACTGGCGTCGCACATCAGCTCGAACGGGAGTGTCCAGTCTGGTGTTGTGATAATGGGTGCAGTTGTCAGCCTTTCTTTAAGCACGTCAAAAGCTTCTTTGCAGGCTTTGTCAAATACGAAGGGCACATCTTTTCCCAACAAATTACATAGTGGCTTTGTAATTTTTGAGAAATCTTTAATAAACCTTCTATAAAATCCTGCGTGGCCCAAAAAGCTCTTGATTGCCTTCACTGTGGTTGGATACGGCAGCTGCTTGATCACCTCTATTTTTTGCTCTGTCTACTTCCAGCCCTTTACTAGAAATCCTGTGTCCCAGCACTATTCCTTCAGTAACCATGAAGTGGCATTTTTCCCAGTTGAGTACCAGGTTTGTTTTTCTGCAACGAATCAGAACTCTGGCCAGATGGTATAAGCAATCTTCAAAGCTGTCCCCGAATAACGAAAAATCGTCCATGAAAACTTCCAAATTTTTCTCTATCATATCAGAGAAAATAGCCATCATACACCTCTGGAATGTTGCAGGAGCATTGCACAGTCCAAATGGCATTCGTCTAAAGGCGAACGTTCCGTACGGGCAAGTGAACGTCGTCTTTTCTTGGTCTTCTGGATTTATGTAGATCTGGTTGTAGCCAGAGTACCCGTCAAGAAAGCAGTAATAAGCATGGTGTGCTAGTCTGTCCAACATTTGGTCCATGAATGGCAGCGGGAAGTGATCTTTCAGTGTGGCATCGTTCAGCTTCCGATAGTCCATACAGATTCGCCAGCCAGTGACAGTTCGCTGGGCGATCTGTTCCTGATCATCATTCTGCACTACTGTAATACCCCCTTTCTTCGGTACACACTGGACAGGACTCACCCAGGTGCTGTCTGATATGGGGTATATAATTCCTGCTTCTAGCCACTTCATGACCTCCTTACGTACCACATCTTTCATAATTGGGTTTAATCTTCTTTGAGGCTGGACAACTGGCTTCTTTCCTTCTTCGATTCTTATCTTGTGCATGCAATAGTCAGGACTGATTCCCTTCAGGTCTGCAATTGTCCATCCTATGGCTTCTTTATGCTCTCGGAGTACCTCCAGTAGCTTTTGTTCCTGTTCCTGAGATAAAAGAGAAGAAACAATTACCGGCAGGGTATTATTTTCACCAATAAAAGCGTACCTGAGGTGTTCTGGCAACTGTTTTAATTCCAGGGCTGGTGGTTCCTGGAGTGACGGGACCAGTGTCATTTTCTGCTCGCCTCCTTCATCCCTGTATAGCCTGACCCAGCTTTCTGTTCCCGTGATCTGCTCATCCTGTTGCTCTTCTGTTTCCTCTGGAAATATGTCTTCAAATTCCTCCCATAAATCTTCTATCTCATCGCTTTCCAGATCATCAATTACATCTACTGCAAAACAGTTTTCATGCCCATAATGATCGGGAAGATGGAGAGATTTGAAAACATTAAATTTTACTTTTTCTTCATTGATTTGCATGGACAGCTCTCCACTTTTGCAGTTAATAATGGCTTCACCAGTCGCCAGGAAAGGTCTGCCCAGGATCAGCGGAACCTCTCCTGCCTCCATATCCAGTATCACAAAATCTGCTGGAAAAATAAGCTCTCCCACTTTCACCAGGATATCTTCAATTACTCCGTAGGCAGGTTTTACGGATCTGTCAGCCATTTGAAGCATAATTCTTGTTGGGCGTGGCTCTCCGACTCCCAGACTTTTGAAGATGGTCAGTGGCATCAAGTTGATGCTGGCACCCAAGTCGCATAAGGCTTTTCCTGTGTATGCACTGCCCAGGGTTACTGGAATAACAAAGCTGCCACGGTCTTTCTTTTTCAGTGGTAGACCATTTTTTACACAACTGCTTGCTTCTGCCGTCAGATTCACTGTTTCGAAGTCACTCATTCGCCTTCTACCATACAAGATGTCTTTGAGAAACTTCGCATAAGTAGGCATTTTGGCAAGTGCTTCAGCAAAAGGTATATTTATCTGTAATTGCTTGAATACCTCCAGAAATCTGGCGTAGTCTTTGCTGTCATCTCTCTTACGTGTCTTCACAGGGTAAGGAACCTCCTTAGAAGTTGGCACTGTCTCTGGATTACCCTCATTCATCTGCGCTGCTTCCTGCTCGACCGAACCCCTTTTCTGAGGGTTAGCGGTTGAACTGTCTTCCCGGTCAATCACCTCCTGTTCAATAATCTTTGACTTTTCTGCGCGTGCGTGACTGGGATACGGTGGATCCTGCAGTGCAATTCCACTCCGAGTTGTGATAGCATTGATTTGAGCGCGTGGATTGTTCACTTTGTTAGATGGTAAATTCCCAGGGGCTCGTTCTGCCTGGTTCTGTGCAAGCTGTCCATTCTGTACTTCCAAGTTGCGGATAGCAATCTTCATCTGGCTTACGTCAGCAGTTAATGAGTCCATCTGTGCGAATCTAGTTTCCAACTGCTTATTGAATTTCTCCATATAGGACTCAAAATGCTGCTGAGACAGGTTTAGTTGTGGTGCTGCTTGTGCAGGCTGAGCCGGAGCTGTCTGTTGTGCCTGTGGCCTGTGCTGGAATCCTGGTGCATATACTGCTGCATTGGGATTTCCGTAGCGAAACCCTGGATGGTCACGTGTGCCTGGTCTGTAGCGACTAGGATCCCACTGCTGCTGAACATAGTTGGCATCTTCGGTCTGAAGCTCCAGAATTGCTGCGTCAAAGTCAGGTTCGTCCACTGATGCCACCGGCTTCTTTTCTGTATACACCTTCTTGACTAGGTCCTGTACCACTTTCGTGAGATTGTCAATCCTGTCATCAACCACTGGTTCTGCTGCTGCTGCGAGCCTGCGGTCATCAAACAGGCGAGTATCCTGTTTGGCTAATTGCTTCATCAGTTCGTATGCTCCATCCTTGTCCACATGGTATAAAAAGTTACCCCCAGCTTCCCTATCAATCCTGTCTGCATTCTCCCTGTCAAGTGCATGGTAGAATACCTGCAGAATCTTTGCGTCCCCGAAGCCGTGATTGGGGCATTTTTTAACGAGTCTCATCAACCTGTCCCATGCATCTACCACTGTCTCCCCCATCTGCTATTTGAAAGATAAGATCTCGCTCTGCAGCTTGATAACGCGGGATGCAGGGTAGAATTTTGCCAAGAAATCAGCAACGCACCCTTCCCAGGTAGTGATAGACCTCGGTGGTCTTGCCTCCAGCCAATCCTTTGCTGTTCCGAACAAACAGTATGGGAATAAAATCAGCTTTAGCGTGTCCGCTTCGACCCCTCTATACTTAATCTTGTTGCAGTAATCCTCAAAGTTTCCAAGGAAGTCGTTTGGATCTTCATCTACTTTCCCATTAAAAGGACAATGGGTCTGGGCGGTCTGAATGGTGGATGATTTCAGGTCGAAGTGCTCTGCTGTAATGGGAGGCACTACAATAGCTGGTTGATGTCCTCCGGTTGGGACTTCAAAGTTTTCGACCAGCGCCCTTCCAGACCTGTTATAAGTCCTCTGATTGTTCCTGGCAGCAAAACCTGCTGCTATCAGCTATAATGTAAAGAGCCATCTGTGCTGGAGTACGTTGCGGCTGTCCTGTGGGTGTTCCTGTTTCGGTTGTGGTGTCTTCTCCGTGCTCAGACATCGCGGCTCGGTGTCTGCGACTTTGCTCTCTGAAAAGTTTTTCGGGATCTTCAAGTGGTGATACCAGTTTGCTGGGCAATCTGGGCATAAACTAGAACAGCCTGAAAATCAGATTCCAAGAGCAGTAAGTCGAAAGAAAGTAACTGTAAAAATAAAAGAAAAACTCTGAGACTTATTCTAATGTCTCTTTAACAAAAACTGTAACCGTTCCCCGGCAACGGCGCCAAAAACTTGACAGCGTAAACCTATCTGCTTTTTCGCAAGTGTACGATCAAGTAATATAGAGTATGTAATTGTGACTCTGGTTGTCGAACCCACGAGAACAGTTTAAGTTTTGTTAATTAGAATTAGAATTAGGCACAAAGTTGTAAAAAGGAGGAAGGTTTGGGATTTGACTCTACTTAATTGTAATAAATAAAAACAGTAAAAAGCTTATTTTATTTTTCTGTTGAATATTTTGCCGGAATTGTTGTAGTTGTAAAAGTCGATAATTCTAAAAATCTAGATTCCAGGATCCCCTAGGGTTACTCTCCAGCGTTCATAGTTTATTCGATTTCAGAAACACACAGTGGTTTTGTTTATGCCAGCATACCAATAGTACAATCTCCTCTCGGTCTCATGCACTTATCACTCGACTGCAGATTTTCGGGTCCTCTCGGTCCACCAAAATCTGCAGGTTCGTTCTAAGTCTGCTAGGGTTACAGGTTCTCCTCTCGGTCTCCCCCAAAACGTCTAACAGTTGGTCTAATGCTTCTGGGCTAGTCCCCTGATTCTCTCCACCTCTCGGTCCATCAAGGCAGAGTACTAAATCCTGTCTTTTCTTCCTAACGTTCACTGGTCACTCTCGCGCACCAGATCCTGTCTGTAACACTCCTGGGTGATCAAGCCATTCATGTATGTAAATAAAATCAAAGACAGAATAATAAACAATCCATCCTGTATTAAGGCTTAGCTAGCCATGCATCTGAAAATCAAAACAACCAAGTCTGCTGAATTCATAAACCCTAGGTTCACCGAGAACCTAGGCAAAAGGTCTAGCTAGCTTGCATTATTTAAAAACAACGTTTCATAAAAAGAGAAAAGATCAAACTAGTTATTTTTCTGAAGATACTGGAAAACTGCTCCAATCCTGCTCTGCTCCAACTCCTGGCTGCTGTGAAACTGGCTGCTGATGATGATGATAGCTGTGAGTGTGTATGCGTAACCCTAATTCAGTGCTGGGACACCTCCTTTTATACTGCCACAGTCTCCAAAACTGATGCACGAAATTCCTGTTTTACCCTCGAAAAGACCCGTCCTGGAAGCTTCTGGAGACCTTCTGTGCGTTCGAACGCACACTTCCTGCGTTCAAACGCAGTGCGTTCAAACGCACTGCCTTCTGCGTTTGAACGCAGGACTTAGCCGTTTTTCCATTTTCCTCTTCTGGCTCCTGAACCCATGCGTTTGAACGCAGCTCCTCTGCGTTTGAACGCACCCCTTGGCCGTTTCTTCTCTTGAGTGTTGAGTCCTGCGTTTGAACGCAGGAAGTGCGTTTGAACGCACCCCTTAGCATTTTTAGCACTTCGGCCTCTGACCTCCTGCGTTTGAACGCAGCTCCTCTGCGTTTGAACGCAGGACTTAGCCAATTTCCGCCATTTTTCCTGCTGCTCCCGTCTTGTGCGTTTGAACGCAGCTCCTGCGTTTGAACGCACCACTTAGCATTTTTTCCTCTTTTTCTGCTCAGCTTTCCTGACACGCTGCCTCCCATCCAAGTTAATCTCATGCATTTTTCGGCACCTGTTACCTGCACATCATAACACGCACCCACGATCATATCCAACAAACAAAAGTATGCATAAAATTACTCAAATTTTGCAATCATGATCTATAAATCTCTGCCTCGTATCAGGTGGAAAATAAGCTGAAAATAGCCAAACTCAACTCTCACCGGGTTAAAACCAATGGTAAAAAGATGTCCCAGACTAATACATTTTCAAGCTGTCAGAATCAACAACTGAGAGTAGAAAGTTTGCTGATAGTTTTCAAGGCCTTGAAATGGGTTTCAGGTCCTTGAACAGAAAACATGTTTTGAGCAGTAAATAAGATAAGTATAGAATAGTAAGCAAAATGCTAAAGACACAAGGATTTATAGAGTTTTGTCCACTTGGAACTACATCTCTATCACAGGGACTTAATCCCTGTAGGATTTTCAACTCAATTCTTATTAATCAAAAGCTAAGACCTAGATCTCAAGCACAGAGATTTTCTTTACTCTGTTACACCTTGTGGTTCTCACTTACCTCTCTAGTACCTGCTCTAGCTAACTGATTCAACAAGAATTGTCTATTGTTAACTTGAAAAACTCACGATTATAATATAAGATAAGTATTATCGAAATGATATATAAATTAAATACATAAACAAGAACACTGAGAACTAGTGAAGAAGTTGAGTATGTAGAGATCTTATAATGAGTGGATTGAGTGAAATGGATCTCCTTCTGTGTTGCTTCGGAATCCTTGAGAGTGTTTCAGTGTCTCTGTAATTTTCTCTTCGGAATCTCTCAGAAATTCCCTTTCTTATGCTGCTAATTTGAAATGTAGATTTGTAGGATCTTCTGGAACATATTTTCCTAAAATCAAGCAGCATATCTTGACTTCTCTAACAGCTCTTCCCAACGGCTAGTTTCTCAGTATCTTCATGGGTAATGACTTGATCTTCTATCTGAGAGTGTTAGGAAAGTCCAGGCAAGATTGCACAAGAAAATAATCAATTTGACAACTCTATTTCATTTCCTGCAAACACACAGATTAGGAAATAGTTCCTACAAAATAGGTAACTAATTAAACCTGCAAAAACTAAGTCAAATAAAGAGATTAGCAACAGTTTTCAGTATCATAATGGTTTGTCTTTCATCATCAAGTAAGACATAATCAAGCATAGGAGATCAGAAGTCAGATTAGAATGAAAAGTTCCCCCTAAATTCATGCCATATACAGCAGCATATTTTCAAACCTTTGAAATATGTTTCAAGGCCTTGAAACAGTGTTGTTGTTTCAAGCCTTTGAAACAAGCTGAACTTACAATCTCCCCCTTGATGAAATACCAAAACAATTATTCTTTTGAGAATTGGTTCTTCTGAAAAAATTAGACATTAGAGCATAGCAGAATAATCATGATATTCTCCGAAAATAAACTAAAGCAAAAATTAACCAATAATCCAACTTATTAAGAAGTTAAGCAACAAAAACATCCTACTGATCTAAATCTAAACCGAAAGTACCAGAAATAAACACCTAAATTTCTCCTCCTTTTTGACTTTCATCAAAAATGAATGAGAAAATGTTGGATCAAAGTCTTTGAAAGCTTAAATAAAACTGTTTTCAAGGATTGAAAATTTCAAGACTTTGAAGAGAGATTCAAGGCCTTTAAAAGAAGAAAGAAGAGGCAAGAATCAAGAGGTTGGATCTCCATCTCTCATTGGCTCAGGATCCTCTTCTCCACTGTCTTCTTCATCTTCCTCATCTTCCTAGTTGTTCTTCTTCCTGAGCAACTTCTTCACCTGTTTTAGCAACCACTTCTTCATTAAAAAGCTCTACAGTAATGACTACCTCTGTAATGTTTGCTTTCTTATTATTCTTCTTAAAATCCATGATTAACATTCCTGAGTTTGGACTGTCTTCATTCCCTTGTGCATGTTCTTCATCACCTTGTTCTTGAGCAACTTGTTTCCCAATATCCTTTACCAATGCAGCCTCATCTTGAGTAGTATTCTCACTAAATAAGTCCTTTGTTGATCCATCCTTCTTTGATCCTTCTGCAGCTTGTGAAACTTCTTCTTCCACATGGATCACATTAATTCTCATGAAGATACTTTCAAGCATATACCTCAGCTATTTGAACTCACTTCCAAACTCATGTTGATTTCCTTCAACTCATCCATATCATTCTCTAGGAAATCAAGCCTTTGAAGCAACATCGAAATATCTTGATATTGGGAGGATAGGTTTGAATGGGAGGTCAATGATTTGGTTTTTGGAGACTTCTTGGATTGCAGCTCTTTTTCAGAGAAGTCAGAGTATAATTTCCAAGTTCCCTCACTGGTTTTCATGATTCCAATCCTTTGAAAAGCTTTCTCATCAAGCATACCAAAAACAGTGGTAATAGTCTCTTCTCTGTCATTTGGAATTTCAAGGTGTTGGAAGAAAAGTGATAACCGGTTAGCATAAGGCAAATGGTGCCTTTTTTCCTTAGTCTGGGAATAAAGCATGTGTTCCATCACAATAGAAGGTAGATCAATTTCGTACCCACGCATCATCAAGTTCACCAAGTATAACACCATATCAGACAACAACTGTTTTAAATTCTCCTTAGGTACTACACACCTCATCAATATGGTAAATTAGATTTTGGCTTCAAAAGTGAGCACAGAGTGTGTTAGCTGCTTTGAGGAGGTAGCAACATTGGGTAAAAAGAACTCTTCTCTAGCCAGCTTCAAGGCTCCATTCTTGTTGGGGTATTTGTCTGTGTTATACCTCTTGGGACAGCCTAAAGCATTGGCAAATTCAGAATGGTCTAACTCCATGTCTACACCAGCCACTTTAGACGTAATCACCAAGTTTAAAGTCTTCATTTGCTTCATGTTCAGATAAAAGAACCTAGTGAGCCTAGGGTAGGCAACTTCTGGAGGATTTAGAATTTTCCAAAGAGAACTTTTATTCAACCTCTTAATGCACTCCAAATTCATGTTATTCAACATGTTGACACTAATCATGCTACAGTAGGATACTGGTCTAGAAGAAAAACCATCTAACCACATTCCTCTTGCAACATTACTGACAAACCATTTGTTATTAATTCCAGATTTCTTACCAAGAGATGTTTGCTTCTCAGAATAGATATGTAGCTCCTTTCGAGTGTCCTTATTTGGTTCTTCACCTGTAACCTTCCCTTTTCCTTCGTAAGATTTTGTAGGCTTCTTATTCTTCACCTTCTAAGGGCTAGCAATCTGTTCCTCTGGCTGTTTCTCATGAGTAGATGGATCTGTCTCATTCTTCTTGCTAGAATATGGAGTCTGGTCCTTCTTAGTCTTATTCTTTGGAGGAGAAGAATACCCTTATGCACTTGGAGTTCTAGATCTGGATTCATCACTTAGGGTTTGAACCTCTTCTTCAGCAGTTTTTCTCTTCTTTTCAGAACCTTTCTTAAGACCTCCAGCCATCTTAGTTCTTTCAGACATTCTTCTTGAGCTGATTAGGGTTTGAGGATATTAGAAGAGAGAGGCACGAGTGATATGAAAGAGAGAGAAAGGAGAAGATAAATACTGAAAAGTTTGAGTTTGAAAAGGAAACAAAACATTTACAATTCTTTTAAGATGTGCTGTATTAGTAAAATTCAAATTTGTGTGTGACGTGGTAAAGAACATAATATAATACTAATTTGAAATGAAAATACTTTAAAAAAGGTAAAATAAATATTGATCAATTATCTAAAGAGATAACACCCAACATTGAAGATCCAATTTATTGAATATGTAGCATAAAGACTTAATTTCAAGGCTTTGGAAAGACTTTCAAGAAAAGCTATACTGCTGAAGCAAATAAAATCAAGGCTTTGAAAAGATTTTTCAAGGCTTTGAAAAATCCTTTCAAAACTTTGAAACACATTATACTTACCTGCTATTCACCCTAAACCAAAGCTTCCTTATTTAGCATGCCCAATTCTAATCTCATGGCTGAGAATGTTTCTTATGGCAGTGGTTTAGTGAAGATATCTACTGTGCACAAGAGATTCCGGCGGCGAGACCTCCGTGTACACCGTAAGTAGAGGATCAGAGACGGCACAAGAAGAGTTGGGTTGTGTGTAGGGAGAGAGTAAGGCCGTAGTAATGTCAGAGAGAGAGACAGAGGTTTGGCAGAGCTTCCGCGTATGGCTAGTGTGTCCTCCTTTGTATGGAAAGGTTAACGTTCTATATATAGCAGAGAATGTGACCGTTGCAGTGTGGTTAATGCGCCCATCAATGGCGGCTTAATTAGCTTAACCACAACGGCACGTTCGTCCGCGTATATAGGGACCATTACAGCACGTTATGCGCGAATACCAGAACCGTTATGGGGTTGACCGGGTTTGACCGGATTGACCTGGTTTATGGAGCTCGTGCCATAAATCTCTCAAAGCAGTTACTAAAGGTCGCGTGCGGGCTTGGCTCGCACGCGACGGGACTTACTCTAGCCTCCAAACCACTAAGTCCCTACAAGTCCCGTGCAGTGGTATGCGAGGGCCCTGTCTCGCAGCCCCCACATGGATCAGCGCGGCTGGTGATCCAGTGTGTGTGGAGCACAATATGGTGTGCTAGATGGTTGCCACGTGGCCAAGATCTGTCAGCTCAGAAAGCACTATCTACATTAGCCCCCTTTCTGCGCGTGAAGACTCATAGCTGTATAGACTTCCATGCGCGGAAACCAACATACGCGTCGCCGCCACGCACCAATTCAAATATGAGTAAATTCAGTCCCCGTGCGTGCCATTATGACCTAAAACCCCTAGAGTCGTGCCGTCTAGCCTTTAGGGTTTTAGGCGTGACGTCAGCTTGTCCTGTGATTGCGCGATTCGACGGTGACGGTTGCGATTCGACTACTGAAAGGACGCAACCCTTCATTGTTTTTGGATAAGTACTCTGTACTCTCCATTGTTGCAAAGCATCACTTCTTTCTCTTAAAGTGAATGATACCCGGAAGTCTTCGAGAGCAGATTCAGATAATCAATCACCAGCTCACTCTTGTCAATCGTCTTCTTCAACTGTGCGCATCCAAGCAAGCTTTACCAAAACAAGGTTGGCCTTGTTTAATTTTGTTTAACATCCCGATGTATGCTTTGAACTGTGTTGGATCTGCAAACTCATGACATATTATTTGTTGAAAACTTGTGAAGAAGCTCCAATCTTTGAACCCAATTTTGATTTGATCCTTCAATGATAAGAACCTTGGATGTAGGGTTTTGAAATCCCTGATAGTGCAAACAATTTCCAACCTTTAATTTCTGAAATTGGTACCAGAAACTGTTCATCTCTCTTCCCATAGATCTTGAATCTCAGAATTCAACATGAAGTGTGCATGTTTCTCCCCTTTTTTTTCTGCTTTTCCGCAGGAATGGCAAAGAAAAAAGGAACTAGACCCACCAAGGAGGACGACGAAATACCTGATCTTCCACGAGCTCTATGGCGAAAAGCCCCCTACCTGGGTGGCAAGGACTTCTACCATGCGAGGGTTAAGGCAAAGAAATTGTCTGCTTCTGTCCCTAATGAGGGATTGCTAACATTAACCCCTCCAGTTAACTCGGCCTTGCTTGATTTGATTGGCTCCGAGGACGTGGTTCGATTGGGAATCGAAAATGGGTACTTCCCGTATGCCGCGATTTCCACCCAAGCTTTTGTCCAGAAATTGGACTACATGGATGAGTGGATTGACCATGTGTTGACCAACCATGCTGTGACTCTTAACGAGGCAGGCGTATACTTTGCCGTCCGTGCCATGAAGGGTGCTGCCGTGAAGCTGGACCAGTCCATGCTTCTAAACCTTCTTTCCCGCTACTCGCCTGCGACTCACACTTTTCACTTTGCTGAGTTCGAGGCTGCCCCTACGCTCGAGGACGTGCACATGCTGTATGATCTGTCTCCCATGGGTGAGGTGGACCCTTTGAGTCCCTTGAGGACGGATGCGGAGATTTCTTTGTACACGCAGATGGAGGAGTGCTTGTCAGAGGTAAAGAAAATCTCCACCCGGTGGACCACCACAAAAGCCCTTCCTGACTGGCAGCTGGTTGACACGTCTGCGAAGAATACTTGGAATAAATGGGTGCAGTACTTCTTCCGTGATTACGCGAACAACAGCATTACCAAGAAGCTTCTGAATCAAGACCCAGAGGCCAAGAATTACGTGGAGGGCAAAGGCTATCACTTGACCCTTTGTGCTTTCCTCTGTGCCTGGCTGTCGAGGTACTTAATCGATGGTCACCCGCACGATGGGGTCATCTATAACGTTCTGCCGCTTGCTGTGAAACTGGCCCTTGGCCAGAAAGTCGCACTCGGACCCCTGGTCTTGGGCACGCTGTACTACAGACTGGATAAGCTAGTTGTGGCCATGAAAGAACCGCGTGGCCGCCTTGACATACTGACTTTTGTTAACATCGCCTTTTTGACGATGTGGGTCTTTGAGCGATGGCCTTCCTATGCCCCAACTGCTTCTAAGCCCAACAAGTGGTGTCCTCCAGGCGTGATGGAGGAGCGTAACAGCGGTAGAGCTGCGAGGTGGTTCGGAACAAACAATACCAAGTGCGTTTGGAGTCTGATATGCGACAATCGGCGAGAGTTCATAGCCAGGCCCTATGCCATGCGTATTGAAAACGTGAGATGGTTTCCAAAGCTGTACCCTTCTAAGGGTGTTGTCTTCTCAGAAGAGCTCCTCTTCGAAGATGGATCGCATTTCCATGAGCGCTATCACGAATTCTTCTGCTGGTGCCTACGAGGTTCCCTTCCTGCTCTCGCAGAGCATATTCGTGAGCTCGCGCCGAGGTATGAGAGGATTACTGTGGATGTTGATCCCACTCGCGTTTCGCCCCACTTCGGCTTTGATGCAGTGGCACCATCAATCTGGCCACAGTCTATTATCAGAGGCTGCTATAAGCGTTTGTTGACAAAGGAGTGCAAAACAGTCTTCATGAGCAATCTTCCCTTCGAGCAACCTGCCGGTAACCGCGAAGGTGGTTGTTTTAAGAACTGGCTCGCATACTGGCACGCCCAGCAGACAAGATTTGAGACGCAGTCGGCCCCTCAGCCAAGCAGAGCTCCGGTGATCAAAAGAAACTCTTTTCCGTTTTGTCCCAATTGCAGTCTGGACGAGTCTGAATATGGTTGCTACTCATTGTTGGATCATGAGAACCATTTGTGCCCTGCCATCATTCTAGATGAAAAGATCGCCGCTGTTAGGAAAGGCGACTCGCATGTCATCAGATATAGCGAGACTTTTGCTAAGGTAAGCAACTTCTTTTGCATGCGCTAAGCTTCTTTACTTTCACATACTGACATCTTTGTTCTTACACTTCTTGCTGTAGTGTCATGTGCGGAGGTTTGCATCTGGCGATCGTTCCAAGTCGCTGGTTAACACCATTGTTACCACAAGAAGACAAGGACAGACGTTCCTGCTAGCATCGAGGATGGATCCTGAGGTCGAAACCAGGATTCGCGAGGTCATGAATGCTTTTGCTGACTCGCTGATAGATAATGCTCCGGCCCTGTCTCCCCCTAGAGGTGATCCGTCTCCTCCAGCGACTGCCGCGCCAAGAGCGAAGAGACCCAGCAAAGGGGAATTACAATTTCTTCCCCTAGAAGCGCTCCAACTTCTCCTCCTGCGAGGTCCCTTTCTGTCAAGGACAAAGGCAAAGGTCGCATGCCCAGTAAAACGCGGAAGGAGCTCGCAGTAGAGACCTTCATTCCATTCGGCCAGGAGGAAGAAGAGGAGAGGCGGGAGCCAAGAGAAGGAGATGAAGAAGAAGAAAGAGCAAATGTGATACATGAGGAAGAATCAGGAGGTACTCCGGCGCGTTTCCCTTCTCATTATCGTAGCTCTTTTTCAAACTGATTTTGAACCAATCATTCCTTCGCAGATGATGATATTGATGAGACCATTAGTGGCCTTTTGGCCAAGAGGCAGAAGAGGGATGCTCATTATGGCATTCCTGACGAACCCATAAGCGAGGACGTTCTCGCCGAGTCCAGGAAAACAGCTGCGGAAGCTGCTGAAAGGAGAAGAAAGCGAGAAGAGGAGGAGCTCGAGCGTGTGAGGCAGAGGAGCCTCGAAGAACAGCATGTTGACGACTTAGTGCGTCCAACTGATGAGGAAGTTGTGCTTCCCGAAGAGGTGGCTCCTCGAGCTGAGGAGGAGGATGTGGCTCCAGAAGAGGATGCAGCAGCTTTGGAGCAAGCCCAAGCAGATTTTGAAGAGATCGCAGGCGGCGATGAAGGTGAGATTTTTAATCTCGCAGTAACTTATCGAGATGTCATTGTTGATGCATTAAAGCATGGTGTGTCAAAAGCTGACATTCGCCGTTGGCTAGTAGGCAAGTGCGGTGAGCCCTCAGGTAATCACTTGAACAATATGCATGAACTGGACTTAGCAACTCAAAACATAATCATGACTGATATTTTCGCGCCCCAAGTCACGCTCATCTTAAAGACATGCTTAATGAAGACACATTAATAGGTCAAGGTTCCACGTCCTTAGCGTATGACGAGGATACTGCAATCCCACCTTCGCGTGGAGGTGCTTGCTCTTAGCTTAGAAAATATAATAAAATATCATACGATACAAGTTACCTCATACTATCGCGTTTTGTATTGCAGGCAATGCTGATGAACCCTTGTTGGAGCAAAGGAGTCGACCTTCTGCGTCCTATGTCCCGGTGCCGAGTTCTCATACCGAGAAGCCCGTCGCAGCTGCTGAATACGCACGGGAAGATTACAACTCTCTCGTATGGGAGAGAAGATTACAACTCTCTCGTATGGGAGTCTATGACTCGCGCAATCTTCTCTCCCATACGAGAGAGTTGTAATCTTATCTCTTTGCCTTCAGGGTTATGCTGCAGTAGCCACTGTCAAAGACTTCTGTTACTTCAAAGGGTCCTTCCCAATTGGCTGCGAATTTTGGGTGAGCCGCCTCTCGCATGCAATGGTCAGATGCGCGCAGGACCAAATCTCCAACTGTGAAATCTCTACGTTGGACTGTTTTGTTGTACGCACGAGCGATCCTTTCTTGATACCGCTTGTTGGTCCTTTTAGCTTGTTCTCGCTTTTCTTCCAGCAAGACTAAGTCATGATCGCGTTGATTGTCATACAATGCGTGGAAGGCCAATCTTGCCGAATTAACTTTCACCTCCGCAGGTACCACAGCCTCAGCCCCATAACATAGGAGAAACGGTGAGACCCCTGTGGGTGTCCTTGGAGAAGTTCGGTAAGCCCACAGGGCTATGCTTAGAGAATCAGCCCACTTTTTGTGGTCATCTGCGACCATCTTGCTCAAGATCCTCAACAGCGTCTTGTTGGTCGCTTCTGCTTGTCCATTCCCCTTCGGATAGTAGGGGGTGGAGCATATCTGCCTGATGTTGTATTCTGCTAGCTTGGCAGCCACCTGGCGATTAACAAAAGGAGTGCCATTATCTGAAAGGATGGTGTTGGGAATTCCGAACCTGCATATGATGTTTTCTTGGATGAAATGGACCACAGCTAGCGCATTTGCCGTCTTCAGTGGTATCGCCTCCACCCATTTGGTGAACAGCTCATCACGGTGAGAATAAAATGCCCATGCGAAGTTGGTCGGATGGGACCAATGAAGTCCAGCGCCCATGTGTGAAATGACCATGGCGTTCCCAATGCATGTAGATCTACGGCAGCAGCGTGAACTAGGTTACCTTTAAACTGACACTCCTGGCAGCGTCGTACCTTAGTGCGGCAATCAGCCTCCATCGTGGGCTAGAAATATCCAATTGAAAGGAGTTGCCTGCATAATTTTGCACCTCCCTGGTGTTCCACCTGATGAGAAAGGTCCATGACTTCTTGTGCTTCCCTGCCGTCTAGACATCGCAGCAAGTTGCCCTCATGGCCTCTTCTCCAAAGCAGGTTCTCTTGTACCACGTATCGGGATGCTTTCCTCTTCAATTTCTCGGCTTCTTTTCTCGATTCGGGTACGGTGCCCTGGGTGAGAAAATCGAAGAGTGGTTTCCTCCAATCCGCATCATCATCGGTTAAAGCGATGAGTAAAGAATCTTTGATTAGTGCGCAACTCTCGCACTTTCCCTGTATTAATGATGCGGCTGCCGACATGTCTGGCCAGTGGATGCCATATCTTTGAGCTTTCCGGTAGATTGATACTTCGCTCTCTCCGCAAGCATGTTGGTGAATCTTCTCTAGCAGCAATTGTCCCTCTTGCTCGGAAACACATCGCATGAGTATTCCGTCGGGGACCTTGTAGTAAAGGGTGTTGTCATGTATGCAATACCCCTTTGTGAGTGCCCAGCTCTCGCTGCTTGTGCCTTCTGCGATGGCTCGTAAGATTGCCGTTCTCCAGACCGCATCGTCCGTGTGTTCATCATCGCACGCGTCTTCTGTTAACGCCGACGATGTTCGCACTTCGATCGAGATTCTTGCGGGACATTTGTCGGTACTAACCTTGGATCCCAAGGTGGCCAAAGCGTCTGCATGCCTGTTGTCCGCTCGGGGCTTGTGCTCGTACCTAACGTCGCAGAATTGCTGCACCAACTTTTGTACCAAAGTCCGGTAGGACAGAAGGTTTATCTCCTTCAAACCGTACTCGCCCGAGGCTTGCTTGACGACTAGCTTGGAGTCCCCCATGACTGTCAAGTTGCTTACTTCCAAAGCTTTCGCTGCACGAAGTCCCGCGATGAGAGCCTCATATTCTGCTTCGTTGTTAGTGACTGCGAAGTCAAGCTTGGCGGACATCTGTATGACCTCTCCATCTGGTTTGGTCAAGACTATCCCAATGCCTCCGCATTTCCTTGTCGACGAGCCATCGAAGTGGAGCGTCCAATAGGGTACATCGACTGCATATATTTCAGGTACCTTGAGTTCTTCTTCGATCACAGGCTCATGACTGTTGTCGGGGAACTGTGCCAACAAATCCGCTACCGCCTGCGACTTGATCGCCCGTGGCCGAACGCATGTGATATCAAACTGGGAAATGGTCATATACCATTTTTCCAATCTTCCTCCAGGAGTAGTGTGAGTTAGCAAATATCATATGGGATAACTTTTTGTAACAACCACCACCTTGTGCGACGCAAAGTAGTGTCTCAACTTCTCTATTATGAAGAATAGGGCAAGGCAATGACGCTCAATGTCCGTGTACCTTGATTCTGCGGGCTGCACAATGCGAGAGATGTAGTAGATGGGCCTTTCTTGACCCTCGTACTCCTGAGCCAAAAGTGCTCCTAAGGATTTCCTCGTTGACGTCAGATACAGCAAAAGCGGTGATCCCAACTGAGGTGCGATCATTATTTTTGAAGACGTCAGCAGTTCTTTTAGCTTCCCGAACGCAGCTTCGTGCTCCGAGGTCCAGTTGTATGCGGCATCTTTTTTGAGAAGATTACTGAAGCAGAAAGTAATCTGGGCAATCGCTGGGATGAATCTTCGCAGATACGATAGCTTCCCCAAGAATTTCTTCAAGGCACTCTGGTCGTGCGGCGGAGTCATGCTGATGATGGCTGAAACTTTCGCAGGGTGAGGCTCAATTCCTTGACGATGTACCACGCATCCCAAGAATTTCCCTGACGTTACCCCAAATGCGCATTTCATAGGGTTCATCTTCAGCTGAAAGCGTCTGCATCTGTTGAACACCTTCCGCAAATCTGCCAGGTGATCTGCCTCCTGCTTGGATTTAACCACGTGGTCATCTACATAAAACTCCAGTTCTTTGTGCATCATGTCGTGGAATAGGGACATCATGGCCCGCTGGTAGGTTGCACCTGCATTTTTGAGACCAAAGGGCATCACCGTGTAGTCGAACACTCCCACTGGGGTGATGAATGCAGTTTTCTGTGCATCTTCAGGGTCCATCTTAATGTGATTGTACCCACTGAAGCCGTCCATGAAACTGAACATGCGATGACCCGCTGTCGAATCGATGAGCAAATCGATGTTGGGGAGCGGAAAATCGTCCTTGGGGCAGAAGCGATTGAGATCTCGGAAGTCCACGCAGATGCGAAGCTGTCCATTCTTCTTTACCACTGGCACAATATTGGCCAGCCATGTGGGATGGTGATTCGGTTCTATGAACCTGGCCTCCAGGAGTTTGACAATTTCCTGTTTGATCTTCACGTTAAGCTCTGGCCTGAAGCTTCTTGTGCTCTGCTTTATCGGCTTAGACCCCGGGATGATGTCTAAACGGTGCATAGTGATACTTGTGTCCAGTCCGGGCATCTCATCATACTCCCATGCGAACACGTCTTTGTACTCAGTCAGGAGCTGCAGTAGTCCTTGCTCCTCTTCACTTGTGAGGTCCGCGCTTAAGAAGACTGGCCTCTTCTTTTCTTCGTTCGGACTTAAGAACACTTCCTTTAGCTCTTGCTTCTGTGGTCTGGGTCTGTCTTCCATGCATTCGGGTGCTTCTTTGAGCTTCTCATCTGGAGCGCTCTGCATTGGCTTTTCCGTTACCACAATCTGCTCGATTTTGTTGATTTGCCCAGGGATATCCCCATGCCCGCGTGAGGACATCCCCGCGCACCTTCATATGCGATAGCACTTCTTCCCGTTGGCGTAGAAACTCTCTATCTCTTTGCCTTCCCGGTCATGCTTTGCTATTCTCTTCAGAGTATACACGTTCTTTCGCTGGTAAGCAATCCGAGGCGTCTCTTCCCGTGTGGGCGGCTTTTCCTTGGCATCCTCCCTTGTCACCATCACTCCGGCACGTGACTGATCCTTGATATCTTCCCATAGGGGTAAAGGAGTAGGGTTGAATGGTCCCGGTGTTTGCTCGTCCGCCATCTCGGTGAACCACACCGCCTCGCTGATATGTGCTTCATCCATGTTGAATGGATTCGTTGAAGCCGGTATCTCGACTATTCTGTCGTTCTAGATAGCTTTCATGACTTGGTGAGCTGTTGAAGGGACCGCGTCAAAACGATGAATCCAGGCTCGACCTATGATCTTGTGATACGTTGTGTTCGCATCTATGACATAGAACTTCGCTGAGCACTTGATTTTGCCGATCTGGACGCCCAGGCCAATCCATCATATCGTCATTCTGGAGTCGCTTCCAAATCCCATCAGCGGAGATGGACGCCTGACAATCTTGTACTCGGGAATCCATGCTAGCTTCAGTGTGTGGAGCGAAACGACGTTGACCGCTGCTCCCCCGTCGACGAACGCTCTTTTGAACTCGACGCCATTGATGATGGCCGTCACATACAGAGGCCTCTGGTGGCTCGCATCTGTCTTTTTGTCGCTGGCGGAAAAGGTCATAATCTTTTCTGTAGAGCGAGACGCCCTGATGACTTTCCCATTGGAGACTACAAGATCCTCCTCGTAGTTCTCTGCTATCCTCAATATTGCTTTCGTCATTTCTGTCTTGCACTTCTCTGAGAAGTTCATCTCGTCGAAGAATCTGCTAAAGCCGTGCGACCCCTTCATCCGGTCAGCACGTTCGTCCTCCGTGTCTACACTGTAGTCCTCATCATTATGAACTTCGGCAATGATGGGTAGACCATCCTATGCGACTTCTTCCAGATCCACAATCGAGATCATGGCGACCTCTTTACCTTTCGAGTCTTGCTCTGCATGGGCAGGAAGTGGATTGTTGCGCACATCCTTCCTGTGATCGCTGACGATCAATTCGCCGTTCTTCATCTTTTGGCTGAATACAATCCTGAGCTTCTTACAGTCCGCTGTGGGATGCATGACCTTGCCGTGGTACTCGCACCACTTCGGGTCCCTCACCATCTCCTTGGAGGGTGCCTTCTCGAGCGACGGTAGGACACCGTCCTTGTGCCACTGCCTGCAGAGATCGCTAGCTTCTTCCACCGAACATGGCAGAGGTGGTGCGTCGAAGTTCACAATCTTCGCCTGCTTCTGGGGTGAAATTGTATTGACCTCAGCTTCGCGTCCCCTCTTGTAACTGAATCTCCCGATCTTGTAGGTAGTACCGCCCGAGGATCGCTCCGAAGCGTTTTTCTTTTTCTGCCTCTCCACTATAGGCTCGATGTTCTTCGTGCATTCGATTAGTTTTGAAAACGTGGGCGTTTGCAGGTTGATGATCATACCTTTGTATTCATCTCGCATGCACTGCAAGCATATCTCTACGAGCCGACTTTCGAGCATCGGATCTTTGCATTCCAAGGACTTCGCCCTGAATTTCTTGATGAAAGTTATCCCGTCCTCCTCGCGCTTCTGATACATCCGCGAGAGGTGGATCATTGTCACTTTTTCCTCCATCTGGAAGAACTTGGTGTAGAACTTTTGGACCATGTCATCCCAGGTCTTCACAGATCCGGCCTCCAACGTTCTGTACCACTTGTACGCTACGTTCCCCAAGGATTTTGGGAATTCTCGCATCAGCAGTTTGGGATCGGCTCCATATGGTCCCATGACATCGATGAAACGCATGACATGTTCATGAGCGTTTCCGTTGACATCTTCGAACTTGTCCCATTTAGGATCCTTGTACCCCACCGGGTTAGGCATGAGATAGATCTCTCGCGGGATAGGTGGATCGTTGTCTAGCTTCAGGATGATGGTATCCGCGAATGATTGGTGAGCCAGAATAGTGTCCATGCGCTTCTGCAGGGACGTCATACATTATGGAATTTTTCCCTCAGTAACAGGAGGAGGGGTTGCCGCAGGCGGAGGCGAAACGTATGCCGCCGGAGGATTGGGGACATATTGGCCGTTTGCATTGCCCCAGATTGCCGTTGGAGGAGGCAAGGGATACTGCGAAGCCGAGTTAGGTACCAGAGCCGGAGGCTGAGGAGTATGAGCAGTGAGAGGCAGCATTTGAGCTGTTGACCCTTGAATTGAAGGTAGCTGCGTAGCCGTCGGTGGAGTCTGCAGATTAGGGTTGGGAGGTGTGGTTGACACTCCCAGTCCTGGAGCAGTAGGGGCTCCCCCTCCCGGAGAAACAGTGGTGGCTGGTGAAGGATTTGGCGCAAGAGTGCCCAGGACGGCCATGATCCGTTCTAGCTGCGCAGATTGAGCTTTGAGAGCCTTTCCCTGACTTTGGATGGTAGCATCCATGGTCTCTAGCGTCGGGGCGTCACCGGTGGCCGTAAGAGTGCGTCGGGCCTCCTCTCCTAAGGCGGCTTCGGTGGAAGGTGATCTGTTACTAAGATCATCCTCCTGAGACATGGTTGCTTTTGCTGGTAAGTTCACGTCGGGTTCACCAAAATGTGCACAAGAGATTCCGGCGGGGAGACCTCCGTGTACACCGTAAGTAGAGGATCAGAGACGGCACAGGAAGAGTTGGGTTGTGTGTAGGGAGAGAGTAAGGCAGTAGTAATGTCAGAGAGAGAACAGAGGTTTGGCATAGCTTCCGCGTATGGCTAGTGTGTCCTCCTTTGTATGGAAAGGTTAACGTTCTATATATAGCAGAGAATGTGACCGTTGCAGTGTGGTTAATGCGCCCATCAATGGCGGCTTAATTAGCTTAACCACAACGGCACGTTCGTCCGCGTATATAGGGACCGTTACAACACGTTATGCGCGAATACCGGAACCGTTGACCGAGTTTGACCGGATTGACCGGGTTTATGGAGCTCGTGCTATAAATCTCTCAAAGCAGTTACTAAAGGTCGCGTGCGGGCTTGGATCGCACGCGAAAGGACTTACTCTAGCCTCCAAACCACAAAGTCCCTACAAGTCCCGTGCAGTGGTATGCGAGGGCCCTGTCTCACAGCCCCCACATGGATCAGCGCGGCTGGTGATCCAGTGTGTGTGGAGCACAATATGGTGTGCTAGATGGTTGCCACGTGGCCAAGATCTGTCAGCTCAGAAAGCACTATCTACAACTACCAATTGCATGTTAGTAGACACAAATTCAAGAGTAACATCACCTTTCTCAGCATGACTCTGATGAAATGATGTCTAACATCTGTGTTTGGTTCTTGAGTGCTGAACTGGATTCTTTGTAATTGATATAGCACTGGTGTTGTCACATTTGGTATGTATATCTCTGAAATCAATTCCAAGGTCTCTAATTTGCTGAGTTATCCACATCACTTGTGAGAAGCAAGCTCGAGCTGCTATGTTGTCAGCTTCTGCTGTTGATAAAGCTACTGAATTTTGCTTCTTCGAATGCCGAATGATCAGGGATGATCTAAGAAAATGGCAACACCCTGAACTGCTTTTTCTGTCAACTTTGTATCTTGCAAAGTCAGCATCTGAATAGCCATAGAAAGAGGAATTATATTTTTTAGGATACCAAAGCCCTAAGTCTTTGGTACCATTTAGATATCTAATGATTCTTTTGACATCAACCAAGTGTGATTCTTTAGGATCAGCTTGAAATCTAGCACACATACAAACACTAAACATGATATATGGTCTACTTGCAGTGAGATATAGCAATGAACCAATCATACCTATATACTCGTTCTGATTTACACTCTTACCTGTTTGATCCTTGTCTAAGGACAGTGTAGAGCTCATAGGGGTTTTAGCTACCTTGGACCGAGACATTATACTTTTTATCAAGTCCTTGGTGTACTTGTTTTGATTCAGAAAGATTCCTCTCTTCATCTGATGTACATGAAGTCCAAGAAAGACATTCAACTCTTACATCAAGCTCATCTCAGATTCCATGCTCATAAGACTTGATAAATCCTTGCAAAGAGAATCATTAGTGGCTCCAAACAGAATGTCATCCAGATAAACTTGAGCTACTAGAATGTCTTTCTCATGAGTCTTTATGAAAAGATTTTTATCTACTAATCCTCTTTTGAAATCATTTTCAAGTAGAAACTTTGACAATCTTTCATACCAAGCCCGTGGAACTTGTTTCAAACAATAAAGAGCTTTGTCATATTTGTAGACATGATCAGGAAACTCATCATTTTAAAAACTAGGAGGTTGAGCAACATAAACTTCTTCTTGTAAATATCCATTTAGAATGGGAAATTTGACATCCCATTTGAAAAGTTTTACTATTCTTGTAAGATGAAAATGCAAGTAATATTCTAATTGATTCTAACTTTGCAAGAGGAGAAAAAGTCTCCTCATAATCAATACCTTCTTCCTGGTTATTTCCTTGAGCTACTGGTCTTGCTTTGTTTCTGATACCTATCCATTCTCGTCTAATTTGCTTCTAAATACCCAACTTGTGCCAATGAGCGACTGATCTTCATGAGGAGAAACCAGATTCCAAACCTTGTTCCTCTCAAACTCATTGAGTTCACTTTGCATTTCAATGATCTAGTCTTCTTCTCGTAGTGCTTCCTGTACATTCTTAGGTTTCACAAGAGAAACAAAAGCATTAAAAGCACACAAGTTATTGAATTGAGATCGTGATTGTGTACCAGTGGATGGATCAGAAATAATGTTATCAATTCGATGAGAGGAAGATATATAAATCTCTTCCTTGGTTTCCATGGTTCAGGTTCTCCAGGAAGCTTCTAAAGTGTTTGAGAACTTGAGGAAGTGGCTTGTCCACTTTGATTTTTTCTTATGTTCTCTTTCAAGTCTTTGAGACCCACTTTTAAGGCCTTGAAAATTCCTTCTGTTTTCTTGCAAGTTTTTCTCGGAACCATTTGAAGGCTCTGCTTCATTCTTTGACTCGTGCTTGTTCATATTCAGGTATTCAAATCTTTCACTCAAAGAACCATCATAGCTTTCCTTAAAAATGACATGCATACGTTCTTCAACAAGCTTGGTTCTCTTATTATGAATTATGTATGTTTTGCTAATCAGTAAATAACCAAGAAAGATACCTTCATCACTTATGGAATCAAACTTACCAAGTTGGTCCTTATTGTTTTGAACAAAGAAAGTGCAGCTAAAATGTTTGAAATAAGATATGTTTGAATTTCTTCCTTTGAAAAGCTCATATGGGGTTTTCTTCATGATAAGCCTGATCAAATACCTGTTAAGTATATAGTTGGCAGTGTTTGCAGCTCCTGACCAAAATGATTTTGGCAACTTGTTATCCAGAAGCATAGTCGTGAACATGTCTTCAAGAGTCATGTTGTTTCTTTCAACAATACCATTTTGTTGAGGAGTTCTTGGAACAGAAAAGTTGCGAGAGATGCCACTTAGCACAAACTAAATCAAACTCAAGTTGATCAAATTCTCTGCCATGATCACTTCTGATAGAGACAATAGGCATGTTTTTCAAAGTTTGAAGCTCTTTACAAAGATTTGAAAATTAAGTTAGATCTTCAGATTCATCTCCGAGAAACATTACCCAAGTAAATCTAGAGAAATCATCTAAATAGCTAGCATATATTTCTTACCTTTTGGAGTTGGAGTTCTCATAGGACCACAAAGATCCATATGAAGTAATTCAAAGAGTCTAGTAGTACTTACAAAGTTCTTTGGCTTGAATGAACTTCTTGTCTGTTTACCTTGAGCATAGGATTTTCATACTTCTTCATCCTTGAACTTGATAAAAGGCAGACCTCTTACCAGGTCTTTAGAAACTAATTTGTTCAAAGTGTGCAAGCTAATGTGTCCAGGATTTATGTGCCAAAGCTTTGAATCTTCTTTCAAGTCCTTGAGGAACTTCAGACTTTCTCCTGCAACTTTGTTGGTACCAAGAAAATAAACATTATTTTTCTCAAAAAAAAAAGAAAATAAACATTATTTGATAAGGTCGACCATAGCCCATGCGGCCAAGTCGTACGGTAGGCCGGCCAAAACCCTTGGTTGCGGCTTCCTCAGGGTGCAAGGTGGGGGCGGACGACCCTAAGGTTTCGGCCCTAGGGTTTTTTCCTTCCCCTCTTTCCTTCTTTCCCAAGTTTGCTTATTTTCAAATTAAGAAAATCACCTTTTTCCTAATTTCTGCCGAAAACTAGTTTTCTAGATCCAAAATTTCACATCATATGTGATCCAAATACAATCTTTACATCATATATAAAATTAGATCATTCTTGTTTGAATCATATTTAAATTGAATCAATATGCCAATTTTAGTTTTATGCGATAAATCATAATAACGGTGTAAAACTAACAATAAAGTAACACATAAACCACGTTACGCACAACGACCTGTGGCTCTGATACCACTGTAGGGTTTTGATACAGATTACGCAGCGGAATAAACAATAAACAATTTTGTTCAAGTCCCTCAAAGGATCACAGGACTAGACATCATAAGGATGGTAAATGATAGAAAGATCATGTACCTAGTTTGTCTTCTTTGATGACTTCACGTGAAATAGTGTCCACGTCTCTATAGTAGTTCACGCCTAGGATCAAGTATAGAGTCCTTCCACTCTTTTTTTCTAGCAATTGATGGAAGTAATGAGACGAATATCACGTACAACAGAGCAAAGGGCCGCGCGCCCTCTTCAGGCCAACGACAAGAGGGAGGGGCGGACGAGGTGTTCGTCCACCTTTCTTGTCTCTCTCCTTGCTTTGTTCTCTCTCAATTGTGATAAAAATTATGACACTAATGAGAAAAATAAGCTAGGAGTGTCTTTATATAATTAATAACTCCTTTTAACTACATAATTGTCCCAATACTAATCATGTCCAAACACGGATTAGTCCACCTTATAAATTAGTCCTACTAAGTTTGCTTCTGGTTACGTAATGATCCTTCTGTTTAATTATAATATTAATTAATTCCCTAGTCTAGTTTAATCCATAGGGCGTGTGACTCCATATGTTTCTACTTAGTTGGTAGTAACAATTACTAACATAGAGCGGTGTCTAGCAACACATCTATGACACCCAACTAATAGAAATAGTCTGTAATCCGACGAACCTTGTGATCAATGTTACCGCATTGTATTATCCCTTTGTATCCATATCTGGATTGGACACGAGACATACAAGTCACACTCCTATATCCAATCCATAGTTTCTCGATCCTGGGAATAGTTTTATCCATACAGATAACATAAATATCCAATATTCATTTATCTGAGTATGGTTAGAAATTCTATAAGCACTACCCCTCGAGTATCCGAGGATATTTTCTCCCGTTATGTGGGAGGGACAAATACTATCTACATCACTACCATCTATAAGCTTGCTTCCTATCATGCCCGATAACTACATTTATAGTTACCCAGTTAAGGCGCTACTGTTGATAATATCAAAGCATGATATTCCACAACTAGACTATCTAGTGACTTCAAGTCTAAGGACCACAATACCATTGTCACTACGAGAAGCACTTGTGACTTTAAATAACTTGTATGTAGCCTTCTCGTTGAGGGTCAATCCAATATGCCATTACCCCTAATGCATACCCATGTGCTAGACTTGATATCTCCATATCAATTTACCCACATACTAGTCTATAATTGATCGTCACGTAAATCAATATAATCGACTAGGGATATTTAAGATAAGCAACCAATTTGTAATCTAAGGACTTCATTATATTAATATCTCCATATATAATACAATGATTATTCTAGCCAAACAATTTTCATACTAAACAAGATTGCCTCTAGGGCATCTATTCCAACAGTCTCCCACTTTCACTAGAGCAAATCTGGTGCATCTCTTATGCCAATAGATCTAGTGTGCCCTTCATGTTTCTGCTGAACAAGCGAATTTGTAAGTGGATCTGACAGCTTTTTACATCTGTAGGAATCTTGCATATCTTCACATCTCCCCGATCGAAAATCTCTCGAATAAGATGGAACTTTCTAAGTACGTTCTTGGATTTCTGGTGTGACCTGGGTTCCTTGGATTGTTCGATCGCTACAGTGTTTTCACAATACAACTCTATTGGATTGACAATGCTAGGAACCACACCAAGATCAGTAATGAACTTCCTAATCCAAACAGCCTCCTTTGCTGCAGCCGATGAAGCAATGTACTCAGCTTCAGTTATAGAATGAGCAACCGTCTCTTGCTTGGAACTTTTCCAGCTCACAGCTCCTCCATTCAGGAAAAACACGAATCCCGACTGCGATCTGAAATCATCTTTGCTGGTTTAGAATCTTGCATATGCGTAACCCCTTACACGCAACTCTTCCTCCCCTCCATAGATCAAGAACGCATCCTTAGTTCTTCTCAAGTACTTTAAGAATGTTCTTGACCGCTATATAGTGACTCACCCGAATTGAAATGATATCTCCTTGTTATACTCAATGCGTATGACACATCTGGTCTAGTACATAACATGTCGTACATGATAGATCCCAAGGACGATGCATAAGGAATCCTACTCATGCAGTTCTTCTCAATCTCATTGGAAGGACGATCAACCTTCGAAAGGGTGATTCCATGTGACATGGGCAAGAATCCCATCTTAGAGTCTTGCATGTTGAACTGTTTCAACACCTTGTCTATATATGTACTTTGAATTAGGTCTAGCAGCTTCCTCGATCTATCCCTATAGATCTTGATATCAAGTATATAAGCTGCATCCCCAAATTTCTTCATTGAGAAACACTTTCCTAGCCAATCTTTAACAAATTACAAGGTAGGAATTTTGTTTCCAATGAGTAGTATGTCATCCACATATAAGACCAAAAACAAAACATAGCTCCCACTGACCTTCTTGTAACAAAGGTTCATCTTCGTTCTTGATGAAACTAAACTCTTTATCTGCTTCATTAAAACGTAGATTCCAACTCCTAGAAGATTGCTTCAACCCATAAATGGATCACTGCAACTTACACAGTTTATGGGAATGCTCTGGATCCTCAAAACCCTATGGTTTTGTCATGTACACATCCTCAGGGAGGTTCCATACAGAAACGCTGTTTTGACATCCATCTCCCGAATCTCATAATTGTGATAAGCTGCAATAGCAAGTAAGATTCAAATGGATTTGGTCATTGCGACTTCGGAAAAGGTTTCATCATAGTCAATACCATGAATCTGTATGAATCCTTTTGTCACCAATCAGCCATTAGAGCAATCGCATTGCTATCCATGTCGGTCTTCTTTTGGAAGACCCACTTGCACCCTATGGGCCAAGCCCCTTTTGGTGGTTCCACAAAAGTCCATACTTTCTTGGTATACATGGATTCCATTTCGGATCTCATGGCTTCATGCCACTTTTGAGAGTCCGGCCCTTTCATTGCCTCTCCATAGGTAGTAGGCTCATCATATATGAGCAATGCGTCACCGCGCTCATTCAAGAGAAGTCCATACCTCTCTGGCTCCTGGAACACTCTAATAGACCTACGAAGTTCTTGTTTTACCTGAACAGTTCCTCCACAACATCTTGCGGTTCCTGTTCTTGTTTCATAGCAGGATCAGTGGTTTGTGGTTCTTGAATTTCTTCCAGTTCTACTGACCTCTCACTTGATCCTTTAGAGACAAACTCTCTTTCTAGGAACACACCGGTCAGAGAAACAAACATTTTTTTTTCTCGGCAGGATTGTAGAAATAATACCCCTTTGTTTCCTTAGGGTATCCCACAAAATTACTGTTATTCGATTTGGGCTTGAGCATTTCTGTATGTAAACGCTTTACATAGACATCTCAGCCCCAAATCCTCATGAAAGACAATGTTGGACGCATCTCACTCCAAATCTCATATGGATTCTTCATGACTGATTTAGATGGAACACGGTTAAGAATGAAAGTTGCACATAATAGAATGTGCCCCCAAAAGGATAATGGAAAATCAGTTTGACCATCATAGATTGAACCATGTCCAACAGAGTTCGATTCCTCCTCTCCGACACGTCATTCCATTGTGGCGTTCCGGTGGAGTGAGTTAGGACAAGATCCCAAACTCTCTAAGATAGTCGTCAAAATCTTGGATTAAGTATTCTCCTCAACGATCTGATCATAGAGCCTTAATACTCTTGCCAAGTTGCTTCTCTACTTCATTCTTGAATTATTTGAAATTTTCAAAGGATTAGGATTTGTCCTTCAAAAAGTACACAAATCCATATCACTGAAATCATCAGTAAACGTAATGAAATAAAGATAACCACCGCTGGAAGGCGTGGAAAATGGCCCACATATATCAGTATGCAGGAGAGCCAATTGCTCACTAGTCCTCTCTCATTTCTTATTGAAAGGGGACTTTGTCATTTTTCCCTAATAAAAAGGATTCACATGTCTCATATGATTCATAATCAAATGAGTCTAGGAATCCATCATTATGGAGTCTAGAGATGTGTTTCTCGTTTATATGGACTAAACGACAATGCCATAAGAAAGTAGGATTCAAATAATTTGTTTTAATCCTCTTGGTATTTATGTTATAGACAGGATAACTTAGATCAAGGATATACAATCCATTAGATAATTTTTCACTACAATAGTGCATACTATCAAAATAAATGGAGCAAAATTTATCCTTTATTGAAATTGTAAAACCTTTCTCGTCCAAAAAAGAAATACAAATAATGTTTCTGCTCATAGCAGGCAAAAAATAGCAATTATCTAATTCTAATACTAATCCTGAAGGCAAAGATTGCTCGTACACGCCCATGGCCAATGCATAAACTTTTGCTTCATTCCCAACGCGCATGTCTATCTCCCTTTTAGCCAATCTTCTACTTCTCTTTAGATCCTGTATATTTCGACAAATGTGAGATCCACATCTAGTATCCAATACCCAAGATGAAGAGATAGTTAAATTAAAATCTACGTCACTGTAGTAGTCCACGCTTAGGATAAAGTCTAGAGTCCTCCAATCTTTTTTGCTAGCAATTGATGGAAGGAAGGAGAAGAAGATCATGCAAAATGGAGAACAGGGGCGGCGCGCCTCCTTGAGGCCGACGGCAAGAGAGAGGGGAGGACGAGGTGTTCGGCCTCCTTGTCTTGTCTCTCTCCTTGCTTTGTTCTCTCTCAATTGTGATAACAATTATGACACTCCTGAGAAAAAAGAAGCTAGGAGTGTCTTTACATAGTTAATAACTCCTTATTAACTACATAATTGCTCCAATACTAATCATGTCCATACACGGATTAGTCCACCTTGCAAATTAGTCCTACTAAGTTTGCTTGTGTTTGCGTATTGATCCTTCTATTTAATTAATCATATTAATTAATTCCCAAGTATAGTTTAATACATAGGGCCTGTGACCCCAGAGGTTTCTACTTAGTTGGTAGTAACAATTATTAACATAGAGCGGTGTCTAGCAACACATCTATGCCACCCAGTTAATAGAAATAGTCAGTAATCCAACAAACCTTGTGACCAATGTTACGTCCTTGTATTATCCTTTGTCTCCATATCCGGATTGGACACAAGACATAAAATTCACACTCGTATATCCAATCCATAATTTCTCGATCCTGGGAATAGTCTTAACCATGCAGATAATATCAATATCATATATTGATTTATCTAAGTCTGGCCAGACATTCTATAAGCACTACCCCTCGAGTGGCCGCGGTTATTTGCTTCCGTTATGTGGGAGGGACAAATTCTATCTACATCACTACCATCTCTAAGCGTTCTTTCTATCATGCCCGATAACTACCTTTATAGTTACCCGATTAAGGCGCAACAGTTGAAAATATCAAAGCATGATATTTCATAACTAGAGTATCTTTTGACTTCAAGTCTAAGGACCACAATACCATTGGAACTACGAGAAGCACGGGTGACTTTACATAACTTGTATGTAGAGTTCTCGTTGTTGGTCGATTCCGTATGCCATTACCCCTAATGAATACCCATGTGCTAGACTTAATATCTCCATATCAATATACCCACATGCTAGTCTATAGTTGATCATCTTGTTACTCAATATAATCGATTAGGGATATTTAAGATAAACAACACAATTGTAATGTAAGGACTTCATTATATTAAATTTCTCCATAAATAATACAATGATTATTCTAGCCAAAAACAATGTTCAAAATAAAAAAGATTGCCACTAGGGCGTCTATTCCAATAAGTTCTTGACACATTCTGGCAGTTCTCCATCAACTTCATTCATCGAGATATCATGTCTAAGCATTTTTCCTTGCAAGTCATCAAGTTGAAGAGATGATAGATCTTGAGCTTCTTCAATGGCAATAGTCTTTGGTTCCCATTAAGATTTGGGAAGACTTGATTTTCCTAAATTTTTTGACAATATCTGTAAACCTGTTGAACATATCTTTGACGAACTCATCTCCATTCATTTTAAATAATTCATACTGTATAAGGAATATATTGATTTTTATCTTCTTGAATTTGTTGGTTCCTTCAAAGGTCACCACCAGTTTGTCCCATATTTCAATAGCAGTTTTTATCCTAAAATCTTGTTCAATTCAACTGCACTCAAAGCACAATATAAGAGATTCATAGCTCTGTAATTCTAAGAAAATTGTTCTAATTCAGAAGTAGAAAGTGAATCCTCAGTTTTGGGATTTCTAATCCCATCTTTCTCTGTGTAGAATGTATGATGACCATTCGGTATGATAGTCCACAACTTTATATCTTGATTAATGATAAACATTTTCATCAAAGCTTTCCAATGCACAAAGTTGTCACCACAGAACAAGTGAGGTATGTTAGCAGATCTTCCTGAGAGAAACCACCATCACCTACAATACTCATGATCATAAGATGGTTAGATCTATGCAGTCATACAAGCTCTGATACCAAATGAAAGACAGTAATGTAGGCAGTAACACATGATTAATACTCTAGAAAGGGGGAGGTTGAATAGAGTACGACAACTTTTGCCAAAAGAGTGGTTTCAAAGAAATTATTAGAAAGCAGAGAGAATTTCAAGGCCTTGAAATGAGTTTCAAGTTCTTGGAATAGAAAACAAGGAGTAGAAAGTTTGCTTATAGTTTTCAAGGCCTTGAATTGGTTTTCAAATTCTTGAACAGAAAACCTGTTTTGAGCAGTAAATAAGATAAGTATAGAACAGTTAGTAAAATGCTAGAGATACAAGTATTTATAGAGTTCACTCCACTTGGACCTACGTATCTACCACATGGACTTAATCCCTGCAGAATTTTTAACTCAATTCTTATTAATCAAAAGCTAAGTCCTAGATCTCAAGCACAGAGATTTCCTTTACTCTGTTACACCTTTTGGTTCTCACTAACCTCTCTAGTACCTGCTCTAGCTAACTGATTCAACAAGAATTGTCTATTGTTCACTTAAACAACTCACGAGTATAATATAAGATAAGTATTATCGAAATGATATACAAATTAAGTACATAAACAAGAACACTGAGAACTAGTGAAGCAGTTGAGTATGCAGAGATCTTCTGATGAGTGGATTGAGTGAAATGAATCTCCTTCTGTGTTGCTTCACAATCCTTGAGAGTGTTTCAGTGTCTCTGTAATTTTTCTCTTCTGAATATCTCAGCAATTCCCTTTCTTATGCTGCTAATTTGAAATGCAGATTTGTAGAATCTTCAGGAACAGATTTTCCTGAAATCAAGCAGCATATCTTGACTTCTCTAACAACTCTTCCCAACGGCTAGTTGCTCAGTATCTTCATGGATAATGACTTGATCTTCTATCTGAGAGTGTTAGAAAGTCCAGGCAAGATTGCACAAGCACATAATCAATTTGACAACTCTATTTCATTTCCTGCAAACACACAAATTAGGAAATAGTTCCTGCAAAATAGATAACTAATTAAACCTGCAAAAACTAAGTCAAATAAAGATATTAGCAACAGTTTTCAGTATCATAATGGTTTGTCTTTCATCATCAAATAAGACATAATCAAGCATAGGAGATCAGGAGTCAGATTAGAATGAAAAGTTCCCCCTAAATTCATGCCATATACAGCAACATATTTTCAAACCTTTGAAAGATGTTTCAAGGCCTTGAAACAGTGTTGTTGTTTCAAGCCTTTGAAACAAGCTGAACTTACATACGCCACTACCATCTCTCAACTTGCTTCATATAATGTCCGATTATCATCTTTATATTTAGCCAGTTATGGCGCAACGTTTGACGATATCAAAACATGACAATTCACAACTAATCTAGTGACTTCAAGTCTAAATACCACAACACCATTTACACTATGAGAAGCTCTTGTGACATTCACATAACTCCCATGTAGCCTTTTCATGGTGGGTCAATTCAGTACGCCATTACTCCTAATTTACCCATGTGTTAGACTTGATATCTCCATACCAATCTACCCACATACTAGTCTCGATGCAATACAGACGTCCTATTAGCTGTAGTACTCGACTAGAGATATTTAAGAATATAACATTTATATTCTAAGGACTTCATCATGTTAACATATCTCCATATCGATAACATAATGAATAGCAAGTCCATATAAATGTCCCCAGAAATAGATTTCCTCTAGGGCATAATTCCAAACATGTGTGGTCTTAAAAAGTCCTCTAAGACAGTGGTATTTCATCATAGGATCCTTTACTATATGTTTACGATAACGGATGAAAACCACTACATGTCACTCTCATTAGTAGAGAGCTTATTCTCACGTCACTTAACATCGATGACACACTATTGACCAGTGGAGCTTAAAGACTATTCGTGTCCACTAAGGCGTAGCTATCCTCTCGATTCGTGACGAAGGATAATATATGGTAGGGCCAGATGAATTCTCGTTCGTTCAAAATGACTTCTTACATTGTGGCTATAGGCGCACACTTACGCGTTTCTACCGCAAGTGTACGGTTGTCGTGTGAAGTAATAGATAAGATTAGGGGTTGTCGTGTCCCAAGAGACTTCTTGTAAATTAGTTAATAATAAATAAACTTATGAGGGCTAGGAATTTGATTTGATTGTTCTAGTTCTACTAATCAAGAGACAAATATCTTAATTAAACGGTTGATTGATCGATTAACAAAGAATGATTGTTGGATTTTCTAATGAATGATAAAGTACATGATATCTTTCGGGATCACAAGGGCGTAATTACCGTTAATACTTTATGTTCACATAACACGAATTTCTTCTACTTAGCCAAACAAGCAACTCTACTTTGAAGATTCCTCAACCAAAGACTATGTTTAGGAACATATATCTGATTCCTCGAGCATACAAAAATCTAAACATGCATTCAGATCTCATGTTCTACTCTTAGTTCTTAGTTAACTAAATCGATTCCTCTAGTTTAGATACAACTAGTGCCAGATTCATGTTTCGGGTAGTAAATACCGATTCCTCAAGCATTCTCTACCTATAATCACACCTATTGTGACGTCATACAATACGAATGATAGAAATAAGCATAAAATCAAGCATGGCTAAATAATAAGAACATCCAATTAAGCTAAACGCGTGAAATATGATCCATAAACGACCAAACCGGTGTTTAACCCTAGTTACCGTCTAGATATCCAGAATAAAGTGCTTAGCTACTACAAGACATGATCAAAACAATGAGTTATATGATCATGTAACAAAATCTAGAGAAGATAAGGAGAAAAGAATCCAAACGATAGAATTTTCGATCTCCAAAATGCTCCAAAGCTTCCAAAATACTTTCCCAATAGCTAGGTCTGACCCCAAAATCGTTCCTAACTCTCTCTAATAGTTTTAAAAACAACTATTTAATCAAAACTATTACAAAATATCAAAAAAATCCTAAAATTCCGAATCTGATAAATAGGGTGATCGTACGATTACTCGTAAGATCACTTCGTAAGATCACTGCTGCTGGAATTTTTGCCAATTTTAAGATGATCGTACGATCACTTTGTAAGATCACATTCTAAGATCACAGTGTAAGATCACTTTGTAAGATCACAATCTGAGCTGCACCTCTTTCCTTCACCTTCTTGCTCTTTTTCCTCTTCGTCTTCAACTCCCGGGCATTCCTTTGAGCCTCCTGACACACTCCAACTGCAAGTGTACAGCCGTCGTGTGTAGTAATATCCGGAAATCCGGGTTTATCGAACCCAAAGGACTTGTCGTGAACTAATTAGTATGATTAACTTTATGTGGGATAAGCGCGTTGTTTGTTTTCCTAAATTCTACTAAAATTAAAAACAAGTATCTCAATTAATCAATTGAATTGCTTCACGATTAATAAAGATGAACGATTATAAAATTTCTCAAAGTTTGGAAAAGTCAGAATATCTCTACGGGTCACTAGGTATTTCACACGATATTGGATTTATGTTTTGTTAACACGATTAACATTTATCTAGCTAAACGAGCACAATTACGTTGAAGATGTCTCAACCAACTCCAATGTTTAAACTATTAAAACTGATTTCTCTAGCCTAATTGAGTTTAAACATGCATTACGAGAATTCGTCTACTCTTTGTTCTAGCTAACTAGCAAGATTTCTCAACCCTAGATACGGCTAGTGTGTATTTCAATTTTCCGGGCAATGAATATTGATGTCTCTAACATTCATAACCTAGCTCTATCCTAACAATACGTCTATTGATAGAAAAGATGAATTAAACACATAAAATACACATAGCTAGATAAAAAGTTCATCAATTAAGCATAATAGCATGAAATCAAATCCATAAATCACAAATATCGTGATTAAACCCTAGCTCCCTACGAGATACCCTGGGAAAAGTGTTTAGCTACTCAAAAACATGATTCACGTACAAAGTTTTGTGATCAAATAACAAGAATAGAGAAGAAACGGAGTTTTAGAGATCAAACGAATGATTCCAAGCCTCCTTGATCGTCTCCTAAGCTCCAAGCTCTCTTCAATGTGATAGAGTACGTGATAATGCCCAAAAACATGCCCTAAACAAGTCTAATACGTTCTCCCAATGTTTAGAATAAGTTAGGAGTAATTACAAAGCAACCCCAAAAAGTTACAAACAAAATCTGCCCGAACTAGGTCGTGTGACCTAGTTAAGTAGGTCGTGCGACCTACTGTGCTGCCCAGAACAGGTCGTGTGACCTGTGTAGTAGGTCGCATGACCTACTGAAACAAGCTGGAATCGCTAAATAGGTCGTGTGACCTAGTAACTAGGTCATGCGACCTAGTTGCTTCATCAAATTTTTCCATCTTCTTCCCACTTGTTCCTCTTGCTTCCGAATCACTTCCCGGGCATCGTTTCTTCATTCAATCCTCCATTTTGAGCTCTCCTCATGCCTCAACACTCGTATCATCTTCTCTTGAGTCTCTCTAACACTTGATCCATCAACTCTCGCTTTCCTTCCCAAATCTTGAGCTCGCATCACTTCCGAAGTTCGTTTCCTCTATCCACTTGCTCCTCGCGTGCTCCGGTCCTGAAAATCACAACACGAACACCCCGCGAAGATCAAATGTGAAAAAATAAGATAAATAGCATGTAAAACAATGCAAGAAACGCCCGGACTTCACATTTTAGCATACGAACTCATTTTCTCAAATAAACACATGATCTACTCCAAAAGACGCAACATTCTCCATTATGAGCGCGCAAAATGTAGCAAAATAAGCAATAATATAACTCCGAAAACGGAGTTATCAACTACCCCCACACTACATTTTGCTCGTTCCGAGCAAATCCCAACTTTCACATCATGTCCAAGCCACAAACTCAACTAGCTTTCAACCCACCATATTGCATACATAACCAAATATTAACCGACTTGACGCAAACAAGACTCAATTCACAACTCGATTCATGCAACAATATGATGCAATGCAAATTAGACTCGATCCTAATCACATATATTTACACACACACACTAAACTAAATTTTTTTGTCTTTTTGGCGAGATCGGGCAATCTCAAGTCCTTAAATCGGTTCTCATGGAGTGATGATCAATTTAGATACAAGGCGTGAATTGAAACTAAACTTGACAACAAGAATTTCCCTTAGATCGTATAGAGAACCTAACCTTACTAAATACAAGAGTATCCTACCTTTTCGCGTGTGCCGATAAGTAAGAGGCTACGCTAGGCTAAGCCACATCCAAGGTACGAGCTCCTAATCCGCTAACGGTTTTAGAATGTTGAGGCTTAGGGACATGAGGATAATCATGATGAAACACGTCCTAAAGCGTCACATTCTCACATTATAACCCACATCTCACACACCCTCACCACGATGATAGAACCGCAACCCGAAACTCACCGTCTCCGGCCCTCGATTCCCTCAAAAACCCCTGTACAATTACGATCCCGTGGCCACCGTCTTGAGTCGTGCACAAAATTCAAACCGTCGTTACCGAAATAGTTGCTTCCTCCACTCGATTTCCGTTAAGCTCAATCTCTTTCCTTTATTCCATCTCTCTTTTTTTTCTCTTTTTTTTTTCAATTTTTTTTTTCTCTATTTTTTTTTGATTTTTTTTTTTTTTTATATAAAATTCCACAATTAACACAATCCTTTCAAATGTACGAGTGGTCTTCCAAGAGTAGTCAAACGAGTATGTTAGGGGAAGAAAACAAACAATCCAATGAATGAGTATCACATATAAAATTCCTCCTCCCCTAACTCTATGAAGTACATGGTGCCACTAAACAAAGCCGCAAACAAATCAAATCACATGTGTGGGGATGGAGTCGTCGCAAGCTCGATCTCGATGTCCGTGGTCAAAAGTCGACACCCCCACACTCGAATGTAGTCACGTCCCCTCTCAAGTAATCAAAACAATGTAAGTCTCGTGCCTAATCCAACCAAACCTCCTACACCACGATGAATGAGATCCAGTACCTAGCACGATCCACCAATTAAATCACCCAACCCAATTTGTGCGTATTAGATGTCACGCACTCACGGCTCTCCACAACTGTGTCCATGACGTAATGACATGGAACACCGCCACACCGAAGTGCGCAAGCCTACTCTCACTCACCCTCGCATTCCCCTCGATAATCATAAATGAAGTACATGCGATACGTAAGACTCACACAAATATATCATGAAGTACTCCCTCATCGAACCCCCTCAACTACAAACACCCTCGTGACGCACTAAAGCGGTGATTCTAACCAATCAGTGATGAATGCCAAGAATCGTCACCCTAAGTCCAGAGGTTATCAAAGAATCCAAGGTTCGAAACAGGGTTTACTAGTTGTCCTACAAGGTAAGTTCTATAAGCAGTGAGTGCTCTAATACACACCTCGCACAGCTGTTCTGTGTGCCACTACGAGGCGGGTTGGCGACTACCTAAGACGTACACATGAATGTTCGGCTTGTTTAGCTCACACCTAGCTCAACTCTTGTAAGAAAACAAGACACACACTTTTAGATTTGAAAATCAAGTAAGTGTATAAAAATAGGTAGGCACTCCCGTAAAGAAAGTCTCTCTATACGTACTAAGGGGAACTCACACTGTCTATCTCGGTCGCAAGTCACGCCCTATGCCTAATTTCTCACACTCCTCGATTTTACCAATATTAAGATCTTTTTGATTGCCCTTTCTCAAACTTTTAAGTTTTTTTTCTTTTTTTTATTATTATTTTTTTAGATAATATTTCCTACTCTATATGCATGGGCCGACTCGAAAGAAGACTCGAAACTGACTCAATTTGGGTAGGTGGACTCAAAGTAAGAAAACGTGCAATCATATAATACGAACACATATATATATATATATCACACAACACTATGACACAAACACACTCTACGACAAAGACTAAGAAACACACTACGACACAAACATCCTATATGCAATTGGTTCATGCAGACACGGACTTGGCTAATATTCAGAAAATCTCACCCCCACACTAGAATGCTTCGTTGTCCTCAACGAGTTTAGAGATCATGCAAGAGAACCCAACAATCAAATGTGTATGCCATAGATGAGATGGAGCATGACATGTACAAAGAAACACATAATTTTAGCTAAAGGAAGAAATACTCACAACCGCCTCAAGGTCGGGGACGACATCCACTCCAAGCAATCCCCAAGTACTAGTGGTGCCACTGTGCTCCTATATAGTCAGTGTGTTCTCGCACACCGGGGTAGACTGCCCTCCTCTGCTAAAATCTGTGTCTTGGAGAATCCTCAACTCGCATGCACGAGTCCCCATAAAGGTCGTGTGTGCCATTGCACACCGGGGTAGACTCTCCCATATCCTGCTCAAATATGTCACTCAAAAGATGTTTAAGGATATTTTTCTCTCCACTTTTTCTTCTTCCACCATCTCTTCTCGATCTTTCTCTTCTCAAGTGAACAAGAACAAATTCTCACAAGACGCGCAAATCTCAATAATGATGAACCCGGGTTGCAAAAGTGAAAGATCTCCGTAAACGTTTTCTTCTTCTTCTTCCAATTCATGAAAACCGTCATCATAACGATTTCAACAATAAGCTCAAGTCTCTCATGTGGTGGGAATCTATGAATGCCTTCTTTACCCGTTTTCTCAATTTGCGATATCTTCATTGAAATTTCAAACGGCAACACATAAAATATGAAAGTTTGAGTACTTTCATCACCTTCGTTTGAAACACCCGAATCATCAACTAATTCAATTTCGGCGTCTTGTTCATCTTCAATGATCTCAAACTCGAGATGCTCCATCAAATTTTCGACCGGAGTGTCAAGCTCATCAACATTGATTCCTCGAAGACACCTTTCAATCTCACTAAAAACCGCATCATGCTTCTCCCTCATACTTGATTCAAGCCATGAACCGATGCTTGGACAACTTGGGATATTCAACGGCTCATCATCCTCTTCTTTAAGCGTTGGAAAGGTTGGAGCATCCTCTTGATTTGGATGGAGAACGAATTGTGCGTCCATGTGTGTTGTCTCCATTCCCATTCTTGTTGCTCGTTGTCGCCATTCTTCCACATTAGGAATCATCTCCTCAAGCAAGCAACCAAGGAAGAAGAGTAACTTAGTGGGAGGGGTTAAGTCATTAGGACGAAAGGTATAGCGTTGTATCTCCATGGCTACCCTCTCTCTAATGCCATTCACATGACACTCTTTCACAAATTGCCCATATGCAAGGTTGCATGCTTCAAATATGCTCGCAAAACGGCAATATTTCTCATCCTCCATGCTTAAAGTAGAATGTCTGCACACAAAAAATCTCAAGAAATATCGTGAGATAATAAGAATAGAAAATAACAAAAAAAAAAAAGTTCCCTAAAGCTAATAATTCTAACTAATTCAACCGAAGTCCCCGGCAACGGCGCCAAAAACTTGACACACTCCAACTGCAAGTGTACAGCCGTCGTGTGTAGTAATATCCGGAAATCCGGGTTTATCGAACCCAAAGGACTTGTCGTGAACTAATTAGTATGATTAACTTTATGTGGGATAAGCGCGTTGTTTGTTTTCCTAAATTCTACTAAAATTAAAAACAAGTATCTCAATTAATCAATTGAATTGCTTCACGATTAATAAAGATGAACGATTATAAAATTTCTCAAAGTTTGGAAAAGTCAGAATATCTCTACGGGTCACTAGGTATTTCACACGATATTGGATTTATGTTTTGTTAACACGATTAACATTTATCTAGCTAAACGAGCACAATTACGTTGAAGATGTCTCAACCAACTCCAATGTTTAAACTATTAAAACTGATTTCTCTAGCCTAATTGAGTTTAAACATGCATTACGAGAATTCGTCTACTCTTTGTTCTAGCTAACTAGCAAGATTTCTCAACCCTAGATACGGCTAGTGTGTATTTCAATTTTCCGGGCAATGAATATTGATGTCTCTAACATTCATAACCTATCTCTATCCTAACAATACGTCTATTGATAGAAAAGATGAATTAAACACATAAAATACACATAGCTAGATAAAAAGTTCATCAATTAAGCATAATAGCATGAAATCAAATCCATAAATCACAAATATCGTGATTAAACCCTAGCTCCCTACGAGATACCCTGGGAAAAATGTTTAGCTACTCAAAAACATGATTCACGTACAAAGTTTTGTGATCAAATAACAAGAATAGAGAAGAAACGGAGTTTTAGAGATCAAACGAATGATTCCAAGCCTCCTTGATCGTCTCCTAAGCTCCAAGCTCTCTTCAATGTGATAGAGTACGTGATAATGCCCAAAAACATGCCCTAAACAAGTCTAATACGTTCTCCCAATGTTTAGAATAAGTTAGGAGTAATTACAAAGCAACCCCAAAAAGTTACAAACAAAATCTGCCCGAACTAGGTCGTGTGACCTAGTTAAGTAGGTCGTGCGACCTACTGTGCTGCCCAGAACAGGTCGTGTGACCTGTGTAGTAGGTCGCATGACCTACTGAAACAAGCTGGAATCGCTAAATAGGTCGTGTGACCTAGTAACTAGGTCATGCGACCTAGTTGCTTCATCAAATTTTTCCATCTTCTTCCCACTTGTTCCTCTTGCTTCCGAATCACTTCCCGGGCATCGTTTCTTCATTCAATCCTCCATTTTGAGCTCTCCTCATGCCTCAACACTCGTATCATCTTCTCTTGAGTCTCTCTAACACTTGATCCATCAACTCTCGCTTTCCTTCCCAAATCTTGAGCTCGCATCACTTCCGAAGTTCGTTTCCTCTATCCACTTGCTCCTCGCGTGCTCCGGTCCTGAAAATCACAACACGAACACCCCGCGAAGATCAAATGTGACAAAATAAGATAAATAGCATGTAAAACAATGCAAGAAACGCCCGGACTTCACATTTTAGCATACGAACTCATTTTCTCAAATAAACACATGATCTACTCGAAAAGACGCAACATTCTCCATTATGAGCGCGCAAAATGTAGCAAAATAAGCAATAATATAACTCCGAAAACGGAGTTATCACCTCCCACTTTTCCGAAGTTCACTTTTGCTCCAATGCAACGTCCCGAGCTCCCGATTATTGAAAAACACAACACGAAAAACATACCGGAAGATCAAACGTGATAAAATATCATAAAATCAATGCAAAAAGGGCCCGGATTCAACAATGACGTTCAAAATCTCAAACATGATCATTTTCACAATTTTTGGTCTCAAATTCATACAAACGCATCAGAATACATGCAAAATGATAAGGAATCACATAAGAATATAACTCCAATTATGGATTTATCACACACCAAGAAGATGATTGAACAATTCCATATTATGGACCCAAAGTAATGTGATACTGTTGGAATAGGTGCCCTAGAGGCAATCTATATTTAGTATGAACAATGTTTTGGCAAGAATATTCATTTATTATTTATTTTGAAACTTAATATAATGAAGTCCTTAGATGAAATGTGTTGTTTATCTTAAATATCCCTAGTCCATTATATTGGTTAATAGGACGATCAAATATAGACTACTATGTGTGTAGATTGACATGGAGATATCAAGTCTAACACATGGGTATGCATTAGAGAGTAATGGCATACTGGATTGACCCACAACGAGAAGGATGCATTAGATTATGTCAAAGTCACAATCACTTCTCGTAGTGCCAATTATATTATAATCCTTAGACTTGAAGTCACTAGATACTCTAGTTGTGGAATATCATGCTTTGATGTTATCCAACGTTGCGCCTGAACCGGGAAACTATAAAGATATATATCAGGCATGATAGGAAGCAAGCTTAGAGATCGTAGGGATGTAGAGATGATTTGTCCCTTCCGCATAGTGGGAGTAAATATCCATGGCCAGTCGAGGGATGGTGCTTATTGAATGTCTGGCCAGACTCAGATGAATCAATATGGAGATATGGATGTTATCTGCTTGCATAAGCATATTCCCAGGATCGAGAAACTATGGATTGGATATACGGGTGTGACTATTATGTCTCGTGTCCAATCCGGATATAGAGACAAAGGGATAACGCAATATGTGATATTGGGCACAAAGGTTTGTCGGGATCACTGACTTATTTCTATTAGTTGGGTGGCAGGGATGTGTTGCTAGACACAGCTCCATGTTAGTAATAAGTTACTACCAACCAAGTGGAACCTATGGGGTCACACGCCTAATAAGGTTGAACTAGATTTGGAATTAATTAATATGATTAGTTAATAAGAAGGATCAGTATGCAACACTTTGCAAACTTGGTAGGACTAATATGCAAGGAAGGGACTAATCCAAGTTCATGTAGGATTAGGAAGGGCCTTTATGTAGTTAACAAGGAGTTGTTGGACTATATAAAGGATGCTCCTAGCTTCCTTCCCACAACTAATGCTCATAACATAAGTGAGTGGGAGAGAAAGCAAGAAAGAGAGCAAGAAAACAAGAGGCCGAAGCCCCTTGCCGTCCGCCCCCTACCCGTCGGCCACAAATAGAGGCCGAAGCCTCTCTTTGTTCTTCGTTGTGTGATTCTTTCTTCCTCTTTTTCCGGTCCAAGCTAGCATTAGGAGATGGAACATCTAGATCTCAACTCTAGGTGTGGATCAACCGTAGAGACGAAGACACTACTCTTCGTGTGATCTCCCGAACCAATAGGTACACATCTTCTATGCTCTTATCATGTTATTATTGTTTCTTCCTGTGATTCTTGGTGGACTTTGAGAAGGAAATTTTTGTTATTCCGCTGCGTTACCTACGTCAAAACCCAACCGATACTCCTGTAGCTCGCTGCAAAAATTTACCAAACTAAATATGTTCCCTAAAAGACACCATTGACCAGATGATCAGAGTGCTCGATGCAAGAGAAGTGGGAGTCTTCTACACGCTATGTTGTCTACTCAGACCCTGCAGAAGGCATGCAATCAGAGGAGTGGATTTCAGAGAATCCAATTTAGGACACTAGATTGCAGTAACGAGGATACTCAGATAAGTCAATGCAATGGATCACGTGCTATGACTATCGGAGACAGACACTTTAACTAGTTGGCCACGCATGCTGATTAGGGTGGGGACCTAGAAGCACGGGGATCCACATCAGGATATCATCCATGCTTGATGAGTAGAATCATCACATGGAACAACAATATATGATATTTCACAATCGTATTAGACCGCTCCATCGACCATGAAGCGAATCGCGATTTCCTGTTCTGCCACCGGGCATACAAGTATTTGTTTAAAAGAGGGTATTCAACAACCTAGGAGTTGCCAAAGAACCTGTTACTATGAGTTGTGATAGCATACGGCTATAGCACTGCGGTAAGTTCAAACACATAATAAAAGTACCATTTCACCAGGGATGAAATGACTACTTCAAGAGTAATCTTGGAGTACTTCGACTACGGGCCAAAGTGTTGGCTGGACCCATTCCTAAACCACTTAAGAATCATCTTTGTGGACCGCTTTAGATAAATGGGACTCCGTAATCGAAGACTAGCAATACGATTGATAAGCATACGATACATTGATGATTGGAATTTAATTGGATTTGTTTTGATTGTGATGCATGTTGATTGATACTTGCATGATATGATGTATTCCTATACTAGCATAGAGCATGTCGCGTAGAAACGAGGTAGGATCCCTCACGAGCGATCGCCTTTGCGATATCTTTGATAGTCTAATGAGCAGAATGTGACACAGATTCTCGATAACAGCTAGACGCCAATTATATGTTTGAGACGCATATCACAAGAGCAAGCGGCATATGATAAGAGCTAGATACATATCATATGAGTTAGACGCCTCTAAGACGGATTCAATTGTCGCATTTGATAGATTCCAAGGTGATATTGGTATATGTGCCATTTGAACATGGTTAATACCCCAAAATTATGTATAGTCTGCATAGAGAAAGCCAGATGCGAGAATTGATTTCCGTGCCCAAGTGTGTGACATTTCAGTATTCTAGTTAGTAGCCAAAATGGTTACTAGACTAAGATCTTCGTAATGGTCCTTATGAGATAAGACATGCGCTCTTATCGGATTCAAACAATATGGCGCATATTTTCCCAAAATAAAGCGTGCTAATGAGTGACATGAGGTGATGAGTAGAATTAGTCCCTGAGATTCCTCATCGTGTGAGCATCGTCGACCATACGAATATGATTGACACTGTATACACTTTGTACTTTCATATGTGTCTTGAGGAGACGGGTTGGTGGTGCTAATTTGGCATGACACCTTACGGCTGTGGATGATTCAGCCTTCCAAACACTGCTGGGAAAGTAGCTGAGCCGTACCTAAGAGACACATGGACTAAATGAAGATTCTCATTGCATCACTCTTTGTTATTTTCATTGGGCCCGTCCACGAGATCCATTGGAGTCATGTAGGATATGAATATAATAAAGGATATGTGGACTCATTGGATCATCTCCTACGGTACTAGGTAGATTCTCATGATCCACAAGATGACAATTCGAACGAATCTAGGGGATACGAGAGTTTTTTGACTCTGTATTGTTTTTAGAGGCTGAGCCTTCCTGCACTGGCTATATGAGTTTGGTATAGGGATCTCTCGAAATGCAGGTACCCTCATCGGTCAGACGCCACGGCCATAAAATACTTTTGTTGATAATACCATTGGAGATTGAGAGAGACTAAAGGACTATGTGCAGGCCCACTGTACGAGTGGGAGATGTTAGAAAATTACATGTCGCGCCAGTGGGGTGGACATGTAATTAGTCACAAACCCAAAGGGGATTATCTGCAATTAAGGCACAAACCCTAGGGGGTTAGTAGCAAATTGTCTAGAACTTCAGTTTATATAAGGAAGCGACCTCCTACATATTATTACGCCGAAAATAACGAAGAGATCATGTGCTGATCACAGACAGTTCTAGGAAACCAAGCCTTTCTCTCTAACTTGCATCCAAAAGGTGGAACGTAGGGAGAATCAATGTATTCTTCCTCGAGATTCACACTAGACCGGTGGGAGAAAGACGAATTTAAAGGAACGTGAAAGAAAGAAACATCAACGATCATCATCCGCTGCGTAGGATCATAGGCGGCGAAGAGGTAACAATAAATCTTCCGCTTTAATTATGTGTTTAGATCTATATGTGATTAGATCATCCTTGTCCTTCACATAGGTAACAAAAATCTGTAATATTTGATTCTCTAAAAAGATTAAAGACTCCTTAGTGTTTAGCACATTTAAGTGTTTTACACCACTACCCCTAAATAATTGGCCTGGTGGGTGAGGCTTGAGACTTAAAGGTATTGGGTCTTAAATTTGAAAAATGAATTGCTAAAACGAAAGAATCCTGTATGTCTATTGTTGTTCATCTTGAGAGCTTGTTTGGTACCAACTTAAAATCTCAATAATCAGCTGAAAATAATCTGAAAAGAAAATCCAACTTAACTGAGAATCACAATCTGTTTGGTATGAGCTGAAATTATAGATCACTAACTTGATCCATTTAACAAAATTTAAAGAGCTCTAAAGTCAAGTAATTGAATACACATATTTGTAACTGAAATGTGATCATGCTAATGTAAAAAAGAAAATCAAAAATTATTTTTTAGAGATTTTAATCTGCATAATCCCCAATATTGGAGATTCTACAATTGCACACAGATTATTTTAATCTGCAGATTATCAGATTAAAATCTGCAAGCATAAAAAACGAGATTGTTGAAAAGCAGGCGATTTTAATCCAATTAGATTAAAATCTGGGATACCAAACATGCACTGAGTCTCATGTTGTAAGTTTGATATAGAGTTATTAAATTATTTTTGATATAGTATTCATGTTTTGCAATGAAACAATGGCTCATTCCTTACATGTCTGGTTTTTTCAAATGAGTTAATTGTAGTACAACGGACCTCTGTTGACATAGATTGCCTATTAGTTTCTTCATCCTAGTCAACACAAAGAATTTGAGTTGTGTGATGGGTCAATTGAAGATTCTTCGCCAGATCCTAGTAATCTCGTTGATGATGCATGTTCTTGTACGTGGTTCCGTTATTTTAGCTTGATTTAGTTTGTTGTTTAGTTATATTCAATTAATTAAAGGGTAAAAGACAAAATCCACCGTCGTTGTATGAGTTATATACAAAAAAAACCCTCGTGTTTGGGTATATACCAAATCCCCTGGGCAGCTAACGGTGACTAACGGCAACTAACGGAACGCACTAAAAACGTCGGAGAATCGACCAAGCCCCAACTCAGTTATCTCTCTATAAACGGCCAGGGTTGACAGGTTGTTGATGGGTATTGGAGCCACTAATTCCGACCGCACTCCATCGCCGCCACTCTGTAAACCCAACCCTAGAACCACCACCTCTGTCTTCTTTGTCTCTCTCTCTGATCTGGGCAAAATTAGAGATGGTTGTCACTCCTAGCTTTTTGAAGTTTAGATCTGACATGAGGGAGGCCGGGAATTGAGGAGATGATGGCTGAATTGGTGGTCGTGGAGGTAGTAGGGATTTGGCATCAAGATTCCAGCAGGAAGAGAAAGCTCTCTGCGGCGGCCAAAGATCCTTGAGGCCACGGAGCCGCGATAAATTGGAAGAGTATGTTTCTTCAAAGAGGCGAAAGGAGAAAGCAGAATCTACTGCAGCCTCTAATAGGTGGAACGAAGGTGGGAAGGAGAGTGGAGACAATGTTAATACGGATAAGGAGACATAATAAGCTACTTTGAGGATTGGCGAAGATAAAAGCTTAACGTCCATTGCTGAGATTGTTGATTCCAAGAGTAGAAATAGTAGGAGGCATGAAAATGGAAGTTATAAGAAGTAAGAAAGCTTGAGTCTGGTGGTAGAAAAAGAGGAGAACAATACTAGTAGCAGAGGTGATCCTAAAAGTATGTTGGGTTTTGGGTCCTGGGTTTGCTATTGAAGGAGGCTGCTATGTTTCTTTATGGACTTGCCCAAATTGTTGTTAGGTTTCCAGAAATGGGTTTTATTGCTGGTGGGGTGGTGGTGGTGGTGTTGCTGGTGGGGTGGTGGTGGTATTGCTGTGGTGTTGAAGAACACCAAGAACACCAACCAAGAAAACCAAGAACGATGCGGTATGGACATTTATGTAAATTCACCCTTTCAAGGGTATAATGGTCCCTAAAAAATTTAATTTAACAGAAGGGTGGTAGTTTTTTAACCTCGGTCCACAGACATGTGCCTTTTTGTCTTTGCAGGGGGTTTTGGTATATCCCCGAACACGAGGGGTGTTTTGTATATAACTCATACGACGAGGGTAGATTTTGTCTAATTAAATGAATATTTTGTCTAATTCATATGAAAAAAAGCGGAATAGTTTTAAATTTTGATTAATATGACAATTTGATAATTCATTTAGCATTGTTATGTTTTTTATGAAATAAAAATATATGTTTTATGGGAGAAGATGATTGTCAATATTTTTATTTTACGCTTTTCTAATTATTTATGACTCATATGTTGTTGTATTCGCAATGATGATTCAATTGATGCGGTTATTTTATATTCCACATACTCCAAGCTACTCTAACTATTCTAGTTATTGGATTAGATTATTACATAATATCCATTTGTCTCGTAAACAATGTTCTTTTCCTTTGCCAAATGAAAGTTTGAGTTGATTCAGTAATCATTCTCTTTGATTAGTGATTCAGTATCCATGTTTGTTCACTCCTTTTTTAGTAAAAAATCACATTGCTAATTTTGATTTAAACTTCTGGATATTATGTGATAATGTCTGAAATCGGCTCACTATAAAGTGGTGTGGTACTGAGCAGCACTTCAGGAAGAATTGCCCTTATATATCCTTTAATTTGAGTTTCACATGGGTATTTAAACACTCCTAGTTTAGCCTGCTGGAGTTATCTACCTACCTATACTAAAAGAAGGAGTTGCCCCTGACAGCTAGGCGCCATGTAAGCTGTTCTCACACCGTGGCCCAATGAGGTGCTGCCTCGTCTGCTGGGTGTTCATTCCTTAATTTGACGATTTTGCCCTTGGGTCTCTGGCTTTTGTAGTGTGACATGAGGGGGTCAAAGTGTCTTTTACTTGTACCTTTGAAGAGAAGCTTGTCGAAGGTGGCTTTGTTTCCTGCGTCTCTCTCTCTATGTAACTGTCCTGGCTTCTCATCGCACCCATATCTTCCCTGCATGTTTAGATCAGAGCCGTCAAAGATGCTACCTGCATGTGGGTTCTCTTAAATCGATTCTTCTCTGTTCAGTCCGGAGTTGTAACGGACTTTGTCGATCGAAACGAAAATCAATTGAAAGCTATGGCTACGACTATGGCTATGGCTATGGACGGTGGCAGTAGCGGTGGTGCTCAACAGGTGAGTTTCATCATCTTCTTTTTCTGCATTTTATATCATTCTCAGTTTCTCCGATGTAATTTTTGTTTGCATGTAATGTAGATCGAAACCCAACCACCCTGGTTTGATTATTAGCTTGATCTAATAAACCTCTGAAATTCTCGCCTGTTTATCATTTCTGCATCTGTGACCTTCCTCAATTGACTTCTCTGGTAAGTCTCTATCTCTATCTGTTTATGCTTTTTCCAGGTACTGTTGTGCTTATGTTTCAATTCATCCTCAGCTGAATTTTAGAAATAAGGAGGAACAATTTGTTATGTTTTGAGGTTTGAAGCTTGAATTAATGTTCTCTGTTGAAGGGTTGGTTTTTGAATTATCTTATCTTTTGGGTATTGAGTGTTTTCAATCATTCTTAAATTTGTTGGGTGTTTTCATCTTCTGGGTTGAAGTCTAAATTTATAGCCTTTTGACCTCAAATGATTAAGTAACTGATCTCATCAATAATGAGTTCAAAACAGCTTTTGGTAAGATTTCGTATTGTTATTTGTTTTGATATGTGGTTACTGGAAAAAAAGAAAGAATAGACAATGGGATTACTGATTAGTGAAAGTGCATGATTTTGATCAAACAACATATGAAAAACATATTGGTATAAGATTCTTCTAATTTTGTATTTGATGATTGCAGCATATGATTTTGAATGCTCTTGTGTTCTGTATCTTTCTTGTTTAATTAGGTTAGTGAAAGGCATCAATGTCCAATGAGAGCCACTTGGATGATTTCGATGAATACGGTTGCATTTAGATCAAGAATGATGTAAATCCGAACCCAACCACCGTGGTTCAATTGTGTTGGTTTCCGTTTCTGGGTTTAGTCAATTCCGATAAGCAATTCCGACAAGTGGTGGGAGGGGAGGGGAACCAAATGTGTAATCTACTGATTTTTTGATGGTTCGCATCAATTCCTTTCCGAATTTTGATTAGATTCTCATTTTCGCTCTTCGACCGTGAATTGTAAATTAGGAATTGTTGTTATTACATGGATATTTATTTGGAGATGGGGGTTTCTATATTTGAGTGCTTCCGTTTCGATCTTTTACATGATTCGCAATTTGCTATTTGTTTATGGACAAAACTCAATCTTATAGACTAGATGTCATAAGTATAGAGGAGATGAGTATTTGGTTTTGACTGATTTTGTTCTTGTTCAGTTTCCCGTGATTGGCCGTGATTATTTCTCGCTTGATTGATTACGTTTGTTAATCAGAGAAGTATGGAAAGGATTCCACTGTTTGGAGAGGCAACTCAGACTGGTTTCTGTGAAGCTATTTATGTTGCAGCCAGTGTGGTTATTTACTTCTTTAATTATAAAGACGCGTTTCATTTATCGAGTATAATTATAAATAGGGCATGTCGAGTTGTGCGTTGTAGCTCGACAGGCTGCTTTGGTTCTATAAAATTGCATTTCTACAACCCTGTTAATGGAAGAGGGTTCGATTTGTCGATTTATACTTGTTTAGGTTGTCTTGAATGTTGTTGCGAGAGGCTGTGATGATAGTTTACTACAGTCGGCAAATAAGGCTACAATTTGACTCCTACCTTGGCGTGGCAACCTGGAGGGATCCCCATCTCTCCCTGTTGTAGCCATGGCGGTTTCTTCGCAATCTAATTTCTTTGCAGTAGCAAATCTGACCCTCCCGAAACCAGAAAATGTATGGCACAACAACATAGCTGGAACATATTATGATGCTTATTCATGTTTTGAACGAAGAATACAGCATATGAATCCCGTTGTTTTGCTAGACGTTTCGGTCGATGGAGATCCAGTTGTGGGGATGGTTCCGAGGTATACCCTGTTAATGGAAGATGTTGTTGCAAGAGGCCGTGATAATATCTCACTACAGTCAGCAAATAAGGCTACGATTTTAGTCCCATCTTGGCGTGGCAACCTGGAGGGATCCCCATCTCTCGCTGTTTCATCAATGGCGGTTTGTCGCAGTATAATTGCATCGCAATAGCTAATCTGAGCCTCCCGAAATAAGAAAATTCATAGTCTAGAGGAGATGAGTATTTTGTTTTGACTGGTTTTGTTCTTGTTCAGTTTCTTGTGATTTTCCGTGATTATTTCTCGACTGATTGATTACGTTTGTTAATCAGAGAAGTATGGAAAGGATTCCACTGTTTCGAGAGGCAACTCAGACTAGTTTCTGTGAAGCTATTTATGTTGCAGCCAGTGTGGTTATTTACTTCTCTAATTATAAAGACGCGTTTCATTTATCGAGAATAATTATAAATAGGGCATATCGAGTTGTGCGTTGTAGCTTGACAGGCTGCTTTGGTTCTATAAAATGGCATTTCTACAACCCTTTTAATGGAAGATGGTTCGACTGGTCGATTTATACTTGTTTAGGTTGGCTTGAATGTTGTTGCGAGAGGTTGTGATGATAGCTTACTAAAGTCGGCAAATAAGGCTACAATTTGACTCCTACCTTGGCGTGGCAACCTGGAGGGATCCCCACCTCTCCCTGTTGCAGCCATGGCGGTTTCGTCGTAGTCTAATTGCTTTGCTGTAGCAAATCTGAGCCTCCCGAAACCAGAAAATGTATGGCACAACAACATTGCAGGAACATATTATGATGCTTATTCATGTTTTCAATGAAGAATACATCATAAGAATCCCGTTAGCGCTACCGAGCCATCTGCGGGTTTCAGAGTCCCGCGTAGGAAGTGCCGGACAATGGGAGTGGCTTTCTTTGAAGGTCAACCTATTCTGAACATTCATTAGATTCTATTTTTGTTCTTTATTCTTAAGAGACAGCCCCCATCCAAACAATTCGTAAGCCCACCAAGCCCTCTCGAATGAGTTCTACTGTGGATGATCAGCCACACTGGGACTGTTACAGAGCTTACAGATGCAACCAGTGCCCTCCGGGATGGGTAGTGGCTTGTAGCCTTGTTAGTTACGTTTTAATCGATGTGGATCCAGTTGTGGGGATGGTTCCAATGTATACCCTTGTTGACTCAAAGACTTCTAAGTGTGTTTTGAGAAGTAACTGTTTAGAGAGATGAAAGACAAAGACAAAGTATTTCTAAGGTTCCAAGGCATTGAGATACTAATCAGAGCTTCAAAGCCTTAAGAGTAGGTTTTATTATACTGTGTGATCTAATAATCTTGTGATGCAGGTGTTCTATCTGATATTTAAGATCAGAGACTTGATGCAAATATCCTTGTTATATATGTTTTATATATCTAACACAATTTCAGATATCCTAATCAGAGTGAATCAAAGATTTATGGTCTTAATATTGAAAGATTGTGAAGCATGTTCAGAGCTCCAAGGCCTTGAAATGTGCCTTAAGCTGCTGACAGTTTTACAGAATTAACTTGATTCTCTCTTGCAGGATTTGATCTTTGTTTTTATGTTTTTTTAATGACTTTTACAAGTCTTAAACTGGTTTATTTTGAGTAATGTGTTTCAGAAGTTAACCAGGTTATTGTTTTATTCATATGATCCAGTTTTTATTCAGAACTTGGAAATCCAAACAGACTTAGTGCTGTTATTTTTCTGGATTTTGTTTGTTGTTGTGTTTAATGCTGTTGCAGGTTTTTCAAACGTGCAAATGCAATCTCAACAAACTCCAACGGATATCTACTCAAATCTGTTTTGAATTGCAGTTAGAAAGGATGAAGATTTGCAGGAACTGAGATCCTAAAATCTCTCATTCAGTTGCACAGAGTGGATAAAAGACTTGTTTGAAATTTGAAAGAAAAAGAAGCTTACAGAGAACTGAGAGAGGTGTAATACATTCGTGGAAGATCATACATTCAATCCCACACAAATTCAGGCTTCAGTTATAGATTTCAGAAGATCAATCATTCCTGTTTTCCTGAAGAAGACATCCAGACCTTCACAAGCTTATTCTTCTACTGTGTTCTTCTACTGTATTGTAATATGCTTATCTTCTGTATATCTTGAACCTCACAAAACCTAGTGGTTGGTTGTTCAAGTGAACAACAAGAGGTTCTTCTTAGCTCAACAGTTAGTAGCTGATACTAGATAGGTTTGGAACCACAAGCTGTATAGGTGTAAGGGAGTTCACTTAGGCTTGGAGATCTAGGGCTGTTTCTGTGTGAGTAATAAGAAGTGTTTGCCCAATCCTGGTGGGATTAGATCCCTCGGGCAGAGATTATGTCCATTGGGACTGAACTCTGTAAATTGTCTTGTGTTCTTTACTTTACAGTTTTGCTATTTAATACTGCAAGCAACTCAAATCCAACTAGGGTTTATAAACTGTTCAGAACTGGTGATAGTTCAAGGCCTTGAAGCTTTCTGCTTGCCTTAGAAAGTTTCTGACTAGTTTTGTAAAATCTCAAGGCCTTGAGATTTGAGTCTTTCACTTGTTCACTTAGTTAAAACTTGTGTTTTAGCAAAAAGTTTCCATACTCTATTCAACCCCCCCCCCCCTTCTAGAGTATTTTGGTTCTGTATTTAGTCTACATTACAAACTTTTAATTAGTATCAGAGCTTGGGTCACTACTATAGATCTAACTATCTTGTGACTATGAGTAATCTAGGAGATGGTGGCTTCTCACAAGGAAGGGCAGCAAACAGACCTCCATTGTTCTGAGTGAAAATATCAAGAATCTAGCACTCAAGGCTAAAGACAGTGAAAAATCTCAAAGCCTTGAGACTGAAGATTAGCATGATGTCAAGAGGCCTTAGCATTGATCTCCAATGCCTTGGCTAGGATTCTCAATAAGAAGAGAAACTTTGGTAACTGTGTACGAGAGAATCCTGCAGAGAGAATTCAATATACACCAAGAGTAGAGGATATAAAGAACACAGGAAGAATAGGGTTGTGTGTAGGGAGAGAGTAAGACAATAGCACTGTATGAGAGAGAGACAGGATTTTGGCAGAGCTTTCGCGTATCTCAGGTGATTCTCTGTCCTGTATGGAAGGGTTAACGATCCTATATATAGCGGAGAATGTGACCGTTGTAGTGTGGTTAATGCACCAATCAATGGCGGCTTAATTAGCTTAACCACAACTGTAACAACCCGGAAGTTCTGTAGGGATTAGTTTGTAATAAATTAAAATTTTGTGTTAGCTGTGTAAATCTTTAGCTCAACAGGGATTGCTGAGATTTGTGCCGGCATGAAACCTCAAGAGTGTGACCTCCAAATTTGGGAAATAGTGCAAATGTTGAGAAGCTAGGGGTTCCAGTGTAGTCTATTAACATTTGTTAATTGCTGAATCCTTGGCATTCCGAGGATTCTGATAAAGGGGGATGCGTGAACCTAAGGTAGATTTTTGAGGCCATATAGTGATTTTTATAAAATATGGAGTTTGTTTAATTTCTAAATCTAGCCCAAAACTTTGTAAAGTTATACTTTGACCCCTAGTGCATGTGTGCCAAGTGTTCCACCCAATTGTGCATGAGTGCCACATACCTCCATGAGATGGCAATCACTCTTTATTTTTCCCCACCACCTGGATTTGGAGCATTTTGGGTCACCATCATCATCGCCTTCAACTACTTCCTCCATAACCACCACCAACACCACCAGGTCCTCCACAGAAACACCTCCTACACAACTCCTCTCTCCAACCAGCTACCATAGGAAGTGTCGACCATCACGAGAATAAGAATCCTCAAAGTAATTTCAGTTTTCATTCGAAATTGAGGGAGAAAACCTGAAGATAACGGTAGAACCCTAGGTTATATTTTCGTCAAATTCTCACTCCTCGTTGTCAATTTTAGGGAATAATCGATGTATTCGTCATCCTTTCCCTCAGGAAAGCACGGGAAGCACCAATTCGCACCGTAACTTGCCGGAAAAAAAAGAGGCTGCCGGTTTCTGGACAGCCACGGTCGCCGGAAAAAAGCCATGAACGGCCTGTTTGGGGTAAGCTCCGTTCCGGGCAATTTATTTACTGAAAATTGCATCAAACTGATCCTATTGACCTCCTGAGAACTCTGGGAGCATCAAAACATGCCCAGAATTTCATTTTAACAAGTTTTGACTCGGTGTTCTTGAGATTTCCGACGGGTCTTAGTGTCCTGAAACAACTACGTTTTCTTCCTCATTTGTTAATCTTTTCGGGAATGGTTTGAATCCCTGTACTCTCTAGATCACCCTCTACAAGTTTTTTATTGATTTTAACGTGTGATCTTATCTCTATCCTGCTTGTTTTGGACTTCAAAGTTAGGGGAAAATGTGTATTCTTGTTAGTTTGTTCATGCATGGGTTTGAAGCTGTGTTTTTCTCAAATTTGGAGCTCTGTATCTTTCTCATCAAGTCATGAACTAAGTTGATTCTTTCTCCTGTGTCTTCTCTGGTCATAGCACTTCAAATGTTATGTTGTTTTCCTATCAAACTAAATCTTTAAAGCATCACAATTTGTCCTCAAAGTTGCAGGCAACTGCATTCAAAGTTGACAAACTTCAGAATTTTTCTAAGTATGAAATGTAGCTTGAAATCTCCCAACTTTGATCATCATTATCTCCTGGCATGTTCTGAGTATGTGAAAGTGCAAATATGTTATGTAATCCCTAGACAACTATCTGAAACACCGTAACTTCATATTTTTCAAATTGCTTATCAGCTGATCATAAATCAGCCCTAAAGTGGGCTATTTGTGCAAATTCCACTCAAACTCTGAATTTTTAATAGTTGATCAAAATGATCTTTCTGACTTTCACATTCTTGAGAAAACTTGCTCACGCTATTATTATGCATCTAGGTGTCCAATTGGACTAAATTGACTTTCCCAAGAACTATTTAAGGACCAATATGTATCGGAGGGGCAAAACTGTAATTTCACATAAAAGCTAAGTAATGTTAAAATTAATGTCTTGGAGTTATAAAAATGTCGTACATGGATAATTGGGTCTTAATAGGCTATTTTGGGTTATAGTTGAATGGGTCAACTACTGGGGTCTTTCTGTAATTTTAGCAAGCTGTAGGGGCTTATGTGCAAATAAATGAAAGTTGTAGAATTTAACTCTATGTCTACCTAAGAGTGCTACGGGAGGTGTTTGCTCATTAGTGAGCATAGTTTGACTTGTTTGGGAAAAACGGGCATTGTCTGGGGCTAAAGTGTAATTTAAACAAACTACAGGACCTAGTGTAAATAAAAAAATCTTAAGATTTGATCTTAATTAAAATACTTGGATACTTAGTAACTCTCCAGACTAGCCATTCGGGCCTAACTAAGAGGTTAAGGAACATACAAGGACTGTACTGACAAGATTGAGACTTCAGAGGATTAAATAGTCACTATGGGTAGACAACTAGAATGATATGCATATGCATACTTACCTCACTGATGAGGACGAGTACTGATAAGTGTATTCACTTTGGTATTTTTAGAGATTGAAGAGGATAGAGAATCAGCAGCGCTGATTAGGAGCAATAGGCAGGCTAGAGGTAAGCATAATAATTCTTAAATTTTCTGTTGGTGAATGCCAGAGTACAGGGACGAGTATATGTATACCGGGTACATGGATCTTGGAGTAAGTATGTTGGATCATGCATGTAAATTCATAAATACTAGTGATCATGGATATGTTTCATACTTGTTTTAGATTACTTGGTTGATATACGTAACATGATTACTTTAGACCTTTTATGGTCACTACAGGCTCCGGCCGTCTAGCTGCTGCGGTGGCAGACACACATGAGACCCCATCTACGGGCTTTATATTCATAACCTACGGGCTAAGTCGGTACATTGTTAGCTCCCGACTTGTAGGCAACTAGTACTACCCTCTGGACTGACGATCCAGTAGGGGGTGTGCACACTTAAGGTCTAGTTTGTCTTGGTGGATAGTTGGTTACGGAATTAAAGAAATGGGTTTGGATATGGCATAGTTGAGTATTAGTTTTATATCTAATTTAATGGTTTACCATTTCCTTTAATATTGGATATGAGTCATGTCATATGTCATACATACTTCGGGTTCAGGTTAAACGTTTCCAAAAGTTGTTTATATCTGATCTGTTTTAAAATTAGATATACATGATGACCAGATCTCGTGATGTTTCTGCCTTCCATTTTGGCAGGTGAGTACGTGGAAGGCCATGAAGTAGTCATACACTTAGAAACTAACACTTCCGAGTATAATAACTACAATTGTAAGTTTTATTTATGTTTGTGTTCTTTAATTCTGTTTCGTTACAAAACCGTTAGGTTTAGACTCCTTGCTGAGCACTTCCGTGCTTGGAGGAGGGCATCTCCGGAGAGTCTGGGGGATCCAAGTGTAATTCTCCAGCACTTCAGGATGGGGGTGTTACAAATGGTATCAGAGCATTGGTTCTGTGAGAAGACAGAATTAGGAACTCAACTTATAGGTGGATAGTGTTTTCAAAATTAAATTTGGATAGGAAACAAGAGTAAAACTGGAGTAGGATGGTCGGGGGAGAGCACTGGCGAGAGAGCTATATGTTCATTCTGGGCCAAGTATGCCTATGGTGTTGGAATCTCAGGCTGAGATTCAAGAGGTTGTATTGTTTTACATTATAACAAGACTGCGTGATATTAATAGAGAGTATTGCACATAGAACTAAGCATGGGCGATTTGCTACCGGTGTCATCTAGGAATTCAATAAAGGGGCTGGTATGAATCATGTGGGTGTGAATCAGTCTGGTATGGATATGAAATTATCCGAGAATAACTGTTCTGTCAGCCAGAGAGCTTCCATATGGTTGAATGGAGTTTTCCTAAAACAAAACCTATATTAACTTGTACGGTTAGATAGGGATTGGGATGGTTAGTTTGAGATATAATACTGTAGTTAAATGATACTATCATGCTAGAGGAATAGTCAGGGACTTGATATAGGGTTAGTAAGAACATTTTATGGTATGAACCAATTTGTTATAGTACAATAGTATTTGTGGATATATGTGTTGTCAGCAAGAAAGATAGCATGTGATTGGAGGAAAATCTCTTGAAATAAAACTAATGTTACCTGCATAATAGAACGTGAGCTAAAAGGCTAAAATTTGAGATGTAATCTTGTAGCGGGTTGACCTTGCGAGGCATCCTAGGTCTGCGTAGGTACCTGATAAGGGGAAACATATGATAAATAGTTAGGTTTCATTTGTAGTGGAGATAGAGTTGCATGTGTAGTACGAGTATGCATTTGTAGAATGAAATAAAGGGTAGGATATGGGATATACGTACGTTGGGAGATTGAGTAAGGAATCGAGGAATTTATGAGATGATTAGGAGGTTGGAAATATTCTATCAAGTGTAATTTAGGGGACAAGTGATGGGACTGGGGAAGAAATCAAGACTAAAGGCCAGCGATGAGTGCTATTATATGAACATGGGAGTTGGAATGGTCAGGTAGTGTGAATGATAAGTTGTGGAGCCGGAAGAGCTTCGAGTAGAAACATATTTGAGGGTTAATATCAAAGGTGAAGTCCTAAGTATGAGGGGGCCTGTCTACCATAGGGGTTAATTAACCAGGATAATGGTGGAAATGAGGGGAGTGAACATAGGTGGATAACTCATAGTTACAGGGAAATGGTGAAGTGTTATATACAGAGTTAAGGGTCATGGTAATGTAGGAAATTTTCATTCAACATGTTATGGGTAGAAATTGGAGGATCCATATATGAGTGTTGTACTCAGATAAGAGAGACGGGGGGATCATGGTAGAAGTAACGAGGAAGGGGACTGAGTAACTCTTAAATATTTTAGGGACAAGGGAGACACAATATGGTGGTGAAATAGAGGAGCTAATACGAGATCCAAGAAGGAATGTTTCCGAAAAAAGGATTGGGTACATTAGAGATTGATGTGGGGTTATGTTTGACTGATGGAAGGATTATAAGAAAAAAGGATAACCTATTAATCAAGATGATCACTTAGTTAGGAAGTGCGAATCGTAGCATATTCATGGGATGTGAAGGTCATGATGCGGGAAAGGTGGGTAATCATAATAAAATGAAGGAGATCCAGGCTTGTACTCACATGGATTGGGAAAGGCAATGAGAGGCACAAGTAGATGGGAGTTAAGTATGGAAATTCAGACTCAAGAGAATAAGCTAAGATGGTCGTGCTTTGGATATCCTTTTTGCGGGTAGTATTAAGTGCCTGAAAAGAGTATAGGAGCGAAGATAATTACATTGATTACAACACTAAGAGATTGTTAAGAGAGAGTTGAGCAGGACCGGTAATTGCGAGACACATTGGAAACAGAATTGATTAAGAATTGTGTGTAAGAGTAAGTAACAAAAAGGATGGCGGGATATGGAAAGGTCTGAACCAGTAATAGGGTAAAGGGAGTGACACGTACGGGGATGGCAGGTGAAAGCCTAACGGCCATGACGGGTATATGTGGAAGAAAAGGAATCGGTGAGTGATGGAAGCAGAAGGGGGAAGTTATGCATAGTGGGTAAAAAAAAATTATTATAAAGGTTAAAGGATCGGGAACTGGAGAGAAATTTGGGAATTGGATGGTTAATAGTGACAGAAAAAAATTCCAGAGAAGAGAATTGGGAATAGGTTGTCAAGCATGGGTAGTAAGTCCTGGAACGTTAGGTAGTGTTACAGATTGTCAGTAACTATAAGGAGGTGGTGAGAATGTGAGGGGATTACGAAGAGTGGGACGATGAGAATTGTGGTATCCTAAGGATGGATAGAATAGTGAAGAAGTTCGTCGAGATGAATTACGAGCATTGCATCAAAGGTTGCAGCAACGAAGTAAGGACACTAGGGAGGGAATAAATCATTTTGGGACAAGGAGGCACGAAGGAGCATCTGGAGAAAGTAAATGGACGCGACACGACGAAATTGAAGAATGTCATCGGTGAAAGCTAAACCAAAGAAGGGAAGGAACAAGGCGTTAAGGAAGGCAATACTATATGATATGTTCAAATAATAACAAATCGGTTTATAATTTACAGTGGAAGTTGAATGGGAATAAGGGAAGCTAGTAAAGACATCAAAAGTGGAGGGGGATATAATCTTAGCTTTCACTCAGGAAGCGATCTTCGAAGGACAATGGAAAGCAGTTACTAGGTGTTACCTAGGGCATGAAACATTCATCCAGGGTAAGAGATCAGATTACGTTGAGATGTTCATACATGAAATTTGCAGGAATGACAAACTTAAAGGTGGTAAGAAGGTATGCCAAAGGTTTTGGAAAACGTGTCGGAGTATTACGATAATTGGCAGAAAGGAATGGTGGAGACGATTAAGACCAACAAGGACACTCATGGGTGCAGGATTTTGGGAATTGGAGGCATAACAGGGAGATTACATTATCAATGCACGTTCTACCAGGAGTTGTAAGGACTAGAGTGGGGGCATATAACTGTTAAATGTGTGACTTAGACGTGATATGGATGAAAGGGGTACGATAGTAAGTTGAGATTGGTATAGGCTCCAAGTTAGGGAATGGGAGTTAAGCTATTATAGCAAAACCTGTAAGATTCAGTGGTCAAGGGATTATAGTCTACAACATGACGATATCAGGTCAAAGTATTTATGTGGAGCAGAATAACCGAGACGATAGAGAATACGAGCAACGAGGAAACTTGTCAGCGTTAGAAATACTGGGACAGACAATAGGAGGTTGTGATTATCACCCAGCTTGGTATCGACGACCGTCGAGAATTCACAAGGAGATGATCTGTAAAGCAAGGGAACCAACATGGATTCTGATGGAATAAGGGAAATGTTCGAGGAATAGGTGAGGTTAGGTGATCTTCGGGGACGAAGATTCTTTTAAGTGGGCTAGAATGTAACAACCTGAAAGTTCTGTAGGGATTAGTTTGTAATAAATTAAAATTTTGTGTTAGCTGTGTAAATCTTTAGCTCAACAGGGATTGCTGAGATTTGTGCCGGCATGAAATCTCAAGAGTGTGACCTCCAGATTTGGGAAATAGTGCAAATGTTGAGAAGCTAGCTAGGGGTTCCAGTGTAGTATATTAACATTTGTTAATTGCTGAATCCTTGGCATTCCGAGGATTCTGATAAAGGGGGATGCGTGAACCTAAGCTAGATTTTTGAGGCCATATAGTGATTTTTATAAAATATGGAGTTTGTTTAATTTCTAAATCTAGCCCAAAACATTGTAAAGTTATACTTTGACCCCTAGTGCATGTGTGCCAAGTGTTCCACCCAATTGTGCATGAGTGCCACATACCTCCATGAGATGGCAATCACTGTTTATTTTTCCCCACCACCTGGATTTGGAGCATTTTGGGTCACCATCATCATCGCCTTCAACTACTTCCTCCATAACCATCACCAACACCACCAGGTCCGCCACAGAAACACCTCCTACACCACTCCTCTCTCCATCCAGCTACCATGGGAAGTGTCCACCATCACGAGAATAAGAAGCCCCAAAGTAATTTCAGTTTTCATTCGAAATTGAGGGAGAAAACCTGAAGATAACGGTAGAACCCTAGGTTATATTTTCGTCAAATTCTCACTCCTCGTTGTCAATTTTAGGGAATAATCGATGTATTCGTCATCCTTGCCCTCAGGAAAGCACGGGAAGCACCAATTCGCACCGTAACTTGCCGGAAAAAAAAAGTGGCTGCCGGTTTCTGGACAACCACGGTCGCCGGAAAAAAGCCATGAACGGCCTGTTTGGGGTAAGCTCCGTTCCGGGCAATTTATTTTCTGAAAATTGCATCAAACTGATCCTATTGACCTCCTGAGAACTCTGGGAGCATCAAAACATGCCCAAAATTTCATTTTAACAAGTTTTGACTCGGTGTTCTTGAGATTTCCGACGGGTCTTAGTGTCCTGAAACAACTACGTTTTCTTCCTCATTTGTTAATCTTTTCGGGAATGGTTTGAATCCCTGTACTCTCTAGATCACCCTCTACAAGTTTTTTATTGATTTTAACGTGTGATCTTATCTCTATCCTGCTTGTTTTGGACTTCAAAGTTAGGGGAAAATGTGTATTCTTGTTAGTCTGTTCATGCATGGGTTTGAAGCTGTGTTTTTCTCAAATTTGGAGCTCTGTATCTTTCTCATCAAGTCATGAACTAAGTTGATTCTTTCTCCTGTGTCTTCTCTGGTCATAGCACTTAAAATTTTATGTTGTTTTCCTATCAAACTAAATCTTTAAAGCATCACAATTTTTCCTCAAAGTTGCAGGCAACTGCATTCAAAGTTGACAAACTTCAGAATTTTTCTAAGTATGAAATGTAGCTTGAAATCTCCCAACTTTGATCATCATTATCTCCTGGCATGTTCTGAGTATGTGAAAGTGCAAATTTGTTATGTAATCCCTAGACAACTATCTGAAACACCGTAACTTCATATTTTTCAAATTGCTTATCAGCTGATCATAAATCAGCCCTAAAGTGGGCTATTTGTGCAAATTCCACTCAAACTCTGAATTTTTAATAGTTGATCAAAATGATCTTTCTGACTTTCACATTCTTGAGAAAACTTGCTCACGCTATTATTATGCATCTATGTGTCCAATTGGACTAAATTGACTTTCCCAAGAACTCTTTATGGACCAATATGTATCGGAGGGGCAAAACTGTAATTTCACATAAAAGCTAAGTAATGTTAAAATTAATGTCTTGGAGTTACAAAAATGTCGTACATGGATAATTGGGTCTTAATAGGCTATTTTGGGTTATAGTTGAATGGGTCAACTACTGGGGTCTTTCTGTAATTTTAGCAAGCTGTAGGGGCTTATGTGCAAATAAATGAAAGTTGTAGAATTTAACTCTATGTCTACCTAAGAGTGCTACGGGAGGTGTTTGCTCATTAGTGAGCATAGTTTTACTTGTTTGGGAAAAAACGGGCACTGTCTGGGGCTAAAGTGTAATTTAAACAAACTACAGGACCTAGTGTAAATAAAAAAATCTTAAGATTTGATCTTAAGTAAAATACTTGGATACTTAGTAACTCTCCAGACTAGCCATTCGGGCCTAACTAAGAGGTTAAGGAACATACAAGGACTGTACTGACAAGATTGAGACTTCAGAGGATTAAATAGTCACTATGGGTAGACAACTAGAATGATATGCATATGCATACTTACCTCACTGATGAGGACGAGTACTGATAAGTGTATTCACTTTGGTATTTTTAGAGATTGAAGAGGATAGAGAATCAGCAGCGCTGATTAGGAGCAATAGGCAGGCTAGAGGTAAGCATAATAATTCTTAAATTTTCTGTTGGTGAATGCCAGAGTACAGGGACGAGTATATGTATACCGGGTACATGGATCTTGGAGTAAGTATGTTGGATCATGCATGTAAATTCATAAATACTAGTGATCATGGATATGTTTCATACTTGTTTTAGATTACTTGGTTGATATACGTAACATGATTACTTTAGACCTTTTATGGTCACTACAGGCTCCGGCCGTCTAGCTGCTGCGGTGGCAGACACACATGAGACCCCATCTACGGGCTTTATATTCATAACCTACGGGCTAAGTCGGTACATTGTTAGCTCCCGACTTGTAGGCAACTAGTACTACCCTCTGGACTGACGATCCAGTAGGGGGTGTGCACACTTAAGGTCTAGTTTGTCTTGGTGGATAGTTGGTTACGGAATTAAAGAAATGGGTTTGGATATGGCATAGTTGAGTATTAGTTTTATATCTAATTTAATGGTTTACCATTTCCTTTAATATTGGATATGAGTCATGTCATATGTCATACATACTTCGGGTTCAGGTTAAACGTTTCCAAAAGTTGTTTATATCTGATCTGTTTTAAAATTAGATATACATGATGACCAGATCTCGTGATGTTTCTGCCTTCCATTTTGGCAGGTGAGTACGTGGAAGGCCATGAAGTAGTCATACACTTAGAAACTAACACTTCCGAGTATAATAACTACAATTGTAAGTTTTATTTATGTTTGTGTTCTTCAATTCTGTTTCGTTACAAAACCGTTAGGTTTAGACTCCTTGCTGAGCACTTCCGTGCTTGGTGGAGGGCATCTCCGGAGAGTCTGGGGGATCCAAGTGTAATTCTCCAGCACTTCAGGATGGGGGTGTTACAACAACGGCACGTTCGTCCGCGTATATAGGGACCGTTACAGCACGTTATCCGCGTATACCGGAACCGTTACGAGGTTGACCGGGTTTGACCGGGTTTATGGAGCTCTTGCCATAAATCTCTCAAAAGCAGTTACTAAGGGTCGCACGCGGGCTTGGTTGTCGCTCGCGCGCGACAGGACTTACTCTAGCCTCCAAACCACTAAGTCCCTACAGGTCCCGTGTGGTGGTATGCGAGGGCCCTTTCTCGCAGCCCCCACATGGATCCGCACGGCTGGTGATCCAGTGTGTGTGGAGCACAGCTAGGTGTGCTGGATGATCGCCACGTGGCTAAGATCTGCTTGTCTAGAAAGCACTATCTACATTAGCCCCCTTTCTGCGCGTGAAGACGCATAGCCGGATAGGCTTCCATGCGCAGAAACCAACGTACGCGTCGCCGCCACGCACCAATTCAAATAAACGCAAATTCAGCCCCCGTGCGTGTCATTATGACCTAAAATCCCTAGAGTCGTGTCTTCTGGTCTTTTAGGGTTTTAGGCATGACGTCGGCTTGTCCTGTGATTGCGCGATTTGACGGTGACGGTTGCGATTCGACTACTGAAAGGACGCAACCCTTCATTGTTTTTGGATAAATACTCTGTGCTCTCCATTGTTGCAAAGCATCACTTCTTTCTCTTAAAGTGAATGATACCCGGAATCCTTCAAGAGCAGATTCAAATAATCAATCATCAATTCTTTCTTGTCAATCGTCTTCTTCAGCTGTCTGCATCCAAGCAAGCTTTACCAAAACAAGGTTGGCCTTGCTCAATTCCATTTATTGTACTGATATATTCTTTGAACTATATTGGATCTGCAAACCCATAACTATCTGAAACATGCCACTTCATTGGAAATTACAAGAGAGGCCTTGTTCTTTGCACTCAGAACTAATTAAATCCCCAGATTGTAAGGGTTTTGAATGTAGGGTTTCTGAGATTCCCAGTAATATAAACGATTCAAAGCTTTCAAAACCCAAAATTGACACTGAACTGTTCGTCTTCTCTTTGACAAAACATTATTGCTTCAATCGAAAACTCGAATTGATTCCTGAAATTCGAACTGAAAGTGTGTGTATTTCTCCCCCTTTTTTTTCTTGCTCTTCCGAAGGAATGGCGAAGACAAAAGGAACCAAATTCGTTAAAGAAATGGAGGAGATACCTGATCTTCCACAAACCTTATGGCGGAAAGCCCCCTATTTGGGCGGAAAAGACTTTTATCATGATAGGGTTAAGGTGAAGAATCTGCCGACTCCTGTTCCATCTGATGAGTTGCAGACATTGACCCCACCTGTTAACGCAGCTCTGCTGGAATTGATCGATTCCAAGGATGTGGTTAGATTAGGGGTCGAAAATTGATTTTTCCCCCATACTGCAATTTGTACCCAGGCGTTTGTTCAGAAATTGGACTTCATGGATGAGTGGATCGACCATGTGTTGACCAACCATGCGATCACATTGAACAATGCCGGCATCTATTTTGCCGTCCGTGCTATGAAGGGTGCTGCCGTGAAGTTGGACCATTCCATGCTTCTAAACCTTCTCTCGCGTTACTCGCCTGCGACTCACACATTCCACTTTGCTGAGTTCGAGGCTGCTCCCACTCGGGAAGATGTACACATGCTGTATGATCTTTCTCCTGTTGGTGAGGTGGATCCTCTAAGCCCTTTGAGGACCGATCTGGAACTCGCTCTCTACAAGCAAATGGAGGAGTGCTTGTCAGAGGTTAAGAAAATTTCCACCCGGTGGACGTCTGCGAAGCCTCTTCCTGACTGGCAGCTAGTTGATACATCTGCGAAGAACACTTGGGGCAAGTGGGTGCAGTACTTCTTCCGCGATTATGCGAGTAGTAGTACCACCAAGAAACTTCTGAGCCAGAACCCGAAGGCTAAAAATTAAGTGAATGGGAAGGGTTATCATCTAACCCTGTGTGCTTTTCTCTGCGCCTGGTTATCGAGGTATTTGATTGATGGCAACCCTCATGATGGGGTTTTCTACCATGTCCTCCCTCTTGCTGTGAAACTGACCCTTGGTTAAAGAGTTGCACTTGGGCCACTAGTCTTGGGCACCCTGTACCACAGATTGGATCAACAGGTTGTAGCAACCAAAGACTCCCGCGGCCGCCTGGATGTGTTAACCTATGTTAACATTGCTTTCTTGACCATGTGGGTTTTTGAGCGATGACCCTCCTATGCTCATGTTCCTTCTAGGCCCAACAAATGGTGCATCCCAGGTGCGGAAGAAGAGCTTAACAGTGGCAGGGCTGCGAGATGGTTTGGAACTCACTTTCCTAAATGTACCTGGAGCCTGATATGCGACGATCGCAGCAAATTTACGGCTAGGCCTTATGCCACGCGCATTGAGAATGTGCGATGGTTCCCAAAATTTTATCATTCCAAGGCTGTTTCTTTCTCGGAAGATCTTCTTTTCGAGGGTCATAAGCGTTTCCATGAGCGTTATCGCGAGTTCTTCTGCTGGTGTCTAAGGGGTTCTCTTCCTGATCTTGACGAGTATGTTCGCGAGCTTACTCCTAGGTACGAGAGGATCACGGTGGATGTCGATCCCACTCGCGTTTCTCCCCAGTTTGGCTTTGATGCGGTGGAACCATCAATCTAGCCGCAGTCCATCATAAGAGGCTGCTACAAGCGACTACTGTCTGGCGAGTGCCAAACGATCTTAAGGAGCAACCTTCCCTTTGAACAACCCCTAGGTAACCGCGCAGGTGGCTACTCGAAGAATTGGGTCGCCTATTGGAATACCCAGCAAGCGAGGTTTGAAACACAGTCGACCCCTCGGCCGAGCAGAGCTCCTGTGATCAAGAGAAATTCCTTCCCTTTCCGTCCTAACTGTAGTTTGGACAACTCCCAATATGGCTGCTACTCGCTGTTGGACCACGAGAATCACCTATGCCCCTCCACCATTTTTGAAGATAAGATGGCTACAGTTAGGGAAGGTGCTTCACATGTCATCAAGTACAGCGAAGATTTTGTCAAGGTAAACAATATCCTTTACGCATGTCAAATTCCTTTATCTTGATATATCGAAACTTATACTCCCTTCTCTGTTGTAGTGCTATGTGAGGAGGTTTGCATCTGGTGAGCACTCTACGTCGCTGATCACCACCATTGTTGCTAAGAGAACGCAGGGTGAGACGATTCGGCTAGCAATGGGAATGGCTCCCGCAATTGAGGCCCGAATTCGCGAGGTCATGGACGTATTTTCTGGCTCGCTGATAGACAACACGCCAGCCTTGTCTCCTCCCAGGAACGATCCGTCTCCTCCAGCAGCTGCTGCTCCAAGGGCAAAGAGACGAAGACAAAAGGGAATCACAATCTCTTCCCCTATTAGTGCCCCAACTTCCTCCCCTGCGAAGTCCCTTATTTCCAGGGACAAAGGCAAAGGTCGCATTCCAAGCAAGGCGCGGAAAGAGCTCGCGGTCGAGACTTTTGTTCTGTTTGTTCAGGAGGATGAGGAGGATGAGAGAAGGGAAGTGAGAGAAAGAGATGATGATGAAGAAGAAGAGAGAGTCGAAGATGTCAGAGAAGAAGAGAGAGATGAGATACAATAGGAAGAGTCGGAAGGTATCTCAAACGTACTTATCTTCTCATTATCTTAACCTTGCAATCTTTTGGTGAACAGTTTGTTCCTTTGCAGATGACGATGGAGAGACCATCAGCGGCCTTCTAGCCAAGAGGCAGAAGAGGGGTTCTCACTCTTGTGTTTCCAGTGAAACCATAGACGAGGACATCCTTGCTGATTCTAGGAGAACAGCTGCGGAGGCTGCTGAAAGAAGAAGGAAGCGAGAAGAAGAGGAGATTGAACGTATAAAGCAAAGGAGCTTAGAAGAGCAACATGTTGACGACTTGGCGCGGCAAGCCTATGAAACAGATGCGGCTCAAGAGGAAGATGCAACTCAAATCTATGAGGAAGATGCAGCTCAAGAGGAAGATGCGGTTCAAGAAGAAGATGCGGCTGCTCTGGAGCAGGCTCAAGCGGACTTTGATGAAATCGCAGGCGGCAATGAAGATGAGATTTTTAATCTTGCGGTAACTTACCGAGACGTGATTATTGGTGCATTAAAGCATGGCTTATCGAAAGCCGACATTCTCCGCTGGCTAGTAAGCAAGTGCGGTGAACCTTCAGGTAATCATTTGAGCAGTGCTTGTGAACTAGGCTTAGTAACCCGATCATCATCATGACTGGTTTCTTCGCACCCCAGGTCACGCTCGCCTTAAGGATATGCTTAACGAAGACACATTAATAGGGCATGGTATTGCGTCCTTAGCATATGACGAAGATGCTACAATCCCACCTACGCGTGCAGGTGCTCGCTCTTGGTTTACCAAAATAATAAAATATTGTTTGACACAAGTTACCTCACATCGTCCTATCTTGTATCGCAGGTAATGCTGGTGAAATCATGTTGGAACAGAGGAGTCAACCTTCTGCCTCTTATGTCCCAGTGCGAAGTTCTCATATCGAGAAGCCTGTCGTAGCTGCTGAGCATGCAGGAGAGCCCTTGGAGGATGTCATCGAAGTCTCTGATGATGCCGAAGCTAACACTGTGCTGATGGAGGAAGATACTAAAGCTGATGTTGAGGAAATGGAAGCAGATGCTGCTGAGGCTGAGATTCGTGAGCAGATCGTGGAAGATGTAGGATCACATGTGAACGTGAATGTTTAAATGAGCGCTCCTGAGTCTCACGAGCCTTTCGCCTCTGAAGGCGTCCCTAATCAAGCAGCAACTTCTACTGTTGCTATTCCCCCAGCAGGGATTGAGCCTCTAGAGATTCCTCAAGCATGGAGCTTTTGGAGTTCGCAGGTAGGAGCTGCAATCGCACTTGGTGCGGCCTATACCCTTCCTGCCAATTATGAAGAGCTAGAGCTTGCAGCTGATAGAAGAGCAATGGAACGAGGACAGCCTTCAGCTGCCCCAGCAATGTGCATTCCTTCTTTGCGCGAGATCCTCGAAGGAACTGGTATGTTATCACTTTTCCTGTTCGCCTCTTGCATTTTCATTTACAAGCTTCATGTTCTAAACTTTATTTAACATTGTTTAGGGTTGAAGCAAGCTGATGTGGACTGGCTGGTTCGGATGCGTCTCTCCTATCCTCGATCTTTTGCACGGTCTCTGGAGATAGAACCCTTTAACAGGAGGCTGTTCTTGACTGAAGCCATCTGGATTTTGGAGTAGCTGTCTGCGGCCACACCTGCGACCATCTCTCCTCAGAGTGCGCAGTTTCTTTTCAGCATGTTCCAAGGCCTTCAAGCCAAAGTTTAGGGCAAGCTGGGCTTCGGGTACCTTGTCAACAGAGTCACCCAGATTCGCGCGGCTTTGAATTTGAAGCACGGCTTCCATAACCTCGCAGATGAGGGGCAAAAAGTAGAGAAGCAAAGGCAGAAAACTGAAGAGGCTGTGAAGCTCTTCCATGAGATGAGCACCAACTACGAGCAGTTGAAGCGAGAAGTGGACCAAGTGACAAATTTGTCACTTCAGTTTTCTCCTGATGACTCCCTGATCAAAGACTTATTTTGAACAATAGCAAGTGTTTGTTTTGAACAAAATGTTAAAACATTATTGTTAATGTTGCTAGGGTTTCCCCCCCCCCCCCCCCTTTTTTATTCAAGGCTTGAATGCCCGTTTTGCCCTTCCCGGGATTTTCTCGAATATCTTTGTGCGTATAAATTATGACGTCAGCTAGCGATATTCTGCCTTGATTTTTGCGCCAATTTCTTATCAGATAAGAACGCTTTCCTTGGGAAGTCCATCCGTATCATGACCTTCCGTCATTAATTAGGAAACGCATATGAATCGTCGTAGCCTTTAGTAGGGTAATTGAATGTTACCTCTTTCAAGGTGTAAGTGATTGATTCTTACCCCTTTTCCAAGCTTTGTTGACTCAGCTAGGGAACTGAAGAGTCTCCGTAGGGTCTATATAAGCCCTACCTCTTGTTGTTTGGGTTCTTCATCCCAAAATGTGGCTTGCCATGAGTCCCTACGACTGCTGGCTTCAACGCTTGTCTTTCGTTGATTCAGGGCAACTTCAAGTTGTGAAACCTGAGTTTGTGCTTTTTGCCATAGAAATAGCTTCCAAGATCTTCTCTACTAGGCTTATTGATCTTCATAACCATCGTAAAGAAGATGCACATAATACCTCATGCTTGCTCGAAGAATTTTCTTCGTCTACTATGTTTGCAGGTCGTACTTTTGGCTGCCTTCCGGCGAGGTGCAGTACTGTACTGACCTTCTTACCAACTCCTAACGAACGGCGGATTTCTCCTCTAGCTTTCCCGGAGGAGAACTTCTTGCCTCCACATTCTTGAACTCGGGGTGGCGAGCCATTGTGCTCGTCTTCGTGGACAAGGAGCCTCTTGCCCCAGGAGTTGCTGCTTGCCTGTTCTTCACTGCCGCATACGCCTGAACAGGTGGTTCATCGGGCACATCTCTTGGGCAAAAGACCAGACAGAGGCCTTGTCAGATCCTGAGATCTTGAAGATGCGACGCATAGCTTTTGTAGCGTTTGTAGGCCGTTCATTTTATAGAAAGACCCTACTTGCTACAGATCTTTGGTCGCAGACTATTAAGCCGCATAGCCTTTGTTAGATCATGTAGGCCGATCATTTTACAGTAAGGATTTCCTTTCTGTTTAACTTTTTCTTGTAGGCTGCTATCTAGATGAATTGTAAGTCATTTTGACTATGTAATTAGCTCAGTCTGAGCTCTTGCTTGTAAGCAGCTATCTAGACAGATAAATTTTAAGTCATTTTGACTCATAATAAAGCGCTTTGTATTATTTGATGTTCGTGTCACAACAATTTGTAGTTTCACATGCGTATTGGCAAACTTCGCCTCTTGTAGTGTCCTATTCTCACTTTGCGTTGTTGCTCTGATTTGCTATCCAATAGATAGATTCGCAGATTAAAAAAAAAATCATTCATGAAAACTGCTATCTTAGTAGATGAGTTTTTAGATCGTTTGAGATCGCATTTGCATAGTTTTGCTATCTTGGCAGATAGGCTTGAGGATCACTTAAGATTGGACTCAAGTGTGGCTGCTATTTCGGCAGATAGGCTTGAGACCAATTAAGATCATATTCGCATAGTGCTGCTATCACGACAGATAGGCTTGAAGATCACTTAAGATCATATTCGCATAGTGCTGCTATCACGGCAGATAGGCTTGAAGATCACTTAAGATCATATTCGCATAGTGTTCCTATCACGGCAGATATGCTTGAAGATCACTTAAGATCATATTCGCATAGTGCTGCTATCACGGCAGACAGGCTTGAAGATCACTTAAGATCATATTCAATTAATGCTTCTATCTTAGCAGATAAACTTTCGCTATTGAGAAATGAAGAAATAAATAAAGCGATAAAGACAGCTGAAATCATAAAATTCTTCCCGTTTGGGAAAAGTCTTTTATTATAAACACCCTCATATGGGAGAGTTGAGATTACAATTCCCTCATATGGGAGAGAAGATTCATGAATCTTTAACAATACAAAGCATAAAGTAAGCATTGCAATCTAACGCATGTAATGAGAGGAGTTAAGGATAATACTTCTTAATCCAGCGCATGTTGACTGAGCTTGGGGTTGAGGCCGTCCCATGTAGCCTTTGTATATTGCAGTAGCCATTGTCAAAGACTTCTTTGACTTCGAAGGATCCTTCCCGGTTGGCTGCGAATTTTGGGTGAGCCGCCTCCCGCATGCAGTGGTCCGATGCGCGCAAGACCAGGTCCCCAACTGCGAAATCTCGACGTTGGACTGTTTTGTTGTACGCGCGAGCGATCCTTTCCTGGTATCGCTTGTTAGTCCGCTTAGCCTTCTCCTGCTTTCCTTCTAACAGGACCAAGTCATGATCGCGTTGATTCTCGTATAGTGCATGGAAGGCCAACCTTGCAGAGTTGACTTTTACCTCCGCAGGTACTACAGCTTCAACTCCATAACATAAAAGGAACGGGGAGACTCATGTGGGCGTCCTCGGAGAAGTTCGATACGCCCACAAGGCTATGTTTAAAGAATCAGCCCATTTCTTGTGGTCGTCCGCGACCATCTTGCTCAAGATTCTCAACAACGTCTTGTTGGTTGCCTCCGCCTGACCATTCCCTTTCGGATAATAGGGGGTAGAACATATCTGCCTTATGTTGTACTCCGCTAGCTTCGCAGCTACCTGGCGATTGACGAAGGGGGTACCATTATCCGAGAGAATTGTGTTAGGAATTCCGAATCTGCATATGATGTTCTCCTGGATAAAATGGACTACAGCGAGCGCATTTGCTGTCTTCAGTGGTATTTCTTCTACCCACTTAGTGAACAATTCGGTCGCGGTGAGAATAAACTGGTTCCCGTGCGAGGTTGGTCGGATAGGGCCAACAAAATCCAAAGCCCAAGTATGGAACGGCCATGGTGTGCCCAGCGCATGTAGATATACGGCAGGAGCATGTACTAGGTTGCCTTTGAATTGACACTCTTGGCATCTTCTCACTTTAGCGCGGCAATCTGCTTCCATGGTGGACCAGAAGTAACCGACCGTGAGGAGCTGTCTGCATAACTTCGCACCTCCCCTGATGCTCCACTTGATGAGAGAGGTCCATCACCTCTTGTGCTTCCTTGCTGTCTAGGCATCGCAGCAGGTTACCCTCGTGGCCCCTTCGCCAGAGTATATTTTCTTGCACCACGTACCGTGCTGCTTTCCTCTTTAGTTTCTCGACTTCTTTTCTCGACTCAGGCTCAATCCCCTGTGTGAGAAAGTCAAAGAGTGGCTTCCTCCAATCCACGTCATCATCGACCAGAGCAATAGATAAAGAGTCCTTGATCAGTGCGCAACTCTCGCAATTTCCTTGGATCAACGCCGCAGCCGCTGACATGTCCGGCCAGTGAATCCCATACCTTTGGGCTTTTCGATAGATTGACACCTCACTTTCCCCACAAGTATGTTGGTGAATATTTTCTAACAGCGCTTATCCCTCCTGCTGTGAGACGCATCGCATGAGTATTCCGCCTGGGCCTTTATAGTAGAGGGTGTTGTCATGTATGCAATACCCCTTGGTGGATGCCCAGTTTTCTTTACTCGTTCCTTCTGCGATGGCACGCAATATTGACTTTCTCCAGTCTGCATCATCCATGCATCCGTCCTCACACGCGTCCTCTGTCAACGCTGATAACGCCCAAATAGGGGTTATCTTATAGCCTGAAAAGACGTGTATGTGTGCTGGAAAACCGCGTTTTAGCCAGAATTCACCCTCAGAAAGCCTCGGAAATTAGAACGAGATGTTTATTTGCTCTTCGTAAATTTCTGCTTATTTCACGCATTTCGAGATATGATCACGGGTTTGTTCATGTTGTCTTTACAGGAACAGGTTCGGGAAGCGCATTGGGATGCGTGCCGAGACAGAATCGGATTCGCCTCGGGAAACGTGCAGAAAATGCTCGGAGCAGGATTTGACCGAGACTGGTAAAAGGGAGAGTGGAACAGAAAACGGAAAGACTGGAGGAGAAACGAGCAGGGAAAACCGACCGAGGAAGCAGAAAACGCCAAAACCGAGAATGATCGGGATGCGCTCGGTTGACAATATCTTGAGCTTGACTTGGAATTTTGAAGTGAAACCAAGAGCAAAAGAACGGAGACGTCAAGGGCTTTCCGAAAACAGGTTATAATGCTGAAACGGAGTCCGGCCGAAAAACCGACTCTCGTCAAGTGTGGGTCCCAGACAGGCCACGCCCAAGTAAGGAGTCTCGTTTCCCGGTGTCCGGAGTCATAAGAAACTATTTCATGTTCGGGACGATTTCCGGGACAGTTTTGACCTAGGGGTATTTTGGTCATTTTGGCACCGGGCCCGGGTTTCCGGAGTCAAGTTCAGATTTTGTCTCCCAATTTCAGGCAGCAGTTTTCCTATGGCCAGAGTCAGGATTGGGCATAATTTGGAGCAGTTTTGACCCAGGGGTATTTTGGTAATTTTGACAAGTTTCGGGTCAAAACGCAGGCCGATGCAGAAAAGAGCAGTTTTTCTTGCTGTCTGTGTATTATACGCAGGATGCTGCGTATTATACGCAGACAGCAAGCCAGAGGGAGGATTTTTGGCCAGTTTCTGACCCTGTCTGCGTATTATACGCAGCATCCTGCGTATTATACGCAGCCAGGGGAAGAAAATACGCAGGAAAATGAAAAAATACGCAGCCTTGCGTATAATACGCAGCCAGGGGGGTGAAATACGCAGCCAGGATGGAAAAATACGCAGCCAGGGAGGAAAATACGCAGAAGTCAACACATGTCAGGCTACTGTCTGCGTATTATACGCAGAGCCCTGCGTATTTTACGCAAACAGCACAAATTTTGAGGCGGTTTCGGTCAGTGGCAGTTTCGTAAATAAAGGCAGTTTCCAGAAAAGTTTTCAGCACTATATAAAGACTCGTCCAGACTTGTTTTGAAGAACAATAAACACACATCAACACATCCACGGAAAAGTCGGAGCATCCCCGGAGAGCACGGAAACGTGAATCCAGATTCAAGACACTCGTTTGCTCTTATTCTCTCTATTATTCAAAAACTGTGTTATTTACATATGAATTTCAGTAGCTAAACTTTTTACCTAGGTTCTCGGTGAACCTAGGGTTTCGTGTTCAGAGATTAGTTCTATGTTTTGACTATGGATTCATGATTACAGTATCTTAATATCAGCAGCTTTATTCGTTATTCTGTCTTTGAATTTTACTGTTCATGCATGCTCGGCTTGATCACCCAGAATTGCTACAGACCCGAGCCGGTAGGTGAAAACGTCTGGTTAGGGTTAGGAAGAGAAGACAGAATTTAGCACCTTACCCCGATGGGCCGACTAGCGAAGGGGAGATAGGACTAGCCTGAAATCGTTGAGACCAACTGTTAGAGAATCTGACCCGGGGCATCAGGACAGGTTAGAAACCCTAGCAGCCTTAGAACGAGACTGCAGACTTAGGCAGCTTAACAGGAATCCGACAGTCTGCAGGATTGTGATAACGTGCAGGAAAAGAAAAGATACTGCACAATTGGTACGTGGCACGGATAACGAGACTGCTGTGTGTTTTCATGTCAAACAAAGAACGAAAATCTGAAGAACCCTAGGGGATCCCGGGACCTAGTATTCCAAACCCTAGATTCACAAATTTCAAGATTATTCAGAAAATTCTCATAAAAATATTTACGTTTTATTTGTTTATTTTTAGTTTATAGTTAATCACAATTCTAAAATACTCCTCCTTTTTACACTCTGTTTGTTAAAACTGATTGCTAGAAAAACCTGCAAAGTCCCTGTGGGATCGATAATCTGAGTCGTAATACACTCTATACTACTTGATTCGTATACTTGCGAATAGCACGCTAAATTGCGCATCAAGTTTTTGGCGCCGTTGCCGGGGACTTTTTAGGGTTTATTTAGTAATCCGAATTAATTTTCAGAGTTTTTATTTTTTTTATTTTTATTTTTCTGTTATCTCACTGCTCTTGAGATCTCTACTTTTTCAGGATGGGCGACAATACCGAGAGAACGCCAGAACTGCCCGAGACACGTACTCCAGCCGAGATGGCTCGGTACATCGAAGAGCTCGTCACAGCAGGCCTTGCTGCCCGGAGCAAACAGAGGACATACAACCGGTCTGGGAAGGCATTGGTGGAGAATTTCGAAGTCCCCACGGGGGGGCATGAACGAGCTATTGTGGTGCCCGAGATCACCGCAGAACACTTTGACATAAAACCCTCCACCATCCAGACTGTTCAAACCCTCTGCCCGTTTTATGGGAAAGCCGACGAAGACCCGAACGACTTCATCGGGAAGTTCGAGGACTACTGCAACAAAGTCCGGTATAAGGGAGTTGACGCAGAGGCGCTCATGCTAATACTCTTTCCCTACTGCCTGTACGGAGTGGCCAACGACTGGCTCGAATCCCGACCACCCAGATCAATCACTACATGGGAAGGATGCGTCACAGATTTTCTTGCCAAATTTTACCCCGCCTCCCGGGTCATTCAATTACAAAGCGAGATTCTGTCATTCAGGCAGAAGACGGGAGAGACGGTGGTAGACGCATGGGACAGATTGATGAGATTAGTGAAGAGGTGCCCGAACCACGGTTTTGGAGACCCGAAGATCCTGCAGGTATTCTACCATGCCCTAGACAGGGAGAGTGCTGACAGGATTGACAGAGAAGCCGGAGGAAACTTCCTGTACCATGTGGACAAAGACGGTGCCTATGAGTTGATGAAGCAGTTAGCCAAACAGGACACTCGCCTGTTTGACGATCGCAGGATCACTGCCCGAGCCGAGCCAATGGAAGATGACCGGATAGATAATCTGGCCAAGATCGTGCAAGACTTGGTTAAGAAAGTCTACTCAGAAAATAAGACTGTTGTAGTGGTGGACGGGCCAGATTTGGACACAGCCATTGAGGGGCTCATAAACGACGATGCCAATTACGTACAGCAGCAGTGGGAGCCGAGCCGGTACAGACCGGGCACGAGAGAACATCCCGGGTTCCGGTACGGAAACCCGAACGCAGCAGTTTATGCACCGGGGTTCCAGCACAGGCCACCAGCCCAGCAGGCTGCACCGACGCAGCAGGCTCAGTCGGGCCCATCTGCCCAGCAGTACGACGCTCAGATGAAGGAGATCAAGTCCATGTTCCAGACCATGGAGTCCCGGTTCAAGCACATGGACTCCCTGACTGCCGACGTGCAGACGACCAAAACGTCACTGCGCGCTTTGGAGGTACAAGTAGGGCAGTTAGCACAACAGCTAACTGAGAGAGCACCAGGGAACTTACCCTCGACCACAGTAAATAATCCACGTGCTCAGGTCAATGCCATCACCACTCGGAGTGGATTAGCACTACAGGATCCACCGTATCCTATCCATGCACGTGCAGAAAAATCAAAGGAAATCGAGCGCAAAGTATTTGGCCAGGATAACAGCTCAGCCGACCGCCCCCAGCCGAAGGGCTCAGTTGAGCAGGATGTAGTGCAGAACGAGAAGGAAGCAGAAACGGTACCTGTCTCCAAGGAGGTGCCGTATCCTTTGAAGACACGAAAGAGGGATGATAGCAAGGACTACGCCAGATTTCTCGAGATTTTCTAACAGCTGAAGATCAACATACCCTTTGCGGAGGCACTGGCAAAAATGCCCACTTATGCCAAGTTCCTCAAAGATATTTTGTATGGACGGAAACGTATGAGCGATTTCGAGACAATAAATCTGACGGCAGAAGTGAGCAATTGTGTGAAGAATGGGCTACCGAGGAAGAGGAAGGACCCTGGCAGTTTCGTCATCCCGGTGACCCTAGGAAATGCTTACACGGGAAAGGCTCTGTGTGACCTAGGGGCCAGTATCAATCTGATGCCGTTATCAATTTTCAAAACTTTGAAAATCGGTGAACTCAGGCCCACCAGAATCAAGCTGCAGATGGCGGACAGATATGTGAAGCAGGCTTACGGAGTTATTGAAGATATTCTGGTGAAAGTCGGAGAATTGATTTTTCCGGCAGATTTTGTAATTCTGGACATGGAGGCAGGAGACGTACCACTCATTCTGGGCAGACCGTTTCTGGCCACCGGAGAAGCCATGATAAACTGCAAGAGCGGAGAACTGACTATGCAGATTAATGAAGACAAGGTGAAGTTCAACGTTTTCAAAAATCTGCAACTGCCGAATTATTATGAGCATGAAGACATCTTCGCAGTGGAGGTAGTCGAAGAAAGCTGGGAAAACGAGGAGATGGACGAGCTATGGGCTGAGATTGACAGAGTGGATAGAGAGAATGAGGAGAGATTCCAGGAGGAGCAGGCCATGCAAGCTGAAAATCGGACCATTTTACAGCTGGACGGAAAAGGTGAGCAGAAATTGGCCCCGGTCCCGTCACTCAAAGAGCCACCGAACCGAGAGGTTAAACCGCTCCGGAGCCATCAAAGTTCGGCACAGCCAAAGCAGTTTCAAGTAGGTCAGACAGTACTTCTCCACGAGTCTCGGAAGCAGCTTTTCACGGGAAAAATGAGATCTCGGTGGTCAGGACCGTTTATCATCAAAGAGGTACTTTCATGGGATGCGGTTGAATTGAAGATTTCGCATGACAGTACAACTTGCAGGGTGAGCGGAGACCGGGTCAAGCCATATCTGGGCCCGGAAGCTGACGTCAAGGTAGACTGTTTTGACGTCCCTTGAGCAAACATGAGGTAACTGGGTCGGGCCGTCGACCGTAAATTACAAGCGCTGGTTGGGAGGCAACCCAACGTAGTAAGTTAGTTTAAATTATTTCAGTTTTATTTTCAGTTTTGAATTTTGAGAGAGGTAAGATGAGTGGGTATTAACTTTGAATTGAGTATGTGCAGATACAGCAGAGCAGAAAACGAGAAGAAAACGGAGCATGAATACGGTAGAGAGAAAAAAAAATCTATGTCTAGGCTGCTGTGTGCGTATTTTACGCACACTGTGTATATTTTACGCACATCGCAGCCCAGTTTGCCAAACTTTTGAAAAAAAAAAAAAAAGAAAATTGAAAATTTTATTTTTGCTGCTGTCTGCGTATTTTACGCAGCTTTCTGCGTATTATACGCAGCCAGCAGTAAAAATCCCAAAAAAAAAAAACAAAAAAAAAAAAAATGAAAATTTATTTTTTGCTGCTGTCTGCGTATTTTACGCAGCTTTCTGCGTATTATACGCAGCCAGCAAGAGAAACTTGATATTTGAAAAAAAAATTATTTTTGAAAAATTATTTTAGCTGCTGTCTGCGTATTTTACGCAGCTTTCTGCGTATTATACGCAGCCAGCAGTGTAAACTGGATTTTTCTGAAAAAAAAAAAAAAAAAAAAAAAAAAAAAAACGATCAATTATACCTGCTGTCTGCGTATTTTACGCAGGTCCTGCGTATTATACGCAGTCAGCAGGTAAAATTGCAATTTTTTTTTATCACTCCAGATGGCCCTGTGTGCGTAAAATACGCACAGAATGCGTATTATACGCACAAAATTTCCGTTTTTTTTAAATTCTACGTGAAGGGCATTTTCGTAATTTTGGCAAAGAAGGGTTTTTAAGTCCGACGGGTTTGAGCCATTTTTGGCCTCTTTTCTCTCTCTACCACCATACACAGGCCCGTGGAGTTTGAAGCGAATTTAGGAAATTTCGTGGAAGAAAAGGCGGATTTCCGAAAACTTGAAGAATCTACCCCGGTGTGTTCTGGCACACTCGACCGTCACAGGGACTCGTACGAGTTAGGGATTTTTCAGGAATGGTTTTTCTGCAGAACGTCGCAATCGACCCCGGTGTACGACGTATACTCGACCATATGGGAGCACATTGTCACACACAATGGTGCTCGGGGATTGCACATTGACAACTTTCATCGAGAAATTTTCGGCGACCGGTCAACGGTCCTGCTTCACCGGAATCAGCGGAAAAGTCAGCACCTGTAAGAACTGACTCCGGGTGCACAGGTTCAATTTCTGTCTCTCGCTTTATTTTTATGCATATGCTACCGTATGCTACCAGTTGTTCCCATTCGATGAGGCAAGCCAGCTCATCCAATCCAGATTATATGCCTGATGAATAGTACCATGAGGGCATGGCACCATCCAGTGTGGGGGTGGTGGCGTTGTAACTGCATTGTAACTGTTTAAAAAAAATTAATTAAAAAATTTTAAAAAAAAATTTAATAAAAATTGAAAATTTTGAGACTGGGTGAAGAATTCAGCTTAAAACTGGAGAGAGCTTAATGATAGAAAATTTCCCGAAGTGGACGAACTTAGGTGAGGAAGAGCTGCGAGAATCTGTCTAGGGGAGTTAATAGAGCCAATGCACTCCGGAAAACGCAAGTAGCTGTCTCCCGAGCAGTGTATCCGACTAGTTGCCAGACCACCGTCACCAGGTAGTCGTCAACCCGCCATCACGGTCACCACATCATTTGGTGGAGTGATAGGCCATAGGGGACCTCACGTCCTGTCTCGCGCCTTAGGTCCATTAGTGAGCCCCGTTGATCCATTAACCCTTTTCTTGGTAACCGCTTGACCTAGGAAGCCGTTTTTTGATACTCGCATCATAGTTAGTATTTTTACCTTTCCTACGCGTCATGGCACGAGGGAGTTGAGTTGAGGGGGATTTTCTGGGGTAGAACATAATTGTCATATTTTATAGTGGATGAGCTTTATTTTATATTTGAGGGTGTGTAAGGGTGAGATAGTGACGGCAGCACACTTTGGTGTGGCGGTGACTCACGACATTACACCGTGAGCACAGGAGGAGAGCCGTAGTGCGTGAACATTTTTCCGCACGACATGGGGAACTTGGGTTGACAGGGTTATTGGAGGACGCGTTGTGCTATTTAGACATCCTTGGAGTGAGGAGGATCGGTTGGAAAAGCGCGATTATTTTACATATTGACTACATGGTTCGAAATTAGTGTGGGGGTGGTCGTTTCAGATTTTATTTCAGTATTTTTTCTGCCACCCCACGTTTTTGGTTTATCATAGAATTGGCCTGGCTTATATTATTGTTGTTTATTGTGTTGCCCCGCAAAAAAAAAAAAAAAAAAAAAAACGACAGAAAGAAACAGAGAAAAAAAAAGAAAAAAAAAAACGAAAAAAAATATCAAAGGCAGAAAATTCAGGGTGCTTGATTAATTCTATTTCAAAACGCCGGGCCGGCAATTTTTATCACAGTTTCACATTCGTTCACAGTTGTGGCCGCGAGAACGGCAGTTACACCGGGACTGGGGAAATTGAGTGTCTAGAATCTTAGGTGATTTGGGTCAGTTTTTGTCATCTTGGTGAGGGAGTGTGAGATTGGGGTATGTGTGAGTGTGCTGTGACGTTTAGGACATCGCTTCTAAATGACTTATCCTACCGTCCCAAAGCCGGCAGATTTACATTACACCCGGAGTAAAAGCACGGAAGGTGTGCGCTAGGGATACGTTCGGTTTGCGTGCAAAAGCGGAAGTAAGTGGCGTTCGTGCTTGTTCCTAACCTAGGCTGGCCGCAAGTTCTTCCGATCACCGCAGTTTCTGAAATCTAGGGGAATATGAGAGCTTAATGATGTCCGGTTTGAGTTGAAGAGATTGTCCAGTCTCACCAAAAAGATAAATTGTTTTTATCATAGTAATATTGTTTTTAAATAAGTGCAGTTACACCGCTCTGGATTGATTCGGGATAGTATGCATTGGTAGTATATTGCTGTAGTTTGCTCGGGACGTGCAAAGTTTAGTGTGGGGGTATTTGATAACGCCCAAATAGGGGTTATCTTATAGCCTGAAAAGACGTGTATGTGTGCTGGAAAACCGCGTTTTAGCCAGAATTCACCCTCAGAAAGCCTCGGAAATTAGAACGAGATGTTTATTTGCTCTTCGTAAATTTCTGCTTATTTCACGCATTTCGAGATATGATCACGGGTTTGTTCATGTTGTCTTTACAGGAACAGGTTCGGGAAGCGCATTGGGATGCGTGCCGAGACAGAATCGGATTCGCCTCGGGAAACGTGCAGAAAATGCTCGGAGCAGGATTTGACCGAGACTGGTAAAAGGGAGAGTGGAACAGAAAACGGAAAGACTAGAGGAGAAACGAGCAGGGAAAACCGACCGAGGAAGCAGAAAACGCCAAAACCGAGAATGATCGGGATGCGCTCGGTTGACAATATCTTGAGCTTGACTTGGAATTTTGAAGTGAAACCAACAGCAAAAGAACGGAGACGTCAAGGGCTTCCTGAAAACAGGTTATAATGCTGAAACGGAGTCCGGCCGAAAAACCGACTCTCGTCAAGTGTGGGTCCCAGACAGGCCACGCCCAAGTAAGGAGTCTCGTTTCCCGGTGTCCGGAGTCATAAGCAACTATTTCATGTTCGGGACGATTTCCGGGACAGTTTTGACCTAGGGGTATTTTGGTCATTTTGGCACCGGGCCCGGGTTTCCGAGTCAAGTTCAGATTTTGTCTCCCAATTTCAGGCAGCAGTTTTCCTATGGCCAGAGTCAGGATTGGGCATAATTTGGAGCAGTTTTGACCCAGGGGTATTTTGGTAATTTTGACAAGTTTCGGGTCAAAACGCAGGCCGATGCAGAAAAGAGCAGTTTTTCTTGCTGTCTGTGTATTATACGCAGGATGCTGCGTATTATACGCAGACAGCAAGCCAGAGGGAGGATTTTTGGCCAGTTTCTGACCCTGTCTGCGTATTATACGCAGCATCCTGCGTATTATACGCAGCCAGGGGAAGAAAATACGCAGGAAAATGGAAAAATACGCAGCCTTGCGTATAATACGCAGCCAGGGGGGTGAAATACGCAGCCAGGATGGAAAAATACGCAGCCAGGGAGGAAAATACGCAGAAGTCAACACATGTCAGGCTACTGTCTGCGTATTATACGCAGAGCCCTGCGTATTTTACGCAAACAGCACAAATTTTGAGGCGGTTTCGGTCAGTGGCAGTTTCGTAAATAAAGGCAGTTTCCAGAAACGTTTTCAGCACTATATAAAGACTCGTCCAGACTTGTTTTGAAGAACAATAAACACACATCAACACATCCACGGAAAAGTCGGAGCATCCCCGGAGAGCACGGAAACGTGAATCCAGATTCAAGACACTCGTTTGCTCTTATTCTCTCTATTATTCAAAAACTGTGTTATTTACATATGAATTTCAGTAGCTAAACTTTTTACCTAGGTTCTCGGTGAACCTAGGGTTTCGTGTTCAGAGATTAGTTCTATGTTTTGACTATGGATTCATGATTACAGTATCTTAATATCAGCAGCTTTATTCGTTATTCTGTCTTTGAATTTTACTGTTCATGCATGCTCGGCTTGATCACCCAGAATTGCTACAGACCTGAGCCGGTAGGTGGAAACGTCTGGTTAGGGTTAGGAAGAGAAGACAGAATTTAGCACCTTACCCCGATGGGCCGACTAGCGAAGGGGAGATAGGACTAGCCTGAAATCGTTGAGACCAACTGTTAGAGAATCTGACCCGGGGCATCAGGACAGGTTAGAAACCCTAGCAGCCTTAGAACGAGACTGCAGACTTAGGCAGCTTAACAGGAATCCGACAGTCTGCAGGATTGTGATAACGTGCAGGAAAAGAAAAGATACTGCACAATTGGTACGTGGCACGGATAACGAGACTGCTGTGTGTTTTCATGTCAAACAAAGAACGAAAATCTGAAGAACCCTAGGGGATCCCGGGACCTAGTATTCCAAACCCTAGATTCACAAATTTCATGATTATTCAGAAAATTCTCATAAAAATATTTACGTTTTATTTGTTTATTTTTAGTTTATAGTTAATCACAATTCTAAAATACTCCTCCTTTTTACACTCTGTTTGTTAAAACTGATTGCTAGAAAAACCTGCAAAGTCCCTGTGGGATCGATAATCTGAGTCGTAATACACTCTATACTACTTGATTCGTATACTTGCGAATAGCACGCTAAATTGCGCATCAAGTTTTTGGCGCCGTTGCCGGGGACTTTTTAGGGTTTATTTAGTAATCCGAATTAATTTTCAGAGTTTTTATTTTTTTTATTTTTATTTTTCTGTTATCTCACTGCTCTTGAGATCTCTACTTTTTCAGGATGGGCGACAATACCGAGAGAACGCCAGAACTGATCCGCACTAACCTTGGACTCCAGGGTGGCCAAAGCATCAGCATGCCTATTATCTGCTCTAGGCTTGTGCTCGTACCCGAATTCGCAGAATTGTTGCACCAGCTTCTGTACCAAAGTTCGGTAGGGCAATAGGTTTATCTCCTTCAAACCGTACTCGCCCGAGGCTTGTTTGAAGATTAGCTTGGAGTCCCCCATAACCGTCAAGTTGCTTACTTCTAGTGCCCTTGCTGCGCGAAGACCTGCAATGAGAGCTTCATACTCTGCTTCGTTGTTGGTGACTGCAAAGTCAAGCTTTGTGGACATCTGTATGACCTCTTCATCGGGTTTGGTCAGGACTATTCCGATTCCTCCACCCTTCCTTGTTGACGATCCATCAAAATGAAGCGTCCAGTAGGGAAATTCGATTGCGTATATCTCGGGTCCCTCCAGTTCTTCCTCGATCATGGGATCGTGGCTATTATCAGGGAATTGTGCCAGCAAATCCGAAACGGCTTGCGACTTGATCGCCCGCGGTCGAACGCACGTGATGTCGTATTGAGAAATGGTCATATACCATTTCGCCAGTCTTCCACCAGGGGAAGTGTGGGTCAAGAGATACTGTATGGGATCACTCTTTGTAACCACTACCACTTTGTGCGAGGTGAAATAGTGCTTCAACTTTTCTATTACAAAGAATAGAGCAAGGCAATGACGCTCGATGTCCGTGTACCTTGATTTTGCTGGTTGCACAATGCGAGAAATGTAGTAGATTGGCCTTTCTTTCCCTTCATACTCCTGAGCCAAAAGTGCCCCTATAGACCTCTTCGTCGATGTTAGGTACAGCAAGAGCGGTGATCCGAGCTGTGGCGCGATCATTACCCTTTTTGACGTCAATAAGTCTTTTAGCCTTCCGAACGCGGCTTCATGTTCTGTGGTCCAGTTGTACACAACATTCTTCTTGAGCAGATCACTGAAACAGAAGGCTATTTCTGCGATTGCAGGGATGAACCTTCGCAGGTAAGATAATTTCCCCAAGAATGTCTTCAGAGCACTCTGATTAGGCGGCGCCGTCATGCTGGTGATGGCTGATACTTTTGCAGGATCAGGCTCAATGCCTTGGCGATGTATTACACATCCCAAGAATTTCCCCGAGGTTACTCCGAACGCACATTTCATGGGGTTCATCTTTAGCTGGAACCTTCTGCATCTATCTAAGACTTTCCGCAGATCCTCAAGATGGTCCTTTTCTTCCTTAGATTTGATGACCAAGTCATCAACATAGAATTCTACCTCTTTATGCATCATGTCGTGGAACAGAGCCATCATGGCTCGCTGATAAGTTGCACCTGCATTCTTGAGTCCAAAAGGCATGACCGTGTAGTTGAAAACTCCCACCGGCATGATGAACGCGGTTTTCCATGCATCTTCAGGGTCCATATTGATCTGGTTGTACCCACTAAAACCGTCCATGAAGCTGAACATGCGATGACCCGCGGTAGAATCGATGAGTAGATCGATGTTGGGAAGAGGAAAATCGTCTTTGGGACAAAAAACGATTAAGGTCCAGGAAGTCCACACGGATGCGAAGCTGTCCATTCTTCTTCACCACAGGCACGATGTTAGCCAACAATGTAGGATGGTGATTCGGCTCAATGAACTTGGCAGTCAGCAGTTTGACAATTTCTTGCTTGATTTTCACGTTGATCTCCGGCCTGAAGCTTCTTGTGCTCTGCTTTATCGGTTTGGACCCTGGGATTACATCTAACCTGTGCATGGTGATGCTCTTATCCAGGCCAGGCATCTCATCGTATTCCCATGCGAACACATCCCTGTACGCGGTCAGCAGCTGCAGCAATCTTTCTTCTTCCTCACTCGTGAGGTCTGCACTCAGAAAGACTGGTCTCTTCTTTTCTTCGGTTGGGCTTAGGAATACCTCCTTCAGCTCCTGCTTTTGCGGTTTGGGCTTGTCCTCCATGCATTCTGGCGCTTCTTTGAGCTTTTACTCCAAAACGCCTGGCGTTGGTTCGTCTAATTCCATAACCTGCTCGATTTGATTGATTTGCTCAGGGATATCCCCATGCTCACGTGGGGGTATCCCCGCGCACCTTCATATGCGGTAGCATTTCTTCCCATTAGCGTAGAATCTTTCTATCTCTTTGCCTTCGGGATCATGCTTTGCTATCCTTTTCAGGGTGTAAACATTCTTTCGCTGATAAGCAATTCGTGGTGCCTCTTCTCGCGCGGACGACTTTTCTTTGGACTCCTCCCTTGTCACCATCACTCCTGCGGGTGACTGATCTTTGATGTCCTCCCATTAAGGCAAAGGAGTGGGATTAAACAGCCCCGGCGTTTTCTCATCTGCCATCTCAGTGAACCATACCGCCTCGGTGAGGTGCGCCTCATCCAGATTGAAAGGATTTATCGAGGCTAGTATCTCCACTATTCTGTCATTCCAGATAGCTTTCATCACCTGGTTAGCTGTTGAAGGGACCGCATCAAAGCGGTGAATCCAGGCCCGGCCAATGATCATGTGATAAGTGGTGTTTTCATCTATGACATAGAATTTGGCTGAACACTTGATTTTGCCAATCTGGACACCCAGACGGATCCATCCTATCGTCATTCTGGAGTCACTTCCGAATCCCATCAGCGGGGATGGACGCCTGACAATATTCTGCTCCGAGATTCCTGCTAGCTTCAGAGTGTTGAGTGAGACGAAGTTAACTACCGCTCCTCGGTCGACAAACGCTCTTATGAACTCCACGCCATTGATTACTGCCGTTACGTACAAAGGCTTCTGGTGGCTCGCATCTGTCTTCTTGTCGCTCGTGGAGAAGGTTATGACCTTTTCTGTAGAGCGGGATGCCCTGACGAATTTCCCGTTGGAGATCACGATATCTTCCTCGTAATCTTCCGCTATCCTCAGAATCGCCTTTGTCATTTCCTTCCGGCATTTCTCCGAAAAGTTCATTTCATCAAAGAATCTGCTGAACCCGTGCGACCCCTTCATCCGATCGGCACGTTCGTCCTCCGTTTCTATGCTGTAATCCTCGTCATTGTGGATCTCGGCAACGATGGGTAGACCATCCTCCGCAATCTCTTCGAGGTCCATGTCTGCGATCATGGCAACCTCTTTGCCCTTCGGCACTTGCTCCGCGTGGGCAGGCAGTGGATTGTTTCGCACATCCTGCCTCTGGTCGCTGACAATCAATTCGCCATCTTTCATCTTTCGGATTACCATGATTCTGAGCTTCTTGCAGTCAGCCGTGGGGTGCATGACCTTTCCGTGACATTCGCACCACCTTGGGTCCCTCATCATCTCCTTGGAGGGTATCCTTTTGAGCGGCGGCAAGATACCATCTTTACGCCACTGTCTGCACAAGTCACTCGCTTCCTCTACCGAACATGGTAGAGGTGGCGCATCAAAGTTCGCGACCTTCGGCTGCTTTTGGGGCGAGACCGTATTCACTTCGGCCTCACGTCCCCTCTTGTAGCTGAACCTCCCAATTTTAAAGGTAGTCCCGCTCGGGGATCTCTCAGGGGCGTGCTTCTTTTTCTGCCTCTCCACTATAGGCTCTATGTTCTTTGTGCATTCGATCAACTTCGGAAATGTAGGAGTTTGCAGGTTGATAAGCATACCTTTTTACTCGTCTCGCATGCATTGCAGACATATCTCCACGAGTCTGCCCTCAAGCACTTCGTCTCTGCATTCCAAGGACTTGGACCTGAACTTCTTGATGAATGTCACTCCATCCTCCTCGCGCTTCTGGTACATCCGCGAGAGATGAATCATTGTCACCTTTTCTTCCATCTGGAAGAATTTGGTATAAAACTTCTGGACCAGATCGTCCCAGGTCTTCACGGATCCAGCCTCCAGCGTCCTATACAACTTGTAAGCCACGTTCCCCAGAGATTTCGGGAACTCACGCATCAGCAACTTGGAATCAGCCCCATATGGCCCCATCACATCGATGATACGCATGACATGCTCGTGGGCGTTTCCGTTGACATCTTCGAACTTGTCCCATTTAGGAGCCTTGTACCCGGCAGGGTTAGGCATGAGGTAGATCTCGCGTGGGATAGGTGGATCGTTGTCAACCTTCGGGATGATGGTATCAGCGAATGGTTGGTTGGCTAAGAAAGTTTCCATGCACCGCTGCAGCGATGTCATGCACTCCGAGCACTCCCTCCGGCAGCAGGAGGAGGGGTTCTTGCAGTTGAAGGCGACACATATGCCGCAGAAGGGCTAGGAACGTGTTGTGGATTCGCATTGCCCCACACCGCCGGCGGAGGAGGCAAAGGGTATTGTGAAGACGGATTAGATGCCAGGATCGGCGGTTGAGGCATATGAGCGGTAAGAGGCAATAGTTGAGCTGTTTGCCCCTGAACTGAGGGTAACTGCGCCGTTGCCGGTGGAGTTTGAAGGTTAAGATTAGGTGGTGTGGTTGATACTCCCATCCCTTGAGTGGTAGAAGCCCCTCCTCCCTGAGAGACGGCAGTGGCTGATGCGGGATTTGGGGCGATAGTCCCCAGGATGGCCATTATCCGTTCCAGCTGCGCAGATTGAGCTTTGAGAGCCTTCGCCTGATTCTGGATGGTAGCATCCAGGGCCTCTAATGTCAGAGCTTCACCGGCCGTCGTAGGAGTGCGGCGTGTCTCCTCTCCCGAGGTGGTCTCCGTGGAGGGTGATCTGTGACTGACATCATCTTCATGAGACATGGTTGCTTGCAATGGTAAGTTCACGTCGGGTTCACCAAATGTGTACAAGAGAATCCTGCAGAGAGAATTCAATATACACCAAGAGTAGAGGATAGAAAGAACACAGGAAGAATAGGGTTGTGTGTAGGGAGAGTGTAAGGCAATAGCACTGTATGAGAGAGAGAAAGAATTTTGGCAGAGCTTTCGCGTATCTCAGGTGATTCTCTGTCCTGTATGGAAGGGTTAACGATCCTATATATAGCGGAGAATGTGACCGTTGTAGTGTGGTTAATGCAACCATCAATGGCGGATTAATTAGCTTAACCACAACGGCATGTTCGTCCGCGTATATAGGGACCGTTACAGCACGTTATCCGCGTATACCGGAACCGTTACGAGGTTGACCCGGTTTGACCGGGTTTATGGAGCTCGTGCCATAAATCTATCAAAAGCAGTTACTAAGGGTCGCACGTGGGCTTGGTTGTCGATCGCGCGCGACAGGACTTACTCTAGCCTCCAAACCACTAAGTCCCTTCAGGTCCCGTGTGGTGGTATGCGAGGGCCCTGTCTCGCAAGCCCCACATGGATCAGCACGGCTGGTGATCCAGTGTGTGTGGAGCACAGCTAGGTGTGCTGGATGATCACCACGTGGCTAAGATCTGCTTGTCTAGAAAGCACTGTCTACAGTAACAGAGATACAACAGAGAGAGATAAAGACCTTCAAGCAGCAAGGACTACAAAGGTAAGTCTTCATCACGGTCACATAAAACTAAAGTGATGAATTATTTTGAATGTGGTGATGCGTATCATTTAGTAAGGGATTGTCCACAAAAGAAGAAGAACAGGAACTTTCAAAAGAAAGACAGTGACAACAGAAGGAAGAAAACCATGATGGCCTCTAGGAGTGATTCTTATTCATCAAGTGATTCAGACACAGAAAAAGATCACGCAAATTTATGCTTCATGGCTAAACATGATGAAGAAAAGTCTTCAGACAGACATATTGAGGAAATGGTAAAAAATCTTCTTGCTAGTCCTTCTGATGTACTTCCTGAAATTCTCCAAATTATGTTTTTAAATGAGGAAAGGTATAGAAATGAGATTTCTTCTTTAAAGATTAAGATTCATGAGCAGGTAAAAAAAACTGGACTTAGTTTTTGCCAACAAAACTGTTGAAGTTTCTAAGACAAAAATTAAAAAGGACTTCAAGGCCTTGGACAGCAGATTGAAAGCCTTGAAGGCGCATATAAAAGAGATTGTTGATCAAAACACTCTCTTAACTGAAAGGTATGTTGATCTAAAGACTCCGAACAACAAATATGTTCTTTGAGTGACAAACTTCAAGAGTCTAAAAAGGTCATAGCCAGTTTTACAGGCTCAGAACATAATCTGAAACTCATTCTTGAAGGAAGTCTGAAATCAATGCATAAAAGTGGGATTGGCTACAATCCAAATTTTCCAAATAAAAGCCAAACTAAAAGGGTTCTTTGACTGACAAACTTCAAGAGTCTAAAAAGGTCCTAGCCAGTTTTACAGGCTCAGAACATAATCTGAAACTCATTCTTGGAGGAAGTCTGAAATCAATGCATAAAAGTGGGATTGGCTACAATCCAAATTTTCCAAAGAAAAGCCAAACTACTTTTGTCAAATCTGGTAGCAGACATTCTCCAAAATGTCATTATTGTGGAAAAATTGGTCATATTAGATTAACTTGTCCCTTCAGAAGATCAGAACCTCATATTATGAGGAACACTTATCCTTATCAGCTTAAGGGACAGGTTAGACAGATTTGGGTTCCAAAACAAATTAGACCACCAAACATGGCTGATTCTGAGTATGACTCAAAGTTCAGTACTTCGTCTAACAGCCTATTAAGGCAATGATTTACTTTTGCAAGATGTCACCAAGGCCTTGAAAGATCAGTAATGGATATTACAGAGTGGTTGTTCCAGACATATGAGTGGAAAGAAGTCTCTTTTTACTAAGCTCACAGAAAAATCTGGAGGAACAATTACACTTGGTGACAAAGCAAAATGCAATATTATTGGTATAGGTAGTATTGGTAATGGTTCTACCAACTTTATCTCTGATGTTTATCTTGTGGATGGACTTAAATATAATCTGCTTAGTGTTTCTCAGTTATGTGATAAAGGTTTGAAAGCTATATTTGACAAGGAGAAATGTGTGGTGCACAATGAGAAATCTGGAGATTGCATACTCACTGTTCCTAGATCATATAATCTATATGCTATGAGTACTAACAGTGTTGCAGGTGACAAGTCGAAATGCCTCAAGGCCTTGAAGGAAGACTCAAAGCTTTGGCATAGAAAGCTTGGGCATATTAGCATACACACCTTGAATAAACTCATCTCAAAGGATTTGGTAAGAGGATTACCATCACAAAAAATTTTAGATGATGAGGTCTGCAAGGCATGTGTACAAGGTAAACAAACAAGAAGCTCATTCAATCCAAAGAGCTTTGTAAGTACTTCTAGACCATTAGAACTGTTGCATCTGGACTTGTGTGGTCCTATGAGAGTTCAGACTCCAAAAGGTAAGAGTTATATGCTTGTTATAGTAGATGATTATCCTAGGTTTACATGGGTTATGTTTATTAGAGACAAAACTGAAGCCTTATCTGAATTTTCTAGACTGTGCAAAGAGGTTCAAACTATGAAAAATTTGCATGTTGCATCTATTAGAAGTAATAATGGTAGGTAATTTGATAAGCTTGACTTTGATTTATTTTGTGCAAAGCATGGAATATAAACAACTTTTCTGCACCTAGAACTCTAGAGCAAAATGGAGTAGTTGAGAGGAAAAATAGGACACTTGAGGATATGTCTAGAACCATGCTACTTGAAAGTAATTTGCCAAATTTCTTGTGGGCAGAAGCTGTTAATACGCCAATTATGTGTTAAATAGATGTTTGATTAGGCCTTATTTGAAAAATACTCCTTATGAACTCTTTAAAGGTTGGAAGCCTAGTGTCTCTTATTTCAAAACTTTTGGTTGTATTTGCTTTGTGCATAATCATGGTAGAGACAATCTTGGTAAGTTTGATGCTAGAAGTGATGAATGTGTATTTCTTGGATATTCTCAAACTAGTAAAGCTTATAGAATTTACAATAGAAAAACCATGATTGTGGAAAAAAGTATTCATGTGATTTTTGATGAAAGTACTAAGGATTCTCTGAGTAAAAGTTTTGCAGATCTAAATTTGAACAAGCATGAGTCTGATGATGATGCTGTGAAAGAGGACAAAGGCAAAACTAAAGTGCAGAATCAATCAGTAGAACCTCAAGGCCTTGAACCTCCTGCAGAGCCAAAATCTCAAAGCCTTGAGACTGAAACTGGAACTTTCTATGATGCTCCCTCTACTGTTTCAAGAACTCAAAGCCTTGAAGGAACATATTACTGGACACCAAGGAAGAAGTTTAAGTATCTTGCAGATCATCCAGCTGACAATATCATATCTGATCCAACAACTGGAACTCAGACAAGAGGACAGTTGAAGAACTTGTGTGCTTTTAGTGCTTTTGTATCATTGATTGAGCCTAAGAATACAAAGGAAGAACTGGAAGATGCAGACTGGATCATTGCAACGCAAAGTGAGCTGAATGAATTTGAAAAAAACAAGGTATGGAATCTGGTTCCCAGACAAAAAGAGAAATCAGTTATAGGAAGCAGATGGGTGTTCAAAAATAAGCTTGATGAGAATGGCAAAGTGGTAAGGAACAAAGCCAGACTTGTAGCACAGGGATACAAGAAGGTATAGACTATGAGGAGACATTTGCTCATGTTTCCAGGTTAGAAGCTATTAGAATACGTCTTGCATTTGCATCTCACAATCACATAAAGCTTTATCAAATGGATGTCAAATGTGCTTTTCTGAATGGTAATTTACAAGAAGATGTTTTTGTAGCACAACCTCCTGGTTTTGAAGACGAAAACTTCCCTGATCATGTTTACAAATTAGACAAAGCTCTTTATTGTTTAAAACAAGCTCCAAGGGCTTGGTATGATAGACTTTCAAAGTTTTTACTTGACAATAATTTCAAGAGAGGTCTAGTAGATAAAACTATTTTTATTAAACATCATGAAACTGATTTGTTAGTAGTTCAGATCTGTGTGGATGATATTTTGTTTGGTGCTACTAATGATGCTCTTTCAAAAGAGTTCTCTAGTCTGATGTGCAGGGAGTTTGAGACGAGCTTAGTGGGAGAACTGAATTTCTTTCTTGGTCTTCATATTTTACAAATGAAGAAAGGGATATTTGTATATCAAGGAAAGTATACCAAGGACTTTTTGAACAAGTACAATATGACACAGTCCAAGTTATTTAAAACTCCTATGAGTTCATCACTCTCATTAGACAAGGATTCAAATGGTAAGAGTGTAAATCAAAGGGAGTATAGAGGTATGATTCGATCACTTTTGTATTTAGCTGCTAGTAGACTTGATATTATGTTTAGTGTTTGCATGTGTGCAAGATTTCAGGCAGATCCTAAGGAAAGTCATTTAACTGTTGTCAAGAGAATTTTTAGATATTTGAATGGAACCAAAGACTTGGGGCTTTGGTATCCAAGGATATCTAATTTTATGTTGAGTGGCTATTCAGATGCAGATTTTGCAGGATATAAAGTGGACAGGAAGAGTACTTCGGGATGTTGCCAGTTTCTTGGATCTTCACTAATCAGTTGGCACTCCAAGAAGCAAAGTTCTGTAGCATTGTCAACTGAAGAAGCTAAATATATTGTAGCTGGAGCTTGCTGTTCACAAGTGTTGTGGATTGCTCAACAACTTAGAGATATTGGCTATAATTTCATAAATGTGCCTATTCATTTTGACAACACAAGTGCCATTTCAATTTCTAAGAATCCAGTACAGCACTCAAGAACCAAGCATATATATGTAAGGCATCACTTTCTTAGAGATCATGCAGAAAAAAGTGATGTTGTTCTATCTTTTATTTCGACTTCTATGCATATTGCTGATATTTTCACTAAACCTCTGCCAGATGATAGGTTTTCATCCCTAAGGCTTGAACTGGGTATGCTAAACAAGGATGCACTGGTTTAGGGGGAGTATTAGTACTTACCTGTGTTTATGTATTGAAATCTCAAAGCCTTGAGATTATACTTTCCAAAGCCTTGAAAGTATAGTTCAAAGCTGTGAAATTTCTGAAACTACAGAAAATCTCAAGGCCTTGAGATTGTTCTCCACAGTCTTAAAAGATCTGTATTTTTTTAAAAAAAATGGATCATCAAATATTATATGTTATCTTTTTAGATAATTTTATAATATTTGTATTACTCAGAGAATTTTCTAAAATATCCGAAAATATCTTGTAGATATGTTTTGCATGTTGATTTCAGTAGAGTACTTTTTAAACTCAATCTTTCAACCTACGTAATCTGAAAGTTAGGGATTTTCTTCTTCATTCTCTCTCAATCCTCTACGTCTCTCAGCTCTCTCTCTTTTCCTCTCTATCTCATTCTTCTTTCACTAACCCTAATCCCACAATGGAGCGCAAATCAGCCAGGATTCAACAACAGGGAAAGCCTTCTGGTAGATCTAATAAGAGGGCAAACAAGAAGGAGAAGATTGTGATCTCTGATCAGATTCAGTAAACACGCAGAGTATGCATGAAGACTCACCTCCTGCAAAGAAGATCAGAACAGAGAAAGGGGGTGACGGTTCAAGTGTTGATCCACAGAAAGAGACAGAGGTTCAGAGTGATGATCAACCTAGGTCAGACAAGGAGAAAGGGGGAGAGAAGAAAAAGGATGGTGAAGAAGAAAAGGGGAAATCTACTCAGGAAAGCAAGAAGATGTCTGCTGAAGGAGAACCAGAGAAGGAGAAACCTTCTGAGAAGAAATCAAGGGTTAAACAAGTTGCTTCTGCAACCAAAAAGGGTTATCAAGGTAAAAATGTACTTCCTTATGATTGGTTTGTAAGTTCAGAAGTTATGACAGTTTGGATGCAAGGGTATGCATCATCTAAGGTTGCTTTCTGTAGTTTGATTTCTGAAGAGTTATTAGATAAATTGGATATTGACTGTATGAGAAAGTTAAGGGAATCTGCAGTTTGGAAGGTTTTAATTCCTAGTTCTAAAGCCTATCCTAGGTTAACTAGGTTGTTTTATCTTAATTTGATTCAAGAAGGGGAAGATAAAATGGTGTTAACCTCTAAGGTGGATGGGATAAATTTAAGGCTAGACCATAGGGCTTTTGCTAAGGTCTTGGGCACTCCTAAGAAGTATAATGTTGCTGATTATCCTGATAGGAAGGAGTGTCTAGAAAAATCCAAAGCTATGTTCTTCATTGATGGTGTTCCCACTGGTCCTAAACAGTTGACACACTGTGTGCTCAACTGTGAAGCTAAAATTATGTTTACAATTCTGATGAGAAGTGTTGTTCGTAGAGAAAACTCAAGAGAGTTGGTTACTGATAAGGTTCTTATCCTGATGTACTTGATATGTTAAGGGTTTGAGATTGACTTGCCAACAGTGATCATGGAGCATATGATCTACTGTGCTACCAGAACTAGAAACCATCCTCTTCCCTATGCCAACCTATTACCTCTTTTCTTTGAGCATTTTGAGGTACTTGTGAAAGGATAGGAGAAGATAACTGGTGGTTTTGGGTTAATTGATGAGACTGCTTTACAGAGAATTGGAGTAGTTCAGACAGGAAAGGGAAATTGGAAGTTCTATTCAGAGTTGTCCAAAGCTGAGCTTGAAGAGAAAGATTTTATCAAACCTAAGGGGACTACAAAATCAAGGGGATAAGAAAATGAGGATGAATCTCATTTGGTTGAGAAGTTTGAAGAACAGCTGGTTGAAATTGAAGATCTTAGACAGAGGCTGTTTGATCTATCTTATGAGTTTAATCAGTTCAAAGGCTTGATGAATGTGATGAATGAAAAACTGTATGTTGTCATCAAATGTTTGAATATGGAGAAGATCCCTTCAGCTACTAGTCTTGACACTAGTTTGACTCAGATGAAATGATAGGTGAATTCTTTAAGAAGAAGAAGAAGAAGAAGAAGAAGAAGAAGAAGAAGAAGAAGAAGAAGAAGAAGAAGAAGAAGAAGAAGAAGAAGAAGAAGAAGAAGAAGAAGAAGAAGAAGAAGAAGAAGAAGAAGAAGAAGAAGAAGAAGAAGAAGAAGAAGAAGAAGAAGCAGAAGAAGAAGAAGAAGAAGAGGCCTATTCCAGTTGTGCACACTTCAAAGGATCTATATGAGCAAACTGATGAAGAAGAAGCTGGAGAAGACACAGGTGTTGATGCAGCTACAAAGGGTGATTCGGTGCAGGTTAAGAACAAGAAAGTGGATGAAATCATTAAGGAAGTTGTTGCTGAGGTGGATGCTGAACAAGAAGAGAATCAGTCTGCAGAAGAAGCTGAAAGTGATGAAGAGGTTGGAGAAGGATCAGAGAAAGGCCAAGCATCAAAGAAGAGGTGAAGATTTGAGAAAGCCAAAGCCTTGATCCTTTCTTTCTTTCTTTCTTTCGTTTTCTTTTCTTCTTTCTGATCTCAAGGCCTTGACATTCAGTGGGAACTTATTTTGTTTAATACTAAGTTTTTTAGACTCTGAGTAATGATCAAACATTTCTTCACCTTTATTTGATGAAAGTCAAAAAGTGGGAGAAGTTATCAGTGCTATTTGTGATTACTCTTCAGTGTTTAGATAATAAGATTGTGAGTTTTTGCGTTAATCAGTTGTGTTCTGTGATTATTCATTATCTATGAGTACTGGTTATCTGTGTTAATTTGATTTAACGAGTGTTACTGTTTATTATTTCTGCAAATGATGATATTTAATTCTTACAAAAAGTTGCAGGGATATTTACACAAGATTATGAGTTTTGTCTTTCATCAAGGGGGAGATTTTTGAATCAATGACTTCTAAGTGTGTTTTGATAAGTAACTGTTTAGAGTGATGAAATACAAAGACAAAGTATTTCAAGGCTCCAAGGCCTTGAGATACTAATCATAGCTTCAAAGCCTTGGAGAGTAGTTTTTATTATACTGTGTGATCTAATAATCTTGTGATGCAGGTGTTCTATCTGATAATTAAGATCAGAGATTTGCTGCAAATATCCTTGTTATATATTCTTTATATATCTAACACAATTGCAGATATCCTAATCAGAGTGAATCAAAGGTTTCTGGTCTTAGTATTGAAAGACTGTGAAGCATGTTCAGAGCTCCAAGGCCTTGAGATGTGCCTTAAGTTGCTGACAGTTTTACAGAATTAACTTGATTCCCTCTTGCAGGATTTGATCTTTGTTATTATGTTTGTTTAATGACTTTTACAAGTATTAAGCTGGTTTATTATGAGTAATGTGTTCACAAGTTAATCAGGTAATTTTTTTATTCATATGATCCAGTTTTTATTCAGAAACTGGAAATCCAAACACACTTAGTGCTGTTATTTTCCTGGATTTTGTTTGTTGCTGTGTTTAATGTTGTTGCAGGTTTATCAAACGTGCAAATTCAATCTCAACAAAATCCAACGGATATCTACTCAAATCTGTTTTGAATTGCATTTAGAAAGGATGAGGATTTGCAGGAACTGAGATCCTAAAATCTCTCATTCATTTGCAATGAGTGGATAAAAAGACTGGTTTGAAATTTGAAAGAAAAAGAAGCTTACAGAGAATTGAGAGAGGTGTGATACATTCAGGGAAAATCAGACATTCAATCCCGCACAAATTCAGGATTCAATTATAGCTTTCAGAAGATCAATCATTCCAGTTTTCCTGAAGAACACATCTAGGCTGTCACAAGCTTATTCTTCTATTGTGTTCTTCTACTGTATTGTAATCTGCTTATCTTCTGTATATCTTAAACCTCACAACACCTAGTGGTTGGTTGTTCAAGTGAACAACAAGAGGTTCTTGTAAGCTCAACAGTTAGTAGCTGATACTAGATAGGTTTGGAACCACCTACTGTATAGGTGTAAGGGAGTTCACTTAGGCTTGGAGATCTAGGGCTGTTTCTGTGTGAGTAATAAGAAGTGTTTGCCCAATATTGATGGGATTAGATCCCTCAGGCAGAGATTACGTCCATTGGGACTGAATTCCGTAAATTGCCTTGTGTTCTTTACTTTACAGTTTTGCTATTTACTTATGCAAGCAACTCAAATCAAATTAGGGTTTATAAACTGTTCAGAACTAGTGATAGTTCAAGACCTTGAAGCTTTCTGTTTGCCTTAGAAAGTTTCTGACTAGTTTTGTAAAATCTCAAGGCCTTGAGATTTGAGTATTTTCCTTGTTCACTTAGTTAAAACTTGTGTTTTAGAAAAAAGTTTCCATACTCTATTCAACCCCCCCCCCTTCTAGAGTATTTTGGTCATGTAGTTAATCTATATTACAAACTTTCAACCCTGTTAATGGAAGATGGTTCTGATGGTTAATTTATACTTGTTTAGCTTTGCCTTAATGTTGTTGCAAGAGGTCGTGATCATATCTTACTACAGTCGGCAAATAAGGCTGCGATTTTAGTCCCATCTTGGCGTGGCAACTTGGAGGGATTCCCATCTCTCGTTGTTGCAGCCATGGCGGTTCATCCCTGTCTAATTGCATTGCAATAGCTAATCTGAGCCTTCCATAATAAGAAAATTTATAGCACAACAACTTTTTGGGAACATATTATGATGCTTGTTTTTCTTTTCAACGAAGAATCCAGCGTGTGACAAAAAAATCTCAAACATCAAAACTGTATTCGTTTGTTGATGAAAGCATTGTGTCAACAGAAGTAGGTATTCTTGTTGGAATAGATGCCCTAAAGGCAATCGTAGATTTAGTATGAACAATGTTTTGGCTAGAATATTCATTTATTATTATGGCGATATTTAATATAATGAAGTCCTTAGATAAAATGTGTTATTTATCTTAAATGTCCCTAGTCCATTATATAGATTAATAGGACAATCAAATATAGACTAGTATGTGGATAGATTGATATGGAGATATCAAGTCTAAACACATGGGTATGCATTAGGAGTAATGGCATACTGGATTGACCCACGACGAAAAGGATACATTAGATTATGTTAAGTCACAATCGCTTTTCGTAGTGCTAATATTATTGCAATCCTTGGACTTGAAGTCACTAGATACTCTAGTTGTGAAATATTGCGCTTTGATGTTATCAAACGTTACACCGTAACTGGGTAATCATAAAGGTGGCTATCGGGCGTGATAGGAAGCAAGCTTAGAGATCGTAGTGATGTAGATATGATTTGTCCCTCCCACATAATGGGGGTAAATATCCACGGCCACTCGAGGGATGAGGCTTATTGAATGTCTGGCCGGACTCAGATAAATTAATATAGAGATATTAATGTTATCTGCAAGTATAAGCATATTCCCAGGATCGAGGAACTATGGATTGGATATACGTGTGTGACTATTTATGTCCCGTGTCCAATCCGGATATGGAGACAAAGGGATAATGCAATATGACATATTGGGCACAAAGGTTTGTCGGGATCACTGACTATTTCTATGGGTTGGGTGGCATGGATGTGTTGCTAGACACCGCTCCATGTTAGTAATAGTTACTACAAACTATATAGAAACCTATAAGGTCACATGTCAAATAGAGTAGAGCTAGATTTGGGATTAATTAATATAGATTAATTAATAGAAGGATCATTGTGCAACACCTTGCAAACTTAGTAGGACTAATTTGCAAGGAAGGGAATAGTTCTAGTCCTACTAGAACAAGAAAACTCTAATATGGAAACAACAAGGAGTTGTTGGAGTATATATATAAGAGGCTCTAGCTTCCTTCCCACAAGATTGTTATTAGACATAACATAAGGAGTGGGAGAGAGAAAAGGAGAGAGCAAGACAAGAGCAAGGCCGAAACCTAGCCCCCGTCCGCCCCCTCTACCCGACGGCACAAGGAGGGCCGAACCTCCTTGGTTCCTTTTGTTGCTTTGATCTTCTTCCCACTTCCTCCGGGTTCAAGCTAGCACTTGTTTGAAGGAAGAATCTAGATCTCACCTCTAGACGTGGATCAACCGTAGAGACGAGGACATCATTCTTCGTGTGATCTCACAAATCAAAAGGTACACATCTTCTATGACCCTAATCATGTTATGATATCTCTTCCTGTGATCCTTGGTGGGCTTTGAGTAGGATTGATTTTTGTTATTTCGCTGCGTTACCTACGTCAAAACCCAACAGTGGTATCAGAGCCACAGGTCGTAGATCATAACATGATCTTATGTGTTTACGATTTCAGTTCATACACCGTATTATTGTTTATTACGCGAAAACTAAAAAGTTGGCATAGTAGATGCGATATTGAATTTGATTCAATCAAACAAGACCCAATTTAACATTGGATGTTAGAATTGGTGAGTTTAATCACATAGGATGTGAGTAATTGGGTTCTTGAAAATTAGGGTTCATGGGCACATGATTGAAAAGGGGTTTTCAATTATGGAACAAAGTTATGGAAATAAATCCATAAGGAAACAACCTTGCTTGGGCAACAAGGAAGAGGGAAGGAGATTAGGGCCGAAACCCTAGCCGCCCGCCCCTCCCTTGCGCGCCAAGCAAGGCCGCGGGCCTCTAGGCGTGCGGCGGTCCTAGGGTTCGGGCCACTTGTTGGCTTGGGCCCTTTGGACCGTTGTAAAACCCTAGTTACCCAATTTCATTAAAATTAAACAAGCGCGTTAAAATTGGTTTTAACTGTATTATGTGCTCTATTGCATGGTGGATGGATATGGCCTAGGATTGTGGATGTTTATTGTTTTGTGGTTTGGTTTACGGCCTGCGAGCTGATCAAATTAATGTAATAATTGATTAAGTTTTACGGCCTGCGAGTCGTCCTTTTTCTCCTCGACATGTGAGGCTTTTGTTATTTATTCTAGATGTTAGGCTAGAATTAGAAATATTTAGATAATAGCCAAGAACGTGGAGAAGAAGACCGGAGAACCAAAGGAGCCAAAAGACATCCCTAGGCGCGCAGCTATGGTGAAGCACATGGAGATGGGCTCGGCACTTTAGGGCAATTAGATATTATCATTGGCTTGATAATATCATTAGTCTAGGGGCCATATCCATGCCACGTTTTTTTGTTTTGTGGATGTTTATTATTCATGCCTTGTTATTTATTTTGTGTGTATGACGCTACTAGCAAAACGATAACAAGATAATAATAAACAAGGTTGATCTTTTATTGTGGATGGCCCAATCCAAATAAGTAGACCATGTTGATAAGATCAACCAAACAACTTAAAAGAAATCCCTCAAATAAATATTGCGTTTTGCCTTCTCTTGCCAAAACACCCTTCATGATCATGGCCTATTAAAATTCGGGCTTGCCAAAGCAAGGCGATTTTAATTTTTCATGATGTGTTGCGGACGACGCAAGCTAGTAATGCGTGTATGATGAAAACAAGAGGTTGGACGCAACTAGGCAAGAGTCAATTAGATTGATGAGCTTAGAGGCATGACAATAAGGAGTTATCCATTGGATAAAGAATAAAGGAATTTATTCACCTAATTGGACCAAGAGTTGCATGGGATGCAATTGGAATGGTTCCTACCTAAATAACCAATTCTTGGGTGACTTGCCAAAGCAAGCTCAAGAAGAAGTGAAAAGGGATCTTGGACCCACTAGAAAGTATAAAGATATTTTCCGCTTTAATAGTGAGGGCTATTAATCCGAAAAAAAATAGTGGGAGCTATATTTAATGATCTAGCAATTGTTAAATATAGTCAAATTGTTCAAAATACTAAATTGCATATTTCTCGTTTTGTAGAATTCCAAATGGCAAAAAACAACGCATCGAGTTCATCCCTACGATCTGTCCTTGAGAAGGATAAATTGTCTGGAACAAATTTGCTTGACTGGTACAGAAACTTGAGGATTGTCCTCAAGCAAGAAAAGAAGCTTTACGTCTTGGACACTCAGATTCCAGACCCACCACAAGATGAGTCTCTACTAGCGGAAGTAAGGGCACGTCAGAAACATTTTGATGATTCTAATGACGTGACTTGCCTCATGCTTTTCACCATGAATGGTGAGCTTCAGAAGCAACACGAGAACATGGAAGCCTATGATATGATCAGACACTTGAAACAATTGTTTCAGGAACAGGCAAGGCATGAGCGCTATGAGGTGTCTAAAGCATTGTTCAAAAGCAGTCTTGCAGAGGGGATTCCAGTAGGCCCTCATGTACTCCGAATGATCGGGTACATAGAGAACCTTGAGAGACTGGGGTTCCCACTCGGGCAGGACTTGGCGACTAATCTCGTCTTGCAATCGTTGCCTGACAGTTATAATCAGTTCATTATGAACTATAATATGAATGAGATCAACAAGTCTTTGCCAGACCTATTGAACAAGCTAAAGACAGCTGAGCAGAGCATCAATAAAGGCAAGGGCAAAGCCATAATGATGGTACACAAGAAGAAGGGAAAGTCAGTTGCATCTACTTCAAAAGGAAAACGCAAGAAAGTTGCGAAATCCAAGGAAGCCCTAAAGCCTAGTGGAGGCGTGGCTAAAGGTGAATGTCACTACTGCAGCCAACCGGGTCACTGGAGGAGGAACTGCCCTAAATATCTGGAGGATAAGAAGCTTGGAATAGTGATTCCACCACCACCAGGTATTTATGTTATAGACGTCAATCTCTCTATTTCATCATCCTGGGTATTGGATACCGTATGTGGTTCTCACATTTGTCGTAATGTGCAGGATTTGAAAAGAAGTAGAAGATTGCGAAAAGGGGAGATAGACTTGCGCGTCGGGAATGGAGCAAAGGTTGCTGCATTAGCTGTAGGCGTTTATGAGCTATCTTTGCCTTCTGGACTTATTTTAGAATTAGACAATTGCTTTTATGTGCCTGCTATGAGCACAAACATTATTCCCGTCTCTTGTTTGGACGAGAAAGGTTTTTCTATTTCAATAAAGGACAAATGTTGCTCCATTTATTTTGATAGTATGCACTATTGTAGTGCGCATTTGTCTAATGGATTGTATATCCTTGATCTAAATAATCCAATCTATAACATAAATACTAAAAGGATTAAAACTAATGATTTAAATCCTACATATCTATGGCACTGTCGTTTAGGCCATATAAATGAGAAACGCATATCTAGACTCCATAAGGATGGACTTCTAGACTCATTTGATTTGGAATCATATGAGACATGTGAATCTTGTTTATTAGGAAAAATGACAAAGTCCCCTTTCAATAAGAAAGGTGAACGGACTAGTGAGTTATTGGCACTCATACATACTGATGTATGCGGACCATTCCCCACGCCTGCCAGAGGTGGTTATACCTACTTCATCACATTTACTGATGATTTCAGTAGATATGGATTTGTATACCTTATGAAGACCAAATCTGAATCCTTTGAATTGTTCAAGGAATTCAAGAATGAAGTAGAGAAGCAACTTGGCAAGAGTATTAAAGCCCTACGATCAGATCGTGGAGGAGAATACTTAAGCCAAGAGTTTGATGAGTATCTTAGAGAGTGTGGGATAGTATCCCAGCTCACTCCGCCCGGAACACCACAATGGAATGGTGTATCTGAGAGGAGGAATCGCACTCTATTAGATATGGTGCGATCTATGATGTCTCAAACGGATCTCCCGATATCCTTTTGGGGACATGCTCTAATGACGGCAGCTTTTACCATTAACCGTGTTCCATCCAAATCAGTCATGAAGACGCCATATGAGATATGGACTGGGAAGCGTCCCATAGTGTCGTTTATGAAGATTTGGGGCTGCGACGTCTATGTAAAGCGTTTACAAACAGACAAAATCGGGCCTACAGCGGATAAGTGTAAGTTTGTGGGATATCCTAAAGAGACTAAAGGATATTACTTCTATAACCCTACCGAGAACAAAGTGTTCGTTGCTCGGACCGGCGTGTTTCTAGAAAGAGAATTAGTCTCTAAAGAAGCAAGTTGGAGGGTTGTAGAGCTTGAAGAAATTCATGAACCACAAACCACTGAACCAATAATGGAACATGAACAGGAACCACAAGAAGTTGTGGAAGAACCTGTTCAGGTAACACAGGAACTCCGTAGATCAGGAAGAGTGCGTCATGAGCCAGAGAGGTATGGACTTCTCGTGACTGAGCCCGATGACGTACCACTCATGGAAGATGAGCCTGCAACCTATGGAGAAGCCATGAGTGGCCCAGACTCTAAGAAGTGGCTAGAAGCCATGAGATCCGAAATGGATTCCATGTACACCAACAAAGTATGGACTTTGGTGGAACCACCCGAAGGGGCTCGACCCATAGGGTGCAAGTGGGTCTTCAAGAAGAAGACCGACATGGATGGAAAAGTAGTTGCCTATAAGGGCCGATTGGTGGCCAAAGGTTATAGACAAATTCATGGTATTGACTATGATGAGACATTTTCACCGGTCGCCATGACTTCCATTCGAATCTTACTTGCTATTGCAGCATCCTACGACTATGAAATTTGGCAAATGGATGTCAAAACAGCGTTCCTTTATGGGAACCTCCTTGAGGATGTGTACATGACACAACCAGAGGGTTTTGAGGATCCAGAGAATGCCAATAAAGTCTGTAAGCTGCAAAGGTCCATTTATGGATTAAAGCAGGCTTCTAGGAGCTGGATCGACGTTTTGATGACGCGGTCAAAGAGTTTGGCTTCATCAAGAACGAAGATGAGCCTTGTGTTTACAAGAAGGTTAGTGGGAGCTCTATAGTATTTCTGGTCTTGTATGTGGATGACATACTAATCATTGGCAATGATATTCCTACTCTGCAATCTGTTAAAGATTGGCTACGAAAGTGCTTTGCGATGAAAGACTTAGGAGATGCAGCCTATATACTTGGTATAAAGATCTATAGAGATAGATCTAAAAGGTTGCTTGGCCTAAGTCAGAGTACATATATTGACAAGGTGTTGAAGAGGTTCAACATGCAAGATTCCAAGAAGGGATTCTTGCCCATGTCACATGGAGTCACTCTTTCCAAGAATGACTGTCCCTCCAATGAGATGGAGAAGGACCGCATGAGCAGGATACCCTATGCTTCGGCCATAGGATCCATCATGTACGCCATGCTATGTACTAGACCGGATGTATCATACGCATTGAGTATGGTGAGCAGATACCAGTCCAATCCGGGTGAGAGTCACTAGATTGCTGTCAAGAACATCCTAAAGTACTTGAGAAGAACTAAGGATGTATTCTTGATATTTGGAGGTATGGAAGAGCTAAGTGTAAAGGGTTACACTGACGCAGGCTTCCAAACCGACAAGGATGACTACAAATCGCAGTCTAGATACGTGTTTTGCCTGAATGGAGGAGCTGTAAGCTGGAAGAGTTCCAAGCAAGGAACAATTGCTGATTCTACAACAGAAGCTGAGTACATTGCTGCTGCGGAAGCGGCAAAAGAGGCAGTATGGATAAAGAAGTTTATCGCTGAGCTCGGTGTGGTCCCTAGCATAGTGGATCCCATAGAGTTGTACTGTGACAACTCTGGGGCAATCGCACAGGCGAAGGAACCAAGATCGCACCAAAAGTCAAAGCATGTACTTAGGAGATTCCATCTTATTCGTGATATGATTGATCGAGGAGATGTGAAGATGTGCAAGATTCCGACGGATGACAACGTGTCAGATCCGCTCACGAAACCTCTTGCGCAGCGAAAGCATGAAGGGCACGCCAGATCTATAGTCATACGAGATGCGCCAGATTGGCTCTAGTGCAAGTAGGAGACTGTTGGAATAGATGCCTTAGAGGCAATCGTAGATTTAGTATGAACAATGTTTTGGCTAGAATATTCATTTATTATTTATGCCGATATTTAATATAATGAAGTCCTTAGATAAAATGTGTTATTTATCTTAAATGTCCCTAGTCCATTATATTGATTAATAGGACAATCAAATATAGACTAGTATGTGGATAGATTGATATGGAGATATCAAGTCTAAACACATGGGTATGCATTAGGAGTAATGGCATACTGGATTGACCCACGACGAAAAGGATACATTAGATTATGTGAAGTCACAATCGCTTTTCGTAGTGCTAATATTATTGCAATCCTTGGACTTGAAGTCACTAGATACTCTAGTTGTGAAATATTGCGCTTTGATGTTATCAAACGTTACACCGTAATTGGGTAATCATAAAGGTGGCTATCGGGTGTGATAGGAAGCAAGCTTAGAGATCGTAGTGATGTAGATAGGATTTGTCCCTCCCACATAATGGGGGTAAATATCCACGGCCACTCGAGGGATGAGGCTTATTGAATGTCTGGCCGGACTCAGATAAATTAATATAGAGATATTAATGTTATCTGCAAGTATAAGCATATTCCCAGGATCGAGGAACTATGGATTGGATATACGAGTGTGACTATTTATGTCTCGTGTCCAATCCGGATATGGAGACAAAGGGATAGTGCAATATGACATATTGGGCACAAAGGTTTGTCGGGATCACTGACTATTTCTATGGGTTGGGTGGCATGGATGTGTTGCTAGACACCGCTCCATGTTAGTAATAGTTACTACCAACTATATAGAAACCTATAAGGTCACACGTCAAATAGAGTAGAGCTAGATTTGGGATTAATTAATATAGATTAATTAATAGAAGGATCATTGTGCAACACCTTGCAAACTTAGTAGGACTAATTTTCAAGGAAGGGAATAGTTCTAGTCCTACTAGAACAAGAAAACTCTAATATGGAAACAACAAGGAGTTGTTGGAGTATATATATAAGAGGCTCTAGCTTCCTTCCCACAAGATTGTTATTAGACATAACATAAGGAGTGGGAGAGAGCAAAAGAGAGAGCAAGACAAGAGCTAGGCCGAAACCTAGCCCCCGTCCGCCCCCTCTACCCGACGGCACAAGGAGGGCCGAACCTCCTTGGTTCCTTTTGTTGCTTTGATCTTCTTCCCTCTTCCTCCGGGTTCAAGCTAGCACTTGTTTGAAGGAAGAATCTAGATCTCACCTCTAGACGTGGATCAACCGTAGAGACGAGGACATCATTCTTCGTGTGATCTCACAAATCAAAAGGTACACATCTTCTATGACCCTAATCATGTTATGATATCTCTTCCTGTGATCCTTGGTGGGCTTTGAGTAGGATTAATTTTTGTTATTCCGCTGCGTTACCTACGTCAAAACCCAACAATTCTGTTGGGAGAAGAAGGTGTTGTCGTCGAGAAAAGTAGCACGTTCATCATCAGAGAAAGTTCTTGATGCTAAGGTAAACAGTGTTCGTGACAGGTTTTTTCCCCACTGAACTGACTTCATAAAATGTAAATCTTAACAATTTGCAGTCGGCTCGGGACCTATCTATTTTAAAAAACTAATTCATTCGTGTCCTTATATAATCTGATTCACCGTAGTTCTAGAATTTGACCTGTTTCTTTCAATGTTGGAGAACTCATACAAATCCTTGAAATCTATGTATAATGCACTGAACGATCTCTTATCGATATGTGCATTCTCACTTGCTAAATATGTCTTCTGCAGCTCATTGTGTCTCTAGAAAAAAAAAACTGCATTGAACGCCTCGAGCTTAACACAAGGAATGGGAGGAGGAGTAAGACAATTTGATAGCACAAGTAGTCCCATCACTAGAGAAGCATCTGCATCAGAACAGATTGGAACTAACCTATCAATGACGCAGTGATTGAGTTCCTCCGCCAGATGTTGTAACGACGAACAAACATATCAGGTACGTGTTTTTTCGTATATTTTATAGCCTTTTAAGTATCTTTGCACTAAAAATATGAGTACTTCATTAGGAAGCTTGCTAAAATTCATTCTTATTTAGCATTAATACTTCAGCCATAGCCTTTTTATCAATGCAGAAACTAAAGTGGGTAAACATACATAACCTATTAAGTTTATTTATGTTTTGAATACACTCTAATAAGGGTGTCCTTTTATTATATGTTTGTTCTCAAATTAGTTTCTATATTTGTGTGTTTTAAGAATGGCCTTGATTGTAGGCCATGATACACTGCATTTTTGTTTTCTTCAGTGAATTAGTACTTTGATTGTGCTGGTTGGTTTGATGTTTGGATGCATGGATTGTGGTAAAAAAACTCTGTATGTATGTAGCAAACAATGATCAAAACTTTCGATTATCTACCCATGCGAGAACTTGGGTTCTAAACAGTGCAAAATTTGAAGAGAATTTCTTAGAAAATTGTTTAAATATTTTTGTTCCCATTCTAAGCTGTGTGAATTTCTCTGCAGGACACAATCCAGTTCAAGGCGGAAGTCGTCCTCTCAGAATCTACTTTGCTAGAACAGTAAATCTAGGGTTCTGGAATTCCATTTTTCGTCTTTATCAGACGCCATCAGAAGTTTAAAGCTTGAAACTGATGGTAGTAACTTATTACATCTGTGTGTACTGATACTATGAAACATATTATATAACTTTAATTGGGTTTACTTGTAATCTTATGTTTTTAGCTAGGCTGCTGAGTTCTTTCGGATGGTTACTAATAATATGCATGCTTATGGATTGTGTTATATTTGTTGCTGTCAGTATTGTGATTTTTTCTTGCATTTTAAAAAAATATTTGTTTTCGGTAGAAGTATGTGTTTGATTCGGGAGATTCTTTTTTCCTAATTTTTCCAAATTATTGATTCAATTCGTGTTTATGAGGATTGGGAAAGTGATTCCATTGTTGGCAAGGCAACTCAGATTTGTCTTCTGTGACGGTAAGGTGCCGAACACGGTGGCGTTTCGGCCGGCGATTTGAATGTCTGAAATCCTAATATTCTATTTGCTTGATCTGTTGGTGGTGTCAAAATTCGGCTTAAATGTTTTCTTTCAGGCCATGGTGGCTGGGTACGAGGATGGGGTGATTGTCAAGTGTGAAACGGATGCTTCATTTTGGAGATGATTCGGGCTGCGATTCTACAATGCTAATGGCAAACAGTTGGTCGACGTTCGAGGGCACGAGTATTTTTTGATGTTGATCTAGAGACATCTTCTTCTAAACTCTCCTGCTTTGTCTTTGTTTTTTACTGATGTGTTGTGTTTTCTTAGGTTATTCAGCTTCAAGGGGATCAGCGAGAGAATGTGTTTTTTCGGTGAATTAGCAAGGTTTCGTGATCGGGGAGAATACAAAACACGGTTAGTAGTTAGTACTGATGCCATCCGCCTTAGTATATTTTAGATTTTATTTGCTTTGGTCTACTTGAAATATATGTGCTGGGTGACCCTAAATCATCCTTTTGTGACTACATTTGTGTGTTGTGGTTAGATGATTTAAGCTTACAGCTTGACCATTGTTTTTTGTTTGTTTGACCTTAACATAGCTGTGTCACTGTCCTATTACTTTAGTTCTATTGAGCTTTAGATAGGTTTAAGTCTGTCGATTTTATCACAAGTCATTATTTTTGTTTCTAGAGCACTCAGTAATATAAAAGTTTCCAATGTTTCAACTAGACTGATTTTTCTCGATTACATTGGGTGATTTCAATATGCAATATCATCTAGAAACCACTAAAACTGGAAGCTTTGTGTGTCCCCATGTGTTTAGAACCGTGTTGAAGACAAATAAACTGAAAACCTGAGATATAGCTTTTGCTTTGGTGTGTACTTGAGGCTTTTAAGGATGTTTGTAGGCTTTCAAGTTGGTATTCTACTAGGCAGCTGAGGCTGCCATATTTTGTGTCCGAATTTTCCGCACCCGCTATCGTGTGGTTGTGTCCGCACATTTCTTGTGTCTTTCCATATTAATACAACTGCTTGTCAAGATTATCATACTTATATGGTAAATTGTTGTCATGTTTATCAATCCGCTACTGATTGCTTGTTGGCTTCGTTTCCTCAGAACCAATTACCTACATGAAAATTGTTTTTCTTCTGAACATGTTCTATGTCTAAAAAAGAGTATGTTCTTTCTTCTCTCTCTTGCACCTGATTGATAAACAATTGTTAACTCCATAAGCAGGCTGACTCTGTAAGAGGGGAACTGTATATTGCTTTCAACACCAGCCATTTACCTGTCTTCGTAACTCTGCCAGAACAACCCGGACACAGGTGGGAAACTGTGGTGGACACGAGCTAACCAGCTCCATTTAACTTCCTTGCTGATGACCTACCGGTAAGAGAGGCGGCTATTGAGAAATACACACAGTTTCTTGATGTGAATCTCTACCCTATGATCAGTTACTCTTCCATTCTTCTGCTACTCACTCCTCAGAGTAGTGCTTAGTACATAGCCTCTATACCTCCCTCTGAGTCCCCATACCTTACATACCTAGGTCACATAGTAGTGTACAGAAGTTGTCAGAACTTGTTATCAAGCATAGCTAAGGAATACGAGTGTGGCTGAGTGAGAGTGAGAACATGGTTTTCTTAGAAACTGCTACCATGTAAAGCTGTTACTTGTGATCTTTGAACGTTTAAATATGCGTATCATCAGTTTCGCATTTGATGTGTTTTACCTTTGAAGTTCACATCATACGATGCAGTGGTTTATGTTGCACATTAGTCTAACTTTACTCCTTGCTGGGTTATTAGATATATAGGTTGTTACGGTAAAGTCAGCTGCGACTGGTTCTGCTGGGGTGAATTGTTCAATCGCTCAGCATTTCAACTAAGCAAGTCGCAGCAAAGCAACCGTGCGCGAAACGCGCGCGAGGTTTCCCTTGTTTACCTTTCAAGAATGAGTGGCCTCTATATTTCTATTGATAGATAGCCTTCCATGTTTTCAGCTCGTTTAATAGTTGTCTTATACCCTGTTATTCGTGGCCAATTCATATTGTAATTTGGCTAGAATTATTTTTAACACATTTACAGTAATAAACCGAGAGAGTTTCACACACTAACGACACTGATATCTTTTGGCCTCCAGCCACCTCGAATGAAAGACCATCTGTTAGGATTTTTAGCGATGCAATTAAGTATGAGCTTGCAATCCAAATGGCGTCCTTCCGTGCATCGGTCATGGTTAACATCTCTGATCAATTTCAGGATGTCAAGGGTAGAAACTTAAGGGTTCATTTCATATGTCTACCGCAATTTTGTTACATAGTCAAAGAGATTATTTGTGTATAATACTTTTCTCATATAGTATATGAGTTTTTGATGATCCATCATAAACTTTATCTCTTCATGAAAAGATTCTTGCAGTTCGACTTTTTGGTTGGCAGTAAAATGTTTTATAAGGGACTCGTAAAATATTTTGTGTGAAAAAAATTTCTCTGCAATTAATTTCTCGTGTTTGGTTAACACTTGCCAAAACAGTGGGCCATGATGCAATGGAAGTATGTGAGGGTGGCGGTGATGGTGGGTGGAGGTGATGGGTCGTGGTGGAGGGAGGTGGTAGTTGTGGTTAGGTGGGGGATGTGTTAGTATGAGTTGTTGTTGTGCTCCTTCACTATTTGGAAGATGGCTTAAGGATTTGAAATGCGTAAATTATTTTACATCATTTGAGGGAAAATATTTTACAAGAACATATATCAACAATCCTGATGTGTTTATCTAAGAGGAGAGACTTGTTCTTGTTCAACACATTGTTCATAAGCGATCCATCCAAATAACGGAGTTGACTCCTTAATTTGTTTATGCTATTCCAGGGATGACAAAGTTCTATACATTATGAACCCCTCGGAGCCACAGTGACCAAGTGAAGAACATATAGGTATGTTTGCTTCTGTTATTTTATGGTTTATATAGAATACCAATATAAACCTCTCAAATCGAAGAAGGTAAGCCATTGTGTTCCATCGCCCCATCAGCTCCGAACTGCTATTTGCTTTAGAGCACCGACAATTTCTTGATCAGACTAAGGATATTAGAGGTCATGGATTGACCATAAACAACCTAAAACCCTATGTTCCGTGTTGTTCGAATCTGACGTTGGTTGTATTCAATCATATATCCAGGGCCAGCACAAGGTTCCAGGGGCCTAAAGCAAGTAGGAAATTTGAGGGCCCTATTTAAATAAAAAATACACAAAAAATAGTTTGTAAATAAATCAACTTTAGACTCCTAATACTCGTGTTAATATGTTGGTTTGATTTTTTAAAGAATATATTAACTCTAATTAATGTTCAATGACCGTACAACTTTTTGATAAGTATAAGTAAAACTAAAATGTTCACACGTGTTATTAACGTTTGTGCATAAGAGATTCCGACGGGGAGACCTCCGTGTACACCGTATGTAGAGGATCAGAGATCGCACAGGAAGAGTTGGGTTGTGTGTAGGGAGAGAGTAAGGCAGTAGTAATGTCTGAGAGAGAGACAGAGGTTCGGCAGAGCTTCCGCGTATGGCAGGTGTGTTCTCCTTTGTATGGAAAGGTTAACGTCCTATATATAGCAGAGAACGTGACCGTTGTAGTGTGGTTAATGCTCCCATTAATGGCGGCTTAATTAGCTTAACCATAACGGCACGTTCGTCCGAGTATATAGGGGCCGTTACAGCACGTTGTGCGCGAATACCAGAACCGTTACGAGGTTGACCGGGTTTGACCGGATTGACCGGGTTTATGGAGCTCGTGCCATAAATCTCTCAAAGCAGTTACTAAAGGTCGCGTGCGGGCTTGGCTCGCGCGCGACAGGGCTTACTCTAGCCTCCAAACCACTAAGTCCATACAAGTCCCGTGCAGTGGTATGGGAGGGCTCTGTCTCGCAGCCCCCACATGGATCAGCTCGGCTGGTGATCCAGTGTGTGTGGAGCATAATATGGTGTGCTGGATGGTTGCCACGTGGCCAAGATCTGTCAGCTCAGAAAGCACTACCTACATTAGCCCCCTTTCTGCGCGTGAAGGCTCATAGCTGTCTAGACTTCCATGCGCGGAAACCAACATACGCGTCGCCGCCACGCACCAATTCAAATACGGGTAAGTTCGGCCCCCGTGCGTGCCATTATGACCTAAAACCCCTAGAGTCGTGCCGTCTGGCCTTTAGGGTTTTAGGCCATTAGAGTCCGTGTGTGGCATATTTCTCCCCCCTTTTTCTTGCTCTTCCGCAGGAATGGCCAAGACAAAAGGAACCAAACCCACCAAGGAGGACGAAGAGATACCCGATCTTCCGCAGGCTTTGTGGAGAAAAGCCCCCTATCTAGGTGGCAAAGATTTCTACCACGCGAGGGTTAAGGCGAAGAAAATGCCTGCTCCTGTCCCTAATGAGGGATTGCTAACACTGACTCCCCCGGTTAACTCAGCCTTGCTCGAGTTAATTGGCTCCGAGGATGTGGTTCGATTGGGAATTGAAAATGGGTATTTACCCTACGCTGCGATTTCTACCCAAGCTTTTGTCCAGAAATTGGACTACATGGATGAGTGGATTGACCACGTGTTGACCAATCATGCTGCGACTCTTGATGAAGTCGGCGTATACTTCGCTGTTCGTGCTATGAAGGGTGCTGCCGTGAAGCTGGACCAGTCCATGCTTCTAAACCTTCTTTCCCGCTACTCGCCTGCGACTCACACATTCTACTTTGCTGAGTTCGAGGCTGCCCCCATACTTGAGGACGTGCATATGTTGTACGATCTTTCTCCCATGGGTGAAGTGGACCCTTTGAGTCCTTTGAGGACGGCTGCGGAGGTCGCTTTGTACACGCAGATGGAGGAATGCCTATCAGAGGTAAAGAAAATCTCCACCCGGTGGACCACTACCAAAGCCCTTCCAAACTGGCAGTTGGTTGATACGTCTGCGAAGAACACCTGGAAAAAATGGTTGCAGTACTTCTTTCGAGACTATGCGAACAGCAACATCACTAAGAAGCTTCTGAGTGAGAACCCAGAGGCCAAGAATTACGTGGAGGGTAAAGGCTATCACTTGACCCTTTGTGCTTTCCTCTGTGCATGGTTGTCGAGGTACTTAATTGACGGTCACCCACATGATGGGGTCTTCTACCACGTTCTGCCGCTTGCTGTGAGGCTCGCCCTCGGCCAGAGAGTCGCACTCGGACCCTTGGTCTTGGGCACGCTGTACTATAGGCTTGATCAGCTGGTTGCGGCCATGAAGGAGTCGCGTCGCCGCCTCGATATACTGACTTTCGTCAACATTTCCTTCTTGACGATGTGGGTCTTCGAGCGATGGCCGTCCTATGCTCCAACAGCTCTTAAACCCGACAAGTGGTGTCCCCCAGGCGAGATGGAGGAGCGTAACAGTGGCAGGGCTGCGAGGTGGTTCGGAGCGAACATTTTAAGTGCGTTTGGAGCTTGATATGCGACAAACGGAAAAAGTTAACTGCCAGGCCCTATGCCACGCGCATTGAGAACGTGCGATGGTTTCCGAAGCTGTACCCCTCTAAGGGTGTTGTCTTCTCAGAAGAGCTTCTCTTCGAAGGGGGATCGCATTTCCATGAGCGCTATCGCGAGTTCTTTTGCTGGTGTCTGCGAGGTTCCCTTCCTGCCCTCGCAGAGCATATTCGGGAGCTCGCGCCAAGGTATGAGAGGATTACCGTGGATGTTGACCCCACTCGATTTTCTCCCCAGTTCGGCTTTGATGCAGTGGCACCATCAATCTGGCCCCAGTCCATTATCAGAGGTTGCTATAAGCGCTTGCTAACGAAGGAGTGTAAGACAGTCTTCATGAACAATCTTCCCTTTGAGCAGCCTGCAGGTACCCGCGAGGGCGGTTGTTCCCAGAACTGGCTCGCATACTGGGTCGCCCAGCAAACGAGGATTGAGACGCAGTCGGCCGCTCAGCCGAGTAGAGCTCCCTTGATCATGAGAACCATTTGTGCCCTGACGTCATTCTGAAGGAAAAGATCGCCGCAGTTAAGAAGGGCGACACGCATGTCATCAGATATAGCGAGGCATTTGCTAAGGTAAGCAGTTTTTCGCGTGCGTTAAGCTTCTTGATTTCCCTATGCTGACGCCTTTATTCTGTACTGTTTGCTGTAGTGTCATGTGCGGAGATTCGCATCTGGTGATCGTTCCAAGTCATTGGTTAACACCATTGTTGCCACTAGAAGGCAAAAACAGTCGTTCCTGCTAGCATGGAGGATTGACCCTGAGGTCAAAACCAGGATTCGCGCAGTCATGAACGCTTTTGCTGACTCGCTGATAGACAATGCTCCGGCCTCGTCTCCTCCCAGAGATGATCCGTCCCCTCCATCGACTGCGGCGCCGAGAGCGAAGAGACCCAGGCAGAAGGGAATTACAATTTCTTCCCCTAGAAGTGCTCCAACTTCTCCTCCGGCGAGGTCCCTTTCCGTCAAGGATAAAGGAAAAGGCCGCATGCCCAGTAAAGCGCGGAAGGAGCTCGCAGTCGAGACCTTCGTTCCATTCAACCAGGAGGAAGAAGAAGAGAGGCAGGAGCCCAGAGAAGGTGATTAAGAAGAAGAAGAAAGAGCTATTGTGATGCATGAGGAAGAATCAGGAGGTACCTCCATCGCGTTTCCCTTCTCATTATCGTAATTCTTTTGCAATTCTTTCTTAGATTAATCGTTTCTTCGCAGATGATGATGATGATGAGACCATCGGTGGCCTTTTGGCCAAGAGACAAAAGAGAGATACCCATTCTTACATTCCAGACGATCCCATAAGCGAGGACATTCTTTCCGAGTCCCGAAAGACAGCCGCGGAAGCTGCCGAAAGAAGAAGGCAGCGCGAAGAGGAGGAGCTCGAGCGTGTGAGACAGCGGAGCCTCGAAGAGCAACATGTTGACGACTTAGTGCGTCCAGCTGACGAGGAAGATGTGCTTCCCGAAGAGGTGGCTCCTCAAGCGGAGGAGGAGAATGCGGCTCCAGAAGAGGATGCAGCAGCTCTGGAGCAAGCCCAAGCGGATTTTGAAGAAATCGCAGGCGGCGATAAAGGTGAGATCTTCAATCTCGCAGTAACTTATAGAGATGTTATTGTGGGTGCGTTAAAGCATGGTGTGTCAAAGGCTGACATTCGCCGTTGGCTAGTAGGCAAGTGCGGAGAACCTTCAGGTAATCATTTGATCGATATGCATGAACTAAGATTAGTAACTCGAAGCATAATCATGACTAGCTTCTTCGCGCCCCAGTTCATGCTCCTTTTAAAGACATGCTTAATGAGGACACACTAATAGGGCATGGTTCCACGTCTTTAGTGTATGATGAAGACACTGCAATCCCACCTTCGCGTGGAGGTGCTTGCTCTTAGCTTTAGCAAAGAATAGTAAAATAACGTATGATACAATTTACCTTACATCATCGCATTTTGTATCGCAGGGACTTCTGCATCCTATGTCCCAGTGCCGAGTTCCCATACCGAGAAGCCCGTCGTAGCTGCTGAATACGCAGGAGAGCCTCTTGAGGACATCATCGAACTTTCTGATGATGCTGAAGCTGACGCTGTGCTAATGGACGAAGATGCCCATACTGGCGCTGAGGAAGTAAGAACAAGTGCTGCTGATGCTCCCGCATCTGAGAGCGTCCCTCGCCAAGCATCTTTGGCTGTCACTTCGCCTCCGGCGATGACTGAGTCGGCGGCACCTCTTCCTGCGTGGAGCTTTTGGGGCTCGCAGGTTGGGAATGCAGTCGCAGCTGGTGCAGCTTATACTCTTCCTCCTAACTACGAGGGATTAGAGCTCGCAGCTGAAAGGAGAGCCATGGAGCGAGGGCAGTCTTCAACTACTCCAGCAATGCGCATTCCTTCTCTTCGTGAGATTCTTGAAGGAACTGGTAAGTAGAGATTTGCTGTTTGCATCTCGCATTGTTCATTTGCGAGTTTGATAGCATAACTTAGCTTCGACATTGCTTTAGGTTTGACGCAAACTGATGTGGACTGGCTAGTTCGGATGCGGCTCACCTACCCCCAATCTTTCGCGAGATCTCTGGAGATAGGGCCCTTCGACAGGAGGCTGTTTCTTACCGAAGCCATTTGGATTTTGGAGCAACTGTCTGCGGCTACGCCTGCGACCATTTCTGTCCAGAGTGCTGAATTGCTTTTTGGCATGTGCCAAAATCTCCTGGCCAAAGTTCAAGGCAGGCTGGGTTTCCATTTTCTTATGAAAAGAGTTACCTTGATTCGCGCAGCCACAACTTTGAAACTCGACCATCAAAACCTCGCAGCTGAGAAGCAGAAGGTGGAGCAGCAAAAGCAAAAGGTTGACGAAGCTCTGAAGCTCTATCATGAGATGAATGCCAAGTGCGAGCAATTGAAGCAAGAAGTGGAGCAGGTAGAGAAGCTGAGCCATCAGTTCGCGCCCCATGACTCCTTGATCAAGAATTTGCTTTGACTTTTTGAATTTGATAAGTAGCAAGGAAATAGCTGGAACATTAATGTAATGTTGAAACATTAATGTGATGTTGCTAGGGTTTCTCCCCCCTTTTCTTTTAACAAAAGAATCGACATGCCCATTTTGCCCTTTCCGAGATTTGATAGGATATCTCTGTGCATATCCAATTATGACATCAGCAATTGATATTCTGCTTGATTTTCGCGCTAATTTCTCGGAAGATAAGCACGCTTCCCTTGGGAAGTCCATCCGAATCATGACTATCCGTCATTTATTAGGATACGCAACTGAATCGTCGTAGCCTTTAGTAGGGTAATTGATCATTACCGTTTTTCAAGGCGTAAGTGATTGGCCTTACCCTCTTTTCAAATTCTGCTGACTCATCTTAGCAACTGAAGAGTCTCCACAAGGTCTATATAAACCCTGTCTTTGCCATTTGGGTTCTTCATCCCAAAAATGTGCTTTGCCGTGAGTCCTTACGACTGCTGGCTTCAATGCTTGTTTTTCGTTGATTCATGGCAACTCCAAGTTGTGAATCCTGAATTTGCGCTTTGTGCTATAGAAATAGTTCCTAAGATCCGCTTTATGAGGCTTATTGCTCTTTATAACCATCACAGAGAAGATGGAGATGATATCTCATGTATGTTCGAAGAATTTTCTTCGTGTATTATGTTTGCAGGTCATGTTTCCGGCCGCCTCCCGGTGAGGTGCAGCGCCGTAGTGACCGTGCTACCGTCTTGTAATGAACGGCGGAATTCTCCTCCAGCATCCCTGGAGGAGGATTTCTTGCCTCTTCGTTCTTGAACTCAGGAGGCTTGTCAATGCCCTTGTCAATCATGACAAGGAACCCAGTACCAGAGGAATGACTGCTTCCCCTGTTTTGGGCGACTGTGTGCGCCGGAAAAGGAGGTTCCTCTGGTACATATCTTGATCAGACAGGGGTCTTGTCAGATCCTGAGATCTTGGACATAGGACTACCCAGACCATTGCCGCCATGGATGCAGCTAATGGCGAGTTGATCTCTTCGCAGAAGCATCCTACTTGCTACAGATCTTTGGCCGCAGATCTGCGTGTCGCATAGCCGGTTTTAGAACCGTTGGGTTCATCCTTTATCAGTTAGGATTCCCGTGGTGTGTCACTGCTGGCTTGTCAGCTACTTTTCGAATGTATTGTAAGCCATGTTGGCTGCGTAGTTAGATTTGAGCTTTTTCGCTTGTAAGCTGCTATCTAGACAGATAAATTGCAAGTCTTTTTGACTCATAATAACAAATAGCTTTTGTATTATTTGCTGTGTTGTTGCAACAAAATACAATTTCGCATGCGTATCGGCATATTTCGCCTTGCATAATGTTATATACATGTTTCGCATTTGCTATCTGCCATATAAATTCGCAGATGTTTTATTAGATCGTTCGAGATCGTATTTGCGCAGTTGTGCCATCTTGGCAGATGGGCTTGTGATTTGCTTTCAGATGTAAGTGCGGGTGTTATCTCATCAGATATACCTTTGTAGATCACTTAAGATCATTTTACACAATATTGCTATCGCATTTGTATAATGCTGCTATCACCGCAGGTAGGCTTGGAAGATCAATTAAGATCATTTTTCGCATGAGTTGCTATCGTAGCAGATAGGCTTTAGGAGATCAATTAAGATCGTTTTTCGCATGAGTTGTTATCGTAGCAGATAGGCTTTAGAAGATCAATTAGGATCGTCTTTCGCATGAGTCGCTATCGTAGCAGATAGGCTTTAGGAGATCAATTAAGATCGTTTTTCGCATGAGTTGCTATCGTAGCAGATAGGCTTTAGAAGATCCATTAAGATCGCAGTTGGCATAGGCTGCTATCGTAACAGATAGGCTTTTAAAAGATCAATTAAGATCATAGGCTGCTATCGTGACAGATAGGCTTAGAGGATCAATTAAGATCGCATTTGCATAGGCTGCTATCGTAACAGATAGGCTTAGATGATCAATTAAGATCGCATTTCGCGTGAGCTGCTATCGTGACAGATAGGCTTAGATGATCACTTAAGATCGCATTTCGCATGGGCTGCTATCGTGACAGATAGGCTTAGATGATCAATTAAGATCGCATTTCGTATGAGCTGCTATCGTGACAGATAGGCTTAGATGATCAATTAAGATCGCATTTCGTATGAGCTGCTATCGTGACAGATAGGCTTAGATGATCAATTAAGATCGCATTTCGTATGAGCTGCTATCGTGACAGATAGGCTTAGATGATCAATTAAGATCGCATTTCGCATGAGCTGCTATCGTGACAGATAGGCATAGATGATCAATTAAGATCGCAGTTGTACAGATTGCTATCGTGGCAGATAGCCTATTGTTAACAGTAATAACAAACTGAATAAAGCAACATAAACAGCTAGGAATATGAAGTTCTCATTTGGGAGAACCCTTTTTTATTATAATGCTCTCATGTGGGAGAGATAAGATTACAATTCTCTCATATGGGAGAGGAGATTGTGTAAGTCATAGCCATACAAGACATGAAGCAACGTTATAATAAAACGCATGAAATGAGAGAAGTCAGGGATAGTACTTCTTAATCCAGCGCATGTTGACTGAATTCGGGGTTGAGGTTGTACCGTGCAACCTTCGTATGATGCAATAGCCACTGTCGAAGACTTCTGTGACTTCGAAGGGTCCTTCCCAATTGGCTGCGAACTTTGGATGAGCCGCTTCTCGCATGCAGTGGTCAGATGCGCGCAGGACCAAGTCTCCGACTGCGAAATATCTTCGCTGGACCGTCTTATTGTAAGCGCGAGCGATCCTTTCTTGATACCGCTTGTTGGTCCTTTTGGCTTGTTCTCGCTTTTCCTCCAGCAAGACTAAGTCATGATCATGTTGATTTTCATAGAGTGCATGGAAGGCCAATCTTGCCGAATTGACTCTCACCTCCGCAGGTACCACGGCCTCGGCCCCATAGCATAGTAGGAATGGTGAGGCCCCCGTGGGTGTCCTTGGAGAAGTTCGGTAGGCCCACAGAGCTATGCTTAGAGAATCAGCCCACTTCTTGTGGTCATCTGCGACCATCTTGCTCAAAATCCTCAACAGCGTTTTGTTGGTCGCTTCGGCTTGCCCGTTCCCCTTCGGGTAGTAGGGGGTGGAACATATTTGCCTGATATTGTACTCTGCTAACTTCGCAGCTACCTGGCGATTAACAAAGGGAGTACCATTATCTGAAAGAATAGTGTTTGGAATTCCGAACCTGCATATGATGCTTTCCTGGATGAAATTGACCACAGCTAGCGCATTTGCCGTCTTCAGTGGTATCGCCTCCACCCATTTGGTGAATAGCTCAGTTGCAGTGAGAATAAAATGATTCCCGTGTGACGTCGGTCGGATGGGACCGATGAAGTCCAGAACCCATGTGTGAAATGGCCATGGTGTTCCCAATGCATGTAGATCCACGGCGGGAGCGTGCACTAGGTTTCCTTTGAATTGACACTCCTGGCAGCGTCTTACTTTGGCGCGGCAATCATCCTCCATCGTGGGCCAGAAATATCCAAGTGAGAGGATCTGCCTGCATAATTTCGCACCTCCTTGGTGTTCCACCTGATGAGAAAGGTCCATGACTTCTTGTGCTTCTCTGCCGTCTAGACATCGCAGCAAGTTGCCCTCATGACCTCTTCGCCAAAGCAGGTTTTCTTGTACTACATATCGAGATGCTTTCCTCTTCAATTTCTCAGCTTCTTTTCTCGATTCGGGCACGGTGCCCTGGGTGAGAAAATAAAATAGTTGTTTCCTCCAATCCGTGTCATCGTCGGTTAGAGCGATGAGCAGAGAATCTTTGATTAGTGCGCAACTCTCGCACTTCCCCTGTATCAGGGCCGCGACTGTTGACATGTCTGGCCAATGAATGCCATATCTCTGAGCCTTCCGATAGATTGACACCTCACTTTCTCCGCGAGCATGTTGGTGAATCTTTTCTAGCAACAGCTGTCCCTCTTGCTCGGAGACGCATCGCATGAGTATTCCGCCAGGACCCTTGTAGTAGAGGGTGTTATCATGTATGCAGTACCCCCTTGGTGAGTGTCCAGCTTTCACTGCTTGTGCCTTCTGCAATAGCTCGTAGGATTGCTTTTCCCCAGTCCGTGTCATCCATGTGTTCGTCGTCGCACGCGTCTTCTGTTAATGCCGACGATGTTCGCACTTCGATGGAGATCCTTGCGGGACATTTGTCTGTGCTGACCTTAGATCCCAAGGTGGCCAAAGCATCCGCATGCCTGTTGTCTGCTCGGGGCTTGTGCTCGTACCTCACATCGCAGAATTGCTGCACCAGCTTTTGTACTAAAGTCCGATAGGACAGAAGGTTAATCTCCTTCAAACCGTATTCGCCTAAGGCTTGCTTGACGATCAACTTGGAGTCTCCCATGACCGTCAGATTGCTTACTTCCAAAGCCTTTGCTGCGCGCAGTCCCGCTATGAGGGCTTCATATTCTGCCTCGTTGTTGGTGACTGCAAAGTCGAGCTTTGCGGACATCTGTATGACCTCCCCATCTGGCTTGGTCAAGACTATCCCAATGCCTCCGCATTTCCTCGTTGACGAACCTTCGAAATGGAGTGTCCAATAGGGCACGTCGATTGCATAGATTTCAGGTCCTTCGAGCTCTTCTTCGATCACGGGTTCATGGCTGTTGTCGGGGAACTGTGCCAACAGATCCGCTACCGCCTGCGACTTGATCGCTCGCGGTCGCACGCATGTGATATCGTATTGAGAGATGGTCATGTACCATTTCGCTAATCTTCCTCCAGGAGTAGTGTGGGTTAGCAGATATCGTATGGGATCACTCTTGGTGACCACTACCACTTTGTGCGACGCAAAGTAGTGTTTCAATTTCTCCATTACAAAGAACAAAGCAAGGCAATGACGTTCGATGTCTGTGTACCTTGATTCAGCAGGTTGCACAATGCGAGAGATGTAGTAGATAGGCCTTTCCTGGCCTTCGTACTCCTGAGCCAAGAGTGCTCCTATGGACCTCCTTGTTGACGTCAGATATAGCAGAAGCGGTGATCCCAGTTGAGGTGCGATCATTATTTTTGAGGACGTCAGCAGATCCTTCAGCTTTTCGAATGCAGCTTCGTGCTCCGAAGCCCAGTTGTATACGGCATCTTTCTTGAGAAGGGCACTAAAACAGCAGGTGATTTCGGCAATCGCTGGGATGAATCTCCGCAGATAGGATAGCTTTCCCAAAAATGTCTTCAAGGCACTTTGGTTATGGGGCGGCGTCATGCCAGTTATGGCTGATACTTTCGCAGGGTCAGGCTCGATTCCTTGGCGATGAACTACGCATCCCAAGAACTTCCCTGATGTTACCCCAAATGCGCATTTCATAGGATTCATCTTCAGTTGGAAGCGTCTACATCTATTGAACACTTTCCGCAGATCTGCGAGGTGATCTGCTTCCTGCTTGGATTTAACCACCAGGTCGTCCACATAAAATTCCACTTCTTTGTGCATCATGTCGTGGAATAGGGCCATCATGGCCCGCTGATAGGTCGCACCCGCGTTTTTGAGACCGAACGACATTACTGTGTAGTTGAACACCCCCACCGGAGTGATAAACGCGGTCTTCCGCGCATCCTCGGGGTCCATCTTGATCTGGTTGTACCCGCTGAAGCCGTCCATGAAGCTGAACATGCGGTGGCCCGCTGTTGAATCGATAAGCAAATCGATGTTGGGCAGTGGAAAATCGTCCTTTGGGCAGAAGCGATTGAGATCCCGGAAGTCCACACAGATGCGAAGCTGTCCGTTCTTCTTTACCACTGGCACAATGTTGGCCAGCCATGTGGGATGATGATTTGGTTCTATGAATTTGGCATCCAGGAGTTTGACAATCTCCTGTTTGATTTTCACGTTAAGCTCCGGCCTGAAGCTTCTTGTGCTCTGCTTTACCGGCTTAGACCCTGGGATGATGTCTAAGCGGTGCATAGTAATGCTTGTATCCAGTCCTGGCATTTCATCATACTCCCATGCGAACACATCCTTGTATTCAGTTAGGAGCTGCAGCAGTCCTTGCTCCTCCTCGCTTGTGAGGTCCGCACTTAGAAAGACTGGCCTTTTCTTTTCCTCGTTCGGGCTGAGGAACACTTCCTTTAGCTCTTGTTTCTGTGGTCAGGGCCTATCTTCAATGCATTCAGGTGCTTCTTTGAGCTTCTCGTCTGGAGTGCTCTGCATTGGCACTTTCGTTATCGCGATCTGCTCGATTTGATTGATTTGCTCAGGGATATCCCCATGCCCGTGTGAGGACATCCCCGCGCACCTTCATATGCGATAGCACTTCTTCCCATTGGCGTAGAAGCTCTCTATCTCCTTGCCTTCGTGGTCATGCTTTGCAATTCTCTTCAGAGTGTACACGTTCTTTCGATGGTATGCGATGCGCGGCGCCTCTTCGCGTGTAGGCGGCTTTCCTTTGGCATCTTCCCTTGTCACCATTACTCCCGCAGGTGACTGGTCCTTGATGTCCTCCCAGAGAGGCAAAGGAGTAGGATTGAATGGTCCGGGTGTTTGCTCGTCCGCCACCTCGGTGAACCACACCGCCTCGCTGAGATGTGCTTCATCCAAGTTGAATGGATTTGTCGAAGCCGGTATCTCGACTATTCTGTCGTTCCAGATAGCTTTCATAACCTGGTGAGCCGTTGAAGGAACCGCGTCGAAGCGATGAATCCAGGCTCGACCTATGATCATGTGATACGTGGTGTTCGCGTCTATGACGTAGAACTTTGCTGAGCACTTGATTTTGCCAATCTGAACGCCCAGGCGGATCCATCCGATCGTCATTCTAGAGTCGCTTCCGAATCCCATCAGCGTAGATGGACGCCTGACGATCTTGTGCTCGGGGATCCCTGCTAGCTTCAGTGTGTGGAGCGAAACGACGTTGACCGCTGCTCCTCCATCGACGAATGCTCGTTTGAACTCGACGCCATTGATGATGGCCGTCACGTACAGAGGCCTCTGGTGGCTCGCATCTGTCTTCTTGTCGCTGGCAGAAAAGGTCATAATCTTTTCTGTAGAGCGAGACGCCCTGATGACTTTCCCGTTGGAAACTACAAGATCCTCCTCGTAGTCCTCCGCTATCCTCAAGATTGCTTTCGTCATTTCTGTCCGGCACTTCTCGGAGAAGTTCATTTTGTCGAAGAATCTGCTAAAGCCGTGCGACCCCTTCATCCGATCGGCACGTTCGTCCTCTGTGTCCATACTGTAGTCCTCGTCATCATGGACCTCGGCAATGATAGGTAGACCATCCTCTGCGACTTCTTCCAAGTCCACGATCGAGATCGTGGCAACCTCTTTGCCTTTTGAGTCTTGCTCCGCATGGGCAGGAAGCGGATTGTTGCGCACATCCTTCCTGTGATCGCTGACGATCAGCTCGCCGTTCTTCATCTTTTGGTCGAATGTAAACCTGAGCTTTTTACATTCCGCTGTGGGGTGCATGACCTTGCCGTGGTACTCTCACCACTTAGGGTCCCTAACCATCTCCTTGGAGGGTATCTTCTCGAGCGGCGGTAGGACACCGTCCTTGCGCCACTGCCTGCAGAGGTCGCTTTCCTCCTCCACCGAGCATGGCAGAGGTGGTATGTCGAAATTCATAACCTTCGCTTGCTTCTGGGGTGAAACTGTATTGACCTCAGCTTCTCGTCCCCTCTTGTAACTGAATCTCCCGATCTTGTAGGTGGTGCCGCTCGAAGATCGCTCCGGAGCGTTCTTCTTTTTCTGCCTCTCGACTATAGGCTCGATGTTCTTCGTGCATTCAATTAGTTTTGAAAACGTAGGTGTTTGCAAATTGATGAGCATACCTTTGTATTCGTCTCGCATGCACTGCAGGCATATCTCTACGAGCCGGCTTTCGAGCATTGGATCTTTTGCACTCCAAGGACTTCGCTCTGAATTTCTTGATTAAAGTGATCCCGTCCTCCTCGCGCTTCTGATACATACGCGAGAGATGGATCATTGTCACTTTTTCTTCCATCTGGAAGAACTTGGTGTAGAACTTGTGGACCATGTCGTCCCAAGTCTTCACGGATCCGGCTTCCAACGTTCGGTACCACTTGTACGCTACATTCCCCAAAGATTTTGGGAACTCTCGCATCAGCAGTTTGGGATCAGCACCGTATGGCCCCATGACATCAATGAAACGCATGACATGCTCATGAGCGTTTCCGTTGACATCCTCGAACTTGTCCCATTTAGGAGCCTTATACCCCACTGGGTTAGGCATGAGATAGATCTATCTCGGGATGGGTGGATCGTTGTCTAGCTTCGGGATGATGGTATCCGCGAATGATTGGTGAGCCAGAATAGTGTCCATGCGCTTCTGCAGAGACGTCATACATTCTGGAATGCTTCCCTCAGTAGCACAAGGAGGGGTTGCTGCAGTCGGAGGCGACACATATGTCGCCGGAGGATGGGGAACATATTGGCTGCTTGCGTTACCCCAGATCGCCGCTGACGGAGGCGCGGGATACTGCGAAGCCGAATTAGAAGCCAAAACCGGAGGCTGAAGAGTATGAGCAGTGAGAGGCAACATCTGAGCTGTTGACCCCTGAATCGAAGGCAGCTGCGTAGTCGCCGATGGGGTCTGCAAATTAGGGTTGGGAGGTGTGGTGGACACTCCCAGTCCTGGAGCGGTAGGGCCTCCTCCTCCTTGAGAGACGGCGGTGGCTGTTGAAGGATTTGGTGCAAGGGTGCCCAGAACGGCCAAAATCCGTTCTAGCTGCGCAGACTGAGCTTTGAGAGCTTTTGCCTGACCTTGGACGGTGGCGTCCAAGGATTCTAGCGTCGGCGCCTCGCTAGGGGTCGCAGGAGTACGGCGGGTCTCCTCTCCTGAGGCAGCTTCGGTGGAAGGCGATCTGTTACTAACATCATCCTCCTGAGACATGGTTGCTTTTGTTGGTAAGTTCACGTCGGGTTCACCAAAATGTGCACAAGAGATTCCGGCGGGGAGACCTCCGTGTACACCGTATGTAGAGGATCAGAGATCGCACAGGAAGAGTTGGGTTGTGTGTAGGGAGAGAGTAAGGCAGTAGTAATGTCTGAGAGAGAGACAGAGGTTCGGCAGAGCTTCCGCGTATGGCAGGTGTGTTCTCCTTTGTATGGAAAGGTTAACGTCCTATATATAGCAGAGAACGTGACCGTTGTAGTGTGGTTAATGCGCCCATTAATGGCGGCTTAATTAGCTTAACCATAACGGCACGTTCGTCCGAGTATATAGGGACCGTTACAGCACGTTGTGCGCGAATACCGGAACCGTTACGAGGTTGACCGGGTTTGACCGGATTGACCGGGTTTATGGAGCTCGTGCCATAAATCTCTCAAAGCAGTTACTAAAGGTCGCGTGCGGGCTTGGCTCGCACGCGACAGGGCTTACTCTAGCCTCCAAACCACTAAGTCCCTACAAGTCCCGTGCAGTGGTATGCGAGGGCTCTGTCTCGCAGCCCCCACATGGATCAGCTCGGCTGGTGATCCAGTGTGTGTGGAGCACAATATGGTGTGCTGGATGGTTGCCACGTGGCCAAGATCTGTCAGCTCAGAAAGCACTATCTACAACGTTATTCGAATTTGGGTCAAGTTTGTGGCAAAAAATATAAACTACCACCAAACTAATAAACAATTATTGATGAAATTACATCAAAATATGTAATTAAGGTTACTAGAGTAAAAATTATTGTCACCTCGCCGGGCCGGGGGCCTAAAGCGGCCGCCTCGGCTGCCTTACTATAGGGCCGGCCTGACAGCCCACCAAAGCAATCAGTAATAATATCTACCCCTATCAATTCAAGACAAATCGTTTTTCGGTTACATCTTTTTTCACTTGAAAATGTGATCATGCTCTCGGGAGGCTTTCGAGCTACGCGATTGCTCTATGTCTCGATGTATTGTTGCGGGCTTGGCCCCTTGGTCAGTGCGAATCAGAGGCTACATGCATGTATGATTTATGTTACTGTACGATGTGCCTGGAAATTTCCTGTATTGCCATGGGACATAATTCCTAACACCACTGTTAAAAACCTTATCAATGGTTATTACTCTTTTATATTTCTCTTGTGCTTGTTGATATTTTCACAATTCCCAACATATCAGGGGAAAAATCGACAAATTTGTGCATCTCTCATGAGCTTTTTGAGTTCAGATGAAGCAACTTTTCACGTTGTTTGGATCAGTACTTAAGTAATGCTATGGACCGACAAAAGTGACACATCAAGATTGCCTAGCAACTATCATTGTGTTTATTAGTTGAAGTTGCATCAATTTGGGGGTTTAGAGACTTCAGGTAATTTGTATGTGACATCATTTTTTTTTATGAAATGGGTCATCCAGTCTTAATGTCTTGTGAATTCACATGACATTGGTGATTTTATTTTTCCTTACCCTACCCTGATCTTCAAAAGCTTGTACATGTTACAATGATATTATCTAAGTTGCATTTACCTTCATTTCTGCGCAAGACCCGTAAAATTCAAGGTTAAGAATTTTATTAAATGTCTACATTAGTACTTATTTGATGATTGGATTGTTGTCTCTGGTCGAAAGCATAATATGCAGTAGATACTTTGAAACCACAATTGCAGGTATCAACCAGGGTTTTCTCTACCACTAGGCGGTTGAGGCAGCCGCCTAGGGCCCCCAAAAATTTGGGGCCCCAAATTCTTTAAAAAACTAAGAATATATTAGTAGTTGTACATATGATTTCTTTTATATTTACCGTAAATATTTTGAATATGATGATTAAATTAATACATTTACATTTATAAAAGTAAGAAACGGGGATTGGTTCAGACAGAGGAAAAATATTTTTTTTTTCTTGTAAAAATAAAATATGCAAGATATAACATGTGAAGAAATTATTTGGAGGCCCTCAAATTTAATGCTCGCCTCGAGCCCCCAAAACGCTAGAGACGGCCCTAGTATCAACCCAAATGGCTGCATCATCGGTAGGGGTGATTAAGGCAACAACTGTACTTCTATACCTTCAATATCATTGGGAAATAAGATATTGGAAAGAGGTTCCAGCTACCAGAAATAACCAGAATACTCTCAACTTTTCGTACTGCTATTTGTATGGGGGACCGTGGCAGATGAATTTGAAAAATTATCCACATATTAGCAGCCTCTAGACTGACATAGGCTTCCCATCACCGACACTCCATTAGGTGTTGTTGAAGAGCAATGTAGTATTCCCTCATGCAGTATGGACAACTATACCTTCTGAAGAACTTCACACCAAAGACTTGTTTTCAAAGATCATACTCCAACCAAGCTTGGCAAGAAATGCTGAATTCAGACATCTGGCTGCCACCACCCCTAATCCACCTCCTCTTTTGGGTTTACAAAATGTATCCCAATGAATTATGGTGGGGGACTTCTTTCTTGGTATGAGTATCACCGAGAAGACTTCTACACAATTTTCAACTTATCTTGTATTTATTGTTGGAAAACTTTAAATTTTAGACATAATTATCATGTAGATTTTGAATCTACAATTCGTAATTGCCTAAAATAAGTGATGGGTGAATGAAAATTATCGTTATATATGGGCGAACAAATAGGTCGTTTGATGGACGCAACATAACTTTGTGTGTGATATTAAGTATAGTCACAAATTAGTAGTTGCATTACTAGTAGGGGCTTTTATGGAATTACTAATAAATTTTATTAGTTATTAATCAAAGTTAGTTATCTACCAAAGTTAGTTATTGGTAGTTACACTATGAAAGGTCACACCCCTTTGAAGGGTCACCTACTCTATTATAAATAGAGAACTTCTCCACCCATTTGAATCATTCCAACATTCCTCATACTCTTCTAATTTTCTACCATGCTAGCATATAGTCAAAAGTTCCTCAAGCAATCAAACTTGAGACTTTCATTACTATTCGGATTTTATTTCTACGCCTTCCAAGAGAGATATCATAACACAATTATGTTCGATGGGCACGAGAGGCAAGTGCTTTACCGACTCGTGTAGGTAGATGGAAGATTATTCTGGGAGGCTATTCATTCGAATACCGTAAGCACCTAATGGGTGGACTAATAAAACCTTAAGGACATCGTGTGAATACAGGAGATCGTCCCTCAAACTATATGTACGACCTTCAACACATCAAATATGGGCGACGCCTTATCCAAGGATACAAGTAAGTATGTTTTTCATTATTTATTTTTAGTTTATGTTCCTACTTCTTCTCCACTTATTATTTTCGTTGATATTTTGCGACTAATTCTCCAACAATCTTAAGGTTTTAACCCGTCTTGTAATATGAGAGTTTTAAAGTACTCACATATGGTGGTGCAAAAGAGTTTCCATAGTAATCATTAGCACAACCTATTTCAAATAGTTTTTATAGTACCCATTGTAGGAGAATTATTTTTTCCAATGTGTGTAATTGGAGAGTGAAAAAATCAGAATGTATAAGTTGGAGCAGAATTTATATCCATCGTTTAAGCATTGCTAACGATCTCGGATAAATTTTTGTAAAACATGAAAGTCGTAGAAAACGAAAAAAAATGAAGCTCTGGGAGAAAACGGTGCATCAATCGGAGTTGTAATACTCTATATATCGCTTGTCAAAGTTGCTGGTTCGCAACAAATTTTCACAAAAATTGACTTCGGTGTTCGGAGTATCACTGGACCTATAGACCTCGGATCAAGGTGAGTCATACATGAAAATTTTGTATATCGACAAGACAAATCCAGTAGATATGTTCTTCATGTTAGATTAACAACGTAACGGTTCAAGAATCATGGTCACATTTTCTGAAAATAATATCGTACAAAGTCGAATAGTATGTACGATTAGATTTCGGAAAGTTGTCACGTAAGAATTTGGTTTCTAAATAGTGACATCTTAGAGAGGATTGAAACATAGTATTGAATCCGTAAAAGTTGTAGTTGTTACGCACGACATGTTTGTAGGAAATGGAACGTTCAAAATTATGAAAATGAACGTGATACTCTATAGCATAGTAGGTCACGTCATGTTAATTTTGACTTAATTCGCTAATTCATTGAATATAATTATTCAATATTTTGGGATATGTCGAAATAGAAGTTTCGTATGAGATTAGTTAAACTAGCCTATGTACGATGGTGTCATTCGTTGACACGATTTCTTACGTGTATACGCAAGTGCACGGTCAAGTAGTAAGTGGAGTATTTTACGACTCCGAGTATCGAACCCAAGGGAATTTATGATTATTAGCTAATTAAGAATTAAATTTATGATACGTAAGTAACCGGTAAAAAGTGTTTGATTTTATAACGTTGTCGCCCACAAACAAGCGACTTAAACTAAATAACAACTAAGTAAACTATTTTTGTATGCTTTTCTGCTGAAAAGAATAATTATCACGGAATACGATTATGGAGAAGGACTAGGCAATCAATGGTCCCTAGGGTTGTTAACGATTTCTGGGTTGTGCTTGAAACACTCTACGCACGTTCTAGTTATATCGGGTAATACTCATCACGATCTTCTCTCGATCTCACGTGAATTTGTGTAAACAATAGCTTTCGGGTCCTCTCGGTCCACCTCCGTCTACAATTACACTCTAGTTGATTTGTTAGGCTCGCTCACCGGGTCCAGTCGGTCCACCAAATTCACTAAGTTCTAACAAAATCAACCGAAACTACCCTCACACGATTAATCAAGTTTCTATCTCCTCTCGGTCTCAAGAAACTACAAGATCACCTAAACTATTCTTTAACACGTCTCAATGACCTCACTTTCATGCAACCCTATCAACAAGTAATATTCTACGGGTGATCAAGCCAAGAACATTAATAAATAATTACAAGAATAGATAAGCTAACAAGAACGTTCATAGAATTTAAGCAAAAGCATGCATCAAGTCCAAAATCCGGAAAATCATTCAACGAACCCTAGTTTTCTATCAATCACCTAGCTTAAAGTGTTTAGCTAGACATAATATGGTTCAACATGATCAAAATCATAGAGTTCATGAAGAAAAGATGAAGAAACGAAGATCAAACGCTAAAATCTTCAATGTTGATGATCTTCCAAGCTCCAAGCTTTGTCTCCCCTCTTCCCTAGCTCCCAAGACTTCAAAGATGCGTCAATCTCCCGTTCTTAGGTCGTCCTCCTTGTTTTTTACCAGCTGGGCACGCTTTTTAATGAAAACTAGCCGAAATTGCACTTCAGCCCCTCTACTTTGTAATTCCCGGACATAATTATTTGCTGATTTTGCGCGGGCTGTATCTCCCAAATACGGACTCGTCTTTGGGCCTACCATATATAATTGGAAAGCTACGGATGTCTACTTTCCAATTCCGCAGGCCTTGCTTCAAATTTCTTTGTAGATTTTCCTGGGAATCGAAAAGAGTGCAGGCTGGTCCTGTGTGACTTTTCCAACTTTGCTTTTGTGCGTCTCCTTTTCTTCTCTTCATCTAGCTCCATTCCAAGCATATCCAAGCATCTCATAAGCTCCAATGCACCTATTTTACCTGAGATACACAATACTAAACAACCCGTGCAATTATCATAGCAAATATGAGAGAAAACATGCACAAATAAGCTAGGACCACAACTTTTCACTCTTAGGCTTGTAAGTCATCAATTCCACATATTAACGCACATATAACATATAAATCATGTTAAATAAGCCTATTACAAGTAATATGGAAGTAAGAAAATAACTCCTAAAAGGGAGTTATCAAATACCCCCACACTTACCTATTGCGCGTCTCGAGCAACAAATCAAAATCCAACCACATTCTTACTCCAACTTCCATTTCACCAACATGATACGAGTCGCGACAATTGCATACTTACTAGAAATATCGTTGCATACAAATCTTAACTAGCCAACTCGACACAAACAAAGACTCAATACATGACTCAACCATGCAACAATATGATGCAATGCAATACTGTGAATCGATTCTAAATAATCACAAATATACACAAACGCCATTTTTTTTCTTTTTGGGTGAGATCGGGCAATCTCAATAAGCAAACTGGTAAGTCATCAGGCTCTCATATACCCTTTGGAAACTCTACAACCTCCATGATCGGCAGAACTTGCGGCCAGTTTCGTTAGACAGAACAAGCACGGGCACTTAATAATTTTCACTCACACACTCATCAGACATATCCCTAGTACTTACCATCCGAGCTATTTATCCACGGGTTAAAACTGTTGACGGCTTAGGACGGGTGGGATAGGTTATTCAGAAGCGTAGTCCTAGACGTCAAGATATTCTCACCTAACCCGTTTCTCACACTCCCACACCGAAATCCAAGGAACCCAACCGAATCTCACCTACTCCGGCCCTCATTCCCTCAATCCCGGTGCAACGCCGTTCTCGCGGCCACAAATGTGAAAGAGTGTTAGACAGAATCATAGCTGATTTCCTCGGTTTCCTTGCAATTGCCAAAACACGCTCCTTTATTTCCTTCTCTTTCCTTTCATTCTCTCTCCTTTTTTTTCATTTTTTTCTATCTCTCTCTCTCTTTCTTTTTTATTTTTTTTTTATTTTTTTTATTATTTTCACTTCCCACAAATAATCAACACATGGAGCACAAGTAATACTGAATGAACCCGACGAGATAAAAATATCATGTAGATGACGTGGGGGTGGAATGTGTAAAATCAAAGAGATATAATAATAATCGTCGACACCCCCACACCAACTCTCAAAATTCGGTAGTCAAAGTGATACGTGCTTTCCAACCGATCCTCCTCATCACCTAAGATATAGAGAATAACATGAAAAACTCGCACGTCCTCCTATAATATCAATCAACCCCACCTCCTATCGTGCAGAAAGAATGTCACGCACTACGGCACCCACCTGTGATCGTGGTGTAAGGAAACGATTCACCACCACACCGAAGTGTGCTGCCGTCTCTAACTCACCCTCACATCCCCTCAAAAAACGACATGTAAGAGAATCCACGTGAATATATCCACTCAGCACACCCTCAGCGAACCTCCCTAACTCGACTCCCTCTATCCAGACGCTTAGGAAAGGGCCATTCTAACAAGTGATGAAAGTTACAATGAAAGGCTTCCTAGGCTAGAGGCCGTGAATAAAAGGGGTAAATGGATCGAAGAGGGTAACTAGTGGACCTAGGCTGTGAGACGGGACGTGAGGTCCCCATAAAAGTCACTCGCACGATTGTTCCGTTGCCACTACGAGGAGGGTTGACGACTACCTAAATGACGGCGGTGTAGTACAAGTAGGATATCTAAGTCTGAGAGACATTTACTTGCATTTCTAGTGTGCATTAGCTCTATAAGTCTTCCTACTCCAGATTCTCGCGTCTCTGCCTCACTTCGGATCTTCATACTCCTAGGGAATTCTATCATTAAGCCCTCGCCAAGTTCAACTCATTTTGATCGCCCTTTCTCTTAAAAAATCAATTTTTAATTTTTATGGATTTTTTTTTTTAATTCCTACTCTATATGCAAGGCCAGACGCGAAAGAAGACTCGAAACTGACTCATTTCAGGTAGGTGGACTCAATTAAGTAAACGTGCAAAATAAAACAACTAACACATATATGAACCGCTAATACATCACCATACGACACTATAACTAAAAACGACATGGACCACGAATTCGACACAATACGAACTAACAATGTACATGCTCACAGGTTAATGCAAACACGGACTGACTAGTCAAGACTAAAAATCTCCCCACACTAGAATGCGTCGTTGTCCTCAACGAATTTAGTAATCAAACAATAGGACTCGGCAATTCTAATGCGAGGGGCGGTGAATCTACTAAGGAACCTTGTCATCTTCTTACTCCTAAACAATTTCATTTCACAAGAAAGTAGCAGTTCAAATTTAGAGATTATATTTGCTACGCGCACGTGACAAGGAGTGTAGACAAAATCGAGCAATTACATACAGATTTCAGACAAATTCAGCTGTCAATCCAGTAAATCCTATGCAAGTGCCTAAACTCAATTAAAATAGAGAATTTAGTGAAACCTGAAGCCTTGGAGTTCCATTCTGACGGGGCTTGTTCGACAAAATCAGTCAAAAACGGTACGGTTGACTGATTTTACAGTAACTTTCGCGATGTGAGATTTTTAGCTCTTTAGATTCCCCTTGGTGTCCCCGTCAAAACCCCGAAACCGGTTTGTTGAAATTTCAAACGATGGAGAACGACTCGACGATTCTCCGTTCTAGGGCTTGGACTTCCTTCTTCTCCCCCACACTTGTCTCTTGTAAACTAGCTCAATTGGTTTCACAATAGTTGTAGAGGAGCTTGAGGCGAGCAAAACCCCTGTCTTGATTCTGAATTTGAGCAACTTCTTCAAAGTGTGTTCTTGAGCACTGAGAGAACTCACGAGAGAGAGAAGGATGACGGGTGAATTGTGTTCTTGTTTCTGGTTTGACCCGTAAGGGTAAACCTTTTATTCTCCAATTGCAGCGAAAAGACCACCGTGCCCTTCTTTTAATGATTGCCGTGTTTTGTTTCTGATTGTGCGATGACCTTATGGTGATCGTGCGATCTGCTATGGTCGTGCGATCTCCCTTTTGATCGGCAATTCCAGTGAGCTGCTCACTTTTGTTGCGGCAAAACTTTTTTAAGTCCCCAAGCAGATCGTGCGATCACTATTCTTGATCCTACGATCTGACTTGATCACAGGATCTCCTCTGTGATAGTTTACTCCAGTGAGTTACTCAAATTTTGCCGTAGGAATTTCTTCTAAGTATTCACTGCTGATCCCACGATCTAACATTTTGATCATGCGATCTCCTGGCAATTTTTCTTCAACTTTTTTTTTTGATCCGCTTTGTTTGCTTAATCTTCACGGTTCCTTAGCTTGAATTCCATGTTCCTCTTCTGTTCTTGAGCTCATTTTTTTTTCTCGTGACACGCTTCCCAACATCCTCGGGAATCTCGTCGTGATCACATCTTTCTCGTTCAAATTCCGCCTTTATTTTATGTCCGAACTCCTATGCGTGCATTTCCATGAGAGTCTACGCACATTAAGAAGGGGAGTCCGAATCGCGTAATAACCTGTAAACCTGCGGAGACTCAATTCAAATGTCAAATTTTCGCTCTCTCATCCCTCAGATAACAAAACGGAATTAAAAACGCACACAACAATATTTAAAACACACTCTCTACACTAATGCATAAAATACGTTGGGTTGCCTCCCAACAAGCGCTTTGTAATTTACGGTCGACGGCCCGACCCACTTACCTCTGCCACCTCACGAGGGTGGTCTGGCACATTGTGCCACTTCCAGCTTAGCTTTCCTGTGTTGGATTTGAAGCACTGCTTCATGTGCGTGCACCGCTGATGGCTTATTTCTTTCCCAGCAGTCAGGTGGATCCCCTTGCGACAACTCTGGGATTTGGCGCTTCACTGGTACAGCAAATGGAACCCCTGGTTGATACTCCCATGAACACTGGGGTGACGGATTGAAGACCCGAAAAGTCTCCATGTCATCAGGTACCCTCATAATCAGTTCTCCATTCTCTACGTCAATGAGAGTACGACCAGTTGCCAGGAATGGCCTACCCAGAATTAGCGGACATCACCTACTGGCATATCTAATATAACAAAATCAGCCGGAATGATCTGACTTCCGACCCTCACTAGCACATCTTTAACCATCCCACATGCTTTCTTGGATGACTTGTCTGCAAATTGGAGTGTTATCCAGGTTTTAGGGGGCTCCCCCACACCTAACTTTTTGAATACCGACAACGGCATCAAATTCACGCTCGCTCCCAGATCACAGAGAGCTCTTCCAGTGTAGGAATCACCCAATGTAGCCTCAATGACAAAGCTACCTGGATCCTTCTTTTTCTTAGGTAACCCATGCAAAACACATGAACTAACCTGTTCATTTAAGTTTACTCTCCAAAATTCATCCACCCCTTTCTTTCCAAGAACTGCATCTTTAATAAATCGAGCATACTTAGGAATCTTTTGAAGTGCCTCAATCAATGGGATATTGATATGCAGTTTAGAGAAGACATTCAAAAAGCGCTTGTATTCCTCAGAATCATCCTTCTTCTTACTAGTACGTAGTGGAAATGGTAGTTCTGAAGAAGAAGGAGAAGATGGAAGTGGTACCTCGGTAGATTTCTCTGTATCCTGGTGAATCATGCCCTTTGATTGGGGGATCATGACAGGTGTCTTCTCAGAATCGAAGATTTCATGTTCCTTTTCCTTTGAGGCTTCCGCTCTGGCATGACTCGGATATGGAGGATCTGTAAGTGCAATACCACTTCGAGTGGTGATGGCTTGAGCATGTCCCTCTGATGTGTCAACAATGCTATCCAGTGCCCTTTGTTCAAGTTGTTCCTTTAGATATTTTATTTCTGCTTGAGCAACTTGAAGTGCAATTGCTACAGAACTGACCTGTCTGGACATGTATGTCATGTGCTGAGCCATCGTCTTTATTATCCCTGTCATATCAGTCAACTATAATGGTGGTACTGGCTGCTGCTGATGCATCTCTGAAACATTTGCTTCATGCACTACCTCTACCGCATTCACCTAAACAGTGTTATAAGCCATCTTTTCATCTCTTACCAGTTCCATGTGCCTGTACTAATAATCCATGCTCTCTTCTTGCTGAACCAAGCATTTCATCAATGCATATGCCCCTTCCTGATCGCAGTTAAATAAGAAGTTTCCCCCAGCTTCTATATCCATCTTGTCTTTATTGGGCTGTCCAAGTGAATCATAGAAGTTAACTGTCTCTTGTCAATACCATGGTTGGAACATCTACGTAGCAAATGATTGAAGAGCGCTCCCATGCTTTGACAAGTGATTCATCCTGCTTTTGCCTGAACATCCAAATCTCGTTCTGCAGCTGAATCATGCGTGAGATGGGAAATATTTTGCTCATGAACTGGGAGGCACAGTCTTCCCATGTCTTGATTGAGTTGGATGGCAATGAATCCAGCCAATCCATAGCAGCTCCCTTGAGGCAATGAGGGAAGAGCATCAGTTTTATTGATTCGGAAGTGACCCCACTATAACGGATTAGCCCACAGTGGCTCTGAAATCTCCCAATGAATGTATGTGGGTCTTCCTCGTCTGTCCCAGCAAAAGTGCACTGGTCCTGAGCAAATTGAATTGTGCCCAGCTTGAGACAGAAGGTTTATGCCTGAGTTGGTGGCACCACAATTGCTGTCTCCCTTCCTTGAAGATCCGCCTCAAATGCGTGGATTATTGCTTTCCCTGAACGATTATATGGCATTGAGGTCGGGTGCGGTCTTGATGTTGCTGCCAGTGCTTTCTCTACAGCTTCAGCCACCAAAGCTTGTAGCTGCTCTGTGGTGAGGCTAATCTGCTCTTGTCCTTCCGCCATAGCTACCTGATAAAAACACACTAGCACACCCGTGAGGTAAACAGATAGTAACAAAAAGAAAATAAAAGAAGTATCCTAAATTAATTTTTAACTAACTAATAAACCGTTTAATTCCCCGGCAACGGCGCCAAAAACTTGACGCGAATTCTTAACGCGCTTAAAAGCAAGTATACGGTCAAGTAGTAAGTGGAGTATTTTACGACTCCGAGTATCGAACCCAAGGGAATTTACGGTTATTAGCTAATTAAGAATTAAATTTATGATACGTAAGTAACCGGTAAAAAGTGTTTGATTTTATAACGTTGTCGCCCACAAACAAGCGACTTAAACTAAATAACAACTAAGTTAACTATTTTTGTATGCTTTTCTGCTGAAAAGAATAATTATCACGGAATACGATTATGGAGAAGGACTAGGAAATCAATGGTCCCTAGGTTTGTTAACGATTTCTGGGTTGTGCTTGAAACACTCTACGCACGTTCTAGTTATATCGAGTAATACTCATCACGATCTTTTCTCGATCTCACGTGAATTTGTGTAAACAATAGCTTTCGGGTCCTCTCGGTCCACCTCCATCTACAATTACACTCTAGTTAATTTGTTAGGCTCGCTCACCGGGTCCTGTCGGTCCACCGAATTCACTAAGTTCTAACAAAATCAACCGAAACTACCCTCACACGATTAATCAAGTTCCTATCTCCTCTCGGTCTCAAGAAACTACTAGATCACCTAAACTATTCTTTAACACGTCTCAATGAGCTCACTTTCGTGCAACCCTATCAACAAGTAATATTCTACGGGTGATCAAGCCAAGAACATTAATAAATAAGTACAAGAATAGATAAGCTAACAAGAACGTTCATAGAATTTAAGCAAAAGCATGCATCAAGTCCAAAATCCGGAAAATCATTCAACAAACCCTAGTTTTCCATCAATCACCTAGCTTAAAGTGTTTAGCTAGACAAAATATGGTTCAACATGATCAAAATCATAGAGTTCATGAAGAAAAAGATGAAGAAACGAAGATCAAACGCTAAAATCTTCAATGTTGATGATCTTCCAAGCTCAAAGCTTTGTCTCCCCTCTTCCCTAGCTCCCAAGACTTCAAAGATGCGTCAATCTCCCGTTCTTAGGTCGTCCTCCTCGTTTTATACCAGCTAGGCACGCTTTTTAATGAAAACTAGCCGAAATTGCACTTCAGCCCCTCTACTTTGTACTTCCCGGACATAATTATTTGCTGATTTTGTGCGGGCTGTATCTCCCTCATACGAACTTTTCTTCGGGCCTACCATATATCGGTGGAAAGCTACGGATGTCTACTTTCCAATGCCGCAGGCCTTGCTTCAAAATTCTTTTTAGATTTTCCTGGGCATTGAAAAGAGTGCAGGCTGGTTCTGTGTGACTTTTCCAACTTTGCTTTTGTGCGTCTCCTTTTCTCCTCTTCATCTAGCTCCATTCCAAGCATATCCAAGCATCTCATAAGCTCCAATGCACCTATTTTACCTGAGATACACAAAACTAAACAACCCGTGCAATTATCATAGCAAATATGAGAGAAAACATGCACAAATAAGCTAGGACCACAACTTTTCACTCTTAGGCTTGTAAGTCATCAATTCCACATATTAACGCACATATAAGATATAAATCATGTGAAATAAGCCTATTACAAGTAATATGGAAGTAAGAAAATAACTCCTAAAAGGGAGTTATCATTCATTATGTTAAAAGCATATTGATCTTGAATATTTACATATTCAAACTTTTTCGTTGTAAAACGGAAACATGTTGTATGCCTTGTGTCAATAGATCAATTATTGGACGTACTAAGAGTTTCAAGCACTCATATCAATCTAAGAGTTTTAAAGTACTCATGGGTTGTCGATTTAGTTTCTAGCAAATCTTGAGTTTTTATAGTACTTATTGTTTGTTATTAAACTAAATCACGTCATTTTGTTAGAGTACATATATCAAGAGTCTCAAAGTACTCATAGACATTGGTAAATAAATCAAGAATTTTATAGCACTTATGATTCATTTAATCAATGTGTATATGCACTTGAATTAGGCATACAAAATCATAAATTTTGGAATCACTTATGTTTCGACATCCTATCAACCAATTGAAAATAAAACTACTTCGCCTCTTGAACTAATCCGTACGGATATTTGTGATTTGATGTTTCTTCAAACAAGAGGTGGAAAGAAGTACTTTGTCACTTTTATGAATGATTGTACAAGATATTAATATGTCTATCTTCTACGAAGTAAATACAAAGCAATTGAAGTGGAAAATCAATGGAGAAAGAAAATTTAAATGGTGCGTAGCAATCGTGGTGGAGAATACGAATCACCACTTAAGGACATATGTCTAGAAAGTGGAATCATCCACCAAACTACGACACCCTATTCGCCTGAATAAAATAGCGTAGCCAAGAGGAAAAATATGACTTTAAAAGAGATGCTAAACGCATTACTCAAAAGTTTGGGATTACCACAGAACTTGTGGGAGGAAGCCCTATTCATTGGCCAGCCATATCCATAATAGGATACCTCGGAAAAATATTGGCAAAATTCAATATGAATTATGGAAAGGATAACCACCATCCGATAAATTCCTGAAAGTGTGGGGGTGTCTTTCAAATGTGGTAATATTAGTACGTAGAAAGGTGAAACTTGTACCGAAGACGATATATTGCGTCTTTATCTAGAGTCTCATAATAGTAGTGCATATCGATTTTAGATTATCAAATTGTGAATCGAAGATATACACGTAAATACTATTCTTGAGCCATGCAATACTTCATTCTTGAAATGCGTATTTTCGTACAAAGAGAAGAATGAACATAGTTCTAATAAAAGAGCTCCGGATTCCACATCCCTAGAGTCTGAAAAGGAAAACAAACCTAGACGTAGCAAGCGGAAAAATGTTGATACAACATTTGGACCAAATTTTCTAACATACTTGATAGAAAATGAACCTCAAACCTACAACGAAGCTTTGTATAGTACCGAGGCGTCATATTTAAAAGAAGAAGTGAATATGGAGATTGAATCCATACTTCAGAATCATACTGTTAATTGGTTACTCTTCAACCAGGAAGTAACGCGTTGGGTTGTAAGTTTATTTCTTTTTTGCGAAAGCTTAAACCCGACGGTTCAACTGACAACTATAAGGCTCGACTTGTCGCAAAAGGATATAACCAAAAAGAATGTATTAATTATTTTGATACCTACTCATAAATTACAAGGATACGTCCATTCGCATGCTTATAGCTATTGCAGCTATAAATAATCTTGAAATTCATCAAATGTACATTAAGACTGCATTCTTCAACAGTGAATTAGACGAAGATATTTACATGGAACCAATTGAGGGATTCATCGCTCCTGAACAATAAAATATGGTATGTCATTTGGTGAAATCTCCTTACGGGCTTAAACAATCACCAAAATACTGGTGTGTCAAATTTGATAGCACCGTGATATCAATTGATATTCATATCAATAAATGCGACATAAAAGTTTATACCAAAATCACTTGTGATGGTTATGTTGTTAATATGTTGATAACAAAGTTTGATATGAGAAATGAGTATTGCGGATGTTATTGTAGGGATGAAAATCTCTAGAAGGATAAATGGATACTCGTCATCTCAAGTGCAATATGTTGGAAAAATTCTTGAGAAATTCAACAAGAATAATTAAGTTTCCAACTCACATCTCTCCAAGAACTGTAAATACGTCAATTGCAAGACATAAAGAAACATCATTATTTTGGAAACGAAGTTATTCTGGACATATTATGTATTGATATTTTCTTTTGTGATAGACATGCTTTTCGCAACTCATGAAAGATGGGTTCGTGCATGTAGATCAATACTAACTGATGTGTGTTATATTGAAATAGTAAGAGTTAATTGAGATCTCACATAATTAATGATTTATGAGCTCATTGCTCATAATTTTATTTCAGTCGCTTATTGAGATTTTATAATAAATACGTAAGCGAACGATGTGAAGTATGAAATTTGTACTTCGTCTTTTGCGTACATCATAAGAATACACCTATGTATTTTGAAAGTGTGAGATATTTGGTTGATTTTATGACAACATGGAAATAAATAACTTCGGAAAAAGTGTGTAATGGGTGAAGAAGTTTGCCACCTCGAGATCCAAGAAGACTTTATTAGTCATAAAATCGGTATTGTAATATGTTTATGAAAACCACATACATATTTCCACCAAATACTTGCATCGAAGAAGAATTTAAAAAACGATCTAAATTGTATTGAAAAGGGTACCCTAAGGAGCAAGTTATAAGTTCGTCAAGGGGAATGGATTGATGCCAATCTCGTAAGAGTTGCACGTAGCGGAAAATCCAACCTAGGTGACTGGAGATCCCAAGAACTAGGTTCAAAAGGGAAAACCTAAATACCAGTGCAAATAAATACATCACTCACCTGGAAATAAGATTTCCAAAACCATTCTTAGGGCGAACATCGAGTGATAGGACCAGGATAAGCAATGCTTTTAATGAGATCACATGTTAAGAATAGTATGTATCGATACCCTTAAATGTGTCTCACCTATGTGAGTAGGAACGGGCCGGTTCTAGGTGGATGACGTGGATATACTCTTCTAAGTCTACTCATGAAACCAGGAATAAGTGTTCCATGACCAAAACGGACACAACAATGAGAACTAACTGTGTTAGGATAGTAATTGTGTGGGATACTATTGACTAGGTATACACCACGGAAAGCAGTTCAAGGCGTTTCGCTCACTGACAATCCAGTATATACTATAGTATTCCACTAGAGGAAGGTTCAAGGTCCTTGTCCACCTTGCTCGATGCGGTTACTATCCACTTGATATCTTTCTATTTTGTATCTCTAAATCTCCTCTTTGAATATTTTCGGCTCTATGCCAATTTGTCATTCATGTGGGGGATTGTTGGAAAACCTTAAATTTTGGACATAATAATCATGTAGAGTTTAATTCTACAATTCGTAATTGCCCAAAATAAGAGATGAGTGAATGAAAATTGTCGTTATATATGGGTGTACAAATAGGTCCTTTGATGGACGCAACATAACGTTGGGTGCGATATTAAGTATAGTCACAAATTAGTAATTGCATTACTAGTAGGGGCTTTTATGGAATTACTAATAAATTTTATTAGTTATTTACCAAAGTTAGTTATCGACCAAAGTTAGTTATTGGTAGTTACACTATGAAATGTCACACCCCTTTGAAGGGTCACATACTCTATTATAAATAGAGGACTTCTCCACCTATTTGAATCATTCCAACATTCCTCCTACTCTTCTAATTTTCTACCATGCTATCATATAGTCAAAATTTCCTCAAGCAATCAAACTTGAGACTTCCATTACTATTCGAATTTTATTTATACGCCTTCCAAGAGAGATATCATAACACAATTATGTTCGATGGGCACGAGAGGCAAGTGCTTTACCGACTCGTGTAGGTAGATGAAAGATTATCCTGGGGGGCTATTCGTTCGGATACCGTAAGCACCTAATGGGTGGACGAATAAAGCCTTAAGGACATCGTGCGAATACACGAGATCGTCCATCAAACTTTATGTACGACCTTCAATAGATCAAATATGGGCGACGCCTTATCCAAGGATACAAGTAAGTATGTTTTTCATTATTTATTTTTAGTTTATGTTCCTACTTCTTCTCCACTTATTGTTGTCATTGATATTTTGCGACTGATTCTCCAACATTTTCAACATAAATTTATACTGTTTTTTCATTGACGGCCCCTATCCTCTCTACCACTATTTAGCCACAGCCCTAACTGATCAATGGTATGTATTAGTTTAAAATTACTAGCTAAACCTTAGATAAATTAATTATTTTCTTTTTAATAAACTTGATATTGTAGCTATGTTATTCACACGTCAACGAATCACATTAAATATGAAGGTAGCCATTTTTTAACATCCATTGGCACTTAGTACACTACCTACAGGAAAGTTTTAACTGTGAAGTTATTGAGAAGTACACACCACTTACAAGAACTCAAGAAACCTTGGATAAATGGGTCATTATTTGTTACTCCCTCCTTGCCTTCATTATACCCGATGTATTCTTTTATGGATGTCCAAAAATGTATGTCAAATTTTTAGTTTTACAGTATTCTGATATCTCTAATTTTCATAAAAAAAGTAACAATGCCATTTCTTTGAAATTTCAAAGTGAGGAAATTCATGACTAGGTAAAACAGTTACCATAGTATAATGATTACTTGTCCCCTTAATTCATTATATGAAGGATGGAGATCGTCAATACAACAAAGTTTTGATTAACGAAAGTGGAGAAGATGGATCCATACAGCCAACCTGATTAATTGGGAAAGACTTCTTGTTGTTGTTGTTGTTGTTGTTGTTGTTGTTGTTGTTATTTTTGTTGTTGTTGTTGTTGTTGTTGTTGCTGCTGCTGCTGCTGCTGCTTTTAACTTGGTTTTGAATTGAATTTTTACTTTTTCTTTTCTTTTTTGAGGAAAGAATTTGTACTTTCTTTAGGAACAATAATAGATCATCATAAAATTGTTGTTTGTTGTTGGTGGTGTTTCTTTTTACTAAGCTCTGAATTGAATTTGTACTTTCTTCGGGAACAATAATAGTGTATCGTAATAATAATAATAATAATAATAATAATAATAATAATAATAATAATAATAATAATAATAATAATAATAATAGTGTATGATAATTGGCAATTATGTGGATATGCTGCTTGAAATGAAATGATATTGTTATAGAACAGAATATTGTATTGAATAATAATATTGACATATTACATCTGTTTATATAGAATCCTGAGAAGCTAGTAGAAGCTAGGTCAAAACTAATTGCTTATTTAGTCCCTACAGTTCCTATTCGCCCCCGCAAGATGGAGGGTCGTGACGAAACTCCAATCTTGGTCTTCAATGTAGCGCCGAAGAGCAAAGTGGTCTTGGTATGGTTACCGGCGCCATGTTTTTGCCGATTAAGAGGGAACGAGCTTCAATCCTCTTCGGTAGTGGATGAAAACCATGCAGGGGCTTTGCTTTTTCCAACGCCGATTTCGGAGCCGGCGACTAAGAACTAGGGTTTATTGAATAGAAAAAGAAAAATAGATGGGAGGCACAACTTGGATCGATGACGAGGCATATGTTGAGTCTAAACCTGGACGAGCCTAGAACGAAGTTCACAAAATGGAGGGAACAAGAGATCGATCATCTTGAGCGGTAACAGTTCCGGTGTCCGACTGGTAAAAACGCCGTAGAAGCTGAGAGAAGTCGTACTGGGAACAACTCGGTTGGAGCCACCCAGAAACTAGCTGGTAGGTTGGCTCGGTTGGAGCAAATCTGGAATAGCCAAAGCGGCGCCAGACTGGTGACACAGTGGCGACGAACCAGTGCGAAGTTTCTGGCGATGGAGGGAACGATCTGGTCGATCCTATGGAACGGCAAAGAATATGGACGCAACGTGGGTTGTTGGTGGTCTTTGTGCGTTGTGGGGTCGCCGGTTGAGGCAGCGGTAATGAAGACCGACTGGGAGGAAGCCGTCGATTTGTGACAGAATGGAGTTGCAAAAACGAGATGAACACAAGAGAAGCTAACAATTCCAGGGGGCGGCTTGCGGCGGTGCCGCCCCCCAGAGGCGGAAGCAAGAATTAGGTCACCAAGAGCGTAGCCGCTCTGATACCATAATAGACAAAAGTAATGAATTGTATTGTGATAATTCGTAATAACCTAAGCTATTACAAGATTCTATATATAGGTAACCAATACTTGGTCAACAAGAAACATAAACTAGGTAACTAAATAATATAAACTAGGAAACATAATAATATAAGAGCCTAATATAGAAACAGAATATCCTAACAATAATGTGCTTAATAATAATATCTCCAACATCCCCCCTCAAATTCAATGTGTTGCAAGTAGAAACTAGAGCAACTGCGGTTTTGTTCATGTGCGAGCTTCAGTTTGACAGTAGGTTGACGCAAGTGCGACAAGCCAGATGGAAGAGGTCCGACGTCTATGATAAACAACGACAACGAGTGACAGGGCTTCACTGATTATCCGACGTTCCAGAACTGTAAGGGAGAACTGGACGTGTGGATCTATTGAGACATGTTGTGTCGAGAATCAGAAGGAAAAAGAAAAAGTTTTGCGACAGATTGTGTCTAGAAAAAAAAATAATAAAATTCATTTACGACAGATTGTGTCGAGAAGAAAAGGAGAATTTTTTTTTGTTGATGGGTTGTGTCAAGAGAAAGAGAAGTTTTTTTCTTATGGCAGATTGTGCCGAGAGAAAAGAAAACAATTTGATGACAAATTGTGTCGATAAGAAGGGAAAAAAAGACAATTTTACAACTTGTTGGTTGAGAAGAAGAAAATAGTTTTACGACATCTTGGATCGATCGAATTGAGATAGTTTAACGACATATCAGGTCGAGAAGGATTTTTTTCTGGTTCTGTGAACAGTACTCATGAACAGTGCCCGTGAATAGTAGATCTTGGTGATGGAGAAGACGACGACATTGTCCGGTCGTGCGGTGTGTATGCCGCAATTCGTGGCAGCGGCGAAAATTTGATGGGTTGAAACAAGCGCAGCTGCTGTATATAGGAAGCGTGGATGGAAAAAAAATGGTGGTCCGGCGGGCGACTAGTTGTGGCGCCTCCCGCCATAAGAGGCGGAACAGTTGTAGGTCACCAGGAGCGTAGATGCTCTGATATCATATAGAACAGAATATTGTATTGAATAATAATACTGACAGATTACATCTGTTTATATAGAATCCTGAGAAGCAACTAGTAGCTAGGTCAAAACTGATTGCTTATTTAGTTCCTATAGTTCCTATAACTGTGACCCTTTTACATTGGGTTGTGGATTGTTTTATTGAGATTCATGAAGTGGCTAAACATTGTTATGAACATAACTTCCAGAAAGTTTTGCTTCCAATTCCTTTTTTGTTTTATAAATGCGTTTTACACAGTTATGTCGAGCTTATTTAAAAGAAAAAAGAAAATAATTGTAAATAATTACTACTACTTCCTGATGTTGAAAAAAAAAACTGCTAGGTATAAACTCCATACTTTTGAGGAAGAAAACACAATGCAAGTTCGAAATTTCACTTCAAGACATAAACCATTTGAAGAACCATTCATAATTTGAGTACAAAGATGATATGAGTATTCAAGGAATCAAGACATAAACCATTTGAAACGACGAAGTGAAGTTCATGTGCAAAGCACATGTTTCCAACTAGTCAAGATAAAGAATTGGCTACTTCTTTGTGGCATTGCCACTCAAACAACAGCACTTGCTCTTCTTGTTGGTTGTGGTCCACCTCACATGTGGGTTTGCCACATCCAATAACTTCACATGAGATAATAAAGAAAAGAAAAAAAAAATTCAAATGGTGGGCTGCTGGATGTTTCCAGCTTGTGAACGTTGGTTTCACACTATATGTGTGTGTGTGGTCCTTGAGGAGGCCACGTGGAGCCTTATAGTTGGTGGCTTGTTTTGTCACACATTTTGTGACTGGTGGGTCATTGTGTCTCACATGTGTGTTGGTGAGAATTGTCTCACGGCTGTAGCAATAGAGAGTTGAGGGAAAAGCTTCGGGAGGAAGAAAACAGAGAGGTTCTGGGTTGTTTGAAGGCCACGACCAGCGGGTTTCTCCGGCGAGTTCAACGGTGAAACTTGGCCCGTTTCATCTCAGATTTTGGGGGATTGATCCTTGCGGCGTGCTCTTCCAATCTACTTGTTCGAATTATCTTCTCTCGCTCTCTTTGTGTTATCCCAAATTGTTAGTAGAGTAGGGTTTCTACTTTGCTTGTTCACCTTGTTGGTGTTGGTGGGGGTTGTTGATCCCAAGATAGTTAATTTCTTGGATGTGATTATACTCTAGTGGTACTAGAGTGGTGTATCCTACTATTGTTGATTATAGTGGAAGCTTTGAGTCGAGAGAGGCTCCGTGGTTTTTCCCGATTTCGGGTTTTCCACGTTAAAAATTGTCTTGTCTTGTTTTTAGCTTATTGTCTTCAATTGCAATTGTGGTGCTCTCCGTTTAGTTGCACAAATTTGGGGAAAGTTTGATTCTTTGGGTTACTTGCTTCCGCTACGGCTTTGTTGATTTAGTCGTGTTTTGAGCCCAGATTCCCCAACAAGTGGTATCAGAGCCAGGTTCATTGTTGTTGGCTCGGTTGTAGCGTTGACTAAAATGGATGAGCATAGTGTTGGTGGCACGATGATAAAATTGACTTCGTCAAATTATTCAATTTGGAAGCCAAGGATGGAGGATCTCTTGTTTTGTAAGGACTTGTATGATCCTGTCGAAGGTGATGCTTCGAAGCCGGCCACCATGACAGACAAAGCATGGGACACGTTGCATAGGAAGACTGTTGCCACTATCAGACAGTGGATTGACCAAAGTGTTTTTCACAACGTCGCCAAAGAGACAAGAGCGGACGTGTTGTGGAAAAAGCTAGAGTCTTTGTATGAGAGACAGACAGCTCAGAACAAGATGCACCTCATGAAGCGGCTTGTGAATTTGAGGTACAGGGATGGCCAGAGTGTGTCTGAGCATATGAGCAGGTTTCAGGAGCTCATGAATCAGCTGACGGCGATGCGGATTGTATTTGATGATGAGATTCAGGCATTATTTCTTCTCAGTAGCTTGCCGGACAGTTGGGAAACTTTGACAGTGGCTCTCAGCAATTCAGCTCCGGATGGAAAGTTGACTAATGACATGGTCAAGGATAGCTTGTTGAATGAAGAAGCTAGACGGTCCGAGTCAGGCATGAACTCGGAGGCTGAGGCACTGGTTTCAGAAAAGAAACAGAATAGAGGGAGAAGTCACAGCAGGGGTCCAAAGAAAAACAGGAACAACTCGAGAGGCCAGTCGAGTGATTGGAAGAAAAGTGTGAAATGCTACCATTGTGGGGGTATGGGACATTTCAAGAAAGAGTGCAGGAAGCTGAAGAACAAGGGACAGAATGGGTCAGACAACAAGAATGAGAAGACAGTTGCTACGACGACTAAGGATGATACTCTCATTGTCTGTGAGGAGAATGTTGTCAGTATAGCTTGTCAGAGCAGCAGCTGGGTTATTGATAGCGGGGCATCCATTCATGTTACCTCCAGGAGGGAGTTCTTCTCATCTTACCGACCAGGTGACTATGGTGTGGTCAAGATGGGGAATGACGGTGTGTCAAAGATCATTGGCATGGGTGATGTATTCTTGGAGGCTAACACTGGAAGCAAGCTTGTTCTCAGGGATGTCAGACATGTTCCAGATATTCGGCTGAATTTGATTTCTGCAGGGAAGCTTGATGAAGACGGGTATAGCAATCATTTCGGTGATGGGAAATGGAGACTTACTCGGGGTTCGCTGGTTGTTGCTAGAGGGATGAAGGAGTGTTCACTGTATGTGATGCACGCGAAGCTTACCAGTCCAGTGGTAAATGCAGTTGATGATTCCTCTACTGAGTTGTGGCACAAGAGGCTAGGTCACATGAGTCAGAAAGGACTTGATGTCCTAACCAAGCGAGAGCAGCTCCCTGGCATTAAAGGTAATCCTTTGAAGCATTGCACTCATTGTTTAGCTGGAAAGCAACACAGATTGAGTTTTCAGCATAGTTATGGTTCTAGAAAGTCTGCTATTCTAGAACTGGTACATTCTGATGTTTGTGGACCCATGAAGACATGAACACTTGGTGGTGCGAGATACTTTGTCACTTTCATTGATGATCATTCAAGGAAAGTGTGGGCATACACTCTTCGGAGTAAGGACCAAGTGGCTGATGTGTTTAAGGAGTTTCATGCTAGTGTTGAGAGGGAAACTGGAAAGCCATTGAAGTGCATCAGGACTGACAATGGCGGTGAGTACAAGGGTTCCTTTCACTGGTATTGCAGGAACCATGGGATTAAGCATCAGAGGACACCTCCCAAGACCCCACAGCATAATGGTGTTGCAGAAAGGATGAACAGGACCATGATTGAGAAGATCAAGTGTATGTTGTCACAGGCAAAGCTGCCAAGAACCTTTTGGGGTGAGGCGATGAGAACAGCTGTGGATTTGATCAATCTCTCTCCTTCAGTTCCTTTGGAGACATATATACCTGACAGGGTTTGGACAGGTAGAGATTTGTCTTACAATCACTTGAGAGTGTTCGGGTGTCGGGCATTTGTACATGTCCCGAAAGATGAAAGATCAAAGCTTGACGACAAATCCAAGCAGTGTATCTTTCTGGGTTATGGCCATGAAGAGTTTGGATACCGGTTATGGGATCCAGTTACCAAGAAGATTGTCAGGAGCCGAGATGTTGTATTTCTCGAAGATCAGACTATTGAGGACATTGATAGATGTGATAAGCCTCAGGCTGATGGTGATGATTTGGTGGACATGAGTCCAGTTCCTACTCCAGCAGAGCATGGTGATGAGATAGTGCAGGATGATCAGGGTGATGCAGGTGATGTTGATCCACCTCCAGTTGATGATCAGGCAGATGCACAGGATGAGGAGGTACCTCCAGAGCCACCAGCTCTAGTTGTTACAGAGTTGAGGAGATCTAGCAGAGATCGGCAATCCTATCGGAAGTATTCTCCGTCTGAGTATGTGACACTCACGGATGAGGGGGAGCCAGAGAGTTATGATGAGGCCATGACAGTTGACAAGAAAGAGAAATGGCTGAAAGCCATGGAATCTGAGATGCGGTCTTTACATGAGAACAACACCTATGAGTTGGTGGAGTTGCCTAAGGGTAAGAGAGCACTCGAGAACAGATGGGTATACAGGTTGAAGTCAGAGAACTCATAACCAAGGTATAAAGCAATATTGGTTGTCAAGGGGTTCAGACAGAGGAAAGGAGTAGACTACAAGGAGATATTCTCACCGGTGGTGAAGATGTCGTCTATCCGGGTTGTTCTAGGTATAGCTGCCAGCAGAGACTGGGAGATTGAGCAGCTTGATGTCAAGACAGCGTTCCTTCATGGTGATTTGGAGGAGGAGATCTACATGGAACAGCCGGAGGGTTTCAGAGTTCAGGGAAAGGAGAATTTGGTGTGCAAGCTGAAGAAGAGTCTGTATGGCTTGAAGCAGGCACCAAGGCAGTGGTATAGGAAGTTTGACTCATTCATGGGGGAGCATGGATACAAGAAGACAACTTCAGATCAATTGTGTGTTTGTGAAGAATTTCTCTGACGGTGATTCGATCATTCTTCTTCTGTATGTCGATGACATGTTGATTGTTGGTCGTGATGCCAGCAAGATTGCGAGATTGAAGAAGGAGTTGGGCAAATCCTTTGCGATGAAGGATTTGGGGTCCGCGGAGCAAATTCTGGGTATGAGAATTTCGCGAGACCGGAAAGCCAAGAGGCTTTGGTTATCTCAGGAGTCCTATATTGAGAAGGTCCTGAAGAGGTTCAACATGGACCAGGCGAAGCTAGTTAGTACACCTCTTGCTGGTCATTTCAAGTTGAGTTCAAAGCAGAGTCCCAAGACAGAGGCGGAGAAGGAAGACATGATGTCGGTTCCGTATGCTTCAGCAGTGGGTAGTTTGATGTATGCCATGGTGTGTACGAGGCCGGACATAGCTCATGCGGTTGGCGTTGTCAGCCGGTTTCTCTCCAATCCTGGTAGAGAGCATTGGTCTGCGGTTAAGTGGATATTCAGGTATCTCAGGGGTACTTCTCAGTTGTGTATTTGCTTTGGAAATGGTGATCCTACTCTTGTTAGTTTCACGGATGCTGACATGGCTGGGGATATTGATTCCAGGAAGTCTACGTCTGGGTATCTCAACACTTTTGCAGGGGGAGCAGTGTCGTGGCAGTCTAGGTTGCAGAAATGCGTTGCATTGTCTACTACCGAGGCTGAGTTTATTGCAGCTACTGAGGGTTGCAAGGAGTTGCTTTGGATGAAGAAGCTGTTACAACAGCTTGGGTTGAAGCAAGAGAAGTATACTCTGTACTGTGACAGTCAGAGTGCGATCCATCTCAGCAAGAACTCGAGTTTTCACTCGAGATCCAAGCACATCGATGTGAGGTATCATGGGATACGGGATGTGTTGGACGGGAAGTCGGTTGAACTTGTCAAGATTCATACCGACGACAATGGCGCTGATATGATGACGAAGTCCGTACCGGTCGCGAAGCTTGAAGTGTGTAGAAGCCTCGCGGGTATGGAGTCCTCCATATGAGGTGGAGGGGGAGAATGTTGGTTGTGGTCCACCTCACATGTGGGTTTGCCACATCCAATAACTTCTCATGAGATAATAAAGAAAAGAAAAAAAAAAGAATTCAAATGGTGGGCTGCTGGATGTTTCCAGCTTGTGAACGTTGGTTTCACACTATATGTGTGTGTGGTCCTTGAGGAGGCCACGTGGAGCCTTATAGTTGGTGGCTTGTTTTGTCACACATTTTGTGACTGGTGGGTCATTGTGTCTCACATGTGTGTTTGTGAGAATTGTCTCACGGCTGTAGCAATAGAGAGTTGAGGGAAAAGCTTCGGGAGGAAGAAAACAGAGAGGTTCTGGGTTGTTTGAAGGCCACGACCAGCGGGTTTCTCCGGCGAGTTCAACGGTGAAACTTGGCCCGTTTAATCTCAGATTTTGGGGGATTGATCCTTGCGGCGTGCTCTTTCAATCTACCAGTTCGGATTATCTTCTCTCGCTCTCTTTGTGTTATCCCCAATTGTTAGTAGAGTAGGGTTTCTACTTTGCTTGTTCACCTTGTTGGTGTTGGTGGGGGTTGTTGATCCCAAGATAGTTAATTTCTTGGATGTGATTATACTCTAGTGGTACTAGAGTGGTGTATCCTACTATTGTTGATTATAGCGGAAGCTTTGAGTCGAGAGAGGCTCCGTGGTTTTTCCCGATTTCGGGTTTTCCACGTTAAAAATTGTCTTGTCTTGTTTTTAGCTTATTGTCTTCAATTGCAATTGTGGTGCTCTCCGTTTAGTTGCACGAATTTGGGGAAAGTTTGATTCTTTGGGTTACTTGCTTCCGCTACGACTTTGTTGATTTAGTCGTGTTTTGAGCCCGGATTCCCCAACACTTCTTCTACTTCATCAATTACTACTATTACTTAGATTTGATTATTCAGTTACTAAGCTCTTATTACTGGGTTTTTGCAGCTGATTCTCAGCTGCCGTAGAGGATTGCTGTTTCGCTGTTCCAAGGAATGTCAAGGGAAGCAGAGGTCCACTTAGTGTCATCCTACTAGTGTGTATCAGTGTCCATGGGTTCTCTCTTCATTATCGTCTTTTGTACTAAGCTCTACACATGCTTTTGGTCTTATAAATATGTCATGTAGATATGCATCCAGTATGGAATGTTAGGTACTTATCAATCAGGTCAGTTAAGGAGTTTCATATCATCTTAGTATTTTGGGTCTCAGTCTAGAGCTAGGCTTCGGGTAGTACTGAAGGATCTAACTACTGTCAGTTTACTATGTATTTTGGTTACTATGAATGAAGTTCTCCAAGTTTGCAAAAAAAATAAAAAATAAAAAAATAAAAAGAAAAGAAGAACATTCCCACATCGGGCCTTTATAGCATTCTGTTCCTCCACATGTCGTTTAAATCAAGCTACCACAACTCTTTGGGGTGGGCTGTAACTTGGGCTACATCATATGAAAGGGTTTGGGCCTTGGAGTTAAAAAGGCCATGAGATCTGGTGTCGTGTGATCTGTTTGGTAATCTGATATGTTCATTATTTGCAGAAGAGTCTTCTTTCTCTATATTAGGCCATCGCTCGCACTTATTTCAGGCCCACTATTAATTTGAGATTGACAGAGAGATTTGACTACAAGGGTCCGCGCATTGGGCTTGCGAGGTTGTTAAGGGGGCTTGGTTCGTAAGCTTCCTCTAGGAGCCAATCTATATATATAATAGCATAATGAACGTTTGCAAAAACTTCCATAAATGAATCCCCCATCTATTTCTCACTTTCAAAATTCTGAACCTATCAATTCGAAAAAAAAAAGGCGACTGCCTCTTCAATTCAAAAATAATGTTTGTTGAGATTTCAAATTATTGTGCTATTCAAATAAAAAAGACGGCTGCCCACATCTATGATACTGTGATATTTGAATCAATATATTTTTCAAAAACCACTCTTACAAAAATAATATACTTCAAAAAAAGGGCTATTAAAAAAAAAGATGTCTTCTGCCTTATCATTTTTTTTTGAAATAGCGGCTTCTGCCTTATCAATTCAAAAACAACGATTATCAACAAAACGAAAAGAAAGTGTTTTCTTTTCAAAAATATTCAAAAAGAATATTTGTCCAAAAATCATTTTTTTTTAAAACAAAATATCTGGATATAAGATAACAATTTTATTTTTCAAAATCCTTTAAGAAGTCAATCCTCTCACCTTACAGATATCTCCTCACATTCTCTGCTTATTGCTCATAAAATAGTCTAACAAACTTTATATTGGTTACTCTTTGAAATTGAACTTTAAAATTGTAGAGAGAAGGTGATAGTTTTAGCGAGGGAGCAAGTCATTAATCGTACAGAGGAAACATTTATAAACATTTATCAGCTGGCACAACAAGAGCTCTGACATACCTGCTGATGGTCTCCTTTTGTGCACCTTCAGATCGGCTTTCGTTGTCCTCGAGTCGGATTACTTCTGCGCCACCGGAATCACTTTCAGGTACGAAAACCGGAGAAACTCATTTTTTTATTCACCGTGTTGTAAGTTTTTGTCTGTAATGGGTTTATTTTGAAATTTGTAGAACATCAGACGTAGCTTCCGATGGTCGCCTTTTGGGCACATTCAGATCGGCTTCCGTTGCCGTGGAGTCGGACTGCTTCTGCGCCTCCGGAATCATTTCCGGTAAGCTCTATGTTGTATCTTACTTGCTTACTTTAATATGATTTCTTATTCATTTTTTTTTACTCTTTTTCAGATTTTTCTTGCAAATAATTATTAAATTGTATAAGCGGCGCATAAAATGAAGTTGATAAAGTAATATTGGAGAATTTATGCACACATAATTCATGATAACCGGATTGGTTTGTTTGGAAATTTCATGATTGATTTAATGGGTTAGTTGGAAAATTTGGTGGCACAGCCGGCGACCGATGGCAAGCAGTGGCATTGGAACTTGGTAGTGATAAAGACTAAGAGGTGATTTCTCATGCGTCTAAGATATGAAAGTGATTTCGCAAATACTTTCATATATGATATCCCCAATCTCTTTCTAAATATGACATCATCATTTGAAAAAAATATAGAATAAATTGTGAAGATCTTTTACCGAGATGTTTCTTATACGATTTTGAACTGTTTCCTATTATTTTATGTGGTGTTATCTTTCAAGTGATAAGTACCTAAAAGGCGGTCTTAACTTTCAAGACTTGAAGATAACTACTTGATGTTTTTTTCTATCCAAACACATTATTAAAATATCACCCTTTCAAAAAAAATTATTTAAAAGACTTTAAAAAATAAATTATGTCTTGTGAAAATAATAATATTTTTTTAGAATAAACCATAATAATAATAATTGATACCCATATTTATTTATACCTCTCAAATCTATTACTGACTTTTAAAATATATTTTAATTGAAAAAATAAATTCCTTGATTTCTAAAATAGTTTAGGGAGCAGCAGAAAATAGTTAGGGAGCATAATTTTTTGTTGTTTCAAATGTAATTTGTTTTGATAAAAAATGTTATTTGTTAGGTCTGTCATTTCTTCATTATTTTTTGTTGTTTTAAATTTTATTTGTCTTAAATTAAACAATCCTATTTTCAAATAATAATAATAATAATAATAATAATAATAATAATAATAATAATAATAATAATAATAATAATAATTACTTTTTCCAAAATACTCGACTGAATTACTTCTCAAGTTGTTTTGATTGTTTTAAGTCTGGTAAAAGTTTTAGATTTTACATTCAAAAAGTTTTAGATTTTCCGGGATTCTCCCTTCTCACTGTAACTTACAGCCAACTTCCTGTGTCTGTAAAAGCGTGATGTATTCTCCCGGCCATTTTACCAGCGGCGATTGAGCACGGTATTATTCAACTATTTCATGTTGCGCTGTTAATTCATATCTATGAACCATTTCTTTTAAATATGTGTCATCTATATGCATTATTAACGTTTTCAATTCTTTTTTTTCCAGAGGTTCATGATTGTTCTAAGAAAGAAGGTTTACCGCGCAAAAAAAGATGCTTTATAGTTGGGAAGCAGATCAAGTTTTCAATGCTAAAAAAATGGGAGATTCACCGTGTCCCTTTCTCAGCTTGATTCCCTGGAGTGATTTAAGCTGTTAGTACTAATTCTCCTTGATATATCTCAATCTTTTGTCAAATTATGGCATATTCTTAACCTTATTTTCTCTTTTTTTTTTTCTGAATAATTTTAAGACATTCATTGTTGATGGTTGTTCTCTTGATCAATCGGTGTGGCGCAAACTTCAGGTCTCAATGTTTGGGATGCGGGAACTTCAATTCTCTCAACTTGATAATGTCAAATGATTGGAGTGCTCTTATTATTTATCTTTTATCTTTTATTTTATTATTTTTCTTTTTCTTAAAACTCTTCTTTTAATTCACTTATATTAACTTTTAAACTGCATTAGTAACAAATATTTACTCATGTACACCATCAAAAAACAAAAAATCACTTTCAAAACCAAAAACAACCAAATTATTATTCACTTTTGTTTCCCCATCCAAATACCAGAGAATGCTATTCACCATTTGAGAAGGTACAATAGAATGCATCAAATCGCTGCTATGATGACATGGAAAATATTAGGTTATGAGCTTATGAGTGAAATAATATTTATATAAACATCATTTTATGTTTTGTTAGTCGTCACAGATTTCAATTGATTAAACCTCCGGTCAAGAGTGGTACTCACTGAATTTTCTTCGTTATTTTTACTTGATTCACAGTTTCTGATTTCGTTCTAAAATAATCGATCTTCATCTTGGCTAATATTTCCAACTGGCTAGATTCATCAGACTATACAATTTAACACTATGATATGAACCATTAAGAAATGTTGTACTGCTTTTTTTGTCTCTATTTAGTTCTCGGACCAAGTGTTAAGTTATGTCCTCATTTTTATGTTATTGATTTCTTTGGATGTATGGCCAATCTGTTGGCAACTTAACTAAAAAACATGACATTAGTGAACAAAACATTGATATAATAGCATTTCCCTCAATTATTTTGAACTTATGATACTGCTACTGTAAATAAACTATAGACACTTGAAGGTATAACTATAGATTCACTTCTTACTTGGATCTCAAAATGACTTTAAGGACAAATGAGTTGTTGATTCATGGCAGAGAGGTCAAGGTTGGTCGTCGATTTGGAGGGCGGATATGTTGAGGGTTTGGGCCTGGTCTGAGTGTAATGGTGGATTGGTTTTGTTGATTTGAGGCGTTCGGTGTTCATGATTGCAGGACTTTCCACGAGAATTTAGGGAGTTCATGGTTTTGGCAGTAAGAGAATGGTCGTGGCAGCTGGTAATGCCAAACCCATCACATCAGTGTTCATGATGGGGGCCACTGATATGATGGGTTTGGCCAACGTACATAAAGAGGAATTTGTTTTTTTAACTTACAGAAAGAGGAAGATATGAGTGAGGGAGAGATACATGGGAGAATTTGAAAACTAATATTGTTTAATTTGTAATATTGTTCATATTCAAAAATAGAAGTAAGTATTGTTTTAGTGAAAATACTTTTTTACCCTTTATTCCATTAGATTTTGATAACACTGTTAATATTGTGGCTATTTGTAACAAAAATTAAATTGAATATTGTTTTCTATGTACACCAAAAGTGACGAAAGTTTAGTGTTACAAAACGTAAAGTGTAAATAAGTTAAGTGACATTTATCCTAATACTTTTAGTCTTTTAGAGATTGGAAGTCAAAAGTAAATGACTTCATATGATGGCTGATCATGCAGTGACATGTGGGGGCTTCAATTTTTTAAAATAAAATTTAATAACTGGCATTTTGTTTATTACATTCTTTTTAGCCACTACGGAAATCAAATAATAATCTAACTATTTATGTTTATTCATTAAAATATCATGTATTTTCCCTAAAACAAATTAGCCTCCGCTAGACAACATCATGGATCCGCCCATGATTTTGAGAGTTTGAGATATAATTGTTATGTATAATTTGAGCAACATAAGATGATCGATAATTAGATGATACCAGTAATTCTTTTTCTTCCCGCAGAAAAACATGCCAGTAATTTTCTTCTTCACGAAGATGAACATGAAATGTACTATTTTTTAATAATAATCTTCTAGATTTTTTAGCTGGACATTTTCTCCAATTTCGAATGATTATTTATTTAATTGAAAGTGTTATTATCAGTCAATTAAATGTAAAAGTGCAAAGTTCGCAGCATTTTTTTTCTTTGAAAGATAAAATTTTACATTCAAAATCACATGGTGATGACCCAACACATCTACCTCAAGATTATGAGCCCAATCTAATACATCCCATCCAGATTTCGAGGTTATCTAAGGAAGATGCTACTTGGTCTGTTTCCTCTGTTTTTTTTAGGTTTGATTTTTTCATCCGTAGTCGTATCACTTTACCCGGTGATTTGAATAACAAAATGATACAATTTTTTGTCAATTTTTTATGGTGTTGTAAAGTTACTTTACAATACCTTGAAAAGAATATCAAAATTTTGCATCGTATTATTAATCAAATTATCGGGTCAAACTAACCTCATGAATAGTGGTAAAAGTGGGACCAAGAAGAAAGAGAGAAAACAAAGGAAGTATTTGATGCATTGTTGCATTTGATCACATAAGGACAATAATTTTGACAAAAAAAATGTGATTTTATTTAAAAATATCCAAAAGATATGGCTATTTTAACTGCCGTTTTCTTTTGTTTATTTGTTGTAAATTTTTGGTGATTATTCAAAAAATTATGTTATTATTAAGCGCGCTACATTTTCCGTGCGATGCTCGAACGGTTTGCTAGTGAACTAATTACAAGGATCCCTTTTTATTAAAACAGCCCCCAAATTGAGTTTTAACTTTGTTGAGTTAAAACTAGTTTTAACTTTGTTGAGTTGGTGCCTTGAATTGGTCAAAGGCGGTCAAACTCTTTGTTTCCAACTTTGATTAGGAAACATTGGAAGTCAAAGGTGGTGGAGGATTAGTTAGGAAACAAGTTTGTTTCCAAATCGGATTTGGAAACTTTAGAGATTTCCTAGCACTATATAAAGAACCTAGTAGTCACACTATTAGGCATGTAAAAATATTCTTGTAGTCTTGTTCCTCTTAAGTGAATAAATGGTGCTATTCGGCCGTGAAGGTAGTTAGCAAATTTTTTGCTAGCGAACCACGTAAAATACTCGTGTTTTTCTTTATTCGTTCTTCGTTCGTGAGGTGGTTTTGTCATAACAAACTTGTTATATACTGATATCGTTCTCACTTGAGTTGTGGAAAAATAGTGATACAAACCGTCAAACTTTAGAAGCGTGATTGTATCTCATCACTTTAGTTGTAGAAAACAAGTGTCCAGTACTGCATATGATTATCACTTTAGTTTACAAGTGCAAGTATTTTCTCTACTGCATATGATTATCACTATTTAAATGAGTTCTTTTGCTAACTTTGTCAAAAAATTAGAATTTCTATGCATGTTTCACGTCAGTACTTTTCTGAGATATGCGGAAATTTATAAGTTCTGATATTATTACTTACCACCTTAGTTTTAAAAACCGGACCGGATGTTGACTGGATGAGGCTCTGATTTATGGTTCAACTAGTCGAATCGGTGGTTCAACCGATTTTTTGCACGGGGTCCAACATGCGAACTGGACAGGTCCAGCTCCGGTTCACCGGTCCGTTCCCATTTTTAAAACTATGCTTTATACTTGTTGGAGAGCTCACACCCAGCTCTTATGGAGCGATCACTTTAGTAAAAAGGCCCAGTCATTACATGATAAGGGAAATTGTGTGACTATAGTTCTCACCAGTCCCAGGGTGAACTCGCCCCCTGCAATACAGAGTACGGACAACCCCTCCAGGTGACATCTGAAAGAGGACAAAATCATCATTTTAAAAAAATCCTGGGATTCCGGATTCCCCTAATAGGTGAACCTGGAGTTACTTGTTTGAGTGAACAAGTCCGTGTCGAGCTAGTATTCGGCACCACCAGCCTAAAACCAAGTTTAAATCGGGTGATAAATGTACTCCTACTCAGGGATGGACCTGTAGCCGAATTGGCATGGACCGTGGCCACCCTGTATTTGGCTTTAGAACTATAGCATGCTTGTTATCTATAGTCATACCTCTTCACCAACACTATTTTTTAATAGCTGGCCCGCTCCAGAATTGAACAATTAGTGAAATGATAAAGTCACATTACTATTTCATATAAGCATACCGATTTTCGAGAGACACCCAAGCGTCGGGAGAAGTGTGCTTGCCGATTACCTGAATCAGCCCTTGCTGAGTTAAGGTTGCAGAGATGAGAGTGAGAACCGCATGACCTTGAGAAACCCAAACATCAAACGCCGGATTACGAACTTCAGTGGAGGGGCCATAGGCAGCAGGGGATGAACTAAGGCGGACGAGGCAGTGACCCAAACAAAGATTGAGTTCGGAGAAGAGAGGTAATATGATGTTTCCATAAAATATAGTTGGAGTTATCGAACTTGAAGGGGACTTAATAATTGGTTTTAGACAGATGATAAAAGGGATTATTAGCCGAAGAAGCCATTGAAAGAGTCCTGGCTCTGATACCATAAAAGAAACCCTAGAGGTTTCTGCAGAATTACTCAAGACGAGCAAAAACAAACCCAGAAAGGGTGAGATTTATTAGAGAAGCCAAGCGGCTGAAAAAAGAGAGGGAATTTCTCAATCAATACAAATTAGGGTTTCAACAGAAACCTTAAGAATGAGAAAATCCAAACGGTACAAATCATTTCCACTGGATTGAACAAAGAGAAGAAATAAAAGGCGGCCACACTGAAGGACGAACATGATCTATCACATACAGATCTACAACATGAATTATAGCGGAAGATTCATGTGTTTACCTTGTCTTCCTTAGCTCCTATGCACAGCGGATGATCGTAGGATGCTTGCTTTTACGTGCCCTTCTCGCTCCCACAGTCTGGCTCGAATCACTAGGACGAAAGCTCTAATCCACACCAAGTTCCACCAATGGAGGCTAGTTAGAGAAAGAGTCTAGGGTTTACTTATTATGATCTGCACATGATCTCTACAGTAGTGTGTATATTATTATGACTCTCATATAATATGTGTAGGAGGTTGTCTCCTTATATAGACATACTTATACCCAATTGCAACGTTACCCCCTAGGGTTGATGTCCTTGCTACTAACCCCATAAGGTTTGAGCTTGTCTCACCTAAACCCATAAGTTTAGGATAATTGCATTGTGCACCCCACATGGGCGCACATAATGCTATCATCTCCCACTCGCACAGTGGGGTTGCACAAATACAGTAGTTCTAGTCTCCCTCAATCTCCAACTATTATCATCTGCCAAAGTGTTATGTGGCCTTAGTGTGTGACTGTGAGAGAACCTGCATTTCGGGAGTTCCATACTCTAAACTCATACGAGACGAGCTAGCAGCAGGCGCACTCAACCTCAAGTAATAATGCAATACGTATATATATCTCTCGTATCCCCCAGATTCTGTCAATTGTCATCTCATAGACCATGAGCACCTACCTTGTCCCGAAGGTCGTGCATCAATGAGTCTATATCTCCTTTATTACATTCATATCCTGCATGATCCCATAAGATCTTGTAGGTGGGCCCAATGAATATGATAAAGAGCGATGCAATTAGAATCTTCCTTTCCATCCATTGTCGATTTGATTCGGAGTCAGCTGCTTTCCTAGCAATGTCCTGGTAGGTCGAATCATTCATAGCCGTGAGGTGTCACGCTAAAGTAGCACCACCGAACCGTCTCTCCCCGATAGGGATAAAAGTACTAAGGGTATACAGTGTCAATCATTCTTATATGATCGACGAGGCTCACACGGCGAGGAATCTCAGGGACTAGTTCTACTCGCCACCTCATGTCACTCATCAGCACGCGTTATCTCATAAGATGTGCGCCATAGTGTTTGGACTCTATCAGAGCACATGTCATATCCCATAGGGACCACTATACAGATGTAAGTCCAACAGCCCATATGACTATTAACCCGAGTACTGAGTGTTGCACATATGCAATCGAAATCAGTTCTCTCATCTGGCTTTCTCTACGCAGACTATACATGGTTCGGGGTAGTAACCATGCTCGAATGGCCATAAACCAATCTCACCTTGGAACTTATTCCAATGCGACAAATGAATCCGTCTGACAGGGTCTTGCACTATTGATAGATGTCCAGCTCTTGTCATAGGCCATGCGCCTCATATGACAGGAGTCATCATATCATAGGATTCTAGCGCTTATCGGGATTCTATCTCATCTTCTACTCACCTAGACAATCCAAGATGTTGTAAAGGCGGTTGCTCGTGTGAGAGAGTCAACCTAGTGTCCGCGCGACATGTTCTATGCTAGTACAGGATATGTAAACGTATCATACACGTATCATAACAACATGCAGCATAACAAATCCAATTAAAATCCAGTTATCAATGTCTTATATACGCATCAATCATATTGCCACTGATCGACTACCGAGTCCCAATTTTCTAAAGCAATCCACAAAGACGATTCTTATGTGGTTTTAGGAATGGGAGGAACCTACATTTTGTCCCGTAGTCGATCTACTCCAAGATTACTCCTCATGTAGTTATTTCACCTTTTGTGAAACAGTACCCTTTTCTATATGTTTGGCCTTATCAAAAATACTGTAGCCGTTTGCTAGCACTACAGGTTGGTTGACAGCTCATAAGCTTATCAGAAACCTTCTTATCCAAACATATTTCTGTCCGGTGACAGAACAGGCAATCGTGCTTCGCTTCCATGATCAATGGAGCGGTCTTATACGATTTTGCAACACTTATGTTGCAGTTCCATGCGATGTCATCTAGCATGGACTATAGCCTGAGGGGGATCCACGTGCATCTAGGTCCCCACCCTAGTCAGCATGCATAGCAGGCTAGTCGAAGCATCATCTCCGATAGTCATAACACGTGATCCTTCGCATAGAGTATCCTTTTGGTTGCAATCCAGTGTCTTAAGTTAGATTTCCTGAAATCCACTCTTCCGATTGCTTAAGGTTTGTGGGGTCTCAGTATATACCATAGTATATAGCAGACTCACACTGCATCGGGCACTTTGGTCATTTGGTCAACCTAGTATGGTATCTTCTAGGGCACATATTCAGGATCATAAAGTCTTGCAGCAAGCTATAGGAGTATCACATGGCCTCGGGTCCATAACATGGAATCGTTCAAAGTATCTTCTTGTTGTCCGCCTTATGCGTCAATATAAGAAGTCCTTTTGAACGAACGAGAATGCATCTCGCCCTACTAATATCCTTCATCACAAATCGAAAGGATAACCACCCTGTGGTGGATGTGAAATAGTCCTTAGACTCTCCTGGAAAATAGTGTGTCATCGATAATAAGTGACGTAATCATCTACTCTCTACTACTGAGAGTGATATGCAACGGTTTTTCATCCATTGATAAAATACTGCTGTGCACAAGAGATTCCGGCGGGGAGACCTCCGTGTGCACCGTGTGTAGTGGATCAAGGATCGCACAGGAAGAGTGGGGTTGTGTGTAGGGAGAGAGTAAGTCAGTAGCAATGTCTGAGAGAGAGAGACAGAGGTTTAGCAGAGCTTCCGCGTATGGCAAGTGTGTTCTCCTTTGTATGGAAAGGTTGACAATCTATATATACTGGAGAACATGACCGTTGTAGTGTGGTTAATGCGCCCATTAATGGCGGCTTAATTAGCTTAACCATAACGGCACGTCCGTCCGAGTATATAGGGACCGTTAGAGCACGTGGTGCGCGAATACCGGAACCGTTACGAGGTTGACCGGGTTTGACCGGGTTGACCGGGTTTATGGAGCTCGTGCCATAAATCTCTCAAAACAGTTACTAAAGGTCGCGTGCGGGCTTGGCTCGCACGCGACAGGGCTTACTCTAGCCTCCAAACCACTAAGTCCCTACAAGTCCCGTGCAGTGGTATGCGAGGGCTCTGTCTCGCAGCCCCCACATGGATCAGCTCGGCTGGTGATCCAGTGTGTATGGAGCACAATATGGTGTGCTGGATGGCTGCCACGTGGCCAAGATCTGTCATGTCAGAAAGCAGTATCTACATTAGCCCCCTTTCTGCGCGTGAAGACTCATAGCCGTATAGACTTCCATGCGCGGAAACCAACATACGCGTCGCCGCCACGCACCAATTCAAATACGGGTAAGTTCAGCCCCCGTGCGTGTCATTATGACCTAAAACCCCTAGAGTCGTGCCGTCTGACCTTTAGGGTTTTAGGCGTGACGTCAGCTTGTCCTGTGATTGCGCGATTCGACGGTGACGGTTGCGATTCGACTATCGAAAGGACGCAACCCTTCATTGTTTTGGATAAATACCTTGTATCCCCCATTATTGCAAAGCATCACTTCTTTCTCTTAAAGTGAATGGTACCCGGAGATCTTCGAGAGCAGATCCAGATAATCAATCACCAGTTCAGAACTGCAAATCGTATTCTTCAATTGTGCATATCCCAGCAGGCTTCAAGAAAACAAGGTTGGCCTCGTTTACTTTTGATTTAAGATACCAGTGCTTGCCTTGAACTGCGTTGAATCTGTAAACCCATGAAATTTGTGAAGAGGCTTTGATCTTTGAACCTGCTTCGTTTTAATCTTTCAACAATATTGGATCTTGCAACTCCCCAATTTCTGAAATCGATACCGGAACTGTTCGTCTTCCTTTGCATAGATCTTGAATTCCAAAATTCAAACTGAAGTGTGGTATTTCTCCCCCCTTTTTTCTTGCTCTTCCACAGGAATGGCCAAGACAAGAGTAACCAGACCCGTGAAGGAAGATGAAGAGATACCCGACCTTCCGCAGGCCTTGTGGCGAAAAGCCCCCTTTTTAGGCGGCAAAGATTTCTACCATGCGAGGGTAAAGGCGAAGAGGATGCCTGATCCTGTTCCAGTTGAGCGATTGCTGACGCTGACTCGCCCAGTTAACTCAGCCTTGCTCGAGTTGGTTGGTTCCGAGGATGTAGTTCGATTGGGGATCGAGAACGGGCACTTCCCATATACTGCGATTTCTACTCAGGCGTTCGTCCAGAAATTGGACTATATGGATGAGTGGATTGACCACGTGTTGGATCATCACGCCGAGACTCTTAATGAAGCCGGCATATACTTTGCTATCCGTGCTATGAAGGGTGCTGCCGTGAAGTTGGATCAGTCCATGCTTCTAGACCTTCTGCCCCGACACTCGAGGACGTTCAAATGCTGTACGAGCTTTCCCCCATGGGCGAGGTGGACCCTCTGAGTCCCTTGAGGACATCTGCGGAGATTGCCTTGTACACGCAGATGGAGGAATGCCTAGCAGAGGTGAAGAAAATCTCCACTCGGTGGACCACTACGAAGCCTCTTCCTAACTGGCAGCTGGTTGATACATCCGCGAAGAATACCTGGAACAAATGGTTGAAGTACTTCTTTCGAGATTATGCGAACAGCAGCATTACTATGAAACTCCTGAGTGAAGATCCAGAGGCCGAGAATTACGTAGAGGGCAAGGGTTATCACTTGACCCTTTGTGCTTTTCTCTGTGCCTGGCTGTCGAGGTACTTGATTGATGGTCACCCCCATGACGGAGTCTTCTACCATGTGTTTCCACTTGCTGTGAGGCTCGCTCTTGGCCAGAGGGTCGCACTCGGACCCTTGGTCTTGGGTACGCTGTACTATAGGCTTGATCAGCTGGTTCTGGCTATGAGGGAGTCGCGTGGCCGCCTCGATGTACTGACTTTTGTCAATATTTCCTTTTTGACAATGTGGGTGTTCGAGCGCTGGCCGTCTTATGCTCCAACTGCTCTCCAACTTGATAAGTGGTGTCCCCCAGGCGAGACAGAAGCACGCAACAGCGGAAGAGCTGCGAGATGGTTCGGAACAGGCAACACCAAGTGCGTTTGGAGTTTGATATGCGACAAACGGAAGGAGTTTACTGCCAGACCCTATGCCACGCGCATTGAGAATGTGCGATGGTTCCCAAAGCTGTACCCCTCTAAAGGTATGGTTTTTTCAGAAGAGCTTCTCTTTGAAGGGAGACCTCATTTCCATGAGCGTTACCGCGAGTTCTTTTGCTGGTGTCTGCGAGGTTCCCTTCCTGCCCTTGCAGAGCATATTCGTGAGCTCGCACCGAGGTATGAAAAGCTTACCGTGGACGTTGACCCCACTCGAGTTTCTCCTCAGTTTGGTTTCGATGCGGTGGCCCCATCAATCTGGCCCCAGTCCATTGTCAGAGGATGCTACAAGCGCTTGCTAACAAAGGAGTGCAAGACGGTTTTCATGAACAACCTTCCTTTTGAGCAGCCTGCGGGAACCCGCGAAGGTGGTTGTTCCCAGAACTGGCTCGCATACTGGGTTGCCCAGCAAACGAGGATTGAGACGGAGTCGGCCGCGCAGCCAGGTAGATCTCCCTTGATCAAAAGGAACTCCTTTCCGTTTCGCCCTACTTGCAGTCTGAGCGAGTCTGAGTATGGTTGTTACTCACTGTGGGATCGGGAGAACCATTTGTGCCCTGATGTCATTCTGAAGGAGCAAGTTGCCGCAATTAAGAAGGGCGATATGCATGTCGCCAGATATAGCAAGGCATTTGCGGAGGTAAGCGGTTTCTCCACATGCATTAAGCTTCTTGATTTCCTTATGCTGACATCTTTACTCTGTACGGTTGTAGTGTCATGTGCGGCGATTCGCATCTGGCGATCGCTCCCAGTCATTGGTCAACGCCATCGTTGCCACCAGGAGAGAAGGGTAGTCGTTCCGGCTATCATGGAGGATGGAACCTGAGCTCGAAATGAAGATTCGCGCGGTCATGAATGCTTTTGCTGACTCGCTGATAGACAATCCTCCGGCTCCGTCTCCTCCTGGAGATGACCCGTCTCCTCCAGCGACTGCGGCACCAAGAGTGAAGAGACCTAGGCAAAAGGGAATTACGATTTCTTCCCCTAGGAATGCCCCAGCTTCTCCCCCAGTGAGGTCCCTTTCTATCAAGGACAAAGGCAAAGGTCGCATGCCCAGCAAAGTGCGGAAAGATCTCGCAGTTGAGACCTTTGTTCCATTCAATCAAGAGGAAGAAGAAGAGAGGGGGGAGCCCCAAGCGAGTGATGAAGAAGAAGTAACAGTTGTGATGCATGAGGAAGAATCAGGAGGTACCTCCGTCGCATTTCTTTTCCCGTTACCGTAACTTCTTTGCACTTCTTTTCTTTAAACCAATTGGGTATTCGCAGATGATGATGAAACCATTGGTGGCCTTGTGGCCAAGAGACAAAAGAGAGATGCCCATTCTGGCATTCCAGATGAGCCCATAAGCGAGGACGTTCTTGCTGAGTCCCGGAAGACAGCCGCGGAAGCTGCTGAAAGAAGAAGGCGGCGAGAGGAAGAGGAGCTCGAGCGTGTGAAACAGCGGAGCCTTGAAGAGCAGCATGTTGACGACTTAGTGCGTCCAGTTGGCGAGGAAGACGAGCTTCCCGAAGAAGTGGCTCCTCATGCGGAAGAGGAAGATGAGGTTCCCGGAGAGGATGCAGCGGCCTTGGAGCAAGTCCAAGCAGACTTCGAAGAGATCGCAGGTGGCGATAAAGGTGAGATCTTCAATCTCGCAGTGACTTATAGAGATGTTATTGTGGGTGCGTTAAAGCATGGTGTGTCAAAGGCTGATATTCGCCGTTGGTTAGTAGGCAAATGCGGAGAACCCTCAGGTAACTATTTGAGTGATTCGCACGTACTAGGCTCTTAGCAACTTAAGGCAGAATCATGACTGGTTTATTCGCATCCCAGGTCACGCTTCTCTTAAAGATTTGCTTAGTGAGGACACACTGATAGGGCATGGTTCCACGTCCTTAGTGTATGATGAGGATACCTCAATCCCACCTTCGCGTGGAGGTGCTTTCTCTTAGCTTTAGCAAAGATAGCAAAATAACTTATAACGCAAGTTACCTCATGTCATCACATTTAATGTCGCAGGTCATGCTGAAGAACCAGAGTTGGAGCAGAGAAGTCAGCCTTCTGCGTCCTATGTTCCAATTCCGAGCTCCCATACCGAGAAGCCCGTCGCAGCTGCTGACCACACGGGTGAGCCTCGTGAGGACATCATCGAGCTTTCCGACGATGCTGGAGCTGACACTGTGTTGATGGATGAAGATGTCCATGCTAGTGCTGAGGTAGGAAGGACAAGTGCTGCTGATGTTCTCGCATCTGAGAGCGTCCTTCGCCAAGCGACTTCGGCTGTCCCTTCGCCTCCGGCGACGACTGAGCCCGAGGCACCTATTCCTGCGTGGAGCATTTGGGGCTCGCAGGTTGGGAATGCAGTCGCAGCTGGTGCGGCCTACACTCTTCCTCCCGACTACGAGAGATTGGAGCTCGCAGCTGATAGGAGAGCTATGGAGCGAGGACAATCTTCGAACAACCCGGCAGCCCGCATTCCTTCCCTTCATGAGATTCTGGAAGGAACTGGTAAGTAGAGCTTTACTGTTCGCACGTCGCATTATTCGCTTGCGAGTTTTGACATCATAACCTATTTTTGACGTCTCCTCAGGTTTGAAGCAAACCGATGTAGACTGGGTGGTTCGAATGCGTCTGACCTACCCCCGATCATTTGTGAGATCTCTGGAGATCGGGCCTTTTGACAGGAGGCTGTTCCTTACTGAAGCCATTTGGATATTGGAGCAGCTGTCTGCGGCTACACCTGCGACCATTTCGGTCCAGAGTGCTGAATTGCTATGTGGCATGTGCCAAAATCTCGTGACCAAAGTCCAAGGTAGAATGGGCTTCAAGTTTCTCAAGGACAGAGTCACGCTGATTCGCGCGGCCATAACTTTGAAACTCGGTCACCAGAATCTCGCAGCTGAGATGCAGAAGGTGGAGCAGCAGAAGCAAAAGGTTGATGAAGCTCTGAAGCTGTATCATGAGATGAATGCCAGGTGCGAGCTACTGAAGCAAGAAGTGAAACAAGTGGAGAAGCTGAGCGAGCAGTTCGAGCCCCAAGACTCCATAATCAAGAATTTGCTTTGATTTTTCGAATTTTAAAATAGCAAGAAAAATAGCTGAAACATTAATGTAATTTCTTGAACATTAATGTAATGTTGCTAGGGTTTCTCCCCCCCTTTTTTTTTAACAACAATGAAATTTCCCATTTTGCCCTTTTCCGGGATTTGATTGGATATTTCTGTGCATATCCAATTATGACATCAGCAATTGATACTCTGCTTGATTTTCGCGCTAATTTCTCGGCAGATAAGCACGCTTTCGTTGGGAAGTCCATCCGAATCATGACCACCCGTCATTTATTAGGATACGCAACTGAATCGTCGTAGCCTTTAGTAGGGTAATTGATTGTTACCGCTTTTCAAGGCGTAAGTGATTGAACTTACCCTCTTTTTGAATTTTGCTGACTCATCTTAGGCAACCGAAGAGTCTGTACAGGGTCTATATAAACCCTGTCTTTGCTATTTGGGTTCTTCATCCCAAACATGTGCTTTGCCGTGAGTCCTTACGACTGCTGGCTTCAACGCTTGTTTTTCGTTGATTCATGGCAACTTCAAGTTTTGAATCCTGAGTTTGCGCTTTGTGCTATAGAAATAGTTTCCAAGATCCACTTTATGAGGCTTATTGCTCTTTATAACCATCATAAAGAAGATGCAGATAATATCTCATATGTGTTCGAAGAAATTTCTTCGTGTATTATGTGTGCAGGTCATGTTTCCGGCCGCCTCGTGGTGAGGTGCAGCGCCGAAGTGACTGTGCTACCGTCTCGTAATGAACGACGAAATTATTCTTCAGCATCCCTGGAGAAGAATCCGTCACCTTCATGTTTGTGAGCTCGGGGTGACGAACTGTCGCGTTCATCCCCGTCTACAAGGAGCCCTTGCCCTTTGGAGCTTCTGCTTGCCTATGGATCGCCGGAACCGGTGGTTCCTTGGGCAAATGTTATGGGGTGCAGATCTGACAACGGTCTTGTCAAATACCGGGATCTTGAGCGTATGGCTTCATGTGGCTCTTTTAGAGCAAGATCCACCCCGCTAAAGATGTTCACCCGCAGATCTGCGTGTTGCGTAGCCGGTGTTGAAACCGGTGGGTTCATCCTTTTCTAGTCGGAATTCCCGTAGTGTGTTTCTGGCTTGTCAGCCACTTTTCGAGTGTATTGTAAGCCATGTTGGCTGCGTAGTTAGATTCGAGCTTTTCGCTTGTAAGCTGCTATCTAGACAGATAAATTGTAAGTCATTTGACTCGTAATGATAAATAGCCTTTTGTATTATCTGCTGTCTCTTTACAACAAAAATACAATTTCGCATGCGTTTCGGCATATTTCGCCTTGCATAATGCTATGTAATGGTTTCGCATTTGCGATATATTAATTCGCTGATGCTTCGCTAGATCGTTCGAGATCAGATTTTCGCAGCTGTGCCCTCCTGACAGATGGGCTTGTGGTCGGCCGTTGTGAATCATTCAAGATCATCTTCACAATGTTGCAATCGTAGTAGATAGTCTTTAGCAGATCAATTAAGATCGTTAAGTAGTGCGAATTGCTATCATGGCAGATAGGCTTTATTAGAGAATCGACTGAGATCATTTCCCACATAAACTGCTATCACAACATATAGACTTTTAGAAGATCTAATAAGATCATTTTGCGCATGCGTTGCCATCGTAACAGATAGGCTTGAGCGATCAAGGAAAATCGCTTTGCATATAAGTTGCTATCGTAACAGATAGGCTTAGATGATTAACTAAAATCACTTTGCATATAAGTTGCTATCGTAGCAGATAGGCTTGGGTGATCAATTAAGATCGCATTTAGACAGGTTGCTATCGTAAGAGATAGGCTTATATGATCAATTAAGATCGCATTTGTACAGGCTGCTATCGTAAGAGATAGGCTTATATGATCACTTAAGATCGCGTTTGCATTGGCTGCTATCGTGAGAGATAGGCTTAGATAATCACTTAAGATCGCATTGCACTGGCTGCTATCGTAAGAGATAGGCTTAGATGATCAATTAAGATCGCATTGCATTGGCTGCTATCGTAAGAGATAGGCTTAGATGATCACTTAAGATCGCATTTGCATTGGCTGCTATCGTGAGAGATAGGCTTAGATGATCACTTAAGATCGCGTTGCATTGGCTGCTATCGTAAGAGATAGGCTTAGATGATCACTTAAGATCGCATTTGCATTGGTTGCTATTGCGGCGAATAATCCATTGTTAAAAGTAATAACAAACTGAATAGAGCAACATAAACAGCTAGAAATGTGAACTTCTCTTTTGGGAGAATTCTTTTATTACAACGCTCTCATATGGGAGAGATGAGATTACAATCCTCTCATATGGGAGAGGAGATTGCGTAAATCGTAGCCACATGAGACATTAAACAACGTTATCATAGAACGTATGAAATGAGAGAAGTCAGGGATAGTACTTCTTGATCCAGCGCATGTTGACTGAACTCGGAGTTGAGGTTGTGCCGTGCAAGCTTCGTATGCTGCAGTAGCCACTATCGAAGACTTCTGTGACTTCGAAGGGTCCTTCCCAATTAGCTGCGAACTTTGGGTGAGTTGCTTCTCACATACAGTGGTCAGATGCGCGCAAGACCAAGTCTCCGACTGCGAAATCCCTTCGCTGGACTGTCTTGTTGTAGGCGCGAGCGATTCTTTCCTGGTACCGCTTGTTAGTCCTTTTGGCTTGTTCTCGCTTTTCTTCCAGCAAGACTAAGTCATGATCGCGTTGATTTTCATAGAGTGCATGGAAGGCCAGCCTTGCCGAATTGACTCTAACCTCCGCAGGTACTACAGCTTCGGCCCCATAACACAGTAGAAATGGCGAGGCCCCTGTGGGTGTCCTTGGAGAAGTTCTGTAGGCCCACAGAGCTATGCTTAGAGAGTCGGCCCACTTCTTGTGGTCATCTGCGACCATCTTGCTCAATATTCTCAACAGCGTCTTGTTAGTCGCTTCGGCTTGTCCGTTTCCCTTTGGGTAGTAAGGGGTAGAACATATCTGCCTGATATTGTACTCTGCTAATTTCGAAGCTACCTGGCGATTAAAAAAAGGAGTACCGTTATCTGAAAGAATGGTGTTTGGGATTCCGAACCTGCATACGATGCTTTCTTGGATAAAGTTGACCACAGCCAGCGCATTTGCCATCTTTAGTGGTATTGCTTCCACCCACTTGGTGAACAGCTCAGTTGCAGTGAGAATGAAATGATTCCCGTGCGACGTCGGTCGGATGGGACCGATGAAGTCCAGAGCCCATGTGTGAAATGGCCATGGCGTCCCTAGTGCATGTAGATCCACAGCAGGAGCGTGCACTAGGTTCCCTTTGAATTGGCATTCCTGGCAGCGTCGCACTTTGGTACGGCAATCGATCTCCATCGTGGGCCAGAAATATCCGATTGAGAGGAGCTGTCTGCATAATTTCGCACCTCCTTGATGTTCCACCTGATGAGAAAGGTCCATGACTTCTTGTGCTTCTCTGTCGTCTAGACATCGCAGCAAGTTGCCCTCGTGGCCTCTTCGCCAAAGTAGGTTTTCCTGTACCACATATCGAGACGCTTTCCTTTTCAATTTTTCGGCTTCCTTTCTCGATTCGGGCACGGTGCCCTGGGTGAGGAAATCGAACAGTGGCTTCCTCCAGTCCGTGTCGTCATCGATTAAGGCGACGAGTAGAGAATCTTTGATTAGTGCGCAACTTTCGCACTTCCCTTGTATCAGGGCTGCAGCTGTCGACATGTCTGGCCAATGAATGCCATATCTCTGAGCCTTTCTGTAGATTGACACCTCGCTTTCTCCGCAAGCGTGTTGGTGAATCTTTTCTAACAGCTGTTGTCCCTCTTGCTCGGAGACACATCGCATGAGTATTCCCCCAGGACCCTTGTAGTAAAGGGTGTTGTCGTGGATGCAGTATCCTTTTGTGAGTGCCCAGCTTTCGTCGCTGGTGCCCTTCGCAATAGCTTGCAAAATTGGTTTTCGCCAGTCTGCGTCATCCATGTGTTCGTCGTCGCACGCATCTTCTGTCAATGCCGACGATGTTCGCACTTCGATGGAAATCCTTGCGGGGCACTTGTCTATGCTGACCTTAGACCCCAGAGTTGCTAAGGCGTCTGCGTGCCTGTTGTCTGCTCGGGGCTTGTGCTCGTACTTCACATCGCAGAATTGTTGCATCAGCTTCTGTACTACGGTGCGATAAGACAGGAGGTTGATCTCCTTCAAACCATATTCGCCCGAGGCTTGCTTAACAATCAGCTTGGAATCTCCCATGACTGTTAAGTTGCTTACTTCCAAAGCTTTCGCCGCACGAAGCCCCACAATGAGAGCCTCGTATTCCGCTTCGTTGTTTGTGACTGCGAAGTTGAGCTTTGCGGACATCTGTACGACTTCCCCATCTGGCTTTGTCAAGACTATCCCAATGCCTCCGCCTTTCCGGGTTGACGAACCGTCGAAGTGGAGAGTCCAATAGGGCACGTCGATTGCGTAGATCTCAGGGCCTTCGAGCTCTTCTTCGATCACGGGCTCATGGCTGTTATCGGGGAACTGTGCCAACAGATCTGCTACCGCTTGCGACTTGATCGCTCGTGGTCGCGCACATGTGATATCGTATAGGGAAATGGTCATGTACCATTTCGCCAGTCTTCCTCCCGGAGTAGTGTGAGTTAGCAAGTATCTTATGGGGTCGCTCTTGGTGACCACTACTACTTTGTGTGATGCAAAATAGTGCTTCAACTTTTCTATCACAAAGAATAAGGCAAGGCAATGACGTTCGATGTCTGTGTACTTCGATTCAGCAGGCTGCACGATGCGGGAGATGTAGTAGATAGGCCTCTCTTGGCCTTCATACTCTTGAGCCAAGAGCGCTCCTATAGATCTCCTTGTAGATGTCAGGTATAGCAGAAGCGGTGATCCCAGTTGAGGCGCGATCATTATCTTTGAGGACGTAAGCAAATCCTTCAGCTTTTCGAATGCGGTTTCGTGCTCCGGAGCCCAGTTGTACGCGGCGTCCTTCTTGAGAAGAGTGCTGAAACAGCATGTGATTTCGGCAATTGCTGGGATGAATCTCCGCAGATAGGATAGCTTTCCTAAAAATGTCTTCAATGCACTCTGATTATGGGGCGGCGTCATGCCAGTTATGGCCGATACTTTCGCAGGGTCAGGTTCGATCCCTTGGCGATGAACTTCGCATCCCAAGAACTTCCCCGAGGTTACCCCAAATGCGCATTTCATGGGGTTCATTTTCAATTGAAAGCTCCTGCATCTATTGAACACCTTTCGCAGGTCTGCGAGGTGGTCTGCTTCGTGCTTGGATTTAACCACCAGGTCATCCACGTAGAATTCCACCTCTTTGTGCATCATGTCGTGAAATAGAGCGATCATGGCTCGCTGATAGGTCGCGCCCGCGTTCTTAAGGCCGAACGGCATCACCGTGTAGTTGAATACCCCTACAGGAGTGATGAATGCAGTTTTGCGCGCATCTTCGGGATCCATCTTGATTTGATTGTACCCGCTGAAACCGTCCATGAAACTGAACATGCGATGGCCTGCTGTTGAATCGATGAGCAAATCGATGTTGGGCAGTGGGAAATCGTCCTTAGGGCAGAAGCGGTTGAGATCTCGGAAGTCCACGCAGATGCGGAGCTGTCCGTTCTTCTTCACCACTGGCACGATGTTGGCCAGCCATGTGGGATGATGATTCGGCTCTATGAAATTGGCATCTAGGAGTTTGACAATCTCCTGCTTGATCTTGACGTTACGCTCCGGCCTGAAGCTCCTCGTGCTCTGCTTGACCGGTTTAGACCCGGGGATGATGTCTAAACGGTGCATGGTGATGCTTGTATCCAGACCTGGCATTTCATCATACTCCCATGCGAACACATCCTTGTATTCAGTTAGGAGCTGTAGCAGCCCTTGTTCTTCTTCGCTTGTGAGATCCGCGCTCAGGAAGACTGGCCTTTTCTTTTCCTCGTTCGGGCTGAGGAGCACTTCCTTTAGCTCTTGCTTTTGCGGTCTTGGCCTGTCTTCCATGCATTCAGGCGCTTCTTTGAGTTTCTCGTCTGGAGTGCTTTGTGTTGGCTCTTCTGTCAGCGCAATTTGCTCGATTTGATTGATTTGCCCAGGGATATCCCCATGCCCGCGTGAGGACATCCCCGCGCACCTTCATATGCGGTAGCATTTCTTCCCATTGGCGTAGAAGCTCTCTATCTCATTGCCCTCGGGGTCATGCTTTGCGATCCTCTTCAGAGTGTACACGTTCTTCCGATGATATGCGATACGCGGCGCCTCTTCGCGTGTAGGCGGCTTTTCCTTGTCATCTTCCCTCGTCACCATTACCCCTGCAGGCGATTGGTCCTTGATGTCCTCCCAGAGAGGCAAAGGAGTAGGGTTGAATGGTCCGGGTGTTTGCTCATCTGCCATTTCAGTGAACCATACCGCCTCACTGAGATGTGCTTCGTCCAAGTTGAACGGGTTTGTTGAAGCCGGTATCTCGACTATTCTGTCGTTCCAGATGGCTTTCATAACCTGGTGAGCCGTCGAAGGGACTGCATCGAAGCGATGAATCCAGGCTCGACCTACAATCATGTGGTATGTGGTGTTCGCGTCTATGACATAGAACTTTGCTGAGCACTTGATTTTGCCAATCTGAACGCCCAGGCGGATCCATCCGATTGTCATTCTAGAGTCGCTTCCGAATCCCACCAGCGGAGATGGACGTCTGACTACCTTATGTTCGGGAATCCCTGCTAGCCTCAGTGTGTGGAGCGAAACGACGTTGACCGCTGCTCCTCCATCGACGAACGCTCGTTTGAACTCGACGCCATTGATGATGGCGGTCACGTACAGAGGTCTCTGGTGACTCGCATCCGACTTTTTGTCGCTGGCAGAAAAGGTCATGATCTTTTCCATAGGGCGGGATGCCCTGATGACTTTCCCGTTGGAGACTACAAGGTCCTCCTCGTAGTCCTCTGCTATTCTCAAAATCGCTTTTGTCATATCAGTTCGGCACTTCTCGGAGAAATTCATTTCATCGAAGAATTTTTTGAAGCCATGCGACCCTTTCATGCGGTCGGCACGTTCATCCTCTGTGTCCATGCTATAGTCTTCGTCTTCATGGACCTCGGCAACGATGGGCAGGCCATCCTCTGCGACTTCTTCCAAGTCGACGATCGAGATCATAGCGACCTCTTCGCCCTTCGAGCCCGGTTCCGCATGCGCGGGAAGCGAGTTGTTGCGCACGTCCTTCCGGTGGTCGCTGACGATGAGCTCGCCGTTCTTCATCTTCTGATCGAACGCGAACCTGAGTTTCTTGCACTCGGCGGTGGGATGCATGACCTTGCCGTGGTACTCACACCACTTAGGGTCCCTCACCATCTCCTTGGAGGGTGTTTTCTCGAGCGGTGGCAGGACGCCGTCCTTGCGCCACTGTCTGCAGAGGTTACTTGCTTCCTCTGCAGAGCGGTAGCTGAGGTCAATACAGTTTCGCCCCAGAAACAAGCGAAGGTTGCACGTCCTTGCTCTTCTTTTTCTGTCTCTCGACTATGGGCTCGATGTTCTTCGTGCATTCGATTAGCTTCGAAAACGTAGGTGTTTGCAGATTGATGAGCATACCTTTGTATTCATCTCGCATGCATTGCAGGCATATCTCTACGAGACGGCTTTCGGGCATTGGATCTTTGCACTCCAAGGATTTCGCCCTGAATTTCTTAATGAAGGTGATTCCGTCCTCTTCGCGCTTCTGGTACATCCGCGAGAGATGGATCATCGTCACCTTTTCTTCCATCTGGAAGAACTTGGTATAGAACTTCTGGACCATGTCGTCCCAAGTCTTCACGGATCCGGCCTCCAATGTTCGATACCATTTGTATGCTACGTTCCCAAGAGATTTTGGGAACTCTCGCATCAGCAGTTTAGGATCAGCTCCGTATGGACCCATGACATCAATGAAACGCATGACATGCTCGTGAGCGTTTCCGTTGACATCCTCGAACTTATCCCATTTAGGAGCCTTGTACCCCGCCGGGTTAGGCATGAGATAGATCTCTCGTGGAATGGGTGGATCGTTGTCTAACTTCGGGATAATGGTATCCGCGAATGACTGATGAGCCAGGATAGTGTCCACGCGTTTCTGCAAAGAGGTCATGCATTCTGGAATGCTCCCCTCGGTAGTTGACGAAGGGGTTGCCGTAGGTGGTGGTGACACATACGCCGCAGGAGGATTGGGAGCATATTGACTACCCGCATTTCCCCAGATCATCGTTGGGGGAGGCAAAGGGTACTGCAGAGTTGGGTTGGACGCCAAGCCGACGGCTGAGGAGCGTGAGCAGCAGGAGGCAGCATCTGTGCCGTTGATCCTTGAACCGAAGGCAGCTGCGTAGCTGACGGTGGAGTCTGCAGATGAGGGTTGGGAGGTGTGGCTGACACTCCCAATCCTGGAGCGGTAGGGGTTCCTCCTCCCTGAGGGATAGCGGTGGCTGGTGGAGGATTTGGCGCAAGGGTACCCAGAACGGCCAAGATTTGTTCTAATTGCGCAGATTGAGCCTTGAGAGCTTTCGCCTGACTTTGGACAGTGGCATCCAAAGACTCTAACGTCGGTACCTCGCCGGGGGTCGTTGGAGTACGGCGGGTCTCGTCTCCCGAGGGAGTTTCGGTGGAAGGCGATCGGTTACTGACATCATCCTCCTGAGACATGGTTGCTTTTGTTGGTAAGTTCACGTCGGGTTCACCAAAATGTGCACAAGAGATTCCGGCGGGGAGACCTCCGTGTGCACAGTGTAGTGGATCAAGGATCGCACAGGAAGAGTGGGGTTGTGTGTAGGGAGAGAGTAAGTCAGTAGCAATGTCTGAGAGAGAGACAGAGGTTTAGCAGAGCTTCCGCGTATGGCAAGTGTGTTCTCCTTTGTATGGAAAGGTTGACGATCTATATATACTGGAGAACATGACCGTTGTACTGTGGTTAATGCGCCCATTAATGGCGGCTTAATTAGCTTAACCATAACGGCACGTCCGTCCGAGTATATAGGGACCGTTAGAGCACGTGGTGCGCGAATACCGGAACCGTTACGAGGTTGACCGGGTTTGACCGGGTTGACCGGGTTTATGGAGCTCGTGCCATAAATCTCTCAAAACAGTTACTAAAGGTCGCGTGCGGGCTTGGCTCGCACGCGACAGGGCTTACTCTAGCCTCCAAACCACTAAGTCCCTACAAGTCCCGTGCAGTGGTATGCGAGGGCTCTGTCTCGCAGCCCCCACATGGATCAGCTCGGCTGGTGATCCAGTGTGTATGGAGCACAATATGGTGTGCTGGATGGCTGCCACGTGGCCAAGATCTGTCATGTCAGAAAGCAGTATCTACAACTGCTGACTTTGAGGACTAATTAAATCACACATGGACTTAATTAGCTTGCACCTATTTGTGCATATGATCATACATCTCGAAACCCTGTGGTCGAGTCATACAGATCACCTCTCTGGTTTCTCTACCGAGAAATTCTGTTGTCACGTTTATCGAGAATGGAGCCTTATTTTCATCATCACAACTATTCCCGATATCTCTGCAAGTCGTATGCCTTACTATGCTTCTGTCTGTGTCACTCTGAATGACCTTGGAAATACATCCATTTCCAATAGTCTAATATCCAGTCGGAAAAGTCAACCTAGCCTTAAGCTTGGTTGGTCCCTTATAGACTCTAACTTTTTCTGTAAAGGCTACTTTTCATTCTTCATAATCAGGGAACGATAAGGCATAGTATTCTATCCTATCGTTTATGCAAGGTGATCCTTAAGATCATCCCTTCGATCTCAAACAGTCGATGGGATATGCTCCTGTGAGCAATTCCTTTGCATTGGAGGATCATAATTTTCTCTCACCCCTATAGATGGGCACCTCCCTTTGAAATTCACTCCCACTGTCCGAAGGATCCTTGAGGGACTAATTCCTCATAATGGACTAAGGAACAGGGTATTTTCTAGCGGTTCCTCCATGCTCGCCGAGATCATCATCTCTACGAACATTCCCTTAATTATGGACATCTCCTCATGAGAAAACATATATCTTGTGAATCCATTTGCGTTACACTACTAATCGGCTGTTGCGTTTCAAATACGCAGCCCCCTAGAGTACTCCGAAGAGTATGGGAAGAAATGTTACTCCATGAAGATACATTTCTTCCATCTAGGGTCTAAATTCCTTCTTGTCAGGTGATGAAATGTCCTGGGGCGATATCCTAGGTTCATCTTCTTGCGTGGTGACCACCAAGGCCTCCCCTTCGATGTCGAATAGTCAACGGGGTACGCTCCAACGAGCGCTCCAACGCAAAGAGGGTTCTTCTCAGCATTATCGTCATATACGATAGGATGCTCACTAGGTAAGGTACTCCCACTGTTCTCAAGGACCATAGGAACAAATTCCTCTTGAGTAGTGGTGTATTGAGTGTCATCTAGTGGTTCCTCTTACTTGCAGAGAATGCCATCTCCACAAGCTTCTTCCTGACTAGGAAAATTTAGGTTAGCTCATAAGCTGTCGATCCCTATGGCCTAAGGTGACCTCATATAGGTTGCCTTTTGGTCCACATCTCGTAGGGCGTAGTGGCTACAAAATTGGTGGGTATTTGGTTGAGTACTCCGACAGACGTTTAACAAAGCGTCTCCTCAAGATAGGGAACTTATACTTTGAACATGCTATCATACATCGAACCATCTTCAGGCTGTATCCTATTCCTCATATCCCCCACAAAATTCTGCTGCGGGGCATGGGAATAGCCAACTGCCTAACTACTCTCCATCACATAGCTCTTGCTAAGATAGACACTCGCAGTCTCATTCTGGCTAAGGACATATCCTTTTATCCAGACGGTTTTCTACCTTTTGTAGATACCTGTCTGAAGCACCCTTGTGCCTCATACTTATGTGGCCCAAGCACACATAGTTGAGATGCATAAAATAATCTACGAATGTGATGGAACAGCAAGCACCATGTCTTTAGCTTTAACTATTAATCGATCACAACAACAGAATGAATAATGTGTAAAGACTCAATAGTCCTTACTGCTTTCCTGGATAGTTTGCCTTTCGCCTTTCGTATAAGGCAAGAATCACACAAAGGTACGGGTACCTTGGGCATATTCCAAGCAGGCCTACCTTAGCTAGCCTGAACATCCTTTCCTGACATAGTGTGTCTCAATCTAGCGCGCCACATGTCAGAATCTTAAGGCACAACCCTAGTGGTGATATCAAAAGATCCTGAGGTGTTATTCATGCTAGAAATCAAGAGTGCATAACCATACATAACATGACCAATTCCAAAGTAAAACTTTAACCAAAACAAATTTTGGTGGCTTCTCCCTCAAAGATAATCTTATGGATCCTTTAGACGAGAAGTTAGTGCCAGGTCTGGCCTTCTAGTCTTTAGGGAAACATCCTTTTCCTCCTATGCATTTGCCTGTCTTGGGCTTTTGGTCATGTACCAATATTTTGCCCTCATTCCCTTATCCTTGCCCCCACCTGTTCCTCACGGTCCTAATACCGGGATAGGGACTAAATCTTCCGATCAAACTTCATTCACAGCCTTTAGCAATCATATATTGCTTAGACTTCAAAAGTATGATGAACTAGTATACTTAGCAATCATATATTGCCTAGATCCTAGATCGGAGTGATGTTTGGTCTCATCCAAACATATTGACACTCTCAAAGTGTGTCTTATAACGTTTCCATGGCACTTTCAGCAAACGTGGCAGAGATAGCAACATATTGCTAATCGGATAACTTAAACATGATAGTTTAAGGTGGGATTTATTTATGAGTCATTACTCACAATTTTTAATGAGGCAAATGGCTAAGGTGGATCCAAGATTCTTCTTTGGCTCATCCCTACAATCTTTGAATCTCAAAGTGGTCTTGAACTTGCTGATGTGGTCATTTCCCCACCTTGGCATAGCACGCTCTGTGAAATTTATCTTGACTGCCTCCCACTATTGGTTAGCCTAAAGATAATGTTCATGTGCTGCTGTGACAACTATTCATCACAGGTTCAACCATACTTGTAGGTGTTTTGACAAACTATGTCCAACGATTTGGTTACATAGTACGATGACTTGTCATATCGTTTATTTTCTCTATTTTAGCCTTTACAGTTTCGATTTAGACACGATTGATCTTGAGACATTGCATAAGGAATTAATACTAGCATTTTCTTAGCTCCGAAATAACATGATACATTGATTAAAATTCATAGTTCCTCATAAGGACTCCACCAAAATCTAGTAGCAATTCTAGGAATCAAATATCGTCACTTATGATTCCCTATTAGTTTCAATCATGTATAATCATGTGAGCTCTTTTGTTTTAATTCCTTAGCATGCGAGGTTATACAGTTATATCCAATCACACGCAGTTATAACATAAAACAAGCACAAGCATAAATAAATATGCAATGGATGTGGCCCCTAAGGTGCACTCCCACTATTGAGAGTACGTCTTGAACTTCTCGCCTCATGGATCTCGCCTATCTCGAGTGCTCCTTGAAGCTTCCCTGTTCGTCTCTTTGCTCCATGCACCTCGCGCCATAGCTTTTGGTATGGCCACCTCTCTTGAAGCTTCTAGTCTTCAATCTTCACTAACTATCTTATTTCTAATAAGAAGTAACCTCTAATAGGCGATTTAGATGAGAAGAGAAGACAATAGAGTATGTAGAGAGGCACGACTCGCAGGCCGTATTTTAATTGATTTCATATTCAAAACCAAAACCAAATATAAAACCATCTAAGACACATCCATGCATCAAACACATCCATTCAACCCACAACAGCATATATAATAATAAAATAAACATACTGAAATTTTCAGGAAATTTCCAGAATTAAAGAATAATTACTGGAAATTAATAAGCAACAAATCAATCAACTAATAAGATCGAAAATTGCTCCCTACTACCTAGGATCTCACCTCCTATATCATAAGGTAGGGAAAAATGTCATAAATCTCCAGAAAAAATTTGGGCTCAAAACAGTGTGTTTAAGGACGTCTAACTGCCTCGTGAAGTGTGCTAAACACTAATTAATTAATCTGGAAAATAATAAAATTTTCTGTTTTTCCAAATATTATGAAAAATTTCCAGAAAATAGGAAATTTAATTATGAGCATATAGAAAAAAATTTGGCGAAAAATAGTGGCCGGAGGACGGCTCACGCGCCCACACGCGCCGCCGCGCGTGGGCGAGTCCGCCTCCTTCACGCGCCGACGTCGGCCGAGTGCCACGTCAGCTTGCCACGTGGTATGCCACGTCAGACATGTGTTGACGTCAGCAGCCACGTCACCCTCCACATCACCATGCCACGTCAGCAGCCCACGTGGCTTCCACGTCATCGCCACGTTAGCCAAGTGCTGACGTGGCACCACCACGTCATTTGCCACGTCAGCCCTAGGCCACGTCAGCAGCCGCCGCCAGCCCTTTGGCGCGTGCGGCGCGTGTCCGCGCGTCGGTGGCGCGTGAAGCCCACGCGCCGCCTTCCCGGCCTCCGTTTCCGGCGATCCTTATATCGTTGGAATCGTCTTTTCACGCTGATCACGATTATGTGTTTAAAACTCAATTTTAACATGTTTTAAAAAAATCTTTTTACTGCTCAGATCTAACAGTCCAGATTTATACAGTTCCGAATCTTAAAATATTCATAACTAATTCTCTTTTCGTCCAAAAAATACAAAATTTATATTTCTGGAATTCTCGTGAAAAACCCTATCTAATCATATAGGTTTCACTAACAGATTATGAAATTTCAAAAACTCAATTTTTTTTAACTGATTCGGGAACGCATAACGAGGCACGAAAAACAAGTCTAAGGCTCTGATACCAATGAAGGACGAACATGATCTATCACATACAGATCTACAACATGAATTATAGCGGAAGATTCATGTGTTTACCTTGTATTCCTTAGCTCCTATGCACAGCGGATGATCGTAGGATGCTTGCTTTTACGTGCCCTTCTCGCTCCCACAGTCTGGCTCGAATCACTAGGACGAAAGCTCTAATCCACACCAAGTTCCACCAATGGAGGCTAGTTAGAGAGAGAGTCTAGGGTTTACTGTATTATGATCAGCACATGATCTCTACAGTAGTGTTTATATTATTATGACTCTCATATAATATGTGTAGGAGGCTGTCTCCTTATATAGACAGACTTATACCCAATTGCAACGTTACCCCCTAGGGTTGATGTCCTTGCTACTAACCCCATAAGGTTTGAACTTGTCTCACCTAAACCCATAAGTTTAGGATAATTGCATTGTGCACCCCACATGGGCGCACATAATGCTAACACACACAAATTAGGCACAGCCTTCAAACAGATCTTTTGAGAATGAGACAAAGTCCCAAAACTTTGAAGAGTTCTAATTTGGAGCCTAACCTTGGTAGAGTGGTCTGACCATTTGAGTTGTGTTGGACTTCATTTGACACCATTTGAATTTGCCAGCAGCTCCTTTAACTTCGAGTTTGTCTTCAATAGTATAATTCTGCACTTCTTTGATTTCTTTTGGTTAAATTTTTTTCTTTTTTTGAGGAAACTTTTGATTAATAATTAATACATTGTTGGAAGATTAATATATAGTTAAAATCAAGCCATTGGCAGGCTAAATGTTCCTAATGATTAGGAGAATGAAAGAGAAAGAGAAAACCAACCGAAACCAAACTTCGTCACTTATTCAATTTAGATAGTTCGACTAGAATTGCTTCACTAAAGCTTAAACCAATCAAATGTGCTCTTATCATTCTTAGTTAAGCATGCGTTTCAAAGAACAATAATTTCTTATAAATTGGATGTGATAGGAGTTCTGGTTACAATTAAAGAAAGAGAGCTTTAGTGCCATTGTCATGATGAGAAGGAATCTTGAGTGCAAATGACACCATCTACTCCAATATCATCAGTCCATCTCCCCCATGCACTGTAGCTTTAGAACTCAAACTTCTCCACTATAGTAGTATCAATCTTCTTCACCAAACCCTACAAGTCTCAATTATATATCTCTGCACTCTGAATAGAAGGTATACATACAATGTTTCAAGAGCATGAGTCCACCATTCTTTTTTGTTGAGCTTCACCAAACTTTCTTTTACGCCATCCCTTGTTTGGCCCGCTTGCTTTATTAATTCTATCTTTCCAAAAGCCTAAAACATCTCATGTAAAAATGAAAAAGCTAGCTCTATATATTGTAATTTTTTTTGGAGATTATATATTGTAAATTACTTCAGAAAAAGTGATGACAACGAGCTGTTGGTGTAGATGTAGACAGTTGGTACTGTTAGAAAATGATTGTTACATTACCATTAAGTTTAGTTGAGTAGTTGCGAAGACATGCGATTTTAAGGGTCGTTGCCTCGCTAGCCCGTACTACCCCAACGCTATGGTTATAATTTCAACTAACAGCCTTTTCTCAAGCAATATTCTGAGCAAGAGAAGTCATGAGCCCTTTCTTAGTTCGGTTGACATTGGTTGTCTTGTCATCGAGATTGACATTTTTGTTGATTTATCTTAGAGCCAAATGACAATAAATCTATACGTTATTTGTCTTTGTATCTTAGGGGCAAATGACAAAATCTCTGACAGTTTTAGCTTTACTATGAAACCGACATTCAGTTTACGAATTGTTACAAATAACCTACTCATAACCTTAATTGACTAGTGACGTTAACAGAGCGTAACGAAAATAGGGAAAATTTATCTTCTTCTATCTGCTACAAACCAAGCCGCCACAAGCCACCTCCTCCTCCTCCCCCTCTCCCATCAACTGCCCAAATGCACCGACCTACCACCACTAGCAACCACCAACATATAGGGCAACAATTTCGATCTTCTTTACCACCTCCTTCATTACCACTATAAGATAAAGGAGAAGTAAAGAAATGATTTGATTTATTTTATGAAGTTACATGTGATGAATATATATACACAAGTGTGACTAACGTATCTAGCTGAACTATACAGTATGTATGAGGATTTGGAGTTATCTTGAGATAACAATCATTTGATGATAACAACCTAGAGATAACAATGTGGAGGATCATATATTATCTAATAACAACCTGGATGCATCTGACTTATACTTAACATGCCCCCGCAAGATGGTATTCAACTCTGTAATACCAATGTTGGACCTGACCATGATGAACCGCTGTCGGGATAGAGGCTTCGTCAATGAATCAGCCAAATTATCGGACGAAGAGACATGTGAAACTCGTAGTTGCCCCTTTTGTACGCGATCACGAACAAAGTGAAAATCAATAGAAATAGGATTCATCCGTGAGTGGAACACCGGATTAGAACACAGATAAGTGGCACCGACATTGTCGCAATAGACTGCTGGAGGTGTTGAATTACATATCGATGGTTCCTCTAAGAGAGTGGAGATCCACATAACTTCAGAGGCAGCATGAGCAATTGCTTTATATTCCGCTTCAGTTGAAGATCGAGCCACTGGTCGCTGCTTGCGAGAGCACCAGGAGATGGCATTAGAACCAAGAAAAATGACATAGGCACTGGTGGATGTGCGATCATCCGGATTTCCTGCCCAAACGGCATCTGCAAATGCATGTAAACAAAGCGGAGAGTTGCGACGCAGGAGAATACCATAACCAAGAGTACCACGAAGATACTGCAACAACCGCTTAGCCAAAGACCAATGACCTGTAGTAGGACGGTGCATTAATTGAGCTAATTTATTTACTTCGAAGGCAATATTCGGTCGAGTGAATGAAAGATATTGGAGAGAACCAATAACCCGACGATACTCAGTAGCATCAGTAAGAGATGTGCCATCATGTAGTGTAAGTGCTTCCCCTTTTGGGCAACGGAGTTGAAACGGGCTTGCAATGAAACATCCTAGTACGAACCAGAAGGTCTGTGATGTACTTTTGCTGAGACGTAAAAATTCCTTGGGGAGAATGATGAACCTCGACACCAAGAAAGTATGATAAGTGTCCGAGGTCCTTGATAGAGAACTGCGCTCCTAGCTGGGAGATAATCTTTTCCATGAGATCAGTGTAATTTCTCGTGATAACAATATCGTCGACATACACCAAAAGGAAAATAAAACATCCGTGAGCATTCAAAATGAAAAGTGATGCATCTGACTGAGAGTTAATGAACCCCATCTTAAGGATGTATTGCCGCAAATCGTGATGCCAAGATCGAGGTGCTTGTTTAAGACCATATATAGCCTTCCTGAGACGACACACATGGTTTGGATAGGAAGGATCTATGAAACCTGGTGGTTGGTCCATGAAGAAGTCTTCAAATAAGTGGCCTTGTAAGAAGGCGTTATTGACACCAAGTTGACGAAGCGCCCAATTTTTGGATGCTGCAACACTTAGAATGGTACAGATGGTTGTGGATTTGACAACAGGACTAAACGTCTATGTATAATCTAATCCAGGGCGTTGATGAAATCCTTTGGCAACAAGTCGTGCTTTGTATTTTTCTATGGAACCATCAGGAGATCGTTTGATACGGAACACCCACTTACATCCAACAATGTTAGGTGCTAGGTTCGAAGGTACTACTATGTCCCAAGTACCATTACGAACGAGAGCATCAAAATCTTTTGACAAAGCTTGACGCCATTCTGGAATTTTCAATGCTTGGGACACACAGTCGGTTCAAATGGTTGAGGACAGGATATAACACTTGTAAATGAGAATTTTGGAACTGGGCTCGTGAATATTGTTTTTGGCCCGAGTTAACATTTGGATGTGAATTTTGGGGTTGTGAGGATGAAGATGGTTGTTGGGTTGAAGTATCTTGAGATAAATTCGGGTTCATATCAGGTTCTTGGATGTCTTGAGGCATAGGAGAGGGAGTAGGAATTAGTGGTTGGGTGTCTTGTACAGGTTTTGGACATATGTCAGGGACTTGAGGTGTACTCAGGTTGTTGTGATTATGGGCATGTGATACAGGTATCGGGATGATGGGAGAACACAGCCAAGATGTGCTTGTGTCAGAAGCTGGACGGGGAAAATGTTTTTTAAGGGAAGCATAAGGAAAAAACGATTCAACAAAATTGACATGACGAGAAACATAGAGTCGGTTAGTCTCTAAATCTAGCCATTGGTATGCACTTTGAGATAAAGAATAACCAACAAATATATATGCACGGGATCTAGGCTCTAACTTATGATGGTTGTAGGGTTTAGTCCATGGATAACAGAGGCATCCAAACACATGAAGCTTGGTTTAATTCGGACGAGAGTGAAAGATTTTCTCAATGGTGACTTCATGTTAAGAATTTGAGTAGGCATACGATTAATAAGGTATACGGCTGCAGTGAAGGCATAGGACCAGAATTGAAGAGGTAAAGAGGCATGGGACAGAAGTGAAAGGCACGTCTCAACAACATGACGATACCGACGTTCAGAGATACCATTATGCTCTGGTGTATGCGGGGGTGTTGTATAGTGAGAGATTCCATGAGTTGCAAATATATGTTTCAAAGCAAGATATTCTCCACCATTGTCACTGTAAAAGGAAACAATAGGGCGATTAAAGAACTTTTTGACAATGGACTTGAACCTTTTGAATACCTCGTGAACTTCAGATTTTGCTTTTAATGGGTATAACCACATGTATCTTGTAAAATGATACGTGAAAAACACATAATAGCGATAATTGTCACGAGAAGCAATTGGTGAACTCCGAACGTCAGAAAAAATTATTTCAAGTGGTTGAGAGATGAGACAAGGTGCTGAGTAATTTTGGCCGACGGATGACCGAGACGATAATGCCATTCAGGGTAGGAAGCTTTGACACTGGAAAAGGCTAAAATAGGTGATGATGTTGGAGGTGGTGCAGGAGAAGGCCACTGATAAACTCCATTTCTAGTCTTTCCCTCCAGTAGTTGTGCCCCCGTTCGAATATCCTTCAACACAAAGGAAAAAGGTAAGAATTCGATGGAGACTTGATTAGAGCGGCAAAACTTAGAAACAGAAATTAACTTATGCTTCATGGAAGGAACACACAAAGTATTATATAATAAAAATGATTGTGAAGAGGAGGGAAGTCGAGCAGAACGCGTATGTGTGATATTCAATCCAGAGCCAACACCGATCATGATATCATCATTTCCTTCATGAGGGGAATGAAGGGAGAGATTTTGTAGGTCGGTGGTAACATGGTGAGAGGCCCGTGAGTCAAGAAGCCATTAAGGGGTGGTTTGAGATCTCGAAGCAGCATAATTGGCTTGGGGTTGCACATGTTGAGGAGATGTACAGCTTTGTGGATGAAGGGATAAGAACAAGGTGCAACGTTTAGCTAAATGCCCTTGTTGTCCACATTGACAGTACCCTCTATATTGTTTATGGATATGTGCACGGCTAGGGGACGACTTCTGGGGAGTAAATTGAGACTCGTGGAACTTGCTGGTGTTGTGGTTTAGTTTGGAATGAGTGGTGAAGCAATGATTTGGAGGGGTGTGGGGATGGGTAGAAGGTTTGGTGGAGTAGTTTGCTGTGATAGGCATCCTCTGATGTTTCTCGGCCTCTTATTTAAGATACGCTTCAAAGTTTAGAAGCTTCTCTTGAAGCTCGTCAAAGGAAATAGTCGTGTCTCTTGCACGCACTGCGGAGGAGAGGTCCCTGAACTCGTCACCTAGACCATTCAAGATCTTAAGTGTTAGATCTTCTGGGGAATCAAGCATAGCTAACTCATCAGCAACACTCTTGACATGTTGCATATATTATGTTACAGTTTACGTGCCTTTCTAGACGTTTGTTAGCGCGCCTTTGAGATGCATGATATGACCACGAGAGGGCCAGGCATATGTGTTGGTAAGAATTTTTCCAAGCTTCCTGTGTGGTTTGAGCAGAAACAATAAAAGGGATGATAGATGGGGAAATTGAGCCAATAATGGCATTTGGAATTAACTGATCTTGCCTCACCCATAACGAGTGTTCGGGATTTGAGAGATCAACATTATTTTCTGTGATCTTGGCAGGAGGACATGGCCTTTCGCCATTGAGAAATCCCATGAGGTCGTATCTGACTAATAATGTAGTAAATTGGAGCCGCCATGACTTGTAGTTGGTGTCTGTGAGTTTTATTGGAGCTTGAGCAGCAACATTGATGGAGATAATGTTGTTAGAGGTTGTGGTGATGTTGGAGGACAGAGGATTGATAATAGAGGGAGAGGATGAAGAAGTAGAGTTGGGAGAGCTCGACATTCTTGGATCGAGAAATTACTCGTTGGAGCAGGTATGGCTCTGATACCATATAAGATAAAGGAGAAGTAAAGAAATGATTTGATTTATTTTATGAAGTTACATGTGATGAATATATATACACAAGTGTGACTAACGTATCTAGCTGAACTATACTGTATGTAGGATGATTTGGAGTTATCTTGAGATAACAATCATTCTATGATAACACCCTGGAGATAACAATGTGGAGGATCAGGTATTATCTGATAACAACATGGATGCATCTTACTTATCCTTAACAACCACCACTCGAGTCGCTCTCAAGCCCTCTCTCTCCTACTCGCTCTCTCTCTAAGTCTCATTCTCTGTATCCCCCTCTCGCTTTATTCCCATTCTCTCTCTCTCAATTTATATGTGTGTTCTCCCCATCCCTCTTCCGTTTTTCTTTCTATCGCATCCTCCCTATCTCTCTCAATTCTCAACCAAGCATTAGGCCTTATGTTCAATAGAAAACCTCAACATTGTAACCCCAATCAACAATCCACTCAATTCACCAAACAATAAAAAGAAATGAAACAGTTACGTAGTTGGAATTAAGAGAACAGAGGGATTATATTTTTAATTTCGAGGATTTATGTTTGATTAGAGAAAAACCCTCCGGTCTATATTCTCTTTTCTCCCTTCCATTCCATTTTTCCTGTTTGTACGAAGCGTCGGTGAAACCGAGGTGTGGGAGTGTGTGGTGTTAGTTCATGTGAATTTGAACAAGTATGGTGGATTAATTGGGTGTAGGTTTAACCAACACCAGAGTGATTTACGATATGTAGTTTAATTTATTCGGTGGAGTAGAGAATTTCTAAGCTATCTTTCCTCCTATCAATAGATTTACCAACTCTTAATAATTGGGGCTCACCAATTTCGATCAATATTCGGATTTAAAACAACAAATACATGGAGGTGGAAGAGAAGTTTGATTAGGAAATTGTTGTGGGCTCCGGAAGCATTTTGTCGATTCAACATGCTAAGAGTTCGTAAAGATAATAGAACAAACACACTATTTACATGGTTAAGCAATTTTCCTACATCCACGGGAAACGACCACTATCTTGTATTCACAATATGAGAAGAAGAAGAAAATTACAATGGATCATAGTTCTCTTTCTAGCCTATACTAATCATGGATTTGTCCACAGGTTGGAGCACGAGTTACCTCTCATACTGATTATTCATCTCTAAGTCTATGTGAATACTCAATTAGAACTCACTTTCGGGACACGTAAATTTATAGAGGTAGGAGCCTATTTATCGGTGGTTAGTCATCACCCTACTAAGAAAGAGATATTTTGATAATATCTCGGAGGAACAAATCAACCAATGAGGAGATAGTATAATCCTTGATCAAATCTTTTTGGTTTATCTTCTTGCTTGAATCTTCAAGCTAATCATGTCCGAGTTCATTGCTTTATCGCCAAACTAGGAACTCATAGCATATCTTGAGAAAATCTTGACCTTATCTTGATCAAATCAAATAATGACCTTACCTTGACCAAATCTCCATGCTTGGCCCTTCAGCTAGATATTCTATAAAATTTGTGCCACCTAATTAGGGATAGAGTCTTTATTGTAACACCCCCGATTTTTAGAGGAGCCGGAGATCAGAGCAGTGTCCTCCGTACATGGAGTTACCCTTTCGTACAAGGAGACGTAGACGTACCAACAATTAAGTGAAAAGAAACATCCCAACCATTGATTAATATTTACACGATAACATTGTTCATGGCTGAATCCATACGAGACATCAAGCCTATGAAAAGAGATTTTACATCAAAAGCAGGCTCTCCAGTCAATTCATAAGTGTTACTATCTGCAAGTGAGAGCGAGCTCTTGAATCCCGCAAATTTTTCAAAGAAAACAAGTCATATAGCTGCGATGGGGATCTACAAAGAAACACATACATCACAGTGTGAGTGTGAGTAAAAACTGGGTGAGAAAAAACCTTAGCACGTAATACAGAGTGCCTAAGACAGATTAAGGGGTTCACGTTTGAAACTACTGAAACACTAACAAAGAATAAGTGTAAATGTCATAGTTCGTTAAAGTTGTTGTTTCCAAATCTGAAAAGGGTAAAAGACATTTTCCACCCTCCAACTATGGAGAAAATACATTTTTCCCCCTAATTTATGGATAAATACTTTTTTCACCCTTGTCAGTGGATGGAGGGTGGAAAGATACCACCCTTCTGTTACAATCCGTTAATGGAGGGGTGCCAACTGAATTTTTGTGACCGTTTTACCCTTTATTATGTGAACAAATAACACATTTGTTAATTATTGAATTCATCATGTTCTTGATCATGTTCTTGGTGTTCTTCGTGTTCTTGAGAACCACCTCCACTACCACCACACCACCACTACCAACAACGACAATAAACCAAAGCAACCTGCCTTCGCTAACCATCTTCGTCGATCCACAGCCACCAACCATCACCGTCGACTACCCGCAATCTATTTTTTTTGTCTAATTGTTCCGACTTGAATAGCGATCCAATAAAATCCTAACCTAAACCAAAACCTCCCAAATCCAAACCAGGAATGGCAATCGCGTGGGTTCGAGCTGTTTGTTCACATACCCGCCCCGCCTTGACATCAATAACAAAGTAACCCACACACTAGGAAGACCCGGTAGTTTTGCATACTATACCCTAACCACACCCAGTTTCCATACCTGCTTTGTACCCAAATATAGACCAGAAAAAAAATTCCCATAAATCTCTTTGAATTAACAAATCGAAATAAAGATGAGCAAAATAACATGTTAAATTTCATTGAGAGAATGAAACCCCATTGACAAGTTGAATAAAAAGGAAACCAATACTAAACTGAGAAAATGCTGGAATCAAGTCTCCAAAGCCTCCAAAACTTAATTTTCTGGTTTCAGTGTGGCTTCTTCATTCTTCTTTCATTGTAGATCTGAAAATTAGTTTCAACATAGTGTAAATTGGTAAAGAAAAATGTGTTCTCGTAGGCAGTCGAGATTGCGATAATTTTGGATGTGAGTATTCGATGGAGGGAGAGTGCAACAAGGAGGGCTTCGTTCGTCGTCAAATGGCCAGAGACTGTCACCGAGGAAATGTCATCAAGAGAGAGAGGGAGAAGTATAGACAAGGAGGTCAGGTGCATATATATATATATATATATATATATATATATATATATATATATATATATATATATATATATATATATATATATAGAGAGAGAGAGAGAGAGAGAGAGAGAGAGAGAGAGAGAGAGAGAAACGAGGCGAAGAAGAACATGATGATGAGTGAGGGGACATAGAGAGAAAGGGAATGACAAAGAAGATGAATAAAAACAAATTAGATTAGCAGTGTTGACTCGCACACGACGGTCCCAAACTCCAGAAACTACAAAGAGTTGGGATTTGATTCGAGCGAAGTCTCAGTTGGAATCCATGGATGAGGGTTGTCGCTGCTGATGTGAAGGGAGAAGGAGGAGGAGGCGGTGGAGAGGGTAGGCAGAGGAGATAAAAAAAGGTGTTAGGGTTAGAAGAAATGAGAAGGATGAGAGAATAAAGACTTATATACATGTGTAAGTTTCTTCAATGTGAGGGTAAATATATCATTTAGCCCATTCTGTGAGCTCCATCGACTCTCCATCCACTGACATGGGTGCAAAAATTATTTATCCATAAATCAGGGCGCAATATATTTTCTCCATAATCGGAGGAAGGAAAATGTCTTTTACCCATCTGAAAATTATTACAATTAGCTTATTCGTTTACCGAGTTATTCACAAGCTTCCAAACACGGGCTGAAACAATTCAGGTAGACAAGGTTAAGTAGAGACAAATGATACTGACGTAATGGGAGTTAAGATAACCCAACCTCTCTGCAAAGCGTTATGGATCTGGTCCCCCCGTCCCACTAGTCAACAATACACTCGGCACACTAGACCTTAAGTGTCGACACCCCTTTAAGAGCATAAGTCAGATGAGTAGTACTATATGTTAGACTCTAGCCTACGACAAAAGAAGTGGGGGCACACGGAGTCCCAGAATTTTAGGCAGCAGAGCCCAAGGAATCATGCCCTGGTATAAATAAAGTAACACGAAGTAGGCGCATAGCACTGCCGCATACCCACCTAGTTTCGGCACTTGCGATTCTTTCAATATACGTTATTAATGAATTATGGTTAGTGACATTTAAACAGTAAGGTGTTTTCACTTTTGTAGACGAGTAGTAAAGTGATGATTTAAAGCATGTAAGGCACATTTAGCAAATAAAGAATAAAGTACGACATATATTTTTCTGACAAACAAGTAGTTTACATGATCGAAAATGACACGCTAAGCTAAGCAAGTAAACTCACCGTGAGAGCCGAAGAGTGTGATCTAATCCACTACTCCTAAACCACGTACTCATCTATTGGCTCGTCGAAATCAGGCACCACAATCATACACACAAATTCCTAATCACAACACACTTCGTGTCGTAGGTAGATAGTGCATATGTCCGACATGATATGCAAATGAAAACCCTAAGTTATTACAAATACCTAAATTAATTTTGGATAATTAAATTCAAAGTTGCTAAAAAGTTAGAAATCCCAAAAAATTAGGAAATCAAAGAAATTTTAAAACTATAAAACTATTTTATACTATATTATGATTTCTATAAATTATAACTAATATCGAGCATACTATTCTTGATCGATTATATATTAATATATGTGTATATATATACACACAATGTATTTTTTATGAACTTATTTTGAAGAAAACTTATTGTAATTATTTAAATTGCAACTTATTCTGTTTTACAAAAATATTGCATTACAGAAATGTTTATATGTTTATTTATTAATATAATATGTAACTACAAAATTTAAAATCTCTATCTCTACTACTAAAAAGAGTGAAGGACCAATGATTGTTTAACCACTTCAAGTGTTTTTTCACTTGAGGTGTTTCCTACTTTTTTTTCAGAATAGCAACAATGCCCCTGAAATAATTATTGCTGAGCAATTGAATGATTTTTGGTTAAACAACAATTTTTTTTTTGATTGCTGAGTAACTGCACCCTTTACTCAATTGATTTCTTGAAGCCGTTTCTTTTTCCTTTATGTCAGTAACGTACTTCTCTCCTTCATCTTCCATTCTTCTTCTTCTTCTTCTTCTTCTTCACACATGTTAGATTTATGTTTTCTGATCAAAGAATTGTTGCAACCATTATCTTGCTCTATTGATGTGTTTGATACCCTATCAGTCTGTGTTCTTTGTTTCCATGTTGATATGTGCTTCGTCTTACCCTTTGTTTGTGCTTGCAATTTCGCTTATAATGACTAACAAGATCAACAGATCGTCTGTCTTTGAAATTCTTGGATAGTGCTCAGGTTATTTGTTCTCTACCTTTATTTAGAGAGTCTCTTGAATAAGATACCACGTAAAACTATGTGTTGGTAAGCATTCAGATCAAGTTACATATTCGATTATCTTGCTTTTGATTGAGTTCGAAACTTCCGTTATTGTTTTGATTTTGCTCTTCAGTTTTAGTTATTTAGATAGGGCGAAGATTTGATAGAAAAATAAATGTGTAGTCTGTTATTCAATGATCAGATCCAACCCTAAGCACAAAACTTAGCATTTGATATTGATTTATTTGGTGCCTGGAGCTACAACAAGTGATAACTCTCATCATAACAGTGAGCTCTCTACAGACTTTTAGTTATTTTAGAGCCTTAGTAATGTGAAGTTGTCTATTTCGGTTAATTTGACTTCATCCCTTCAATAACAAGCTGTAACATGTTCATATTTTCATGCACGAATTGTAATTTGTAACACTTCAATTTGAATATCTTTTATTCCTCCCTGCATCAGTACTAAATACTTTATGCTTCTCTCCCTTTCTTGGCTGAAAATTTCCATCCTACCAACATTCTCTCTGGTTGTTCGCCAAAATATCAATCTTCTCATTCTTGAGACTGAAAATTTCCATCCTACCAACATTCTCTCTAGTAACAACTTAGATTCTTCTCTTTCTTGAGACTGAAAAGTTGTAGATGATGGAATTTTTTTTCATTTACTAATTCTTCTTAGTCGCGCCAAGCATGTGTAAACTATTATATTTTTCAGACAAACAAATTCACAATGTAATGACTTATCTGCAGTTTTTTCCAATTGTTTCGAGCTCCAGAGGTTTTTATGTTCTTTCCCTCACGATCGAGTTGATTGTAGTATTCTTTTATTTTGAGGAGTCAATATGTAATCCGGTTTGCACCGTACTATTGGCATTTTGTTTTCCTTTCTGGCGACTTCAATTTGTAGTTTATTTTCCCTCAAACTATTTATATTAAGGCCTAAACAAAAGAAAATAGAATTGACTTGTTGAAGGATCATAACAGGTTGTAAGTTATTGACTTTCGTAATTTTTTGTGAGTGATTTTATGTGGAATTCCACCGGGTTAAATCTAAACATATAAAAAAAAAATCAGACCAATTTGGCTACTATGAGAATGACCGCTGTGAGACTTTAGAGGAAGATCAATAATTAAGTAAGATTTGGTCTTGATGATAGGGATCGGAATTTTGGGTGCTAATTAATCTTTGCTGTTGTTAATGCTCCTTCCCATTTTTTGTTGTTTATGCAGTGTTGGAAATACGAAAGAAACTTGTATTTCCCTGTTGATGAACATGCTTGCAACAACTCAACTCTATCAAATAAAGTGGTAAGCTCAAATTTAATTCCATTCTTTTTTTCTTTTTCAAAATTACCATGCACTTAATTGCAGCTTTGTAACGGTGAAGCAAATTACTTTAACATTTACATTTCATAACTCCAGACTTTATTTGAATAGCAACCCCATTTCATTTCATAACTCTTTTTTTTTTTTTTCATTTCATAACTCCAGACTTTATTTGGATAGCAACCCCATTTTCATTTCTTAACCCCAAAATTTATTTATGTAACCTCCGTATTTACATTTATACTTGCAGATTCATCAATTATTAAAATTGCATAATAAATTTTTACTGAAGGTTTGTGTCACCTCCTTTTCTTTGAATTATTATTTTTGAGGTCAACTACAAATACATGATTTGGTTCTTCGATCTCCTATTGCATAGTACACGTATCTGAATCAAAATCTCATGAGAAAAGATTTGCGCGCTTCATAAAAATGTATATACCACTTTTCATTTTCTTAAATGACAAGATTTGCATGATTTTTATTCCAGGTAGGAATTAAGGACCTGATAATTGGTTTCACAATTGTGATGACTTCATTGAGGACGGACTGAAAATCTATGTAGCATGGAGGCTAGAGGTTTTCAAATGATAGTCCGTGTATATTTCTATAAGATCACATTATTTGTAGTGAACACAGGGTGAATAAATGTTTACTAAAAGAAATATATGTTCTAATGGAAAAATCTCAGGACTAGCTTCTAACTAACACAATATTTCATGCATATATGTCTATGTTGCTTCATTTGCATGAGTGGGATCATTCTTGGTTATTTGACTGTGAGGATCAAACGTCTCCGTGCAGTAATTATTTGGGAAGATCTTTTATCGATACTTCTGGAAAGTGTACCGTTTTGAGCTTCTAGGTGATGGGAATATTGTAATTTCCCTCTTGGACACATAGTCTCCGTAATGTCTGAAAATATCAATGTCTCGCTTAAACTTTCAACTTTAATACTGATCCCTATATTGGTTGAGTGGAAACGGAAAACATCAAGTTACGTAAGATTAAGCAATATCGGTGAGAAGGAGATGAGCTCGGGACAATCTTTTCTGTGTAGACTGACAACAACTAATATATAACATATTTTCTTATGTTCATTTGCTCAAATTCCTTTTGTTTTAATAAATTTGATCATATGTATAGTTGTACACTGACGGGAGTTCCAATAAGTAAGAGTAAAAACATATGCATTGACATAAACGTTTTGAGCGTTTGTGTTGTAATGTAATAAAATAATAATATGTTACATTTGGATAACTTTTTGAGAGATTGATTACTATCATAATTAAAAATTCAATTTTTAAAGGAAACTCATCACTACAAATAGTCACGTGCGAACGCACGTGCCATAACTAGTAATAGATAAAATATAGAAGATGCAGTCTAGAGCATAAATCTGACGAAAACCAAACTAAAGAGAGAATCAACGTACTTGGTTTAGACTATGTAAGGTAAACCTATATTATTGACTCAGGTAGGCTGACATAAGACTTGTTCTAGATCAATAAAAGAAGATTGATCCAGGGACTCAATGAAACACAAGTTCAGACATACCCTGATTGATCCTAGAAGAGATACATCAACTTTAGATGTTGAATAAAAATTGAAGGAAGGTGAAGCTGAACAGTCGACCATGGGAAGCTGAACTGCCACCCATGGTTCTCCTGCTACTGTGGCCGAACCCTAGAAGTGCTCTCTTTCTATTTCTCACGAGTTCTAGTGGAGGCTAACATAATTATTAAAAACTTTATTTTCTATGAACTAAGATCCTGTATATAGAAGAGATTACTTGATTTCCAAGCAATAGAGCTCTAGAAAAAATCAATTATGAATCACGACGTTCAAAAACTAAATTAAAGTCAAACTCTATTTTATAGAATATCAGTTACTTCCTCCGTTTCTTCTCTTTTTTTACGTTCTGACTTTTGTCACTATTCACGGGGTCACTTTGACCCGGTGATTTGGATAGCGAAACGATCTAATATTTTGACATTTTCTTAATGGTGTTGTAGAGTAAAAGTTGTTCTATAACATGGTGAAGAAATTATCAAAAAAATTGTATTGTTTCGCTATCCAAATCATCCGGTCAAAGTGACCCAGATACTAGTCAAAAAGTCAAAGCGTAGAGAAAGAGAAGAAACGAAGGAAGTATTAAGTAAAGAACTTTACTTATTAAGAAAATCTAAATTCCATAAAGAAACATTCATACCAAGTTTTCACTTTTATTAATATAAAAATATTCTTAATCAATATAAATTAAAAATTTAATATAAAATTGTGAAGAAATAAAAAATGTATTTATGTTGTGGCCGAATTTTATAATGAAACCATTATAAGATTAATACTGAAAATATTCCAATTAACTTTCAATAGAAAACTAATTAAGTTCTTAAAAGAAATTTAAAAGAAAATATGTCTTATTGTGATCATTATCGCTAAATATATTATTATTTTAAATCTCGTTCCCTAACTAAACTCTCTTCACTTGGAAGAGAAGGAATAAAATTCCAAAGAATCTCTAAGAAGAATAATTGATTGACTGAAACTGCCAAGAGAGCTAGACAAAAAGTCAAAGCGCATGGAGAAACAAACCATGATCGCTCGTAGGTGATATACGGTCACCTAGAGACCCTTGCAAAATCTTAGGGCGCCAGAGGGTATTTTTGCTGCTTTGTCCCTTTTCTCTTTTGTAGTGTTAACAATTTAGTCCAGAGACACATGAATTGATGCTACAAGAATAACCCTAGACCAAAGAATGACTCAAAAACTTGAAACCCACGAATCAAAAATTGATGAATTCATATCAATTCTTGCAAAATTAGATAAAGGAGCTTAAATTTCCTGCAAGAACATGAGTTTGCATCACATAGTGTCAAAATAAATAGACATGGATCATTTATAGTTTTCTTACAATGCGCTACATGATCCGAGTTATTTTTTTTTCTTGAATTGACAACTAATTTGAAACAGTGTGACATCCTAGATTGATGATATTCTTACTCATCCTATTTGAATCTCTTCCTTTGTCAATTCGGAGATAAAATCCTCTTTTGAATTTCTAAATAAAAATTGACTGTACGAGTCTTCATATTTCTGCATCACCGTGCTCCATCATGAATGCTTCAATCTTTTTTAGCCAGAAATATATCAACTTTGTCATCAAATCTTGTTACATTCAACATTGTTCTTTCAAATTCTTCATATCAAACATTTTATACAAACGAACAAGTTTAATATGCTTTGTAACATAAAATATCAAGTATACATGATACCAATTGATATGTCTATGATGAACAATGTACTTGTTTGTTTCTAATATTCATAGAGAATGCAAAAACTTCAGATATAAACGAGAAATTGTTTAGCTCTCTAGTCCAATAAATCATCACAGTTGGAGTAGCATAGAGCATGTGGAATAAATCAACATACATCAATTCATTCGTTAATGTGAATAAGCAACACATGACTCATAATCAATTCAGAATATCATGAGATTCAATGAAGTACAATAAGTAGGTAATCAATCTCATGAAAAAACATTAACTTTTATTCCACTTTCCATAAAATGAAACAATGCTCATATGGATTTAAATTCAAAACCACTCCCCCTATTTTCTACACGAATTTGATAAAAATGACTATATTGAACGAAACTACAAAGAGAACATCCAACTAAAATAAAACATAGCTATGAAACATAATGAAACAAATAACTCAAAGGATTCGAGTGAAATCCTAGCTTCATCCTCATTGTCAAAGTTAATAATAATAATAATAATAATAATAATAATAATAATAATAATAATAATAATAATAATAATAATAATAATAATAATAAGAAGAAGAAGAAGAAGAAAAAGAAGAAGAAGAAGAAGAAGAAGAAGAAGAAGAAGAAGAAGAAGAAGAGGAATTGAACGCAACCAAAGATTCTTCAATACGCCTACTCCACTTCTTGGCACTGTCAAAAGTTGAGCGTGGAGGGGTTTCTTCGTTAGACTGAGTTGAAATACTAACCTCATGCACACGTGGATGAGTTTCATAAGAAATTAAGTCTACTAAAACCACGTCTTTCAACTCATCCATCCTAGTTAGATCCATAATACGAACAAATGAAGGTTCTGGACAAATGGCTAGAATAAACTCCAAATCTCTTGTTCTATTAGGCTTAAACGGTGGAAATTCACCCGTATAGAATTCTTGCCCGACAAAGAATCTAGTTTTACCCTTTGTAAATGTGGCATGAAAGCGAGGAATGAAGAGAATAGCCAAAGATTCTGGTAAGAACGTGAACTTTATGAAACTCACTTGTATTCATTAGTTGTTCTCTTATCTCCCTTGTGCCAGAACCCTTGACATAGATTTATAAAACGTCTAGACAATGCTTGGACTTGGCGGAGAAGACAACATGAAATGGTTTAAAAGGAGTCATGAGAGCTATAAAAAACCAAATAAGAAGAGAAGAGAAGAGAAGAGAAGAGAAGAGAAGAGAAGAGAAGAGAAGAGAAGAAAAGGAATGAGGCTGACCGGTCCAAAAGGATGTTGTGGCTCACTTTAAAGGCTTATCCTAGGGATTTCAAACTTCTTCAGTACGAAAACCTAGATCAATTAGGTGTTTGGGTATGATTCACCTACCTTTTGACTCAGATTTGGGATCTCAATTCTATCAGAAGTCAAATTTTGTGATGGAAATATTTCTAAACACTAGATTCCTAAAACTTAGTATAATCCATGCAGGACACCAAATCTAGGAAAAATATAGGATTTCAGTAGGGAAATGAGTCCACATGAATTAAAAATATGGAAAGAAATTTAAAATGTCCCACCCAAAAAGTAAAAAAATCGGGCTTACACACTATGGGGGCTGAATTTGCCCCATTAAAAAGATAAAAAAAAAAATTATTAATGAGAAAATCTAGAACAAAAATACTCACCGTAGCTAAAAACAAGTTTATACCACATGGTAGAGAGTAACAACAAAATAATCTTATATTTCATCAAAATCTCGTGTCAAAAATAATTATTTTTTAATACACACCCTTCATGAATTAGAAATGTTCACTAAAGGAAAATTATTTATGTGTGAAAAATCATGGATAACCAGAATTCTCTTCAATTTTTCATAAAGAATAAAGTATATAGTATGTAGAAAAATCATTTGACCAAAAAGAGCGTCCATGCCCAGAATACACACAAATATGGAACTTTGTTTGGTAGAAGTTGATCATGTGTAAAGGCATACTAAGTATTCAACACTAAAACGTTTTAAACATGAGAAAATAAAGGTTTTCATACGAAGGCTCCTAATGGACGTTCTCCACTTCAGAGGGTCAAGATGGAAGCTAGGAAAAACTCACATCAAGTTCAATTTTTAGTGGCATTTTCTTGATGAACATTTGAGCTTTATCAGTAGAAAATTTGGGACTCTTCTAAACGTAGGGAATTTGAGACTCTAGATATATGAGAACATTTGAGATTCTAATTTCAATTCTCTCAGCCTTAAATGCATCAAATACAAATTATCCTCACGAATGAAGACAATACTTGTAGTAGTAAGACAAAGAGTGTGTGCTCTTAGGATTTTCTCTTAAGACCACTGTAACGGATAGTGACACATGCCCATGACTTCACTTAGGCCACATCTACCTTGCCGCATTAAAGAAACCTCAACAAAAAGTCTTAGCCGAGATCATAAAGAGTAAGTGAGTTCCACAATATAATGATATAGTCACATTAGGGAACTTATTCCATCTAACACAATAGAGGAAGAGGTATACCCTTATGAGGCATTTAAGATCGTAAGAAAGAATTTCAGAAATTGTAGGATAGTACTTCGATCTTGATAACTCTAATTATGAGTTATCAGTGAGCTTATAATAGAATTCAATAAGCTATGTTTTCGTAATATTGAGCACATTTTAGACAACGAAGCCTTCGTGCTATAGAAAAGGATGACATTGAGCTTAATTGTGAAATCCAGGCGTTCTAATGCATAACTTGATTTTATTTGGCAAATACAATCGCTTGGTATAGTTGTTCATGCTGTCTTGACAAGAACGGATGCTTAGCACTTGATTAGAGGCATGAAACGAACTTCGTAAACAAAGAAACGCTCAAGCGGAGTGAAGATAAGCAAAGTTGGAGGAGCTAGAATAATCAGTCTCCAATCTTTAGATCATAACTTGATTTTTACAATGAATTTTGGAGTGAGTCCAGTGGCAAATGAAATAATACTTCAAGATATTTCCAACGATAGGTCACGGAGCTAAATCGGAGATCGAACAAAGAATTTAAGGCATTTTAAAGTTGGAGTTGTTGCGGAGCTGCGTTCAGACGCAGGAGGGATGCGTTCAAACACAAGCTCCGCGTTCAAACGCAGCTCCAAAGTCCAAAATAACTTATGTCCGAAGGCAAGATTGGTGGAGGAGCATAAAATCTGAGTCCCTGAGGCCGAAAAAGAGCAAATGTTTTTTAATGAAAGCTTCTTTCAAACGCTTGTACACACAAATTTATGCTAATGGAAATAAGAGAGAGAAATTCGGTGTCAAATATATTTTATTAATGAATCGATGATGTGGATTACAATCTCTGATACTAAATTTCTAAACAGAAATTAAATCCCCTGATTCTTCTCCTGAAACGTCGAACGAGGGCTTCGCAGCTTGATCTCGGATCGAAAGGATGAGCGTCCTTCGATTTTGACGAAGAACACGATGAAGGTCTCGAAGAACACAAACGCCGAACGAGGGCTTTAGAGGCTTGATCTCGGATCAGACGGATGAATATCTTCAATGTTGATGAAGAACCGGATGAACGCCTTGAAGAACACGAAGAACGGCTTGAAGATCTTCGAGTGTCTTGAAGAGCGCGGATGGAGATCTTCAACGGCTTGAAGAACTTGATGATGATCTTCGGAGAACTTGATGAAGAATTCGAAGAGCTTGATGATGATCTTGATGATGGATGAACTCGTCGGGGCTTTAGCAGCTTGATCTTCAGAGCTCTCTCCTTCTTGCAAGATGTAATTGTGTGTCTTATGCCTAGGGATGGCTCCTTTATACAGGCATGGGCCGACTTGTTGGCCAAGGTTGAAAATAAATATAATTATTTATTTATTTATTTTCTGCATCAATTTGACAAGTGGCGCAACACTATTGGCCAAGCTTGCTAGTCTTGATAGCTGCATCATTTTGACAAGTGGCGCAACGCTATTGGCCGAGCTTGCTGACTTGTAGCCGTGTCACGTAGTGACATGGCGTCGCCATAAGCATTCCTTGCTTGTAAATAAGCTTTTGTCTCATTTACAGTTTAGTCCACTTTTATTTCTTAAGGGCATTAATTTGAAGACGAGTGCTATTTGATCCCACCATTTAATTAAGCAATAATAGACACTTGGCACTATTTAATTGGCCGCAAATTTTGCGTGTCTACAAATGCCCCTTCGAGACTTGTTTGTCGGCTTATAAGCTTGTTGGCGTGACAAGTCTCGATAGAAAATTTCATCTTTGCGAACTTTGAGACTAAACGATGGCTTTGAAAATTTAACTTTACCACTTGCTTCGAATGGAATTTAATTGCTCCATCACTTTATTTGACCCACATTTTACGTGGAATTGACATGCTCGGATGATCGAGCTCTTTCGTTTTCATAACTAATGTAACCGGAACATAATAGCAGCCCCTTTTGGTAGTCACATCGCATAGCCAGTGACTTGCGGAGCAAGATGGATCTCTGGTTCCTCAAAAAAAGAAAGATGGAACTTTGACTCTTTTTCTCATATATGTTCCCCTTCTACTAATAAAGGAACTATTTCCTTACACAACTCATGTTGTGGCGGCAAAAAGAATTTCCACTTTTTCAAAAACCTTCCGTTCAATCCTTAAAACATTCTGAAGAGCTGTTCTGGAACCTTCTTGTAGCCACCCCAAACCTCTATAAAAGATAGGGTCACTCTTTGCTTAGAAATAGTGGTCAACGTTCGTTGATTTTACCATGATCATTCTTTGTTGTTGTTCTCTGTTGTAGCTCCCTTCTTTTCTTTTCTCCTCAATTTTGTTTCTTTTTTTTCACTTTTGCTCGTGATGTACCTGTGTATGCACCAAAATTAAAGCAACATGAAGGACGAACATGATCTATCACATACAGATCTACAACATGAATTATAGCGGAAGATTCATGTGTTTACCTTGTCTTCCTTAGATCCTATGCACAGCGGATGATCGTAGGGTGCTTGCTTTCACGTGCTCTTCTCGCTCCCACAGTCTGGCTTGAATCACTAGGACGAAAGCTCTAATCCACACCAAGTTCCACCCAATGGAGGCTAGTTAGAGAGGGAGTCTAGGGTTTACTGTATTATGATCAGCACATGATCTCTACAGTAATGTGTATATTATTATGACTCTCATAATAATGTGTAGGAGGCTGTCTCCTTATATAGACAGACTTATACCCAATTGCAACATTACCCCTAGGGTTTGTCCTTGCTACTAACCCCATAAGAATTGAGCTTGTCTCACCTAAACCCATAAGTTTAGGATAATTGCATTGTGCACCCCACATGGGCGCACATAATGCTAACATCTCCCACTCGCACAGTGGGGTTGCACAAATACAGTAGTTCTAGTCTCCCTCAATCTCCAAATATTATCATCTGCCAAAGTGTTATGTGGCCTTGGTGTGTGACTGTGAGAGAACCTGCATTTCGGGAGTTCCATACTCTAAACTCATACGAGACGAGCTAGCAGCAGGCGCACTCAACCTCAAGTAATAATGCAATACGTATATATATATCTCTCGTATCCCCCAGATTCTGTCAATTGTCATCTCATAGACCATGAGCACCTACCTTGTCCCGAAGGTCTTGCATCAATGAGTCTATATCTCCTTCATTATATTCATATCATGCATGATCCCATAAGATCTTGTAGGTGGGCCCAATGAACATGATAAAGAGTGATGCAATTAGAATCTTCCTTTCCATCCATTGTCGATTTGATTCGGAGTCAGCTGCTTTCCTAGCAATGTCCTGGTAGGCCGAATCATTCATAGCCGTGAGGTGTCACGCTAAAGTAGCACCACCGAACCGTTTCTCAACGACACGGATAAAAGTACTAAGGGTATACAGTGTCAATCATTCTTATATGATCGACGAGGCTCACACGGCGAGGAAACTCAGGGACTAGTTCTACTCGCCACCTCATGTCACTCATCTGCACGCGTTATCTCATAAGATGTGCGCCATAGTGTTTGGACTCTATCAGAGCACATGTCCTATCCCATAGGGACCACTATACAGATGTAAGTCCAACAACCCATATGACTATTAACCCGAGTACTGAGTGTTGCACATATGCAATCGAAATTAGTTCTCTCATCTGGCTTTCTCTACGCAGACTATACATGGTTCGGGGTAGTAACCATGCTCGAATGGCCATAAACCAATTTCACCTTGGAACTTATTCCAATGCGACAAATGAATCCGTCTGACAGGGTCTTGCACTATTGATAGATGTCCAGCTGTTGTCATAGACCATGCGCCTCATATGACAGGAGTCATCATATCATAGGCTTCTAGCGCTTATCGGGATTCTGTCTCATCTTCTACTCACCTAGACAATCCAGGATATTGTAAAGGCGGTTGCTCGTGTGAGGGAGACAACCTAGTGTCCACGCGACATGTTCTATGCTAGTACAGGATATGTAAACGTATCATACACGTATGGAAACAACATGTACCATAACAAATCCAATTAAAATCCAGTTATCAATGTCTCATATGCTCATCAATCATATCGCTAGTGATCGAATACCGAGTCCCAATTTTCTAAAGCAATCCACAAAAAAAATTCTTATGTGGATTAGGAATGGGAGGGTCCTCCACTTTGACCCGTAGTCGATCTACTTCAAGATTACTCTTCAAGTAGTTATTTCACCTTTCGTGAAACAGTACCCTTTTCTTTTCTATATGTTTGGCCTTATCAAAAGTACTGTAGCCGTATGCTAGAATTACAGGTTGGATGACAGCTCATAAGCTTATCAGAAACCTTCTTATCCAAACATATTTCTGTCCGGTGACAGAACAGGCAATCGTGCTTCGCTTCCATGATCGATGGAGTGGTCTAATACGATTGTGCAACACTTATGCTGCAGTTCCATGCGATGTCATCTGGCATGGACCATAGCCTGAGGTGGATCCACGTGCATCTAGGTCCCCACCCTAGTCAGTATGCATAGCTGGCTAGTCGAAGCATCATCGCCGATAGTCATAGCACGTGATCCTTCATACAAAGTATCCTTTTGGTTGCAATCTAGTGTCTTAAGTTAGATTTCCTGAAATCCACTCTTCCGATTGCATAGGGTTTGTGGGGTCTCAGTATATACCATAGTATATAGCAGACTCACACTGCATCGGGCACTTTGGTCATTTGGTCAACCTAGTATGGTGTCTTATAGGGCACATATTCAGGCTCATAAAGTCTTGCAGCAAGCTACAAGAGTATCACATGGCCTCGTGTCCATAACATGGAATCGTTCAAAGTATCTTCTTGTTGTCCGCCTTATGCGTCAATATAAGAAGTCCTTTTGAACGAACGAGAATGCATCTCGCCCTACTAATATCCTTCGTCACAAATTGAAAGGATAACCACCCTATAGTGGATGTGAAATAGTCCTTAGACTCTCCTGGAAAATAGTGTGTCATCGACAATATGTGACGTAATCATCTACTCTCTACTACTGAGAGTGATATGCAGCGGTTTTTCATCCATTGATAAAATACTGCTCACTTAGAGGACTAATTAAGATCATACATGGACTTAATTAGCTTGCACCTATTTGCGCATTTGATCATACGTCTCGAAACCCTGTGGTCGATTCGTACATATCACCTCTCTGATTTCTCTATCGAGAAATTCAGTCGTCACGTTTATCGAGAATGGAGCCTTATTTCCATCATCACAACTATCACCGATATCTCTGCAAGTCGGAAAATTCAACCTAGCCTTAAACTTGGTCGGTCTTTGCAGACTCTAACTTTTCTTGTAAAGGTTACCTTTCACTCTTCATAAGTAGGGAACGATAAGGCATAGTATTCTATCATATCGATTATGCAAGGTGACTTTTAAGATCATCCCTTCGATCTCAAACAATCGATGGGGTATGCTCCTATGAGCAATTCCTTTGCATTGGAGGATCATAAATTTGCTCTCACCCCTATGGATGGGCACCTCGCTCAGAAAGTCACTCCCACTGTACGAAGAATCCTTGAGAGACTATTTCCTCACAATGGACTAAGGAACAGAGTATTTTTTAGCGGTTCCTCCATGCTCGCGGAGATCATCATCTCTACGAACATTCCCTTAATTATGGACATCTCCTTATGAGAAATCATATATCTTGTGAATCCATTTGCTTTATACTACTATTCGGCTGTTGCATTTTGAACACGCAGCCCCCTAGATTACTCCGAATAGTATGGGAAGGTATGTTACTCCATGAAGATACATTTCTTCCATCTAGGGTCTAAATTCCTTCTTGTCAGGTGATGAAATATCCTGGGGCGATATCCTAGGTTCATCTTCTTGCGTGGTGACCATCATGGCTCCCCATCAATGTCGAATCGTCGACGGGGTACGCTCCAAAGAGCGATCCTACGCAAAGAGGGTTCTTCTTCAGCATTATCGTCATATACGATAGGCTGCTCACTAGGTAAGGCACTCCACTTTTCTCAAGATCCATAGGAACAAATTCCTCTTGAGTAGTGGTGAATTGAGTGTCATCTAGTGGTTCCTCTTACTTGCAGAGAATGCCATCTCCACGAGCTTCTCCCTGACTAGGAAAATTAATTTAGCTCAAAAGCTGCCGATCCCTATGGACTAAGGTGACCAGATATAGGTTGCCTTTTGGTTCACATCTCGTAGGGCGTAGTGGCTACAGACTCGGTGGGTATTTGGTTGAGTACTTCGACGACCGTTTTACAAAGCGTCTCCTCAAGATAGGGAACTTGAACTTTGAACGTGCTGTCATACACCAAACCGTCTTCAGGCTGTATCCTATTCCTCCTATCCGTCACAGCAATCTGCTACGGGGCATGGGAATAGCCAACTGCCTAAATACTCTCCATCACATATCTCTTGCTAAGATAGATACTCGCAGTCTCATTCTGGCCAAGGAGATATCCTTTTGTCCAGACGGTTTTCTAACTTTTGTAGATACCTGTCTGAAGCACCCTTGTGCCTCAGACTTATGTGGCCCAAGCACACATAGTTGAGATGCGTACAATAATCTAAGAATGTGATGGAACAGTAAGCACCATGTCTTTAGCTATTAACATTTAATGGATCACAAATACAACAGAATGAATAATATGTAAAGACTCAATAATCCTACTGCTTTGCTGGATAGCTTGCCTTTCGCCTTTCGTATAAGGCAAGAATCACACACAGGTAAGGGTACCTTGGGCATATTCCAAGCAGGCCTACCTTAGCTAGCCTGAACATCCTTTCCTGACATAGTGTGTCTCAATCTAGCGCGCCACATATCAGAATCATAAGGCACAACCCTAGTTGATATCCAAAGATCCTGAGGCGTTTATTCATGCTAGAAATAAAGAGTGCATAACCATTCATAAGATGACCAATTCCAAAGTAAAACTGTGACCAAAACAAATTTTGGTGGCTCTTCCCTCAAAGATAATCTTATGGATCCTTAGACGAGAAGTTAGTACCAGGTCTGGCCTTCTAGTCTTAGGGAAACATCCTTTTCCTCCTTTGCATTTGCCTGTCTTGGGCTATTGGTCAGTTACCAATATTTTGCCCTCATTCCCTTATCCTTGCCCCCGCCTGTTCCTCGCGGTCGTAATACTGGAGTAGGGACTACATCTGCCAATCATACTTCATTCACAGCCTTTAACAATCATATATTGCTTAGACTTCAAAAGTATGTTGAACTAGTACACTTAGCAATCATATATTGCTTAGATCCTAGAACGGAGTGATGTTTGGTCTTATCAAAACATCTTGACACTCTCAAATTGTGTCACATAACGTTTTCATGGCACTTTCATGAAACGTGGCAGAGTTAGCAACAAATTGCTAATCGGATAACTTAAACATGATAGTTTAAGGTGGGATTTATGAGTCATTACTCACAATTTTTTAATGAGGCAAATGGCTAAGGTGGATCCAAGATTATTCTTTGGCTCATTCCTACAATCTTTGAATCTCAAAGTGGTCTTGAACTTGCTGATGAGGTCATTTCCCCACCTTGGCATAGCACGCTCTATGACATTTATCTTGACTGCCTCCCACTTATTGGTTAGCCTAAAGATAATGTTCATGTGCTGCTGTGACAACTATTCATCACAGGTCAGACCATACTTGTAGGTGGTTTGACAAACTATGTCCAACGATTTGGTTACATAGTACGATGACTTGTCATATCGTTTATTGTCATCATTTTAGCCTTTACAGTTTTGATTTAGACACGATTGATCTTGAGACATTGCATAGGAAATTGATACTAGCATTTTCCTAGCTCCGAAATAACATGATACATGATTAAAATTTCATAGTTCATCATAAGGACTCCACCAAAACCTAGTAGCAATTCTAGGAATCAAATATCGTCACTTATGATTCCCTATTAGTTTCAATCATGTATAACCATGTGAGCTCTTTTGTTTTAGTTCCTTAGCATGCGAGGTTATACATATATATCCAATCACACGCAGTTCTAACGTAAAAAAAGCATAAGCATAAATAAATATACAATGGATGTGGCCCCTAAGGTGCACTCCCACTATTGATAGTACGTCTTGAGCAAGTCTTGAACTTTTCGCCTCATGGATCTCGCCAATCTCGAGTGCTCCTTGAAGCTTCCCTGTTCGTCTCTTTGCTCCATGCACCTCGCGCCATAGCTTTTGGTTTGGCCACCTCTATTGAAGCTTCTATTCTTCAATCTTCACTAACTATCTTATTTCTAATAAGAAGTAACCTCTAATAGGCGATTTAGATGAGAAGAGAAGACAATAGAGTATGTAGAGAGGCACGACTCGCAGGTCGTATTTTAATTGATTACATATTCAAAACCAAAACAAAATATAAAACCATCTAAGCTACATCCATGCATCAAACACATCCATTCAACCCACAACAGCATGTATAATCATAAAATAAACATACTGGAATTTTCTGGAAATTTCCAGAATGAAAGAATAATTACTGGGAATTAATAAGCAATCAATCAATCAACTAATAAGATCGAAAATTGCTCCCAACTACCTAGGATCTCACCTCCTATCTCATAAGGTAGGGAAAAATGTCCTAAGTCTCCAGAAAAAATTTGGGCTCAAAACAGTGTGTTTAAGGACGTCTAACTACCTCGGGAAGTGTGCTAAACACTAATTAATTAATCTGGAAAATAATAAAATTTTATGTTTTTCCAAAAATTATGAAAAAATCCCTGAAAATAGGAAATTTAATTCTGATCATATAAAAAATTGGCGAAAAATAGTGGCCAGAGGAGGGCTCACGCGCCCACACGCGCCGCCGCGCGTGGGCGAGTACGCCTCCGTCACGCGCTGACGTCGGCCGAGTGCCACGTCAGCTGCCATGTGGCATGCCACGTCAGCCATGTGCTGGCGTCAGCTGCGACATCACCCTCCACGTCACCATGCCACGTCAACAGCCCATGTGGCTGCCACGTCATCGCCACGTCATCTGCCACGTCAGCCCTAGCGCCACGTCAGCAGCCGCCGCCAGCCCTTTGGCGCGTGCGATGCGTGGCCGCGCGTGGGGGCGGCGTCGGTGGCGCGTGAAGCCCACGCGCCGCCTTCCCGGCCTCCGTTTCCGGCGATCCTTATATCGTTGGAATCGTCTTTTCACGCTGATCAAGATTATGTTTTCAAAATTCAATTTTAACATGTTTTGAAAAAATCTTTTTACTGCTCAGATCTAACAGTCCAGATTTACACAGTTCCGAATCTTAAAATATTCATAACTAATTCTCTGTTCGTCCAAAAATTACAAAATTTATATTTCTGGAATCCTCGTGAAAAACCCTATCTAACCATATAGGTTTCACTAACAGATTATGAAATTTCAAAAACTCGAATTTTTTAACTGATTCGTGAACGCATAACGAGGCACGAAAAATAAGCCTAAAGCTCTGATACCAATGAAGGACGAACATGATCAATCACATACAGATCTACAACATGAATTATAGCGGAAGATTCATGTGTTTACCTTGTCTTTGCACATCGGATGATCGTAGGATGCTTGCTTTCACGTGCTTTTCGCGCTCCCACAGTCTGGCTCGAATCACTAGGACGAAAGCTCTAATCCACACCAAGTTCCACCCAATGGAGGCTAGTTAGAGAGGGAGTCTAGGGTTTACTGTATTATGATCAGCACATGATCTCTACAGTAATGTGTATATTATTATGACTCTCATAATAATGTGTAGGAGGCTGTCTCCTTATATAGACAGACTTATACCCAATTGCAACATTACCCCCTAGGGTTTGTCCTGCTACTAACCCCATAAGGTTTGAGCTTGTCTCACCTAAACCCATAAGTTTAGGATAATTGCATTGTGCACCCCACATGGGCGCACATAATGCTAACACAACATCATGAAGTCCCTGCATTGATATTCTCTGCTAATTCTTTTTGTTTTTCTTTTTCTTGCAGGAAGAAGCTTATGGTGACTATAGCAGCCGAATTATTTTTGGCCGTTGGATGCTTGCTAGAGAATTTCGATGTTATCACGCTCGATTAACTTGTTCGCTCCGGGAATTGATTTAGCAATGCATCCGCTATTTTCATAGTGTCATGCTGCGCAGAGAGAAGCAATTCTTATCAGCTCGGCATTTTAATCTCTCTTGCTGCTTGGATCAGCCGAGAAGAGGGTCTGGACTTGCTAACAGCAGCCTACTTTCTTGTCTTCTTTCCCTTTTTTTTTTGTTTGCACCAAGCATACATGCATACACACTACAAATTCTTCGTCACATATGCATATATATATTTTGCCTCGTGGGATTTCCGATATTTTACCAAGAGATTTCTATCTTAAAGCTTGATATATTATGGTTCGACAGAAGCTCTATATGACGTTCTTAAATCCAACTTACTTATGTGCCTTTGAGATATATTTCATCAATCCTCATGATTTACATGTATTCTATTCTGAAGCGGCATATTCTATTCTGAAGCGGCAATGGAGAAGTTCTCCTATATCAAACCTTCAAATTTTCTTTATCAGCATGAAGAATTTAATTCACGGCGTATGTGAATATACGATGCCGTATATGCGTCCTTATTTCATCACGATCACGATGTTCGGCTGTCATAAATTTCCGTGAAACTTGACTTCAATTGACAACGGCTTATCTGGCCTCAGGACGGCGACGCTTCCATATCCCTATGGGATTCGCACATAAGTGGCGGCCTGCCTATTCATGGCAAAAACGACGAGGTTGTCCCTTCATCTAAGGAATTGTCTGGTACCACCAACACACTTCCTCGAGTGCAGACACCTGTTTATGGCGAAAACGACGGGGAGGTTGTCCCTTCATCGAAGGAACTTTCTGGTAATACCAGCACACTTCCTCGAGTTGCAGACACCAGTTTATGGCGAAAACGACGGCGAGGTTGTCCCTTCATCGAAGGAACTGTCTGGTAATACCAGCACACTTCCTCGAGTTGCTGACACCTACTTGATGCCCATTTGCGATGAAGATGACGACGAGGTTTTCCCTTCGTCGAAGGAACTGTCTGGTACCACCAGTGCACTTCCTTCGAGTTGCCGACACCTGTTTACTTCCTACCACAAGGTGGTGAAGAAAAACAACACCAAGAACTTCACTGCTAACGAGTGGGTGAAGTTCTGGTTCTGGGGAGACATGAGATACGACGATCCTCCTCCCCGCCGTAACCACAAGAACCCCTCCCCTTCAAGGATTACCCATAATCCTTGTGGCATCATCCGCCCTCGTGAACAGTTGGCACATGAGAATGTTGTCTTTGACGACTTATGCATTGATGAAGGTGATAGAGACGAAACATACTTGGCTGCCTTGCTTTCATGCTGGCTATGCAAGTTTATTTTACCTGGAGACGACCAGACCCACATACGCCCCAGCATATTCAAGGTGGCAAGCTCAATGGCTGTAGGGAGAACATTTTCTCTTGCCATTCCAGTACTTGCGAGCATGTACCAAGGCTTCGGTCGTATTTCTTGTTCTAACGAGCCTAGAAATGCACCGCCATCTTTCCCGCGCATTATTTATGCGGGCGGTTAGGCTACTATTTCACTGCAAATTGGCGAGCTCGGGACTCAGTAAGGAGTGAACACCGGGTTCGCATGGTCAGATTTCAGGGGAAAAGATGGCCAAGTACTTCAGTGATACTGAGGCCCATCAATACATAGCTGGTTTGAGCGTGTCCTTGTTGTCGTCATTGGCCCTGTACGAGAACGAGGAATTCGTTTTATCCGACAGTGGTAATTCATCCTTTTCATGGACCGACTACATGATCAGCCTCCGTTCTTGTTATGTAACTTGTCGGTGAAATAATGATTTCATTGTTGATGCATAAAGACCCCCACATCGATTTGCGAGGCAATTCGGCTTTTATCAAGACATTCCTAGAGAGCTTATTAGAGAAATCGTGCATGGTGGTCTTGCGGACGTCTTTGCACTCTGGAGATCCTCCACACTACTCTCTATGTATGCCAAATTCCTTATCCCACCAAACACTGCATTTTGCTAAAACTCATGGTGGCACTAAACTGCTTCAGTTTGATTTGAATTTGATGTATTATTTGCATAAGTGAACATACTTTGCGTGGATGCTTGAAATTCCTCACACTTATGAGCTAAATTTCTACTAATTTCCTGCCCCTGTACGACGCGTCAAAGTCATAGGATGTCTCTTTTGATGAACATACTTAGTTTCATAGTGCTCCGTACCTATGTGACAAGATGAATCCGAATTTTGCAAGCTTGATTACAATGCATTTCAATTTCAGAGCCAATCGCCCCAAAAGTGCTACTGTGCTTTTTATGAAGATGGTGATAATTCTGGATTTGCATCCTCAAAAGTATCCTAAATATATCAAGGTGGCATTCTCGAAAATATTCAGGATATCATCCTGGCCAATATCCTGAAATTCTTTAATTTCTGATTTTTTTTATCCTCTTTTCTTCTTTTGGCGCTGTGAGTGTAGTTCTGAATCCATGTGTCATTATCAAGAAGCCCGTAGGTGATAATCTGGACTCACATCCTCAGAAGTCTCATAGATGCGTCAATGTGACATTCTGGAAAATATTCAGGATACTATCCTGGCCAATATCCTGAAATTCTTCATTTTTTTTTAGAATAAATATCTGCTTCCAATTCAAACTTGTAGACACAAACTCATGTCTACAAACTCAGCCATGTCTGATCCACAGAAATGTGAATGTTCATGGAAAACTAGCAAAGTTCCATCGTAGTACTGGAAGTAGTTAATGTAAATTACTACCGCATTGTCTAAGAATCAGCAATTGTAACCTCAACCTTGACACCATGTTAATGGCGGTGGAAGTGATCCACTTCACCACTTCAGAGAAGCTGAAAAGATAAATAACTCGCTTGTGGATGTAGAGCTCAAATCTGTCAAAAGTGTTGGTTCCTTCATCACCAGGAGACTTCTTTGTGGTAATGAGAAGAGCCTTGGTGGCATCCTTACAGATCCCTTCACTCTCATATTTTTACCATTAAACAAATCAACACCAACTTTTCCAGATTCTTAACATCCTTAGAGGACAATGTGATCCTGATCTTGAATTTCTCTCTTTTTTTTTCCTTTTTTTTTTTTTTTTTTTTTGCTTTCTGCTTTTTTTTTTTTTTTTTTTTTTTTTTTTTTTTTGTTAAAACTGACAACAGACTTCCAGTGTCTTAGTTTGATTTACATTTGATGTTTTCTTTGCATATGTGCATATACATAGAATTTCGCGTGAATGCCTACCTTACTTGAAATTCCTCCAAGCCATGAGATAAATGTCTATCACTTTCCTGTTTTTATAAGGACGCACCGAGGTCATGCGACACCACCTCTTTAACGAACTGAAGCGCATGGGGCCCTGGAACCATACACACCAAGATGGAGTTTAGAACAATTTGTGCAAATATGACCACAATATTCTCATTCTTGGAGCCAATTTTCCAAACTGGCTACTGTGCCTTTATAAGAATGGTGATAATTGTAGGTCTCATTTTCAAATGTCATCTTCACAGGGAAATACCACCATTCTAGTTCACTTGAAGCAAGGATTCCTTGGAACAAAAGAATATTTTGAATCCTTGAATATCGTTCTGATTTCCTTCTCTTTTTTCCTTTCGTGCGACATCGTGAATACCGGTATGAATTCCAGTAAAATTATTAGAAGAACATCAAGAATAGTACCCTTGACCGGGAAATATCCAGAGAAAGCACTAGGAATTTGCTGGAAATGTGTCGAATGACATAGGAATTCCTAGGAAATATCAAAAGGGACACCCGGTATGACGTCGTGACATAACATGTTGGATGATACCTTGGGAGAACCGTGGAAAGTCTCTTGACTGACTCCGGGTAAAATTATGTATAATATCCAGGATATTATCCTGAATTATACGCTGAATATTATCCTGGATAACATCCTGTAAAATAATACTGAAAACCCCTATGGTGATAGACGGGTAATTCCTTGGCTAGCACCTTGAGGTTATCTTACACACGCATCCGAGACTTGTGAGAAACATCCTTAATGATGTATGACTTTCTAGTTAACATCCCGAATGACACCCTTAAACTTCAAAATAGCTTCTTGCGTAGAATTCATAACTTCTCGGTAGTATTCTAGATACACTTACTCCGGGGTGGTTGTGTTTGATAGTTACGAGTGCACTTGAGGGGGTACCCCAAGCTGCCTACGTACCTTTTTGAGGATCAAGTCGAACGTAGTTCAATTGGGGTGCGTTCACAGTTTATACTCTTGTGTGCAAGGAGTAGCGAAGCGGTTTATGCTCATGCCTTAGGAGCTGTAAAGCAGTTTATGCTCGTACTAAAGGAGCGGTGGTCGCGGTTTATGCTCGTGCCAGAGCTGTGAAGCAGTTTATGCTCGTGCTAAAGGAGCAGTAAAGCAGTTTATGCTCGTACTAAAGGAGTAGTGGTGCGGTTTATGCTCGTGCCAGAGCTGTGAAGCCGTTTATGCTCGTACTAAAGGAGCGGTGGTGCGGTTTATGCTCGTGCCTGAGCAGTGAAGCCGTTTATGTTGGAATAGATGCCCTAGAGGCAATCTAGTTTAGTATGAATTTGTATATGGCTAGAAAATTCATTTATTATTTATTGGATATTTAATATAATAAAGTCCTTAGATTTACAATTGTGTTGTTTATCTTAAATATCCCTAGTCAAGTATAATGATTAAATGGGACAATCATCTATAGACTAGTATGGGGTTGGATTGATATGGAGATATCACGATCCAACACATAGGTGTGCATTACGGAATGTTGCACTGGATTGACCCATCACCGAGAAGGCTACATACATGTTATGTTGAGTCACAAGTGCTTCTCGGGTACAATGGTATTGTCATCCTTAGACTTGAAGTCACTAGATATTCTAGTTGTGGATCATTGTGATCTTGGTAGCGTTAAACGCTACACCGTGACTGGGTAGTTATAAAGGCGTGTACTGGATACAATGAGAAGCAAGCTTAGAGATCGTAGTGGACGTAGAGAGGATTTGCCCCTCCCACATAACGGGAGCAAATATCCTAGGCCACTCGAAGGATAGTGCTTATAGAATGTCTGGCCAGACTCAAATAAATCAATATGGGATATTGATGTTATTTGCACGAATAAGGCTATTCCATGGATCGAGAAACTATGGATTGGATATACGAGTGTGACTTGTATGTCTCGTGTCCAATCCGGATATGGAGGCAAAGGGATGAGACAATTACTTGTACAAGGTTGTCTAGATGACTATTCTATTAGTTGGCTAGAATGGATGTTTTGCTAGAAACCGCTCCATATTAGCAAATAGTTGCTACCAACTAGATAGAACCTATGGGGTCACACGCTATATAGAGTTGTACTAGATTTGGAATTAATTAATTGGATTAATTAATTAGAAAGGATCACTTTGCAAACCCTTGCAAACTTAGTAGGGACTAATTTGCAAGGAAGGGACTAAATTGAATTCTAGTAGGACTAGAATAAGTCCTTTAGGTAGTTAACAAGGAGTTGTTGGACTATATAAAGGACCCTCCTTCCTTCCTTCCTTATAACTTATGCTCTTTAGAGAACATAACAAGAGTGGGAGAGAACAAATGAGAGAGAGAGCAAGCAACAAGGAGCCGACGCCGCCCCTTGCCGCCGCCCTCATCCCGTCGGCCAAAAAGAGGGCCGAGCCCCTTCTTTTTGTCTCGTTTTGCGTGATTCCTTCACCCTCCTCTTATTCCGGGCTAGCACCAAGGAGTTTGGGAGATCTAGGAGCAACTCTAGGCGTGGATCAACTATAGAGAACGTGACACTATTCGCGTTTCAAGTCATCAAGGAGAACCCAAAGGTGTGTTTATGATTTCTTACCTTCACTATCGTTATGCATCTAGACTTGTGATCCTTGGAGGGTTTTGCATGGTTATTTGTTTGATTATGCTTCCGTTTGCGCGATCCATGAATCAAAACCCTACAGTGGTATCAGAGCCACAGGTCATAGAGCATAAACGTAGTTTATGTGTTACATTCTTGTTGTTTTACACCTTAATTTGTTGTTTATCGCGTAAAACAAGACAAATCAAGCATGGGATGCAATTTGTCAATAGTTAGATCATAACAAGACCCAATTTTGCATTGGATGCATGAATTGGTGAGTTTGAGAAATTTTAGGATCTTAGATCTAGGGTTTGGGCATCCTTGGGGAAGAAGGAGTTCTCCCAAAACAAGGAAACAACCAAACTTGGGCTCCAAGCAAGGAGGTTGTTTTGGAAACAACCTCCATAAGGAGGTTCGGCCCCCTAGGGGACCGCCCCCCTTGCTTGCCGCCCTAAGGGGCCGGGCGGCCCTAACCCGCGGGCCTAGCTTGCGGGTTTTGGGCCGGGCCGGCCCTAGGGCCTTATGGTTCACTTTGTTGGGGCCCGGGCAATTGGATTGTTGGGCCCATGGACCGTTTTAACCCTAGAAATCCTAAAATCAATTAAAATTGACCAAGCGCGTTAAAACTGGATTTTAACTGTTTATGTGCAAATCGCATGGTGATTGGATATGGCCTTTGGATGTGGTTTGATGTGGATGTTTAATTTTGTGGTTTGGTTTTACGGCCTGCGAGCTGATCAATTAATTGTAATAATTAATTAGGGTTTTATGGCCTGCGTGCCATTTTTTTTCTCAACTTGTGAGATTTATTTTATTTATTATCGATATTAGCTAGTGCTAGATAAAGTAGATTGTTAGCCAAGATTGAAGAAAAGAAGCCCAAAGCCAAAGAAGCCACAAAAGATGGAGCATGGAGCATGGAGCATACCACATGACTATGAAGGATGGACAAAAAGATCAAGACGCATGGAGATGTGTTTGCTTAGGGTTCATAGATAATTCCATTGGCTTGGAATTATCTTAGTCTAGAAAAAGGCCATATCCACATCACGTTTAATTTCTGTTTTGTGGTTGTTTATTTATTGTCTTATTATTTGTGTGGTTGGTGTATGGATGATGCATGCAATTAGGATAATAAGATAATTAGACAACCCGGATCTATTATTTGGAATTGTGCCCAAACTCAAATAGATAGATTAGTTGATATTGATCAACAAAACAATTAAAATTGAATTGAAAAATCCCTCAAAATTCAATATTGTGTTCTTGCCTTCTCGTTATTTAAACACTCATTATCTTCATTATTTATCAAGTTCGTGCGTGCCAAAGCATGGCGAATTGGTTCATAATGATGGAATGCGATGGCACGTAACAATGTGCAATTGTTTAGATAAGAGGTTGAACACAACTAGGCTATTAATTTGATTAAGAAACCTAGAGGCAATCAATTGGGATTATCCATATGGATGGATAAATAAGGAGTTATTTGCCCAATTGAACCAAGAGTTGCATATGGGATGCAATTGGAAATCGTTCCTACCTAGAAGTAATCAAATTATGGGTGACTTGCCAAAGCAAGCTCATAAGGAGATGAAAAGATGGATCTTGGCCCACTAGAAAATATTTCCGCATTAATATCTTGAGGGTTATTAATCCGTAGTAAAATAGTGGGAGCTATATTTAATAAACTAGCCATTATTAAATATAGTCAAAATTCATAAACTTGCGTATTTTCCTTTTGTAGAATTCCAAATGGCAAACAACTCATCGAGTTCACAACATTCCATACGATCTGTCCTTGAGAAGGACAAGCTCTCTGGAACCAACTTTCTTGATTGGTACAGAAATTTGAGAATTGTTCTCAAGCAAGAGAAGAAACTGTACGCAATAGAGGAGCATGTTCCAGAAGGTCCAGAGAACCAGACACCTGTTGCCTTGAAGGCGTATCAAAAGCGTGTTGATGATGCTAATGATGCGGCCTGCCTAATGCTTTGCACCATGACCTCTGAGCTTCAGAAGCAACATGAGAACATGAATGCTGTCGATATGATCGAACATCTAAAGCAGCTCTTCCAATAGCAGGCGAGGGTAGAGAGGTATGAGGTCTCAAAGGCACTGTTCAAATGTCATCTGGCAGAAGGGAACCCGGTGGGACCCCATGTACTCCGAATGATCGGGTACTTGGAGAATCTCGCCCGGCTTGGGTTCCCGGTCGGTCAAGAGTTGGCAACCGATCTCGTATTGAAATCGTTGCCCGAGAGTTATGGACAGTTCATTATGAACTATAACATGAACGAGATCGTTAAACCACTGCCAGATTTGCTCAACATGTTGAGGACGGCTGAACAGAGCATCAACAAGGGTAAGGGCAAGGCCATTATGATGGTGCATAAAGGAAAGGGCAAAAGGTTTGCCTCTTCCTCCAAGGGCAAAGGCAAGTCAGTTGCCAAGTCCAAGGAACAAGCCCTTAAGCCTGTTGGTGGCATTGCCAAGGTCGTGACTAAGGGTGATTGTCACTACTGCAGTCAACCTGGACACTGGAGGAGGAACTGCCCAAAATATCTGGAGGACAAGAGGCTTGGAATAGTGATTCCACCACCACCAGGTATTTTTGTTGTAGATGTCAATTTAACTGTCTCTACATCATGGGTATTAGATACTGGATGTGGATCTCATATTTGTCGAAATATGCAGGATCTAAAGAGAAGTAAAAGATTGGCTAAAGGGGAGGTAGATCTGCGCGTTGGGAATGGAGCAAAGGTTGCTGCGTTGCCATAGGCGTGTGCGAGCTATCTCTGCCTTCAGGATTAGTTTTAGAATTAAATAATTGCTATTTTGTGCCTGCTATGAGCAGAAACATTATTTCTATTTCTTGTTTGGACAAGGAAGGTTTTATTATTTCAATAAAGAACAATTGTTGTTCCTTTTATTTGAATAATATTCACTATTTTAGTGCGCAATTATTTAATGGACTTTATGTCCTTGATCTAAGCAATCCTGTCTACAACATTAATACCAAGCGGATTAAAATAAATGATTTAAATCCTGCTTATTTATGGCATTGTCGTTTAGGCCACATAAATGAGAAACGTGTATCTAGACTCCATAAGGATGGATTACTAGACTCATTTGATTTTGAATCATATGAGACATGTGAGGCTTGTTTATTGGGAAAAATGACAAAGTCCCCTTTCAATAAGAAAGGTGAGAGGACTAGTGAGCAATTGGCGCTCATACATACCGATGTGTGTGGGCCATTTGCCACGCCTGCCAGGGGTGGTTATGTCTACTTCATTACATTTACTGATGATTACAGTAGATATGGATTTGTGTACCTTATGAGGGCAAAATCCGAATCCTTTGAAGTGTTCAAAGAATTCAAGAATGAAGTAGAGAAGCAACTTGGCAAAAGATCAAGGCTCTACGATCGGATCGTGGAGGAGAATACTTGAGCCAAGAGTTTGACGACTATCTTAGAGAGTGTGGGATCGTGTCCCAACTCACTCCACCCGGAACGCCACAATGGAATGGCGTGTCCGAGAGGAGGAATCGAACCCTATTGGATATGGTTCGATCTATGATGTGTCAAACCGATCTTCCATTATCATTTTGGGGCTACGCTCTATTAAGTGCAGCTTTCACCATTAACCGTGTTCCATCTAAATCAGTCATGAAGACACCATATGAGATGTGGAGTGGGAGGCGTCCTACACTGTCGTTCATGAGGATTTGGGGCTGCGATGTCTATGTAAAACGTTTACAATCAGACAAGCTAGGGCCTAAATCGGATAAGTGTAAATTTGTGGGGTACCCTAAGGAAACTAAGGGATACTACTTCTACAATCCAACCGAGAACAAAGTGTTTGTTGCTCGGACCGGCGTGTTTCTAGAAAGAGAGTTTGTCTCTAAAGAAGCAAGTGGGAGGAATGTAGAACTTGAAGAAGTTCAAGAACCACAAATCACTGAACCGATTATGGAACATGAACAGGAATCACAAGCAGTTGTGGATCCACCTGTTCAGGTAACACAAGAGCTTCGTAGATCTAGTAGAGTGCGCCAGGAACCCGAGAGGTACGGACTTCTCGTAACTGATTCCGGCGACACGATGCTCATAGATGATGAGCCTACTACCTATGAGGAGGCCATGAATGGCCCAGACTCGCAGAAGTGGCTTGAGGCCATGAGATCCGAGATGGAATCCATGTATACCAACAAAGTGTGGACTTTGGTGGAACCACCTGATGGGGCGCGGCCCATAGGGTGAAAGTGGGTCTTCAAGAAGAAGATCGACATGGATGGTAATGTGATTACCTATAAGGGCCGATTGGTGGCTAAAGGATTCAGACAGATTCATGGTATTGACTATGATGAAACCTTTTCACCAGTCGCTATGACCAAATCCATCCGAATCCTACTTGCAATTGCAGCATACTACGACTATGAGATTTGGCAGATGGATGTCAAAACAGCATTCCTTTATGGGAATCTCCTCGAGGACGTGTATATGATACAGCCGGAGGGTTTTGAGGATCCAAAGCAAGCCAACAAAGTCTGTAAACTGCAACGATCCATTTATGGATTGAAGCAAGCTTCTAGGAGTTGGAATCGACGTTTTGATGAAGTGGTCAAAGAGTTTGGCTTCATCAGAAACGAAGATGAGTCTTGTGTTTACAAGAAGGTTAGTGGGAGCTCTGTAGCTTTTCTGGTCTTGTATGTGGATGACATACTACTCATTGGAAACGACATTCCCATGCTGCAATCTGTGAAAGATTGGCTAGGAAAGTGTTTCTCAATGAAGGACTTAGGGGAAGCAGCCTATATACTCGGTATAAAGATCTATAGAGATAGATCTAAGAGGTTGCTAGGCCTAAGTCAAAGTACATATATTGACAAGGTGTTGAAACGGTTCAACATGCAAGATTCCAAGAAGGGATTCTTGCCCATGTCACATGGAATCACTCTTTCGAAGAGTGGTTGTCCTTCCAATGAGATTGAGAAGGAACGCATGAGTAGGATTCCCTATGCCTCGGCCATAGGATCTATCATGTACGCCGTGTTATGAACTAGACCAGATGTGTCATATGCCTTGAGTATGACAAGAAGATACCAATCCAATCCGGGTGAGAGTCACTGGATTGCTGTCAAGAACATCCTAAAGTACTTGAGAAGAGCTAAGGATGCTTTCTTGATGTTTGGCGGTGAGGAAGAGTTGCGTGTAAGGGGTTACACTGATTCAAGCTTCCAAACCGACAGAGATGACTTTAGATCACAGTCGGGATATGTGTTTTGCCTGAATGGAGCAGCGGTGAGCAGGAAGAGTTCCAAGCAAGAGACGGTAGCTGATTCTACAACAGAGGCTGAGTACATTGCTGCAAATGGCGCAGCAAAGGAGGCTGTTTGGATCAGAAAGTTTGTTTCTGAACTTGGTGTGGTCCCTAGCATTGCGGATCCAGTGGAGTTGTTCTGTGACAACACTGGGGCGATCGCGCAATCAAAGGAACCCAGATCGCACCAGAAGTCCAAGCATGTGCTCAGGAAGTTTCATCTGATTCGAGATATTATCGATAGAGGAGACGTTCGGATATGCAAGATTCCTACAGATGATAATCTGTCAGACCCGCTTACAAAGCCTCTCACGCAGTGGAAGCATGAAGGGCAAACTAGGAGTATGGGCATACGGGATGCGCCAGATTGGCTCTAGTGCAACTGGGAGACTGTTGGAATAGATGCCCTAGAGGCAATCTAGTTTAGTATGAATTTGTATATGGCTAGAAAATTCATTTATTATTTATTGGATATTTAATATAATGAAGTCCTTAGATTTACAATTGTGTTGTTTATCTTAAATATCCCTAGTCAAGTATAATGATTAAATGGGACAATCATCTATAGACTAGTATGGGGTTGGATTGATATGGAGATATCACGATCCAACACATAGGTGTGCATTACGGAATGTTGCACTGGATTGACCCATCACCGAGAAGGCTACATACATGTTATGTTGAGTCACAAGTGCTTCTCGGGTACAATGGTATTGTCATCCTTAGACTTGAAGTCACTAGATATTCTAGTTGTGGATCATTGTGATCTTGGTAGCGTTAAACGCTACACCGTGACTGGGTAGTTATAAAGGCGTGTACTGGATACAATGAGAAGCAAGCTTAGAGATCGTAGTGGACGTAGAGAGGATTTTCCCCTCCCACATAACAGGAGCAAATATCCTAGGCCACTCGAAGGATAGTGCTTATAGAATGTCTGGCCAGACTCAAATAAATCAATATGGGATATTGATGTTATTTGCACGAATAAGGCTATTCCATGGATCGAGAAACTATGGATTGGATATACGAGTGTGACTTGTATGTCTCGTGTCCAATCCGGATATGGAGGCAAAGGGATGAGACAATTACTTGTACAAGGTTGTCTAGATGACTATTCTATTAGTTGGCTAGAATGGATGTTTTGCTAGAAACCGCTCCATATTAGCAAATAGTTGCTACCAACTAGATAGAACCTATGGGGTCACACGCTATATAGAGTTGTACTAGATTTGGAATTAATTAATTGGATTAATTAATTAGAAAGGATCACTTTGCAAACCCTTGCAAACTTAGTAGGGACTAATTTGCAATGAATCAAAACCCTACAGTTTATGCTCGTACTAAAGGAGCGTTGAAGCGGTTTATGCTCATGCCTTAGGAGCGGAAGACAATCTTCTCATGCGAAGATCGAGAAAGTTTAGGCTCTTATCCAGGAGCTTTGACCAATCTTCATATGAAAGACGGAGAAAGTTTAGGCTCTTTTCCAGGAGCTTTGACCAGTCTTCATATGAGAAGACGGAGAAAGTTTAGGCTCTTTTCCAGGAGCTTCTTGGTATCAATTTGTTGATTTTGGAGAAGTGACATGCATTCCCTTCACATCACCTCGTCCCATCTTCTGTTTTCCGTGAATCTTTCGTGGCCATTGAACTAAAGAAAGAATTACCGTCTTCACACTTGAGTTCTTTATCTTTTGTGATTGGGTCGCTTTAACTTCACCCGGAGTACCCATCTTTAGCTTCATGCCTTGGAGGACTCCTTCATCTTTAGTTTGGTCATGATTTAAGGAGATAGCCGACTTGTCCAGAGAGAGCTTCGTTGGAGGGGGTTTCTTCCTTTTCCACACCTTCCCCACCTCACGCATCTTTGAGTCATTCCATGAACATGTATGACGATCATTATACAATGTTGGCTTACTTTGACGTTGGACCCACTACTTCTTTTGAGTAACTGGCATCCTTCCTTCATCCTCGCGTTTGTTTAACTTCGTCTTTGTGCAACGACTTCCCTCATTTTAAGAAGAGGTTCTTTGCACATGACTTTGCTTCTTTCCTTCATTCTTTGCTACTCGCCATTCGAAGGGTTCAACCGTGATGGAGGTTACATTTGTTGTAGCAGATCCAATTTCTTCTTCCAACAAGACCTTCCCTTCCTTGACAAGTTGCATGATCTTATCCTTGAGTACGAAGCACTTCGTGGTAGGGTGGCCAAGGAGGCGATGGTACTTGCAATACGTAGGATCGTTGAATTTTTTGACTTCCTCGGGTCGCTTTGACTCCAAAGGTTCAAGGATCTTTTGTTCTACGAGTTGTTCGAGAATCGAAGGAACTTCATCGTCGGAAAACGGATACATCTTTGATTGCAATTCTTTGAGTGTAGGTCGTGATGGTGTCTTTTCTGCATTAGAATTGACCATATAATTCTTCTTTGCCTTATCCGATAGCTTTATTGGCGTGGTGGTGACAACCATGGACTCTTGATTGGCGGCCTTAAGCGTGAACTTCCCGACTTTATGAAAATCTTGTTTGCCTCCATCTTTCCATGCTTCAAAAGGCGGTGGTCCCTGGCTTCCACTTGACGCAATACTAAGTTCCATGTCATGAGCGCGAGTGGCAAGTTACTCGAAGGAAGTTGGCCTTATTCCTTGAAGTATGTATCGGAGACCCCAATTCATGCCTTGGATGCACATATCAATAGCCGAGCCTTCCGAGAGTCTATCCTTGCAGTTAAGGCTCAAGTTCCTCCAACGGTTTATGTAGTCAATGGCCTTCTCGTATTTATTTTGGCGAGTGTTAGTCAACTCGACCATGCTGACGGTTCGCCTTGTGCTGTAGAAACGGTTGAGCAACTCCTGCTCCATATGCCCCCAGCTATCAATGGACCTCGGCTCAAGCTGACCATACCACTCAAAGGCATCATCTTTAAGGGTCCTCACAAATTGCTTCACAAGAAGGTCTCCATCGGTTCCAGCATTGTTACATGTCTCAACGAAATGGGCAACATGCTGCCTAGGGTTTTCTTTGCCTGGAAATTGCTGGAACTTAGTAGGATTGTAACCATACGGCATGCTTAACTTCTCGATTCTCTCCGTGTAAGGCTTGATGTAGGACTTAGATAAAGTCAACGCTACTCCTGGCCTTCCATTCATGGTGTTCATGATGATCTCTTGCAGCTGGTCAAGAGGAATGGTCCCATTGGAAGAAAATTGCACACTTGGCCACGCTTCTTGTCCACTATCAATCGTTCTAGCTTCTGGTGCGACCTTGGGAGCATGTTCAAACACTTGACTTGCTTCTTCGTGGGTGTCGAGTTTTGCAATCAGCTTTGCGAGTTGAACGTCACGAACTTCAACAATTTTCTTTAATTCTTCAAGGCCCTTGGTTAGTTTCGCTACTTGTTCTTCAAGAGGGACCGCACTAGTCGTCATGACGTGCATGCTGATATCATCATCATGTTCACATGTTGGATTATGCTGACTACCCTTAGTGCCGGACTTAGAGTTGCTTTCCCATCTTTCCTCCCAAGACTTGTTGCCAGCTAAAGACTCCTGAGGGGTGGGCACATGTGATTGTGACTTCCTCAAGGCAGCACCATCTTCCTTGCCCCCATCAGATGACATTGCCTTAGACATACTACGAGTTAATGGACGAGTGGCTTGGATTCCAGAGTTTTTTTCTGAATCTAAAGACTTGGCGTCTCCAGCCTTGGGTGATGGAAGTTCGTTATCCTTTGTAGGAGACATCAAGAACACTTGTACTTGAGGAGAAGAGATGAGGGGCAGAGAGGTCCCACTGGGCGTGCCAAAATTTGTAAACAGAAATTTATGCTAATGGAAATAAAAGCGAGAAATTCGGTGTCAAATATATTTTATTAATGAATCGATGATGTGGATTACAGTCCCTGATACTAAATTTCTAAACAGAAATTAAATCCCCTGGTTCTTCTCCTGAAACGTCGAACGAGGGCTTCGCAGCTTGATCTCGGATCGAACGGGTGAGCGTCCTTCGATTTTGACGAAGAACACGATGAAGGTCTCGAAGAACACAAACGCCGAACGAGGGCTTTAGAGGATTGATCTCGGATCGATACATCGGGTTGAAAGTTCAAGTCGCCAAAAACAGGCGGAATGCTCTCGAAACCAATGAACTTGAGTGAGACAGAGGAGAGTGGAATTTCTTGTGTAGGGGTGAAATCCGGAGATCTACGAAGGAAGGCAAAAAGCGAAGGCTGCTCTCTGGGTCCCTACCGACGCTGGGGTGCGAAATCATGGGGAGCGAACAGGATTAGATACCCTGGTAGTCCATGCCGTAAACGATGATTGTTCGCCCTTGGTATACTAGGATCAGGGGCCCAGCTAACGCGTGAAACACTCCGCCTGGGGAGTACGGTCGCAAGACCGAAACTCAACGGAATTGACGGGGGCCTGCACAAGCGGGGGGTGTGCCAAAATTTGTACACATAAATTTATCCTAATGGAAATAAAAGCGAGAAATTCGATGTCAAATATATTTTATTAATGAATCGATCATGTGGATTACAATCTCTGATACTAAATTTCTAAACAGAAATTAAATCCCCTGATTCTTCTCCTGAAACGTCGAACGAGGGCTTCACAGCTTGATCTCGGATCGAACGGATGAGCGTCCTTCGATTTTGACGAAGAACACGATGAAGGTATAAAAGAACACAAACGCCGAACAAGGGATTTAGAGGCTTGATCTCGGACCGGACAGATGAATATATTCAATGTTGATGAAGAACCGGATGAACGCCTTGAAGAACACGAAGAACGACTTGAAGATCTTCGAGTGTCTTGAAGAGCGCAGATGGAGATCTTCAACGGCTTGAAGAACTTGATGATGATCTTAGGAGAACTTGATGAAGAACTTCGAAGAGCTTGATGATGATCTTGAAGATGGATGAACTCGTCGGGACTTTAGCAGCTTGATCTTCAGAGCTCTCTCCTTCTTGCAAGATTTAATTCTGTATCTTATGCCTAGGGATGGCTCCTTTATATAGGCATGGGCCGACTTGTTGGCCAAGGTTGAAAATAAATATAATTATTTATTTATTTATTTTCTGCATCAATTTGACAAGTGGCGCAACACTATTGGCCAAGCTTGCTAGTCTTGATAGCTGCATCATTTTTACAAGTGGCGCAACGCTATTGGCCGAGCTTGCTGACTTGTAGCCGTGTCACGTAGTGACATGGCGTCTCCATAAGCAGTCCTTGCTTCTAAATAAGCTTTTGTCTCATTTACAGTTTAGTCCACTATTATTTATTGCTTAAGGGCATTAATTTGAAGACGAGTGCTATTTGATCCCACCATTTAATTAAGCAATAATAGACACGTGACACTATTTAATTGGCCGCAAATTTTGCGTGTCTACAACGCTGACCCTGCGTTCCAACGCAGGAACATTGTTCAGACACAGGCATCCAGAGAGAGACGCAGAAAAGGCAAAAACTTGACTAAGGCACAGAAGCTGTCTGCGTTCAAACGCAGACCTTGCGTTCAGAAGCAGGTCAACTAGAGAGCAGAGGAAGCTGCGTGCAGACGCGAGTCAGCTGCGTTCAAACGCGGCCCTCTGCGTTCAAACGCAAGGAAGAAAAGTCAACGGAGAAATTCAAAAATTAACACTCAGAAGCTGCATTCAAACGCAGCCCTGCTGCGTTCAAACGTATGTCTGAATTCCAGAATTTTCTGAAGGCGATGGAAAAAGTCAAACTTCAGCAGAAAAGTCAAAGGCGGGCAGAATTGACGACAGAAATGGAATTTCAGCACAGGAATATGGAAACGTCGGCGGTATATAAATCATCTCTGCCCAGCAGTTTCAGAATATACAAAGAACACACACAGAATCAGAGTCAGACAAATCAGAGCAGAGTAGAAGTCAGAGTTTGGGAGCAGTCCCGGGAATCGCCAGATTTTCGTCACCTCTTCTCTTCTGTATGTTAGTTTTTATTATCTAGAATTTTTACCTAGATTCTCGGTGAACCTAGGGTTTATGATTTCAGCGAATTAGTTTATTCCAACTTTGGATTCATGACTGTATTAGTCTTTATACAGTAGAGGTTTTGTTTATTATTCTGTCTTCAGTTTTTACTGTTATGGATGAACGAAGTCGCGAACCTGGAGTGCTACAGACATGATCTGGTGTGAGAGAGTGGCCAGTGAGATTTAGGAAGAGAAGACAAGATTTAGTTCCCTTCCTTGATGGACCGAGAGGTGAAGAGAATCAGGGACTAGCCTGAAAGCATAAGACCAACTGCTAGAAGTTTAAGGGGAGACCAAGAGGAGAGTATGTAACCTTAGCAGAATTAAAACAAACCTGAAGATCTAGGTGAAACGAGAGGACCCGAAAATCTGCAGGGGAGTGAAAGGTGCATGAGGCCGAGAGGAGATTGCAACATTGGTATGCTGACATAAACAAAAGTGCTGTGTGTTTTTGAAATCGAGAAAAACTGAAAAAAGCTGAATAGTAACCCTAGGGCATCGTGGAGCCTAGATCTTTAATTCATAAGTTTTCTGCTTTAACATATTACCAGAAAATTACCAAAAATATTGTTTAATTTTGTTTTTTACTTTCAGTACATAGTTTATATCAAAATCAGCTCAAAATTCACCCTTTTAATTTTTTACGTTTTTTTACTCTCTAACCAAGTTTCTGATTATACAGTAACTCTGTCCTCGTGGGATCGATAACTCGGGGTTCAAATACCAGCCCTATATTACTTGAACCGTGAACTTGCTGTAACACGTAAGAATTCGTGTCAGTTTTTGGTGCCGTTGCCGGGGACAGTGGTTTATTGTTAATTAGGAATTAGTTTAAAAAAAAACAGAAAAGTTATCGAAAAAAATATATTTTTGTTTTATTCATATATACCTAGTTACCTCACAGGTATTTCTGGAGCTTCGTTTTCATAGGAATACATGGTCAGAATCTCATGAACACAACACTATAAACATGTGGATCGGAGCTTATGACCAAGGCCCGCCTCAGTATTACCCCTACTGCTACCAGTGTGGGGGTGATCATGAGGACGGGGCATGCAGAACTTATAACCCCTGGAACTTTCAACACTACCAAGAAGAGGCGCTGTATGCATACCCACCAGATTCATCCCCACAGATGTCTAACATAGATATAAGCTTTCAGGACATGGAGCAATGGTTCGAAAGCTTTTTAGGAAAATTTGACAGGCTGTAATTGATTTGAGAGGGGCTGAGAGAGCTCAACAGTGACATACTCCGAGTTTCAAACATGTTCCAGGAAATTTATGACAGCCGTATTCTAGTTTGTACACAGGAACCAGAAACAGAGTTTATGCAACCCGAAATTCAAGAAGTGCAGAATGTGACATCATCATGTCCAGTTGACCCAGAAACTGATCCAGTACCCGCAACACAGGAAACAGACTCATATATTCCTCATTGGCTACCAACACTGCTGGAGATGTAGAAGGGCTTCTTCGCAAAGATGGTGGAGGAACAATAAGAAGTTTCATTACAAGTTGCTGTCATGGAAGAAGAGGTGCTCGTGCCAAGAGAAGTGTGCAAAATTCAATAGGCATTTCTGATCTTTGAATCTTATGAGGAATCAGATTCAGAGTCTGAATTAGAGGAAACTGTATCGGCACGGACGGAACCTCAACCAATTTCAAATTCTGGGAAGGATTTGACAGAAATTGATATTGAGCATTCGCTGTGTACTAATGAGGATGGCAGTGATGAAGAAACTATGTCTGCTGGTATGGATGAACTTTCAGCCTATGGAAGAATTCTCCAAGTCTTACGTTGAGAAAGTCTGTGAAGAATTGGAGAGACTGCTGTTTGGAGATTCTGACAGAGAAGCTGACCATGGCCATTCCCCAAATCCTTGCTCTACGGACTGTTCTAGTGACGTTGCACAGGACATAGAAAAATGGATTGGAAATCACACGATGTGGGGGTATTGTTAAGTTGCCTGCTTGGGCGGCTGAGCGTCAAAATTTGACTGGGTATAAGCTGAAATTCCAAATTCCATAGCAAGCATCCTTTGATAAAGTTCATCGGCAGGATTTCGTAAAAATATTCACAGACAAGCCGGTGTATAATGGGTGGAAGCTGATCAAGAGGAAAAAGTGCAAGATCGAAGATATCATCTTCAGCAACTTTTCACTTCGTGAAAAGAATGAGTGTGCACGTAAGATGAGGATAATGAGAAAAGATGGTGGAAGAAGAAGAAGTGGAGAGATAATGAAGCCTCCAAATTTTTTGAAAGGTAGAGGTAACTGGGTCGGGCGCCTTCGACGTTAAATTACAAGAACTTGTTGGGAGGTAACCCAGCTTAGGAGTAGGTTTAAATATTTAATCTATTGATTTTTAAAAAAAAATGAGAGGAGAGATGAGGGTAATCTAATTGCTATATGCAGAAAAATTACAGGTGTCCAGTGGCAGCCTGCCAGAAAAAGGCAGATTGGAAAAATCCTGAAGAATCGCCCACGATGCACAGGATGCACTCGACCTTCACAAGGACTTGTATTAGTTCGGTATTTTTCAAGAACAATTTAAGTAGGAACGAAGTAATCGAACCCGGTGTGCGAAAATACACTCGACCATATGGGAGCACATTGTCACGCGCAATGATGCTTGCGGATTGCACTTTAAAGAGCGTATACAGAACCCAGAAGGTTGACAACTTCCGTCGAGAAATTTTCTGGCGGCCGGTCAACGGTCCTTCTCTGCCGGAATCTACAAAAAGGTCTGCAGGTTGTAACCAAAATCAAATAACATAATGGTTTATGGAAAGTGGTTTCTCAAGACACATGAGTGGAAAGAGATCTATATTCTCAGAACTGAAAGACCAATCTTAAGTATCAATTACACTTGGTGACAAAGGCAAATGCATCATTCTTGGTATTGGTAAAGTTGGTACAGATTCTGAAAATTCCATTTCTCATGTATATCTAGTTGATGGTTTGAAATTCAATTTGCTTAGTGTCTCTCAACTTTTGATAATGGAAACAAGGTTAACTTTGACAAAGAGAAATGTGAGGTGCAAAATGAGAAATTTGAAAATTGCATCCGCACTGCCTCTAGGTCAAACAATGTCTATACTTTTCATACTAACAAAGTTGTAGGAGAAAACTTGAAGTGTCTCAAGGTCTTGAAGAAGATTCAAAGCTTTGGCACATAAATTTAGGACACATTAGCTTGAATACCTTCAACAAGATAGTTTCCAAGAACTTAGTAAGAGGTCTACCCTCTATCAAATTTGAAAGTGTGTAATGTAGGTGTAAACATGTATAACAATACTCTAGAGCGGGGGGTGAATAGAGTATGCTAGCTTTTGCCAAAACTCAAGTTTTTGAAACTTAAGCAGAACAAGCTGTTGATATCTCAAAGCTTTGAAAGAAATTAGAGAAGCTTAAAGATATAGCAGCAGAGTATAGAGGCTTCACAGCTTTGAGACTTGGAAAGCTCCAAAGCTTTGAAACTTCCAATTTAAACTGTAAGTAAATGCAGCAAAAAGTAAATAGTAACAACACATATATTTTACAGATTTCAGTCACAATTGGACCTAGTCTCTACCTGAGGGATCCAATCCCTCCAGGATTCAAACACAACTTCTTATTAATCACCCAGGTTTAGCCCTAGATCTCAAGCCTAAGTGAGCTACCTTACACTTATACAACTTGTGGTTCCCAACCTATCTAGTTACATGCTAAAACCTGTTAAAACAATAAGAACCTCTTGTTGTTCACTTGAACAACCAAACTACTAAGTTTAGTGAGGTTTTAGAAATGACGAATGAATGATACAATTAAGTACAGAGAGAAGAACTCATAAAAAATAAGCTGTTTAAAGCCTGGAAGAGTTCTTCTGGATTTGAATGTTCTTCAGCCTTCTTAAATTGAATCTCTGGATGATTTGAAGAGCTGTATGTAATTGATCTTCCCAGATGATTGCCCTCTTCAAAATCACGACCTCTTTGTCTGCATAAGTCTCTGCAATTCAAACTTAAGTAGATGTCTTCAGTCTGCAACTAACTTGAGAGATTTCAGGAACAGAATTCCTAAAATATCTCCTATCTGATAAGCCCATGTTAACAGCTTAATTTGAATACATTGTTGATCTGTATATTGACGTTGGAGAGTCCAACAAACCTGCAAATACCTAGAAAACAAGATCAAACAAATAACATTACAATATAGCAAAGAGAACTGCTTGAAAGAACAGCTAGTTCTGAGTTAACAAGTATATTCAACCTCACGAATATATAAAGTAATCAATATATTCCACAATAATAGACAATAAACAACATGTAATAAGATCTAAGTAACACTTAATCCATCTGCACACAGAAAGATGGTTAGTAGAACTTAGTAGTAAAGACTGACTAGAATATCTCAAAGCTATGAAGTTTTAACTTCTAACTTCACCAGAATGTATATTAGATTTGCAATCCAATTTAAGCCTGAAGTAATCATCTTAGAACATAGATTGCTGAATATAATTATATATCTAAACCAATCATTATCAAAACATAACCAAAACCTGCACAAAATAGTTAGATAATACAGCATATAGGAACTACTACATTAGCTCAAAGCTTTGGTACTTAGCAATTTTTTATTCTTGTGTTTCTGGCTTTCATCATCAAGGATATAAGCTCTCTTCCTGTATTTTCATATCATAATATCCATGAGCTACAGACTTATCAATCTCCCCCTTGATGAAAGGAAAAACACATTATGTTAATATCGATATCCTGCAACTTACAAACAGCAGTAAATAAATCACAAACATAAATTCAAAAACCACAGAATTGCATAGATAAACATCTACAAGACCCAAAATTTATTACACACCATAAAACTAGATACTAAACATCATAGAACTACTAAAAACATTAAAATAACACCAAAATTAATCTAACACATAATCTTCTCCCCCTTTTTGACTTTTATCAAAATAGTTGAAGGAAATGTTGGATCTGTTCAGAGTTTTTAAAAGAAAATAAGAATAATAACCTAAGCTTCAGGACTGAAAAGAGTAGAAAGTATAGAGCGACAAGGTTCAAGGCTTTGAAGATCCTGTAAACTTTGTTGTTCCTTTTCCTTTGCCTGAGTCTCTTGTTGTTCTTCTTCTGAGACTTCTGCGTCTTTAGCATGTTCCTCAGCTTGCTCACTTTGCTCTTCAGCCTTCTTTCCATGAGCTTCCTCATTTTGCATCTTCTCAACAACCTCATCAACCAATTTGTCCAGATTAGCAGCTTCCTCTTCAGCTTTCTCTACAGCAGTTTCCTCATCATGTGCCTCCTCAGACTGATCAAAGAGATCCTTTGATGTCCGAACAACAGGAATGCATTTCTTCTTATTCTGTTTCTTGAGAGCTTCTCCCAGAACTCCTTCTGAATCAATGATGTTATCTCTGCTTTCTGAATAAGGCACTTTCTCTATGTCCAATCCTTTGATGATCAGGTCAAGCTTATTAAGCACCAAACCTTTGAACTTAGTCAGATCATTGGACACATCGAACAATCCCTGTCTCATGCTCTAAACCATATTCGAGAACCTCAACCCTATCTATAATCTGTGAGAAATCCAGATTACCAAGCACCTTAGGGGTTGAAGCAGCTCTAGGTTTGATGAACTCTTTTTTCCTTCAGCTCCTTAGCACTCAACTCTGAATAGAACTTCCACTTTTCCTTAGCAGTATACACAATCTCAATCCTTTGAAGTGATGCTTCATCAACTATCCCAAAGCCAATAGTAATCTTCTCTTCATCCTTCACTTTGAAAAACAGTGGTAAAACATTGGCATAGGGTAGAGAGTGGTTTGTAGTCCTAGTCCCACAGTAAACCATGTGTTCCATCACCACAGTAGGAAGGTATACCTCAAATCCTTGACAAATCAAGTACATCAAGATTAAAACCTTGTCTGTCACCAACTCTTTGGAGTATTACCTGGGTACCACACACCTCATAATAAGGGAAAATATGATTTTGGCTTCACAGTTGAACACAGAATGTGTTAACTGCTTGGGTTCAGAAGTGGTTCCCTCCAAGAAAAACATAGCTTTGGCTTTCTCTAGGATCTCTTTTCTACTAGGATAGTCACCAACCTTATACTTCCTAGGCACTCCCAAAACATTGGAGAACACCCTGTGATCTAACCTAATGTCCACACCAGCCACCTTTGAGGTTAGGATATATCTATCACTATCATCAAGCTCTTGAACCATATTCAAATAGAACAGTCTGGTTAACCTAGGGTAGGCTTCAGGGGGTGGGTTCAACATACTTCCAAAAGATGAACTTCTCAAGTTCTTAATGTAGTCTAAGTCTTAAATCTCCAATAAATCAGAACATATCATACTACAAAAAGACACTTTTGAAGATGCATACCCATCCATCCATACTTTCTTGACATCAGAATTAACAAACCAATATTCAGGAAAAAGATTCTTACCAAAGTTTGTGGCTTTCTTGGTTTTTATTGCACTGTGTTTAACCCTCTTATTCTCAGTGGTTTCTTCACCCTTCTTCTCTGGGGTTGCTTATGTTTTCTTTTCACCAGCCTTCTTCTCCTTTGTAGAAGGTACATTCTTCTTTTCTTTATAAGCAATCACTTCTTTATTCTTCTTGCTTGACTCCTCCTCCTAATCCTTGTTCCCCTTTTCTTTCACCACTTCCTCTGTTGCAGATTCTGAATCTGACCCAACTCTAATTTCTTCTTGAACTTCCTTCCCTTTCTTGGTCTTCTTTGCAGGCGTGAAGTCTCATGAACACTAGCTGTGTCTTCTGAGTCTGAACCGTGAATGGTGCTCTTTCTGTTAGCTTTTCTCATCACCCTCTTGTTGGAGGTCTGACCAAGCTGCTTGATCCTTTCGGGTTTTCTCTCTATTTGGGTTAGGGTTTGAGAAATTGAATGAATGGGGAGAGAGAGAGAGAGAGAGAGAGAGAGAGAGAGAGAGACGAAGAGATTGCAGTAGAGAATGAGAGAAAATATGTCCCGAAGCTGGCTTAAGTAGGTAGACGAGTTTGAATAAAAGTAGGATATTTGCATGCAAAAAGATTTCAGAAGGTTTTCAAGATATTTGTAGATATTTTGATCAAATCTCTGAAAATTTTATAAGATTTTGTAATTATCTAAAAAGATAACACAAAATTTTCCATGATCGTATTTTTTAAAGATAATTCATTCCACTCATCACAGCAGTGAAACAGTGGTTCAAAGCTTTGAGAAGTTTCAGAGTAATACAAAGACTTCAAAGCTTTGAGCTATATTTTCACGGCTCCAGAAAATGTAATCTCAAGGCTTTGAAATCACACAGATGCTGCACATAGTAACTGATTACTCCCCCTAAACCAATGCATCCTTGTTTAACATATCCAATTCAAGACTTAGGGATGCAAACCTCTCATCTGGCAGTGGTTTAGTGAAAATATCAGCTATTTGCTTAGAAGTAGAAATAAAAAGATAGAACAATGTCACCTTTTTCTGTGTGATATCTAAGAAAATGATGTCATGTGCTTTGTCCTTGAATGCTGTACTGGATTCTTTGATATTGAAATGGCACTTGTATTGTCACAGTTGATAGGCACATTTATAAAATCATATCCAAGATCTCTTAGCTGCTGTGCAATCCATAAGACATGTGAACAGCGGGCTCCAGCTGCAATATATTCAGCTTCTGCAGTTGACAGAGCCACTGAATTCGGCTTCTTTGAATGCCAACTTATCAATGAAGATCCAAGAAACTGGCATCATCCAGAAGTACTATTTCTGTCTACTTTGTATCCTGCAAAGTCTGCATCTGAATATCCACTAAGCAAAAAGTTAGTCCTTCTTGGATACCAAAGCCCCAAGTCTTTGGTTCCATTCAAATATCTAAAAATCATTTTCACAGCAATTAAATGACTTTATTTAGGATCAACCTAAAACCTTGCACACATACAAAGACTAAACATAATATCTGGTCTACCAGCAGTTAGATACAAAAGTGAACCAATCATACCTCTATATTCTTTCTGATTTACACTCTTACCAGTTGTTTCCTTGTCTAAAGACAGTGATGAACTCATAGGGGTCTTTACAACTTTGGACTGTGAAATTTTATACTTGTTTACAAGTCCAGGGTGTACTTACCTTGATGCACAAAAATTCCTTTCTTAATTTGATGTACATGAAGTCCAAGAAAGAAATTCAGTTCTCCCATCAAGCTCATTTCACCCTGCACATTAGACTTGAAAACTCTTTTGAAAGAGCATCATTAGTATCACCAAAAAATAATATCATCTACATATATCTAACAACTAACATATTTTTTTTCCTGATTTTTGATAAAAGAGTTTTATCAACCAGGCCTCTCTTAAAACCATTTTCTAACAAAAACTTTGAGAGTCTGTCATACCAAGCCCTTGGGGCTTGCTTAAGTCCATATAATGCTTTGTCCAGTTTGTAAACATGATCACGAAAGATGTCATTTTCAAAACCTGTGGTTGAGCAACATATACTTTTTCTTGTAGATAACCATTCAGAAAAGCACATTTGACATCCATTTGAATTTTTTTATGTGATTATGTGATGCAAATGCAAGAAGTATTCTGATAGCTTCTAACCTTGCAACAGGGGAAAATGTTTCCTCATAATCAATACCTTCCTCTTGATTGTATCCCTGTGCAAGAAATCTTGCTTTGTTTCTCACAACCTAACCTTTTTCATCAAGCTTATTTCTGAACACCCATCTTGTTCCAATCACTGATTGATCCTTTGGTCTAGGAACCAAATTCCAGACCTTGTTCCTTTCAAACTCATTCAGCTTATTCTGCATTGCAATGATCCAGTTTGCATCCTCTAGTGCTTCCTTTGCATTTTTGGTCTCAATGAGTGATTCAAAAGAACTGGATGCACATAGATTTCTCAATTATCCTCTTGTCTGAGTTCCAGTTGTTGGATCTGATATAATATTCTCAGCAGGATGATCTGCGAGATATTTGAACTTCTTTCTGGGTTTCCACGTTTATGGACCTTAAAGGCTTTGAGTTCTTGATACAGTAGAAGGAGCATCATATTTCCTGTCAATCTCTGTCTCAAGGCTTTGAGATTTTGGCTCCGCAGGGGGTTCAAGGCCTTCAGATTCTTCTGAAAGTTTTTGATCCTTGGTTTTGCTTTTGCTGACTTTCTCAAGGCCTTCATTAGCCTCATATTTATTCAAACTAAGATTTGCAAAACTTCCACTCAGAGAATCATCAATACTTTCATAAAAAATAACTTGAATACTCTCCTCTACAATCTTAGATCTGTTATTTTAAACCCTGTAAGCTTTGCTAGTTTGAGAATAACCATGAAAAACACCTTCATCACTTTTAGCATCAAACTTACCAAGATTATATTTGCCATTTTTATGCACAAAACAAGTACAGCCAAAAGGCTTAAAGTAAGCAACACTAGGCTTTCTGCCTTTAAACAGTTCATAAGGGGTTTTCTTCAAAATTGGCCTAATCAAACATCTATTGAGCACATAGTTGGCAAGTACTAACATCTTCTGCCCACAAAGATTTTGGCAAATTACTTTCAAGTAACATGGTTCTAGACATGTCTTCAAGAGTCATATCTTTCCTCTCAACTACACCATTTTGCTGAGGAGTTCTAGGTGCAGAAAAGTTGTGTGAGATACCATGCTTTGCAGAAGTAAATCAAAATTAAGTTGATCAAATTCCCTACCATGATCACTTCTAATAGATGCAACAGGTAAGTTTTTCAAAGTTTGAAGCACCTTGCAAAGTTAGAAAATTGAGATACTGCTTCAGACTTTTCTCTAGTAAACATAACCCAAGTATATCTAGAGTAATAATCAACTACAACAAGCATATATCTCTTACCTTTGGGTGTTTGAACCCTCATAGGACCACACAAGTGTGATTGTTCCCTCTGATTGTTCTTTCAGTTCCGAGAATAAAGATTTATTCCCACTCATATTTCTGGAACATCCACTATCCAATATCCATTTCTGATCTTTCAAAGCTTTGGTGACATCCTGCAAAAATCAATTAATGCCTTAACAGGCTATTAGACCAAGTGTATAATTCAAATTTATACTCACAGTCAACCATGTTAGGTGGTCTAACTCGTTTTGGAACCCAAATCTGTTTCACTTGTACCTTAAGTTGATAAGGATAAGTGTTCCTCATTATGTGAGGTGCTGTCCTTCTAAAGGGGCAAGTACTTTTACATGTCCAACAGTACAGCAATAATGACATTTTGGTGAATGTCAGCTTACTGCTTTCACAAATGTGGTTTGGACTTTTCTTGGAAAATTAGGCTTATATCCAATTCCACTTTTGTGAACAGACTGCAGACTTCCTCAAAGCATGAGACTTAACTTATTTTCTGAGCCTGCAAAAATTGAAAGAATTTTCTTGGATTCTTGAAGCTTACTAGTCAATGTAGTGTTTTGTTGTTCTAAATAATCAGAATGATTTTTTAGATCAACAAACTTGTAAGTTAAAATAGTGTTTTGGTCAACTACTTCTTTGACTTGTGATTTCAAAGCTTTGAATCTACTGTCCAAGGCTTTGAAGTCGCCGTCAATTTTTAACTTAGTAGCTTCAAGACATTTATTCTGAAAAACATGCTTTTGAGGATTTCAGGTAACACATCACAAGGACTAGATAAGAGATTTTTTTACCATTATTTCAATTGGCTTCTCAGTGGAATTGCCGTCTTGATCTCCAGCCATTAAAATTGTCTTGCTCATCATCAGAGTCTGAGTCTGAAGAGTCTGAGTCACTCCATGAGGCCACCATTGATTTCTTCCTTCTGCTGTCATTTTCCTTTTTTGAAAATTGTATGTTCTTTTTCTTTTGAGGACAGTCTCTCACCAAGTGATCTGCATCTCCACATTCATAGCATATCATAACTTTAGATTTATATGATTGTGAAGAAGACTTACCTTTCTGGTCCTTGCTAGTTGAGGATCTGAACTTTTCTTTGCTGTAATCCTTCTTCCCAGAGTTTCTCGTTTTCTTATGAATTCTGGCCAAGGCTTTGGAAATCAAGGCTAAGTCTTCCTCATCATCATCATCATCTTCCTATGGTTCAAGACTTTGGGATTTTTCATTGTCTTTTGCCTTGAGTGCTAGATTTTTTATGTTGTCACTCAGTTCACCATCGACCTCCTTCATAGATATCTCATGAGTGAGTAACTTTCCGTGCAGATCATCCAGTTCCAGAATGCTTAAATCATGAGCTTCTTCAATGGCAGTAGTTTGAGGCTCCCATGTGGCTTTAGGCAAGCTTCTGAGAATCTTCCTAACTTTTTCTTCATTTGAGAATACTTTTCCCAAAGATTCTATTTTTTCACAATATATGTAAGCCTTTTGAACATATTTTTGATGGACTCATCAGAGTTCATCTTAAACAGTTCATAGTGTCTCAAAAGGATATAGATCTTTGTCTGCTTGACTTGGCTAGTTCCTTCGTAGGTAACAGTCAACTTATCCCAGATCTCCTTTGCATTCTTGCAGTTGGATATTCTATTGAACTCATCTACACTAAGAGCACAATATAATAAGTTCGAAGCTTTGTAATTTTTTGATACCTTTTCCAGTTCATTACGTGAGAGATCTTCATTAGGTTTGACAGTTCTAACACCATCCACAGTAGTATAGAATAGGTTTGGCCCATTCAAAATAATAGACCATACTTCCATGTCCTGATCTATGATGAACATTTTCATCAATGCCTTCCAATTCACAAAATTATCACCACAGAATAATGGAGGTCTATTAGATGCCCTTCCCTGTGAGAATCCTCCTTCACCTACAAAACTCATTGTCACAAGATTTTTAGATCTTTAAACTGTGACCCAAATCTCTGATGCCAGTTGGAAGTGTGTAATATAGGTGTAAACAGGTATAAAAATACTCTAGAAGGGGGAGGGGGGTTGAATAGAGTATGTAGCTTTTGTCAAAACTCATGTTTTTGAAACTTATGTAGAACAAGCTGTTGATATCTCAAAGTTTTAAAAGAAATTTGAGAAGCTTAAAGATATAGCAGCAGAGTATAGAGGCTTCAAAGCTTTGATACTTGGAAAGCTCCAAAGCTTTGAAACTTCCAATTTAAACTGTAAGTAAATGCACCAAAAAGTAAATAGTAAGAACACAGATATTTTACAGAGTTCAGTCACAATTGGATCTAGTCTCTTCCTGAAGGATCTAATCCCTCCAGGATTCAAACATAACTTCTCATTAATCACCCTGATTTAGCCCTAGATCTCAAGCCTAAGTGAGCTACCTTACACTTATACAGCTTGTGGTTCCCAACCTATCTAGTGTAGGGTTTTGATTCATGGATGCGCAACGGAAACACAAACAATCATAAAACCATGCAAAACCCTCCAAGGATCACAAGTCAAGAGACATAACGATGGTAAGGGTAAGAAATCATAACGAACCTTAGGGTTCTCCTTTGATGACTTCAGACGCGAATTGTGTCACGTTCTCTATGGTTGATCCACGCCTAGAGTTGATCCTAGAATCTCCCAAGTCCTTGGTGCTAGCCCGGAAGAGGAAGAGGAAGAAGAATCACGCAAAACGAGACCCAAAAGGAGGGTCTCGGCCTCCTCGTGGCCGACGGAGACGGGCGGCGGCAAAGGGGAGGTCGGGTCCCTTTGTTGCTTGCTCTCTCTCCTTTTGTTCTCACCCACTCTTTGTTATGTTCAATTATGAGCATAATTTATGTGGGAAGGAAGGAAGGAAGGTCCTTTATGTAGTCCAAAAACTCCTTGCCAACTACCTAAAGGACTTATTCTAGTCCTACTTGAATTCAATTTAGTCCCTTCCTTGCAAATTAGTCCCTACTATGTTTGCAAGGTTTTGCAAAGTGATCCTTCTAACTAATTAATCCAATTAATTAATTCCCAAATCTAGTTCAACTCTATATAGCGTATGACCCCATAGGTTCTATCTAGTTGGTAGCAACTATTTGCTAATATGGAGCGGTTTCTAGCAAAACATCCATTCTACCCAGCTAATAGAATAGTCATCTTGACAACCTTTGTACAAGTAACTGTCTCATCCCTTTGTCTCTGTATCCGGATTGGACACGAGACATACAAGTCACACTCGTATATCCAATCCATAGTTTCTCGATCCATGGGAATAGCCTTATTCGTGCAATTAACATCAATATCCCATATTGATTTATTTGAGTCTGGCCAGACATTCTATAAGCACTATCCCTCGAGTGGCCTAGGATATTTGCTCCCGTTATGTGGGAGGGACAAATTCTATCTACGTCCACTACGATCTCTAAGCTTGCTTCTTATTGTATCCAGTACACGCCTTTATAACTACCCAGTTACGGTGTAGCATTTAACGCTACCAAGATCACAATATTCCACAACTAGAATATCTAGTGACTTCAAGTCTAACGATGACAATACCATTGCACCGCGAGAAGCGCTTGTGACTCAACATAACGTGTATGTAGCCTTCTTGGAGATGGGTCAATCCGGTGCTACATTCCCTAATGCACACCTATGTGTTGGATCGTGATATCTCCATATCAATCCAACCCCATACTAGTCTATAGATGATTGTCCCATTAATCATTATATTTGACTAGGGATATTTAAGATAAACAACACAATTGTAAATCTAAGGACTTCATTATATTAAATATCCAATAAATAATAAATGAATTCTAGCCACAAATAATTCATACTAAACTAGATTGCCTCTATGGCATCTATTCCAACAGTCTCCCACTTGCACAAGAGCCAATCTGGCGCATCTTGTATGCCCATACTCCTAGTGTGCCCTTCATGCTTCCACTGCGTGAGAGGCTTTGTAAGCGGGTCTGACAGATTATCATCTATAGGAATCTTGCATATCCGAACGTCTCCTCTATCGATAATATCTCGAATCAGATGAAACTTCCTGAGCACGTGCTTGGATTTCTGGTGCGACCTGGGTTCCTTTGATTGCGCGATCGCCCCAGTATTGCGCGATCCAAACAGCTTCCTTTGCTGCGCCATTTGCAGCAATGTACTCAGCCTCTGTTGTAGAATCAGCTACCGTCTCTTGCTTGGAACTCTTCCAGCTCACCGCTGCTCCATTCAAGCAAAACACATATCCCGATTGTGATCTAAAGTCATCTCTGTCAGTTTGGAAGCTTGCATCAGTGTAACCCCTTACACGCAACTCTTCCACACCGCCAAATATCAAGAAAGCATATTTAGTTCTTCTCAAGTACTTTAGGATGTTCTTGACTGCAATCCAGTGACTCTCACCCGGATTGGATTGGTATCTGCTTGTCATACTCAAGGCATATGACACATCTGGTCTAGTACATAACATGGCGTACATGATAGATCCTATGGCCGAGGCATAGGGAATTCTACTCATGCGCTCCTTCTCAATCTCATTGGATGGACAACCACTCTTCGAAAGAGTGATTCCATGTGACATGGGCAAGAATCCCTTCTTGGAATCTTGCATGTTGAACTGTTTCAACACCTTGTCAATATATGTACTTTGACATAGGCCTAGCAACCTCCTAGATCTATCTCTATAGATCTTTATACCGAGTATATAGGCTGTTTCCCCTAAGTCCTTCATTGAGAAACACTTTCCTAGCCAATCTTTAACAGATTGCAGCATGGGAATGTCGTTTCCAATGAGTAGTATGTCATCCACATACAAGACCAGAAAAGCTACAGAGCTCCCACTAACCTTCTTGTAGACACAAGACTCATCTTCGTTTCTGATGAAGCCAAACTCTTTGACCACTTCATCAAAATGTCGATTCCAACTCCTAGAAGCTTGCTTCAATCCATAAATGGATCGTTGCAGTTTACAGACTTTGTTGGCTTGTTTTGGATCCTCAAAACCCTCCGGCTGTATCATATATACGTCCTCGAGGAGATTCCAATAAAGGAATGCTGTTTTGACATCCATCTGCCAAATCTCATAGTCATGGTAAGCTGCGATCGCAAGTAGGATTCGGATGGATTTGGTCATAGCAACTGGTGAAAAGGTTTCATCATAGTCAATACCATGAATCTGTCTGAATCCTTTAGCCACCAATCGGCCCTTATAGGTAATCACATTACCATCCATGTCGATCTTCTTCTTGAAGACCCACTTGCACCCTATGGGCCGCGCCCCATCGGGTGGTTTCACCAAAGTCCATACTTTGTTGGTATACATGGATTCCATCTCGGATCTCATGGCTTCCAGCCACTTCTGAGAGTCTGGGCCATTCATGGCCTCCTCATAGGTAGTAGGCTCATCATCTATGAGCATCGTGTCACCAAAATCGGTCACGAGAAGTCCATACCTCTCGGGTTCCTGGCGCACTCTACTAGATCTACGAAGCTCTTGTGTTACCTGAACAGGTTGTTCCACAACTGCTTGTGGTTCCTGTTCATATTCCATAATCGGTTCAGTGATTTCTGGTTCTTGAACCTCTTCAAGTTCTACATTCCTCCTACTTGCTTCTTTAGAGACAAACTCTCTTTCTAGAAACACGCCGGTCCGAGCAACAAACACTTTGTTCTCGGTTGGATTGTAGAAGTAGTATCCCTTAGTTTCCTTAGGGTACCCCACAAACTTACACTTATCCGATTTAGGCCCTAGCTTGCCTGATTGTAAACGTTTTATATAGACATCGCATCCCCAAATCTTCATGAACGACAGTGTGGGACGCCTCCCACCCCACATCTCATATGGTGTCTTCATGACAGACTTAGATGGAACACAGTTAATGGTGAAAGCTGCACTTAATAGAGCGTAGCCCCAAAATAATAATGGAAGATCGGTTCGACACATCATAGATCGAACCATATCCAATAGGGTTCGATTCCTCCTCTCAGACACGCCATTCCATTGTGGCGTTCCGGGTGGAGTGAGTTGGGACAGGATCCCACACTCTCTAAGATAGTCTTCAAACTCTTGGCTCAAGTATTCTCCTCCACAATCCGATCGTAGAGCCTTTATACTTTTTCCAAGTTGCTTCTCTACTTCATTCTTGAATTCTTTGAACACTTCAAAGGATTCGGATTTTTCCCTCATGAGGTACACAAATCCATATCTACTGTAATCATCAGTAAATGTAATGAAGTAGACATAACCACCCCTGGCAGGCGTGGCAAATGGCGCACACACATCGGTATGTATGAGCGCCAATTGCTCACTAGACCTCTCACCTTTCTTATTGAAAGGGGACTTTGTCATTTTTCCCAATAAACAAGCCTCACATGTCTCATATGCTTCAAAATCGAATGAGTCTAGTAATCCATCCTTATGGAGTCTAGATACACGTTTCTCATTTATATGGCCTAAACGACAGTGCCATAAATAAGCAGGATGTAAATCATTTATTTTAATCCGCTATTACTGTTGTAGACAGGATTGCTTAGATCAAGGACATAAAGTCCATTAAATAATTGCGCACTAAAATAGTGAATATTATTTAAATAAAAGGAACAACAATTGTCCTTTATTGAAATAATAAAACCATCCTTGTCCAAACAAGAAATAGAAATAATGTTTCTGCTCATAGCAGGCACAAAATAGCAATTATTTAATTCTAAAACTAATCCTGAAGGCAGAGATAGCTCGCACACGCCTATGGCCAACGCAGCAACCTTTGCTCCATTCCCAACGCGCAGATCTACCTCCCCTTTAGCCAATCTCCTACTTCTATTTAGATCCTGCATATTTCGACAAATATGAGATCCACATCCAGTATCTAATACCCATGATGTAGAGAATGTTAAATTGACATCTACAAAAAAAAATACCTGGTGGTGGTGGAATCACTATTCCAAGCCTCTTGTCCTCCAGATATTTTGGGCAGTTCCTCCTCCAGTGTCCTGGCTAACTGCAGTAGTGACACTCACCTTTAGTCACACCTTTGGCAATACCACCAACAGGCTTAAGGGCAGGTTCCTTGGACTTGGCAACTGACTTGCCTTTGCCCTTGGAGGAAGAGGTAAACCTTTTGCCCTTTCCTTTTTGTACCATCATAATGGCTTTGCCCTTACCCTTGTTGATGCTCTGTTCAGCCGTCCTCAACCTATTGAGTAAATCTGGCAGTGGTTTAACGATCTCGTTCATGTTATAGTTCGTAATGAACTGTCCATAACTCTCGGGCAACAATTGCAAAACGAGATCGGTTGCCAACTCTTGGCCGACCGAGAACCCTAGTCGGGCGAGATTCTCCAAGTATCCGATCATACGGAGTACATGGGGTCCCACCGGGTTCCCTTCTGCCAGATGACACTTGAACAGTGCCTTAGAGACCTCATACCTCTCTACCCTCGCCTGCTCTTGTAAGAGCTGCTTTAGATGTTCGATCATATCGACAACATTCATGTTTTCGTGTTGCTTCTGAAGCTCAGAAGTCATGGTGCAAAGCATAAGGCAGGCCGCATCATTAGCGTCATCAACACACTTTTGATACGCCTTTAGGGCAGCAGGTGTTTGGTTCTCTGGACCTTCTGGAACATGCTCCTCTATTGCGTGCAGCTTCTTCTCTTGCTTCAGAACAATTCTCAAGTTTCTGTACCAATCAAGAAAGTTTGTTCCAGAGAGCTTGTCCTTCTCAAGGACAGATCGTAGGGAATGTTGTGAACTCGATGAGTTGTTTGCCATTTGGAATTCTACAAAAGGGAAAATACGCAAGTTTTAGTATTTGTGAATTTTTGACTATATTTAATAATGGCTAGTTTATCAAATATAGCTCCCACTATTTTTCTACGGATTAATGACCCTCAGGATATTAATGCGGAAAATATCCTTATATTTTCTAGTGGGCCAAGATCCATCTTTTATCTCCTTATGAGCTTGCTTTGGCAAGTCACCCATAATTTGACTACTTTAGGTAGGAACAATTCCAATTGCATCCCATATGCAACTCTTGGTTCAATTGGGCAAATAACTCCTTATTTATCCATCCATATGGATAATCCCAATTGATTGCCTCTAGGTTTCTTAATCAAATTAATAGTCTAGTTGTGTTCAACCTCTTATCTAAACAATTGCACATTGTTACGTGCCATCGCATTCCATCATGATGAACCAAGTCGCCATGCTTTGGCACGCACGAGCTTGGTAAATAATGATGATAATGAGTGTTTAAATAACGAGAAGGCAAGAACACAATATTTGAATTTTGAGGGATTTCAAATTCAATTTTAATTGTTTTGTTGATCAATATCAACTAATATATCTATTTGAGTTTGGGCACAACTCCAAATAAGAGATCCGGGTTGTCTGATTATCTTATTATCCTAATTGCATGCATCATCCATACACCAACCACACAATAATAAGACAATAAAATAAACAACCACAAAACAGAAAATAAACGTGATGTGAATATGGCCTTTTCTAGACTAAGATAATTCCAAGCCAATGGAATTATCTATGAACCCTAAAACAAACACATCTCCATGCGTCTTGATCTTTTGGTCCATCCTTCGTATTCATGTGGAATGCTCCATGCTTCATGCTCCATCTTTTGTCGCTTCTTTGGTTTCGGGCTTATTTTCTTCAATCTTGGCTAACAATCTACTTTATCTAGCACTAGCTAACTTCTATACTAAATAAAATAAATCTCACAAGTTGAGAAAAAAATGGCACGCAGGCCATAAAACCTAATAAATTATTACAATTAATTGATCAGCTCGCAGGCCTTAAAACCAAATCACAAAATTAAACATCCACATCAAACCACATCCTAAGGCCATATCCAATTACCATGCGATTTGCACATAAACAGTTAAAATCCAATTTTAACGCGCTTGGTCAATTTTAATTGATTTTAGGATTTCTAGGGTTAAAACGGTCCATGGGCCCAACAATCAAATTGCCCGGGCCCAATAAGATGAACCACAAGGCACTAGGGCCGGCCCGGCCCAAAACCCACAAGCCTAGGCCGCGGGTTAGGGCCGCCCGGCCCCTAGGGCGGCCAATCTTGGGCGGCAAGCAAAGGGGGCGGTCCCCTAGGGGGCCGAACCTCCTTATGGGAGTTGTTTCCAAAACAACTCCCTTGCTTGGTGCCCAAGTTTGGTTGTTTCCTTGTTTTGGGAGAACTCCTTCTTCACCAAGGATGCCCAAACCGTAGATCTAAGATCCTAAAATTTCTCAAACTCACCAATTCATGCATCCAATGCAAAAATTGGATCTTGTTATGATTAATTATTGACAAATTGCATCCCATGCTTGATTTGTCTTGTTTTACGCGATAAACAATCAAATTAAGGTGTAAAACAACTAAAACGTAACACATAAACCACGTTTATGCTCTACGACCTGTGGCTCTGATACCACTGTAGGGTTTTGATTCATGGATGCGCAACAGAAACACAAACAATCATAAAACCATGCAAAACCCTCCAAGGATCACAAGTCAAGAGACATAACGATGGTAAGGGTAAGCAATCATAACACACCTTAGGGTTCTCCTTTGATGACTTCAAACGCGAATTGTGTCACGTTCTCTATGGTTGATCCACGCCTAGAGTTGATCCTAGAATCTCTCAAGTCCTTGATGCTAGCCCGGAAGAGGAAGAGGAAGAAGAATCACGCAAAACGAGACCCAAAAAGAGGGTCTCGGCCTCCTTGTGGCCGACGGGGACGGGCGGCGGCAAAGGGGCGGTCGGGTCCCTTTGTTGCTTGCTCTCTCTCCTTTTATTCTCTCCCACTAATTGTCATGTTCAATTATGAGCATAAGTTATGTGGGAAGGAAGGAAGGTCCTTTATATATTCCAACAACTCCTTGCCAACTACCTAAAGGACTTATTCTAGTCCTACTAGAATTCAATTTAGTCCCTTCCTTGCAAATTAGTCCCTACTAAGTTTGTAAGGTTTTGCAAAGTGATCCTTCTAATTAATTAATACAATTAATTAATTCCCGAATCTAGTTCAACTCTATATAGCGTGTGACCCATAGGTTCTATCTAGTTGGTAGCAACTATTTGCTAATATGGAGCGGTTTCTAGCAAAACATCCATTCTAGCCAACTAATAGAATAGTCATCTTGACAACCTTTGTACAAGTAATTGTCTCATCCATTTGTCTCTATATCCGGATTGGACACGAGACATACAAGTCACACTCGTATATCCAATCCATAGTTTCTCGATCCATGGGAATAGCCTTATTCGTGCAAATAACATCAATATCCCATATTGATTTATTTGAGTCTGGCCAGACATTCTATAAGCACTATCCCTCGAGTGGCCTAGGATATTTGCTCCCGTTATGTGGGTGGGAAAAATTCTATCTACGTCCACTACGATCGCTAAGCTTGCTTCTTATTGTATCCAGTACACGCCTTTATAACTACCCAGTTACGGTGTAGCGTTTAACGCTACCAAAATCACAATAATCCACAACTAGAATATCTAGTGACTTCAAGTCTAAGGATGACAATACCATTGCACCGCGAGAAGCGCTTGTGAATCAACATAACGTGTATGTAGCCTTCTCGGAGATGGGTCAATCCGGTGCTACATTCCCTAATGCACACCTATGTGTTGGATCGTGATATCTCCATATCAATCCAACCCCATACTAGTCTATAGATGATTTTCCTATTTAATCATTATACTGGACTAGGGATATTTAAGATAAACAACACAATTGTAAATCTAAGGACTTCATTATATTAAATATTTAATAAATAATAAATGAATTTCTAGCCACAAATAAATTCATACTAAACTAGATTGCCTCTTGTGCATCTATTCCATCAGTCTCCCACTTGCACTAGAGCCAATCTGGCGCATCTAGTATGCCCATACTCCTAGTGTGCCCTTCATGCTTCCACTGCGTGAGCGGCTTTGTGAGCGGGTCTGACAGATTCTCATCTGTAGGAATCTTGCATATCCGAACGCCTCCTCTATCGATAATATCTCGAATCAGATGAAACTTCCTGAGCACGTGCTTGGACTTCTGGTGCGACCTGGGTTCCTTCGATTGCGCGATCTCCCGAGTGTGTCATAGTACAACTCAACTGGATCCGCAATGCTAGGAACCACAACAAGTTCAGAAACAAACTTTCTGATCCAAACAGCTTCCTTTGCTGCGCCATTTGCAGCAATGTACTCAGCCTCCGTTGTAGAATCAGCCACCGTCTCTTGCTTGGGACTCTTCCAGCTCACCGCTGATCCATTCAGACAAAACCCATATCCCGACTGTGATCTAAAGTCATCTATGTCGGTTTGGAAGCTTGCATCAGTGTAACCCCTTACACGCAACTCTTCCTCACCGCCAAATATCAAGAAAGCATCTTTAGTTCTTCTCAAGTACTTTAGGATGTTCTTGACTGCAATCCAGTGACTCTCACCGGATTGGATTGGTATCTGCTTGTCATACTCAAGGCATATGACACATCTGGTATAGTACATAACATGGCGTCCATGATAGATCCTATGGCCGAGGCATAGGGTATTCTACTCATGAGTTCCTTCTCAATCTCATTGGAAGGAAAACCACTCTTCGAAAGAGTGATCCCATGTGACATGGGCAAGAATCCCTTCTTGGAATCTTGCATGTTGAACCGTTTCAACACCTTGTCAATATATGTACTTTGACTTAGGCCTAGCAACCTCTTAGATCTATCTCTATAGATCATTATACCTAGTATATAGGCTGCTTCCCCTAAGTCCTTCATTGAGAAACACTTCCCTAGCCAATCTTTAACAGATTGCAGCATGGGAACGTCGTTTCCAATGAGTAGTATGTCATCTACATACAAGACCAGAAAAGCTACTGAGCTCCCACTAACCTTCTTTTAGACACAAGACTCATCTTCGTTTTTGATGAAGCCAAACTCTTTGACTACTTCATCAAATCGTCGATTCCAACTCCTAGAAGCTTGCTTCAATCCATAAATGGATCGTTGCAGCTTACAGACTTTGTTGGCTTGCTTTGGATCCTCAAAACCCTCTGGCTGTATCTTATACACGTCCTCAAGGAGATTCCCATAAAGGAATGCTGTTTTGACATCCATCTCCAAATCTCATAGTCGTGGTATGCTGCAATCGCAAGTAGGATTCGGATGGATTTGGTCATAGCGACTGGTGAAAAGGTTTCATCATAGTCAATACCATGAATCTGTCTGAATCCTTTAGCCACCAATCGGCCCTTATAGGTAATCACATTACCATCCATGTCGATCTTCTTCTTGAAGACCCACTTGCACCTTATGGGCCGCGCCCCATCGGGTGGTTCCACCAAAGTCCATACTTTGTTGGTGTACATGGATTCCATCTCGGACCTCATGGCTTCTAGCCACTTCTGAGAGTCTGGGCCATTCATGGCCTCCTCATAGGTAGTAGGCTCATCATCTATGAGCATCGTGTCACCGGAATCGGTCATGATAAGTCCATACCTCTCGGGTTCCTGGCGCACTCTACTAGATCTACGAAGCTCTTGTGTTACCTGAACAGGCTGTTCCACAACTGCTTGTGGTTTCTGTTCATGTTCCATAATCGGTTCAGTGATTTGTGGTTCTTCAACCTCTTCAAGTTCTACAGTCCACCCAGTTGCTTCTTTAGAGACAAAATCTCTTTCTAGAAACACGCCGGTCCGAGCAACAAACACTTTGTTCTCGGTTGGATTGTAGAAGTAGTATCCCTTAGTTTCCTTAGGGTACCCCACAAATTTACACTTATCCGATTTTGGCCCTAGCTTGTCTGATTGTAAACACTTCACATAGACATCGCACCCCCAAATCCTCGTGAACGACAGTGTAGGACGCCTCCCACTCCACATCTCATATGGTGTCTTCATGACTGATTTAGATGGAACAAGGTTCATGGTGAAAGCTGCACGTAATAGAGCGTAGCCCTAAAATGATAATAGAAGATCAGTTTGACACATCATAGATCGAACCATATCTAATAGGGTTCGATTCCTCCTCTCGGACACGCCATTCCACTGTGGCGTTCCGGGTGGAGTGAGTTGGGACACGATCCCACACTCTCTAAGATAGTCGTCAAACTCTTGGCTTAAGTATTCTCCTCCACGATCCGATCGTAGAGCCTTGATACTTTTTCCAAGTTGCTTCTCTACTTCATTCATTAATTCTTTGAACACTTCAAAGAATTCAGATTTTGCCCTCATAAGGTACACAAATCCATATCTACTGTAATCATCCGTAAATGTAATGAAGTAGACATAACCACCCCTGGCATGCGTGACAAATGGCCCACACACATCAGTATGTATGAGCGCCAATTGCTCACTAGTCCTCTCACCTTTCTTATTGAAAGGGGACTTTGTCATTTTTCCCAATAAACAAGCCTCACATGTCTCATATGATTCAAAATAAAATGAGTCTAGTAATCCATCCTTATGGAGTCTAGATACACGTTTCTCATTTATGTGGCCTAAACGACAGTGCCATAAATAAGCTGGATTTAAATCATTTATTTTAATCTGCTTGGTATTAATGTTGTAGACAGGATTTCTTAGATCAAGGACATAAAGTCCATTAAATAATTGCGCACTAAAGTAGTGAATATTTATTAAATAAAGGGAACAACAATTGTTCTTTATTGAAATAATAAAACCATCCTTGTCCAAACAAGAAATAGAAATAATGTTTCTGCTCATGGCAGGCACAAAATAGCAATTATTTAATTCTAAAACTAATCCTGAAGGCAGAGATAGCTCGCACACGCCTATGGCCAACGCAGCAACCTTTGCTCCATTCCCAACGCGCAGATCTACCTCTCCTTTAGCCAATCTTCTACTTCTCTTTAGATCCTGCATATTTCGACAAATATGAGATCCACATCCAGTATCTAATACCCTTGATGTAGAGACAGTTAAATTGACATCTACAAAAAAAATACCTGGTGGTGGTGGAATCACTATTCCAAGCCTCTTGTCCTCCAGATATTTTGGGCAATTCCTCCTCCAGTGTCCAGGCTGACTGCAGTAGTGACACTCACCTTTAGTCACACCTTTGGCAATGCCACCAACAGGCTTAAGGGCAGGTACCTTGGACTTGGCAACTGACTTGCCTTTGCCCTTGGAGGGTGAGGCAAACATTTTGCCCTTTCCTTTCTGCACCATCATAATGGCTTTGCCCTTACGCTTGTTGATGCTCTATTCAGCTGTCCTCAACATATTGAGTAAATCTGGCAGTGGTTTCACGATCTCGTTCATGATATAGTTCAGGATGAACTGTCCATAACTCTCAGGCAACGATTGCAACACGAGATCGGTTGCCAACTCTTGGCCGACCGGGAACCCTAGTCGGGCGAGATTCTCCAAGTACCCGATCATACGGAGTACATGGGGTCCCACCGGGTTCCCTTCTGCTAGATGACACTTGAACAGTGCCTTAGAGACCTCATACCTCTCTACCCTTGCCTGCTCTAGGAAGAGCTTCTTCAGATGCTCGATCATATTGACAGCATTCATGTTTTCGTGTTGCTTCTGAAGCTCAGAAGTCATGGTTCATAGCATAAGGCAGGCCGCATCATTAGCGTCATCAACACGCTTTTGATACGCCTTGAGGGCAGCATGTGTTTGGTTCTCTGGACCTTCTGGAACATGCTCCTCTATTGCGTACAGTTTCTTCTCTTGCTTGAGAACAATTCTCAAGTTTCTGTATCAATCAAGAAAGTTGGTTCCAGAGAGCTTGTCCTTCTCAAGGACAGATCGTAGGGAATGTTGTGAACTCGATGAGTTGTTTGCCATTTGGAATTCTACAAAAGGAAAATACGCAAGTTTTAGTATTTGTGAATTTTTGACTATATTCAATAATGGCTAGTTTATCAAATATACCTCCCACTATTTTTCTACGGATTAATAACCCTCAAGATATTAATGGGGAAAATATTCTTATATTTTCTAGTGGGCCATGATCCATGTTTCACCTCCTTATGAGCTTGCTTTGGCAAGTCACCCATAATTCGACTACTTTAGGTAGGAACAATTCCAATTGCATCCCATATGCAACTCTTGGTTCAATTGGGCAAATAACTCCTTATTTATCCATCCATATGGATAATCCCAATTGATTGCCTCTAGGTTTCTTAATCATATTAATTGCCTAGTTGTGTTCAACCTCTTACTTATTCAATTGCACACGAGGTGTGTCATCGCATTCCATCATTATGAACCAAGTCGCCCTGCTTTGGCACGCACGAACTTGATAAATAATGATGATAATGAGTGTTTAAATAACGAGAAGGCAAGAACACAATATTTGAACTTTTTGAGGGATTTTAAATTCAATTTTAATAGTTTTGTTGATCAAAATCAACTAATCTATCTATTTGAGTTTGGGTAAAACTCCAAATAATAGATCCGGGTTGTCTAATTATCTTATTATCCTAATTGCATGCATCATCCATACACCAACCACACAATAATAAGACAATAAAGTAAATAACCACAAAGCAAAATTAAACGTGATGTGGATATGGCCTTTTTCTAACTAAGATAATTCCAAGCCAATGGAATTATCTACGAACTCTAAAAGCAAACACATCTCCATGCGTCTTGATCTTTTGGTCCAACCTTCATAGTCATGTGGAATGCTCCATGCTCCATCTTTTGTGGCTCCTTTGGCTTTGGGCTTCTTTTCTTCAATCTTGGCTAACAATCTACTTTATCTAGCACTAGCTAACTTCTATACTAAATAAAATAAATCTCACAAGTTGAGAAAAAAAATGGAACGCAGGCCATAAAACCTTTATTAATTATTACAATTAATTGATTAGCTCGCAGGCCGTAAAACCAAACCACAAAATTAAACATCCACATCAAACCACATCCTAAGGCCATATCCAATCACCATGCGAATTGCAAATAAACAGTTAAAATCCAAATTTAACGCGCTTGGTCAATTTTAATTGATTTTAGGATTTCTAGGTTTAAAAGGGTCCATGGGCCCAACAATCAAATTGCCCGGGCCCAAAAAAGTGAACCACAAGGCCCTAGGGTTGGCCCGGCCCATAACCCACACGCCTAGGCCGCGGGCTAGGGCCGCCCGGCCCCTAGGGCGGCCAAGCTTCGGCGGAAAGCAAGAGGGACGTTCCCCTAGGGGGGGGGGGCGAACCTCATTGAGGGAGTTGTTTCCAAAATAACTCCCTTGCTTGGTGCCCAAGTTTGGTTGTTTCCTTGTTTTGGAAGAACTCCTTCTTCCCCAAGGATGCCCAAACCCTAGATCTAAGATCCTACAATTTCTCAAACTCACCAATTCATGCATCCAATGCAACAATTAGATCTTGTTATGATAGATTATTGACAAATTGCATCCCATGCTTGATTTGTCTTGTTTTACGCGATAAACAATCAATTTAAGGTGTAAAACAACTAAAACGTAACACATAAACCACGTTTATGCTCTACGACCTGTGGCTCTGATACCACTGTAGGGTTTTGATTCAAGGATGCGCAACGGAAACACAAATTAACCATGCAAAACCCTCCAAGGATCACAAGTCAAGAGACATAACGATGGTAAAGGAAGAAATCAATAACAAACCTTAGGGTTCTCCTTTGATGACTTCAAACGCGAATTGTGTCACGTTCTCTATGATTGATCCACGCCTAGAGTTGATTCCTAGATCTCCCACTCCTTGGTGCTAGCCGGAAAGAGGAAGAGTAAGAAGAATCACGCAAAACGAGACAACCAAAGGAGGTGTTCGGCCTCCTTTGGGGCCGACGGGGCGGCGAGCTAGGGGGCGGTCGGCTCCTTAGCTTGTTGCTCTCTCTCCTTTTGTTCTCTCCCACTCTTGTTATGTTCAATTATGAGCATAAGTTGTGGGAAGGAAGGAAGGAAGGTCCTTTATATAGTCCAACAACTCCTTCCCAACTACCCAAAGGACTTATTCTAGTCCTACTAGAATTCAATTTAGTCCCTTCCTTGCAAATTAGTCCCTACTAAGTTTGCAAGGTTTTGCAACGTGATCCTTCTAATTAATTAATCCAATTAATTAATTCCCAAATCTAGTTCAACTCTATATAGCGTGTGACCCCATAGGTTCTATCTAGTTGGTAGCAACTATTTGCTAATATGGAGCGGTTTCTAGCAAAACATCCATTCTAGCCAACTAATAGAATAGTCATCTTGACAACCTTTGTACAAGTAACTGTCTCATCCCTTTGTCTCTATATCCGGATTGGACACGAGACATACAAGTCACACTCGTATATCCAATCCATAGTTTCTCGATCCATGGGAATAGCCTTATTTGAGTCTCGCCATACATTCTATAAGCACTATCCGTCGAGTGGCCTAGGATATTTGCTCCCGTTATGTGGGAGGAAAAAATTCTATCTACGTCCAATACGATCTCTAAGATTGCTTCTTATTGTATCCAGTAAACGCCTTTATAACTACCCAGTTACGGTGTAGCGTTTAACGCTACCAAAATCACAATAATCCACAACTAGAATATCTAGTGACTTCAAGTCTAAGGTTGACAATACCATTGCACCACGAGAAGCGCTTGTGACTCAACATAACGTGTATGTAGCCTTCTCGGAGATGGGTCAATCCAGTGTAACATTACCCTTAATGCACACCTATGTGTTGGATCGTGATATTTCCATATCAATCCAACCCCATACTAGTCTATAGATGATTATCTTATTTAATCATTATACTGGACTAGGGATATTTAAGATAAACAACATAATTGTAAATCTAAGGACTTCATTATATTAAATATCCAATAAATAATAAATGAACTTCTAGCCACAAATAAATTCATTCTAAACCAGATTGCCTCTAGGGCATCTATTCCAACAAACATAACCAAAACCTGCACAAAATAGTTAGATAATACAGCATATAGGAACTACAACAGTAGCTCAAAGCTTTGAAGCTTTGGTACTTAGCAATTTTTTATGCTTGTTTTTCTGACTTTTATCATCAAGGAGCTAAGCTCTCTACCTGTATTTTCATATCATAATATCCATGAGCTTCAGACTTATCAAAGTTTTTAAATAGGAAGAAGTATGTAAAGCATGTGCACAAGGCAAGCAAACTAGAAGTTCATTCAAACCAAAGAACTTTGTAAGTACTACTAGACCCATTAAATTATTGCATATGGACCTCTGTGATCCTATGAGAACTCCAAATCCAAAGGGTACGAAGTACATGCTTGTTATTTTAGATTATTTTTCTAGATATACTTGGTTTATGTTTCTTAGAGAAAAATCTGAAGCTCTCACTGAATTTTCAAAGCTTTGTAGAGAACTTAAAACCTTGAAAAACCTACCTATTGCTTCAATAAGAGTGATCATGGTAGAGAGTTTGATCAATTAGAGTATGATGTATTCTATTCTAATCAGGGTATCTCTCACAACTTTTATGCTCCTACAACTCCTCAACAGAATGGAGTTATTGAAAGAAAGAACAGGACTCTTGAAGACATGTCAATAATAATTCTTCTGGAAAAACAAATTGCCAAATCATTATTGGGAAGAAGCTCTGAATGCAGCAAACTACATTCTTAACAGGTGTTTGATCAAACCTATTCTGAAGAAGATCCCTTATGAGATGTTCAAAGGAAGAAAGCCAAATATTTCTTACTTCAAACCTTTTGGCAGTACTTGTTTTTTCCACAATAATGGTAAGGACAATCTTGGTATGTTTGATGCAAGAAGTGATGAAGGTACTTTTCTTGGTTATTTGCAAACAAGAAAATCCTATAGAGTTTATAATAAGAGAACCAAGCTTTTTGAAGAAAGCATTCATGTCCTATTTGATGAAAGCTATGATGGTTCTTTAAGTGATGGTTTTGTAGATCTCAATCTGAAAAAGCATGATTCAGACTCTGAAGAAGAATCCTAAAAAAGATCCAAGAAAGTGTCACATGAACAAAGCAGGCATTTTCAAGGCCTTGAAACTAAGTTTCAAAGCCTTGAAAAAGAATCTCCAGAGAAGACAGCAGAACAAGCTACTACTTCAAGATCTCAAAGACTTGGAAAACAAATTGGAGATCCTGAACCTTGGACACCAAGAAAGAGATTTAAATATCTCTCATCTCATCCTGCTGATCTTATTATTTCTGATCCAACCATTGGAACACAAACCAGATCACAGTTCAAGAATCTTTGTGCTTTTAATGCTTTTATCTCTCTTGTAAAACCTAAAATTGTGAAAGAAGCACTACAAGAAGCATACTGGATTATAGCTATGCAAAGTGAACTCAATGAGTTTCAAAGGAACAAGGTTTGGAATCTTGTTCCTCCTCCAAGAAATCATTCTGTCCTTGGCACCAGATGGGTATTAAGAAACAAGTTAGATGAGAATAGAAAGGTTATCAGGAACAAAGCTAGATTGGTAGCTCAAGGCTACAATCAAGAAGAATGTATTGAATATGAGGAAACATTTGCTCCTGTTGCGAGTCTTATGAGCAGGTAATTTGAAATGAGCTTGATGGGAGAATTGAACTTCTTTCTTGGACTTCGAATTCATCTGATGAAAAAAGGAATATTCCTACATAAAAGCAAGTACACAAGAGACTTGCAAAGAAAGTACAATATGTCGTAGTCCAAAGAAATTGAAACCCCCATGAGTTCCACACTGTCTCAAGACAAAGATGAATCTGGTAAGAGTGTGAATGTGAAGGAGTATAAAGGTATGATTGGATCATTACTCTACGTAACAGCTAGTAGACTAGATATCATGTTCAGTGTGTGCATGTGTGCTAGATTTCAAGCTGATCCTAAAGAATCACACTTGACTGCAGTTAAGAGAATATTTAGATATCTCAATGGTACCAAAGACTTAGGAATTTGGTATCCTAAACAATCTAACTTCTCTTTGTGTGGCTATTCAGATGCTCACTTTGCAGGATATAAAGTTCATAGAAAGAGTACATCAGGATGCTGTCAATTTCTTGGATCATATTTAATCAGCTGGCATTCAAAGATGCAAAACTCAGTGGAACTATCAACAGCAGAAGATGTATACATAGCTGCTGGAGCTTGCTCTTCACATGTGTTATGGATAGCACAACAAATGAGAGACCTGGATTTGATTTCAGAGATATACCTATAAAGTGTGACAACACAAGTGCAATATCAATTACAAAGAATCCAATTCAGCATTCAAGAACAAAGCATATTGATGTCAGACATCACATCATCACAGATCATGCTGAAAAAGGTGATATTGTTCTTGAATTTGTTTCTACTAAGTTGCAATTTGCAGATATCTTCACTAAACCATTGCCAGATGAAAGATTTTTAGTCTTAAGATTGGAATTGGGCATGCTAAATAAAGAAGAATTGGTTTAGGGAGAGAATCAGGTAAGTATTATGTGTTTTAAAGGTTTGAACTGATTTTCAAATCCTTTAAAATCTTTTCAAAGCTTTGAGTGTATGTTCTTTAACCATATAGCTTTTCAAAGCCTTGAAACCCATTCCAAAAGACTGTATGCTAGTTAGTCAATAATTTGGATCTTTCAATGTTGGGTGTTATCTTTGTAGATAATTGCTCAATGTTGCCCCTCAATTTTTCAAGTACCCCTTTTCAGCCAAAACAGTATTATATCTTTTATTTCCAACGGCATACACAAAATTTGGATCTTTTTGATTCAGCAGATCTTAAAAGATGAGGAAGAATATTTAGTTTCTTTTTCAAACTGAAACTCTCTTTTATTTATCTTCTTCTTTCTTTATCTCCTTCGTATCTATCCTACCGCTCTCTTCTTCTCCCGAAACCCTAATGAGCACTAGAAGAGCCTCTGACAGAATCAAGATGGCTGGTGGTTCAAAGGCTGGCATAGAGAAGAAAAGAAATGCCACTTTGGAAGAGGTTCAGACCATCAGTAAGGATTCCAGTTCAAAGACTCCAACAGCTGAAGACATGACACCTCCTCCTCTCAATAAGAAGGAAAAGAAAGATCAGACACTGTTGTCCAGCAAGAAAAAGAATACAGTGGAGTCTACTCAAGAAAAACATAAAGGGATTCAGATTGGCATCCCTAAAAAAGTAAAGAAGAAGGCTGATATAACATACAAGGGAATAGGAAAATAGAAGATCTACATTCAATACTCGGATTCAGATACAACTTCAAGTTCATATGAAATCTATTCAACTTCACGGAAGGGCATAAAGAAGAAAGAACTTCAAGATGCTGAATCAGAATCTAGCATGGAGTCTGAAAGAAAGATTCATAAGAAAAATTCTTCTTTGACTAAGAAAAGGTCTTTTGTAACGAAGAAACTGAAACATGGAAGGAAGGCAGTAGAAGGGTTAACTTTCCTTTTTAACAGTGTGATCAAGACCACAAGCTCCATCATTGAGTATGTTGATGTAACTCAACAAGAAGAAGAACAGGTTCATGATGATGAGGGAAATAGTCAGGAAGAAGATGCAGAGCAGCAAGGAGATGAAGACCCAACCCCTTAACTTTTTCCTACTCTTTCTTCTCCTTTCCAAGGCCTTAAAATCCTTTTCAAAGTCTTGAAAATTTTATCTTTTCAAATAGTCTTTTAAAGTCTTTCCAAAAAAAATGATCCAACATCTTCTCAATCATTTTTTATGAAAGTAAAAAATGGGGAGAAATCTAGGTTTTTATTACTTTTATTTGCTTACTAGGAGATCTGACCTGGTTTGTTTTTTGGTCAGTAGAATTAATTATCTGACCTTTGATGTTTTGTGGTACTTTCAGCAAATTAATAAGTTTGATTTATTTTGGATATCATGTGCTATATTTGACTATATGCTAATGAGTATTTTTTTCAGAATCATAGTATCAAATAGATTGTGGTTATGTCTTTTATCAATGGGGAGATTTTAAGTTCAATCCAGTTTCAAGTAGTCTATTTCAAGGCCTTGAAACAGCTTTCAAATCCTTGAAACTGACGACGCTTTATATGCATGAACTTAGGGGGAGTTTCTGATCTTAATTCAACTCTTAATGCCATGTGATTGATTATTTGATACTTGATGAAGAAATACAAAGTATTTTTGACACAGTTTACAGTATCTAACATCATCTGTTTGACTCAGTTTTGCAGGAATGTTTGTTTCCTATTTTTCAGGATCTTTTTCCTAACCTGAGTTTTGCAGGAAAGGAAATTATATGATGAATTGATTCTGTGATCAATTCTACTGTGTTTGGAAGTTCCCTAACAGTTATTCATACAATATCAAATTGTCATCCTTGAAGATATTGATCATACTATCCGTTGGAGAAGCTGTTAGAGAAGTCAAAGCTGAAGCTACAACATAGGAAGTTTGTTAAAGAGAAGATCCTGAAGATCTTCATTTCAAACTGCTCTATAAAAAGAGAAAAAGCTGAAGCATTTCAACGGGAAAATTTAGCAGACACTCAAAAAAATTCAAGGATTGAAAAGCAACAAAGAAGCAGATTCATTTCTCTCAATTCAATCTGCAGAAGAACGCTGCATACTCACTGCACAATCGATTCTAGTGTTCTTCTCTTCTGAACTTCATTTGTATACCTTTTGATAATACTTCTAGTTCGCATTCTCAAGGATTGTTCAAAGTGAACAATAGATAATTCTTAGTTAATAAGAAATCTAGATCAGGTACTAAATAGGTTAGTGAGAACCAAAAGCTGTAACAGAGTAAGGCATCTCTCTGTGCTTGACATCTAGGGCTTAGCTGTGGATTAATAAGAATTGTGTTGAAAATCCTGCAGGGAGAAGATACCTAAGGTATAGACGTAGGTCCAAGTGGATTGAACTATATATATCTTGTGTCTCTTGCATTTACTTTTCAGTTCCCATACTTCAATCTTTTGCAGCATTCAAAACAGTTTCATTTCAGGGTTTGAAACTCATTTCAAGGTCTTGAAATAGACTTATTCTTTTTATACTCTAAATGTTTTCATTCCAAGGACTTGAAACTCATTTCAAGGCCTTGAATCACCTTACAAATCTTTTAAAGCCACTATTCTTGCAAGTTTAGCAAAAGTTTGCATACACTATTCAACCCCCCCCCCCTTCTAGAGTATCGATCCTGTATTACTACCTACTGTACAACCCTTCATTATTCATAGACTTTGAACCTTCTCCTTAGTGAGATACTACAGGGTACACTGGCTTGACAGTGAGCGAGACGCTTTGAACTTCTTGCCGCGTTGTATACCTAGTCGGTAGATAGCACACAATTAACAACCTAAACATAGTCCGTTCTCACGGTTGTGTTCATTTCGGACTTGAAACACTTTTCCTGGTTTCAAAAGTAGACTTAGAGGAGTGTAGCAACGTCATCCTCATAGAACCGGTCCATTCCTACTCACATAGGTGACACACATAGAGAGTGTCCTACATACTCATATTAAGAATCCTTAAGTTATGGTCTCATTAAGAACCTTTAGCTTACCTTGCCCCATCACTCGGTGTTCGCCCTAGGAATGAGTTTGGAAACTTTATTTCCGGGTGTGTGATTTTTTTATTTTCACTGGTAGTTGGGCTATCCCCTTTGAACTAGTTCATGGGATCTCCGGTCACCTAGGTTGGGTTTGCCTCTACGTGCAACTCTTATAAGATTGGCTTTAATCCCATTATCCTTGACGAACTTGCATCTAGTTATCTCGATAAACCTTTAGTCAACGAATCCTCTATGTTTTCTTTTGACTTTACGTAATCGACCGATATTATGCCTCTTGAGAGAAGTTGCCTAATGGTATTATGTCTCCGACGTATATGTCTAGACTTACCTTTATACATGCTACTTTGTGCTCTACCTATTGCTGATTGGCTGTCGCAATGAATGCAGATAGGAGGCACTAATTTTAGCCATGTTGGAATATCTTTGAGGAAATTACGAAGCCATTCTGCTTCTTCCCTTGCCTTGTCCAACGCCATGAATTTTGCTTCCATAGTTGACCTTGCACTGCACATCTACTTGGAAGATTCCAACATATTGCCGCTCCAATGAAAGTGAATACATATCCACTTATGGACTTGAAGTCTCTTGAGTCAGAGATCCAATTGGCATCTCAATATTCTTCCATGACGAGTGGATAGTTTGAGTATTGTAGACTCATGTCTTTGGTATAAAGAAGATACCACAGCACCAAAATCCAGGCCGTCCAATGATCCTTTCCAGGGTTACTGGTCAAGCAACTCAATTTTGTGACAGCTTGTGCGATGTCCGGTCTAGTACAATTCATGATGTACATGAGGCTTCCAATTATCTGGGCATATTCCAATTGCCTAACACATTCGCCACGATTCTTGACGAGATGTAAGCTCTTGTCTACTAGTGTGGTAATCAGTTTATTGTTTTCTTTATCAAATTTTTCGATCACCTTTTCTATGTCGTGAGTTTGACAAAGTGCATAACCATCTAGATCTTTGTAATTTTAATCCCTAAAGTCACATTTTCTACTCCTAGGTCTTTCATGTCAAACTTTGTAGAAAATAATTTCTTGGTGTCAAGAATTATTGCCATGCTGCTCCCCATGATTAGCATGCCGTCGACATACAAGCATATTAGGAAACATTCCTTTCCTATTTACTTATAGTATACACATTTATCACATTCATTAGTTCGAAATCCATGAGTGCTCGTGACTTTGTCGAGCATCTTGTGCAATTGCTTGGGGGCCGTTTTTAGTTCGTAAAGGAACATCTTTAGCCAAAAATATTTTTTGTCGCTTCCAGGGACTTTAAACCTTTTCTATTGTTCCATATTGATTTCTTCCTTTAATTCTCCGTTCAAGAAATTCGTTTTAACGTCCATTTGGAATTTTAAAATTGAATATTGTGGCAATTGCGATAAGCATCCGAATAGACGTTATTCTGGTCACAGGAGAATATGTGTCAAATTAATCTACTCCTTATTTTTGCCTATGCCCTTTTGCGACAAGTCCTTTCTTGTACTTGTCGATTCTGCCATCGGGTTTAAGCTTTTTCTTAAAAATCCACTCACAACCTAGGGGCTTGGAGCCTTGTGGAATCTCTACTAATTCCAAAGTATTATTTTGTAAGATGGATTCAATTCCGCTATTTATAGCTTATTTCCAATATGGAGCATCAACAGTGGATATCCTCTTTATAACTTGTTGGATCACTTTCTTGTTAAATATGTTAGAAAATCAGGTTCAAAAGTCTTAGCTTTTTTGGCTTGTTTACTCCGCCTTATCTCTTCATCCTGGTCATTTCCAATGGCGGTTTCATGCGACCGTTTCCCATACGCTTGTACTTCATTTCTCGTGAAAGGAAATATGTCTTCAAATAAATAGGCATTGGCTGATTCAATAATAGTGTTATCTTGAATATCTGGTATTTCTGATTTGTGAAATTGAAATTGGTGAGCACTACTATTAGCAGCATATCCAATGAAGATGCAATCTACCATTTTAGGTCCTAACTTGAATTTTTCTTTAGTGGGGTAGCCACTTTGGCAAGACACCCCATACTCAAATGTTTGTATGAGGGTTTTCTGCCATTCCAAATTTCATAAGGGGTTTTGTTTAATTTCCTTTTCAAAGTTCTATTTAGAATATAGTTGGAGCTTAATAAAGCTTCCCCCCACATGTTTTGTGGTAATCTTGAACTTAAAAGTAATGCGTTGATCATTTCTTTTAAGGTTTTATTATTCCTTTCCGCAACCCCATTTTGTTGGGGGTGTGTAGGGTGCCGAGATCTAATAGATGATTTCATTTTGCGAGCATATTTCGGCAAATGGAGAATCATACTCTCATCCTCGATCGCTGCGAAGAATCTTAATCCTTTTGTTCAATTGATTTTCAACCTCGGTCTTATAATTTCTTGAATGCATCTTACGCTTCATCTCGGATATGGAAAAAATAAACATGACAGTATTGAGTGTAATAGTCGATAAATGTTATAAAATATTTCTTTCTACATCTTGTCTACAAAAATTTCAAATCACATATGTCGGTGTGAATTAGTTCGAGAGGGCTCGTTGATTTCGAACCGATAGGTTGAAATGGCTTACTCTTCAATTTAAGCTCTACGCATATTTCACACTTGTGATCGGAATTAATCGCGCTCTTGGGTAGATGGTCCATTTTCATTAACTTACGAATTGACTCGTAATTAACATGAATCGTGCATGCCATAAACAAGAAGTAGAAGACTCCGAGAAATAATTAACTTGCGCTTTCTTATTCATAGTCGGAAACACAAATCATCACATTGAGATTAAATAGCCCATATTTGAGATACCCCCTACCTATATATTCCCCATTTTTTCAGAAAAAAATTGTATGACTCAAATACAAGCTTGAACCCTTTCTTGCGAAGCACTGATAATGAAACTAGGTTCTTCCTAATATCGGGAACAAAGAGAATATCATTAAGTGTAAGGGTTTTTCCGGAATTCATTTTCAGCATTATTTTCCCTTTCCATTTTATCGCGGATGTTGCTGAATTTCCCATGTACAACTGTTCTTCATTTTCGGTTGGCTCGAATGATGAGAACATAGCCTTGTCAAAACATATGTGCCTTGTGGCACCGGTGTCGATCCACCACTCCTTGGGATTTCCTCCAGCGAGTTTCACTTTAGAGACTACGACTGCAAAGTTGTTTCCCTCTTCTCCATCATCGTCGATGTTGGCTTCTAGTTTCTTTCCTTTGGAGGTATTCTTCTTTTTCCGAAATCATTTATCTTGTGCCCGGTCTTGCCACAGTAGTGTCATTTACCCGTGAAATTTTATCTTCTCATTCGTAGCCTTCCTCTTTTGGGTTTTCTTCATGTTTTCCTCTACGATGTTTTCCTTAGACTGATAAATTGTTTAAGGCTTATCTTTGGCTAGTCGATTTCCTTCTTCGATCCGAAGACGAACGATGAGCTCCTCCATCGTCGTTTCTTTCCTCTCGTTCTTCAAGTAGCTTTTGTAGGTCTTCCAATCGGGGGGCAACTTGTGAATCATCACGGCTACTAGGAATTCCTCGGGGAGATTTATTTTCTCCGACATTACATCATGTATTGCACATTAAAATTCTTTAACTTGTTGCATGATCCCCATGGAATCTACCATCCTATATTCCATGAAATTCTCGACTACGAACTTTTTAGCACCGACATCCTATACTTTATATTTATTTTTGATGGATTGCCAAAGTTCCTTCGCCGTTTCTACAGCACAACAGACATTATAAAATTGGTTTTCTAAACTATTTAAAGTCGTTGAGAAATTTTTCACGACATTCTCCGACAACGGTTTGTCTATCAGCTTTTTCTGGACATGGAGGAGCATCTCGTTGAGAAATTTTTCACGACTTAAAGTCGCTAGGTAAAATAGAATCTTTTGCTGCCAACGCTTGAAGTCCTTGACCATAAATTTCTCCGGCTTTTCAGCAAGATGAGAACCCACCGGCACAACGGGGTTGGCGGTAGCGGATGTCAAACTTGAATTCCGCCGTCGCTTTTTCGGAATTGTCTCCCATTTCTACAAATAGAAATGTTTTTGTAACTATCGACAAAATTAACAATAAACTGATAATCTGAATTGAAATTTCAATACTATAAAATTTTATGAAAAATAGTACTAGACATAAAATTATCTAAACTTGCTGAATTTATAAAAGCAAGTCCAAAGACGAAACAATTTAAACAATTAGTAACTGAAATAAATTAAAGACATAAACTGAACTCTTATATTAAGACGGAAAGCAATAACAAAATACTTATTGTGCAATAAACAACATAACAGAGAGTTGAACACAGCCAATTAAAAACACGACAGGCCAAGATGTTTACAACAGAAGTTCGGCAATAAATACCAAAGGAATCTGTTGTAAGTATCCAGGGAATTCTAACAAAAAAATGGATAGAAATTACAAGCAGATGAAAAAATGAACTAAAAAATGGTACTGATAATCAGAAACTCTACTACAGAGATGGACTAATCAGAGATGTGCTAACGCAAATGAATAAAGAAACATATGTGATAGTATATTAAATTGATTAGACTAAATGGAAACAACAAAATTGAAAAGAAACAATTAACCGTACATGTGAGTGTTGGTCGCTGTGAATTAGTAAAACAAGTCAGAGACCAAATTTGTTGCAAAACCACAACAGTAACTATGCACGAATGAACGACCACTTATGTTCAGACTAAATGTACTGGAAATTAACAGAAAAATTAGGGAGGGATAAAAATGTGTGTACTGACACAAAGTTTCTGAGTAAAGATAGATTATAACACAACACAAAATCTGCTTTAAGGTTTTTGTAAATTTAGTGACCCGGAAAGATTGTGTATAATCTTAAACAGTACATGAAAATAACAAAACACAGAACAAACTTATTGATAGTGAGATTCTCGAACGTTGTACAGAGTAGGAAGTCTGTTTCGTTCATGTAGACAGAGGCTCCTTAAAGCACATTTGCCCCCCACACATGCTTGTTAAGGACAAGGGCGGGCGCACTATGAGACCTCTGGGGTCATAGACCCCCACCCTGAAAAAAATTCTACTACTATTTGTAGGGTTTTGATTCATGGATCGCGCAAACGGAAGCATAATCAAACAAACAACCATGCAAAACCCTCCAAGGATCACAAGTCTAGATGCATAACGATAGTGAAGGTAAGAAATCATAAAGACACCTTTGGGTTCTCCTTGATGACTTCAAAAGCGAATAGTGTCACGTTCTCTATAGTTGATCCACGCCTAGAGTTGATCCTAGATCTCCAATCTCCTTGGTGCTAGCCCGGAATGAAAGGAGGGTGAAGGAACCACGCAAAACGAGGCACAAAGAGGGGGTTCGGCCCTCTTGTGGCGTCGGGGACGAGGGGCGGCGGCAAGGGACGGGTTCGGCCCTTGTTGCTTGCTCTCTCTCTCCTTTGTTCTCTCCCACTCTTGTTATGATCATTAATGAGCATAAGTTATGAGGAAGGAAGGAAGGAGGGTCCTTTATATAGTCCAACAACTCCTTGTTAACTACCTAAAGGACTTATTCTAGTCCTACTAGAATTCAATTTAGTCCCTTCCTTGCAAATTAGTCCCTACTAAGTTTGCAAGGGTTTGCAAAGTGATCCTTCTAATTAATTAATCCAATTAATTAATTCCCAAATCTAGTACAACTCTATATAGCGTGTGACCCCATAGGTTCTATCTAGTTGGTAGCAACTCTTTGCTAATATGGAGCGGTTTCTAGCAAAACATCCATTCTAGCCAACTAATAGAATAGTCATCTAGACAACCTTGTACAAGTAATTGTCTCATCCTTTTGCCTCCATATCCGGATTGGACACGAGACATACAAGTCACACTCGTATATCCAATCCCTAGTTTCTCGATCCATGGAATAGCCTTATTCGTGCAAATAACATCAATATCCCATATATTGATTTATTTGAGTCTGGCCAGACATTCTATAAGCACTATCCTCGAGTGGCCTAGGATATTTGCTCCCGTTATGTGGGAGGGGCAAATCCTCTCTACGTCCACTACGATCTCTAAGCTTGCTTCTCATTGTATCCAGTACACGCCTTTATAACTACCCAGTTACGGTGTAGCGTTTAACGCTACCAAGATCACAATGATCCACAACTAGAATATCTAGTGACTTCAAGTCTAAGGATGACAATACCATTGTACCGCGAGAAGCGCTTGTGACTCAACACAACATGTATGTAGCCTTCTCGGTGATGGGTCAATCCAGTGCGACATTCCGTAATGCACACCTATGTGTTGGATCGTGATATCTCCATATCAATCCAACCCCATACTAGTCTATAGATGATTGTCCCATTTAATCATTATACTTGACTAGGGATATTTAAGATAAACAACACGATTGTAAATCTAAGGACTTCATTATATTAAATATCCAATAAATAATAAATGAATTTTCTAGCCAATTACAAATTCATACTAAACTAGATTGCCTCTAGGGCATCTATTCCAACAGTCTCCCACTTGCACTAGAGCCAATCTGGCGCATCTCGTATGCCCATACTCCTAGTGTGCCCTTCATGCTTCCACTGCGTGAGAGGCTTTGTGAGCGGGTCTGACAGATTATCATCTGTAGAAATCTTGTATATCCGAACGTCTCCTCTATCGATAATATCTCGAATCTAATGAAACTTCCTGAGCACATGCTTGGAATTCTGGTGCGATCTGGGTTCCTTTGATTGCGCGATCGCCCCAGTGTTGTCACAGAACAACTCCACTGGATCCGCAATGCTAGGGACCACACCAAGTTCAGAAACAAACTTTCTGATCCAAACAGCCTCCTTTTCTGCTCCATTTGCAGCAATGTACTCAGCCTCTGTTGTAGAATCAGCTACCGTCTCTTGCTTGGAACTCTTCCAGCTCACCGCTGCTCCATTCAGGCAAAACACATATCCCGACTGTGATCTAAAGTCATCTCTGTCGGTTTGGAAGCTTGCATCAGTGTATTCCTCACCGCCAAACATCAAGAAAGCATCCTTAGTTCTTCTCAAGTACTTTAGGATGTTCTTGACAGCAATCCAGTGACTCTCACCCGGATTGGATTGGTATCTGCTTGTCATACTCAAGGCATATGACACATCTGGTCTAGTACATAACATGGCGTACATGATAGATCCTATGGCCGAGGCATAGGGAATCCTACTCATGCGTTCCTTCTCAATCTCATTGGAAGGACAACCACTCTTCGAAAGAGTGATTCCATGTGACATGGGCAAAAATCCCTTCTTGGAATCTTGCATGTTGAACCGTTTCAACACCTTGTCAATATATGTACTTTGACTTAGGCCTAGCAACCTCTTAGATCTATCTCTATAGATCTTTATACCGAGTATATAGGCTGCTTCCCCTAAGTCCTTCATTGAGAAACACTTTCCTAGCCAATCTTTAACAGATTGCAGCATGGGAATGTCGTTTCCAAGAGTAGTATGTCATCCACATACAAGACCAGAAAAGCTACAGAGCTCCCACTAACCTTCTTGTAGACACAAGACTCATCTTCGTTTCTGATGAAGCCAGACTCTTTGACCACTTCATCAAAACGTTGATTCCAACTCCTAGAAGCTTGCTTCAATCCATAAATGGATCGTTGCAGCTTACAGACTTTGTTGGCTTGCTTTGGATCCTCAAAACCCTCCGGCTGTATCATATACACGTCCTCGAGGAGATTCCCATAAAGGAATGCTGTTTTGACATCCATCTGCCAAATCTCATAGTCGTAGTACGCTGCAATTGCAAGTAGGATTCGGATGGATTTGGTCATAGCGACTGGTGAAAAGGTTTCATCATAGTCAATACCATGAATCTGTCTGAATCCTTTAGCCACCAATCGGCCCTTATAGGTAATCACATTACCATCCATGTCGATCTTCTTCTTGAAGACCCACTTGCACCCTATGGGTCGCGCCCCATCAGGTGGTTCCACCAAAGTCCATACTTTGTTGGCATACATGGATTCCATCTCGGATCTCATGGCCTCAAGCCACTTCTGTGATTCTGGGCCATTCATGGCCTCCTCATAGGTAGTAGGCTCATCATCTATGAGCATCGTGTCGCCGGAATCAGTTACGAGAAGTCCGTACCTCTCGGGTTCCTGGCGCACTCTACTAGATCTACGAAGCTCTTGTGTTACCTGAACAGGTGGCTCCACAACTGCTTGTGATTCCTGTTCATGTTCCATAATCGGTTCAGCGATTTGTGGTTCTTGAACTTCTTCAAGCACTACATTCCTCCCACTTGATTCTTTAGAGACAAACTCTCTTTCTAGAAACACGCCGGTCCGAGCAACAAACACTTTGTTCTCGGTTGGATTGTAGAAGTAGTATCCCTTAGTTTCCTTAGGGTACCCCACAAATTTACACTTATCCAATTTAGGCCCTAGCTTGTCTGATTGTAAACGTTTTACATAGACATCGCAGCCCCAAATCCTCATAAACGACAGTGTGGACGCCTCCCACTCCACATCTCATATGGCGTCTTCATGACTGATTTAGATGGAACACGGTTAATGGTGAAAGCTGCACTTAATAGAGCGTAGCCCCAAAATGATAATGGAAGATCGGTTTGTTACATCATAGACCGAACCATATCCAATAGGGTTCGATTTCTCCTCTCGGACACGCCATTCCATTGTGGCGTTCCGGGTGGAGTGAGTTGGGACACTATCCCACACTCTCTAAGATAGTCGTCAAACTCTTGGCTCAAGTATTCTCCTCCACGATCCGATCGTAGAGCTTTGATACTTTTGCCAAGTTGCTTCTCTACTTCATTCTTGAATTCTTTGAACACTTCAAAGGATTCGGATTTTGCCCTCATAAGGTACACAAATCCATATCTACTGTAATCATCAGTAAACGTAATGAAGTAGACGTAACCACCCCTGGCAGGCGTGGCAAATGGCCCACACACATCGGTATGTATGAGCGCCAATTGCTCACTAGTCCTCTCACCTTTCTTATTGAAAGGGGATTTTGTCATTTTTCCCAATAAACAAGCCTCACATGTCTCATATGATTCAAAATCAAATGAGTCTAGTAATCCATCTTTATGGAGTCTAGATACACGTTTCTCATTTATGTGGCCTAAACGACAATGCCATAAATAAGCAGGATTTAAATCATTTATTTTAATCCGCTTGGTATTAATGTTGTAGACAGGATTGCTTAGATCAAGGACATAAAGTCCATTAAATAATTGCGCACTAAAATAGTGAATATTATTTAAATAAAAGGAACAACAATTGTTCTTTATTGAAATAATAAAACCTTCCTTGTCCAAACAAGAAATAGAAATAATGTTTCTGCTCATAGCAGGCACAAAATAGCAATTATTTAATTCTAAAAATAATCCTGAAGGCAGAGATAGCTCGCACACGCCTATGGCCAACGCAGCAACCTTTGCTCCATTTCCAACGCGCAGATCTACCTCCCCTTTAGCCAATCTTTTACTTCTCTTTAGATCCTGCATATTTCGACAAATATGAGATCCACATCCAGTATCTAATACCCATGATGTAGAGACAGTTAAATTGACATCTACAACAAAAATACCTGGTGGTGGTGGAATCACTATTCCAAGCCTCTTGTCCTCCAGATATTTTGGGCAGTTCCTCCTCCAGTGTCCAGGTTGACTACAGTAGTGACATTCACCCTTAGTCACGACCTTGGCAATGCCACCAACAGGCTTAAGGGCTTGTTCCTTGGTCTTGGCAACTGACTTGCCTTTGCCCTTGGAGGAAGAGGCAAACGTTTTGCCCTTTCCTTTATGCACCATCATAATGGCCTTGCCCTTACCCTTGTTGTTGCTCTGTTCAGCCGTCCTCAACATGTTGAGCAAATCTGGCAGTGGTTTAACGATCTCGTTCATGTTATAGTTCATAATGAACTGTCCATAACTCTCGGGCAACGATTGCAACACGAGATCGGTTGCCAACTCTTGGCCGACCGGGAACCCAAGCCGGTCGAGATTCTCCAAGTATCCGATCACTCGGAGTACATGGGGTCCCACCGGATTCCCTTCTGCCAGATGACATTTGAACAGTGCCTTTGAGACCTCATACCTCTCTACCCTCGCCTGCTCTTGGAAGAGCTGCTTTAGATGTTCGATCATATCGACAGCATTCATGTTCTCATGTTGCTTTTGAAGCTCAGAGGTCATGGTGCAAAGCATTAGGCAGGCCGCATCATTAGCGTCATCAACACGCTTTTGATACGCCTTTAAGGCAGCAGGTGTCTGATTCTCTGGACCTTCTGAAACTTGCTCCTCTATTGCGTACAGCTTCTTCTCTTGCTTGAGAACAATTCTCAAGTTTCTGTACCAATCAAGAAAGTTGGTTCCAGAGAGCTTGTCCTTCTCAAGGACAGATCGTAGGGAATGTTGTGAACTCGATGAGTTGTTTGCCATTTGGAATTCTACAAAAGGAAAATACGCAAGTTTTAGTATTTGTGAATTTTTTTGACTATATTTAATAATGGCTAGTTTATTAAATATAGCTCCCACTATTTTTCTACGGATTAATAACCCTCAAGATATTAATGCGGAAAATATCCTTATATTTTCTAGTGGGCCAAGATCCATCTTTTTCATCTCCTTATGAGCTTGCTTTGGCAAGTCACCCATAATTCGACTACTTCTTAGGTAGGAACAATTCCAATTGCATCCCATATGCAACTCTTGGTTCAATCGGGCAAATAACTCCTTATTTATCCATCCGTATGGATAATCCCAATTGATTGCCTCTAGGTTTCTTAATCAAATTAATAGCCTAGTTGTGTTCAACCTCTTATCTAAACAATTGCACATTGTTACGTGCCATCGCATTCCATCATTATGAACCAAGTCGCCATGCTTTGGCACGCACGAACTTGATAAATAATGATGATAATGAGTGTTTAAATAACGAGAAGGCAAGAACACAATATTTTAATTTTGAGGGATTTTAAATTCAATTATTTTGTTGATCAATATCAACTAATCTATCTATTTGAGTTTGGGCACAACTCCAAATAATAGATCCGGGTTGTCTAATTATCTTATTATCCTAATTGCATGCATCATTCATACACCAACCACACAAATAATAAGACAATAAATAAACAACCACAAAACAGAAATTAAACGTGATGTGGATATGGCCTTTTCTAGACTAAGATAATTCCAAGCCAATGGAATTATCTATGAACCCTAAACAAACACATCTCCATGCGTCTTGATCTTTTGGTCCATCCTTCATAGTCATGTGGTGTGCTCCATGCTCCATGCTCCATCTTTTGTGGCTTCTTTGGCTTTGGGCTTCTTTTCTCCAATCTTGGCTAACAATCTACTTTATGTAGCACTAGCTAATATCTATACTAAATAAAATAAATCTCACAAGTTGAGAAAAAAAATGGCACGCAGGCCATAAAACCCTAATTAATTATTACAATTAATTGATCAGCTCGCAGGCCGTAAAACCAAACCACAAAATTAAACATCCACATCAAACCACATCCTAAGGTCATATCCAATCACCATGCGATTTGCACATAAACAGTTAAAATCTAATTTTAACGCGCTTGGTCAATTTTAATTTATTTTAGGATTTCTAGGGTTAAAACGGTCCATGGGCCCAACAATCCAATTGTCCGGGCCCAAACAAAGTGAACCATAAGGCCCTAGGGTCGGCCCGGCCCAAAACCCGCAAGCTAGGCCCGCGGGTTAGGGCCGCCCGGCCCCTTAGGGCGGCCAAGCTTGGGCGGCAAGCAAGGGGGCGGTCCCCTAGGGGGCCGAACCTCCTCATGGGGGTTGTTTCCAAAACAACTCCCTTGCTTGGAGCCCAAGTTTGGTTGTTTCCTTGTTTTGGGAGAACTCCTTCTTCCCCAAGGATGCCCAAACCCTAGATCTAAGATCCTAAAATTTCTCAAACTCACCAATTCATGCATCCAATGCAAAATTGGGTCTTGTTATGATCTAATTATTGACAAATTGCATCCCATGCTTGATTTGTCTTGTTTTACGCGATAAACAACAAATTAAGGTGTAAAACAACAAGAATGTAACACATAAACTAAGTTTATGCTCTATGACCTGTGGCTCTGATACCACTGTAGGGTTTTGATTCATGGATCGCGCAAACGGAAGCATAATCAAACAAACAACCATGCAAAACCCTCCAAGGATCACAAGTCTAGATGCATAACGATAGTGAAGGTAAGAAATCATAAACACACCTTTGAGTTCTCCTTGATGACTTCAAACGCGAATAGTGTCACGTTCTCTATAGTTGATTCACGCCTAGAGTTGATCCTAGATCTCCAATCTCCTTGGTGCTAGCCCGGAATGAAAGGAGGGTGAAGGAATCACGCAAAACGAGGCACAAAGAGGGGGTTCGGCCCTCTTGTGGCGTCGGGGACGAGGGGCGGCGGCAAGGGACGGGTTCGGCCCTTGTTGCTTGCTCTCTCTCTCCTTTGTTCTCTCCCACTCTTGTTATGATCATTAATGAGCATAAGTTATGAGGAAGGAAGGAAGGAGGGTCCTTTATATAGTCCAACAACTCCTTGTTAACTACCTAAAGGACTTATTCTAGTCCTACTAGAATTCAATTTAGTCCCTTCCTTGCAAATTAGTCCCTACTAAGTTTGCAAGGGTTTGCAAAGTGATCCTTCTAAATAATTAATCCAATTAATTAATTCCCAAATCTAGTACAACTCTATATAGCGTGTGACCCCATAGGTTCTATCTAGTTGGTAGCAACTCTTTGCTAATATGGAGCGGTTTCTAGCAAAACATCCATTCTAGCCAACTAATAGAATAGTCATCTAGACAACCTTGTACACGTAATTGTCTCATCCTTTTGCCTCCATATCCGGATTGGACACGAGACATACAAGTCACACTCGTATATCCAATCCCTAGTTTCTCGATCCATGGAATAGCCTTATTCGTGCAAATAACATCAATATCCCATATATTGATTTATTTGAGTCTGGCCAGACATTCTATAAGAACTATCCTCGAGTGGCCTAGGATATTTGCTCCCGTTATGTGGGAGGGGCAAATCCTCTCTACGTCCACTACGATCTCTAAGCTTGCTTCTCATTGTATCGAGTACACGCCTTTATAACTACCCAGTTACGGTGTAGCGTTTAACGCTACCAAGATCACAATGATCCACAACTAGAATATCTAATGACTTCAAGTCTAAGGATGACAATACCATTGTACCGCGAGAAGCGCTTGTGACTCAACATAACATGTATGTAGCCTTCTCGGTGATGGGTCAATCCAGTGCGACATTCCGTAATGCACACCTATGTGTTGGATCGTGATATCTCCATATCAATCCAACCCCATACTAGTCTATAGATGATTGTCCCATTTAATCATTATACTTGACTAGGGATATTTAAGATAAACAACACGATTGTAAATCTAAGGACTTTATTATATTAAATATCCAATAAATAATAAATGAATTTTCTAGCCAATTACAAATTCATACTAAACTAGATTGCCTCTAGGGCATCTATTCCAACACTATTTTCATTTTTTTCGAATTAATTCTAAAAGGTCCCTAGAAAATTTTGTGGACAACCTCAGTTTACTTGAAACTTATACATATAAGCCCTCATCTTAAGTGGTTTTTTAATTTAAATATTACAGATTGATCGATGCTATGTCAAGTGGTATCTTATTGAGAACAGAAACAAACACAGGATCTTGACAGAGAGAGACCCATGATAGCACGAACATAGACGGGAAAGAGGTATGACCATGAAACTTCGACAAATCGATTGTGGTTGTGGCATGTTCTATTGCTATTCGCCTTCCTCATCAAGCGTAGCTCCATGCTCCAGCTATCCTTCCTACCTTTTCAACTTTTTCTAGTTTGCAACTTGGGATTTGACTTTGGGTAAGAATACCGATTCCTTAACCCTCAATTACAACTTATGGGTATTCACATACTTCAATCAATTTGAAATTCTTTGTCAATCTATTCAAGTTTTATTATTAAATATGTGAAATTATATATGTTACAATTTTTATCCATGGCTACCAGAAGAATATTTGTAAACCCTAGATTAGTTATTTTCTTAATTGCTTGGTTATGCTCTATTAATTGACAAAATTACTCCTTGTACTGATAGTTTTCCAACCCAGGATATGTGTCTGTGTATTGTACTTTCAGTTCCTTTTCACTAACCTTGTTGATATTTTTATATCATATTACCTAATTGATTTGTTTTTTATATATTTGATTAGATGAATTGACTGAAACGTTTTCTACTCTGGTCTAGTTTTTATCTCAACAAAGCTCCTTCACTTCCAAAATGTTAGTTAGTTGTTTGAAAGTATAAGCTCGGTCTTATTTATGAATTCTACCATGGTTGATCAAGTATCAAGCATATTGAGTTTCATATTCATAGATATTGTTTTTATGTTGCAGTTATGTTGAAGTATTTCAAGGCAATGCCATCAATCAGCCCATCGGAAAACGACGAGCCAGCCTCAAGAGTCTTCAAATACCACTTTTCAATAGAGTGACTTGCCCACACTTGAATCGGATCCTGGGAAACGTCCATCTATATGGGATTACGATCCTAACTTATGAGGTCAAGTTTTTAGAGCACACATAGAGAAAGGCCCTTGTCAACCCGTGATCACGAATTTCCTTAAAAGTTATTGGATTAGCCGAGAAGATTCACTACTAGGTGGTATGATGGTTCTGAGGATTGGTTGGAATACAATATTTCAAAAGACACAATTTATTGTCTTTACTGTCATCCCTTCAAGCCCCATGAAGGAGGAGGATGTGATGCTTTTTCAAATGATGGTATTAACAATTGGAGGAAAAAGGAAAGACTGATTGTCCATGTTGGTGAATTGAACAGTGCTCACAACCTTGTGGCTACCCAGCCGATGGCTGTAAGGAATCAAAAGCAAAGTATCACATCTAACATTGATAACTACACAGTCGGAGAAAGTATCAACTATAGAGTTCGGCTGAATGCTTCTATTAACTGCATTAGATTTTAATTGCGACAGGGGCTTGCATTCAGCGTGCATGATGAATCAGAGGACTCATTGAATCGAGGTAAATTTTTGGAGCTTTTAACATTTCTTATAGATCATAATGAAACTGCTCGCGTTGTTTCTTTGAAGAATGCACTAGAGAGTATCAAGTTGATATCTCCACATATCCAAAACGATATTGTGAATGCATGAGCTAGTGAAATATCTTTGTGTATTATGAAAGAACTTGGTGATAAAAAGTTTTCCGTTCATGTTGATGAATGTCGCGATCTCTCAGTGAAAGAGCAAATGGAGATTGTTATAAGATATGCGGATGACCTTGGACATGTTGTTGAACTATTTTTGGGTTTGAGGCATGTTGCAAACACCGATACTTGTTCACTAAAGGGGGTTGTTGATAAACTTTTCTCTACATACGGATTAAGCATGTGTAGCTTACGTGGACATGGATACAATGGGGAAAGTAATATGCAGTGGCAATTCAATGGGTTGAAAGCTCTAATTTTAAGAGAGAATGAGTCAGCATATTATGTTCATTGCTTTGCACACCAACTTCCTCTAGCTCTTGTATCCATGACAAGAAACCACAGTCTTGTCTCTGATTTCTTCAACTTGATTTCGCGAATTGTAAATGTCATTGGTGACTCTTGTAAGCGTCGATATCTTTTACGGGAAAAGCAAGCAACTAAAATCAAACAAGCTTTGAGCAACAATGAAATTGATAGTGGCCAAGGTCTGAATCAAGAGACTACTCTTCAACGAGCAGGAGATACAGGATGATGTTCTCCTTATGGTACGTTATTAAGCTTGCATGGTATGTTTTCTTCTACCATTGCAGTTTTAGAAATTATAGAGAATGAGGGGACCAATGGGACCACAAGGGGTGAAGCATTGAGTTTCTTGAAGGCTACTCAATGTTTTGAATTTATCTTTGTCTTACATGCGATGGTATCCTCGTTGGGCATCACTAATGAGCTATCATAGGACTTATAGAGAAAAGTCCAAGATATTGTGAATGCGATGAAGTTTGTTGAAACTTCAAAAAGATAATTATAGTCATTGAGGGAAGATGGGTGGGAATCTCTGATTGAGGATGTTAGTTCTTTTTGTAAGAAAAATGTCATCGATGTTCCAAATATGAGTGACCCATATGCTAGGCAAGGAAGGTCAAGGCGTAGAATGCATGAGTTGTGAGACTCTCGTTTTTATCGAGTTGAAGTATTAGTGATTTTGGTAGACACACAATTGCAAGAGTTGAATAGTCGTTTCCGTGAGGTGAATACAAAGTTTCTTCTTACAATGTTATGTTTGAGCCCTTGTGAATCATTTCATGCTTTTGATAGGGTGAAGTCGGTCCGGTTTCTCAGTTTTACCCGAAGGAATGCAGTGAGATTGGATTTCTGGCCCTTCTTTGTCAGCTTGATAATTACAATAATGATGTGAAATCAGATCCAAAGTTTTGCACTTTGAAAGGACTGAGTTATCTTTCTCAGCAAACGGTGAAGACAGGAAGACACGTTGTTTATCCATTGATTTTTAAGCTTATGCCATTGGGGTTGATTTTACGTGTTGCAACTGCTACAGTAGCTAGAAAGAGCATTTTCCTCTATGAAGATTCTGAAGGGTCGACTATAGATTCGTATGGGGGATGAGTGGTTGAATGATAGTTTGGTTACTTATATTGAGATGGAAATATTTAGTAGTATACCAAATGATGCTATTATGTGCCGCTTTCAGCACATGTAGCCACGCAGAAGCCCACAGTAAGTGTTTTTTTTTCATTTTCTCGATGGTTTTATTTATATATATATATATTCAAATAACTACCATAATATTAGTAACCAAAAAAAAGCATAGAACAATAGCCATGGCACCCCCTAAAACTTGCTGGCCAAAGTTTCCCTCACAAGCAGCTCTTTGTTCTCCTCTGGAGCTTCCTCAAAAATCACCAGGTGCTCTTTTCTGTATCATACCCATCTTGGCCAGTTTGCCACCCATGGCAATACCATATGTTCCCATAGTAAGCTTCAAGCAACTTACAGTGCTTATCTTGAAAAATGCCTTCATAACCTGCTGGTCCACGCTCTCCCATTTTACTTCCATCTTTGTTTAGAGTCATATATTTTATAACAAATTGATATCATGTTAGCCTTTTATCATTAGCTATGAAATGTTAGGCTTATGTTTGTCAAGAAGAAAACAAGTGTAACTACTTCTACTAGCTTATAACTTGTGCATTATCATATGATATCAAACTATTAACTAACGACGCATTTATGATTTTTGTTCACTATCTTGTGATGCAAAGAGCAAAAAAATCTATGAACATATGCAATATAATATCCTTTGCATGGTGAAAGAAGCTTTTGATGTTGGTTTGTGAGTTTATGTTCATGTTTACCATTCTATTTAAATATTGTCTTATTCTTTTTGGTTTGCAGCTTTTCTAGTCTAGTATGAATTGTTTTCTGGACATATTGTATATTGTTTCTGGATATATTGTGGACGTACATTTCTTGGTTAATTGAAATTCATACATACAGTTAAAAAAATAGTGTTACAAGAAAATGAATATTTTAGTGCATTAGAGTGGTTGGTGTGCCCCCGTGACCCCAAATTCCTGCGTCCAACGCTGATTGTGGATTGCTGGAACGCCTGCTTCCCGGGATGAAAGATTCCTCGTGGAAAGCACTGTACACCCCGCATACGACGAACTGAGACTACGGAGAAGTTTATTTTTTGAAACTTTTTAGAGCTGGAGAATTTGTTAGTGTCAGATAGTCTCGAATGGGGAAGAAGCCCGACAATTTATTGAATCAGTGATGTTGGTTGGGAACAGTTGCATATGTTCAAATTTGAACAGACAATTGCAATTGTTCAATTAATTGTTTAACATAAATTAAAAATTAATTTCAGTTAGTAAAAAATTAATTAGTTAGTATTTGACCCAAAAATTAACACTTGTTGAATCACACTAACTAGCCAGCCCACACCACACCGTGACACGGCCTGGCCGGCCAGATGCACGGCGGCGGCGTGCACGCGTGTGGTAGATAAACTCTTAAGTTTCCTCCTTCACTCAAGATGTGGTTTCTATTTTCTTTACAAAACAAATTTGATCAAGATTCCATTTTGAGAGTTCGATTTGATCATTCATTTCTTAATGGTTTTCGATGCATGAGTTACAGAAACTACCACTAAGTTGTTCTCTGTCTAAAGACGTAATTGGTGTTGTTAGCTCACAAGTAAGCCCGGTTAAAATCGAGCTCGAACTCGGTACAAAATGATGTCCCAACCATTTCTTCCAACAACAATTAGCCTCAACAAAGCTAGCGCAGCTAGCATTAATTATAAATGTGACTTTACCTAATCGATTCTAGTTTGAGCCTCCTCCTCTAGGGGGCTTTGCTTTTAGGAATGAGTTGGTTGTTGTGTATGGTTTCTTGAGGGCCAATACCACACCATAATAAGTTATGCATAACTGGCATGGGCTCACTAGTGGATGTTATCATTTGATCATGAAACAAAGCTCGTGGGTATATCTTCTTTATCCCTCTCTTTTTCTTTGGGATTACAAAAGAAAAGAAATAAACAAGGCCATGATAGCTCACTTGTGAGTCCCCACTCCAAAGGCATATCAAAAAGTAGGGTTTATAAAATCATGAACAAACAGAGAGTAAAGAAGAAAACAACATTAACATAAGTGAAAAAGGAAAGAAAAACAGAGTAAAGCTGTCATTGCTCTGTTTCTTCTTCTTCTTCATCACCTTCCTTTTAAAAAGCTAATGCAAACACACCTCAAATCCCCCCAACAATAGTCCCACATTTCAGAAACTGCTGCAACCCTCTTGAGATCTGTAACATAGCACAGAGACCATGAAAGGCAGAGAAACCAAAGGGCCTCCATCAGCAGATCTCTTGGTTTGTTTCCCATCAAGAGCCCGCTTGAGTCTAATGCCAAAGACCATTTGTAGTCCTTCAAGACCAAATGAACACAACAATCGCCACCACCACCACCACCACCAACAACAACAGCACCACCAGTCTCACCTGAAAAGATCAACCACCAGACGCGTCAGCGGCGGAGGAGCATATGCTAGTCCTCTTTTATGGGCTAAAACAAAGCCAATGGGATCGGAAATTTCCGAACCCACGTCCCCAAAAGTCACCTGCGCCGGTCAGATCAAAGTCCGGTCGAAACCCAATTCTTCATGCAAGAATTGGCAGTCGGTGATGGAAGAAATCGAACGCCTACACCACAGTAGAGAGCAAAAGAAGAAGTCCAATTGGTCTGAAGCTCTCGGGTTCAAGAAAGATGCCATGCAGTTCTTGACTTGCTTGAGAAATATAAAGTTCGATTTCCAGTGTTTCGGGTCATTCCCTGCTTCTGTCCTGAGCTCTGACGATGAAGACGACGATGACGCAGACGAAGACGACGATTGTAGAGAAATGAATGAAATGGGTTTGGAAGAAGAGCTAAAAGACGAGTCTTCAACTCCCGTATTCTCGAAATGGTTCATGGTATTGCAAGAAGAACAGAGCAATACGTTGAAGATAACAGAGCACGAAACAGAGAAGTTATCAAAAGAAGAGCCTATCATCGGATCCTGTGTTCCACCACCAAATGCTCTTTTACTAATGCGTTGCAGGTCTGCTCCTGCTAAATCGTGGCTAGAAGAGAGAGATGAGGAAGAGAAGAAGAAGGAAACAGAGAAGGAGGAAGAAAAAGAAAAAGAGAAGAAAACAGAGTCAGCTATGGAAGAGGAGATCAAGAAAAGCAATAGCTTGGCTATGTTGATGAGATACGACGCTGATTTCTACAAATTGTCGTGTGACATTGCTAAAGAAACATGGGTTGGTGGTGGTGTTGGAGAACAATTCTCAAGGAGTCGAAGTTGGAAGAGATGATTTGATGATCAAGGTGACAACATTTCTTTTTTTGTTTGCTTGAGATTGCGTCATATAGAATTTGATATTTGGCTTTTGCAAGGTTGAAATGTATTAGGGGTCTAAGTTGTGTGAGAGATCCAAAATCAAGCTACGTATTAGCGTTATAGCTTGGATTTTGTGATTTGAATAGTGTTCCTATTTTTTACTTTTGCGAGAAATGTATAACATGTACAGCTTTGTCACTTTCTTTAATCTCCAAAGAACAATGCATAAATGTTATAAGTACTTGTAATTTGATTTGACATGGAATAATGATTATTTTTGTTTCGATTTGTTGTATATAAGGTTCATGTCAAACATACGTTTTATTAATGAACATAGACTTTCCGGTAAAATATATTAGGTCATCGCCAATCCCCCAAAGCGAAGGAGAATGGATGACCATGTATACCGGTAACTATAAAATAAATTTCAGAAATAAATGCGACATTCTTTTATTTTTGCTAGATTTTATAAATGTTGGCATGTTATCGGTTCATTTCAATTAAATTTCATATAAAAAAGAAGTTAAAATAAGTATTTTAACGATATGAAAAATGTAAACAATTGTAATAACACTGTATTTTTTAGAATATATAATTTTTTTCTTGAGGAAATAGCATATATAACTTTTCTTTTCTATTAGTATTACTACATTTATTTTTAAATTATAAATATCTTTTCTAATTTCATTTGAATTTATTTTTAAATTATAAATATTTTTTTCGAATTTCATCTAAAAAATAAATTTAGGGGGGGGGGGGGGGGGGGTGCCGTTTGTAGACGATGAGTAGCTAGCTTGGCAAAGGGAGGGAGAGAAAAAGGGTAAAATGGTGTGGCGGGGGAGGGGGAGGGGTTTGAGATGCCCTCAATATGTATTTAATTTTTTTATGGGTTAAATAAGATCTTCCAAGCAAAGTGTTGTATAAATCGATAGGGTTTTAAACTAGTACTTCTAATAAAAGTTGGGTAGATAAATTATGTTTTTCTCCTGGACTGCTTTAACATAACTCTTGTACCAAACGGGCTCCTAATTCTACAAAACGGGTTAGTTGTAAGTAAGGATATGTGATGGGTATTAATGAATTGTGTTCAATGGTTACAATCTAGCAAGTAGTGAACATGGATGAAGAAAATATATATGAAAAGATAGGGATTTTAGGAGCAAAGGGGATTGAAATAAGCCGTAAATGCCGTAGAGGAAATTGACAGCCATACGACTTGTGTTGTTCAATTGTGTACCTTGAGAAGAATTTGACCCATATACTTATAGAAGTCCAATTGTCTCAGCCAATGGAAATTAAGTGGTTGTACAGAGCATCACAACCTATGAAAGGCGCTTATGACCTCGATCTCCGGAAATCACTGTCAGCAGAAGCGGACTTTTATATACAGATGGTCTGGCAAGTCAACTCCACATTATATACGGGGCGCAGATGGGACGACAACCATTTAAGATGAGTCTTATTCTAGCCTCCAAGCCATTAAGTCCCCTAGTTCGTGTGCGAGTTGCAATCTGCGAGGGGACCCGGTCTCATGGTCTTCATATGCTGACATGGAATGGTCTGGTTTGCATGGAGCATCGTAAAGTGGCCAGCTGTGAGTTGCTGATAGGTCCATGTGGCTGCGAACTAGGACCATATTTTTTACTATCTACATTAGCCCCATTGCCTATGAATCCAGCGCGCGGGTTCAAGCGCACTCCTGAATGAGAGATTGATGATCACAGAACTGAGACATAGAATCATTACATCGCACGTTCACTCGGAAGAAGAGCATGACATAACGGCTCCAACTAGATAGCATAATCAGGTCTTCCAAGGCCCTTAGCAATTTGAGTTTTGTGAAGACTAGGAGTAGCTTCGCAACCCCTTAGTTTTGGTGAGTCATCTTTCCACTACCAGATAACAACAAGCCAACCTTTATGCCAGGCGGCGTTGTAAAGTCCCAGTTATGCATGCAATCTTTTACTGACTGATCCCACGACTGATTAATGTCGATGATTGATCTGACCGCTAAAGTAATTAAGTGCCATATATGTTGTCTTGGTGGTTCAATTAAAAGAGGGTTTTCGAATAATGAATTATAATTGTGAATGTATTGGTTTCTTTGAGTATAGAAACAGATGAGCTTAGACATTTTCAATCTTTGACCTTCAACTAGTTTCCAGGGAACAAGATTTTTTCAGCAAAGAAAATATTTCAACGACTTGGACTCTTCGTCTCGAAACTTAAATCAGAAAGGCTTTGAAGCTTCACTACATCTGGTATAAGCAGTTGGCTTCCAAACATTTTAAAAACTATGTAGGGATTTTCTAGGGTTTTTATCAGACCAGGAAAGAGATCGAAAAGTTAATTGATTTGGGTAGGGGAGAAGAGATTGACATAAAATTGACTCTATGTAAACTGGGATTTGATTATGTTCTCCCCTTTCAGAAACATGTCTAGTCAGAAAGATGTCGAAGAGTAAGGTTGAGGAAAATTTCGCTATTCCAAAATGATTTTGGAGGAAAGCCCCTTGGTTTGATGGGTGCGATTACTACCACCCTCTTATTAGGGTTTCTAGAAAGAATGTGAAAACTGCTGGTGCCTAATACAGGTCAACTGTTTCACCAATCGTACTATTTATTTATTTAATTAGTTTCCTTAGTTGTTATTTAATTAGTTAGTAGACTGGGCTGGACCCGTTAGGTCAAATTGTCTAAACGCTATAAATCAAATTCGTCTACAGTCTCCAATTAAACTGTAACATCAATCACAAATCACATAATTATCATGCTTTGTACATCATGCGTTATGGTTATTATTTTTCAATACATCATGCATTAGAGGTGTTAGTGTTTTGTTTTTGTGTTCGTGTACGTGTGTGTTTGTGTGTGTGCCTGAGCGATAACAAACATTCTATCAATTGGTTCTTTCATTGATCTTTCACCAATCAATTGGTGAAATTATGACGAACTTATCGGCCCAAATTACAGATTCGTTGGATTCGTTTCAGCAAGTCTTGAATGAATTCAGGAACAATATGATGGCGGTATTGGAACACTTTATCGAACAACACTAGGACAAGTTCCTGGAGCAGGAATAGCTTGTGCCAGAGCAGGAACACCAACCGCTTCCAACCCAATCGCAGATACTGCAGAACTCCCAAAAAGAGCAACAACCACCACCATCTCTGCAGGTGGAACCCCGAACAAGAGCACGAGCCGCAGTCGCTGCCATTGAAGCCGGCAACACCACTCTAGGCGACCAGCGAATCAACCCAGATCGGAGCTTCTACCACCAACACCCCTGTCGCTGCCCTCAATTTTGTTGCTCCATCCCCATAGCAGGTCTAATACTTCAATAGATGGAATCCCCAATCCCGACCCTGTTGCTTCAAGCGATCATTGAAGCTTGCGTCGCCACAACCCACAGTCGTTCATCCCGATGCTACAACAGCAGCAGCTACAAGCAAACACATGGCCTCCATACGAATCGACGGCGTTGGAACCTCTCTCAATGGCGGCCCAGCACTTCGACAACCCCCTAACATCGTAGCCGCACAGAACTGCCCCTACAACAACCACCTTCTAGCCACTGCCAACCTCAACCGCTCCCAACCAGCCGCCGATCAAATCCAGGAGCAATCAGATAGTTTTCCCTATCGTATCCGCTTGGACGCCAATGATTTCAACCTCACGGCTTCCAATCTCGCCAATTTTCAGCGCTGCAATCTCCAAGACTGTCGCTGCCGCTTCTGAGCGCTGCACGACCATCGGCGGACCCACCACCGTCGTCCCAAGACCAAACCCACCATCTGCATTTTCCAGCGGGTGACCCTCCACCACGTATTGGTTTTGCTCCTCAATGGCACAATGGGGCTAGGGTTGGAAATTGTTTTTTCTCCTCACCCACATTTTTGGGCCAAGTCAGCTTATACAATTTAGTTTATTTTTTCAAGTGGGTTGCACTCATCGTTTTGGATCTCGTTTTATGTTTGGAAAAAATGCAACAAGGAGGCTACTTTAGTTTTTGGACTTCATGATTCGACTTGAGTAAAACGCAATTTTCAACCATGGGGGAGTTTATACGGGTCAACCATATCATCAATTGTATTATTTTTTATTTAAATAGTTTAATTAGTTTTTTATTTAATTATTTTGAAGACCGGGCCGGGCCCGTTTGGTCAAAATGTCTTTGGGTTAGTATTATTAAAACAATGTAATCGTTCAGTTTTATTCATTGAATAAGAAATTTAAACTGTTGTGTTTTATTTTCGTGTTCGTGTACGTGTGTTCGTGTGTGTGCCCAAGCGATAGCAAATCTTCTATCAGTTGGTGCTTTCATTGAGAGGGATGATTGGAACATTATAGAACCTATGCTTATTTGTAAGGTTCTCATGAGGGATGATTGTGACATTATAGAAAGCAAAGATATTCATAGATTGGGTGTTGAGGCTCAGTACGACCCCTATTCTAAAGTCAACCATTGCTCCTACCACAACGCCATGGGAAGGTTCAAAAAAATACGGGTATTTATGAAACAGTTAGAGCTACCCAGGGGCACAAGGTTGCTCCCGATTCTGACCTGATTGACGCCTTTTTTTGGCGATGGTGTCCTAAAAAACACACCTTCCACTTTGTGGAGTACGATGCTACCCTAACTTCAGAAGATGGTTTGCTTTGATGGCTCTCACTCCGCAGGGCTTGGTCGATCTCTTAGTTCCTTCAAATCAATGGAGGAGTTGACACTGTTCAACCGCATCTCTAGCTCTACGAGAGATTTGCGCAAGGTGACCAAGTGGAAAGGAAACGTTCTTGACAAAGAACAAGTGTCCGCAACTTCCTCTCACAAGAATCCTTGGAAGAGATAGATATTGTATTTCTTAATGGAGTATGCACCTAAAGAGGATTACTCGAGTCTAGAAATAGATGAACGCCCTAACTAGGTGGTGGGTGCGGGTTCAATGATACTCTCTGCGGGTTTCTCTATGTATGGCTCTCCAGATTTGTTATGGATAGAGATACGAACGATAGTGTGTTCATGCACTTCATTTCCTTAGTTGTACGATTATCTTTAGGGTAGAGGCTCGTGCCAGTCAAGCTGTTCTTGGACACCCTACATGTACGGCTTGACCAGCTGGTTGAGGGCCTTGCGCAATTCCAGATAAAACGTGAATTGCTATCCTATTTAAACCAACAGTTTCTAAACATGTGGATTTATGAGTGATGGTCAAGATACGCTCCCATCTCGACAATTAAAGATTGGGAACTAATTTGAGGTTCTCGCGCCCCGTGTCTTAGTGCGCTAGGAGGTGATATGGGACCAAAAGTGTGTGTCATTCTTTTGGTATTTCCTGCAACCTAGCATCGAAATTAAATTTTTGTCCCTACAGTGGAATTTCTTGGATTTTGTTTCAACACATTCCTTCACCTGACTGGATGCAAAGAGATTGAGGCTTCAAATGTGCTTCATAACCAAATTTATTCTGCCAAGATTTATTTGATTTGGCTCATGTGGGGCTCCCTTCCCGCATTACAAGACAGTGGGGCACAGTCTGCAAAAAAGTATGAAGCTACTTTTTCAACTACGACCCACATCGTGTGAGATTTCAGTTTGGTACTGATCAAGACGCAACGGGAATTTGGTTTCCTGATATATGGATTGCATGTTATCATCGATTTATCTCAGACAAGACTTCGGATAAGATGCTCTGATCAACTTGCCCTATTTTCTCCCAAGCGCTATTCACAGAGGGGATCCCACTAAATGTTGGCTGGCGTACTGGCGCCTTCAAGTGGAGAAGTATACTTATATTTCTATTTTCTTATAAAGGTGGTCCTCTTGTAAAACTGAAGGACATCCCAGGATACAAAGGTCACAACTCCCTTAAAACGTACATTATGGTTATTATTCCTTACTTGATAAGCAGCAGAACCATTACGCAAACCTCCTGATGCACAAGGGCATTGCGGGTGCTCAACAAAGCTATACAGCGATGCATAATCTATCAGAGCGGTTATATAAGTTATCACAAACTACTCGATTTTCACTTCTTTTCATGGGTATATCTAATTTGAAATAATGCTTTGATGTGAAGTGTTATCAAGTTTGCAGTGCTTGGTAAGATGGTTTGGGGGTAGCGAGAGGAATAAGACAACTCATGTTTTGGTGAAAGAATGCATAATGCTCATGTGGGATGTTCAGACTTTTGATCCCATGGATGAGACTTTGAGAGAGGTCTTGGGGGAAATATTGACTAGGTTCAAGACTTTACTTAACAACTCCGATACTTTCTCAATTTGCTCTTCTGTCATTGTTGGTGATCAGTCAAGTTCGGAAAGATCCACATGTGCTTAAGGTGCCTCAAAGATCCTGTAACTAAAGTGGATTAAACCTCTGCGTGGCACCACTGTCAAGAATCCATGATGGTATAGATTGCACCCTTGAGTGTGCGGTGGCAACATGTGCACGTGAAGTCCAGGGGGAGCTGGGCGCCGAGTAGGATGGACTGGGGGATCCTGGGCGATAGCCTGTCAGATGAGAAGTCCGAAAGTCATGGTACTGCTGAAGCATCTAACCAAACTGTGAACACTGATGAATCTTAAGGGATACTCTTGAGAAGGAAGATTTACAGGCTCGGGGTGAGAGAAAAGTCTGGAGCGACAGGGGATGGAGGAATCCAAAGCCAAAAGCTCTGAGGAGGCTGTGCAGGGAGATGATTTCGCCACTAAGGAATGCGCACAAGGGGTTCACAAGAGATCTTCGGGGATAAAGAGGGAGGTGAGTGCTTTCATTTTATGTTACTTATCCGAACATGAGTTTTATGGATTTTGTGTATGGTCTATCATCGAGAACTTTATTTTTGTTAGAATAAGTGGCGAGAAAGACCGAACTTGGCGCCATAGTTCAAGCAAAACAACCACAAACTTATGCACATATGGGCGGTTCTTACTTTTCAAATGGATAAATATGAGGAAGATACTTTACTCGAGACTTTTCCCGCATGTGAGATACATGTTTTGTAAATGTTGAGTCAGCATTTGTCCCCTTTTAACACAGAGGAGGTGAAAACTGTAGGTTTGAAACCCGTTGCCAAGAAGGATAGTGCAAGTGGGAGATTGAATTGATTGAAGTATATTCCTCTCCAAGCGATCCAGAAGAAACCAGGACGTTGAAGAAGAAGACTTGGCGAGGATGATAATCCTGATGAACCTAATCTTTCCATAAGTAAAGAAACTTCTTGAGAGGTCTTCATATTTCTTCTTTTTGTTTTCAAATGGTAATCATTTACATTATTCTTGTGCGCATACCGCTTTTTTTTTGGTGTATTTTCTGATGATGAACGGGGACGGAATGGAGGTCGCAGATGATGACAGGGTTGAGGATTTTTCATATGATTACTTGGAAGATCATGAAGTTGTGAATGTAACTCTACGTACGGAGGTACCGCTGATGCTGCAGTGTTTGAAGATATGGAAAATCCCCAAGTTTCTCTTAGAGAATTTGCTAATTCTTCCTCAAAGCAAACTGTTGAGCAAGTTGTGCCTGATCCTAGAACTGATTTTGCAGACATTGCTTCTCCTGCACCTGAGCCAATCATTGCAACAAATAATCACCAAAATCAAACTGCTCCTGTGGGCGCAGAGCTGGGTGTTCAAGTGGTTTATAGTTCCATTGCAAAGGTTTCTCCTTATGCACACATGACTCCTCCTATTGTGAAAAATCGTGCTTCTGAGGCACACAAGATCCATGTTGAAGAAACTCACACTCATGATGTTCAGGTTGAGGCAACTCTTCTCTTAAAAGTTTTTGGAAGTGAGGTTGCAAACTTGGTATCCACCTTCTCTCTTTTTTTCTTGCGTCCATCGAGAGACTGATGCTCTAGGGCAAGAAATTTATTGAAAATATCCTTTCAAGGGATAACTTAGACATTTCTCTCGCGCATGATCATCAAGAGTATGCTGCAGATGTGAAGCTTTCACCAGATAAATTACCCCATACGCAAGAATTATTAAACGAGTTGTAATTAAAATGAGATTCTTCCTCTGCTGCTCAAGGTCAGGGTTTCTCATCTAGATTCCTTTGTGCATGCCTCAGAGCTTTCCACAAATGTCAGAGCTGGGGTGTTTGATGAGATAGCTAGACTGCTGCAACTGTTCTGGTGTAGACTCTAGAGTGTACTTATAAAGCAGAGGCCAAAGCTTTCTGGGACCAGTTGAAGAAGGTTGAGGATTATCCTGGTAATATTCTCAACTTTGAATGGCTTCAAATTATGCTTGAGTGTTTGTCGCAATTTTTTTCACTAAGAAAATCTTCTTGAGAAACTCCATGCACTGGCTGAGGCTTGAGATAGAGTAATGTAATCTCGTGCCCAATTTGACGAGCTGGGCAAGCCCCTTCAGGCGGATTGAAGGGTGTATATATGACCAAGGATTGAAGGATATGACACTACAACAAATATTTCTTCCTTTGACAACAAAAGTTTTCGGTAGATAGCGTTGACTTGTCGGCAAAAATTCTACCGATGGAAAACTGTTTGCCGATTCGTGGTCAGCACAACTCTGTCTATAGAGTGATAGCCTACAAGCTAACTGTTTGTCAGCAGAAAGAGTAAGCCACGACATAAATTTGTCGGTAGTTTCTATTTGGTGACTATTTTTGATAGTCGCATTTAAAACTCCTGACAAACATATTTTCATGTGTAGTTAGATAGGTGAGAAGTTTGTCGGCACATCCATCTTTATTCTGACGTTACTTGCTTGTCACATTTATCACAACTTTATAAAAAAAAGAACTTCTACATACCATCAAAACATGTCCAACGACTGAAAGCCATACATAAACAAGATGCCATAAATTGACATTTTACATAAGAAACAAGTTGGCTACATACTGTTTCCCATCAGCAACATGTCATAACTTTGCATTTGCATATTATAAATGCAAAAACTAGCAAAAACTTAGCATCATACATACTCCACCATATGTACCAAGTTCAAAAACTACAAAGTCACGGAAGATTCTATCTAGTCTAGTTTAACCATATGTACCCATTTCAAAAACTCCAAAGTCATAGTAGATTCTAGTCTAGTTAACATAAATAATATAGGTAGTAGACCGCCAGTGGATCCTCCCATGGCCTGAACTATTGTACCACACACCACCTGGCCCAAAAAGCTAAAGTACTCCATTCCCCAACTCCTGCAAAGATTCATACATAAAGTTACTGTCTACTTGATTCCTAAAGTCGCTACTTAATTGATTAAATATTTAAATTCAGAAATTGAGTAAGCATATAGACAAAGTATAGAGGATATCGTACCGTTGAGATGAACGATCTCTGGACTGCATGAGGTTCTTTCCAAACAGCAAATTCAAACTGCGTAAGAACAAATACAAAATTTCAAATGATTAGGGAAGAATTCTACATCTGGGAATTGACACAAATATTCCAACATTTGGGTTTGATAGCTAATTAAGCCGAAAGAAACAATCATATTCAATTTTGTCACAACAAACACTTTTAAAAGTATGAAAGGTAATATCTCAGCAAACCTGGAGCATATCAAAGAGTCAAGTAACAGATCATGCCAAGACTAAGTGTAGATTACTTTTTTATTATCAAGGAAGAAGCGTGGATTTGAGTGTTCCAAATGACATACCTGGCCATGTGGCTTCCAATGTTAAGAGTTGTTAGAATTTTCATTAGTATGTGTCTTCTGTTCACTTCTAATATGAAATTCAAGGAGCATGAAGCATACTTTGGGACATTTTCATCTTGAACAGAAAGTCAAATGTCCAACGAAGTTACAACCTCAAAGTGCATAAGAGCAAAAGCACGTCAGTATCACAAAATGACATATATAAACCATTGCTGAAATGTTTTTAGATCAATGCACTAAACCAAAGGAGCATCTTGCGCGGTCTTCAACCCAAAAGAACGAAAGACAAGGTCGTGCTCGAGCTTTATGCCTATTCTGGAGACTCAATGTTAAATAATTAAAAAAAAAGACGAACAAAAACATAAGAGGGAATGAAAATTCGCATATAGAAATAAATTTCTAATTAAAAGGGTGAACCGTGATTCCCGACATTATGTTAAAAAGTACTAACAAACTACTACTAAGGGCATTACGAACATTTCATGTTTGTAAAAATAATTGCTACAAATGAATAGTTAATATATTTGGATTTTTTTCAAAATTTATTTATTTCTTCTTCCTTGTCTGTAACTATTTATAAAAAGACGCGTTACAAAAAAAACACTAGCAATGACAAGTGTAAAAGTATGGTCAAGCCACGTAAACAGGGATCCAACAGCGAACAGTTTCATACAACTTCTAATTTCGGTAAATCTAGGTAAAGCTAAGACGGAAATAACCCAAGGAAAGTGACGAGTAACTGCAGGTTGCTCAAGCCACTAAGAGTATTCATTTTAATGAACTTTCTCTCTAATTAACCACAATTTTTCAATCGAAGAATGGAAGAAGATCAAAAATCCGATAATATTATAATTCTATTCAATAAATAATTTGGTACGGAGTATCTTACCTCATTCTCTGTCTGAAGTGTCCGACTCATATTCCGACACAGGCTTCGGCTAAGATTCCTCTACATATTTCAGATCAAATTCCGACTCATATTCCGACTCAGATTTTGTTTCATATGACACCTTCAACATGCAGACTCATCAGTATCAGTGCCTCCGCATTGCTCACCCTCTTTTCCAGGGCGTCGGAACGCTGTTTTGCAGCCTCTGCCCTTCTTCGTTCTTTTTCTGCCCTTCTTCGTTCAGCTTCTGCCCTTCTTTGTTTCGCTTCGGCCCTCTTTTCTGCTTCTTCAGACCTTTCTAAATTTCCAGACCTTCCATCATTGTAATTCCAAGCAGAATTTGGGACCTTGCCCCTTCCATATCCAGCTACAAAATCCCGCCTTTTTCCAATCACTTCATTGTCACTCATTCTATCATTTTATTCTGTCATTTGAAAACAGTTGATTCAGTGTTATAGCTATGGAAAAAAGATAAAAATTTCTTAGGAAATGTAGAACTTACATATTGATTCAAGGCTTCATGCGACCTCCATATGCATGTGCCACTTCTGCAATGAGTGGTCTTTAAATTGTCAATAAGTGACGGTTTTTCCTATAAAAGAACGTTACATATAAAGATAAGGGGGTGATTCTTACACAAAGACTTAGTGGAAAAAGTAGTGTAAGCATATAAATTAATGTAGTGTAAACATCAGATAAGTAAAAAGCATAACCATATCATGCAAGCGCTGTACAAAAATCTTCAAACCAGATGCATGCAGATTCGTAATGAAGATTGTAATGCAGGTATGTAAATATATGATCAAATACTCTTGAAGGGGAGGGGGTTGAATAGAGTATGGCAACTTTTTCCAAAGGAGTGGATTTAAAACAAAATGAGAAGAACTTGAAGTATTCCAAAGCTTTGAACTCAGTTTCAAGGCTTTGAAATCCAAACAGACAGTTTAAAAGATACCGAGTATTTTCAAATCTCTGAAAAGCTTTTCAAAGCTTTGAACTGAAACCTGTTTTGAAGTAGTTTTGAAGACAAGTAAAGAACTGTAAAGAAAGGCAATGAACACAGTGATTTGTTACGAAGTTCGGTCCCAAGTGACCTACTCTCCGCCTGTGGGGTCTAATCCCTCTAGGATTTCAAAAACTTCTTATTCATCAAAAGCTAAGCCCTAGATCTTAGGCCAAGAGAATTGCCTTACTCTTTTTCATCCTGTGGTTCTTCCTAGCATATCTAGTACATGGTCTAGATATTTGATACAATAAGAATATCTGTTGTTCCGCTTGAACAAATCAGGAGAATAGATGATTAAGTAATATAACAAAATGATAGACAAATAAAGCTATGGATGAAGAACATTGTGAAGACAGCAAAGCAATAAAGCTTAAAGTGTTCTTAAGGAATCTGTAAGGGATTGAGAGGATGAATGATCTCCTTCAATGATGCTTGTCAATCCATGAGAATGTATGACTCTCTATATAATGTTCTGCACTTCTCTATCTCTCTGACTTAGTGCCTCTTATGTCAATTTGAATTGCAAAATATATAGGAAACTTGCAACACAAATCCCTAAAAGTCCTCTGCACGTATTTGATTCTCAACAGATCTTTCCCCATGGCTAGCTTCTCTATTTTCTCATTGATTTTGATATGATCTTCAATATTCAAGCCTAAAGTAAGTTCAGATAAGTTTCCATAAGAATATCATCAAATTTGCAGGCCAAATTTGCAACCCTGCAGATAAGGAAACTTAGCTAAACCTGCAACACTGAGTTAGCTAATAATTCCTGCAAAATAAATTAGGAAAATGATAAGATCAAAGCATGTTATAACACATAATTAATTTGTCTTTCATAACATAATAGCATGATCAAGTACAGGAGATTAGAAAATGAATAGGAGTAAGAACTCCCCCTCATTACATGATGTGCAGTTTCAAGGATTTGAAACAAGTTTAAAGCTTTGAAACAAATTTGAACTTACACTTAACATGTCATCTGTTCTCATTAGCCCTTCTACTCTTAGACTGTCATATGATGCCAACAAAATTCAAGCAACATAATTTCAGGAAAACATGCAAGCAATGAATAAATGCGTACGACAAACTCTTATAGTTGTATTACCTTGCAGGCATCGGACTCAAAGTAAAGACACAAGGTATTCTTATAAAAATCTATTAGACTTATATTTCTTGCACGTTTTATATCGTTTTGCGCGATTTTCGGGTTGATAATCTTAGTATTACACTATGATTAGAGAAAAAACGTAGAAGTTTAGCTTTGCGCATGAATTCGTTAATCCTAGTGTTTCTTATATGATTTTAAGTTTTTTTTGTCACGTTTGACGCACATATTTTCTTTCGTGTTGTTTTGACAGGAGATACAGCTTGGAGATGAAGCGGAGAGGAGAAACAAGCTTGGAGATTAATCGGGAGCTAAAATAATGAAGAAATCATGAAGAATTTTTGAAAAGACATGTAAAGGGGGTTAAAGTGTGAGTTAATGAAGTTTGCGTAAAGACACATAACCCCTCTCTAGAAGAGAGCCCCATACTTGGTGAAAATTTTGTGGCCAAGACTGAGTAACTTACTGGAAGTAGAGGATAACAAATTGTGATCACAAGATCAAGCACAAGACTAGAAACAAGATCGCATGACTTAAAAAATAAAAAAACTGAATCTCTACTATTTTTAACGGATGGAAGGGAGAAAAATAGAAGAGCACAGTCACGTAAGGCGAAGAGAAGAGGCTACGGGTTCAAGATGAGGGTTCCTCCATTGAAGATCTAGGTTTTTCTTCTTCTTCTTCCTCTCTCAATCCTACTATGGAGAAACTTCTTTAATCTCGTTTTGTTGATTAAAATTAGCTAAACTATTTGTAGGAGTCTCTATGAGAGCCTAGGGTTTCATGTTGACGAATGATTTTCCTGGTTTTAAAATTTGTTTCATGTGTATGATTTTGATATCTTGAATGAATACTTGGTTAATTGAACTTGTTAGTGAATCTCGTCTATTGACACGACGAGATTATGATATAATATTCATGAAAACTAGGGTTTGTTCATAGTTCATTGTATTGCTTAATGTTAACATTTTTTTTAGTTACATGTTCTCGTTCTACGCTTAATATTTAGTATGAATGTAGTAGCTACGCGGACGGAATAGCTAATTAGATGAGTACGCAAAAGTGACTTAGCCTAATTGTGATGAGAACTTGAACACAATCTCGAATCACCAAGTCGAAAAGAAGAAGTGTTAGGATTGGACTAAGTGGGTAGATTCAGTAGGTGAGATTCGACTATTTCGTGCAACGGTGGATAGACAGGACCCGTTGTCGTGCAAGTCGTTAACCTACTAGAACAGACCGGTAGAAACATGAGGCCGACAGAAGATTGTAGTCAACCGAGAAATAGAATGATACGAGACCGACATGAGATTGTCAGTTCAATTACTCGGCTGAACTAGAATAGAATTAACGTTTTACGTAGCTGAATTGGAGATCGTCTATAGTCCTAGGTGATCTAGAGATTGTCTAGTTTCTCCCCTTTTTTTCTAAATAAATAAAAAATACAAAAACATTATTTTAGTTGGTTATTAATATTTTCAGTCACTTGTTTGTGGGTGACGAAGTTTATCCTCGTTTGCTCGATATATCGGGGTTGAAATACCACCCCTATATTACTTGACCGTGCACTTGCGCATACGGGTTAAGAAATCGCATCAAGTTTTTTGCGCTGTTTCTCGGGACATCGGTAGATTATTTAGTTAGCAATTAGTTTAAGAGTAATTTATTTTTAGTTTAGTTTTATTTTTTTTCTATTCTCTATCTCTGTGGTTCACGTGTATTTTGTGAGAGACAATGAAAGCTTGTGGAGCACGAACTTTAATTCAAGGGCACTTGTGTCCCTGAATCCCCCCTATTGTGACCGCTGCAGAGCCATGCACAAAGAAGAGGAAGCATGCAGGGTTATTTGCTGGTCTTGAAGCACGTGGTATCATGGTTACGAAGACGCATGCATATTTCATCTACCACAGCTTCATTAGCACCCCCAAGAGGATTCCAGGACAACTATAGAGTACTTGTGGGAGATGATTGGGAGGATTACGAAACAACAAGAGGAGACGCAAAGTACATTGGAAAGGATATCAAATATTCGATTGGCTATTCAATTTCCACAAGAGGATCCCTTTTTGCATGACATTAAGCCCCCACTTGAGCCTACATCATCGTCACCACAAGAAGATGATTCGGATGAACCTCATTGGATGAAAACTGTGATGCAGAAGAAATTTTGTGTAAAAATGGATAAATAACGATAAAATTCATCGCAAGCTATAGTAATGGAAGAAGAGATACTTGAGATGAGCGAAGATTGCAGTTTTCATGTACTAGTAGTGGACTTTTCCACTTATGAGGACTCAGAATCTGAATCCAACTAGGGTGGACCTATGTGTCCAAGATGGGAGGACCGACCGTATTGCAAGCCAAACCTCCAGCTATCTCACATCCTTGTCATGAATGGGAAGAAACCGATATCGGGAGCTTGTGGCGTATGGATGATGAAGTTGATGAAGAAATTGTTCCCATTATTATTAAGGTAAAAGTCCCAACTTAGTCTAATCATGAATTGTCCATATCATATGTTACGAAAGTCTGCGACGACCTGGAATGATTAAAATATGGAGATTCATGTGGGGAAGAACGTGATGGGAAACTTCCAATTTCTTGCTCTATTGGCTTTCCTATTGACAATTTACATGCCATATTCAATGAATTGGAAATCGTTAAGTGTGGGGTGTGTATGAACAACATGTGTTGATTAAAGAGCATCTAGCACGAACAAAGGTACTACTGCGATGAATTTATGGAGAAGGATGCATGTGAGCCCAGTGGTACTTTGTGGAAGTTGATCAAGAAGATAAATTGCAAGATGAAAATAGTCATCTTCTACAACTCTCCACCATCCCCACACCACATGGGTGCGCTTGAATTTTTGGAGAAGAGATGGTGGAAGAAGAAGAAGTGGAGGGATAAAGCAGCCTCCACAATCCTTTTCGGTTGAGGTAATCGGGTCGGGCCGTCGACCTTAAATTACAAGCGCTGCTTGGTAGGAAACCCAATGTAGAGAAGAATGTCATTTACTTTATTTTTGTTTAGTTCTCCACACCTGATTTTGAGAGGTGATATAGAGAGGGGCTGATGAATATCTAGTGTTTGCAGGTTATGTTTAGCGAAAAATCTACCACGGTGTGCCATGGCATAGTAGACCCACATGGGAGCTCTTGAGCGAGTTGGGGATTTTTCTTGCGCATTGCTCGCAGCATGGAGAAATCTACCTCGGTTTCTGAGGCACACGTAACCTTAGGGGAGCTATATGGTAGCATGTAGCTTAAGATTTCTCATGTGATCTTCATCAGTGGGAAACTGTCAACGGTCCACAAGAACCCGTCTTGTTACAATTTCGCGGACGCGGTGCCCATGTACTTCCGCGCACCCCAGGTATCTCTTACTCTCTCGATTTCTATGTTTTGAGTAGTAATTGTGGAGATCTACCGCCCGTACATTTAAGCGAGGAAACCTCGTATTTGATCTCAAATTGAGGACAACAAATCGCTTAGGTGTGTGGGGGTGTCTACTTTCACTCGCCATGTTTTGTCTTGCAATAACTTTGTTACATGTAGTATTGTGTTAGTATGGTTAGTGTAGATTGTGTGTTAGTGTTGTCGTGCTGTGTTAGATTAATATTTTTGCATTGTTAGCATTTTTACTTTATTGAGTTCCCTACCCAATATTTAGGTGGTTAATCGAGTTGGACAAAAGCATATAGATTTAGAGAAATGTGAAAAAAAAGTAAAAAAATCATAAAAATCGATTTTTTTTAGTTAAGGGCAATTCATGAAGCTTGAAACTTGGGAGAGTTCAGTGAGAGAGTCTCAATGAATATGAAGAACTGTAGTAGGGAAAACCTATCATGCGCACCGGTTTCACAAAAGGAAGTCCCGGGCATAGTTTTTAAAACCGGAAAGGACCGGATGGTTCGACCTGTCGGACCGGCAAACCTGTGCATGACCGGTCCGGTTCGGCTAATGGATCGACCAATTAAGCGAATCGGGCCACGTCAACAGAACCAGCGGTTCGACTTATGACCCGCCCGATTCTTAATTAAAATTTTAGAAATGTCGCTTGTGAGATTTGAACCCCATACTAGAAGCATTTTCGCTGTCAATCTTAACCACCAGACCAACTTCACCTTTCTTACTTCTTTTAAGCGATTAATCTATTTAGTTCTTACCAAAATAAAAAAAATCAATTGACTTTTTCTGGTTCATTGAAGGAATCAAACTATTTGTTTCCATTTTGATTTTTTATTTTCTCGTAAAATATTATCAGATTTTATGGAACATTTATCACTGCACTATATTACAAATAAAATATGTATATTTATTACATATATAGTATCAAATATGTAACTTCCATTCAATGTATGCAACAAGAAGCTGTAATTCAAAACAACGCCAGTCAATTGAAAGTAAGATTAGTTGTATTTATTACATAAAAACTTTTTTTTTGGCTATTTTATATTATGTTTACTATTTTTTTGTAAAAACATAAAAAGGAATGTATTATTAAATAAACATGCAATTGCACCGGTCTGACTACCAGTCCGACCGGTCCGACCATGAACCGGTGCCTTACCGATTTGAGGGCGAGTCCGATTTTTAAAACTTTGGTACTGCGTATTCAGAGAAAAGTGGAATGTAGATTTTTGGGCATACCTTTAGTTCCTACATTGTGCTAGGAGGATTTGGTCTTTGGGGTAGTCAAATAGTTTGTTTTTTGTGGAAACTTTTAGCCTTTTGAAATCTGGTTTGAACCTTTATGTAGAGTTGGTTTCATGTGGTACGCTACTCTAGCCTAAGTGAAGTTAGGGAATGTACATCACCATCCCTTAAGGCGGTTTCAAGACATTACCGAAAACCCGCACTTAGTTGCTCTAATTGCACAGCTGAAAATAAAAAGATATTAATGAAAAACAAAATAAATCGAAATCTTCTCTTAACTAGATACGGTGAACAGCATAATGTTCCCCCGTTTGCGCGGGGATTTTTGATTCAAACCAATTACATCGTCTAAGGAAAATTAAATTCAAGCCGTATTACACGGAGTTGTGTCTCCCGTCACTAGAACGCATTCAATGAAATAACGGATAAGAGGGTCTGAAAGCCTCATATTACTTGGAGACAAAAGACTACCACAAGACTAAGGGTGACTAGACGCTCTGAGTTAAAGGGCGTGCTCATATCTTTGATTAAGTTTGGTGGATGTTTGGGGAAACCCTTAGTGAGCTTGTGCGTAGGGTCATTGTATTTTAAATTCCTTATTGCGGTTGTGTGAATTGCAAAAGAGACTTGTGTGAGCTTGATGATTTCAGTTAGTGATAGCAAGATTGCCCGTCTGTGAAGAAAAACAAAAAAATGTGTTGTTTCGATTCTTGCATTGTTCTTTAATCGAGTTGGATTGTATATTCATGTAGATTGCATCGTGTGTGTGTGTTGTTTGTGTCACATGGCTAGTAATAAGTGTGCACTTTGGTTGATTTAAATGTAGCATGGCACTTGATTTTGCCTGGGACGCGCTAAAAGGTAGTATGCGGGATTTGATATTCTGTGTTAGAGTTACATTTTGTGCACGTTTTATATTGTTTTACGTGATTTACGGGTTGATAATCTTTGTTTTAGACTATGATTAGAAAGAAAGCGTAGAAAATTTAGCTTTGCGCATGAATTCGTTAATCCTAGCGATTCTCATATAATTTTATGTATTTTTTGTCACGTTTGATCGCACGGGTTTTGTTTCGTGTTGTTTTGACAAGAGACGGATCTTGGAGATGAAGCGGAGAGGAGAAACAAGCTTGGGAGATTAACCGGGACCTGAAAACATAAAGAAATCATGAAGATTTTGTTAAAAGACTTGGAGAGGGGGTTAAAGTGTCATTTAATGAAGTTTTCATAGAGACACTTTAACCCCCCCCCCTCTAGAAGAGAGCCCCATACTTAGTAAATTTTGGTTGCCAAGCGTGAGTAACTTACCGGAAGTAGAGGATCACAAGTTGTGATCACAAGATCTGCCACAAGAACAGAAACAATATCACGTGACTCAAAAATAAAAGAACTGCATCTCTACTATTTTTTACGGACAAAATGGAGAAAAAAAGAAGATCACACTCACACAATGAGAAGAGAGGAGGCTACGGGTTCAATAGGAGGTTACTCCATTGAAGATCTAGGTTCTTATTCTTCTTCTTCTTCTTCTTCTTCTTCCTCTCTCAATCCTAGTATGGAGAAACTTGTTAATATCGTTTGGTTGATTAACTTAGCTTAACTATTTGCTAGACATCTCTATGAGAGCCTAGGTTTTCATTTAGACGAATGATTTTTCGGGTTTTAGACTTTGTTTCATGCGTATTATTTTGATCTCTTGAATGAATAGTTAGTTTCTTGAACTTGTTAGTGAATCTCGTCTATTGACACGACGGGATTATGAATTAATATTCATGAAAACCAGGGATTGTTCATAGTTCATTGTCTTGCTTAATATTAATATGTTTTAGTTACATGTTCTTGTTCTACGCTTAATCTTTAGTATGAATGAAGTTGCTAACCGGACGTACTAGCTAATTACATGAGTGCGCGACAGTGACTTAGCCTAATTGTGATGAGAACTTGAACAAAATTTCAAATTACAAAGACCAAAAGGAGAAGTGTTAGGATTGGCCTTAGTGGGTAGCTTCGGTAGGTGAGATTCGACTGTTTCGTGCAACGGTGGACACACAGTCGTGCATGACGTTAGCCTACTAAAACAGACTGGTAGACAAATGAGACCGACATGAGATTGTAGTCAACTGAGAATCAGAATTACACGACCAACAGGAGATTTTCAGTGCAATTACCCGACTGAACTAAAATAGGATTACGTGTTATGTAGCTGAACCGGAAATCTTCTACAGTCGTAGGTGATCTAGAGATTGCCTAGTTCTCCATTTTTCTTTTTTAAATAAATAAAATATATAAAAACATTAGTTTATTTTTTTATTACGAGTTTCAGTCACAAACATGGGTGACGAACTTGTTTTATCAGTCTTATTCCTCATGTACCTTGTTCTAAACTAAATAACTAATTAACTAATAGGAATCCTGACCTCGTGGGATCGATAACTCGGGGTTGAAATATAACCTCCCATATTACTTGACTGTGCACTTGCGCATGCGCGTTAAGAAATCGCGTCATATTCCAATCATTCTGGTTCACAATTGGTGATTGATGAATCCTTGCTTCAATAGGGATGCGGATAGTTTTGTAATGTTCATGCAACTTGTATATGTCATCACTATATGCTCTGATGCACATGGAACTGATGGCACGAATAATATGTTTCTTCGAAAAATCAAGCTTAAATATCCTCTAAAAAGACAGAATACAATAAATGAAGTTTTTGTTCATGATTATAAGTTAACTCAAGATATATGAAACATGTATAACCCAACTCACAAGAAGGTGGTCGTATATTGGTTTCTACTGATGAGGCTCCATAAGCTTCCATGATGGTATTTCAACCGGCGCGAGCATGCGAACTGCAACACCAACCTCGACAGTTAGCTCTAAATGTCCATCACCCACAAGTATGCGCTTCCCCAAAGGAATGTTGACAACAATCTCTTCCTTTGAGGCTCCTTATGACTTTTAGTCCACGAGTCATTCATCTTCCACCTGTAGTTACCTGCGAAAAAATTGAAATGAAATGTTAAGACAATAAGCATCCAATTTTTAATCAAATATAAAAAGAATAAATGAATATGTCCATGTATATAATATGCGACTTGAGTTACATACAGTCAGCAGAGAAGTGTATCTCAGAATTTCCCTTGTTAGCTGATGCTACAGGCCACATACTACATGTACAACTCATATTAATGGGAGGATTAATTCCATCACTGGATAATCCCAATCGAAAATTACCAGGATCTTGAAAAAACCATTAATGTTCTTTGTCAAAATATTGCCATTGCTTAGCATCAGCGGGATGTCCAAAGACATTGGTATCATCCACACGCTGCTCCTTTTGCCATCGCATATCCTTGGAAACATATTTTGACATGAACATTTTTTGAAGCCTAGGTTTCAGGGGGAAATATCTAAGAACCTTTCGAGGAATTTTCTTTCCATTGATCTAATGAATTTCCTTCCATCTAGGTTCCTTACAATCATTTTCTTTCCAATACAAATCACAACTGTGAGGACATGTATGAATGTTGATATAGCCAAGACCAAGTTCTCATAAAAAAATGTTAGCTTCATAAAATGACTTTGGTAGAGTGTGACAAGGAAGCACTAACTCTCTAATGAAATCCAATGCCATGTTCACCAATTTATTACTCCATTTACAAATCGTCGTGATAAGTATCAACCTTATTATAAGTGACAACTTAGAGAACTTTTTGCAACCTTAATGAAATCAGACACTCCATAAACATATTCTTGACACCATTTATATATCAATCTATACATATAATTTTGCTTGGTTTTGGGTTTCTTTGTCTCCTCAGCCGTGGGATTGAAACAATCTAAGCCCTTCATTCAAAACAAGTGGATGACTCAATTGGGAAGAGGCCCACAAAAATTGAAATTCAAAAAGCACACATAACTACTCTTTGTCTCTGCTCCTTCTCCTCTCTCATCCCTTTCCTTCCGTCTCTCTTACTTGCATGCCAAAATTTTAGGGAGTGTTGTGGTCAAATTGAAACTCTGCCAATTTATTTTTGCCCCCGTGATAATAGCAGTTGAAATTTGGTAGTGCCCTTAGGACACGGATCGTTTCCTATTATTTTTATAAGACCGTTGGTGTTATTAAAATTAACAACCAAATAGAGAATACAGAGTTATCAAGTACTGGAACATATAAGGCATATGAAGCCATCAAAGTGATTTGTAAATAATGCATTATCACATACATTTACGCGAGTATATGAGAAAAATTACCTTTGATGAGAGATGAAGATGCAAATTAGCTTATAAGCAGCTGTTAAGAAAGATCTATGTCGCCAAGTCCACAATTTCTCCCCTGAATATACCAAATTCACAAGTAATCGCGTCCTTGTTCTCAACTGTATCTATATAACCTTACATAAATTACATGACGATTAGTACTTACACATTAACTTTTGTTCAAACACAAAGTGTTAATACACTCAAATATAATCAATATACATCTTATAACATTGTTAATTCAGTTAGTTAATACCGTGAAATTTAGACAGTTAAATCAGAATACAACTTTGATCTAAAACCATATATGATTAGATAAATTTTAATACAAGTATAGAAACATTAACAAGTATACAGTGTGAATACAACCATTTTCAATGGTCTTGGTGCAAGGTTTTGTGGAGAGATTAGACCGACTTGTCAAGTATACGAAGGAGCAAAGCTCAGGTCGGGAAAGGGAATCTTTGGAAACTAGTGGTATGCTAAGAGAACAGTGTCCATGTTGGAGTTTTTCCCTAGAGGCAATTAATTTATCGTGACATTTATATGGACTTATAATTAACTATGTCATCGATATGAAGATATGTTAACATGAATGAAGTCCTTAGAATATAAATGTTATATTATTAAATATCATTAGTCCCTTATATTGATTAATAGGACGATCACTATAGAGTAGTATGTGGATAGATTGATATGGAGATATCAAGGCTAACACATGGGTATGCATTAGGAGAAATAGCATACTGGATTGACCTACCACGAGAAGGCTACATTAAATCATGTCAATGTCACAAGGGCTTCTTGTAGTGACAATGTTGTTGTAATCCTTAGACTTGAATTCACTAGATACTCTAGTTGTGAAATATCATGTTTTGATATTATCAAATGTTACACCGTAACTGGGTAACTATAAAGATAATAATCGGGCATGATAGGAAGCAAGCTGAGAGATGGGAGTAATGTAGAGAGGATTTGTCCCTCCTACATAATGGGAGTAAATATCTGTGGCCACTCGAGGGGTAGTGCTTATGGAATGTCTGGCGAGATTAAGATAAATTAATATGGGATATTGATGTTATCTGCAAGGATAAGCCTATTCCTAGGATGGAGATACTATAGATTGGATATACGAGTGTGAAAATTATGTCTCGTGTCCGATCCGGATACAGAGACAAAGGGATATATACAACAAAATAACATTGGGCACAAGGTTCGTCGGATCACTGACTATTTATGTTAGTTCGGTGGCATCAATGTGTTGCTAGACACCGCTCTAAGTTTGTAATTGTTACTGCCAACTAAGTAGAAACTTACGGGGTCACACACCTTATGGATTAAACTGGATTTTGATTTAATTAGTTGGACTAATAAATCAAAAGGATCAAAGCGCAACCACAAGAAAAATTAGTAGGACTAAATTGCAAGGTGGACTAATTCGTGTATGGACATGATTAGTAGTGGGGAAAATATGTAGTTACTAAGGAGTTATTAACTATATAAAGAAATTCCTAGCTTATTATTACACAAGAGAGTAATTATTGAGTGAAATAAAAAAGCAAAGAGAGAGAGCCAAGTAGAGGCCGACCGCCCCTCTTGCCGTCGGCCACCTAGTGGCCCTGCCCGGTTTGCTCCGTCTTACGTGATCCGTCTGCCTCCTTCTTCGCATAGCAAGCACTAAGATGTGAAGGGGTTTCCAGATTGCAATCCTAGGTGTGGATACTTGTAGATACGTGGATATCACTCAACGTTCTGATCACACAACCAATCAAGGTACACAATTCGTTTACTTTCATTATGTTATGAATGTTTGCCTGTAATCCGTGGAAGGGTTTGATCAGGAATTTATTTATTATTATTCCACTGCGTTGCCTTCATCAATACCGTACAGTCCAAACTACTGGTATTTTATCTGTGATTTTCCCTAAAATCAAATGTACCATCTCTTTCAAATATCCACAGTTTAGAGACATTTTGAACAACGTAAGTAAAACTAACCAATTCACTCCAGCCAGTAACTTTTATTCCTCAAAGTTTAATAAACAGTGGTCGAATCCATGAGCTCCTTGAACCTACTATCTTTAGGCCTTCTAGAGGGGGAAATTGTTCTTCTACATGCAGCTCCTAAGTCATACTACAATATTGAGAGAACCCTGCCCTTCGAAAAGAATTATTTTTAACACATCTTTCTCGAGTTATTCACCAAATCCAGTGAAAACAATCATTGATAGAAATTCAAACTGCGCTGATACATCGAAACAATTCTATAAGAATAATGGATTTCCATGTTTGTGTTCTCGTAGTGCTTGGAACAGGTATTGCATTACAGTGCTCACTGAGCAAGCTTGGAGATGTGCAGGAAGGACCTGAACGGAAGGTTAAACAACTATATAGGTTGTTTTATTATAGTTTCCACTTTAATTATGTCATGTATAACAGTTTAGAGACAAAGAATAAAATTTCGAAAAGAAAGATTAACTATTTCGTAAACATTTAAAAATATGGACTTTCAGTGTAAGTGATAAAAATAAAGAACTCAAAGAATACCATAGAAGTAACTGCACAACCAGGTTCAAGATTTTGAATATAAGTTAACAAGATGAAATATTGAAAAAGTTTGCATCCAGCTAATGGGTACTTTGCAATAGTTGGAACTGAAAAGGAAGATAGAGAAACACCATAGGAAGAATGGGAAGTTGGTACCTATGTTATGAACATTCATGTGACTGGAAAAACACTACTGACCATGTTATTTTGCTTTGAAAAAGATTGACATAAAAAAAGAATAGAACTTGTCAATGTAGCGGGACCAGAGTTATTGTGAGATATCAAAAACTAATATAAATGATGCAAATAAAAAAAAATATAAGGATGATTGTCACAATAAGAGGGTACATACAAATCACCGAAAACATATATAAAAAAAAGTTTAAACTGACTACCAACATTTCTTCAGACCAGGGCACTCATCTCGTCCTCTCAAAACCACAGCTAGCTGAACAATCGAAAAACTAAATAATCATAAACCAAAATAATCAGTCTAAAAGGAAGAAAACAGTAAAAGCCAAAAGAAATTCACTGGAAACATATATCAAAAATAGTTTAAGCCTTACTACCAACATTTCTTTAGACCAGGGCAATCATCTTCTCCTCTAAACACCACAACCACATGAACAATCAGAAACCAAACTAATCACAACCCAAAATTATCAGTCCAAAAGGAAGAAAAACATAAAAGCCCCATATTTTTAAAAAATAGCTGAAAACCATAGTTTATGAACCAAAAATACCGAACATGCAATCTGAAATTAGGTCAAATATGTGCGCAGAGACTTCAAAATTAACCTAAATTTGCAAAACATAAACGGCAAAGCCCCCCCCCCCCAATTTTCCCAATTCAAACTCAAATTGTATCACTTTGATCTAGACTCAAATCAAGTAACATGCAATCTCATATGGGTAAATATTTTGCATCCAGTAGAAGACCCATACATCCGAATAAAGAAAACGAAGAGAAAAGAGGGAGAAACTATCATACATGATGAAGAGGATCGAACCACAAGAAACCTGTCGAGAGACCGTCGCAGAGTCACGTTGACATACAAGGAGAAGATAACGTGATTCAGAGTGTTGAAATGATTAATCGATGGATTTTGAGAGCGAATCGCGCGATTGACGACAGGATCGCCCGGTTGAGAGTGAGAATGAGAAGTTTCTTCATAGAGGGTTTGAGAGGGAGGGCGAGTGTTGAGAGTGATCAGTGTCATACGTGTGGGTGGAGGTTTTATCGTAATTGGTGATGTAAACAAATTTTGTCTAATATTTCATTCTGATTCCCTCCAACACTTTGGAAGTGCGGGAATAATTTACCATTACCCTCCTAATTAATGTGTTTAATTTTTGACGAGTTTGTCAGTCACAAAATATACTGTTTGTCACCTATTTTATGTTCGGAGCGGAAAAATTGAGCGCATATATTGCTTGACAATTTCTTTGCTTAAAATTCGTAAATATTGGCATCGTTGACAAGTTATATCGACAAACACAAATTTGATAGATAAATCATATAATTGCCGACACAAAATTGTTTGTCGATAAAAAAAATGGTCGGCACATGCCATAATTGTTGTAATGTGAAGATCCTGAGTGATGAGATTCATGTGGCGGATTTCTAAATCTTCACCCAGAGAAGCCTTTGGCTCAAGGCTTAATAGAATAAACTTTTTGTAGTTAAGGCGTTCCAAAGGTGTATTAATTTTGAAAAGATTTTGAATGAGAAAATGTGAGTGTTTGATTATGACTTTTCAATTGTTCTTCTGCTTTTGGAAAATGCATTTCAATTGCCACTATGAGACATTTATTCATAAGCTTGCAATCCCCTCTTGAATTAGAGTCCATCACACAATCGTTATCTATCATATTGTTTGTGTTGAGTTGGTGCCTTGAATTGCTCAAAGGCTACCAACCTCTTTTTTTCCAACTTTGATTAGGAAACATCGGAAGTCAAAGGCGGTGGACGATTAGTTAGGAAACAAGTTGTTTCCAAATCGGATTTGCAAACTTTAGGAATTTCCTAGCACTATATATAGAACCTACTAGTCACACTATTAGGTATGCAAAACAAGTGTAACTGTTCCTCTTAAGTGAATAAAGGGTGCTTTTCTGTTGTGGAGGTAGTTAGTAAATATTTTGCTAGCGAACCACGTAAGATCCTCGTGTTCTTCTTCTTTCGTTCATTGTTCGTGAGGTGGTTTGTCATAACAAACTGGTATCAGAGCTCGGGTTTGGCGGTTTTTCAAGATCAAGATCAAGACGGAGCAAAGCTAGGGTTTCACAACTTGGTGAAATCAAATCTAGGGTTTTGTGATCTAGGTGGAGCACGCGACTAGGGTTCAAGATCCACCAAGAACGATGTCCGGATCGATGTTGAAGATCGACAGGTTCACAGGAGGGAACAACTTCAGTCTGTGGAAGATAAAGATGGAGGGTTTGCTGAAATCGCAAGGCATATGGGCACCTTTTACTGCAGACAAGGGAGGCATGAATGTCACATTAGCGGAGTTCAAGGCGATGGAGGAGAAAGCACATTCAAACATTATGTTGTGCTTATCAGATGACGTGATCATTGAGGTCGCAGATCAGAAGGAAGCAGCGAAGCTCTGGCTCCAGTTGAAGAGTCTCTACATGACGAAGAGTATCACTAGCAAGTTGATGCTAAAGCAAATGCTCTTCACTTTGCGGATGCTCGAAGGTACGTCTCTCAAGGACCATCTTGATCAATTGAACACAATTCTTTTAGATTTGCGTAATATTGGCGAGAAGGTAGGCGATGAGGATGCTGCAATTTTGTTATTGATCTCGTTACCTCCATCATATGAGAACTTCGTGCATTTGTTCATCGTCTGAGGATGATTACGTTCTAATCGCGGATGTTGTCACACACTCTCAGAATGCGTGGGTCCTTGATTCCGGAGCTTCATATCATATTTGGTCTAACAGGGAGCTATTCTCGAAGTACAACCAAACGGATGGAGGGTATGTCTACATGGCAAACGGAGCTGTCTGTAAGGTTATTGGGAGCGGCTCAGTTAGATTGAAGACGAATTAAGGGAAGTTATGTACTTTGGAGCAAGTCAGGCATGTACCACTTATTAAGAAGAATTTGATCTCCTTGAGTCTACTCGACAGCAAGGGATACAGTTTCAAAGGTAAAGGTGGAGATCTACAAGTCTGCAAGGGTTCTAAGGTGATACTCAAGGGAGTCAAGAACGAGACTTTGTACATGTTGCAAGGTTCGACGATCGCAGGTTCTGCTGGAGTTGTATCAGTCGAAATTAAGGAAGATGATAAGCTGTGGCATATGAGGCTTGGTCATATGAGTGAATGCGGAATGCAGGAACTTCACAAGAAGGGGTATTTCACCGTGCATGTGCCTAATAGCCTAGGGTTTTGTGAGCACTGCGTGTATGGGAAGCTACAACGTAGCAAGTTCCCTAAGGCGGTTCATAGAATGAAAGGTACTCTTGATTATATCCACTCGGATTGCTGGGGTCCATCTCGAGTCGAGGCGATTGGCGGGTACAGGTATTTTCTGAGCATCATAGACGACTACTCCAGGATGACTTGGATATTCGTAATGAAGCACAAGAGTGAAGCCTTCGCAAGATTCAAGGAGTGGAAGACGCTAGTAGAGAATCGAGTAGGAAAGAAGGTGAAGAGGCGGCGCACAGACAACAGCTTAGAGTTCAGTTCATCAGATTTTGATGGATTCTGCAAGGATCAGGGAATAGCACGCCATCGCACCGTTCGGCACACACCGGAGCAGAACGGTTTAGCCTAGAGAATGAATCAGACACTTTTAGCGAGCAAGGAGCATGCTTTCGAATACAGGTCATTCTAGAGGCTTTTGGGGAGAGGCAGTTTCCATGGCATGTTATCTCGTGAATGGAAGCGCGGACACAGGTATAGGATGCAAGATTCCTATGGAAATCTGGTCCAGTAGAGCAGTGGATTACTCGAATTTGAGAGTCTTTGGTTGTGTTTCCTATTATCACGTTGATGATGGAAAATTAGAACCAAGAGCTAAGAAGGGAGTATTCGTGGGTTTCGGAACAGGTGTGAAGGGATACAAGATATGGGTCGACAACAAGATTATACTTAGAATAAGTGTAGTATTTAATGAGACTCATATGTTGAAGAAATCCATGGAGGTGGAGCTTGGGGATGCAGAGAAGTAGGTGGAGGGAGAGTCGGATCCTACTGATCCTAAGGATTCCAAAATCCCTACACCGCCGCCGGAAGCCCATAGGAAGAATCAGAAGAGTCTGATAGTGAAGATGCATCTCTAGCAGAGGAACAAGATCATCAGATTATTGCGGTGGGAAGATAATGAAGAGTGATCAAGCCTCCGGCGAGATACAGAGATGACGGTATGGTGGGATATGCATTACAGGTAGCGGAGGAGGTGGAGGATGAGCCGTCCACCTACAAGGGCGCTATATCTAGTTCTGATTCAGCACAATGGATTGCCGCGATGGGAGAGTAGATGGAGTCTCTTAGCAAGATCTCGACTTGGGAACTTGTTAAATTGCCAGCGGGAAGGAAGATAGTCAGTTGAAAGTGGGTTTTCATAGGAAAGGAAGGAACTGCATCTGGAGAGGGCATCAAGTATAAGGCAAGGCTAGTTGCAAGAGGGTTCAGTCAGAAAGAGAGAGATGACTACAACGAGATCTTCTCACCGGTGGTCAGACATACTTTTATCCAGGTGCTACTAGCAATGGTGGCAGACCATGACCTAGAGCTTGAGCAATTGGATGTCAAAACAACTTTTCTACATGGAGAGTTGGAAGAAGAGATATTCATGAGCCAACCGGAAGGGTTCCACGTTCTCGGAAGAGAGAACCACATGTGCAATCTGAAGAGATCTCTCTACGGACTTAAGCAATCACCGAGTCAATGGTACAAGAGGTTTGACAGCTTCATGTTGAAGATTGGTTACCACAGGTGCGAGTATGATTGATGCGTGTATCACAAGTTGTTGCGAAGTGGATCACGTATCTACCTAGTTCTATATGTGGATGATATTTTGATCGCAACTCGAAATATCAAGGACATTAGAGAACTAAATAGGTCTCTCAGTGCGGAATTCGAAATGAAGGATCTGGGGGCTACTCGGAAGATATTAGGAGTTGAGATCTATAAAGACAGGAAGAAGAAAAAGCTTTTCTTGTCACAGCAGAGATACATCAAGAAGGTCTTAGAAAGATTCGGGATGTTATCAGCTAAAGCTATAGATAATCCTATGTTAACTAACAGTAAGCTAGGAATGTACACCGTTCAGACCGAGGAGGAGAAGGAGTGCATGTCCAAGGTTCCATATGCTAGCGTTGTTGAAAGTCTCATGTATGCTATGGTCTGCATTCGACCGGACATAGCATTCACTGTTAGTGTGGTTAGTCGTTTTATGGCTCATCCGGGTAGAGACCATTGGCAGGCGGTGAAGCGCATATTCAGGTACCTTCAGGGTACGTCAGACATTGGCCTATGCTATGGGGCTAGTGAAGACATCTTGGTAGCTGGTTTCTCGGATGCGGACAATGCAGGGGATATTAATAGTAGAAGATCAATGACAGGCTATGTGTTTGCTCGGTGAGCATCTGTTGTGAGTTGGAAGGCTACGCTACAGCCGACGGTGACTTTTTCCCCCACGTAGGCGGAGTATATGGCTCTAACAGAAGCAGCAAAGGAGGCAATTTGGCTCAAGGGAATGGTCAATTATCTAGGGCTACTTCAAGATCAGGCGATAGTCTACTGTGACAGCTTGAGTGCAATTTGCTTGACTAAGGACCAGGTTCATCATGAGAGGACCAAGCATATTGAAGTCAGGTATCACTTTCTGAGAAGTGAAAGAATGATCAAGGTGATGAAGTTGGGGACTGCTGACAACTCCGCGGATATGTTCACCAACCCGGTTCCGGAGAGCAAGCTACAACATTGTCTGGAATTACTCAACATCTTGAGCCAGTGAGGCCCTTCGGGGCATGTCGGATCCAGCGGGGGTCCAGTGAGTCTCTGTGACGAGAGACATAGGGTGCGGAGAAGACGTAGCTTTATTTACGAGAAGAGGAGCAGCTGCTGTTGACGAGACAATTCAATTCAAGGTGGAGATTTGTTGAGTTGGTGCCTTGAATTGGTCAAAGGCTGCCAAACTCTTTGTTTCCAACTTTGATTATGAAACATTGGAAGTCAAAGGCGGTGTAGGATTAGTTAGGAAACAAGTTGTTCCAAATCGGATTTGGAAACTTAAGGAATTTCCTAGCACTACATAGAACCTAGTAGTCACACTATTAGGTTTGCAAAACAAGTGTAACTGTTCATCTTAAGTGAATAAAGGGTGCTTTTCAGCTGTGGAGGTAGTTAGCCTATATTTTGCTAGCGAACCACGTAAGATCCTTGTGTTCTTCTTTCGTTCATTGTTTCGTGAGATGGTTTGTCATAAGAGTTTGTAATATTATTTGAGTGTTTCACATTTAATGCAAATTTTCATTTGTTGACGTGAGAACCCGCAACCACTACATCTCAACGCGAAGGATATACATCACTATAATGCAATGGCCTACAAATCACACCACATAACTAAGCTAACCTGAAAAAATCAAACATACTGACTCGCAGTCGAGAAGGCAAATAAGCGTCTCTTGAGTTACCCATGTTCCGAACTCGAAACCCCTAGGAAAACATCTAAAGGCTCGAGCATTCTAGCCAGACAAACTCAGCTATGTCCCAAACGGTGAAAAACACATTTTCATTTAGAGTTCAACTTTAATACATTTTTTCTTAGTAAAAAAAAAAAAAAAAAAAAAAAAAAAAAAAAAAAAAAAAAAACACTATTCTTTTTTATCTTCGCTTGATCAAATGATGAATGGATTTACTTGAATTACGAGATTTATACTGTTGAGTTGGTGCCTTGAATTTGTCAAAGGCTGCCAAACTCATTGTTTCCAACTTTGATTAGGAAACATTATAAGTCAAAGGAGGTGGAGGATTAGTTAGGAAACAAGTTTGTTTCCAAATCGGATTTGGAAACATTAGGGATTTCCTAGCACTATATAAAGAACCTAGACACATTATTAGGTATGCAAAAACATTCTTGTAGTCTTATTCCTCTTAAGTGAATAAAGGGTGCTTTTCCGCCGTGGAGGTAGTTAGAAAATATTTTGCTAGCGAACCACGTAATATTATGTGTTCTTCTTTATTCGTTCTTCGTTCGTGAGGTGGTTTGACATAACAAACTGGTATCAGAGCCAAGGTTGACGGTGTTTCAAGATCAAGATCAAGGCGGAGCAAAGCTAGGGTTTCACAACTTGGTGAAATCAAAGCTAGGGTTTTGCGATCTAGGTGGAGCACGCGACTAGAGTTCAAGATCCACCAAGAACGATGTCCGGATCGATGTTGAAGATCGACAGGTTCACAGGAGGGAACAACTTCAGTATGTGGAAGATAAAGATGGAGGCTTTGCTCAAATCGCAAGGCTTGTGGGCACCTTTGACCGCGGACAAGGGAGGCATGAATGTTGCATCAGCAGAGTTCAAGGCAATGGAGGAGAAGGCACATTCAAAAATTATGTTGTGCTTATCGGATGACGTGATCATCGAGGTCGCAGATCAGAAGGAAGCAGCGAAGCTCTGGCTCAAGTTGGAGAGTCTCTACATGACGAAGAGTATCACTAGCAAGTTGATGCTAAATCAAAGGCTCTTCAACCTGCGGATGCTCGAAGGTACGGCTCTCAAGGACCATCTTGATCAATTGAACACAATTCTGTTAGATTTGCGTAATATTGGCGAGAAGGTGGAGGATGAGGATGCTGCACTTTTGTTATTGATCTCGTTACCTCCATCATATGAGAACTTCGTGCAAACGTTCATTGTGAACAAAGACGACTTATCCTTAGAGGAGTTGAGATCGGCACTCAATGCTAGGGAACTGCGCCATAAGGGTGCAGGCACAGGTATAGAGGACCATGCTTCCGGACTGATGGCAACGGGGGGAAGCAAGAAGGGTAAGAAGAACAAGAAGCAGTTCTCAGGTTCTAAGTTACCCAAGGATGTATGTGCCTTTTGAAAGGAAAAGGGGCACTGGAAGAGAGATTTCCCGATACGAGGTCAACAGGGGCAGAATGGATCTGCAGCCGTAGCTGAACAAGGTAACTCATCTGAGGATGATTACGTTCTAATGGCGGATGTTGTCACGCACTCTCAGGATGCGTGGGTCCTTGATTCCGGAGCTTCCTATCATATTTGCTCTAACAGGGAGCTATTCTCGACGTACAACCAAACAGATGGAGGGTCTGTCTACATGGAAAACGGGGCCGTCTGTAAGGTGATTGGGAGCGGCTTAGTTAGATTGAAGACGAATGAAGGGAAGTTATGTACTTTAGATCAAGTCAGGCATGCACATCATATTAAGAAGAATCCGATCTCCTTGAGTCTACTCGACAGCAAGGGATACAGTTTCAAAGGTGAAGGTGGAGATCTACAAGTCTGCAAGGGTTCTAAGGTGATACTCAAGGGAGTCAAGAATGGGACCTTGTACATGTTGCAAGGTTCGACGACCACAGGTTCTGATGGAGTTGTCTCAGGCGAGATTAAGGAAGCTGATCTAACCAAGCTGTGGCATATGAGGCTCGGTCATATGAGTGAACGTGGAATGCAGGAACTTCACAAGAAAGGCTATCTCACCGGGCATGCGCCCAAGGGCCTAGGGTTTTGTGAGCACTGCGTGTATGGGAAGCTACAGCGTAGCAAGTTCCCTAAGGCGGTTCACAGAACGAAAGGTACTCTTGATTATATCCATTCGGATTGCTGGGGTCCATCTCGAGTCGAGGCGATTGGAGGATACAGGTATTTCCTAAGCATCATAGACGACTACTCCAGGATGACTTGGATATTCGTGATGAAGCACAAGAGTGAAGCCTTCGCAAGATTCAAGGAGTGGAAGACACTAGTAGAGAATCAGGTGGGAAAGAAGATGAAGAGGCTGCGCACGGACAACGGCTTAGAGTTCTGTTCATCAGATTTCGATGAATTCTGCAAGGATCAGGGAATAGCACGCCATCGCACCGCTCGGCACACACCGCAGCATAACGGTGTAGCCGAGAGAATGAATCAGACACTTTTAGCGAAATCAAGGTGCATGCTTTCGAATGCAGGTCTTTCTAGAGGTTTCTGGGGAGAGGCAGTTTCCATGGCATGCTATCTCATAAATCGGAGCCCGCACACAGGTATAGGATGCAAGATTCATATGGAAGTCTGGACCGGTAATGCAGTGGATTACTCGGATTTGAGAGTATTTGGTTGTGTTGCCTATTATCACGTTGATGCTAGCAAACTAGAACCAAGAGCTAAGAAGGGAGTATTCATGGGTTTCGGATTAGGTGTGAAGGGATACAAGATATGGGCAGACAACAAGATTATACTTAGCAGAAGTGTAGTCTTTGATGAGTCTCATATGTTGAAAAACTTCGTGGAGGTGGAGCTTGGGGATGCAAAGAAGAAGGTGGAGGGAGAGTCGAATCCTATTGATCCTAAGGATTCCGAAATCCTTACACCGCCACCGGAAGCCGAAGAGGAAGAAGCAGAAGAGTCTGATAGTGAGGATGCGTCTACACCAGAGGAACCGGTTCATCAAAGTATTGCTGAAGGAAGACCAAGGAGAGTCATAAAGCCTCCAGCGAGATACAGAGATGACGGTATGGTGGGATATGCATTACAGGTAACGGAAGAGGTAGAGGACGAGCCATCCTCCTACAAGGCCGCTATATCTAGTTCTGAGTCAACACAGTGGATTGCCGCTATGGGAGAAGAGATGGAGTCTCTTAGCAAGAACTCGACTTGGGAGCTTGTTAAATTGCCAGCGGGAAGTAAGATAGTCAGCTGCAAGTGGGTTTTCAGAAGAAAGGAAGGAACTACATCTGGAGAGGGCGTCAAGTATAAGGCAAGGCTAGTTGCAAGAGGGTTTAGTCAGAAAGAGGGAGTTGACTACAACGAGATCTTCTCACCGGTGGTCAGACATACTTCTATCCGGGTGTTACTAGCTTTAGTGGCACACCACGACCTAGAGCTTGAGCAATTGGATGTCAAGATAGCTTTTATGCACGGAGAGTTGGAGGAGGAAATATACATGAGCCAACCGGAGGGGTTCCAAGTTCACGGAAGAGAGAACCACGTGTGCAAGCTGAAGAGATCTTTCTATGGACTTAAGCAGTCGCCGAGGCAATGGTACAAGAGGTTTGACAACTTCATGTTGAAGATTGGTTACCACAAGTGCGAGTATGATTGTTGCGTGTATCACAAAGAGTTGCATAGTGGATCACGTATTTACCTTGTTCTATATGTGGATGATATTTTGATTGCAACTCGAAATATCAAGGACATTAGAGAACTGAAGAGGTCCCTTAGTGCGGAATTCGAGATGAAGGATCTGGGAGCTGCTCGGAAGATATTGGGAGTTGAGATCTATAGAGATAGGAAGAAGAAGAAGGTTTTCTTATCACAGCAGGGATACATCAAAAAGATCTTGGCAATATTCGGGATGTAATAAGCTAAAGCTATAGATACTCCTATGGCAACTAACAGCAAGCTAGGAATGTACACCGTTCAGATTGAGGAGGAGAAGGAGTACATGTCCAAGATTCCATATGCTAGCGCAGTTGGAAGTCTTATGTATGCTATGGTCTGTACTCGACCGGACATAGCATTCGCTGTTAGTGTGGTTAGTCGTTTCATGGCTCATCCGGGTAGGGACCATTGGCAGGAGGTGAAGCGGATATTCAGGTACCTTAATGGTACGTCAGACATTCGCCTATGCTATGGGTCACGTGAAAACATCTTGGTAGCTGGTTTCTCGGATGCGGACAATGCAGGGGATATTGACAGTAGAAGATCAATGACAAGCTACGTATTTGCTCTGGGAGCATCTGTTGTGAGTTGGAAGGCGACGCTACAGCCGACGGTGACTTTGTCCACCACGGAGGCGGAGTATATGGCTCTAACGGAAGCAGCAAAGGAGGCAATTTGGCTTAAGGAAATGGTCAATGATCTAGGGCTACTTCAAGATCAGGTGATAGTCTACTGTGATAGCTTGAGTGCGATTTGCTTGACTAAGGACCAGGTTCATCATGAAAGGACCAAGCATATCGACGTCAGGTATCATTTTCTGAGAAACGAGAGCAGGATCAAGGTGATGAAGGTGGGGACTGCTGACAACCCCGCAGATATGTTCACCAAGCCGGTTCCGGAGAGCAAGTTCCAGCATTGTCTGGAATCTCAACATCTTGAGTCAGTGAGGCCCTTTGGGGCATGTCGGACCCAGTGGGGGTCCAGTGAGTCTCTGTGACGAGAGACAATTGGGTGCGGAGAAGACGTAACTTTGTTTACAAGAAGATGAGCAACTGTTGTTGACGAGACAATTCAAGTCAAGGTGGAGATTTGTTGAGTTGGTGCCTTGAATTTGCAAAGGCTGCCAAACTCATTGTTTCCAACTTTGATTAGGAAACATTGGAAGTCAAAGGCGGTGGAGGATTAGTTAGGAAACAAGTTTGTTTCCAAATCGGATTTGGAAACTTTAGGGATTTCCTAGCACTATATAAAGAACCTAGTAGTCACATTATTAGGTATGCAAAAACATTCTTGTAGTCTTGTTCCTCTTACGTGAATAAATGGTGCTTTTCCGCCGTGGAGGTAGTTAGCAAATATTTTGCTAGCGAACCACGTAATATTATGTGTTCTTCTTTATTCGTTCTTCGTTCGTGAGGTGGTTTGACATAACATATACATTTTAATGCATTTCGCTATATATGTATGGATATAATATTTTTTGGATTTTTTTTTATTGACTCACCGATCCGACTAGCTAGTGACCCACCGGTTGGATCGACAACCCTGTAACCTGCCTTTTTTGCCTGGTCAGTATCCTGTCCGGGTTTAATTTAATACTAAAGAGATTAAACAGCCTGAAGTACTATCTATTAACTGTTACAATCACAGAAAAAAGGGTAACAGAGGGAGTGTAGTTCTAGTGGGTTATAATGACTTTGAAACAGAAAACATTGTTAAGTTCTATCGGTTATAATGACTTGCAATGTCTATAGTGGTGCCAATGCAACACAATGATGTAAAATAATCTAAGTGTGGGACGGTATCCCATCTCCAATTGTCTCCCACACTTCTCCAAGAAAATCATGACTTAATTTGTTATTCATCAGAAACCTCTATTCGGTAATAATGTTTCGTAACAGTGTAGGTCGCTTGTCCTTCAATCAATCCCTAATTTCAGGTGAACGATGATTCTGATTTCCATAAATAGGATAGACAGCCGATACAGTCATACTGGGATCTTTTTCCGTAATGGTGAGACAATCATATGTTGTTACAACTGTTTCATTTGACAGGTAACATAATAATGGATTTGTACAATGATGAAGGAGCTCCACCAAGTAGCCAGTGAATTGAACTCAATAATGTAAAGCAAAGTGACTAAATGGATCATAGGTGTTCATGGTGGAACACTCGTCGTCTATTCTATGCCAGCCTTACAACTAATTCCTATAAGTTTATGAGACAGACACAGCCAACCTATCCGTTTCCAGTATTCTAAGAAGGGGAGTCAGGAAGTCATTGCGTTTATTTCCCTTTTCTGGGCTCTTCTGTTTGTAGAAGAATGATTTGTTAGCATTGTGTGCGACTTTGTCTAGTGGTTCAGTTAACTGCAATGCACTTTCACTGAGCTTTCCAACAACTCGCTGTTGTTGCCCGGAATTTCCTTTATTGTCAATCCGTTCTTGTATATCTTGAAAGCTGGAACTGAGCTTACTCCTTCATATTTCGCTAGGTAGGGATGATCTTCAATCTCCACCTGAGAAAATGCCCGTTGTAGAACCCACATGAGTCACTTCGATATAAAGTTGAAAATTTACCACGCTCCGTTCTGAATAATAATATGCGTGGACTTTTCATAAAGTTCAAGGAAACACAGTTAATTTGATATTTTTATTAAGTGTAAAAGAATTGGAAAGAACAAATGGTTTGCAAAGAAGTGAGGTGAATATGTGGTAACTTTCTAAAATTATGACAATTATCCGACTTTACTTTTGAGAAGATTAATTGGACCGAGATTAGATTTACCTTGAGGAAGTTGATAGAAGGAAACTGTTGACAAACTTTTTCTACAAGCTGCAACACATGCTTTTGGCATGTTCTATCGCAGAAAAGCACCACGGACATTCCTAAAAACAGTAGATGAGATCGGTCAGATGAGAAAAGATCCTAAATATTTGGAACATTTTTCATAGAACATACAAATACCTAGGACAAAGAAAATGTTAGTTACCTGGTGCGGTTACGAAGTGTCTGAATTGTTCTTTACTGGAGACTAAAACTATGTTGGAACCGAACTTCATGTTTTGGGTGTCTTCACGTTGCTGCTTCTTCAGATGAAATCGAGCCTCGAATAAGGCTTTCCCTACCTCTTCATCTCCCGGTTCCTCTCGTATTAGCATCTCATAGTCTTGAACCGCAGCCTCCCACCATTCCATCTGGATAAAGAAGCAAGAAGAAATCATGATCCCAAACATGTACTTGAAACAGAATGTCAATTAAAGCATAATGAAGGAGCCAAAGTTGCATTTTACAAAAGCTGAGATATAAATCTATGTAGTTTCATATACTCCCTCCGTCCCAATTTACGTGTCATATTTAACTTTACAGGCAACTATCATTAGGTGATTTGAATAGCAAAACAACCCAAGAGCTTGTCAACATTTTCATATTGTCGGGGGCGGAGCTACCCTAGGACGAGGGGTGACACTTCCCCCCACCCCTTCCCCGAGTTTTTGAAAACTACACATATACCCCTAGTTTTGCATATTTTAACAGCAGTATCATTTTGTAACTACACGAACCCCCCGGTCTGTTCCTAGTTCCTAGCTCCGCCACTGCATACTGTTAACAATTGCGTGTGTCCCTTTTCTATTCAGACCACCTCGTCAGAGGTGCGTGTAAAGTCAAACAAAATACAACTCTGATTCTTCACTCCCCATTTTGACTTTTACCACTATTCACTGGGTCACTTTGAGCCGGTGATTTAGAAAGCAAAAGGATGCAATTTTTTGATAATCTCTTAATGGTATTGTAGAGTAAAAGTTGCTCTATAACTCAGTGAAAAATTTATCAAAAAATCGAATCATTTTGCGATCCAAATCACCCTGTCGAAGTGACCCAAATACGAGTTAAAAAGTCAAAATTGGGAGAAAAAGAAGAATCAGAGTGGTATCCAATTGCCAATTTCCTTGGAGTAGATGTAAAGGGTATTGAAGTCACCTTGATATAACAGTCTGCTCTTCGGAGTCTGGCCTTGCCATAAGAAGGCCTGATAGTTAGTGCCGCAGTGCAATCTTCAGCAGCTTTCTCAAACTGGCCCAACTTCGACCTACAAGCTGCCCTATTGCACAACAGAACCGGGTTGTATGGATCTTGCTGTAGTCCTTCATTATATGATATAAATGCTTCGGAGAATTCTAAAGCCTTGAACAATTGGTTTCCTTTAGAACGAGCTGATGCCACAGCGTGCGCCCTCTTCAGAAACGCATTCACCTCAGCGCTTGGGTCTAGCCTAGCTGCATTCTGACCAACAGTCACTGCATCTTCAATCCTGAAAATCAATAGTAATTCTGTTTCAGTGATTATCAAAATCAGATTTGTCTTGACCCTTAAATTACCAAATACAGGAGATGAACGTATTCATATAATCACAGGTCTCAGAATCTCTTATGAGCTTTAAGCTGTGTATGAGGCTTTGAGCTTGGGTCATGATCTGCTGAAAACGATCTTATGATCTGCTGAAAACGATCTTATGCAAGCTTTTAACCATCTGACGGATGAAAGAATTCCTAGAAGTTGGTTCGTAAACAAAGCAGATACACGAATTCTTTACAGTTGGGCTAAATTAGAAAAATGAAACAAAAAGAGTAAATTTTACGTTTTGTAAAGCTGAGTGAGGGCTACATTACAATTATTGCGGGGGTTAAATTTAAAAAAATAAACAAAATAAGAATAGAAATGCAATTTCTTAAATGTGAATGGGATCCTAAGGTAGATCCGCCCTGGCCTACAATCCAGTTGGATTCTAAATACATTTATTTTTTAGAACACGCTTTCAATGTTGAAGGTTTGCGTAAAATACACTTTCACTTCTTCTGATGCAACAATACTTTCACCCCTTCTAGTTTGGGAAATGACTTGTCATCCAGTATGCGAAATTCAAGAGACCTACACAGCCTAAGTGTGATGTCATTAGTGTGGGCGAGAGTCTATCATTTAGTAGGTTTTGGGACAAATTTTCTCTCCTAAAGCATGAAATGAGACAATCAGACCGTGTAAGTGTCTAAAGTTTTAGCATGCTAAAGGGTTGAAAGCATCATTTCCCAAGCTAAAAGGGGTGGAAGTGTCTTTATTTCAAAACTGTGAGGGTGAGAGTGTCTATTACCCTAATGGTTCTGAACTAGCTGAGGTCGCTGGGTAGTCAGCTTGTGACTGAGAGGTCTCAGGTCCCATTCCCATGCTTCTACACTGTGAGTCTGTCAGTGGGCAATCTAGGTTTAACTTTAACTCTATTGTGTGGCTTACAGACTATGGCGGAGTAGCGGGCGTTACTCAGCGGCTGTTGATTTTATTAATTCAGTGTTGCTTACATTTCTTTCAGTATGTTCCGGGGAGCTCCCTTGTGAAGTTAGGAAGGGAAAAAAATGTTCCAAGCCATTGTATTTTTTATTAATTAGGCAGATATGTAGCCTAGTGGTAAGGATCTTGTAGAAATGCCAGGTCTCCAGTAAGGTCTAATAAGCTTGAGAGATAGTAACTTATGAATGAAATTCTGTCTTGCTCACCTGCCAGCAACCATGTAAACTTGTGCCTGAATGAACAGTAGATATGCAACATAGGCTGGACCAAACATCCGACTACACGAGTCGACATCATAATGTGGCAACTTTTGGAACGTGTCGTATGCCTCCTTGTGCCTCTGGAGTTTCAACTGCGCTTCTACTTGAAGAGCATAGATCTTCAACAAGAAAATATACTGCCTTCAATTAGTATTTCTTTCTTTTTTTGCTTTCTTTCTATTTCTGAATCTCTAAAAAAACATAGTCAGAGGATATGGGATTCAGATAAGAACCTTTGGAGACGAATCCACGCCCCAGGAGATTATTGAGTGGCTTTCTTTCAGAAGCAAGCTCCAATCTTTTACCTCTCTGGCCTTGTTAAACTTACTCAAGTGTAGTTTCAGAGCTTGGGCTTTTGCAATGTCCTCAGAGTCAGCCTTGAGACCTGACTGCTTGTAGTGATGCAATGCCTTGTCTGCTTCTCCTAATCTACAACAATTTATGAAAGTTAAGCTACAAAAGTTTATCTATCATGATCAGTGAGTGGTTTGGTGGCAGAGCTGAAAAATCATCCAATTTTGTGGAGAACTCAACAGTAAATTATTGTATCAACATGCCTAATTCACTACTTGTATCAACATGCCTAATTCACCACATTCACATTCTTGACGGTCACTATAGATAACTCAAAATCTCAGTGTGCTTTTCTAAGGACGTTATTACAAATTAATCAGAGTCGGCTACATTCATGAAGCATCAAACTTTTTCAGCGTCAGTCCAAACCCAGTTTCTTCCTATCTGAGATAATAGTAGTTGGGACAAATTTGTTGGCCCGTTTTTCTGCCGCTAGGGCAATTGGCCTTTCTTTTCTTTTGACAAAAGGTTGTATTAAACTTCCTGAAATTGATACTCTCTTTCTTATCCTTGAATTCTCAAAACCTCCAATAAATAGTACTCCAGTGAATAGTAGCTCCTACCCATGGGCGGAGCTACATTAGGACAAGTGGGGGCTATAGTCCCCAACCAACTTCTCAAATTTTGTATTTTTCCACTATTTTGCTTGGTATTTGTAGTTTAGCCACCTCAAAAACTACATTACTCCCACTGAACTTCCTAAAATTTATAATTTACTCTTGTTTTATTTAGTTTTCATTTTAGCCCCCTCTGTAACTTCAAGCACCAAATTCAGTATAGCATTTTGGCCATAGGAAATAAGATTTCGACTTAATTGAGGCACAAAAGTCCGTATAAAATTAGTAAATTCCGGGGCACTTATAACTTCCTGAGTAATGTATTGCATTACAAAAATAAATGTATCAAATGACATTTGACTCGATACCTGAAATTAAGTGTAGCCAATCGATAATGAGCTCTACGATAACACGGATCGATCCGAACGGCCTCGGCGCACGCAAGAGCCGCCTCGATCAACCGGTCTAATCCAATCAGAGCAGCACTCTTGTTGCTATGGTAAGATGCCCTGTTTGGGTTAACAGAAATAGCTTGATTGTACAAAGACAATGCCTCTTCAAATCTCCCTTGTTTGTACTTCTCATTCCCAATTGATTTCATCACTTCAGGGTCCAGCTTATTGGACCCACCAATGTTTCCTGTAACCACAGCCCTTGGATGAAACAAACCTTTGTTAGCAGCACTAGTTTTATTCCCCTGCTCCTGTTGCTTCTGCTTGAGGTTACCCAAATGGCCTAAAAGCATTATGTTGCCGGAGGAAGCCCGGAGGAGGGAATTTGATGGCCGGTGGTTGTGGTGGTGATTGGAGATGGCAAGGCTGAGGTCGCTGGAGGTGAATGATGGCTCCTTTTTAAGCTTCCTGAATTCGTGTATTCCAGATTTCTTTTGGGTCTGGCCGGAATTGTTGGAGGAGGAAGTTGAGTTTCTTGAGGCATCTGAATGCCTCCTTCTGGTGAATTGAGTTTGCTGAGACACAATGTTCTTTGTACTAGTGTTTGGAGTGCTTGGAATTGGGTCTTTTCTTGGTTTTGGGTCTGAAATGGGTGGTGGTTTTGTGGTGGGGAGTGGCTTCTGGTGTGATTTCCACAACCCCAGACCTCGGAGATGGAAGATTGAGCTTGTGAAGCCGCAGCGGATTTCATTTTGAGCTTGATACTTTACTGTCTCTGCCATGAAAGAGTCTACGGAGTTTTAGTGTCTTGGAGCAGATGAGACCAATGGAAGATGAAGGAGACTAATGAAATATTCTGTCTAGAGCAACATATTGGAAAACATTGCATCAAGATGTGTTTGTTTCAAGTGATTTGGCTTATAATTTTGGCTGATATTGAATGAAAAAAGAATCAAAGAAAAGTAAAGAAGTGAAGAATTGACTTGAGGAGGAAGGAATTGGAGGAGTAAGGTGAGTAATTTATACATGTGAGGGTCTTCACTCCATGGAGTGGCTATCAAGGGATCAACACTTTCTTATTTTCCATTTACTAGAAACAAATTATAGAAATAATGATAAATCGTATAGCTTATCCACTTGCGGAGCCAAAAAAGTGACCCAATCAGGACATTATGAATTTATTATAAGAATTGTGTTAATAACAAAATTATCATATTAAGGGTTCTACTGGATTTTTAAAAAATTATGGGCCTCCACTTGCTTTCGCAGTTTCATTTGCCTCCTCTTCTTGTAAACACCGGCAAGCAACGACGCCGTTATGAGATAAAGGTTCCGATTAAATTTTCAACCAAAATTTAATATTGTTTTCTCTCATTCAAATACCCTTTTGAGAAATTTTGTTGAAAATTAAATTAATGTTTTGTTCCAAGCATTGTCGATGTGTGTGTATCAATAAAAAGAAACTCACCTTTCAAGTTATTCATTTTACTAAAGTGACATATGTGTAAGAGTGTATTCCGCTATAGATGGCATCTCTAATTACTTAACGAATGGTAGATATTTGATAGCGTTTTTTAAGTGTTTTCGCATATGCCCTACAAACCATTAGGTAGGTATTTTTATACGTCTCCAACTTGTATTTTTTAATGGTGATTCGGTACTCACTACTCAAAGAGGCAGGAATTGCGGAATTAATTGAAAGGAGAGGAAAGGAAGATGAAAGAAGATAAAAGTAGTTTAACGATTAGTGTGATTCTAAAAATAGATTAGCTAAAGGCTTAAAGCTAAGTACATGAATGAATGAATGCACATATATCCATTATTTCAAAAGATCTTTGGGCAATAATGAAAGAACTCGGCGCCCTGCCACCTACTTCCAATTTTAGCTATTTCCCAAATTGTAGGACCTTCAATAACATTTTTTAAGTGTTTTAACTTAAATAAACCAACAGAAAACTTCAGAGAATTGATGTGCAAGCTTAGTTAATGGGTCAAAAAGCCCACCCTAAGTAGCTTTTTTTTTTTTATCTTCAGAAAGTCCCCTAACGGATATTGCATTAACATAACACAGTTAGCTTGCGTCTGAAATGTTGGTGGGAGATGTTTTTAGGTTTTTTCTAGAGCTGATCTGTCTACTGTACATATTTTTTTCTGTCTTTTTTATATTGTGTGTACTAGTGCATTTTCCGTGCCCAGGGGCACAAACACAACGAAAGTACGATAATTTTCTAATTTTCAGTGACTAAAAATTATTTTATTTTAAAGTATTTAGTTCTTAGGATATAGTGAGGATAAACTATTTCCTATGTCACATTTTGGGAATAGCTTATTTCCGATTGATTGCAACTTATGTAGATAGCTGCCTCATTCTCATAACCATCTAAAATTTTCAAAAGAATGACGCTTGAGCTGCTAAAACTCAGCCCCGGTGTTCTATAGATGAAACCACACACTGGAAGCTCTCCAATAAATAGAGTTCGCGGTTTCATATACGAATAGATTTACAAAATGACTTATTGATATTTGAACCATAGTTGAGCAAATTTGACATGATGCTCTAATTAATATATAACATGACACGTCAGGACATGTAAGAAATTTACTTTCTTTTGTCTGCCACGCGTTCTTTTTCTTTAATATGTCTTATGTGTTGTATAGTTAGAGTACCGCCACGTCATTTACTCTTAGAGCAAACAAAAAGTTATCATTGTCTATGCACCTCAGGTAGGGTGAATCACCTAGCCTGGTATGAACCTTTGCCATTACGCGGGCGTCTAGACATCGTCGAATCCGCCCATCTCGCCTAGGCGATCATCTAATTTTAGCTGCGCAATTTCATCTTCTTCTTCTTCTTTATTTTTTTTAAATATGCTATTAAATATTGTAATGAGGGTAAAAGTATCAGCATAGATAAAGCTTTCTATTCTATGAACTTGAATGGTGCACTGAATCCACCTACCTATCTACACATCCGATTATTTAGGGTGTACACTTTTTATCTCTTCTCTACCACCACACATTGTAGAAAAACTAAAACTCAAACAATTGAAAAAGCTAACAATTTAAACACCGTCCATCAACCTTCGTTGTAGACGTAAACAAACATTACTTGACTCAAAAACTCCAAGCATTGATGACACAGACAGATGCGAAGGAAAAGAAGGAATAAATGGTCAACGAAATATCTTGTGTCTGCCCCCGCGATTATAGATTATTAGTAGTACGCATGTATGGCTCGCCGGAGTTATGTAAAGTGTGTTCTAAATAGGACCACTACCAAGTTAAAAATGTGCAATTTGTTGTGGAATATATATGTCTCTTTGTGCTCTGACCGGATGAGTCACTACTCGCCGTCGGTGGTGCCGTCTCAAGACAACTCTCACCAAACTCATCAGGAACACCAAGTCTTCGACGGCACACTTTAAAATGACTACTTCGGAAAAGGAAAAATTGGTGGGCAAGTACTTTACAATTTATGAGAGACATGGAGTGTGACTGGCTAGTATACTTGTCGGTTAACAATTTAACAAGTTTTGTCATCTTAATTCGATTGTGCCGCATCGTGTCGCGCCTTTGCAATGGCAATGTGAAATGGCTCCAACTGAAAAATATACCCTCCTCCTTTCTCTCACTGATCCACAACTTTCCATATTCTCCTGTTTTTAGCCATTTATCTTTTCTTCTCCATACTTAACAGTCCCATTCATTCAAATATATATAACACTCATAATAATCGAATGGAATTAAAATTGAAAAAAAATATTTATAGAGCATCAAGAAAATTATTTAAAACCTTCTTTAGTTATTTTTAACACTTAAAAATATTTTTGCATATTAGTTATTTGCTTAAAAATGTGGTATCAGTTGTCTACAAAAAGAATGATGTATTAGATGATGTCCTTATGATTATAAATAAAAGGGTAAAAGACAAAAATCACCCATCGAGTATGGTATATATACAAAAACACCCCTCGTGTTCGGGGATATACAAAAACCACCCTTGTCGAGACAAAAATCACCCCTGTCAGTGGATGGACGTTAGACAAAAAACACCCTTCTATTACAATCAATTAGTATGAGGGTGCAATCTGTCTTTTTTATGACCATATTGCTCCTATTTGTATTTTTTTTTGTTTCTTTCTTAATGTTCTTGATGTTCTTGGTGTTCTTGGCCACCACCACCACATCCCCGCCGCCGCCGCCACCACCGCCAACACCAACAAGTCACAAACTAGCTAATTATTCTTGACTGAAGGTGAAGCTTTTCATTTTCATACTGAGACTTCAGATACACTTTAACTCCACTACTGAAAACACACCACCACCCATAATAATTTTGTTTGTGATATTTTAGAACCTAGATTAAGTAGATTCTTGATGGCGTGAACGGGTGGTGTTCCCACGTACTAGTAGTAATGATTAAAACTATAGTGTAGAAGATCATTTGAGCTTCAGTATGATCTCAGTATTCTCAAATCAAAACAATAATGAATCAGTCTCGCGTTCAAGAATAACGAAAGTTCAATATCACAAATTTTCCAGCCCCTTAAACCTCAAAAGAAGTCACAATCGTGGGCAATATGTATAATCAGTGTCTCAAGAGCTTCAACATTCTCCAGAAAGTACCTGACTAACTCTAGCTCATCCAACAAAAACGCATCACGGTGTGTTCTTTCTTTTCAAACATACCGGCTCTGGCGAACTCTGTCCCGATACGGCGGTCGTGTTTGGAGACCTCGAAGTCTTTCGGGTAGTAGCCAGTGACGAATTTGTCGAGGTGTTGCCAGGCGGAGCCAGGGTGGAAGGCGATGAATGCGTCGGTGGCGTCTTGGCCGGAGAGATTGAGGAGAGGGGTTTCGCCGCCGGGGTGGGTTTTGGCCCAATCGGTGATATTGTAGATCTTCCCCTGGATCGAAATCCACAAATCGCCGGGTTAGTTTCGTTGCTTCATCTCCTCCTGGGTCACGTACTTCCTTTAATCCGCCATTGTTGATTACACCGAGATCTGATCGAGAAAACACATAAGCTGAATCAATTTGAAGAAATTGAAACAGAAGCTAGATCAATTTGACTCGATTATGGGTAAAGAGGGGAGCCCGAGGAGGCTGGTGGTGCTGAGGGAGATGGGTTGATGAGAGATAAGAGATGGGAGAGAGAAACGGATGTGGAGGCTGAATTCGGATAGGGTTGGCTTGTGGGTGAGGAAAGACGGCAGTGGAGGAGGTGAGAGAGGGGGAAGAGGTGGTAGGTTAAGAAATGAGGATAATGAGGAGAAAAAATGATTATATAGTAGTGTAATTTCTTTTCAATATGAGGGTATATATGGCTTTTGCTCCATCGTTAGTTCATTGTTACTTCCGTTATCTGCCATGGGTGATTTTTGTATATCCCCGAACATGAGGGGTGTTTTTGTATATAACCCATACTCAATGGGTGGTTTTTTTCTTTTACCCTATATAAAATGTATTGGTCCCACATCACTCTATGTTGTTCTTTTTAATTTTTGTTTTTAGCGATAATACTTGAGAACTTCATTGGTGAACAAAAGCATACAGAGTTCATAAACATTCACAAAACCAAACTACCTGATGAATCAATCCTACCATGCATCTTTAACATCCAAGATCACCAAAGCACGAATTAAACTAAGATGAAACAAGTTCAAACTGGGAATAGAACATAACTACATAAACCAAGATCAAACCATAATCACAGATGGCATCAAAGTCTTCTCCAAGCCTTCAGATGGACTTCCCCTTCTTGGAACCAGACTTCTCCTTTAGGAAATTGATGAGAGCCTCTGCATTTGGATCCACCAGTTGTTCTTTTTAATTTGAATAGCCTAAATATGATTTTTTTGTATACTCGCTCCGTTTGTGTTATAAGTCACATTTGGCTTTGCACAAAGAATAAGAAAGTGTACACTTTTTGTGTAATTGTCTACAATGCCCTTAGAATAGATAATATAAAATTATAATAAAAATAACTTGACGGGATTTGTGTTTTAATTTTTTATTTAATATTAAAATTTTAGAAAAGACAACAAGGACTAAAAGAAACTTCACATCTTAAAATATGATTAATCTAGAATAAGGACTTATATTTTGGGACAAATAGCAGCCATTATCTAAAATATGCTATGGGCTCAAATATTAGTGTCACTACTTATCTGGTTGTCCATAGCATCTAAAATGAAGGGAAGTTCCAGCCGTACTATAGTTGTTCCTTTTTATGATTCTTGTGATTTCCCCATCAGGACATCAGACTTCGGGTATGCAATTCTTATATAGCGTCTTCTGATAGGATACTCAAGTAGGCACCTCCAGTTTCTATCTCTACCACATACAATACGAGGTCATGGTACTTTGACTTTGAATTTTGTAATCATATGACTTCGGATTATTCAGTTTTTAGTTCGCAGACAAATGCTCAAGAATTTCAACGATTCATACAGTTGCCGGCACATTTATGTGTTATACTCGCAAGGGACATATTTCTCATGATAACGTATCCCTCTTGATTTCTCTTTTGGTTCGTAATCTCACTATGAATCTTGTATTCATTTATCAAATTTGTGAACTTAGACTTGATTTCTCATTTTCTTCTATCAGGTGGCATGTGAAAGATGATGAGATTGGGAAGATTCTTAGAATTGGTTGAAAAAATGGTTCTTTATATGAAGTCACTAGGTTTAAGCTTCTACTTTCCTCTGTGAATGTATGGCCTTATCTTAGTCTTTGACATTCTAGGCTTGGTAAAGCTTCCTTTGGTGTATTACTCAAGCTTGTTTCTAGTGAAAACAGTGTCTGGTTGAAGGTGATTATTTTTATTTTCTTCCTTTCCATTTTGCACAACAAACACCATTTCCCTCCAATAAATTCATTTCAGTTTCTTTTGATTTAGTTTATTTTAATGATTGGGGTCCTCCTCCTCAAGAAATTATGGGAATTTATAGACATTTTATTATATGTTGATGAATTCACCTGATATATCTGGATATATCTCATGAATAAATATTTTGAACTATCCCATATTTATCACGATTTTGCTGTCACTGAGAAAAGCTAATTTTCTAGTCCCATCATGGCCTTTCAGTACAAAAAGATCGGTTTGTTACGACGAGCATCCAAAAAACTCGTCGGGATGCAGTAGGGATAGCTCGGTCGATAGTTCAACGGGGCGACGAACACATCTGTTGTTTAGTGGAACATAATTACCGACCACTTTTGCGGACCACTTCTTCTCGTTGTTCTTCTTTTGCCGACTACTTCCCGACCATCAATTTTCGTGGACAAAATTTTTGCAGACTAAAATTCGACCAATTTCACTCGTCGTTTGGACTTTTAAGCTTTAAGCCGATTATTTTTGTAGTCGTCTTTGTTGTCTTATGGTAGTATTTTTCTTTTGGTTAATTTTGATTTAACAACAAATATCTTCGTCGTGAATGTTTTTTTGCTGACAAACATATTCGTCGTGGTATTATTTATAGGAGACTATTTTCATAGTCGCCTAAAATACACATTTTACATGTCTGCTCAAATACCTGTGTTGAACCTGTGCAATTTCTATAACCAATTAAAACATGCACAACCAAAAATAATGTTTCATACACAGATGAAACTGTTTTCACAACACATATTCAATTAAAATTGTTGTTACTGATATAACCAGTATATATATAAGTTGGGTAAAATCCAATACAAAACACAATATATATATATATCATATATATATATATATATATATATATATATATATATATATATATATATATATCCACAACAGTGCGGGACACAACCCGGCCAAAAGAGCACATTAACAACCCATAGTATATATAACTGTTCAGACATTTCTTTGTTATAATATTCCTATAATTGTTCATTTGATTACCATATATTGTTCATCCAAAGTGGGTGTAGAACTTTGTGCATTGTCAATTTGGATTAAAAAAATGATCAACTGCAGCTCCACAGTTGCTGTACTACAACAAGTTAAAAGAAAAAATATTTAGACATATATGTTGATGTGAAAATATTAGATCACTAAAATGAATGAAAGCCTGTGTACCTCTGGCGAAAGTCCAAACAGTGAACACTACTATCAATGTTCTATAACCTGAAAATTGTACCTGCGTTAGATGATAGGATAAACAGTTATAATTTTGTAAGAAACTAATTTATCTGACAAGCTATACATCAATTAGGACAATATAGGAATTGTGCTAACCCATAGTTTCAACATGGTCACCCCTACTTAAACTATTTGCAGCGATAACATTGCCACCCCTAAGTTGATTGACCTATACCTAGTGCCCTGCACTAATCTTTAAACTAACAGTAATTTAACTTAAACGAGATCTTTAAACAAGAATTTATTAAACTCCATTAACCTCCCACCCACATACCCGTCTTATAACTCCTATCTTCTCCTAATCCCCCAGCTTCCCAACTGTGTATAAAACTAAAGCATACACCCTTGTACATTTAACTCCACCTTTCATCCATCTAGATAATGTTTGGTTTATGGCAAGCATGTCGATGCCAACAGTCTGTTATGTTCTTGCCCCCTTGCGACAGCATTGAGATGCATGGAATGATCACAAAGAAGATCCTAGAGGTGGCATCTTCTTTATTATCATTCCACGCATCACAAGGAGATATTCATAATCTCGTCTACAACCACCTAGGCAAGGAGAATCATCAAAGATAAAGCTGGCATGGCGGTCTAAAATCTATTGGGTTGTAACATGGAAATGTTATTTGCAACAAGTGATAGGAAATACAGTATTTAGTGTTCTTGACATATTTTACGTTGATGTCAAATTTTGGATCACCAAGATAAAAGAAAGAATGTTTACCTCTGCCAAAAGTCCAAACCGTGCACAACAAATATCGAATATGAACGTGAGAGTGAAAATGAACTAATCTGAACCACGAAAATGATCAGACATGAGGGGTCAATAGTAAAATCCACAGAGTTTAAAAGTAATGACAAATTGTAGGTTATTAGAGCGAAAACAGTTAGCATGAAGAAGATTATAATTAGCATGAAGATGTCCAGTTCAGTACTACATGGAAGCAAGTAGCGAGCATGAACGACATCATAATAAACATATAAAACTACTAACCATCATTAACATGCACAAACAATTTCTGAAGCAACTGTTCGAATTCCCAAATTTGTCTCGGTCAAGTACATTAATGTACAAGAAGTCAATTAATTCATTGCACGTTCTTTAATGAGGAGAAAATAAAAGAGAAATTGACAGCTGCTTAGTTGTATTTAATCTCATACATCCATTCAAAAATCAGTCACATCAAATCAAATCACTTCCCCAAGACTCCATCAATGTCCACTCCCAAAAATTCCCTTACCATGAAACCCATCCGAAAATGCATGCGTGAAAAAGAGGAGGTTACTACCTTCCACAGGGCTTCCAAGATCCTATTAGGATGCTCCAATTTTCATCTCTGATTCATCAGATGGAGATTCAAGGAGCTAGGGCTCCCTTCTGTGAGGTTGTATAAGAAGAGGAAGACCAGATAAGAGATTGATGATCACATGCTTCAAAATGATTTTGCTTTGCCATGCATATCACAATCTATCTGCTACAACGAGTGAGTTTGATAGATCCATATCATCATGGACTCTTCACTGACCATGAATAGGCACAGATCAGTACTCATTAAAACCAAATAAGATATGCTCACAGTAGGTTGCAAATAATGCAACCTTGATCAGGCAGGTTACCAAACGGGTGTCAAAATTATTAGCATATGCATCACTCATAACTTCCCAGCAGTCGATTCATTAAGCCATATATATACTTGAACTTTTCTAAAATAAAATTCATTGGAAATTTCTCCGTTTATCCTATATCGTCTGCGGGGTTCATGTGAAGGCCATTTCGACCCCGTTTTCATGCACAGATTTGTGCAACATATTGCCAACATTATCAATGGGTCGAATGACCTACACATGTCCCCGAATAATAACGAAGTCGATTGGAGAAAATAACTAATAAAGAACTCAACCCCGCAACGTTAACATAGCACACCTATAATTAAACATATTGCAGAGATAACATTGCCACCCCGAATCAATGAGGTGGTTCGTCAACCAAATAGGTTGCTGCATTATATGGTTCATCCACCATCGAAATTGCAACCCCATAGGTTTTGGACTTCCAACCCAGCTATCTTGTGATGCACAAAAAAAAAGTTGTTGGAGTTTAGTGCTATTACTTCACATGTTTTTCTTTCTACTGACTCTAAATATTCTCACATGTCACAACTAATGCATCCAAGCATAAGAAACTAAACGCTAGAGAGTATTGTTTCCACATAAGACAAGGTTTCCTTCCAAATGGGTATTTCAAGATCAAGAAGAGAATGACTGGACTTAAAGGAAATAAAGGGGGGAATCAAAAGATTCTTTCTGCAGCTTTATCAAAAAAGCACCAAAAGGTTAACCTTGAGAGTTCATCATGGAGCCTTTGGCAGATGACTACAGTACTCATGTACACAGTATGGACAATGATGAGGTTCCTAGTTAGGACATATCCAATAGTTATATATGAAATTCTAATGCAAATAATACATGAAATTTATATTCTACAATATGCATAAGCTGTATTAGAGCATCTCCAGCAATGTTATGTAAAAACATACAAATTATACATAAAACCACCATTTTGCATCGCATATCTACAAGTTTTATTACCAATTCCAGTAGTGCAAGCTGACATAATAGGCATTCTGTCTCTGAATCTCTGTCCCGCTATGATGTAATAAAGTATTAATTTAATAAAAATGATATTTGATGCAATAATTCAATAAAATAAAAAGTTAGGAGAACATGAGACCAATTATTTGTTAAAACCAACTCTAATATGCAGTCATTATTTCTTAAAAACAGCAGTTATTGTTGGAACACCTGTTATTTCTGAAACAGCCTCTTAAAAAATGTAGTCATTAACCTCCACTAACTATCCCACCTCTCAATATTCTAAATTATGAATATAATAATTTATTTTAATAAGCTACAGTAATTAACCTCCACTAATCAGTAAACTAGGAGTTTCTTGTGAAACAACTATTACTAACCTCCACTAACCCCCCCCCCCCCCACCTCCACCATGATCTCCTAGTCTGAACCTGCTCAGTATAAAACCAAACAATACAACCTTATTCCTTTGACAGCACCTTTCATCCTAGATAAAAGTTAAGATTACGCCAAGCATGTCAGTATCAGGGGATTACACATCTCCTTATGTCATTCTGGACGATGCTCCAAGTAAAAGGAGACCAGGTTGGTGTTTTAAAAAGAAAGTTGAGCAATTTGTGATCTCCGATAATTGGTGCATTCCTCTCCCACTCATACCATCTTCCAGAACAAACATGGCCACCATCATGACTCACCTGTAGGCCCCAACAGCATGGATCGCATAGCAAGGAAGCCTCAACAGCCTCCTAGAACAATTCAGTTGGACATCTGCAGAAATCAATCAGTTGATCGCCTAGGAGGAAGCAAGGCTGACAGGGAATGTTTTTCCAGATAACGACACCGTCCAATTTCCAGCCAATTCTGGAGAAGCGATACATGTAATGATGCAGGACTAGAAGGCATCCTGAATACTCTAGTATTCAGGAAACATGCAACTACAATCAGATGAATACCTTCATTTGGTCCTATAGAAGGGGGCTTCTACAGAAGAAGAAGAAGAAGAAGAAGAAGAAGAAGAAGAAGAAGAAGAAGAAGAAGAAGAAGAAGAAGAAGAAGAAGAAGAAGAAGAAGGCAATGACAATGCCACACAACACCGGCAGCTATGAGGACACCAGATCGGACAACGTGACGGGGACGACGACGTCTACGAGGAAGATTGCGACGTCCTCCCCTTTCCCCACCCACCTTAACTTTCTTCTTCTTTATCTTCCTCTTCTTCTTATTCTTCCTACTGTTATTTTCTTTTCTATATCTTTCTCTTTCTATCTTGCTTTCTCTCTATCAACTGTAAATGGCAGTAAAATGGTGGAAAGTGTATGGGTTAGGTAGGCCTTAAGTGTGGGTTGGGGAAGGGTAGTTTGGTTAAAGTATACCAAAAAGTTATTAAGAAGAAAATTAGGAAGAAAGAAGAAATGACTCAAAAAGGAAATCATGAAGAAAGAGATGGGATAGATGTATAACAAGTTAAAAATGTACTCCCTCCGTCCAAAATTGAGTGTCCGAGTGTATATTTTACGGACATTAAAGATGTGCTTTTGATTTTCTAAATTTAGTGAAACATCATTTGATTTATGTGATATTTTTATTGAGAAGTGAAAAAGTATTGAAGAAAATAAAGTGAAAAAAGAAATTAACATTATGGTATACGACACACATTATATGGCGTCTATTTTTAGAAAATAAGACGCTCAATTTATGATGGTAAGAATAGTTGAAATCCTAAGGCAAAATTGCACCGTAGGTACCCATATTTTGCAAAAACAGACAAGTGGGTACCCAAATTTCAAAATCATTCACCACGAGTACCCAAATTTTCAAAATCATGCACCGGAGGTACCCAACACTAACTGCCATTAAATTTCCGTTAACTTTCCATCCAAATTGGACGGAAAATTATAAAACAAACTATTGTACCCTTTATTTTCACCTCCAATTTTTTTAAAATACAAGTGTTGCTAACAAATCTAAAAAAATTAAAAACAATAAAATTTTAATTTAATAATTAGATATATGTAAGATAATGCAATATATTTCATCAAAATTATATATTTTTACATCATTTCAAGATATGAAATATGTTTTTATTAACATATATCAGTCAATCATAAAGTCTCTAACTTTTTTTAAACAAAAATTTCAAAATTTCATAATCTCAAAAGGGAAAATTAACGGGAGGGTACATGTGAAATAATTAAAAATACTTGTATGTTATTGTTTTATTAAGAAAAATCATGTGATATTATGAAATTTTGAGATTTTTTTTAAAAATTGTTAAAAAAAAAGTTAAAAGAATTTAAGATTGACGGATATATGTTAACAAAAACAATCTCAAAATTTTATTATTTCACATATATATTTTTTAGTAAAAACAATAACATATAAGTATCTTTGGTAATTTCACATGTACCCTCCCGTTAATTTTTCATTTTGAGATTATGAAATTTTGATAATTTTGTTAGAAAAAAGTTAAAGATTTTAAGATTGACAGATATATGTTAATAAAAACATATTTTGTATCTTGAAATGATATAAAAATATGTAATTTTGATGAAATACATTGCATTATCTTACTTATATTAAATTATTATTTTTATTATTTTTAATTTTTCTTAGAATCGTTAGTAGCAACTGTATTTAAAAAAAAAAGTTGGAGGTGAAAATAATGGGTATAATAGTCTTTTTATACTTTTCCGTCCAATTTGGATGGAAAGTTAACGGAAAGTTAACGGCAGTTAGCGTTGGGTACCTCTGGTGCATGATTTTGAAAATTTGAGTACTCGTGGTGCATGATTTGAAAATTTGGGTACCCACTTGTCAGTTTTGACAAAATATGGGTACCTCCGGTGCAATTTTGCCAAATCCTAAAGTGCTTCAAAAACCCCAAACTATTTAATGTTTTTGTTTTCTAGAATGTTGTTTTTTTATGTCAAAAGCAGTTGTTGATGTGTTTGGTAAATTCTAATTTTCTTCTTTCTGGACAGCAACTATTTTCCCACTGCAGCTTTTGAGAAGCAGGTGTGTGGTTCCTTTTCCGGACATGCTTTTAATCGTTTTTTAATAAACTTTTTATTCATGTCATAATAATAAATTCAGAAAAAAACATCTGATTGGAGAAGGACTATACCATGTCTGATATTTCAACACTTACAACAATTCTAATGCTAATTGCCAAAAGCAAAATAAAAACCGATTTTCTACACTATCTTATTTATGAAATTAACCAAACATATTTTAAGAAGATTACTACAGCAGGATTCTCACATCTTCCGACACATCTGCTTTCTAAAACGTCACATCATTCCCAAACTGTCCCTTATTATAAGATGAAATTTTGTGTAGTGTAAGTGAATCTGCACACTTGGAGATTAGAAAATAAGCATATTTTAATCTCTGAAACAAAACATCAAAAATGTCATTCTAAAAAATGAGGAAAAGACACTTACACCCCTTCTAGTTTGATTGAAGGACACTTTCACCCGTTCTAATTAATTTTAGAAAGGACGCTTTCATCCATTCGATGTGCAGAACTTCATGCAACTTACAGTCCTTAATTGTGACATGTTTAGTCACAACGTCAAGTCCGCCGCTGATATAGTTTTTTATACAAACTTGCACCGGCCCGTATTATGCAAAAAAGTATGTTATATTCTTGGGGCCAAGATTGTTCGAAAGACTTTTTGTAGCGATAGTCCCCAACTCCAAAGTAACGTATCACAATGAAGGGGTGTAAGTTATCTGAAGTTCGGCATATTAAAGGTATGATGGTGTTGTTTTCAAAACTGGAAGGGGTGAGAGTTTTCAGTCAAACTAGAGGGGTTGAAAGTGTCCTTTTACCCCTGTCTTTCACCTCACTAAACCACATTAACTTTTTTGACAGATTTACCGGTACTGCCTGTTTGGCTTACCCTTCATTTGCCGACACAAAAGAACTGGAAAATTTCCTCAAATCCTCTAATCTTGAGAAGACAGAGAAAGAGGACCGGTTTAATGATTGCTTAAACGTAGTCAATAAACTTTCCATTTTTGGCAGACAAAAACAAAACCAAAATAATAATAGCTACGATTAATTGTTGTGCCACTTTGCTCAATCATAATAATTAAATAATAACCATACACGATCGAACCGATTGCTATTGTTTTGTTGTGGTAGCAAGAATCTGCATGCATATATGTTTTATGAAAAGGCCTTATGCTATGAGTTGAAACTGTCTTTTGTTCCTTTAAAGAAATCGTCGTGCTAATAAAGATGGCTACATACGCCGCAATGTTAGAATGTGTGACTTTTTCAGTTGTCTGACCCCAATCATACATTTCTTGACTAGTACCACTCTGTCCCAGCTCTTTCTTCCCAATTTGACTTTTGTCACTATTCACTTAGTCACTTTGACCCGGTGATTTGAATAGCAAACTGATGTAATTTTTTAATAATTTTTTTATGGTGTCGTAGAGTAAAAGTTGCTCTATAATATGGTGAAAAATTATCGAAAAATCGTATTATTTTGCTATCCAAATCACCCGGTCAAAGTGACCGAGATCCGAGTCAAAAAAGTCAGATGAGAAGAAAGAACTGGGACGAACTGGTAGCAACTAGCAAGCACTATAGTCGGTGGGCTGGACCGAAACATTTACGAATTTGACCTTTGAGAAAGATTTTGATATCAACGATTTTTTTTTTTTTTTTTTTTTTTTTTGCCAAAACAACAGCCCTTTATACTACATCAAAAACGTAGGGCATACGAAAGTTTTCCCCCAACAGCAAGGTGGGTAAGCAGTAGCAGATATATACACATTGAACCAAAACACAGAGGAGCCGCCGGAAACAAAAGAGACAGATCTATGTACAACAACAAAAGAAATTATCCGGCTATCCCCGTAGCCCAGCGGATCAAAACAAAGGCCTTCAACATGAGAACTCCAACGAGCAGAACAACTCCAAGGAGCAGAACCGTCAAAACCAAAAGAGTCTTCCGGCACCAAACTATACAACATCGGTCATACTGCTTTCCAAAACCAGAGAAGGTTCCAAAACAGCTGGAGGGTGGGTATGATATACAAAAGCTTCAGGTTGACAACCGCCTAACTTAGCTAGCTGATCCGCTAGCTTGTAGGCTTCCCGATGGGTGTGTTGTAGCTTCAACTGGGGATGGCACTTGAGTAATTGCCTGCAGTCAGTAACAAGAGTATGAACCCAAGGAGAAACAGTTAAATCGTTGCTAAGGTAAGCAGTAGCAGAATCAGTCTCAATTATCAAATAGTTAATATGAAGCATATTAGAAGTATAAAGCGCGTCACAAATGGCCGCGATTTCTGCCGTTAAAGGCGAGACAAGTTGAAGTTTCCTAGTGAAACCTCCCATCCAATGACCCTGGTGATTGCGAATGAGGCCTCCACATCCTGCGGTAGCAGAGTTGGGATTAGAACTACCATCCGTATTAAATTTGAACTTACCATGGTCCGGAGCCAACCAATGCCCGGATCTGGGAATGTGAAGTCGATTATTGGATTTAGCATGAAAGAGCGCATACTCACTGGCAAAGTAATGAGCAAGATTCACAACGGTATGAACGTCCGCCTTGGCTTGATCAAAAATAAACTTATTCCTAGTTACCCAAAGAGTCCATAAAGTGCAGGTAAAAAGAGTGGACCAAGAAGGATGTGGAAAAGTAGCATGATTAATGATATGCAGTTGAGAAACAATCCAGTCATTAAGATTAGCAGTCGTCCAGAAGGTAGCATTATTCGGAGCAATAATGTTGTACCAAACGAATTTTGCAAATTGACAGTCCATGAGAAGATGAAGGGGAGTTTCCAAGTGAGTGTCACACAAAACGCACATAGGCCAATGGTTTGGGCCAAGATTGATATTGACAGGTAGAAGTCCACAAAGAAGACGCCAAATAAAAGATTGCATTTTAGGAGTAGTTTTAATTTTCCAAATCCACTTGTAATTATATTTTTTCTTTGAAGTAAGAAGATTATACACATGTTTTATAGTACATGAACAAGAATGATCATTCTAAACAAACCCATCCTGTTGCTGAGTAATAGGTGGTAAAAATTGATTAAAGTAATGCTAATTTCTAAAGGCAAAGGAAAAGGAATTTTTTCAAATTGACGCTTTCCATTGGGCAGAAGAATTTGATTGACAATAACTAAATCAAAGTGTTGGGGAAGGGGACCCTCAATAATATTCCTTCAAGGGCCATTAGGTAACCAAAATTCATTCCAAAGAAAAATAGAACTCCCAGTGCCAAAGGTTTTGACAATATTTAGAACCAAAAAACGATTTTTAAAGTTTAATGATCGTTTTCCAAAACGGACAATCACCAGGTTTAGATTCAGCATGCAGAAAGTTATGATTGTAAAAATATCGATGCTTGAGGATTGAAACCCACCAAGAATTAGAATTAGATAAAATTCGCCAACAAAGTTGAACTAAATGAGCAGTATTATTATGACGAGTGCATTTTATTCCAAGACCGCCGTCAGTCGTAGAATGAGTAACTTTCTCCCAGGAAGCAGCATGAAATGACTTATTCCAAAGAAAATTCCTTTGAATTTTGTCAATGTCATTAGTAGCACTAGTGGGAAGTTTAGAAGTTTGCATAGTGTATTGGGTGTTCCTTTAATTCAACGACTTAACGGAAGGGAGTTCACGCACAAATATATTTGACTAAGGGTAAAATTGTGAACTCGATAAATATAAATGCCACCACGACCACTTATATCGCCGCTTAAGCCACTGCCATCACCGCGCTACCCCATACTCAAAGCCCGACCACCACCGCAACTTCGTACCCAGAATCTAGCCAACACCACTACGACCCAACCCGTACAAAAATACTTGTTTTAGGTAGGGTCGACAATTGAGCCCGATCCGATCCGATATCCGACATGATCCGGCCCTAATGGAGCATATCCGATCCGATTCGTTTACAAAGGAATCGAATTTGGATCACAAGTTATGCGATCCGTGAAACCCGATCCGATCCGATTAGGTTATCATGCGTAATAAATTCAATAATATACATGTATAAATATAATTATATATAAAAATTGTACTATTTTTACTTAAGATAACGTCACAAGTTTGATATATCTATACTTTTATTGTGAATAAATTGATGAGAATAGATGTAAAGTGTATGTTAATCAAATTTTGGTTCTAATTCAGAATAATCTTAGTGCAGATAAAATAAAATATTGTTCGCCATGATCCGATGGATAATCATATTCGAATCCGACAAAATTCGGTCCGAACCCGATCCAGTCTGAAACCTTATGGATCGTATCTGGACCTTGGCTAATCTGATCCGAATCCGATCTGTTGCTATCCCTAGTTTTATGTTCAATAAAAAAAAGGGAAACTAAAACATTAACAAACTAAAATTATAATAAACAAATTTAGAACTCAACCAAACATCAAAATCACAACTAGCAGGTAGAAGCATATCCTCTTTTCAAGCCCAAACATCAGAACCACAACTAGCAGGTCTAAGCATATCCTCTTTTTAAGCACGTATTTGAACTCGACCTTGGACACCTCTGTTCGGAGTGCCTTAAATACTTAGAAGAAACTCAAAGGAGCGCGAGAAAGTGAAAGCCCAGTATCTTCGCGCGAAGACAAGGAGTCTTCGCCCGAACACAAGTGTTAGCAAAAATCTTGGAGTCTTCGCAGAAGAGCTCCATGTGTCAAACCAGGAAGGCCTTCGCAAGAAGACCGAATGTCTTCGCACGAAGACTTCGGGCCTTCGCACAAAGACAATCCTGGAGGCGACAAATAAGGATGAGAATGTTTCCATATTGTATCGAGACATTTTTGGGGATTATAAAAAGATCCTTTGGGGTCCTATGAACGTATGTAAACATCTTTGGTTGTTCTCTTCACTGAATAAAGGTCTTTATTCCTCGTGGACGTAGTTAGCTCAATTTTGGGCTAGCAAACCACGTAAATCTTGTGTGATTGCATCGTTCGTGAGGCGTGAGTGATCGTGAGAGGTATAACAAACTGGTATCAGAGCCTAGGTCTAGATTACTCCACCAAGTACGATGTTCGAATCGATTTTGAAGATCGACAGGTTCACAGAAGGGACCCACTTCAGTCTGTCGGAGATAAAGATGGAGGCGTTGCTTAAATTGCGGGGTTTGTGGGAACATTTGAACACAGAAAATGGAGGGATGGATGTTAATCCATCGGAGATCAAGGCGATGGAGGAGAAGGCACATTCAACTATTATGTTGTGCTTATCGGATGACGTGATCATTGATGTCGCATATCAGAAGCAAGCAGCAGGGCTTTGGCTCAAGTTAGATGGTCTCTACATGACGAAAAGTGTCACTAACAAGTTGATGCTAAAGCCAGGGCTCTTCACTTTGTGGATGCTCGAAGGTTAAGGCTCTCAAGGACCATCTTGAACAATTGAATACAATTCTTTTAGATTTGCGTAGTATTGGCGAGAATGTAGGGATGAGGATGCCGCACACAGTTTATTGATCTCGTTACCTCCGTCATATGAGAACTTCGTTCAATCTTTCATTGTGAACAAGGATGACTTATCTTTAGAGGAGGTCAGATCGACGCTCCATGCTAGGGAATTGCGCCATAAGGGTGCATGCATAGATACAAAGGACCATCCGGGTTTATAGAGACGAGAGGGGGGGGGGGAGCAAGAAGGGTAAGAACAACAAGAAGAAACAGTTCTCCAGTTATAAGTTACCCAAGGATGTTTGTGCATATTGCAAGGAGAAAGGGAACTGGAAGAGGGATTGCACGAAACGAGTTCAACATGAACATAATGGCTCTGCAGCCGTGGTCGAGAAGGAGAATTCGTCTGAAGATGATTTCGTTCTACTGGCGTATGATGTCACGTATTCACCCGATGCGTGGTTTCTTGACTCATGAGCTTCTTATCACACCTGTTCTAACAACTAGCTATTTTCAAGCTACATTAAGATGGAGGATCCATTTATATGACAAACATAGCCGTTTGTAAGGTCATAGGAAAAGGCTCAGTTAGATTCAAGATGTGGATGGGAAAACATGCACACTTAAGGAGGTGAGACACGTACCACTTGTCACAAAGAATCTGATTTCTTTGATTCTACTCGACAATAAATTGTGACACGTACCACTTGTAACAATGATTATTCTGAGCATCATTGACGATTACTCAAAGATGACTTGGATATTAGTAATGAAGCTCAAGAGTGAAGCCTTTGAAAGATTCAAGGAGTGGAAGACGCTAGTAGAGAATCAGGTGGGAAAGAAAGTGAATAGGCTTCGCACGAACAACGAATTAGAGGTTTGTTCAGCAGAGTTTGATGGATTCTGAAAGGATCACAGAATAGCACGCCATCGCACCATTCGACACACACCGCAGCAGAACGATGTAGCCGAGAGAATGAATCAGACACTTTTGGCGAAAGCAAGGTGAATTCTTTCAAATGCAGGTATTTCTAGAGGAATGTCATGAGAGACAGTTTCCATGGCATGTTGTCTCGTAAATCGGAGCCCGCACACTGGTACAGGATGCAAGATTCCTATGGAAGTCTGATCCGGTAGAGCAGTGGATTACTCGGATTTGAGAGTCTTTGTTTGTGTTGCCTACGATCACGTTGATGATTTCAAACTAGAACAAGGAGCTAAGAAGGGAGCATTCATGGATTTTGGAACAGGTGTGAAGGGATACAAGATATGGGTAGACAACAAGATTATACTTAGCAGAAGTTTAGTCTTTGATGAGACTCATATGTTGAAGAACTCCGTGGAGGTGGAGCTTGGAGATGCAAAGAATAAAGTGGAGGGAGAGTCGGATAATAATGATCCCAAGGATGCCAAAATCTCTACACCGCCGCCGGAAGCCGAATAGGAAGAAGAAGAAGAAGAAGAACAAGAAGAAGAGTCTAATAGTGAAGATGCGTCTAAACTAGAGGAACCAGTTTATCAAAGTATTACTGAAGGAAAAAAATGAGAGTCATAAAGACTCTGGTGAGATACAGGGATGACGATATGGTGGGATATGCATTACATGTAGCGAAAGAGGTACATGATGAGCTATCCTCCTACAAGGCCACTATATCGAGTTCTGAGTCAGCAAAATGGATTGCCTCAATGCGAGAAGAGATGGAGTCTCTTGCCAAGAACTCGATTTTGGAACTTGTTAAATTGCTTGTGGGAAGGAAGATAGTTAGTTGCAAGTGGGTTTTCAGAAGAAAGGAAGGATTTACATCTGAAGAGGGCGTCAGGTATAAGGCAAGGCTAGTTGCAAGTGGGTACAGTCAGAAAGAGGGAGTTGACTACAACGAGATCTTCTCACCGGTGGTCAGACATACCTCTATCCGGGTGTTACTAGCTTTAGTGGCACACCAAAACTTAGAGCTTGGGAAATTGGATGTTAAGACAACTTTTCTACATGGAGAGTTGGAAGAGGAGATATACATGAGCCAACTGTAGGGGTTCCAAGTTCCCGAAAGAAAGAACCACGTGTGCAAGCTGAAGATATCTCTCTATGTATTTAAGCACTCGCTTAGGCACTGGTACAAGAGGTTTGACAGCTTCATGTTGAAGATTGGTTACCACAAGTGAGAATATGATTGATGCGTGTATCACAAGGAGTTGCGAAGTGGATCACGTATCTACCTAGTTTTGTATTTGGATGATATTATGATCGCAACTAGGAATATCCAGGACATCAAAGAACTAAAGAGGTCCCTTAGAACGGAAATTGAGATGAAGGATCTGGGAGCTGCTCGTAAGATATTGGGAGTCGAGATCTATAGAGATGGGAAGAAGAAGAAGAAGAAGAAGAAGAAGAAGAAGAAGAAGAAGAAGATGATGATGATTTTCTTGTCACAAAAGGGATACATCAGGAAGATCTTGAGCAGATTCGGGATGTTATCAGCTAAAGCTATAGATACTCTTATGGAACTAACAGCAAGAGAGGGATGTACACCGTTCAGACTGAGAAGGATAAGGAGTACATTTCCAAGGTTCCATATGCTAGCGCAGTTGGAAGCCTTATGTATGCTATGTTATGTACTCGACAAGATATATTATTCGTTGTTAGTGTGGTTAGTCATTTTATGGCTCATCCGGGTAGGGACCATTGGCAGGAGGTGAAATGGATATTCGGGTATCTTAAAGGTACGTCAGAAATTGGCCTATGTTATGGGGATAATGAAGACATCTCGGTAGCTGGGTTCTCGGATTAGGACTATGTAGGGGATATTGATAGTAGGAGATCTTTGACTGGGTATGTGTTTACTTTGAGAGGTTCTGTTGGGAGTTGGAAGGAGACGCTACAGCCAACGGTGAATTTGTGAACCACGGAGGTGGAGTACATGGCTCTAGCTGAAGCAGCAAAGGAGACAATGTGGCTTGAAGGTATGGACAATGATCTAGTCCTACATCAAGATCAGGCGATAGTCAACTGTGACTGCTTGAGGGCGATTTGCTTGACTATAGACCATGTTCATCATGAAAGGACCAAGCATATCGACGTCAGGTATCACTTTATGAGATACGAAAGAAGGATCAAGCTAAAGGAGGTGGGGACAGCTAACAACCCCGCGGATATGTTCACCAAGCCAGTTCCGGTGACCAAGTTTCAGAATTTTCTGGAATTGCTCAACATTCAGAGCCATTGAGCCCTTAGGGGCATGTCGGATCCGGCTAGATCCAGTGAGTCTCCGTGACGGGAGACATCGAGAGGGGAGAAGACAAGCTTTTTACATAAGGAGGAGGAAGCTTCGTTGCAGACGAGAGACTTCAAGTCCTGGTGGAGATTTGTTGGGATTGCCTTGAAGACTTAGAAGAAACTCAAAGGAACGCGAGGAAGTGAAAAGCCCAGTGTCTTTGCACGAAGAAAAAGAGTCTTTGCATGAAGACAATTGTTAGCCAAAATCTTGAAGTCTTCGCAGAAGAGCTCCCTGTGTCAAACCAGGAAGGCCTTCTGTCACGACCCGTGCATTTTTTTCCTCTTTACGTTGATTACAGATTTATCAGAGTAAACGCGTCATTTTTTGGCCGCGACGGAAATACGAACCATGTCGCTTTTGATTAAAAAATAGCGGAAGCTTTAAAATACACAACTCTTTTTCAATTTAGAATAAAAACTTCATTTTCCTATTCATTTGAACATATTTTCTTTTACATATATGAAAAGCATGAATCCTAATAAATATTACAATTAATTCTGAAACTCTATAAATCTAGCCTGTTTATAGTCTTCGATCGATCCAGTCCGGTACCTGTAATTATTTTAGGGTGAGCAAAAAGCCCAGTAGGTACCGCCTAACCACTGGCGTAGAAATATAATAATCAATTAAACTGTAACAACGATCACGAATCAAATAATTATCATGCTTTATGTTTCATGCGAATAACAAACAATAACTTAACAATCAACATATAAGCATATATAATCATGTATAGACCGTAATTACAGTAGACGTGAAAACTATATTTTCCCTACCTCATAATAGCTTCATGATAACAGCTTTGAAATGATACGAGTAGCTCCAAATCTTTTATCTCGAAATATCCCCAGTATCTCTCTATCTCACTTATCAGTAGTTGAATCGAAACTGGAATGAGAAATAATTAAAGCATTGGGCCCTATTTATAGAATTCAGCGACCAATCAGAGAGCGCTGGGTCACAAGGACACGTGTCGCACATGCAATGAAAGATGTTCCACACGACGACACATGTCGCCTGTGTGTCACACAAAAATTAAGAATGGCCTCATAGCATGACACGTAACCCCCCCTAAGTGTCGCCCATGCAGGGAAAGTTGCAGATATTGGGACACGTGTCCCTCTGCGTGTCACACATTCATTTGACTAAATCTAAATGTTTATCCTCAACCACCGCATCAAAGAATATGTAATTTTAGCACATCGAGCATATGATTAACACTTAAACTAGTGATTAGCATTAATTAACACTTAAACTAGTAATTAGCACTAATTATTACATAAATATTTGTATCCTTAATTATGCAATAAATAAGATATTACGACTTTCGGTGTATTTCTAGACGAGCTTAACTACTATAGTTTTGCAGTTATTGATAAATCTATCAAAATACTACTCCCCTAACCTTAGCCACCGTGTCAAATAAACATGTAATTTAGTCACGTTAATCATGTAAAAAGTCACACATTACAAGATGCATACATATGTACTTAATTAGTACTTAAGCTACTAATTATCACTAATTATCCCTAAATATTTTTATCCTTAATTTAGCAATAAAATAAGATATTACGACTTCTGGTGTATTTCTGGACGAGCTTAACATTAATAGTTTTGAAATAATGGGCTAATCTATCAACTACTAAACAATTAAACATGAAATAAACCGGTGTAATACAAGCTTAAAAAATGCAGTTATTACGTTCTTCCCTCCTTACAAAAGTTTCGTCCTCGAAATTAGACTTTTAATCATCGTGGGTTTCTATTTAAAAAATCATTTTTATCATGACATTAACAATTTCATCACTTTTGCATAGCCAGACAGCGTGCCTACACAATTCCCCTTGCGCCCCGGCATACATCGCTTGGATCAAGTTAGACAAGCCCGAGTCCCCTGCGTAGGTGACGAGCGATGCAGGTACCACACTCTACCCCAAAACGTATCTGGCATACCTCGCTTGGATCAAGTTAGCCAAGACCGAGTCTCGGGCACAAATGTCGGGTAAGGTGGATTATACACATCGGGCTGGCAACGGATCTGATACCAAATGTCACGACCCGTGCATTTTTTTCCTCTTTACGTTGATTACGGATTTATCTGATTAAACGCGTCATTTTTCGGCCGCGACGGAAATACGAACCGTGTCGCTTTTGATTAAAAAATAGCGGAAGCTTTAAAATATACAACTCTTTTTCAATTTCGAATAAAAAATTTATTTTCCTATTCATTTGAACAAATATTCTTTTACGTATATCAAAAGCATGAATCCTAACAAATATTACAATTAATTCTGAAACTCTATAAATCTAGCCCGTCTATAGTCTTCGATCGATCCAGTCCGGTACCTGTAATTATTTTAGGGTGAGCAAAAAGCCCAGTAGGTACCGCCTAACCAGTGGCGTAGAAATATAATAATCAATTAAACTGTAACATCGATCACGAATCAAATAATTATCATGCTTTATACTTCATGCGAATAGCAAACAATAACTTAACAATCAACATATAAGCATATATAATCATGTATAGACCGTAATTACAGTAGACGTTAAAACTATATTTTCCCTACCTCATAATAGCTTCATGATAACAGCTTTGAAATGATACGAGTATTTCGAAATCTTTAATCTCGAAATATCTCCAGTATCTCTCTATCTCACTTATCAGTAGTTGAATCGAATCTTGAATGAGAAATAATTAAAGCACTGGGCCCTATTTATAGAATTCAGCTACCAATCAGAGAGCGCTGAGTCACAAGGACACGTGTCGCACATGCAATGAAAGATGTGCCACACGACGACACATGTCGCCTGTGTGTCACACATGGATAAGGATGGCCTCAGAGCATGATACGTAACCCCGCCTACGTGTCGCGCATGCAGGGAAAGTCGCAGATATTGGGACACGTGTCCCTCTGCGTGTCACACATTAATTTGACAAAATCTAAATGTTTATCCTCGACCACCGCATCAAAGAACATGTAATTTTGGCACAGCAAGCATATGATTAACACTTAAACTAGTGATTAGCACTAATTAACACTTAAACCAGTGATTATCACTAATTATTACATAGATATTTGTATCCTTAATTACGCAATAAATAAGATATTACGACTTTCGGTGTATTTCTAGACGAGCTTAACTACTATAGTTTTGCAGTTATTGATAATTCTATCAAAATACTACTCCCTTAACCTTAGCCACCGTGTCAAATAAACATGTAATTTAGTCACGTCAAGCATGTAAAAAGTCACACATTACAAGATGCATACATAGTACTTCATTAGTACTTAAGGTACTAATTATCACTAATTATCCCTAAATATTTGTATCCTCAATTTAGCAATAAAATAAGATATTACGACTTCTGGTGTATTTCTGGACGAGCTTAACAATAATAGTTTTGCAATTATGGGCTAATCTATCAACTACTAAACAATTAAACATGAAATAAACCGATATAATACAAGCTTAATAAATGCGGTTATTACACCTTCACACGAAGACCGAATTTCTTCGCACGAAGACTTCGTCACTTCGGACGAAGACAATCCTGGAGGCGAAAAATAATGATTGGAATGTTTCCTTATTATATCAGGACAATTTGGGGGGTTATAAAAGGATCCTTTTGGGTACTATGAACGTATGTAAGAATATTTGCTCGTTCCTCTTCATTGAATAAAGTTCTTTCTTCGTCGTGGACGTAGTTAGCTCAATTTTGGGCTAGCAAACCACATATCTTGTGTGATTGCATCGTTCATGAGGCGTGAGTGACCGTAAGAGGTATAAAAAACTGGTATAAGAGCCTAGGTCGAGATTACTTCACAAAGAATGATGTTCGGATCAATTTTGAAGATTGACAGGTTCACAAGAGGGAACAACTTCAGTATGTGGAAGATAAAGATAGCGGCATTGCTTAAACCGCAGGGTTTGTGGGCACATTTGACCACAGAGAAGGGAGGGATGGATTTTAATACATCGGAGTTCAAGGCGATGGAGGAGAAGGCACATTCAACTATTATGTTGTGCTTATCGGATGACGTGATCATCGATGTCGCAGATCCAAAGCAAGCAGCAGGGATTTGGCTCAAGTTAGAGGGTCTCTACATGACGAAGAGTCTCACTAGGAAGTTGATACTAAAGAAAAGGCTCTTCACTTTCCGGATGCTCGAAGGTACGAATTTCAAGGACCATCTTGATCAATTTAATATAATTCTTTTAGATTTACGCAGTATTAGCGAGAAGGTGGGGGATGAGGATGCCGCACTCTTTTTATTGATCTCGTTACCTCCATCATATGATAACTTCGTTCACTATTTCATTGTGAACAAGGATGACTAATTTATAGAGTAGGTCCGTGCTCCATGCTAGGGAATTGCGCCATAAGGGTGCAGGCATAGATACAGAGGACCATCCGGGTTTATGGCGATGGGGGGAAGCAAGAAGGGTAAGAACAAAAACAAGAAGAAGTTCTTCACTTCTAAGTAACCCAGGGATGTTTGTGCATATTTCAAGGAGAAAGCGAACTGGAAGAGGGATTGCCCGACACGAGGTCAACCTGGACATAATGGCTCTACAGCCGTGGTTGAGAAGGAGAATTCTTCTAAAGATGATATCGTCCTACTGGCGGATGATGTCACACATTCACCCAATGCGTGGTTTCTTGACTCAAGAGCTTCTTGTTGGAATTGTGCCCTAGAGGCAATCAATTAATTGTGACATTTATGGATTTACGATTCATTATGTCATCGATATAGAGATATGTTAACATGAATGAAGTCCTTAGAATATAAGTTTTAAATTCTTAAATATCCCTAGTCGATTATAATGATTAATAGGACAATCATCTATAGACTAGTATGGGGTTTGATTGATATGGAGATATCATGATCCAACACATGGGTGTGCATTAAGGGTAATGGCGCACCGGATTGACCCATCTCCGAGAAGGCTACATACATGTTATGTTAAGTCACAGGCGCTTCTCGCGGTTCAATGGTATTGTCATCCTTAGACTTGAAGTCACTAGATTGTCTAGTTGTGGATTATTGTGATCTTGGTAGCGTCAAACGCTACACCGTAACTGGTTAGTTATAAAGGCGTGTACTGGATACAATAAGAAGCAAGCTTAGAGATTGTAGTGGACGTAGATAGAATTTGTCCCTCCCACATAACGGGAGCAAATATCCTAGGCCACTCGAGGGATAGTGCTTATAAAATGTCTGGCCAGACTCAAATAAATCAATATGGGATATTGATGTTATTTGCACGAATAAGGCTATTCCCAGGATCGCGAAACTATGGATTGGATATACGAGTGTGACTTGTATGTCTCGTGTCCAATCCGGATATTGGGACAAAGGGATGAGACAATTACTTGCACAAGGTTTGTCATGATGACTATTCTATTTGTTGGCTAGAATGGATGTCTTGCTAGAGGCCGCTCCATATTAGTAAATAGTTACTACCAACTAAATAGAACCTATGGGGTCACACGCCATATAGGGGTGAACTAGACTTGAGAAATAATTAATTAATATGATTAATTAATTAGAAGGATCAAATCGCAACAACTTGCTAACTTAGTAGGACTAATATGCAAGTTGGACTAATCTATGTATAGACATGATAAGGATTTGCCAAGGTGGCCTAATTCCTGTAGGGACATGATTAGGATTAATTTGAAAATGGAAACTAATCCATGTATTGACATGATAAGGACTATTTCGCAAAAGGGGACTAATCCGAACTTGAGTAGGATTAGGAGAGGGGTTCTTTATGTAGTAGGACAATGAGTTGTTGGACTATATAAAGAACACTCCTAGCTTATTTTTCTCTCTACACACACCACACATCTATATGATAGAGTAGGAGAGAATAAAGCAAAGAGAGAGCAAGTCCCAAAAGAGGGCCGAACCCCCCATTGGGACCGCCCCCTACCCGTCGGCCAAAAGGAGAGCCGCCCGACCTTTGGCACTCCATTGTTGGCAATTTCTTCTTCCTCTTCCATTCTTCCTAGCTAGCACAAAGGAATTGGAAGATCTAGATCTCACCTCTAGGCGTGGATCAACCGTAGAGACGTGACACAATTCGCGTTTGAAGTCATCAAAGGAGAACCCTAAGGTGTGTTATTGATTTCTTCCTTAACCATCGTTATGTCTCTTGACTTGTGATCATTGGAGAGTTTTGCATGGTTTATGATTATTTGTGTTTCCGTTGCGCATCCATGAATCAAAACCCTACAGTGGTATCGGAGCCACAGGTCGTAGAGCATAAATGTGGTTTATGTGTTACGTTTTAGTTGTTTTACACCTTAAATTGATTATTTATCGCGTAAAACAAGACAAATCAAGCATGGGATGCAATTTCTCAATAATCTATCATAACAAGATCTAATTTTTGCATTGGATGCATGAATTGGTGAGTTTGAGAAATTTTAGGATCTTAGATCTAGGGTTTGGGCATCCTTGGGGAAGAAGGAGTTCTTCCAAAACAAGGAAATAACCAAACTTGGGCACCAAGCAAGGGAGTTGTTTTGGAAACAACTCCCTATAGAGGTTCGGCCCCCTTAGGGGAACCCCCCTCTTGCTTGCCGCCCAAGCTTTGGCCGCCCTAGGGGCCGAGCGGCCCTAGCCTGCGGCCTAGCCGCGTGGGCTAGGGGCCGGGCCGGCCCTAGGGCCTTGCGGTTCACCTTTTTGGGCCCGGGCAATTGGATTGTTGGGCCCATGGACCGTTTTAACCCTAGAACATGCTAAAATCAATTAAAATTGACCAAGCGCGTTAAAATTGGATTTTAACTTTTTATGTGCAATTCGCACGGTGATTGGATATGGCCTTAGGATGTGGTTTGATGTGGATGTTTAATTTTTGTGGTTTGGTTTACGACCTGGGAGCTGATCAATTAATTGTAATAATTAATTAGGGTTTTATGGCCTGCGAGCCATTTTTTTCTCAACTTGTGAGATTTATTTTATATAGTATAGAAGTTAGCTAGTTCAAGATAAAGTAGATTGTTAGCCAAGATTGAAGAAAAGAAGCCCAAAGCCAAAAGGAGCCACAAAATATGGAGCATGGAGGATTCCACAAGACTACGAAGGATGGACCAAAAGATCAAGACGCATGGAGATGTGTTTGCTTTTAGGGTTCATAGATAATTCCATTGGCTTGGAATTATCTTAGTCTAGAAAAGGCCATATCCACATCACGTTTAATTTCTGTTTTGTGGTTGTTTACTTTATTTTCTTATTATTGTGTGGTTGGTGTATGGTTGATGCATGCAATTAGGATAATAAGATAATTAGACAACCCGGATCTATTATTTGGAGTTGTGCCCAAACTCAAATAGATAAATTAGTTGATTTTGATCAAAAAAACAATTAAAATTGAATTTAAAATCCCTCAAAATTCAAATATTGTGTTCTTGCCTTCTCGTTATTTAAACACTCACTATCATCATTATTTATCAAGTTCGTGCGTGCCAAAGCATGGCGACTTGGTTCATAATGATGGAATGCGATGGCACGTAACAATGTGCAATTGTTTAAATAAGAGGTTGAACACAACTGGGCTATTAATATGATTAAGAAACCTAGAGGCAATCAATTGGGATTATCCATATGGATGGATAAATAAGGAGTTATTTTTCCAATTGAACCAAGAGTTGCATAAGTGATGCAATTGGAATTGTTCCTACCTAAAGTAGTCAAATTATGGGTGACTTGCCAAAGCAAGCTCATAAGGAGATGAAACATGGATCTTGGCCCACTAGAAAATATAAGGATATTTTTCGCATTAATATCTTGAGGGTTATTAATCCGTAGAAAAATAGTGGGAGCCATGTTTAACAGTTTAAGTCCTTGTTAGATATAGTTAAAACGTCACAAACTTTGCATAATCCTATTGTGTTGAATACCCATGGCATTAAACAAACAAAACACGACTTTATCTTTTTAAGACTGGTATAAAATTGAGAATTGTTCTCAAATAAAAGAGAATTTGTTGTACTTCGTAGAACATAAAGTTCTCTTCCACCGACTACTAAAACACACTAAAACCTATGAAAGGAACACCAAAGAATGGTTCTTTGGTTATGACTTGCCCCATGTTAGCGGCCATGAACTCTGAGCTTTGGAAGAAAGAAGAGAGACATGGAGAAGTATGATATGATCATACATTGAAAGAAGCTCTTTCAAAAGAGGGAGCTAGACATGAAAAGTTTGAAGTGTTGCTCCACTTTGGGTTATGCAATATACTAATTCAATATGACTGAAATATTAGTGAATATACATTATCTATGAGATAGATAAAGAATAAAAGGTTATTCACCCAAGTGGACCAAGAATTGCATTGGATGCAATTATAGTTTTGTTTTAAAGTATTTACTCAATATGATTGAAAAACCACTAAAACAAAACACTAATAATGAGCATGGGCAAAGTTACTAATGGATAACAACATGGGTAAGGGAAAAATGGTTTGCGCCAACCCCATGGGTATAAAGCAAGCTTGTTGCTAAAACCAAGTTGCCCTGAAGTCCCATAGATGGTGTAGAGGAAGAGAAACCACCCAAAGTACCTGGAAGTAAATAATAAAGGAATTATGAATTCCGATTTGGGTATTTTTGTTATATAAATCAATGTGTCTATCTCATCATCATAAGTATATGATACTAGATGAGGATCTCACATTTATAGAAATGTGGAGGATCTCAAGGGACCGAAGACAATTGGATAAGGAAGAAATAATCCTACACGTGGGGCTATGAAGCAAAGGGTTGCTGAAAAGCCGTAGGGAATTATTTCTACCTTTCAGAAATTGTTCATGAATTAGAAAAAAGGGATAATGTCCCTGCTATGAGTAGGACCATTATCATAGTTTCTTGTTTGGACAAGAAAGCTCCTTATCATAATAAAAACACGAATGTTGTTCCATTTATTATGGTATGCATTATTGTAATGCAATTTTGTCTAAGTGGATTATATATCCATGATCATGATAATTTCATCTATAACATTAATACCTAGAGGTTTGCATATAATGATATGAACTTCACTTATCTTTAGCATTATCGTTTAGGCCCCATAAGTAAGAGATACATATCTAGAACTCCATGAGGATGGATTTCTGGGACTCATTTGATTATTGAATCATATGAGACATGTAAGAATTATTAGGCAAATATATGATCTTTTGGGAATCATACATATTGATGTATGAAGGCCGCTAAGCACAAATACTAAAGATGGTTTTAGTACTTCATCATATTTACTGATAGGATCAGAGAAATATGAATTTGTGTATCTTATGAAGAAACAAATCAGAATCCTTTGAATTGTTCAAAGTATTCAGGAATGAAGTAGAGAACCAGCTTGGCAAAGTATTAGGGCTCTACGATTGGATCATAGAGGAGAGTACTTGAGCCAAGAGTTTGACAAGAATCTATGGGAGTTTTGGATATGATCCAAAACTCGCTCCACATAGCACGCCACATGGGTTTGGCGTGTCTAATAGGAGAGTTCGGACCTTGTAGGACATGGTTCGGTCCATGATGAGTCAAACAGAACTTCCTGTTTACTTTTTGGGGCTGTGTTCTAATTACAGCAAATTTCACCCTTAACCTTGTTCCATCAAAACAGATTATGAAAAACACCATATGAGATATGGACTAGGAAAGTGTCCTAGTTTGTCATTCATAAAGATTTGGGGTTATGAAGTTTATGTAAAAGAGTTTACAGATAAACTTGGACGCAAGTCGGATAAATGTTTTGTGGGATATCCTGAAAAGGATATTATTTCTACAACCCAATCGAGAACAAACTATTTGTTGCTCGAACTACAGTGTTTCTAGGTAGAGATTGTCTCTAAGAGAAACAGTGGGAGGCCAGTAGAACTTGAATAAGTTCAAGAACCACAACAGAACATTGATCCTTTTTGATGGAACATGAGTAGGATCACAAGGTGTTGTGGAGTAACCTACTCAGAAAACACAAGAACCTCGTAAGTTAGGTAGGATATATCAAGGGACTAGAGAAATAAGGATTTCTCATAACCCATGATATATTGCTCATAAAGATGAGCCTACAACCTACGAGATGGTCGCGAATGGGCCATACTCACAGAAATGGCTTGAAGCCATGGGATACAAAATGGAATCCATTTATACCAACAAAGTATGGACTTTGGTGGAACCACCTGAAAGGTGCAAGTGGGTTATGAGGAAACCAACATGGATGGTAATATGATTACCTTTAAGGGACAATTGGTTGGGTAAGGATTTCCTGTGAGTTCATAGTATAGACTATGACGAAATCTTTCCTAGTTGTGATGCTTAAATCCATTAAGTATCTTGCTTGTAGCAATCTGTTTATAGATTGAATCAAGCTTCTAGGAGTTGGACTCTTCGAATTGATGATGCAATTAAAGGAGTTTGGTTCCATCAAAATTGAAGATGAGACTTGTGTTTACAAGAAGATTAGTGGGAGCATAATTACGTTTCTGGTCTTGTATGTGGAGACATACTTAATCATTGGGAACGTTGCCCCTACTTGGCAGTCCTACGCAGATTGACTAGGGAGTTAACTTTCTAATGGTAGACTTGAGCAAAGCAACTTGTGAAGATCTATTGAGGTAGATCAAGATGGTTGTATAGCTTAGGTCATAGTACATAAATTGACAAAGGTGTTGAAAAGAATATTGATTCTTACCCATGTCACATGGAATTAGTCTTTGGAAGGCTAATTGTCTTCCCAATTTGATTGGGAAGAGACTGTATGAATAAGATTCATGAGATACGCCATGTTATGTGCTAGGCCAGATGTGTCATATGGTAGGACATAAAGATACCAGTAAAATCCGGGTGAGAGTCACTGGATAAATTATCAAGATTATCCTTTAGTACTTGAGAAGCACTAAGGATGAATTTTTGATAAATAGAGGATATGAAGAGTTTGCTGTAAGGGGTTACGGTGATGCGAACTTCAAATATGACAAAGAAGATTTCAGCTTATAAGTCGAGTTTTATGTTCTGCCCTAGTGGGAGCGACTGTGAGCTGGAAAGGTTCCAGACAAGATTCAGTCACTGATTCTAACATAGAGGACTGAGTAAATTAATGCATAAAGATGCATTTACTCAGAATATTCAATCTCAATCAAATTGTTGATGAAGGAGATGTGAATATTTGCAAGGTGCCAGCGTATGTCTCGCCTCTACGCAGTGTAAGCGTGGAAGGCCGTGCTAGATCAATAGGCATATGATGCAGGAGATTGACTCTAGTGCAAGTGGGAGACTGTTGGAATTGTGCCCTAGAGGCAATCAATTAATTGTGACATTTATGGATTTACGATTCATTATGTTATCGATATAGAGATATGTTAACATGAATGAAGTTCTTAGAATATAAGTGTTATATTCTTAAATATCCCTAGTCGATTATAATGATTAATAAGACAATCATCTATAGACTAGTATGGGGTTGGATTGATATGGAGATATCATGATCCAACACATGGGTGTGCATTAAGGGTAATGGCGCACCGGATTGACCCATCTCCGAGAAGGCTACATACATGTTATGTTAAGTCACAAGCGCTTCTCGCGGTGCAATGGTATTGTCATCCTTAGACTTGAAGTCACTAGATTTTCTAGTTGTGGATTATTGTGATCTTGGTAGCGTCAAACGCTACACCGTAACTGGGTAGTTATAAAGGCGTGTACTGGATACAATAAGAAGCAAGCTTAGAGATCGTAGTGTACGTAGATAGAATTTGTCCCTCCCACATAACGGGAGCAAATATCCTAGGCCACTCGAGGGATAGTGCTTATAAAATGTCTGGCCAGACTCAAATAAATCAATATGGAATATTGATGTTATTTGCACGAATAAGGCTATTCCCAGGATCGAGAAACTATGGATTGGATATACGAGTGTGACTTTTATGTCTCGTGTCCAATCCGGATATTGGGACAAAGGGATGAGACAATTACTTGCACGAGGTTTGTCATGATGACTATTCTATTTGTTGGCTAGAATGGATGTCTTGCTAGAGGCCGTCCATATTAGTAAATAGTTACTACCAACTAAATAGAACCTATGGGGTGACACGCCATATAGGGGTGAACTAGACTTGGGAAATAATTAATTAATATGATTAATTAATTAGAAGGATCAAATCGCAACAACTTGCTAACTTAGTAGGACTAATATGCAAGTTGGACTAATCTATGTATAGACATGATTAGGATTTGCCAAGGTGGCCTAATTCATGTAGGTTCATGATTAGGATTAATTTGCAAACGGAAACTAATCCATGTATTGACATGATAAGGACTATTTTGCAAAAGGGGACTAATCCGAACTTGAGTAGGATTAGGAGAGGGGTTCTTTATGTAATAGGACAAGGAGTTGTTGGACTATATAAAGAACACTCCTAGCTTATTTTTCTCTCTACACACACCACACATCTATATGATAGAGTAGGAGAGAATAAAGCAAAGAGAGAGCAAGTCTCAAAAGAGGGCCGAACCCCCCATTGGGACCGCCCCCTACCCGTCGGCCAAAAGGAGAGCCGCCCCACCTTTGGCACTCCAATGTTGGCGATTTCTTCTTCCTCTTCCATTCTTCCTAGCTAGCACAAAGGAATTGGAAGATCTAGATCTCACCTCTAGGCGTGGATCAACCGTAGAGACGTGACACAATTCGCGTTTGAAGTCATCAAAGGAGAACCCTAAGGTGTGTTATTGATTTATTCCTTCACCATCGTTATGTCTCTTGACTTGTGATCCTTGGAGGGTTTTGCATGGTTTATGATTATTTGTGTTTCCGTTGCGCATCCATGAATCAAAACCCTACACTTCTTATCACACATGTTCTAACAAAGAGCTATTTTCAAGCTACAGTCAAATGGAGGATCCGCTTATATGGCAAACATAGTTGTTTTTAAGGTCATCGGAAAAGGCTCAGTTAGGTTCAAGATGTGGATGGGAAAACATGCACACTAAAGGAGGAGAGACACGTACAACTTGTCACAAAGAATCTGATTTCTTTGGTTCTACTCGACAATAAGGGTTTCAGTTTCAAGGGTTTAGGGGGAGGATTATGCATCTACAAGGAGATGTGCTACTCAATGGGGTCAAGGATGGGACTTAGTATGTTCTACAAGGTTCGGTTATCACAGGGTCTGTCGGAGTTGCCTCAGCCGAGGTTAAGGAAGCTGATCAAACTAAACTGTGGCATATGAGACTCGGTCATATGAGTGAACGTGGAATGCAGGAACTTCACAAGAATGGGTATCTCATTGGGCATGCTCCCAAGAGTCTAGGGTTTTGTGAGCACTGCGTGTATGGGAAGCTACATCGTAGCAAGTTCCCGAAGGCGGTTCATAGAACGAATGGTACTCTTGATTATTGCTGGGGTCCATCTGGAGTTGAGGCGATTGGAGGGTACATGTATTTTCTGAGCATCATTAACGATTACTCCAGGATGACTTGGATTTTAGTAATGAAGCACAAGAGTGAAGCCTTCGAAAGATTCAAGGAGTTGAAGACGATAGTAGAGAATCAGGTGGGATAGAATGTGAAGAGGCACGAACAACAACTTAGAGTTCTGTTCATCAGAGTTTGATGGACTCTGCATGGATCATGGAATAGCACGCCATCGCACTGTCGACACACACCGCAGGAGAACGCTGTAGCCGAGAGAATGAATCAGACACTTTTGGCAAAAGCAAGGTGAATGCTTTCGAATGCAGGTATTTCTAGAGGTTTTTCGGGAAAGACAGTTTCCATGGAATGCTATCTCAGAAATCGGAGCCCGCACACGGGAATAGGATGCAAGATTCTTATGGAAGTCTTGTCCGATAAAGCAGTGGATTACTCCGGGTTTGAGAGTCTTTTATTGTGTTGCCTAATATCACGTTGATGATGGAAAACTAGAACCAAAATCTAAGAAGGGAGTATTCATGGGTTTCGGAACAGATGTGTAGGGATACAAGATACGGGCAGACAACAAGATTATACTTAGCAGAAGTGTAGTCTTTGATGAGACTCATATGTTGAAGAACTCCGTGGAGGTGGAGCTTGCAGATGCAGAGAAGAAAGTGGAGGGAGATTCGGATCCTAATGATCCTAAGGATGCCAAAATCTCTACACCACCGCCAGAAGCCGAAGAGGAAGAAGTAGAAGAGTCTGATAGTGAAGATGCGTCTACACTATAGGAACCAGTTCATCAAAGTATTGCTGAAGGAAGACAAAGGAGAGTCATAAAGCCGCCGGAGAGATATATGGATGAAGATATGGTGGTATATACATTACAGGTAGAGGATGACCCATCCTCCTACAAGGTCACTATATGTAGTTCTGAGTCAGCAAAATGGATTGCCGCGATGCGAGAAGAGATGGAGTCTCTTGGAAAGAACTCGATTTGGGAACTTGTTAAATTGCTTGTGGGAAGGAAGATATTCAGTTGCAAGTGGGCTTTGTGAAGAAAGGAATGAACTACATTTGAAGAGGTATAAGGCAAGGCTAGTTGCAAGAGGGTTCAGTCAGAAAGAGGGAGTTGACTACAACGAGATCTTCTCACCGGTGGTGAGACATACATCCGGGTGTTACTAGCTTTAGTGACATGCAAAAATTTATAGCTTGAGAAATTGGATGTCAAGACATATTTCTACATGGAGAGTTGCAAGAGGAGATATACATGAGCCAACTGGAGGGGTTCCATGTTCCCAAAAGAGAGAACCACGTGCGCAAGCTAAAGTGATCTCTCTACGGACTTAAGCCCTCGCCTAGGAAATGGTACAAGATGTTTGGCAGCTTCATGTTGAATATTGGTTACCACAAGTGCCAGTATGATTGATGCGTGTATCACAAGGAGTTGCGAAGTGGATCACGTATTAACCTAGTTCTTTATGTGGATGATATTCTGATCGCAACTCGGGATATCAATTACATCAAATAACTAAAGAGGTCCCTTAGCATGGAATTCGAGATGAAGGATTTGGGAGCTGCTTGGATGATATTGGGAGTTGAGATCTATAGAGATGGGAAAAAGAAGAAAAAGCTTTTCTTGTCACAGCACGGATACATCGCGAATATCTTGAAAAGATGCGGGATGTTATCAGCTAAAGTTATAGATACTCTTATGGAAACTAATGGCAAGCTAGGGATGTATACCGTTCAGACTGAGGAGGAGAAGGAGTACATGTTCAAGGTTCCATATGCTAGCGCACTTGGAAGCCTTATATATGCTATGGTCTGTACTCGACAAGACATATCATTTGCTGTTAGTGTGGTTAGTCATTTTAAGGATCATTCGGATAGGGACCATTTGCAGGGGGTGAAACGGATATTCAGGTATCTTAAAGGTACGTCAGACATTGGCCTATGTTATGGGGCTAATGAAGACATCTCGGTAGATGGGTTCTCGGATTCGGACTATGCAGGGGATATTGATAGTAGGAGATCTATGAGTGGCTATGTGTTTTTTTTGGGAGGTTCTGTTGTGAGTTGGAAAGAGACGCTAAAGCCAACGGTGACTTCGTCAACCACGGAGGCGGAGTACATGGCTCCAACGGAAGCAGCAAAGGATGTAGTGTGGGTTAAAGGTATGGCCCATGATCTAGGCCTACATAAAGATCAGGCGATAGTCAACCATGACAGCCTGAGTGGGATTTGATTGACTAAAGACCATGTTCATCATGAAAGGACCAAGCATATCGACGTCATGTATCACTTTCTGAAAAATGAAAGAAGGATCAAGGTGAAGAAGGTGGGGACACCTAACAACCCCGCGGATATGTTCACCAAGACGATTCCTGTGAGCAAGTTCCTGCATTGTATGGAATTGCTCAACATTCAAAGCCATTGGGCCCTTAGGGGCATGTCGGACTCGGTAAGATCTAGTCATTCTGCGTGACGGGGGACATCGAGAGGGGAGAAGACAAGCTTTGTTCGTAAGGAGGAGGAAGCTTCGTTGCAGACGAGAGACTTCAAGTCAAGGTGGAGATTTTTTGGGATTGCCTTGAAGACTTACGAGAAACTCAAAGGAGCGTGTGGAAGTGAAAGCCCAGTGTCTTTGCACGAAGACAAAGAGTCTTCGCATGAAGACAAGTGTTAGCCAAAATCTTAGAGTCTTTTGCAGAAGAGCTCCCCGTGTCAAACAACGAAAGCCTTCACACGAAGACCGAATGTCTTCGCACGAAGACTTCGGACAACGCATGAAGACAATACTAGAGGCTGCAAATAATATGGGAATGTTTCCTTACTATATCAAGACGTTTTTGGGGGCTATAAAAGGATCCTTTGGGTACTATGAACGTATGTAAACATCTTTGCTCGCTCATTTTCATTGAATAAAGGTATTTCTTCCTCGTGGACATATTAGCTCAATTTGGGCTAGCAAACCACATAAATCTTGTGTGATTTCATCGTTCGTGAGACGTGAGTTACCGTGAGAGGTATGAAAAACTGGTATTAGAGCCTAGGTCGAGATTACAGGTGCAAAGGAGGGAACTGAAAGATCAGGTTGTGCAAGACTTGGAATAGCTTAGCTATTTCAAGGCCTTGACCATCTTTCAAAGCCTTGAATCAGTCTCAGAGGCTTGAAAATAGTTTAGCTATTTTCAAAGCCTTGAAACTGGATTCAAAGCCTTGAAACTGCTTAACCTCTATGAACACTGTCAAGGGACGTTTTCTGCAATCTCTCTGAGTTGATTTACTCTCTCTCTTTCATATGCTTGATTCATTGTTATTAGATGATGAAACACAAATTTTTCTAACACGTTTTAATCATAAGAAATCATCTGTTTGACCATGATAATGCAGGACAATTTGTTTCCAATATTTGCAGCATTGTTTCCTAAACTGAAGTTGTGCAGTTTTGGAAATAGATGACTATTTTGATTCTGTGATCAGTCAGAGACTTTTCACAGCTTCTCAGATTGCTTATGGACGAGATCACAACAATATCTCTGGAGATTGTGATCAACTATTCGTTGGAGAAAATTGTCAAAGATAGTCAAAGTTGTTGCCTACAAAATAGGAAGTTGTTGCTAAAAATCTGGGAAGATTTGCAGAGCTTCAAACAGTTTAAATAGAGCTCACTTTGAAGCAAAAATACACGAGACTAAATGGGAAAAAACAAGAGAAAAGTTTCAGGATTGACAAAGCACCAAAGAAGAACATCAAACTCTCAATCCATTCCACAGAAGTTCACTGCATTTTCACTGCAGTTTTCTACTCTTAGTGTTCTTCTGTATTGAGCTGTATTTGTAGATCATTTATGTGTTATCTCTATATCTATTCTCAAGGATTGTTCAAAGTGAATAATAGATAATTCTTAGTTAATCAGTTAGCTAGAGAAGGTACTAGACAGGTTAGGGAAAACCACAAGCTGTAACAGAGTAAGGGAACTCTCTGAGCTTGAGTTCTTAGGGGTTAGATTTTGATTAATAAGAATTGAGTTGAAAATCCTGCAGGGATCTAATCCTTGAGGTAGAGACGTAGGTCCAAGTGGGCTGAACTCTATCAATCACTTGTCTTCTGCATTTAAAGTTCATTCACCTTCATAGCTTTTGCAGCACACAAAAACTGTTTATTTTTCAAGGGTTTGAACTTGTTTTCAAGGCCTTGAAAAAGGCATACTTGCTCTATACTTTATGCATCTTCTTCGAAGGATTGAACTAGCTGTAAAGGCCTTGAACTTCATTGTTTTCACAAGTTTTCATCTTCCTAGCAAGTTTTGAAAAAAGTTGGCATACTCTATTCAACCCCCCCTTCTAGAGTATCTTAGCTGCTTATACATCTGCATAATCACACATTCAATTGGTATCAGAGCTTGTATCACTGTATAAGATTTAACCATCTGGTGATCATGAGTACTGCAGGTGATGGTGGTTTCTCACAGGGAAGAGCTGCTAGCAGACCTCCTCTATTATGTGGAGAAAATTTTGCTCACTGGAAAGCTCTTATGAAAATGTTCATTATTGATCAAGATCTAGAGCTTTGGACCATTATCCAAAATGGACCTCATACTTTCTACACAGAGAAAGATGGGATCAAAACTCCGAAAAGAGAAGACTAACTCTCCTCTTCTGAATTAGAGCAATTTTCTAAGAACTACAAGGATATTAACATTTTGTATTGTGCTTTGAGTACAGATGAATTCAACAGGATTTCTGGATGCAAAATTGCTAAAGAAATCTGGGATAAACTTGTGGTTACCTTTGAAGGAACCAGTCAAGTCAAGCAAACCAAGATCAACATTTATCTCAGAAAATATGAGCTGTTCAAGATGAATGCAGATGAGTCCATCAGAGACATGTTCAAGAGGTTCACTAATATTGTCAACAACCTTGACTCACTGGGAAAATATTTTTCCAATGAAGAAAATGCGAGGAAGATTCTCAGAAGTCTTCCAAAGGAAAAATGGGAACCAAAGACCACATCCATTGAAGAAGCTCAGAATCTCTCAACTTTACAACTTGATGACCTACACGGGAAGCTCATGACACATGAGATATCTATGAATGAAGTTGATGGAGAACTCCCATATGGTGTCAAGAACTTAGCTCTCAAAGCCAAAGAGAATGAGAGAATACAAAGCCTTGAAATTGAGGATGGTGATGATGAAGATCCAATTGCCTTAATTTCCAAGGCCTTGACAAGGATTCTCAAAAGGAAGAAAAACTTTGGAAACAAAGATTTCAACAGCGATAGGCATAGATCATCCAGCAGCAAGGACTACAAAGGTAAGTCCTCTTCACAAAAAAAATCAAAAGTTATGAACTGCTTTGAGTGTGGTGATGCAGGACACTTGATAAGAGATTGTCCACACAAAAAAAACAACAGCTTTCAAAAGAAAGATCATGACAGAAGATAGAAAGTCATGATAGCTTCATGGAGTGATTCAGATAGCTCTAGTGAATATGAATCTGAGGAAGAACATGCCAACCTATGCTTCATGTCCAAGCATGATGAAATTTTTGAAAAGAACATTGAGGTAATGGTAAATTGTCTGATTTCAAAACCAAAAGAAGCTCTTTCAGCATATCTCAGAACAATGCTTTTAAATGAGGAAGATTATCTGAAAGAGATCAGACTTTTGAAAGAAAAATTTCATGAGCAAGCAAAAGAAAACTTACAATTGTTTGCCTAAATCAGAATCTTGAAATCTCTCAGAAGAAAACTGATAGTGATTTCAAGGCCTAGAAAACCAGTTTCAAAGCCTTGAAAACACAAGTCAAGGAAGTAGTCACTGAAAAATCCTCTGTGAGTGACAGCCTTATTAATCTAAGACCTCATGTTGATGAATTAGAGAAACAAAAGACTAATCTTACTGAGAAACTTCAAGAATCTTAATTGGTGAAAGTCAAGCTTGCTGGATCAGAACACAAATTGAACTTGATTCTTGGAGGAAGCTCTCAGTCTTTCACAAAGCTGGTATTGGATTCAATCCAAACTTTCAAAGAAGAAAGAATACCATATTTGTGAAAGCTGGAAACAAAACTTCTCCTACATGTCATTACTGCTGCAAAACTGGTCATGTTAAGATGACTTGTCCTTTTTAGAAGACGAGACCCTCACATAACGAGGAACACTTTTCCTTTTCAACTAAAAGGACAAGTTAAGCAGACTTGGGTTCCTAAAGCGGTTAGGCCACCTAACATGGTTGATCCTGAATATGAATCCAAACTCCACACTTGGTTTAACAGCTGGGTAAGGCAGTGATTGGTGTTTGCATGTTGTCACCAATGTCAAAGAACATAAGTGGTTCATGGACAGTGGTTGCTCAAGACATATGAGTGGAGAGAGATCTCTATTCTCAGAATTAAAGGAGCAATCAGAAGGTGCAATAACACTTGGTGACAAAGGCAAATGCAATATCCTTGGTATTGGAAAAGTTGGTACAAATTCTGAAAACTCCATTTCTGATGTGTATCTAGTTGAAGGTCTGAAATTTAATTTTCTTAGTGTATCTCAGCTTTGTGATAATGGAAACAAAGTTATCTTTGATAAAGAGAAGTGTGTGGTGCAAAATGAGAAATCAGGAGATTGCATTCTCACAGCCTCTAGATCAAACAATGTATATACTTTTCATACTAACAAAGTTGCAGGTGAAATTTCGTAAGTGTCACAAGGCCTTGAAAGAGGATTCAAAGCTTTGGCACAGGAAACTTGGTCATATCTGTTTGAACACTTTGAACAAGTTGATTTCCAAAGACTTGGTAAGAGGATTGCCATACATCAAGTTCAAAGAAGATGAAATGTGCAAAGCCTGTGCACAAGGTAAGCAGACCAGAAGTTCCTTCAAGCCAAAGAAGTTTGTAAGTGCAACTAGACCTATTGAATTACATCATATGGATCTCTGTGGTCCTATGAGGACTCCTACTCCAAAATGTAAAAGGTATATGCTAGTTGTTGTAGATGATTTTTCTAGATATACTTGGGTTATGTTTCTCAAAGAAAAATCTGAAGCACTCTCTGAATTTTCAAAGCTTTGCAGAGAACTTCGAAACTTGAAAATCCTATATGTAGCTTCAATCAGAAGTGATCATGGTAGAGAATTTGATCTGTTAGAATTTGATTTATTCTGTGATAAACATGGTATTACTCACAACTTTTCTGATCCAAGAACTCCTCAACAGAATGGTGTTGTTGAAAGAAAGAACAGGACTCGTGAAGATATATCAAGAACAATGCTTCTTGAGAACAAGCCGCCAAAACATTATTGGGCAGAAGCTGTGAATATCGCAAACTATATTTTGAACAGGTGCTTGATCAGACCCATTCTGAAGAAGACCCCCTATGAACTATTCAAAGGGAGGAAGCCAAACATTTCATACTTCAGACTCTTTGGATGTACTTGTTTTGTTCACAACAATGGAAAAGACAATCTTGGTAAGTTTGATGCAAGAAGTGATGAAGGTATGTTTCTTGGTTACTCTCTGAATAGCAAAGCTTATAGATTTTACAATAAAAGAACCAAACTGGTTGAAGAGAGCATTCATGTTATTTTTGATGAAAGCTACGATGGTTCTTTGAGTGGAAGTTTTGCAGAATTGAATTTGAACAAGCATGAATCAGAGGAAGAGACTGAGAATCCATTAGGATTCAAGAAAAGTTTAGAAGAAAATAGAAGACATTTTCAAGACCTTGAAAATGGTGTTCAAGGCCTTGAAAGTAAACCTCAAAGCCTTGAAAAAGATGATCAGAAGGATTCAAATGACAAAGCCACTACTTCAAGACCAGAGAAGATCTATGGAGAACCTGAACCATGGTCTCCAAGAAAGAGATTCAAATATATCTCATCTCATCCAGCTGATAATATCATATCAGATCCAACCACTGGTACCAAAACTAGATCACAGTTGAAAAACTTATGTGCTTTTAATGCTTTTATTTCTCTTGTAGAACCAAAAACTGTGAAAGAAGCTTTACAAGGAGCAGACTGGATCATTTCTATGCAAAGTGAACTCAATGAGTTTGAAAGGAATAAGGTTTGGAACCTGGTTACTGCAGCTTCAAACCAGTCTTTCATTGGTACCAGATGGGTATTCAGAAATAAGTTGGATGAAAGTGGCAATGTGATCAGAAACAAAGCAAGGTTACTTGCTCTAGGTTACAATCAAGAAGAAGGTATTGACTATGAGGAAACTTTTGCTCCAGTTGCCAGGTTAGAAGCAATTATAATTTTGTTTGCATTTGCATCTTACAAGAAATGAAGCTGTTTCAAATGGATGTGAAGTGTGATTTCTTGAATGGCTACCTACAAGAAGAAGTTTATGTTGCACAACCACCTGGTTTTGAAAATGACAAGTTTCAGATCATGTTTACAAACTTGACAAAATTCTTTATGGTTTGAACAAGCTCCAAGACCTTGGTATGAAAGATTTTCAAATTTTTTACTTCAAAATGATTTCAAAAGAGGTTTAGTAGACAAGAATCTTTTCATTAAGACTCATGAGAAAGATTTACTTGTAGTTCAGATATATGTTGATGATATATTGTTTGGAGCTACTAATGATCAATTGTGCAGAGAATTATCAAGTCTTATGAGCCGGTAATTTGAGATGAGCATGATGGGAGAGTTGAACTTCTTCCTATGACTTCAAATACATCAATTGAAGAAGGGCATCTTTCTGCATCAAAGCAAGTAAAAAAGAGACTTAATTAATAAACAAATATAGCATGGCTCAATGTAAGGAAGCCAAGACTCCTATGAGCTCTACACTATCCTTAGACAAGGATGAATCTGGTAAGAGTGTCATTTTAAAAGAGTATAGAGGCATGATTGGATTATTACTCTATCTGACAGCAAGCAGACCAGATTATGTTTAGTGTGTGTATGTGTGCAAGATTTCAAGCTGATTCAAAAGAATCACACTTGACTGCTGTGAAGAGAATATTCCGATATCTCAATGGTACCAAAGATTAGGGCTTTCGTATCCAAGACATTCTAACTTCTCTTTACATGGTTTTTCAGATGGTGACTTTGCAGGTTACAAGGTTGATAGAAAAAATACTTCAGGAACTTGCCAATTCATTGGATCATCATTAATCAGTTGGCATTCCAAGAAACAGAATTCAGTTGCTCTATCAACAGCTGAAGCTGAATATATAGCTGCAGGAGCATGTTGCTCACAAAAGTTATGGATTGCTCAACAGCTAAGAGACCTTGGATTTGACTTCAGGGACATACCTATTAAGTGTGACAACATTAGTGCAATTTCAATTACAAAGAATCCAGTGCAACACTCAAGAACCAAGCACATTGATGTCAGACACCACTTCATCAGAGATCATGCTTAGAAAGGTGATATTGTTCTTGAATTTGCTGCTGCTAACATGCAAATTGCTCATATCTTCACCAAACTATTAGCAGACGAAAGGTTCTCAGCTCTAAGATTGGAAATGGGAATGCTTAATAAAGATGCATTGGTTTAGGGGGAGCATCAGGTAAGAAAGGTAAGTTGTATGTGTTTCCAGAGGTTTGAACTGAGTTTCAAAGCCTTGAAAATCAGTTCAAAGCCTTGACTTTTACTTGTTGCAGTGTTGCAGTTTTTCAAGACCTTGAAAGCCTTTTCAAAGCCTTGAAAATAAGTCTGCTACACTAATAGTCAATAATCTTGGATCATTCTGTGTTGGGTGATATCTATGTAGATATTTTCCTAATATAGCCCCCACCCTTTCCAAAAATTTGATTTAGCCAAAAATAGTATTAGTATATTCTATTTTCCAAAGGCATAAAAGTTTTGAAATCTCTCTGATCATTGCAAATCTTTTGAGAATCAGAGAGATACTAGTTTCCTTTTGAAACTCAAACTCTTTCAGTATTTATCTTCTTCTCTTCTCCTTCATTACGTATCACTCAACCTCTCTCTATTCTTCTTCCAAACCCTAATGAGCACACGGAGAGCCTCATATAGAATCAAGATGGCTAGAGGTTCGAAACCTGTCTCAGAGAGGAAAATAAAAGCTGCTGTGGATGAGGTTCAAGAAATCAGTGAAGACACTGCTTCAAAAGGCTTTACTGATGAAGAAGAGGAAGCTTCACCACCCAAGAAGATGGTGAGAAAAGATCAAGCTCCAGCAAAGAAAAAACAAACTACGACATCTACACAAGAGAAGCAGACGAGTATCCATATTGGAAGCCCAAAGAGAGACAAGAAGAAGACAGTTTCTGAGGTTAAAGGAAAAGGAAAATAAATCCTTATTCAAGACTCAGACTCAGACACTACTTCAGGATCCTATGGAGTGTACTCCATACCCAACAAAGGGAAACATGACAAAGATCTGTCCATGTGTTTAGAAGCTTCAAAAGCTGGAAAGAAAAATCTCAAGACTGTCTCTCCTCAACAGAAAAAGTTAGGTGTAAAGAAGAAGCTAAGCATGGGAAGAAAGACCTGGAAGGACTAACCTTCCTATTCAATAGTGTTACTGAAAAGATCAGCTCCTTCATTGAGGAAATAGATATGGTCTCTCAAGAAGTTCAAGACAACAGTGAAGAAAGTGAGAAAGAAGCAGGGGATCAAGAGGATGAGAAAGAACCTTAATCTTGCCTAATCTTTCTTTCCCATTCTCTATTCTTCAAAGTGTTCTTTTAATTTTTCAAAATTTTCTAGACACTTGATCCAACATCTTCTATCTTTTTGATGAAAGTCAAAAAGGGGGAGAAATTCTATGTTTTTAGTTCTTAGATTTATTTGGTTTATTTGCTAACTGTTTAAGTTTTTGTTGGTATTATGAATAAGTTGAATCTTTTTGGAAATACTGTGTTATAAATTGTTTGCTAATCAGTTTATTTTGCAGAGACTAAGGATAAAAAAAAATTGGTTTTGTCATTCATCAAGGGGTATTGAAAGATCAGGTTGTGCAAGACTTGGTATATCTTAGCTATTTCAAGTCCTTGAACCCGCTTTCAAAGCCTTGAATCAGTCTCAGAGGCTTGAAAATATTTTAGCTATTTTCAAGGCCTTGAAACTGGATTCAAAGCCTTGAAACTGCTTAACCTGTATGCACATTCTCTGGGGAAGTTTTCTGCAAACTCTCTGAGTTAATTTACTCTCTCTCTTTCATATGCTTGATTCGTTGTTATTAGATGATGAAAGACAAATTGTTCTAACATGTTTTGATCAAAAGATATCATCTGTTTGACCATGATAATGCAGGACATTTTGTTTCCAATATTTGCAGGATTGTTTCCTAAACTGAAGTTGTGCAGTTTTGAAAATTGATGACTATTTTGATTCTGTGATCAATCAGAGACTTTTTACAGCTTCTCAGATTGCTTATGGACGAGATCAAAACAATATCTGGAGATTGTGATCAACTATCCGTTGGAGAAAGCTATTAAAGATAGTAAAAGTTGTTGCCTACAAAATAGGAAGCTGTTGCTAAAAAACTGGGAAGATTTGCAGAGCTTCAAACAGTTTAAATAGAGCTCACTTTGAAGCAACAAGACACGAGACTCAACGGGAAAAAACAAGATACAAGTTTCTGTATTGACAAAGCACCAAAGAAGAACATCAAACTCTCAATCCATTCCACAAAAGTTCACTGCATTTTCACTGCAGTTTTCTACTCTTAGTGTTCTTCTGTATTGATCTGTATTGGTCTGTATTATCTCTATATCTATTATCAAGGATTGTTCAAAGTGAACAATAGAGAATTATTAGTTAATCAGTTAGCTAGAGCAGGTACTAGACAGGTTAGGGAAAACCACAAGCTGTAACAGAGTAACGGAACTCTCTGAGCTTGAGTTCTAGGGCTTACCTTTTGATTAATAAGAATTGAGTTGAAAATCCTGCATGGATATAATCCCTGAGGTAGATACATAGGTCCAAGTGGACTCTACTCTATAAATCACTTGTCTTCTGCATTTGCAGTTCATTCATCTTCATAGATTTTGCAGAACACAAAAATTGTTTATTTTTCAAGGGTTTGAACTTGTTTTCAAGGCCTTGAAAAAGGCATACTTGCTCTATACTTTCGGCATCTTCTTCAAAGGCTTGAACAAGCTTTCAAGGCCTTGAACTTCATTGTTTGCACAAGTTTTCATCTTCCTAGCAAGTTTTGCAAAATGTTGGCATACTCTATTCAACCCCCCTTCTAGAGTATCTTAGCTGCTTATACATCTGCATACTCACACTTTCAGGAACAACTTCAGTATGTGGAAGATAAAGATGGAGGAATTTCTTAAATCGCTGGGTTTGTGGGAACCTTTGACCACGAAAAGGGAGGTATGGATGTTAATACATCAGAGTTCAAGGCGATTAAGGAGAATGCTTATTCAAATCTTATGTTGTGCTTATCGGATGACGTGATCATCGATGTCGCATATCAGAAGTAAGAAGCAGGGCTTTGGCTCAAGTAAGAGGGTCCATACATGAAGAAGATTCTCACTAGCAATTTGATGCTAAATCAAATGCTCTTGAAGGTACGGCTGTCAAGGACCATCTTGATCAATTGAATACAATTCTCTTATATTTGTGTAGTATTGGCAATAAGGCAGGAATGAAGATGCCGCACTCTTTTTATTGATCTCGCTACCTCCGTCATATGAGAACTTCGTTCAGTCTTTCATTGTGAACAAGGATGACTTATATATAGAGGAGGTCAGTTCGGCGCTCCATGCTAGGAATTGTGCCTTAAGGGCCCAGGAATAGATACAGAGGACCATCCGGGTTTATAGCGACCGGGGAGGGGGGTGGGTGAAGCAAGAAGGGTAAGAACAACAAGAAGAAGCAGTTCTCCAGTTATAAGTTACCCAAGGATGTTTGTGCATATTGAAAGGAGAAAGGGCACTGGAAGAGGGATTACCCGAAAAAAGGTCAACATGGACATAATGGCTTTACATCCGTGGTCGAGAAGGAGAATTCATCTGAAGATGATTTCGTTCTACTGGCGGATGATGTCACACATTCACCCGATGTGTGGTTTCTTGACTCCGGAGCTTCTTATCACACCTGTTCTAACAGAGAGCTATTTTCAAGATACACTGAGATGGTGGATCCGTTTATATGGCAAACAGATCCGTTTGTAAGGTCATAGGAAAAGGCTCAGTTAGGTTCAAGATGTGGAAGGGAAAACATGCACACTAAAGGAGTTGAGACACATACCGATAGTAACAAAGAATCTTGTTTCTTTGAGTCTACTCGACAATAAGGGTTTTAGTTTCAAGGGTGAAGGGGGAGGATTATGCGTCTATAAGGACTCGAATGTGCTACTCAATGGGGTCAGGGATAGGACTTTGTATGTTTTATGAGGTTCGGCTATCACAGGGTCTGTCGGAGTTGCCTCAGCCGAGGTTAAGGAAGCTGATCTAACTAAATCGTGGCATATGAGACTCGGTCATATGAGTGAACGTGGAATGCAGGAACTTCACAAGAAGGGGTATCTCACCGGGCATGCGCCCAAGAGTCTAGGGTTTTGTGAGCACTACGTGTATGGGAAGCTACATCGTAGCAAGTTCCCGAAAGAAGTTAATATAACGAAAGGTACTCTTGATTTTATCCTTTCGTATTGATGGGGTCCATCTCGAGTTAAGGCGATTGGCGGGTACATGAATATTCTGAGCATCACCGACGATTACTCAAAGATGACTTGGATATTAGTAATGAAGCACAAGAGTGAAGCCTTCGAAAGATTCAAGGAGTGGAAGAAGCTAGTAGAGAATAAGGTGGGAAAGAAAGTGAAGAGGCTTCGCACGAACGACTTAAAGTTTTGTTCAGCAGAGTTTGATGGATTCTGCAAGGATCATGGAATAGCACGCCATCGCACCGTTCGGCACACACCGCGGCAAAACGATGTAGCCGAGAGAATGAATCAGACACTTTTGGCGAAAGCAAGGAGAATTCTTTCAAATGCAGGTATTCTAGAGGAATTTCATGAGATACAGTTTCCATGGCATGCTATCGCATAAATCGGAGCCCGCACACAGGAATATGATGCAAGATTCCTATGGAAGTCTGGTCCGGTAGAGCAGTGGAATACTCTGATTTCAGAGTCTTTGTTTGTGTTGTCTACAATCACGTTGATGATGGAAAACTAGAACCAAGAGCTAAGAAGGGAGTATTCATGGGTTTTGAAAAAGGTGTGAAGGGATACAAGATATGGGAAGACAACAAGATTACACTTAGCAGAAATTTAGTCTTTGATGAGACTAATATGTTGAAGAACTCCGTGGAGGTGGAGCTTGGAGATGCAGAGAAGAAAGTGGAGGGAGAGTCGGATCCTAATGATTCTAAGGATTCAAAAATCTCTACACTGCCGCCGGAAGCCGAAGAGGAAGAAGCAGAAGAGTCTGATAGTGAAGATGCGTCTACACAAGAGGAACCAGTTCATCAAAGGTTTGCTGATGGAAGAAAAAGGAGATCATAAATCTGCCGGAGAGATACAGGGATGACTATATGGTGCGATATGCATTACAGGATGCGCAAGAGGTAGATGATGAGTCATCCTCCTACAAGGCCACTATATCTAGTTTTGAGTCAGCAAAATAGATTGCTGCGATGGGAGAAGAGATGGAGTCTCTTGTAAAGAACTCAATTTTGGAACTTGTTAAATTGCTTGTGGGAAGGAAGATAGTCAGTTGCAAGTGGGTTTTCAGAAGAAAGGAAGGAACTACATCTGGAGAGGGCGTTAAGTATAAGGCCAGGCTAGTTGCAAGAGGGTTCAGTCAGAAAGGGGGAGTTTACTACAACGAGATCTTCTCACCGGTGGTCAGACATACTTCCGAGTGTTACTAGCTTTAGTGACATGCCAAAATTTATAGCTTGAGAAATTGGATGTCAAGACATCTTTTCTACATGGAGAGTTGGAAGAGGAGATATACATGAGCCAAATGGAGGGGTTCCAAGTTCCCGAGAGAGAGAACCACGTGCGCAAGTTGAAGAGATCTCTCTACGGACTTAAGCCTTCGCCTAGGAAATGGTACAAGAGGTTTGACATCTTCATGTTGAATATTGGTTACTGCAAGTGCGAGTATGATTGATGCGTGTATCACAAGGAGTTGCGAAGTGGATAACGTATCTACCTAGTTTTGTATGTGGAAGATATTCTGATCGCAACTCGGGATACCAAGGACATTAAAGAACTAAAGAGGTCCCTTAGCACAGAAATCGAGATGAAGGATCTGGGAGCTGCTCGGAAGATATTGGGAGTTGAGATCTATAGAGACGGGAAGAAGAAGAAAAAGCTTTTCTTGTCACAGTAGGGATACATCAAAAATATCTTGAGAAAATTCGGGATGTTATTGCTAAAGCTATAGATACTCTTATGGCAACTAACAGCAAGCTATGGATGTACACCGTTCAGACTGAGGAGGAGAAGGAGTACATGTTCAAGGTTCCATATGCTAGCGCACTTGGAAGCCTTATATATGCTATGTTCTGTACTCGACAAGACATATCATTCAATGTTAGTGTGGTTAGTCATTTTAAGGATCATTCGGGTAGGGACCATTTGCAGGGGGTGAAAAGGATATTCAGGTATCTTAAAGGTACGTCAGACATTGGCCTATATTATGAGGCTAATGAAGACATTTCGGTAGATGGGTTATCATATTCGGACTATGCAGGGGATATTGATAGTAGGAGATCTATGACTGGCTATGTGTTTACTTTGGGAGGTTCTGTTTTGAGTTGGAAGGAGACGCTACAGCCCACGGTGACTTTGTCAACCACGGAGGCTGAGTACATGGCTCCAACGAAAGCAGCAAAGGAGGCAGTGTGGCTTAAAGGTATGGCCCATGATCTAGGCCTACATAAAGATCAGGCGATAGTCTACCGTGACAGCTTGAGTGGGATTTGCTTGACTAAAGACCATGTTCATCATGAAAGGACCAAGCATATCGACGTCAGGTATCACTTTCTGAAAAACGAAAGAAGGATCAAGGTGAAGAAGGTGGGGACAGCTAATAATCCCGCGGATATGTTCACCAAGCCGATTCCTTTGAGCAAGTTCCTGCATTGTATGGAATTGCTTAACATTTTGAGCTAGTTAGCCCTTAGGGGCATGTCGGACTCGGTAAGATCTAGTCATCTGCGTGACGGGAGACATCGAGAGGGGAGAAGACAAGCTTTGTTCGTAAGGAGGAGGAAGCTTCGTTGCAGACGAGAGACTTCAAGTCAAGGTGGAGATTTTTTTGGATTGCCTTGAAGACTTACAAGAAACTCAAAGGAGCGCGAGGAAGTGAAATCCCAGTGTCTTCGCACGAAGAAAAAGAGTCTTCGCATGAAGACAAGTGTTAGCCAAAATCTTGAAGTCTTCGCAGAAGAGCTCGCCGTGTCAAACAAGGAAAGCCTTCACACGAAGACCGAATGTCTTCGCACGAAGACTTCGGACAACGCACGAAGACCATCCTAGAGGCGGCAAATAATGATGGGAATGTTTCCTTATTATATCAAGACGTTTTTGGGGGCTATGAAAGGATCCTTTGGATACCTATGAACGTATGTAAACATCTTTGCTCGTTCCTCTTCATTGAATAAAGGTCTTTTTTTCTCGTGTACATAATTATCTTAATTTGGGCTAACGAACCACATAAATCTTGTGTGATTGCATCTTTTGTTATCGGTCGTGAGGCGTGAGTGATCGTGAGAGGTATAACAACCTCTAATTGCAGAACTGAAATCCGTTCATTACCATCCGTCGATACTGAGAGTTGAGTTATCGCCAATAGATATATTGCGTGCAAATGAGGTCCACATTTTCTTGTTGTTACCCGTGTTTGTTGTTCATATATCTATCTTGTAATGTGTATGGTGCCAGGTATGATAGGGCTTGCTGGGCTTTAGCCGCGTCATCTTTGTTTGAGTGTTGTTAGCAAGTACTTACTGTTTTAGTATTGACAATTGTCAAAATTTCACAATACAGCTGAGAGTTAACTTTCTTGATTCGCAGGCTCCACATATTCTTCTACACACATCTTCGGCTTTACGTTCAGATCCCGATAGAAAGAAAAGAAAAATAGGCTGGTGCAATGACTTTGAGACAATACTTGCTGTGCAAGGCACAGTGAGAGAAGAGGAGGTTAAAAAGTGATACGTATAGAATGAGGAAAGCGTAGTTTATATTCTTTTGATTTTTACGTAAAAAGAAAAAGTAGCCATGGGAGTGCAAATTTGGGCCATGTGGTTGATCCCCATGTGGTTCACATGACATGAAATCTTTAGGTGTTTTGAAAGATACACAACCAATGCATACATTTCCTGAAAGCTTTAGTAGTAAGCACCTTAATTCTGTGGGTCGCTTTTCAATGGGCTTTGCTTCACATTGGGAAATCCTTAACAACTCAACATTCTCCTTCCCCATGCACGCCCATCCAGATCACCTTATCAGTTTACAGGTAAAAATGTACGAAATTATAATATCGACCATTCTCCTGTTTCATAATAATGTTTCACCTTGTATTTTGAGATGTTCCAAAATAAGTGTTCACTTTCATTTTTCTAATTTGAAGAGTTTATACATTGACAAAAATGTCCACTAAAATAATTAAATTAAGGTTAAAAATTGAGAAATGAGCAGGGCCGACCTTCCCCTTAGACAGGTTAGGCAGCCGCCTAAGGCCCGAGCCGGGGAAGGCTAAATGGGGAGCCTTCCCCGGCTCGGGCCTTAGGCGGCTGCCTAACCTGTCTAAGGGGAAGGTCGGCCCTGCTCATTTCTCAATTTTTAACCTTAATTTAATTATTTTTAGTGGACATTTTTGTCAATGTAGAAATTTTTCAAAACTTAAAGGCTGGAAAGAGAAGTTGTTATCAATAGGGGGAAAAGAAGTGCTTATTAAAGCGGTTGCTAATGCAATCCCAAGCTATGCAATATCGTGTTTTAAACTCCCAGATAATGTTTGGAACAAAATTGAAGCCAAAATTCGTCAGTTCTGGTGGAGTAATTCGAAAAAGGAGCGTGGTATAAACTGGATTGCATGGAATAAAATGCAGGAACCCAAAGAAAATGGGGGCTTAGCGTTCAGGGATTTTAAGTTGTTTAATCAGGCCATGCTAGCGAAACAAGCATGGCGGATACTAAACAAGCCAGATTCGTTAATGAGTAAAGTTATCAAAGCAAAATACTTTGCAGGGAAAGAATTCTGGGAAGCCCAAGAAGGAAACGCACCTAGTTATGCGTGGCGAAGCATCTGTTTTGGTAAGAGATTACTCGCCAGGGGATCTCGATGGCAAATTGGGGATGGCAAATCAGCTTATATGAGCTCGCCATGGATACCCCGTGAGCCAACCTTCAAGCTGATTACGGATAATAGCATGATTAACCAGGCGAAAGTGGAAGATTTTATTGTCCAAGAAACAAGGACCTGGAATAGAGATAAGCTAAGAGATCACCTGTTAGCAATAGATTGTCAGGATCGATAGAGCAGATCCGCCTCCCACCACAACCAGCTGCTGACAAAGTACGTTGGCATTATAATGATTCTGGCATCTATACGGTGAAGTCAGGCTACCTGCTGGGTTTGAGAGAGAAGCTGCATCAAGACAACTCAGGGGAAAGTTCAACGAAGTCAAACAAGATTTTCATCAAGCTCTGGAAACTGAAAATAGAGAAGAAAATCACTCATCTGGTGTGGAGATTCGCGAAGAATATAGTACCCATTGCGGACAAGCTGAAAAGAAGAGGGATCAATATTGAGACCAATTGTTGCTTCTGCAAAGACCACATGGAAACGGCGGACCACGTCTTCTTCTCATGCCCACTGGCAATAGCAGCTTGGGGTTCAATGGATAATCAACAGCTCCTGTCAAAAACAAATACAAATGCATCAGAAAGAGTCCAAGCAGACATTCAACGGCCTAAAGAAGCAGATCTAACAGCCTATTGTGTATGTATTTAGGCTTTATGGCAGGAAAGAAATTGTCAGCGATACAAGAATGCATGTGCAAGCTTAGATTCAGTTTCAACATTGATTCATCGAAAAATTCAAGAGCAGAAGTATAGAAGGGGAGATCTACTTAGCTTGGAAATTCCAAGGCCCAGAAGCACCAACTTGAAAGGCGAACATCTACTGCTCCAATTTGATGGAAACTGGGACTCCCAGACCGGAAAGGCGTCGGCGGGCTTTATTCTCCGATCAATCACCGGAGAGTGCAAGATGGCAGGTGCAAGGAGTCTACATCGAAGAGAGAGCCCCAGGCAGTCGGAACTAGCAGCTTGCCGCCTTGCTCTCTTGGAGGGACTACGGTGGAAAGAGAGGGACAGTTCTTATCGGCGATTCTAGAACAGTGATGGCAGATCTAGAGGACATCAAAGCCGGAAGACGGAGAGATGAAATGGGAGAGATGAAAGAGCTTTTTGAGGAGCAGATGCATTTGATACAACAATACAGAAGTCTCGAGATAAGGGTGTGGGGGCGACAGTTCAACCGCGTGGCCGACCAGCTTGCACGGCACGCGGCACAAGGAATTGATGGCGCGTGGCACGAAGAGATACCCACTTGGGTATTAAAATACGTAGAAAAAGATGTAGTCCCCCCAGATTTAAATCCCTAATTTTAATGAAGGTTGTTTTCTCAAAAAAAAAAAAATAGATAATTTTTTAGGTAAATTTAACCTTTAAACAAAAACTACTAAAAAAAGAAAATGCTAGAAATAAAAAGCCCCAATTGATGAGGAGAGAGAGAGGGGGAGGTTTAGGAGGAGGTTACGCATATTTTTGGGAGGAAGTTAAGATTTACTGAGAGTTTTTTTTTTTTTTTTTTTTTTTTTTTTTTTTTTTTTTAACAGATTTATTGAGAGTTAATGGGGAGAAATATTCGGAATGGAGTTATTTTAGGAAAGCTACGATTTTGGGGGAAGGATCAATTTATTTTCTCTAGTATTTAATCAACTGTTGATACTTCCTAAAAAACCTCCTTAGTATTTCAATTTTTTTAGGGATTTTTCCCTAATACCTTTTTTTTTGAGAATCTAGTAATCTTTCTTTGATCAAAGGAGGATTTATACTTTTTTGAACTTTTGACAGAAAACCCCTTTGCAATATTGTCTCGCTGACACTTAGCTACCATCATTATTAATTTTGTCACCAAACCAATGCACTTTGTAAATTTCCGACACTTAGCTCCAATTGACTAACGTCGTTAACCTTCCGTTAGGTAAGTGAATGGCATTTTTGTATTTCAATACTTCAAAAGGGGCAGCGAGGTCTTTTCTACCATTTCTTCTCCTTCTCTTTCGTCTCTTCTTCTTTTCATCTTCTCCACCCAAGCAACTATCAGCCCAGTCCAGAACACCACCACCACCATCTGCATCATCTCCGTTGTTCTTTAGAATCCTATCCACCATTTCAACCTCTGCCTTTCTTAGACCACCACGATCCAGACCACAATCAAAACAACAAATCGACCCACTTTGTTACAGTCATGATTTCAGTCCAAAGTCAACAGAGAACCTAACTCTGTTCTCAAATCAAACATAAGCGTTAATTTTGGGTTCAGTATATCACAAATCGAACCCATATAATCCTAATCAAACCCCTAAACATAAATCAAAACCTACCTTCGGATCCTTCGTTAAAGGGCGTTGCTTTGCGTTTCACAAGGAGAGAGGCTCAGAGGCTGTGGACATTGTTTGGTTGTTGACTAGAGTGTGAGAGGTATGGTTCGTGGTGGGTTTATAGGGGAATCTGGGTTTGGGCGTTTTTTGGTGCGTTCGAGGGTTTCTGGAAAGATAGGAGGTACGAAGAGAGAATTGATGGTTGGAGGTGGGTGTTATGGGTTCTGGTCGGAGAGGAGGTAGGCGGTGATGGAAGTTGAAGAAGGGAGGGAGAGTGGGGGGTTTCTGGGTTTGGGGATTTGTGGTTGGTGAGATGGTGATGGTGGAGGAGGTGGTAGTGGTTGTGTCGGTATTTGGGGGTGGTTGTTTAGTGGATTTGGTGGTGTGGTGGTGGTGGTGGGGTGTGGTCTGGTGGTGGAGATGATTGGGGAAGAAGAGGATGACGAAAAAAGGAGGAAGAGGAGAATAAGATGAAGGATGAACAAGATGAAAAAGATGAAGAAAAAGAAGAAATAAAAGAATAAAAAGAAAAAGAAAAAAGAAGAAATAAAAGAATACAAAAGAAAAAGAATAAAGACTATTTTGACCTCACTTATCTAATGGTAAGTTAACGGTGTTAGTCAATTGGAGCTAAGTGACAAAGTGCAGAGTGGTTTTGTGACAAAATCAATACTGATGGTAGCTAAGTGTCAGCGAAGCAATACTGCAAGGGGTTTTCTGTCAAAAGTTCTATTTTTTTTTGAGAAACTAGACGACTTTTTCTAATTTCTCGGAGGATTCATATTTGATCAAACTTGACTTCTTCTCTTCATTTCATTTTGTTTTTTGAGAAACATTATAACTTTTATTTTGAGAATAACATCATATAGCCAGCGAGCACTCATTTTTTTTTGAGTGCTATCAAGTGTAACTTTTACTGTCCTGAAAAATTAATTAACTTTTTTCAAAAACAAGAACTAAATATTTTTTGAGAAAACAAGTATTGACTTTTACCATGAAGTACATATTTTTTATTATTAATTTTTAGATTTTTTGTTATATATACCAATTGTTTAAGATTTTTATATTCTAATCATCAAAAATTATGATTTGAGCTTTTTGATTTAAATAATTATAAATTGAAGCATTCATTCAACAACCATGAATATTTTGAAATAGATCAAACTATTTTTTACATAAAATTTGGATTATGTTGGTTCAAAAGTAAAGTTAATAATCTCCTAAAAAAATGAAGTTAATAAACATACTATGGTCCAGGTCAAAAGAACGATGGAGGGACTTAGGATATTCTTTTTGAGATTGGATTTAGATATATTATAATTTTTTAGGCGAAGATACATTATCAATTGAGAATGAAATACTTGTAAGATTAGTTCTAAAAATACTTAAAAGATTTGATTTTTTCAGTTTAGTTGATATGTTTTCATCTAAAAATGCTAGGAAATGCGAGAAACTAAATTTAAATTAAGCTATGCTACATATCTAATTTATCAGTAGGCCCCAACTAAATTTTTTGCCCAAGGCCCCTAAAATTCTTGAGATGGCCCTGAAAATGAGAGATAATTGTGTCAATATCATCACAAAAATCAATCAAGTATGTAATTAATACATGTCCCCTTAAAAAGTTAGAGTATCAAAAGCGGACACTTATCATGGGTTGGAGGGAGTATTAAATTCGACATTTTCTTTGATTTGATAATAGTCAATAAGTTCATCTTTCTTCTTCTTTCAATCTAGAGCCTGCGAAAAAATAAAAATTTCAAATAGCATAACTTGATGTTTTAGTAATTGTCCAAACACAACCCCCACATTTGCCATGAAAATTTTGAGTTTGAAACACAAAGGCCTTGGGCAAGACTCTGCAGTTCATGATGTCTTTAGATTGACCAAAATTGCCAAGTCCTCTCTTTTATTCTTATCTGAAACAAAAAATGATTCTATTTATTATACAAGAAACTTCAGAACTTATGCCTGAATCATAATAGGGTCAATTACTTACTACCCACTTCCAGTTAGGGGTAATCCACCTACCAGGCTACCACTATCCAGTTTCAAAACATCATATAACCACTTTGTTAAGTGCGAAGACTGTTTTGTAACCTAGTTTAAAGTAAAGGGGCTTACAAGCAATTTCACCTTAGTTATCTCTATATATATTAACCTAGCTCTAGGGTTAGGGTATCACATCACAGAGAGAGGCTGAGAAAACTTTTGTACTTTTCATTCGTTCATCATAGTGAAGTGGGTGTGGACCGTGGATGTAGTCAATTTGGTGAACCACATAAATTGTCGTGTTCTTGTTCGTGCTTGTTATTTTGTTTTGCTTTTCGTTGCGTTGTTGAATCGCTTCAGAGTTGATCTTAACAACTGGTATCAGAGCTCTGGTTCAAAGTGTAGGCAATCGGAGCGGAATAGCTACTGTGTAGTTTGTTTCGCAAGGAGACGAGAACTGATTTCTTTTACGGCAACAGAGGAATTGAGACTCTTTTGTTTGGCGGCGGAAGGGTTCGCGTTTGTCTTTGTTTGTCACCGACTCGGCAAGCAGTTGAAAGAATCACACAAGTTTTGTGCGTGAGAAGGAGAAAAGGTACGATTTTTTATTAATAATTGTCAAATCAAGTATAATTATTAAATTGGTACCAAGCACTTGCCTTGGTTGATTAGTGGCCGATAAAGTAAGAAGCACCAGATTGTGCTTTGTGTGCACGTGAGGAAGGAGTACCAAATCTGCTGGAGGAGTGCTCCGGTGCTTTTCGCCTGCTGCCTGGTGTTCGATCGCGCGTGTTCGGTCCAAATTTTGTTTTGGACGTTTCTCAGCGTTCAGGAATCCGATTGACTTGAAACAGGAGTCAAACTTGGGGTTTTTGGACGTTCTGGATCTGTTGGTGTAGTTTTTTCACTGGTATTCTGCACGGTTTGAGAGGGAGTGATGGCGGACGACGGAAGATTCAAGATTGAGAAGACGAATTTCAACCTATGGAAGATGCAGATAGAAGACTATTTGTATCAGAAGGACGTGTACTTGCCGTTGGATGGGGTTTAGAAGAAACCAAGCGAAATTAAAGACGAACAATTGAAGATTTTGGACAGAAAAGCTCTAGGACTTGTAAGATTGAGTCTCGCATCGTCAGTTCTGTTCAATGTGTCGAAAGAAACGACGAAAAAGGTTTTTATGGATGCTCTCTCACAGATGTATGAGAAACCTTCATTAGCGAACAAGGTGTTTCTCATGAAAAGGCTCTTTGACATGAGGATGGCTGAGAGTGGTAATGTTTCCCAGTACCTGAATGAGTTAAACATCGTCATAAGACAGCTGGAATCTGTCGGGATTACATGCTTTCATGACGAGATGAAGGCACTGTTTGTTCTGTCCGGGTTACCCAAGAGTTGGGGTGGCGTAGTGACTGCTGTGAGCAATTCTGCTAGAATAGACAAGCTAGGCTACGACAACGTGGTGAGCACGGTACTCGGTGAAGAGATGCGCAGGAAGAGTAGTGGATCTAGCAAATCCTCTGATGGTGCTCTATATGTCGAGCAGAGAGGGAGATCAGCAGACAGGAAGAACGAAAACAAGGGTCGAGGTCGATCTAAGTCAAAGTCAAAGTGGTAGAAAAAGGACATTAAGGACATCAAGTGCTACAACTGCGGTGAAAGCGGACATTTTGCAAGAGCTTGCAAGAATCCGAGCAAGAAGAAGTCAGATAACCACAAAGGTAACGATTCTATTAATATTTCTGAAAGTGATCTAGAAGCATTAATATTATCTGTATCCTCAAAGGACGATGTGTGGGTGGTCGATTCTGGTGCTTCGTTCCATGCGACAGGTAGAAAGGATATTCTTTGTAATTACGAGCAGGGTGACTTAGGGAAGGTGTATCTTGGAAAAGATGAGCCATTTAAGATTGTTGGGAAGGGATAAATCCAGCTGAACTTGGAAAATGGAACAGCTTTGCAGTTGACTAATGTCAGACATGTCCCGATGTTGAAGAGGAATCTCATCTCGGTAGGCCAGCTTGCAGCATCAGGTTGCAAAACTACATTTGGAGTTGAATCCTGGAAAGTAACAAGAGGATCTATGGTGATCGCACATGGTAAGAAGGAGGGTACCTTGTATGCGACTTCAGGAACGGACAGTACCATAGCTGTCGCGTCTTCTGATATTGGCGCAAGTACCTGGCACCACAGGCTAGGACACATGAATCAGAAGGGAATGCAGATAATGCTCAAAACAGGCAAGCTCAAGGATTTGAAGGAACTTGATTTGGAGTTTTGCGAGGATTGTGTCTACGGGAAGCATAAGAGAGTCAGCTTCACCAAAGTTAGCCGAGATAGAAAGCTCAACAGGTTGGAGTTAGTGCATACAGATGTATGGGGTCCAACAAAGGTAGCTTCTAATGGAGGTGCGTCTTACTTTGTTACTTTTATTGATGATGCCACTAGAAAACTATGGGTTTACTTCTTAAAGAACAAATCAGATGTGTTTGATGTGTTCAAGAAGTGGAAGGCTACTGTTGAAAATGAGACAGGTCAGAAACTTAAGTGTTTGAAATCTGACAATGGTGGAGAGTATTGCAGCAATGAGTTTGAGGAGTTCTGCGCTTAGAACGGCATCAAGAGACAGAAGACAATTCCAAACAAGCCTAGACAGAATGGAGTTGCAGAGCGCATGAATAGAACACTCACAAAGCGTGCAAGGTGCATGAGGATACACGCTGGGTTGCCTAAGTAATTTTGGGCTGAGGCAGTAAACACAGCAGCATACTTAATCAACAGAGGTCCATCGTCAGCACTAGATTTTGGATATCCTGGGGAAGCTAGGACATGAAAACAGGTATGTTTGTCGCATTTGAGAACATTTGGATGTAACGCTTATGTTCATGTTGATGCAGAACAGAGGTCCAAGCTAGATCCTAAGTCGAAGAAGTGCATGTTTATCGGATATGGCATTAAAAGTTTTGGCTATAGATTTGGGGATTTCGATAAGCACAAAGTTGTTAGAAGTATGGATGTGGTGTTTAACGAGTCAGTTATGTACAAGGATTGGAAACAGGGACGGGTTTCAAATGAGAAGGAAACAGTAGAGCTTGAGATTGGAGATGTCCAGCCACAAGTTGAAGCTCCTGCTCCAGTACAAAGTTCAGAAGTTGAAGCAGTCGCTCCAACACGAAGAGTTTCTGTAAGGTCGACTAAAGGTCAGACTCCTGCTCGTTTTATATCATCACTGTCATATCTTTTGCTCACATATAGTTGTGAACTCGAGAGTTTCGAGGAAGCAGTTCAGAGTGAAGCCAGAGTCAAGTGGGAGAATGCAATGAATGATGAGATGCGGTCTCTCTACTCTAATAAGACATGGGATCTTGTGGAGTTTCCCCGAGGGAAGAAGGCTTTGCACAACAAGTGGGTTTACAGATGTAGATAGTGCTTTCTGAACAGACATATCTTAGCCACGTGGCAATCATCTAGCACACCATATTGTGCTCCACACACACTGGATCACCAGCCGCGCTGATCCACGTGGGGGGTGCGAGACAGGACCCTCGCATACCACTACACAGGACTTGTAGGGACTTAGTGGTTTGGAGGCTAGAGTAAGTCCTGTCGCGTGCGAGCCAAGCCCGCACGCGACCCTTAGTAACTGCTTTTGAGAGATTTATGGAACGAGCTCCATAAACCCGGTCAAACCGTTCAAACCCGGTCAACCCCATAACGGTTCCGGTATACGCGGATAACGTGCTGTAACGGTCCCTATATACGCGGACGAACGTGCCGTTGTGGTTAAGCTAATTAAGCCGCCATTGATGGGCGCATTAACCACACTGCAACGGTCACATTCTCCGTTATATATAGGATCGTTAACCCTTCCATACAAGGGAAGAACACACCTGAGATACGCGGAAGCTCTGCCAAACCCTCTCTCTCTCACACACAGTGCTATTGCCTTACTCTCTCCCTACACACAACCCAACACTTCCTGTGCCATTTTGTATTCTCTGCCTTTGGTGTACACGGAGTTCTCTCTGCAGGATTCTCTTGTACACATTTTGGTGAACCCGACGTGAACTTACCATTGCAAGCAACCATGTCTCATGAGGATGATGTCAGTAACATATCGCCTTCCACGGAGACCACCTCGGGAGAGGAGACTCGCCGTACTCCTACAGCTACCAGTGAAGCTCCGACGCTAGAAGCCTTGGACGCCACCATCCAGAATCAGGCGAAGGCTCTCAAAGCTCAATCTGCACAGCTAGAACGGATAATGGATGTCCTCGGGACTCTCGCTCCAAACCCCACAGCAGCCACCACCGTCTCTCAGGGAGGAGGAGCCTCCACCACTCAAGGATTGGGAGTGTCAACCACACCACCCAATCCTAACCTGCAAACTCCACTGGCAACTACGCAGTTACCATCAATTCAGGGGCTAACAGCTCAAATGTTGCCTCTTGCTACTCACACTCCTCAACCTCCAACCTTGGTACCTAATCCGGCCTCACAGTACCCACTGCCTCCTCCAACGGCAACATGGGGTAACGTGAATTCGCAATATGTTCCTAGCCCTCTTGCGACATATGTGTCGCCTCCGCCTGCAGTAACCCCTCCTCCCGCTGCCGAGGGAAGTGCTCCGGAGTGTATGACGTAGCTGCAACGGCGCATAGATACCATTCTGGCTCACCAATCGTTCGCAGATACCATCATCCCGAAGCTTGACAACGATCCGCCTATTCCACGAGAGATCTACCTCATGCCTAACCCTGCTGGGTACAAGGCTCCTAAATGAGACAAGTTCGAGGATGTCAATGGGAATGCTCATGAGCATGTCATGCGCTTCATTGATGTAATGGGACCGTATGGGGCTGATCCTAAGCTGCTGATGCCCGAGTTCCCGAAATCCTTGGAGAACGTGGCCTACAAGTGGTACAGGACGTTGGAAGCCGGATCCGTGAAGACCTGGGACGAAATGGTCCAGAGGTTTTACACTAAGTTCTTCCAGATGGAAGAAAAGGTGACAATGATTCATCTCTCGCGGATGTATCATAAGCGCGAGGAGGATGGAATAACATTCATCAAGAAGTTCAGGGCCAAGTCCTTGGAATGCAAAGATGTGATACTCGAAAGCAGACTCGTGGAGATATGCCTGCAATGCATGCGAGACGAGTACAAATGTATGCTTATCAATCTGCAAACACCTACATTTTCGAAGCTAATCGAATGCACGAAGAATATCGAGCCTATAGTGGAAAGGCAGAAAAAGAGGAACGCCCCTGAGAGATCCGCGAGCGGGACCACTTTCAAAATTAGGAGATTCAGCTACAAGAGAGCGCGTGAGGCCGAAGTGAATACGGTCTCGCCCCAAAAGCAGCCGAAGGTAGTGAACTTCGACGCGCCACCACTGCCATGTTCGGTAGAGGAAGCGAGCGACCTTTGCAGACAATGGCGTAAGGACGGTATCTTGCCGCCGCTCGAAAAGGCACCCTCCAGGGAGATGGTGAGGGACCCTAAGTGGTGTGAATGTCACGGAAAGGTCATGCATCCCACGGCTGACTGCAAAAAGCTCAGAATCATGGTAAGCCAAAATATGAAAAATTGCGAACTGATCGTCAACGATCAAAGGCAGGATGTGCGAAACAATCCACTCCCTGCCCATGCGAAGCAAGAGTCGAAGGGCAAAGAGGTCGCCATGATCTCGATTGTGGACCTTGAAGAGGTTGCGGAGGATGGACTACCCATCATTGCCGAGATCCACAATGACGAGGACTACATCATAGACACTGAGGACGAACGTGCCGATCGGATGAAGGGATCGCATGGGTTCAGCAGGTTCTTCGATGAGATGAATTTCTCAGAGTAATGCCGGAAGGAGATGACGAAGTCGATCCTAAGGATAGCAGAAGATTACGAGGAGGATATCGTAGTCTCCAATGGAAAGGTTATTAGGGAATCTCGCTCTACAGAAAAGATCATAACCTTCTCCGCAGGCGACAAAAAGTCAGAAGCGAGCCACCAGAAGCCTCTGTATGTAACAGCAATCATCAATGGGGTGGAGTTCAAAAGAGCGTTCGTTGACGGAGGAGCAGCAGTTAACGTTGTGTCGCTCCATGCTCTGAAGTTAGCAGGAATTCCAGAGCACAAGATCGTCAAGCGTCCATCCCCGTTGATGGGATTCGAAAGCGACTCCAGAATGACGATAGGATGGATCCGCCTGGGTGTCTAGATTGGCAAAATCAAGTGTTCAGCAAAATTCTATGTCATAGATGCAAACACTACGTATCACATGATTATAGGCCGGGCCTGGATTCATCGCTTTGATGCTGTCCCTTCAACAGCTCACCAAGTGATGAAAGCTATCTGGAATGACAGAATAGTTGAGATATCAGCTTCGATAAATCCTTTCAACATGGATGAAGCGCATCTCAGTGAGGCGGTATGGTTCACTGAGATGGCTGATGAGCAAACGTCGGGACCGTTCAACCCCACTCCTTTGCCCCGCTGGGAGGACATCAAAGATCAGTCACCCGCAGGAGTGATGGTGACAAGAGAGGAAGCCAAGGAAAAGCCGTCTACGCAAGAAGAGGCGACGCGGGTTGCCTACTAGCGAAAGAACGTGTACACTCTGAAAAGGATAGCAAAACATGACCCTGAAGGCAAAGAGATAGAGAGTTTCTACGCCAACGGGAAGAAATGCTATCGCATCTGAAGGTGCGCGGGGGTGTCCTCATGCGAGCATAAGGATATCCCTGAGCAAATCAATCAAGTTGAGCAGGTTTTGGAACCAGACGAACCAATACCAAGCGTTCTAGAGGAGAAACTCAAAGAAGCACCCGAATGCATGGAGGACAAACCTAGACCGCAAAAGCAAGAGCTGAAGGAGGTATTCCTAAGCCCGAGCGAAGAAAAGAAGAGGCCAGTCTTTCTAAGTGCGGACCTCACAGGCGAAGAGGAGGAAAGATTGCTACAACTCTTGACTGAATACAAAGACGTGTTCGCATGGGAATACGATGAAATGCCCGGTCTGGACACGAGCATCACCATGCACCGGTTGGATGTAATTCCAGGATCCAAACCGGTGAAGCAGAGCACAATAAGCTTTAGGCCGGAGCTCAACGTGAAGATTAAGCAGGAATTTGTCAAACTCCTGGATGCCAAATTTATAGAGCTAAATCACCATCCCACATGGCTGGCCAACATCGTGTCAGTAGTAAAGAAGAATGGGCAACTTCGCATTTGTGTAGACTTCGGGGATCTTAATCGTTTCTTCCCCAAGGATGATTTTCCACTCCCCAACATCGACTTACTTATCGATTCGACCACGGGTCATCACATGTTCAGCTTTATGGACGGCTTTAGCTTTCAATTAAAGATGAACCCCATGAAATGCGAATTCGGGGTAACATCGGGGAATTTCTTGGGATGTGTGGTACATCGTCAAGGAATAGAGCCTGATCCTGCGAAAGTATCGGCCATCACTAGCATGACGGCGCCGCATAACCAAAGTACCTTGAAAACCTTCTTGGGAAAGCTATCCTACCTGTGAAGGTTCATCCCAGCGATCGCCGAAATCACCTTCTGTTTCAGCGATCTTCTCAAAAAGGATGCTGTATACAACTGGACAACAGAGCACGAGGCTGCGTTCGGAAAGCTAAAGGAACTGCTGACATCGTCAAAAGTAATGATCGCACCTCAGCTCGGATCACCACTCTTGTTGTATTGGACGTCAACAAGGAGGTCTATAGGGGCACTCCTAGCTCAGGAGTATGAGGGTCAAGAAAGGCCCATCTACTACATTTCTCGCATAGTGCAACCCGCAGAATCAAGGTACACGGACATCGAGCGACATTGCCTTGCTTTGTTCTTCGTAATAGAGAAGTTGAGGCACTACTTCGCTTCGCACAAAGTGGTAGTAGTCACAAAGAGTGATCCTATACGGTATCTTCTGACTCACACTACTCCTGGGGGAAGATTGGAAAAATGGTACATGACCATTTCTCAATATGAGATCACATGTGTTCGTCCCCGGGCGATCAAGTCGCAAGCGGTAGCGGATTTGCTAGCACAGTTCCCTGATAACAGTCATGAGCCTGTGATTGAAGAAGAATTGGAGGGACCTGAAATCTACCAGTTGAGCTGCCCTATTGGACGCTCCATTTCGATGGATCGTCAACAAGGAAAGGTGGAGGCATTGGAATAGTCTTGACCAAACCAGATGGAGAGGTCATACAGATGCCCGCAAAGCTTGACTTCACAGTCACCAACAACGAGGCAGAGTATGAAGCTCTCATCGCAGGACTTCGCGCGGCAAGGGCCCTAGAAGTAAGCAATCTGACGGTTATGGGGGACTCCAAGCTAATCGTCAAACAAGCCTCGGGCGAGTATGGTTTGAAGGAGATAAACTTATTGTCCTACCGAACCTTAGTACAAAAATTGGTGCAACAATTCTGCGACGTTAGGTACGAGCACAAACCCAGAGCGGACAATAGGCATTCTGATGCTTTAGCTACCTTGGGATCCAAGGTTAGTGCAGATAAATGTCCCGCGAGAATCTCGATTGAAGTGCGAACATCCTCGACGTTGACGGAGAACGCGTGCGACAATGAATGCATGGATGATGCAGACTGGAGAAAGCCAATCTTACGTGCCATCGCGGAAGGCGCGAGCAACGAGAATTGGGCATCCACAAAGGGGTATTGCATACATGACAACACCCTCTACTACAAAGGCCCTGGCGGAATACTCATGCGATGTGTCTCGGAGCAGGAGGGACAAGCGTTGTTAGAAAAGATTCACCAACATGCTTGCGGGGAAAGTGAGGTGTCAATCTATCGAAAAGCTCAGAGGTATGGGATTCACTGGCCGGACATGTCAACAGCCGCAACATTGATTCAAGGGAATTGCGAGAGTTGCGCACTGATCAAAGACTCTCTATCAATTGCTCTGACCGACGATGATGTGGATTGGAGGAAGCCACTCTTTGACTTTCTTACGCAGGGTATTGTGCCTGAGTCGAGAAAAGAAGCTGAGAAGCTAAAGAGAAAAGCAGCACGGTATGTGGTGCAAGAAAATATGCTTTGGCGAAGGGGCCATGAGGGTAACCTGCTGCGATGTCTAGACAGCAAGGAAGCACAAGAGGTGATGGACCTTTCTCATCAAGTGGAACATCAGGGAGGTGCGAAGTTATGCAGACAGCTCCTCTCGGTTGGTTACTTCTGGCCCACCATGGAGGCAGATTGCCGCACTAAAGTAAGACGGTGCCAGGAGTACCAATTCAAAGGTAATCTAGTGCACGCTCCTGCTGTAGATCTACATGCGTTGGGAGCACCATGGCCGTTCCATACATGGGCTTTGGATTTTGTTGGTCCCATTCAACCAACCTCACACGGGAATCAGTTCATTCTCACCGCGAACGAGTTATTCACCAAGTGGGTAGAAGCAATACCACTAAAGACAGCAAAAGCGCTAGCCGTGGTCCATTTCATCCAAGAAAGCATCATATGCAGGTTCGGAATTCCAAACACCATTCTCTCGGATAATGGCACCCCCTTTGTCAATCGTCAGGTGGCTGCAAAGCTAGCAGAATACAACATAAGGCAGATATGCTCTACCCCATACTACCCGAAGGGGAATGGCCAAGCAGAAGCAACCAACAAGACGTTATTAAGGATCTTGAGCAAGATGGTGGCGGATGACCGCAAGAAATGGGCTGATTCTTTGAACATAGCATTGTGGGCCTATCGGACTTCTCCAAGGACGCCCACAGGAGTCTCGCCATTTCTTTTATGCTATGGAGCTGAAGCTGTGGTACCTGTGGAGGTGAAGATCAACTCTGCGAGGTTGGATTTTCATGCATTATATGACAATCAACGCGATCATGACTTGGTCTTGTTAGAAGAGAAGCGGGAGCAAGCTAAAAGGACTAATAAACGATACCAATAAAGGATCGCTCGCGCATACAACAAAACAGTCCAACGTCGAGATTTCGCAGTTGGAGATTTGGTCTTGCACGCGTCGGACCATTGCATGCGAGAGGCCGCTCACCCAAAATTCGCAGCTAATTGGGAAGGCCCCTTTGAAGTCACAAAAGTCTTTGATAGTGGCTACTGCAACATACAGAGGTTACACGGAACGACCTCAACCCCAAGCTCAGTCAACATGCTTTGGATTAAGAAGTATTATCCTTAACTCCCTTCATTATATGCGTTAGATTACAACGTCTACTTTACGCTCTGTATTGCTAAAACTTGTGCATCTTCTCTCCCATACGAGGGAATTGTAATTTCATCTCTCCCATATGAGAGTATTGTACAATAAAAAGACTTCTCCCAAATGGGAAGAACTTTATTTCAGCTGCCTTCATCGCTTTATTTATCTATAAATTTTAAACCTATCCGCTGCGATAGCGCCAAATGCGAATATGATCTTAAGTGATCTTCAAGCCTATCTGCCGTGATAGCAGCCGATGCGAATATGATCTTAAGTGATCTTCAAGCCTATCCGCCGTGATAGCAGCCTATGCGAATATGATCTTAAATGATCTTTTAAGCCTATCTGCCATGATAGCAGCCTATGCAAATATGATCTTAAGTGATCTTTTAAGCCTATCTGTCATGATAGCGGCCTATGCGAGTATGATCTCAAGTGATCTTCAAAGCCTATCTGCCATGATAGCAGCCTATGCAAATACGATCTCGAATGATCTTTAAGCCTATCTGCCACGATAGCAGCCCTATACGTATGCGATCCTAAGCGATATTTGAGCCTATCTGCCATGAAAGCGGCACCATGTAAATATAATCTTGGGTGATCTCGAAAGCCTATCTGCCAAGATAGCAGCTGCGCTTAAGTCTGATCCTAAGCAATTCTCAAGTCTATCTGACAAGATAGCAAAGCTATGTAAATGCGATCTCGAACGATCTAAAATCATATATGCGAATCTATCTGACGGATAGCAAATCATAGCAACAATGCAAAGTGTCAATACAACACTATAAGAGGCGAAATTTGCCAACACGCGTGCGAAATTGTAATTTTTTGAAACAAAAACAGCAAATCATACAAAGCGATTTATCATTATGAGTCAAAATGACTTACAATTTATATGCCTAGATAGCTGCTCACAAGCGAAAAACTCAGACCGATCTAGTTACACAGCCAACGTGGCTTACAATGCATCTAAATAGCAGCCTACAAGCGGAAGTTACACATCGGGGGAATCCTTACTAAAAAAGGATCAACCTAACGGTCCTAGCAGAAGCTATGCGATACAACGATCTGCGACCAAAGATCTGTAGCAAGTAGGATGTTCCTGCGAAAAGGACGGCCTACTAACACTACAAGACCTATGCGACGCTATGTTCAAGATCCCAGGATCTGACAAGGCCTTTGTATGATCAACACCCCAAGAGATGTGCCTCAGGAACCACCTGTTCCGGCGAAGAACAGGCAAGCATCAACTCCTAGGGCAAGAGGCTCCTTGTCCACGGAAACGAGCACAATGGCTCGCCACCCTGAGCTCAAGAACGTGGTGGAGAATGGTCATCCTATGGGAAAGCTAGAGGAGAAATCCACCGTTCATTATGAATGGGTAAAGAGGCCAGTACGGCGCTGCACCTCGCTGGGAGGTGGACGGAAGCATGACCTGCAAACATAATAGACGAAGAGAATTCTTCGAGCAAATATGAGGTATTCTCTACATCTTCTTTATGATAGTTATAAAGATCAATAAGCCTTGTAAAGAAGATCTTGGAATCTATTTCTATGGCACAAAGCACAAACTCAGGTTTCACAACTTGAAGCTGCCATGAATCGACGAAAGATAAGCGTTGAAGCCAACAGTCGTAGGGACTCACGGCAAACCACATTGTGGGATGAAGACCCCAAGTAGCAGAAGGCAGGGTTTATATAGACCCTGTTGAGACTCCTCAGTTGCTTAGATGAGTCAGCAAAACTTGGAAAAAGGGTAAGAATCAATCACTTACGCCTTGAAAAGAGGTAACAATCAATTACCCTACTAAAGGCTATGACGATTCGGTTGCGTATCCTAATTAATGACGGATGGTCATGATACGGATGGACTTCCCAAGAAAGGCGTGCTTATCTAATAAACAATTAGTGCGAAAATCGAGGCAGAATATCAATAGCTGACGTCATAATTGATATGCACGGAGATATTCGAGCAAATCCCGGGAAGGGCAAAACAGGCATTCAAATTCTTTTTGAAAAAAAAGGGGGAGAAACCCTAGAAACATTACAGTAATGTTTTAGCATTTTTCTCGACACAGATTTGCTATTGTTCAAAATAAGCCTTTGACCAGGGAGTCATTAGGAGTAAACTGACGTGACAAATTTGCCACTTGCTCCACTTCTTGCTTCAATCGCTTGTAGTTGGCGCTCATTTCATGGAAGAGCTTCACAGCCTCTTCAGCTTTCTGCTTTTGCTGCTCCATTTTCTGCTCCTCAACTGCGAGGTTATGGTAGCCGCGCCTCAAATTTACGGCCGCACGAATCTGGGTGACTCTTTTGACAAGATACCCAAAACCCAGCTTGCCTTGAACTTTGGCATTAAGGTTTTGGCACATGCCGAAGAGCAACTCCGCGCTCTGAGGAGAGATGGTCGCAGGTGTGGCTGCAGATAGCTGCTCCAGAATCAAGATGGCTTCAGTAAAAAACTATCTTCTGTCGAAGGACCCTATCTCCAGAGACCTCACAAATGATTGAGGATAGGAGAGGCGCATCCGAACTAGCCAGTCCACGTCAGCTTGCTTCAACCCTAAGCAATGATAAACCAAGTTAGACTATCGAACTTGTAAATGAAGAATGCAAAATGCGAACAACAATCATGACATACCAGTTCCTTCAAGGATCTCGCGCAAAGAAGGAATGCGCATTGCCGGGGTAGCTGAAGACTGTCCTCGCTCCATTGCCCTCCTGTTAGCTGCGAGCTCTAACTCTTCATAGTTGGTAGGAAGAATATAAGCCGCACCAGGTGCGATTGCAGCCCCGACCTGCGAACTCCAAAAGTTCCACGCAGGAAGAGTCGCTGCAGGCTCAGTCATCGCCGGAGGCATGGCAGCAGTAGAAGTTGCAGCTTGATCAGGGATGCCTTCAGGTGCGATAGCATCAGCAGCATCTTCTTCTGTTTCCTCAGCAGCGGCACGGGCATCTTCCTCCATCAACACGGTGTCAGCTTCGGCATCATCAGAAACTTCAATAATGTCCTCGAAGGGCTCTCCCGCATATTCGGTAGCTGCGGCGGGATTCTCGGTATGAGAACTTGGTACTGGGATATAAGAGGCGGAAGGTTGACTTCTCTGTCCCAGCATGGCTTCACCAGCACTACCTGCGATACATTTCAAGATGATGTGAGGTAACTTGTATTGAGCAATATTTTATTATTTTGCTAAACCAAAAGCGAGCACCTCCACGCGAGGGTGGGATTGCAGTATCTTCGTCATATGCTAAGGACGCGGAACCTTGTCCTATTAATGTATCTTCATTAAGCATAAATTTAAGATGAGCGTGACCTGGGGCGCGAAGAAACCAGTCATGATTATGTTTGGGTTACTAAGCCTAGTTCACAAAATGTTGTTCAAATGATTACCTCAAGGTTCACCGCACTTTCTTACTAGCCAGTGGCGAATGTCAGCTTTCGACAAGCCGTGATTTAACTCACCAACAATCACATCTCGGTGAGTTACCGCAAGATTAAAAATCTCACCTTTGTTGCCGCCTGCGATTTCTCCAAAGTCTGCTTGGACTTGCTTCAGATTAGTCGCATCCTCTTCTTGAGCCGCTTCATCCTCATCAACTTGAGGAGCCACGTCTTCTGGAAACACATCTTCCTCATCAGTTGGACGCATCAAGTCGTCGACATGTTGCTCTTCCAGACTCCTTTGCTTTACGCGTTCATTTCCTCCTCTTCTCGCTTTCTTCTTCTTTCAGCAGCCTCCGCAGCTGTTCTCCTGGACTCGGCAAGGATGTCCTCGCTTATGGTTTCGTTGGAAACACCAGAATGAGAAACCCTCTTCTGCCTCTTGGCCAAAAGGCCACTGATGGTCTCATCATCATCATCTGCAAAGTAACAATTGGTCAAGATTGTGAAAAAGTTAAGATAATGAAGAAAGAAGTGCGATTGAGATACCTACTGATTCTTCTTCCTGTATCTCCTCTCTTTCTCTGACATCTTCGACTCTCTCTTCTTCATCATCTCCTTCTCTCGTCTCCCTTCTATCCTCCTCTTCCTCCTGGCCAAACGGAACAAAGGTCCCCACTGCGAGCTCCTTCCGCGCTTTACTTGGCATGCGACCTTTACCCTTATCCTTGGCAGTAAGGGATCTCGCAGGAGGAGAAGTTGGAGCGCTCCCAGGAGAAGATATTGTGATCCCTCTTTGTCTGGGCCTCTTCATTCTTGGAACATCAGTTGCTGGAGGAGACGGATCGTTCCTGGGCGGAGACAAGGCTGGAGGATTGTCCCTGTCTTCTTACAGTAACAATGGTGGTGACCAGCGATTTGGAACGCTCACCAGATGCAAACCTCCTCACATAGCACTGCGGCAGAAAATGAAGCATGAAGTTTCAACGTATTGGAATAAGGAAACTTAGCACATGCAAGAGAGATTGTTTACCTTGGCAAAAGTTTCGCTGTATCTGATGACATGCGAATCACCTTTCTTAACTGCGGCTATCTTTTCGTCAAGGATGGTGGAGGGGCACAGGTGATTCTCGCGATCTAGCAGCGAATAGCAGCCATATTCAGACTCGTCCAGGCTACAGTTGGGACGAAAAGGGAAAGAATTCCTTTTGATCACAGGATCTCTACTTGGCCGAGGGGTTGACTGCGTCTCAAACCTTGTCTGCTGGGTATTCCAATAAGCGACCCAGATTCTGGAGTAGCCACCTTCGCGGTTACTTGGGGGTTGCTCGAAGGGAAGATTGCTCCTTAAGATTGTTTTATACTCCCCAGACAGTAACCGCTTGTAGCAGCCTCTTATGATAGACTGCGGCCAGATTGATGGTGCCACCGCATCAAAGCCAAACTGGGGAGAAATGCGAGTAGGATCAACGTCCACGGTGATCCTCTCGTACCTAGGGGCGAGCTCACGAACATTCTCCGCAAGAGCAGGGAGAGAGCCTCTCAGACACCAGCAAAATAATTCGCGATAGCGCTCGTGGAAATGCTCCCCGCGCTCGAAAAGAAGCTCTTCTGAGAAAGCAACAGCCTTGGGAGGATACAGTTTTGGGAACCATCGCACATTCTCAATGCGCGTGGCATAAGGCCTGCCTATAAACTCTTCCCGATTGTCGCATATCAGGCTCCAAACGCACTTAGGAAAGTGAGTTCCGAACCATCTCGCAGCCCGGCCACTATTGGGCTCTTCCTCCGCACCTGGGGGACACCATTTGCTGGGCCTAGAAGGAATAGGGGCATAAGAGGGCCATCGCTCGAAAACCCACATGGTCAAGAAGGCAATGTTGATGTAGGTGAGCACGTCAAGGCGACCACGCGATTCCTTGATTGCTACGACCAGTTGATCTAGTCTGTGATACAGCGTTCCCAAAACAAAAGGCCCAAGTGTGACCTTCTGACCAAGGGTTAGCTTCACAGCAAGAGGAAGAACATGATAGAAGACCCCATCATGCGGGTGGCCATCGATTAAATACCTCGATAGCCAGGCAAAGAGGAAAGCGCATAGGGTCAAGTGATAACCCTTGCCATTCACATAGTTTTTAGCCTTCGGGTTTCGGCTCAGAAGCTTCTTGGTGATACTGCTGTTCGCATAATCACGAAAGAAGTATTGCACCCACTTGTTCCAAGTGTTCTTCGCAGATGTGTCAACCAACTGCCAGTCGGGAAGAAGTTCTGTAGGAGTCCACCGAGTGGAAATTTTCTTCACCTCTGACAAGCACTCCTCCATCTTCTTGTACAAAGAAATCTCTGCATCAGTTCTCAAGGGACTCAAAGGATCCACCTCACCCATGGGAGACAGATCATACAACATATGCACATCTTCAAGAGTGGGGGCGGCCTCGAACTCAGCAAAGTGGAACGTGTGGGTCGCAGGCGAGTAACGCGAGAGAAGGTTTAGAAGCATGGACTGGTCCAGCTTCACGGCAACACCCTTCATAGCACGGACTGCGAAAAATATGCCAGCATCGTTTAAAGTAATGGCATGATTGGTCAGTACATGGTCAATCCACTCATCCATAAAGTCCAATTTCTGAACAAACGCTTGAGTGGAAATCGCAGTATACGGGAAATACCCATTTTCGACCCCCAATCGAACCACGTCCTTGGAATCGATCAATTCGAGCATGGCCGAGTTAACTGGAGGGGTCAACTTTTGCAATTCTTCAGCAGGGACAGGGGTTGGCAGGTTCTTCCCCTTAACCCTAGCATGGTAAAAGTCTTTGCCACCCAGATAGGGGGCTTTTCGCCATAAGTCCTGGGGGATATCAGGTACTTCTTCGACCTCCTTAATAGGTTTGGTTCATTTTGTCTTTGCCATTCCTGCGGAAAAGCAAGAAAAAAGGGGGGAGAAATACACATACTTTAGTTTGAATTTCAAGATTCAGATCAAGGCATAGGAAGATTTATTGGAAGGAAGATGAATAGTCCAGTGTCAATCTTGGGGTTTGAAGTTCAGAATCGTTTGCATTATTGGGGATTGCAGAAACTCTACATTCAAAACCCTTAAAATTTGGGGATTAAATCAATGTTGGATTGAAAGAGCAAGGTCTCCTGCATAGTTTTCAGTGGATAATGTGTTTCGGAAGGTCATGGGTTTGCAGATCCAACACAGTTCAAAGCATATATCAGTACATTAAACAAAATCGAGCAAGGCCAACCTTGTTTTGGTAAAGCTTGCTTAGATGCGGACAGTTGAAGAAGACGATTGGCAATAAAGAATTGATGATTGATTATTTGAATCTGCTCTTGAAGGCTTCCGGGTATCATTCACTTTAAGAGAAAGAAGTGGTACTTTGCAACAATGAAGAGCACAGTGTATTTATCCAAAAACAATGAAAGGTTGCGTCCTTTCAGTAGTCGAATCGCAACCGTCACCGTCGAATCGCGCAATCACAGGACAAGCTGACGTCACGCCTAAAACCCTAAAAGAATAGACGGTACGACTCCAGGGGTTTGGGTCATAATGGCACGCACGGGGGCTGAATTTGCGTGTATTTGAATTGGTGCGTGGCGGCAATGCGTACGTTGGTTCCTGCGCATGGAAGCCTATCCGGCTATGAGTCTTCACGCGCAGAAAGGGGGCTAATGTAGATAGTGCTTTCTGAACAGACAGATCTTAGCCACGTGGAAATCATCTAGCACACCATATTGTGCTCCACACACACTGGATCACCAGCCGCGCTGATCCACGTGGGGGCTGCGAGACAGGGCCCTCGCATACCACTGCACGGGACTTGTAGGGACTTAGTGGTTTGGAGGCTAGAGTAAGTCCTGTCGCGTGCGAGCCAAGCCCGCGCGCGACCCTTAGTAACTGCTTTTGAGAGATTTATGGCACGAGCTCCATAAACCCGGTCAAACCGGTCAAACCCGGTCAACCCCATAACAGTTTCGGTATACGCGGATAACGTGCTGTAACGGTCCCTATATACGGGGACGAACGTGCCGTTGTGGTTAAGCTAATTAAGCCGCCATTGATGGGCGCATTAACCACACTGCAACGGTCACATTATCCGTTATATATAGGATCGTTAACCCTTCCATACAAGGGAAGAACACACCTGAGATACGCGGAAGCTCTGCCAAACCCCTGTCTCTCTCTCACACAGTGATATTGCCTTACTCTCTCCCTACACACAACCCAACACTTCCTGTGCCATTTTCTATTCTCTGCCTTTGGTGTACACGGAGTTCTCTCTGCAGGATTCTCTTGTACACAACACACTTAAGGAGGAGCATGATGGATCAAAGAGGTACAAGGCTAGACTGGTGGTGAATGGATTTCAGCAGAAAGCAGGCGTAGACTTCACTGAAATCTTCGCTCCAGTTGTGAAGATTTCCACCATCCGCACGGTACTGAGCCTTGTGGCAGTTGAAGATTTGCAGCTTGAGCAGTTAGATGTCAAGACAGCCTTTCTACACGGGGATTTAAAAGAAGACATCTATATAGTACAACCACAAGGGTACAAAGCAGCAGGTAAAGAGAATATAGTGTGGAAACTAAGGAAGAGTTTGTATGGATTGAAGCAGGAACCAAAGCAGTGGTACAAGAAGTTTGATGAATTCGTGTCTAGGAAAGGAAACAAGAAGTGTCACGGGGATCACTGTTGCTACTTCAAGAGGTTCAAGAATTCATACATTATTCTTTTGTTATATGTGGATGATATGCTTGTTGTAGGATCAAGCATGGGGGAAATTGAGAAGCTGAAAGAGAGCTTATATAAGAAGTTCTCAATGAAGGATTTGGGACCTGCAAAGCAAATCCTTGGCATGAGAATCAACAGGGATATAATTGGCAAGAAGCTATTTTTGTCACAAGCTGATTATGTTCGAAAAGTCTTGAAGAGGTTTAACATGCATGATGCTAAACCAGTGAGTACTCCGTTGGCGAGTCACTTCAAAATTTCGATAGACCAGAGTCCAGCTACAGATGAGGAGAAGGACTACATGGATAAAGTTCCTTATGAATCTTATGTGGGAAGCTTGATGTATGCTATGGTGTGCACACGTCCAGATATTGCCCGAGGAGTGGGAGTTGTTAGCAGATTCATGAGAAATCCCGGTAAGGAGCATTGGAGAGCTGTGAAGTGGATTTTCAGGTACCTGAAAGGTACACAGGATGTAGCTTTGTGCTATGGAGGGTCGGAGATCAGTTTGAAAGGGTATGTTGATTCAGACATGGCTGGTGATGTGGACAGAGGAAAGAGATGGTTTGGCTACATAGTTTCTAGAGATGGTTTGGCTACATAGCTTGGCAGTGGAGCAGTCAGTTGGGTTTCGAGGTTGCAGAATATTGTTGCCCTATCTACTATTGAAGTCGAATATGTAGCAGCTACGGAAGCGTGCAAAGAGATGGTTTGGCTACATAGTTTCTAGAGGGAACTTGGGAAGAAACAGAATAGTTTCAAGCTGTATAATGACAGTCAGAATGCAATTCATCTGGCGAAGAATTCCACTTTTCATGCAAGGACGAAACACATCGACATCAAGTATCACTTCATTCATTCACTGTTGGAGAAAGACGTGATAAAATTAGAGAAGATTCACACGAGCCAGAATCCTGCAGATATGTTCACCAAGGTTGTTACCTTGGAGAAGTTGAGAACCTGCTCGGCTTCGGTTGGCCTAGTTACATGATGAGAGGCCATGTACACCCTCATGGAGGATGTTGAATTGAAGCTGGGAGAAGTACACTCAGAGTTAATCAGTCTTCAAATGGGAGATTGTTACGTGTGAAGACTGTTTTGTAACCTAGTTTAAATTAGAGGGGCTTACAAGCAATTTCACCTTAGTTATCTCTATATATATTAACCTAGCTCTAGGGTTAGGGTATCACATCACAGAGAGAGGCTGAGAGATCTTTTTTACTTTTCATTCCTTCATCATAGTGAAGTGGGTGTGGACCGTGGATGTAGCTAATTTGGTGAACCACGTAAATCGTCGTGTTCTTGTTCGTGCTTGTTATTTCGTTTTGCTTTTTCGTTGCGTTTTTGAATCGGTCCAGAGTCGATACTAACACACTTTAAGTTTGTAATTGTTAACAATCAACAACCGGGTTGTTTTCCATCAAATTTTTTCTGTCTAGTTAACAACTATTGAAGGGTAAAGTTGTCCTATACGAAAAATATAAAAACTGAGTTACACCGTCACATCCACGGTCACATAACCACCATTCCCGCCATAGCACCACCACGGCCGCCAACAAATCCATAAATCGAGGATTCATTCCCAAATTCCGGCTAACCACCATTAAAATCATGAAATTGAGGATTACATAAATAACATGAAACCCACAAACAATGAAATCAAACTCTCACATAAGAATCCCCAAATGTATCAATTAAGTCCTTCATAGTATTCCTCTACGTGCGGGAAGTTAGGGTGATTGATGATTTGGCTGATTTAGGGATCTGATTCATTGTGAGTGTAGTCATCGAAAATAAGGGCAAGGATTTTATGGTGGTTGGTTTGATAGAGGAGCCGGTTTGGTTGCTGGATTTGTGTGATTTGGGGCTCAATATGAATGTCGAATTTCATGGCTTTCACGTTTTTGTTGGAAAACCTTCGAAAGGTTTATCAATTGCGATAGAGAGAGAACGTGAAACAAGAGTTTTTTGTCTGACCTTTCCCCTCACCTCACCATCACCATTTCTCCGTTCATGGAAAATCGGCGACCCTTGAAACCTTTGCAAGAAACCCCGGCGAGAGATGTAGAGAGAGATATCGAGAAAAGAGATAGATCTTCAGGCCATGCCCACAGCCGATCCAGCGCAGAGAGAAGGAGAGATAGAGGAGAAGTAGATCGAGAAAAGGGACATGGGGAGGGAGAAGAGATGGAGGAAACTCTCTGATGCGTTGAAGTTTTTCTTCTTTTTTTCTTAGCTTCTTTTGCTTTCTTTCTTTTGTTTTATTTAGTATACCATTTTTTTCTCATTGGCGATTATGTCCCTAACAGAGTTAACTTTCTAACGAAAAATTCACCCCATTTTCGATTTGTTAATGATTTAAAATTTAGGTGTTAATTGGTTAGTTTTCAAACTGGGAGTGGAATATGGATCATTATGCCATACTAGAGGTGGCTAATAAGTAATTGACCCATCAGAATAATGTATTTAATCCAAGAGGTTCTAGTGTAGGACTTTGGTGTTGATGGAATAAATCACAGCTTACTTTTCATGTTCTTCACACTTCTAAAAACATATTTTACTTGAGGTGACTGATTCTAGGCAAGTTAAATGGTTTCTACGCTTGGTTTATGGTTATCATGTTTTTTAAACAACTTGAATGTTTGGTCAGAATTGATTTTATTTTGCCTTTGCATTCCCCAATTATTAAATTTTGTGATTTTAATCAGGTTATTTACCTCATGATAAGGCGGGTCCAGAGGCCATTTCTCTTAGAGGAGCTGACTGCCTTAAATCCTTCCTTGATAATTAGGGTCTGTTTGAGGTACATAATGTTATACCCTCGTTTACTTGGACCAATAATAGGATTCACTCTTCAACTACTTTTGAGCGTTCAAATAGAACTTTTTGTTCCTCCGAGCTCATTAACCTTTTCCATGATTTTCACATTAATAACTTTGGCATTACTTTTGGAATAGGTTCCCTCGAGGAAATCTATATTTAGTATGAACGATTTTTGGCTATAACATTCATTTATTATTTATTGTGATATGTCATAAAATGAAGTTCTTAGATACAATGTGTTGTTTATCTTAAATATTCCCAGTCCATTATATTGATTAATAGGACGATCAACTATAGACTAGTATGTGTGTATATTGATATGGAGATATCAAGTCTAACACATGAGTATGCATTATGAGTAATGGCATACTGGATTGACCCACGACGAGAATGATACATTAGATTATAACAAAGTCACAATCGCTTCTCGTAGTGCTAATGATATTATAATCCTTAGACTTGAAGTCACTAGTTACTCTAGTTGTGGAATATCATGCTTTGATATTATCAAACATTGCGCCTTAACCGGGTAACTATAAAGATAGTTATCGGGCATGATAGGAAGCAAAATTAGAGATTGTAGTGACGTAGAGAGGATTTGTCCCTCCCACATAATGGGAGAAAATATCCATGGGCCACTCGAGGGATGGTGCTTATAGGAATGTCTGGCCAGACTCAGATAAATCAATATGGAAATATTGATGTTAGCAGCACAAATTAAGCATATTCCTAGGATCAAGGAACTGTGGATTGGATATACGAGTGTGATTATTATGTCTCAACGCAATACATGAACATTGGGCACAAGGTTTGTCGGGATCACTGACTTATTGCTAGACACCGGTCCATGTTAGTAAATAGTTACTACCAACTACGTAAAAACCTATGGGGTCACACACTGGATGGATTAAATTGGATATAGGTATTAATTAGTTGGACTAATTAATAAAAGGATCATAACGCAATCACAAGCAAACTTAGTAGGACTAATTTGCAAGTGGACTAATCCATGTAAGGACATGATTAGTATTGGGGCCTTTATGTAGTTAATAAAGAGTTACTACTATATAAAGAAACTCTAGCTTGTTATTTCTCTAACACAATTCATTATTGAGAGAACATAACAAAGCAAGAGATACAGAGAAACAAGAAAGGCCAAAGCCAACCCGTCTGTCCCACTCCTTGGAGCCGTCGGCCCTTTTGGGCGCGCCTCCTCGTTTTGCGTAATCTTCCTCCTTCTTCCAACGCTAGCGCACCGCGGTGAGAAGGAATCCAATCAAGAATCCAACGTGTGGATATTCATAGAGACGAAGACACTGTTCTTCGTGTGATTTCCCAAACTAAGGTACACCTCTTCAAAGCCCTTATCATGTTATGATGGTTTGTCCTGTGATCCTTGGTGGGATTTGAGCAGGATTAATTTTATTATTCCGCTGCGTAACCTGCGTCAAAACCCAACACTGGTATCAGAGCCACATTTCGTAGCGCATAACATGATCTTATGTGTTACAATTTTTCGTTTTATACACCGTATTCTTTATATTACGTGAACACTGAAATTAATTGGCATATTAGATGAAAATTGAATTTGATTCAAGACAAACAAGACCTAATCTAACACTGGTGATTTTGATCACATAGGATGTGAAGAATTGAGATCTTGAAAAATTTGGGTTCTCGGGCACATGATTGGGAAAAGGGGTTTTTCAAATTATGGAAACAACTATATGGAAACAACCAAACTTGGGCAACAAGGAAGGAAGGGGAAGGAAGCTAGGGCCGAGACCCTAGCGGCCTCCCCTCCTCTTCCTTGCGCTCCAAGAAAGGCCGCCAGGCCACCTAGGGGCAGCCGGCCTAGGGTCGGGCCGGGGGTGGCGTGCGGCGGTCCATGGGGTTCGGCCTAAGACTAGGTCGGACCTCTTGGACCGTTGTGACCCTAATTACCCAATTTCAACTAAAATTAAACAAGCGCGATAAACATTGGTTTTAACTGTATTATGTTCTTTGTTGCATGGTGGACGCATATGGCTTAGGCTGTGGATGTTTATTTTGTGATTTGGTTTACGACTTGCGAGATGATTAAGTGAATGAAATAGTTAGTTAATTTTACGGCCTGCGAGCTGATCATCTTCTCAACATGTGATATATTTTATTTATTTATTTATTTATTTATTTATTTATTTATTTATTTATTTATTTATTTATTCTAGATGTTAGGATAGAATTAGAATATTTAGATGATATCCAAGAGCATGGAGAAGAAGACGGGAGGACAAAAAGGCCACAAAGACGATGAAGACACCCATCCTAGGCGCGCGACTATGGTGGAGCACATGGAGATGAGCTTGTCACTTTAGGGCATATAGATATTATCATTGGCTTGGTAATATCTTAGTCTAGGGGTCGTATCCATGCCACGTTAATTTTTCTGTTGTGGATGTTTATTTTTTATGTCTTCTTATTCATTTTTGTGTGTATGGGTGATACAAGCAAAACGTCAACAGATAATAATAAACAAGCATGATCTTTTATTGTGGATTGCACAATCTAAATAAGTAGATCATGTTGATGGGATCAACCAAACAATTAGATAATGACTATTAAATCCGTCAATGGAAATATTGTATTTTGCCTTCTCTTGCCTAAACACCCTTCATGATTAAGGTCTATTAAATTTGGGCTTGCCAAAGCAAGGAGTTTTAATTCACCTTGGTGTCTTGCGGACGACACAACCAAGCAATGTGTGATTGTTGAAGCAAGAGGTTGGACGCAACTGGGTAAAATTAATTGGATTGATGATCCTAGAGGCATGACAATTAGGTGTTATCTAAAAGTAGAATGAATAAAGTGTTATTCGCCTAATTGGACCAAGATTTGCATGGGATGCAATTGGAAGGGTTACTACCTAAATAAACAATTCTTGGGTGACTTGCCAAAGCAAGCTCAAGAAGAAATGAGATATGGATCTCGGACTCTCTAGAAAATATATATGATATTTTCCGCATTAATGGTGAGGGATATTAATCCGAGAAAAATAGTGGGAGATATATTTTAATGATCTAACCATTGTTGAATATAGTTAAATTGTTCAAAATACTAAAATTACACATTTCTCATTTTTTTATAATTCCAATGGCAAACAATCATACATCGACTTCATCCCTGCGATCTATCCTTGAGAAGGCTAAGTTGTCTAGAATAAATTTCCTTGACTGGTAAAGAAACTTAAGGATCGTCCTTAAAAAAGAAAAGAAACTGCACGTCTTAGACAATCCTATTTCAAAACCACCCCTGGATGAGTCTGTTCTAGCTGTCGTGAGAGCATATCAGAAACATGTGGATGATTATAATGATGTGACTTGTCTCATGCTTTTCACCATGACCTCTGAGATTCAGAAAAACACGAGAACATGGAAGCCTACGATATGATCGAAAACTTGAAACAATTGTTTCAAGAACAGGCAAGGCACGAGCGGTATGAAGTGTCCAAGGTACTGTTGAAGACCAATCTCGCAGAAGGGAACCCAATTGGGCCTCATGTACTCCGAATGATCGGATACATAGAGAACTTCACGAGGCTGGGGTTCCCACTCGGTCAAGAGTTGGCAACTGATCTTGTCTTGAAATCGTTGCCAGATAGTTATAACCAGTTCATCATGAACTGTAACATGAATGAGATGAGTAAATCTCTGCCAGATTTGCTGAACATGCTAAGGAAAGCTGAACAAAGCATGAATAAAGCCAAGGGCAAGGCCATAATGATGGTGAATAAAAGGAAGAGCAAGGGATTTGCCTCTACTTCCAAAGGAAAGCGCAAGAAAGTTTCAAAGTCCAAGGAAGCCCTAAAGCCTAGTGGGGGCGTGGCTAAAGGTGATTGTCACTACTGTAGCCAGCCGGGTCACTGGAGGAGGAATTTCCCCAAGTATCAGGAGGATAAGAAGCTTGGAATAAGGATTCAACTACCACCAGGTATTTTTGTTATGGACGTCAATCTATCTATTTCTTCATCTTGGGTATTGAAAGTTGTATGTGGATCTCACATTTGTCGAAATGTGTAGGATTTGAAAAGAAGTAGAAGATTGGCTAAAGGGGAGATAGATTTGCGCGTCGAGAATGGAGCAAGAGTTGATGAATTAGCTACAGGCGTTTATGAACTATCTTTGCCTTCTGGATTTGTTTTGGAATTACACAATTGCTATTATGTGCCTGCTATGAGCATAAACATTACTTTCGTTTCATGTTTGGAGGAGAAGGGTTTTTCTATTTCAATAAAGGACAAGTATATAGGAAGTCACTTGATACTCTAGTTGTGGAATATCATACTTTGATATTATCAAACATTGCGCCTTAACCGAGTAACTATAAAGATAGTTATCCGGCACGATAGGAAGGAAGCACAGAGATCGTACTGACGTAGAGAGGATTTGTCCCTCCCACATAATGGGAGCACATTTCCATTGGCCACTCAAAGGAAGGTGCTTATAGGAATGTATGGCCAGACTCAAATAAATAAATATAGAGATATTGATGTTATCTGCACGCATAAGCATATTCCCAGGATCAAAGAACTATGTATTGGATATGTGAGTGTGACTATTATGTCTCGTGTCCAATCCGGATATAGAGACAAAGGGATAACGCAATACATGAACACTGGACACAAGGTTTTTCGGGATCTCTGACTTATTTCTATTAGTTGGGTTGCAAGGATGTGTTGCTAGACACCGCTCCATGTTAGTAAATAGTTACTACCAACTAAGTAGAAACCTATGGTGTCACACACCAGATGGATTAAATTTGATATAGTTATTAATTAGTTAGACTAATTAATAAAAAGATCATAACGCAACCACAAGAAAACTTAGTAGGACTAATTTGCAAGTGGACTAATCCATGTAAGGAAATGATTAGTATTGGTGACTTTATGTAGTTAATAAAGAGTTATTACTATATAAAGAAACTCTACCTTGTTATTTCTCTAACATAAGTCATTATTGAGTGAACATAACAAAGCAAGAGAGAGAGAACAAGGAAGGCCGAAACTTGACGCGTGTAAGCTACACGTTTATGCGCAAGTGTACGGTCAAGTAATATAATGGAGTATTTTGGACTCCGAGTTATCGAATCCAAGGGAAGGTGTCTACTATGTATCCAGATTTGGCAATTAAATTCAATTCACACAAGTAACCGGTAAAAAGGTTTGTAGTTTGAAGTGTTGTCACCCTCAAACAAGTGACTAGCAATGGTAGTGAAATAACGCAAATAAAATGATTTGATGTAAATCAGAGGAGAGAAAGCTAGGCAATCTATAGATCACCTAGGATAGTTTAGATGATTCTAGATTTCATGTTCTAACACGACAATTCATAGTTAGTTAAGCTGGGTAATGGCGTTGACAATTACCTATCGGTCTCCTGTCGTTCTACACAACTGTAATGATTTGTCCCTCTCATGCCAAGTATACTACCTATGTGTTCTAGTAGGTTGACGATAATGTCCTATCAGACCACTATTCACGAACAATTCACTACATCCTACTGAATTTACCCTCATCTAGGCATTCACATTCAAATCACTTCTCAGTCTAATTGATTACAAATGTCCTTGTTTATTCATCCCAACTAGGGTAGAGTTGCTTTCACACACTCATTAGTTATGTGGTAATTTCGGGTCATGACTACTACGTAAGGATTAAGCACAATAAACAAATAATTAACTACTAAGAATTAAGTTTAAGCCTAGTTCATGATTACATGGAGAAATAAATAATCAACATCACGCATCTTAATTCTAGCTTGTCAATGGAAGAACTCCACATGAAATAGAACATAACAATCTCCATAAAATCATAAACCTAAGGTGAAAGTTCATCAAAAATCCGGAAAAATTCCTCAAAACATGAACCCTCGGCTCTCCATAGATTCCTAGGTATGAGTTTAGATAATCATAGAAAAAGATAACATGGTGTTCAAATATTTCATACAAGAAACTAGAGAGAAAATAGATCAAACGCTAGAAATCGTGATGTTCTTGCGATCCGGGCTCTTCTCCTTGCTTGATGATGTTCCCCAATGAAGTCTCCTTGCTCTCCTCCTTGTTCTTGGCTCTCTCTATGCGTGAATGATGTGTTTTTCCGTCCCTAGGTCATCCTTCAATCATAACCCTCTGAAGTCTTCAGTAATTGCACAATAGCCCCCTGAAATATGCTCCTGACTTCGCCGAGCCATATCTTCTTCGTTCGAACTCGGATTAAGCTCCGTGACCTATCGTTCGAAATCTCTCTGAGTATAATTTCATTTGGCACAGGTATCACCCCAAAATTAATTGTAGAACTCCAGCTAGGATCAAAATAGTGCAAACTGGTCATCCAAGCTCCTCCAATTCGCTTCTCTTGAATCCACTTGAGCTCCCGTTCTTTCCAAAGTTCGTTTCATGCTTCCTATCAACCTATTAGCATAAGTTTCTGCCAAGACAACATGAACAAACATACCAAGAGATTATATTTTACAAATAACAACGAAATATGCATAGAAAACGCCCGGACTAACAATATAGCACATGATGAGCAAAAGTGATAAAACGACCTTTATTCTCTAACATTGGGATCAAATAACTCTCAAATACCTATTAACATGTGGTAAATTCTAAAGAATTATAGATCCTAAAAGGCGCTATCAAAGCCAACCCGTCAGTCCCCCTCCTTGGAACCGTCGGCCCTCTTTGGGTGCGCCTCCTCGTTTTGCGTGATCTTCCTCCTTCTTCCGTTGCTAGTACACCGCAGTGAGAAGGAATCCAATCAAGAATCCAAGGTTTGGATATTCATAGATATGAAGACACTATTCTTCGTGTGATCTCCCAAACTAAGTTACACATCTTCTATACCCTTATCATGTTATGATGGCTTGTTCTGTGATCCTTGGTGGGACTTGAGCAGGATTTATTTTATTATTCCACTGCATAACCTGCGTTAAAACCAAACAATTACTACTTTTGATCACTCACCTATGCTCCTGAGCTTGTTCGCTAGGCCCATAAATTTCTTCTGGCCTGCCAGAGTTGAAGCATGGTGGCTTAGATTCCCCGAAGCAGATAACATAATCTCCTTTGTTTTGAATTTGGCTATCCATTCTTCCCCTTTCTTTAGAGTAGCTAAGTAACTGCATATCACTCTTGAGTCTTTAAAATGTTGTGCTTTCGGTGAACCTTCTCTCCATAACCAAATTATTAATCTTAAGACTCATATTTTGCATGATCAGGCACACATTCCCTACCCTGATGCCACTGTTAGTTTCTTTCTCCTAAATTGTGAAGAAGCATTTAGAGCTTAAAAAAAAGTATTTTATGTCTAAGTTTGATGTCTCTAGTTGTAGCACCGTACTTCCTGTAGAGGTTTTGTTAGATGTAGGGGTTGACCACCCCACCTAAGTCTTGTTTTTGTTTGTTAAATACAATGAATTTATCAAAAATAAAAATGGTCTTGTGACGCAGAATTCCGCCCGTCCCAAACCAAAGTTATCAGGGGTTCGGTTTATTGTTTCTAAAAAACATTAACTGCAGCCTAAAATCTGTCAAGCCCCCGTTGGTTTTAAAAGTTGAGCCCAAGCTCTACCCATTGTGCAAAGAAATATATTAGCACATATATGTTGTGTTCTATATATTTTTATTTAAAATTTTGAAAGTTTGACCTGGCTCCAATTAATTCGAAGAGAACAGGGCGATCGTGTTCGTCCATAGCGGCCCCTACCTCTCTGGACATGAGCGGATCTGCTCAGGTGACCACTGTGGTGGAGGAAGCAATACTCAGGTTTGGATTGCATACGTTGGATGAAAAAGAGGATGTGTTCAATTCATCAGGGAGCGTTGCTTGGAGGAAGTGAAGGATTTCACACATTGTCTAGCGGGATATTTCCTTCTCATGAATGTATGGGCCATGAAGCGTGTCTTCAAAAGGATCTGTTAGAAGGAGAGAGATTTACTATCAACAAGTCTAGATCCAATATTTTCATCCTTGGCTTCCCGATAAAGGAGCCAAGGGATAGGGGTTTAGCGGGAGGCCTGACACGTATTCTTACGTGTGTACGCAAGTGCACGGTCAAGTAATAAAGTGTGAGTATTTTTAATACTCGGGTAGTCGAATCCCACGAGGACAAGCTCGTAACAAGCTTTAACTAACGAATTAATTGAGTTTACTAAGTAAACGGTAAAAAGTGTTGAGAGTTGTGAGGTTGCCACCCTCAAACAAGTGGTTGTACGTAATGTCTAAAATAGTAGAAAAATGAACTAAGAAGAAGTCTTAATCAATTGATGGCGAAACTAGGAAATCTCGTAGATCACCTAGGGCTGTAAACGATTTCCAAATAATCTGAATAACACATTAATTCGGTCTAACTAAGACGGGTACTAGCATTGACCATCTCCTATCGGTCTCAGGTCTTTTTACGTCACGGTTCACCTAGGGTCCTTTCAGTCCACCTATGTCTACCGGTCCGGTCTAGCAGGTTCTCTACTGATATACTAACGGGTCCTATCGGTCCACCGTATCAAAGAACAGCTGAATAATCCTTTTGATCCTACCCACAATGGACAATCCTAACAATTTTCCTTTTGGTCTCAATGGTTGGGATTGATGTTCATATCATCTAGCTAGATCAAGTCACTTTCGTGCACTCACTAACTACATAGTACATGAACAATTAGTTTAGAACGCAATAAAAATTGAGCATGAATCATCTAATGAATAAAACCCTAGATCATGAATATTAGTTCATCTCCTACTCGTGTCAATAGACTAGGATTACCAATGGAATCAAGAAACTACAACTTATTCAATAGTAGAAATCATCAGAGCATGAAATTAGATTCAATCCGGAAAATATTCGTTTACATGAACCCTACAATCTCATATGAGATTCCTAGGTATGATTTTAGCTACTCATACCAAAAGATAACATGGTGTTCAAATATTTCATACAAGAAAGTAGAGAGAAAATAGATCAAACTCTAGAAATCGTACAGATTGGCGCGATCTGGGCTCTTCTCCTTGCTTGAGGTTGCTACCAATGAATTCTCCTTGCTCTCCTCCTTGATCGTGGCTCTCTCCAGGCGTGAATGATGCGTTTTTTCGTCCCTAGGTCGTTCTTTTGTCATAACCCGTCACAAGTCTTCAGTAATTGCACAATAGCCCCCTGAATCTGCTCCTGACTTCGCTAGGTCATAACTTCTTCGTCCGAAATTGGATTTAGCTCCGTGACCTATTTTTGGAAAGCTCTTTAAGTCTAATTTCATTTGGCACTGGTATCAACCCCAAATTAATTGTAGAACTCCATCTAGGATCAATATAGTGCAAACTGGTCATCCAAGCTCCTCCAATTCGGCTTCTCTTGACTCCACTTGAGCTCCCGTTATTTCCGAAGTTCGTTCCATGCTTCCTATCAACCATTTAACATCCGTTCCTGCCAAGAAAACATGAGAAAACATACCAAATAATTATATTTGACAAATAACAAAGAAATATGCATAGAAAACACCTGGACTAACCATATAGCACATGGTCAGCAACAAGTGACAAAACGACTCATATTCTCTACAGTTAAGCTCAAATCACTCGTGATAATGTGGTAAAATGGAGGTAATAGATAGCTCCTAAAAGGTGCTATCAAGGCCCATGGCTCTTTGATGGAAGCGTTCTCCTCCTCAACCCTGGAATGTGAACTCCATAATCGAGGGTGAAACTTATGAGGATATAGACGTGTGGATTCAGATTCTCAACTTTCCCCCTTATCTTCTCATTGAGGAGGATGCAAGGGACTTTGTTGGTACTCTGGGCACGATCATAGAATCAGATAAGAGGGTTATGTCGGGTGAAGATGGTGATTACATGAGGGTTCGCATTCAAATCAACGTCAAAAAACCCTTTTGTAGAGGTAGATTTAATAAGGTCCTTGAGAACAAGTTGTGGTTAGTTTTTAAATACGAACGGATAGAGAACGTCTGTGGGTGTTGCGGGAGAATCGACCACTTCATGGATACTTGCACCCATAAAACCCTACAGGAGAAAGAAGAAGTTGAACCTTGTTATGGACAGTGGCTGACCTTCAAACCACCGCCACAGAAAAAGTTGTTCGATAAACCGAAGCCAGAAAGAAAGGGTTTGTCTGATGAGATTGTTAGTGTAGAAGGCTCTAAGGAATTAGAAGATGGCTCCAGCACCAAAATTAGTAGTTCCAGTGAGAATATGGATATTGATGCAAACTTTTGTGGACTTCCTTATAATAAGGGAATTATTATGCATGAAAACCCATTAGGGAGCGACTTTAAAGCTCCGGTGGCTCCAAATCATGGCGGCAAAGGAAAAGAACCCATCAACTTCGACACTACGACAGAGAAAAAGAAAAAGAAAATAGCGAATACTAATAACACCACTCCACGTCGGCCACCTGAGAAGAGGAAGACCCGAGACACAACTACTAGCCCGACTGCGAGGCAAAAGGATGCGAACATAGATAGGACCGGAAAAATGAGTGGGAAGAGTTCAAGACCTAAGGTTGATACCCGGGTTTCTCGTCAAGGTATTTTGAACCCGTAAAGGGGCGCCGTCAAAGACCCTAATGCGATATTGGCAGTGGCTGCTCAGCAGCACGCCCATGCACCATGAATCTTATAAGTTAGCACGTGTGTGGGCTTGGGAACCCTCATAACATTACATATCTTCACGATCTTGTGACGAGACAGAAGCCCAACCTGGTTTTCTTAATGGATCGAGACCAGATTATATGCGAGCAAAATGGAAGCAATAAAAAATGGGTGTCGGTATGCAAACAGTGTTTTTGTTGATTGTGATAACGGGCGGGGTGGATTGGCCTTGCTTTGGCATAGGGAAATCAGCTTTACCCTAGTCCGCTTCTCAAGGCATTTCATCAAAGGTACGGTTACTTTTCTGTATTCAGACAAGGATTTGTTGCTTTACAGGGTTCTATGGTGATCCAGTACGAGGAGGGTGGTATAGGAGTCACCCTTAGACAAGTTGAGGACTTTAATAATGTCCTGAGGAAGTTGGAACTCCGATATCTTGGTTTCACAGGAAATTGATTTACGTGGACGAATAATCATCCGGACGAAAGATCAATACGTGAACGCATTCACAGATGCGTTGCTACTGATAGGTGGATCGAGGTATTCAGGAGAGCTAGAGTAAACCACCTCGTAGTGGATACATCGGACCACGTTCCGCTAGAGGTGCAGATTGGTAGAAGTAACAATCGAATTCATGTAGACCAACGCCGCTTCCTGATGGAGGCTATGTGGCTGAAACACGATGGTTTTAAAAAGCGATAACTAACAGCTGGAATAGAACTCACGACACCGTGGATTCAAATTTGACGGAATTGGCAAGTAATTCGAAGACATGGGACAATACTTTATTCATTTGTGTACGAAATCAACTGAATCTTCTGCGCAATCGACTAGAAGTTCTCGATGGTTTGCGGAAAACGACTAGTATTATTCTGGAAACTAATGAAGTCAAAGCCATGATATCTCAGCTATTGTGACAGGAGGAAAATCATGTGGCGGAAAAGATCATGGGAAACTTGGGTGAAGAGTGGGGATCAAAACACCAAAGCATCTATTTAACGGGCTCAGAACAGAATTAATATTATTGCGAATTGGAATGGAGCATGGAGTCAAGACCCTGTTCGACAAAAATAATCCCAAGTATTGCAAATCGTCTCAAGTAATAAAATCCGGTAAGTCCGGAGTCGAATCCAAAAGGAGAGGAGGGTTAGAGAATGACTTGATAAACTAGAAAAGAGAGTATACAACGACTAGCTAAGCGATAAAAGAAATCTCTCAATGGCTTAAGAGCTTGCCAAGCTATCAAATCCACCACAAGTGATGGAGCAAGTTGTGTTTAAAACTAAGAAATGAAATAAACGACTACTAATACTACTAACAACACGATTCAAGAGAGTGGGGTTGGGTTAATTGATTTCGCTAGAAGACTTGCTAGTGAAGTTAAACACCCAAAATTTGTATGAAGCGACGAAACATGGATTCTAAAGCAAACGGAAACGTCTAGCTCACGAATTCAAGAGCGAAACCCAAAAATCGAGTTATTTCAAGCATCAAGGATATGTACTCATCTAAGTGAGTCCACATACAAGATCAAGCCACAATTCGGATTTGTCTTTCGACACAAGAATTCAATGAATTCGACATCCAAACTTGTGAAACTTGAAGAGCAATTGAAAATCTCACAACAAGCCATCCAACTTCATCGATTAACCCAACAAATGAACTAGCTACTCATGATATTGAGTTGAAGAAGAGACTTCACTAACATTTTCAAATAATATTCCATATCTTTCGAGCTTTAAACCAAGAATACACAAGCTAATCTCTATATTAAACCCCAAAACACAAGATTAAGCTATAACTTGAATAGAAAATCAAACTAACTTGAATCAAAACTACAAAATGAAGTGAGGATGAAGAACTAAGCAGCTGCTACACAACATGAAGATCAAAACAGAGCCGTAGCAGCTCAAGAACAGAGCATTGCAATAGCATAAACAACCCAGAAAATGGCTTCAAAATCGATACAAAACAGCCCAGAAATGGCTTCAATACCACCTCCTCTCTCCCTCTCTTCCTCTTTCTACGTTCTTGCTCAAAAACAACCCATGGTTAGGGAGAAATCAGAGAGAGAGAGATAGAGAGAGGCAAAAAAAGAGTATGTATGGTGCCGAAGGAGTCAGAGAGAGCCCAAAATTTCTTCCATATAGATGTTTCAGTTGGGTTTCGTAGCCTCCAAGGGTTAATCTCTACCGTTGAATGCTCTCATACCTTCTCCTTCATTGATCTTTAGTACCTTCACGAACCCTAGGCAAATTGGGCGTTTCTTCTAGAACTCTTCTTGAGACGAATTGAGATGTGGGTTATGTAGATGATGGGCTAGGTAGCAAATTGGTGTTGATTGGAAGCGATTTGGTGAAGGCTAGGGTCGGATTTGGACTGAGAGAGGCATGGCGTCAAACTTCAATGGCTGCCATCTGGTTCTTGCGTGGGTTTACGTTCGGGGAGAGAGAAAGTAGTGAAAGACGCGTGAGGGGGAGGGGGTTGTGGTTCATCCGAATTGCAATTGGCTCCCCCTAGTTCTCTTGATACTTTAAAATACCCCCGTCCTTCATAAAAACGTTTATAAAATGATAATTTCACCCCCAATCCGTTAAATCATCTTCAAATAAACCCTTTTAACTTTTAGAAAACTCCATTTAGCTCCCCGTTCCGTTAAATTATCTTCAAATAAGCCCATTTGATGTAACTTTGGCCTTCTAGCTTGCTTTGTCTTCAATCTTGGCCTCTCAAATCTTCAAATATTCTTCAAAGTAAGTCCTCCAAGTCCCTTCTTCATGTCTCTTGGCCCTCCTAAACTCCCTTGAATCGACTCTTGAGTTTTGTGAAATATTTCTTTGAGTTCCAAAGCGCAAGACTTCCTACAAAATAAGAAAACTCCACACAAACTAAAAGAAACAAGTATAAGTCTAGAAATAGGGTTATAATATACAAGTTACACACAAAAGTAAGTTATCAAGAGTTCAATAACATACTAAAATGTGTAATTTACGTTCCTTAACAGACCCGAATGAGGTATTATGGATTATACAATCGTACTCTACAAATATTTTCTCCTCAACTAATCCTTTGCGCCTTGATATGGAGCCACAGATGAAACCGATTGAATAGATAGTCTCGCTAGACAACCAGCGGCTCTTAGAGCATCCGTTTACATCGGATGCGATTATTGAAGTCTCAAGTCCATGCCGGCTCAAAAGGCCCCGGGACCTAACGGGTTCCCGACCATTTTCTACCAGCGTTTCTGGCCCCATGTAGGGGAGGAGGTATCTAAAATATGTTTGATTCTTTTAAATGAAGGTGGTGACATATCTGAACATAATATTATGTTGATAGCTGACACGCTCCCACTGGAAGTGCACATTTTTCAGTGTAGTAATAATCCGGAAATCCGGGTTGTCGAACCCAAGAGACTTCTTTATAAATTAGTTATTATATCCAATCCTTATGTGGGAAAAGCGCAGTGGATTGTTTTACTAATTCTACTGAAATTTAAAAGAACAAGTATCCTAGTTCACCAAATGATTTGCTTCACGATTTACGAAGATGAATCTTTTTGTAGGTTTCTTACTAAGCTGAAGAAATCAGGATATCTTTACGAGTCACTAAGGATGTCACACCACGTTGGATTTATGTTTTCATAGCATGATGATACTTTGTTAAGTTAAACGAGTACTCCAGTGTTGAAGATTCCTTAACAAACACCTATGCTTAGACTATCGTAGCTGATTCCTCTAGTCTAGTCAAGTTCTTAGCTAGCAAGCAAGATTACTCAACCCCAGATACGGCTAGTGTGTGTTTCAAGTTTCCGGGCAACAAACTTTGATTCCTCTAACATTCATAACCTAGCTCAATTTTAGTAATACGTCTAACTATAGAAAAGATGAATGACGATCATAAAACACACATAACTCAACAAAAGATCATCAATTGAGCTAGAAAGCATGAATCAAATCCATAAACCACCAAAGGTGGTGATCAAACCCTAGTTCCCTACGAGATATGCCGAAATAAGAGTTTAGCTACTCAAAGACATGATCAAAATACAAATTTCTATGATCATAATAAAAAAACCAGAGAAAATATGAAGTTTAAAAGTCAAACGAATGATCCCAAGCTTCTCATGTCGTTCTCCAAGCTCCAAGAACGAGTTCCAACGCCAAAGTCATCTAAAAACCTCCCCAACTACTGATAATAACGACCTAATTAGCTTAAATACGTTTCCATAAAGTTATTACAAATTTTTGAGAAATTGTATAAAAACCCTTCAAAACCGCCTCTGTCAGCACTCTCTTCGTACGAACAGACTTTTCTTCGTACGAAGAGTCTTCTTACGAAGAAATTTTATCTTCGTACGAAGCTCTTCCTAGATAAGTACTGCAAGCTGTTTTGGGAAGACATTTTCAGCATCCATATTTTGGCTAAGTCCCAAGTCTTCGTACGAAGACTCCTTCATTATGCACGTTTTGTTTGGCTTTTTTCGTTGAGTTCCTCGTTTTCGAAGCTCGTTTCCATCTCCCACATGATCATCCAAGCCCTATTTTCCTAAGAATCACAACAAGAAAACACAACCTGCGATCATATCATAATGAAATCTCGAAATTACACTAAAAACGCCTGGATTCAACAAGAACAGCTCAAGAACTCATTTTCACAAATACTAGCACGATTTACTCAAAAAGACGACAAATTCTCCATATTGAGCACACAAAACGCAAAAAAGTAAGTAATAAAATAACTCCAAAACGGAGGTATTTTGGGTTTTGATGCATGTTACGCAGAGGAATAATAAAATTAATCCTGCTCAAATCCCACCAAGGATCACAGGACAAGCAATCATAACATGATAAGGGCATAGAAGATGTCTACCTTAGTTTGGGAGATCACACGAAGAATATTGTCTTTGTCTCTATGAATATCCACACATTGGATTCTTGATTGGATTTCTTCTCACCGAGGTGTGCTAGAAACGGAAGAAGGAGGAAGATCATGCAAAACGGAGCAACCACCAACGCCCAAGGGGGTCGACGGCTGCAACGGACGAGGGGGGGGGGGGCAGAACCTTCTTGTCTTGTCTCTCTCTCTCTCTCTTACTTTGTTATGTTCTCTCAAATAATGAGTTGTGTTAGAGAAATAATAATGTAGAGTTCTTTTATATGGTCATAACTTTTTATTAACTACATAAAGGCCCCAATACTAATCATGTCCTTACATTAATTAGCCCACTTGCAAATTTGTACAACTAAGTTTGCTTGTGGTTGCGTTAAGATCCTTTTATTAATTGGTCCAACTAATTAATACCCATATCCAATTTAATCCATCCGGTGTGTGAACCAATAGGTTTCTAATTAGTTGGCAGTAACTCATTACTAACATGTACCGGTGTCTAGAAAAACATCCATGCAACACAACTAATAGAAATAAGTCAATGATCCCGACAAACCTTGTGCCCAATGTTCATGTATTGTGTTATCCCTTTGTCTCCATATCCGGATTGGACACGAGACATAATAGCCACACTCGTATATCCAATCCAGAGTTCCTCGATCTTGGGAATATGCTTATGTGAGCAGATAACATCAATATCTCCATATTGATTTATATGAGTCTGGCTAGACATTCCTATAAGAACCATCCCTCGAGTGGCCCAGGGGTATTTGTTCCCATTTTGTGGGAGGGACAAATCCTCTCTACGTCACTACGATCTCTAAGATTGCTTCCTATCATGCCCAATAACTATCTTTATAGTTACCCGGTTAAGGCGAAACGTTTGATAATATCAAAGCATGATATTCCACAACTAGAGTATCTAGTTACTTCAAGTCTAAGGATTACAACATCATTAGCACTATGAGAAGCGATTGTGACTTTGATATAATCTAATGTATCTTTCTCGACGTGGGTCAATCCAGTATGTCATTACTCCTAATGTATACCCATGTGTTAGACTTGATATGTCCATATCACTCTACACACATACTAGTCTATAGTTGATCGTCCCGTTAATCAATATAACGGACTAGGGATATTTAAGATAAGAAACACATTGTGTCTAAGGAATTCATTATATTAAATATCACAATAAATAATAAATGAATGTTCTAGCCAAAACATTGTTCATACAAAATATAGATTGCCTCTAGGGCACCTATTCCAACATTCTCCCACTTGCACTAGAGCCAATCTGGCGCATCTCGTATGCCTATAGATCTAGTGTGCCCTTTATGCTTTCGCTACGCAAGTGATTTTGTGAGCGGATCTGAAAGATTGTCATCCGTTGGAATCTTGCACATTTTCACATCTCCTCTATCGATCATATCACGAATAAGATGGAATCTCCTAAGTACATGCTTCGATTTCTGGTGTGATCTTGGGTCCTTGGCTTGTGCGATTGATCTAGAATTGTCACAGTACAAATTCATGGGATCCACGATGCTAGGGACCACACCATGATCAGTGATAAACTTCTTTATCCAAACTGCCTCTTTAGCTGCTGCCGCAACAACAATGTACTCATCTTCATTTGTAGAATCAGCAACTGTCTCTTGCTTGGAACTCTTCCAACTCACAGCTCCTCCATTCAGGCAGAACACATACCCCGACTGCGATCTGTAGTCATCCTTGTCGGGTTTGAAGCTTGAATAAGTGTAACCAATTCCATTGAGATCTTCCTTACCTCCAAATATCAAGAACGCATCCTTAGTTCTTCTCAAGTACTTTAGGATGTTCTTTACAGCAATCCGGTGACTCTCAACCGGATTAGACTGATATCTGCTTACCATACTCAGCGCGTATGATATGTCTGGTCTAGTACACAACATGGCGTACATGATGGATCCTATGGCCGAAGCATAGGGTATCCTATTCATGCGGTCCTTCTCAATCTCATTGGAAGGGCAGTCAGTCTTAGAGAGAGTGACTCCATGCGACACGGGAAAGAATCCTTTCTTGGAATCTTGCATGTTGAACATTTTCAACACCTTGTATATATATGTACTTTGTCTTAGGCCAAGAAGCTTTCTAGATCTATCCCTATAGATCTTGATACCAAGTATATAAGCTGCATCCCCTAAGTCCTTTATTGCAAAACACTTTCCTAGCCATTTTTTAACAGATTGCAAAGTAGGAATGTCGTTTCCAATGAGTAGTATGTCATCCACATACAAGACTAGAAACACAACAGAGCTCCCACTAACCTTCTTGTAAACACAAGTGTCATCTTCATTCTTAATGAAGTCAAACTCTTTGGCCGCGTCATCAAAACGTCAATTCCAACTCCTAGAAGCTTGCTTTAATCCATAAATGGATCGTTGCAACTTACAGACTTTATTGGCATTCTCCGGAACATCAAAACCCTTCGGTCGTGTCATATACACATCCTTGAGGAGGTTCCCATAAAGGAACGTTGTTTTGACATCCATTTGCCAAATCTTGTAGTCATAATAAGCTGAATAGCAAGTAGGATTCGAATGGATTTAGTCATTGCGACTAGCGAAAATGTCTCATCATAGGCAATACAATGAATCTGTATATAACTTTTAGCCACCAATCGCCTCTTGTAGGCAACAATCTTGCCATCCATGTAAGTCTTCTTCTTGAAGACCAACTTGCACCGTATGGGCCGAGCCCCTTCAGGTGGTTCCACCAAAGTCCATACTTTGTTGGTATACATGGATTCCATTTCGGATCTCATGGATTCTAGCCACTTCTTGGAGTCTGGGCCTCTCATAGCCTCCCCGTAGGTCGCAGGATCATCATCTATGAGTGGTATGTCATCGGGCTCAGTCACGAGAAGTCTGTACCTCTCTGTCTCATGACGTACCCTTCCTGAACTACGGAGTTCCTGCGTTACCTGAACATGTTTTTCCACAACAACTTGCGATTCTTGTTCATGTTCCAACATCGGTTTAGTGGTTTGTGGTTCTTGAATTTCCTCAAATTCTACAATCCTCCCACTTTCTTCTTTAGAGACTAGCTCTCTTTTTAGAAATACGCCGGTCCGAGCTACAAACACTTTGTTCTCGGTTGGATTGTAGAAATAATATCCTTTTGTTTCCTTAGGATATCCCACAAACTTACACTTATCCGCTTTGGGTCCGAGCTTATCTGTTTGTAAACGCTTTACATAGACATCGCAACCCCAAATCTTCGTAAACGACACTATGGGACACTTCCTAGTCCATATCTCACATGGTGTCTTCATGAATTATTTTGACGGAAGACGGTTAATGGTGAAAGTTGCAGTCAATAGAGCATGTCCCCAAAATGATATTGTAAGATCCTTTTGACAAATCATAGATCCACCATATCTAATATAGTGCGTTTCGTCCTCTCATACACGCCATTCCATTGTGGCGTTCCGGGTGGAGTGAGATGGGATACTATCCCACACTCTCTAAGATACTCGTCAAACTCTTGGCTCAAGTATTCTCCTCCACGATCCGATCGCAAAGCCTTAATACTTTTACCAAGTTGCTTCTGTACTTCATTCTTTAATTCTTTGAACAATTAAAAGGATTCGGATTTGGCCTTCATAAGATATACAAATCCATATCTACTGTAGTCATCAGTGAATGTAATGAAGTAGGTGTAACCACCTCTGGAAGGTGTGGTAAATGGCCCACATAAATCATTATGTATGGGTGCAAGTAACTCACTAGTCCTCTCACCTTTCTTATTGAAAGGGGATTTTGTCATTTTTCCCAATAAACAAGACTCACATGTCTCATATGATTCCAAATCAAAAGAGTCTTGAAATCTATCCTTATGGATTCAAGAAATGCGTTTTTCGTTTATATGGCCTAAACGACAGTGCCATAGATATGTAGGATTTAAATAATTAATTTTAATCCTTTTAGTATTTATGTTATAGGTGGAACTATTTAGATCAAGGATATACAATCAATCAGACAAATGCGCACTGCAATAGTGCATACTATCAAAATAAATGGAGCAACACTTGTCCTTTATTGAAATAGAAAAACCCTTCTCGTCAAAACAAGAAACGGAAATAATGTTTCTGCTCATAGCAGGCACATAATAGAAATTGTCTAATTCTAAAATAAGTCTAGAAGGCAAAGATAGCTCATAAACGCCTATATCTAATGCAGCAACTCTTGCTCCATTCCCGACGCGTAAATCTCTCTCCCCTTTAGCCAATCTTCTACTTCTTTTCAAATTCTGCACATTTCGACAAATGTGAGATCCACATCCAGTATCCAATACTCAAGATAAAGAAATAGATAGATTGACGTCTAAAACAAAAAAACCTGGTGGTGGTGGAATCACTATTCCAAGCTTGTTATCCTCTAGATACTTGGGGAAATTCCTCCTCCAGTGACCCGGCTGGCTACAATAGTGACAATCACCTTTAACCACGCACCCACTAGGCTTTAGGGCTTCCTTGGAATTTGCAACTTTCTTGCTCTTTTCCATGGAAGTAGAGGCAACTCCCTTGCCCTTTCTTTTATTCACCATCATTATGGACTTGCCCTTGCCTTTATTGATGCTTTGTTCAGCTGTCCTTAGCATGTTTTGAAAGTTTGTAATGTAGACTAAATACATGACCAAAATACTCTAGAAGGGGGGAGGGGGGTTGAATAGAGTATGGAAACTTTTTGCTAAATACAAATTTTAACTAAGTGAATATGTGAGAAACTCAAATCTCAAGGCCTTGAGATTTTAGAAAACTAGTCAGAAACTTTCTAAGGAAAACATAAAGCTTCAAGGCCTTGAACTACCACCAGTTCTGAACAGTTTATAAACCCTAGTTTGATTTGAGTTGCTTGCAGCAAAAAATAACAAAACTGTAAAGTAAAGAACACAAGGCAATTTGCAGATTTCAGTCCCAATGGACCTAATCTCTGCCTGAGGGATCTAATCCCACCAGGATTGGGCAAACACTTCTTATTACTCACACAGAAACAGCCCTAGATCTTCAAGCCTAAGTGAATTTCCCTTACACCTATACAACTTGTGGTTCCAAACCTATCTAGTACCAGCTACTAATTGTTTAGCTAATAAGAACCTCTTGTTGTTAAATTTAACAACCAACCACTAGGTTTTGTGAGGTTTTAGATATACACAAGATATGCAGATTACAAAAAAGTAGAAGAACACAGTAGAGGAATAAGCTTGTGAAGGCCTGGAAGTGTTCTTCAGGAAACTGGAATGATTAATCTTCTGAAAGCTGTAATTGAAGCCTGAATGTATGTGTGGTTTTCCACGAATTTTCCACACCTCTCTCAGTTCTCTGTAAGCTTCTGTCTCTTTCAAAATTCAAACCAGTCTTTTATCCACTCTCTGCAACTAAATGAGAGATTTTAGGATCTCAGTTCCTGCAAATCCTCATCCTTTCTAACTGTAATTAAAAAAGCTTTGAGTAGATAACTGTTGGAGTTTGTTGAGATTGCATTTGCACGTTTAACAAACGTGCAACAACACTAAAACACAGCAACAACAAAATCCTGAAATATAACATCACTAAGTCTGTTTGGATTTCCAGTTTCTGAATAAAAACTGGATCAAGTGAATAAAACAATAATCTGATTAACTTCTAAAACATATAACTCATGATAAACTAGTTTAAGACTTTTAGAAGTCACTAAACAATCATAATAATCAAGATCAAACCCTACAAGAAAGAATCGAATTAACTCTGTAATAACTGTCAGCAGCTTAAGGCACATCTGAAGGCCTTGAAGCTTTGAACATGCTTCACAGTCTTTCAATGTTGAGACCAGATTCCCTACCACGATCACTTCTAATGGATGCAACAGGAAATTTTTTCATAGTTTGAAGCTCTTTGCACAGTCTAGAAAATTCAGATAAAACTTCAGTTTTGTCTCTAATAAACATCACTCATGTAAATCTAGAATAATCATCTACTATAACAAGCATATACCTCTTACCTTTTGGGGTCTTGACTCTCATAGGACCACACAAGTCCATATGCAACAGTTCTAAGGGTCTAGAAGTATTACAAAGTTCTTTGGCTTGAATGAGCTTCTTGTTTGTTTACCTTGTACACATGCCTTGCAGACCTCATCATCTGAAATTTTTTGTGATGGTAATCCTCTTACCAAATCCTTTGAGATGAGTTTATTCAAAGTGTGTACGCTAATATTACCAAGCTTTCTATGCCAAAGCTTTGAATCTTCCATCAAGGCCTTGAGGCATTTTAAATTGTCACCTGCAACACTGTTAGTACTCATAGCATATAGATTATATGATCTAGGAGCAGTGAGTATGCAATCTCCGGATTTCTCATCATGCACCACACATTTCTCCTTGTCAAATATAGCTTTATAACATTTATCACATAACTTAGAAATACTAAGGAGATTATATTTAAGTCCATCCACAAGATAAACATCAGAGATAGAGTTGGTAGAACCATTACCAATACTACATATACCAATAATATTGCATTTTGCTTTGTCACCAAGTGTAATTGTTACTCCAGATTTTTTTGTAAGCTCAGTAAAGAGAGATTTATTTCCACTCATATGTCTGGAACAGCCACTGTCTAATATCCATTTCTGATCTTTCAAGGCCTTGGTGACATCCTGCAAAAGTAAATCATTGCCTTAACTGGCTGTTAGACCAAGTGCAGAACTTTGAGTCGTACTCAGAATCAGCCATGTTTGGTGGTGTGATTCTTTTTGGAAACTAAATCTGCCTAACCTGTCCCTTAAGCTGATAAGGATAAGTATTCTTCTTAATGTGAGGTTCTGATATTCTGAAGGGACAAGTTAATCAGATATTACAATTTTTTCCACAGTAATGACATTTTGGAGAATGTCTGCTACCAGATTTGACAAAAGTAGTTTGGCTTTTCTTTCGAAGATTTGGATTATAGCAAATCCCACTTTTATGCATAGATTTCAGACTTACTCCAAGAATGAGATTTAGATTATGTTCTGAGCCCGTAAAACTGGCTAGGACCTTTTTAGACTCTTGAAGTTTCTCAATCAAAGAACATATTTCTTGTTCTAAATCCTCTGAATGAGTCTTTAGATCAGCATATCTTTCAGTTAAGAGAGTGCTTTGATCAACAATCTCTTTTATCTGTGCCTTCAAGGCTTTGAACCTGCTGTCCAAGGCCTTGAAGTCCTTTTCAATTTTTTTCTTAGAAGCTTCAACAGTTTTGTTGGAAAAACTAGGTCCAGGATTTCTTTTACCTGCTCATGAATCTTAATCTTTAAAGAAGAAATCTCATTTCTATAACTTTCCTCATTTAAAAACATACTCTTGAGAATTTAAGGAAGTACATCAGAAGGACTAGCAAGAAGATTTTTTACCATTTCCTCAACATGTCTATCTGATTACTTTTCTTCATCATGTTTAGCCATGAAGCACAAATTTGCTTAATCTTCTTACGTGTCTGAGTCACTTGATGAATCAGAATCACTCCAAGAGGCCATCATGGCTTTCTTCCTTCTGTTGTCACTGTCTTTCATTTGAAAGTTCCTGTTCTTCTTATTTTGTGGACAATCCCTTACTAAATGATCTGCATCACCACATTCAAAACAAATCATTACTTTAGTTTTATGTGACTGTGATGAAGACTTACCTTTGTAGTCCTTGCTGCTTGAAGGTATTGATCTCTCTCTGTTGTAGTCCCTGTTACCAGAGTTTCTTTTCTTTTTGAGAATCCTAGCCAAGGCCTTGGAGATCAATGCTAAAGCCTCTTCATCATCATGCTCATCTTCAGTCTCACGGCTTTGAGATTTTTCATTGTCTTTAGCCTTCAGTGCTAAGTTCTTGATGATTTCACTCAGATCACCTTCTACATCTTTCATAGACATTTCATGAGTGAGAAACTTTCCTTGTAGATCATCTAGCTGAAGAAGACTTAAATCTTGAGCTTCCTCAATAGTTGTTGTCTTTTGCTCCCACTTGGCTTTTGGCAAGCTCCTCAGTATTTTCCTGACCTTTTCCTCATTTGAAAACTTCTTTCCCAATGACTCCACATTATTCACCACATCAGTGAATCTCTTGAACATTTCCTTGATGGTCTCATCTGAGTTCATCTTGAACAGATCATATTGCCTCAGAAGTATGTTAATTTTGGTCTGTTTAACCTGACTTGTTCCTTCATATGTCACAACCAATTTGTCCCATACTTCTTTGGCACTTTTGCAATTTGACACTCAGTTGAACTCATCTGCATTAAGAGCACAGTATAACAGATTCATAGCCTTGTAATTTTTCGATACCTTTTCTAGTTCAGTAACTGAGAGATTTTCCTCAGACTTGATGCATCTAACTCCATCTATGGTAGTGTAATACTCATGAGGACCATTCTGAACTATTGACCACAATTCCATGTCTTGATCTATGATGAACATCTTCATCAATGCCTTCCAATGCATGAAGTTATCATCACAAAACAATGGAGGTCTCTTTGCTGCCCTTCCTTGTGAAAATCCACCATCCCCTACATTACTCATAGTCACAAGATTGTTAGATCTATATTAGTGACCCAAGCTCTGATACCAATTGAAAGTTTGTAATGTAGACTAACTACAAGACCAAAATACTCTAGAGGGGGGGGGGGTTGAATCGAGTATGGTAACTTTTTGCTAAACACAAATTATAACTAAGTGAATATGTGAGAAACTCAAATCTCAAGGCCTTGAGATTCTAGAAAACTAGTCAGAAACTTTCTAAGGCAAACAGAATGCTTCAAGGCCTTGAACCACCACCTATTCTGAACAGTTTATAAACCCTAGTTTGATTTGAGTTGCTTGCAGCAAAAAATAACAAGACTGTAAAGTAAATAACACAAGGCAATTTACAGAGTTCAGTCCCAATGGACCTAATCTCTGCCTGAGGGATCTAATCCCACCAGGATTGGGCAAACACTTCTTATTACTCACACAGAAACAACCCTAGATCTTCAAGCCTAAGTGAATTCCCTTACACCTATACCGCTTGTGGTTCCAAACCTATCTAGTACCAGCTACTAACTGTTGAGCTAAGAAGAACCTCTTATTGTTCACTTGAACAACCAACCACTAGGTTTAGTGAGGTTTTAGATATGCACAATATATGCAGATTACGAAACAGAAGAAGAACACTGTAGAGGAATAAGCTTGTGAAGGTCTGAATGTGTTCAGGAAACTGGAATGATTGATCTTCTGAAAGTTTTAATTGAAGCCTGAATGTATGTGTGTTTGAATGTGTGGTTTTCCACGAATTTTCCACACCTCTCTCAGTTCTCTGTAAGCTTCTGTCTCTTTCAAAATTCAAACCAGTCTTTTATCCACTCTCTGCAACTGAATGAGAGATTTTAGGATCTCAGTTCCTGCAGATCCTCATCCTTTCTAACTGTAATTAAAACAGATTTTAGTAGATAATTATTGGAGTTTGGTGAGATTTCATTTTCACGTTTAACAAACCTGCAACAACATTAAAACACAACAACAACAACAACAACAACAACAACAAAATCCAGAAATATTACATCACTAAGTCTGTTTGGATTTCCAGTTTCTGAATAAAAACTGGATCAAGTGAATAAAACAATAATTTGATTAACTTCTGAAACATATAACTCATGATAAACTAGTTTAAGACTTTTATAAGTCATTAAATAATCATAATAATAAAGATAAAACCCTGAAAGAAAGAATCAGATTAACTCGGTAAAAAATGTCAGCAGCTTAAGGCACATCGCAAGGCCTTGAAGCTCTGAACATGCTTCACAGTCTTTCAATGTTGAGACTAGAAATCTTTGATTCTCTCTGATCAGGATATCTGCAATTGTGTTAGATGTATAAAGAATATATAACATAGATATTTGCAGCAAATCTCTGATCTTAAACATCAGATATACAACCTGCAACACAAGATTATTAGAGTATACATTATAATAAAGCTACTCTCAAAGCTTTGAGGCTCTGATCAGTATCTCAAGGCCTTGGAGCCTTAGAATACTTTGTCTTTGTCTTTCATCACTCAAAAAATTTACTTCTCAAACCACACTTAGAAGTCTTTGAGTCAACATGTTTAGCAAGTTCGGCAGAGACTTACTAATCTCATTCATGTTATAGTTCATGGTGAACTAGTTATAACTATCACACAACGATTGCAAGATGAGATCAGTTGCCAACTCTTGGCCGAGTGAGAACCCGAGGCTCGTGAGGTTCTCTATGTACCCGATCATTCGGAGTACATGAGGCCCAACTGGGTTCCCTTTTGCGATATTGCTCTTAAACAATGCTTTGGACACTTCGTACCGCTCATGCCTTGCCTGTTCTTGAAACAATCATTTCAAGTGTTCGATCATATCGTAGGCTTCCATGTTCTCGTGTTGCTTCTGAAGCTCAAAGGTCATGGTGAAAAGCATGAGATAACTCACATCATTAGAATCATCCACATGTTTTTGATGTGCTCTCACGGCAGCCAGAACATATTCATCTTGGGGTGGTTATGGGATAGGATTGTCTAAGACGGACAATTTCTTTTATTTCTTAAGGACGATCCTTAAGTTTTTGTGCCAGTCAAGGAAATTTGTTCCAGAAAGTTTGTCCTTCTCAAGTACAGATCACAGGGATGAAGTCGATGCGTGATTGTTTGCCATTGGAATTCTACAAAAACGAGAAATGTGCAATTTTTTTATTTTGAACAGTTCAGCTATATTCAATGATGGATAGATCATTACATATAACTCTCACTATTTTTCTCGCATTAATAGCCCTCACCATTAATGCGTAAAATATCATATATATTTTCTAGTGAGTCCGAGATCCATATTTCACTTCTTCTTGAGCTTTCTTTGGCAAGTCACCCAAGAATAGGTTATTTAGGTAGGAACCCTTTCCAATTTCTTCCCATGCAACTCTTGGTCCAATTAGTTGAATAATTTCTTATTCTTTATCCTTTAGATAACACCTAATTTTCATGCCTCTAGGCTCATCAATCCAATTGACTTTGCCCAGTTGCGTCCAACCTCTTGCTTCAACAATCACACATTACTTGCTTGTGTCGTCCGCAACATAGCAAGGTGAATTAAAACGCCTTGCTTTGGCAAGCCCGAATTTAATAGGCCTTGATGATGAATGGTGTTTTAGGCAAGAGAAGGCGAAACACAATATTTCCATTGAGGGATTTAATAGTCATTATATAATTGTTTGGTTGATCCATCAAAATGATCTACTTACTTGGATTTGATAATCCACAATAAAATATCAAACTTGATTATTATTATCTTGTTAACGTTTTGCTTGTTGTTGGAATAGATTCCCTAGAGTCAATCTAGTTTAGTATGAATTTATTTGTGGCTAGAAATTCATTTATTATTTATTGGATATTTAATATAATGAAGTCCTTAGATTTACAATTGTGTTGTTTATCTTAAATATCCCTAGTCCAGTATAATGATTAATGGGACAATCATCTATAGACTAGTATGGGGTTGGATTGATATGGAGATATCACGATCCAACACATAGGTGTGCATTAGGGGTAATGTTGCACTGGATTGACCCATCTCCGAGAAGGCTACATACATGTTATGTTGAGTCACAAGCGCTTCTCGCGGTGCAATGGTATTGTCATCCTTAGACTTGAAGTCACTAGATATTCTAGTTGTGGATTATTGTGATTTTGGTAGCGTTAAACGCTACACCGTAACTGGGTAGTTATAAAGGCGTGTACTGGATACAATAAGAAGCAAGCTTAGAGATCGTACTGGACGTAGATAGAATTTGTCCCTCCCTCATAACGGGAGCAAATATCCTAGGCCACTCGAGGGATAGTGCTTATAGAATGTCTAGCCAGACTCAAATAAATCAATATGGGATATTGATGTTATTTGCACGAATAAGGCTATTCCCATGGATCGAGAAACTATGGATTGGATATAGGAGTGTGACTTGTATGTCTCATGTCCAATCCGGATATAGACACAAAGGGATGAGACAATTACTTGTACAAGGTTGTCAAGATGACTATTATATTAGTTGGCTAGAATGGATGTTTTGCTAGAAACCGCTCTATATTAGCAAATAGTTGCTACCAACTAGATAGAACCTATGGGGTCACACGTTATATAGAGTTTAACTAGATTTGAGAATTACTTAGTTGGATTAATTAATTTGAAGGATCACTTTGCAAAACCTTGCAAACTTAGTAGGGACTAATTTGCAAGGAAGTGACTAAATTGAATTCTAGTAGGACTCCTTTAGGTAGTTGGCAAGGAGTTGTTGGACTAAATAAAGGACCTTCCTTCCTTCCTTCCCACGACTTATGCTCATTATTGAACATAACAACAGTGGGAGAGAACAAAAAGGAGAGAGAGCAAGCAAACAAGAGGAGCCCGACCGCCCCTTTTGCCGCCGCCCGTCCCGTCAGCCACAAGGAGGCCGAGAGCCCCCTTTTGGTCTCGTTTTGCGTGATTTTTCTTCCTCTTCCTCTTTCCGGGCTAGCACCAAGGACTTGGGAGATCTAGGATCAACTCTAGGCGTGGATCAACCATAGAGAACGTGACACAATTCGCGTTTGAAGTCATCAAAGGAGAATCCTAAGGTGTGTTATTGATTTCTTCCTTTACCATCGTTATGTCTCTTGACTTGTGATCCTTGGAGGGTTTTTCATGGTTATTTTTTGTTTCCGTTGCGCATCCATGATTCAAAACCCTACAGTGGTATCAGAGCAACAGGTCGTAGAGCATAAACGTGGTTTATGTGTTACGTTTTAGTTGTTCTACACCTTAATTTGATTGATTATCGCGTAAAACAAGACAAATCAAGCATGGGATGCAATTTGTCAAAAATCTATCATAACAAGATCTAATTTTTGCATTGGATGCATGAATTGGTGAGTTTGAGAAATTTTAGGATCTTAGATCTAGGGTTTGGGCATCCTTGGGGAAGAAGGAGTTCTCCCAAAACAAGGAAACAACCAAACTTGGGCACCAAGCAAGGGAGTTGTTTTGGAAACAACTCCCTCAAGGAGGTTCGGTCCCCTAGGGGACCGCCCCTCTTGCTTGCCGCCCAAGATTGGCCGCCCTAGGGGCCGGGCGGCCCTAACCGGCGGCTTAGGCGTGTGGGTTATGGGCCGGCCCGGCCCTACGGCCTTGTGGTTCACGTTATTGGGCCCGGGCAATTTGATTGTTGGGCCCATGGACCGTTTTAACCCTAGAAATCCTAAAATCAATTAAAATTGACCAAGCGCGTTAAAATTGGATTTTAACTCTTTATGTCCAATTCGCATGGTGATTGGATATGGCCTTAGGATGTGGTTTGATGTGGATGTTTAATTTTGTGGATTGGTTTTACGGCCTGCGAGCTGATCAATTAATTGTAATAATTAATTAGGGTTTTATGGCCTGCGTGCCAATTTTTTCCTCAACTTGTGAGATTTATTTTATTTAGTATAGAAGTTAGCTAGTGCTAGATAAAGTAGATTGTTAGCCAAGATTGAAGAAAAGAAGCCCAAAACCAAAGGAGACACAAAAGATGGAGCAAGGAGCATGGAGCATTGTTAAGGATCGTAAATTGCATATTTTAGTAGGTTAGTGAACTCCTCTTAACTTACTTTTATGTGTTATTTGCGTGTTATATCTCTCTTTCTAGACTTATGCTTGTTTTCGTAGTTTTGGTTGTTTTTCCCTAATTTTGTAGGTGAAAACGTGCTTTAAAACGCAAGAGGCGAGCTAGGGGAGCTTAAACGATGAATTTGAAGAGGATTTGCGGGTCAAGAGCATCAAGAAGGGACTTGGAGGACCTAATTTGAAGAATAGTTGAAGATTTAAGGGCTTATTTGAGAAGACAAGAGAAGAATTGAGGCCATTATTGAAGATCTAGAAGTCAAAAGTGAAAGTCAAGGGCCAAGAAGATAAGTTTTTAACGGAAGTGGGGCTTAAGTGCAAGTTTTGAAATGTTTTAATGGCTCATTTGAAGGATTTTTAACGGATTGGGGGTCAAATGGTCATTTTCAGAAGCTTATAAGTTAGAATTGGGCCTTTTAAAGCATTCCAGCAAGCTAGGGGGGAGCCGGGTGAAATTTCTCAAACCCAGCTCACCCCCAGCCCTCTCTCACGCGGCCTTTTCTCTCTCCCCGACGAAAGACACAGCAGAGCACGAAGGACTCCATGGAAGCTTCGCTTGAAGCTTCGGCCAGCCCCGTTGGACCCTCAAATCACCACCAAATCAGCCCCAACCGGTCTCAAAACGCTCCTTGTCCAACCCTCTTCCAAACCCATAGCTCAATTTGGCCCAAGAATTCTTCTAGAAGAAACGCCCAATTCACCTAGGGTTCTTGAAGCAACTTCAAATCAACGATTGAGAGTCTCTCAGTTCAATTCAAGGGCTAGGATCAATCCTTGGAGGCTACTCAACCCATTCCCACCATCTATATAAACCAAGGTTGAAGAAATCGAAAGCGCTCTCTGACCCCTGTTTTTGGACGGCCTAGGCTCTGTCTCTCTCTCTTCTCTCTCGGTTCTGCAACACTTCTGGGTTTGTGCTGGTGATTCCGAGCTCGTCCTGAGCTAACACGGAGCCAGCAACAACCCAAGGGAGAGAAGGCTAGGTCTGGTTGGATCTGGTTGTGAACTACTCTGTTTTGGGAGCACTGTTTTGGACTGTATTGGTTGCAGCAGCAGTTGGCTTGTGTTTTAGCTGCTGGTAGTTGTTGATTTTGGTTAAATTAGCTGGTTTAGATTGATTAGAGTGTGTTGGAAGCAAGTTGCTAGTAGTTTGTTCATCATTTGGTAGCAAGTTGGTGTTATTTGGTGGAATTGAAGAGTATTTGAGCTTGAATATAATGACTATTTTCATGAATACTCTTGATTCTTGTGTCTTGCTTTTGAATATGAACAACTAAGCTACTTGTTGGGTTTGATTGATGAAGATAGATGACTTGTGTGTGAGAAGTTCAATTGTTCTTCTAGTCTTATAAGTTGGATGTCGAATTCGTAGTGTTCAAGTGCTGAATATCAAATCCGAATTGTGGCTTGATCTTTCATATGTAAACGAGAGCGTTTCCATATGAAAGATGCTTGACATAACTCGATTTTGCATTTCACTCTTGAATACAAGAGCTAGAAAAAAAAATCCTCTTGCTATATAATCCATGCTTTTCTTTGATTTAAACTTTGGGTGTTGATGCTCACACACAAGGCATCTATTGGAATCGATTGACCCAACTTACTCTCTTCTTGACAAACTCGTTTGAATCGTATTAGTCATAGTGTTAGTAGTTGTTTTCTTTCTTGGTTATTTGCTCTAGCAATATCAACAACCCTTGCTCCATCAAGTTTGCTTGGTGGATTTTGAAGCTTGGCTAGCTATAAAGCCTTTGGGAAACTTGGTTTTGTTAGTTTAGTTAGCTTAGAGTGTTTAAATCTCCTACCCAATCCTTGTGGAAATCGACCCCGTTCTTACACGGGTACTACTTAGAACGATATTCCTATACTTGGGAATTATCGATTCAACAAGTTTTTGGCGCCGTTGCCGGGGATTGGTGCTAAGAGACTCACTCTTTAGCTACTTTTCTTGTTTTGCTTGTTTTTATTTTTAGATACGCTTGAAGAAAAATTCCGGGTTCATTTTTGAACTTTGGAACCAAAAAAAGCGAAAAGTAAAAAAAAAATCACAAAAACATACTCCTAGCTTGTGTTAGGCAACCCTCTTGAACTTAATTTGAGCTTGGGTTGCATGAGTGTGTGGCAACGTGATAGTACTCATAGATTGCATCGCACTTTATTTGAAGAAGAGGGTAGAAATCCCTTTAGTGAAAATACTTCTACTAGTGATAGTAGTAGTTTAGCCCAATCCAACGATTCTAGCTCTCTTAATAGCTTTGAAATCATGGATGGAGAGGATGGGCATAGTAGCAACAATGAGATGATGCCATTTCGCTCACTAAGAGATTTGATGCATCCATCTCGACAAAGCTCACCATCTTGCTTTGTGTTTCCATTAAATGAAAGAAACTTTGATGTCAAACCGGGCACAATTCAACTTCTTCCCAAGTTTCATGGCCTAGAGTCCGAGAGTGCTTACTCTCATCTTAAGGATTTCAATGATATTGCCTCAACGGTTAATTGCAATGGTGTCTCTAGTAACACCATAAGGCTTAGATTGTTTCCTTTCTCTTTAAAGGACAAAGCCAAGGCATGGCTTCATTCCTTGAGACCTAGGACCATAGGCACATGGGAAGAGTTAGAAAAAGAGTTTCTTAAGAAATTTTTCCCTACTTACAAAACAAATGCCATAAAAAGGCAAATTGTTACTTTTTGTGCTAAGGAGGGAGAGCCACTTCCCCAAGCTTGGGAACGCTTCAAGGATCTCCTCATTGCTTGCCCTCACCATGGATTTGAGACATGGAGGTTAATTAGCTCCTTTTATGATGGTTTGCCATGCGACCATAAGCACACAATTGAATCCATGAGTGGGGGAGATTTTTTCACAAAAGGTGAAGATGAGGGTTGGGATTGTATAGATGAAATTTGTGAGAAAGTCCAATCTTGGGACATTAGTGAGCCTTCTAAGGATGCTAACTCTAAGCCTAAAGGTACTATGTATCAACTTAAGGCTAAGAGTGAGGCATTGTGCTCATTTTGTAGTGATAACTCTCATGAGTTGAACAAATGTCCCGATTTTCTAAGAGCCCAAGAGCTCATGGGTGAGCAAGTGAATATGTTAAATTCTAACAATTATAGGAAGCCCTATAATAACTCACCCTACTCGGAGACATACAACTCCAATTGGAGGAATCACCCAAATTTCTCATGGAGACAAGGCCAAGACTCTCAAGTAAACCCTTCTAGCTCCACTTATGTTCCTCCTAACAAAAGGAGTGTAGAAGAGAACTTTGAGCAATTTATGGCTTCTCAAAACCAAATCAACCATGATTTGAGGAAGTCCAACCAAGAGTTGCAAAGCTCTAACCAAGAGTTGAAAAATGCTTTAGCTAGGTTGGAGTCTACCATAAATGCTCAAGAGAAGGGAAAATTCCCATCTCAACCTCAACAAAACCCTAGGGGCCAAAGCTTTAACCATATGGAACATGCTAAGGCCATCACCGTTTTGAGAAGTGGGAAGGTTGTTGACAATGGACTTTCAAGTGGGGAGTCCAATGAAAGTGAGGGAGAAGAGGAGTGTGAGAAGAGTGATGACCAAGAGAGAGTTGTCGACTCACAAGAGTCACAAAGTAGTCTTGATAAGGGGAAACAAGTAGTGGAAGAAAGTGAGGAAGTTAAGGTTCCTCCACCATTTCCCCAAAGACTTTTAGCCTCTACTAAGAAAGCTAGCAACAAAGATATCCTTGAGACATTCCAAAATGTCAAGATAAACATCCCTCTCTTGGATGCTATCAAGCAAATTCCGGCTTATGCCAAGTTTCTCAAGGATCTTTGCACTTTCAAGAGAACTCTTCAAGTGAGGAAGAAGGCTTTTCTCACCGAGCAAGTGAGCTCAATTCTCCAAAATAATCTCCCTCCCAAGTATAAAGATCCGGGTTCACCTACTATCACTTGCACCATTGGAGATCATAAAATTCACAACTCTTTATTAGATTTGGGTGCAAGTGTAAACCTCCTTCCATACTCGGTGTATGAGAAGTTGGGGTTGGGTGAGTTGAAACCCACAAGAGTGACTCTACAATTGGCGGATAGGTCCACTAGAGTCCCTAGAGGTATCATTGAGGATGTCTTGGTTCAAGTGAACCAATGTTATTATCCGGTGGATTTTATAGTTTTAGACACCTCCCCTTTGGCTAGTGGCACTTCATCCATTCCTATTATTTTAGGAAGACCATTTCTTGCTACTTCTAATGCAATAATAAATTGTAGAAGTGGTATGATGAATATTACATTTGGGAACATGACGTTAGAGCTTAATATTTTTAATGCATGTATTCACCCAAGCTCACAAGATGATGATGATGTGTGTGAAGTGAGTTGGGTAGAATCATGTGTTGAAGATATTTATACTCTAGCTACATGTTCCAATGATTCAAGTGAGCTCACTTTAGAAGAATTGGAATTTTTGTATGATGATAACACTCCCCTTTCATCTCTTCTTATGGAAGAAGAATTTGATTTTGATGAAGGGGAGAGACTCTTTGGCCAACTTGACCAAATCATTGAGTCGACTCATGAGCATTCTAGTGTTGATAGTGAGTTGCATGGAAGTGAGATGATACCTCCCATTGAGAGGGTTCCACCAATTTGTGAGTTGAAACCCCTTCCTTTAGATTTGAAATATGCATTTCTTGGGGTTAATGATACTTATCCTATTATCATCTCATCTTCTCTTGATGTTGAGCAAGAAAAGAGGTTGCTTGAAGTTTTGAAGGATTACAAGGGTGCCATAGGATGGTCCATTGAGGATATTAGAGGCATTAGTCCTTCCATTTGCACCCATAGAATTCATTTAGAGGAAAATGCCAAAACTTCAAGGGAGCCTCAAAGGAGGTTAAACCCTCACATGCAAGAAGTTGTGAGAGCCGAGGTGCTCAAGTTGTTGGATGCGGGTATGATTTACCCCATCTCGGATAGTAAATGGGTAAGTCCTACCCAAGTGGTGCCTAAAAAATCGGGGGTCACCGTTGTGGAAAATGAAAAGGGTGAACTTGTGACCACTAGAGTTCCTACTAAGTGGCGGATGTGCATTGATTATAGAAAATTAAATGCCGTCACTAGGAAGGATCACTTTCCCCTTCCATTCATAGATCAAATGTTGGAAAGGTTAGCGGGGCATGATTTTTATTGCTTTTTAGATGGCTACTCGGGTTATAATCAAATTGCCATAGATCCAATGGACCAAGAGAAAACCACTTTCACTTGTCCATTTGGAACATTTGCTTATAGGAGGATGCCTTTTGGTTTGTGTAATGCCCCGGCTACTTTCCAACGTTGCATGCTAAGCATATTTTCGGACATGGTAGAAAAATGCATGGAAGTTTTTATGGATGATTTTTCGGTTCATGGAAACTCATTTGATACTTGTCTTGGAAATCTTGAGATGGTTTTGAGAAGATGTGAAGAAAAGAATTTGGTTTTAAATTGGGAAAAATGTCACTTTATGGTTAGGCAAGGAATTGTTTTGGGTCATGTTATTTCCTCTCATGGTATTGGTGTAGACAAAGCTAAGGTAGATGTGATTTCTAATCTTCCACCTCCTAAATGTGTTAAGGATGTTAGATCTTTCCTAGGTCATGCGGGATTTTATAGGAGATTTATCAAGGACTTTAGCTCACTTGCTAAGCCCTTGAGCAATCTCCTTCAAAAGGAAAATTCATTTGAGTGGTCTAGTGCATGCCAAGAGGCCTTTGAAAAGTTGAAGAATTTGTTGGTAACGGCTCCTATCATGCAACCACCCAAATGGACTCTTCCTTTTGAAATCATGTGTGATGCTAGTGACCATGCGGTTGGTGCCGTTTTGGGTCAAAGAGGTGAAGATAAGAAACCACATGTTATCTATTATGCAAGTAGAACTTTGAATGATGCTCAATTAAATTATTCCACTACGGAAAAAGAGCTTTTGGCCATGGTGTTTGCCATTGAAAAATTTAGGCCATACTTGCTTGGTTCAAAAGTGCTTGTCTACACCGACCATGCCGCCTTGAAGTACCTTTTCACAAAGAAAGATTCCAAACCTCGTTTAATCCGTTGGGTACTTTTGCTTCAAGAGTTTGATATTGAAATCAAGGATAAACGAGGTGTGGAAAATGTTGTGGCGGATCACTTGTCTAGGATTGACATTCCCAAGCAAAAAATCTCCTTGCCTATTCTTGAAACTTTTCCGGATGAACATCTCTTTGCCCTTTTAAATGTTCCTTGGTTTGCCGATATTGCTAATTATCTTGCTTGTGGAATTTTTCCGGAAAATTTAAAAGGGCAAGAGAAGTTGAGATTTGTGAGAGAATGCCGGAATTTCTTTTGGGATGACCCTTACTTGTTTAAATATTGCCCGGATCAAATTATTAGAAGGTGCATCCCAAATGAAGAGTTTCATAGTGTTATTTCATTTTGCCATGAGTATGCATGTGGAGGCCATTTTTCGGCTAGAAAAACCGCCGCCAAGATTTTGCAAAGTGGTTTATATTGGCCTACTCTTTTTAGTGATGCATTTCATTTTTGCAAAGCATGTGATAGGTGCCAAAGGATGGGAGGGAATATTGGAAAAAGAAATATGATGCCCTTGAACCCCATTTTAATTATTGAAATATTTGATTGTTGGGGTATTGACTTCATGGGTCCATTTCCATCATCCTTTGGCAACCTATACATACTCTTGGCGGTGGATTATGTGTCAAAGTGGGTTGAAGCCATTCCTTCAAAAACCAATGATCATAAAGTTGTGATTAAGTTTCTTCAACACCACATTTTATCTCGTTTTGGCATGCCCCGAGCTATCATTAGCGATGAAGGGACACATTTTTGCAATAGGCCTTTTGAGAGCCTCATGAAAAAGTATGGGATTGTGCATAAAGTTGGCACACCATACCACCCACAAACTAGTGGGCAAGTGGAAGTTTCTAATAGGGAAATTAAAAGAATTTTGGAGAAAACGGTAAACCCAAATCGCAAAGATTGGTCTTTGAGGTTGGTTGATGCTCTTTGGGCTTACCGTACCGCTTACAAAACTCCCATTGGTGTGTCTCCATATAGACTAGTGTATGGTAAGGCATGCCATCTCCCGGTGGAGTTAGAGCACAAGGCCTATTGGGCTATCAAATTCTTGAATTTTGATCTTGCAAAAGCGGGGGAAGAAAGGAAGTTACACTTGAATGAGTTAGAAGAGCTTAGAAATGAGGCTTATGAGAACACTAGGATCTCTAAGGCAAGGACAAAGGCTTATCATGACAAACATATTGTTCCTAAGTCTTTTGAGCCTAATCAAAAGGTTCTTCTCTTCAACTCAAGGATGAAACTCTTTGGAGGGAAGTTGAAATCAAAATGGAATGGTCCATATATTGTGAAGCATGTATATCCTTATGGGGCCATTGAAATTTTGAACCCCAAAAGTGGGGAAAGTTTTAAGGTGAATGGCCAAAGATTGAAACCATATGTTGAAAATTTTGAGGCCAAGGTTGAGTCCATTTCTCTTATGGACCCAACCTACACTAACTAGTGTTCACCAAAAGTATCACCTTTGTAAATATTAGTTGTAGCTCTTTTGCTCTTGATTATTTTGTAGGTTGCTCTTGGAGGAGGACTTATGCTTGGTGGCCAAGAAAGCGAAAAATGAGGTCCATCTATCCCTTGTCTCTTATATGAATTGGTATGCTCTTCCATTGATCTCACACATTGAGGACAATGTGATGTTTTAGTTGGGGGGTGGAGTAGATTTTGTTTCTTGCTCAAATGGTTACAAGCATGCTTTTTCTTCATTAGTGATTTACATGAAAAAAATACAAAAAAATGAAAAAAATGAAAATCCAAAAAAAATTAAAAAAAAAAAATTAAAAAAATTGAAAAAATGTGTGAATCTTTCATGAGAAGCATCACTCTTTCCCGTGTCAAACCATAGATATTTTTATTCTTCTTTCGTTGGTAGTTTTATTTTCACCTTTCATCTTGAGTCTAGATTTTATAGCTTTATTGAGTCTTAGGAAGTTATAGTTGAGTCACTTATTTTGAAAAAAAGAAAAAAAAAGTGAAATTTAAAAAAATGAAAAAAAAAAAAATGAGAAAAGTGAAAAGGGGGAATTTTAGGAAGCTAGATGTTTTCGAAAAATGAGATTTCTTAGTCCATGTTCTTTTTATTTTTATTTTAGAAAGGAATTCTTTGCTTATACTCAATACATCTACACCAATATCCCACCTTCCGCGACATCATGCGTTCTCACAAAGCGACACACTAAATTTACGTTTCATGTTTAAGTCCTTCAAGCTAAGTTGATCACATAAACTTTGACGTCTTTTACTTTTGATAAAGGGTGCATTTTCTAAAGCTATTTGAACTTCACAAAAAGATTTTTTTCTCTATTCGTTTTTGCGGTGGAAACTTGTAGCCCATTGGAGTGGTGGTTACCAATGACACCCCATGCGATGTCTAAGAAATAGAGGGGTGTCCGGGGATAATGTTACGTCACCACCTAGATAGCTCCCTTGGTTTAGCTTAAAAAGCCCACTCGCGTGTATATTCCTCTTTTTGTTGTGGGTCTTGGAGATCCTTGGATTTGAGGTTAAAAATAAAATGTTAATGCTATAAATCTACAAAAAAAAAAAAAAAAAAAAAAAAAAAAAAAAAAAAATCATGATAACTCGCTCCATCTACCAAAAATCCACAAAAGGATCATACAAGCCCACAACCACATCTCCCCTTCTTAAAAATTTTTTGTTCAAAGCTTTGGAAGTCCATCCTACATGGGTGCTTTTGATTAAGTATGAGAATGTCTAGTTTCTTGTGATCCTTATTTTTGAAGGCATACTTTCTCGCAAATTGGACATAATCTAACAAGTTTTGTAGTTCGCATGAGTCACCTTCTACCAAACACCGCCCATATTTGTATGAGTATATGCTTAGACGTCCTTAGGCTTCTTTCTCTATCTTCTTGGACTTTGAGAATTTATTTGAGGAGACATTTATGTGTTCTTCTTTTTCCCCCACCAAAAAATTAAAATTAGCTAGTAACTCTTAGTATTTTGTTTCTTTGAGTTCTCACTTAGGATAGATAATGTGTGTGTGCGTTTTTGTAAATATTTGAGTCTAGTTTAGAATCGAGTCAAGCCTTGTCTAGTTGAGTGTGTGTCTCTCATGATTGATTCTTCACTAATACTACTTATATCGCTCTCTTTGCTCGAGGACGAGCAAAAGGCTAGTTGGGGGGTGTGTTAAGGATCGTAAATTGCATATTTTAGTAGGTTAGTGAACTCCTCTTAACTTACTTTTATGTGTTATTTGCGTGTTATATCTCTCTTTCTAGACTTATGCTTGTTTTCGTAGTTTTGGTTGTTTTTCCCTAATTTTGTAGGTGAAAACGTGCTTTAAAACGCAAGAGGCGAGCTAGGGGAGCTTAAACGATGAATTTGAAGAGGATTTGCGGGTCAAGAGCATCAAGAAGGGACTTGGAGGACCTAATTTGAAGAATAGTTGAAGATTTAAGGGCTTATTTGAGAAGACAAGAGAAGAATTGAGGCCATTATTGAAGATCTAGAAGTCAAAAGTGAAAGTCAAGGGCCAAGAAGATAAGTTTTTAACGGAAGTGGGGCTTAAGTGCAAGTTTTGAAATGTTTTAATGGCTCATTTGAAGGATTTTTAACGGATTGGGGGTCAAATGGTCATTTTCAGAAGCTTATAAGTTAGAATTGGGCCTTTTAAAGCATTCCAGCAAGCTAGGGGGGAGCCGGGTGAAATTTCTCAAACCCAGCTCACCCCCAGCCCTCTCTCACGCGGCCTTTTCTCTCTCCCCGACGAAAGACACAGCAGAGCACGAAGGACTCCATGGAAGCTTCGCTTGAAGCTTCGGCCAGCCCCGTTGGACCCTCAAATCACCACCAAATCAGCCCCAACCGGTCTCAAAACGCTCCTTGTCCAACCCTCTTCCAAACCCATAGCTCAATTTGGCCCAAGAATTCTTCTAGAAGAAACGCCCAATTCACCTAGGGTTCTTGAAGCAACTTCAAATCAACGATTGAGAGTCTCTCAGTTCAATTCAAGGGCTAGGATCAATCCTTGGAGGCTACTCAACCCATTCCCACCATCTATATAAACCAAGGTTGAAGAAATCGAAAGCGCTCTCTGACCCCTGTTTTTGGACGGCCTAGGCTCTGTCTCTCTCTCTTCTCTCTCGGTTCTGCAACACTTCTGGGTTTGTGCTGGTGATTCCGAGCTCGTCCTGAGCTAACACGGAGCCAGCAACAACCCAAGGGAGAGAAGGCTAGGTCTGGTTGGATCTGGTTGTGAACTACTCTGTTTTGGGAGCACTGTTTTGGACTGTATTGGTTGCAGCAGCAGTTGGCTTGTGTTTTAGCTGCTGGTAGTTGTTGATTTTGGTTAAATTAGCTGGTTTAGATTGATTAGAGTGTGTTGGAAGCAAGTTGCTAGTAGTTTGTTCATCATTTGGTAGCAAGTTGGTGTTATTTGGTGGAATTGAAGAGTATTTGAGCTTGAATATAATGACTATTTTCATGAATACTCTTGATTCTTGTGTCTTGCTTTTGAATATGAACAACTAAGCTACTTGTTGGGTTTGATTGATGAAGATAGATGACTTGTGTGTGAGAAGTTCAATTGTTCTTCTAGTCTTATAAGTTGGATGTCGAATTCGTAGTGTTCAAGTGTTGAATATCAAATCCGAATTGTGGCTTGATCTTTCATATGTAAACGAGAGCGTTTCCATATGAAAGATGCTTGACATAACTCGATTTTGCATTTCACTCTTGAATACAAGAGCTAGAAAAAAAAATCCTCTTGCTATATAATCCATGCTTTTCTTTGATTTAAACTTTGGGTGTTGATGCTCACACACAAGGCATCTATTGGAATCGATTGACCCAACTTACTCTCTTCTTGACAAACTCGTTTGAATCGTATTAGTCATAGTGTTAGTAGTTGTTTTCTTTCTTGGTTATTTGCTCTAGCAATATCAACAACCCTTGCTCCATCAAGTTTGCTTGGTGGATTTTGAAGCTTGGCTAGCTATAAAGCCTTTGGGAAACTTGGTTTTGTTAGTTTAGTTAGCTTAGAGTGTTTAAATCTCCTACCCAATCCTTGTGGAAATCGACCCCGTTCTTACACGGGTACTACTTAGAACGATATTCCTATACTTGGGAATTATCGATTCAACAAGCATTCCACATGACTATGAAGAATGGACCAAAAGATCATGACGCATGGAGATGTGTTTGTTTTAGGGTTCTTAGATAATTCCATTGGCTTGGAATTATCTTAGTCTAGAAAAGGCCATATCCACATCACGTTTAATTTCTATTTTGTGGTTGTTTACTTTATTGTCTTATTATTGTGTGGTTGGTGTATGGATGATGCATGCAATTAGGATAATAAGATAATTAGACAACCCAGATCCATTATTTGGAGTTGTGCCCAAACTCAAATAGATAGATTAGTTGATTTTGATCAACAAAACAATCAAAATTGAATTTAAAATCCCTCAAAATTCAAATGTTGTGTTCTTGCCTTCTCGTTATTTAAACACTCATTATCATCATTATTTATCAAGTTCGTGTGTGCCAAAGCATGGCGACTTGGTTCATAATGATGGAATGCGATGGCACGTAACAATGTGCAATTGGTTAAATAAGAGGTTGAACACAACTGGGCTATTAATATGATTAAGAAACCTAGAGGCAATCAATTGGGATTATCCATATGGATGGATAAATAAGGAGTTATTTGCCCAATTGAACCAAGAGTTTCATATGGGATGCAATTGGAATTGTTCCTACCTAAAGTAGTCGAATTATGGGTGACTTGCCAAAGCAAGCTCATAAGGAGGTGAAACATGGATCTTGGCCCACTAGAAAATATAAGGATATTTTGCGCATTAATATCTTGAGGGTTATAATCCGTAGTAAAATAGTGGGAGCTATATTTGATAAACTAGCCATTATTGAATATAGTCAAAAATTCACAAATACTAAAACTTGCATATTTTCCTTTTATAGAATTCCAAATGGCAAACAACTCATCGAGTTCACAACATTCCCTACGATCAGTCCTTGAGAAGGACAAGCTCTCTGGAACCAACTTTCTTGATTGGTACAGAAACTTGAGAATTGTTCTCAAGCAAGAGAAGAAACTGTACACAATAGAGGAGCATGTTCCAGCAGGTCCAGAGAACCAAACACCTGCTGCCCTAAAGGCGTATCAAAAGCGTGTTGATGACGCTAATGATGCAGCCTGCCTTATGCTATGAACCATGACTTCTGAGCTTCAAAACCAACACGAAAACATGAATGTTGTCGATATGATCGAGCATCTGAAGCAGCTCTTCCAAGAGCAGGCAAGGGTAGAAAGGTATGAGGTCTCTATGGCACTGTTCAAGTGTCATCTGGCAGAAGGGAACCCGGTGGGACCCCATGTACTCCGTATGATCGGGTACTTGGAGAATCTCGCCCGACTAGGGTTCCCGGTTGGCCAAGAGTTGGCAACCGATCTCGTGTTGCAATCGTTGCCCGATAGTTATGGACAGTTCATCATGAACTATAACATGAACGAGATCGTGAAACCACTGCCAGATTTACTCAATATGTTAAGGACAGCTGAACAGAGCAACAACAAGGGAAAGGGCAAGGCCGTTATGATGGTACAGAAAGGAAAGGGCAAAAGGTTTGCCTCATCCTCCAAGGGCAAAGGCAATTCAGTTGCCAAGGAACCTTCCCTTAAGCCTGTTGGTGGCATTGCCAAAGGTGTGACTAAAGGTGAGTGTCACTACTGCAGTCAGCCTGGACACTGGAGAAGGAAATGCCCAAAATATCTGGAGGACAAGAGGCCTGGAATAGTGATTCCACCACCACCAGGTATTTTTGTTGTGGATGTCAATTTAACTGTCTCTACATCATGGGTATTAGATACTGGATGTGGATCTCATATTTGTCGACATATGCAGGATCTAAAGAGAACTAGGAGATTGGCTAAAGGAGAGGTAGATCTGTGCGTTGGGAATGGAGCAAAGGTTGCTGCGTTGGCCATAGGCGTGTGCGAGCTATCTCTGCCTTCAGGATTAGTTTTAGAATTAAATAATTGCTATTTTGTGCCTGCTATGAGCAGAAACAATATTTCTATTTCTTGTTTGGACAAGGATGGTTTTATTATTTCAATAAAGAACAATTGTTGTTCCTTTTATTTAAATAATATTCACTATTTTAGTGCGCAAATATTTAATGGACTTTATGTCCTTGATCTAAGCAATCTTGTCTACAACATTAATACCAAGCGGATTAAAATAAATGATTTAAATCCTGCTTATTTATGGCACTGTCGTTTAGGCCACATAAATGAGAAACGTGTATCTAGACTCCATAAGGATGGATTACTAGACTCATTTGATTTTGAATCATATGAGACATGTGAGGCTTGTTTATTGGGAAAAATGACAAAGTCCCCTTTCAATAAGAAAGGTGAGAGGACTAGTGATCAATTGGCGCTCATACATACCGATGTGTGTGGACCATTTGCCACGCCTGCCAGGGGTGGTTATGTCTACTTCATTACATTTACTGATGATTACAGTAGATATGGATTTGTGTACCTCATGAGGGCAAAATCCGAATCCTTTGATGTGTTCAAAGAATTTAAGAATGAAGTAGAGAAGCAACTTGGCAAAAGTATCAAGGCTCTACGATCGGATCGTGGAGGATAATACTTAAGCCAAGAGTTTGACGACTATCTTAGAGAGTGTGGTATCGTGTCCCAACTCACTCCACCCTGAACGCCACAATGGTATGGCGTGTCTGAGAGGAGGAATCGAACCCTATTGGATATGGTTCAATCTATGATGTCTCAAACCGATCTTCCATTATCATTTTGGAGCTACGCTCTATTAAGTGCAGCCTTCACCATTAACCGTGTTCCATCCAAATCAGTCATGAAGACACCACATGAGATGTGGAGTGGGAGGCGTCCCACACTGTCGTTCATGAGGATTTGGGGCTGCGATGTCTATGTAAAACGTTTACAATCAGACAAGCTAGGGCCAAAATCGAATAAGTGTAAATTTGTGGGGTACCCTAAGGAAACTAAGGGATACTACTTCTACCTTCCAACCGAGAACAAAGTGTTTGTTGCTCGGACCGGCGTGTTTCTAGAAAGAGATTTTGTCTCCAAAGAATCAAGTGGGAGGAATGTAGAACTTAAAGAGGTTCAAGAACCACAAACCACTGAACCGATTATGGAACATGAACAGGAACCACAAGTAGTTGTGGAGCAACCTGTTCAGGTAACACAAGAGCTTCGTAGATCTAGTAGAGTGCGCCAGGAACCCGAGAGGTATGGACTTCTCGTGACCGATTCCGGTGACACGATGCTCATAGATGATGAGCCTACTACCTATGAGGAGGCCATGAATGGCCCAGACTCTCAGAAGTGGCTAGAAGCCACGAGATCCGAGATGGAATCCATGTATGCCAACAAAGTATGGACTTTGGTGGAACCACCCGATGGGGCGCGGCCCATAGGGTGCAAGTGGGTCTTCAAGAAGGAGATCGACATGGATGTTAATGTGATTACCTATAAGGGCCGATTGGTGGCTAAAGGATTCAGACAGATTCATGGTATTGACTATGATAAAACCTTTTCACCAGTCGCTATGACCAAATCCATCCGAATCCTACTTGCGATTGCAGCATACCAAGACTATGAGATTTGGCAGATGGATGTCAAAACAGCATTCCTTCATGGGAATCTCGTCGAGGACGTGTATATGATACAGCCGGAGGGTTTTGAGGATCCATAGCAAGCCAACAAAGTCTGTAAGCTGAAACGATCCATTTATGGATTGAAGCAAGCTTCTAGGAGTTGGAATCGACGTTTTGATGAAGTGGTCAAAGAGTTTGGCTTCATCAGAAACGAAGATGAGTCTTGTGTCTACAAGAAGGTTAGTGGGAGCTCTGTAGCTTTTCTCGTCTTGTATGTAGATGACATACTACTCATTGGAAACACGTTCCCATGCTACAATCTGTTAAAGATTGGCTAGGGAAGTGTTTTTCAATGAAGGACTTAGGGGAAGCAGCCTATATACTTGGTATAAAGATCTATAGAGATAGATCTAAGAGGTTGCTAGGCCTATGTCAAAGTACATATATTGACAAGGTGTTGAAACGGTTCAACATGCAAGATTCTAAGAAGGGATTCTTGCCCATGTCACATGGAATCACTCTTTCAAAGAGTGGTTGTCCTTCCAATGAGATTGAGAAGGAATGCATGAGTAGAATACCCTGTGCCTCGGCCATAGGATCTATCATGTACGCCATGTTATGTACTAGACCAGATGTGTCATATGCCTTGAGTATGACAAGCAGATACCAATCCAATCCGGGTGAGAGTCACTGGATTGCTGTCAAGAATATCCTAAAGTACTTCAGAAGAACTAAGGATGCTTTCTTGATATTTGGCGGTGAGGAAGAGTTGCGTGTAAGGGGTTACACTGATGCAAGGTTCCAAACCGACAGAGATGACTTTAGATCACAGTCGGGATATGTGTTTTGCCTGAATGGAGCAGCGGTGAGCTGGAAGAGTTCCAAGCAAGAGACGGTAGCTGATTCTACAACAGAGGCTGAGTACATTGCTGCAAATGGCGCAGCAAAGGAAGCTGTTTGGATCAGAAAGTTTTTTTCTGAACTTGGTGTGGTTCCTAGCATTGCGGATCCACTCGAGTTGTACTGTGACAACACTGGGGCGATCGCGCAATCAAAGGAACCCAGGTCGCACCAGAAGTCCAAGCACGTGCTCAGGAAGTTTCATCTGATTCGAGATATTATCGATAGAGGAGACGTTCGGATATGCAAGATTCCTACAGATGAGAATCTGTCAGACCCGCTTACAAAGTCGATCACGCAGTGGAAGCATGAAGGGCACACTAAAAGTATGGGCTTACGAGATGCGCCAGATTGGCTCTAGTGCAAGTGGGAGACTGTTGGAATAGATGCCCTAGAGGCAATCTAGTTTAGTATGAATTTATTTGTGGCTAGAAATTCATTAATTATTTATTGGATATTTAATATAATGAAGTCCTCAGATTTACAATTGTGTTGTTTATCTTAAATATCCCTAGTCCAGTATATGATTAATGGGACAATCATCTATAGACTAGTATGGGGTTGGATTGATATGGAGATATCACGATCCAACACATAGGTGTGCATTAGGGGTAATGTTGCACTGGATTGACCCATCTCCGAGAAGGCTACATACATGTTATGTTGAGTCACAAGCGCTTCTCGCGGTGCAATGGTATTGTCATCCTTAGACTTGAAGTTACTAGATATTCTAGTTGTGGATTATTGTGATTTTGGTAGCGTTAAACGCTACACCGTAACTGGGTAGTTATAAAGGCGTGTACTGGATACAATAAAAAGAAAGCTTAGAGATCGTAGTGGACGTAGATAGAATTTGTCCCTCCCTCATAACGGGAGCAAATATCCTAGGCCACTCGAGGGATAGTGCTTATAGAATGTCTGGCCAGACTCAAATAAATCGATATGGGATATTGATGTTATTTGCACGAATAAGGCAGATCCCATGGATCGAGAAACTATGGATTGGATATACGAGTGTGAGTTGTATGTCTCGTGTCCAATCCGGATATAGAGACAAAGGGATGAGAAAATTACTTGTACAAGGTTATCAAGATGAATATTCGATTAGTTGGCTAGAATGGATGTTTTGCTAGAAACCGCTCCATATTAGCAAATAGTTTCTACCAACTAGATAGAACCTATGGGGTCACACGCTATATAGAGTTGAACTAGATTTGGGAATCAATTAATTGGATTAATTAATTAGAAGGATCACTTTGCAAAATCTTGCAAACTTAGTAGGGACTAATTTGCAAGGAAGGGACTAAATTGAATTCTAGTAGGACTAGAATAAGTCCTTTAGGTAGTTTGCAAGGAGTTGTTGGACTATATAAAGGAGCTTCCTTCCTTCCTTCCCACGAATTATGCTCATTATTGAACATAACAAGAGTGGGAGAGAACAAAAAGGAGATAGAGCAAGCAAACAAGAGGAGCCCGACCGCCCCTCTTGTCGCCGCCCGTCCCGTCGGCCACAAGGAGGCCGAGAGCCCCCTTTTTGTCTCGTTTTGCGTGATTTTTCTTCCTCTTCCTATTTCCGGGCTAGCACCAAGGACTTGGGAGATCTAGGATCAACTCTAGGCGTGGATCAACCATAGAGAACGTGACACAATTCGCGTTTGAAGTCATCAAAGGAGAACCCTAAGGAGTGTTATTGATTTCTTCCTTTACCATCGTTAAGTCTCTTAACTTGTGATCCTTGGAGGGTTTTGCATGGTTATTTTTTGTTTCCGTTCCGCTTCCATGATTCAAAACCCTATAGTGGTATCAGAGCCACAGGTCGTAGAGCATAAACGTGGTTTATGTGTTACGTTTTAGTTGTTCTACACCTTAATTTGATTGATTATCGCGTAAAACAAGACAAATCAAGCATAGGATGCAATTTGTCAAAAATCTATCATAACAAGATCTAATTTTTGCATTGGATGCATGAATTGGTGAGTTTGAGAAATTTTAGGATCTTAGATCTAGGGTTTGGGCATCCTTGGGGAAGAAGGAGTTCTCCCAAAACAATGAAACAACCAAACTTGGTCACCAAGCAAGGGAGTTGTTTTGGAAACAACTCCCTCAAGGAGGTTCGGCCCCCTAGGGGACCGCCCCTCTTGCTTGCCGCCCAAGATTGGCCGCCCTAGGGGCCGGGCGGCCCTAACCCGCGGCCTAGGCGTGTGGGTTATGGGTCGGGCCGGCCCTAGGGCCTTGTGGTTCACCTTATTGGGCCCGGGGAATTTGATTGTTGGGCCCATGGACCATTTTAACCCTAGAAATCCTAAAACCAATTAAAATTGACCAAGCGAGTTAAAATTAGATTTTAACTGTTTATGTGCAATTCGCATGGTGATTGGATATGGCCTTAGGATGTGGTTTGATGTGGATGTTTAATTTTATGGATTGGTTTTACGGCCTGCGAGCTGATCAATTAATTGTAATAATTAATTAGGGTTTTATGGCCTGCGTGCCAATTTTTTCCTCATCTTGTGTGATTTATTTTATTTAGTATAGAAGTTAGCTAGTGCTAGATAAAGTAGATTGTTAGCCAAGATTGAAGAAAAGAAGCCCAAAGCCAAAGGAGACACCAAAGATGGAGCAAGGAGCATGGAGCATTCCACATGACTATGAAGAATGGACCAAAAGATTAAGACGCATGGAGATGTGTTTGTTTTAGGGTTCATAGATAATTCCATTGGCTTGGAATTATCTTAGTCTAGAAAAGGTCATATCCACATCACGTTTAATTTCTATTTTGTGGTTGTTTACTTTATTGTCTTATTATTGTGTGGTTGGTGTATGGATGATGCATGCAATTAGGATAATAAGATAATTAGACAACCCGGATCCATTATTTGGAGTTGTGCCCAAACTCGAATAGATAGATTAGTTGATTTTGATCAACAAAACAATTAAAATTGAATTTAAAATCCCTCAAAATTCAAATATTGTGTTCTTGCCTTCTCGTTATTTAAACACTCATTATCATCATTATTTATCAAGTTCGTGCGTGCCAAAGCATGGCGACTTGGTTCATAATGATGGAATGCGATGGCACGTAACAATGTGCAATTGTTTAAATAAGAGGTTGAACACAACTGGGCTATTAATATGATTAAGAAACCTAGAGGCAATCAATTGGGATTATCCATATGGATGGATAAATAAGGAGTAATTTTCCCAATTGAACCAAGAGTTGCATATGGGATGCAATTGGAATTGTTCCTACCTAAAGTAGTCGAATTATGGGTGACTTGCCAAAGCAAGCTCATAAGGAGGTGAAGCATGGATCTTTGTCCACTAGAAAATATAAGGATATTTTCCGCATTAATATCTTGAGGGTTATTAATCCGTAGTAAAATAGTGGGAGCTATATTTGATAAACTAGCCGTTATTGAATATAGTCAAAAATTCACAAATACTAAAACTTGCGTATTTTCCTTTTATAGAATTTCCAAATGGCAAACAACTCATCGAGTTCACAACATTCCCTACGATCAGTCCTTGAGAAGGACAAGCTCTCTAGAACCAACTTTCTTGATTGGTACAGAAACTTGAGAATTGTTCTCAAGCAAGAGAAGAAACTGTACGCAATAGAGGAGCATGTTCCAGCAGGTCCAGAGAACCAAACACCTGCTGCCCTAAAGGCGTATCAAAAGCGTGTTGATGACGCTAATGATGCAGCCTCCCTTATGCTATGAACCATGACTTCTGAGCTTCAGAAGCAACACGAAAACATGAATGTTGTCGATATGAGGTCTCTAAGGCACTGTTCAAGTGTCATCTGGCAGAAGGGAACCTGGTGGGACCCCATGTACTCCGTATGATCGGGTACTTGGAGAATCTCGCCCGACTAGTGTTCCCGGTTGGCCAAGAGTTGGCAACCGATCTCGTGTTGCAATCGTTGCCCGAGAGTTATGGACAGTTCATCATGAACTATAACATGAACGAGATCGTGAAACCACTGCCAGATTTACTCAATATGTTGAGGACAGCTGAACAGAGCATCAACAAGGGAAAGGGCAAGGCCGTTATGATGGTACAGAAAGGAAAGGGCAAAAGGTTTGCCTCATCCTCCAAGGGCAAAGGCAAGTCAGTTGCCAAGGAACCTTCCCTTAAGCCTGTTGGTGGCATTGCCAAAGGTGTGACTAAAGGTGAGTGTCACTACAGCAGTCAGCCTGGACACTGGAGAAGGAACTGCCCAAAATATCTGGAGGACAAGAGGCCTGGAATAGTGATTCCACCACCACCAGGTATTTTTGTTGTGGATGTCAATTTAACTGTCTCTACATCATGGGTATTAGATACTGGATGTGGATCCCATATTTGTCGAAATATGCAGGATCTAAAGAGAAGTGGGAGATTGGCTAAAGGAGAGGTAGATATGCGCGTTGGGAATGGAGCAAAGGTTGTTGCGTTGGCCATAGGCGTGTGCGAGCTATTTCTGCCTTCAGGATTAGTTTTAGAATTAAATAATTGCTATTTTGTGCCTTCTATGAGCAGAAACATTATTTCTATTTCTTGTTTGGACAAGGATGTTTTTATTATTTCAATAAAGAACATTTGTTGTTTCTTTTATTTAAATAATATTCACTATTTTAGTGCGCAAATATTTAATGGACTTTATGCCCTTGATCTAAGCAATCTTGTCTACAACATTAATACCAAGTGGATTAAAATAAATGATTTAAATCCTGCTTATTTATGGCACTGTCGTTAAGGCCACAATAATGATAAACGTGTATCTAGACTCCATAAGGATGGATTACTAGACTCATTTGATTTTGAATCATATGAGACATGTGAGGCTTGTTTATTGGGAAAAATGACAAAGTCCCCTTTCAATAAGAAAGGTGAGAGGACTAGTGAGCAATTGGCGCTCATAAATACCGATGTGTGTGGGCCATTTGCCACGCCTGCCAGGGGTGGTTATGTCTACTTCATTACATTTACTGATGATTACAGTAGATATGGATTTGTGTACCTCATGAGGGCAAAATCCGAATCCTTTGATGTGTTCAAAGAATTAAAGAATGAAGTAGAGAAGCAACTTGGCAAAAGTATCAAGGCTCTACGATCGGATCGTGGAGGAGAATACTTAAGCCAAGAGTTTGACGACTATCTTAGATAGTGTGGGATCGTGTCCCAACTCACTCCACCCGGAACGACACAATGGAATGGCGTGTCTGAGAGGAGGAATCGAACCCTATTGGATATGGTTCGATCTATGATGTCTCAAACCGATCATCCATTATCATTTTGGAGCTACGCTCCATTAAGTGCAGCTTTCACCATTAACCGTGTTCCATCCAAATCAGTCATGAAGACACCACATGAGATTTGGAGTGGGAGGCGTCCCACACTGTCGTTCATGAGGATTTGGGGCTGCGATGTCTATGTAAAACGTTTACAATCAGACAAGCTGGGGCCAAAATCGGATAAGTGTAAATTTGTGGGGTACCCTAAGGAAACTAAGGGATAGTACTTCTACAATCCAACCGAGAACAAAGTGTTTGTTGCTCGGAACGGCGTGTTTCTAGAAAGAGAGTTTGTCTCCAAATAAGCAAGTGGGAGGAATGTAGAACTTGAAGAGGTTCAAGAACCACAAATCACTGAACCGATTATGGAACATGAACACGAACCACAAGTAGTTGGGGAGCAACCTGTTCAGGTAACACAAGAGCTTCGTAGATCTAGTAGAGTGCGCCAGGAACCCGAGAGGTATGGACTTCTCGTGACCGATTCCGGTGACACGATGCTCATAGATGATGAGCCTACTACCTATGAGGAGGCCATGAATGGCCCAGACTCTCAGAAGTGGATAGTAGCCATGAGATCCGAGATGGAATCCATGTATGCCAACAAAGTATGGACTTTGGCGGAACCACCCGATGGGGCGCGGCCCATAGGGTGCAAGTGGGTCTTCAAGAAGAAGATCGACATGGATGGTAATGTGATTACCTATAAGGGCCGATTGGTGGCTAAAGGATTCAGACAGATTCATGGAATTGACTATGATGAAACCTTTTCACCAGTCGCTATGACCAAATCCATCCGAATCCTACTTGCGATTGTAGCATACCAAGACTATGAGATTTGGCAGATGGATGTCAAAACAGCATTCCTTTATGGGAATCTCCTCGAGGACGTGTATATGATACAGCCGGAGGGTTTTGAGGATCCAAAGCAAGCCAACAAAGTCTGTAAGCTGAAACGATCCATTTATGGATTGAAGCAACCTTCTAGGAGTTGGAATCGACATTTTGATGAAGTGGTCAAAGAGTTTGGCTTCATCAGAAACGAAGATGAGTCTTGTGTCTACAAGAAGGTTAGTGGGAGCTCTGTAGCTTTTCTGGTCTTGTATGTAGATGACATACTACTCATTGGAAACACGTTACCATGCTACAATTTGTTAAAGATTGGCTAGGGAAGTGTTTTTCAATGAAGGACTTAGGGGAAGCAGCCTATATACTTGGTATAAAGATCTATAGAGATAGATCTAAGAGGTTGCTAGGACTAAGTCAAAGTACATATATTGACAAGGTGTTGAAACGGTTCAACATGCAAGATTCTAAGAAGGGATTCTTGCCCATGTCACATGGAATCACTCTTTCAAAGAGTGGTTGTACTTCCAATGAGATTGAGAAGGAACGCATGAGTAGAATACCCTATGCCTCGTCCATAGGATCTATCATGTACGCCATGTTATGTAATAGACCAGATGTGCCATATGGTTTGAGTATGACAAGCAGATACCAATCCAATCCGGGTGAGAGTCACTGGATTGCTGTCAAGAATATCCTAATGTACTTGAGAAGAACTAAGGATGCTTTCTTGATATTTGGCGGTGAGGAAGAGTTGCGTGTAAGGGGTTACACTGATGCAAGCTTTCAAACCGACAGAGATGACTTTAGATCACAGTCGGGATATGTGTTTTGCCTGAATGGAGCAGCGGTGAGCTAGAAGAGTTCCAAGCAAGAGACGATAGCTGATTCTACAACGGAGGCTGAGTACATTGCTGCAAATGGCGCAGCAAAGGAAGCTGTTTGGATCAGAAAGTTTGTTTCTGAACTTGGTGTGGTTCCTAGCATTGCAGATCCAGTCGAGTTGTACTGTGACAACACTGGGGCGATCGCGCAATCAAAGGAACCCATGTCGCACCAGAAATCCAAGCACGTGCTCAGGAAGTTTCATCTGATTCGAGATATTATCGATAGAGGAGACGTTCGGATATGCAAGATTCCTACAGATGAGAATCTGTCAGACCCGCTTACAAAGTCGATCACGCAGTGGAAGCATGAAGGGCACACTAGGAGTATGGACGTACGAGATGCGCCAGATTGGCTCTAGTGCAAGTGGGAGACTGTTGGAATAGATGCCCTAGAGGCAATCTAGTTTAGTATGAATTTATTTGTGGCTAGAAATTCATTTATTATTTATTGGATATTTAATATAATGAAGTCCTCAGATTTACAATTGTGTTGTTTATCTTAAATATCCCTTGTCCAGTATATGAATGGGACAATCATCTACAGACTAGTATGGGGTTTGATTGATATGGAGATATCACGATCCAACACATAGGTGTGCATTAGGGGTAATGTTGCACTGGATTGACCCATCTCCGAGAAGGCTACATACATGTTATGTTGAGTCACAAGCGCTTCTCGCGGTGCAATGGTATTGTCATCCTTAGACTTGAAGTCACTAGATATTCTAGTTGTGGATTATTGTGATTTTGGTAGCGTTAAACGCTACACCGTAACTGGGTAGTTATAAAGGCGTGTACTGGATACAATAAAAAGCAAGCTTAGAGATCGTAGTGGACGTAGATAGAATTTGTCCCTCCCTCATAACGGGAGCAAATATCCTAGGCCACTCGAGGGATAGTGCTTATAGAATGTCTGGCCAGACTCAAATAAATCAATATGGGATATTGATGTTATTTGCACGAATAAGGCTATTCCCATGGATCGAGAAACTATGGATTGGATATACGGGTGTGAGTTGTATGTCTCTTGTCCAATCCGGATATAGAGACAAAGGGATGAGACAATTACTTGTACAAGGTTATCAAGATGACTATTCTATTAGTTGGCTAGAATGGATGTTTTGCTAGAAACCGCTCCATATTAGCAAATAGTTGCTACCAACTAGATAGAACCTATGGGGTCACACGCTATATAGAGTTGAACTAGATTTGGGAATTAATTAATTGGATTAATTAATTAGAAGTATCACTTTGCAAAACCTTGCAAACTTAATAGGGACAAATTTTCAAGGAAGGGACTAAATTGAATTCTAGTAGGACTAGAATAAGTCCTTTAGGTAGTTGGCAAGGAGTTGTTGGACTATATAAAGGACCTTCCTTCCTTCCTTCCCACGAATTATGCTCATTATTGAACATAACAAGAGTGGGAGAGAACAAAAAGGAGATAGAGCAAGCAAACAAGAGGAGCCCGACCGCCCCTCTTTCCGCCGCCCGTCCCGTCGGCCACAAGGAGGCCAAGAGCCCCCTTTTGGTCTCGTTTTGCGTGATTTTTCTTCCTCTTCCTCTTTCCGGGCTAGCACCAAGGACTTGCGAGATCTAGGATCAACTCTAGGCGTGGATCAACCATAGAGAACGTGACACAATTCGCGTTTGAAGTCATCAAAGGAGAACCCTAAGGTGTGTTATTGATTTCTTCCTTTACCATCGTTATGTCTCTTGACTTGTGATCCATGGAGGGTTTTGCATGGTTATTATTTGTTTTCGTTGCGCATCCATGATTCAAAACCTTATAGTAGTACCAGAGCCACAGGTCGTAGAGCATAAACGTGGTTTATGTGTTACGTTTTAGTTGTTCTACACCTTAATTTGATTGATTATCGCGTAAAACAAGACAAATCAAGCATGGGATGCAATTTGTCAAAAATCTATCATAACAAGATCTAATTTTTGCATTGGATGCATGAATTGGTAAGTTTTAGAAATTTTAGGATCTTAGATCTAGGGTTTGGGCATCCTTGGGGAAGAAGGAGTTCTCCCAAAACAATGAAACTACCAAACTTGGGCACCAAGCAAGGGAGTTGTTTTGGAAACAACTCCCTCAAGGAGGTTCGGCCCCCTAGGGGACCGCCCCTCTTGCTTGCCGCCCAAGATTGGCCGCCCTAGGGGCCGGGCGGCCCTAACCCTCGGCCTAGGCGTGTGGGTTATGGGCCGGGCCAGCCCTTGGGCCTTGTGGTTCACCTTATTGGGCCCGGGCAATTTGATTATTGGGCCCATGGACCGTTTTAACCCTAGAAATCCTAAAATCAATTAAAATTGACCATGCGCGTTAAAATTAGATTTTAACTTTTTATGTGCAATTCGCATGGTGATTGGATATGGCCTTAGGATGTGGTTTGATGTGGATGTTTAATTTTGTGGATTGGTTTTACGGCCTGCGAGCTGATCAATTAATTGCAATAATTAATTAGGGTTTTATGGCCTGCGTGCTAATTTTTTCCTCAACTTGTGAGATTAATTTTATGTAGTATAGAAGTAGCTAGTGCTAGATAAAGTAGACTGTTAGCCAAGATTGAAGAAAAGAAGTCCAAAGCCAAAGGAGACACAAAAGATGGAGCAAGGAGCATGGAGCATTCCACATGACTATGAAGAATGGACCAAAAGATCAAGACGCATGGGGATGTGTTTGTTTTAGGGTTCATAGATAATTCCATTGGCTTGGAATTATCTTAGTCTAGAAAAGGCCATATCCACATCACGTTTAATTTCTATTTTGTGGTTGTTTACTTTATTGTCTTATTATTGTGTGGTTGGTGTATGGATGATGCATGCAATTAGGATAATAAGATAATTAGACAACCCGGATCCATTATTTGGAGTTGTGCCCAAACTCAAATAGATAGATTAGTTGATTTTGATCAACAAAACAATTAAAATTGAATTTAAAATCCCTCAAAATTCAAATATTGTGTTCTTTCCTTCTCGTTATTTAAACACTCATTATCATCATTATTTATCAAGTTCGTGGGTGCCAAAGCATGGCGACTTGGTTCATAATGATGGAATGCGATGGCACGTAACAATGTGCAATTGTTTAAATAAGAGGTTGAACACAACTGGGCTATTAATATGATTAAGAAACCTAGAGGCAATCAATTGGGATTATCCATATGGATGGATAAATAAGGAGTTATTTGCCCAATTGAACCAAGAGTTGCATATGGGATGCAATTGGAATTGTTCCTACCTAAAGTAGTCGAATTATGGGTGACTTGCCAAAGCAAGCTCATAAGGAGGTGAAACATGGATCTTGGCCCACTAGAAAATATAAGGATATTTTCCGCATTAATATCTTGAGGGTTATTAATCCGTAGTAAAACAGTGGGAGCTATATTTGATAAACTAGCCATTATTGAATATAGTCAAAAATTCACAAATACTAAAACTTGCGTATTTTCCTTTTATAGAATTCCAAATGGCAAACAACTCATCGAGTTCACAACATTCCCTACGATCAGTCATTAAGAAGGAGAAGCTCTCTGGAACCAACTTTCTTGATTGGTACAGAAACTTGAGAATTGTTCTCAAGCAAGAGAAGAAACTGTACGCAATAGAGGAGCATGTTCTAGAAGGTCCAGAGAACCAAACACCTGCTGCCCTAAAGGCGTATCAAAAGCGTGTTGATGACGCTAATGATGCAGCCTGCCTTATGCTATGAACCATGACTTCTGAGCTTCAAAAGCAACACGAAAACATGAATGTTGTCGATATCATCGAGCATCTGAAGCAGCTCTTCCAAGAGCAGGCAATGGTAGAAAGGTATGAGGTCTCTAAGGCATTGTTCAAGTGTCATCTGGCAGAAGGGAACCCGGTGGGACCCCATGTACTCCTTATGATCGGGTACTTTGAAATCTCGCCCGACTAGGGTTCCCGGTTGGCCAAGAGTTGGCAACCGATCTCGTGTTGCAATCGTTGCCCGAGAGTTATGGACAGTTCATCATTAACTATAACATGAACGAAATCGTGAAACCACTGCCAGATTTACTCAATATGTTGAGGACACCTGAACAGAGCATCAACAAGGGAAAGGGCAAGGCCGTTATGATGGTACAGAAAGGAAAGGGCAAAAGGTTTGCCTCATCCTCCAAGGGCAAAGGCAAGTCAGTTGCCAAGTCCAAGGAACCTTCCCTTAAGCCTGTTGGTGGCATTGCCAAAGGCGTGACTAAAGGTGAGTGTCACTACTGCAGTCAGCCTGGACACTGGAGAAGGAACTGCCCAAAATATCTGGAGGACAAGAGGCCTGGAATAGTGATTCCACCACCACCAGGTATTTTTGTTGTGGATGTCAATTTAACTGTCTCTACATCATGGGTATTAGATACTGGATGTGGATCTCATAGTTGTCGAAATATGAAGGATCTAAAGAGAAGTAGGAGATTGGCTAAAGGAGAGGTAGATCTGCGCGTTGGGAATGGAGCAAAGGTTGCTGCGTTGGCCGTATGCGTGTGCGAGCTATCTCTGCCTTCAGGATTAGTTTTAGAATTAAATAATTTCTATTTTGTGCCTGCTATGAGCAGAAACATTATTTCTATTTCTTGTTTGGACAAGGATGGTTTTATTATTTCAATAAAGAACAATTGTTGTTCCTTTTATTTAAATAATATTCACTATTTTAGTGCGCAATTATTTAATGGACTTTATGTCATTGATCTAAGCAATCCTGTCTACAACATTAATACCAAGCGGATTAAAAAAAATGATTTAAATCCTGCTTATTTATTGCACTGTCGTTTAGGCCACATAAATGAGAAACGTGTATCTAGACTCAATAAGGATGGATTACTAGACTCATTTGATTTTGAATCATATGAGACATGTGAGGCTTGTTTATTGGGAAAAATGACAAAGTCCCCTTTCAATAAGAAAGGTGAGAGGACTAGTGAGCAATTGGCGCTCATACATACCGATGTGTGTGGGCCATTTGCCACGCCTGCCAGGGGTGGTTATGTCTACTTCATTACATTTACTGATGATTACAGTAGATATGGATTTGTGTACCTAATGAGGGCAAAATCCGAATCCTTTGAAGTGTTCAAAGAATTCAAGAATGAAGTAGAGAAGCAACTTGGCAAAAGTATCAAGGCTCTACGATCGAATTGTGGAGGAGAATACTTAAGCCAAGAGTTTGACGACTATCTTAGAGAGTGTGGGATCGTGTCCCAACTCACTCCACCCGGAACGCCACAATGGAATGGCGTGTCTGAGAGGAGGAATCGAACCCTATTGGATATGGTTCGATCTATGATGTCTCAAACCGATCTTCCATTATCATTTTGGAGCTACGCTCTATTAAGTGCAGCTTTCACCATTAACCGTGTTCCATCCAAATCAGTCATGAAGACACGACATGAGATGTGGAGTGGGAGGCGTCCCACACTGTCGTTCATGAGGATTTGGGGCTGCGATGTCTATGTAAAACGTTTAAAATCAGACAAGCTAGGGCCAAAATCGGATAAGTGTAAATTTGTGGGGTACCCTAAGGAAACTAAGGCATACTACTTCTACAATCCAACCGAGAACAAAGTGTTTGTTGCTCGGACCGGCGTGTTTCTAGAAAGAGAGTTTGTCTCCAAAGAAGCAAGTGGGAGGAATGTAGAACTTGAAGAGGTTCAAGAACCACAAATCACTGAACCGATTATGGAACATGAATAGGAACCACAAGTAGTTGAGAGCAACCTGTTCATGTAACACAAGAGCTTCGTAGATCTAGTAGAGTGCGCCAGGAACCCGAGAGGTATGGACTTCTCGTGACCGATTCCGGTGACACGATGCTCATAGATGATGAGCCTACTAACTATGAGGAGGCCATGAATGGCCCAGACTCTCAGAAGTGGCTAGAAGCCATGAGATCCGAGATGGAATCCATGTATGCCAACAAAGTATGGACTTTGGTGGAACCACCCGATGGGGCGCGGCCCATAGGGTGCAAGTGGGTCTTCAAGAAGAAGATCGACATGGATGGTAATGTGATTACCTATAAGGGCCGATTGGTGGCTAAAGGATTCAGACAGATTCATGGTATTGACTATGATGAAACCTTTTCACCAGTCGCTATAACCAAATCCATCCGAATCCTACTTGCGATTGCAGCATACCAAGACTATGAGATTTGGCAGATGGATGTCAAAACAGCATTCCTTTATGGGAATCTCCTCGAGGACATGTATATGATACAGCCGGAGTGTTTCGAGGATCCAAAGCAAGCCAACAAAGTATGTAAGCTGAAACGATCCATTTATGGATTAAAGCAAGCTTCTAGGAGTTGGAATCGACGTTTTGATGAAGTGGTCAAAGAGTTTGGCTTCATCATAAACGAAGATGAGTCTTGTGTCTACGGGAAGGTTAGTGGGAGCTTTGTAGCTTTTCTGGTCTTGTATGTAGATGACATACTACTCATTGGAAACACGTTCCCATGCTACAATCTGTTAAAGATTGGCTAGGGAAGTGTTTTTCAATGAAGGACTTAGGGGAAGCAGCCTATATACTTGGTATAAAGATCTATAGATATAGATCTAAGAGGTTGCTAGGACTAAGTCAAAGTACATATATTGATAAGGTGTTGAAACGATTCAACATGCAAGATTCTAAGAAGGGATTCTTGCCCATGTCACATGGAATTACTCTTTCAAAGAGTGGTTGTCCTTCCGATGAGATTGAGAAGGAACGCATGAGTAGAATACCCTATGCCTCGGCCATAGGATCTATCATGTACACCATGTTATGTACTAGACCAGATGTGTCATATGCCTTGAGTATGACAAGCAGATACCAATCCAATCTGGGTGAGAGTCACTGGATTGCGGTCAAGAATATCCTAATGTACTTGAGATGAACTAAGGATGCTTTCTTGATATTTGGCGGTGAGGAAGAGTTGCGTGTAAGGGGTTACACTGATGCAAGCTTCCAACCGACAGAGATGACTTTAGATCACAGTCGGGATATGTGTTTTGCCTGAATGGAGCAGCGGTGAGCTGGAAGAGTTCCAAGCAAGAGACGGTAGTTGATTCTACAAAAGAGCTTGAGTACATTGCTGCAAATGGCGCAGCAAAGGAAGCTGTTTAGATCAGAAAGTTTGTTTCTGAACTTGGTGTGGTTCCTAGCATTGCGGATCCAGTCGAGTTGTACTGTGACAACACTGGGGCGATCTCGCAATCAAAGGAACCCAGGTCGCACCTGAAGTCCAAGCATGTGCTCAGGAAGTTTCATCTGATTCGAGATATTATCGATAGAGGAGACGTTCGGATATGCAAGATTCCTACAGATGAGAATCTGTCAGACCCGCTTACAAAGCCGCTCACGCAGTGGAAGCATGAAGGGCACACTAGGAGTATGGGCATACGAGATGCGCCAGATTGGCTCTAGTGCAAGTGGGAGACTGTTGGAATAGATGCCCTAGAGGCAATCTAGTTTAGTACGAATTTATTTGTGGCTAGAAATTCATTTCTTATTTATTGGATATTTAATATAATGAAGTCCTTAGATTTACAATTGTGTTGTTTATCTTAAATATCCCTAGTCCAGTATATGATTAATGGGACAATCATCTATAGACTAGTATGGGGTTGGATTGATATGGAGATATCACGATCCAACACATAGGTGTGCATTAGGGGTAATTTTGCACTGGATTGACCCATCTCCGAGAAGGCTACATACATTATATGTTGAGTCACAAGCGCTTCTCGCGGTGCAATGGTATTTTCATCCTTAGACTTGAAGTCACTAGATATTCTAGTTGTGGATTATTGTGATTTTGGTAGCGTTAAACGCTACACCGTAACTGGGTAGTTATAAAGGCGTGTACTGGATACAATAAAAAGAAAGCTTAGAGATCGTAGTGGACGTAGATAGAATTTTTCCCTCCCTCATAACGGAAGCAAATATCCTAGGCCACTCGAGGGATAGTGCTTATAGAATGTCTGGCCAGACTCAAATAAATCGATATGGGATATAGATGTTATTTGCACGAATAAGGCTATTCCCATGGATCGAGAAACTATGTATTGGATATACGAGTGTGAGTTGTATGTCTCGTGTCCAATCCGGATATAGAGACAAAGGGATGAGACAATTACTTGTACAAGGTTATCAAGATGACTATTCTATTAGTTGGCTAGAATGGATGTTTTGCTAGAAACCGCTCCATATTAGCAAATAGTTTCTACCAACTAGATAGAACCTATGGGGTCACACGCTATATAGAGTTGAACTAGATTTGGGAATTAATTAATTGGATTAATTAATTAGAAGGATCACTTTGCAAAACCTTGCAAACTTAGTAGGGACTAATTTGCAAGGAAGGGACTAAATTGAATTCTAGTAGGACTAGAATAAGTCCTTTAGGTAGTTGGCAAGGAGTTGTTGGACTATATAAAGGACCTTCCTTCCTTCCTTCCCACGAATTATGCTCATTATTGAACATAACAAGAGTGGGAGAGAACAAAAAGGAGATAGAACAAGCAAACAAGAGGAGCCCGACCGCCCCTCTTGCCGTCGCCCGTCCCGTCGGCCACAAGGAGGCCGAGAGCCCCCTTTTGGTCTCGTTTTGCGTGATTTTTCTTCCTCTTCCTCTTTCCGGGCTAGCACCAAGGACTTGGGAGATCTAGGATCAACTCTAGGCGTGGATCAACCATAGAGAACGTGACACAATTCGCGTTTGAAGACATCAAAGGAGAACCCTAAGGTGTGTTATTGATTTCTTCTTTTACCATTATTATGTCTCTTGACTTGTGATCCTTGGAGGGTTTTGCATGGTTATTTTTTGTTTCCGTTGCGCATCCATGATTCAAAACCCTACAGTGGTATCAGAGCCACAGGTCGTAGAGCATAAACGTGGTTTATGTGTTACGTTTTAGTTGTTCTACACCTTAATTTGATTGATTATCGCGTAAAACAAGACAAATCAAGCATGGGATGCAATTTGTCAAAAATCTATCATAACAAGATCTAATTTTTGCATTGGATGCATGAATTGGTGAGTTTGAGAAATTTTAGGATCTTAGATCTAGGGTTTGGGCATCCTTGGGGAAGAAGGAGTTCTCCCAAAACAATGAAACTACCAAACTTGGGCACCAAGCAAGGGAGTTGTTTTTTGAAACAACTCCCTCAAGGAGGTTCGGCCCCCTAGGGGACCGCCCCTCTTGCTTGCCGCCCAAGATTGGCCGCCCTAGGGGCCGGGCGGCCCTAACCCGCGGCCTAGGCGTGTGGGTTATGGTCCGGCCCGGCCTAGGGCCTTGTGGTTCACCTTATTGGGCCCGGGCAATTTGATTGTTGGGCCCATGGACCGTTTTAACCCTAGAAATCCAAAAATCAATTAAAATTGACCAAGCGCGTTAAAATTGGATTTTAACTCTTTATGTGCAATTCGCATGGTGATTGGATATGGCCTTAGGATGTGGTTTGATGTGGATGTTTAATTTTGTGGATTGGTTTTACGGCCTGCGAGCTGATCAATTAATTGTAATAATTAATTAGGGTTTTATGGCCTGCGTGCCAATTTTTTCCTCAACTTGTGAGATTTATTTTATTTAGTATAGAAGTTAGCTAGTGCTAGATAAAGTAGACTGTTAGCCAAGATTGAAGAAAGGAAGCCCGAAGCCAAAGGAGACACAAAAGATGGAGCAAGGACCATGGAGCATTCCACATGACTATGAAGAATTGACCAAAAGATCAAGACGCATGGAGATGTGTTTGTTTTAGGGTTCATAGATAATTCCATTGGCTTGGAATTATCTTAGTCTAGAAAAGGCCATATACACATCACGTTTAATTTCTATTTTGTGGTTGTCTACTTTATTGTCTTATTATTGTGTGGTTGGTGTATGAATAATGCATGCAATTAGGATAATAAGATAATTAGACAACCCGGATCCGTTATTTGGAGTTGTGCCCAAACTCAAATAGATAGATTAGTTGATTTTGATCAACAAAACAATTAAAATTGAATTTGAAATCCCTCCAAATTCAAATATTGTGTTCTTGCCTTCTCGTTATTTAAACACTCATTATCATCATTATTTATCAAGTTCGTGCGTGCCAAAGCATGGCGACTTGGTTCATAATGATGGAATGCGATGGCACGTAATAATGTGCAATTGTTTAAATAAGAGGTTGAACACAACTGGGCTATTAATATGATTAAGAAACCTAGAGGCAATCAATTGGGATTATCCATATGGATGGATAAATAAGGAGTTATTTGCCCAATTGAACCAAGAGTTGCATATTGGATGCAATTGGAATTGTTCCTACCTAAAGTAGTCGAATTATGGGTGACTTGCCAAAGCAAGCTCATAAGGAGGTGAAACATGGATCTTGGCCCAATAGAAAATATAAGGATATTTTCCGCATTAATATCTTGAGGGTTATTAATCCGTAGTAAAATAGTGGGAGCTATATTTGATAAACTAGCCATTATTGAATATATTCAAAAATTCACAAATATTAAAACTTGCGTATTTTCCTTTTATAGAATTCCAAATGGCCAACAACTCATCGAGTTCACAACATTCCCTACGATCAGTCCTTGAGAAGGACAAGCTCTCTGGAACCAACTTTCTTGATTGGTACAGAAACTTGAGAATTGTTCTCAAGCAAGAGAAGAAACTGTACGCAATAGAGGAGCATGTTCCAGCAGGTCCAAAGAACCAAACACCTGCTGCCCTAAAGGCATATCAAAAGCGTGTTGATGACGCTAATGATGCAGCCTGCCTTATGCTATGAACCATGACTTCTGAGCTTCGGAAGCAACACGAAAACATGAATGTTGTCGATATGATCGAGCATCTGAAGCAGCTCTTCCAAGAGCAGGCAAGGGTAGAAATGTATGAGGTCTCTAAGGCACTGTCCAAGTGTCATCTGGCAGAAGGGAACCCTGTGGGACCCCATGTACTCCGTATGATCGGGTACTTGGAGAATCTCGCCCGACTAGGGTTCCCGGTTGGCCAAGAGTTGGCAACCGATCTCGTGTTGCAATCGTTGCCCGAGAGTTATGGACAGTTCATCATGAACTATAACATGAACGAGATCGTGAAACCACTGCCATATTTACTCAATATGTTGAGGACAGCTGAACAGAGTATCAACAAGGGAAAGGGCAAGGCCGTTATGATGGTACAGAAAGGAAAAGGCAAAAGGTTTGCCTCATCCTCCAAGGGCAAAGGCAAGTCAGTTGGCAAGTCCAAGGAACCTTCCCTTAAGCCTGTTGGTGGCATTGCCAAAGGTGTGACTAAAGGTGAGTGTCACTACTGCAGTCAGCCTGGACACTGGAGAAGGAACTGCCAAAAATATCTGGAGGACAAGAGTCCTGGAATAGTGATTCCACCACCACCAGGTATTTTTGTGTGGATGTCAATTTAACTGTCTCTACATCATGAGTATTAGATACTGGATGTGGATCTCATATTTGTCGAAATATGCAGGATCTAAAGAGAAGTAGGAGATTGGCTAAAGGAGAGGTAGATATGCGCGTTGGGAATGGAGCAAAGGTTGTTGCGTTGGCCATGGGCGTGTGCGAGCTATCTCTGCCTTCAGGATTAGTTTTAGAATTAAATAATTGCTAGTTTGTGCCTGCTATGAGCAGAAACATTATTTCTATTTCTTGTTTGGACAAGGATGGTTTTATTATTTCAATAAAGAACAATTGTTGTTCCTTTTATTTAAATAATATTCACTATTTTTAGTGCGCAATTATTTAATGGAATTTATGTCCTTGATCTAAGCAATCTTGTCTACAACATTAATGCCAAGCGGATTAAAATAAATGATTTAAATCCTGCTTATTTATGGCACTGTCGTTTAGGCCACATAAATAAGAAACGTGTATCTAGACTCCATAAGGATGGATTACTAGACTCATTTGATTTTGAATCATATGAGACTTGTGAGGCTTGTTTATTGGAAAAAATGACAAAGTCCCCTTTCAATAAGAAAGGTGAGAGGACTAGTGAGCAATTGGCGCTCATACATACCGATGTGGGTGGGCCATTTGCCACGCCTGCCAGTGGTGGTTGTGTCTACTTCATTACATTTACTGATGATTACAGTAGATATGGATTTGTGTACCTCATGAGGGCAAAATCTGAATCCTTTGAAGTGTTCAAAGAATTCAAGAATGAAGTAGAGAAGCAACTTGGCAAAAGTATCAAGGATCTACGATCGGATCGTGGAGGAGAATACTTAAGCCAAGAGTTTGACGACTATCTTAGAGAGTGTGGTATCGTGTCCCAATTCACTCCACCCGGAACGCCACAATGGAATGGCGTGTCTGAGAGGAGTAATCGAACCCTATTGGATATGGTTCGATCTATGATGTCTCAAACCGATCTTCCATTATCATTTTGGGGCTACGCTCTATTAAGTGCAGCTTTCACCATTAACTGTGTTCCATCCAAATCAGTCATGAAGACACCACATGAGATGTGGAGTGGGAGGCGTCCCACACTGTCGTTCATGAGGATTTGGGGCTGCGATGTCTATGTAAAACGTTTACAGTCAGACAAGCTCGGGCCAAAATCGGATAAGTGTAAATTTGTGGGGCACCCTAAGGAAACTAAGGGATACTACTTCTACAATCCAACCGAGAACAAAGTGTTTGTTGCTCGGACCGGAGTGTTTCTAGAAAGAGAGTTTGTCTCCAAAGAAGCAAGTGGGAGGAATGTAGAACTTGAAGAGGTTCAAGAACCACAAATCACTGAACCGATTATGGAACATGAACAGGAACCACAAGTAGTTGTGGAGCAACGTGTTCAGGTAACACAAGAGCTTCGTAGATCTAGTAGAGTGCGCCAGGAACCCGAGAGGTATGGACTTCTCGTGACCGATTCCGGTGACACGATGCTCATATATGATGAGCCCACTACCTATGAGGAGGCCATGAATGGCCCAGACTCTCAGAAGTGGCTAGAAGCCATGAGATCCGAGATGGAATCCATGTATGCCAACAAAGTATGGACTTTGGTGGAACCACCCGATGGGGCGCGGCCCATAGGGTGCAAGTGGGTCTTCAAGAAGAAGATCGACATGAATGGTAATGTGATTACCTGTAAGGGCCGATTAGTGGCTAAAGGATTCAGATAGAATCATGGTATTGACTATGATGAAACCTTTTCACCAGTCGCTATGACCAAATCCATCCGAATCCTACTTGCGATTGCAGCATACCAAGACTATGAGATTTGGCAGATGGATGTCAAAACAGCATTCCTTTATGGGAATCTCCTCGAGGACGTGTATATGATACAGCCGGAGGGTTTTGAGGATACAAAATAAGCCAACAAAGTCTGTAAGCTGCAACGATCCATTTATGGATTGAAGCAAGCTTCTAGGAGTTGGAATCGACGTTTTGATGAAGTGGTCAAAGAGTTTGGCTTCATCAGAAACGAAGATGAGTCTTGTGTCTACAAGAAGGTTAGTGGGAGCTCTGTAGCTTTTCTGGTCTTGTATGTAGATGATATACTACTCATTGGAAACGACGTTCCCATGCTACAATCTGTTAAAGATTGGCTAGGGAAGTGTTTTTCAATGAAGGACTTAGGGGAAGCAGCCTATATACTTGGTATAAAGATCTATAGAGATAGATCTAAGAGGTTGCTAGGCCTCAGTCAAAGTACATATATTGACAAGGTGTTGAAACGGTTCAACGTGCAAGATTCTAAGAAGGGATTCTTGCCCATGTCACATGGAATCACTCTTTCAAAGAGTGGTTGTCCTTACAACGAGATTGAGAAGGAACGCATGAGTAGAATACCCTATGCCTCGGACATAGGATCTATCATGTACGCCATGTTATGTAGTAGACCAGATGTGTCATATGCCTTGAGTATGACAAGAAGATACCAATCCAATCCGGGTGAGAGTCACTGGATTGCTGTCAAGAATATCCTAAAATACTTGAGAAGAACTAAGGATGCTTTCTTGATACTTGGCGGTGAGGAAGAGTTGCGTGTAAGGGGTTACACTGATGCAAGCTTCCAAACCGACAGAGATTACTTTAGATCACAGTTGGGATATGTGTTTTGCCTGAATGGAGCAGCGGTAAGCTGGAAGAGTTCCAAGCAAGAGACGGTAGCTGATTCTACAACAGAGGCTGAGTACATTGCTGCAAATGGCGCAGCAAAGGAAGCTGTTTGGATCAGAAAGTTTGTTTCTGAACTTGGTGTGGTTCCTAGCATTGCGGATCCAGTCGAGTTGTACTGTGACAACACTGGGGCGATCGCGCAATCAAAGGAACCCAGGTCGCACCAGAAGTCCAAGCACGTGCTCAGGAAGTTTCATCTGATTCGAGATATTATCGATAGAGGAGACGTTCGGATATGCAAGATTCCTACAGATGAGAATCTGTCAGACCCGCTTACAAAGCCGCTCACGCAGTGGAAGCATGAAGGGCACACTAGGAGTATGAGCATACGAGATGCGCCAGATTGGCTCTAGTGAAAGTGGGAGACTGTTGGAATAGATGCCCTAGAGGCAATCTAGTTTAGTATGAATTTATTTGTGGCTAGAAATTCATTTATTATTTATTGGATATTTAATATAATGAAGTCCTTAGATTTACAATTGTGTTGTTTATCTTAAATATCCCTAGTCCAGTATAATGATTAATGGGACAATCATCTACAGACTGGTATGGGGTTGGTTTGATATGGAGATATCACGATCCAACACATAGGTGTGCATTAGGGGTAATGTTGCACTGGATTGACCCATCTCCGAGAAGGCTACATACATGTTATGTTGAGTCACAAGCGCTTCTCACGGTGCAATGGTATTGTCATCCTTAGACTTGAAGTCACTAGATATTCTAGTTGTGGATTATTGTGATTTTGGTAGCGTTAAACGCTACACCGTAACTGGGTAGTTATAAAGGCGTGTACTGGATACAATAAGAAGCAAGCTTAGAGATCGTAGTGGACGTAGATAGAATTTGTCCCTCCCTCATAACGGGAGCAAATATCCTAGGCCACTCGAGGGATAGTGCTTATAGAATGTCTGGCCAGACTCAAATAAATCAATATGGGATATTGATGTTATTTGCACGAATAAGGCTATTCCCACGTATCGAGAAACTATGGATTGGATATACGAGTGTGACTTGTATGTCTCGTGTCCAATTCGGATATAGAGACAAAGGGATGAGACAATTACTTGTACAAGGTTATCAAGATGACTATTCTATTAGTTGGCTAGAATGGATGTTTTGCTACAAACCGCTCCATATTAGCTAATAGTTGCTACCAACTAGATAGAACCTATGGGGTCACACGCTATATAGAGTTGAACTAGATTTCGGAATTAATTAATTGGATTAATTAATTAGAAGGATCACTTTGCAAAACCTTGCAAACTTAGTAGGGACTAATTTGCAAGGAAGGGACTAAATTGAATTCTAGCAGGACTAGAATAAGTCCTTTATGTAGTTGGCAAGGAGTTGTTGGACTATATAAAGGACCTTCCTTCCTTCATTCCTACGAATTATGCTCATTATTGAACATAACAAGAGTGGGAGAGAACAAAAAGGAGATAGAGCAAGCAAACAAGAGGAGCCCGACCGCCCCTCTTGCCGCCGCCCGTCCCGTCGGCCACAAGGAGGCCGAGAGCCCCCTTTCGATCTCGTTTGGCGTGATTTTTCTTTCTCTTCCTCTTTCCGGGCTAGCACCAAGGACTTGGGAGATCTAGGATCAACTCTAGGCGTGGATCAACCATAGAGAACGTGACACAATTCGCGTTTGAAGTCATCAAAGGAGAACCCTAAGGTGTGTTATTGATTTCTTCCTTTACCATCGTTATGTCTCTTGACTTGTGATCCTTGGAGGGTTTTTCATTGTTATTTTTTGTTTCCGTTGCGCATCCATGATTCAAAACCCTACACTTGTATCACCCATACACACAAAAGTAAATAACAAGACATAAATAATAAACATCCACAAAAGAAGAAAAATAATGTGGCATGGATATGGCCCCTAGACTAAGATATTACCAAGCCAATGATAATATATATATTCCCTAAAGTGACAGGCTTATCTCCATGTGCTCCACGATAGTCGCGCGCCTAGGATGGGAGTCCTCATCGTCTTTGTGGCTTCTTGGTCCTCCAGTCTTCTTCTCCGTGCTCTTGTCTATCATCTAAATATCATAATTCTAGCCTAACACCTAGAATAAATAAATAAATAAAACCTGACATGTTGAGAAGATGATCAGATCGCAGGCCGTAAAATTAACTAAATATTACATTAATTAGCTCGCAGGACGTAAATCAAACCACAAAAATAAACATCAACAACCTAGGCCATATCCATCCACCATGCAACAAAGCATATAATACAGTTAAAACTAATTTTTAATGCGCTTGTTCAATTTTAGTTTGAAATTAGGCAACTAGGGTCAAAATAGTCCACGGATCCCACCATTCACCATGGCCGAACCACCCAAAGGACCAAGGCTAGGCCTTGGGGCGGTCGGCCGAACCTCACGCGCGCCTAGGCCGGCCCAACCCCTTGGCCAAGCCTAGCTTGGGTGGCAAGGCAAGGGGGCGGTCCCCATAGGGGGCCGAACCTCATATGGAATTGTTTTCAAAATAGTTCCTTGCCTTGTTGCCCAAGCTTAGTTGTTTCCAAGTTTAAAAAACCCGTTTTACAAACTTGTGCCCAAACCCTAATTCCTAGATCCAAAATTATTCACATCATATGTGATCATACTAACCAATTTTCACATCCAATGTTAAATTAGGTCTTGTTTGTCTTGAATCAAATTCAATTTGCATCTAATATGCCAATTCATTTCAGTTTTCGCGTAATATAAACAATACGGTGTATTAACTGAAATCGTAACACATAAAATTATGTTATGCGCTACGACCTGTGGCTCTGATACCGCTGTTGGGTTTTGATGAAGGTTACGTAGTGGAGTAATAAAATTAATCCTGCTCAAATCTTACCAAAGATCACAGGACAGGCAATCATAACATGGTAAGGGCATAGAAAATGTGTACCTTAGTTTGGGAGATCACACGAAGAATAGTGTCTTCGTCTCTATGAATATCCACACCTTGGATTCTTGATTGGATTCCTTCTCACCGCGGTGTGCTAGCAACGGAATAAGGAGGAAGATCACGCAAAACATAGAAACCACCAACGCCCGACGGGGCCGACGGCTGCAAAGGTGCGGACGGACAGGGGGGGCGAACCTCCTTGTCTTGTCTCTCTCTCTTGCTTTGTTATGTTCTCTCAATAATGAGTTGTGTTAGAGAAATAACAAGGTAGAGTTTCTTTATATAGTCATAACTCTTTATTAACTACATAAAGGTCTCAATACTAATCATGTCCTTACATGGATTAGGCCACTTGCAAATTAGTACTAGTAAGTTTGCTTGTGGTTGCGTTATGATCTTTTTATTAATTATTACCACTAATTAATACCTATATTCAATTTAATCCATCCGGTGTGTGACCCCAAAGGTTTCTACTTAGTTGGTAGTAACTCATTACTAACATGGAGCGGTGTCTAGCAACACATCCATGCAACCCATTTAATAGAAATAAGTTAGTGATCACAACAAACTTTGTGCCCAATGTTCATGTATTGAGTTATCCCTTTTTCTCTATATCCGGATTGGACACGAGACATAATAGTCACACATGTATGTCCAATCCATAGTTCCTCGATCCTGGGAATATGCTTATGTGAGCAGATAACATCAATATCTCCATATTGATTTATCTGAGTCTGGCCAGACATTCCCATAAGCACCATCCCTCGAGTGGCCCATGGATATTTGCTCCCATTATGTGGGAGGTAAAAATCCTCTCTTTGTAACCACGATCTCTAAGCTTGCTTCCTATCATGCCCGATAACTATCTTTATAGTTACCCGGTTAAGGCGCAACGTTTGATAATATCAAAGCATGATATTCCACAACTAGAGTATCTAGTGACTTCAAGTCTAAGGATTACAATATCATTAGCACTACGAGAAGCGATTGTGACTTTAACATAATCTAATGTATCCTTCTCGTCATGGGTCGATCCAGTATGCCATTACTCCTAATGCATACCCATGTGTTAGACTTGATATCTCCATATCAATCTACACACATACTAGTCTATAGTTGATCGTCCCGTTAATCAATATAATGGACTAGGAATATTTAAGATAAACAACACATTGCATCGAAGGACTTCATTATATTAAATATCACAATAAATAATAAATGAATTTTCTATCCAAAACATTGTTCATACTAAATATATATTGCCTCTAGGGCACATATTCCAACATCCCACACTACATTTTGCTCGTCCCGAGCAACTATCCAAGCCACAACTCAATCTCTCTAGTCAAACTCTCTCAAGGCTCACATAGTTCCAACTTTGCATACATTCCCAATTTATCATTGCATATCTTCCCTACGCCAATTGCATACTTTCTCCCACATTTCATACGTGTACCAACATTGCATACTAGTCCGAGGCGAAGACCAAATCAAACCCACCTTTTACTAGCCGACACAACTCGATTATACACAATGCACCTATATGCATATGAAATATTTACAATGCAAGTATTAAAATGACAATTTTTTTTCTTTTCTTTTGCGATATTGGGCAATCTCAATTAACTTAAACCGATTCTCATGGAGTGATGATCACTCTAGGGACAATGCATGAGTCGAAACTAAATTCGACAACGATAATTTCCCATAGTTAGTATTGAGAGCATAGCCTTACTAAGTACAAGAAATACCTACCTCTTCGCGTGTGTCGGTGAAATAAGAGGCTACGCTAGGCTAAGCCACGTTCAATATCCGAGCTCCTATTCCACTAACGGTTTTAGAATGATGAGGCTTAGGGACAAAAGGATAATCATGAAAAACAAGTCCTAAAGCGTCACATTCTCACATTAAATCCCGCATCTCACACACCCTCTCCATGAAGATATAAAATGTAACCCGAAACTAACCGTCTCCGGCCCTCGACTCCCTCAAACCCCGGTACAATAACGATCTCTGTTGCCACCGTTGCGAATCGTGCACAATATGCAAACTTTCGTTAATGAACTATTAGCTTCCACCACTCGTCTTACAATAAGCTCAACTTTATTTCTTTATTCCATCTCTTCTTTTTTTTTCTCTATTTTCTCTTATTTTTATACATTTATTTTTCCGTTTTTTTTAATACTAATCTCTAAAAAATCAACAAAAGTCTTCCAATTTGCGAGTGGTCTTCCAGGAGTAGCCAACAAATAATGTAGGGGGGAGGAAAATAAAAAATTCGATGAATATGTATCACAAGTAAGATTCATCTCCCCCTAACTCGATGAAATATACGGCGCCACCAAACCAAGGCGCAAACGATCGATGCACATGTATGGGGGTGGATTTGTCAAAAGTTCAATCTCCATGTCCGTAGTCCAATGTCAACACCCCCACACTAGAATATAATCTTGCCCCCTCTCAAGTAGTCAAGTGCATGAATCTCGTTCCTAATCCAACCGAACCTCCCACACCAAAATGAATGAAATCCTGTATCTAGACGATCCACCAACTAAGATCAACCACCCCATTATCGTGCGGATTAGATGTCACGCACTCACGGCTCTCCACAACTGTATCCATGGTGTAATGACATGGAACACCGCCACGCCGAAGCGCGCAAGCCTACCCACTCACCCTCGCATCCCCTCGAAAATATCAATTAACGCGCATGCAATCATGTAGAATCCACAAGTTTATGTCATAAAGCTCTCCCTCATAGAACCCCCTCAACTACGACTCCCTCGTGACACACAAAAATGGTGATTCTAAACGATATGTGATGAATGATAAGAATCATCACCCTAGGTCAAAAGGATATCAAATAAACCAAGGTCCGAATTGGGTTTTCTAGTGGTCCTACAAGGTGAGATCTAAAAACAGTGAGTTCTCTAATGTACATCCTCGCACAGCTGTTCTGTGTGCTACTACGAGCTGTCTGGCGACTGCCTAAGACGTACACATGAACGTTTGGCTTGTATAGTTCACACCTAGCTCAACTCTTGTAAGAAAATAAGGCACACACTTAAGATTTGGAAATCAAGTAAGTGTATTAAAATATGTAGGCATTCCCGTAAAGAAAGTCTCTCTATACGTACTAGGGGGAACTCACATTGTAACTCTCGGTCGCAAATCACGCCCTATGCCTAAAATTCTCACACTCCTCAATTTTGCCGAATTTCAGCTTCTTTTTATGATTCTTTCTCAATTTTTTTTTAATTTTTCATTTTTTTTTTAGAATATTTCCTAACTCTATATGCAATGGCCAACTTGATTAACGACTCGATAATGGGTAGGGGGATTCAACAATTGAAATGTGCAGCCATAATTATGATTAACGAAAAGGAAAATAAGGACATAACAAAAAATTAACTATATGTAACAGGTGATGGAATACTCGACTCGACTGGCTAGTAAAAAGGTATAACCACCCCCACACTAGGATGCATTGTTGTCCCCAACGATACGACGAGGACTCAACAATCCTAATGAAAGGTCTCTCTCATATCTACTCCTCATCAGAGCCCGGAGCATCCTGCTCTCCAAGCTCCTCATCCTCCTGATCTTCCTCTTCTTCTTCCAACTCATCCTCGCTGGGTAGAACCGGATACTCGAACTCATCCTCCTGAAACTAAGGATCAATAGTCGGTATCAGTGGGACAAAGTACTCTTCTGCCCGAAAACTAGAATGTACTACCCATCGGCCCACCATATGGATGAAATTACCCAGCTTCACCTGATTTCTCCTTGAGAGAGCAAACTGGTGCATTCTATCCAATCTATCCCGGGCCATCTCCTCTTTCAAGTGGTCATAGGCCACCTGATTGTCAAACCGCGAGGTCAGTTTCTTTTTTCCCTTACCCTTGGTTGTGGCCGACTCATCAAACCGAGACCACTTCCAGTCGGTGAATCTCTTCAAGTCCATATCCCGTTTAACCACTACTTCCGCAGTCTTAGCAAAATGAGTCAACGGGCAAGTATTATAACACCCGTGGAATTTCTAAGGGCTAAATGCTATTTCAAAACTTTGAAGGTCAATGTGAAATATTTTAAGCAAATCAGCGCCAGTTGTCTAGACAGAGTATAATCTCAAATTCGAATAGAATAAGAGTGTTTTTGCAAATTTTCATAATTAATAAATACCATGGGTTACCCGAAAAGTTTTGTAATGACAAAAAACACCCTATTGTGAAAACTATATGTTCACCACCTTCAAATTCTTGCCACCTGGCCTAATGAGGTTTCAAACTCACAGTGCACCCTTAACTTTATATAAACCAGCTGCAAAGTGAGTTACAAATCATTCTTTTGTGAAGAAAACCAATCTTCATATTCAAATTATTTCCCCTACCAAAAGAAACAACCGCTAACACCAGCAGCAAAGCAAACACCATCTCCACAAATTCATTTTTCAAAAATGCTACCACCCCAAACTCTCCATAACCAGGAGAAGAAAATCCCCTTATTAATTTTATATTCAAGCTGTGACAAGGAGAAGTGGGTAAGTTTGTAAGAACCCTAGAAATGCTCAATCAAATTCCTTCTCCCAGATCAAGTTTCAGTGCAATTAACCTACTTCTCATTTCTCATGGGGATGATAGGAGTCTATAGCACCCAAGAAACCAGTTTAACTCATCGGGAAGTAACCACGTCGCTGGAAACTGGGCTGGAGCCGCCAGAATATTCTCCTCTCATAGGAGACTTCGGTAAACCCCTCCTTCTAGCTTGGTTCTCTTCGCAAACAATGTGGGCATGATCCCTAATACTCTAGGAATTCATTTCAAACATCAAAACATGCCAAGAAATTGGTTTGTATTGAATTTGATCATAGTTCTTCATTTTTCCGGCACTTAATCATGCCATGAAAACAGGGGTGTAACTCTTTCATGTCTCAACCAAATAATGAGAAAATTGATTTTGTGTGTTGGTGGTATAACATACTGCAAATCTCATGTTAATTTCACTTCATGATTCGGGTCCCTAGATCACCTGAATATCACTCCAAAGTCTTGGAGAAAAAATGAAATGAGATGGAACTGCACATTCATGCTTAGTGGATTTTCGATTGTCATGCTACTTTAACCCTCTGTAATTGATATGTTTGAAGATTAAAACCCTTGTGAGTTTGTAGGGGACCTTCTCATAAGACAATGTCAAACAAAACTATGAAGAATGTGAAAAGTCATATTAAAGAACTGTTAGCTCTAGAGAGGCGTTCTTGATCATATTGTGTGCCTAGGAGACCTGCTCCGGACCATGTAGGTGATATTTAGATACAATGCGATTATGGGGGTGTTGGCACAGAATGATGCAGATCTTAATATTGTCTTTGCACACCTGTAACTCAACATGTACTTTATGAAATAAACACCCAACTAGACCTTATCACTCTTGTAACCAAGTAATGCAAATTTAAAGCTGAAATCAATATCTAATTCGTTCTCTAAAGCACCTGAAAAATGGTTTGAAATAGCTGTTTGAAACATGTTCTTTAAATGTTATAAAACACCTTGATTTCTTCCGATTCATGGGATCATAACTTCATCAATATCTAACCAAATTGAACCCCTCTTGTCGCTGTGCACTCACGGCACATCTCTTTACATGGTTATGCTGAATTCCCGAGCCAATGGAAACTTCCAAAGTGTTGAAATCACTATTGAAGTTGCCGCCATAATGTGTTTATATAGACATTAGTCATATAACAATTATTTTGTCGAACTTCCAGTATGCGTGTATCTTTCTTCTCTTAATGAAATAAACTTCTGCATCCTCATGCATTTACGTGGTTGTGATCTCTTTCAATTGATGCATGGGTTGCTTCAAATATAATTACTAATTTCATTATTCTTGTCCTGCAACTTAGGTTACTCGAAACTATGAATCTGTGAAGTGTAAAATAAATCCAAGTGTTGGATCAGTTTGAACATGCCAACTTTGGTACATCATATCTCCTTGATAAGAGCTTAGAATGTCAATATGCTTTCTCCTGCTAGAAGTTTACATTGAACACTTCAAAACACATTCTATGAGTCTTCAAATTGTAAATGAATTTTTCAGAATTTGAGCCTAAAGTTAACTACCTTTCGTTTTTGGTATGAATAGTAAACCACTAGCCATCTTTGGATTGTTATAACTTCTTTGGTACTTAACCAAATTTTATGCTTTTTCTTATGTGAGAAGTTGGTTGATAATACTACAAATATCTCATAGAGAAGAATTTTCTAGTTTCCTAACAGATTGATCAGAAATCAAGCCCGAAGTGGCGACCTCAAAACAGTAAAATCTCATCAAAATAATATAAGTATTGGTTAATGATTTTGTCCTACTTTGTATAAAATTATCTCCCTGTGTATTTTGAATCTTTGAGAGGTCAACTATGTTCTAGAAACCTGATACTTCAATGTACAAGTCCTTATTTTCAGATTCTCAATATCCTTTCTCAATTGACCAGAAACTGACTGTAAAGTTGACCAGTAAAGAAGATTTATTTATAACTTGGACTTTATGATTTGACTTTTCAGGTGAGCTAATTGACCAAATTAACCTTCTATAAAGTTGATCATAATAACATTCTAAGTGAAGGGGTCAAGTTTGACCAAGTTTAACTTTCTGAAAATCCGAGTTTGGCTGAGCTGTATAGGAGGGGCAAATCGATAATTTTGCACTAATTTGAATTAGATAGGGAAATCCTAACTCTGGGCTTGAGATCATGCCTATGTAGCAATTTCATAATATTTGGATCTAGTCTACACCTATCTGGGTTGAAACTGACTAAAAGTCAACTGTAGGGGATTATCTGCAGTTTTGTTAAATTATATGGATTTGAATGCAATTAAGTGAAGGTTATAGAATTCAATACTGAGTGTATCAGGAGGGGATACAAATCATGTTCAGACTTCATTGAGTATCACTGGAGGGTTCATGAACAGTTAGTGACTGTCCTGAAGAGACTGGGTTGTTCGGGGCAAAATAGTATATTTGGTTGGGCGATCAACATAACATCTGCATATTCTTTCTTCCATAATTAGAGGACATGCGTTAATAACATGTATACTCAAATGGTATAGCGGTTTTTGGCATGGATTAGTGATTGCTGGATTATGAAATCAGCTATGCTGATCAGGAAACTATGCTGGATATCAGGTATAAATATGTATGCTTGCTCTATTGCATTTGTTCCTCTAAGTTGATAGCCCTTGTATGAATAGTATGGTTACGAGTTGTGATATGTGATGGTATGATCTTCTTCGTAAGTTCTGTTATCTTCGGACAACTGGGAATTGTCTTTGGACGTTGTGTTGTGTTCGGACAACTGGGAACTGTCTTCGGACCTTGTGTTGTCTTCGGACAACTGGGAATTGTCTGCCGACATAGTAGGAAACTAGTACTACTCTTTGGACTGATGTCCACCAGGAGGTGTGCACACTTAAGGTCTAGTTGGTCTTGGTGGATTGATTTGCCTTCCTTGTCGGAAGTGAATCTGGTCTTCACGACCCTCTGGATGGTGGGATTTGGAATCCTCCATATAAGGTTGTATGGTGGTGATGGTTTGGATGATTGATGATTCCTTGAGTTACAATTTACTGGTGCTCTATTTGTGTTATATGTGGTAATGTGACAGGGTCCTGGATTTAGCGTCTGTAAGTTTTAGAGTTCAATGATCTCAAAATCTATTTATATTATTTTCTTAGTACTATACTACTTGCCATATTTTCTAACTTGTGTGGATATTTTTTTATCTTTTCAGGTGAGTACGTGGGAATTCATGAATATAGTCAATCATTTAGAAATCCACATAGTATAATAGTAAGTTTGATTTACGTTTCAGTTTCTGTAATTCCGTCTCGTAATAGAACCGTTAGGGTTTGACTCCTTGCTAAGGCATTCATGTGCCTTAGTGGACGACACTCCCATGAGTCTGGGGGTCTTCTTGCAGATTTCACAGCTCTGAGGGATGGGGGTGTTACAAGTATGACCGAGCCGTAACTTTTTATCTTTCCTTACCCTCTCTAAACAATTGGCCCAAATCATCTTAGGGGTGTCTACTGTATCCCCTGACCACCAACACAAGGCTAAGACACACAATTTGAAAGAATATGTGGGATTCTGTGTGATTCCCAGAACCCAGTTCTCCAACAGCTCACAACACCATCTCGCCTCGGCTCTAAAGTAATTCTTGTGAGCCTTCCACTGAGGCACATCACCTCTCCTGTCCCATGGGTCTACTCCTCTTTGAAAGCAGAAGACGTTCACCCTATAGCATATACCCTTGCTCCTCACAATATTATACACACAATCGTCTCGTAAACGTGGAAATCCAAGCGCCATGTGAATAGGTTCTAGCGTGAAGGGTATCCAATTGACTCTGCAATAAACGATACGCAGGTTTTGGCTCTCACCACTTTTGGCATATCAAATTGAGCCAAAATTCTCGGGCAATGTGTGAGCTCGACATCCCTACCAATTTGAACCAATTAATTAATTTTTCACGCTCAAATATAGCCTTTATGGGCTCGGGCATATCCTTATGCAAAGGAAACTTTCTATGCGGTTGCCCTTGCTTTTTCAAATAGTTGTCCACAAAAGAGTCAAGGTGGGCCTTGTACGTCACAAATCAGTAACTATCATATAACCTGAGGCACACGCTACTCTCTTTTATATTCACCATAGCTTTCCTTCTACCTACAATTTCCGGGTCATTAGGTAAATTTCTAGCTAGAATAGGGTACTTGGGTGATTCTGGTATTTCCTACGGAAGATCACCCGAGCCGGACGCCTCGTGAGACGACCCCTCACCGATTTTTCGTTTCTTTCCACCTCCTACCATTTAGACTCTCACTTTATGAATAAAACGCAACAATGAGTGCACGGTGACAAGAAGTGTGTACAAAAAGAAACACGTAGCAAATTCAACACGTAGGCCTAGGACACTAATCAATCGCCCCCAAATTCGCTACTAAGCAAAACAAAGAAAACGAGCTTTTACTCAATGTGCCTACAAGTCGTTAAATCGAAATGCTAGACAAGGAGTTACCTATGGCACCGGGAGTTCCCTTCTTACGGGTGCCGTTTCCGCAAAAAATTCACCAAGAAGGGCTGAAATCAGCCGGTGAAATTTTTTCCCGGAAAATTGAAAATTTTGTATTTTTTGAACTCTCCTTGTAGTTCCCTTCACTAGTCCCTCCTTACATTTTTTTCCAATTCTACCTCCAATGCTTCAAATTTCGGATCTAGGAATGGAACCCTAGACTTTTGTTCACCCCCAAACACGTCCTTGCAGCTTGAATCATGAAAAATACCAAGAACTAACCTTCTTCTCCTCTATGGCGCGAGCAAAACCCTTGCTTCCTTTCCAAATTTGAAGAATTTTCGAGATCTGGTGTTCTTGGTGAAGAAGGGAGAGAGAGAAGAAGAGGTCGACGGGTTGTGTTGTGAGAATGAAACTCTTTTTTTCTTTCTTCTTCTTCAAACTTGTATGGCGTCCCACATGAGTTTCTAAAAATACCCCTCATTAAACCCCCTCTCTTCTCTGTAGCCGCTGCCCTTTTCTGTCATTCTGCCTGTTGTCTTTGCACGAAGACTTTTTTCTTCGTACGAAGAGTCTTCATACAAAGACATCTCCCCTTCGTACAAAGGTCTTCCTATATAGATACCGAGAGCTGTTATGTGAAGACTTTTCTAGCAATCAAAAAAAAATTTAAGTAATTTTTCTTCGTAAGAAGATAATTCTCTTTGTACGAAGAGAATCCTGAGCAGACCAAAAAAATCATTTTTGACCGTTTTATGCTTCTTTGATCGTGTCTTTGCTTTCCGAAGGATCTCCTCGTCCTCGAGATTCTTTTTATAAAATAAAAAATTCCCAAAGTACGGGGAATAATTTATTCTTCAATTTCGCTCCAAGAAAAGCGTGTTTGGCATTTCCAGATGCTTTTGGTCGCGTTTTATTCCCTGGAGCATCCTTTTTGACATAAATGTTGCGTTCGAACTCCGAAATATTCGATTCACCTGTTCACAGAAATCTCTCAGCCACCCCCACACAATGGCACTCTTCAATCCCGCTTTCAGCACTGTTTGCAAAAATTCTCCTCGTAATCCGTGACATTGTGTCAACTTTCCCTATTTTTCAATTCGTTCTTCACTTATCTCAAGATGGGGAGTCCGGATATTCATTCTTCCTCAGGTGCGTGTGTTGAGTGAGTGTAGGAATGGCCTCCTCCTTCAATTTCTTCATTCCGGACCCTGATACGCGTTTTGGGCAACTTTCTCGATTTTCCTAAAATTCTTCATACGCGCATCAAGACGGGGGATCAGAAATAGGCCTTTCACCTAGAATTCTTGCACACACTCATTGGAAATATTAGTCCCACTCTCTCGCACGTCTCAAACAATTTAAACCGAAAGAAACATACACAACAGTATTTAAATCTACACTAAAGCAATAAATAGGTTTGGTTGCCTCCCAACAAGCTCTTGTAATTTACGGTCGACGGCCCGACCCAGTTACCTCCAACGAGATCAGATTTCGGGAACTGCACTAAGGCGCTCAATCACCCCAATAAAATTTCCGTCCACATATGACTTTGCTCTCTGTCCATTCACTTTGAACCAATTACCGTTTTTAGCTTCCACTTCAAGTGACCCCCATGGATAAACCTCGGTAATTGTGAAAGGACCACTCCACCTTGATTTCAACTTGCCCGGAAACAATTTTAGACGTGCGATGAAGACTAATACCTTCTGGCCCACCTTGAAGTCTCTCGGAATGATATGCTTATCGTGCCATTGCTTGGTTCTCTCTTTGTATATTTTTGCATTCTCACAAGCCATCAATTGAACTCTTCAAGCTCTAATAATGCCTGTTTGTGTTGCTAACGAGAGAGCTTAGTCCAAGTTGATTTTCTTCAATGCACAAAAAGCCTTGTGCTCAAGTTCAACCGGGAGATGGCATGACTTCCCAAATACTAGCTGGTAGGGAGACATGCCCAAGGGAGTCTTGTATGCTGTCTGATATGCCCATAAACAGTCATCCAAGTGTAGGGACCAATCTTTGTTTCCCGATTTACTGTCTTCTCTAAAATTCCCTTGATCTCCCGATTTGACACCTCAGCTTTCCCATTTGACTGAGGATGGTAGGCTAGTGATATTTTGTGTGTCCTCGCCCCATATTTGCTCAAGACGTTGGAGAATTTCATGTTCACCAAATGCGTTCCCTCATCACTAATAATGGCCCTGGGCGTCCCAAACCGCGTGAAAATATTCTTGCGCACAAATCTCTCTACTGTAGCGCCATCGTTCTTTGGACAAGCCATTGCTACCCTCTTGGTCACATAATCAACAGCCAAAAGAATATAGATATTACCAAGAGAAGAGGGGTATGGCCCCATGAAATCAATGCCCCAAACATGAAACGGTTCTTCCTCCAACACGAAATTTTGAGGCATCTCGTTTCGGTTAGAAATATTTCCGGTTCTCTGACACCGGTCACACTGCTGCACAAATAGATCGGCATCCTTATGCAATGTAGGCCAAAAGAGTCCAATCTAAAGTACCTTGGTCATTGTGCGCGACTTGCCAAAATGACCCCCACAATTCAACTCGTGGCAGTGTCTGAGAATATCTAAAGTGTGGCTCCGCTACACTTCTCCGCAATACATTATCTGCTCCCAGCTTGAACAGATATGAATCATCCCAAAAATATTTTCGTGAATCTGCAAAGAATTTATTCCTCTGGTGGGAAGACATGTCCTTGGGAACAATATTGAGCGCCTTGAAATTTGCGAAATTAGCAAACCAATGCACAACTGCTACCACTACCATAAGCTGCTCATCCGGAAAATCCACTTTGATAGGCACCTCCTCATGCTTCACATTCTCAAACCTGGACAAGTGATCCGCCACGACATTCTCTACACCTTTCTTGTCCTTGATCTCTATATCAAATTCTTGCATCAGAAGTACGCACCTGGTCAATCTCGGCTTTGCATCATTCTTGGTGAGAAGATACTTGAGAGCGCCATGGTCAGTAAAGATTGTCACCTGCGAACCCACAAGATAGGGAAGAAACTTGTCCAATGCAAAAATAATAGCTAGCATCTCCTTTTCTATGGTAGCATAGTTTACCTGAGCACTATTCAAAGTCCGGCTAGCATAGTAAATGACATGAGCCACCTTGTTTTTATGCTGTCCTAGCACTGCTCCCACTGCATAGTCACTCGCATCACACATGAGCTCAAAAGGTAGGGTCCAATCTTATGTGGTGATGATAGGTGCGCCAATCAGCTTCTCCTTGAGTAAATCAAAATCTAACTTTCATTCCACATTTAAATGAAATACCGCGTCTTTCTTAAGTAAGCTAGACAAAGGTTTTGTGATCTTCAAAAAATCTTTGATGAACCGTCGGTAGAACCCTGCATGTCCCAAGAAACTCCTTACACGTTTGACGGAAGTAGGGTATGGAAGTTGATCAATAACCTCAATCTTTGCCCGATCCACCTCTAAGTCTTTGCTCGAGTTTTGTGCCCCAAAATTATGCCTTCATTAACCATGACGTGACACTTATCCCAGTTGAGAACTAGGTTGGTGTCAATACATCTATCAAGAATTTGGGCCAGCTGCTGCAAACAATCATCAAATTCATCACCATAAAAGGAAAAATCATCCATGAAGACCTTTAATTTCTGATCCATCATGTCCGAGAAGATCGACATCATGCACCTTTGAAAAGTACCAGGCGCATTGCATAACACGAAGGGCATGCGTCTGAAAGAAAAGGTCCCATAGGGACAAGTGAATGTCGTCTTCTCCTGGTCCGCTGGCTAAATGTCAATCTGGTTGTACCCGGAGTACCCATCCAGAAAGCAATACTGAGAATGATGCGCCAGTGAATCAAGCATATAATCAACAAATGAGAGGGTAAAATGATCCTTCAATGTGGCATCATTGAGTTTGCCATAAGCCGTATATTGTGCTGGCACACTGTGGGGATGATCCCCTTGATATCCGCTATGGTCCATCCCATATCTACTTTCCTACCCTGCAATACTTTGTGCAATTGCTCCTCCTGTTCCCTGTCTAAACAAGAAGATGCAATAACAGGTAAAGTTTCATTAGATCCAGATATAAATATTTCAAATGTGCAGGTAAGGGTTTTAATTCTAAAATAGGACCAATGAGTCTCCATAACTTGCTCTTTTTTGATTCAATTAAGCAGAGCAAGTTCTTCATATCCTCCTCATTCGGTGTGTATGCCTCCACACCAAAGCACTGCTCACTCACCGCATAAGCGGGAAACTTCATTATTTTGAAGACATTGAATGCCACCTTCCCATCGTTGATCCACATCGTCAATTCTCCATTGGCAACATCAATGATAGTCTTTCCCGTGCAAGGAATGGTCGTCCGAAGATAAGTGGAACATCATCATCGGCCTCCATGTTTAGAATAACAAAATCAGCGGTAATGACGAGTCCCTTGACTCCCACTATTACATCCTCCAAAACGCCCCGTGGGCGTTTGATGGTGTGATCCGCCATCTGCAAGCACATCCTGGTCGGTTTTGGTTCTCCCACACCAAGTTGCTCAAAAACAGACGTGGGCATTAAATTAATGCTTGCGCCAATATCACATAATGTATTCCCATGAAACCCATCTCCTAGTGTCACAGGGATGATGAAACCACCCAGATCTTTCATCTTCTTTGGTAACGCCTTCTGAACCACAGCGCTACATACTTCATTTAGACTCATGGTCTCAAAGTCATCCATGCGCCTCCTATTAGAGAGGAGGTCCTTGAGAAATTTTGCGTATTTCGGAATTTTTGATATGGCCTCTGCAAATGGGATATTCATGTGCAACTTCCTGAAGATATCCACAAAATTCTTAAAGTACTTTGCATCCTCTTGACTCTTCGACCTCTGCGGGTATGGCACACACACACTATACTTTTCCTTAGGCTTTTGCTTCTCACCCAACTTCCTCACCATGTCCTTTAATCGGGCACTCACGGTAGGCACGAGAATCTCATCCAAAGCCTTGTAAGTGGCCTTAGTTGCTACTGCTCGCGCGTGGCTTGGATATGGAGGATCCTCAGTAGTCGTGCCACTGCGAGTAGTAATTGCCTTCAGCTGTTCATGTGGAGTGATAGTGTTGGATGGCAGCATCCCTGGTGGGAGCCTCTGATTCTGATTGGCAATTTTCCCAATCCGTGTCCATGATTATTCATTGTAGCTTCCATGGAAACCAAATTCTCATTTATCTTTGATAATATGTTGTACAAGTCTGGCTTTTGCAGTTGTTGTGCCTGCAGGTGCGGAACTTGTCTCTGAGCTTGATACTGAGAAGTAGGTTGCTGACCTGGTGCATAAAGTCCACAATTTGGGTTGGCATAGCTAAATTTTGGGTGGCCGCGATTATTGGGATGGTATGTGTTAGGCCACTGCTGATGTCTCATGAAATTCACATCCTCAACACTACAATCATATCCCTGACTCTCATCTGCTAGTCGTTCACCCATGGGTTTTACCTGTGATGGAGGTTGCATGCCGTGAAATGACGAGGTCATGGATTCAAGCTTTTGCTCTATAGACTCAATTTTATTGACTAAGGTTGCATCCCCATGTTTTGAATACCTACCAGTCTCAGACCTCGTAGTCTCTCTCTTAGATACATTATTCAGCAAATCCTGAGCTCGCTGTGTTCCAAGTCCCATAAAATTACCTCCAGCTAGCATATCCAACTGATCAGCCATTTCCTTATATAAGGCATTGTAGAAATAATGGAGGAGATTGTGCCATGGCTCCCCATGATTCAGACATCTACGTAGAATTTGGCTGAACTTTCTCCATGCGTCTCCCAATGACCTGTCTTCTTCCTGAGTGAACTTTGTAATCTCAGCCATTTGCTGAGAAACCCTGGATAGTGGAAAATATTTCCTCAGAAGTTCATGACAGCAATTTGCCCATGTCACAATACTCCCAATTGGCAGTTCCATAAGCCACTTCTTGGTTTTTCCAGATAAAGAGAAAGGAAACAACAGTAGCTTAACTGTTTCATATGGAATCCTTTGGTCATGAAAAGTTGATATAATTTGCTCTAAAACAAGTAGATGGTGGTTGGGGTCATCTCCTGGAGCTCCATTCAATGCGCACTCATCACGAACCATACTAATCATGTGCTGGTGTAGCTAGAAGTTTTGGGAATTGATAGCATGTTGGTGTAGTTCTGAAATAATCTACCATGGGGTGGCATTGAATTTCAGCATTAATCATTGTGCCAGAACATTCTGCGCATTGTTCCCCCCATTGTTACCTCCATTATTTCCACTGTTATTACCTCCATTGTTTTCAGGTGGTACACCTGCACCGGGAAGTAGTGGTGGATTCAGGCGTGCCATGGCTGCTTGCATCTCATCCATTTGAGCTCTGAGCTGCTCAGTTTCTCTTGCTTGGTTCGCTGCATCAGCCAGCTGCAGCTCTAGCTGCTTCCGCATCTTGCATACCCTTGCGGATCCTTTCAAACTCAACTCTAGTTTTCTCGTCCATAGTAACTGAGCTTGTCTTCCTCTTGTCTCTACGCTGTGCGCGTAACAAGGTTTCCGGATCTTCAAGTGTGGGGTGCAAAGGCTCGTCTCGAGAACGAGACATGCACCGTGAAATCCAACCTGAAAACACAGATCACATACAGAAAGTAGGTGATTAAAAGATATAACAAAAAATAAAAACTCCCTAAGGCTAGAATTATAACTAATTTTAGCCAAATTCCCGGCAACGGTGCCAAAAACATGACACGCTCCAACTGCAAGTGCTTTGTTTTCGGTGTAGTAATAATCTGAAAATTTTGGTTGTCGAACCCAAGAGACTTCTTTATAAATGAGATATTATATCCAATTCTTATGTGGGCAAAGCGCTAGGTTTGTTTACTAATTCTACTGAAATTGAAAAGAACAAGTATCCCATTTAACCAAATGATTTGCTTCACGATTAAGGAAGATGATTTTTTTGATGGTTCCTTACTAAGCTGACGAAATCAGGATATGTCTACGGGTCACTAACGATGTCACACCACGTTGGATTTATGTTTTCATAACACGATGATACTTTGTTAAGTTAAACGAGCACTCATGTGTTGAAGATTCCTCAACCAACACCTATTCTTAAACTATCGTAGCTGATTCCTCTAGTCTACTCAAGTTCAAGCATGCGTCATAATCATTAGTCTACTCTTCGTTCTTAGCTAACTAGCAAGATTACTCAACCCCAGATATGGCTAGTGTGTGTTTCAAGTTTCCAGGCAACAAACGTTGATTCCTCTAACATTCATAACCTAGCTCAATCTTATTGATACGTCTAACAATAGAAAATATGAATGATGATCATAAAACACACATAACTCAACAAAAGATCATCAATTAAGCTAGAAAGCATGAACTCAAAACCATAAAACACCAACTGTGGTGATCAAACCCTAGTTCGCTATGAGATATCCCGAAATAAGAGTTTAGCTACTCAAAGAAATGATCAAAATACAAAGTTCTATGATCATAATCCAAAGAACAAGAGAAAATATGAAGTTTTAGAAGTCAAAAGAATGATCCCAAGCTTCCTCTCTCGTTCTCCAAGCTCCAAGCACGAGTTCCAACGCTAAGGTTGTCTAAAAACCTCCCCAACTACTGATAATCACGACCTAATTAGCTTGAATACGTTTCCATAAAGTTATTACAAAGTTTTGAGAAATTGCATAAAAATCCCGTCAGAACCACCTCTGTCAGAATTCTCTTCGTACGAAAATAATTTTCTTCATACGAAGAGTCTTCTTATGAAGACATTTTCTCATTGTACGAAGCTCTTCCCAGATAAGTACTGCAATCTGCTTTGGGAAGACATTTTTAGCATCCAAATTTTGGCTAAGTCCCAAGTCTTCGTACGAAGACTTTTGTCTTCCTACAAAGACTCCTTCATTCTGCACTTTCTTTTTGCCTTTTTTTGTTGAGTTCCTCGTTTCCGAAGCTTGTTTCCATCTCCCGCATGATAATTCAATCCCTATTTTCTTACGAATCACAACAAGAAAAAACACAACACGCGATCATATCACAATAAAATATCAAAATTACACTAAAACGCCCGAATTCAACAAGAATAGTTCAAGAACTCATTTTCACAAATATTAGCACGATTTACTCAAAAATACGACAAATTCTCCATGTTGAGCACACAAAACGCATAAAGGTAAGTAATAAAATAACTCCAAAACGGAGTTTTAAATAGCTCTTATACCAAAGTCAAACATGTCAGAAAAGTGTCAGATTTAAGACCTATATCAATGTGCTTAACAGTTTACAAAATTATCATCGAGGCTTTAGCCAATCGATTGAAGATTGTTTTAGAGGAGCTTATTTCAGATAACTAGAGTAATTTTTTGCCTGGATGCCTATCTCTGACAACATCATGGCAGTCCACGAGATAATGCATTCAATGAAGACAAGGAAGAGTAAGAATGGGATTACAGGTATCAAACTTGACATGAGTAAAGTTTATGACAGAGTTGAATGAGACTTCTTACCTGCAACTATGGAGCAGATGGGGTTCGACATGAAATGTATTTTTGTGGTTATGCAGTGCATCACCACTGTCTCCTACAGTATAATGGTGAATGGTTCTATTCACGGGAAGATTAATCCGGAGAGGGAGTTGCACCAAGGGTATCCGTTGTCCGCTTATATATTTTTACTCGTCAGTGAATTACTCTCTCTGAACATTACAAAGCTGATTACTGAAGAAGAAATTTTGGGTGCAAAATCTTCACGAGGCAGCCCGATTGCGTCGCATTTATTTTTCGCGGACGATAGCTTGATCTTCACCAAAGCTCATGTTCCTGAACTGACATGTCTGATGCATTTGTTATAGGTTTTTGAAAGGTCCTCAGTCCAATTTCTCAACGCCCAAAAACTGTCAATGGTCTTCTCTGACGGTGTTGATGATTTATTGCAATAGCAGCTTAGCCATCTATGTGGGATTCCCATAGAAAAACAGCCATGAAAATTACTTGGGGCTGCCGATGGATTTCGGTAGAAGCAAGAGGGCAATTTTTCAAAAAATTATTGAGATTATAGCTGCAAAGCTCAAAGGATGGAGGGAAAAGACATTGTAAGTCGCTGGGAAAGAGCTTCTAATCAAAGCGGTGGCTCATGCAATCCCGAACTATGCTATGAGTAGTTTTTGCTCCCAGTTAGTATCTGTAAAGATATTGAAAAGTTGATTCGTCAATTCTGGTGGGGTGACACTTCATAAAAACTAAAAATTCATTAGAAAAGATGGGGAACTCTAAAGAAAAGCAAGGATATGGGGGGTTTAGGCTTCGAAGTTTTACATGACATCAATATTGTGATCCTCGCAAAGTAAGTGTGGAGAATCATCCAACATCTGCAACGTTTTGTTAGTCGTATTATGTGCGACAAGTAATTTAAAGCTGACGACTTTATCCATGCGAAGCCAAAGAGTCATATGTCTTACGCTTTTCGGAGCATTTAGCAGGACGCGGTCTTTTAAAAAAGTGTTGCAATGGAAGGCGGTGTCACGTACTCAAATAAACTTGTTTAAGGATATATGGATCCCTTGTGGTCACGGTTCTAAATTCATTACTCCCAGCCCATATTTCACAAATCTGAAGGTCTCACATTGTGTCTCTAATGGCAATTGAAATGATAATTGATTACGGACCTACTTGTGGGATTTATACGTGATATTCTCAACACCCCAAGTCCACAGTAGCCGGGTCAAGACATATGAAAGTGGAGGTTTTCCCAACATGGGTGCTATTCTTCTTCCACGAGGTATATACTAAAGCATGATAGGGAGAAGGTACTATGGCAAAATCTTCAGGGGGGCGAGCCTCAATATGGTTGCGAGATTTATGGAAAACGAAAATTCCCAGGAAAATCATCTTCCATGTTTGGAGAATATAGATGGATTCAATCCCAACGGCGGCAAATTTGAGAGAAAGAGGAGTGTTGGTGCCTCCTCAATGTGGCGGTTGTCATATGGGCATTGAAACTAGTGAGTATCACTTTTCCATTTGTGCAACTTCTCAGAAAGTGTGGGTCTACTTTTTTGGGGATGATCATGTAAGAACTCGGCGGAACTCCTTACAAGAATGGAATATCTGGATTTTCTAGGAACAAAAGTAAGACTCTTGATAAAATGGGCGGTGGTAACATTGAGTATTTGGGAAACCAGGAACAAAGCTCGTTTCAATAACGAAGAGTTCACATTTGAAGCTATAAAGCGGAACACTGAGTTTCACTTAGCAACACTGCACCTCTCGAGATACTCAGCAAAGAAGGATGAAAGCACTCCGGAAAATGAAGAACGCTGGCAACCGTCGGAGGAGGTATGGCAGAAGGTTCACTGATACGACCAGTATCGTTGGCGAAGCCACGTAGCAAGCTACGGTATAAACTAAAAAAAATTACAAAATAAACTGAAACAACTCAACAAATAACTTCTTATTCCATGACTTAAAAATTAACTATTACAGTACTTAAATAGAAAACAGTAACCCTAACTAGACATCTTGACCTAATGAGCTCCACCCAGTCAATTAAATAAATAACTAATAAAGCTAATTAAATAAATAAACTAAACTAACAAATAATAATAATAATAATAATAATTAAGTAAATAAATAATATGTGACGATGAAGATATTTACCCATATCAACTCCCTCGCGCTCGAAAAACACCCTCTCCTCAAGGTGGTGATGCATAAAAATCTGCAACAAGTCCATGATTATGTATGCTCGGATCAATTGAAGACGACCCAACTTGTGATGACCACTTTGGAAGCCAAATGTCAAAAAAATTGAGGCCCAAATCATACTCAGAAGGTCGAAAAACCCTAGCGTAGACCCTGTGGCTCAAAAAATTACTTCGCGGCTAAAAAATAAGCTAAAAGTTGGTAATTGGCTCACTTGGAGCCGTTCTGAAGCCGTCAGCTAAGGCCTAGCCACGCCGAAGCCGAACCGCGCGCAGAAGCTGTGTTAGTCAGCCGAGTCGAGTGCCCTTCTGCAGCTAGATCGAGCTGCCAAGAAGCCAAGGTCCTCCCGTCGGCTTGATTTGCGGAGAACAACGATGGGGTCATGGGTTGAAGTTTCTGGGTGCGTTCGGCGGTTGGATGGGTACGTTGGATGCAGGCTCTTGTCGGAAGGTGGTCGTCGTGGGATGGTTTTGGTCCGTTCGTCGTCGGAAACGAGCGAGGTAGCGCCGTCTGTGAGATCAACGGCAGAGGATGTTTCGCCGAAATCAATGGCGCCGGAGGGAGAGCTCGAGTCGCTGGTTTCGTTTCTGGGCCATAGATCTGCGTGGTGTGGTCATGGAGAGATAGCTGCAGTTCTGGTGGTCGGTCGCGATCTGTGACAGTGGCCGGTGGTAGAATCGGATATGGCGTTGGTCGCGACGACTGCAGGGAGGGTTGCTGGTGTTGGTCCCCGGTTGCTTGGAGGGTTACGTCACCGGTCACGTCTGGGTGGCGGCTGGTTGGTTGGAGAATGGTTGCTCCTGTGGTCTGCTGCCCCTGTGTTACCTTCGCCAGCGACTGTGGGTCTTTGGACGGCAAATCCATCTGAATGGCCATCACCGGGACCAGCTGTTGCTGCTTTGATTCCTCCGGTGGTGTGAGTGGCGGCAGTTGTTCTTGCGGTAGCTTTAGTAAGCGGCCTTCGAAGATCTTCTCTTGAATGTGATAGAACTCCGCAGTGGTCATCGCTTGGAGATGTCCCCCACTAGCTTTGATGTCTTCCAACTCTCTCCGGGTGAGATACCCACTCGTTTGGAGGTGTTCCAATTCTGCCAAGGTGAGATAATTAATTTTTGCATTCACTTGCTGGCAGAGTTCTTCGGTGTCTTTGCGATCTTCGAGAATGAGAACGGCGCAAGGGAGACCACCCATGTCCGCCATTAGTCAATGAAAGCACCAAATTGACGACCAATATCGTGGTAAAGCCACGTATTGCTACGGTGTAACAAAAATTAAGATACGAAACTGAACGAAACAAATAAATAACTTCTTATTCCATGACTAGACCTCCGTCTGGATCTGCTGGGATTGTGGCGCCGCCGGCTGCGGTGTTGGCTGGAACGCCGAGTGAGCCGGAAAGGCCTGGAATGGTGGCGGATCCGGAGGCCAAGGCTGCTGCGACGGACAGAACTTGTGGACGTTTGAAATCGAGTCTGGGGGTTTGGATGGTGTGGCAGCCACGAAGGTCTGTGTTCCGTGGCCGAGGCTTCGTTGGCCGGTGAAGGACGCGAACGGGATCTGCTCAGAATGCCCAATATTAGGCGAAACCAGAGACAAATCCGTCGATGTTGGTTTCGGATTTGGTGATGGTTGCTCTGGGGACGGCTGTGTGAGTAGGTTCTAGGCCATGGAGTGGGGCGGCGGATCTGGACATGATGGTGGCGATGGTGCATATAGCTCGGCTATGGCTGCTTTGATAGCGGCTTGGTCGGTTTTGATCTCCTCCAAGGATGCTTCCAATTTCCCCACGCGGGAATCGATGGCGGCTACGCCAGTGTGAATTTCTGCTTGGCTTGACTCCACCATGTGCAGCCACGTCTCGACGGTGGCGAGAGTTTCCGCTGGCGGCTGAGCTTGCGTCTCCACAAACGCAGTTTCCAGGACACCCACTCGTTCGACCAAACGCGTGACTGAAACCTTCAAGTTCGTAATCAACTCGGTGAGTACGGCAAGAACGTTGTCAATTTTTTCGGATAAAGCAGTTGAGGTCGACATGCTTCACCATTTGAGTGGTCAAAATCAATGAAAGCACCAAATTGATACGACCGGTATCGTTGGCGAAGCCACGTAGCAAGCTACGGTAAACGAAATTACGAAATAAAGTGAAAATCAACAAATAACTTCTTATCACATGACTTAAAACTGAACTATTACAATGCTTAAATAGAAAACAGTAACCCTAACTAGACAGCTTGACCTAATAGGCTCGACCCACTCAATTAAATAAACAACTAATAAAGCTAATTAAATAAATAAACTAAACTAAATAATAATAATAATAATAATAATAATAATAATAATAATAATAATAATAATAATAATAATAATAATAATAATAATAATAATAATAATAATAATAATAATGAAGTAAATAAATAATATGTGACGATGAAGATACGGTTTACTCGTATCATTAACGCCGACGTCTCGTGTTCGAGGAAAGATGAGGCGGCTGGCAGTGGTGTTGTTCTTCGGGATTCACATGGACACTTTTTGGTTGGGCATTGCGAGAGGATCTCCTACCATATCTCTGTTCAACATATGGAGCTGCTAGGCATCAAGAAGGGATTAGAGATGGGGATGGATGCAAGGTGTAAAAGGATCGTGGTGGAATCGGATTCTAAGCTCATTACTGAACTAATTTTAGCTTGGCGCAATGGAAGGAATCAAGAGGGTTAAGTTTGCATGGAAATGGCGCAGGTAGTTACTGAATGCAGGTAACTTTGCTAGACATTTGAAGAGGTAGAATTCCGCCATATTAGGCGCAGAGCTAATAGTGTTGCGGATTTGTTTGCTCATAGGTCAGTTATGTTCTCCCAATTTAGTTTTTATACCCGTCCACCCAATTGGGCGTTGAATGTACTAGACCTTGTTGGCTTGTTGGCCTAGTTGGATTTTTTTTCCCCCAAAAAATATATTTTTATTTGAAGTTAGAGTTACTACTTCTGTTGGCTGAAGGAATATCACTTTGACCGACTAATTTGATTAATGAAACGATACAAATGTCTATTAATTTTTTCATGATATTCTAGCGTTAAGAAATATGTAAAATATTAGGAAGAAATGTAAACACATTTTCGTATCATACCGTTACTTCAATCAGGCGATCAAAGTGAACGGAAGAACAGTGCATTAGGAATATCCTGGCTAAACCAATGTAGTACTTGACATGAATAACAAAGGTAGTACTTTCAATGAATAAAAAAAGTACTATGTTGAAGCCGATATGTCTTCTTCTTCTTTCGCCTTTCTCTCTCTCTTTCTCTGTGTGTAGATCTGGTTTCTACTCTCACATCAAGCACCCAGCTGTTTTCAATTGTTTAGCAGTTTAGCTTCTTCAGATTGTTGGGGTTTTTTGTTTTTTGGAGGATGAATCTTGTTTAGCTTCTCTTCTTCCTCTCCTCGTGTAATGAATAATAGTTGTTGTTGTTGTTGTTGTTAATGCTGAAATTAAATTGTTGATGAAGAACTTTTCTGTCCAGAAATTTGTGAAAATCTGTTATTATTCATGGGATGTTCTTGATGTTCTTGTTGTTTTTCAACATTTTGTTATGAATAGAGAGAGGGAGCTGTGAGGGAGGGGCTGTAATTAGAGACTTTGAGTGGGGGCAAAATTTGTCAAAGGAATAGGTTTCTTAAAACATGTTCCCATTTTCTCTCAGCTATTCCTTTTTTTTTTTTTGAGAATATGTATTTGTAATCAACGCCACATGGAAGGGGAGTTTACAAAGTCCATGTCCCTATTAATAATCTGCATTACCCAAGGAGACTTTGTTGCTTCCCATGGTCTGTCCTTGGAAATGTAATGGGCGTGTCCTGCTAGTTGATGCGCCACGTTATTCCTTTGTCGGCCACATACCCCTACCTTCAGGTTCTCAAAACCATTTGCTAGCTGGAGCATACTAGCCATTAGTTCTCTCATTCCACTACTATAGTTGTGCCTTGTACCCTTCCTACATTCTTCAAACTCCTCAAGCAGTAGCTTAGCATCACCAACAATGGCAACTTTCCCCTCTGGAGAACCCATGTCCGATCTGCAGAGCTATAATACATGCAAGAGCTTCAGCCTCTTTTGCACTGTCGCATCTTCTTGTTTGTTGAGCTCCAACCCACAGGCATTTCCCATCTGCTTGTCTCACTATCACTCCCTCCGTCCCCATCCGGTTGGGGGGACTCCATCCTCCGTCGAAATGGATCCATATGTTAGTGATCATTTGCTTGCCATGGAGAGCACCATCTGTGTCATTAGAGAAGATAAGATCCTTCACCATCCTATTTATCTGATCTTCCCATTTTTTAAAAATTTGTTATGTGATGTAATCGATTGAAGCCTCTGGTTCTGAGAACATGATCTTATTTCTGTGTTGCCATATTCCCCATATCAAAATACAAAGATTCACCGCTTCATCTTCTTTTAATTTGTTGACCTGCTCCTGTATAAAATCTGAGATATTTATGCCCTTATTTTGCAGAAAATTTCCCCCAATTGTTCTTCTCCAGATCTGTTTTGCATTGGGACACTCGAAGATGTGGTCCAAAGTTTCGGCATTGACCTTGCAAATCTTACAATACTTCTCTACCATAACACCTCTCCTCCTCACATTTGTAGCAGTGGGGATTGCTTTGTGAACCACTCTCCAGCAGAAATGGGTAATCTTCTTCTCCATCTTTAGTTTCCCTAGCTTCTTCATACTTTGTTGACTTTTCTCCGAACTCTCTCCCCTGCCCTCATTTCTTCTTTGATGTTCATAGGAAATATCATACCTAGACTTGTACATTCCTCTGAATCTGTATAGTGCCATCGTAGCCGATCTGCTGTTGCAGTTTGGGGGATATTTATACCAAAAATTTCATCAATATCCATTTCCATCAGGTACTGTTGCAGTTTTGACTTGTTCCATTCTCCCCTTTCATTATCTATAAAGTCTGCAACTTTAAGCTCATTGAGATTGTTGTTATTTTTTATCTGTCTGAAGGTTAATTCCCTCGTGAGCCACAGGTCATTCATCTGATGGATCTTCCTTCGTCAATCTGCCATCTTGTTCCCATCTCCAGCAGCTTCCTTCCATGTAGGATGCTCCTCCAAGCAAAAATAGGTGCGTTACCTTCCTCAGCCTCCCAGAATCCTTTCTTAGCAAAATATTTAGCTTTTATAACTCTGCTCATTAAGGATGATTTGTTAGCTTGAATTCGCCATGCCTATTTTGCTAACATAGCCTGGTTGAACACTTTAAAACCTCTAAAACCAACCCTCCCTTGTCAATAGGATCCTGCATCGTTCTCCAACTAAGCCAGTGAATACCACTATTTTTTCTGATTATTACTCCACCAGAATTGGCGGAATTTTGCTTCAATTTTCTCACATATTCCGTCTGGGAGATTGAACAGGACATTGCATAGCATGGAATCGCGTTTGCAATAGCCTTTATCAGAACTTCTTTACCCCCTATGGATAGCACTTTTTCTTTCCACCCTTTCAATCTGCTGATAATTCTGTCAATGATGTAGGCAAAAGTGAATGATTTTTGCTTACCAATTGTTGTTGGTAACCCCATATATTGATCGTGTTTTTCCGTTTCAGGTACTCCACAAAGCTGTTTTATCTCCTCCTTCACTGCAGTTGGGACGTTTGGCGAAAAGACAATTGAAGATTTTGTCGCACTAATGGCCTGTCCGGAAGCTTTTCCATATGCTTCAATGATTTTTTGTAATTCTGTGATTTCTTTTGTTATAGCCTGTAGAAAAAACATAGAATCGTCAGCGAAAAAAATATGGGAGACCACTGGTCCTCTCCGAGAGGCTGTCACGGCCTTGATACTTCCCTTCTCAACGGCGCCCGTGACAGCCCTCGACAATATCTCGCTACAAATAAGGAACAAGTAAGGGGATAAGGGACGCCCTTGTCGTAAGTCCCTTTCAGGGACAACTCTCCCTGTGACATCACCTTCACGGATAAATTCAAACTTGACTGTAGATATGCATCGTCGTATTAAAGCAACAACTTTAGGGCCGAAGCCCATATGAGTGAGAGCACTAGTCAGAAAATCCCACTCGACCCTATCGTACGCTTTAGCCATGTCAACTTTAAAAGCCATCGCCCCCGTCTTCCCCTTCTTCCTGGTTTTGATAGTGTGGATAACCTCAAACGCGGTAATGATATTATCAGTAATCAATCTTCCTGGGATAAAAGCCCTTTGGTTCACTGATTAGACCACTAAGCACTTTTTTTAATTCGGTTTGGCACCGATATCGTCACGATCTTGTATATAACCGAACACAGGCTTATTGGTCGAAAATCAACCGGCTTTCTTGGTTGTTTCGACTTTGGAATTAACGCAATGATAGTTCGATTGAAATCTCCCAACTCAGCCCCTTCGTTTAGAATTTTTAAGCATGTCTTTGTCGTCTCCTCCCCTACAATATCCCAATGTCGTTGATAAAACCCGGCTCTGAACCCGTCCTTCCCCGGGGCTTTGTCGGGTCCCAATTGAAATAAAGAATCTTTGATTTCTTTCTCTGTGTAGATATGATCAAGGCCTTCAGCTTCCTCTATAGAAATTGTATTCAAATTATTTCTCAAAAAAGTATTCAATTTCCTCCTGTTTAGGCTGTTGGGAAGTAAATAAGTTCTGAAAATGCCTCTCTAAACAAGCTGTAATCTCATGATCAGCATTTTGTCCATGTGCCATTTTCAAGTTCAATCACTTTAAAGCAGTTTCTCGCCCTGCGAACTGTGGCCCGTCGGTGGAAAAATTTGTGTTGCGGTCACCTTGCTTTAACCAATCGGACTTAGCCTTCTGCTTCCACATTAGTTCCTCCCTGTACAATAAATCATCGTATTTTTTTTGTCACAAATTTTAATTCTTCAAGAACTAGTCTTGTTTGGGTGACCGTTTCTAGATGCATCTTTCTCACCCTAATTTGTTGGATCTGCTTTCTTACTGACCCAAATGTTTGTCTCTTCCACTTTTGACACCTCATTGCTACCTTTGACAGCTTATTACCGAAGCTTTCCCCTTTCTCCTTTTGCCAAGTTTCAGACAAAACTTCTTTGAACTGTGAGTGGGTGCTCCACATATTCTCATAGTGGAACCTTCTTACTTTTCTTGGAAACTTACTTCTATCCAATTCCAGCAGTATAAGTCTGTGGTCAGATCGCATACCCACTTGGTGAGTCACTCGGGCCCCTCTGAATTTTTCTAGCCAATCCACATTTGCCACGACTCTATACAGTCTCTCTTTTATGTTTGCCTCCTCCTCTTGATTGTTTGACCAAGTGAAACGCGGACCTGCATAGACAAGATCAAGAAGCTCCAGCTCTTGAAGGACATCATTAAAGGCATTTAATTGACTATAATCCCCATACCTACATCCCTCTTTTTCAGAGAAGTTTGTAATTGTATTGAAATCTCCACATACACACCACGCCATACCTGGTATTGGTGCTATTCGACGCAATAACTCCCACGAGTTGTGTCTCTGTTTCTTGACGGGGTCTCCGTAAAACCCGGTTAATTTCCAAACGAAACCATCATCCTCTTCCACGAAAGCATCTATATGGAATTATGAGAACTTGAAAAGGCTGACATTTACTCGGGCATCCCAAAGTAGTGCTAACCCTCCTCTTCTATCCATCGCTCCTCTATAGACCCCGTTTGCATACCCTACCTTGATCCCTACTTTTTCCATTTCCTCCTTAGTGAGTTTTTTCTCCATCAAAAAGGCACTTTTTGGGGATTGGAGCCTCACTTGCTCCTTTAATGCTCGGACCGCGCGAGGTTTCCCCAACCCTCGCACGTTCCAACCTAGAATACTCATTATGCTCGGCGGCCCTGATCGTCAGGTGCCGCCGTTGTTGCATTTTGAATATTTGAGGAACTTTCAACCCCGATGTTTTTTGTCGACATGGCCTCAAACATCCTTTTTTCTAGATTAACTGCCCTACTTTTGTTTCCACCCCTTGAGCTCTCTTCGTGTGATGGAGGAGGGCTGAAATTAAAACCCACTTTTCATTTTGGCGATAAAGGAACTTCATATGTTGCATTCCCAACCACTTGCCTAGCTGCATCTTTCCAGTTCTTCTTTGTTTGGACATGAGGAATAGTTATGGGCCCCTTCTCACTTGCTGTAATTAGCTTTGAGGAAGATTCAATCGATTTGATCATATCTGCAACTCCCTTACCTGTATTATGTGGACCACTTTGACTCTGCTCTTTGTCATGGTCTTCCACCATTATTGGTTCTTTATTGTTATTGGCCCCATGTTGCTTCTCAAAGTTCCCGTCATTGTTTTCTCCCCTTCCCTTTGTTGCTTCTACTGCCTCTTTCTCCTTGTCCCCAATTCTAGTGCCCTCCTCATTCACCTCCATACTACTTGCTTTATTGTTTCTCTTAGTTGCACAAACTTCCCCCCTGATCATCCTCAAATTGTGGATTGTCGAACATTTGGACTTCGGGTGGTACAACCCCTTCACCCACAGGGTTTGTTTTTTCCCTTATTGAGGTCGATGGGCTCTATGACCTCCTCATTATGTTTTCTGTTATTACCATCATTCTTCTTCCTCCTCTGTGTCTTCTATGTTTCCGTCACTCCCGATCTACCCTTCTCCGGTGGTTGGTATAGTAGCCACTCCCCGTATCCAACTTCAGCGTTCCTTTCCTCACCTTCTTTAACTTGATCTCATTCTCTACTTTGATGATCAAGATAGCCGCACCACTTGCAAACTTTAGGTATTCTCTCGTACTTAAAATCGAGCCAAACCCGCTCCTTCTTAATGTTCACATACACTCATCTGGGTAAAGCTTCAAATATGGGCATACGAACACAGACACGGACAAAATTTCGCATCCCTTCACTATCAACTCTCGCATCAGAGTCTAGTAATTCTCCTGTATTTTGACAGCTTTTCGCCCCGCATCTTCTCTCATCAAGTGGATCGGGAGGCGATGAACTTGAATCCACACATCCATAGATTCGAACTTTGGATGTTCAATTTCATCCCCAAGCGTCCAGGGTTTCAACATTAACATCGCCCCATCAAACACCCATGGCCCTCCCGATGCTATACGTTCCATCAGATTTTTATTCGGAAACTTGAATAAGAAAGTATTTCTGCTAACGTTGTAAAAGTTTACCTGGTCTCCTTTATTCCAGATCTTGCGAAAGAACGTCTTCATAGGTCTCGTTTCGATTTCTCCTCTTGTTAGAAACCTTGCTATCATGCACCATTCAAACCCCTCCTCTGCTTTCGTGCAGAAATCATCATCGAAATCTACTTCCAAGGCTTCTTTCACTGTCAGTTTCAAGGGGTCGAAGGCCATCGCCGCTTCCGCCATTTGTCTAGGATTTTTTTCCACCTCCGGTTTACACAGAGACTTCAGCTTCTATATTCTTAAAAGTACCTTCTATATTCTTAAAAGTACCTTCTCAGCTATTCCTAAAGAAACAGAGGTAGTAAAAATTTCGAGAGATCATTAGTTGGATGTACCTTCGTCCATCGTGTTTTGTTAATCTTTGTGTAAATGAATACATTGCTTCGCCCAAATTTCTGGTCCATACCTTAAAAACTGTCATCTAGTGAGCTTAGGCCTTTGAGTTAGGCCTGATGTATGGGCTGCGGCGCTTGATGGGTAAAATTAAACTTGGGCTGATGACACCTGTTGTAAACCCACCCAAGCCCATGGTCAACCCTTAGCTTGAACCATGTTGCTGAAATTGAGCATTAGTGCTTGTTTGGTATTCCTTTACCAAAAATAAAATGACAAGCGAAAAAAATCAAAGTTTAAAAATATAAAATACTTTGACATCACAATTTACATTCAGTGCTAATTTGCTATGGGGTCACTGTGTGCACTTTAAACAACACATAATTGTTATTTTGTTTAGGCATGTAAAGTAATGTTGTCCTTAACCACATGAAGTCGGTTGAAAAAAAAAAACACGTGAAGTCATGAAGTAAGAAAAAGCATAAAGGAACGTCAATATTTGTATTTTTCTAAACATGCATTTTCCTAACGCTTTTACTTCTGAACACATGAAAACGGCTCTACCATCTTTAGAGAAAAAAAAAATTCCAAAAAATTCTATTTAGAAACAGAAATGTCAAACATGCACTTAACGCCAATTGTCATTTGACTCTCTATTTATATTCGACGGTGACCAACAAAGCTATGTAACAATAAAAGATGCACTCTTTTGAGTTGTACTTGAGTTTGCCGGACATAGATATTTAAGTGTACATTAATACCGAGTCGGGATTTTTGAGTTGGCCGGACATAGATATTTAAGTGTACATTAATATTGAGTCGGGATTTTCAGGGGATAATGATAATCCAATCTAAGGGCAAGTCAATCGTCGGCTTCAAACTGTTGAGTCGGGATTTTTGGGAACTATTGAGTCGGGATTCTTGGTTGTGACTTTTTACGTCACAAAGAAATGGTCAATGTTAGAATTACCACAAAGAAATGTTTGGTGTAATGTGTACTTCATGTGCTTAAGTTTTGTTTCACGCTTTAACTTTTTGCGTATACTGAGGTGATTTAGGGTAAATATTTTTCAAGTAGAGACTCGGGCCACCTAACCTAGTCCTCACTTGCTGTAATTCCATTATGTAGGTTGCGGCCCACTTCAGGGTCCAATACTTGCACCAATTGATTTTGTGGTTGCGGTGATATTACTTCAGATCATAAAACAAGATTAAAAGGCAATTTTTTTTTATATTTTTTACAAAAAAATTAAAAAGGTCTTTTACTTTGTACCGAATAAGTTTTGGAAAAAGTTTTAGTTAACTTTTTTGTAGAAAATATTGTTTACTTAAGTTCTATTTTATCTCTTAAAAAATAGTTTTAAGGAGTAAAAAAATAACAAAGTTGAAGTTAGAAAAAACTAACTTTTTTTAGTCTTATAAAAATATAAAAAAATTATCAGACATAAATTTTAACGATAATGACTTGATTAGAATTTATTTGTGACTTAAAAAAAGACAGAAAGTCGCATAAATTTAGGTAAAAAAATTGGTGCCTAAGTCAGCCACAATGATGCTTTTGATTCATGGGTTTATTACTTTGGGCCAAGAGGGAGTTTGATATGAAATTTTTGGATTTTAGGTTGTCTTAAAATATGTCGTAAATAAATGTTATTGGCACAAAAATTAAAAGAAAAAACGTTTTGTGTTTTGAAAGAAAAAATTAGTGCTGTTAAAAAGTTAGCAATGTGACAGTTTTATTGTTTAGTAAAAAGTTATATATCATTTTTTTTCTTTTTCGTTTGCTGAAATGGTTAGTTGAAAAAACTTGTGATTGTTGTAATATAATGGAGAGTATATTAGCGTTATTTTTGTGATGAGATAAAAAAGTCACAAAAAATTACGGAACCCAACCATTTTTCTTCTACCAATTTTACACTTTAAGCTAAAAATTAAAATCCAAAATAAACACGTGTTTCTCAAAATAATAATAATAATAATAATAATAATAATAATAATAATAATCTAAAATCCCCTAAAAATAATTCACACCAAACCCTAGCAATAAATTTTGGATTAAAAGACAAAAAAATCCATACTAAACCCAGCTCATGAAACAAGATTGAGAACTAAGTACTGAGGGTCGAATTCTCTGTGGCTGGACTATTCAATATTACTTTTGCTCTAGTCTTCCCAAGAGAAGAATTTCACTAGCGTTTGTTATTTTTCCATGTTTGATGTGTGTGGATCTCCTCCAAACAGATCTTTTAGAGCATCTCCAACTCTTCTCAATTTCTCCACATTTAATTAATTTTTAAGATTTTAGCCTCCAATTTGAAAGCATCTCCAACCATTTCAAAGTTTTCTCCTCTATTCTCCATTTTTGCTGAAAAAAATAAAGAAGCCTCAGACTATTCAACTTCAATTTTTTCATTTATCTATGTTGGAGGGAAAAATGGAGATTTAGGGCTAGTCTGGGAATGTTGTGCGGTGTTAAAAAGCTGTCGTGTGAAAACACTGTGGAAAAGCTGTTGTGAATTCTTGATAAAATGTTGTTTGGTAAATATTCAGTAAAAGCTGCTGTGAAATATTGATATACTAATTTTGTGTTTGGTAAAATCAATTGTGAAGTTGTGTGAGAGGGTAAAATGAAAAAAAAATGGCACATGTCATTTATTTAAAAATATCTATTGATATTTTAAAAACTTGTAAGGTTAAAATCGGTTGTAGATAAATTAATCAAAAGCACTTTGTGGAATAGCATCTCACCCCTTGCTTCCTGAAAACTGTTGTGGACAGCATAATTTGTCCGGAAAAAAATAAATTTTATTTTTACCAAACAAACTAAGGGTGAGTTTGGGAATGCTTCTGCTGCCAGCACAGCTGCTTTCCGACAGCAGAAGCAGTTTTAGTGTGTTTGGTAAAAATAAAATTTCTGCTTTTCCGGACAGTTTCTGCTGTCCCACAACAGTTTTCAGGAAGCAAGGGGGGAGACGTTTTCCACAAAGTGCTTTTGATTAATTTATCTACAACCGATTTTAACCTTATAATTTTTTAAAATATCAATAGTTATCTTTACGGAAATGACACGTGTCATATATTTTTGTCATTTTACCCTCTCACAGCAACTTCACAGTTGATTTTACCAAACACAAAATTACTATATCAATATTTCACAGTAGCTTTTACGTAATATTTACCAAACAACATTTTATTAAGAATTCACGGGAGCTTTTTCACAGTGTTTGCACGCAGCAGCTTTCTAGCACCGCCACAACATTCCCAAACTAGCCCTAAAACTGCATCTGTTGCCGGAAAGCAGTTGTGATGGCAGCAGAAGCATTCCCAAACTCTAGTCTCCAACAACTTCAATCAAATTTTGGGTATTAACCAACCCAATACTCAAGCCCAATCCAAGACTAAATGAGACAGCTGCTCAAGCCCATCTCCATGAGGCCCAATGATATTTTTGCCCAACAGATTGTTTAGGATTTTTTTCTCTTTTTAGCCGTTTTATTTCCTACCATTGGATTCCACTGTACGGATCCAACGGTGCATTCTCTCTTATATATCCCTCCTGGTTGAGCATTAGGGTTAAGTTAATGTAAATATTTCATTCGCCTCCTTTGTCTTCCTTTTCTTTCTCAATGTTATTCTCTCTTTAAAACCCAGAAACTCCATAAATTGATGAACCCTTTTATGGTATCGGAGCAGAGCATGTCGCTATTACCCACACCTCCGGCTTCACATCCGATCTATCTTCTTGTAAATATACACAACCTTATACCGTTTAAATTAGATAGCTCCAATTTTTTCCTCAAGAAACCAGATCCATAATATTTTTTGCACTCATTCTCTTTTTGGGTTTCTCGATGGTTCCTCTTCTTGTCCACCAGAACAGATACCCTCCGGTGATGGCTTTGCCGTTAATTCAGCGTTCTTTCTGTGGGTTTTACAAGACCAAGCGGTCTCTACGATCCTCAACACCACACTCTCCAACTATGCTTTGACTCTGGTTATTGGCACCTCCACCACACACACCACCTGGCAAACCCTAGAACGGCATTACGCCTCCTGACCTGGTCCAACATTCTCCAACTCATATCCGACCATCAAACCAACCGTAAGTACACCGACTCTATCGATATGTACATGTAGCGGCTTCTTGCCCTCCGCAACAAAATTTTCGTCTCATTGTTTCTTATCAACGATCAATACATGCTTCTGTATGCCCTTAATGGTCTCCCGACTGAATACAACTCGCTTCGTTCATCGATTCGCACTCAGCCCAATTCGATATATTTTGAAGAATTACACCTTTTTCTCAAGGCGGAGGAACGTATACTCAACTCCCACATCCACACCGCAGACACCTCCCATCCCACCACTTTCTTCTCACACGGTGGTAGACCTAGACATGGTGGTCAGTTTCTTTCCGGCCACCGTGGTGGACGCTTGGGTCAACGAGGCGGCGGTTGTTTTGATTCCAACCGAGTAGGACGGTTAAACCCTAAATCTGCTATGGGTCCTCGGGTGGTCCAAATTTCGGACCGAGGTACACTTTGGGTTCCGAGTATGGAGCCGGGTATGGAACCGTGTACTGATCTAATTATGGATCCGGTTCCGATCACTGCGGTTCGGGTCGAGGTGGATCCATCACTCCGAGAGGGTGGTTCGGTTCGGGTCGAGGTGGATCTCCGCATGTGACTTGCCAAATGTGCGGGTTCGAATTTCATTATGCACTTGAATGCTACCATCGGATGGATTGTGCATATCAAGGAAGACATACTCCACAGCAGCTCTCTGCCATGGCTGCTTCCTCTACGTAGATGTGCCCTCCATCCTCTGAGCTCTGGCTCAGTGATAAAGGAGCCTCTAACCACATGAAAACTGAGCTTTCTAATCTCTCTCCTTGCGAACCATATTTCGGTAATGATCAAGCAACCATTGGTAACGGCTCTTCCTTGCCTATTTAGCACTTTGGTGTTGCATTTCTCACTACTTTTAATCATTCTTTTAAATTATCCAACACTTTACATGTGCCCAACTTATCTGTCAATTTGCTCTCTATTATATATCTTTGATAAGACCTCTTTTTTGCATTCAGGACATTACTTCGGGAAAAATACTCTTTCAGGGTCTTAGTAGAATTGGTCTATACCCCATGTCTCCCCTCTCTCTGTAATTTGGTCCTCAAGCACATTTGGGTCAAAAAGAACAGACTAGCCTTTGGCATTCTCTCCTTGGCCACCCATCTCACTATGTGTTTAATTAAATGCATTTCTTGTTCTGGTTATGTCAAAAATACTGGCTCTGTTTGTGAGTCTTGTTTTGCTGGAAAATGGAGTGTTTTCCTTATACTTCATTTGATTCTGTTTCTCATTATCCACTGCATATGTTACATTCTGATGTGTGGGGGCCTGCCTCCACTATTTCTTTAAATGGTTACAAGTATTTTGTTCTCTTTATTGATGATTATTCACGATATACATGGTTGTTTCCTCTGAAATTGAAATCTAAAGTACATTATGCGTTTGCAAAATATAAACTCTTTGTTGAGAAACTGTTAGGGTCTTCTATTAGAATTCTCAGATTTGATGGAGGAGGTGAATATACCTCTTTTTTTTTCAAAAACTCCTCCAAGACTCTGGTATTTCACATCGTCCACACACACCCCAACAAAATGGGGTGGTTGAACGAAAACACAGACACATGATCTAATCTGCAGTTACCTTACTTCACAATGCATCTTTTCCAAAATATTTTTGGTATCATGCAGTTGCCACTGCCATTTACTTGATAAATATAATGCCTAGCTCCAACATAGACAACAAATCACCATGTGAGCTTTTGTTTAAAATTGTTCCTAATTATATACACTTATGTGATTTTGGCTGTGCTTGCTATCCATATTTACTATCCACATTTACGACACTACACTCAGTCTAAACTTGATCCTAAAACTATACAGTGCACATTCCTTGGTTATGTTGAAGGTTACAAAGGTTATCTCTGTTTTGATAAGACTCTCAACAAATTATTTGTTAGTAGCGATGCATTTTTTGATAAAATTAAGTTTCGTTATGAATTCTTCAATCTCTTCTAACTCCACTGCAACTAACTTACCTTCTTCAACCTTCTTATTTACATGTACTCCTCCTTTCTATGGTGCGCCTACTACACCTGATCTTGGCCCCATTACTGATACTACACCTGGTCTTAACCCAGGTCCCATACTCTCTGAGGGTCCTGATGTGGAGCAGCCAGCTGGCACTATAGATAAACCTCATGTGGACTTACCACCCACATCTGAGGATCTACACTGTGTTAGCTCAAGCGGGGCACCACATCACAATGACCTAGTGATGATCCCCCTATCCTCTCCATCCTCCTACCGGCCATCCTATGAAAACCATAGTAGTAAGAAAAAGTTGCTATTTCATACATCTGTTTCTTCTTCTCATTCTGGTTTTGTTTCCAACACTTCACAAACCTCTCACTTTGATCCAACTTGTTACAAAGAGGCTTCCAAACATTCACAGTGGCAAAAAGCAATGGCTGATGAATTTGGAAGTCTCTTACACCAAAATACGTGGAGCCTTGTCCCTCCACCTCAATTTGCGAATGTTATAGGAAATAAAGGGTTTACGAAACTAAATATAACCCTAATGGAACTGTTTCATGATATAAAGCTTGTCTTTTTTCCAAGGTGTTCCATCAAACTCATGGAATGGAATATGATGGAACTTTAGTCCCGTAGTTAAGCATACTACTGTTAGGAGTATTTTGTCTTTAGTTGCTAGCTTTGACTGGCATCTTCAGCAACTAGACGTTAAAACACATTCTTACATAGTTTTCTTTTACGTGAAACTGTTTACATGAAACAACTAACTGGATTTGTAAAACCTAAATTTCTAGATTTTGTTTGCAAATCACATAAGTCTATCTATGGCATCAAACATGCTCCACGTGCATGGTTTGAGCTCTATATTTCCTATATATTTTCTTTGGGTTTTGTTTCTTCTTACGCAGATTCGTCTCTTTTTATTCGACACAACAATAATAAGATTGCTCTCTTGTTATTTTATGTTGACGACATCATATTTACTGGGAATGATCTGCCCTACATTTCTCTTTTAATTCAAAAACTTGGAACTGAATTTGAAATGACAAATTTGGGCCCTTTAACATATTTTTGGGTCTCCAAATCACTCGGTCCAAAACAGGTATTTTATTAACTCAAGAAAAATACATCACTGATTTACTTGCTCGTTTTAACATGATTTCCTGTAAGCCCAGCCCAACTCCTTTATTGGCTACAATTAGTTACCATATTTCACAAGGGGAGCCTCTTCCTGATCCTAGAATCTATCGCCATTTATTAGGCGCTCTCCAGTACTTAACCTTCTAGCCGGCCAAATGCCTTCTCAGTCAATCATCTTTGTCAATTTCTACATTCTCCAACAACTGTTCATTTAAGTGTTGCCAAGCGTGTTCTTCGGTAGCTTCAAAGTACCAAAACCCATGGTTTATTCTAACAAAAAGGGTACCTCCCTTTGTAGGTCTTCACCGATGCTGACTGGGCTGGTGACCCAACTGATCGAAGAAGCACAACTGGGCTGGTTGTTTTTCTGGACCCAAATCATGTTCACTGGTCTGCCAAGAAACATCCCTCAATTTCTAGATCATCAACCGAGGCCGAAGATCGAGCCCTCGCCATTGCAGAGCAGATATTTCTTTGTTTCATTATCTCTTTTCATAATTAAAGTTTTATTTACTACATCCTCCTACTCTTACGACTGACACTTATTCTATCCTTTCTTTAACTGCGAATCTTCCACATTCGCACCAAACATATAGAGACTGATTACCACTATGTTTTTGAAAAGGCGCTTCGTAAGGAATTAATTGTTTCTTTTGTTTCAGGTAAATCCCAAGTTGCTGATATTTTCACCAAATCTCTTCCTATAGCTGAGTTCGAACGCTTAAAGACTAAACTGATGGTCTAAGAACCACCATCAGTTTACGGGAGGTTATTAACCAATCCAATACTCAAGCCCAATCCAAGATTAAATGACACAGCTGTTCAAACCCATCTCCACGAGGCCCAATGATATTTTAGCCCGAAAGATTGTTTATGGTTTTCTCTCTCTTTTAGCCATTTTATTTCCTACCGTTAATGTAAATATTTCATTCGCCTCCTTTGTCTTCCTTTTCTTTCTCACTGTTCTTCTCTTTGTGAATCCCAGAAACTCCATTAATTGATGAACTATTTTATTGGGTTGTCTCGAATTCCACCAGACGAATGGGTGTACATGATGCGTCTCATTTCTCCTCTGAGGAGGTAATATATGACGAGGTGATAGATAGGGTTTGGTGGGTTTTTTTTACCTTCACTTATTTAGTAAAAATAGGGGTGCTAGCTGTTGTATATAGGAGAGGATTTGTGAGAGAGAATTTGTAAGAAATATTAGTGAGCAGATATATGAGTTAAGGGTATCATAGATGTAGTCTAGGAGCGATGAGAGTGCCGTGTGGACGTGGTCCACATATGGTTCAACTACCTCCCCTATGATGTATTCCCTCATTGATATATTGAATCTATCACCCTCCCATGGATGTAGGTAGTTTGGCGAAACAAGTTAATTCTTGCATCGTTTTCTTCATCTCCAAACGACGATCAAGTGGTATAAATTTGTTTTTGAGTTTCTGAGTTGTCCGTATGTCCGAATGGGTTCTAAAGGGAATTGAACTAAGTTGTTTGGATGCGCTGGATCTTATGGGCGATCATATTTTTCACGTTCTGGAAAAAATTTGCAGGTTGATGACCGGACATTTTTTTATTAGAATACACGATCCGAATTTGATGGGGTGATTACGATGTATCTGTAGATTTGAGTGTTTTTGGATGTTGCAGATTCATCGGTACTGTCATAATTTTGATATTCATAGTGTATTGAGAAGGTCGACATTAATGGATATTAGTAGGAGAGGTCAAAGATGACGGGATTTGGTCAGGGTGAGAAACAGCTTCAAGTCCAATCGGGTTGAGTAAATTAGAGGTGTGAGGGTTCCTTATTGAAAGTACGATTGACAACCTTTGCAGGCTTAGGAGTGTGTGGAAAGGTGGAGCTAATGTCAAACATAGGCAATTAGTTTAGGTCTTGTGTGTTTGTGAGCACGAGAAACCATAGTTGCATATGGGTTTGGTCAGAGGCACGAGCTTATAATATGGGAAATTTACAAGAGAGGCAGAGATCGAGGAAATGGAAGAAATTGATAAGAAGATGGTGCAAAGTAGGGTCCTGATGTCTCGGTGTGCGATTCGCCGATAACTTCATTTTCGGAGTTATTTTATTGATTGCTTTTCTATGTTTTGCATGCCGAACATGGAGAATGTAGCGTATTTTAGAGTCAAATTGTGCTTTATTTGATTAGAATGAGTTTTTGAGCGTTAATTGTTGAATCCGGGCATTTCTAACTCAATTTTATGCTGTTATTGTGATATGATCACGAACTTTTGTTTTCATGTTGTGATTGACAGGAAAATAGGGCTCGAGGATCAAGTGGAAGGAGGAAATGAACTTCTAAAACGAGGAGCTCAAGAGAAAAAAAAAAGACAAAAAGTGCAGAGAGAAGGGTCTTCGCACGAAGGAAAAGAACCTTCGTACAAAGACAATACTTAGCTAACATCCAGAAGTCTTCGTGGATTCACCTGCTGCCTCAAACTAGGAAGGCCTTCGCACGAAGGCAGAAAGCTGTTTGCACGAAGAAGCGGCCGAGTGTTCGCACAAAGAGAATTCAGAGGCGGCCAATTTTGCTTGGGGCTATTATGCAATCTAGTCAAACTTATTCCCTTTGTTTTGGAAACGTATGTAAACACTTAAGGTCGTATTTTCCAGTAGTTAGCAACTATTCTACGTGCTTTTGGAGGTGAATAGCGATCTTGGGAGCTTGAAACCATTCGTTGGATCTCTAAACTTCTTCCTTTCTCTAGTTTTTGTTACATGATCATTAAACGTTGTATTTTGATGATTTCGTATCGTAGCTAAGTACTTTATTACTAATAATTCTTGTTTGGTAGCTGGGGTTTGGTATGGATACATAGTTTTGAGATTATGATTCCTGTTTAGCTTAAATTAATGTGTTCTTATCTAGTTATGATTATGATTCATGTTTAGCTTAAATTAATGCGTTCTTCTCTTGTTATGAATAGTTTATATGAATATTCCTATATTTCTTGGGTTTGACGTCATGTAGGATTGATCCTAATTAGTAATCACGTGGTAACTCCGTGAGTGTTAGTCGGTAAATTGAACTATTCACCTAGTCGTATCACTATTTGGTAACTCGGTGGTGTTAACTAGGATCATTAAGTAGAATAAAGAACGTAATTCTTGTTTAGGATTGAATCAAGCTTGGTAACTCGGTTTGAATTGGAACTAGGCATAGATAACTCGTTTGGTAACTCGGCAAGTTATAATTTGCTTGATTAATAAGATAGACGTGTTAGTGTTTCATAAGTCAAAACGTAATTCATAACAACCCTAGTGATCCACAAGAGGATTCCCGATATTTGTCTCATTATTATCTTTTAAATCATCTCTCACATTGTTCAAAGCGTGAATCAGTAATCTAGTTCGTCTTTTAATTAGTAGAAATAGAACAATCAAAATCAACTTACTAGCCCACATAAGGTTATACAATATTAACTAATTTACAGGAAGCACTACAACAGATTCTGCTATCAGTGACCAGTTTCCTTCCGACTACCAAGATTATGGTCTTTAAAAGCAGTACAAACAGTCTTTTTTATAAGTTAGTCGTCTGCCTTGTCGTCTTTTATATTTTTAAAGACCAGCTGTGTTTCTGTCGCGGGGAAACGGCTAGTCATCCGAAATAAAAAATTATCACCGACTTGCAGTTTTGTCGGGAATGGATCTAAACACAAATTTGAGCAAACTTTTGGGCTGAAATTATAATTACATGAAAAAATTGAGGTAAAAACACAATTTTTAAATTTTTTAACTTCACCTATTATCATTAAGGGCGGCAATTGAAAATTTCATCAAACATTTTGGAGGGGAAAACTAACAATTCACGAAAATTTTAGAGCCAAAACCCAATTCATCAATTCACCAAAAACATAAACCTGAAATTTTTCCAAATTATGTCATAGCATCCACACATTTTGATCTAGCTATTGGAGGGGAAACTAACAATTCACGAACATTTAGAGCCAAAACCAAGTTCATCAATATTCACCAAATTAAACCCTTGAAATTTTTCCAACTTCTCGATCAGTTCCTCATTTCGATCTCGCTAGCTCTGTTCTTCTTATTTTTACACCCCGCTGGCAAATCGATCGATTTCACAAGTCTCTATCTCTTCTCGATCTCTAGCTCTTGATTTGTTCTTCATCGATCAATACTCCCACCATAGCCGCATATATAACCTGTTGTGGAGTATCGTATTTGAGGCTTACTTTGTTCTTGATTCCAGTACCTTGTTGTGGAGTTTTTTTCTTTTTCTGTGTCGGTTTTAATTCCTTTTCTGTCTTGAAGATGACAATTTTCATTTCAATGTTCGAATTACTGACATGTTGAGTATGCTGGTGTCGATAATTTTCAATTGTTTGGTATATGCTTGAAGTTGTCTCATACTTTTGAATATAAGAATGTTATGTATTTGATGGATGATCTCAGTTTAGTTGATAGTCTTATGTGTCGAAATTCATATTTTCGAAATTAAACATTTAAAGTCATGGTTTGCATTTGTTGCTTGCATTCCATTTTGCCAGTGAAATAACTTTTTGCGTCTCATTTAGGTGGAAAGCTTTGGTACTCAGTCCACCAGTTAACTGATTATCTATAAATATAGCTATTTCTGTCCTGTGTCGGTGCATTAGTGACTATTTGTGAAAATTTCAGAGGCTGTGATGATTTGGATCTATCTATGGAATTCACCCATTGAAGCTGATAGAGTGTAATATGCATGGCAAGGCAAAATCTTTTTGCAGCCTGTGATCATCTCTTATTTAGTTTTGATGAGTACCGATATCAGCCGGCCTCTTCATGCTCACTGAAGAGTCCGTGGTGATATGGATATATTGAATTCACTCTTTGAAGCTGATAGAGTGTCATATGGGCGAGGCAAAATCCATTTGCAGCCTGTGATCATCTCTTATTTGCTTTTCATGAGTACTGATCCGAGCCTCTTCATGCTCACTGAATAGTCTGTATGATATATATGGTTCTATTGATTTGACTTTGTTGAAGCTGGTAGAGTGTAGTATGAATGGCATGGCAAAATCCTTTTGCAGCTTATTTACTTTTTCATGAGTACTGATCTGAGCCTCCTTCCGTGTCCCTATTTTTGGGTCTGAATTACGGTATATCTTATGGCATCCTCTTACAGTACTATATCCTGGAGCATCCTCATAGGACCCTGATTCTTACTGTATAACCTATATATGCTGCCTATGTGTTACTACTGATTATGGCTTTAAATTTGGTAGTTCTGACTGTGTTGTATCTGAGATCGATGATAAGCAGGCGAGTTTATATTAGTGATCATAACAGACTGTGATGGCAATATCCTTTTGCAGCCTTTGATCATCTCTTATTATGTATTCAGCAACTGGTCTGAGCCTATGATCACTATAATTGAAATAGTTTGGCTATTGTAAGAGAATTGTAATAATTTTCTATTGACTGAAACAGTTTTGCACTTCAGAGCCAGACTATAGTAGTTTGTTCCTGATTATCTTTTATTGAATGTCTGTGTGTGCTGTCTCGTAGTAATGAATCGCAAACAGACTTACTATGTTGTATTTGTTGGCTGAAAAAGCGGCGTATATAAGTCATGGCAAGAGTGTCAGCAACAAACAACGGGATACAAGGGTGCTTGCTTTCACAAGTATACATATTATGAAGAGGCTACGAATGCCTTGTTGGCGGATCTGGAACGCCGTCGTGCTGACATACTTGCCGCTCCGTCCAATTGTTTAGCAGAACGTGCTGCGTCTACACCAAAGAATAACTGGCTACTTTTCGACGTTGTTGGATTTTTGTTGGGCGTCTGTGTCGCATGTGTCAGATTTATAATAGCGTCCTAGTTATGTTTATGAAATCAATGTATTTGTAATGTAGTTTGGATCTTTATTATTATATATGAATATGTTGCAATGTGTTTTGTAACATCATTGCACATATCTAATCCAGTACTTGGTTTGAGATATTTTACTACTATTGTTAACATTTTGTGACCTCTGATTTAGTAATGGCAACTGTATTGCTTGTTGATAATTGGCCTAAAGCCTGTAGATTGTAAATTAGTAATAGGCAATGAAAGTCTACAAATTATTATATTAAAAAGTAACTTGTACAATCAATCGTCAACTCATGAGTCAATATGTAGTATACATTTAAGTTTATCATAGGTCAGATAAAGTGCACAGTCAACAAAAAGGAAAACTCAACGGCGTCCGGTTAAGGCAAAAGTCTAATATGCAGTTAACGGTCAACTTCGTAGTTTCCACTCAGAAAAACCAACTTCGTAGTTTCCAATTAGAGAAACTAATATGTTAAGTCAAACAAGGTCAACGATGAACTAAATACTCTAATGTACAGTCAACGGTCAAATCCAAAGTCAATTATGCAGTCAACTGTCAACTTTGCGGCTACCACTTGGTGACACTATTAGGTTCGGTCAAAGGAAGACAACAGTGAACTAAATAGTCAACTTTACAGTCAACGGTCAACTAAAAAGTCAATTATGTGATCAACTGTCAACTTTGCGGTTAGCACTTCGTGACCCTTTTAGGTTCGGTCAAAGGAAGACAACTGTGAACTAAATAGTCAACTGTACGGTCAACGTTCAACTAAAAAGTCTTGAACTGTCAACTTTGCGGTCAGCACTTCGTGACACTCTTAGGTTTGGTCAAAGAAAGACATCAGTAAACTAAATAGTCAACTTTACGGTCAACGGTCAACTCCAAAGTCAACTGCCTTGTCAACTGTTAACTTTCCAGTTACCCATTGGAGACACTTATAGGTTCAGTCAAAGGAAGACAACAGTGAATTAAATAGTCAATTATGCGGTCAACGGTGAACTCCAAAGTCAACTAGCTTGTCAACTGTCAACTTTATGGTTACCCATTGGAGACACTTATAGGTTCAGTCAAAGGAAGACAACAGTGAACTAAATAGTCAACTGTGCGGTCAACAGTCAACTCCAAAGTCAACTACCTTGTCAACTTTCCGGTTACCAATTGGAGACACTTATAGGTTCAGTCAGAGGAGGACAACAGTGAACTAAATAGTCAACTGTGTGGTCAACGGTCAACTCCAAAGTCAACTACCTTTTCAACTGTCAACTTTCCGGTTACCTATTGGAGACACTTATAGGTTCGGTCAAAGGAAGACAACAGTGAACCAAATAGTTAACTTTACGGTCAACGGTCAACTAATAAGCCAATTAAGTGGTCAACTGTCAACTTTTCGGTTAGCACTACGTGACACTATTAGGTTCGGTCAAAGGAAGATAACAGTGAACTATAGTCAACTGTACGTTGAACGGTCTACTCAAAAAGTCAATTACGTAGTCAAATGTCGACTATGCGGTTACCACTACGTGACACGATGAGGTTCGGTCAAAGGAAGACAACAGTTAATTAAATAGTCAACTTTACGGTCAAAGGTCAACTAAAAGGTCAATTACGTCGTAAACTTATAACTTTGCCGTTACCACTTGGTGAAACTATTAAGTTCGGTCAAAGGAAAACAACAGTCAACTAAATTACAAAACTGTATGGTCAACGGTCAACTCTAAAGTTAATTATGTAGTGAACTTTCAACTTTGGGGTTACCACCATGTGACACTATATTAGATTGGGTTAAAGGAAGACAACAGCCAACTTAACAGTCAACTTTACCGTCTACGGTTAAATCGAAAGTTAATCACTATTACGTTCAGAATACATTGCTATCTCGAAAAGGTTAAACTAATTGATGAAACAAATTCAATGCATGGTTAACTCTAAAGTCTATCTACTGATCTACAATTAACGGTAAAGATTTTCGTCCCCACTTAACCCTAAAACTAATTAATATTCCGCTCCAGAGAGTTCACTCCACAGTCAACGGTCAACTTTGCGATTCCTACTCTAAATAACTAATCCATTATCCATGAACACCTAATCGCGAGCTTGAAAGGGCACTAGTCAATGGTCTCCAACTTAATTTCATGTAAACCCTAAACCCTCTACCCTAAACCGTTTTGAGTGGATTGAAATTGAAATAAGTAAAAATATGGGACAAAGAATAAAATTAATATAATTAACTACGGTGGGTGGAATGAATTAACAAATACGATCTGGATCCCTATGCTCCACTCAGTGCCTCCTTATCCACAAAAAATACTCAGGCGCGAACTCTCAAGCCCTTTCCCACGACCTCTCAGCTCCCCGACCAATCGAACAACCGTGCTTGAATCGATCGAACAAAGGCTTAATCTCGTCTAACTGCCGCCTTAAAGTCGTCGGAGTGTTCACTGAAGCACCCACGGAGTCGGTCGCGTCTTAGCCTCAAGCAAGCTCAATATGGTCTTTCTTCTATCAAAATCTGCTAAAATATTACTTGTTCTTATTGATATATCTTGTTACTTCTTGTTCTTGTTCATATCTGTTGTTATCACCGGTCGATTCCTGCTGTAAAATTGCAAGAATACCTGTATTCAAACTAGGGTTTTTTAATTTGGAGCTCCCTCGGGTTGAAAGGAAAAATATAGGGCTATTCTTATGCTGTGTGGCTGTAAGTGTTCATTCTTTAGTATGTTGTCATTTTCAAACTGTTTATTTGGGGCATTCATGTACATGTCTGTATACATGAGAAGGTTATGTTATTTATTAACGTGCCAACGCTACGTGTGACTACTGACATGCATCTTCTGAATTTGATACATGAACAATACCAGTACCACTTAACGAATGTCATGATATGTTCTGCCTAGCCCTCTCATTGTCTGTCTTTATCTTAAACTGTCAATGTGCTAGCTCTAAGTCTCGGTGTGCTTAGGTTAATCCCTCACTCCTTAAACTTTGTGAGTCGTATGTGGCATTCGACTTGTCTGTTTGACTTGATTGGCTATATTGCTGATTATCTGAGTTCATTAGTATTGGTACTGTGAGTCCTAATTTGTTTTTTTGTGGATCCATCATGTTCCGTATTAATCATACATCATGTTTCTTATGTCGATTTGTACAGAAGACAGACGAACTGGAGCTTACGTTTAAACAACTAAGAAACTTGAAAGGAGGTAAAGTGCAAACTTATGTGGCTGCAATTTTATGATCAGAACTTTTGTTAATATTTGGATTTCTTTTTGTCTATAATCTGTGCATAGTGTGTTCTAGTTACAATACTCCTTTTTTCCAACCCCATTTGCAAAATGTATTGAGCAAGTTGCGTTGAAACTTTCACTATAGTACACAGTAATAGGCGGTGATGATATGTCAGTGATTCGATTTCGTTCGTTCAAGCTTTCACTAGTACTGTAAGATCTTTCGAATTCGATCGTCGAAGGTGATAGAATGTAATATGTTGGCAAGGCAAAATCATTTTGCAGCCTGTGAGCAGATCTTATCTGTCTTTGATGATGAAACTGATCTGAGCCTCTTTTTATGAATTACACTGGACGACCGATTTGTACTTGTGAAGTTCATAAATGCTTGTTTATTTACATATTGCTGTGGGGTTGGTAAAATGTTTTAATGTGTACTTTTTTTATATTATGTCATTCTTAACTAATAATTGAATGTGCACTCTTAGTTAGTGTTCATCTCTTATTTGGTTTTCATGAGCTCTATAAGAGAGCGTGATGATGTGGCTCTATCGATGGCACTGGTTGATGGTGAGACAATGTTATACGCAAGGCGGGGCAAAAATCCTTTTGCAGCCTGTGTAATACGCATTACTTGGCTCCTAGTACAGATCTGAGTCTCTTCATGCTCACTCAAGAGGCCATGATGATATGGATCTACGTTCAATCGAAGGAAAGTTACACTTGGCCGTTGTTCAGTTCGCGCGATTGTGTGATATCGTGAGTTGCACCTTTTCTGTTTCTTCTCTGGACTTTTGACGATGTGTCGACTATGCATGCATGTTCCTACATGTACGTGTTGTCTGCATGTCTTGTTTAGGATAGGTTGTAGTAGGGAAATATCGACGTCTACTCTTAATTGTGTAGGCTCAATGGATCGTGGGTGGATGTCGCTGACTGATAAGTTTTCTCCTGAATATACTAAAGGAGTTGCTGGGTTTATGGAGGTTGCTAGATAGCATACTGATATTTCTAATAGGGTACGATGTCCTTGCTGTAGTTGTGTTAATGTAGTTTATGAAAGTGTTGAGCAAGTTAAAGAGCATATGCATCTGAACGGTATACAAAAGGACTACACAGTATGGATCTACCATGGGGAGGAAAGTGTCAGTATAGATTATGGTAGCGCTGGTAGTGGGGATGACGACATTGCAGAAATAGGTGATGACATGGAGGGGTTAATCGGGGACTTTCAGGAGGGAACACTTTCCTCGCCCGGTTCCGTACCATCCACCGATGGTGGGGGCACCATGAACTCGACAGGTTGTTGAAGGATGCGCAATATAAAGCATACACTGGGTGTCAAACATTCTCTAAGTTGTCACTCATCGTCAGGCTGCTTCATATTAAGACAATTTGTAGATGGAGTGACAAATCTGTAAACTTGTTGTTGGATTTTATTAGAGATTTAGTACCTCCTGGAAAATCAATAACTAAGTCATTTTATGAGGAAAGAAAGTGTTACGTGGACTAGGGCTAGGATACATCAACATCCATGCGTGTCCTAAACACTGCACATTATATTGGAAAGAAAACGAACACCTAGACCACTGTCCAAAACCTGATTGTGGTGAGCCTAGATATAAGCCCAGTAACACAAAGGGAAAAAGAGTTCCTAGATATGTTCTAAGATACTTTCCAATTAAACCGAGGCTGAAAAAGTTGTTCATGTAAAAAACAACCCGCTAAGGCAATGAGATGGCAGAAGGAAGAGCAAGTCCAGAATGGCTCAGTCATAACTCATCCTGCCGATGCAAAGCAGTGGCAAGAGTTTGACCAAGCGCATGAGTGGTTTGCTAGGGATCCTAGTAATGTCCGTTTGGGACTAGCCACTGATGGATTTAATCCATTCGGTATGATGAATAGTGCTTGCAGTATGTGGCCTGTTGCTGCACGGCAGTACAATATGTCCCCTGAGGGGTGTCTTAATGAGGATTTTCTAATGATGCCACTTCTGATACCTGGCCCAACGTCCCCGGGAAACTCAATCGATACCTACTTGCGTCCCTTGGTTGAATAGCTGAAAGAGATGTGGGAAGTAGGTGTCGAGACCTATGACGCAGCAACTGGTGAGCGATTCATCTTACATGCCGCACTTTTTGGGATAATTAACGATTTTCCCGCCTATGCAATGATGTCGGGATGGAGCACCAAAGGAAAACTAGCTTGCCCACCTTGTAACAAGGACACAGATTTGATCAGGATACATTTTAGTAAGAAGCAAGCTTATATGGGTGCTCATAGGTTTCTGGGGCCGAAACATAAGTGGCGGACTAGTACCAAGTTTGGGAAGAGGGAAATGAAAAAAAAAGCAGAAGGAGTTAACCGGGGATGACATTCTGAAGCAGTTAGAGAAACATCCCGAATATTTGAGATTGGGGAATACGGAAGCAAATCGCAAAAGGAGTTTGAACCATCCCCCGGAAGAGTTAAATTGGAAGAAAAAAAGTATATCGTTGCGAATTTAACTCTCAATACGTGGCCACCTCAGCAGAGAAATTTTCGTTGCTATACGTGGCCACCTCAGCAGAGAAGTATATCGTTGGAATTTGAACCATCCCCCGGAAACAAGACTCTGGCTGCTTCCACTCGCAATACGTAGCCACCTCAGCAGAGAAGTTTTCGTTGCTATTACTGAGCTGAGCGCATTTTTCAAGGAGCTGACCTCAAGAACTCCGACTGTCGAGAGTTTAGAAAAACTGGAAGAATACATAACGTTGATATTGTGTAAATTTGAGTTAATATTTCCTCCTTCCTTCTTCGATATCATGATGCACTTGCCGGTTCATCTGCCGCGAGAAGCACTCTACGAGGGTCCTGTTCAGTTTCGCTGGATGTATCCCATTGAAAGGTTAGGTCCTGGTATAATACATGAGTTATAATATATATAATATGTTTGAAAAGACGTAATGTTTACGGTGTCTGGTTATTAAAACAGATTTCTGCATACGCTAAAGCTGTATGTAAGAAATAAAGCGAGGCCGGAGGGTTCAATTTCTGAAGCTTTCATCGCCAATGAATGTCTCACATTCTGCTCGATGTATCTTCACGAAGTTGATACGAGATTTAATAGGACAGGTCAACAATAGTGATATGCCGAATCTGTCCATATTTGATGGTGCAGCTCACCCTTTGACGGGGTCATCCTTTTACGAGCTGTCAGCAGAGTAATATGAGCAGATCAGTTGGTATATTTTACAATACTGTATGGAGGTTGAGCTGTATTTGATGTGAGTGGTTCAAATATAAAATTTTCTTAATCATTGGATTCCAATTCAGTAAATATTAAGCGTACTTAATCCTGATATAACTCTGAATCCAGACAGCACTGTAAAGAAATCCACGAGCTTGAACCTGACTAAGAACGTGAGGATCATATGCATCGGCGGGAGTTTCCTTACTGGTTTAAACGGCATGTAGGATATTCGTTCTCTTGGCCTCGTCATGGACATGTTATATGTATTTGAATTCTTATTAAAACTTCAATATACATCCGTTCATTCAGATGGCTCGAAAGCGCCTTGAGAAATCAGTAGAAGCAACCGATGGACTGTATTCAATCGCTTGTGGTGCTGACAAGCAAGTGCGTCGGTATAAGGCTTGTGTTGTGAATGGCCTAAGGTTTCGCACGTGTGCCAATGATGAACATAAGACAACCCAGAATTCCGGAGTTGTTGTGCTATCGGAACATTTTGGCAAGGAAATTGATTGTTGAGGTACAGTAAATGACATCTTTGAACGAACATATCCAACTCACAACCGGGTTATGGTGTTCAATTGTGATTGGTTTAATGTAGCAGATAAGATAGGCATTAAGAAAGTTGTCCACTTTACTTCTGTAAACGTCTCTAGGACTTGGTATAAAGATGATCCTTACATTTTTGCGACCCAGGCTGGACAAGCCTTCTATGAGGGTTTGGGGCTGCGATGTCTATGTAAAACGTTTACAATCAGACAAGCTAGGGCCAAAGTCGGATAAGTGGAAATTTGTGGGGTACCCTAAGGAAACTAAGGGTTACTACTTCTACAATCCAACCGAGAACAAAGTGTTTGTTGCTCGGACCGACGTGTTTCTAGAAAGGGAGTTTGTCTCTAAAGAAGCAAGTGGGAGGACTGCAGAACTTGAAGAAATTCAAGAACCACAAATCACTGAATCGTTTATGGAACATGAACAGGAACCACAAGCAGTTGTGGAACAGCCTGTTCAGGTAACACAAGAGCTTCGAAGATCTAGTAGAGTGCGCCTGTAACCTGAGAGGTATGGACTTCTCGTGACCGATTCCGGTGACACGATGCTCATAGATAATGAGCCTACTACCTATGAACAGGCCATGAAAGGGACAAACTCTCATAAGTGGCTAGAAGCCATGAGATCCGAGATGGAATCCATGTACACCAACAAAGTATGGACTTTGGTGGAACCACCCGAAGGGGCGCAGCCCATAGGGTGCAAGTGGGTATTCAAGAAGAAGATCGATATGGATGATAATGTGATTACCTATAAGGGCCGATTGGTGGCTAAAGGATTTAGACAGATTCATGGTATTGACTATGATGAAACCATTCCACTAGTCGCTATGACCAAATCCATCCGAATCCTACTTGCAATTGCAGCATACTACGACTATGAGATTTGGCAGATGGATGTCAAAACAGCATTCCTTTATGGGAATCTCCTCGAGGACGTGTATATGATACAGCCGGAGGGTTTTGAGGATCCAAAGCAAGCCAAGAAAGTCTGTAAGCTGCAACGATCCATTTATGGATTGAAGCAAGCTTCTAGGCGTTGGAATCTACATTTTGATGAAGTAGTCAAAGAGTTTGGCTTCATCAAAAATGAAGATGAGTCTTATGTCTACAAGAAGGTTAGTGGGAGCTCTGTAGCTTTTCTTGTCTTGTATGTGGATGACATACTCGTCATTGGAAACGAAGTTCCCATGCTGCAATCTGTTAAAGATTGGCTGGGGAAGTGTTTCTCAATGAAAGACTTAGGGGAAGCAGCCTATATACTCGGTATGAAGATCTATAGAGATAGATCTAAGAGAGTGCTAGGCCTAAGTCAGAGTACATATATTGACAAGGTGTTAGAGCGGTTCAACATGCAAGATTCAAAGAAGGGATTCTTGCCCATGTCACATGAAATCACTCTTTCGAAGAGTGGTTGTCCTTCCAATGAGATTGAGAAGGAACGCATGAGTAGAATTCCCTATGCCTCGGCCATAGGATCTACCATGTACGCCATGTTATGTACTAGACCATATGTGTCATATGCCTTGAGTATGACAAGCAGATACCAATCCAATCCGGGTGATAGTCAATGGATTGCAGTTAAGAACATCCTGAAGTACTTGAGAAGAACTAAGGATGCTTTCTTGATATTTGGCGGTGAGGAAGAGTTGCGTGTAAGGGGTTACACTGATGCAAGCTTCCAAACCGACAGAGATGACTTTAGATCACAGTCGGGATATGTGTTTTACCTGAATGGAGCAGCGGTGAGCTGGAAAAGTTCCAAGCAAGAGACGGTGGCTGATTCTACAACAGAGGCTGAGTACATTGCTGCAAATAGCGGAGCAAAGGAAGCTGTTTGGATCAGAAAGTTTGTTTCTGAACTTGGTGTGGTTCCTAGCATTGCGGATCCGGTTGAGTTGTACTGTGACAACACTGGGGCGATCGCGCAATCAAAGGATCCCAGATCACACCAGAAATCCAAACACATGCTCAGGAAGTTCCATCTGATTCGAGATATTATCGATAGAGGACACGTTCGGATATGCAAGATTCCTACAGATGAGAATCTGTCAGTTCCACTTACAAAGCCGCTTGTGCAGTGGAAGCATGAAGGGCACACTAGGAGCATGGGCATACGAGATGCACCCGATTGGCTCTAGTGCAAGTGGGAGACTGTTGGAATAGATGCCCTAGAGGCAATCTAGTTTAGTATGAATTCATTTTGGCTAGAACATTCATTGTATTATTTATTGGATATTTAATATAATGAAGTCCTCAGATTTACAATCGTCTTGTTTATCTTAAATATCCTAGTCCAGTATAATGATTAAAGGTCCAATCATCCATAGACTAGTATGGGGTTGGATTGATATGGAGATATCATGATCCAACACATGGGTGTGCATTAAGAGTAATGGCGCACTGGATTGACCCATCTCCGAGAAGGCTACATACACTTTATGTTGAGTCACAAGTGCTTCTCGTGGTGCAATGGTATTGTCATCCCTAGACTTGAAGTCACTATATATTCTAGTTGTGGATTATTGTGATTTTGGTAGCGTTAAACGCTACACCGTAAACTGGGTAGTTATAAAGGCGTGTACCATATTCAATAAGAAGCAAGCTTAGATATCGTAGTGGACGTATATAGAATTTGTCCCTCCTACATAACGGGAGCAAATATCCTAGGCCACTCGAGGGATAGTGCTTATAGAATGTCTGGCCAGACTCAAATAAATCAATATAGGATATTGATGTTATTTGCACTAATAAGGCTAATCCCATGGATCGAGAAACTATGGATTGGATATACGAGTGTGACTTGTATGTCTCGTGTCCAATCCGGATATAGAGACAAAGGGATGAGACAATTACTTGTACAAGGTTTGTCGGATGACTATTCTATTAGTTGGCTAGAATGGATGTTTTGCTAGAAACCGCTCCATATTAGCAAATTGTTGCTACCAACTAAATAGAACCTATGGGGTCACACGCTATATAGAGTTGAACTAGATTTGGGAATTAATTAATAGGACTAATTAATTAGAAGGATCACTTTGCAACACCTTGCAAACTTAGTAGGATTAATTTGCAAGGAAGGGACTAAACCGAATTCTAGTAGGACTAGAATAGGTCCTTTAGGTAGTTGGCAAGGATTTGTTGGACTATATAAAGGATGCTCCTTCCTTCCTTCCCACACTTATGAGCCTTTAAGATCATAACTTGAGTGGGAGAGAACAAAAGGAGAGAGAGCAAGCAAGCAAGCGAGGCGCACGCCCCCTTGCCGCCGCCCCATCCCGTCGGCTCAACAAGGAGGCCGGACCTCCTTGTTTCCTCGCGTTGCGTGATTTCTTCTTACTCTTCCTCCATTCCAGGCTAGCAAAAAGGAGTAGGAAGATCTAGAATTCAACTCTAGGCGTGGATCAACTATAGATAACGTGACACAATTCACGTTAGAACTGAATTGATTTCTTCCCTAAGGCGTGTGAATTGATTTCTTCCCTTACCATCGTTATGTCTCTTGACTTGTGATCCTTGGAGGGTATTGCATGGATTATATTTTTTTTTCCGTTGTGCATCCATGATCAAAACCCTTCAGTTTGAACCAATTTACACCGTCCCTGTTTTCTTTCATATTATGTTAGGCTTGAAATGTAAACTTTACGTGCAAACGTTATAGGTTTTACTACCTGTGATCCAGCAACACAAATCCCCCAGTGGAAAAGGAAGGACTGTTGAGGGGGTAATGGTCAAGCCCAAAATAGGTCTACGCCTAAGGCTGCAGTGGCGGAGGAGATTCTATCTGACAGTGAGGTATATGTGTGATATGAAGAACCAGTCATGGATTATATTATGAATTCGATATTTCTTTTAAATGCGACCAATGGTTTTGATCACTTGTTTTATGACATGTTTCATTTTGATTCCTAGTTGATAAGAAGATCTGTTGAAAGGCTTTCTCAACCGAATGGTAACATTATATCCATTTCCGCTTATATTGTACTTGTATTTGGTTTGGTGGTTTTTGGTTGTTGGTGCTTTTACCTAGCTAGTGATTCCTGTTCTCATTCGCAGTTGCAGTGAGATCAAGAGGATTGAAAAGGAAGAACAGAAAAGACTCGTACAGTTTGGTCGACGAGGTGGGTATTCGTGAATGATTACTGAATTGGAAGATTGGTGATTGTCTTACATGAGCTCGGTAGGTCTATGTCTTACTGCAGGCCGATGAGGAATCACAGGAAATTTAGGGACGGTCGCCGCCATTGACTAGGGGACGCAAGACTGTTTACATGACAATGGGAGAGCTGAATGCCGGTGAAATGGCTGCAGATGTCAGTACTTATACAGTAAACATGTTTGGTCAACGAGGTGGGTATTCGTGAATGATTACTGAATTTGAAGATTGGTGATTTTTGTACATGAGCTCGGTAGGTCTATGTCTTACTGCAGGTCGATGAGGAATCACAGGAAATTGAGGGACGGTCGCCGCCATTGACTAGGGGCCGCAAGACTGTTGACATGACAATGGCAGAGCTGAATGCCGGTGAAATGGCTGCTGATGACAGTACTTATACAGTTAACATGTTTTTTTTTTGTTCCTCGTCTATTTTTTTTAATTATTGCTTCAACTCAGAGGTTTGGATGTTTTCTTGCAAACGTAACGTCCCAGGCTACAACACCGAGGAGATCCCAGCGGCTTCAACAAGTTGGGTCAACCTCGTCCCCCATGTCCCCCTTTACGCCGGTGGCTCAATCCGCCCCTACACAGAATGACGCAGGGGCCCCACCTTCATCGAGTATGTATCTCATTATCTTAACCCACCTAATATATACCTTTTATGATCCTAATGTAACTAATTAGTAATTAATTATATTGTGGCAGGTCCGCCTTCAAGTAGAAGAGGAAGAGGCGTGTACCGTGGCCTTTCAATGAGGAAGAAATTGGGCGAGGGAGGGAAGTTATCTGTGAACATCCCTCTTGGCAAGAAGAAGCCAGTTGGCGAAAATGCGAAGGAGGTCAATGCAGAGGTGGGTATAGCAGTGCGGAAGAATGCACCACTGGACAAGTTTGGGTGGAAAGATATGGACGAGGTTGACCTGAAACCCATATATGATCATCTTCAAGTAAGTGACGTAAAATACGTGTGAACATATTTTTCTTGCAATTACTTTCTGTGAATGTGTACTTATGACCACATATCTTGTCGTATGCAGGGTCTGTTTGACCTCGACTTCAACAGAAAAACCACTCTGCGGGCCATCAATTATATGGCAAAGGAAGCTTATAGTGAGTACCGTTATGAGCTGCACACACACTTCAAGAACTTCCGCACCCCTGCTGAAGAAATTAAAAACCCATCACCAAGTGTCTCCCACGAGCAGTGGGAAAAAGTGTGCGTACTTTTTCAGACAGATGGGTGGAAGGTAAAATATTGACTTCTTTTTCATTGCAGCAAACTAAGTTAGGTTCGCTTTTGACTTCATGTCCACTATTACGTCATTGTAGTGTAGGAGTTCCAGGGCTAAGTTGAACCGATCAAAAGTCAAAAATCTTTCTACCGCAGGTTCAAAGTCCATTTTCCAACGTTTATATGAGATGGTAAGTTCCATGTCATCCGCTCTTTCGCATCAGTTTATAAGTTTCACAGCTAGAACTTATTTTCGTAGGAAATATTTATTTGGAATATTATCTTGTTCAGGAGAACCCCTCCCTCATCGACAGCTACAAAACAACACACACCGGGAAGAACTCAGGGACATGGATAAGTGCGGATGCGGAGGATAAGCACGTTAGTTTCGTAATTCGCTCGCCATGTTTTTATTTACATGCTATGGTGTTAAGATTTTATGCTTTTTTTAAACTACAGAAGGATGGTGGAGATGCGGGATAATGATATGGAGAGGTTGCTGACCGAAGATAAGATAGTGGAGATGGTTGTTGGGGGCAGGAGTGGATTTGTAGCGGGATATGGTGCTGGTCAGCTCCCGAGGACTTCATTCACGTTTCAAGAAGGCATGGAGGCTAATAAGTCCAGAGTGGCTGAAGCACAAAGAATGGCTGAAGCTGCTGAGCTTAGGGCTCATGTTGCAGAGAAAGGCGCAGAGGAGGCCAGTAGAAGAGCGGAGGAGGCTGAGAAAAAGGCAAAGGAAGCCGAGAAAAATGGTGAAGAGGTAGTGAGAAGGGCAAATGAATCTGTCAACCTTATGAACGGAATGGAAGAGCGGCTTAAGAACATGGAGTCCTTGATGGCCAACCAACTGATGGTCGAGAAGGCGTCGAGCGGGCATCATTCTTCATCATCTTCGGAGGGTTATTAAGGTAATTTAAATGTCAATTTTCATTTCAGTATGTGAGTAAATGACATGTTGAGTATGCTATGTAGATAAAATTAAATTTTAGTTGTTTTCGTGTATGCATGAAGTTTTTGGAACTTTTATTTTGGATATAGTTGAAAGTGATCGAGGTCTCCCAGTACGTCCTGGATATATGAAACTAATTAAGTTAGTTGATTATGTGACCTCCAAATTCATTTTTACGATACTCAGTTTTAAAGTACATCATGGATCTAGGCTTATTGTGTTTCAGTTTACCGGGTGAAATAACTCTTCACGCCTCGTTTTGGACAGCTTTGTTACTTACCGCTGTGTTGTTCTTGTCAATTACGCGTGGAACATGCAACTCCACCAGTTGACTGATCGATATCTATTTCTGTGGTTGCAACAGTGAGTAATTGTGAGAATTTAAGTAGTTGTGTCTTCAGGAAAAAATTAAACAAAAAGTTCAGGAAAATAAAATAAGATAAAACAACAGTAAGAACAGAAAATAAAAGTTTGGCTAGTGCTGGTGCTTGGGGTTTGATGGCTCCCGCATTGTCGTCCTTCACTTGTTCATCGGGGGTCTCAAAACTTGTCCCGGAAGCCCCCCCTGTCCTGTGTATCTCTTCTTCATCTTCCGCAATATCTCGTATCTTCTTTTATATATCATCAGCGGGCCTTCCTCAAGCCTATATTTCTTCTTCTTAAACAACCCCACAGCAGGCTCGTTGTCACTGCTTGAATCATCACCTGAGATGATTATTGGAACATCCACATAGGACCCTGGAAGTCTTGTGAAAGGACTGGTGACCTCCTCCTCTTCACGTAGGAATTTGAGAATGGGTTCCATGGTAAGAAGATTCCAGGGAGGGGATTTGCTGTGTCTGAGAATGAAATGGAGGTTACAAATTAAATAGGGAGGGCAGGTCATTAACCTATCATTAATTTTGGGAATTCGAACAATTGCGATTCAGTGTTTGTGGGTGCATATATGCATGGTTATTACTGGTTGGTGGTTGTTATGATGTTCATTTAGGAGGCATGAATTAAGCTCATACATGATGAGGTAGTGGCGGGTATGTGAACAGTTTCAGTTATTGGAATTTGTTGAACATTAATTTAAATAATAGGTGAACCACATACTTGTTTTACAACGTCCGGTGTTTTTGAATACTTTGCTTCGATACTTTTTTTGCTTTTGGGCCTGCGAGTTTTTGTATGTCATGCATACAAAAACAGCATTTTAGTCTTGTTCCCATCGTCGTGTTCAATTTTCATGAACTGGTTTTTTTCATGAACTGTTATTTATTTTCTCCTGCTTTTTTTTAAAATCACAGCAATGATGTCAATTACAGCTCCGCCAGCAGCAGAACGTCCATATGCTCATCCCGTCTTCAATGCGCCAACACATGAACACTTCTCCACCATCATTTTGAGGTACAAGGGTTAAAGAAATCTGAACACTGTTTTGAATTTGGAGGAATTGTTGTGGACATGCATTGTAACTAATTTTTGGAGGAAGTTTGTGTGGATGTGTATATGGCCGGGTTTTTGTGTCTTGTTTCGAACAATTGTAATTGTACTTTGGTGTAATTTTGGTTGCATTAAGCTTCGAGTGAAAACTAGTATTTTAAAATTGTTGGTGTTGTATGTGTTTATGCATGGGTGATCAAAAATGATCACCTGGCTACTGTTGTTTTGTTTATTTATTTTATGAGCAGATTCAAGAAATTTGTGAGATAGGCGACTACGTCAGTAGTCTTCTATGAGGAACACCAAAATAAAAAAGACAACCAGGAAGTCTGTCGACAAATACATATTACGACGATTAAACTGGTCGTGAAAATAAAATTTAAAAAAGACACATGCGAATAAAACTTAACAACGACTAGTAAAGTCGTCTGCATTATACCTACGACAGGAATAAGTAGTCGATAAATTCGTCGGCATAAGTTTTTTAAAAAGAGTAAATGGTCGCCGTGTGGTCGGGAAAAGATTAACGACTAAATAATTTGGTCAAAATATTCGTCAGCAAAAGTTTTGACCACATAATATAATGGTCGGTAAGTCGTCGGCAAAATATCAACGACGAAAAGATTTGGTCGGCAGCAGTGGTCGGTAAAAACTTTTACCTACCACTGGGAAAAGTTGTTGCCTCGTCGAACTAACGACGGGGTTATTCCGACGCTTTTTGCAAGAACTTTTCTTGTCGTCGTTTCATTCTAACGGCGAAATTTTGTGTTTTAACGATGAGTTTACTCGTCATAATTAAACTGATTTTTTTGTAGTGAAGTCTCTTGGGACACAACAAATCGTATTCTTATCTATTACTTCATGTAACAACCGTACACTTGTGGTAGGAACTTGTCAAGTTTTGGCGCTGTTGCCGAGTACTTCGGTTAAATTAGTTATAATTCGTCACCTTAGGGATTTTACTTTTATCTTTATATTCGTTACTCACCTATTTTATTCGTGTGATCAGTGCTTTCACGTCGAATCTCACGGTGCATGACCCGTTCTAGAGGCAAGCCTTTGTATCCGTTGCTCGAAGACCCAGAATCCATTTTACGCGCAGAACGTAGAAATTGGAGGAAATCTGAATCAGTTCTATAGATGTCCAAGATAGAACTGAGAGGGAAAGGATCCGCAAGGTTGCGGAGGACGAAGAGGATTCCAGACTCGTAGCGGTGGCTGATGCGGAAAATAATGCACAAGAAGCTGAGCTAATCAGCGCTCGGGTAGCTGCCTTTGAAGCTTCGCACCACCACTTTCGGGTGTGGGGGTAGTTGATGGAAACGATGGAGGGAATAACGGTGGAAATAATGGTGGAAACAATGGACAGTATGCTTCAGCCCAAGTGAACAATGCTGAAGTTGATGATCTTCCCTTGGTGGACTAATTCAGAACCACACCAGCTGGATACCAACCTACCTTTGTGAGGCCACACATTAATGCAAAACACTTTGAATTGCGCTAACCGATAATTAATAGGGTTCATGATGAGGGCTTGTTCACTGGATCTCTTGGAGATGATCCAAATGCTCACTTGCTAAACTTTGAGGAAATTACTTCGACACTACATGATCAGAGAGTCTCAGATGAAACAGTGAAGCTGATGATTTTTCCTTTCTCTTTATTTGGAAAAGCAAAGACGTGGCTATAGGAACTTCCACCATGGTCAATCAGAACATGGGAAGAGTGTTGTCATGAGTTTCTCAAAAGATATCTTCCACCATCCAGAGTTGCTCAGCAAACGGCTGACATTATAAAGTTCACCCAGCAAGAGGATGAGTCATTGGGAGATACATGGAGGAAATCCAACCAGCTCCTTCGCAGATTCCCTAATCATGGAGCGTCGTGGTATACACTCCATTATTTCTGTAATGCTCTAGATAGGGAAACAACAAATGAACTGAATATGATAGCCCATGCCATTTTTATGGACTTAGGAGTTTAGTGATGCCAAGATTTTCTAAACAGTGTGGTGAAGCGTGAGTCTACGAGGACTGAGACTCGTAGGTACTCGAAATCTGATGGCTCTCTACTCAACAAGATTGAGTCAATGGTGGAGAAGAAATTTGAACAGCAAATGGCAGTCATGACATTGGATTTTAACAACATGAATCCATCAGCACGTGTGAAGTCTATGGGAGAGATGATCGCGGACTAGAACCAGGGATATGGGATTGAAGACGTTAATTACATGGGTCCACCACGACTACATCAGTGGTTGAGCACTTATCATTCCAATAACTGCAATCACCCAAACTTCAGCTATATCAATCCAAACAGTGGGTTATATGCACCTGGTCAGCAGCCTAATCCTACAATCAGGATCAGAAACAAGCTCCGCAGCAACATGCACATCAACAACAATATCAAGAAATGAAAGCTTTGTTGAGACAATTGGTTACTCAGCAACAACAGACGAATGAACAGATTGATGGGATGGAGAGGAAGTTTGTGTCTATTGAAGCCGCTATTAAGAGCCATGAGACAAAGATTCGAAAAATTGCCAATCAGTCTACTAAGCTACAACCCGGTATGCTTCCGACCAATACCATCATTCGGCATGAACAGTTGAAGGCTATCACTACTCCCAGTGGCATTACTACTGAGGATCCTCCATATCCTAGCCACGCGCGAGCTGAGGTAACTAAAGCCATTGATAAGGAATTGAGTGAAGAAATTCCCATGCCTACCGTGCCTCCCCAATCAAAGGAAATGGTGTATCCCCAATCAAAGGAAATGGTGCGAAAATCGGAGTAGAAGAAAAAACCAGAGGAAGAGTTCAACATGCGTTTGCCATACCCGCAAAGGTTGAAGAGCCAAGAAGATGCCACGTACTTCAAGAAGTTTGTGGATATCTTTAGGAAGTTGCAGATTAACATTCCCTTCGCGGAGGCCTTTTCACAAATGCCCAAGTATGCTTAATTTCGCAAGGACCTTTATCTAACATGAGGCGCATGGATGACTTTGAAACTGTAACATTTAGTGAGGAGTGTAGAGCCGTTTTTCAAAAAGCTTTAACAAAGAAGATGAAAGATCATGGCTGTTTTATCATCCCTGTGACATTGGGAGATGTGTTTCATGGGCGGACATTGTGTGATCTTCGCGTAAGTGCCCTTATCCGTTTTTCAGCAACTTTGTATGGGAGATCGAAAACCTACTATAATGTGCTTGCAGATGGCAAATCACACCATCAAACGTCAAAGGGGCGTACTAGAGGATGTACTTGTGAGAGTCGAGGGACTCATCTTCCCCGCGGATTTCGTGATTCTTAATATGGAGGATGATTTTGATGTCTCACTTATTTTGGGACGGCCATTCCTTTCCACGGGGAAGGCTATCAATGATGTCGCCAATGAAGAGTTGACGATGCGGGTCAATGATGAGAATGTGGCATTCAATGTTTTCGAAGCTATATAGTTTTCCGCATATGCGGTGAGTGAGATGTGTTTTGGTGTGGAGGTATACACACTGGATGAGGAGGAAATTTTATTGGAGCACCTATATGAGGAACTTTCTCTCCTTAATTCAAGCGAAAAAGAGCAAGCCATGGAGGCTCATTGGCGCAAGCCCCTACCCCTCTTCAAAGAGGGAAGCAGGTAGACTCTTACTCATTCTCTTGAACTTGCTCCAAATATAGATTTAAAGCCTTTACCTGCATATTAAAATATTTATATTTTGGCGCTAATGAAACTTTACGTGTAATTATTTCCTCTTATTCGGACAGGGAAGGGGAGGAGCAACTACTCAAGGTATTGAAGGGGAGAAAGGCAGCTATGGAATGAACCATAGCGGATATCAAGGGGATCAGCCTCACAGTTTACCAACAGAAGATCCGGCATATGGAGGACAGGAAGCCGGTGGTCCTATTTCAGCGCCATCTTAATCCACATATGCAGGATGTGGTGAAGAAATAGGGGCTTAAGTCGTTGGAAGCGGGCATCATCTACCCGATTTCCGACAGCACATGGACTAGCCTGGTGGAGTGCGTCCCTAAGAAGGGAGGTGTTATTGTGGTGGAAGGGGAGAAAGGCGATCAAATTTCTACTAGAACTGTGACAGGGTGGAGAGTTTGGATGGACTACGTAAGCTGAATGATGCAACTCACAAGGACCAATTTCCCCTTCCGTTTGTTGATCAGATGCTTGATAGGCTGGCACACAATTCTCACTATTGTTTTCTGGATGGGTACTCTGGGTACAACCATATAGCTATTGAGCCAGCGGATCAGGAGAAGACGACGTTCACTTGTCCGTACAAGACTTTTTCTTTTAGACTCATGCCTTTCGGGTTATGCAATGCGGCCCCTAGTTTTTAGAGGTGCATGATGTCGATCTGTTCTGATATGATGGAGCAGAAATTTGAGGTATTCATGGATGATTTTTTGTTTGAAGGTGATGGTTTTGAAGACTGTTTGCAGCATCTGGCCTGTGTACTGGATAGATGCATTGAGACTAACCTAGTGCTCAACTGGGAGAAATGTCATTTTATGGTTACTGAGGGCATAGTTTTGGGGTACAAGATTTCAAAAAGAGGCATAGAGGTTGATAGATCAAGATTGAGGTGATTGAGAGCTTCCTTGTCCCACTACTATCAAAGGGGTAAGGAGTTTCTTGGGACATGTAGGGTTTTACGGCGCTTCATTAAAGATTTTTAGAAGATCATGAAGCCTTTGTCTAGATTGCTTGAGAAAGATGTGGTCTTTCATTTTAACAAGGAGTGCCAATTTGCTTTTGATTTGCTCAAGGAGAAGCAGATTAGCGCGCCTATCATCATCACCCCGGACTGGACTTTACCGTTTGAGATCATGTGTGATGCTAGTGACTATGCGGTGGGAGCATTCCTGGGAAAGCGGAAAGACAAGGTAGTTCATGTCATATATTATGCTAGTCGAACTCTGAATAAATGCACAGGTTAACTACGCTACTACCGAGAAAGGGATGTTGTCCATTATCTTTGCGTTGGACAAATTTCGTCCATATCTTGTGGGTCCTCAGGTGACAATCTTCACAGACCACATGGCCCTCAAGTACCTTCTCACCAAGAAGGACGCAAAGCCAAGATTGATCCGATGGGTTCTTTTGGTGCGATAGTTTGATATTCATATTAAAGACAAGAAGGGAATGGAAAATGTTGTGGTTGATCACCATCAGAATTAGAGAATGAGAAGCATGAGGAGATCCCAATCAAAGAAGATTTCCTAGTTGAGCAGCTCATTGTAGTGGTTTCAGCTGTGCCTTGGTTTGCAGATTTTGCAAACTTAAAGGCAACAAACATTGTTTCCACCGACTTGTCTTCCTTGCAGATGCAAGACTGTATTTCTGGGATGATATTTATCTGTTCAAGCTTGGAGTCGATAATGTATTGTAGAGATGTATAGCGTCGCCAGACACTTTAGATATTCTCAGCAACTGCCACAAATTGAGTTGTGGGGGTCATTTTTGAAAGACATGCACTGCGGCCAAGGTACTTCAGAGTGGATTTTATTGGCCTACTTTACAAGAGAATGCTCATTTTTTTGTGGAGCAGTGTGATCGTTATCAGAAACCGGCAATATCTCCAAACGAAATGAGATGCCTCAAACTTTTGTCTTGGAGGTAGGGCCATTTGACGTTTGGGGTATTGATTTCATGGGTCCATTCCCCTCTTAACTAGGTTATTTATACATTTTGTTAGCTGTGGATTATGTGATTGGGTGGAGGCTTTGCCATGTCCAAAGAAAGATGGTGCTACAGTTGAGATGTTTGTGCGTAAGAAAATTTTTACGCGGTTTGGGACACCCAGGGCTATTATCAGTGATGAGGGATCGCATTTTGTGAACAAAGTCTTTGCCATTGTCTTGAGAAAATATTGGGTGAAGACGCATAATATATCACTGGCCTACCATCTGTAGTCAAATGGAGAAGCTGAGGGAACCTATGATTAAGGGGACTCTAGAGAAGACAGTCAATCCGGGATGCAAAGACTGGTCCCTACATCTGGATGACAGTGTATGGGCTTATTGGACAACATACAATACCCCCTTGGTCATGTATCCCTATCATCTTGTGTTTGGGAAGTCATGTCATCTCCCGGTTGAACTTGAGCAGAAACCGATTTGGACGCTGAAGATGATCAAATTGAATGCTAAGCTCTCAGATGAGCAAAGGAACAGACGATACTTGAACTTGAAGAATTTCGGTTGATGGCTTACGAGAGTGCTAGAATCTACAAAGAGAGGACCAAGCAATGGCACGATAAGCACATCATACTGAGAGAATTCAAGGTGGGATAGAAGGTGTTGGTCTTCAACGCCAGGTTGAAGCTATTTCCTGGAAAGTTGAAGTCAAGGTGCATCGAACCGTACACAATCACCGCAGTCTACCCGTGGGGTTCTATTGAGGTGGTAGATGAAAATGGGGTCGTTTCAAAGTGAATGGACAGAGAGTCAAGTCCTATATCTTATCATCTCTGAAGTAACTGGGTCGGTTCGTTGAACATACATTACAAGCTCTTGTTGGGAGGCAACCCAACATGTTTACTGTTCAATGTAGAATTTAAATATTGTTTTGTATTTGCGTTCTGTTTAGATTATCTGAGAGGTGCGAGAGAGTGGTACTAATATTTCCATTGAGTGTGTGCAGGAATTCTAGGTGAAAGGCATATTCCGGATCCCCCTTCGTGATGCATTTGTCAAGAATGACACAAAAATCGAGAAAAAGCAGCCCACCACGCGTATCGGGATCTGTAACGAAGAATTTGGTGGATAACGTCATTACTACACTCACTCAACACACGCACCTAACGAGGAAGACATATCCGAACTCCACGTCTTGATGTAGGCGAAGAAAGCATTGAAGAATCGAGAAAGCTAACACAATGGCACAAATTACGAGAAAAATTTTGAGACAGTATTGTGAGCTGAATTGAGGAGTGCCATTGTGTGGGGGTGGTTGAGAGCTTTCCGTAGATAGGTGGATCGCGTACATAGGAGTCTGGACGCGAAATTTATGGCCAAAGGGATGCAAAAGTGAATGAGATGCGGCCAAAAACATCCGAAATGGGAAAATAGCTTTTGAAGGCAAGAAAATTATGTATAAAAATTTTACCGGATATTGAAAAGTTTTTTTTTATCACAACAGAGGTCCTCAGGCTAAAAGGAACCAACACGAAGCAAAGGCACTAGCATTGGAGCAAAAAACGAAGAAAACTGGATGTTCTTTGACCTGTCTGGGACCCTCTTCGTGCGAAGAGGATGTTCCTTCGCACGAAGACAGGACTTAGAAAAAAATTTAATTACAAAAAAGTCTTCGTGGAAGTGCAGTATGCCACATTCTGGGAAGGCCTTCACACGAAAAGAAAAGGCCTTCGCACAAAGACACTTTCACGAAGACCCGTCCCCTTCGTGCGAAGACAAGGGCCGAAAGGATAGTTAATTACAATACACATAGAGGAGATGGGGGTCTCTTAAGGGGCATTTTCAAAAATTTCTTGACTGCTCGTATAAATGAAAAGCGCAGAGAGGATGAACCAGACTCATTCATACGGATCAAAGCAAGTTCGTCCTCTCAAACCTTCTCAAGCTCTTCAAGAACACTTCAATCACATCTTGAATTTTGGTGGGTTTTAGTGAAAGATAGTGGGTTTTCTTGCGGATCCCAGAAATCATCAACAATCCCTCTTTCTGGTCAGAATTTGTGAAGGGAGAACCTAGGGCTTCATGGGTCAAAGATATGAAATTGGCGGCTTTTGGTCGCTATTCAAGTATTGATGAAGAAGGGAAAAGTGATGGGGACAACGATGGGAGTTCAAAACAGCTAAGAAAACTTAATTTCTGGAAAAAGTTTTGACGGTCAAATCTTGGACCTTTCTCGTCGAAATTTTTCGCGGAAAGGCACCCGTAAGAACAGAACTCCTCGTTCCCATGTACAATTCCTGCTCTAGCATTTCAATTTTTCGCGTCTAGGCACAATTTGGTTAGGAATTTAGATTGAGTAAAAGCCCATTTAATTTCTGATTTATAACTGTGATTGGGGGCGATTGACTAGAGTCCTGGGCGTGATCTATCACGAATTGCTTGTTAAAATTGCTTACTCACTGTGCATGTAGTGTACTAGTTTGTTTACTTTTGCATATAAATAGCTTCGAAGAAATGAAAAACAAGTGAGGGGTCATCTCATGAGGCGTCCTGTTCAGGTGAGCCTCTGATTGAGATTCCAGAGTCGCTGAAACGTCCTATTCCCGCGACTCCGTTGCCTGATAAACCCGGGATTGTGGACATAAGAGAGGCAAAGAAGAACATTATCGAGAAGATGGTGAGCCTTGGTGAATAGTGTACTTATTGGTTTGTGACTTACGAGGCCCACCTAAATTCTTTTGGTGACACCTACGAGAAAAACAGGGCTGCCTGAGAGGGAATTTCGGTTTCATGACGACATGTCCCACGAGTTGAAAGCTATTTACGAGAAACAGAAACTGATGAATTGGTTTGATTTAGTTGGAAAGTCTAACTCTCAGATAGCTAGAGAAATTTGTGTCAATTTAAGGTATGCCAAAGATGGAGAGGGTCAGGACCCGAGAATCATCTATTGCAGGAACAAGTGGATAGTCTTCACCTCAGAGACTCTCCGACAAGCAAATAAATTCCTGCTTTTGACAGAAGCATGTGCTTATCACGATATGGTGAGGAGTGAGGGAATAATTGCTAGGGTCAACACGTTCTGTATTAAGAAAGGCCTCTAGACCCGTAGGAGAGATGGGGTGACGTACCACAGTGGAAAGTGGCAAGGGTCACCTTAGGCCGCAAGCGAGATGGATTTATGAGTTATTAGAGAATTGGGTTTTTGGAATCACACTGAATCCCAAATATTCTATTGATCTTTGTGTCATGGCCATGTGTTTATGGTCGGGGAAGAGAATTGATATAACCCTTATGATATGGGTCAACATGATAGAGAGTATATCTTGTGAGAACAAGATGGCGCCGGGTCATACGTACGTGTTTGCCGAAACATCTGGCGAAAACTGCTGAGGTTGTGGTGCAAAAAGCGGACTACGACTTGAAAAAGTTTCCTGTCCGCAAGTGGTCTAAGTTGTGAATTCCAAAACTTTGGCAAAGAAGATTGGCTCGGAATTTGACCCTAAGGCGACCTATGATAGGTTGTGATAAGGGATGTCGAGAGACCGAGAGGAGAGAAGCTGTCAGTTTGCTCATCTGAGGAGCAATCAACTGTAATTGGGTAGCTTGACCCAAATGGTAGGCCATTGAGTTATTCAATAGAGTGATTTCCCAGAGGAGGACTTTGTACCACCCATTCCCACTTCTCAGAATTGGTATTAGGAAAGCGAGTACGAGGATCCGGTCCCCCCGAGTGAGGATGAGGAAGAAGAGGAGGATGATGAGAGTGGAGATGGGGATTCCCCGGACTCCGATGATGAGGAGTAGAGGAGATAGAACCTCTTGCATAGAATTTTTGAGTCCTCGCAGTATCCTTGAGGACAAGGATGCAAGCTAGTTCGGGGTTGGTGGTACCTTTTACTAGCCTAGTCGAGTCGTGCATAGTTAGTCACATTTAGCTAGAGTTTTTTAGTTAAGACCTTATGTTTCTTTTTGTTATTTCTCATTCTGCTTACACGTTTACATTATTGAGTCCCCTATCCATATCGAGTCATTAATCGAATTGGCCCTTGCATGTAGAGTTTAAGATTTATTATAAAAATACGAAAAAAAACAATTTGAAAAATTGAAAAAAACAATAAGAAAATGAGACAGGGCGAGAGAAGTTTAAAACTTGGTAGAATCGAGGAGTGTGAGAAATATAGGCATAGGGCGTGACTTTTGACCGAGAATGACAATTTGAGTTCCCCCTAGTACGTATAGAGAGACTTTATTTACGGGAGTGCCTACCCATTTTCACACTAAACTGAATTTTCATATCTAAACGTTATGTCATTTTCCCTACAAGAGTTGATCTTGGTGTGAGCTAATCGAGCCGAACGTTTTGTTGTCCGTCTTAGGTAGTCGGCAGCCCGCCTCGTAGTGGCACACTGGACAGCTGCGCGGGGACGTGTATTAGAGCACTCACTGCTTGTTAGATCTCACCCTGTTGGACCACTAGAATACCCGATTTGAACCGTGGTTTTATTTGATATCCTCTTAACCTAGGAGGACGATTCTTGGCCTTCATCAGAAATTTTAGAATAATCATTCTCAAACGTCGCGAGGGAGTAGTAGTTGAGGGGGTTCGATGAGGGAGTGCTTCATTTAAAATTTATGTGAGTCCTATTGTTCTCATGTGCTTCATTGGATATCTTTGAGGGGATGTGAGGGTGAGTAAGTTGGCTTGCACATTGAGGTGTGGCAGTGATCCAAGTCGTTACATCATGGACACGGTTGTGGATAGCCATAAGCGTGTGACGTCTAATCCGCACGAAATTGAAGTTGGTTGAACTTAATTGGTGGATCGTGTTAGGTATCGTTTTTCCATCATCGCGGTGTAGGAGGATCAGTTGGATTAGGCACGAAACATACATCTATTTTGACTACTTGATAGGGGACGTGACAACATTTTAGTGTGGGGTTGTCGACTTTTGACTACGGACATCGAGATTGTGTTTTTGACAACTCCACCCCCACACACGTGCTTTGATTGGTTTGCAGCTTTCTTTGGTGGCATCACGTGCTTCATTAAGTTAGGGTAGACGAATTTTATATGTGAAACTCATTCATTGGATCGTTTATTTCCTCCCCCAACGTGTCTTTTATTACTTAATTCGTGGAGGACCACTCATGTATTTTTGTTATTATATTGTGGATCTATTGTTGAGAGAAACAAAATGATGAAAAAAATAAAAAAGGAACAAAAAAAGAGAGAAAAAAATGAGAGGAATGAATAAAGGAATAATTTGAGCTTATTGGAATACGAGTGGTTGAGTTTGCTATTTCGTTGGATGATGGTTTACATTTCGGGCACGTTTTGCCACGATGGCCACGGAGATCGTTATTGTACCAGGGTTTGAGGGGATCGAGGGCCGCAGACGGTGAGTTTTGGGTTGAAGTTTTTATCATCAGGCGAGGTTGTGTGAGATGCGGGTTTTAATGTGAAAATGTGACACTTTAGGACTTATTACTTCATGATTATCCTTTTTCCCTAAGCTTCATCATTCTAAAGAATTAGCGTAATAGGAGCTCTGGATATGAACGTCGCTTAGCCTTGAGTAGCCTCTTATTTTTTTCAACACATGTGAAGAGGTAGGCTATTCTTTATAGTAAATCAAGGCTTTCTATACCAACTAGGGAAATTCTCATTGTCGATTAGTTCCAATTCACGCCTCTTGCCTAACTTGATCATCACTCTATGAGCACCGGTTGCCCGATCTCGGAAAAAGAAAAAAAAAAATTGTATTTAAATACTTGCATTGTATATATTGCATATCATGTAGTTTCATTGTTTATAATCGAGTCATGTCGGCTAGTAAAAGGTAATTTTTGTGTATGAATCTCTCGACTCGGACATGTATGCAATGAAGGTACGAGTATGCAATGGGGTGTTAGTATGAAAATGGGGTGGGGAAGGTCTGACAAAGGAATTGTGTTTGAGATTGAGATTGAGGAAGTTGGAATTGTGAGAGATCGAATTTGGCTTGGATAATTTCTCGGGATGAGCAAAATGTAGTGTGGGGCTAGTTGATCGCTCCATTTTCCGAGTTATTTTATTGCTTGCTTTTCTACGTTTTGTATGCTCAACATGGAGAATGTAGCGTCTTTTAGAGTCAAATTGTGCTTTATTTGATTAGATTGAGTTTTTGAACGTTTATTTTTGAATCCGGTCGTTTCAATATCAATTTGATGCTTTTATTGTAATGTGATCACGGGTGTTTGTTTTCATATTGTGATTGATAGGAAAATAGGGCTCAAGGATCAAGAGGAAGGAGGAAACGAACTTCGAAAACGAGGAGCTCAAGAGAAAAAAAAGGCCAAGAAGTGCAGAGAGAAGGGTCTTCGCACAAAGGAAAAGACCCTTCGCACGAAGACAATCATTAGCTAAAATCCAGAAGTCTTCGTGGATTCAGCTGCCGCCTCAAACTGGGAAGGTCTTCGCACGACTGCAGAAAGTTGTTCGCACGAAGACCCTTCGTGCGAGGGGTCGTGTGTTCGCACGAAGAAAATTTAGAGTCGGCCAGTTTTGCTTGGGCTGTTATGCAATTTAGTCAACTTCTTCCCATTGTTTTGGAAACATATTTAATTCGTATTTTCCAGTAGTTAGCGACTATTCTACGTGCTTTTGGAGCTAGGGAGCGATCTTGGGAGCTTGGAACTATTTGTTTGATCTGTGACCTTGTTTTTTTGTCTAGTATTTGTTACATGATCATTAAACATTGTATTTTGATCATGTCGTAGTGTAGCTAAGTACTTTATTACTGGGAATTCTCGTTTGGTAGCTAGGATTTGGTATATATACATCGTTTTGAGATTATGATTCATGTTTAACTTAAATTAATGCGTTCTTCTCTTGTTATGAATAGTTTATATGATTATTCATATCTTTCTTGCGGTTGACGTCACGTAGGATTGATCCTAATTATTACTCACATGGCAACTCTGTGAGTGTTACTACCCCCGATTTTCATCCCCGCGAAACCCGAAAGGGTGCCACTCCGCACTCGAGAATTTTTCCCACATGCAAGGAAATTTAAAGGCGACAATCAAAGCAAACTACCAATCCATAATTATTCAAAATATTACAACGTAAATTGTCAAACAATAATTGCTTCAAACATGGGAATAAACTAATGAAAGCTAAATGAAACGTCTATTGTTTGTGTTATTATTAACTAAGTATTATTAGAAGTTATTCGTCCCATCAATAACATGCCTTCATCACCTCGACCTTAAATTACAAGTGCTTGTTGGGAGGCAACCCCAATATTTTATTAGTTTTTATTTTTAGTAGTGTGTGTGTCTTTTTAGTTTCGAATTAGTAGTAGAATAAAAAAACTCAATATTTTTACATATATCTCTCTTTAGTTTAATGGATTTATTAACGAGATCAAGAAAGGAGTGTTTTGTGCTCTTGATTTTAGTAAATGAAAATAAAAAATGAGGAATCAACCCCGGTGCATGACAACGCATCCAACCACAAGGAAGTCAAATGCATGGGAGTTGAGGATTTTCAGTTGGAAGACACATTGAGATACAAAGTGTAATTGACCACCATGTATTATGATGCGTTTGACGAGCTCCGGGATCACACGAAGCATTGGAGAGGAAGAATTGAAGAACGATGTGGCAAGGGACCATGGAAAAAGCGAGAATAAAACTTGGTGGGATCAAGAACACTCTCACAGTGACGTGAATATTGTCACCGTGACGAGAAAAGCACAAGAAATCGACGAGAAGGAACCCACCGCGGCGAAACGAAAGCAGAATGTTTACCACCCCGGAGAACACTATCTGGACGTGACAAGAGAAAAATTTCCAGACCGTTGCGGCAAACCATCTTCTGGCTGTGGCGAGAGAATTTGACGGAGTCTGGCTAATTTTACCGCCATGGCAAGAAGGAGCAGAAACATTTACGCCGCGACAAGAAATTTTTTGCTACAGCGAGAAGAGTCATTGGCGGAATTTACAAAGTGTGTTGTTACCTTTTATTAAATTTTGTCAATTTCATCCATCATTTTTTGAAATTGTAATAATTTTGATTACATTGCTTTTAGGGACATGGACCAAACAATTTTTTTCATAATATGCAATTAGTTATTTTTTGCATGCAATGTTTGAAAGAGAGATGTTCGATGCAGGAGAGTGACAAAGTCAGATTTTACGTCTTTCAGATGTCCTATTTTGATTAGTTTGTTAAGAGTGATATATGCCCAAACCTGAGTGATTTGGGTGAATTTTCACAATTTGAGCAAAATTCTAGAGTTATTGTGTTTTCCATGATTTTTATCATTTTTAGCATGATTTAGTTGGTTTATTGTCATCCCATGAATAATCACTGGTTGTGTTGAGTGATTTCAGGAACATGAATCCAAGGCATGCAAATTAACTTTAGGAAGATGGAGCACAAAGACTCAGAATTCAAGAGAAAATACGAAGTAGTGAGCACGAAGAAGGAAAAACTCGATTAGAGAAGATTTTACTGCAGTATCAAACCCTTGATATCGCACTGTGACGGGCAGAGGAACTTGTCACGAGGTTACAACAATTCATATCGCAGTACGCCAGACTTAATACCGCGGTATCACCAAAGAAAGGGATGACAAATTGTTCACGAAAAACTTCGCCGCAGTATTCGCAACTCAATATCACGATATTAGCAACCTCGAAGCAGGAACAATTGAATTCGGGAATCCTCACCGCGGTATCACCTCAATAGATGCCGCAATATCACCATTGGTTCACCGGCGCCCAACGGGCTCTTAGGGAAATTACCAGCAACTTACGGGGAGTTAAGTGTGGACCAAGGAAAATGTTACCTATCTTTTCAACCTATTTTTTGTACATACATAGAAGAAAGAAGATAGATATTTTCAGAGATTTTGGATACTACATAGATTCTGAAGGGGTGTACGGTAGGTAGAAATACGGGATCAATACTCTAGAAGGGGGGGGGGGTTGAATAGAGTATGCAAACTTTTGCTAAACTTTGCAAGACTAGTGGTTTCAAAGGATTTGTAAAGAGATTCAAGGCCTTGAAATGAGTTTCAAGCCCTTGTAATGAAAACAGTTAGAGTATGAAAAGAGTAAGTCTATTCAAGGCCTTGAAATGAGTTTCAAACCCTTGAAATGAAACTGTTTTGAATGCTGCAAAAGTTCTAAGTATGTAACGGAAAAGTACATGCAAGAGACACAAGATATATAGAGTCCAGTCCACTTGGACCTACGTCTCTCCCTTAGAGATCTTCTCGCTGTAGGATTTTCAACACAATTCTTATTAATCCACAACTAAGCCCTAGATCTCGAGCACATAGAAATGCCTTACTCTATTACAGCATGTGGTTCTCACTAACCTATCTAGTACCTGCTCTAGCTATCTGATTAATTAAGAATTCTCTATTTTCCACCTTGAACAATCCTTTAGAATGAGAACTAGAAGTATTATCAAAATGATATACAAATGAAGTTCAGAAAAAGAAGACACAAGAAATGAATCTGTAGTGAGTATGTAGTGTTCTTCTGATGCTTGGATTGAGATATGAATCAGCTTATTTGTTGTTTGTCAATCCTTGAATGTATTTTTGTCTCTTTGAATTGCTCTCTGTATTTTTTTTCTTCTAATTCCTTCAACAATTCTCCTTTTAAGCACTCAGTTTGAATGGAAGATCTTCTGAATCTTCTCAACAAAATTTCCTAAATATTTGCTTCAGATCTTGAATCTTCTAACAGCTTCCCCCAACGGCTAGTTGATCAGTATCTTTAGGGATACTAATTTGATCTTGTTTGAGTATGTAGGGAAGCTTTTAAGTACAGAAGATTGATCACAAAATCAATCATCAAGCAGTTACCATATCTGCAAAACATAGGTTAGGAAACAGGTTCCTACAAAATAGGAAACAAAATTCCCTACAATACTGAATTAAACCGATGATGTTAGATCCTGCAAAGTGTGACAAAATACTTTGTATTTCATCACCAAGTATCATCTAATCATGCACAGGGGTTTAGGAGTTGGATTAAGATCAGAAAACTCCCCCTAAGTTCATGCATATGAAGCTCAGTCAGTTTCAAAGCTTTGAAAGTTGTTTCAAGGCCTTGAGGTAGACAAGCTATTTCTAATCTTAATCCCGCATTGAACTTACAATCTCCCCCTTGATGTAAGACAAAACCACAATCTTCCAATCTGTTTGATACTGTGATTCTGCAACAAATACTTATAGCACATAGCAGAATAATCATATAATGTCAACACATAGTGTCAAAAGATCCAACTTATTAAACAAACTGAAAATAGAACATAGCAGCACAGTTTCAAATACTCCTACTAACCAAAACCAGGTCACCAAAAAAATAAAACATAATACCCTAAATTTCTCCCCCTTTTTAACTTTCATCAAAAAAGAATGAGAAGATGTTGGATCTGTCTTTGGAAAGATTTTGAAAAAATGTTTTGAAAAGATAAAATTTTCAAGACTTTGAAACGGATTTCAAGGCCTTGAAAAGGAGAAGAAATATTAGGCAAGAGTTAATGGGTCGGGTCTTCATCTCCTTGCTGCTCTTCATCTTCTTCCTTACTATCTTCTTCATCATCTTATTCTTCTTCCTTTTGAGCCACATCATCGATGACTGAACTTATTGTCTTGATCACACTGTTAAATAGGAAGGTTAACCCTTCTAATTCCTTTATTCCATGTTTCAGTTTCTTCTTTACAAAGGATATTTTCTTTGTCAAAGAGGAATTTTTCTTCTGATTCTTCCTTTTAGAGTCCATGCTAGATTCTGACTCAGCTTCTTGAAGATCTTTCTTATTTTCATCCCTTTTTAAAACTGAATAGACTTCTTAGGAGCTTGAAGTTTCATCTGAATCCAAGTCTTGAATTTAGATCTTCTCTTTTCCTTTTCCCTTATAAGCTATTCAGCCTTCTTCCTTGTCCTCTTAGGGCTACAAATCTGAATTCCCTTCAGTTTTTCTGGTGCAGACCCCACTGCCTTCTTCTTCTAATTGCTGGACACTGGTGTCTCATCTTTCCTGGCCTTCTTCCTGAGAGGAGGAGGTGCTATGTCTTCTGCATTAGGGGTTTTTGAACTGGAATCCCCACTAATGGTCTGAACCTCTTCCACAATGGTCTTTCTTTTCTTCTCTTTTGCAGCCTTTGAACCACCAGCTATCTTGATTCTGTCAGAGTCTCTTCCGGTGGAAATTATGGTTTGGAGAATAAGAGAGATGTAGGATAGATACAAAGGAGAGAAAGAAAGAAGGAGATAAGTAGAAGAGAGTTTCAATTTGAAAAGAAAACTAAATATTCTATCTGGTCTTTGAAGATCAGATGAGTCAAAAAGATTAAAATTGTGTGTGCCGTTGGAAATAAAAGATATAATACTATTTTGTCTAAAAAGGAGTATTTGAAAATTGAGGGGCAACATTGAGCAATTATCTAGGAAGATAACACCCAATATTGAAGGATCCATTTTTATTGACTATGTAGCATGGAGTCTTATTATCGAGGCTTTGGAAAGGATTTCAAGTCCTTGAAAAGCTGTATGATGTAATGCACATACATTCAAATATTTGAAAGGATTTTAAGGCTTTGAAAATGAGTTCAAACCTTGGAAACAAATAAAACTTACACGAATCTCCCCCTAAACCAATGCTTCTTTATTTAGCATGCCCAATTCCAACGTAAGGCTGAGAATCTTTCATCTGTATATGGTTTAGTGAAGATGTCTACAAATTGAAAATTAGTAGAAAAAATTCAAGAACAATATCACCTTTTTCAGCATGATCTCTGATGAAGTGATGTCTAACATCAATATGCTTTGTTTTGGAATGCTGAAATGGATTCTTTGTAATTGCTATTGCACTTGTGTTGTCACACTTGATAGGTATATCTTTGAAATAAAATCCAATATCTCTCATTTGTTGTGCTATCCATAACACTTGTGGAGAGCAAGCTCCAGCTACTATGTATTCAGCTTCAGTTGTTGATAGTGCAACTGAGTTTTGCTTCTTTGAATGCCAGTTGATTATGGATGATCCAAGTAATTGACAGCATCCTGATGTACTATTTCTATCAACTTTGTGTCCTGCAAATTCAGCATCTGAATAGCCAAACAAAGAGAAGTTAGAATTTTCAGGATACCAAAGCCCTAAGTCTTTGGTACCATTGAGATATCTAAAAGTTCTCTTAACTGCAGTCAAGTGTGATTATTTAGGATCAGCTTGAAATCTAGCACACATGCACACACTGAACATGATATCTGTTCTACTAGTTGTGAGTTAGAGTAATGATCCAATCATACCTCTATACTCTTTCACATTCACACTCTTACCAGATTCATCCTTGTCTAAAGACAATGTAGAACTCATGGGGTTCTTAATCTATTTGGACTGAGACATATTATACTTGCTTATCAAGTCCTTTGTGTACTTGCTTTGATGTAGGAATATGCCCTTCTTCATCTGGAAACAATAGAAAAAGTTTCTTCATAGTCAATACATTCTTATTGATTTTAGCCTTGAGCTACCAATCTAGCTTTGTTCATGATTACCTTTCCACTCTCATCTAAATTGTTTCTGAATACCTATCTGGTGCCAATGACAACCTGATTTCTTGGTTGAAGAACTAGATTCCAGACCTTGTTCCTTTCAAACTCATTGAGTTTACTTTGAATTTCTATAATCGAGTCTGCTTCTTGTAGTGCTTCCTTCACAGTTTTAGGCTCTACAAGAGAAATAAAAGCATTAAAAGCACAAAGATGCTTCAACTGTGATCGGGTTTTTTTTCCAGTGGTTGGATCAGAAATAATGTTATCAGCAGGATGAGATGAGAGATATTTAAATCTATTCCGTGGTGTCCATGGTTCAGACTCTCCAGTTTGCTTCTCAAGTCTTTGAGAACTTGAAGTTGTAGCTTGTTCTGCTGTCTTCTCTGGAGATTCTGTTTCAAGGCTTTGAACCTTGGTTTCATGGCCTTGAAAATGTTTTTCATGTTCTGGTGACATTTCATCGGATCCTTTTGTGAATTCTTCTTCATTATCTGTAACACCCCCGATTTCAAGAGGAGCCAGAAACCGGTTGGTGCCCTCCGTACTGCGGATTTTACCCTTTCGTACAAGGAGTGGTAACCAAAAACAATTGAAGGGAAACATCCAACTACTGATTCATTACTATAAAAGTTTACAACGTTCGTGACTGGTTCCAAACTGGACACAAAGTCTAACAAAATATTTTACATCAAAAGTGAGCTCTCCGGTTAATTACTAAACTCTACTGTTTGCATGAGAGAACGTGTTCGTGATCGCAGCGCGTTACCCCAAGCAACCAATCATAAACCTGCGGGGAATTTAAAAGAAACAAGGACACAGTTTTTCGAGTATCAGTAAAAACTGAGTGAATAAACAACTTAGCATGTAAAACAGAATGGCTAAGAAAGGTTACAGGGTTTGTAGTTGACAAAGTTTGAACAGTTGCGGAGTATAAGTATAAACATCAAATAAAGACTTGAACTGTTTTCAGAAGTATAAGTACGAGTAGGAGTGACGATTATCAGTGTTCTCAAAAGTTGCTATTTCCAATCTGAAGATTATTACGAGTAGCTGATTCGTTAACCGATATATTCATAAGTTTCCGAACGTGGAATGAAACTAGTCATATTATTAAGTCGCAGTATCCAGGAGAGACCGGGGTGAATAGTAACCGATGATACTGGCTTATAGGGGGTTCTGATAACTTTGACTGATAAAATCATATGTTTACTGACATAATAAATTTTTCCTGTTAAAAATAATTTAGCTGAAAAAAATGAATTTGACCAATAAAATAAGCTCGACTAATATTTTTAATAAAACTTCAAATATTAATTTTGAGAAAAACTCTTAAACGTCTTATTTTAATAAACAATTACAACACTATTAATTTTAAATTTATAGTAAACTTATTATTTAAAACGAAATGATATTATTAAATAAAATTATAGGAATATATAAATTTATCAAGATAATTATCATCGCATAGTTTATCACTACGACATAAATCACACGCAATATATGCAGCGTCTTATTACGACTAACACTAATATCAAACAATAAGATTCTCACATTTTCGAATAATAAATATATTGTAAGGAATTACTAAAATAACCCTAGACTAAAATACGGGTTACATCATTCCCTCTTTGGAATAAGCTTCGTCCTCGGAGCTTGAACTCGGTGCTAGGTCTTAGGGGTCTCTATTTATTTCACAACTAGTGAAACGACAATTAGCAGGCATATGAATGAAGGGACAAAACAGGGTCGTTGCATCTTCCCCCAATTAGGACTGAACTTCGTCCTCGAAGCTCAAAGGGTTTCGAAAAGTCTATGGGTTTCTAATATTACGTGAAAAGCAAGATGATTGTTGAAATATAGTGTACCTGTCACCACGTTGTTAGGCGTTCCCTCTGCTATCTGGTTCATTATGGAGATTTGGCCACCTAGCCCCTGGTTGTTGCTCGGAGCTGCATTCCCTCCATTGAACTGTTGCTTACGCTCCGCCGCTATTCTCTTCCGACAGTTGCTAGATATGTGGCCTAAGATGCCGCAAAATCTACAAGTCAGAGGCGCACCGTCGCAAGCATAACCTCGGTGATTGCGACCACACCTTTTGCAGTTAGAGTTACGAGCAAGTCCTGTTGATTGGTCTATCTGCTTTCTGACATCCACATTGTCCAAGTGTTGGTTTCCTCCACTATTGCCTTCCAGATGTTTCACGAATTTCCTTTTGTTACACTCATACCTCCTGTGGCCCAAGATACCACAATGGTTGCACGTCACCTTCTTTCCATCACAAGTAACTCCAGGGTGATCCCCGTTACACCTTTTGCAATAGAAGTGGCGAGAAGGCCTAGGCACCTGGTTGTGTTGGTTTTCGTCCACCACGTGGTGAGGGTTCTTGCTTCCTTCACCTTTGCCAGACTTAAAGTGCTTGTTTGTTCCCTGAACGTTGATTCTTCCTTGGATATTATTGCTACCTTCTGGGCCATCCGCCTTTCTCTTTCTCGGCTGTTGTGTTGGTGCCTGGTCGACCCTAAGGATGTTTGCTGCCATCCCATAGGCTTGAGACAAGGTGTCATAGCTATTGTGAGAATGCTCCGCTGAATGTTGAGCTCATTGTTCTGGTTGATGTTGTTGTTTCCCGTGGCCTGGATGACTTGGCCTAACTGGTTGATCAACTGTGCCAGTTGCAAGTTAACTGCTTCTTGTCCTTCCATTGGTGCTGGTAAGTTAATCCTAGTGGCGTAGCAGGGTTTCCTATTAAACAGGTGTCTTGAGCTAAAGTTCATCGATTACGCAATGCGAGGGTTTGCAAGTGGGTATGATATGAACAATGCACACAAAATGATTCTAACTTTGCAAAAAGACTTATATAAACACATAAGTAGTAGAATTATATCATATAAGAGACTCGTTGCAATTTACGAGACTTGAGAATATAATTCTCGCAAACCAAGGATCATACAGACCAAAGTGAGAGTGCACAACCAGACATTATCACAAATCGAGGGTAAAACACCATAAAGTCATGTAAGCATAAAACATATAAGTGTAGGGTATAGAATCTCAAAACAAAGGATGAGGGTGGGTGGGATAGACCCCCAGTCAATCACTGGTCATTTGAACATGTATGAGCACTAAGGCTTGAAAATGGAATGGAAGGAAAGACAAGTAACACATATCAGTTAGGCATGCGAGGATAAACAAGAGACATAACCCAAAATCCCCGGATAATTAAGATTTTACTTCTCAGTTTGTCTTGCCCTACCGATTTAAACTTCAAGTTCAAAATTTGCTTTAATTACTTTCAAAAATCTTAGTTTTAAATGTTTTCTCCCTACAATCCTACTGGATGTCACTGCTCTGATACCAACTGTAACACCCCCGATTTCCAGAGGAGTCGGAAACCGGTTGGTGCCCTCCGTACAGGGGATTTTACCCTTTCTATAAGGAGTGGTAACCAAAAACAAGTGAAGGGAAACATCCAACTACTTATTCATTACGATAAAAGTTAATAACGTTCGTGACTGGTTCCAAACTGGACACAAAGTCTAACAAAATATTTTACATAAAAAGTGAGCTCTCCGGTTAATTACTAAACTCTTTTGTTTTCATGAGAGAACGTGTTCGTGATCCCAGCGCATTACCCCAAGCAACCAATCATAAACCTGCGGGGAATTTAAAAGAAACAAGGACGCAATTTTTCGAGTATCAGTCAAAACTGAGTGAATAAACAACTTAGCATGTAAAAAAAATGGCTAAGAAAGGTTACAGGGTTTGTAGTTGACATAGTTTGAATAGTAGCGGAGTATAAGTATAAACATCAAATAAAGACTTGAACTGTTTTCAGAAGTACAAGTACAAGTAGGAGTGACGATTATCAGAGTTCTCGAAAGTTTCTATTTCCAATCTGAAGATTATTACGAGTAGCTGATACTTTAACCGATATATTCATCAGTTTCCGAACGTAGAATGAAACAAGTCATATTATTAAGTCGCAGTATCCAGGAGAGACCAGGGTGAATAGTAACCGATGATACTGGCTTATAGGGGGTTCTGATAACCCGGCCTCTCAGCCAAGCGTTGTGGACCGGGGTTTCCAATTCCCGCTAGTCATCATACAAGCCAACTACTAGACCTTAAGTGTCAACACCCTCTTAAGATTGTAAGTCAGAAGAGTAGTACTAGAATGCTGGATTCCAGCCTACGGCGAAAGGAATCGGGGCGCACGGAGTCCCATGTCTTTAGGGGCCTGGCCCAGGGAATCATCACCCGATAATTTTGTAACTTGAAGTAAAGTAACACGACGTAGGCGTATAGCACTGTCGTAGACCCAACTGGTTCCGGTATACACGATTCTTTCACTTTACGTTATTAACAAATTCTGACTTAGTGACATTTGAACAATTATTTTTCCGATTTCAAGACGAGTAGTAAAGTGACGATTTAAAAGCAAGTACGGCAAGTTTAGAAATTTCGGAATAAAGCACGACAATTATTTTCAGATAAACGAGTTTCACATGAAAGGAATTGGCACACAAAACTAGGCATGTATCATAAATATATTTTGAGACGTGAAATAAAATCACATTTGACACGAAAGAAGATAAGTACGCAACGTAAGCATGAATACTCACCGTGAGAGCCGTAGAGTGCTAGCTAGTCAACCACTCGAGAATAACGTCCTGTTCAACTGGCACGTCGAAGACAGGCTCTACAATTATAGACATAAATTCCTAATCACAAACAAGTCCGTAACGCAAGTAGATAATGCATGTCCTATATGGAATTAAAGTGAAAACCTAATCGGGTAGTCTTAATGTATTTATAACCTTCTAATTTATTATACGAAACTAACCCAATAATTTTAAGAAGAGAAACTATTTAATATTCTTATTAAACAAATTTACTCGTCCCTACAATAGTTAAGCTGTACACTTTATTGAATCACACTAGATGATGAATTCACACAAAGTTTAGATTTATTTATCTTTTACACAATATATTCTTTATTGAATATATATATATATATAAACACTTAAAAGAATATATTCTACTAACTTATTTTCAAGAGATAATTACAAGTATCTAATTGTATCACCCTTCTAATTTATAGAAATATACTCTTTTAGTTTTTCATTACAAAACTATTTACTTTCATTCATTTATTCTAATATATAAACTAACAAAATTAAAATAAAGAATTAAACTAAGTAAATAAAAAAGTAAATACATGTGTATAAATACAAATAAAGCAGTTTGTGTATAACGGCAGCAAGCACCCCGTATACTTAATAAGAACTTCTAATATGTGACATAACATGCCCTTAAAGTCTCAGATTCAACAAAAACACCCCCCTGTGAATATTTAACAGAGGCATCTTCTTCATCCTCTCGATTCTCACGGCATTCAAACACACATTCAAATTGAACTAACAAACATGATTTTTGACGAAGCTAAATGGATTGAGATGAAGTTGAGAGAGTACCCAAACAAAAAACAAGTCGAATCGGACAAGTGGAGCTCCGGGTCGAGGTTTCGTCGGAGCTCGGGCGGTGTTGGGAGCATCGAGGTTTCAGGGTCTTGGTCGCCGGTTTAATCCGGTGGATGGGCTTCCTCGGAGCTCGACAGAGAGGCGGAGAGAGAGGCGAACAGAGGTGGTTCAGTGGGTGTCGCCAATGAGCGTTCGGGTCACGTGGCAGGGGCGGCGTCGGGGGTTACACCGGCGCCGCTGCTGCTGCTGGGTTTCTGTCGAGGCAGAGAGAGGAGGGGGAGAGCTGGGTGGTGATGGTGCTGCGTGGTGGTGGTGATTGGCGGTGGTGATGCTCTGTTTTGGTGAGTTTACTTTCGGGTGAAAACAGAGGAGGATTAGAGGGATTTGGGGGGCGAGTTGTTGATGTTGGTTGGTGTGGTGTTGGCACCGGTGGTTGTGGTGCCGGAGGTGGTGCTTGTGGTGGTGTTGTTGTCGGAAATGAGGGAGAGAGGGACGATGGTGGTGTTGGGTTTTCTCGGCAAAACAGAGAGAGACAGAGATGGAGGAGGTTTGGGTGTTGGTGTTGCTGGGTTTCGGTGCTGAAATAGAGAGGCGGAGGTGGCGGTGATTGGTGGCAGTGGTGGTGTTCGGTGTTGGTGGTGACTGGTTTTTTCTCGGCAAAACAGAGCAGGGATTTGGAGGCGGCGAAGATTGAAGAGAAGGGGAAGGATTAATAGATGGGGAGGTGATTTGATTAAAGAGGAAACTAGGCTAGTGCTAGCTGGGGAGGAAGCCACGCTCGGCGTGGTTGTCGCAGGAGAAGGGGGACGTAACGAGGGTCTCAGGTGGCTGGTCGGTGGCTGAAGCAGCAAAGCAGAAAAGGAAAAAATTGAGATGTGATTGAAGAGAGAAAAAGATTTGGTGTGGTGGATACGCGGGATCACGCGGTGGTCTGATACGCGAAAAGTGGTGCGCGACGGAAATTAACACGCAACGATTTTTTTTAAAAACAAGACGAAAGTTCACGCTCAATAAACAACTAATACGATAGGAAATAAACAAGACGATTTTGACTAAAAGACTAACTTTGACTGATAAAATCATACGTTTACTGACATAATAAATTTTGGCTGTTAAAATTAATTTAGCTGAACAAAAATGAATTTGACCAATAAAATAAGCTCGACTAATATTTTTAATAAAACTTCAAATATTAATTTTGAGAAAAACTCTTAAACGTCTTATTTTAATAAACAATTACAACACTATTAATTTTAAATTTATAGTAAACTTATTATTAACACGAAATGATGTTATTAAATAAAATTATAGGAATATATAAATTTATCAAGATAATTATCATCGCATAGTTTATCACTACGACATAAATCACGCGCAATATATGCGGCGTCTTATTACAACTAACACTAATATAAAACAATAGGATTCTCACATTTTCGAATAATAAATATATTGTAAGGAATTACTAAAATAACCCTAGACTAAAATACGGGTTGTTACAGTATCTGATCATGTTTGTTCAGATTGAGATCCGCAAAACAATCACTCAAAAAACCTCATAGCTTTCATAAAAACAAACATGAATGCTTTATTCAACACGCTTGGTTCTCTTATTATAAACTCTATAGGATTTGCTTATCTGTGAATAGCCAATAAAATACCTTCATCACTTCTTGCATCAAACTTACCAAGATTGTCCTTACCATTATTGTGGACAAAACAAGTACAACCAAATGGTTTGAAGTAAGAAATGTTTGGCTTTCTTCCTTTGAACAGCTCATAGGGTGTCATCTTTAGAATAGGTCTGATCAAGCACCTGTTAAGAATGTAGTTTGATGTATTCACAGCTTCTGCCCAATAATATTTTGGCAACTTGTTTTCCAAAAGCATTGTTCTTGACATGTCTTCAAGAGTCATGTTCTTTCTTTCAACTACTCCATTCTGTTGAGGAGTTCTAGGAGCAAAAAGTTGTGTGAGATGCCATGCTTAGAACATAATACATCAAACTCAAGTTGATCAATCTCTCTTCCATGATCACTCCTATTTGAAACAATAGGTAGTTTTTTCAATGTTTGAAGTTCTCTACAAATCTTTGAAAATTCAGTGAGAGCTTCAGATTTTTCTTTAGAGAAACATAACTCAAGTATATCTAGAGAAATCATCTACAATAACAAGCATGTACTTCTTACCCTTTGGAATTGGAGTTCTCGTAGGACCACAGAGATCCATATGCAATAGTTCAATGGGTCTGGTAGTACTTACAAAGTTCTTTGGCTTGAATGAGCTTCTAGTTTGCTTGCCTTGTGGACATGCCTCGCATACTTCTTCATCTCTGAACTTGATGGAGGGTAGACCTCTTACTAAGTTCTTGGAAACTAACTTGTTCAAGGTATGCAAGATAATGTGTCCCAACTTTGTGTGCCAAAGCTTTGAATCTTCTTTGAAGGCCTTGAGACACTTCAAGTTTTCACCTGCAACTTTGTTTGTTTGAAAAGTATAAACATTGTTTGATCTAGACACTGTGAGGATGCAATTTCCAGATTTCTCATTTTGCACTACACATTTTATTTATCAAAAATAACATTGATTCCATTGTCACAAAGTTGAGATACACTAAGCAAATTAAATTTCAGGCCATCAACTAGATATACATTAGAAATAGAGTTTTCAAAATTTGTACCAACTTTACCAATACCAATAATGTTTCATTTGCCTTTGTCACCAAGTGTAATTGATCCTTCTGATTGCTCTTTCAGTTCTGAGAATATAGATCTCTTTCCACTCATGTGTCTTGAGAAACCACTATCCATAAACCATTTTTTCTCTTTGCTCTTGGTGACACCCTGCAAACACCATTCACTGCCTTACCCAGCTGTTAGACCAAGTGCTGAATTTAGATTCATATTCAGGATCAACCATGTTAGGTGGTCTAACCCTTTTAGGAATCAATATTCGTCTTACTTGTCCTTTGAGTTGGAAGATAAAAGTGTTCCTCATTATGTGAGGGTCTCTTCTTCTAAAAGGACAAGTCATCTTAACATGACCAATCTTGCTGCAGTAATGGCACTTAGGAGATGTTTTGCTTCCTGCTTTCACAAATCTTGTATTATTCTTTCTTGGAAAATTTGGATTGTATCCATTACCAGTTTTATGAACAGACTTTAAGCTACCTCCAAGAATCAAGATCAAGTTGTTTTCTGATCCTGCAAGTTTTGTTTTGACCAATTCAGATTCTTGAAGTTTCTCAGTCAGAGTAGTCTTTTGTTTATCCAATTCATCAACTTGATGTCTTAGATTAACAATGCTGTCACTCAAGAGAGAGTTCTCAGTGACTACTTCTTTGAATTGTGTTTTGAAGGCTTTGAAACTGGTTTTCAAAGCTTTGAAATCACTGTCTGTTTTATTCTGAGAGATTTCAAGATTCTGATTCAGGAAAACAGGATGTAAGTTCTCTTTTGCTTGCTCATGAAATTTTTCTTTCAAAACTCTAATTTCTTTCAGATAGTCCTCTTCATTTAAAAGCATTGCTCTAAGATAATTAGAGAGGGCTTATGTTAGTTTTGAAATCAAACAGTTTACAATTACCTCAATGTTCTTTTCAGAACTTTAATCATGCTTGGCCATAAAGCATAGGTTGGAATGTTCCTCTTCAGAGTCAGAGTCACTTGATGTTTCTGAATCACTCCATGAAGCTATCATAGCTTTCTTTCTTCTATCATGATATTTATTCTGAAAGTTCTGGCTCTTCTTGTGTGGACAGTCTCTCATCAAGTATCCTGTATCACCACACTCAAAGCAATTCACTCCTTTAGGCTTATTACCATGTGAAGAAGATTTACCTTTGTAGTATTTGATACCGGAGGATCTATGTCTATCTCTGTTGAAGTCCTTGTTTCCAAAGCTTTCTTCATTTTAAGAATTCTGGTCAAGAATTTGGAAATCAAGGCAATTGGATCTTCTTCATCATCTTCAATTTCAAGGCTTTGAATTGGATCATTCTCCTTTGCCTTGAGAGCCAGGTTCTTGACACCTTCTGGTAGTTCTCCATCAACTTCATTCATGGATAATTCATGTGTGAGGAGCTTCCCTGGTAGGTCATCAAGTTGAAGTGATGAGAGATCGTGAGCTTCCTCAATAGCTGTAGGCTTTGGTTCCCATTTTGCCTTTGGAAGACTTCTTAGAATCTTTAAAACCTTTTCTTCATTGGAAATATGCTTTCCTAACGAATCAAGGTTGTTGACAATGTCAGTGAATCTTTTGAACATGTCTTTGATTGACTCATCTCCATTCATCTTGAACAGCTCATATTGCCTGAGATATATGTTGATCTTCGTTTTCATGACTTGGCTGGTTCCCTCAAAGGTTACCAAAAGTTTATCTCATATCTCCTTGGCAGTCTTGCAACTTGAGATCCAGTTAAATTCATTTGCACTCAAAGCACAATATAAGATATTCATAGCTTTATAATTTTATGAAAATTGTTCTAACTCAGATGAAGAAAGAGAGTCTTTAGATTTGGGAGTTCTAATCCCATCCTTCTCTGTGTAAAAATTATGAGGGACATTCTGGATGATAGTCCAGAGTTCCATATCTTGATCAATGATGAACATTTTCATCAAAGCTTTCCAGTGGAAAAAATTGTCTCCACAAAAGAGAGGAGGTTTGTTAGCAGCTCTTCCCTGAGAGAAACCACCATCACCTACAGTACTCATAATCACAAGATGGTTAAATCTATGCAGTGATACAAGCTCTAATACCAACTGAAGGGGTGTACAGTAGGTAGAAATACAGGATTGATACTCTAGAAGGGGGGTTGAATAGAGTATGCAGACTTTTGCCAAACTTTGCAAGACTAGTGGTTTCAAAGGATTTGTAAAGAGATTCAAGGCCTTGAAATGATTTTCAATCCCTTGGAATGAAAAAAGTTAGAGCATGAAAAGAGTAAGTCTATTTCAAGGCCTTGAAATGAGTTTCAAACCCTCGAAATGAAACTGTTTTGAATGCTTAAAAAATTCTAAGTATGTAACTTAAAAGTAAATGAAAGAGACACAAGATATATAGAGTTCAGTCCACTTGGACCTACGTATCTACCTCAGGGATCTTATCCCTGTAAGATTTTCAACACAATTCTTATTAATCCGTAGCTACGCCCTAAATCTCAAGCACAAACAGATGTCTTACTCTGTTACAGCTTGTGGTTCTCACTAACCTATCAAGTACCTGCTCTAGCTATCTGATTAACAAATAATTCTCTATTTTTCACCTTGAAAAATCCTTGAGAATGAGAACTAGAAGTATTATCAAAATGATATACAAATGAAGTTTAGAAAAAGAAGAACACCGGAAAAGAATCTGCAGTGAGTATGCAGTGTTCTTCTTATGCTTGGCTTGAGATGTGAATCTGCTTCTTTGTTGTTTTTCAATCCCTGAATGTGTTTGTGTCTATGTGAATTGCCCTCTATAGTTTGTATCTTCGAATTCCTTCAGCAATTCTCCTTTTAAGCACTCAGTTTGATTGGAAGATCTTCAGAATCTTCTCAACAAACATTCCTGAATATTTTCTTCAAATCTTAACTCGTCTAACAACTTCTCCCAACGGCTAGTTGATCAGTATCTTAAGGGGTTACTGATTTTATCTTGTTGGAAGTATGTTGGGAAGCATTTAAACATATCAGATTGATCACAGAATCAATCATCAAGCAGTTACCATATCTGCAAAAACATAGGTTAGGAAACAGGTTCCCACAAAATAGGAACAAAATTCCCTGCAATACTGAATCAAACAGATGATTTTAGATCCTGCAAACTGTGTCAAAGTACTTTCTCTTTCATCATCAAGTATTAACTAATCATGCACAGGGGTTTAGGAGTTGGATTAAGATGTGAAAATTCCCCCTAAGTTCATGCATATGAAGTTCTGTCAGTTTCAAAGCTTTGAAAGTTGTTTCAAGGCCTTGAAATAGACGTGTTAATCGTGCATTGAACTTACAGATTCGATGAAGACCAAAGCGAAAGAAGACGAGACTATTTTAGAATAAGCTACATAAATCATATCAGACTTCACCATCATGATTTGTCAGTCTATTTGCTCCTATCTTTTGAATTCAATGTTATTTATTCATTATTTTGGCTTTCTATTCACTTTATGTCTTGTTAAATATCATTACTAGGACCCGAGTTGGGTTCCTACGACGATGTTTTCGGTGGTGTGATGATTGGATATGTGTTTTATGCCGTAGATTAGGCTTAATAGAGTATAGCTTGGTTTATATTTGATTGAGTTTTAATTCTAGATGTCTTGCATTCTAGATTTTAGTAGTGTTTCTTGTACGAACAATCTGGAAATCCTATGGAAAAATTAATTGAACACATGAGAGTCCAATCTCATGAAACCAGCCGGTTTGTAGGACCAAGAGATTAGAAGTAGGAAACATCAGGCTTAGATAATATTTGACGTATTATTGTGATTTATGTGACAAACCCTTGTCATGTAATAAAGATTGCCTAATTAAAGAACAAGATGGCGCAACCCACATATTTTCTTGCTTGACCAAGTGTAAAGTCTGTAATCACCTAAAAGCTCAATCTATTACCCCCAATGAGGATGTACTATTGTTTTCTATCTATCCTTAATGATACATTTTTTGAATCGAAAATAGCTAAGGAGACACCTAGTCCTCTGGGTTCGATATAACGTGAGAATTACTAGGATTACTTCACACGACATTGTGCACTTACATTCGATTTTCATCATGTCAAGTTTTTGGTGCTGACACCGAGGAGTAGGTTATTTTTATTAGTTATTCTTGCTTTAGGAAATTTTACGTACTTACAATTTATTAAATATGTGCAAACTATTCTCGAGTGTTCTTATACTTTCAAGACAAGCTTTTGGTGCATGACTCGTTCTTCCAAGCAATAACTTGATTTCACCATTCCAAAATCCAAAAGTACAATTTTGACAGAGGCTAAAGAAGCTTAAAGAAATAATTAAGCTAATGGAAGACACACACGCGCAAACGAATTAAAATGAGTTGGAAAATGCCAATGCTTTTTAGTTAAAGAACCAAAAAATAGTGGAACAAATAAGAGGTGGCATGCAAGCTTTAGCCGCACAAATGGCTAGAAATTTCTCCACCACCACCAATTCCACCAAATGATGCAGAACGAAAAATTCCGCCATTGAGAGCAAGAGAATTCCTATGGTAAAAAACTCCAGCCTCCATGCCTACAGAAGATAGTCACCAGCCGCCGTCCAAGACTGACATAAGACTTTCAGAATCAATAGAAGAAGATTGATCCAGAATACTCAATACAGTACAAGATTAGACTAACCTTGATATTTTAGGTTACAAAACAACTTCAAAACCTAATTCGAAGTGAAACATCACATGGATAAGTATATCTGAAGCTAAATTAGAACAATGAATAAATTGTTGGGTTTGTCTCGAACTCCGCAAGACGAATTGGTGTACCCGATGTGTCTGTGTACTCCCATGAGGAGGTGATTGTAGGGTTTCGATACGCATTACGCGACTGAAATACAAAATAAAGATTCCATTCAAATCCTTCCATGAATCGCAGGACAAGTCCACATAATGTGGTAAGGGTAGAAACATTGTGTACCTTGTTTGTCGAAAAAAAATCACTCCACGTAGAATGCTACCCAAGTCTCTATGAATATATAGTCCTAGGATTGCACTAGAGTCCTTAAAACATCTATGTGCTAGCAACGGGACGAAGGAGGAAGAAGAAGATCACGCAACACGAGGACCAAAGAAGCCACGCCTCTTTGTGACCGACAGGTGGGGCAGGCGGACGACTAGGGTTTAAGCCCTAGTCTCTTGCTCTCTCCTTTCCTTGTTCTTTCACTCAATAATGATGCACTAATGAGAGAATAAGCTAGGAGTGCCCTTATATAGTGAATAAATCCTTATTAACTACATATTAGCCCCAATACTAATCATCTGCATACACGAATTAGTCCACTTTGCAAATTAGTCCTACTAAGTTTGCTTATGGTTGCATATTGATCCTTCTATTTTAATCCTACTAATTAATTCCCAATTATAGCTTAATCCATAGGGTGTGTGACCCCACATGTTTCTACTTAGTTGGTAGTAACAATTACTAACATACATCGGTGTCTAGCAACACATTTATGTCACCCAATTAATAGAAATAGTCAGTGATCCAACAAATTGTGACCAATGTTACCCTATTGTATCATCCATTTGTCTCTACATCCGGATTAGACACTGGTATATCCAATCCATAGTTTCTCGATCCTGGGAATAGGCTTATCCATGAAGAAAACATCAAGTGGTCGTGCAAGACATTCTATAAGCACTACCCCTCGAGTGGCCGTGGATATTTGCTCCCGTTATGTGGGAGGGACACATCCTTTCTGCATCACTATCCTAAGCTTGCTTCCTATTATGTATGATAACCGCCTTTATTGCCACCCAGTCACGGCACAATGTTTGGCGATATCAAAACATAATACTCCACAACTAGAGTATCTAGTGACTTCAAGTCTAAGGACTACCATTGTCGCTACGATAAGAACTTGTAACTTCAACATAACTTATATGTAGCCTTCTCATGGTGGGTCATTACAGTATGTCATTTCCCCTAATGCATACCCATGTGCTAGACTTGATATCCCAATATCAATCTACCCATATACTAGTCTATAGTTTATCGTCCTATTAATCAATATAAACGACTAGGGATATTTAAGATAAACAACAATTTTAATCCATGAAATTCATTATATTAAATATCTCCATAAATAATAAAATGATTATTCTAGCCAACATAATGTTCATACTAAATTAGATTGCCTCTAGGTCGTCTATTCCAACAGTGATCTTTGAGGAGGTGATAGCTTGGGCTTGGTGGGCTTTTCCACCTCCTCTAATTTAGTATAAATATAGGTGCTAGCTATTGTTTTACTAAAGAAGTTCAACTCATGAGTGGCACACATGTTTAGTGTGTAGGAGGATAGAGGCTTGTAGAGAGAATTGCTGGTATATGGTTTTTCGTACTAGTGAAAATTCTTTCTTGCTCCGTGCACGTAGGCAACATGCCGAAGCAAGTTAAACATTTTGTTCTTTATTTTCTTGTTCTCCATATCACGCGTTCGTTCAGTGATCGTGTTTGATTTTCCGTTGTGCGGGATTTTGATGTGATAAATCAGAAAAAGTGGTATTAGAACCTGGTTCTCGATTCGGGCGGAGCACACAGAGCAAGGAAGAAGAAAAAATCTTGGAAGAAAAGTAAAAAAATGGGGTCGACCGCAACATCGTCATTGTTTGCAGCTGCTTGTAAATGTATGAAGTTGGCATGTTTACGACTTTCTGGTATCTTGATTTATTAGAAAATAAGTTAAGATAAATCGATAAATAAAGGAAAAGTCAAAATAAATTCCTTGTTGGTGCGGATGTAATAACGAAGTTGGAATGCCCTAGGTGGGTGTTGTACTCACGAGAAACAATCAGGTGTGGAAAATCATGGTGCTCCATGTGCTGATTCATGAGATTGCCACTTATTAGGTGGACTTGGTGCTTGTGGGTTGCGGAATGGGCAGAGAAGTGGTCTGGTAATGCAGATCCGCAATGCGCCAATGCCCCACATGCTTCCAAGACAAAAAACGGGTGGTCTAGATTTGTTTGGGTAATTTTGAGCTGCATGAAAGTCCATTTGGGCTCGACAGGACACTAACCCGAGGTTTTTGGACGTTCCCGATGCGGTGGTGAAGTTAGATCTGGCTAAAAATGGACGGAATTTTCAGAATGATGAAGTGACAGTGGTGACGATGGAATCAACGGCCAAAAACTATTCGGGTAGGTATAACCGTCGTGCCTGTAGATAGGATTGGGATGAGTCAAGAGTCTAACCCCATGTTTTTGGACGTTGCTGATTCATCGGTACGGTCAAAATTTTTATACTCTGAGTGTATTGAGATGATCGGCATCAATCAATATCGGTTGGCGATATCAAAGACGATGGGATGCGATAATGGTCAATCAAGTTCAAGTCCAATCTAGTGGGGTCAATTAGAGGCATTTTCCTAACGTAATGTTCGATCGGAAACCTATGCTAGCTTTGGAGTGTGTTGACAGGTCGATCTATTATTTAACATAGGCAATAAGCGTATGTTTAGTGTGTTTGTGAGCACGGGAAGCAACAATTGCAGATGATTCTTGGTCAGAGATGTTGGCAACTATTGCAAGGAAATTCACAAGTGGTATCACAGCAAGGTCAAGATCTAGGTTATGAAAACAACGTGAACATAGACGAGATTATAAGGTTTCCGGCGACGACAAAACCTGTGGCGAGCGGCGATTGGCGGTCTTAAGGAACCCACAGCGACGAGTGTCGCGCTTGGGTTGAGAAGACGAAGAGCAGGCGCGGCGGCAAGAGAAAAACGGCAGAGCAGCTAGGCAGCGGCTGTGTTAACGGCGGCAATGATGATGTTTTTCCGTTTGGAGGTGGCAAAAAGCTGCTTGGCGGCTAGGTAATCTCTTTAACTAGTTTGGTTTTATTTCATGTTGAAATTGCGAGTTTTTTAGCCTTGTTGGTTGTCAAATTCGATGGAAAACAAAGAAAAACACTGCTGGGTTTGCATATGGCTGTGAGGTAGAAGAAGACCATAGAAGTGATCCAGTGCTTCGAGGGTACGACTGGGCGCGTATGAAAAATGCGCGACGTGTGGTCTAATTTTTTTTGGACGTTTCTTGTGCTCCAGGAATCTGTTTGACTTGAAACAAGAGTCAAACCCTATGGTTTTGGACATTCTAGATGTATTGGCTGTGTCAGATTCCGCAGATTGTGGACTGAAATTTGCAGATTGGTGTGATGGCGGTGAAAAGTTCCAGTTTTGTCATTGAACAGTTCAACGGCCACAACGATTAATGAGAACAAAATATAAAATACTTAGAACAGGTTCTAAAGAATAAGAAGATTAAGCACAGATAGAAGAACACTGTGAAAATAATGAAGCTATGATAAGCTCGGAAGTATTCTTCTGGATATGAGTGGATGAGTAGTCTGGATTGATCTTCTTCTTTGATTCTCTCAATCCGTATGAGTTTCTAAATCAATGTATCTCCATGTGTTTGTGTCTCTATCTCTGTTAGGCTTCAATTAGAATTTAAAGTATAACTACAACAGTCACAAAGTTTGTTGCAATAGAATTCCTAAAAATCCTCAATAGATTTTGGATTCTTAAGCAGCTCCTTTCCAACGGCTATGAGCTTGATTTTCTCCACTAAGCTTGAGAACAATCTGCACCTGAAAGCTTAAGACAAGTTATGAACAAATTCCATAAAAATAGCTAGGCTTTCAGAGATCTATTTGGCATTTCTGCCTTCAGAACTTTAAACAGGATACTCAGAGTATTTCAAAGCTTTAAACTGTGTTTCCTGAACACAAACTAGAAACATATTTAGAGTAAATCTACAATCATGTAGTTAATCGATTTCCCTGCAAAACATAACTTTAGCAATCAAAGATAATTTGTCAAGATGAATTTGTCTTTCATCACACAATAAGATATAGTTTAGAACCAGGAGATAAACTCCCCCTTAGTTCAAACTAGGGATGTAAGAATTTTCAAAGCTTTGAAACCAGATTCAAAATTTGAATCAAGAATCTGAATTAACATGGATATGTTTCACATGTATGCAGCCAGGGAGCAGTTTGAAACTTATCAAGCTTGTGAAAGGGGTACTGTCAAGATTGCTAAGAACTCGACTAGTAAAGCTGTTGAAATGGGAGTATCTCGGTGGAGGTGTTGTGTGGAGCCGTGCATGACGAGCATGGCAGATGCGGCGGAGTAGACATCAACACGGAGTTGGCTTAGGAACTTTCTGGTGCTTCCAGAATTCAATCCAAGGTGGAGTTCGTTGGGTTTGTCTCGAATTTTGCAAGATGAATCTGTGTATCCGATGCGTCTGTGTACTCCTCCGAGGAGGTGATAGCTTGGAATTTGTAGGCTTTTTTACCTGTTCTAGCTGTTGTTTTATTCAAGAAGTTCAATTCATGAGTGTCACACATGTTTAGGGTGTAGGAGAGTTGAGAGGCTTGTAGAGAGAATTGTGCGTCTACAGTTTTTCGTACTAGTGACAATTATTTATTTCCTCGTGCACGTAGGAAACTTGCCGAAGCACGTTGACCTTGTGGTCTTTATTTTCTCATTCTCCATATGGCGTGTTCGTTAAGTGATCGTGTTTGATTTTTCGTCGCCCGGGATTTTGACGTGATAAATCCCAACAGAAATTAGCAACTCCTACATGATATCTTGACTAAACATGTGAAGAATCAGTTGAAATGCCGCTGTAGGATGTTTGAAGTCGAGTCGCCGCTCCAAGGCGGAGGCGAGGCGCCAGCTTTCCTCTTCCTTCCTTGATGGCTGAAACATAAGAGGGAGGGAGCGCTCTCTCTCTCTCTCTCTCTCTCTCTCTCTCTCTCTAGTGGTGGCTATTCTAATAATGCTTTCAACTTGATTTTCTCTGAAAGCTAAGACTCTATTTATAGAGAGATATTACTTATTTTCCAAGCAAAGAGAGTTGTAGAGAAAATTAATAATGAATATAGACTTTTAAATATTAAATTAAGGTCAAGCTTTATTTGTAGAATAATTCATTAAATAAAGAGTTTTAATTATACAAAAATATAATTTCCATAAAAGAAATATTTTTTCTTAATTTTAATTCAAAATCAAGCAATTTACATAAAAGAAATAATCTTTTAATAAATTAATTTCAGTTTACTTAAAATATAAACTAAGCTGCCAAATATTATTCTTTAATAATTATGAAAACTTATTTTCTAATCAAGTAAAGGTTTCCAATCAACATAAATCAAATAATACACACACACTCACCTATACATGATAAAGCCAAAGATTTACATTCCCCTACATATAAAATCAAAAATATTACTATATAGAATATAGTAACTTTCAAAATATGTGACAATAATAAGATTACAAAATTCAATTTGATTTATACTGAAACACTTTTAATTAAATTTAATTATAAAAGTAATTAAATACATAATAGAGTTTTAATAGGAAAATATATCTTATTTTGTTTGTGAAACTAATGAACTTCATTAGATAATAAGGCGTATATCTGGGAGCACGTCCAAAACAACGAGACACCAAAGCTAACATCCCAAAATAGATAAAGAGGCAAAACGAAGCCAAGGGACATCCAAACTAAAAGAAACCATCCAGCAGAAATCAAACAACCATAACTAAGACTAACACTAATACATAATATAAGGAACGATGGCATCAACATTCACTGAAGATTCTAGAAGAGGGGGAAGGATCACATCATCAACAACTAGGGCTGAAGCATAGGAGCTGGGGGCAGCACTGAAACCAACTGGGGCAATCACAGGATCAACTACTGCAGCTTGAATTGACATCTCAAACACTGGCATTCCAGAAGAAGAGAAGGCCACTTGAGGAAGAACTGCAAGAGTCACTGCTTCTGACAGGCTCCAAAGAAGACTTGGCCGCAAATTGAGAATAAGCATTAACCCAAGAAGAAGTCTCATGATCCACTGCAACCTCAATCAAACGTGGGAATTCTGAAGGTAAAATCATAAAGTACTAAAATTAGAGATACTAGAAGATTTAATTGCATAACTGAGATCCTGGTCGTGATAAAACATCTGATCAGTAGTGAGTTTCTCCTTGTTGAAGATTAAGTGATTCCTTGAAAGACAAATAGTCAATAATATGGCTGGGGGCCAATACCAATTAGGACAAGCTTGCAAAACCATCATGTTTCTTAACCAACTCTTAATCCAATAATAAATATCAATAGTACTATCACTAGGGAATAGTAGTGAGCCATGTGCCATTGTCCTTGAGCCATGGGGCAGTGAATAAAAAGATGAGGGAAGTTTCAATATGCATGTTAAAATAAGAACAGAGAGGATTAAAGATACTAATTCGATTGTAAAGGTTATCAAGGGTAGGAAGGGAGTTAGTAAGGATTTTCCAAAGAAGGCGTATAATATTATTAAGGAGACCACTATTCCAAAGTTTAGACCAATTAAAATTAAGACTAATAGAGTTGAATTGGATTTAGAAGAAGATAAATTAGGAGCTGATTTATTGTAGTTAAGGAGAGTGTAGGCAGAAGAGACTGTGAATACTCCAATGGAGGAGGCATACCAACAGGGGGTATCCTCACTATCAAAGTATCCACACTCCTGGTTAAGAACAATGTTACTGAGCGAAGAAGGGAAAATCTGCTGCAAAGAACTTGAACACCATCTATTCATACCATCAATATTTGTATCCAAGAGCTGAGAGACTCTTTTAAATCTTTTAGAAGGATCAGAGAAATTAAGAATAGTTGTGATGGAACCAGCTGGCACTGAAGAAGCCCACCATGACGATCTTAACCAGATGAAGTTTCCATTACCAATTTTCCATCTTAAACCTCTGTTGAGAGTATCTCTACCTTTAGAAATAGTTTTCCAATCATGAGAAGCTGATGGATTAACTTTCAAAGCAGTAAAAGGAACACTTTTGCAATATTTAGTTGTGAAGTATCTTGATAAAAGGGAGGAAGTGGAGGAAATCATCCTCCAACTGTTTTTGGCTAAAAAAGCATTATTAAAACAAAGAAAGTTTCTTAGACCCAAGCCCCTCTATTAGTCTTGTTACAGAGAAAATCCAAAGAAAGCCAATGAATCCCTTTCTTGGCAATATTGCCAAACTAGAGAAACCTATAAAGCATAGTGATGATTATATTGCAAACCTTAACAGGAAAGCTTCTAATAGACATGGGATAAACTAAGGTACTATTAAGAACAGATTTGATCAAAACACACCTTCTCATAAAATAAAGAAGAAGACCTTTCCAACTAGAGCATCTTTCTGAATTTTTTTTAATTGTATCTCTAATAGTATCAGTATTATCTCCATTTTGATTCAGAGTGACCCCTAAATATTTACCAATAGTAGGTTTCACTTGGATGTTATGGTATGCAGAAATAGTTCTAATATCATACTCATCATAATTAGGACTAAAAACTAAAAAAGATTTATTAACATTAATACTAAGACCAGATTGCTTAGCAAAAGAGAATAGAATATTGTAAAGATTATATCCTACTGAAGGTGTAACGTGGAAGAATAATAAAGTGTCATCAGCAAATTGTAATTGGGAAATGTCATCATTTCTAGTATAAGGGATGCATTTAATAAGCTCCACATATTGAGCTTTAGAAAGAGTGCTTGAAAAAACTCCAGCACAAAGAGAGAACAAAAAAGAAGAAAGAGGATCTTCTTGCCTAGCTAATACCCCTCTTAGGGTTGAAGGTATGAGAAGCAAGGAAATTAATCATAACCTGATAGGAAACTGTAGATATTCACTGCATGATAAGATTGATAAACTTGGGAGGGAAATAAAACGGATGCATAACAGCTTTCATGAAGTCCCACCTAACTCTATCAAAATCTTTTGAAATATCTGACTTGAGGGATCCTAATTTGACCTGATTAGGGTGTTTGACTTTGTGAATGGTATAAACTAAGTCTTGACCAATAAGGATATTATCTTGAATAAGTCTATGGGGCACAAACATATTTTGGTAGCATGAGACTAAAGAAGGGATGACAATTTTGAGCATCTCAGCTAGGATTTTAGCAATAATTCTATATACAACATCATATAAACTGATAGGTCTAAAATCACTAACAGAAGTAGGATTGTGAGATTTAGGAATTAAGACTATAGGATTTTTATTAAATTCTTTTAGAAGATGACCTGACTTAAGAAAGGATAGAATAGCTGATGTAATTGTTGTGGCAATAATTGGCAAAGCCTTTTGATAAAAAAATATCCTGGATACCATCCGTACTAGGGGCTTTAAGAGGAGAAAGAGAAAAAAATTACTCTTCTTACTTCTTCTGCAGTGAAGGGTTCATTTAGAAAGTTTTGCTGGTCAAGAGAGAGTGTATTAGTCACATTAAAATAAGGTCAAAAGAAAACAAGTGATCATTCTCTTCATAAAGCTTAGTCAAAGAAGGAGAGGGTGAAGAGTAAATACTTTGAAAATGAATCATGAAAGCATTGGAGATGTTGGTGGAGTCAGTTAAGAGATTACCACTAGAGTCAAGGATCGATCTTATAGAGTTATGTTGATTTCTAACTTTAGTATAAGCATGGAAACATTTGTATTTATACTACCTTCCCTAGCCAAGTGCATCTACCTCTTTGAGCCCAGTAAGTTTCCTCACATTGTTGTAACTTGTTAAGCTCACTCTTTTTTTCCAAAGAAATGAATGGCTTGGGAGTTAGTAAAGTTAGATTGAGCATGTAACAGATCATTTTTAACCTGAGTAATTTGATTTCTAAGGGTTGGTCTATTAGAGGACTAAGTTTAAAGAGTTTGAAGAGTGGTAAAAAGCAGTTTTGCCACTCTAAAACTAGGAGATCCATGAATAGAGAGAGATCACACAAAATCAATTAATTGGAACACCTCAGGGAACCTTAACCACCAGGCTTCGAAATGAGAAATTCTCCTACCTGAGTTAAAATTTGGAGGAAATAAAGTCAATAGCATGGGAGATTGTTAGAGACTAGGAAGCCAAGATTGGTGATGAAGACATCTGGGATAATTTGCATGTACTTCATATTACACCAAGCCCTATCAAGCCTTTCCAAATTGGGTTGTGAATACCACCTATTGTTTCTCCAAGTGAACCAAGGTCCAACATTTTTAACTTCTATCACATCCCACCTTTTCAGAGATCAATAATAGAGCTAGCACCCCTAATGACTAACGAGCAAGGACCAGATTTATCCTGTGAAGAAAGAACTTGATTCAAATCTCCCAACAGAACCAAATGTTCAGTCGTGGTGAGAACAGAATCAAAAAGGTTCCATACCTCGTCTCTGAATTCCAAATAAGGAGAACCACAAACCTGACATAAATACCAAACACACTGTCTTGCATCCTTGATTTTAAGAAGAATTAAGTTGTTAGAAGAGAAACATGTGGTGCAGTCAAAATCAGATTGATTCCAAGCACACCACAAACCAACACTACATCCTAGAGGGTTGACACCTACTTGATGAGAAAAACTTAATTTCCTAAATTTCTATTAAGATAAACATAATATTTCTTAGTTTCTAACAAGAATAAAAGAGAGGGCTTGAACTTTTTGTCCAAGTAAAAAACTTCATGAACTGCAGAGTCTTGGCCAAGACCCCTGCAGTTCCAACTTAAAAGTTTCATGGCGAATTGGATGGCTGTTTTGGGACAACCATCCAGAACCCAGAATTAGATTTAAATAATTTTGTTTGAAAATCTTCCATAGGTTCTATGAATTCCTCATTCCTAAGACTTTTTTAAATTAGATTATTTTTTTTTAAATGGGGGAGAAGGGATTAAAAGTGAATGCAAAATAGATACCTTCCTGAATGGATTTGTTAATCTTTGTCTTTTGCTTCTTTCCATTGGGTTTGTTGTGTGTTGTCTTGTGAGGCTTTCTCTGAGGTGCCACCATCTCTCTTCTTGGGTGGTTTCTTCAGGATAACTTCCTTGTCAACCTTGAGTTTGACCTCATTCTTTTTCTTAATGACCACCCCTCCAATTTTCTGCACCTTTCCTCCATCTTTTTTTTACTTCTCTTGGCTCGTGGTTTGCGAGGCACCATTGATGAAGAACCATAAATAAACTTATCCAACTCTTTGATATCTTGCTGTTTTTGAGACTTGTCCAAATTTGCCTCTGTGGTGACTGATGGAGACAAATCTGCTGCTTACATAATAAAGCCAGAGTGACGCAGAAGCTTATATGTGGTAGGAAGGGTACGCATGATGGGTGAGTTTGAAGTGCACAGTTCTTGGGAGGGTAAAATGGAGTTACGGGGATATGAATCTGGCAAAAACTCATCGGTAACCACTTCTTTCCATTTTGTAGTGGTGATTCTTGGTAACTGAAGAAATTCTTGTTGAAGAGTGTCACTGAAAACCGAAGTGACGGTTCCAAGATACGGTTGAAGATGAATCGATGGTGCATGCATTTGTGTTTCCAAACGAGAAGTGCTTGAGGGAATAATTTCTTGAGAGACACATGCATTGAATTGGTTCAAGTGACGGGAAAACGAGGGGCCTGTAACTGCAGCATTTAATCTCTCTGGCTACTGAAAAGCCATTTGAGATATTGAAGAGGTAGATGCATGATTACTTGAGACTACCTCAATAAATTGGGATCCTTTGTGAGTGGTTGGGTTTCGATGGTGGTCACAAGGGTGAGATTGAGATCAGGGTGTATAGTAGGGTTCTTCTGGGGAAGAGAGATTATCAAGAGAAAAGACAAGTCCATGGGGTGGTGCCTGGTTTTGATCTTTAGATAGAGGGGGTTCATAGAAATCATATATCGGCTTTATACTAGTGTCAAACTTCATGGTTCTATAAGGGCCATACTTGGAGTGGGCTTTCAGAAGATTAGTGAACAACTGCCGTTTGGGATTCACATGAAAGGGTAGACTCGAAAGAAAGTGTGTTTGCATGTATCTCTTCTCCAATCTTTCAAAAACCTCCCCCAGATTCGAGGTACAGTTCTTGTTTGTATGACCTTTCATTCCACAACGATAGCAAACTTTGAAAACTCTCTCGTAACGAAAATAAACCCATTTTCTGGTCTCTCTATCCAATTGAACATAAGTACCAGGGACAAGAACTTCATTAAGATTAACCCTGACTTTGATTCTCAAACCTTGCATGTTTCTAACTCGATCTTATGACCAGTCTATGATTAAAAGATTCTCAACAAGCACCCCAAGATTATTTGCATGATCATAATGAAATCCTTCTAAAGGACAGTTTGGGACTTGAAACCATAAATAAGCAGTAGTGAAATCAACCTCCATAAGGGCTTGATTTGGCTGTCTTTATTTGAAAACCATACTCAATCCATGGAAAGTGACCACTGACTCATTTAGAAAAAACTCATTGTCTTCTTTTTTGTAGTGAATCCTTTTTTTCAATTCAGATTAACCCAAAAGTTTTCCAGTTTTGTGCTATTTCTTGTTTTAATATTGCAGGATAAAGAGATTTAGAGCCAATGAAATTTGCTATCAAGGTGTCCTTCATCAACTCTCTGAAGGCAAAAGCCTTAACAGGATCCAGAGTAAGAACAAAACCCCTTTCATCTAGCCTTTCCTCCATGGAGTCGTTGGAGGAGGAGCTGAGGAAATCAGCTCGGTAAGGGTTAGACATGCAGGAAAGCAGAAGCTAAGATCAGAAAATAAAGTGAAACACTAACACGGACAACTGAAAAGAGAATACACACAACTACATACCAAATAGAAGAAGAAGTAGCACAAGACTGAAGAAAAATGAGAAATACGAAGCGATCAACTGCTAAAATAGCCAAGTGTAACCTGCAAGAGAATGAAAATTAGCCAGCAAAAGATTTGAAAGAGATTACATCACATTAAAGAAATCAGAAATGCAAATAACAAGGCCATAAAAATCATTAGTCATGCGGGTAATTGTTGGAATAGATGCCCTAGAGGCAATCTAGTTTAGTATGAATTTATTTGTGGCTAGAAAATTCATTTTATTATTTATTGGATATTTAATATAATGAAGTCCTTAGATTTACAATTTTGTTGTTTATCTTAAATATCCCTAGTCCAGTATAATGATTAATGGGACAATCATCTATAGACTAGTATGGGGTTGGATTGATATGGAGATATCATGATCCAACACATAGGTGTGCATTAAGGGTAATGGCGCACTGGATTGACCCATCTCCGAGAAGGCTACATACACGTTATGTTGAGTCACAAGTGCTTCTCGCGGTGCAATGGTATTATCATCCTTAGACTTGAAGTCACTAGATATTCTAGTTGTGGATTATTGTGATTTTGGTAGCGTTAAACGCTACACCGTAACTGGGTAGTTATAAAGGCATGTACCGGATACAATAAGAAGCAAGCTTAGATATCGTAGTGGACGTAGATAAGAATTTGTCCCTCCCACATAACTGGAGCAAATATCCTAGGCCACTCGAGGGATAGTGCTTATACAATGTCTGGCCAGACTCAAATAAATCAATATGGGATATTAATGTTATTTGCACGAATAAGGCTATTCCCATGGATCGAGAAACTGTGGATTGGATATACGAGTGTGACTTGTATCTCGTGTCCAATCCGGATATAGAGACAAAGGGATGAGACAATTACTTGTACAAAGGTTGTAGATGACTATTCTATTAGTTGGCTAGAATGGATGTTTTGCTAGAAACCGCTCCAAATTAGCAAATTGTTGCTACCAACTAGATGGAACCTATGGGGTCACACGCTATATAGAGTTGAACTAGATTTGGGAATTAATTAATTGGATTAATTAATTAGAAGGATCACTTTGCAATACCTTGCAAACTTAGTAGGGACTAATTTGCAAGGAATGGACTAAATTGAATTCTAGTAGGACTAGAATAGGTCCTTTAGGTAGTTGGCAAGGATTTGTTGGACTATATAAAGGACACTGCTTCATTCCTTCCCACACTTACGACCTTATTGATCATAACTTGAGTGGGAGAGAACAAAAGGAGAGAGAGCAAGCAAGAAAAGGAGCCGCCGCCCCCCTTGCTCGCCGCCCGTCCCCATCGGCCCATAAGGAGGCCGAAACCTCCTTGTTTCGGTCTGGTTTTGCGTGATTCTTCTTCCTCTTCCTCTTTCCGGGCTAGCACCAAGGATTGGAAGATCTAGAAATCAACTCTAGGCATGGATCAACTATAGAGACCGTGACACAATTCACTTTTTAAGTCATCAAAGGAGAACCCTAAGGTATGTTAATTGATTTCTTCCTTTACCATCGTTATGTCTCTTGACTTGTGATCCTTGGAGGGTTTTGCATGGTTTATTATTGTTTCCGTTGCGCATCCATGAATCAAAACCCTACAGTAATGGAGAGTGAATGGAAAAGATATATAGGGATTAGAGTTAATTGAACCAAGTAAGGCACAATTGAGGCAAAATTGATGGGCTCAAGGACCAGGCACCGTTCAATGGAGAGAAAGGGAGGGATGCTCTAGAGAGAGAGAGAGCAAGACCACCCTTAAAATACATCTTATTTTGATCATTATCAGTAAAGATATTATTTTAACAAAAGATATATTTTATTCCAATTTAACTCTATTGTCTTGGAAGACAAGGAGTAAATCCTAGAGAATATATTCAGAAGAATAATTAATTGTGACTGAAACTGCCAAAACAGTAAGAGAAAAAGTCAGAGAAGCTGCAGAGCTTAATATAAGCCATCCCTAGGCTTGCACGACCACCTAGAGAATTGTACAATGCCATAGGCATGCCAGATAGTATCATGCTGCTCTTTTGTTCTTTTCTATTTTGCACTGTAGACATTTTAGTCCTTACACACTTGGATATATATAGATGTTACGTGAATGATCCTAGACCTAAGAATGACTCAGAAACTTCTAGGAGAATACGAGGAACCCAATGATCAAAATACAATGATATCTATGTTGGATGGAATACTAAAAGCCATGCTATTTGTATTGGATTATCTGAATTTGACACTTATGAGAATGGTTTTGGGAAATGTTTTTTTAATATGTTATTTTTGTGCATAGCTGTCTATTATTCCACATAGTAGAAGATCTGGTGTGTAGAGTCTATCTTACACACTGAATATCTTATCTTCGGTTCTTGTGGAATGAAAGTTGTGAGTTCACAATCTAGATGGAATTAGAAAAACCATTAGAACGATTGTAGCACATTGATTTAGTAGGTCTGTCTTGGCTACAGCAAACAATATAGTTCATACTATAGTTTCAACAAAATGTGATAGTATACTTTGTGTATATTGAATAGTACCAAGTTGAGTTCATTGTCTTTGATATAACAAGACAAACTATGTCTCATGGTTATTATGATTATTATGCTCTTAATCATTAGATAGTCAATGTTCACATGTATTTAGTAGTTATTGCTTTGACAAGTCAAGTGGGTGAGATTCCTATGGAGTCAATAACCACGATGAGTTGGGTGATACTATTGAGTCTATGGTATAATTGATATATCAAAGGAATTCATGTCGCGGTTATGGGATTGATCATATCCTCTTGATGAAGCTTATAAGTTTTGATTATGTCAAACCCTGCAGGTAGATTATTTGGTAATCTGGACATATCAAATAAGTTAAGTGGTAATGATCAAGGAATTGGGAAGAGGTCGGTTAAATTAATTTAGTCAATAATGAATTTAATCGACGGATATATGTACTCTTAACATGGGGAGATAATAAGTATTAAATAAAAGGAGCTCGAAATATTATTTTTTTGAGAATATGGACATGAGGGTACTAACTGTTATTAACTTTATGCGGGCTAGGTTCGGTTGGAACCCGAAGTCCTAATAAATTTAGGAGCCCGATTAGTATTTTCTCCTCCAGGTCCCTCCCGTAGCCTATATGAGTTTCCTTAGTCTTCAGATTTCTTAAGATTCGGATGCACACCAAAATATAGGGTTTTGAGAGTGAGAGCAATTCGTCTGGAGGACAAGAAGGATTATGAAAGCAGCAAGCCCACACTTGCATCCAGGAGGAACTTCACGAATACGGGAGAAGATCAGGAGTGATTCAGACCTACATAAACTAGCTAGGACACCGGTATGAATCATAATTCCGCCTAGTGGGTTATGGCGTACTTGTTGATAAAGGAACAAAATTTTAATCGGTATAGCAGACATGCAATCGAACTGGTCCAGGGATTCGCCTACCTTTAATTGGTATCAGAGCTCAGGTTCGAATATGCATATATGCTATACAGCCATCTTTTCCAATAATCAAACCGGCTATGCATGTCAGAGTAGGAAGATTGCGATGTCGAACACTGTTTTGCAGATTGAATCGTGGCATGCTATTATGGTCATACTTTTTTTGATGTATGTGGTTTGATTTGGTTTTGATTCCCACACTGTTTTTTTGTGGATGAAAAAGATTTGTAACTTTATGTAATAGTAAACCCTGGTTCTCTTATTCAAGTTTTAGATGAACGTGTGAAATCCTTGGTTGCATTGAAAGTCTATAGCATTCTCTGGTACTATGTCATAGACTGGTTTGCAGAATCCATGGAGACTAGCGTTACTGTAATATTAGTGAATACAGAAGGTCGAAAGATTGCAGATTGTTAAGTTTTCCACAGTGACGACATGGCGATTTTAAGATCAAATTGACTTGATAACCATACCCGCACACTAGATAATACACCCACATTATTTTCAATGAGCAATATATCATCAACGTAAAGTATCAAGAATACCACCACGTTTTCCTTACACTTCTTGTACACACACGGCTCATCCGGACACTGATCAAAACCAAAAGATTTTATTTCCTGATCAAAATGGATGTTCCATGATCTGGATGCCTTCTTAAGTCCATAATAGACTTCTTAATCTTGCACAACTTGTGCTCATGGCCCTTAGCTATGAATCCTTCTGGTTGCATCATAGAAATGCACTCATCAAGACTTCCATTAAGGAAAGCTGTCTTGAAATCCATTTGCCAAATTTCGTAATCGAAATGAGCCGCTATGGACAAGAGAATCCTGATAGACTTAATCATGGCCACCAGCAAAAAGTTTCCTCATAGTTCATCCATTCTTTCTGAGTAAATTCTTTCACAACAAGCCTTGCTTGAACGTTTCAACCTTCCCGTCTACCCCTCTCTTTTTCTTGTAAATCAACTTACACCCGATGGGTTTTACCCCATCTGTTGGATCTACAAGATCCCATACCTGATTAGAGTACATAGACTCCATCTCAGAAATCATAGCCTTTTCCACTTTTCTGCATATGTACTTCCAAAAGCTTCATTATAGTTACTGGGATCAGTATCATGTTCATCAGGGCCCTTGTCAAAAGACTCTCCCAAGTACATGTATCTGTATGGTTTACGATAAACCCTCCCACTATGATGATTTTGTACTTGTGATTCACTAGAAGTAACATTTTCCCCGCTGCTCGGTTGCGGCGGAATGTCACTACTATCTTGCGGATCACTAGTATCGACATTTCCCCCACTGCCCTCTTGAGGTAGAATGTCAACACTATTTTATTTTTGTATCACGAGTATCTACATTTCTCCAATCACCCCAAGGTAGCTGAATGTCGATATTCTTTTCTTGTGATATTTCCTCTTGTACAGTTGGTTTACCAAGACCTTGGACTACTTGAATTCCTCGCATTTCTTCCAGAATTTTTTTACTTTTAGGCTTGTGATCCATAATATAATCTTCCTCTAAGAATCTCGCATTGGTGCTAACAATGATTTTCTGATCCTTAGGATTATAAAATAAATCACCCTTTGTTCCTTTCGGGTATCATACAAAGACACATACTTCTGTCCTTGATTCCAACTTACTTGTGTTCCCCTTCAGCACATGTGCTGGACTACCCCAAATCCAAACATGTCGTAGACTAGGCTTGCCCCCAGTCCAAAGTTCTGTGGGTGTAGTTGGTACCGACTTAGACGAAACCAAGTTCAGAATATATGCAGCAGTCTCTAAAGCATGCCCCCCCCCCCCCCCCCCCAAAAAAAAAAGAAGTTGGTAAATCTGATTAACTCATAATGGATCTCACCATTTCTAAAAGAGTCTTCCTTCGCTCTGCCACACCAGTCTGGTGTGTCGTACCTGGAGCGGAAAACTGGGATTGAATCTCTTGTTCCTCCAAGTAATCCTTGAATTTTCCCAAGAGGTACTCGCCACCTCGATCAGATCGAAATGACTTGATATATTTTCCTAGACGCTTCTCTGATTCTGCCTACAAAATTTTAAATTTCTCAAAGGCCTCAGACTTATACCGCATCATATATATATATATATATATGTCTTGAGTAATCATCAAGAAAAGTAATGAAATACTCAAAACCTCCCCTCTCTTGGACATTCATTGGTCCACACACATCTGAATGGATAATCTCCAACAGCTCTTTGGCCCTATTACCCTTTGTCAAAAATGGTCTCTTGGTAATCTTACCTTCTAAACATGACTCACATGCTGGTTTTGCCTCCACTTTTAATGAAGATAATGGTCTATTCTGAACTAGCGTTTTTATTCTGTTTATATTGATTGACTACTAAAGGCCATGCTTTTTTTATTGGATTATCTGAATTTGACATTTATGAGAATGGTTTTGGGCAACTTTTTTGCATTATGTTATTGTTGTGCATAGTTGTCTATTATTTCACATAGTAGAAGATATGGTGTGTAGAGTCTAGCTTACACACACAAGATCTTATCTTCGGTTCTTGTGGAATGGAAGTTGTGAGTTCACAATCTAGATAGAATTAGACAAACCATCAGAACGATTGTAGCACGTTGTTTTAGTAGGCCTGTCTTGACTATATGAAACAGTATAGTTCATACTATAGTTTCAACTCAATGTGACAGCATACTTTGTGTATATTGAACATGACCAAGTTGAGATTATTGTCTTTGTACGGACATAAGAAGTTGAACTATGTCTCATGGTTATTATGTTTACTTATGCTCTTAATCCTAAGATAGTCAATATGCACATGTATTTAGTAGTTATTGCTTTGAAAAGTCAAGTGAGTGAGATTCCTATAGAGTCAATAACCTCGATGAGTTGGGTGATACTATTGAGTCCATGGTGTAAATTGATATATCGAAGGAATCCATGTCCCGATTATGGGATTGATGATATCCCCTTGATGAAGCTTATTAGTTTTGATTATGTAAAACCCTGCAGGTAGATTACTTGGTAATCTGGACATATCAAATAAGTTAAGTGGTAAGGATCAAGGAATCGGGAAGAGGTCGATTAAATAAATTAGCCAGTAATAAATTTAATCGACGGATATCTGTAATCTTAACATGGGGAGATCATAAGTATTTAATAACAGGGGCTCGAAATATTTCTTTTTAGGGTTGAATAAAATATTATTTTTGCGAATATGGAAAGGAGTGCAATTACAGTTATTTAGTGGTACTAACTGTTATTAAATTTATGCGACTTAGGTTTGGGTGGAACCAGATGTCCTAATAAAGTTAGGAGTCTTATTCGAATTTTCTCCTCCAGGTCCCTCCCGTAGCCTATATAAGTTTCCTTAGTTTTTAGATTTTGTATACTTCGGATACACACCGAAATCTGGGATTTCGAGAGTGAGCGCAATTCGTCTGGAGGCCAAGAAGGATTCTGGAAGCAACAAGCCCACACTTGCATCCAGGAGGAACTTCAGGAATACGGGAGAAGATCCGGAGTGATTCAGACCTATATCAACTAGCTAGGACGCAGGTATGAACCCTAATTCCGCCTAGTAGGGTTATGGCGTTCTTGTAAGTGAACAAAATTTTAATCGGTATAGCAGACATGTAATCGAGTTGGTCCAGGGATTCGCCTCCCTTCAGTTTAATGACTTCTTTCATAATTAAATTCAAATTGCCTGAATTGCCTGCAAGAACATAAGTTAGCATCACACATCATCTAAATAAATACACTAAGATCATTCATAAAAATCGTAAACAACTCACTACATGATTTGAGTTATTTTGTTCATAAATTGACAAACACTTAGAAACAGTGTTGTATCCTCTATTGAACACCGACTCATCCTATTTCAGTGCTACGAGTTGTTATGGAGGCGACATGATTCCTTGGCATATTTTCCTCACCATTATAGAATATTGTTCCCTTTGTTCGGCGCCTAAATAAAGCACACTCATCGACATGGTAATTAATATCATTGCGGATGCCTTGGCAGCCCACAACCACGCTTGCTAGTCTTTGTAAGCAAGATGTTTTAGACCTTATGTACTACCGTCCTCCTCGTGTTCTCATATTTATATATATATGTACCTCTAATGGAAACCCTTGTTCTGGTGGGCAAGGACAGGTGTCCCCCAATTTGTCGTTTACGGGTTGGAAGCTCGCCTTTCATGTCGGGTAGGTGGTTGGTCATACTCTACCCAAGCTACAATAAGTTTGGACCTCTGCTGATGGAACGATTTGAACTCTACGAGTAGTTAATTTGTGACTCAGTTTTGCTGAATTGAACTAGATCTTTGTCAAATTGTGATTATCATGTATTATTATGTTCTCGATCCTCGAATTATGTGTAAACAGAACATAGAATTTTCTTTTGAGAAAAGAAAAACTCTTATAAGCTTGATGGGTGAGACGGACCCGTTACATCATCAACCCAAGCTTGTGAAACTCAATTGGGCTCATTAAACAGCCAAATATGTAGAGTCGACAAATTTGAATTTAGGATTTTCTATTAAGTTTTAAGTCTTTTTTCTAAACTTACTAGTTTGTCTTCTACTGAGTTCAAACTCAGAACCGCATACAGAGGCTTTTAAACGCTCAATCTGCCACTATCATCCATTTGCTTCTATTAAGCTTTGTGTATATACTACGTTAGCAGAAGGTGGAGAAATTGCATCTTTGAGGAATTTGATTTGGTTATTTTTTGAGTGAAAATAAGATTTGATTTCATTGGTAACCAATAAGAACATAACACATTGATTAAAATAATATTAATGATACTCCAATCATATTGATTTGTATATAGACAAATAATTTTATAAATGGCATAAAACCATTTAAATTGCGGGTGAAATATCTTAAATTTTCTAGGTGCATGTATACTTCTATTAAAGAAAGTAATCCATTAATCAATCATCAATAAAGAACAAAGTTATTAGCATTTTTCTTATAAAATATTCGTGTTCTTATATTTGATAGTTGCAGCGAACCATATTGTAGTTGAACTAATTTATCTATGAACACACATTATTAGTATATGAATTAGTGGATAAAAAAGTTCACTTGAAACACATTTAAGTCACAAGCTAAGGTCCATTATACTACATGAAAAATCATGTGAGGACTCTGAACGAATCCAAGAAACATGCATGATCACAAAACCTGCTTTGAATATTCCGTAAGACATACGTAAGAACCTCGTCGATCAGTGAAGAATAATGTATTTATTAAAATATATTATAATTTCAAAAGGGGTAATCTTCACTTACACCCCCTCAGTTTTGGTTGATCTTTACTTACACCCCTTCTAGTTTGGAAAATTTCACTTACACCCCTTATGACTACCAAACATTATACCCCTACGTGTATTTACTCTGTTAGTTGGTAGCGTAAATTTTCAAATTCAGTTTTTTGGACAGATTTACCCTTGCAAATGCTATAACGGTCAATCCCCTTAATTTTATAACATCTACCTCAACTTAATACTAATTTTTGCATGTAGTAGATGCACCATGTTGATAAATGCATATGAAATATGTGTTCAAAACAAATATTTTGCATGTGTCAAGAATATACATTTGGTTGAATTGCCCTTTGCAGCCTCTGCAACGGTAAGAACTAGCATAGTGCATCCATAGGGGGGTGTAAATGACAACATGTTTGGTAGTCATAAGGGGTGTAAGTGAAGTTTTCCAAGTTAGGAGGGGTGTAAGTGAAGATCGACCAAAACTGAGGGGGTGTAAGTGAATTTTACCCTTTCAAAAGAGGTGAACGGTAAAAGATTCTCTGATATTTGCTTCAATTATTATAGCTATAGACTACCCACATATGGATGGGTCTCTAAGTCTCTACCCTGACTCAGTCAAATGCAAAGACTATTTTTTCTTTGAGCAAGACAAGATAAATTTTTTGTAGTCATTTCTTTGTAGTATGTATAATAGGGAGTAAATTCTCAAAAAAAAAAAAAAAAAACAAACAAAAGTACAATTGGGAGTATTACTCATGATCGGTATTTGCACCCGATGTATTATCCGTAAAGTTCATATATGTACAAGATATAGCAAGAAAGACACTCATTCGTGTATGTCCGAGTTGTTATGAATAGTAGTAATCCAGACTTCTATATAGAACTACATCATACCCTACGTGTAATCAGGTTTGAATCCGAGACATTTTGCCGGAGTTTCAAATGCTCTACCACTGAACTAGCACCCACTTGCAGTAGTAATCAAGATTGTTGAGCCTTACTTTCATTTTTTAATAATTTCAAATCCAGTCATTTAAAACAAAAAATGCGTAACTACATAGAGTTCTTTTATTTGTTAAAAAAAATACAGTTTACGCGTCAAATTAATATTTTGACTACATAGAGTTCTTTTTTTAGCATTATAATTAATTTTAAAAAAAAAGTCTAACTTTCATTTAAATTATCTTAGTAACAACTTATCAAAATAAATGTGAGAGATTTTTAGGTCATTTTACAAGTCAAATTAATATTTTTTATCTTCAAGGTAAAAGACACAATCACCTATTTTATTTTACCAAATGACACATTCACCGTTTTAGGCTGCCAAACATTAGAGCACGTAAATTTGTTCAAAAACTAACTATAACTGATTAACTCCGCAATAGAATAACGACACGATTAGGGAGTATAAGTTCCTGAAATTTGATACATGCACTAATAGATGGAAAGTACAGGGGACGAAGGTGTCTTTGTGTGAAACATGAGGGAGTGAAAGTATCTTTTACCCTATTCTAGGTCACTACTTCATTTCGACACAACTTCATATTGCTACTTTGGCTCGAATTAATATTGAATGTGGGTAACTTATTGAGTTTCACAAAAATCCTATAAATGTATTTGAGTGGTGGAGAGCATTTTGATACCAACCTACACCAAACCTAAAAAAGCCAGCAACTAACTAATGTACTTATACATAATTGAACTAATTAATTGCCAAGTTAAGAAGAAAACCAACTATTAGTCGAAGCTACTGCATGTAAGTACTACTCCTAGCACGCAGCACCTATATATAAAATACAACTACATAATTAATACCTTTCAAAACAAGAAAAAAGTAGTGATTTCGCAACTATTATTAAATAACTTTGTGTGAAACAATCCAACTTAAAATCTGTAGATTTTAGACTCTAGTGAAAAAGCTGGGGATCATCTCGGATCACACGGCGGTAGAAGATGGCCGTTGAGCAGCGGTGTGGAAATTAATATTTACTACTTTTGTCTTTCACTTTATAATTCTTTTTATTTCATTTTTCTGTTTATTTTTTATCTTTTGTATTTATTAACTTTGGAAACCTTTCCATCAACATCCTTTTCCTGCGTTCACATTCCATGGTATAATAATAATCCAAGTTAACCAGTCGCCAACCACTCTCTCTCAATTTGAGTTTGACCCGTCGCCACCTACCGATCACCTCTCTCCTCTTCTCCTCCAATGGAGTCCCCACCATCCTCTCTCTATCTCTTCTAGAGCAGCAGAAGAAGAAAGAAAGAATAGATAGATAAATGCTTCTTTCCAAGACTGCTTCTACTTCCTCTCTTTCAGAGCTTCATTAAATAACCCTCCATCTCCTTCCATTTCCTTCTTTTTCAGCTCCTCCCAAACCCTAGTTATTCAGTATCTGATCTCTTTCCGTCAGATCAGAACACATAGGTTTGTTTTAGTTGTGCATCAGTTGCATCGTTTGCATTATGATGGATTCTGGCAACAGCGGAAGTATGCAGTCGTCGAGTGGAGGCGATGAAGAATACGATTCCAGAGCAGGAGACTCTCTCTCCTTCTTCAACCAAAGTGGGCGGCGTATGGTTGGGCAGACTATGGGGTTAGAATCGTATTCTTCATCCACTTTTCCATCCATCTCGAATCTGCCGCCTCGGCAGCAGCAGCAGCCACCACCGTCGCTCTCTCTCCTTCCCAACCATCCGCCGCCCACTTTGTTTGACTCCCAACCCCATAGTCTTCCATCCTATTCACATTCTCTCCAGAACCCAATCCCAAACCAGAACCAAAACCAAAACCAAAACCAAAACCAGAACGAGAACCAGAACCATCTATACAATACAACTTCTAACAGCAATCTCGATTTGTTATGGTCCAGATCCGGACCCAACTACACCAACCCCCAACAATCTCTCATCCAACCGTCCTCATCTTCTTCCATGGCATTACCCTCCGCGATTGGCGGAAACAGTGGTAGATCCATCCAACGAGCCACCGATCAACAGCAACAACAACAACAGCAGCAGCAACAACCTACAGCCGCTCCGCAGAAGAACTCGAGGAAGCGGACTAGGGCGTCACGGCGGGCACCCACCACTGTTCTGACGACCGACACGTCAAATTTCCGGCAAATGGTGCAGGAGTTCACCGGGATCCCAGCCCCTCCGTTCTCCGCCGCTGCCTCGCCGTACTCACGGCGGCTCGATCTTTTCGGAAGCGGCGGCGTAGGAGGCGGAAGCGTGTCGGGCTTAATGAGGTCGGGCCATTTGGATACGCTTGGACCACTTTACCCTTTTCGACCATCGGCTCAGAAGTTTCAACCAAATCTGTCAACCTTTCTATCAGCAGCAGCAGCTAATAGTGGTTCCATTTCTACTACTAACAATACGATTTCGACTAGTGCCAGTACAACCAATGCAATTGGCGGTCCTTCTAATACTAGCTACCAAACAACATCTTCCGACCTCGGACTTGTCCCCAAACAGCAATCCACGGATATGATGAACATGCAGAACCAGTTTATGGCGTACCAGTCGCTGTTACAGCAGCAACCAAATGTTTCAATGTTTGGTTCCAAGTCTTCGGATATCCCTCAAGAATTAGGGGGAATAAATCAAGAACAAGGCAACGACAACAACAACAACAACCTAGGTGGGTTTCAGAGTCAGGATCAGCAGATTGGTCTGGAGAATGTTAGCTCGAGGAACAATGAAGGTACTCTGGAATCGTGGATTATTCCTTCGGATTAACTTTGAGGAATTGGTAACTATCCCGGGATAGGAGTAATTATTATGCAATATGATTTTGGGTGGATTAGAGCATTTTGATTGCGATTGATCATCTAGAAAATAATGGGATTAATATACCCGAGTCATCATTTTTTTTCTGATCATGATGATTCGAAGTAGTAGTTATTATGGCGTTTATTTCACAATGTATATATACATCATCTCTTTCTTCTTTCATATAATCCTAACTTAAGACATGTTATGGTTCCATTTCCGCTAGCGTTATATCATGTATATGATGCTTAATATGTTTCTGTATTTGTTCAATGTTCTTTGTTCTTTTGACATTACTAGTATTATGCAGGTCCGAGTTTGGGGGGTTGACACTTCGAGATAATTTTTACACTGTACGATTGTTTCGTAATGTCAATAAACTCTAGGCGAATATAGACATTAATGTGGAGGCGCGTACTTATTTAGGTCTAATACGTACTTTTGTAGCGTGGGGAGATGTTATTCATTAATACAAAATTTGGTGCATTATGCGTCAAAGAAAAGTACCACATTCGACGAACTCATAACATTAGAGATTCTTTTGGTGTTACTAAGTAAATTGTTCATCTCCTATCTATCACTAATAAACTTCACTTCCATGCTTAGACAGGGCTTATAGCCATCTCTTCTCTTACTTGATGAGATAGCAGTTCATATTTTGTTCATTTCGTCGGTATGCTCAAAGGTACATGTAATTGTGATCAGTACATATCCTTCTGGTGGTTTTATTAGTCCTCAAATTGCGACATGAACCGCCTTTCAAGTTAGGGACGGCTCGGTAAAAAGATTCGTACATGTTATGAAGGTAGCGAGTATGGGGTTTAAAAGAACTCTTGACTCGAGTCATATACACGTTGACACGAAAATGACACAAAATACCGACATATAAGTTATGCATTCTGACACAGGTCATGTTGTATTACCCATTAAATATAAATGTCGTGTCGGGTTTTGTACTCTGCAACGAATATCGACTTGGTAATTTTCTGATCAACTCATTAATAACCCGGACTGGCACGGATTCAATACGATGTCAAACCGAACCCTACTTCACTACAAGTACGTACATATTTTTAAAATTTATTTATTTCAAGTCCAGAATTCGGTATTACCAACCCTACTACAAGTGCAACAAGTACGTAGCTTGTTTCGATTACAAGTACATAGCTCTAAAATTCTTACATGATGGAGGCGCTATTAATGATACTACCACAAAAACTAGCACCACTTTCTACAAGTACATAGTTCAGTTCCAATGTATTTAAGAGCATCTTCTGGAAAATGCTATTTGTTGAATTATATAATTGTGGTAAGAGCAATTCTAGTACAACTATTAGCGCCATCGTTAGATTAAGCATTATCCATATAATACTATTATAGCTAAAACAAGTACACATTGTTTCCAAATAAATTAAATGACATTTTTTTAGCATTTGCAGCTAAATATCGGCTCAAAAGGCGCAATAATCTGTGGAAACATTGATTTTAAAATGAACTTTTTGTCTACACTCGTTAAATAAAGTATTGAAACTCTTATCAATTCGCAAGTGCTAATAGACTAATTGTGGGTGTAAGGAAGTACAAACGCCGATTATATGACACCCAATGTGTTACAACGAAATCAAAAGACTCTTAGCACACCATAATGAATAATCTACTATACTCCTATGAGCTAAATAAACATGTAAAGTGTTACTAATTTGATTTTGAGGAACATTCCTCGTGGGTGATTCTTAATTAACATTGACAAGTTCCCATCAGTGCCCATATATATCGACCATCATTAAAAATTATGGCCCCATTAACTCCACTAAACTAATAATCTCCTAGAAGAAGATGGAATCACACAAAAATTACTCAAAGATCTCTTGTAGGGTTATGGCAAAAGCAGTAGACATCCTAAAAAAGCGGAAAATATGGTACTTCAGAATCAGAGCCCATCCAGGATATCTTTCCTGAGTTTAGTTAACGAGCCCACCATGGAAATCTTGGAATTAGTGGAATTATATTGATTTCTGGATTTTTATTAATAGAAGCCAATAAGGTAGTTGACCTAAAACCTGTGAGTCAATTGAAGAACTTATTATAGAGAACGTTACGGGTCCCAACTAGTCCATTCCAACACGAAAGGTAACCTGATGGAGGGTGTACCACCTTCACTTGCGGAGAAACTTCTGAGTCATCAGCTGCGTTGTCGAAATGTCATAATTGCACGAAGAGTCGCTAGCTATAGTGCAAAGCATTCAAACAAGTCGCGTTTTTCAGATATAGAATTACGTTCACTTGGAAAGGTAAGCAAATTAGGGAATGAACTAATGCTATATCTTGCTCATTTGATGTACTACTACAGATGAGAAACCTTTACCAGGTTTGATGTTGAGAAATTTTGAGGTGAAAAGGAGAAATAGTAACTGTGATTATCACACACACTAGGTAGCTCATCGAAAGATAGACAATGATGGATGAAACAAATTGTGGAGAAAAATCCAAAAAGTGAAAAGCTTGCTAGCTAGGGGATGAATATGATCATCATCAGTAAGATTTTGGGAGAGATTGAGGGACCTTTGTGAGAGGGATGTAGTGACATTTGACACTCTTTTGGAATCATGGTGGCCCCTCTCAAGAGAATAACCTGGTTTTTAGCAATGATGCGTGTTCCTCTCTGTCTATCCATCAATAAATCTCACTTTTGGTTGAGAGGAATAAAACACCTGATAAATTTAGGGGCTTGATTATTAGATGAAGTGTTTTTGTCTCTCTCTTCTCATCCCAACCACACATTCAATAATCTATCTAATACTTTATATTTCCCAAACTAGGCTAATTTGAGAACTGATAATTTTGTACAATCCGCAGAAGGAACGGATAAAAAAGAGAAGGATGCAAGTTGTACGAATTATGAAGTTAAAAAAATACTTCAGTAATCATCAAGGATTCAGGGATTTGTTACCTTGGAGCGTTAAGAAATACAATGTTCAACCAATTATGATCCAAACCGTGAACGAAAACGGAAAGATGATGGTAATTGTAACATTACGTAACGGGAAGACATTGCTTTGCAATTAGTTGACTCATTTTTAGTTTTTAGGGAGCCAAAACTAAATACTAGGGCTGAAATGTAATTTTATGGGAGGTAAACTGAATCAAATTAAAAAATACATGTTATAATTGAAATTTATAAAAGTTGGTTGGATTTCCCTAAAAAAAGTAAAAAATAAAATAAAATAAAAGTTGGTTGGATGTTGTAGGCCCAGTTTGGGGGGAATTGGGAGAATGCCTCTTTAAGTCTATGTCAGATGCTCTTTGTGAAATGCAGTGGGCTGAATTAGTCTTTGCAAAATACAGTACAATTTAAACAGTTGCTAACTGTTGGAATATATACCCTAGAGGCAATCTTGTTTAGTATGAACATTATTTTGGCTAGAATAATCAATGTATTATTTATGGAGATATTTAATATAATCACGTCCTTAGATTACAAACGTATTGTTTATCTTAAATATCCCTAGTCGATTATATTGACTAACAGGACGACCAATTATAGAGTAGTATGAGGATAGATTGATATGGAGATATCAAGTCTAGCACATGGGTATACATTAGGGGTAATGGCATACTGGATGTAAAGTCACAAGTACTTCTCGTAGTGACAATGGTATTGTAGTCCTTAGACTTGAAGTCACTAGATACTCTATGTAAGGTCACGGGTTTTATGGACGGTATTTCAAGGCCTTGAACCAGTTTTCAAAGCCTTGAATAAGGTTTCACGGGAAAGCTATTTCAAGGCCTTGAAGCAGGATTCAAAGCCGTGAAATTGTCTGACCTGCATGCATGTTCTGAGGGGAAGTTTCTCTAAACTCTTTTGATTTAATTTTATCCCTCTAACCCTGGTACTTGATGTGTTATTATTTGATGATGAAAGACAAACTATTTTGATAGATCTAACATGTTTTAATCCATCAGTTTGACTCAGTTTTGCAGGGAAATTTTATTTCCTAAATGTGCATGATTTGTTTCCTTATCTCGCTTTTGCAGGAAGGGAAATACTTAGAGAAGATGATTATGTGATCAATCAGAGACTCATGACAGCTTCTCAGAGTGTTCAAAGACAAGATCACAACAATATCTCTGAAGATTGTGATCAACTATCCGTTGGAGAAGGCTGTTAAGAGAGTCAAAGTTTGTTGCCTACAAAATAGGAAGTTGTTGCCGAAAATCTGAGAAGATTTGAAGAGCTTCAAACAGTATAAATGGAGCTCATTTTGAAGCAAAAAGAGACAACATTCAACGGGAAAAAAGAGAGACACGATTCTGGATTGACAAGCATCAAAGCAGTTCATCACTCTCACAATCCATATCACAGAAGTCCACTGCATTCTTCACTGCAGTTCTACACTCAGTGTTCTTTTGTATTGTGCTTTATTGGTAGATCATTTCTGTAATACCTTTATATTTCATTCTCAAGAATTTTTCAAGGTGAACAATAGAGAATTCTTAGGTAGTCAGTTAGCTAGAGCAGGTACTAGATAGGTTAGGGAGAACCACAAGCTGTAACAGAGTAAGACAATTCTCTATGCTTGAGATCTAGGGCTTAGCTTTTGATTAATAAGAATTGAGTTAAAAATCATGCAGGGAGAAGATCCCTGATGTAGAGACGTAGGTCCAATTGGACCGAACTCTATAAACCCTGTGTCTCTTGCATTTACAGTTTCATTTACATACTTAGTTTTGCAGCATTCAAACTTTTCTGTTTTCAAGGGTTTGAAACTCTTTTCAAGGCCTTGAAATGACTTGTCAGTTTCATTCAAACTGTATCTATTCCAAAGGCTTGAATTTGTGTTCAAGGACTTGAACGTCGTTGACCTTGAACTAAAACTCTTTTCCTCCACAAGTTTTGCAAAAAGTTGGCGTAAATTCAACCCCCCTTCTAGAGTATGTGAGTTGCATATCCATCTGCATACTCCCCTTTCAATTGGTATCAGAGCTTGTATCACTGTATAAGATTTAACCATCTGGTGATCATGAGCACTACATGTGATGGTGGTTTCTCACAGGGAAGAGCTTATAACAGACCTCCTCTATTTTGTGGAGACAACTTTGCTCACTGGAAAGCCCCGATGAAGATGTTCATCATTGATCAGGACATAGAGATTTGGACCATTATTCAGAATGGACCTCATACTTTCTTTACAGAGAAATATGGGATCAAAACTCCCAAATCTGAAGACTCACTCTCTTCTTCTGAATTAGAAAATTTTTCTAAGTATTACAAAGATATTAACATCTTGTATTGTGCTTTGAGTACAGATGAATTCAACAGGATTCAGGCTGCAATACTGCCAAATAAATCTGGGATAAGCTTGTGGTGACCTTTGAAGGAACCAGTCAAGTCAAGCAAACCAAAATCAACATCTATCTCAGACAATATGAGTTGTTCAAGATGAATACAGATGAGTCAATCATAGAGATGTTCAAGAGGTTCACATACATTGTCAACAACCCTGATTCTTTAGTAAAACATATTTCCAATGAATAAAAGGTGAGGAAGATACTGAGAAGTCTTCCAAAGGCCAAATGGGAACCAAAGACAACAGCCATTGAAGAAGCTCAAGATCTCTCATCACTACAACTTGATGACCTACAAGGGAAGCTTCTGACACATGAAATATCCATGAATGAAGCTGATGGAGAACTACCTGAAGGTGTCAAGAACTTAGCACTCAAGGCCAAAGAGAATGAGAAAATTCAAAGCCTTGAAACTGAAGATGATGATGATGAAGATCCATTTGCATTGATTTCCAAAGCCTTGACCAGAATTCTCAAGATGAAGAAAAAATTTGGAAACAAAGACTTCAACAGAGAAAGAAACAGATCATCCAATAGCAAGGACTACGAAGGGAAGTCTTCTTCACAAAATAAATCCAAAGTCATGAACTGCTTTTAGTGTGGTGGTGCAGGACATTTGATAAGAGATTGTCCACACAAGAAAAGAAAGAAATTTCAGAAGAAAGACCATGACAGGAGAAAGAAATCTATGATAGCTTCATGGCATGATTCAGATAGCTCAAGTGAATCTGAATCTGAAGAAGAACATGCCAAACTATGCTTTATGGCAAAGCATGATGAAAGTTCTAAGAAAACATTGAGGTAATGGTAAACTGTTTGATTTCAAAATCAAAAGATGCTCTTTCAGATTATCTTAGAACAGTGCTTTTAAATGAAGAAGATTATCTGAAAGAGATTATACTTTTGAAAGAAAAAGTTCATGAGCAAGCAAAAGAGAATTTACAACTTGGTTGTCTGAATCAGAATCTTGAAATCTCTCAGAAGAAAACTGACAGTGATTTCAAGGCCTTGAAAACTAGTTTCAAAGCCTTGAAAACACAAGTTAAGGAAGTAGTCACTGAGAACTCTTTACTGAGTAATAACCTTGTTAATCTGAGACATCAGGTTGATGAATTAGATAAACAAAGACTACTCTTGCTGAGAAACTTCAAGAATCTGAATTAGTCAAAGTCAAGCTTGCAGGCTCAGAACACAAGTTAAACTTGATTCTTGGAGGAAGTTCAAAGTCTGTTCACAAAACTGGTATTGGATACAATCCAAGTTATCCAAGAAATAACAATACTATATTTGTGAAAGCTGGAAGCAAAACTTCTCATAAGTGTCATTTTTGTAACAAGATTGGTCATATAAAGATGACTTGTCCTTTAAAAAGAAGAGACCCTCATATAGTGAGGAACACATTCCCATTTCAACTTAAAGGACAAGTCAGACAGATTTGGGTTCCTAAAGGGTTCATACCACCTAACATAGTTGATCCTGAGTATGAGTCCAAATTTCACCCTTGATCTAACAGCTGGGTAAGGAAATGATTGGTGTTTGCAGGTTGTCACCAATGTCAAAGAACATAAGTGGTTTATGGAAAGTGGTTGCTCAAGACACATGAGTGGAAAGAGATCTATATTCTCAGAATTAAAAGAGAAATATGAAGGTTCAATTACTCTTGGTGACAAAGGTAAATTCAACATTCTTGATATTGGTAAAGTTGGTACAAATTCTGAAAATTCTATTTCTGATGTATATCTAGTTGATGGTTTGAAATTAACTTGCTTAGTGTATCTCAGCTTTGTGATAATGGCAATAAGGTTATCTTTGATAAAGAGAAGTGTGTGGTGCAAAATGAGAAATCAGGAAATTGCATTCTCACAGCCTCTAGATCAAACAATGTTTATACCTTTCAGACTAACAAATTCGCAGGTAAAAGCTTTAAGTGCCTCAAGGACTTGAAAGATGATTCAATGGTTTGGCACAGAAAGCTTGGTCATATTAGCTTGCATACCTTGAACAAGATGATCCCCAAAGACCTGGTAAGAGTATTACCATCTATCAAGTCCAAATAAGATGAAGTATGCAAAGCTTGTGCTCAGGGTAAGCAGACCAGAAGCTCATTCAAACCAAAGAAGTTTGTAAGTACTTCTAGACCTATTGAACTACTTCACATGGATTTGTGGGGTCCTATGAGGACACCAAATCCAAAAGGTAAGAGGTATATGCTAGTTATTTTAGATGATTATTCTAGATATACTTGGGTTATGTTTCTGAAAGAAAAATCTGAAGCCCTCTCTGAATTTTCAAATCTTTGCAGGGAACTTCAAAACTTGAAAAACTTACCCATTGCTTCAATTAAAAGTGATCATGGTAGAGATTTTGATCAATTAGAATTTGATTTGTTTTGTGCTAAGCATGGTATCTCTCACAATTTCTCTGCTCGTAGAACTCCACAACAGAATGGAGTTGTTGAAAGAAAGAACAGGACTCTTGAAGATATGTCAAGAACAATGCTTCTAGAAAACAAGATGCCAAAATATTATTGGGCAGAAGCTCAAATTACATTTTGAACAGGTGCTTGATCAGACCTATCTTGAAGAAAACCCCCTATGAACTCTTCACAGGGAGAAAGCCAAACATCTCATACTTCATACCCTTTGGTTGCACATGCTATGGCAACAACAATGGTAAGGACAACTTGGGTAAGTTTGATGAAAGAAGTGATGAAGGTATATTTCTTGGTTACTCTCTTACTAGAAAAGCTTATAGAATTTATAATAAAATAACCAAGCTGGTTGAAGGAGGTATTCATGTTATTTTTTATGAAAGTTGTGATGGTTCTTTGAGTGAAAGTTTTGCAGACTTGAATCTGAACAAGCATGAATCAGAAGAAGAAGCTGAGAACTCTCTTGGATTCAAGAAAGGTTCAGAAGGAAACAGAAGTCATTTTCGAGACCTTGAAAACAGGTCTCAAGGCCTTGAAAATAGAGATCAAAGCCTTGACAAAGATGATCAGAAAGAGATGAATGACCAGGCTACTAGTTCAAGACCATAAAAGCAATATGGAGTGCCTGAATGATGGTCTCCAATAAAGAGATTCAAATATCTTTCATCTCATCCAGCTGACAACATCATCTCTAATCCAACCACTGGTACACAAAAAAGATCACAGTTGAAGAATCTTTGTGCCTTCAATGCTTTCATTTCTCTTGAATAATCCAAAACTGTGAAGGAATCTTTGCAAGAACACTACAAAAATTCGGAGCTAAAACAGCATTATATTGTGCGACATTATTCTAAATGGCGTATCTGGGTTAATTTTCGGCATTAAAAATTAATGCTATGTTTACAAGAAAAATGCGACACAGTTGTAATTAAATGCCGAAACCGCCGAAGCTACTTCGACATTAAATATTTAATTTTGTACCTGATTAAAATCGGCATTAAACTTTAATCCCTCAAAAGATATAATATAAATAGCCCCCGGCTTTCCCCATATTTTTTCAATGCGCACGCTGAAGAACCCTATCCCGCCTCTCCCAAATCTCCCATATCTCCCAAATCTGCGCTCACAAGAACCCTATCCCACCTCTCCCAAATCTCCCTCCCTCAAATCTATCAAGAACCCTCAAATCTATTCGGTCTCTCTCTCTCTGTTACATCCTCAAATCTGTCTCTCTCTAGCTCTCAGTCTCAAGAACCCTACCGCCCTCAAATCTCTCTGTCTCACTCTCTGTCTCAAGAACCCTACCGCCCTCAAATCTTCGCGGCTGAGAATCTTTTGCGGCTGAACTTCACTTGAATCTCAGGAGTTCAGGTATATATGACTAGATTTGTTCGATTGCTATTATAGTACTGTATTCTTCGATCCATAAAGCACTTGTTGTTATATAGTACTGTCATCTGATTCATGAATAACCCAGAATCCAGGGGTTTTCTTTTTTGATCTAATAGCATGTATTAATCCAAAATTGACTGAATATTCATAGCATGTATTAATCCAACCAAAGGGAATATATAACTAAATGCATATTTACAAATTGTGAAAGCATCAAAGTCTAGATTGTGTCTATAATTGGCTCATGTTTGCATTGATTTATTATATCTTTCCTTATGCTTGTTCAACAGGGTTTTTGGTTTCACTCGATTACCGTTGGTCCGAATAGATTTGCAAACATGAATTACTTGGAGCATGTTTGGTGTAGTGTTGATATTACTTAGAGCAAGTTGAAATTTCACATTTGTTTCACTGTTATGTTGTTTGCTTATATTTTTTCTGTAGTTTGTCATTCATGTAGCCATGGATAATAGTTGGATCCATTTGTCAGATAGGACTGATGATGCTTTTGTTGCTGGTATCCTAAATTTCCCATCTTTTGCTTCCACTAACAAGCCAATGCATGACCGGATAAGTTGCCCATGTAAGAAATGTGTTAATCGATATAGTGGAACACATGACGATGTGAGAGATCATATTTTTCTAAATGACTTCTATTCTAATTATTTAAAGTGGGTATATCATGGTGAGATTTATGGGGCCACTGAGAATTCAACACACACTAGTGCAAGGGATAACATGGCTGATATGGTAAAAGATGCATTTGGATATCATCCTGAAAATAATGATTTTGATGGAATTGGGACCGAGGGTACTAATTTAGGTCCGGATGAGGAGACAAAGAATGTTTTTAAACCTTTAGAAGATGCAGAGTCTGAGTTGTATCCAGGTTGCAAGGATTATACAATACTATCATTCATTGTTGAATTGTTGCATATAAAAGTGCTTTGTGGATGGTCTGATAAATCCTTTGATATGACCATAAATTTTGTGAAAAAGGCGTTTCCATTTTGTAAAGGATTACTGAATTCATTTTATGAAGCCAAGAAGTTTAATGAGGAGTTGGGATTTAACTTTAAGAAGTATGATGTGTGCCCAAATGATTGCATGTTATATTATAAGGAGAATGAAGGGAAGGGCAAATGTGATATATGCCAAACACTGAGATATAAGAATTCCAATGTCGAGGAAGATGATGGAACAACCAAGTTCTTAAGGATACCTCAGAAAAAGATGTGTTACTTTCCATTAAATCCAAGGCTCCAACGTTTATATATGTCTTCTAATACAGATTAGGCTATGAAGTGGCATGTTGAGGAGCGTGTTGATGATGGCATTTTAAGACATCTAGCTGATTCATTGGCTTGGAAGGATTTTGATTGAGGACATCAAGATTTTGCAAGCGATTGTCGAAATGTAAGACTTGGTCTAGCAGCTGATGGTTTCAACCCTTACAGGACAATGAGTATTTCATATAGCGTGTGGCCGAAAGTGTTGATGATTTATAACTTGGCACCATGGTTAGCTACGAAGCAGCCATTTTTTATTCTGTCCATTTTGATTGATGGCTCTCGTTCACCTGGTAATGATATAGATGTTTACTTGCGATCGTTGATTGATGAATTAAAGGAGTTCTGGGCAAGAGGTGTCATTACATATGATGCATCAAATAATCTGATGTTTCGTATGCGCGCAGCTCTATTGTGGACCATAAGCGACTTTCCGGCATATGCAAACCTTTCAGGATGGAGCACGAAAGGTACGTGGGCATGCCCTCATTGCAATAAAGATACTGGCTTTTGTTGGCTTAAGAATGGTAAGAAGTTTTGCTATATAAGGCATCGTCGTTTCTTACCTAAGGGCCATAAGTTTAGGACATATGAAAGAAATTTTGATGGAAACATTGAAAGGGGTGAGAAGCCAAATGTACTGTCTAGGAATGCTATTTTTGAACAAGTTCAGCATATTGAAAACAAGTTCGGTAAACCTCCTGAAAAGAATAAATCTGTAGCTGGTCGGAAGAGAAAGGAAAGACCAACTGAGCCGATCGTGAGAGAGAAAAAGTACGCGGCTGGAAAAATAAAAGCATTTTCTTTGAATTTCCTTATTGGAGGGATAACTTAATTCGTCATAATCTCGATGTCGCGCATATCGAGAAAAATGCAAGCGAGAGTATTCTTAATACAATTCTTGGTGTTGCTGGAAAAAGTAAAGACTACACAAATTCTCGTCTTGATCTCGAGGAAATGGGTATTAGGAGAGACCTCCATCCTGAATATAAGGCTAATGGTCCACCTCGTTTACCACCAGCTAGTTTCATAATGAAAAAAGCTGGTAAGAATTTGTTTCTGAAGGTGTTGAAAGATGTAAAAGTACTGGGAGGATATTCATCTCATATATCACGACATATTAATTTGAATGAGGGGACAATTTCAGGCTTAAAGAGTCATTACCATCATATTCTAATGCAACAACTATTGCCTATTGCAGTGCGGAGAGTTCTCCCAAAAAATGTTGTTGAAGTCTTGATTGAGTTTTCTAGCTATTTCAGGAAGTTGTGCTCCAAAATTCTGGATCAGTTTGAATTTAATCAACTCCAAGACCAAATTATAAAGATAACTTGTCATCTCGAGAAATTATTTCCACCTTCATTCTTTGATATCATGTTGCATTTGCCTATTCATTTATCATAAGAGGCAAGAGTTTATGGACCGGTGTTTTTTCGATGGATGTACACTATTGAGAGGTATGCAAATATAATTATTGTCTAAGTTGTACCCATTTAGTTATTATACTATTTTGGATATATAGCTGAAGAATATTTAGTGGAAGAATGCTTGACCTTTTGCTCTAGGTACTTGAATGATGTCGAGACAAAGCTTAATAGACCTGAGAGAAACTTCGAAGGTGACTCTGGGGGCCGTGCATTAGGAACAGGAAAGATAGTCTTTCTTGATAGCGTTGAGTGGGAATAAGCTCATAGATATGTTTTGGCGAACTCCAGCTCGATCGATCGCTTTAGAGAGTAATTACATTATAATTATGTTTACATTAAAAGTTATTACTCTATGCATGACTCCTAATGTTATACTATTTTCTGTTTCAAACAGTGAGCACCTAAGACAAGTTCCAGCTGACTATCCCAGATTACATAAATGAGAGACAGAGAGAAAACACAATGAGACTTTTCCCGGTTGGTTGAAAGCCCATGTGAGTAGTGATTGTTTAATTATTTCTGTCATATTTTATCTACTATATGAAAATCTAAAATATTCAATCCATATTCATTAAGGTGCCAACATTGGGCGATTCTTGCTCTCATGAAGTAAAATTCTTATCCCTGGGACCAGATCGAGCGGCTAGGAAATATTCAGGGTATATAGTCAATGGGTTGAGGTTCCATACACAATATAAGGAAAGAAGAAGAAAGACTCAAAATATTGGAGTGATGCTTGTAGCGTCTACACCGAGTTATGCTACTGCAACTGATAATCGGCCAATAACGGGAGAAGTTACATACTATGACATTCTGAAAAAAGTTGTAGAGTTACAGTACTCCAATGCTCTTAAGTTTTTGTTATTTAAATGTGATTGGGTCGATAACAATGTAGGCCTGAAGAGAGACGAGTTCAAGTTTACTCTTGTGAATTTTAAGCACCTCATGTACAAACAAAATCTGAAGTCAGACGAACCTTTTATACTGGCGTCTCAAGCACAACAAGTGTGGTATGTCAAGGATCCAATTGACGAGGATTGGAATGTAGTTGCACAAATGACACCAAGGGATATCTATGATGTTCCAGATAAAGTTCTTAGCTCTAGTTCTGTAACTTTTCCCCAAACACAGCCATTCGATAGCCAACAATTGAATGATGGGACGAATAATTAGGTACGAGAAGATGCAGATGCAATCAATGATGACGACTACGTTTATGATAATACTGGGAATACAAATGAAACTGAAGTTCAACCCGATATTGGTGTTCAAACTGAGGATGATGGGGACAGTTATGATGATTTTAGTGATGGTGATTATGAATTATAGATGTTGATACTTTTAGGTAAAAAAGGTATAAATAAATTTATTTGTTTGTTTTGATGTGTCTCTAGTTTGTTTGTTTACTTGTATGTTTGCATATTATTATCAATGTAGTTTCTGAATATTGTCTACTAATGATATGAATTCACTGAATATTGTTTTGCGTTTGCTATGTATGCAGATCTCAATGAAAAAGAGTAACAAACGTGTCGTCGGTGACATGAACACTTTGGCAAGTGAAAACATCAATAATCAAAAGGTAAGTCAAACTATCCTCTAATATTCATGATGTCCGTGTAACTCTGGATCAGATGTACTTTTTATAAAGTTGACTGGATATTTGGTGATGGTTGTGGTTGTAGGGTTTTGATTCATGGATCGCACAACGGAAGCATAATCAAATAAAACCATTCAAAACCCTCAAAGGATCACAAGTCAAGAGACATAACGATGGTAAGGGTTAGAAATCATAAACACACCTTTGGGTTATCCTTGATGACTTCAAACGCGAATAATGTCACGTTCTCTATAGTTGATCCACGCCTAGAGTTGATCCTAGATCTCCCAAACTCCTTGGCGCTAGCCCGAAATAGGAAGAGGAAGAAGAAATCACGCAAAACGAGACCCAAAGGAGGGTCTCGGCCTCCTTTGGCCGACGGGGACGGGGCGGCGGCAAGGGGGTCGGTTCGGCCTCCTTGTTGCTTGCTCTCTCTCCTTTTTGTTCTCTCCCACTCTTGTTATGTTCACTAATGAGCATAAGTTATGGGAAGGAAGGAAAGAGGGTCCTTTATATAGTCCAACAACTCCTTGTTAACTACCTAAAGGACTTATTCTAGTCCAACTAGAATTCAATTTAGTCCCTTCCTTGCAAATTAGTCCCTACTAAGTTTGCAAGGGTTTGCAAAGTGATCCTTCTAATTAATTAATCCAATTAATTAATTCCAAAATCTAGTTCAGCTCTATATAGCGTGTGACCCCATAGGTTCTATCTAGTTGGTAGCAACTATTTGCTAATATGGAGCGGTCTCTAGCAAAACATCCATTCTAGCCAACTAATAGAATAGTCATCTTGACAACCTTTGTACAAGTAATTGTCTCATCCCTTTGTCCTATATCCGGATTGGACACGAGACATACAAGTCACACTCGTATATCCAATCCATAGTTTCTCGATCCATGGGAATAGCCTTATTTGTGCAAATAACATCAATATCCCATATTGATTTATTTGAGTCTGGCCAGGCATTCTATAAGCACTATCCCTCGAGTGGCCTAGGATATTTGCTCCCGTTATGTGGGAGGGACAAATCCTCTCTACGTCCACTACGATCTCTAAGCTTGCTTCTTATTGTATCCAGTACACGCCTTTATAACTACCCAGTTACGGTGTAGCGTTTAACGCTACCAAGATCACAATAATCCACAACTAGAATATCTAGTGACTTCAAGTATAAGGATGACAATACCATTGCACCGCGAGAAGCGCTTGTGACTCAACTAGATCTACGAAGCGCTTGTGACTCAATGAGTATCGTGTCACCCGAATCAGTGAAGAGAAGTCCATACCTCTCTGGCTCCTGGCGCACTCTACTAGATCTACGAAGCTCTTGTGTTACTTGAACAGGCTGTACCACAATTTCTTGTGGAACCTGTTCATGTTCCATATTTGGTTCAGTGTTTTGTGGTTCTTGAATTTCTTCAAGTGCTACAGTCCTCCCACTTGCTTCTTTAGAGAAAAACTCTCTTTCTAGAAACACGCCGGACCGAGCAACAAACACTTTGTTCTCTGTTGGCTTGTAGTAGTAGTAACCCTTGGTTTCCTTAGGGTACCCCACAAACTTACACTTATCCGACTTTGGACCTAGCTTGTCTGATTGTAAACGTTTTACATAGACATCGCAGCCCCAAATCCTCATGAACGACAGTGTGGGACGCCTCCCGCTCCACATCTCATATGGTGTCTTCATGACTGATTTAGATGGAACACGGTTAATGGTGAAAGCTGCACTTAATAGAGCGTAGCCCCAAAATGACAATGGAAGATCGGTTTGACACATCATAGATCGAACCATATCCAATAGGGTTCGATTCCTCCTCTCAGACACGCCATTCCATTGTGGCGTTCCGGGTGGAGTGAGTTGGGAAACGATCCCACACTCTCTAAGATAGTCGTCAAACTCTTGGCTCAAGTATTCTCCTCCACGATCCGATCGTAGAGCCTTTATACTTTTGCCAAGTTGCTTTTCTACTTCATTCTTGAATTCTTTGAACACTTCAAAGGATTCGAATTTTTCCCTCATAAGGTACACAAATCCATATCTACTGTAATCATCAATAAATGTAATGAAGTAGACATAACCACCCCTGGTAGGCGTGGCAAATGGCCCACACACATCGGTATGTATGAGCGCCAATTGCTCACTAGTCCTCTCACCTTTCTTATTGAAAGGGGACTTTGTCATTTTTCCCAATAAACAAGCCTCACATGTCTCATATGATTCAAAATCAAATGAGTCTAGTAATCCATCCTTATGGAGTCTAGATACACGTTTCTCATTTATGTGGCCTAAACGACAATGCCATAAATAAGCAGGATTTAAATCATTTATTTTAATCCGCTTGGTATTAATGTTGTAGACAGGATTGCTTAGATCAAGGACATAAAGTCCATTAAATAATTGCGCACTAAAATAGTGAATATTATTCAAATAAAAGGAACAACAATTGTTCTTTATTGAAATAATAAAACCATCCTTGTCCAAACAAGAAATAGAAATAATGTTTCTGATCATAGCAGGCACAAAATAGCAATTATTTAATTCTAAAACTAATCCTGAAGGCAGAGATAGCTCGCACACGCCTATGGCCAACGCAGCAACCTTTGCTCCATTCCCAACGCGTAGATCTACCTCTCCTTTAGCCAATCTTCTACTTCTCTTTAGATCCTGCATATTTCGACAAATAAGAGATCCACATCCAGTATCTAATACCCATGATGTAGAGACAGTTAAATTGACATCTACAACAAAAATACCTGTTGGTGGTGGAATCACTATTCCAAGCCTCTTGTCCTCCAGATATTTTGGGCAGTTCCTCCTCCAGTGTCCAGGCTGACTGCAGTAGTGACACTCACCTTTAGTCACGGCCTTGGCAATGCCACCAACAGGCTTAAGGGCAGGTTCCTTGGACTTGGCAACTGACTTGCCTTTGCCCTTGGAGGAAGAGGCAAACCTTTTGCCCTTTCCTTTCTGCACCATCATAATGGCCTTGCCCTTACCCTTGTTGATGCTCTGTTCAGCCGTCCTCAACATGTTGAGCAAATCTGGCAGTGGTTTAACGATCTCGTTCATGTTATAGTTCATAATGAACTGTCCATAACTCTCGGGCAACGATTGCAACACGAGATCGGTTGCCAACTCTTGGCCGACCGGGAACCCCAGTCGGGCGAGATTCTCCAAGTACCCGATCATTCGGAGTACATGGGGTCCCACTGGGTTCCCTTCTGCCAGATGACATTTGAAAAATGCCTTTGAGACCTCATACCTCTCTACCCTCGCCTGCTCTTGGAAGAGCTGCTTTAGATGTTCGATCATATCGACAGCATTCATGTTTTCGTGTTGCTTCTGAAGCTCAGAAGTCATGGTGCAAAGCATTAGGCAGGCCGCATCATTAGCGTCATCAACACGCTTTTGATACGCCTTTAAGGCAGCAGGTGTTTGGTTCTCTTGACCTTCTGGAACATGCTCCTCTATTGCGTACATTTTCTTCTCTTGCTTGAGAACAATTCTCAAGTTTCTGTACCAATCAAGAAAGTTGGTTCCAGAGAGCTTGTCCTTCTCAAGGACAGATCGTAGGGAATGTTGTGAACTCGATGAGTTGTTTGCCATTTGGAATTCTACAAAAAGGAAAATACGCAAGTTTTAGTATTTGTGAATTTTCGACTATATTTAATAATGGCTAGTTTATTAAATATAGCTCCCACTATTTTTCTACGGATTAATAACCCTCAAGATATTAATGCGGAAAATATCCTTATATTTTCTAGTGGGCCAAGATCCATCTTTCATCTCCTTATGAGCTTGCTTTGGCAAGTCACCCATAATTTGACTACTTTAGGTAGGAACAATTCCAATTGCATCCCATATGCAACTCTTGGTTCAATCGGGCAAATAACTCCTTATTTATCCATCCACATGGATAATCCCAATTGATTGCTTCTAGGTTTCTTAATCAAATTAATAGCCTAGTTGTGTTCAACCTCTTATTTAAACAATTGCACATTGTTACGTGCCATCGCATTCCATCATTATGAACCGAGTCGCCATGCTTTGGCACGCACGAGCTTGATAAATAATGATGATAATGAGTGTTTAAATAACAAGAAGGCAACAACACAATATTTGAATTTTGAGGGATTTTAAATTCAATTTTAATTGTTTTTGTTGATCAATATCAACTAATCTATCTATTTGAGTTTGGGCACAACTCCAAATAATAGATCCGGGTTGTCTAATTATTTTATTATCCTAATTGCATGCATCATTCATACACCAACCACACAAATAATAACACAATAAATAAACAACCACAAAACAGAAAATTAAACGTGATGTGGATATGGCCTTTTCTAGACTAAGATAATTCCAAGCCAATGGAATTATCTATGAACCCTAAGCAAACACATCTCCATGCGTCTTGATCTTTTGGTCCATCCTTCATAGTCTTGTGGATTGCTCCATGCTCCATCTTTTGTGGCTTCTTTGGCTTTGGGCTTCTTTTCGCCAATCTTGGCTAACAATCTACTTTATCTAGCACTAGCTAATATCTATACTAAATAAAATAAATCTCACAAGTTCACAAAAAAAACGGCACGCAGGCCATAAAACCCTAATTAATTATTACAATTAATTGATCAGCTCGCAGGCCGTAAAACCAAACCACAAAATTAAACATCCACATCAAACCACATCCTAAGGCCATATCCAATCACCATGCGATTTGCACATAAACAGTTAAAATCCAATTTTAACGCGCTTGGTCAATTTTAATTGATTTTAGAATTTCTAGGGTTAAAACGGTCCATGGGCCCAACAATCCAATTGCCCGGGCCCATCAAAGTGAACCACAAGGCCCTAGGGCCGGCCCGGCCCAAAACCCGCAAGCTAGGCCCGCGGGTTAGGGCCGCCCGGCCCCCTAGGGCGGCCAAGCTTGGGCGGCAAGCAAGGGGGGCGGTCCATAGGGGGGCCGAACCTCCTTATGGGAGTTGTTTCCAAAACAACTCCCTTGCTTGGTGCCCAAGTTTGGTTGTTTCCTTGTTTTGGGAGAACTCCTTCTTCCCCAAGGATGCCCAAACCCTAGATCTAAGATCCTAAAATTTCACAAACTCACCAATTCATGCATCCAATGCAAAAATTGGATCTTGTTTTGATTAATTATTGACAAATTGCATCCCATGCTTGATTTGTCTTGTTTTACGCGATAAACAATCAAATTAAGGTGTAAAACAACTAAAACGTAACACATAAAACACGTTTATGCTCTACGACCTGTGGCTCTGATACCACTGTATGGTTTTGATTCATGGATCGCACAACGGAAGCATAATCAAATAAAACCATGCAAAACCCTCCAAGAATCACAAGTCAAGAGACATAACGATGGTAAGGGTTAGAAATCATAAACACACCTTTGGGTTCTCCTTGATGACTTCGAACGCGAATAATGTCACGTTCTCTATAGTTGATCCACGCCTAGAGTTGATCCTAGATCTCCCAAACTCCTTGGTGCTAGCCCGAAATAGGAAGAGGAAGAAGAAATCATGCAAAACGAGACCCAAAGGAGGGTCTCGGCCTCCTTTGGCCGACGGGGACGGGGCGGCGGCAAGGGGGTCGGTTCGGCCTCCTTGTTGCTTGCTCTCTCTCCTTTTTGTTCTCTCCCACTCTTGTTATGTTCACTAATGAGCATAAGTTATGGGAAGGGAGGAAAGAGGGTCCTTTATATAGTCCAACAACTCCTTTTTAACTACCTAAAGGACTTATTCTAGTCCAACTAGAATTCAATTTAGTCCCTTCCTTGCAAATTAGTCCCTACTAAGTTTGCAAGGGTTTGCAAAGTGATCCTTCTAATTAATTAATCCAATTAATTTATTCCCAATTCTAGTTCAACTCTATATAGCGTGTGACCCCATAGGTTCTATCTAGTTGGTAGCAACTATTTGCTAATATGGAGCGGTCTCTAGCAAAACATCCATTCTAGCCAACTAATAGAATAGTCATCTTGACAACCTTTGTACAAGTAATTGTCTCATCCCTTTGTCCTATATCCGGATTGGACACGAGACATACAAGTCACACTCGTATATCCAATCCATAGTTTCTCGATCCATGGGAATAGCCTTATTCGTGCAAATAACATCAATATCCCATATTGATTTATTTGAGTCTGGCCAGACATTCTATAAGCACTATCCCTCGAGTGGCCTAGGATATTTGCTCCCGTTATGTGGGAGGGACAAATCCTCTCTACGTCCACTACGATCTCTAAGCTTGCTTCTTATTGTATCCAGTACACGCCTTTATAACTACCCAGTTACGGTGTAGCGTTTAACGCTACCAAGATCACAATAATCCACAACTAGAATATCTAGTGACTTCAAGTCTAAGGATGACAATACCATTGCACCGCGATAAGCGCTTGTGACTCAACATAACGTGTATGTAGCCTTCTCGGAGATGGGTCAATCCAGTGCAACATTCCGTAATGCACACCTATGTGTTGGATCGTGATATCTCCATATCAATCCAACCCCATACTAGTCTATAGATGATTGTCCCATTTAATCATTATACTTGACTAGGGATATTTAAGATAAACAACACAATTTCTAAATCTAAGTACTTCATTATATTAAATATCCAATAAACAATAAATGAATTTCTAGCCATATACAAATTCATACTAAACTAGATTGCCTCTAGGGCATCTATTCCAACAGTGGTTATATTCTTGAGGCAGTCTCGTGCAGAATAAGAAATGTGTTTTCTGTACTGGTGTATGCAGTATTCGTTAGAAGTTCATAACTAATATTTATGTACTTGTATAGATGCTGCATCCCAGCTGAATGTGAATACAGGGGTTTTGTCTAATTCATATTTCTTTATGCAGATTTCCATGACGAAGGTGAAACTAAAACGTCGTGCTGCAGGTTCTATGCTTGAGGTTGTTAAGAATGATAACAACAATAACATTAATGTAAGTCGAATGCTAATATTGATTAAATTATTTTACCTCAAAAGTTGTGCTGAAGTTACTTGTACATTTGGTTGACAGAATTCCATGGGAAAAACCACCCAAAAACGTTTATCGGCTATGTCCATGATGGATGTTCCCTCTGATGATCGATTGCTTTATCCACATCTCCAGTACTGGAACAACAGCCTTATTTAGATGTGCCTTCTTCAAGTAACGTTCCAGCAAATCTGATGTGTCCACGCCCCCATATGACCCAAATCATCACTCACGTCAAGTCCAGGTTCCGGTATCTAAGTTTGTCCAACAACCATCAAGACCCAATCCATCTCAGCCATATCGTCAAGTTTGTCCACCTAAGAAAGATAAAACTGTGCCTCCTCCAACAGAACCAAATCCATCTCAGCCGGTTCCGGCATCTAACTTTGTGCTTCCTCCATCAGAACCACTAGACAAAGCTCATTCACCCAGAGAACCCCATCTGCCTAATTCATTGTTGGAATATATGCCCTAGAGGCAATCTAGTTTAGTATGAATTTATTTTTGGCTAGAACATTCATTGTATTATTTATTGGATATTTAATATAATGAAGTCCTTAGATTTACAAATGTGTTGTTTATCTTAAATATCCCTAGTCCAGTATAATGTTTAACAGGACAATCATCTATAGACTAGTATGGGATTGGATTGATATGGATATATCTTGATCCAACACATAGGTGTGCATTAAGGGTAATGGCGAATTGGATTGACCCATCTCCGAGAGGGCTACATATACGTTATGTTAAGTCACAAGTGCTTCTCGTGGTACAATTGTATTGTCATCCTTATACTTGAAGTCGCTAGATATTCTAGTTGTGGATTATTGTGATTTTGGTAGCGTTAAACGCTACACCCCGCTTCTGGAGGGGGGACAGTACTAATCCCCATTGCGGCTGATCAGCTGAGACTTGCTTCTCCGACTCAAGGTGGCTTGTTCTGGGAAAATAATCGCTGCCTACACGAAGTACCTACGGATTTCGCTTAAGAAAGTCTTGAATCCATTCTAGATTAGAAGAGCGCATTCAACACCAAAGGCGGAATAGAAGGTTACTTGGGAATTGCTTCTCTGCTCACCATGCTATGTTCTCCCACTCCTCCTGACAGTGTTGTGCTAGCTTTTTCTTACACGAGCTGTACGAGGCTATCGGGGCAAAAAGCTTTGACAGATTTCGCGATCTCGAGTGAAAGACTCGACTGTTAAGGAGAGGATAGATAGTGTTACGAAAAGAAAGAGGGGCCTACCTTACCTTTATGGGAGAATGGAGTTAGCTATCAAGTAAGATAAGGATTCCTTTTTGGGTAACGCGCGCCCCCTCGATCCTTATTTTGCGAGTAAGACAACGCCGCCCGTTCCTCATGTAGGATGAAGTTGTTCCTTTTTGGAAGGGTTTTGTGGCTTAAATGAGGGGCCAAAGTAAGTTGCTCCATAGAAGGGGAAGGGTTCACAAGAATCGTAGCCTCGCTGATTCCTCACATTACTAGGTATGAATAAAGCATCGTGGATGCCATTGACTCTACTGGATCACCTACAGGACTAGAAAGCAGCAACCAACTAAGAAAGAGTTGTCTGTTGTGAATGGAGTTACGGAGGTTTGGTTTCCGTAACTAGGTAGTTATAAAGGCGTGTACCGGATACAATAAGAAGCAAGCATAGAGATCATAGTGGACGTAGATAGAATTTTTCCCTCCCACATAACGGGAGCAAATATCCTAGGCCGGATAGTGCTTATAGAATGTCTGGCCAGACTCAAATAAATTAATATAGGATATTGATGTTATTTGCACGAATAAGGCTAATCCCAGGATCGAGAAAATGTGGATTTGATATACGAGTGTGACTTGTATGTCTCATGTCCAATCCGGATATAGAGACAAAGGGATGAGACAATTACTTGTACAAGGTTTGTAGGATGACTATTCTATTAGTTGGCTGGAATGGATGTTTTGCTAGAAACCGCTCCATATTAGCAAATTGTTGCTATCAGAGCCTGGTTTTAGAGCATATACGTGGTTTATGTGTTACGTTTTGATATTTTTCCACTTTAAATTTATTGTTTATCGTGTAAAACAAAACAAATCAAGCATATGATGAAGTTTTTCAATAATCAATCATAACAAGGCATAGTTTTTGCATTGGATGCATGAATTAGTGTGTTTAAGAAATTTTAGGATCTTAGATCTAGGGTTTAGGCATCCTATGGAAAGAAGGAGTCCTTTTCAAACAAGGAAACAACCAAAATTGGGCACCAAGCAAGGGATTTGTTTTGAAAACAACTCCCAAAGGAGGTTAGCCCTCCCTAGGGGACCGCCCTTCCTTGCTTGCCGCCCAAGTAAGGGACGTCCAAGGGGCCGGATCAGCCCTAGCCCACGGCCTACCCGTGTGGGCTAGAGGTCGGCCGGCCCAAGGCCTTGGCGGTCATCTTTTTGGGTTCGGGAAATTGGATTGTTGGGCCCCATGGACTGTTTTAACCCTAGAAAAATCTTAAAATCAATTAAAATTGACCAAGCGCGTTAAAATTGAATTTTAACTGTATATGTGCAAAACGCATGGTGATTGGATATGGCCTTAGGATGTGGTTTGGTGTGATTGTTTAATTTTGTGGTTTGGTTTACGGCCTGCGAGCTGATCAATTTGTTGTAACAATTAATTACGGTTTTATGGCCTACGAGCCATTTTTTTTCTCAACTTGTGAGCTCTATTTTATTTAGTATAGTTGTTAGCTAGTGCTATATAGAATAGATTGGTAGCCAAGATTGAAGAAAAGAAGCCCAAAGACAAAGGAAGCCACAAAAGATGGAGCATGGAGCATTCCACATGACTATGAAGGATGGACCAAAAGATGAAGACGCATGGAGATGTGTTTGCTTTTAGGGTTCATAGATAATTCCATTGGCTTGGAATTATCTTAGTCTAGAAAAGGCCATATCCACATCACGTTTTATTTTGTTTTGTGGTTGTTTATTTCAGTGTCTTATTATTTTGTGGTTGGTGTACGGATGATGCATGCAATTTGGATAATAAGATAATTAGACAACCCGGATCTATTATTTGGAGTTGTGCCCAAATCAAATAGATAGATTAGTTGATATGGATCAACAAAAACAATTAAAATTGAATTGAAAAATACCTCAAAATTCAAATATTGCGTTTTTTTCTTCTCGTTATTTAAACACTCATCATCATCATGATTTCCCAAGATCGTGCGTGCCAAAGCATGGCGACTTGGTTAATAATTATGTGGTGCGATGGCACACCTCGTGTGCAATGGTTTAAGTAAGAGGTTGGGCGCAACTAGGTGTTTAATAGGATTAAAACCTAGAGACAATCAATTGGGATTATCCATAAGGATGGATAAATAAGGAGTTATTTGCCCAATTGAACCAAGAGTTGCATAAGGGATGCAATTGGAATTGTTCCTACCTAAAGTAGTCAAATTATGGGTGACTTGCCACAGCAAGCTCATAAGGAGATGAAACATGGATCTTCGCCCACTAGAAAATATAAGGATATTTTCTGCATTAATATCTTGAGGGTTATTAATCCGTAGAAAAATAGTGGGAGCTATATTTGATAAACTAGCCAATATTGAATATAGTCAAAAATTTACAAATACTAAAACTTGCGTATTTTCCTTTTTGTAGAATTCCAAATGGAAAACAACTCATCGAGTTCACAACATTCCCTACGATCTGTCCTTGAGAAGGACAAGCTCTCTGGAACCAATTTCCTTGATTGGTACAGAAACTTGAGAATTGTTCTCAAGCAAGAGAAAAAACTGTACGCAATAGAGGAGCAAGTTCCAGCAGGTCCAGAGAACAATACCCCTGCAGTCCTAAAGGCGTATCAAAAGTGTGTTGATGACGCTAATGATGCAGCCTTCCTTATGCTATGCACCATGATTTCTGAGCTTCAGAAGCAACACGAAAACATGAATGCTGTCGATATGATCGAGCATCTGAATCAGCTCTTCCAAGAGCAGGCAAGGGTTGAGAGGTATGAGGTCTCTAAGGCATTGTTCAAGTGTCAACTGGCTGAAGGGAACCCGGTGGGACCCCATGTACTCCGTATGATCGGATACTTGGAGAATCTTGCCCTACTAGGGTTCCCGGTCAGCCAGGAGTTGGCAACCGATCTCGTGTTGCAATCGTTGCCTGAGAGTTATGGACAGTTCATCATGAACTATAACATGAACGAGATCGTGAAACCACTTCCAGATTTACTCAATATGTTGAGGACAGTTGAACAAAGCATCAACAAGGGTAAGGGCATGGCCATTATGATGGTAAAGAAAGCAAAGGGCAAAATGTTTGCCTCATCCTACAAGGGCAAAGGCAAGTCAGTTGCCAAACCCCAAGGAACCTGCCCTTAAGCCTGTTGGTGGCATTGCCAAAGGTGTGACTAAAGGTGAGTGTCACTACTGCAGTCAGCCTAGACACTGGAGGAGGAACTGCCCAAAATATCTGGAGGACAAGAGGCTTGGAATAGTGATTCCATCACCACCAGGTATTTTTGTTGTAGATGTCAATTTAACTGTCTCTACATCATGGGTATTGGATACTAGATGTGGATCTCACATTTATCGAAATGTGCAGGATCTAAAGAGATGTAGAAGATTGGCTAAAGGGGAGATGGACCTGCGCGTTGGGAATGGAGCAAAAGTTGTTGCGTTGGCCGTGGGCGTGTGCGAGCTATCTCTACCTTCAAGATTAGTTTTATAATTAAATAATTGCTATTTTATGCCTGCTATGAGCAGAAATATTATTTCTATTTCTTGTTTGGACAAGGAAGGTTTTATTATTTCAATAAAGAACAATTGTTGTTCCTTTTATTTTAATAATATTCACTATTGTAGTGCACAATTATCTAATGGACTGCATGCCTTGATCTAAGCAATCCTGACTACAACATTAATACCAAGAGGATTAAAATACATTATTTAAATCCTGCTTACTTATGGCACTGTCGTTGAGGCCATACAAACGAAATGCGTGTATCTAGACTCCATAAGGATGGATTACTAGACTCATTTGATTTTGAATCATATGAGACATGTGAGGCTTGTTTATTGGGAAAAATGACAAAGTCCCCTTTCAATAAGAAAGGTGAGAGGACTAGTGAGCAATTGGCGCCCATACATACTGATGTGTGTGGGCCAATTTCCACGCCTGCCAGGGGTGGTTACGTCCACTTCATTACATTTACTAATGATTACAGTAGATATGGATTTGTGTACCTTATGAGGGACAAATCCGTATCCTTTGAAAGGTTCAAAGATTTCAAAAGTGAAGTAGAAAAGCAACTTGGCAAAATTATCAAGGAGCTACGATCGGATCGTGGAGGAGAATACTTAAGCCAAGAGTTTGACGACTATCTTAGAGAGTGTGGGATTGTGTCCCAACTCACTCCACCCGAACGCCACAATGGAATGGCGTATCCGAGAGGAGGAATCGAACCCTATTGGATATGGTTTGATCTATGATGTGTCAAACCAATTTTCCATTATCATTTTGGGGCTATACGCTATTAAGTGCAGCTTTCACCATTAACCGTGTTCCATCTAAATCAGTCATGGAAACACCACATGAGATGTGGAATGGGAGGCGTCCCACATTGTCGTTCATGAAGATTTGGGACTGCGATGTCTATGTAAGATGTTTACAATCAGACAAGCTAGGGCCAAAGTCGCATAAGTGTAAATTTGTGGGGTACCCTAAGGAAACTATGGGCTACTACTTCTACAATCCAACTGAGAACAAAGTGTTTGTTGCTCGGTCTGGCGTGTTTCTAGAAAGAGATTTTGTCTCTAAAGAAGCAAGTGGGAGGACTGTAGAACTTGAAGAGATTCAAGAACCACAAATCACTGAACCGATTATGGAACATGAACAGGAACCACAAGTAGTTGTGGAACAGCCTGTTCAGGTAACACAAGAACTTCGTAGATCTAGTAGAGTGCGCAAGGAACCCGAGGGGTATGGACTTCTTGTGACTGATTCCGGTGACACAATTCTCATAGATGATGAGCCTAATACCTATGAAGAGGCCATGAAAGGGCCGAACTCTCAGAAGTGGCTAGAAGCCATGAGATCCGAGATGGAATCTATGTATACCGACAAAGTATGGACTTTGGTGGAACCACCCGAAGGGGCGCAACCCATAGGGTGAAAGTGGGTCTTCAAGAAGAAGATCGACATGGATGGTAATGTGATTACCTATAAGGGCCGGTTGGTGGCTAAAGGATTCAGACAGATTCATGGTATTGAATATGATGAAACCTTTCACCAGTCGCTATGACCAAATCAATCCGAATCCTACTTGCAATTTCAACATACTACGACTATGATATTTGGCAGATGGATGTCAAAACAACATTCCTTTATGGGAATCTCCTCGAGGAAGTGTATATGATACATCCGGAGGGTTTTGAAGATCCAAAGCAAGCCAACAAAGTATTTAAGTTGCAACGATCCATTTATGGATTGAAGCAAGCTTCTTGGAGTTGGAATCGACGTTTTAATGAAGTAGTCAAAGAGTTTGGCTTCATCAGAAATGAAGATGAGTCTTGTGTCTACAAGAAGGTTATTGGGAGCTCTGTAGCTTTTCTAGTCTTGTATGTGGATGACATACTACTCATAGGAAACGAAGTTCCCATGTTGCAATCTGTTAAAGATTGGCTAGGAAAAAGTGTTTCTCAATAAAGGACTTAGGGGAAGCAGCCTATATACTTTGTATAAAGATCTATAGAGATAGATCTAAGAGACTGCTAGGCCTAAGTCAAAGTACATATATTGACAAGGTGTTGAAACGAATCAACATGCAAGATTCCAAGAATGGGTTCTTGCCCATGTCACATGGAGTCACTCTTTCGAAGAGTGGTTGTCCTTCCAATGAGATTGAGAAGGAACGCATGAGTAGAATTCCCTATGCTTCGGCCATAAGATCTATCATGTACGCCATGTTATGTACTAGACCATATGTGTCATATGCCTTGAGTATGACAAGCAGATACCAATCCAATCCAGTTGAGTCACTGGATTGTATTCAAGAACATCCTAAAGTAATTGAGAAGAACTAAGGATGATTTCTTGATATTTGGCGGTGAGGAAGAGTTGCGTGTAAGGGGTTACATGGATGCAAGCTTCCAAACCGACAGAGATGACTTTAGATCACAATGGGGATATGTGTTTTGCCTGGATGGAGCAGCGGTGAGCTGGAATAGTTCCAAGCAAGAGACTGTGGCTGATTCTACAACAGAGGCTGAGTACATTTCTGCAAATGGCGCAGCAAAGGAAGTTTTTTGGATCAGAAAGTTTGTTTCTGAACTTGGTGTGGTTCCTAGCATTGCGGATCCAGTTGAGTTGTACTGTGAAAACACTGGGGAGATCGCGCAATCAAAGGAAACCAGTTCACACCAGAAATCCAAGCACGTTCTCAGGAAGTTCCATCTGATTCGAGATATTATCGATAGAGGAGACGTTCGGATATGCAAGATTCCTACAGATGAGAATCTATCAGATCCACTTACAAAGCCGCTTGTGCAGTGGAAGCATGAAGGGCCCACTAGGAGCATGGGCATACGAGATGCGTCAGATTGGCTCTAGTGCAAGTGGGAGACTGTTGGAATAGATGCCCTAGAGGCAATCTAGTTTAGTATGAATTTATTTTTGGCTAGAACATTCATTGTATTATTTATTGGATATTTAATAAAATGAAGTCCTTAGATTTACAAATGTGTTGTTTATCTTAAATATCCCTAGTCCAGTATAATGATTAACAGGACAATCATCCATAGACTAGTATGGGGTTTGATTGATATGGAGATATCATGATCTAACACATAGGTGTGCATTAAGGGTAATGGCGCACTGGATTGACCCATATCCGAGAGGGCTACATACACGTTATGTTAACTCACAAGTGATTCTCTTGGTGCAATGGTATTGTCATCCTTAGACTTGAATTCACTAGATATTATAGTTGTGGATTATTGTGATTTTGGTAGAGTTAAATGCTACACCGTAACTGGGTAGTTATAAAGGCGTGTACGGTATACAATAAGAAGCAAGCATAGAGATTCTAGTCGACGCAGATAGAATTTGTCCCTCCCACATAACGGGAGAAAATATCCTAGGCCACTCGAGGGATAGTGCTTATAGAATGTCTGGCCAGACTCAAATAAATCAATATAGGATAATGATGTTATTTGCAAGAATAAGGCTAATCCCAGGATCGAGAAACTGTGGATTGGATATACGAGTGTGACTTGTATGTCTCGTGTCCAATCCCGATATCGAGACAAAGGGATGAAACAATTACTTGTACAAGGTTTTTCGGATGACTATTCTATTAGTTGGCTAGAATGCATGTTTTGCTAGAAACCGCTCCATCTTAGCAAATTGTTCCTACCAACTAGATAGAACCAATGGGGTCACACGCTATACAGAGTTGAACTAGATTTGGGATTTAATTAATATGATTAATTAATTAGAAGGATCACTTTGAAACACCTTGCAAACTTAGTAGGACGAAGTTGCAAGGAAGGGACTAAACTGAATTCTAGTAGGACTAGAATAGGTCATTTAGGTAGTTGGCAAGGAATTGTTGGACTATATAAAGGATGCTCCTTCCTTAATTCCCACACTTATGAGCCTTTTGATCATAACTTGAGTGGGAGAGAACAAAAGGAGAGAGAGCAAGCAAGCAAAGGAGGCCGACCGCCCCCCTTGACGCCGCCCCCTATCCCGTCGGCCACCAAGGAGGACGCCACCTCCTTGTTGCCTCGTTTTTCGTGATTTATTCTTCCTCTTCCTCAATTATTAGCTAGCACAAAGGAGAAGGAAGATATAGATCTCAACTCTAGGCGTGGATCAACTATAGAGACGTGACACAATTCACGTTACAAGTCATCACAGGAGAAACCCTAAGGTGTGTAACTTGATTTCTTCCCTTACCATCGTTATGTCTCTTGTCCTGTGATCCTTGGAGGGTATTGAATGGATGTATTATGTTTTTCCTCTGCATATCCATGATCAAATCCCTACATTCATCTCATTCACCTAATGCAGCAGATCCTTCACCTCATCCATGCAACTCAAATCCCCAATCTAAAACCCGCTTGCCAAATCAACCACATGCCATGCAAGACAAGTCACAAACACACTCTCCTAACGAAAGTGAAGCTGGTAATACTAGTGACAAGGGATTCACATGCATGATCGTAAATTTCATTGATTATTTGAATTGTATTTAACCTCTTAATGAACTCGTCGTTCAGGTTCAAGTTCATATGGTCCCTGCAATATTAACAAAAGAGGGGCTGCTATGCCAAATCCACTGTGCGGAGGTAAAGAAAAATGATTCCTGAATCCGATGAGGACATGGTTGTCGTTGGTCCGAACAGAGAGGCTTTTGAATCTCATCTTGGGTATCTAGCTTCAAAAGGGACCGTCTTACCACTTACATTCAGTGATTGGAGGGCTCCAGACTTTGATTACTATCATAATCTGTTGTGGGAGGATATTAAGGTAACCCTGTGTAATAATATTTCAGGACTCTATACAAATTTAAATAGTAAAAATATATTGATGTAATGTATCTACTACACTTTGTTAGAAAAATACAAATGCTCCAGAGGCTTTCAAGAAAATTTTGTAAAGGATGTTGCGCACAAAAGGAATAATTGGAAGGAAATGGTTAAGAAGGATTATTATAAGCCATTCGAAAACGATGAGGAACGACTGAAAATTTGTCCATCAAGGGTAGAAACCGACCAGTGGCCAGTGTTAGTGAAATACTGGAGGAGACCTGAAACGCAGGTATATATTGAATTCTTTTTCAGTTCGCTCCAAAATTATTAATTTCTCAAATTGTGTTAATTCATCATTTTTTGATGTGTGCCTATCCAACAGGAGGAAGCTGAAAGAAATCAAACTAGTAGGTCAGGTCAAGTTGGTCTACACACTAGTGGAAGGACCTCTTTTCGTCAAGTACTACATAAGGTATGAATGTGATTTCGTAAATTTTGTTGCCTAACAACAGAAAATGATTTCTAGGGTAATCCAGACTTCGATTACAGAACTAGGTCCAAGTTAATTTGCGCTGCTGCAGTTGTTAGTAGCCAAGATTATTTGGAAGTCTATAAGTTGCAGTATCCGTCTTCTGAGCCATGTTGATGCCACCTATCCCTTTCTAGTTTTCCATTAATTGACATGTAACCTTCAGGACGATAAGATTTTCTTTATCAATTAATGCACGATTTTTTTTTGTAGTTAAAGGGAATGAAGAAAGCTCATGACCGAGTTGCAGTTTACTTTGAAACTTATAAGAAGAAAAAGAAGGCGGCCGACCCAAAAAATGAAGAGAATATGGTTAGTCACTCTACTATGGTTAGTTTGGATAATTGTTATTTTCTATTCACCACCTACGTTTCTCACCATTATCACATGTATATATGATTTACTATTATTGTAGGCTACAATGACGAACCAACTGATCAATGTCAGTGAAGATGACCTTGCTATCATAGAGTCTGTATTTGTTGACGTAATGGGGCCAGACATTCGTGGCCACGTGCAATGCATGGGAATTGGACCAAGTCCAACTCAGGTCTTTTGGGAGTAGGAATAAGAGTTGTCCCAACACTCATGACATTACCAAAACAATACGTGATCAGTTGCGCCAAGAGCTACGCGAAGAGATACACAGTAAGTTGTATGCAGAAATGCAGTCACAAATGGAGGAGCAAATGAGTGAATTTGAGGCAAGGCTGATGCAAAAATTTACATTTTCGTTACATCAAGAAGATAATTTTGGAGTTGGAAAGGCAAAAAGCCTTAGTGCACCACCCGTGGCAGATCTTGTTAGTGTTGGAGAGTCCCAAGGCCATGCTCCACTACCCGTGGCATATCATGTTAGAGTTGAAGAGTCCCAGGGCCGCACTGCACCACTCGTGGCAGATCATGTTAGAGTTGGAGCGGCCCAGGGTCGTATTGCACCACCCGTGGAAGTTTATGTTGAAGTTGGAGCAGCCCAGGGCCGCATTGCACCACCCGTGGCAGATCAATTAGTACATGCTTCATCATCAACCATTCAAGAAGAACATCAATCTAACAAGATTGAGTTGAGGATTCATTTGCAGCTGGTAATCCTTGTTTATTTTACTGTCACTGAAACTTGCTAGTGGTTGGTTGTTTTACCGTAGCTGAACAGTGCTTGAAGCTATGCCATTCATAAATTTAGTTGGTCGCTTAACTGTTTAACTAAAAAATATTAACCATGTAGAAAACTACATCTAATTTTATTTGTGGATGTTCTGAATGTTAATGAAGCTCGTAATGAAGGTTCAACTATATGAACTTGGATTATTGAAGGCGCCAGTGGCAATTGGAACTTACATGTCTGGGGACCCACACAGTCTAGTACATGGTGAAGCTCTGGGAGACGGGTATTATGAAGTGCGAATCGAGAAACCGCTAAAGCCGGAATACAAGCTGCTGAGACCTCATGTACCACTTAAAACAATAGGGGATGCAAAAAATACATCCATTGCATGGCCAATATATCTTTTAAGTTGTACTCTATGATCGATCCATAAGTTATGATCTTTACAAAATAACATGTATTCTAATGTTCGTACGTATGGCTATCTTTTCTTATATTTTAGGTGTCCTTCCTAAAGAAAGGCATGTGAAGAATACAGGTACATGACCCATTATCTTGTCCATTTATTTGTTTGATTGAACTAATTGATACCTTGAATGCCAATGTCTTCATTTTCTTTTTTTTGGGATTGACAATAACTTCATTCTTGTCCTGTGGTCATCCTCCCCATGTCCTGGACCTCAATGAGACTATAAGAGTGGTAAATGAACTAATATTAACTAAGCAAATATATTAGTAGATTGAATAACCTCTCATTGATGGTTACTTGTGATCCACTGTTTATACTGTCATGGTACTATATATGCTGAGCACTTCTGCTGGACTAGGTAGACAAATAAACTTCTTGGTAGTATGCACATGGAAATGGTGCTAGTTCAAGGCTTGTGTTTGTATGGTTGGTTAAGTGCAGGTAGGTTTTGGTTGTTTTAGATATAATAATTAATGGAGGTGTAGCTAGATTGGATATGGGAGCATGGTGTTAGCAGAGAGTTTGTGGTTCGTATTTTATCCGGTTTGGAGTTTTAATCTGCGAGTATGAATCTCCGCCTTTTGAAACATATGTTCTAGCTTGCTTCATGTTAATGTTTGGGGTTAATTGCTGAAATCGCCATATGTTTTCTAGCTTGTCCAGGATGCATCCAAATGTTGCAACAAATTCTTGGTAGTATGCACAGGAAATAGCAACGGCAAGCTTGCAGCTGAAATAATAACGCACATGTGTTTTCAAATTCATTTCAAAAAAATTCAAAGTAAAAACGAATAGTAATATAGTCCAGAAGTGTCTGCCCATGTAGCATAGTTTTAAAAACTGGACTCTCTGATTTAGTTTCACTTTTTAAATTCCAGTCTAGGACTACCTGTTCACTTCCTATTCATGTTGTGAACTTTGGCGAATTTCGGGGTTTTTGTGCTTCCGACGTAGTTTTCTTTTGTATTTAACTGCACCTGTGTTCCAGTAGCTCAAAATCTCCATGTTTTATCACACTTTGATTCTTGTGTTGGATGATTTTCTGACGTGATATGAGGCCCTGTTCATGAATTGATAGCTTCCTCTCTAGGCACTGGTTTCACAAAATTCCTTGGCATGCCGATTATTTGAACCAGTTTTGCAGCCATCTTTACTGGCTCAAAACTACTAGTTCTCTGGTATAAGCTTGGCCGATTATTTGAACCAGTTTTGTAGCCATCTTTACTAGCTCAAAGCCATCTTTACTTGGCTGGTTATTTAAGTACTGGTTGGTGCTATTGAATCCCAACAAATTTTGCAGAAAATCCTCATTGAATAGTTGGAATTGGAATCTCCTCCTGCAAATCAACGTAAAATTTCTGAGATTGAAGCAATACATTACTTTGTTCTTGAGCTGCATAAAGTGGTCGTAATATTAATTGCAGACATTGTAACCCCTGCACTTGTAGATTGTACTGGTGTTGTCGTTGTTGCCAAAGAATAATATGAACGTTTTGCTTGATTCAGTTTGATCTTCTTCTTCTTCCCTCTCGGTTATTTGTACTTGGATGTGTTTCCTGTTTGTTGTTCTTTTTGGTTGGCGATGAAATCAAGAGAACTTTTCAGCTGGTTCACTTCTTCCTGTGTGCCTACCTGTGGAGGTAATTAAGAGGTGAAGCTGGAGTGTTGGGTATATACTGGCAATGCTAGCTACTGTGTTGGGTGGAAATTCTTCATTTACAACATGGAGGAGCTGGAGTAGTGTCGAAGGAAGAACATTTCTGGGGTCGATGGCAGAACATTTCTAGGTTACAACAAAATAGTTTAATATTTCTGGGGTCGATGGAATTTTGCAGTGTTGGGTGGCAATGCTAGCTACTATGTTTAGGTCTACTTAATTATGCAGCTGTATGAGACTTGGGACATGTTCATCGCGCTCTTATATATTTTGGAATCCCCCTTTTGTTGCAATGTTAAACTATTTTGTACTAAATGTCATGTTACGATAATTTTTGGTCATGCTCGGTTATTTTTAAGTGTTGATGTTATTTATATTTTTTGGTAAGTATATATTCTTAATTTTAGCAGGATAGCTAGGTGAACAAGGATTTGATATATGCATATAGTAATACCATTAATTGTAGCATTAACTAAAATGTTGCAATTCACTAATGCAGCATTATAATAAGTTCGGGCATTGAGATCAAATACAGCATTAATAAAAAGCCGATATTGAAATCTAATTTCGGCATTATATTAATGCCACTATAGATCTCTAATACGGAATTAAATTAATGCTGTAACAGAATTACTATACGGCAATAAACAATTAGTGCTGCAACAGCTCCGCATAAAAATTAATGCCGCAGCTAATGCCGCTAAAGATCGACGACATTAAATTAAAGCCTTTTAAACAAAAACGGCACCGGTATATGTAGCTTTACATTAAATGTCATAGGTAATGCCACAAAAACTTGACGCGACATTTTTCGTATCTATCGCAGCATTAAATTAATGACGTTTTTGCTCCAAATTCTTGTAGTGGAAGCATGCTGGATTATAGATATGCAAAGTGAACTCAATGAGTTTGAAATAAACAAGGTGTGGAACCTAGTTCCTCCACCTACAAACCAGTCTGTCATTGGTACCAGATGGGTGTTCAGAAACAAATTGGATGAGAATGACAAGGTGATCAGAAACAAAGCAAGGTTAGTTGCTCAAGGTTACAATAAAAAAGAAGGTATTGATTATGAGAAAAAAAAATCTCCAGTTTCCAGGTTAGAAGAAATTAGAATTCTGCTTGCATTTGCATCTTTCAAAAACATTAAACTATTTCAAATGGATGTGAAATATGCATTTTTGAATGGCTACTTGCAAGAAGAAGTTTATGTTGCACAACCTCCAGGTTTTGAAAGTGATAAGTTTCCTGATCATGTTTATAAACTTGACAAAGCTCCTCGTGGTTTGAAACAAGCTCCAAGATCTTGGTATGAAAGACTGTCAAAGTTCCTGCTTGAAAATAATTTCAAAAGAGGATTGGTAGACAAGACCCTTTTCATAAAGACTCATGAGAAAGATTTACTTGTAATTCATATTTATGTTGATGATATTCTGTTTGGAGCTACTAATGATCTTCTATGCAAAGAATTCTCAAGTCTTATGAGCAGGGAATTTGAAATAAGCATGATGGGAGAGTTGAACCTCTTCGTTGGACACTAGATACATCAATTGAAGAAGGGCATATTTCTGCATCAAAGCAAGTACACTAGGGACTTGTTGAAAAAGTACAACATGTCTCAATCCGAAGAAATCAAGGCTCCCATGAGTTCTACACTGTACTTAGATAAGGATGAATCTGGTAAGAGTGTCAATGTATAGAGTATAGAGGTATGATTGGATCATTTCTATATCTTAGTGCTAGTAGACCAGATATCATGTTCAGTGTATGTATGTGTGCAAGATTTCAACCTGATCCAAAGAAATCACACTTGACTGATGTGAAGAGAATATTCAGATATCTCAATGGTAAGGCATTCTAACTTCTCTTTGCATGGAATTTCAGATGCTGACTTTGCAGGTTACAAAGTTGATAGGAAAAGCACTTCTGGAACTTGCCAATTTATTGGATCATCTCTGATCAGCTGGCACTCCAAGAAACAAAACTCAGTGGATCAATCACTAGCTGAAGCTGAATATATATCTGTTGGAGCATGTTGTTCACAAGTATTATGGATTGCTTAACAATTGTGGGATTTTGGATTTGATTTGAGAAAAATTCCCATCAAATGTGACAACACCAGTGCAATATCTATTACAAAGAATCCAGTACAACATTCAAGAACCAAGCATATTGATGTCAGACACCATTTCATCAGAGATCATGCTGAGAAAGGTGATATTGTTCTCGAATTTGTTTCTTCTAACATGCAACTTGCAGATATCTTCACTAGACCATTGCCAGATGAAATATTTTCAGCTCTAAGACTGGAATTAGGCATGTTAAATAAAGATGAATTGGTTCAGGGGGAGCATTAGGTAAGGAAGTCAAGCTTTTATGTGTTTCAAAGGTTTGAACTGATTTTCAAAGCCTTGAAAATCTATTCAAATCTTTGGTTTTATGTGTTTCAGCTTAACAGCGTTTCAAGACATTGAAACTATTTTCAAAGCCTTGAAAACAAGTTTGATAACTGCTTAGTGAATAATTATTGGATCATTCAGTATTGGGTGCTATCTTTGTAGATATTTGCTCAATATTGCCCCCCACCTTTTTCAAAATTATTTTTATCCAAATATAGTATAAAATTATTTATTTCAAACAGCTTCAAAGATTTGAATCTTTGTTGATCATTAAAGACCTTTTAAGATCAGAAAAATATTGTTGTTTCCTTTTCAAATACAAACTCTCTGAGTATTTATCTTCTTCTTTTCTCCTTCATCCGTATCAAATCTACTTCTCTCTATTCTTCTCCCAAACCTTAATGAGCACTAGAAGAGCCTCAGACAGAATCAAGATGGCCGGAGGTTCAGAGAAGAAGAGAAAGGCAGCAGTGGAAGAAGTTCAAGAGATTAGTGGAGACTCTAGTTATATAACTCCTAGAGCAAAGGCAGTTGCAGAGCTTTCGCCACGGAAGAAGAAAGTCAAGAAGGATGCAACTCCCTCCTCAGAAAAGAATAAGAAGAAGAAAGAGAAGGCTGCTACAGAAAAGCAACCAAAAACAGAGATCTATAGCCCCAAGAAGCTGAAGAAAAATAAGAAGGCAACTCAAGCTGAAAAGGGGAAAGGAAATGTAACAGAGGAACAACCAGGAGACAATGTGGAAAAAGCCTTGCAGATATACTCTAACAACACTGCTCCTGATGAATCTTGGTTCATCTCAAACACTTCAAAAGGTCAATGGTTGGATGGTTTTGCATCTAGGAAGATTTCTTTATGTAGCTTGATCAGTTTATCCAAGACTCACCAGATTCTTCTATCTCACATGAAACAACTTAAGAATTCTCCACACTTTTTTATCATGTCTTTAGTTGTTGGAGTTACAATGGAACTAGATCTTGCTGAGTTTGCATCTGTCCTAGGGTGTCCTAAGAGGTATGACACACAGAAATACCCTCCCAAGAATGAAGCTTTGAAGTTGGCCAGAGAAGAATTCTTTCTACAAAATGTTCTTGCCTCATCCAAACAATTAACACACTATGTGTAAAATGTTCAAGCTAAAGTGTTATTCACTATCTTGATGAGATGCATCTTTCCAAGGGAACATTCCAAGGAGTTAGTTACTGAGAGGGTGCTGTACATTATGTACTTGATTATGAATGGACATGATATTGATCTGCAGAAACATGTAATGGAACACATGCTTTTCAGCCAAAAAGATCAGAGAAAGCATCCTCTGCCTTATGCAAATTTGCTCACTCTGTTCTTCCAACACCTTGAGATTCCTACTGCTGGTGAAGAGTCTATCACTTCTGGGATTGGTATGCTGAATGAGAAAGCTTTTGAGAAGATTGGGGTAGTTAAGACCAAACATAAATTTGGAAGTTGTATTCAGATTTGACTGAAGAAGATCTGAATTCTAAGAAATTTGTTAAACCCAAGGCCCTGACCCCTACTTCAAGACAGACATCTCAGCCTCCTGATTTTTCTTCAATCTTTCAGAGACTTGATAATCAAAAGATGGAAAATAGTGAGATCAAATAGAATCAGCATGGGTTTGAGACTGATCTCTCACAAGTCAAATACATGGTGGAAACTATATTTAGAAGCATGACTGTGTTTGATTTCCCTGAGGATGAAGAAGGTACCAAGAAAGATGGCTCTGACAAGAACTTTCCAAGTGAACATTCCAACCAAGAAGGGGCTGCTCCAGTCAAAGATAAAGGAAACTAGGTGGTAGTTGAACAAGCTTCACAAGAAGGAGATGAAGCAGACAACCTTGACTCACATGATTTGCTGATTACCCTGAAGAAGAAGAAGAAGAAGAAATCTCCAAATACTAACACTAAGGACAAGACTGAAGAAGTGACTGCTTCTGGTGAGAATGAAGAGGAACAAGAAGAACAGGACAAGACTGATGAAGACAGTGAGGAAGAAGAGGGAGATCAGGATGGAGATGAAGACCCAAAACCCTAATGTCTCCTACTCTTTCTTTCCCATTCTTATTTTCAAAGTTTTATTTTGAAAATTTTCCAAACAGTGATCCAACATCTTCTCATTCTTTTTGATGAAAGTCAAAAAGGGGGAGAAAAATCTCAGGTTGTTTTTCTCTTATTTCTGTTTAGATGACCTATCTTTTGGTCAGTAGGATTAACTGCAACTTACTTGCAGTTTTTGGTTAAGTTTGTTAATAAGCTGGATCTTTTGGAATTACTGTGTTATTACTTTTTGTTTGAAATGTGTTGTAATAAGTATTTTTTTGCAGAAACTAAGAATCAAACAGATTGAGGTTTTGTCTTTCATCAAGGGGGAGATGTAAGGTTGTTTCATGGGGCCTTGAACCAGTTTTCAAAGCCTTGAATCAGGTTTCACAGGTTTGAAATAGGTCTCTGCTATTTCAAGGCCTAGAACCAGGATTCAAAGCCTTGAAACTGTCTGACCTGCATGCATGTTCTGAGGGGGAGTTTCTTTAAACTCTTTTGATTTAATTATATCCCTCTCATTACCTGTACTTGATGTGTTATTATTTGATGATGAAAGACAAACTATTTTGATAGATCTAACATGTTTTAATCCATCAGTTTGACTCAGTTTTGCAGGAAATTTTGTTTCCTAAATGTGCAGGATTTGTTTCCTTATCTGGCTTTTGCAGGAAGGGAAATAATCAGAGAAGATGATTCTGTGATTAATCAGAGACTCATGACAGCTTCTTAGAGTGTTTAAAGACAATATCACAACAATATCTCTAAAGATTGTGATCAACTATCCGTTGGAGAAGGCTGTTAAGAGAGTCAAAAACTGTGGCCTACAAAATAGGAAGTTGTTGCTGAAAATCTGGGAAGATTTACAGAGCTTTAAACAGTATAAATGGAGCTCATTTTGAAGAAACAAGAGACAATATTCAACGGGAAAAAAGAGAGACACAATTCTGGATTGACAAGCATCAAAGAAGTTCATCACTCTCACAATCCATATCACAGAAGTTCACTGCATTCTTCACTGCAGTTCTACACTCTAGTGTTCTTCTGTATTGTGCTTTATTTGTAGATCTTTTCTGTAATACTTCTATACTTCATTCTCAAGGATTTTTTGAAGGTGAACAATAGAGAATTCTTAGTTAATCAGCTAGCTAGAGCAGGTACTAGATAGGTTAGGGAGAACCACAAGCTGTAACAGAGTAAGTCAATTCTCTGTGCTTGAGATCTAGGGCTTAGCTTTTGATTAATAAGAATTGAGTTGAAAATACTGCAGGGAGAAGATCCCTGAGGTAGAGACGTAGGTCCAAGTGGAATGAACTCTATAAATCCCGTGTCTCTTGCATTTACAGTTTCATTTAGATACTTAGTTTTGCAGCATTCAAACCTGTCTATTTTCAAGGGTTTGAAACTCTTTTTAAGGCTTTGAAAAAGAATTGTCTGTTTCATTTCAAACTGTATCTATTCCAAATGCTTGAATTTGTGTTCAAGGCCTTGAACTCCATTTCCCTTGAGCTAAAACTCTTTTCGTCCACAAGTTTTGCAAAAAGTTGGCATACACTATTCAACCCCCCCCCCCTTCTAGAGTATCTGAGTCTGAGTTGCATATCCATCTGCATACTCCCGTTTCACTAGTTGTGAAATATCATGCTTTGATATTATCAAACGTTGCGCCTTAACCAAGTAACTATAAAGGTCGTTATCAGGCATGATAGGAAGCAATCTTAGAGAAGGTAGAGAAGCAGATAGGATTTGTCCCTCTCACATAACGGGAGAAAATATCTGCGGCCACTCGAGGGGTAGTGCTTATAGAATGTCTTTCCAGACTCAGATAAATCAATATGATATTGATGTTATCTGTATGGATAAGATTATTCCCAGGATCGAGAAACTATGGATTCGATATACGAGTGTGACTTGTATGTCTCGTATCCAATCCGAATATGGAGACAAAGGGATAATACAATACGGTAACATTGGTCACAAGGTTTTTCGGATTACGGACTATTTCTAATAGTTCGGTGGCATAGATGTGTTGCTAGACACGGCTCTATGTTAGTAATTGTTAATACCATTTAAGTAGAAACCTATGGGGTCACACGCTCTATGGAACTAGACTCGGGAATTAATTAATATTATTAATTAAATAGAATGATTAATAGGCAACCACAAGAAAACTTAGTAGGACTAATTTGCAAGGTAGACTAATCCATGTAAGTACATGATTAGTATTGGGGCAATTATGTAGTTAACAAAGAGTTGTTAGACTATATAAGACACTCATAGCTCATGTTTCTTATAAATGTCATAATTGTTATAAAACAAGATAGAGAGAACAAAGCAAGGAGAGAGACAAGAAAAGGAGGTCGAACCCCCCATTCGCCCCTCCCTCTTGCCGTCGGCCTCAAGGAGGCATGCCGTCCTTTGCTCCATTTTGTGTGATCTTCTTCTTCATCATTCCATCAATTGCTAGAAAAAACGACTGGAAGGACTCTAGACTTGATCCTAGGCGTGTAATACTATAGAGACGTGGACACTATTTCACGTTAAGTCATTAAAGGAGACAAAAAGGTACATGATGTTCCTATCCTTTACCACCATTATGATGTCTAGTCTTGTGATCCTTGGAGGGTCTTGAAGGGAATTGTTTATTGTTTATTCTGCTGCGTAATCCATATCAAAACCCTACACTAATAACCGTTGTTAGCAAGCAAGTGGGGCACACGGGGAGGCACAAAACTATCTCTCTCTCTCCAAAAGCAAGTGATGACATGGGATAAAATTTGTTAAATGACTCTGCTATCCTTGTCGGTTACCCTCAAAGCAAACCCTAAAAACAGGTATCTCTCTCATTTATCAGTACAAGTCTCTCTCTTTGTGTCCCCACTCTTTTCCTTGAGCTACGGTAAAAATTAAAACTCTCATATTTGTGCTTTTGTCCTTGTAATATGTTAACCACAGTACCCTAAAATGTATGGTATTCTCATTTTTTTTTTCTTTTATCTTTCGAATTTGTTCATCATATTCCTCTAAAATGTATGCTTCTATAGTTTTTGTTCGTTATATTGCTTCTATGTTCTTCATTCTGGGTTTGATGTGTTTTGTTGTATGTGCTCAGAGTGAGACGAGTAGATCCATCGTCTCTGTCTTCTCAGAAAATACTGACACGAGTAATATGATCGTCTTTGTCTTCTTAGAAAACACAGAGAGGAGCATCATATTCGTACCAGTAGTCTACCACATGCACAATTGGGACGAGCAAGACCTGCCATACTAAGACGAGTGAACGCTCGTCTGACATTTAATCATAGTCGTCTCTGTCTTCTTAGGAAAGACAGAGAGGAGCATCTTATTCGAACCAGCAGTCTCCCACATGCACAACTGGGACGATCAAGACCTGCTAGAATGAGACGAGTGAAGGCTCGTCGGATATTTAATCACAGACGACTGTAATTAAATGTCAGACGAGCGTTCACTCGTCTCAGTCTGGCAGGTATTGCTCCTCCCAGTTGTTCATGTTCTAGACTACTGGTACGAATAAGATGCTCCTCTCTGTCTTTTCTAAAAAGACAGAGACGATCATATTACTCATCTTAGTATTTTCTGAGAAGGCAGAGACGATGAATCTAAACGTCCCACTCTCAGCACATACAACAACACACATACTGAGACGAGCATACCCTAAACCCTAAACTCTAAACCCTGAAATCCTCTTCTTGAAAAAATGGTATTCAATATTTTTTGAAATGTTAATTGTAAGTCCTAAACATATAATCATGTAATCTAAACTATAAACGCAAAATCATATAATCTTCAACTCTTGATCACGTAAATCCTAAACCTTTCACAATAAACCCTATATCATCTAAACTAAACCCTACAATTGTAGACACTAAACACTAAAACCTACTATGTATCATTACTATGGCCACTAAAAGTGTTATTCAATCATGTTAACCCCATAAGATCAATAAACGAACATCATACATAAATTAACCCTAAACCCTAAGTCATATCCCCCTAAACTCTCGATCATCAAAACCTAAACCCCAAAATTGTAGAAACTAAGCACTAGAACCAACTAAGTATCATTACTATGGCTACTAAAAGTTTTATTCAATGAAGTTACCCCCCTCAGATCAGTAAACCTGAATCCCTAACTCCTAGATCATCTTAACAAAACCCTAAAATTGTACACTAAGTATCATTACTAAATCCAAGACTGGGATGAGTGCGTGCTCGTCTCAGTTGGAAATAGTAGACGAGCTAATCACTTGTCCCAGTGTTGGTGGTCCTGCTCGTCCCTGTCTTCTCTGACACAAGTAAAGAATGAAAAGGACATTATGTAATGACTCAAATACAAGACTAAGAGGAGTGAGTGCTCGTCTCAGTTGAAATAACCAGATGAGGGAGTCACTTGTCCCAGTGTTGGTGGTCCTTCTCATCCATGTCATCTCTGAAATAAGTAAAAGAACACTATGTAAATCAAAAGAAGATGGTGGGGTATGGTGAGAGAAACACATTTTTACTTCTCTGACTAAAGTAAAAAACATTCTCTACTGGCTAAACCCTAAAATCATCTAAATTATGAACACTAAACCCTAAAATTTGGTGCATAAACCATACATAGATGTTGACTTTGGTGGCCATGATTTGGTGGATCAACCAGAAATAGATGTTCACTTTCCTTACAAGGATTTGGTTGATCAAACCCTAAATAATTAGTTGGTTCCTTTGATTCCCCCCGTACATACCGCGAGGATTACTTTCCGGGTGTCGAGATACTCGCTGAGATGCATGATGAAGACATTGTAGCTCTAGGAGAAGATAATGAAATTGATCTCAATCCAACATTCTTGTTCACGATAACGACATGGTTGATACTCGTGAATTAATTGAGCATAACAATTTTTCATTGGCCACCATTCCAGTAGAGTGTTCAGGGAGTCATGGATAGTATGGTAAGGGAAGGTTTGACGATCAGGAGATACAGAAGGGACATTTGTATACCGGTAATTTTTTGTCCCTCCATATCAGAAAGGTTGCTGGTGCAAAGAAATGGAATTTTTAAGTTCATAAGCGAGACCAGACTCGAATTATACCGCGCTGCTTGGAAAAAGGGATGCAATTGGAACGTTGGGGCGTAAAAACATAAAGATGCCATGCACTATCAGATTAAGAAACATAATCCCATTCACACATGTACCGCAAGTAGCGTAGATGGGAAGCACCATAACATTACTAGCGCGGCTGTCGCGCATGAATTGGTAGAACAGATGGTCGAAACAAGAAAGACACCCACAATCACTCAAGTACACAAGGTTGGAAAAAAATTGGGAACTAAATTATCGTACTGGACGACGTGGTCTTCACGTCAAAGGGCCAAATCGATGATCCAGGGTAGTCGTGCTGAAAACTAGGCCAATCTTCCCGCGTTCATGTATCTTTGCCTGGTCTTGAACCCTGATACATAATGGGATATCTGATAACTCTGTATATTCTTATGAGTTTCTATCGGTATGTGAGTGAAAATGGTGGATTTAGTGTCATCCGGGTTGTTTTCGGTGTAAATTGAGGATGCGACTATTATATGCATTAAATGTGTAGTCTGAGTGTTTTGTACATCGTTTTACTTGCTATTGATCATATTTTGTCACATTTGATCCTCGCGGGGTGTTCGTGTTGTTTCTTTCAGGAACAGAGCACGCAAGGAGCAAGTGGATAGAGGAAATGAGTTTGGAAGTTATGGCGCGCTCGAGAATTGAGGAGGAAAGCAAGAGTTGATGATTTTAGCGCGAGGAGCAAGTTAAAAGAAGATACGAGTCTTGAGACATGTAGGAGGCTCAAAATGGAGAAACAAGGGATGAATCGTTGCTCGGGAGATGATTCAAAGGCAAGAGGGACATTTGCGAGACCTGAATCAGAGGTCCCACGACCTCATGTCCCTGTTCCAGAGGTCGTATGACTTGGGCAGGGATTTCATCCATTTGGATTTCTTTCTCTCTTCGTTTTCATTATTTTTAGCGTTTTGTTGATGAAAAACATGGAGATCATGTTAGAACTCATGTCTAGCTAATTTTTATTATCACATCCTAATTTGGTAGCTAGTGTTTCTATGTAATATAAGTTTCGATGTTTCGATTCATGTTTTAACTTAATTAGATATGTTACTCTCTTGTTATATGTAGTTTATGCTATTATATTTATCTCTCTTTCTTATGGCGTGGCATTGATTGATTCTAATCAGTGTTCACGTGGCAACTCCGTGAATGTTAGTCGGAAACTTGAAGTATTCACCTAGTTTTTTCATTGTTTGGTAAATCGATAATGTTAACTAGCATAAAAAAGTAGAATATTGAGACTCAAAGCATGTTTAGGATTGAATTGAATTTGGTAGCTCAGTTTAAATTGATTTTAGGCATAGAGTAATTGCTTGGTAACTCGGTAAGTTGAAATTGCTTGATTAACAAGATTAAACGTGTTAGTGTTTCGTGAATCAAAACATATATTCATTGTGACCTTAGTAATCCAGTAGAGGATTCCTAGTATTTGCCTCATTAATATCTCTTAAATCATCTCTCACTTTGCTTAAAGCGTGAATGAGTAATTTAGTTCGTCTTTTAATAAGTAGAAATAGAACAATCAAAATCAACTTACTAGACCACAAAATGTTATTAATTTTTAACTAATTTACAGAAAGTCCCTCGGGATTAGACAACCCTTATATTTATCTATTACTTCACACGACAATCGCACACTTGCGGTAGGAACGTGTCAAATTTTTGGCGCCGTTGCCAGGGAATTCGGCTAAATTAGTTATAATTCGTAACCTTAGGGATTTTTAGCTTTCATGGTCTATATTTGTTACTCACCTACTTTCTTTTTGCGATCAGTACTTGCAGGTTGAATCTCACGGTGCATGACCCGTTCGAGTGATTATGCCGTGGGAGCAATTCTGGGACAGTGAAGAGACAATGTGGCTCATGTCATCTACTATTCTAGTCGGACTATGAAAAGTGCACAGTTAAATAATGCCACCACCGAGAAAGGAATGTTGGTCATAACTTTTGTGTTGGACAAGTTTCCTCCATATCTTGTGGGTTCTCAGGTGACCATCTTCACTGACCATGCGGCCCTCAAGTATCTTCTCACCAAGAAGGACGGAAAAGCCAAGGTTGATCCGGTGGGTTTTGTTGATGCAAGAATTTTACATAGAGATCAAGGACAAGAAAGGAGTTGAGAATTTCGTGCAAATCACTTCTCTAGTTGGGAGAACGAGAAGCACGAAGAGGTGCCAATCAGAGAGGATTTTCCAGATGAGCAGCTCATGGTAGTGGTCTGAGTTGTGCCTTGGTTTGCTGACTTGGCAAATTTCAAGGCACGCAACATTGTTCGTACAGACTTGTCGCAGGTTCAAAGGAAGACATTCTTTTTAGACGCTAGGCACTACTATTGGGATGATCCATATCTGTTCAAGCTTGGAGAAAATAAGGTATTGCGGAGATGTGTAGCACCACCAGACACATTGGAGATTCTCAGACACTGCCACAAGTTGAGTTGTGGGGGTCATTTCGGCAAGTCATGCACTGCGGCCAATGTACTACAGAGTGGTTTTTATTGGCCTACATTGCATAAGGATGCTCATCTATTTGTGCAACAGTGTGACCAGTGTCAGAGAACCGGCAATATTTCCAGGCGACATGAGATGCCTCAAAATTTTTGTCTTGGAAGTAAAGCCATTCGATATCTGGGGTATTGATTTCATGGGGCCATTCCCCTCTTCACTTGATAATCTTTACATTCTACTTGCTGTTGATAATGTGACCATGTGGGTGGAGGTGTTGGAATTTACAAAGAACGATGGCTCTACATTTGAGAGGTTCTTGAAGAAGAGCATTTTTACGCGGTTTGAGTCACCCATGGCTATTATCAGCGATGAGGGATCGCATTTTGTGAACAAGGTATTTGCCAATGTTTTGAGAAAATATGGGGTGAAGACGCATAAGATATCACTGGCCTACCACCCGCAGTCAAATGGGCAAGCCGAGGTTTCAAAGCGTGAGATCAAGGGAATTCTAGAGAAGAGAGTCTATCTGGGACGCAAAGATTGGTCCCTACATCTGGAAGACAGTCTTTGGGCTTATAGGACTGCATACAAGACTCCCTTGGGCATGTCTCCCTTGGGCATGTCTCCCTATCAGATTCTGTTTGGTAAGTCATGCCATCTCGCGGTTGAACTTGAGCACAAGGCGTTTTGGGCGCTGAAGAATATTAACTTCAATGCTAAGCTATTAGGTGAGCAAAGGAAATAGGCAATTCTTAAACTTGAAGAATTTCGGTTGATGGCTTATGAAAGTGCCGGAATATACAAAGAAAAGACCAAGAAATGGTACGATGAGCACATCATACCGAGAGACTTCAAGGTGGGAAAGAAGGTGTTGGTCATCAACGCTAAGCTGAATCTGTTTCCCGGAAAGTTGAAGTCAAGGTGGAGCGGCCTATACACAATAACCGGAGCCTACACGTGGGGTTCTACTGAGGTGGTAGATCAAAACGGAAGTCGTTTCAAAGTAAATGGATAGATAATCAAGCCATATGTAGACATAAATTTCATTGAAGTCATTGAGTGGTTCAATGCAATTCCTGATATCTGATCATCTCTAAGACAAGTGGGTCGGGTCGTCGACCGTAAATTATAAGCGTTTGTTGGGAGGCAACCCAGCCTATTTACTGTTTTAGTGTAGGATTTACATAATGTTTTGTATATATTGTTCTGTTTTTATGATATGAGAGTTGCATTAGAGTGGGGAATAATATTTCCAATGAATGTGTGCAGGAATTCTAAGTAGAAGGCCTGTTCCGGATCCCCCTTCTTGATGCGCGTGTCAAGAATGTCACAAACATCGAGAAAAAGTAGCCCAACACGTGTATCAGGACCCGGAAAGAAGAATTTGGTGGAGTATGTCATTCCTACACTCACTTAGCACATGCAATTGAGGAGAAGTGCGTACCCGGACTCCCCGTTTTGATGTAAGCAAGGAATTCATTGAAGAATTGATATAAGCTAACACAATGGCACAGATTCCAAGAATTTTTTTAAAACAGTATTATGAGCTGAATTGAAGAGTGCCATTGTATAGGGGTGGTTGAGAGATTTCCGTAGACAGGTGGATCGCGTACATCGGAGTCTGTACGTAGAAGTTTTGACAAAAAGGATGTAAACATAACGAGAAGGGGCGAAAAACATCCGAAATGGGAGGCTCGAAATTGAAGAATGAAGGGTTCCCCGGAATTCGGGAACTTTTTCTATCGCAAAAGGAGTTCCGAGGTAGAGGGCATATGTGGTTCCCGTGTGTAAATGTGTGTGCTTGTGCATTAGAACTCAGGAAACTTGGTCGTTACAAAGTCAAGCACGACATTGAGGTCATGTACGATCACACTAGTGTGTTGTATTCGCTGGACTACTACACAAAGGCCTATGGTGGGACAATTTACACTCCTCCCAACCCAACAACGTGGGACGTAATCGAAGTACCTCCACACATAAGAAACTGCCGCCCAATTCCACCAAAGAAAGTTGTGAAAGTTGGGAAGGACCAGGAAAAAAGATACAAGCCAATGGTCGAAATCGTTCCTGAAAATAAGCGGGGGACAGGAATGTACAGATGTAGTCATTTCCATGTAAAATGGCATACCAAAAAGATATACCCTCAATTAAAACATTAATGTTGTGATAGAAGTCGTTTTTCGGTCTTTGTAATCTCAAATTTGCAACTTCTTCGGATGATTGCGCAGTCAATATATCTTTTGTTTCTAACATTCAGTTTGCAATTTACTGTAATTTACCAAAACCAACACATAATTTACATTGTTGATATTAATTAAAAAAAATGCATAAAAAAATCAGACATATGTAATTACTGAAAGATTAGTTGATAGCTTACACAAATGCAGTTAGAGGTTTGTTAGTTTGTTAGCCTTTGTATATAAACCTTGTATTGATTATGTAACAAGTAATGAAGTCAGATTACAACTTTACATTTTGTTGATTACATATAGAAAACGTATCCACATTATTACACTTCAAAACATGCAAAATAAAGTATGACACAATAACTACCAAACTCATAAATGCCTCCATATCTTGAAATGGTTTTTTAGATATTTTGGTTTTTTTAAATAAATTTAAATGTATAACTGGTGGAATTTGATAAGCCACAGTTTTAAATTTGGACACATTTTCTAGAAAATATGCATATTATTACATTTTTTAGAAAATGTTTCAAAATTGTTACAGTTTGAAAACATGCAAACTTAAGTACGGAACAAGAATATGTAAAATTGCCTCAAGCTCTTCATATACCCACGATTTCTACATATATAGAAGCGGGAAAAAACTATTCCACCAAAACTATCCCATCAAAAGTGGCCAAAAACAGCCCACCTAAGGAGTTCGAAAGAGAATTCAGTGAAGATTAAGAGGAGGAAACAGATGAAGAAGAGGAAAGTGAAGAGAAATATGAAACATAAGAAGACGATGAGGATGAAACTGCATATGTAGCACGAAAGGGTTCAGAAACCACATAACTCACAAAAGATGGAGAAGAATACGACATCTCCTCCGCCCATGAAAATAAATTGAATGAGAGATTAGATTAATGAGAAGAAAACCAAAATTGTAATCTTAAGTTATTCTGTTAATGAAATGCTTTTTTCACATTTTCGTTCCATTTTAACTATTTTGTGTTCTGTGCTGTTTGAAAAAAAAAACAATGTTTATGTGTCAAACGAGCATCTTACTCGTCCCAGTATGCATAGCTCGTCTTAGTCTCAATATCACAATATACTAAGACGAGCAGAACTCTCGTCCCATTATATTTACAGAATGAGACGAGCAATGAAAATTGGGATGAGTCGTAACTGAGAAGACCATAAACCAAGACGAGATCAAAAAATTGAGATGAGCAATGAAATGTCACGACCCAGTTGTTAAGAAGAAAGGAGAGAGAGTGAGTGAAGTGTAAACTGTTTCGTTTTGTTCCTAAAAAAGGTTAATTAAGTGTATAATGAGTTAGTTACAATTGTTAACCTCAAGTGAGGTTAACAAGTGAGCATAAGTCAATTTGGAGGGTATTTTAAAAAGACCAATTCCCCATACGGGTAATGAACCAATTTTCTACCCTGTTTGTCCCTATACAGCTTTTCCCTCATAACCAAGTACCACCTCTGCTTCTATGGGATGTTCCCATTTAACTTCTTTAACTTTTCAACGGGTTTCTTTGACCCGGTGATTTGGTTAGCAAAACGATGCAATGTTTTGATAATCTTTCAATGTTTCTGGAGTAAACTTTACTTTACAACATCATGTAAAAGTTATAAAAAATTTGTATCATTTTACTATCCAAATTATTGGGTCAAGTGACATGGATATGGTTAAAACAACTGAGAACATCATATAGAAACAGAGGTAGTATTTGATTACACGTCTACACTTATTATCCAATTGTTTCAAACATGTTAACTATGGCCGTGTTCCTGAAATGGTGATTTGGGGTGATCACTTCTGAATTACATTGGTTTCTAGGAGACAATGTCACTTGCTTGTTTGATCAATACTTTGGTTACGAAATTACTCAATTTTATATAAGTCGTCAATAAACGGAAATAATTTTCATACAAATTAACGTGTGTTGTCAACTAACCGAAAAGTAACTCGAAATTAGGGTCTCGAGTGGGTTTTCCCCTGCTCTCCCCTACGTCCCTCCATTTCTCCTTCTCTGTTTTGAATGTATAAATCTCCATGAAGGTGAAAAGCAAGCAACATCACTCTCCATGTAAAAGCAACTCTCAGCAGGAGGCTCACACTCCCTTTCCATCCATGAACGATTTCCCCTTCCCCTGCCAACCCCAAACCTTGCAAACACTCCCAACTTAGCCATTGACAAGATAAGATCCACCCGTAAAAAATCCTTCCTTTCATAGAGAGTATTTGTAGAACCTCCCTTGTTCCTCTAGCTCCAGCTCCAACATGACCCTCAACGTCAAGCATGTGGGAAGATACTTTAGACAATACTACATTTTCTCGAGTCATGGATCTCTACAAGCCAAAAGGTAGGATTTTGGACAATGATCTTGGAAACTAGCTCATGTTAATCAAATTTCACCATCCTAAAGATTGTGAAAACTACTTTCCTAGTGGCCCTTTTTTTATTGGAGCTCACTTCCTCACTGTTCATGCAAAACTGAATTTGATGCTCTCTAAGCCAATATTTCTTCTCTAGTCTCTTAGATCAGACTCCCTAGCTTTTCCCATGAAAACTTTGATTTTGAAATTGTAGAAAGATTATAAATGTGCTTGGAAGGTTTCTAAGCTTGACACCCTGACTGAGAAAGCCTGAGATAAAAAAAAAAAAAATCCAAGCTTTGTATTCTAGTGGATATTGTTAAGCACCCCCCTCTTGCTGTCAGAGTAGCGAATCACATTCAACCAATTGTTTATGAGTACAATCAAAAGTTTTTCTCCTCTTGAAACTACATTGTGCACTTGGCCTTCCACTTCCCTTCAAAAACCATTCCTCCAAATTCAGTCTCCCCTCCCCGAACCAGTATACTATTCTTTCTCAGAAAATCACATTGGCCCAGCAAAACCACCTCCAAAGAAACCTGATCCCAGCCTGAAACCAGTATCTAACAATCCACAAGCTCACCCATCAAATATCTGAAACCAACATCCTCACCTACCAATATTACATTCAAATTCAAATAAAAGGATAAAAAGAAGACTGGGAGGAAATTAAATATGGAATAGAAATTCGTGCAACCGAAAAAGCTAATCTTGAATTAACTTGTTGATATTTCAAAATTTGTGACTATGGAAAACTTTGTGTAGTAGCCATATATTGACTCCTACACTGAGTATACACCTGACAGTGACGTTGAGGTAAGTAAGGAACTAGGATCAGGATGTGGGAGTAACTAGGAGGACCATGGTTTGTTTGAAAGGGTAACTCAACTGCATTGACATTAACTAATATGTTTGAGGCTTTGTTAATTTATGAAGAAATGGTTGTTAATATCACTTACATTAATGACAATCATATACAGGTGGTGATCCCATTGAACCCCCCTACCTATACCACTACCCACATCCTTTGTTCTCCCAATAACTTCTAATCCAGAAAATTAAAAATCAAACTACCTGTAGAAAAGCTTTCATCTTCTAAAGTCTCTCAATCTAATAATTCCTCAGGAGTTATATTTTGGCTATGTTCCTACCAACTTGTGAGTCCTTTGAGCCACTTGAGGGCTATTCCCGACATTTTTTGCACAAGTTTGATGAATTCCCTCTTTGTATGTTATCATGTTAGTCCGGGCGCTTTTGATGCATGATTTGATTTATATTGTCATTTTAGATCGGGTATTATCCCGTGTTGTGTTTTTCAGGTACAGAGCCAAAGAATTGATTTTTGAGTGTCAAGCAAATCTATGAAACTTGGTAGCGAGGAAAAAGAGGCTTTGAGAAGAGAAGAAAATAAAAAATAAAATGCCGCAGGAAAGCAGTAATTCGTAGGAATTGAAGTCCCTATTAGTACGAATTGGGAAGTTAGAAGATCCCCTAGATCTCAATTCGCACGAATAGATAAACACGGGAGTGCTTTTTTCGTACGAATTGGACCTATTCGTCCTAATTGAATATCAAATTCGTATGAATAGATCGGGAAAGGTGGCGGCAAACTCTTGGGGTGGAAGCGTAATTAAGACAAAAACACATTGAAAAGAGTGCTACATGAGGAGAATACAACCTAGAAATGATAGAACATAGTTTGAACGCGGGTGAGTAGCTTTTGAGTGCATTGGAGCTTGGGGATTCATTCATCATGAAGATTAATCGTTTGAATATCTTTTCTACCTCTTAGGTCAACGTTAAAATATTATTATTCTTAGCAATATGGTGAGTACGTAAAAGCTTTGAACTAGGTTATATGGTGAACCTAGGGTCATGAATTAAACGTTTTCTGGATTTAGATATTGTTCCGTGTTGGTTTCAACTGAATTTCTTATTTTTTCATCTTGAATGTGTAGTTCTAAATATAGGTTATGAATACACTTAGATGACGATTAGCATGATGTTCAGAGATTGATCAGCTCGCACTTTGTGGAGATCATAGCTTAAAGTTTACTCTTTATCGTTCTTATTTATTATTATCTATGCGTTATTCCATGCGTGTTGAAGAACTTGTGGCGGCTTGTTTTGCTGAGGATGATAATCAAATGCCTTAAAATTTGTCTAGATGGGTTTTAGTTGAGATTTTCGAGACACCAACCAGTGGTCATGATCCATCAATTGTAGTTCCAGACATCAAGGCCGAACACTTTGACATCAAGCCCTCCACTATGGAGACCATGTACAAAGTTCCCATTTTTAGAGGAGTTGATGAAGACCAAATTGACTTCATTGGGAAGTTCAACACTTTTTTCAAGACTGTGAATTACAAATATGTATCCCCAGAAGCTCTGAAACTAGTTCTTCTCCCGTATCGTTTAAGGTGCAACTAGTGATTGGCTTGAGTCCAGAGCACCAAAATCTGTTAACAGTTGGGCTCTGTGTGTTGAAGAGTTTTAGGTAAGTTATATCCATCTTCAAGAGTTATTAAGATTCAGGGTAAAATTCAATACTTCACGCAGAGATGGGGAGCGAGTCTAGAGGAATGGGAGAGATCAATGCACTTGGTCAAGAAGTACCTCAACCATGGATTTCACGATCCAAAAATCTTATGGGTGTTCTACCATGCTCTATATCGTGATAACATGTAACTATAGAATAGAGAAGTAAATGGTAATTTTCTCTATCGTGTGGATAAAGATGGTGCCTATGAGTTAATGAAGTAAATATCTAAGCAGGATACTAAGTTTTTTAATGATAAGCGACTCACAGCTAGCGCGGAACAGGTTACTGATGAGTGAAATATAATTTTACCAAAGTTTTATCTGAATTTCTTACAAAAGGTCTACAAGGAAAAAATGTTAGTAGAGGCGGTGAATGAGCCATACTTAGATGAAGCCATAAATGCAATGATGAACGAAGATGTGAATTATGTGGGGACACAACGGCATGAGAATTGGAATAGTAGCACCTATCAGCCATGCACAAGGGATCATCCAGGATTCAGATATGGAGATGCATCAGGGGCTAGTTATCCACCAGGGTTTTAACACAGGGCCAATGCACCACAATCACAGCAGATCCTGCATGCTCCACCATCCAACACTGAAATGACGGATATTAAAAATATGATGATGGACTTGTGGAAAGTGTGAATACCATGACTACACAGATTACCTCTTTGGTGCTGATCTCCAGGCAACCAAGACAACACTTCAGAACTTGGAGGTGAAATTGGGACAGATAGCAGCTCAACGAACAGAGAGAGCCCCATGATCAATACCATCAAACACAATGGATAACCCTTGTAAGTTCAATGAAATCACTACTCGGAGTGTTGTTTCATTGAAAGACCCTCCTTACCGCCTTCATGCCAGGGTCGATGCTTCTCAGGCTAGAGAGCACGAAATCTTTGATTCTGAAAAGATAGTCGTGATCCCCAATCAAAGGACACATTTGAGAAATAGGATGGGCAGAAAAAAGGAGAGGTACGCACAATTCTAGTCACCAAATAATTTCCTTATCCATTGATATCGCGAAACCAATATGATAGAGAGGATTTTCTTAAGTTCCTTAACATGTTAAAAAATCTGGAAATTGCTATCCATTTGCTGAGGCCTTATCTAAGATGCCTGTTTATGCTAATTTAATCAAAGATATTCTATACGGGACAAGACGCGTGGGAGATTTTGAACAAGTTAACTTGACTACTAATGTAACAGGTTGTGTGGAGAATGTATTTCTAAATAAAAATAATGATACTAGGAGCTTTGTTATTCCATTCACCATGTGAGATGCATATAAAGGTAACACCTCATGTGATTTCGGGCGAGCGTCAATTTGATTCCCTTGTCCATAATTAAGAAGCTAGGTATGGGGGAGACTCGCTCACCCGAGTGAATTTACAGATGAACGATATGTCAATCAGGCGTGCCTTTAGGGTGATTGAGGATATTCTTGTGAAAATGGGATCATTGATTTGTCATGCTTATTTCGTCATCCTCGACATGGAGGTTGCCGATGTAACTTTGATCCTGCGAAGACCATTCCTCACAATAGGTGAAGCTACCACCATTATTATTAAGAATGGGGACTTGTCCGTGAAATTGAATGATGACAAGTTAATCTTCAATGTATTCAGGCTATGAATTTTCCTATGTATCATGACTATGAAGAGTGTTACAATGTAGAATCTATGATGATGGCATGGATGACTACAAAGCTGGATTGATGTGATATGAAAATGATAGAATGTATAAGGATGGGGAGATGAAACATCCTAAAGAGGTCCTTAGTGGTGATGCTTAGACCAAGATGAAGCTTTATGAGGAGGTCAAGAAAAAGCTAGCCCTAGTTCCTTCACTCAAGGAACAGCCAATGCTTGCGTTGAATTCGTTGCCAATGCACCACATGTATTATTTTATTGGTTTAAGTGATACATTACCTATAATCGTTTATTATATTTTATCTTAGGAACATGAGGAGTAGTTTTTGGAGGACAATACCGTAGGAATAACTACAGTATCAATACTCTAGAAGGGGGGGGGGGTTGAATAGAGTATGGCAACTTCTGCAACTTTTGCTTAAAGAGTGGTTTAACAGAAGTTTGTGAAGTGCAGCAAGTATTTCAAGGCCTTGAAATGAGTTTCAAGTCCTTGGAATCAAAAGAGAAAGTAAATAGAAAGTCGATCATTTTCAAGGGCTTGAAATGTGGTTCAAGCCCTTGAACTGAAAACCTATTTTGAGCAGTTTATAAGATAAGTAAAATGTAGCAAAGTAAATACAAGAGACACAGTGAATTATAGAGTTCATTCCACTTGGACCTACGTCTCTACCTCAGGGACTTAATCCATGCAGGATTTTCAACTCAATTGTTATTAATCAAAAGCTAAGCCCTAGATCTCAAGTACAAAGACATGCCTTACTCTGTTAAAACTTATGGTTCTCACTAACCTATCTAGTACCTTCTCTAACTAACTGATTAACTAAGAATTCTCTATTGTTCAACTTCAAAAATTCAAGAAAATCAAAACTGGAAGTGATAATTAAATGATATACAATTGAAGATCAGAAGAGATGAACATTGAGAGCTAAGTCTTCAGTGAGAATGCAGTGTTCTTCAGATGATTGGATTGTTTGATTTAGATCTGCTTCTTGGTTGCTTGTCAATCCTCTGTGGAGTTTGAATGTCTCTGTATGTTCTTTTCTGTTGTGTCTCGAAATTATTCATTTTAAAATAATTTTATGCAGCTTGTTTGAATTGAAGATATGCATGATCTTCACTAATAAACTTTCCTAAAATTCAGCTGCAAGTCTTGGACTCATCTAACAGCTCTCCCAACGGCTAATTGCTCAGTATCTTCACATATATTGTCTTTATCTTGTTTGTTAAAAGGCTGGGAAGATTTATATACAACAGATCAATGTGCATAATAACTTTGACAGATGAATTTCCATCATGCATTCAAATAGATTAGGAAACAATCCTGCAAAATAGGAAACTATATATCCCTGCAAAAACTGAGTCAAACAAATAGATTAATCACATTTTTAGAGTAATAGAATGATTTGTCCTTCATCATCAATTAACATATAATAAATCATAAGATATCAGGAGTAAGAATAGAATTAAAAACTCCCCCTAAGTTCATGCCAAAATCTTTAGTTCTTGTTTCAAACCCTTGAAACCAGTTTCTAGGCCTTGAAACAGACAAGTTGTTTCAAGCCTTTCAAACAGGATGAACTTACAATCTCCCCCTTGATGAAAGAAAAATCCAAAATCCTTTTAGGAATTGATTCTCTGCAAAAAAGTATTCGTTGGAGTATAGCATAATCCATGATAGTAAAATTAAACACGAGATACCCAAGTGATCTAACATATTAGCAACAAAAACAGTAGCAAAGTCTAGCAGCAAACCCTATTGATCTAAATCGGATCTCTAAGCTTGATAAAAAATAAAAACACACCTAGAGTTTCTCCCCCTTTTTGACTTTCATCAAAAAAGAATGAGAAAATATTGGATCAGAGTTTGGAAAACTGAGTAAGAAAATTTGGAAAAGATGGAGACTTTCAAGACCTTGAAAAGAAATTCAAGGCCTTGAAACACAAATAAAGAGGAGGCAATAATTAAATTTTTTGATATCCATATCCCTTGGGCTCAACTTCTTCATCTCCACTATCTTCTTCGTCATCCTCATCATCTTGTTGTTCTTCTTGATCTGCATGACCACTAGCATCTCCTGTTGCTGCAAACAGTTTCTCTTCAGTTACTATATCTAGAATGACAGGTTTCTTCTTCTTTTTCTTGAGATCCTTGATCAACATCCCAGAGTCTGGACTGTCAGCATAAGCTTGTTCCTGTTTTTCATCACCCTGTTCTTGAACTACCTTTTTCCCTTTGTCCACCAACCCTGTAGCCTCATCCCGAGTTGTATGCTTACTGGACAAATCTCTGGTTGAACCTTATGCATCCTTATTTTATCTTTTTGTAGCCTGAGACACCTCTTCTTCCAGATGAAGTACATTGATGCTCTTGAAGATACTTTCACCCATATACTTTACCTGCTTGAATTCAGTTCCAAACTCATGCTGATTTTCCTTCAGCTCATCCATATCCTTATCAAGTATATCAAGTATTTGAACCACCATTGAGAGGTATTGAGGTTGAGATGGTAGGTTTGAAGGAGGGGTCAAGACCTTGGGTTTAGGAATCTTCTTGGATTGCAAATCCTTCTAAGACACATCAGACTATAACTTCCATATCCCATCACTGGTTTTCACAACACCAATTCTCTCAAATGTTTTCACATCAAGCATGCCAAAACCAATAGTAATGGTTTCTTCTCTGTCAGTAGGAAGGTCAAGGTGAAGAAAGAATGTAGAAAGCATATTAGCTTAAGGCAAAGGGTGCTTTCTTTCTTTGTTCTGGGAGTAGAGCATGTGTTCCATCACAATTTTTGGAAGATCAATCTCATACCCATGCGTTATCAAGTAAAACAAATATAGTACCCTGTCAGTCAGCAGCTCTTTTGAGTTCTCCCTAGGCACTAAAAACCTCATCAAGATTGGGAACAAAACTTTAGCTTCAAAAGCTAGCACAGTGCGTGTTAACTGTTTAGAGGAGGTAGAGAAATTATGTAGAAAAAATGCTTCCGTAGCCAGTTTCAATGCTTCAATCTTGTTGGGATAGTCTTCAGTGTTGTACCTCGTGGGACAGCCTAGAAAATTTTCGAACTCTGCGTGATCTAACTCCATTGTAATCCCAACAAATTTAGATTGAATCACAAGGTTAACAGTTGTTGTGATTTGCACCAAGTTCAGATAGAAAAGCCTAGTGAGCCTAGGGAGGCAACTTCTGGAGGGTTTAGAACTTTCCAAAGAGAGCTTTTCTTCAGTCTCTTATCACATCATGATTCATGGTTTTCATCATGTTAACATTAACCATGCTACAATAGGCTACTGGTCTAGAGGCAAAACCATCTAACCACTGACCTCTAGCAGTTTGAAAAAAAACCACTTTCTAGAAAGTTTCTTACCAGGGGATTGAGGCTTTTCTTAATAGATCTGCAGCTATTTGCCAGTGCTTTTCTCTTGTGCAACCTCTACAGCTTTTTCTTTTGCCTTTTCAGCAACTGTAGGCTTCTTCTTCTTCAAATTCTTTAGACTGGCCAATTGTTCCTCTGGCTATTTTTCTGGTGCAGACTGATCTACCATCTTCCTCTTCTTGCTGGAAGTTGGTGTCAGATCTTTCTTGCTTTTCTTCGTTGGAGGAGAACGAACCTTTTCTTCACTTGGATTTAATCACCTCTGATAGTTTGAATCACATCCTCTGTAGTCTTCCTCTTCTTTTCTTAAACCACATTTGAACCTCCAGCCATCTTGATTTTTTGGGATTCTCTACTTATGCTCATTAGGATTTGAGAGTAGAGAATAGATAGGCAGGAGAGATAGAGAGAAGTGAGAGATACAGAAGAAGATAAATACTATAGAGTTTGAGTTGGATAAGGAAACAAAAATATTTCCAAATCTCTTTGAGATCTTTTTAGTTTGAATGAAATTCAAATTTTTGTGTGTGTGACGTGGGAAAGGAAATAAAATAATGTTGATTTATACGAAAAATAAATATTAAAAAGTAAATACAATATTGAGAAATTATCTTCTGAGATAGCACCCAATATTGAAAGATCCAATTTTTTGACTAAAAAGCATACTGACTTATTTTCAAGGCTATGGAAAGAATTTCAAGGCCTTAAAAAGCTTTATTGTTGTAACAAGTAACATCAAGGCTTTGAAACGATTTTCAAGGCTTTGAAAATCAGTTCAAAACTTTGAAACACATATAGCTTTACCTCAAACTTACCTGATACTCCCCCTAAACCAATGCTTCCTTATTAAGCATACCCAGCTCTAATATGAGGGTTGTAAATCTTTCTTCTGGAAATGGTTTAGTGAAGATATATATATGTTCTTGGTTCTGGAATGGTGAACTTGATTCTTTGTGATTGAAATAGCACTGGTGTTGTCACATTTGATAGGTATTTCTTTGAAATCAAAACCAATATCCCTCATTTTCTGAGAAATCCATAGAACTTGTGAACAGCATGCTTCAGCTGCAATATATTCAGCTTCAACTGTTGATAATTCCACATAGTTCTGTTTCTTTGAATTCCAGTTAATTAGGGACGAATTAAGGAATTAGCAACACCTTGAAGTGCTCTTTCTGTCAACTTTATATCTTGCAAAGTCAGCATCTGAATATCCACACAGAGATAAGTTAAGCTGTTTTGGATATCAAATCCGTAAGTCTTTGGTACCATTGAGATATCTGAATATTCTTTTAACAACAGTCAAATGTGACTCTTTGGGATCAGATTTAAATCTTGCACACATACAAACACTAAACATAATGTATGGTCTACTAGCAGTGAGATACAGCAAAGATCCAATCATACCTTTATACTCTTTCTCATTCACACTCATACCAGCTTGATCCTTATCTAAGGATAGTGTAGAACTCATAGGAGTCTTTGTAAGTTTGGACTGAGAAATATTTTACTTGTTAATCAAGTCCTTAGTATACTTGTTTTGATGCAGAAATATTCCTTTCTTCATCTTTTGTACATGCAGTCCAAGGAAGAAGTTCAATTCTCCCATTAAGCTTATCTCAAATTCCCTGATCATAAGACTTGAGAAATCCTTCTTCTTGGTTGTAGCCTTGAGCTACTAGTCTGGCTTTGTTTCTGATTACCTTGCCATTTTCATCTACCTTGTTTCTGAACACCCATCTTGTGCCAATGACAGACAGATCTTTTGGTGGAGGAACTAGATTCCGCACCTTGTTTCTCTCAAATTCATTGAGTTCACTTTTCATTGCAATGATCCAGACTGCTTCTTGTAATGCTTCTTTCACATTTTTGAGTTTTACAAGAGAAACAAAAGCATTAAAAGCACACCAGTTTTTCAATTGAGATCTTGTCTGTTTACCAGTGGATGGATTAGATATAATGTTGTCAACTCGGTGAGATGAAAATTATTTGAATCTCTTTATTGGAGTCCATGGCTCAGGTTCTGCAGGTCACTTCTCAATCCTTTGAGATCTTGAGGAAGTAGCTTGATCACCTTGATTCTTCTGTTGCTCATTATCAAGGATTTGAGAACCAATTTCAAGGCCTTTAAAATTCTTCCTATTTTCATGCAAGCTTTCCTTGAAATCATGTGAAGTCTCTGCTTCATCTTCTGACTCATGCTTGTTCAAATTTAAGTCTGCAAAACTTTCACTCAAAGAACCATCATAGCTTTCATCAAAAAAGACATGAATGCTTTCTTCAACAACCTTAGCTCTTTTATTGTAAACTCTATAAGCTTTGCTAATTATGGAATAACAAAGAAAGATACCTTCATCACTACTTGCATCAAACTTACCAAGATTGTCCTTACCATTGTTGCGAACAAAACAAATGCAGCGAAAAGGTTTGAAATATGAAATGTTTGGCTTTCTTATTTTGAAAATCTCATAGGGGGGGGGGGGTCTTCTTCAAGATTGACCTAATGAGGCACCTGTTAAGTAAGTAGTTGGCTGTGTTCACAGCTTCAGCCCAGAATGGATTTGGTAACTTGTTCTTTAGAAGCATTGTCCTTGACATATCTTCAAGAGTCATATTCTTTCTTTCAACAACACCATTCTGTTGAGGATTTCTTGGAGCAGAAAAGTTATGAGAGATACCATGCTTAGCAAAAAATTAATCAAACTCAATCTGATCAAATTTTCGACCATGATCACTTTTGATTTAATCAATTGGTAGGTTTTTCAAATTTTGAAGCTCCTTACAAATCTTTGAAAATTCAGTTAGAGCTTCAGATTTATCTCTAAGAAACATAACCCAAGTAAATCTAGAATAATCATAAAAAATAAATAACATATACTTCTTACCCTTTGTAGTTGGAATCCTCATAGGATCACAAAGATCCATGTGAAGTATTTCAATGGGTCTAATAGTACTTACAAATTTCTTTGTCTTGAGTGAGCTCCTTGTCTGCTTACCTTGAGCACATGCTTTGCATACTTCATTATTTCTGAATTTAAAAGAGGGCAATCCTCTTACCAGGTCTTTAGAGATCAACTTGTTCAATGTATGCAAGCTAATGTGTCCAAGCTTTCGGTGCCAAAGCTTTGAATCTTCTTTCAAGGCCTTGAGACACTTTAAGCTTTCACCTGCAACTTTGTTAGTATGTAAAGTATAAACATTGTTTGACCTTGAGGCAGTGAGAATGGAAACTCCAGATTTCTCATTTTTCACCACACGTTTATCTTTGTCAAAGATAACCTTGTTACCATTATCACAAAGTTTAGATACACTAAGCCGATTGAACTTCAAACCATCAACTAAATAGACATCAGAAATAGAATTTTCAGAATTTGTACCAACTTTACCAATACCTACAATTTTACATTTTCCTTTATCACCAAGTGTGACCGAGCCTTCAGATTGCTCCTTCAGTTCTGAGAATAAAGATCTCTTTCCACTCATATGTCTGGAGCATCAACTATCCATGAACCATATTTGATCTTTACTCTCGGTGACATCCTGCAAAAACCATCCAGTGTCTTACCCACCTGTTATACCAAGTGTGGAATTTAGATTCATATTCAGGGTTAACCATGTTAGGTGGTCTAACCCCTTTTGGAACCCATATCTGTCTAACTTGTCTTTTAAGTTGAAAATGAAAATTGTTCCTCATTATTTGAGGGTCTCTTCTTCTAAATCAAAAGCCATTTTAACATGACTATTTTCTGTTGCAGTAATGGCCCTTAGGAGAAGTTTTGTTACTAGCCTTCACAAATCTGGTGTTTCTTTTTCTATGAAAGTTTTGATTGTATCCAATACCAGTTTTGTGAATAAACTGTAAGCATCCTCCAAGAATCAAATTCAGATTGTGTTCTGAGCCAGCAAGCTTTGTCATACCATTCTTATCATCTTGAAGTTTATCAGTTAGAGTAGTCTTTTATTCCTCCAATTCATCTCAATGATGTATTAGAGCAATAATTTTGTCACTCAAATGAGAGTTCTCAGTGACCACTTCCTTGACTTGAGTTTTCAAGGCCTTGAAGCGGGTTTTCCAAGGCTTTGAAATGTCTGTCAGAATTCTTCTGAGAAATTTCAAGGCTTTGATTTTTACAAACAAGTTCCAAGTTTTATTTTGCTTGCTCTTGAACCTTTTCTTTCAAAGTTCTAATCTCTTTCAGATAGTCCTCCTCATTTAAAAGCATCGTTCTAAGATAATTAGTGAGGACATCTGTTGGTTTAGAAATCAAACAGTTAATCATTACCTCAATGTTATTTTCAGAACTTTCATCATGCTTTGCCATAAGGCATAGGTTGGCTTGTTCTTATTCAGATTCAAAATCACTAGAGGAATCAGAATCACTCCAAGAAGCTACCATAGCTTTCTTTCTTTTGTCATGGTCTTTCTTCTGAAATTGTTTGCTTTTCTTGTGTGGACAGTCTCTGATTAAGTTTCCTGCATCACCACACTCAAAGGAGATCATTACTTTAGCTTTATTACCATGAGAGATAGCTTTACCTTTGTAGTCTCTCCTACTGGAAGATTTGTGTTTTTCCTTGCTGAAGTATTTGTTTTCAAAATTTCTTTTTCATCTTTAGAATTCTCGTAATGGATTTGAAAATTAGACAAGAAGGATCTTCATCATCATCTTCTTCTGGTTCAAGGCTTTGAGATGATTCACTCTCCTTGGCCTTGAGAGCTAAGTTCTTGACACTGTCTAGTAAATCTCCATCAGCTTCATTCATAGAGATCTCATGTGTAAAAAACTTTCCTTACAAGTAATCAAGTTGAAGTGATGATAGAACTTGAGCTTCTTCAATGGCAGTAGTTTTTTGTTCCATTTTGCTTTAGGGAGACTTATCAGAATCTTTCTAACATTTTCTAAATTTGGAAATGTGTTTTCCCAAAGAATCAAGGTTGTTAACAATATCAGTGAAACTTTTGAACATGTCTCTGGTTGATTCATCTCCATTCATATTGAACAGTTCATATTGCCTAACAAATATGTTGATCTTGGTCTGCTTGACTTGGCTAGTTCCTTCAAAGGTCACCACAAGCTTATCCCAGATTTCCTTGCCAGTCTTGCAACCTCAAATCCTGTTAAATTCATCTTCACTCAAAGCACAATATAAGAGATTCATAGCTCTGCAGTACTTAAAAAACTGCTCTAATTCAGAAGAAGAAATTGAATCATCAGTTTTGGGAGTTCTGATCCCATCTTTCTCAGTGTCGAATATATGATGACCCTTCTGAATGATAGTCCAAATCTCCATATCTTGATCAATGATGAAATTTTTCATCAGGGCTTTCCAATGCACACAATTGTAACCACAGAACAAGGGAGGTCTCTTAGCAGCTCTTCCCTGTGAGAAACCACCATCTCCTACATAACTCATAATCACAAGATTGTTAGATCTATGCAGTGACAAAACCTCTGATACCAATTTAAGCACAGTACAGTAGGTATAACTACAGGATCAATACACTAGAGGGGGGGGGGGTTGAATAGAGTGTGGCGACTTTTTCTAAAAGAGTGGTTTAAAATAAGTTTGTGAAGTGCAGAAAAAATTTCAAGGCTTTGAAATGAGTTTCAAGTCCTTGGAATCAAAACAGAAAGTAAATAGAAAGATGATAGTTTTCAAGGCCTTGAAATGAGTTTCAAGCCCTTGAACTGAAAACATGTTTTGAGCAGTTTATATGATAAGTAAAATGCAACAAAGTAAATGCAAGAGACATAGTGAATTATAGAGTTCAGTATTGGACCTAGGTCTCTACCTCAGGGACTTGATCCCTGCAGGATTTTCAACTCAATTCTTATTAATAAAAATCTAAGCCCTATATGTCAAGCACAGAGAGATGCCTTACTCTGTTACAGCTTGGGGTTCTCACTAACCTATCTAGTACCTTCTCTATCTAACTGATTAACTAAGAATTATCTATTACTCACCTTGAATAATTCATTAGAATAAGAACTGGAAGTGATATGTAAATGATATACAATTGAAGATCAGAAGAGAAGAACACTTTGAGCTAAGTCTTCAGTGAGAATTCAGTGTTCTTCAGATGATTGGATTGAGTGATGTAGATCTGCTTCTTGGTTACTTGTCAATCCTCTGTGGAGTTCGAATGTCTATTTATGTTCTGCTCTATTGTGTCTTGAAATTTATTGATTTTAGAATCCTTTTATGCAGCTTGTTTGAATTGAAGTTATGCAGGATCTTCATTAATAAACTTTCCTAAAATTCAGCTGCAAGTCTTTGACTCTTCTAACAGCTCTCCCAACGGCTAGTTGCTCAATATCTTCAAAGACACTGTCTTGAACTTGTTTGTTATAAGGTTGGGAAGCTGTATATGCAGAAGATCAATGTGCATAATAACTTTGACAGATTGATTTCTATCCTGTATTCAAATAAATTAGGAAACAATCCTTCAAAATAGGAAATTATATATCCATGTAGAAACTGAGTCAAACAAATAGATTAATCACAGTTTTAGAGTAATAGAATAATTTGTATTTCATCATCAAGTAACATATAATAAATCATAAGAGACCAGGAGTAACAATAGAATAAAAAACTCCCCACAAGTTCATGCCAAAATCTGCAATTCTTGTTTCAAACCATTGAAACCAGTTTCCAGGCTGGAACACACAAGCTGTTTCAAGCCTTTCAAACAGGCTGAACTTACAGTTATTCATGTCTTGAGAAAGAATTAAGAGGCAATTGGTTGTATAATTGCTGATATTAAGGGGATCAGTCGCCCCATTTGCCAACATAAGATCCAAATGGAAGGATGCAAGAAGCCAGTGTTATAGCCTATTGGGTGTGTGCATTGATAAGATGTTGGACAGGTTGGCCCACCACGCTTACTATTTCTTCATAGATCCGGTAGTCATCGCACATGAAGACATGCATGTCCTTATGGAACCTTTATGTTCCCAGCATGTCGATTGGACTATGTAAGGCATCGGCTACCTTTCAGAGGTGCATGATGGAAATCTTCTCTGATATGATCGAGAGGAACTTGAAGGTGTTTATGGATGACTTCTCTCTATTCTGTGACAGCTCAAAGTATTTTCTGCATAATTTGGGGTGTGTCTTGGTCTGTTGTGTAGACACGAATGTTGTTCTGAATTGGAAAAAGTGCCACTTCATGATCACCGAGGGAATTGTTCTTGGACACATAATCTTTAGCATTGGGTTGGAAGTTAACAAAACAATACCAGCTTCCATATCCTAATTCTATCAAGGCAACTCGGAGTTTTCTAGGGCCTATTGGGTTTTAATGAATATTTATCAAAAAAAAAAATCTATAAGATTTGTAAACCACTGGGTGAGTTTCTAGGGAGGGATGTCCAGTACTTGTTTGATGAACCTTGCAGAAAAGACTTTGATTTTTTTAATTTAAACGTTGTAACGGTATTCGGGAAAATGAAAGATAAGGTATTCCATGCCATATATTATGCGAGACATGTGGTCAATGAGCCCCAAGTAAACTATGGAAGCACGGGGAAGGAGTTATTAGTTGTCATATTTGATTTGCATAATTTTTTGACGTATCTCGTTGGATATTGTATTTACAAATCATTTTGAAGTACCTTCTTGATAAATGGACAGCAAAACAAGATTGTTAAGGTGGTTTATTTTAATGCCAGAATTCAATGTTGAGATATGAGAAAATGGGAGGGTTGAGAATGTGGTAGCGAACAACTCTCAAGACTTGCGAATGTGGGGCAGGAGCTTGTTCCCATCCATTTTTTTTTCGGATGAACATTTGATGGAAACGAAGATAGGGAAACCATGATATCGAGCTATATCCAATTACAAGACCATGGGGAGTTACTGGATGATTAACACTGCAGTAAAGTAACAGTTTTTTTTAGAAGATGTGAAACAATATTTTAGAGATGATCTATATCTATTTAAAATGGTAGAATATGATATTATGAGAAAGTGTGTTCAAACCCATGAGATAGGAGGAGTCATAGAGCAATGCCATGCATCTCCTAGCGAAGGTCTCTTCCACATATTCAGATTTGACACAAGGCTTGGAGTGTCACTCTTTTATATCCAATATATAGTTTCCTCATTCCCTGAGTAGACTCAGGCATACAAATGACATTAATATCACATATTGGTTTATTTGAGAATGGTAAAGCATTTTCCTAAGTCTCACTCATCGCGTGACCATGGATATTTACTCCCGTTATGCAGGAGGGACAATATCGACATCAATCACATCCCACAGCATGTTCCATAACATGTCTGATTATCGACTTTAGGGTCACCTTGTTACAGCTTGATGGTTAACGATATTAATAAATGTCAAGGTTTGTCAGATCACTGGCATAGCTATTACTTGGGTAGCATTGATGTATTTTTAGACACCGCTTAATGTTTGTAATTGTTACTGCTAATGGAATTAGTTACCTACAGTGTCACACACAAGAATGGGTCAAACTGAAATTTAATACTCAGTAGTTGAACTAAAGAGAAATTGTAGATTTCAAAATTCAATGTAAACTAATAATAACTGTTAGGATTAAAGGTCGAGTCCAAGTCTCTCAGCCCTATAAATAACATTTAGCGTGGCTAGGGTTGTTTCATGCTTTTAGCAATATTCGTATCTGATACATAATACCTAGAGTTTAAGAGAAGTCGCCCAAGTCCAACCAATTTTTTGAGACAAAATCGTTTGTCTTCCTCCAACAGGCTAGCACGGGCGAAGAGGGAGTCCAATGCAGATCCGTTTGTTTGGATGCCGTAGAGGCGCCGCTTCTTTTCAGCGCTACTGATTGTCACCGTTCAGTGTGACTGAGTCAAACCTCCAATCATCAAGATCATGCTCATTCACATGGGTCATTGGTGGGTTTTAGACATTTTTTTTTGTTTATTCGCTGCGTTTGATTGTCCAAAACCTAACAAGTATCTCATAAGAGTTATAAAAGAGACTTTGTTTTAAAATTACTTGTTTGTCGTCTACAGGGTCTTAACCCACGACCTCATGCAGAGACTTTTAAACGCTCTATCACTTAAGCTAGCACTCATTTTCATAAAACTGACTTTGACTTGAAGTGTGGGGGAGACAGGAGTTTTCATTTTGGTAAATTCAGTGCATTCTTCCTCATGGAATTGCTATGATATCCAGTATCCCATGCAGAACAGTAGAGTGATCACGTATTCTCTACGGATAGCCAATTTCGCTGATATGACTTTTCATTTACGAAAATTCAAGCTCTACTTTTTGTATGGATAACCAGAGCATTTGCTTGAGGAAGAGTGCAACTTACCTGGATTTCCCAAAAGAAAATTCCTCTCGCCCACCTTTCTCAAGTCAGCGTCACCTTTTTCCTCCTATGAGATACCCTGATCCAAGCGACGCTATTGATTCATAAGAATTGTTCAGTGCTTAGCGCACTTATCAATATGTAACTCGTTTCTATACCAGTTGCTTAGTGAACCGTTGGCAAAAACTTGAATTTAGCAACGGTTGACTTCCAACCGCCGACATAAATTTATTTTCAGTGGCGGTGACAAATGCTTGTAGAAAACCACTGGTGTATACTCTATATCAATATTTTTTTATAAATGTGGCTAGTAAAATCTCTGCTAGATCTCTCTGTTCTTTGATGTGCTATCAATATCTAACACATAAGCGAAGTATTTTCTCCCTAATAAACATATTATAGTATTTTCTCTCTGGTCTGAAACGAACTTTGTAACACCCCCCTAGCCAACTTCCCTGCTTATATAGTAACAACAACGCTCCGCTAAAGCATACCACCATTCTGGCATCTTCTGGCTGCTTCCGCAAAATCTCTTCTCTCAAACAGCAACATGGAAGTCGTCTTAACATATCATCATCCATCATTTTAGTGCATCTGTATGTTTCTCTTATTTACAGAAAAGACCTTTAGATTGGCGAAGTCCTGCCTCAGCACAGTTTTATGTCCATACAAAGATGGGAAAACGTGGTCCTATGAACTTGTGTCCGAATGCCTACAAAGTTTGGTGTTATTAAAAGAAAGTTGCTTAAAACCAACTACCACAAAATTATAAGAGAGAGATGAGTGGACTATATGTGACATGTCTTTGTCCTACAAACATACTTAGGTAGCCCACTATAGATAGCCCACTAGAGTAAAAAATCCATCTTTGGATTCAACGATGGCTGAGACAACATTTGGGATTTACGAGCTTATTGAGAAAGTACTCCGAGAACATATTCACGATCATAGTTCGTGTTTTTTTTTTTTTTTAGAAATAAACTTCCATTCAAATATTAGGGTAATGACCCAACACATTTACATCCAGATTCTAGGCGCAACAGGGCGTACAACCCATCCAAATCTTTGTGTATCTACGGAACAACCTACTTGAGCTGCTTGGTGTGCTATTTCATTTGCCTTCCTTGGGCACCACTTTATTTTCACTTTGTTACGATCATAGTTAGAATATACTCCTAATTTATCTAATTAACTAGCAAATGACCCGTGCCCGTAGGGCACTTATAAAATATATAACCCGACTTATACATAATTTCTTGAAATAAATTTAAATAATAAATTAATACATTTTGTAATGAATAGATAATTTGTGAAGATTGTGTTTGATTAGATAATTTGAAAATATAAACCATATCTTATGTTCGATAAATAGATAAGACCGTTTCCTCAAAAAAATAGATAAGACCGGATTTTTTAAAATTTAAACAATATCTTAGATTTACTTTAACGGGATTGAATTCAAAACTTGTGTAAGAAAAAAAAAACATTCAAATCAACGCACCCAATTGTCTCAAGACATTTTCAAGGAATGGATGGCTAGGATCTTCTCGTCTAGAATTTTTTAAAGGGAAATACCTAGCTGATTTATTATATAGACTAGCAAATGACCCGTGCCCGTGGGGCACTCACAATAAATATTATTCGAATTCTCTTAATTATATATATATATATATTAATTATTCGACTTATATTTATTATAATAAATTGAGATGAAAAATGCATTTGAATCTATTTATCTTCGTGTCAATAGATAATTAAATATTACGTCAAAAAGTTAATGAGATTTTCAAGATGGAAATAATCGACCCCTCCCCGCATGATATTATAAAATAAATGTAAATTAAATTATTTTGAAATCAGAGATACCATTTTTGCTACATGTACGTGTTTATTTATGTAACAAACCGATAATGAATGAAAAATATTCTGAAGATATAATGAGATAAGAAATAGATTTTTTGATATACAAATATTATCTTGTCTTTAATTTACTTTATCATAACTAACAATTAAAGAAAATAGCAATCAACGGATCAAAATGTCTCAAGCCATTTTTAGCTATTGGACGGTTTAGATCTTTCCATCAACACATTTTTGGAGGGAAACACCTAGCTGATTTATTGTATAGATAGAAAATGAACCGTGTCTGTAGGGCACTCACAATATATATCATTCGAATTATTAATTTATTGAAATAAATTGAGATGATAAATGAATTCAATCTATTCATTTTCATGTCAATAGATAATTAAAGATTACGTCAAAAAATAAATGACATTTTCTCAAAAAGAAAATATTAACAATATAGATCTTTTAAGATAGAGAGAATATCTCACCCCAGATTTATTTTAACTGATTTGATTTTTTTAATTTGTTTAAGTAAAATGAAATGATCAATCAAATCAACGTACCAAAATGTCTCAAGACATTTTTAGGGAATAGATGGCTAGGATCTTCTCGCTGAATTTTTTTGGAGGGAAATACCTAGCTGATTTATTATATAGATATGAATAAGTAAAAAGTATTTTTATATTTTAGATCCAAAAAATATTTCTAAAGTAGGTACAAACATCAAACCTAGTTAAAATAAAAGACATTTTCACCCTCCGATTATAGAAAAAATACATTTTGCCCCATAATTTATAGAAAAATACTTTGTACACCCTTGTCAGTAGATGGAAGGTGGACATATATAACCCTTCTGTTACAATTCGTAAGTGGAGGGGTGCAAACTGAATTTTTGTGACCATTTTACCCTTATTGATTGTGGAAAAATACCACAGTTTTTTTGTTTATTATAGTGTTTATCGGCTTCTTGATGTTCTTGGTGTTCCTGAGCACCACCTCCATTACCACCAAATCCCCACCACCACTACCACCACCTGAATCCCCACAACAACAACAACAACAACAACAACAATTGAATTTTAATTATCAAGGCAGCAATTATAGAAATTCCACAACCTTATTATGAGCTAATTTCACGGCACCGCCACAAGGGACCTAAGAACAAGACCCACATCTCTGCTTCTCATTACTTACGAAGCCAACGACAAGAAATTGCAGAATGGAATAACAAAATGGAGAAGAAGCACACACCAACCAAGACCTAACCACCAAAACTATTCAACCTCTGAGTACCACCAATATTCAGCCCAAAGCATTACAAGTCATCAAGTCTTGATTCCAAAACAAAACAAACCAATCAGAAGAAACAATTTAGTCTTCGGAGAAGGAGAGAGAATGAGTACTGAAAGAGTAATTACAAGTATTCATGACTGGTTTTCGAATTGGATTGTGGGTATGATTTTCGCAGAGAGGCTGTGAAAGAGAGGGGTTTGGAGGAAAGAATTGGCGTCCTACCCGTCTGGTGAATTGGTCTTTGAAAAATACCCGTCTCTCACTTATGTTTATTTGTTGACCTGACTTAGGGTTAACCATTGTAACTAATTCAATTTTCTCTTGATTAACATTCTTTTTAAAACTAAACTCTCTCTTCTCTCTTCTTAACAACTGGGACGTGAGACTTGTGTGCTCGTCCCAGCTGTTTCTCGTCCCAGTTGTTTCTCGTCCCAGTTTGTATTGCTCGTCTCAGTGTGGCAATATAGTGAGACGAGAGTTCTGCTCGTCTAAGTATATTGCCACACTGATACTGAGACGAGCAATACAAACTGAGACGAGAAACTGCTCGTCTAACACAGAAACTTTGTTTTTTCCAGAAAAAAGTACGAATCCATAATCAGAAACATGATCCAGTTGAGAAACAGAAGAGTTCATTACATTAAAAACTTAAAAACATGACGAAAATTACATTTTTTTGGGTTTCTTGGGATTGCAAGGCCAGAGCTCCGGATCTTCTTCTTCACTGCTGTCGTCGTCTCTGTTTCTTTTCTTCGGCGTCCATGGCGGAGATGGCGGCCAATCCACGGAGTCGTCATCATCTTCTTCGTCTTCATCGTCACTGTACTGAGTAGTTTTAGAGCCCCTTTTTGCCCGGAAATTGGCTTGATCACTGTAAGTTTCTTCACTGTCCTCTTCACTGTCTTCCTGAGTGTCTTCATCCTCTTCCTCGTCCTCGTCCTCGTCCTCGGACCTTTCAGTATCCTCCTCCTTGTCGCTGTCCCACTCCTTTGGTATCTTCTTCTTTGCCATTTCAGAATGTGGTGAGTTTTGGAGAGAAGAGTGGCTTTTGTAGTGCTTCCTTGGTAGATGAAGAGACGGAGAGAGATTTTGGTTCATGTGCCGGGTATAATTGCATTTTCTAGAAAACATGCATGTATGTTTTCTAGAATGTTTGTAATAATAACATTGCTGAAATATGTAACAGTTTTTTGTAAGAAATGCATATTCATATTAAATAAATTTAAAAAAGAAATTGTTTATTTATGTATTAAAATGCAGATTCATATTAAAAAATACAAGAATTGATCGAAATAAAAGATATATTGTTTATTTATGTATTAAAATGCATATTCATATTAAAAAACACAAGAAAAAGATATATTGTTTATTTATGTAATAAAATGCATATTCATATTAAAAAACACAATAATTGATCGAAACATCAGATATATTGTTTGCGCAATCATCATAAAAGGTTGCGAACTAATAATTATATTACAGAGAACGAAGAACAACGGCTTCTATCACAACATTAATTTTTCAATTGAGGGCAAATCTTTCTGGTGTTCCCTTTTACATGGCAATGGCTACATCCGTACGTTCCCGTTCCTCGCTTTTTTTCACGAACGGTTTCGACCATTGGCTTGTGTCTTTTCTCCTTGTCCCTTCCAACTGTTACAACTTTCTTCGGTGGAAGTGGGCGAATGTTTCTTATGTGTGCAGGTACTTCCCTTGTGACTTCGCTGGTCCACGTTGCTGGGTTGGGAGGAGTCTTAATTGTACCTGCATAAGCCAGATTGTAGAATTCCAGTGAATAGAACCTGCGGGTGTGGTCGTACATGACCTTCATATCATGGTCGGCATTGTAACGGCCAAGTTTTCTGAGTTCTTTTGCACAAGCACACGCATGTACACACGGGAACCACATCTGTTGGTATTTGCCGCACGTGCAGGTTCCGAGGCAATGTCCAGGTTTGAATTCCACGATATGAGTTTTCAGATGATTACCGCGGACTTCATACAGAGACTCTGAAATTGGTCGCACGCGAAAATCTATACACTTTATAGAACGACTCAACATTCTTTTCTCCATTTTCGCAGTCAGGTAGGTGTTGCCCATGTCAAAGCCGAGGTTTCGTTTTTTAAGGTGCCACTCGCTCTGATGATCGCATATTTGGGAGAACATTGTAAGAGCTTTGTCAGACCTGGTCGGCAGCAGGCACGAGTTAATGGACTCAGCATAGTTGGATGTAAGCATCTCAAACCGTGCTGTTTTACAATGGGACCTTGCCCATTTCTCTAGACCGGCATCCCGGAAGTAACGTTCGACGGTCTTGTCGTTAACGCTGTTTACTTTGTCGCACTCAATACCCATGTCTATCAGATGTGACTCACACGCGTCCTTATCAAATGTGTAGGCCGCACTGTGGTAATGAGACACCCACTTTTGTGTATTGTAATGCTTCAGAGCGTTCATTTTCAAATGGTAATAGCAGTGGACGTGGTTGGATAAGGGGGACACGGCCTTGACTGAATTGATGATAGCCTGGTGCCGATCTGAAACGAACGTCAACTCGTCATGATCCTGGACAATTGACCTCAGTCTGTTTAAGAACCAAGTCCATGCAGCGGTGTTTTCCTTGTCCACTAGTCCCCATGCAATGGGATAGCATTGTTTCTGGCTATCAACCATTGTGCATACGACCAATTGCAGGGGTTCCTTCTTCATGTGCGACATGTCGATGACAATTACTGGTCGCATATACGGTATCCCCTGAATTTTTGCCCCGAACGCAAGAAAAACAGTACAAGAAAACACCACCTTCGTCCACTCCCATATCCCATTTAGTACCGGGGTTCAGAATTTCACATAATGACATGAACACGGGAAGATCAGCGTAATTTTGAGCACGAGTACCCTGGATCATCTGTTTGGCCCTTTGACGTGCATACCATGCCGGCCAGTACGATATTCTACTTCCCATTTTTAAGGCGATGTTCTGTACTTCATTGATTGTGGGTGCCTTTTTTGATTGGCCCATCATTCCCAGGAATTCCTGCGCGATCACTTCGCTATTAATGTTACGGTGCTTCCCATCTACGCTGCATGCCGTACATGTATGAATGGGGTTATGTTTCTTCACCTGGTAGTGCATGGAATCTTTTTGCTTGTAAGCCCCAATCATCCATTTGCATTCCCGATTCAAGCACCGCAGTATAATACGAGTCTGGTCTCGCTTATATACGTAAAAAGTCCATCTCTTCAAACCCGCAACCGTTCTGATATGGTGGGACAACGCCCTCCCAGTATACAAACCTTTCATCTCTATTTCCAGACCGTCTAGCCTTCCCACACCAGTCTGTCCACGACTCTCTGTACAATCTACCGCAACAGTTGCCAATGCAAGATTATTTTGCCCCATTGCCTCATTAGTGGCAACCATAACTTTGTCAGCTAATTGCACAATGTCGTTACAGTGAACCGGAGACGGAGTGAGATCCATTGCGTTATATGCTACCTTGTCTTCGTCACGATCCTCGGCGAGTATCTCTATACCCTGAAAGTAATCCTCGCGGTATGTAAGGGGGGGCTCAAAGGAAACAACTGATTGTTAGGTGTTTCAGTTTGATCCATCACATCCTGGTCAGCAACATCAGCATTAATGTATGGTTGATCCACCAAATCCTTTAACGTGACGTACATGGTTACAATGGATCCTTTTTCCGTAGTATCAAAGATATCTTTGATTTCTAAATCTTTAGTGAGGATATTAGGCTCGATCAGGTTAGCATATGGAAATTGGAAATGATAACATAAGACAACCTTTTTGGTAGGCGGACAATCTGTATCCATTCTGACCGAAACTTCGTGCTCCAAAGATTCCACGGTAATGCCTTGAATTATCTTGAAAACTGCATTCTTCACTGCATGACCTATGTATATGTGTCTACCTTCGGCACGCGTCCATTCACCATTCCAAACAGCACGGAACATCAATTTTCTCACCATTTCTACATGTCAAGAGAGAGAATGATTTTAGGGTTTAGGGTTCGGATAGTAGAAGGCGAGAGAATGATTTTAGGGTTTAGGGTTCGGATAGTAGAAAGAGAGAGAACCATTTTAGGGTTTGGATGAAATTAGGGTTTGGTCAAACAAAGAAAAAAGTTTTCTGATGGGTAACAGAATTTCTGTACTTTTTTCAGGAAGGAGAGGGACCACCACCAGCTCAGACAACATATTTATTTTAATAATGGGACGAGGAAACGCTCGTCCCAGTATTTCCAATAATGAGACGAGTAAATGCTCGTCCTAGTATTCCCAACTGGGACGAGAGAATACTCGTCCCTGTATTTACAACTGGGACGAGAGAATGTTCGTCCCTGTATTTACAACTGGGACGAGAGTATACTCGTCCCAGTCTTAGGTGTACAATCTTAGGGTTTACTTAAAATGCTTGGATGTTCTATGATTTAGGGATTCATGTTTAGTATTATTAATGTTTAGGACTTACAATTAACATCTTTAGTGGCTATAGGAATGATACTTAGTTGGTTATAGTGTTTAGTGTCTACAAATGTAGGATTTTGGGAGGATGTTAGTTAGTTTAATGGTATGTATAAGGTTTAGGCATTACTTGATTAAGATATGATGATTGTAGGATTTTGAGTTTATATTTTAGATTACATGATTATATGGTTTAGGACTTACAATTAACATCTTTAGTGTCTATAGGAATGATACTTAGTTGGTTATAGTGTTTAGTGTCTACACATGTAGGATTTTGGGAGGATGTTAGTTGGTTTAATGGTATGTATAAGGTTTAGGCATTACATGATTAAGATATGATGATTGTAGGATTTTGAGTTTATAGTTTAGATTACATGATTATATGGTTTAGGACTTACAATTTGCATTTTTAATATTGAATACCATTTTTTCATGATAAGAGAGGATTTTAGGGTTTGGGGTTTAGGGTTTAGGGTATGCTCGTCTCTGTCGTCCCTGTCTTGTCATCTTTGGGTATCATACTCGTACGAGTCTATCACACCCCAGACTGGGACGAGAGATTACTCGTCCCACGAGTCTATCAAATGCCAGACCGGGACGAGTCCTCGTCTGTGATTTGAATGCCAGACAAGAGATTTCTCGTCCCAGTTTGGCAGGCCTTGCTCTTCCCAGTTGTGCATGGGGAAGACTGGTACGAGCATAGTTCACGTCTCAGTCTCAGTCTTATGAGAAGACAGAGACGATGAATATACTCGTCCCAGTCTCTCCACATACAACAACACACATCAAACCAATAATAATGAAGAACAGAGCAGAAATATAACAAACGTAACCTACATTTTAGAGTAATGTGATGAACATATTGGAAGGATGAAAGTAAATAAATGAGAATACCATACATTTCAGAGTACTGTGATCAACATATAATAAGGACAAACATACAGAGATGAGAGTTTAAGTTTTTACCGTAGCTGAAGAACAAAAGTGAGGAAAGAGAGAGACTTGTACAGACAAATGGGATACTTCTATGGGAGAACTGGAGCCAATGAGAGTGACAAATGAGCCATATTCTTGAGGAGTTTAAGGTATACATTCATAAAGTTTACACTTGGAGTAAATTCAACTGTACTTGGTAGGTTGAGGTAGATAGAAACAATTCAATGTTGGAGAGAGAGAGTACGCGTTTTTAGGGTTTGTTTTTAGAGTCATTTAACTATTGTGTTTGGAGACGAGAGAGAGAGAGAGATGGAGACGAGAGAGAGAGTTGGAGACGAGATTGGAGACGAGAGAGAGAGTTGGAGACGAGAGACAGTTGGAGACGAGAGAAAGATGGAGACGAGAGAGAGAGATGGAGACGAGAGACAGATGGAGACGAGAGAGAGAGAATGGAGACGAGAGAGACAGATGGCCCCACTACGCTGCTAACAACTAGTGTTTAAAAAGGAGGGTATTTTTCAAAGACCAATTCACCCGAATGCATTTTTCTAAGACCAATTCACAGACTGGTATATTTCCAATTGCCCCGGGGTTTGGACCTGCAATTGCCTGGTGATCGATTTCGCTACTTGGAGAAGGAGAACCAAATACCTGCAGAATCAAATCAACATCCATCGTCAGTAAACTAGGAGACAAACCAATCTTCAAGATATGGAACGGTCGTTGTCGTCTTCGGTGGCATCGCCTGGTCGTCGTCGTCCGAGAGAGAACACGCTACGAGATTCAGTCCCCACCAGAGCCACCGAGCCAGTTTCAATCCAGCACATAAGACAAAACCTAGTGCAGTAACCAACCCCGTCGTAATCATTGACGCTGTCTCCAAGAACCCATCCCAAATATGGTTCGAGCCTGGGTTTTTTTGGGTCTGGGTTTGTCCGAGGATCGAAGGTGGAGGTGGTGGGGGTCATTGGTGGAAGCGATGTTGGTGGCTCACGGTAAAGCCTTCAATAACAAAAATGGAGGGATGGGAAAGATGGGACCAGAGAGGGAGGAAACGAAGATGGGAGAGAGGTAGGTGGAAGTGGAGGCTGTTGATAGTGATTTTGGAGAGAGAGAGAGATGTATGATGGTGGAGAGAAAAAGGGGGCTGCTAGGTTAGAAATGGGAGGAGGAGGAGAGAATAATAGGTATTTATAAAGGTCTAATTTTCCTTAAATCTTGAGGGTTATTATGTATTTTTATCCATCCGTTAGTGTGGTGTTAGTTTTTAACTTTAACAGGGGTGCAAAAAGTATTTTTCCATAAATCAATGGACAAAATGTATTTTCTCCATAATCGGATGGTGGAAAATGTCTTTTACCCTAAAATAATTGAAGATTTTTACAACAAAACATTTAATACTCGTATTTTAATATTTTAACATATAATTCTTCTCAATTTAACCTCTCCCAGGCATGATACTCTCAAGAAACCGAAATGGAAAGGGGGGATACATGTCAAAGACATATAAGACATTAACAAAGTGCTTCTATCCAGTCAATTTTGGAGAATTCTCACCACTAACTCATTAATGAGTAGTTTTATCAAGCATAAGTATGCTCCTAAGTCAGATATTCTTCATACAGTCCCGCAAAAGAGTTGCTCCTACGCTTGGCGATTCATTACAAGCGTCGAAAATCTTATTCTTAGTGGCACTATATGGAAGGTGGGAGACGGGAAGCTTATTCGCATCACAGGTGACCCGTGGCTCAAGAGAGAGTCGAGTTTTCGCGCGGTTACCTCTCTTATGGATTTGGCACACGTTAACGTGGCAGATTTTATAACTTATGACCCTTCATGGAATTGTAAAAAAGATCTTGGAGAGTGGTCTTATTGCCGATCTAGCGGACAATGTAAAATTCTCGATCCCTTCAGTTTCAACTTAGGAAGCTCGTCTTTGGCACTACACAGAGGAAGAGAGGCGCTCAGATTCCTTCTCAGTCACTTCTATGCCATGGCTCAAGGCTCTCTGGAGAATGAATGTCGAACCAAAATATATTTATACAGTTTGGAGAGCGGCACAAGACTCTCCAGCGACAGGATCCAAAGTTTACTCTTCAAAAAATACATTTCGGCTACCTGCGCGCTCTGTAATAGGGCCCCTGAAACTGCTACGCACTTGTTTATCGAGTGCCCAGTTACGCTTGGAATTTGTGATCACTTTCAGGGTAACGAATTTCGTAAGAGCTTCGTTGGTGACATATCAACTTGGATTCCTACGGCTTTTATGACCATTTATCCCACTTCGTGCGCCACTTTCTATACTATTATAATGCCATTGTCTTTCAAAATGAGGTTCTAAACGCTAAAGAGATGTACTGATCCATTAAATATTGTTGGTAGTTTCATTGGCTGATCAGCCAGAGCGTCGTACGGGCACCACCTCTCTGATTTTGCAGGCCAACTGTTGGAGACCTCTAAAAGTTGGTGTAGGGTTTTGATGCAGGTAATGCATCGAAATAACAATAAATAATTCCTGATAAAATCCCTCCACGGATCATAGGCAATCTAGCATAACGTAATAAAGTAAGAACAATTGTGTACCTAGTTTGTTCGTGTGATCACAACGTAGAACGATGTTCACGTCTCTACCAGTATCCACACCTAGGACTGCAAGCTGGAATCCTCTTCACGTATAGTACTAGCTAAGTCAAAGAAGGAGGCAGAAGGATCACGCAAAATGGAGCAGGTGACCAAACCAATAAGGGGGCTGACGGGTTTGGAGCCTACGGGTATGGGCGGCAGCATCCAACTGTTTGGGCTCTCTCTCCTTGCTTTGTTATTTCACTCAATAATGACTCATGTGTGAATTAATAGCTAGGACTCCCTTTATATAGTTAATAACTCATTATATTTTCCCCAATACTAATCATGTCCATACAGGGATTAGTCCACCTTGCAAATTAGACCTACTAACTTTGATTGTGGTTGAGTTTTGATCCTTTTGATTAATTAGTCCAACTAATTAATATCCAAATCCAGTTTAATCCATAGGGTGTGTGACCCTGTAGGTACCACTCCTTCTCTTCTCTTTAGCCCCATTTTCTATTTTGGGACGTCTCTTCTCTTTAGCCCCATTTCCAAATCGGGTATCCTTAAACATGAGAAAAGACCAGATTACCCTTCACAAAGTTTGCCTATATTTTTTCTGATTTGTTAATTGTGTTGGGCCAAATTAACAGCCCACTTTACCTAATTAACCCAACCCACCCCCTAACCTAAACCTAACTCTAGCAATGAAACCCTACAGGAGAAACACACCCAAATGGACGAACATTTCATATCACAGTCTCTCTATCTCTCTCCATCTCTCTCGCTGTTCTTCCCCAAACCTTATCTTCATCGCCGATTTCTTACCAAACGATATGTGATTTGCTGTGTAAGTACCAGATTGACCACATATATGTTACGTTTGTGTTGTTTCCCGGTTGATTTTAATCGAAATCCACCAGATAATATAAATAGAGAGAGAGACGGAGAAACAGAGAGGGGGGCGAAATAGAATGCGTGAGAGAGACCGGACGTGCCTGGAAGGCCGGCGAGGAGGTGGAAGACCGACGAGGCAGAGGCAGCGGCGGTTGTTAGCCGGCTGTGATCTACTCTCTGTCTCTCTCGATCTTGTTCTTCGCAGAAAGATGCAGAGGCAGCGACGGAGACTCTGATTTCAGCTCTGATCTGGTCGTGGAAGACGACGACGCCGGCGGAGACTCTAACTGTGCTCAGTTCCCTGTTGCTTCTTCTTCTTCTTCTTCTTATTCTTCTTCTTTCTATTTTTTTAGTTAAGATGTGTGATTTTTTGTTTAGATCTGAAAATTTATAGTCTAGATCTATAAATTGATGGATGGTTTTTATAAATTTATGTAATTCTTCTTGTTCTTGTTCTTGTTCTTCTTCTTCTTTCTACTTTTTTTTTAAAAAAAGATATGCTGTTGAAGGTAAAGTTGATCTTAGTTTTGATTGTGGTTTTCAGTCCATAGGGGGTTTGCAGTGGTGTTGGGGTGGTGGTGGGCTGGTGGTGGTGGTGGTGTGGTGTTGTGTTGATGGTCTACTGTTTCTCGTGGTGGTGGTGTAATTTGAGAACTTTTCAAGGGAATTTTAGTCAAAAAGTCTCTTCTCTTAAACCCAGGCCGAGCAGCCATGGGGCTAAAGAGAAGAGACATAGTGGTAGTAACAATTACAAACATAGTGCGGTGTCTAGCAACACATCTATGCCACCCAACTAACAGGAATAGTTAGTGATCCGACAAACCATGTTCACAATGTTACCTTATTGTATCTATCCTTTTTTCTTTATATCCGGATTGGACACGAGACATAAATGTCACACTCGTATATCGAATATATAGTTTCTCGAACCTGGGAATAGGCTTATCTTATACATATAACATCAATATCGCATATTGATTTATCTGAGTCTGGCGAGACATTCCATAAGCACTACCCCTCGAGTGGCCGTGGATATTTACTCCCATTATGTAGGAGGGACAAATCCTCTCTACATCACTATCGTCTCTCAGCTTGCTTCTTATCATGCCCGATTACCATCTTTATAGTTACCCAGTTACGGTATAACGTTTGATAATATCAAAACATGAAATTCACAACTAGAGTATCTAGTGACTTCAAGCCTAAAGATTACAACACCACTATCACTACGAGAAGCACTTGTGACACTGACATAATCTAATGTAGCCATCTCGTGATGGTTCAATCCAGTATTCCATTACTCCTAATGCATGCCCATGTGTTAGACTTGATATCTCCATATCAATCTACCCACATACTAGTCAATAGTGATTGTCATATTAATCAATATAATTGACTAGGGATATTTAAGATAAACAACATTTTCAATATAAGGACTTCATTATATTAATATCTCCATAGATAATAAATGAATATTCGAGCAAAAATAATGTTCATACTAAATAATATTGCCTCTAGGGCATCTATTCCAACAGTCTCCCACTTGCACTAGAGCCAATCTGGTGCATCTCTAATGCCTATAGATCTAGTGTGCCCTTCATGCTTTCGGTGACAAGTGTCTTTGTCAGTGGATCTGAAAGATTATTGTCTGTTGGAATCTTGCATATCTTCACATCTCCTCTATCGATGATCACTCGAATGATATGGAATCTCCGAAGTGTAGGGTTTTGATTCATGGATCGCGCAAACGGAAGCATAATCAAACAAACAACCATGCAAAACCCTCCAAGGATCACAAGTCTAGATGCATAACGATAGTGAAGGTAAGAAATCATATACACACCTTTGGGTTCTCCTTGATGACTTCAAACGCGAATAGTGTCACGTTCTCTATAGTTGATCCACGCCTAGAGTTGTTCCTAGATCTCCAATCACCTTGGTGCTAGCCCGGATTGAAAGTAGGGTGAAGAAATCACGCAAAACGAGGCACCAAAAGGGGCTCGGCCCTTTGTGGCGTCGGGGACAAGGGGGCGGCGGCAATAGGGGGCGGCGTCCCTCTTTGCTTGCTCTCTCTCTCCTTTGTTCTCTCCTACTCTTGTTATGTTCTCTCTAGAGCATAAAGTGTGTAGGGAAGGAAGGAGGAGGGTCCTTTATATAGTCCAACAACTCCTTGTTAACTACCTAAAGGACTTATTCTAGTCCTACTAGAATTCAATTTAGTCCCTTCCTTGCAAATTAGTCCCTACTAAGTTTGCAAGGGTTTGCAAAGTGATCCTTCTAATTAATTAATCCAATTAATTAATTCCACAATCTAGTACAACTCTATATAGCGTGTGACCCCATAGGTTCTATCTAGTTGGTAGCAACTCTTTGCTAATATGGAGCGGTTTCTAGCAAAACATCCATTCTAGCCAACTAATAGAATAGTCATCTAGACAACCTTGTACAAGTAATTGTCTCATCCCTTTGCCTCCATATCCGGATTGGACACGAGACATACAAGTCACACTCGTATATCCAATCCCTAGTTTCTCGATCCATGGAATAGCCTTATTCGTGCAAATAACATCAATATCTCATATATTGATTTATTTGAGTCTGGCCAGACATTCTATAAGCACTATCCTCGAGTGGCCTTGGATATTTGCTCCCGTTATGTGGGAGGGGCAAATCCTCTCTACGTCCACTACGATCTCTAAGCTTGCTTCTCATTGTATCCAGTACACGCCTTTATAACTACCCAGTTACGGTGTAGCGTTTAACGCTACCAAGATCACAATGATCCACAACTAGAATATCTAGTGACTTCAAGTCTAAGGATGACTATACCATTGTACCCGAGAAGCACTTGTGACTCAACATAACGTGTATGTAGCCTTCTCGGTAATGGGTCAATCCAGTGCAACATTCCGTAATGCACACCTATGTGTTGGATCGTGATATCTCCATATCAATCCAACCCCATACTAGTCTATAGATGATTGTCCCATTTAATCATTATACTTGACTAGGGATATTTAAGATAAACAACACGATTGTAAATCTAAGGACTTCATTATATTAAATATCCAATAAATAATAAATGAATTTCTAGCCAATTACAAATTCATACTAAACTAGATTGCCTCTAGGGCATCTATTCCAACAGTCTCCCACTTGCACTAGAGCCAATCTGGCGCATCTCGTATGCCCATACTCCTAGTGTGCCCTTCATGCTTCCACTGCGTGAGAGGCTTCGTAAGCGGGTCTGACAGATTATCATCTGTAGGAATCTTGCATATCCGAACGTCTCCTCTATCGATAATATCTCGAATCAGATGGAACTTCCTGAGCACGTGCTTGGACTTCTGGTGCGACCTGGGTTCCTTTGATTGCGCGATCGCCCCAGTGTTGTCACAGAACAACTCCACTGGATCCGCAATGCTAGGGACCACACCAAGTTCAGAAACAAACTTTCTGATCCAAACAGCCTCCTTTGCTGCGCCATTTGCAGCAATGTACTCAGCCTCTGTTGTAGAATCAGCTATCGTCTCTTGCTTGGAACTCTTCCAGCTCACCGCTGCTCCATTCAGGCAAAACACATATCCCGACTGTGATCTAAAGTCATCTCTATCGGTTTGGAAGCTTGCATCAGTGTAACCCCTTACACGCAACTCTTCCTCACCGCCAAACATCAAGAAAGCATCCTTAGTTCTTCTCAAGTACTTTAGGATGTTCTTGACAGCAATCCAGTGACTCTCACCCGGATTGGATTGGTATCTGCTTGTCATACTCAAGGCATATGACACATCTGGTCTAGTACATAACATGGCGTACATGATGGATCCTATGGCCGAGGCATAGGGAATCCTACTCATGCGTTCCTTCTCAATCTCATTGGAAGGACAACCACTCTTCGAAAGAGTGATTCCATGTGACATGGGCAAGAATCCCTTCTTGGAATCTTGCATGTTGAACCGTTTCAACACCTTGTCAATATATGTACTTTGACTTAGGCCTAGCAACCTCTTAGATCTATCTCTATAGATCTTTATACCGAGTATATAGGCTGCTTCCCCTAAGTCTTTCATTGAGAAACACTTTCCTAGCCAATCTTTCACAGATTGCAGCATGGGAATGTCGTTTCCAATGAGCAGTATGTCATCCACATACAAGACCAGAAAAGCTACAGAGCTCCCACTAACCTTCTTGTAGACACAAGACTCATCTTCGTTTCTGATGAAGCCAAACTCTTTGACCACTTCATCAAAACGTCGATTCCAACTCCTAGAAGCTTGCTTCAATCCATAAATGGATCGTTGCAGCTTACAGACTTTGTTGGCTTGCTTTGGATCCTCAAAACCCTCCGGCTGTATCATATACACGTCCTCGAGGAGATTCCCATAAAGGAATGCTGTTTTGACATCCATCTGCCAAATCTCATAGTCGTAGTATGCTGCAATCGCAAGTAGGATTCGGATGGATTTGGTCATAGCGACTGGTGAAAAGGTTTCATCATAGTCAATACCATGAATCTGTCTGAATCCTTTAGCCACCAATCGGCCCTTATAGGTAATCACATTACCATCCATGTCGATCTTCTTCTTGAAGACCCACTTGCACCCTATGGGCCGCGCCCCATCAGGTGGTTCCACAAAAGTCCATACTTTGTTGGCATACATGGATTCCATCTCGGATCTCATGGCCTCAAGCCACTTCTGCGAGTCTGGGCCATTCATGGCCTCCTCATAGGTAGTAGGCTCATCATCTATGAGCATCGTGTCACCGGAATCAGTTACGAGAAGTCCGTACCTCTCGGGTTCCTGGCGCACTCTACTAGATCTACGAAGCTCTTGTGTTACCTGAACAGATGGATCCACAACTGCTTGTGATTCCTGTTCATGTTCCATAATCGGTTCAGTAATTTGTGGTTCTTGAACTTCTTCAAGTTCTACATTCCTCCCACTTGCTTCTTTAGAGACAAACTCTCTTTCTAGAAACACGCCGGTCCGAGCAACAAACACTTTGTTCTCGGTTGGATTGTAGAAATAGTATCCCTTAGTTTCCTTAGGGTACCCCACAAATTTACACTTATCCGATTTAGGCCCTAGCTTGTCTGATTGTAAACGTTTTACATAGACATCGCAGCCCCAAATCCTCATGAACGACAGTGTGGGACGCCTCCCACTCCACATCTCATATGGTGTCTTCATGACTGATTTAGATGGAACACGGTTAATGGTAAAAGCTGCACTTAATAGAGCGTAGGGTTTGACACATCATAGACCGAACCATATCCAATAGGGTTCGATTCCTCCTCTCGGACACGCCATTCCATTGTGGCGTTCAAGGTGGAGTGAGTTGGGACACGATCCCACACTCTCTAAGATAGTCGTCAAACTCTTGGCTCAAGTATTCTCCTCCACGATCCGATCGTAGAGCCTTGATACTTTTGCCAAGTTGCTTCTCTACTTCATTCTTGAATTCCTTGAACACTTCAAAGGATTCGGATTTTGCCCTCATAAGGTACACAAATCCATATCTACTGTAATCATCAGTAAACGTAATGAAGTAGACATAACCACCCCTGGCAGGCGTGGCAAATGGCCCACACACATCGGTATGTATGAGCGCCAATTGCTCACTAGTCCTCTCACCTTTCTTATTGAAAGGGGACTTTGTCATTTTTCCCAATAAACAAGCCTCACATGTCTCATATGATTCAAAATCAAATGAGTCTAGCAATCCATCCTTATGGAGTCTAGATACACGTTTCTCATTTATGTGGCCTAAACGACAATGCCATAAATAAGCAGGATTTAAATCATTTATTTTAATCCGCTTGGTATTAATGTTGTAGACAGGATTACTTAGATCAAGGACATAAAGTCCATTAAATAATTGCGCACTAAAATAGTGAATATTATTCAAATAAAAGGAACAACAATTGTTCTTTATTGAAATAATAAAACCTTCCTTGTCCAAACAAGAAATAGAAATAATGTTTCTGCTCATAGCAGGCACAAAATAGCAATTATTTAATTCTAAAACTAATCCTGAAGGCAGAGATAGCTCGCAAACGCCTATGGCCAACGCAGCAACCTTTGCTCCATTCCCAACGCGCAGATCTACCTCCCCTTTAGCCAATCTTTTACTTCTCTTTAGATCCTGCATATTTCGACAAATATGAGATCCACATCCAGTATCTAATACCCATGATGTAGAGACAGTTAAATTGACATCTACAACGAAAATACCTGGTGGTGTGGAATCACTATTCCAAGCCGCTTGTCCTCCAGATATTTTGGGCAGTTCCTCCTCCAGTGTCCAGGTTGACTACAGTAGTGACATTCACCCTTAGTCACGACCTTGGCAATCCCACCAACAGGTTTAAGGGCTTGTTCCTTGGACTTAGCAACTGACTTGCCTTTGCCCTTGGAGGAAGAGGCAAACTTTTTACCCTTTCCTTTATGCACCATCATAATGGCCTTGCCCTTACCCTTGTTGATGCTCTGTTCAGCCGTCCTCAACATGTTGAGCAAATCTAGCAGTGGTTTAACGATCTCGTTCATGTTATAGTTCATAATGAACTGTCCATAACTCTCGGGCAACGATTGCAACACGAGATCGGTTGCCAACTCTTGGCCGACCGGGAACCCAAGCCGGGCGAGATTCTCCAAGTACCCGATCATTCGGAGTACATGGGGTCCCACCGGGTTCCCTTCTGCCAGATGACATTTGAACAGTGCCTTTGAGACCTCATACCTCTCTACCCTCGCCTGCTCTTGGAAGAGCTGCTTTAGATGTTCGATCATATCGACAGCATTCATGTTCTCATGTTGCTTCTGAAGCTCAGAGGTCATGGTGCAAAGCATTAGGCAGGCCGCATCATTAGCGTCATCAACACGCTTTTGATACGCCTTTAAGGCAGCAGGTGTCTGATTCTCTGGACCTTCTGGAACTTGCTCCTCTATTGCGTACAGCTTCTTCTCTTGCTTGAGAACAATTCTCAAGTTTCTATACCAATCGAGAAAGTTGGTTCCTGAGAGCTTGTCCTTCTCAAGGACAGATTGTAGGGAATGTTGTGAACTCGATGAGTTGTTTGCCATTTGGAATTCTACAAAAAGGAAAATACGCAAGTTTTAGTATTTGTGAATTTTTGACTATATTTAATAATGGCTAGTTTATTAAATATAGCTCCCACTATTTTACTACGGATTAATAACCCTCAAGATATTAATGCGGAAAATATCCTTATATTTTCTAGTGGGCCAAGATCCATCTTTTTCATCTCCTTATGAGCTTGCTTTGGCAAGTCACCCATAATTCGATTACTTCTTAGGTAGGAACAATTCCAATTGCATCCCATATGCAACTCTTGGTTCAATCGGGCAAATAACTCCTTATTTATCCATCCATATGGATAATCCCAATTGATTGCCTCTAGGTTTCTTAATCAAATTAATAGCCTAGTTGTGCTCAACCTCTTATCTAAACAATTGCACATTGTTACGTGCCATCGCATTCCATCATTATGAACCAAGTCGCCATGCTTTGGCACGCACGAACTTGATAAATAATGATGATAATGAGTGTTTAAATAACGAGAAGGCATGAACACAATATTTTAAAATTTGAGGGATTTTCAATTTTAATTATTTTGTTGATCAATATCAACTAATCTATCTATTTGAGTTTGGGCACAACTCCAAATAATAGATCCGGGTTGTCTAATTATCTTATTATCCTAATTGCATGCATCATCCATACACCAACCACACAAATAATAAGACAATAAATAAACAACCACAAAACAGAAATTAAACGTGATGTGGATATGGCCTTTTCTAGACTAAGATAATTCCAAGCCAATGGAATTATCTATGAACCCTAAACAAACACATCTCCATGCGTCTTGATCTTTTGGTCCATCCTTCATAGTCATGTGGAATGATCCATGCTCCATGCTCCATCTTTTGTGGCTCCTTTGGCTTTGGGCTTCTTTTCTCCAATCTTGGCTAACAATCTACTTTATCTAGCACTAGCTAATATCTATTCTAAATAAAATAAATCTCACAAGTTGAGAAAAAAAAATGGCACGCAGGCCATAAAACCCTAATTAATTATTACAATTAATTGATCAGCTCGCAGGCCGTAAAACCAAACCACAAAATTAAACATCCACATCAAACCACATCCTAGGGCCATATCCAATCACCATGCGATTTGCACATAAACAGTTAAAATCCAATTTTAACGCGCTTGGTCAATTTTAATTGATTTTAGGATTTCTAGGGTTAAAACGGTCCATGGGCCCAACAATCCAATTGCCCGGGCCCAAATAAGTGAACCATAAAGCCCTAGGGCCGGCCCGGCCCAAAACCCGCAAGCTAGGCCCGCGGGTTAGGGCCGCCCGCCCCCTTAGGGCGCCAAGCTTGGGCGGCAAGCAAGGGGGGCGGCTCCCTAGGGGCCGAACCTTCCTTGTGGAGGTTGTTTCCAAAACAACCTCCTTGCTTGGAGCCCAAGTTTGGTTGTTTCCTTGTTGTGGGAGAACTCCTTCTTCCCCAAGGATGCCCAAACCCTAGATCTAAGATCCTAAAATTTCTCAAACTCACCAATTCATGCATCCAATGCAATAATTGGGTCTTGTTATGATTAATTCTTTGACAAATTGCATCCAATGCTTGATTTGTCTTGTTTTACGCGATAAACAACAAATTAAGGTGTAAAACAACAAGAATGTAACACATAAACTACGTTTATGCTCTATGACCTGTGGCTCTGATACCACTGTAGGGTTTTGATTCATGGATCGCGCAAACGGAAGCATAATCAAACAAACAACCATGCAAAACCCTCCAAGGATCACAAGTCTAGATGCATAACGATAGTGAAGGTAAGAAATCATATACACACCTTTGGGTTCTCCTTGATGACTTCAAACGCGAATAGTGTCACGTTCTCTATAGTTGATCCACGCCTAGAGTTGTTCCTAGATCTCCAATCACCTTGGTGCTAGCCCGGATTGAAAGGAGGGTGAAGAAATCACGCAAAACGAGGCACCAAAAGGGGCTCGGCCCTTTGTGGCGTCGGGGACAAGGGGGCGGCGGCAATAGGGGGCGGCGTCCCTCTTTGCTTGCTCTCTCTCTCCTTTGTTCTCTCCTACTCTTGTTATGTTCTCTCTAGAGCATAAAGTGTGTAGGGAAGGAAGGAGGAGGGTCCTTTATATAGTCCAACAACTCCTTGTTAACTACCTAAAGGACTTATTCTAGTCCTACTAGAATTCAATTTAGTCCCTTCCTTGCAAATTAGTCCCTACTAAGTTTGCAAGGGTTTGCAAAGTGATCCTTCTAATTAATTAATCCAATTAATTAATTCCACAATCTAGTACAACTCTATATAGCGTGTGACCCCATAGGTTCTATCTAGTTGGTAGCAACTCTTTGCTAATATGGAGCGGTTTCTAGCAAAACATCCATTCTAGCCAACTAATAGAATAGTCATCTAGACAACCTTGTACAAGTAATTGTCTCATCCCTTTGCCTCCATATCCGGATTGGACACGAGACATACAAGTCACACTCGTATATCCAATCCCTAGTTTCTCGATCCATGGAATAGCCTTATTCGTGCAAATAACATCAATATCTCATATATTGATTTATTTGAGTCTGGCCAGACATTCTATAAGCACTATCCTCGAGTGGCCTTGGATATTTGCTCCCGTTATGTGGGAGGGGCAAATCCTCTCTACGTCCACTACGATCTCTAAGCTTGCTTCTCATTGTATCCAGTACACGCCTTTATAACTACCCAGTTACGGTGTAGCGTTTAACGCTACCAAGATCACAATGATCCACAACTAGAATATCTAGTGACTTCAAGTCTAAGGATGACTATACCATTGTACCCGAGAAGCACTTGTGACTCAACATAACGTGTATGTAGCCTTCTCGGTAATGGGTCAATCCAGTGCAACATTCCGTAATGCACACCTATGTGTTGGATCGTGATATCTCCATATCAATCCAACCCCATACTAGTCTATAGATGATTGTCCCATTTAATCATTATACTTGACTAGGGATATTTAAGATAAACAACACGATTGTAAATCTAAGGACTTCATTATATTAAATATCCAATAAATAATAAATGAATTTCTAGCCAATTACAAATTCATACTAAACTAGATTGCCTCTAGGGCATCTATTCCAACACGAAGTACATGCGTGGATTTTTGGTGTGACCTGGGTTCCTTGGCTTGTGCAATCGCCCCGGTGTTGTCACAATACAATGCAGTGGGATCCACTATGCTAGGAACCTCATCAAACTCAGTAATGAAACTTCCTAATCAATACAGTCTCCTTTGTTGCGCCTGACGCAGCAATGTACCAAGTGAAAGACAGTAATGTAGGAAGTAATACAGGATCAATACTCTAGAAGGGGGGGGGGGGGTTGAGTAGAGTATGGAACTTTTGCTAACAGAGTGGTTTCAAAGAAGTTTGTAGGAGGCAGAGAGTATTTCAAGTCCTTGAAATGAGTTTCAAGTCCTTGGATTCAAAACAGAGAGTAGAAAGTTTGATGATAGTTTTCAAGGCCTTGAAATGGCTTTCAAGTCCTTGAACTGAAAACTTGTTTTGTGCAGTAAATAAGAAACATACAGAACAACATAAGAATGCTATAGACGCGGAGATTTATAGAGTTCAGTCCACTTGGACCTACGTCTCTACATTAGGGACTTGATCGCTAAAGGATTTTCAACTCAATTCTTATCAATAAAAAGCTAAGCCCTAGATCTCAAGCAAAGAGATTTCCTTTTCTCAGTTACAGCTTGTGGTTCTCACTAACCTATCTAGTACCTTCTCTAGCTAATTGATTCAACGAGAATTATATATTGTTCACATGAACAACTCACGAGAGTAAGATATGAGAAGTGTTATCAGAATGATATACAAATTAAGTAAGGAAAGAAGAGCACTGGGAACTAGTGAAATGAATCTCTTTCTATATTGCTCGACAATCCTTGAGGGTGATTTTTTGTCTCTGTAATCCTACTCTATTTGATTGCTCAGCGATTCCCTGTCTTATGCTGTTAGTTTGAATTGCAGATCTTCAAGATCTTCTGGAACAGATTTCCCTAAAAACAAGCAACAAATCTTGACTTCTCTAACAGCTCTTCCCAACGGCTAGTTGCTCAGCATCTTCAAAGATACAGACTTGATCTTTTAGTTGAGTGTGTTGGGAAAGTCCAGGTAGGTTTGCACAAGCACAAAATCAATTTGGCAAATCTATTTCCTTACCTGCAAAAACATCAATCAGAAAATAGTTCCTGCAAAATAGGTAACTAATTAACCCTGCAAAAACTTTGTCAAACATAGAGATTAGCAACATTTTAAAGTATCAAAATTATTTTTATTCCATCAACAAATAAGACATAATCAAGCATAGGAGATCAGGAGTCACATCAGAATGAAAAGCTCCCCCTAAGTTCATGCCATATACTGCAGTGTAAATTTCAAACCTTTGAAAGCTGTTTCAAGGCCTTGAAACAGTTTTGTTGTTTCAAGCCTTTGAAACAAGCTGAACTTACAATCTCCCCCTTGATGAAAGACACAACCACAATTATTTGAAGAACTAGTTCTCTGCAAAAACTTATATATTAGAGCATAGCAGAATAGTCATGATAATCTCAAATAATAAACTAAAGGAAAAAAAATTAACCAATCCAACTTATTAAACAGTTAAGCATTAAAAACATCCTACTGATCTAAACTAGATCTTTAAATCCAGAAATAAACACCCAAAATTTCTCCCAGTTTTTTTACTTTCATAAAAAAAGAATGATAAAACGTTGGATCAAAGTTTTTTAAAGCTTAAAAAATGTTTTGAATTATTGAAAATTTCAAGACTTTGAAGGGAGATTCAAGACCTTGAAAAAGAAGAATCAGGGGGTTGGTTGTCCATATCCCTTTGGCTCAGCATCCTCTTCTCCATTTTCTTCTTCATATTCCTCATCATCTTGTTGTTGTTCTTCCTCAGCAGCTTCCTCACCAGTTTCAGCAACCACTTCTTCCTCAAAAAGCTCTGCATCAGTCACTATCTCTGGAATGTTTGCTTTCCTTTTATTCTTCTTAAGATGCTATATTAACATCCATGAGTCTGGACTGTATGCATCCACTTGTTCCGGTACTTCACCACCATGCTCTTGGGAAACTTGTTTTCCAGTGTCCTTTACCCATGCAGCCTCATCTTGAGTAGTATCCTCACTTAATAAGTATGTAGTTAATCCAGCCTTCTTTGATCCTTCTGCATCTTGTGAAACTTCTTCTTTCACATGGATCACATTGATTCTTTTGAATACGCTTTCAACCATAAAACTCACTTGCTTGAACTCAGTGCCAAACTCATGCTAATTTTCCTTCAACTCATCCATATCCTTTTCTAGGACATCAAGCCTCTGAATCACCATGGAAAGGTCTTAATATTGGGAGGATAGGTTTGCAGGAGATGTCTAGGCTTTCGGTTTGGGAAATTTCTTGGATTGCAGCTCTTCTTCAGACAAATCAGAGTATAACTTCCAATTTTTTCACTGGTTTTCACTATTCCAAGCATTTTAAAAGCTTTCTCATTAAGCATATCAAAACTAGTGGTAATAGTCTCTTCTCTGTCATTAGGAATGTCAAGGTATTGGAAGAAAAGTTATAAAAGGTTGGCATAAGGAAAATGGTGCTTTCTTTCCTTAGTCTGGGAATAAAGCATGTGTTCCATCACAATTGAAGGAAGATCAATATCATACCCATGCATAATCAAGTACATCACGTATAACGCCCTTTCAGACATCAGCTCTTTTGAATTTTCCTTGGGCACTACACACCTCATCAAGATGGTAAATAAGAATTTGGCTTCAACAGTTGACACAGAGTGTGTTGACTGATTTGATGAGGTAGCAAAATTGGGTAAAAAGAACTCTTCTCTAGCCAGTTTCAAGGCTTCACTCTTATTGGGACAGTTGTCTGTGTTATAACTCTTTGGGAAATTCTGAGTTATCTAACTCCATGTTTACACCAGCCACTTTAGATGTAGTCACCAAGTTTAGGGCCTTGATTGACTTCATGTTCAGGTAGAAGAATCTAGTGAGCCTAGGGTAGGAAACTTCAAGAGGGTTCAGAATTTTCCAAGGAGAACTTTTCTTCAACCTGTTAATGCACTCCAGATTCATACATTGTTACTCGTCTAGAAGCAAAACCATCTAACCACATTTCTCTAGCAACGTTACTAACAAACCACTTGTTATTAATGCAACATTTCTTACCAGGAGATGTGTGCTTCTCAGAGTAGAGATGTAGCCCTTTTCCAGTGTTCTCCTCTGGTTCTACATCTATAGCCTTCCCTTTTCTCTTGTCAGATTTAATAGGCTTCTTTTTCTTCACATTCTTAGGGCTAGCAATCTGTTCCTCTGGCTGTTTCTCAAGAGCATATGGATCTGGCTTCTTTTTCTTCCTAGAAGTTGGAGTCTGATCCTTCTTGATCTTCTTCTTTGGAGGAGAAGGAAATTTTTCTGCACTTGGATTTTTGGAACTAGAATCATCACTGAGGGTTTGAATTTCTTCTTCAGCAGTCTTTCTCTTTTTTCAGAACCTTTATTAGGACCTCTAGCCATCTTGATTCTTTCAGAAGCTCTTTCTGAGCTCATTAGGGTTTGAGGGTATTAGAAGAGAGAGGCATGAATGATACGAGAGAGAGAGAGAGAGAAATAAGAGAATATAAATACTGAAGAGTTTGAGTTTGAAAAGGAAACAAAATATTTTCAAATATTTTAAGATGTGCAGAATCAGCTAAATTCAAATTTTTGTGTGACGTGGGAAAGGAAATAATATAATACTAATTTTCAAAGAAAATAATTTAAAAAGGTAAAGGCAATATTGAGCAATTATCTACAGAGATAACACCCAATATTGAAGATACAAATTATTGAATAGGTAGCATACATACTTTATTTCAATGTTTTTGAAAGCATTTCAAGGCCTTGAAAAGCTATAGTGCTGAAGCAAATAAAATCAAGGCTTTGAAAATGCATTCAAAACTTTGAAACACATAATACTTACCTGATACTCCCCCTAAACCAAAGCTTCCTTATTTTGCATGCCCAATTCTAATCTTAAGGATGAGAATCTTTCCTCTGGCAATGGTTTAGTAAAGATATCTGCCAATTGCATGTTAGTAGACACAAATTCAAGAGTAACATACCTTTCTCAGCATTATCTCTGATGAAATGATGTCTAACATATATGTGCTTGGTCCTTGAGCGCTGAAATGGATTCTTTGTAATTGATATTGCAATGGTGTTGTCACATTTGATAGGTATATCTCTGAAATCAAATTCAAGGTCTCTCATTTGCTGAGCTATCCACAGCACTTGTGAGTAGTAGGCTTCAGCTGCTATGTATTCAACTTCTGTTGTTGATAAAGCTACTGAGTTTTGCTTCTTTAAATGCCGGATGATCAGGGATGATCCAAGAAATTGGCATCACCCTGAAGTGCTTTTTCTGTCAACTTTGTATCCTGCAAAGTCAGCATCTGAATAGCCACACAAAGAGAAATTAGATTGTTTAGGATACCAAAGCCCTAATTCTTTTGTACCATTGAGATATCTAAAGATTCTTTTGACAGCAACCAAGTGTGATTCTTTAGGATCAACTTGAAATCTAGCACACATACAAAAACTAAACATGATGTCTGGTCTACTAGCAGTGAGATATAGTAACAATTCAATCATACCTCTATACTCTATCTGATTTACACTCTTACAAGTTTGATCCTTGTATAAGGACAGTGTAGAGTTCATATGAGTTTTATCTACCTTGGACTAAGATATATTGTACTTGCTTATCAAGTCCTTGGTGTACTTATTTTGATGCAGAAAAATTCCTTTCTTCATCCAATGTACATGAAGTCCAAGAAAGAATTTTAACTCTCCTATCAAGCTCATCTCAAATTCCCTACTCATAAGACTTGGGAAATCCTTGCAAAGAGGGTCATTAGTAGCTCCAAAGAGAATCTCATCAACATATACTTGAACTACTAGAATGTCTTTCACATGAGTCTTTATGAAAAGGGTTTTATTTACTAATCCACTTTTGAAATTATTTTCAAGTAGAAATTTTGACAGTCTTTCATACCAAGCCCTTGGAGCTTGTTTCAAACCATAAAGAGTCTTGTCAAGTTTATAAACATGATCTGGAAACTCATCATTTTCAAAACCAGGAGGTTGAGCAACATAAAATTCTTCTTGCAAATATCCATTTAAAAAAGCACATTTAACATCCATTTGAAAAAGTGCCATATTCTTGTGAAATGCAAATGCAAGTAACATTCTAATTGCTTCTAACCTTGCAACGGGAGCAAAAGTCTCCTCATAACCAATACCTTCTTCCTTTTTTTAGCCTTGAGCTACCAATTTTGCTTTGTTTCTGATTACCTTTCCATTCTCATCTAATTTGTTTCTGAATACCCATCTGGTGCCAATGACAGACTGATCTTTAGGAGGAGGAACCAGATTCCAAACCTTATTCCTCTCAAATTCATTGAGTTCACTTTGTATTTCAATGATCCATTCTTCTTATTGTAGTGCTTCTTAGACATTCTTAGGTTCCATAAAAGAAAAAAAGCATTGAAAGCACACATGTTCTTAAATTGAGATCTTGTCTGTGTACTAGTGGATGGATCAGATATGATGTTGTTAACTGGATGAGATGAAAGATATTTGAATCTCTTCCTTGGTTTCCATTATCCAGGCTCTCGAAGAAGCTTTTCAGGTCTTTGAGAACTTGAGGAAGTGGCTTGTCCACTTTGATTTTCTTGATGTTCTTTTTCAAGGCTTTGAGATCCACAATCAAGGCCTTGAAAATTCCTTCTGTTTTCCTGCAAGTTTTACTTTGAACCTTTTTAAGTCTCTTCTTCATTATCTAACTCATGCTTGTTCAAATTCAAGTCTGCAAAACTTTCACTCAAAGAAACATCATAGCTTTCATTAAAAATGACATGTATACTTTCTTAAACAACATTGGTTCTCTTATTATAAACTCTATAAGCTTTGCTAGTCAGCAAATAACCAAGAAAGATACCTTCATCACTTATGGTATCAAACTTACCAAGATTGTCCTTACCATTATTGTGAACAAAAAAAGTGCAGCCAAAAGGTATGAAATAAGAGATATTTGGCTTTCTTCCTTTGAAGAGTTCATAAGGGGTCTTCTTCAAGATAGGCCTGATCAAGAACATGTTAAGTATATAGTTGGCAGTGTTTACACCTTCCGCCCTAAAGGATTTTGGCAACTTGTTCTCTTGAAGCATTGTCCTTGAAATGAGTTCAAGAGTCCCGTTCTTTCTTTCAACAACACCATTCTATTGAGGAGTTTTTGGAGCATAAATTTTGTGAGAGATACCATACTTAGAACAAAATAAATAAAACTCAAGTTGCTCCAATTCTCTGCAATGATCACTTCTAATAGAGGCAATAGGCAGTTGTTTCCAAAGTTTGAAGTTCTTTGCAAAGTTTTGAACATTCAGTTAGAGATTCAGATTTATCTCTAAGAAACATCACCCAAGTAAATCTAGAGAAATCATCTACAATAACTAGCATATACTTCTTACCCTTTGGATTTGGAGTTCTCATAGGAGCACCGAGATCCATATGAAGTAATTCAATGGGTCTAGTAATACTTACAAATTTATTTGGCTTGAAAAAACTTCTTGTCTTTTTCACTTTGAGCACTGGCTTTGCATACTTCTGCATCTTTAAACTTGATAGAGGGAGACCTCTTACCAGGTCTTTAGAAACTAACTTGTTCAAAGTGTGGAAGCTAATGTTTCCAAGCTTTATGTGTCAAAGCTTTGAATCCTCTTTCAAGGCCTCAAGGCACTTCAAACTTTTCCTGCAACTTTGTTAGTACTTAGAGAATAAACATTATTTGATCAATGAGTAGTGAGAATGCAATTGCCCTATTTTTCATCTTGCACCACACAATTTTTCCTTATCAAAGATGACCATATTACATTTTTCACACAACGGTGATACACTAAGCAGATTAAAATTGAGACCATCTACTAGATATACATTTGAGGTAGAGTTATCAGAATTCTTACCAACATTTCCAATAACAATAACGTTGCATTTGCCTTTGTCGCCAAGTGTGATTATTCCTCTTGCATGTTCGTTCAATTCCGAGAATAAAGAACTCTTTCCACTCATGTGTCTGGAGCAACAAATATCCATGATCCATTTCTGTTCTTTGCTCTTGGTGACAGCCTGCAATCACAATTCACTGCCTTACCCAGCTGTTAGACCAAGTGTGGAATTTAGATTCATATTCAGGGTCAACAATGTTAGGTGGTATAACCCCTTTGAGGGAACCCAAATCTGCCTAACTTTTCCCTTGTGTTGAACTGGAAAAGTGTTCCTCATTATGTGAGGGTCTCTTCTTCTAAAGGGACAAGTCATATTAACATGACCAATTTTGTTGCAGTAATGGCACTTAGGAGAATTTCTTCCACCAGCCTTCACAAATCTGGTGGTGTTTTTTGTGGGAAAGTTTGGATTTTAACTAATACCAGTTTTGTGAACAGACTTTAAGCTTCCTCCAAGAATCAGGGTTAGATTGTTTTCTGATCTAGCAAGCTTAGTCATAACTTTCTTAGATTTTTGAAGTGTCTCAGCTAGGGTAGTCCTTTGTTCCTCCAAATCATCAAACTAATTTCGTAGAGCAACAATACTGTCAATCAAAAGAGAGATCTCAGTGACAACTTCCTTGACTTGAGTTTTCAAGGATTTGAAACTAGTTTCCAAGGCTTTGACATCTCTATCATATTTCTTCTAAGAAATTTCAAGATTCTAATTTTGACAAACAAGTTGTAAATTTTCTTTTGCTTGCTCATGAACCTTTTCTTTCAAGTCCTGATTTCTTTCAGATAGTCATCTTCATTTAAAAGCATTGCTCTAAGATAATCAGAGAGGACATATGTTGGTTTTGAAATCAAACAGTTTACCATTACCTCAATGTTTTTCAGAACTTTCATCATGCTTGGACATAAGACGGAGGTTTTCTTGTTCTTCCTCAGATTCAGAATCACTAGAAGTTTCAGAATCACTCCAAGAAGCTATCATAGCCTTTTTTTCTTCTGTCACGGTCTTTCTTCTGAAGGTGTTTGCTTTTCTTGTGTGGACAGTCTCTAATAAAGTTTCATGCATCACCACACTCAAAGCAATGCACTATTTTAGGCTTATAACCATGAGAAGAAGATTTACCTTTGTAGTCTCTGCTACTGGATGATTTGTTTTTATCCCTGCTGAAGTCTTTGTTTCCGAATTTCTTTTTCATCTTGAGAATTCTGGTCAAGGCTTTGGAAATGAGAGAAAAGGGATCTTTATCATCATCTTCTTCATTTTCAATACTTTGAGATGGCTCACTCTCCTTATCCTTGGGAGATAAGTTCCTTACACTTTCTGGTAATTCTCCATCAACTTCATTCATAAAGATCTCATGTGTAAGCAGCTTTCCCTGCAAGTCACCAAGTTGAAGAGATGATCGATCTTGAGCTTCTTCAATGGCACTAGTCCTTGGTTCCCATTTTTCTTTAGGAAGAATTGTGAAGATATGTTTTACTTTCTCCTCATTTGTAAAGGATTTGTCCAAGGGTTCCAGATTATTGACAATGTCAGTGAACCTCTTGAACACATCTTTGTTGGATTCATCTCCATTTATCTTAAGTATTTTATATTGTCTAAGTAATATGTTGATCTTTATCATCTTGACTTGGCTGGTTCCTTCAAAGGTCACCATCAGTTTGTCCCATATTTCCTTAACAGTCTCGCATCCTGAAATCATGTTGAATTCATCTGACTCAAAGCACAATATAAAAGATTCATAGCTCTGCAATATTTAGGAAACTGTTCTAATTCAGAAGCAGAAAGTGAATCCTCGGTTTTAGGAGTTCTAAACCCATCTTTCTCTGTGTAAAATGTATGAGGGCCATTTTAAATGATAGTCCACAAATCCATATCTTGATCAATGATGAAAGTATTCATCAAAGCTTTCCAGTGCACAAAGTTGTCACCACAGAATGAGGGAGCTCTGTTAGCAGCTCTTCCCTGGGAGAAACCACCATCACCTACAGTAGTCATAATCACAAGATGGTTAAATCTATGTAGTGATAGAAGCTCTAATACCAATTGAAAGATAGTAATGTAGGAAGTAATACATGATCAATACTCTAGAAGGGGGGTTGAATAGAGTATGGAAACTTTTGACAAAAGAGTGGTTTCAATGAAGTTTGTAGGAGGCAGAGAGTATTTCAAGGCCTTGAAATGCGTTTCAAGTCCTTAGATTCAAAACAGAGAGTAGAAAGTTGCCTGATAGTTTTCAAGGGCTTGATATGGCTTTAAAGTCCTTGAACTGAAAACCTGTTTGGTGTAGTAAAGAAGATAAGTACAGAACAATATAAGAACGCTATAGGCACAAAGACTTATAGAGTTCGGTCCACTTGGATCTACGTCTCGTCCTCAGGGACTTGATCCCTGCAAGTTTTTTAAGTCAAATCTTATTAATCAAAAGCTAATCCCTAGATCTCAAGCACATCGTTTTCTTTTACTCTGTTACAGCTTGTGGTTCTCACTAACATATCTAGTACCTGCTCTAGCTAATTTATTCAACTAGAATTCTCTATTGTTCACTTGAACAACTCACACGAATAAGATATGAGAATTATTATCAGAATGATATACAAATTAAGTACATAAAGAAGAGCACTGAGAACTAGTGAAATGAATCTATTTCTATATTGCTCGACAATCCTTGAGGCTGCTTTTTTGTCTCTGTAATCCTCCTCTATTTTGATTGCTCAGCAATTCCCTGTCTTATGCTGTTAGTTTGAATTGCAGATATTCAAGATCTTCTGGAACAGATTTCCCTAAAAACAAGCAACAAATCTTGACTTCTCTAACAGCTCTTCCCAACGGCTAGTTGCTCAGCATCTTCACAGATACTGACTTGAACTTTTAGTAGAGTGTGTTGGGAAAGTCGAGGTAGGTTTGCACAAGCACAAAATCAATTTGGCAAATCTATTTCCTTTCCTGCAAAAACATCAATTAGAAAATAGTTCCTGCAAAATAGGTAACTAATTAACCCTGCAAAAACTTAGTCAAACAGAGAGATTAGCAACATTTTAGAGTATCAAAATGGTTTGTATTTCATCAATAGATAAGAAATAATCAAGCATAGGAGATCAGGAGTCACATCAGAATGAAAAGCTCCCCCTAAGTTCATGCCATACACTGCAGTGTAAATTTCAAACCTTTGAAAGCTTTTTCAAGGTCTTGAAACAGTGTTGTTGTTTCAAGCCTTTGAAACAAGCTGAACTTACAATCTCCCCCTTGATGAAAGACAAAACTAGAATTATTTGAAGAACTAATTCTCTACAAAAACATAAATATTAGAGTATAGCAGAATAGTCATGATAATCTCAAATAATAAACTAAAGAAAAAAAATTAACCAATCCAAATTATTAAACAGTTAAGCAACAAAAACATCCTACTAATCTAAACTAGATCTTTAAATCCAGAAATAAACACCCAAAGGAGGTTCGGCCCCCTAGGGGACCGCCCCTCCTTGCTTGCCGCCCAAGCAAGGCTCGGCCTAGGGGCCAGGGCAGACCTAGCCCGCGGCCTAGCCGCGTGGGCTAGGGGTCGGCCGGCCCAAGGCCTTTTCGGTTCTCTTTTGGGCCCGGGCAATTAGATTGTTGGGGCCCATGGACCGTTTTATCCCTAGAATATCCTAAAATCAATTAAAATTGACCAAGCGCGTTAATATTGGATTTTAACTGTTTATGTGCAAATCGCATGGTGATCGGATATGGCCTTAGGATGTGATTTGTTGTGGATGTTTAATTTTTGTGGTTTGGTTTAGGACCTGCGAGCTGATCAATTAATTGTAATAATTAATTAGGGTTTTATGGCATGCGAGCCATTTTTTTTTCTCAACTTGTGAGATTTATTTTATTTAGTATAGTTGTTGGCTAGTGCTAGATAAAGTAGATTGTTAGCCAAGATTGAAGAAAAGAGGCCCAAAGCCAAAAGAGCCACAAAAGATGGAGCATGGAGCATGGAGCATTCCACATGACTATGAAGGATGGACCAAAAGATCAAGACGCATGGAGATGTGTTTGCTTTTAGGGTTCATAGATAATTCCGTTGGCTTGGAATTATCTTAGTCTAGAAAAGGCCATATCCACATCACGTTTTATTTTTGTTTTGTTGTTGTTTATTTTATTGTCTTAGTATTTTGTGGTTGGTGTGTGGATGATGCGTGCGATTAGGATAATAAGATAATTAGACAACCCGGATCTATTATTTGGAGTTGTGCCCAAACTCAAATAGATAGATCTGTTGATATTGATCAACAAAACAATTAATATTGAATTTAAAAATCCCTCAAAATTCAAATATTGTGTTATTGTCTTCTCGTTATTTACACACTCATTATCATCATGATTTATCAAGTTCGTGCGCGCCAAAGCATGGCGACTTGGTTCATAATGATGGAATGCGATGGCACAAGCTAGTAATGTGCAACTGTTTAAATAAGAGGTTGAACACAACTAGGTTATTAATATTATTAAGAAACCTAGAGGCAATCAATTGGGATTATCCACATGGATGGATAAATAAGGAGTTATTTGTCCAATTGAACCAAGAGTTGCATAAGGGATGCAATTGGAATTGTTCCTACCTAAAGTAATCAAATTATGGGTGACTTGCCAAAGCAAGCTCATAAGGAGATGAAACATGGATCTTGGCCCACTAGAAAATATAAGGATATTTTCCGCTTTAATATCTTGAGGGTTATTAATCCGTAGAAAAATAGTGGGAGCTATATTTGATAAACTAGCCATTATTGAATATAGTCAAAAATTCACAAATACTAAAACTTGCGTATTTTCATTTTGTAGAATTCCAAATGGTCATCGAGTTCACAAGATTCCCTACGATCTGTCCTTGAGAAGGACAAGCTCTCTGGAACAAACTTCCTTGATTGGTACAGAAACTTGAGAATCGTTCTCAAGCAAAATAAGAAACTATACGCAATAGAGGAGCATGTTCCAGCAGGTCCAGAGAACCAAACACCTGCAGCCTTAAAGGCGTATCAAAAGCTTGTTGATGACTCTAATGATGCGGCCTACCTTATGCTATGCACCATGACTTCTGAGCTTCAGAAGCAACACGAAAACATGAATGTTTTCGATATGATCGAGCATCTGAAGTAGCTCTTCCAAGAGCAGGCAAGGGTTAAGAGGTATGAGGTCTCTAAGGCACTATTCAAGTGTCATCTGACAGAAGAGAACCCGGTGGGACCCCATGTACTCTGTATGATCGGGTACTTGGAGAATCTCCCCCGATTGGGGTTCCCGGTCGGCCAAGAGTTGGCAACCGATCTCGTGAAATCTTTGCCCGAGAGTTATGGACAGTTCATTATGAACTATAACGTGAACGAGATCGCAAAACCACTGCCAGATTTTTTCAATATGTTTAGGATAGTTGAACAGAGCATCAACAGGGGTATGGGCAAGGCCATTAAGATGGTGCAGAAAGGAAAGGGAAAAAGGTTTGCCTCATCCTCCAAGGGCAAAGGCAAGTCAGTTGCCAAGTCCAAGGAACCTGTCCTTAAGCCTGTTGGTGGCATTGCCAAAGGTGTGACTAAAGGTGAATGTCACTACTGCAGTCAGCCTGGACACTGGAGAAGGAACTGCCCAAAATATCTATAGGACAAGAGGCTTGGAATAGTGATTCCACCACCACCAGGTATTTTTGTTGTAGATGTCAATTTAACTATCTCTACATCATGGGTATTAGATACTGGATGTGGATCTTACATTTGTCGAAATGAGCAGGATCTAAAGAGAAGTAGAAGATTGGCTAAAGGGGAGATAGATCTGCGGGTTAGGAATGCAGCAAAAGTTGTTGCGTTGGCCGTGGGCGTGTGCGAGCTATCTCTGCCTTCAGGATTAGTTTTAGAATTAAATAATTGCTATTTTGTGCCTTCTATGAGAAGAAACATTATTTCTATTTCTTGTTTGGACAAGGAAGGTTTTATTATTTCAATAAAGAACAATTGTTGTTCCTTTTATTTGAATAATATTCCTTATTTTAGTGCGCAATTATTTAATGGACCGTATGTCCTTGATCTAAGCAATCATGTCTACAACATTAATACCAAGCGGATTAAAATAAATGATTTAAATCCTGCTTATTTATGGCACTGTCGTTTAGGCCACATAAACGAGAAACGTGTATCTAGACTCCATAAGGATGGACTACTAGACTCATTTGATTTTGAATCATATAAGACATGTGAGGCTTGTTTATTGGGAAAAATGACAAAGTCCCCTTTCAATACGAAAGGTGAGAGGACTAGTGAGAAATTGGCGCTCATACATACTAATGTGCGTGGGCCATTTGCCACGCCTGCCAGGGGTGATTATGTCTACTTCATTACATTTACTGATGACTACAGTAGATATGGATTTGTGTACCTCATGAGGGCCAAATCAGAATCCTTTGAAGTGTTCAAAGAATTCAGGAATGAAGTAGAGAAGAAACTTGGCAAAAGTATCAAGGCTCTACGATCGGATCGTGGAGGATAATACTTGAGCCAAGAGTTTGACGACTATCTTAGAGAGTGTGGGATCGTGTCCCAACTCACTCCACCCGGAACGCCACAATGGAATGGCGTGTCTAAGAGGAGGAATCAAACCCTATTGGATATGGTTCGATCTATGATGTGTCAAACCGATCTTCCATTATCATTTTGGGGCCACGCGCTATTAAGTGCAGCTTTCACCATTAACCGTGTTCCATCTAAATCAGTCATGAAGACACCATATGAGATGTGGAGTGGGAGGCGTCCCACACTGTCGTTCATGAGGATTTGGGGCTGCGATGTCTATGTAAAACTTTTACAATCAGAAAAGCTAGGGCCAAAGTCGGATAAGTGTAAGTTTGTGGGGTACCCTAAGGAAACTAATGGTTACTACTTCTACAATCCAGCCGAGAAAAAAATGTTTGTTGCTCGAACATGCGTGTTTCTGGAAAGAGAGCTTGTCTCTAAAGAAGCAAGTGGGCGGAGTGTAGAACTTGAACAGGTTCAAGAACCACAAATCACTGAACCGATAATGGAACATGAACAGGAACCACAAGCAGTTGTGGAGCAACCTGTTCAGGTAACACCAGAGCTTCGTAGATCTAGTAGAGTGCGCCAGGAACCCGAGAGGTATGGACTTCTCGTGACTGATTCTGGTGACACGATGCTCATAGATTATGAGCCTACTACCTATGAAGAGGCCATGAAAGGCCCAGCCTCTCAGAAGTGGCTAGAAGCCACAAATCACTGAACCGATAATGGAACATGAACAGGAACCACAAGCAGCTGTGGAGCAACCTGTTCAGGTAACACAAGAGCTTCGTAGATCTAGTAGAGTGCGCCAGGAACCCGAGAGGTATGGACTTCTCGTGATTGATTCCGGTGACACGATGCTCATCGATGATGAGCCTAATACCTATGAAGAGGCCATGAAAGGCCCAGACTCTCAGAAGTGGCTAGAAGACATGAGATCCGAGATGGAATCCATGTACACCAACAAAGTATGGACTTTGGTGGAACCACACGAAGGGGCGCGGCCCATAGGGTGCAAGTGGGTCTTCAAGAAGAAGATCGACATGGATGGTAATGTGATTACCTATAAGGGCCGATTGGTGGCTAAAGGATTCAGACAGATTCATGGTATTGACTATGATGAAACCTTTTCACCAGTCGCTATGACTAAATCCATCCGAATCCTACTTGCGATTGCAGCATACCATGACTATGAGATTTGGCAGATGGATGTCAAAACAGCATTCCTTTATGGGAATATCCTCGAGGACGTGTATATGATACAGCCCGAGGGTTTTGAAGATCCAAAGCAAGCTAACAAAGTCTCTAAGCTGCAACGATCCATTTATGGATTGAAGCAAGCTTCTAGGAGTTGGAATCGACGTTTTGATGAAGTAGTCAAAGAGTTTTGATTCATCAGGAGCGAAGATGAGTCTTGTGTCTAAAAGAAGGTTAGTGGGAGCTCTGTAGCTTTTCTTGTCTTGTATGTGGATGACATACTACTCATCGGAAATTACGTTCCCATGCTACAATCTTTTAAAGATTGGTTAGGGAAGTGTTTCTCAAGAAAGACTTAGGGGAAGCAGCCTATATACTCGGTATAAGGATCTATAAAGATAGATCCAAGAGACTGCTAGGCCTAAGTCAAAGTACATATATAGACAAGGTGTTGAAGCGGTTCAACATGTAAGATTCCAAGAAGGGATTCTTGCCCATGTCGCATGGAATCACTCTTTCGAAGAGTGGTTGTCCTTCCAATGAGATTGAGAAGGAACGCATGAGTAGAATTCCCTATGCCTCGGCCATAGGATCTATCATGTATGCCATGTTATGTACTAGACCAGATGTGTCATATGCCTTGAGTATGACAAGCAGATACCAATCCAATCTTGGTGAGAGTCACTGGATTGCAGTCAAGAACATCCTAAAGTACTTGAGAAGAACTAAGGATACCTTCTTGATATTTGGCGGTGAGGAAGAATTGCGTGTAAGGGGTTACACTGATGCAAGCTTCCAAACCGACAGAGATGACTTTAGATCACAGTCGGGATATGTGTTTTTCCTGAATGGAGCAGCGGTGAGCTGGAAGAGTTCCAAGCAAGAGACGGTGGCTGATTCTACAACAGAGGCTGACTACATTGCTGCAAATGGCGCAACAAAGGAAGCTGTTTGGATCAGAAAGTTTGTTACTGAACTTGGTGTGGTTCCTAGTATTGCGGATCCAGTTGAGTTGTATTGCGAAAACATTGGGGCGATCGCGCAATCAAAGGAACCCAGGTCGCACCAGAAATCCAAGCACGTGCTCAGGAAGTTTCATCTGATTCGAGATATTATCGATATAGGAGACGTTCGGATATGCAAGATTCCTACATATGAGAATTTGTCAGACCCGCTTACAAATCCGCTCACACAGTGGAAGCATGAAGGGCACACTAGGAGTATGAGCAGACGAGATGCGCCAAATTGGCTCTAGTGCAAGTGGGAGACTGTTGGAATAGATGCCCTAGAGGCAATCTAGTTTAGTATGAATTTATTTGTGGCTAGAAAATTCATTTATTATTTATTGGATATTTAATATAATGAAGTCCTTAGATTTACAATTGTGTTGTTTATCTTAAATATCCCTAGTCCAGTATAATGATTAATGGGACAATCATCTATAGACTAGTATGGGGTTGGATTGATATGGAGATATCATGATCCAACGCATAGGTGTGCATTAATGGTAATGACGCACTGGATTGACCCATCTCCGAGAAGGCTACATACACGTTATGTTAAGTCACAGGCGCTTCTCGCGGTGCAATGGTATTTTCATCCTTAGACTTGAAGTCGCTAGATATTCTAGTTGTGAATTATTGTGATTTTGGTAGCGTTAAACGCTACACCGTAACTGGGTAATTATAAAGGCGTGTACCGGATACAATAAGAAGAAAGCTTAGAGATCGTAGTGGAAGTAGATAGAATTTGTCCCTCCCACATAACGGGAGCAAATATCCTAGGCCACTCGAGGGATAGTGCTTATAGAATTTCTGGCCAGACTCAAATAAATCAATATGGGATATTGATGTTATTTGCACGAATAAGGCTGTTCCCATGGATTGAGAAACTGTGGATTTGATATACGAGTGTGACTTGTATGTCTCGTGTCCAATCCGGATATAGAGACAAAGGGATGAGACAATTACTTGTACAAGGTTGTCAAGATGACTATTCTATTAGTTGGCTAGAATGGATGTTTTGCTATAAACCGCTCCATATTAGCAAATAGTTGCTACCAACAAGATAGAACCTATGGGGTCACACGCTATATAGAGTTTCACTAGATTTGGGAATTAATTAATTGGATTAATTAATTAGAAGGATCAATTTGCAATACCTTGCAAAGTTAGTAGGGACTCATTTGCAATGAAGGGACTAAATTGAATTCTTGTAGGACTAGAATAAGTCCTTTAGGTAGTTGGCAAGGATTTGTTGGACTATATAAAGGACACTCCTTCCTTCCTTCCCACACTTATGTAATTATTGATCATAACTTGAGTGGGAGATAACAAAAGGAGAGAGCAAGCAAGCAAAAGGAGCCGCCGCCCCCCTTGCTCGCCGTCCGTCCCCGTCGGCCCACAAGGAGGCCGAAACCTCCTTGTTTCGGTCTCGTTTTGCGTGATTCTTCTTCCTCTTCCTCTTTCTGGGCTAGGACCAAGGATTGGAAGATCTAGAAATCAACTCTAGGCGTGGATCAACTATAGAGAACGTGACACAATTCGCGTTTGAAGTCTTCAAAGGAGAACCCTATGGTGTGTAATTGATTTCTTCCTGTACCATCGTTATGTCTCTTGACTTGTGATCCTTGGAGGGTTTTGCATGGTTTATTATTGTTTCCGTTGCGCATCCATGAATCAAAACCCTACAATAGTCTCTTCTCTGTCATTAGGAATCTCAAGGTGTTGGAAGAAAAGTGATAAAAGGTTGGCATAAGGCAAAGGGTGCTTTCTTTCCTTAGTCTGGGAATAAAGCATGTGTTCCATCACAATTGAAGGAAGATCAATCTCATACCCATGCATAATCAAGTACATCACGTATAAAACCCTTTCAGACAATAAAGCATGTGTTCCATCACAATTGAAGGAAGATCAATCTCATACCCATGCATAATCAAGTACATCACGTATAAAACCCTTTCAGACAACAACTCTTTTGAATTCTCGTTGGGCACTACGCACCTCATCAAGATGGTAAATAAGACTTTGGCTTCAACAGTTGACACAGAGTGTGTTGACTGATTTGAGGAGGTAGCAAAATTGGGTAAAAATAACTCCTCTCTAGCCAGTTTCAAGGCATCACTCTTATTGGGATAGTTGTCTGTGTTATACCTCTTTGGAAAACCTAAAACATTGGAATTCTGAGTTATCTAACTCCATGTTTACACCAGCCACTTTAGATGTAGTCACCAAGTTTAGGGTCTTGATTGACTTCATGTTCAGGTAGAAGAATCTAGTGAACCTAGGGTAGGCAACTTCTGGAGGGTTTATAAATTTTCAAGGAGAACTTTTCTTCAACCTCTTAATGCACTACAGATTCATAATTTTAAACATGTTAACACTAACCATGCTATAGTAGGTTACTCGTCTAGAATCAAAACCATCTAACCACATTCCTCTAGCAACGTTACTAACAAACCACTTGTTCTTAATGCAACATTTCTTACCAGGAGATGTGTGCTTCTCAGAGTAGAGATGTAGCCCTTTTCCAGTGTTCTCCTCTGGTTCTACATCTATAGCCTTCCATTTTCCCTTGTCAGATTTAATAGGCTTCTTTCTCTTCACCTTCTTAGGTCTAGCAATATGTTCCTCTGGCTGTTTCTCAAGAGCAGATGGATCTGGCTTCTTCTTCTTGCTAGAAGTTGGAGTCTGATCCTTCTTGGTCTTCTTATTTGGAGGAGAAGGAAACTTTTCTGCACTTGGAGTTTTGGAACTAGAATCATCACTGAGGGTTTGGATCTCTTCTTCAGCAGTCTTTCTCTTTTTTCAGAACCTTTCTTAGGACCTCTAGCCATCTTGATTCTTTCAGAAGCTCTTCTTGAGCTCATTAGGGTTTGAGGGTATTAGAAGAGAGAGGCATGAGTGATACGAGAGAGAGAGAGAAATAAGAGAATATAAATACTGAAGAGTTTGAGTTTGAAAAGGAAACAAAATATTTTCAAATCTTTTAAGATGTGCAGAATCAGTTAAATTCAAATTAGTGTGTGACGTGGGAAAGGAAATAATATAATACTAATTTTCAAAGAAAATAATTTAAAAAGGTAAAGGCAATATTGAGCAATTATCTACAGAGATAACACCCAATATTGAAGATCCAAATTATTGAATAGGTAGCATACATACTTATTTCCAAAGTTTTTGAAAGTATTTCAAGGCCTTGAAAAGCTATAATGCTGAAGCAAATAAAATCAATGCTTTGAAAATGCATTCAAAGCTTTGAAACACATAATACTTACCTGATACTCCCCCTAAACCAAAGCTTCCTTATTTAGCATGCCCAATTCTAATCTTAAGGATGGGAATCCTTCCTCTGGCAATGGTTTAGTAAAGGTATCTGCCAATTGCATGTTAGTAGACAAAATTCAAGAGTAACATACCTTTCTCAGCATGATCTCTGATGAAATGATGTCTAACATATATGTGCTTGGTCCTTGAGCGCTGAAATGGATTCTTTGTAATTGATATTGCACTGGTGTTGTCACATTTGATAGGTATATCTCGGAAATCAAATTCAAGGTCTCTCATTTGATGAGCTATCCACAGCACTTGCGAGTAGTAGGCTTCAGCTGCTATGTATTCAACTTCTGTTGTTGATAAAGCTACTGAGTTTTGCTTCTTTGAATGCCGGATGATCAGGGATGATCCAAGAAATTGGCATCACCCTGAAGTGCTTTTTCTGTCAACTTTGTATCCTGCAAAGTCAGCATCTGAATAGCCACACAAATAGAACTTAGATTGTTTAGGATACCAAAGCCCTAATTCTTTTGTACCATTGAGATATCTTAAGATTCTTTTGACAGCAACCAAGTGTGATTCTTTAGGATCAGCTTGAAATCTAGCACACATACAAACACTAAACATGATGTCTGGTCTACTAGCAGTGAGATATAGTAACAATTCAATCATACCTCTATACTCTATCTGATTTACACTCTTACAAGTTTGATCCTTGTATAAGGATAGTGTAGAGTTCATATGAGTTTTTGCTACCTTGGGCTAAGATATGTTGTACTTGTTTATCAAGTCCTTGGTGTACTTGTTTTGATGCAGAAAAATTCCCTTCTTCATCCAATGTACATGAAGTCCAAGAAAGAATGCAGTTCTTATAACAAAAATGAATCTCCTTCTATGTTGCTTGACAATCCTTGAGAGTATTTTTGTGTCTCTGTAATCGTCCTCTATTTGATTTCTTAGCAATTCCCTCTCTTATGACATAAGTTTGAAGTGCAGACCTTCAAGATCTTCTGGAACAGATTTCCCTAAAAATAAGCGGCAAATATTGACTTCTATGACAGCTCTTCCCAACGGATAGTTGCTCAGTATCATCAAAGATACTGGCTTGATCTTTTAGTTGAGTGTGTTGGGAAATTCCACGTAGGTTTGCACAAGTCCAGAATCAATTTGACAAATCTATTTCCTTTCCTGTAAAAACATAGATTAAGAAATAGTTCCTGCAAAATAGGTAACTAATTCACCCTGCAAAAACTTATTCAAACAGAGAGATTAGAAACAGCTTAGAGTATCAAAATATTTTGTCTTTCATCATCAAATAAGACATAATCAAGCAAATGAGATCAGGATTCAGATTAGAATGGAAAGCTCCCCCTAAGTTCATGCCATCTACTGCAATGTATATTTCAAACATTTGAAAACTGTTTCAAGGCCTTGAAACAGTTCTGCTATCTCAAGCCTTTGAAAAATGCTGAAATTACACCAAGCTTGAGTTTTACATCAGCAAATGTCTCTTTCTTTGAACTCTTCGAGCTCACAGCTCCTCCACTCAGGCAAAACACATAACTCAACTGCGATCTATAGCCATCATTGTAGGTTTGAAAGCTTGCGTCAGTCTAACCTATTACACTAAGTTCTTCCTTCCTCCAAATATTAGGAATGCATCCTTAGTTCTTCTCAGGTACTTAATGCTATTTTTGACAGCAATCCAATGACTCTCACTCGCATTTGAATGGTATCTTCTTGCCATACGCAACGCGTATGACACATGTTCTCTAGTACATATCATGGCGTACATGATATATCCTATAACCGACGCCTATGGGATCTTACTCATACAGTCATTCTCAATCTGATTGGAAGGAAATTCAGCCTTCGTAAGGGTGACTCCGTGCGACATGGGCAAGAATCCTTTATTCTATTCTTGCATGTTGAACCGCTTCAACACCTTGTCTATATATGTACGTTGTCTTAGGCCGAGTAGCTTCCTAGATCTATCCCTATAGATCTTGATACCAAGTATATAATCTCCATCCCCTAATTCCTTCATTGCGAAACACTTCCCTAGCCAATCTTTAAGGGATTGCAAGGTAGGAATGTCGTTTCAAATGAGTAGTATGTCATCCACATACAAGACCTGAAACACAAAAGAACTCCCACTAACCTTCTTGTAGACACAAGGCTCATCTTCGTTCTTGATGAAGCCAAACTATTTGATCGCGTCATTAAAACATCGATTCCAACTCCTAGAAGTTTGCTTCAATCCATAAATGGATCGCTGCAACTTACAGACTTTGTTGGCATGCTCTGGATCCTAAAAACCCTCTGGATGTGTCATGTACACATACTCAAGGAGGTTTCCATACGTAAATGTTGTTTTGACATCCATCTGCCAAATCTCATAGTCACGATAAGCTGCAGTAGAAGTAAGATATGAATGGATTTGGTCATTGCGACTGGGGGAAATGTTTCATAATAGTCAATACCAAGAATATGTTTGAATCATTTTTCCAGCAGTCGGGCCTTGTAGGAAACTACATTGATATCCATGTAATCTTCTTCTTGAAGACCCATTTGTAACCTATGTGCCGAGCCCCTTCGGGTGGTTCGACCAAAGTCCATACTTTGTTGGTATACATGGATTCCATTTCGGATTTCATGGCTTCAAGCCAGTTCTTAGAGTCTGGCCTTTTCATGGCATCTCCATATAGTAGGCTCATCATCCATGAGTAGTATGTCACCGGGCTAAGTCACTAGAAGTCCATACCTCTCTGGCTCCTCACGTACCCTACTCAAAATACGGAGTTCTTATGTTACTTGAGCATGTTGCTTCACAACAGCTTGCGATTCCTGCTCATGCTCCATTGTAGAATCAGTGTTTTGTGCTTCTTAAACTTCTTCAAATTCTACAGTCCTCCCACTGGCTTCTATAGAGACGAAATCTCTTTATGGAAACACAACGATTTGAGAAACAAACACTTTATTCTCGATTGGACTTTAGAAATGATATCCTTTCGTTTCCTTAGGATATCACACAAACTTACTCTTATTCGACTTGAGTTCGATATTGCCTATTTGTAAACACTTTACATAGACATCCCAACCCCAAATCTTCATAAGCGACACTATCAGACGCCTTCCAGTCCATATCTCATATGGTGTCTTCATAACCGATTTGGATGGATCGCGGTTAATGGTAAAATCATGTGGCATTAGAGCATGTCCCCGAAACGACTTCGGAAGATCTGTTTGACACGTCATAGATCATACCATGTACAACACGCCATTCCAATGTGGCGTTCCGGGTGGAGTGAGTTGGACAAAATCCCACACTCTTAAAGAAATTCGTCAAACTCTTGGCCCATGTATTCTCCTCCACGATCCGATCGTAGAGTCTTAATATTTTGCCAATTTGCTTTTCTACTTTATTTTTGAATTCTTTGAACTTTTCAAAGGATTCAGATTTGTCCTTCATAAGGTATACAAATCCGTATATACTTAAGTCATCAATAAATGTAATGAAATAAAGATAACCACCTCTGGCAGGCTTAGGAAACGGTCCACACACATCAGTATGTCTGAGTGCCAATAACTCACTAGTCCTCTCAACTTTCTTATTGAAAGGGGAATTTGTCATTTTTCCTAATAAACATGATTCACATGTCTCATATGATTCATAATAAAATGAGTTTAGAAGTCCATCCTTATGGAGTCTAGAAATGCGCTTCTCTTTTATATGGCCTAAACGACAGTGCCATAGATACGTAGGATTTAAGTGGTTAGTTTTAATCCTCTTGGTATTAATGTTATAGACGGAATTATTTATATCAAGGATATATAATCCATTAGAAAAAAGCGCACTACAATCGTGCATACTATCAAAATAAATGGAGCAAAACTTGTCCTTTATTTTAATAGAAAAACATTTCTCGTCCAAACAAGAAAGAGAAATAATGTTTCTGTTCATCGCAAAAACATAATAGCAATTGTCTAATTCTGAAATAAGTCCTAAAGTTATAGATAATTCGTAAACGCCTATGGCTAATGCAACAACTCTTGCTCAATTCCCTACGTGCAAGTCTATCTCCCCTTTAGCCAATCGTCTACTTCTCTTTAAATTATGTACATTTCAAAAAATATGAGATCCACATCCAGTATCCAATACCCAAGATGAAGAGATAGACAAGTTGACATCTATAAGATAAAGACCTGGTTGTGTTGAAATCACTATTCCAAGCCTTTTATCTTCCAGATACTTTGGGCAAATCCTCTTCCAGTGGCGTGTCGGACTACAATAGTGACATGCGCCTTTTGATATGCAACCATCACGCTTTAAGGCAGTTTCCTTAGATCTCGCAACTTGTTTGCTCTTTACTTTGGAGGTAGAATAAATTTGCTTGCTCTTACCTTATATACCATCATTATGGCCTTGACATTGCCTTTGTTAATGTTATGTTCAGCGGTCCTCAACATATTGAGCAGGTCTAGAAGAGTTTTGTTGATCTCGTTGATGTTATAGTTCATGATAAACTGACTATAACAATCCTGGAATGATTGTAGGATGAGATCAGTGGCCAACTCATGGCCGAACGGGAAGCCTAACCTCTCGAGATTCTCCATGTATCCGATCATACGGAGTACATGAGGCCCGATTGGGTTCCCCTCTGATAGACTGCACTTGAATAGTGCTTTGGATACTTCATACCGCTCATGCCTTGCCTACTCCTGAAAGAGCTTCGTCAAATTTACGATCATATCGTACGCCTCCATGTTCTCATGTTGCTTCTGAAGTTCAGAGATCATGGTGCAAAGCATGAAACAAGTCATATCATTATTTTCATCCAAATATTTCTGATGTGCCCTCACGGTAGCTAGAACAGCATCTTCAGCTAGTAGTTCTGGGACAGGAGTGTCTAAGATGTACAACTTATTTTCTTGCTTGAGAACTATTCTCAAGTTTTTGTACCAGTCTAGAAAATTGGTTCCTGAAAACTTGTCCTTCTCAAGGACAGAATGCATGGATGGTGTCGATGTTTCTTGATTGTTTGCCATTATAATTCCAAAAGATGAGTAACATGTAGTTTTAGTATTTGCGAACAATTAACTACATTTAACAATGGCTACATTATTAAATATAGTTCCCACTATTTTTCTCGGACTAATAGCCCTCACCATTAATACGAAAAATATCATATACTTTCCAGTGGGTCAAGATCCTTATTTCACTTCCTCCTTGAGCTTGCTTTGGCAAGTCACCCAAAGATCAGTTATTTAGGTAGGAAGAATTTCTAATTGCATTATATGCAACTCTTGGTTCAATTAGGTGAATAACCCCTTATTATTTATCTATCCCATAGATAACTCCTAATTGCCTTGCATTTAAGTTTTCAGTCCTAATGAAATAACCTATTTGTGATCAACCTCTTACTTCAACAATCACACATTACTAGCTTGTGCCGCCGCGTCTTGCTTTGACAAGCCCGAATTTAATAGACCCTGATCATGACAGGTGTTAAGTAAGAGAAGGCAAAACGCAATATTCATTGTTTGAGGGATTTTCATGTCATTATTAATGGTTGTGTTGATCCCTTCAACTGATCTACTTATTTGGATTGGGCAATCCAAAATAAATGATCGACCTAGTTTATTATTATCTTGTTATGTCTTGCAAGCATCAACCATACACCAAAATAAATAACAAGACAATAAATAAATAAACAAATAAATAAACGTGGTATGGATATGGCCTCTAATACTAAGATATTCCCAAGCCAATGAGAATATCTATAAGACCTAAAGTGACAAGCTCATATCCATGTGCCTCCATCTTTAGTCCACGCCTCCTAGCTTGTGGGTCTTCATCGTCTTGTGGTTTCTTTAGTCTTTGATCTTCTTCTCCATGCCTTGGATATAATCTATCTATATAATACTAGCTATAATCTATACTAAATAGAGAGACCTCACGGGGGAGGGAAAAGACGACATGCATGCCGTAAAATAATTAATTACACTAATTACAATAAACCAAAACGAACACAAACCTCAAAAGTAAACATCCACAAGCTAGGCCATATTCAACCACCATGCGATAAATCACTTAATACAATTAAAATCCAATTTTAACGCGCTTGGTCAATTATAGTTGATTTTAAGATTTTCTGGGGTCAAACGGTCCAAGTGATCACGCCAATCCAAAACCCCGAACCACAAGGACCGGTTGGGCTAGCCCTAGCCGATCGGACCACCGACTAGGTTAGCGGGCAAGGGGAGGGGCGGAAGGCTAGGGCTGAACCCCTATAGGGTTGTTTCCAAAGCTTTCCTTCTTCCCTTGCGAGCATATTCTCAATTGTAGAGAAAAACCCCTTTTCCCCCCAATTAAGCCCAAACCCTAGCTTTTCAAACCCCAAAACTCACATCATATGTGAACAAAACTCTCCAAACTTTATAGGATATGTAAACTTGGCTCATTCCCTATTGAATCATATTCAATTTGCATCATTATGCCAATATCATTTTTTTGTGAAAAGTAACGATACAGTGTAAAAACTAAAAAAACAGTAACACATAAATCACGATATGCACTACAACCTATGGCTCTGATACCACTGTAGGGTTTTGATTCAGGAAGATTCTCATTGGATCACTCTTTGCTATTTTTATTGGACCCACCTACAAGATCCATCGGGTCATGCAAGATATGAATATAATAAAGGAAATGTGGATGCATTTGAGCACAGTCTATGGACTAGACATGTACTCATGGTCCACGAGATTGCAATTCGATCGAATATAAGGGATACGAGAGTTACAATTTTCATTATCTTTTCAAAATGGTGAAGAGCGCCTGCTACTGGCTCATCTTCAATGAGTATAGAGTATGGATCTTCCGATATGCAAGAACTCACAGCAGTCACATGCCACGGCCACAAAATACTTTGTAGATGATTCGGATGAAGAATGAGAGAGACTAAAGTAGCTATGTGCAGCCCCACTGTTCAAGTGGGAGATGTTAGCAAATTACATGTAGTGCCCAATGGTGTAACACCCCGTATATTCGTCAGGGGTAAAATGGTAATTTATAAAGTTCGATACTTCTTTTATTTGTGAAATAGCGTTTGGGTGATTTTTTTTTAATAGTTAGGAAATGTGTGTGACGATTCTTAGGAAATATTAGAAATAGTATTCCTAGTCTCATATATGATTGTGTCTATTTATTCTTGAGCGTGTGTGAGACCACCGCGAATAATCTTACATATGTCACACCCAATAACTCTAAATTCTTGAGCACCTAAAGCACCTTAACACTCCACTCATCTTCTTCATGAAAATTTCTCTTCTCTAGAAAGCTTCTCCACCGGCATTGTCACCCTCACCATCACATCCATCATTTTATGTTACTATTTGAGAACATGATATCCACTAGATTAATTGTGTAACTCATCTCCTCCTTCCCCTTCTCAGTCACCAGCAGCTCATCCTCCTACTAGATTAATTGTGTAACACCCCCAAATTGAACAAACCGGAAACCCGGGGGTGTCACTCCGTACCCGAGGTTAAACCCGGACACAAGGAGGTTTAGATATAGAAAATCTAAACAAAACTTCCATAAACTTTTAAAGTAATACTTTATTGACAATTCAAATCCTTGTGCCACTAACATGGGCAAATCTATCTAAACAGAGTTCTATATGAAGGTTCTAAGAATTTAAATGTGATCTACTACTTGTATAAGTGATGATTCACGTCCCCGCTAAGCTATGCTCCCATCATGTATACCTGTGGTGCAGAAAACAAAAGAGAACACCACAATTTCCATAGTCAGCGGAAATACTGAGTAAATAACACCCAAGCATGTAAACAGATTATGAAGTAATTTGAAAACCAGTTTGTAGTAGTTTTGCTAAACAAAGTGAAAGTAAAAGCTTTGACCCTTTTATGAAAGAAATAAGATGAGAGATTCCAAGTTCATTTATATTTTCCTAAATCACATCCATTATCCAATTCATGGGATTCCAAAACTCATAATATTCCATTTTCCATTAAAAACATCCAATCCAAAACCAATTTGTTAATTTGTTGATACGGGGAACAACCAACCACTTCGCAAGCATCCAAGACCTTAAGTGTCGACACCCCCTTACAGATTTCTTGCGGCCAGAAGAGTGAGTACAAGGAGCTATCCGGGAACTTGCAACCGGATTAAATAAATTAAATTGGACGAGAGACCGAAGTCAATACGCCCAATGCCAATAGTAACAATACAACAACAATCCCCGCACAACTCTTTCACTTTACGTTATCATCGATTATTAGATTGCAGTGATATTTTCAGAGAAACATTTCAACAATTTGAACAATTATTCAAGTAGCACATATTTTGCATAAAATCATTTTGAGACAAGTAGGAATGAAAACATTTGACACGAAAAGAGGAATGGGCGCTAGGCCTGGCATGTTTACTTACCTTTAATCTCAAGCAAAGCAAAACACTTCCTAGTAATACTCGACGTATCATTCGTCAACGAAATTTGTTGCCTACAAATTTAATAATATCCTAATCAACACATTGCACACAAAGTCCTATAGGTAAATGAAATATATCCCTTACTAACTCTTCCCAACCTTTGCTAAGGTGAACAACCCCTTTTATAATAAAATACGCTTTTATAAAGTTAGCGTTTATTATTGTAAAACATAGCTATAGTTATAAAAATATAACTTATAAGATTAACTAATTATTTCCCTTATTATAGGGTAGAGAAGCATATTATTTTTCCCCAAAAAAAAAATAATTCTAATAGTAGTTCCTCCCAAACAAACAAGTCTTAGTAGAGAGCATAAGTTAAAAACTAACTAACTTTTATTTAAAAGAAATAATAAATTTATTTGAAGAAAATAACTTATTCTAATTTGTTATAAGCTTATAAAAATAAATTAGAAATATATATTTAATCACCCTCATATTATATTTTTATTTTTGAGTAAAGATGAGTACCAAAAAGATCATTCTAAGCTTGTGCAAAAAGAATTGTCCCTTATGAGGTTTGAACCCATCTCAAACTTCACCAAAGCTTTAAGTGTAAGCTTTTAACCACTGGGCCAACTACCTCTTTGTTCTCTCCTTCCCAACTAATTATATTAAATAACAGTAAAGAGGGAAACAAAACAAAAACAAAAAAAGGAAAGGAAAACCCAATCGGGTTGTTACCCGAGAGAGAGAGAACGGGACAGAGATGGTTGCGAGGACGACGCCGGAGACGCCGGTGGTGGCAGACGACGAGGACGGCGGCGCCCGGCGACGGAGACGCCGGCGGCGGCGGCAGCCGGGCAGCGGCGGACGGGAAAGAGAGAGAGAGAGAGAGAGAGAGAGAGAGAGAGAGAGAGAGAGAAATTGAGATTGAGAGATGAGGGATTGGTGAGAGAGATTGAGTTTGGTAGCTTCAATGGGTGTGAGAAATTTCTGAGATTGATGGGTTTATATAGGTAGAGAGGTGAAGAATTAAACCTCCATGAGGAAACCCACTTCGAAAATTTTGGTTTTGAATCGGGACAAAAAATTGGAAAAATAGGATTGCTTGATGCTAAATTGTCGAACTTCGTTGAGTTTGAAACGTATTGGGATTGAATTGGGACGAAAATCAACAAGTTTGAAGAGAATTTGGAGTGGTGATGGTGGTGGATGGTACTCTTCCGTCCATGGAAGAGTTGGAGGAAGAAGATGATTCTTTTTTGGGTTAAAGACACTTTCACCCTACTAAATTAGGCTTAGTACAACTACCACCCCTTTTAGTTAAGTAAAAGACACTATAATAGTTATAAGAAAATACATAAAAGCACCTAGGTAGTTTATAACATTAAAAATTAACTTTTAAATAATTATAACTAGTACCCAAACTTATATTATTGTCATATTGACACCAAATAATATCTTAAAATATAATAGTAGCATATTAACACCCAATACTTATAATAATATTATATTAACACCCAAATGTTATAGTAATATCATAAATACTCGTATTCACAAAACGGGGTATTTCATCCTTCCCCCCTTAAAGAGAGCTTCGTCCTCGAAGCTTAAACCAACTTCTCAATAACCACTAAAGTATGATTCTCCACTCTAGGGTTTAAACACTAAATGCAAACCTAATGTTATGCATGATGAACAAATTTCTGTAAGGATGTACTAGGATGATGTGCTTCAAAACCAATGCTTCAAAACCGAATGATTACATCCTTCCCCCCCCCCCCCTTGAAGGAGTGACGTTCTCGGAACTTAAAATATCTCTTCAAAAAAGTGAGGATACTTCTTCCTCGTACCATCCCCTACTTCACATGTTGCCTCCCTTGTGAGGTAATTTGGCCATAAGCCCTTTACAATCCTAACATTCTTGTTACACGTGCCCCTTGTAATGGTATCTAGAATCATAACATGGTCAAATCTTCTGATTCGAGATCCGATACAGGAAATGGTATGGAAACAATTTCTAAGTTGCTACACATGCAACAAGGTATTGCCCAAACTTTCCTCTTCTGTTTTCAAGACATAGTCGTACGTGATCATTTGATCAGGTGGTAAGGCTATGGGGTAGGGATCACATCTATCGCCTATTGATCATTTTCTATCTTATCATGCAGCATTATAAAGATGCAATAATATCACATATCTCATACCATTCAACTTAACAAGTTTGATCGTCATTGGTTATTTATAACCAATCTTCCAAGGAAAATGTTGTTCTTGGGCTTACATTCCCATAGTAGGTCTCACAAAGATACTAGTGTTCTCCATATAGGAGTAACCTCGTAATTCAAAATAACAATCACAAAATCTGAGCCAGAGTCAAGATTATTACATAAATTTATTCGTTCGAATATTCCAAGTATATAAAAACAATGTCAAAAGAAAGTTCACATGCGGATTTGTCTCTTAGTTGTTAGGTCTACCCTTTGAACGCGGTCTTTGGTATCATATACAATAGTCTTTATTATAATCCCCCTTCCAAATAATTACAAGCACACTCTTACAATCACTCAACAAGAGGTAGAACCTCTAGTAGCCGAAAAAAACATACAACTTTTAGATTAGCTCCTTCGTGGACATCCATCCCATGAATCGAACAATGATTCGAGTGACAAGGCTCCAATAATACACAACCTATGACAAAGTGCCTCAATTACATCAAGATTTAGATTATAACACGGCTACTGAGATCACGCCCACAACTTAATCATTGCCGAAGAAAATACCCTTATTGCTTCAGTCATCAACCCAAATAAGTATTGCCATTGTCTCATAAGCGGCTCTTCACAGAGAGTAAGTTCATAGAATCTCCCAAGTTTGAAATTCGTACTCTTAGTGAACCTAAGCGTAAAATAAATCAAAGATTCTAGATTACGATTCCCTAAATAATGAAAACGCATCCAGACGAATTTGTATGGCTCTAAAGACGATTCATAAACAAGGAAATATCACGTTCCCTTAACAATATTTAAGTGAACTCCAAAACTGATTCCCAAGGTCAAAACTATATCCGAATGGTACAAAACGTCTCATCTAACATAATAGAGAATCGACGATATAGTGCACAAGACTCCAAAGCGACATGGTTCCTCCTATCCTTAGACACTTAACCATAGCCTGTGATATATGATGTTACCCGGTGGTTCCCTTTACCGTTGTTTTCCTACCGTCATTTGAAAATTCGCCTCGAGCTAAGGAAATAAATAAAAATAAACCATGTGTATCAAAAATAATACGATACTGGGGCACATACTCCAAGCAACTTATTCATATTCAAATAGGTTCAACAATAACGAGACTCGCAAGCTAGTATCCGAAGTCGCCTTTGGTGATAAATCATTAAAACCATATTTCTGTTAACAAAGCTCCAAGTACATCGTCCGAGAAGATTACAACAACTAGGCTGACTCATTTATCCCGGTACGCCATTGATTTATGTAACTTCAAGGAATTCAATATAAGCATAAATCTCGACAAATATTTTAGAGGTTGATAACCATTCCATTATCCCAAATAGTAGTTTAGTGACAATGCTCCAATCACATACGCCAAAAAAGTTATAAGCCAACTACTCCAACGTGAGACCATACTAAAATAAGTTAGACTAGACTAAAAATTTATCTCATTGCTAGCACCAAGGTATTAGAAATCTTCCAAAATTTAAATCAATAACTCCAATGACAACTGTCACAACATCATAAACTATTTGTCACTAGAAACAAGGTCCGCAAATCAGCCAAGGTTGAACATCGAAACTCTCAGTCAGATTGAAAATAAACAAATGGATGAACTATATTACGCTTATACAAGAATTATGACACCCAAGGGCAACCCATGAACAAAGAAACGTTTATTTCCTCGAATAATAGCTAAGTAACAAGGCTCCAAACATAAATACCAAATGTAAACGATAACATTCTTGTGACCCATAGTACTGCATTCGGTAACTCCAATGGTCTAAAAGATAACAAACAAATCTTAGCCTTTCACCCTCAACTCTAATTTACATGAGTGATTCCCCATTTTACTTATTCATTTACGGTCATATATAGACAATGATGGAGATGAAAAAGTTAAATATAAGCTCCACTAAATATAGGCAAGACAAGATAAGAATAGGTACATGCACTAATACAACAATGCGATTCATCAAGACTAGGTAAAAATACTCCAACCAAAAGGGAACTCCATTATTCTTTGATAGACATTTCAACTAGAATCCCAAGATTACATTTTCCTAACCACTTTAAAGTTGGCTCTAAAATAAATTGGAATATTTGGAGAATTCCAAATACATAGTTATCAAAACGCTTTCTAGGCAAGGGTGGGTGGGAAACCTCTATCGTCCACGCTAATTCCTTAGTCTCTCACTTCTCCTAGGTCTTCCATAGGTTCCTACCAAGGCTTGTGAGCCAACAACAATGTACACTTCTTGAAGTGCGGTTTTATCATCCATTGGCCTTGATGTAAATATTTTTACTTGGGAAGGTACTAGCCTCCCTCATCACCTAAATCATTATACTATCTCTTAATTAGAAATCCAAGAATTCTCATCAAGTAACGACTCCACAATTCAATAACTCTGGACCAGGACGTTGTTGCATACCCATCTTCCAACAAAAGTGAAAACCCAATGGTCACACCTATCCAGGGTTCTCCGATAAATTCCCAATTCGACATACCCTCCAAGAAAGGTTTTCTTGTCGGATGGCTTACCTGAAAATTCTCCGCTGTTGGATTCACTAGGTCGACGGCCATATCGACCAGAGTTAAAGGATACTTCTATTAGACATCAAACATAAAATATTATTCTACCATAAGGGTATTCTAAGGCTGACTCCCAAACAATTACACACTTAGCAACTTCCATCTAACATTTTACCCAAGAATCCCCAAAACTCAACGACATTTATAAGAGACAGCACAATGCTGGAGATCAGACTCTCAAGTAATGTATTAAGATCCCAAAACTTGTTCAACAACGAAACTCTGAAGTCCAAATAAATGGTAAAATGCTCAAATTATACCCCGGAATACAAGACTCTAATGAGATGGTTGTGAGAAACTGTCATCAATGAAAGAAAATTAAACTCCTCATGTACATTATCGATAAATAGAGCTCCAAGTATAATGTCAATATTTTAGCATTTCCCAACACATTTAAAACTCTCAAATAATCTCTATAATAATTTAATATACTGAAATCTCCAAAGTAGCCAACTCAACCGCAATATGGTTTCGCATAAACGCCCAAAAGTCTAAACTTCGACAAACTGGCTAAGAAGTATCTAAAACTACCAAATTGAAATAAAGTATGCAAACATCTCTCAAACACTTTCGTCTTGACATAATATAAATACATCTTGTTCCTCCAACATTATTTTAAAAACTCGTACCCAACCGAATGCGTAGGTACTTCAAAATTTCTCGATACGAGCTCATTTATCCTATTTTCCCGCTCAAACAAACTTTGCTCGAATGGTATTTGCATAACTACCAAAATTATTTTGAATCCACATTCATCGGGTTCGAATAGGTAAGAAATTTTTAACCGTCTTTGTAACAACTATTTCTAATGTTGTATGTGTGGTCTAATGTCCTACACTATAGCCTATTGTATCATTTATAAAGTATCATGGAGTTCAAGTAAACATAAATACATGGCATATAATATCAATTATGCATGAAATATAATACATTGATCATCATACAATCAATTACACATACAATTTTCACATAGACTGAACACATCTTATTTCTCATGTTTCTTTGAGAATTAGAAAAGTGATCAAAATGGTAAGAAAAGTTTATGAAATTTGGTGTGAAACAACCTCTATGAGTCTAATTTCATAATCGAGAAGAATCAACTCAACATAATTTATAGGTTCCAAATTACACAGAGAATAGCATAGCTGCTGTTATAAGCCACAAGAACAGAAACTTCAACTTCACCAAGTCTTAAACTGACATTTACTTTCTAAAAATGGTATAGGATTTCACCTAGATATAGCCATATGTGTCTACCAATCACCCTAAAAGTTTGAGACTCGTTCAAAATCTTTAAGATAGGTTAAAGGAAAAAATACTACAGATGGTCACTTGCAATTCTGCTCCTCCATAACGGACTTTGGAAATTCGTATCTAAATCTCCAGAATTTAGTTGAGATTGGAATTTTTATGACATGTTCCTGAACATGTCTACTACCTAATAAAAATTCAGAGAAAAATAACTCAACATTTAAACGTGTCTGCTACACCAAATACCATATGCTGTACAGATTCAAACTCCACAAACTTAGCGCCCTCGCGTTCTAACACTATGAATGTCTTCTATGCACTAATCAACGATGACGAAACACAAGACATCGTTAATTCTTCAATTCATACTCCAAATAAATAAAACATAAATTTATTCAATTCCAAGATGGTTCCTCAAAACATAAGTATTATCCCTCATCATGAAAGCAATATTTAATCTACGCCAATCACTAATGTTTATATCTAGCCCAAAAGTGGCTTATGCAAAATTCTAAGAAACCTTAAAGTATTGTTTGCCTTAATGGTTTTATTCCAAAGTAAAACTCCAAAAGCATTTGAAGTCTAAGAAATTAAAGAAGCCCAATATATCTACTTCTCACAATTATTCACACTTGCTTCTGATTCCATGTCTTTCCTAGGGTTATCCTCGAACTCATCATTCTAACTAGGACATTCCACAATATCCTCATCTTCACTAGAATCTATTACGATCCTTTGCCATTGACCATGAGCCTTCATCAACATTTACACATATAGTCGGCATTCACCATCAACTCATTTGATAGCATAGTTAGCCATAATATCGCTATACTTGGCGATAATCTCCCAAAATATGGGCCCCATAGATAGAGCATTCACTATACAATAAGCTTGGAAAGCGGGATTCCGATATCGAGTAAACTCCAACGCATTAAACTTATCCTCACAATACTGGCATAACACGCTTCCTTGCGGTTCTCTTAGTTCTAGCCATCTATAAAAAAAAAGAAAACGACTCCATATACTCTCTTACTCCACAACTTATATCATAAATCAAAAATGTTTGCCCTTATAAAATAAGTACATACTCCCAAAACTTCAATTTTGATCACACGAGACTTTCGAAAACAATTCACAACTTTTGATTACCCAAACAATAGACACATAACCAAACTCCAATCAACAACTTTAAACCCAAATACTTAGTTAATCGGGTAGGCCAAAGTTCTTAGCTAGGAGAGGGCGGGTGGGGATACCAGCTCACTAAGCCTATCTTCTAACGACTTAAACACGTAATAACCCTATTCAAGACTACCCAAATCCCCAACGGCTTGTCCAATTTTAGATTCTTTACCTAAGTCCATTTTAATTTCCCTACGGGTTTTAATTCCTTTTTGGATAACCTGGCTCTGATACCAACTGTAACACCCCCAAATTGACCAAACCGGAAACCCGGGGGTGTCACTCCGTACCCGAGGTTAAGCCCGCATACAAGGAGGTTTAGAGATAGAAAATCCAAAAAAAACTTCCATAAACTTTTAAAGTAATACTTTAATGACAATTCAAATCCTTGTGCAACTAACATGGGCAAATCTATCTAAACAGAGATCTATATGAAGGTTCTAAGAATTTAAATGTGATCTACTACTTGTATAAGTGATGATTCACGTCCCCGCTAAGCTATGCTCCCATCATGTATATCTGTGGTGCAGAAAACAAAAGAGAACACCACAGTTTCCAAAGTCAGCGGAAATACTGAGTAAGTAACACCCAAGCATGTAAACAGATTATGAAGTAATTTGAAAACCTGTTTGTAGTAGTTTTGCTAAACAAAGTGAAAGTAAAAGATTTGACTCTTTTATAAAAGAAATAAGATGAGAGATTCCAAGTTCGTTTATATTTTCCCAAATCACATCCATTATCTAAGTAATGGGATTCCAAAACTCATAATATTCCATTTTCTATTAAAAACATCCAATCCAAAACTAATTTGTTAATTTGTTGATACGGGGAACAACCAACCACTTCGCAAGCATCCAAGACCTTAAGTGTCGACACCCCCTTACAGACTTCTTGCGGCCATAAGAGTGAGTACAAGGAGCTATCCGGGGACTTGCAACCGGATTAAATAAATTAAATTGGACGAGAGACCGAAGTCAATACGCCCAATGCCAATAGTAACAATACAACAACAATCCCCGCACAACTCTTTCACTTTACGTTATCATCGATTATTAGATTGCAGTGATATTTTCGGAGAAACATTTCAACAATTTGAATAAGTATTCAAGTAGCACATATTTTGCATAAAATCATTTTGAGACAAGTAGGAATGAAAACATTTGACACGAAAAGAGGAATGGGCGCTAGGCCTGGCATGTTTACTTACCTTTAATCTCAAGCGAAGCAAATCACTTCCTACTAATACTCGACGTATCCTTCGTCAACGAAATTTGTCGCCTACAAATTTAATAATATACTAATCAACACACTGCACACAAAGTCTTATAAGTAAATGAAATATATCCCTTACTAACTCTTCCCAACCTTTGCTAAGGTGAACAACCCCTTTTATAATAAAATACGCTTTTATAAAGTTAACGTTTATTATTGTAAAACATAGCTATAGTTATAAAAATATAACCTATAAGATTAACTAATTATTTCCCTTATTATAGGGTAGAGAGAGAGAACGGGACAGAGATGGTGGCAAGGACGACGTCGGAGATGGCGGTGGTGGCTGACGACGAGGACGGCGGTGGCCTGCGACGGAGATAGCGGTGGCGACGGCCGGGCGGCGGCAGCCGGGTAGCGGCAGACGGGAGAGAGAGAGCGAGAGAGAGAGAGAGAGAGAGAGAGAGAGAGAGAGAGAGAGAGAGAGAGAGAGAGAGAGAGAGAGAGAGAGAGAGAGAGAGAGAGAGAGAGAGAGAGAGAGAGAGAGAGAGAGAGAGAGAGAGAGAATTGAGATTGAGAGATGAGGGATTGGTGAGAGGGATTGAGTTTGCTAGCTTGAATGGGTGTGAGAAATTTCTGAGATTGATGGGTTTATATAGGTAGAGAGGTGAAGAATTCAACCTCCGTGAGGAAACCCACTTCGAAAATTTTTGTTTTGAATCGGGATCAAAAATTGGCGAAATTGGATTGCTTGATGCTAAATTTTCGAACTTCGTTGAGTTTGAAACGTATTGGGATTGAATTGCGACGAAAATCAACAAATTTTAAGAGAATTTGGAGTGGTGATGGTGGTGGATGGTACTCTTCCGTCCATGGAAGAGTTGCAGGAAGAAGATGATTCTTTTTAGGGTTAAAGACACTTTCACCCTACTAATTTTAGGCTTAGTACAACTACCACCCCTTTAGTTAAGTAAAAGACACTATAATAGTTATAGGAAAATACATAAAAGCACCTAGGTAGTTTATAACATTAAAAATTAACTTTTAAATAATTATAACTAGTACCCAAACTTATATTATTGTCATATTGACACCAAATAATATCTTAAAATATAATAGTAGCATATTAACACCCAATACTTATAATAATATTATATTAACACCCAAAAGTTATAGTAATATCATAAATACTCGTATTCACAAAACGGGGTATTTCATAAGTCATCTCCTCCTTCCCCTTCTCAGTCACCAGCAGCTCATCATCCTACTTCCCCATCACCTCTATAACCACCATCTTCAACACCTTCAACAGAACAACCTCCTCGATATTTTTCCTCTCTGCTCCCCCCCCCCCCCGCCCCGTCCTCTCTTTTCTGCAGACCAAGAGTAGTAGCAGAACTAGCCAAGCACCACCCATCTCCCACCACCCTTCCCGGCGAGACTTTTTGAAAAATCCACCAACACCTAGAGCTCTCAGCTCTCTGCCTCCGTCTCAGTTCCTCTCTATTTCATTCTTGGGTTCGAATCCAAAATAAGAAGAATGAACCAACAATGAAGTAGCAGCAGCAACAACCACCAGATGCTACCACCGCCACCACCCTTCCTCCATGGAATCCCGCGTCGAGCTCGTCGATGCTTAACCAGCGCAACCCACTCCCTGTCGCTCCTTCCAGGAGACTCTTAGACCCCGTCAAAGTCAGCAGAAGGATCGATCTCAACAAGGAGGTCATTAATGACGTCTTCGAGCTCTACCACCGTGATCGTCGACATGAGTTTCGACCCGACCCAATTCTTGACCATTTCTTGCAATTTTTGGTGCTGGTATGCTCTAAACCTCATTATGAGTTTATTTAAATAGTAAAAATCGTGTCTTGAAGCTTGATTTTTTGTTTAGATCGATGGATTTGAGAATGCATGTTTAGCGGGTTAAAGTGTCTTTTACATAAACATGTTATAGTGTAAAATACGGGGTAGTTGATTGTAATTAAGGGAATCTGATAGGAAGTTGGCATCTTTTATTAAATATGTTTTTGAGTGGCTGGGGTTCCCAGCTGTCTTTAAGAATAACTAAGCGGCATTTACATGTCGTTTATTTAAACACTATATTGTACGCAAAAAATAAAATTTATTTTTGAATCAAAAATATTTTTCAAAAATCTAGTTATGTTTTATTGAAAAATAAATGATTATTGTGTTGAAATTTTGGTGTTGAAATTTTGGTATTCAAAAATGCTAGTACTCTCCACGAAAAAGTAATTCTGGTGTTGAAATTTTTTCGGAAAAGTTGATTTAAACATATAACTAGTTATGTTTTATTGAAAAATAAATGATTATTGTGTTTAATCACATAGCTCTCATTTCGGTTTTGATCAAACACTTGTAACATGATGCTAGCCTCACTATAAACATCGTGTGGAATATTTAGAAGGCGTTTTATCTATAAGCTCAATTTTTTTACCTATCAAAATTGTTCATACTTTAGAACTATTGCTCTTATTCAATTTTTATAAATATAACTTAACATTTGATTAATCTTTTCTTCACCAAAATTTCCAAGTTCCTTTTACTAAGAAGATTTTTGTAAATAAATCATCTCTTTAAGACATACTAAATAGGATCGAATAGTTGTTGTTCGAATAAACGAGTTATAAGATTTTATAAATATACTTTTATACTCAATGTTTTATAGTTTAGTTTTAAAAACTTGAGTGTCATCAAGTATAGCCAGGAATAGCATTGTTTATGGGGAAAAAAATTTGGTATAGAATTCACGTAGTACTTTCGCTAGAATTCATAGCGTATATTCGAATAGTTGTACTTTTGTTGATTTAGATAATTTAATTTGTAGGTGACGAATTTGTAGGCGTGGACTTCATAGGAACTCTTTCGTGATAGTATAAAACGGATCAAGGTGAGTATACATGTCAATCGTTGTGTGCCTAGCTTATTTCGTGTCTAAATATGATTTTATTACTTGTCTCAAAATTTGTTTCACGAAGTATATGTTTTTAGTTGAGACTTGAGTAAGTTTTGAAATAGATGTTTTGAGAATGTCACACGAGAATCATAAATCAAAAATAATGAAAATTCTAAATATCGTTATATAATAGAGAGTTTGGTCGGGTAGACTTCGGTTACTCGAACCGTATTATTTTAACCTAGTCGCAACCTGCCGGGTCGCTCCATGTACTCACCTCTCTGGCCGCGAGGAGTCTTAGGGGGGTGCCGGCACTTAAGGTCATGACTTCTAGTGAAAGGATAGCTTTTTCCCATATCAACAACTTAATAATGTGGCAGTTGAGGAAAAGATATTTACTTATGAAATAAGCGAAGATATAGTTTGGGAGCGGTAGTCCCCGTTTAAGAATCAAAGAAAGTCTGAAAAGCAAGGTAAATAAAGAGAATTCTATGTGATGCAAGTATTCATGTTTCATTTCGCAAGATATGTTTTCAGTTATGATCCCTTCTGTGGCTTTGTTTTTAAAAGATTTGATGCTTCCTCATATGTTTACAAGATCGGGTGTTGCTCACTCAGTATTTTATTGCTGAATTTCGAAACTGAGGTCCCTGTTTCCTTTATACCACAAGTATAGAAGCTGGAGGCTATGGGGAAGTTGGGTACGAGACTCATTTAGAGTGATGACATAGCATGTAGCTAGTCTAATTATAACGTAGTAGTTTGTAATGATGTGTGTAAGACTTAAAGACTTATGTAATGTTTAATAGTATTGTAATATATGGATGTTTAAGTTATGATCTCCACGGACACTTTCAGCATCGCCTCCTTGGGTTTCGGGTCCTTAAAGGAAGGCTTGGGGATCACAGGTCGTTGCAGGTGGTTTAGAGCATGGAATCCAGTAAAGGATTTACCTAAATGGCTATTTAAAATGAACATATGGCAAGATAATCAAAATTTTGAAAAGCCGATTGGATTATGGGTAGCCTAAGTATCAGTCTTGATTTTTCCTGCCCACCCTCATTATGTCTTCAGACGTGTTACGTATTGCGCAATATGATATGTTTGAATTGTCTAGATTGATTTGAGATGTATTATGTTGGTTTTGGATAGATGTTACTTCCATGATGGAAGAAATAGATAGAGATGGACTTTATTTGTACTTAATATACTCACTTGCAAAGATCAGTTATACTATTTTATCTGCATAAATGAACTACACTGGTGAAATAAGCTATAGATTGATTTTTTTTTGCGTTTCATTGGTTGTGCATAAATGTTACTTTCGTGATGGAAGAAAGAGATGGGGATAAGCTTTGATTTGTATTTGATGTACTATCTTATCAGCAGAAATAAGTTCTACTTGTGAAAATGAGTTATGTATGTGATGTGAAAGTTGCTATATGATGCATGTTATGCTGCTTTATATAATAGTTATGTAGTATATACTGATAGTATTACATTATAAGATGGTTTGTTCTAATCCCCAAGACCAATATAGCATAACCAAAGATACCCAAGGGTGTGACCCTTCTAATACTTATGAGCAAAGTATCGGGTTCCGACTATAGGAGACTTTGGGCTAGGGGACGTAACTGGAATGCTAAGCTATCTGACTTGAGTACCTAGTTCCATCACCTAGATTTTTGAAGAATCTGATGACGTGTTGGAGGAACTGGTTGGGATAGTATTATCCAGCAGGAGCTCATAGTGGAAATGTAGGAAGAATCGTGGTGTTGACAAGGATCAAAGGAGAAGCTGCTCATGGAGTTTTCACGGGTACTTTCCTTGTCTTTCGGAAACCATCTTTCGTATTGATTGATTCAAGTGCATCGTATTCTTTGATATCGTCTTCGTTAGTTGAGAAATTGGGTGTGCATTTCTATCTGTCCATGTAGCGACACCTATTGGCCATATAATTGTGTGTGACACCGTGCTCAAAGAAGTAAAGAAGGAAATTCTAACAATTTCCCTACCCGCCAACCTAATCAATTTCGACCTAGGAGGCATATATGTGGTCCTTGGAATGGACTGGCATGGGAAGTACCGGGTAGTTACCGGCTGCCATGATCAAAAGGTTGAATTGAAGGGACCCAAAGGAGAAAGATCACTTACCGTAGTGTCACTACGGAACCTTGCATCAGACTAGTGTCAGCAATGACCATAGTCAACAAAGTAAGGAAGGAAAATTCAGCCTACGTGTGTTATGTCCAAGACGTATCTAGAGGGAAGCTGTGTTGGAAGAGATAATAGTCATGAAGGAGTTTCCTAATGTGTTTCCGGATGAGATATCTGGAGTGCCACCTCAGAGAGATGTGGAATTTAATTCTAGAATTAGCACCAGAAACTGCACCTATCTCCAAGGCACCGTATCGGATGGAACCAGCTGAATTGAAGGAGCTAAAGGACCAGTTGCAAGAACTTATACAGAAGGGCTATATACGACTAAGTGTGTCACCTTGGGTAGTGCCAATGTCGTTCATAAGGAAGAAAGACGGAATTTTAAGGCTATGCATTGATTACCAGGAGCTGAACAGTGCAACCATAAGGAACAAATACCCTCTACCATGGATTGACGACTTGTTGATCAGCTGCAAGGGGCTAGAATCTTCTCAAATATCGACCTCCGGTCTGGATACCATCAAATTTGCGAGGCTGAGAAGGCTATTCAGAATACGACTTTTAGCACAAGGTATGGTCATTACGAGTTCACAGTGATGCCATTTGGTTTGACCAACTCCCCTACGGTGTTCATGGATTTGATGAAACGGGTGATAAAGCCATTTCTGGAACTGTTCGTAGTCGTCTTTATTGATGACATCCTAGTGTACTCGAAGAGGATTATGAAGAACATCTTCGAGACGTATTGTAGACTTTGAGGCAGGAGAGATTGTGCGCCAAGCTGATAAAATGCGAATTCTGGTTGGACCGTGTGCTGTTTCTGGGCCACATCATCTCCAAGGAAGGAATAGTTGTGGACCCAGCGAAGATCTCTGAAATTAAAGATTGTCCTACACCAAAGAAAGTATCGGAAAATAGGAGTTTCTTTGGCTTAGCAGGTTACTACAAGCGTTCCGTGAAGGATTTCTCTAAGATTGCCAAACCACTGACTATGCAGACGAAGAAGGCAGTGAAGTATCATTGGGAAGATTGTTGTGAAGAGGTGTTCCAAACTCTAAAGGAGACATTCACTACAACACCAGTCTTAGCTCTACCAAACTACTCTGACGAGTTCGAGGTTTTGAGTGATGCATCGAAGGTATTAGGATGTGAGATAGAAGGGTGATTGCCTATGCTTCCATTCAATGGAAACCCCATGGAGAGAACTACGCCACACATGACTTAGACCGCGCAGCAGTTGTATTTGCACTGAAGATATGGAGGCACCATCGTTACGGCGCAATTTTCAAGCTCTGCACGGATCATCGCAGCCTGAAGTACATTTTCACGCAAAATGTGGAGCAACATACAGCGAAGATGGTTGGAGATTGTCAGGAATTAGGATCTACGCATCCAGTACCAAGAAGGAAAGGCGATTAAAGTTGCAAACGCATTAAGTGGAAGTCGAGCCACGGAAGGAGTGCAATGTTAGTCTTGTCAGACTAGTTATGCCATGAGACCAGGATGCTCGAAGTTAAAGTGGTGGATCAAGAATCGGTGCAGAAGGTGCTTGGGAGTATGATAGTCGTATCTTAATTATTAGAATAAATAAGGAGCAATCAAGTCGGAGACGTGAAGCTCGAAAGAATCAAGAAGCATATTGTAGGAGGAGAGGCCAAGGAGTTCCAGATTCATGAGGATGGAAGCATTTGCTACAAAGGAAGATGGTGTGTACCACAGAAGTGTGCGGAAACCAAGGTGAATTTGATGTGGTAAGCGCACAATACGCCATATTCGGTTCATCCCGGAAGCGATAAGCTTTACAAACACTTGAAGAAGATATTCTGGTAGCCCAACATGAAAAAGGAAGTAGCAGAATTTGTGGCTAGATGATTAACATGTCAGAAGGTGAAATTTGAGCATAAGATGATGGGAGGTATACTCCAACCATTAGATGTTCCAGTTTGGAAATGGGAATCCATTTCGATGGACTTTGTGACAGCCTTTCCAACATCAAAGAACGGTCTCAACCAGATATGGGTTATTGTGGACAGATTAACCAAGTGGCGATAGTCATCCCAATGAAGGACACGTGGAACATGGAGCAAAGGGAGGATGCGTATGTTAAAAATATAGTAAGATATTATGGAGTTCCAAGTTCGATCATATCGGAGAGAGGACCTAGATTTTTTTCTCCTTTCTAAAGAGCACTTCAGGAAGCGTTGGGAACGCGACTGAAGTTTAGTACTGCCTTTCACCTAGACACAAATAGATAGATAGAAAGGACCATTCAGACATTAGAAGACATGTTAAGGGTCTGTGTTATGGAATTTTGAGGTTCATGGGTCGATAAACTATCATTGATAGAGTTCTCCTACAACAACAGTTATCACGCCAGCATTAAGATGGCCCCGTACGAATCGTTGTATGGAATCAAGTGTCTTTTTCTACACTGTGTTGGAGTTACATCATCGAGACGGTCGTAATTGGACCACAAATGATTGAAGAAATGACTGACCAAGTACAACTCATCCAACAATGAATGAAAGCGGCTCAGGATAGACAAAATTCATACAGGGGTTAGAAGGAAGACCATTGGAATTCCAAGTGAGAGAAAAGGCGTTTCTAAGGGTTTCAGCTACTAAGGGAGTAATCAGGTTCAACCTCAAAGGGAAATTAAGCCCTAAGCTTATCGAGCCATACGATATCTTCTAAACGTAACCAGGTTCAACCTGAAAGGGAAACTAGATATACCATCGAATTTGGGATGAGTACAAAACGTTTTTCACGTATCCCAGCTGAGAAAGTATATAAAAGACCCGTCCCATGTATTGGATGCAGAACCAGGTGATTTTGATCCGTCAGTGACCTACGAAGATCATCATGTCAAGATATTATATACCAAGACAAGAGACACGCGTACCAAGAGTGTCAAACTGGTAAAAGGTATATGGACCAAACACCAAAATGAAGAAGCAACATGGGAATCTAAAGAGTAAATGTGGAAAAAGTATTCTCACTTATTTAATGAGGTAAATGGAGTTTCGGGGACGTCACTCTCGAAGGGGGAGAGGACGCAACCCTTTGTTTAGTACCATTATGTTCTTAGTAACCTCACACCATGCCTAACTTTGACCCGTAATAACTGAATGAGATCGTGACCTTACTTTATATGGGGTGTATGTCGCATATAGTATTATCTGCTTCAAATAGTGATTATATGATATGAACTTCTGTGTGAAACTACTTGCAAGCACGTGATTACATCGTGGTGAATTAGCTGCTTAAAGGCATCATGATTATTTATCTGATTTTAAGCTTCGAGGACGAAGCTCTCTTTAAGGGGGGAAGGATGTAATACCCCGTATATTCTTCAGGGGTAAAATGCTAATTTGTAAATTTAGATACTACTTTATTTGCAAAATAGCGTTTGGGTGATTTATTGTATTTTTTTAATAGTTAAGAAATGTGTGTGGCGATTCTTGGGAAATATTAGAAATTGTATTCATAATATTATATATGAGTGTGTCTGTTTATTCGTGAGCTTGTGTGAGACCACCGCGAAATATTTTTCGTAATCTTCCCTTTTTTCTCTCCCCCTCTTCCTCTCTTTTTTGCGGACCAAGAGCAGTAGCAGAAGCAGCCAAACACCACCCAGTTACCACCACCACTACCGGTGAGAGTTGTCCGAAAATCTACCAACATCGAGAGATCTCTGCTCTCACTACCTCTGTCAGAGTTCTTCTGTCTCTCATCTCTCAGATGGGAACCCAAAAGAAGAATAAGGAACCAACGGTGAAGTGGCAGCAGCAGCAACAACCAGAGACTAACACCGCTACCACCGTTCCTCCATGGAATCCGGCATCGAGCTCATTGGTGCTTAACCAGTGCTACCCACTCCCTCCTTTTCCTTCCAGGCGACTCCTAGGACCCCGTCAAAATTAGAAGAAAGCTCGATCGCAGCAAAGGAGGCCATTAATGTCGTTGTCGAGCTCCACCACCGTTACCATCGACGTGAATTTTTACCCGACCAAATTCTTAACCGTTTCTTGCGATTTTTGGTGCTGGTATTCTCTAAATCTCATTGTAAGTTGTTTTTAATAGTCAAAATCGTGTCTTGATGCTTGAATTCCTGTTTAGATCGATGGATTTGAGAATGCGTGTTTACGGGGTTAAAGTGTCATTTACATAAACATGTTACAGTGTAAAATAGGGGTAGCAGATTGTAAATAAGGGAATTTGTTAGGTAGTTGGCATCTTTTATTGAATTGGTTTGTGAGTGGCTACGGTCCCAGCTGTCTTTAAGCATAACTACGCATGATTTACATGTCGTTTCCCTAAACACTATATTATAGCAAAAAATAAAAAAGATATTTTTGAATTAAAAATATTTTCTAAATATACTAATTTTCGTACTCGCCACGAAAAACTAATTCAGGAGTTGAAATGTTTTCGAAAAATTAATTTAAAAATTTAACTATTTATTTTTTATTGAAAGCTAAATACATATTGTGTTTAATCACATAACTCTTATTTCCTTTTTGCTCAAACACTTGTAAAATGATGGTAGCTACACTATAAACATCATTTCATCGTGTGGAAAATTTAGAAGTCGTTTTCTCAGGAAACTCAATATTTTACCTTTAAAAATTGTACATACTTTTAGAACTATCGCTTTTATTCAAATTTTTATAAATATAAGTTAACATTTGATTACTTTTTTCTTCACCAAAAGTTACAATTTCCTTTTACTAAGATGATTTTTCTAAATAAATCTTCTCTTTTCGACATACTAAAAGGATTGAATAGTTGTTTTAAAAAAACGAGTTATAAGAGTTTATAAATGTATTTTCTTACTCAATATTTTATAGTATTCTTTATAAAACTTGAGTGTCATCAAGTATACCTAGGAATAGCATTGTTTATGGGGGAAACGGGTTTATATGGAAGTCAATTATTACTTTCCCTAGAATTCATAGCGTATATTCGAATAGTTTGACTTGTGTTGATTTCGATAATATAATTTGTAGGTGACAAATTTGTAGACACAAACTTCATAGGAACTCTTGCGTGATAGTAGCAAACTAATCAAGGTGAGTATACATGCCAAGCGTTGCGTGCCTAGTTTCTTTCATTTCTAAACATGATTTTATTACTCGTCTCAAAATGTGTTTTATGAAGTATATGATTTTATTAATCGTCTCACTCTCTGGCCTATAGGAGTCTTAGGGGGGTGTTAGCAGTTAAGGCCATCGCTGCTAATGAATGATAGTTTTCCCCATATCAACAATTTAATAATGTGGTAGTTGAGGAAATGATATTTACTTACGAAATAAAGGAAGATATAGTTTGGGAGCGATACTCCCTGTTTGAGAATCAAAGAAAGTCTGAAAAGCAAGCTAAAGAAAGAGAATTCCGTATATGATGCAAGTATACATGTTTCATTTTGCAAGAATATGTTTTCAATTATGATCCATTCTTATGTGGCGTTGTTTCAAAAATATTTCATGCTTTCTGATCTTTTTACAAGCTCGGTTGCTCACTCGTTATTTCATGGGTGACTTTCAAAACTGTGGTTCCTGTTTCTTTCGCACCACAGGTATAGAATCTTGAGGTTATGGAGAAGCTGGGTAAGAGACACACGCAGAGTGATAACAGAACCTGTAACTACTCTAAATATAAAGTAGTATGAAGATTGTAAGGCCGGTAACAAATAAATGATCAAATACCCTAGAATGGGGGTTTAATAGAGTATGTAAACTTTTTCCAAAGGAGTGGATTTTATAAAAAAATGAGAAGAACTTGAAGTATTTCAAAGCTTTGAACTCAGATTCAAGGATTTGAAATGCAAATAGAAAATTTGAAATATACTGATAGTTTTCAAGGTTTAGAAAAACCTTTCAAAGCTTTGAATTGAAACCAGTTTCGAAACAATTATAAAGACAAGTGCAGAACTGAAATGCAAGATCATGAACACAGTATTTTTTACGAATTTCGGTACCAAGTGACCTACTCTCCGCCTGAGGGATCTGATCCCTCTAGGATTTCAATAAACTTCTTATTTATCAAAAGTTATATCAAGCCAAAATAATTGACTTACTCTGTTTCATCTTGTGATTCATTCTAACCTATCTAGGACCTGCTCTAGCTAACTAATACAATACGAATTCTCTATTGTTCCTCTTGAACAACTCAATAGAAAGATGAATAATTAATATAACAAAGAAATATGAAAATGAATCTCAGAAAGAAGAACATTGTGAATACAGTGAAGCAATAAGCTTGAAGTGTTCTTCTGGAAACTGGAGTGGATTGAGAGGTTGTTTGATATCCTTCAGTGATGCTTGTCAAACCGTGAGAGTGTTTGCATGCCTGTGAAAATTCCTTGTGCTTCTGTATTTCTCACAATCACTTCTCTTGTTATGTAAATTGGAATTGCATAATATAAAGGAGGTTTCAAACATAAATCCCTAAAAATTCTCCAGAGATATTTGAATCTCAAATGCTTGCTCCAACGGCTAGCTTCTTGATTTCATCATTGATCTTGTTCTGATCTTCCATCTGTAGGCTTAAGTCTATTTCAGACAAGTTTCCATATCATTAGGATAAATTGCAGACATGGACTTCCTTTTCTGCAAACCTATAAATAATGAATCTTTCTGCAGTAGATAGTTAGCTAAACAAACCCTGCAAACACTTAGGCAAACAATGAGATTAAGGCATGATATAAAACAGAATTAGTTTGTGTTTCATCATATAATAAAGCATGATCAAGTATAAGTGGTTAGAGAATGATTAGGAGGAAGAACTCCCCCTGAGTTCATGCAGTGAATAGTTGTGCAGTTTCAAGACTTTTAAATCAGTTTCAAGGATTTGAACTTATAATCTCTTCTACTGAACTTACAATCTCCCCATTGATGAAAGACAAAACCACTAATATGTTATAAATGTATTTCTGCAAAATATAAACATTAGAGCATAGCAGAAACAATTATATAAGATCATAAACAGATAACTAGCAATTATAAAGGCAGGATCAAAATCAAACTAAGCAAATAATCAAACAAGCAGTTTTAGCAGTACAACTGCCTATTCAAAAACCAAAACCAGATTATCTTGCAGCTAAAAATAATACACCTAAACTTTTCCTAAACTTCTCCCCCTTTTTTACTTTCATCAAAAAAGTGAGAAAAATGTTTGATCATATCTTATTGAAAACATAAAAGAGAGGGTTCAGTTGTTTGGAAAAGAAGAAAGAGAAGGCTAGATTCAAGTCTTTGGATATATTTCTTAGGCCTGCAGCATTTTCCTGGTCATCTTCTTCCTCTTCCTAATCCTCTTGCTGATCTTGTTCCTGTGAACCTTCATCCCTGTCAACTTCATCACCAGACTCATCAGCTACTTCATAATCCTCAAACAAGTCATATGAGGTAACATTTACCGGAGTCTTTTCTTTATGTTTCTTCAGCTTTAAGTCTTTGAGTAGAATGTAATACCCCGATTTTATACAAGAAGCTAATTTGACAATTTTATATAAAGTTTGGGGGTGTAATTGTGATTTATAGAAGTTATGAATTAATTAAATCAAGAATAGGGTTATAATTGTAGTTTTTAGAAAGTTATAAAGTAATTGGATATTATTTGGAGGTTTATAATTATAATTTTCAAGAATATAAAGTTGATAATTTAAAAATAGGGAGGTAATTGTATTTTAAAGAAGTTATATATATTAATCAAACTAAGTGAGAGGCCATAATTGTAGTTTTAAGAAGTTTCAAATCAACTAAATTAAAGAATTGGGTTATATTTGTAGTTTTGAGAAGTAATAAATTAGTTGAAATGAGGTTTAGGGGAGCTGACTGTAGTTTAGAAGAGTTATTTTGAATTTAATTAAAAGTTGGGGAGTTAGTTGTATTTTAGAAGAATACTTGTATGTATATACGTATAGTATAATTATCTTTAACCCGTATTTTACATAACCCGACCCGTATATCCGTATAACCCGTATTTTTAATTAAAAATTATTATTATTATTATATTTTATTTTCTCTCCCAACCTCTTCCCATATTTTTCTCTCTTATTATTTTTCTCCCTTATTTCTCTCATTCTCTCTCTCTCGGCACACCCTCCTCCCTCACACATCACCATCCCTCCTCCCATCGTTTTCTCAACCTCCTCCCTCTTCTCTCTTTTCTTCACCGTACACACACACCCACACACACCCACAACTCCTCCTCTCCCACTTCTAATTTAATAAACTCCTTCCTCCTCCTATTCTTATAATAAATATTCACCATCTCCTATTAAATTAATTCTCCTCCTTCCTCCATCACCCTCACCTCTCTCTCATCTCCCTCCCCATCTCTCTCTCACCGTCACTTTCTCTCTCTCTCTCTCCTCCTCCCTCTCTCGGCAAACACACAACCCCTCACATAACACATCCCTCAATTTTTACTCCCCCTCACCACACAAATACATCCCCCTCTTCCTCCCTCTCACAATCACACAAAAACACACACACCCTCCTCAAATCTCCCTACCTCCTCCTCCTACCTCCTCTTACAATACATCTTCTCCCTCAAATATTTTAATCACCCTCCTCTCCAAATTTCACTATAAATAGAACCATCCTCCATCTCATTTTCACCACCCACACTTCATTCTTCTCCTTCATCACCACCTCCTTCTTCTTCTTCTTCCCCCCGTTGGCCTAACACCACCACCACCACAATCACCATCATCACCAACAACACCCACCTCCCTCACTCTCCATCCTCCTCCTTCTCCCTCTCGGTAAAAACAACATCACCCACCACCATCACTACCACTGCCGACACCACCTCCATCTCCACCACCCACAACACCACCACCATGGCCACCTACGGCACCACCACCATCACCACCATGCCCTCTTAACTCCCTCCACAACTCTCTGCCTCCACCCATCTCCCACCCCTGTCTCTGTCTCTCTCTCCTAAACCCAGCAGAAATAGCCACACCCACACCACCATCATCACCCCCGAGCTCACCACCAACACCGTTGCCATCACCACCGCCACTTCCGGCCTCCATCACCACCACAACTCTCTGCACCCACCTCCCTCTCAATCTCTCTCCCTCTTCCCTGCAAAACCCAGCAGACATAACACCACCACCACCACCATCATCACCATCGGCATCACCTCCATCACCGCCGCCATCTCCACGGGAAACCCCTGCACAACCACCCCTCTGTTCCTCTCTCTCTTTCTCCCCTCGATCCTTCTCCCTTCCTCTCTGTTCGCTGGAACCAGAGACAAACGGAGAACCAGAAGCAGCGGCGGCCAAAGGCCACCGCCGATCGGACCCGCAGGCCCGACCCGACGGGAGACCCCAGCCGCCGGTCTCTCTCTCTCTCCCCTCCGTCCCTCGGCTCTCGTCCACCCTCCTAGGGGTCTGAGCACACTCCAGAAGACCAGCAACAGCCACCCCCACCACCGGAACACCATCTTCTCCGGCGAAGTTCAATACTCCTCCATTCGGTAACCAAATTAGTCGATTTTTGGGTTGAATCCAGTTAATTAGACCTGAATTAAAGTTTTATAACATCAAAATTTCATGGGTAGACTTGGATTTGAAGATTCATGATTTTGGATATGGGGAAGAAGATGAAGAACGATGAAAGGGGTTAGGGGGGCTGATTTTGTCATTAACAGAAAGTTTAGGGTACTAAGTGTTAACTCAGAATCTAATTAAGCTGCTAGGGGGTAAGTAAGTGTTATATTTATAAAATTTGGGGATCTTGTTATAGTTTATATAATCTGATTTCATAAATAAATATAATAATTTCTTAAACAAACTAAAAGAGATTATTTATGATTTTCTCTTATATATATATAAATATATAATCTTGTATAATAAAGTAAGAATAGAGTATTTGTGTAAATTTGGCCATGTTTATAATCTTTTACTTGCAACGTTATGAACTAAACATAAATAGATATTTTTAAATGAGACTTTAGCTCCTAATTAATGAAATTGTTGATTTATATAAATAAAAATATATAACTACCCAAGTAATGCAAGAAAAATGTAATATCTATATAACTTAGAAAAGTTATCACGACTAAATAACTATAAAGCATTTCATGGGAAAATTTTATGAATTAAATATTTATTTATATATATATATATATATTGTAAGGAAAAAGAGGTGTTTTAATTATTTTCTAACTATTGGATAAAAACTAAGAATTTACTTTGTCTTGAAATTTATATGCTATTATTGTATTAAAGTTAACCAAATTATTTTGTGAAATAATAATAAAATTTACCATTTGAAAGGGAGGCTCATGCCTAATTACGTGTTTAATTAAATATGAGTTTATTTAATAATTCTCTAACTAATTATAAGTTTGCCACTTAGTTTGCTAAATGAAAAATAAAAATAATAGAGTACTAATTCTACATAAACCGGGAGTTTGGGTTGGCTTGAAAACTTAAAATAAGAAGTTAGCTAATATTTAGAACATACATCGCATTGCTTGCCTTATACATGATAGTTGAAACTTAGATTTGATTAGGGATTATAATTTGTAGGAAACGGGTTTGTAGACGAAGGCTACGTCTATCTGTAGGAGCTATCTCGTGATATTTGCGGTTGCTACGTGAGGTAAGTAAATATGCCAGGCCTAGAGCCTTATCTCCGTTCGTGTCGAAATTGTGATTTTATTATATCTCGTCTCAAAATGAATATTTGCTTTATGCTTATTACTTGAAAGCTTGCTTTGCTTGTCGATAAATGATTTTTGAAACTCTTACATGAAAAGTAATAATGCGTAATAACGTAAAGTGGAAATAGTTGTGCGGGTGAACAGTATTTGGTTACTTATATATTTAACTCGGTCGCAACCTGCCGAGTCGCTCCATGTACTTACCCTTCTGGCCGCGAGGAGTCTTTAGGGGGTGTCGACACTTATGGTCATGGTTGCTAGTGAAAGGAAAGGAAAGGAAAGGAAATGGTAGATTATCCCCGTATCAACAAGATGATTAAATGAGTTTTGAGAAAAGGAAGTTTATAATAAAGATAAGAAAAGTTTGGGAAATATATCCCCCGTATTGAGATACAAAGGAAAGTTGAAGGACTCATATTTTGAGAAAGAAGTCTTACTATATTTCTTCACTACGTGAGATCATGATAAGTTACTTTATTGGATATCTATTCCTCATTATTTTTCAAAATGAAAGTATGCCTCATAATCTGTTTACACGTTTGGGTGTTTGCTTACTCAGCATTTCTCGCTGACTTTGGAAAAACTGCGGTCTTTGTTTTATTCCCCCGCAGGTCTAGGAGAAGGGAGCTCGGCATAAGGGAGCCATCGTAGCATGTGATGTCTAGTAGTAATTTAAATAAAGCGAACTCTTAGTTAATCTCACCTTGTGTAATACTAAGTTGAATATTGTGTTAAGACAATTTGTGAAGGTGTAATATATAATTATGTTGGTGTTTGTTTCAGTTACCATTGTTCCTAGCATCCGGGAGCAATCTCGGGTGCGGAGTGGCATTCTCGTATTTCCTCCCCGGCGGGAATACGGGGCTGTCACAGGTGGTATCAGAGCAGGCAATCCAAAAAGGAATTAAAACCTGTAGGGTTATATAAAATGAATTTAGGGCAAGAAAATATAAAATTTGTCAAGCCGATTGGGGTATGAGTAGTCTGAGTCTTACTAAGTCCCACCCACCCGCGACCTTTATTTTAGTTGCCAGAGGTAATTTATTTTTTTGATAATACTTGCGATGACTGATTGATCATGAGATATTTTATTAGAATTGATCGTCTTTTGGACGAATATCACTCCCTTGATGGTGAAAAGAATAGAATAATTTGAGATTTATGAGAAGGAAATAGAAAGAATAAAGTTATGTGTATTATTTGCTAAATGATGCATGCTTCAATTTTACTTGTTAGGGAATACTCTATGAGTAATACTCGTGTGATAAGAAGAAATAAGTATGCATTTCATCATCTAAAGTTCATTACCCCGCGATAGAATACGCAATAATACAATAGGTGATAGTGTAGGAATATGACTGATAGACCACTGCGATACTACACCAGGAGAGCTCAACAAGAAAAGATGGCACAAAACAACAGCATGGAGCAATTTTTCACCCAGATGACTCAAGTGATGAATATTAATGAAGCCCAGGGAGGACCTAACTGGGCCAAGAAGGTGGCAGACATGAAACCGCCAAGTTTCATGGGGAATGAAGATCCCGTCGAGCTGGAGGACTGGATCATGGAAATGGACAAAGTCCTAGAATACGTGGAATGCCCAGAAGACCGAAAGGTCAACTGTGCAGTATTCTATCTGAAAAGTACGGCCAATCTCTGGTGGAGAACCTCACGAGAAACCCTGTTGGCCCAACCCAGCTTCAATTGGGAAGCCCTCCAGTCTGCCCTCAGATCTCGCTTCTATCCTTCTCACGTGAAGAGCAATAAGAGGCGAGAGTTTCAGAACTTACAACAGGGAAGTGACTCTGTGACCGAGTATTTCCGGAAGTTTATGGAACTAGCTCGGTTTGCAGGCAACATGGTGCCTGATGAGGAAGAAAAGGTCGACAAGTTTATGTCAGGTCTACACCTGCACTTGCAAAAAGATATGTCCAACAGGACCTACCCCACTTTGCAGGAGGCCTATGATAGGGCAGCAAACCTATGGCGAATTCAGGAGATCCAAGACAACATACGGGGAAAGCGCAAGATAGACGGTTCAGGAAGCAACACTAACGCTTCTAGAGGCAATCAGAACGGTCAAGACAAGAGGCTTAGGCCAAACAATGGCGGAGGCAATCAAGGACAGTATCGAGGGAACCAGCAAAACCAGGCAACTCAGCGAGTTCGCCGCTATTTCTGCAAGAAGTGCCCAAGGAACCATCCAGGAGAGGACTGTGCGGGAAACGTAGTCACTTGCAACAACTGTGGCAGGAAGGGACATCGAGCATATGAATGCAGAGCGCAACCAGCAGGGAACCAGCAACCCAGGACCCTACAAATTGGATATGGGAACTTTGGAAACCCCCAGAACAATGGAGGAAATGGCTATGGAAGGCAGCAGAACTTTAACCAAGGGAACGCTAGGCAGAATGGAGCCCAGAACCGCAACAACAACGCTGGTCAGGGGGCTAACATCAACAATGGAGCTGGTGTAGCAGGAGGAGCTGGAGCCCATAATGCCAATGTGGGAAGAATTGCAGTCATGACCAAGACTGAGGCTGATGCTGCACATGGAGTTGTCACGGGTACATTCCTTGTCCATGATCACCCAGCTTTCGTATTATTTGATTCCGGTGCATCATACTCTTTCATATCATCATCATTTGTTGAGGAATTGGGATTGGATAAGTCATCTAGCATATTCACCCCTATAGCGACACCCACTGGCCAAATAGAAGTATGTGACACCGTATTTGAAGGAGTAGGAGTGAAAATTCTAGCCTGTACCTTGCCCGCGGATTTGATTAAGTTCGATCTTAGAGGCATAGATGTAATCCTAGGGATGGACTGGCTTAGCAAATACCGGGCCGTTATTGATTGTTATGATCAGAAGGTTCGGTTAAGAGGACCCAACGGGGAAAAGATCTCTTATCGTGGAATCACGAAGGAACCTTGCATAAGACTAGTGTCAGCAATGACCATAGTCAACCAAGTGAAGAAAGGGAATTCTGCCTACTTGTGTTACATCCAGGATGTATCCAAGAAGGAGAACGTGCTGGAAGAGATACCAGTCGTGAGGGAATTTCCTGACGTATTCCCAGATGAGATTCCAGGAATGCCCCCTAAAAGAGAATTGGAGTTTACCCTGGACTTGGCGCCTGGAACCGCACCTATCTCGAAAGCACCGTACCGGATGGCGCCAGCAGAATTGAAGGAGCTGAAAGAACAATTACAAGAACTTCTGGAGAAGGGATACATACGACCAAGTGTTTCACCTTGGGGAGCACCAGTACTTTTCGTGAAGAAGAAAGATGGAAGCTTGAGACTATGCATTGACTACCGCGAGTTGAACAGTGCAACCATCAAGAATAAGTACCCTCTACCCCGGATTGACGATTTGTTCGATCAATTACAAGGGGCTAGTGTCTTCTCGAAGATTGATTTGAGATCAGGGTACCATCAGCTTCGGGTAGCCGAGAAGGATATCCCGAAGACAGCCTTTAGGACGAGGTATGGCCATTATGAGTTCACTGTGATGCCGTTTGGTTTGACCAACGCACCTGCAGTGTTTATGGACTTGATGAATCGAGTCATGAGGCCATTCCTAGACAAGTTTGTAGTCGTCTTTATTGATGACATCCTCGTGTACTCGAAGAGCAAGGAAAACCATGAGGAACATCTCAGAGAAGTTTTGCAGACTCTGAGGCAAGAACAGCTGTATGCCAAGTTGTCCAAGTGCGAGTTTTGGCTGGATCGTGTTCCATTTTTGGGTCACATCATCTCGAAGGAAGGAATATCAGTGGACCCCGGAAAGATTTCAGCTGTCAAGGATTGGCCAACACCGAAGAACGTATCCGAGATAAGGAGTTTCCTTGGCTTAGCAGGATACTACAGGCGTTTTGTGAAGGACTTCTCCAAAATTGCTAGGCCATTAACTGCGTTGACAAAGAAAGCAGTCAAGTACCAGTGGAGCGAAAGCTGTGAAGAGGCGTTCCAGACCCTGAAGGAGAAATTAACTACAGCCCCAGTATTGGCTCTTCCGAATGAGTCAGGCGAGTTTGAGGTGTACAGTGATGCATCGAAGAAGGGGCTAGGATGTGTGCTTATGCAAGAAAGGAGGGTGATTGCCTATGCGTCAAGGCAGCTGAAACCCCACGAGGAAAACTATGCCACTCACGACTTGGAGTTGGCAGCAGTAGTCTTCGCCTTAAAGATATGGAGACATCACTTGTATGGAGCTGTTTGCAAGCTCTACACAGATCACCGCAGCCTAAAGTACATATTCACTCAGAAGGAGCTGAACAACAGGCAGCGACGTTGGCTAGAGGTCATCAAAGACTATGACTTGCGAATACAGTACCACGAAGGGAAAGCAAATGTGGTAGCTGACGCATTGAGTCGAAAATCGAGCCATGTAGTGAACTCCATGCTAGACTTGCCAGGATGGCTATGTCACGAGTTTAGGAAGCTCGAAATCGACGTAGTAGGTCAAGGAGGAGTAAAGAACCTGCTCGGGAGTATGACAGTCGTACCAGACTTCTTGGAAGTGATAAGAAGCAACCAGGCAGGAGATGTGAAGCTGGAGAGAATCAGGAAGAAGATCGCCGCAGGACGAGCTATAGGATTCCAGATTCATGAGGATGGAAGCATTCGCTACAAAGGAAGGTGGTGTGTTCCACAGAAATGTGCAGAGACGAAGGAAAAGCTAATGCGTGAAGCACACAACACACCTTACTCAGTACACCCTGGAGGCGACAAGCTCTACAAAGACTTGAAGAAGACATTTTGGTGGCCAAACATGAAGAAGGAAGTAGCAGAGTTCGTGGCTAGATGTTTGACATGCCAGAAGGTGAAGTTCGAGCACAAGAGAATGGGAGGACTCATTCAACCTTTGGACGTACCAGTTTGGAAGTGGGATTCCATTTCGATGGATTTTGTGACTGCCTTGCCAACGACGAAGAATGGATTCAATCAGATTTGGGTTGTAGTAGACAGACTAACGAAGACAGCAAGGTTCATCCCGATGAAGGATACTTGGAACATGGAGCAGAGAGCTGACGCATATGTCAAGAATATAGTGAGGTATCATGGGGTTCCAAGCTCGATCATTTCGGACCGGGACCCTAATTTCCTCTCTCATTTCTGGAAGGCGCTTCAAGAAGCATTGGGAACTCAACTGAGATTTAGTACAGCTTTCCACCCAGCTACGGATGGACAGACAGAAAGGACGATTCAAACGTTAGAAGACATGCTTAGGGCTTGCGTAATGGACTTCCAAGGATCATGGGTCGACAGACTGCCGCTGATCGAGTTCTCATATAACAACACCTATCACGCTAGTATTGGCATGGCACCGCACGAGGCTTTGTATGGAAGGAAGTGTCGAACGCCCTTGTGCTGGAGCGACATAAGCGAAACAGTAGTTATTGGTCCACAGATTATCGAGGAGATGACGGATCAAGTGAGGCTTATCCAACAACGAATGAAGGCAGCTCAAGACAGGCAAAAGTCTTATGCAGATCAGAAGAGAAGGCCGTTGGAATTTCAAGTGGGTGAAAAGGCGTTTCTTAAGGTTTCGCCAACAAAAGGAGTAACGAGATTCAATCAAAAGGGGAAACTTAGCCCAAAGTTCATTGGACCATACGACATTCTGGAGAGAATTGGAGAAGTTGCTTACCGACTAGATCTACCATCCAACTTGGGGCGAGTACACAATGTTTTTCACGTTTCACAGCTGAAGAAGTATGTACCTGACTCATCCCATGTTTTGGACCCTGAACCAGTAGAGTTAGACCCGTCTTTGTCATACGAGGAGCATCCAGTCAGGATCCTAGATACCAAGACGAGGGACACACGTACCAAGAGCATTAAACTGGTGAAAGTCCTATGGACAAACCATCAGACAGAAGAAGCTACTTGGGAAGCTGAGGATGAGATGCGAAAGAAATACCCGCACCTATTTGATGAGGTAATTTGAGTTCCGGGGACGTCACTCTCCTAAGGGGGAGAGGATGTAACCCTTTGAATTTTCATACCATAACCCGACATGCCATCACACTAAGTATTCACACATTACATCACAAAAGTAGTAACACGATTGCATGCCATATTAGATTTGCATATCATACTCCATTATATCTTATATGCTAGTTAAACATAACAGGATTTCACTCCCGTCAAGTATTTGATTTAAGCTTCGAGGACGAAGCTCAGTTTAAGGGGGGAAGGATGTAATACCCCGATTTTATACAAGAAGCTAATTTGACAATTTTATATAAAGTTTGGGGGTGTAATTGTGATTTATAGAAGTTATGAATTAATTAAATCAAGAATAGGGTTATAATTGTAGTTTTTAGAAAGTTATAAAGTAATTGGATATTATTTGGAGGTTTATAATTATAATTTTCAAGAATATAAAGTTGATAATTTAAAAATAGGGAGGTAATTGTATTTTAAAGAAGTTATATATATTAATCAAACTAAGTGAGAGGCCATAATTGTAGTTTTAAGAAGTTTCAAATCAACTAAATTAAAGAATTGGGTTATATTTGTAGTTTTGAGAAGTAATAAATTAGTTGAAATGAGGTTTAGGGGAGCTGACTGTAGTTTAGAAGAGTTATTTTGAATTTAATTAAAAGTTGGGGAGTTAGTTGTATTTTAGAAGAATACTTGTATGTATATACGTATAGTATAATTATCTTTAACCCGTATTTTACATAACCCGACCCGTATATCCGTATAACCCGTATTTTTAATTAAAAATTATTATTATTATTATATTTTATTTTCTCTCCCAACCTCTTCCCATATTTTTCTCTCTTATTATTTTTCTCCCTTATTTCTCTCATTCTCTCTCTCTCGGCACACCCTCCTCCCTCACACATCACCATCCCTCCTCCCATCGTTTTCTCAACCTCCTCCCTCTTCTCTCTTTTCTTCACCGTACACACACACCCACACACACCCACAACTCCTCCTCTCCCACTTCTAATTTAATAAACTCCTTCCTCCTCCTATTCTTATAATAAATATTCACCATCTCCTATTAAATTAATTCTCCTCCTTCCTCCATCACCCTCACCTCTCTCTCATCTCCCTCCCCATCTCTCTCTCACCGTCACTTTCTCTCTCTCTCTCTCCTCCTCCCTCTCTCGGCAAACACACAACCCCTCACATAACACATCCCTCAATTTTTACTCCCCCTCACCACACAAATACATCCCCCTCTTCCTCCCTCTCACAATCACACAAAAACACACACACCCTCCTCAAATCTCCCTACTTCCTCCTCCTACCTCCTCTTACAATACATCTTCTCCCTCAAATATTTTAATCACCCTCCTCTCCAAATTTCACTATAAATAGAACCATCCTCCATCTCATTTTCACCACCCACACTTCATTCTTCTCCTTCATCACCACCTCCTTCTTCTTCTTCTTCCCCCCGTTGGCCTAACACCACCACCACCACAATCACCATCATCACCAACAACACCCACCTCCCTCACTCTCCATCCTCCTCCTTCTCCCTCTCGGTAAAAACAACATCACCCACCACCATCACTACCACTGCCGACACCACCTCCATCTCCACCACCCACAACACCACCACCATGGCCACCTACGGCACCACCACCATCACCACCATGCCCTCTTAACTCCCTCCACAACTCTCTGCCTCCACCCATCTCCCACCCCTGTCTCTGTCTCTCTCTCCTAAACCCAGCAGAAATAGCCACACCCACACCACCATCATCACCCCCGAGCTCACCACCAACACCGTTGCCATCACCACCGCCACTTCCGGCCTCCATCACCACCACAACTCTCTGCACCCACCTCCCTCTCAATCTCTCTCCCTCTTCCCTGCAAAACCCAGCAGACATAACACCACCACCACCACCATCATCACCATCGGCATCACCTCCATCACCGCCGCCATCTCCACGGGAAACCCCTGCACAACCACCCCTCTGTTCCTCTCTCTCTTTCTCCCCTCGATCCTTCTCCCTTCCTCTCTGTTCGCTGGAACCAGAGACAACCGGAGAACCAGAAGCAGCGGCGGCCAAAGGCCACCGCCGATCGAACCCGCAGGCCCGACCCGACGGGAGACCCCAGCCGCCGGTCTCTCTCTCTCTCCCCTCCGTCCCTCGGCTCTCGTCCACCCTCCTAGGGGTCTGAGCACACTCCAGAAGACCAGCAACAGCCACCCCCACCACCGGAACACCATCTTCTCCGGCGAAGTTCAATACTCCTCCATTCGGTAACCAAATTAGTCGATTTTTGGGTTGAATCCAGTTAATTAGACCTGAATTAAAGTTTTATAACATCAAAATTTCATGGGTAGACTTGGATTTGAAGATTCATGATTTTGGATATGGGGAAGAAGATGAAGAACGATGAAAGGGGTTAGGGGGGCTGATTTTGTCATTAACAGAAAGTTTAGGGTACTAAGTGTTAACTCAGAATCTAATTAAGCTGCTAGGGGGTAAGTAAGTGTTATATTTATAAAATTTGGGGATCTTGTTATAGTTTATATAATCTGATTTCATAAATAAATATAATAATTTCTTAAACAAACTAAAAGAGATTATTTATGATTTTCTCTTATATATATATAAATATATAATCTTGTATAATAAAGTAAGAATAGAGTATTTGTGTAAATTTGGCCATGTTTATAATCTTTTACTTGCAACGTTATGAACTAAACATAAATAGATATTTTTAAATGAGACTTTAGCTCCTAATTAATGAAATTGTTGATTTATATAAATAAAAATATATAACTACCCAAGTAATGCAAGAAAAATGTAATATCTATATAACTTAGAAAAGTTATCACGACTAAATAACTATAAAGCATTTCATGGGAAAATTTTATGAATTAAATATTTATTTATATATATATATATATATATTGTAAGGAAAAAGAGGTGTTTTAATTATTTTCTAACTATTGGATAAAAACTAAGAATTTACTTTGTCTTGAAATTTATATGCTATTATTGTATTAAAGTTAACCAAATTATTTTGTGAAATAATAATAAAATTTACCATTTGAAAGGGAGGCTCATGCCTAATTACGTGTTTAATTAAATATGAGTTTATTTAATAATTCTCTAACTAATTATAAGTTTGCCACTTAGTTTGCTAAATGAAAAATAAAAATAATAGAGTACTAATTCTACATAAACCGGGAGTTTGGGTTGGCTTGAAAACTTAAAATAAGAAGTTAGCTAATATTTAGAACATACATCGCATTGCTTGCCTTATACATGATAGTTGAAACTTAGATTTGATTAGGGATTATAATTTGTAGGAAACGGGTTTGTAGACGAAGGCTACGTCTATCTGTAGGAGCTATCTCGTGATATTTGCGGTTGCTACGTGAGGTAAGTAAATATGCCAGGCCTAGAGCCTTATCTCCGTTCGTGTCGAAATTGTGATTTTATTATATCTCGTCTCAAAATGAATATTTGCTTTATGCTTATTACTTGAAAGCTTGCTTTGCTTGTCGATAAATGATTTTTGAAACTCTTACATGAAAAGTAATAATGCGTAATAACGTAAAGTGGAAATAGTTGTGCGGGTGAACAGTATTTGGTTACTTATATATTTAACTCGGTCGCAACCTGCCGAGTCGCTCCATGTACTTACCCTTCTGGCCGCGAGGAGTCTTTAGGGGGTGTCGACACTTATGGTCATGGTTGCTAGTGAAAGGAAAGGAAAGGAAAGGAAATGGTAGATTATCCCCGTATCAACAAGATGATTAAATGAGTTTTGAGAAAAGGAAGTTTATAATAAAGATAAGAAAAGTTTGGGAAATATATCCCCCGTATTGAGATACAAAGGAAAGTTGAAGGACTCATATTTTGAGAAAGAAGTCTTACTATATTTCTTCACTACGTGAGATCATGATAAGTTACTTTATTGGATATCTATTCCTCATTATTTTTCAAAATGAAAGTATGCCTCATAATCTGTTTACACGTTTGGGTGTTTGCTTACTCAGCATTTCTCGCTGACTTTGGAAAAACTGCGGTCTTTGTTTTATTCCCCCGCAGGTCTAGGAGAAGGGAGCTCGGCATAAGGGAGCCATCGTAGCATGTGATGTCTAGTAGTAATTTAAATAAAGCGAACTCTTAGTTAATCTCACCTTGTGTAATACTAAGTTGAATATTGTGTTAAGACAATTTGTGAAGGTGTAATATATAATTATGTTGGTGTTTGTTTCAGTTACCATTGTTCCTAGCATCCGGGAGCAATCTCGGGTGCGGAGTGGCATTCTCGTATTTCCTCCCCGGCGGGAATACGGGGCTGTCACAGGTGGTATCAGAGCAGGCAATCCAAAAAGGAATTAAAACCTGTAGGGTTATATAAAATGAATTTAGGGCAAGAAAATATAAAATTTGTCAAGCCGATTGGGGTATGAGTAGTCTGAGTCTTACTAAGTCCCACCCACCCGCGACCTTTATTTTAGTTGCCAGAGGTAATTTATTTTTTTGATAATACTTGCGATGACTGATTGATCATGAGATATTTTATTAGAATTGATCGTCTTTTGGACGAATATCACTCCCTTGATGGTGAAAAGAATAGAATAATTTGAGATTTATGAGAAGGAAATAGAAAGAATAAAGTTATGTGTATTATTTGCTAAATGATGCATGCTTCAATTTTACTTGTTAGGGAATACTCTATGAGTAATACTCGTGTGATAAGAAGAAATAAGTATGCATTTCATCATCTAAAGTTCATTACCCCGCGATAGAATACGCAATAATACAATAGGTGATAGTGTAGGAATATGACTGATAGACCACTGCGATACTACACCAGGAGAGCTCAACAAGAAAAGATGGCACAAAACAACAGCATGGAGCAATTTTTCACCCAGATGACTCAAGTGATGAATATTAATGAAGCCCAGGGAGGACCTAACTGGGCCAAGAAGGTGGCAGACATGAAACCGCCAAGTTTCATGGGGAATGAAGATCCCGTCGAGCTGGAGGACTGGATCATGGAAATGGACAAAGTCCTAGAATACGTGGAATGCCCAGAAGACCGAAAGGTCAACTGTGCAGTATTCTATCTGAAAAGTACGGCCAATCTCTGGTGGAGAACCTCACGAGAAACCCTGTTGGCCCAACCCAGCTTCAATTGGGAAGCCCTCCAGTCTGCCCTCAGATCTCGCTTCTATCCTTCTCACGTGAAGAGCAATAAGAGGCGAGAGTTTCAGAACTTACAACAGGGAAGTGACTCTGTGACCGAGTATTTCCGGAAGTTTATGGAACTAGCTCGGTTTGCAGGCAACATGGTGCCTGATGAGGAAGAAAAGGTCGACAAGTTTATGTCAGGTCTACACCTGCACTTGCAAAAAGATATGTCCAACAGGACCTACCCCACTTTGCAGGAGGCCTATGATAGGGCAGCAAACCTATGGCGAATTCAGGAGATCCAAGACAACATACGGGGAAAGCGCAAGATAGACGGTTCAGGAAGCAACACTAACGCTTCTAGAGGCAATCAGAACGGTCAAGACAAGAGGCTTAGGCCAAACAATGGCGGAGGCAATCAAGGACAGTATCGAGGGAACCAGCAAAACCAGGCAACTCAGCGAGTTCGCCGCTATTTCTGCAAGAAGTGCCCAAGGAACCATCCAGGAGAGGACTGTGCGGGAAACGTAGTCACTTGCAACAACTGTGGCAGGAAGGGACATCGAGCATATGAATGCAGAGCGCAACCAGCAGGGAACCAGCAACCCAGGACCCTACAAATTGGATATGGGAACTTTGGAAACCCCCAGAACAATGGAGGAAATGGCTATGGAAGGCAGCAGAACTTTAACCAAGGGAACGCTAGGCAGAATGGAGCCCAGAACCGCAACAACAACGCTGGTCAGGGGGCTAACATCAACAATGGAGCTGGTGTAGCAGGAGGAGCTGGAGCCCATAATGCCAATGTGGGAAGAATTGCAGTCATGACCAAGACTGAGGCTGATGCTGCACATGGAGTTGTCACGGGTACATTCCTTGTCCATGATCACCCAGCTTTCGTATTATTTGATTCCGGTGCATCATACTCTTTCATATCATCATCATTTGTTGAGGAATTGGGATTGGATAAGTCATCTAGCATATTCACCCCTATAGCGACACCCACTGGCCAAATAGAAGTATGTGACACCGTATTTGAAGGAGTAGGAGTGAAAATTCTAGCCTGTACCTTGCCCGCGGATTTGATTAAGTTCGATCTTAGAGGCATAGATGTAATCCTAGGGATGGACTGGCTTAGCAAATACCGGGCCGTTATTGATTGTTATGATCAGAAGGTTCGGTTAAGAGGACCCAACGGGGAAAAGATCTCTTATCGTGGAATCACGAAGGAACCTTGCATAAGACTAGTGTCAGCAATGACCATAGTCAACCAAGTGAAGAAAGGGAATTCTGCCTACTTGTGTTACATCCAGGATGTATCCAAGAAGGAGAACGTGCTGGAAGAGATACCAGTCGTGAGGGAATTTCCTGACGTATTCCCAGATGAGATTCCAGGAATGCCCCCTAAAAGAGAATTGGAGTTTACCCTGGACTTGGCGCCTGGAACCGCACCTATCTCGAAAGCACCGTACCGGATGGCGCCAGCAGAATTGAAGGAGCTGAAAGAACAATTACAAGAACTTCTGGAGAAGGGATACATACGACCAAGTGTTTCACCTTGGGGAGCACCAGTACTTTTCGTGAAGAAGAAAGATGGAAGCTTGAGACTATGCATTGACTACCGCGAGTTGAACAGTGCAACCATCAAGAATAAGTACCCTCTACCCCGGATTGACGATTTGTTCGATCAATTACAAGGGGCTAGTGTCTTCTCGAAGATTGATTTGAGATCAGGGTACCATCAGCTTCGGGTAGCCGAGAAGGATATCCCGAAGACAGCCTTTAGGACGAGGTATGGCCATTATGAGTTCACTGTGATGCCGTTTGGTTTGACCAACGCACCTGCAGTGTTTATGGACTTGATGAATCGAGTCATGAGGCCATTCCTAGACAAGTTTGTAGTCGTCTTTATTGATGACATCCTCGTGTACTCGAAGAGCAAGGAAAACCATGAGGAACATCTCAGAGAAGTTTTGCAGACTCTGAGGCAAGAACAGCTGTATGCCAAGTTGTCCAAGTGCGAGTTTTGGCTGGATCGTGTTCCATTTTTGGGTCACATCATCTCGAAGGAAGGAATATCAGTGGACCCCGGAAAGATTTCAGCTGTCAAGGATTGGCCAACACCGAAGAACGTATCCGAGATAAGGAGTTTCCTTGGCTTAGCAGGATACTACAGGCGTTTTGTGAAGGACTTCTCCAAAATTGCTAGGCCATTAACTGCGTTGACAAAGAAAGCAGTCAAGTACCAGTGGAGCGAAAGCTGTGAAGAGGCGTTCCAGACCCTGAAGGAGAAATTAACTACAGCCCCAGTATTGGCTCTTCCGAATGAGTCAGGCGAGTTTGAGGTGTACAGTGATGCATCGAAGAAGGGGCTAGGATGTGTGCTTATGCAAGAAAGGAGGGTGATTGCCTATGCGTCAAGGCAGCTGAAACCCCACGAGGAAAACTATGCCACTCACGACTTGGAGTTGGCAGCAGTAGTCTTCGCCTTAAAGATATGGAGACATCACTTGTATGGAGCTGTTTGCAAGCTCTACACAGATCACCGCAGCCTAAAGTACATATTCACTCAGAAGGAGCTGAACAACAGGCAGCGACGTTGGCTAGAGGTCATCAAAGACTATGACTTGCGAATACAGTACCACGAAGGGAAAGCAAATGTGGTAGCTGACGCATTGAGTCGAAAATCGAGCCATGTAGTGAACTCCATGCTAGACTTGCCAGGATGGCTATGTCACGAGTTTAGGAAGCTCGAAATCGACGTAGTAGGTCAAGGAGGAGTAAAGAACCTGCTCGGGAGTATGACAGTCGTACCAGACTTCTTGGAAGTGATAAGAAGCAACCAGGCAGGAGATGTGAAGCTGGAGAGAATCAGGAAGAAGATCGCCGCAGGACGAGCTATAGGATTCCAGATTCATGAGGATGGAAGCATTCGCTACAAAGGAAGGTGGTGTGTTCCACAGAAATGTGCAGAGACGAAGGAAAAGCTAATGCGTGAAGCACACAACACACCTTACTCAGTACACCCTGGAGGCGACAAGCTCTACAAAGACTTGAAGAAGACATTTTGGTGGCCAAACATGAAGAAGGAAGTAGCAGAGTTCGTGGCTAGATGTTTGACATGCCAGAAGGTGAAGTTCGAGCACAAGAGAATGGGAGGACTCATTCAACCTTTGGACGTACCAGTTTGGAAGTGGGATTCCATTTCGATGGATTTTGTGACTGCCTTGCCAACGACGAAGAATGGATTCAATCAGATTTGGGTTGTAGTAGACAGACTAACGAAGACAGCAAGGTTCATCCCGATGAAGGATACTTGGAACATGGAGCAGAGAGCTGACGCATATGTCAAGAATATAGTGAGGTATCATGGGGTTCCAAGCTCGATCATTTCGGACCGGGACCCTAATTTCCTCTCTCATTTCTGGAAGGCGCTTCAAGAAGCATTGGGAACTCAACTGAGATTTAGTACAGCTTTCCACCCAGCTACGGATGGACAGACAGAAAGGACGATTCAAACGTTAGAAGACATGCTTAGGGCTTGCGTAATGGACTTCCAAGGATCATGGGTCGACAGACTGCCGCTGATCGAGTTCTCATATAACAACACCTATCACGCTAGTATTGGCATGGCACCGCACGAGGCTTTGTATGGAAGGAAGTGTCGAACGCCCTTGTGCTGGAGCGACATAAGCGAAACAGTAGTTATTGGTCCACAGATTATCGAGGAGATGACGGATCAAGTGAGGCTTATCCAACAACGAATGAAGGCAGCTCAAGACAGGCAAAAGTCTTATGCAGATCAGAAGAGAAGGCCGTTGGAATTTCAAGTGGGTGAAAAGGCGTTTCTTAAGGTTTCGCCAACAAAAGGAGTAACGAGATTCAATCAAAAGGGGAAACTTAGCCCAAAGTTCATTGGACCATACGACATTCTGGAGAGAATTGGAGAAGTTGCTTACCGACTAGATCTACCATCCAACTTGGGGCGAGTACACAATGTTTTTCACGTTTCACAGCTGAAGAAGTATGTACCTGACTCATCCCATGTTTTGGACCCTGAACCAGTAGAGTTAGACCCGTCTTTGTCATACGAGGAGCATCCAGTCAGGATCCTAGATACCAAGACGAGGGACACACGTACCAAGAGCATTAAACTGGTGAAAGTCCTATGGACAAACCATCAGACAGAAGAAGCTACTTGGGAAGCTGAGGATGAGATGCGAAAGAAATACCCGCACCTATTTGATGAGGTAATTTGAGTTCCGGGGACGTCACTCTCCTAAGGGGGAGAGGATGTAACCCTTTGAATTTTCATACCATAACCCGACATGCCATCACACTAAGTATTCACACATTACATCACAAAAGTAGTAACACGATTGCATGCCATATTAGATTTGCATATCATACTCCATTATATCTTATATGCTAGTTAAACATAACAGGATTTCACTCCCGTCAAGTATTTGATTTAAGCTTCGAGGACGAAGCTCAGTTTAAGGGGGGAAGGATGTAATACCCCGATTTTATACAAGAAGCTAATTTGACAATTTTATATAAAGTTTGGGGGTGTAATTGTGATTTATAGAAGTTATGAATTAATTAAATCAAGAATAGGGTTATAATTGTAGTTTTTAGAAAGTTATAAAGTAATTGGATATTATTTGGAGGTTTATAATTATAATTTTCAAGAATATAAAGTTGATAATTTAAAAATAGGGAGGTAATTGTATTTTAAAGAAGTTATATATATTAATCAAACTAAGTGAGAGGCCATAATTGTAGTTTTAAGAAGTTTCAAATCAACTAAATTAAAGAATTGGGTTATATTTGTAGTTTTGAGAAGTAATAAATTAGTTGAAATGAGGTTTAGGGGAGCTGACTGTAGTTTAGAAGAGTTATTTTGAATTTAATTAAAAGTTGGGGAGTTAGTTGTATTTTAGAAGAATACTTGTATGTATATACGTATAGTATAATTATCTTTAACCCGTATTTTACATAACCCGACCCGTATATCCGTATAACCCGTATTTTTAATTAAAAATTATTATTATTATTATATTTTATTTTCTCTCCCAACCTCTTCCCATATTTTTCTCTCTTATTATTTTTCTCCCTTATTTCTCTCATTCTCTCTCTCTCGGCACACCCTCCTCCCTCACACATCACCATCCCTCCTCCCATCGTTTTCTCAACCTCCTCCCTCTTCTCTCTTTTCTTCACCGTACACACACACCCACACACACCCACAACTCCTCCTCTCCCACTTCTAATTTAATAAACTCCTTCCTCCTCCTATTCTTATAATAAATATTCACCATCTCCTATTAAATTAATTCTCCTCCTTCCTCCATCACCCTCACCTCTCTCTCATCTCCCTCCCCATCTCTCTCTCACCGTCACTTTCTCTCTCTCTCTCTCCTCCTCCCTCTCTCGGCAAACACACAACCCCTCACATAACACATCCCTCAATTTTTACTCCCCCTCACCACACAAATACATCCCCCTCTTCCTCCCTCTCACAATCACACAAAAACACACACACCCTCCTCAAATCTCCCTACTTCCTCCTCCTACCTCCTCTTACAATACATCTTCTCCCTCAAATATTTTAATCACCCTCCTCTCCAAATTTCACTATAAATAGAACCATCCTCCATCTCATTTTCACCACCCACACTTCATTCTTCTCCTTCATCACCACCTCCTTCTTCTTCTTCTTCCCCCCGTTGGCCTAACACCACCACCACCACAATCACCATCATCACCAACAACACCCACCTCCCTCACTCTCCATCCTCCTCCTTCTCCCTCTCGGTAAAAACAACATCACCCACCACCATCACTACCACTGCCGACACCACCTCCATCTCCACCACCCACAACACCACCACCATGGCCACCTACGGCACCACCACCATCACCACCATGCCCTCTTAACTCCCTCCACAACTCTCTGCCTCCACCCATCTCCCACCCCTGTCTCTGTCTCTCTCTCCTAAACCCAGCAGAAATAGCCACACCCACACCACCATCATCACCCCCGAGCTCACCACCAACACCGTTGCCATCACCACCGCCACTTCCGGCCTCCATCACCACCACAACTCTCTGCACCCACCTCCCTCTCAATCTCTCTCCCTCTTCCCTGCAAAACCCAGCAGACATAACACCACCACCACCACCATCATCACCATCGGCATCACCTCCATCACCGCCGCCATCTCCACGGGAAACCCCTGCACAACCACCCCTCTGTTCCTCTCTCTCTTTCTCCCCTCGATCCTTCTCCCTTCCTCTCTGTTCGCTGGAACCAGAGACAACCGGAGAACCAGAAGCAGCGGCGGCCAAAGGCCACCGCCGATCGAACCCGCAGGCCCGACCCGACGGGAGACCCCAGCCGCCGGTCTCTCTCTCTCTCCCCTCCGTCCCTCGGCTCTCGTCCACCCTCCTAGGGGTCTGAGCACACTCCAGAAGACCAGCAACAGCCACCCCCACCACCGGAACACCATCTTCTCCGGCGAAGTTCAATACTCCTCCATTCGGTAACCAAATTAGTCGATTTTTGGGTTGAATCCAGTTAATTAGACCTGAATTAAAGTTTTATAACATCAAAATTTCATGGGTAGACTTGGATTTGAAGATTCATGATTTTGGATATGGGGAAGAAGATGAAGAACGATGAAAGGGGTTAGGGGGGCTGATTTTGTCATTAACAGAAAGTTTAGGGTACTAAGTGTTAACTCAGAATCTAATTAAGCTGCTAGGGGGTAAGTAAGTGTTATATTTATAAAATTTGGGGATCTTGTTATAGTTTATATAATCTGATTTCATAAATAAATATAATAATTTCTTAAACAAACTAAAAGAGATTATTTATGATTTTCTCTTATATATATATAAATATATAATCTTGTATAATAAAGTAAGAATAGAGTATTTGTGTAAATTTGGCCATGTTTATAATCTTTTACTTGCAACGTTATGAACTAAACATAAATAGATATTTTTAAATGAGACTTTAGCTCCTAATTAATGAAATTGTTGATTTATATAAATAAAAATATATAACTACCCAAGTAATGCAAGAAAAATGTAATATCTATATAACTTAGAAAAGTTATCACGACTAAATAACTATAAAGCATTTCATGGGAAAATTTTATGAATTAAATATTTATTTATATATATATATATATTGTAAGGAAAAAGAGGTGTTTTAATTATTTTCTAACTATTGGATAAAAACTAAGAATTTACTTTGTCTTGAAATTTATATGCTATTATTGTATTAAAGTTAACCAAATTATTTTGTGAAATAATAATAAAATTTACCATTTGAAAGGGAGGCTCATGCCTAATTACGTGTTTAATTAAATATGAGTTTATTTAATAATTCTCTAACTAATTATAAGTTTGCCACTTAGTTTGCTAAATGAAAAATAAAAATAATAGAGTACTAATTCTACATAAACCGGGAGTTTGGGTTGGCTTGAAAACTTAAAATAAGAAGTTAGCTAATATTTAGAACATACATCGCATTGCTTGCCTTATACATGATAGTTGAAACTTAGATTTGATTAGGGATTATAATTTGTAGGAAACGGGTTTGTAGACGAAGGCTACGTCTATCTGTAGGAGCTATCTCGTGATATTTGCGGTTGCTACGTGAGGTAAGTAAATATGCCAGGCCTAGAGCCTTATCTCCGTTCGTGTCGAAATTGTGATTTTATTATATCTCGTCTCAAAATGAATATTTGCTTTATGCTTATTACTTGAAAGCTTGCTTTGCTTGTCGATAAATGATTTTTGAAACTCTTACATGAAAAGTAATAATGCGTAATAACGTAAAGTGGAAATAGTTGTGCGGGTGAACAGTATTTGGTTACTTATATATTTAACTCGGTCGCAACCTGCCGAGTCGCTCCATGTACTTACCCTTCTGGCCGCGAGGAGTCTTTAGGGGGTGTCGACACTTATGGTCATGGTTGCTAGTGAAAGGAAAGGAAAGGAAAGGAAATGGTAGATTATCCCCGTATCAACAAGATGATTAAATGAGTTTTGAGAAAAGGAAGTTTATAATAAAGATAAGAAAAGTTTGGGAAATATATCCCCCGTATTGAGATACAAAGGAAAGTTGAAGGACTCATATTTTGAGAAAGAAGTCTTACTATATTTCTTCACTACGTGAGATCATGATAAGTTACTTTATTGGATATCTATTCCTCATTATTTTTCAAAATGAAAGTATGCCTCATAATCTGTTTACACGTTTGGGTGTTTGCTTACTCAGCATTTCTCGCTGACTTTGGAAAAACTGCGGTCTTTGTTTTATTCCCCCGCAGGTCTAGGAGAAGGGAGCTCGGCATAAGGGAGCCATCGTAGCATGTGATGTCTAGTAGTAATTTAAATAAAGCGAACTCTTAGTTAATCTCACCTTGTGTAATACTAAGTTGAATATTGTGTTAAGACAATTTGTGAAGGTGTAATATATAATTATGTTGGTGTTTGTTTCAGTTACCATTGTTCCTAGCATCCGGGAGCAATCTCGGGTGCGGAGTGGCATTCTCGTATTTCCTCCCCGGCGGGAATACGGGGCTGTCACATAGAAATCCTGAGTCAACACTATCTTCATTTCCAGGTTCCTTGTCCTCAGCCACCTTGGACTCAGCTTCCTTATCCCCAACAACCTTATCCCCAGAATTGTGCTCATCAAATAAGTCTCTAGTAGATTATGACTTCCTTGAGCCTTCTGGAACTTGTGTACCCTCTTCTTCCACATGTACCAAGTTGATACTCTTGAAAACACTCTCAATTATCTACTTCATCTGCCTGAACTCAGTACCCAGCTAATGTTGACCCTACTTCAATTCAGCTATCTCATTTTCAATAAAGTCAAGCTTCTGAAGAACCTGAGATTGATCTTGAGTTGAGGGAGGCAGGGCTACTAGAGAGTTTAAGGATTTAGGGTTTGGAAACTTCTTGGCTTTCAACTCATCAGCAGACATTCAGAGTAAAACTTCCATACTCCCTCACTGGTTTTCACAATTCCAATCCTTTGAAAGAACTTTTCATTTATCATTCCAAAACCAGTAGTAATTGTCTCTTCCCTGTCAACAGATATTTATAGACGGTGAAATAAAAGTGGGAGGAGGTTGGCATAGGGTAGTGGATGTTTTATATTCTTGGTACAGCTATATAGCATGTGTTTCATAACAATAGTAGGCAGGTCAATCTCATAACCATGCATCACCAAGTACATTATATATATCACCCTATCATAAAGAAACTCCTTTGAATTCTCTTTTGGTACTACACACCTCATCAGAATGGTATTCAAGATTTTGGATTCAACAGTTAACACATAACAGGTAACACAGAATGAGTTAAATGCTTAGAGGTAGCAACTATACCCATTAAAAAGAATTCCTCCTTAGCCAACTTTGTCCCATCAACCTTGCTAGGGTAATTTTCTGTATTATACCTATTTGGACACCCCAATACATTAGAAAATTCAGAATGATCTAGCTCATCTCAATAGCATCTACCTTAGAGGAAATAGTTAAACTAAAAGCATTCACTTGTTTCATGTTCAGGTAAAATAGTCTTGTAAGCCTAGGGTATGAAACCTCAGAGGGATTTAGGATTTCCAAAAAGAATTTTTTTTCAGTCTCCTAATACACTCCAAATCCATAAAATCCAACATGCTAGTACTAATCATAATATGGTATGAAACGGGAGCAGATGCATATCCATCTAACCAGATACCTCTTACAGCATGACTGATAAACCATTTAGAAAAGATAGATCTCTTACCAGAAGCTGTTTTCTCTTGATAGTAAACATGATCTCCTTTCCCTTGGCTTTTTATGAAACCTGTAACTCCTCTCCCTTGTCCTTTCCTGAAACTTGTATCCCATTCCCCGTGTCTGACTTCTGAGAGGTCTTTTCCTTCTCACCTTCTTTGGACTGTCAATCTGAATACCTTTTTTCCCAGAAGAGCATACTGGATCTGGCTGCTTCTTGCTGGAAGCAGCAGACTGAGTTTCCTTGTCTTTCTTGCTTTTCTTCGGAGGAGGAGGAGGGGGAGAGGATTGAAGAGAGGCACTATATTTCCTATAATTGGTACTAGCACTGATGGTTTGAACCTCTTCTTCTTCCAGCTTTTCTTTTCATCCATTTATTCTTCTTTGAACCTCCACCAGCCATCTTTGTTATTTGAGATGATCTTCGTGAATCCATAGGTTAGGGCTTAAGAAGAGAGAGGCATGAAAGATCGAAGACGGAAAGAGAGAAGGGAGACGATAAATACTAAAGAGTTTGAGTTAATGAGGGAAATTGAATATTCCCAAATCTTTGAGGAAGAAAGTTTGATCGAAATTCAAATTTGTGTACGACGTGTGGAAAGGAAATAGTATTAGTCTGATCTGAAAAAAAATTGATTTAATAAGGTAAAAAAAATGTTATACAATTATATACAGAGAACACCCAGCATTATTGATCCAATCATTGACTATATATTAAAGAGATTTATTTTCAAGGCTTTGAAAAATATTCAAGACCTTGAAAAACTATTATACATCACACAAAAGTGTCAAGGCTTTGAAAAACTTTTCAAAACATTAAAACACAAGTAACTTACCTGATTCTCCCCCTAAACCAATGCTTCTTTATTCAGCATCCCAAGTTCTAATCTCAAGGTTGTGAATCTATCTTTTGGCAGTGGTTTAGTGAAGATATATGCAAACCGCATGTAAGTTGGCACAAATGATAAAGATACACCACCTTTCTCCACATGATCTCTTATGAAGTGATGTCTAACATCAATATACTTAGTCCTTGAATGTAGCACTGTATTCTTTGTAATTGAGACAAGTGTTGTCACATTTGATAGAAATATCCCTGAAGTCATAACCCAGATCTCTCATCTGTTGTGCTATCCACAACACTTGTGAGCAGCAAGCACCTGCTTTTTCTGTCCTAACCCAGATCTAATCTCAGGTATGATCCAAGGAATTGGCAACACCATGAAATGTGCTTTTTCTGTCTACTTTATATCCTGCAAAATCAGCATCTCAATAGCCACACAAAGATAAGTTAAATCTTGTAGGATACCAAAGCCCCAAGTCTTTGGTACCATTGAGATATCTGAAAATTCTTTTGACAGCAACTAAGTGAGACTCATTAGGATTACCTTGGAATCTAGCACACATACAAACACTAAACATAATGCCTGGCCTACTTGTAGTAAGATAGAGTAGTGAACCAATCATACCTCTAAACTCTTTCTGGTTCACACTCTTACCATTTTGATCCTTGTCTAAGGACAGTATAGAACTCATGGGAGTTTCGGATACCTTAGATTGAGACAAGTTACAATTGTTCAGCAAGTCCTTGTTGTACTTATTCTGATGTAGAAAAACTCCTTTCTTCATTTGATTTACATGAAGTCCAAGAAAGAAATTTATCTCTCCCATCAAGCTCATCTCAAATTCCCTGCTCATAGCCTAGAGAAATCCTTAGAAAGAGAATCATTAGTAGCACCAAATAGAATTTCATCAACATATATCTGAACTACTAAAATTTCTTTCTCATGTTTCTTTATGAAAAGAGTTTTTTCAACTAAGCCTCTTTTAAAACAATTTTCAAGTAAGAATTTTGACAATCTTTCATACCAAGCTCTTGGAGCTTGTTTGAGGCCATAAAGAGCTTTGTCAAGCTTGTAAACATGATTTGGATACTCATCACTTTAAAAACCAGGAGGTTGAGCAACATAAAATTCTTCATGCAGATACCATTTAGAAATGCATATTTAACATCCATTACTAAAAGCCATGCTTTTTGTATTGGATTATATGAATTTGATATTTATGATAATGGTTTTGGGAAATGTTTTTGCATTATATTATTATTGTGCATAGTTGTCTATTGTTCTGCATAGTAGAAGATTTGGTGTGTAGAGTATAGCTTACACACAGAAGATCTTATCATCGGTTCTTGTGGAATGAAAGTTGTGAGTTCACAATCTAGATGGAATTAGACAAACCATCGGAACGATTGTAGCACATTGTTTTAGTATGTCTGTCTTGGCTACAGGAAACAGTATAGTTCATACTATAGTTTCAACTCAATGTGCTAGTATACTTTGTGTATATTGAACAGGACCAAGTTGAGATCATTGTCTTTGTACTGACATAATAAGACAATCTATGTGTCATGGTTATTACGATTACTTATGCTCTTAATCCTTAGATAGTCAATGTGCACATGTATTTAATAGTTATTCCTTTGACAAATCAAGTGACTGAGATTCAATGGAGTCAATAACCTCGATGAGTTGAGTGATACTATTGAGTCCATGGTGTAAATTTATATATCGAAGGAATCCATGTCCCGGTTATGGGATTGATGATATCCCCTTGATGAAGCATATAAGTCACTACAACAAATACTGCCTCCGTTGACAGCAAAATTTGTCGGTAGATAGCCTAAATTTGTCGGCAGATATTCTACCGACAGAAATTGGTTTGTCGATCCGTAGTCACAATAACTCCGTCGCTAGAGTGATGGCCGACAAGCATTCTGTTTGTCGGCAGAAAGAGTAAGCAGCGACATAAATTTTTGTCGGTAGTTTTGTTCTACTGACTATGTCCTTTGGTCGCCTTTAAAACTGGCGACAAACATATATTCATGTGTAGTTAGATAGATGACATCCAGAATAGTCACTAGAAGATAAGTTTGTCGGTACATCATCTTTCTTGTGACGCTCGTGCTTGTCACCTTTATCACAACTTAATAAAAAAAAAACACTTTTGAAGACCATCCAAACATGCTGCCAAACATAAACAAGATGCCATAAATTGGCAATTTACATAAGAAATAAGTTGGCTAAAGACACTACTTGCATTCAACAACATGTCATAGATTGCCAAAACTACATAAAACTTAGCATCACAACCCAGTTCAAAAAATTCAAAGTCGCAGCAGATTCGAGCTTAGTTCAAAAACTACACAAGTCATTCCAGATTCTAGTCTAGTTAACAGAAATAATAGACGTAGTAGACATAGTGGATCCAAAACTCCATGGCATGAACTACATATAGCACTCCATTCACGAACACCTGGTCCAAAAAGCTAACGTGCTCCATTCACGAGCCCTGCAAATATTCATACATAAATTCACTGCCTACTTGATGTTGCAATATTCATACATAAAGCTAACGTACTCCTTTCTAGTTTCAATATTGAAGTTCCATAATTCTCATTAAACTAACCTGAGATCAAATAAATTAAATTACCTATCATTGATGAATGTCAATCTGACCACTATGCTGAAATTGGAGGGAGCTTCAGTGAGAATGGTTCAATGTAGAAAGCGAGAGGATTGTGGTAGTTACTTTGCAATGGTTAGAAAAGATGTGCAATTAAAGTAAACAGTTAAATAGAGATCAAATCTCAATAAATGAGGAATACATAAACAAAGTCAATGTAAAGCAGCTCTGGCTGTATGGATTGCTCACAACTTAGAAGTGTATAAATAGAAGCAAAGTGAAGTATTGGGAGACTCATGATGGGTCACAAACTTGAAACTCATGATGTATGCATTTATGTATAGATAGTGAGTTACCTCTTGACGGTGAGTGAGAGACTGAACTCCGGCATCGCCAATAGATGAAGGAGGGCGAGTATGCATGTATGTCTTTGGCTTGAGTCTTCCAACCTGGGTACAGACGAACACATGATATTGAACGTACGTTTGGGAATGAAAACTCCCTAGATAAGAAACTTTACATTCCATCATACTTCCAGGGAAAAAAATATTCAAAAATCACATACAAAGAAACGACCAAGAAATTGCAGCAGCATATAGAACTCAATTGATATATATGCTTCAAACAAAGTAAATTGAGAGAAATACACCAATGAAGTACCTTTTAAGAAAGCAACCTCAGCAGGCTACATACTAATCTAGAAAGTGCTTGTTGAACTACAAATAAGTCAATGGTTGCTTTAAGTTAGGCATCAAAATAAAAGAATCATACCTCCAGGCTTTAATATTTAGGGTGTTATCCACAAATTATATTAAGTAAATCTTATTGAAATAAAAACCTTATGGTACCAGTTTAAGTTTGAGAACGCGGAGTACACTATAAAAAAAACGAAAATAAACATAAATCAAACCTTAATGTAGCTTAATTTTCATGTGTAGGGATGATACTGTTAATTACCCTCATTCTTATAAGTTTCATTCTATCAAGTATCTACTCTTTTTACTTACAAATGAGTGCATTAGTATGCCAAAAAGATTATGGAGAAAATAAAGGAAATTGATGGCCATGTTGTTTGCTTCATACAAAAAGCAGGAACTATTAAAATCAACAAATTCCAACAAATTACTGTAAAATAGGGTCTCTAGCTTACCAAAACAGAAAAGGCAACAACTGAACTACACGGACTCAGAGGTAATGGTTAATTGGATTAGAGATGGTTCCTGAAGTATATTGATTTCTTGTAGACTTAAAACTTAATAATACAACTTTGAAGTGCTCAAACCACAAACAGTGAGTGTTCAAATTACCTTCTCCTAAATATCAAAAACTAGAATGTTCCCAACAACTCAGAATTTGAACATAATTTGACGGTTTGACTTTAAGGAATACCATTTTGTTGTGGGCTAATCTATCTGTATTCATATTTCAAGTACAATTGGTACTTCAAATTAGAGATTAAGCAAAGTGTATCCAGTGACAATGAACACGCTTATTCAATGATAACATAATAGCAGTGAGTGTTCAAATTACCTTCTCCTAAATATCAAGTGCCTTATGTCTAAAATAATCAAACAATCTATTAAGGGCCACATGTGCCTCATTAGGCAATCTGCAATAACTATACAGATCGAACAAGTCTCCATATATAGAGTTTGAAACTAAATAGTGTGCAATAACCAAAGGAAAAAAAATAACCAAATTATCACTTGGTCAAATTTCTAAAACCCAAATTATGAAATCACTTAACTACCGACAGAAGGAACATTCGACGAACGCTAGAATCTATAGGAAGTAAAATAAAAGAAATAAATAGTAAAACAGAGAGGGTATCGAGTTCACCGAAAAAGTTAACTCTTTGTCAAGGGATCGTGGTCGCAGGTGGAGAGGCAGAAACCATATTGGCGAATCCTGGACCTGTGAGTACCTTCCCCATTTTTGTTGTTTCCTGGAGAGGACGATGACTGAAATCCTGCTCGCCCAATCGAAGGAGGACACAATTGTTTCAGATGCGTAGTTGTAAGATCCCATCGTTCTTTTTGCAAATCGGAACCATCCAACCCATTTTTCTATTACTAATTAACGAGCAGACAAGTGTTCAAACGGAGGACGCGATATGTTGCATAAGAGGGAGAGAGTGAGGGAGTGGGAGAGAGTTTGACATTGCTCTCTGTTCAGAGCGCAAATTCAAAATATGATATGGTCGAAGTTTATATGTGAGGTTGTGAGAGAGGAAGAGTAGAAGAGAGAGAGAGAAAGAGAGAGAGAGAGAAAGAGAGAGAGACGGTGAGGGAGGGGACTTCTAAATAGGATGGGTATAGATCTGGAGAGGCGTGATTACTAGAGATGAAGGGTATTTAGAGAACAAAACCTATTTAATCTTTGGAGTGGAGTTTCAAGTTTTTGTATAGTAATGTTTTAGTAAAATTTGATTTAGGCTCCACTTCTTTTTGAATTTTCAGCCTCCCTCTGAAAGTTTATAAAAAAATTAGAACCTATATCACCGGAATAAAATTAGTATAACTCACAAAATATATACTTTAATCATTGACAATTTTTATAGTCACTAAAATATAGTGATTTTCGTCTATTTGTATTTATCGAAGTTGGAAAGTTAGCACATTTCATTGCACGACTATTTTTCGTCCAAAAAACATAAAAGTCACAATGTTGACAACAAACAACAGATATATTGACAAACGCTAAATATGGTCGATAAATCATATAACTAGCTACACAAAGTTGCTTGTCGACAAAAAAATTGTCACGACAAGTCATAATTTTTGTAGTGAGTTTTGATTATGTCAAACCCTGCAGGTATATTACTTGGTAATCTGGACATATCAAATAAGTTAAGCGGTAAGGATCAAGGTTTTGGGAAGATGTCGATTAAATGAATTAGTCAGTAATTAATTTGATCGACGGATATTTGTAATCTTAACATGGGGAGATAATAAGTATTTAATAACAGGAGTTCGAAATATTAGTTTCTGAGAATATGAAGAGGAGTGCAATAACAGTTATTTAGTGGTACTAACTATTATTAACTTTATTCGGACTAGGTTCGGGTGGAACCAGAAGTCCTAATAAAGTTAGGAGCCTGATTCATATTTTCTCCTCCAGGTCCCTCCCGTAGCCTATATAAGTTTCCTTAGTCTTCATAATTCTTATGCTTTAGATACACACCGAAATCTAAGTTTTCGAGAGTGAGAGCAATTCGTCTGGAGGCCAAGAAGGATTCTGGAAGCAGCAAGCCCACACTTGCATCCAGGAGGAACTTCAGGAATACAGGAGAAGATCAAGAGTGTTTTCCGACCTACATCAGATAGCTTGGATGCAGGTATGAACCCTAATTCCGCCTAGTAGGGTTTATAGCGTTCATGTTGAAATAATTTTTTAATCGTTATAGCAGACATGCAATCGAACTGGTCCAGGGATTTGCCTCCCTTCAATTGGTATCAGAGCCCCGTTCGACTCTGCATATCTGCTATACATCCATGTTGTCCAATAATCAAACCGGCTATGCATGTTAGAGTAGGAAGATTGCGATGTCTAACTCTGTTTTGCAGATTGAATCGTGTCATGCTATTATGGTCAAGGTGTTTTATGTGTGTCGTTTGATTTGTTTTTGGTTCCCACATTGTTTTTCATGGATGAAATATGTAATCTGTAATAGTAAATCCTATGTTCTCTTATTCCAGTTTTAGAAGAACATGTGAACTCCTTGGAGGCATTGAAAGTCTATAGCAGTCTATGGTACTCTGTTATAGACTGATTTGCCGAATCCATGGAGGCTAGGGTTATAATAATTATAGTGAAGACAGAAGGACGAAGATGGCATGGAGATTTTCAAAAAAAGGGAACACCGGGTTAAAAACGATGTAAAGAAATCGCACCCCAGAAACACCAGCCCAGGAAAAAAATTCGGGGGGAAACCCCCGAACCCTATCAGGGCGCGCTGCCCCCTGAAAACCCCCAGCCAACTCAGCGCCGAGTTTGATCGGCGGGAAACTCTGAAAGTTCGATCTCGGAAAATATGGGACTGAAGCATGTTAGCGCGGATAATGAAGTTTGGACCATAATAGCAGGTTTGTGTGTGGTTGAATGCTTATTATGTGCTTGATTGTATCTATGTGTATGATTATTGTGAATGCTTGCATTTTAATCATGGACAACATGGATAAATAATTTAATTTGTATTAAATTGTTAAAACAACTAAGTGGGAGAGGGAGTCTAGTGCTGCTAGATCCTGCGGTCTACATCATTGATTTATAAGTGATGTAGTTGGTTGTGTGTGTTAGCCTTGGAGTTAACCTTTTTATCGAACATTACCACTACAGTGTCACTGGTATAAATTCCTATAAGGATACTTCTAATAATTGTTGTTTATGTGTCATCTCTCTATCTGAGAGGCATGTAATGGGGTAGTGGGTTAGAAGTAAAATGATGGTATACACTTAGATGCAAGTTATAGTAACCTCCCCATCGGAGTCACTGCTATGGCTTGCAGGACCAAAGGTACCATGTCTAACTATAGAATGAATGGTAGACGTCCACCCATCGTGGCATACTATTGTTATGTGTGTTAGACTACTGGTGGTTTACATTGCCCTTATGTGTTTTATTTACATGATTCTCAGGTTCAAAATGTCGAACTCATTCAACCCACTATCTATTCTCTTGAATCAAAACAAACTCACTGGATCAAACTATATTGATTGAATGAGGAATTTGAATATTGTGCTAACTGCTGAGGATTACAAATTTGTGCTTCTTGAGGATTGTCCGGCAGAACCTCTAGAAGGGGCTTCTGATGAAGAAGCCAAGCCTTATAGGAGGTGGCAGAAAGCCGATCAGATGGCTAAATGCTACATATTAGGATCCATGCCTAATGTGTTGAAGCATCAGCATGAGAACATGGGCTCTGCCCTTGAGATCATGGAGAACCTCAAAGAGATGTTTGGGGATCAGGATCGTGCTGTCAGGCAGGTTGCTATGAAGAACCTCATGAACACAAAAATGGTTGAAGGATCCTCTGTAAGGGATCATGTTCTGAAGATGATAAGTCTTCTAGGTGAACTAGAGATCCTTGGAGCTGTAATCGATGAGGAAACTCAGGTCGATATCGTGCTCATGACGCTGTCTGATTCATTTAACACTTTTCGGCAAAATATTAATATGAACAAAAAGACTTATTCTTTAGCCGAATTGTTAAAGGAGCTTCAAGCAGCTGAGGGACTCCTACAGAAACCGGTTAATGTAATGGTGGCTGAAAAGGCTTCTGCTTCTAACCCTGGGGCTAAGAAGAAAGTTGCACAAGCAGTAGTTCCAAAGGTTGCTCCAGCACCTCAAGGAATAGCTCGTGGGCCACAGCAAGCACTTGCTCCTCAGGGGACATTGGGAAAGCCGAAAGGCAAGTGTTTCCTCTGTAACCAGCGAGGGCATTGGAAGAAGCAATGTCCAAAGTTCCTGACTCGTCCAATCCAGAACAACTTAGGTATATCTCTTTCACTAATAGTTGAATCATGTTTAGAGGTTCGATCTACTAGAAACTTGTGTGTAGATTCGGGAGCAACTGACCATGTCTGCAATTCATTGCAGGGGTTCCAGGAAACCAGACAGCTTAGTGATGGTGAGATTTATCTACACTTGGGCAACACGAATAAAGTAGCTGCAGTTGCAATAGGAATTTGTTTTCTACATTTTGGGAATGATAGGATTTTAATTTTGAAAGATTGTCTTTATATACCTTCCATTAGAAGGAATTTGATTTCAGTTTCTAAGTTGGTTAAGAATGAATATTCAGTTTATTTTGATTACTCTGTGTTTATTAAGAAAAATAAAAGTTTTATTTGTTCTGGTACGTTGGTGGATGGTCTTTACATTATAAATCCTGAGACTCCCATATCGCAGCTATATGAACTGAATAACTCGGATAGCTTACCTAAAAAGAGAAAGGAACCTTGCGAGATAAACCAAACATATCTTTGGCATTTACGACTTGGTCATATCAATATAAACAGAATACAAAGGCTGGTTCAGAATGGACCATTAGGTTCATTAAAAGTGGAGGCACTACCAGCATGTGAGTCATGTTTAGAAGGTAAGATGACCAAGAGGCCATTTTTTGGCAAAGGGTAATAGGGCCAAAGAACTGTTGGAGCTTATCCATTCAGATGTTTGTGGACCAATGAATGTCCAAGCGAGGGGAGGTTTTGAGTATTTTATTACCTTTATTGATGATTACTCAAGATGTGGATATATTTATTTGATGCGGCGTAAGTCTGAGGCCTTTGAGAAATTTAAAATTTTTAAGGAAGAATCAGAGAAGCGTCTAGGAAAATATATCAAGTCATTTCGATCTGATTGAGGTGGCGAGTACCTCTTGGGACAATTCAGGGATTACTTGGAGGAACAAGGGACTCAATCCCAGTTGTCCGCTCCAGGTACGCCACAACAGAATGGTGTGGCAGAGCGAAGGAATAGGACTCTTTTAGAAATGGTGAGATCCATGATGAGTTATTCAGATTTACCAACTTCCTTTTGGGGGCATGCTTTAGAGACAGCTGCATATATTCTGAACTTGGTTCTGTCTAAGTCAGTACCAACTACACCCACAGAACTTTGGACTGGGGGAAAGCCCAGTCTACGGCATGTTCGAATTTGGGGCCGTCCGGCACATGTGCTGAAGGGGAACGCAAGTAAGTTGGAATCAAGGACAGAAGTATGTGTCTTTGTAGGATACCCGAAAGGAACAAAGGGTGGTTTATTTTATAGTCCCAAGGATCAGAAAGTCATTGTTAGCACCAATGCGAGATTCTTAGAGGAAGACTATATTATGGATCACAAGCCTAAAAGTAAAATTGTTCTGGAAAAAATGCGAGGAAATCATGTAGTCCAAGGTCATGATATACCAACTGTACAAGAGGAAATAACACAAGAAAAAGATATCGATATTCAACTACCTTTGGGTGGTTGGAGAAATGTAGATACGCGTGATACACAATAAAATAGTGTTGACCTCACCGCAAGAGGGCAGTGGGGGAAATTACAATAATAGTGATCCACAAGAAGGTAACATTCCGCCGCAACCGAGCAGTGGGGAAAATGTTACTGCTATTGAACCACAAGTACAGCCTCGTCGTAGTGGGAGGGTTTCTCGTAAACCAGACAGATACATGTACTTGGGAAAGTCTTTCGACAAGGTCCCCGATGAACATGATACTCATCCCAGTAACTATAATGAAGCTGTTGGAAGTACGGATGCGGAAAAGTGGAAAAAGGCTATGATTTCTGAGATGGAGTCTATGTACAACAATCAGGTCTGGGATCTTGTAGATCCAACAAATGGGATAAAACCCATCGGATGTAAGTGGATTTACACGAGAAAGAGAGGGGTAGACGGGAAGTTTGAAACCTTCAAAGCAAGGCTTGTTACGAAAGGATTTACTCAGAAAGAAGGGATCGACTATGAGGAAAATTTTTCGCCGGTAGCCATGATTAAGTCTATCAGGATTCTCTTGTCCATTGCGGCTCATTTCGATTACGAAATTTGGAAAATGGATGTCAAGACAGCTTTCCTTAATGGAAGTCTTGATGAATGCATTTATATGATGCAGCCAGAAGGATTCATAGCTAAGGACCAGGAGCAAAAGTTTTACAAACTTAAGAGGTCTATTTATGGACTTAAGCAGTCACCTAGATCATGGAACATCCGTTTTGATCAGGCAATCAAATCTTTTGGTTTTGATCAATGTCCGGATGAGCCGTGAGTGTACAATAAGTGTTAGGAAAACGTGGTGGTATTCTTGATACTTTACGTTGATGATATATTTCTCATTGGAAACAATGTGGGTGTATTATCTAATATGAGGGTATGGTTATCAAGTCAATTTGATATGAAAGACTTGGGAGAAGCAACATACGTTCTAGGGATCAAGCTTATGCGGGATTGGAAAAATAGGATGTTGGGCTTGTGACAAGCCAATTATGTTGATACTTTTCTTGCAAGGTTTAGCATGCAGGATTCCAAGAAAGGGTTAATCCCTTTCATACATGGAATCAGTCTATCTAAGGATCAGTTTCCTAAGACAACTGATGAGATAGAAAGCATGAAAGTAGTTCCTTATGCTTCTGCAGTAGGAAGCCTCATGTATGCGATGTTATGTACTAGACCAGATATTTGCTTTGCTGTTGGCATGGTTAGTAGATATCAGTCTAATCCTGGCAGAGAACATTAGACTGCGGTAAAACATATAAAAAAAGTACATTAAAAGGACTCGAGAATATATGTTGGTTTACCATGAAAATAGTCTTGTACCCATCGGGTACACAGACTCAGATTATCAGTCAGATAGGGATTCCAGGAAGTCTACCTCTGGATCTGTTTTCACTTTAGGAGGTGAAGCCATTAGTTGGAGGAGCATCAAGCAATCTTGCATTGCTGATTCCACCATGGACGCTGAATATGTGGCCGCTTCGGATGCTTCTAAGGAAGCTGTTTGGCTCAGAAACTTTCTAATGGATCTTGGAGTGGTACCGAGTGCACAACCGGCTATGACACTTTATTGCGATAATAGCGATGCGGTTGCAAGCTCAAGGGAACCTAGAGCTCACAATAAAGGAAAACACATAGAGCGTAAGTATCATTTGATTAGAGAAATCGTGCACAGAGGTGATGTGGTAGTGATGAAGATGGCATCAGCGGATAACCTAGCAGACCCATTTACGAAGTGTTTGATAGGTAAGGATTTTGATGGTCACGTAGAGGGAATGGGTTTGAGATGTGTTGCTGCATGGCTTTGAGTATTAGTGGGAGATTGTTGGATTGAATACTTAAAGCCATGATTTTAGTATTGGATTATATGAATTTGATATTTATGAGAATGGTTTTGGGCAATGTTTTTGCATTATATTATTATTGTGCATAGTTGTCTATTGTTCTGCATAGTAGAAGATCTGGTGTGTAGAGTATAGCTTACACACAGAAGATCTTATCTTTGGTTCTTGTGGAATGAAAGTTGTGAGTTCACAATCTAGATGGAATTAGACAAACCATCGGAACGATTGTAGCACATTGTTTTAGTAGGTCTGTCTTGGCTACAGGAAACAGTATAGTTCATACTATAGTTTCAACTCAATGTGCTAGTATACTTTCTGTATATTGAACAGGACCAAGTTGAGATCATTGTCTCTGTACTGACATAATAAGACAAGCTATGTCTTATGGTTATTATGATTACTTATGCTCTTAATCCTTAGATAGTCAATATGCACATGTATTTAATAGTTATTCCTTTGACAAGTCAAGTGAGTGAGATTCCTATGGAGTCAATAACCTCGATGAGTTGGGTGATACTATTGAGTCCATGGGATATATCGAAGGAATCCATTTCCCGGTTATGGGATTGATGACATCCCCTTGATGAAGCTTATAAGTTTTGATTATGTCAAACCCTGCAGGTAGATTACTTGGTAATCTGGACATATCAAATAAGTTAAGTGGTAAGGATCAAGGAATTGGGAAGAGGTCGATTAAATGAATTAGTCAGTAATTAATTTAATCGACGGATATCTGTAATCTTAACATGGGGAGATAATAAGTATTTAATAATAGAAGCTCGAAATATTAGTTTCTGAGAAAATGAACAGGAGTGCAGTAACAGTTATTTAGTGGTACTAACTGTTATTAAATTTATTTGGACTAGGTTCGGGTGGAACCAGAAGTCCTAATAAAGTTAGGAGCATGATTTGTATTTTCTCCTCCAGGTCCCTCCCGTAGCCTATACAAGTGTCCTTAGTCTTCAGAATACACACCGAAATCTAGGGTGTCTTTAGATACACACCGAAATCTAGGGTTTCGAGAGTGAGAGCAATTCGTCTGGAGGCCAAGAAGGATTCTGGAAGCAGCAAGCCCACACTTGCATCCAGGAGGAACTTCAGGAATACGGGAAAAGATCAGGAGTGTTTTCAGACCTATATCAGATAGCTTGGACGCAGGTATGAACCCTAATTCCTCCTAGTAGGGTTTATAGCGTTCATGTTGAAACAATTTTTTTATCGGTATAGCAGACATGCAATCGAACTGGTCCAGGGATTCGCCTCCCTTCACTTATGTGATGCAAATGCAAGTAAAGTTCTTATTGCTTCCAACCTCGTCACAGGAGCAAAAGTCTGCTCATAGTCTAAATCTTCTTCCTGGTTATAGCCTTGAGCTACAAGTCTTTCTTTTTTTTCTCATAACCATACGATTTTCATCTAGCTTATTTTGAACAACCACCTTGTGCCAATAACAGACTGATCTTTAGGAGGAGGAACTAGATTCCAGAATTTGTTCCTCTCATCATTCAGCTCACTTTGCATTGCAATGATCCAGTCTGCTTCTTGTAATGCTTCCTTCACATTCTTAGGTTATACAAGAGGCACAAAAGCATTAAAGCACACAAGTTCTTTAACTGAGATCTTGTATGTGTACCAGTGGATGGATCAGACATGATGTTTTTTGTTGGATGAGATGACATACATTTGAGCTTCTTTCTCTATGTCCAGGGTTCTGATTCTCCAGGAATCTTTTCAAGGCCATGAGAGCTTAATGCAGTGGCTTGACCACTCTGTGTTCCTTGAGGTTCTATTTCAAGGCTTTGAAAATTTCTTCTCCTTTCCTACATGTTAGTCTTAGAACCATTTTCTAAATATGCATCATCTTCTGACTCATGCTTGTTCAAATATAAATCTGCAAAACCTTCACTCAAAGAACCATCATTGCTTTCATCAAATATAACAAGCTTTCATCAAATATAACATGTATACTTTCCTCAACATGCTTTTTTATCTTATTGTAAACTGTTTAGGCTTTTCTAGTCAAAGTATAATCAAGGAAAATACCCTCATCACTTCTAGCATCAAACTTGCCAAGATTATCCTTACCATCTTTGTGAACAAAACAAGTACAGCCAAATGGTTTGAAATAGAGATATTTGGCTTTTTCCCTTTGAAAAGTTCATAAGGATTCTTATTCAAAATATGTCTAATCTGGACATGTGCAAAATATTAATTGCAGTGTTGACAGCACCTGCCCAAAAAGACTTTGGCAATTTGTTTTCAAAAAGCATTGTCCTAGACATATCCAAGAGAGTTCTTTTTTCCTTTCAACTACACCATTTTATTGAGGAGTTCCAGAAGCAGAAAAGTTGTGAGAAATACCAAACTTGGCACAGAAAAAATCAAACTCTAGTTGATCAAATTCTCTGAATGATCACTCCTTATTGAATCAATGGGCAGTTTTTCAAAGTTTAAATATCTTTATAACGTTTTGAAAATTCAGACAGTGCCCCAGACTTTTCTCTTAAAAACATTATCCAAGTAAATATAGAGAAATCATCTACAATAACCTGAATAACTTTTCACCTTTTTGAGTTGGAACTCTCATAGGACCACAAAGATCCATATGAAGCATTTCAATAGGTTTGGTTGTACTTACAAAGTTCTTTGTCTAGAATGAGATCCTTGTCTGCTTTCCATGAGCACAAGCCTTGCATACCTATTCATCCTTAAATTTGATGGATGGCAGTCCTCCGACTAGGTATTTAGAAACTAGTTTGTTCAATGTATGCAAGATGATGTGTCCAAGCTTTCAATGCCAAAGCTTTGAATCCTTTTTCAAAGCCTTGAGACATTTTAGACTTTCTCCTGCAACTTAATTAGTATTCAGATAGTAAACATCGTTTGACCTTGGAGCAGTGAGGATGCAATTACCAGATTTTTATCTTGCACCACACATTTTTTCTTGTCAAAAATAACCTTATTTCTTTTATCACATATTTGAGATACACTAATAAGATCAAACTTTAGACCATCTACAAGATACACATCTGAAATATAATTTTCAACACAATTACCAACTTTACCAATTCTCATGATATTTCATTTGGCTTTGTCATCAAGTGTGATTGTCCCTCCTGATTGTTCTTTAATTTCAGTAATTAAAGAAAATTCGCCACTCATGTGTCTGGATCAATCACTATCCATGATCCACTTCTGGTCTTTGCTCTTGGTGACAACCTGCAAACACCATTCACTTCCTTACCCAGCTGTTATACCAAGTGTAATATTTGGAATCATATTCAGGATCAACCATGTTAGGTGGTCTGACAAATCTGTCTTACATGTCCCTTAAGATGAAATATAATGGTATTCTCATGACCAATCTTTCCATAGTAATGACACTTTGGAGAATTTCTGTTACTTGCTTTCACAAATCTGGTATTGTTCTTTCTTGAAAAGTTTGGATTATATCCAATAACTATTTTGTGAACAGAGTGCAGAGTTCCTCCAAGAATCAAGTTAAGATTATGTTCAGACCAAGCAAGTTTTGTCAAAGTGTTCTTGGAGTCTTGAAGTTTCTCAGTCAGAAGAGTCTTCTGTTCCTCTAATTCATCATGCTGATGACGTAGAGAAATAAGGTTTTCACTTTAAAGAGAGTTATCTGTTACAACTTATTTGGCTTGTTTTTAAGTCTTTTAAATTAGTTTCCAAAGCTTTAAAATCTCTGTCTGTCTTTGCATGAGAAATTTCAAGATTCTTGTTTCGGCAAATTAGTTGCAAATTTTCTTTTGCTTGCTCATGAACTTTTTCCTTTAAAGACTTGATTTCATTTAAGTAATCTTCTTCATTCTGAATCATTGTTTTCAAAATCTCATAAAAGTACATTTTTAGGTTTAGAAATAATTCTATTCACCATTACCTCAATGTTCTTTTCTGAACTTTCATCATGCTTGGCCTTGAGACAAAGGATGGCTTGATCTTCTTCAGAGTCAGATTCACTTGAAGAATCAGAATCACTCCATGAAGCTACCATGGATTTATTATTTTTTTCATGGTCCTTCTTTTGAAAATGCTTTCTCTTTCTTGTGAGGACACTCTCTGATCAAGTGTCTTGCATCACCACACTCAAAGCAGTTCATTATTTTGGATTTATGTGAGGAAGACTTACTCTTGTAGTCCTTGATACTTGAAGACTCTGCTCAAGACTTTGTTTCCAAAGTTCTTTTTCATCTTGATAATACTTGTTAAAGCTTTGGAAATGAGAGCAAAAGGATATTCTTCTTCATCTTCTTCTTTTTCAAGGCTTTGAGTTTTATCACTCTCTTTGGCCTGGAGTGCCAGATTATTGACACTTTTTGGTAGTTCTCCATCAGCTTTATTCATGGAGATCTCATGTGTGACTAGTTTCCCAGTAAATCATCTAGTTGGAGAGAGGACAGATCTTGAGCTTCTTCAATGCAGTGGTCTTTGGTTTCCATTTGGATTTGGGAAGACTTCTCAAGATATTTCTGACTTTCTCTTCATTGGAGAATGATTTCACCTAGGACTCCAGATTTTTGACAATGTCAATAAACCTCTTGAACATATTTTTGATGGATTCATCTACGTTCATCTTGAACAGTTAATACTGTCTAAGGAAGACATTGATCTTGGTTTTCTTCACTTGGCTGGTTCCTTCAAAAGTCACCACCAGCTTATCCCGAATCTCCTTAGCAGTCTTACAGGTACATATCATGTTAAATTCATCTGCATTCAAAGCACAGTATAAGACGTTCATGGCTCTATAATTCTTTGAAATTTGTTCTAAGAAGTAGAGAGAGAGTTTTCAGGTTTCGGAGTACAATCCCATCCTTTTCTGTGTAAAATGTGTGAGTTCCATTCTGGATGATAGACCACAGTTCAATGTCCTGATTAATGATGAACATTTTCATCAAGGCATTCCAGTGCACAAATTGTCTCCACGTAATAAATGAGGTATGTTAGCAGCTCTTCCCTGTGAGAAACCACCTTCACCTACATTACTCATGATCACCATGTTGTTATATCTGTAAGGTCACATGTTTAATGGACTTGAAATACTCAGTTATTTCAAGGCCTTGAACCATTTTTCAAAGCCTTGAACCAGGTTTCACAGGCTTGAAAGCTATTTCAAGGCCTCGAACCAGGATTCAAATCCTTGAAACTGTCTGACCTGTATGCATGTTCAACGGGGGAGTTTTTCTCAAACCTTCTGATTTGATCCTATCTCTCTCACCCCTATGCTTGATATGTTATTATTTTATGATGAAAGAAAAATTGTTTTGATATATCTAACATCATTTAATCCTTGACTTTGACCCAGTTTTACAAGGAAATTAAGTGTGCAGGATTGGTTTCCTTATCTGGATTTTGCAGGAAAGGAAACATTAAGAGAAGATGATTATGTGATCAGTTAGACATCCTTGAAAGCTTCTCAATTTGTTTAAAGACAAAATCGCAACAATATCTCTGAAGATTATGATCAACTATCCGTTGGAGAAGGCTATTAAGAGAGTCAAAGTTTGTTGCCTACAAAACAGGAAGTTGTTGCTGAAAATCGGGGAAGATTTGCAGAACCTCTAGTTGTATAAATAGAGCTCTTTTTGAAGCAACAAGACACAATAGTCAACTGGAAAAAAGAGAGAATCATTTCTGGACTGACAAGCATCAAAGAAGTTCATCATTCTCACAATCCAACTCACAGAAGATCACTGCATTCTTCACTGCAGTTCTACACTTCAATGTTCTTCTGTCTTGTGCTTTATTTGTAGATCATTCTTGTATTACTTCTATATCTTATTATCAAGGATTGTTCAAGATGAAAAATAGAGAATTATTATTTAATGAGTTAGCTAGAGCAGGTACTAGATAGGTTAGAGAGAACCACAAGCTGTAACAGAGTAAGGCAAATCTCTGTGCTTGAGGTCTAGGGCTTAGCTATTGATTAATAAGAATTTTGTTGAAAATCCTGCAGGGAGAAGATCCCTGAGGTAGAGACGTAGGTCCAAGTGGACTGAACTCTATAAATAACTTGTCTCTTGCATTTCAGTTCATTTACATACTTAGTTTTTACAGCATTCAAACTAGTGTGTTTTCAAGGGTTTGAAACTCTTTTCAAGACCTTGAAAAAGACTTGTCTGTTTTATTTCAAACTGTATTTCAATCCAAGGGCTTGAAACTATTTTCAAGGCCTTGAACGTCACTGCTCTTCATAGAAACTCTTATCCTCCACAAGTTTTGCAAGAAGTTGGCATACTCTATTCAACCCCCCCCCCTTCTAGAGTCTATGTTCTGCATATCTATCTGCATAATCCCCTTTCAATTGGTATCAGAGCTTGTATCAATGTATAGATTTAACCATCTAGTGATCATGAGTACTGCAAGTGATGGTGGTTTCTCACAGGGAAGAGGTGCTAACAGACCTCCTCTATTTTGTGGAGATAATTTTGCTCACTGGAAAGCTCTGATTAAATGTTCGTCATTGATCAAGACATAGAGCTATGGACCATTATTCAGAATGGACCTCACAATTTCTACATAGAGAAAGATGGGATCAAAACTCCAAAATCTGAAGACTCTCTTTCCTCATCTGAATTAGAACGTTTTTAAGAATTATAAAGCTATTAATATTTTGTATTGTGCTTTGAGTACAGATGAATTCAACATGATTTCAGGCTGCAAGTCAAAGAGATCTGGGATAAGCTTGTGGTGACATTTGAAGGAACCAGTCAAGTCAAGCAAACCAAGATCAACATCTACCTCAGACAATATGAGCTATTCAAGATGAATGCAGATGAGTCAATCAGAGAGATGTTCAAGAGGTTCACATGCATTGTATATAGCCTTGACTCACTTGGAAAGCATATTTCCAATGAAGAAAATGTGAGAAAGATTTTGAGGAGTCTACCAAAGGCAAAATGGGAACCAAAGACTCCTGAAATTGAGGAAGCTCAAGATCTATCATCACTACAACTTGATGACCTACAAGGGAAGCTCCTGACTCATGAAATATCCATGAATAAAGCTGATGGAGAGCTATCAGAAGGTGTCAAAAACTTAGCACTCAAGGCCAAAGAGAATGAAGAAATTCAAATCCTTGAAACAGAAGATGATGATGAAGATCTATTTGCATTAATTTTCAAAGCCATGACCAGAATTCTCAATATGAAGAAAAACTTTGGAAATAAAGACTTCAACAGAGAAATTCATTGATCATCAAGTAGCAAGGACTACAGAGGTAGACCTCCTCACAAAGTAAATCGAAATTCATGAACTGCTTTGAGTGTGGTGATGATGGACACTTGATAAGAGACTGTCCACACAAGAAAAGCAAGAACTTTCAAAAGAAAGACCATGACAGGAGAAAAAAAGCTATGATAGGTTCATAGAGTGATTCAGATACCTCAAGTGACTCTGAAGAAGAACATGCCAACCTATACTTCATGGCCAAGCATGATAAAAGTTCTGAAAAGAACATTGAGGTAATGGTAAACTGTTTAATTTCAAAAACAAAAGAAGCTCTATCAGATTACCTCATAACAATGCTTTTAAAAGAAGAGGACTATCTGAAAGAGATTAGATTTTTGAAAGAAAGAGTTCAGGAGCAAGCAAAAGAAAATTTAAAACTTGTTTGTCTGAATCAGAATCTTGAAATCTCTCAGAAGAAAACTAACAGTGATTTTAAGGCCTTGAAAACCAGTTTCAAAGCCTTGAAGACACAAGTCAAGGAAGTAGTCACGGAGAACTCTTTTCTGAGTAATAGCCTTGTTAATCTGAGACATCAAGTTGATAAATTAGATAAACAAAAGACTACTCTTACTGAGAAACTTCAAGAATCTGACTTAGTCAAAGTCAAGCTTGCAGGCTCAGAACACAAGTTTAACTTGATTCTTTGAAAAATTTCAAAGTATGTTCACAAAACTGGTATTGGATACAATCCAAATTTTCAAAGAAACAACAATACCAGATTTGTGAAAGTTGTAAGCAAAACCTCTCCTAAGTGTGATTTTTGCAACAAAATTGGCCATGTTAAGATGACTTGTCCTTTCAGAAGAAGAGACCCTCACATAATCAGGAACACATTCCCATTTCAACTCAAAGGACAAGTCAGACATATTTGGGTTCCTAAAGGGGTCATACCACCTAATATCGTTGATCTTGAGTATGATTCCAAATTCCACACTTGGTCTAACAGCTGGATAAGGCAGTGATTGGTGTTTGGAGGTTGTCACCAATGTCAAAGAACATATGTGGTTTATGGACAGTGGTTGCTCAAGACACATGAGTGGAAAGAGATCTCTATTATCAGAATTGAAAGAGCAATATGAAGGTTCAATTACTCTTGGTGACAAAGGCAAATGCAACATTCTTGGTATTGGTAAAGTTGGTACAGATTCTGAAGATTCTATTTCTAATGTATATCTAGTTGATGGCTTGAAATTTAACTTGCTTAGTGTATCTCAGCTTTGTGATAATGGCAACAAGGTCATATTTGATAAAGAGAAGTGTGTGATGCAAAATGAGAAATCTGGCAATTGCATTCTCACAGCCTCTAGATCAAACAAAGTTTATACTTTTCAGACTAACAAAGTTGCATGTAAAAGCTTAAAGTGTCTCAAGGCCTTGAAAGAGGATTCAAAGCTTTGGCACAGAAAGCTTGGTCACATTAGCTTGCATACCTTGAACAAATTGATCTCCAAAGATCTGGTAAGAGGATTACCATCAGTCAGGTTCAAAGATGATGAAGTATGCAAAGCTTGTGCTCATGGTAAGCAGACTGGAAGCTCATTCAAGCCATATAAATTTAACTCCTCAATAGAATGGAGTTGATGAAAGAAAGAACAAAACTCTTGAAGATATGTCAAGAACAATTCTTTTAGAAAACAAGCTGCCAAAACACTATTGGGTAGAAGCTGTGAATACAGCAAATGACATTTTGAACAGGTTCTTGATCAGACCTATTTTGAAGAAGACCCCCTATGAACTCTTCAAATGGAGGAAGCCAAACATTTCATACTTCAGACCCTTTGGTTGCACATGATATGTCCACAACAATGGTAAGGACAACTTGGGTAAGTTTGATGCAAGAAGTGATGAAGGTATATTTCTGGGTTACTCTCTTACTAGCAAAGCTTATAGAATTTATAATAAAAGAACCAAGCTGGTTGAAGAAAGTATTCATGTTACTTTTGATGAAAGCTATGATGGTTCTTTGAGTGAAAGTTTTGCAGACTTGAATCTGAACAAGCATGAATGAGAAGAAGAAGATGAGAACTCTCTTGGGTTCAAGAAAGGTTCAGAAGGAAGCATAAGACATTTTCAAGACCTTGAAAACAAATCTCAAGGCCTTGAAAATAGAGATCAAAGCCTTGAAAAGAATGATCAGAAAGATATAAATGATCAGGCTACAACTTCAAGACCAGAGAAGCAATATGGAGAACCTGAACCCTGGCCTCCAAGAAAGAGATTCAAATATATTTCATCTCATCCAGCTGACAACATCATATCTGATCCAACAACTGGTACACAAAGAAGATCACAGTTGAAGAATCTGTGTGCTTTTAATGCTTTTATTTATCTTGTAGAACCCAAAATTGTGAAGGAAACATTACAAGAAGCAGACTGGATTATAGCCATCCAAAGTGAACTTAATGAGTTTGAAAGAAACAAGGTGTGGAGCCTAGTTCCTCCACCAAAAAACCAGTCTATCATTGGTACCGGATGGGTGTTCAGAAATAAATTGGATGAGAATGGAAAAGTGATCAGAAACAAAGCAAGGTTATTTTCTCAAGGCTACAACCAAGAAGAAGGTATTGATTATGATGAAACTTTTTCTCCAGTTTCCAGGTTAGAAGCTAATAGAATTCTACTTTATTTTGTATCTTACAAGAACATGAAACTATTTCAAATGGATGTGAAATGTGCTTTCTTGAATGGTTACTTGAAAGAAGAAGTTTATGTTGCACAACCTCCTTGTTTTGAAAGTGACAAGTTTCTAGATTATGTTTACAAACTTGACAAAGCTCTGTATGCATTGAAACAGGCTCCACGAGCTTGGTATGAAAGATTGTCAAAGTTTTTGCTTGAAAATGATTTCAAAAGAGGATTGGTAGACAAGACCCTTTTCATAAAGACTCATGAGAAAGATTTACTTGTTGATATTCTATTTGGAGCTAGTAATGATCTTCTATGCAAAGAATTCTCAAGTCTTATAAGCAGGGAATTTGAAATGAGAATGATGGGAGAGTTTGAACTTCTTCCTTGGACTTTAAATACATCAGTTGAAGAAGGGCATCTTTCTGCATCAAAGTAAGTACACTAGGGACTTGTTGAAAAAGTACAGTATGTCTCAATCCAAAGAAATCAAGACTCCTATGAGTTCTACACTGTCCTTAGACAAGGATGAATCTGGTAAGCGTGTCAATGTAAAAGAGTATAGAGGTATGATTGGATCATTGCTATACCTTACTGCTAGTAGACCAGATATCATGTTCAGTGTATGTATGTGTGAAAGATTTCAAGATGATTCAAAGGAATCACACTTAAGTGTTGTGAAGAGAATATTCAGATATCTCAATGGTACCAAAGACTTAGGGATTTGGTATCCAAGACATTCTAACTTCTCTTTGCATGGAATTTTAGATGCTGACTTTGCAGGTTACAAAGTTGATAGGAAAAGCACTTCAGGAACTTGCCAATTCATTGGATCCTCCTTGATCAGTTGGCATTACAAGAAACAAAACCCAGTTGCTTTATCAACAGCTGAAGCTGAATATATATCTGCAGGAGCATGTTGGTCACAAGTGTTGTGGATTGCTCAAACAGTTGAGAGATCTTGGATTTGATTTCAGAAGTATACCTATCAAATGTGACAACACTAGTGCAATATCAATTACAAAGAATCCACTTCAGCATTGAAGAACCAAGCATACTTATTTCAGACACCACTTCATCAGATATCATGCTGAGAAAGGTGACATTGTTCTTGAATTTGTTTCTATTAACATGAAACTTGCAGATATCTTCACTAAACCATTGCCAGATGAAAGATTTTCAGCTCTAAGACTGGAATTAGGCATGCTAAATAAAGATTCATTGGTTTAGGGGGACATCAGGTAAGGAAGGTAAGTTATTATGTGTTTCAAAGGTTTGAACTGATTTTCAAAGCCTTCAAAATCATTTCGAAGCTTTGATTTTACTTGTTTCAGTATAACAGCGTTTCAAGACCTTGAAACTATTTCAAATCCTTGAAAATAAGTCTGAAACTGATAAGTAAATAATTCTTGGATCATTCAATATTGGGTGCTATCTCTGTAGATATTTGCTCAATATTGCCCCTACTTTTTTCAAAATTATTTTTCAGCCAAATATAGTATAATTTATTTATTTTCAACGGCTCCAATGATATGAATCTTCTCAGATCATTATAGATCTTTTGAGATCAGAGAGATTCCAGTTCCTTTTCAAACACACTCTTTCAGTATTTATCTTCTTCTCTTCTCCTTCACTCCGTATCAAATCTACCTCTCTAAATTCTTCTCCCAAACCCTACTGAGCACTAGAAGAGCCTCAAACAGAATCAAGATGGCCGGAGGTTCACAACCTAGTTCTGAGAAGAAGAGAAAGATAGCTGAAGATGTGGTTCAGACAATTAGTGGAGAATCAAGTTCCAGAACTCCCAGTGCAGAATCTGTTGCAGAACTTCCTCCACTGACGAAGAAGAGTAAGAAGGATGTGACACCATCTTCAGACAAGAAGAAAAAGAAGAAAGAGAAGGCTGGTGCAGAAAAGCAACCACAAACAGAGATCTCAAGCCCCAAGAATTTGAAGAAAAAGAAGAAAGCCTCTCAAGCTGAAAAGGAAAAAGAGAAGGTGACAGAGGAAGAACCAGAAGACAATGTGGAGAGAGCCTTGCAGATCTACTCAAAGAACACGGCTCCTGATGAATCTTGGTTCATATCAAATACTTCAAAAGGTCAGTGGTTGGATGGTTTTGCCTCTAGGAAGATTGTTTTTTGTAGCTTGATCAATATGCCTATGTTGACTGGGAATGAATCTGAATTGCATTACCATGTTGAAGAAAAGCTCTATGTGGTTCATGCTAAACCCTCCTGAGCTTTCCTACCCTAGACTTACCAGATTCTTCTATCTCAACATGAATCAACTTAAGAACTCCCCACACTTAGTTATAAAGACTAGAGTTGCTGGTGTTACTATGGAATTAGATCATGCTGAGTTTTCATCTGTCCTAGGCTGTCCTAAGAGGTATGACACACAGAACCATCTTCCCAAAAATGAATTTTTGAAGTTGTCCAGAGAAGAATTATTTCTACCAAATGTTCCTGCCTCATCCAAAGAGTTAACGCACTCTGTGTTAAATGTTGAAGCCAAAGTTCTATTCACTAGCTTGATGAGATGTATCTTTCCAAGGGAACATTCCAAGGAGTTGGTTACTGAGAGGGTGCAATACATTATGTACTTGATTATGCATGGATATCACATTGACCTTCAGAAGCATGTAATGGAACACATGCTGTTTAGCCAAACAGATCAGAGAAAGCATCCCTTGTCTTATGCAAATCTGCTCACTCTGTTCTTCCAACACCTTGAGATTCCTACTGCTGGTGAAGAGTCTATCACCTCTGGGATTGGTATGCTTAATGATAAAGCCTTTGAGAAGATTGGAGTGGTGAAGACCAAGGAAAAAATTTGGAAGTTGTATTCAGATTTGGCAGAAGAAGAGTTGAATGCAAATAAGTTTGTTATGCCCAAGGCCTTGACCCCTACTTCAAGCCACACCTCTCAGCCTCCTGATTTGTCTTTAATCCTTCAGAGGCTTGATGGTCTAGAGATTGAAAATAGTGAAATCGAAGAGAATAATCATGGGTTTGAGACTGATGTCAAACAGGTCAAATACATGGTGGAGACCATCTTTAGAAGCATGAGTGTGTTTGATGTCCGTGAGGATGAAGAAGGTGCCAAGAAATATGGCTCTGATAAGAACTTTACCGGTGAGCATTTCAACCAGGAAGAGGCTGCTGCAGTCAAGGATAAAGGAAAGAAGGTGGTAGTTGAACAAGCTGCTCAAGAGGGAGATGAAGTAGACAGTCCTGATTCAGATGACTTGCTGATAACCCTGAACAAGAAGAAGAAATCTCTAAAGACTGCTACTAAGGACAAGAATGAAGAAGAGACTGCTGGTGAGAATGAAGAGGAACAAGAAGAACAGGACAATGATGAAGACAGTGAGGAAGAAGAGAGAGATCAAGATGGAGATGAAGACCAAACCCAATAATCTTGCCTACTCTTTCTTTCTCATTCTCTTTTTAAGTTTTCTTTTCAAAAAAAGCCATACACTGATCCAACATCTTCTCATTCTTTTTTATGAAAGTCAAAAAGGGGGAGAAATCTTAGGTTGTTTTTATTTCTGTTTAAGTGACCTATCTTTCGGTCAGTAGGATTATCTGCAACTTTTTTTTATTTTTTTTTCTGCTTAAGTTTATTAATAAGTTGGATCTTTTGGAATTAATGTGTATCACTATTTGAAGTGTGTACTAATCAGTATTTTTTGCAAAAACTAAGAACCAAACAGATAAAGGTTTTTTCTTTCATCAAGGGGTAGATTGTAAGGTCACACGTTTCATGGACTTGAAATACTAAGTTATTTCAAGGCTTTGAAACATTTTGTCAAAGCTTTGAATCAGGTTTTACAGGCTAGCTATTTCAAGGCCTTGAACCAGGATTCAAAGCCTTGAAACTGTCTGACCTGTATGCATGTTCAAAGGGGGAGTTTTTCTCAACCCTTCTGATTTGATTCTATCTCTCTCACCCCTATGCTTGATATGTTATTATATGATTATGAAAGATAAACTGTTTTCATCTTTCTACCTATATATAAAGAGAATAGGGCTGTTACACCCTGGCGCCACCTCAGCATTTTTTGCCACGCTGTTCCTTTGTTTGCCGTCCACATCTGCTTCTCGAGATTACTCTTTTGCCCTCCACTTTGCTCTGCTGTTTCACACCCACCTGAGGTTATTAGTGTCAATTCAGTGTTATCCCTCTCTCTCTCTCCGCCTCTCTTCGATGAGAAGGCTCTGGTTTATTCCCAGACACCTATCCTCTCTCTCTCTCTCCGTCACTCCTTTCGCAACAGCTCTCCTCTCTCTCTCTTTCACTCATCTTCTCTCTGTTCTCTCGGTCACGTTCTCTTCGTGGGTTTACAGGTTCTCCCTCTGTTCCTCCACCAACTGGCTTCAATCCGGGGTTGCAAATCGGGTTGGTGAAACAGGAGGAGCCGTCAGGGCCTTTTCTTTGTTCTGCTCCTTCCGATCTGAATCTAGGGTTTCCCATGTCGAAATGTGGCGGTGGCGATTGATTCTGTTAGGTAGTGTTTAGCGATGGTGGAGGGTTTTTGGATAATCTTCAAGGTATACGACTACTATTCTCTATTCTCCTTCTTGATTTCTCTGTCTGTGTTTGCATGTTTGAAAATTCTTATCTGTCTCTCTGTTTGTTTTCTATACAGGCCAGTTCTTCGAGCAATTAGGGTTTAGGCTCTTGACGGGTTTTCTTAATTGGCTACCTGCATGTGTGTGAATGCCAAATCTTGGCTCAACAGACGATTCGCTCTCCGTGGGACGGGTAGGGTTTGTACCGTGTTTCAATTTGAGGCCATTTTGGGAATCCCTTGCTGTATTTGATTTATATCATGTGTTCTGTTTGATCTTCAGAGATGCTTCTGAAAGCGAAGGAAGATTAGCTGGATTCAATTATTATGGATTTGAGAAAGAATGATGAAGCTTCACAAGACAAAGTTACAAAGGCGGAGTCAGATAAGCCGGTAAGAATTGACGAAGCAGTTCAGTTAGTCTTTACTGAATTCATTGATTATGACAATTGTAATGGAAGATCAATAAAATTATGATCCATATTTGTTTTAAAATTCAGAAAGCGAAATCAACCATATAATTCCTTATGTGTTCTTCCTCCGTATTTTATTTCCATACAAGCAGTACATGGATTATTTAGAGAAAGTATTATATTATCTGGCATCGTTCTTTGAGAAAATCGAGGCTCCGAAATATCTTGAAGAATATTCTCCAAGGCAAGACCATGATCACTTCTCTGCTATTTCTCGTACCTTCCACCTTGATAGAAATTCAAGTTGATAAAAAGGAAACAATGTAATATCCGACATTTAGTTTTTTAACTTGAAAAACTTGATACAGTGACACGTGTCCCTTAGGATTAGGATTGTCATATTCCTTCATAACTTTGAATTTTGTTTAAATTCTTTGTATGGCTATTTATGAGGTTTATTGCAGGTTGTGACCGAATTTGAAGAGTAGTGGGCTAACGGTCGTGTGCGAGGATGGGAAGATATTGGAGGTACAGGAACAACTGTGAGTTATTTAGAGTTTCATTAAAATTATTTTGTATTATGTAACTTCGAAAATAGTGATACCTCCTGATTTTTAACCTGTTAGATGAATTGGTTCTTTGTAACTTCACTATCAATCTATAAAACAAACAGTTCAGATTGTTCCAATTAAGGTAGTGCCTCTCTGCTGGTGGTAACTGCTCTATTTTTCTATTATATTATCCGTGTCTGATTGGTTAATATCCATTTGTGTTAATCCTAGCAGTGCTAATTAATGTCTTTTTCAATTCCTATATTTTTCTACCAAAACACTAGGGCAAAGTTTAAGTTTCCTAGCCATAGAACGTTTCAAAATTTTTTGTGATGGGACAAAGGAATTGAATCCCATGTTTTCATGCCACTGTGTTTTTCCTTTACGGACTGAAATTGAGTTCTCAAATTTTAGCTTCATTTAATGGGAATGGATGATTAGGCTTCTAAGATGTCTACAATGTTTTCTTTCGGTGAGCGAAATGCACTAAGTTTTCGTGACAGGTTGTGTTTAGAAGATAAAGCTGCGGAGTGATTTCTCTTATGAATGTCATTGTTGGTATTGCTTCTTTTTGGTTTTATTTTGCATCTTCATGCTATCATTTTCTTATGCTATCAAGTTTCAGTCAGCAGATATTCAAGGAATTGGTTTACTCACAATCGTTAAATGAGTTTACCCCAAAAGCCTTCCGGGATTGTTCTCTCCAGGTAATATATTCAATAACATATTGAGAATTTTATTGAACTTATCGAAGATGCAAGATAATAAAGCCGATTAAAAAGCTTTCATTTATTTTATTTTCATGACGCAGGATCTTGATTTAGGAGATTGCCCAGGACTGGATTAAAGTTGGATGGATGTCATCTCCTCGCACAGGTTGTCTTTACTCTCTCTGGATATTTCTTGTTCAACTGTTACAGGCTCCGGATTGGTTCATCTTAAAAAATGCGCCAACATTCATGATCATGTCAGGCACGTATCTGAGGCTTATGTCAGTCGATGTGTATTGACGAGTACGCAGTATTATGCCGTATTGCAATATGTAGTGCCTAGGTTAACAACTGGAGATTTCCGTAAGGTAATACCATATATTGCTCCTTACCAAAAAGTTGGGTATATTACTTCACGGTTAATAACCTAGCCGAGCATCTTTTTTGGTTATATTTTACTTAACGACCATAATCTCGGCTGAGCATGAAGTAGCAGATTATTTCTTACATAAAGAATGACTTCATGTTGTCGCGCAAGGCTGTGATGATAGCTTAGGGCTCGGATCGGAGTTCCGTCTTGGCTTGGCAACCCGAAGGGAGCCTCATATCTTCCTGTTGCAGCCATGACAGTGTCGTTGCAGTGTAATTATATTGCATCACATATTGGCGCGTCCGAAAATCAAGAAATACTGCACTACATTCATGACCATGATCCAAAATTTTGTGATTCTTACCTAAAGAAGGACTTATTGTTGTTTCACGAGGCTGTGACGATAGCTTTCTAGAGCATGGCATTAAGGCTACGATTGTACTGCTATCTTGGCATGGCAACCTAGGGGGATCCTCTTCTCTCCCAGGTGCAGCCATGGTGATGCCATCGCAGTCTAACTGCATTGCATTGGTAGATCTGAGCCTCCAAAAATAAATAAATATATAGCACAGCAGCATTAGCCATTGATGGGGTGATGGTAGAACTTTGTGCTGGTGTTTGTACATGATCTTAGGGATGGTTTGGCCAGTGAGAATCTGACTGGCTAAACACTTCCATATAAATGAGAGGGAACATTGGTTAATGATTGCTGGGGTAGTTGTAGTGTTCTTACTTCTTTGTTGTTTCAATATGCTATACCAGAGCCAACTTTGGTTTTCCCACCATTATATTATTGCTGTGGATCGATCTTTGGTTGTTTCTGAGGGCTTGTCACTCAAGTGTTTTGGAGCGAAGAGATGCTTCAGTATCACTGCGCTAATGTTCATCTGTTTTAGTTTGAATAATACTGTGAGAAATCCACATTTGTTAACGCATCAAGCCTGTGAGTAATTCCAGCTTAGCTAATGGAGTTAACCCGCAGTGACCAATTTGTGATTCTTTTGGTTGTTATTTGAAGTCCTTTGTAAAGCGGGCTCGGGGATGTATTGAGGTTGATTACAGTTTATTGTTAAAACCTTGGATTGGGATTGAAATTAGAAGCATCCATGCACGTGTTCTTCTTCTTTTTTTCTTTCTTCTCAATTGTGCGTCTTTAGTGTGTCTTTGTGTGGTCTGGGCCTACCATAGGTCCCTTAGGAATGAGTTGTAGATCTTCCAAAATTTAATTTCGTAGTCCATGAGGAATTAAAGGGCTAAAAGTTTTACGTGATTTGTGTATTCCTGGTATAGTTGTCTAATACCGTGGCTTGACGCGTCCCTGCAGGTGTGATGATTTTGTCCCTGTTCATCTACTCTTTTGGTTTTTCTTCGCAACGCCAGAAACAGCTTTGGGTCTCTTTCCAGATATAGGGGCCTCTTACTTTTTTGTCAAGACTCCCTAGATTTTTTGGTAATGCCTGCTACTTCCTTGATGTGCCAGAATGCATTTGGTGTATGACTCTGGCTGTGGGAACATATGTGACTTTTTCATTTGCTCACATGGCGTGTTATACCCGTGGACGGCGATAATGAGTAAGGTATGAAGTGTGGGCTATCTAATTTGAGTTATATTGTGGTTCAAATAATTTTTTTGGTTGAGTTGAAAGATGTATAAAATAAGCTGCTCCAATCAAGATATGAACCCTGGCCTAGACAGATGACTACACAGCAATTACCGATGCTGGCTGATTAGGCATTTTATTTCAGGAAATTACTCGGCCGATCACTCTAACTGATCTGAGCCAGCTACATGAAAAAAGCTTATGAAATTACAGATATATCTTCATTGAAATTATTCGAGTAAGTTTAGGCAAATATTCATTTCACAACGAATATTTCCTTGCTTTGTTCGATTGGTGCAGAGTTTCGTACACGACGAATCCTCTGTACTGTTGTTGGTTTTGGTTGATACGAGGCTATGACGATGAATTCTCTCGAGCAAGTAATTAAGGCACGGAGATCGAACCGCGTGTTGGCAGGGCAACTCGAAGGTATTTTTGCCACCGTAGTTGCAGCCACGGTGGGTTCGTTCTCGGCCGATAACTCTAACAGATCTGAGCCTCTCCTTACTATTCTGAGAATCATTATTCATATTTTACTCTAAGGAACAATTACAATGGTTTGAGAAAGAGAAAAATGCAAGGTTAGTTCATGTATGGTTAGTTCATGTATTCTTATTTGTTGTTGGTTCCTATTTTCTCCATGGATTGGCTTCAAATGAGCGGATCACTGGTGAGCATTATTGGTATGCGATTTGTTTTCGAAGTTCGCTATCCTGTTATGGCCTATAGCTTCCATGTTTCCATGCTTTATCCTTTTTGTTGATCAGTAAACTAGCCAATTGCACTTTAGCCCCCTTCTGGTTTTGGTTGATATGAGGCTGTGACGATGAATTCTCTCGATCAAATGATTCAGGCACGGAGATCGGATCCACGTGTTGGCAGGGCGACTCGGAGGTCTTTTGGCCACCGTAGTTGCAGTCACGGTGGGTTTGTTCTCGGCCGATCAGTCCAGCAGATCTGAGCCTCCGTTATTTCTATTTTGGTAGTCTTATAAAAAGTTATCAGCTGAAGATACATGTTCAAGAATGGAAAGGTGAGTTGGTTTTTGTATTTCTTGCTAGCTATATATGAAGAGAATAGGGCTGTTACACCCTGGCGCCACTTCACCATTTTTTGCCATGCTGTTCCTTTGGTTGCCGTCCACATCTGCTTCTCGAATTGTCTCTTTTGCCCTTTTGTTTCTGTTGTGTGTGTTGGCTGCAGTTTAGGCAAATATTCATTTCACAACGAATATTTCCTTGCTTTGTTCAATTGGTGCAGAGTTTCGTACACGACGAATCCTCTGTACTGTTGTTGGTTTTGGTTGATACGAGGCTATGACGATGAATTCTCTCGAGCAAGTAATTAAGGCACGGAGATCGAACCGCGTGTTGGCAGGGCAACTCGGAGGTATTTTTGCCACCGTAGTTGCAGCCATGGTGGGTTCGTTCTCGGCCGATAACTCTAACAGATCTGAGCCTCTCCTTACTATTCTGAGAATCATTATTCATATTTTACTCTGAGGAACAGTTACAATGGTTTGAGAAAGAGAAAAATGCAAGGTTAGTTCATGTATGGTTAGTTCATGTATTCTGATTTGTTGTTGGTTCCTATTTTCTCCATTGATTGGCTTCAAATGACCGGATCACTGGTGAGCATTATTGGTATGCGATTTATTTTCGAAGTTCGCTATCCTGTTATGGCCTATAGCTTCCATGTTTCCATGCTTTATCCTTTTTGTTGATCAGTAAACTAGCCAATTGCACTTTCGCCCCCTTCTGGTTTTGGTTGATATGAGGCTGTGACGATGAATTCTCTCGATCAAATGATTCGGGCACGGAGATCGGATCCACGTGTTGGCAGGGCGACTCGGAGGTCTTTTGGCCACCGTAGTTGCAGTGACGGTGGGTTTGTTCTCGGCCGATCAGTCCAGCAGATCTGAGCCTCCGTTATTTCTATTTTGGTAGTCTTATAAAAAGTTATATGCTGAAGATTCATGTCATAGGCATGGTTAATGTGCCAATCTTTCTTAACTAATTAAAGTATCAAGGTCTGTTAAATTTCAAGAATGGAAAGGTGAGTTGGTTTTTGTATTTCTTGCTAGCTATATATGAAGAGAATAGGGCTGTTACACCCTGGCGCCACTTCACCATTTTTTGCCATGCTGTTCCTTTGGTTGCCGTCCACATCTGCTTCTCGAATTGTCTCTTTTGCCCTTTTGTTTCTGTTGTGTGTGTTGGCTGTAGTTGGGGTTGATTCTGTCTTTTTGCTGTCAGCTCTTCGGCTTCTTCTCGAGGTCCGTGTCTCTCGTGTCTTTACGGCGACGGCGTTGGTAGCTTATGTGGCTTCGCTTCCGCGGCTTAGTGGAGTTACTGTGGAGTCGGCCACGTGTTATTGCATGCTTACATCTATTAAGCCGTTGAGTTGTGGTGTGGTTATGGTGTGGGTTTGCTCTGGTTCAGGTTTGTCTCTCTCTCTCTACCGGTGTCTTCAGCTTCTTTGAATTCTGTCACTCTGCCGTCAAAGAATTCCTGGGAATAAATTTGTTGGTGGTTGCAAAGAAGTCACATGAAATGAGAAACTTTGATGTTTCTTTTATTTTTTCTCTTTTACTTCATTTTCCTTTCAGGTTCTCTTTGATGAGATGATTATTCTTGTAATTCTACAAATTGTGAATTGAGTGGTGTGCTATCATAAAATAACTTGGGTTTTTCATTAGTACGTCTTTTTAAGGTTGATTATGGAAGTTCCAAAAGTATATGAAAATAATTATTTGGGAAAATGTTCTAATTCCTTCTGAATGCTGCACCACACAAAATCTAAAGTGGTTTGCTCTGAAATTTGTAGGTTTCGGTATATGGCTATGGCAGATAATAGGCAGAGACAATTTGAGAAGCAGATGTGGACGGCAACCAAAGGAACAGCATGGCAAAAAATGGTAAAGTGGCGCCAGGGTGTAACAGCCCTATTCTCTTTATATACAGGTAGTAAGATATATATATTTGCTTGGCTAAATTGCACTTTCGCCCCCTTCTGGTTTGGGTTGATATGAGGCTGTGACGATGAATACTCTCAATCGAATGATTCAAGCACGGAGATCGGTTCCACGTGTTGGCACGGCGACTCGGAGGTCTTTTGTCCACCATAGTTGCAGCCACGGTGGGTTCGTTCTCGACCGATCACTCCAACAGATCTGAGCCTCTCCCGAACATTCAATACAATTTTATGAGCTTTTTAATTTTTAATGTTGTCGTGCCTGGATGAATATTTAGCATTGAGATTTTGGGTTTCTCTGAGTGTCAGGGTTTTCCTGTTGACATCTAACGATGAGAAACTTCCAACTGCAGGAAATAATACATGAAGCAATGGACAATATGCTATATCACTGGTCTGATTATAAACCAAACCACCAATTTATCGAGTCTAAAGTTTTCCTTTCAAATTGGTTTTAGTGTTGGATGAGTGCATATTTGCCTACAACTCATATCCAGGTTACATTTGGTGGCAGGGAATGGGCTGCAGATGGAAAAAGCCTACCAAGACGTCTGTCGTCCATTTCGCTACAAAGTTGGAAATTGCACGCATTCTTTTTTTAGGATCCGATGTTTTTAAGCAAATTGGGTCTGGTTGCTTATATTTAACCAGTTGTATTGAGAAAACAACCATATGACTGACCTTTTTCTGTAAATATTAGAAGCATAGCCAAGAATTAAACATGAAAAAACATATTTGTGCTTGATTAATTTTACTTAGTGTTGGGGGTTATGTGGTGTTTTGTTTAGCCTAATTGTGCGATTTCAAAGTTAATGAGTTCAAACTGCATGTACAGGATTTCATTAAAGACGTCTTCCTGGATACTCTTGCAGCATCTTACAAGGAACTGCGAGAGGTGAGGGAGTTCCCATACTCTTGCAGCATCTTGCCGTATCACTATCGCATGCATCGTCTTCGTCGTCGCCTCCAGAATAAACTGTAGTTTCAGATCCTTTGCCAACAACATAGTCATGCTGATTCCAGCTTTCCGATTCATTTTCGCTCTCGCTCTCAGTACTTTCCATGCTTACAGTATGCTTCAGCTTCTTGCCCTTCCTGACTTCATCGTGTCGCTTCCTTTTCCTACTCAATTTGTTTTCCACAATTTCTGGAGGCCTACTTGCAGCTTCCTCTATTTTGTCCATAGCTATTCTGATATTATAGTTTTCAAAGCTTTAGGTATGTTTTTATAGCAACAGCATCGTATTGGGAGATGAAGAGCCCATTAATTCTTCTAATCTGCACCCACTGTATACATTGCATGGATCATGTTTTTTATGTTGTATTTATTGTTCCATGTACATAGATACAACTCCCACCAGAGGTTGCATTAAAGAGTTACACGCTATCATATAATATAGCAAAAATAGCTGCATCAGTTTCAAAGTACGTTGTATCTATATATTTCTCATTTGTATATGAAAAAAAAAATAAAGCTCCGATCGAATAATGTACATCGTTTAGGTTGGATGGAATTTTGCTACAACGTTCCTTAAATGAAATATTTTCTGCGAAGTTTCAAAAATGCCAGGTTTAGTAAAACTGTGCCCCCCGGGTCTTATGAATATGCGGAGTGTCTCCGACTTAGTTTTATGTTATTGCAATCAAGTTGCTCATGTTTTTTTTATTTCATATTTCACCTAACATCAATGATTGCCTCAACTCACAAGTTATTTACGACATGATTGATCTATCAGGGATCTTCTTTGATGGGTTAAGGCCAGGAGACTACGAAAATGTTGCACCTTACAGGTATTAGCAGTTTTCTCAATGCCTTAGATATGTGTTTTTGCTTGCTTGGCATACTTAATCTTCTTTCTGCTATACGTCCATGAGTTTTTGGTTTGAAATGTTTCTGGTGTTAGACAATCATTTTTCTAAAATGGAGTGGTTGTGCTAAGGGAAGAGAGACAATTGAAGCATGCCCATTTATCGATGGTATTGAAACTTTCAAGTTGTGGTTTGTATTACTGTTAAGGATTTGAGAACTAACAATATCTGGAGTTTGTGACAATAAACTTTCTTTTTAAGCAAATTGGGTCTGGTTGCTTATATTTTAACCAGTTGTATTGAGAAAACAACCATATGACTGACCCTTTTCTGTAAATATTAGAAGCATAGTCAAGAATTAAACATGAGAAAACATATTGTGCTTGATTAATTTTACTTGGTGTTGGGGGTTATGTGGTGTTTTGTTTAGCCTAATTGTGCGATTTCAAAGTTAATGAGTTCAAACTGCATGTACAGGATTTCATTAAAGACGTCTTCCTGGATGCTCTTGCAGCATCTTACAAGAAACTGCGAGAGGTGAGGGAGTTCCCATCCGATCTATTTTGGTCCGAACCAAATGTATTACTGCATCTAAATCTTGAAGTACTTGGAGTTTGATCGTTCTTATGTGTCTTATGATGAATGGAATTTTGGCTTTTTTTTTTTTGGTTTATGATGTATGCCATCACATATGAAGTCTTGGCTGGTTCAATAGTGAGTATTTTATCCACTTAGGTAATTATTAGAAAGTTGCAGAACCTTGCTAGGGTCTTTGCCTAAACTCAGCAATCTCTTCAAACAATCTTAGCGACCTGATTACCATTTATCTCATCCTTTGATCAATACATGCTCTTAATGACATGCAGCAATATTTTACCTTAGCTTGTGTCCACTCTTTTCACGTTTAATTGTGTTTTGGAACTTCCGATCGTCATTTCGGTCGTAGCCGAATGAACTTAAAGGTGCCATATGTGCTTTTTAGTGGCCTAACAAACAAGTGATCTCCCCGGACCCACAAATCAACTTACAGTCTAAAGTCATGGATTAGCTAGCAAAATCGGTTGTCTACATGTGTTATTGAAGTACTAACTCCTTCTCTTGATTTTCATAGTGGTAGTTCAGCATGAAAAGAGTGTATAATTAACAAGGTAATATTAATGAGTTATGACTTATGTAGACCATCTATTAAAACCATGTTCACACTTCAGTAATCAAAAGAACCAGTTTCTCACACCGACACATGACCATTTGTCAACATCCGCAAAAATACAATGAATACATTATGAAGACCCAACTGCTATATACAAAATTAACACATCTTACTTGCAGGAACAGCAGCAGGTGGTAATCAACGCAAATACAACGAATGCAGCATCAACATTCCACGTTCGTGTCCAAAGAAATATCCAAAACGGGAACCCCAGAATAACCAAATGGGTAGTCCGAAGTGTTGCTCCTACTCCATAAAACTCTGCCAATTTTATATCCAGCTTTCCTAATTTGCCTCTGTGTAATGACTATCCAATAATGTAATAAAAACTCAAACTCAGAGACAACGTAAGATTTTTCACCGACACAAACATCACCGCCGCACCGCGCGCAGCGCGCGCGGGGCGTCCACTAGTATATCTAAAATCATTTAATCCTTCTGTTTAACCCAGTTTTACAGGGAAATTTTATTTCCTAAGTGTGCAGGATTGGTTTCCTTATCTGGATTTTGCAGGAAAGGAAACATTAAGAAAAGATGAGTATGTGATCAATCAGACATCCTTGGCAGCTTCTCAATTTGTTTAAATACAAAATCTCAACAATATCTCTGAAGATTATGATCAACTATCCATTGGAGAAGGCTGTTAAGAGAGTCAAAGTTTGTTGCCTACAAACTGGAAGTTGTTGCTGAAAATCTGGGAAGATTTTCAGAACCTCTCGCTGTATAAATATTACTCTTTTTGAAGCAACTAGACACAATACTCAACAGGAAAAAAGATAGACTCGTTTATGGACTGACATGCATCAAAGAAGTTCAGCATTCTCACAATCCAACTCACAGAAGATCACTGCATTCTTCACTGCATTTCTACACTTCAGTGTTCTTCTATCTTGTCCTTTATTTGTCGATCGTTCTTATATTACTTATATCTATTATTCTCAAGGATTTTTCAAGGTGAACAATAGAGAATTCTTAGTTAATCAGTTAGCTAGAGCAGGTACTAGATAGGTTAGAGAGAACCAGAAGATGTAACAGAGTAAGGCAATTCTTTGTGCTTGAGATCTAGGGCTTAGCTTTTGATTAATAGGAATTGTGTTGAAAATTCTACAGGGAGAAGATCCTTGAAGTAGAGACGTAGTTCCAAGTAGACCGAACTCTATAAATCACTTGTCTCTTGCATTTTCAGTTCATTTACATACTTAGTTTTTACAGCATTCAAACTAATCTGTTTTCAAGGGTTTGAAACTCTTTTCAAGGCCTTGAAAAGACTTGTCTGTTTTATTTCAAATGTATTTCATTTTTAAGGGCTTGAAACTGTTTTCAAGGCCTTGAACATCACTTCTCTTCATAGAAACTCTAATCCTCCACAAGTTTTGCCAAAAGTTGGCATACTCTATTCAACCCCCCCCCCCCTCCCTTCTAGAGTATCTGTGTTGCATATCTATCTGCATACTCCCCTTTAAATATCTATGCTGTGATACAAGATCTAATACCAATTGAAGATTGTACAGGTAACAAATACAGGATCAAATACTCTAGAAGGGGGGTTGAATAGAGTATGGCTTTTTTCCAACGGAATGGACTTTAAAAAAATGAGAAGAACTTGAAGTATTTCAAATCTTTGAACTCAAATTCAAGGCTTTGAAATGCAAACATACAGTTTGAAATATACTGATAGTTCTCAAGGCTTTGAAAAGCCTTTCAAAGCTTTGAATTGAAACATGTTTTGAAGTAGATATAAAGACAAGTGCATAACTGAAATGCAAGATGATGAACACAGTGATTTGTTACGAATTTCGGTCCCAAGTGACCTACTCTGCGCCTGAGGGACCTGATCCCTCTAGGATTTCAAAAAACTTCTTATTTATCAAAAGTTAAGCCCTCAATATCAAGCCCGTATATTTGCCTTACTCTGTTTCAGCTTGTGGTTCTTCCTAACATATCTAGTACCTTCTCCGGGTAACTGATACAATAAGAATTCTATGTTTTTCCTCTTGAAAAACTCACGAGAAAGATGAATAAGTAATATAAAAAAGAAATATACAAATGAAGCTCTGAAATAAAATAAAAACCGTGAATACAGTGAAGCAGTAATCTTGAAGTGTTCTTCTAGAAACTGGAATGGATTGAGGGGTTGTTTGATCTCCTTCAATGATGCTTGTCAATCTGTGTGAGTGTTTGAATGCCTGTGAAAATGCTCTGTGCTTCTGAATCTCTCACAATCACTTAACTTGTTCTGTCAATTTGAATTGCAGAATATAAAGGATGTTTCAAACAGAAATCCCTCAAAATCCACCAGAGATCTTTGACTCTCAACAGCTTGCTCCAATGGCTAGCTGCTTGATTTCCTCATTGACTTTGATCTGATCTTCCATCTGCAGGCTTAAGGAAATTTTAGACAATTTTCCATATTAGTAGGAACAATTGCAGCTTGGATTTCCTTTTCTACAAACCTATAAATAAGGAAACTTTCTGCAATAGACAGTTAGCTAAAAAACCCTACAAACACTTAGGCATACAATGAGATTAAAGCATGATATGACACAGAATTAGTTTGTCTTTCATCATATAATATAACATGATCAAGTATAAGAGGTTAGAGAATAGTTAGGAGGAAGAACTCCCCCTGAGTTCATGCAGTGAATTGTTGTGCAGTTTCAAGGATTTGAAACCAATTTCAAGGCTTTGAAATAGCTTTAAACTTATAATCTCTTCTAATGAACTTACATAGTAGTTTCTAATGACTTGTGTAAGACTTATACGTATGTAATGTTTAATAGTATTGTTATATATGGATGTTTAAGCATATGATCTTCACCGACACTTTAAGCATCGCCCTCCTGAGTTTTCCGGTCCGAAACGGAAGTCTTGGGGATCACGGGGCTTTGCAAATTGGGTGCTTATGTTAGTCAAAAACTCTAATGGGCTCAGTTGCTAAAATTTAGAAGTCTGTCTATAAATAGAGACAACTTCCAACTGAATTAATAGCTGATAGTAACAGTTGTAGAGAAAACTTCTAGGAAATTTAGCCTCTCTCTCTCTCTCTAAATTGCATCCAAAGGTGGAACGTGGTGTGAACCACAGTGTTCGTCCAAGAGATTTGAACTAGACTGTTGGGATCAAGACGGCACGTGAGAACGAGCAACAATAACGATCATCACCCATTGCGAGGATCTAAGGAAAAGAGGTCAACGCGAGATTCTTCCTCTTTAGTTTCGCGTTTAGACTTATGAATGTTTAGATCACTATTTCCCATCACCTTGTTTATGTTATTTGGTATGCTTTCCTTATCAAGTTTGGGTTTACCTATATAAAGGTTCCCATTGTACATAATCAGCACACTTCAATAATATAGTTATCCTCTTCCCACAAATGAAACGTGGTATCAGAGTCTCTAACCTCTTGGTGACCTAGATCACGCTTCCGCCTCTGGAGGGCGGCGCCACATATAGCCGACCACTGATATTTTTCTTGGTTAGTTTGATACTCGTCTTCGTTTTGGTCAAAGAATACAACTCTCGGAACCACATAGCCATAATTTCACGATGAACGATCATCCACGCGCCACCACGCTCATGCCGAAGTCGCCCGTCATCGTCCCCACGCCACAACGCGCCTCCACGCGCAAGCCTGCTTCAGCGCTCTGATGGCTCACACGCGTTCGTGGCTTAGATCGGCTTCTGCACTGCTCAACCGAGCCTCCTCTTGTGTTCATCTCTTACGTTAGGTTCCGGGGCTGGTTGGGTTCACGCGTTCGGCTCGACAATTCCATCCTCGGCTCAATAGTTTCCCTTCGGCTTCCAAAGTTGTCGAGGCTTCCTTGCCGGCTACAACGGCTTCCTTTCGTCTTAGAACATCCAATGTGGCTCCCTTGGCTTGGTTTCTCAGCTCCTTTGACCAATCCACAGTTTGACCCTTGTTTTGGCTCGTCTTTCCTTCCGATTTTTACCGGATCGAACTCATTTCGAAGGTTTTTCACCGTTCGGAAGTCAATTTCGTGGTCCGAATTTCCGAATTCTAACTTGTCAAAATGATTCTTTGTACTCTAGGAATTAAATTCCGACCACATCGCCAAAATTTCACAGTGAACGATCATCCACGCGCCACCACGCTCCTTTCTAAGTCGCCTGTCATCGTCCCCACGCCTCAACGCGCCTCCATGCACAAGCCTGCTTCAGCGCTCTGACGGCTCACACGCGGCCCCAGTCGTGGCTTAGATCGTCTTCTGCACGGCACAACCGAGCCTCCTCTTGTGTTCAACTCTTACTTTAGGCTCCATGGATGGTTGGGTTCGCGCGTGCGTCTCGACAGTTCCATCCTCGACTCAACAGTTTCCCTTCGGCTTCCAAAGTTTCCGAGGCTTCCTTGCCAGCTACAACGGCTTCCTTTCGGCTTGGAACATCCAATGTGGCTCCCTTGTCTTGGTTTCTCGGCTCCTTTGACCAAGCCACCGTTTGACCCTTGTTTTGGCTCATCTTTCCTTCCGATTTTTACCAGATCGAACTCATTTCGAAGGTTTTTAAGCGTTCGGAAGTCGATTTCGTGGTCCGAGTTTCCAAATTCGGACTTGTCAAGATGATTCTTTGTACTCTAGGGTTTATGTGCCCTCGTTCATGGTTCGTTTCGACGCTTGGTATCGGCTCACATTTCCTCCACTTGGCACCGTTACGTGATCTCAGGTTTTTGACCTCAACATGTCCCTAAGTTGTATGGTTTCAGCTCTCACCACGTGAACTGTCTCGATTCATCTCTGGTCGACCTCAATATGTCGTTAAACTATATGGCTTCGGTTATGGAATCATCCGGATTGTCCTCAACCGTCTTGATTCGTCTCAATTCGACCTCAATATGTCGTTAAACTATATGGCTTCGGTTATGAAATCATCCTGATTGTCCTTTACCGTCTTGATTCGTCTCGGTTCGACCTCAATATATCGTTAAACTATATGGCTTCGGTTATGGCATCGACCTGATTGTCCTTAACCATCTCGATCCGTTTATTTTACCTTGACATGTCAGTAAACTGTCGTTCCGGTTTAGACCTTGACATGTCTATAAATTGTCGTTCCAGATTTAACAGTTTTGTCATCAACACCGTTTCTCAATCCAAGCTCGCATCTTGGATTGTATTTTTTCCCATCTTTCTCTCTTTAAAACTCCACCCAAATTCTATGTGCCTTGAGTTTGAGGAGGGGAATAATGGGAAATATATGATTATTCACATAGGAATGCCACATCAGACATGACATGTCACATCAAGAACAAAGGAGTGTGTCACATCATACATGACATGACACATCAAGCACGCGGGAGTGTGCCATATCAGACATAATGGATTACACCATACAGACCAGAAAAATATGCCAGTCTCATATTGCCAAATCATCAGTCCCGGTTTCTCAGATTATCTCCGTCCTTCGCAACCACCTTGGCCTTCTTCTGCTACTTGGCATTCGCAACCTTCTTCCGATGCTCTACTTTCTTCTTGCAGACTCATTGTTGGCACATTTATTTTGAGCAGTGGTGTTAGAGATATTAGCCAAAATCTACCCTAACCCTTTAAAAGACTATTTTACCCAAACTGTACCCTAACCCTTTAATAAAAGAAAAAACTAACTAACTAACTAAGTTCATAACAGTAACAACAGCCGCACAAATCTTCTTCTTCTCTATCCCTCCCACTCTTCCTCGTCCTTGAACACCGAACCCAGAAATAATAACTCCTTTATCACCGCCAACACGAAGACCAACCTCCTCGAGCAATAGTGAAGAGTTGGTTTACATTGCTATCAAACTATAAGAGTAAAAGTGTCTTTGTAGTAGGAGGTTGGTACATACAGTATAGATACATAAGTACTGTATTAGGTGTGTGTAGGATACATCGAATATACAATTTTACATTTTCCCTCTCAATACTTTCTTTCTTCCATCTTTTCATTTTTGATTCTATCAACGAACCCTGGATACTTCACGCACCACGGGTCCCAAACTTCGGATTTTCATGTAAGTGGGTAACCCTTCCGTTAACTTTCTGTTAATATTGAACGGAAAATATAAAAAAAAACTTTTGTACCCCTTATTTTCACCTCAAACTTTTTTAAAATAAGTTTTTATTAAAAAATCTATAAAAAATAAGATTTTAATTTAATAATTTGATATATGTAAGATAATGCAACATATTTCATCAAAATTACATATTTTTACATCATTTCAAGATATGAATATGTTTATATTAATATATATATATATATGTCAATCTCAAAGTCTTTAAATGTTTTAACAGTTTTTAAAAAAAAATCTCAAAATTTCATAATTTGACATGTATTTTTTTGATAAAACAATAACACACAAGTATCTTTGTGCATTTATACAGTAGTCTTTTCACATTTGCATGAAAAAAAATACAAATCATTACAATAAAATACTACTCAAGAATGCTAGATGTCAACTCTTGTGTCAGTTGTTTAAATACGCAAAGATACTTGTATGCTATTGTTTTATTACAAAAATACATGCGAAATTATGAAAGTTTTTAGATTTTTTAAAAACAGTTAAAAAGAAGTTAAAGACTTCAAGATTGGCGGATATATGTTAATAAAAACATATTTCACATCTTGAAATGATGTAAAAATATGTAATTTTGATGAAATATATTGCATTATCTTACATATATCAAACTATTCAATTAAAATCTTATTTTTTTTAGATTTGTTAGTAAAACTTCATTTTAAAAACAAATTGAGGTAAAATAAGGGGTACAATAGTCTTTTTTATATATTTTGTCCAATATTAACGGAAAGTTAACGGAAGGGTACTCACTTGTACGGAAATTCAAAGTTTGAGACCCGTTGTGCAGAATTTTAAAGTTTACCCACTTGCCTATTTTTGCAACCTATAGGCACCTCCGGTGCAATTTTCTTCCATACATATGATGGAACTTTGTAGGCTAAATTGCACCGGAGGTATTTATATTTTGCAAAAACAAGCAAGTAGGTATCCAAATTTCAAAATCGAGCACCACATGTCTCAAATTTTAAATTTTCGAATAAGTAGGTACCCTTCCGTTAACTTTCTGTTAATATTGGATGGAAAAATATAAAAATTCTATTGTACCCCTTATTTTCACCTCCAACTTTTTTTAAAATACAAGTTCTACTAACAAATTTTTAAAAAAAAAGATATAACTAGTAAAATTTTAATTTAATGATCAAATATATGTAAGATAATGCAATATATTTCATCAAAATTACATATTTTACATCATTTCAAGATAGGGAGTATGATTTTGTTAAAATATATCCGTCAATATTAAAGCCTTTAACTTTCTTTTAACAGTTTCAAGAAAAATCTTAAAATTTCATAATTTTCACATGTATTTTTAAATAAAACAATAACATGCAAGTGTCTTAGTGAATTTTTGTGCATTTATAAAATTCACTTAGACACTTGTATGTTATTGTTTTATTAAAAAAAATACATGTGATATTATGAAATTTTTTAATATTTTTCTTAAAACTGTTAAAAAAAGTTAAAGACTTTAAGATTGACGGATATATGTTAATAAAAACATATTTTATATCTTGAAATGATGTAAAAATATATACTTTTGATGAAATATATCGCATTATCTTATATATATCAAATTATTAAATTAACATTTTTTTATTTTTCAATTTTTAGATTTGTTAGTAAAACTTATATTTTAAAAAAAAAATGAAGGTGAAAATAAGAGGTACAATAGTCGTTTTATATTTTTCCATCCAATATTAACGGATAGTTAACTATGGGTACCTACTTGCTCGAAAATCCAAAATTTAGGACATGTGGTGCTCGATTTTGCATTGGGTACCAACTTGCCTGTTTTTTTTGTAAAATATGGGTACCCCAGTGCAATTTAAGAAGGCTGGTTTTTCTTAGTTCGTACTTCAATTGAAGCAGTTAGGTACCCAAATGTTATTTGTTGCAGATGGATACCCTTTGTTAACTTTCTCTTCATATATTGGATGAAGATTTACGAAGGGACAATTTCCCCCTTCATTCTCATCCCTAATAATAATAGAAATGTAACTTTTACCTCATAAATTATGTCTCTCAGATTTTTCCTCCATTCTCATTCTCTCTCACACTTCTATCCCTATCTCAAGAAGAAGAAGAAGAAGAAGAAGAAGAAGAAGAAGAAGAAGAAGAAGAAGAAGAAGAAGAAGAAGAAGAGAGAGAGAGAGAGATTGGGAGGCGGAGAAAAAAATTGGGGGATTGAGATATGTGGGTTATGTGGGCTAAAGTTGTGATTTTGTCAAACGTTAATGGTCAGAGATAATGGCAAAATTGTGAGAGGCTGAAAATGTCCCTGCCAGGGCTCCAAGTATATCATCAATGTATAGTCTATTTACATAGCTAATGACAATTATATTCTTCTACTTACAACACTATCGCTAATACTCCCCCTCAGTCGGAGCGGGAGTAGGACGAACACTCAGGCTGGACCTGAAGCGCTCAAATAGATGTTGAGGTAGACCTTTGGTGAAGATGTCAGCATACTGATAATTGGCAGGAATATGTAAACACGGAGTTTCCTGAGTCGTACCTTCTCATGAACAAAGTGCAAGTCACTTTCCACATGCTTCATGCGCACGTGTTGTTCTGGTTTACCAGAGAGATAAACCGTAATGTCATTATCAAAATAAACTATAGAGGCACGAGGGGAGAAAGTCGAAGCTTAATCACGAGGTTGCGAATCCAACATAACTCATAGACAGCATTTGCCACACCACGGTATTCTACTTCAGCACTAGATCGAGAGACTGTGACCTGACGCTTATATGACCAAATGAGCAAGTAGTCACCAAGGAAAACACAATAACCACAAGTAGACTGTCAAGTTTTCGGGGAACCAGCCCATTCAGCATCTGTATATGCATTGAGACCATCGGGAGTAGTAGAAGATATGCGGAAATCACAGTCAAGAGTACCACTGACATACCGTAGAATTCTCTTCAATGCATGATAATGTGGCTCACGCGGATCATGCATGAAGAGACAAACCTGCTGGACTGCATATCAAAGCTCAGGGCGAGTGAAGGTGAGGTACTATAGTGAACCTGCTAAGCTCCTGTAAAGAGTATGATAAGAAACTGGAGGTTCGGACTCCCCAATGAGTTTAGTACCTGTCTCAACAGGTGTATCAACAGACTTACATGCGCTCATGTAGGCACGTCGAAGGATGTTACGAGCATACAGGCGCTGATATAGAAACAAGCCAGAGGAATCCCGAGTAACTGCAATACCGAAGAAATGATGCAGGGGGCCAAGATCTGATATGGAAAACTCACTGGATAAATGTGCGATAATCTGTTTTAGAAGATCCGAAGAGGAGCCGGTGATGATAATATCATCCACATAGAGAAGGAGATAGACAGTATCAGAGCTACATCGATAGATAAACAACGACTCGTCACTGTAGCAACCTTGGGTGAGGAATGTAGCTAACCGCTGAAACCAAGCTCGCGGGGCCTGCTTAAGTCCCTAGAGACTTTCGAAGACGGCAGACATAATCAGGATGGTGCGGATCACGATACCCAGGGGTGCATATAAACACTTTCCTCCAAATCACCAGAAAATCGTTCTTAACATCAAGTTGTCGAATGGGCCAATAACTAGAGACATCTAGTTTAAGAATTGTGCGAATGGTAGCAGGTTTAACCACTGAGCTAAATGTCTCCTCACTATCCACACCCACCAGTTGGGATTTTCCATTGGAAACTAGACGGGCCTCATGTCGCAGAAAAGTACAGTCAGCCTGATACTTATTTCGAAAAAGCCACATAGCCCGAAGTATGTTCCCTTAGCAGGGCGAGGCACCAAGTCCCAAGTGTGATTCTTAACCATATCACCAAACTCATCATGGTAAGGACGAGACACTTGGGAATTAGGTAAGGGCGAGATGGAGGGAAATGTTTGGGCATGGAGAGTAAGACGCTGAATGGGCTTGGTGATGTCGTATTAAGATAGGGTGGTCATTTTTGGGGAGTGTGGAGGAGGAGACGGTTGCTCGGGTACCGCAAGAGGTGGAGCCAAAGGTCTAGAGGGACCCATAGGATAGGGGGTCAAAGGGCCAGGGGCGGCCATAGGTGATCCTAATTGGACGTGTGGAGGAGGAGAAGAGGGAGTATGACATGTGCACGGGCGGGGAGGCTGAGCCAAGGGTAGAGAAAGGGAAGACAGACTCAGCGAAACTACCATGATGAGAGATGTGGACTCGACCGATGGAGAGGTCAAGGCAACGATAATCTATATAATTCGGAGGGTATCCGAGAAAGACACAGCGAGAAGAGAGAGGAGCAAGGTTATGGGGGATATGGCAGAAAGATTTGGTAGCACAAACACCCAAAAGTGCAAAGATGATCATAGGTGGGTATGCGATGATAGAGAATGACAGTCAGCATGTTGTTTTGAAGTGCAGTGGTGGGAAGAATGTTATGCAAGTAGACTGTTGTAGATAGAGACTCAACCCGATTGATGGGGGTTGGGAGGCCTGAGAAGGAAGGGTACTAAAGATGTCGTTGACACGACGAATCATGCATTCAGCCTTACAATTTTTTTGGGAGGTTTGGGGGCACGCAAAACAAGAGACAATACCATTTTTTTGCAGCATAGTCATGGAAAGAGCCATTATCGAATTCACCCCCTAAATCACATTGGAAAGTCTTGATTTGTTTATGAAACTGAGTGCAAAAATAATTACTGAATTGCTTGAATTTGGAAAGAGCTTCAAATTTTTTTTTCACAAGGTAAATCCATAGGAAGTGAGGGAAATCATCAAGCAATAATAGGTGGTATTTGTAATTTTATTTACTAAAAACAGGAGAAGTCCACAAATCACTAAATGATGTCAAAGGGGGCAGCAGTACAAGATAGAGAAGGAGGGAAAGATAGTCGGACATGCTTATCGGTCTGACAAGCATGACACAAAGTGGTGTTATGAGCTTTAGTAGACGAGATATGGCTATGAGTTCGAAGATAGTCTAAGACTTGGCTTCCGGGATGTTCAAGACAATTGTGCCACACAGGTGCATGGAGAACAACAAGAGATTGCGGTTGGGAAGGAGATTGTGGTTGGGAAGAGGTGTGAGTGGAGTGAAGCAGATAAAGATATCCAGTACAATTGCTTCTCAACAACAATTCCCCCGTACGAAGGTCATTGACGGATAATCCCTTGGGGTCAAATTCAACGGAGACATTATTATCAACGGTGAACTGACGAACAGAAACAAGGTTTCTGATAATGTAAGGGGTGAAAAGATCCTTATTGAGGTGAAGGGGTCGAGTTTGGGTACTAAGAGTCTGCTGACCGGAACCACGAACCTTAATACTCATACCATTTCCAACAAACATATGAGAAACATGACTATCTAAAGAGACTGAAGAAAGCATACTAGTCTGAGATATAAGATGAGAAGAGGCTCCCGAATCCATATACCCAGTTATGTTCGGTGTTGCTGTGAGAGCGTGAGGCGTTGGAGCATGTTGCGTTGCAGGACACCAAACCCATCTACCCCCTTGGTTCGGTGTAACCGATGTAGTGGTGAAGGCCATGAAGCAGTATAAATGTACTGTAGAGGAGGAATCTCGCAAGTCAAAGTCCAAAATGACACCGGAAGGAAAAAAAACTTATGAACCGGATCAAAGTGCTACGAAGAGGCAAAATCTCACAATACGGAGTCCAAAAATGACACTGGGAGGCCGAAAAGCCTTGGGAATCACTGTGATCCGGTTCAATTCCGGAGAGAAAATGGGTCGGAACGAGTGGTCAACGCTTGCTGACCGGTACAAAGCACTGGGGGCTGGAACAGAGCAAGAGCGGCTGAGACAGGCGTTGGAACAGGAGAAAACGGCTCAGGAAGCCGCTTTCGAGCCGCTGCGCTGAAGAACGGCTCGGGTAGCCGTGGTGTAGCCGCGAGAAGGAATCGGCTTGGGCGGAAGCAGCGAGAAAGGATCGGCTTGGGCGGAAGCCGCGACTGAGAAGCGAGCCGCTGGAAGCCGTACGCGCGGTGGAGGTCAGCTCGCCCGTGAGCCGCGTAGCGAGTGGAGGCGACGATGCAGGAGACTCTGGTGGTATGTGAGAGCGTGTGGATGGACCGTTCTCTTCCAAACTTCGCGATCTGGGTCGGAAATCGATTCTGATTCGTTTGGAATAGGCGATGTAGTTTTGTGATGAACGGAATTCGATCGAATCGAGATCAAATCATTGTACGAGAATTAAGGAAATCGATTTGAGGGTTTGAGAGAGAGAGAGATAAAGGTTGAGGGACGGTGCTAATCGGCGTTAGTGGTTGCCGGATCAGTCGTAGTGGCGTAAGGCCGAGGAGAAGAAGAAAATGGAGCTAGAACCCTAGCCCTGATACCATTTGAGAGGCTGAAAATGTCCCTGCCAGGGTTCCAAATATATTCATCATATATTCTATTTACAGAGCTAATGACAATTATATCATGCTACTTACAACACTATTGCTAATAAAAAATGGTATTTTTTTAAATGGTTCAATATATGCCAGAAAAGTCAATAAATGGTATTTTGCAACGAATACAAAATTTGGATACCTAAAAGCTTCAACTGTTCCGACAATAAAATAAATAATAAAAGCTTCAACCAAAAGTATGGGTAAGAGCAACATTGTCTTTTTACAAAATTCCATCCAATGTATGGATACAAGTTGACGGAACGTATTTAAATGAAAATTTGGAATTATTACTTCAATCGGAAGTATGAGTACTATGTCCACATAAAATACAAATTATAGGTACCATGGATGCTATTCTATTTTTTTTTTTTTTTTTTGTGTGAAATAAGTCCTCTTAAATGCATGTTTGTCAACCATGTTTACAAAAATATGTGTTTTAAGTTAACTTTTTTTAAATGCGTTTGACAGCACTATTTTCTAATACTTGTTTCAGTCTGAATTTTGCTTTAAAACGATCGATTTTAGAAATACAATTTTTTTTTCTTTTTAGCTATTTTCATGTTTTTAAAGGAATACCAAACATAAACTTCGTACCGTACCTTAAAATACAGTTTACAACACCAAACACAAAAACTATATTAACAGACAACAAAATCATTGTTTAAGGTAAGTAGACCAGACTTGGGTAACATATTTCTTTCTTGAGGCAGTTAAGGGTGATAGAAACAGTAATCATAAATCAGTTAGAGCAAGGTAAGGTTGGTTTGGAGCATTATTAAATCCTAGAAGCCATTTTAGGGAAACTCTCCATGTATTGTTTTGATTTAATTTTTCTATAAATAGACTAAAGTCAGCATTGTGTGAGCTTTAAGTTTTGGTTTTGGCAGCTCATTTTTCAAACCCCGCACGTGGTGTTGGGTACTTGGGCAAGTGCTTTGTCATGTGCTCATTTTACCTTTTACTCAGCTTTAAATTGTTCCATTGCATGCCCATCTCTGCCAAACTCATGATGAAACCCCCAAATGGTGTTGGTGCATTTCCTTTGGTTCGGTGGGTCAGTTTATTATTACTCACCTCCATTAGCCTTTACTCTTTGCCCATCATTTATGTTTGAACTTTGAAGAAATTATCAAACCTTTCTTTCCCTAAAAAATTAAAGCAAAACAAAACAATGCATTTCCTAAAATTTCTCTCCCTCTCTGTCATGTGCAGTAAGATATAATGTAGAAATATTATCCTTCAATTTAAATCACAAACCTTTTAGACAATAGCGTTGGAGGCCAAGACAAAACCCATAATGCATAAAATACAAAGAGTGTTTTTAGGCATAAATTACAAGAATTTTGACTGATACTATTGGAGATGCTCTGAGAGAGACACAGAGAAATGTTAAGGCAACAGTTCAGGTAAACAAAATGGCCAATATAAAATGAACAAAAAGGGGCGTTGATAGGAACACGCCACTAATAAAGAAAATATAAACAATAAATATGTTTGATATTTAGACATCTGCTGATATGGCAAATGCTACATTACATTTTGTTTAATTTTTTGTTAAATTTTTTTTCCCAATAGCACGACTCGACAAGATAAGTGGTGAGAGAGTTTTTATATGGAAAAGTATCGATAAACTGAAGGATTTATATATGAGGTGAAGAAATAGAAGGAGATTGGTAGATGAGGAGAAATTTAGAGACGATAGACGAGAATTAGTAATTGAGAGATAAAAGAGAGAGTAGGGAAACTAGGGTTTAGAGATTGATATTCTTATTCATTGCCCCATAATGAAAGTTTACAAATACTTAAATAGATAAACTGATAAACCTAACCCTAACTTAACGGGCCTACTCTACGGGCTAATGAAATAAATACTAAATAATAATAATTAAATAACATATAACTCAGTAAATAATAATTAACTAAATAAATAAATAATATTAATACGGTATCCCGTATCAACTCTCCCACCCTTAAAAACCACCTTCCCCTCAAGGTGGATGTTTAAAAATTGTCAATTCTCTTGTCCGGATCAAATTTTCGTCCTACGGCCAAGAAAACACCACTTTGTAGTACCAATCGCAAAAAGTGAGGCCGGAAACGAACTCGGGAGGTCAAAAAAACCCTAGCACGGAGTCTGAAACTCAAAAAAAATAGAGTCGCGGCTAAAAAAGGAGCCAAAAATAAGTTCACGACTCACTTGGAGCCATGGTGGAGCCGACAGCTCAAAACAAGCCGACCAGAAGCCGGCTGAGCCGAGCCGCTTAGGATCAAGAGGCTCAAGCCGAACTGAAAGCCAAGATTCGGCTAAATCAAGCCGCGATGGAGCCGGATTCACCCCAGCGGCTAGATCGAGTCGTTCTGCTGGAGACTTAGCCCGATTGGCCCGCTCCCTGTAATCGTAGGAGATGAAGACCGGAGGTGGGCGGTTTTGGCCGTTTGAAGGGTGGTCTGATGGTGGTCCGTGTTGGAATAGATGCCCTAGAGGCAATCTAGTTTAGTATGAACTTGTTTTTGGCTAGAACATTCGTTGTATTATTTATTGGATATTTAATATAATGAAGTCCTTAGATTTACAATTGTGTTGTTTATCTTAAATATCCCTAGTCCATTATAATGATTAATAGGACAATCATCTATAGACTAGTATGGGGTTGGATTGATATGGAGATATCATGATCCAACACATGGGTGTGCAATACGGGTAATGGCGCACTGGATTGACCCATCTCCGAGAAGGCTACATACATGTTATGTAAAATCACAAGCGCTCTTCGTGGTGACAACGGTATTGTCATCCTTATACTTGAAGTCACTAGATTGTCTAGTTGTGCATTATTGTGATTTTGGTAGCGCCAAACGCTACATCGTAACTGGGTGATCATAAAGGCGCGTACCCGATACAATAAGAAGCAAGTTTAGGAATCGTAGTAGACGTAGATAGAATTTGTCCCTCCCACATAACGGGAGCAAATATCCGAGGCCACTCGAGGGATAGTGCTTATGGAATGTCTGGCCAGACTCAAATAAATCAATATAGGATATTGATGTTATTTGCGCGAATAAGGCTATTCCCAGGATCGAGAAACTATGGATTGGATATATGAGTGTGACTTGTATGTCTCGTGTCCAATCCGTATATAGAGACAAAGGGATGTGACGATTACTTGCACAAGGTTTGTCGGATGACTATTCTATTAGTTGGCTAGAATGGATGTCTTGCTAGAGACCGCTCCATATTAGCAAATTGTTGCTACCAACTAGATATAACATATGGGGTCACACTCTAGATAGAGTTGAGCTGGATTTGGGAATTAATTAATATGATTAATTAATTAGAATGATTACTTTGCAATACCTTGCAAACTTAGTAGGACTAATATGCAAGGAAGGGACTAATCCGAATTCATGTTGGATTAGGAAGGGCCTTTAGGTAGTTGACAAGGAGTTGTTGGACTATATAAAGGATGCTCCTAGATTCTTTCCCACACTAATACTCATAACATACGTGAGTAGGAGAGAGCAAGCCAAGCTAGAGAGGGCGACCGGCCCCCTAGCCGACCGCCCTACCCGTCGGCCACAAGGAAGCCGTGGGCTTCCCTTGTTTCTCCGTGTTGCGTGATTTCTTCTTCCTCTTCCTCCGGTCCAAGATATCACAAAGGAGAAGGAAGATCTTGATCTCAACTCTAGGCATGGATCAACCGTAGAGACGTGACACAATTCACATTACAAGTCATCACAAGAAAAACCCTAAGGTGTGTAACATGATTCTTCCTTTACCATCGTTATGATTCTCTTCATGTGATCCTTGGAGGGTATTGAATGGATAATTTATTTTTCCGCTGCGTATCCATGATCAAAACCCTACAGTGGAATCATAGCCACAGGTCGTAGAACATATATGTGGTTTATGTGTTTTGACAGTTTTACACTTTAAATTTGTTGTTTATCGCGTAAAACGGACAAATCAAGCATATGATGCAATTTGTCAATAATCAAACAAAATAAGACCTAGTTTTTGCATTGGATGCATGAATTAGTGAGTTTGAGAATTTAGAGGATCTTAGATCTAGGGTCTGTGCACCAATTTGGAAACTAGTTTCAAATTTAGAAATTTTTTGGACTTGGGGAACAGGGAAGGAGTTGTTTTGGAAACAACTAGGAGGATCAGCCCTAGGGACCGCCCCCTCTCCTTCCTTGCTGCCCTAGCCACCTAGGCCGAAGGCCTAGGCGGTCGGCCAATCCCATGGGTTGGGCCGGCCGACCTAGGCTCGGCCCAGGATGGCTCGAAGGTGGTTCGACCATTGAATGGTGGGCCCCTTGGACCGTTTTAACCCTTGAAATCCTAAAATCAATTAAAAATTGACCAAGCGCGTTAAAATTGGATTTTAACTGTTTATGTGAAAATCCCTTGGTGGTTGGATATGGCCTTAGGATGTGGTTTGGTGTGATGGTTTAAATTTGTGGTTTGGTATACGGCCTGCGAGCTGATCAATTTAATGTAATAATTAATTAGGATATACGGCCTGCGAGCCGATTTTTTTTCTCAACTTGTGAAATTTATTTTATTTAGTATAGTTGTTAGCTAGTACTAGATAAATAGATTGTTAGCCAAGATTGAATAAAAGAAGCCCGAAGCCAAAAGGAGACACAAAAGATGGAGCATGGAGCATTCCACATGACTATGAAGGATGGACCAAAAGATAAAGACGCATGGAGATGTGTTTGTTTTAGGTTTCATAGATATTCTCATTGGCTTGGGAATATCTTAGTCTAGAAAAGGCCACATCCATATCACGTTTTATTTTATTTTGTGGTTTTTTATTTTCTTGTCTTATTATTTTGTGATTGGTGTATGGATGATGCATGCAATTAGGATAATAAGATAATTAACAACCCGGATCTATCATTTAGAGTTGTGCCCAAACTCAAAATAGATAGATCAGTTGATATGGATCAACAAACCAATTAGAATTGAATTTTAAAATCTCTCAAAATTCAAATATTGTGTTTTTCCTTCTCGTTATCTAAACACTCATTGTCATCATGATTTATCAAGCTCGTGCATGCCAAAGCAAGACGACTTATTTCATAGTGATGCAATGCGATGGCACCAGCAAGTAATGTGCAATTGTTTAAATAAGAGGTTGGACACAACTGGGTTATTAATATGATTAAAACCTAGAGGCAATTAATTGGGATTATCCATGCGGATGGATAAATAAAGAGTTATTTGTCCAATTAAACCAAGAGTTGCATGGGATACAATTGGAATTGTTCCTACCTAACGTAGTCAAATTTTGGGTGACTTGCCAAAGCAAGCTCAAAAGGAGATGAAACATGGATCTTGGCCCACTAGAAAATATAAAGATATTTTCCGCATTCACATCTTGAGGGTTATTAATCCGTAGAAAAATAGTGGGAGCTATATTTAATAAACTAGTCATTATTGAATATAGTCAAAAGTTCACAAATACTAAAACTTGCGTATTTCCTTTTGTTGAATTTTAAATGGCAAACAACTCATCGAGTTCACAGCATTCCCTACAATATGTCCTTGAGAAGGACAGGCTTTCTGTAACCAACTTCCTATATTGGTACAGAAACTTGATTATTGTTCTCAAGCAAGAGAAGAAATTGTACGCATTAGAGGAGCAAGTTTCAGCAGTTCTAGAAAACAATACTCCTACAGCCCTAAAGGCGCATCAGAAGCGTGTAGATGACGCTAATGATGCGGCCTGCCTCATGCTATGCACCACGACCTCTGAGCTTCAGAAGCAACACGAGAACAAGAATGCAGTCAATATGATCGAACACTTGAAGCAGCTCTTCCAAGAGCAGGCAAGGGTTGAGAGGTGTGAAGTTTCTAAGGCATTCTTCAAATGTCATCTGGCTGAAGGAAACCCTCTGGGACCTCACGTACTCCGTATGATCGATACTTGGAGAATCTCGCACGACTAGGGTTCCCGGTCGGCCAAGAGTTGGCCACCGATCTCGTACTGCAATCGTTGTCTGAGAGTTATGGACAGCTCATCATGAACTATAACATGAACGAGATCGTGAAACCACTGCTAGATTTACTCAAAATGTTGAGAACAGCTGAACAAAGCATCAACAAGGGTAAGGGCAAGGCCATTATGATGGTACAGAAAGGAAAGGGCAAATGGTTTGCTTCATCCTCCAAGGGAAAAGGCAAGTCAGTTTCCAAGTCCAAGGAACGTGTCCTTAAGCCTGTTGGTGGAATTTCCAAAGGTGTGACTAAAGGTGAGTGTCACTACCGCAGTAAGCCTGGACACTGGAGGAGGAACTGCCCAAAATATCTAGAGGAAAAGAGGCTTGGAATAGTGATTCCACCACCACCAGGTATTTTTTTTGTAGATGTCAATTTAACTATCTCTACATCGTGAGTATTGGATACTGGATGTGGATCTCCCATTTGTCGAATGTGCAGGATCTAAAGAGAAGTATAAGATTATCTAAAGGAGAGATAGACATGCGCGTTGGGACTAGTGAGCAATTGGCTCTCATACATACTGATGTATGTGGGCCATTGGCCACGCCTGCCAGGGGTGGTTACGTCTACTTCATCACATTACTGATGATTTCAGTAGATATGGATTTGTATACCTTATGAAGGCCAAATCCGAATCCTTTGAAAGGTTCAAATAATTCAAGAATGAAGTAGAGAAGCAACTTGGAAAAAGTATCAAGGCTCTACGATCGGATCGTGGAGGAGAGTACTTGAGACAAGAGTTTGACGACTATCTTAGAGAGTGTGGGATCGTGTCCCAACTCACTCCACCCGGAACACCACAATGGAATGGCGTGTCTGAGAGGAGGAATCGAACACTATTGGATATTGTTCGATCTATGATGTGTCAAACCAATCTTCCATTGTCATTTTGGGGCTATGCTCTATCAAGTTCAGCTTTCACCATTAACCGTGTTCCATCTAAATCAGTCATGAAGACACCATATGAGATGTGGAGTGGGAGGCGTCCCACACTGTCGTTCATGAAGATTTGGGGCTGCGATGTCTATGTAAAACGTTTAAAATCAGACAAGCTAGGTCCAAAGTCGGATAAGTCTAAGTTTGTGGGGTACCCTAAGGAAACCAAGGGTTACTACTACTACAAGCCAACAGAGAACAAAGTGTTTGTTGCTCGGTCCGGCGTGTTTCTAGAAAGAGAGTTTTTCTCTAAAGAAGCAAGTGGGAGGACTGTAGAACTTGAAGAAATTCAAGAACCACAAAACACTGAACCAACTATGGAACATGAACAGGTTCCACAAGAAATTGTGGTACAGCCTGTTCAAGTAACACAAGAGCTTCGTAGATCTAGTAGAGTGCGCCAGGAGCCAGAGAGGTATGGACTTCTCTTCACTGATTCGGGTGACACGATACTCATTGATGATGAGCCTACTACCTATTAAGAGGCTATAAAAGGGCCAGACTCTCAGAAGTGGCTTGAAGCCATGAGATCCGAGATGGAATCCATGTATACCAACAAAGTATGGACTTTGGTGGAACCACCCGAAGGGGCACGGCCCATAGGGTGCAAGTGGGTCTTCAAGAAGAAGATCGACATGGATGGTAATGTAATTACCTATAAGGGCCGATTGGTGGCTAAAGGGTTCAGAAAAATTCATGGTATTGACTTTGATGGAACCTTTTCACTAGTCGCTATGACCAAATCCATCCGAATCCTACTTGCCATTGCAGCATACTATGACTATGAGATTTGGCAGATGGATGTCAAAACAGCATTCCTCTATGGGAATCTCCTCGAGGACGTGTATATGATACAGCCGAAGGTTTTTGAATATCCAAAGCAAGCCAATAAGGTCTGTAAGCTGCAACGATCCATTTTTGGATTAAAGCAAGCTTCTAGGAGTTGGAATCGACGTTTTGATGAAGTAGTCAAAGAGTTTGGCTTCATCAGAAACGCATATGAGTCTTGTGTCTACAAGAAGGTTACTGGAACACACATCAAATCCTCTTTCTTTTTACCTTGCATCTCAGTCCTTCTCTTATATCTCAAACGGGAAATATTACTCATAATCTATCTCTTCTTTCTTTTCATAAAAATCTCATCCTCAAATAAAAACATACTATTATCTTGTTGATACGGGGGAAGATCTATCATTTCACTAGCAAGCATCACCATAAGTGTCGGCACCCCCTAAGACTTCCTGAGGCCAGAGAGGCAAGTACATGGAGACACATGGCAGGTCACGACCGAGTTAAAATATACACGGGCCGAGTGACCGTAGTCAACATCAACAATTATAAAGCCGGCCGAGTGACCGAAGTCAACATCAACAATAATAAACTTCCCTACACAACTCTTTCCACTTTACGTTATTAACAGATTATTTTTTTCTCATGAGATATTCTCAAACCTCCACTTCAAAACATAATCAGATCTCAAGTAAAGCATGAAATTCATAAAACACATTTGAGACAGATTATAAAATCATATTTCGACACAAAAGAAGCTAGGCACGCTAGACGGCATGTTTACTCACCTCGAGAACACGGAAAATAGCACGTAAGCTTTTACAGGTAAACGTAGCCCTCGTCTACAAATTTTTCACCTACAAATTTATAATATATAATTAATCAAACGTTCAACTAGCACTTAATATGCATGTATGCGTTGGGTGACGACACGAGAGTGTCTAATTAAATTTAATACCAGGACCCAATTTCTCTCTCTCTCTTTGTTGTTGTATTTGACATGAGTATTCGAGTTTCTAATTATTACATTCTCAAATTTTCTAATATTATTACTCAATTTCACAAATAATACTCATGTAGTTTAAATAGTGAGAAAAATAAATTTCGATTTAAAACTTCTTAATTATAAACTCTAGCTTAAACTTCTTTATAAAACAACACATTTTATTCTTAACATTCTAACAATTATATTTAACTTTTCTAAAGTAAATTCTCATCGAAAAGAAATTGTTTAATTAATGAAATTAATTATTGTAGATATATTTTTAATAGTCTAATAAAGAACTAGATACTAAATTATCTAGGAAATGATATAATAAAAATATCTATTAGGATAATAAGTGTTGTCTAACATATATTCATAAATATGAAAAATTACTATTGTAATCGAAATTTACATAAACATTGATTAAAGAAACTATTCCCAAAATGTTTCTCAATTACTATTTAACTTATCTTGTTCTAAAAACAAGATTTAGATAACTAATTAATTAAAATAGCAACTTATACTCCTTTGAGATTAACTAAGTAATCAAAATTGATATTGAATAAATTTTAAGAAAACTACTTTTAAATACTCAATACGAAGTAATGATATTTATTTAGTTATTAATAAAACGTTTCTAGATTAATTTTTAACGTACGAACCGTATACTATTTCAACATCGGGAACACATTTATACGATGAGGACAAAAACTTGTATTTTTAAAATATATTTTGAATCCAACATTTTCACTTTTACTTTTACGTAAATAGTATCGTTTATGTAAATAATAAGCAACTCCCCTCTAAGTGATATTGAAAGACAGCCGGTACACCCTCCGACTCACAATACAGATTATCTCCACAGTTTCTAAAACAAAAGTTTTACCCTTACACCTAGTTTATGTAAAAGACACTTTCACCCTCTTACATGAACTATCAAATTGATCAATCTAAACATGGATTCAAGCCTCAAGTTACGATTTTGATTAAATAAAATGTGAAATTGGATGATTTAGAGTTAACCCAAGCCAAAAATCGCTGAAAATGGTCGACAAACGAGGCTGTTTCGCCGTCAAGTGGGTCGGCGGTGATGTTCGTCGGCGATGTTGTCGGCGTTCTTGTCTCCGATTCAAGCTTCTAATGGTATCCTGGGATCCCCAGGAGTCGTTTGGAACCAATTTTATGTGGTTAGTGGTTCTCGTTGGGGCTTGGATGAAGCTCCTCACCGGCGACAATGGAGTCACGACGGCGAAGGCTTGTGTGGCTTCGTTGCAGGCTGTTTCCGCTGCCTGCAGCTGCTTCTGTTCTTGTTCGTATTAGATAGAAGATAGAGAGACAGAGTGAGAGCTTAAGTAGAAGAGAGAGATGGCTGTGATGGTGGTGGAGGTGATGTCGGTGGTGTGATGGAGGTTGTGAAGGAGAAGAAGAAGAAGGTGCGTTATAAGAAGAAGAGGGAGGAGAAGATTTCTTGGGGAAACTCACCAAATACAGGCGTCCGTTCCCTTTCTTCTTATTTTTTTTATTATTTAATTTACTTTTATTAAATAATTCATGAGGTATTAAAGTTTCTATCAACTACAACTTCTACCCCCCAACTTTACTAGCATATACTTTTTGAAACTACGCCTACCTCCCCTCTTGTCATATAATTTTAATATAAACTTCACGAAAAGTCATTAGATAACCCCTATAACATAACGGGGCATTAAGCTCAAAATTCCCGAATAATTCTAGATACTTCATAATAAATCTCCAAACTTTACTAGAAATACTAAAATGTCCACTTATCGAATCGGGGTATTACATCCTTCCCCCCCCCCCCCTTAAATAGAGCTTCGTCCTTAAAGCTTAAAAGGAATAGTCCACCAATTACCCGAAAATGTATTGTCTCACCACATAAGTTATGATGTAGTATGATATGAAATCTATTATGGTACGCAACCATGTTATACTTCATGTCTAGTGCTAATAATTAATGTGATGGCATAACAGGGTTATGGTACGAAATTTCAAAGGGTTACATCCTCTCCCCCCCCCCCCCCCTAGGAGAGTGACATTCCAGCAAATCGATTTACCTCGTCAAAGAGGTGCGGATACTTGGTTCTCATATCATCTTATGCACCTTACGATTGTTGGAATAGATGCCCTAGAGGCAATCTAGTTTAGTATGAATTTGTAATTGGCTAGAAATTCATTTATTATTTATTGGATATTTAATATAATGAAGTCCTTAGATTTACAATCATGTTGTTTATCTTAAATATCCCTAGTCAAGTATAATGATTAAATGGGACAATCATCTATAGACTAGTATGGGGTTGGATTGATATGGAGATATCACGATCCAACACATAGGTGTGCATTACGGAATGTTGCACTGGATTGACCCATTACCGAGAAGGCTACATACACGTTATGTTGAGTCACAAGTGCTTCTCGGGTACAATGGTATTGTCATCCTTAGACTTGAAGTCACTAGATATTCTAGTTGTGGATCATTGTGATCTTGGTAGCGTTAAACGCTACACCGTAACTGGGTAGTTATAAAGGCGTGTACTGGATACAATGAGAAGCAAGCTTAGAGATCGTAGTGGACGTAGAGAGGATTTGCCCCTCCCACATAACGGGAGCAAATATCCAAGGCCACTCGAGGATAGTGCTTATAGAATGTCTGGCCAGACTCAAATAAATCAATATATGAGATATTGATGTTATTTGCACGAATAAGGCTATTCCATGGATCGAGAAACTAGGGATTGGATATACGAGTGTGACTTGTATGTCTCGTGTCCAATCCGGATATGGAGGCAAAGGGATGAGACAATTACTTGTACAAGGTTGTCTAGATGACTATTCTATTAGTTGGCTAGAATGGATGTTTTGCTAGAAACCGCTCCATATTAGCAAAGAGTTGCTACCAACTAGATAGAACCTATGGGGTCACACGCTATATAGAGTTGTACTAGATTGTGGAATTAATTAATTGGATTAATTAATTAGAAGGATCACTTTGCAAACCCTTGCAAACTTAGTAGGGACTAATTTGCAAGGAAGGGACTAAATTGAATTCTAGTAGGACTAGAATAAGTCCTTTAGGTAGTTAACAAGGAGTTGTTGGACTATATAAAGGACCCTCCTCCTTCCTTCCCTACACACATTATGCTCTAGAGAGAACATAACAAGAGTAGGAGAGAACAAAGGAGAGAGAGAGCAAGCAAAGAGGGACGCCGCCCCCTATTGCCGCCGCCCCCTTGTCCCCGACGCCACAAAGGGCCGAACCCCTTTTGGTGCCTCGTTTTGCGTGATTTCTTCACCCTCCTTTCAATCCGGGCTAGCACCAAGGTGATTGGAGATCTAGGAACAACTCTAGGCGTGGATCAACTATAGAGAACGTGACACTATTCGCGTTTGAAGTCATCAAGGAGAACCCAAAGGTGTGTTTATGATTTCTTACCTTCACTATCGTTATGCATCTAGACTTGTGATCCTTGGAGGGTTTTGCATGGTTGTTTGTTTGATTATGCTTCCGTTTGCGCGATCCATGAATCAAAACCCTACAGTGGTATCAGAGCCACAGGTCATAGAGCATAAACGTAGTTTATGTGTTACATTCTTGTTGTTTTACACCTTAATTTGTTGTTTATCGCGTAAAACAAGACAAATCAAGCATTGGATGCAATTTGTCAAAGAATTAATCATAACAAGACCCAATTATTGCATTGGATGCATGAATTGGTGAGTTTGAGAAATTTTAGGATCTTAGATCTAGGGTTTGGGCATCCTTGGGGAAGAAGGAGTTCTCCCACAACAAGGAAACAACCAAACTTGGGCTCCAAGCAAGGAGGTTGTTTTGGAAACAACCTCCACAAGGAAGGTTCGGCCCCTAGGGAGCCGCCCCCCTTGCTTGCCGCCCAAGCTTGGCGCCCTAAGGGGGCGGGCGGCCCTAACCCGCGGGCCTAGCTTGCGGGTTTTGGGCCGGGCCGGCCCTAGGGCTTTATGGTTCACTTATTTGGGCCCGGGCAATTGGATTGTTGGGCCCATGGACCGTTTTAACCCTAGAAATCCTAAAATCAATTAAAATTGACCAAGCGCGTTAAAATTGGATTTTAACTGTTTATGTGCAAATCGCATGGTGATTGGATATGGCCCTAGGATGTGGTTTGATGTGGATGTTTAATTTTGTGGTTTGGTTTTACGGCCTGCGAGCTGATCAATTAATTGTAATAATTAATTAGGGTTTTATGGCCTGCGTGCCATTTTTTTCTCAACTTGTGAGATTTATTTTTATTTAGAATAGATATTAGCTAGTGCTAGATAAAGTAGATTGTTAGCCAAGATTGGAGAAAAGAAGCCCAAAGCCAAAGGAGCCACAAAAGATGGAGCATGGAGCATGGATCATTCCACATGACTATGAAGGATGGACCAAAAGATCAAGACGCATGGAGATGTGTTTGTTTAGGGTTCATAGATAATTCCATTGGCTTGGAATTATCTTAGTCTAGAAAAGGCCATATCCACATCACGTTTAATTTCTGTTTTGTGGTTGTTTATTTATTGTCTTATTATTTGTGTGGTTGGTGTATGGATGATGCATGCAATTAGGATAATAAGATAATTAGACAACCCGGATCTATTATTTGGAGTTGTGCCCAAACTCAAATAGATAGATTAGTTGATATTGATCAACAAAATAATTAAAATTGAAAATCCCTCAAATTTTAAAATATTGTGTTCTTGCCTTCTCGTTATTTAAACACTCATTATCATCATTATTTATCAAGTTCGTGCGTGCCAAAGCATGGCGACTTGGTTCATAATGATGGAATGCGATGGCACGTAACAATGTGCAATTGTTTAGATAAGAGGTTGAGCACAACTAGGCTATTAATTTGATTAAGAAACCTAGAGGCAATCAATTGGGATTATCCATATGGATGGATAAATAAGGAGTTATTTGCCCGATTGAACCAAGAGTTGCATATGGGATGCAATTGGAATTGTTCCTACCTAAGAAGTAATCGAATTATGGGTGACTTGCCAAAGCAAGCTCATAAGGAGATGAAAAAGATGGATCTTGGCCCACTAGAAAATATAAGGATATTTTCCGCATTAATATCTTGAGGGTTATTAATCCGTAGTAAAATAGTGGGAGCTATATTTAATAAACTAGCCATTATTAAATATAGTCAAAAATTCACAAATACTAAAACTTGCGTATTTTCCTTTTTGTAGAATTCCAAATGGAAAACAACTCATCGAGTTCACAACATTCCCTACGATCTGTCCTTGAGAAGGACAAGCTCTCGGGAACCAACTTTCTCGATTGGTACAGAAACTTGAGAATTGTTCTCAAGCAAGAGAAGAAGCTGTACGCAATAGAGGAGCAAGTTCCAGAAGGTCCAGAGAATCAGACACCTGCTGCCTTAAAGGCGTATCAAAAGCGTGTTGATGACGCTAATGATGCGGCCTGCCTAATGCTTTGCACCATGACCTCTGAGTTTCAGAAGCAACATGAGAACATGAATGCTGTCGATATGATCGAACATCTAAAGCAGCTCTTCCAAGAGCAGGCGAGGGTAGAGAGGTATGAGGTCTCAAAGGCACTGTTCAAATGTCATCTGGCAGAAGGGAACCCGGTGGGACCCCATGTACTCCGAATGATCGGGTACTTGGAGAATCTCGCCCGGCTTGGGTTCCCGGTCGGCCAAGAGTTGGAAACCGATCTCGTGTTGCAATCGTTGCCCGAGAGTTATGGACAGTTCATTATGAACTATAACATGAACGAGATCGTTAAACCACTGCCAGATTTGCTCAACATGTTGAGGACGGCTGAACAGAGCATCAACAAGGGTAAGGGCAAGGCCATTATGATGGTGCATAAAGGAAAGGGTAAAAAGTTTGCCTCTTCCTCCAAGGGCAAAGGCAAGTCAGTTGCTAAGTCCAAGGAACAAGCCCTTAAACCTGTTGGTGGGATTGCCAAGGTCGTGACTAAGGGTGAATGTCACTACTGTAGTCAACCTGGACACTGGAGGAGGAACTGCCCAAAATATCTGGAGGACAAGCGGCTTGGAATAGTGATTCCACCACCACCAGGTATTTTCGTTGTAGATGTCAATTTAACTGTCTCTACATCATGGGTATTAGATACTGGATGTGGATCTCATATTTGTCGAAATATGCAGGATCTAAAGAGAAGTAAAAGATTGGCTAAAGGGGAGGTAGATCTGCGCGTTGGGAATGGAGCAAAGGTTGCTGCGTTGGCCATAGGCGTTTGCGAGCTATCTCTGCCTTCAGGATTAGTTTTAGAATTAAATAATTGCTATTTTGTGCCTGCTATGAGCAGAAACATTATTTCTATTTCTTGTTTGGACAAGGAAGGTTTTATTATTTCAATAAAGAACAATTGTTGTTCCTTTTATTTGAATAATATTCACTATTTTAGTGCGCAATTATTTAATGGACTTTATGTCCTTGATCTAAGTAATCCTGTCTACAACATTAATACCAAGCGGATTAAAATAAATGATTTAAATCCTGCTTATTTATGGCATTGTCGTTTAGGCCACATAAATGAGAAACGTGTATCTAGACTCCATAAGGATGGATTGCTAGACTCATTTGATTTTGAATCATATGAGACATGTGAGGCTTGTTTATTGGGAAAAATGACAAAGTCCCCTTTCAATAAGAAAGGTGAGAGGACTAGTGAGCAATTGGCGCTCATACATACCGATGTGTGTGGGCCATTTGCCACGCCTGCCAGGGGTGGTTATGTCTACTTCATTACGTTTACTGATGATTACAGTAGATATGGATTTGTGTACCTTATAGGGCAAAATCCGAATCCTTTGAAGTGTTCAAGGAATTCAAGAATGAAGTAGAGAAGCAACTTGGCAAAAGTATCAAGGCTCTACGATCGGATCGTGGAGGAGAATACTTGAGCCAAGAGTTTGACGACTATCTTAGAGAGTGTGGGATCGTGTCCCAACTCACTCCACCCGGAACGCCACAATGGAATGGCGTGTCCGAGAGGAGGAATCGAACCCTATTGGATATGGTTCGGTCTATGATGTGTCAAACCGATCTTCCATTATCATTTTGGGGCTACGCTCTATTAAGTGCAGCTTTTACCATTAACCGTGTTCCATCTAAATCAGTCATGAAGACACCATATGAGATGTGGAGTGGGAGGCGTCCCACACTGTCGTTCATGAGGATTTGGGGCTGCGATGTCTATGTAAAACATTTACAATCAGACAAACTAGGGCCTAAATCGGATAAGTGTAAATTTGTGGGGTACCCTAAGGAAACTAAGGGATACTATTTCTACAATCCAACCGAGAACAAAGTGTTTGTTGCTCGGACCGGCGTGTTTCTAGAAAGAGAGTTTGTCTCTAAAGAAGCAAGTGGGAGGAATGTAGAACTTGAAGAAGTTCAAGAACCACAAATTACTGAACCGATTATGGAACATGAACAGGAATCACAAGCAGTTGTGGATCCACCTGTTCAGGTAACACAAGAGCTTCGTAGATCTAGTAGAGTGCGCCAGGAACCCGAGAGGTACGGACTTCTCGTAACTGATTCCGGTGACACGATGCTCATAGATGATGAGCCTACTACCTATGAGGAGGCCATGAATGGCCCAGACTCGCAGAAGTGGCTTGAGGCCATGAGATCCGAGATGGAATCCATGTATGCCAACAAAGTATGGACTTTGGTGGAACCACCTGATGGGGCGCGGCCCATAGGGTGCAAGTGGGTCTTCAAGAAGAAGATCGACATGGATGGTAATGTGATTACCTATAAGGGCCGATTGGTGGCTAAAGGATTCAGACAGATTCATGGTATTGACTATGATGAAACCTTTTCACCAGTCGCTATGACCAAATCCATCCGAATTCTACTTGCGATTGCAGCATACTACGACTATGAGATTTGGCAGATGGATGTCAAAACAGCATTCCTTTATGGGAATCTCCTCGAGGACGTGTATATGATACAGCCGGAGGGTTTTGAGGATCCAAAGCAAGCCAACAAAGTGTGTAAGCTGCAACGATCCATTTATGGATTGAAGCAAGCTTCTAGGAGTTGGAATCGACGTTTTGATGAAGTGGTCAAAGAGTTTGGCTTCATCAGAAACGAAGATGAGTCTTGTGTCTACAAGAAGGTTAGTGGGAGCTCTGTAGCTTTTCTGGTCTTGTATGTGGATGACATACTGCTCATTGGAAACGACATTCCCATGCTGCAATCTGTGAAAGATTGGCTAGGAAAGTGTTTCTCAATGAAAGACTTAGGGGAAGCAGCCTATATACTCGGTATAAAGATCTATAGAGATAGATCTAAGAGGTTGCTAGGCCTAAGTCAAAGTACATATATTGACAAGGTGTTGAAACGGTTCAACATGCAAGATTCCAAGAAGGGATTCTTGCCCATGTCACATGGAATCACTCTTTCGAAGAGTGGTTGTCCTTCCAATGAGATTGAGAAGGAACGCATGAGTAGGATTCCCTATGCCTCGGCCATAGGATCCATCATGTACGCCATGTTATGTACTAGACCAGATGTGTCATATGCCTTGAGTATGACAAGCAGATGCCAATCCAATCCGGGTGAGAGTCACTGGATTGCTGTCAAGAACATCCTAAAGTACTTGAGAAGAACTAAGGATGCTTTCTTGATGTTTGGCGGTGAGGAAGAGTTGCGTGTAAGGGGTTACACTGATGCAAGCTTCCAAACCGATAGAGATGACTTTAGATCACAGTCGGGATATGTGTTTTGCCTGAATGGAGCAGCGGTGAGCTGGAAGAGTTCCAAGCAAGAGACGGTAGCTGATTCTACAACAGAGGCTGAGTACATTGCTGCAAATGGCGCAGCAAAGGAGGCTGTTTGGATCAGAAAGTTTGTTTCTGAACTTGGTGTGGTCCCTAGCATTGCGGATTCAGTGGAGTTGTTCTGTGACAACACTGGGGCGATCGCGCAATCAAAGGAACCCAGGTCGCACCAGAAGTCCAAGCACGTGCTCAGGAAGTTCCATCTGATTCGAGATATTATCGATAGAGGAGACGTTCGGATATGCAAGATTCCTACAGATGATAATCTGTCAGACCCGCTTACAAAGCCTCTCACGCAGTGGAAGCATGAAGGGCACACTAGGAGTATGGGCATACGAGATGCGCCAGATTGGCTCTAGTGCAAGTGGGAGACTGTTGGAATAGATGCCCTAGAGGCAATCTAGTTTAGTATGAATTTGTAATTGGCTAGAAATTCATTTATTATTTATTGGATATTTAATATAATGAAGTCCTTAGATTTACAATCGTGTTGTTTATCTTAAATATCCCTAGTCAAGTATAATGATTAAATGGGACAATCATCTATAGACTAGTATGGGGTTGGATTGATATGGAGATATCACGATCCAACACATAGGTGTGCATTACGGAATGTTGCACTGGATTGACCCATTACCGAGAAGGCTACATACACGTTATGTTGAGTCACAAGTGCTTCTCGGGTACAATGGTATTGTCATCCTTAGACTTGAAGTCACTAGATATTCTAGTTGTGGATCATTGTGATCTTGGTAGCGTTAAACGCTACACCGTAACTGGGTAGTTATAAAGGCGTGTACTGGATACAATGAGAAGCAAGCTTAGAGATCGTAGTGGACGTAGAGAGGATTTGCCCCTCCCACATAACGGGAGCAAATATCCAAGGCCACTCGAGGATAGTGCTTATAGAATGTCTGGCCAGACTCAAATAAATCAATATATGAGATATTGATGTTATTTGCACGAATAAGGCTATTCCATGGATCGAGAAACTAGGGATTGGATATACGAGTGTGACTTGTATGTCTCGTGTCCAATCCGGATATGGAGGCAAAGGGATGAGACAATTACTTGTACAAGGTTGTCTAGATGACTATTCTATTAGTTGGCTAGAATGGATGTTTTGCTAGAAACCGCTCCATATTAGCAAAGAGTTGCTACCAACTAGATAGAACCTATGGGGTCACACGCTATATAGAGTTGTACTAGATTGTGGAATTAATTAATTGGATTAATTAATTAGAAGGATCACTTTGCAAACCCTTGCAAACTTAGTAGGGACTAATTTGCAAGGAAGGGACTAAATTGAATTCTAGTAGGACTAGAATAAGTCCTTTAGGTAGTTAACAAGGAGTTGTTGGACTATATAAAGGACCCTCCTCCTTCCTTCCCTACACACATTATGCTCTAGAGAGAACATAACAAGAGTAGGAGAGAACAAAGGAGAGAGAGAGCAAGCAAAGAGGGACGCCGCCCCCTATTGCCGCCGCCCCCTTGTCCCCGACTCCACAAAGGGCCGAACCCCTTTTGGTGCCTCGTTTTGCGTGATTTCTTCACCCTCCTTTCAATCCGGGCTAGCACCAAGGTGATTGGAGATCTAGGAACAACTCTAGGTGTGGATCAACTATAGAGAACGTGACACTATTCGCGTTTGAAGTCATCAAGGAGAACCCAAAGGTGTGTTTATGATTTCTTACCTTCACTATCGTTATGCATCTAGACTTGTGATCCTTGGAGGGTTTTGCATGGTTGTTTGTTTGATTATGCTTCCGTTTGCGCGATCCATGAATCAAAACCCTACAACGATTACTAGTAACATCTTGCTCATGGGATCTATGTCATCTAACCATATATCGATCATCTGGTTGCAGGTTAATTTATATGAACACAATATGATGTATTGTCTCCACTGACCCATTTATAACCTTTGGTTCACACAAATAGAACTTAGAGTATCCTGTAAAAATCGCATGACGTCCAAAATTAGGTTATAAGAGAATCGTCATTCATGGACTCAAATATTTATTTAGCGATAAAACTCCAATTTGCACACTTTCGATGACGAATCGTACTAACTACCACAAGCATGAATTTGCATCATAATTTAGTAGACGAAGCCGAAGACGTCATGAATGGATAGTGCTGCAGCCGAAGCATTCCAAAGACTCTTTAACTACTCTAGTAACCTCTGATGCAAATTTGATACTATAAGTAATCCGAAACATAAACCAACAAAGGGACTAGGATATATTCTCATGATAAATAACGCACAATCCTGCTGGTTATTTGACGCTAAAGGTAAATCCTATGCAAAAATCCAAAGAGTAATGTCAAATCAACCTTTAACTCCTTAGCCACCCAAAGTATTTTATTCCTCACAACGAATGATCTAAGAAAATAAATCCTCGTGATAATATGGTTCTTCTTACTCCTTGGAATGTAGCTACCGACCCAATTCCTGAGGTTTCACCCAAATATTTCTAAGTTTCCGCAATAAATTGAGAATTGTGATACTAAAGACCAGACTCTCAAGCAATCTATTAACCTTCAAACCTCGCGAATCAAACATGAACCAAACCTGAGTTGAAAAACCCAAAATGGACGAGAAGCTTCCAATAAAACTTAAGCGAAGAACGAGACATTAATCTTAAGTATTCGAATAATATAAATTAAAATTATATGCAACAAGGGAAAGAAACTTGGACTTACCAATCCGTATAGTGTTCAAAATGTCATAACACCTCAAAATCGGTCTAGTCAAAAGCATTTTAAACTTGGGTTGATAATGTGACCTTCGGTCCAACGTTCAATGTGTCTTCTAAATTTCTTTCAAATTCCGCATTACAGAGTCCTATTATATCAACATTTAATCATCTGATGCTTAGATATAACTCAAATCTTGTTTATTCCTCCTAAATAAAACTTGTTTAGCATAGTAGGTAACAGACTATATAAAACTTTATCTTTAGATTACTTTGTTCGAGTTATTACACGGACCACATATAATGTTTGGGTTGTCATAGAGACTAAATTCTTAGCTCACAATCGTGATCCCTCATAAACATAATCTTGAGGGAAGTTGATTCTGATTTGGGTTATCTTATTGTCTCATTTGTACTACTAGGGACTCTAAAGGGTTGTGCGATCTCTAGCATGGTTAATGTTGATTCTCCCGAGTGTTCCAATGGTCTGATTAATCAACCTCACTCTTTCGAGATAAATTGGTGCATCTCCCCTTAATATGGCATGCTACATAGGTAAAGATAATACATAACAAGCAATGTGCACATAGGCATGCAATATAACGCGGGATTCATAATCACAACCATCGCTAAAGTGCAATCAGCTATGAAATGTTCACGTAAGTTGTTCTGCTATGCATCTTTCTTCTTCCTTGAAAAATAACTTGGGCCCAATAGGCCATCAGATCTCAGATGCTATATTCTCAAATCAATTTCTTTAGTGAGCCTGTCTGGCTATCAAGATAACATAATCTCAATAATATGTCAATATGCTTCACATCATACTTTTTCCTTACATCAGTTCTTCATACTTTCACATAATCATATATGATTTACACATAACGTAACGCACATTGCCAACTCAGATGTAAACATATTATGAAAAGTCAAATATTTAAGGTGATAGAGAAATTTAACTTTACGGTTGGTCATTTGTGCAAATCTATTACTGAACTGTCTACTCTTTAAAATTTTAACTACGTATTACGATCATATCTGGAGTTGAGGTTCTTAGTTCTTACCATAGATTCTTTCAAGAATCTAAAAATTTAAGGAAGTACTTTGATACCCACTTGTTTTACATAGAGAGTACTAAATTTTTCATGCTCCAATTAGTGATGATTACGCACACGCTTCTACCTAGTCCACCTAGCACTCTAATCAAACCCCAAACATCGATTTAAATCCAATACTTTTTCTAGTTCAAATTTGTTACTCCGACACTCGGTCAAATAAATTGAAGCACGAGTCTCCATGGAAAGGTAGGATATACCTCAAGCTTCCAACATTTACAAATGAATCCAAGCTCTTCTCAACCATTTGCCTTGTTTTATCATTATCTCCATAGAGTTTATACCGCGAACCTTAAGCTAGACGACATGACATCAAAGCACTCATAGCTCTTAGTCATAACCTTCCCATGCACGAAAACAGCCTAGGACAATTCATATTTGAATACTTACCCCAAATGTAAGAAAAGACTTTGTAACAACAATCCAAGTGTTTTCTAGTAGCTGAGATAGTTAACCAATATAAGAAGCTTCTAGTATTCTCCATAATAAATCCCTAGTAAACGTATGAAATAGAAAACTCCAAATATAAATTTTACGGACTCCAAAAATAAACTTAAAAATACGAGTTAAAACTCCGAGATAATGAAAATGTGCAACTCCAGAATAAACATGCCTAGATCTGTCATAGGGTGTATCCAAATCTCGTAGATAATCATAAGTACCCTCAAATTACTTATGAAGAATTATTCTAGCATAGTCCTTTGAATACAAATCTGAAGAAGTAGGCTCCAGTCAAACATTAACACATCAAAACCCTTCAATAACTAAGGCTGTAGAATTATAGTTGGAACAAGTCAAAAACTCAACAGGTTGCCTTCATAGTTTCTCAGGTAAGGGTGGGTGGGAACTTCCTCGGCTTCTTCTAAGATAAATCTATTTGATCATAAGAAGTATCTCATTCTTGAACCCAAACTCCGACTTACCATCCAAACCAGTACCTCAGATACATCGTCAAATTCTTCATAAATATAGTTAAGGAAATTAGGATTAACCAGCCAAATATCTAAGAATTCTCATTACATCTCATGAGGCCAGAGTCCCCTATTGTCGAAATATGTTACTTCCCTTAGAATTCTCATAAGAGCCTAAAAACATTATATCAAACGGAGATTTGTTCCACGTGCTTATTAATATTATTATTACTATTAATTTTTTTTATAGGTCGTCTGTTCATGTCAAATCTTCCTAGTATAGTACCGTAGTGGTCTATTAATCACATTCTTTGGCCATAACCTAGGGTCTCATGCAAAATTATCAGCTTAAGCATCACATACAAAGTGACTTCTATCACATAGAAATAAAAACATGCCACATATAAAATTTCTCAGTGATACACATGTAAACCATCGCCTCAAATTAAGTATGTCAACTACAATTCATAATCACGTTCTCATATTTCATAATCTTTATTCTCCATCATAGGAGTAATACTTGTCAATGTTACTCATATAATTTGTCTCCTCATGTAAGATAGTACATATTCATAATCCAGAATCCAATCAAGATGATCCATACTCCCCACAGTCAATAACATTCGTAGATCAATCTATCAAGAATAAATTTCTGAAATCGAACCAAATAATTGTATGAAAGGACGAGGGCGGTGGGACCAGTATACTAAGACTTAGGCTACCTATAATCCGATCGGGTTTTCCAATTTTAATTATTTTATCTTATGTTCATTTTAAGTTACCATACATGTTTTATTCCCTTTAATGGATAACCTGGCTCTGATACCACCTGTGTAAGGTCATATGAACCAGCTTTCAAAGCCTTGAATCAGGTTTCACAGGCTTGAAATCTATTTCAAGGTCTTGAACCAGGACTCAAAGCCTTTAAACTGTCTAACCTGCATACATGTTCTGAAGGGGATTTTCTCTACACTCGTTTGATTTAATTCCATCCCTCTCACCCCTGTACTTAATGTGTTATTATTTTATGATGAAAGACAAAATGTTTTGATGTATCTAACATGTTTAATCCATTATTTTGACTCAGCTTTGCAGGGAAATTTTATTCCCTAAATATGCAGGATTTGTTTCCTTAACTGGAGTTTGCAGGAAAGGAAATCACTTAGTGAAGATGATCATGTGATAAATCAGAGACTCATGACAGCTTCGCATAGTGTTTAAAGACAAGATCACAATAATATGTCTGAAGATTGTGATCAACTATCCTTTGGAGAAAGTTGCTAAGAGAGTCAAAGTTTGTTGCCTACAAAATAGGAAGTTGTTTCTGAAATCTGGGTAGATTTGTAGAGCTTCAAACAGTATAAATGGAGCTCATTTTGAAGCAACAAGACACAACACTCAACGGGAAAAAAGAGAGACACAATTCTGGATTGACAAGCATCAAAGAAGTTCATCACTTTCACAATCCAATTCACAGAAGTTCACTGCATTCCTCACTGCAGTTCTACATTCTAGTGTTCTTCTGTGTTGTGCTTTATTGGTAGATCATTTCTTTAATACTTCTATATTTCATTCTCAAGGATTGTTCAAGGTGAATAATAGAGAATTCTTAGTTAATTAGTTAGCTAGAGCAGATACTAGATAGGTTAGGGAGAACCACAAGCTGTAACAGAGTAAGGGAACTCTCTGTGCTTGTGATCTCGGGCTTAGCTTTTCATTAATAAGAATTGATTTGGAAATTCTACAGGGAGAAGATCCCTGAGGTAGAGACTTAGGTCGAAGTGGACTGAACTCTATAAATCCTTTGTCTCTTGCATTTACAGTTCATTCATATTCACAGCTTTTACAGCACTCAAACTTTTCTGTTTTTCAAGGGTTTGAAACTCTTTTCAAGGCCTTAAAAAAGACTTGTCGGTCTCATTACAAAACATATCTCTTTTCAAAGGCTTGAATTTGTGTTCAAGGCCTTGAAAACCTTTGCACTTGAACTAAAACTCTTTTCTTCCTCAAGTTTTGCAAAAAGTTGGTATACTCTATTCAACCCCCCCCCCTTCTAGAGTATCTGTGCTGCATATCCATCTGCATACTCCCATTTCATTTGGTATCAGATCTTGTATCACTGTATAAGATTAAACCATCTGGTGATCATGAGTACTGCAGGTGATGCTGGTTTCTCATAGGGAAGAGCTTCCAACAGACCTCCTCTATTTTGTAGATACAACTTTGCTCAACGGAAATCCCTGATGAAGATTTTCATCATTGATCAGGAAATAGAGCTTTGGAACATTATTCAGAATGGACCTCACACTTTCTTTACAGAGAGAGATGGGATCAAAACTCCCAAATCTGAAGACTCACTCTCCTCTTCTGAATTGGAACAATTTTCTAAGAATTACAAAGCTATTAACATCTTGTATTGTGCTTTGAGTACAGATGAATTCAACAGAATTTCAAGCTGCAAGACTGGGAACGAAATCTGGGACAAGCTTGTGGTGACATTTGAAGGAACCAGTCAAGTCAAGCAAACCAAGATCAACATCTATCTGTGACAATATGAACTGTTCAAGATGAATACAGATGAGTCAATCAGAGAGATGTTCAAGAGGTTCACAAACATTGTCAACAACCTTGATTCTTTGGGAAAACATATTTCCAATGAAGAAAAGGTGATGAAGATACTGAGAAATCTTCCAAAGGCCAAATGGGAACCAAAGACAACACCCATTGAAGAAGCTCAAGATCTCTCATCACTACAACTTGATGATCTACAAAGGAAGCTCCTGACACATGAAATATCCATGAATGAAGCTGATGGAGAGCTACCTGAAGGTGTCAAGAACTTAGCACTCAAGGCCAGAGAAAATGAGAAAATTCAAAGCCTTGAAACTGAAGATGATGATGACGAATATCCTTTTTCCTTGATTTCCAAATCCTTGAAAATAATTCTCAAGATGAAGAAAAACTTTAGAAACAAAGACTTCAACAGAGAAAGAAATAGATCATTCAGTAGCAAGGACTACAAAGGTAATTCTTCTTCACAAAATAAATCTAAAGTTATGAACTGCTTTGAGTGTGGTGATGCAGGACATTTGATAAGAGATTGCCCACACAAGAAAAGCAAGAACTTTCAGAAGAAAGACCATGAAAGGAGAAACAAAGCTATGATAGCTTCATTGAGTGATTTAGATAGCTCAATGAATCTGAATCTGAAGAAGAACATGCCAACCTATGCTTCATGGCCAAGCATGATGAAAGTTCTGAGAAGAACATTGAGGTAATGGTAAACTATCTAATTTCAAAACCAAAAGATGCTCTTTCAGATTATATTAGAACAATTCTTTTAAATGAAGAAGATTATCTGAAAGAGATTAGCCTTTTGAAAGAAAAAGTTAATGAGCAAGAAAAAGATAATTTACAACTTGTTTGTCTAAATCAAAATCTTGAAATCTATCAGAAGAAAACTGACAGTGATTTCAAGGCCTTGAAAACCAGTTTCAAAGCCTTGAAAACACAAGTCAATGAAGTAGTCACAGAGAACTCCGTACTGAGTAACAGCCTTGTTAATCTAAGACATCAGGTTGATGAATTAGATAAACGAAAGACTACTCTTGCTGAGAAACTTCAAGAATCTGAATTAGTCAAAATCAAGCTTTCAGGCTCAGAACACAATTTAAACTTGATTCTTGGAGGAAGTTCAAAGTCTGTTCACAAAACTGGTATTGGATACAACCCAAGTTTTCTAAGAAATAGCAATACCAGATTTGTGAAAGCTGGAAGCAAAACTTCTCCTAAGTGCCATTTTTGTAACAAGATTGGTCAAATGAAGATGACTTGTCCTTTCAGAAGAAGTGACCCTCATATAATGAGGAACACATTCCCATTTCAACTTAAAGGACAAGTCAGACAGATTTGGGTTTCTAAAGGGGTCAGACCACCTAACATGATTGATCCTGAATATGAATCCAAATTCCACACTTGGTCTAACAGCTGGGTAAGGTAATGATTGGTGTTTGCAGGTTGTCACCAATATCAAAGAACATAAGTGGTTTATGGACAGTGGTTGTTCAAGTCACATGCGTGGAAAGAGATCTCTATTCACATAATTGAAAGAGCAATCTGAAGGTTCAATTACTCTTGGTGACTAAGGCAAATGCAACATTCTTGGTATTGGTAAAGTTGGTACCGATTCTGAAAATTCTATTTCTGATGTATATATAGTTGATGGTTTTAAATTTAACTTGCTTAGTGTATCTCAGCTATGTGATAATGGAAATAAGGTTATCTTTGTTAAAGAGAAGTTTCTGTTGCAAAATGAGAAATCAGGCAATTTCATTCTCACAGGCTCTAGATCAAATAATGTTTATACCTTTCAGACTAACAAAGTTGCATAAGAGCTTAAAGTGTCTCAAGGCCTTGAAAGAGGATTCAAGGGTTTGACACAGAAAGCGTGGTCACATTAGCTTGCATACCTTGAACAAATTAATCTCCAAAAACTTGGTAAGAGGATTACCATATATCAAATGTTGGAATAGATGCCCTAGAGGCAATCTAGTTTAGTATGCATTTATTTTGGCTAGAACATTCATTGTATTATTTATTGGATATTTAATATAATGAAGTCCTTTGATTTAAAATTGTGTTGTTTATCTTAAATATCCATAGTCCAGTAGGAAAATCATCTATAGACTAGTATGGGGTTGGATTGATATGGAGATATCATGATCCAACACATGGGTGTGCATTAAGGGTAATGGCGCACCGGGTTGACCCATCTCCGAGAAGGCTACATACATGTTATGTTAAGTCACAAGTTCTTCCCGTGGTGCAATGGTATTGCCATCCTTAGACTTGAAGTCGCTAGATATTATAGTTGTGGATTATTGTGATTTTGGTAGCGTCAAACGCTACACCATAACTGGGTAGTTACAATGGCGTGTACCGGATAAAATAAGAAGCAAGCTTAGAGATCGTAGTGGACGTAGATAAAATTTGTCCCTCCCACATAACGGGAGCAAATATCCTAGGCCACTCCAGGGATAGTGCTTATAGAATGTCTGGCCAGACTCAAATAAATCAATATGGGATATTGATGTTATTTGCACGAATAAGGCTATTTCCATGGATCGAGAAACTATGAAATTGATATACGAGTGTGCCTTGTGTGTCTCGTGTCCAATCCGGATATAGAGACAAAGGGATGAGACAATTACTTATACAAGGTTTGTCGGATGACTATTCTATTAGTTGGCTAGAATGGATGTTTTGCTAGAAACCGCTCCATATTAGCAAATTGTTGCTACCAACTAGAACCTATGGGGTCACACGCTATATAGAGTTGAACCAGATTTGGGAATTAATTAATGGTATTAATTAATTAGAATGATCACTTTGCAACACCTTGCAAACTTAGTAGGACTAATTTGCAAGGAAGGGACTAAACCGAATTCTAGTAGGACTAGAATAGGTCCTTTAGGTAGTTGGCAAGGATTTGTTGGACTATATAAAAGATGCTCCTTCCTTCCTTCCCACACTTATGAGCCTTTAGTTCATAAATTGAGTGGGAGAGAACAAAAGGAGAGGGAGAAAGCAAGCAAGAGAGGCCGACCGCCTCCTTGCCGCCGCCCCCTTCCCGTCGGCCCAACAAGGAGGATGCCACCTCCTTGTTGCCTCATGTTGCGTGATTTATTCTTCCTCTTCCTCCGTTCCGGGCTAGCACAAAGGAGAAGGAAGATCTAGATCTCAACTCTAGGCGTGGATCAATTATAGAGAACGTGACACAATTCACGTTACAAGTCATCATAGGAGAAACCCTAAGGTCTGTAACTTGATTTCTTCCCTTACCATCGTTATGTCTCTTGTCCTGTGATCCTTGGAGGGTATTGCATGGATTAAAAAAAAATCCGCTGCGTATCCATGATCAAAACCCTACAGTGGTATCAGAGCCACATGTCGTAGAGCATAAACGTGGTTTATTTGTTACGTTTTGATAGTTTTACATTTTAAATTTATTGTTTATCGCGTAAAACAAGACAAATCAAGCATATGATGCAATTTGTCAATAATCAATCATAACGAGACCTAGTTTTTGCATTGGATGCATGAATTAGTGAGTTTGAGAAATTTTAGGATCTTAGATCTAGGGTTTGGGCATCCTATGAAAAGAAGGAGTTCTTTTCACACAAGGAAACAACCAAACTTGGGCACCAAGCAAGGGAGTTGTTTTGGAAACAACTCCCAAAGGAGGTTCGCCCCCCCTAGGGGACCGCCCCTCCTTGCTTGCCGCCCAAGCAAGGGACGGCCAAGTAGCCGTGTGGGCTAGGGGCCGGCCGGCCCAAGGCCTTGACGGTCCTCTTTTGGGGTCCGGGCAATTTGATTGTTGGGCCCCATGGACCGTTTTAACCCTAGAAAATCCTAAAATCAATTAAAATTGACCAAGCGCGTTAAAATTGGATTTTAACAGTTTATGTGTAAACCGCATGGTGATTGGATATGGACTTAGGATGTGGTTTGGTGTGATTGTTTAATTTTTGTGTTTTGGTTTACGGCCTCCGAGCTGATGAATTAATTGTAATAATTAATTAGGATTTTATGGTCTGCGAGCCATTTTTTTTTTCTCAACTTGTGAGATTTATTTTATTTAGTATAGTTGTTAGCTAGTGCTAGATAGAATAGATTGTTAGCCAAGATTGAAGAAAAGAAGCCCAAAGCCAAAGGAAGCCCCAAAAGATGGAGCTTGGAGCATTTCACATGACTATGAAGGATGGACCAAAAGATGAAGACGCATGGAGATGTGTTTGCTTTTAGGGTTCATAGATAATTCCATTGGCTTGTAATTATCTTAGTCTAGAAAACGCCATATTCACATCACGTTTTATTTTATTTTGTGGTTGTTTATTTTATTGTCTTATTATTTTGTGGTTGCCGTATGGATGATGCATGCAATTAGGATAATAAGATAAATAAACAACCCGGATCTATTATTTGGAGTTGTGCCCGAACTGAAATAGATAGATTAGTTGATATGGATTAACAAAAACAATTAAAATTGAATTAAAAAAAAATCCCTCAAAATTCAAATATTGCATTTTTTCTTCTCGTTATTTAAACACTCATCATCATCATGATTTCCCAAGATCGTGTGTGCCAAAGCATGGCGACTTGGTTAATAATGATGTGGTGCGATGGCACACCTCGTGTGCAAATTGTTTAAGTAAGAGGTTGGACGCAACTAGGTGTTTAATAGGATTAAAACCTAGAGACAATCAATTGAGATTATCCATACGGATGGATAAATAAAGAGTTATTTGCCCAATTGAACCAAGAGTTGCATAAGGGATGCAATTGGAATTGTTCCTACCTAAAGTAGTCAAATTATGGGTGACTTGCCAAAGCAAGCTCATAAGGATATGAAACATGGATCTTGGCCCACTAGAAAATATAAGGATATTTTCAGAATTAATATCTTGAGGGTTATTAATTCGTACAAAAATAGTGGGAGCTATATTTGATAAACTAGCCATTATTGAATATAGTCAAAAATTCACAAATACTAAAACTTGCGTATTTTCTTTTTTGTAGAATTCCAAATGGCAAACAACTCATCGAGTTCACAACATTCCCTACGATCTGTCCTTGAGAAGGACAAGCTCTCTGGAACCAACTTCGTTGATTGGTACAAAAATTTGAGAATTGTTCTCAAACAAGAAAAGAAACGGTACGCAATAGAGGAGCAAGTTCCAACAGGTCCAGAGAACAATACTCCTGCAGCCCTAAAGGCGTATCAAAAGCGTGTTGATGACGCTAATGATGCGGCCTACCTTATGCTATGCACCATAACTTCTGAGCTTCAGAAGCAACACGAAAACATGAATGCTGTCGATATGATCGAGCATCTGAAGCAGCTCTTCCAAGAGCAGGCAAGGGTTGAGAGGTATGAGGTCTCTAAGGCATTGTTCAAGTGTCATCTGGCAGAAGGGAACGCGGTGGGACCCCATGTACTCCGTATGATCGGGTACTTGGAGAATCTCGCCCGACTGTGGTTCCCGGTCGGCCAAGAGTTGGCAACCGATCTCGTGTTGCAGTCGTTGCCCGAGAGTTATGGACAGTTCATCATGAACTATAACATGAACAAGATCGTTAAACCACTGCCAGATTTTCTCAATATGTTGAGGACAGCTGAACAAAGCATCAACAAGGGTAAGGGCAAGGCCATTATGATGGTGCAGAAAGGAAAGGGCAAAAGGTTTGCCTCATCCTCCAAGGGAAAAGGCAAGTCAGTTTCCAAGTCCAAGGAACCTGCCCTTAAGCCTGTTGGTAGCATTGCCAAAGGTGTGACTAAAGGTGAGTGTCACTACTGCAGTCAGCCTGGACACTGGAGGAGGAACTGCCCAAAATATCCGGAGGAAAAGAGGCTTGGAATAGTGATTCCACCACCACCAGGTATTTTTGATGTAGATGTCAATTTAACTATCTCTACATCATGGGTATTAGATACTGGATGTGGATCTCACATTTTTCGAAATGTGCAGGATCTAAAGAGAACTAGAAGATTGGCTAAAGGGGAGATAGATCTGCGTGTTGGGAATGGAGCAAAAGTTGCTGCGTTGGCTGTGGGCGTGTGCGAGCTATCTCTGCCTTCAAAATTAGTTTTAGAATTAAATAATTGCTATTTTGTGCCTGCTATGAGCAGAAACATTATTTCTATTTCTTGTTTGGACAAGGAAGGTTTTATTATTCAATAAAGAACAATTGTTGTTCCTTTTATTTTAATAATATTCACTATTGTAGTGCGCAATTATTTAATGGACTCTATGTCCGTGATCTAAGCAATCCTGTCTACAACATTAATACCAAGAGGATTAAAATACATGACTTAAATCCTGCTTACTTATGGCACTGTCGTTTAGGCCACATAAACGAGAAACGTGTATCTAGGCTCCATAAGGATGGACTACTAGACTCATTTGATTTTGAATCATATGAGAGATGTGAGGCTTGTTTATTGGGAAAAATGACAAAGTCCCCTTTTAATAAGAAAGGTGAAAGGACTAGTGAGCAATTGGCGCTCATACATACTGATGTGTGTGGGCCATTTGCCACACTTGCCAGGGGTGGTTACGTCTACTTCATTACATTTACTGATGATTACAGTAGATATGGATTTGTGTACCTTATGAGGGCCAAATCAGAATCCTTTGAAATGTTCAAAGAATTCAAAAGTGAAGTAGAGAAGCAACTTGGCAAAAGTATCAAGGCTCTACGATCAGATCGTGGAGGAGAATACTTGAGCCAAGAGTTTGACGACTATCTTAGAGAGTGTGGGATCGTGTCCCAACTCACTCCATCTGGAACGCCACAATGGAATGGCCTGTCTGAGAGGAGGAATCGAACCCTATTAGATATGGTTCGATCTATGATGTGTCAAACCGATCTTCCATTATCATTTTGGGTCTATGCTCTATTAAGTGCAGCTTTCACCATGAATCGTGTTCCATCTAAATCAGTCATTAAGACACCACATGAGATGTGGAGTTGGAGGCGTCCCACACTGTCGTTCATGAAGATTTGGGGCTCCGATGTCTATGTATAACGTCTACAATCAAACAAGCTAGGGCCAAAGTCGGATAAGTGTAAATTTGTGGGGTACCCTAAGGAAACTAAGGGTTACTATTTCTACAATTCAATCGAAAACAAAGTGTTTGTTGCTCGGACCGGCGTGTTTCTAGAAAGAGAGTTTGTCTCTAAAGAAGCAAGTGGGAGGATTGTAGAACTTGAAGAAATTCAAGAACCACAAATCACTGAACCAACTATGGAACATGAGCAGGAACCACAAGCAGTTGTGGAACAGCCTGTTCAAGTAACACAAGAGCTTCGTAGATCTAGTAGAGTGCGCCAAGAACCCGAGAGGTATGGACTTCCGATGACACAATGCTCATAGATGATGAGCCTACTACCTATGAAGATACCAAGAAAGGCCAGACTCTCAGAAGTGTCTAGAAGCCATGAGATCCGAGATGGAATCCATGTATACCAACAAAGTATGGACTTTGGTGGAACCACCCGAAGGGGCGCGGCCCATAGGGTGCAAGTGGGTATTCAAGAAGAAGATCGACATGGATGGTAATGTGATTACCAATAAGGGCCGATTGGTGGCTAAAGATTCAGACAGATTCATGGTATTGACTATGATGAAACCTTTTCACCAGTCGCTATGACCAAATCCATCCGAATCCTACTTGCAATTGCAGCATATCACGACTATGAGATTCGGCAGATGGATGTCAAAATAACATTCCTTTATGGGAATCTCCTCGAGGACGTGTATATGATACAGTCAGAGGGTTTTGAAGATCCAAAGCAAGCCAACAAAGTCTGTAAACTGCAACGATCCATTTATGGATTGAAGCAAGCTTCTAGGAGTTGGAATTGACGTTTTGATGAAGCAGTCAAAGAGTTTGTCTTCATCAAAAACGAATATGAGTCTTGTGTCTACAAGAAGGTTAGTGGGAGCTCTGTAGCTTTTCTGGTCTTGTATGTAGATGACATACTATTCATTGGGAACGACGTTCCCATGCTGCAATATGTTAAAGATTGAGTAGGGAAGTGTTTCTCAATGAAGGACTTAGGGGAAGCAGCCTATATACTTGGTATAAAGATCTATAGAGATAGATCTAAGAGACTGCTAGGCCTAAGTCAGAGTACATATATTGACAAGGTGTTGAAGCGGTTCAACATGCAAGATTCCAAGAAGGGATTCTTGCCCATGTCACATGGAATCACCTTTTCGAAGAGTGGTTGTCCTTCCAATGAGATTGAAAAGGAACACATGAGTAGAATTCCCTATGCTTTGGCCATAGGATCTATCATGTACGCCATGTTATGTACTAGACCAGATGTGTCATATGCCTTGATTATGACAAGCAGATACCAATCCTATCCAGGTGAGAGTCACTGGATTGCAGTCAAGAACATCGTAAAGTACTTAAGAAGATTTAAGAATGCCTTCTTGATATTTGGCGGTGAGGAGGAGTTGCGTGTAAGGGGTTACACGGATGCAAGCTTCCAAACCGACAGAGATGACTTTAGATCACAGTCGGGATATGTGTTTTGCCTGAATGGAGCAGCGGTGAGCTGGAAGAGTTCCAAGCAAGAGACGGTGGCTGATTCTACAACAGAGGCTGAGTACATTGCTGCAAATGGCGCAGTGAAGGAAGCTGTTTGGATCAGAAAGTTTGTTTCTGAACCTTGTGTGGTTCCTAGCATTGCGGATCCAGTTGAGTTGTATTGTGACAACACTGGGGCGATCGCGCAATCAAAGGAGCCCAGGTCGCACCAGAAATCCAAGCACGTGCTCAGGAAGTTCCATCTGATTTGAGATATTATCGATAGAGGAGACGTTCGGATATGCAAGATTCCTACATATGAGAATCTGTCAGATCCACTTACAAAGACGCTTGTGCAGTTGAAGCATGATGGGCACACTAGGAGCATGGGCATACGAGATGCGTCAGATTGGCTCTAGTGCAAGTGGGAGACTGTTGGAATAGATGCCCTAGAGGCAATCTAGTTTAGTATGATTTTATTTTGGCTAGAACATTAATTGTATTATTTATTGGATATTTTATATAATGAAGTCCTTAGATTTACGATTGTGTTTTTTATCTTAATATCCCTAGTCCAGTATAATGGTTAATAGGAAAATCATTTATAGACTAGTATGGGGTTGGATTGATATGGAGATATCATGATCCAACACATGGGTGTGCATTAAGGGTAATGGCGCACCGGATTGACTCATCTCCGAGAAGGCTACATACACGTTATGTTAAGTCACAAGTGCTTCTCGTGGTGCAATGGTATTGTCATCCTTAGACTTGAAGTTGCTAGATATTCTAGTCGTGGATTATTGTGATTTTGGTAGCGTCAAACGCTACACCGTAACTAGGTAGTTATAAAGGCGTGTACCGGATACAATAAGAAGCAAGCTTAGAGATCGTAGTGGACGTAGATAGAATTTGTCCCTCCCACATAACGGGAGCAAATATCCTAGGCCACTTGAGGGATAGTGCTTATAGAATGTCTGGCCAGACTCAAATAAATCAATATGGGATATTGATGTTATTTGCACGAATAAGGCTATTCCCATGGATCGAGAAACTATGGATTGGATATACGAGTGTGACTTGTGTGTCTGTGTCCAATCCGGATATATAGACAAAGGGATGAGACAATTACTTGTACAAGGTTTGTCGGATGACTATTCTATTAGTTGGCTAGAATGGATGTTTTGCAAGAAACCGCTCCATATTAGCAAATTGTTGCTACCAAATAGATAGAACCTATGGGGTCACATGCTATATAGAGTTGAACTAGATTTGGGAATTAATTAATTTGATTAGTTAATTAGAACGATCACTTTGCAACACCTTGCAAACTTAGTAGGACTAATTTGCAAGGAAGGGACTAAACCGAATTCTAGTAGGACTAGAATAGGTCCTTTAGGTAGTTGGCAAGGATTTGTTGGACTATATAAAGGATTCTCCTTCCTTTCTTCCCACACTTATGAGCCTTTAGTTCATAACTTGAGTGGGAGAGAACAAAAGGAGAGAGAGAGCAAGCATGCAAGAGAGGCCGACCGCCCCCTTGTCGCCGCCCCCTTCCCGTCGTCCCAACAAGGAGGACGCCACCTCCTTGTTGCCTCGTGTTGCATGATTTCTTCTTCCTCTTCCTCCGTTCCGGGCTAGCACAAAGGAGAAGTAAGATCTAGATCTCAACTCTAGGCATGGATCAACTATAGAGAACGTGACACAATTCACGTTACAAGTCATCACAGGTGAAACCCTAAGGTGTGTTACTTGATTTGTTCCTTTACCATCGTTATGTCTCTTGTCCTGTGATCCTTGGAGGGTACTGAATGGATAAAAAAAATTTTTCCGCTGCGTATCCATGATCAAAACCCTACATCAAATTCAAAGAAGATGAAGTATGCAGAGCTTGTGCTCAGGGAAAGCAGACTAGAAGCTCATTCGAACCAAAGAAGTTTGTAAGTACTTCTAGACCTATTAAACTGCTTCACATGGATTTGTGTGGTCCTATGAGGAAAACAAATCCAAAAGGTAAGAGGTATACGCCAGTTATTGTAGATGATTATTCTAGATATACTTGGGTTATGTTTTTGAAAGAAAAATCTGAAGCCCTCTCTGAATTTTCAAAGCTTTGCAGAGAACTTCAGAGCCTGAAAAACCTACCCATTGCTTCAATCAGAAGTGATCATGGTAGAGAATTTGATCAATTAGAATTTAATTTGTTTTGTGCTAAGTATGGTATCTCTCACCATTTTTCTGCCCCTAGAACTCCTCAACAGAATGGAGTTGTTGAAAGAAAGAACAGGACTCTTGAAGACATGTCAGGGACAATACTTATAGAAAATAAGCTGTCAAAACACTACTGGGCAGAAGCTGTGAATACAGCAAATTACATTCTGAACAGGTGCTTGATCAGACATATCTTGAAGAAAACCCACTATGAACTCTACAAAGGGAGAAGCCAAACATCTCATACTTCAGACCCTTTGGTTGTACATGCTATGTCCACAACAATGGTAAGGACAACTTGGGTAAGTTAGATGCAAGAAGTGATGAAGGTATATTTCTTCGTTATTCTCTTACTATCAAAGCCTATAGAGTTTATAATAAAAGAACCAAGCTGGTTGAAGAAAGTATTCATGTTATTTTTTATGAAAGCTATGATGGTTCTTTGAGTGAAAGTTTTGCAGACTCGAATCTAAACAAGCATGAATCAGAAGAAGAAGCTGAGATCTCTCTTGGGTTCAAGAAAGTTTCAGAAGGAGACAGAAGCCATTTTCAAGACCTTGAAAACAAGCCTCAATGCCTTGAAAATAGAGATCAAAGCCTTGACAAAGATGATCAGAAAGAGATGAATGACCAGGCCACTACTTCAAGACCCGAGAACATGTATGGAGAACCTGAACCATGGTCTCCAAGAAAGGATTCAAATATCTTTCATCTCATGCAGTTGACAATATCATCTCTGACCCAACCACCGGTACACAAACAAGGTCACAGTTGAAGAATCTATGTGCCTTCAATGCCTTCATTTCTCTTGTAGAACCCAAAACTATGAAGGAAGCTTTACATGAAGCAGACTGGATTATAGCTATGCAAATTGAACTCAATGAGTTTGAAAGAAACAAGGTGTGGAACCTAGTTCCTCCGCCTACAAACCAGTCTGTCATTGGTACCAGATGGATGTTCAGAAACAAACTGGATGAGGATGGCAAAGTGATCAGAAACAAAGAAAGGTTAGTTGCTCAAGGCTACAACCAAGAAGAAGATATTGATTATGAGGAAACTTTTTCTCCAGTTTCCAGGTTAGAACTATTAGAATTCTACTTGATTTTGCATCTTACAAGAACATGAAACTATTTCAAATAGATGTGAAATGTGCTTTCTTGAATGGTTACTTGAAAGAAGAAGTTTATGTTGCACAACCTCCTGGTTTTGAAAGTGACAAGTTTCCAGATCATGTTTACAAACTTGAAAAAGCTCTGTATGGTTTGAAACAGGCTCTAAGAGCTTGGTATGAAAGATTGTCAAAGTTTTCTTGAAAATGATTTCAAAAGAGGATTGGTAGACAAGACCCTTTTCATAAAGACTCATGAGAAAGATTTACTTGTAGTTCAGATCTGTGTTGATGATATTCTGTTTGGAGCTACTAATGATCTTCTATGCAAAGAATTCTCAAGTCTTATGAGCAGGGAATTTGAAATGAGTATGATGGGAGAGTTGAACTTCTTCCTTGGACTTCAAATACATCAATTGAAGAAGGGAATCTTTCTACATCAAAGCAAGTATGCTAGGGACTTGCTGAACAAGTACAACATGTCTCAATCCAAAGAGATCAAGACTCCAATGAGTTCTACACTGTCTTTAGATAAAGATGGATCTGGTAAGAGTGTCAATGTGAAAGAGTATAGAGGTATGATTGGATCATTACTATACCTTACTGCTACCAGATATCATGTTCACTGTATGTATGTGTGCAAGATTTCAAGCTGATCCAAAGGAATCACACTTAACTGCTGTAAAGAGAATATTCATATATCTAAATGGTACCAAAGACTTAGGTCTTTGGTATCCAAGACATTATAACTTCTCTTTGCATGGATTTTCAGATGCTGAATTGGCAGGTTACAAATTTGATAGAAAAAGCACTTCTGGAACTTGCCAATTTATTGGATCATCTCTGATCAGTTGGCACTCCAAGAAACAGAACTCAGTTGCTCTATCAACAGCAGAAGCTGAATATATATCTGTTGGTTCATGTTGTTCGCAAGTATTATGGATTGCTCAACAATTAAGGGATCTTGGATTTGATTTCAGAAGTATTCCCGTCAAGTGTGACAACACTAGTGCAATATATATATTACAAAGAATCCAGTACAGCATTCAAAAACCAAGCATATTGATGTCAGACATCATTTCATCAGAGATCATGCTGAAAAATGTGATATTGTTCTTGAATTTGTTTCTACTAACATGCAACTTGCAGATATCTTCACTAAACCATTGCCAGGTGAAAGATTCCCAGCTCTAAGACTGGAATTAAGCATGCTGAATAAGGATGCATTGGTTTAGGGGGAGCCTCAGGTAAGGAAGGTAAGTTAATATGTATTTCAAAGGTTTGAACTGTTTTTCAAAGCCTTGAAAATCTATTCAAAACTTTGGTCTTATGTGTTTCAGCTTAACAGCATTTCAAGACCTTGAAACTATTTTCAAAGTCTTGAAAATAATTCTGATAACTGTTTAGTGAATAAATCTTGGATCATTCAGTATTATGTGCTATCTTTGTATATATTTGCTCAATATTTCCCCTACCTTCTTCAAAATTGATTTTCAGCCAAATATAGTATTATTATTTCCAACAGCTTCAAAGATTTGAATCATTGTTGATCACTACAGATCTTTTAAGATCAGAAAAATATTGCAGTTTCCTTTTCAAACACAAACTTTCTGAGTATTTATCTCCTTCTCTTCTCCTTGACTCCGTATCAAATCCACCTCTCTCTATTCTTCTCCCAGACCCTAATGAGCACTAGAAGAGCCTCAGACAGAATCAAGATGGCCGGAGGATCAAAACCTAGCTCTGAGAAGAAGAGAAAGACAGCAATGGATGAAATTCAAGAGATTAGTGGAGACTCCAGCTCTAGAACACCTAGTGCAAAGGCAGTTGCAGAGCTCCCTCCACCCAAGGATAAAGTCAAGAAGGATGCAACTCCTTCCTCAAAAAAGAAGAATAAGAAGAAGAAAGAGAAAGCTGCTGCAGAGAAGTTGAAGAAAAAGAAGAAGGAAACTCAAGCTGAAAAGGGGAAAGGAAAGGTAACAGAGGAACAACCAGTATACAGTGTGGAGAAAGCCTTGCAGATCTACTCAATGAACACTGCTCCTGATGAATCTTGGTTCATATCAAAGGTCAGTGGTTGGATGGTTTTGCATCTAGGAAGATTTCTTTCTGCTGTTTGATCAGTATGCATATGTTACTTGGAATGAATCTGAACTGTATCATTATGTTGAAGAAAAGCTCTTTTTGATTCATGCTGAACCCCCCTGAGCTAGCTTATCCTAGACTCACCAGATTCTTCTATCTCAACATGAAGCAACTTAAGAATTCTTCACACTTAGTTATCAATTCTTTAGTTGCTGGACTTACAATGGAACTAGATCATGCTGAGTTTGCATCTAACGTAGGGTGTCCTAAGAGATATGAAACACAAAACTACCCTCTCAAAAATGAAGCTTTGAAATTGGCAAGTAAAGAATTCTTTCTACCCAATGTTCATGCCTCATCCAAATAGTTAACACACTCTGTGTTAAATGTTGAAGCCAAAGTTCTATTCACTATCTTGGTGAGATGCATCTTTCCAAGGGAACATTCTAAGGAGTTAGTTACTGAGAGGGTGTTGTGCATTATGTATTTGATTATGCATGGTTGTGACACTGATCTGCAGAAACATGTAATGGAAAACATGCTTTTCAGTCAAATAGATCAGAGAAAGCATCCTTTTCCTTATGCAAACATGCTCACTCTGTTCTTCCAACATCTTGAAATTCCTACTACTGGTGAAGAGTCTATCACTTCTGGAATTGGCATGCTGAATGAGAAGGCTTTTGAGAAGATTGGGGTAGTTAAGACCACTGAGAAATTTTGGAAGTTGTATTCAGATTTGACTGAGGAAGAGCTGAATGCAAAAAAAAAAATTTTAAGCCAAGGCCTTGACTCCTACTTCAAGCCAGACATCTCAGCCTCCTAATTTGTCTTCAATTATTCAGAGACTTGATGGTCTAAATATGGACTGTAGTGAGATCAAAGAGAATCAGCATGGGTTTGAGACTGATCTCTCACATGTCAAATACATGGTGGAAACAATATTTAGAAGCATGACTGGGTTTGATGTCCCTGAAGATGAAGAAGGTGCCAAGAAAGGTGACTCTGACAAGAAATTTCCAAGTGAACATTCCAACCAGGAAGAGCCTGCTCCAGTCAAAGATAAAGGAAAACAGGTGGTATTTGAATAAGCTTCTCAGGAAGGAGATGAAGTGGATAGCCCTGAATCAGATGATTTGATGATAACTCTGAAGAAGAAGAAGAAATCTCCAAAGACTGTCACTAAGGACAAGACTGAAGAAGTGACTGCTGCTGGTGAAAATGAAGAGGAACAAGTACAATAGGATAATACTGATGAAGACATTGAGGAAAAAGAGGGAGATCAGTATGGAGATGAAGACCCAGCCCCTTAATCCTGCCTACTCTTTCTTTCACAATCTTTCTTTCTAAGTTTTATTTCCAACAATTTCCAGACACTTATCCAACATCTTCTCATTCTTTTTGCTGAAAGTCAAAAATGGGGAGAAAATATTAGGTTTTTTTATTTTATTTCTGTTTAGATGACCTCTCTTTTGGACAGTAGGATTCAGTAGGATTTTCTGCAACTTACTTCCAATTTTTGTTTTGTTCATTAAGAAGTTTGATCTTTTGGAATTACTGTGTTATTACTATTCTGTGCTAATCAGTATTTTTTGCAGATACTTAGAATCAAAACAGTTGAGGTTTTGTCTTTCATCAAGGGGGAGATTGTAAGGTCACAGGTTTCATGGACTTGAAATACTTAGGTATTTCAAGGCCTTGAACCAGTTTTCAAAGCCTTGAATCAAGTTTCACTGGCTTGATATAGCTCTGTTATTTCAAGGATTTGAACCAAGATTCATACCCTTGAGACTGTCTAACCTGCATACATGTTCTGAGGGGGAGTTTCTCTAAACTCTTTTGATTTAATTCCATCCCTCCCACCCCTGTACTTAATGTGTTATTATTTGATGATGAAAGAAAAGATGTTTTGATATATCTAACATGTTTAATCCATTATTTTGACTCAGTTTTGCAGGAAAATTTTATTCCCTATATATGCAGGATTTGTTTCCTTAAGTGGATTTTGCAAGAAAGGAGATCACTTAGTGAAGATGATCATGTGATCAATCAAATACTCGTGACAGCTTCTCATAGTGTTTAAAGACAAGATCACAAAAATATCTTTGAAGATTGTGATCAACTATCCTTTGGAGAAAGTTGATAAGAGAGTCAAAGTTTGTTGCCTACAAAATAGGAAGTTGTTGCTGAAAATATGGGAAGATTTGCATAGCTTCAAACAGTATAAATGGAGCTCATTTTGAAGCAACAAGACACAACACTCAACGGGCAAAAAGAGATACACAATTCTCGATTGACAAGTGTAGATACTGCTTTCTGAGCTGACAAATCTTGGCCACGTGGCGGCCATCCAGCACACCATATTGTGCTCCACACACACTGGATCACCAGCCGAGCTGATCCATGTGGGGGCTGCGAGACAGAGCCCTCGCATACCACTGCACGGGACTTGTAGGGACTTTGTGGTTTGGAGGCTAGAGTAAGCCATGTCGCGTGCGAGCGAACCTGCACGCGACCTTTAGTAACTGTTTTGAGAGATTTATGGCACGAGCTCCATAAACCCGGTCAATCCGGTCAAACCCGGTCAACCTCGTAACGGTTCCGGTATTCGCGCACCACGTGCTCTAACGGTTCCTATATACTCGGACGAACGTGCCGTTATGGTTAAGCTAATTAAGCCGCCATTAATGGGCGCATTAACCACACTACAACGGTCATGTTCTCTAGTATATATAGATCGTCAATCTTTCCATACAAAGAGGGAACACACTGCCATACGCGGAAGCTCTGCCAAACCTCTGTCTCTCTCTCAGACATTGCTACTGCCTTACTCTCTCCCTACACACAACCCCACTCTTCCTGTGCGATCCTTGATCCACTACATACGGTGTACACGGAGGTCTCCCCGCCGGAATCTCTTGTGCACATTTTGGTGAACCCGACGTGAACTTACCAACAAAAGCAACCATGTCTCAGGAGGATGATGTCAGCAACAGATCGCCTTCCACCGAAGCACCATCGGGAGACGAGACCCGCCGTACTCCTACGACTCCCGGCGAGACGCCGACGCTAGAGTCCTTGGACGCTACTGTTCAGGGTCAGGCGAAAGCTCTCAAAGCTCAGTCTGCGCAATTAGAACGGATCTTAGCCGTTCTGGGCACCCTTGCGCCAAACCCGTCGTCAGCCGCCGCTGCCCCTCAAGGAGGAGGAGCCCCTATTGCTCCAGGATCGGGAGTGTCAACCACACCTCCCAACCCCAATCTGCAGACTCCACCGGCGACTACGCAGCTGCCGTCGGTTCAAGGGTCAACGGCTCAGATGTTGCCTCTTGCTGCTCACACTCCTCAGCCCTCGGCTTTGGCGTCTAACCCAACTCTGCAGTACCCTTTGCCTCCCCCGACGGCGATCTGGGGAAATACGGGTAGTCAATATGCTCTCAACCCTCCGGCGGCGTATGTGTCGCCACCGCCTACGGCAACCCCGCCATCGACTACCGAGGGGAGCATTCCAGAATGCATGACGTCTTTTCAGAAGCGTGTGGACACTATCCTGGCTCATCAGTCATTCGCGGATACCATTATCCCGAAGTTAGATAACGATCCACCTATTCCACGAGAGATCTATCTCATGCCTAACCCGGCAGGGTACAAGGCTCCCAAATGGGATAAGTTCGAGGACGTCAATGGAAACGCTCATGAGCATGTCATGCGTTTCATTGATGTCATGGGTCCGTACGGAGCCGATCCCAAGCTGCTGATGCGAGAGTTCCCAAAATCTTTTGGGAACGTAGCATACAAATGGTACCGAACGTTGGAAGCCGGATCCGTGAAGACTTGGGACGACATGGTCCAGAAGTTCTATACCAAGTTCTTCCAGATGGAAGAAAAGGTCACAATGATTCATCTCTCGCGGATGTACCAGAAGCGCGAAGAGGACGGAATCACTTTCATTAAGAAATTCAGGGCGAAATCCTTGGAGTGCAAAGATCCAATGCCCGAAAGCCGGATGGTAGAGATATGCCTGCAGTGCATGCGAGACGAATACAAAGAAAAAGAAGGGCGCTCCAGAGCGACCTGCGAGCGGCACTACTTACAAGATCGGAAAGTTTAGCTACAAGACGGGGCGCGAAGCTGAGGTCAATACAGTTTCGCCCCAGAAACAAGCGAAGGTTGCGAACTTCGATGTACCGCCTCTGCCATGCTCGGTAGAGGAAGCAAGCGACCTCTGCAGACAGTGGCGCAAGGACGGTGTCCTACCGCCACTCGAGAAGATACCCTCCAAGTAGATGGTGAGAGACCCCAAGTGGTGCGAGTACCACGGCAAGTTCATGCATCCCACGGCTGAGTGCAAGAAGCTCAGGTTCGCGTTCGATCAGAAGATGAAGAACGGCGAGCTTATCGTCAGCGATCACCGGAAGGATGTGCGCAACAACCCGCTTCCCGCACATGCGGAGCAGGGCTCGAAGGGCAAAGAGGTCGCCATGATCTCGATCGTCGACTTGGAAGAAGTCGCAGAGGATGGTCTACCCATCGTCGCTGAAGTCCATGAAGACGAAGACTACAGCATGGACACGGAGGATGAACGTGCCGACCGCATGAAAGGGTCGCACGGCTTCAACAAATTCTTCGACGAGATGAATTTCTCCGAGAAGTGCCGGACTGATATGACGAAAGCGATTTTGAGAATAGCAGAGGACTACGAGGAGGATCTTGTAGTCTCCAACGGGAAAGTCATCAGGGCATCTCGCTCTACAGAAAAGATTATGACCTTTTCTGCCAGCGACAAAAAGACAGATGCGAGCCACCAGAGACCTCTATACGTGACCGCCATCATCAACGGCGTCGAATTCAAACGAGCATTTGTCGATGGAGGAGCAGCGGTCAACGTCGTTTCGCTCCACACACTAAAGCTAGCAGGGATCCCCGAGCACAAGATCGTCAGACGTCCATCCCCGCTGATGGGATTCGGAAGCGACTCTAGAATGACGATCGGTTGGATCCGCCTGGGCGTTCAGATTGGCAAAATCAAGTGCTCAGCAAAGTTCTATGTCATAGACGCGAACACCACGTACCACATGATTATAGGTCGAGCCTGGATTCATCGCTTCGACGCAGTCCCTTCGACGGCTCACCAGGTTATGAAAGCTATCTGGAACGACAGAATAGTCGAGATACCGGCTTCGACAAACCCGTTCAACTTGGACGAAGCACATCTCAGCGAGGCGGTGTGGTTCACTGAGATGGTAGATGAGCAAACACCTGGACCATTCAACCCTACTCCTTTGCCTCTCTGGGAGGACATCAAGGACCAGTCGCCTGCAGGAGTAATGGTGACAAGAGAAGATGCCAAGGAAATGCCGCCTACGCGCGAAGAGGTGTCGCGTATCGCATATCATCGAAAGAACGTGTATACTTTGAAGAGGATCGCAAAGCATGACCCTGAGGGCAAGGAGATAGAGAGCTTCTACGCCAATGGGAAGAAATGCTATCGCATATGAAGGTGCGCGGGGGTGTCCTCACGCGGGCATGGGGATATCCCTGGGCAAGTCAATCAAATCGAGCAAATTGCGCTGACGGAAGAGTCAACACAGGGCACTCCAGACGAGAAACTCAAAGAAGCGCCTGAATGCATGGAAGACAGGCCAAGACCGCAAAAGCAAGAGCTAAAGGAAGTGTTCCTCAGCCCGAACGAGGAAAAGAAAAGGCCAGTCTTCCTGAGCGCGGACCTCACAAGTGAAGAAGAACAAGGGCTGCTACAGCTCCTAACTGAATACAAGGATGTGTTCGCATGGGAGTATGATGAGATGCCAGGTCTGGATACAAGCATCACCATGCACCGTTTAGACATCGTCCCAGGGTCTAAACCGGTCAAGCAGAGCACAAGAAGCTTCAGGCCAGAGCTTAACGTGAAGATCAAGCAGGAGATCGTCAAACTCCTAGATGCCAAGTTCATAGAGCCGAATCATCATCCCACATGGCTGGCCAACATCGTGCCAGTGGTGAAGAAGAACGGACAGCTCCGCATCTGCGTGGACTTCCGAGATCTCAATCGCTTCTGCCCTAAGGACGATTTCCCACTGCCCAACATCGATTTGCTTATCGATTCAACAGCGGGCCATCGCATGTTCAGTTTCATGGATGGTTTCAGTGGATACAACCAGATCAAGATGGACCCTGAAGACGCGCGGAAAACTGCATTCATCACTCCGGTGGGGGTGTTCAACTACACAGTGATGCCGTTCGGTCTTAAGAACGCGGGCGCGACCTATCAGCGGGCCATGATGGCTCTATTCCACGACATGATGCACAAAGAAGTGGAATTCTATGTGGATGACCTGGTGGTTAAATCCAAGCACGAAGCAGATCACTTCGCAGATCTGCGAAAAGTGTTCAATAGATGCAGGTGCTTTCAACTGAAGATGAATCCCATGAAATGCGCGTTCGGGGTGACATCAGGGAAATTCTTGGGATGTGTGGTTCATCGCCAAGGAATCGAGCCTGACCCCGCGAAAGTATCAGCTATCACTGGCATGACGCCGCCCCACAATCAGAGTGCATTAAAAACATTTTTAGGAAAGCTATCCTATCTGCGGAGATTCATCCCAGCAATTGCCGAAATCACATGCTGTTTTAGCACTCTTCTCAAGAAGGACGCTGCGTACAACTGGGCTCCGGAGCACGAAGCCGCATTCGGAAAGCTGAAGGATTTACTCACGTCCTCAAAGATAATGATCGCGCCTCAACTGGGATCACCGCTTCTGCTATATCTGACATCAACAAGGAGATCTATAGGAGCACTCTTGGCTCAGGAGTATGAAGGCCAAGAGAGGCCTATCTACTACATATCTCGCATCGTGCAGCCTGCTGAATCGAGGTACACAGACATCGAACGTCATTGCCTTGCCTTATTCTTTGTGATAGAGAAGTTGAAACACTATTTTGCATCACACATAGTAGTGGTCACCAAGAGCGACCCCATAAGATACTTGCTAACTCACACTACTCCGGGAGGAAGACTGGCGAAATGGTACATGACCATTTCCCAATACGATATCACATGCGTACGACCATGAGCGATCAAGTCGCAGGCGGTAGCGGATCTGTTGGCACAGTTCCCCGACAACAGCCACGAACCCGTGATCGAAGAAGAGCTCGAAGGCCCTGAAATCTACGCAATCGACGTGCCCTATTGGACTCTCCACTTCGACGGTTCGTCAACCCGAAAAGGCGGAGGCATTGGGATAGTCTTGACAAAGCCAGATGGGGAAGTCATACAGATGTCCGCAAAGCTCAACTTCGCAGTCACAAACAACGAAGTGGAATACGAGGCTCTCATTGCGGGGCTCCGTGCGGCGAAAGCTTTGGAAGTGAGCAACTTAACAGTCACGGGAGATTCCAAGCTGATTGTTAAGCAAGCCTCGGGCGAATATGGTTTGAAGGAGATCAACCTCCTGTCTTACCGCACCTTAGTACAGAAGCTGATGCAGCAATTCTGCGATGTGAAGTACGAGCACAAGCCCCGAGCAGACAACAGGCACGCAGACGCCTTAGCAACCTTGGGGTCTAAGGTCAGCATAGACAAATGCCCCGCAAGGATTTCCATTGAAGTGCGAACATCGTCGGCATTGTTAGAAGATGCGTGCGACGACGAACACATGGATGACGCAGACTGGCGGAAACCAATCCTGCAAGCTATTGCGAAGGGCACCAGCAGCGAAAGCTGGGCACTCACAAAAGGATACTGCATCCACGACAACACCCTTTACTACAAGGGTCCTGGGGGAATACTCATGCGATGCGTCTCCGAGCAAGAGGGACAGCAGCTGTTAGAAAAGATTCACCAACACGCCTGCGGGGAAAGCGAGGTGTCAATCTACAGAAAGGCTCAGAGATATGGTATTCATTGGCCAGACATGTCAACAGCCGCAGCCCTGATACAAGGGAAGTGCGAAAGTTGCGCACTAATTAAAGATTCTCTACTCATCGCCCTAACCGATGACGACACGGACTGGAGGAAGCCACTACTTGATTTCCTCACCCAGGGCACCGTACCCGAGTCAAGAAAAGAAGCCGAAAAATTGAAAAGGAAAGCGTCTCGATACGTGGTACAGGAAAACCTGCTTTGGCGAAGAGGTCACGAGGGCAACTTGCTGCGATGTCTAGACGGCAGAGAAGCACAAGAAGTCATGGACCTTTCTCATCAGGTGGAACACCAAGGAGGTGCGAAATTATGCAGGCAGCTCCTCTCAATCAGGTATTTCTGGCCCACGATGGAGGTCGATTGCCGCACCAAAGTACGACGCTGCCAGGAATGCCAATTCAAAGGAAACCTAGTGCACGCTCCCGCCGTGGATCTACATGCACTAGGGACGCCATGGCCGTTTCACACATGGGCTCTGGACTTCATCAGTCCCATCCGACCGACGTCGCACGGGAATCATTTCATTCTCACCGCAACTGAGCTGTTCACCAAGTGGGTGGAAGCAATACCACTAAAGACGGCAAATGCGCTGGCTGTGGTCAACTTCATCCAGGAAAGCATCATATGCAGGTTCGGAATCCCAAACACCATTCTTTCAGATAACGGTACTCCTTTTGTTAATCGCCAGGTAGCTGCGAAATTAGCGGAGTACAATATCAGGCAGATATGTTCTACCCCTTATTACCCAAAGGGAAACGGACAAGCCGAAGCGACTAACAAAACGCTGTTGAGAATTTTGAGCAAGATGGTCGCAGATGACCACAAGAAGTGGGCCGACTCTCTAAGCATAGCTTTGTGGGCTTACCGAACTTCTCCAAGGACACCCACAGGGGCCTCGCCATTTCTACTATGTTATGGAGCCGAAGCTGTAGTACCTGCGGAGGTTAGAGTCAATTCGGCAAGGCTGGCCTTCCATGCACTCTATGAAAATCAACGCGATCACGACTTAGTCTTGCTGGAGGAAAAGCGAGAACAAGCCAAGAGAACCAACAAGCGGTACCAGGAAAGAATCGCTCGCGCCTACAATAAGACGGTCCAGCGAAGAGATTTCGCAGTCGGAGACTTGGTCTTGCGCGCATCTGATCACTGTATGCGAGAAGCGACTCACCCGAAGTTCGCAGCCAATTGGGAAGGACCCTTCGAAGTCACAGAAGTCTTTGACAGTGGCTACTGCAGCATACGGAGGTTGCACGGCACAACCTCTACTCCGAGTTCAGTCAACATGCGCTGGATTAAGAAGTACTACCCCTGACTTCTCTCATTTCATACGTTTTATTATAACGTTGCTTAATGTCTCATGTGGCTACGACTTACGCAATCTCCTCTCCCATATGAGAGGATTGTAATCCCATCTCTCCCATATGAGAGCATTATATAAAGAAAATTCTCCCAAATGAGAAACCTCATATTTCTGTGTGTCGATTTTACTTTATTTCAGTTTGTTATTACTGTTAACAATGGTTTATTCGCCGCAATAGCAATTTGTACAGCTGCGGTCTTTATCGAGCGTCATCTAAGCCTATCTCTCATGATAGCAGCAAATGCGAAACACGGTCTTTATCGATCGTCATCTAAGCCTATCTCTCACGATAGCAGCAAATGCGAAATACGGTCTTGATCGATCGTCACCTAAGCCTATCTCTTACGATAGCAGCCTATGCGATCTTAACTGATCATCCAAAGCCTATCTCCTACGATAGCAGCCTATGCGATCTTAACTGATCATCTAAGCCTATCTCTTACGATAGCAGCCAATGCGATCTTAACTGATCATCTAAGCCTATCTCTTACGATAGCAATCTATGCAAATGCGATCTTAATTGATCATTTAAAGCCTATCTCTTACGATAGCAATCTATGCAAATGCGATCTTAATTGATCATTTAAAGCCTATCTCTTACGGTAGCAATCTATGCAAATGCGATCTTAATTGATCATTTAAAGCCTATCTCTTACGATAGCAGCCTGTGCAAATGCGATCTTAATTGATCACTTAAAGCCTATCTCTTACGATAGCAGCCTGTGCAAATGCGATCTTAATTGATCATATAAGACTATCTCTTACGCTAGCAGCCTGTTTAAAGACGATCCCGATCGATCTTCTAATAAAGCCTATCTGCAACGATAGCAACTCGCACAATTTAACGATCTCAATTGATCTACTAAAGACTATCTGCCACGATAGCAACTTGCAACATTGTGAAGATGATCTTAAATGATCCACAAAGGCCAATCATAAGCCCATCTGTCAGGATGGCGCAGCTGCGAAAATATGATCTCGAACGATCTAGCGAAGCATCAGCGAATTAATATATCGCAAATGCGAAACCATTACATAGCATTGTGCAAGGCGAAATATGCCGAAACGCATGCGGAGTTGTATTTTGTTGTAAAGAGACAGCAGGTGATACAAAATGCTATTTATCATTATCAGTCAAAAGACTTACAATCTATCTGTCTAGATAGCAGCTTACAAGCGAAAAAGCTCGCATCCAACTACGCAGCCAACATGGCTTACAATACATTCGAAAAGTGGCTGACAAGCCAGAAACACACTACGGGAATTCCGACTAGAAAAGGATGAACCCACCGGTTTCAACACCGGCTACGCAACGCGCAGATCTGCGGGTGAACATCTGTAGCGGGGGGGATCTTTCTCTAAAAGAGCCACATGAAGCCATACGCTCAAGATCCCAGTATTCGACAAGACCGTTGTCAGATCTGCACCCCATAACATTTGCCCAAGGAACCACCGGTTCCGGCGATCCACAGACAAGCAGAAGCTCCAAAGGGCAAGGGCTCCTTGTAGACGGGGATGAACGCGACAGTTCGCCACCCCGAGCTCACAAACGTAAAGGCGATGGATTCTTCTCCAGGGATGCTGAAGAAGAATTCCACTGTTCATTACGAGACGGTAGCACGGTCACTTCGGCGCTGCACCTCGCCACGAGGCGGCCGGAAACATGACCTGCACACATAATACACGAAGAAATTTCTTCGAACACACATGAGATATTATCTGCATCTTCTTTATGATGGTTATAAAGAGCAATAAGCCTCATAAAGTGGATCTTGGAAACTATTTCTACAGCACAAAGCGCAAACTCAGGATTCACAACTTGAAGTTGCCATGAATCAACGAAAAATAAGCGTTGAAGCCAGCAGTCGTAAGGACTCACGGCAAAGCACATTTTTGGGATGCAGAATCCAAATAGCAAAGACAGGGTTTATATAGACCCTGTAGAGACTCTTCGGTTGCCAAAGATGAGTCAGCAGAATTCAAAAAGAGGGTAAGTTCAATCACTTACGCCTTGAAAAGCGGTAACAATCAATTACCCTACTAAAGGCTACGACGATTCAGTTGCGTATCCTAATAAATGACGGATAGTCATGATTTGGATGGACTTCCCAACAAAAGCGTGCTTATCTGCCGAGAAATTAGCGCGAAAATCAAGCAAAGTATCAATTGCTGATGTCATAATTGGATATGCACAGAGATATCCTATCAAATCCCGGGAAAGGGCAAAACGGGCAAATTCATTGTTTGTTGTTAAAAAAAGGGGGGAGAAACCCTAGCAACATTACATTAATGCTCCAAACATTACATTAATGTTTCAGCTATTTTCTTGTTATTTTTAAAAATTCGAAAATCAAAGCAAATTCTTGATCAAGGAGTCTTGGGGCTCGAACTGCTCGCTCAGCTTCTCCACTTGTTCCACTTCTTGCTTCAATAGCTCGCACCTGGCATTCATCTCATGATAGAGCTTCATCGACTTTTAGCTTTTGCTGCTCCACTTTCTGCTTCTCAGCTGCGAGATTCTGGTGGCCGAGCTTCAAAGTTACGGCTGCGCGAATCAGCGAGACTCTGTTCAAAAGAAACTTGAAGCCCATTCTGCCTTGGACTTTGGTCACGAGATTTTGGCACATGCCGCATAGCAATTCAGCACTCTGGACCGAAATGGTCGCAGGCGTAGCCGCAGATAGCTGCTCCAAAATCCAGATGGCTTCAGTAAGAAACAGCCTCCTGTTGAAAGGCCCTATCTCCAGAGATCTCACAAACGACTGAGGGTAGGTCAGACGCATTCGAACCACCCAGTCTACATCGGTTTGCTTCAAACCTGAGGAGACGTCAAAAATAAGTTATGATGTCAAAACTCGCAAGCGAATAATGCGACGTGCAAACAGTAAAGCTCTACTTACCAGTTCCTTCCAGAATCTCATGAAGAGAAGGAATGCGGGCTGCCGGGTTGTTCGAAGATTGCCCTCGCTCCATAGCTCTCCTATCAGCTGCGAGCTCCAACCTCTCGTAGTCAGGAGGAAGAGTGTAGGCCGCACCAGCTGCGACTGCATTCCCATTCTGCGAGCCCCAAATGCTCCACGCAGGAATAGGTGCCTCTGGCTCAGTCATCGCCGGAGGCGAAGGGACGGCCGAAGTCGCTTGGCGAAGGACGCTCTCAGATGCGAGAACATTAGCAGCACTTGTCCTTACTTCCTCAGCACTAGCATGGACATCTTCATCCATCAGCACAGTATCAGCTCCAGCATCGTCGGAAAGTTCGATGATGTCCTCGAGTGGCTCACCCGCGTGGTCAGCAGCTGCGACGGGCTTCTCGGTATGGGAGCTCGGAATTGGAATATAGGACGCAGAAGGCTGACTTCTCTGCTCCAGCTCAGGTTCCTCAGCATGACCTGCGAAATTAAATGTGATGATATGAGGTAACTTGCGCTATAAGTTATTTTGCTATCTTTACTAAAGCTAAGAGTAAGCACCTCCACGCGAAGGTGGGACTGAGGTATCCTCATCATACACTAAGGACGTGGAACCATGCCCTATCAGTGAGTCCTCACTAAGCAAGTCTTTAAGAGAAGCGTGACCTGGGATGCGAATAAACCAGTCATGATTCTGACTCAAGTTGCTAAAGCCTAGTACGTGCGTATCATTCAAATAATTACCTGAGGGTTCTCCGCATTTGTTTACTAACCAACGGCGAATGTCAGCCTTTGACACACCATGCTTTAACGCACCCACAATAACATCTCTATAAGTTACTGCGAGATTGAAGATCTCACCTTTATCGCCGCCTGCGATTTCTTCAAAGTCTGCTTGGACTTGCTCCAAGGCTGCTGCATCCTCTTCTGGAACCTCCTCTTCCTCCTCCGCATGAGGAGCCACTTCTTCGGGAAGCTCGTCTTCCTCATCAACTGGACGCGCCAAGTCGTCAACATGCCGCTCTTCGAGGCTCCGCTGTTTCACACGTTCGAGCTCCTCTTCTTCCCGCCGCCTTCTTCTTTCAGCAGCCTCCGCGGCTGTCTTCCGGGACTCAGCAAGAACGTCCTCGCTTATGGGATCATCTGGAATGCCAGGACGGGCATCTCTCTTTTGTCTCTTGGCCACAAGGCCACCAATGGTTTCATCGTCATCATCTGCGAATACACGATTGGCTTAAGAAAAGAAGTACAAAGAAGTTACGATAACGGGAAAGGAAATGCGATGGAGGTACCTCCTGATTCTTCCTCGTGCATCACAACTGTTGCTTCTTCTTCTTCATCACTTGCTTGGGGCTCCTGCCTCTCTTCCTCTTCCTCTTGATCGAATGGAACGAAAGTCTCGACTGCGAGCTCTTTCCGCACTTTGCTGGGCATGCGACCTTTGCCTTTGTCCTTGATAGAAAGGGACCTCGCTGGAGGAGAAGCGGGAGCACTTCTAGGGGAAGAAATCGTAATTCCCTTTTGCCTAGGTCTCTTCACTCTCGGCGCCGGAGTCGCTGGAGGGGACGGGTCATCTCCAGGAGGAGACGGAGCCGTAGGATTGTCTATCAGCGAGTCAGCAAAAGCATTCATGACTGCGCGAACCTTTGTTTCAACCTCGGCGTCCATCCTCCATGAAAGTCGGAACGGCTGCTTTTGTCTTCTGGTGGCAACAATGGTGTTGACCAGCGACTTGGAGCGGTCACCAGATGCGAATCTCCGCACATGACACTACAACAGTACAGAATAAAAGTGTCAGCATAAGGAAATCAAGAAACTTAACGCATGCGAAGCAATTGCTTACCTCAGCAAAAGCCTTGCTATAGCTGACGACTTGCGTGTCGCTCTTCTTGACTGCGGCGACTTGCTCCTTCAGAATGACGTCAGGACACAGATGGTTCTCACGATCCAACAGTGAGTAGCAACCATACTCAGACTCGCTTAGACTGCAAGTGGGGCGAAACGGAAAAGAGTTTCTTTTGATCAAGGGAGCTCTACCTGGCTGCGCGGCCGACTCTGTCTCAATCCTCGTTTGCTGGGCAACCCAGTATGCGAGCCAGTTCTGGGAACAACCACCCTCGCGGGTTCCCGCAGGCTGCTCAAAAGGAAGATTGTTCATGAAAACTGTCTTGCACTCCTTTGTTAGCAAGCGCACAGGAAGTATACGCCGGCTTCATCAAGAATCGCGGCGTGATGATCTAACACGTAGTCGATCCACTCGTCCATATAGTCCAATTTCTGGACGAACGCCTGGGTAGAAATCGCAGTATATGGGAAGTGCCCGTTCTCGATTCCCAATCGAACCACATCCTCGGAACCTATCAACTCGAGCAAGGCTGAGTTAACTGGGCGAGTTAGCGTCAGCAATCGCTCAACTGGGACAGGATCAGGCATCCTCTTCGCCTTTACCCTCGCATGGTAGAAATCTTTGCCGCCTAAAAAGGGGGCTTTTCGCCACAAGGCCTGCGGAAGGTCGGGTATCTCTTCATCTTCCTTCACGGGTCTGGTTACTCTTGTCTTGGCCATTCCTGCGGAAGAGCAAGAAAAAAGGGGGGAGAAATACCACACTTCAGTTTGAATTTTGAAAATCAAGATCTATGCAAAGGAAGACGAACAGTTCTGGTATCAATTTCAGAAATCGGGGAGTTGCAAGATCTCATATTGTTGAAGGATTAAAGCAAAGCGGGTTCAAAGATCAAAGCCTCTTCACAAATTTCATGGGTTTACAGATTCAACGCAGTTCAAGGCAAACACTGGTATCTTAAATCAAAAGTAAACGAGGCCAACCTTGTTTTCTTGAAGCCTGCTTGGATGTGCACAATTGAAGAACACGGATTGCAGTTCTGAACTGGTGATTGATTATCTGGATCTGCTCTCGAAGATCTCCGGGTACCATTCACTTTAAGATAAATAAGTGATGCTTTGCAATAATGGGGGATGCAAGGTATTTATCCAAAACAATGAAGGGTTGCGTCCTTTCGATAGTCGAATCGCAACCGTCACCGTCGAATCGCGCAATCACAGGACAAGCTGACGTCACGCCTAAAACCCTAAAGGTCAGACGGCACGACTCTAGGGGTTTTAGGTCATAATGACACGCACGGGGGCTGAACTTACCCGTATTTGAATTGGTGCGTGGCGGCGACGCGTATGTTGGTTTCCGCGCATGGAAGTCTATACGGCTATGAGTCTTCACGCGCAGAAAGGGGGCTAATGTAGATACTGCTTTCTGAGCTGACAGATCTTGGCCACGTGGCGGCCATCCAGCACACCATATTGTGCTCCACACACACTGGATCACCAGCCGAGCTGATCCATGTGGGGGCTGCGAGACAGAGCCCTCGCATACCACTGCACGGGACTTGTAGGGACTTTGTGGTTTGGAGGCTAGAGTAAGCCCTGTCGCGTGCGAGCCGAACCCGCACGCGACCTTTAGTAACTGTTTTGAGAGATTTATGGCACGAGCTCCATAAACCCGGTCAATCCGGTCAATCCGGTCAAACCCGGTCAACCTCGTAACGGTTCCGGTATTCGCGCACCACGTGCTCTAACGGTTCCTATATACTCGGACGAACGTGCCGTTATGGTTAAGCTAATTAAGCCGCCATTAATGGGCGCATTAACCACACTACAACGGTCATGTTCTCCAGTATATATAGATCGTCAATCTTTCCATACAAAGAGGGAACACACTGCCATACGCGGAAGCTCTGCCAAACCTCTGTCTCTCTCTCAGACATTGCTACTGCCTTACTCTCTCCCTACACACAACCCCACTCTTCATGTGCGATCCTTGATCCACTACATACGGTGTACACGGAGGTCTCCCCGCCGGAATCTCTTGTGCACAACAAGCATCAAAGAAGTTCATCACTTTCACAATCCAATTCACAGAAGTTCACTGCATTCCTTACTGCACTTCTACATTCTAGTGTTCTTCTGTATTGTGCTTTATTGGTAGACCATTTCTGTAATACTTCTATATTTCATTCTCAAGGATTTTTCAAGGTGAACAATAGAGAATTCTTAGTTAATCAGTTAGCTAGAGCAGGTACTAGATAGGTTAGGGAGAACCACAAGCTGTAACAGAGTAAGGGAACTCTCTGTGCTTGAGATCTAGGGCTTAGCTTTTGATTAATAAGAATTGAGTTGAAAATCCTACAGGGAGAAGATCCCTGAGGTAGAGACGTAGGTCCAAGTGGACTGAACTCTGTAAATCCTTTGTCTCTTGCATTTACAGTTCATTCACATTCACAGCTTTCACAGCACTCAAACTTGTCTGTTTTTCAAGTGTTTGAAACTCTTTTCAAGGCCTTGAAAAGACTTGTCTATCTCATTACAAACTATATCTCTTTTCAAAGGCTTGAATTTGTGTTCAAGGCCTTGAACTCCTTTGCACTTGAACTAAAACACTTTTCATCCTCAAGTTTTGCAAAAAGTTGGTATACTCTATTCAACCCTCCCCCTTCAAGAGTATATGTGCTGCATATCCATCTGCATACTCCCCTTTCAACCTGTAACAACTTTTGATCCTCAAGATTTCTATTCCGGACCGGAGAGCCTAGGAGGGTGCTACTCATAATAAATGGCAGAAACCGAGAACACTGCCATAGTTATATATTACATGTGCCAATAGTATTACACATAGTCTTAAATATTATTACACAAAATACGCAAACCGTATAGTAGTCCGAGTTACTAAGAGTACTGATAATTACTAGGTGAGTCTGCGTTCTCCCATCTAAGCCAAGCTTTCTTCATCTAGACCTGTGGTGGGAATAAAACAAGAACCGCAGTTTTTCTAATGTCGCCAATGAAATAATGAGTAAGTAAACACCCAATCTTGTAAAAATATTAAGAAGCATATCTTTCCAAAACAATCATAAAGGAGAATGAACAATGACTGAATAAATCCTTGAAGAATAAAGTATGAATACTAGAACACATATGAAATCCTCTTTCTTTTTACCTTGCATCTCAATCATTGTCTTATATCTCAAACGGGAAATATTATTCACAATCTATCTCTTCTTTTTTTCCATAAAAATCTCATCCTAAAATAAAACTATACTATTATCTTGTTGATAGGGGGAAGATCAATCCTTTCGCTAGCAACCATGATCATAAGTGTCTGCACCCCCCTAAGACTTCTTGCGGCCAGAGAGGTAAGTACATGGAGACAGCCAGCAGGTCGCGACCAGGTTAAAATATACACGGGCTGAGAGACTGTAGTCAACATCGACAATAATAATCACGGGCCGAGTGACCGAAGTCAACATCGATAATAATAAAGTTCCCCGCACAACTCTTTTCCACTTTAGTTTATTAACAAATTTTATTTTTCTCGTGAGACATTCTCAAACATCCACTTAAAAACATAATCTGATCTCAAGTAAAGCATGAAAGTCATAAAACACATTTGAGACAGAATATAAAATCATATTTCGACACGAGAGAAGCTACGCACGTTAGACTTGGCATGTTTACTCACCTCAATAACACGGAAAACAACACGTAAGCATTTATAGGTAGACGTACCCCGTGTCTACAAATTTGTCACCTACAAATTTGTAATATCTAATTAATCGAAAGTTCAACTAACATTAAATATGCAAGTATGCGGTGCGTGACGACGCGAGAGTGTCTGATTAAATTTAATACAAGGTCCCAATCTCTCTCTTTGTTGTTGTATTAGACATGAGTATTCTACTTTCTAATTATTACATTCTCAAATTTTCAATATTATTACTCAATTTCACAAATAATACTCATGTACTTTAAATAGTGAGAAAAGTAAATTCTGGTTTAAAAATTCCTAATTATAAACGCTAGCTTAAACTCCTTTGTAAAACAACTCCTTTTATTCTTAACATTCTAACAATTATATTTAACATTTCTAAAATAAATTCTCCATAGAAAAGAAATTGTTTAATTAACGAAATTAAATATTGGAGATATATTTTTAATAGTCTAATAAAAGAAATCGATACTAAAAATTGTCTAGGCAATTATATCATACCAATATCTATTAGGATAACAAGTTTTGTCTAACATATATTCATAAATATGAAAAATAACTATTTAATCAAAGTTGAGATAAACATTGATTAAATAAACTATTCCTAAGTATTTATCAAATTACTATTTAACTTATTTTAATCTAGAAGAAATATTTAGATAACTAATTTATTAAAATATCAACTTACACTGCTTTGAGATTAACTAATTAAACAAAACCGATATTGATTAGATCTCTAAGAAAACTACTTTTAAATATGTAACACGAAGTAATGATATTTATTTAGTTATTAATAAAACAAATCTAGCTTAACTTTTAACGTACCACTCGTACACTATTTCAACATCCGGAACACATTTATACGATGAAGACAAAAACAAGTATTTTTAAAAAAGTATTTTGAGTCCAACATTTTCATTTTTATATTTACGTAAAAGGTATCGTTTATGTAAACTACAAGGAGCTCCCCCCTAAGTTATATTAAAAGACAGTCAGTACCACCTCCTACTCACAATACATATTATGTAAAAGACACTTCTGAAAGTGTGTAATGTAGACTAAATGTAGGACCTAAATACTCTAGAAGGGGGGGTTGAATAGAGTATGGAAACTTTTTTTAAAACTCAAAGTTTAACAGAATAACTTTGTGTGAAACTCAAATCTCGAGGTCTTGAGATTTTAGTAAACTGTCTGAAACCTTCAAAGGCAAAATAGAAAGCTTCAAGGCCTTGAACTAAAATCAATTCTAAACAGCTTTTGAACCCTAGTTTGATTTGAGTTGTATGCAGCAGATAATAATCAAACTGTAAAGTAAAGAACACAAAGCAAATTACATAGCTCAGTCCCAATGGACATAATCTCTGCCAGAGGGATCTAATCCCACCAGGATTGGGCAAACACTTCTTATTACTCACACAGAAACAACCCAAGATCTTCAATCCTAAGTGATTTTCCTTACACCTGTACAGCTTGTGGTTCCAAACCTATCTAGTTCCAGCTACTAACTGTTGAGCTAACAAGAACTTCTTGTTGTTCACTTGAACAACCAACCACTAGGTTAAGTGAGGTTTAAGATAATCTAAAGATATATAGATTAAAGTACAAGTGAAGAACACAATAGAAGAGATAAGTTGTTGAAGCCTGGATGTGTTCTTCTGGAAACTGGATTGATTTGATCTTCTGGAATCTGGATTGAAGCTTGAATGTTTGTTCGTTTGAATGAATGATCTCCCACAAATTTTTCACACCTTTCTGAGTATTCTGCAAGCCTCTCTGCCTTCAAAATTCAAACCAGTCTCTTTTATCCACAACTGCAACTGATTGAGAGATTTTAGGATCTCGATTCCTACAAAACCTCTTTCTGTTTTCAACTGAAATTCAAACAGCTCTAAGTGGATATCCGTTGGAGTTTGTTGAGATTGCTCCTGCACGTTTAACAGCCTTGCAACAGCATTGAAACACAGCAACAACAAAATCCAAAAAGATAACAGTGCTATGACTTTTTGTTATCCAGTTTCGGATAAAACTGGTTAACAGATTAGAACAATAACATGTATAACTTCTAATACATATAAATCATGAAAAACAAGTTTAAGACTCTTAGAAGTGAGTAAATAATCACAATACTAAGAATCACAACCTGCAAGAAAGAATCAACTTAGTTCTGTAAAAACTGCCAGCAGCTCAAGGCACATCTCAAGGCCTTGGAGCTCTGAACCTGCATCACAGATATTCAAAGTTAAACCCAGATAACTTTGATTCTTCCTGTTCTGCTCATCTGCAATTGTGTTAGATATGTAAATAGTGTAATCCATAAGTATATGCAGTAAATCACTGATCTGTATAGTCAGATATCAAATCTACAACACAGAACTGTTAGAACATATAGCAGAATAGAATAACTCTCAAGACTTTGGAGTTCTGTCAGTATCTCAAGGCCTTGGAGTATGCTTATGTCTTTGTCTTTGTCTTTCATCACTCAAAACAATTACCAACAAAACACATTCAACGGTCTTTGAATCAACAATCTCCCCCTTGACGAAAGACAACACCTACAGTCTTGTATAGATTTCCCTGCCACTCATATTCAAAATTAGATAACCACAAAATGCAGATACAATATAAAATAATGCTAAACAGATAACCAGCAAACAGATAATCAGCAAAAATTTACATATTACCACAGAAATATAAACACAACTGATTATTAAACCAAGTATTATTATTATTCAAATACTGCAAACACGGAACCACGTAAATTCTCCCCCTTTTTGACTTTCATCAAATAAGGATGAAGAAATTTTGGATCATTACTCTGATTCTTAAAAAAACTTAAACAAATTATTGCTAAAAAGTCAAGGCCTTGAGAACATAAAAGAAAGAAGAGAAAGAAATAGAAGGTCAAGGCTTTGGCAATCTCTGATCTTCACTTCTTCTTTGATGTCTGGCCTTTCTCTGAGCCTTCTCCAACTTCTTCTTCACTTGCAGCACCTTCAGCAGACTGATTACCTTCTTGTTCAGCTTCCACTTCTGCAACAACTTCTTGAATTATATCATCCACTTTCCTCTTAGCCTGTACTGAATCCACCTCTGTAGCTGCATCAACACCTGTGTCTTCACCAGCATCTTCTTCATCAGTTTGTTCATACAAATCTTTTGAAGTAAGTACCACTGGAATTGGCTTCTTCTTCTTCAGAAAATCTCCCAGCCTTTCATCTGAATCTACACTGGTGTCATGACTAGTAGCAGAAGGTATCTTCTCCAGATTCAAACCCTTGATGACAACATCCAGCTTCCCATTCATAACATTCATCAAGCCCTTGAACTGGTTGAATTCAGTTGACAAGTCAAATAACCTTTGTCTGAGATCTTCAATCTCAACCTTCTGATCTTCTAACTTCTCAACCAACAAAGAGTAATCCTCATTGGCTTGTCCTTTCCCAGATGTAGTCCCCTTAGGCTTCACAAACTCCTTCTCTGCAATTCTTCCTTTGACCAATGTCCTTTCCCAGTCTGAACTACCCCAATCCTCTGAACTGCAGTCTCATAAATCAACCCAAAACCTCCAGTAATATTTTCCTCTCCTTTCACAGGTACATCAAAGTATTCAAAGAAAAGAGGTAACAGGTTGGCATATGGAAGAGGATGGTTTCCAGTCCTGGTTGCACAATAAATTATATGCTCCATAAAAACTGTTGGCAAGTCTATCTCAAACCCTTGAGATATCAGATACATCAAAATCAGAACCTTATCAGTTACTAACTCCCTTGAGTTTTCCCTAGGAACTACACTCCCCATCAGAATTATAAACAAGATTTTGGCTTCACATTTGAGCACAGAGTGTGCCAACTGCTTTGGACCAGAGGGTACACCTTCAATAAAAAACATATCCTTTGCCTTATCCAGACATTCCTTCCTATCAGAGTAATCTCCAACATTGTATTTCCTAGGAATGCCCAAGACTTTGGCAAAAGTCCTATGATCTAACCTCAAATCCACTCCAGCCACTCTTGAAGTTAACACCATTTTATCATCACCTTCAGAAACCAAATTCAGATAAAATAACCTAGTTAACCTAGGATAGGCCTTTGAACTAGGATTTAGCACCTTCCAAACAGCAGTTTCTCTTAACTTTCTCATGCAGTCTATGTCCAATTTATCCATATAATTCTTCAGAAATCATACTACAGAAAGCTACCTTAGATGAAGCATACCCTTGCATCCATACAGCTCTAACCTCAGAACTAACAAACCAGTCTGTAGGAAGTACATTCTTACCTTGATATCCTTTCTTGGTTGCAGCAGCAACCTGCTTAACCCTAGTTTTCTTCTCTGAGGGTTTGTTCTTTTCTTGTCCTCCTTCAGATGGTTTCTTCTGGATTTCTTGAGTTGATTTCCCCTTTTCCTCTTCACCAGTCTTTTTCTTTTCTCCCCCTTTCTTCTTCTCTGACCTAGGTTGATCACCACCCTGTGTCTCTTGTTGTGGATCAATGCTTGAGCATTCATCTCCCTTCTCTGTTCTGGACTTCTTTGCAGGAGGAGTGTCCTCATGCAAGCTCTGAGTGTTTTCTGAATCTGAATCAGAAATCACTATCTTCTCCTTCTTATTTGCCCAATTCTTGGATATGCCAGAAGGCTTTCCCTGTTGCTGAATTCTGGCTGATTTGCGCTCAATTTTGGGGTTTAGGATTTTGAGAGGGGAATGTGATTGACAGAAACAGAGAGAGAGAGAGAGAGAGAGAGAGAGAGAGTAGATTCGTAGAAGATTGAGAAAGAATGAGAAGAAAAAGCCCTGACTTTCAGCTTAAGTAGGTTGAAAAGGATTAGTCATAAAAGGACTCAGCTATATCAACATGCAAAATTGAATCTTGAAAAATATTTTTGGGATATTTTAGAATATTCTCTGAGTAATTCAAATATTATACAGTTATCTAAAAAGATAAGATATAATATTTGATGATCCATTTAAAAAAAAAAAAAAAAAAAAAAAAAAAAATCAGATATTATCAAGACCTGGAGAACAATCTCAAGGCCTTGAGATTTTCTGCAGTTTGAGAAACTTCAAAGCTTTGAGCTATACTTTCAAGGCTTCAGAAAGTATAATCTCAAGGCTTTGAGATTTCAGCACATAAACACATATAATTACTAATACTCCCCCTAAACCAATGCATCCTTGTTTAACATCCCCAATTCAAGCCTCAGAGATGAAAACCTATCATCTGGCAAAGGTTTAGTGAAAATATCAGTAATCTGCATTGAAGTAAGATAAAATTTAAAACAACATCACCTTGTTCTGCATGATCTCTAAGGAAGTGATGTCTCACATCTATGTGCTTGGTCTTGAGTGCTGAACTGGATTCGTAGATATTGAAATAGCACTTGTGTTGTCATAATGAATAGGCACATTTCTGAAATTATAGCCAAGATCTCTAAGTTGCTGAGCAATCCATAACACTTGTGAACAGCAAGCACCAGATGCAATGTATTCAGCTTCTGCAGTTGATAATGCTACAGAATTTGCTTTTTGGAATGACAACTGATCAGTGAAGATCCAAGAAATTGACAGCATCCAGAAGTACTTTTCCTGTCTACTTTATATCCTGCAAAATATGCATCTGAATAGCCACTCAACATAAAATTAGATCTTCTCGGATACCAAAGCGCTAAGTCTCTGGTTCCATTCAAATATCTAAAAATTCTTTTGACTGCAGTTAAATGACTTTCCTTAGGATCTGCTTGAAATCTAGCACACATACAGACACTGAACATAATATCAGGTCTACTAGCAGTTAAATACAACAGTGATCCAATCATACCTCTGTATTCCTTTTGATTCACACTCTTACCATTTGAATCTTTGTCTAAAGAGAGTGATGAACTCATAGGGGTCTTAAGCACCTTGGAATGTGACATATTGTACTTATTCAATAAGTCCTTAGTATACTTTCCTTGATGCACAAAAATTCCTCTCTTCATTTGTAAGATATGAAGTCCAAGAAAGAAATTCAGTTCACCCATTAGGCTCATCTCAAACTCCCTGCACATCAGACTAGAATACTCTTTTGAAAGAGAATCATTAGTAGCACCAAATAAAATATCATCTGCATAAATCTGAACTACTAACAAATCACTTTGATGGTGTTTAATGAAAAGAGTTTTGTCAACTAGGCCTCTTTTGAAATTGTTTTCAAGTAGAAATTTTGAAAGTCTATCATACCAAGCCCTTGGAGCTTGTTTTAAACCATAAAGAGATTTACCCAGTTTATAAACATGATCAGGAAAGTTTTCATCTTGAAAACCAGGTGGTTGTGCTACAAAAACATCTTCTTGTAAATATCCATTCAGAAAAGCACATTTAACATCCATTTGATAATGCTTTATGTGATTGTGAGATGCAAATGCAAGAAGTATTCTAATAGCTTCTAACCTGGAAACAGGAGCAAAAGTCTCCTCATAATCTATACCTTCTTCCTGATTATATCCTTGAGCCACCAGTCTGGCTTTATTTCTTACCACTTTGCCATTCTCATCAAGCTTGTTTTTGAATACCCATCTGGTTCCAATAACTGATTTTTCTTTAGGTCTGGGAACCAGATTCCAAACCTTGTTCCTTTCAAAATCATTCAGCTCACTCTGCATTTCAATGATCCAGTCTGCATCTTCTAGTGCTTCCTTGGTGTTTTTAGGCGCAATCAAAGATACAAATGCACTAAAAGCACACAAGTTCTTCAACTGTCCTCTTGTCTGAGTTCCAGTTGATGGATCTGATATAATGTTATCAGCTCGATGGTCTGCAAGGTACTTAAACTTCTTTCTTGGTGCCCAGGAGTATTCTCCTTCAAGGCTTTGAGTTCTTGAAACAGTAGAGGGAGAATCATAGAAAGTTTCAGCTTCTGTCTCAAGGCTTTGAGATTTTGGTTCAGCAGGAAGTTCAAGGCCTTGAGATCTGCTGATTGATTCTGCACATTAGTTTTGCCTTTGTCTTCTTTCACAGCATCATCATCTGATTCATGCTTGTTCAAATCTAGATCTGCAAAACTTTCACTCAGAGAATCCTTAGTACTTTCATCAAAGATTACATGAATGCTCTCTTCCTCAATCTTGGTTTTTCTATTATCAACTCTATAAGCTTTGCTAGTTTGAGAATATCCAATAAATACACCTTCATCACTTCTAGCATCAAACTTACCAAGATTGTCTCTACCATTATTATGCACAAAACAAATACAACCAAAAGGTTTGAAATAAGAAACAGTAGGCTTTCTACCTTTAGACAGTTCATAGGGGGTCTTTTTCAAAATAGGTCTAATCAAGCATCTATTCAGCACATAATTGGCGGTGTTAACAGCTTCTTCCCATAAAAACTTGGGCAAATTACTTTCAAGAAGCATGGTTCTGGACATATCCTCAAGTGTCCCATTCTTTCTTTCAACTATCCATTTTTGCTGTGGAGTTCTAGGTGCAGAAAATTTGTGTGAAATGCCATGCTTTGCACAAAACAAATCAAAGTCAAGTTGATCAAACTCCCTACCACGATCACTTCTAATGGATGCAACAGGTAAATTTTTCAAAGTTTGAAGCTCTTTGCACAGTCTAGAAAATTCAGATAAAGCTTCAGTTTTGTCTCTAATAAACATCACCCAAGTAAATCTTGAATAATCATCATTATAACAAGCATATACCTCTTACCTTGTGGAGTCTGAACTCTCATAGGAACACACAAGTCCATATGCAGCAATTCTAAGGGTCTAGAAGTACTTACAAAGTTCTTTGGCTTGAATGAGCTTCTGGTTTGTTTACCTTGTACACATTCCTTGCAAACCTCATCATCTGAAAATTTATGTGATGGTAAACCTCTTACCAAGTCTTTTGAGATGAGTTTATTCAAGGTATGTATACTAATATGCCCAAGCTTTCTGTGCCAAAGCTTTGAATCTTCCTTCAAGGCCTTGAGGCATTTTAGCTTGTCACCTGCAACACTGTTAGTATTCAGAGCATATAGATTTTATGATCTAGGAGCAGTGACTATGCAATCAACATATTTCTCATCTTGCACCACACATTTCTCCTTGTCAAATATAGCCTTATAACCTTTATCACATAACTGAGAGATACTGAGCATATTATACTTAAGTCCATCTACCATATAAACATCAGATATAGAATTAGTAGAACCATTACCAATACTACCTATACCAATGATATTGCATTTTGCTTTGTCACCAAGTGTGATTGTTCCTCCATATTTTTCTGTAAGTTCAGTGAAGAGAGACTTCTTTCCACTCATATGTCTGAAACATCCACTGTCTAATATCCATTTCTGATCTTTCAAGGCCTTGGTGACATCCTGCAAAAACAAATCATTGCCTCAACAGGCTGTTAGACCAAGTGCAGAACTTTGAGTCATACTCAGAATCAGCCATGTTTGGTGGCCTAATGCCTTTTGGAACCCAAATCTACCTAACATGTCCCTTAAGTTGATAAGGATAAGTATTCCTCATAATGTGAGGTTCTGATCTTCTGAAGGGACAAGTTAATCTGACATAACCAATTTTCCCACAGTAATGACATTTTGGAGAATGTCTGCTACCAGATTTGACAAAAGTAGTTTGGTCTTTCTTTGGAAAATTTGGATTATAGCCAATCCCACTTTTACGCATTGATTTCAGACTTCCTCCAAGAATGAGATTCAGATTATGTTCTGAGCCTGTAAACCTAGCTAGGACCTTCTTGGACTCTTTAAGTTTCTCATACAAAGAACAGATCTGTTGTTCTAAATTCTCAGAATGAGTCTTTAGATCAACATATCTTTCAGTCAAAAGAGTATTTTGATCAACAAACTCTTTTATCTGTGCCTTCAAGGCTTTGAAACTGTTGTCCAAGGCCTTGAAGTCCTTTTCAAGCTTTGTCTTAGAAACTTCAACAGTTTTGTTTGAAAAAACTAGGTCCAGGTTTTCTTTTACCGGCTCATGAATCTTAATCTTTAAAGCAGAAATCTCATTTCTATAACTTTCCTCATTTAAAAACATACTTTTGAGAATTTCAGGAAGTACATCAGAAGGACTAGCAAGTAAATTTTTTACCATATCATCAATATGTATGTCGGATGAATATTCCTCATCATGCTTTGCCATGAAGCATAATTTTGCTTGCTCTTCTTCTGTGTCTGAGTCACTTGATGAATCAGAATCACTCCAAGAAGCCATCATGGCTTTCTTCCTTCTGTTGTCACTGTCTTTCTTCTGAAAGTTCATGTTCTTCTTCTTTTGTGGACAGTCCCTTACTAAATGATCTGCATCACCACACTCAAAACAATTCATTACTTCAGTTTTATGTGACTGTGATGAAGGTTTACCTTTGTACTCCTTGGTGCCTGAGGGTCTTTATCTCTCTCTGTTTTAATCCTTGTTACCAGATTTTCTTTTATGTTTGAGAATCCTGGCCAAGGCCGTGGAGATCAATGCTAAAGCCTCTTCATCATCAGCTCATCCTCAGTCTCAAGGCTTTGAGACTTTTCACTGTCTTTTGCCTTAAGTGCTAGGTTCCTGATGTTTTCACTCAGATCACCTTCCACATCCTTCATAGACATTTCATGAGTGAGCAGCTTTCCTTGTAGATCATCTAGCTGAAGAAGACTCAAGTCCTGAGCTTCCTCAATGGCTGTTGTCTTTGGCTCCCACTTGGCTTTTGGCAAGCTTCTCAGAATCTTTCTGACCTTCTCTTCATTTGAGAACATCTTTCCCAATGACTCCAGATTGTTCACCACGTCAGTGAATCTTTTAAACATCTCCTTGATGGTCTCATCTGAGTTCATCTTGAACAACTCATATTGCCTCAGAAGTATGTTGATTTTGCTCTGCTTAACCTGGCTAGTTCCTTCATATGTCACCACCGGTTTATCCCATACTTCTTTGGCACTCTTGCAATTTGACACTCTGTTGAAATCATCTGCATTAAGAGCACAATATAACAGATTCATAGCCTTGTAATTTTTTGATACCTTTTCCAGTTCAGTAACTGAAATATTTTCCTCAGACTTGATACATCTGACTCCATCAATTGTATTGTAATACTCGTGAGGACCATTATGAACTATTGACCAAAATTCCATGTCTTGATCTATGATGAACATATTCATCAATGCCTTCCAGTGCATGAAGTTATCACCACAGAACAATGGAGGTCTGTTGGCTGCCCTTCCTTGTGAGAATCCACCATCTCCTACATTACTCATAGTCACCAGATTGTTAGATCCAAAACAGTGACACAAGCTCTGATACCAATTGAAAGTGTGTAATGTAGACTAAATGCAGAACCTAAATACTCTAGAAGGGGGGTTGAATAGAGTATGGAAACTTTTTTGAAACTCAAAGTTTAACAAAATAACTTTGTGTGAAACTCAAATCTCAAGGCCTTGAGAGTTTAGTAAACTGTCTGAAACCTTCGGCAAAATAGAAAGCTTGAAGGCCTTGAACTAAAATCAATTCTAAACAGCTTTTGAACCCTAGTTTGATTTGAGTTGTATGCAGCAGATAATAATCAAACTGTAAAGTAAAGAACACAAAGAAATTTACAGAGTTCAGTCCCAATGGACCTAATCTCTGCCTGAGGGATCTAATCCCACCAGGATTGGGCAAACACTTCTTATTACTCACACAGAAACAGCCCTAGATCTTCAATCCTAAGTGATTTTCCTTACACCTATACAGCTTGTGGTTCCAAACCTATCTAGCTCCAGCTACTAACTGTTGAGCTAACAAGAACCTCTTGTTGTTCACCTAAAAAACCAACCACTAGGTTAAGTGAGGTTTAAGATAACCTAAAGATACACAGATTAAAGTACAAGTGAAGAACACAGTAGAAGAGATAAGCTGTTGAAGCCTGGATGTGTTCTTCTGGAAACTGGATTGATTTGATCTTCTGGAATCTGGATTGAAGCATGAATGTTTGTGTGTTTGAATGAATGATCTCCCACGAATTTGTCACACCTTTCTGAGTATTCTGCAAGCCTCTCTGCCTTCAAAATTCAAACCAGTCTCTTTTATCCACAGCTGCAACTGATTGAGAGATTTTAGGATCTCGATTCCTACAAAACCTCTTTCTATTTTCAACTGAAATTCAAACATCTCTAAGTGGATATCCGTTGGAGTTTGTTGAGATTTCTCCTGCAAATTTAACAGCATTGAAACACAGCAACAACAAAATCCAAAAAGATAACAGTGCTATGACTGTTTGGTTATCCAGTTTCTGATAAAACTGGAACAGATTAGAACAATAACCTGTATAACTTCTAATACATATAAATCATGAAAAACAAGTTTAAGACTCTTAGAAGTGAGTAAATAATCACAATACTAAGAATCACAACCTGCAAGAAAGAATCAACTTCGTTCCGTAAAAACTGTCAGCAGCTCAAGGCACATCTCAAGGCCTTGGAGCTCTGAACCTGCATCACAGATAGTCAAAGTTAAACCCAGATAACTTTGATTCTTCCTGTTCTGCTCATCTGCAATTGTGTTAGATATGTAAATAGTGTAATCCATAAGTATATGCAGTAAATCCCTAATCTGTATAATCAGCTATCCAATCTGCAACACAGAACTGATAGAACATATAGCAGAATAGAATAACTCTCAAGGCTTTCGAGTTCTGTCAGTATCTCAAGGCCTTGGAGTATGCTTATGTCTTTGTCTTTTTCTTTCATCACTCAAAACAATTACCAACCAAAAAACATTCAAGGGTCTTTTAATCAACAACTTACACCACATAGTTTCTAAAACAACAGTTTTACCCTTACAGCTAGTTTATGTAAAAGACACTTTCACCCCCTTACATGAACTATCAAACTGATCAATCTTAACATGGATTCGATCCTCAAGTTATGATTTTGATTAACTAAAACAAAAAAATGGATGACTTAGAGTTTACCCCAGCCAAAATCGCTGAAAATGGTCGAGAAACGAGGCAGTCTGAGTTCGCCGTCGAGTGGGTCGTCGGTGATGTTAGTCGGAGATGTTGGCTCCGACTGAAGCTGCTAATGGTCTCCTAGGATCCCCAGAAGTCGTTTGGAACCAATTAGAGGAGGTGGGTGGCTCTAGTTGGGGCTTGGCCGAAGCTCCTCGCTAGCGACAATCGAGTCACGATGGCGGCGACTTGTGTGGCTTCGTTGCAGGCTGTTTCTGCTGCCTGCTGCTGTTCTTTTATTGTACGTCTTAAACAGAAGAGAGATAGAAAGCTTAAGTGGAAGAGAGAAATGGTTGTGATGGTGGTGGAGGTGATGCCGGTGGCGTGATGGAGGTGGTGAAGGAGAAGAAGAAGGCGTGGTATAAGAAGAAGAGGGTGGAGAAGATTTCTTGGGGAAACTCAGCAATTTACTTTTATTATATTACTCATGAGGTATTAAATTTTCTATCAACTACAAATTCTACCCCCAGCTTTACTAGCATATACTTTTTGAAACTACGCCACCTCCCCTCTTGTCATATAATTTTAATATAAACTTTGCGAAAAAGTCATTAGATAACCCCTATAACGTAACGGGGCATTAAAATCAAAATGCCCGAATAATTCTAGATACTTCATAATAAATCTCCAAACTTTGCTAAAAGTACTAAATTGCCCTCTTATCGAGTCGGGGTATTACATCCTACCCCCCTTAAATAGAGCTTCGTCCCCGAAGCTTATAAAGAATACTCCACCAATTAGTCAACGAAAATGTATTGTCTCATCACATAAGATATGATGTAGTATGATATGCAATCTATTATGGTACGCAACCGTGTTAATACTTAATACTTAATGTGATGGCATAACAGGTTACGATACCAAATTTCAAGGGGTTACATCCACTCCCCCTTAGGAGAGTGACGTCCCCGCAACTCGATTTACCTCGCCAAAGAGGTGCAGATACTTCATTCTCATATCATCTTATGGTCCTTTCGATTACTAGTAAAATCTTGCTCATGGTATCTATGTCATATAACCATATACCAATCCTCTGGTTGGAGGTTAATTTCTATGAATACAATATGAGTTATTCTCTCCGTTAACCCATTTATAACCTTTGGTTCACACAAATAGAACTTAGAGTAGCCTGAAAAAATCGCATGACGTCCAGAAATAGGTTATAATATAATCGTCATTCCATGGACCCAAATATTTGTTTAGAGATAAAACTTCAATTTGCACACTTTGGATGACGAATTCAACTAAGTACCTCAAGCTTGAATCTGCATCATAATTCAGTAGACGAAGCCGAAGACGCCATGTATGGATATTGCTGCATCCGAAGCATTCCAAAGTCTCTTTAACTACTCATGTCACCTCTAATGCATATGATACTATAATTAATCTGAAACATAAACCAACAAAGGGACTAGGAAATATTCTCATGATAAATAACGCACAATCCTGCTGGTTATTTGGCGCTAAAGGTAAATCATATCCAAAAATCCAAAGAGTAATTTCCAAATCAACCATTAACTCCTTGCCATCAAAAGTAGTTTATTCCTCAGAACGAATGATCTAAGAAAAGAACGCCTCGTGATAATACGTTTCTTCTTATTCCTTGGAATCTAGCTACCAACCCAATTGTTGAGGTTTCACCCCGAGATTTCTAAGATTTCGCAATAAATTGTGAACTATGATACTAAAGAGCAGACTCTCAAGCAATCTATTAACCTTTAAACCTCGCGAATCAAACATGAACCAAACCTGAGTTGAAAAACCCCAAAATGGACGAAAGCTTCCAATAAAACTTATGTTAAGAACGAGACATTAATCTCAAGTATTCAAATAATATATGTGAAAAGTATATGAAACAATGGAAAGAAACTTGTACTTACCAATCCACATAGTGTTCAATATGTCATAACACCTCAAAATCGGTCTAGTCGAAAGCATTTAAAACTTGGGTTGATAATGTGACCTTCGGTCCAACGTTCAATGTGTCTTCTAAGTTATTTCAAATTCCGCATTACAGGGTCATATTATATCGACCTTTAATCGTTCGATGCTTAGATATAACTCAAATCTTGTTGATTTTCCTAAATCAAACTTGTTTAGCGTAGTAGGAAACAGACTGTCTAAAACTTTATTTTTAGATTCCTTTGTTCCAGTTATTACACGGACCACACATAATGTTTGGGTTGTCATAGAGACTGAATCCTTAGCTCATAATCGTGATCCCTCATAAACATAATCTTGACGGAAGTTGATTCTGATTTGGGTTATCTCATTGTCTCATTTGTACTACTAGCGACTCTAAAGGGTTGTGCGACTCTAAAGGGTCCAAATAGTAGTGTTGTACGAGAGATATCTTGGTCTCCATACCACAATTGGAAGACAAAATATGAGTGTTTTCCATAATTTAGTAGATAAAGTGCAGAGGAAATTAAAACAATGGAAGGAACGTCACTTATCTTTTGCGGGGAAGGAAGTGATTATAAAATCCGTTATTCTGGTCATTCCAAACTATACCATGTGTTGTTTCCGCTTGACACAATAGCTTTTCAAAAAATTACATTCCATCATAAGTAACTTCTGGTGGAACGACAACAAAGAAAAAAAAATTCCTGGATTGTCTGGGAAAAAGGCATCTGGTCAGAAACAAAGAAGGTTTAAATTTATATGATCTTAACAAGTTTAATACAACTTTACTTGCAACATTTTTGTTGTTTGTTATAAAAACCCAAATTCATTAATGGAAAGAGTCTTTCGTCGGAAGTATTATAGGATTGTTGAAAGCCACATCTGATAAAAGTGCCTCATATATTGGAAGAGTATTCTCTCAAGCAAGGATCTGATTATCAAAAGGTGCAGATGGAGCGTTGGTAAGCCAAAATATCAATTCCCACCAGGACCTGTGATTGCTAAGGCCTACCAAGTTTAATTCGTTTACTACAAATTTTAGCAATACGGAGTACAAGGTTGAAGATTTCACTACAGAGGGAAAAAAATTGAACAAACAAAAGTTACATGAAGTTTTATAGGAGAAGGATGTAATTAAGATTCAAAGGATAGCTTTCCATCAATTAACCTCCCCGATAAACTAATTTAACCTTGTTCGGTGAAGAGGGTTTGCACGGTCAAAACGGAATATGAACTCCTAAAGGGGTAAGAAGATCTGAAAGCAAGTAACTTAATGGGAAATTCATCTTCATAAGACAATGAAAAATGGCGGGATATTTTCTGGAAACTACCATTACCAAAAAAAATGACTTACCCCAGTTGGCGAGCGATGCACAAAGGACTACCAGTAAGAATTTGTACACCAAATTTCTTGTTCGGATTATGAAAATAAGAAAATCTACGTCAAATTCAGTTAGATGAAAAATAATAGCGGGATTACGATCTCTGGTATGTATTGTCTTAAATAAGAAAATAATCTCCTTTGATTCTTCTTTCCTTCTTCTTCGATCGAGGGTCTAGGCGAGTTGATCCCGAACGGATGGTTTGAGTTTCTCCAATCTGGGTGGAGATGATGATTTGGCAGCAACGAAGTCCTCCGGGCCTTGGCGGCGTGTTCGAAGGAGCTTCAACTTATGATACTTGATTTGACATAGTTGGGATCTCCGGCGGCTAGATTGAAGTCCTCCAGACCTTGGCGGCGTATGCGGCACAGCTTGGGCTTATGATCTTTGATTTGACGGAGTTGGGATCTCTGGCGGCTGAATTGAAGTCCTTCGGGCCTTGGCAGCGTGTTCGGCAGAACTTCAGTTGATAATCTCTTATTTGAGTGGAGTTGGGATCTCCAATGGCTTGGATGAAGTCCTCAGGCCTTGACGGCGTGTTCGTCAGAGCTTCTGTAGCCTTTGGAATTTTGTAGTGTTGTAATGTGTTGTGTCCTTTTCCTCTTGGAATGCACCTCTATTTATAGGCAAACCGAGTGGGGGCATTTTGGTCATTATACTTGAGATTTGAGATCCACAAGATACTAACAACCCATTTGTTATTATCTCTCTAATTTTTTGAAAAATAATAGTAAAAATTAATTACATATGAATATTGTCACATTTAATTAGTAACCATATAATATGCAAATAATGATTCACTTTATTCAACCACATGTAGCGTGTCAAACATGACATTTTTTTCCGCTACTAAGATAGTGGTAAAATAATTATTATTTTTTGTGTGTCAACAAAAGTAATTTGAAAAAATTGGACATCAAATTACCTAGTTTGTGTCCGGTCTGTAGAGATGCTCCGGTAACAGTCACGCAACTCTAGATGCTTTGTCCTTTCTTTCAAACCGAATTCGGGGACAACTCTTCGAAAAGAACTTTTGTGATAAGAATATTAGAAACTTCGATGAATGGTTCCCTTGAATGTTCATGGAACTCAAAGTTGATGATCGTTTCCATCTATGCACGACAATCAGGGGAATTTGGCATAACATAACTCACAAGATTTTCATAAACACGGGAAGGAACGAAGATGGAACCGATGTAGACAAGGTATGAACTGAGAACGTACCTAGTAACTATAAGTCTTCCAACTGCATTAAGGAAATTTTATTTTCGTGATGCTAACTTGGCTCCCGTTTTAGTCAGAAGACCCTCACAAGTTGATCATTTGTTCATTCCATATTGAAGAGGCAAGCCCATATAGATTTTCATGGGATTCTTTGTGGAAATATCGAAATCACCACTGGAAATTTGTTCCAGACCTTCTGGGACATGTGGGACGAAGACTACAACGAACTTTACAAATTTAATTTATTTCCTTGAGAAAAGAAAAATCTTCATTGGCTATATATCAGCCTGGCACAACAAGCCAATGTAGGCACAAAGAAAGAACACATTCATCATCAAAGAAAAATGTGTGACTGGTGGTTTTTTGAGATAGTTGAATTCCTTATACCGAATTATTTCAGCTAAGTGATTTGCATACTAATTGCTTCCAATAAGTAAAAACGAGGTACGGTGAGTGATGATCCCCTTGCTCTAGTACGCATTTTGTGATAATTAAATTAGTATGTTGACCATTAACTAAGATGGAATATGAGACAATTGAAATGCACTAATGGATAATTCATTCCAGAAGTACGAGAAACCCATAAACTTAGGGAGTTTGAGTAATAAATTGCACCTGATTATAACACCTCGCGATTTTCACTACTGAAAACGGGGATGTTACCCTTGAACCTCATTTACTTAAGGCTGCAAGGATATTTAGTAATAGTGACAAATTCAAATTATCACACCATAAATTTAATAAGTCCCAAAATTACCAATTTAGTTGCCTCATATGCGGGCTAAACCATCCTACATTGTATGAAAAGTAAAACATGCGATATCTATTACTAGTTTTGTCTTGTCAAAAAATAAAATAATGAATGGAGATTGTGCTCCATTTTGCCCACTTCATGTACTTGTGGTGGTTTAGAAAATAATAGGTACTACAGTTGAAAGCAATTACTAAATTAATAAATACCCTAACATGTAAAGCTAGAATAGGAAAATTATGTTATTCACACTTTTTTGAAACGAGTTAGTTAGTCAATCGCCTTATCTTTCCCATAAATGATCCTATTGGAAAATAAATAATTTCTTCAAATAAAAAAATAATTTCAAATCAAGTAATATCAAGAGAAAAAGAATCCATATTACAAATTAGCTCTTCCAATGTTCTCACAGATTTCAATTTATTAAAATTGTAACGGAGACCCACCAAGTAAATAAAAGAGACATCGGGGTACAAGAACGTAAAATTATAGCCTTGATGTTGTGGAATTTTCAATCCCCGTCTTTAGCTCCTAGTCGGCCAACTCGACCTTAATTCTCCACACACTCTTAAGAATCATCAGTATAAAAGTAGCAATAGATTCTTTAACTTTAGCCAGTTTGCACGTAAAGTGTTGGACTCCCATCGGGCCGCATATTGAATCTAAGGACTTTCATCGGGTTGCCCTTAATAATAACTTGGCACTAAAGCCTTATGCAATAATGGCCTCACCGAAAATTATGATTCTACATACAAATATCTTCCAATTTACGTAATTAGTATCTTCTTGTTATTATTGTGTCATTTAAAAAGAAATATGCGTAAACTGAAAACGAGTTGCAAATAGTAGTAAAATGATGGTTCCAAGTATAAAGAGTTGTCACATCAATATTCAATCACGATTCATGCTTTGAAAGATAACTGAAGGAACGTTCACATTAGGTTAGGCATATTTGCAACCGTTCACAGAAGTAAATTCACAAGAGTAAGCAGTTATGCGCACGCACGACCTACAAACGTATAAATTTTCATCAACACATATCACAATTCGCCATGCTCATGCACATGTCCTACATGCTATGCATGTATGTTACTCCCCTTCTTGTTTATTTTTCTTAATTAATATGTGATTAAAATCTTAATTAATTTTTAATATCTAATTAATGGTAGAGAAAATAAATTATAAAAGAAAAAAATAATTACTAATCTACATTAAGAAATAAATTTAAACTCCAATGTAAATAATAAATTAAATATTTTATTAAATAAATAATTATCAAAAATACATAATTAAATAAGAACAAACAAGTTCGTGTCGGACCCTACACCACCAACCAATGGATTAACCCCAATTTCTCTTCACAACCACAAAATTTTACTTCCAATGATATTTCTAATGATGGGACCTTGCCTAACCACGAGAGACCACCATACAGATCTGGTGGAATTCAACCTTCGACTGACTTTCTCAGCACCCGTGGAACCAATTTGGGTAATGGAAATGGAGTACTCTCTCCCGATCAAAACACAGAGTTTTTTGAATACAATAAGAGAAGTGCAATTGTTGGTAGAAGTATTTCTACCAGTCCCCCATCGTCCGAGAGCTTGTGAGCTTTCTTTTTGCGAATGAAGATTCTCACTTAGAATGTTCGAGGAATGGGAACAACGCAAATATTCATGCAATTATAGGAATGTATCATGCTACATATCCTTTAGTCATGTTTCCTTGATACTTGAGTATCAAATGCTAGAGCTACAACAATTCGGTGTACCACAAAGTTGGATTCCTATCGACTCGTTGAAACTTGTGGTTTTTTTTGGAGGTATTTGGTACTTTTGGGATGAAAAACCTAGTTGAAGTTGGGTTTATTTCTCACACAAGTCGAGCTCTTTCTAATACCATTGGATGACCAAACGTAGATAACTGACTCTTTTTACTAATTTACGCTGGCCTAGTGCCCCTTACTAGAGAAGATTTTGAAGGGAGGCGAATCCCTAAACCAGTTCAATTGCATGTCTGCTATACCGATTAAATTCTTTTGTTTATCAACAAGAACGCAATAAACCTACTAGGCGGAATTAGGGTTCATACATGCGTCCTGGCTAGTTGATGTAGGTCTGAATCACACCGGATCTTATCCCGTATTCCTGAAGTTCCTCCTGGATGCAAGTGTGGGCTTGCTGCTTTCAGAATTCTTCTTGGCCTCCAAACGTATTGCTCTCACTCTTGAAACCCTATATTTCGGTGTATCTGAAGCATACGAAATTCTGAATACTAAGGAAACTTACATAGGCTACGGGAGGGACTTGGAGGAGAAAATACGAATCATGCTCCTAACTTTATTAAAAATTCTGGTGCCACCCAAACCTAAACCAAATAAATTTAATAACAGTTAGCACCACTAAATAATTGTTATTGCACTCCTTTCCATATTCTCAAAATAATATTTCGAGCTCCTGTTATTAAATACTTATTGTCTTCCCATGTTAAGATTACATATATTCGTCGATTAAATTAATTACTGACTAATTCATTTAATTGACAACTTCCCAATTCATTGATCCTTACCACTTAACTTATTTGATATGTCCAGATTACCAAGTAATCTACCTGCAGGGTTTGACATAATCAAAACTTATAAGCTTCATCAAGGGGATATCATCAATCCCATAACCGGGACATGACTTACTTTGATATATCAATTTACACCATAGGAATCTCACTCACTTAACTTGTCGAAGCAATAACTACTAAGTACATGTGTACATTGACTATCTAAGGATTAAGTACATAAGTAATCATAATAACCATGAGACATAGCTTGTCTTGTTATGTCAGTTCAAAGACAATGATCTCAACTTGGTCTCGTTCAATATACACAAAGTATACTAGCACATTGAGTTGAAACTATAGCATGAACTATACTATTTCATGTAGCCAAGACAGACCTACTAAAACAATGTGCTACAATCGTTCCGATGGTTTGTCTAATTCCATCTAGATTGTGAGCTCATAACTTTCATTCCAAAAGACCCGAAGACAAGATCTTATGTGTGTAATCTAGACTCTACACACCAGATCTTCTACTATGTGGAATAATAGACAACTATGCACAATAATAACATAATGCAAAAATATTGTCCAAACCATCTTCATAAATATCAAATTCAGATAATCCAGTACAAAAAGCATGGCTTTTAGTATTCAATCCAACATATTTATGGACATACTTGGAAGGATCTAGGCAGACAACATCCACCATCATAGCTAGTGCTGAAGATCTAAACCAAATTGCACCTCAATCTCAAAGGAGGGTGGTCCTGCAGCGTCGAGAAGCAAAATTACTGTTTCCATGAATGGGTGTAGGGTTGTAACCTCATCAATATGGGGCTTCTCGTGGCATTTATTTATTTGGACGAACATGCGTCAGCAGCAGACTCAACACTTGCAATGAATAGATCGAGCTTTTTGTAAACCAGCTTGGAGAGCAATTTTTCCAAAAGAAGTATTTAAGCATCTAACTCAAATAAAATCATATTATTATCCATTTCTTCTCGATATAGATGGTATCTCGATCCCTCCCCTCCACCCCCCTTGCAACTGTGTTGGATGGGATATTCATGGTTCTTAGTTGACTCATTTATAGAGCTTGTGATGGAGTACTGGAAAAGGGTTGGAATTCGTAAGTTCTCCGATTTTTTTTCTACATACAAACGTATTTTGGACAGATTAAGTTTAGCCATCTTAAGTTACACCCCTGGTTATGTAAACTTGTAGTACATGCCCTTGTGGCATTGGAGATCACCAACCATTGATCCTAAACAAATCCAATGGTGAGCATTTTGCTGTCATTTTTAAAACGTACAATACAACTCTCTTGTGAGTTACTTAGAAGATATACTAGTAAGGTTCACGTGCGTTGCACGTGGGCTTTTTTTCTTGAGAGGAATATAGAACTTAAGACATTTATTGTTGTCTATGTTCGCAAGAGGTTAGACTTCTTTTCTCACGACAGAAAACTGTAATTCCGTCATTAATAAAGAAAACACATGAGTTTGTACATTCTTCAGAAGAACATTTGACGCTAAATAAAGCATGTTTAGACGTTGAAGGGAAAGGCAGAAAATGACACATGGAACTGAAGATGATATTAGCCTTGAAGTAGAAAAATGCCACCGATATGAAACAACACAAAAATGAAATATTAGAAAAGGACCAATACAGTTTCGTATCACAAAAACTAAACATCCCAAAAGGACCAATACTTGGACCAATGCAGTAGACAGTGGGCTCAGATTCGCGAAAGATGAATGCAAAAGATTCGCTCTTTTTGAACCTACGTTTAGCAAATTCAACGTTATCATGACAACTTCTATGACTAAAAAAGTTATAACTCTTTTAAATAAATCGTAGTAAGCACACTCAACTGATTTTATTAAGAAGCATACAACTAAATTAATGTCAGGAGTGAGAATATCAACAATATCAATGAATTTGACGACGGAACGAAATGCAGTACAATTTGACCCTTCTGTGTACTTTAATAGCGAAGATAATGCGATACAAGTTCAGTGAATATTCACACTATGGATCCTCCAGTTCTTCTCTATTTTGATTTTTCTTACAGGCTGTGTCGCATACATATCTTCAACCTTGATGACTTTCTGCACAACAATTCTTCCTACTTTCCGGTCTTTGTCCCTTGCCTTGTCAACTTTTGTGAAGAAAATGAACTGCCTATTGCATACGTCCTTCAAAACCTTTTGCTGCTGTAACCATTACACTTTGTCTTAGTAATCGGTATAAACACAACTCTATGTTACAATTTGCGTGCAATGGATACTTACTTGTGCTTTGACTTTCACAAAATCGTCAACGGGTCTACCAATAGTTTTGTCGACCGCGTCAAATATAGTCAGGCTAACTTCCTTTTCTTCGTCCTCTACAATCACCTTCATAAAGTACTTGTACTATCCGTTGTCAGAATGTCCCGACAGAAACAATTTCAATTTTTAAAGTGGGAGAGAACATTTGTTTCTATTATCAATTAAAAGAAACTCAAGTAAATTTGAATGCTAGAAACACACTGTGAGAATTACCTTGACCGGTATAAGAGTAAAGATACCTTTCTTGGGTGAAGGAGTATTGTCAGGTAGCCTAGTTTCCTTTGGTTATGGCAATGTGGGAATCGTTGATGAACAAGAATGGCGATTGTTTTTCTTGCTTTCAACCTTTCTTTTAATATGTTCCTTCTTCTCCTCATGCGTAAGTCTAGCATACCAATTCCTCTGTTTCAAGCGTTTGGCTGATTTTTCATCTGGGAAAAAAAATTGTAGTAATCAAACTGTATAATTGAAAAGTGCATATGTAATGTTAATTCCATGAAAATGTTGCAAATGATGTACGGTTGCATACAAAAGCGGCATTACCTTTCTCGGGCAACGATTGCTTCCTTTTCTTACTTGATATCTTTTTTTTATATGATTCGACTTGTCTTCAGGAGTAAGCATAGCATAGCAATTCCTTTGGTGCAAGTTTTTCGGTAAATTTCCATCTGTAAAAACAACTTTTCAATCATAATATTGCATATTGTAAACAAGAAAATAGTAATTGTACTCCAACCATATTAATCAAGCAAATAATCTGGTTGTGTACTTACCCATCATGTAAAAGCTCCGCGGAGATGCTGAGACCAAGATCTGCTACTTGTTGATTACTATACCCCACTGTTTAAAAAGTAAGAAACGGAAGTTTTGAGAAGTCTATAGAGGTTGTAAAGCTTTCTGCTCTCTTAAAGGTCGAGGAAGCTAAACATTAGGTAAAAAATTAATTGCATCTGGTCACATTTGGAGCTGCAGGGCATATCAATACGGAAACTGAAATCGGAGCTTGGCTAGACCGAAAACCAATACATCTGACAAAGCACATTTAAATTTGTGATTAATATACTAAAAGAGAAAATGAAATCCAAATTACTTTCTAGGACCTAAAATTAAATAATCAGACATTTATTGTCCGTTCCGATGAGAGGAATTCTCACACCCAAGGCAAAAAAAAATCCCCATAGCACCCCCCACCCTCATGGGGTTAGAGATGCCCTAAGTAGTCTTTCTCTTTTTGTCCACCTTTTCTAGCTTATGTCCCCTTTCTGTCAGTACTCAATACTCATACCTCGAATTAAAAATCAAATGCTGTCTCTAGGAAATCAAAGAATCAAAGGATATTAACCAACACATCAATCAAATATTTCTTCATTTCAAGCCTAGGAAAAATAAGAAAGATAAACACATAACGGAAAGAGTAAATAAGGAGACAAGGATCTGTTGAGCTATCAAATCAGGAGTTCAGGACTGATCCCTTTCTTTTTATGTAAACAAAAGATTTTATTTTAAACCGCCATGTTTTCACTACAATAGATATACTATGAAGCTGTGCACACAGAGATCAGGCAATATGATGCATCGCACATCCAATTCTTAGATATCAATTTTCTGCATCACTTCTCAAGTATACAACTCACTAAGTGCCATTTGTCCATTCCTTTTGTGTTTGAATCCTCGACACAATATCGATGCATGCCGGAGACAAATGCCAAGCAGATAAGAGAACGCATGGTTGATAGAAAACTACGGAACTTATATTGTCCCAACTGATTGCAGTTAAAACTCATATACGCCGCCCCCAACTAAACATTGTTTTCAAACATGTTTCCTAGAAAAACCGCTGCCCATCTTTTGATCATTCTGATTGCAATTAAACCCCATGACCTCATCTATGTAGGGGATATGAGGGATGGATATGGATATAAGAGGGGAGACTAAATAGAACTTATACTAAAACAATTTTTGACACATGTCTTCTCAGATAAACCATAATTTACTGATATAAGTGGCACATTTTTATAGAAAGACTAAATGTAATAAATAAAACCTCCATTTCTCTTCTCTTCCTTCTGATTGAAACTAAACCTCATGAACTAACTAATCTGGGTAGGGGATATGGATATGATATATTGATATCCCTGATATATTCCCCCGAATTGTAGTGTAAATCATTTCCCACACCACAGGTGGGATACACCAGAACGACTTTGGATGCCTATGATAGGTGTGGGAAAGGCTAAATTGAATTTCGAAAATGAAAAAGGATGTATCATCTCTACTTCTACGCTCCACCATCACTTGTATTCTTTTTCAACGTGGCCACCAACCAGATCCACAAATACAGGCTGTCAGCATGAAAATACACCTCACGTTGCTGGAAAATTGAACATCGTGGTGTCGCAAAACCTAGCCACCACAGCATCACCCTACAAAACCGTCGCACTTGTTAGCCACCCCAAACCTTGAACCCGACTATAACTCACTCTGTCTCATCATTAAGGCTAGGCAATGGTGCATCCACGATTACCTTTCTACACCAAAGCGACCCACACTATTAGTCCCAATTAGATATTCAAGGTTCTTAGTTGTTGCTGGAAAAAAATCGGAAGCTCTAACCTAGAGACCGTCAAAGTTCTCTGCATACTATCAATATGAATTTATCCATGGAAGGATGATATATATATTAACGTGACTATTAATAATAAAGAACAATAACAATTATAGTATAATTCAAAGAAAGAAAAGGGTAGTTGAAAACTCTAACCTAGACATTCTCAGAAATATCTGCATAATGTACAATATGAGATTTACAACGAAGGTATCATAAATATGTTTATTCACAATAAATTAATCAATTCCATCACATATGGCAAAACTGAGATAATTACATGTTACAACAATAAGCGTCTCTGAAACTGCACGGCGTACCTGAAATAAATATCCGGCGACTTGATACGGGAATAGCAGATAGCCGGAAGTTGCAGAAACCGAATATTGAATTGGATTCAAGTAAGTGATTGGGAGAGGCGATGCAGTAAGCGAAGTTGTTGAGATCGATTGCACGGGAGACGAAGTTGTTGAGAGCGATTGCACTGGAGACGGAAGTTGCTGAGAGCGATTGGGCAGGATGGGGCACACCGTTGACTCATTCGAGTGGCGATGTCATGATGATGTGTCCGGAGGTAAGTCTGTGTTGGTGTGAGAGAAGGGTCACGGCATGTAGAGGATGCTTCGACTCTGAATCGGTGCAGGTATCGGACTGTCAATCATAATGAAGGCGTCGTTTCTGGGTAGATGTGAGAGAAGGTGTCGTTTCTCTCGTTGAGAGGGGGAGTGTTTTGGTGATATGCAGAACATGTCGAGGGCATTTTTGGAATGATAAAAAGGTTAGGAACCATGTTTTGGTTAGGAACCACTTCATCCTTTTATATAGTAGAGATTAGGCCAGGTAAGCCAAAGTGTTGTTAGGTTGCTGTTTTAGGGGTTTCTTAAACTGTTTTATGGTTTCATTTTTCTCAAAAAAAAAAGTTAAATAAAATAAAACGGGGCCTAGAGAAACAATAGGAAACGGGCACATATAAAAGGATTTAGGTGGAACCTCTCAATCAAAGCTGCCACGTGTTTCCTCCAGGAAAGACGAGAAGCCCAAAAGACGCGGAAAACAAATTCAAAATTGCTTCAACAAATTCAAAAAATTGTGTTTTACGTTGCCACGGATGCGGATTCGACGGTTTCAAAATCTCAAGTAATTTAAAAACGCACTGACTCCTCCAGTAATATAATTTCAACACTAGTCGTAGCTCGTCAACAGCAAGCAGAAGAAAAGAGGAAAGTAGCTGCTGAGACTCTGAGAGAGAGATACCATCGGAGGCTACCGTCGTCATTTCGGTGGCCGGATCTGTCCACATCCCACCTGCGTGAAGAACAAAATCATTTTCAACTTTCTCGATTCTCTTCTTCTTTAATTCTCTGGAACAAAATAATTGGGAACAAACAATGGAGAGAGCTACTCCGGTGAGAAAGCCGCACACTTCCACCGCAGATCTGCTTACCTGGTCCGAAACCCCCGCTTCCCCAGCTCCTCCATCAGCCTCTCGTTCTCATCAGGTACACATTCCTCAATTTTACCCTCATGATTTGAGCTTTTTATTCTTGTTTTTAGCTTTTTCATGCTTTGATTTGACGTTTTTGGATGGGTTTTTCTGTCAATTTCTCAGCCGTCGGACGGGATTAAAAAAGTGGTGTTCGGAGGTCAGGTGACAGATGAAGAAGTTGAGAGCTTGAACAAAAGGTGAGTGATAGAGATCTGGTTGGAGAAATCTTGTGTGATGATGAAATTATGAAATTTTGCTTCTTTTGTGTGCTGCTAACAAATTGAAATTGAATGACCCTCTCTGATGGAGACTACTGTTTCTAGACTCTTGTTGTGGTCTACATGAAAATAAATCCCCAATTGTTCTGTTCTTTTGATTTGTTTAGGTCAAAAGGGAATTTATTCTCTTGATTCTCTGGTTTGTTATTTGTTTAATCTGTACCTGAACTGGTCTGTTATCATGTATAGCATGTATTCTCCTCCAATATTAGAAATTTTTTTAATGAGATTGTCCAGAAACTTATCAAAAAAAAAAAAAATTCAAAATTTGGGCTATTTTTCAGGAAACCATGTTCAGAATATAAGCTAAAGGAGATTACAGGAAGCTGCATTTTCGCAGATGAGCCCGAAGAAAATGCACCCGAATCTGATGGTTATTCGACTCCTGGTAGCAAAACCGGTCTGCGCATGTATCGGGTATACAGTCAACAATGTTTACTTGTTATACTTATATTTACTTTCCCTTAAACCAACCATTTTCCGTGCATTCCAATTCACGTTGTCGGCGTTCTTGATCAGCAAACTGTAGCTGGGATCAGTCACATATCATTTAGTGAAGAAGACAAGGTTTCTCCCAAGAAGCCGGCTACACTGCCTGAGGTGGCAAAGCAGCGCGAGCTGAGTGGAAACCTCGAAAGTGAGTCTGAGGCAAGGTTGAAGAAGCAACTCTCCGATGCCAAGTACAAAGAGATTAGCGGTCATGACATATTTGCCCCGCCGCCCGAAATTCAACCGCGGCCATTAGCTGCTCGAGCATTAGCCTTGCGTGAGAGCATAGCAATCGGAGAGCCTGCACCTCGCGATGTGCACACATCCGTTAAAGTGTCTAATGTAAGTGGATCTTGTTTTCTAATTCTATCTTTTGGGCAGTTGCATATACAGTCCTAAGGATCGTCTCTAGATAATCAAGTTCATAAAAAATGATGACATTCAATATTTAATGATAAAGCTGACAGAGAATTCACATTAACTTTCACGCAATATTATTTTACTCTCAAGATGCCCTCAAGCAATGCTACATTGCTTGCAAATGATCCAAGCTATATTTCTTTAAAAAGCAAGCACTTAAGTTTTGATCACATGAAGTCTTCTTGAATGTATGCCACCCTCCATATTAGTTTAATCTGATGAGAGAATGATATTTTCATTTTGTCTCCGGAAATGAAAGAATATCATAAATTAAGCGTCAGAGGTACATTACACAAAGATGTCCGGGGGGACATGCTCCTCTAGCAAAGGACATAAGAGCATAAGTTTTCACTAATTAATCGTGACATTGCATTTCATTTCTCCTTTTCTTTATGAGCGTGTTTTTCCTATATCCATACATTTATTTTCTGATACAATCTATGCTATCGTTTACCAAGCCTACTGGAGGCCAGAGCAATGACATTTTCAGTGATGAACCTGTGATCAAAACTGCAAAGAAGATTCCAGAGAAGAAATTCGCAGAGTTGACTGGCAACGACATTTTCAAGGGAGATTCTCCTTCAGCATCTGCCGAGAAGTCCCTGAGTTCGGCAAAGCTGCGGGAAATGAGCGGCAGTAACATCTTTGCTGACGGGAAGGTAGAATCTCGAGATTATTTTGGTGGAGTTCGCAAGCCTCCTGGTGGCAGTAGCAGCATTGCACTGGTTTAATTATTTCAGGTCTAACTTTAATTGTTTCTCAACATTACAGTTTCTGTCTGGGTTAATGTTATGATTTGGGTTTCTATAGCCTCCTAGGTTGTGTCGCGTCCAGAATCTCTGAGTCTATTGCTAATTTGATTTGTGTGTCCACAATCTTGTGTCTTTTATTGTGCCGGTGATACGCTTGTGTTGCTAATTTGGTTGTCATATAATGATGGATTTCGGCTTATTGGTGGTTATTGCATCAAAATGTTCAGCTCAAAGTACAAACTACTGGACACCCCTTTCCTATGTATGCTACACTGAGATAACTTCCAGAATTTTTACCGGATTATTAGCATATGGTAAAAACCCTAGTTGTTAATAGTCGAGAGATCATCTTCATCGTTGGCCTAGTTTGTGGATCGACTTGCAAGCATGATAGAGCTAAGTTCATTACCGACACCAACTCCTCCTCCACTTGCCTTTCAGGCGGTAAGGGGCGTTGATTGAGTAGCTCTCTCAGTTGTATGCCTTCATTCGACAAATATGACACTGCGTAGATCAACTCACCAGGGTGGCTACCTTTCATCACCTCCAATGCTAACACGCCGAAGCTATACACATCACATTTCTCTGTTATCTTCATCGTGTAAGCAACCTCTGCACATAGAAACAGTTTCATCAGGAAGATTATACTAAAAAAGTATCGATAGATGAAGAAATTGATAGATTTAGAGGAGATAATTGTAACGATAGATGAAGAGATTGATAGAAATTGGAAGCGAAACAAGGATTATAATTCAGATGTTTCATTATATGAATAATTGTGAAAATAGAACTGCTTAAATAGACTCGACTTAACCCTAAACTATACTGTTCGTCGTGTTCGACTTATGGGCCGGGAAAAAACCGTCCTGAAAACCCGGATCACTAATTAAATAATAAAGTGTAATTAATTATATAAAAATAAAAACTAATTACTAATTACTAAATAAACAAATACTACTAAGCAACTACGATGCCGGTTGACCAGTATCAGAACCACACCAGCTCCCATTTTGGTTGTGTGTGCGCGCATAAGAAATTCCTAGGCTCGTCTACCAAGTTCGAACTCAAGACTTTAAATGCTCTACAACTGAGCTAGCACCTCATCTGAAGGTGAAAAGCATATTTAAGATATTTAAGGGAGAAAAATTGTTACCTGGTGCTATGTATCCGTAAGTGCCTGCAGGTCCACCCCACGCGTCAGAATCCACCTCTAAGAACTTAGCCATGCCAAAATCTGCAACTCGAGCTTCGAATTCAGAATCGAGCAAGATGTTTTTGCTTGATATATCACAATGAACAATTGGCGGGTAGCATTCGTGATGAAGATAAGACAAAGCATGAGCGACGCCTTTGATAATTTTCAATCTCTTATCCCAATCCAGCCCCGTAGCTCTACCTTCTCTGCTCAGGAGTCTATTCGAGTTACCCTTCTTAAGGTATTCGTATACCAGGAACGAATGCTGACTATGGGAACATAAACCATAGAATCTCACTATATTCCTGTGACGTATACCCGCTAATGCCCTTACCTCGTGCGCGAAAGCTCTCTGATCCGCCACTACTAGATCCTCCTTCTCACCAACCACATCGGCTTCATAAGTTGACCGCAGTTTCTTCACTGCTACAACATCACCCGATGGCAGCCTTGCCTTGTAAACAGTCGCATATCCTCCTTTCCCAACACAATATGTTAAATCCAAGTTGTCGGTTGCCTTCATGATTTCATCGTACACCTTTCTTCCATCAAACTTGGATATCAGAAACAGGTCATGATTTGGTTTCTCCATTTGCATTGCGATTTCCGGCGATACTGCATTTGCTTTTCTCGTTATGAAGAATGAGGAAGATAATCTTGTAAAGGCAATCTTCAGAGTTTTCACAAAGAGGTAGTCTCTGATTTGTAACAGTTGGGCCATGAATAGTGTTCCTGCTAGGAATCCTAATACTGCTACTGCTAACAGTAGTATACATAAGCCAGGCGGTAGAGTCTTTTTATAACTGTCTTCTGGTGATGGTGGTGGTGGTGGTGATGGTGGGCTTGGAAGTAGCTCCTGAATATCTGTGTAGGAAATATCGACACTAATGTTGCGAATATGGGGAATTCGACCGCTGAGATTGTTATAGGAGAGATTCAAGGACACCAAACTATATAAACTCATTTGCAACAACAACGAAATGGTTCCATTTAAGAAGTTATGGCTGAGGTCTAGGGTGGACAACTGAACTAGTTTATGCATATCTGGTATTTTCTGGCTCAACCTGTTGTTGCTCAAGTTCATATAGAACAACTTCTGGCAGTTTCCTAGAGTTGCAGGTATTGACCCATCAAACCTATTTTTCGACATGTCAAGATACTCCAATTGTGTTAATGAGCTGATTTCAAGTGGTATGCTACCGGAAAGTTCATTGTCGTTCACCACCAACTTCACCAAATTCGACAAATTCCCAAACTCAACAGGCAAATTTCCAGCTAGATGGTTAGAGGAAAGATCAAGCACATGTAGCTGAGTTGAGTTTCCGAGTTCTGGTGGAATAAAACCGGCTATATTATTACCAGCAATGATCAAGGTCTGCAGTTGTGGACAATTCCCCCAATTAACCGGTATTCCACCCAAAAGATGATTGTGACTTAAATCAAGGAAATCCAAAGAGGGGTAGAAACCTTTTTCGACGAATACATTTCCAGTGATGTGATTACCATTGAGGGAGACTCGGATTAAGCTCGTGCAATTTTTTAAGGTTTTAGGGATTGGGCCAGAAAAATTATTGTTGCTTGCACTAATGTTTTGAAGCTTCCCATCTTGACAAACTTCAGGTAGACCACCAGATAATCCATTCTCATCCATCTCCAAAGTGAGCAATTCCTTCAAACCCCCTAATTCAGGAGGAACATTACCAGAGAGGCTGTTGTCACGGACACGTAAGATCTCTAGTTTGCTTAAATTACCCAATGAAGCTGGGATTAACCCGACGAGCTGATTCGTGCTCAGTTTTAGGACAGTAAGCGACTAACTCATTAGGGATAGAACCCATTAGATAGTTTCCTTCAAGGATGAGACTCTTGAGGTATTTCAACTTTCCAATCTCCAAGGGAATGGGACCAGAGAGTTGGTTTTGGGAAAGGTCTAGCACAGACAACTTGCTCAGGTTTCCTAAAAAGGAAGGGATTTTTCCAGAGAGGGAATTGAAACCCATATGGAGTTCCACAAGGTTAGACAAGTTTCCAATCTCTGTAGGTATTTGACCAAAAAAATTGTTCTGGCTGAGGTCTAAATTTACAAGATATGGCAATGAGGAGAAGGGAAAGTTGTAGAGTGTACCTTCAACGCTGGAACATGCGAGGTTTAATCCTACAACGCGTTGTGCCTTATTGCAACGGACTCCGTGCCAGCTACACGGGTAATTGGTCGTGTTAAGAGTCGTCCATGTCCTGAGTAAGGAGTTGCCGTGTCCATTTTTAAGGTTCAAAGTGTTCCACCTTAGAAGGGCATTGGCTTCTTCTACAGATGAAGATACCAAATTAAGAGCAGAAATGAATAATACCAGAACAAGGAAAAGATTGGCTGAGGAACCCATATAGCTTCTTGCCTTCTGTTGAAGTGTTGAAGGCTTGAAGCTTTCCTTTTTTTTATGGAAACAGGATTAGTTTGTAGTTGAGCTGCCAAATGGACTGGTCAGGCGGGTTGAGTCTGTTTACAAACGGGCTTGAGCATGGCTTCACACGGGTCAATAATGTAGACTTGAGAAGTCTCTCCTTATTGAGTCCATTTTAGTCACCATCCATGGCTCCACACGGGGTCAAAGTCTTCATTGAACGTTCAGAGTCCCCCGCAAGAGAAAAACATGACCTCCCTTGTACATTCCATGTGGTAATAAAGTCTTGTTTCATTTCTACAGTGAGAGTGGAGAGCATGAATACCATTTTGGTGGAGACCTCTAATACATTAGTAAATCCATAAGCTTGTGATCTGTGTCACTTTGTGCCTAAAACGGGAAAGCTAAGTTCATACTGCAAATTTGATAATTTTTGGGTAAAATGAAATGAGAATGACTTGTCCCCGCAATAATTACCAGAAACTTGGAGTAACAATTAGGGATGACAATTTGATCCGATCCCATCCAATATCCGGCATGACCTTACCCGAATGGAACATATCTTATCGGATTCATTTGCAAAGGGATCTGATGTTGGTCACAAGGTTTGTAATTTGTGAGCTCATCTGATCTGATTAACATTACATGTTAAATTTAATTATTTAGATGTATTAATGTTTTTATAAATATATCATTTACTATATACATGAATGTATCCTTTTGTTAGGATAAATTACAAAACTTGTAATTGTGAATCGAAAATTTTTAGTGTAATTCATATTTCATGATTATCTTAAACCAGCTGAACTAGAAAATACTGTTCTGTGATTTGATAGATAATGCAACTCAAATCCAGCATATCAGAATCGGCTCCAAACCCTGTGGATCAGCTTTGATCATAAGTTGACTGATCCAAACCCAATTTATTGCCACTTCTATCAGCCCAGAACTTGTAAATGAAGTAAGACAAATAACGCACAGACACATTTTTTCTGAAATGACACGCAGGACACACTTGGGTGATTGCTTTGAATATTTGAGAAATTGGATAATGTTCTCAGATTTGCATTATTGCAATGTGCAATTAAACATAAGTATAAGCAACAATACACTTCCGGAACGATATGATATGAATGGGAAACACTTCAGGTTCAGGGAAAGCATAAAAAAGCTTTGGATGAGAAACACTTCAGGCCTACAAATGGGAAATTACACCGTCCATCAACATAATCACGACAGAGCTGTTTGTAAAGTGAGTTTTGATCATATATACCTTAAAAGATGTACCGCATTGATGTCTCTTCGGAACTACAAAAAGACACAACTTCATTAACCTTCCCACTGCACTATTCACCACTTCACTTTGACTCTATTCAGAATATTGTAACACCATAATATTATGAAAACAATTACCAAATTTTTGTATCATACGGTTAGCTAAATTAGTCGGACAAAGTGACTTCCCTAAAGTCAGTTCGGAAGATTCTGAGGGAACAGACCAAATATATTACAAAGATAAAACAGGATCCAATCAGACAGAGTAATGCTACTTCAAATCTTTCTAAGACAACCCACAAATTTACTACATTAAGATTAACCCAGTAAACAGAAAAGGGTTGCCACGAGACATGACAATGAAATGCTAGAAGCAAATTAAAATCTACCCACCCAAGTCCCAGGTGGAGACCAAATTGAAGACCCTAGCACTGGACCTCTAAATCCAGACAGCCCTAGTCGAATACGTTGATTCAGAGGGATCAGCTACTAACGTATCCAGTTATACAAGCAAAATGAAACGACATGGGACAGTCTACGAGCAGAACATCTCACAGAACACCTGCCAATCACGAACTATGTGTATGACTGAAGACCCCAGCTTTTCTGCAAACCCCTCGAACACAGCCTGGACTCAACCAATAGTATATTACCTGGTTCTCACAAAAACCACACTTCAAAGTTCAAACCATTCTTTAACTGCTTCACTGCTCCGGCCAGTCAAGCACAAACTGCCCCAGCATCATAAAGGGAATGGCTGATCCTTACTGCTAACCCTGCATTCTGCCCCGCCCTGCCCTTTTAAAATCATATCGAACCAGGTACATGCATTGCAAGTATAAAAACCAAGAATAAAGGAGCACTCCTCATAAGTGATGACATGAATATAGCATTAACAAACTAAAAGCAACACCTTAGCGCATTCTACCTAATGAAAATGGAACGCCAGAACACCCCTTGGTATCAACAAACAGAACTACCAATAAGTGTTCGATTATGCATTACCTTCCAGAACAAAGGCAGTAATTCATTCAAACATGAAAACTTGGATTCATAAGATGCAGCTTCACATCACAGCAATGCACACGGCACGGCCATAGATGACAGCCACCCAACAATCACATATGTAGAGGGTCACATGAAATAATGTGGGGTCGATCAACGAGGAAATCTGCTATCACTTGCTTGACGCCCCCAGCTCGTACATGTAAGCAAGAGTTGAGTTTCAACAACAAATCAGCTGGGAACTAAGCATGCATGAAACAGAGGGTCACCCCATTCAACTCAGGCAACAAAATCAGAAACTTGGCAGGTCAATATTAGGATCAAGAAACGGGTGACAAGCCTAACCGTTACATGCCAAAACAGCTACACGCAGGTTCATACCATGATGATCACGAACGGTGAACTTCTACCAAAACAGCTACATGAATACAGCGTGCAGGAACCGATCATACTACAGGTTCATCACAGCTTCTAAGACTCCTCCCAACCAAAAATTGAGTCAGTAAGAAAAGGGGCAAGGTCAATGCTCAGAGACTTCATTAACGTGTTTCAAGTTTTAACCCTTACCGATGATGAGCTCAATGAGAAATTACTTGTAAAAGCAGCTTAGCAGCAAGGAGGCAAATATATCAAGCCGCTACTATGACAGCACCAACAGCTGCTGCTGCTACATCATCGGCAAACAGCTACAATTCACTCTTCCCCCGCACACAAACAGACACGATCCACCAAAAGTAAAATAAAAGGTTGTTCAGACAGCACGAACAGCTGCTGCAACATCGTCAGCCAAACAGCTGCAGTCACTCTTCCTCGAACATTAGGATGGAAGGCCAGCACATGGTCCATCAAAAGTAAGAGAGTTTAGGTCTATGCATTCACAGTCAACAAATACACAAGCCAGATAAATTCTAATTTAGAAAGGTACAGCAAAACATAAGAGACACTGAAAACAACCAAACCATAAATAGAGTTCAATACTACCATCAAATTTAAGGATGCATCAAGCACATCGACAAACTTGAAGCAGCAGCTCCGGAAGACTCTAGCATTGAAAAGTTTCAGATAACACAATAACTTAAAGATGTTCTTTGCAACACACTTGCAGCAACACATGATACATCCAGCTGGGCATAAACTGAAGAATGCATCGCATAGCACAAAACTCGTCACTCCTGCAAACAGAATATCCCAATAACTACATGAGATTCCGATCTCGGTAGGCAATCAATACCTAGAGAAGATTGTTTATACTTACATCAGCACCAGAGCGTGGAGTTGGACTCCGAGAGTTGGCAGGTTTGCCACGAGGTGAGACACTTCTGGCGATTGGTGAGCGCTCTTTGCGATCGCGTCCACCGGGACTCTCACCACCCGATAGAGGTGTCCTGCGTGGCGAAAGGCTCCTCCGAGGGCTACGGCTACGACGAGGAGAGGCACTGGATATTATCAGATAATAAGAGGTCAGTAACAATTCATAGTTACAGCAATATGGAGAGAGAGAGAGAGAGAAAGGGAAAATTACCTAAACGACCGACTGCGACTACGCCTCTCATCGTCATATCTGCCTCTGCCACGTTCTTTGCGAGCTCCAGGACTTCCACTCAGGGAACGACTCCTGCTCCTTGGACGATAATCTCTTCCCCTTCCGCTGCGCCTGTCACGATCATACCTATCTCTGCTTCTGCTGCGGCTCCTCTTCCTGTCCCTGTCCCTGTCCCTGTAATCATCTCTATACCTGATAGTACCCAATGAAAAGTAAACATTTAATCAGAAACAAAAGTGGATAACATGATAGAAAATTGAACATGGGATACCCAATAGAGATAACGGAACATAAGAGAAGAAAAGAAGGATGAAAAAGATCGAACAAAAGAACTTCGAAAAATTGCATATTCAAATCAAATCATATCGAAGGAAAGAATCTGAGAACTATAGTACTTCACAAATATAACTTGTATCAATCTCAATTCCCAGAAATCATCGATAGAGGAGAGAAAACCAAAAAACTTCTTTACTACTAAAAGACCACATGACGCAATCAATACATATTATTCTCCTCAATAGCGCAAAGCCACAAACAGCATACAATCTTCACAAAACCTTCCAAGGTTGGAAGACTTTGTAGCCATAGGGGTTCAACATCTTACAATTCATGAGTGGAATCTTGCAATTTAATTTGATTGGCATGTTTCTCTGATTTCAATCAGATGGAGATGAATAGCTATGTTTGTTTTCAACCAATTTTATTTGGCAACACCTAAAAGATTCAGCTAAATAACTGCAAATTAAATTAATTTACAAAGCAATTAGAGGATCTCCAGAATTGGAGATTATGCAACTGAAAATCTCATAATAAATATGTTTAATGTGTGTTTTAACCTTAGCATGATAAGATTTCATTTTTAAGTCAAGTGTATTCAAGTAGTTTATGATAGAAATCAGTACATTTGTTTTATGGAAAAAAATTTAAAACTCTAATTTCAACTCATACCAAAAAAAATTGAGTTTCAGTTCAGCTAGTTTTTTCACTCTAGATTATTTGCAGCCAGTTTTTTTACCGAACAAGCTCTGAACAATGAAACAATGTCAATCCTAGCAATGAGAAGGAAAAAAAAGTATATAGAGGAAATGTTTACCTTGGACGAGGACTCCTGCTTCTTGTCCTGCTCTTGGGCTTTGACACAGGCTCCTCTATCCTGCCCTTTTGACTGTAAACAGAACAGAAAAGATAATCAAACCGTCAATGAGTAAAAGAGATTGATACGAAGGCATTCCAACTTTTGATGCATTAAAGGAAATATAGAGTATTCAACATTATGGCTATTGAACGAGGATAACTGCTCCATATAAGTAGCAACGGAATCCAAGCGAATTGGATAGGTCCACATGACAGACAGTTGGCAAATTAACCTTTTCTGATCGCCGTTTACCTCATTGTATATATTTCTAGTATATCTTTCTAGGGGAAGAAATCGGTCCACTCCCAAAAATAAGAAAAAAATAATATGTTCACTTCTCTCCACGGTGACTCAGCTAGTAACAGAATCTTGCCTAGGACAAACACGACCCTCACTATCCTTGTATCTAAAACCCAGAGGTCTAAGAATGGCAAACCGATGAAGTTCTTTTTCTTCTCCCTTGTTCTCAACCCCTAAAGAAGAGGTAGAACACAGCAACTACCATTTATATAATTTAGACAACAATTCTTCCTCTTCTCCCTAGCAAGCAAAACTAGTGTAATTTCTTGATTGATTTTGTTCTTTATAGCCATTAAAAAGTTCACCAATCTACAGAGTTCTTATATTAATCAGAAGTACAATGAATTCCACAACAAAGACATTAAACAGTTAGCTTCAGTAGACAATGAGAAAACCTAATGGACTCTCAAACTCAACTTATCCAATTTCTGGTCAAATTTTTAAACCAAAAAAATAAGCAGAACAGTAGCAACACAGGTGACTCACATTCTTTCAGCATTCGGTCCATATTTAGCAAACTGCACCATAATCTCCCTGCCATCCACCACCCGTCCTGATGAACAAAAGAAACACATAAACCAATTAAATCCCAAGTTAAATCAAATCAAATTGAACCATACTCCATCAATCAAGTAAGGCACAAATATTACCATCGAGCTTCTCAACAGCTTTCTGCGCTTCATCGGCATACTTATACCTCACAAATGCAAAACCACGGGAATCGCCAGTCCTGATAGATTAAAACAAACACCCATCAGAGGAATTAAACAAATATTAGACAAAAATAAACAAATTGAGATACTTTATATATGTGTTTACGTGCCTTCGGTCTCTGGGTATGAAGACGTCAACAACTTTGCCGTATCTGTCAAACAAGGGGAACAAATCGTCTGCGGTGGTTCCTAAAGGACCAAAAGAAACAGGTGAGTACAGAGGAACAAAGGGGAAAAAAATCGTACTTTTTAACGAACTCAATGATAGTTCTTCAGAGAATGAAAAGATCTCAAATTGGGGAAAAGGGTTTCGATAACTTACTGAAAGTGACGTTGAGAACGAGTAGCGAGTAGGTATCTTTGATATCCGGAGGACCAGATCTTCCGAAGTGCGACATCGTTCCTTCTTCTCTGCTTCAACTTTCAGATAAACGAGAGAGAGACGATTAGGGTTTGTCTGAAGGGGTGGATGGCCGATACATATAGAGAGTACTGGGGGGAGAAATTAGAAACGATTGACGAATATACCCTCGGGCTTTTTGTCTTTGAACAACTTTGGGGCCCAAACCAATTACTTACACAAATGGGTTTTGTTTTGGGACAATAAAAGGTTGGGTTTTGATTTCCTTGGTGTCATGCTTTCATGGGTTGAGTTTTATTTTATGCAGTAATGTAAGAACTAATGGTTGACCCAAAAAAATATATGCAGGAACATAATGTAAACTCATGCCAAGACCTGACTTCCGACAAAGGGTTCCCATATCATACTATGCAATTTTTTTATTTTTTTTTTTGAGAAATGGACTTTTTATTAAAAAATTAACCAGGATTTGGGCTTGAGAGGCCCATTACATCAGTAAGTAAAGCTCTAGATGCCCAATGGGGCTCATTTTGGGTCCAACACTCCTGGCCCATTAGAGTGGATCCGTGTTTGGCATGAAGGTGGGCTACTGTGTTGTTGGTGCGACCGGAGTACTGGAAAACTATTCCATGGAAGTCTCGGGAGAGGGCGAGAGCATCCATTAATATCATACCTGCTTCCGAGAGGACTTTCCCATTTCCCCACCTCATCGTTTCTATCTCTTGGACCAGAGACGAAGCGTCCGTCTCTACCACCAACTTCTGGCATCCCATCTCTTTTGCAAAACACACACCATCTCTGATGGCTTGAGCCTCCGCCGTTTTAGATCCGGTGCCGAACGGGATTTTCTTTGCGAAACTTGCTAAGAATTTCCCGTTCCGGTCTCTAATCACTCCTCCGGCTCCGGCAGTTGACTTTTGGGAGTCCCACGATCCATCCACATTGATTTTTAACCAGTCCTCTTCAGGAGGTCTCCATTTCTGTTTCGCCGGCGCCGTTACTCTTTGAGACTTTCTCCGGTTGACTTGGAAGGCTTCGAGCTTTTCTACAGCCATGCGAGCAATTTCAGATCCAGGGGACTTTATGTTGTTGAAAATTCATCTGTTGCGATTGCTCCACAGGTGAACTACACACATGCAGATAAGTTCTTTCTCCTTCTCCCCTATCAGCGATTTCATTATATCTTCGAGCCACCCACTGAAATTGGTGTTTCTTCTTCGCATATCCAAGTTGGGAAAGGCCGATTTCCAGACTTCTTTGGCAGTTTTACAATTTAGGAAGATATGTGTTTCATCTTCCTCCTCTTGTCCACACAAGTCACAGCAGATGGGTACGTGTAAGTTTCGCTTTCTGAGATTCCGTTTAGTAGGAAGGAATCTTTTCCAGCCTCTCCAAGCTGGGTAGAGATATCTTCGTGGAACTTTTAGTTTCCAGTACTTTTTTTGCCACTCTGCTTCTGTATCCGTGGATCTGTGTTCTCTGTTTTGAGATGACTGTTGGAGTTGTTTTTTGGCTACCTGATACCCTGATTGCACACTGTACTTGCCTGTGTCGGTGAAATTCCAGGCTAAGGAGTCAGGTACTGGCTTTAGGCAGAGGGATCTTTTTGATGTCTTCTATGTCTACCGGTGTGCACAAGGGAATCCGGCGGGGAGTACTCTGTGTACACCGTAAGTATGGGATCGGAAATAGCACAGGAAGAGTGGGGTTGTGTGTAGGGAGAGAGTAAGGCAGTAGTAATGTCTGAGAGAGAGACAGGGGTCTGGCAGAGCTTCCGCGTATGGCTGGTGTGTCCTCCTCTGTATGGAAAGGTTAACGTCCTATATATAACGGAGAATGTGACCGTTGTAGTGTGGTTAATGCGCCCATCAATGGCGACTTAATTAGCTTAACCACAACGGCACGTTCGTCCGCGTATATAGGGACCGTTACAGCACGTTGTGCGCGAATAACGGAACCGTTATGGGGTTGACCGGGTTTGACCGGATTGACCGGGTTTCTGGAGCTCGTGCCATAAATCTCTCAAAAGCAGTTACTAAAGGTCGCGTGCGGGCTTGGCTCGCACGCGACAGGACTTACTCTAGCCTACAAACCACTTAGTCCCTACAAGTCCCGTGCAGTGGTATGCGAGGGCCCTGTCTCGCAGCCCCCACATGGATCAGCGCGGCTGGTGATCCAGTGTGTGTGGAGCACAATATGGTGTGCTAGATGGTTGCCACGTGGCCAAGATATGTCAGCTCAGAAAGCACTATCTACATTAGCCCCCTTTCTGCGCGTGAAGACTCATAGCCGGATAGACTTCCATGCGCAGAAACCAACGTGCGCGTCGCCGCCACGCACCAATTCAAATATGAGTAAGTTCAGCCCCCGTGCGTGCCATTATGACCTAAAACCCCTAGAGTCGTGCCGCCTGGCCTTTAGGGTTTTAGGGGTGACGTCAGCTTGTCCTGTGATTGCGCGATTCGACGGTGACTGTTGCGATTCGACTACTGAAAGGACGCAACCCTTCATTGTTTTTGGATAAATACTTCGTGCTCTCCATTGTTGCAAAGCATCACTTCTTTCTCTTAAAGTGAATGATACCCAGAAGTCTCCAAGAGCAGATTCAGATAATCAATCACCAGTTCAAAATTGCAAATCGTCTTCTTCAATTGTCTGCATCCAAGCAAGCTTTACAGAAACAAGGTCGGCCTTGTTCGATTTTGATTTAATACGCTAGTATATGCTTTGAACTGCGTTGGATCTGCAAACCCATGACATATTATCTGCTGAAAACTTGTGAAGAGGCTCACAATCTTTGAATTCAATTTTGATTTAATCCCCCAATGATTAAACCAAACTTTTGAAATCCCTGATAATGCAAACGATTCCAATCTCTAATTTCTGAAATTGGTACCAGACTGTTCATCTTTCTTCCCATAGATCTTGAATCTCGAAATTCAAACTGAAGTGTGCATATTTCTCCCCCCTTTTTTCTTGCTTTTCCGCAGGAATGGCAAAGACAAAAGGAACTAGACCCACTAAGGAGGACGAAGAAATACCTGATCTTCCGCAAGCTCTATGGCGAAAAGCCCCCTATCTGGGTGGCAAAGACTTCTACCATGCTAGGGTTAAGGCAAAGAAACTGCCTACCCCTGTCCCTAGTGAGGGATTGCAAACATTGACCCCTCCAGTTAACTCAGCCTTGCTCGAATTAATTGGCTCCGAAGACGTGGTTCGATTGGGAGTCGAAAATGGGTACTTCCCGTATACTGCGATTTCCACCCAAGCTTTTGTTCAGAAATTGGACTACATGGATGAATGGATCGACCATGTATTGACTTATCACGCCATGACTCTAAATGATGCTGGCGTATACTTCGCAGTTCGTGCTATGAAGGGTGCTGCCGTGAAGCTGGACCAGTCCATGCTTCTAAACCTTCTTTCCCGCTACTCGCCTGCGACTCACACCTTCCACTTTGCTGAGTTTGAGGCTGCCCCCACGCTCGAGGACGTGCACATGCTGTACGATCTGTCTCCCATGGGCGAGGTGGATCCTTTGAGTCCATTGAGAACGGACGCGGAGATTGCTTTGTATACGCAGATGGAGGAGTGCTTGTCAGAAGTAAAGAAAATTTCCACCCGGTGGACCACTACAGAAGTCCTTCCTGACTGGCAGTTGGTTGACACATCTGCGAAAAACACTTGGAACAAGTGGGTGCAGTACTTTTTCCGTGATTATGCGAACATCAACATCACCAAGAAGCTTCTAAGTCAAAACCCGAAGGCTAAGAACTATGTGGATGGCAAGGGTTATCACTTGACCCTATGCGCCTTCCTCTGCGCTTGGTTGTCGAGGTACCTAATCGATGGCCACCCGCACGATGGGGTCTTCTATCACGTACTGCCCCTTGCTGTGAAATTGGCCCTCGGCCAAAAAGTCGCACTCGGACCCTTGGTCTTGGGCACATTGTACTACAGACTGGATCAGCTGGTCGTGGCCATGAAGGAATCGCGTGGCCGCCTCGACATACTGACTTACATTAACATTGACTTCTTGACAATGTGGGTCTTCGAGCGATGGCCTTCCTATGCCCCAGTTGCTTCTAAGCCCAACAAGTGGTGTCCCCCAGGCGCGGTGGAGGAACGTAACAGCGGCAGAGCTGCGAGGTGGTTCGGAACAAACTACCCCAAGTGCGTCTGGAGCCTGATATGCGACAATCGAGAAGAGTTCATAGCCAGGCCCTTTGCCATGCGTATTGAAAACGTGCGATGGTTTCCAAAGCTGTATCCCTCTAAGGGTGTTGTCTTTTCAGAAGAGCTCCTCTTCGAAGATGGAGAGCATTTCCACGAGCGCTATCGTGAATTCTTTTGCTGGTGCCTGGGAGGCTCCCTTCCTGCTCTCGCAGAGCATGTCCGCGAGCTCGTGGCGAGGTACGAGAGGATTACCGTGGATGTTGATCCCACTCGCGTTTCTCCCCAATTCGGCTTCGATGCAGTGGCGCCATCAATCTGGCCGCAATCTATCATCAGAGGCTGCTATAAGCGTTTGTTGTCAAAGGAGTGTAAAACAGTCTTGCTGAGCAATCTCCCCTTTGAGCAACCCGCAGGTAACCGTGAAGGCGGCTGTTCCAAAAACTGGCTCGCATACTGGAATGCCCAGCAGACAAGGTTTGAGACGCAGTCGATCCCTCAGCCAAGCAGAGCTCCTGTGATAAAAAGGAATTCTTTTCCTTTTCGTCCCAATTGTAGCTTGGACGAGTCTGAATATGGTTGCTATTCATTGCTAGATCGCGAGAACCATCTGTGTCCCTCCATCATTCTAGATGAAAAGATCGCTGCAGTTAGAAAAGGCGACTCGCATGTCATCAGATACAGCGAAACTTTTGCTAAGGTAAGCAACTTCTCTTGCACGCGCTAAACTTCTTTACTTCAATATACTGAAGACTTTATATTACCCTTCTTGTTGTAGTGCCATGTGCGGAGGTTTGCATCTGGTGAGCGTTCCAAATCGCTGGTTACCACCATTGTTACTTCAAGAAGGCAAAGACAGCCGTTTCGGCTGGCATCGAGAATGGATCCCGAGGTCGAGGCCAGGATTCGCGAGGTCATGAATGCTTTTGCCGATTCGCTGATAGACAATACCCCAGCCTTGTCTCCCCTAGAGATGATCCGTCTCCTCCGGCGACTGCTGCACCAAGAGCGAAGAGGCCCAGGAAAAGAGGAATTACCATTTCTTCCCCTAGAAGCGCTCCAACTTCCCCTCCTGCGAGGTCCCTTTCTGCCAGGGATAAAGGTAAAGGTCGCATTACCGGTAAAGCGCGGAAGGAGCTCGCAGTGGAGACCTTCGTTCCATTCGGCCAGGAGGTAGAAGAGGAGAGGTGGGAGGCAAGAGAAGGAGATAAAGAAGAAGAAGAAAGAGTTGAAGATGTCAGAGAGGAAGATGCGACTTATGAGGAAGAATCAGGAGGTATCTCAATCGTACTTCTCTTCTCATTATCTTAACTCTTCTGCAATCTGGTTTGAACGAATTGCTTCTTCGCAGATGATGATGATGACGAGGCCATCGGTGGCCTCTTCGCCAAGAAGCAGAAGAAATGTTCTCATGCTGGCGTTTCTGATAAAACCATAAGCGATGACATTCTCGCCGAGTCCAGGAGGACAGCTGCGGAAGCTGCTGAAAGGAGAAGGAAACGAGAAGAGGAGGAGCTCGAGCGTGTGAAGCAGAGGAGCCTAGAAGAACAACACGTCGACGACCTAGTGCGTCCAAATGATGAGGAAGATGTGCTTCCCGAAGAGGTGGCTCCTCGAGTGGAAGAGGATGATGTGGCTCCAGAAGAAGATGCGGCAGCCTTAGAGCGAGCCCAAGCAGATTTTGAAGAAATCGCAGGCGGCAATGAAGGTGAGATTTTTAATCTCGCAGTAACTTATCGAGATGTTATTGTTGGTGCATTAAAGCACGGTGCGTCAAAAGCTGACATTCGCCGTTGGCTAGTAGGCAAATGCGGTGAACCCTCAGGTAATCATTTGGACAATATGCAAGAACTAGGCTTAGCACCTCAAACATAATCATGACTGGTTTCTTCGCGCCCCAGGTCACGCTCACCTTAAAGACATGCTTAACGAAGACACGTTAATAGGGCAAGGTTCCACGTCCTTAGCGTATGACGAAGATAGTGAAATAACATGCGATATAAGTTACCTCACACCATCGCATTTTGTATCGCAGGCAATGCTGATGAACCCGTGTTGGAGCAAAGGGGTCAACCCTCTGCGTCCTACGTCCCGGTGCCGATTTCTCATACCGAGAAGCCCGTTGAAGCTACTGAATATGCAGGAGAGCCCCTTGAGGACGTCATCGAACTTTCTGATGATGCCGAGGCTGACACTGTGTTAATGGAGGAAGATGCCCATGCTGGTGCTGAGGAAATAGGAACGATTGCTGCTGATGCTATCGCACCTAAAGATATTCCCCGTCAAGCCGCAACTTCTGCTTCCAACATGCCTCCAGCAATGACTGAGTCGGCAGCGCCTCTTCTTGCGTGGAAATTTTGGGGTTCGCAGGTCGGGGCTGCAATCGCACCTGGTGCGGCTTATACTCTTCCCCCCAACTATGAGGAATTAGAACTCGCAGCTGATAGGAGGGCAATGGAGCGAGGACAGTCTTCAACTACCCCAGCAATGCGCATTCCTTCTCTGCGCGAGATCCTTGAAGGAACTGGTATGTCATAGTTTTACTGTTCGCATCTTGCATTCTTTGCTTGCGAGTTTGTCAGTCTAAACTTGATTTTAACATTGCTTTAGGGTTGAAGCAAGCCGAAGTAGACTGGCTGGTCCGCATGCGTCTCTCCTATCCCCGATCATTTGTGAGGTCTTTGGAGATAGGTCCCTTTGATAGAAGGCTATTTCTGACTGAAGCCATCTGGATTCTAGAGAAGTTGTCCGCGGCCACACCTGCGACCATTTCTCCTCAGAGCGCGGAGTTGCTTTTCGGTATGTGCCAAAATCTTCTCGCCAAAGTTCAAGGCAAGCTGGGCTTCGGGTTTCTTATCAAAAGAGTTACCCTGATTCGCGCAGCCGTGACTTTGAAACGTGGCCACCAAAACCTCGCAGCTAAAAAGCAGAAGGTAGAGCAGCAAAGGCAAAAGGTTGAAGAGGCTATGAAGCTCTTTCATGAGATGAACGCCAAATGCGAGCAATTAAAACAAGAAGTGGAGCAAATAGAAAACCTTAGCCGTCAGTTTACTCCTAACGACTCCTTGATCAAAGGCTTGTTTTAAAAAAGTATAGCAAAACATTAATGTAATGTTGCTAGGGTTTCTCCCCCTTTTTTTTTGCCCTTTCCGGGATTTGCTCGAATATCTCTGTGTATATCAATTTTTGACGTCAGCAATTGATACTCTGCCTTGATTTTCGCGCTAATTACTCGTTAGATAAGCACGCCTTCCTTGGGAAGTCCATCCGTATCATGACTATCCGTCATTAATTAGGATACGCAACCGAATCGTCGTAGCCTTTAGTAGGGTAATTGATTGTTACCGCTTTTCAAGGCGTAAGTGATTGACCTTACCCTCTTTTCAAATTCTGCTGACTCATCTTGGTAACTGAAGAGTCTTCACAAGGTCTATATAAACCCTGGCTTTTGCTATTTGGGTTGTTTATCCCACAATGTGTTTTGCCGCGAGTCCTCACGACTACTGGCTTCAACGCTTGTTTTTCGTTGATTCATGGCAACTTCAAGTTGTGAAACCTGAGTTTGCGCTTTGTGCTATAGAAATAGTTTCCAAGATCCGCTTTATAAGGCTTATTGATCTTTGTAACTTTCATAGAGAAGGTGTAGATAATACCTCATATTTGCTCGAAGAATTTTCTTCGTCTATTATGCTTGCAGGTCATGTTTCCGGCCGCCTCCCGGCGAGGTGCAGCGCCGTACTGACCTTGCTACCGACTCGTAACGAATGGCGGGATTCTCCTCCAGCATGCCCGGAGGAGAATTTATTGCCTCCTCGTTCTTGAACTCAGGGTGGCAAGCCAATGTGCTCGTCTCCGTGGACAAGTAGCCCATTGCCCGAGGAATAACTGCTCCCCTGTTTTGTACGGCTGCGTATGCCGGAATAGGTGGTTCCTCTGGCACATATCTTGATCAGACAGAGGCCTTGTCAGATCCTGATATCTTGGACGTAGCGTCACCCAGGTCTTGCGGTTGTAGACATAGCGGATGGCGGGCTGATCTTCTCGCAGGAGCGCCCTACTTGCTACAGATCTTTGGTCGCAGATCTGTGTATCGCATATCTTGTGCTAGGACCGTTAGGCCCATCGTTTTCCATTTGGGATTTCCCCGATGAGTAACTTCTGTATGCGAGTTACTATGTAGATTCATTGTAAGCCATGTTGGCTGCGTAGTTAGTTTGAACTAAGCTTTTTCGCTTGTAAGCTGTTATTTGGACAGATAAAGTGTAAGTCGTTTTGACTCATGATGATAAATCACTTTGTATGATTTGCTGTCTTGTTACAACAAATTACAATTTCGCATGCGTATTGGCAAATTTCGCCTTCTGTAGTGATATTTACACACTTTGCATTGTCGCTTGGATATGTTTCTAGATCGTTCGAGATCGTGTTTGCGCAGCTTTTCTATCCTTGGCAGATAGGCTTGTGATTTGCTTTAGATTCAAGTGCAAGTGCTATCTTTTCAGATAGGCCTTTGTAGATCACTTAAGATCGTTTTGCATAATGCTGCTATCATGGCAGGTAGACTTAAGAACGATTTTAAAATCGCATTTGTATAGCGCTGATATCGCGGCAGATAGGCTTGAAAGATCATTCAAGATCATGTTCGCATAGGCTGCTATCTTAGCAGATAGGCTTAGAAGATTAATCAAGGTTGCTTTCGCAGAGGCTGCTATCGCGGCAGATAGGCTTAAAAGATCAATTAAGATCGTATTTTCGGAGGCTGCTATCATGAGAGATAGGCTTTAAAAGATCAGTTAAGATCGCATTCGTATGGGCTGCTATCGTGGCAGATAGGTTTAGAAGATCAATTAAGATCGTTTTCGCATGAGCTGCTATCGTGGCAGATAGGCTTAGAAGATCAATTAAGATCGTTGTTGCATGAGCTGCTATCGTGGCAGATAGGCTTAGAAGATCAATTAAGATCGTTTTCGCATGAGCTGCTATCGTGGCAGATAGGCTTAGAGGATCAATTAAGATCGTTTTTGCATGAGCTGCTATCGTGGCAGATAGGCTTAGAAGATCAATTAAGATCGTTTTCGCATGAGCTGCTATCGTGGCAGATAGGCTTTCGTTAACAATATTATTCAACTAAATGAAGGGGTAAAAACAGCTAGAAGTATAAAGTTCTTCTCATTTGGGAGAAGTATTTTATTATAGAACTCTCATGTGGGAGAGATGAGATTACAATTCTCTCGTACGGGAGAGAAGATGTGCGAATCATAGCTATACAGAGTATAAGGCAACGTTATATAATGAGAGAAGTCAAGGATAGTACTTCTTAATCCAGCGCATGTTGACTGAGCTTGGTGTTGAGGTCGTTCCGTGTAACCTCCGTATGCTGCAGTAGCCACTGTCAAAGACTTCTGTGACTTCAAAGGGTCCTTCCCAATTGGCTGCGAATTTTGGGTGAGCCGCCTCTCGCATGCAATGTTCAGATGCGCGTAAGACCAAATCTCCAACTGCGAAATCTCTACGTTGGACTGTTTTGTTGTATGCACGAGCAATCCTTTCTTGGTAGCGTTTATTGGTCCTTTTGGCTTGCTCCTGCTTTTCTTCTAGCAGAACTAAGTCATGATCACGTTGATTGTCGTACAATGCGTGGAAAGCCAATCTTGCAGAGTTAACTTTTACTTCCGCAGGTACCACAGCCTCAGCTCCATAGCATAGAAGGAACGGTGAGACCCCTGTGGGTGTCCTTGGAGAAGTCCGGTAAGCCCACAGGGCTATGCTCAAAGAATCAGCCCACTTCTTATGGTCATCTGCGACCATCTTGCTCAAAATTCTCAACAGCGTCTTGTTGGTCGCTTCTGCTTGCCCATTCCCTTTCGGGTAGTATGGGGTGGAGCATATCTGTCTGATGTTGTATTCTGCTAGCTTTGCAGCCACCTGGCGATTAACAAAAGGAGTGCCATTATCCGAAAGAATGGTGTTGGGAATTCCGAACCTGCATATGATGCTTTCTTGGATGTAATGGACCACAGCTAACGCATTTGCCGTCTTCAGTGGTATTGCTTCCACCCACTTGGTGAACAACTCAGTTGCGGTGAGAATGAAGTGATTCCCATGTGAGGTTGGTCGAATGGGACCAATAAAATCCAGAGCCCATGTGTGAAACGGCCATGGTGTTCCCAATGCATGTAGATCTACAGCAGGAGCGTGCACTAGATTACCTTTAAATTGACACTCCTGGCAGCGTCGTACTTTGGTGCGGCAATCAGCCTCCATAGTGGGCCAGAAATATCCAATTGAGAGGAGTTGTCTGCATAGTTTCGCACCTCCCTGATGTTCCACCTGATGAGAGAGGTCCATCACTTCTTGTGCTTCCCTGCTATCTAGACATCGCAGCAAGTTACCTTCATGGCCTCTTCGCCAAAGCAGATTTTCTTGCACCACATATCGGGCTGCTTTCCTCCTTAGTTTCTCAGCTTCTTTTCTTGATTCGGGTACAGTACCCTGGGTGAGAAAATCAAAGAGTGGTTTCCTCCAATCTGCATCATCATCGATCAGAGCAATGAGTGAAGAATCTTTGATCTGTGCGCTACTTTCGCACTTTCCTTGTATCAGTGCTGCGGCCGTTGACATGTCCGGCCAATGGATGCCATACCTCTGGGCTTTCCGATAGATTGAAACTTCGCTTTCCCCGCAGGCATGTTGGTGAATCTTTTCTAATAGCAGTTGTCCTTCTTTCTCGGAGACGCATCGCATAAGTATTCCGCTAGGGCCCTTGTAATAAAGGGTGTTGTCGTGTATGCAATAGCCTTTTGTGGATGCCAAGCTCTCGCTTCTCGTGCCTTCTGCGATGGCGCGTAAGATTGACTTTCTCCAGTCCGCTTCGTCCATGTATTCATCGTCGCACGCGTCTTCCGTCAACGCCGAGGACGTTCGCACTTCAATCGAGATTCTTGCAGGACATTTGTCTGTGCTAACCTTGGATCCCAAGGTAGCCAAAGCGTCTGCATGCCTGTTGTCCGCTCGAGGTTTGTGCTCGTATCTGACATCACAGAATTGTTGCACCAATCTCTGCACTAGGGTCCTGTAGGTTAATAAGTTTATTTCCTTCAAACCATACTCGCCCGAGGCTTGTTTGACGATTAGCTTGGAGTCCCCCATAACTGTCAAGTTGCTTACTTCCAACGCCTTTGCCGCGCGGAGTCCTGCGATGAGAGCTTCATACTCTGCTTCATTGTTAGTTACTGCAAAATCAAGCTTTGCAGACATCTGTATGACTTCCCCATCTGGTTTGGTCAAGACTATCCCAATGCCTCCACCTTTCCTTGTGGACGAGCCGTCGAAATGAAGCGTCCAGTAAGGCAACTCAACTGCGTAAATTTCAGGTCCCTCCAATTCTTCTTCGATCACGGGCTCGTGACTGTTATCGGGGAACTGCGCCAACAAATCCGCTACCGCCTGCGATTTAACCGCCCGCGGTCGAACGCATGTGATGTCAAATTGGGAAATGGTCATATACCATTTTGCCAATCTTCCTCCAGGAGTAGTGTGAGTTAGAAGATATCGTATGGGATCATTCTTTGTGACTACCACTACTTTGTGCGAAGCAAAATAGTGTCTCAACTTCTCTATTACGAAGAATAAAGCAAGGCAATGACGTTCGATGTCTGTGTACCTTGATTCTGCGGGCTGCACAATGCGAGAGATATAGTAGATGGGTCTTTCTTGTCCCTCGTACTCCTGGGCCAGAAGGGCTCCTATAGACTTCCTTGTGGACGTCAGATACAGCAAAAAGTGGTGATCCTAGCTGAGGTGCGATCATCACTTTTGAAGACATCAGTAGCTCCTTTAGTTTCCCGAACGCAGCTTCGTGCTCCGGAGTCCAGTTGTATGCGGCATCTTTCTTGAGAAGATTACTGAAACAGAAAGTAATCTCGGCAATCGCTGGGACGAATCTTCGCAGATACGATAGCTTCCCCAAGAATGTCTTCAAGGCACTCTGGTTATGTGGCGGAGTCATGCCAGTGATGGCTGAAACTTTCGCAGGGTCAGGCTCGATTCCTTGACGATGTATCACGCATCCCAAGAATTTCCCTGATGTTACCCCAAATGCGCACTTCATGGGGTTCATCTTCAATTGAAAGCGCCTGCACCTGTTGAACACCTTCCGTAAATCCGCCAGATGGTCTGCCTCTTGCTTGGATTTGACAACCAGGTCATCTACATAGAATTCCACTTCTTTGTGCATCATGTCGTGGAATAGAGCCATCATGGCCCGCTGATAGGTTGCACCTGCGTTTTTGAGGCCAAAAGGCATCACCGTGTAGTTGAACACTCCCACTGGGGTGATGAATGCGGTTTTCCGTGCATTTTCAGGGTCCATCTTGATCTGATTGTACCCGCTGAAGCCGTCCATGAAACTGAACATGCGATGTCCTGCTGTCGAATCAATAAGCAGATCAATGTTGGGGAGCGGAAAATCGTCCTTGGGGCAGAAACGATTCCGATCCCGGAAATCCACGCAGATGCGAAGCTGTCCATTCTTCTTTACCACGGGCACAATGGTTGCCAGCCATGTGGGATGGTGATTCGGCTCTATGAACTTGGCGTCCAGGAGTTTGACGATCTCCTGCTTAATCTTCACATTGAGCTCCGGCCTAAAGCTTCTTGTGCTCTGCTTTACCGGCTTGGACCCCGGAATCACATCCAACCGGTGCATGGTGATGCTCGTGTCGAGGCCCGACATTTCGTCATACTCCCATGCGAATACATCCTTGTATTCGATCAGGAGCTGTAGCAGTCTCTCCTCCTCTTCGCTCGTGAGGTCCGCACTTAAAAAGACCGGCCTTTTCTTTTCTTCGCTTGGGCTTAGGAACACCTCCTTCAGCTCCTGCTTTTGCGGTCTGGGTTTGTCTTCCATGCATTCGGACGCTTCTCTGAGTTTCTCTTCCAGAGTGCTAAGCTTTGGTTTTTCTGTCTCCGCAACCTGCTCGATTTGGTTGATTTTCTCAGGGATATCCCCATGCCCGTGTGAGGACACCCCCGCGCACCTTCATATGCGATAGCATTTCTTCCCATTGGCGTAGAAACTCTCTATTTCCTTGCCTTCAGGGTCATGCTTTGCTATCCTTTTCAAAGTGTACACGTTCTTTCGCTGGTAGGCAATCCGCGGCGCCTCTTCTAGCGTGGGCGGCTTTTCCTTAGCATCTTCCCTTGTCACCATCACTCCCGCAGGTGACTGATCTTTGATATCTTCCCATAGGGGTAAAGGAATGGGATTGAATGGTCCTGGTGTTTGCTCATCTGCCATCTCGGTGAACCACACCGCCTCGCTGAGATGCGCCTCATCCATATTGAATGGATTTGTCGAACCCGGTATCTCGACTATTCTGTCATTCCAAATAGCTTTCATCACTTGGTGAGCTGTTGAAGGGATAGCATCAAAGCGATGAATCCAGGCTCATCCTATGATCATGTGATACGTAGTGTTCGCATCTATGACATAGAATTTCGCTGAGCACTTGATCTTGTCGATCTGAATTCCCAGGCGGACCCATCCTATTGTCATTCTGGAGTCGCTTCCAAATCCCATCAGCGGAGATGGACGCTTGACAATCTTGTGCTGTGGAATTCCCGCTAATTTCAAGGTATGGAGCGAAACAACGTTAACCGCTGCTCCTCCGTCGACGAACGCTCTTTTGAACTCGACGCCATTGATGATGGCCGTCACATACAGAGGCCTCTGGTGGCTCGCATCTGTCTTCTTGTCGCTTGCGGAAAAGGTGATGACCTTCTCTGTAGGGCGAGACGCCCTAACAACTTTCCCATTGGAGACTACGAGATACTCCTCGTAATCTTCTGCTATCCTTAAGATCGCTTTTGTCATTTCCGTCCGAAATTTTTCTGAGAAGTTCATCTCGTCAAAGAACCTGCTGAAGCCGTGCGACCCCTTCATCCGGTCGGCACGCTCGTCCTCCGTGTCTATGCTGTAATCTTTATCATCATGGACTTCGGCAATAATGGGTAGACCATCCTCTGCGACCTTTTCCAGATCCACAATCGAGATCATAGCGACCTCTTTGCCTTTCGATTCTTGCTCCGCATGGGCAGGGAGTGGATTGTTGCGCACATCCTGCCTTTGGTCGCTAACGATCAGTTCGCCATTCTTCATCTTTTGGCTAAACAGAGTTCTGAGCTTCTTGCAGTCCGCCGTGGGATGCATGACCTTGCCATGGTATTCGCACCACTTCGGGTCCCTCACCATCTCCTTGGAGGGTGCCCTCTCGAGCGGCGGTATGACGCCATCCTTACGCCATTGCCTGCACAAGTCGCTTGCCTCTTCCACCGAACACGGCAGAGGTGGTGCATCAAAGTTCACAATCTTCGCCTGCTTTTGGGGTGAGACCACATTGACTTCAGCCTCGCGCCCCCTCTTGTAGCTGAATCTCCCGATCTTGAAGGTAGTACCACCCGAGGGTCGCTCAGGGGCGTTTCTCTTTTTCTGCCTCTCCACTATAGGCTCGATGTTCTTCGTGCATTCAATTAGTTTTGAAAATGTAGGCGTTTGCAGGTTAATAAGCATACCTTTGTACTCGTCTCGCATGCACTGCAAGCATATCTCTACGAGTCTGCTTTCGAGTATCACATCTTTGCATTCCAAGGACTTGGCCCTGAACTTCTTAATGAAGGTTATTCCATCCTCCTCGCGCTTCTGATACATCCGCGAGAGGTGAATCATTGTTACCTTTTCCTCAATCTGGAAGAACTTGGTGTAGAAATTTTGGACCATATCGTCCCAGGTTTTTACGGATCCGGCTTCCAACGTCCTATACCACTTGTAAGCCACGTTCCCCAGGGATTTTGGGAACTCGCGCATCAGCAGTTTGGGATCAGCTCCATACGGACCCATCACATCAATGAAACGCATGACATGCTCATGGGCGTTCCCATTAACGTCCTCGAACTTATCCCATTTAGGAGCCTTGTACCCAGCAGGGTTAGGCATGAGATAGATCTCTCGTGGGATAGGTGGATCGTTGTCGAGCTTCGGAATGATGGTATCTGCGAACGATTGGTGAGCCAGAATGGTGTCTATGCGCCGTTGGAGTGACGTCATACACTCCGGCGTACTTCCCTCGGCGATGGGAGAAGGATTTGTCGCAGGTGGTGGCGACGCATACGCCGCAGGAGGGCTAGGGACGTATTGCGAATTCACGTTACCCCAGATTGTCGTTGGAGGAGGCAAGGGATACTGTGAGGCCGGATTAGGTACCAAAGTCGGAGGCTGAGGAGTGTGAGCGGTGAGGGGAAACATTTGAGCTGTTGACCCCTGAATCGAGGGTAGCTGCGTAGTCGCCGGTGGAGTTTGCAGATTAGGGTTGGGTGGTGTGGTTGACACTCCCAGTCTTTGAGCGGTGGATACTCCTCCTCCCTGAGAGACGGCGGTAGCTGATGCAGGGTTTGGAGCAAGATTCCCCAAGACAGCCATGATCCGTTCTAGCTGAGCAGATTGAGCTTTGAGAGCCTTCGCCTGACTTTGAATGGTGGCGTCCAAGGCCTCTAGCGTCGGGGCTTCACCGGGGGCTGTAGGAGTACGGCGAATCTCATCTCCTGAGGCGGCCTCCGTGGAAGGCGATCTGTTGCTGACATCATCCTCCTGAGACATGGTTGCTTAAGATGGTAGGTTCACGTCGGGTTCACCAAAATGTGCACAAGAGAATCCGGCGGGGAGTACTCTGTGTACACCGTAAGTAGGGGATCGGAAATAGCACAGGAAGAGTGGGGTTGTGTGTAGGGAGAGAGTAAGGCAGTAGTAAGGTCTGAGAGAGAGACAGGGGTCTGGCAGAGCTTCCGCGTATGGCTGGTGTGTCCTCCTCTGTATGGAAAGGTTAACGTCCTATATATAACGGAGAATGTGACCGTTGTAGTGTGGTTAATGCGCCCATCAATGGCGGCTTAATTAGCTTAACCACAACGGCACGTTAGTCCGCGTATATAGGGACCGTTACAGCATGTTGTGCGCGAATACCGGAACCGTTATGGGGTTGACCGGTTTTGACCGGATTGACCGGGTTTATGGAGCTCGTGCCATAAATCTCTAAAAGCAGTTACTAAAGGTCGCGTGCAGGCTTGGCTCGCACGCGACAGGACTTACTCTAGCCTCCAAACCACTAAGTCCCTACAAGTCCCGTGCAGTGGTATGCAAGGGCCCTGTCTCGCAGCCCCCACATGGATCAGCGCGGCTGGTGATCCAGTGTGTGTGGAGCACAATATGGTGTGCTAGATGGTTGCCACGTGGCCAAGATCTGTCAGCTCAGAAAGCACTATCTACAATCGGCCAGAACTTCTCTTCTAGTTTCTGGATGTTCCACCTCCCTTGCCCTTGGATGATGAGGTCTTGAACTAACAACTCTTGATCCTCTGACATTGTTATGGGCTTGTACGGAAAATCTTTGGGTAACCAGGGGTCTTTAAACACCCTTATGTTGCTGCCGTTGCCGACTGTCCACTTTAAACCCTCTGTAGATACTGCTTTCTGACATGACAGATCTTGGCCACGTGGCAGCCATCCAGCACACCATATTGTGCTCCATACACACTGAATCACCAGCCGAGCTGATCCATGTGGGGGCTGCGAGACAGAGCCCTCGCATACCACCGCACGGGACTTGTAGGGACTTAGTGGTTTGGAGGCTAGAGTAAGCCCTGTCGCGCGCGAGCCAAGCCCGCACGCGACCTTTAGTAACTGCTTTGAGAGATTTATGGCACGAGCTCCATAAACCCGGTCAATCCGGTCAAACCCGGTCAACCTCGTAACGGTTCCGGTATTCGCGCACCACGTGCTCTAACGGTTCCTATATACTCGGGCGAACGTGCCGTTATGGTTAAGCTAATTAAGCCGCCATTAATGGGCGCATTAACCACACTACAACGGTCACGTTCTCCAGTATATATAGATCGTCAACCTTTCCATACAAAGGAGGACACACTGCCATACGCGGAAGCTCTGCCAAACCTCTGTCTCTCTCTCAGACATTGCTACTGACTTACTCTCTCCCTACACACACCCCTACTCTTTCTGTGCGATCCTTGATCCACTACACACGGTGCACACGGAGGTCTCCCTGCCGGAATCTCTTGTGCACATTTTGGTGAACCCGACGTGAAACTTACCGGCAAAAGCAACCATGTCTCAGGAGGATGATGTCAGCAACCGATCGCCTTCCACCGAAACTCCCTCGGGAGACGAGACCCGCCGTACTCCGACGACTCCCGGCGAAGCACCGACGTTAGAGTCTTTGGACGCCACCGTCCAAAGTCAGGCGAAAGCTCTCAAATCCCAATCTGCGCAATTAGAACAAATCTTGGCTGTTCTAGGCACCCTCGCGCCAAATCCTCCGCTAGCCACCGCTATCCCTCAAGGAGGAGGAACCCCTACTGCTCCAGGATTGGGAGTGCCGGCCACACCTCCCAACCCTCATCTGCAGACTCCACCGTCGGCTGCGCAACTGCCTTCGGTTCAAGGATCAACGGCACAAATGCTGCCTCCTGCTGCTCACGCTCCTCAGCCCTCGGCTTTGGCGTCCAACCCAACTCTGCAGTACCCTTTGCCTCCCCCAACGATGATCTGGGGAAACGCGGGTACCCAGTATGCTCCCAATCCTCCGGCGGCATATGTGTCGCCACCGCCTACGGCAACCCCTCCGGCGACTGCCGAGGGAAGCATTCCAGAATGCATGACGTCGTTGCAAAAGCGCGTGGACACCATCCTGGCTCATCAGTCATTCGCGGATACCATTATCCCGAAGTTAGACAATGATCCACCTATTCCACGAGAAATCTATCTCATGCCTAACCCGGCGGGGTACAAGGCTCCCAAATGGGATAAGTTCGAGGACGTCAATGGAAACGCTCATGAGCATGTCATGCGTTTCATCGATGTCATGGGTCCGTACGGAGCCGATCCCAAACTACTGATGCGAGAGTTCCCAAAATCTCTTGGGAACGTAGCATACAAATGGTACCGGACATTGGAAGCCGGATCCGTGAAGACTTGGGACGACATGGTCCAAAAGTTCTATACCAAGTTCTTTCAAATGGAGGAAAAGGTGACAATGATCCATCTCTCGCGGATGTACCAGAAGCGCGAGGAGGATGGGATCACCTTCATCAAGAAATTCCGGGCGAAATCCTTGGAGTGCAAAGATCCAATGCCCGAAAGCCGGCTCGTGGAGATATGCCTACAGTGCATGCGAGATGAATACAAAGGTATGCTCATCAATTTGCAAACACCTACGTTTTCAAAACTAATCGAATGCACGAAGAACATCGAGCCCATAGTCGAGAGACAGAAAAAGAAGAACGCTCCAGAGCGACCTGCGAGCGGCACCACTTACAAGATCGGAAGGTTCAGCTACAAGCGGGGACGCGAAGCTGAGGTCAATACAGTTTCGCCCCAGAAACAAGCGAAGGTTGTGAACTTCGATGTACCGCCTCTGCCATGCTCGGTAGAGGAAGCGAGTGACCTCTGCAAACAGTGGCGCAAGGACGGCGTCCTGCCACCGCTCGAGAAAACACCCTCCAAGGAGATGGTGAGGGACCCCAAGTGGTGCGAGTACCACGGCAAGATCATGCATCCCACCGCCGAGTGCAAGAAACTCAGGTTCGCGTTCGATCAGAAGATGAAGAACGGCGAGCTAATCGTCAGCGACAACAGGAAGGACGTGCGCAACAACCCACTTCCTGCCCATACAGAGTCAGGCTCGAAAGGCAAAGAGGTCGCCATGATCTCGATCGTAGACTTGGAGGAAGTCGCAGAGGATGGTCTACCCATCATTGCTGAGGTCCATCAAGACGAAGATTATAGCATGGACACAGAGGATGAACGTGCCGACCGCATGAAAGGGTCGCACGGCTTCAACAAATTCTTCGACGAAATGAATTTCTCCGAGAGGTGCTGGACTGATATGACAAAAGCAATCTTGAGGATAGCGGAGGACTACGAGGAAGACCTCGTGGTCTCTAACGGGAAAGTCATCAGGGCGTCTCGTTCCACAGAAAAGATCATGACCTTTTCTGCCAGCGACAAGAAGACAGATGCGAGTCACCAGAGGCCTCTGTACGTGACCGCCATCATCAATGGCGTCGAATTCAAGCGAGCATTCGTCGATGGCGGAGCAGCGGTCAACGTTGTTCCACTCCACACACTGAAGTTAGCAGGGATCCCCGAGCACAAGGTAGTCAAACGTCCATCTCCACTGGTGGGATTCGGGAGCGACTCTAGAATGACGATCGGATGGATCCGCCTGGGCGTCCAGATCGGCAAGATCAAGTGCTCGGCGAAGTTCTATGTCATAGACGCGAACACCACATACCACATGATTATAGGTCGAGCCTGGATTCATCGCTTCGACGCAGTCCCTTCGACGGCTCACCAGGTTATGAAGGCTATCTGGAACGACAGAATAGTCGAGATACCGGCTTCGACTAACCCGTTCAACTTGGACGAAGCACATCTCAGCGAGGCGGTGTGGTTCACTGAGATGGCGGACGAGCAAACACCCGGGCCTTTCAACCCTACTCCTTTGCCTCTCTGGGAGGACATCAAGGACCAGTCACCTGCGGGCGTGATGGTGACAAGGGAAGATGCCAAGGAAAAGCCGCCTACACGCGAAGAGGCGCCACGTATCGCATATCATCGAAAGAATGTGTACACTTTGAAGAGGATCGCAAAGCATGACCCCGAGGGCAAGGAGATAGAGAGCTTCTACGCCAATGGGAAGAAATGCTATCGCATATGAAGGTGCGCGGGGATGTCCTCACACGGGCATGGGGACGTCCCTGGGCAAATCAATCAAATCGAGCAAGTTACGCTGACAGAAGAGCCAACACAAGGCACTCCAGGCGAGAAACTCAAACAAGCGCCTGAATGCATGGAAGACAGGCCAAGACCACAAAAGCAAGAACTAAAGGAAGTGTTCCTCAGCCCGAACGAGGAAAAGAAAAGGCCAGTCTTCCTGAGTGCGGACCTCACAAGCGAAGAGGAACGAGGACTGCTGCAGCTCCTAACTGAGTACAAGGACGTGTTCGCATGGGAATATGATGAGATGCCAGGTCTGGATACAAGCATCACCATGCACCGTTTAGACATCATCCCAGGGTCTAAACCGGTCAAGCAAAGCACCAGAAGCTTCAGGCCAGAACTCAACGTGAAGATCAAGCAGGAGATAGTCAAGCTCCTAGATGCCAAGTTCATAGAGCCAAATCATCACCCCACATGGCTGGCCAACATCGTGCCGGTGGTGAAGAAGAACGGACAGCTCCGCATCTGCGTGGACTTCCGAGATCTCAATCGCTTCTGCCCTAAGGACGATTTCCCACTGCCCAACATCGATCTGCTCATCGATTCAACAGCAGGCCATCGCATGTTCAGTTTCATGGACGGTTTCAGCGGGTACAATCAAATCAAGATGGATCCTGAAGACGCGCGGAAAACCGCATTCATCACTCCTGTGGGGGTATTCAACTACACGGTAATGCCATTCGGTCTTAAGAACGCGGGCGCAACCTATCAGCGGGCCATGATGGCTCTATTCCACGACATGATGCACAAAGAGGTGGAATTCTACGTGGATGACCTGGTGGTTAAATCCAAGCACGAAGCGGATCACCTTGCAGACCTGCGAAGGGTGTTCAACAGATGCAGGAACTTTCAACTGAAGATGAACCCCATGAAATGCGCATTCGGCGTGACCTCGGGGAAGTTTCTGGGATGCGTAGTCCATCGCCAGGGGATCGAGCCTGACCCTGCGAAAGTGTCAGCCATCACCAGCATGACGCCACCCCATAACCAAAGTACCTTGAAAACATTCTTGGGAAAACTGTCGTACCTGCGGAGATTCATCCCAGCAATTGCAGAAACCACATGCTGTTTCAGCACTCTTCTCAAGAAGGACGCCGCGTACAACTGGGCCCCGGACCACGAAGCCGCATTCGAAAAGCTGAAAGAGCTGCTCACGTCCTCAAAGATAATGATCGCGCCTCAGCTGGGATCACCGCTTCTGCTATATCTCACATCAACAAGGAGATCTATAGGAGCACTCTTGGCTCAGGAGTATGAAAGCCAAGAGAGGCCCATCTACTATATCTCTCGCATTGTGCAGCCTGCTGAATCAAGGTACACAGATATCGAACGTCATTGCCTTGCTTTATTCTTTGTGATAGAAAAGTTGAGACACTATTTTGCATCACACAAAGTAGTGGTGGTCACCAAGAGCGACCCCATAAGATACTTGCTAACTCACACTACTCCGGGTGGGAGACTGGCGAAATGGTACATGACCATCTCTCAATACGATATCACATGCGTGAAACCAAGAGCGATCAAGTCGCAGGCGGTAGCGGATCTGTTGGCACAGTTTCCCGACAACAGCCACGAACCTGTGATCGAAGAAGAGCTCGAAGGCCCTGAAATCTACGCAATCGACGTGCCCTATTGGACCCTCCACTTCGACGGTTCGTCAACCAGGAAAGGCGGAGGCATTGGGATAGTCTTGACAAGGCCAGACGGGGAAGTCATACAGATGTCCGCAAAGCTCAACTTCGCTGTCACAAACAACGAAGCAGAATACGAGGCTCTCATCGTGGGGCTCCGTGCGGCGAAAGCCTTGGAAGTGAGCAACTTAACAGTCATGGGAGATTCCAAGCTGATTGTTAAGCAAGCCTCGGGCGAATACGGTTTGAAGGAGATCAACCTCCTGTCTTATCGCACCCTGGTACAGAAACTGATGCAAAAATTCTGCGATGTGAAGTACGAGCACAAGCCCCGAGCAGACAACAGGCACGCAGATGCCTTAGCAACTCTGGGATCTAAGGTCAACATAGACAAATGCCCCGCAAGGATTTCCATTGAAGTGCGAACCTCGTCGGCATTAACAGAGGATACGTGCAACGACGAACACATGGATGACGCAGACTGGCGGAAAGCAATCCTGCAAGCTATTGCAAAAGGCACCAGCAGCGAAAGCTGGGCACTCACAAAAGGATACTGCATCCACGACAACACCCTTTACTACAAGGGTCCTGGAGGAATACTCATGCGGTGTGTCTCCGAGCAAGAGGGACAACAGCTGTTAGAAAAGATTCACCAGCACGCTTGCGGAGAAAGCGAGGTGTCAATCTACAGAAAGGCTCAGAGATATGGCATTCATTGGCCAGGCATGTCAACAGCTGCAGCCCTGATACAAGGGAAGTGCGAAAGTTGCGCGCTAATCAAAGACTCTCTACTCGTCGCCCTAACCGATGACGACACGGACTGGAGGAAGCCACTGTTTGATTTCCTCACCCAGGGCACCATGCCCAAATCGAGAAAAGAAGCCGAAAAATTGAAAAGGAAAGCGTCTCGATACGTGGTACAGGAAAACCTGCTTTGGCGAAGAGGTCACGAGGGCAACTTGCTGCGATGCCTAGACGGCAGAGAAGCACAAGAAGTCATGGACCTTTCTCATCAGGTGGAGCATCAAGGAGGTGCGAAATTATGCAGGCAGCTCCTCTCAATCGGATACTTCTGGCCCACAATGGAAGTTGATTGCCGCACCAAAGTGCGACGCTGCCAAGAATGCCAATTCAAAGGGAACCTAGTGCACGCTCCCGCCGTGGACTTACATGCATTAGGGACGCCATGGCCATTTCACACATGGGCTCTGGACTTCATCGGTCCCATCCGACCGACGTCGCATGGGAACCATTTCATTCTCACCGCAACCGAGCTGTTCACCAAGTGGGTGGAAGCAATACCACTAAAAACGGCAAATGCGCTGGCTGTGGTCAATTTTATCCAAGAAAGCATCGTATGCAGGTTCGGAATCCCAAACACCATTCTTTCAGATAACGGTACTCCTTTTGTTAATCGCCAGGTAGCTGCGAAATTAGCGGAGTACAATATCAGGCAGATATGTTCTACCCCTTACTACCCGAAGGGAAACGGACAAGCCGAAGCGACTAACAAGACGCTGTTGAGAATATTGAGCAAAATGGTCGCAGACGACCACAAGAAGTGGGCCGACTCTCTAAGCATAGCTCTGTGGGCCTACAGAACTTCTCCAAGGACACCCACAGGGGCCTCGCCATTTCTACTGTGTTATGGGGCCGAAGCTGTGATACCTGCGGAGGTTAGAGTCAACTCGGCAAGGCTGGCCTTCCATGCACTCTATGAAAATCAACGCGATCATGACTTAATCTTGCTGGAAGAAAAGCGAGAACAAGCCAAAAGGACCAACAAGCGGTACCAGGAAAGAATCGCTCGCGCATACAACAAGACAGTCCAGCGAAGGGATTTCGCAGTCGGAGACCTGGTCTTGCGCGCATCTGACCACTGCATGCGAGAAGCAACTCACCCAAAGTTCGCAGCTAATTGGGAAGGACCCTTCGAAGTCACAGAAGTCTTCGATAGTGGCTACTGCAGCATACGAAGGTTGCACGGTACAACCTCAACTCCCAGTTCAATCAACATGCGCTGGATCAAGAAGTACTATCCCTGACTTCTCTCATTTCATACGTTTTATGATAACGTGCTTAATGTCTCATGTGGCTATGATTTACGCAATCTCCTCTCCCATATGAGAGGATTGTAATCCCATCTCTCCCATATGAGAGCGTTATAATAAAAGAACTCTCCCAAATGAGAAGTTCGTATTTCTAGCTGTTTATGTTGCTCTATTTAATTTGTTATTACTGTTAACAATGGTTTATTCGCTGCAATAGCAATTCATACAAACTGCGATCTTAATTGATCATATAAGCCTATCTCTTTACGATAGCAGCCAATGCAATGCGATCTTAAGTGATCATCTAAAGCCTATCTCTCACGATAGCAACCAATGCAATACGATCTTAAGTGATCATCTAAGCCTATCTCTTTACGATAGCAGCCAATGCAATGCGATCTTAAGTGATCATCTAAAGCCTATCTCTCACGATAGCAGCTAATGCAAATACGATCTTAAGTGATCATCTAAGCCTATCTCTAACGATAGCAGCTAATGCAAATACGATCTTAAGTGATCATCTAAGCCTATCTCTAACGATAGCAGCTAATGCAAATGCGATCTTAAGTGATCATCTAAGCCTATCTCTCACGATAGCAGCCAACACAAATGTGATCTTAATTGATCATCTAAAGCCTATCTCTCACGATAGCAGCCAACTCAAATGCGATCTTAATTGATCAGGTAAAGCCTATCTCTTACGATAGCAGCCAAGCGCAAATGCGATCTTAATTGATCATGTAAAGCCTATCTCTTACGATAGCAGCCAAACGCAAATGCGATCTTAATTGATCATCTAAAGCCTATCTCTCATGGTAGCAGCCAACTCAAATGCGATCTTAATTGATCATGTAAAGCCTATCTCTTACGATAGCAGCCAAGCGCAAATGCGATCTTAATTGATCTTGTAAAGCCTATCTCTTACGATAGCAGCCAAACGCAAATGCGATCTCAATTGATCATCTAAGCCTGTCTCTCAAGATAGCGGTCTATACAAGTGCGATCTCAAGCCTATCTGTTACGATAGTGACTTATACACAAAACGATTTTACCTGATCTTCTCAAGCCTATCTGTTACGATAGCAACTTATATGCAAAGTGATTTTAGTTGATCACCCAAGCCTCTGTTACGATGGCAACGCATGCGCGAGATGATCTTACTGGATCTTCTAAAAGTCTATCTGTTGCGATAGCAATTTATGCGAGAAACGATCTCAAGCAGTTCGCTAATAAAGCCTATCTTTTGTGATAGCAGCTCGCACCACTTAATGATCTTAATTGATCTGCTAAAGACTATCTGTTACGATAGCAATGTTGTGAACATGATCTTAAATGATTTGCAACGGCCAAATGCAAGCCCATCCGCCGAGATGGCACAGCTGCGAAGATACGATTTCGAACGATCTAGCGAAACACCCGCGAATCAATATATCGCGGATGCGAAACAATTACATAGCATTATGCAAGGCGAAATATGCCGAAACGCATGCGAAATTGTATTCTGTTGTAAAGAGACAGCAGATAATACAGAAAGCTATTTATCATTACGAGTCAAATGATTTACAATTTATCTGTCTAGATAGCAGCTTACAAGCGAAAAACTCGAATCTAACTACGCAGCCAATACGGCTTACGATACATTCGAAAAGTGGCTGGTAAGCCAGCAGAGACACAGTACGGAAACCCGGACTGCAAAGGATGAACCCACCGGTTTCAAAAACCGGCTACGCAACGCCCAGATCTGCGGGTGAACATCTGTAGCAGAGGGGATCTTGCTCTAAAAGAGCCACATGAAGCCATACGCTCGAGATCCCGCTATCCGACAAGACCGTTGTCAGATATGCACCCCATAACATTTGCCCAAGGAACCACCGGTTCCGGCGATCCACAGGCAAGCAGAAGCTCCAAAGGGCAAGGGCTCCTTGTAGACGGGGATGAACGCGACGGTTCGTCATCCCGAGCTCACAAACGTGAAAGTGACGGATTCTTCTCCGGAGATGCTGAAGAAGAATTCCGCCGTGCATTACGAGACGGTAGCACGGTCACTTCGGCGCTGCACCTCGCCACGAGGCGGCCGGAAACATGACCTGCACACATAATACACGAATAAATTTCTTCGAATACGCATGAGATATTATCTGCATCTTCTTTATGATGGTTATAAAGAGCAATAAGCCTCATAAAGTGGATCTTGGAAACTATTTCTATAGCACAAAGCGCAAACTCAGGATTCAAAACTTGAAGTTGCCATGAATCAACGAAAAACAAGCGTTGAAGCCAGCAGTCGTAAGGACTCACGGCAAAGCACATGTTTGGGATGAAGAACCCAAATAGCAAAGACAGGGTTTATATAGACCCTGTACAGACTCTTCGGTTGCCTAAGATGAGTCAGCAAAATTCAAAAAGAGGGTAAGTTCAATCACTTACGCCTTGAAAAGCGGTAACAATCAATTACCCTACTAAAGGCTATGACGATTCAGTTGCGTATCCTAATAAATGACGGATAGTCATGATTCGGATGGACTTCCCAACGGAAGCGTGCTTATCTACCGAGAAATTAGCGCGAAAATCAAGCAGAGAATCAATTGCTGATGTCATAATTGGATATGCACAGAAATGTCCAATCAAATCCCGGAAAAGGGCAAAACGGAAGTTCATTGTTCTTGTTAAAAAAAAAAGGGGGAGAAACCCTAGCAACATTACATTAATGTTCAAGATATTACATTAATGTTTCAGCTATTTTTCGAACTATTTTTGCAAGATTCGAAAAATCAAAACAAATTCTTGATTAAGGAGTCTTGGGGCGCGAACTGCTCGCTCAGCTTCTCCACCTGTTCTACTTCTTGCTTCAGTAGCTCGCATCTAGCATTCATCTCATGATACAGCTTCAGAGCTTCATCAACCTTTTGCTTCTGCTGCTCCACCTTCTGCATCTCGACTGCGAGATTCTGGTGACCGAGTTTCAAAGTTACGGCCGCGCGAATCAGCGTGACTCTGTCCTTAAGAAACTTAAAGCCCATTCTGCCTTGGACTTTGGTCACGAGGTTTTGGCACATGCCACATAGCAATTCAGCACTCTGGACCGAAATGGTCGCAGGCGTAGCCGCAGATAGCTGCTCCAAAATCCAAATGGCTTCAGTAAGGAACAGCCTCCTGTCAAAGGGCCCGATCTCCAGAGATCTCACAAACGAGCGAGGGTACCTGAGACGCATTCGAACCACCCAGTCTACATCGGTTTGCTTCAAACCTGAGGAGACGTCAAAGATAAGTTATGATGTCAAAACTCGCAAGCGAATAATGCGACGTGCGAACAGTAAAGCTCTACTTACCAGTTCCTTCCAGAATCTCATGAAGAGAAGGAATGCGGGCTGCCGGGTTGTTCGAAGACTGCCCTCGCTCCATGACTCTCCTATCAGCTGCGAGCTCTAATCTCTCGTAGTCGGGAGGAAGAATGTAGGCCGCGCCAGCTGCGACTACATTCCCAACCTGCGAGCCCCAAAAGCTCCACGCAGGAATGGGTGCCTCTGACTCAGTCATCGCCGGAGGTGAAGGGACAGCCGTAGTCGCTTGTCGTAGGACACTCTCGGATGCGGAAGCATTAGCAGCAGTTGTCCTTACCTCGTCAGCACTAGCATGGACATCTTCATCCATCAACACAGTGTCAGCTCTAGCATCGTCGGAAAGCTCGATGATGTCCTCACGAGGCACACCCGCGTGGTCAGCAGCTGCGACGGGCTTCTCGGTATGGGAGCTCGGAATTGGAACATAGGGCGCAGAAGGCTGACTTCTCTGTTCCAGCTCAGGTCCCTCAGCATGACCTGCGACATCGAATGCGATGATATGAGGTAACTTGCGTTATAAGTTATTTTGCTATATTTACTAAAGCTAAGAATAAGCACCTCCACGCGAAGGTGGGATTGAGGTATCTTCGTCATACACTAAGGACGTGGAACCATGCCCTATCAGTGTATCCTCACTAAGCAAGTCTGTAAGAGGAGCGTGACCTGGGATGCGAATAAACCAGTCATGATTTTGCCTCAAGTTGCTAAAGCCTAGTACATGCGTATCACTCAAATGATTACCTGAAGGTTCTCCGCATTTGTCTACTAACCAACGGCGAATGTCAGCCTTTGACGCACCATGCTTTAACGCACCCACAATAACATCTCTATAAGTTACTGCGAGATTGAAGATCTCACCTTTATCGCCGCCTGCGATTTCCTCAAAATCCGCTTGGACTTGCTCCAAGGCTGCTGCATCCTCTCCGAGAACCTCATCTTCCTCCTCCGCATGAGGAGCCACTTCTTCGGGAAGCTCGTCTTCCTCGACAGTTGGACGCGCTAAGTCGTCAACATGCCGCTCTTCGAGGCTCCGCTGCTTCACACGCTCAAGCTCCTCTTCTTCCCGACGCCTTCTTCTCTCAGCAGCCTCCGCGGCTGTCTTCCGGGACTCAGCCAGAATGTCCTCGCTTATGGGATCATCTGGGATGCCAGAATGGGCATCTCTCTTTTGCCTCTTGGCCGCGAGGCCACCAGTGGTCTCATCATCATCATCTGCGAACACACGAATGGCTTAAAGAAAAGAAGTGCAAGAAGTTACGATGACGGGAAAGGAAATGCGACGGAGGTACCTCCTGATTCTTCCTCATGCATCACAACTGTTGCTTCTTCTTCTTCATCACTTGCTTGGGGCTCCTGCCTCTCTTCCTCTCCCTCTTGATCGAAGGGAACGAAAGACTCAACTGCGAGTTCTTTCCGCACTTTGCTGGGCATGCGACCTTTGCCTTTGTCCTCGATAGAAAGGGACCTCACTGGAGGAGAAGCTGGAGCGCTTCTAGGGAAAGAAATGGTAATTCCCTTTTGCCTAGGTCTCTTCACTCTTGGCGCCGCAGTCGCTGGAGGAGACGGGTCATCTCCGGGAGGAGACGGAGCCGGAGGATTGTCTATCAGCGAGTCAGCAAAAACATTCATGACTGCGCGAACCTTTGTTTCAACCTCAGCGTCCATCCTCCATGAAAGCCGGAACGGCTGCTGTTGTCTTCTGGTGGCAACAATGGTGTTGACCAGTGACTTGGAGCGATCACCAGCTGCGAATCTCCGCACATGACACTACAACAATAAAAGTGTCAGCACAAGGAAATCGAGAAAACTTAACACATGCGAAGAAAAGTGCTTACCTCAGCAAAAGCCTTGCTGTATCTGACGACTTGCGTGTCGCCCTTCTTGATTGCGGCGACCTGCTCCTTCAGAATGAAATCAGGGCACAAATGGTTCTCACGGTCCCACAGTGAGTAGCAACCATACTCAGACTCGCTCAAACTGCAATTGGGGCGAAACGGAAAAGAGTTTCTTTTGAGCAAGGGGGCCCTACCTGGCTGCGCCGCCGACTCCGTCTCAATCCTCGTTTGCTGGGCACCCAGTATGCGAGCCAGTTCTGGGAACAACCACCCTCGCGGGTACCCGCAGGCTGCTCGAAAGGAAGGTTGTTCATAAAAACCGTCTTGCACTCCTTTGTGAGCAAGCGCTTGTAGCATCCTCTGACGATGGACTGGGGCCAGATTGATGGGGCCACAGCGTCAAAACCAAACTGAGGAGAGACTCGAGTAGGGTCAACATCAACTGTAAGCTTTTCATACCTTGGCGCGAGCTCACGAATATGCTCCGCGAGAGCAGGAAGGGAACCTCGCAGACACCAGCAAAAGAACTCGCGATAGCGCTCGTGGAAATGAGGTCCCCTTTCAAAGAGAAGCTCTTCTGAAAAGACCATACCTTTGGAGGGGTATAGCTTTGGAAACCATCGTACATTCTCAATGCGCGTGGCGTAGGGCCTGGCAATAAACTCCTTCCGTTTGTCGCATATCAATCCAAACCATCTCGCAGCTCTTCCGCTGTTGCGTGCTTCTGTCTCGCCTGGGGGACACCACTTGTCAAGTTGAAGAGCAGTTGGAGCATAAGACGGCCAGCGCTCGAAAACCCACATTGTCAAAAAGGAAATATTGACAAAGGTCAGGACATCGAGGCGGCCACGCGACTCCCTCATAGCCAGAACCAGCTGATCGAGCCTATAATACAGCGTGCCCAAAACCAAGGGTCCGAGTGCGACTCTCTGGCCAAGAGCGAGCCTCACAGCAAGTGGCAGCACATGGTAGAAGACCCCGTCATGGGGGTGACCATCAATCAGGTACCTCGACAGCCAGGCACAGAGAAAGGCACAAAGGGTCAGATGATAGCCCTTGCCCTCTACGTAATTGTCGGCCTCCGGGTCCTCACTCAGAAGTTTCTTGGTAATACCGCTGTTTGCGTAGTCTCGGAAGAAGTACTGCAACCATTTGTTCCAGGTATTCTTCGCAGACGTATCAACCAGCTGCCAGTTCGGAAGGGGCTTTGTAGTGGTCCACCGAGTGGAGATTTTCTTCACCTCTGCTAGGCATTCCTCCATCTGCGTATACAAGGCAATCTCCGCAGATGTCCTCAAGGGACTCAGAGGGTCCACTTCACCCATGGGGGAAAGCTCGTACAGCATTTGCACGTCCTCGAGCGTGGGGGCAGCCTCGAACTCAGCAAAATGGAACGTGTGAGTCGCAGGCGAGTAACGGGACAGAAGGTCTAGAAGCATGGATTGATCCAGCTTCACGGCAGCACCCTTCATAGCACGGATAGCAAAATACACGCCGGCTTCGTTAAGAGTCTCGGCGTGATGATCCAACACGTGGTCAATCCACTCATCCATATAGTCCAATTTCTGGACGAACGCCTGAGTAGAAATCGCAGTATACGGGAAGTGCCCGTTCTCGATCCCCAATCGAACTACATCCTCGGAACCAACCCACTCGAGCAGGGCTGAGTTAACTGGGCGAGTCAACGTCAGCAATCGCTCAGCGGGAACAGGATCAGGCATCCTCTTCGCCTTTATCCTCGCATGGTAGAAATCTTTGCCGCCTAAAAAGGGGGCTTTTCGCCACAAGGCCTGTGGAAGGTCGGGTATCTCTTCATCTTCCTTGACGGGTCTGGTTACTCTTGTCTTGGCCATTCCTGCGAAAGAGCAAGAAAAAGGGGGGAGAAATACAACACTTCAGTTTGAATTTTGGAATTCAAGATCTATGCGAAGGAAAACGAACAGTTCCGGTATCGATTTCAGAAATTGGGGAATTGCAAGATCCAATATTGTTGAAAGATTAAAACGAAGCGGGTTCAAAGATCAAAACCTCTTCACAAATCCCATGGGTTTACAGATTCAACGCAGTTCAAGGCAAACACTGGTATCTAGATCAAAAGTAAACGAGGCCAACCTTGTTTTCTTGAAGATTGCTTGGATATGCACAATTGAAGAACACGGATTGCAGTTCTGAACTGGTGATTGATTATCTGGATCTGCTCTCGAAGATCTCCGGGTACCATTCACTTTAAGAGGAAAAAGTAATGCTTTGCAATAATGGGGGATACAAGGTATTTATCCAAAACAATGAAGGGTTGCGTCCTTTCGATAGTCGAATCGCAACCGTCACCGTCGAATCGCGCAATCACAGGACAAGCTGACGTCACGCCTAAAACCCTAAAGGTCAGACGGCACGACTATAGGGGTTTTAGGTCATAATGACACGCACGGGGGCTGAACTTACCCGTATTTGAATTGGTGCGTGGCGGCGACGCGTATGTTGGTTTCCGCGCATGGAATTCTATACGGCTATGAGTCTTCACGCGCAGAAAGGGGGCTAATGTAGATACTGCTTTCTGACATGACAGATCTTGGCCACGTGGCAGCCATCCAGCACACCATATTGTGCTCCATACACACTGGATCACCAGCCGAGCTGATCCATGTGGGGGCTGCGAGACAGAGCCCTCGCATACCACCGCACGGGACTTGTAGGGACTTAGTGGTTTGGAGGCTAGAGTAAGCCCTGTCGCGCGCGAGCCAAGCCCGCACGCGACCTTTAGTAACTGTTTTGAGAGATTTATGGCACGAGCTCCATAAACCCGGTCAATCCGGTCAAACCCGGTCAACCTCGTAACGGTTCCGGTATTCGCGCACCACGTGCTCTAACGGTTCCTATATACTCGGGCGAACGTGCCGTTATGGTTAAGCTGCATTAACCACACTACAACGGTCACGTTCTCCAGTATATATAGATCCTCAACCTTTCCATACAAAAGAGGACACACTGCCATACGCGGAAGCTCTGCCAAACCTCTATCTCTCTCACAGACATTGCTACTGACTTACTCTCTCCCTACACACACCCCTACTCTTTCTGTGCGATCCTTGATCCACTACACACGGTGCACACGGAGGTCTCCCTGCCGGAATCTCTTGTGCACACCCTCCATGATGATGCTCCGAATGGAAATAATGCTTTTCCAGGTATAAGAGCACTGAGAGGTTGTCCCGACGTCGAAAATACTCGTACGGCCACAGTATTTGCTAAGCAAGACTTGGCTTAAGAGAGAATCTGGGTTTGTGATGATCCTCCAGAACTGTTTACCCAGCATAGCTGTATTGAAACATTGTATGTCAACAAAACCAACTCCACCTTTCTCTCTTGGTTCTTTCAATTGCTCCCACGAAATCCAGTTGATGCCTTTGCTGTCTTCCTCGTGAGCCCAGAGAAAACTTCTGCAGATTGTCTCTATTTTCTTGCAAATTGAAATTGGGAGCTTGAAGCAACTCATTGTATAAGTTGGGACAACTTATGCAACTGCTTTAATAAGAACTTCTCTACCTGCAAAAGAAAGGGAATTTTTCTTCCATGACTTACATTTAGCTTCAACTTTAGTGGGGACAAAATTGAAATCTAAAAATTTGTTTTTTCCAACTTTTGTAGGCAATCCCAGGTAGCAGTCGTGAGATTCAACCAGCTGGACCCCAACTCGATTGCTGAGCTCCACTTTACGATCTTCTGAGATGTTTGCGGAGAAAACAATTGCACTTTTTTCAAGATTAACTTTCTATCCAGTAGCTTTTTCAAAACTTTGTAATAACTGTAATGTGTAGTCTAGCTCCTCTTCCGTAGCTTTTGAGAATAGGATACTATCATCCGCGAAAAATAAATGGGAGACTTTTGGCCCGCTCCTAGACGCAGCAAGACCCGAGAGGGTGCCAGATGACACGGCAGTTGTGAGGCTTCGTGAAAGGGATTCACTGCATAGGAGGAACAGATATGGAGATAGGGGGCATCCCTGTCTTAACCCCCGTTCAGGTATGACTTCTCCACACATTCTCCCTTCATACGCAAAACAGAACGAAACTGTAGTGATACAGTCCATAACAAGACTAACCCATCTGGTTCCGAAACCAATTCGCTCCATACAAGCTTTTAAAAAGCCCCATTCAACACGATCGTAAGCTTTTGACATATCTATTTTGAGGGCAAAACTCCCCCATCTATCTTTTTTACGATACTTCATCGAATGAAGAAGTTCAAAAGCAACAAGAATATTATCGGTAATTAAACTACCCGGAACGAAATCACTTTGATTATCAGAAATCAACAAATTGAGTACCTTCTTAAGACGATTCGCCATGGTCTTAGTCACCAATTTATATACCACCGAGCAAAGACTTATAGGTCTAAGCTCGGTGGGCTTTCTCGCTTGCTTCACCTTCGGTATTAGGGCTATAACTATCTTGTTAAAATCTGCCATACTTGTCTTGCCATTAAGTATCTCCAGGCACACTTGTTCCACATCTTTGGCAACAATGTTCCAATAAGATTGGAAAAAAGTAGCAGGAAAACCATCAAAGCCCGGAGCTTTGATAGGCACCATCTGTGAAAGGGCTATCTTGACTTCAATACCTGTGTACTCACTGTCCATCGAGCAGCTGAGATTTTCATTTAAAGATTTTGGAACATATTGAAGAAAGTGATGCAAATCCTGCGTTGTGGGATTAGTGGATTTGAAAATTGTACTGAAGTAATTTGTTAAGATTGAGATTACCCCATCTTCCGTAGTTACCCAGTAGCCTTCTTCGTCTTCTAGGCCTTTCAGGGCATTACGTGCCTTCCTTATGGTCGCCTTTCGATGAAAGAAGGCGGTATTTCTATCTCCCTTTTCTAGCCATTGCACACGGCTTCTCTGCAACCAAATCTCTTCCTCCTTCAAAAGGAGGATATTTATCTCTGACTTTAATTGGGCAATGCTGCTAGTGTTACTTCTATGAGTTCTCTCCATAAATTCCAACCGAGTTTTTAAAGTAGCCACTTGCTTAGTGATATTGCCAATTTCACGTCTCTCCCACGCTTTGAGATTAGCTGCCAGATTTGCAAGCTTATCTCTTAGGGGGATTTGAGATGGCATATTACTCCAGGAGTCTTCAATTATTTCATCACAACTGGGATACTGTTGCCATGCTGTCTCGAATTGAAACCTTCTGCCACCCTTTTTCCTTCCAGTGTTAGCTTCCCAAATGAGCTGAATTGGGCAATGGTCAGAAACCGTTGCTACCAAATGATTCACTCGGCGTGACTGGAATAACGCCAACCAGTCAACATTTGCAACAACTCTGTCAAGTCTTTCGTAGATAATCTCCCCTCCTCGTGGGTTACTTTGCCAAGTGAAATCTTTGCCAACATAACCCAAATCAAGAAGATCTAGATCTTGGAGAACTTGAAGAAACAAACTAGAACCTTGTTCGTCAAAACCCCTTCCGCCTAGCTTCTCTTTTGCATTGGTCATGGCGTTAAAATCACCAATAACACACCAGGGGCCACTCTTGTCACCCCTGATACGCCGTAAAAGCTCCCAGGAATGATGCCTCTCTCGGGAATCAGGATTCCCATAGAAACAAGTCAGTTGCCACGAAAAATTTAAGTTCTCATAAAAAACACTACAGTCGATATACCAAAAGGAGCTTGAAATTACTTGCACTTGAATGTTCTCGCGCCAAAGTAACGCAATTCCACCACTTCTACCTCTACTACTGACAGCTTTGCAACTAAAATTCGAGAATCTACCTACTACTTTATTCATCTCTATCTCTGATAGTCTTGTCTCTAGCAGGAAGACAAGACTAGGGCATGAACTCTTCACCACCTGGTGGAGAGCAAGAACATTACGAGGGTTGCCCAGCCCTCGAATGTTCCAACTCACAATACTCATTGGGTTGAGGGGGACCAAAACCCGGTCTCCGCCTCTTCCAGATTGTCTTCAACAATAGCTATGCTCGTACCCTCGGTCTCTGCTGCTCCTGTGAACCCCTAAAAGTTCAATTGTCTACCTTTTTTATTGAAAATCACTTCTAACGCCGATTTGTTCGTTGGAGGACTGAATGTGGTGGTGGAACCCTTTCTCTTCGCAAACTCCTGGTTGTAGTTGCTAATCCGTTCTTTCACCGACTTGTTTGTTTCCGAAGATTTATTCCCATCTACTGCCCCATTCTTGCTACTAACAGGCCCTTGGAATGCCTGCACAGCTCCTGTTTCCTTGTCCTCCCCTGCTGCCAAAGGGTTTTGGTAGAATGTGATTTCCATGTCTTTTTTACCAGAAGACTCTTGGTCATTCAAAGTGCTTGGACCTCCTTCTGGTGGTATCTCCGGATTTTGAGAGCTTTGATTTGGTCTTTGGCCAAACTTTTCCCCAAGGTCTTCTGCCATAGGACTTCTTGCATCTTCTGATCTGTTGTTGTTGGGGTTTTGGGGATTTTTCTTATTTCTAGAAATTTGGTGTTGCAATAGATACGGACCATAGCCCTCTTCTTCGGTACTCTTAGCCTCCTGTGTAAGTTCTTCGCAATCCCTTCCATCATGTGTTACCAGCCCACACCAACAGCAGACAGACGGAATACGCTCGAACTTGAAATCAATCCAAATCCTCTCCTTTCTAATCATAGCATGGACTCCTCTCGGCAACGCTTCATTGATTGGGAGCCGAACCCTAGCTCTGATGTAGTTACCTTCTTCTCCTGTGCTATGGATCTTATTGTCGACATACAAGACCTCTCCGACACTTGATCCAATCTTCTTGGCTACATCTTCATCTACCAACTGGATTGGTAGTCCTTGGATCTGCATCCATACTTCAAAGCTTGTAAACGCCACTTGTTTGATTGGATCTCCAAGTTTCCAGGGTTTTAGTAGCAGGATCTTCCTGTTGAAAATCCATGGCCCTCCTGATGTCACTCTCTCCACGATACCATTGTCTGGGAATCGAAAGAGAAAAGTATTGAAATCAACTTCGAGGATCGTGATCTTTTCCCCATCATTCCAGACCCGCCTGAAAATTGCTCTCATGGCCTCTGCGTTCACCTTTTCCTCCGAAGCAAATGTAACGATTTGACAGTATGCAAAATTGCGATCTGCTTTATCACAGTAATCGTCATCGAACACCACCGTCTGATTCTCCTTTGCCGTGTACTCGGATGGGATTCTCGTCGCCATTGAGCGTGCCGCCTCCGGAGAGATTTCGCCCTAGGGTTTTTGCCTCCGAGAAAACCGGAGCACTTTCAAATTGATTCGAATTATAACTCCAGTTTACTATGCAATATATTTTTACATTGACTTTTTCTATTAAAGTTGATGGTAAAAAAGTGAAGATTTTACCCATCAGAGAAGTCTTGAGACAGGAAAATCACATATCTTTATATTTGTTTGTTTTGGGTATGGAAGTTTTATGTAGGAATTTGAAGAGAGCTAAAGAGGTAGTATCCATTTTAAAAAGAAACTTCGGACAAATCATTTGTTTGTATGGAATTAAGGTAAATAAACTGGAATTCTCTTCTCTCCAAACACTGGCTAATGTATTGAGGAGAAATATCAAGTCTATGTAAAGTTCCAGCTCTTGACAAGAAGATCAAATATTTTAGGGTCCCTCCCTTTTGGGGAAGATCAAAGTGTGAAGCCATTCGTTACATTTTAGCAAAAGTCACATATGTTTTACAGGATTGGGCGAGGAAAATATGTCATCTGCTGAAAGAGATGTAATTTTGAAAGCTATTGCCTATGACGTTGCAGAACAGTGTTGAAAAGTTATCAAGAACCCTTATTCTCTTGTGGCACAAGTCTTGAAAGAAAAGCACATCCCAACAGCTACCTTTATGAATGCCCTAAAAGCAAATGACCCATCTTTGGTGTGGAGTAGCTTGTTAGATTGCAGAAAGTTAATTGAAAAAAGTAGTTTGTTGGGTGGTGAGAAACGACAATGATATTAAGGCGTTATCAGGCAGGCAGATTCCATCTTTGAAATTCAATAGAATTGAGCCAAATCCCAAGATTCCCTAAAATCTAAGAGTGGTTGATCTCGTAAATAATGACAGAAGAAGATAGAAGGTATCTCTAATAGATAAGGAGGTGGTTGCTAACTTCTCAACACTATTGTATTTGTAAAGGAGGGAAGATGTTGTTATGTGGCCCCATGAAAGAAATGACAAATTCTCTTTGAAATCAGGTTAAAAATAGCCATAAGCTATTGTGAGGAGTGGAAGGGTATTCCAGTCCCTAACTGTCATAAGGCCTCTACTTCTCACCGCTTCCCTAAAGAGTATTGAAAGTTTTTATGGTCCACTATTCCTCCTCCAAAAGTCATTCACTTTTTTGTGGAAGTTGAGTTGCGATGCTATTGCAATAAATTATAGTATGTATGTCACATAGTGGAGTAAGGTAAATGTACCATTTCGAAGCTGGTACATAAACTTTGGAACACTACATGTTTCATTGCAGCTGGATAATGACAGTTTGGTTAGGCTTGGGGTTATAAACTCCATAAATTAGCTCTAAAGTAGGACGTGTTAAAGTTTGGTTGATCCTCTTAATTGATCAAGTTCTCATGAACGAAATTTTGAAGATGTAATCTAAAAGTGCATCATAAGTTGCTGAGCTATCTGGAGATCAAGAAATAGAACTATTCTTTTAAGAAGTGTGGTTCATCACCAATGACTACAATTACCACATGTAACAAAGAGATCAGGGAAATGATGGCGTTCGAACATAGTGAAGAAATGATAAAAAAAACGAGGCAATAAAAATAAGAATCGAGCCTAGCTATTCTTCCCATAATTGGAAAGCTCATCTCCCAAATGTGTTGAAATGTAATATTGACGCAAGTTGAAACAAGGAATCAAAAATAACTCATAAGGGCTGGATTGTGGGAAATAACAGTGGCGACTTGATTGAGTGGGGATGTAGTAGAGGGATTGATCCCGCTCTTACGAGTGAAGCTATGACTTTGAGGATTGTTGTTTCGTAAAGTCAAAAATGGAGGGACAAAGTAATTTTTTTTAAATGGTAATAGAAGTCTTATTGAAGAAGAGAACGAGCCTAAAGCGATTTCATGAACGCTTACTATGTCAAAGAGTAGTACTTAAAAAGTTTCAATGATCATGCAAGACATTAATCAAGGGTTGCAAACAGCTAATGCAGTAGTCAAGTGAATCCCAAGAAATGAATTTGTTTGCAGCTGATTAGGTGGTGAAGTTAGCTAGAAATGAAAGTGTAACTAGCAATTGTATTGACAGAATCCATATATGGAAAGCAATGCATGATAAGTGTAATTTGGTTACTTCTGGTTAATGCTATATCCCCTTTGTATGGCAAAAAAATGACGTAAGACTACATAATTTATTTTTATAATTACATCATATAGTCGAGGACCTCGTGAAGGAGCTTCAAACTCTCTACCACTGAGCTAGCACCCATTTTTTAAGATTACATATATTTGAGTTTTCTTTTAGATACTAAGGGTTTCTCTTTGTGTCTTTGGATTTACAAGATCTTTTTGTAATTTTGAGGAATGTGTCGCCCATGTAACCCAAAATAAAGAAAGATTTTACCGTGATTTAAATACTTCCAACTTTTTCACAATCAAAACAAAAAAAATCGTGAAACCTAAACAATCGTATCTTTTGAGTTAGACATTAGTAGTTTTTTTATTGGTCAAGTTATATCCACATACCTATTTAAGAAGTTAAAGTTCAATTTAGATATAATTCAAGATAAAGCAGGATCTTCACTTTTGGGAGAGTCTACCAAGTATGAATGAATGTTACTCCTCGTCTTGAAAATGAAAATTCACAGCATTTATTTGTATGTGAGTGAAATTATTTGGAAAACCGTGACATCACCCTTTCGTATGTGAATTCACAAATGGATTCCATTCTATACCGTTCAAGAATGATTCTTCGAATAAAAATTAATTGTGGTGAATATACAATTTAAGCCGATATCATGATGAAGTGATCTGCTCGTCATTAAGATATTACTTCTATGACAATAGATAAAATTATATAAAAGATAAAAGAGATGAAGTAATGAAGAAACTATCATTGAGAAATAATCAGCATAAATATAGAAAAGTCATGCTCTATAATGAACTACTATCTCTGCTTTGCCAGAGTCATCTCAGCGCATTATTCATCAATTTACTTTGACTGACTAATTTAACTCATGATATGATACGTTTCTTTTAATCTTTTCATAATATTGTAGATTTTTCTTAACACTACAATATTATAAAAAAATATCAGAATGTGTTACCACTATTTGAACTATGTGCTAATCAGTATTTTTTGCAGAAACTAAGATTCAAACAGATCGAGGTTTTGTCTTTCATCAAGGGGGAGATTGTAAGTTCTCAGGTTTCACAGGCTTGAATTTCAAGGCCTTGAACCAGTTTTCAGAGCATTGAATCAGGTTTTACAGGCTTGAAGCTATTTCAAGGCCTTGAAACAGGATTCTAAGCCTTGACACTGTCTGACCTGTATGCATATTCTAAGGGGGAGTTTTTCTGAAGTCTTCTGATCTGATTCTATCTCTCTCACCCCAATGCTTGATCTGTTATTATTTAATGATGAAAGACAAACTATTTTGTTAAATTTAACACAATTTAATCCATCCGTTTGACTCAGTTTTGCAGGGAAATTTTATTTCCTAGTTTGCAGGATTGGTTTCCTAATCTGGATTTTGCAGGAAAGGAAACATGGAGAGAATGTGATTCTATGATCAATCAGACACTCTTAATAGCTTCCCAATCTGTTTAAAGACAATATCAAAACAATATCTAAGAAGATTATGATCAAACTATTTGTTGGAGAAGGCTGTTAAAAGAGTCAAAGTTGTTGCCTATAAAACAAGAAGTTTGTTGCTGAAAATCGGGGAAGATTTGCAGAGCTATGAGCTGTATAAGTAGAGCTCATTTTGAAGCAACAAGACACAAAACTCAACGGGGAAAAAGAGAGACACATTTTAGGATTGAAAAGCATCAAAGAAACGCATCATTCTCACAATCCAACTCACAGAAGATCACTTCATTCTTCACTGCAGTTTCACACTTCCAGTGCTCTTTATTAGTATATCATTTTTATACTACTTATCTCTCTCATTCTCAAGGATTGTTAAAAGTGAACAATAGATAATTCTTAGTTAATCAGTTAGCTAGAGCAGGTACTAGATATGATAGAGAGAACCACAAGCTATAACAGAGTAAGGCATATCTATGTGCTTGAGATCTAGGGCTTAGCTTTTGATTAATATGAATTGTGTTGAAAATCCTGTAGGGAGAAGATCCTTGAGGTGGAGACGTAAATCCAAGTGGACTGAACTCTATAAGTCCGGTGTCTCTTGCATTTACAGTTTCATTTGCATACTTAGTTTTTACATCTTTCAAACTAGTCTGTTTTCAAGGGTTTGAAACTCTTTTCAAGGCCTTGAAAAAGACTTCTCTATTTTCTTTCAAACTGTATTTCATTCCAAAGGCTTGAAACTGTTTTCAAGGCCTTGAACTTCATTGCTCTTCTTAGAAACTCTTCTCCTCCATAAGCTTTGCAAAAAGTTGGCATACTCTATTCAACCCCCCCCCTCTAGAGTATCTGTGCTGCATTTCTACTTGCATACTCCCCTTTCAATTGGTATCAGAGCTTGTGTCACTGTATAAATTTAACCATCTGGTGATCATGAGTACTGCAGTTGATGGTGGTTTCTCACATGGAAGAGCTGCTAACAGACCACCTCTATTTTATGGAGGTAATTTTGCTCACTGGAAAGCTCTGATGAAAATGTTCATCATTGATCAAGACATAGAGCTATGGACCATTATTCAGAATGGACCTCACACTTTCTACACAGAGAATGATGAGATTAAAACTCCCAAATCAGATGAATTTAACAGGATTTCAGGTTGTAAGACTAACAAGGAGATCTGGGATAAGCTTGTGGTGACATTTGAAGGAACCAGTCAAGTCAAGCAAGCTAAGATCAACATCTATCTCAGACAATATGAGCTATTCAAGATGAAAGCAGATGAGTCAATCAGAGAAATGTTCAAAAGTTTCACAGACATAGTCAATAACCTTGATTCACTTGGAAAGCATATTTCCAATGAAGAAAAGTGAGGAAGATTCTGAGAAGTCTACCAAAGGAAAAATGGGAACCAAAGACTACTGCAATTGAGGAAGCTCAAGATCTCTCATCACTACAACTTGATGACCTACAAGGGAAGCTAGTGACACATGAAATATCCATGAATGAAGCATATGGGGAGCTACCAGAAGGTGTCAAGAACTTAGCACTCAAGGCCAAAGAGAATGAGAAAATTCAAAGCCTTGAAACTGAGGATGATGATGAAGATCCATTTGCTTTGATTCCAAAATCCTTGACCAAAATCTTCAAGATGAAGAAAAACTTTGGAAAAAGACTTCAACAGAGAAAGACACATATCATCCAGTAGAAAGGACTACAAAGGTAAGTCTTCTTCACAAAGTAAATCAAACTTCATGAACTGTTTTGAGTGTGGTGATGCAGGACACTTGATAAGAGAATGTACACACAAGAAAAGCAAGAACTTTCAGAAGAAAGACCATGACAGGAGAAAGAAAGCTATGATAGATTCATAGAGTAATTCAGATACCTCAAGTGACTCTGAATCTGAAGAAGAACATGCCAACATGTGCTTCATCGCCAAGCATGATGAAAGTTCTGAAAAGAACATTGAGGTAATGGTAAACTGTTTGATTTCAAAACCAACAGGTGCTCTCTCAGGTTACCTCAGAACAATGTTTTTAAATGAAGAGGACTATCTAAAAGAGATTAGAGTTTTGAAAGAAAAAATTCTTGAGCAAGCAAAAGAGAATTTACAACTGGTTTTTCTGAATCAAAATCTTGAAATCTCTCAGAAGAAAACTGACAGTGATTTCAAGGCCTTGAAAACCAGTTTCAAATCCTTGAAAACACAAGTCAAGGAAGTAGTCACTGAGACCTCTTTACCGAGTGATAGCCTTGTTAATATGAGACATCAAGTTGATGAATTAGATAAACAAAATACTACTCTTACTGAGAAACTTCAAGAATCAGAATTATTCAAAGTCAAGCTTGCAGGCTCAGAACACAATTTGAACTTGATTCGTGGAGAAAGTTCAAAGTCTGTTCACAAAACTGTTATTGGATACAATCCAAATTTTTCAAGAAAGAACAATACCAGATTTGTGAAAGCTGGAAACAAAACTCCTCCTAAGTGTCATTCTTGCAATAAAATTGGTCATGTTAAGATGACTTGTCCTTCCAGAAGAAGAGACCCTCACATAATGAGGAACACTTTTCCATTTCAACACAATGGAGAAGTCAGACATATTTGGGTTCCTAAAGGGGTCATACCACCCAACGTGGTTGATCCTGGGTATGAGTCCACATTCCACACTTGGTCTAACAACTGGGTAAGGCAGTGCTTGGTGTTTGCAGGTTGTCACCAATGTCAAAGAAAATAAGTTGTTTATGGACACTGGCTGCTCAAGACACATGAGTGGAAAGAGATCTCTATTTTCAGAATTGAAAGAGCAATCTGAAGGTTCAATTAAAATTTGTGAAAAAGGAAAATGCAACATTCTTGGTATTGCTAAAGTTGATACAGATTCGGAAAACTCTATTTCTGATGTGTATCTAGTTGATGGCTCGAAATTTAGCTTGCTTAGTGTATCTCAACTTTGTGACAATGGCAATAAGGTTATCTTTGATAAAGAGATGTGTGTGGTGCAAAATGATAAATCAGGCAATTGCATTATCACAACCTCTAGATCAAACAATGTTTATACTTTTCAGACTAACAAAGTTGCAGGTAAAAGCTTGAAGTGTCTCAAGACCTTGAAATATGATTCAAAGCTTTGGCACAAAAAGCTTGGTCACATTAGTTTGCATACCTTGAACAAGTTGATCTCCAAAGATCTGGTAAGAGGATTACCATCTATCAAGTTCAAAGATGATGAAGTATGCAAAGCTTGTGCTCAGGGTAAGCAGACCAGAAGCTCATTCATGCCAAAGAAATTTGTAAGTACTACTAGAGCTATTGAATTACTTCATATGGATCTCTGTGGTCCTATGAGGACTCCAAATCCAAAAGGTAAGAGGTATATGCTAGCTATTGTAGATGATTATTCTAGATTTAATTGGGTTATTTTTCTGAAAGAAAAATATGAAGCCCTCTCTGAATTTTCAAAGCTTTGCAGAGAACTTCAAACCTTGAAAAACCTACCTATTGCTTCAATCAGAAGTGATCATGGTAGAGAGTTTGATCAATTAGAATTTGATTTTTTCTGTGTTAAGCATGGTATCTCTCACAATTTCTCTGCTCCTAGAACTCCTCAACATAATGGAGTTGTTGAAAGAAAGAACAGGACTCTTCAAGATATGTCAAGAACAATGCTTCTAGAAAACAAGCTGCCAAAACACTCTTGGGCAGAAGCTGTGAGTACATCAAATTACATTTTAAACAGGTGCTTGATCAGACCTATCTTGGAGAAGACCCCCTATGAAATCTACAAAGGGAGAAAGCCAAATATTTCATACTTCAAACCCTTGTTGCACATGTTTTGTCCACAGCAATGGTAAGGACAACTTGGGTAAGTTTGATGCAATAAGTGATGAAGGTATCTTTCTGGGTTACTCTCTTACTAGCAAGGCTTATAGAGTTTATAATAAGAGAACCAAGCTGGGTGAAGAAAGTATTCATGTTATTTTTGATGAAAGCTTTGATGGTTCTTTGAGTGAAAGTTTTGCAGACTTGAATCTGAACAAGCATGAATCAGAAGAAGAAGCTGAGAACTCACTTGGTTTCAAGAAAATTTCAGAAGGAAACAGAAGCCATTTTCAAGACCTATAAAACAAGTCTCAAGGCCTTGAAAAACAGAGATCAAAGCCTTGACAAGGATGATCATAAGATATGAGTGAATAGGCCACTACTACAAGACCAGAGAAGCAATATGGAGAGCCTGAACCCTGGTCTCCAAGAAAGAGATTCAAATATTTAAATATATCTCATCTCATCCAACTGACAACATCATCTCTGATCCAACCACTGGTACACAAATAAGATCACAGTTGAAGAATCCTTGTGCTTTTAATGCTTTTATCTCTCTTGTAGAACCCAAAACTGTGAAGGAAGCATTACAAGAAGCAGACTAGATTATAGCTATGCAGAGTGAACTCAATGAGTTTGAAAGAAATAAAGTGTGGAACCTAGTTCCCCCACCAACAAACCAGTCTATCATAGGTACCAGATGGGTGTTCAGAAACAAACTGGATGAGAATGACAAAGTGATCAGAAACAAAGCAAGGTTAGTTGCTCAAGGTTATAACCAAGAATAAGGTACTGATTATGAGGAAACTTTTGCTCCAGTTGCTAGGTTAGAAGCAATTAGAATTTTAATTTATTTTGCATCTCACAAGAACATGAAACTTTTTCAAATGGATGTAAAGTGTGCATTCTTGAATGGTTACTTGCAAGAGAAAGTTTATGTTGCACAACCTCCTGGTTTTGAAAGTGATAAGTTTCCAGATCATGTTTACAAACTTGACAAAGCTCTTTATGGTTTGAAACAAGCTCCGAGAGCTTGGTATGAAAGATTGTCAAAGTTTTTGCTTGAAAATGATTTCAAAAGAGGATTGGTAGACAAGACCCTTTTCATTAAGACTCATGAGAACGATTTACTTGTAGTTCAGATTTATGTTGATAATATTTTATGTGAAAATAGTGTGTGCTAATCCGCTTTCGCACTAAAAGGGAGAATTGAACTAAATGTTTAAAACAAGGGCTAAGAAAATGGAGAAACGAGTTAACAAAACTTATCAACTTAATGTACATTGATCCCTTAGAAAGACTTTAACATCACTTTCCTAGCTAGAAAGAGAGAGATACTAATTTGTAGGCGATAATTATTATATTCATTACCATAATTATTTTTCTAAACCTTATTCTATCAAATATTCTTTGGGACATGCTCATTTGTCCCACTCAGACTTCACTCTAAAAAGGTTTATTGCGTACTTGTAAGTAGCATATGTACTGTCCTTATAAATCTAGAACACATTAAATCCTATAGCCACTAATTTAAGATTTAGTTGTTGAACTTTTGATTTATTCGGAACTTAGGATAAATCTTTTTAAAATTTGACGCGGATTACTAGCGCGGATTACGCAAGCGTACGGTCAAGAAGTAGAGTGTCAGTATTTTTAGTACTCGGGTTGTCGATCCCACGGAGACAAGCACGTAACAAGTTTATAATAAACAATTTAATGTAGTTCACTAGGTAACCGGAGTAAAAGTGTGTGATTTGTGGTGTTGCCACCCCCAAACAAGTGGCTGTAATAACGACAGAGCAATGGTAAACTGAAATTAAGAAGAGGTTCTTAATCAATAAATGGAAAAATTAGGCAATCTCGTTGATCACCGACTGTTGTAAACTATGTCCAGATTATCTGAGCAACACGTTAACTATATTCTAATAAGCCGGATAACAGCGCTGACTATCTCCTGTCGGTCTCAAGTCTCTACTTCTCAGTCGACTACAATCTCCTATAGGTCTCTTGTGTCCACCGGTCCGTTCAAGTAGGCTAACTACATGTACGACAATGGGTCATGTCGGTCCACCGTTTTCCGAATCTACCCACACTTGGCCAATACTAACACATCTCTTCTCAGTCTCAGTGATACATGATTGATGATCAAGTCTCATCCTAGTTAATTAGAATCACTGTTGTGCATCGCTAACTAAGCAGTGTTTTCGGTTAATTACTCTATTAGCACTGAGAATTACGCACAGTACATGAACAATTGAATTAGAATAAAGCTAACTTTAAGCATGAACCAACTATTGAATAAACCCTAGTTCTTGAATCCTAGTTTATCTCCTAATCGTGTCACTCGAATAGAATTGCTAACATAAACAAGAAAATAGAATTGATTCAAAAGATGAAATCAATAAATCATGAAGCAAAGATCAATTCCGAAAAAGTAACATCGTTTACATGAAACCTAGGCTCTCACATGAGATGCCTTGCAAAAGTCGCTTAGCTACTCATAACTAAATATGAAATAACAAAGAGTTTCTCCATTAAAATTGAATAAGAAGCGCATAAGAAATCAAACGCAAAGAAGCTTCAATGATGGAATCCTCGTCGTCCGTCCCCTTTTTCCTCTCACGTTTATGTTCACAAGAAAATGAAGGCTCTTTCCAGAATAATGAAGAGCTCATTATATCTTCCCTCCATGCTATTTATCTTTAGCATAATTATCATTTAGAAATCTTTACTTATTGTCATGTTTTTTCCAGCGTCTGAAGACCCACAACTTTCAGTCTCAACATCATAGACTTATACCAAACCAAGAGCATTATCCTACCCACAAGATTCAACATTCTCAAAGGGAGAGATGGGAGGAGCGTTGCAGAAATCAAACAATTTCCGTTGCTTTATAACATATTTGATAAAGACTTCTCATGACTACTTATTCTAACTTTATTGATTTCCTTTTAGTACTATTGTTGTTGTTGTTTATCTTGTTCTATCTTAGTTTTTGCAATGAAGCCTCAATTTTTTTATCTTTTATCTAATTTCGATAATGTTATTTCATTTCTTTTTCCAGAAAAATAAGATCTTGCAAACCTACCCTCTCAGATACCAGGATCGACCAAATTCACCTATGACTTTGGAAAATCATATCAACATTCATAAGAATTATTATCACCAACAATGACCTACCGATACCAAAACGTCTTTTGACCTCCAACGAGAAGGTGAATAAGAGAGTGAAATTGTTAACAAAAGCGAAGTTTAGCTATGAAGAAATTCATATCGAGCATACGAGAACGAGTGAGGCAGTAACACCACACTCAAGTTGAAGATAAACACTCCATGGTGGAAGAAGAATGCACTTCGTGCATAGAAGATCAACGAAGATATGCAACATAGTACTGGAATAGAACTATAGATAAAATCTCCAACCACTCACATCGATCGATTAATTTGACATGGCCGGGGAAAGTCGTTGAAAGGCATTGAATCACACAAAGACATAATAAAAAAATATCCCTCAAAACGTTTATGGTGTCCTCCTTGAAACATACTAGCAACCTTATCGTACTCCAAGATCCAAAGAAGAAAGTTGTAAAGAGATACGATGCAAGGATATTTATTATCGCAGCTTAGTGTATTTTTTCTTAGTTTCTACCACGTAACAACATTTTACTTCTGCAGTAAGCCATTTTACTACCGTCTAAGTAAGATTATTTTCTGGAACGGGAAGGTTATAGCTTGCTAACTATGTTATTATTGTCCCATTTAGCCTCGAAGAACAATGCTATTCTGATATGCACATTAACAACATGCACATTAACAACAACCGCCTCCCCCCCCCCCCCCCCCCCCCCCCCCCCCAAAAAAAAAAAAAAAAAAAAATTAGGGTCGATCCAAGATTTTGTCACAAAGGGGACCAACATATTAAAGATATAAAAACAAATTAATGAATAACAAAATAGTGAAAATTATTGTGCAATTTTAATGAGGGCAAAGTGAATTCAATGAACAAAATACCAAGTAAAATTATAATTTTAAAAAGTTGAGTAGGGTTACGATCTCCACTAATCTCTACATGAATTCTGCCCTGCCTATTTATCACTTCTCTATTGGAAGATGGAAAAACTCTTAATAATTAATCTGTGTTAACAATATTTCGTGCAGCTATTCAAAGGTCATTTGACATGATCACTAGAAGTTGGTTGGTTACTTCTGAATATTGTATTTGTCATTAATCGGGTTTGAACCCGGTCCCTCATGCAGGGGCATCTAACACTCTCCCACTTGTACTAAGATCTTTTAAAATCTAATAAGTTACGTGATTTATAATAATTATGCTATTTTCATCCATTGTTCAGAAAAGATAAAAATTAAATTGAAAAATTGTTTTTTGTCGTTAACCTGATTTTAAAAAGTTGAGTGGGGTTACGATCTTCACTAATCTCTACATGAATTCTGCCCTGCCTATTTATCACTTCTCTAGTGGAAGATCGAAAAACACTTTAATAATTAATCTGTGGTAACAATATTTCGTGCAGCTATTCAAAAGTCATTTGACATGATCACTAGAAGTAGTTACTTCTGAATATTTATAGGCATGGCAGAATTTAAGATTTTTTTTTGAGATTTTTTTTTTGTCGTTAACAGGGTCTGAACCCCGGTACCTCGTGCAGGGGCTTTCAACACCCTACCACTTGAACTACCACCCTAGCTGCAGTTAATAAGATCTTTAAGATCTAATTAGTTTTTTTTGAGGTATTTAAGACCTAATAAGTTAGTGATGTATAATAATATTTTATACTATTTTCAACCATTGTTCAGAAAAGATAAAAATTGAATCGAGAAATTATTTTTGTCGTTATACCACTTGAACTACCACCATAGTTAATAAGATTTATAAGATCTAATAAGATACGCAATTTATAATAATAATTTATACTATTTTCAACCATTGTTCTTTTCTTTATCCAATCAACCATTGTCCAGAAAAGATAAAAATTGAATTGAAGAGTTGATGGGTTGATAATTGAACTTGTGAGTCTGGGCGGGGGAATTGGCTTAGTTTGGCAAAGATAAATTATTAGATAGATTCTTGAATGAGTGGTTGAGATGAAGTGTTTTTGTCTCTCTCTCCTCATCTCAACTACTCGTTCAATAATCTATCCAATAATCTATCTTTCCCAAACTAGGCCATTGTATGTCCCTTTTTCCACCGATCAAAACCCAAATTATGTGTGCTCCACAAAAGTTGAGACTTGTATGTCCCTTTCTCCACTAATCACAACCCTAATTATGTGGTGCTCCACAAAAGAAGCGTACTCCACAAGATTACAAGTCGCAAAATAATGTTTAATTGCACTGATTTTATGGAGCACCACACAATTTATTTGGCTACTGCTGAAGGGTTCTCATTGTTCTCACCTTTCAGGGGTGGATGTATTAAGGGGCACATGCCTCCTCTTTTCAAAAGCTTGATACTATATCACACATTTATTTTAGAATACAATTTCAATATACCCCTGAAAATTTTGTTAATGCGCCTTAACTATTGTAATTTTCTTCCCTCAAAACGTATATTTTCAAGCCCTTGAGTATTCAATATCTAGTAGAAGAACCCACCTATAAAACATAGTCACCGAAGGTTAGGTTTTCATACTCCGCTCTTCACCGCTCTAACTCTCTCTGGTCCGTGTCTCCAGGATTGTGGAACAAAGTCAACGAACATATCCTTGCCTTAGCAAATCCGTGAAGACTTTGGGTGGATGAAGATTGGATTCTTCTTGGGCTCATTTCTTAAGCCTGGTCCGCCAGCCAACTTAGCATTGCACTAGTTAGGTACGTAGGACATAATTCAACTCACCCTCTATCTTTCTTGGATATTTTTCTGTCTTCTTGTTCTTCTTGTTGATGTGGAGGAGTATTCTTGTAATCTAGTGATTTTTGTATTTTTTAATGTGAGTAGAATATTATATATAAACCTACAATTACTTTCTATTTACGGGTGAGGGAGAGGAGTTGAACCCGATACCTCTCACTCAACAATGGAATGGAGGGTCTTTAAGAAACTCATAGCTAACCTTAGGCCATAAGCCATTGGTTAAGCGATTCTGGATCAATTCGTAGTTTGTAGATTATGGGTAAGAGACACTTTCACCCCCTCAAGTTTTGTACAAAGGCACTTTCACCTCTTCCAGTTTGGATAAGGACACTGTCGCCCCTTTACTGTGACGAATCTAAGGACACTTAAGCTCATTACTTGTGGCGTTGTTACCCAGGGGTGGGGTTTTTTAGTACAAATAGTGGGTTTTTAGACAATTTTTCCCTCTTAAAGTATGGAACGACACAATCACGAGTGTAAATGCCTTGAAGTTGGATCATAAAGGAGTGAAAGTGTTCTTTGTGATAAATATGAAGGGATGAAAGGGTCTTTTACCTGTATATTATTGTTATGCAAATTTCTTTACCTGACTATTGTGTTGAATCTACCGAGTTTGACTAATGTGGTGAGTTTGTTGGTAGAAGTTCGCTCGGAGTGAAAAGTTTAGTCAGCGAGGGGACGATTATGACTTGTGTGGCGGAGTGTGTGTGTGTGTGTGTGTTTTTTTTTTTTTTTTTTTCAACAGTTTGTGACTTATAGGAGACCGTGTTAATGTTACATAGTGTAATTCATTTTCGGACAAACTTACTAGTGTAGTAATTGCTTATCCTATCATGAAAAAGTTAAGAGAGAGGGTTAAGTTTCTAAAACCTCAAGAAGGCTTCAGCTAACCTGGCATGTTCATTATCGAACACAGCTAAATCAAAACATCCAAGCATTTAATCAGAAAAAGAAAAGAAACAAGAACAGAGCCAAGCAGAGAAGATTGAACCGTGAAGCCATTGGCATTGGCTTTTGAAGAGAGAAGAGTGGAAAATGGCTTCTACAGGCTACGTCACCGTCAACTGGCAAGCAGGTGAAATAACAGCTCCGGTTGTGCTTACTTGCATCGTTGCTGCTTCCGGCGGGCTCATTTTTGGCTACGACATTGGGATTTCAGGTGTTCTTCTAATTTCATTCCTTAAACCCTTTCCTCTGTTTGTTGTTCTATCTATGTATAACAGTTTGTGTGATCACAACTCTATAGAGAAAATTTTTAGAGTTCCAAAAGAGCACCACATGGTGCTCTACAATCAATGAATGTGTGACAACCATTTACCGTAGAGTTGGTAAATTTATATGTACTTTTTTCATTGTATTTCAATTTCTTTTCACCTATGTAATACGCAACGGCTTATTACAATGAAATAGGGACAGAGCCAGAAATTAAATATGTTCTATGTTTTCAAATCCAAATATAAGTGGAATAGTTTTATATTTTTACTAAAGACGCCACTAATTTCTTTTTGTTAAAATGAGGTATTAGTGTCATTTTTCATAATTACGGTGAGCCACGTAACTTCACTATGCTACATGATAGCTGCGCTTTGACAACATATACAATGTGCAGTTCATAGGGCTGTTTGGATGAAGGATATTTTTTGGTTTTTATTTTTTTGAGAATGAGTGGTTAAAATGAGGAGAAAGAATATACAATGTATTCTCTTTGTTCACCTCAACCAATCAATCTAAAAAAAAAACTTAAAAACCAAGAAATCATCTATCCAAAGTCCAAACTATCTCAGTTGTTATGGGTTGGTTTGATATGACTTTTTAAATTTTTAAGTCGACTTTTTAGTTGTAAAAAAAGTTCGTCACAAACAAGTTGGTGAAAAAATATGTATGTGTTTAGTCAAAAAAATTGTGCTGTTAAAAAGTTGGCGATGCAACACTTTTGGTTGTTAGTAAAAATTACAATTTTATATTTTTTATATTGACTAATAAAATTATGATAGGTCAAATTAGTTGTTGTAATATGTTAATACAAAAAAAAAGTATAGATAAATTGGTAATTTTGTTGTTTAAAAAGAACAAAGTCCAAAAAAAAACTCGTGAAATCCAACTTTTTACAAAATCTAGTTATACATTATAAAGTCAAAAGTCATAACCCAAAAGTGAGGACAAAAAAGTTGCACAAAACATTTCAAAAAAGTTCGAAACATATAAAAAGTCCAAAGTTTATTAGACCATACCAAACCCACTCTACATCTCCGTTGGTGTCAAATGGTTGTTTCATGAGTGATCAAATAATCTCTCCCTGTCATGTGGTAGTGATTGAGTTAGCTGAAAATCCTAGTAATTAAAAGTGGAATATTATTTATTTTGACTCCTTAATTCAGATTTTTAATTTTTTTAACCAATGTACATGTTTGAAAAGTGAGAAAGGGCTTCAGTAGAATTATCACATTATCATTATGTTTATGTCAATGAAAATCAAATACTACATACAAAATTTTCTGTTTCCAGAAGTACTAAATTTCCCATGTTGTGTTACAGGGGGTGTAACAACCATGAAGCCATTTCTTGAGAAATTCTTCCCAGAAGTATTGAAGAAAGCAGCTGAGGCCGAAACCACCATGTACTGCACATACGATAGCCATGCCTTGACAGCTTTCACGTCATCGTTATACATAGCCGGTCTAGTGACTTCCTTGGTCGCTGGTCGCCTCACTGCAGCCATTGGCCGGAGAAACATCATGCTGCTCGGTGGTTGCACCTTCATAATTGGTTCTGCCATCAACGCTGCAGCTGAAAACATAGCAATGCTATTATTAGGCCGAATTTTTCTCGGTTTCGGCGTTGGTTTCACAAACCAGGTACACAACTAATTACATAATTAACAAAAACGACAAACTAGTTCATAATAATGATTGGGTTGTAAAAATGTTGAAATGAAGGCAACTCCAGTGTACCTCTCTGAAATGGCGCCCCCTAGATGGAGGGGAGCGTTCAACACCGGCTTCCAATTTTTCATCTCAACTGGGGTACTCATCGCCAACATCATAAATTTCGAGACAGCAAAGTTCGAATGGGGCTGGCGCTTTTCATTGGGGTTCGCGGTGGTCCCCGCAGCCATCATGACAATTGGGGCACTCGTCGTCTCAGACACCCCGAGCAGCCTCGTAGAGCGTGGGAAGGTGGACCAAGCCAGGCAGTCCCTGAGAAGAATACGGGGTCCACTCAATGACGTGGAGCCCGAGCTAGCCGACCTCATTAGGTCGAATGAGATAGCGAAAGCTGAATTAGAAGAGCCCTTTGTGACCCTATTCCAGAGACAGTATAGGCCTCACTTGGTGATGTCTCTAGCAATTCCGTTTTTCCACCAGATGACTGGGATCAATATCATTGCGTTTTATGCCCCCGTGTTGTTCCACTCACTGGGACTAGGGAGCAACACAGCTCTAATAGCGGCAATTATTCTCGGAGCTGTTAACCTTTGTTCTCTTCTCGTGTCTACTGTAGTTGTTGATCGCTTTGGTAGGAGGGTTCTATTTGTCGAAGGCGGTATTCAGATGATAATATGTGAGGTAAATCTACGTACTATGTGCTTGTTTGGGAACATTGATTTTCATATGTTTAGGTTAAAACCGGTCTTTTTAATTAATTTTGGTTGTGACAGTGTTTTGCATTTGAGATTAAAATATGTTTTGGACGAAAAATCTGCAGAAGATGTATTCTCTAGTTTGGACATAATCTCTCATATTATGCAGATTTCTAACTTCTACCAAACAGTTTTTGAATTTTCAAGTACTTTAAAATTACTTTAAATTTTAAACATCTTATTTCTCAGATTATGTTCAAACAATTATTTAGATTTTCAGCTAGTACCAAACATGTTTTATGTCACTGAGCCCAATGATTACCAAACATACAATGTTACTGAATAGTAATATTAAGGACTTCTATTTTATTTTTGTTTTGTTATTTTTTGGGTGAAATCTAGGCCGGGGTGGCTTGTTTGCTAGCAGCTGGGACGGGAGTTTCTGGGACGACTCCAATCACCAAGGAAAATGCGTTTGCTATGCTTACACTACTATGCATTTACTCTGCTGGGTTTGGTTGGTCCTGGGGGCCTCTAACTTGGCTCGTTCCGAGTGAAATATTTCCCATGAAAATTAGGACAATCGGGCAAAGCATTACCGTGGCTGTCAACTTTGCAACAACATTTGTGCTGTCTCAGACGTTCTTGTCAATGCTCTGTCACTTGAAATTCGGGGCGTTTCTCTTCTATGGTGGTTGGATTTGGGCGATGACTATGTTCATAGTGATGCTGTTGCCCGAAACCAAAGGGATTCCAATGGACTCTATGAACACTATATGGGAGAAGCATTGGTACTGGCAAAAATTTGTCAAGGCTGAGCATGTAAATCCCCGATACGACCAATAAACCCCTTTTGTGGGGGTAGTAAGTTGTAGCGCATAGAGTTGTAAGAACCTTTTAACAAGTTTTCTGTAAGAATATGTATCTTCATCAGTGAGAAGAGTTCCTTTAAAGTTGGGAGTAAACAACATTTATGTTTTCCAACTTAAGAGGGTTATTAGATAGTAGGGCAGTTAGTCGCATTATGTAAATATTTGATTTAACACATTTTGCAACCCGTACATGGCGTAGGGATTATCTAGCAATCTTTTGTGAAGATAGTTTTCATTTGCACTTTCCCTTTCTCGTCTAAAACCCTTCTAACTAAGACCTAAATTTATACTCACTTTCCCATTTCTTCGCTTTAAAGTAAATGATGATACACTTAAGATGATCAACCTTAGAAGCTCGAACTCAACATCAACTGAAAGCGGATGACCATGCCATACAAGAAAACTGCAGCTTCACGCAATGGGTTGGGTGATTGCGAGTGAAGCTGCAGTTTCCTTGTATGGCATGGTCATCCGCTTCGTTTTAAGTTAGTTAAAAATTAAAAAACCCATTGCTCTTGTAACAATATGTTGAGGACTTCGTTTTAAGTTTGTTAAAAAGCCAATAATTTCTTACTATCCAAATTTCCCAACAAATAGATAAAATCAGCCAAAAGCAGTCTTTTTACATTATGAATCTTCAATCTTGTCAATAGCCATTAGCCACCATTCAATTATTGAGAAACCCTATGCAGTGGAGCCAAATAGTCTGAAAGGAGATAGAGCTGAACATTATTATTGAAAGAACACAGTAGCAAATGTTCCTTAGATTTTATAAAATTTGTTTTCCTACAAAATTCAACGCTTGAGAAATTCACAAAAATAAGGAAGCAGTTACTCAAAAGAAATAGTTTGTTCTCTCTTTAAAAAAAAAAGAAATAGTTTGCACCTACCAAAAGTGTCGTTTCAGCTACCCTTATAATGTAAGGTCGTTGTTACCAAATAAAATAAAAATAATTAAAACGATTTGTCCTTGCCCCTCACAATATATGTAGCCAAAAAATTTGAAATGAAGGGTTCAGGACCTAAGTCACCCTGAGCGGGAGCGAAGCGGGAGCGCGAACTGGAGCGGGAGCGGGAAAACGTTTAATTTCAGAAAGATTGCATTTGAGAGCGTCACGAGAGCGTCTATATATAATATTTATTTAATGAAATTTTATGTAGAAAACTAATATTCTCATATGATAAAGTGATTTACGCATTAGAATACTTATTATTAAAGGGATTGTAAGTATTCATTTGTAAAATAGGTTGCTTCAATAAGGAAGAATAGTTTTTATATAGTTGAATTATCAAACTGACACGTAATAAGTTAAGATTAATCATCAAGCATAGCCCCAACTAATGGCAAATTGATTTTAAAAAGTAATTCGCCTACGAAAACGAGCTCTCTATTTTCTAGAGCGCCTTTAGAGCGAGGTTGGATCTCGAAAGCGCCAGAGCGAGGTTTGGGAGCGGGAGCGAGGCCCCTTCGAGAGGTTTTAGGTGACTAAGTTCAGGACTTTAGGTAAACAATCATTCATTGTGGGCCTGAATCTTAAAAATTTGAAAACAAATTGATAAAAGACACTTTCATCCCCTCAATTTTAGTGCAAAGACACTTTCATCCTTTCCGTGTGTCCAACTTTATGGCGCATGCACTCCGTCATTGTCACACAATTAGATTGGGGGTAGGAATACACCACTGATAGTAAATTCAAAACAACTTTACTCTTTTAGAGTATATAATGACAGCCAGAGCGTTTAAGTGTCCTTGAGTTCGGCACACTTAAGGGTGAAAGAATCATTTCCCAATCAAAATGGGAACCAAAGTATATCTGTGTGAAACTTGAGAGAGTAAAAGTATCTTTCACCCAAAAGAAATTAGATAATGGATTGTCCAAAACATGGCATCAACGTGGGTTTGGACTTGCAATAAAACTGTTTTTAAAACCCTGGTTAGGCAGGCTACAGCTACTACTAACCTGGCATTTGCAGACCAAACACAGCTGAATCAGAACAGAGCAAAGAAGTGAAGAGGGGAAAAATGGCTGCGGGGGGCTACACCGCCGTGGACCGTCACTCGGGTGAAATCAAGCAGAGCATAACAGCTTCGGTTGTGCTCACTTGCATCGTTGCAGCCTCAGGTGGACTCATTTTCGGATACGACATCGGAATTTCAGGTCTTCTTCTGACCTCCTTCGTTGAAATATCTCACTGTTCTTCTTTCTGTGATCAATATTATGCTTCTAGTTTCTCTATTTAGAAAACAGAGTTTACACAAGGGTCGGATTGCTCAATAAGTACACACCTGGGATAGTGATCTCGTTACCCTCTCCGATTTCGAAACCCAGCAACTGCCACATCTAATAGTTGGTTGGTTCATTTCTGTCCACAACTTTTTGTTGGGGGATTTTTGTCTAAGAATATGAAAGAACAACAACCTCCACGCCGCACCATACCATCGTCACCGCCTAAAACCCAAAATTCGGCACAAATGGTCAAGATTTTGGTGACCAAATTGGGGATTTTGCTTGGGTATTTTTCCCTTACACCCCCTCAGTTTGGAAAAATCACTTACACCCCTTTTGACTACCAAAAATTGTTGTCACCTGCACTTTTTACATGTATTTACTATGTCAGTTGGTAGCGTAAGTTTTCAAAATAAGTTTTTCGGACATATTTACCCTTTGCAGATGCTATAAAGGTCAATCCATCATTAACTTTGTAAACTCTACCTCGCGTTAATCCTAATCGCTTGTAGTAGCTGCACCATGTTCATAAATGCATATGAGACATGTGATGTAATATAAATATTTTATATGTGTTAAGAATATACATTGGACTGGACCTTTGCAGCCTCTGCAAATGTAAGTTTGTTCGAAAAGCTGATTTTGAAAAGTTTTATCATAAGAACTAGCATAGTGAATGCATAGAGGGGGTGTAAGTGACTACATGTTCGGTAGTCATAATGGGTGTAAGTGGTGTTTTCTAAACTGGAAGGGCTGTAAGTAAAGATTAACCAAAACTGAGGGGGTGTAACTGGATTTTACCAATTTTGTTTTGCTCGTTCTTCTTATTCCGCAGTACCTGGTAAAAAAATCTATACTCGTTCCGTCCTGCAAGGACAATCCATATTTTTTATCTTGATCTGTCTCAAAATAATTGTTCACTTACATTTTTAATGTAAAAAAATATAATAACGTTCCAATATTACTCATTCAAATTCATTGCACATAGTCTTGGAGGAAATAAAATTAAGGATAATAGTAGAAGATTAGAAATATCTTGTCAAAACTTGTAGTGAGTGCATTAATTGCATGTCTCTAAAAAAATTGAGATTTTAGATTGTCTTTACAGGATGAAAAAATATAATGAAGTTTCAGTATCACCCATTCAAATGCAGTGCATGTTTGGAACAATGATTTTAATCTGTTTGGATTAAAATCAGTTATTTTAATTTAATTTCGTGGTTATGACACAAAGTTTTTAATCTGAAAATCTGTGGATTAAAATAACCTAAGTGAAATTGTAGAATCTCCAAAATTGGAGATTATGTGACTGTATATCTCAGGAAAAATAATATTAATGTGTTCCTAACACTAGCATGGTCATAATTTATTTATAAGTCGGTGTATTAAAAAAATTGACAATGTAGCTATTTAATTATGTCAAATGGATGAAATTAATAATCTACACTTTCAGCTCATACCTAACGAGTTTTGATTTTCAGTTGAGCTAGATTATTCACCTAGAATATTTTCAGCCGATTTTTAAATTTTAAGATTACAAACAGGGCCTCAATGCACAGTCATGGAGAAAACAAAACCAAGAATAATAGTGAAAATATCTTGTCAAAACTTTTAGTGGAGTGCATTATTCCATGTATCTAAAAATGTTATAGTTTTGGACTGCCTTTACAAGACAGAGGGAATAATAACAACCTGTACCTAGCACACATGGACGGAGCTATTTTTATATGACATATTAAAATATGAACAATATGGAGCACCACGTGTCATTTGTTTTGAGAGCACACTAAATTCGATAACTTGTTTTTTTTCTGGAAGTTAGGAATATGAAATGCCTTCGAAATTTCACAATATTTTACAGGGGGTGTAACAACCATGGAACCATTTCTTGAGAAATTCTTTCCTTCTATAATGAGGAAATCCAACGAGGCCGAAACCAACATGTACTGCAGTTACGATAGCCAAATCTTGACGGCATTCACGTCATCATTATACCTAGCCGGTCTAGTGACTTCCCTGTTGGCTGGTCGCCTCACTGCTGCCTTGGGTCGGAGAAACATTATGGTGCTCGGTGGTTGCACTTTCCTAATCGGTGCTGCAATCAACGGTGCAGCTCAAAACTTAGCAATGCTAATCTTTGGTCGCATCTTGCTCGGTTTTGGTGTTGGTTTCACAAACCAGGTACACAACTAATCATATTACAAATACAAACCAGTGTCGTAGAACCCAAATTGACTTCTTACTAAGGGTGGACTCAAGTTTTCAAAATTAAATTTCACAATTATTTTAATTAATATTCAGATTAACCCCATAAAATTTACATTGCAACTCCACTCTACAACACAAAATTTAAATTTTGTACATATTTTATCTATATTTTTTATAACCATACTACAACAAATTGCTAGATCCTCTCCTACTTCGGACTAATGATTATTGTCAAACAAATGAAGGCAACTCCAGTGTACCTCTCGGAGATAGCCCCACCAAGATGGCGTGGAGCATTCAATGCCGGTTTCCAATTCTTCAATGGGATCGGCGTACTCATGGCCAACTGCATAAACTACGAAACAGCGAAGCTCAAATGGGGATGGCGTCTCTCGTTAGGGTTAGCCGTGGTCCCCGCAGCCGTCATGACAATTGGGGCCCTCCTCGTCTCAGACACCCCGAGCAGCCTCGTGCAACGTGGAAAGCTTGATCAAGCCAGACACTCTTTGAGGAAAATACGCGGTTTAGGAAACGACATTGAACCTGAGCTAGCCGATCTTGTTGAGTCGAATGAGGTAGCGAAAGAGGATGTAGAAGAGCCCTTTGTGACTATATTCGAGAGACAATATAGGCCTCACTTGGTGATGTCTATAGCAATCCCGTTTTTTCAGCAGCTGACTGGGATTAGTATCATTGCGTTTTATGCCCCCGTGCTTTTTCAGTCCGTTGGGCTCGGAAGCAACGCGGCTCTAATTGGAGCGATTATTTTGGGAGCTGTCAACTTGGTTTCGCTTCTTGTGTCCACTGTGGTCGTTGATCGTTTTGGGAGGAGGTTTCTATTTTTGGAAGGAGGTGTTCATATGTTAATCTGTCAGGTATAAAATCATTCAGACTCTTCATACCACTATTCATTGTAACAAAATTTATGACAACTGACGTTAGACATATATGCAGTTCAACATTTGTGACATTAAACTTGGAGCACTTTCAATTTTGTAGAGAAACTCCATGCACTTTTCATTTTGAGACAAATGAGCTCCAATTGTTAAGATGGTTAGATTAAATTAACCAAATTTACTGCAGTACCCATCACAGGATGAGTATCACAACCCATCACGTGACCTCATGTGACGGGTATTGTAGTAAATTTATGTTAATTTGATCTAACCATGTTAGCGATTGAAGGCTATTTGTCTCAGAATAAAAAGTACGGGTTTTTCTATGAAATTGAAAGTGCTTGAGCTTTAGTATCACGAGTGTAAAACTGTGTCATTTGTACTAAAATTTAAGGTTAACTAACAATTTTGTGTGAATGTGTACAGGTCGCGGTGGCTTGTCTACTTGCAGTTGCGACGGGAGTTTCTGGGACAAGTCCAATCTCCAAGGACAACGCGACAATAGTGCTCGTGCTAATGTGCATTTACGCTGCTGGATATGGCTGGTCGTGGGGACCGCTGAGTGTGCTCGTTCCAAGTGAAATATTTCCGATGAAAATCAGGACAACGGGACAGAGCATCAGCGTGGCAGTGAACTTTGCAACCACATTTGTTCTGTCGCAGACGTTCTTGACCATGCTCTGTCACTTCAAGTTTGGGGCGTTTCTCTTCTATGCTGGTTGGGTTGTGGCGATGACGGTCTTTGTGCTGTTATTTTTACCGGAAACCAAAGGGATTCCGATGAACTCCATGCAGAGGGTGTGGGAGAAACATTGGTATTGGGGTAAATATGTGAAATCTCAAGTTCTTCTAGCTCCAGGGTATGTTCAGTAGACGTTTTTATTTGTATGTGTGGATTTCAGGTTGTAAGAACCGCTCATTTGACAATGAAAGTTGGGGCTGAGATTATTTGGCCCCAAGATTAGAGGAGTTGGAGATAACCTCCGAAATACACAAATCGACTACAGAACGCACAACTCCTTGAAAAGGAAGTTGGCATTAACAAGGGGTATATGTAAATTCGGTTAGCTATATTTCAAAATCTAACAGTTTTCTTTTATAAATGCTAGAAAACTACGTGTAGTGCTAAGGAGGTTACTTCGTAATTATCCCTAACTCTAAGAGGGTATGCAGCACTTAGCCAGAAGTATGTTTAAAGATACAGGCAACTTCACAATGAATCAAAAGTAGTGATTGATACAAATACGTGGGTACCCTTGTTCTCTCTCTAACATTCATCCAAAGGCGGGATGTGCTGTGAAATATAGTGTTCGTCCGTCCATGTGATGCACGCTGATTGTTGTGAGCTTGGAGCACGTGAACACAGCGCAACAAAATATATGAGGTGTCATCTGCGGACGATCATGCTCCAAGAGGTAGCCCTAAATCGCTTCCGCTGTGATTAACTGTCTAGGGTTGATTTGTAAAGATTTTTCTTCATTGGTATCAGAGCCCTAGCGTGTGTTTCGTGGCTCAAAATTCGGTCAAGCTCGTACCTGTACCCTCGGCCCCGTTTTTCGTGCAAATAATATACCATCGCGTAGATCTTTCCGCAAGGATTCCAGAAATAAAAATTTTGTAATTTTTGGATAAATGAACTAAAAGTTATGGCCGTTTTCGTATTCTGCCTGAACTTCGCGGTAGAATTTAGATATGTAAAATAAAAAAAAGGGTAAAGACAAAAACCACCCTCCATTTATGAGGAAAATACATTTTCCCCCTGATTTATGGGGAAAATACATTTTGCACCCCCTGTCAGTGGATGGAGGGTGGACATATACCACCCTTTTGTTACAATCCGTTAGTGGACGGGTGCAAACTTACTTTTTGTGACCATTTTACCCTTATAAATTCTGGACAAATAACACCATTTTTTTGTTTATTACTGAATTCATCATGTACTTGGTGTTCTTGAGCACCGCCTCCACTACAACCACACGACCGCTGCCACGCTAACGACGACGACGACGACAACAACAACAACAAAAACAAATTTGCAGAGTAGAACCTGTAATTAAGCGACCAAATTCTCCAAAAACTCACCTGGAAGTCCCACCTGAAGTAAACACCACTAGCATCAGTACCAATTAGCTTACAATCTTGAATCATAACATCTAACTCCAGTCTGGGAGAAACTTTATCATTTTATAGCCTTTGTCAACAGCAGTCAGAATTGCTATCCTTACTGCCATGGCCTCCAAGATATGGGTTTTTCAATCCTTTGTACTGGGCATTTGGTAATTCATAAAATTCACAAGACTTTGGGAACCAAACCAAACCAAACCAAACCAAACCAAACCAAACCAAACCAAACCAAACCAAACCAAACCAAACCTGTGTAACCCAAAATGGCGTTAAGAGAAGGAGAGGTGGCTGAATGTCTTCTCGATCAATTACATCCGACGTCGACCACCATCCACAGTCGGAGAGCAAACTCAGAGAGATTAGTTTCCTATGGTGGTGGTGGTGGTGGTATTTAGAGACAAAATCCAGAACTTGACAAATACGATTCAACAACATTCGCCCCTTACCGCCGTCGGCCAGTAACTCATCGAAAAACAAACCAACCCAATCAAACCATCAAACCCTCGTTCTTGCCCCATCAATTTCGTCATCAACACAACAGTCGAACTAGAAGCCCCATCAATTTTGTCACCACCATCGTTCTGGTTGACTTTCTGACGGTGTGGTGGTCTGGTCCAAGGGCGGCTGCGGGTTCGACCGTTCGAGGACCTTATTGAAGGCGTCGTTGGGAGAAGCCTCACGGACGTCGAGGAACTCGCTTAGCGCTGGCGACACCGATGAGACCAAAAGCATACCTCTGGGTCGCCGCCGGGAGGCGGAGACCCAACCACCGTTTTCGACAGCCTCTTTCTTCGTCTCGACCTCGTTATCGTCACCGTTTTCAGTTCCTCCGGAGTAGAAGCCACCATGGTCGGGCTCTTCACCAGGATCTGCAGCGACGAGACTCGTCTATCGAGTGGACAGTGAACCTGACATTGATTTCAAATGGTGGTGTGGTGGTCTGGTGGCTTTTGGTTGAGAAGAGCAGAGGGAGAGGGAGAGATAGAGGGAGAGATAGCAGATCGATCGGGAGAGAAGAGAGGAGGGAGAGAGAGAGGGGGAAGAGATAAGATTGTTAGGGTTAGGAAATGAGGAGAAAATGTATTTATAGTGGGGTAATATCTTAATTTTCAGGGGTATGTTTGTCTTCTCACCCCTCCGTCAGTGTGCTGTTAGTTTTTAACTATGACAAGGGTGAAAAACGTATTTTCCCCATAAAGCAGGGGGGAAAATGTATTTTCTCCATAAATGGGGGGTGGAAAATGTCTTTTACCCATAAAAAATGTTTTCCATATGTGTTAAAATCGAGACTTGAACACATGGTTGGAATCAGGACGGCAAGCACGTTAGTGCAAGCCTCGCCAGAAACGGACCGCCGGAAGGCGGCATGTATGCTTCAATAGCCGACGGGCACCGTGATAACTCCCCACTATGATTTATTTGTGAGCATTATTTGAGGGGTATTTATGTCAATATTGAGTGTTTTAGCCAGATTTCAACCTTGGTTAGCCTCGGAATTACGACTAAGTGTGTTGAGCCTCTTCATGAATTAGTGCCTTATTTCATGCATATTTTTGATATAATCACGAGGTCTGTTCGTGTTGTCTATGCGGGGACAAGACCTGTAAGACAGTGGGAAATAAAACAGGGAAGGCACGAGGAGGAGCTGAGGAGGCTGAGGAAGCATAAAATGAGTATAAAAGGTTGTTGTGTGCGTAGCTGTCTGCGTAGCTACGCAGCAAATACGCAAGCAACAAGGAAAGAGGAGTAGAATTTGGCTAAGTCAGGATAGTTCAAGCTGATGTCTGCGTAGCTACGCAGCAATTACGCAGACAGTAAGGAAGAAGAGAGAAAAAGGGGAAAAGACAAGGCCATAAGACCTTGTCTGCGTAGTTACCAACAGTTAGGCAGGTAGGGGAGAAAACTATGGAAATTGAAGCTCACAAGACCCTGTCTGCGTAGTTGCCAGCAGTTACACAGATAGTTACGCAGGCACGGACGAAAAGTGAAGAAAAGAAGCCAAACATGGTACTATCTGTGTAACTGTATGCGTAGCTAACATCGGTTACGCAGGCAGTGCAGAATTCTGAGGCGGTTTGGATAGTTGCAGTTTCGTAATTCTAGGCAGTCTTTTTGGAAACGTTTCAACACTATATAAAGGAACGTCCAGATCTCGTTTTTGACATAGAACAACACCCAAGGAGAAGTCTAAGCATCCTCAGAGAGCACAGAAGCGCAGATCCAGAATTCAAGATACTCATTTGATCTCATTCTCTCTTTATTTCAGAAACAAGGTTATTTAATTATGTCTCTTAGTAGCTAAAATCTTTACCTAGGTTCTCGGTGAACCTAGGGTTTCGCATCCAGTACTTCGTTCTGTTTTGAATATGGATTCCTGATCTTAGGATCTTAATATCAACAAATTTATTTGTTATTCTGTCTTTGATTTTATTATCTATGCATGAACGGAGTCGCGAACCAGAATTGCTATCGACTCATCCCGGTACACAAGAGTGACTTGTTAGGGTTAGGAAGAGAAGACAAAATTTAGCACCTTACCCTGATGTACCGAACAGAGAATGGGAAACAGGACTATATTACCTGAGCGTTTGACCAATTGTTAACGGTTTTTACCGATGTCGTAGGATAAGTCATAAACCCCACCAGCCTTAGAATAATATTGCAAATCTAGGTAAACCCACAGGACCCGAAAATCTTTAGAATTGTGACAGGGTGTAGAAACAAAGATGAGACTACACCAACGGTAACATGGTACCAATAAACTAACTGCTCTGTGTTTTCATATAAAAAATAATGAAAATATGGAAAACCCTAGGGGATCCTTAAATCTAGTATCTCAAACCCTAGATTTACAACCTGAAGCATTATTCAGAAAACTCTAACAAAAATATTTACCTTTCATTACTTAGTTCGTAATCATAAACTCCCAAAATATTCCTCCTTTTTACACTCTGCTTGTTGAAACTGATTACTTCAGACAACCTGCAAAAGTTTTCGTGGGATCGATAATCTGAGTTGAAAATACTCTCTATATTACTTGATTCGATACTTACGAATATCACGTTAAATTGTGCATCACACTGCCCACATGCGTGCCAGTTTAGCTACGCTAGATGACATGTTAACCTGGGTTGGCGTGGCTGTGACACGTTACATGGATGCTGATGTGGCTGCTGACGTGGCAATGGCATGGCTGCTAACGCGGCAAGATGATGTGGCGTGCAGAGTCATCCTAGAGGCTGACATGATTGTTGACGTGTTGCTGACTGGATAGCCGCATGGGTGTTTGAGTCAGCAATCGCTTACGTGACTCGGAGTCCCCGAGTGGCGCGTGATGGAGGTGAGCTCGACAACGCGTGATGGCGCTTTTTCCCATCCTCCGGCCACCGTTTTGTCATATTTTTTGTAGCTTCCATATTTTTTTTTTTAATATTTTAGGTACTTTTACAATTTATTTTAAAAATCAGATTTTTTTTTTTAATTATGAGATTAAATAATTATTATTTGCACACTTCTCGAGGAAATTGGGAGCTTTAAAACGCATTTTCGACCCCAATTTTTTATGGAGACTAAACTTATTTTTCCATACTGTCTACTATAGGATGTTATAATATAGGAGGTTTAGGCATATATTTATTTAATTATTTAGAGTAATTAAATAAATGGTTATTTTTTTTAGTAATTACTAGATAATTCAGAAAATTTCTTTAAAATTTCAGAATGCCTTTTATTCTATTTCATACATCTTTTTGGGTTGAATGTATGTGTTTTGTTCATAGATGTATCATAGATGTGACTGTTTATTAAATTGTGGTATGGATTTAATTTTTATAATTTGTAAATGGGTAAAAGACAATTTTCACCGTTGTTTAAATACATTTTACCCCTACACTATGGATAAATACTTTTTGGTCCTCTGTCAGAGTTGAAACTAACGACACATTAGCGGAGGGGCTAGGATAGAATTTTCTTTTCTCCCCTATGTTAATGTGCCGTTAGTTTTAACTCTTACAGAGGGAAGGAGACAGAGAGGGGGGGGGGGGGGAGGGGAAAGTAGAGGGTAGAGAGACGGGAGGGGGAGATGAAGGTGGGTTAGCAGTTGGTTGGCAGTTAATTGCTTGCTCTTGGCTGGGTCTTGCTGGATGGATTGAAAGGGTTTAGATTGTGATGGGTCTGGGTATTCGTGTTTGTGGGTATTCATGTTTCCTCCTCCTCCTCCTCCTCCTCCTCCTCCTCCTCCTCCTTCTCCTCCTCCTTCTTCTGCTTCTTCTTCTTCTTCTTCTTCTTCTTCTTCTTCTTCTTCTTCTTCTTCTTCTTCTTCTTCTTCTTCTTCTTCTTCTTCTTCTTCTTCTTCTTCTTCTTCTTCTTCTTCTTCTTCTTCTTCTTCTTCTTCTTCTTCTTCTTCTTCTTCTTCTTCTTCTTCTTCTTCTTCTTCTTCTTTAAAGTTTGTGTAATCTTCTATAATCCACTTAGTTTGTTTTTATTGTTGGTGTTTCTGGTGGTGTTGTAGGTGTGTATTCAGTGGTGGAGGTGGTGGTCGAGGTGGTGGGGATTTGGTGGTAGTGGAGGTGGTTCTCAAGAACACAAACAACATCAAGAACATGACGAATTCAATGATAAACAAAAAATGTGTTATATGTCTACAATTTGTAAGGGTAAAATGGTCTTAAAAAAGTTAGTTTGCACACCCCACTTACGGATTGTATAGAAGGGTGATATCTGTCCACCCTCAATCCACTGAGAGGGGACCAAAAAGTATTTATCCATAGTGCAGGGGGTAATTTATTCCATAACACAAGTGTGGAATATCTTTTACCCTTTGTAAATTTATTATGTAATCAAAATACGACATGCGAGTCGTGCCTCACTTGTATTCACCTACTGCCCTCATTTGGAGGTTATTCTTATTAAAAATAAGATAGTTAGTTAGCGAGTTTAAAGATTGAAGACTCAAGAAATGGCCAAACCGATGAAAATAGAGCATGATGCGTGGAGCAAAGACGAATTCAAGGACTTCGCGAGAGTGTTCTCAAGAGAAGACGATGCAAGGAACTGAATTCAAGATTTTCACCAGACCATGTCCTCATTGATGAGAATACAAAACTTAGAGGCCGCCATGCTTATTTTCTTTGTGCTCATGTATGTCTGTTCTTACTTTCTTATTTGCGTGTGATTTAATACATCTGTATATATTGTATAATCTCTCATGCTAAAAAAAAAGTAGCTCACATTAGAGACAAGATTAAAATTGATAAGGCAACAACCCCATATCCGTCTCGGACAAGACCGGGAGGGAGCTACTTAACAGAAACGCTGAACTTAAAACCAATAAAATCCATAACACATAATTTTAAAATTAAACTACTACATTAAGTTTGAAGTCTCATACACGAGCTGATAACTACTAACATTATAACTAAACTAACATAACTAGATTACCGATGCGCTTTCTCGCGTGCTATTCGCGAGTATACGAATCAAGTAGTATAGAGAGTATTACGACTCAGATTATCGATCCCACAGAGACTTTGTAGGTTTTTCTAGCAATCAGTTTAAACGAACATAGTGTAAAAAGGAGGAATATTTTGAGAGTTTGCTTACTAACTAAGTACTGAAAGTAAATAACTGAAACGTAAATCTTTTTGTGAGAATTTTCTGAATAATCTTAACGTTGTAAAACTAGGGTTTGAGATACTAGATTCCAGGATCCCCTAGGGTTTCTTCAGATTTTTGTTCTAGTTTGATATGAAAACACACAACAGTCTCGTTATCCGTGCCACATACCTGTTGTGAAGTATCTTTTCTTTTCCTGCACGTTATCACAATCTTGCAGACTGTCGGAATCCTGTTGAGCTGCATAGGTCTGGAGTCTCGTTCTAAGTCTGCTAGGATTTCTAACCTTTCCTAAAGGCCTGGGTCAGATTCTCTAACAGTTGGTCAAACGATTTCAGGCTAGTCCTAACTCCCCTTCTCTGGTCGGTCTATCCGGGTAAGGTGCTAAATTCTGTCTTCTCTTCCTAACCCTAACCGGATGTTTTCACCTACCGGCTCGAGTCTGTAGCAATCCTGGTTAGCTAATCCGATCATGTATGAGCAGTAAAATTCAAAGACAGAAAAACGAATAAAGCTGCTGATATTAAGAAACTGCAATCATGAATCCTTAGTCAAAACGTAGAACTAATCCTTGAGTACGAAACCCTAGCTTCACCGAGAACCTAGGTAAAATGTTTAGCTACTGAAATTCATAACGTAAATAACACAGTTTTTGAATGAGAGAGCGAATAAGATCAAACTAGGTCTTCGAATCTGGAATCGCGCTTCCGTGCTTTGCGGGGATGCTCAGACTTCTCCTTGGATGTGTTGATCTCCTTTAAAACGAGCCTGGACGAGTCTTTATATTGTGCTGAAGAAGTTTCTGGAAACTACCTATATTTACAAAACTGCCACCGACCAAAACCGCCTCGGTGTACGTGTTGTGTGCGTAAAATACGCACAAGATGTGCGTATAATACGCACACAGTGGCCCTGGGTGTCTCCTCTTGTGCGTATTTTTCTTCCTTTGTGCGTATAATACGCACACAGTGCCTTCACCCTCCACTTCTCTTCTTTTCTTCGTGCGTATTTTGACCCTGTGTGCGTATAATACGCACATGACGTGCATATAATACGCACACAGTGAGCCTGCCTGCCAAAAATCACCCCATGTCCTTGCTGTGTGCGTATAATACGCACACAGTAAACTTCTCAGCTCACTTTTTGCCTCCTTTGCCTCGGCTTGCGTTTTGACCCGAAACTTTGTCAAAATTACCAAAATACCCCTGGGTCAAAACCGCTCCAAATTCCGCCCAAGCCCAAATCTTGTCATAGGAAACTGCTGACTGAATTTGGGAGACAAAATCTGAACTCGACTCCGGAAACCCAGGCCCGTTGTCATGATTACCAAAATACCCCTGGATCAAAACCGTCCTGGAAATCGTCACGAACATGAAATAGTTGCTCCTGATTCCGGACACCGGAAACCGAGACTCCTTACTCGGACGTGGCTGTCCGGGACCCATACTTGACGGGAGTCGGTTTTTCGGCCGGACTCCGTTTCAAACCTGTTTTCGGAAAGCCCTTGACGTCTTCGTTCTTTTTCCCCTGGTTTCACTTAAAAATTCCAAGTAGAGCTCAAGATATTGTCAACCAGGTTTGTCCCGGTCATTCTCGGTTTTGGCGTTCTCAGCTTCCTCGGCTCTCGTCCCTGCAATCTTGCTTCATTCCCGGCTCCTGCACAAGTCCTGTCCCTGCGTAGACAACACGAACAAAAACCCGTGATCATATCTCAAAATGCGCAAAATAAGCAAAAAATCGTGAAGAGATTATGAACTTCTCGTTCTCACTTCCGAGGCTTTTTAAGGGTGAATTCTAGCTAAAACACGGCTTTTCGACACAAACGCACATCATTCTGGGTTAAAAGATAACCCCTTGTGGGGAGTTATCAAATACCCCCACACTAAACATTGCTCGTCCCGAGCAACTTTGAGCTATATACTACCAATGCATACTATCCCGAATCAATCCAGAGCGGTGTAACTGCACTTATTTAAAAACAGTATTACTATGATAAAAACAGTGTATCTCTTTGGTGAGACTGGACAATCTCTTCAAGTCAAACTAAACATCATTAAGTTCTCATATTCCCATAGATTTCTGGAACTGCGGTGATCGGAAGAACTTGCGGCTAGCCTAGGTTAGGAACAAGCACGAACACTTCTTACTTCTGCTTTCGCACGCAAACCGAACGTATCCCTAATGCACACCTTCCGTGCTTTTACTCCGGGTGTAATGTAATCTGCCAGCTTTGGGACGGTAGGATAAGTCATTTAGAAGCGATGTCCTAAACGTCACAACACTCACACATACCCCCTATCTCACACTCCCTCACCAAGATGATAGAAACAGACCCAAATCACCTAAGATTCTGGACACTCAATTTCCCCATTCCCGATATAACTGCCGTTCTCGTGGCCACAACTGTGAACGAATGTGAAACTGTGATAAAAATTGTCGGCCTGACATTTTGAAATAAAATCAATCAAACACCCTGAATTTTCTGCCTTTGATACTTTTTTTTTTTTATTTTCTTCATCTTTTTTTTTTCTTTTTTTTTCTCATTTTTTTTGCGGGGAAACACAATAAACAACAATAATATAAACCAGACCAACTCTATGATAAACAAAAATCGTGGGGTGGCAGAAAAAATATTGAAATGAAATATGAAACAACTACCCCCACACTAATTTCGAATCATGTAGTCAATCTGTAAAATAATCGTGCTTTTCCAACCGACCCTCCTCACTCCAAGTATGTCTAAATCGCACATCGCGTCCTCCAATAAACCCTGTCAACCCAAGTTCCCCATGTCCTACAAAAAAATTCACGTACTACGACACTCCTCTTGTGCTCACGGTGTAATGTCGTGAGTCACCGCCACACCGAAGTGTACTGCCGTCACTATCTCACCCTTACACATCATCAAATAAAATATGACGCTCATCCACTTTCAAATATGACAAATCTGATCTACCCCAGAAAATCCCCCTCAAACTCCCTCGTGCCTTGATGCGTAGGAAGGGTAAAAATACTAACAATGATGCGAGTATAAGAAAAAACAACTTTCTAGGTCAAAAGATTACCAAGAGAAGGTTATAATGGATCAATGGGGCTCACTAGTGGACCTAAGGCACGAGACAGGATGTGAGGTCCCCTATGGCCTATCACTCCACCAAATGGTGTGGTGATCGTGATGGCGGGTTGACGACTACCTGGTGACGGCGGTCTGGCAGCTAGTGGGATACTTTGCTCGGGAGAAAGCTACTTACGTTTTCTGAAGTGCATTAGCTCTATACAATACCCTAGACAGATTCTAGCAGCTCTTCCTCACCTAATTTCGTCCACATTCGGGAAATTTTCTATCATTAAGCTCTCTCTCAAGTTTTAAGCTAAATCCTTCGCCCAGTCTCAAAATTTTCATTTTTTTTATCCATTTATCCTTTTTAAAATAAAAAGTAATGCAGTTATAACGCCACCACCCCCACACTGGATGGTGCCATGCCCTCATGGTACTAGTCATCAGGCATACAATCTGGATTGGATGAGCTGGCTTGCCTCATCGAATGGGAACAACTGGTAGCATATACGGAACAATAAAGCGAGAGACAGAAATAGAACGTGTGCACCCGGAGTCAGTTCTTACAGGTGCTGACTTTTGCGCAGATTCCGGTGGAGAATGACCATTGAACGGTCACCGGAAAATTTCTCCACGGAAGTTGTCAACCTTCCGGGCTTTGTATGCGCTCTTCAAATGTGCAATCCCCGAGCACCATTGTGTGTGACAGTGTGCTCCCATATGGTCGAGTATAATTTTGTACACCGGGGTCGATTGCTGTGTTGTGCAGAAAAACTATTCCTAAAAAATCTCCAACTCGTACAAGTCCCTCCGCTGATCGAGTGTTCCAGAGCGCACCGGGTCGATTCTTCAAGTTTTCGAAATTTGCCTTTTCTCTCTTCTTTCGCCTTTCCTTCTGCAAAATTTTCTAAATTTGCTTCAAACTCCACGGATCTGTGTATGGAGGTTGAGAGAGAAAAGAGGCCAAAAATGGCTCCAAACCATCGGCCTCCATTTTACCGAAATTACAAAAATGCCCCTCCTTTATAATTTGAAAAAACTGAATTTTTGTGTGTATAATACGCATACTGTGCGTATTATACGCACACAGTGGCATTGCGATGAAACTTTTATTTTTTTTATGAGGTTGGGCTGCTGTGTGTGTATTTTACGCACACTATGCGTACTATACGCACACAACAACTCATCCTGGTAATTTTATTTTTTTTTTCAAAATTTTGGTAGTCTGGTCTGCTGTGTGCGTATATTATGCACGAGCTATGCGTAAAATACGCACACCGCAACCTGGACATAGAATTTCTTTTTCTCTCTCTCTACCCACTGTTTGTGTATTATACGCACAGTGTGTACGTAAAATACGCATACATTGTATTTCTGTTCCGTTCAGTTCTCGTTTTCTGCTCTGTTGTGTCTGCACATGCTCAATTAAAAGTAAATACCCACTCATCTTACCTCTCTGAAAATTAAAAACTTAAAATAAAAACTGAAATAATTTAAACTAACTTACTATGTTGGGTTGCCTCCTAACCAGCGCTTGTAATTTACGGTCGACGGCCCGACCCAGTTACCTTATGTTTGCTCAAGGGACGTCAAAACAGTCCACGTGTAGGGTTTTGATCACGGATACGTAGCAGAAAAACATAATTTATCCATGCAATACCCTCCAAGGATCACAGGACAAGAGACATAACGATGGTAAGGGAAGAAATCAAGTTACACACCTTAAGGTTTCTCCTGTGACGACTTGTAACGTGAATTGTGTCACGTTCTCTATATTTGATCCACGCCTAGAGTTGAGATCTAGATCTTCCGTCTCCTTTGTGCTAGCCCGGAACGGAGGAAGAGGAAGAAGAAATCACGCAATACGAGGCAACAAGGAGGTGGCGTTCACCTTGTTGGGCCGACGGGAAGGGGGCGGCGGCAAGGGGGGCGTTCGGCCTCCTTGCTTGCTTGCTCTCTTTCCTTTTGTTCCCTTCCACTCAAGTTATGAACTAAAGGCTCATAAGTGTGGGAAGGAAGGAGCATCCTTGATATAGTCCAACAAAATCCTTGCCAACTACCTAAAGAACCTATTCTAGTCCTACTAGAATTCAGTTTAGTCCCTTCCTTGCAAATTAGTCCTACTAAGTTTGCAAGGTGTTGCAAAGTGATCCTTCTAATTAATTAATCCTATTAATTAATTCCCAAATCTAGTTCAAATCTATATAGCGTGTGACCCCATAGGTTCTATCTATTTGGTAGAAACAATTTGCTAATATGGAGCGGTTTCAAGCAAAACATCCATTCTAGCCAACTAATAGAATAGTCATCCTACAAACCTTGTACAAGTAATTGTATCATCCCTTTTTCTCTATATCCGGATTGGACACGAGACATATAAGTCACACTCGTATATCCAATCCATAGTTTCTCGATCCATGGGAATAGCCTTATTCGTGCAAATAACATCAATATCCTATATTGATTTATTTGAGTCTGGCCAGACATTCTATAAGCACTATCCCTCGAGTGGCCTCGAATATTTGCTCCCGTTATGTGGGAGGGACAAATTATATCTAACTCCACTACGATCTCTAAGCTTGCTTCTTATTGTATCCGGTACATGCCTTTGTAACTACCCAGTTACGATGTCGCGTTTGACGCTACCAAAATCACAATAATCCACAACTAGAGTATCTAGCGACTTCAAGTCTAAGGATGACAATACCATTGCACCACGAGACACACTTGTGACTTAACATAACGTGTATGTAGCCTTCTCAGAGATGGGTCAATCCGGTGCGCCATTACCTTTAATGCACACCCATGTGTTGGATCATGATATCTCTATATCAATCCAACCCCATACTAGTCTATAGATGATCGTCCTATTAATCATTATACTGGACTAGGGATATTTAAGATAAACAACACAATTGTAAATCTAAGGACTTCATTATATTAAATATCCAATAAATAATACAATGAATGTTCTAGCCAAAATAAATTCATACTAAACTAGATTGCCTCTAGGGCATCTATTCCAACAGTCTCCCACTTGCACTAGAGCCAATATGACGCACCTCGTATGCCCATGCTCCTAGTGTGCCCTTCGTGCTTCCACTGCACAAGCGGCTTTGTAAGTGGATCTGACAGATTCTCATCTGTAGGAATCTTGCATATCCGAACGTCTCCTCTATCGATAATATCTCGAATCAGATGGAACTTCCTAAGCACGTGCTTGGATTTCTGGTGTGACATGGGATCCTTTGATTGCGCGATCGCCCCAGTGTTGTCACAGTACAACTCAACTGGATCCGCAATGCTAGGAACCACACCAAGTTCAGAAACAAAATTTCTGATCCAAACAGCTTCCTTTGCTGCGCCATTTGCAGTAATGTACTCAGCCTCTGTTGTAGAATCAGCTACCGTTTCTTGCTTGGAACTCTTCCAGCTCACCGCTGCTCCATTCAGGCAAAACACATATCCCGATTGTGATCTAAAGTCATCTCTATCGGTTTGGAAGCTTGCATCCGTGTAACCCCTTACACGCAACTCCTCCTCACCGCCAAATATCAAGAAAGCATCCTTAGTTCTTCTTAAGTACTTTAGGATGTTCTTGACTGCAATCCTGTGACTCTCACCCGGATTCGATTGGTATATGCTTGTCATACTCAAGGCATATGACACATCTGGTCTAGTACATAACATGGCGTACATGATAGATCCTATGGCTGAGGCATAGGGAATTCTACTCATGCGTTCCTTCTAAATCTCATTGGAAGGACAACCACTCTTCGAAAGAGTGATTCCATGTGACATGGGCAAGAATCCCTTCTTGGAATCTTGCATGTGGAACCGCTTCAACACCTTGTCAATATATGTAATCTGACTTAGGCCTAGAAGTCTCTTAGATCTATCTCTATAGATCTTTATACCGAGTATATTGGCTGCTTCCCCTAAGTCCTTCATAGAGAAACACTTTCCTAGCCAATCTTTAACAGATTGCAGCATGGGAACGTTGTTTCCAATGAGTAGTATGTCATCCACATACAAGACCAGAAAAGCTACAAAGCTCCCACTAACCTTCTTGTAGACACAAGACTCATCTTCGTTTCTGATGAAGCCAAACTCTTTGACTACTTCATCAAAACGTCGATTCCAACTCCTAGAAGCTTGCCTCAATCCATAAATGGATCGTTGCAGCTTACAGACTTTGTTGGCTTGCTTTCGATCTTCAAAACCCTCTGGCTGTATCATATACACGTCCTCGAGGAGATTCCCATAAAGGAATGCTGTTTTGACATTCATCTGCCAAATCTCATAGTCGTGGTATGCTGCAATTGCAAGTAGGATTCGGATGGATTTGGTCATAGCGACTGGTGAAAAAGTTTCATCATAATCAATACCATGAATCTGTCTGAATCCTTTAGCCACCAATCGGCCCTTATAGGTAATCACATTACCATCCATGTCGATTTTCTTCTTCAAGACCCACGTGCACCCTATGGGCCGCGCCCCTTCGGGTGGTTCCACCGAAGTTTATACTTTGTTGGTATACATGGATTCCACCTCGGATCTCATGGCTTCTAGCCACTTCTTAGAGTCTGGCCCTTTTACGGCCTCTTCATAGGTAGTAGGCTCATCATCTATGAGCATCGTGTCACCGGAATCGGTCACGAGAAGTCCATACCTCTTGGGTTCCTGGCGCACTACTAGATCTACGAAGCTCTTGTGTTACCTGAACATGCTGTTCCACAACTGCTTGTGGTTCCTGTTCATGTTCCATAATCGGTTCAGTGATTTGTGGTTCTTGAATCTCTTCAAGTTCTACAGTCCTACCACTTGATTCTTTAGAGACAAATTCTCTTTCTAGAAACACGCCGGTCCGAGGAACAAACACTTTGTTCTCGGTTGGATTGTAGAAGTAGTAACCCTTGATTTCCTTAGGGTACCCCACAAATTTACACTTATCCGACTTTGGCCCTAGCTTGTCTGATTGTAAACGTTTTACATAGACATCGCAACCCCAAATCTTCATGAACGACAGTGTGGGACGCCTCTGACTCTACATCTCATGTGGTGTCTTCATGACTGATTTAGATGGAACACGGTTAATGGTGAAAGCTACACTTAATAGAGAATAGCCCCAAAATGATAATGGAAGATCGTTTTGAAACATCATAGATCGAACCATATCCAATAGGGTTCGATTCCTCCTCTTAGACACAACATTCCATTGTGGCGTTCCGGGTGGAGTGAGTTGGGACACGATCCCACACCCTCTAAGATAGCCGTCAAACTCTTGGCTCAAGTATTCTCCTCCACGATCCAATCGTAGGGCCTTGATACTTTTTCCAAGTTGCTTCTCTACTTCACTTTTGAATTCTTTGAACATTTCAAAGGATTCGGATTTGGCCCTCATAAGGTACACAAATCCATATCTACTGTAATCATCAGTAAATGTAATGAAGTAGACATAACCTACCCTGGCAGGCGTGGCAAATGGCCCACACACATCAGTATGTATGAGCGCCAATTGCTCACTAGTCCTCTCACCGTTCTTATTGAAAGGGGACTTTGTCATTTTTCCCAATAAACAAGCCTCACATGTCTCATATGATTCAAAATCAAATGAGTCTAGTAGTCCATCCTTATGGAGTCTAGATACACGTTTCTCGTTTATATGGCATAAACGACAGTGCCATAAGTAAGCAGGATTTAAATCATGTTTAATCCTCTTGGCATTAATTTTGTAGACAGGATTGCTTAGATCAAGGACATACAGTCCATTAAATAATTGCGCACTACAATAGTGAATATTATTAAAATAAAAGGAAAAAAAAATGTTCTTAATTGAAATAATAAAACTTTCCTTGTCCAAACAAGAAATAGAAATAATGTTTCTGCTCATATCAGGCACAAAATAGCAATTATTTAATTCTAGAACTAATCCTGAAGGCAGAGATAGCTCGCACACGCCCACGGCCAACGCAACAACTTTTGCTCCATTCCCAACGCGCCGATCTATCTCCCCTTTAACCAATCTTCTACTTCTCTTTAGATCCTGCACATATCGACAAATGTGAGATCCACATCCAATATCTAATAACCATGATGTAGAGACAGTTAAATTGACATCTACAACAAAAATACCTGGTGGTGGTGGAATCACTATTCCAAGCCTCTTGTCCTCCAGATACTTTGGGCAGTTCCTAATCTAGTGTCCAGGCTGACTGCAGTAGTGACACTCACCTTTAGTCACACCTTTGGCAATGCCACCAACAGGCTTAAGGGCAGGTTCCTTGGACTTGGCAATTGACTTGCCCTTGCCCTTGGAGGATAAGGCAAACCTTTTGCCCTTTCCTTTCTGCACCATCATAATGGTCTTGCCCTTACCCTTGTTGATTCTTTGTTCAGCTGTCCTCATCATATTGAGTAAATCTGGCAGTGGTTTCACGATCTCGTTCATGTTATAGTTCATGATGAACTGCACATAACTCTCGGGCAACGATTACAACACGAGATCGGTTGTCAACTCTTGGCGGACCGGGAACCCCAGTCGGGCGAGATTCTCCAAGTATCCGATCATACGGAGTACATGGGGTCCACCGGGTTCCCTTCTGCCAGATGACACTTGAATAATGACTTAGAGACCTCTTACCTCTCAACCCTTTCCTGCGCTTGGAAGAGCTTCTTCAGATGCTCGATCATATCGACAACATTCATGTTTTCGTGTTGCTTCTAAAGCTCAGAAGTCATGGTTCATAGCATAAGGCTGGCCGCATCATTAGCGTCATCAACACGCGTTTGATACGCCTTTAGGGCTGCAGGGGTATTGTTCTCTGGACCTGTTGGAACTTGCTCCTCTATTGCGTACAATTATTTCTCTTGCTTGAGAACGATTCTCAAGTTTCTGTACCAATCAAGGAAGTTGGTTCCACAGAGCTTGTCCTTCTCAAGGACAGATCGTAGGGAATGTTGTGAACTCGATGATTTGTTTGCCATTTGGAATTCTACAAAAAGGAAAATACGCAAGTTTTAGTATTTGTGAATTTTTGACTATATTCAATAATGGCTAGTTTATCAAATATAGCTCCCACTATTTTTCTACGGATTAATAACCATCATGTTAATGCGGAAAATATCTTTATATTTTCTAGTGGGCCAAGATCCATGTTTCATCTCCTTATGAGCTTGCTTTGGCAAGTCACCCATAATTTGACTACTTTAGGTAGGAACAATTCCAATTGCATCCCTTATGCAACTCTTGGTTCAATTGGGCAAATAACTCCTTATTAATCCATCCGCATGGATAATCCCAATTGATTGTCTCTAGGTTTTAATCCCATTAAACACCTAGTTTCTCCCAACCTCTTACTTAAACAATTTGCACACGAGGTATGCCATCGCACCACATCATTATTTACCAAGTCGCCATGCTTTGGCACGCACGATCTTGGGAAATCATGAAGATGATGAGTGTTTAAATAACGAGAAGACAAAACGCAATATTTGAATATTGAGGGATTTTCAATTCAATTTTAATTGTTTTTGTTGATCTATATCAACTGATCTATCAATTTGAGTTTGGGCACAACTCCGAATAATAGATCCGGGTTGTCTAATTATCTTATTATCCTAATTGAATGAATCATTCATACACCAACCACAAAATAATAAGACAATAAAATAAAACAACCACAAAACAAAATAAAACGTGATGTGAATATGGCCTTTTCTAGACTAAGATAATTCCAAGCCAATGGAATTATCTATGAACCCTAAAAGCAAACACATCTCCACGCGTCATCATCTTTTGGTCCATCCTTCATAGTCATGTGGAAAGCTCCATGCTCCATCTTTTGTGGCTTCTTTTGGCTTTGGGCTTCTTTTCTTCAATCTTTGCTAACAATCTATTCTATCTAGCACTATCTAACATCTATACTAAATAAAATAAATCTCACAAGTTGAGAAAAAATGGTTCGCAAGCCATAAAACCCTAATTAATTATTACAATTAATTGATCAGCTCGCAGGCCGTAAACCAAACCACAAAATTAAACAATCACACCAAACCACATCCTAAGGCCATATCCAATCACCATGCGATTTGCAAATAAACAGTTAAAATCCAATTTTAACGTGCTTGGTCAATTTTAATTGATTTTATAATTTTCGAGGGTTAAAACGGTCCATGGGGCCCAACAATCGAATTGCCCGGACCCCAAAAGAGGACCGCCAAGGCCTTGGGCCGGCCGGCCCCTAGCCCACATGGCTAGGCCGTGGGTTAGGGCTGCCCCGGCCCCTTGGACGTCCCTTACTTGGGCGGCAAGCAAGGAGGGTCGGTCCCCTAGGGGGCCCGAACCTCCTTTGGGAGTTGTTTCCAAAACAACTCCCTTGCTTGGTGCCCAAGTTTAGTTGTTTCTTTGTGTGAAAAGAACTCCTTCTTTCCATAGGATGCCCGAACCCTAGATCTAAGATCCTAAAATTTCTCAAACTCACTAATTCATGCATTCAATGCAAAAACTATGTCTTGTTATGACGAATTATTGACAAATTGCATCGTATGCTTGATTTGTCTTCTTTTACGCGATAAACAATAAATTTAAAGTGTAAAACTATCAAAACGTAACACATAAACCACGTTTATGCTCTACGACCTGTGGCTCTGATACCACTGTATGGTTTTGATCATGGATACGCAGCAGAAAAACATAATTTATCCATGCAATACCCTCCAAGGATCACAGGACAAGAGACATAACGATGGTAAGGAAATAAATCAAGTTACACACCTTAGGATTTCTCCTGTGATGACTTGTAACGTGAATTCTTTCACGTTCTCTATTGTTGATCCACACCTAGAGTTGAGATCTAGATCTTCCTTCTCCTTTGTGCTAGCTGGGAATGGAGGACGAGGAAGAAGAAATCATGCAACACGAGGCAACAAGGAGGTGGCGTCCTCCTTGTTGGCCCGACGGGAAAGGGGCGGCGGCAAGGGGGGCGTTCGGCCTCCTTGCTTGCTTGCTCTCTCTCCTTTTGTTCCCTCCCACTCAAGTTATGAACTAAAGGCTCATAAGTGTGGGAAGGAAGATGGAGCATCCTTTATATAGTCCAACAAATCCTTGCCAACTACCTAAAGGACCTATTCTAGTCCTACTAGAATTCGGTTTAGTCCCTTCCTTGCAAATTAGTCCCACTAAGTTGCAAGGTGTTGCAAAGTGATCCTTCTAATTAATTAATTATTAATTAATTCCCAAATCTAGTTCAACTCTATATAGCGTGTGACCCCATAGGTTCTATCTAGTTGGTAGCAACAATTTGCTAATATGGAGCGGTTTCTAGCAAAACATCCATTCTAGCCAACTAATAGAATAGTCATCCGACAAACCTTGTACAAGTAATTGTCTCATCCCTTTGTCTCTATATCCGGATTGGACACGAGACATACAAGTCACACTCGTATATCCAATCCATAGTTTCTCGATCCATGGGAATAGCCTTATTCGTGCAAATAACATCAATATCCTGTATCCATTTATTTGAGTCTGGCCAGACATTCTATAATCACTATCCCTCGAGTGGCCTCGGATATTTGCTCCCGTTATGTGGGAGGGACAAATTATATCTACGTCCACTATGATCTCTAAGCTTGCTTCTTATTGTATCCGGTACACGCCTTTATAACTACCCAGTTACGGTGTAGCGTTTGACGCTACCAAAATCACAATAATCCACAACTAGAATATCTAGCGACTTCAAGTATAAGGATGAAAATACCATTTCACCACAAGAAGCACTTGTGACTTAACATAACGTGTATGTAGCCTTCTCGGAGATGGGTCAATCCGGTGCGCCATTACCTCTAATTCACACCCATGTGTTGGATCATGATATCTCTATATCAATCCAACCCTATACTAGTCTATAGATGATCGTACTATTACTCATTATACTGGACTAGGGATATTTAAGATAAACAACACAATTGTAAATCTAAGGACTTCTTTATATTAAATATCCAATAAATAATACAATGAATGTTCTAGCCAAAATAAATTCATACTAAACTAGATTGCATCTAGGGCATCTATTCCAACACCACCTTGACGTCGCTTCTGGGCCCAAATATGGCTTGACCCGGTTTTCGCTCACCTTGAAATTTGTACTGTCATGCAGATTCTCCAATTCAACCACATCCCATGAAAGTACCTCTTTGATGATAAACGGTCCTGACCACTGAGATCTCAATTTTCCTGTGGAAAGCTGCTTCCGAGACTCGCAGAGAAGTACTTTCTGACGTTCTTGAAACTTCTTTGGTTGTGCTTAACTTTGATGGCTCGGGAGCGGTTTCAGCTCTAGGGTTGGTGGCTCTTTGAGTGACGGGACCAGGGCCAATTTCTTCCCACCTTTTCCGTCCGGCTGTAAACTGGTCCGGTTTTCAGCTTGCATGGCTTGCTCCTCCTGGAATCTCTCCTCGTTCTCTCTGTCCACTCTGTCAATCTCTGGCCATAGCTCATCCATCTCCTCGTTTTCTCATCCTTCTTCGACTATCTCCACTGCAAAGATGTCTTCATGTTCGTAATAATTCGGTATTTGCAGATTTTTGAAAACGGTGAACTTCACCTTTTCTTCATTAACCTGCATAGTCAATTATACGGTCTTGCAGTTTATCATGGCTTCTCCGGTAGAAAAAAACGGTCTGCCCAGAATGAGTGGTACTTCTCCTGCGTCCATGTCCAGAATTACAAAGTCAGCCGGAAAAATCAATTCTCCGACTTTCACCAGAATATCTTCAATAACTCCGTAAGCCTGCTTCACAGATTTGTTCGCCATCTGCAGCTTGATTCTGGTAGGCCTGGGTTCACCGAATTTCAAAGTTTTGAAAATCGATAACGGCATGAGATTGATACTGTCCCGTAGGTCACATAGAGCCTTCCCAGTGTAAGCATTACCTAGGGTCACCGGGATGACAAAACTGCCAGGGTCCTTCCTCTTCCTCGTTAGCCCATTCTTCACACAATTTCTCACTTCTGCCGTCAGATTTATCGTCTCGAAATCGATCATACGTTCCCGTCCATACAAAATATCTTTGAGGAATTTTGCATCAGTGGGCATATTTGCCAACGCATCCGCAGAGGGTATGTTGATCTGAAGCTGTTTGAACATCTCGAGAAATCAGGCGCAGTCTTTGCTATCGTCCCTCTTTTGTGTCTTCAAAGGACACAACACCTCCTTGGAGATAGGTATCGTTTCAGCTTCCTTCTTTTTCTGCACTGCATCCTGCTCAACCGAGCCCTTCGGCTGGTTGCCTTTGGCTGAGCTGTTATCCTGGCCGAAGACTTCGTGTTTGATTTCCTTCGAATTTTCTGCACGTGCATGGATAGGGTAGTGCGGATCTTGTAGTGCTACTCCACTCCGGGTGGTGATGGCATTAATCTGAGCATGTGGATTACTAACAGTGGTCGAGGGTAAGTTCCCTAGTTCTCTCTAAGTTCGTTGCTGTGATAACTGCCCAACCTGTACCTCCAAAGTGCACAGTGATGTTTTGGTAGATTGTAGGTCAGCCGCAAAGGCGTCCATATGTGAAAACCGGGATTCCATAGTCTGAAACATGGACTCGATTTTCTTCATCTGAGCATCGTACTGCTGTGCAGACGGGCCCGGATGAAACTGCGGTACTGGTGCGGCCTGTTGAGCCGGTGGCTTGTGCTGGAATCCTGGCGCATAAATTGCAGAACCGGAACCCGGGATGATCTCTCGTTCCCGATCTGTACCGACTCGGATCCCAATGCTGGTGTACGTAATTGGCACCTTCGTTTCTGAGCCCCTCAATGGATGTGTCCAAATCTGGTTTTCTTATTGCTGCAACATCCTTCTTCTCCTAGTAGACTTTCTTAACCAAGTCTTGCACGATCTTGCCCAGATTATCTATCTGGTCGTCTTCCACAAGTTCGGCTCGGGCCGTGATCCTGCGATCGTCAAACAGTCGAGTGTCCTGCTTGGCTAACTGCTTCATCAGCTCATTGGCACTGTGTTTGTCCACATGGTAGAGAAAGTTTCCTCCGGATTCTCTATCAATCCTGTCAGCACTCTTCCTGTCTAGGGCATGGTAGAATACCTGCAGGATCTTCGGGTCTCCAAAACCGTGGTTCGGGCATCTCTTTACCAATCTCATCAATCTGTCCCATGCGTCTACCACCGTCTCCCCCATATTCTGCTTGAATGACAGGATCTCGCTCTGTAGTTGAATGACCCAGGAAGCGGGGTAAAATTTGGCCAAAAAGTCCGGTCGCATCCTTCCTATGTAGTGATGGATCTGGGTGGTCGGGTTTCGAGCCAGTCTTTGGCCACTCAATATAGACAGTATGGGAAGAGATTTAGCATGAGTGTCTCTGCATCAACTCCCTTATATCGGACATTGTTGCAGTAGTCCTCGAATTCCCCGATGAAGTCGTTCGGGTTTTCGTCAGCTTTGCCATGGAATGGGCAGAGGGTCTGAATAGTCTGGATAGTGGTGGGTTTTATATCGAAGTGTTCTGCGGTGATCTCGGGCACCACAATAGCTGGCTCGTGTCCTCCCGTCGGGACCTCAAAATTTTCCACCAGCGCCTTTCCATACCTATTGTATGTCCTCTGGTTGTTCCGGGCAGCGAAACCTGCTGCGATCAGATCCTCGATGTACCGAGCCATCTGGGCCGAGGTACGTGTCTCTGGTGCCTCTTGGCCGGTTGTTGGATTTCCAAGAAAGTCTCCTTCGTTGTGGGCCATCCTGCTTTCGTTGTTTCTGCGGTTCTGTTCTGTGTAGAGTTTTTTTGGGTTTTCGAGCGGCTGCACCAAATTGCGAGGTAATCTGGGCATTCACTTAAAGTTCCTGAAAAACGAGGTCTCAAGAGCAGTGAGATAACGAAAAATAATAATAAAATTAAAAAATAAAAGTAAAAAACTCTGAAAATTAATTATGAATACGAAATAAACAATCAAAAGTCCCCGACAACGGCGCCAAAAACTTGATGCGCTTTGTAGCGTGCTATTCGCAAGTATACGAATCAAGTAGTATAGAGAGTATTACGACTCAGATTATCGATCCCACAGGGACTTTGCAGGTTTTTCTAGTAATCAGTTTTAACGAACATAGTGTAAAAAGGAGGAATATTTTGTGACTAGTAGGGGTTGTAATTGTCTTTTAGTATAACTTAAGGGGTCTCAATTATCTTTTACTTAAACTTCACACTTTTCGATAAAAATAAAAATGTTAATTCAAGATTTAAAATAATTTCTAGAAATACAAGTTTTTGTCCCCGTCCCGGCAATGTGATTCGGGTGTTGAAATAGTGAAGGGGTTGTTGGTTAAAAATTAAACAAGAAAAGTTTTATTAAAAATTACAAATAAATTGGGTCACAACACTTAGCTTACAAATTGGTTGATTAATAATTGTAAAATTTTACATTTTGCTAGTTTGTAAATGTCGTCGTGTCGTGTTAAGTATTTAGAATAAGTTTTCTTAAAACTGAATAATCTAAAATAATTGTTTAGTTACGATAGTAATTCTTTTTCATAAATATAAACTAGTTTTCATTTTCACTATTATAATATAACTTCTCTAAATAAATATCCACTTTCAGAAGTATAAAATCTATTAGTATTTAAAAACAGATGCGTTGTTTCGTATAAATCCGTTATTTAAAAAAAATATCTAAGAAATAAGCGTCGGGGTAGTAATTGGGTTGAACTAAAGACTACGTAGGATTCTCGATATGATTTGTAATATCAGACTAGTATTGTTGGACCTGCGATTGAAAAAGAAAGTATAATTCTTAGGTGACAGGACTGTAGACAAAGGTGAAGTTCATCTGTAGGAGTTTACGAGCTTATTGCTGTGGAATAAGGTAAGTGAACATGCCAAGCCTTGCGTGCCTAGCTCCTTTCGTGTCGTAATGTGATTTTTAATACTTGTCTCAAAATGTTCTTATGACTTATATGTCTTATTCGTGATTACTTTACATTTTAAAGAAGTTACTTGGATCTGATACTGTCACACAAAAATAATAATTCGTAATAACGTAAAGTGGAAAGAGTTGTGCGGGAGAAGCTTACTATTCTCGTGTTGATTTCTGTCACGCGGCCCGTGGTTATTATTTTATTGTTGTCGAGCTTGACTCGACCCGTGGTTATTATTTTATCATTGTCGACCTTGACTCGGCCCGTGGTTATTATTTTAGTATTGTCGAGCTTGACTCGGCCCGTGGTTATTATTTTATTATTGTCGAGCTTGACTCGACCCGTGGTTATTATTTTATGATTCTCGAGCTTGACTCGGCCCGTGGTTATTATTTTAGTATTATCGAGCTTGACTCCGTCCGTGGTTATTATTTTATTTTTGTCGAGATTGACTCGGCCCGTTGTTATTATTATTGCTCCATATACACACATCTCTGGCCGCAAGAAGTCTTAGGGGGGTGCCGACACTTAAGGTCTTGGAGTATGCGAGATGGTAGATCTTCTCAGTTATTCCCCGTATCAACAAAGTTAATAATACAGTTTCTATGAGATTCGAATATTTACAAGAGAAAATAAGAAAGAGATTGGGACTAATTCTCCCCGTTTGAAAGTTGACAAAGAAAGTTAAAGAAAGAGAAGTTCACATTTAAGATCCTACTTTATTCTTCAAGTTTACTATTTTATAACTTATTCCTCTTTGTTATTGTTATGAAAAGTAAGCATGCCTAATCTTCTATTTTATGAGCTTGGGTATCACTTACTCAGTATTTCCATGCTGACTTTGAAAACTGCGGTTCCTGTTTTCTTCCCACCGCAGGTTTTGAAGATGGAGACTAAGGGGTAGCCGGGTTCGAGACTCACCTAGAAGGATATCGTCATGAGTAGAATCTAGTATGGCTAGCTAAGAATAATGTAGTACGTAAGATCAGGTTGTGCAAGATTGAAATAGCTCGGCTATTTCAAGGCCTTGAATCATCTTTCAAATCTTTGAATCAGTCTCAGAGGCTTGAAAATAGTTTAGCTATTTCAAGGCCTTGAATTTGGATTCAAAGCCTTGAAACTGCTTAAACCTGTATGAAAATTCTCAGGGGGAGCTTTCTGCAAACTCTCCAAGTTGATTCCCTCTCTATCTTTCATATGTTTGATTCACTGTTACTAGATGATGAAAGAAAAATTATTCTAACATGTTTTGATAATAGAATATCATCTGTATGACCTTGATATTGCAGGAAATTTTGTTTCTAATATTTGCAGGATTGTTTCCTAAACTGAATTTGTGCAGTTTTGGAAATAGTTGGACATTTTGGTCCTTTGATCAACCAGATACTTATGACAGCTTCTCAGAGTGTTTACAGACAAGATCACAACAATATCTCTGAAGATTGTGATCAACTATCCGTTGGAGAAAGTTGTTAAAGAGAATCAAAGCTGTTGCCTACAAAATAGGAAGTTTTTGCTGAAAATCTGGGAAGATTTGCAGAGCTTCAAATATTTTAAATAGAGCTCACTTTGAAGAAACAAGAGACGAGACTCAACGGGAAAAAGCAAGAGACAAGTTTCTGGATTGACAAAGCACCAAAGAAGAACATCAAACTCTCAATCAATTCCACAGAAGTTCACTGCATCTTAACTGCAGTTTTCTATTCTAAGTGTACTTCTGTTTTGAGCTTTATTCGTAGATCATTTCTTTTTTTATTTCTATATCTATTCTCAGGGATTTTTCAAGGTGAACAATAGAGAATTCTTAGTTAATTAGTTAGCTAGAGCAGGTACTAGACAAGTTAGGGAAAACAACAAGCTGTAACAGAGTAAGGGAACTCTCTGGGCTTGAGTTCTAGGGCTTAGCTTTTGCTTAATAATAATTGAGTTGAAAATCCTGCAGGGATCTAATCCCTGAGGTAGAGACGTAGGTCAAAGTGGACTGAAATCTATAAATCACTTTCCTTTTGCATTTACAGTTCATTCTTTTCCATAAGTTTTTGCAGCACACAAAACTGTCTGTTTTTCAAGGGTTTGAACTTGTTTTCAAGGCCTTGAAAAAGGCATACTTGTTTTCTTACTGTCTGCATCTTCTTCAAGGGCTCGAACTATTTTTCAAGGCCTTGAACTTCAATGTTTGCACAAGTTTTTATCTTCCTAGCAAGATTTACAAAAAGTTGGCATACTCTTTTCAACCCCCCTTCTAGAGTAGCTTAGCTAAATTAACATCTGCATACTCACACTTTCAATTGGTATCATAGCTTGTATCACTCTATAGATTTAACCATCTGGTGATCATGAGTACTGCAGGTGATGGTGGTTTCTCTCAGGGAAGAGCTGCTAATAGACCTCCTCTATTTTGTGGAGAAATTTTTTCTCACTGGAAAGCCCTGATAAAAATTTTCATCATTGATCAAGATCTAGAGCTTTGGACCATTATCCAAAATGGACCTCATACTTTCTACAAAGAGAAAGTTGGGATTAGAATTCCCAAAACAGAAGACTCACTCTCCTCTTCTGAATTAGAACAATTTTCTAAGAACTACAAAGCTATTAACATTTTGTATTGTGCTTTGAGTACATATGAATTCAACAGGATCTCTGGATGCACAACTGTAAAAGAAATCTGGGATAAGCTTGTGGTTACCTTTGAGGGAACCAGTCAAGTCAAGCAAACCAGGTTCAACATCTATCTCAGGCAATATGAGCTATTTAAGATGAATGCAGATGAGTCCATCAGAGACATGTTCAAGAGGTTCACTGATATTTTCAACAACCTTGATTCACTGGGAAAAAATTTTTCCAATGAAGAAAAGGTGAGGAAGATTCTCAGAAGTCTTCCAAAGGAAAAGTGGGAACCAAAGACCACAACTATTGAAGAAGCTTAGAATCTCTCAACTCTACAACTTGATGATCTACAAGGGAAGCTCCTGACACATGAGATATCTATGAATGAAGTTGATTGAGAACTCCCAGATGGTGTCAAGAACTTAGCTCTCAAAGCCAAAGAGAATGAGAGAACACAAAGACTTGAAACTGAGGATGGTGATGATGAAGATCAAATTGCCCTAATTTCCAAAGACTTGAAAATGATTATCAAAATGAAGAAAAGCTTTGGAAACAAAGACTTCAACAGAGAAAGGCATTGATCATCCAGAAACAAGGACTACAAAGGTAAGTCCTCTTCACAAAATAAATCAAAAGTTATGAACTGCTTTGAATGTGGTGATGCAGGACACTTGATAAGAGATTGTCCACACAAGAAAAGCAAGATCTTTCAAACGAAAGATTATTTTAGAAGAAAGAAATCCATGATAGCTTCATGGAGTGATTCAGATAGCTGTAGTGAATTTAAATCTGAGGAAGAACATGCCAACCTATGCTTCATGGCCAAGCATGATGAAAGTTCTGAGAAGAACATTGAGGTAATGGTAAATTGTCTGATTTCAAAACCAAAAGAATCTCTTTCAGAATATCTCAGAACAATGTTTTTGAGTGAGGAAGATTATCTGAAAGAGGTAAAACTTTTGAAAGAAAAAGTTCATGAGCAAGCAAAAGAAAACTTACAACTTGTTTGCCTAAATCAAAATCTTGAAATCTCTCAGAAGAAAACTGATAGTGATTTCAAGGCCTTGAAAATCAGTTTCAAAGGCTTGAAAACACAAGTCAAGGAAGTAGTCACTGAAAACTCCTCAATGAGTGACAACCTTGTTAATCTAAGACATCAAATTGATGAATTAGATAAACAAAAGACTACTCTTACTGATAAACTTTAAGAATCTGAACTAGTCAAAGTCAAGCTTGCTGGATCAGAACACAAGTTGAACTTGATTCTTAGAGGAAGTTCACAGTCTGTTCACAAAGCTGGTATTGGATTCAATCCAAACTTTCCAAGAAGGAACAATACCAGCTTTGTGAAAGCTGGAAACAAAACTTCTCCTACATGTCATTACTGCTGCAAAACTGGTCATGTTAAGATGACTTGTTCTTTTAGAAGAAGAGACCCTCACATAATGAGGTACACTTTTCCTTTTCAACTCAAAGGACAAGTTATGCAGATTTGGGTACCTAAAGGGGTTAGGCCACCTAACATGGTTGATCCTGAATATGAATCCAAATTCCACACTTGGTCTAACAGCTGGGTAAGGCAGTGATTGGTGTTTGCAGGCTGTCACCAATATCAAAGAACAGAAGTGGTTTATGGACTGTGGTTTCTCAAGACATATGAGTGGAAAGAGATCTCTATTCTTAGAATTGAAGGAGCAATCAGAAGGTTCAATTACACTTGGTGACAAAGGCAAATGCAATATTCTTGGTATTGGAAAAGTTGGTACAAATTCTGAAAACTCTATTTCTGATGTGTATCTAGTTGAAGGTTTGAAATGTAATTTGCTTAGTGTATCTCAGCTTTGTGACAATGGCAACAAAGTTATCTTTGATAAGGAGAAGTGTGTGGTGCAAAATGAGAAATCAGGAGATTGCATTCTCACAACTTCTAGATAAAACAATGTTTATAATTTTCAGACTAACAATGTTGCAGGTGAAAGTTTGAAGTGTCTCAAGGCCTTGAAAGAGGATTCAAAGCTTTGGCAAAGGAAACTTGGTCATATTAGTTTGCATACTATGAACAAGTTGATTTCCAAAGACTTGGTAAGAGGATTGCCATCCATCAATTTCAAAGAAGATGAAATGTGCAAAGCATGTGCTAAAGGCAAGCAGACCAGAAGTTCCTTCAAGCCATAGAAGTTTGTAAGTACAACTAGACCTATTGAATTGCTTCATATGGATCTCTGTGGTCCTATGAGGACTCCTACTCCAAAAGGTAAAAGGTATATGCTAGTTGTTGTATATGATTTTTCTATATATACTCGGGTTATGTTTCTCAAAGAAAAATCTGAAGCACTCTTAGAATTTTCAAAGCTTTGCAGAGAACTTCAAAACTTGAAAAAACTACCTGTAGCTTCAATCAGTAGTGATCATGGTAGAGAATTTGATCAGTTAGAATTTGTTTTATTCTGTGATAAGCATGGTATTACTCACAACTTTTCAGCTCCAAGAACTCCTCAACAGAATGGTGTTGTTGAAAGAAAGAACATTACTCTTGAAGATATGTCAAGAACAATGCTTCTTGAGAACAAGCTGCCAAAATATTATTGGCAGAAGCTGTGAATACTCCAAACAATATTTTAAACAGGTGCTTCATCAGACCTATTCTGAAGAAGACCCCCTATGAACTATTCAAAGGGAGGTAGCCAATCATTTTATACTTCAGACCCTTTGGATGTACTTGTTTTATCCACAACAACGGAAAAGACAATCTTGGTAAGTTTAATGCAAGAAGTGATGAAGGTATATTTCTTGGTTACTCTATAAATAGCAAAGATTATAGAGTTTACAATCAAAGAACCAAACTAGTTGAAGAGAGCATTCATGTTATTTTTGATGGAAGTGACACGATCGAACCGCAAGTGTACGGTTGTCGCGTGTAGTAATATCCGGTAGTCCCGGGTTTTTCGAACCTAAAGGACTTCTCGCGAACGAGTTAGGATGATTAACTTTAATGTGGGCAAGTAATTGAGTTTGTTTGACTAATCTAAGAAAGTAAATAACAAGCTAATTATTAAAATTGAGATATATACGAGGGACAAGTATCAGGATATCTCTTCGGGTTCACTAGGGATCTCACACCACTTATGATTTATGTTCTAGTAACACGAACGTCTTTTACTTAGCAAAACGAGCACCTATGCTTTGAAGATTCCTCAACCAAAGCCTATATTCAAACTCTTGTACCTGATTCCTCTAACCTACTCAACTTCAAATAAGCATTATGTTGTTGTGGTCTACTCTTAGTTCTATCTAACTAGCAAGATTCCTCAATCGTAGATACGGCTAGTGCTTGATTCAAGTTTTCGGGTAGCGAATGTTGATTCCTCTAACATCATCTACCTATAATCATCCTATTGAGAGCTCAAACAATAGAAACGATAGAATTAAGTACATAAATCAAGCATAGCTAAGAAAAAACACATTCAATTAAGCTAAAAGCATGAAAAAGATCCATAAATCACCAACATGGTGTTCAAACCCTAGCTACCTATGAGATATCCCTAATAGAAAGTTTAGCTACTCATAGTTGGGAATAAAACGAGGAATTTCCAAGTATTCATCAAAAACAAGAGAGATAGAGAGATCAAACGATGAATCCTTGATCCGACGGGAATCCGAGCTCTCCAATGGCTTGGGAGCTATCTCCCCCTTCCTCCATCAGCGTCTTTCTATGTTCTAGGGCTGAGAAGTCGTTTCATAAGGCCTGGGCACGTTTTTTTAATGAACTTTGGCCGAATTTGCACTTCAGCCCCTCCAGTTTGTAATTCCCGGACAGAATTGTAAGCTGATTTTGCACGGATTTTATCTCCCTCATACGAACTCGTCTTCGGGCCTAACATATATCGTTGGAAATCTACGGATGTCTACTTTCCAATTCCGCATACCTTTCTCCCAAATTATCTACAGATTTTCCTGAGCATCGAAAATAGTACAGGCTGGTCAGGAGTAACTTTTTCAACTTTTCTTCGTCTTTGCGTGTTCTTTTCTCCTCTTCATCTAGCTCCATACCAAGTGTATCCAAGCCTATCATAAGCTCCATTGCACCTATTTTACCTGAGAAACACAACAAAATACTACCCGTGCAATTATCATCGCAAATATGATAGAAATCATGCTCAAATAAGCTAGAAACACAACTTTTGACTCTTAGGCTTATAAATCTGTCAAATTCACATATTTGTGCAAATATAAAATATAAATCATGTGAAATAAGCCTAATACAAGTAATATGGAAGCATAATAATAACTCCTAAAAGAGAGTTACCAGAAAGCTATGATGGTTCTTTGAGTGAAAGTTTTGCAGACTTGAATTTGAACAAGCATGAATCAGAGGAAGAGACTGAGAATCCACTAGGATTCTTGAAATGCTCAGAAGAAAATAGAAGACATTTTCAAGACCTTGAAAATGGTGCTCAAGGCCTTGAAAGTAAACCTCAAAGCCTTGAAAAAGATGATCAGAAGGATTCAAGTGACAAAGCCACTACTTCAAGACCAGATCAAATATCTCTCATCTCATCCAGTTGATAATATCATATTAGATCAAACCACTGGTACACAAACTAGATCACTGTTGAAGAACTTATGTGCTTTTAATGCTTTTATTTCCGTTGTAGAACCAAAAACTGTGAAAGAAGCATTACAAGAAGGAGACTGGATCATTTCTATTCAAAGTTAACTCAATGAGTTTTAAAGGAATAAGGTTCTGAACCTAGTTCCTCCACCTACAAACCAGTCTATCATTGGTACTAGATGGGTATTCAGGAATAAGTTGGATGAACGTGGCAATGTGATCAGAAACAAAGCATGTTAGTTCCTCAAGGTTACAATCAAGAAGAAGAGAATTCTCAAGTCTTATGAGCAGATAATTTGAAATGAGCATGACGGGAGAATTGAACTTCTTCCTAGGAATTCAAATTCATCAATTGAAGAAGGACATCTTTCTACATCAAAGCAAATACACAAGAGACTTAATGAAAAAATATAGCATGGCTCAATGCAAGGAAGCCAAGACTCCTATTAGCTCCACACTATCCCTAGAAAAGTATGAATCTGATGCTGACTTTGCAGGTTACAAGGTTGATAGGAAAAGAACTTCAGGAACTTGCCAAATTCATTGGATCATCCTTGATCAGTTGGCATTCAAAGAAACAGAATTCAGTTGCTCTATCAACAGCTGAAGCTGAATATATAGTTGCAGGAGCGTGTTGCTCACAAGTGTTATGGATTTCTCAAAATCTAAGAAACCTTGGATTTGATTTTTGGAGCATACCTATTAAGTGTGATAACACTAGTGCAATTAAAATTACAAAGAATCCTGTGCAACACTCAAGAACCAAGCACATTGATGTCAGACACCATTTCATCAAAGATCATGCTGAGAAAGGTGATATTGTTCTTGAATTTGTTTCTACTAACATGCAAATTGCAGATATCTTCACTAAACCATTAGAAGATGAAAGGTTCTCAGCTCTAAGATTGGAATTGGGAATGCTAAAAAAAGATGCATTGGTTTAGGGGGAGCATCATGTAAGAAAGGTAAGCTTTATGTGTTTTCAAAGGTTTGAACTGAGTTTCAAAGCCTTGAAAATCAGTTCAAAGCTTTGGTTTTTACTTGTTGCTGTTACAGTTTTTCAAGACCTTGAAAACCTTTTCAAAGCCTTGAAAATAAGTGTGCTACACTGATAGTCAGTAATCTTGGATCATTCTGTCCTGGGTGATATCTTTGTAGATATTTACCTAATATAGCCCCTACCCTTTAAAAAAAAAGGTTTTAGGCAAAATATTATGAGAATATTTTATTTTACAACGGCAATAAAGATTTGAAATCCCTCTGATCATTGCAAATCTTTTGAGATCAGAGAGATACTAGTTTCCTTTTGAAACTCAAACTCTTTTAGTATTTATCTTATTCTATTCTCCTTTTTTCCGTATCATTCCATCTCTCTCTATTCTTCTCCCAAAACCTAATGAGCACAAGGAGAGCCTCACACAGAATCAAGATGGCTGGAGGATCGCAACCTGTTTCAGAGAAGAAAAGAAAAGCAGCAGTGGATGAGGTTCAAGAAGTCAGTGGGGACTCTAGCTCCAGAAATCCTAGTGAAGAGGTAGTTCAAGATCTTCCTCCACCCAAGAAGAAGGTCAAGAAAGTTACAACCTCCTCCTCAGAAAAGAAAAAGAAGCAGAAAGTTGTTACAGAAAAGCAACCAGAAACAGAGCCTACTAGTTCAAAGAAGTTGAAGAAGAAAGCAACTCAGGCAGAAAAGGGGAAAGGAAAGGTAAAAGAAGCACAACCAGAAGGTCAATTTGAGAAGGCAATGCAGATCTATTACAAAACCTCAAAAAAGAATTCAACCCCAGATGAGACTTGGTTTGTCTCAAACATCTCTAAAGGTCAGTGGTTAGATGGTTTTGCTTCAAGATCTATTGGTTTAGGTAGTATGGTCAATAAGCATGTGGTGGAACACATGAAACTTAAGTGCATCTCTATGTTGAAGAGGAGTTCTTTGTGGTGTATGCCTAATCCTAAAGAATTAGCCTACCCTAGACTCACGAGACTCTTCTACCTGAACTTGACCCAAGTTAAGAGATCTGCACATTTGGTGATCAAATAAAAAGTTGATGGGATAGTAATTGATCGGATCACTCTGAGTTTTCCAATGTGCTAGGGTGTCGAAAGAGATATGACACTAGCAACCATCCACCAAAGTCAGAGACCCTGAAGCTAGCAAAAGATGAGTTCTTTCTTCTAAACATCTAAACCTCAGCCAAAAAGTTAACACATTCAGTGTTGAATGTTGAAGCCAAAGTCCTTCATACCATCCTGGTTAGGTGTATCTTTCCCAGAGAGAACTCTAGAGAATCGGTCACTGAGAGAATTCTGCACATCATGTATCTGGTTATGCATGGCTATGATTTTGATCTTCCAAAACTAGTGATTGAAAATATGCTCTTTAGCCTTACCAGTAAAAGGATTCACCCTCTGCCCTATGCAAACTTGCTCACTTTGTTCTTTGAACACTTTGAGATTCCAACTACTGGAGAGGAATCAGTCACATCTGGATTTGGAGTACTTAATGTGAAAGCCTTTGAGAACATCGGAGTCATAAAAACCGAAGAAAAAGTTTGGAAACTTTACTCTGACCTGACTAAAGAAGAACTAGGTGCAAAGAAGTTTCCTAAACCCAAGACCTTGACTCCCACTTCAAGTCAGACTTCTCAGCCAACAGACAATCAAGACTTGATGGCTTGGAGTTGGACATGGAGGATGTCAAAGCAACTTTTTTTGGACTGGAAAGTGAAATTGGGCAAGTCAAGTACATGGTGGAAAGCATCTTCTGAAGCATGACTTTGCTTGATGTTCCTGAGGATGTTGAAGGTACAAAGAAAGGAGACTCTGACAAGGATTTGCCTAGTGAATATTCAGACCAGGAAGAGGTTACTCAAGTTTCAGATAAGGGAAAGCAAGTAGCAGAACATGTCTCACAGGAAGAAGATGAAGCCAATAGCCCTGAATCAGATAATCTGCTGATTAAATTGATGAAGAAAAAGAAATCTCCAAAGGCTGTTGCAAAGGACAAGACTGAAGAAGCAACTGTTGCTGGTGGGAATGAAGAGGAACAGGAAGTGCAGGACAAGACTGGTGAAGAAGACATGAGAAAGAGGAAGGAGATCAGGATGAAGATGAAGATCCAACCCCTTAATCTTGCCTACTCTTTCTTCACCATTCTCTCTTCTTCAAAGTTTTTCTTTAAATTTTTCAAAATTTTTCCAGACACTTGATCCAACATCTTCTTTCTTTTTGATGAAAGTCAAAAAGGGGGAGAAAATTCTAGGAGCTAGTTTTTATTTCTAGGTTTATTTGCTATTTGCTGAGATGTTTAAGGTTTTTTTAGTATTATGAATAAGTTGGATCTTCTTGGAATTACTGTGTTTTTATAAATTGTGAACTAGTCAACTTATTTTGCAGAGATTAAGGATCAAACAGAATTCGGTTTTGTCTTTCATCAGGGGGAGACTGTAAGACCAGGTTGTGCAAGGCTTGGAATAGCTCAGCTATTTCAAGGCCTTGAATAAGCTTTCAAAGCCTTGATTTAGTCTCATAGGCTTGAAAATATTTTAGCTATTTTGAAGGCCTTGAAACTGGATCTAAAGCCTTGAAACTGCTAAAACCTGTATGAACATTCTCAGGGGGAGTTTTCTGCAAACTCTCCAAGTTGATTCCCTCTCTATCTTTCATATGTTTGATTCACTGTTATTAGATTATGAAAGAAAAATTATTCTAACAGGTTTTTGGTCATAGAATGTCATCTGCATGACCTTGATATTGCAGGAAATTTTGTTTCCAATGTTTGCAGGATTGTTTCCTAAACTTAATTTGTGCAGTTTTGGAAATAGTTGGACATTTTAATCCTGTGATCAATCAGATACTTATGAAAGCTTCTCAGAGTGTTTATAGACAAGATAAAAAAATATCTCTGAACATTGTGATCAACTATCCTTTGGAGAAAGCTGTTAAAGAGAGTCAAATCTGTTGCCTACAAAATAGGAAGTTGTTGCTGAAAATCTGGGAAGATTTGCAGAGCTTCAAAATGTTTAAATAGAGCTCACTTTGAAGCAACAAGAGACGAGACACAACGAGAAAAAGAAAGAGACAAGTTTCTAGATTGACAAATCACCAAAGAAGAACATGAAGCTCTCCATCCATTCCACAGAAGTTCATTGCATCTTCACTGCAGTTTTCTATTCTAAGTGTACTTCTGTTTTGAGCTGTATTGGTAGATCATTTCTGTTTTATTTCTACATCTATTTTCAAGGATTGTTCAAGGTGAAAAATAGAGAATTCTTAGTTAAACAGTTAGCTAGAGCAGGTACTAGACAGATTAGGGAAAACCACAAGCTGTAAGAGAGTAATGGAACTCTCTGGGCTTGAGTTCTAGGGTTTAGCTTTTGATTAATAAGAATTGAGATGAAAATCCTGCAGGGATCTAATCCCTGAGTTAGATACGTTGGTCCAAGTGGTCTGAACTCTATAAATCACTTGTATTTTGCATTTACAGTTCCTTCTTTTTCATAAGTTTTTGCAGCACACATAACTGTCTGTTTTTCAAGGGTTTGAATTTGTTTTCAAGGCCTTGAAAAAGGCATACTTGTTTTCTTACTGTCTGCATCTTCTTCAAGGGCTTGAACTAGTTTTCAAGGCCTTGAACTTCAATGTTTGCACAAGCTTTTATCTTCCTAGCAAGATTTGTAAAAAGTTGGCATACTCTATTCAACCCCCCTTCTAGAGTATCTTAGCTGGATTAACATCTGCATACTCACACTTTCATAGTAGTTTTGGAAAAGCTTTTGTAATAACTAGAGACGTTTGTGGTGTTTAATATTATGTAATAAATAAATAAGTTGGGATGTTATGCTTATGATTTCCGCCGTTACTTTTAGCATCGCCCTCCCGGTCTTGTCCGAGTCGGATAAGGGGGTTGTTGCAGGTGGTATCAGAGCACCCGTTCCAGTTTAAAACCTGTAAGGTAACTTAAAATGAACATTTGAAAAGTTAACTAAAAAATGGAAAATCCGTTGGGGTTATGGGTAGCCTAAGTCTTGATTATTCTCGCCCGCCCTCATCATGTTTTGAGATGGTTGTGTGTGATCTGGTTTATTTGAGAATTGGTTGTGGATGATTGTTATTTTCATGATGAAAAGAAGGATAGAGATAGAGCTTGATTTCTGCTTATAACGCAGATATGAGTTATATTATCTTATTTGTTGACATGAGTTATATGTGTTTTATTGTGAAATTGTTATGTGATGCGTGCTATGTTATTAGATAATTGTGCTATAGGTATTACTAAATGTGAAATTGTGAAATAGTCGTTAAGATTTTCGTGACCATAACCTAGGATACCGTAGGGTGAGACTGATAGACACTTACAATATTATTTTAGGAAAGTTTGACAGGAACAGATGGCTGAGAACATCACTATGGAGAAATTCCTCGCGCAAATGGCTCAGATGGTGAATAATGGAGGTCAGACAGGAACTAACTGGGCCAAGCAAGTGGCAGACATGAAGCCAATGGAGATTACGGGGAAAGAGGATCCTGTGGAATTAGAAGACTGGATTATGGAAATGGACGAAATCCTTGAGACGGTAAATTGTCCTGATGATCGGAAATTCAACTGTGCCGTCTTTTATTTAAAAGCGAAGCGCATCTCTGGTGGAGGAATGCACGAGAAACCCTGCTAGACGATCCCAAATTCAATTGGGAAGCCCTTCAAACTGCGCTCAGAGCACTCTTCTACCGTCACCGTGTGAAGAGGAGTAAGGAACAGTAATTCCAGAACCTGCAGCAAGGAAATGACTCCGTGACGAGTATTTTCGGAAATTTACAAAATTGACGAGGTTTGTAGGCAACGTGGTTCTTGACGAAGAGTACAAGGTTTCCAAATTCATCTCTGGACTGCACGAAAGGCTACAGGAGTCTCTGTTGAGCAAAACCTACCCTACTCTCCACGAAACCTATGACAGAGCTGCAGATATGTGGCGAGTCCGTGTCGTTCAAAATGAGAAAAATAAGAAATGCAAGCTAGAAGAGACAAGAGGAGCTAAAAAATTTGAAAAGGGGAATCAGGATTTCAAGTATAACAATGGGGAATGTAATAAGGGGAAATATCTAGGAAATTAGTAGAATTCAGGAGGACAGCAACCTCGCCGCTATATTTGCAACAGGTGTCAGCAGAACCACCCTGGAGTTGACTACAAGGGGAACCCAGTCACCTGCCAAAACTGTGGTAAGATGGGACATCGAGCATATGAGTGTCAGTCACAACCAACCGGGAACCAGCCAATGAATCAAGGATGCAACATTGGAAGGACACGACAAAACAACTACCAGAGAAACCGCCAGCAAAACGGGAACAACTTTGGTCGCAGTCAGCAGAATGGAAATCTCAATGGGGGCAATGGCTATGGCAGACAACAAAACTACAACCAAGGCAATGCAGGACAGAACAGAGATCAACCCAGGATTGGAAACAACAATAATGGAGCAGGTGGAGCAGGATATCAGAATGCCAATGTAGGAAGAATTGCTGTGCTGACCAAGGCTGAGGCAGAAGCTGAATATGGAGTTGGCACGGGTAACTTCCTTAACTATGAGCTACCAACTTCGATTAACAACCTATCTAATCAGATACTAGAAGCTAGTGTATTTCAAAGATTGAGTTAAGGGGACATCAGTCCCAAAGGGGGAGAGGAAGCACAACCCTTCGATAAGTAGTGTTACGTTCTTAGCCTTCAGACTTAGCAACCGAATGACATAGTGACCACTTAAGTAGATAGTCAAGTATATAGTCATGACTACGCCTTTATTTGATGATACTTTGTGTGTGTTGCATTGCGTGCATTAGATAAGTGCTTATCCAGAACTACTTGCTATGTGATCTTGATCCTGATAAATAATTGCTTGATAGAACGTCTGAACATCTTGATTATTTGTCTGATTTAGCTTCGAGGACGAAGCTCTGTTTAAGGGGGAAGGATCTAATTCCCCGTCATATTTCTAGGGGTAAAATAGCAAATTGCGAAGTTAAAAATAATTTAGTTGCGAAATAATATTTTGGTAAATTATTTAGTTTTATTAGTGTGAGATTTTAGAAAAATAATAGATTAGTATTCGCGAGTTAAACTGTGAGCGTTTCGTTAATTTTTAGTTTTAGTTTTTTAAGCGCGTGTACGACCACCGCGATAATTGATAGGCTAGCCACACCCAATTACCCTAATGAATGGTGCACCCAAACCACCATAATGCTTCTCTCATATTCATCAACAACTCATGTTTCTCCAGGATATTCTACTTCTTCCTTTGCCTTCACGACAAAGTAGTTGAAGCCGCCTCCAACTCCATCTCCCCAATATCCACCGCCCCAGATTTTCTATAAAACCCAACACCCTCCTCCTGCCTGGCACACCCAGCAGCAGCAGCCACCTCCTACCTCACCACAATCTCCAACATCGCGACTAACATCAACACCATCTTCATCCTTCACGACAGAGTGTAAACCCACCACCACCTCCCTCTCTCTATACTCTCTTCCTCTTTCTCACTCTATCTCTCTGAACTTTAAAGGCAGTAGCAGCAGCAGAGCCGAGTGGCAGCAGCCACCAACCCCGCCACTGCCGCCATAACCATTGATGGAGACGCCACTGTGGTTCTCTCTCTCTTTCTTTGTCTTTCTTTCACCCATAGCCTGGTGCTCTGTTTCATACTCTACTCTGTCCAAATAAAGAGGCCAAAGCAACAGAACCAGCGGCGAACAGAGAGCTCCCCCGCCGCCGCCGAAGCTCAATTAAAACTGGCAAAAAGTTCCGGCGAAGCTCCACCAACGCCACCCAACCCCTTAAATTTATTCCATTAGAATCCTAGAGGGCCGACTAACTCATTAGGAGGCTCATACCAGGCGGAAGAAGCCATTAAAGCCGGCCACGAAGTTCACCTCCGGCGACTCCGACGTAAGATCTCGACCAGACTCATTTCTTGACGTTTTCCGTCCATTTTTGGCCTAGGTATGTCCTAAATCTTTTGATTAGTTGATTTAGATAATCAAAATCCAATCTTGATAAATTTAATCCGAGTTTAGATCGTTAAAATTGATGTTGTTCTTGAAGGGGGTTGAAGTGTCTTTTTCATAACCTTTTTATAGCATATTATAGGGGGGAACTAGTTGTCATTTTGGAAACAGTAAAGGTAGTTTTGTCTTTTTAATCAAGCTGGTTGTGAGTAGTAGGGGTTGTAACTGTCTTTTAGTAAAACTTTAGGTGTCTCAATTGTCTTTTACTTAAATTTCACACTTTTCGATAAAAATAAAATGTTAATTCCGGATTAAAAATAATTTCTAAAAATACTAGTTTTCGTTCCTGTCCCGAAAATGTGATTTGGGTGTAGAAATAGTGAATGGGTTGTTCGTTAAAAATTAAACAAGAAACGTTTTATTAAAAAATGTAAATAAATTGGGTCAAAACACTTAGCTTACAAATTGGCTGTTTAATACTTGTAAAATTTTACATTTTGCTAGTTTGTGAACGTTGTCGTGTTGTGTTAAGTATTTAGAAAAACTTTTCTTAAAATTGAATAGTCTTAAATAATTGTTTAGTTACAATAGTAATTATTTTTCATAAATATAAACTAGTTTTCATTTTCACTATTATAAAATTAATTCTCTAAATATTTAGCCACTTTTAGAAGTATAAAATCTATTAGTCATTTATAAACAGACGCGTTGTTTTGTATAAATTCGTTATTTAGAAAAAATAGCTAAGAAATAAGCGTCGGGGAAGTAATAGAAGAATATTGGGTTGAACTAATGACTAAGTAGGATTCTCGATAGGATTTGTAATATCAGACTATTATTGTTGGACCTGCGATTGAATAAGAAAGTATAATTTGTAGGTGACCGGACTGTAGAAAAAGGCGAAGTTCATCAGTAGGAGTTTTACGAGCTTATTGCTGTGGAATAAGGTAAGTGAACATGCCAAGCCTTGCGTGCCTAGCTCCTTTCGTGTCTTAAGGTGATTTTTAATACTTGTCTCAAAATGTGTTTATGACTTATATGTCTAATTCGTGATTACCTTACATTTTAAAGAAGTTACTTGGATCGGATACTTTCACACAAAAATAATAATGCTTAATAACGTAAAGTGGAAAGAGTTGTGCGGGAGAAGCTTATTATTGTCGTGTTGACTTCTGTCACGCGGCCTGTGGTTATTATTTTATTATTGTCGAGCTTAACTCGACCCGTGGTTATTATTTTATCATTTTCGAGCTTGACTCGGCCCGTGGCTATTATTTTAGTATTGTTGAGCTTGACTCGGCCCGTGGTTATTATATTATTATTGTCGAGCTTGACTCGACCCGTGGTTATTATTTTATCATTGTCGAGCTTGACTCGGCCCGTGGTTATTATTTTAGTATTGCCGAGCTTGACTCTGCCCGTGGTTATTATTTTATTATATTCGAGCTTCACTCGGCCCGTGGTTATTATTATTGCTCCATGTTCTCACCTCTTTGGCCGCAAGAACTCTTAGGGGGTTGCCGGCACTTAAGGTCTTGGAGTATGCGAGATGGTAGTTCTGGTCAGTTCTTCCCCGTATCAACAAAGTTAATAATACAGTTTCTCTGAGATTTGGATATTTACAAGAGAAAATAAGAAAGAGATTGGGAATACTTCTCCCCGTTTGAAAGTTGAGAAATAAAGTTAAAGAAAGAGAAGTTCACATTTGAGATCCTACTTTATTCTTCAATTTTACTGTTTTATAATTTATTCCTCTGTGTTATTGTTATGAAAAGTAAGCATGCCTCATCTTCTGTTTTACGAGCTTGGGTGTCACTTACTCAGTATTTCCATGCTGACTTTGAAAACTGCGGTTCCTGTTTTCTTCCCACCGCAGGTTTAGAAGATGGAGACTAAGGGGTAGCCTGGTTAGAGACTCACCTAGAAAGATATCGTCACGAGTAGAATATAGTATGGCTAGCTAAGAATAATGTAGTAGTTTTGGAAAAGCTTGTTTAATAACTAGAGACGTTCGTGGTGTTTATTATGTTAAAAATAAATAAGTTCGGATGTTATGCTTTTGATTTGCGCCGTTACTTTTAGCATCGCTCTCCCGGTCTTGTCCGAGCCGGATAAGGGGGTTGTTCCATCCAACCTTAACGACTGACGCGGGTGTATTACGTGTTGATGCGCAAGTATACGGTCAAGTAAGATAATGGAGTATTTGGGACTCCCGAGTTATCGAGCCCAAGGAAAGGTGCTTACTTTTCTAAGTCTAAAAACTACTTTAATCTACTAAGTAACCGGTACAAAGGTTTGCAATTGGAGTGTTGTCACCCTCAATCAAGTGACTAGAAACTATAAGTAAAATTAAGCAAAATAAATGATTTAGATCATACCAAAGGAGAGAAAACTTGTCAATCTATATATCACCTAGGGTAGTTTTGACGATTCCAAATTCCATGTTCTAACACGACAACTCTTAGTTATCTAAGCTGGGTAATGGCACTGACAATTACCTATCGGTCTCTTGTCGTTCTACACACTGGTATTGATTTTTCCCTCTCAGGCCAACTCTAATTACCAATATGTTCTAGTAGGCTAACGATAGTGCACGGAATAATGTCATCTCATACCATCACCACACGAACACCTCACTCTCTCCTACCCAATCTACGCTCTTCTAGCCATTCTTACTGAACTCACTTCTCAGTCTCATTGATTAAGAATGTTCTCGTCTACTCATCCCAACTAGGGTAGAGTTGCTTTCACACACTCACTAGTTAATTAGCAAGGTCGGGTCATGACTCCTAACTTACTAAGGATTAAGCACAATAAACGAGATATTTAGCTACTAAGATTATCATTAAGCCAAGTTCATGATTGAAAGAAGAAATAGACAATTAAGATCATACATCTTAGTCCTAACTTGTCAATGGAAGAACTCAACATGAAACAAACTAGCACAATCTCCATTGAATCACAAACCCTAGCATGAAAGTTCATCCAAAATCCGGAAAAGTATCATCAAATCATAAAACCTAGGCTCTCCATAGATTCCTAGGTATGAGTTTAGCTACTCATAACAAAAGATAACATATTGCTTGAATATTTCATACAAGAGAAGAGAGAAAATAGATCAAGTGCTAAAAAGTGTGTTATGGCGTTGATCCGGGCTCGTCTCCTTGATTGATGATGCTCCCAACGCGTTCTTCTTGCTCTCCTTAGTGTTCTTGGCTCACAAATGAGGTCTATTCACGTCCCTTGTTGTTTAGGTCGAAGTAGGGAAGCTAAGTCTTCAAGAATTGCATTTTTGCCCCAAAAATCCGTGTCACATCCCCCTCCCGCCGACCCTGTTTAGCGATTAATAAAACTTTGCGTTAACGGGAGGAGGGCGCGACATGCTGGTGCGGCCTTGACTTGTCGAGAGGCTAAACAAGTTAATTTATAAAGAAATCGTAATAAAAATTTCCTTTCAAAACATTTGCGGAAGCTTAATTGACAAATTCACATGGGGTCGTCATGATAAACAATTTGACTTGTAAAGAAAAGAAAGATGGAACTTGAAAACTCAATATCATTTAGTCCTCTCGACTTTTAACGTAAACAGAGGAAAACTCGAGAAAGGTACTAGGTATCATACAATGGCTCATACAAAGTCTTATATATATATATATATATATATATATATATATATATATATATATATATATATATATATATACAAACTATTACATTCTTAAAACAAAAAAACAACATGTATTCCATAATAACTCCAAGTCGGCTAGCATATACTCGGCATCTAAGCACATAAGAGTCATCAAAGAACGTAATCACATATGAACTTAACTCCATGCTGCTTCTTGTTTCTTACATGTTATTAAAACCTGAAAAAAAGGTAAATTGAAAGAGTGAGCTCAACTAGCTCAGTGAGTTACATCTACACCCCTCCGTAGGTTTGGAAAATCAAAATGGCTAACTTTCCCATGGAGCATCATGAACATAATCCATAGTCATACATACATATACTTTTGAAACTTGAAAGATCATGACATTCATAAAACATAACTTGTAAGAAAGCATAACGTGAAGCATAACGTGAGTCGTGAGAAATCGTATTGTTCCAAGTAGGAACTTTGCTTTGTCTCACGTGGAGACCATGACGTACTTGAACATACTTGCTTATTTTCTTATCTTATGTCTCGTGTAACCTTCGTGACTTAACATAACGTAGGGACATGTCCATCGCGACGGCTCGTGAGGCGACGCGTTGCCTGCTTATATTGCCCCGACAAAAGGGCCGTAGCCTGCCTATACCCGACAGGGGGTTTCACTCCGGTAACCGTGGCCTTTCTCAAAACGTGTTTTATCTTATTAAACATTAATTTTCTTTGTTAGCATCAACGGGGCATAAACATTTTACTTGAGTAAAGAAAGCATACATACATAATACTATGGACGACATGAAACATACATAAGCTTGTAAGAAACTTGAGGCTGGGTACAAACTTCGGGAGGTAGGGTAACTCACCTTGCGAGCTTAATCCATTTATTCAACATTCCTTATTCCAAATTCATTCATCTTTAAGCACACGATCATCAACTCCGTTGTCACGTAAATAGCAAAGAACACTACAATCATACATAAGAACTTAGAACAAAATCATTTCAAACATAACACATAATCACTTAGCATGAAGTCATTCCAAACATAGCACATAATCACTTAGCATGAAATCATTCCAAACATAGACATGCCTAAATCACTTAGCTCTTATCAATGCAAGATAAACAAACTTCTCACACATCCATATGCTTGTATAGTCTTAAACATATTATAAGATGCATATGCAATGTAAAATGCAGCATATAAGAGTAATACGACATATAATGAACTAAAAGGTAACTTGCATAAACTAGCTTTGATAACTTGATAAACTTCTAAATCATGCTTATAAGATAAGTGTAACCATCGCTAGTAAAAAATTCATAGGTGAGATAATTATTTGGGACCTCAAATTTTTATATAACATAGATAAAGAGTTTACTGATAACATATAAAATTATAAAACATTATGAAAACTTTTAAGTATTTTTAAACATTAACTTTCAGAGTTGTTTTGGTGTAAAGTAGAGGCTGAAAAGCGGTCTAGGGAGTAAATTCATAAAATATTCATAGAAATTCAAAATATTATAAAATTTTAACTGGAAGTACAAAACACCCCTGGGAACGATATACCCAAATTTGGTAACCATTGGAGTACAATAAATATATGAAATTGATGAAAAACTTCTCTTGTCTGGGGTTGGACAAATTCATAAAACAGCCCAAGTTTTTGCCCTATTAAAAATTAAATAAAAGCCCAATGGGTCTGAAAATTTTACTGTAGAAACATAACTTGAAAAATGCACAAACCATGAATTTTTCATAATATTCTGAAATATTTAAGTATTTTTCTCAATTTTGTGAAATCAGCTTAAAACATGACTTTGATGGTTTTGTATAGTTCAAAGCTTGTTGCATGCAAGAAATTTTCTTCCAAGAAATGAAATTGGACAATAAAAATATCTGAAGCATATACATATATACCCAACAAACTCAATTGTATACTTGCATGTGTGAAAATCATGAAGATGATGATGAATCAAGAACAAGCAATCACAAATCCACCATGCAAACATACTAATGAGATGGTCAATGCTAAGATTGCATCTTAAAAATGATGATCCACTAACATGCAAATAAATATTTGCATAGAGTCACAAGAATGAGGAGTGAATGAACAAAATCATGATGTAGATGCAAAAGATGTAGAACTTACTCATACTTTCATGGTGTTCTTGAAGTGGGTTTGGGGAAGACATGAAAGATGACTCCTAGGACCTTTAATCTTGATGAAGATGCTCAAAACATGCTCCTCACTTGATATACTAACACCCAAGATGAGTTTCCAACACTTAAAACCTCAAAAATTTGATTTTTGGACCATGTTTGTGGAGGGTCAAGAACAAAACCGGGAATGAAGCTAAGGGGAGGGAAATGAGAGCGTTGTGGCATTCATGAGTGAGAAAATGAGGAGGCAAAATGATGACCATGATGCAACTTGTGCTTACATAGTACGAAAACAATTGAGTGTGATGGTCACACCAAAATAAGTGAGAACAATTATGTTCAAAATCATATAATGCAAACTATCTATTTCATATTGATGCAAGTATTTATATGTCCAAAACATTCAACTACAATCTAATACTATATTTTATTTGTCATACAAATATTGCACAAAAGACCTTAAACTTTATATAAAGACATTATAGTGTCTAAATGAAACAACATGCAACTTACTTTCTACTATAACTTGTATAACTTTTCCTTAACTAAATTCTAGCATAATTAACATGACATTTTAGGTATTACAACATCACTTAAAAAAATTAAACATGTAAATAAATATGAGGGTTACTACAATCCGCACAAGTCTTCTGCCTATTTCGGCCCGAAATGCCTAGCATTTCGGCCACCATTTTAGCTTGCATTTCGAGCCGAAATGGTCTGGGCTGCCACTCTTGAATCTTCAACTTCTCATCCTTTTGGTTCCCGTGCCTCTTTCCTTGCCCTTCCTTTCTTCCAAAGTTCATGTCCTTGATTCCAAATCACTCCATTAGCCCTATGTCCTGTCAAAGACAAAAACAACAACTATACCCAGCGATTAAATCCGACAAAATAAGCATAAATCAACATAAAGAACATGCTTGGACTAATATTACGCATATGAAGGAACAAGTGAAAAATCACTCATCTCAACAATAGTAGGCTAAAAAATCTCCAAAAACATCTCAAACCTGTGGTAAATGCTAAATAAATATAGCTCCTAAAAGGCGCTATCAACGACACCAATATAACCCATCTCAAGTTGTATACTTATATATAAAGAATTATTCTTAAGATAATTTAATATTAAATAGTTGAGACAACACTTGCAAATAGCAAGTAGTATTCGAAAACTGTTAAGTACTATAACTACAATTAGCAGCAATAATAAGGAAATAAAATCCTTAAAAAATAAGAGAAAATAGTAATTATAATAATTATAAAGAGTTATTTTAGTTAGACGAGCTATTTTGGAATACAACAATATTTAATTTAAATAATTATTTTTATTGCTAAATAAAGATACGAAACTCAATATTTATTCAAATAGAATAAAGTGACATTTAAAAAGTAGTTAAAACAACTCTACTTTTCGAGTATCTACATATATATGCTCATAAAAATTATTATTGGCTTATTCTCCAAGAACATAATTTATTACAAACATATTCTATATACAAAGTATTTATTTTATTTTATTTACTTGAATTATCATTTAGTAAATATTTTAAATAGTTTGAATCAAATAAACGAATAATGATGATGGTTCTTCTTCATCTGTCGACAGAACTGAGTCTGAATACTCCGACGACGGTTCAGTTTCCAAAGCGTTGGATAATGAGCTAGAGGCTGGTCGGAGATTGTTCCAAGTTTTTTCTCTTAATTCCCATATCTCCTAGACTAAAGTGGGCACAACTGTTAATCCCCAAAACAGCCCAAATGATTCGGCCAGTTTAGAGGATCCATCTCACTCTATTGGGTTTGTTTCGGAGTCTAATAGTCCTTCAAAGGCCAAACCTATAACTTATGAAGCTAACCCAATTTTTGGAAAGTATTTATCCGACCTGGGTAATCTTAATGAACCTGATTGTATCGCTCCCCAGAACTGCATTATCCAATCCCAAATACCTCATCTTGCAGTGAACCCTAATAACCAATTTGAAGTTTCAATCAGTACTCCTTCTGAAGATGCAGTTGATTCTTAGAGTGTTAATCTCAATTCCGCAGTTACAAAAGGTAACCCGAGCACCCATGAGAATAAAAAGTGGAAGAGATTGGCAAGGAAAAAGGGGAAGAGACTCTAACTTATGGATCCTCGGGTAGAATGGAATCAAAAAGTCAAAAAAGAAAAGATGAGGCGATTGATATGGATTTTGACAGGAAGATGTCAGAGTGGTTGAGAGGAAGAAGAAGAAATTCAATGGAAATAATGACAACTCTCTACGGATGGTGGCGACCATCCCTAACTGGTACCACGATCAGCCATGTAGTTCATTGCATGGAATTGTCAGGGTGCAAGGAGAACCCTAAAAATTCATCAATTCAAGAAGATGGTGAGTCTCATTCTCCAGAGGTGGTATTTCTCAGTGAAACAAAGAACAAAGGCTCTTTCATGATAAAAAAAAATACAGAAACAAAATCTTGTGCAATAGCTTCTGGGTAGATGCCGTTGGTATTTTTGGAGCCTTGGGAGTGCTCTGGTCTAGTTAAGTCATTGTAAGAAATCTAAGGTTCTCTGCTTTCATTATTCATGTTGATTTTGCTTACAATGCCATAAATTTTCATATCTTATTTATTTCATTGAGCACTGATGAATGTGTGTGAGAGAGCAATTTATATTTTTATGCGTTTATCTTGATAATTGCCAACCTAATATTCTTGTTTTGGGAGATTTCATTGATTTGCTTGATCCTATTGAAAAGAGGGGAGAGATTTCCATAAGCTTACAATCTTGCAAGCAGCTAAGTGACTTCATTAACAGAACATAGCTTGTTGATTTGGGGTTTGAGGGCTATCCATTCACATGGTGGAATTAGAGAGGAGATGGCAATCGAATTGAGGAAAGAATAGACAGAGCATTAACTTATCCTTCCTGGCTTAGGTGCTTCCCAAAATCCAAGATTATCCACTATGCTTGTTCTAGATCAGATCATAGAGATCTTATTCTTGAAACTCACCCACCCCGAGTTGCGCTCAAGCAAAAACGATTCATCTTTGACTCAAGGTGGAAAAAGATTGATGGACTAAGATAGATTGTTGAAGATTGTTGTTCCTCAAACATTGTTGTCACTCCAATGTTCTGAATCAATTCTGAACTGAAATTTTGCAGCCAAAGTGTAAGTTCAATTCAGTTTCAAGACTTGAAATAGCTAGTATATTTCAAGGCCTTGAAACTGGCTGTGCTTTATATGCATGAACTTAGGGGGAGTTTCTGATTTTAATTCAACTCCTAAACCCCTATTCTTGATTATTTGATACTTGATGATGAAAGAAAAAGTATTTTTACATAGTTTAAAGTATCTAACATCACCTGTTTGACTCAGTTTTGCAGGAATTTTTTGTTTCCTATTTTTCAGGATTTGTTTCCTAACCCGAGTTTTCCAGGAAAGGAAATTATATGATGAATTGATTATGTGATCAATCCTGCTGTGTTTGGAAGTTGCCTAACAGTTTTTCATACAATATCAAATCAGTATCCTTGAATATATTGATCAAACTATCCGTTGGAGAAGCTGTTAGAGAAGTCAAAGCTGAAGCTACAAAATAGGAAGTTTGTTAAAGAGAAGATCCTGAAGATCTTCATTTGAAACTACTCTTTAAAAAGAGGGAAAGATGAAGCATTTCAACGGGACAATTAGCATAGACACTCAAAAACATTCAAGGATTGACAAGCAACAAAGAAGCAGATTCATCTCTCTCAACCCAATCATCAGAAGAACACTACATACTCACTGCAGATTCAGTTCTAGTGTTCTTCTCTTCTGAACTTCATTTGTATATCATTTTGATAATAATTATAGTTCTCATTCTGAAGGATTGTTCAACGTTAACAATAGAGACTTATTAGTTAATCAGATTGCTAGAGCAGGTACTAGATAGGTTAGTTAGAACCACAAGCTGTAACAGAGTAAGGCATCACTCTGTGCTTGAGATCTAGGGCTTAGATGTGGATTAATAAGAATTGTGTTGAAAATCCTTCAAGGAGAAGATCCCTGAGGTAGAGACGTAGGTCCATGTGGACTAAAATCTGTATATCTTGTGTCTCTTGCATTTACTTTCAGTTTCATACTTAGAACTTTTGCAGCATTCAAAACAGTTTCATTTCAAGGGTTTGAAACTCATTTCAAGGCCTTGAAATAGTCTTATTCTTTTAACACTCTATCACTTTTCATTCCAGTGGCTTGAAACTCATTTCAAGGCCTTGAATCACTTTACAAATCTTTTGAAACCACTATTCTTGCAAGTTTAGCAAAATTTTACATACTCTATTCACCCCCCTTCTAGAGTATTGATCTTGTATTTCTACCTACTGTACACCCCTTTAATTGGTATCAGAGCTTGTATCACTGCATATATTTGACCGTCTTGTGATTATGAGTACTGTAGGTGATGGTGGTTTCTCTTAGGGAAGAGCTGCTAACAGACCTCCTCTCTTCTGTGGAGATAATTTTGTCCACTGGAAAGCTTTGATGAAAATGTTCATCATTGATCAAGATATGGAACTCTGGACTATAATTCAGAATGGTCCTCACACTTTCTACACAGAGAAAGATGGGATTAGAACTCCCAAATATTATATTGTGCTTCGAGTGCATATGAGTTTAACAGGATCTCAGGTTGCAAGACTGCCAAGGAGATCTGGGATAAGCTTATGGTGACCTTTGAAAGAACCAACCAAGTCAAGCAAACCAAGATCAACATATATCTCAGGAAATATGAGTTATTCAAGATGAATGGAGATGAGTCAATCAGATACATGTTCAAAAGATTTACTAACATTGTCAATAATCACATTTCCAATGAAGAAAAGGTTAGTATGATTCTGAGAAGTCTTCCAAAGGCAAAATGGGAACCAAAGACTACTGCTATTGAGAAAGCTCAAGATCTCTCATTACTACAACTTGATGACCTACAAGGAAAGCTCCTTACACATGAAATATCCATGAATGAAGTTGATGGAGAACTACTAGAAGGTGTTTAGAACCTAGCTCTCAAGACAAAAGAGAATGAACCATTTCAAAGCCTTGAAACTGAAGATGATGATGAAGCTCCATTTGCTTTAATTTCTAAAGCCTTGACCATAATTCTTAAAATGAAGAAGAACTTTGGTAAAAAGGACTTCAGCAGAGACAGACACAGATCCTCCAGTAGCAATGATTACAAAGGTAAATTTTCTTCACATGGTAATAAGCATAAAATCATGAATTGCTTTATGTAAGGTGATGCAGGACACTTGATCAGAGATTGTCCACACAAAAAGATCATGAACTTTCAGAAGAAAGACCATGATAGAAGAAAGAAAGCTATGATAGCATCCTGGAGTGATTCAGAAACCTAAAGTGACTCTGAATCTGAAGAAGAACATGCCAACCTATGCTTTATGGCCAAGCATGATGAAAGTTCTGAAAAGAACATTGAGGTAATGGTAAACTGCTTGATTTCAAAACCAACAGAAGCCCTCTCTGATTATCTTAGAACAATGCTTTTAAATGAAGATGACTATCAGAAAGAGATTAGAGATTTGAAATAAATAGTTCATGTGCAAGCAAAAGAAAACTTGCATCTTGTTTTCCCGAATCAGAATCTTGAAATCTCTCAGAAGAAAACTGATAGTGATTTCAAGGCCTTGAAAACCAGTTTCAAAGCCCTGAAAAAACAAGTCAAGGAAGTAGTCACTGAAAACTCTCTATTGAGTGATAGCATTGTTAATCTAAAACATCAAGTTGATGAATTGGATAAGCAAAAGACTACTCTAACTGAAAAACTTAAAAAATCTGAATCAGTCAAAACAAGACTTGCAGGCTCACAACACAACTTAAACTTGATTCTTGGAGGTAGCTTAAAGTCTGTTCACAAAGCTGGTATTGGATACAAACCAAATTTTCTTAAAAAGAACAATACAAGATTTGTGAAAGCTGGAAGCAGAACATCTCATAAGTGCCATTACTGCAATAAGATTGGTCATGTTAAAATGACTTGTCCTTTTCAAATATGAGACCCTCACATAATGAGGAATACTTTTCCATTCCAACTCAAAGGACAAGTTAGACAGATTTGGGTTCCTAAAGGGGTTAGACCACCTAACATGATTGACCCTGAATATGAATCTAAATTTTCTAACAGCTGGGTAAGGCAGTGAATGGTGTTTGCAGGTAGTCACCAAGATCAAAGAACTGAAATGGTTTATGGACAATGGTTGATCAAGACACATGATTGGAAAGAGATCTATATTTTTAGAACTGAAAGAGCAATCTGAAGGATCAATTACACTTGGTGATAATGGAAAATACAACATTCTTGGTATTAGTAAAGTTGGTACAAATTCTAAAAATTCTATTTAAGATGCATATCTAGTTGATGGTTTGAAATTCAACTTGGTTAGTGTTTCTCAACTTTGTGATAATGGCAACAAGGTTATATTTGACAAAGAGAAATGTGTGATGAGAAATCTGGCAATAGCATCCTCACTGCCTCTAGATCAAACAATGTTTATACTTTTCAAACTAACAAAGTTGCAGGAGAAAACTTGAAGTGTCTCAAGGCCTTGAAAGAATATTCAAAGCTTTGGCACAGAAAGTTGGGACACATTAGATTGCATACCTTGAACAAGCTGGTTTCCAAAAATTAGTAAGAGGTCTACCCTCTATCAAGTTCAAAGATGAAGAAATTTGCAAGGCATGTGCACAAGGCAAACAAACTAGAAGCTCGTTCAAACCAAAGAAATTTTTAAGTACTACTAGACCCATTAAATTGTTTCATATGGATCTCTGTGGTCCTATGAGAACTCCAACTCCAAAGGGTAAGAAGTACTTGCTTGTTATTGTAGATGATTTTTCTATGACAAAATATTTTGACATAGTTTACAGTATCTAACATCATCTGTTTGAATCAGTTTTGTATTGATTTTTTGTTTCCTATTTTTCAAGATTTGTTTCCTAATCTGATGTTTGCAGGAAAGGAAATTATATGATGAATTGATTCTGTGATCAATCCCGCTGTATTTGGAAGTTGCCTAATAGTTGTTCATCCAATATCAAATTATTATCCTTGAAGATATTGATCATACTATTCGTTGGAAAAGCTGTTAGAGAAGTCAAAGCTGAAGCTACAAAGTAGGAAGTTTATTAAAGAGAAGATCCTGAAGATCTTCATTTTAAACTACTCTATAAAAAGACGGAAAGCTGAAGCATTGCAATGGGATATTTAGAAGAGACACTCAAAAACATTCAAGGATTGACAAGCAACAGAGAAGCAAATTCATCTCTCTCAATCCAATCAGAAGAACACTGCATACTCACTGCAGATTCAGTTCTAGTGTTCTTCTCTTCTAAACTTCATTTGTATATCATTTTGATAATACTTCTAGTTCTCATTCTCAAGGATTGTTCAACGTGAAAAATAGAGAATTCTTAGTTAATAAGATAATTAGAGCAGGGACTAGGTAGGTTAGTGAGAACCACTAGCTGTAATAGAGTAAGGCATCTCTGTGCGCTTAAGGTCTAGGGCTTAGCTGTGGATTAATAAGAATGTGTTGAAAATCCAGCAGGGAGAAGATCCCTGAGGTAGAGACGTAGGTCCAAGTGGACTGTCTTGTGTCTCTTGCATTTACTTTTCGGTTTCATACTTAGAACTTTTGCAGCATTCAAAACAGTTTCATTTCAATGGTTTGAAACTCATTTCAAGGCCTTGAAATCGACTTATTTTTTTACACTGTAATTGTTTTCATTTCAAGGGCTTGAAACTCATTTCAAGGCCTTGAATCACTTTACAAATCTTTTGAAACCACTATTGTGTCAAGTTTAGCAAAAGTTTGCATACTCTAGTCAACCCCCCCTCCTTCTAGAGTTTTGATCCTGTATCTCTACATATTGTACAACCCTTCACAAAGGATAAGATATTGGAGAAAAATAGTAGACTGAGGTCTTCTTACAAGAGTTAGAGAGCTTCATTTCAAAGTCTATGAATCCAAAAATTTAGGAATTGAAGATAATATCAATGAGCTACATGAAGCTGAGTTCCAGCTTAGCTCTTCATTGTCTGAAGAAGAGAAGTTGTGGAGGGAAAAATCTAGGCAGAGTTGGCTGGCCGCTGGTGATAAAATCTCTGCATTTTTATGCCACATTTAAGAGCAGAATAAAGAAAAATGCGATTAATGGAGTCTTCACTCAGAATGGTCAATGGGCTAAAAAAGAAGAGGACATTCTCAGAGAATTTCAGCAATTTTATTCTGAGTTATTTTCTGACAATTCAACCGGTGATATTGAACCAATCACAAGTAACATCAAGACGAGGGTTTCTTTATAAATGAATGGAGCTCTTATCTCTCCATTGACTGAGGATGAAGTAAAGAAATCTTGTTTTCAGATGGAACCTTGAAAGGCTCCAGGTTTTGATGGATTTTCTGCTCATTTCATCCAATCCCACTGGGATATTATTGGAAAGGACATTTGTGTGTTATTCAAGACTTCCATAAGTAAGAAAAACTTCTAAAGTGTGTAAATCTAACCCACATTGTCCTACTTCCTAAGGTCAGCAACCCCACTTCATTTAAGAAATATAGACCAATCAACCTCTGTTCTGTTTTATATAAGATCATAGCCAAACCTTTGGCTTACAGGTTGGCTCCTTTCATGGAAGAATTAATATCAGAAAACCAAAGTGGTTTTTTCCAGAATAGGTTGATCAGTGATAATATTTTAGTGGCTCAAGAGATCAATCAGTGAATCAAAAGTAAGAGGAAAGGAAGCAATGGTTGGATGGATATCAAAATAGACATGCTTAAAGACTTCGACATGGTAAGGTGGAATTATTCAGAAGAAGTCTTAAGGAAGATAGGCTTTCACTAAAAATGGTTTAATTGGATCATGAATTGTGTAAGATCTGTGAGTTTCAAAGTTTTGGTAAATGGTAAAATGAGCGATGTTATTTTATCTTCTAGAGGGATTAGACAAGGATATCCGTTTTCCTTCTTCTTATTTGTTCTTTGTGATGAGGGCCTCACAGCTACGCTTAAGCATTCTTAGGAAAGAAATTGGTTTTCTGGAATCAAAATGTCTAGATCTTGTCCCTCTGTGAATCATCTTCCGTTTGCAGGTGATTCTATTATATTTTGAAAAGCCGCTCTACCGGATTGCAGTGCTGTCAATGTGGTATTAAAGTGATATGAGCAAGCATCTCGACAAGCGGTGAATGGAGACAAATCTCAAGTTAAAGTCCTCTTCTTCAAGGTTTTGTTCAGCACTTTCTGATGATTTCAAAATAGTACAAGGAGAGTAACTATCTTCCGTTACCTTCTCTCTTGGGAAGATCAAAGTATCAAACATTTAAATTTCGAAAAGAAAGGATTGCAAGAAGGCCTAATGGTTGAAAAGAGTATTTTCTCTGTGCTGGTAGGAGGGAAGTACTTCTTAAATCAGTAATCACATCCTTGCCATGCTATGTCATGTCATTTTTTCTCCTTTCGAAAAATATTTGTGATGAGCTCAATTCAGTTTTGGCCAATTTTTGGTGGGGAAGTAAATATCAGAAGGAGTCCAAGATCCACTGGAAGTCCTGGAGTAAATTATGCGAAGAAAAAGCTTCTAGAGGCTTAGGATTTAAATATCTTCACAATTTCAATATTTCCTTGCTTGAAAAACAAGCTTGGAGGCTCATTAGTGAAGCCCGTTCTCTTTTTAAAATTTTTTTTAGAAGAAAATTCTTCCTAAATCACAATTTCTGAATGCCAAGATCCCCAGAGGTTGCTCTTGGGCTTGGAAAGGGTTAATTGAGGGGAGGAAACTTATCAACCAAGGTTGGAGATGGAACGTTGGGAATGGATACATAATCCGAATTCGGGAAGATCCATGGCTTCCAAGATCGGGTTATTTCTTTGTTCATTCAGCTAGAATTCCTCATTGTCTAATCAGCTATGTTTCGAAATTGATTACTTTTAATGATAGAAGATGGAATCATGACCTAGTTAAAGGTCTATTTAATGAGGAAGAAACATCTCTAATTCTGTCAATGCCAGTTGGATCTTGATCTGATAAGATTATTGGAATTATTCTTCTAATGGGGCTTTTTTGACAAGATCTGCTTACAAATTTCCGAGAAGCCAATATTGTAAGTTTAATAATTATGATGCTGCCTCATGTTCTTTGAGAAAATACCACTTGGATAGATTATGGAGTCTGGTTGTTCTCCCCAAGGTTAAAACATTTTGTTGGAGAACACTGCACCTTTGTCTTCCTTGTTCTGCAGCTGTTGTACATAGAGGATACAAGGTTGACCCCATCTGCAAAATTTATGGAGATGAAGTCGAAACTGAATTACACCTGCTTAGAGACTGTTTCTTGACTAAGCAAGTTTGGAAAATTTCTCCATTAGGATTTATTTCAGATTCTTACCAAAATATGTCCCTAATGAATGGTGGGATTGGATTAATGAGGAAGCTCAAAAATCCAAAGAGAATATGACTATCTTGGGAATTTTTATCTCAATCTGTTGGGAACTCTGGCTTTCTAGAAATCAGTGTGTCTTTAACAGCATCAGATGGGAGGCAAGTCGCATTGTGTCAAGAGCATTGGCTAAATTTTATGAATACTTTGAGAGTAATGCTTCTTTTGCAGATGTTGTCCTTCCTATTCCATCATCTTCTATTTCTGTTTGTGAAAGGGTGAATATATTCATAGATGCAACTCTGGATTCTAGAAGAAACATTGGAAGCATTGCAGTGGATTTTAAAGACAAAGATGATAGAATTATTGGAAGGTACCTTGATTCTTTTGTTGGAATGCTTAACCCATTGGTGTTGGAGGCTGTTGCAGTTAGGAAATCCCTTCTTTTGGCCAATCAAATATGCCTCTATTCAATTAAAATCTTTTCTGACTGCAAAACAATTATTAGCTGCATTTCTGAAGGTTCCAAAGTTTCTTCTTCTTCCATTGCAGCTGTTGTGGAGATTGTATTTTGATTTCTTCTTGTTTTGTCAATTGTATTCTTTTCTTTCATTTCCACGGGGTTAAACTCTGTAGTTCACTGTAATGCTAAGTTAGCTCTTGACTCCTCGTCCCCTTTGAGGGTTGGATGTAATCTCTTGTTTCATTTAATGAAATTCTACAAGTATTGGGAAAAAAATAAATGAATAATAATGTATATGAAAAAAGAAACTATACCCAGCCTCCTAAAGTTTATTAAAACTACAACATGTTAACCCCCACAACTAACATATCATGTAAAAGACGCTTGCATACCCTCAACTCTCAAAAATAAAATATCATACCTCCCCCAAACATAAACCACAGCATTCCATCAATCTCACCCGATCAAACACGAATTCGATATATAAAAACATGATTTTATTTAATGAAAAAAAAAAACCTTAGGATGATATTTAGGAGTTACCCACGCAAAAATCGGGGGTCAAGAAATAAACCTGGTCGAGTCACACGTCGATTTTACCGATGATGGAGTTCGGTGGGGCTTCTTCGTCGGCTCCTGGCCTTGGATGAAGCCTGTTCGAGCTTCCTCGGACTTCTAGGAGTTGAGCTTCCTCAACTTAACGGAGCTCCTTGCCGATTTAATGGTGCAGCGGTACGGGGATTTTTTTCGCTGCTCCGGCAGCTACTGTTGCTGCTCCTCCTTCTTCTTTTGAGTTTGAGAAAGTGAGAGAGAAATGGGATTAGACAGGGGAGGAGAAGATAAAACAGAGAGTGGTAGATGTGGTTCCTTGGTGATTCCTGACGACAACAGCTGTGGTGGCTGGATAACCGCCGGTGCTTGCTACCTCTGTTGGTGGTTTGATGGATAGGAAGAGAAGACAGAGAAGGGGAGTCAGAGAGAGATGGGAGGCTAAGAGGGACTGATTTGAAGGTGGAGGTGGATGGTGAAGATGGTGATGGCGGTGGGGATGGTGTAGTGTGTTGCCGAGGGATTTTAAAGGTGGGTTTTCTTGGAGATGTGATCCTCAAACAGTAGATATAATATAATTTATGTTCCTTGGAGAGAAGGTATTGCAACACTCTTGAAAATTCTCTATGGACTAAAATGCAATATTTAAAAAGTTATGGGGTCAAAGTGTTAATAAAATTGTCTTGTTTCAAAGCTGAGAATGTAATAGATGTTGACAGTAGGTGGATAAGAGATGACAATGTGATACTATTAAAATAGTGGGGTAAAAATAAAAATTTCAAAAACTTAGGGGCCTCTGTGCAATTATTTGTAAATTAGTACCGGATGATCCCTGGGCAAAGGGGAATTTCAAGAATGTCGAGGAATGATTTAGAATTAATCTATCTATCTACCTATAATAAAAGAGAGGGTTTGCCTTCCGCATCAGCGCACAGGCGCATCTGAGCTGATGTGGAGGTGATCTAGAGGCTTCTAATTGAGTTTTCTTTTTAGCGGCCATTTCTTTGTTGTCCTTCTCTGTTGTGCACATTTTCAGCTTTGTTCCTTCGGTATTTCTGTAATTTTAACGTAGTGAGGTGCCCCTGGCCCCTAGCGAGCATTATTGGCTTGATGATTCTTTCTTTCCGAAGAAGCTTCAAAGAGAAGCCTCTGGTTTTTCCAAGATAGCTCTCCTCTCTCTTTCTCACTCCTCTTCTCTGTATTCTCTCGGTGTATAGTCTATCTTCGATGCCGCCTCCGTGTCTGCAAACCTCGTTACCAACTACGACGACGAGGCCTCCCGACGGCGGTGATGATTAGCGTTGATTCCCATAGGACTCAACTCTTAAAAGTACAATTTTGTGTATTTAATATCGGATTGAGGCTTGCCTCCCCCTATTTGACCAATTTTGACTCTGCATGTGGGTTGAGATAGGGTTCTTAGTGTACTGGAATCTGGGTTTTAGACTTGCTTCATCACCACCGGTTACATGGTTTCTGTTATGTGACTGACTGCCGGAGATCTCAACGAAGCCTGGTAAGTCATCTATGCTTCAATCTCTCTTTGCAGTGACATTTTCCTTGGTTGCATTTCTATTTTTTCTCACAATTGATATCATCTGCTGGAAACCCTGACTTAATTATCGAAATCCCTTTCCTTTCCGTAACAAATTTCGCCATCAAGCTATTTTGCTTAATTGATTCTCTGTTCTAAGTCTTTTACCTGGAATTTATTGGTTCAAATTCAGGATTTTAGGGTTTTCCCTTTTTCGTCTACCGTTTCTTCGTTCTTATCTGACCATCAGCTTCAAATTGAATTAAAAATTATTAGAAAGATGACTCACTTTTACTCGGCACATTCGTTATGCTTTCAAGGTTTTTGGTTCCTTTACAGATTCTTTGTTCCCTATTGAGCATTAGCTAAGAACTTCAATTCGGAGTAAAAGTTTTAGAAATGTCGCTACTTAACTCGGCGAATTCCCAGTTTTGGATATTTATTTTCATGGGGTTTTTGCCTAGCAGATTCATTATTTGTGCTTCTGAGTGCTGAACTTGGTTGCCTGAGTTGCTTGTGATGGTGAATCTGAGTTGCGCATTTGAAACTGTGATATGGGCTATTGTGTGTTCACAACTTCATTGCTCAATGAGTCCATGAACAGGGCATTGTCCCCAATTACGTGTACATAAAACTGTTAGGTGAAGAAGACACGATAGCCATGCTGCAAATGCAGAAAAATTATTTGTAATTAGTTTACGTGACCATTAGATGTTGGCTATGGTAGCTTCATTGGTACCTATTAAGAGGTGGTTTGTGCTCTTGTCAGAGGCTTTGATGATAATTTTCTAGAGGATGCATTTAGAACGGGACTCCACACTTCTCTTGGCAGGCCAATTAAGAGGGATCCTTATCTCTCCTGTTGCAGCCATGGTGGTGTCCCTTCAGACTGATTGTATATGAGCCTCTTTTCAGGGTTGTATTGAGTTTATTCTTGCCTTGATAGAGTCCCTAAATCACTTGAGTGACCACGTTTTTGTAGGTTTTTGATCATGGATACGCAAAGGAATAAACAATAATTTATCCATTCAATACCCTCCAAGGATCACAAGAATAGAATTCATAACGATAGTAAAGGATTCATAACAAGTACCTTGTAGGTCTCCTCTGATGACTTGAAACACAAATATTGTTGTGTCTCTACGGTTGATCCACACCTAGGATTGAGATCTAGATCCACCAACTCCATGTGCTAGCTGAGAAAAATGGAAGAAGAAGAAGAAGAAATCATGCAACGAGGACCAAAAGAGAGGCTCGGCCTCTTCTTTTTGGTCAACAGGTAGGGGGCGGACAAGGGGGTTGGTCGGCCTCCTTTTTCTTGGTCTATCTCCTTGCTTCTCTCCTAATCAAGTAATATTATGAGCATTAGTATGTAGGAAGGAACCTAGGAGCATCCTTTATATAGTACAACAACACCTTGTTAATTCATAAAGGCCCTCTCCTAATCCTAGTCAAGTTCGGATCAGTCCAACTTGCATATTAGTCCTACTAAGTTAGAAAGTTGTCGAGTTTTTGATCCTTATAATTAATTAATCATATTATTTAATTTCCAAGTCTAGTTCAATCCATATGGCGTGTGACCCCATAGGTTTCTACTTAGTTGGTAGTAACTAATTACTAATATGGAGCGGTGTCTAGCAACACATCCATACCACCCAACTAATAGAAATAGTCATCCGACATACCTTGTGCAAGTTTTGTCTCATCCCTTTGTCTCTAAATCCGGATTGGACACGAGACATATCGTTAGAATAGGTGCCCTAGAGGCAAACTAGTTTAGTATGAACAATAAATTGACTAGAACATTCATTGTATTATTTATTGGATATTTAATATAATGAAGTCCTTAGATTTAAAATTGTGTTGTTTATCTTAAATATACCTAGTCCATTATGATTATTAATGGGGCAATCATCTATAGACTAGTATGGGGTTGGATTGATATGGAGATATCATGATCCAACACCTGGGTATGCATTAGGATTAATAGCATATTGGATTGACCCAACTCCGAGAAGGCTACATACATATTATCTAAAGTAACAAGTGCTTCTCGCGGTGACGAGGGTGTTATCATCCTTAGACTTGAAGTCACTAGTTTTTCTAGGCGTTGAATATTGTGTTTTGGTAGCGTCAAATGCTATACCGTGACTGGGTAGTCATAAAGGCGCTTATTGGAGACAATATGAAGCAAGCTTAGATACCGTAGTGATCCAGATAGACTTTGTCCCTCCCACATAACGGGAGCAAATATCCAAGGCCACTCGAGGGATAAGTTCTTATAGAATGTCAGGCCAGACTCAAATATATCAATATAGGATATTGATGTTATTTGCACGAATAAGGCTATTCCTAGAATCGAGGAACTATAGATTGGACATACAAGTGTGACTTGTATGTCTCGTGTCCAATCCGGATATTGAGACAAAGGGATGAGACAATACTTGCACAAGGTTTGTCATGATGACTATTTCTATTTGTTGGCTAGAATGGATGTCTTGCTAGAGGCCGCTCCATATTAGTATATAGTTACTACAAACTAAATAGAACCTATGGGGTCACACACATATATAGGTGAACTAGACTTGGGAAATAATTAATTAATATAATTAATTAATTAATTAAGAGGATCAAACCGCAACAACTTGCTAACTTAGTATGACTAATATGCAAGTTGCACTAATCCGAATTTGGGTAGGATTAGGAGAGGGCCTTTATGTAGTAACAAGGAGTTGTTGGACTATATAAAGGATGCTCCTAGCTTCCTTCCCTACAACTTATGCTCATAACATAATTTTAGTAGGAGAGAAAGAAGGAGAGAGTAAGACAAACAAGAGGGCCGAACCCCCTTGTCCGTCCGCTCCTACCCGTCGGCCACAAGAGAGGGCCGCCCCTCTATTTGGTGCTCCGTTTGCGTGATTTCTTCGTCCTCTTCCATTCCTCCTAGCTAGCACTAGGCATTTGGAAGATCTATATCTCATCTCTAGGCGTAGATCAACCGTAGAGACGTGATAATTTTCTCGTTAGAAGTATCAAGGAGACCTCAAATGTACATAACACTATTCTCTTACCATCGCCATGATTTCTCTTCCTGTGATCATTGGAGGGTCCTGATTGGATGAAATTATTATCTTTCTGCTGCGCATCCATGATCAAAACTCTACACATACAAGTCACACTCGTATATCCAATCCATAGTTCCTCGATCCTGGGAATAGCCTTATTCGTGCAAAAAACATCAATATCCTATATTAATATATTTGAGTCTGACGAGACATTCTATAAGCACTATCCCCCGAGTGGCCTCGAATTTTCTCCCGTTATGTGGGAGGGATAAATTCTATCTACATCACTACGATATTAAAGCTTGCTTCATATTGTGTCCGATACCCGCCTTTATGACAACCCAGTCACGGTGTAGCGTTTGACACTACCAAAAACACAATATTCCATAACTAGATGATCTAGTGATTTCAAGTCTAAGGATGACAATACTGTTGTCACTGCGAGAAGAATTGTGACTTTACATAACATGTATGTAGCCTTCTCGGGATGGGTCAATCCAGTATTCCATTACACCTAATGCATACCCATGTGTTGGATCGTGATATCTCCATATCAATCAAACCACATGCTAATCTATAGATGATTGCCCTGTTAATCAATATAATTGACTAAGGATATTTAAGATAAACAACACAATTGTAAATCTAAGTAATTCATTATATTAAATATCTCAATAAATAATACAATGAATATTCTAGTCAGTTATTGTTCATACTAAACTAGATTGCCTCTAGGGCATCTATTCCAACAGTCTCCCACTTGCACTAGAGCCAATCTGGTACGTCTCGTATGCCACTGCTCGCAGTGTGCCCATCATGCTTGCGCTTAACAAGCGGCTTTGTAAGTGGATCTGACAGATTCTCGTATGTAGGAATCTTGCATATCCAAACATCTCCTCTATCGATATGATGGAACTTCCCGAGGACGTGCTTGGATACATGGGTTCCTTTGATTACGCGATCGCCCCAATGTTGTCACAATACAACTCTACTGGATCCACAATTCTTGGAACCACACCAAGCTCAGTGATGAACTTCTTATTCCAAATAGCCACCTTTGCTGCGCCATTCGCAGCAATGTACTCATCCTCTGTTGTAGAATCAGCCACCGTCTCTTGCTTGGAACTTTTCCAGCTCACCGCTGCTCCATTCAGGCAAAACACAAACCCGACTGTGATCTGAAATCATCTATTTTGGTTCGGAAGCTTGAAACCGTGTAACCCCTTACACGCAACTCCTCCTCACCTCGAAATATCAAGAATTCATCCTTAGTTCTTCTCAAGTACTTTTGGATGTTCTTGACTGCAATCCAGTAACTCTCACCTAGATTGGACTGATATCTGCTTGTCATACTCAATGTATATGACACATCTGTTCTAGTACATAACATGGCGTACATGATGGATCCTATGGCCGAGTCATAGGGAACCCTACTCATGCGTTCCTTCTCAATCTCATTGGAACGACAATTGTTGGAATAGATGCCCTAGAGGCAATATATTTAGTATGAACATTGTTTTGGCTAGAATATTCATTTAATATATATTGTGATATTTAATATAATGAAGTCCTTAGATACAATGTGTTGTTTATCTTAAATATCCCTAGTCCACTATATTGATTAATAGGACGATCAAATATAGACTAGTATGTGGGTAGATTGATATGGAGATATCAAGACTAACACATGGGTATATATTAGGGGTAATGGGATACTGGATTGACCCAAAACAAGAAGGATACATTAGATTATGTCAAGTCACAATCGCTTCTCGTAGTGATAATATAATTGCAATCCTTAGAATTGAAGTCACTAGATACTCTAGTTGTGGAATATTGTGCTTTGATGTTATCAAACGTTACACCGTAACTGGGTAATTATAAAGAGGGCTATCGGGCATGATAGGAAGAAAGCTTAGAAATCGTAGTGATGTAGATAGGATTTTTCCCTCCCACATAATGGGGGTAAATATCCACGGCCACTCGAGGGATGAGGCTTATTGAATGTCTGGCAAGACTCAGATAAATCAATATGGAGATATTGATGTTATCTGCTAGCATAAGCATATTCCTAGGATCGAGGAACTATGGATTGGATATACGAGGTTGACTATTTATGTATCGTGTCCAATCCGGATATAGAGACAAAGGGAAAGTGCAATATGAGATATTGGGCACAAGAGGTTTGTCGGGATCACTGACTATTTCTATTAGTTTGGTGGCATGGATGTGTTGCTAGACACCGCTCCATGTTAGTAAGAGTTACTACCAACTAAGTAGAAACCTATGGGGTCACACGTCAAATAGAGTAGATCTAGATTTGGGATTATTAATATGATTAATTAATGAGCAGGATCATTGTGCAACACCTTGCAAACTTAGTAGGACTAATTTGCAAGGAAGCGACTAATCCAAGTTCAAGGAGAACTAGGACGGACCTTTATGGAAACAACAAGGATTTGTTGGAGTATATAAAGGAGGCTCTAGCTTCCTTCCCACTTAATTTTAATTCTCATAACATAAGAGAGTGGGAGAGAAAGAAAAAAGATAGAGCAAGACAAGACCTAGAAGCCGAACGCCCCTAGTCCCGTCCGCCCCCTTTCCCATCGGCACAAAGAGGAGGCCGAACCTCCTCTTGTCACCTTGTTGCTTTGATTCCTCTTCCATCTTCCTCCGGTTCAAGCTAGCACTTGTTGAAGGAAGAATATAGATCTCACCTCTAGACGTGGATCAACCGTATAGACGAGGACATCATTTTTCGTGTGATCTCACAAATCAAAAGGTAAACAATACTATGTCTCTTATCATGTTATGATATATCCTCCTGAAGATCCGTGGTGGGATTTGAAGTAGGATTAAGTTTTGTTATTCCGTTGCGTTAGCTACGTCAAAACCCAAAAGTGGTATCAGAGCCACAGGTCGTAGAGCATAACATGATCTTATGTGTTACGATTTCAATTTATACACCGTATTATTGTTATTACGCGAAAACTGAAAAAATAATTGGCATAGTAGATGCAAATTTAAATTGATTCAATATAAACAAGATCCAATTTAACATCGGATGTTAGAATTTGTGATTGTAATCACATAGGATGTGAATAATTGGGTTCTTGAAAAATTAGGGTTCATGGGCACATAATTGAAAAGGGGTTTTCAATTATGGAAACAAATCCATAAGGAAACAACCTTTCTTGGGCAACAAGGAAGAGGGAAGGAGACTAGGGCCGAAACCCTAGCCGTCCGCCCCCTCCTTGCGCGCCAAGCAAAGGCCGCGGGCCACAATGGAGAGGCCGGCCTTGGGCCGGGCCTTGTGGCGGGCGGTGGTCCTCCTAGGGGTTCGGGCCCTTGTTGGCTTGAACTCCTTGGACCGTCGTAACCCTAATTACCCAATTCAACTAAAATTGAACAAACGCTTTAAAAAATTGGTTTTAAATATATTATGTGCCTTGTTGCATGGTGGATGGATATGGCCTAGGATTGTGGTTGTTTATTGCTTTATGGATTGGTTTACGGCCTGCGAGCTGATCAAATTAATGCAATAATTAATTAGGTTTTACGGCCTGCGAGTCATTTTTTTCTCCTCGACACGTGAGACTTTTATTATTTATTTTTTCTAGATGTTAGGCTAGAATTAAAAATATTTAGATTATAGGCAACTTGGAGAAGAAGACCGGAGAACCAAAGAAGCCCAAAGACAAAGACGACACCGTCCTAGGCGCGCGACTATGGTGGATCACATGGACATGAGCTCGTCACTTTAGGTCAATTAGATATTATCATTGGCTTGATAATATCATTAGTCTAGGGGCCATATCCATGCCACGTTTTATTTTTTATTTTTTTCAATGTTTATAATTTATGTCTTGTTATTTATTGTGTGTATGGCGATACTAGCAAAACGTTAACAAGATAATAATAAACAAGGTTGGTATTTTATTGTGGATTTGCCAATCCAAATAAGTAGACCATGTTGATTAGATCAACCAAACAAATTAAGAAAAATTAAATCCCTCAATTAAATATTGCGTTTTGCCTTCTCTTGCCAAAACGCCCTTCATGATCAGGGTTCATTAAAATTCGGGCATGCCAAAGCAAGGCAATTTTAATTTACCATGGTGTGTTGCGGACGGCACAAGATAGTAATGTGTGTATGTTGAAGCAAGAGGTTGGACGCAACTAGGCAAGAATCAATTGGATTGATAAGCCTACAGGCATGACAATTAGGCGTTATCCATGGGATAAAGAATAAAGAGTTATTCCTAATTGGACCATGAGTTGCATGGGATGCAATTGTAATGGTTCCTACCAAAATATCCTATTCTTGGGTGACTTGCCAAAGCAAGCTCAAGAAGAAGTGAAAAAGGGATCTTGGACCTACTAGAAAATATTATGATATTTGTCGCATTAATGGTGAGGGATTTTAATCCGAGAAAAATAGTGGGATCTATATTTGATGATCTAGCCATTGTTGAATATAGTTAAATTGTTCAAAATACTAAAATTGCACATTTCTCGTTTTGTAGAATTCCAAATGGCAAACAACAACGCATCGACTTCATCCCTACGATCTGTCCTTGAGAAGGGTAAACTGTCTGGAACAAATTTCCTTGACTGGTACAGAAACTTGAGGATTGTCCTTAAGCAAGAAAGGAAGCTGTACGTCTTGGACACTCGAATTTCAAAACCACCAAAAGATGAGTCTGTTCTAGCTGAAGTATGGGCACGTCAGAAACATATTGATGATTCTAATGACGTGACTTGCCTCATGCTTTGTACCATGACTCCTGAGCTTTAGAAGCAGCATGAGAATATTGAAGCCTATGATATGATCATACACTTAAAACAATTTTTTCAGGAACAGGCTAGGCAAGACCGCTTTGAGGTGTCCAAAGCATTATTCAAGAGTAGTCTTGCAGAGGGGAATCTAGTAGGACCTCACGTACTCCGAATGATCGGGTACATTGAGAACCTTGAGAGACTCGGATTCCCACTGGGCCCAGATTTGGCTACTGATCTTGTCTTGCAATCGTTGCCTGACAGTTATAATCAGTTCATCATGAACTATAATATGAACGAGATCATTAAAACTCTGCCTGACCTATTGAACATGCTAAAGACAGTGGAACAGAGCATTAAAAAAGTCAAGAGCAAGGCCATAATGATGGTACATAAGAAGAAAGGCAAATCAGTTGCCTCTACTTCAAAAGGAAAGCGCAAGAAAGTTGCGAATCCAAGGAAGCCCTAAAGCCTAGTGGAGGCGTGGCTAAAGGTGAGTGTCACTACTGTAGCCAGCCGGGTCACTGGAGGAGGAATTTCCCTAAATATCTGGAGGATAAGAAGCTTGGAATAGTGATTCCACCACCACCAGGTATTTATGTTATAGACGTCAATCTTTCTATTTATTCATCTTGGGTATTGGATACAGGATGTGGTTCTCACATTTGTCGTAATGTGCAGGATTTGAAAAGAAGTAGAAGATTGAGTAAAGGGGAGATAGATCCGCGCGTCAGGAGTGGAGCAAGAGTTGCTGCATTAGCTTAGGCGTTTATGAGCTATCTTTGCCTTCTGGACTTATTTTAGAATTAGACAATTGCTTTTATGTGCCTGCTATGAGCAGAAACATTATTTCCATTTCTTTTTTGGACGAGAAGGGTTTTGCTATTTCAATAAAGGACAAGTGTTGCTCCATTTATTTTGATAGTATGCACTATTGTAGTGCGCATTTCTAAATAGTCCAATCTATAACATAAATACTAAGAGGATTAAAACTAATGATCTAAATCCTACATATCTATGGCACTGTCGTTTAGGCCATATAAATAAGAAACGCATATCTAGACTCCATAAGATGGACTTCTAGACTCATTTGATGTGGAATCATATGAGACATGTGAATCTTGTTTATTAGGAAAAATGACAAAGTCCCCTTTCAATAATAAAGGTGAAAGGACTAGTGAGTTATTGGCACTCATACATACCGATGTATGTGGACCATTCCCCACGCCTGCCAGAGGTGGTTATAGCTACTTCATAACATTTACTGATGATTTCAGTAGATATGGATTTGTATACCTTATGAAGGCCAAATCCGAATCCTTTGAATTGTTCAAAGAATTCAAGAATGATGTAGAGAAGCAACTTGGTAAAAGTATTAAAGCTCTACGATCATATCGTGGAGTAGAATACTTAAGCCAAGAGTTTGATGAGTATCTTAGAGAGTGTGGGATAGTATCCCATATCACTCCACCCGGAACGCCACAATGGAATGGCATGTCGGAGAGGAGGAATCGCACGCCATTAGATATGGTGCGATTTATGATGTCTCAAACAGATCTTCCGGTATCCTTTTGGGGACATGCTCTAATGACGACAGCTTTTATCATTAACCGCGTTCCATCCATATCAGTCATGAAGACACCATATGAGATATGGACTGGGAAGCGTCCCATAGTGTTGTTTATGAGGATTTGGGGCTGCGATGTCTATGTAAAACGTTTACAAACAGACAAGCTCGGGCCCAAAGCGGATAAGTGTAAATTTGTAGGATATCCTAAGGAAACTAAAGGATATTATTTCTACAATCCCACCGAGAACAAAGTGTTTGTTGCTCGGACCGGCGTGTTTCTAGAAAGAGAGTTTGTCTCTAAAGAAGCAAGTGGGAGGACTGTAGAACTTGAAGAAATTCAAGAACCACAAATCACTGAACCGATGATGGAACATGAACATGAACCGCAAACTGTTGTGGAGGAACCTGTTCAGGTATCACAGGAACTCCGTAGATCAGAAAGAGTGCGTCATGAGAAAGAGAGGTATGGAATTCTCGTAACTGATCCCGATGACGTACCACTCATGGATGATGAGCCTGCAAACTACAGAGAAGCCATGAAAGGCCTAGACTCTAAGAAGTGGCTAGAAGACATGAGATCCGAAATGGATTCCATGTACACCAACAAATTATGGACTTTGGTGGAACCACCCGAAGGGGCTCGGCCCATAGGGTGCAAGTGGGTCTTCAAGAAGAAGACCGCCATGGATGGCAAGGTAGTTGCCTATAAGGGGCGATTGGTAGCCAAAGGGTATATACAGATTCATGGTATTGACTATGATGAGACCTTTTCACCAGTCGCCATGACTAAATCCATTCGAATCCTACTTGCTATTGCAGCATACTACAACTATGAGATTTGTAAAATGGATGTCAAAACAGTGTTCCTTTATGGGAACCTCCTCGAGGATGTGTACATGACACAACCGAAGGGTTTTGAGGATCCAGAGAATGCCAATAAAGTATGTAAGCTGCAAAGATCCATTTATGCATTAAAGCAATCTTCTAGGAGATGGAATCGACGTTTTGATGACGCAGTCAAAGAGGTTGGCTTCATCAAGAACGAAGATGAGCCTTGTGTTTACAAGAAGGTTAGTGGAAGCTCTGTAGTATTTCTGGTCTTGTATGTGGATGACATACTAATCATTTGCAACGACATTCCTACTCTGCAATCTGTTAAAGATTGGATAGGAAAGTGCTTTGCAATGAAAGACTTACGAGACGCAGCTTATATACTTGGTATAAAGATCTATAGAAATAGATCTAGAAGGTTTATCGGCCTAAGTCAAAGTACGTATATAGACAAGGTGTTGAAGAGGTTCAACATGCAAGATTCCAAGAAGGGATTCTTGCCCATGTCGCATGGAGTCACTCTTTCTAAGAATGATTTCCCCTCCAATGAGATTGAGAAGGACCGCATGAGCAGGATACCCGATGCTTCGGCCATAGGATCCATCATGTACGCCATGTTGTGTACTAGACCAGACTTATCATACGCGTTGAGTATGGTGAGCAGATACCAGTCCTATCCGGGTTGGAGTCACTGGATTGCTGTCAATAACATCCTAAAGTACTTAAGAAGGACTAAGGATGTGTTCTTGATATTTGGAGGTAAGGAAGAGCTAAGCGTAAAGGGTTACACTGAAGCAAGCTTCCGACAAAGATGACTACAGATCGCAATCTGGATACGTGTTTTGCCTAAATGGAGGAGCTGTGAGATGGAAGAGTTCCAAGCAAGGAACATTTGCTGATTCTACAACAGAAGCTGAGTACATTGCTGCAGCGGAAGCAGCAAAAGAGGCAGTTTGGATAAAGAAGTTTATCACTGAGCTCGGTATGGTCCCTATCATCGTGGATCCCATAGAGTTGTACTGTGACAACTCTGGGGCGATCACACAAGCCAAGGAACCAAGATCACACCAGAAATCAAAGCATGTACTTAGGAGATTCCATCTTATTCGTGATATGATCGATCGAGGAGATGTGAAGATGTGAAAGATTCCAACGGCTGACAATGTTTCAGATCCGCTCACAAAACCTCTTGCGCAACGAAAGCATGAAGGGCACGCCAGATCTATAGGCATACGAGATGCGCCAGATTGGCTCTAGTGCAAGTAGGAGACTGTTGGAATAGATGTCCTAGAGGCAATCTTATATTTAGTATGAACATTGTTTTGGCTAGAATATTCATTTATTATATATTGTGATATTTAATATAATGAAGTACTTAGATACAATGTGTTGTTTATCTTAAATATCCCAAGTCCATTATATTGATTAATAGGACGATCAAATATATACTAGTATGTGGGTAGATTGATATGGAGATATCAAGTCTAACACATGGGTATGCATTAGGGGTAATGGCTTACTGGATTGACCCACAACGAGAAGGATACATTAGATTATTTCAAGTCACAATCGCTTCTCGTAGTGCTAATATAATTGCAATCCTTAGACTTGAAGTCACTAGATACTCTAGTTGTGGAATATTGTGCTTTGATGTTATTAAACGTTACACCTAGTCTGGGTAATTATAAAGATGGCTATCGGGCATGATAGGAAGCAAGCTTTGAGATCGTAGTGATATAGATAGGATTTGTCCCTCCCACATAATGGGGGTAAATATCCACGGCCACTCGAGGGATGAGTCCAATTGAATGTCTGGCCAGACTCAGATAAATCAATATGGAGATATTGATGTTATCTGCTAGCATAAGCATATTCCCAGGATCGAGGAACTATGGATTGGATATACGAGTGTGACTATTTATGTCTCATGTCCAATCCGGATATAGAGACAAAAGGAAAGTGCAATATGAGATATTGGGCACAAGAGTTTTGTCGTGATCACTGACTATTTCTATTAGTTCGGTGGCATGGATGTGTTGCTAGACACCGCTCCATGTTAGTAAGAGTTACTACCAACTAAGTAGAAACCTATGGGGTCACACGTCAAATAGAGTAGAGCTAGATTTAGGATTAATTAATATGATTAATTAATGAGAAGGATCATTGTGCAACACCTTGCAAACTTAGTAGGACTAATTTTCAAGGAAGGGACTAATCCAAGTTCATGGAGAACTAGGACGGACCTTTATGGAAACAACAAGGAGTTATTGGAGTATATAAAGGAGGCTCTAGCTTCCTTCCCACTTAATGTTAATACTCATAACATAAGAGAGTGGGAGAGAAAGCAAAAGAGAGAGCAAGACAAGACCTAGAGGCCGAACGCCCCTAGGCCCGTCCGCCCCCTCTTTCCCGTCGGCACAAAGAGGAGGCCGAACCTCCTCTTGTCACCTTGTTGCTTTGATTCCTCTTGCCTCTTACTCCGGTTCAAGCTAATACTTGTTGAAGGAAGAATGTAGACCTCACCTCTAGACGTGGATAAACCGTAGAGACGAGGACATCATTCTTCGTGTGATCTCACAAATAAAAAGGTACACAATACTATGTCTCTTATCCTGTTATGATGTCTCCTCCTGTCGATCCGTGGTGGGATTTGAAGTAGGATTAATTTTTGTTTTTCCGCCGCGTTACCTACGTCAAAACCCAACAACAACCACTCTTCGAAATAGTGATTCCACGCGACAGGGGCAATAATCCCTTATTGGAATCTAGCATGTTGAACCGCTTCAACACCTTGTCTATATATGTACTTTGAGTTAGGCCGAGCAGCTTCTTTGATCGATCTCTATAGATCTTAATATCGAGTATATAAGCTGCATACCTAATTCTTTCATTGAGAAACACTTTCCTATCCAATCTTTAACAGATTACAGCGTAAGAATGTCATTTCCAATGAGTAGTATGTCATCCACATAGAAGACCAGAAAAGAAACAAAGCTCCCACTAACCTTCTTGTAGACACAAGACACATCTTTGTTTATGATGAAGCCAAACTCTTTGACTACTTCATCAAAACGTCGATTCAACCTCCCAATAGCTTGCTTCAACCCATAAATGGATCGTTGCAGCTTACAGACTTTGTTGGCTTGCTTTGGATGCTCAAAACCCTCAGGTTGTGTCATGTACACATCCTCAAGGAGATTCCCATACAGGAATGCTGTTTTGACATCCATCTGCCAAATCTCAAAGTCGTAGTAAGCTGCAATAGCAAGTAAGATTCGGATGGATTTGGTCATTGCGTCTGGTGAAAAGGTTTCATCATAGTCAATACCATGAATCTGTCTGAATTCTTTAGCCACCATTCGGACCTTATAGGTAATCACATTACCATCCATGTCGAAATTCTTCTTGAAGACCCACTTGCACCCTACGGGCCGAGCCCCTTCGGGTGGTTCCACCAAAGTCCATACTTTGTTGGTATACTTGGATTCCATCTCGGATCTCATGGACTCAAGCCAATTCTGAGATTCCGGCCCTTTTATTGCCTCTCCATAGGTAGTAGGCTCATCATCTATGAGCAACGTGTCACCAGACTTAGTCACGAGAAGTCCATACCTCTTTGGCTCCTGGCGCACTCTACTCGACCTACGTAGTTCTTGTGTTACTTGAACATGCTGCTCCACAACCTCTTGTGGTTCTTGTTTATGTTCCATAGTAGGATCAATGCTTTGTGGTTCTTGAAATTCTTCAAGTTATACAGTCCTCCCACTTGCTTCTTTATAGATAAACTCTTTTTCTAGGAAACGCCGGACTGAGCAACAAACACTTTGTTCTCAGTTGGATTTTAGAAATAATATCCCTTAGTTTCCTTAGGGTATCCTACAAACTTGCATTTTTCCGTCTTAGACCCTAGCTTATCTGATTGTAACCGTTTTACATAGACATCGCAGCCCCAAATCTTCATGAACGACATTGTGGGACAATTCCCACTCAACATCTCATGTGGTGTCTTCATAACTGATTTTGATGGAACACGGTTAATGGTGAAAGCTGCAAAACGATAATGGAAGATCAGTTTGACACATCATAGATCGAACCATATCCAATAGAGTTTGATTCCTCCTCTCGCACACGCCATTCCACTGTGGCGTTCTAGGTGGAGTGAGTTGGGATATTATCCCACACTCTCTAAGATAGTCGTCAAACTCTTGGCTCAAGTACTCTCCTCCACGATCCGATTATAGAGCCTTAATAATTTTGCCAAGTTGCTTCTCTACTTCATTCTTTAATTCTTTGAAATTTTCAAAGGATTCAGATTTGGCCTTCATAAGGTATACAAATCCATATATACTGAAATCATCAGTCAATGTGATGAAGTAGACGTAAGCACCCCTGGAAGGCGTGGAAAATGGCCCACATACATCAGTATGCACGAGCGCCAATTGTTCACTAGTACTCTCACCTTTCTTATTGAAAGGGGACTTTGTCATTTTCCCAATAAACAAGCCTCACATGTCTCATATGATTCAAAATCAAATGAGTCATGGAATTCATCCTTATGGAGTCTGGATACATGTTTCTCATTTATATGGCCTAAATGACAGTGCCATAGATAAGCAGGATTTAAATTACTCATTTTAATCCTCTTCGTATTAATGTTGAAGACATGATTGCTTAGATCAAGAATATATAATCCATTAAATAATTGCCCACTACAATAGTGAATACTATCAAAATAAATGGGACAACAAATGTTCTTTATTAAAATAGTAAAACCATCCTTGTCGAAACAAGAAATAAAAATAATGTTTCTGATCATAGCAGACACAAAATAGAAATTATCTAATTCTAAAACTATTCTTGAAGGCGGAGACAGCTCGTACACGCCTACGGCTAATGCATCAACTTTTTCTCCATTCCCAACGCTCAGGTCTATCTCCCCTTTAGCCAATCTTCTACTTCTCTTTAGATCCTGCACATTTCAAAAAATGTGAGATCCACATCCGGTATCCAATACCCATGATGAAGAGACAGTTAATTTGACATCTATAACAAAAATACCTGGTGGTGGTGGAATCACAATTCCAAGCCTCTTTTCCTCCAAATATTTTGGGCAGTTCCTCCTCCAGTGTCCAGGCTGACTGCAGTAGTGACACTCACATTTAGTCACACCTTTGTCAATGCCACCAACAGGCTTAAGCGCAGATTCCTTGGGTTTGGCAACTGATTTGCCCTTTCCCTTGGAGGTAGATGCAAACCTTTTTCCCTTTCCTTTCTCCACCATCATTATGGATTTGCCCTTACCCTTGTTGATGCTTTGTTCAGCTGTCCCTAAAATTTTGAGTAAATCTGTCAGTGGTTTCACGATCACATTCATGTTATAGTTCATGATGAACTGTCCATAACACTCAGACAACGATTGCAATATGAGATCGGTGGCCAACCCTTAACCCACCAGAAACCCTAGGCGACCGAGGCTCTCAAGATGGCCGATCATACCCAACACTTGCGGCCCCACTGGGTTCCCTTTTGACAGATGACATTTGAACAATGCCTTGGAAACTTCATACCACTCAACCCTAGCCTGCTCTTGGAAAAGCTGCTTCAAGTGTGCGATCATATCGACTACATTCATGTTCTCATGTTGCTTCTTAAGCTCAGAGGACATGGTGCAAAGCATTAGGCAGGCCACATCATTAGCGTCATCAACATGCTTTTGATACGCCTTTAGTGTAATACTCCGTTCTCATTAAAGGGGTAATTGTCGTCTTTTGAGAAGTATAAATGTTGAATATATGTCAAACGGGGAGGTAATTGTACTTTCATAAAAGTGTAAACTATTTAATTAGGGGGGTCGTAGTTGGATTTTGAAAAAACTCTAAAACCTAGTGGGTAAATTAATAAAAGTAAATTAAATAATAACAAACAAAAAAAAATGAATTTGTTTTCTCCTCCTCCAACACAACTGCAACTTTGCTTCTCCTCTTCTTACGCTAACTCAACTCTCCTCCTCCCACTTCTTCTTCTCTTATACCTCCATCACCAGCACCACCTAAACCACCGGCAACCAACACCACCACCGTGACCCTCACCCCTCCCTCTATCTCTCTGTTTCTCTCACTCCACTCCTGTTTCCGGCGGAAATCAGCAGGAGCAGCGGCCGCGGTGAAGCCGCTACCCTCCCCGACGAAGCACGACCGCCACCACCACTGCCATATCCCTCTCTTTCTAGACCCCGCATCTCTCTCCCCTCTTTGTTTGCCCTCAAAAGAAGGAGTTGGATACAAAACAGCAACAGCAGTAGCAGCACAGCGCAGCAGAAGCAAACCCACCAGTGAACCACCGTTAATTTCGGCGAGGAATTTGCCGGAGCTTAATCAAGGCGAACCACCCCTTCAAACAACCTCGAATCACCTCCTAGAGGTCCTAACGAGCTTGAGGAGGTCCTATCTGCAGCCAAGAACCACCGGAGAAAGCCCGACGAAGCTCCACCTCCGATGACCCGACGTGTGTTACGACCCACTCCGTTTCTCAGCCGTTTCTCAAAAATTGTTGGCGTGGGTATGCTCTAAATCTTCCCCTAAGTCGTCATTTGTAATCAAATCGTGTTTTAGGACTTGAATCCATGTTTTGATCGAAGACTTTGGGTGTGTTCATGTTGGGGGTTAAAGTGTCTTTTCTAAAACATGGTGGGTATAAAGTGTTAAACATGAAACTTATTATATTTAATAGTTGTAGTTTCCGTAACTCTTGGGGAGCCCCTCGTCTTTACCTAAAACTGCATTTTTATATATTAACATTTTAGTTTATATAATGTATATTATTACTTGTTGTGAACTAATTAAGTATTCTAAATAAATAAATGAAATAAATATGTTTATAAAGAAAATAAAAGTTAAATTTTTATAACTTAGAAATTTGTTATAACTAAGTATTATAGTTTGTTTTATTGGAGAATAGATAATAAATTCACAAAATTACACTATTGTGTATATATATCTATAATTATCGACAAAGGAAAATATTTTTATCATTAACTAAAAATTACTTTAACTTTGTTTAAACAACTAGTAAGTTTCCAAAATAATTATAATATCTTTACGGACAAATAAACTTGTTTGAAACTGAATGTTATTTTCATTAAATATAACAAATTAGTTGTGAATTAGAGAATATTAAGAGACAGTTTCTTAAACTAAAAATATCACATTTAAGTTGTTATTTTATGAATGTCATTAGTAGTACTTGTTATTAAAGAGTTGCAAAATAATATTTTATCAATATTTTAAAGTGTTGATTTAATTATTTAGTAACATTCTCTTTTAAATAAATTATAAATAAATACTAATCTTGGAATTAATAAATAAGTTAAGTCACTATTTAAGTAAATAAGTATGTTATTTTAAAATTTTCACTTTCGGGATCGTGAGGTTTCGATTTGGCTTCCGTCCTAGCCAAGCACTCAAATATGATTAGTACATTTATTCGCTTGGAATTACCGGCATCGTGACTAGATGATTGATAAACTGTAGGCGGTAGTTTCATAGACGTGGGCTACGTTGACTATCCGTACGAGCTTTCGGATAATTGCTATTCCGACGTGCGGTGAGTTTTACATGCTTAGCCTTGCGTGTCAGCTTCTTTCGTGTCGACTACTTGCTTAATTGAAAAATAGTTGTCGTATTTCATCCCCTACTTGATAAATGTGTTTACTTGTTTTGATCTTCGCAATATTACATGATCTTGAAATACGCGACACACTTGGTCAGAAATAAATGATAACGTAATATTGTACGAACCTGTGATGTTATTGGGTGATGATTCCCTGGGCTTAGTCCCGAAATAGATATTCGGGTTCGATTCTCGGAGTAAAGTGAAAATGATTCGCAAGTACCAGAACTAGTTATGTTACTTTTTATTACGGGTGATGATTCCCTGGGCTTTGGTCCCTAAAGATATGGCCCTACGTGCACCGCGACTCCTTTCGCCGTAGGCTAAAGTACTGCTTCTAGATACCACCCCTTTGATTGACGCTCTTAGGAGGGTGTTGCAACACTTAAGGTCTAGAATGTCTTATTTTGGTCACTAGTCTACCCTGGTACTGTGGAATAATTGATAATTCAATTACTCTGTTTGGAAAAATTTATTCGTAAGTTGTGCATTGAATGAACATCCTATTTGTGAGAGATATGATTGGATACTTATGACGTATCATGGTAAATAGAATTTGTTGCACGGGAAAACTATCATTATTTGACGATGTTGTTACTTGTTTTTGAGTTTATGGTGTTATCTCATTCTCCTTTACTCCTGAAATGTTTTTAAATACGTGACCCTGCAGCCTTTCTTAACCTTCCTTCTTTTACATGCCAAGGTGTATCTCACTCAGCATTTCTTGCTGACTTTGGAAAAAGATGCGGTCTTTATTTCATTCCCCCGCAGGTCTAGGAGCTGGGAACTGGGAATAAGGGAATCGTAAACTTATATAGTATTTGGTAGCACTTTTTTTATGTCGAACTCATAGTTAAGTTTCACCATGTATGTATGCATCATGTTGAAGACAATTTATCAGTATGTAATATATAATTATGGGATGTATTGTTCTTGATTTTCCCCATTTCATTTGAGTAGCACCCTCCTGGGCTCTCCGGTCCGGAACGAAAATCTTGGGAATCAAGGGGTGTTACATTTATGGCTGCATGAGTTTATTTTTCCGGATCTTCAGGAACTCGCTCCTCTATAGCGTACAGTTTCTTTTCCTGCTTGAGAACAATTCTCAAGTTTCTCTACCAGTCTTGAAAGTTGGTTCCAGAAAGCTTGTCCTTCTCAAGGACAGAGCGTAGGGACTGTGATAAACTCGATGAGTTGTTTGCCATTGGTATTCTACAAAAAGGAAATACGCAAGTTTTAGTATTTGTGAACGATTAACTATATTTAATAATGGCTAGATTATTAAATATAGCTCCCACTATTTTTCTACGGATCAATAACACTCAAGATATTAATGCGGAAAATATAATTATATATTCTAGTGGGTCAAGATCCATATTTCACTTCCTTGTGAGCTTGCTTTGGCAAGTCACCCAAAGTTAGTTATTTAGGTAGGAACAGTTCCAGTTGCATCCCATGCAACTCTTTGTTCAATTGGGCAAATAACTCCTTATTTATCTTTCCCATAGATAATCCCTATTGAGTGCATCTAAGTTTTTAATCCTTATTAAAATTCCTAGTTACGTCCAACCTCTTACTCCAACAATTTCACATTATATGTGCCATCGCATGATGAATCAATTCGTCTTTCTTTGGCACGCACGACCTTGATTAATCGATTTTGTGATGAGTGTTTAAGTAACGAGAAGGAAAAACATATTATTTTGCTTTTGAGGGATATTTCTTTCAGTTTTAATTATGTTGTTGATCCATATCATTTGATCTACTTATTTGAGTTTGGGAAAAAACTCGAAATAAATGATCCGGATTGTTTAGTTATCTTATTACCAAATTGCATGCATCATCCATACACAAACAACAATAATAGGACAATAAAGTAAACATCCACAAAATAGAAATAAACGTGATATGGATATGGCCTCCTAGACTAAGATATTTTCAAGCCAATGGGAATATCTATGAACCCTAAAATAGTAAGCCCATCTCCATGTGCCTCCATCTTTTGGTCCATCCTCCATAGCCTTGTGGAATGCTCCATGCTCCATGTTGTGGCTCATTTAATTCTTTAGGCTTCTTTTCTTCAACCTCGGATATCATCTATTTTATCTAGTAATAGCTAGTATCTATACTAAATAAAATGAATCCCCAAAGTTGGGAAAATACCGGCTTGCAGGCCGTAAACCCTAATTAATTATTACATCAAATTGATCAGCTCGCAGGCCGTTAACAAACCACAAAAATAAACATTCACAAAAAACCACATCTAAGGCCATATCCAATCACCATACATATTGCACATAAACAGTTCAAACCAATTTTGAACGCACTTAGTCAATTTTTTAATTGATTGTAGGATTACTCGGGTCAAAACGGTCCAAGAGGCCCAACCAACTAGTGGCCGAACCCCTTGGAGCCGCCTGGGCCAAGCCTAGGCCGGTCGGCCCAACCCATGGGGGTCGGCCGGACCGCCTAGCCCTTCGGCCTAGGTGGCTTGGGCGGCAAGGAAGGAGGGGCGGACCCCCTTGGAAGCCCGAACCTCTTTAGAAGTTGTTTCCAAAACAACTTCTTCCTTGTTCCCCAAGTCCAAAACGTATTCAAATTGAAACTCCTTTCAAATTTGTGCCCAAACCCTAGATTCAAGATCCTAAAATTTCTCTAACTCAATAATTCATACATCCCATTAAAAATTAGATCTTTTTTGGTGGAATCACATTCAGCATGCATCTAATATGCTTAATTTGTCGTTTTAATGCAATAATCAACAATTATAGGTGAAAAAGTACAAAATCATAACTCATAAACTATGTTATGCTCTACGACCTACGACCTTAATACCACTGTAGGGTTTTGATCATGGATACGCAGCGGAATAAACAATAATTTATCCATTCAATACCCTCCAAAGATCACAACAAGAGAATCCACAACGATAGTAAAGGATTCATAACAAGTACCTTGTAGGTATTCTATGATGACTTTAAAAAAATATTGTTGTGTTTCTACGGTTGATCCACGCTTAGGGTTGAGATCTAGATCCTTCAACTCCTTGTGCTAGCTCAGAAAGATGGATGAAGAAGAAGAAATCACGCAACGAGGACCAAAAGAGAGGCTCGGCCTCTTCTTTTTGGCCGACGGGTAGGGGGGACAAGGGAGTCCGTCGGCCTCCTTTGTCTTGCTCTCTCTCCTTGCTTCTCTCCTACTCAAGTAATGTTATGAGCGTTAGTATGTAGGAAGGAAGCTAGGAGCATCCTTTATATAGTCCAACAACTCCTCGTTACTACATAAAGGCCCTCTCCTAATCCTACTCATGTTCAGATTAATGCAACTTGCATATTAGTCCTACTAAGTTTGCAAGTTATTGCGTTTTGATACTTATAATTAATTAATCATATTAATTAATTCCCATATCTAGTTCAATACATATGGCGTGTGACCTCATAGGTTTCTACTTAGTTGTTAGTAACTAATTACTAATATGGAGCAGTGTCTAGCAACACATCCATACCACCCAACTAATAGAAACAATCATCCTATATACCTTGTGCAAGTATTGTCTCATCCCTTTGTCTCTATATACGGATTGGACACGAGACATACAAGTCACACTCGTATATCCAATCCATATTTCATCGATCCTGGGAATAGCCTTATTCGTGCAAAAAACATCAATATCCTATATTAATTTATTTGAGTCTGACCAGATATTCTATAAGCACTGTCCCTCGAGTGGCCTCGGATATTTGCTACCGTTATGTGGGAGGGAAATATTATATCTACATCACTACGATATCTAATCTCTCTTCATATTGTGTCTGATACGCGCCTTTATGACTACCCAGTCACGGTGTAGCGTTTGACACTACCAAAATTACAATATTCCACAACTAGATGATCTAGGGACTTCAAGTCTAAGGATGACAATACTTTTGTCCCCGCGAGAAGCACTTGTGAATTTACATAACATGTATGTAGCCTTCTCGGAGATGGGTCAATCCAGTATGCCATTACACCTAATACATAACCATGTTTTGGATCGTTATATCTTCATATCAATCCAACCCCATACTATTCTATAGATGATTGTCCTGTTAATGAGTATAACTGACCAGGGATATTTAAGATAAACAACACATTTGTAAATTAAGTACTTCATTATATTTAATATCTCAATAAATAATATAATGAATATTCTAGCCAATTATTGTTCATTGTAAACTAAATTGCCTCTAGGGCATCTATTCCAACAGTTTTAAGGCTTGATTATTAGTTAGATTTGATGTTCCAATACTGCATTCTGTTAGCTATGGTTATATCGCACATGAATGAGATCAAAAAGATTGTACGGCTTAAGAAAGCAACCAAGTAGTGGAATGACACTGATAGCCTAAATTTGATGTGTTGGGGCCAAATATTGTTGATTTTCTTCATAAGAAGTGCTTCTTTGGGAATTCAGACTTTGGATTAGGAGTATTTTGAGGATATGCATTTTATATTATAATGTAATCTGTATTCTTGCAAAAAAAACCCATCAGCTATGTTGTTCAAATTGTGGGATTAACGACATATTTTGATGATGACTTCTTGTGATGATTTGAGTCTGTGCATGCCATTAGAGGAATAAATAAACTATTAAAATTGGTAATATATCTTAGTGATGAAATACATGCAAGCTCACGTGAATTTCATATTTTAAATTTGTGGGTATTTTTCCGGAAGAAGTAGAAGACACTTACATTCTGGTCAAATCCAATGGTCGTGGTCTTCTAAGCCATAATCTAATCAATTGAACTAATTAGTTGCTCATCTCTGCTGTCTCATTGAGTTCTCTGCGTTTGGTTTCTCTTGCAGGTACGAGAGATTATTTCTAGGTTTGAGAAGAAAGGTTTTACGGTAATTGGATTGAAGCTTCTCCACAACACTATTGAATTACCAGAGGTCTGTAATTTTCTTGCACCATTCTAAGATTTCTTTGCTTCTCATGACAATGATAATCCATTCATGTCATTATACAAAGTGACATGAATAATGAAGACCACTGGATTTCTCTGGGTGGAGGGATACAACGTTTTGATGCAACAACCACTGGTTGTGCTGAATCTCTATATGCTGATTGGGAATTTGAAGCAACTTTAGCATCAGCAGTTAAACCTGCAAGGGTTTAGAGGGTTTATCTTGAAAAATCATGGATTAGCACAGTTGTAGATCATATGGATTTGTTAATTCATGAACTTGGGGGAATTTTGTAGGTAAATCATGATAGGAAGCAGATGAACTTGATCTCTGGCGTTGTATAATTTGCAAATCAAAGGGTCCAAAGAGAAGAAGAAGAGGACGAGGAGGGGGAGCTGCCCAAAATTACCGACAGGTCGAGGCTTCTCAAAGGAATTGAGAGCTATCGGTTAGCCCTCTTTGAAGTGAATCCTCAATCTTTTGTGTTACCAAATCACTGGGATTCTGAATGCTTATTACTTGTTACAAATGGTAAACATTTGATTGACTTGGATATGTTTCTTTCTCATTGTTATGGAGCCTTTTTGGGTGATAACAATTTCAACTTTTCTTTCTAGGAAGGGAAAAAGAAAATCTAATCCGTCAAAACAAAAGGGAAAGCTTTAATCTTCAACTTGGAGATGTTCTAAGGGTTCAATCAGGCACTGCCGTCTATATCATCAAAAGCGATGACAATGAGAAATTTGTTTTTGTGAATTTTTTGCAACGTGCCTTCACTCCTGGTGAATATTGGGTAAGTATTGTTCTTTTTTAGAGTGACATGTTATATGATTATACTAGCATCTAAGCCTCTTATGAATTCTTGAGAATTTGTGTTGCAGCCAACCTATGTCAATTTGCATTATCAGCTAGAATTTGGCATTTGAAACACAATGTCTCCTTTCTTCCATGGCTCTTTTTTTCCATTGCAACTGACTGTTCCTCGGGGAAAACTTCCTTTAAATAATGAAGCAATATTTACTTTTGTATAAACATCTAGACATGAGAAATAATAGATTAAATCGCCCTCTTCTATGGGGTTTGCATTGATGAATATTGACTCGCCCTGTGTGTGATACTATCCAGGTATTAAGAAACTGGTTGAAAACTTTTGTTTCCCAAGAAGTCACCGGTCCCTCGAAATCGCTTACACATCCCACGGAAAACAACCCCCCAACCCACATCTGTATTCCTGTATCTATACATACATCAATATATACATATATTCGGATTTTGGTTTGTCTTCCTTCAATAGTGAACAACCTTTTATCGGTGAGTCATTATTCTCTTGGTTCATCAGAATACCCAAGAAAAATCTAAAATTGGGTAAAAAGATTTGATTTATTCAGCTTGAAAGTTCAGTAGATCACACATCAATAATAATAATTAACTACCTGATTTTTTAGGTACCAGAGGAATGTGGCATGTATTAGAGTACATGACCTAATTGCAATAGGCTCCAAACTGATGACATGAACAGTGGTGGTTCAGTAGCCGTTCGATCATTTCTGATGATGGTTCAGTGGCCGTAGGATCATTTCTAGCCGTTCTATTTGAATAACAGGTGGAACGATGTCGTTCCACTTGATGTCGTTAGATGCTTCAACCATTCAGCACCTCCTAGCAATATGATTGGTCGAGCTTTGTCACTCTGCATAGCTGGCGTCCTAGTCAGCTGATTCGTTAATACTTTTGGTTTATTAAAATTAGACCCCAAGCTTATATAATCATTTCTTTTCAGAACTTGTAATTTGATTTTGTCATAATACAATTTCCATTTCCTTTCTCTGCAACAATTCTCATCTCCTTCTTTCCATTTCTCTCTCTTATTTCTTCTTCTTTTCCATTTCGTTAACTCTGATATGATACCTGGTTCCTATCTCAATTACTTCTTCTCAAAGTATAGATCAGCTTCTGCAGATCATTTTGAGTATAGTGAAGGCTAGTTTCTGAAGATTTGATGGAGACGCCAAATGTAGCCGGAAGTGGTCGCTCTGGTAGTAGCTCCGGTGGTGTTTATGGTAATGAATTGTCTAACTCTCCTTATTTCATTGATAGCTCAGAAAATCATGGAGCTATTTTGGTCTCTCATCTTCTTACTTGAGAGAATTATCACTCATGGGAGAAATCCATGAGAGTTGCTTTACAAGCTAAGAACTAGCTTGAATTTATTGATGGAAGTCTTCCTCAGCCTGAGGTCACCTCTGAATTCTTTCTTTTATGGAGGAGGTGTGACAGTATGGTTATCTCTTGGCTTCTCTACTCTGTTTCTAAGGATATTGTAGCTTGGTTGGAATTTCTACAGCTAGGGAAATTTGGATAGATCTCCAAGAGAGATTTTCTCAAGGAAATCACCCTAGGGTTTTTTCAATTAACAGAAATGATAGCTAGTCTTAAGCAAGTAGATAATACCAATACCATGTATTATACTTAGTTGATAACTATGTGGGATTAGTTGTCTAATTACAAGCCATTGCCTGCTTGTAGTTGTGGTGCTTTTGCTTTGATGAGACAGAGGAGAGAAGAAGAGTATAGAATGCAGTTTTTGATGGTGTTGAATGAACAATATAAGGCAGTGAGAGAGTAAATTTTGCTAGTGGAACCTCTGCCTACTCTTAATCAAGTTTATGCTAAAGTTGTTCAACATGAAAGGTAGCTAGCTATCTCTGTAACTAAAGTTGCCATTCTCCCAACTCCTAGTGTTGCAATGTATACCAATTCTTCTCATCAAGTCTCTCCTTATCCTAATCCTTCAAATGCTAGATATTCTCCCACTCCTAGTTATAAGAAAGTGTGTCATAATTGTGTATACAAGTCATGTCAAGAGAAAAGGCTATAAGCTACATGGCTATCCATCACATTACAAGAACAAGCCTAAAGTGAATAGTGCAGTTGCTGAATCTTGAGTACAAAATACTACTCTCACATTGTCACAAGCTCAATTTCAACAACTTGTGTCTCTTCTCAGTACAAAATTACAGTCAAGCTCCATTAACACACCTGCTTCTCCTGCTGAAGTTAACTCTATAAGTCCTTATGATTCTATTTCTCATGTTATGGGCTTAGAATCACCTCTACAACATCATACCAAATCAACCCCATCTACTGGCTCAACTAGCTCCAACCATCTTCATTTCATGGCTGGTTTTTTCTAGCTCATTTTCTCTTCATATTTCTAAACTTTCACCTGATTTAGTTGCACACTCATTGATTATTGATACTGGAGCCACTGATCACATGTGTTGTAATTCATCTCTTTTTTCAGAGATGCAACCTGTCACTCATACAAATGTGCGCCTTCCATTCTCCATCAGTTAGTGTTTCTCACATTGGTACAGTGGTCTTGAGTGATAATTTCATTCTCCATCATGTTCTTTATGTTCCTTCTTTCAAGTTTATCTTGATTTCAATCAGTAAACTTAAACATTCTTCTTCTTGTGTGTTCATTTGTGAGCTGGATTCCTGCACTTTTTATACAAAAGATGACAACACCATTCTTGGATTCAGTTTCTTTTGCCTCTACTACATGTCTTCCTACAAATCCCATTTCTAACTCTGTCATTTAGCATATGAGAATGGGACATCCCTCATTTAAGAAAATGCAGATTTTGAAATCACACATTTAAGCTCCTCTTGACAAATGTAATATTACATGTATTGTATGTCCTCTTACTAAACACAAGAAAATACCCTTTCCAAATGCTAATCACATTTCTTCTTAGCCTTTTGCACTCATACATTGTGACACTTGGGGTCCTTACAGGGTTCCTATACCCTCTGGACACAGATTTTTCTTGACCTTGGTTGATGATGCCACAAGACACACCTGGCTTTTTCTAAAGCAACATAAGTCAGATCCTGGTCCTATTTTGGTTAATTTTTGCAACTATGTTGACAATCAGTTTGGTCTAACTATCAAAAGGTTCAAAAGTAACAATGCACCTGAGCTGCATTCAACCGTTTTCTTTGCCAAAAAGGGTATTGTGCATGAGCTTAGCTGTGTTGAGACACCTGAACTGAACTCAGTTGTTGAGACAAAGCACCAACATCTAATCAATGTGGCCAGAGCACTAAAGTTTCAGTCAGGAGTGCCTCTTAGATTTTGGGGAGAATGTGTCATGACTGCCACATATTTGATCAACAGAACAGCAAGTGTTAGACTGAAAAATAAGTCTCCTTATCAGCTACTGTTTAATTCAGTACCAGATTATGCTTCATTGAAGGTTTTTGGGTTTCTTGCCTTTGCTGCCACATTACATCAAGGAAGGACCAAATTTGACCTCAGAGCTGCTAAATGTGTCTTTCTGGGTTATGTGTTTGGTACTAAGGGGTATAAGCTGTATGATCTTGACACCAAAGAGTTCATTGTGTTCAGGCATGTAGTGTTTGAGGAAAGTGCCTTTCCTTTCTTGAAACAATATTATTTCTCTCCCTCATCTATTGACAATTTTTGTTTGCCCTTATCAGCACAAGACTCTCCAATTTCTCCTCACACTGACCCCTCTTCAGGGACATCACCTGCTTCATCTCCTCCACCAGACTCTAAAGTGTCTTTTAGAGATGTATTGGTTAGTCCTCCAGCTCCTAGAAGATCAGGCATAGTTATTAAGCAGCCTTCTCATTTACAAGACTATGTACTTACAAGGCCTTCTCAGAAAGCTGCTTCTGTCTACAGTTATGATATTTGTAAATTTCTTTCTCCTCCTTCAGCTTACACTCATCAGGATTTTCTCAGCTAAGTTATTGACACTCTTTAGCCCACTAAGTATGCTGAAGCAGCCTCTGATCCAGCTTGGGTTTCAGCTATGCAGCAAGAACTAGCTGCTCTTGAAAGGAATCACACTTGGACCATTGTTTCTATTCCTTCCGGTCACAAGGAAATTGGTTGTAGATGGTTGTTCAAAATCAAATATAAAGCTGATGGCATTCTTGAAAGATATAAGGCCAGATTAGTGGCTAAAGGTTTCACTCAAACTGAAGGTACCAATTACTTTGAAACTTTCTCTCCAGTTGCTGAATTGCCTACACTCGATTGTTTGGTTGCTCTAGCTGTCATGCATAATTGGTCTATGGTGCAATTGGATGTCAACAATGTATTCCTTCATGGTGATTTGTTAGAAGAAGTTTATATGCAGCTACCTCCTGGTTATATGCTTCCATCTTCTTTTGCTACTTTATCTTCTCCAGTTTGTAAGCTGCAGAAATCTCTATATGGTCTCAAACAGGCTTCCAGACACTGGTTTGCTAAGTTCAGTTCTACTCTTCATCATTTGGGTTTTCATCAGTGCAAGACTAATTAAACATTGTTCATTAAGTGTTTATCTACAAGGTTTCTGGCTATTCTGGTTTATGTGGATGACATTTTGCTTGTTGGTAGTCACACCGATGACATTAAACAGCTCACTACTACTCTCAATCACAAGTTTCAACTCAAAGATCTTGGATCTTTGCATTATTTTTTAGGGTTTGAATTTACTCCTTCTTCAGCTGGCCTTTTCATGAATCAACAAAGATTTGCTCTTGAGATTCTCAAATACAGTTCTTATGTTAAGCCAACTTCTACTCCTTTAGTTGCTAATACACACCTGGGAAAGGATGATGGAGATTCACTTTCTGCTGAGCACTCTAGCACTTACAGGACTTTGATTGGGAAGCTTCTATTTCTCTGCCATTCTAGACCTGACCTTTGCTACTCAATTCATAAACTTAGTCATTTTCACCAACCACCTCTCACCTGACTGCTTTGAATCATGTCTTAATATACTTAAAAGGCACAGTGAGATATGGTTTGTTTTTCTCCTCCACATATTCATTACAGCTCACAGCCTACAGTGACTCAGATTAGGGAGGTTGCCCTGACAGCAGGAGGTCTACTTCTGGCTATCTAGTCTATCTAGGTCAATCTCTTATCTCCTGGAGGTCCAAGAAATAGCAAGTTGTTTCTAGAAGTTCAACTGAAGCTGAATACAGAAGTTTAGCACACACCTCTTGTGAACTTCAGTGGTTATTTTTCCTCTTATCTGAAATGAAGATATCTCTTGTTGGTCCTCCTCTCATTTTGTGTGACAGCAGTTCAGCTATCTCCATTTCCAAGAATCCAGTTTTTCATGACAAAACCAAACACATTGATTTGGATTATCATTTGGTCAGAGATCTTGTTCATGGTGGGATTATTCAGCTCAGGCATGTTCCCTCCTCCTCTCAGCTAGCTGATCTTCTCACAAAGCCCCTCCCAGGTCCTCTGTTTGCAGGTTTTGTTTCCAAGTTGGGCATGAGATCTCTCCCCTGCTCAACTTGAGGGGGGATATTAGAGTACAGAACCAAATTGCAATAGGCTCCAAACTGATGACATAAACATTGGTGGTTCAGTAGCCGTTCAATCACTTTTGATGATGGTTCAGTGGCCGTAGGAACATTTCTAGCTGTTCTATTTGAATAAGAAGTGGAACGATGTCGTTCCACTTGATGTTGTTAGATGCTTCAACTAGTCAGCACCTTCGAGCAATATGATTGGTTGAGATTTTTCACTCTACATAACTGGCGTCCTAGTCAGCTAATTTGTTACGACTTTTGGTTTATTACAATTAGACCCCAAGCTTATAAAAGCTTTTCTTTTCAGAACTTGTAATTTGATTTTTTCATAATAAAATTTCCATTTCCATTCTTTGCAACTATTCTCCTCTCTTGCTCTCTTTTTCTCTCACTTCTTCTTCTTCTTCTTCTTCTTCTTCTTCTTCTTCTTCTTCTTCTTCTTCTTTATTTCGTTAACTCTGATAGCCTGCAATAAAAGATGCAATTTTGTTTGAGAGATAGATAGATTGACCTAACGATGTTGCGGAGTTGGGAATTTTATTGCATTCTGGATTGTTTGGTTGGGAAAACAAAATTGGATTTTTTCTTTGATAGTTATATCAGACACAATGGATTATCTAAATAGCTGACATGTTTCTTTTCCTTATGGTTTTTTCCTGATCCCTAGCATCTTTTAGATTCTAGAGAATGGGGCATCCAACTTCATGTGAATATAACTGGACCCCTTTCTATTTTTTGGCAAGTTGGATGCCCCATTCTACTGAGTTATAACTTTAGTGTGTGATCTGATGATGTTTAGAGGTACACCCTTTTATCATGTCTAAGTGTGTAACAATGTAAAATATGAGGAAGCATAACACCCTTTTGTACATCCTTTTTTCACAAATTTTTCTTTGACAGTGTACATCCTTTTTATCATGTTTAGAGAATGACATTGTTTTTTACATCCTTTTAAGTTATAGTAATCCATTACTGATAAAAAATGATGCGAAGTTGCAAAGATTAGGTTGAGAACAGAAAAAGTGTATGATAAGGGGAAACTCGATGAATTATCTTTTTTTATTAGCACTTACACGTATTCTCTATGTGACTCACCTTGCTCAAATGAACTCGGAAGAATTTAGACACCGTAATAATGTGCGGTCCTCTTTTTCGACAAAAAAACTTTCAGAAAATGAAGGATTTTATGCACTACGAAGCAAATAACGATATTTTTTCCCTTTCCTTTTCTATTTCTACACAAGTTGTACGGTTTTAGACATGGCCTAATCTTCTGGGTGATTGAGTAGTTTCTCATCCATACTTACCGATACGTGTCGTGTTCCTTTACATGCCAGGTTCAAGAGATTGACACTCAGTTCGATAAGCCGAATAAGGTATTAGTGAAATTTCAGGTGAGTGGCTTTCTTAATTCTTTATCATGGGCCATGTTTGGGTTGGTTAGTTTATAGTTTCTCTAAATATTAATCTTCGGTGTTTGGTTGGATTTGGTATTTTGTTAGTTTTTTGTAGCAATCATATAGCTTTTTCTTCCGCAGTTTTTGAAATAGAAAAAAAAAACATTTTTAAATTGTAAAAAAGACGAGCTCTAGCCAAAAAATCTCATGATGTAGCTTATGTGAAATAAACTATCAGTACTCGTTTATGGATGAAAACTTGGCACTGAAAGCTATTTAACTGCATTGACATATGCTCTCATTATCTTCTGACCTCGCTTATCTGAAAACCGACAATGCTATATACATGCCACCTTACATTTGTACTAAACTTAAGGCCTTGATCAATTTCCTCAAACAGCCTCCCAGTCCTTTGTTCTTCTAACAATCCTACGGTAAAATTTATGCTTGGTTATTTCCTGTAATACAACTTTTCTTTATTTTCTCCATAATCTTGATTAGAAAATGGATAGATTGTTTGAGTGGACGTTGATGCTTGAAATGGCATACTGATGCACTCATTTTTAGCTGGGAATGATGGAAGCTTAATAGATTGAAAATGCTAAATATGGTCCTAACAAAAGTCAAGTTACTGATATTAATATACTTGCACATGCTAATTTGGCTATAATAATCTTTTGATTTAATTCCCAAGTCAAGTTTTTAGTTTGAACCTATTAGTTTACGTTGTTGAGATCACTAATCCCCAACTTTCTTTACCAATAAATATTCTGCATATCATGAATCATTAACTTAAGGTGGACGAAAAGTTGGTAATAGATAAAAGGTCGTTGTTAACATATGCTATGAATATGTGATAATTTACATGCTTCTATTACTTTTAATTTCAGCTGATCGAACAAATTGGGTTAGCAAAGATCATTGAGCATTTTAATCAATTCTATATGACGGTGGATGATGATTGAAAAATTAGAATTATACACGACTGTCATTTTTGGTCTTGGTTATGTCAAAAGAATAGCTGATTTTCTTTTCCCCTAATGGTTCAATGATGAATAATTCAACTCTGCTTATCTCAAGACCTGGTTATAATATAATGATGCTTTCCCCACCCCTTTAAGGTGCTAATTAGGTATTTTATGATTTTGATTTGATATTGATGAAATCCGGCTATTATTGTAAGTAGAGATAATCATACGGTTCCAATGACTGTTTCGAGCTGCCATTATGTACAAATGCTACAATTAGTTGAGCTATGCTTTCCGGTTTGGTGTTATTTTCAGCTTGAACCACATTCTTTGACTATGCTTTATTAACACTATGCATCCTCGATGGTAATATTTTGTTATGTAGGGTTTGTAGGTCTGGAAAAAAAACTAAAAATGGTATTAGTCTTAAGACTGGGCAATGGTTGCAAGTTGCAACGACATTTTGCTTTGTCCCCCTTCTTTTATGTTTCTGCTTTGAAGGTCTGGAGGTTTGATGGACGCTGCACCTAAATTTACAAGTGATGTGTGATGTTGTGTTCTTAACTGCTGTGAATGGTTGACAGGAGCAGGGACAACACTATTGCCCTAATTAACAAATATTTCTTGCTCGCATTTAACAGTATTGAGCGCAACTTCTGTACTCCTTAAAGTATATTATCTTTGGTTATATTCTCACTTGTACCCTTTAAACTCCATATCAACGCGTTGAGAGCATGCTTTTATATCGTAGTTACTTCATCTCTTTGCCCGTACAGAGACTGCCAACCTGCATCTTTGTCATTTGTTTGGTTAATAGTAAACTTTTGTATTATTCTTGTACTTTTGTTGGATGAACTATTCCATATCCCGCACGCAACGCGCTCGGAATACTACTTAAATATAAAGCCCGAGTCAAAGTCACTGCCAAAATATAAAGCCCGAGTCAAAGTGAAATGAAAATTTCTATAAAATCGGGAATTCCAAATTTTACCTTAAAGTCTCCTAAGTTACAGTTACCCCCATATGAGCACTATTTGCTTTCACACTATGTCTTGGTGACACCTCAAGCTCACAACCAGCCTTCCTCATCAAGAAAATATTGCAGTGTATATCTTCTTAAATCTTCATCTTGTTCATAACAACCAATGAACACCCACCACCACCTTCACTGTAACTCCGTCATCTTGGCCTCTTTCCCGGACCTGCTGCAGTAGGAGAGTCCCGTGGATGTGGTGAGCCAAAGCCCCAATTTAATTGGGAAAATCAATCGGTGGTTAGTCCAGAAAATTGGTGAGTTGGTTTTTGTTGAGTTAAGATCCCTGAATGTGCTTTGGTTGATAATTTTTTTGAGTGATGAAAGACAAAAGGCTAAGACATAAGCAGCAAAGGCATTTCAGTTATCTCAAAGCCTTGAGATTGACTGAACTTCAAAGCCTTGAGTTATTTTATTCTGCTATATGTTCTAACATTTCTGTGTTGCAAAATTGGTTATCTGTTTTTTGCAAATAAGTGGTTTACTGCATATACTTTTGGATTATGCTATTTATATATCTAACACAATTGCAGATGACCAGAACAGGAAGAATCAAAGGTATCTGGGTTTAACTTTGAAATTCTGTGAAGCAGGTTCAGATCTCCAAGGCCTTGAGATGTGCCTTGAGCTGCTGACAGTTTTTTTAACAGAACTTAATTGATTCTTTCTTGCAGGTTATGATTCTTAGTATTGTGATTATTTATTCACTTCTAAGTGTCTTAAACTTGTTTTTTCTTGATTCATATGTTTTTAGAAGATATACAGGTTATTGTTCTAAGTTTGTTAAACAGTTTTATCAGAAACTGTATAACCAAACAGTCTTAGTACTGTTAGCTTTCTGGATTTTGTTGTTGCTTTGTTTCAATGCTGTTGCAGGGTTGTTAAACGTGCAGGAGCAATCTCAACAAACTCCAACGGATATCCACTTGAAGCTGTTTGAATTTAAGTTGAAAACAGAAGGAGGATTTCTAGGAACTAAGATCCTAAAATCTCTCAATCAGTTGCAGTTGTGGATAAAAGAGACTGCTTTGAATTTTGAAGTAGACAGAGGCTTGCAGAATACTCTGAGAGGTGTGACAAATTCGTGGGAGATCATCCATTCAAACACACAATTATTCAAGCATCATTCTAGACTTCTGAAGATCAAATCAATCCAGTTTTCCAGAATAACACTTCCAGGCTTCAACTGCTTATCTTCATACTGTGTTCTTCACTTGTACTTCTATCTGTGTATCTCTAGATTATCATAAACCTCACTTAACCTAGTGGTTGGTTGTTCAAGTGAGCAACAAGAGGCTCTTGTTAGCTCAACAGTTAGTAGCTGGAACTAGATAGGTTTGGAACCACAAGCTGTATAGGTGTAAGGGAAATCACTTAGGCTTGAAGATCTGGGGCTGTTTCTATGTGAGTAATAAGAAGTGTTTGCCCAATCCTGGTGGGATTAGATCCATCAGGCAGAGATTAGGTCCATTGGGACTGGACTCTGTAAATTGCTTTGTGTTCTTTACTTTTCTGTTTGATTATTATCTGCTGCACACATTTCAAATCAAACTAGGGTTCAAAAGCTGTTTAGATTTATTCACAGCTCAAGGCCTTGAAGCTTACTATTTTGCCTTTGTAAGTTTCAGACAGTTTGCCAAAATCTCAAGGCCTTGAGATCTGAGTTTCACACAAAGTTTTCCTGTTAAACTTTAAGTTTTGCAAAAAGTTTCCATACTCTATTCACCCCCCCCCCCCTCTAGAGTATTTAGGTCTTTTATTTAGTCTACATTACACACTTTCAATTGGTATCAGAGCTTGTGTCACTGTTTTTAGATCTAACAATCTGGTGACTATGAGTAATGTCGGAGATGGTGGATTCTCACAAGGAAGGACAGCCAAAAGACCTCCATTGTTCTGTGGTGACAACTTCATGCACTGGAAGGCATTGATGAAGATGTTCATCATAGATCAAGACATGGAACTATGGTCAATAGTTCAGAATGGTCCTCATGAGTACTACACTACAATTGATGGATTCAGAACTATCAAGTCTGAGGAAAATCTTTCAGTCACTGAACTGGAAAAGGTATCAAAAAATTACAAGGCTATGAATTTGATATACTGTGCTTTAAATGCAGATGAGTTCAACAGAGTGTCAAACTGCAAGAGTGTCAAAGAAGTGTGGGATAAACTGGTGGTGACATATGAATGAACCAGCCAGGTTAAGCAGACAAAAATCAACATTCTTCTGAGGCAATATGAGTTGTTCAAGATGAATTGAGATGAGACAATCAAGGAAATGTTCAAAAGATTAATTGATGTGGTGAACAACCTGGAGTCATTGGGAAAGAAGTTCTCAAATGAAGAGAAGGTCATAAAGATTCTAAGAAGTTTGCCAAAAGCCAAGTGGGAGCCAAAGACAACAGCCGTTGAGGAAGCTCAGGACTCGAGTCTTCTTCAGCTAGATGATCTACAAGGAAAGCTGCTCACTCATGAAATGTCTATGAAGGATGTGGAAGGTGATCTGAGTGATAATATCAGGAACCTAGCTCTTAAGGCAAAAGACAGTAAAAAATCTCAAAGCCTTGAGACTGAGGAGGAACCTGATGATGAAGAGGCTTTAGCATTGATCTCCAAGGCCTTGGCCAGGATTCTCAAAGAAAAGAAACTCTGGCAACATGGATTACAACAGAGAGAGATCAAGACCCTATGGCAGCAAGGATTACAAAGGTAAATCTTCATCACAGTCACATAAAACTAAAGTAATGAATTATTTTGAGTGTGATGATGCAGATCATTTAGTAAGGGATTGTCCACAAAAGAAGAAGAACAGGAACTTTCAGAAGAAGGATAGTGACAACAGAAGGAAGAAAGCCATGATGGCTTCTTGGAGTGATTCTGATTCATCAAGTGACTCAGAAACAGAAGAAGAGCAAGCAAACTTATGCTTCATGGCAAAGCATAATGAGGAAAGTTCATCAGACAGACACAGTGAAGACATGGTAAAAAATTTACTTGCTAGCCCTTCTGATGTAATTCTTGAAATTCTCAAAAGTATGTTTTTAAATGAGTAAAGTTATAGAAATGAGATTTCTGCTTTAAAAATTAAGATTCATGAGCAGGTAAAAGAAAACCTTGACCTTGTGTTTTCAAACAAAACTGTTGAAGTTTCTAAGAAAAAGCTGGAAAAAGACATGAAGGCCTTGGACAGCAGGTTCAAAGTCTTGAAGGCACAGATAAAAGAGGTTGTTGATCAAAACACTCTTTTAACTGAAAGATATGCTGATCTAAAGACTCATTCTGAGAATTTAGAACAACAGATCTGTACTTTGACTGAGAAAATTCAAGAGTCCAAGAAGGTCCTAGCTAAGTTTACAGGCTCAGAACATAATCTGAATCTCATTCTTGGAGGAAGTCTGAAATCAATGCATAAAAGTGGGATTGTCTATAATCCAAATTTTCCAAAGAAAGGCCAAACTACTTTTGTCAAATCTGGTAGAAGACATTCTCCAAAATGTCATTACTGTGAAAAATTGGTCATGTCAGATTAACTTGTCCCTTCAGAAGATCAGAACCTCACATTGTGAGGAATACTTATCCTTATCAGCTTAAGGGGCAAGTTAGGCAGATTTGGGTTCCAAAAGGAATTAGGCCACCAAATATGGCTGATTCTGAGTATGACTCAAAGTTCTGCAGTTGGTCTAACAGCCTGTTGAGGCAATGATTTGTTTTTGCAGGATGTCACCAAGGCCTTGAAAGATCAGAAATAGATATTAGACAGTGGATGTTCCAGACATATGAGTGGAAAGAGGTCTCTCTTTACTGAACTTACAGAAAAATCTAGAGGAACAATCACACTTGGTGACAAAGCAAAATGCAATATCATTGGTATAGGTAGTATTGGTAACGGTTCTAAAAATTCTATATCTGATGTTTATCTGGTAGATGGACTTAAGTATAATTTGCTTAGTATCTCTAAGTGATGTGATAAAGGTTATAAAGCTGTATTTGAAAAGGAGAAATGTGTGGTGCAAGATGAGAAATCTGGTGATTGCATACTCACTGCTCCTAGATCATATAAATCTATATGCTATGAATACTAACAGTGTTGCAGGTGACAAGCTAAAATGCCTCAAGGCCTTGAAGGAAGATTCAAAGTTTTGGCACAGAAAGCTTGGGCATATTAGAATACATACTTTGAATAAACTAATCTCAAAGGACTTGGTAAGAGGTTTACCATCACAGAAATTTTCAGATGATGAGGTTTGCAAGGCATGTGTACAAGGTAAACAGACCAGAAGCTCATTTAAGCCAAAAAACTTTGTGAGTACTTCTAGACCCTTAGAATTGCTACATATGGACTTGTGTGGTCCTATGAGAGTTCAGACCCCAAAAGGTAAGAGGTATATGCTTGTTATAATTGATGATTATTCTAGATTTACTTGGGTGGTGTTTATTATAGACAAAACAGAAGCTTTATCTGAGTTTTCTAAATTGTGAAAAGAACTTCAAACTTTGAAAAACTTACTTGTTGCATCCATTAGAAGTGATCATGGTAGAGATTTTGATCAACTTGACTTTAATTTGTTTTGTGCAAATCATGGCATTTCACACAACTTTTCTGCACCTAGAACTCCACAGCAAAATAGATTAGTTGAAAGAAAAAATAGGACACTTGAGGATATGTTCAGAACCATGCTTCTTGAAAGTAATTTGACAAATTTTTTATGGGCAGAAGCTGTTAATACTGCCAATTATGTGCTGAATAGATGCTTGATCAGACTATTTTGAAAAAGACTCCCTATGAACTGTTTAAAGGGAGAAAGCCTACTGTTTCTTATTTTAAGCCATTTGGTTGTATCTGTTTTGTGCATAATAATGGTAGAGACAATCTTGGTAAGTTTGATGCTAGAAGTGATGAAGGTGTATTTCTTGGATATTCTCAAACTAGCAAAGCTTATAGAGTTTATAATAGAAAAACCAAGATTGTGGAAGAGAGCATTCATGTAATTTTTGATGAAAGTACTAAGGATTCTCTAGTGAAAGTTTTGCAGATCTAGATTTGAACAAGCATGAATCAGATGATGATGCTGTGAAAGAAGACAAAGGCAAAACTAATGTACAGAATCAACCAGCAGAATCTGAAGGCCTTCAACCTCCTGCTGAACCAAAATCTCAAAGCCTTGAGACAGAAGCTGAAACTTTCTATGATGCTCCCTCTACTGTTTCAAGGACTCAAAGCCTTGAAGGAGAATACTCCTGGGTACCAAGAAAGAAGTTTAAGTACCTTGCAGACCATCCAGCTGACAACATTATATCAGATCCATCAACTGGAACACAGACAAGAGGACAGTTAAATAACTTGTGTGCTTTTAGTGCATTTGTATCTTGATTGAGCCTCAGAATACCAAGGAAGCTCTCGAAGATGCAGAATGAATTATTTCAATGCAGAGTAAGCTGAATGAGTTTGAAAGGAACAAGGTTTGGAATCTGGTCCCCAGACCTAAAGAGAAATCAGTTATTGGAACCAGATGGGTATTCAGAAACAAGCTTGATGAGAATGGCAAAGTGGTAAGAAATAAAGCAAGACTGGTAGCTCAGGGATATAATCAGGAAGAAGGTATAGATTATGAGGAGTTTTGCTCCTGTTTCCAGGTTAGAAGCTATTAGAATACTTCTTGCATTTGCATCTCACAATCACATAAAGCTTTATCAAATGGATGTTAAATGTGCTTTTCTAAATGGATATTTACAAGAAGATGTTTTTGTAGCACAACCTCCTGGTTTTGAAGATGAAAATTTTCCTGATCATGTTTATAAACTGGATAAAGCTCTCTATGGTTTAAAACAAGCTCCAAGGGCTTGGTATGACAGACTTTCAAAATTTCTACTTGAAAAAAATTTCAGAAGAGGCTTAGTTGACAAAACTCTTTTCATTAAACATCAACAAAGTGATCTGTTAGTAGTTCAGATTTATGTAGATGATATATTATTTGGTGCTGCTAATGATGCTCTTTCAAAAGAGTTTTCTAGTCTGATGTGAAGGGAGTTTGAGATGAGCCTAATGGGTGAACTGAATTTCTTTCTTGGACTTCATATATTACAAATGAAGAAAGGAATTTTTGTGCATCAAGGAAAATATACCAATGACTTGTTGAATAAGTACAACATGTCACAGTCCAAGGTGCTTAAGACCCCTATGAGTTCATCACTCTCTTTAGAAAAAGATTCAACTGGTAAGAGTGTGAATTAGAACGAATACAGAGGTACGATTGGATCACTATTATATTTAATTACTAGCAGAACTAACATTATGTTCAGTGTCTGTATGTGTGCTAGATTTCAAGCTGATCCTAAGGAAAGTCATCTAACTGCAGTTAAAAGAATTTTTAGATATTTGAATGAAACCAGAGACTTAGGGCTTTGGTATCCAAGAAGATCTAATTTTATGTTGAGTGGCTATTCAGATGCAGATTTTGCAGGATATAAAGTAGACAGGAAAAGTAGTTATGGATGCTGTCAATTTCTTGGATCTTCATTGATCAGTTGGCATTCCAAAAAGCAAAATTTTGTAGCATTATCAACTGCAGAAGCTTAATATATTGCAGCTGGTGCTTGCTTTCACAAGTGTTATGGATTGCTCAGCAACTTAGAGATCTTGGCTACAACTTCAGAAATGTGCCAGTTCATTGTGACAATACAAGTGCTATTTTAATCTCTAAGAATCCAGTTCAGCACTCAAGGACAAAGCACATAGATGTGAGACATCATTTTCTTCGAGATCATGCAGAACAAGGTGATGTTGTTTTAAATTTTATCTCTACTTCAATGCAGATTGCTGATATTTTCACTAAACATTTGCCAGATGATAGGCTTTCATCTCTAAGGCTTGAATTGGGGATGTTAAACAAGGATGCATTGGTTTAGGGGGATTATTAATACCTATATGTGTATATGTGCTGGAATCTCAAAGCCTTGAGATTATACTTTCTGAAGCCTTGGAAGTATAGCTCAAAGCTTTGAAGTTTCTCAAACTGCAGAAAATTTCAAGGCCTTGAGATTGTTCTCCAGGTCTTGATAATATCTGTATTTTTTTTTTTAAAAAAAATGGATCATCCAATATTATATCTTATCTTTTTAGATAACTGTATAATATTTGAATTACTCAGGGATCTCCTAAAATATTCCAAAAATATTTTTCAAGATTCTATTTTTGCATGTAGATATTGCAGAGTCCTTTTATGACTCATCCTTTTCAACCTACTTAAGCTGAAAGTCAGGGCTTTTTCTTCTCATTCTCTTCCAATTTTCTGCGACTAATCTCTCTCTCTCTCTCTCTCAATTCCTCTCAATCACATTCTCTTCTCAAAACCCTAAACCCTAAAATGGAGCGCAAATCAGCGAGAATTCAGCAACAGGGAAGGCCCTCTGGCAGATCCAAGAAGAGAGCAAACAAGAAGGAAAAGATAGTTATTTTTTATTCAGGTTCAGAAAATACTCAAAGTTTGCATGAGGATACCCCTCCTGCAAATAAGTCAAGGACAGAGAAGGGAGATGAAGCCTCAAGTGTTGATCCACAACAGGAGACTCAGGATGGTGATCAACCTAGGTCAGAGAAGAAGAAAGGGGGAGAAAAGAAAAAGGTTACTGAAGCGGAAAAAGGGAAATCAACTCAGGAAAGCCAGAAGAAATCAACTGAAGGAGGACAAGAAAAGACAAAACCCTCTGAGAAGTAGACCAGGGTTAAGCAAGTTGCTGCTGCAACTAAGAAAGGATATCAAGGTAAGAATGTACTTCCAACTGAGTGGTTTTTTAGTTCTGAAGTTAGAACTGTTCGGATGCAAGGATATGCATCATCTAAGGTATCTTTATGTAGCATGATTTCTGATGAGTTATTGGATAAACTGGACATAGAAGGCATGAGAAAGTTGAGGGAAAGTGCTGTTTGGAAGGTTCTAAATCCTAGTTCAAAGGCTTATCCTAGATTAGCTAGGTTATTTTATCTGAACTTGGTGTCTGAAGGTGATGATAGAATGGTATTAACTTCTAAAGTGGCTGGTGTGGATTTGAGGTTAGATCATAGGAATTTTGCCAAAGTCTTGGGCATTCTAGAAAGTACAATGTTGGAGATTATCCTGATAGGAAAGAGTATCTGGATAAAGCAAAGGAGATGTTCTGTATTGAAGGTGTTCCCTCTGGTCCAATGCAGTTGACACACTCTGTGCTCAACTGTGAAGCCAAAATTTTGTTTACTATTCTGATGAGGAGTGTAGTTCCCAGGGAAAACTCAAGAGAGTTGGTAACTGATAAAGTTCTGATTTTGATGTATTTGATATCTCAAGGGTTTGAGATAGATTTGCCGACAGTTGTTATGGAGCATATGATTTATTATGCAACCAGGACTAGAAACCATCCTCTTCCATATGCCAACCTGTTACCTCTTTTCTTTGAATATTTTGATGTGCTTGTGAAAGGAGAAGAAAAGATTACTGGAGGTTTTGGGTTGATAGATGAGACTGCACTTCAGAGGATTGGGGTAGTTCAGACTGGGAAAGGGCATTGGAAATTTTATTCTGATTTGTCAAAGGAAGAACTTGCTGAAAAGGAGTTTGTGAAGCCTAAGGGGAATGGGAAAGGACAAGCCAATGGGGATTACTCACTGCTGGTTGAGAAGTTAGAAGATCAACAGATTGAGATTGAAGATCTCAGACAAAGGTTGTTTGACCTGTCAACTGAATTTAACCAGTTCAAGGGCTTGATGAATGTTATGAATGGGAAGCTGGATGTTGTCATCAAGGGCTTGAATCTGGAGAAGATACCTTCTCCTACTAGTCATGACACCAGTGTGGATTCATAAGAGAAGCTGGGAGATTTTCTGAAGAAGAAGAAGAAGAAGAAGCCAATTCCAGTAGTGCTAGCTTCAAAAGATTTGTTTGAACAAACTGACGAAGAAGATGCTGGTGAAGACACAAGTGTTGATGCAGCTAAGAAGAAAGTGGATGAGATAATCCAAGAAGTGGTTGCTGAAGTTGAAGCTGAACAAGAAGGTAATCAGTCTGCAGAAGATGCTGCAAGTGAGGAAGAAATTGGAGAAGGCTCAGAGAAAGGTCAGACATCAAAGAAGAAGTGAAGATTAGAGACTGCCAAAGCCTTGACCCTCTATCTCATTCTCTTCTATCTTTTCTGTCTCAAGGCCTTGACTTTTTAGCTAAATTTTTGTTTTAAGTTTGTTTTAAGACTCTGAGTAATGATCCTACATTTCTTCAACCTTATTTGATGAAAGTCAAAAAGGGGGAGAATTAATGTGGTATTTGTGTTCTGTTTGTAGTATTTGGAGTAATAATAAGAATGCCTAGTTTTACTTCTGTGGTAATTTGTAATATTATTCTCTTTGGTTATCTGTTTGGGTTCAGTTTATATATTGTATCTGCAAATTGTGGTTATTTAATTCTTTGAATATGAGTGGCAGGAAGATTTATGCAAGACTGTAGGGTTTGTCTTTCATCAAGGGGGAGATTGTTGAGTCAAGATCCCTGAATGTGCTTTGGTTGGTAATTGTTTTGAGTGATGAAAGACAAAAGGCTAAGACATAAGCAAAGGCATTTCAGTTATCTCAAAGCCTTGAGATTGACTGAACTTCGAAGCCTTGAGTTATTTTGTTCTGTTACATGTTCTAACATTTCTGTGTTGCAGAATTGGTTATCTGTTTTTGCAAATCAGTGGTTTACTGCATATACTTTTGGATTATGCTATTTATATATCTAACACAATTGCAGATGATCAGAACAGGAAGAATCAAAGTTATCTGGGTTTAACATTAATATTATGTGAAGCAGGTTCAGAGCTCCAAGGCCTTGAGATGTGCCTTGAGCTGCTGACAATTTTTTTAACAGAACTTAATTGATTCTTTCTTGCAGGTTAAGATTCTTAGTATTGTGATTATTTATTCACTTCTAAGTGTCTTAAACTTTTTTTTCTTGGTTCATATGTTTTTAGAAGATATACAGGTTATTGTTCTAAGTTTGTTAAACAGTTTTATTAGAAACTGTATAACCAAACAGTCTTAGTACTGTTAGCTTTCTGGATTTTGTTGTTGCTGTGTTTCAATGCTGTTGCAGGGTTGTTAAACGTGCAGGAGAAATCTCAACAAACTCCAACGGATATCCACTTGAAGCTGTTTGAATTTAAGTTGAAAACAGAAGGAGGATTTGTAAGAACTGAGATCCTTAAGTCTCTCAATCAGTTGCAGTTGTGAATAAAAGAGAATGGTTTGAATTTTGAAGTAGATAGAGTCTTGCAGAATACTCTGAGAGGTGTGACAAATTTGTGGGCGATCATCCATTCAAACAAACAATTATTCAAGCTTCATTCCAGACTTTTGAAGATCAAATCAATCCAGTTTTCCAAAAGAACACTTCCAGGCTTTAACTGCTTATCTTCATACTGTGTTCTTCACTTGTACTTCTATCAGTGTATCTCTAGATTATCATAAACCTCACTTAACCTAGTGGTTGGTTGTTCAAGTGAACAACAAGAGGTTCTTGTTAGCTCAACAATTAGTAGCTGGAACTAGATAGGTTTGGAACCACAAGCTGTTTAGGTGTAAGGGAAATCACTTAGGCTTGAATATACAGGGTTGTTTCTGTGTGAGTAATAAGAAGTGTTTGCCCAATCCTGGTGGGATTAGATCCCTCAGGCAGAGATTAGGTCCATTGGGACTGAACTCTGTAAATTGTGTTGTTTTCTTTACTTTTCTGTTTGATTATTATCTGCTGCACACATTTCAAATCAAACTAGGTTTCAAAAGCTGTTTAGATTTATTCACAGCTCAAGGCCTTGAAGCTTACTATTATGCCATTGTAAGTTTCAGACAGTTTGCCAAAATCTCAAGGCCTTGAGATTTGAGTTTCACACAAAGTTTTCCTGTTAAACTTTAAGTTTTGCAAAAAGTTTCCATACTCTATTCAACCACCCCCCTTTTAGAGTATTTAGGTCCTGTATTTTGTCTACATTACACACTTTCAGTTTTGAACCCTAACTTCGGTTTGTGTTGATTTCTCCCTCCTCATTGAAATTTAATGCAATTAACTCACGTATTCTCGTTTGTGAAGTCAAGGCAAAGATGCATAAACAATTTCAAGCCCTTAACTCGCCATTGTTTGTTCGGCTCACCGGAAACTGGGTTAATACCCGCCGGGAAGTGACATTATCATAGGACGGGTTGATATCCTTATTTCTCTCTCGTTTCTTGATTTTGAAAGCATGTCCTTGATCCCAGTAATGCGTTGAATGCATTTTTAATTTCCGTTCACACCGAGTTCATTGTTTGATTCAAGTTTGAATCATGAGAGGGTCGACTTTCTTTGTCGTGGGTAGCCATGTTCACCGAGCTCTTGCTCCCTCTCTGTTGAATGGGTTTATAAACCATTTACTGCTGCTTATACCATGCATATGAGGTTATATATTTGTGATAATTTTATCCTTCAAATAAACCCTTTACATGGCTGAAATTGTGCGCAAAGTTGGGGCAATGTTGCTGCACTTCTCTGAGAAATACATGTTTTAGGTTTTTCAAGCCATCTTGCAGTCCCCGTAATTTGAAAATTACTTGATGGAACTGAACAAAAATTACTCCTGAATGTTCCTAGAATCATGGGCTACAAGTCTTGTATAGAACTCATCTACCAAAGTGGTCTTTAATCATCATCAATCTAATCCAAAATTGATACAAAATGTATCTTGAAATGGTTAGCGATATTGTTGAACATTTACTGTCCACTTTGAGAACTTGTACCGTACTAAATTCATAAGGGAATGTGATACTTTTCGAACCTGAGTGCTCTCCTCACTAAATCCTACTTCATCTGTTTCTTTTCTTTCTTCCTACTTCCTTAAAACGGACGTTTCCTTTATTTCTTCCACTTTCCTAAAATGGTAACATTTGCAATGTTATTTGAATAGTCCCTGAAATAATACCCCATCTACACCTACTGTCCCTACCCACCCAATAAGACTTATCACCAACCTTATCCCTTCATTTTGTCTTCTGGCCATAGAGAGAGAGAGAGGCACGGGAGGAAGAAAATAGTCAGAGGGGGAAGAAGGTGAAGAGGAGGTCGCCATCCCCATCGTCGTCCCGTACCGTCTCCGTGTCAGCCACTACCAGCCTCACCGTGCAGCTGACTGTGAATCTGCATTCCTGCTCACGGTGAATGTCCTTCCTCTGTCCTCTCTCTCAGATGTGATCATTGCTTGGATTTTGCATATCCATTCCGACGATTTGAATCCAATGGTGTGTCACCCATATCCGATAGGCGGCAAGGACGGAGGCGCGTCGAAGATTAGGAGCATCCGATCTGCGTCGGCGATTTTTCTCCCTATACTTCTTCTCCTTATTCTGGCCTTCTACCCCTGTTCTTCTAACTCTTTACATATATCTGTAAATCTTTAATTTTTTTGTTCAGCTCTGTATCATTTGGTATAAACTTGATTTTTTTTTGCTTTAGATCTATTATTCTTTGAACATGCTCTGATAATTTTGGTTGATATTGTTGTGGTGGTGGTGGTGATTTTGGTATACCATAGGCAGAGGGAGAGAGGGGGACACGGTGAGGAAATTATGTAGAAATTTGTGTACAAAGGAATCCTCGAGAGATACCTAAGTGTACACCTCAAGTAGAGAAGAAGAACACGAAGAGTTATAGGTGTGTGTAGGGAGCGAGTAAGCACTGATAACTGTATGTGAGAGAGAGACAGTAGGCTATGTGTGTCTTGTCGTCTTATCGTCGTGTCGCAACGAGGAGCATAACGATCCTATATATAGTGGGTAAGTGACCGTTGGGGGGTTTAAGTGCACCATAAATGGCGGCTTAATGGTAGAACCCCCAACGGCACGTTCGACCGTGTATATAGGAACCGTTACGCATCTGTGAGAAAGTATCGGAGACCGTTATGAGATCAGCCGCATTCATGGGACACGTAAGCCTAGGATCTCTCAGTCAGTTACCAGAGGTCGCGCGCGAGCTTGGTTGTCGCACGCGCGCGACGGACCTTACTCTAGCCTCCAAACCACTAAGTCCCAACAAGTCCCGTGTTATGGTGCGCGGGGGCTCTGTTTTGTAGCCCCCACGTGGATCAGCACGGGTGGTGATCCGGTGTGGATGGAGCACAGCTAGGTGTGCTGGATGGATGCCACGTGGCGGTGATCCTTCTGTCTGGAAAGCAGTATCTACAATAGCCCCCTTTTGCGCGATTGCCACGCGTTCTTCTGTTGTGCAAAGGCGCAAAATCCACCGTGCGTGAGGCTCACGCGGATCCTTTTGAATTTTGAATTGAAGTCCCTGTAGCCCCCAGTCTCATCTATGATTTCCAAGGGCTTGGGGAACACCGCCTAGCCTTTGATGAAGCGTGGCCTCTGTTGAGCTAATTAATCACCATCCAGACTCGCCTATTTTCGAGACGGGGATAGATCAAACGTCAGATCTTCTCAGTAATCGAAGCGTTGCTTGGCTCATCAATCGTCAACGCACGTAACTCTTCAAGGTTTTATTTAAACCCTATTACTCCTTCGTTTGCAACTTTCCCACTGTTTGCACTTTTGAGTTCGTATGCATTAGAGAGAGTTCTCACAACAGGAAGAAAAAATCCTTTGACGAAGTTTGCGATCAAATCCTCGAGAATTTTTCCAAGTGTGTTTGAGCACTCAGGCGTGAACAAGGTATTCTGCTCTTGATTTGAACTTTCATTCTCTGATATTGTCAACCAATTTCTTCAATTTCTTATACTTCTTTCTCGCCTCTTTTTCTTTCGCATGATTAACCAACTGACAAGATTTAGCTCTCCTTTTCTTACAGTAATGGCTCCCAAAAGGGCTACTGAAGTCTCAGAACTGCCCCGTGAATTATGGCTAAAAGCTCCTTACTTTGGGGGTGACGACTTCTACCTGGCCACCATCCAGGGGCGCACCCTTGAGGTATCTTCTTCGGGCACGGCCCTAGAATTGAAGCCTGAACCAAACAGGGAAGAATGGGATCTAGCAGAGGTTCACGATGTTCACAGATGGGGTATCGAAGCTGGCCTTTATCCCTATAATGACTTTCTTTTCCAGGCTTTCTTGGAGAAACTGGACTTGATGGACGAATGGACTTATTATGTTCTTGATAATCACGAGGTCGTGCTGATGGAGGCTGGAATTTACCATTTTGTTCGCGCGACCAGGGGTTTTGATCTAAAGGCCGATCAGAATATGCTAAATGTTCTATTTTCTCGGTACTCTCCAAAGACTCACACATTTCACTTCGCATCGCGTGAGGCCACACCTACTCTGGAAGATGTGGAGAATCTGCTGATGCTTCCAAGCATGGGAGCCTTCGATCCTCTGGAAGCGCTTAGTTTTGATGAAGAAATTTCTCTCTCCGACCAGATAGAATGTATTGGGACTTTGAGGAATGCTGCTTCAAAGTGGGCTCTCGATGCGATGAAGCCTGCCGACACCTTCATGACAGTTTCTACCGGTGCGAAGAACATATGGTCTAAATGGATCATGTTCTTTTTCAAGGATTTCCCCAAACCTCAGATTATCCAGAACTCCAGGAGGAGACCCCGGATGAGGTCACCTCTACTGCAGGCGAAGGGTGTGAGTTCTCCTTGTGTGGCTTTCTCTGTGTCTGGTTATCACGCTTCCTCATAGATGGGAGTCCACGAGATGGAGTTTTCACCCATGTACTCCCTCTTGCTGTGAAGCTTGCTCTTGGTAAAAGAATTTCCCTTGGACCCCTTGTCCTCGGTTCTCTCTTTTATCGCCTTGATCTAGCAGTGACCAATGTTGAACAATCACAGGGCAGAGCTGATGTTGTGTGTTTTTCCAACATTAGATTTTTTACCATGTGGGTATTTGAACGATGGCCTTCATATGCCCCTTTACCTTCTGCTGTCGAATTGTGGAATGCCCCAAGATGCAAAGAAGTTTTCTTGTGTCCTCGCTCTTGGCGTTGGTTTAACACCAAAAACGCCCGTCGCAATTTTTATTTGGTCTGCGACGATGATGACTCCTTCGTATCCCGTCCTTATGTTGAGGAGTTGATCAACATCACGTTTCGAGGGGACATGTATCCTGAGATTGATACTCCTCTCCTTGCAAGGCATATCACTAGCGGACCTCGTCATTATGGTCAGTTCGTGAATTGGTGCAGGCGGGGTTATCTACCTACTTTGTCAGAGTATGCCCCTGGAACTGAATCTGGTAAATATGCACCCATAACTGTTCACTTCGACCCTCTTCGCGTGGCGCCTCAGCTGGGTTTCGACACGGTCGCGTCCCCCATGTGGTCCGAGCATCCTGCTAAGGACTGTTACGATGGGATTATTTTCGACAAGAGTCGTAGGATACTTCTCGCAGAGCTGCCCCTTGTGCAGCCTTCAAGACATAGAATGGGAAGAGTAACAGCTGGTTGGGTGGCCTTCTGGAAGACTCAGGTCCGACGTCTGACAAACCCGCAAGTTAAACTGCAAGTTCCTAAAGCGCTTGCTCCTTTGTCCAAGGACGACCCCTTTAAATCTAACCTTTCCCGGGGTTGGGCCCCTTATTTGTATTATTCGTTGTTGGCCGTAGACCGTCTTTGCCCGCAGCTAATTTTGGGAGAGAAAAAGCTTATTGTCCTGCAAGATGCCCTCAACTCGAGTACTCAATACGCGAGAAACTTTCAAGCGGTAGTTGAAAATTCATGTATACACTTATTTCTATTCACAACTCCTTATTTCTACGTTTTCTGACTCCTCATTATCTTCTCAACAGTGTTACTTAAGGCGCTTCGCATCAGGGGATCGCAACAGAGGAATTGTTGACCTTTGTCGCTCAAGGAAGAAGTATGGTGATGACACCATCCCCCCAGTGTTGCATATGGAAGAAGGAATCAGAAGTGCGCTCTCAGATGGACTAGAATCCTTCCCTGCGTCGTTTCTTAAAGATATGAAGAAGAGAAATGATAATGCCCCTGTGATTCATGTTCCACCCGCTCGTCCTTCGAAGCGCGCACGGAATGAGCCAAATCTCAAGAAGGCTTCTCCGGAAAAAAAGAATACTGCTTTTCCAAGAAGTCACTCCCTGAATCAGCTTCAGATTTCGTCGCCTGGGTGAAAGAAGGTTTGACCGACAGTCCCCTTGTCTATTTGAATATCCCTTACATATGTTTTACCCCTTTCTGTCTCCTTTCTTCAGAAAATGACGACAACCCTCTCAAAGGAACAACCGTCATGACTGAGGAGGAGGCCATTGAAGAGTCCCGACAAACGGAAGAGGAGAGGTCTCTGCAAGAGAAGTTGTCAGAGGCAGAGCGTATTGAGCTTGCCAAGAGGTGAAGCATTGCTGAAATTGCCAATCGTGAAGCTTCTGAGGCGCGAAGGCCACGCACGCTCTCTGTCCCTTCGCGCCCCTCCCCTGCTATTTCCAAGACTGTAGATAACCTCCATCAGACACAGCTGGCACTTCACGAGCTCGTAGATGATGAAGACGAAGAAGGTAAAAATTTTAATTTTTCTCTATCGAACTATGACATTGTATGTGGTGCCTTATACCATGGCGTGCCTATTTGTGATATTCGTAAATGGGTAAGAGACCAATGTGTAGAGTCTTCAGGTAAATCAGTGCTCCAGCCATGCATGATGCCTTTCTTTTTCGCACGCTCGATGCATAACCATTTTTGATCTTAAGCAGGTCATGCTAGGTTGAAGGGTCTTGATGATAATTTGCAAAATGAAAATTGCGCGGGTACCCCATATAAGTGGGGAAGTACCGCTCGTATCTTTAGTAGAGGTATTTCCATTCTGTTCCAGCTTATCCTTATATTGGGATTTTGCTCTTTTCCTTTCCTAAGGGTATGATTACTTTTGCAGAACACGACCCTTTCCCTTTGGTGCATTGTCGTCCTCGCAGTACTCAGGCAATTCTTGAGTCCGCTGACAATGTATCTGGTGCAGATTTTCCAGGGCATGTTTTGATGGAAGAGACTCCAGAGGTTGAGAATCAGCCGGATGCGGAGCTCATTATCGAGCAAGAGGAGGAACTCCCAATGCAGGAAGATATTGTCTCCTCTCCTGCCGCAGCGGTACTAATCTCTTCGGACGAAGCCAACATCGAGCAGGATGTCGATCTGGAGCAAGTGGCCTCGGTTATACGTATTGAGCCTGAAATTCTGTCCGAGAGAAATACCAAAGAGATTGTGCGCGACGATGAGTCTACTGAGCGCGCTATTGCTGTTGATCTTGAATCTCGCATTGCTCAGAGTGCCAAGGAGGCTGAGGAGTTTGTGCTTGACTCTCCTGTACTAGGTGTGGTGAGGAGCAAAGAACCCATTGGAAGCTTTGATCTGGACTCTCTCTTCTCTGAAAATTCTTTTGAAGTGTGGGGCTCGCAAGCTTCAGACCCGGTGGTTCCTGTGAGGAATTTTACCATCCCTGAGTCGTACTTTGCGCGCGAGATGAGAGCAGATCATAAGTTGCTTATCTTCCACAAATCGTCGAAGGAACTGGTAAAATCATTCTCTTCCCACTCCCTAATTTGTATTCCTCTGATTGTTTTGTTCTTTCCCTATGCGCAGGCATCAACCAAACCTGTTTGGAATGGCTAATGAAGGTGCGGGTGACTTTTCCTGCTTCATTTGCCCGAGTGATGGAGCTGGAACCGGAAGACAGGGGGAAAGTTTTCAAAGAGATGGCTGCTCTCTTGGAAAGAAAACATAAAACCACCCCCGAAAGTACCACAGCTGCTAGTGCTCAAGATCTCCTCGCGCTCGCTCAGAGGCTCGAAGAGACTGCGGCGGGTCGACTGGATCTGGACTTCCTTGTGAAAAGACTGACCAAAGCTCGCAATTTTGCCAGTCTTGGAGCCGAGTATTCTTCTTTCAGAGAGGAGACAATAGCCCTTAATTCTCGCAGGGAGGCGTATGAGCAGATGGCCCGAGAGTATGAAGCTGCCTTAAAGCATTATGAGGAAGCGAAGGCTCGTATTGCAGAACTCGCAGCGAACTCGCTCAAGCTATCTGCGAAAGACTCTCTCTTGAAAGACTTCTTTAAAAACTGAAGCAGTAGTCCTACTGGTCCATCATCCTAGACTTCCCCTTGAATTTGATGTTCTATGTATTCATGATGTATGGATATTTTGACTCCGTGACAATGGTTCGCGTGTGTTTCCAAGTGATTTTGTAAAATAATGCCCTTTTTGCATGATGTGTCTTTTCCTGCATAACTGCTAGGTTCCTTGTGCCTTGCATATTTTAGATAAATATGGTCCTTGTCATTTACCTTGGTCAAAGATTTGGCCACATATAGTAAACTTCGCGTAATCAGCGTAGACTGCTACTCTGTGAGATGGAATTTTTTGTCATTTTGCTTGTGCTGCTATCTTATGAGATATGCTTATACTTTTACTTGGTTTTTCACCTTTTTGGTTTAAGCAAGTAAACTCGGTCGTGTACGTCACCGTCCATTATACCTTGAAAAAGGTCTCAATATTCAATGCCTTGATTATGGTTCAAATTCCCAAAAACCATCATGACCGTATGGATCGTCGTGCCAGCGTGGCATCTTGAAAAGGCATGACTGCCCCATAGTAGACTGTCCCCTCATTATTACCTAGGGTTACTATACCGCCGTATGCTCTAGTGATACCATTGATTCTCGTCCAATTCTCGAGGCGTTACTGGAAACTGAAAAGTCCTCCTCGGGCCCTATATAAGCCTGCACCTCCTTGCTGCTTTGTTCTTCACTACTTCCACCCCTCCGGGCTTCCACTATTGAAAGGATGTCTTCTCCTTCTATTCTTCTCTGCATTCCTCTGTTCTTTCATCCCCCTGAGTTCCAATTCGATGGATCCATAGAGTTATATTGTGCTATAGGAATGTCTCCCTAGGGCTTGTCAGCCAAGACTTCTGATTTGTCCAGCCTTCATGAGCATCAGCAACGTAGGCTTTTCTATCAGAAAGAAGACGCCTTTTCCTTTATCATGTTCTCAGGTACCACCCCTGGTGGGCTTCCGGCCAATACCACCCCTTCACTGTCCCTTGAATTGAAGCGTAATGATTACGGTGTTGCCATGGTGGCTCTCCGTTGGAGAACTATTTGCCACCAATACTCAGGCGCGAGGGCAGCCAACGGGGTTTATTCCCAAAGCTATTCCCCTCACCTATTCCTTGAAGTTCATTTGGGATCTCGCCATGGTAGCGGCGAGAGTTCTGTTCTGGTCGAGTACGTCGACGATGACGACGAGCTTTCCATAGTTCAAGCCCCTTATCCAGGGTCTTCAGCGTAGGAACATAGTTCTTTGTACCCCCTTTCGGGACTTTGTTTTCTGCTGCTATCTAGACAGATAAATTGTACTCTACCCCTTTTGGTTGTTTCATAAGATTTGAGTTTTCTTTACTCGCATACTATGTTTGTGTTTGCGCGTTTGGCTTTTTGCGTACTATTCATTCGAATAGGTTTTTGTTCTGCCATGCTGGGAGATAGATTCTACTGCTGTTATCATATAAGACTTTGAACTTTCTGTTGCCGTCCCAGTAGATGGGCTCTGACTACTATCTTATGAGATAGATTTTAATTTAGCTATTATCACATGGGATAAGCCTTAATCATCTTATCAAACAGTCTTTGTTCGCGTTTGACTGCTACCACAGGCTTGTACTATCTTTAGCAGATAGGTTTCACTGCTACCATATGAGGTAGGCTTGTGCTATCTTAGAAGACAGGCTTTGTTCGCGTTCAGCTGCTATCATGTGAGATAGGCTTTGTGCTATCTTAGCAGATATGTTTTGTTGCTACCATATGAGGTAGGCTTGGGCTATCTTAGCAGATAGGCTTTGTTCGCGTTCAGCTGCTACCATGTGAGATAGGCTTTGTGCTATCTTAGCAAATATGCTTTGTTTGCGAGAGGCTGCTATCATGTGAGATAGGCTTTGTGCTATCTTATCCGATAGGCTTCGATTTCATTTTGCTGCTATCATGTGAGATAGGCTTCGTGCTGGTTGCGGCAAGTAGCTAAAAGAAGAGCAATTGATAAATAACAATCGTACTTACTAAACAATAATAGGAGAGCACCTTGAAAGTATCCTTAGATACGATAACATTTTCTCCCATTGGAGTAGAAACTTCCCACTTGCCTGCCGTCTTCATCATGCTTGATAACCCTTTTCAAAGTATAGATTTTTTTGACGATCCTGGAAGCCTCTGTCTGCGTGGGCTGTGCCTCCTTTGTCTCTTCCCGCGTCACCACTACCCCAGCGGGTGACTGGCCCTGGACGTCTTCCCACCTGGGCAGAGGAATTGGATGGGACGGGAATGGCCCCTCCTTAAGTTCTGTGAACCATACCGCCTCAGATAAGTGCGATTCCTCCAAATTAAAAGGGTTCACAGAAGAAGGTACTGTAACCACCCTTTCCTTCCAGATAGCCTTCATTACTTGGTGATCTGTCCAAGGTACGGCGTCGAAGAGGTGGATCCATGCTCGCCCAATAATCATATGATAAGTCGTGTTGGCGTTGATAACACGAAATTTGGCCGAACAACTAATCTTCCCGTTTTGAATCCCCAAACGAATCCACCCCAAGTTCATCCTAGAATCTCTACCGAAACCCGTGAGGGGCGAGGGCTTCCTGACTATCTTGTGCTGAGGGATCCCCGCTGTCTCCAGGGTGCTTAAAGGAATGACGTTCACTGCAGCTCTGCCATCAACGAATGCCCTTTTGAAGTCCACGCTGTTGATAGTAGCTATTACATATAATGGCCTCTGATGGCTTGGCTTAGTTCTCTTGTCAGATTCATCAAATGTCATGACGGGTCCCTCCGGTCGAAAAGCCCTAACGATCCTTCCTTATGAGGTTACCAGCTCTTCCCCATAGTCCTCTGCTGCTCTGAGGATAGCCTTGGTCATTTCGTGCCTTCAGTCTGGTGAGAAGCCCACTTCATCGAAGAAATTGGCAAATATGGCAGAACTCTTCATTTGCTCGGCTCGCGAATCCTCCGTGTCAATTCCATAACCTCCTCTTCGTGGATCTCCGCGACTACTAGGGCTTCTGTGTCTACAACCTCCTCCAATTCGGTAATTGAGATCATAGCGATCTCTTTTCTCTTGGGCTCCTGCCACGCATGGGATGGTAGGGGGTTGCTTCGTACATCCTTGTCCGGCTCGTCTATGAACAACTGGCCCTCTTTTATTTTCCTATCTACCATCCATCTAAGCTTCCTACACTCCTGTGTTGGGTGCGACACTTGACCATGGCACTCGCACCACCTGGGGTTCTAAATTGCTCTCCTATAGGTTTGCGCTCAAAAGGTGCCAAAATCCCATCTTTCCACCATCTTTTGCAGAGATCAATTGCATCCTCGACCGAGCAGGGCAATGCCAGTGCCTCCTGTGGTTCGGGTCATTGTTTCTTGCTAGATGGTGACACTGCATGGACATTGGTATCTCGCGGCCTTTTATAACCGAACTTTCCAGTCTTGGATCTAGGATTTGTTGGCGTATGCTTGCTAGCGCGTCTTTTCCGCATCCTTTCTACCAACGGCTCAATGTTCCTGGTGCAGTCGATTAACTTTGAAAAAGTAGGAATGTTTAACTTAATCAACATACCTTTATACTCGTCGCGCATGCCTTGCAGGCATATCTCGACCAGTCGGCTTTCCAAGACCTCGTCACTGCATTCCAAGTATCTGGCTCTGAACTTCTTAATGAAGACCACGCCTTCCTCATCAGACTTCTGGTACATGCGGGAAAGGTGAATTGTGGTGACCCGTTCGTCCATCTGGAAGAACTTCGTGTAGAATTTCTTCACCATGTCATCCCACGTTTTTACAGATCCTGCTTCAAGGGCTCTGTACCACTTATATGCGACGGTTCCCAAAGATTTAGGGAGTTCGCGCATGAGTAGCCGAGTATCAACTGCATACGGGCCCATCATATCCATGAACCTCATCACGTGCTCGTGGGCGTTCCCACTGATTTCATCGAATTTCTCCCACTTGGGCGCTTTGTACCCAGCGGGGTTTTGCATCAGATAGACACCCCGCGGAATGGGAGGCGCGCTATTTATCTTTGGAATGACAGTGTCCATGGCACCCTGATTAGCGATGATCCCGTCAATCCTTTGCTCAAGAGCCGCCATGCTAGCAGGTGTTCCACAATAAGAAGGATTTGTTGGCCCGAAACCCGGAATGTAGGGCATACTAGGGTTGTAAGGAGGCGGAGGTGGAGGCCCGTGGCTTCCAAGGGCTCCGCTTGCGTATAGGGACGTCATAGAATATACGGCAGGGTTCCCTGACGTCATGAGGGACGAGCCTGATGAGAATGGTGGAATCTGGCTCGCCGGGCTACCCGAAAGAGGAGCCTGGGCAGCAGAAACATGCACTATCGAGGTTCCCATTTAGGTAGACACCACCCCGGGTGGGGACAATGAAGTCGTCAGTGATGAAACAGAAGCCCCTGGGACCGCGTTTTGGGCCATCTTTCCCAGGATCGCCATGATCTGAGCGATCTGCTCGGATTGAGCTTCCACAGCTCGAGCATGAGTCCGTATCGTGGCTTGAAGAGACTCTAAACCCGAGTGTTGGAAGTGGTATTGAGTAGTCCGTCTTCTTCTGAGGTCTCCTCTTGGTATGGAGACCGATCTCCATGGCGGATGACTTTGTCTGAAGACATGGTTGGCAGATTTTGGAGGTTTGAAGGTGGATGTTCACGTCGGGTTCACCAAAATGTGTACAACGGAATCCTCGAGACATACCTAAGTGTAAACCTCAAGTAGAGAAGAAGAACACGAAGAGTTATAGGTTTGTGTAGGGAGAGAGTAAGCACTGATAACTGTATGTGAGAGAGACAGTAGGCTATGTGTGTCTTGTCGTCTTATCGTCGTGTCACAACGGGGAGCATAACGATCCTATATATAGTGGGGAAGTGACCGTTGGGGGGGGGGGGTTTAGTGCACTATAAATGGCGGCTTAATGGTAGAACCCCCAACGACACGTTCGACCGTGTATATAGGAACCGTTACGCATATGTGCGCAAGTATCGGAGACCGTTATGAGATCAGCCGCATTAATGGGACACGTAAGCCTAGGATCTCGCAGTAAGTTACCAGAGGTCGCGCTCGAGCTTGATTGTCGCACGCGCGTGACGGACCTTACTCTGGCCTCCAAACCACTAAGTCCCTACAAGTCCCGTGTTATGGTGCGCGGGGGCTCTGTCTCGTAGCCCCCACGTGGATCAGCACGGGTGGTGATCCAGTGTGGATGGAGCAAAGATAGGTGTGCTGGATGGCTTCCACGTGGCGGTGATCCTTCTTTCTGGAAAGCAGTATCTACAAAAGTGAAGGGTAATTTGGACTTTTTACTGAGTTTCTTAATATGCGTGCAAATAGTAAATGGAAGAAACATATGAATTAGAGGAAGTACATGTTTTATGTTGATTTCATTAATCATTTCACACTTTAAACCACCTGAAAATGTGGTTGAAGTTGTTGGTTCATGTTGTTCTTGATTGTCGTGTTGACATTTTTAGTATGGAGATTGGAATTGGAACAACCTAGTTCATATGGTCATAACTTCTTGAGTATCTAGTGAAATATTAATCTGGTTTCTCTTATGAATTGATGGTTGAAAGTACTTCAATTCATGTTCTGTAACTATCTTCAAATTTTAAACGGATTTTCTAAAAATTGAACCTAAAATTTGACTGCATATCGTATTTAAGATCATATGTAAGCGGAAACATCCATCTTTGAACTGTCGTAACTTCTTAGAACTTAATCAAATCTTGTTCTGTCTTCTCATGTGAGAAGCTGGTTGATAATACTTCAAATCTCTCCTAGAGAAGAATTTCTCATTGCCTAAACAGATTGCTCAGAAATCAAGCTCCAAATAGGCACCTTGAAACTATGAAATCTCTTGAAAACATTCGAATTGTTTGGTCAACAATTTTCATCCACGTTTGACCAAGCCTGTCTCCTTGCGTATTATGAATCTTGAGGAACTAAAATATGTTTTGGAAATGTGGTACTTCCATCTAAAAAACCTTATGTTAAAACTCTCAAATCTCTTACTCAATTGACTATAAACTAACTGCAAAGTTGACCATGTGAGCTACTTTCACAGTTATCAATCCGATGACCTGATTTACCAAAACGCCCTTCCGCGAAGTTGTACAGAAACACATTTCAAGTCTAAGGTTTAAGTTTTACCATGTTTGACTTTCTAGAAATCCTAGTTCAATTGAGCTGATAGATGAGGGGTTAAGTAGTAATTTTACAATTTTTTCAGTCAAATACTAAAATCATGGTGTAGGACATGACCTTAGGTTTCTGCGACGGTTTCATGACATCTGAACTTAATCGTGTCTATTTGGACTTAAATTCGATTTATCAGACTGGAATAGAAAATGTAATTTGGTCAAACTTCAGGGTTGAGTGCTAATAACCAGAACTTGAGATTCAATCTTAAGTAGGCAACTCTATAACCTTTTTTTTATAGAAAAAGCTTGTCTTTTGTTTTGATAGTGTCTTTATCATAAGCCCAAACACAGTACAAGCTTTCAGGGCAGCTTACAGCCCAATAATGTAATACATCAAGGCCCAGGCCCATTTTGGCCAGATTGTGGGCTAAAAGATTTGCCTGATTTCTACACGAACAAACCTAGTGGCATAAAATCCCCTAAGTCTTTGAGAGAGACATTTCAGCAAGCTCTCTCTCTCAGAGCTTCCAAGCGGCGCATTAGAGCTCATCCGATGAACCAAGAGTTTGTTATCACTTTCAATTTTGAGAGAGCGAAACCCTCTACTGATGGCTCCATCCACGGCAAAAATCATGGCATAGGCTTCTGCCAAGAAAGAGTCGTTGGTGAATCTGACGGGGAAAGCCATCGCAAAAATGAATCATCCTTCAGAGTCACGAACAACTGCTCCCCCTCGAGATCGATGGTCTCTGAGTGAAATGGAGGCTTCCACATCTTCAATTTCCTCGGTGCCGGCGGAATCCATCTGGAGATTCCCGTCTCTTCTTCTGATCTTGCACGCACATATCTAAGACCGAGATAAGTATTTCCCAAAAAGTATTCATTTGCAGCCAACGAATTTGATAAAATATCATGAAAATCTTTTTGGTCATCAGTAAAAACTCTTCTATTTCGCTCTAACCAAATTCCCCACATGAGATGGCTAATAGTTTCTTAGATTTTCTTTTGTGTAGGAACAGAAAATATTTTTGAGACGGTGTTTGAATGGACGATAAGAGGGAAAAATAGCAAAGTCCAGTAGAGGGGAACGGAATATCTGTTTAGACCAGGGGAAATAAAAAAAACAGGTGGCTTTTGGTTTCTCCCGAGTTTTGACAGAGCACACAAGAAGTCGGTAAGTAAAGCCCTTTTTTAGCCAAGTTAGTCTTAACAGCAAGACAATGATTGAAAAGTTTCCACTAAAGAATCTTGATTTTACCAGGAATGTTAAGATTCCAGACTGTCTTCCATAACAAGTCTGAACTATGGGTACTGGAACAAGTAAAATTAAGATTATTTTTTGGGAATAAAATCGAAGAAGCCACATAATCGGCTGATTTAACCGTGTATTCACCGTCAATGATAGAAGACCAGAAAAATTGTCAGTAAGAAGGGATTACATAAGGGCATATTCAAAATAGCATTGGCTTCATCTTCGGCGAAGTTAGAGGTAACTTTGCGGTAATCCCAGGTATGGTCACTTTTGATCAAATCTGAAACAGTAGAGTTCCTGGTAAAGGTTGGGTAACTATGGGGTTCGCGCCGCAAACCTATGGGAATCCATCTGTGATGATAAATAAGGGTGTTGCGACCATTACCTGTACCTTGTCTGACACCTTGAAAAAAAAAGTTACGGGCTTCAATTAGACCTTTCCAAATATAAGAGTAACCATAATTTGTTTCTATGGAAATTATATCAGAATGATAAAAATACTTTCCTTTTAGGACTTTTGAAAGCAAAGAATTTGGAAATTTCAAAATACGCCAAACCTGCTTACCTAAAAGTGTAAGATTAAAGGCATACATATGTCTAAACCCAAACCACCCATAGATTTAGAGCTTCATAAGCTACCCCAGTTTTTCAAATGGAATAGAACGTCTATCAAGATTATTGGTCAACCAGAATTTAGCAAAAAGGTTCTGCATTTCTTTGCAAAAAGAGATGGGGAGTTTGTAAATAGACATAAGATAAGTAGGGATAGATTGGGTCACGGATTTGATAAGAAATTCCTTATCGGCGGGTGAAAGAAGTTTTTCTGTATACCCAGAAATTTTGTTCTAGACTTTGTTTTTTATGCCTTGGAAAGTAATGGTTTTGTTTCTACCAGTAAGGGTTGGGAGGCCCAAATACTTATCGTAATTGTTGTTTATGGGAATGTGGAGAATTTGGGCAATGTCGTGCTTAAGATGGGTAGGAACACGGGGGGCCAAAACCGATAGAAAATTTATTTTTGTTTACTAACTGACCCGAAGCAGCACAATATTGGTTGAAAATGGAATTTAGAGTGATGGCATTTGTAGTAGAGGATTTAGCGGAAAAAAATGCTATCATTGGTGAAAGTGTGTAATGTAGACTAAATACAGGACCTAAATACTCTAGAAGGGGGGTTGAATAGAGTATGGAAACCTTTTGCAAAACTCAAAGTTTAACAGAATAACTTTGTGTGAAACTCAAATCCCAAGGCCTTGAGATTTTAGTAAACTGTCTGAAACTTTAAAAGGCAAAATAAAAAGCTTCAAGGCCTTGAACAATTATCGATTCTAAACAGCTTATTAACCCTAGTTTGATTTGAGTTGTATGCAGCAGATAATAATCAAACTGTAAAGTAAAGAACAAAGAGCAATTTACAGAGTTCAGTCCCAATGGACCTAATCTCTGCCTGAGGGATCTAATCCCACCAGGATTGGGCAAACACTTCTTATTACTCACACAGAAACAGCCTTAGATCTTCAAGCCCAAGTGATTTCCCTTACACCTATACAGCTTGTGGTTCCAAACCTATCTAGTTCCAGCTACTAACTGTTGAGCTAACAAGAACCTCTTGTTGTTCACTTGAACAACCAACCACTAGGTTAAGTGAGGTTTAAGATAATCAAAAGATACACAGATTAAAGAACAAGTGAAGAACACAGTAGAAGAAATAAGCTATTGAAACCTGGATGTGTTCTTCTGGAAACTGGATTGATTTGATCTTCTGGAATCGGGATTGAAGCTTGGATCCTTGTGTGTTTGAATGAATGATCTCCTACAAATTTGTAGAACCATTCTGAGTATTCTGCAAGCCTCTCTTTCTTCAAAATTCAAACCAGTCTCTTTTATCCAAAGCTGCAACTGATTGAGAGATTTTAGTATCTCAGTTCCTACAAATCGTCTTTCTGTTTTCAACTGAAATTCAAACAGCTCTAAGGGGATATCCCTTGGAGTTTGTTTAGATTGCTCTTGCACGTTTAACAGCCCTGCAACAGCATTGAAACACAGCAACAACAAAATCTCAAAAGACAACAGTGCTACGAAAAGTTTGGTTATCCAGTTTCTGATAAAACTGGTTAAAAGATTAGAACAGTAATCTGTTTAACTTCTAATACCTATAAATCATGAAAAACACGTTTAAGACTCTTAGAAGTCAATGAATAATCACAATAATAAGAATCACAACCTGCAAGAAAGAATCAACTTAGTTCTGTAAAAACTGTCAGCAGCTCAAGGCACATCTCAAGGCCTTGGAGCTCTGAACCTGCTTCATAGATATTCAAAGTTAAACCCATAAAACTTTGATTCTTCCTGTTCTGATCATACGCAATTGTGTTAGATATGTAAATAGTGTAAACTATAAGTAAATGCAGTAGATCCCTGATCTGTATAATGAGATATCCAATCTGCAACACATAACTGTTAGAACATATAGCAGGATAAAACAACTTTCAAGGCTTTGAAGCTCTGTCAGTATCTCAAGGCCTTGGAGTATATGAAATTCTTTGCTGCTTATGTCTTTGTCTTTGTCTTTCATCACTCAAAACAATTACCATCAAAAACACATTCAAGTGTCTTTGAATCAACAATCTCCCCCTTGATGAAAGACAAAACCTACAGTCTTGTATAGATTTTCCTGCCACTCATTATGAAAATTAGATAACCAACAAATGCAGATACAATAGACAATAATACCAGATAGATAACCAGTATACCACAGATAATCAGCAAAAATTTACATATAACCACAGTAATATAAACACAACTGATTAAACCACAAAACAACTAAGTATTATTATTCAAATACTGCAAACACAAAAACACATAATTTCTCCCCCTTTTTGACTTTCATCAAATAAGGATGAAGAAATGTTGGATCATTACTCATATTCTTAAAAAAACTTAAACAAAAATTATTGCTAAAAAGTCAAGGCCTTGAGAACAGAAAAGAAGAAGAGAAATAAATAGAAGGTCAAGGCTTTGGCATTCTCTGATCTTCACTTCTTCTTTGATGTATGGCCTTTCTCTGAGCCTTCTCTAACTTCTTCTTCACTTGCAGCATCTTCAGCAGACTGATTACCTTCTTGTTCAGCTTCCACTTCTGCAACAACTTCTTGAATTATCTCATCCACTTTCTTCTTAACCTGTACTAAATCCCCCTCTGTAGCTGCATCAATACATGTGTCTTCACCAGCATCTTCTTCATCAGTTTGTTCATACAGATCCTTTGAAGTAAGCACCACTAGTATTGGCTTCTTTATCTTCTTCAGAAAATCTCTTAGCCTTTCATCTGAATCCACACTGGTTTCATGACTAGTAGCAGAAGGTATCTTCTCCAAATTCAAACCCTTGATGACAACATCCAGCTTTCCATTCATAACTTTCATCAAGCCCTTGAACTGGTTGAATTCAGCTGACAGGTCAAATAACCTTTGTCTGAGATCTTCAATCTCAACCTGCTGATCTTCTAACTTCTCAACCAACAAAGATTAATCCTCATTGGCCTGTCCTTTCCCTGATGTAGCCCCCTTTGGCTTCACATTCTCCTTCTCTCCAAGTTCCTCCTTTGACAAATCTGAATAAAACTTCCAATGTCCTTTTCCAGTCAGAACAACCCCAATCCTCTGAAGTGCAGTCTCATCAATCAACCCAAAACCTCCAGTAATATTTTCCTCTCCTTTCACAGGTACATCAAAGTATTCAAAGAAAAGAGGTATCAGGTTGGCATATGGAAGAGGATGGTTTCTAGTTCTGGTTGCACAATAAATCATATGCTCCATTACAACTCTTGGCAAGTCTATCTCAAACCCTTGAGATATCAGATGCATCAAAATAAGAACCTTATCAGTCACTAACTTCCTTGAGTTCTCCCTAGGAACTACACTTCTCATCAGAATTGTAAACAGGATTTTGTTTTCACAGTTGAGCACAGAGTGTGTCAACTTCTTTGGACCAGAGGGTACACCTTAAATGAATAAAATCTCCTTTTCGTTATCTAGACACTCCTTCCTATCAGGGTAATCTCCAACATTATACTTCCTAGGAATGCCCAAGAATTTGGAAAAAGTCCTATGAACCTCAAATCTACTCCAGCCACTTTTGAAGTTAACACCATTTTATCACCACCATCAGAAACCAAATTCAGATAAAACAACCTAGTTAACCTAGGATAGGCCTTCGAACTAGGATTTAACACCTTCCAAATAACTGTTTCTCTTAACTTTCTCATGCAGTCAATATCCAATATATCCAACAATTCTTCATAAACCATACTACAGAAAGCTACCTTAGATGAAACATAACCTTGCATCCATACAGTTCTAACCTCATAACTAACAAACCAGTATGTAGGAAGTACATTCTTACCTTGATAACCTTTCTTGGTTGCAGCAGCAACCTGCTTAACCCTAGTTTTCTTCTCTGAGGGTTTGCTCTTTTCTTTTTCTCCTTCAGATGGTTTCTTCTTGCTTTCTTGAGCAGATTTCCCCTTTTGCTCTTCACCAGTCTTTTTCTTTTCTCCCCCTATCTTATTCTCTGACCTAGGTTGATCACCACCCTGTGTCTGTGTCTCCTGGTGTGAATCAATGCTTGAGCCTTCATCTCCCTTCTCTGTTCTGGACTTCTTTGCAGGAGGAGAGTCCTCATGAAAGCTCTGAGTGTTTTCTGAATCTGAATCAGAAATCACTATATTCTCCTTCTTATTTTCCCTCTTTTTGGATCTGCCAGAAGGCTTTCCCTGTTGCTGAATTCTGGCTGATTTACGCTCCATTTTGGGGTTTAGTGTTTTGAGAAGAGAATGTGATTGAGAGAAACTGAGAGAGAGAGAGGAGAGTCGTAGAGAATTGAGAGAGAATGAGAAGAAAAAGCCCTGACTTTCAGCTTAAGTAGGTTGAAAAGGATGAGTCATAAAAGGACTCTGCTAAATCAACATGCAAAATAGAATCTTGAAAAATATTTTTGGATATTTTAGAAAATTCTATGAGTAATTCAAATATTATACAGTTATCTAAAAAAATAAGTTATAATATTTGATGATCCATTTTTTTTTAAAAAAAAATTACACATATTTTCAAGACCTTGAGAACAATCTCAAGGCCTTGAGATTTTCTGCAGTTTGAGAAACTTCAAAGCTTTGAGCTATACTTTCAAGTCTTTGAAAAGTATAATCTCGAGGCTTTGAGATTTCAGCACATAATTACATATAAGTACTAATAGTCCCCCCTAAACCAATGCATCCTTGTTTAACATCCCCAATTCAAGCCTTCGAGATGAAAATCTATCATCTGGCAAAGGTTTAGTGAAAATATCAGCAATCTGCATTGAAGTAGAAATAAAATTTAAAACAACATCACCTTGTTCTGCATGATCTCTAAGGAAGTAATGTCTCACATCTATGTGCTTGGTCCTTGAGTGCTGGACTAGATTCTTAGAGATTGAAATAGCACTTGTGTTGTCACAATGAATAGGCACATTTCTGAAATTGTAGCCAAGATCTCTAAGTTGCTGAGCAATCCATAACACTTGTGAACAACAAGCACCAGCTACAATATATTCAGCTTCTGCAGTTGATAATGCTACAGAGTTTTGCTTTTTGGAATGCCAACTGATCAATGAAGATCCAAGAAATTGACAGCATCCAGAAGTAATTTTCCTGTCTACTTTATATCCTGCAAAATCTGCATCTGAATAGCCACTCAACATAAAATTAGATCTTCTTGGATACCAAAGCCCTAATTCTCTGGTTCCATTCAAATATCTAAAAATTCTTTTGACTGCAGTTAAATGACTTTCCTTAGGATCTGCTTGGAATCTAGCACACATACAGACACTGAACATAATATCAGGTCTACTAGTAGTTAAATACAACAGTGATCCGATCATACCTCTCTATTCCTTGGATTCACACTCTTACCATTTGAATCTTTTTCTAAAGAGAGTGATGAACTCATAGGGGTCTTAAGCACCTTGGACTGTGACATATTGTACTTATTCAATAAGTCCTTGGTATACTTTCCTTGATGTACAAAAATTCCTTTCTTCATTTGTAAGATGTGAAGTCCAAGAAAGAAATTCAGTTCACCCATTAAGCTCATCTCAAACTCCCTACACATCATACTAGAAAACTCTTTTGAAAGAGCATCATTAGTAGCACCAAATAAAATATCATCTGCATAAATCTGAACTACTAACAAATCACTTTGATGATGTTTAATGAAAAGAGTTTTGTCAACTAGGCCTCTTTTGAAATTATTTTCAAGTAGAAATTTCGAAAGCCTGTCATACCAAACCCTTGGAGCTTGTTTTAACCCATAAAGAGCTTTATCCAGTTTATAAACATGATCAGGAAAGTTTTCATCTTCAAAAACGGGTGGTTGTGCTACAAAAACATCTTCGTGTAAATATCCATTCAGAAAAGCACATGTAACATCCATTTGATAAAGCTTTATGTGATTGTGAGATGCAAATGCTAGAAGTATTCTAATAGCTTCTAACCTGGCAACAGGAGCAAAATTTTCCTCATAATCTATACCTTCTTCCTGATTATATCCTTGAGCTACCGGTCTGGCTTTATTTCTTAACACTTTGCCATTCTCATCGCTTGTTTCTGAATACCCATCTGGTTCCAATAACTGATTTCTCTTCAGTTCTGGGAACCAGATTCCATACCTTGTTTCTTTCAAACTCATTCAGCTCACTCTGCATTGCAATGATCCATTCTGCATCTTCTAGTGCTTCCTTGGTATTTTTAGGCTCAATCAAAGATACAAATGCACTAAAAACACACAAGTTCTTCAATTGTCCTCTGGTCTGAGTTCCAGTTGATGGATCTGATATAATGTTATCAGCTGGATGATCTGTAAGGTACTTAAACTTCTTTCTTGGTATCCAGGAATATTCTCCTTCAAGGCTTTGAGTCTTCGAAACAGTAGAGGGAGCATCATAGAAAGTTTCAGCTTCTGTCTCAAGGCTTTGAGATTTTGGTTTAGCAGGAGGTTCAAGGCCTTGAGATTCTGCTGATTGATTCTGCACATTAGTTTTGCCTTTGTCTTCTTTCACAGCATCATCTTCTGATTCATGCTTGTTCAAATCTAGATCTGCAAAACTTTCACTTAGAGAATCCTTAGTACTTTCATCAAAAATTACATGAATACTCTCTTCCACAATCTTGGTTGTTCTATTATAAACTCTATAACATTTGCTAGATTGAGAATATCCAAGAAATACACCTTCATCACTTCTAGCATCAAACTTACCAAGATTGTCTCTACCATTATTATGCACAAAATAGATACAACCAAAAGGATTAAAATAAGAAATAGTAGGCTTTCTACCTTTAAACAGTTCATAAGGGGTCCTTTTCAAAATAGGTCTAATCAAGCATCTATTCAGCACATAATTGGCATTGTTAACAGCTTCTCCCCATAAGAACTTTGGCAAATTACTTTCAAGAAGCATGGTTCTAGACATATCCTCAAGTGTCCTATTTTTTCTTTCAACTACTACATTTTGTTGTGGAGTTCTAGGTTCAGAAAAGTTGTGTGAAATGCCATGCTTTGCACAAAACAAGTCAAAGTCAAGTTGATCAAACTCCCTACCATGATCACTTCTAATAGATGCAACAGGTAAATTTTTCAAAGTTTGAAGCTCTTTGCACAATCTAGAAAATTCAAATAAAGCTCCAGTTTTGTCTCTAATAAACATCACCCAAGTAAATATAAAGTAATCATCTATTATAACAAGCATATACCTCTTACCTTTTGGAGTCTGAATTCTCATAGGACCACACAAGTCCATATGCAGCAGTTCTAAGGGTCTAGAAGTACTTACAAAGTTATTTGGCTTGAACGAGCTTCTGGTTTGCTTACCTTGTACACATGCCTTTCAAACCTCATCATCTGAAAATTTATGTGATGGTAAACCTCTTACCAAGTCCTTTGATATGAGTTTATTCAAGGTGTGTATACTAATATGCCCAAGCTTTATGTGCCAAAGCTTTGAATCTTCCTTCAAGGCCTTGAGGCATTTTAGCTTGTCACCTGCAACACTGTTATTACTCATAGCATATAGATTATATGATCTAGGAACAGTGAGTATGCAATCACCATATTTCTCATCTTGCACCACACATTTCTCCTTGTCAAATATAGCCTTATAACCTTTATCACATAACTGAGAGATACTAAGCAGATTATACTTAAGTCCATCTACCAGATAAACATCAGATATAGAATTAGTAGAACCATTACCAATACTACCTATACCAATGATATTGCATTTTGCTTTGTCACCAAGTGTGATTGTTCCTCCAGATTTTTCTGTAAGTTCAGTAAAGAGAGACTTCTTTCCACTCATATGTCTGGAACATCCACTGTCTAATATCCATTTCTGATCTTTCAAGGCCTTTGTGACATCCTGCAAAAAATAAATCATTGCCTCGACAGGCTGTTAGACCAAGTGCAGAACTTTGAGTCATACTCAGAATCAGCCATGTTTGGTGGCCTAATTCCTTTTGGAACCCAAATCTGCCTAACCTGTCCCTTAAGCTGATAAGGATAAGTATTCCTCATAATGTGAGGTTCTGATCTTCTGAAGGGACAAGTTAATCTTACATGACCAATTTTTCCATAGTAATAATATTTTGGAGAATGTCTGCTACCAGATTTGACAAAAGTAGTTTGGCCTTTCTTTGGAAAATTTAGATTATAGCCAATCCCACTTTTATGCATTGATTTCAGACTACCTCCAAGAATGAGATTCAGATTATGTTATGAGCCTGTAAAACTAGCTAGGACCTTCTTGGACTCTTGAAGTTTCTCAGTCAAAGAACAGATATGTTGTTCTAAATTCTCAGAATGAGTCTTTAGATCAACATATCTTTCAGTCAAAAGAGTGTTTTGATCAACAACCTCTTTTATCTGTGCCTTCAAGGCTTTGAACCTGCTGTCCAAGGCCTTGAAGTCCTTTTCAAGCTTTTTCTTAGAAACTTCAACAGTTTTGTTTGAAAAAACTAGGTCCAAGTTTTCTTTTACCTGCTCATGAATCTTAATCTTTAAAGCAGAAATCTCATTTCTATAACTTTCCTCATTTAAAAACATACTTTTAAGAATTTCATGAAGTACATCAGAAGGACTGGCAAGTAGATTTTTTACCATATCTTCAATATGTTTGTCTCATGATTTTTCCTCATCATGCTTTGCCATGAAGCATAAGTTTGCTTGATCTTCTTATGTGTCTGAGTCACTTGATGAATCAGAATCACTCCAGGAAGCCATCATGGCTTTCTTCCTTATGTTGTCACTGTCTTTCTTTTGAAAGTTCTTGTTCTTCTTATTTTGTGGACAGTTCTGTTGGGTTTTGAAGTAGGTAACGCAGAGGAATAACAAAATTTAATTATACTTCAATGCCCATCACGGATCGTCAGGAAGAGACATCATAACATGATAAGAGACATAGTATGGTGTACCTTTGAATTTGTGAGATCACAGGAAGAATGATGTCCTCGTCTCTACGGTTGATCCACGTCTAGAGGTGAGATCTAGATTCTTCCTTCAAACAAGTGCTATCTTGAACCCGGAGGAAGAGGGAAGAAGATCAAAGCAACAAAGGCACAAAGAGCCAAGAGGGGATCGGCCCCTCTTCTTGGCGCCGACGGGAAGGGCGGACGGGGCTAGGGTTTCGGCCCTAGCTCTTGTCTTGCTCTCTCTCTTGTTCTCTCCCACTCTCTTTGTTATGTCTAATAACAATTAACATCAAGTGGGAAGGAAGCTAGAGCCTCCTTTATATACTCCAACTACTCCTTGTTGTTTCCATAAAGGAGTTTCCTAATTCTACATGAACTAGAATTATTCCCTTCCTTGCAAATTAGTCCTACTAAGTTTGCAAGGTGTTGCACAATGATCCTTCTATTAATTAATCAATATTATTTAATCCCAAATCTAGCTCTACTCTATTTGACGTGTGACCCCATAGGTTTCTACTTAGTTGGTAGTAACTCTTACTAACATGGAGCGGTGTCTAGCAACACATCCATGCCACCCAACTAATAGAAATAGTCAGTGATCCCGACAAACCTCTTGTGCCAAATATCTTATGTTGCACTTATATCGTTGTCTCCATATCCGGATTGGACACAAGACATAAATAGTCACACTCGTATATCCAATCCATAGTTCCTCGATCCTGGGAATATGCTTATGCAAGCAGATAACATCAATATCTCCATATTGGTTTATCTGAGTCTGGCCAGACATTCAATAAGCCTCATCCATCGAGTGGCCGTGAATATTTACCCCCATTATATGGGAGGGACAAATCCTATCTACATCACTACGATCTCTAAGCTTGCTTCCTATCATGCCCGATAGCTATCTTTATAATTACCAAGTTACGGTGTAACGTTTGATAACATCAAAGCACAATATTCCAAAGTAAGAGTATCTAGTGACTTCAAGTCTAAGGATTGCAATATTATTAGCACTACGAGAAGAGATTGTGACTTCAACATAATCTAATGTATCCTTCTCGTCGTGGGTCATCTAGTATGCCATTACTCCTAATGCATACCCATGTGCTGGATCCTGATATCTCCATATCAATCCAACCCCATACTAGTCTATAGATGATTGTCCTATTAATCATTATAATTGACTAGGGATATTTAAGAATATAACACCTTATATTCTAAGGACTTCATTCATGTTAGCATATCTCCATATCGATAACATAATGAATCGTAAATCCATATATTTGTCACAATTAATTGATTGCCTCTAGGGCACAATTCCAACAGTCTCCCACTTGCACTAGAGTCAATCTCCTGCATCATATGCCTATTGATCTTGCGAAGCCCTCCATGCCTTCACTGCATAGGGGCGTGGTAGGCGAGACATGTGCTGGTACTTTGCGAATATTCATATCTTCCTTTATCAACAATTTGATTGAGATTTGATATTCTGAGTAACTGCATCTCATGCTATAATTTACTCAGTCCTCTATGTTAGAATCAATGGCTGAATCTTGCCTGGAACCTCTCCAGCTCACAGTCACTCCCTCTAGCACAAAACATAAAACTCGACTATAATCTGAAATCTTCTTTGTCAGATTGAAGTTCTCATCACTGTAACCCCTTACAGTAAACTTTTCCTATCCTCCATTAATCAAGAGTTCATCCTTTATTCCTTATCAAGTACTTAAGGATAATCTTGATAATTATCAAGTGACACCTCACTTGGATTTGATTGGTATCTTTGTGTCATACCATATGACACATCTGGCCCAATACATAACACGGCGTATCTCATGAATCTTATTCATACGGTCCCTTTTCAATCTAATTGAAAAGACAATTATTCTTCCAAAGCTAATTCCATGTGACATGGGTAAAAATCCATATTCCTACATGTTGAACCATTTCAACTCCTTGTCAGTATATGTACCTTGACTCAGGCTGAACAATTACTTTGATCTATCTCCATAGATTTTATAGATTGTCTCGCCTAAGTCTATTTATTGGAAATCAATTTCTCTAGCCAATCTTTAATAGATTGCAGAGTAGAGACATTGTTCCCAATGATTAGTATGTCTCTACATTCAAGACCAGAAATTAAACTATGCTCCCACTAACCTTCTTGTAAACACAAGTATCATCTTCAATTTTTGATGGAACCAAACTCCTTTGATTGCATCATAAATTCGAAGAATACAATCTCCAAGAATCTTGACTCAATCTATAAACAGATTGCTACAAGCAAGATGCTAATGGAATTAAGCATTACAACTGGGGAAAGATTTCGTCATAGTCTATACTATGAATTCTCATGAAACCCTTTCAAACCAGTTGTCCCTTAAAATTAATCATATTACCATCCATGTTGGTTTCCTCATAACCTACTTTCACCTATGGGTCCTACCCATTCAGGTGGTTCCACCAAAGTCCATACTTTGTTGGTATACATGGATTCCATATCGTATCCTATGGCTCCAAGCCATTTCTGAGAGTATGGCCCACACGTGGCCTTCTCATAGGTTGTAGGCTCATCTCGATGAGCAATATATCACGGGTTATGAGAAATTCTTATTTCTCTAGTCCCTTGACATATCCTACCTAATCTACAAGGTTCTTGTGTTTTTCTGAGTAGGTTGCTCCACAACACCTTGTGATCCTGCTCATGTTCCATCAAACGGATCAATGTTCTGTTGTGGTTCTTGAACTCCTTCAAGTTCTACAGTGCTCCCACTGTTTATTTTAGAGACAATCTCTATCTAGAAACACAGCGATTCGAGCAACAAACAATTTGTTCTCAATTGGAGTGTAGAGATAATATCCTTTGTTTCCTCAGGATATCCCACAAAACATTTATCCGATTTGAGTCCAAGTTTATCTGTAAACGCCTTTACATAAAATATATAACCCAAATATTTATGAACGACCTACTAGGACACTTCCTAGTTCATATCTCATATGGTGGTTCTCATAATTCATTTGGATGGAACAAGGTTAAGGGCGAATTTTGCTGTAATTAGAACATAGCCCCTAAAGTAAACTGGAAGTTATGTTTGACTCATCATGGACCGAACCGTGTCCAACAAGGTCCGAACTTTCCTTTTAGACACGCCAAACCCATGTGGCGTGCTAGCTAGGTGGAGCGAGTTTGGATCATATCCAACACTCCCATAGATGCTTGTCAAACTCTTGGCTCAAGTATTCTCCTCTACGATCCAATCTTAGAGTCTTAATACTTTTGCCAAGCTATCTCTCTACTTAATTCTTGAATTCCTTGAACTCTTCAAAGTATTCTGATCTGTTTCTTCATAAGATATACAAATCCACATTTCTCTGATCCCATCAGTAAATATGATGAAGTATTGAAAATCATCTTCAGTATCTGCGCTTAGTGGCCTACATACATTAATATGTATGATTCCCAAAATATCATATATTTGCCTAATAAATAAGTCTTACATATCTCATATGATTCAATAATCAAATGAGTTCTATAATTCCATCTATATGGAGTTCTAGATATGTATCTCTTATTCATGTGGCCTAAACGATAATGCTAACGATAAGTGAAGTTCATATCATTATATGCAAACCTCTTGGTATTAATGTTATAGATGAAATTATCATGATCAAGGATATACAATCCATTTAGACAAAATTGCACTACAACAATGCATATCAGAATAAATGGAACAACATTTGTCCTTTTATTATGATAGAGAGCTTTCTTGTCCAAACAAGAAACTGTGATAATGGTCCTGCTCATAGGAGGGTCATAATCACTTTTGTCTAATTCATGAACAGTTTTATAAAGGTAGAAATAATTTCCTACAGCTAATTCAGCAACCCTTTGCTTAATTGCCACACGTGTAGGATTATTTTTCCTTATTCAATTTTCTACTTCTCATGAGATCCACCACATTTCTATATAAGTGTGAGATCCTCATCTAGTATCATATACTTATGATGATGAGATAGACATATTGACTTCTATAACAAAATTACCTAGTGTGGAATTCATAATTCCTTTATTATTTCCTTCCAGGTACTTTAGGCAGTTTCTCTTCCTCCATGCCACCTTTGGGATCTTTAAGGCAACTTGGTTTTAGCAACAAGCTTGCTTTATACCCATGAGTTCCACGCAAGACCCTTTTTGCGTTTACGCATGCTGTTAACCATTAACATGTTTTTCCTTTATCCCTTTATGAGTGCTTTGTATAGCGATTCTCAATCATATTGAGTAAATCACTTTTGAACAAACACTATAATTGCATCCAATGCAATTCTTGGTCCATTTGGGAGAATAACCATATATTCTTTATCTATCTTATAGATAACTCCCAGTATCTAAGCTTTCAATCCTATTGAGATAGTTTAGTTTGCGCTTCACCTCTTGCTTCAGCAGCCACACATTACTAACTTGTGTCGTCGCGTCATTTCTCGATGAACTAAGTCGCCTTGCTTTGGCAAGCCCGAACTTATTCCATCTTGACCATGACGAGTGCTAAGCAAGAGAGTGCAAAGTGGAGCAACACCTCAAGCCTTTCATGACAAGCTCGTATGATCATATCACATGCCTCCAAATTTCTTATCTTGCTTCCAAAGCTCAGAGTCCATGGGAGCTTGATATGGGACAAGTTACATCCAAAGAACCATTCTTTGATGTTCCTTCCATAAGGCTTTAGTGTGTTTTGGTAGTTGGTGGGAAGAGAAATTTATGCTCTACAATGTACAACATATTTCCTTTATTTGAGAACAATTCTCAATTTTATACCAATCTAGAAAATAGATTCCAGACATCTTGTCCATCTCATGGACATAAAGTCGCGTTTGTTTGTTTAATGCGATGGGTATTCAACACTTATAGGATTATGCAAAGCATTGTGACGTATAACTATATTCAACAAGGATTTTAAATTATTAAATATAGCTCCCACTATTTTTCTCGGATTAATAGCCGTCACCATTAATGCGGAAAATATTTTATATATTTTCTAGTGGGTCCAAGATCCCTTTTTTCACTTCTTCTTGAGCTTGCTTTGGCAAGTCACCCAAGAATTGGTTATTTAGGTAGGAACCATTCCAATTGCATCCCATGCAAATCTTGGTCCAATTAGGTGGATAACTCTCTATTCTTTATCCTTTCAGATAACACCTAATTGTCATGCCTCTAAGCTCATCAATCCAATTGACTCTTGCCTAGTTGCGTCCAACCTCTTGTTTTCAACATACACGCATTAATAGCTTGCGTCGTCCGCAACACACCATGGAAAATTAAAATCGCCTTGCTTTGGCAAGCCCGAATTTTAATAGGCCATGATCATGAAGGGTGTTTTTGGCAAGAGAAGGCAAAACGCAATATTTGTTTGAGGGATTTCTTTTAAGTTGTTTGGTTGATCTTATCAACATGGTCTACTTATTTGGATTGGGCCATCCATAATAAAAAACCAACCTTGTTTATTATTATCTTGTTAACGTTTTGCTAGTATCGCCATACACACAAAAATAAATAACAAGACATAAATAATAAACATCCACAAAAGAAAATAACGTGGCATGGATATGGCCCCTAGACTAATATATTACCAAGCCAATGATAATATCTATATGCCCTAAAGTGACAAGCTCATCTCCATGTGCTCCACCATAGCTGCGCGCCTAGGGATGTCTTTTGGCTCCTTTGGTTCTCCGGTCTTCTTCTCCATGTTCTTGGCTATCAACTAAATATTTCTAATTCTAGCCTAACATCTAGAATAAATAAATAACAAAAAGCCTCACATGTCGAGGAGAAAAGAGACGACTCGCAGGCCGTAAAACCTACTTAATTATTACATTAATTTGATCAGCTCGCAGGCCGTAAACCAAACCACAAAGCAATAAACATCAACAATCCTAGGCCATATCCATCCACCATGCAAAAAAGCACATAATACAGTTAAAACCAATTTTTAACGTGCTTGTTCAATTTTAGTTGTTTTGGACATACTAGGGTTAAAACGGTCCAAGATATTTACCAAGAGAATGGCCAAAATCAACTAAGGAACCGCCACACTTGGCTCGGGCCGGCCGGCCCCTAGCCCACACGGCTAGGCCGTGTGCTAGGGTGTGCCGGCCCCCTTTTGTGCCGTGTGTTACTTGGGCGGCAAGGAGAGAGAGGGGCGGTCACTATATGGGCCACACCTCCTCATGGAATTGTTTCCATAAACAATTCTTGGAATTATTTCCATAAACAATATATGGAATTGTTTCCATAAACAATTCCTTCCTTGTTGGGTTGTTTCCAAAACACCCTTATGGTATTGTTTCCAAAATAATTCTTTCCTTGTTTCCCAAGTTTAGTTGTTTCCATAAACAACTTCTTACTTGTTGCCCAAGTTTAGTTATTTTCATACTTGGAAAACCCCTTTTCCAAGCATGTGCCCAAACCCTAGATCTAAATCCAAAATCCACACATCTCATGTGATCAAACTCACTAATTTACACATCCAATGCTAAATTAGATATTGTTTATTGCATCTACTATGCCAATTATTTTCAGTTTTCGCGTAATAACAATAGTACGGTGTATAAACTGAAATCGTAACACATAAAATCATGTTATGCTCTACGACATGTGGCTCTGATACCACTGTTGGGTTTTGAAGTAGGTAATGCAGCGGAATAACAAAATTTAATTCTACTTCAATGCCCACCACGGATCGTCAGGAAGAGACATCATAACATGATAAGAGACATAGTATTGCGTACTTTTGAATTTGTGAGATCACACGAAGAATGATGTCCTCGTCTCTACGGTTGATCCACGTCTAGAGGTGAGATCTAGATTCTTCCTTCAAACAAGTGCTAGCTTGAACCCGGAGGAAGATGGAAGAAGATCAAAGCAACAAAGGCACAAAGAGCCAAGAGGGGATCGGCCCCTCTTCTTGGCGCCGACGGGAAGGGCGGACGGGGCTAGGATTTCGGCCCTAGCTCTTGTCTTGCTCTCTCTCTTGTTGTCTCCTACTCTCTTTGTTATGTCTAATAACAATTAACATCAAGTGGGAAGGAAGCTAGAGCCTCCTTTATATACTCCAACAACTCCTTGTTGTTTCCATAAAGGAGTTTCCTAATTCTACATGAACTAGAATTATTCCCTTCCTTGCAAATTAGTCCTACTAAGTTTGCAAGGTGTTGCACAATGATCCTTCTATTAATTAATCAATATTAATTAATCCCAAATCTAGCTCTACTCTATTTGACGTGTGACCCCATAGGTTTCTACTTAGTTGGTAGTAACTCTTACTAACATGGAGCGGTGTCTAGCAACACATCCATGCCACCCAACTAATAGAAATAGTCAGTGATCCCGACAAACCTCTTGTGCCAAATATCTTATGTTGCACTTATATCGTTGTCTCCATATCCGGATTGGACACAAGACATAAATAGTCACACTCGTATATCCAATCCATAGTTCCTCGATCCTGGGAATATGCTTATGCAAGCAGATAACATCAATATCTCCATATTGGTTTATCTGAGTCTGGCCAGACATTCAATAAGCCTCATCCATCGAGTGGCCGTGAATATTTACCCCCATTATATGGGAGGGACAAATCCTATCTACATCACTACGATCTCTAAGCTTGCTTCCTATCATGCCCGATAGCTATCTTTATAATTACCAAGTTACGGTGTAACGTTTGATAACATCAAAGCACAATATTCCAAAGTAAGAGTATCTAGTGACTTCAAGTCTAAGGATTGCAATATTATTAGCACTACGAGAAGAGATTGTGACTTCAACATAATCTAATGTATCCTTCTCGTCGTGGGTCATCTAGTATGCCATTACTCCTAATGCATACCCATGTGCTGGATCCTGATATCTCCATATCAATCCAACCCCATACTAGTCTATAGATGATTGTCCTATTAATCATTATATTTGACTAGGGATATTTAAGAATATAACACCTTATATTCTAAGGACTTCATTCATGTTAGCATATCTCCATATCGATAACATAATGAATCGTGTTTCCATATATTTGTCACAATTAATTGATTGCCTCTAGGGCACAATTCCAACAAGTTCCTTACTAAATGATCTGCATCACCACACTCAAAATAATTCATTACTTTAGTTTTATGTGACTATGATGAAGGTTTACCTTTGTATTCCTTGCTGCCTGAAGGTCTTGATCTCTCTCTGTTGTAATCTCTGTTACCAGAGTTTCTTTTCTTCTTGAGAATCGTGGCCAAGGCCTTGGAGATCAATGCTAAAGCTTCTTCATCATCAAGCACATCTTCAGTCTCAAGGCTTTGAGACTTTTCACTGTCTTTTTCCTTAAGTGCTATGTTCTTGATTTTTTCACTCAAATCACCTTCCACATCCTTCGTAGACATTTCATGAGTAAGCAGCTTTCCTTGTAGATCATCTAGCTGAAGAAGACTCAAGTCCTGAGCTTCCTCAATGGCTGCTGTCTTTGGCTCCCACTTGGCTTTTGGCAAGCTTATCAGAATCTTTCTGACCTTCTCCTCATTTGAGAACTTCTTTCCCAATGACTCCAGATTGTTCACCACATCAGTGAATCTTTTGAACAGCTCCTTGATGGTCTCATCTGAATTCATCTTGAACAACTCATATTGCCTCAGAAGTATGTTGATTTTGGTCTGCTTAACCTGGCTAGTTCCTTCATATGTCATCACCACTTTATCCCATACTTCTTTTTCACTCTTGTAATTTGACACTCTGTTGAACTCATCTGCATTAAGAGCACAGTATAATAGATTCATAGCCTTGTAATTTTTTGATACCATTTCCAGTTCAGTAACTGAAAGATTTTCCTCAAACTTGATACATCTGACTCCATCAATTGTAGTATAGTACTCATGAGGACCATTATGAACTATTGACCACAGTTCCATGTCTTGATCTATGATGAACATCTTCATCAATTCCTTCCAGTGCATGAATTTATCACCACAGAACAATGGAGGTTTGTTGGCTGCCCTTCCTTGTGAGAATCCACCATCTCCTACATTACTCATAGTCACCAGATTGTTAGATCTAAAACAGTGACACAAGCTCTGATACCAATTGAAAGTGTGCAATGTAGACTAAATACAGGACCTAAATACTCTAGAAGGTGGGTTGAATAGAGTATGGAAACTTTTTGCAAAACTCAAAGTTTAACAGAATAACTTTGTGTGAAACTCAAATCTCAAGGCCTTGAGATTTTAGTAAACAGTCTGAAACTTTCAAAGGCAAAATAGAAAGCTTCAAGGCCTTGAACAATTATCAATTCTAAACAGCTTATGAACCCTAGTTTGATTTGAGTTGTCTGCAGCATATAATAATCAAACTGTAAAGTAAAGAACACAAAGCAATTTACAGAGTTCAATCCCAAGGGACCTAATCTCTGCCTGAGGGATCTAATCCCACCAGGATTGGGCAAACACTTCTTATTACTCACACAGAAACAGCCCTAGATCTTCAAGCCTAAGTGATTTCCCTTACACCTATACAGCTTGTGGTTCCAAACCTATCTAGTTCCAGCTACTAACTGTTGAGCTAACAAGAACCTCTTGTTGTTCACTTGAAAAACCAACCACTAGGTTAAGTGAGGTTTAAGATAATCAAAAGATACACAGATTACAGAACAAGTGAAGAACCCAGTAGAAGAAATAAGCTATTGAAGTCTGGATGTGTTCTTTTGGAAATTGGATTGATTTGATCTTCTGGAATCGGGATTGAAGCTTGGATCCTTATGTGTTTGAATGAATGATCTCCCACGAATTTGTCACACCTTTCTGAGTATTCTGAAGGCCTATCTTTCTTCAAAATTCAAACCAGTCTCTTTTATCCACAGCTGCAACTGATTGAGAGATTTTAGGATCTCAGTTCCCACAAATCCTCTTTTTGTTTTCAACTGAAATTCAAACAGCTCTAAGTGGATATCCATTGGAGTTTGTTGAGATTGCTCTTGCACGTTTAACAGCCCTGCAACAGCATTGAAACACAGCAACAACAAAATCCAAAAAGACAATAGTGCTATGACTGTTTGGTTATCTAGTTTCTGATTAAACTGGTTAAAAGATTAGAACAATAATCTGTTTAACGTCTAATACATATAAATCATGAAAAAAAAAAGTTGAAGACTCTTAGAAGTCAATGAATAATCACAATAATAAGAATCACAACCGGCAAGAAAGAATCAACTTAGTTCTGTAAAAACTGACAGCAGCTCAAGGCACATCTCAAGGCCTTGGAGCTCTGAACTTGCTTCACAAATATTCAAAGTTAAACCCGGAAAACTTTGATTCTTCCTATTCTGATCATCTACAATTGTGTTAGATATGTAAATAGTGTAAACTATAAGTATATGCAGTAAATCCCTGATCTGTATAATCAGATATCCAATCTGCAACACGAAACTGTTAGAACATATAGAAGGATAAAACAACTCTCAAGGTTTTGAAGCTCTGTCAGTATCTCAAGGCCTTGGAGTATATGAAATGCTTTGCTGCTTGTGTCTTTGTCTTTGTCTTTCATCACTCAAAACAATTACCATCCAAAACACATTAAAGGGTCTTTGAATCAACAATTGGCAAATAAAAGATGAGTGACACGGGGGGGACCTTATCCCACTTTGACACCTTCTAAAACTCTATCATTAACTGCTTGGTGGATAAGGCTTGAAAGACCCTAAGTACAAATGAGAAATAAATAGGGACTCAACGGGTCCCCTTGACGAAGACCCCTAGAGGGGAAGAATCTATCAGTTTGTTGACCGTTAATAAGAATGGTAAAAGAGACCAAGGTCACGCAAAGCATAATTTTTCAATAAAAAAAGTAGGGAAACACAATTTAGTATGGATAAGTCGTAAAAAGGACCATTCAATACGATTAATCTTTGGCCATATCCAATTTTACAGAGAAAGACCCATTTTTACTTATTTGATTTTGAATAGAGTGTAAGGTTTCAAGAGCAATGATAGAGTTGTCAGAAATGAGACGCCCTTTGATGAAAGCAGACTGAGCCTCGTCAATAATATAGGGGAGAATAATTTCTATACGATTTGCTATAGCCTTATAAATGATTTTATACGACAAGTTACAAAGGCTTATAAGACGATAGTCTGTGACGTGATTACGGCTTTTGCATTTTGGAATTAAGGCAATACACATGTCATTAATATCGGATATGTAACCACCATTGTTAAGGAAATGAAGACACGTGGAAATAACGTCATTACCAATAATAGGCCAATAAGTGTTATAAAAATAGCAGGTAACCCGTCGGGACCAGGGGCTTTAATAGGTCCTATGGAATGAAGATCTTCTAAAATGTCATGTTTAGTAAAAGGTTCTGAAAGTCTCTCAGCCATAGAAGTATTAACCTTAAGAGGAACAGACTCTATAGTTTGATAGAGGTTGATATCAGTAGAGGTAAAAAGGGATTTATAGAAATTCATAAAATAACTTTTGATGTCATCAATATTATGAAAAGAAATACCATTAGCATCAGTAATAGAAGAGATAATATTCTTACGTCTACGATCCGAAGCATGTTTGTGAAAAAACTTGGTGTTACGATTACCTTCCTTTAACCAATTTACACGAGATTTTTTCTTCCACAAATGTTCTTCATTAGAAATTTGTTTTTCCAGTTGGTTTGACACCAGTTTTCTTTGTTTCAGTTTATAAGCATTTGAATGTTTAAAAGATAAAACAGAAAGCTGTTTCAACAAAGAAGACTTTTCCCTTTGGAAACGCCGACCGGTCGGATGATAAAGAGTGCCAGTCGATGTTGAGACAAGAACTGGTAAGTGATCTGATCCCACTGTTTGGATGACTTCCACTGAATTGTTTGGGAAGGTTCTGCCCCACTTGTTTGATGCTACAGCGCTGTTTAAACGTTCCTCAATCGAGAAAGGGTGTTCACGGCCATTCCACTAGGTAAAGAATTCCCCCTTAAATCCCAAGTCGCATAGATCACAGTCCGCAAGAAAGTCAACAAAAGCATTAATCTGACCCCAACTGCGAAATTTCCAGCCCCGTTTTCAGACCCGTGGTAATTTTGTTAAATTCACCAACAACTAACCAGGGTTTTAGAGCACCAGGGTTAAGGCGACGAAGCAAATCCCAAGAGCAACGACGATATCTAGTTATAGGATCACCATAAAAATCGGTGAAATAAAAGGGTCACGAATCTGGTTCCGGTGGCCGAACGAAACAATGGATGTGGTATTTGTTGGAAGAAAGGATTTGGACATCCACATCCGATGTCCATAATAAACTTAAGCACCCCCCAAGACCAACACGGGGCTCATGACAACATTTGTAATAACCCAACTTATAATGAACCAAATATTCATTAGGGATCGTAAGTTTAGTTTCCATCATAAATAAGATATTAGGTTGACGATCCCTCACTAGGGAGTTGAGTGTTAGGAACGTCGAGGTACTCCCTAGACCTCGAACGTTCCAAATGAAGGTTTTCATGGTGCACGGCCGGGCTGGTTTTCGCCAGCCTCTGCCGATTGGGGGGGAGAGAGAAATGTCTATATCTCCTTTGTGTTTTCTGACTCCATCCTCTGAAACATCATCAAAACTGCGTTTTCCGCGAACTGAACCAATGTACTTAGTCACATTAGTTCCACTACCCCTAGAGATGGGTTCCAAATCTTCTTCATCGTAATCATCATCACCGTCATTAACAGATGAATAGATTTTTGCTTCGTTGAGAAGTTCCAAATCTGACTCCTTCTCCACTTGTCACAACATGAACTGCCCTTCATCGGAATCGGGATCAATTTCTTCATCGCTTTCCTCAGCAATGCCACCGGTGAATTCGGTATTAGCATCCGGCTGCGGTTTTGTTGTGCGGGGGATATGACACTCCGCAGGGATAGAAAACGGGCCAAATGCTGAGGTGGGGCCCGAATTATACCCCAAAATATATTCCAACACGGCTGTGGCATTCATCCAATGGCCATAGTTCTGGGGGATCTGATCTAGGGGTATTTCCAAGTTGGTAACTTCCTCACATAAACGCATTTCATGCCCCATCCGTCCGCAGAAGTTTCATAAACTTGGTAATTTTTCGTATTTCAAAAGCACCCATTCAGTACGGTCCTCAAGAAGAGTGACCGAACAGGCATGCAGCAGTTATTCTGCAGTTCGAACCCTAACCTTAGCGCGAATGCATTTCCCAACGAGAACACCGCGCATAGAAACCACCATTTCGGGGTACCGACCCATAATCGACCCAATGAATTTACCAACCTTTTCATTGTAGCAGACATGCCATTTAGGCATAACTGAGGGCTTCAGGAACAGTCAGGTACTGTATTGTCAAAACTAAGCCTACTAGAGGCAAAATGATAATTTTGGGCTAGACCGTCAATATGACATCTGCATATGCATTCTACATCGCTATTAAGGACATGTATTGATAGTGTGTGTGTTTGTGTGTGTGTGTGTGTGTGTGTGTGTGTGTGTGTGTTTGAATGTGCAGAGATTGCCAGGATAAAGAATCAGCATCGCTCATCAGGAAAGTAGCTAGGTAGGATATCAGGTTGGAAACAAGCTTCTAGAACCTGGTTTGAAAGTTTCACTTCTCATTTATACTCTCTTGGTTTCAAAGATTCTGGAGTAGATACCTCTTTGTTTGTTAGACATAACAATAAGAAAATACTATTTTAATCTTTTATATAGATGACATACTGAAAATGACAGCGATTACACCTCTCAACTTATTACTCATATTCAGTATGTTTTGATATGAAAAACTTAAGAGATCTCACATACTTTCTAGGGTTACAAATTTAAAGAACTTATCAAGGATTGGCTATTCACCAATCCAAATATGAATATGATTTGTTTCAAAAATTCAATATGTAAGGCTGCAAACCTGGTCCTACTCCTCTTCCAGTTGGCACTAAATACAACACCACCGATGGCCATGTCTTTTCCAATCCTACTATGTATAGACAACTTCCCGGTTCTGTACAATACATCACTTTTACCAGACCTGATATTACATTTGATGTGAATCATTTGTGCGAATTTATGCATATATAATCCTACTGATATTCATTGGATGGGTGCTAATTGAATTCTTAAGTACCTTCAAGGAACAAGAAACTATGGTTTATCTACCAAAAAGGGTATCTCCCATGTCAAGATTTTAGTGATGCTGAATCGGGAGGGTAACCCTACTGATAGAAGAAGCACCAATAGGTTTACTCTGTCTCTGGGTAATAATCCATTTCACTGGGGTGCTAAGAAGCAATCTGCATTGGATAGATCTTCCACAGATGTAGAATACAAAAGTCTAGCCACCACAGTTGCAGGGCTCTCTTGGTTTGAATTGATCCCTTTTCTCTTTACATTCCTGGCTTTCAATTACCGGTTATATAAAATGACAATCTCCGCTATAGCAATGACCTCTAATCCTAATATACATGCTAGAACAAAGCATGTATAATTGGATTATCACTATGTAAGAGAGAAAGTCATCATGAAACAACTTCTCATTGATTGTGTCGCGCAGGTAATCTTGCAGACATTTTTACCAAAGGCCTGCTTGGTGGACAATCTGAAGCTCTCAAATCAAAGATATGAGTGATGTGAATTCAAGAAATCAAGAGGAATGCTGCTGTCTGCATGGATACTTCTCCTGTGCTTAAACACAGTAATGTCATCAACACAGAAGATGAGCATCACGAGGATGGTCCAATGAAGATTTCCAAGCTTGCATTGTCACAAACTCACATTCCTGACCACAAGACTTATTCCAGGCCTCCTGTGAAGTCCAAAAAATATATTTTTTTATTCTTTTAAGACTCCAACACACATTTAGGGTTTTAACCACACTGTTCTTCCCAAAAAAGTGAAAACTCTCCCAGATCAGCTTCCTCTTCTCATGGTTTGAAGAAGTGCTCCTTGGTGTTTGGATCTTTTTACAAAAACTTTATTGAGTCTCCTTCTTACACAAACTTCTATTTTTATCCATGCTAGAGTTTGAGAGAGGCTGTTAAATACAAAGAGTTTGTTGTAGTTATTTATGTCCAGTGGGGTATGTTTGTCATTTCCCTAAGTTATGCTCTCATATTAAACCTACCAAGGTCTCAATGTAATTACACCAAAGTAATGAGCTATATCTATCATTTCCAAACTTTCATACCCTAGGTATATATTTCACCCTGCTCGACATATTAGGATTAGGCGGTTGTAAGCTTCTTCATTTTCTCTCTAATAGAAATCTCAATCTTTCTCTATCTCTGGTTCATACTCTCTGTTTTTTGCCTTTGAGTCCTCTAAAACTTAGCTTTCAAATTTGAAGGTTCAGAGCATGCAATCTCAAGTTGAGAACCAAGATTTTTTTTTTTTTTTTTTTTTGCTTAAGAAGAGAATTACAAACCACTAGGGACTATTACAAGCAACAATGTCCTGAATAACCAGCTGAGCAATGTCAGTTGGGGAGTTGTCCAAATAACTAGGGTTTCCTCTTGATCCCTCCCTTTTTTTGCCAATGCATCAGCCACAGTGTTGACCTCTCTCTTGATGTGTTTGGTAAAGAAGTTGCAGCCATCCAGAAGTTTCTTAATCTCTTGAGTGATGGTGAAGTAGGGAAAAGGGTGGGGGGAGAGGTGCATTCACAATGCTACTGAAGGCTTCAAGGGAGTCTGTTTCAACCTCAACATTTTGCAGCTACAATTGGTGAATGATGACCGGGCCTCCGTGAATGCCCCATAGCTTTGCTTCAAGCACAGTACTGTAGCCAATTTGTCCCATAAATCCTTCGATCCATTAGCCTCCTTCATCTCTGATGACTCCTCCATATCCTGCTATTCCATGCTCCCCTTTTTTGCTTCCATCAGCATTCAATTTGAAATTTCCTGTAGAAGGAAGTTTCCATAAATTAGTGATATTACATTTCTTATTAGAGCTAGACTAACTCAGTTGGAAAGCTTCCTCAATCTCTTTAGCATAATGCTGGGAGTTTCTAGTGATTACCTGCAAGGGAGTTTTCACTTTGTTAAAACCAAAATTATCTCTATTCTTCCAAATAAACCAGCATGTACAAATGAAAACAACTGCACGGTTATCCTTATAATGATTAGAATGATTGTTCCTCAGATTTTCCTCAATCCAGTTCCAAAAATTCTTTCTCCTGGAATTAACAATCCAGGTCATACTGAAAATCACTTCCCAAACAACAACCGCTGTAGGGCAGCTTCTTAGCAGATGTTCAATATCATCTATATTATTATTGCATAGAGAGCATGAATCATCAGTGGTGAACCCTCTCTTCTTGCGAATAGAGTTAGTGAAAAGTCTATTGTGTTTAATTTTCCAAACAAACATGATAAGTTTCATGAGGACTTTGAGTTTCCAAAGCCAGGACCAGTCAGTGTGCCCATTTTCATTATATGAGAAATAGCATGGTAAGCAGAAGAAACAATGAAATTTCCCAGACTGTTACCAGTCCAGTGAAGAGTATCAGAAGTATTGCAATCAGGAGGAACAATCTTAGCCAGAATAGTGTTCAAAATATTATTCACAACCAAACTGTGAAGACTTTGAAGGTTCCAAGTCCTATCTGAGTTGATAAGAACCAAGATTATAAAACATTCCCATTTGATTTTTTTGTCATATAACCTAATTTGGTATGTTGAAGACTCAAATCACTTATTTGACCTAACTCCTCCACTCAAACCATTTACCAGGCGGGCTATGTTGGTATTTTCAAGACTCTAAAAGTGTCCTATTTTGCCTTCTTATCTTACTCAAAAGAAGGGTCCACTCTTGGATTTATAAGCAAACGTTGTGAGCTCGAATTTAGAAAACGGAAAATGAAGTAAGCCAAACGCAGCATTAATATGTGATCTGGACTTGCAACAGTTTTTAAACAATTTAGTAGAGAGCCTAGTTTGATGGAAATACACTTTCACTTCTTCCACTTTGGGAAATAACACTTTCAGCCCTCCTGTGTGCCAAATATCATGGCACTAACTCCCCTGATCATGTCACTACATATTTTAAGGTGAAAAATTTGTCACAAAAACTACTATCAAATACACACCCACCCCAAATTAACAACGTCAACAATTATGGAGTGCAGCTGAATTGAATTCGGTAAAGTGAAGCGGTGAAAGTGTCACTTTACAACCTAAAAGGGGTGGAAGTGACTTTACATCAAATTTGAGGGTGTAAAAACGACTTTTGCTATTATTTTTGCACACTTATCAATTTCATATTAGCCCCAGACTGCGAAATGAAAACCTACATGGGCTTTCTCAAAAAAAAAAAAAAAAAAAAGAAAACCTACATGGGGGAGGAAAAATTTAGTGTTTTTTTTTTCTCTAAAAAAAGTGTTTTTTTAAAAAGAATCATTTAGTGGTTTTTTTTTTTTAATCATTTAGTGGTTACTTTCTCTTTAAAAACCCCAACTAGTTTCTCAAAAACAAAAACCCCAACTAGGAAGTAGGTGACAACTAACCTGGCATGTGTTACCAAACATACATAGATGAATACAAAACACAGCAAAGAACAGAGAAGACTGAACTCTTCTGTAGCAACTGGTAGTTATAGGGAGAGACAGAGAAGAGAGAGAAGAGAAGGAAAATGGCTGTGGGGGGAGGCTTTGCTGTTGACGGGCACGCCGCTGGTGAAATCAACCGGAGCATAACAGCCTCAGTTGTGCTCACCTGCATCGTTGCTGCTTCTGGTGGGCTCATTTTTGGCTACGATATCGGAATCTCAGGTCTTCTTCTAGTTCCCTCCTCTCTTGAAATCTTCCTCTCTTTGTTCTTGTTTATAAGTATATACTTGGCAGATTGTGTGTTGATGAAATTCATCTACTAGTATAGTACTATAGTAGTACCCTTTCTTGGAAAACATCGTTGAGACAATTTAAACCCATGTATGCATGAACAAAAAGTTCAAAATAACCCGAACGCGAATTCTTGGTCCTGTCACTCTACACCTATATACAAGATAATACCCTTCCATACCCGGTGATCGATGTGTCTTCTATATAATTTGATTTAATTACATGTGTGGTAAGTAACAACTACTGCCAGGATGCCGTTGCAAATATACCATGTGTTATAAGGTCACGCCAATAATATCAACGATCTTTGTTTGTGTCAAATGATTGTTTCATGAACTGATATTATACTTCTCTCTCAAAAAAAAAAAAAAAAAAAAAAAAAAAAAAAAAAAAACTGATATTATACGTAGTACTGATACTTCTGTCTTTTTTTCTTGAAGTACCACTATGTTCCTTCTCTTTCTCCTTATGTTGACTTTTAAACTTGTAATTGGGTCACTTTGACCCGATAATTTGGAAAGTAAAACGATGTAAATTTAGATAATTTTTCCATGTTATTGTAGGATAACTCTTATTCTACAACACCATGAAAGAATGATCAAAAAACTGATTCGTTTTGCTATCCAAACCACCGGGTCAAACTGACACAATGAATAGTACTAAAACTCAAAAATAGGAGAAAAAGAAGGAACGGAGTGGTAGGATAGTACTTCTGTCTTCATTGGCTGAAAAATACACTGGTTGTAGTTTGTACTATTAGGAAATTATGTTACATTATAATATTATAAATAAGCACACGTCATATAACAACTTTTAAATACTCTACTACTGAACTACTACCAATTCGCAATGCATTAAAATTTCTAATTCTAATCTTTTTTTCTGCGCACTAGTTAAAAATTCCGAAACATCAAAATAATAGTACTTACTCCTACTGTCTCGCTTCCTCTACTTCCTGCAATTTTTATAGTACACTGAAACAAAGCATTCCATGGTCTTTTAGAACTTCTAGATATACTGGAATTAGTACATGAATTTGAACTACATAAAGGCATTTTTTGAAGCAGAAAGAAGCAACGATCAGAAAGGATAATCACGAAAAAATCTCTCTAGGGTTCATATAAAAATTCAAATTCTTTGGAAAGAAACTCAATAATCAATTTACAATCGAAATAAGTCAACAAGCCGAACTTAGATAACAAAATATATTAATTTTGTCAAAAAAGTAAGATCTCAGTAATTATTTTAAATAAAATTCCAAATAAAGAAAAGCATGCTAGAAAAAGAAGCGGGTAGAAATTGACCTCAAAATTAACCAAAAGATTATTACTAAAAGTAGGAATTTTCATGATTCCGTGCCGTAGCAGCCGAATTTGACCAAATCATTGCAGTGCTTGTGATTTAGTCACAAGTTATCTTTAGAAAGTCGTTTTTGGTCAGATTTATGTATAGTTTGATCCCGTTTTTCAATCTTTGAATTATGCCCCTGATCTACGTTTAGCCTCAAACTACTTCTCTGGATTCGACTGATTTTTCACGAATTTCTTCATGCACCAGTTACCACCTCTTCAAAAGAACACGCCATCGAGTTCAACATAGGCTCATGAATGATGTGATGCACCAAAAACGGATCATAATAAAGAGATGGAAGATTAATTGGAAAAAACTAATAACTTGTTTAATTCATGTTTCACCTCTTCGTCTTTATCAGTATCTTCATATTCATCTTCAATAACCATATTTGATGAACAAATTCATTGAGAAGAATCCAAAATTACCTCATAGGGATTGGAGACATCGAAAGAGTGCTCGTAATCCTCAAAAAATAATTTTTCATCTTCGCCTCCATAATCATCGTAAACGGGAGGTTTGTCCAATCCACCTCACGTTCACATGAAATTTGAAATACGCTCACAAAAAATGCATCACGGAAAATATGCTCGATTTGTAACATACCCAAATAATCTGGAACATAAGTCTTCAAACTCACTGCGCCATAATGTTCATTCAAACCACAGGAATCACGGTTGTACCGAAACTCAAACGCGGATAGCGAATAACAATCAAAGACCTTGCGATCATGCGCCGCCAATCGTTGGGTTAGCTTCAGAAATTGTCACTGCAAATCCCGCGCCGCTAGGCGCTGGGCTAGCACAGCAATCTTCCTATACCGATCCCGTTGTTGTCTCTGCATATCTTTTATCATCATAACAGCATGGTCGTTAAGCTCAAGTAGGGGGATTTCCTAAGCAGGAACTTGCCCGCGGCCGCTAGGACGTCTACGCACTATTGTTATGACGATCTTCTTTCCCACGGAGCTCTGAGTTGTGATACCAACTCACACCAAACTGAATCGAGTTATTTTCGGGAGTAGCATGAAGCAACGATTAGAAAGGAGAATCATTAAAGAACATCTCTAGGGTTCATAGAAAACTCCATTTCTTCTAAAGTAAAATCAATTAACAATTTGATATCAAAATAAGTCCACAAGCCAGACTTAAATAACCAATATATTACGTTTGCCAAAAATAGCAATATCTCGGAAATTATTCTTGATAAAAGTCCTAATAAAAAAAGCACGATGGAAAAAAAAATGACTCAAATTGGGTTGAAATTAACCTCCAAATTAACTAAAAGATTATTGCTATAAATAGCAAACCTGGTGATATTGTGTCATAAACAGCCGAATTTGACGAAATCGGCAAGATGTTCGTGACTTAGTCTAGAGTTATCTTTAGAACGTTGTTTCTGGTTAGATTCATGTATGGCTTGACCTCCTTCTTCAATCTTTCAGTTCTGCTCCTGATTATGCGGTTAGCAAAACTGTTTTTCTGGATTCGATTAATTTTTCCACGAATTTCTTCTTGCAACACATTACTTTTATTGATTCATTTAAGCACAACCTTGCATTTTCCTAAGTTACACTAATATAGTGGTCGTGGATATTTACTCCCACTATAATGGAGGGAGAAAACCTACCCACATCACTCACAACCCCTTGCATTATTCATAACATGCCCAAGCACAAATTTTTTAATAACATTTTTACAGTGTGATGTTTGACAATATTAGAAATGTCACTCCTCATCTAGGGGATATAGTGACTTCAAGTCATAGGACCACATCACTAATGTCACAATGAGAAACACTAGTGAAACTCATATAACATTTCATGTCTTTCCTTATGGCGGGTCAATCCAGTACGACATAACTAGTAGTCCGTACTCATTTATTAGACTTCATATCTCATATCAATCTACCAATACACAAGTCTTGATGCATTTTAATCATGCTAATTTACAATAATACTAGAGTATGGATATTTAAGAATACAACATGTATTCCAAGGACTTCATTATGTCAACATATGAGCATACAGATTAAAAAAAATGAATAAAATTAATTTATTATTAAATAAATGTCAATCTAAAATAGATTTTATGTAGGAAATATACCAACAGTCTCTCACTTCACTAGATTCGATCTGCTACATCAAGTATGCCTATAGATCTAGTTTGTCCTTTATGCTTACGCTGAGCAAGGGGTTGGTAAGTGGGTCTGCGCAATTTTAATCTTTTGGTACTTTGCATATTTTCACATATCATCTATCGCTGATCTCTCGGATGAGATTGACCACCCTCAGTATGTGTTTGGATTCAATGGCGAGGTATCGGTTCCTTAGCTTGTGCGATCGCATTGTTGTCACAATAGAGAGTTATAGGGTCAACAATACTAGGAATAATTCCAGTTCAATAATGAACTCTCTGATCAAAACAACTTCCTTTGATGCATCTAATGCATAAATTTACTCAACATGTGTGGTAGGTTCAGCAACTCTTTCTTTCTTTGACCTTTTTGTAGTGCACAACCCCTCATTAAGGAAAAAAAAAGTTGGTTGTGATCTGAAATCATCTTTGTCGGTTTGGAATCTCTATTTTGTCTAACCTCTTACGATGAGAATTTGTTCTTAGTTCTTTTCAATTACTTAAGGATGTTCGTGAATGTTATCCAGTGACTTTCACCAGGATATGTCCTGCTTTTCATTCTCAAAGTATATTATACATCTGGCCTAGTACATGACATTGTGTAAATAATGGGTCCAGTCGCCGAGGCATTCGAAAGACTAATTCAATGTGACATAAGAAATAATTTTTTTTTAGAATCTTGCATGTTGAACCGATTCAACGCCTTGTCGATATATGCACTTCGACTTAGACCAAACAACCTTCTTGATCTATCTCTATGATCTTTATACCAAGTATATATTTTGCATCGCCCGAGCCTTTCATTGAAAAAAAGTTCCACGGACAATCTTTAACATATTGTAAAGTAGGAACATCATTCCCAATGACCAGTATGTCATCCACATACATGACCACAAATACAAATTTGCTCCCACTAATCTTCTTTTAAACAAAAATATATTTGTCTTCATTATTGATGAAACCAAACTCTTTGATCGCATCATGAAATCGAAGATTCTAACTTCAAGAAGCTTGATTTAATTCATAAATATATCGTTGTAACTTACACGCCTTTTCGACATGCTCTGGATCGAGAAAAGCCTTTGTGTCATGTACACATCCTCAAGAATATTTCCATAAAGTAACGTTTATTTGACATTCATCTGCCAAATCTCATAATCGTGGTGAGCATCAATTGCAAACAAGAAACGAATAGATTTAAGCATAGCAATTGGGGGAACAGTTTCATCATAGTCTATAACATGAACTATCCCGAAACCTTTAGCCACCAATTTTCCCTTAGAGGTAGTCACATTACCATCCATGTCGGTTTTCTTCTTGAAAACTCACTTGCACCCTATATGTTTTACACCTTCAGGTGGTTCCACCAATGCTCATACCTTACTGGCATACATGGATTTCATTTAGAATATCATGGCTCCAAGCCACTTCACATAGTCATGCCCACTTGCAGCCTCCTCGTAGGCTGTAAGATCATCTTAATCCATGAGCAATACATCACGAAGTTCTTCCACGAGAAATTCAAATCTCTCTGACCTTTGATGTATTATTCATGGCCTACTAGGTTTTTGTATTACTTGAACAAGTTGTTGTTCCCCAAGGTCTTTGTGGGTCATGCTCATATTTTATCAAATGATCAATATTTTGTTGAGATGCCTTTTCTCATATTATTTTTGAAGGAAGAGGAATCTTCCAAGCACTTTAATCATATTTACAAATGGTAGCTTCATGAACATATGCAGATATGTTTTAATTTTTTATGTTCTAAGGTTTTCAAATAATTTGAATTTAGTGGGATGTCTAAGTCATCACTGACGAGTGTTGGATACCTAATTGTCTTGATTCCTACTTGCATTATATAATTGATGATTACCAAACAAGTAGCTGTCAACACATACTTTCAATTTTCAATGCGAAAAATACTAGTAATATGTGTCAGCGAGACGATACTATAAGGAGGTTTTCTGTCAAAATATCGGAATTATATTATAGTAAAACTCACATAATAATATTTGCAAACGAGACATACAACAAGAAAGTATTAGAGATGATTTTAGCACTTTGTGGTCTCATTATCTAAAACAGTTATCACTTGTATGAAATATCTAGAACGTGATACGGGTCAACCGACACCGTATTTATTTAATTACACTCATTAGCTAGTTTTTATTTAATTATGATTTTTTTAATTAGTTATGTTAGTAATATTTAATTAGTGATCTGATTTTCTTGACGGTTATTTCCAGACTTGTAAGACATATCATAACTTTTGGGGATTGTATTATAGTAAAATTCACATTATAAAATGTTAGCGTTCCCCATTCATGTATATTTGTAATGTTACGGACTTTAATAAATTTTTATTTAAGAAGTTTGTAACATTTATAACTTCTCATAACTTTTTTGAGCCATATCAGAGTTTTACGAATATATATCTTCAGTAATATAAAGTTTAAAAATTGTAAGGATTATAACTATCGCAAAATATAAAATACGAAATATTGTTGGCATGTTTAACCCCAGTTTTAGGTTTATCAAGCTATTAGAAACTAAAATGTGGTGAATTTACTATATAATAGAACTTTTGACAGAAATCTTTCATGTAGTATCGTCTCGCAGACACTTAGCTACCAGCAATATTGATTTTGTCAGAGAACCTCCTTGCAGTTTTGTTTTACCAACATCGCGCACCATTTTTCAAACAGAAACTCCCTTGCAGTTTCACTTTTACCGAAATTTAGCTACCATCAGTTTTAGTAAAATGGTGCGCGATGTTGGTTAAAAGTAAAATTGTAAGAGAATTTTCTGACAAAATCAGTACTTCTGGTAGCTAAGCGCCAGTGAAACGATATTGCACGAGGATTTTCTGTCAAAATTTCTATATAATATGATGAACTTACTATTTTCAATTTCTATGAGTGAAGTTAGGTTTGATATTTTTCTTTTTTCCTTAAAACAGGTGGTGTTACGACCATGAGGCCGTTTCTTGAAAAATTCTTCCCCTCTATACGGAGGAAAACTGCTGAGGGCAAAACCAACATGTATTGCATTTACAATAGCCAAGTCTTGACAGCTTTCACGTCTTCGTTGTACCTAGCCGGTCTAGTGGCTTCTCTGGTGGCCGACCGCCTCACTTCAGCTTTGGGCCGGAGAAACATCATGGTACTTGGTGGTTGCACCTTCCTAGTTGGTTCCGCAATCAGCGGTGCAGCAGAAAACATTGCAATGCTGATACTGGGCCGCATCCTGCTTGGATTTGGTGTTGGTTTTACAAATCAGGTAAAAAACTACTTAGTGCCTGTCCTAACCTCTTTTGTTAAAGATTTTTTAAAAATAAAATTTGTTTTCATTCTTTTTCTTTGTGATTTTAAACAACATTTGGTTCGTAAACATTAATCGATGTGTACAGAATAGTCTTCACAGTGTCCACAAGTTCGATTGATTTGGAACAGACTTCACAATCTCAACCCAATTATCGCATTAACCCTTTATATTATTAAATGAAGGCGACTCCTGTATATCTCTCCGAAATGGCGCCGCCTAGATGGCGCGGAGCAATCAACACCGGCTTCCAATTCTTCATAGGGATCGGAGTAGTCATCGCCAACTGCATCAACTACGAGACAGCAAAACTCAAATGGGGCTGGCGTTTCTCGTTAGGTTTAGCCGTGGTACCTGCAGCCATCATGACAATTGGGGCCCTCCTCGTCTCAGACACTCCGAGCAGCCTCGTGCAACGGGGGAAGCTCGACCAAGCCAGACACTCTTTGAGAAAAATACGCGGTTTAGGAAATGACGTTGAGTCCGAGCTATCCGATATTGTGAAGTCGAATGAGATGGCGAAAGCTGATGTTCAAGAGCCCTTTGTGACGATATTTCAGAGGCAGTATAGGCCTCACTTGGTGATGTCAATTGCCATTCCCTTTTTCCAGCAGGTGACAGGGATAAATATCATAGCGTTTTACGCGCCAGTTTTGTTTCAGTCGGTGGGGCTCGGGAGCAATTCGGCTCTGATGGCCGCGATCATTCTTGGCGCGGTCAACCTCGCCTCGATACTTATGTCGGCTGCGGTTGTTGATCGCTTTGGTAGGAGGTTTTTGTTTCTCGAAGGCGGTGTTCAAATGTTTATATGTCAGGTACTAGCCCCTCTATCTTACTTATATTGTCCTACTTTCTTAGATAATTTTATCGCTTGGGCAGGAGTGAAAGACACTTTCACCCCTTCTTGTTTGGAAAATGATAATTTCACCCTTCAGTGTCCCAAATTTCAGAAAATTTACATCTCTTTATTGTGACACTGTGAAGATGTATCAGCAAAAAACTGGAGACAAATTTATCCTCATTTTTTGCAAAATATGAGATTAAACAAGAATATAATAGACTGGTTGCATGATTTTGGCGGCTCCAAAACTATTTTAACTGACGGACCTCGCACTAGATTAACGGCTTTATAATCAAAGATATTAGTGTTATGAATTTGGTATCGCGAGCAAAGACGACGTAACAGATAAAACAAGAACACAAGAAATATTTGTGGTTCACTAGTGCTTCAAAATACCCTATTTTATTGAGAGAAATCCACCCAGTTACCACCCACTCGACACACACTAAAAAACACTCAAGCTCTCAACTCACCTTTGTGTGTGCTTGTTGCCAGTCCCCCTGTGTGTGTGCGCGTTATGAGAAACAAAGTCAATGCATTTTATACACGTGTGGGAGGTGAACTTACCAAGAAAATTAACCCACACCGCCTCACTTATTTCCTAACCAAATTTAAAAACACTTTGCCTCCTTTGACTTTTGCCGACTTTAACTCAAGACACGATACCAACATTTAGTTACTTTAAGTTCAACACGCTAAAGAGGGATAAAGTGTCTTTTTCCAAACTAGAAGGAACGAAGGTGTACTTCGGTCAAACTAGAGGGGTTGAAAGTATCTTTTACCCCTTTAAAAAAAATACTTCAAATTTGTGAAAAGTTAACCCGGATGATCATACCATTGTATCACATTTTAAGGTTAACGAGTTTTTGATTATTTTGTGAGAACACAGGTCGCAGTGGCTTGTCTATTAGCAGTTGCGACTGGAGTGTCTGGGACAACTCCAATCTCCAAGGATAACGCGGCAGTTGTGCTCGGACTAATGTGCATTTACGCCGCTGGATTTGGCTGGTCCTGGGGACCTCTAAGTTGGCTCGTTCCCAGTGAAATATTTCCGATGAAAATCAGGACAACGGGACAAAGCATAAGCGTGGCAGTGAACTTTGCAACAACATTTGTGCTGTCACAAACGTTCTTGACCATGCTCTGCCACTTCAAATTCGGGGCGTTTCTCTTCTACGCAGGTTGGATTTTGACGATGACCATCTTTGTACTGTTGTTTGTGCCTGAAACCAAGGGGGTGCCGATGAACTCGATGAATACGGTGTGGGAGAAACATTGGTACTGGCGCAGATTTGTCAAGGCTCAAATTGTAGGTCGTCCTGGGTATGCACAGTAGAATATTTCGTTTCTGTAAATTTCCATTCTTCTAAGCGACATGGATATATAAAAATTAAGTACAAATCTATCTCGTTTGTTGTATGCGATGAAATTGGCCAAAATCGTTGTAAATGTGTTAAGAGGAAGTTGATGTCCGCAGCCCAAACCATTTCTGGACAAACAGATTGATCGAACGTAGCATTTGACATCATCTACGTATCAATAATATTTGAAGAAATCGCCTCACACAGTCACCCTTGAACTGTCGCTGGAACAACTAAAAACTGGTAATTGGAAGCATCAGATGATCTTGGCATTTCATAACATTGTAGTGTAGCTACCCAAACAAATGATGATTGAAACAAAAAAATCCATTACAGTGTCGAGAATCATTGTATGTCCCACATCGAGATTTTATATGTTTCTTCTTGCGTAATAACATTGCACGTTGGCACCACTTCTTTACTTTGTCTTATATTACCCACCCTTCAAAAGGACTTGGATTTCCTATAGCTAGAATTGCAGGAGCTCCTACAGATAGACGAGGTGTCAAAATTTCATTGGACACAATAGAGACAAAATAATTCAAATGTTGTAACAATTTTCAACTCTACTAACGGAAACGGAGAAGTGGTTGGATTTGTTAGGGACTTCCGTCATTATCTTTTACTTCTTCACGAGAAATCATCATTATCTTTTGTCTTCCTTAATTAAACACAATTAAAAATTGAAATATATTAGTTAATCTTTGAAGAGTATTATTCCAAATAGGAAGCTAGAATATTATTAAAAAAAATACTAAAAGATAAATTCAAGTCCTACAAAAAAATGTCAAACTACGGTACAGAAGAACACATCCAAATAATTCATCTATCATCTTTCACATACAGAGGAACGACAGCTGAAGCAAAGGGAGAATTCATCAATTTTTCGTCAAGAACCATTACAGGTATGGACTAAACTTGTGTTTTCTCTAAAAAATACGTTCTGATTTGGTTTTATCAATTTATCGAGAATTACAACCAGTGATATTTTTCAACATGTTATGAAGATTTTGATGAGTTCAGAAGGTCAGATACCGCCTGAGTCAAGTGAAAATCTATGCAAAGATGTAGAAAATGAGTCCGAAAATATCTCTGATCTTGGAGTTTCTACCAATCTATCCATTGCTGAACCAAAAGTTGGAATGGAGTTTAACACTGAGAATAGTGCATATATCTTCTATTGTAAATATGCACACGAAACTGGTTTCAGTGTCAGAAAACATTGGATCACGAAATCTGCAGACAAATCCATGGTGATAAGAAAAACTTTTTGCTGCAAAATGGAGGGAAAGCGCGGCATTGATAAAAGACGTAAACAAGTTTTGTACCAACATCCCATAACAAGAGTCGGTTGTAAGGCACAATTGACCTGTTCACTTCAGCCGAACGGAAAATACAAAGTAGTCTCATTTACAAAAGACCATAATAATCACGAGCTTGCTGATTCTCGAGTAAAACACATGTTGCGGTCATGTAGAAAAATTACTGCAGCTCAAAAAGCTCAAGTAGATGATGCGTTGAAGGCAGGCCTGTCTAACAAGAATACAATTGATTTGATGGGTATACAAGAAGGTGGTCGTAGGAATATGGGATTTTCGGAAGTTGATTATAAGAATTACATTTATTCAAAGCGCAAGATGGAAATGAAAAATGGATATGCTGGAGCTATGTTGGAATATTTCAACTGATGAAGTTGAAAGATCCTTCTTTCTTATATGCAATACGATTAAATGATGATGATCTTATAACAAATATTTTTTGGGCAGATTCAAGATTAATTGTTGATTATGGTTATTCGGGAGATGTTATTTGCTTTGACACGACGTATCGAACGAATGAGTATGGGCACCCATTTGCTCCATTTGTAAGTGTCAACCACCACAAGCAAACAATTATTTTTGGTGGAGCACTACTGTATGATGAAACTACGGAGTCTTTCAAGTGGCTTTTCAAGACATTTCTTAATGCTATGCCACAGAAGCAACCCAGGACAATACTGATTGATCGATCAGCAGCAATGGCAAAAGCAATAGAAGAGGTATTTTATGAATCAGATCATCATTTGTGTGTTTGGCATATATATCAAAATGCTGCAAAACATTTAAGCCATGCATTCCATGCATCAAAAAAATTTGCAAGTGATTTTAGTTCTTGTGTTTATGACTATGAAGAAGAAGATGATTGGTTAGCCTGGGAAGATATTCTTTAGCGTTATGATGTTGCTGATAATAAATGGCTTCAAAATATTTATAAAGAAAGACACAAATGGGCTATGGTATATGATAGACATATGTTCACAGCTGATATGAAAAGCACGCAACGGAGTCAGTCTATGAATAATGTGCTTAAGAAATACTTGGATTCAAAATACAACTCTCTTCAATTTTTTGAGCATTACACGAGGTTATTGGAGGACCGTAGGTATAACGAATCCAGGTTATCATTCAATATGAGTCAAACGAGTCCTGTATTAATTGCTAATGTTAAAATGTTAAGACATGCTATGCAAATCTACACTCTCGAGGCCTTTAAAATGTTTCAAGATGAATACTTGAAAGTTTGGGATTGTGTTGTTCACAAAAGTGGAAAGCAAGATCGTATAACAGAGTATAAAGTTTCATATAGGACTAGTCGTCGAGAGCATGCTGTCAAATATGACGCATCAGCTGGAGTTGTCAGATGCAGTTGCATGAAATTTACTTTTGTTAGTATTCTATGTTTTTATGCTTTAAAAGTCCATGATAAGAAAAACATAAAGAGTATTCCTGAATGCTATATTCTAAAGCGGTGGACTAAGGATGCTAAGGGTGATGGAATTGAGGATAATCATGGAAAATAAATTCAAGAGGATACTAAAGAACCGATGGCAAGACGATATGTCTATTTGGGTCAGGATTACCGTGAAATTGTAACACTTGCTGCCGAGGAGAAAAATATGTGCGCGCATGCTCGCGATTCGTTGTCCAAATCGTTGAAAGAACTACAAGAAATGAAGAAGCAATGTTGCTCTGATGATTTGGAAGGTGTAACAAGCTTGGGAAGTCAAAGTGTACCTATTTGTGAGGCACAACCGTCTGATGGTTCTGATATTTATGCGCAATCTATTCGTGGGGTAAAATCAAAAGCTACAGTTGGACGTCCAAGAAAAAGGCTTAAAGATCCATTGGAGATACAATGAAAGAGAAAGCCACGAGCTAAAAATTTAAAGGTACACATTCATAATATAAAATGTATAAGATAAAAATAGTTAGTTGACAATATACTAATATTTTCAGGTGACCTCTGCATTGGATGGCGAGTTACAAAAGTCTCAAAGAAACTTACAGCACAATACCAACAATGCATTTAAGAGTTATGAACTGAACGCTCCCAATCAGGTTTGTCTTGAATTTTGATCAAACTCATTCAAAATCTATAAATTATGTATCCACTAATTTTTATGCCATGACTACAGGTTAATATGTGTCCTATTAGTAGCCAACAGTCTTCATCAGCATTTAATTATAGTATACCAATTCACAATTATTAGTCTCATCTGCAAATGACATTCACAGAATTACTTCAGGTAAAGCATTAATTTCTACTACTACATGTTTACGTATCATTACACATTTTTTTAAGTATATTCATAGTAATTTCGAGTCTTTTTGCAGTGTTCGATGGGCCCTGGAGACGATGGTGAAGATGATATAGGAGAAACCAACACCAATCAAGATGGACTATCTTAGATATTATTGTAACTTTGTTAGAAATGGTGACTGTCATAGATATATTGGAAGTTCTGTAATTTTTGAAGTTCTATTAGACCTTTTTTATGTTCTATTAGACCTTTTTTAATGTTCGAAGTTTCTCAAGTGGGTTGTTAATTCCCAAAAAATCCAATATTTTGGCCGACTTTACATGAAAAACTGATTTAATAGGCACATAACTAGACTACGAACTTGAGCTCGCTAGAAAGCCCCGCGAGTCTAGTTTCTAAAACACTTGACGGTGCGCGAATCGGATATTCTCCCAAAGAATTATGCCCGTTTCCGTTAAGTGCCGCAAGTGGGTTGCTAATTCTCAAAAAAACCAATATTTTTGCCGACTTTACATGAAAAAATGTTTTAATTGTCGCATAAATAGAATACTAGCTTGAGCTCGCTAGAAATCCCCGCGAGTCTATTTATAAAACACTTGACAGTGCGCGAATAGGATATTCTCCCAAAGAACTATGCTCGTTTCCGTTAAGTGCGGCAAGTGGGTCGCTGATTCTCAAAAAAACCAATGTTTTTGCCGACTTTACATGAAAAACTGATTTAATTGGGGCATAACTAGACTACGAGCTTGAGCTCGCTAGAAAGCCCTGCGAGTCTAGTTTCTAAAACACTTGACAGTGCCTGAATCGGATATTCTCCCAAAGAATTATGCCCGTTTCCGTTAAATGCCGCAAGTGCGTTGCTGCTTCTAAAAAAAACCAATATTTTGACAGACTTTACATGAAAAACTGATTTAATTGGCGCATAACTAGACTACAAGCTTGATCTCTCTAGAAAGCCCCGCGAGTCTACTTTCTAAAATACTTGACAGTGCGCGAATCGGATATTCTCCCAAAGAGCTATGCCAGTTTCCGTTAAGTGCCGCAAGTGGGTTGCTGATTCTAAAAAAAATAATATTTTTTTCCGACTTTACATGAAAAACTGATTTAATTGGCGCATAAGTAGACTACGAGCTTGAGCTCGCTAGAAAGCCCCGCGAGTCTAAATTTTTAAACACTTGACGGTGAGCGAATCGGATATTCTCTTAAATAATTACGCCCATTTCCGTTAGGTGCCGCAAGTGCGTTGTTGAACCGTACAAAATCAATTAAATAAGCCAGGTTTCTAAAGAATTAAAGTATAAAATATTCAAATTAAATTAAGTCTGGCGAGAATTAATAACTTCCCTTGCACTCGATAATTCTACTCAGTTTATGAATTATCTTTTATTTTAAGATTCTAAGTAATTGATAATTATCAATCTAATTAGAATTATACCCTTCAAAGATTAACAGTATAATGTTTTACAATTTTTAATTGTGTTTAATTAAGGTAAACAAAATATAATGATAATTTCTGATAAAAAAATAAAATATAATGACGGAAGTTCCATAACAAATCCAACCATTTCTTCGTCCCCTTCCGTTAGTAGAGTTGAAAATGTTTTCAAATTTTGAATTATTTTGTCTCCATTGTGTCCAGTGAAATTCTGACACCTCATCTATAGGAGCTCCTGCAATTCTACCTATAGGAAATCCAAGTCCCCATCAAAATCATGAGTTTGTTTTTGTAATTTTGGAAGTGATAGTTCAGCACTCATTTGGTGAATATATCTACTACTTCTTCTTTGCTTGAAACAAAAGAAACAAATGAGTTTTCTATTTTTTCCTAATTAACCTAATTCAATTTGTTTTCTTAGGAAAATTCATAACCACAGCAAAGGACCAAGAATTAAGTTACATCATTTGAGGTTTCTACACTTAACCACTCTGGAACTAAAGATCCCCATCCAGGAGAAAAGCCACACTGTCTTCCATAGCTAGCAAGCTTATCCGCAGCTTGGTTAGCGCTGCGAGGAGCCCTACCGATGAGAACACCATCGAGAGAGGAGAGCATATCAGCCGCCTCCCTAATCTTGTCTCCGGCTTCAGTGATGTCTTCCACCAACTCGCCGTTGACCTCCTTCTTCACATTCTCAATCAACACTTGCGCATCTCCTTCCACCCAGATCTGGCGAAACCCTTTGTCCACCGCCGTTCTAATACCCTCTACTGATGAAACCCTAATTCTTCCATAGATGAGAGTGATATACCAAAATTAAAGAGGGAAAGTTTGCAGAAGATGAATCAGTGTAATGATCTCATTAACTGTAACAGAATTACACATTGGGTATATATGCTACCAAGCTAGTAACAGAAACTACATAACAACCCCTAAACTGTTCATAACTACTCAAATGTCTTGTAACCACTACTACTCTTAACATCCCCCCTCAAACAAAGCTCAAATGAGTTGTAGTTTGGATTTAAGAGACAGAAACATAGAATGAGATTGAGATTGCTTGCTCATGAGAGGCAATTTACTGAATATGAACTTGAGATTTGACTACCATTTCCCTCACAAAATGATAGTCAATCTCAATGTGATTGGTCCTGACATGGATAACAGGATTAAGAGCCAAATTCAGGGCAGATTGATTATCACAAAGTAAGAGAGGTAGAGAAGAAGAAGGTACCAAGTTCTGTCAATAAAAATGTAAGCCACCTGACCTCAGCTGAAACAGAAGCCAGAGCTCTGTACTCTGCCTCTGTGGAGGACCTGTGGACACTAGCTTGCTTCTTAGAACACCATGAAATCATGTTAGGACCCAGAAAAACACAAAAGCCAGAAGTTGATCTTCTATCCATCTTGCAACCAGCCCAATCAGCATCACTAAAAGCTGTAATATTCAAAGGGAACCCAGATCTTTGAAACAAGAGACCATCACCAAGAGTTCCCTTAATGTACCTCAAAACCCTCTTGAGAGCCACAAACCGTGCTGGAGAGGGTGAATGCATATGTTGGCACAAACAATTGACTGAAAACTGTATATCAGGCCTTGTAATGGTCAGATATTGTAAGGCACCAACAGTACTCCTAAAAAAGGTGACATCACTGGGAGTGATTGGGGGTGCAATAATAGAAGAGGAGTCGAGACCATGACCACTTTTGGAGTAACAAATGACTTACAGTCAGTCATGCCAGTTTTATCTAATAAATCTCTTTCATATATGGACTGATGAAGTTTCATACCCTGGGAATGAGAAGACACTTCAATACCCAAAAAATAATTCAGCTTGCCCAGATCCTTCAAATCAAAATCTGACTTCATGGAGGTCAGAAGAGAAGCATTGAATGAAGTGGAGTTACCTGTGAGAACTATATCATCTACATAGACTTACACTATGCAGATCACCTCACCAGATTTGAACACAAAGAGTGAATTATCAGCATAACTGGGTCTGAATTTGTGCATAAACAAAAAATGAGACAGTTTGATTTACCAAGCCCCGGGGGATTGCTTCAACCAACATTAGTTCTTACGAAGTTGACATAAATAGGTGGGATAATGGGGATTGGAAAATCCCTGAGGTTGGACCATATACACCTCCTCTTGCAAATTACCATGAAGAAAGGCATTTAAAATGTCTAGCTCCCGAACTTCCCAATTCTGTGATAAAGCCAAGGTAAGAACCACTCTAATTGTTTGGTGTTTGGCTACTGGACTGAGAGTCTCAGTGTAATCAATACAAAATTCTTGTAAGAACCCCTTAGCCACTAGCCTAGCCTTGTATCTGGCTATAGTTCCATCAGCAGCTCTTTTGATTTTGTAGACCCATTTGGCACCAATAGGCCTTCTATTAGGGGGTAGAGGCACCAGAGACCATGTGTGTTGTTGAATTAAAGCATCATATTCCTCTGTCATAGCCTTACACCATTGAGGACACTTAGAAGCTTGAAAATAAGTAGATGGTTCTGTATCAGTGAAGGAGGATGCAGCTAAAAAACTTTGGTATTTGGGATTAGATTTAAGAATCCCATACCTTGCTCTTGTTGTCATAGGGTGTGTAGATGCAGGTGGAGGAGTAGAGGGTGGAGATAAAGAAGGAGATGACACAGGAGAAGAGGATTCAGAGCAAGAAGAAGTACTTGGTGGAGAAAATTCAAGAGAAGAGGTTGACTCAGAAGAAGAGGATGTGTGAGACAAGAAAAGATTCAAAAAGAAAGAGTCAACAGAAGATACAGTAACAGAAGAAGAGGAAGGTGAAGAGTAAGGGAACACATGTTCATAGAAACTTACATGTATAGAGGTATAAACTTTGTGAGACTTTAAGTCAAGACACCTATACCCTTTAGCATTAGGAGAATACCCTAGAAATATGCATTTGGTGGATCTAGGATGAAGTTTGTTGGAGGAGTAGGGTCTCAACCAAGGGAAACAGATACATCCAAAAGCCTTGAGAGAATGACAATCTGACTACTTATTGTAAAGACACTGAAAAGAAGACTTGAAGTTGACAATGGCTTTAGGGAGAATGTTAATGAGATAATTGGCAGTTGAAACAGCCTCTAGCCGGTAAGAGATAGGTAAGTGAGACTGATGTAATAAAGCCAAAGCAACTTCAACCAAATGTCTATGTCTCCTATCAACTTTACATGTTTGTTGAGGAGTGTGAGGACAAGTAAATTGATGAACAGTACCTTCATTCAAGAGATAAGAAACAAACATGACTGACACGATCTTACCGCAACTGTACGGTTATCGCGTGTAGTAATAATCCGGAAATCCGGGTTGTCGAACCCAAAGGACTTTGTTAAAATATTTATTATCTTAAACCTTATGTGGGAAAGTCGCAAAGTTGTGTATTGTTCTAATTCTACTGAAAATAAAAATAACAAGATTCTCAATTAATCGAGTGGAATGGTTCACGATTAACAAAGAGTGATTTATAACGTTTCTAGTAAGAGGAAAAATACCGAGAATTCTCTTTAGGATCACTAAGGATGATATGAGTTATGTTATTGATTCATGAAACACCAACATGTCTTCTATTATTAATCAAGCACTACACAACTCACCGAGTTACCAAACAAGTTGTCTATGTCTAAAATCAAATTTAAACCGAGTTACCAAGCCTAATTCAATTTTAAGCAAGCATTACGTTCATTATTCTACTTTATGATCCTAATCAGCACTACCGAGTTACCAAGTAGTGATACAACTAGGTGAAAAGTTTAATTTACCGACTAAGAATCACGGAGTTACCGCGCGAATCCTAATTAAGATCAATCATACGTTAGCTACGCGCAAGAAAGATAGACATTAAACATAAACTTTTCGTAATAATAGAAGAACATGCTTAATTAAGTTCAAAACTTGAATCACAATCCCAAAACATCAAGTTCATATCAAACCCTAGCTACACCAAACGAGAATTCCCAGCAAAAGAGGGTTAAGCTACGACAATACATGATCAAGATACAAAGTTTCATGATCATAAACCAAAAACTAGAGAGAGGGAAGAGAAAAGATCAAACAAAGCGTCTCCCAAGCTCCCCGTAGCTCCAAGCACTTGTCTCCAACTCAAAGATACTGAAAACTATGCCCTAACCCGTTCTAATATGTTTCCATAGTGTTTAGAACAAGTTACAAGTAATTACACAAAAGCCCCAACGAATCTGCTGTACTGGCGATCTCTTCGTAGGAAGACTTTTCTCTTCGTAGGAAGGTCTTCGTACGAAGACTTTTTCTCTTCGTAGGAAGGTCTTCGTAGGAAGAGTCTTCGTACGAAGACTTTTTCTCTTTGTAGGAAGACCTTCCCAGATAAGTACTGCAAGCTGTTTTGGGAAAAAATTTTCAGCAACTCAAAATTTGGCTAAGTATAATCTCTTCGTACGAAGACAAATCTCTTCGTACGAAGAGAAGTCTGGGTCACCCAAAAATATCCTTTTTGGTTATTTTTTCGCTTCTTCGATTGTACTCTTGCTTTCCGAAGGATCTCCTCATCCCCGAGACTCCCTTTTTACCATAAAACATTCCTAAAGTCTGGGGAATATTTTATTCCTCAATTTTGTGCATTCCAAGGCACGTTTTGCATTTCCGGATGTTTCTAGCCTCTTTTTACTCTCTTGAGCATCCTTTTTGGCATAACTTTCTCATCCGGACTACGATAAATGTAATTTTTGCACCTTTGGATTCTTTTTGAGACCTAGACTTTACCCATGTAGAGAAATTCCCATTTCCGGATGTTCTCGTTTTTCTCAATTATTGCCCAATATTTGGCGAAAACATCCAAAACGCTCCAAATTTGTCTTTTCTTCTATTCCGAAGCTCGTTTCTTCTCTCCACTTGATTCCCGCATACGTAACTCCTATCAAACAACAACACGAACACTACCGCGAAGATCAAATGTGATAAATTATCAAAATTACACTCAAAACTATTAGGATTGTTCATTAAAGCTCAAAAACATTAAAAAGTGCATTTTCTTCTCAAATTTGCCCAAATCCATCACTTTGCACCGAAACGCACACAAATAACAATTTGAAACGTACGTAAGATAACTCTTATTAAGGAGTTATCAAATACCCCCCACACTTGCAATTTGCGCGTCCCGAGCAAAGTCTCATCTACTGCATTTAACTGTATATTAGCCGACAAGACACAAACAACTCTAACATGACTCAAGACACTACTAATGCAGCACGATTATGCAAATGCAATTCTAGACTCGATCTTAAACACATAAAAACTTCTTTCTTTTTTAGAGATCAGGAAATTTCAATACACATAGACCGGTGCTCCTGGAGTAATGAAAAAGTTAGGCAAGCGGCGTGAATCGCAACTAAACTTGACAACAAGTAATTCCCCATAGTTAGTACAGAAAGCTTAACTTTACTATAAAGAACAACCTACCTCTTCATGTGTGCTGATAAAATTAAGAGGCTAACCAAGGCTAAGCCACATTCACAGTCCGAACTCCTATTCCGCTAATGGTCAAATATGATGAGGCTTAGGGACAAAAAGGATATAACTTGTATGAAAAAAAAAATCCTAAAGCGTCACATAAACTCACCAATCCCCATATCTCACACAACCTCACCCTGATGATAGGAATCCACAACCCGAATCTCACCGACTCCGGCCCTCAATCCCCTCAAACCCCGGTACCATGTCAATCTCGTGGCCATCAAAGAAAATAATGTGCAAAAAATCAAGTCTTTATCTTCAATCCGGAACTAAGAACGTTCACCACTCGATTTTCAATAAGCACAACTGTGTTTCTTTATTCGTCTCCTTTTTTTCTATCTCCCTCTTTTTTTTCTTTCATTTCTACTTTTTCGTTTCTTTTCTTTTGTTTTTTTATTTCTCTCAGTAAAACAACAATAATACAATAAAATATGTACGAGTGGTCCTCCTACAAAAATCAAGCAGCAGTAATAATGTCAGGGGAAGGAAAGAAACAAAACAATGAATAAGTATCACAAGAATAATTCATCTCCCCCTGACTCCATGAAGCGCAAGATGCCACAAATCGTCCAAGTCAAAGCGTGTATGGGATGGAGTCGTCAATGTACAATCTCTATGTCCGCAGTCAAAAGTCGACACACCCACACTACAATGCAGTTACGTCCCCCTCTCAAATAGCCATATAAGATATGTCACGTGCATAATCCAACCGAACCTCCTACACCAAGATGATGAAAATCCAGTACCTAGCACGTTCCACCAATTAAGTACAACCAACCCATTTCATGCGGATTAGATGTCACGCACGCAGGCTCTCCACTACTGTGTCCATGATGTAATGACATGGAACACCGCCACACCTTAGTGTGAAAGCCAACTCACTCACCCTCGCATTCCCTCAAGGATATCTAGTGAGGCACATGCGAACAATAGGACTCACATAAATGTGAAATCAAGCACTCCCTCATCAAACCCCCTCACCTATTGCACCCTCGTGACGCTCTAGAAAGGTAATTCTAAACGATATATGATGAAGGCTAAGAATCGTCTCCCTAGGTCATAGAGGCTAACAATGAATCCAAGGATCAATGAGGGTTATCTAGTGGTCCTACAAGGTAAGATCTAAAAGCAGTGAGTGCTCTAATACACATCCTCGCACAGCTGTTCTGTGTGTCACTACGAGGCGGGTTGACGACTACCTAAGACGGACAACATGAACGTTCAGCTTGTTTAGCAAACACCAAGCTCAACTCTTTTAAGAGAAAAACAACAAACACTTTAGCTTTTAAAATTTAATTTTAGTTCAAAATAGGAAGGAATTCCTGTAATGAGATTCTCTCTATACTTACTAGGGGAACTAAAAATGTCACTCTCGGTCAAAATTCACACCATATGCCTAAAATTTTCACATCTCACTAAATCAACCAAATCTAAGCTTCTCTCAAAGGCCTTTTCTCAAAATTTTCAATTTTCTATTTTTTATGGATTTCCTCTTTTTATATTTTTTTTTGTATTTTTCATAATATTCTAACTCTATATGCAAGGCCTTGACTCAAAAAAATTTGACTCTACACAAACTATTTTGTTGGTGGGTATACTCAATTAAATAAAAGTGCAAACCAAATGTAAATCTATCCTACACAATACGACAATATAAAGTAAAAACATAACAAAAACCACAATACTGACTCACAATACATCTAAACACATCCTACATGTAACTGGCTATGCAACACACAATTGGCTAATAGACAGTTAAACCACCCCCACACTGAATGCTTCGTTGTCCTCAATGAATTTAGAGATTATGCAAGAAGACTCAGCAATCAATGTGAAAGGCCAGTAGATGAGATGGAGCATGACATATACTAAATAAAAGAAACACATAATTCAGCAAATGAAAAGATACTCACAACCACCTCAAGGGTGGGGAAGAAATCGCGCCAAGCAGTCCCCAAGCACAGTAGTGGCGCCACCATGCCCCTCTAAAGTCAGTGTGTTCTCGCACACCGGGGTCGACTACCTCCTCTGCTAAAATCCATGTCTGAAGAATCCCCAACTTACAACTTACATGCACGATTCCCTATGGCGGTCATGTGTGCCATGGCACACCGGGGTAGATTCTCCCATAATCTGCTCAAATATGTCACTTGGAAAACACCATTAGTCCCTCTCTCTCTCATCTCTCAAAAATAAATAAACAAAACGCACGCAACTGTATTAAAAATTAAATCCCTAAATTAACGCAATAAGTAGGTTGGGTTGCCTCCCAACAAGCGCCGTGTAATTTAAGGTCGACGACCCGACCCAGTTACCTCAAAGAATGTTAAGGGAGTCTAGCAAGCCGTGCCTCCTCCTTCAATTTCTTGTTCCTGATATTTTGCACCACATCATGCACACACACCAGATTTGGCTTCTTTTCTGATTCGGGTGGATCGGGCTGCAACACTGTCGGTAACCCAAGAGAAGGATCCACACTATCTTCTCTGAACTTGATCATAGCCAACTTGTTCTTCCCCTTTTCCGGAACAAATTCTTTGAACACGAGTGATGAATCTAGAGATTTGATAGTCAACTCCCCAGTCTCTAGATCCACATTAGCGCGCATTGTCTTCAAAAGCGGTCTTCCAAAGATAAGTGGCACATCGCGATCCTCCTTGATGTCCACCAACACAAAGTCAGCTGGAAAGACAAATGCACCTACTTTGACAAGTAAGTTCTCAATCACCCCATTTTCTGTCACAATAGAATTGTTTGCCAGTTGCAGACCCATCTTCACTGGGGTTGGCGCACCAATGCCTAATCTCTGAAATAAGGACAATGGCATGAGATTGATACTCGCGCCCAAATCACAAAGACCATGTGTATGATATCCACCCCCGAGAGTGCAGCCTAGAATGACACTACCTGGATCTCTCATCTTGGGAATGTCCCTCTGAATTACTGTACTAAATATCTCTGTCAACTTTATCATAGCATAAGAGTCTATGCTCTTCCTGCCCCATAAGATCTCCTTCAAGAACTTCTTGTACTTGGGAATTTGAGAAAGTGCTTCCACTAATGGGATGTTTATATGCAGGTGCTTGAATATGTTCAGATATTTCCAAAGTGTTCCTCATCATCCTTCTTTATTGTCGCCAGATATGGTATCCGTGGCTCATAAGTGGCCGGATTTGGAGTGTTCTTGGGCTCTTTTTTCTTCTCAACCGTGTCCTTTGATTGAGGATTCACGGATTTGGGCAACTCTTCACCCAATTCCTTCTTTGTGGCCTTTGTAGCTTCAGCTCTCGCATGGCTAGGATATGGAGGATCATGAGTAGTAATGCCACTGTGAGTAGTAATAGCTTTGAGCTGCTCAGTAGGAGGAATGGTATTAGAAGGCAGCATACCTGGTTGAAATTTAGCATTTGGATTGGCAATGTGCCCAATCTGAGTCTCGTGGCTCATAAGTGTGGCTTGCATAGAGAAAATCGTGCTCTCCATCCTGTCTTGATTAGCAATCAACTTTCTCAATAATGTTTTTGTCTCTTGCTCTTCTTGTCGTGGAGCCTGCTGTTGTACCTGGTATGACGTACTTGGCTGATGACCCGGTACATATAACCCACTGTTACGGTTGGCATAGCTAAAGTTGGTGTGATTGCGGTTGTTGGATGATAAGTGTTAGTCCACTGCTGCTGTTGTGGTGGACCAATGTAATTCACATCTTCAATGGAGCCATATCCCTGATTCTCATCCGCGAGTAACTCACCCATGGGCTTCACCTGTGATGGAGGTTGCATGCCCTGAAATTCTGAGGTCATGGATTCCATCTTCTGCTCCATAGATTCAAGTTTTTTGACCAAAGCTGCATCCCCAGGTCTCGAATTCCTACGAGTATCATACCTCGTAGTCTCTCTCTTGGCCACGTTGTTCAGAAGATCCTGAGCTCGCTGTGCCCCAAGTCCCATAAAGTTACCCCCAACTAGCATATCTAACTGGTCAGCTGTCTCCTTTTCTAATGCACTGTAGAAATAATGGAGGAGATTGTTCCATGGCTCCCCATGATTCGGACATATGCGGAGAATTTTCCTGAACTTCCTCCACGCATCTCCCAAGGAGCTATCTTCGTCCTGAGTGAAGTTTGCAATCTTATCCATCTGCTGAGCAACTCTGGATGGTGGCAAATACTTCCTCAGAAACTCATAACAACAATCCGCCCATGTCACTATGCTCCCAGCTGGCAGTTCCATAAGCCACTTCTTGGCTTTTCCAGATAAGGAGAAGGGAAACAGTAATAGCTTAACTGTTTCATCTGGAACTCGTCGGTCGTGCAAGGTTGATGTGATTTGGTCAAATACCAGCAGATGGTGGTTGGGATCATCTCCTGGAGCTTCTTTGAATGTGCATTCATCACGAACCATATTGATCATATGTTGGCGCAGCTCGAAGGCTGGACATTGATCTGTGGCCTAACGATGGTAGGTTGGTAACATGCTGCATTAGTTGTGAAATAGTCCACCATATGGCGGTCTTCAATCTCGGCATTGTTATCTGGTGCCGCGGCGTTCTGTTTGTTGTTTCCCCCATTATTGCCACCATTGTTCCCACCGATGTTCGCCACTTGTGCCCCCACACCAGGACGTGGTTGTGGATTTGGAGGAACCAAGCGATCCATCCTTGCTTGCACTGCTCAGAGCCCTTTCTCTATTTGATGCATCTTCTACAGCTGCAACTCTAGCTGCTTCCGCATCTTGCATACCCTTGCGGATCCTCTTACAATCAGCTCTAGTTTCAGCATCTATGGTAACTGAGCTTGAATTCCTCATGTCTCTACGCTGTGCTCGTAACAAGGATTCCGGGTCTTCAATTGTAGGATGCAAAGGCCCGTCTCTAGAACGGGACATGCACCGTACAAGTAACCTGAAATCACAAATCACACAAAACGTAGGTGAGTATTGGATATAAAAAGAGATGTAAAATCCCTACGGCTAGGAATTATAACTAATTTAGCCGAAGTCCCTGGCAACGGCGCCAAAAACTTGTCACGATTTTACCGCAAGTGTACGGTTATCGCGTGTAGTTATAATCCGGGAATCCGGGTTGTCGAACCCAAGGGACTTTGTTAAACTAGTTATAATCTTAAACCTAATGTGGGCAAGTCGCAAAGTTGTGTGTTGTTCTAATTATACTGAAAATAAAAATAACAAGATTCTCAATTAATCGAGTGGAATTGTTCACGATTAACAAAGAGTGATTTATAACGTTTCTAATAAGAGGCAATACCGAGAATTCTCTTTAGGATAATTAAGGATGATATGAGTTATGTTTTTGATTCATGAAACACCACTATGTCTTCTATTATTAATCAAGCATTGCACAACTCACCGAGTTACCAAACAAGTTGTCTATGTCTAAAATAAAATTTAAACCGAGTTACCAAGCCTGATTCAATTTTAAGCATGCATTACGTTAATTATTCTACTTTATGATCCTAATCAGCACTACCGAGTTACCAAGTAGTGATACAACTAGGTGAAAAGTTCAATTTAGAGACTAAGAATCACAGAGTTACCGCGCGAATTCTAATTAAGATCAATCCTACGTTAGCTACGCGCAAGAAAGATAGAGATTAAACATAAAGTTTTCATTATAATAGAAGAACATGCTTAATTAATTTCAAAACGTGAGTCACAATCCCAAAACATCAAGTTCATATCAAACCCTAGCTACACCAAACGAGAATTCCCAGCAAAAGAGGGCTTAGCTACGACAATACATGATCAAGATACAAAGTTTCATGATCATAAACCAAAACTAGAGAGAGGGAAGAGAAAAGATCAAACAAAGTGTATCCCAAGCTCCCCGTAGCTCCAAGCACTGGTCTCCAACTCAAAGATACTGAAAAACTATGCCCTAACCCGTTCTAATATGTTTCCATAGTGTTTAGAACAAGTTACAAGTAATTACACAAAAGCCCCAACGAATCTGCTATTTGTGGCGATCTCTTCGTAGGAAGACTTTTCTCTTTGTAGGAAGGTCTTCGTACGAAGACTTTTTCTCTTCGTAGGAAGGTCTTCGTAGGAAGAGTCTTCGTACGAAGACTTTTCTCTTTGTAGGAAGACCTTTCCAGATAAGTACTGCAAGCTGTTTTGGGAAGACATTTTCAGCAACTCAAAATTTGGCTAAGTATAATCTCTTCGTACGAAGACAAATCTCTTCGTACGAAGAGAAGTCTGGGACACACAAAAACATCCTTTTTGGTTATTTTTTCGCTTCTTTGATCGTACTCTTGCTTTCCGAAGGATCTTCTCGTCCTCGAGACTCCCTTTTTACCATAAAACATTCCCAAAATCCGGGGAATATTTTATTCCTCAATGTTACGCATTCCAAGGCACATTTTGCATTTCCGGATGTTTTTAGCCTCTTTTTACTCTCTTGAGCATCATTTTTGGCATAACTTTCTCATCCGGACGCCGATAAATGTGATTTTTGCACCTTTGGATTCCTTTTGCGACGTAGTCTTCATCCATGTAGAGAAATTCCCGTTTCCGGATGTTCTCATTTTTCTCAATTATTGCCCAATATTTGGCGAAAACATCCAAAACGCTCCAAATTCGTCTTTTCTTCTATTCTGAAGCTCGTTTCTTCTCTCCACTTGATTCCGCATACGTAATTCCTGTCAAACAACAACACGAACACTACCGCGATGATCAAATGTGATAAATTATCAAAATAATACTCAGAACTATTAAGAAACGCCCCGATTGTTCATTAAAGCTCAAAAACATCCAAAAGTGCATTTTCTTCTCAAATTAGCCCATAATCCATCACTTTGCACCGAAACGCACACAAATAACAATGTGAAAAGTACGTAGGATAACTCTTATTAAGGAGTTATCAATGACTGACAAACTCCCCTCCATTGTCAGTTATAAACACTTTAATGGAAGCATGAAAGTGAGTTTGCACATATTTGGAAAAATTAAGTTAGGAAGCATAGGCATCTGATTTAGATTTAAGGGGATACAACCAGCAATATCTACCAATATCATCTATGAAAATGAGGTAGTACAAGTATTTTTGAAAAGATGGATGAGGGGTTGGACCCCACACATCAGCATGAACAAGATCAAATGCCTGAGAAGCATGTGAAGAAGAAACAGAGAAAGGTAATTTGTTACTTTTAGCCACAGCACAATGTTCACAGACATGTTTTGAACTAAGTACAGGGAAGTGTAACTGATGAGCTATATGATCATACACTTGCTTGGAGGGATGCCCCAACCTGCAATGCCACAGTGTTGGAGCAGGAATAGCAGAGGTGACAAGAGTAAATCTAGTGAGAGGAGAAGACAAAGGTGGAGAAGCATCTAAGGAGTAGAGACCTTTGTCACAGGGGCCCTGACACAGGACTTTCTTGGAAAGATTGTCATGAATGATAAACCCATGGGCATTGAACAGAACACATCAACTGTTATCTTTGGTAAGTTGAGAGATAGAGACTAAATGAGAAGAAATAGCAGGAGAGTGAAGAACATGATCAAGAGAAAGAGAAGAAGAAGGAGTTAAGAGACTACCATGTCCTGTGTGAATGATAGGAACAGCTGCACCATTACCCACAGCCACTGATTCTGCACCATAATAAGGAGTGAAGTAATCAAGAGATGCCACATTGTTAGTGATGTGCTGATTAGCTCCTGAATCCATCAACCAGGACTGAGGAACAACAGGCTTGGGTAGAGGAGCTAGAGGAGGAGTATAAGGTGACAGTGAGGCTGGGAATGGAGAAGAAGGACCAGGGTAAGTAGGCACATTGGTATAAGGTAGAGAGGAGTGGACATAGTTGTCTTGGGGTCTTGATTTTGCAGCTGCAAACTGAGTCACATTCATTCTATGCCAGCAGTTGAGTGTTGTATGCCTACTCTTACCATAGATTTGACAGGTCAAACCAGTAGAGTAGCCTCTGCCTCCACCAAAAGTTCTAGGTCTAGTACCATTACCCACTGAATAATAAGATGGTTCCTGAAAACCAGCTCTAGGTTTGTAGGATGTGTAGCCACTTCCCTTTGATGCATACATTGCTTGAAAATCTGTGAGCTGAGAACCAGTAGAGACCTAAGAAGTGTCAGGCAGAGAGGTGGGCAAAGAAGACACAGGAGACAACTACAATTTATTCATGGACTTATGTAATTCTTCACAAAGCAGAAGAGCACTCAATTCACCTACAGTAATAGGTGAAGGCCTCAATCGAACACATGATTTAATGTAATCATACATAGGTGATAAACCTTTGAGAATGTAAAGAACTAGGTCTTCTTCAGAAACTATTTCCCCAACTTGAATAAGACTATCTGTTATGGCCTTAATTCGGTTCGTATAAGCATCCATAGTCAACTCACCTTCCTCAATTGTACTCAAAGTAAGCTTCAATTGATGAACATGAGAGCGTGAAAGAGAGGCAAACCGAGTAGATAAACTAGACCAAATCTCAAATGAATGATGCAGATGAAGAATCAAAGGAAGCACCGAAGCAGAAATGGCAGCGATTAAACAACTTTTGAGATGCTGATCTATAGCACGCCAGCGAAGATATGCAGGATGAGGAAGAGACTCACTATTTTCAGACGAGAGAAATTTCGGTGGTGACGGTTCTTTGCCAAGAACAAAGTCCAGTAAATCATTCGCCGAGAGAGCAGTTTCCATCTGTGCTCTCCAGATACTGTAATTGGAGGCATCAAGCTTGATTTGGATCAAGGATTTGAGGTTCGAAACCAAGAAATGACGACCAGGCGGTAGCAAATCAACAGTCGACGCCATGAACACAGATCAACGAGCAGAGGAGAGAAAAATCACACCGACGGAGATGGCGAATCTTCAATGGGAGAGCTAATCACAGGCGGTGAGCCTTTAAGGCTCTGATACCATGATGAAGCCCTAATTCTTCCATAGATGAGAGAGAAATAACAAAATGAAAGAGGGAAAGTTTGCAAGAAGATGAATCAGTGTAATGATCTCAATAACTGTAACAGAATTACACATTGGGTATATATGCGACCAAGCTAGTATCAGAACATAACAACCCCTTAACTGTTCAGAACTACACAAATGTCTTGTAAACCACTACTACTCTTAACAGTCTCATCCACATACTGAGCTTAGATTGCTTGACGTTTTCTACCATGAGATATACAAGGTATCTTAGTTCAATTTGTTTTATCCACAAGCTTGTGGGTTAATTATCGACAGAAGGGTATGTTCTAATTTGACTTTGTTGTACACAGATATTTCGTTCCGGTGAAAAGATTGAGAACATTAATGATCAAAATTGGACATTACAGGCAGAAGAGCCATCCTATTTGCATCAATAAGACCTTGAGAAAAATCCATTGACATCAGATTTAGTAGCGCTGTTGGCAAAATTTGTACTTCTGCATTTCAAATATAATGTAGTCATTTCATTAAACTGATTAATCTCGCCAGTTTTGATTTAAAATACAATTGTAGACACTTATTTTCTTGTAAATTGGATTTGTGATCTTGAACACATCGAAAACCCAATGCCCGAGTGAAAGCCACACCGCGCGTGGTGCACCTAGTAATTTGTTATACTAGTACAAAACGGGTTGGAATAAAGATTAGAATTGATAGACACTAGGGGTTGTTTGGGCTGAAAGCAGCCATATAAGCGGAGCATGGAGTAGTTGTTATAACTAATTTTAATTAAAATAATTAGGTAAGGAGCGTTGTGAGCTTTTAAAGTTTGTAGTAGTTAGGAGGAGGAAGATGAAGGGTGTGTGTATCTGACCGAGAGAGCTCATAGGTCATGGGTACATTAAATAAAAAGAGGTCATGTTTAATGGGGACTTTTAAGAGAGAGTTGTCTAATGTCTATTCGTTAAGTGACCGAATTGTGGGAAGTTGGAGTTATTTCATGGACATCTATCTCTCTAGTAGTAGTCGTCGTATTAAATAAAGAGATAGAGACTTATATAGGCATTCAAGACCCCCAACTGTATTTCAGTCTCCTCTATTTAATGATACACTAGGTTCCACCCCGCGCGCGTTGCGCGCGGTGTGGCCTTGGCATGTCTGCTTGTCCGATGGGCGGAGATATACATTTGCTAATTCATGATTCTTACGTACCATGCTTGTGTGCATCACATTTGTATTACATTGTATAATCACGAGATTAAAATAATGGGACAGTATGCATAGAGTATCTCAGCATCATAGTGAGGTAGTGCAGGAGTAGTAGACGTGCGTGTCATTGATGGCAACTTAAATTGACTGCATAGATATTGGTTGCACTTGCCTTTGAATTAGGTGTTGTCTTTTTGGCAACATATACTACCTCCGTCTCTTCTCTATCACACCGGTTTGACTTTTGTCACTATTCACTGGGTCACTTTGACCCGGTAATTTGTGTAGTAAAATGATACAATTTTTTGACAATTTTTTCATGGTGTTGTAGATTAAAAGTTGCTCTATAACACGGTGAAAAAATTATCAAAAAATTGAGTTGTTTTGCTATCCAAATCACCTGGTCAAAGTGACCCAGATACAAGTCAAAAAATCAAACCGGTGTGATAGAGAAGAAATGGAGGTAATATTGAGTAATATGTTTTACAATGTTATAATTTGGCAATCTTCCTTATTATCGGGCTATAACTACATAATATATGGGTTGTGCAGTCAAACTTGGGAAACTTCTAGCTGCTGATATAATGCAGTGCGTTCAGATATTCAATGTTTGTGAGATAGGTATCGGGAATTTTTTTTTTTGCGTTTTTAATTGATATTTACATTTATCTTATTTTGCTTTTTAATGAGCATCACAAGCTCTTTAGCCTAACAAAATCATACTCATAACATGTTACCTTCCAATGTCAATGCTTGTTATCTTGTCCAACCACCCAACATCTATGTCCTTCTGGTTTGGGTTTCATAATTTACATGCATTGGTTGATGTAAATTGAAGATTTATTTAGTAGATTGCGTTGGGCTTGCAGTATCTTGTGCTTGATTCACCTGTCTTGCAGCTTGCATTTATTGGAGATGTGTTTGTGTAAATGTGCATGTCAATCAGTTCAATGAGAGGACATGAACGGATGCTATGTATTAACAGTTCATGCACAATCTATTCTATTGTCAATGCCTATTACCTTCGCCAATGAGTCACCATCTTTCTCCTTCTGCTTTAGGTTTCATCATTTAGATGGATTGCTTGATGTGCATTGAAGATCTCTTAAGTAGATTGAGTAGGGTTTGCAGTGTTTGGTGGTTGATTGACCTGTCCTTCAGATTACATTTACTGAAGATGTGTCTGTCTAAGTAATCATGTCCATCAGTTTAATTAAAGATCATGAAAACTTGCTATGGTCTTTTGACGTCCTTACTTACTTCTAGTATAAAAGCGTAAGCAGTTGGCCTAAGTTACAACATACTCTAATCCAATGGACTCTGGTAAGGAAAATACCGATGACAAAGAGAAAAAGACTACTAAGGTGAAGAGCAAGGAGCAGAAGAGGAAAAGTAAAAAATATCAGAGTGAGGAAGAATTCACGACCGACGAATCTGAGTGGGAGAGTTGGGCTGAACACGGTTACGTGGTCGGGAAGGGCTCGGAGACTACGGTGTACTCAGATGCGGAGGAAGAGGATGACTTCTGGGGAAGTGATACGGCTTCCTCGTATCCGCTGAAGCTGAAGCATTCTGCATCTCGTTCTTCGAGTTCAGGTGGAAAGAAGAAGGAAAAAGTCATAGCTGGAGGTAGCGAAGACTTGCAAATGAAGAAATCAATTCTTCCGCTGGATGCGACCCCAGATAAGAGCAGCAAGAGGAAGAATACTGGAGAAGATGTTCAAGATTCATGCAAGAAGAAACCAAGATTATAGAGTGTCTAGGGTATTTTTTTTTCTTTTTTTTTTGTCTTTTTTTTTTTTTTTTTTTTCATGTGTGTGCTATGTTATGGTGGATCGTAGTTTCATGTTACGTCTTATGAAAATTAATGTTGAGTTTGGTCATGCTTAATTTGTGGTGGGGTTATGGATTGATGTCATCTTCGTCTATATTTCATGTATCAATGCAGAGTTTGCTTTCTTTACAATTTAATAATCGTTTAGAATGATGTATCATACTATGTTATTTATGGATCGATGCATATCGTGTTTGCTTGATCGGACGATTAATATTTTTTTTTTGGTCTGAGATGTGTGGATAACATCGTCTTTGTGTATTGTCTTCGCCTGATGTGTATTGATGTTTTCTCAAGTTGAGTATGCCTGGCAGTAGACGATGATTAATTGACTTGTATTGCAGATTGCATGTATTGGAGATGTGTGTGCTTAAATATGCATGTCAATCAGTTTAATGTAATCATGATATGAACAGGTGCTGTATATTACCAGTTCATGCACAACACATTGTATTGTTAATGATTATTATTTAAACTTGATATTTAAGATGCAGAGTGATACTCATTATTTGTACCGAATACTTATCTATATACATGCATCAACTCTCTATATAAACCACTTTCCACGTATTATTTTCTATCAATTCTTTCTGTAGTGCAGCAGCACCAAGAACAAGAACACAATTAGCTATTTTTCAACACAACTATGGCGCCGCTGAGGTCATCCGTAAGAAGAAGGAACACAAAGGAGAGCAATTCCTCCACCATCAACTCACTCCCGAAAGACTTAATCACAGAAATATTGGCAATTTTGGGATCTTGTTCATCTGATGATCTGTTTACCGCAAAGAAAAGGTAATATTCTATGTTATTCTGCTTCTATATCTCCCTTGTTTCGTTAAGTATTCATAATCTTCAAAGCTCAATTTGAATATCAATAGGAACAGTATTACAATAAGAATAATTTTATCATATCATACTGATAGAGTTGGAGAGTTTTCTATTTTCACTTACCATGTTTGTGTACATGACCCAGTGTGTTTTTTTGTTTATATAAAAGCTTTGACACGGACATGGGCGGATTTAAAATTTGGCTGTGTGAGTACAAGGAAAATGTCAAGCTTAATGACGGATTTGTTGATAAATTTTGATGTATTTAATGGATAAAATGACGAATTGGTATATTGTTGAAGTGAATATATTACACCCTCAACTTTGATGTAAAGACACTTTCACACCTTCCAGTTTGATGATTTTCTGCAATCTTTTGCAACATGTAGCAGTTTGAAGATGTTCAATGAAGCATCTAACTATAATTGCGTATACGAGAAGGTGTCACTTAAGAAGTTCCCCGTCGTTCCATGGCGGTCCAGTCAGCAATGGATTTGGGGATTCTCGCAATTTATGAAGAGATGCAGTGATAGTAGGAATCCAGAAGCTCTATTTAGGCAAGGAATGGTAAGCGGCAGTTATATTGATTTATCATAACGTGGAGCAAGAAGAAAAGCTAAGTTAATCGTTGTGAAGTGGCATAAACTGACGTACATTTTTTTTTTTATTTTTTTCTTTTCTTTTAATTTTAGATTGATTACTTCAGTTTGTGCCGATATAGTGATGGCTTAGATGCCTTACAAAAAGCAGCAGAAGCTGGACTTGGAGAAGCACGTTATATAATTGTCATCATTTTGGTGTTGAGTGGAGATAAATACCGTGAGAAGGGACTTGAGTTGTTCTGTGGAATGACAAAAGACAAGGAGATAGAAACAAAATTGGAGCAGTACCGGCAAAACGTTAAGTCAATTTTAAGGAGCATCTGGATTAAAAATCCAATCATACAGATGGAGAAACAGCGTTGCTGTGCATCGCAACCCCAACACAGATGGAGATCAGGATGGGCGCGGAACGAAGACATTATATTGTGTGATGCTTGTAGATGTGATAGGGAAGTCGACTTTATTTGTAAGATATTTCCTCGTAACTAAAATGTGTGGGGAATTTTTTTTTTCGTAAATAACAATATAAATGATCCCAAAACTTGTAACTTAATATGAGAAGTATAAATAATTAGCAGATACACGAGTATGGACTCGGAATCTCTTTCCTAAAGGGATCTGAAAATTAAATTCAGGGTTAATTGTATTTTATTCATGTTGCGGGTGGTGGTGTGTTGCAAAACACCTCATCTAATTTCAATGATGTATTTGCAGTATGACGCTTGCATCAAACAAGTTACAATGCCACAAAAAGAATTTAAGCAAATATAACTCGTGAACACACTCCAGTGCGATCTACTTGCAATTAGAAGCATAAGCGATTAATGTGTTATGACGCCCAGCCTGTATTTATCCGTGTAATAGTATACGTTTAGTTGTTGTCCACACTGTCACAAAAGCATGGTTTAATACTATTTCAATAGCTATCCGAACTATTGTTGCATTTAAGATTTGAGTTTAATCTTGTAAATGGCCGTATACATCGTCATTAAAATCAGCGATTCGATTTTTATTCATCCTAGCATGTGTTTTATATTAATTCGCTATTCTACCGCATAAGTGACTTTGCAAGTAAGGATAAAATGTGTAACAAATGTAGCGGGGACATCATATTATGCAGACTGAACTACAATATTACGTGGACATTAACTGATAACAGAGCGTTAATTACAATAACATATAAAACGACAATGGCATATTTTCTTGATTAGTTCCTCGATAGGGCTATGTTTTTATGTGTGAGCTAGCATCAAGCTTCAACTACATAGCGTACAGACCAACCATTCATTGGGAATACATTTCCATTGGTGCACCGGGAAAGGAGGAAGTAAAATCTTCTTGCGCCGCTGTTTGTGTTCACGGATTCAAGCACGCTTTGTTGTTCCTTGAAACAAACCCAGTGCCGAATATAATAAGCTATTTGGGTATGAGGTATAATTTTAAATCAAGAAATTTTGTTTCATACCTCAGCCGACATTGACGACATGGTTGTTGCATTTATCCCCAATACAGTGTCTACTGACTGTCCGAAGATGCGTACCTGGAGTTCGGCACTACCGTCATGAAGTTGCACAGTTATACGTCCCCTGGGGAGAAACAGGCAAAAAAATAAAATATATGTATATATATATAAAAAAACATTTGTCAGTTAGATTTCGCGTCCTTTTTTAAGAAAGGCGTTAAATTGATGTTGTGTAAACTTAGGTTGATACAGTCCACAGTGTAATGCTTCTTAGTGTCATTACGTACCATGGTATAGCATCACAATCATTATTTTGACAAGCAGAGCATTGGAATCTGTTGTTTGGATAACGATTTGCAACACGATTGCACAGCTTGCATGCATAATACCATGCTTGCTGATTTGTTGGTAAAGCATGAACGGTGGCTTGTACCCAAATCTCGCGTGTTGTAGCCTGCAGTTAGTCATAAAAAAACATACAATCTAAAATCAAACTGTTGGGAAAGCTGCATTACTAAGCTGGCAGTGATTGTTCATTACCGAAGGAAATTCTCACCGGTAGTGATGGCAGATCGATTATTGCACAGAGTGTCATTTCTTGTTCGTATCTTTGAAGACGATACAAACTTTGATGCTTGGATGAATTGTTCTCGCCAGGTGCAAACAAAGTTTATAGAACAAAGCAATGGTGCTTGGTTGTTGTGCATTATGAGGTAGTTGATCTGTATGTTAGTATTTATAGTAACATTTGATGCAAGGATTGGTAGGTATCTGAGCTGTATGTGATATAGTTATATAATGTCCTGTGCTGAATGCTTTTTCTCTGCTGTTTTTGTTTGTGTGTTTTTTTTTTTATAATTATTAGAAATTTGTTTCGCATTCAGACTGAGACATGCTGTAACAATGGCACGCATTACAAGAATACCAGCAACCTACCTATTTATATTTATCCATGTACATAACTAAGTGATAAATTCTTTACAGCATGGTACAATGCATTTTTTTTCCAGATAAAAATCACTTAGGAAAGTTATGAGTAATTAAGCCATATTGGTACTTGGCTAAACCATTTGAATGTGATGTAGCAAACGTACAAGATGCGTAACGATGATAAATAATTAGTGGATAACCAATCCATTTTATTGATGAAACAATATTAGATGTAACCACTAATCACAATCAATGGTTGTGCCTTTTGCATATGTGAGAACATTGATCATCATTTTCACCGGACATGCCTACTCTAATTTTGGATCAGATTGCTTCAGGCCTAAGCACATCGTGTACCTAGTTGGTTTGACATGAAGGATTGCTTATTGTGATATCTGGATAGAAATTTTACTTGTCAGACGCTTTCATAACCCACACATCTATACAAGTTTTGATTGGTTGTCCTGTGAAATGTTTACAAATATTAGATCCATTTGCCAATACCCTTTGGGCGTCTGTTTGTCGGATGAGCGGAGAAATGCGGTTGTCATTGCCGGTCACTGTAAATCGTCTTAAGATATGTAGGTATATTATATTTAGAGTAATTGGATCCATAGCTGATAGTAGCTTCTCCGCAACATGAATAGTTTAAAAACTTGTGAATATTACATTAAAACAGCAAAAACATAAACACTCGACATTGCAGCATTGCAGCAAGGAAAGTACATTGGCAGTCAACATGCATGGCATCTATAAAAGCCTGTACTATATCTGCCATCAGTGATGGTTCTTATAAATGTTTAGTCTGCTTTTTGAACCCGGCGAACAACCCACCTTGTTAATCTTGGGTTCCTGTTTTGTGTGCATCTGAGTATGCGGACGTAGAATTTCTGTGATGTTCCTCTCGCATTTGCGGCTAGCAGGAGATTCTGTTGTTCCTGAATATGAAATTGTGGTTGGTGTTATTATCGAATATATACATTGCCTATTTTAAAAGATAAGAATACCTGCTCAGACATTGTTGACATTGTGACAAGGGTGTTGTCTAAGACAGTTTCAACAGGTAGCCCAAATATTGTGGCATCCATTATCCCAGTGTCATCTTGTAACTCAACATAAAGGCGGCCGCTGTATCAAAGGGTTGTGTGATTGTTAGTTTGCATATATTTCATGTCAAGAACAAATGTAGTATAGAGTAGAATAATTGTTGCATATATTGTACACTGAATAGTTATCTAACCATATGATTGCATCCTGAGTAGAATTGCCGCATTTACTGCAGATCTGTCCCAAGCACTCACTTTTGCAATTTCGGCATGCTTTGAACCATGGCTGCTGGGTTGTTGGTATCGCAGTCATTGATACCTTAATCCATGTTTCTCTGTATAAGGGCTGACAGGTATAATTAATTAGGTGTTAGCTTTTTGCAATTGTCATGCTGTGGACAAGATAACTAAATGGAAGAAACAACTCACCAAAGTAGCCCTAACTGCTGATATGTTGCCGACTTCCATTGAAAGCCGTCGCACCAATGCTGTATGTTGCTAATAGTATAGATTCTGGAGGTACTGCTTTTATAGGATGATTGACTTACTTAGTTAGTTGAACTATTGTGCACAGGATAGAACGGCACGCATTACTATATGTTGCGTACATTGAGGTCACCGCATATCGATGAAATGAAACATGATCAGCAAAGTTGGGATGAAGTGATATATGAATGTTAATCACGATAATCTTGGTTATAGTGTCAACATGATCTAGTTATATGTGCATATTCTTATCTTGTTGTTCAGCATAACGGTATGCATGCAATTACATGGTCGGCATAGTTGGAATTGGGTTATAGCCGAAGTAGATATGCAAAATAAGTAATCTTTGCTTGTCTACGCTGGTGTACTTACAGTCAATTATAAGAGTCTGTACACTATGCAGTATCAACAATAATGGCAAACTACAAAATATAACGAAATTTTATTAAATGCAACAAAGCCACACGGAAATATGGTACTGCATCACATATCGTACAACAAACAGAAATGAAATATAACAAAGTACGTCACAAGAGAGTTTTATATCGATACATATTCACAGTTGGATCTTATTCACTATTATTGCCATTGCGTCGTCATGTTCATGCAATCCTAACATGGCGGACCACCCATCGAAATATGCTGCGATTAGTTTGGTGTACGCCTTTTACAACACGCACATAGAAAGGTGTTGATGCATTGCTTGTGTTGGCAGTGATGATGAGAGACTGGCATTCCTGGTGTTAAATTATAACATTGAAGTGAGGCACAAATTCCATTGTAAATATGTTATCGATGTTGTATTATGTAGTTATATGATTTATTATTTGTAAGTACTATATTAACACCTCTAGCGTCAGTCGGGCCAAGGTTGCAGCTGTTGTGTTAAGCACAGTTTCCCCCGCTTGCCCAAACAGCGTGACATTCACTGTACCGGTGTCATCTTTGAGCTCAACCATGAGACGGCATCTGTATCGAAATAAATATTTGTGTGTAAAATATTGATCTAAATAACTTTAAATGTGAATTTGCATGTGTCATAGCTGGTTAACCTGGGAGTAGTGTTGGATTGGGAGTTGCGGCAACTATGATAGTTTGAATGAATACACTCTTGCTGGCACGTATCACATGCATTGAACCATCCCTGCTGTGTGGTTGGGATGATACGAATGTAAACTCTTATCCAAGCTTCATTGTATGCTTCCTGAGAAAAAATGTGGCCGTGATTCAATTAAATATCACATCGTTGTGTAGTAAGAGCTTACATGACCTGACATTGGAAAGTAATATTGCAATAGTATTGCATGAAGTAGTGATACCAATGCCGACTGAAGTTCTGCTATCGTGAATGGTGTCATGATGTTCGGTCTGGCGATTGAATGTTGGTGGTGCAATTGTTGGAACATAAGATGCGCTTAATGGTACTGGATGCATGTCTCGTTCGGGCAGCTAATGGTTTATATAGTGCATAACTGGTAAGTGGTAAATTGTTTGGGAAGTATATTAAGAATACGATGTGGGGTAATGTGTTCTATTAGGAAAAAATTACGTGTATTGTTACATGGGGATTCAAAGATTGTTTCGTATCCATGCCGACACCTAGAAATTAGCGAAGGAGACGTATTTCTATACATATTCGATCGTGTTGTGTAATTTGCGATTCGTCAATTTTCCAACAGCAGGATAGTGCTGTATTACACTGGTAGATACTGTAGCATCATCAATGTCATTGTCCGTGAAATGACTGCAATGTAATTTTACAGATGGTTAAAGTTGTTATGGTATTGTTTGTGCAAAGTGTGTGGGTGCAATACTGTTGTGTGCCAAGTGTTTGGGTTGCATGGTAGACAGGCATATGCTGAGAATGCATGTGAGCAAGCTAGCCGATAAAGCATTCAGACTGTTCATCATCATTTCACTGCAATTGTCAGTTTTGCATAGATAACTTATCTATGTGTTGGCACACATTTCTATTTCATGGGGAAGCTGACAATGAGATGGATTTGGCATAATTTATCAGTTGTTAGTAGCTCAAATGTATCAGTATGTTATACTGAGCTTGCCGTTTAGATGGCTATAACATTCAAGCTTATCACAAGTTGTGTGTGTGTGTGTGATCTGAATTTGCATGGCTATGAAGTGTTGCATGTATGTATACATGCGTATGGGTAGGGCAATAAGCTATCTTTTGGGCGGTGCCGGAGAATTACATGACACGTGAAGAGGCTAAACGACAACCTACATACGTAAAAGCTGGAGAAGTTGATTGTTTGATCAACATCGGAATTAAAGTGATATATTGCTAAAAAAAGGGGAAAAAAAAAAAAAAAAAAAAAAAGGAGAAAACCCATCAAATTTAGGTATATGTACGGTGGACATTACCAATGTATTACATTCAGTTCACAAGTAACACAGTAATCGAAGAATATTAAATGAAGCATGTAATGATACGAATTGTTAATTACATGACTCAAACCAACAAGTATACAATTGGTACGCAAGTATTAAGTTGCGTACTATTTTACGAACGTCATATAATATATTTGGCGCACAATAGTAGGGATCAGTATGGGAAGCAGTAAAGCGGATACTGTTGGATCATAGGTCGATTTTGATGAGATAACAAATATTGCGGTACATTTTTTTATAAAAAACCAGTGTGAATCTCGATTGTAATAGTTAGTGGAATATGATCTAGGTAAAGAAGCAGCGTGTAAATATTCACATATCTCTTGAATTTGTTTAGACTGATCATGTTTAGAAATTATTGAAGCTACGTGCTTGCAAGGCTATGTAGACTTATGTACTAATACCCTGTTTCACCTATATAGGTTAATAATAAGGTTATGCATTTGGTCAATTTGATGTCTTAAGCATAGAGGACCTTAATGCCTGATTATACATGCGGCTGTAACAATATAATTAAGCAGCATCAGAATCAGTAATCTCGACATGCCAAACAACCACACGCTGAACATTTATTCAAAATATGATGCAAATAGCTGGAATTATGCAGCTAATCCGTATCACTGGGTGACATATAACGACTACACGCTTCTAACTTGTCTTCTGTAATCAAATCCTGTATAATTTCTGGGGCTTCATATAGAATTTTGCATTCATCTAATTGCTGTGCTCCCATACTTGCAAGCTGTTTGGCGACGCAATTTTCTAAGTAGTCGATATGATTTAGGGCTATGTGCATGTCTCGGAGCAGAATATGCCCCTGGTTGATTTGATTTCTCATACCTGCAGGAAAATCTTTGACAAAATGGAATATCTTTATTGCTTTGTAGCATGAAGTCTGTATTTCTATGTTACTCCAGTTTTTATCACAAGCCAAGTGAATGCCGTGATAGATTGCCCAAAGTTCACTCTCAAGTTTATTTGTTGCGTCTAATTTTCCTACGAAACCAAGCATCCAGTTATCTTCATTGTCTCGACAAACTGCACCGATACCACCACTGCTTGTTGCAGAAGCTGCGAAGCCATACACACTTATTCTGGCAATCCCTGTATCAACCATATATTATGCACAGAATTACACCACAAATCATAAAACACATGCACATTTATGTTATCGGTGATTAGCATGACTGAATGTATAATGCTTACTTTGCAATTTAGGCATGATCCTAGGAGGGATTTCATCCTGGAAAGTTGTTGCATTGAGTAAAGTTCGGGATGTAGCGGATGAGTCTGACGACTCCTCCTTTGAAGATGACATCAAAAGGCAGCGATTGTTAATTTTCCCAGTTTTGTCTATCCAGTTGTTGTGGTGGTGCAACGTTGGGTTGTATGAAGAGGGAGACAGATTTAGTATTATAGCTGACAAATTATGGCACGCATTTCAATAGCAGCAACTGGATATGTTGCCGTGTCTTCTGTCGCTCGTGTATTCTGATCACGTGTATAAATTTGGATGCGTGTAATTGTGTCTTCATTTATATACATGATTTGGGTATGAATGAAGTGGAATTGGAGTACATTTCATACGCATTTGTAACTATAAATGTATGGCAGTGAACATTTCAGTTGGTAACAGTATCAACACAGTTGAACAAAAGACAACTTCATCTAATGTTCGTAAGACGCCGTAATAGCAAAACTACATCCCATTTACGATAAGTATTGGTATACGCGTTAGTGACTCTGGTTAAGGTTCGGTGTCAACAATATACTCTGACGACAGCAAAGATAACGATGGCTAGGGGTGCTTTATATTATGATTCTTTGAATTGGTAATGGTTGTACAAATGATTATAGAAAGTAACAATATCAATTTGGATTGTATCCCATGCGGATAGTGTCAGCACCGAGTATTAATCAATCAGAGATTTATTTTGTTTGTTCGTTTTTTTTTTCTTTTATCTATTTATTTTTTTTTTTTTAATTTTTATTTCATATACAAACGAGAAATATACAGAGACACTGTATTTCGAAACTGATGCAGGTATCTTTGATGCATCACACAAAACTGTGTAACTCTTTAATGCAATCTATGATAGGAAATTGTATCTATATAGATGCAACAATAAATACAACATTGAAAAGGGGATCTATGCAATGCATACAGTGGGTGGAGATTAAAACAGTCAGTAGGCTCTTCAACTTCCATTATACAGCTGCTGCTATAAAAAACATTCTTAAAATTTTCAAAAACATTATATCAAAATAGCTATGGACAAGAAAGAGGACGGTGCAAGAAAGTCTCCAGATACTGCAGAAAAGAAATCGAGCAGCAAGGGGAAGCGACACAGTGAAGTCAAAAAGCGGAAGGAGCCGGAGTATACTGTAAGCACGGAGAGCAGTGAAAGTGATAATGAAGTTGATTCGGCAACATGGCATCGGCATGATTATGTTGTTGGCAAAGGATCTGAGACTACAGTTTACTCAGGAAACGAAGACGAAGACGAGGCATGCGACAGTGATACGGCAAGATCATACGAAAGGAATAAGAAAGCTATTTTAGCTATGTTTCGCCGACAGAGGGAGGCAGGACGTAAAGAAAGAGCAGAGCGACAGGAACGATTGAAAATGAAAGCCGACGATGTTAATGAAAAAAATTCAAAGAAAAAGCGTAGAAAATAGATTAATTATTATATTTTATTTGTAATATACCGCATAATTTATGTTACAAATCTATTACTTGGTCATGAATGGCTATTATAAATTTTGAAGTTCATATCAGGAATGCCTGCTTTGGTTAGTTTCATTATGGAAAGTTATTGGCGGTCGGTGCATAATAATATACCACGAAAATGCACAAAATAGGAATCACATGAGAAAAATATGAGCAAGATTACTGCTGTATCTTGGATTATCAGACGTTTAAAATTCAATACAGTCCAACATATATTACGAAAAGTATATTTCATGTAACTGTTTATTTCTCTCCTATAATATGGAATGAATGTTACTACAAGTATGATATGAACGTAGACGCACAGTATTAAGACTGTGATTGTATTCCCATTTGAACATCTATTATACAAAATCATATGTTATGTACTTTAGAATACAATAAATAATATACTACCGATAATTTAATCAGATACGTAGATATCATTAAATACTATGCATAAATATCACAATGCACACACAATTGCAATAGCATAAAATTGACGACAATTAAACAAACAACTGACCAGACTATATATATCGGAGAAATTTCGATGCGGTGAAGTTACCACCGGATCACCACTCACCAAAAAATACACTTCAGCATTAATTGAGGTTTCATATATGATCAACACCAAGTTTTACCAAATCAGATGATGTCTACGACACAGGTATGAAACATCTGTTCACAAAAGCCTATTAAAACAGGCAACTGTTAGCTTTACTCTGCTTACATTAGCAATACAGTTCCGCAAAAGGGGCATAAATAAGAAATAACATAACAAAAAAACATACACAAATACCACAGATGACTGCTACACATGACAAATTACTGGCGGTAGACTATTGCCCGAAACATTGGAATACTGGGATCCACCAATTCAATCACGCATGCATCATTAAGCGCTAGCTGAGAATGCAGCACGTATTTAAACCAAGCAAGACGACGGTGGAAAGGATTTCCTGCATGCGTGAAACCACATGTTGTTTCCCATCTCATGTAGCCATTATCCGATGTTTCTAGCCACACTTTGTTCGGGGTACCAGTCAAGTAATCTCGCACAAAATATGTAGGAATGTTCTGCACAATTTAAAATAACCTGTTGATATCATGCATCAACGCAAATATCCCAAGGAATTAGAAATTAAGTACTTACAACTCCGCCCTTTCTCGTAGTGTAAGAATGAATGATGCGGAATGCAAAGAATGGCACTTCAGTGTTGTGAGCTTGCGCACGAGCGAGAGCATGATTTTCTTGTGGACCCATTCGAAAGACGGAAGGATTGAGCCCGTAGTTGATTTCCACAGCAGATTCATCCATGATACGAACCTTGAAATTCAAATTGCCTTCATATTTGAACATAAGCACAGCTTTAGGAGGGATGCGATAAGCACTGGCAAATTGAAGCCATCCCATGCCAAAGTAATACTCATTTTCTACTTGATCGATGCAGATATTCCACGATGCCCCGTTGGGCACATGTAGGTAAACAATGTGTGCAATGCTGTCGTAGTGACGAGCAACATACTTTGGAGGGATTCGCTGCACAAAGAAGATGGTTATCCGATAGAGGTAGCTACTCAATAAATTGTAATTAAGGAGAACACGTACACAAATTACCCAAGATTGTTACCAGGGTGGTATCTTTCTTGTTAAATGGATCGTAAAGCTTGAAGAAGCGAGGTGCTATTTCTTTAATGCCTGCAGTAGCGTTGCTTTCCTGCTTAACAATACTGTGGTAAGTGATTTCGGTGCACGTTGGATCCATTATCCTTATATCATAGCTCAGATTCGTTCTAAATTTGAAGAAAACAAAATATCCCAAAGTGATTGAGTTGAACTTGACCACAGTTTTCCACCCATTGCCAAGATACAGTTCATTGTTGCCTGCAAGAATCGTCGTGTCAAAGATTGCGCCGGAGGGAGTTCGTAGCCGGACAATCTTTCCAACATCTTTCCTGTATACATCAACAAAGATACGAGGCAAGGACTGCAAGCGGAACAACGGTTGATTAGATTGCATGTTTGAAATAATATTATTAAGTTCCTTGTATGCAGAACATGTACTCAATAACTATTTTAAAACATATGCATATACTGATATTAGAAGATTTATATATAAGCTTACCAGTCTGTCATTTTCTGGATCACTTGATACGATAACTTTGAAGAAATTCATACTGATTCCAATGCTAAGGCCTTAACTGCTAATGTTTGATTGCAGAATATAGGCTCTGTATACAAATGGCAACCACATCAATTCTTTAATAAGTTCATATTGTATTACACACGCACACACAAACGCACACTACAGTGACAAACCGGAAGGACCATAACATAGTTATGCATTCTTACAATGACACAAACATAATGCGGTTCAAAGTATCCAAGAACTCGTGTTTTATATATTTATTCATTTACACATTTCAAATCTTCGGCATCTTGAGCATGCATACTTTGATGAAATAGTAATTGCAGGCAAAAGTACAGAAACAATATCGAAGGGGGAAAAACAGATTGTCACTATAAGCTCGCAATTGCAAACACTACAGATTGAAAATGTTGAATACAATAACACAAACAGATGATAGCTGATTTCAATGAGCTGGGTATACGTATATAAGCAAGTACACTTATGAACTTGTTCTAACCCCTTTCTTTTTCATGTGATATTACAATTTGTAAGTAAACCCCTAAACGAAACATACCTGAAGCAGATGAATCCTGGCGGCGATACCTAAGATTTGCAATATGAAGGGTTGGGTGGGAGGAGCAGTGGGTGGTCATGAATACTCAATGAAGTTTTGCGCGATTAATTTAATATGCTCGACTAAAATTGCAGTGCAGGCCCTTGTATGTCTAGATATTTAATATTATGCATATGATTGGCTGAGTTTACTCGAGAACTGACACATAATAGTTGATTGCTGGGAACTAATTGAGTCCTCGTTTAAGAAATTAATATATCTGTATCGGCGTTTAAAAATTATACGAAAGATCATTGCGTGTAAATTGGAGTCCAGTATTGCATTGTAATAGGGTTGCAATTTTATTAATAACTGATTTTATTATAATTTTGTATTCGTCAAAGTTTAAATTGCTATGTCATCTATCACACCAGCCTGATTTGTACGCAGATAAATTGAACTTTCCGCTAATTGCATCAAAACAATGTGTACATAATAACTTTTGTATAGATATCTATAACAGACGTCTATTTTACAATGACACAACGATAATTAGACACTAACTTGAATAATATATGCAAATACATGAATCATAGAAACTATCCGCTAATTGCATCAAAACAATGTGTACATAATAACTTTTGTATAGATATCTATAAAAGACGTCTATTTTACAATGACACAACAATAATTAGACACTAACTTGAATAATATATGCAAATACATGAATCATAGAAAATTACTGACATCAAACAACAATGAATTGCCAGCAATCAATGTGAAGCTGGATATGTTAAAGAGATGGATGTGCAATAAATAAATATTAGAAGTGGCGTATGAAATATATATCAAGGAAAAGCACCGATACAAAACAAACAAAACATTATATGTTATCTTACAGATATGTTATCCCAAAGGTATTCCCAAAAAAATACCCATGTCTCTGCTATGATTCGAGACATTACTTAACCCTACCACTACAACAGATACGTCATGCACAAAATGACTGATACGTTTTGCTCTGAAACTGCACAAAAAATATTATCAAAAGGCATAAAAATAACAACTGTGTAAGCACAAGTTGTTAATTTTATGCACTGCTGTCTCCAAAATGCACTGCTAAGTGTAGTCCTTATATCTACATACATATTTGATTACATAGTTTTACAGGCCTTCATCACAGAGATAATTTGATGCAATCTCAACTTGGCGAACACTCCACTTGTTAAGCCAGCGTGGATTCTTGCTGCTGGATGGAGCCAGGCGGAAATAGAACCGTTTGTCTACCGCTGCATCATTCGCCTTGGACAACACATCGCTCTGTTCCTGCATGCCAATATAAGACGACTATATTAATCAACATCACATGGAATCAGCCGCAGTTCAACTCAAAATTGCGATATATGGGCGTAGTTAGCTTACATCGGGAGTCATTGCAGACAGGATGACCGAACTCTTATTTAGCACTGTTTCAACAGCATGTCCAAATATAGCAACCTCAAGTTCACCACTGCCATCACCAATTCGAACTCCGAGGCGCCCCCTGCATGATATCAATTTTTTTACATCACAATTAGAAATCATATGATTACATGAGAAAAACACCGTTGCTCACAAATGGACTGTTGTGTATACAACTACAGATGACATGAGTTATTGAATTCGTAAACATTAACTTCAAAAAAATTATGTCAGATTGAACGGGGCATACCATGGTGCAGAAATGCAGTCATTTTTTTCACAGCCTGGGCAAGCAAATACTTCGCCGAGCACGTGGTTAGTAGCCCGGTTGCACTTGTTGCATGCGGTATACCACGGCCGCTGACTACATGGTGCTACAACAACACACACTCTCACCCAGACTTCATCAAAACCAGCCTGCTGCAATGCAAAATAACATTAAGTCAATCGGGGACATCGTAGATAAACTTGCTCATGATTACAATGCTAGACAGGACAAGTTACCGGACTACTTGGTAAATCTGCAATCTTCACAAGTTTGAACTCAGATGTAGAAGTATTGGCAACTTTCTTTTTCAGTAACATCTCAGGGTCACTGATAGCATCAATTTTCTCTAAGTTAGCATCATGCCTGCAATATCTTTAGATTGTCAACATAAACTACCAGACGACAACCTATGCACTACATATAGGTAGATAATGAAGGCAGTTTACCAATCCAACAATTCATCAACTCGTGGATCAGGAACATCAGTCAAGAACATCGTAGACATGGTAGTTTTCAAGGAGAACCCTGGGGATCACAGGCAAAACCACTTATAAATATAACAGTAAATACAAACATAACATATCACACATCAACATTTTAGCAAAGGGTAGCATCTTGATACCGGAGTATTTCGATGCCACAACATTAGTGACGATGACCACTGGCTGGGACTTTGCTAAGTTGGCCACGTTTTCTGCATCAGTAGTTGCTATCTCATCCCAAGCTGACAAGCACACTGGACTCAAACTGTTTGGCAAGGCAAATGAAGTTAGAGAACACAGCAAATAGATAGAGTAGATAAGATTCAGTAATGGGAAGGAAAAAGACACGATATGATATCATCGATTACATAACAATTTTCAGCATCATAAATAACTAAAGGCATCTTACATATATATAACATGTATATTTCATATCTACATTCCATACCAGTATAAACTAAACAAAATTGATGAATCAAAGGAACATGCAAGTGTTATAGATAGTCATATTAATTTATCAGGCAAATCAAGAATATCTTTATTGCATACACTGATGGTTCATTCCTCACAAGTCATATTGCACAAACTCAATGTTGATCTGCTATGCTTTCATTCTTCTATTACTTTACAGAGCATAACAAAGCAATGTTTGCAGTGTAGCTGAAAATATTTAATTATACTATCGATTCAAGAACTTCCACTGCTTATAATATGATCATACCTAACTAACAAGAATAGGCACAGAGCAGTATATTTGAAGTAAGCAAGGCACATCCAAGAACTTACGTATCATCAACAACAACTATATCTCGAACCTTTGAACGACCACTTGAATCCTTCCATGGCACTGTCTTCGGCGACATGACAGCTATGATTATCACTGCAACATCTGCACATGTATACATATATTGTGAGTATGTAAATTTTGATGGAACGAACAAAGATATCCACGGCAAGAACAGCAATAACAAGCACAACTAAATAAGAGCAACGCATAAACAACACAGCAAGCGATGCAATGATAAAATATTGGGGGAAACTACCAAATTTGTCAGGTTTCCCGATGAGGTCGCGGGCGTCAGCCAGATTCTTGAAATTGAACGTAACAGCTCTCCTTTCATCTGCAGCATCTTCGACTGGTACAATTTTCATCTGAGCATCCAGAACAAGGACATAATCGTGATCAATGTAGCGATGTTGCGGGTTAACACGGCGTACAGCACCATCACTGAACCAGTATGAATGATATGGATGTAGCTGTTTATCGAACGTTTCAATTTCAGAGTCAAAGGCTGTGGCTTGTATCTTTTTGCCCTGCATAGGACAAAGCAGGTAATGATAATCATGACACAGGTATTGGATGAGGTCAGTGTACTACTCGTTAACTAACCTCGCTATCACAAAGGACATATCGCTGATACTTAGTGTTGCCAAATCGAGCGGTTGTTGCACGGTACTTCTCGACGACACGAAGTTTAATCTTCCATTCTTTCAATTGATCAGTCAGGGCAGTTAACTTTAGCATATCACTTTCTATCCCTAGTTTACAACAACAACACACAGGCAGCATATATAAGCACCGCATTTGTAGTTACATGTTTTTGAGATCGTAAAACAAAGAAAAAAAACTTGATGGATAATCATGCAATCGTTTAACTTTGCAGCAAGTACATTTAATATAGCAAAATCAAGCGAACAACAAATTTAAACCATAATAATGCAGCCAGGCAAGATTATAGTAAGCACATATTTGGGGCCATAATTTCATGTGTCGTATATCCAGTAACACAAACGAAAGCATGACAAAAAAAAAAAAAAAAAAAAAAAAAAAAAAAAAAACCACAAAAGATTATATATATATATATATATGTATGTATATATAGTATATACCATTCCTATTGCGAATCACTATTATAATTGGCCCGATGCTCGACGCAGCAGATGTTTGTACACAACATTCTGGGTACTGTCAACAGTTTGGATATTATCAAGTGGATGTATTAAAATTTTCACCGACGCAGACAACGTTGCTCGAGATAATGCAACATAGAGTTGTCCGTGCGAAAATACTGGTTGAGGAAGATAAATACCAACATACTGCAAGGTTTGGCCTTGGGACTTGTTAATTGTCATAGCAAAGCATGGTCGGACCGGGAATTGTTTTCTTTCAAACTCAACTGGGTAGTTATCTGTCTCAGATGGCCTGAGTGGTATCCTAGGTATGAAGACATCCTTCCCTTTATTGTGTCCTATAGCTATTTCAGCATGTATGACATTAGGGAGGAGATTTTTACAAATGAGTTTAATACCATTAGACAGCCCGGCAGATGGATCTAAATTTCGTAACAACATCACAGGACAACCACGTTTTAAGCGCAGCTCATGAGGAGGCAGTCCATTAGGTGTAAGAGTATGTAAAAACTCTAAAGAATGGTTATCTCGGCTACCAGGAAGACAATGATCAAAACTTGTGTAGACATGTGTATTTCCAGGGAATCTATCAAGTAAAATTTGATTCAGTAAATCAACACAATCATTTCTTGGTGTCAAGATGGCCCGGTAGACAAGGTAATCAGATTTCAAGCAATCGCTTTCAAAGTTAGGATAAACGTAATCAATGAAAGCATTAATCGATGCCCTTTCATTTACAAAAGGCACAACCATAGATTGCGGTAGCTTTAATAAGGATTCATCATTTTCTTGCAAGCTGCCATCCCCGACTGATAGTAGAAACTCCGCAAAAGATGGATCATGTATTGCCCTCATGTTCGCCGTTAGACGTAATAGGCGCATGTGAGGCCACAGGTGTGAAGCAACAATGCTGTTACACATACATTCCTCCTTCGTTGCTCGCACTGTCACAGGAAGTACTTGCCTAAAATCACCACCGAAAACAACAACCTTCCCTCCAAACAATTCGTTGCTTGAGCATATATCGCGGAGCATAGATTCAAAAGCCTCGATATTCTGCTTCTTTGCCATTGTGACCTCATCCCATATAATTACACTTGATTGTCGAATCAGCTCTGCTAAGGCAGTCCGCTTCCCAATGTTGCAGCAACTCCTCTCTTTTGTGTCCAGAGGTAGCTTGAAGCGAGAATGCGCTGTTCGACCTCCAGGTAAGTTGGATGCCGCAATACCTGTACTGGCAGTAGCCAATGCAATATAACCCATGCCACGAATATGAGCGAGAATAGCTCTGTAAAGGAATGTCTTCCCAGTTCCACCAGGCCCATCAACAAAGAAACACGCACCTTTCTTCCGCAAAACATGATCAATGATTACATCATATGCAGTTTGCTGGTCCTCATTCAGTTGCTTTGATGCCGCAATGTCCTCTGGAGGGATAGGAATTGCTAACTCTTCATCGATCTCTCGATTTAGCGGTGCAACTTCATCCGAACCATTAATATCCATCGGCAAGTTATAATCTCTTAACTGCCTTCCCATTGACTCAAGAACCATATTTACATGTCTTAGAGTTCTTGAAAGGACCTGACCTTCACTACAGGCTTCTCCACGACGGTAGTCTTCAGAAAGCTTAGCATAAAATCGTTCCCACAGCTGCCGAGGATTACTCGGCTGGCAGAAGACCAGAATGGTAGCAAACAGTCGTCGCAAAGTGTGTGGCATCTGGAATGTTGTAGCCTCTTCTAAACAATCTTCCAATGCAGTGTCTTTCTCAAGCAGCCCAAGTTTTTCGCAAGCATCACGATATGTTTCACACACATGACTACTGACAGTCCGAAGATGCTCGTACGATTCTGCACCTCTGACATGCATTAGTAGTATACGCAAGAAGAAACGCTCACCTTCTGCGGGATTTGCAGCCACTATACGACCAATAGCATCACCTTTCTTCCGAGGCGTCCACTCCGAATTCGTAGAATTCCATACATAATGTTCAGGAAACTCACTGTAGAGCCACCGCCTAGCTTCTGGATCCCGTTTATTTGTTTCAAAATATTCGGTTAACATCGTCTTCTTATATTTCTTATCCGTCGCGATATACGCAAGTTTCGTATATTTGTTGAATGCAATGGACTGCATCCCAGGTAGATGAAGCTGGAGAACAGTGACATGAGGATACATCTCATTCAAAGGAAACTTGAAGATACGCCAAGCAGCTTCAGGCGGGGAAATCCATCTAGCAGACTGAAAAGCCTTTATTTCATCTATGCAACCCTTCTGCTCTGATATCACTTGAAACACAACCCTGTCGTGACCTTTGTATATATATTTGTACAGATATTTAACAGCCTTTATGGTTGAGCATATTTCCACATTTATGTGGCAGTCATACTTAGCAAGCAAGTAAGGATTATACGGCACAACCCACCTGTTGTCCAATGTTTGCCCTCTCACCTCAACAGTTCGGCCATTTCTTTGCCGGCGATAAACTGCAAATGCATCATCACCAGTCCTTGTAACATCTGAAAATTCCCGGGGATATTTGTTCTTGCAGCCAGTTTTAGGTCGCATGCAAGGGCACTGTCGGTTAAACTCACCACATGGACCATGCATCATATGTTTCTTCACTGCATTATGTAAATGAGGATTTGCATGCGGGTCAGGTATTTCAGCAGATATGTACTTGTCAATTCTATCAGGACTCATTAACTTGGCAAATTTTTTTAGAATCAGTAGGAAATGCACATGTGGTAGACCCCGCTTCTGGTACTCAATCACGTACGTGTAAGCAGCAATTGGGCCAAGTATCTCCCTATCAATCAAATCCCGCTTGAATTCTACTGTTTTCGCCCGGAAAATTCGCGCTACTAAATCTGGCCGGTTTTGAGGTAGCTCAAATGGTAGAAGCTCCGCACGAATCTCTGCCCAATTGGGATTGCATGTCATCGTGACAAGGTAATCAGGTTTACCGTATTTACGCACCAAAGCCATTGCATCCTGGTAACGACGCTTCATATCACGGGGCCCACCTACAAAAGACGGCGGCAACACAACTTGACGCCCGACATTATTTGGGTTCATCTCCCCTGCAGTGATGCTGTCCAGTATTCCCTGGTAAAGATCCGCTCGGATGGTGTCCTGATGCTGACGCACATAATCTAGCCTGCTTGTCTCAAGTTTCACGTACATATCGACCATGTATTGCTGAAGCAGACGCCCAAAGAACAACATCGATGACCGGCGTATATCTCGCATCTGTAACCGGTAGCAGTAATACTGACGACAGCTAACAGTTGCACTCTTAGACTCCGCATCACTTGGACCTGCAGTTAAAGGCTCATTATTCAGCAACACAACATACACAACGACACTGCTAATATGAACTCACACATAGTAGCTAACAACATCAAACTACCTTTTCGTGGCTTCTTTTTCGGAGGTTTTTTATAAATTCTAGAATGCCATCCAGGCTGCCCACGAGGAAACATGATAGGATACTGAAGCGGATCAAAACAACCCAGATGATACTGAATACTCTTTGGCTCACCACTCTTATGCCTCACCCTAATATCACGGACATATTTACCAGCGCGCGACTCATCGTCAATCCAAATTGCTGCAACCTGATCAGATGTGGGTAAATTTTGCGTTCGCTGATCAAGTCCAGGATCACATTTAATTCGAACATCACAATCGGCAAATTCAGGGCTTGCACTAATAGACTGAAATGACTGGTTATAAGGATTGGCCTCTAGAATATCAGTCAAGCATGAAATAACAGCCGGGTCAAGATTTTCAAAAGCCTTCAATCGGCTTTGCAGCTGGAAGGCTGGATCATAGAAATAAACCTGTAGATATCTAGGAGGTTGTTGGCCAGGATCAATATCATTAATGTAGTGGTATATCTGCCCTTGTACACGAAATGTATAGATCCCTTTGCTTTTATTCTTCGTGTCAGGATCAGCTTTCACACCCATGGAAGTGAAAGAAAACAGGCAATTGTATGCGCGAATATTGTTCCGAAAATCTTCGCTAGTCACATTGTCAGACAAGAGCAACTCTGCCAACGAATCTGGGATCTCATGGGGGGCAAGGACTACACACCCCTCACCGCAGCAAAAGCCATCCGGTTCGTACGCAAATAATTTAGCATCACAATGTGGACATCTCCGTGGAGAGGGCAGCATGCTTGGCTCCATAGGCGGGGGCGGAGCACCCCGCTCCCACTTTTTCGTACGCCTCTGACCTGCACAACCAAATAAAAAACCAATTAATAGATATCAAACCATAACTGAAAACACATATAAATACAAATGAAACCATAATCGAGAACAGAAGACTAACGTGGTGGTTCGGGAACTGGAGCAGCACCGCCAGCACGACTACTACATTCACCCACAGATACAGCAGGACGCACAACAGAGGTTCCCCTATTCCCGGGAGGCACATATGCAGTGTGTGGATGCTGTAATGAACCTGGCGATGAAGAAACCGACGCGCCTGAAGCAATATTCAGCAACCCAGATGACACAGCTGGCATGTAGGACAGCACAGTGTTTGGTAAACCATTATAGGCATCCAAAGCAGTACCATATCCGGCCGCAACACCAACACACGGTCTATTCAGCCCAAAGCCCCTCATAGCCATGGAACCAACAGGCATGGGATACGGGGAAACACACCTAGGTGCTTGCACACTGCTACCTGGTATCGCGGTATAGACAACAGAACCGGTAACAGAGCCCCTTACATCTGCGGTGGGCACAGACGGGCTGGGATTCGCAATACGCCCCCGCGGTCTACCCGGGGGCCGCGGAGCTACGGCAGCCATATTACCTCCTGCAGATGAAGGCCCACTATTCGCATTTTCCAACCGCGGTACTGAGCCAGCATTACACATTAAACCAAGTAAAAGTAACTAAACCAAACAAACAAACAAAAAAACCAAAGGGATGGCAAGACATAGATCCCACACGCTAGCAAGCCACAACAGAAACACAGCAACAAACAACAGGCATGAAACTAAGCACACACTGCCAACTCTAACAGACATGAACATACCAGATAAGCGATCAGATGAAGGCCCACGTTCCGCATTTCCCAACCACGGTCTACCCGTCGGCCGAAGAGCCGGGCCACGAGTGTTAACTTCTGCAGATAATCCTGAACCGCGTGCTAGCTCCTCCCCCACTAAACCCCGGCGAGTACGTTTCCCAAGACTACCTGTAGTCATTTAGAAACTACAGGCCACACACTACAAAAAGCCACAAACATCAATGAACTTCAACTACGATAACAACATCACAGACACAGAATCTATACCAAATAACCAAGCAGCAGGCAAACCACATTTACACCGCGAATTCTCAGTCGCACCATGAATCCAGATTACACATGATTTATACCGATTCCAACCTCACCAAGATGCCTCATTACTAAAATAAACGCACCAGCTTAAGACACTGAGCCAGCATTACACATTAAACCAGGTAAAATTAACTCAACCAAACAAACAAACCAAAAACCAAAGGGATGGCAAGACACAAATCCCACACGCTAGCAAGCCAGATCAGGAACTCAGCAACAAACAACAGGCATGAACAAAACACACACTGCCAACTCTAACAGACATGACCATACCAGATAAGCGATCACAACGAATTCCTTGCCGAACCAACAGCCAATCAACCTGCAAACACCAACACCGAATGTAAGCAAATGTGAATCATACTGACCAGGCATCATCTTATCAACTGGCTACAACCACCACATGCAAAACCTCTACGTATATACAGCACACTTCTACATGCAGTAATAACGCCATTAGCCAACAATAAAACCCCAGAACACACACATGCAAGCAATCAAACCACATAGAAATACCTATTTGTAAATCATCATCATAAAAAACACACACGCAGGTAAGTATTAAAACAACCCACATGGCAGAGTAAATATTCAATCCACAATCAACCAAATAAACACCACCCCCCCCCCCTCCAACCACCAACTGCCCGAAAAAAATGAAAAAGTAAAACCCAAGTCAAAAAACCCAATTCAACAACCCTACAGAACCTGACAAACCGATACCATACCAATTTCCGGCAGCCGGCGAAAACAAAACCCACAAACCGTAGAAAACACGAAGACGAAGAGAGACGAAAGAACTAACCTGGTGACAATAGATCAGCAAATGACACAAACATCAGAGGAGCCTTCTCCCACATTCTTAAGAATAAATGGCAAAAAGTCGACACCTGTCCCACTAACGATTGCCGGAGACCAGCCACAGCTACTCGGAGCATCGCCACCTGTCCCACCAAGAAGATCACCGACTAAGAAGTTCATGCTCCACAGCACAGACCAACCAGAGACATCTCAAAAGACAAAATCGCCCTTCAACCACAGCCTATCCCCTCCACGTCAGCAAGGGCATAACCGACCTTTTCTACACGTCACAATTACGTAGGCATTTCGCTGGCACTTGGTCCGAATTGGCAGCACGTAATTGGACCAACACTGCCACGCAAACTGGCCATAACTTCTTTTATATAGGTAGTAGGATTTCAGTTTCTCTCTCAACATCACCGCCTGAACTAATATCGCAACAACAAAAGCGTTATTTGGTTTTTAAGTCGCTATTTTACTAGGACTTCATCCTTCCACTCAATGCTAAGTTAGTCATTTGAAGGAGTTGACACGATTATAATTATGTTTGTCTTAATATATACAAAGTAAAACTATAACTGCAGTGGCAAACGATTTGAGGGGCACATGGGTCAAGTGTTCCCTTATTATTTTTCATTTCTACAAATTTTTAGATTTATGCCTACTTGTTTGCCTTGAAGATACACAAAACTATAAATTTCAGGGGCAGAGAATTTCAGGGGCACATGTGTCTAGTGTTCCCTCTTTACAACTTCTCATTATTACAAATTTCATCTCAAACTTCTAGATTTATACTTACTTGTGCCCCCAAGTACAATACAAATTGTCCATTACGATTTCTACCCATTTGCGCCCAATGTAAAAAAAAAAAAAAAATTGCCCATTAAGATTAGACTTTGAGCCATAAAAATAACTAAGTTGTTTCTAATATACTCTTTAAAATACTTGCATGAGATAATGATATTTTTGCATCCTGAATAGATACATGGCGCCTACATAATCCATTTTCAGTTTTGTTAGAAAACGATGCGGAATCGATGATACCACTTGTTAGGAATCACGAAAAGACGATGAACGAAAAAAGAAGATGAAGAACAACACAACGATATAACGTGGTTCACTAGTTTTTAGGCTAGCTACATCCACGGACCAAACAGAACCAATTTATTGATGAGAGAGTCAATTACAATTCAGGACACACCACACATGTCAATAGAAGAGTCCTACACCCATATATAAGCCTAAACTAGTGACTTGTGCCCAAAGCAACGTCCAAACGTTGCCAAAACGAACAAGGAAACAATTTCAAAACGAACAAGGAAACAATCCTTAGCCGCCTTGGACCAAGTCATTTTTCTATGCTAGGTTTGAATCACCAAAACCTAAGAAATCTCCACCTTGATTCAAACACCCTAGCAACCAATCCAGTGCTCCTCATCAATCCAATTGTGAATGCGCCTCCCGATCAAGAACGCCTCCACCCAAATTGAAACGATCAACCAATCAACCGATATGATGTATTTCCAAATTTGCGGTATTGGAACACATCCACTATGCGCCACAACAAGCGCGTCTTTGTGTTTCAACAAACGCATAGACTTGTCTGTCTCAATCAACACACCCTAATGCACCATGACACAATGCATCTCCCCAACGTCGTTACAATGACACTTAACGACAAAAGTGCCCATCAATCAAGTCATGCCAATGCGCCGCCAATTCTTACCACACCAAGACGCCAAACGAGACATGCCCAATAACATGCCAACAACCAATGCATGCCCAATAACATGCAACCAATCAACCAACCAATCCGCGTGTCACAAATCACACGCCCATGCTCTTACGCCTGGAGCTCAAGCTTGCACACGAGAACTAGAGAACGTAGCCGTCCTCGGAATTTGTCCCTCCACCTTGAACTGCAGCATATGCAGATCCTTTGTTCTTGGGACAATTCCGTTTCCAATGGCCCTCCTCACGACAAAACGCACAAACTTCCAATGGTAAGTCGGATCTACCATAGTTCCGATTGCCACCCTTACCCTTTCCCTTGACCATGAATCCGCCACCATCATGATCTTCAAACTTAAACGCCTTGTGCCTCAATTACCTTGTGTGCAACGCCGAACGAACTTCCTCTAGGGTTATCGTCTCCTTCCCAACAACAAACGATTGGACGAAACCCTCAAAAGAAGGAGGTAGAGACACCAACAAGATCAAAGCCTCATCAACATCACTAACAGTCTCGTCACTATTGCGCAATGCAAGCAAAATAGTGTTGAGATTGTCTAGGTGATCACCAATATGCGTACCTTCAATCATACGAAGACCAAAGAGCCGCCGCTTCAACATCAACTTGTTGGCCACAGATTTCTTTGCGTAGAGATCCTCCAACGTCTTCCATAAGCCAACCGCAGAGGTCTGATATGCAATCCCGGTGATCACGTCGTCCGCGAGGCACAACATGATCGTCGAATGCGCCTTCTCCTCCATCTTCACAAACTCCGAGGTGGTCTTGTCAATGCCCAATTTGTTAGCTAGTGGCAACCACAGATCTTGTTGCTTCAACAAAGCACGCATCTTGATTTGCAACAAGCTGAAACCATTCTTCCCATCAAGACGATCAATCTTCATCATGTTCAACATCACTCCTCACCAATTCGATATCCAACAACCTGGCTCTGATACCACTTGTTAGAAAACGATGCGGAAGCGATGATACCACTTGTTAGGAATCAAGAATAGACGATGAACGAAGAAGAAGATGAAGAACAACACAACGATATAACGTGGTTCACTAGTTTTTAGGCTAGTGTAGATAGTGCGTTCTAGCCACGTGAGTCAGCTTACACGCGGCAGTCATCTAGCACATCTGGTGGTGCTCCAGTATCACACGAGCATTACCCATGCTCATCCGTATTGGGGCTGCGAGACAGGGCCCTCGCGTACCAACACGGGACTTGTAGGGATTTAGTGGTTTGGAGGCTAGAGTAAGATCTGTCGCGCGCGAGCGACAACCAAGCCCGCGCGCGACCTTTGGTAACTGCTTTGAGAGATTTATGGCCACGTGTTCCATAAACCCGGTCAACCTCATAACGGTTTCGGTATACACGGGCGAAGTGCGTAACGGTCCCTATATATGCGATCGAACGTGCCGTTATGGTTGAGGTAATTAAGCCGCCATTAATGGGCGCATTAACCCACTACAACGGTCCCATTTCCACTATATATGTGATCGTTAACCATTCATTGCAATCTTCTGATCACGGTGAAGCTCTGGACATTTTCATACTATCTCTCAGTTATCACTGCTTCCTCTCTCCCTACTCACGACCTACACTCCACGTGTTTCTATCCTCTACCCTCGGTGTACATTAGGATCTTCCTCAAAGGATCCTCCTGTATACATTGGTGAACCCGACGTGAAATTCAAGAATAAATATATCCAACTTTAGATATTTCTTCAGCAAAGCAAAAAAAGGGGGGGGGAGAAATATATCCACCTTTAGATTTGACTCAAGCAGAAATTCAAGAATAAATTTTAAACAAATTTACAAGTTCTGGGTACTTGAAGAACTGTCTAGTTCAGGTTTAAGAGTTCCAAGCTTCTGGGTTTCAAAGTTGGCTCGAATCAGCTTCAATTTTGGAAATTACAAGTTCTGGGTTCCAGTTCCCTGGCTTTAGAATTCCAGAATACTAAAGTTTCAAAGTTTCAGTTTTTTAGGGTTTTAAGAACCTTTTTTCGGCAGTTCAAAAAATGGGGGGTCTTTGAATGTTTATGGGTTTCATATTCAACAGATAAAGGCATGTCAAGAAGGGGATATTCATATGAGAAGCATTAATCAAATTTAAGCGAACCAACCTTGTGTTGTTGAAGCAATTTGAAGGAGACAATTCGCCAAGAAGAACTGGTGATTGATGATCTGGATTTGCTCTCGGAGATTCTCAGTAAACATTCACTCTAGAGAGAACAGTAGCTTTCAACAATGGAGGATGAGGAGTATTTATTCAAGTTTGCTGAAGAGTCGCGTCCTTTCAGTTGTCGAATCGCAACAGTCACCGCCGAATCACGCAATCACAGGCCTCTGCTGATGTCACGGCTAGAAACCTAGAAGAACAGAAGGCACGATTCTAGGGATTCTAGGCTATAATGACACGCGTGGGGGCTGATATCTCGGACATTTGAATTGGTGCGTGGCAATAACGCGCGCGCTAGTTTTTGCGCATTGAAGTCGATCCGATAAGTGTCTCCACGCGCAAAAAGGAGGCTAATGTATAAGTGCATTCTAGCCACGTGAGTCAGCTTACACGTGGCAGTCATCTAGCACATCTGGTGGTGCTCCAGTATCACACGAGCATTACCCATGCTCATCCGTATGGTGCTGCGAGACAGGGCCCTCGCGTACCAACACGGGACTTGTAGGGACTTAGTGGTTTGGAGGCCAGAGTAAGATCTATCGCGCGCTAGCGACAACCAAGCTCGTGCGCGACCCTTGGTAACTGCTTTGAGATATTTATGGCCACGTGTTCCATAAACCCGGTCAACCTCATAACTGTTCCGGTATACACGGGCAAAGTGCGTAACGGTCCCTATATATGCGGTCGAACGTGCCGTTATGGTTGAGTTAATTAAGCCGCCATTAATGGGCACATTAACCCACTACAACGGTCACATTTCCACTATATATAGGATCGTTAACCCTTCATTGCAATCTTCTGATCACCCTGAAGCTCTGGCCATTTTCATACTGTCTCTCTCTCTCTCTCTCTCTCTCTCTCTCTCTCTCTCTCTCTCTCTCAGTTATCACTGCTTGCTCTCTCCCTACTCACGACCTACACTCCACGTGTTTCTATCCTCTACCCCCGGTGTACATTTGGATCTTCCTCAAATGATCCTCCTGTATACAGCTAGCTACATCCACGGACCAAACGGAACCAATTTATTGATGAGAGAGCCAATTACAATTCAAGACACACTACACATGTCAATAGAAGAGTCTTACACCCATATATAGGTCTAAACTAATGACATGTGCCCAAAGCAACGTCCAAACGTTGCCAAAACGAACAAGGAAACAATTCCAAAACGAACAAGGAAACAATCCTTAGCCGCCTTGGACCAAGTCAATTTTCTATTCTAGGTTTGAACACCAAAACCTAACAAGTTTAAGTACGGTTGTCCGGTATTAAAATGAAGCCCCTTGTTTAGTCAATTCCGGGCTCCGCCACTGATAAAACTGTACACGAAGAATCGGATCTTGTTTGTTACACCTATTAGCGCGACTTGTGGAAAGTTAATAAGTGTTTTAATGAATTGGAATGCATAAAAGTGGCCCGATAACATTGGGATTGGCTTTCTTCTCGAAGAAGGTAGAGAGAGAGATAGAGAGCACGTAAGCAATTAAGGTTTAGGGTTGGGAGCTAGGTGTGGTGTAATGGTTAGTACTTGGATGCATGCAAACCGTGCAATGAATGAATAGACATACAAATATGACCAAGAAGAGTTGGTTACAACTTACTATCCATGCATTCAATTTCAAGAGCTGCTGCAATCAAGTGGTACCAGTAGAATTAGTAGTAGTAGTAGTCCTCCTTAGTAGTTATTGTACAAACCAACTTCACTTGAACATCACGTCATTCATCAAAGAGATCATAATTAACAAAAAATCTATCATGTTTCAAGAACACCAAGTAAGCATACTACACTGCCTGTAAACATAAGACATGTCAGCAAAATTGTAAACACAAGATATGACTTCTCTCTACAGGCTTGTTACAGCAGCTGACGACGATGTGTGCCTCACAAAGAGGCTAACCTTTCTCCAGGAGATGAGAGAGAGAGGGAGAGGTGGATCATATTAATTCACTCACCATTAATGTTTTGCCCTATTAGATCCTCCTTTGCAGTTGTGTGCCCATATAGCTCTAACTCACTCTCCTTCTCTATAAAACTCACCTCAAACACTCATACCTCCACAGATAGATAGGCAGCAAACAAGCGAGAGAGAGAGAGAGAGAGAGAGAGAGAGAGAGAGAGAGAGATTATGGTTTCATTTCAAAGCATAGAGTTTGAGAAGTCAGCAAAGAAGAGGAAGTGGGATCATCAACATCAGAAGGGACTAAAAATTGAAGAGCTTCTGGACAAGCCAGCTGCTGTAAAGGCTAAAGTCACTGCTAATGGCTTGTTTGATACTGAGCTTACACTGGAGACTCCTTTGCCTATGGAGTGGCAACGATGCCTCGATATCAAGGTATATATAGAGTTTTTTTCATTTGATTAATTAAAAATTGCCGTAATCTGTGTGTTGTCTCGCTCTTCATGTGTCTTACAATGTTCATGTATATACCACTAGCTACTACTGAATAGTGACATACATGAAGAATATGGAAATTTATAGCAGACAATCTGCTATAAATTCATAATAGTTTACCTGAAAGAAACGAGTTTAAGGGCTTTGTTCTTGAACTATTTAACTGTTCATCAAGTAACGTTCAAAGATCAGATGAGAGGAACGGACAGAAAACAATCGTTGTGATACAAAAAGTTGAATTATAAGGACAATAAAAGGGTAAATAGTTCGTACTAGTATGTACACATCTTATTGGTTGGTCTTGTACTAAAAACATGTCTGGTTCAAGTTAAAAAGTATGAAAAACAATGGGTGTTTTCTTAGACGACTGCATTTTGTTAATGATGTTTTATACAAAGTTGCTCCATTAAACATGTAGCAACAACAATTGAGAAGATTTACCGGGGATAATGTGAAATCTAGTAGTATTTCTTTTCCAAAAAGACATCGATATAGTTTAAATAAATACTTGGCTTCACTTTTATGTAACATTTGATGTTACAGTCTGGTCAGGTACACTATTACAACATCATGACACAAAAGAGGACGTCAAGTGACCCAAGATCACCATCCAACGTGCGAGAACCACCGATGAATTCAAATAACATAAGCCTCGACCTTGAGTTACACCTGCCATGTGGTGGTGATTCATTGAGGTCGAGCAATTTTGCTGGGAACAATAATTGTGGTGATTTGTCATCAGAATACAATAAGAAGAATAAGAACTTGGGAGGTGGTCTAACACGGAGCCCGTCGTGGTTAGCGTCCGAAGGCGATCAGAGAGAAATGATCACCGCAGTGTGCAAGAAGTGTCACATGTTGGTGATGATGTGCAAGTCCTCGCCGACGTGCCCAAATTGTAAATTCGTCCACCCTCCGGACCAGAACCCTCCAAGCTTGTTTAAGCAAAGGCTTAGTCTCTTGTGTTAGGATCGAGGGAATACGAGGGTGTTTTAGTAAATTTAACGTGCGTCGAGATAATGCAATTTCTTTTTTCTTTCTTTTCTATGTGGTAATGATAATAGAATTTATGCAGGTTCTAGTTAATAGAGAGATAGAGCGATGGGTTTAACTACTATGTAGAACATACTCAAGTTAAAATGCTTGGTTGCTTAAGGTGGTGGTGGTTATCTTTGAAACTATGTCTTGAAAAGGACATGTATTGAAGTCTGGATTTATTTCGACTTTCAGGAGAATTTAAAGCCCACACTTACTACTGTTGTACTGAAAGGACAAATATATTTAAAGTTACCTGCCAGCATTTATAGACAAGTCATAATTTCATAGTACAGTCGACGTGTAGATGGCATGTCGAACTGGTGTCGAGAAATACATCCGAACACTGGATTATTTTGCATTCTTTACATGTGGCAGCCACTAGTTGGTCGGTCAAACTCAAACCGGTGTGATTGTTTCGTGTATAAGAGTGGAAAATGAATCGTGTTATTTTTATTGATCAATTTGAATATTTATACTATTTATACAATAGTTTTATCGACTACATACACTACACCAAGTGACTACAAACATTATATCTACAAATTATAGTAGTAAACAAGATAATTATAACATCATGACTGATTGCATAAATCATCAGGGAAAAGATAATGCAAGATTATCTCATTCCTTAACACGCCCCCGCAAGACGGAGGATCCGACATAGACTCCAATCTTGGATCGCAGATGGATAAATGGCGTGTGACCAAGTGGTTTGGTGAGAGTATCTGCGAGTTGTTGCCGAATTGGAACATGTCGCACGTGGAGTTTAGCTGATGCGACGAGGTCACACACGAAGAAGTAATCATGGGCTACGTGCTTCATGCGAGAGTGAAAGACCGAATTCTTGCAAAATACATGGCACTGAGATTGTCACAGAACATAGTTGGCAAGCCAATGAGAGGTATCCTAATTTCATGAAGTGTTGGACCCATAACAGTTCAGTTGTGGCATTCGCAAGGGCGCGATATGCTACTTCTGTTGACGAGCGTGAGACTGGCTTCTGAAGTGCAAACTTCCAAGATATGATATTGGAGTCCAAGAATAGTACATAGGAAGTTCTGGAACGTCCCATGGTCGAGTTTCCACCCCAATCTGCTTTAGAAAATACGGAGAGCTCTATGTGCGCCCCCGTTCGCAGATAAAGGCCATGACAGACAGTACTTTAAGGTACCTAGGAATGCTCTTAGCTGCAATCCAGTGCGAAGCAAGTGGTCCATGAAAGAAATAAGAGAGTGAATTTATAACAAACGAGATATCAGGGCGAGTGAGACTGAGATACTAAAGAAGTCCAAGTAAGCGATGGTAGTCAGAGATATCAACAACTTTAGCATGATCAACTTTCGAAAGTGGATCGGTGGGAGACATGGGAGTAGAGACATGCTTGGCATCTTCCATGTGAAACTTCTCTAACATATCTTATATATATTATGCCTGAGAGAGAAATGGACCACCATGTCTAGGTTTAACATCCATTTCCAAGAAGTGACTCAGCGAGCCCAAGTACTTGAGGGAGAAACGAGTGGCTAACTGAGAGACGAATCGTGCGTGAGCAGTGGGTGAGCTTCCATTCAACACAATCTCATCCTCATGTACCAAGAAGAATAGCCGGATATCATCCTTGGAGACCGTCGGAAGCCAAGCTATAAAAGGAAGGCTGAGAGGTCATTATACCAAGCACGCGGAGCCTATTCGAGGTCGTAGAGTGCACGACGAAGCTGCAAGCATGTTTAGGTTTGGTGCTAACTAAAACCCTGGAGGTTGTGCTAGGAAGACAAAATATGTGAGAGTACCATTGAGAAAGGCATTATTTATACCCATTTGGCGTAATTGCCAACCAAGTGAGAGTGCCAAAGTGAGGATAATGCAAACAATGGCAGGTTTCATGACTGGACTGACTGTTTTAGAGTAGTCGCGACTAAATTCCTATGAGTGCCCTTTGGCTACAAGACCCGCTTCGTACTTTCAATAGTACCATTCGGTTTGCGTTTGGCGTGAAAGACCCATTTGCATCCCAAAAGAGACTGGTCATGTTTGGGAACTAGATCCCAAGTGTGGTTACGCTGGAGAGCAGCAAACTCATCATCCATCGCTTGTTTTCCAAATCTGATGGTTCAAGGCCTGCGAGACTGACCGCTTTTGAAGAGTTGAAACTACGGGATTTTTGTGGTGGAATTGGCAAACGCAGAGTTTAAATACTTCGGATTTGGCATGCGAGTGTGTGGTGGAGTGGGAGAAGGAGCTGGTCCAGGTACCTCATTTGGCACATCAGCGTTATTTGGAGGTACAGGGTCATGTACTAGTTCAAGTGGCTGCAGAGGAGCCGGATTTGGTGGCAGTAAGGGAGCCGGAGGCTTCAAGGGAGCCAGTGCAGGTGTTGTAATAGGTGTGAGTGAATCAACAGGAGAAGGCACGGTAGCAGGTGCATGATAGGTAGCAGGTACATATGTGAAAAGTGACTCAGTTTTGGTAGGCACTCAGCATTGGTAGCAGGTGGGGTCAAAGTGGTCGGTTTTGAGAAAACAAAGGGGAAGTTATGAGGGACAAAACACACATGGCGAGAGACATAGATGTGATCAGTGGAGGGATCAGGGAATTTATAGGCTGACTGTGTGACCGAATATCCTAAGATGACACACGGGACGGAACGCAGCTCAAGTTTGTTCCTGGTGTATGGTCGAAGCCAGGGGAAGCATTGACAGCTAAACGGTTGGATCGAGGTATAGTTAGGGGCGGTGAGAAAGAGTTTATAGTATTGGGAATCAATATAAATTAAATGATTCGGCATGCGATTGATGAGGTAGACAGCGGTTTGAAACGCATGCGGCTAATAAGTTATGGGAAGGGATGATGTATGAAGAAGAGAGAGAGACTAGTCTTAACAATGTGGTGATGTCGCCGCTCAGAAGTGCTATTGTGTTATGGAGTATGTAGAGGGGTGCTTAGATGAGTGATACCAAGAAGTTTAAGCAGGGATAAGAGTTTGATAAACTCACCAACGTTTTCAGAGAATAAAGTGACAATTGGTTGACCAAAACGCTTCTCTGCTAGGCGTTTGAATTGAGAGAAGACTGAATATACATCATACTTTCTTTTGATGGGATAGAGCCACACATATTTTGTGAAGTGGTAAAAAAATGACATAATAGAGATATCCATCACGAGAGAACTTTTTGGTGCTCCATACATCGCTATAAAGTATTTGAAGTGAATGAGAGCTAGAAAGAGAGTTTTTGGAAAATCCTAGCTCATGAATTTTATTGATATGCCATGAAGTAAAGAGAAATTCCTAAGGCTAGAGTGGGGAACGGATATATCAAATTTCTGTAAGATAAGCCCTAATGTTTTATTGCATGGATGACCAAAGCTATGGTGAAGACGATAAATGTCTGAGATAACTGAGGTGTTTATGATAGGGGGATGGGGCAAGGTGTATAGTAGACTCCATCATGATTCTCCCGCGTAGATTTGTTTCGGTCAAGCGATCATTCACAACAAAATGAGAATAGAAGAATTCAACAGAAGCACGGTTAGACTGAAGAAGTTGAGAGACTGAGAACAGGTTACGATTTATTTGAGGGACAAATAAAATATTCAACAAATGAAGGTGGCGATTGGAGGTGGGGAAAGAAGTGCTACCGATGTGAGTGATGGAGCGATTCTTACCATTTCCAAGACGAATCTTGTCAGGACACCGTATTTAACGACCCAGGATCTCGGTTCAGGGTTAATGCGACAATTTCGATAACCAAAAGTAGATTATTAACTATTAAGTTTACGTTTCGGTTAAAGTACATAACAAAATTTTGATAATAAGTACAATCTAAAAAAAATTGTGTGTGATCTACTATGTGATCTGACTTAAGCTAAACTTCTTCGTCTCGATCCGCGTTCCCATTCTCCAAACTTGATTGACGACCTGCGGTTTTAAAATGGCAAAAGCCGACGCAGTTTTGAAGAAATGATCAGTAAAAACTGAGTAAATACATACTACAACATGTAAGAACGAGTGGCACGGAAGCTTGAGTTGAAACAAATCAGAAGATTTAAACAGTAAAACTATCATGTTGGAGAATTTGGAACAACTTGAAGTAACCGAGTAACAAAAACATCTCAATTTAATAACATTGAGAAACCACGAGTAGTTGGTAACATATCTAGAGTAAACAAGTCCATTTAAGAGAATAACTTAGTTCATGAGTAGCCAAAGCATTTCAATTGATTAGGGCAATCTTGAGCCACAAACAACATCAATAGAGTAATCAAACTTTCTTTCAATTCCAATTTAACCGTTAAGTTTAGCTGAGGCATGTCCAGAGCCACCAGCAGGATCGATGTAGACAGAGGGATCACGGAATAATCACTAAGGGTTCCTTCTAGGGTCTATCAAACCCTATTTCACCCGAGCGTTAAGGGAGCCCATTCGTCAACCCCGCTCACAACATTAGCTAAAAGGCCTTAAGTGTCGACACCCCTATACCGTAGTGACCCTTACAAGTATAAGTAGCACTCTATAGCTCTATAAACCCCTTGGCCTCAATATCTTGACACATTTTGGCTCATCGGGGGCGGATTTGTGAACATTAACGTTCTATCCAATAATAAGAAGCATTGCTTCAATGGTCTTAGCCATAAGAAAATGGAGGATTGCTTGACGCCTCCCATTAATAACAGTACTCTGTACATCGTCCTAATTCTATTAGAGGTATTTTATTTCTTCTCTTTCACATTAACAGAATCAGAATATCAGCAGTTCACAAGTAATTTTCCGAGAGCTATCAAAGGAGATGAATAAAATAATTTAACAACATTCGAGTGGAAAACATGCATTCTCATACTATTTCATGTAACAAACATTCATTTGAAACATCAAACACAAACGCACATTTTGATATAAAAAGGCCGTACATATGTACTTACCTATGTGCCATGAAAGGCGCAAAGCAACGCTAGCACTCCTACAACGCTCGTCTCATATGAATTCGGGACGTATAGTCAAAGCGGCAGTACGAGCACATACGTCTAACGTGGAACGGTCCTCAACACCGGCTGGTTATAAACAAGTCAAGTATACAGTCTATTAGCATGTACCCTTTATATGAGGTTGTATGCAATAATGTCATGAAATGTAGGTTATGCAAGCTAACTGTCCAAAACGTCCCTGATACTCCAAAACCGACTAGTGCCCGGACCCCAAATTATACTCATATTGGCCCAACAACATGCAAGAATGACTCTTAACTCTCCCATATGAACCTAGCATTGAAATCTACAACTTTCAGTAAATTAAACTTAGGCCCCTAAAGTTTGCTAAAATTACAGAAAGAGCCCCACCATTGATTTGATAACTCCGGAGTCAAATACTTCTTCTTAAGGCTCCAAATATCCTTCTAAGTCAGGTTGTTGGTATCAAAACGTTAAATTTGTCTCAAGTAGTTCAAGTGTGAAGTTTTAATTAAATGCACATAGGCCCCCAAAGTTTAGTAAAACTGCAAAAATACCCACAACATTTGACTTGGTCGACCCTAGCCTAGAATTACATAGAATTACTCCAAATACGCATACAAGACATGCTGACAAACTCCAAGTTACTAAACTAACCTCAATTTAAAGTTTAAGTGAAATGACTATTTTACCCCTCCTATACAGTTCAGTCAAACTAGGGTTTTCGAAAAGTCAAACTTGGTCAAACTTGATATTTAGACTCAGAATATGAATACGAACAAGTTTCGTGAAGAACGCTAAGGCCAGAATGTCATTCAAATAGTCAAAACCGAATATCAAAGATAGCGAAAAGTCGTTCCAAGTAGTCAACTTCGCGACTGATTTCCGATCAATTGGGAAGGGGTTTTGAGAATCTGGGAATATGGTTTTGAAGATGGAAGTTCAAGGATTCCAGAACATATTTGAACTCCTAAAAACTCCAAGTATTGAAAGAAATATCGCTAGCCAAAGTTGGATGAAAATTATGATTCAATACTTAGAAAAATTCGATAGTGCTTAACGAGTTCAAACTAGCAACTTTAGGCTCGTTTTGTGAGAAATGCGTTATAAATTTGAAGATGACCCAGAGACGATGAAATGAATTATTATACACCAGCTTTACATAGGAGAAAACAGATCTAAATTTCATTAAGTTTTGAAGAAGATACAAGGATTACAAAATGGATGTTTCACCATATTCTTCTATACTTAGAAAATTTTTGAGCACCAACAGCCAAGAACACATCATACACCTAGCTAACTAGCCATGTTCAAGCCCAATTTCAGGGGGTTTAGAGATCGAATTGGACCAGGAAATCAACACGAAAGTTGGAGTACTAAATGTAGGGAATCCATAGCAACAAGAATCAGGTCAAGACATAAAGTATCGAGAGAGTTACAGGCCGACGAACAGGGCAGGTTTTCAAACCGTAAAATTCAACATGCACGAATCAAACCCGTATAATTTGTTGTTACAGTTGTTTTTAGGTGATCTAAATGTGTTCTGGACGTGATTAGGAGCATGCTCATCCTTTAAATTGATCAAAACAAGCAAGAATCGAAGCCGTACCAAGCTCGAGCTTTTCCGGCGACAATGGCGGATTCCGGCGACTCGTCGCTCAGTTTCCGTCGATTCCGCGCGTACCCAGGAGCTTATGGGTTCGCCTGGGTTGTCCACGACCATCTGCGACCTCGGGGAAACCGTCGTAAGGGAGGAATGGCGAAAAACGATGAAAGCTGCCAACGCCGTCGCTTGCCGGTCGTCCCCGTCGGGTTTCAAGCCCAGAATCCGGCGGAGATGAAATCCGGTGAGTTACAGCTCAATCTTGGGCACCCTAGCTTCGGTTTCACCTCGCGAACCCAATGGAACAAGAATCATCAACTGAGAATCAACGGATAGAGAGAATTGAAGGGTTGAAGAGTTAGGGTTCTTCGTGTTCAAAACGGGTTTTCGACGTCGTTAGTTGATCATTCGACGAATTGATTGGGGGCTTCTACTCCCCTAGTCGTGGGTAATCTCCCACCATAGCAGGTCTGGGAGAGAGAGGGGAACGGAGGAGATGCAGTGGTGGTGGTGGTGGTGGTTGCATGGTGGAGTTGTGGTGAAGGAGAAGAGGAAGAAGAAGATGAAGTTTTTTTTTTTGTCTATCTTCTCTTTCTCAGGAGGTGGTGAAGATGGGAGTGGAGCTGCCACCTAGCTCTTAGGGCGTCAAAAGAAGGTTAACAAGTGTCTCACATGCATAAGGGGGTGTAAGTGTAGTTTTTCTAACTTTTGGGTACAACTAGAATTAGAGCTTCTATTTAATTTCCGATAATTGCACAACCACCCCGAACATCTCTAGTGCTCTAAAATCATTCTAACGACTCCCAAATATTACAACACTCCGAAGTTCCAATTTTAAAGCCGTGACAAAATATTTACAAAATTTACCGCCAAAGACTAGATATTGCACTTAGATTCGGCTTGAAAAATAGGGGTGTTACAGTCTACCCACCTTAAAAGAATCTTCGTCCCCAAAGATCTCATACTATACTTACCCACATACATGAAATGAAACAAAGTGACTCAGTCTATTTGACTTAGTCAGACAAGTACATAAACCGTCGGATGTTATGCTCCCAAATGATGGCTTCCTTAGGTTGGTCCGCTAAAAACATCTTAACGGGAAGAAATTTCTCATTCATACTCTCCGCATGACGGGGTATATTATGGGTCTATACTACTATCCAGCCTAGACTCGCACCACAATAGGGTTTCTTATACGATTAGTACAAGCAAAAGTTCGAAACAAGATTTTGGAAGTTACAAGTTCTCAATTTCAGAAACGACTCAAAAATTTGCTAGAATTTATACAAATCTCGAAACTTTTAGACAAATACTTTTATCAAGACTAATATGTCGTTTTGCTTGAATCATCCGCGCTAAAAAAAATGTTGTCTTACCTCTATAGGATTAGATAAACCAATCACCTAAAGTGTTCCACGCATACGAGGGAGAAAGAACACTATGTGTCGTCACACAACGTGCCTCTCCATCACACCTCTCATGTGTTTCAAATGTTCCAACTTAGTCTACACAGCGGGTACAACTCATAGTACCGCCGTACTAAGAGTCACGCCAGCAGACTGCTAAACAAAGTGGTCCATATCACTTGACATTTGGTATCTCCGCACCCAATCATTTTTTTATGAAATCGTTTTTTTTTTTTTTTTTTTTTTTTTTTTTTTTTTTTTTTAAGAATACTTTTTTTTTTGTCAAAACTATCCAATTGGAAACGACCATGTCAAATAAAATCAAAATGAAACAAAACAAAATATAATCTTAAAAGTCACGCTCATAGGTAAAATATGAATGGTCTCACGGTCTTCTAAATCAAAGCGTCGTTACTCTCTCGTTGACAAATTAACATAATCAAACAAGGGAACGCAGCTTACAGACTTTGTTGGCTTGCTTTGGATCTTCAAAACCCTCTGGCTGTATCATATACACGTCCTCGAGGAGATTCCCATAAAGGAATGCTCTTTTGACATCCATCTGCCAAATCTCATAGTCGTGGTATGCTTTAATTGCAAGTAGGATTCGGATGGATTTGGTCAAAGCTACTGGTGAAAAGGTTTCATCATAGTCAATACCATGAATCTGTCTGAATCCTTTAGCCACAAATCGGCCCTTATAGGTAATCACATTACCATCCATGTCGATCTTCTTCTTGAAGACCCACTTGCACCCTATGGGTCGGGCCCTTCAGGTGGTTCCACCAAAGTCCATACTTTGTTGGTATACATGGATTCCATCTCGGATCTCATGGCTTCTAGCCACTTCTGAGAGTCTGGCCCTTTCATGGCCTCTTCATAGGTAGTAGGCTCATCATCTATGAGCATCGTGTCACCGGAGTCGGTCACGAGAAGTCCATTTCTCTCGGGTTCCTGGCGCACTCTACTAGATCTACGAAGATCTTGTGTTACCTGAACAGGCTGTTCCACAACTGTTTGTGGTTCCTGTTCATGTTCCATAATCGGTTCAGTGTTTTATGGTTCTTGAATCTCATCAAGTTCTACAGTCCTCCCACTTGCTTCTTTAGAGACAAATTCTCTTTCTAGAAACACGCTTGTCCGAGCAACAAACACTTTGTTCTCGGTTGGATTGTAGAAGTAGTAGCCCTTAGTTTCCTTAGGGTACCCCACAAATTTACACTTATCCGACTTTGGCCCTAGCTTGTCTGATTGTAAACGTTTTACATAGACATCGCATCCCCGAATCTTCATGAACGACAGTGTGGGACGCCTCCGACTCCACATCTCATGTGGTGTCTTCATGACTGATTTAGATGGAACACGGTTAATGGTGAAAGCTGCACTTAATAGAGCATAGTCCCAAAATGATAATGGAAGATCGGTTTGACACATCATAGATCGAACCATATCCAATAGGGTTCGATTCCTCCTCTCAGACACGCCATTCCATTGTGGCGTTATGGGTGGAGTGAGTTGGGACACGATCCCACACTCTCTAAGATAGTCGTCAAAATCTTGGCTCAAGTATTCTTCTCCATGATCCGATCGTAGGGCCTTGATACTTTTGCCAAGATGCTTCTCTACTTCACTTTTGAATTCTTTTAACATTTCAAAGGATTCAGATTTGGCCCTCATAAGGTACACAAATCCATATCTACTGTAATCATCAGTAAATGTAATGAAGTAGACATAACCACCCCTGGCAGGCGTGGAAAATGACCCACACACATCAGTATGTATGAGCGCCAATTGCTCACTAGTCCTCTCACCTTTCTTATTGAAAGGGGACTTTGTCATTTTTCCCAATAAACAAGCCTCACATGTCTCATATGATTCAAAATCAAATGATTCTAGTAGTCCATTCTTATGGATTCTAGATACACGTTTCTCCTTTATATGGCCTAAACGACAGTGCCACAAGTAAGCATGATTTAAATCATGTATTTTAATCCTCTTGGTATTAATTTTGTAGACAAGATTGCTTAGATCAAGGACATACATTCCATTAAATAATTGCGCACTACAATAGTGAATACTATTAAAATAAAAGGAACAACAATTGTTCTTTATTGAAATAATAAAACATTCCTTGTCCAAACAAGAAATAGAAATAATGTTTCTGCTCATAGCAGGCACAAAATAGCAATTATTTAATTCTAGAACTTATCCTGAAGGCAGAGATAGCTCACACACGCCCACGGCCAACGCAGTAACTTTTGCTCCATTCCCAACGCGCAGATATATCTCCCCTTTAGCCAATCTTCTACTTCTCTTTAGATCCTGCACATTTCGACAAATGTGAGATCCACATCCAATATCTAATACCCATGATGTAGAGACAGTTAAATTGACATCTACAACAAAAATACCTGGTGGTGGTGGAATTACTATTCCAAGCCTCTTGTCCTCCAGATATTTTGCGCAGTTCCTCCTCCAGTGTCCAGACTGACTGCGGTAGTGACACTCAACTTTAGTCACACCTTTGGCAATGCCACCAACAGGCTTAAGGGCAGGTTCCTTGGACTTGGTAACTGACTTGCCCTTGCCCTTGGAGGATGAGGCAAACCTTTTGCCCTTTCCTTTCTGCAGCATCATAATGGCCTTGCCCTTACTCTTGTTGATGCTTTGTTAAGCTGTCCTCAACATATTGAGTAAATCTGGCAGTGGTTTCACGATCTCGTTCATGTTATAGTTCATGATGAACTGTCCATAACCCTCAGGCAACGATTACAACACGAGATTGGTTGCCAACTCTTGGCTGACCGGGAACCCCAGTCGGGCGAGATTCTCCAAGTACCCGATCATACGGAGTACATGGGGTCCCACCAGGTTCCCTTCTGCTAGATGACACTTGAACAATACCTTAGAGACCTCATACCTCTAACCCCTTGCCTGTTGGACAACAGTGGTATCAAAGTGATCCTTCTAATTAATTAATCATATAAATTAATTCCCTAATCTAGTTCAACCCTATATAGCGTGCGACCCCATAGGTTCTATCTAGTTGGTAGCAACAATTTTCTAATATGGAGCGGTTTCTAGCAAAACATCCATTCTAGCCAACTAATATAATAGTCATCCGACAAACCTTGTACAAGTAATTGTCTCATCCCTTTGTATATATATCTGGATTGGCACGAGACATACAATTCACACTCGTATATCCAATCCATAGTTTCTCGATCCATGGGAATAGCCTTATTCGTGCAAATAACATCAATATCCTATATTGATTTATTTGAGTCTGGCCAGACATTCTATAAGCACTATCCCTCGAGTGGCCTATGATATTTTCTCCCGTTATGTGGGAGGGACAAATTCTATCTACGTCCACTACGATCTCTAATCTTGCTTCTTATTGTATCCGGTACACACCTTTATAACTACCTAGTTACGGTGTAGCGTTTGACGCTACCAAAATCACAATAATCCACAACTAGAATATCTAGCGACTTCAAGTCTAAGGATGACAATACCATTGCACCACGAGAAGCACTTGTGACTTAACATAACGTCTATGTAGCCTTCTCGGCCTAGTTAGTAAATACTCCGAATTTTTCCGTTTAAAACCCGTCCGTACGTATAAATGAAAAATACTTCTGTATTTCGTACTATTGCTGGACCTAATAAAAAATACTCGAATTTTTGAGCAAAAAAGTTTAATACTCATATTTACGTTTTAACGTACAATACTTCTGAATAAAACTTCTTGAAAATAATATTGTAGTGGATAAATTATCATCCAAAATAGTATAACTTATAGTAATTAGTTATTATTAAATATCTTCTCACTATTTATCTATTTTAAATATTTATTTTTATAAGTATTATTACAAAACTTTGAAATATTAAGTTAATTTAACTATAATTATATGTGTGTGTACATGCATCATGAGTTTTATGTGTTATATTATTAAGTTTTAAAATAATACATGTTTAAGATTAGGAAATGCGTAGTAACCCTTTTTTTTACAGAAGTTTGCATCATAAATAGTTTGAATAGTATGATATTATTTTACATAAGTAATTAGTCAGGAATAAATAGTGTCAATATCAGAAATGATAAACAATTGATGCGCTAAACAACATTATTTTTAAATATTTGATAAAATATGAAAAAATGGCGATGTATGACACAAAGAACTCATTATATATGCTAAAATACGAAGAAATTCATCCGTATTTTTAATTCCGGATGAATAACTACTATACGAACTATACACGTACGTATAGAAAACTCGAATTAATCAAATTGCGTATTTTTAAGCCGAACTTTTACTAACGTATTTTTAACCTAAAATCATATAATACACGTACGTACCGTATCGCGTTTTATTTCCGTCCCGTATTTTACTAACTATGCTTCTCGGAGATGGGTCAATCAGGTGCGCCATTACCCTTAATGGACACCCATGTGTTGGATCATGATATCTCCATATCAATCCAACCCCATACTAGTCTATAGATTATTATCCTATTAATCATTATACTGGACTAGGGATATTTAAGATAAACAACACAATTGTAAATCTAAGTACTTCATTATATTAAATATCCAATAAATAATACAATGAATGTTCTATCCAAAATAAATTCATACTAAACTACATTTCCTCTAGGGTATCTATTCCAATACCTATTGCAACGTCTCGCACTAAAAATATATGATACGAACATGAATCAAGCATATAAAATAGTTCATCATCAGTTTAAGTTACGAAAACATTAATCACAATTCATAATTCGACAAACGGCTCATCCCTAGCTACCATGGAAAATCTCGGATAGAGTACTTAGCTAGACATTATCATTATCACAATAGCAAGAGTTTGTGTGATCATGAGAAAGAACAAAGAAAAATAAGAGAAGAAGATATCAAACGAATGATTCTGAACTCCAAGTGTTCTCCAATCGCTTGGAAGTCTTCATCCTTCTTTCTCCAGCAGCAACCTTCACCTTTGTAAGTTCAAATGCAGGTTCAAGACTTGAAATAGATTGTCTATTTCAAGGCCTTGAAACAGCTTTCAAAGCCTTGAAACTGGCTGAGCTTCATATGCATGAACTTAGGGGGAGTTTCCGTACTTGATTCAACTCCTAAACCCCTGTTCATGATTAGATGATACTTGATGATGAAAGACAAAGTATTTTCACACAGTTTACGGGATCTGACATCATCTGTTTGACTCAGTTATGCTGGGTTTTTGTGTCTCCTATTTTATAGGAATCTGTTTCCTAACTTATGTTTCGCAGGAGTGGAAACTACTTGATGACTTGATTCTGTGATTGATCTGCTGTGTTTTAAATCCTCTTAACAAACTTCCAACAAGATCAAATCAATATCTTGGAAGATACTGGACTACTAGCCGTTGGAAGAAGCTGTTAGAAGAGTCAAGATTTAGAGCAAATATTCAGGAAAGTTTGTTGAGAAGATTCTGAAGATCTTCAATTCAAGCTGAGTGTTTAAAAGGATAACTGCTGAAGGAATTCGAAACAAGAACTACAGAGAAAATTGGCAGAGACACTCAAAACACTCAAGGATTGACAAGCAACAAAAAAGCAGATTCATATCTTTCAATCTAAGCATCAGAAGAACACTGCATACTCACTGCAGTTTCATTTCATGTGTTCGTCTTTTTATGAAAGTCATTTGTATATCATTATGATAATACGTATAGTTCTAATTCTCAGGGATTGTTCAAGGTGAATAATAGAGAATTATTAGTTAATCAGATAGCTAGGGCAGGTACTAGATAGGTTAGTGAGAACCACAAGTTGTAACAGAGTAAGGCATCTCTCTGTGCTTCAGATCTAAGGCTTAGATGTTGATTAATATGAATTGTGTTGAAAATACTACAGGTAGGAGATCTCCGAGGTAGAGACGTAGGTCCAAGTGGACTGAACTCTATATATCCTGTGTCTCTCGCATTTACTTTTCAGTTACATACTTAGAACTTTTGCAGCAATTGAAAACAGTTTCATTTCAAGGGCTTGAAACTCATTTAAAGTCATTGAAACAAACTTATTCTTTTCATAATCTAACTATTTTTCATTCCAAAGGCTTGAAACTCATTTCAAGGCCTTGAATCTCTTTACAAATCTTTTGAAACCACTTTTCTTGCAAAGTTTGGCAAAAGTCTGCATACTCTATTTAACCACCCCCCCCCCCCCCTTCTAGAGTATTGATCCTGTATTTCTACCTATTTTACACCCCTTCAACCTTCTAATTTCTTAAATTCGTTAAATCCTGAGCACGATTTTCTAAGTATTGTTGGCCGAATTTGCAATTCAGCCCCTCAAATTTGCAATCTTTGGACAGAATTGTAAGCTAATCTAGCGCGGGCCTTTTCTCCCTCATCCGGAATCCGTTTTGGGCCTATCTTAATTATATCGTTGTAAATCCATGGAGATTTAATTTACAATGGCATAGGCTTTGATCATAAATTCCTTCTGTACATTCATCAGATTCCGAAGAGTGAAGTCTAGTACAGAGCAGCCTTTGCAACTCTTCTTCGTTTATGCATCTTCTTATACAGACCATTTCTTCCTCGTCCGGTCTTAGATTGAGCTCAGTGATCTACAGTTAGTAAGAATTCTTAGCCTTCTTTCCTTTTCCACTGCTCTCACAACAGCAGTCCTTTTAGAACTCAAGATATCATCCAGATAGTGAAGGTTGGTCAGTTTCTCCTCTAACTTTGCTATTCCCGATCTTTTCTCATCTTCCGAAGTTCGTTCTCACTTCCAATCACTTCTCCGAGCCTCCGATACCTGATAAAAACAACAATAATATACCGGGATCATATTTGATATTTAAAATGCTCAAATCAATCACGAAAATGCCCAGATTCAACAATAATGCGCATAAAGCTTCTAATCATAAATATTTCACTTATCCGGCCAAATACTTATCAAAACGCATCGAGAATCACGCAAAACAGTAAATAATCAATATAAAACATAAATCCATGTGTGGAACTTTCAGTTTACAAAAGTATATATAGTTCCTTAATCTGACGCTTGGCCCCAAAAACATTAAGACGGTCTTTGAGTGTCTGATGGAGACTCAGTCTGGAAAGTCGATGAAGGAGAACGATCACTTAACCAGAAGTATTTTTAGGAAAATAAAAGGTAATAAATGAGTAATGGTGCAATACCCGACTTAATCTCCCGGCGATCTCACGAAAATTGCCACACCGTTCCACTATGGCCCCACCACTAAAATTTATCACATCTCTCTTTCTATGGTGTAAGTTCTCTTTCTCTCTCTCTCTCTCTCTCTCTCTCTCTCTCTCTCTCTCTCTCTCTCTCTCTCTCTCTCTCTCTCTCTCTCTCTCTCTCTCTCTCTCTCTCTCTCTCTTCCTCTCTGTTGTTTCCTACAAAAACCCATCCCCAACTCAACCATCACTCAAACCTCAATTCAACTCCCATGTCCAACCACCACACCAGGTGATTCCGGCGAGGATTGGCGCGAAACTTCACCCGGGCCGACCTTTGGTTCAGAAAGTAACCGCATAAATTGTCATCACATTCCTCCATCTTCCCCGTCACCATCAATACAACGTCCATGATTAACCACCCATACTCAACTATACCACATCTCCAGCCTCCGTGATCCCTGCCTCCAACCTCAACACTCTCATATTCATTGAATTCCAGCCTGAATTGCAATAGCATACCCTCTTTGTCTCAACAAAACACATGCATACCCGATTCTCACAAAACATCAACTCAATCCCCAAACCACGAATTACCCTAACCAACACAACTGATAGCTTGTATCACTTCATAGATTTAACCATCTTAAGATTATGAGTACAGTAGATGATTATGGTTTCTCTCAGGGAAGAGCTGCTAACAGACCTCCTCTCTTCTGTTGAGACAATTTTTTCAACTGGAAAGTTTTGATGAAAATGTTCATTATTGATCAAGATATGGAACTCTAGACTATCATCCATAATGGCCCTCATAATTTTTTACACCGTGAAGGATGGGGTTAGAACTCCCAAATCTGTAGACTCTCTTTCTTCATCTGAAATAGAACAATTTTCAAAAATTTATAAGGCTATGAATCTCTTATATTGTGCTTTGAGTGCAGATGAATTTAACAGGATCTCAAGTTGCAAGACTGCCAAGGAGATATGGGATAAGATTGTGGTAACCTTTTAAGGAACCATCCAAGTCAAGCAAACCAAGATCAACATATATCTCAGACAATATGAGCTATTCAAGATGAATGGAGATGAGTCAATTAGAGACATGTTCAAAAGATTCACTGACATTGTCAACAACCTTGATTCATTGGGAAAGCATATTTCCAATGAAGAGAATGTGAGGAAGATTCTAAGTCTTCCAAAGGAAAAATGGGAACCAAAGACTACTACTATTGAGGAAGCTCAATATCTCTCATCACTTCAACTTGATGACCTACGATGGAAGCTCCTCACACATAAGATATCCATGAGTGAAGTAGATGGAGGACTACCATAAGGTGTCAAGAACTTGGCTCTCAAGGAAAAAGAGAACGAGCCATTTCAAAGCCTTAAAACTGAGGATGATGATGAAGATCCAATTGCCTTGTGATAACCCCGTTTACGGTGTTATATTTACAATTAAAAGCTTACCGTTTTGCGTGATTTTCGGGTAATTTATAGTGGAAAAATGCTATGATCTTGAGTTATTTGTGAGCTTGAGCATAATGTCTAGTCCGGGCGTTTTCCAGTTTATTTGAGCTATTATTGTCACATTTTATGTCCGGTATCTTGTAGTTATGTGTTTTCAGATACCGGCGGCTTCCGACCGTGGAATGTCGACGAAAACGAACTTCGTAAACAATTAAAGCTCAAGAAATTGGCCAAGGAGATGACGAAAAGGAGGAACAAAGCAACAGCCTACTTCACCGCTACCATAACCTACACTGCCACCTCTTTGCTATAGCCATGACCACCAGTATCTAACCCACCATTACACAATTCCTTTACAAAACCAATTCACAACACAATCTTCACCAACAACCTGCAACATTAACAAAACCACCTCCAAACTACCTAACACCACCGATTACACCAGATCATACCCCACAATTCAACCAACACCTTTCTCCATCAACTACACAACTGCTACTTACACCCAGCCACCAATACATAACCCTCCCCAACTCACTGTACACCTCCTCACCCATTTCACCATCACGTAATTAATCCTAAACCCACCTAAGCTACTGCAACCACCATAAACTACCAACACACCACAACACACTTCCTACATAACCAAACTAACTACAACCTGTAACAGAAACCCAACTAACTAAACTAAAAACCAACTTAATTCACCATCACCACAGCCTCCTAGAACACCCAACACAAATTTAACCAATCTGAACCTCCACCTCAACATCACCGACTGATCCAACCCACCTGACTTCACTTCACCACTGTCCAATAACCCACCTGAGACAACCATTACACCTCCCTCATCTCAACTAAACCCAGTACACCATAGACATCAGACCACAAAATCAGCCACAGAACCATTGCAAATCTCTATACAACTCACCCACGGCCCAGCTCTGAAAGAACCACCGTTCCGAGACCACAAACTCAGCCACAACCATTGGCCTTCAACCAAATCCCAACCGAAGAGAAATCCAGCCATGGCCGCAGCAGAATCAAGGAAAGAAGAAGAAACCCAGAAGCCACGAAAGCGCAGAACAGAGCAAAGACTCAGCACCGAAGCCACGGAGACAAACCCAGAAGCATCAAAACAGAAAGAAGAAGAATCAAGAAGGCATTGCAAGAGGCAATCACAACAACAGTAGATGGCAAGAAGAGAAGCGAAGATCAGTGAAGCAAGAGAAAAAAAACCGTAAGAAAGAAGAGAACAGAGGAAGAATTGCGATCTAAGGCTCCAGGGGATTTTGCAATGATCTCGTGCGATATATAGTTCCAGGCGGTTATTTTTTTGGATAGGGCAGAAGTGAAATAAAGAGAAATTGAAGAAGAAGGGAGGTTGCGTGGGTTTTTATCTCTTAGGGTTTGGTAGTGACTCCAACATTGTTGGAGGGGCAAAAGTTGCAAAAAGAGGAAACTTCTCTCAAATATTATACGGGTCTGATTTATTGACCAAAGGGATTCTTTAATCAATGGGGCGATTCATTCAATTGGATGTGAGAAAAAAAAAAGGAACGACACCAGAAACGCAGAGGACGCCATTCACGAAGGAGAAGACGGACGAAGAAGACAAAGTTCCGGTTTATTTCTTCTTTTTTCTCTTCTCTTCTCATTAATTCTATGGAGAAACTCGTATTGTTTTTCTATATTATGCGTAGGTAAATAATTTTGCTAGCTTCTATGGGAAAGAACCTAGGGTTTATGCACTAGACTTTTCCGGATTCAGTATTTGATTCATGTTTCGTTTCTTTTAATTTTATTGTTCTTCTTTGTTTATCGTATATCTTGATCACTATGGCTATTGACACGTCTTAGGTGACAAGAACAACTTTAGAAGAAGAATCAATAGGTTATTATATTTGTAGCTTAAAGACTATCGACTAGTTAGTTGGATTGATTGTTCTTAACTTAATACGTAGCGTAAAAGGAGTCGCGAACCGGTTAGGCTAGCTTTCTAGGTGGGTGCTTGAGAGAGACTTTACCGGATACGAAAGAGAACATGAAATTAGTCTTAAATCATTGAGACTGAGAGGTGAGATGATAGGACTAGTCGTGTGAGGGTAGATTCGATTGTTTAGCGTTAGACTTGGGAATTGGTGGACAGAGAGGACCCAGTGATCGTCTTAACGTTAGGCGGTTAGAACCATATCGGTAGACGTGGTGGACCGACAGGACCCGTAGTCGACTGATATGCAGAGCGACATGAGACCGAGAGGAGATTTCCAGTACTATTACCCGACACAACTAATTAGATGATAGCGTGTTTCAGTACTATATCCGAAACTGTCTAAAACCCTAGAGGATCTATAGATCACCTAGTTATTTCTCCATATTTGTTATTAATCAGAAAAAAATACAAAAATATTAGTTAGTTGTTTATTTCAATTCTTAATCAAATTCTTCCTCCCTGTTAGAGTACTCTAAATTAATCGACTAACTAAACAATCTCACGTCTGTCCATGTGGGTTCGACAACCTGAGTTTTAAATACTCAATCATTAGTACTTTGACCGTGCACTTGCGTACACACGTAAGAAATCGTGTCAAGTTTTTGGCGCCGTTCCCAGGGACAACGGTAGATTATTTAGTTAGGAGTTAGTTATGAGTACTTTTTATTTAGATATTATTTTTATCTTCTTTCATATCTCTGTGCTTCACTGTTATCTTTTGAGTATGTTTTCTCTGGAACGCATGGAGCTGTCCCCAACGCAGCTGAATGAAATCACCAAGTGTGGGGGTGTGGATGAAATGCGTGCACTGAATGAAGAATATCAAGAAGTGAAGCAGAATGAGTACTACTGGGATGACTTCATGGAGATAGATGCCTTCGAGCCCAGTAGAACGGTGTGGAAGTTGATCAAAAAGAAAAAAGTGTAAAATGAAAAGAGTCAGCTTCTACACTTCTCTACCATCTTTAGAGCACAGGGGTGCGCTTGAGAAGAAAGTTCTGGAAAAGAGATGGTGGAAGAAAAATAAGTGGAGGGATAAAGCATCCTCCACGTTCCTAGACGGTTGAGGTAACCGGGTCGGGCTGTCGACCTTAAATTACAAGCGCTGGTTGGGAGGCAACCCAACATTAGATTAGGATATTTATTATTTCATTTTGTTTTTTTTTAGTTCTCCATACTTGATTTTGAGAGGTGAGAGAGAGGGGTTGATGAGTTGTCTAGTTTTGCAGGTAATGTTAGCGAAGAGTCTACCCCAGTGTGCCATGGCACATTTGACCCACATGGGGACTCTTGAGGGAGTTGGGGATTTTTCATGCATTTTTGCATGATGGAGCAGTCTACCCCGGTGTGCGAGGCACACACGACCTTAGGGGAGTTACATTGTAGCATGGTGTAGCTTGGGGATTGCTCAGTTCATCTTCATCAGCGGGAAACTGTCAACGGTCCACAAGACCCCTTCTTGTTGCAGTTTCGCGAACACGGTGCCCATGGTGTTCCGGGCACCTCAGGTATCTCTTACTCTCTCGGCGTCTACGTTTTAAGCGTTAATTATGGAGATCTACCGCCTACACATTTAAGCGATGAGTCCTCTTATTATATCTCTAAATTCGTTGAGGACAACGAAATGCTTAAGTGTGGGGGATGGGGGTTGTGTATATTTTGCTAGCCATGTCTGTTTGTATAGCCTGTTACATATAGATTGTGTAGTGTTGTGAGTAGTGTGGTTAGTGTAGAATGTTTGATATAGTGTCGTATTGTGTTAGTATTGTTAGTTATGCATTGTTTTCACTTTTAACTATTGAGTCTCCCTACCCATGTTATGTGATTAGTAGAGTTGGCCAATGCATATAGAGTTAGGAAAATATGGAAAAATAGAAAAAAAAAAGAAAAGTGAAAAATCATAAAAATTAAAAAAATTGAAATTTTTTAGAATATGGGCAATTGATGAAGCTAGAAACCAAAGAGAGTTCAGTGAAAGAGTCTTTGAGAATAGGACGCACCGTAGTAGGAAAAGCCTTAATTGTAGCATCTTGCGCACCTGTTTCACGAAAGGATGTCCCGGGTATTCAGGAAAATGTGGAAAGTAGACGAGGGCATACCTTTAGTTCCTATATTGTGCTAGGATGATTTAGTCCTAAGGTAGTTGAATAGTCTTTTTTCGGTGGAAACTTGTGGCCTCTTGTAAATCTGGGGTGGACCTTCGTGTAGAGTTAGTTCCATGTGGTACAATGCTTTAGCCTAAGTGAATTTAGGGAGTGTACACCACCATCCCTTACGGCGGTTTCAAGAGTTAACCGAAAAAGCCCACACTTAGTTGCTCTAAATGTACGGTTGAAAAAAATTTAGAAGAGAATTAAAAAAAAAAAGAATCAAAATCTTCTCTTGGATTAGATACGGTGAACAACCTAATGTGCCTCCGTTCACGTGGGGAAATTGGAATCAATCCAATTAGAGTGTCTAAAGAAAATTAAAGTCAAGCCGTATTACACGGAGTTGTGTCTCCCTTAACAGGAACAATTTGCATTCACATGAAATAACGGCTAAGAGGGTCTGAAAACCTCAAATGACTTGGCGACGAAAGACTACCATAAGACTAAGGATGCCTAGACCATCTGAGCTAAAGGACGTGCCCAGATCTCGGTTTGAGTTTGGTGGATGTTTGGGGACCCCTTAGTGAACTTGTGCGTAGGATCATTCTACTTCAATTTCTTGCTATTGGTTGTGAAATTTCGAAAGAGACTTGTGAGAGCTTGATGATTTTGGTTCATGATAGCGAGATTGCCCGATCTCTAAAGTAAAAAAAAAAAAAAAAAGGTATTTGTGTTGTTTCAGTATTTGCATTGTGAACTAATCGAGTTGCATTGTATAGAGCATGTGGATTGCATAGTCGTGTGTGTGAGTTCTTTGTGTCACGTGGCTAGTAAAGTTGTTTGCAAAACGGTGGATTGAAAATCACAGTGTGAGCGAATTTGAATGAGATTTTGCTCGGGACGCGCAAAAAGGTAGTGTGGGGGGTATTTGACAACCCCATTTACGGTGTAATATTTATAATTAAAAGCTTACCGTTTTGCGTGATTTCCGGGTAATTTATAGTGGAAAAATGCTATGATCTTGAGTTATTTGTGAGCTTGAGCATAATGTCTAGTCCGGGCATTTTCCAGTTTATTTGAACTATTATTGTCGCATTTTATGTCCGGTATCTTGTAGTTATGTGTTTTCATATACCGGAGGCTTCCGACCGTGCAATGTCGACGAAAACAAACTTCGGAAACAATTAAAGCTCAAGAAATTGGCCAAGGATATGACGAAAAGGAGGAACAAAGCAGCAGCCTACTTCACCTCTACCATAACCTACACTGCCACCTCTTTGCTATAGCCATGACCACCAGTATCTAACCCACCATTACACAATTCCTTTACAAAACCAATTCACAACCCAATCTTCACCAACAACCTGCAACATTAACAAAACCACCTCTAAACTACGTAACACCACCGATTACACCAGATCATACCCAACAATTCAACCAACACCTTTCTCCATCAACTACACTACTGCTACTTACACCCAGCCACCAATACATAACCCTCCCCAACTCACTGTACACCTCCTCAACCATTTCACCATCACCTAATTAATCCTAAACCCACCTAAGCTACTGCAACCACCATAAACTACCAACACACCACAACACACTTCCTACATAACCAAACTAACTACAACCTATAACACAAACCCAGCTAACTAAACTAAAAACCAACTTAATTCACCATCACCACAGCCTCCTAGAACACCCAACACAAATTTAACCAATCTGAACCTCCACCTCAACATCACCGACTGATCCAACCCACCTGACTTCACTTCACCACTGTCCAATAACCCACCTGAGACAACCATTACACCTCCCTCATCTCAACTAAACCACGTACACCATAGACATCAGACCAAAAAATCAGCCACAGAACCATTTCAAATCTCCATACAACTCACCCACGACCCAGCTCTGAAAGAACCACCGTTCCGAGACCACAAACTCAGCCACAGCCATTTGCCTTCAACCAAATCCCAACCGAATAGAAATCCAGCCATGGCCGCAGCAGAATCAAGGAAAGAAGAAGAAACCCAGAAGCCACAAAAGTGCAAAACAGAGCAACGACTCAGCACCGAAGCCACGGAGACAAACCCAGAAGCATCAAAACAGAAAGAAGAAGAAGCAAGAAGGCATTGCAAGAGGCAATCACAACAACAGTAGATCGCAAGAAGATAAGCGAAGATCAGTGAAGCAAGAGAAAAAAAAAAACGTAAGAAAGAAGAGAACAGAGGAAGAATTGCGATCTAAGGCTCCATGGGATTTCGCATTGATCTCGTGCGAAATATAGTTCCAGGCGGTTATTTTTGTGGATAGGGAAGAAGTGAAATAAAGATAAATTGAAGAAGAAGGGAGGTTGCGTGGGTTTTTATCTCTTAGGGTTTGGTAGTGACTCCAACATTGTTGGAGGGGCAAAAGTTGCAAAAGGAGGAAACTTCTCTCAAATATTTTACGGGTCTGATTTATTGACCAAAGGGCTTCTTTAATCAATGGGGCGATTCATTCAATTGGACGTGAGACAAAAAAAGGAACGACACCAGAAACCGAGGACGCCATTCACGAAGGAGAAGACGGAAGACGAAGTTTCGGTTTATTTCTTCTTTTTCTCTTCTCTTCTCATTACTTCTATGGAGAAACTCGTATCTTTTTTCTATATTATGCGTAGGCAAATAATTTTGCTAGGTTCTATGGGGAAGAACCTAGGGTTTATGCACTAGACTTTTCCGGATTCAGTATTTGATTCATGTTTCGTTTATTTTAATTGTATTGTTCTTCTTTGTTGATCGTATATCTTGATCACTATAGCTATTTACACGTCTTAGTTGACAAGAACAACTTTAGGAAGAAGAATTAATAGGTTATTAGATTCGTAGCTTAAAGACTATTGACTAGTTAGTTGGATTGATTGTTCTAAACTTAATACTTAGCGTAAAAGGAGTCGCGAACCGGTTAGGTTAGCTTTCTAGGTGGGTGCTTGAGAGCGACTTTACCGGATACGAACGAGAACATGAAATTAGTCCCAAATCATTGAGACTGAGAGGTGAGATAATAGGACTAGTCGTGTGAGTGTAGATTCCATTGTTTAGCGTTGACACGAATTCAGACGTGTTACCGCAAGTGCACGGTTCAAGTAATATAGGGTAGTATTTCAACCCCGAGTTATCGATCCCACGAGAACAAGATTGAGATTATTTAATTAGTTATTAACTTAGAGTACTGTAACAGGAGGAAGAATTATGATTTTAAGAGTTGTCACCCTCAAACAAAAATAAACAACTAAACTAATATTTTTGGGTTTTTTAATTTATTAAACAAATATGGAAAAACTAGGTCTTCTCTAGATCACCTAGGGTTGTAGACGATTTTCGGATTAGCTATGTAACACGTTAATCCTATTCTAGTTAAGCCGGGTAATAGTACTGACGATATCCTCTCGGTCTCATGTCGTTCTACGTCACGGTTTACTTGGTGTCCTGTCGGTCCACCTACATCTACCGGTCCGTTCTAGTAGGCTAACGACAGTGCACGGAATGATGTCCTCTCAGACCACCACCACACGAACACCTCACTATCTCCTACCGAATCTACCCGCTAAGGCTAATCCTACACACTTCTCTTCTCAGTCTCAGTGATTAAGGATTGTTGTTCATATCTCATCACAACTAGGTCTAAGTCGCTCTCACGCACTCGCTAGCTTATTAACAAGTTCGGTTAATTACTCCATTCTTGCCAAGGGTTAAGCATACCATATGAACAATAACTAGAACAAAAATTAACATTAAGCAAGATTACAATCTAAGAATAAACCCTAAGTTCATGAATATCAATTCCTAACATAGTCGTGTCAATAGACTACACTCATTAACAACTTCATGAAATTAAACTTCATCCAGTAGATCAAAATCCAAAAGCATGAGACAAGTCTTAAAATTCGGAAAACATATTGTCTACATAAACCCTAGGCTTTCTAGAGAAGCCTATCAAAACGTCTAAATACTACTTGAAATCGTAGCAAAGAAATAGAGTTTCTCCATACAAGTGATTAAAAGATGGAAGAAGAGATCAAACGCTAGAAATCGGGAAGATTGGCGCGATCCGGGCTCTTCTCCTTGCTTGAGGTTGCTCCCAATGGAGTCTCCTTGCTCTTCTCCTTGATCGTGGCTCTCAATAGGCGTGAATGATGAATATTTCCGTCCTTAGGTCTGTTGGAATAGATGCCCTAGAGGCAATCTAGTTTAGTATGAATTTGTAATTGGCTAGAAATTCATTTATTATTTATTGGATATTTAATATAATGAAGTCCTTAGATTTACAATTGTGTTGTTTATCTTAAATATCCCTAGTCAAGTATAATGATTAAATGGGACAATCATCTATAGACTAGTATGGGGTTGGATTGGTATGGAGATATCACGATCCAACACATAGGTGTGCATTACGGAATGTTGCACTGGATTGACCCATTACCGAGAAGGCTACATACACGTTATGTTGAGTCACAAGTGCTTCTCGGGTACAATGGTATTGTCATCCTTAGACTTGAAGTCACTAGATATTCTAGTTGTGGATCATTGTGATCTTGGTAGCGTTAAACGCTACACCGTAACTGGGTAGTTATAAAGGCGTGTACTGGATACAATGAGAAGCAAGCTTAGAGATCGTAGTGGACGTAGAGAGGATTTGCCCCTCCCACATAACGGGAGTAAATATCCAAGGCCACTCGAGGATAGTGCTTATAGAATGTCTGGCCAGACTCAAATAAATCAATATATAGGATATTGATGTTATTTGCACGAATAAGGCTATTCCATGGATCGAGAAACTAGGGATTGGATATACGAGTGTGACTTGTATGTCTCGTGTCCAATCCGGATATGGAGGCAAAGGGATGAGACAATTACTTGTACAAGGTTGTCTAGATGACTATTCTATTAGTTGGCTAGAATGGATGTTTTGCTAGAAACCGCTCCATATTAGCAAAGAGTTGCTACCAACTAGATAGAACCTATGGGGTCACACGCTATATAGAGTTGTACTAGATTGTGGAATTAATTAATTGGATTAATTAATTAGAAGGATCACTTTGCAAACCCTTGCAAACTTAGTAGGGACTAATTTGCAAGGAAGGGACTAAATTGAATTCTAGTAGGACTAGAATAAGTCTTTTAGGTAGTTAACAAGGAGTTGTTGGACTATATAAAGGACCCTCCTCCTTCCTTCCCTACACACTTTATGCTCTAGAGAGAACATAACAAGAGTAGGAGAGAACAAAGGAGAGAGAGAGCAAGCCACAAAGAGGGACGCCGCCCCCTTTGCCGCCGCCCCTTGTCCCCGACGCCACAAAGGGCCGAACCCCCTTTTGGTGCCTCGTTTTGCGTGATTCCTTCACCCTCCTTTCAATCCGGGCTAGCACCAAGGAGATTGGAGATCTAGGAACAACTCTAGGCGTGGATCAACTATAGAGAACGTGACACTATTCGCGTTTGAAGTCATCAAGGAGAACCCAAAGGTGTGTTTATGATTTCTTACCTTCACTATCGTTATGCATCTAGACTTGTGATCCTTGGAGGGTTTTGCATGGTTGTTTGTTTGATTATGCTTCCGTTTGCGCGATCCATGAATCAAAACCCTACAGTGGTATCAGAGCCTGGTTCATAGAGCATAAACGTAGTTTATGTGTTACATTCTTGTTGTTTTACACCTTAATTTGTTGTTTATCGCGTAAAACAAGACAAATCAAGCATTGGATGCAATTTGTCAAAGAATTAATCAAAACAAGACCCAATTATTGCATTGGATGCATGAATTGGTGAGTTTGAGAAATTTTAGGATCTTAGATCTAGTGTTTGGGCATCCTTGGGGAAGAAGGAGTTCTCCCACAACAAGGAAACAACCAAACTTGGGCTCCAAGCAAGGAGGTTGTTTTGGAAACAACCTCCACAAGGAAGGTTCGGCCCCTAGGGAGCCGCCCCCCTTGCTTGCCGCCCAAGCTTGGCGCCCTAAGGGGGCGGGCGGCCCTAACCCGCGGGCCTAGCTTGCGGGTTTTGGGCCGGGCCGGCCCTAGGGCTTTATGGTTCACTTATTTGGGCCCGGGCAATTGGATTGTTGGGCCCATGGACCGTTTTAACCCTAGAAATCCTAAAATCAATTAAAATTGACCAAGCGCGTTAAAATTGGATTTTAACTGTTTATGTGCAAATCACATGGTGATTGGATATGGCCTTAGGATGTGGTTTGATGTGGATGTTTAATTTTGTGGTTTGGTTTTACGGCCTGCGAGCTGATCAATTAATTGTAATAATTAATTAGGGTTTTATGGCCTGCGTGCCATTTTTTTTCTCAACTTGTGAGATTTATTTTATTTAGTTTAGATATTAGCTAGTGCTAGATAAAGTAGATTGTTAGCCAAGATTGGAGAAAAGAAGCCCAAAGCCAAAGAAGCCACAAAAGATGGAGCATGGAGCATGGAGCATTCCACATGACTATGAAGGATGGACCAAAAGATCAAGACGCATGGAGATGTGTGTTTGTTTAGGGTTCATAGATAATTCCATTGGCTTGGAATTATCTTAGTCTAGAAAAGGCCATATCCACATCACGTTTAATTTCTGTTTTGTGGTTGTTTATTTATTGTCTTATTATTTGTGTGGTTGGTGTATGGATGATGCATGCAATTAGGATAATAAGATAATTAGACAACCCGGATCTATTATTTGGAGTTGTGCCCAAACTCAAATAGATAGATTAGTTGATATTGATCAACAAAATAATTAAAATTGAAGAAAAATCCCTCAAATTTTAAAATATTGTGTTCTTGCCTTCTCGTTATTTAAACACTCATTATCATCATTATTTATCAAGTTCGTGCGTGCCAAAGCATGGCGACTTGGTTCATAATGATGGAATGCGATGGCACGTAACAATGTGCAATTGTTTAGATAAGAGGTTGAGCACAACTAGGCTATTAATTTGATTAAGAAACCTAGAGGCAATCAATTGGGATTATCCATATGGATGGATAAATAAGGAGTTATTTGCCCGATTGAACCAAGAGTTGCATATGGGATGCAATTGGAATTGTTCCTACCTAAGAAGTAATCGAATTATGGGTGACTTGCCAAAGCAAGCTCATAAGGAGATGAAAAAGATGGATCTTGGCCCACTAGAAAATATAAGGATATTTTCCGCATTAATATCTTGAGGGTTATTAATCCGTAGTAAAATAGTGGGAGCTATATTTAATAAACTAGCCATTATTAAATATAGTCAAAAATTCACAAATACTAAAACTTGCGTATTTTCCTTTTTGTAGAATTCCAAATGGCAAACAACTCATCGAGTTCACAACATTCCCTACGATCTGTCCTTGAGAAGGACAAGCTCTCAGGAACCAACTTTCTCGATTGGTACAGAAACTTGAGAATTGTTCTCAAACAAGAGAAGAAGCTGTACGCAATAGAGGAGCAAGTTCCAGAAGGTCCAGAGAATCAGACACCTGCTGCCTTAAAGGCGTATCAAAAGCGTGTTGATGACGCTAATGATGCGGCCTGCCTAATGCTTTGCACCATGACCTCTGAGCTTCAGAAGCAACATGAGAACATGAATGCTGTCGATATGATCGAACATCTAAAGCAGCTCTTCCAAGAGCAGGCAAGGGTAGAGAGGTATGAGGTCTCAAAGGCACTGTTCAAATGTCATCTGGCAGAAGGGAACCCGGTGGGACCCCATGTACTCCGAATGATCGGGTACTTGGAGAATCTCGCCCGGCTTGGGTTCCCGGTCGGCCAAGAGTTGGCAACCGATCTCGTGTTGCAATCGTTGCCCGAGAGTTATGGACAGTTCATTATGAACTATAACATGAACGAGATCGTTAAACCACTGCCAGATTTGCTCAACATGTTGAGGACGGCTGAACAGAGCATCAACAAAGGTAAGGGCAAGGCCATTATGATGGTGCATAAAGGAAAGGGTAAAAGGTTTGCCTCTTCCTCCAAGGGCAAAGGCAAGTCAGTTGCTAAGTCCAAGGAACAAGCCCTTAAGCCTGTTGGTGGGATTGCCAAGGTCGTGACTAAGGGTGAATGTCACTACTGTAGTCAACCTGGACACTGGAGGAGGAACTGCCCAAAATATCTGGAGGACAAGCGGCTTGGAATAGTGATTCCACCACCACCAGGTATTTTTGTTGTAGATGTCAATTTAACTGTCTCTACATCATGGGTATTAGATACTGGATGTGGATCTCATATTTGTCGAAATATGCAGGATCTAAAGAGAAGTAAAAGATTGGCTAAAGGGGAGGTAGATCTGCGCGTTGGGAATGGAGCAAAGGTTGCTGCGTTGGCCATAGGCGTTTGCGAGCTATCTCTGCCTTCAGGATTAGTTTTAGAATTAAATAATTGCTATTTTGTGCCTGCTATGAGCAGAAACATTATTTCTATTTCTTGTTTGGACAAGGAAGGTTTTATTATTTCAATAAAGAACAATTGTTGTTCCTTTTATTTGAATAATATTCACTATTTTAGTGCGCAATTATTTAATGGACTTTATGTCCTTGATCTAAGTAATCCTGTCTACAACATTAATACCAAGCGGATTAAAATAAATGATTTAAATCCTGCTTATTTATGGCATTGTCGTTTAGGCCACATAAATGAGAAAAGTGTATCTAGACTCCATAAGGATGGATTGCTAGACTCATTCGATTTTGAATCATATGAGACATGTGAAGCTTGTTTATTGGGAAAAATGACAAAGTCCCCTTTCAATAAGAAAGGTGAAAGGACTAGTGAGCAATTAGCACTCATACATACCGATGTGTGTGGGCCATTTGCCACGCCTGCCAGGGGTGGTTATGTCTACTTCATTACGTTTACTGATGATTACAGTAGATATGGATTTGTGTACCTTATGAGGGCAAAATCCGAATCCTTTGAAGTGTTCAAAGAATTCAAGAATGAAGTAGAGAAGCAACTTGGCAAAAGTATCAAGGCTCTACGATCGGATCGTGGAGGAGAATACTTGAGCCAAGAGTTTGACGACTATCTTAGAGAGTGTGGGATCGTGTCCCAACTCACTCCACCCGGAACACCACAATGGAATGGCGTGTCCGAGAGGAGGAATCGAACCCTATTGGATATGGTTCGGTCTATGATGTGTCAAACCGATCTTCCATTATCATTTTGGGGCTACGCTCTATTAAGTGCAGCTTTTACCATTAACCGTGTTCCATCTAAATCAGTCATGAAGACACCATATGAGATGTGGAGTGGGGGGCGTCCCACACTGTCGTTCATGAGGATTTGGGGCTGCGATGTCTATGTAAAACGTTTACAATCAGACAAGCTAGGGCCTAAATCGGATAAGTGTAAATTTGTGGGGTACCCTAAGGAAACTAAGGGATACTACTTCTACAATCCAAGCGAGAACAAAGTGTTTGTTGCTCGGACCGGCGTGTTTCTAGAAAGAGAGTTTGTCTCTAAAGAAGCAAGTGGGAGGAATGTAGAACTTGAAGAAGTTCAAGAACCACAAATCACAGAACCGATTATGGAACATGAACAGGAATCACAAGCAGTTGTGGATCCACCTGTTCAGGTAACACAAGAGCTTCGTAGATCTAGTAGAGTGCGCCAGGAACCCGAGAGGTACGGACTTCTCGTAACTGATTCCGGTGACACGATGCTCATAGACGATGAGCCTACTACCTATGAGGAGGCCATGAATGGCCCAGACTCGCAGAAGTGGCTTGAAGCCATGAGATCCGAGATGGAATCCATGTATGCCAACAAAGTATGGACTTTGGTGGAACCACCTGATGGGGCGCGGCCCATAGGGTGCAAGTGGGTCTTCAAGAAGAAGATCGACATGGATGGTAATGTGATTACCTATAAGGGCCGATTGGTGGCTAGAGGATTCAGACAGATTCATGGTATTGACTATGATGAAACCTTTTCACCAGTCGCTATGACCAAATCCATCCGAATCCTACTTGCGATTGCAGCATACTACGACTATGAGATTTGGCAGATGGATGTCAAAACAGCATTCCTTTATGGGAATCTCCTCGAGGACGTGTATATGATACAGCCGGAGGGTTTTGAGGATCCAAAGCAAGCCAACAAAGTGTGTAAACTGCAACGATCCATTTATGGATTGAAGCAAGCTTCTAGGAGTTGGAATCGACGTTTTGATGAAGTGGTCAAAGAGTTTGGCTTCATCAGAAACGAAGATGAATCTTGTGTCTACAAGAAGGTTAGTGGGAGCTCTGTAGCTTTTCTGGTCTTGTATGTGGATGACATACTACTCATTGGAAACGACATTCCCATGCTGCAATCTGTGAAAGATTGGCTAGGAAAGTGTTTCTCAATGAAAGACTTAGGGGAAGCAGCCTATATACTCGGTATAAAGATCTATAGAGATAGATCTAAGAGGTTGCTAGGCCTAAGTCAAAGTACATATATTGACAAGGTGTTGAAACGGTTCAACATGCAAGATTCCAAGAAGGGATTCTTGCCCATGTCACATGGAATCACTCTTTCGAAGAGTGGTTGTCCTTCCAATGAGATTGAGAAGGAACGCATGAGTAGGATTCCCTATGCCTCGGCCATAGGATCCATCATGTACGCCATGTTATGTACTAGACCAGATGTGTCATATGCCTTGAGTATGACAAGCAGATACCAATCCAATCCGGGTGAGAGTCACTGGATTGCTGTCAAGAACATCCTAAAGTACTTGAGAAGAACTAAGGATGCTTTCTTGATGTTTGGCGGTGAGGAAGAGTTGCGTGTAAGGGGTTACACTGATGCAAGCTTCCAAACCGATAGAGATGACTTTAGATCACAGTCGGGATATGTGTTTTGCCTGAATGGAGCAGCGGTGAGCTGGAAGAGTTCCAAGCAAGAGACGGTAGCTGATTCTACAACAGAGGCTGAGTACATTGCTGCAAATGGCGCAGCAAAGGAGGCTGTTTGGATCAGAAAGTTTGTTTCTGAACTTGGTGTGGTCCCTAGCATTGCGGATCCAGTGGAGTTGTTCTGTGACAACACTGGGGCGATCGCGCGATCAAAGGAAACTAGGTCACACCAGAAGTCCAAGCACGTGCTCAGGAAGTTCCATCTGATTCGAGATATTATCGATAGAGGAGACGTTCGGGTATGCAAGATTCCTACAGATGATAATCTGTCAGACCCGCTTACAAAGCCTCTCACGCAGTGGAAGCATGAAGGGCACACTAGGAGTATGGGCATACGAGATGCGCCAGATTGGCTCTAGTGCAAGTGGGAGACTGTTGGAATAGATGCCCTAGAGGCAATCTAGTTTAGTATGAATTTGTAATTGGCTAGAAATTCATTTATTATTTATTGGATATTTAATATAATGAAGTCCTTAGATTTACAATTGTGTTGTTTATCTTAAATATCCCTAGTCAAGTATAATGATTAAATGGGACAATCATCTATAGACTAGTATGGGGTTGGATTGGTATGGAGATATCACGATCCAACACATAGGTGTGCATTACGGAATGTTGCACTGGATTGACCCATTACCGAGAAGGCTACATACACGTTATGTTGAGTCACAAGTGCTTCTCGGGTACAATGGTATTGTCATCCTTAGACTTGAAGTCACTAGATATTCTAGTTGTGGATCATTGTGATCTTGGTAGCGTTAAACGCTACACCGTAACTGGGTAGTTATAAAGGCGTGTACTGGATACAATGAGAAGCAAGCTTAGAGATCGTAGTGGACGTAGAGAGGATTTGCTTCTCCCACATAACGGGAGTAAATATCCAAGGCCACTCGAGGATAGTGCTTATAGAATGTCTGGCCAGACTCAAATAAATCAATATATAGGATATTGATGTTATTTGCACGAATAAGGCTATTCCATGGATCGAGAAACTAGGGATTGGATATACGAGTGTGACTTGTATGTCTCGTGTCCAATCCGGATATGGAGGCAAAGGGATGAGACAATTACTTGTACAAGGTTGTCTAGATGACTATTCTATTAGTTGGCTAGAATGGATGTTTTGCTAGAAACCGCTCCATATTAGCAAAGAGTTGCTACCAACTAGATAGAACCTATGGGGTCACACGCTATATAGAGTTGTACTAGATTGTGGAATTAATTAATTGGATTAATTAATTAGAAGGATCACTTTGCAAACCCTTGCAAACTTAGTAGGGACTAATTTGCAAGGAAGGGACTAAATTGAATTCTAGTAGGACTAGAATAAGTCTTTTAGGTAGTTAACAAGGAGTTGTTGGACTATATAAAGGACCCTCCTCCTTCCTTCCCTACACACTTTATGCTCTAGAGAGAACATAACAAGAGTAGGAGAGAACAAAGGAGAGAGAGAGCAAGCCACAAAGAGGGACGCCGCCCCCTTTGCCGCCGCCCCTTGTCCCCGACGCCACAAAGGGCCGAACCCCCTTTTGGTGCCTCGTTTTGCGTGATTCCTTCACCCTCCTTTCAATCCGGGCTAGCACCAAGGAGATTGGAGATCTAGGAACAACTCTAGGCGTGGATCAACTATAGAGAACGTGACACTATTCGCGTTTGAAGTCATCAAGGAGAACCCAAAGGTGTGTTTATGATTTCTTACCTTCACTATCGTTATGCATCTAGACTTGTGATCCTTGGAGGGTTTTGCATGGTTGTTTGTTTGATTATGATTCCGTTTGCGCGATCCATGAATCAAAACCCTACAAGGTCGTTCTTGAATCATAACCCGCAGAAGTCTTCAGTAATTGCACAAAAACCCCCTGAAATCTGCTCCTGACTTCAAAACGCGATATCTTCTTCGTCCAAACTCTGATTTATCTCCGTGACCTATCGATGGAAAGCTCTCTGAGTCTACTTTCATATGGCACTGATCTCACCCCAAAATGAGTTTTAGAACTCCGGGTATGATCAAAATAATTCAAGCTGGTCATCCAAGCTCCTCCAATTCGGCTTCTCTTGACTCCACTTGAGCTCCCGTTGTTTCCGAAGTTCGTTCCATGCCTCCTATCAACCGATTAGCATCCGTCCCTGCCAAAACAACATGAACAAACATACCAAGCGGTTATATTTGACAAATAACAATGAAATATGCATAGAAAACGCCCGGACTTACAATATAGCACATGGTGAACAACAAGTGATAAAACGACCTTTATTCTCTAACATTAGGCTCAAATCATTCTCAAATGCCTATTAGCATGTGGTAAATGCTAAAGAATTATAGCCCCTAAAAGGTGCTATCAAGCGTTAGACTTGGGAATTGGTGGACCGAGAGGACCCAGTGATCGGCTTAACGTTAGGCGGTTAGAACCATATCGGTAGACGTCGGTGGACCGACATGACCCGTAGTCGACTGATAGGCAGAGCGACACGAGACCGAGAGGAGATTGTCAGTACTATTACCCGACACAACTAATTAGATGATAGTGTGTTTCAGTACTATATCCGAAACTGTCTAAAACCCTAGAGGATCCAAAGATCACCTAGTTATTTCTCCATATTTGTTATTAATCAGAAAAAAATACAAAAATATTAGTTAGTTTTTTATTTCAATTCTTAATCAAATTCTTCCTCCCTGTTAGAGTACTCTAAATTAATCGACTAACTAAACAATCTCGAGTCTGTCCATGTGGGTTCGACAACCTGAGTCTCAATCTTTATTACTTCGACCGTGCACTTGCGTACACACGTAAGAAATTGTGTCACCTTAATTTCCAAATCCTTGACCAGAATCCTTAAAATGAAGAAAAACTTTGGAAAAAAGGATTTCAACAAAGATAGACATAGATTCTCCAGTGGCAAGGCAAAGACTACAAAGGTAAATCTTCTTCACAAGGTAGTAAGCCTAAAGTCATGAATTGCTTTCAGTGTGGTGATGCAGGACACTTGATCAGAGACTGTCCACACAAGAAGACCAAGAAATTTCATAAGAAATATCATGATAGAAGAAAGAAAGTTATGATAGCCTCATGGAGTGATTCAGACACATCAAGTGACTCTGAATCTGAAGAAGAACATGCCAACATATACTTTATGGCCAAGCATGATGAAAGTACTGAAAAGAAAATTGAGGTAATGGTAAACTGCTTGATTTCAAAACCAACATAAGCCCTCTCTAATTATCTTAGAACAATGCTTACAAATGAAGAGGACTATCTGAAAGAAATTAGAGTTTTGAAAGAAAAATTTCATGAGCAAGCAAAAGAGAATTTACATCTTGTTTGCCTGAATCAGAATCTTGAATCTCTCAGAAGAAGACTGACAGTGATTTCAAGGCCTTGAAAACCAATTTCAAAGCCTTGAAAACACAAGTCGAAGAAGTATTCACTGCGAACTCTCTCTTGAGTGACGTCATTGTTAATCATAGACATCAAGTTGATGAATTGGATAAACAAAAGACTACTCTAACTAAGAAACTTCAAGAATCTGAATTGCTCAAAGAAAAACTTGCAGGCTCAGAACACAACTTGAACTTGATTCTTGGAGGTAGCTTAAAGTATGTTCACAAAAATGGTATTGGATACAATCCAAATTTTCCAAAGAAGATCAATACCAGATTTGTGAAAGCTGGAAACAAAACATCTCCTAAGTGCCATTACTGCAGTATGATTGGTCATGTTAAGATGAATTGTCCTTTTAGAAGAAGAGACTCTCACATAATGAGGAACACTTTTCCCTTTCAACTCAAAGGACAAGTTAGACAGATTTGGGCTCCTAAAGGGGTTAGACCACCTAGCATGGTTGAACCAGAATATGAATCTAAATTTAGCACTTGGTCTAACAGTTGGGTAAAGCAGTGAATGGTGTTTGCAGGGTGTCACCAAGATCAAAGAGCAAAAATGGTTTATGGACAGTGGTTGCTCAAGACATATGAGTGGAAAGATCTCTATTCTCAAAACTGAAAGAGCAAACAGAAGGATCAATTACACTTGGTGACAAAGGAAAATGCAACATTCTTGGTATTGGTAAAGTTGGTACAAATTCTCAAAATTCTATTTCTGATGTATATCTTGTTGATGGCTTGAAATTTAATTTGCTTAGTGTATCTCAGCTTTGTGACAACGGCAACAAGGTTATTTTTTGTAAATAGAAATGTGTGGTGCAAAATGAGAAATCTGGCGATTGCATCCTCACAGCCTCTAGATTAAACATTGTTTATACTTTTCAAACTAACAAAGTTGCAGGTGAAAACTTGAAGTGTCTCAAGGCCTTGAAAGAAGATTCAAATCTATGGCACAAAAATTTGAGACACATTAGCTTGCATACCTTGAATAAGTTAGTTTCCAGGAACTTAGTAAGAGGTCTACCCTATATAAAGTTCAGAGATGAAGAAGTATTCAAAGCATGTGCACAAGGCAAGCAAAATAGAAGCTCATTCAAGCCAAAGAACTTTGTAAGTACTACTAGACCCATTGAACTATTGCATATGTATCTATGTGGTCCTATGAGAACTCCAACTCCAAAGGGTAAGAAGTGCATGCTTGTTATTGTAGATGATTTCTTTAGATATACTTGGGTTATGTTTTTTAGAGAAAAATCTGAAGCTCTCACTGAATTTTCAAAGCTTTGTAGAGAACTAAAAACATTGAAAAACCTACCTATTGCTTCCATAAGGAGTGATTATGGTAGAGAGTTTGATCAACTTGAATTTGATGTATTCTGTTCTAAGCATGGCATCTCTCACAACTTTTCTGCTCCTATAACTCCTCACCATAATGGATTAGTTGAAAGAAAGAAAGAACAGGACTCTTGAAGACATGTCAAGAACAATGCTTCTGGAAAAACAAGTTGCCAAACTATAATTGGGCAGAAGCCGTGAATACAACAAACTATATTCTTAACAGGTGCTTGATCATACCTATTCTGAAGAATACCCCCTATGAGTTGTTCAAACCGTTTGGTTGTACTTTTTTTTCCACAATAATGGTAAGTTCAATCTTGGTATGTTTGATTCAAGATGTGATGAAGGTATTTTTCTTGGCTATTCACAGACAAGCAAAGCCTATAGAGTTTATAATAAGAGAACCAAGCTTGTTGAAGAAAGCATTCGTGTTATTTTTTATGAAAGCTAAGATGGTTCTTTGAGTGATGATTTTGAAAATCTCAATCTGAACAACAGATACTGAAGAAAAATCCTCAAAAGGATCCAAGGAAATGTCACAGGAACAAGACAGTCATTTTCAAGGCCTTGAAACCAAGGTTCAAAGCCTTGAAACAGAATCTCCAGAGAAGAAAGCAGAACAAGCTACTACTTCAAGTTCTCAGAGACTAGAGAAGTAAACTGGAGAGCCTGAACCTTGGAAACCAAGGAAGAGATTCAAATATCTCTCATATCATCCTGCTGATAACATTATTTCTGATCCAACCACTGGTACACAAACTAGATCACAGTTGAAGAATCTTTGTGATCTTAGTAGAGCCTAAAACTGTGAAGGAAGCATTACAAGAAGCAGACTCGATTATAGCAATTCAAAGTGAGCTCAATGAGTTTGAAAGGAATAAGGTCTGGAATCTAGTTCCCCCACCAAGAAATCAGTCTGTCATTAGCACCAGATGGGTATTCTGAAACAAGTTAGATGAGAATGGAAATGTAATCAGGAACAAAGCTAGATTGGTAGCTCAAGGCTACAATCAAGAAAAAGTATTGACTATGAAGAAACTTTTGCTCATGTTGCCAGGTTAGAATCAATTAGAATTCTACTTGCATTTGCATCTCACAAAAACATGAAACTATTTCAAATGGATGTGAAGTGTGCTTTTCTAAATGTCTATCTACAAGAAGAAGTTTATGTTGCCCAACCTCCAGGTTTTGAAAATGACAAGTTTCCAGATCATGTTTATAAACTTTACAAAGCTCTTTATGGTTTGAAACAAGCTCCAAGAACTTGGTATGACAGATTGTCAAAGTTTCTACTTGAAAATGATTTCAAAAGAGGATTAGTAGACAAGACCCTTTTCATAAAGACTCGTGAGAAAGATATTTTTGTAGTTCAAATTTTTGTTGATGATATTCTATTTGGAGCTACTAGTGATCTTCTGTGCACGGAATTCTCAAGTCTTATGAGCAGGGAATTTGAAATGAGCTTGATGGGAGAAATAAACTTCTTTCTTGGATTTCAAATTCATCAGATGAAGAAGAGCATATTCCTACATCAAAGGAAGTATACAAAGGACTTGATAAGCAAGTATAATATGTCTCAGTTCAAAGAGATTAAGACCCCCATGAGTTCTACACTGTCTTTAGACAAGGATGAATCTAGTCAGAGTGTGAATGTCAAAGAGTATAGAGGTATAATTAGATCATTACTCTACCTCACAGCTAGTAGACCAGATATCATGTTGAGTATGTGCATGTGTGCTAGATTTCAAGTTGATCCTAAAGAATCACACTTGAATGCAGTTAAGAAAATTTTTAAACATCTCAATGGTACCAAAGACTTAGGGCTTTGGTATCCTTAACACTCTTACTTCTCTTTTTGTGGCTATTCAGATGCTGACTTTGCATGATATAAAGTTGATAGAAATAGTACATCAGGATACTGTCAATTTATTGGATCATCCTCAGTCAGCTTGCATTCAAAGAAGCAAAACTCAATTGTACTATCAAAAGCTGAAGCTGAATACATAGCACTTGGAGCTTGCTGTTCACATGTGTTATGGATATCACAACAAATGAGAGATCTTGGATCTGATATCAGAGATATACCTATCATGTGTGATAACACAAGTGCAATCTTCACTAAACCATTTCCAGATGAAAGATTCTCAGCCTTAAGATTGGAATTGGTCATGCTAAATAAGGAAGCATTGGTTTAGGGGGAGAATCAGGTAAGTTTTATGTGTTTCAAAGGTTTGAACTGATTTTCAAAGCCTTGAAAATCCTTTCAAAGCTTTGAGTATATGCGCACTACATCATACAGCTTTTCAAGACCTTGAAATCCTTTCCAAAGCCTTGAAAATAAGACCGCATGCTAGATAGTTAATAAAAATTGATCTTTTAATCTTGGGTGTTATCTTCCTAGATAATTGCTCAATGTTGCCCCCTTTATTTTTCAAATACTCCTTTTTAGCCAAAATAGTATTATATATTTTATTTTCAACGTCACACACAATTTTGAATCTTTTTGATTCATCAGATCTTCAAAGATCAGAAATGATATTTAGTTTCCTTTTCAAATTGTAACTCTCTTCTATTTATCTTATTCTTTCTTTCTCTCCTTCGTATCTATCCTACCCCTCTCTTCTTCTCCAAATCCTAATGATCACTAGAAGATCCTCAGACAGAATCAAGATGACTGGTGGTTCAAAGGCTGCAACATAGAATAAAAGAAAGACCACTGTGGAAGAGGTTCAGACCATTAGTGGGGATTCCAGTTCTAAGACCCCTACTGCAGAAGACATAACACCTCCTCCTCCCAAGAAGAAGGCCAAGAAAGATGAGACCCTAGTGCCAGCAAGAAGAAGAAGAAGGCAGTGGAGTCTGCACCAGAAAAACAAAAGGGAATTCAGATTGGTAGCCCTAAGAAGACAAAGAAGAAGGCTGAAATAACTTATAAGGGAAAAGGAAAAGAGAAAATCTACATTCAAGACTCGGATTCAGATGCAACATCAAGTTCCTATGAAGTCTATTCAGTTTGAAAAAGGGATGGCAAGAAGAAAGATCTCCAAGAAGCTGATTCAGGATCCAGCATGGAATCTGAATGGAAGAATCAAAAGAAAAGTTCCACTTTGACAAAGAAAAGGTCATTTGTAAAGAAGAAACCGAAACATGGAAGGAAATCATTAGAAGGGTCAACGTTCATATTTAACAGTGTGACCAAGACAATAAATACAATAATTGATGATGTGGCTCAAAAAGAAGAAGAACACGATGATGAGGGACATAGTCAGGAAGAAGTTGCAGAGCAGCAAGGAGATGAAGACCCTAACACTTAGCTCTTGCCTACTCTTTCTTCTCCTTTTCAAGGCCTTGAACTCCTTTCCAAAGCCTTGAAAATTTTATTTTTCAAAATATTTTTTTTAAAATCTTACCAAAGACTGATCCAACATATTTTCATTCTTTTTTTAGAAAGTCAAAAAGGGGGAGAAATTTTGGGTATTCTGCTTTACTTTTCGTGTTTAGTGACCTGGTTTTGGTCAGTAGGACTACCTGAAATTGTGTTGTTATTTGCTGTTTTTAGTGTGTTTAATAAGTTGGATTTTTTGGACATTATGGGTTGACATTATATGATTTATTCTGCTATGTGCTAATGAGTATTTCTTGCAAAAAACACAGTATCAAACATATTGGAAGATTGTGGTTTTGTCTTTCAACAAGGGGGAGATCCTAAGTTCAAATGCAGGTTCAAGACTTGAAGGCCTTGAAACAGCTTTCAAAGCCTTGAAACTCAGTGAGCTTCATATGCATGAACTTAGGGGGGTTTTATATACTTGATTCATCTCCTAAACCCATATGAAAGATTAGATGATACTTGATGATGACATACAAAAGTATTTTTACACATTTTACGGGATCTAACATCATCTGTTTGACTCAGTTATGCAGGAATATTGTGTTTCCTATTTTATAGGAATCTTTTTCCTAACTTATGTTTTGCAGGAATGGAAACTACTTGAAACTTGATTATGTGATTGACATGCTGTGTTTTAAAGCCTCTCAACAGACTTCCAACAAGATCAAATCAATATCTTGGAAGATACCAAACTACTAGCCGTTGGAAGAAGTTGTTAGAAGAGTCAAGATTTGAAGCAAATAATCAGGAAAGTTTATTGAGAAGATTCAGAAGGTCTTCAATTCAAACTGAGTTTTTAAAAGGAGAACTGCTGAAAGAATTCGAAAAAATAACTACATAGACAATTGGCGGAGACACTCAAAACACTGAAGGATTGACAAGAAACAAAGAAGCAGATTCATCTCTTTCAATCCAAGCATCAGAACAACACTCCATACTCACTGCAGTTTCTTTTCCTGTGTTCTTCTTTTTCTGAACTTCATTTGTCTATCATTCTGATAATACTTCTAGTTCCTCAAGGATTTTTGAAGGTGAACAATAGAGATTTTTTAGTTAATCAGATAGCTAGAGGACGTACTAGATAAGTTAGTGAGAATCACAAGCTATAACAGAGTAAGGCATCTCTCTGTGCTTGAGATCGAGGGCTTAGCTGTTGATTAATAAGAATTTTGTTGAAAATCCTACAGGGAGGAGATCCTTGAGGTAGAGATGTAGGTCCAAGTGGACTGAACTCTATATATCCTTTGTCTCTTGCATTTACTTTTCAGTTACAAACTTATAACTTTTGCAGCATTCAAAACAATTTCATTTCAAGGGCTTGAAACTCATTTCAAGGCCCTGAAACAGACTTATGTTTTCATACTCAAACTGTTTTTCATTCCAAAGGCTTGAAACTCATTTCAAGGCCTTTAATCTCTTTACAAATCTTTTCAAACCACTTTTCATGCAAAGTTTGGCAAAATTCTGCATACTCTATTCAACCCCCCCCCCTTCTAGAGTATTGATCATGTATTACTACCTACTGTACACCCCTTCAACCTTCTAGGTCCTAAAATTTGTTAAATCCTGAGCACGATTTTCTAAGTATTGTTGTCCGAATTTGCAATTCGGCCCCTCCATTTTGCAATTTTTGGACAGCAATTGTAAGCTGATTTAGCGCGGGCCTCTTATCCCTCATCCGGACTTCGTTTTGGGCCTATCTTATATCGTTGGAAAGCCCTGGATGTCTAATTTATGATACCATAGGGTTTTATCAAAAATTCCTTCTGTACATTAAGAAAACTCCCGAAGAGTGAAGTCTAGTACAGAGAATCCTTTGCAACTCTTCTTCGTTTATGCATCTTCTTAGACGGACCATTTATTCCTTGTCCGGTCTTCGATTGAGTTCTGTGACCTACCCTTAGTAAGAATTTTTAGCCTCATTTCATTTCCCACAGGTCTCACTACAGCAGTCCTTTTAGAACTCAAGTTATCATCCAAATAGTGAAGGTTGGTCAGTTTGCTCCTCTAACTTTGCTATTCCCGATCTTTTCTCATCTTCCGAAGTTCGTTCTCACTCCAAATTACTTCTCTGGGCCTCCGATACCTGATATAAACAAAAATAATATACCGGTATCATATTTGATATTTAAAATGCTCAAATCAATCACGAAAATGCTCAGATTCAACAATAATGCGCATAAAGCTTCTAATCATAAATATTTCACTTATCCGGCCAAATACTTATCAAAACGCATCGAGAGTCACGCAAAATAGTAATTTATCAATATTAAATATAAACCCATGTGTGAACTTTCATTTTACAAAAGTATATATAGTTCCTTAATCTGACGCTTGGCCCCAAAAACATTAAGACGATCTTTGAGTGTCTGATGGAGACTCAGTCTGGAAAGTCGGTGAAGGAAAACAGTCACTTAACCAAAAGTATTGTGAGGAAAATAAAAGGTAAGAAATGAGTAATGCAGCAATACCCGACTTAATCTCCCGGCTATCTCACAAAAATTGCCACATCGTTCCACTATGGCCCCACCACTAAATTTTATCATATCTCCCTTTCTCTAGTGAAAGTTCTCTCTCTCTCTCTCTCTCTTGTTTCCCACAGCAACCCATCCCCAAATCAATCATCAATCAAACCTCAAATCAACTCCCATGTCCGACCACCACACCAAGTGATTCCGGTGAAGATTGGTGCGAAACTTCACCCGAGCCGACCATTGATTCATGACGTAACCGCATAAATTGTCATCACATTCCTCCATCTTCCCCGTCACCATCAATACAATGTCCAGGATTAACCACCCATACTCAACTATACCACATCTCCAGCCTCCGTGATCCCTGCCTCCCACCTCAACACTTCACATATTCATTGAATTCCAGCCTAAATTGCAATAGCATACCCTCTTTGTCTCAACAAAACACATGCATACCCGATTCTCACAAAACATCAACTCAATCCCAAACCACGAATTACCATAACCAATACAACCGAGTGACCAGAGAATGCAACCCATATATACAATTTAAAGCAAACCCAAAAATCGAAAGAAAATAAATGAAAAATATGATAGATGAACTGATGTGTTAACAAGGGAATAGGGGCGGGTTTTGGGTTGTTACAATAAAGAAGAAGAGGATATGAGAGAGAGAGAGAGAGAGAGAGAGTTTACCAGCGAAAATGGAGAGTGGTTGGGCCGATAAGTGAGCGATGTGGCAGTATTGTGAGATAGTCGGGAGATAAAGTCGGCTATCATAGCATTATTGAAAAGAACAGGGTAAGCGACATTTTCCACCCCTCTATTATGGAATAAATACATATACACCCTTTCACTATGGATAAATACATTTTTCTCCCCTGCCAGTGGATGGAGACTAACGGAGTGTACCGGCTAATGGTAATTGACTTTCTTGCCCTCGTATTTTACCATGAGTTGATATATTATATAATAACATTTGTGAAAAATACTGAAATACCCACCAGTCATTTCTCCCAAACACCACCATTGATGACGGTAAAAATAAAAGTTGGAGGGGTCGGATCGATCGGTTCAGTTCTCTCTAATGATGGACAGACAGTAGAGAGAGAGTAGGAGAAACCACCGGAGTGAAGGCCTTCGAATCCACTGGTTTTTCTAATCGGTAACCATTTCTTGTTCTCCGCTCGCTCTCGTGTGAAACCTCATCCCATCTATTCAGAATCGAGTGATTTTAGGGTGTTAATTCAATTCTTGTTTCGGTTCAAAGATCTGAGACTGGTTTCAAATATTTGAAAAATCTTCAAAGGACAAGTATGAACTCAGGGGGAGTTTGATAATTCCTTATCATACTCTATATCTCCTGTATTCATTTTATGCCTTATTGTGTGATGAAAGACAAATTCATTTTGTCAATTATTATGTTTTAATCTCTATTTTGTATTATACTTGTGTAACCTCTTATTGCAGGAAAATTGCTTAACTGTCTTAATGCCAAACAGATCCTAAGTTTATCTTAGCAAACTTTATTATCTATTATATTCTGAATATGCTTATTTTTTAGATAGATTTTGGCCTAAGTTAGTTTTCCAGGGGAATAGCCTAAATTCCTGAATGCAAGAATGCTAAAAAGGTCACTAAAGCCTAGCCAGAAATATGGGATTTGATCAGGACTTTTCTCAAGCTTACAGTTGAAGATTGTGATCAAATTTCGTGGATTAAATCAAGCTACTATCCGTTGGAATAGAGATGTTGATAGGCTAAGCTCAGTTGAGGATTTTTAGAAATTCTTGTTGAAACAACTTTAGTGACTGTTGCAGCAAGTCTATAAATTCAAAGTGAACTGAGGTTGACACATACACAGAGGGACTGAAAGAGACATACTCACTCAGAGAAAGACATCCGGATTGAAACAGAATCAAGGAAGGAGATCAATTTAGATTACGTAATCCACACTACAGTTAGAAGAACACTTCTAAGCTTTCATAGCTTCACTGTCTTCTCAGTGTTCTTCCTCTTGTGCTTAAACTATTATTCATTAGAAATATTTATAAATCTTCCATATTGTGTTTTAGCTGATTTGTTAAAGTGGAAAAACTGAGTTTCTTATTGTATCAAATAGTTGAAAATGTACTAGATAGGTTAGCAGAAAACCACAGCCTAGTATAGGAGTAATGCCATTCTCTAGGGCTGATATCTAGGGCTTAACTGGAGATAAATAAGAAGTTGTTGAAATCCTAGTGGGATTAGATCCCTCAGGCAGAGAGTAGGCCTTTTGGAGGCCAAAATTCTAAATAAATACTTGTATTCAGTTCATTTCATCTCAGTACTTCACTTGCTTACAAAATTATTTCAACACAAGATAAGTTCAAGACTTTGAAAAGCCTTTAAAAGTCTTGAAAACTTTCAGAGGCTTATAAAGTTGTCTATTTTAGTTCAAAGCTTCCTGTTTATTTTTTAAAATCCCTATTTTAGCAAAAATCTTCATACTCTATTCAACCAACCCCCCTTCTAGACTATATTTGAGCCGGTTTGACTACCTACTTAAAAACTTCAATTGGTATCAGAGCATATATCACAATATAGATCGAACAATCTTATGATCATGAGTAATATAGGTGAAGGTGGTTTCTCACTGGGAAGAGCAGCAAACAGACCTCCTCTATTTTGTGGGGATAACTTTGTGTACTGGAGATCTCTGAAGAAGATGTTTATCGTAGATCAAAACATGGATTTTTGGTCTATCATTCAAAATGGACCACATACTCTATACAGAAAGAGAGTGGATTAAAATTCCTAAAACTGAATCATAGGGCAATGAATTTACTATATTTTGCTTTGAATGCATATGAGTTTAACATGATCTCTACTTGAAAGAGTGCAAAGGAAATATGGGACGAATTGGTGGTGACATTTGAAGGAACCATCCAAGTCAAGAAGACAAAGATAAACCTTTTCCTTGAAAAAATATGAGCTATTCATGATGAATGCAGATGATAATCAAGGATATTTTCAAGAGATTCACAGATATAATCAATAACCTGGAGTCTTTGGGAAAGTCATTCTCAAATGAAGAAAAAGACAGGAAGATACTGAGAAGTCTTCCTAAAAGCAAAATGGGAGCCCATGATAACAGCAATTGAAGAGGCACAAGATTTATGTACTCTTCAACTGGATGATTTGCAATGAAAGCTCCTCACTCATTAAATTTCTATTAATGAAGTATATGGAGAAATCCATAAAAGTGTCAATAATATGGCACTCAAAGCTAAAGAGAAAGAGCATATTCAAAGAATAGAAAAGGAGGAAGATGATGAAGATACTGTTGCATTTATTTCCAAAGCCTTGACGAGAAATCCTCAAAATGAAGAAACACTTTGGAAACAAGGACGATAGCAGAGAAAGATCTACATAATCAAGTAGCAAGGACTAAAAAGGTAAGATCCTCCTCCTATTGAAATAAAACTAAAGGACTAAACTGTTTTAAATATGGTGATGCAGACCATTTAATCAGGGATTGTCCTCATAAGAAGAAAAAGTATTATCCGAAGAAAAAGTATTATCCAAAAAAAGACAATGACAAAAGAAAGAAAGTCATGGTTACATCCTTGAGTGATTCTGATTCCAAAAGTGATTCATATTCAGAAGAGGATCAAGATAACTTGTGTCTTATAGTCGAGCATGATGAGAAGGAAATCTCAGACAAATACATTGAGGTAATGGTGAAAATTTTACTGTCTAGTCGTACTGATGTATTTTCTGAGATTTTGAAAAACATGTTCATGAATTAAGAGGGTTGCATTAATGAAATAAATTCTTTGAAGGTAAAGGTTCATGAGCAAGAAAAAACAAAGTTATATTTAGTTTTCCAAAACAAATCTCTTGAAGTTTCTCAAGCAAAATCTAACAGAGATTTCAAAGCATTGGAAATTAATTTCAAGGCCTTTAAAACTCAGGCAAAAGAGGTTGTAGCAGAAAACTCTTTTTTAAATGATAACTTTACATCTGCATGATCAATTAGAGGAAAAAAAGATGTTTCACAGACTGAGAAACTTGAAGAATCAAATAAATTATGACAAAATTGGCTAGCTCAGAACACAACCTTAACTTGATTCTTGGAGGAAGTTCACTCAGTTCACAAACATGGTATTGGATACAATCCAAATTTTCCTAAAAAGAACAATACCAATTTTGTGAAAGCTATCAGTAAACATTCTCCTAAATGCTTTTATTGTGGTAAAAATTTTCATGTTAAAGTGACATGTCCCTTTAGAAGAACAGGACCTCACATTATGAGGAACACATTCCCATTTCATCTTAAGGAACATGTAAGACAAATTTTGGTTCCAAAAGGGATCAAACCACCTAATATGTTTGACCATGGATATGATTCTATATATAACATCTGGTCCAAAAGTTTGGTAAGGCATTGATTGGTATATGTAAGTTGTCACCAAGAACGAAGATCAAAAGTGAATTATGGACAGTGGTTGTTCCAGACACATGAGTGGTAAGAGTTCTTTGTTTTCTAAACTGAAAGAACAAACTAGAGGAACAATCACACTTGGTGACAAAGGAAAGTACAATATTATGGGCATTTGTAAACTCGGTAATGAATTTGCATGTTCTATTTCTGATTTTTATTTAGTTGATGGTTTGAAGTTTAATTTGCTTTTTGTTTCTCAGCTTTGTGATAAAGGCAACAAGGTAATATTTGACAAGGAGAATGTGTGGTGCAAGATGAGAAATCTGGTGATTTCATACTCACATCTCCTAGGTCAAACGATGTCTATTCTTTGAATACTAACAATGTTGCAGGTAAAAGTTTAAAATGCCTCAAAGCTTTAAAAGATGATTCAAAGCTTTGGCACAGGAAGCTTGGGCATATCAGCATGCACACTCTGAACAAACTGGTATCTAAAGACTTAGTCAGACGATTGTCATCCATAAAATTCAAGGATGAAGAGGTATGTAAAGCTTGTCCTCAAGGTAAGCAGACAAGGATCTCTTTTAAACCAAAGAACTTTGTAAGTACTTCTAGACCTATTGAAATGCTTTATATGGATTTGTGTGGTCCTATGAGAGTCAAAACTCCAAAGGGTAAGCAATACATGGTAGTTGTTGTTGATGACTTTTCTAGATTTACTTAGGTTATGTTTTTAATAGGAAAGTCTGAAGCCTTGTCTGAAATTTTAAACTTTGTTAAGAATTACAAACTTCAAAAAACCTACATATTGCTTCTATTAGGAGTGATCATGGTAGAGAGTTTGATCAACCAAAGTTTTATTTATTTTGTGAAAAACATGGAATTTCTCACAATTTTTCAGCTCCTAGAACTCCTCAATAGAATAGGATAGTGGAAAGGAAAAATAGAACCCTTGAGGACATGTCGAGGACATGTATAGGACAATGCTTTTGGAAAACCATTTGCCAAAGTATTTTTGGGCAGAACTTGTTAATACAGCCAACTATTTTAAATAGGTGTTTGATCTGACCTATTTTGAAGAAAACCCCCTACGAACTGTTTAAAGGCAGAAAGCCAACTATTATTTATTTTAAACCTTTTGGCCGCACTTTCTTTCTACACAAAAATGGAAAAGACGATCTTGGGAAATTTGATGCTAGAAGTGATGAAGGTCTTTTTCTGGGTTATTATATGCAAGCAAAGCCTATAGAGTTTTTAATAAAAGAACCAAAGTTTTTGAGTAAAGTATTCATGTTATGTTTTATGAAAGAAATGATGGTTCCTTGAGTGAAGGTTTTTTGGATTTGAATTTGAACAAGCATGAGTCAGATGATGAAGCTGATACACAGAATCGTAGTAAGACTGACTTGCAGGAACACATAAAGGATTTTCAAATCCTTGAAAATGGTTCTCAAAGCCTTCAAACAGGATCTCAAATAACACAGAGTGGATCAGCCACCGCATCAACTTCGCAAGGCCTTGAAAAGCTTCCTGGAGAATTAGAACCATGGATTAAATGAAAAAGTTCAGATATTCATCATCCCATCCAGTGGAGAGCATTAATTCTGATCCAAATACTGGTACACAGACTATATCTCAATTAAAGAACTTGTGTGCTTTTAATGCTTTTTTATATCATGTAGAACCTAAAAATATGAATGAGGCATTATAAGAAGAAAATTGAATCATTGATATGCAAAGTGATTTAAATGAGTTTGAAAGGAACAAAGTGTGGAATTTGGTTCCTGCTCCCATAAACCAGTTTGTTATTGGAACCAAATTGTTATTCATAAACAAGTTGGATGAAAATGGCAAGGTAATCCGAACAAAGTCATACTTGTGGCTCAAGGCTACAATCAAGAAGAAGGTATTGACTAGGAGGAGAAATTTTCTCCTGTAGCCATGTTATAAGCTATTAGGAAGTTACTTTCCTTTTCTTCATACAAGAACATTGAACTTTTCCAAATGGATGTGAAATGTGCTTTTCTAAATGGATACTTGCAAGAAGAATTTTCTGTTGCTCAAGCTCCTGATTTTGAAAGTGATGTTTCGCTAATTATGTTTACAAACTTGATAAAGTTCTTTATGGCCTTAAACAAGGTCCAAGGGCTTGGTATGAAAGACTGTCTAAATATCTCTTTGAAAATGATTTCAAAAGAGGTTTGGTTGACAGAAAATATTTTTATCAAAACACGTGAGAAAGATATCTTAGTAGTATAATTTTATGTTGATGATATATTATTTGGTGCGACTAATGATACTCTATCCAAGGAGTTTTCAATTCTTATTTGTAGGGAGTTTGAAATGAGCCTAATGAAAGATTTGAATTTCTTTCTTGGACTTCATGTTCATCAAATGAAGAAAGAAATCTTCCTGCATCAGAACAAGTATACTAAGGATATATTGAAAAAATACAGCATGTCTCAATCCAAGTTTGCTAAAATTCCTATGAGTTATACTCTATCTTTAGACAAAGATCGGAATGGTAAGAGTGTGGACCAAAAAGAATCCAGATGTATGATTGGTTCACTACTTTATGTCACTGCTAGTAGGCGAGACATCATGTTTAGTGTACGTATGTGTGCTAGATTTCAAGTTGATCCAAAGGAGTCTCACTTAGTGGATGTCAAAAGAATTTTAAGATATCTCAATGGTACTAAAGACTTAGGTCTTTGGTATCCTAAAAGGTGTAATTTCTTACTTTTTGGCTATCCATATGTTGATTTTGCAGGATACAAAGTGGATAGAAAACCCACTTGAGGATGTTCTCAATTCCTAGGCTCATCCTTGATAAGTTGGCATTCAAAGAAGCAAAATTAAGTAGCACTATCAACAGCAGAACTGAATATATTGCATCAGGAGCATGTTGCTCACAAGTGCTATGGATAGCTCAACAATGAGGGATCTTGGATTTGATTCCAGAGACATTCCAATCAAGTGTGAAAAAACTAGTGCAATCTCCATTATGAAAAATCCAATGTAGCATTCAAGGACCAAACATATTGATGCCAGACACCATTTTATAAGAGATCATGTGGAGAAAGGTGACGGGTCTTTAACCTTTGTGCCTACTAACTTACACTTTGCTGGTATTTTCCCTAAACCATTTCATGAAGATAGATCTGCAGCTTTAAGATTGGAACTTGGTATGTTTAACAAGGATGCATTGATGTAGGGTGAGTATCAGGTATATTAGTTATTTTCATGGCCATGAAAAGTTTTTCAAAGCCTTGAAAATCAGTATGAAGTATAAAAGTTTTCAAAGCCTTGAAAATCTTTTCAAAAGATTTGAATATAAATCTGCATACTACATGAAATAATGATGGATCATTTAATGTTGAGTGTTATCTCTGTAGATAATTACTTGGAAGAACTTCTTACTGTTTAAACGATTTTTTCAAATATTGAAATACTATTTAATCCTTCATACGTTATAGAAAGTTTTTTGAATTTTCAGGCGATTGAGATTTTCAGTTTCCTTATTTCACTCCAACTCCTCAATCAAATGTTTTCTATCTCCTTTCTCTTTAACTCTAAAACCTAACCCCTGAATGGATTCACAAAGATCACAAAGAATTCGTCAAATTAAGTGGTTTGAAAAAATGAAGAAGAACCAAGGGAAGAAGAGAAAAGCTAACCCTGAAGAAGAGATTGAGGATGTTGGTTCCAGCTCGAGGACAGTTAGCATGACAAAGCAATCTTCTCCTCCGGAGAAGAAGAGTAAGAAGAATAAGGATGTACAGAAAGATAGCTCCAGCAAGAGAAAATCATATCAGAAAGTTGGTAAAGGGAAGGATATTCAGAAGTCGGACTCAGGCAAGACCATAATCGAAAAGAAATCTAGTTCTGGTAAGACTTCTTTATCAAAGTGTTGGTTTAAAAAACTTTAAACCGCAAGAGCTTTGGTTAGATGGTTAAGCATGAACCCCTATAGCATATTGCAGTCGTATTTGCACAGGCATGATTGATAAAATGGATTTGGAGTGCATAAGAAGGTTGAAAGAGACATTTATTTGGAAAATCGTGCTTCCTACTGAGAGGGCATACCCTAGATTGACTAGACTCTTTTATATCAACCTTAAACAAGTGTCTGCTAAATATTTAACATTTTATTCTAAGGTTGATGGAATAGATATTCAGTTGAATCATGGTGTGCTTGCTAAAGTGTTAGGTTGTCCTAAAAAGTATGATGATGATGGTTATAGTAGTAGGAAGGATGGAATTAGGTTGGCAAAATGGAATTCATTTTATCTGATGCAGCCTCAACCTCAAAACAGTTAACACATTCAGTTTTAACTGTTGAAGCTTTGATTCTTTTCAATCTTGATGAGGTGTGTCATGTGCGGTGCTAAGGAAATTCAAAATAATTGTTAACAGATTGGGTTCTATACTTGGTTTATCTAATTATGTATGGTTTCGAGATAGATTTGCCTAGCATTTTGATGGAGCACATGCTATATTGCAGTACCGAAAACAGAAACCATGTGTTGCCCTATGCCAACCTCCTACCTCTATTCAAACATTTTGACAATCCTGATGATAAAGAAGAGAAAGTTTATGTTGGTTTTGGAATGAAGAATGAATCTTCTTTTCAAAGTATTGGTATCGTTCAGACCACTAAGGGAGATTGGAAGTTCTATTCTGATCTTTCTCCTAATGAGCTGATATCCAAGAAATTCTATAAGTCAAAAGCCTTAACCACTCATATAGCTTCAAAATCTACCTCTCCAAACCAGTCTCATGTGCTTGAGAAGTTAGATTTTATTGAGAATGAGATGGATAAAATAAAGCATGGTCAATTTGAGTTAAGTATTGGGTTCAAAAAAATACAGTACATGGTTTCCTCCTTGAATGACAAAGTTTCTATAATTTTTAATAATTTTAACTTGGTGGATGGGCAAGAAGAGAATGCACAAGTTCAAAACGATTCAAAGAATTCAAGTTCTACCAGGGAGCTCTTTGATGAGCATACTATTGAAGAAGCTGTTGGAATTGAGGAAACAGGAAAAGAAACTAGCATTGTCTCAGGATCGCAATTCGGGAAAGTACTAAAACTAAGGAAGCAGAAAAAGAAAGCAATTCAAGTTCTACCAGGGATTGTTACTTCTGCTGAGTTGTTTGAGGATGTTGATGAAGGTACTGAGGTGGTGGCTGAAGAACATGAAGAAAAATCTGAGGATGATGTGGTGATCAAGAGGATGCTGGAGAGGATGACAAGAATTCAAATCCTTGAAATCCTGCATTTATTTCTAAATTTTCAAAGCTCTGAAAATTTTCTTTCTTCGTTTAAAACACTAAAATTTCTTTAAATTTTTTAAACTTTTTGTATTATGATAGAATATATGTCTTACTATTTTGATGAATGTCAAAAAGGGAGAGAATTTAGATTGATGTGAATGTGGATGTGGATGTGGATGTGGATGTGGAGATTTGGGAGATTTGTGGAAGAAGAAGAATGTGATCACGAGGATGCTGGAGAGGGTGACAAGAACTCAAAGCCTTGAAATTCTGTCTTTCTTTCTAAATTTTCAAAGCTTTGAAAATTTTCTGTCTTCTTTTAAAACTCTAAATTTTCTTAAAAAATTTAAAACTTTTTGTATTATGATCCAAGATTTCTCTTACTCTTTTGATGAAAGTTAAAAAGGAGGAGAAATTAGATTGATGTGTATGTGGATGTGGAGATTTGTGATGTTTTGGTATTATTGTTTGGTGTTTGATTTTGATTTCATATGACTATTTCTGCTATGTTACTAGTGACTATGAATTCCAGTGCAGATATAATGTTTAAACAAGAATATCTATTTTGTCTGTCATTAAGGGGGAGATTGTTAATTCAATACTTGTTTCAGTTCAAATGAACTGAAGGGGAGTTTGATAATTCTTAATCATACTCTATATCTCCCGGGTGTATATTATTCCTTATTGTGTGATGAAAGACATATTCATTTTGTCAAATATTATGTTTTAATCTCTATTCTGTGATATACTTGCTTAAGCTTTTATTGCAGGAAAAATGCTTAATTGTCTTAATGCAGGATTACCAAACATATCCTAATTTTATCTTGACAAACTTTATTATCTAATCTATGCTTATATTCTGAATATGCTCATTTGTTAGATAGATTTTGGCCTAAGTTTGTTTTGCAAGAAATAGCCTAAGTTCTTGAATGCAGGAATGTCAAACAGGTTACTAAATCCTAACTAGAAATATGGGATTTGATGAGGACTTGTCTCAAGCTTACCATTGAAGATTGTGATCAAACCGGAAATCCTAGGCGGCCGAGGCTCTCTAAATAGCCGATCATACGCAATACGTGCGGCCTCACGGGGTTTCCCTCTGACATGTGACATTTGAACAATTTCTTGGAAACCACATACCTCTCTACCCTAGCCTGCTCTTGGAAGAGCTGCTTCAAGTGTGCGATCATTTAAGCTGCATTCATGTTCTCATGGTACTTCTGAAGCTCAGATGACATGGTGCAAAGCATTAGGCAGGCTGCATCCTTAGCGTCATCAACACGCGTTTGATACGCCTTTAGGCCTGCAGGAGTATTGTTTTCCGGACCTTCAGGAACTTGCTCCTATATAGCGTACAGTTTCTTCTCTTGCTTGAGAAATATTCTCAAGTTTCTGTACCAGTCTAGAAAATTAGTCCCCGAGAGCTTTTCCTTCTTAAGGACAGAGCGTAGGGAGTGTGATGAGTTCGATGAGTTGTTTGCCATCGGAATTCTACAAAAAGGAAATACGCAAGTTTTAGTATTTGTGAACAATTAACTATATTTAATAATGACTAGGTTATTAAATACATCTCCTACTATTTTTCTACGGGTTAATAACCCTCAAGATATTAAAGCGGAAAATATCATTATATTTTCTAGTGAGACAAGACCCATATTTCACTTCCTTTTGAGTTTGCTTTGGCAAGTCACCCAAAAGTTAGTTATTTAGGTAAGAACAATTTCAATTGCATCCCATGCAACTCTTGGTTCGATTGGGCAAATAAATCCTTATCTATATATCTCATACATAATCCCAATTGAGTGCCACTAGATTTTTAATCCTTATTAAAATTACCTAGTTACGTCCAACTTCTTACTCCAACAATTGCACATTATATGTGCCATCACACCACATAATGATGAATCAGGTCGCCTTGCTTTGGCACTCCAGCTCTCTCAAGGTCTAGGCCCAAGGCGAACTGAACATCGGACATAGAAATCGGAAGGCGCACGAGAAGCTCCTAGCGCGTAAAGAAAACCAAACCCAACTCTCGTAAGAGAAGGATGACAAATCTATTTCGATGGCTCTTCTCCACTAACCGCACAAACTTGATTAATCGATTTTGTGATGAGTGTTTAAGTGACGAGAGGGCAAAAAAACGTAATATTTTATTTTTAGGGATTTTTCTTTAAGTTTTAATTAACTTTGTTGATCTATATTAACTGATCTACTTATTTGAGTTTGGGAAAAACTCCAAATAAAAGATCCAGGTTATTTAATTATCTTATTATCAAATTGCATGCATCATCCATACACCAACAATAATAAGACAATAAAGTAAACATCCACAAAACAGAAATTAACGTGATATGGATATGGCATCCTAGACTAAGATATTCCCAAGTCAATGGGAATATCTATGAACCCTAAAAATAACAAGAGCATCTCCATGTGCCTCCATCTTTTGGTCCATCTTCGTAGCTTTGTGGAATGCTCCATGCTCCATGTTGTGGCTCCTTTCATTCTTTGGGCTCATTTTTCATCAATCTTGGCTATCATCTATTTTATCTAGTACTAGCTAGCATCTACACTAAATAAAATAAATCTCACAAGTTGAGAAAAAAAATCGGCTCGCAGGCTGTAAACCCTAATTAATTATTACATCAAATTGATCAGCTCGCATGCCGTAAACAAACCACAAAAATTAAACATTCACAATAAATCGCATCTAACGTCATATCCAATCACCATACGATTCGCACATAAATAGTTAAAACGAATTTTTAACGCGCTTAGTTGATTTTAGGATTACTAGGGTCAAAACTGTCCAAGAGGGCCAACCAACAAGGTGGCCGAACCCCTTGGAGCCGCCCGGGTCGAGCCTAGGCAGGTCGTCCCAACCCTTGGGGTCGGCCGGCCTAGGTGGCCTGGGCGGAAAGGAGGAGGGGCGGTCTCCCTAGGGGGCAGAACCTCTTGGAGTTGTTTCCAAAACAACTCTTTCCTTGTTCCCCAAGTCCAAAACGTTTCCAAATTAGAACTTGTTTCCAATTTGTGCCCAAACAATTGATCTAAGATCCTAAAATTTCTCAGACTTACAATTCCTACATTCAATGCATGAATTACATCTTGTTTGGTTGAATCACATTCAACATGCCTCTAATATGCATAGTTTGTTGTTTTAACGCAATAATCAACATTATAGGTGAAAAACAACAAACTCGTAACACATAAACTACGTTATGCTCTACGACGAAAAACAACAAAATCGTAACACATAAACTACGTTATGCTCTACGACATGCGGCTCTGATACCACTGTAGGGTTTTTATCATGGATACGGAGCGGAATAAAAAATAATTTATCCATTCAATACCCTCCAAGGATCACATGAAAAGAATTCATAACGGTAGTAAAGGAATCAAACAAGTACCTTGTGGTTCTCTTTTGATGAATTCAAACGCGGAAAGTATCACTTCTCTTCGGTTGATCCACCCCTAGGATCGAGATCTATATCCTCCAATCTTCTTTTTCTAGCTAGGAAGAATGAAAGAGGAAGAAGAAATCACGCCACGGAGCACCAATAGGAGGCTTCGGGCTCCTTGTTGTGGCCGACGGGTAGAGGGGGCGACAAGGGGGAGGATGGGTCTCCTTGCTTGCTCTCTCTCCTTGCTTCTCTCCTACTCTACTTATGTTATGAGCATTAGTGTGTAGGGAAGGAAGAGCATCCTTTATATAGTCCAACAACTCCTTGTTACTACATAAAGGCCCTATCCTAATCCAACTCAAGTTCGGATTAGTCTAACTTGCATATTAGTCCTACTAAGTTAGCAAGTTGTTACGATTTGATCATTCTAATTAATTAATCATATTAATTAATTCTTAAGTCTAGTTCAATCCATATGGCGTGTGACCTCATAGGTTTCTACTTAGTTGGTAGTAACTATTTACTAATATGGAGCGGTCTCTAGCAAAGCATCCATACTACCCAACTAATAGATATAGTCATCCGACAAACCTTGTGCAAATATCATCTCATCCCTTTGTCTCAATATTCGGATTGGACACGAGACATACAAGTCACACTCGTATATCCAATCCACAGTTCCTCGATCCTGGGATAGCCTTATGTTGGGTTTTGACGTAGGTAACGCAACGGAATAACAAAAATTTAATTCCTACTCAAAGCCCACCAAGGATCACAGGAAGAGACATTCATAACACGATGAAGGACATAGAATATGTGTACCTTTTGGTTCAGGAGATCACACGAAGAATAATGTCCTCGTCTCTACGGTTGATCCACGTCTAGAGGTGAGATCTAGATTCTTCCTTCTCCTAGTGCTATCTTGTACCAAAAGAAGAGGGAAGAACGAATCAAGCAACAAAGAACCAAAGGAAGTTTTCGGCCATCCTCTTGTGGCCGACGGGCAGGGGACGGCTAGGAGGGTTCGGCCCTCTTAGCTTGTCTCTTGATCTCTCTTTTGATCTCTCTCCCACTCACTTATGTTATGAGCATTAGTTGTGGGAAGGAAGCTAGAGCATCCTTTATATAGTCCAACAACTCCTTGTTAACTACATAAAGGCCCTTCCTAGTACTACATGAACTTGGATTAGTCCCTTCCTTGCAAATTAGTCCTACTAAGTTTGCAAGGTGTTGCAAAGTGATCCTTCTCATTAATTAATCATATTAATTAATCTTAAATCTTGCTCAACTCTATTTGACGTGTGACCCCATAGGTTTCTACTTAGTTGGTAGTAACTAATTACTAACACAGAGCGGTGTCTAGCAACACATCCATATTAATTAATTAATCATATTAATTAATTAATATGATTAATTGATCATATTAATTAATTATTCAAAATTAGTCCTACTAAGTTTGCAAGGTGTTGCAAAGTGATCATTCTTTTTAATTAATCATATTAATTAATCCAAAATCTTGCTCAACTCTATTTGACGTGTGACCCCATAGGTTTCTACTTAGTTGGTAGTAACTAATTACTAACATGGAGCGGTGTCTAGCAACACATCCATGCTACCCAACTAATAGAAATAAGTCAGTGATCCCGACAAACCTTTGTGCCCAATATTACATATTGCACTATCCCTTTGTCTCAATATCCGGATTGGACACGAGACATAAATAGTCACACTCGTACATCCAATCCATAGTTCCTCGATCCTGGGAATATGCTTATGCAAGCAGATAACATCAATATGTCCATATTGATTTATCCGAGTTTGGCCAGACATTCAATAAGCCTCATCCCTCGAGTGGTCGTGGATATTTTCTCCCATTATGTGGGAGGGACAAATCCTCTCTACATTACTACGATCTCTAAGCTTGCTTCCTATCATGCCCGATAGCTAAATTTATAGTCACCCAGTTACGGTGTAACGTTTGATAACATCAAAGCACGATATTTCACAACAAGAGTATCTAGTGACTTCAAGTCTAAGGATTGCAATTATATTAGCACTACGATAAGAGATTGTGACTTTAACATAATCTAATGTATCCTTCTCTTTGTGGGTCAATCCAGTATGCCATTACTCCTAATGCATACCCATGTGTTGGACTTGATATCTCCATACCAATCTACAAACATACTAGTCTATATTTGATCGTCCTATTAATCAATATAATGGACTAGGGATTTTTAAGATAAACAACACATTGTATATAAGGACTTCATTATATTAAATATCACAATATATAATAAATGAATTTTCTAGCCAATAACATTGTTCATACTAAATATTATATTGCCTCTAGGAAAACTATTCCAACAGTCTCCCACTTGCACTAGAACCAATCTGGTGCATCTCGTATGCCTATATATCTGGCGTGCCCTTCATGCTTTCGCAGCGCAGGAGGTTTTGTGAGTGGATCTGAAAGATTGTCATCCGTTGGAATCTAGCACATCTTCACATCTCCTCGATCAATCATATTACGAATAAGATGGAATCTCCTAAGTAAATGCTTTCATTTCTGGTGTGATCTTGGTTCCTTGGCTTGTGCGATCGCCCCAGAGTTGTCACAGTACAACTCTATGGGATCCACGATGCTAGGGACCACACCGAGCTCAGTGATAAACTTATTTATCGAAACTGCCTCTTTTGTTGCTTCCGCAACAGCAATTTACTCAGCTTCTGTTGTAGAATCAGCAACTGTCCCTTGCTCGGAACTCTTCCAGCTCACAGTTCCTCCATTCAGGCAAAACACGTATCCAAATTGCGATCTGTAGTCATCTTTGTCATTTTGGAAGCTTTCATTAGTGTAACCAATTACACTTAGCTCTTCTTTACCTCCAAATATCAATAATGCATCCTTAGTTCTAATCAAGTACTTTAGGATGTTCTTGATAGCAATCCAGTGACTCTTACCCGGATTGGACTGATATCTGCTCACCATACTCAATGTGTATGATACGTCTCGTCTAGTACACAACATGGCATACATGATCGATCCTATGGCCGAATCATAGGGTATCCTACTCATGCGGTCCTTATCAATCACATTGGAGGGACAGTCATTCTTAGAAAGAGTGACTCCATGCGACATGGGAAAGAATCCCTTCTTGGAATCTTGCATGTTGAACCTCTTCAACACCTTGTCTATTGTAGATACCACTTTCCAGACAAACGGATCATCGCCACGTGGCAGCCATCCAGCACACCCAGTTGTGCTCCATACACACCGGATCACCACCCGCACTGATCCACGTGGGGGCTACGAGACAGGGCCCCCGCGCACCATAACATGGGACTTGTAGGGACTTAGTGGTTTGGAGGCTAGGGTAAGGCTCGTCGCGCACATGCGACAACCAAGCTTGTGCGCGACCTCTCGTAACTGACTGAGAGATCCTAGGCTTATCTTTCCCATCAATGCGGCTGATCTCATAACGGTCTCCGATACTTGCGGGCAGATGCGTAACGGTTCCTATATACACGATCGAACGTGCCGTTGGGGGTCTATCTTTAAGCCGCCATTTATGGTGCATTAACCCCTCAACGGTCACTTCCCCACTATATATAGGATCGTTAGCTCTCCGTTGCGACACAATTCATATACTGGTCCAATACATAGCTTATTGTCTCTCTCTCACAAGCAGTTACTAGTGCTTACCCTCTCCCTACTCACACTCTACATTTCTCTGTGTTCATACACTCAGATCCCCTACTTGAGGTGTACACTTGGATATCTCTTGAGAATTTCCTTGTACACATTTTGGTGAACCCGACGTGAAACATCCGCCTTCAAAACCTCAAACGGTCACTTCCTCATGTGTGAACTTTCAGTTTACAAAAGTATATATAGTTCCTTAATCTGACGCTTGGCCCCAAAAACATTAAGACGATCTTTGAGTGTCTGATGGAGACTCAGTATGAAAAGTCGGTGAAGGAGAACAGTCACTTAACCAGAAGTATTGTGAGGAAAATAAAAGGTAAGAAATGAGCAATACCCGACTTAATCTCCCGGCTATCTCACGAAAATTGCCACATCGTTCCACTATGGCCCCACCACTAAATTTTATCATATCTCTCTTTCTCTAGTGAAAGTTCTCTCTCTCTCTCTCTCTCTCTCTCTCTCTCTCTCTCTCTCTCTCTCTCTCTCTCTCTCTCTCTCTCTCTCTCTCTCTCTCTCTCTCTCTCTCTCTCTCTCTCTCTCTTGTTTCCCACAGCAACCCATCCCCAAATCAATCATCACTCAAACCTCAAATCAACTCCCATGTCCGACCACCACACCAAGTGATTCCGGTGAAGATTGGTGTGAAACTTCACCCGGGCCGACCATTTATTCATGACGTAACCGCATAAATTGTCATCACATTCCTGCATCTTCCCCGTCACCATCAATACAATGTCCAGGATTAACCACCCATACTCAACTATACCACATCTCCAGCCTCCGTGATCCCTGCCTCCAACCTCAACACTCACATATTCATTAAATTCCATCCTAAATTGCAATAGCATACCCTCTTTGTCTCAACAAAACACATGCATACCCGATTCTCATAAAACATCAACTCAATCCCAAACCACGAATTACCATAACCAACACAACCGAGGGACCAGAGAATGCAACCCATAGATACAATTTAAAGCAAACCCAAAAATCGAAAGAAAATAAATGAAAAATATGATAGATGAACTGATGTGTTAAAAAGGTAATAGGGGCGGGTTTTGGGTTGTTACAATAAAGAATAAGAGGATATGAGAGAGAGAGAGAGAGCTTACCAGAGAAAATGGAGAGTGGTCGGGCCGATAATTGAGCGATGTGGCAGTATTGTGAGATAGTCGGGAGATTAAGTCGGCTACCATAGCATTATTGAAAAGAAAAAGGGTAAGCGACATTTTCCACCCCTCTATTATGGAATAAATACATATACATCCTTGCACTATGGATAAATACATTTTTCTCCCCTGCCAGTGGATGGAGACTAACGGAGTGTACCGGCTGATGGTAATTGACTTTCTTGCCCTCGTATTTTACCATGAGTGGATATATTATATAATAACATTTGTGAAAAATACCGAAATACCCACCAGTCATTTCTCCCAAACACCACCATTAATGACGGTAAAAATAAAAGTTGGAGGGGTCGGATTCGATCGGTTCAGTTCTCTCTAACAATCGACAGACAGTAGAGAGAGAGTAGGAGAAACCACCGGAGTGAAGGCCTTTGAATCCACTGGTTTTTCTAATCGGTAACCATTTCTTGTTCTCCGCTCGCTCTCGTGTTAAACCTCATCCCATCTTTTCAGAATCGAGCGATTTGAGGGTGTTAATTCAATTCTTGTTTCGGTTCAAAGCTCTGAGACTGGTTTCAAATATTTGAAAAATCTTCAAAGGACAAGTATGAACTCAGGGGGAGTTTGATAATTCCTAATCATACTCTATATCTCCTGGATTCATTTTATGCCTTATTGTGTGATGAAAGACAAATTCATTTTGTCAGTTATTATGTTTTAATCTCTATTTTGTATTATACTTGCGTAACCTCTTATTGCAGGAAAATTGCTTAATTGTCTTAATTCCAAACAGATCCTAAGTTTATCTTAGCAAACTTTATTATCTAATCTATGATTATATTCTGAATATGCTTATTTTTTAGATAGATTTTGGCCTAAGTTTGTTTTGCAGGGGAATAGCCTAAATTCCTGAATGCAAGAATGCTAAAAAGGTCACTAAAGCCTAGCCATAAATATGGGATTTGATCAGGACTTTTCTCAAGATTACAGTTGAAGATTGTGATCAAATTTTGTGGATTAAATCTAGCTACTATCCGTTGGAATAGAGATGTTGATAGGCTAAGCTCAGTTGAGGATTTTTAGAAATACTTGTTGAAACAACTTTAGTGACTGTTGCAGCAAGTCTATAAATTCAAAGTGAACTGAGGTTGACACATACACAGAGGGACTGAAAGAGACATACTCACTCAGAGAAAGACATCCAGATTGAAAGAGAATCAAGGAAGGAGATCAATTTAGATTACCCAATCCACACTACAGTTAGAAGAACACTTCTAAGCTTTCATAGCTTCACTATCTTCTCAGTGTTCTTCCTCTTGTGCTTAAACTATTATTCATTAGAAATATTTATAAATCTTCCATATTCTGTTTTAGCTGATTTGTTAAAGTGGAAAAACTGAGTTTCTTATTGTATCAAATAGTTGAAACTGTAATAGATAGGTTAGCAGAAAACCACAGCCTAGTATAGGAGTAATTCCATTCTCTAGGGCTGATATCTAGGGCTTAACTGGAGATACATAAGAAGTTGTTGAAATCCTAGTGGGATTAGATCCCTCAGGTAGAGAGTAGGCCTTTTGGAAGCCAAAATTCTAAATAAATACTTGTATTCAGTTCATTTCATCTCAGTACTTCACTTGCTTACTTGTTTCAACACAAGATAAGTTCAAGACTTTGAAAAGCCTTTCAAAGTCTTGAAAACTTTCAGAGGCTTATAAAGCTGTCTAGTTTAGTTCAAAGCTTCCTGTTTATTTTTTAAAATCCCTATTTTAGCAAAACTCTTCATATTCTATTCAACCAACCCCCCTTCTAGACTATATTTGAGCCGGTTTGACTACCTACTTAAAAACTTCAATTGGTATCAGAGCATATATCACAATATAGATCGAACAATCTTATGATCATGAGTAATATAGGTGAAGGTGGTTTCTCACAGGGAAGAGCAGCAAACAGACCTCCTCTATTTTGTGGGGATAACTTTGTGCACTGGAGATCTGATGAAGATGTTCATCGTACATCAAAACATGGATTTTTGGTCTATCATTCAAAATGGACCTCATACTCTATACAGAAAGAGAGTGGATTAAAATTCCTAAAACTGAATCATAGAGCAATGAATTTACTATATTGTGCTTTGAATGCAGATGAGTTTAACATGATCTCTACTTGAAAGAGTACAAAGGAAATATGGGACGAATTGGTGGTTACATTTGAAGGAACCAGCCAAGTCAAGAAGACAAATATAAACATTTTCCTGGAAAAAATATGAGGCATTCAAGATGAATGCAGATGATAATCAAGGATATTTTCAAGAGATTCACAGATATAATCAATAACCTGGAGTCTTTGGGAAATTCATTCTCAAATGAAGAAAAAGACAGGAAGAGACTGAGAAGTCTTCCTAAAAGCCAAATGGGAGCCAATGACAACAGCAATTGAAGAGGCACAAGATTTATGTACTCTTCAACTGGATGATTTGCAATGAAAGCTCCTCACTCATGAAATTTATATGAATGAAGTAGACGGAGAAATCTATAAAAGTGTCAATAATCTGGCACTCAAAGCTAAAGAGAGAGAGCAGATTCAAAGAATTGAAAAGGAGGAAGATGATGAAGATACTGTTGCATTTATTTCCAAAGCCTTGACCAGAAATCCTCAAAATGAAGAAACACTTTGGAAACAAGGACGATAGCAGAGAAAGATCTAGATCATCAAGTAGCAAGGACTAAAAATGTAAGATCCTCCTCCATTTGAAATAAAACTAAAGGACTAAACTGTTTTAAATATGGTGATGCAGACCATTTAATCAGGGATTGTCCTCATAAGAAGAAAAAGTATTATCCAAAAAAAGACAATGACAAAAGAAAGAATGTCATGGTTACATCCTTGAGTGATTCTGATTCCAAAAGTGATTCATATTCAGAAGATGATCAAGATAACTTGTGTCTTATGGTCGAGCATGATGAGAAGGAAATCTCAGACAAATACATTGAGGTAATTGTGAAAATTTTACTGTCTAGTCGTACTGATGTATTGTCTGAGATTTTGAAAAACATGTTCATGAATTAAGAGGGTTGCATAAATGAAATAAATTCTTTGAAGGTAAAGGTTCATGAGCAAGATCTAACAGAGATTTCAAAGCATTGGAAATTAATTTCAAGGCCTTTAAAACTCAGGCAAAAGAGGTTGTAGCAGAAAACTCTTTTTTAAATGATAACTTTACATCTGCATGATCTATTAGAGGAACAAAAGATGTTTCACAGACTGAGAAACTTGAAGAGTCAAATAAATTATGACAAAATTGGCTAGCTCAGAACACAACCTTAACTTGATTCTTGGAGGAAGTTCACTCAGTTCACAAACATGGTATTGGATACAATCCAAATTTTCCTAAAAAGAACAATACCAATTTTGTGAAAGCTATCAGTAAACATTCTCCTAAATGCTTTTATTGTGGTAAAAAATTTCATGTTAAAGTGACATGTCCCTTTAGAAGAACAGGACCTCACATTATGAAGAACACATTCCCATTTCATCTTAAGGAACATGTAAGCCAAATTTTGGTTCCAAAAGGGATCAAACCACCTAATATGGTTGACCATGGATATGATTCTATATATAACATCTGGTCCAAAATTTTGGTAAAGCATTGATTGGTATATGCAAGTTGTCACCAAGAACGAAGATCAAAAGTGAATTATGGACAGTGGTTGTTCCAGACACATGAGTGGTAAGAGTTCTTTGTTTTCTAAACTGAAAGAACAAACTAGAGGAACAATCACACTTTGTGACAAAGGAAAGTACAATATTATGGGCATTGGTAAACTCGGTAATGAATTTGCATGTTCTATTTCTGATTTTTATTTAGTTGATGGTTTGAAGTTTAATTTGCTTTTTGTTTCTCAGCTTTGTGATAAAGGCAACAAGGTAATATTTGACAAGGAGAATGTGTGGTGCAAGATGAGAAATCTGGTGATTGCATACTCACATCTCCTAGGTCAAACGATGTCTATTCTTTGAATACTAACAATGTTGCAGGTAAAAGTTTAAAATGCCTCAAAGCTTTAAAAGATGATTCAAAGCTTTGGCACAGGAAGCTTGGGCATATCAGCATGCACACTCTGAACAAAATGGTATCTAAAGACTTAGTCAGACGATTGCCATCCATAAAATTCAAGGATGACGAGGTATGTAAAGCTTGTACTCAAGGTAAGCAGAAAAGGATCTCTTTTAAACCAAAGAACTTTGTAAGTACTTCTAGACCTATTGAAATGCTTTATATGGATTTGTGTGGTCCTATGAGAGTCAAAACTCCAAGGTAGTTGTTATTGATGACTTTTCTAGATTTATTTAGGTTATGTTTTTAATAGAAAAGTCTGAAGCCTTGTCTGAATTTTTAAACTTTGTTAAGAATTACAAACTTCAAAAAACCTACATATTGCTTCTATTAGGAGTGATCATGGTAGAGAGTTTGATCAACCAAAGTTTTATTTATTTTGTGAAAAACATGGAATTTCTCACAATTTTTTAGCTCCTAGAACTCCTCAATAGAATAGGATAGTGGAAAGGAAAAACAGAACCCTTGAGGACATGTCGAGGACATGTCTAGGACAATGCTTTTGGAAAACCATTTTCCAAAGTATTTTTGGGCAGAACTTGTTAATACAGCCAACTATTTTAAATAGGTGTTTGATCTGACCTATTTTGAAGAAAACCCCCTACGAACTGTTTAAAGGCAGAAAGCCAACTATTATTTATTTTAAACCTTTTGGCCGCACTTTCTTTGTACATAAAAATGGAAAAGACGATCTTGGAAAATTTGATGCTAGAAGTGATGAAGGTCCTTTTCAGGGTTATTATATGCAAGCAAAGCCTATATAGTTTTTAATAAAAGAACAAAAGTTTTTGAGTAAAGTATTCATGTTATGTTTTATGAAAGAAATGATGGTTCCTTGAGTGAAGGTTTTTTGGATTTGAATTTGAACAAGCATGAGTCAGATGATGAAGCTGATACACAGAATCGTAGTAAGACTGACTTGCAGGAACACATAAAGGATTTTCAAATCCTTGAAAATGGTTCTCAAAGCCTTCAAACAGGATCTCAAATAACACAGAGTGGATCAGCCACTGCATCAACTTCGCAAGGCCTTGAAAAGCTTCCTGGAGAATTAGAACCATGGATTAAATGAAATAGTTCAGATATTCATCATCCCATCCAGTGGAGAGCATTAATTCTGATCCAAATACTGGTACACAGACTATATCTCAATTAAAGAACTCGTGTGCTTTTAATGCTTTTTTTTCTCATGTAGAACCTAAAAATGTGAATGAGGCATTATAAGAAGAAAATTGAATCATTGATATGCAAAGTGATTTAAATGAATTTTAGAGGAACAAAGTGTGGAATTTGGTTCCTGCTCCCATAAACCAGTTTGTTATTGGAACCAAATTGTTATTCATAAACAAGTTGGATGAAAATGGCAAGGTAATCCGAACAAAGTCATACTTGTGGCTCAAGGCTACAATCAAGAAGAAGGTATTGACTAGGAGGAGAAATTTTCTCCTGTAGCCATGTTATAAGCTATTAGGATGTTACTTTCCTTTTCTTCATACAAGAACATTGAACTTTTTTAAATGGATGTGAAATGTGCTTTTCTAAATAGATACTTGCAAGAAGAATTTTCTGTTGCTGAAGCTCCTGATTTTGAAAGTGATGTTTTCCCTAATTATGTTTACAAACTTGATAAAGTTCTTTATGGCCTTAAACAAGGTCCAAGAACTTGGTATGAAAGACTGTCTAAATATCTCTTTGAAATGATTTCAAAAGAGGTTTGGTTGACAGAACATATTTTTATCAAAACACGTGAGAAATATATCTTTTTAGTATAATTTTATGTTGATGATATATTATTTGGTGCGACTAATGACACTCTATCCAAGGAGTTTTCAAGTCTTATTTTTAGGGAGTTTGAAATGAGCCTAATGAAAGATTTGAATTTCTTTCTTGGACTTCATGTTCATCAAATGAAGAAAGAAATCTTCATGCATCAGAACAAGTATATTAAGGATATATTGAACAAATACAGCCTGTCTCAATCCAAGTTTGCTAAAATTCCTATGAGTTATACTCTATCTTTAGACAAAGATCAGAATGGTAAGAGTGTGGACCAAAAAGAATCCATATGTATGATTGGTTCACTACTTTATGTCACTGCTAGTAGGCGAGACATCATGTTTAGTGTACGTATGTGTGCTAGATTTCAAGTTGATCCAAAGGAGTCTCACTTAGTGGATGTCAAAATAATTTTAAGATATCTCAATGGTACTAAAGACTTAGGTCTTTGGTATCCTAAAAGGTGTAATTTCTTGCTTTTTGGCTATCCATATGTTGATTTTGCAGGATACAAAGTGGATAGAAAAACCACTTCAGGATGTTCTCAATTCCTAGGCTCATCCTTGATAAGTTGGCATTCAAAGAAGCAAAATTAAGTAGCACTATCAACAGCAGAACTGAATATATTGCATCAGGAACATGTTGCTCACAAGTGCTATGGATAGCTCAACAATGAGGGATCTTGGATTTGATTTCAGAGACATTCCAATCAAGTGTGACAAAACTAGTGCAATCTCCATTATGAAAAATCCAGTGTAGCATTTAAGGACCAAACATATTGATGCCAGACACCATTTTATAAGAGATCATGTGGAGAAAGGTGACGTGTCTTTAACCTTTGTGCCTACTAACTTACAAATTGCTGATATTTTCCCTAAACCATTTCCTGAAGATAGATTTGCAGCTTTAAGATTGTAACTTGGTATGTTTAACAAGGATGCATTGATGTAGGGTGAGTATCAGGTATATTAGTTATTTTCATGGCCTTGAAAAGTTTTTGAAAGCCTTGAAAATCAGTATGACGTATAACAGTTTTCAAAGCCTTGAAAATCTTTTCAAAAGCTTTGAATATAAATTTGCATACTACATGAAGTAATGATGGATCATTTAATGTTGAGTGTTATCTCTGTAGATAATTACTTGGAAGTACTTCTTACTGTTTAAACGATTTTTTTCAAATATTAAAATACTATTTAATCCTTCATACGTTATAGAAAGTTTTTTGAATTTCAAATAAAGATTTTTTATTCAAGCGATTGAAATTTTCAGTTTCCTTATTTCACTCCAACTCTTCAATCAAATGTTTTCTATCTCCTTTCTCTTTCACTCTAAAACCTAACCCCTGAATGGATTCACAAAGATCACAAAGAGTTCGCCAAATTAAGTAGTTTGAAAAAATGAAGAAGAACCAAGGGAAGAAGAGAAAAGCTAACCCTGAAGAAGAGATTCAGGATGTTGGTTCCAGCTCTAGGACAGTTAGCATGCCAAAGCAATCTTCTCCTCCAGAGAATAAGAGTAAGAAGAATAAGGATGTACAGAAAGATAGCTCCAGTAAGAGAAAATCATATCAGAAAGTTGGTAAAGGGAAGGATATTCAGAAGTTGGACTCAGGCAAGACCATAATCGAAAAGAAATCTAGTTCTGGTAAGACTTCTTTATCAAAGTGCTGGTTTAAAAAACTTTAAACCACAAGAGCTTTGGTTAGATGGTTAAGCATCAACCCCTATAGCATACTGCAGTCTGATTTGCACAGGCATGATTGATAAAATGGATTTAGAGTGCATAAGAAGGTTGAAAGAGACATTTAGTTGGAAAATCGTGCTTCCTACTGAGAGGGCATACCCTAGATTGACTAGACTCTTTTATATCAACCTTAAACAAGTGCCTGCTAAAGATTTAACATTTTATTCTAAGGTTGATGGAATAGATATTCAGTTGAATCATGGTGTGCTTGCTAAAGTGTTAGGTTGTCCTGAAAAAGTATGATGCTAATGGTTATAGTAGTAGGAAGGATGGAATTAGGTTGGCAAAATGGAATTCTTTATATCTGATGCAGCCTCAACCTCAAAACAGTTAACACATTCAGTTTTAACTGTTGAAGCTTTAATTCTTTTCAAAATCTTGATGAGGTGTGTCATGTGCGGTGCTAAGGAAATTCAAAATAATTGTTAACAGATTGGGTTCTATACTTGATGTATCTAATTATGTATGGTTTTGAGATAGATTTGCCTAGCATTTTGATGGAGCACATGCTATATTGCAGTACCGAAAACAGAAACCATGCGTTGCCCTATGCCAACCTCCTACCTCTATTCAAACATTTTGACAATCCTGATGATAAAGAAGAGAAAGTTTATGTTGGTTTTGGAATGATGAATGAATCTTCTTTTCAAAGTATTGGTATCGTTCAGACCGCTAAGGGAGATTGGAAGTTCTATTCTGATCTTTCTCCTAATGAGCTGATATCCAAGAAATTCTATAAGTCAAAAGCCTTAACCACTCATATAGCTTCAAAATCTACCTCTCCAAACCAGTCTTATGTGCTTGAGAAGTTAGATTTTATTGAGAATGAGCTGGATAAAATAAAGCATGGTCAATTTGAGCTAAGTATTGGGTTCAAAAAAATACAGTACATGGTTTCCTCCTTGAATGACAAAGTTTCTAGAATTTTTAATAATTTTAACTTGGTGGATGGGCAAGAAGAGAATGCACAAGTTCAGAAATATTCAAAGAATTCAAGTTCTACCAGGGAACTCTTTGATGAGAATACTTGAAGAAGCTGTTGGAATTGAGGAAACAGGAAAAGAAACTAGCATTGTCTCAGGATCGCAATTTGGGGAAGTACTAAAACTCAGGAAGCATAAAAAGAAAGCAATTCAAGTTTTACCAGGGATTGTTACTTCTGCTGAGTTGTTTGAGGATGTTGATGAAGGTACTGAGGTGGTGGCTGAAGAACATGAAGAAAAATTTGAGGATGATGTGGTGATCAAGAGGATGCTGGAGAGGATGACAAGAATTCAAAACCTTGAAATCCTGCATTTATTTCTAAATTTTCAAAGCTCTGAAAATTTTCTTTCTTCTTTTAAAACACTAAAACTTCTTTAAATTTTGTAAACTTTTTGTATTATGATAGAATATTTGTCTTACTATTTTGATGAATGTCAAAAAGGGAGAGAAATTAGATTGATTTGAATGTGGATGTGGATGTGGAGATTTGGGAGATTTGTGGAAGAAGAAGAATGTGTTCACGAGGATGCTGGAGAGGGTGACAAGAACTCAAAGCCTTGAAATTTTGTCTTTCTTTCTAAATTTTGAAAGCTTTGAAAATTTTCTGTCTTCTTTTAAAACTCTAAATTTTCTTTAAAAATTTAGAACTTTTTGTATTATGATCCAAGATTTCTCTTACTCTTTTGATGAAAGTTAAAAAGTAGGAGAAATTAGATTAATGTGTATGTGGGTGTGGAGATTTGTGATGTTTTGGTATTATTGTTTGGTGTTTGATTTTGATTTCATATGACTATTTCTGCTATGTTACTAGTGACTATGAATTCCAGTGCAGATATAATGTTTAAACAAGTATATCTATTTTGTCTGTCATTAAGGGGGAGATTGTTAATTCAATACTTGTTTCAGTTCAAATGAACTGAAGGGGAGTTTGATAATTCTTAATCATACTCTATATCTCCTGGGTGTATATTAATCCTTATTGTGTGGTGAAAGACATATTCATTTTGTCAAATATTATATTTTAATCTCTATTTTGTAATATACTTGCTTAAGCTTTTACTGCAAGAAAAATGCTTAATTGTCTTAATGCAGGATTACCAAACAGATCCTAATTTTATCTTGACAAACTTTATTATCTAATCTATGCTCATATTCTGAATATGCTCATTCGTTAGATAGATTTTGGCCTAAGTTTGTTTTGCAAGAAATAGCCTAAGTTCTTGAATGCAGGAATGTCAAACAGGTTACTAAATCCTAGCTAGAAATATGGGATTTGATGAGGACTTGTCTCAAGCTTACCATTGAAGATTGTGATCAAACCGGAAATCCTAGGCGGCCGAGGCTCTCTAAATAGCCGATCATACGCAATACATGCGGCCCCACGGGGTTTCCCTCTAACATATGACATTTGAACAATGTCTTGGAAACCTCATACCTCTCTACCCTAGCCTGCTCTTGGAAGAGCTGCTTCAAGTGTGCGATCATTTCGACTGCATTCATGTTCTCATGGTACTTCTGAAGCTCAGATGACATGGTGCAAAGCATTAGGCAGGCTGCATCCTTAGCGTCATCAACGGTTCCAAATTAGAACTTGTTTCCAATTTGTGCCCAAACAATTTATCTAAGATCCTAAAATTTCTCAAACTTACAATTCGTACATTCAATGCATGAATTACATCTTGTTTGGTTGAATCACATTCAACATGCCTCTAATATGCATAGTTTGTTGTTTTAACGCAATAATCAACATTATGGGTGAAAAACAACAAAATCGTAACACATAAACTAGGTTATGCTCTACGACGAAAAACAACAAAATTGTAACACATAAACTACGTTATGCTCTACGACATGTGGCTCTGATACCACTGTAGGGTTTTATCATGGATACGGAGCGGAATAAAAAATAATTTATCCATTCAATACCCTCCAAGGATCACATGAAAATAACTCATAACGGTAGTAAAGGAATCAAACAAGTACCTTGTGGTTCTCTTTTGATGAATTCAAACGCGGAAAGTATCACTTCTCTTCGGTTGATCCACCCCTAGGATTGAAATCTATATCCTCCAATCTTCTTGTTCTAGATATTAATAATGGAAGAGAAAGAATAAATCACGCAACAGAGCACCAATAGGAGGCTTCGGCCTCCTTGTTGTGGCCGACGGGTAGAGGGGGCGACAAGGGGGCGGATGGGTCTCCTTGCTTGCTCTCTCTCCTTGCTTCTCTCCTACTCAACTTATGTTATGAGCATTAGTGTGTGGGAAGGAAGCTAGTAGCATCCTTTATATAGTCCAACAACTCCTTGTTACTACATAAAGGCCCTATCTAATCCTACTCAAGTTCGGATTAGTCTAACTTGCATATTAGTCCTACTAAGTTAGCAAGTTGTCACGATTTGATCATTCTAATTAATTAATCATATTAATTAAATTTTTAGTTTAGTTCAACCCATATGGTGTGTGACCTCATAGCTTTCTACTTAGTTGGTAGTAACTATTTACTAATATGGAGCGGTCTCTAGCAAGGCATCCATACTACCCAACTAATAGATATAGTCATCCGACAAACCTTGTGCAAGTATCATCTCATCCCTTTGTCTCAATATTCGGATTGGACACGAGACATACAAGTCACACTCGTATATCCAATCCATAGTTCCTAGATCCTGGGAATAACCTTATGTTGGTTTTTGACGTAGGTAACGCAACGGAATAACAAAAATTTAATTCCTACTCAAAGCCCGCCCACCAAGGATCACAGGAAGAGAGATTCATAACATGATGAAGGACATAGAATATGTGTACCTTTTGGTTCAGGAGATCACACGAAGAATAATGTCCTCGTCTCTACAGTTGATCCACGTCTAGAGGTGACATCTAGATTCTTCCTTCTCCTAGTGCTAGCTTGGACCGGAAGAAGAGGGAAGAACGAATCAAGCAACAAAGAACCAAAGGAGGGTTTCGGCCATCCTCTTGTGGCCGACGGGTAGGGGATGGCTAGGAGGGTTCGGCCCTCTTAGCTTGTCTCTTGATCTCTCTTTTGATCTCTCTCCCACTCACTTATGTTATGAGCATTAGTTGTGGGAAGGAAGCTAGAGCATCCTTTATATAGTCCAACAACTCCTTGTTAACTACATAAAGGCCCTTCCTAGTTCTACATGAACTTGGATTAGTCCCTTCCTTGCAAATTAGTCCTACTAAGTTTGCAAGGTGTTGCAAAGTGATCCTTCTCATTAATTAATCATATTAATTAATCCAAAATATTGCTCAACTCCATTTGATGTGTGACCCCATAGGTTTCTACTTAGTTGGTAGTAACTAATTACTAACATGGAGCGGTGTCTAGAAACACATCCATGCTACCCAGCTACTAGAAAAAAGTCAGTGATCCCGACAAACCTTTGTGCCCAATATCACATATTGCACTATCCCTTTGTCTCAATATCCGGGTTGGACACGAGACATAAATAGTCACACTCGTATATCCAATCCATAGTTTCTCGATCCTGGGAATATGCTTATGCAAGCAGATAACATCAATATGTCCATATTGATTTATCCGAGTCTGACCAGACATTCAATAAGCCTCATCCCTCGAGTGGCTGTGGATATTTTCTCCCATTATGTGGGAGGGACAAATCCTCTCTACATTACTACGATCTCTAAGCTTGCTTCCTATCATGCCCGATAGCTAAATTTATAGTAACTTAGTTACTGTGTAACGTTTGATAACATCAAAGCACGATATTTCACAACAAGAGTATCTAGTGACTTCAAGTCTAAGGATTGCAATTATATTAGCACTACGATAAGAGATTGTGACTTCAACATAATCTAATGTATCCTTCTCGTTGTGGTTCAATCCAGTATTCCATTACTCCTAATGCATACCCATGTGTTGAACTTGATATCTCCATACCAATCTACACACATACTAGTCTATATTTGATCGTCCTATTAATCAATATAATGGACTAGGGATTTTTAAGATAAACAACACATTGTATCTAAGGACTTCATTATATTAAATATCACAATATATAATAAATGAATATTCTAGCCAATAACATTGTTCATACTAAATATTAGATTGCCTCTAGGGCACCTATTCCAACAGTCTCTCACTTCCACTAGAGCCAATCACGTGCATCTCGTATGCCTATAGATCTGGCGTGCCCTTCATGCTTTCGCAGCGCAAGAGGTTTTGTGAGCGGATCTGAAAGATTGTCATCCGTTGGAATATTGCACATCTTCACATCTCCTCGATCAATCATATCACGAATAAGATGGAACCTCCTAAGTAAATGCTTTCATTTCTGGTGTGATCTTGGTTTCTTGGCTTGTGCGATCGCCCCAGAGTTGTCACAGTACAACTCTATGGGATCCACGATGCTAGGGACCACATCGAGCTCAGTGATAAACTTCTTTATCGAAACTGCCACTTTTGTTGCTTCCGCATCAGCAATGTACTCAGCTTCTGTTGTAGAATCAGCAACTGTCCCTTGCTCGAAACTCTTCCAGCTCACAGCTCCTCCATTCAGGCAAAACACGTATCCAAACTGCGATCTGTAGTCATCTTTGTCGGTTTGGAAGCTTGCATTAGTGTAACCCATTACACTTAGCTCTTCTTTACCTCCAAATATCAAGAATGCATCCTTAGTTCTTCTCAAGTACTTTAGGATGTTCTTGATAGCAATCCAGTGACTCTCACCCGGATTGGACTGATATGTGCTCACCATACTCAATGCGTATGATACGTCTGGTCTAGCACACAACATGGCGTACATGATCGATCCTATGGCCGAATCATAGGGTATCCTACTCATGCGGTCCTTATCAATCACATTGGAGGGGCAGTCATTCTTAGAAAGAGTGACTCCATGCGACATGGGCAAGAATCCCTTCTTGGAATCTTGCATGTTGAACCTCTTCAACACCTTGTCTATTGTAGATACCACTTTTCAGACAAACGGATCATCGCCACGTGGCAGCCATCCAGCACACCCAGCTGTGCTCCATACACACCGGATCACCACCCGCACTGATCCACGTGGGGGCTACGAGACAGGGCCCCCGCGCACCATAACACGGGACTTGTAGGGACTTAGTGGTTTGGAGGCTAGGGTAAGGCTCGTCGCGCACATGCGACAACCAAGCTTGTACGTGACCTCTCGTAACTGACTGAGAGATCCTAGGCTTACGTGTCCCATTAATGCGACTGATCTCATAACGGTCTCGGATACTTGCGGGCAGATGCGTAACGGTTCCTATATACACGGTCGAACGTGTCGTTGGGGGTCTATCTTTAAGCCGCCATTTATGGTGCATTAACCCCTCAACGGTCACTTCCCCACTATATATAGGATCGTTAGCTCTCCGTTGCGACACAAGTCATATACTGGTCCAATACATAGCTTACTGTCTCTCTCTCACAAGCAGTTACTAGTGCTTACCCTCTCCCTACTCACACTCTACATTTCTCTGTGTTCATACACTCAGATCCCCTACTTGAGGTGTAGACTTGGATATCTCTTGATAATTTCCTTGTACACATTTTGGTGAACCCGACGTGAAACATCCGCCTTCAAAACCTCAAATACTTTGAATCTGTTCATGATGCCTTCTGACCGAGACGTTCGTGGTGGGGATCAATCTCCTTCCCATGAGGAGACCTCTGGAGAAGACGGACTACTCAACACCATTCCCGATGCTCGAGCTCAAGTGTTCACTGAAGGAGAGCCCTCTCTGGAGTCACTCCAGGCTACAATACAAACCCAAGCTCGGGCTATGCAGGCCCAATCTGACCAAATTGCCCAGATCATGGCAATCCTGGGAAAAGTGGCCCAGAATGTTGTCCCGGGGGTTTCTGTCCCACTTTTGTCAACTCCACTGCCCCCGCCAGGGACAGTTTCAACCTCGATAGTGCATGTCTCTGCTGCCCAGACTCCTCTCTCGGGTGGCCCGGCGATCCAGACGCCACCATTCTCATCAAGCTCATCCCTGATGGCGGCAGGGAACCCCACCTCATATCCTGCATCATCTTTCTACGCAAACGGAGCCTTAGGAAGCCATGGGACTCCACCTCCGCCTCCTTACAACCCCAGTATGCCCTACATCCCGGGCTTCGACCGACATCTTCATCCTACGGGGGGAACACCTGCTAGCATGGAGGCCCTTGAGCAAAGGATCGACAGTATTATTTCCAACCAAAACTTCGCGGACACTGTCATCCCCAGGGTAGATAATGCACATCCCATTCCGTGGGACATCTACCTGATGCCAAATCATGCTGGGTACAAAGCACCCAAGTGGGAGAAATTTGATGAAGTCAACGGGAATGCCCACGAACACGTGATAAGGTTCGTGGATATGATGGGCCCACACGCGGCTGATACTCGGTGGCTCATGCGCGAGTTTCCCAAGTCCCTAGGAACTGTTGCATACAAGTGGTACAGAACCCTCGAAACGGAATTTGTCAAGACATGGTAAGAAATGGTGAAAAATTCTACACAAAGTTCTTCCAAGTTGACCAAAGGGTCACCACCATGCACCTTTCTCGAATGTACCAGAAGTCTAACGAGGAGGGTGTCGCCTTCATCAAGAATTTCAAGGCCAGGTCCCTGGAATGCGTCGACGAGGTCTCGGAAGGTTGTCTGGTTGAAATATGTCTGCAAGGCATGCACGATGAGTATAAAGGTATGTTGATCAACTTGAACATGCCTACTTTTTCAAAATTGATTGACTGCACCAGGAATGTCCAACCCCTGGCGGAAAGAATGAAGAAGACACATGCCAACGAGTGCACGCCAACCACCCCCAACCTCAGGATCGGGGGATTCAACTAAAAACGACCACGAGACGCCAACGTGCATGCGGTATCCTCGCCCAGCAAGCAACGGCGATATGCAGCTCAAGAGCCGCCGCCCCTGCCCGTCTCGGTCAGGGACGCCATCGACCTTTGCAAGAAATGCAGACAAGATGGAATCCTGTCGGCATTTGAACACAGACCTACGCGAGAACAATTTCAAGACCCAAAATGGTGTGAATGCCACGGGAAAATCTCCCATCCAGCCAAAGAATGCAGGAAGCTCATATGGATGGTGGAGAGGCAACTAAGGGAAGGCCAGTTGGTTGTTGAAGAATCAACTAAATATGTACGGAGCAACCCTCTGCCGCAACGAGAATCCAAGGGGAAAGAGGTCGCCATGATCTCAATCACAGACGTCAAAGAGGTGGCGGAAGCGGCAGCCCCTGTGGTTGCAGAACTCTATGAGAACGAAGAGTATGGCGCTGATACCGAAGACTCCCGCGCTGAGCGAATGAAAGGCTCTACCAAATTCACCAGATTCTTTGATGAGATGAACTTTTGAGAGGGCTGCATACATGAGATGATAAAAGAAATGTTAAGGTTCACAGAAGAGCACGGAGCAGAATTAGTCACCACGAATGGCAAAGTCATCAGAGCCTTTAGACCACAAAGACTAATCATGACGTTCGACGGTCGGACATAAGAGCAGACACCAACCACCAAAGGTCGTTATATGTAACCGCCGCGATCAACCATGTCGAATTCAAAAGAGCCTTCGTCGATGGTAGATTTGCGGTAAATGTCATTCCCTTGGGCACCCTAGAGATGGCAGAGATTCCCAGGCATAAGATTGTCAAGAAGCCCTAGTCCTTGACGGGGTTTCGAAGTGGCTCCAGAATAAATCTGGGCTGGAGGCGTTTGGGGGTCCAGATCAGGCAAATAAACTGCTCTGCCAAATTCCACGTCATCGAGGCCGAAAAAACATACCACATGATTATTGGGCGAGCATGGATTCACCGCTTTGATGTTGTACCTTCAACAGCTCACCAGGTGATGAAGGCCATCTGGAAGGAAAGGGTGGTCACGATACCCGCTTCGGTAAATCCTTTTAATTTGAAGGAGGCACACTTACCTGAGGCGGTATGGTTCACGGAGATGAAGGACAGGCCGCTTCCGGCCCCATTTTGGCCAACTCCTTTGCCCAGATGGGAGGACATCCAGGATCAGTCCCCAGCTGGAGCGATAGTGAAACGGGAGGAGCCGAAGGAAGAACAGCCCGCAAGGAAGAACGCCCTTAGAACAGCCAAAAACATCTACACCTTGAAGAAGGTCATGGAGCATGGTGAAGACGGCAGACGAGTGGGTAGCTTCTACTCCAAAATGAAGAAGTGATATCGCGTCGAGGGTGTTCCCAGGCAAATTTTCAAGCTATCAGAGGCTCCTAGTATGAGTGAGGGAAACCCTCTCGTTGAGGAAGTCAAGGAGGCACTTGAGTGTATGGAAGACCGCCCAAGGTCGCAAAAGCATGATCTCAAGGAGGTATTCCTCAGCCCTGATGAGGAAAAGCATAGACCCGTCTTCCTGAGCGCAAACCTCAGCAATACAGAAGAACAAAAGCTAGTCCAGCTACTAAAAGAGTACAAGTACGTGTTCGCATGGGATTACGATGAAATGTCGGGACTGGACCGAAGCATCACCATGCATCGCCTGGATGTCATCCCGGGTCCGAAGCCAATCAAGCAGAGCGCGAGGAACTTCCATCCTGAGATCAATGTCAAGATCAGGGAGGAGATGGTCAAACTGCTAAACACCAAATTTATAGAACCCAACCATCACCCCACCTGGCTGGCAAACGTTGTACCCGTGTTAAAGAAAAATGGAAGCCTTCGCGTATGTGTAGATTACAGATATCTGAACAAATTCTGCCCAAATGATGACTTCCCTTTTCCGAACGTAGATCTCTTGATTGAATCCACTGCAGGCCACGAGATGTTCAGCCTTATGTACGGATTCAGCGGCTACAACCAGATCAAGGTGGACCCTGAGGACGCAAAGAAAACGGCGTTCATAACACCGGTAGGGGTCTTCAATTACACGGTCATGCCCTTCGGTCTGAAGAACGCAGGAGCCACATACCATCGCGCAATGATGGCACTCTTTCACGACATGATTCACCAAGAAGCTGAATTCTATGTGGACGATATAGTGGTTAAGTCAAAGAAGAAGGAAGATCACTTGGAAAATATAAGAAAGGTTTTCGACAGATGCCGTGCATTTCAATTAAAGAAGAACCCTATGAAGTGTGCATTTGAGGTAACCTCTGGCAAATTCCTAGGCTGCATAATCCACAGGCATGGGATCGAGCCTGACCCTGCCAAGATCTCGGCAATTACAAATCTGTCCGCACCGCAATCCCAAATTGCATTGAAGGCATTTCTAGGAAAGTTGTCTTACTTACGGAGGTTTATACCGACAATTGCGGAATCGACCTTCTGCTTTAGCAATCTGCTCAAAAATAACGCAACGTTCCTCTGGACAGAAGAGCATCAAGCTGCATTCAAGAAACTGAAGAGACTGCTAACATCCCCGAGGTCATGATCGCACCACAGTTGGGAGCACCTCTACCATTGTACCTCACTTCAACCGAAAGGTCTATTGGAGCACTACTGGCCCAGGAGTTCGAGGGACAAGAAAGACCGGTGTATTACATCTACCGCATTATCCAATCAGCAGAATCAAGATACACAGACATAGAGCGGCATTGCTTGGCTTTGTTTTTCGCAATTGAGAAGTTAAAACATTACTTTACTTCCCACAAAGTGGTGGTTATAACGAAAAACGATCCCATACGTTATCTACTGGGACATTCACCTCCCTCAGGGAGACTTGCAAAATGGTACATGACCATCTCCCAGTATGATATCACATGAACGTGACCTAAGGCCATCAAATCATAAGCATTGGCAGATCTGCTCGCACAATTCTCGGACGAGAAGCACGAGCCCGTGCCAGAGGGGCTCGAGGGGCTCGAAATATATGCAATCAGCAAAGAGTACTGGAAGCTACAATTTGACGGATCATCTACAAGATCAGAGGAAGGAATTAGAATAGTAGTCACCAAGCCTAACCAAGAGGTTATCCAGATGTCAACGAAGTTGGACTTTGCGGTAACCAACAACGAGGCCGAATATGAGGCCTTGATCGCGGGACTCCTTGCAGCTAGAGCCTTGGAAGTTAAGAATCTTGTCATCATGGGAGACTCAAAGTTAATTGTCAAACAAACCTCGGGAGAATATGCTCTAAAGGAGATAAATCTGCTCAAATATCGGTCAACTGTGCAGAAGCTGGTTCAGAGTTTCGAGTCTGTCAAGTACGAGCACACTCCCAGATCTGAAAATCGTCATGAAGACGCGCTGGCTACTTTAGGGTCAAAAATCAGCTCAGAGAAATGCCCTGTGAAGATATCAATTGAGGTCAAGACAACCTCGTCATTGGTAAAAGACCTATGTGAAGAAGGACCTCTGGAAGAGGCGGACTGGAGGCAGCCCATTCTGCGCGCGATGGCTGACGAAACCAGCAAGGAAACATGGGTTTCTATCAAGGTATTTTGCATACACGATGGTTTGCTTTATCACAAGGGCCCTGGGGGTATCCTCATGAGATGTGTAACCGAAAAGGAGGGCCAAGAAACCCTAGACAAGATTCATCAAAATTCTTGCGGGGACAACGAGATTTCCATCTACAGGAAGGCCCAAAGGTATAGAATATACTGGCTGCATATGTCGTATTTCGCCGCCATTATACAAAACAACTGCAAGAGGTGTGCTCTAATCAAATCCACCATGGAGATTGCTGCAATAGAGGACGATTGGCGATAGCCAATAATCGATTACCTTCAAGAGGGAATTGTTCCTGGCAGCAGAAAGGAAGCTGAAAAGCTCAAAAGAAAGGCCAATAGATATATTTCCCAAGAAAGCATACTGTGGCGAAAGGGGCATAACGGAAATTTGCTCAAATGCATGCATAGACAAGAAGCCCAAGAAGTCATGGAAATGTCGCACCAAGTGGAACACCAAGGGGGTGCGAAGTTATGCCGACAACTCTTGACGGTGGGGTACTTCTAGCCAACCATGGAGGCCGACTGCCGCGCGAAGGTTAGAAGGTGCCAGCAATGCCAATTTCATGGCAATCTAGTACATGCTCCCGTGGTTGACCTACATGCGCTAGGGACCCCATGGCCATTTCATACTTGGCCCCTGGATTTCATTGGAACAATACGACCCCCCTCGAGGGGGAATGAATACATCCTTACAGGAACGGAGCAGTTCACCAAGTTGGTAGAAGCAATCCCACTCAAGACAGCAAATGCGGCGACAGTGGTCAAGTTCATCCAAGAAAACATCATTCACCGCTTTGGCATTCCCAACACTATTATGTCCGACAATGGAACTCCCTTCGTCAAACGCCAGGTAACCGATAAACTAATGGAATACAACATCAGACAGGTGTGCTCCACGCCCTACTACCCGAAGGTAAATGGGCAAGCGGAAGCGACCAACAAGACACTGCTACGAATATTGAGTAAGATGGTCACAGGCGATCACAGGAAATGGGCAGATTCATTAGGAACGACACTTTGGGCGTATGAACATCGCCTAAGACTCCCACTGGGACTTTCCTCTTCCTGCTCTGTTACGAAGCAGAAGCGATTGTCCCCTCCGAAGTCAAAGTAAACTCAGCAAGATTGGCTTTCAGTGCCTTGTACAACAACGAGCGTGACCATGATCTGATCCTTTTAGAAGAAAACGCGAGAAATCCACAAGAGTAAACCTTAAGTACAAGGAAAGGATCGTGCGTGCATACAACAAGACGGTCCAGCATAAGGACTTTACAGCATGAGACCTCGTGCTGCGATCCTCCGATCACTGCATGCGCGAAGCAGCCCACCTCAAGTTTGCGGCTAATTGGTAAGGACCCTTCGAGGTAAAGGACGTCTTTGACAGTGGATACTGCAACATTCTGCGCTGCCACGGAGCTGCTACCACTCCACAACCAATCAACATGCGATGGCTAAAAAAGTACTATCCTTAGCCCCCTCTGTTTATTTGCTTACAATATCCTTTCTTTAATCCTCCCATATGAGGATCGAATTGTTGATAATACCTCTCCCATATGAGGGCTATTTTATCAAAATTATCAGTTTTCCTCTCTGGCTTATGGGTCCCCAGCCGACCAAAATACCAAATCATGAGCCTATCTCATAAGATAGCAGTCTAAGCATATCTCACACGGTAGCAAACTCCAAAGCCTATCTCCTATAATAACAGAAGAATAAAGCCTATCTCAAAAGAAAGCAACATAAGCCTATCTCACATGATAGAGGCAAAAGCCTATCTCATACGATAGCAATATAAGCCTATCTTACATGATAGTAGGAAAATCCTATCTCATACGGTAGCAATATAGGCTTATCTCACATGATAATGGCAAAATCCTATTTCACATGATAGCAATACAAGCCTATCTCATAAGGTAGCGGGGACACAAGTAGGCTTCCAACCCAAATGGTAGCGTGACGCGAATGAGTCTATCTTATTAGACAGCAATCATGTGCGAAAACAGCACAGGGTGTTCGTACGCAAAAACGGCGTAAGGATAACGGCTTATTGCCCGTGTTATTAGAATACTTGGGGACCATATGAGGGAGGCCCGCCTGCATGATCGCCTATAAGGGGGGCCAAAATCTTCGCAGGATAAAGGTAAATCCACTTCCTCAAGTAGAAGCGCGACAACACTATCTCATATGGTAGCAGGAGGCGCGTGATAATTTCCCGCAAGCCTATCTCATACGGTAGCAATAAAATTCTGTCAAGTCATAACTTGCAGAAAGAGCATTTGCGTAATAGTGTGTTTACCTGCAAAGTGGCACAAACAACACTTGCCCTCGAAGGACAACCATATAGCCAAGCATTTAGTACTTACGCAAATAAAATGCAAATCAACTCAAGGCATAGACAATAGATGCACATAGACATTCTCCCTGCATTACAGCCACACAAGGCACAAATCAAAAGCAGGACAAGGAAAATGTTTTCTTGTCAAGAGAGCCTCATTCTTCGAAGAAATCCTTCAGCAAAGAATCTCGCGCTGACAGCTTGAGGGAGTTAGCAGCGAGCTCTGCAATACGGGCTTTGCTGGCTTCATGATGCTTCACTGCCTCATTCAATTCCTTGGCTTGGCGTTCAAACTCTTCTCTGCGCGCGGTAAGAGCTGTTGTCTCCTTTTTAAAGGTGGCAAGATCATTTCCAAAATTGGCAGAGTTATGAATTCTTGTTAACCACTGTTCCAGGAAGCTCAGGTCCAATCGTCCTGCTGCAAGATGTTCAAGCCTATGCACGCTTGCAATGAACTCTTGGGCTCTAGCCAGTGTGGTACTTGCATACAGCTCTCCTAGGAAAGCAGCCAACTCTTTGAATGTTTTCCCTCTGTCTTCTGGAGACAGCTCTAGCACTCGTGCAAAAGCAACAGGGAAAGACACACGAACTTTCATCAGCCACTCCAGGCAGGCTTGATCAATATCTACAAGCACAAGCGCGATAAAATACTCGGAAAAATGTGGGTCTAAAAATCAGGGTATTATGAGTAAAGATAAGGTTGGGCTTACCAGTTCCTTCGAAAATTTGCTGAAGGGGAGCGATGGGCAATGTCGCCCGCGAGCTAGCACTAGCTATGACGGAGAGTTTCTGATCTGCCCTATCCTCGCGCGCAAAATATACCTTAGGAATCACCAAATCCCTCCTCACAGCAACAAGAGAAGCGGTTTGCGAGCCCCATATCTCAAATGGATTCTCGGAGGAAAGTACGTCCAAATCCAAAACAAAATCATCCGAAAAAGGGGAAAACCTTGGAAGACTCGATGCGGAAGAGGGGCCACCCTAATCTAGTTCAGTCGCACCGATACCCTCGGCGAGGGCAGGGGCCTGCTTGGAGGTAGATTTTGGAACATTAGCAGTAATTCCCCTCGCACAAGGAGCATGTTCTCCTAACACCACATCACGCCTGGGGGAGCGGTTTCTCCAAAACCTTCCTCACGAGCAACATCGTTCACAGGAGACACATATCGTTCAGCGCGTAAGCCTCGTGCGATGTCTTCTTCATCTGAAGAGATGAATATAGATGGATCTTGATGGTCCTCTTCATCCTGCCCCTCGATACGCGCAAAGCGTCTGTCGTCAGCAACACACTTGCTTACCACGTCCTCCTCTACCTCCCCTTTTCCAGGACTTCCACCTGCCACAAAATAAGAATAAAGGCTCCACAAAGTCAACAGGCATGGTTACCAAGAAAATAAGTATGTCCCTTACGGGCTGAGGATCTCAACTTGCTTGGCCTGTTGTCCGAACGCGAGGGCGCTTCGGTTCCCGCATGAATATCTCACTGGAATGAGTTTCATAAGAAAGTCTCTTTCTCAAAGAGCTTTTCCCATTAGAAGCTAGGAAAGCTACCAGCGCATCAGAAACCAGCAAATGAACTTCAGAAGACATAGGCATTGCTAGCTCAATAAGGTTGTCAAGAATGGATGTTCCTTGCAAGGCTGCTCTTTCCTCCCGTATGCGAGCAGTAAAACTCGCGCTTCTATCTCCGGACGCAAAACGCCACAGACAACACTAAAGTCAAGATCCCAGTTAAAGAGGATAAGGCAAGCGCATTTGTACATAAAGTGAACAAAGAAGCGTGAGCATACCTGAGCAAAAGAATGGGAATACTTGGCCCTAGCCATGAAGGATTTACGCTTAGCAATTTCAATCTTTTCGTCAAGAATTAGCTGGGTGCATAAATGCCGATCTTTAGCCAGCAGAGAAAAGTAGCCATAACTGCAATCATCACGGCTACGGAGTGCCTCAAAAGCATACTCGTTCGTTGAAAATATAGTCACCCTGTTAGGAGAAGGGATATCATTAAATCTGAGCAGAAGACGGGTCTGGAAGTTCCATAAAGATACACAGTTCGGAGTATTCCGACCCCTCCTTTCACGCTAAGGTTGGATCAAAGGAAGCTCAGCAAGAAGGGAGGACACACCCTTGCCACACAGGAGGCTGTCATAGCAGCCCCGGTCAACGGGTTTAGGCCACAATGGAGGAGCAATGCTGTCATACCCAAATTGGGGACTGACGCGAACAGGGTCATACGGCGGTAATTTGTTCGTAATCACCGGAAAACTCGGTGTCCAACACGTATTCAGGAAGCGCAGGAAGAAATCCTCTTCGAACCCAATTCACAAACCTTCTGAAAGACCAATCATCGTCCGTCATGTGCTCAGCAAAAAGAGTGATATCTTTCTTGGGATATAAGTCCTCCCAGAAATCTATATTCTCATCCTTCAAACGGGTAGCGTAGGGTCGACGCGCAAAGAAGCGAGCATCGTCGACTATCAAGGCAAATGTTTGTTGTGGGGCCTTCGTATTATACCAGCGCCACGCTCGAGGACTCTGGAAGACCAGCGGAACGCTAGGAGTATTCCAAAGGCCCACCTTCACATGAATAGGGGCATATCCAGGCCATCTCTCAAAGGCCCACAGAGACAGAAAAGCAGTATTAACGAAGGAACAAACATCGACTCTTCCTTGCGACTTTTCGGCATGAACAGCGGCCAAGTCAAGGCGGTAATACAAAGAGCCAAGCACGAGTGGGCCTAGGTCTACCTTTTGTCTAAGTGATAACATCACTGCGATCGGAAGCACGTGCGTAAAATCTCCGTCACGGGGAAACCCATCTATCAAGTAGCGTGACAACCACACGCAAATATAGCCGCAAAGGGTAAAATGAAACCCTTTCCCTGAAAAACTGATGACCGCCTCTGGGTCTTTGTCCCGCCACTCGCGACCCATGGAGGGATCAACAAAGTCTTTAAATAAGTACTTTACCCATTTTGACCAACTGTTCTTTGGGCCGGAGGATGTATGTGGGAATTCCCCACAAGGTTTGGTCGCACCGGGAATCCATTTGGATCCAGTTCTTCCCATATCCGCTATAAGGACCTTCATATCCTCAAATAATTGGATCTCGTCCGGGTCGGTTAAAGGCGCTAAAGGATCAATGATTCCCATGCTTGGGAGGTTCAGCAAGACCTCCATGTCCTCCAAGGTATGAGCAACTTCAAGATATGAGAGATGAAAAGTGTGGGTTTTTTTGGAATACCTGGAAAATAGTGTCTAGAGCATGGTACTATCATGCCAGATACGGAGACCTTTGGTTGCACGAACGGCGTGAAAATTATTAGCACGATTCAGGTCTGGCGCGTAATAGCGAAGGATGTGTTCCGTCCACTCCTCCATCCAGTCAAAACCCTCCATGAAGGACTGTGGAAGAATGTCGGTGAAGCCATACAAGCCAGCCTCAACTCCAAGGCGCTGCACATCCCCAGCATTAACCACGTCCCAATCAGACCTCATTGGTTCGGGAACAAGTTTTAAGGCATCATTCAGTGGGGATGCCTGGAGAGGGTATGCCATAATGTTGGATGCATAAAAATCATCACCCCCAAGGTAGGGGGCTTTGTACCATAACTCGCCAGCAGTTCGGGAACTTCAGAAACTTTCTTGGGAGCCATCACTACAAACAAAAATCATCAAGATCCCAACAGTCTGTGAGAAAAAAGGGAAAAGGAAAAGGAGGGAGAAGAGTACCTGCAAAATTGTAAACAGCAAACTCACTAGCCTTGCTGACGTTTAAATGCTTGTTTTGCTTTAGAGAGAAAAGCAGAAAAGTTCCAATCAGAGGCATAGAGGGGTTTAAATAAACCCCCGAAGAGTCGCAACCCTTGAGTACTGCTGAGTCAAGCAACGCTTTGGAATTCGGAAGATTTGACGTTTGCTCAGCTATCCTTGCCTCGAAAATAGGCAAAATTAGATGATGTTTGATTAACTTGACAGAGGCCACGCTTCATCAGAGGCTATACGCCGCTTACCAAACCCTAGGCAATCATGGCTATGACTGCGGGCTATGGGGGATTCGAATTCAACTTCAAAGGGTCTGCGTGAACTTCACGCAGGGTTGATTTCGCGCGACTGCACAACAGATGTGCGCGTGAAAATTGCGCAAAAGGGGGCTATTGTAGATACCTCTTTCCAGACAGACGAATCATCGCCACATGGCAGCCATCGAGCACACCCATCTGTGCTCCATACACACCGGATCACCACCCACGCTGATCCACGTGGGGGCTACGAGACAGGGCCCCCGCGCACCATAACACGGGACTTGTAGGAACTTAGTGGTTTGGAGGCTAGGGTAAGGCTCGTCGCGCACATGCGACAACCAAGCTTGTGTGCGACCTCTGGTAACTGACTGAGAGATCCTAGGCTTACGTGTCCCATCAATGCGGTTGATCTCATAACGGTCTCCGATACTTGCGGGCAGATGCGTAACGTTTCCTATATACACGGTCGAACGTGCCGTTGGGGGTCTATCTTTAAGACGCCATTTATGTTGCATTAACCCCTCAACGGTCACTTCCCCACTATATATAGGATCGTTAGCTCTCTGTTGCGACACAAGTCATATACTGGTCCAATACATAGCTTATTGTCTCTCTCTCACAAGCAGTTACTAGTGCTTACCCTCTCCCTACTCACACTCTACATTTCTCTGTGTTTATACACTCTGATTCCCTACTTGAGGTGTACACTTGGATACCTCTTGAGAATTTCCTTGTACACATCTATATATGTACTTTGACTTAGGCCGAGCAGCTTACTATATCTATCCCTATAGATCTTTATACCAAGTATAAAGGCTGCATCTCCTAAGTCCTTCATTGCGAAACACTTTCCTAGCCAATCTATAACAAATTGAAAAGTAGGAATATCGTTTCCAATGATTAGTATGTCATCCACATACAAGACCATAAATACTACAGAGCTCCCACTAACCTTCTTGTAAACACAGGGCTCATCTTCGTTCTTGATGAAGCCAAACTCTTTGATTGAATCATCAAAACGTCGATTCCAGCTCCTAGAAGCTTGCTTCAATCCATAAATGGATCTTTGTAGCTTAAGGAATTTATTGGCATTCTCTGGATCCTCAAAACCCTCCGGTTGTGTCATGTATACATCTTGGAGGAGATTCCCATAAAGGAATGCTGTTTTGACATCCATCTGCCAAATCTCGTAGTCGTAGTATGCTGCAATAGCAAGTAGGATTCGAATGGATTTAGTCATGGCGACTGATGAAAAGGTCTCATCATAGTCAATACCATGAATCTTTCTATACCCTTTGGCTACCAATCGCCCCTTATAGGCAACTACCTTTCCATCCATATCGGTCTTCTTCTTGAAGACCCACTTGCACCCGATGGCCCGAGCCCCTTCAGGTGGTTCCACCAAAGTCCATACTTTGTTGGCGTACATGGAATCCATTTCGTATCTCATGGATTTTAGCCACTTATTAGTGTATGGGCCTTTCATGGCCTCCCCGTAGGATGCAGGCTCATCATCCATGAGTGGTATGTCATCGGGCTCAGTCACGACAAGTCCATACCTCTCTAGCTCATGACGCACCCTTCTTAATCTACAAAGTTCCTGTGTCACCTGAACAGGTTCTACCACAACAACTTGCGGTTCCTGCTCATGTTCCATCATCGGTTCAGTGATTTGTGGTTCTTGAATTTCTTCAAGTTCTAAACTCCTCCCACTTGATTCTTTAGAGACAAACTCTCTTCCTAGAAACACGCTAGTCCGAGCAACAAACACTTTGTTCTCGGTGGGACTGTAGTAATAATATCCTTTCGTTTCCTTAGGATATCCCACAAATTTACACTTATCCGCTTTGGTCCCGAGCTTGTCTGTTTGTAAACGCTTTCATAGACATCGTAGCCCCAAATCTTAATAAACGACACTATGGGACGCTTCCCAGTCCATATCTCATTCATGACTGATTTGGATGGAACACGGTTAATGGTAAAAGCTGCTATCATTAGAGCATGTCCCCAAAATGATATCGGAAGATCCATTTGAGACATCATAGATCGCACCATATCCAATAGTGTGCGATTCCTCCTCTCAGACACGCCATTCCATTGTGGCGTTCCGGGTGGAGTGAGATGGGATACTATCCCACACTCTCTAAGATACTCATCAAACTCTTGGCTTAAGTATTCTCCTCCACGATCCGATCGTAGATCCTTAATACTTTTACCAAGTTGCTTCTCCACTTCATTCTGGAATTCTTTGAACAATTCAAAGGATTCGGATTTGGCCTTCATAAGGTATACAAATCCATATCTACTGAAATCATCAGTGAACGTAATGAAGTAGGTGTAACCACCTCTGGCAGGCGTGGGGAACGGTCCACATACATCGGTATGTATGAGTGCCAGTAACTCACAAGTCCTCTCACATTTCTTATTGAAAGGGGACTTTGTCATTTTTCCTGATAAACAAGATTCGCATGTCTCATATGATTCCAAATCAAATGAGTCTAGAAGTCCATCCTTATGGAGTCTAGATATGCGTTTCTCATTTATATGGCCAAAACGACGGTGCCATAGATATGTATGATTTAAATCGTTATTTTTAATCCGTTTAGTATTTATGTTATAGATTGGACTATTTAGATCAAGGATATACAATCCATTAGAAAATGCGCACTACAATAGTGCATACTATCAAAATAAATGGAGCAACACTTGTCCTTTATTGAAATAAAAAAACCCTTCTCGTCCAAAAAAGAAATGGAAATAATGTTTCTGCTCATAGCAGGCACATAAAAGCAATTGTCGAATTCTAAAATAATTCCAGAAGGCAAAGATAGCTCATAAACGCCTACAGCTAATGCAGCAACTCTTGCTCCACTCTCGACGCGCAGATCTATGTCCCCTTTAGCCAATCTTCTACTTCTTTTCAAATCCTGCACATTTCGAAAAATGTGAAAACCACATTTAGTATTCAATACCCAAGATGAAGAAATAGAAAGATTGACGTCTATAACGTAAATACCTGGTGGTGGTGGAATCACTATTCCAAGCTTCTTATCCTCCAGATATTTAGGGAATTTCCTCCTCCAGTGACCCGGCTGGCTACAGTAGTGACACTCACCTTTAGCCACGCCTCCACTAGGCTTTAGGGCTTCCATGGATTTCGCAACTTTCTTGCGCTTTCCTTTGGAAGTAGAGGCAACTCCTTTTCCCTTCCTCTTATGCACCATCATTATGGTTTTGCCCTTTCCTTTGTTGATTCTCTGTTCAGCTGTCTGTAGCATGTTCAACAAGTCTGGCAGTGTCTAACTCATCTCGTTCATGTTATAGTTCATGATGAACTGATTATAACTGTCAGGCAACGATTGCAAGACAAGATCAGTTGCCAAATCTTGGCTAAGTGGGAATCCCAGTCTCTCAAGGTTCTCAATGTACTCGATCATTCGGAGTACATGAGGCCCTACTGGATTCCCTTCTGTAAGACTACTCTTGAACAATGCTTTGGACACCTCATAGCGCTCATGTCTTGCTTGTTCCTGGAATAATTGTTTCAAGTGTATGATCATATCATAGGCCTCCATGTTCTCGTGCTGGTACTGAAGCTCAGCAGTCATGGTGCAGAGCATGAGGCAAGTCACGTCATTAGAATCATCAATATGTTTCTGATGCGCCCTTACTTCTGCTAGAACAGACTCATCCTGTGGTGCGGCTGAAATCGGAGTGTCCAAGACGTACAGCTTCTTTTCTTGCTTAAGGACAATCCTTAAGTTTCTGTGCCAGTCAAGGAAATTCGTTCCAGACAGTTTATCCTTCTCAAGGACAGATCGTAGGGATGAAGTCGATGCGTTGTTGTTTGCCATTTGGAATTCTACAAAACGAGAAATGTGCAATTTTAGTATTTTGAACAATTTAACTATATTCAACAATGGCTAGATCATTCAATATAACTCCCACTATTTTTCTCGGATTAATAGCCCTCACCATTAATGCGGAAAATATCATTATATTTTCTAGTATGTCCAAGATCCCTTTTTCACTTCTTCTTGCTTGCTTTGGCAAGTCACCCAAGAATTGGTTAGTTAGGTAGGAACCATTCCAATTTCATCCCATGCAACTCTTGGTCCAATTAGGTGAATAACTCTTTATTCTTTATCCTATAGATAACACCTAATTGTCATGCCTCTAGGTTCATCAATCCAATTGATTCTTACCCAGTTGCGTCCAACCTCTTGCTTCAACATACACACATTACTAGCGTGTGTCGTTCGCAACACACCGAGGGAAATTAAAATCTCCTTGCTTTGGCAAGCCCGAATTTTAATAAACCCTGATCATGAATGGTGTTTAGGCAAGCGAAGGCAAAACGCAATATCTTATTTGAGGGATTTAATCATTCTTAATTTGTTTGGTTGATCCAATCAACATGATCTACTTATTTGGATTGGGCAATCCACAATAAAATACCATCTTTGTTTATTATTATCTTGTTAACGTTTTGCTAGTATCGCCATACACACAAAAATAAATAACAAGACATAAATAGTAAACATCCACAAAATAAAAATAATGTGGCATCGATATGGCCCCTAGACTAAGATATTATCAAGCCAATGATAATATCTATTTTCCCTAAAGTGACAAGCTCATCTCCATGTGCTCCACCATAGCCGCGCGCCTAGGGTAGGGTGTTTTCTTCACCTTTTGGCTTCTTTGGTTCTCCGCCCTTCTTCTCCATGCTCTTGGCTATCATCTAAATATTTCTAATTCTAGCCTAACATCTAGAATAAATAAATAAATAAAGCCTCACATGTTGAGGAGAAAAACGACTCGAAGGCCGTAAAATCTAATTAATTATTACATTAATTTGATCAGCTCGCATGCCGTAAACCAAACCAAGAAAACATAAACATCCACAACCTAGGCCATATCCATCCACCATGCAACAAAGCACATAATACAGTTAAAACCAATTTTATCGTGCTTGTTTAATTTTAGTTGAATTTGGTAATTAGGGTTACAATGGTCCAAGGGGTCCAACCTAAGCCTAGGCCGAACCCCAAGGACCGCCGCCCGCGACATGGGTCGGCCCTAGGCCGGCTACCCCTAGTGACCCGCGGCCTTGCTTGGCACGCAAGGAGGAGGGGGCGGACGGCTAGGGTTTCGGCCCTAGTCTCCTTCCCTTCCTTCCTTGTTGCCCAAGCTTGGCTGTTTCCATATGGATGTTTCCATATAATTGTTTTCGTAATTGAAAAACTCCTTTTTTCAACTATGTTCCCATGAACCCTAATTTTCCAGAACCCAATTGTTCACATCCTATGTGATTAAACTCACCAATTTAAACATCCAATGTTGAATTAGATCTTGTTTATATTGAATCAAATTCAATTCTGCATCTACTATGCCAATTAATTTGAGTTTTGCGTAAAATTAACAATACGGTGTATAAACTGAAACCGTAACACATAAAATCATGTTATGCACTACGACCTGCGACTGTAATACCACTGTTGGGTTTTGACGTAGGTAATGCAGCGGAATAACAAAAACTTAATTCCTACTCAAAGCCCACCAAGGATCACAGGAAGAGACATTTATAACATCATGAAGGACATAGAAGATGTGTACATTTTCGTTCGGGAGATCAAACGAAGAATAATGTCCTCTTCTCTACGGTTGATCCACGTCTAGAGGTGATATCTAGATTCTTTCTTCTCCTAGTGCTAGCTTGTACCGGAGGAAGAGGGAAGAACGAATCAAGCAACAAAGAACCAAAGGAGGGTTTCGGCTCTCCTCTTGTGGCCGACAGGTAGGGGACATCTAGGAGGGTTCGGACCTCTTAGCTTGTCGCTTGCTCTCTCTTTTGCTCTCTCTCCCACTCACTTATGTTATGAGCATTAGTTGTGGGAAGGAAGCTAGAGCATCATTTATATATTCCAACAACTCCTTGTTAACTACATAAGGGCCCTTCCTAGTTTTACATGAACTTGGATTAGTCCCTTCCTTGCAAATTAGTCCTACTAAGTTTGCAAGGTGTTGCAAAGTGATCCTTCTCATTAATTAATCATATTAATTAATCTCAAATCTAGCTCAACTCTATTTCACGTGTGATCCCATAGGTTTCTACTTAGTTGGTAGTAACTAATTACCAACATGGAGCGGTGTCTAGCAACACATTCATGCTACCCAACTAATAGAAATAAGTCAGTGATCCCGACAAACCTTTGTGCCCAATATCACATATTGCACTATCCCTTTGTCTCAATATCCGGATTGGACACGAGACATAAATAGTCACACTCGTATATCCAGTCCATAGTTCCTCGATCCTGGGAATATGCTTATGCAAGCAGATAACATCAATATCTCCATATTGATTTATCCGAGTCTGGCCAGACATTCAATAAGCCTCGTCCCTCGAGTGGCCATGGATATTTGCTCCCATTATGTGGGAGGGACAAATCTTCTCTACATTGCTACGATCTCTAAGCTTGCTTCCTATCATGCCCAATAGCTATCTTTATAGTCACCCAGTTACGGTGTAACGTTTTATAACATCAAAGCACGATATTTCACAACTAGAGTATCTAGTGACTTCAAGTCTAAGGATTGCAATTATATTAGCACTACGAGAAGCGATTGTGACTTTAACATAATCTAATGTATCATTCTTGTTGTGGGTCAATCCAGTATGTCATTACTCCTAATGCATACCCATGTGTTATACTTGATATCTCCATACCAATCTACACACATACTAGTCTATATTTGATCCTTCCATTAATCAATATAATGGACTAGGGATATTTAAGATAAACAACACATTGTATCTAAGGACTTCATTATATTAAATATCACAATATATAATAAATGAATATTCTAGCCAATAACATTGTTCATACTAAATATTAAATTGTCTTTAGGGCACCTATTCCAACACCTTATTCGTGCAAATAACATCAATATCCTATATTTATTTATTTGAGTCTGGCCAGACATTCTATAAGCACTATCCCTCGAGTGGCCTAGGATATTTTCTTCCGTTATGTGGGACGGATAAATTCTATCTACGTCACTAGGATATCTAAGCTTGCTTCATATTGTGTCCGATACGCGCCTTTATGACTACCCAGTCATGGTGTAGCGTTTGACGCTATCAAAACACAACATTCCACAACTAGATGATCTAGTGAATTCAAGTCTAAGGATGACAATACCGTTGTCACCGTGAGAAGCACTTGTGACTTTACATAACATGTATGTAGCCTTGTCAGAGATGGGTCAATCCAGTATGCCATTACTCCTAATGCATACTCATGTGTTGGATCATGATATCTCCATATCAATCCAACCCCATACTAGTCTATAGATGATTGTCCTGTTAATCAGTATAATGGACTAGGGATATTTAAGATAAACAACACAATTGTAAATCTAAGGACTTCATTATATTAAATATCTCAATAAATAATACAATGAATATTCTAACCAATTATTTTCATACTAAACTAGATTGCCTATAGGGAACCTATTCCAACACTAATTTGCAAGATGGACTAATCCGTACATGAGTAGGATTAAGTTAGGGGTTTTTATGCAGGCAACAAGGAGTTGTTGGACTATATAAAGTCACTCCAAGCTTCCTTCCCACATAACTAATGCTCATAACATATTGAGTGGGAGAGAGAAGCAAGGAGAGAGAGAGCAACAAAGAGGGCTGAACCCCCTTTGCCGCCCCCTCACCCGTCGGCCACCAATTAAGGGTCGCCCCTTCCTTGTCTCGTTTTGCATGATTTTGATCTTCTTCCTTCAATCCTAGCTAGCACAAAATGTTTGAAGGATCCGGATTCAAACCCTAGGAGTGGACTAGCCATAGAGATGTGAATACAATTTTACGTGAGAAGTATTCAAAGGAGATCCTAAAGGTATTTGATACTAATCCCTTACTATCGTTATGTAGTCTCTTCCTTTGATCCTTGGAGGGTCTTGATCGGATTAATTATTGTTTATTCCGCTGCGTATCCATGATCAAAATCCTACATATACACAGAATACTAATAGGGGAGGTAATTGTCATGTATTATTAGGATAGCAGTTGGGGTTGTAATTGTCCTGTCACATTACAGATGCTAACAATAGGGGTGGAAATCGTCCTTCCATGTTACAGAGGCTAATAGTAGGGTTGGATATTTACCTCTTATGTTCTTAATAATAATTATCTTCTTGCATCTTGTAGGTCTTGGATAAGGTAGTGCAGGACAACTTCCTCGATGTTGAGCATAGTAGGTGTGCTTGGCACTTGTTCAACAACTTCATATGAGAGTATACAAGTGTGATTCTAGAAAAGTATTTCTGGTTTGCTGTAAGAGCATACACTGAGGCTGATTTCAAGAGTGCTATGAAGAAAATCTATGACATTAATCCTGATGTTCATGGGTGGTTGATTAAGATTGACCCTTATCTTTGTAGTAGGCATGCATTTGGGAAGGCGACCAAGAGTGATCATGTTACAAACAACCACACAGAAAGCTTCAATGATTGGTTGGCTGAGGGAAAAGTCCATTGTGCCATTGATTGATGGGATGAGGAGGAATTTGATGGTTAGGACCCGCACCAAATATGTTCCCAGTGAAAAGTGGGAGGGTGTTTTATGTGATAACATAAGGAAGAAGTTTCTGAAGATTGTGGAGGAAGGTAGAAAATGCAGGATTAGTGCAGCAAGTAGGGAAAATTTTGAAGTGGGTGATGAATGAAATAAGGTTTTTAGTGTTGATTTGGAGAAGAGGAATTGTAGTTGTGGGTCTTGGGAGCTGACAGATATTCCTTGCAAGCACAGTGTCACATGCATGCCATACTCTAGGGTTGATGTGGTGGATTATGTTGATAGGTATTTCTGCTTGATCTTGAAATGATTTGATTTTTTTGTTTTAATGTTAGATTCATTATTTATCCACCTTAACTAAAATCTCTTATTCTTTATCCTTGTTGCTAGGTGCTACTACAAAGAAATATTTCAAAAATTCAATAAAGTGCACCCAATCCATTATCCACAGTATTGGGGCCGGGGAACAGAGAGAGTGCCAGATCCACCGGAGACTAGGAGAGAAAGATGAAGTCCCCAGAATGTCATAAGAAGACACCGCAATGTGGAGTTTCAAGTTATTGTACATACAAAGGGGGTACTGCAGTGCCAAAAATGTAAAGAATTTAGACACAATTCCAGGACTTCTGTAAGGGTACCAACCCACAAGATGACAATTGAAGAAAAGAGGGCTCATGAGGTATAATTTTCCTTTCCCATTTGTTATTTCTATCGTATATGCATTATGTCATTCCCCTGGACATTTCTGCACCCCTGTTATACTTGCAACAATGGACATTGAAATAGTTTTTCCATATCCACCCTGCTGTTGTTGTCCAATATGTAACTGCAGCTTGAAGTAGAACATTTACCACCCTTTAACTCCTGAAATATATAGCTGGACAATTGCCACGCATGTACTCTTTTCATGTAAACAACATGTGTTCTGGAAAAACTCACCTCTGCAGCTATTGACTGTTTTCCCATTTGCTGTAATATTATCTTGCAATTGAACTCCAAAAGTTTCTGTCTTTCGATTTCTTCATATTTTCTTCTAATTTCTACCAAAAGTTTCTGTCTTCCAAGTGCTTCTTATTTTCTTCTAATTTCAACTAAAAGACAGTTTCATGTCTAAATGTTGTTAAGATAATTGTTGCTGTAGTATTATCTTATAATTTCTTTCTACCAAAAGTTTATGTCTTCCAGTTGCTTATTATTTTCTTCTAATTTCAAGTAAAAGGAGTTTCATGTCCAAATATTGTTAAGAAAATTGTTATTGTTCACTTGTAGGCAACTATTCCACCTGGGTCATCCTGAAGGCAAGTCAAGAAAAGGCCAAGACAAGTTAGGGAATTTCACAATCACAACCACCAACAAGGGTAATAAACACCTTCAAACTATTTTTTATGTACTCGTCTCTTGGTAGCATCAGTGTTTGACACATTTGTTTTACTCAACTCTCTTGCTGGTCACAAGGAGTAAGAACATGTCAGGAGTTGCACCCCAGAGTTCATCCCATCCTTAGCTTGTAGGAAGGATGTCATGCATTTTGGTATACATTCATTGGTTTGTGTAGGTCTGTGTAGGGAGAGACTGTAGTGAGATCAACCACTAAATGTATATGTTGGTATATTTTGTATATTTTGAAACTATATTTAATATAAAGTACTTCTTGTCTACTAATTTCCTCCACACAAGTGTGATGTGCTGGATGGTTTTTTGTAAAGCTAACTTAGGTGTCCTCCACACTTGTTTGTGAAGTGTTGAATGATTTTTGTAAAGGTAAACTAGGTGTCCTCCACACTTACTATTATTTGGAGGTTTCTGCATATCTAACCTAGGTTTCCTCCAACTTTTAATAGAGTTGGGAGGTATTGTAAAGTTGATTAAAGCTACGTATTATTTTATTGGTGTAGATACTGCTTTCTGACATGACAGATCTTGGCCACGTGGCAGCCATCCAGCACACCATATTGTGCTCCACACACACAGGATCACCAGCCGAGCTGATCCATGTGGGGGCTGCGAGACAGAGCCCTCGCATACCACTGCACGGGACTTATAGGGACTTAGTGGTTTGGAGGCTAGAGTAAGCCCTGTCGCGTGCGAGCCAAGCCCGCACGCGACCTTTAGTAACTGTTTTGAGAGATTTATGGCACGAGCTCCATAAACCCGGTCAATCCGGTCAAACCCGGTCAACCTCGTAACGGTTCCGGTATTCGCGCACCACGTGCTCTAACGGTTCCTATATACTCGGACGAACGTGCCGTTATGGTTAAGCTAATTAAGCCGCCATTAATGGGCGCATTAACCACACTACAACGGTCACGTTCTCCAGTATATATAGATCGTCAACCTTTCCATACAAAGGGGAACACACTGCCATACGCGGAAGCTCTGCCAAACCTCTGTCTCTCTCTCAGACATTGCTACTGACTTACTCTCTCCCTACACACACCCCTATTCTTCCTGTGCGATCCTTGATCCACTACACACGGTGCACACGGAGGTCTCCCCGCCGGAATCTCTTGTGCACATTTTGGTGAACCCGACGTGAACTTACCAGCAAAAGCAACCATGTCTCAGGAGGATGATGTCAGCAACCGATCGCCTTCCACCGAAACTCCCTCGGGAGACGAGACCCGCCGTACTCCGACGACTCCCGGCGAAGCACCGACGTTAGAGTCTTTGGACGCCACCGTCCAGAGTCAGGCGAAGGCTCTCAAATCTCAATCTGCGCAACTAGAACAAATCTTGGCTGTTCTAGGCACCCTCGCGCCGAATCCTCCACAAGCTGCCGCTATCCCTCAAGGAGGAGGAACCCCTACTGCTCCAGGATTGGGAGTGCCAGCCACACCTCCCAACCCTCATCTGCAGACTCCACCGTCGGCTGCGCAACTGCCTTCGGTTCAAGGATCAACGGCACAAATGCTGCCTCCTGCTGCCCACGCTCCTCAGCCCTCAGCTTTGGCGTCCAACCCAACTCTGCAGTACCCCTTGCCTCCCCCAACGATGATCTGGGGAAACGCGGGTACTCAGTATGCTCCCAATCCTCCGGAGGCATATGTGTCGCCACCACCTACGGCAACCCCTCCGGCGACTACCGAGGGAAGCATTCCAGAATGCATGACGTCTTTACAAAAGCGCGTGGACACCATCCTGGCTCATCAGTCATTCGCGGATACCATTATCCCGAAGTTAGACAATGATCCACCTATTCCACGAGAGATCTATCTCATGCCTTACCCGGTGGGGTACAAGGCTCCCAAATGGGATAAGTTCGAGGATGTCAATGGAAACGCTCATGAGCATGTCATGCGTTTCATCGATGTCATGGGTCCGTTCGGAGCTGATCCCAAACTACTGATGCGGGAGTTCCCAAAATCTCTTGGGAACGTAGCATACAAATGGTACCGGACATTGGAGGCCGGATCCGTGAAGACTTGGGACGACATGGTCCAAAAGTTCTATACCAAGTTCTTTCAAATGGAGGAAAAGGTGACGATGATCCATCTCTCGCGGATGTACCAGAAGCGCGAGGAGGATGGGATCACCTTCATCAAGAAATTCCGGGCGAAATCCTTGGAGTGCAAAGATCCAATGCCCGAAAGCCGGCTCGTGGAGATATGCCTACAGTGCATGCGAGATGAATACAAAGGTATGCTCATCAATTTGCAAACACCTACGTTTTCAAAACTAATCGAATGCACGAAGAACATCGAGCCCATAGTCGAGAGACAGAAAAAGAAGAACGCTCCAGAGCGACCTGCGAGCGGCACCACTTACAAGATCGGAAGGTTCAGCTACAAGCGGGGACGCGAAGCTGAGGTCAACACAGTTTCGCCCCAGAAACAAGCGAAGGTTGTGAACTTCGATGTACCGCCTCTGCCATGCTCGGTAGAGGAAGCGAGTGACCTCTGCAAACAGTGGCGCAAGGACGGCGTCCTGCCACCACTCGAGAAAATACCCTCCAAGGAGATGGTGAGGGACCCTAAGTGGTGCGAGTACCACGGCAAGATCATGCATCCCACCGCCGAGTGCAAGAAACTCAGGTTCGCGTTCGATCAGAAGATGAAGAACGGCGAGCTAATCGTCAGCGACAACAGGAAGGACGTGCGCAACAACCCACTTCCTGCCCATACAGAGTCAGGCTCGAAAGGCAAAGAGGTCGCCATGATCTCGATCGTAGACCTGGAGGAGGTCGCAGAGGATGGTCTACCCATCATTGCTGAGGTCCACCAAGACGAAGATTATAGCATGGACACGGAGGATGAACGTGCCGACCGCATGAAGGGGTCGCACGGCTTCAACAAATTCTTCGACGAGATGAATTTCTCCGAGAGGTGCCGGACTGATATGACAAAAGCAATCTTAAGGATAGCGGAGGACTACGAGGAGGACCTCGTGGTCTCCAACGGGAAAGTCATCAGGGCGTCTTGTTCCACAGAAAAGAGCATGACCTTTTCTGCCAGCGACAAGAAGACGGATGCGAATCATCAGAGGCCTCTGTACGTGACCGCCATCATCAATGGCGTCGAATTCAAGCGAGCATTCGTCGATGGCGGAGCAGCGGTCAACGTTGTCCCACTCCACACACTGAAGTTAGCAGGGATCCCCGAGCACAAGGTAGTCAAACGTCCATCTCCACTGGTGGGATTCGGGAGCGACTCTAGAATGACGATCGGATGGATCCGCCTGGGCGTCCAGATTGGCAAGATCAAGTGCTCGGCGAAGTTCTATGTCATAGACGCGAACACCACATACCACATGATCATAGGTCGAGCCTGGATTCATCGCTTCGACGCAGTCCCTTCGACGGCTCACCAGGTTATGAAAGCTATCTGGAACGACAGAATTGTCGAGATACCGGCTTCGACTAACCCGTTCAACTTGGACGAAGCACATCTCAGCGAGGCGGTGTGGTTCACTGAGATGGCGGACGAGCAAACACCCGGACCTTTTAACCCTACTCCTTTACCTCTCTGGGAGGACATCAAGGACCAGTCACCTGCGGGCGTGATGGTGACAAGGGAAGATGCCAAGGAAAGGTCGCCTGCACGCGAAGAGGCGCCACGTATCGCATATCATAGAAAGAATGTGTACACATTGAAGAGGATCGCGAAGCATGACCCCGAGGGCAAGGAGATAGAGAGCTTCTACGCCAATGGGAAGAAATGCTATCGCATATGAAGGTGCGCGGGGATGTCCTCACACGGGCAGGGGGATGTCCCTGAGCAAATCAATCAAATCGAGCAAGTCGCGCTAACGGAAGAGCCAACACAAGGCACTCCAGACGAGAAGCTCAAAGAAGCGCCTGAATGCATGGAAGACAGGCCAAGACCGCAAAAGCAAGAGCTAAAGGAAGTGTTCCTCAGCCCGAACGAGGAAAAGAAAAGGCCGGTCTTCCTGAGCGCGGACCTCACAAGCGAAGAGGAACAAGGACTGCTGCAGCTCCTAACTGAGTACAAGGACGTGTTCGCATGGGAATATGATGAGATGCCAGGTCTGGATACAAGCATCACCATGCACCGTTTAGACATCATCCCAGGGTCTAAACCAGTCAAGCAAAGCACCAGAAGCTTCAGGCCTGAACTCAACGTGAAGATCAAGCAGGAGATTGTCAAACTCCTAGATGCCAAGTTCATAGAGCCAAATCATCATCCCACATGGCTGGCCAACATTGTGCCGGTGGTGAAGAAGAACGGACAGCTTCGCATCTGCGTGGACTTCCGAGATCTCAATCGCTTCTGCCCTAAGGACGATTTCCCACTGCCCAACATCGATTTGCTTATCGATTCAACAGCAGGCCATCGCATGTTCAGTTTCATGGACGGTTTCAGCGGGTACAATCAAATCAAGATGGATCCCGAAGATGCGCGGAAAACTGCATTCATCACTCCTGTGGGGGTATTCAACTACACGGTAATGCCGTTCGGTCTTAAGAACGCGGGCGCAACCTATCAGCGGGCCATGATGGCTCTGTTCCACGACATGATGCACAAAGAGGTGGAATTCTATGTGGATGACCTGGTGGTTAAATCCAAGCACGAAGCGGATCACCTTGCAGACCTGCGAAAGGTGTTCAACAGATGCAGGAGCTTTCAACTGAAAATGAACCCCATGAAATGCGCGTTCGGCGTGACCTCGGGGAAGTTCTTGGGATGCGTGGTCCATCGCCAAGGGATCCAGCCTGACCCTGCGAAAGTGTCAGCCATCACCAGCATGACGCCACCCCATAGCCAAAGTACCTTGAAAACCTTCTTGGGAAAACTGTCGTACCTGCGGAGATTCATCCCAGCAATTGCAGAAATCACATGCTGTTTCAGCACTCTTCTCAAGAAGGACGCCGCGTACAACTGGGCTCCGGACCACGAAGCTGCATTCGAGAAGCTGAAAGAGCTGCTCACGTCCTCAAAGATAATGATCGCGCCCCAGCTGGGATCACCGCTTCTGCTATATCTCACATCATCAAGGAGATCTATAGGAGCACTCTTGGCCCAGGAGTATGAAGGCCAAGAGAGGCCCATCTACTATATCTCTCGCATTGTGCAGCCTGCTGAATCAAGGTACACCGACATCGAACGTCATTGCCTTGCTTTATTCTTTGTGATAGAAAATTTGAGACACTATTTTGCATCACACAAAGTAGTGGTGGTCACCAAGAGCGACCCCATAAGATATTTGCTAACTCACACTACTCCGGGTGGGAGACTGGCGAAATGGTACATGACCATCTCTCAATACGATATCACATGCGTGAAACCAAGAGCGATCAAGTCGCAGGCGGTAGCTGATCTGTTGGCACAGTTTCCCGACAACAGCCACGAACCTGTGATCGAAGAAGAGCTCGAAGGCCCTGAAATCTACGCAATCGACGTGCCCTATTGGACCCTCCACTTCGACGGTTCGTCAACCAAGAAGGGCGGAGGCATTGGGATAGTCTTGACAAAACCAGATGGGGAAGTCATACAGATGTCCGCAAAGCTCAACTTCGCAGTCACAAACAACGAAGCGGAATACGAGGCTCTCATCGTGGGGCTCCGTGCGGCAAAATCCCTGACCGCATCCCGTCGTCTTCGATCTCCCCATCGATATCGATTGATGCCGATCTTCTCAATCTACTAAGAATCTAAAAATTATGACCGTACCGATGAATCCGCAACGTCCAAAAACATAGGGTTAGACTCCTGACTCATCCCAATCCGATCTACAGGCACGTCGTAACCACCCGAACAATTTTGGACCGTTGGATCTCACCACAAACTGCCACGTCAGCATTCTGCAAAATCCAGCGACAATTTGCAGAATCTGAGTACGCCATCGCGTCGGGAACGTCCAAAAAACCTTGGGTTCACCTCCTATTCGAGTCCAATCGGACTTACAGGCAGCTCAAAACACCCAAAACAATTCGGACCACTCGATCGCGTCCTGGCTGCGCTGGAGTACTGAGGACCTGTGGCACAGGATTAGTCCTCTTGGTAGCATTCACATGCTGCCTTCTTTTCCTCCACTAACCCATAGCTTTCCTCCTTCATCAAGACACAGCCACTTGTACAAGCAGCAGCCACATGGGCACATGGACTTGGAGCACTGATTTAGTACAATAGCCACACCTGGTATTTTCTTGTGACCTACCACCATGGACTCATAGTCCAGCTCCCTCATTAACCAAACCTCCTTGCCACTGCTGCTTTCTCTCAGCCATTAGCTACGAATAAGAAACAACAAAGGAAAAAAGAACAACTTATTTTTCCTTTTTTTTCTTGTTCGATTTTTCCAACCTTTTTTTCAAATCTTGTTCCACAGTTTTCTTCTTTTTTCTTCGTCCTCTTTACCGCGTGCTCCACCTGGATCGTGAACCTGGCTCTGATACCACTTGTTGGGGAATTATTCGTCAACCCGAATTCCCACCGCAACGGAAGCAAAAAATACGCCACACGATCACACACTCAACACACGCCATATAGGAGAAGAAAAACGACAACACAAGAATTTAATGTGGTTCGGCCAAACCGCCTACATCCACGGGAGGAGGAGAATTTCACTATATCAATGAGGGAATACATCGTAAGGGAGAGACAGCTCAATCCGCGGACTACGTCGACGCGGTACTCTCATCCTCATAGACTACATCTATGAAACCCTAACCTCTCACATCCGCTCACTAATATTTCACCAATTCTCTACTCTACTCAACTCGCTCAATTAGAAACAATAGCTAGCACCTCTATTTATACTAATATAGAGGAGGTGGAAAAGCCCACCAAGCCCTAGCCATCACCTCCTCAGAGATTACCTCCTCAGAGGACAAATCAGACGCATCGGGTACACCGATTCGTCTTGCGGAATTCGAGACAAAACCCAACATTTTGATCCTACACTTCCACTGAGTTGCTCTCACGTTGGCCACGGAATTTTCACTAAGTGTTTGGCCAGTTTTCATCTAGGGGTCAAAGTGCCATTAGAGAAACTCCGTTAAATTGCATTTGCCTCCCCTCTTCATGTATTTTCAATGTTTCTTCACGATTTCTTCTTCGTTTAAGCTCCCGAAAAATCTCCAAAGCTTGTTTCTCCTCTCCGCTTCATCTCTCAAGTTCCGTTTCCTGTCAAAACAAAACGAAACACAACCCGTGCGATCAAACGTGACAAAAAATACATAAAATAATGCGAGAAACGCCTGGATTAACAATATTATGCCTAGAGCTCAACTTCTGCGTTTTCTCTCTAATCATAGTGTAAAACTAAGATTATCAACCCGGAAAGAACTCAAAGCGATATAAAACGTGCAAGAAATATAACTCTAATAGAGAGTTATCACATGTATAAATGCGTAATGTAGAACCACAATAGATGTTTTTTTATGTGCTTGTTACAAGAAAATGTACCAAAGTACCTAACATGTCCTTGTCTTATAGTGCATCTTAGACACAGTAAAATGGTGCATATTAGACGTAGCTAATTAGTACATCTTAGTAATTACTGCTTCACTAGTAAAATAACTAGTGCCAACACCAACACAATTAACAGAATTACATTTGTTGGTGCTTGGTTTGACTCTTGAGACTGCATTTGCGCAGTGGCCATTTCAACTTTTGTACACATCCATTCAAGGTCATGTGAATCGGAGGACGTTGCTCCCTGCCCAATTGGCTCGCACCAACTCCGTAAGTTGTAACGATCATTCCTACAAACATGATGCAGTCTACCACGATTACCCTATTTGTTAGACTCTGTCACTCGTATGTCTGCCGGAACGGCGACTTCACAAAAGCAAAACTTCCTCTCATACGCTAAGAACTCCTCTCCCCGTCTCGTTGTTCTGCTTGAGCTAAACACGGTACATAACAAACAGAACATATATTACAATAACAAAAAAAATAAAAATAGAATTAAGAGTTTCAACTACTAGTATTACCTTGCCTTGGTTGTTAGGAAGTATGAATGGATAGTATAATCTAGAGCTAGAGGTGGGTTAGAGTGTGATTTGAGAGTATTGTGAAGTTGGGTATATAAATAGCTTTTAGTGTTATTATCATGTATGGGTGGAACTTTTGGAGGTGTGGAGGGAAATTAGTGTTTTGGAAGAAAGTTATTGGAGGAAAGTAATTGAGTAATGACCATACTGACAACAAAAGAAGCGGTTGTTTATACAACATGGGAGTGCAAACTGTCTTCTATAGAGAATATAAATAAGGGTGCAAACTGTCCAAATAAATAGGGTGGGAAATGTACATATGAACAATATCAGGTGTGGTAATTGTCCACATGAACAGTACCAGAGGTATAATGATATTTTAACAATACCATCCAGTGATGTAATCATGCAAAAATATGATGTATAAATGTATTTAATTAGTACTACCTCCCTTATCTCTCAAACTTCACCTTTTGACTTTTTCTTCCGTAATCGGGTCACTTTGACCCGGTGATTTGGATAGCCAAACGATGCAATTTTCGGATAATTTTTTGATGGTGTTGTAGAGTGAAGTTTACTCTACAACATCGTACAAAGATTATCAAATTATTGCATCGTTTTACTAATCAAATCACCAAATTAAAGTGATTCAGTGAATAGTGGTAAAATAAAAAGGATGAAAATTCAGAGAGAACAGACTAAGTAATTAATTAAATATAGTGTAAAATAAGAGTCTTTAAAAATATAGTTTCATCTAAGGGATAAAGGCATTTATGTCATCCACCCTTCAAAGGGTATAATGGTCACACAAAAATCTAACTTTAGTTGACACTAACAGAAGAGTAAAATCTGTGTAACCTCCATCCACAGACAGGTTATCCATAATACAAAGGTGTATATGTATTTATTGTATAATAGAGGCGGGAAATGTCTTTTATCGAAACATAAATAAATGAGTCGATGAATATTCAATTTTTTATTTTTTTTAACAAATATGAGACAATGCTTCACGCTGCTAGCCGGTGGGCCCTACTTATTCTCCTCCAACAGAAAGGGAGGTTTTGTGCGTGAGTTCGCGACTACTGGCTGCTGATATTTCACATTTAAAAACCGTATTCTCACCCTTCCCTCGCTTTGTAGACTGCAAACATTTGGTATCAACAGAAAGAGAGAGACAGAGAGAGAGAGAGAGAGAGATGGAAGGTGCTCTGGAGATCCAAAACGAAGATGAAGCCCTGAAGTCGCAGATCGTGATCCGTTGTGCTAGAGCGGCGATGCTACTCTCCTCTCTCAAGTGTTTCCCGGCGACCTCCCGCCACGGTTCAGCAACAGAGGTCTGTCTCTAATTGAACTTGAACATGGCCGTGAATTTCCGATTCGAGATCTGGATCTGATTCTGCGAAACTTTCTGTTTCAGGTGAAGGAGACGAAGTCGAAGGGAGAGGCTGAGGAACTGCGGCGGAAGCTGATTCGAGAGAGAATGAAGAACCGAAGGATGAAGCTCTGGGGCGTGTTCGAGTTGCTTCTGCGATTGGTGATTTTGCTGCCTCTGTGGACTCTCTGTTTGATGTTCGTTCTCAATTTCCTCTAGAAATGCTCCAGATCGTCTTCTCTATATTTGACTCTCCTGAATCCGATTGTTCATACTAGTTTCATTCTCCTGTTCTGTCAGTGTTCGTATTTGATGAGAAATTAGTGCCAATTCGGAAATATCTCCGATGAGTTGATCTTACTGTTGTCGAATCTCTTCAAGTTCTGGCGATTTGTAGATATCTTCCTGATGTTGAGTTTGAATCAAATGCTGTTTACTTCAGAATTCATCAATGTTAAGCATTACATTACATATCCTTTGGTTGCTTCTTCAAACTGAGAATCCAATCTGTTTGCTTTTGTGTAGATTTGTAGTTTACCATATCACTCATGCAAGAATTTTCTCTGAGTGAATATGTTTACCAGTCACCTTTGGATATAAAGATGTTAGTTAACTGATGGAACTTTTCATGTTCCTCGGTCAACTTGTGGTGTTTTAAGAATGAAAATGCGATATCTACAACCGAAGTTCCTCTCACGCCGCCACCGTGTGCTAAGTAGGTACTGACTGCATTTAAACTAGATGAAACCAGATGAGTGATGATTACTAGTACACTGTTTCTGCAAGAGTAGCGATACTGCTTCTGCAAGAGTAGTGATGATCAAATTTAGCTAATCCAAACATTGCAGCAACTACACTGTTTGTATGACTCCAAGAAGCTTTGTCAATATGAGATACATAACTATGGAACCTTCAAGTAAAAATAATAATTCTCTGCCTGGATCATAGTTCTTTGTCACCTCTCAGGGAGCATTTCCGTTATGATTGCCTGACTAGAGCTGCAATAGAGTACGAACAAGTACAGAAAAAGACTTGGAAACTTTCACGGCCTGTTTAAACGTATAGACCGGCTAGTAGATTGATAGTCTTATGACATTAGCTCAGAAAGAAAGCCTACAATGTAATTTCCATCCAATAAATTATGCAGCCACTAGCTCAGAAAGAACTATAAACTATGCGGCCTCTAGCTCAGAAAATACACCGCCACAATCTCAGACATAAAGCTTACAACAACGCCTACAACATACGCTCCGTACTTTCTGTTCAATGAAACTACAAAGCCACAAGGTTAAGAAGCATCAGAATTCAACCAATGCAATTCCCATAAAGCGAAATTAAATGGCAACTAACAGCAGGCAAATAGATGGGCTCTCATCTTTGTCAGGGTAAAACCCAAATCACTGCCACTGAGACAGTCAATGTGAGATGAAATCCTTCCCATCATATGCAAGAAACACTATAGAGACAGCCAACGGATCGTGGCAGACAACATAATTTCTCAAGACGGTTCTCATTCACAGTATTGAACTATAAACAATAACATGTATAGAAATGCGCATTATCAGTAAGCACACACCGGAAGGTGGTTTCAATTCATGTCTCAGACTCTTTAGAATCAATTTCCTAATCTTCTCCATACAACTAGACAAGTAGTTAAACTATCTCCATGACAAAGCAGTTAGACCTGGCGATACAATATGCATTTTCAGCTCATTCACACTATCGACAATTACAGAATGTGTGCATCATATTCACAAAATTTCAAATGTCTCCTCGTGTCGGCCTTGGAAGTGGAACTCAAGCTCGTCAATGGCAGTTTTTAATGCCAGTACAAGATTTGTTACAGTCCAAAAGCAAAACTGAATAACCAGACGGCTCTGAGAAAGTGACAGCAACAACAGCTTGATTATCTTGCCTGTCATTGATTCAAACGGTGTTACTATACAGAAACAAGAGAACGCAATTGACTAGCATAAGTAGTAGATTTATATGGTCCTGCTCATTCATATAAGATATTACCATATAACACAATGTGGAGAGATGGTATGAAGTCAAACTGACTAGTGTGAACTAAAACTCGGTGTGCAAGAAGAAAAAAAGATGAAAGCTAAATTGTGCAAGAGGAGTTCATGAAAGGTGAGTCAATAACTATTGACATTTTCCATTCCTTTTCTTCCTTAGTAAGCGATTAATGTGACTCCTTCCTAGTATGAAGGCAAGAGAAGAAGGATTTTCTCAAGGCCCACTAAAAAAATTGTAAGTGCAGAGCATGAAGTGAACATAATGGAATTTATTTCTACAGTCCACGAAAGCAAGACACAATCACTACTTGGTTTCACTATGTTGAATTGCCAAATGGAACTTATTCAGCTCAAATTCAAACATGCATGAGAACTCTTTAACTGTTAAAAGCATTAACTTGGGAACTGGCAGCCACGAAAGTTCTTGTTATCCATTTTCATACATTTACTAGCTCGAAAGCAATTGGCTCCAAAAAAAATGAAAAAGCATGGGCTCTTATTGCTCAATCATTAGGCCATGTTTGGCATAAGAACCAGAATAGCAAAATTGAAGGAAAGGAGTTTATGCTTCACTTACTGAGATCCCATCAAAAATTCACTTATATGTCGTACCAAAGGATGCACAAGTTTATTTCTCTATCCTAAGTTTATAATCTGAAATTAAGTGCTATGACATAGTTCCTCAAATGGATAATTCATTAACATATGTGATGATATTGTGTTTGTAAAAAAAGGTGATGAGGTTGTCTGAGTTTGGAGGACAAGATAATAATTGCTCTACATCGAAAGAAGAAAAGTTAAGATCGGACTAGGTTACCTCTAATCAAATGCATAGGGGTCATCTGCATATGGATTTAGAGATCCTTCTGAGAACAAATCACCAATGTTGGAAGGGGGTAGATTACCTCCTTTGACTCCCTGTAAAAGGATCAAGGTATTTTTTAAAATTAGGGAGTAAGCCTTACGTGTAAATAAACACAACAATAATTCCATGCAGTATCTGAAGACAATGAGAGCCCATCCAAAATGCTTATGGACATACTATATTTAAGCTGACGATTTCCTAGTGAGAGCATGTTGCAGTGATTATTTTAATTTTTAGATATAGGATACATCACAAGAGAAAATTGATAAATTTTTAACACTGCCAAGAAACAACCTTCCTAGAATAACTAACTTAACTATTAAGACAAAAAGAAACCATTTTCAGGAGGAACTCAGAAGTCAAGCCAACATTTATCAAATTCAGTTGAGGGTGTGATGCTACTAGTATTAGTTCGCAAAGAGATGGAGCATAGTGAGTGGACTGCCTGGTTACCTTGACTACATCCTTCGGGGTAGCAGCTTTTGGTGTTACTCTCTTCTTGTGTTTCCTCGGATCCTGCCATCAACAAAAAGGTTAAATGAGAGGAAACATTAACATACCTTCATCTTATGAGATACGACTCAGAATGTGCGCGATAGAAGCAATTAAGGAGAATACTGCTGTGAATAAGAGAAAATACATACCCCAAACATGACTGTACTCTTTGTTTTTCTCCGCTTTGTAACTGTGCCATTAGATGTTTCAACTTCATACTCATGATGTGTTACCTGCAATACAACAATGCAGAGATAAATACTCATGGGCTAAACCAGACCCCACATAGATTAGAGCCACAAGTCAAAAAATAAGCAGATCAAACTGAATCATTATAACAAGGGGAAAATTACATTAATTTACTTTTCAATACAAGTCCACACAGATCACCTATTTCTCTTGTTAAAAGTGAAAAACACAATTCTTATTCAAAGTCCTATTACTTTCATAAGGCTGAACCGCTGAACCGTAACATCCTTTTTGGCTTCTAACTTGGTTTATAAGTAAACATGTGCAATGGATGCATTTATTATACAAGCAACATGTGAATGTGTGATATTAACAAACTACTGCAGCTTGCAAAGAATATAAGCATCTTACCTTTCTACTGTGCTTAGGAATACTCATTACAGTTTCATTCTTCTTCTCCACTTTCTTCAACAGATTTGATACTGGTGTCTGTGTTGCTCTCATGTAAGGTGAATCCTAGAATTGACACAAGGTTATGCATTAAGATCAAAGCTGTGTGATCAGGAGTAGGTAAGAGAAGGGGCAGTACTGATGTTAGCTTCTTTGTGACATGAGCTTTATTCTCCAAACTAACCACAGCATGCTGATTTCTTCTGACAGCCTCAGAGTTCCTCATCTTGGTTGTTGAAACAGAATAGTTCTGTAATGATAAAAGAGAAATGCTAAATAATGGTTCCAGCAGATAACAGTAATTTTCATTGTTTTAACAATTCGTTAGTAAGCTTGTACAACTAGAAAAAAACTGGAAGTTGCATCTGCGGTTACTACTATTGAACATTTCATTAACTATGTTCTCTGACAGTCAGGAGAGTTGCTGACTACATACAGTCAGTCAGTCTATCACAGTAACTGGGTAATGCCATGTTACCAGAAATGTGGCAGTCCACGAAGTGAAATATCCTTGAGGGTGTACAGGCAAAAGAAGACAGCTCAAAAGGGTGCATAAGATCATTTATGTCAAATTTACATAATGCCAAAGTATTTATTGGACAGATGGACTTCAGTGGTATTAACCCCACACCATAAGGATGCATATAGTTTCCTCTTGAGTAATCTAATCATGCAGCGCGACATTACAGATTAGCTTTAGTATGTATAAGAACAACTGCCTGTTGGTGCATATCATGGCTTATCATCGCAAATGCCCAGCTTTGTTTAAAACTAGCAGCAGGTGTGTATTAGGCTGACTGTCCAGCAATATTATTCCAGCACAAAAGATTCTTATGCGGATAAATCCTGGTTTTACCAACTTGCAGCTAAGAACTTTGACAAGATAGTATCGCATAACTGTATCTGATCTATATATCTGTATAGACAAAACACACATAAATATGCATATAAGTATATCTATAGATGTGGATATATAGATAATATTCTCATCATTCATTGTGAAAGATGCTGTATCCAACATGCTGACAGTGGTGGCAGGTCTTGTGGTTCCAGTCTATGTACTTTCAAGTCTGAAATGTTGGTTCTGCCATGTGACACTCCCCTCTCCATGGGGCCAATCTTCAGATATGATGATCAAGGATGGGTTTTGTGGTTATGTGCCTTCAAGTCTGAAATATTGGTTCTGCCATGTGGCACTCCCCTCTTCACGGGGCTAATCTTAAAACATGAAAATCAAGGATGATTTTTCCTTCAATGGAAGCCCCCTGAGAATTGACCAAGCTCAGAGGAGTAGAACATGCATGATCTACACAAATAATCAGACTAGGGGCTTCTACATAGGAAGCTAGAGTAATATCCTTGGGGTCGTACAGGATGGTACCCAATCTCAGGGGGATAGTGCTAATAAAGCTAGGTTAAGAGAGAGGGGTGACCCCATATAAGCAAAAAATGTTGTCAACGTGGGAACTTGAGGCATCAATCTGACGTGACTAACTGCCTTCTGTTGAGATTTAAAGTGGGTAATAAATCCATGTCTTCGTTCTACAAGTAAATGGGTCCTCATCTAGAATTTACTTTGTCTTAAGGTATAAAGTGGATTCTCCCATTCAGGCCTCTCAATTTCCACTCTCAGTACCTACTATAACTTTATTATCATCTCCCTTCCCACTCCGGTGTTCTCAGAAAGAAAAAGCACCTACTGTTGGTACTGTCGGTTTCAAATCATCACATCAACGTATGATTACAGAAAAACTAGAAAAACACAACGCATACTGTTTGAAAATTAGCAATATTGAAGTTGTAACGGATATACCGTCCCTGGAAAACATGTACCAAGCCATCCTTTATCAGAATCATATTACCAAACCATCTGATGGATAGACCTCTACTTTCTTTTGCTGGGTTAGTGTCAGTGATTACTACTAAGTAATGTTTTACAATGATAAACGTCCAATCATCATCTTAATTTCAAGTTTTCTCATGTGATATTGCTTCAAACATTATCTTGTGAACTTTCAGATGAATTATGATGCTCTTTCTGACTCCGAAACATTTCAAGAGAAATTAGTCATACGACCATGTTGATTGATACTCCTGAGGCATCTAATGGGCAGGAAACCAGAACACCAGCTCAAGCAAACGTCCAACCAATACGAATGACGAAATCTAGTCCTAATCAGATTATTGAAGAAATCTGACTATTTGAGAGGGAACCATAGTTTGAGAAACAACTATCACTTATAGCATTATAATAAATGGATATTTATCTTTTTACTCCTACTACCATGTCGGAAAACTCGGAGACTATAATATGTATCAAAGTATGGCAATGACCCTTCAAGTTCCTTCCAAAATGCAGGGAAAGGGAGGTTACAGAATAGTTTTATTGTATAGAGTAACTCTGCGTCTTCCCCAAATCAACTGTTTGGAAAGAAAATAATTTATCAACCTTTTTAAGGCCTCATCTGCAGTTGTTAAGTTAAGACAAATCTTGACGGGAACGGGGAGCAGGATTTCCATACATCAAGAATATAAATGCTGACTATTCAGAATTCCCACGTCTGTGAGAAAAAACACTTTAAAGGGAAAGAAGAGAGTAAAAGAGCAACCAGTCAGACCTTTTTTGAATCTACTTCTTGGTCTCCCTGTGGATTGTTGCCCATCACTCTCCACTGCAATTGCAATAAAGCCCTTTGTCTATCCTCCTGTTACATAATAGACAAAATCAGGGACTGCAACAGATAACTTCGTTAACAAACTAACTGCAAGAAGTCCATACTTTAGATTTTTGGATATCCAACTCCTCGTTAAGCTTCTTGCACTCGTCTTCATGCTGAAACTTCAAAGCTTCTAGCTGAACATCATGCTCATTCCTGAGTATCGTTATTTTCTGTAGAATCATGCAATTTCAGCAGTCAACACTCAGAAATAATGTTCATGCTCATAATTAATATTCGGTTGAGATTGAAGACCTCTCTCAGTTGATTCTCAGCTTCAAGTTGAACACGCTTTAGCTCTTCTCTGTGGTTGGATTGTAGTTTCATGTTCACCATGTCATGCTCCTGTTGGATGCGAGTGATCTAAAGAAAGCAGATTTTGAATGTCAACTAATGATCCCATAGACATAATAAACCGAAGCTTAAGTAGCAACAACCAAGCAATGAAAATTTTGTTGAACTAATTTCATTTCTGGACTCTATAACTCCAACTTTAGAAGACACCAATTTTAAGTTTACTTATCTGCTTAATTTTCAAAGGTGAGTACGTGGCCTTCAAATAATTGCAATTATTGATCTGTTATGCCAATTGCTGAATATGTTTGTCGTAAGTAAAAATTGTGAGGTCCTAAATTCACAAGGTGATGCATGGTACATGAAAGGTTCTCTAACCCAGATTCTATATGCTGTATACCTACTTATCTAAGTTATCTGTCTGCACAAATGGTTTATAAGGCATTCCCATCAAGTCAATATGTATAAGACTCGTTATTTACTTATAATGATCAGAAAGGCAACAAAACGTAAATCCATAAATTTAATAAGTAATGGTCAACAACTACCTAGATTTATGTATATATTATAAGATACATGATAGAATGTGAAAGACAATGACTTTCACATGACCATGGCTTTCACAATCATACATACCAAAGCAGCATGTTCCTCCTTAATGCGCATCAAATGTTTCTGGGATTCTTTATTGCATTCTACGAGCTTCTGGTCACATTTTATAAGCATCTCTTGGACAGCTTTATCAGCCTGAAGATCGAGCATGTCAGAAATGTTGTACATGACCAGCAGACAAGTCAACAATATAACGAACAAACCTTTTCTTTCTCCATGTTAACGCTCTCCAGCTTCTCAGCCTCAAACTTTCTCCGAATATCATTTATGGCCTGAGAGCAAGTCCTCGAATAATTAAACCAGAATATAACCACATACATTTATTAAGGGTTACTAAGATAATGGTGGATTTACCTGATCATTTTTTAGAGATAATTCTTTCAAGTGCCTTGACAATTCTAATTGTTTACTTTCTAGCATCAGATCATATTGCTTCTTTGCCTCAGCAAGTTTACTTTCAGCGTCGATCAATGATTTTTGAACCTGAAACCAAATGTTGTTTTCTTTGTATTACGCCAGGGATAAGATTACTTGTATTAATTTGTAATTCAGGCTGTCTTAAATACCTCTGTTCTTTCATCTTGCAGGTTCTTTTCTTTGTCATTAAATTGCAGAATCAGGTTATCTTTTTCCTCTAGAACACCCTGGAACTGATTAACTTGCTTCTCCAGGAATTCAACACGTTCATTATGCTTATCAATCTCCTTTCTCAATACATCCACTTCCTCCTCTTTTTTCTGTATCTCCTCCTGCAGTTTTTCTGTAGAATCTTTGCTCTCGGACTCTAGAACCTTAAATTTCGACAACACATCTTGCTGCAAGGTTCAGAAGAAAGATAAAGTGATGTAACATCATTTATGAACTTAAAAAACAGCTACAAAATATATCGGAAAAGAAAATTGTTTTACCATTTCACTCTCCGATAATCTGGAACTTTCTGATAAGGTGCTGATTTTCTCTTCCAGTTGAGTAACCAACAATTCCATTTCAGACCTCTTAGCAAGATGAGTTTCAATCTCAGATTGCAACCTCCGAATTCTCTCTTCTGCTTGACAACATTCTTCAGCATGCTGAACCATTGTATGTTCTTGAAGTTTCCGGAGTTCAGTGATCTTGTAGTTCAATTCCTGATTAACTAACTGTAGTGCTTCTTTTTCCGACACTACAAGGAAGGACTGTGTCTCAAGTTGATGATGCTGTTTCTTGGCAATCTCAGAAGAAAGGTGATTCTCCTCCTTAGCCAACTTAAAGCAAGAGTCATATAGAGAGTTAAGCTGAACAAGCTTGTCTGAAAAGTCCAAACTCTGCCTATCCAGTTCATTCAGATTTGCAGCTAGCAAATTGACAAAATTTTCGAGGTTCCTAATCTCTTGGAGAGCCAAATCTAGCTTTCTAACAAAAGTTTCATTGCTAGATAGAAGATCGGCCTTTTCTTTCTTCAGAATCTCCTCTGAGATTCTCAAATGCTTAAGGTCTTCGTCCTTTAATCTCATATCGAGCTGCAACTCTGCCATCTTTGTGTTTAAGCTTCCAATATTTAACAGATTTGTTCCAACAGTTTCTTCCAAATCCTTGATCAGAGCATCTAAGCACAAAACAAGACAAATTTATAAATGTAATTTACACTAGGAAGGTTTCTCTATTAGTCACCAAGTGTTCAACCATAACTCGCTTAATAAGCTTCCACGTGGTTAAATCACCTCTATAGGCACATACCTAACTGTATTGAGCCTCTTTACAATTAGAGAAATAATTTCAGGAGTCACAGAAATCAAGTCCACCAAGCAGTTGCTCAAATTTGTTTGAACTGCTGTTATAACAAACCTTCAGTGACTTTTACCATATTGTCTCAAACACAGAAAAGAAATGGGGAGGGTTGCAAGGTCTGACTTGATAGTAGTTCTGTCAGAGTGCATACCTACAACTTCTAACTCCAAGGTTCAAATATCATAAGCAACCTCTTTGTGCTCAACAAGGGTGGTGATCATTTCGAGATTTCCCTAAAAGACTAAAATGGATTTTGTGCAGGGAAAGGAAAGAGAAAACTTCTTATGTCCTGTAGAGATTAATTGAAGATGAACCAGGAATAACAGTGTTCCGTACAATGGTTAGGTATCTGGAGAGGAACCCTTATTTCAGTCAATCCATCACATGCGGTAACCTGCTAGTGAGCACCTAGATTGGCCATTTCCATATCCACAGGGGTAGAAGAGATCCTTGACTTAATTGAGAGACAGGTTACCCTGAGTTTGGTAATGAGTGGCTACACTTCACTGAAGGCAATCCGAGATTCAAAACAGTAGAAATTTATTGGCAGACTGGTGGCTCTGGCTTAGTCAGTCCAAACGCAATCAATGATATCTTATTTACAGTGTTACCAGTATCAACAAAACTGCGCAATTACCATGTGGCAGTTTTACATAATACTAACTACTAAGCCACGATATCACTGACAGAGGGAGCTGCAGAAAGTTAATTTCTATTACCGACATTGGTCCTGGCTTAGTTAATTCATCAAGACTCCCCAATCAAGGAAGCATGATTTACTGAGAGATCCATGTGAATGAGTCTAGACAGTTACCATGAGACTGTTTTACATAACGATAAGTGGTGACTATCATTAGTTTAATGATCAAGAGGAGCTCCAGAAACATGATTTTCATAAACTAAAGAGTACTAGTTTGAAAAACCTTCACAGTTCAGGGAATTAGTGTTATTTAACCAATGTTCCAGTCAATTTTATTTCCTCAGGAACATAAGATAGGGAAGTCAAGGGAGGCACTATCCTTGGCCGCTTGTTGCTTAAAGCCAGAAATGACCATCAGGTAAGTTAATAATGTATTAGCGTTTGGTGAAGCTTTCATAAATAAGAGGAATGTGAGTCCACGATAGAGATCTTGCTAACCCCCTTAATTGAAGATTATCATTAGAAAATTTCTCTAATAAGTTGCAGCAAGACTGCAAAGGTGAGCAGTAAAAAGACTGAACAAGTAACTGAAGCAGCCTACTGTGCTCTCCAGAACATGCTGCCTTGAAGCTAGTTACCTTTTTCAACAATGAGGTTTGATGCTTTTAGTTGTTCATCTCTAAAAGATTGCTCGTTCGCAGCTTTCTCAACCCTGAGTTCCGCCAACTCTTTTTCACCTGCATTAAGAGTTTAAACATCCACCATGTCATACAGTGGTCTAAGCCCAGCGAACAGCAATCTATTGTTCTCTACTAAAGATCTCAAGCTCAGAATTTGCTATAGTCGCACCAAAGTTACTCATGAAAATGGTCAAGGAAAAAGGATAAAGGGGGAGCAAAGTACGATTTCTAACAGCCTCCTCCGAAGACTCTAATCTGAGAGATAATGCATTCATCTGGTCATGCAGATTATCAAGAGATGCTGCAGTGGAGCACAGCTTATCTTCGAAAAATTTCTTGTCCTTCTCAGCTGCGGAAGCAAAATAAAGACACTTATAAACTCTCTGTTGAAAAACACAAAATGAACCAGTGATCAGAGAGTTCAGTTGAACTACCAAACACTTACCATCATGGACCTGACCAGCCAACTGCTGTAAAGTTTCAGTCAATTGGTCGCACAAAGTTTTTGTTGAGGTAAACTTAGATTCCAATCCTTTCCAAAGCTTCTCATCTTCTTTGTGCTTTACATTGAGCTTAGCATTTTCATTGAATGCATTCTGTAATTTCTCTTCTAGTGTATGAATGTGCTCAGTTAATTTTTTGAGCTTAGAATTCTGCAGAAATTGAAGTTTCTCATCAATTAATTGTTAACTCAAACTAAAAACTAGGGAAAATGTACTGTTTCGTGAAAGCACATATTTCCGATTTCAATTAGAAGATCCAGAGTCGTCACATAAACACGCTTAACTCTATCATGCAAAATCTGAGCAAAACACAGAGAAATACAGAATTCGCAGGCATAGCAAAGTAATCATACCGCCAATTCCAGATCCGTTTTTGCAGAAGCTTGTTCTTTCACGAGTTTCTCTGAGGACACAAACAAATCAGCGTAAAAATCACGAAATACAGATGAATACTAACGAGAAGAGACTCAATAACGCGAGGTTTTCCGAGAGATACCTGCGGTGAGCTTCAAATTCGCGAAACTTCCATAAGAAACCGAATCCGAAGAGGTTCGCGGAGACGAGTAGGTCTTCGCCGTCGCTGACGCCGAACCTGACAACGATTTGAAGTTCTCCAAATTCCTCATGCCTGATAAACCTACCAGCTTGTTCATTCTGAGAGCGGAGAATCTCTAGCGGTGGAAGAGGTTGAAGATCACTCTCGGACCTCTTTCTCTGTGAAAATTCTTCAACTCTCGGAGTTCTAAGCTTATTGTGGAAACGAATCGATGAAAAGCCCTATGAACTGAGCTCTCGTTCTCAGCGAGCAGAGAGAATGGCGTTTCAGAGCGTCGAATGCGAGAATTTCAGGAAATGGAAGACGAAACCCTAGAAATATGGTACGGAAGCATTCGCTTCGGAGAGATTTAGCTGCTCTGAGAGAGTACAGTTTGTGGAAATGAATTGGGCGCCAAGTAATTCTCGAGTATTTATATTAGTTTATTCTGCTGTCAGCCTATGAGTGGCGTGCTGTACTGAGCTCAACTTATTTCTAGTGGCAAGTGTGAATTAGTGTCACTCTTCATGGCATGCTTTATCGTGGTGGGGTTATACAGTACATCTTCATCTTTTTTCATTTCCTTCGAAATATTTCCCTTTCCCTCATATGCTCTGAACTTTGGACAGCCCATATCATGTCCTACAATCTCGAGAAACATTTTTTGTTGGCTCCGAGAACTACTTCCGATGTTTGTTTCGTCGTCTGACATGTGCTTTCTGGACCGGCTTACTTTAGCACATCTTCACCTGCCATGCCATTCTGTTCCAATTAGGAAGGGCTCGTGGATTCGATGGACGAGAGTTGATTCTGGTCAAACATCCCTTCTTTTGATGGGTCTGTTCGACTAAGGCAGGGAGCTGGGTAAGAAATTTTTCGGGATCATGATGGTCGTTGTATAGCTGCATTTTCTTGTAGTTTCGGCCACATTTCATCAATCGAAGCAGAGCCCAATGTTTTTAGTTGGTTTGACATTCGCTTACAGCCAAGGCATTCTTGTGGACCAAGTTTTTGGAGATTATATGTTGGTGATACAAGCTATTTTCGGCACTACTGTGATTCCATGGCGTATTCTTCCCACTGCGCACGCATCGCCAGGGTAATATGGGCGCCGATGCTTTGGCGGCGCATGGACATACTTGCTTATCTTTCCAGAGTTTCCTATATGAGGTGAAGCTTCCCTCAACCATTCGTGGTTTATGTAGGCAAGACGAGTTAGACCTTTTGTATTATCAACCTCCTTGAGATCATCCATTTCCTTTGATTTCTTATTGCTATTGGGTCAAGTCTAATACCCCCCCCCCCCCCCCCACCACCACCACCACCACCACCACCACCACCCCCACCTTGTTGTTTACGGGTTTGGAGCCCGATTTTCACTTATTTAATAAACGCGGGGTTATGCCGCCCTACCACCCGGTAGGTTCCTTAAAAAACGTGTGAATACGAGATGTTCTTTATTTGATTTTTCAGAAAATTCTTTATTTGGTTATTATGCACACATGTTTTTAGTTGGATCAAAATGACAAAAAGTGACTTTGTCTAAAAAAATGACAAAAGGTTACCACTAATCAAAAAATAAAAAGTTTGGATCATTTGGTGCGAACGTGTTACAGTTTGTTATATAATTCGCTAATCAAAAACTTTCGTGGCCAGAAAACACACCATCCTTAATTTAAGAGATTATTTATTTTGTCTTTGAAGGAAAAGAATTAAAAGAGATTATAATGCTTTTGTATATAAGGGAAAAGTATTTATTAATAACTATAGTTATTAAAAATTAATTTAGACTTATATAGGTTTTCTCTCTAGCGACCGTGAAACGGTAGCGGCATGGCGGCCGCAATCAGAGACCCTTGTTAACGGCAGAAGAAGAAGATCATTGCACTTTCGAGGAGGAGTATTGTCAAGATTCAAACAAGAGTTTTGAATATTGTATGATCGGGTCTTTCGTGATTAAGAGAGGCTAAACGGCTGGATGGTGAAGAACATGCTGAAGCAAATCTGAACCAATGGACCAAAGGTACCCATACATGAAGTTGATACCAACACTTTTATTTTCAAGTTTCCAACCAAGGAATTATGGATCTGATAGCTAATGGAGGTCCTTGGATCTTTGATGGCAGTATGGTGATCATGAAACCCTGGAAAGTCACTGATAAGCAAACGCTCGTTTGACTTCATTCACGTGTGGATTCAATCGAGAATTACACAGTCACCCTCCTCAAACCAGATGCCGACAAAAATTCTCTTCTCAGGAAGGGAAAATTCTCCTATCCGATTCTAGAGTGCTATCTAGAGATGGAGGAGACTCCGTCCGTACACGAGTCAAGTTACCTATTGACAATCCCCTAAGGCGAGGAGGTTTTGTGATCGCTTTGGGGATAAGACTTGGTTAGATTACAAGTATGAACATATCCCGCACGAATGTCATTTGTGCGGTTGTATCACTCATCTCACTGCAGAATGTCCCAAAAGGGAAGAGCTTGAACAAACCTGAACTGGCTCAGGTTACAGTGATTACCTTCTCTACAAGCCCCCTCCAAGGAAGAAGCAATTTTGATACGACCAAGAAAATGCGGCAACCCGAATTATACATCTATTCGAGGAGATAAAGACAAATCAATTACATGTTCAAATTTTGATTTTAGCAAAAGTGATGATGAATCGGAGTCCTCGGTGAAAGTGCTAGATGAAGAAGACAAAAAAGTGTAAGAACTAATCACTGTCCATGACAACACGTTAGCCTTGTCCAAATTTTAATCCCAATATCCAATCCCCAAACAACAAAGGGAAGGCTTTGGCCCATCACAAACTTCCCACAAGTCTGTCAGCCTCGAAGAGGAAGGCGAATGAATTTAATCAAAGTCTGAATGCACCACAAGGTGAGAAGAAGATCATGAGGGGGTGGTAACAGACCCCTGACATGTTCTAGAAGAATATCTTTGGGGGTAGTCGCGGCATCAGGATAAATGGCTCATCAAAGGTTAGTGGATCCTCAACTCCACACATTTAAATGGCGGCAGATCTGGGCAGCCCCCCCCCCCCACCATCATGAATGTGTTGAGATGGAACATATGTGGGATTTGAAACCTCCGTAATATTCTATAACTTCAAAGCCACGTAAGAGGTAAGCCGTCCGACATCGTTTTCTTAATGGAGAGAAGACTTGATAGTATTGAGATGGATAGTGTTAGAAGCAGACTTGGTTACATTGCGGGTTATATGTTGACTGTGTTAGAAGAAGTTGGGGTTTAGCTCTCCTATGGGAGGACAATCTGGATATTTGAACTCGCTCGTCTTCAAAGTACCATATAGATTGCCTAGTTAAAGGGGACATTAAGCTTATTCCATGGAAGCTTACATGTTTCTACTGTGATATTCCGTCCAAGATCTAGATATTGTGGATTGATATTATGGATTAGATGTATATATGGTTGGGGGATTGTAATATCCTATCTCAGATCTGAGATTTGTGAGTTTAAAATCTGGTATATGTTAAACCACTACTAGCACCTTCAAGGCTTAAGCATTTTTATCTGGTGGTACGGGTAAAGAAGTTGTTGGGACAGTAATCCGCTCGGGTTGTTACAAATGGTATCAGAGCCAACCCTGGTCCCGCAAAGGGCTCTGTGGCGGTTCACCGCCAACCAAGAGGATGCGTGACTGGGCACACTCGACGAGGACGTCGGTCATATAAGGTGGGGGATTGTAATATGTCGTCCAACATCAAGATATTGTGGATTGATATATATATATATATATATATATATGGTTGGGGATTGTAATATTCTGTCCTACATCGGAGATGTGTGATTTTGAAATATGGTATATGTTAAACATTGTGGATTACTACTAGCACATTCAAGGCTTAAGCATTTTTACCCGGTGGTACGGGTAAAGAATTTGCTGGGAAGGTAATCTACTCGGGTTTGTTACATCTACGACGACCCCATTAATTCCAAAAGGAAGTTATCTTGGCGAGTTCATTCTCTTTTGAACAACAATTCAAACAATTTGTGGTGTGTGATGGATATTTTAACTCCATATCTTCGGCCGCTGAAAAAAGGGGAGGTGGGGTAGAAGAACTCACTATGATCTGTGAGTTCAATTAAGCAATCTCCTCAAATAGTTTACTAGATTTGGGTTTTCATGATAACATCTTTACTTGGGTTAGCAATCTGAGATGAGTTATAAGGATTAGAGAAAGGCTTGATAGAGCTTTTGCAAACGTTAAATGGCTTGCATTGTATGGAGATGGTAGGGTTAACCACCTTACTGGTGCAGTTTTGGATCATAATCAAATGGAGTTCGTCATAAAAGCAAGTCATAAACATAAAGTCCTATTCCATTTTCAAGCCAAGTGCCTACAACACAGCGATTGTGGCAAGATAATTGAGGACGATGGCATGGTTGTGGGGGCCTCGGTTTCGAGGAGAAACTCAAGGCCCTTGGTACAGTTCTAGCTCTCATCCCCAAAGTCAATCAGGTAGGCATCTACCTAAACTAATTTCCAACTAACAATAACGGTACTCTCCGGAAACAGCGCCAAAAATTTGATGCGGTGATTTGCGCTTTTGTGCAAGTGAGCGGTCAAGTAATATAGTGTGGTATTTTAACCTCGGTTTATCTGTCCCCGAGAAATGTGATAGTGTTATTTAGGAATTTGTGTTTAATAAGTAAAAAAAGGGAAGTACTGAGGAAATATTCGTTTGGTTTCTACTAGGTAAATTTACTAAAGCAATAACTCCAAGGGGGTTGGCCTAGTGGATGAGGCTTGGGATTTAAGGGTCTGATCACCCTTAGGTATCCGGTTTGAATTCCACAAATGCCCGTTATCCTTGGTGCCACTAAGGATTGACATGTTCATTTATAGATAACTAGGGGATTGCCCGTGCCCCGAGGGCACTACCCCAAGAAAAAAGTAAGAATGCTTCTCGAGTAGATGTATAAAATATTCAATAATGAAAATGAGAACCGTAATAGTAAACATCAGAGTGAAGGAATTACCCAACTATTGACAATCACTAAATTTGTGTTTTCTTAATTCAACAATTATTCATAATTTGTATCTAATGATACACAATTTGACAGCATAAAGCTCAAAAGAATCTAAATCAATTACCCGAATTGTTTTAATTTTTATTTCAACTTTAATAGTTGGAATTGGATGGCACAAATTGCAAGTAAAATCCATCATGTCGATTGAATTCCAAGTTCATAACTTCATGTCCAATAATTATACTCTGAAGGTCCATTACATGGAAAAGACTATACAACTCATTACGGTATCCTACTGGGAAATATTAATAATCAGGGGAATAGCAATTTTTTCATGTCTTGGCAGCATGAGAACTAAAAAAACTTTACATACAGAGTCTTTGAATACCATAACATCATCTGTTAGCTATCCATCTATCAAATAAAGCATGAAGTCCTCAAAGATTACAAAAGCAACACCCGGAGTTTCTTGCATCGCCTCCCATAGGTATTGAACATCTTTTTTATCCTTGAAAACATCACCTCAACAACTCCAGTCACGGCGCTCCATTTGTGCGACCTTTTCCATGCATGAAGAATTGTTCCAATGACTCCAGCAACTGCAAACATGGTAGAAAATAATGTTTGTGAAAGTATATGCACAAAACAATGATAGTGGAAAATAGAATTACACTTAAATAGAGTCACTCAATTTAAGTTGTTTACATGCTACTTTTTATTCTTTATTCATTAAATTAATTATTCAAATCAACAAAATAAGACATAGAAGCAACTTAGCAGGACATAAGCAAGTTTTCTCAAACCTATCCCCTCATGAAAAAAAAACATTCCTTAAGAGGAAGCTAACTGCTTACGCGAGTAGTTATTAGTTTCTATGACATTAATCTGGAAACCGGATCATAGAAAACTAAATCAACTTCTGACGAACAACGAACCGACTGAAAGTTCAACCCAACGTCTACTTTTGATTGGTAAGCCTAAGCCGAAAGAAAAAATAAGAAAGTATGTATTTATATGTCTCAGCAAGAACAAAAAGTTCCAAGAATTAAACCAAATTATCTAATTTAAACAACCTTTGACTGTAGATAGTGCCAAGAACTTATGCAATTTTTCCAATCTCAAAGCAGTTTGTACCTTTGCAAACTCGTTGCAGGAGTCAGAACGCAAAAATTAGAGAAAGTTTAGAAATGACTAAGTTTTACCAAAAGCTCAATCAGAAACAATTTCACCTGCAATTAGAAATAATTTGAAATGGTCAGATATTGGTTTCAATTTGAAATGGTAAGCATGATCACATTGCACATTCAGGTTCAAGTGAACATTCAGCACTTCTTTACCATTTGGTTTTGGTAGTTGAGCAATAACTTAAGGGAAAAAATATCAACTGGGAACTTGGCAATTGTAAATTCGAGCAATTATAATTGGAACGTGAGAAAATTGTTAGAAATACAGTTTTTGAACAGGTCAAACAAAACAGGCAAAAATAAACTTGATAATGTGTAGTGTAAATCTCACCAAATAGCATTTTATGAGCTGAGAAGATCCGAAAGAACCCTAGTCACTAAGCATATGTAGGAACTACATTGAAAATCGAAGTTCCAAGTCTGAAATTGGGCCATATCTGAACAAAGGAACCCAAATCACTGTTAGTAGTTCAAGTAGCACTCTTTCTGCTAAATGTTCTTACCTCTTTTACGTTCCTTTTCTAAGGACTACACATACACACGGCTGCAGCTAAGCTTCAATACAACACATAAATTTCAGATTCATTTAACCCACATCTTCTCATATAAATGCAGTTGAAATGCTACCCAGAAAGAACATACCAGAGGTAGAGAAAAAATTGTTGAACTTAGACCCTAAAAATCCAGATCTACTATTTTCAAGGAACAGCCCTGAGAAAATTGAACCCCTAATTTGACCTATATAGAAGAAGGGAGGGAGGGAGCTTGAAATAGTCTTTCTCCTAATGAACCCTAACAATTGCAAGGGAAGAATTAGAAGGAAGGCATGAGTTGAGAGAGCTAGGGAAGAGATTACATGCTTCATAGAACAGTTTAATAACTGCCACGAACACACTAAGACCTCAAATACTTCACAGGTAACACCAGATTCAGAGAGAAAGAGAGCATACTTGAGATTCAGAGAGAAACACATTTTACTTGCAACCTAAATACAAAGTAATAGAATTTCATGAATGAATTTCAGCCCTAAATAATGAGAGGGAAAAATATACCTGGGAAAAAACCTCTATTGCCCTTGAGTTGGTGTTATGAACAATCACTGCAGAAAAAAAAAAAACCTTACTTTAGAATTTCTCTTGTTCCAAACAAATTAGCCATACCAATTGAAATCTTGACATTGGAAGGTAAGGTCGTGAGAGAAGTACTCCTATATAATAGTCCAATAAAGTCTTCAATTTCCGATAAAATCAGAGCTCTAAATCTCTTCTAGTACCCCCTGTCATCTCCAAACTTCTAAAATCTCAAAAATTTATTCTCAGAAAGTAAATCTCGGGCACGGGGAATCCCCTAGTACCCCATAAAATCCAATTCATTGGCTACATTATAGGGCTGGACATCGAAAATAAGCTTGATGTAGGCCACATGTTTGCAAACTGAAATTATACACAACATTAAACAAAGCTGAGTAATCAAATTTGCAAATCAACAACAAACGATCTTACCTGTAGTTCCTACGTTAACAGACCTGCAGGCAAATACAAAAATCCACAGATTTAACCAAGAATCAAAGAAGAGCCATAAAGCTGTGCAAATCCTAACCCAGAAGGAAAATTTCAAAAGTCAGGAAAAGCCATAACCCAGATGGCAGTCCTTGAACCTCCTGTGGAGCTATTGCGAAAAACCAAAATCGATCATCGGTCCAGAGAAAGGAAAATATTAGGAAGAAAATTGTATTCCCAATTGAAAAGCCCTAACCCGACACCCAGTTGCTAGAAGAGGAGATTCGTACATGTGGCTTTAGGGCAGAAAAGAAAGAAGTGCTGGAGGCGAGGAGAATCCGAGCCGGAGACGGCGATGGCGACGGCGATGTCGACCGAAATGGCGACGGCGACGGCGAAGGCGATGAGGTTGGCGAGCCGCTAGCAGTAGGTCGCCTATTCCCGAAGTGAGAGAGACGCGGTGATACCAAGGGAAGAAGGTGGACAGTTGAGTCGAGTTCGTGGGATTCTCTGATCAGATCGTGTGTTTTACTTTTTTTTGTAAAAATCATTTTCTGAAGTAGGTGAGATCTAGGGCTGGGGTTGATTCCATCTAACGGCTGAAAAAAAGTCAACCGTTCTAATTTATAGAATAGAAATGTAGATATAACCCAGGACCCCCGTGAATTAGCCGAGGTGCGCGCAAGCTGGCCCGGACACCCCGGATAACGACAAAGTTCCCTAAATAAAAGAATACTAAAGTAATGACTGACACTAAATTGGTGATGTAACAAATGAGTCCCCTAGGATATCATAATTTTCTATTTTTTAACGCGTTGTGCATTGTTATCTATGCCACGAAATATCGTTTTCATAAACACTTCTCGGTATATCCTAACACTATGATGCGCTCGAGTATGTGGCCTCTCAAACCTCTAAACCTAATTGAACGTTCTAACCGTTCAACGATTCCCACCAGGTAATGGGACCTCTCAGTCTTCCCGCACAAGTCAGTGAAAGGTTTACCGATCAGTCCACCAACAACTATATGGTTCGTCTCTAACGACCAAATCAACACTTAATTCCAACTCTTACTCACTTCACATCTCGGTCCGCAGTGACTCAGAATTCATTCATATCTCTCTTTCATACTAGGGTTGCACACTCTCATACTCCAATCTAAGCCACTGGAATTCTTGGTTGATAACTCAAAAAACATATCAAATGAATATTATGCGTAAAATAATATATAAAACCTCCAGTTGAATTTAGTTTGAAATCAAACATGGATCATGATTCCAAAATCCAAAAAATTATCAACCCGATGTTCTCACCATGGAATCTAGTAAATATGTCTAGCTAGATATAATATTCAAAGAAAACTCATGGAGTTGTTCTTAATACTAAACCAATGAGCAAAAGAAATGAGACTAATCACAAATTATAATTTTGATGCGTCTTCAATCTTTAGTGATATCCAAGTTTGGTCCATGGTGTTCACTAGTTCCAAAAGCACGCCCCCTTGCTAATGGGGCTTCTAGGTCGTATTATGCACAATACCATTCATAAAAACTTCAATACTGCATAAAAACTCAATAAAACAATCATGGCCAATTCACTTTTCATGAGAATGGGCCTAGGTCTTAGTATGAAGAACCTTTGAAATTTCTGGGATTCTTCTCTCTCTGCATGAATGGACCTTAGTGCGAAGAGTCTCAGACACGCAGGTCTTATTTCTTCTTTTCATCATCTTGCATAAACTCTTTTGCCTTTTTGTTGAGATTTTTCCTCTTTTACTTTATGGAATCCACTCAATGGCTCATTTCTTATGTCCTACCCCTTTAAAAAACATACAACAAAATTACGCGATCATATTTAAAAAAGAACTCAAATAAAGTATAAAATAACTGAATATTCACATGAATGCATATGTAGTTCATTTTCTCAAACAAGGCAATGCAATGGCTAAGGCTATACCAAAACCAAACTCACAAAAGGCAGTCAAAATGTTAACAAGTATTAACTCATAGCGAGCAGTTTTCAGACATTTCTCCCGAAGTAGATTGCCATAGAAACATGTGAACTTCCGCAATTTTATTGTTCTATGTAACCCAAAAATTATTGTCGCAATTGAGTAACTTGTTATTAAGATCTATAGTGATCACTTCCAAAGAAGAGAGAGCTATTCCTTTCAACAAAAAACGTCTACATATAACCCTAGAGTGCAACACTTTTTTTCTCATTACTTCCATCTCTGATAAAACTCAATTAGTTTCCATGAAAGCTCCTTTAGCTTCGAGCCTCACCACCACATGAAGTGATAATATATTATGTAGATTTCCAAGCTTGCGGATGTTCCAACTTAGATATCTCATTGCTCCCATAGAGTTGCATTGTAGGCTCCACCAGTACACAAGGAGTGATTTCTTGGATATTACCACTGCCAGGGACGATATTCTCGTCGAAGTGTTCATACTTTTTTCCTTTAAGGTTGTCAAAGGACAATAAGTTTGAGAAGCATCCCGTGTTAGCAGCATACCCATTTTCTTAATCAACCTCAACTTTTGAGCTCGACGTGTTTGTCAACTTTCTGTTCCCAATCCACACCCGTTCTTTTTTCACCATGGATGAATTCAATTGTTTTTGTTCCCTCATGAATTTTTCATTGTGTGCTCATTCCACGAGTTCGTTGTTTCAGCTAACGTACTTGATTTGAGCTTCACATCAAGTACATGCCCACCATAATATGATTTTGCAACAAACAACCTATCAAGTCTTCCTTCTAGGTTTGATTCATTTTCGGCTACCATATTACTTAGAGATCCCTTAGAATCTTTGACCTCTCCGATGAGATCGAGGGAGCCAAATTCACTTATTTCTATCTTTCCTTAACTGCTCAATAATTTTTTTATGGCATCGAGAGAATTATTAAGATCATCCCCTATCACCGTGATGCCCCATTGTCCACATTAATGTCCATATTCTTGATGAGAGATAAATAAGTATTCATCAAATTTGTACCACCATCGAACTTAGATGTATCGCCCTCAATGTGTTCAAGTCCGGCCGAAAACTTGGTTAACTTTTAACTCGTAGATCTTATTCTAAACATACAAGAATGACCGGGTTGAATTGAACGAGTTATACGAATCCAACTTCCTTAACCTGTCATCTCAAATGGACGTCCAACTCCAACGCCACCTAATATATATGACCCATACCGGAGCCTTGAGTTAGTACCCTAGGGGGGGTTCAAGCCCAAATACTTTCAGACATGTGCTCTAGACTTCAACAACTACCATAGTGGACACTCTATTTAAGGATTATCTACTAGTATACAACTCCAATATGGAGATTTTCCCCATTTTCACGGCTAGCAAACTATAATCCCACTTTTAAAACTTCCCTAATTGGGGACACATCAAAATTCCCTACATCTTTCATTAGCAAATAGAAAGGGAGACCCCAACATTGCACCCACACGTCTGTAGAGTCAAAACACAACGTATCAAAATTCACTCCATAACTTCCATCAACGGAGGGTTAGAACATAGGGCCATAAAAGGGTCAAGGGCCCCATCAAAAACTTTGTTGCCGAATCAAAACATAACAAGAAAATCCACCACCAATATCTCCAAAATGGACATTTTCTACATTACTCGAGATATTCCTTTCAACTTCCATCATGACGAATTCATTGAAGGGGCTTATCTTTCAAGAGATCCATGACTATAACTGATGGAATTGAACGAGCAATTTGACCTAGTGATTAAGGCCATGGGACAGTTCATCCGAGGTCTAGAGCCGCCAACGGCGTCAGTGTAGAGTATTGTAGATTACTATTATTCTAATGTCCTATGTAATTGTAAAAAAGAAGTTTGAATAGGATTTTTTTTTTCCATCCTTCCCGTGAGTTCATGAGTCCATGGGTGTTTTTTCTCCTCAAAGTGCTCTTCCTTATCGTTCAACACTTAAACCTCACCTTCTCTTCATTTCCTCATCAGAGTCCATCCAAAACACAAAGGACGCAAACACTAGTGACGACTAGGTAACGGCGATGGAAGCGAAGCTCTGCATCCGCCATTTTCTTCCTTCTAATTCACATACACTTCTCCTTCTTCAATCACCCAACAGGCCCATGGCAATGTAGAAAACGAATGTCGATGAAATCCTCAACCCATCCCATTTCATCACACCTGCAAACAACTCGAGATTAAACCACCACCCATTGTGTATTTTTTGATTTCCCGATGACGGAACTTGGGTTACTGGCAAACTCCTCTCTCCATCACGAACAACAACGGGTTTCAATCGATTTGGATTCGAAATCCGCGTGTTTCCTTGGCGGGTTGTTCCTCGAGAACTCATATAGGATGGTGTTTTGACATCCATCTGCGAAATCTCATAGTCGTAGTATGCTGCAATAGCAAGTAAGATTCGGATGGATTTGGTCATTGCGACTGGTGAAAAGGTTTCATCATAGTCAATACCATGAATCAGTCTGAATCCTTTAGCCACCAATCGTCCCTTATAGGTAATCACATTACCATCCATATCGATCTTCTTCTTGAAGACCAACTTGCACCTTATGGGTCGTGCCCCTTCGGGTGGTTCCACCAAAGTCCATACTTTGTTGGTATACATGGATTTCATCTCAGATCTCATGGCTTCAAGACACTTCTGAGATTCTGACCCTTTTATGTCCTCTTCGTAGGTAGTAAGCTCATCATCTATGAGAAACGTGTCACCAGACTTAGTCACGAGAAGTCCATACCTCTCTGGCTCCTGGCGCACTCTACTAGATCTACGAAGCTCTTGTGTTACCTGAACAGGCTGTTCCACAACTTCTTGTGGTTCCTGTTCATGTTCCATAATCGGTTCAGTGATTTGTGGTTCTTGAATCTCCTCAGTTCTACAGTCCTCCCACTTGCTTCTTTAGAGACAAACTCTCTTTCTAGAAACACGCCGGACCGAGCAACAAACATTTTGTTCTCAGTTGGATTGTAGAAGTAGTAGCCCTTAGTTTCCTTAGGGTACCCCACAAATTTACACTTAGCCGACTTTGGCCCTAGCTTGTCTGATTGTAAACGTTTTACATAGACATCGCAGCCCCAAATCTTCATGAACGACAATGTGGGACGCCTCCCACTCCACATCTCATGTGGTGTCTTCATGACTGATTTAGATGGAACACGGTTAATGGTGAAAGTTGCACTTAATAGAGCATAGCCCCAAAATGATAATGGAAGATCAGTTTGACACATCATAGATCGAACCATATCCAATAGGGTTCGATTCCTCCTCTCGGACACGCCATTTCATTGTGGCGTTCCGGGTGGAGTGAGTTGAGACACGATCCCAGACTCTCTAAGATAGTCGTCAAACTCTTGGCTTAAGTATTCTCCTCCACGATCCAATCGTAGAGCCTTGATACTTTTGCCAAGTTGCTTCTCTACTTCACTTTTGAATTCTTTGAACCTTTCAAAGGATTCGGATTTGGCCCTCATAAGGTACACAAATCCATATCTACTGTAATCATCAGTAAATGTAATGAAATAGACGTAACCACCCCTGGCAGGCGTGGCAAATGGCCCACACACATCAGTATGTATGAGCGCCAATTGCTCACTAGTCCACTCACCTTTCTTATTGAAAGGGGACTTTGTCATTTTTCCCAATAAACAAGCCTCACATGTCTCATATGATTCAAAATCAAATGAGTCTAGTAGTCCATCCTTATGGAGTCTAGATACACGCGTCTCGTTTATATGGCCTAAACGACAATGCCATAAGTAAGAAGGATTTAAATTATGTATATTAATCTTCTTGGTATTAATGTTGTAGACATGATTCCTTAGATCAAGGACATACAGCCCATTAAATAATTGCGCACTACAATAGTGAATATTATTAAAATAAAAGGAACAACAATTGTTCTTTATTGAAATAATAAAACCTTCCTTGTCCAAACAAGAAATACAAATAATGTTTCTGCTCATAGCAGGCACAAAATAGCAATTATTTAATTCTAAAACTAATCCTGAAGGTAGAGACAGCTCGTACACGCCTACGGCCAATGCAGCAACCTTTGCTCCATTCCCAACGCGCAGGTCTATCTCCCCTTTAGCCAATATTCTACTTCTCTTTAGATTCTGCACATTTCGATAAATGTGAGATCCACATCCAGTATCTAATACCCATGATGTAGAGACAGTTAAATTGACATCTACAACAAAAATACTTGGTGGTGGTGGAATCACTATTCCAAGACTCTTGTCCTCCAGATATCTTGGGCAGTTACTTCTCCAGTGTCCAAGTTGACTACAGTAGTGACACTCACATTTATTCACACCTTTGGCTATGCCACCAACAGGCTTAAGGGCAGGTTCCTTGGGTTTGGCAACTGACTTGCCTTTGCCCTTGGAGGATGAGGAAAACCTTTTGCCCTTTCCTTTCTGTACCATCATAATGGCCTTTCCCTTACCCTTGTTGATGCTTTATTCAGCTGTCCCCAACATATTGAGTAAATCTGGCTGTGGTTTCACGATCTCGTTCATGTTATTGTTCATGATGAGCTGTCCATAACTCCCAGGCAACGATTGCAACACGAGATCGGTTGCCAACTCTTGGCCATCCGGGAACCCTAGTCGGGCGAGATTCTCCAAGTATCCGATCATACGGAGTACATGGGGTCTCATCGGGTTCTCTTCAGCCAGATGACACTTTAACAATGCCTTAGGGACCTCATACCTCTCAACCCTTGCCTGCTCTTGGAAGAGTTGCTTCATATGCTCGATCATATCGACAACATTCATGTTTTCGTGTTGCTTCTGAAGCTCAGAAGTCATGGTGCATAGCATAAGGCAGGCCGCATCATTAGCGTCATCAACACGCTTTTGATACGCCTTTAGGGCCGCCGGGTTATTGTTCTCTGGACCTGCTGGAACTTGCTCCTCTATTGCGTACAATTTCTTATCTTGCTTGAGAACAATTTTCAAGTTTCTGTACCAACCAAGGAAGTTGGTTCCAGAGAGCTTGTCCTTCTCAAGGACAGATCGTAGGGAATGTTTTGAACTCGATGAGTTGTTTGCCATTTGGAATTCTACAAAAAGGAAAATACGCAAGTTTTAGTATTTGTGAATTTTTGACTATATTCAATATTGGCTAGTTTATCAAATATAGCTCCCACTATTTTCCTACGGATTAATAACCCTCAAGATATTAATGCGGAAAATATCCTTATACTTTTTAGTGGGCTAAGATCCATGTTTCATCTCCTTATGAGCTTGCTTTGGCAAGTCACCCATAATTTGACTACTTTAGGTAGGAAGAATTCCAATTGCATCCCTTATGCAACTCTTGGTTCAATTGGGCAAATACCTCCTTATTTATTCATCCGCATGGATAATCCCCATTGATTGTCTCTAGGTTTTAATCCTATTAAACACTTAGTTGCGCCCAACCTCTTACTTAAACAATTTGCACACGAGATGTGTCATCGCACCACATCATTATTAACCAAGTCGCCATGCTTTGGCACACACGATCTTGTGAAAACATGATGATGATGAGTGTTTAAATAACGAGAAGACAAAAACGCAATATTTGAATTTTTGAGGGATTTTCAAATTCAATTTTAATTGTTTTTGTTGATCCATATCAACTAATCTATCTATTTGAGTTTGGGCACAACTCCAACTAATAGATCCGGGTTGTCTAATTATCTTATTATCGTAATTGCATGCATCATCCATACACCAACCACAAAATAATAAGACAATAAAATAAACTACCGCAAAACAAAAATAAAACGTGATGTGGTTATGGCCTTTTCTAGACTAAGATAATTCCAAGCCAATGGAATTATCTATGAACCCTAAAACCAAACACATCTCCATGCGTCTTCATCTTTTGGTCCATCCTTCATAGTCATGTGGAATGCTCCATGCTCCATCTTTTGTGGCTTCCTTTGGCTTTGGGCTTCTTTTCTTCATTCTTGGCTAACAATCTATTCTATCTAGCACTAGCTAACAACTATACTAAATAAAATAAATCTCACAAGTTGAGAAAAAAAATGGCACGCAGGCCATAAAACCCTAATTAATTATTACAACAAATTGATCAGCTCGCAGGGCGTAAACCAAACCACAAAATTAAACAATCACACCAAACCACATCCTAAGGCCATATCCAATCACCATGCGATTTCCACAAAAACAGTTAAAATCCAATTTTAACGCGCTTGGTCAATTTTAATTGATTTTAGGAATTTTCTAGGGTTAAAACGGTCCAAGGGGCCCAAAAATCCAACTTCCCGAACCCCAAAGAGGACCGCCAAGTCCTTGGGCAGGCCGGCCCCTAGGCCGTCCCTTACTTGGGCGGCAAGCAAGGAGGGGTGGTCCCCTATGGGGCCGAACCTCTTAGGGAGTTGTTTCCAAAACAACTCCCTTGCTTGTTGCCCAAGTTTGGTTGTTTCCTTATTTGACAAGAACTCCTTTCAATAGGATGCCCAAACTCTAGATCTAAGATCCTAAAATTTCTCAAACTCACTAATTCATGCATTCAATGCAAAAACTAGGTCTTGTTTTGATTGATTATTGACAAATTGCATCATATGCTTGATTTGTCTTGTTTTACGCGATAAAAAATGAATTTAAAGTGTAAAACTATCAAAACGTAATACATAAACCACGTTTATGCTCTACGACCTGTGGCTCCGATACCACTGTAGGGTCTTGATCATGGATACGCAGCGGAAAAATATAATTTATCCATTCAATACCCTCCAAGGATCACAGGACAAGAGTCATAACGATGGTAAGGGAAGAAATCAAGTTACACACCTTAGGGTTTCTCCTGTGATGACTTGTAACGTGAATTGTGTCACGTCTCTATAGTTGATCCACGCCTAGAGTTGAGATCTAGATCTTCATTATCCTTTGTGCTAGCTAAGAATGGAGGAAGAGGAAGAAGAAATCACGCAACACGAGGCAACAAGGAGGGTGGCGTCCTCCTTGGTGGCCGACGGGGAAGGGGCGGCGGCAAAGGGGTCAGGCGGCCTCTTGCTTGCTTGCTCTCTCTCCTTTTGTTCTCTCCCACTCAAGTAATGATCAAAAGGCTCATAAGTGTGGGAAGGAAGGAAGGAGCATCCTTTATATAGTCCATCAAATCCTTTCCAACTACCTAAAGGACCTATTCTAGTCCTACTAGAATTCAGTTTAGTCCCTTCCTTGCAAATTAGTCCTACCAAGTTTGTAAGGTGTTGCAAAGTGATCCTTCTAATAAATTAATTATATTAATTAATTCCCAAATCTAGTGCAACTCTATAAGCGTGTGACCCCATAGGTTCTATCTAGTTGGTAGCAACAATTTGCTAATATGGAGCGGTTTCTAGCAAAACATCCATTCTAGCCAACTAATAGAATAGTCATCCGACAAACCCTGTACAAGTAATTGTCTCATCCCTTTATCTCTATATCCGGATTGGACACGAGACTTACAAGTCACACTCGTATATCCAATCCATAGTTTCTTGATCCTGGGAATAGCCTTATTCGTGCAAATAACATCAATATCCTATATTGATTTATTTGAGTCTGGCCAGACATTCTATAAGCACTATCCCTCGAGTGGCCTAGGATATTTTCTCCCGTTATGCGAGATGGACAAATTCTTTCTACATCCACCACGATCTCTAAGCTTGCTTCTTATTGTATCCGGTACACACCTTTATAACTACCCAATTACTGTGTAGCGTTTGACGCTACCAAAATCACAATAATCCACAACTAAAATATCTAGCGACTTCAAGTCTAAGGATGAAAATACCATTGCACCACGAGAAGCACTTGTGACTTAACATAACGTGTATGTAGCCTTCTCGGAGATGGGTCAATCCAGTGCGCCATTACCCTTAATGCACACCTATGTGTTGGATCATGATATCTCCATATCAATCCAACCCCATACTAGTCTATAGATTGTCCTATTAATCATTATACTGGACTAGAAATATTTAAGATAAACAACACAATTGTAAATCTAAGGACTTCATTATATTAAATATCCAATAAATAATACAATGAATGTTCTAGCCAAATAAATTCATACTAAACTAGATTGGCTCTAGGGCATCTATTCCAACAGGGTATTTTGTAATTAATAAATATTTATTAATTATAAAGGAAAATTTCGGTCCTAGATGAAAAATTACTCATTCTGAAAAAACAAGAAAGAGAGGTCGACCTCCTCATACCCGACGACACAGTGAGTGCCGAACCCCTCCCTCCTCCATTGTTGCGCACCAAGCTTGATTGGATCAAGCTTCTTGATTGCTCTTCTCTTCCGCAACTAACACGAATAGTAGAGAAGTTCCAGTTGTTGATCCTATGGTGTGGATACCACCAGAGGCACATTACCTTTGCGCAGTGATCAGTCCGAATAACAAGGTAACCCCTCTCCTCCATCATGTTATGTTGCTTCACTTGTGACCCGTGGAGAGTTTTGGGCAGGAAAATTTTTGTATTTCCGCTGCGTAACCTGCACCAAAACCCTACATGAACATATCCTGCACGAGTGTCATTGGTGCAGTTGTATCACTCATCTCACTGCAGAATGTCCCGAAATGGAATAACTTGAACAAACTCGACCTGGCCCAGGTTACGGTGATTACCTTCTCTACAAGCCCCCTCCAAGGAAGAAGCAATTTTGATACAAACAAGAAAATGTGGCAATCTACAACTATACAGATATCCAAAGAGATAGGATTTTGAATTTAGCGAAAGTGGTGATGAATCGGAGTCCTCGATGGAAGTGGTAGATGAAGACGACAACAAAGAAGAAGGACTAATCATTGTCCATGACAACACTCTAGGCATGTCGAAAACGTAATTCCAATAGCCAATTCCAAAAAACAAATGGAAGGCTCCGGCCCAGCACAAACTTCCCTCAAGTCTGTCAGCCTCGAAGTGAAAGGTGGATGAATTGAGTCAAAGTACGAAAGCAACACGAGGTGAGAAGAAGGTGGTAACAGACCCCCGACAGGTTCGAGAAGAATCTCTTTGGCGGTAGTGACAGCATCACGATAAATGGATCATCAAAGGTTAGTGGATCCTAAACTCCACACATTTAAATGGCGCAGACCTAGGACAACCCTGCCAACCATCATGAATGTATTGAGCTGGAACATATGGGGGCTTGGAAGCCTCCGTAATTTTCTAGAGCTTCAAAGCCTCGTAAGAGGTAAGCGGTCCGACATCGTCTTCTTAATGGAGAAAAGACTTGATAGTATTGAGATGGATAGTGTTAGAAGCAGACTTGGTTTCATATGTTGACTGTGTTGGCAGAAGTTGGGATTTAGCTCTCCTTTGGAATGACAATCTGGATATTCTGATTCGCTCGTATTCAAAGTACCATATAGATTTCCTAGTTAAAGAGGATAATAAGCTTATTCTATGGAAGCTTACATGTTTATACCGCTACCCCGTTAATTCCAAAACGAAGTTATCTTGACGACTTATTTCTCGTTTGAATGACAATTCAAACAATCTGTCTTTTGTGATTGAATATTTTAACTCCATATCTTCGGCCGCTGAAAAAAGGGAGGTAGGAAGGCAGAATTCACTCTGATTAGTGAGTTCTGTTAAGCAATCTCCTCAAATGGTTTACTAGATTTGGGTTTCCACGACAATATCTTTACTTGGGTTAGCAATTCGAGATGAGGTATAAGGATTAGAGAAAGCCTCGATAGAGCTTTAGAAAAAGTTCAAGGGCTTGAATTGTATGGAGATGCTAGGGTTAACCACCTTACTAGTGTAGTTTTGGATCATAATCACATTGAGTTCGTCATAAAAGCAAGTAATAAACACAAAGCCCGATTCCATCTTCAAACAAAGTGGCTACAACACAGCGACTGCAACAAGGTTATTGAGGACTGCAGGCATGGTTGTGGGGGGGGGGGGGGGGGAGGGGGGGTTGATTTCGAGGAGAAACTCAAGGCCACAAATGCAGTTCTAGCTCTCACTCCCAAAGCCAATCAGGTACACAATCATCTAAACTAATTTCCAACTAACAGTAACGACAGTCTCCGGAAACAGCGCCGAAAATTTGACGCGGTGATTAGATCTTTTATGCAAGTGAGCGGTCAAGTAATATAGTGTGGTATTTTAACCCGATTTATCGATCACGCGAGAAAGGTGATAGTGTTATTTATGAATTTGTGTTTAATAAGTAAAAAGGGAAGTACCGAGGAAATATTTGTTTGATTTCTACTAACTAAAAATACTAAAGCAATAACCCCAAGGGGATTGGCCTAGTGCACGAGACTTGGTATTTAAGGGTCTAATCTCCCTTATGTATTATTTTTGAATTCCACAAATGTTCGTTATCCTTGGGGCCACTAGGAATTGACATGTCCATTCGCAGATATACTGTAGATGTATCCCCAAGCCCCCGTGATTAGTCGAGGTGCACGCAAGCTAGCCCTGACACCTCGGGTAACAAAAAAGTTCACTAAATAAAATAATAAGTAATGAGTTATACCAAATTGGTGATGTAACAGATAAATACAATACTAGGTTACTAATGAGTCCCCTATATCACAGTTTTTCAATTTTTTTCAAAAAACGCGTCGTGTATTTTTATCTATGCCACAAAATTTTGTTGTCATAAACACTCCTCGGTATCTCCTAACTCTACGATGCGCTCGAGCATGTGGCCTCTAAAACCTCCAAAACCTAAATGAAATTTCTAACCGTTCAATGATTCCCACCAAGTAATGGGACATCTCGGTCTTCCCGCACAAGTCACTCAAAGGTTTACCGATCAGTCCACCGACAACTCTATGGTTCGTCTCTAACGACCGAATCAACGCTTAATGCCCACTCCTACTCGCGTCACCTCTCGGTCCGTAGTGACTCAGAAATGAGTCATATCTCTCTTTCATACTAGGGTTGCACACTCTCATACTCCAATATAAGCCACTAGTATTCTTAGTTGATATCTAAAAAAACACATGAAATGATTATTATACATAAAATAATATATAAAACCTCCAATTGAATTATGTTCGAAATCAAACACGGATCATAATCCCAAAATCCAAAAATTCATCAACCCTATGTTATCACCATGGAACCTAGTAAACATGTCTAGCTAGATATAATATTCAAGGAAAAACTCATGGAGTTGTGCTTCATACTAAACCAATTAGAAAAGAAATTAGACTAATAAAAAATTATAGTTTTTGATGCGTTTTCAATCTTTAGCGATCTCCAAGTTTGGTCCAAGGTGTTCACCAGTCCCAAAAGCACGCCCCCTTGCTACTGAGGCTTGTAGGTCGTATTATGCACAATATCATTCACAAGAACCTCAATACTGCATAACAACCCAATAAAAAAAATCCTGGCCACGACACTTTTCGTGCGAATGGTCTAGGTCTTAGTATGAAGACCTTTTAAACTTTTGTAATTTTTCTCTCTCCACATGAATGGACCTTAGTGTGAAGAGTCTCGTACACTCATGTCCTTTTTCTACCTTTCCTCATCTTGTATCAACTCCTTTTGCCTTTTTGTTGAGCTTTTTCCTCTTTTTCTTTATGGAATTCATTCCATGCCTCATTGCTTATGTCCTACCCCTGTAGAAAAACACGCAACAAAATCACGCGATCATATTTGAAAAAGAAATCAAATAGAGCATAAAATAACTGAATCACGTGAATGTGTATGTGGTTCATTTTTCAAACAATGCAATCCAATGGCCAAAGCTACACCAAAAATCAAACTCACCAAAGACAGTCAAAATGTTATCAAGTATTAACTACTAGTGAGCAATTTTCAAACATTTCTCCTGAACTAGATTGTCATAGAAACATGTGAACTTCCGCAACTTTCTATCGTCCTATGTATCCCAATTTTTTTTGTCACAATTGAGGAAATTGTTATTCAGATATGTAGTGATGACTCCCAAAGAAGAGAGAGCTATCCCTCTCAACAAACAACACATACATGTAACCCTGGAGTGAAACAATTTTTTTCTCGTGACTTCCTCTGATAAAACTCAGTTAGTTTCCATCATGAAAGCTCATTTAGCTTTGAGCCTCATCACCTCATTAAGTGATAATATCCTCTGTAGATTCCCAAGCTTGCGGATGTTCCCACTCAGATAACTCATTTCTCCCATTTGAGTTGCATCGTAGCCTCCACCGGTACGCAAGGAGTGATTTATTGAATATTTCCATTGTCAGAGACGATATTCTTGTCTTATTCTTGTAGTGTTAATAAATGTTTCCTTTAATGTTGTTACATAAGGACTATGGGTTTGAGAAGAATCCCGTGTTAGCAGCCTAACCATTTTCTTAATAACCTCAACTTTATTTTGAGCTTGACACATTTGTCTACCTTCTTTTCCCAATCCACGACCCTTCTTTTTTTCACCATGGATGAATTTAATTGTTTTTGTGCCCTCATTAATTTTCCATTGTGTGCCAATTCTAAAAGTTCGCTGTTTCAGCTAACGTACTTGATTTGGGCTTCAAATCAAGTACAAGCCCACCATAATCTGGTTTTGCAATAAACAACCTATCAAGTCTTCCTTATAAGTTTGATTCATTTCCGGCTACCATATTACTTGGAGATTCCTTAGAATCTTTGACCTCTCCGACGAGATCGAGGGAGAAATTCTCTTATTTTATCCCTTTCTTTAACTGCTCAATCATTTTTTGATGGTATCGAGAGAATTATTAAGATCAGCCCCTATCATCGTGAGGTTCCATTGTCCACAATAATGTCCATATTCTTGATGAGTGATAAATAAGTATTCACCAAATCTATACCACTTCCATCAAAAAAAAAAAAAAAACCAAATCTATACCACCATCAAACTTAGATATATCGCCGTCAATGTGTTCAAGTCCGGCCGATAACCTGGTTAACCTTTGACTCATAGATCCTATTCTAAACATACAAGAAGGACCGAGTTTAATTGAGCCACTTCTAGGAATCCAACTTCCTCAACCTGCCATCTCAAGTGGACGTCCAACTTCGCCATTACCTAATACATAGGACCCATACCGGAGATATGAGTTAGTACCCTAGGGGGGTTCAACTTCAAAGTTGGGTGTAGCGTTCTCAAACTATCCATAGTGAAAACAAATTCACCGAACACTTTCATACATGTGCTTTAGATGAACTGACTATCCTTCAACAATACCCATAGTGGACACTCTATTTAAGGATTATCTACTAGAATACATGCTCCAATCCAGAGATATCCCCCATTTAAATGACTAGCAAACTTCAATCCCACTTTTAAAACTTCCCCAATAGGGAGCCCAATGAATTCCATACATCTTCCATCAACAAATAGAAAGGGAGGAGTAATTTTTCTTGCTCCAAGAGCAAATTTGACATGATGTTCCATTCAGTACATCACAAGACACGTCAGGACATGTAGGGAATCCATTTTCTTTTGTCTGCCACTCATTCTCATTCTTCACATGTGTTACGTGTTGTACGTATTAGAGCAAAATTTACTCTAAGATAAACAAAAAAATCTCAAAAAGGAGGCCCCAACATCGCACCCACACATCTATATAGTCAAAACTCAACCTATCTAATTTCACCCATAACTTCCATCAACGGAGGATTAGAATATATGGCCATAAAAGGATCAATGATCAAGAACTTTATTGCCCAAATTGAAACATAACAAGAAAATCCACCACCAAATATCTCCAAGACGGACATTTCCTACATTCCTCAAGATATCCCTTCGACCTCCATCCTGACGAGTTCATTGAAGGGGCTTATCTTTCAAGAAATCCATTGACAATAATGGATGGAATTGAACAAGCAGTTTGACCTAGTGGTTAAGGTCTTGAGACAATTCATCCGAGGTCTGAAACTTCCCCAACTTCGTAGTGCGGAGTAGTGATGATGATGATGATGATGATGATGATGATGATGATTATTATTATTATTATTATTATTATTATTATTATTATTATTATTATTATTATTATTATTATTATTATTATGTAACTGTCAAAAAGAAAAGTAATTGATAGTAAAAAATTTCCGTCCATCCCGTGAGTCCATAGGTCTTGAGACATTTCACTTCACCACCTGTTTTGCAATTTACTCAAAAGTGCTCTTCCTTATCGTTCAACACTTAAACCTCACCTTCTCTTCATTTCCTCATCAGAGTCCATCCAAAACACAAAGGACGCAAACACTAGTGACGACTAGGTAACGGCGATGGAAGCGAAGCTCTGCATCCGCCATTTTCTTCTTTCTAATTCACATACACTTCTCCTTCTTCAATCACCCAACAGGCCCTTGGCAATGTAGAAAACGAATGTCGATGAAATCCCCAACCCATCCCATTTCATCACACCTGCAAACAATTCGAGATTAAACCACCAAGGCACCAACCATTGTGTATTTTTTTAATTCCCGATGACGGAACTTGCGTTACTGACAAACTCCTCTCTTCATCACGAACAACAACGGGCTTCAATCGATTTGGATTCGAAATCCGCGTATTTCCTTGGCGGGTTGTTCGTCGAGAACTCAATCCCTCCTTCAATTTTCAACCTAGTTTCTACCAGAACCACTTCAGACTCCTCACATTCTTCAAAGCATCGCCGGAAACCTACCGTACCGGCGGTGGGTTGCAGTGGGTTTTTGTCTCTGAGCCTTTCAATCAAGAGAACCGAAGAGGGTCTCCCGAATTCAACCGAGTGTTTGGTTCAAAATGGAGAGAAGAGGCATAAGGTTAGGTTACGAGGCAGGGGTGCGATGAACACCACGAAGCATCTTTGGGCAGGTGCTATTGCCGCCATGGTTTCAAGGTCTGTGTCCATGCCATTAGTTGCTTCAACACTGTGTTTGCTGTTGCTTTCACTGTTATATATTATTGCCTTTTCATTTGCTTAATATTTGTTCTGAGTAATCGATAGTGAGTGAATCCACTCGAGAGACAGAAAACGGATATGGGTTTGTTAACATAGTTTGGATTGATTGTTGCTTGAATGCTTTCGTTTATATGGCATATCACTCAATCTGGTGTATCACTCGAGGGAACTGTAGTTTCGGGCGGATGATGGGATTCCTGTATGGTCTTAGCAAGGTTTGGTGATGTGAAGGGCCTTCATCCTTACCCCGAAGTCTTCGTATGTTGGCCTTTGATAGTGAGACCCTGTAGTTGCTGGTATGGGTAAATGGGTGATGGCAGGGACTCGGGAAGGGAGCGGTTGATTCAATTGTTAAAATACATCAGCACTTACCATTTTTCTCGGTCTGGCTTCTACATAGTTAAGTCCGGTTGTCCAGTTATAGCCCGTTCCCCCCCTCCCCCCGTATAAATAATGATTCTAATTGGGAGAAAAATAGGAGTCCAGTATCGGATTACATCATGAGAGTTGAGAAAAGCTTTAGTTGGTTGAATGTTTCAGGAATTTTCCTGGATTTTCTGTGGTGAGTAATATCGGGGGCGCTTTGTACAACTTTGGAACTTGGATTAGAACAGAGTTTTATGGGTTTTGGGCTGTGTGGTTTTGCTGTTGATGACACTCTTCATGCTATCTTTCAATGGGTTTTAGTGTTCAGAATCCGTGTTTTCACCTGCATTGTTTCAAAGTCTGTTTCATCTTTCCGTGTTTTCTTTTTGGGAAACTCTCAATTGATCATCTAAGTTGGAGGACCATTCAATTGCAATCTGTGTGGTCTATCTGGAATGACATAAATTCCTTGCTTCCTGAATCTCAGGGTCATAGCGATATTGATTTAGTCAGGTTTGCTAGAGAAAAGTTGCATGAATATTGGCTTGTTAGGTGAAGATTGGCAATGCTTCTTTATTGTCTACCGTGTTATTTGTGTTAGAAGCATCATAGTTGTCAAATCGGGATTCAGATAGTGAATCGAAATTCACCTTCACTGAATCGTAAATAGAATCGAATCGAATCGTGAATCGTTAAGATTCAGCTTGCAATACTTCTATGTAGATATAATAAAATATTTCATAAAGCTATAGCACTATTGAACAAAATATTATTATTTTACAAAAAGGAAGCTCAAATTATTGGAAACTCACATTCGTAACTAGTGATTAAGAGTTTCATATATCTAAAAGATAAAGAATAATCTAGATATAGACACTAGACAGGCATGTAGAGCAAGGAACTACAAGAGGCCAAGGGAATGAAAATAATAGAAAACTATTAGCCTTGGACTTGAGACAAATTCACTAGTAATTTAAAACAAATGCATGTTGCAGAACAGACATAATTGTAGGAAGTAATGTAGGAAGTATTATTTCTTAGACTGATGCTACAACTCAATTAGACAAAAAGATGAATCGAAGGTGAATCGTAGAATCGGTCTGAATCGCAACTGAATCGTAAGATTCGGACTCTTGAATCGGGATTCAAATAATTTTTTGTCCATTAAAGATTCACTAAGGGATTCGCATCGTTTCATGGGCAAATCGAATCGAATTGTAGGATACGAATCGTGAATCGTAAGATTTTGACAACTATGAGAAGCATATTTTGGTATTGGTCAATGGTCATATTTAACATTGATGTGCTAGCATATTTCTACGAACATGAAAATCTTCTTTGGGTCTGTCGTCATGATGGAGGACTTCGCCAAGCGGCTATGGCGGTTCTAGTGTTGTTCTCTTAAGTTAAATCAGTTGAGGCAAGCGCCTTATTCTATGGTCTTCACTCTTCAGTTTGAAAGATTTATTGGTTCTACTCATGAGGATGTAGAGTTAGCGTGCTTATTGCTTATTCAAAGATGCTAAACACCCTGCTACAATATCTGGGTGATTTTCTCATAACCATGGTGTCCAGGCCAGCTTGCACACTCCTCAATTTAATCGCCGGGATCCTGCAGAAGCCAGTTAGAACCTCAGTGGCCCCATTGGTTTTTAGCATTCGTGGCATTTGATCAATGAACCTCAGAGGATCAGACCACTAAGGCTTCAGCTCTTTTCCAGTAGTTCAACCCCTTGCGTGTATATTATCTTACACTTGAAATGCATAATGTCGTGCCTGACTATTCGAAATTACTTTTCTTCTGGAAAGTCTATTTCTTTGTTCATATGTTGAGAAAAAAAGGTTGGGTGCTTCCATCTAGCATAAATTAGTTGGTTGATCCAACTTTTTGCTTAAGCCCTTTAAAAATTCAGTGATGCAGGAGAATTTTGCGTCAAATGAATTGGTTTTGGATTAGTTTTCGAGGAACATATTTTGGTTTGTTGTGTAATTTTAGCCTATAAACCAAACTCCCATACGGGGTAATCGGATTACTTGGCGAAATGGAGGAAAGGTTTTTGATTTTTAAGGTTAGAATTATCTTTACTAGCTTTTACTAGTCAAAGATAGTGCTTTTTAGTTTTTAATACTGTAGGAAGTATGAAAGGTTTTGGGGATGGTAGAACTCTAAGCCTCTGTTTTATAAATTCAGGATGTTCCAACTTCCAATCCCAAAGGCAGATATGAAGAATATCATTAAATATTACTTATCTTGTAATATTATTCGAATTGACAAATTGTACACTTAGTCTCGACGTGCTTGGTTTTTTAAAACCGGAACGGTGAACCAGAGTTGGGTGCAGTTCAGTTCTACATTTGGATCGGAGCAGTAAACCAGAACTCCAACGGTGAACCAAAGTTGGGTGCAGTCCAGGAGTTTTGGAGCGAATTGGCAACCCAGCTTCTGAATCCCGGATCTTGATTATTATAGAAAATATTCCACGCTTAAGTTGGGGAACTGATGGAGATCAAGAAAGATAATTTTAGAATATTTCAAATCATTATTTTAATCTTTTATTTAGGTATCCAATAAGTTTATCTTTAAGGTGTTCAAATAATTTAGGATATCTTTTCTAGGATTAATCTTTATGTATTAGTTTCTTGCTAGGGTTGCGATTCTTCACCGATTTCTTCTATAAATAGGTTGCATTTGCACATTTTGTAGTCAACTTTTATTTATGAATAATATTATTTTGAGAATTCGGATTGAATCCCTTGGCGGTTCTTAGTTGTGATTTGTTGTTCTTCGTGGGTACTGCATCGTCTTGATCCTCTACACCAATAATCTGCTCCATTTTATATGTGTGCGATCCATGTTCATATTTAGTGACACTTTTACTCTGACTGTCGACCTTACGCAACCCTCCTCATTTACCCGGGCTTGGGACCGGCTGCTATATTATGATAAGACATTATTGTTGTTAAGTGTGTGTGTCTTTGTGTGTAAGATGATCCATCTTCTGTTAGTCTGAATACTTAAATCACATATTTCTGTATGGTACTGTATAGTTTTATCATATATAAAAAATACTGATTATTAATCTCTGATATTTATGCATGTAGTAACTATCTTATTTATACTTAATTTCATACTAATATTCTGCAATTAACCTAATAAATGTTCATCGAATCATCTCGTAGTTGAAGCAGGACTGAGTTTACCTTTTGATTAAACACCTGAAATACAACTAATTTAAGGTGATTATTTGTTTAATGTATCTTATACTATATTATCTAATTAAACCAGTAGATCCATCACACAATAACCCCGTAGATCCACGGGCTGAACCAGTGACCCGACCACCCACTGCAGTCACTGGTTCGATGTCCGGATCTAGAAATTATGTTCCTGTTTTTTCACCTTGGAATGTCTACAATTTTTGATAGCTTGATTTTTCTGCTGTGTTGTTGAGCCTTATTTGTATGTCTAATTTTTCTATGAAACAAACAAAAAGATTTTAAAATAGAACAAAATGGGTCAATTTTCATGGTAGTTAATAACTTATTTACTAACTCAGCATAAGAATTAAAAGTTCAAATCAGGGTTACCCAAAATCGCTAAGGTTATGATTGGTAACCATGATTTGAATTTGGATTTGGATTTGAAATCTAAAATTTCAAATTCCAAAATTTGAAATCCGAAAAGTTAATGTAAATGATCTTTTCCCAATGGTAAACACTCCACCTTAAAAGACTTCAACCGCTGTGTGAGCCCGAGGTACGGGGTTTGAGTCCTTGGATTAGCATTTTTTTTATACAACTTTCTTGAAGCCTAAAGATGGAATCTCGTTTCTATCACCTAAAGCCGCAGTATCATAACTCAGCTTCATCACTTATGGCGCTCCCTCTACGCTGGATTTCAAATGACGCCTGTTATGTTGGAATTTCAAATTATTCACGATTTGGGAGTTTGGATTTGTTTCAAATCAAATCCAAGCCCCTATAATATATCCAAGCGTTGGATTTCATTTGAAATTACCTCAAATCCAAATCCACCCCCAAATCCAACGTAATCCAAACAGACCGTAAAGTACTACCGATTCATGATCTAGATCACACGATCCCATTCGTGGATCGTTCACGGATTTAGATCGCTAGTTTCAGCAATCTGGATGTTAACTCTGAACAAAACACACTACGATCACAACAGTGCCAAGGAAGTGCAAATAAATTTCTTAGAGGTCACGGAAATACATTCGCCATCGTTCGTTGAAGCCGGATGTTGACGAAATTTCAGTTTCCGTCGGACTAGGAAGGGACAGACGAAGAAGAATGACATTGACGAAGAAGAACGATGCTCTGGTTTCCGCCTCTACGGATACTATTGAATACTGTTTGGAGAACGTTTCAGTTTCTAACAGTATTTTGTGGGATTGTTGCTCTGGAAACGTGGGGTTAATTAGATTAACTGGTCTATTAGTGGAGGAATTGCATAACTAGTGGGACTCTATTTAGTAATATTTTGTTATGTGCTTTTGTAATATCAGAAATTTAATTTGTTTCCCAATTAAAACTTTCCACGTCACGTGTTTAACTGTTGTAGGAGTACCAAGAGTCCATGATTAATAACTTGTTTATCAATTTGATAAATTAAAGTCAACTTACCAAGCTACAACAGTGCTAAGTTGTGTAAAATACGCTACATACATACATACATACATACGTACATATATATATATATATGTGCGTGTATGATTTTTTTAACTGTCTTACGTATGGAATAGATGCATATAATATAATATACATATACATATAATATACATATACATATACATATACATATACATATACATATACATATACATATACATATACATATACATATACATATACATATACATATACATATACATATACATATACATATACATATAGAAATATTAAGAAGACGTTCCTAAAAATCGTTTCACGAATCGGACAAGCGAATTTCGATCCAACTAAGCAATTTGAAGAAGCCTACCCCTATTGTACCACTATCCGGCCACCCTAGCGTACCGCGATCCCGTACGCGTACTGCTCACTGCAGCGAACTCCGATCCTGGTAACCTTGGTTCAAATATCCTTCTTAGAGCTTGAGCTCAGACCAAGGTTTTAAATATCGTTCCGTATCGTACCGTACCGAGCGATTCGGAACGGTAACGGTGGGCACCGAAACCGGTTCGGCCGGTACGGTACATGTGAACTGGAATCACAGGCATAACGTCCGATACGGTCCGATACGGTCGTATTTCGGGCGATACGCCCCGGTATGGCATAAAACGGGTCTGGAACTGCCAGAGGAAGAAGAAGACAGAAGTTGACTCCGAAATCGAAAGCCCGTGCAATCGACATACCTGTGTTCCATCTGGTGAAATCCCAAATCAGAAGCCTCAAAATCGACAGAGAAAGTGCGAGAAGGAGAGAGAAACAGAAGCAGGTCGCCGATCGCACGGATCTCACGCCGATCGCACGCGCATAAGCTAACCCGTTCTCTCTCTCTCTCTCTCTCTCTCCCGTTCGTTTCGTCCCTCTATCTTTCTCCTCTCTCTGTCGTGTGAGTCGTGTGGCTGTGGTGTGGGTTTGTAAAAGCTTATCTGCAAACCTTATCTGCTACTCTAGAATAGTTATTGGGTGCACCTAAAGTACCTACCTTAGGGTGTGTTTGTTTATGTTTTTCTTATTTGTCTAAAAATTAATTAGACTTGGTCCATAAACTATTAATACAAGACTAAAAATATATTTAATACACAAAACATTGTCTTAAAAATATATTTTGCATCTTTTGACGATTATTTAACATTCACGGATTTGGTTCCCGATACCCGTTACGGTTTCTCCGATACAGTCCAAAACCGCTTTCCGCGACCGAAACCGATACGTCGGCCGATACCGTTATTTAAATCCTTGGCTCAGACCGGATTACTCAATCTTGTGAAGTTTTGTAAGTACAATTCCATGCACTTTACTCAGTTCCCTGATAGTTTAGGCTCTTTCTGCCTGGTTGATTTGATATGATACATTTTGCTATACTTCGTTGTTTTGGGCCGTTTTATTTTCAGCAGTTATTTAAAGCAGTACTCATCCATCGTTTTCATATTTCCAGCAAGTAGTCATCCTAGACTACTCTTTCTTCGGTTCAGTCACTTGATAGTGGTTTTACCTGGAAATTCAACATAATCGCTATCTTTCTCCAACTTCTACCCCATCAACATGCATGTCCATCTCTCTCTCTCTCTCTGTGTGTGTGTGTGTGTGTGTGTCTGTCTCTCTCGGTTTATTCGGCCATCCCTAGTCGTTCGCCTGAATTATCACCAGGTCATTTCTCCCATATCACTTTTCGCTTCAGATACTATGGGTTGGGGGTTTAAAAGTTGAGTACTTCACAAATATGTACACTAACACGGTTTAAGCTACTAAATTCAGTTACTTAGACAGTCACAAAAATGATTTCTCCCGAGTGAAACATCTCAAACACCACGCTGTTTGGACTGCAAATGCATTTTGCGAAATACAGAAAATGTTACTCATGTATCTGGTTACTGGAGAGAGGGTGAGCTTCAGACCCACTCCGTGTAAGGTTTAATTGTAAAATGCAAATGTATTGTTGAAAAATGGAGGGTAATTAGCAAACAACTTCGTATAACATGAAATACATGTCAGTCTCATTGTCACTCTGGCTTTTGGTAGAAGTTCTTCTAAAATATAAACAAAAAATTGAGACTGCAAACATTCAAAGTTTGTGGCTATATCAGCAAATATAGATTTTGTGAACTTAGTCTAAAGTGACCTTTAGAGACCAACTCAGTTTGCTTAAGCATTGCCTTATTTAATGAAATATGACTTTCAAATTTAGGCCTTTAATTCTTATATCTTCTTTTAACTCCAGAAGTTAGTGAAACGTGAGAATGATTTTTTTTTTTTTTTTTTTTTTGTCTGTAACTGCTTCCATTTTGTGTACACCAATGGTATTATTCCTCTGCTGTGCTCCTACAACTGGGGGACTTACTTGGTATCATCTCACATCTTTCAAAGATCCAAGTTGTAGAAAACGTGTTCATCATGTCACTTGATTGTTAAGCTATCAATTAATTTTTGTATAGATTATGTTGCTCACTGTCCGTTAGATGGCTTTGGGCTGTCTTACTTTTGTATTTTCTCTCTTGTTACTATCTTTTGTTTACTTCAACAAGAATAATATATCTGCTTTCAACTTTTATGGGACCCCTAAGGTGTCATCTGGTCCATTTAAGACTCCAAAGTTAGATTTTTGAATTAATTTACGAGTTTGAATCTTGAATTGATTTGTTTCAGTATGCACTCAAGTTGACTTTTGAATGAATGACTATCCTATCAGAACTATCCTTGCTCCACTTGAGAGACTAAAGCTGGAATATATGGTTCGCGGTGAGCAAAGACATCTCTTTGAGCTGATCAAAGCCATTGCATCTTCGCAAGGCTTGACTGGATTTTGGAAAGGGAACTTGGTTAATATTCTCCGGACAGCTCCATTTAAAGCAGTCAATTTCTATGCTTATGACACATATCGAAAGCAATTTCTCAAATTCTCTTCAAAGGATGAAGTCACAAATTCTGAAAGGTTTGTTGCTGGTGCTGCAGCTGGCATGACTGCTACTATCCTCTGCTTGCCACTTGACACAGTAAGTGATTCTCTGAGAAACAAAAATGCATAATTTTCATCTATCACTAGTGGGCATGGCATCTGTACTATGTTTGCTGTGTCTTCTGCAATTAAGCATTGGTTTTTATCATAAAACAAGACCACGCACGTTTAAAAAAGGGAAAATGTCAAAATTCTAGGTGTGGTATAGGGGTCCCGAAGGAAACACAGAGAAAAGTTAAGCTTATAGTTTCCATAAACTGTTAAAAACTATGCACGAAAACATATACCAGAATCAAGACAAGCATAAATAAATCCCTCCCAACCATGGTTCTGAAAAACGATATTGGCCTACGCAACGGTGGCAGTCTTACGGAATCGGGCCTTATCTAACACTGACAGAATCGGCTATCAAATGTGCAGATGTTTAAAAATTGTTGAGAGATGCTCAAAATCCCCTTAAAAGCTCACACCATAGTATATATTAAACATATTTATTGTCTTTTTAGTGGTACTTGTTTAGCTAAAGTTTGACTTTAAGTGTGTGTTTATGTTAGAAGTTACATTCTCAGATAGAAGACACAGTTACAGCTTTACTATTTGATCGAGTAAGGTATAGAGAAAAAATGTGGATATGATACTTGCATACTAACTTTGATTTACAACCTAAACCAAGCAGGTCAATAGGCATATACATTCCTATGATCTGACATTTTTTTTTATAAATCTATTATCCAACACTTGTTATGATCTATAGCAACTCGTGGTGGTACCTCAAAAGAAAGGAGAGAGAACGATGAAGATAGAATGAGAGAAAGAAAATTAAGAGAGAACAAGAGGGAGAGAAAGGGCCAGTTCGTTTGTGGATGCCAATCCGTGGACAGGGGAAAACAAAACATTTTTACTAAATAATTATATAGGCTTTAGTTAACTGTATTAAAATATTCCTAATTTGTGCTAAATTCATATTAAATACCAGATGGGTAAACATATGATAAGATATGTTTTGTAGTATCCACACTAAAGTGTGTGATCAAGTGCACCCCTAGTACGAGAGCCCTTTAATTTTCTCTTATAGGGTTATGGTCGAGATAAAACTGGTCAGTGATATAATTGGGCTGGGCTGACACGAAATGGACACGGATAAAACCCATGTCATTTTCACAACATGGTATCGCAATTAAAATTGCAGTCTAAGATAACATATACACAGGCCCTTTCACGAATTTGTTGTGAAGAAGCACTGCGTTCAGAAGGGTTCTATACATGGCAGGAAAGGCCCGTAGGCTTTGACCCCATTTATCTCATTGTCTCAACCTTCGAGCTTACTCAACCGTTTTAGGCTTTCAAATTTTACCATGTAGGTCACTTTTATTGTCTGCAAGACATTTTTCATAACTCTTTTTAGGACCCTGCATCTTCTTTTTAGGAAGGGAGATTGAGCACCACAAGAGAGGGTCACCACGATGTGATTTACCAAGAACATCTTGTCAACCATTCCTCACACATGATGCCCAACAATATCCTCATTCACGTGCGAGCCCTTAAACATGCTCCCCTTCACTCCGAAGCATTAAACAAATTTCTTTCAATCACCTTTGTAAGACTGCACCCGACAACCATCTGCTACCTGCTAGGGCGACACATAAATTTGACTATTCGCTGGAAAGTCTGATCCACCATTCATGAAATCCCATCCATGAGAACACCACCATCTTACCCTTTGATTCACCACCATAGTGCGCACAAATCTCATAGCTCCAGACCATGTTACACGGGAAACAGATGGGTAGGATAAGGGACCTTAACCCATCCCGGTATAATTACCCTTTTTTCAATAGGGATATTAAATTTGCCACATATACTCAATCCATACACCTTTTGTCTCGCCACAAAAATCTTATCACACATTGCATATACATTTTCGAACAAGGCCTTAGATTGAGCTTGCTAACCTTATTCAAATAGGTTTAGATTGTAGTCTGACATTAGTAGTATTAATATTGTACACGACATCGATTCGACTCCAAATCAACTAAGAATTACGAGGGTTAGTGTTGATGTCAAGTGTCAACGATATAACATTATAGTTGGGGATTCCAAAAAAATTTAAGGGCTAATTGCATTTTACCCCTTGTGCTTAGGGGTTTGTGTGAAAGACCACTTCCGTGTGGTTTCGTCTTCCTGGGTTCTGCTAATACTAACGGAATACGTAAATGACGGGGCTTGAAATGTCTCCTATATCCTTAGTCTTAAAAGTATTCCTGAAATAACACATGTAAAATAAAGAACATTTAGAGAGTTCTGCTGAGGAAGTAGGAACATTTCACTATTATTTTCTCTCTCCAATCACCAAATTCATCTAAAGTTTTGAAGTCCAATATTAAAATGAGGAGATTTTTTTAATCTCGTGTTCGGATTTACCCACGAACACAAAATTGACACAAATAAACACGAATAAAAGCCTTACATGCAGTTAACTCACTTTTGGTTCTAAAGTTTTGTTCACAGATCTTTTTAGGCGATATCTTGTTTCTAAGTTGTTAACTCACTAACATGAAACTCACATGTTGGAACACTATTGCAGGCTCACATTCCAGCTCTTTAAAATGACGTACACGTAACGATACACAAATTCTTAAGTCCCGTATGATCAGTGCTACATGATCCCATACCTGGTTATTATCCATGAACTGGAATAATGTTGATGGTGTGTCATGTATTGCTTTTTAGTGTACTTATATATATTTCAACACTGTTAATCAGTCCACAAATTCTGTCGAATTCGTATCGGTTGTAGACATCGATCCATAGGCAGGGCAGAACGAACAATTAGCAGAATGAACAATCTGTGATGGACTGTTTGTTAAGTATAGTTTCGCTGGGCAAACTGATTTTTTTTAACGAATAATTAATAGACAATGATTTTTTTGCACTAAAATATAGCTACTGCGTGTGTTGTGTCAAATTCATGTTAAATTACTTAAATATTGTACGGTTTGATAATCGTTGAGGGCATAACGAACAATTAGCAAAATGAACAATCTGTGATGGACTGTTTGTTAAGTATAGTTTGCCTAGACAAACTGATTTTTTTTATGATGAATAATTGATAGATAATAATTCTTTTCATTAAAATATAGCTAATGCGTGTATTATGTCAAATTCATGTTAAATTACTTAAATACTATACTGTTTGACAACTGTTGAGATATGGTTTGAAGTCAATTTGCAGTACTCCGATCTGTGGGCACCCTTATACGCGGGTTCTATAGGACTATTATAGGGGTAGTGTCGACATCAATCATGCAACTTTGTAAGCCGGTTTCTTCTTCTCCATCTTCCATAACCTGAGCCCGGAGTAGCTTTGTAAGCTCTATCCATCGCACATGATCATACATAGGATACCTAAAACTAGGGAGAATGTGGGCTCAAAGAGGTTGATTGAGAGAAACCCATTTCCAATTGAAGCTCAAAATCTGGAACGATGGCGGGCAGAATTCTGAAATGCCATCGGAGAGAAACCAGAAAAACAGATACACCCTACCACTCTTTGATACATAGAACTAGTGAGTATTGTTATTGGGCTGACACGAAAATTGCACATAATAATTGGGTTTTAATTGAAGAATCCGAAGTACTCGAAACACCAATCAAACTGGTTCGTGTTGAAGACACAACAAATGAAGCACAATCAAAAGAAAAAAGTTATGAATAACTAGAAGTTGAAGAATGAAGAACGGGAAGAACCCACTTTTGGGAACCAGTCGCGTATGGGTCAGTCGTAGAAATATGTAACATCCTCGGAAGAGTAATTTTAGCCTCAGATAATTTCTCCAGCCGAAGACATCAAACACCGCCAATTTCACCACTTGCTCACTATACTTTACCAGTGCTTTCAAACCCGAGTCTAGTTGGGTCTCCATGTTTCCATAGAGATTGGGTTTCGAGGGCTTAATCGCTCTACTCGGGTGTTAGATCCCCCGAATCGGAGACGAAAGGCGATTGGGCACCTTTTCGAGAAAGGGTACTAGAAAAGAAACAAGAGAAAGCGGAATTGAGGCCGAAAAACCACTTTCGTCTTCAGTCGAGAAGGGGGTGTGAAAATGGGTCTACAATATAGATCTGGGTTTAGGAGAGAGAGAAGGCAGAGAGGCAGAATATCAACCCACCAATACCACAGATACCACATATGCCTAATCTTCATACGTCTTCTTCATCTTCTTTTATATGCAAAGAAAAAGTGAGAAGAGAATAGGTCTAGAGAAAAAGGGTGAAAAGAGAAATTAGTGGGCTGAGATTTATATACCAGGGTATTATGGTTAAATCACACCACTTTTCTCATAAATATGCTCTCGCGCAAAAAAATGAAACCGCTAGGAGTATTTTTGCAAAATTTAGCATCCCAAGGGGGTCTTTTTTCACAAAGCCCTAACCATGGGTTAAAATGCAATTAACCCGATAATTAAAATGAGGCAGAAAAATTAATCTCATGTTGGCCTTTACACGCGAACACAAAATTGACACGAATAAACACGAATAAAAGCCTTACAGACAGTTAACTAACTCTTGGTTCTACTAATGTTTTGCTGATAGATCGTTTTAGGCGCTATCTTGTTTCTAAGCTGTTAACCCACTAACATGAAACTCACATGTACGCACACTATTGCATACCTGTATTCCAGCTCTTTGAAATGACAAACACGTACGGATTCACAAACTTTTATTCTTAAGTACTAGATTATCAGTGCTGCATGATCCCATACTTGGTCATTTCATCCGTGTACTTGGATAATGTTTGATTCTGAGTAATGTATTGCTTTTTAGTATACTTGGATATATTCCAACACTATTAAGCAATCCACGAATTCTGTCCAATTCGTGTCGTTTGTGGGCACCGATCCCTAGGCAGGGCATACCAAACAATTAGCAAAACGAACAATCTATGACAGACTGTTAGTTAAGCTTAGTTTGGCTGGGCAAACTGAATATTTTTAATGAAAAACTGATGGGTAATAATTTGTTGCATTAAAATATAGTTAATGTTTCTCAAAAAAAATATATATAGTTAATGTGTGTATTGTGTCGAATTCATTTTAAATTACTTAAATGCGGTACAGTTTGACAACTGTTGAGATATGTTTTGAAGTCAATTTGCCGTAATCCCATCTGTGGGCACCCCTTTTACGCGGGTCTTATAAGACTATTATAGGGGTAGTGAGATATTCACACCAAACATGCAACTGTGTAAGCTATATCCATCGCACATGATCATACATAGGGATACCTAAAATTGGGGAGAATGTAGGCTCAAAGAGGCTGATTGAGAGAAACCCACTTCCAATCGAAGCTCAAAATCTGGAACGATGGCTGTCTGAATTCTGAAATGCCGTCGGAGAGATACCCGTTACAACAAATACACCCACCCACTCTTTGATGCGTAGAACTGGTGAGTATTGTTATTGTGCTGACACAAAACTTTTTTTCTTCTAATTGAAATCCCTATCGGGTAATGTGTAACCCTTATAATCTTTTTTCATTACGGTTACAAATTCTTTCAGATGATGATGTCATTATGTTCCACCCTTTCAAAAGGACGAGAAGACAAACAGCGCTAAGTCGTCTCGCATTCAAACAATCGTCCACGAACAATAGCATAATAGAAGAGTGCAGCGTAAGACCTAACTAGAAGGAGTCAAACCCCTTCGAAGTAATGGCCCGTCCTTCTATAATGTTAAACGGAATGGGGCCACTGAAGACTAACTGAACTCAGTAGGACCTCAGAAAACGAAACCTTCGGGCGAAGCTCGGTAGGCAAAGACCCGTCCATTGAGTCGGACAAAGAAAGAAATACAATTGGTTTACGATCCCTTTCAGAAACTAATCTGACTCCAACTCAGCCGGTCTGTTTTCTGAAGGAAGTCAAACCACCTCTTCTTCGCTGTTTCCCAGGAGAGGGTGAAAGACTCGACTGAAAGGAGAGGGCATTTATGTACTCGAACGGTAGTGAGAGGGGGCTCAGTACCGATCTTATATATAAGTCGAAGATTACGCGGTATAAAGACTCATCTTCTCTTTCGGTAGGAGACACGTAATCTTCTCTTTACCTTCTAATCTTTTCTTTGGGTGCTTGAGCGCTTCTTTCTCATATCGATCAAGGCTTTCCCTGAGTTTTCAATAAGCAGGAGTGCTAACGCGGTTTTCTTCGCTTGCTCCGCAATACGAGCCTCATACAGAGCCGCGCCCCTTTAATATGATGAGAAGAAGAGGCATAGAATTTCCGCACCAATCCTTATACTACATCTTTTGGGGGTGTATAGCTCAGTTGGTAGAGCATTGGGCTTTTAACCTAATGGTCGCAGGTTCAAATCCTGCTATACCCAAACCTACCTCTAGTATTCGTAAGGATGCTCGCGTTCAAAGATCACTCTGTGGCCTTTTCGAAAGAACCTAGGAGAAGTTGTCAGCCTACATAACCTACTTCTCATACCAAGAAAGCCGGGCCCTGTAGTTCGAGCCCCTTTTGTTAAACCAGTTCCTGTACTGCTACGGTGCTTGTTACGGATAATCATGTTCACAAATAAATAGTCTCTTCTTTCATAAACCAATGACGATCGAAAAGCCGGGGACATCTAGACTGGCCAGGCAAAGCTACTCACATTTCACAGGGATGTGATGGTGTCGAAGGAGAATGCGTTGTTATTGTTCGATAATTCCCTGCAATAGCAGTAGCTGTCAATGGTCTTGACTCTTACACAACGAATAGGAATGATATCCTCTTGATGAGGAAAATAAGGGGGCACGATTGAATTATTTACTCTGTCGGCACTTCTTGTAGCAGCAGCTACTACAGCTTCAACTTAGACTAGGGCATTAGATTGCTTCTATTTATCTACAAAGAAAGATAAATACGAGGAGGATCCCGGTTTACTAATGCCAATAAATGTTCCAACTACCCTACCTGACGGATGAAAGGCCCTTCCACTGGTTGGCTAATTAGGCTCTCTCTTTCTGGTATCTCTATTTTTTGATACTGCCCCTGGCCTTGCTCATAACACCCCGTCTTAGCCTCAATCTTGCCATTGGCCTTGCTCTCGATTTTGATCTAGATCTCCGCGCCTGTTCGCTCGGTTAGCTATGTATGATTGAAAGCCAAAGGGGAGATGGCCCTCAATCCTAGACTCAAACATATCCAAGCAAGTAATCTTAATCTTTGATGTAGAAAAGCGGTAGAGTAATCTTCTCTTTGGGAGGGAAAAGAAGCCTAGTTGGCCTCGCTTCACTAACCTAATCGAATCTCTAGCTTTCCTTCCTCATTCCATTCTAAATACATAAGTAGAGCAGAGTAGCTTTCCTACCTAATTCCGTTAGTTAAGAGGGATAGCATTACTAATAAGAAGAGCAGTTGCAGGTTCAGTTGTAGCTCCTGTTAGCGACGTAAGGGCGGCTGTAAATGGTAGTAGTGGAGATGAAGCAGTGGAATGATCAGTAGTAAGCAAGGGTAGTGATGTTACAATTGAGTTTGTACTTTTATCATATAGAAAGAATAGAAAGACTATCCATTCTAACTCTAGCTCTTGCTCTAGAGTGAACGGAGTCGCAACCACAAACAAGTGATTGGAAGAAAGAGCAGATTCTAGCTGCCGGATCCATGCCTAAGCCGTTTAGGTATCATTCCGCAAGGGCGGGTACAGGGGTTCAAATCCCATACCCAAAGAAAGGTTTTAGTGGTATATCGCGTAAGAAGACGTAACCAATTACCCACCTACTTGTTCGTTTACCAACTTTTGTGCCTTCTAATAGGAGGAAGAGTAAAAAGAGGAAGATTTATGCCGTAATAAGGAAATGACTAGCTCAACTCCAACTCCCTAAGCCATGGGATGGGAAGCAATGTCCTTAGGGGCGCTACCCACATTCCATAAATTCCCCTCTCTGTTTAAAAGTCAACAAATAGCTGATCTAAATCAAACTTAAAATAAGAGATAAACGGACATGACCAATCGAGAAGATGAAAGCATAGATTCCTTGCACCGGGCTAGGGCGACTGTTTACCAAAAACACAGGCCTCCTACCCTAGAAGTAGCCGGTTCCGTTCCCACTCCCGTAATCGGTGGCATAAGCAGTATTTCACTTAAGGCTTCTCTATTGTAGTCAAAGAGATTCTTGTAGGCTTATCACCCCCAGTCAAGGGTAACTAACGGAAAGGACAAGCCTAGTGGCAAAGGAATGAAGATGAAACAACAGGACGACTTTCTTTTGAATGTACAATTCCCGGGTTCAACACTAATGGCTGAAGTCACTCAAACAAGAAAACACTGAATAGCTATTAACAATACTTGACTTTCAGTTCTCTCGGCTAAGCCATTCTCTTAATAAAGGAGTGGAAACTGTCGTACTCCAATCATAGTCTTTTCTTTCGGTACATATCCCTGGTTACTCCAAACTCAGAATAAGAGGAAGTAATTGATTCGGCAAAGGCAGAAGTCACATCTGTCTTTAGAAGCCATATTCCCCATATGTCCAATAGAACCAATCAATAGGAAGGGTATGAGAAGTAAAGCCAGTAGTAAACCCTACTAACAACCCGACCTCCTTCCCCGCCTACTTCTCTTCAATCTTATGCCGATCCGTTACCTTTTGGATGAGTAGGTAGTCCTTCTTTTACTTCCTTTCCCGCCCTTGGGTTCTGCTCCTCGGACCCGGCACGGAAAGATCAACCTATGCATTGGATCTAATCAGACCCGGAACAGAGGTGCTTATCCCCTTTTTTCTTTTTTTAGCAGGCTATTTCTTTTCTTAAATAATTTAAAATTTCTAGTATGTCAACCCTCGGTCATTTCTTTCACGAAATGGCTTATCGCAGCCAACTCCCGATCCCGAAACTGCAAATACATGGTCAACTGCGTCCTCCTGGGGTTGGAACGAGATCAACAGATAAAGCTCCTAAGGCCTATGACAGAGATTCCCCGACCCGGAGACTCTCTAATAGAGCGAGTAGAACTAGCATGTGTTAAGCATATAACATCAATAGAGAAGCGATAAGTAACATGATTTAAGCTACAATAGAGAAGCAAATAAGATATGTCGATCACTTGCTCCACTCATTCGACTAAGGGAGAATGCCGCTTCGCCTCTTACTTAGAGAGGTATAGATGCCGAACTAAGCTTCATCCAATAGGGCTCTTTATCACTTCACTTAAAGAAGGGATGACTCCTGGAGGGGCACGTGAATCCGATCTGGGCTACTAGGCTAGGAGGGTAGGGGACAAAGAAGAAGAGCTTTCACGAATGAAATAGAAGAAAATAACCGCTACAAAAGGAAATAGGCTCCCAGGGAAGATCCTTCGAAGTCAAAAGGAAATTTAGTAGATAGAGTCAACCACCTTCGTGGAGTTGCCGATTCGCCCTCTCCTCCTAGGACAGATACAGATGCTGAACCTTATAGTAGCGCTTAGCTTTAGAAAGTCTCCCATTGGCACCTAATCTTCTATGCCAGAGCTGTAAAGCTGTAAAAATAGTTTAGTAGTTATAAAAGTACCTCGGTATTTAGCTCTGTATTGATCAATGGCCTTCTCTTCTTAGACCAACTCCAATGGTGGAGGTCTCCCCCACCACCTGACCCCACTGTTTAGCTTCTTAATATTTACAAGACTGCCATTTATCCTCCAACAGTTGAAGTCTCCCCCACCCCCTCCACTATTTATCACTTATTATTTTATTCAATTATTTCAATCACATTATTATTTTTATATTTTCTATAAATATAAATATTAATTCACAATAATTATAGAGATTTTATAAATTAATCGAGAATGATCTTTTAAGGGTATGTTTTATTTAAGAAGTCAATAAGTCAAGATTTTTTTGCGAGGATAAATAAATCAAGATTTAATGGACTACGAATTATTAATTTTTATAGATAAATTACTAAAACTACAAATCTTATCTTAACAATTAACAAATACAAAATATATGAGTAAATACGACGATCTTATCAACTAAGAGATGATTATTGCAAAAAAAAACTGAGAGATGATTATTACTAACTCTGATCTTATCAATTGAACATACAAAAGAAAAAAAAAAATCAAGATTTAACAGAAAAAATCGTTGGCAGTGAACTTCCCCCTACATTTTCTCCAACCTCTCCTCCATCTCCTCCTAAAATTTCTCCTACTCTCCTACAGTTTCTGTGATTCATCCCATTCAAACAATAAAACAAACAAAAAAACAAAACAACGACGACCAAGTAAATCAGAAATTGAGGAGTTTCCCCACAACACCGACTCCAATGGCGGGGCAGGGGCGTGCGCGCCGAACCCGCCACCGCCCCGGTATCGCCTGATTAACGGGCTCCTTTACCACCGCGCCTTCCCCGTTGGATTCGCTAATCCACCTCTCAGGCGCCCCCAAGCCGACTGTTGGAGTTGGCCTTATAGTCGAAGGGGATAGCTCTCTCCCTGTCTAAGTGGGGTGCTTCCCTTGGGTGTTGCTCGATTTCTACCTTGGTTGTTCCTGGTTAAGATGGGTCGTTTTCTTCTTCTTCTATTGATGGCGCTGCGAAAGAACCTTTTCTTTTATTCTTCGTTGCTTGATTGGGTATGGGCTAGCCTCCTCCTTTCCTATTGCTTCTTCGATCAGAAAGCTAATTTGTTGAATTGCTTCCTTTGATTACGGGAGTGGAATAGGTAAACCTGTTGTTCGAAGGCGGAACCGATAAGGGGAATGCCCGGAGTCTGGGTTCGCGAAGTGGAGCTAGCCAACCGAGCCGAGCCTAAAGAGCGATAAGTAAGACAGACTCTGAAGCGTGAAGAAAAAAGTAGAGCTAATTAGAAAGAATATTTGATGCCTCGAGAAAGGTCTTCCCTTGGATTAAGCCTATAGTTTGGGGGATGTTGTTTGCCTATTGCTTTACTTTCTTCTTTGTTGTCTTTAACCTCTATTCTTCCTCTCATTTGTGGTCTTTGTTCTTGATCGTCTTTTTTCTCCCCCTCGTATGAAGAGAAATCTTGTTTGGTCAAGGGTCTTTTATATGCTCGACCAAAGGGAGAGGTCTCGGTAGGGGCGACAGAATGGAATAGTTTTCTTCCCTTTATTGATCATTTCTTTCATTCTCTTCTTTTCTTTATTGCTAATCGGATGCTAAAAAAGACTCCCATTTGGATGCCATTTTGGATGCAGCTAGTCCAACTTTCTTGAGCTGCCGAGATATTGAACAACGAATATGTTATTGAATTCCTTGCCTCACCCTGAGATGAAAGGGAAGTGCGAAGGTAATCGAAAGTCGCTGCTTCTTTGTTGCGTGTTGTTGAGACTTCTCGCTTGATAGATCTCTGTTCCGATGCTTCAACGAAGACTTCCTTCCCTTGTTCTTTTAGTTCCTTCTTTCTTTTTCACTTTCTCATAACAAAGGCTACAATTTCTTTATCTGCTCCGCTGCACTTAACAAGTTAGGCCCTTCTCTTCTTCACCCAATCTAATAGGGAACTAGTCGAGAGCTCTGCCCTATCAACTAACCTTGCTTTAGTTCGAGTTGCTTCATTAATAGCATCTCAATCATGTAGCCGGGCTAAGAGATAGAATTGGAAACCAGGATTCTGTGGCTGTTAAGCTACTTGAAAGCGCTAGGATAGGTAATGATCTCTTCATCTTATAGCGCGTTACAACTCAAATAAAGCTTATTCTAGCCTTATTAAAGGAATACGCATTCAATGGCATCTTCTACAACCAAATCATGTCTTCTAACGAGAGGGTGAAAGCGAAGAACGATAGTGAGAGGGTGGGCGTAGACCTATTCCTCTTATTATTCTCCCTTCCCCGGCCCTACTCGGGAACCAGGGAATCTAGCCTTGAGCCTTTTTTTGTCTGCTATCCGCAGCAGCCTTGCCATCCACTTAAATAAAAGAACATGGGTACCGACTTAGTGATACCATATTTATCCTCAAACTAGAGGTACCCTCTTTCGCTTGCAACTGATGAGTACGCCAAGTTTCGGCTTAACTCCAGTTCCTGACTCTTAGAGCTCCAGCCAGGTCTTTCGAATCTGCTGAAATTCGCTTATTCATTTATTAGGCTAATTCAATTAGTTGATTGGGACGGCAGACAGTACCTACGTAATAATTGGGTGTTAATCGAAGAATCTGAAGTAATCGAAACACCAATCAAACTGATTCGTGCTGAAAACACATCAAAGGATGCACAATCAAGGAAAAAAATGATGAACAAGAAGTTGAAGAATGGGAAAAAAAAAACCCAACCTTTGGGAACCAATTGAGTATGGGTCAGTCATAGATATCCGTAGCATCCTTGGAAGAGTAATTTTCGCCTAAGACTAATTTCCCCAGCCCGAGACATCAAACACCGCCGATTTCACCACTTGCTCACTGTATTTTACCAGTGGATTCAAACCCGAGTCTACTTCTCTATGTTCACATAGAAACTGGGTTTCCGGGGCCTTCTCGCCCTACCCGGGTGTTAAATCCCCTAATAGGAGACCGGAAAAGCGATTAGGCAGGTTTCGAGAAAGGGCACAAGAAAAGAAGCAAGAGAAGTGAAAGTGAGGTCGAAAAACTACTTTCGTCTTCAATCGGGAAGTACTCAGATCTGGGTTCACGATAGAGAGAGAGGCAGAGGCAGAATATCGACCCACCAATACCACAGATGCCTGATCTTCATTCCTCTCATTCTTCTTCTTTTATACGCAGAGAAGAAGTGAGAGTAGAGAAAGAAGAGAACAGATCTAGAGAGAGTGAGAAGAGGAATGAGTGGGATGAGATTTATACTAGGGTATTACGGTTATTTCGCACCACTTTTGCTGGAAATATGCTCTGGTGCACAAAGATGAAATCGCTAGGAGTATTTTTGCAACATTTGGAATCGCAAGGGGGTCTTTTGCCCAAACCCCTAACCATAGAGGTTAAAATGCAATTAACCCAAATATTTAAATGAGACGGAAAAATTATCTCATGTTTGGCTTTACCTGCGAACATAAAATTGACACAGATGAACACGAATTAAAGCCTTACAGACATTTAACTCACTTTTGGTTCTACTGAGTTTTATTCATAGATCTTTTCAGGCTGTATGTAAGCTGTTAACAAACTAACATGAAACTCACATGTACGAACACTGTTGCAGGCCCGCATTCCAGCTCTTTAAAATGACAGACACGTGAGGATGCACAAACTTTTAATCTGAAGTCCTATATGATCAGTACTACATGATCTCATACTTGCTTATTTCATCCATGAACTCTAATATATTGTTGATTGTGAGTAATGTATTGGTTTTTAGTGTACTTGGATATATTTCAACACTATGAAGCAGTCCATGAGTTTTGTCCAATTCTTACCGTCTGTGGACACCAATCCGTAGTCAGGCATAATGAAATGAACAATTTATGATGGACTGTTTTTTAAGTATGGTTTGGTTGGACAAACTAAATAGTTTTAATGAATAATTTACAGGCATATTTAGGTGCATTAAAATATAGCTAATGTGTATATTTGTGTCAAATTCATACTACTATCAATTTACTTAAACACCATATGTTTAAACACTTGTTGAGATAGGATGTAGTATCCGATCTGTAGGCACCCCTAATAGGCGGATCCTATGTCACTTTATTATAGGGGTAGTGTCGAGATTCAACTGGACAGTATTGTTGCTTGGATGACACAAAAATTGCACATAAAATCAGGTCGCGTTCGATTTACATGCTATCACAATTAAAATCTCTATTTGCAGTCTAAGATGATATATAGATGGCCTTTAAGATTCTGTTGTGGAACAGTATGCGTGCTGAATGGTTATACATGCCAAGAGAGGCCTGGAGGCTTGGATCCACTTTGTGTCAGTATCTCGGTCTTGGACCTCATTTAAAATTGTGATGTTGTTTAGGTTTTCAGATTTCACTTTTGCTTTTCCGACTCATAGCTCACTTTTGTTATTCGAGCTTCTTTTCATTGCTCTTTTCAGGACCTTTTGTTAGCGGTATGCTAGCTCGCATATCCTCATGCTATGTTGAATTAGGGAAATAGAAGGGATCTTAACCCATCGAGGTGAAAAGGACCATGTTGGTGACATGGATATCAAATCCATCCCATGTATCCAATCCATACACCCTCTGGTCTCACTGCAATGTATATAAATCTTGTGCTAACTTCCATATTCATTCTCAACCAATATCGCACACGTCCACAACACGCTCAACTCGAAGAAAACAAATAATCATACGGGTGCTCATTGATATTCATTGGGTTAGTATTATATTTGGGTTGACAAAAAATTAAAAGAGGCCAATAAGATCAGGCCAGACTTAACCCCATACACAACTTAACGCGGTTAAAAAAAACGTACAGACAGATAGTTCACTGTTGGTTCTCTTCACTCTTCAAAGTCCTGTTCATTGATCTTATTAGATGGTATCTTGTTTCTAATATTTTCAGTTCCATGTCTCCGCAGATCATACAAGTATCCGCTTTTAATTAGAGCATCCAAATTCACATTTAGTAAAACATAGAAACATAGATCATACAAGTATACCTGTGCAAGACAGGCTAAGGCAACATCATCGTTTAGGCCAAGAAGAAAAGAGTGACTTGATCTTATGCCATCATCTTAAACTCTTCTTTTTTTCTTGGAAGGAACCAACTGTTTATTTTTGAGATATCATTATTTGATGGCATTGCCCCTTTTTTGAGATATCATTATTTGATGGCATTGCCCCCAGCTAAACCATCCCAAAATGATCCTAAATCAACAACTGGTTATGTGAAAATGAAGTAAACGAATTCCTATAGCAGTCTAGTTATCTTCCCCATAACCAGAGAAGACAATATGTTAAGATCTTTGCAAGGCTGTGATCCTTTTTTTTTTTTTTTTAATCGTCAACTCCACACATCAATCAATTGATGAAACACTACAATTGGTGCAATACTATCCCTCTCCATTACCATCTAATGTTCAATTCAGTTCCAACTCCGTCCTTGTTTGAGTGTCTTCCTCTGCTAAAATAGAATTCCCAATGAGTGTTCTAAGGCCAAAAAGGTACTTTTTTACTTCGCTTCCTTCTATAATCTTTCCAAATTTGTACCATTTCACTTCTCAAGAAACGTTCCACTTAAAACCAGTGACATTTTAGTAAAGCCATAGTCAAAAGCACATCCTAAATCTCCAGGGAAAGTCCAATCCGGCACACTCATTATGCGTTGGAGGGAGTATATTTATCATGCAAAACGATCAGTTTTTTCCCCATCATTGGTCCTTCGCCGCTGCCGGTTCCATCAGTTCACTGGGTTGGACTCCATCTACAGCAAAGATAGCCCAGTCACGATCATTCCTGCTCCAATAAGAAATCATCACAAGCATCGTATAAAAAAAAATGCACAATAAAGGAAATGATAAATTGAAATCCACTAACATAAGAGTGACATGTTTGAACAAAATTGAAGGCCTGTTAGGATAACGTAGACGCAAGGATGCATGAACTTTTAGTCCGATTTGGTTGGTGCTAAATGTTCTGAATTGGTTCAGATTACATGAGTGTTACCGAATTAGTATTGAGAAAATGCCAATATGCCAAATCCTCTTAACTCATTCTTCTATACTTTTATAGTTATATTATTTGTGCTATGATACTAACTACATAATGATTTGTTAGATGTTATTTCTTAGTCTTGTACTATTGTGTGATGAACATGAAAGATGGGACCCGCAACACAAATGCATGACGAATATCTGCCATAGAATATGCAGCCTCTTTCCTAATTAGTATTTTTGTAGGTAAACTATATTATTTTATACATGAACTCGAATAATGTTAATTATAAATTATGCATTATACATATTTCAAAACTAACAATCAACCTGGGAATAATTTAGTCCCAACTGTGCCACCACAAAGCGGTTGTGACTTTAATTTTATCAATCCGTAGACATGGCAGTTCGAACAATCTATGATAGACCCCTTTTTATGTATCTTGTGGCAGAAAATTAAATATTTTAACTAAATAATAAAGTGGGCATTATTAATTAGTTGTATTAAAATGTACATAATTTGGAAATACCATATGCTTAGAAACCCAAAATTTGACTTCAATCCGCCCGTATCTCATCCGTGTGCACCCCTAGTACATGTGTCCTATACAACTCTATTATAGGGTTGTCGTGATTAAACTAGGCAGTTTTGTGATTGAGCCGACACGAAAAGGACACAGATAACAATTGGTCATGTTGGGTTCACCTGCTATCACAATTATTTACAGTCCAATATGGCATATACTCAGGTCCTTAAGATTCTGTTGTGGAGCAGTATAGCGTGCATAAGAGTGCCTTACATGGAATGAGAGGCCCGGAGGCTTCAAACCCATCTATCTTATTACCTCAGCCTGGGAACTACTCAACATTGTATTGTTTTTTGTGCTCTCAGATGTCACTTTATAGACTGGTAGTTCACTTTTGTTCTCTTCATGGTTTTTTTGATCGCTCTTTTTAGGACCTTTCGTTAGAGGTATCCTTCTTCTCTTACGTTCAGGGCCATTTTGGGCTGGGGAAGTATAAGGGTCGGCTAATGGGTGCTAACCCATCCTGTGAAAAAGATCCTATTATCGACAGGGAGATTATGCCCGCCCCATTGTACCACATCCATATATGCTCGTCTCACTGCAAAGTACATACTCTTTTCATACCTCCCCTATCCATTTCCAAACATGCCTTTACTGCATGTAACAAATCAAGCTTACTTACAATATTGTTGGTATATTGTTCACGACACGGCTCAACTTGAAGACCACAAACAATTATAAGGGTCAATGTCGGTATTCAACGGGTTAGCACTATATTGGGTCGACTAAAAAGAAATGACGCAGATGATCAGGTCATGTTTGATGTCACCCACAAAATTGACACGGGTGAATACGGTGAAAATCCTTGCACACAAATAGTTCGCTTTTGGGTCCTCTTCAAAATTTGGTTCATATATCTCGTTAGGCATTAATGCATCATCCAATTTCTAATATTTTCAGGACATGTTAGGACTGGGGAATAAAAGTCTGGCCATCTTCGGTTAACCCACTAACATAAAATTGACATGTCCAAACACGATTTAAGATCCGCGTTTAACATGAAATCGATTATGTCACCTCTGTAACAAAGATGTGGATATTTTGTTATCTTCCTAAAACCCATAAAAGCATTATGGACAATATATAAGCCATTAGCGTAGATGAAACATCAACACTTCAACAAAACACATTCGCATTTTCTTTTGCAAGAAACCATATTTTCCCTTTATAAGTAGGAGCATGGTTGAACTGCACATCTAATGATAGGTGGTTCAATAAACCCTTCAGGAAACAAATCTTGAAATAGTGCGAGATATGAAAGATGCTATAATTTTGCAGACAAAGGAGTAGCCTTTACAGTTTAACTAATTATGCCAACAGCATATGTGACGTTAACAAGCAAAACTAAGATAAGATCAGTTTCCCTACCAAAGCTCCGGTTTATGTGAACAATAGGATCAATGGAAATTATTAATGGGTAAAATACATACTTGACATGAGTGAGAAAGTTTTACATACTTGGCACTTCAGTTTAGAAGTGCCTACTTAATTAATCTTCGTGGTCGGCTGTAACAGAAGAAACTTTTATTTTCAAGCCTTGGCCTTAGGAACTTCAGATGTCTGCAACATGTATGCAATGTAACTGACCAGGAAATTGTTGTTAGCTGCTCCATGGGTTTTAGATGCTTATCTTCCCCACTTACTATTTGACTCGATATACCGTGTTCTCTGTGTTTATTTATGAATTTAACCGCGCACTTGGAATTCTAATTAAACACCATGTAAATTTGAATCTTTCAGATCCGTACCACACTGGTGGCACCTGGTGGTGAAGCTTTAGGTGGTGTAATTGGTGCATTCCGCCATGTGGTCCAAACTGAAGGGTTCTTTTCTCTGTACAAAGGCTTAGTGCCCTCCATTCTTAGTATGGCTCCTTCAGGTGCAGTTTTTTATGGCGTATATGATATACTAAAATCGGCATATTTACATTCCCCTGAGGGAAGAAAAAGAATTCAGAACTTGAAGCAACAGGGCCAAGAGCTAAATGCTCTGGACCAACTGGAGTTGGGACCGATGAGGACCTTGTTGCATGGTGCTATTGCTGGTGCCTGTACTGAAGCAGCTACCTACCCGTTTGAAGTTGTTCGGAGGCAGCTTCAGTTACAAGGTAAAGCAACCAAGCTAAGTGCACTGGATACTTGCATCAAAATAGTGGAGCGAGGAGGGATTCCTGCTCTCTATGCGGGACTAATCCCGAGTTTATTACAGGTATGTAGTTAGGTGGTCTTAGTTTATTGTAATGTAGAATATGTATTATTATTATTATTATTATTATTATTATTATTATTATTATTATTATTATTATTATTATTATTATTATTATTATTATTATTATTATTATTATTTTCTTTTCTTCTCATGATCATTTTCTTGTCGGCATGGCCACATTCCACTTAAGCACTCAGAATGTTATTGTGCGAATACCCCTCATATTCTGATTCATATTCTTGTATCAACTAAGATAAGGCTGAGGCTTCTACTTCCCCAAGAAATATTCTGTGTTCCACTTCCTCCTTGTCTGGCCTCCCTTTTTCCTCTTTTTGCTAGTATGTTGTACATATTAGCTGAAAGCATGCTCTTCCTAAAATAAAAAAGAAGCTGAAAGCCTTATCAAAAGAGAAATATGGTATTTCTATAAGAATTTCCTATTTCCTTTGTCGTATGTATCTTCTGTTGATCTCTTTTCATGCATCATTCATACTAACTAACAAAAAATTATGGATAAAAACTATTAAATCGTTTCTTCCCACATCTCTGTTTGACCTTAGTTTTATTAGTAGATTGCTGGTTACTGAAAAATTCGTCAGTTCTGTAGTTACTGATATTTCCTCTTGTTTTTGTTTGTTTCAAATACCAGGTGTTACCTTCCGCTGCAATAAGTTACTTCACCTATGAGTTCATGAAGATTATTTTGAAAGTAGAATGAACCCCGACTCCAGAAAATCAATGAATCATAACCCGATACAGCAATAGGTTGATGCTTCACAGTCAGCATCATAACTTCCACACTTGAGAATTGTTTGGTGGATGAATTGTTAGTTAGCAAGCTTTGTTAGTTTTTTCTAGTCAAAGTTATCAATGTCATTGCCTAGAATATGAACTTTGCTGTGTAACTGAATTACAGCATCATCTGTATGTTTACAAAGCTATGGTTCAACCACCTTGGTAACCTATGCCTGTATATGGTTTACAATTACCAAAGTCAAAAATGAAGTAATATAGAAATTGTTCTAATGCTCTAGTCTGTCTAATTAATTGTTTTGTTGAGATTAGGTTACACTGATTGCCAGCAACCTTGACGAAAGCAACCTGTTTATCTGTTGAGAAACTTTAGTTGTAGATTTCATTTGTCAGAGTGCCCTTTTTTGCAAGCACACTGCAGAACAGGATCTAACTTGACAATTCTTTTGGTTCACATTCGAAATTCCTTTTTTATCCTCGATCCATATGTCTCGGCAGTAGTGAAACATGTCGTTTTGTAAGTACATGGTTGGCAGCATTGTTTTTAACCAATACACTTTCTGTTTATTGTTTTCTTGTTCTTTGGACTGTTCTTTGAAAACACAGATTGAGGTCTTTTTTCGAATTGTTACTAATAAGATGCAGTTAGTTGAACTAATTTGAGTGCTGATATAATAATCTTCTCTAATTCTAAGATTCTAGCCTTCGTCTTGGTTAGAAACTTAGAATTTCTTGTAGTACTAGTGAATGACCCAATCAGTGCCCTCAGGGCATGAGGGCAGTACCACAGGAGGGGCGACAATCTTGAGTGACCGACAACGCTTAAGGTATAATAGACAATATCATTATAAAATGTAAGAGCAATGATTAATGTCACTTTAAACATGGATTTGTGCACAAAAACATCCGAAGTTTTTTTTTTTTAAAAGACATGATCGAGTAAATGTACATGACAAATCTGGAAGAAGAATCGACGTAATAATAGCTAATTTGAATAAAGAACAATTCTGTTAAAAATTACAAATTGTTACGAAATAATACTAATTGATATGGTGAATATTCCCTAATATTGTAATATCATACTTAGAAGATTTATGATTAACTCTCACACTCTATATAAAGAGTGGTTTGGTAGAGAATAAGAATAACTTTGATATTCCTCCATACTTTGTCTCCATCTTTTCTTTCTCAGTTCATTACACGTTATCATCAATTTTGCTCTACATGAAGAGAAGATCAAAAGACAAAGGTACGAATTATTTATTTATTTTATATTGTCAAGAAGAAGATGATCAAACGAAAAACTCAATTTTTGATTTTGATTGTCTCATGTCTTGCTTGTTTCAAAGTTGATTCAAATCAACAATACATCTTTAAGTTGTTTACGATTTATTATTTATACCAAAAGAAAAAAAAATTGGTCTATGCTATGGAAAAAAAAGGGCTGCTCAAACCCTAGACCTCGACCTACAATTAGATCTAGACAGTGACCAAAAACAATGCTCATTGGCATGATTCGAAAAAAAAAAAAAAAAAAAAAAACTGCTCGCCACCAAGTTCGAACCCAATAGCTGGGCGTCTTAAGCAGCAGCGAGTGACCACTGGGGCACCGCCTACTTATTGTCTTTCAATGTCTTTTATTTTTATTATACTTATGTTTTCAGCAAATAAAAAAATATGCCGCTGTTGGGGATCGAAGCCACAACCCGGTGGGCAAAACTAACAGATCAAAGATCTCCATATGTTACCAGTTGGTCCATCTAATCTACACTATCAGACTATTAGAACTTTTTTTTGATTATACACTGATGTACAACATCAAACGAAAAAAAAAAAAAAAAAACTGCTGCTGCATGTGGAAAAAAAAAATAAACGCTGCTATGAGATTCGAACTTCGAACGTGCAGCTGCGCAAACAACATTCTACAGATGCTAAAGCCAGCTGAACTGCCTAAGCTTTCAAGCTGTAAGGCGTGCTTTTAAAATATTATAGAGGGCACAATTCATCATAAAAAAAAATACAAGAAATAATTGAACAGTTTATTACGTTTTATTGTCTATTTATTTTGTAAATCACTTATCATTGTACCAGTTCTTGCTCATAAGTTATCTTTCGTCCTATTTCTTTCTTAGATTCACAATGTCTAACATCGCGAAGCTCCAGTTCACAGGACTTCATATAACTGGAAAATTTGTCGTGGATTCTTGATGCTGTATTTCACCTAGACTCAAGAGGTCTTGGGCACACTATAAAAGCAGACAATACCGCGTCCGAAAAGGAACGCGCCGATGCGTTGATATTTTTGCGCCGCCATATAGATGAGGATTTAAAAAATGAGTACCTTACTATTAAGGACCCCCCTCGTCTTATGGAATAATTTAAAAGAGCGCTACGAACACTTGAAGTCTGTCTTACTCCCCCAGGCTCGTAATAATTGGATACACCTGAGGTTTCAGGATTACAATACGGTAAACAGTTATAACTCCGCACTCTTCAAAATTACATCCCTGCTAAAACTTTGTGACGAAAACGTCACTGATGAGCAATTATTGGAAAAGACATTGTCTACCTTCCATTGCTCGAATATACTCCTGCAACAGCAGTATCGAGAAAAGGGATTCAAAAAATATTCTGAATTGATTTCTTGTTTATTGGTTGCGGAAAGAAACAATGCCATATTGAAGAAAAATCATGAACAACGTCCGACTGGCTCGACCCCTCTCCCTGTAGTGAGTAATAATGCATTCCCTGAAGCGAATGTTGTTTTATGTGGTCAAAATAACCCACGTGGTTGTGGACGTGGTCGTAGACATGGTCGCCGTCGTGGACGCGGTCATGGTAAGAGAAATGTTTGGTACCGTGAGCCTCCACAACAGATGCCCTCCAATATCAACGAAAGAGGAGCACCACCACAAAACAGGGGGAGAAATAATGGTGGGAGACATCAGAATTCACAAGTAGTTGCTGAAAAATCACATCCCAAACAGGGACAAAAATGTAACAGATGTGGAACTGATGGCCATTGGGAACATGTTTTCCGTACACCATGACACTTGGTTGATCTCTATCAAGCATCCTGAAATGGGAGTGCTACATTTAATGAATCAAACCATGTTGAGTATGAGCACCCAATGGATCTCAAAGATTTTAATGTTGATGACTTCTTTGCTCCTGATCCGCAAGTCGATGGCCCCTTTGGAGAGCTTGATTTTGTTTAGACAACTCATTTAGATTTCTTTTAAGTCATTTAATTTTTGATTTTTTTTATTCCAGCTTAGGATGAATAATGTTCTTTGATAAGAACTTCAGACATTGTTATTTCTTTTTAGTAGGATTGAAAGTTTAATATGAGAAGTTTCTTTTACTTATCAAATATTTCTCTTTTAATTATAGATAAAATGATGACTTGTGAAGACACATGCTTGGTGGATAGTGGAACAACTCACACAATTTTGCGTCATAAGAAATATTTTTTGCAAATTTCCCCTAATCAAGCATATGTGCACACAATTTCTGGTACATCCAGTTTAATTGAAGGCACTGGAAGAGCCTCTATCATACTGCCCGGTGGAACAATATTCCATGTCGAAGAGGCATTATACTCTAGCAAATCTAGTAGAAATTTGCTGAGTTTTAAAGATATCCGCAAAAATGGGTACCACATTGAAACTCTTAATGAGAATGAGGTGGAGTACATGTGTATTACATCCACTGTTTCAGACAAAAAATATGTATTAGAAAAACTTCATGCTTTGTCATCTGGATTATATCATACAATTATCCAAGCAGTTGAAGTCAATGTCGCCATAAAACAAAAAGATCCCACAACTTTTATGCTTTGGCATAATAGGCTTGGGCACCCCGGCTTAATTATGATTCGAAGAATCATTGAGAACTCAAGCGGGCATCCACTAAAAGATAAAAAGATTCTTTTGCCAAAAGAATATCCATGCACCGCTTGTTCTCAAGGAAAATACATTGCTAGACCATCACCCATGAAAGTTAGTGTTGAATCTCCTAAGTTCTTGGAACGCATTCAAGGAGATATTTGTGGACCAATCAATCCTCCTAGTGGTCCCTTTTACTACTTTATGGTACTACTTGATGCCTCTACAAGATGGTCGCATGTATGCCTATTATCATCTCCAAATATGGTATTTGCTTGTCTTTTAGGAGTGATTATAAGGCTTAGAGCACATTTCCATGATCATCCCATAAAATCTATTCGTCTTGATAATGCTGGTGAATTTACATCGCAATCATTTGACGACTATTGCATGTCAGTTGGGATACAGATTTAGCACCCAATCGCGCATGTACACACTCAAAATGGTTTAGCAGAATCTTTTATTAAAAGAATTCAATTAATAGCTAAACCATTGTTGATGAAAATTAATTTACCCATTTCTTCTTGGGGACATGCTGTTTTACATGCCGCTGCATTAATACGTTTACGCCCCACTACGTATCTTAAATATTCTCCCCAACAACTTGTGCTTGGACAACATCCAAATATATCTCATTTACGTGTTTTTGGGTGCGCTGTGCATGTTCCTATTGCACCCCCACAACATAACAAGATGGGTCCCCAACGTAGACTTGGCATTTATGTTGGGTTTGATTCTCCATCTATTATTAGATATTTGGAACCCTTAACTGGGGATTTATTCCAAGCTCGCTTTGCAGATTGTCACTTTGACGAATCGATCTTCCCGAAATTAGGGGAAGACATGTCGCAGCCTAGAGCTCGACAAATAATTTCTTGGAATTCTCCTTTGATAACACACTTAATCATCGAACTAGCCAGTGTGAATTCGAAGTGCAGAGAATCCTTAAATTGCAAAGCATAACTAACGAAATGCCTGATGCATTCTTTGATACAAGCAAAGTTATAAAATCGCATATACCGGCTGCAAATTTTCCAGCACGAATTGATGTCCCTGTAGGACAAAATGCGAGTATACAAGAAAATGAATCTAGTGCACGCCAAAAGCGTGGCATACCTGTTGGCTCAAAAGATTTGGTTCCTAGAAAAAGGAAGACAAATCAGGCAACTGCGTTGAATCCTAAAGATTCCACAAAGACAATTGATGGTCCCATTAAAATTGGTGAACCGATCCCTAAAATGATTGATCTAAATTCAGCCCCTGAAGAGGGTGATATGGTACCAGAAAATCAAGAGATCTCGATCAATTATATATATTCCGGAAAATATGGGATCGAAATAATGTTATCATTGATGACACATTTGTCTTTAACGTTGCCCTACATATAAGTGATGACGATCACGAACCACTGTCAATTGAAGAATGTTGACGTCGTGATGATTGGCCAAAGTGGAAAGAGGCTATACAGGCTGAATTAAATTCACTAGAAAAACGTAAAGTGTTTGGACCAATAGTTCAAACACCTAATGACGTAAAACCCATTGGATTTAAATGGATTTTTGTGCGGAAATGAAATGAGAAAAACGAGATTACAAGATACAAAGCTCGACTTGTAGTTCAAGGTTTCTCGCAAAGACCAAGCATTGATTATGAAGAAACATATTCGCCTGTGATGGATGCAACCACTTTCCGATTCATAATAAGTTTGGCAGCATCGGAAAGTTATATATGCATTTGATGGATGTGGTTACAACATATCTATATGGTTCACTTGATAGTAACATATATATGAAAGTCCCTGAAGGACTGAAACTGCCAAAAACAAACAAATCACGTACTTCTTATTCTATTAAGCTCCAAAGATCCTTGTATGGACTAAAACAATCAGGACGAATGTGGTACAATCGCTTGAGCAAATACCTATTAAAAGAAAGGTTTGTTAACAATCCAATTTGTCCTTGTATCTTCATAAAGAAGTCCACAAATGGATTTGTAATAGTGTCAGTATACGTGGATGACTTGAATATTATGGGAACTCATGAAGAGATTACCCAAACTGCAACTTACTTGAAAAAGGGAGATGAAAGATTTGGGAAAGACGAGATTTTACCTCGGTCTAGAAATTGAACACTTTCCTGAAGGAATCTTACTTCATCAATCAAATTATACTGAAAAAGTCCCTAAAAGATTTTGTATGGACAAATGACATCCACTAACCACCCCTATGGTGGTTAGGTCGCTTGATGTTAATAAAGATCATTTTCGTCCTCAAGAGAGTGACGAGGAACCTCTTGGCCCTGAAGTGCCATACCTTAGTGCAATTGGTGCCTTGATGTTTTTGGCAAATTGCACAAGGCCATATATTGCATTTTCTGTCAATCTTTTGGCTAGGTACAATTCTAACCCTGCTCGCAGGCATTGGAACGGTGTTAAATACATCATGCGATATCTACGTGGCACTACAGACTTGGGTCTTTTCTATACTCGTGGATCACTCACTGGATATGCTGATGCTGGATTCTTGTCAGACCCACATAAAGTAAGATCACAAACAGGGTATGTTTTCACTTATGGAGGAACTGCTATATCATGGAGATCGATGAAGCAAACTATGGTAGCAACATCATCAAACCACTCAGAGATTCTTGCGATCCATGAAGCTAGTCGAGAATGCATGTGGCTAAAATCAGTAGTTCAACATGTCAAAGGGTCTTGTGGATTAAATTTCAAAAATGACAGCCCAACAGTGTTATATGAAGATAATGCGGTCCGCATTACCCAACTCAAGGAAGGCTTCATTAAAGGTGACCGAACTAAACACATATCTTTAAAGTTCTTCTATACTCATGAGCTTCAAAAGAAAGGTGTTGTTTCCATCCAGCAAGTGCGTTCAAGTGAAAATCCAGCAGACTTGTTCACGAAAGCACTACCAACATCAACACTAAAGCTACATGTAAAAAAATGTGGGATGCGTCAACTCAAAGATCTTTTGCGTTAGTGGATTTTATTTTGAGGGGGAGATGTATTTCTAATTGTCTGTACTCTTTTTCCTTAGTTGCGGTTTTTTCCAATGGGTTTCACGTGACAAGGTTTTAATGAGGCAGACTAGTAGTGAATATTCAAGGGGGAGTGTTATGAAATAATACTAATTGATATGGTGAATATTCCCTAATATTGTAATACCATACTTAGAAGATTATGATTGACTCCCACACTCTATATAAAGAGTGGTTTGGTAGAGAATAAGGATAACTTTGATATTCCTCCATACTTTGTCTCCATCTTTTCTCTCTCAGTTCATAACACAAATGACCCTCTAAAAAGAACACAACAGAGTAATGAGAACATGAGAAAGATGGAAAAAATCGACAGAGTAGCGACGGGTTCTCATGAAAGAATCTTGTAAAAAGTTTTTAAAATCGACACAATAACTCTTAATTTACATGAAAAACGAACCTGTAAAAATATAAACGAAAATCCAAATAAACATGTGTATTCAACGATCTTATAGTTCTTATGGAATGTCATTCCATCATGTTCACTTAGTATCATGAACGACTCAAAATAAAATCCATGATAGTATACCCTATATTACTTTCTATACTGACATCCAACAAAGTTTGAAGAGGTTCCCAACTTGTAGCCAACACTGTGGGATTGTATGGATGGGCTAGAATAAGTGAGTGTTTTACCTAATAAGTTGATTAAGCTCCTTAGGTCTTTGGTTATTTGGATACAAGTAAATTGTTGATATACTGCTAGTGTATTTAATCAAATCCGAAACCCAGTTTTTTAAGTACCAGGTTCTCGAAATTTGAAAACTAATAAGAAACCCGAGCTCTGGAATTTGAATTCTGACCCATAAAAAGAATTCAGAGACCTGGAGGTTGAAGAAGTGATATTCGGATGTTGTAAAAGGGTGCTTCTTGAACAAGTAAAATGTGACACGTTAAAAAGTGGAATTAGGAATTCCGAGTTTGACTAATCTGAAATCCTCTTTCAAATTTAGATTCCTGCCTCTTTACGAGAGGTTTGGTGAATTTTTTGACCTCCTCTCAACTTAAGCCGACATAGTTAGCTAGAGTTTAATGAAGCTTGTTACTGCCTGTTATGGCGGATAAGGTAAGACTTTCACTGAATGATGATCCAGCATTACTCAAAAACATAAACGAAAGAACGCTTGTCGGATATGTTTCAACGAAAAACCCGAGGGAAGAGCATGGTGCAAAAAATTGTAGTAGGTCACTGGGATCTCAAAGGTAAATTTATGGTGAAACTTTTGGCCCAAATCTATTCACCTCAATTTCGAAGACGAAGAGGATTATGCAACGGTACTAGGAAAAACACTGTGGAATCTTGCATATGAAGCCATGGTGTCTGGGTAGAAGCATGAACACGGTAAATTTCTCCACCTGCCTTTTTTGGTACGAATTGGCGGCCTGGATGGGGAGGTTCCTCGAGTAGACGGATTGAAACCAAATGTATTTGGTACTCGAGCCTATGTTTGGTTGAAATTGAAGTAGTCGGTGAAAAAGCCACTACCCAGACGTTTCGTGTCAGAGAGAAAGGAAGAAGAGGACATATGGGTCTCGTTCAGGTACGGGAATTAGGTGATTTTTTTTTCCATATGCGGGTTAATTGGGCACATTAACACTCAGTACTGAATCAAATCAAAGAAGGATGAAGATGATTTGGAGCAAATGCGGATTGAAAAGCTACCATTCTCTCTGACACCATGAACAAGAGAAGAGGAGCGACTACGCCAGCAAAGGGAATCAGAAAGGTGGAATCCGATGATGGAGAGGGTGGCAAGTGAATTGGAATCGAGTTAAGGATGAGGACAACCAAAGCGTCGCCTGACACAGTAGGCGTCCGAGAGATGCCGCATTGCAGAAAGGACATCAAGGACGATGCTGAGGTGGGAGGATCACGGCCGGAAGCACAATATCTCAAATGGATGTATAGGAGGATGAAGATGAGGGTAAATTGGTAAAAGAGATAGAAGAAATACCTAATCCAGAAGTGGGTCTAAGTAAGGCAAATTGGGTTAGCGGTCAACCCAATACTATTGTGGAAGAGCCCACAAGACCAACAAATGAAATTTTACGAAGACCCAGAAGCCCAAGGAAAGATAATCCAATACAAAAAGAGAAAAGCCCGAAAATGAATAACAGTAAACAACGGGTCGTTCAATCTCGATTGAAAAGGCGGCCAACACGTATGAAGACATCAGGTTAACCCTGTTAGCAAGGCCCTTGTTAACTATTTTGTAGATGGTGCTGCATAGGCTGATAGCTGCGATTTTGAAAATGAGTGCGATGTATATTCTAGTTATTTCATCGAGCATGTGATCATATGATAGCGCTCCTATGACCGTCTCAGCTAATTTTCGACCAGTAGATTTTCATTGCGTATCATGCTATAATCCCACCTGGAATTGGTGGCTTGTTTCCACCAAGTTGGAAGACAACCGGTTTTACTTCCTCGACACTGGAATCCATGTTAGGAGTACATACTTGGTGGGAGAGATATATTTCTCGAGGAATGATGTGACAACAATATGGCCGAAGCCGTCAACAGTTTGATCTCTTGGTGTGCTAGCAAGAGGTTTGTGAAGTGATCCTAAAGTGTTTTGGACATGAATTTTTTGGGACGTGGCAATGTTTCTTCCCTCCATGTGAAGGCCCGTAATTTCTTTCTTGCTCTGCGGGATTGTAGCTGCAAGATGGAACTGTGGCGTGTTCGATCCCCCGAATCGATCTACTTTTGCTTTGTTTGGACATATGTTTCCAATAAATCTCTTTTTCATTTAGAATACTGTCAAACTTTTCTCTTACTGATGTCTCTGAGTAGCATTTTTCTTTACTCTGGGGCAATGGTAAGTAAGAATTACTTGGTTTTCGTTGAGCATAGTCTTCACCTCTTCTAGCATTATAAGTAGATGTTGAATCGTAAGTCGGCTCTTGCTTACACATGTACTTCATGAGAAATTTCTATTTCCTCACAAACCTGTGATTTGCGGAGCAAGAAACATGTTGATCACAATCTCTATTGGAAATGGCATCACATGTGTTTCGTCTTTTGAAAGATTGGATTCTATCGGTATCAAGAAACAAAGAGCTATCATATGGTCGTTGGATGATGATAGTTATACTTATAACTTTGGTGTTGGAGAAGAAAACAGTTTTCTGAGCAATAATTTTATCGATTATTTTTATATGTGCAATATGTTTCTTTTATGTTGTTCGTCATATATAGAAAGCGTATTCCGATGTATGTTCAATGAATTGACCTTTTCCGTCAAACTCCTTAAAATATGCTATGCCTTGAATTATCCTTGCATTTGCACTAAACTTTTCGTGCAGACTGAGACTTGATTAAATTTTGCTAAGATTTATACTTAATGTTTAAAGGTCAAACCATGTATTAGTGGATTCACTATGGAGTGTGAGCATTAGATTGGAACAGGATTTCTTTAATTATTTTATATTTTGTCTTTTTGAAGAAAATTCGAATAGAAAATTCGTTACCCAGCAAGGAGGAATGGGCTCTCTTTCAACTGGTGGGCCCCTCACTGACGTGCACAGTTATCTCACTCCCTCCCTGTATAATCCTTGTCTCGTCCCCAATCTCACTCCCTCACACTCGTCGTTTTGAAAACTTCCCACCAAGTCTATCACCGCCCTCCAACCACCATGTCGCCGCCCGGCGACGTCCCAATCCCCTCCACCGCCACCGCCGCCGCCCTCTGCACGCTGTGCCATTGTGGAGAAAACGGACCAACGCCCCTCTCCACCACCAAATCTAAAGAGAAATCGAACAACAAAAACAACCGAAGCTGCCCCAATTGCGGGCGATCCAATCTTCCCCAATCGTGGTCTTCCTCGTCTTTGCTCAGCCTCGATTCCGTTCAGCTCAACAACGACTACGACAAGCTCTGGAGGGTCGTCGCCGCCTCCGCCAAAGGCTTCGCCATCGGAGCCGGCCTTAAAGGCGGCCTCGCAACCTTCGCCGTCCTTGCTCGCCTCAGACGCAGACGATTAAAACCCACCTCCATGTAAAAATAAAAAACACTCTCTCTTCTCTCTAATTCACGTCTCAGATCTGATTAAATAATTGATTCATCTCCGTCCAATTACAGGAAGGTTGAAATGGGTTCAAGCGCCGCTGACGACATCGTTTTGGCAGTGAAAGAGACTCTCAGATACGGTCTATTCCTTGGGAGCTTTGCTGGGACATTTGTTTCAGTGGATGAGATCATAGCTACTTTGGGAGGGCACCGTAGGCATGTTTTGGTGAACTCTACTCTAGCTGATTGGTATTGTTATTGGGTGGTTTTGTGGGTTAGTGATTGGGTTTTTTTGTGTGGTGTTTTCTTCCAGGACAGCGGGTTGGAGGGCTTTGTTGGCTGGTGCAATTGCAGGGCCTTCACTGCTTCTTACTGGGTTGGAGACACAACACACGAGTTTGGCGGTTTATATTCTTATGCGTGCGGCCGTCTTGGCCTCGCGCTGTGGGATCAAAAGCAAACGTTTCGGGGGGATTTGTAAACCGCTTACTTGGAAGCATGGTGACATTTTCCTCATGTGTCTCTCGTCTTCACAAATTTTGTAAGTTTTCTTTCTTGTCTTGCTCCAATATCACATACATTGTTTCCCATATTATACTAGTTCTCTAAACTATAGACCAGCGAGAATATTTTCATCCACAAAATCAATGAATATAACTCTCTGTAGGCTCTCAGAGCTCATATTTACGTGTGCGCTTTTGACATATCTACTGGTTGATTGTTAGGAAAGAGATTTTATGAATGATTTAAGTTGGTTAGATGTCACAAGATTAACATTTCCCGTAAACTCTTGAACAAGGTAGAGCACATGTGAAAAGGATGATGTTCTAAGCTCTCTGTTCGGAAGTTGGTTGAATCTTTCTTCAATTGGTTATAAGTAGTGGAGTTGGAAGTTTCAAAGGGCCTCAACTATCATGTCAAATAGAAGAACACAACTAAAAGCCTAAAAGCTCAGGTAAGAAACCCCTTGTATCATAAATAGGGATGAAAAAGACCTGATTTCTTCTGACCATAGCTACGAGAAGTAATTAATATACAGAGCTATTTTTACGTTCTAAATGGACCTCATTATTGGAGTATGGGAACTTACAGAAACTATTGCATACAACCTTTTGAATATAACTTTGTTCTTAAAAGACCAGTCAAAAGTTTGTATTATGTTTACTCTTATCTAGTTGTTGATACAGTGATAGCGTAGGATTTCAATTTCCTGACGAGATCACGAACAACAGAGGATCTGATCTCCTAAAAGTGAAATACCAGAAACCCTGGGGAAGAACAAGTAAATTTGAAAGAGATGGCTGAATTCAGTTAACAGCCAAACAGATCACAACTACCAAAACCAATTCAATACCTCAATGCCACCAGAGATTATAAACCAATTACAATCGCCGAAACAGAATAATCAAATGTCCTAGGGATTTGTTACAACTGAGAGACAACGAAAAGAAAACTCTCTGCACAGCACAAGTCTCCGGTGGAATAATATAGTCCTTATTCGGAACCAATAGCTCCTCTTTTCTAGACAATGGTCTTTGGCGCACAACAATTCATGCCAGCTCAGCAATATTCACTCATCTTCAGCGAACCCATCATTACTTACTCCATAGTTTCCCATTGACCCTGCTCTTTTCTTAGTCTTCTTCTGCAGCTTCCTTATGCTGATCCACTCCCTCACACCTTCTTGCAGCTAATCCATTCATCATTGTGATCGTAATTTTGTTATTTGAAGAGATGTAGACTTCAGTTAGCAGACTATTCAAAACTTAGTACCCATTTGAGTTCCCATCCATTACTGGCTGTATAAATGAATGGTGATGCTGAAGGGTCACCTTGCTTACTTGAGGTGGTCTCCTGATTTCCTGCTCCTCAGGGGGGTCAACTATGAACTGCCCTTCCTCACTAATATCTGATGTCTCATAACCCCATGTGCCCTCCCTCCCTCAGTTTCCTTCAACCTTTTCTCTCCCAGTCCTTACCTTACTTGCATGATATCAATCCTCACTCCTGTAGCCTGGTTTTAGTAACCTGGCTACATCTTTGCCTTGTCAGTCTTGATCCACTATCCTTGTGCTTCCATATTTAAGACACCTTCAGAGTTTGAGCTCATAGACAATCTTCAGGAAGTGAAATATTATCAGCAATATGACTTAACCAGAGCCTTAGTTTTCTGTCTTTCCGGACTAAATAAGAAGTTCCTCGCCGATGGCAACTTCTATGTGACTTTTGGAGTTTTGGTACATAGAACCTAGTTCATCTTCAGAAAGAATGGGATAATGATGCTACCAATGATCTCATATGCTCACGTGGCCTGAAAATATAAGGTGTATTATATTGATACTAGCTTCTCTTATTAGAGGATCTTTTTCCCACAATCATTAGGATCGTGGTTTTTCTACACTTAGCAGGTCCCTCTGAGGACAATACATCTCCTAAATAAAGGTTTAACCAAAGCCAAATGCCCAATTTAACAATATTCTCTGGATACTAGCTCCAATAAATTTGGAAATTGCTCACAGATTAGAAGGATTCTGATTTCTCCATTTACCAGCTTTCTCTTAGCAAGTCTCAGTATCAAGATTGAAATGTCAAGATTCGTCTATTAATTTCAGTAATCTTTTCGGGAGGCGATTCTGAACACCGCTAAAAAAGCTTCTTACATCACCTTCTAGTGGAGATTACACTTGTACCGTTCTATGTAGTAAAACCAAAACACACTATCGAAATTCATTTGCCGCCCTTTCCTCTCTCCCCGTCTTCTCCACATCCGATTGCTCACTGCAGGAAGACCCACAAACTCAGAATTCACTCCTCACTCATCACTCGCACAGAACACGAAGTTATCAAAGATCAGTTTGACTATATATATTGAAATCAGTTCAGAACAAAGTTCATGGAGTTTGCATCCTGATAACTAGGGCAGAGCACGGGTCGGTTCGGCCGGGTATTTTCCCGTTTGGCTGACCGACCCGAAATATCGGGTTATGCCTGATGCAAACCCGTCCCCAATCGGACAACCACCAAACCCGACGATTTCGGGTTCATCGGGTCCGGGCTGATTTCGGGTGATTTCGGGTAAAACCCGGTCATCTTCTACAGAGGCGAACTCATCGGAAATAATGGCGGAAGTAAGATCGGAGGTGGAGAAGAAATCTGAAATAATGGTGGAAGTGTAGATCGGAGGTGGAGAAGAGTGACCTGTAACTGGAGTTCCAATCGATCGTGAAAGTGAAGAAGAGAGAGAGAGTGTTACGATTCAAGATGTTACCGAACGCTGATTGTAGGCGGACGGACGATGGTGTTCAACTGTTCATCTTCTTCTCCTCTCTCTCTCTCTCTTCATTCTCTGTCTCACCAAAACAGGGGGCGGCTGGGTAGAAATAAATTAGGGTAGTGGGTTAGATGTTATATATTACATCCCTACACGGATCGGTCCGGGTTTATTCGGGTTTAGCATTGTTGTACCCGCGCCCCACCCGTTTCTTAGCGGGTCTGGGTTAAATATACCCATACCCAATCATTAAAACTATTTTTTTACCCGTTTTTGATCGGTTCGGCTCGGACCGGCCGGGTTGGTCGGGTTGTGCGGGTTTCTGCTCACCCCTACTGATAACTATCGAACGTCGACGTCCTCTCTGATCGATGTATGTATCCTGAATACCATGAATTGGTACTGGGAGTATGATAATTTCATATACTTGGGAAAACAATATCAAAATGTAATTTCTTGTAAAATTTTCATTGATTTGGGTAAACAACATCAAACCCGATGAAAATCTTTCCCATATGGGTCGTCCATAAACCCACACAACATCACTGAAATGGTGAATTTTTGACTTGTAAAATTCAAATCGCTTATGAAACTGAGAAACTTCAGATCCGTTACGCAGGGAAAAGTGGGGTATTGAAAAGGGAATGGGTTTTGGTTAAAAGAGGAATTGGGTTGCAGAGGGAAGGCGAATGAGATGAGAAAGAAGAATTGAAGTTTGAGGGGATGTATGCTGGTATTTTCCAGATCCTCCTACGAGCTCAGTGGGCTTCCCAGTTCAACTGAGTCTGGATCCCCTCCTGTCCGAGAAGTGTGTTTATGTTATTGTTTCGTGAAGCGTTTCCATTGATCGGTAACAACATCAGACGTTCAAATGATGATTATATAAATGTTTGGAGGAATATGTTCGGAGAGTTTTGTGGCAATCTTTAGAGATGAGATTTGTGTGTTCTGTTATAGCGACTGGAGGGTTGTTGAATACATATGATGAAATGAATGGAGAGTTCTGGAAGACTTGAAGGCAAGGAGAGAGAAAGGTAAAAGGAATAATTAATAATAATTTGATCGTACCTAGGAGAAGGGTGAAATTGTCATCACAAACAAATACTGGTGTAAGAAGCTTTTTAGTGGTGTAAGAAATAATCTCTTTTCTTATTAAGAAACTAAGATGTTTTGAAATTGATGTTCTCTGTTCAGCATTCCACTTTGTCCATATTCCCCTACTTTGTAGAATGTCATGACCCTTCCCCTCCTGCTTCCTCGTCCTCTTCCTCCTACTATTAGTAGTATCTTGTTCCATGCCCTTCGTCCGTACTCTGTAGTATCTTAACGTGCCTCATAGGAAATGAGGTCAGCGAAACCGCCCTCACTTCTCTTGATTGACAGGATTGATGGAGCCTTCTTCTCCCAGATGTTAGTATTAAAATTTTATCCAAGAGGAAAACACATTAACTTAAGTTTTTTATGTGAAATCTGAAAGAGGTATAATTTATCTTTCAGTATGCAAGTACTGATAAAAAAGTGGCTTGAGACCTCGCGGTTCGTGCTTGGTAGCAATGGTCATACTCTATGATTTAAGTTACTAACTTTTTCGTTCGAAGAATTGCTGGGTAACACTTGAAAATTGAAGTATCAATGCTACTGTGTCCTCTGGTAAAAGTATTCACTTGGAGGAAATCTCTTCTTTCCCATTGGGCCCTCCTATAATCCTATCTCTGCATCATTTGAAAAGTCATGCTTATTCATTGCACAAACTGTTCTTTGTGTAAAAGGATGCATTTTTCAGGTCTGCTTATATATTGAAGCAGGAGAGCTTGCCCTCATCATACAAGTCGTTTCTCAACAACCAAGGTGGTAAAGATTTATCTATCCTGCAAGCGGTGAAAGAGATAGCAAGTGGCATGCCTTTTACTAATCTAGAGGCGGTAGAGAAGTATTATAAGGGGACAGGGGTCGACATTAAACTGGATCCGCAAATGAAATTTCCCTGCACGGTATGTCCTAATGTTACAACACTTCTTCTCTTCTATTCAACCCCTATATTGATAATTTTGAAAAACATTAACTACTTATTGGGAGTTCTGAAGACAGTATCTGTAGTTTTACGAACTTCATCAAGTTGAGAGTTCTAAGTTTGGTTCGTATGCATTGGTTGCCAGGAGAAGCCAAAGATCATGAAAGTTCATCTCTGTATAGAGAGTTTGACCATAACAATTTATAGTGTAGAGGTGTTCAATCTTTTTTGATGAAAATGTAAAGGTGTTCAATCATGAACTCTTTAATCTCTAATCCTGTTTCTCAAACAAGATTCTCTAAGTACTGAGGTTATATGCTTGATTTTGTCAAGTTTATGATTAATCAGGTTTTATCAGCAATATCTTGTAGCCAGCCATCTAGGTAGTATCATAGTTGCATCTATGCACCTTGGTTGGTTCCTTGTGTAAATGTGTTCGTTATGTACCACTTCTGTTTTTCATTCTACTAGCTAGAATATGGGGCACACGATGCATCTGGATTACCTGAATTTGAAATCAAACAAAAGGGGAGAAGAAGAAAAAAGGAAGTCATATTTGAAAGTTTTATTAACATGACAAAGCCACGGAGGAAATTTTAGTAAGAGAAACAGCTGTTCCAAATAATGAATCCAATATCATGGTTTCTTGTTTCAAGCTCTGTCTACTTCTCTACCATTTGGTCATTTCAGTGAGTTTGACACCATTGTTTACAAGAAGGGAGAAGTTAGAGAAGCATACAGAAGTAGAAATGGGGAAAGTAAAAGACGCATAAAGAAAGGGGGAGAAGTTACAGGTCGCTGGGGTTCACAGGAATTAGGAATTTGACCCTAGATAATTATCACCTTTTTCTTGGGCTTGAAGGGTGTATTTGGCTATTTGAAAGTGTGCCGGGTTTCACTTTTTGATTTCATCAAAATTGGTGCTGGCTTCCTATATTAGTATCAATATTTAACTAACTATCCATGATGTCAAGAGTAGATATTCTTATCTACCTAATTTTGTTGTCAGCGTTAGAATGTTATTCTTACCTCGACATAGCATAATTGTAAACTCCTGCAGGTTGTACATGGAAATCAATCATGCACTGGGCACTGTTTGTCATTCTTTATCCAAGCTTACAAAAGAGCGTTGCCTGTTTATCTTCCAGTTTATTTGATCCCTGCACTAATAGTTCATCGGCAAGGCCTCTTGAGAGGGTGAGTGCTTATTTGTTTTCTTTGGCCTCTTGTGATTCTCGATTTCTTATGCTTCTGAGAATGTCATAGAAGTATGATGTAGATTTTACTTGAACTGATAACATGGTCTGTTAGGGATTATCGTTCATATGATGTTCAAGCTGTGACTCTACTACATCTTCTAATATTGATTATATACGTTGAGCATTTGTTCTGGATTTTTATTGTTTCCCCGTAAAAGCACTTTCTATTTTGGTACTAGAAACTGAGTTGCAGGCTTGTAGGTTCGCGCTTTAACTACTTCCGGCATTGAAATAAATTTTTGTCCCGTCATACTTTTATTGTGGAATCACACTGTTCCATTTGCGTTAGTTCATCCTGCTACATAACAGATTCCTATCGAATCAGTCCCTTATAATATTCACTGCATACATTATTTAAGATCTTTACTTGTGCCTTCCGTTCCCTTCCTCCTGACCTTCCTTGACTGGGTTGCAAATCATTTATATTTTATTTCCTCCACTCTACAGCCCCTGGAAAATTTTGGGGAAAGGGCTTCTTGGTACGGCAAGATCCAGCTTGTTTCTTTCTGTGTATTGCTCATCCGCCTGGTAAGTATCTACTACGATGTACTACAATTTTGTTGTTTCTTATTAGCGTTTTACTCAGACTTGAACCATCATGGTTTGCATAAATTTGTATTGACTGATTGTCTCTTCCCTCTCAAGTCCTTGTCCCTATGTGACTTGTATTATAATTTGGCTTTTAACTATCATGGTTGGTGAGCATCACATTAGGAAGAGTTTTTTTTCCCTTTTGATGAATCACATTAGGAAGAGTTGCATTGCCTGTAGTTCTATTGTACGAGTGTTTCTGCAGTTCTCTACCATTTCTATACGGGTGGTTTAATTGCTGCTATTACCATATTTTCACACCATTTTCCCATGTTTAATGTCATCTGTTAGGGCGTGGACGTGCTTGCTCTTCAGGCTTTTTAAGAGATGTACCATCCCAATGGTGGCGATGGCAACGGTGAAACCTTTTTCTGGACTTATTTTTCATGGGAACTATATGCTAATAGGAGATTTATATTTCAAATTTACCAAGAGTCTGAAGGAAAATTTTCTTTTGCTTACAGTTTCCCACAGGTCTGGCCTTGGCAATCGAGAAGAAAAGCAGAAGGATAGAGATTTCACTGTACTGCCTGGCGCGAGCAATCGAGAGCTTCTTCACATGCATTGCAGATGCTGGATATTTGCCTCCATCAAAGAGACTAAAGAGAGCCGATGTATTGGTCTTCAGTGTTTCGACGGCCATCATTATGCACTGTTATGCCATGGAAAGAGATGTTTTTCGCTCGAAGTACTTGAATGTTCTTGACTGGGTCTTTGGCATCCCTCCGTCTCCTTCCGAGACCCCACGGAAGAAAGGATAGTAGCAGCAGCAGCAGCAGCAGCAGCAGCAGCAGAAAGCCACCCAAGTTTTGTTTGTATACCTTATCAAGCATTCATTGATGCATGGGGAAATAGGAGTAGCTTTAGTAGTAACAGCAGATTCAGACATTGTTGATTGTTTGTCTATTCACATCACCAACTTATTTAGTCGTAGAAGTGAACTGTGTTTTGGAATAACGATTTAGCCCAATATCAAGATCTCTTGGAACCATCATTATTTATCTGCAGATGCTATTGACACTTAATAAGCCAGCCATATATGTCGTGGGGGGTAATCTATTTTCCACAGCAATTGTCATCTCCATGAACTTTGTTCTGAACTGATTTCAATATAATCATAACCATACTAGTGCAAGCTATTAAGTATTAACATCAAATAAGCTAGCATGTTTCGGGGGATAACTTATTCCTCTTAACAAATTTTGGGGATAGCTATTCTTATTAGCAAATTGCCATATCGTAAACTGGACTGAATTCATAACAATACCGGTGTATAGCATTAGATCCCACTGTTTGTTATCAAATAAGCTAATTTGGGGGATAACACATTTTGAGGATAATATCTCCTCATTAGCATCTTGCCATCTCCATATAACTACATGGTGGACAGAATTCATGTCCATGGGTCAATCCTAGGGCACCAGATTCCTCTAGCGGATAACCTATTCCCAGAGCAAGCTAATTGATACATAGATTTGTAGCTAAAAACATTAAGCAAAATCGAGTACAAAAAACACACCAGAAAACCATTAAGGGAGCTGGAATTGGGTTTAACCATCAAATCATTCAAATGCAGGCAGAAATATCACATTTACAGATCCAGAAAAACCCAAATTGGACAAAGTTATACCTCCTCTTTCTTTCACCAGTAGAACAATCAAACAAAACATGATCAATCAAAACCCTAATCCCTCTTTTCCAAAACCTGATTTCATTTTCCCAATCAACAATTCAGACCTCATCTTCATGGAGTAGCATGTTGGGGATGCCCTTACTGACGGGGAAGCGGCGGTCAGTCTCCGGGCAGACGAGAGCGCCTTCTTCGAGGTGGAGCTGGAGGAGAGCGCGGTGGTAGCGGCGGAGGAAGTCGTCGGAGTCGAGCATGGAGGGATCGGCTTCTTCGGGGAGGTCGGCGTAGCCCATGGTCTTGGAGGCGGCGACGAGGGCTTTCCAGTCGATCTTGGAGAACATGTTGCGGAGGAAGTCGGGGTTGAAGTCTACCTCCTTCTCCACCACTTTCACCGCTTCGATCCGGAGAGGGAAGCCGTTGACCACGCCCTTTATGTTGGAGGATAGCATGTTGTGTGTTAGTAGCCTCATCTCTCTCGATTTGCAGTTCCGGCGACTGAAGAATGAACTCACTGAACTTGAGAGACCCTCTAGCAGAACAGCAGGACCCGGTTTCTTCTTAAAACCCTAGTCTAGGGTTAAACGCAGGATAAAAGACACTTCCCACCCCCTTCGGCTTGTAAAATGATTCTACGACTTTCACCGCTCGAATGTGCTGACAATATGGTCCGATCTGAAGTCCGAGCGATCCGAGCCGTGAATGTGGATCGGATTTGGATCTTGAAAGCCAGTCCCGATCGGATTTGGATTTGTATCTGGGGGCGGATTCACCGGGTTCCGACCCGATCCGACATATAGACGCGCTTTAAAAATATACCCATATTACCTCACCACTACAATTTCAAGAAGAATACAATAGTATCTCCAACATATAAAACTCTTTCTTTTGTGTTTTAGGTTTCATAACTCATAAACATGTCTTAGCGTATGAAATAGTGTTTATTTTTTTATGTTATTTTTACATTTTATTGCCAACTCGAGTTGGATCCGATCCGAATTCGATTGTACCATGTACCATATGGATCTACGGATCGAATTTGGATCTACGGATCTGAAATCCGATCCAATCTGATCCGAATCCGCTGTCGATCCGAACGGATCTGGATCGGATCTGGATCCGATTTCTCCTGGTCGGATCTGGGTCGGGAAGGGCCTGATCCGATCCATTGCCATCCCTAGTGCTAAACTACTTTAAAAAAAAAAATAGTGATAAACAAAAGATACTTATGGGAAAAAAATAGGTAGGAAGTATGTTTCTAAAACTAGGTAGGTATGCCAATGAGAAGTTTACACGTGGCAGTCATCTATTTTTGCTAACGGAAAAGCAAAACTATGTTAGCAGCTAACCCTCCGTTTCCCCCTATCTCTCTCTCCCTTGTCAATCCCCATCCGTAATTATCTCTTGTGCTCTCTCTCTCATCATTGGACGCAGACGAAGGATGTGGAACCCAAGTCGGAAATTCATCGAAAAAGCGGATTCACAAATAACTTTAGACGAACTTTTCACTTATTTCAACACAACCAAGACGAGGATCATAAGATGGGAAATCACAACAATAATTTTGTCTAATGAGATTAAATTTCTAGATTATGAATCAATTCTAGCATGGCGTTGATACTAATATAGAAACGAATGGAGGTAGGAAGGAACTATGACAAAAATCAGAGATAGAAAAGAGATGCCAAGGAAGAACCACTAAGTGAGAGAGAGAATCGGTTTGAGATTCAGATTGTGGAGGTACAGTGAGAGAGGGAAACGTCTCCTAAAAAAAGTGAGAACGAGAGAGAGGGGGAAACGGAGGATAGACCAACGAAGGTTTGTTTTCGTAGAACTAGCTCATCAGTAAATGCCCCCCTATCTACACTTGGGAAAGAGAAACAGTTGTGAGAAAATCAGAGAAAAATGTCGGGTTTTGATTCATGGATGCGCAACGGAAACAATAATTAACCATGCAAAACCGTCCATGGATCACAAGTCAAGAGACATAACGATGGTAAAGGAAGAAATCAATAACACACCTTAGGGTTCTCCTTTGATGACTTCAAACGCGAATTGTGTCACGTCTCTACGGTTGATCCACGCCTAGAGGTGAGATCTAGATCTTCCAATCCTTGATGCTAGCCCGGAAAGAGGAAGAGGAAGAAGAATCACGCAACAATGGAGCACCAAGGTGGGGCGCCACCTCCATGTGAGGCCGACGGGTAGGGGGCGGTCCCATTGGGGGTTCGGCCCTCTTTTGGGACTTGCTCTCTCTCCTTGCTTTGTTCTCTCCTTTCTTCTATTATATAGATGTGTGTTTTTTTTGTAGAGAGAAAAATAAGCTAGGAGTGTTCTTTATATAGTCCAACAACTCCTTGTCCTACTACATAAAGAACCCCTCTCCTAATCCTACTCAAGTTCGGATTAGTCCCTTTTGCAAAAATAGTCCTTCTCATGTCAATACATGGATTAGTTCTATTTGCAAATTAATCCTAATCATGTCTCTACATGAATTAGGCCACCTTGGCATATCCTAATCATGTCTATACATGGATTAGTCCAACTTGCATATTAGTCATACTAAGTTAGCAAGTTGTTGCGATTTGATCATTTTAATTAATTAATCATATTAATTAATTAATTCCCATGTCTAGTTCACCCCTATATGGCGTGTGCCCCATAGGTTTTATTTAGTTGGTAGTAACTATTTACTAATATGGAGCGGCCTCTAGCAAGACATCCATTCTAGCCAACAAATAGAATAGTCATCATGACAAACCTTGTGCAAGTATTTGTCTCATCCCTTTGTCCCAATATCCCGATTGGACACGAGACATACAAGTCACACTCGTATATCCAATCCATAGTTTCTCGATCCATGGGAATAGCCTTATTCGTGCAAATAACATCAATATCCCATATTGATTTATTTGAGTCTGGCCAGACATTTTATAAGCACTATCCCTCGAGTGGCCTAGGATATTTGCTCCCGTTATGTGGGAGGGACAAATCCTATCTACGTACACTACGATCTCTAAGCTTGCTTCTTATTGTATCCAGTACACGCCTTTATAACTACCCAGTTACGGTGTAGCGTTTGACGCTACCAAAATCACAATAATCCACAACTAGAATATCTAGTGATTTCAAGTCTAAGGATGACAATACCGTTGCACCACGAGAAGCGCTTGTGACTTAACATAACGTGTATGTAGCCTTCTCGGAGATGGGTCAATCCAGTATGCCATTACTCCTAATGCATACCCATGTGTTGGATCATGATATCTCCATATCAATCCAACCCCATACTAGTCTATAGATGATTGTCCTATTAATCATTATAATCGACTAGGGATATTTAAGAATATAACACTTATATTCTAAGGACTTCATTCATGTTAACATATCTCCATATCGATAACATAATGAATCGTAAATCCATAAATGTCACAATTAATTGATTGCCTCTAGGGCACAATTCCAACAAAAAATACAAACATGAATATGCCATAAAAGAAAAGGCAAGTTATCTACCGTGACGAACATCATTTGAATTTGTTTAGAGCGCTGAGGAGGCACCACATTTGACACAAACACAAACAAGTTAAACCCTGGAAGTTTTGGAAGACGGATGCTGTGTAAAATGTGGGATGGCTGGCGAGACCTTGATTAGTGGCGGAATATTTTACTCCGGAATAAGGCGTTTATGGGAATTTTTCTCCAATTTATAAGAAAGACTCATTAAAAAACTATGGCTCTTGTAGCTCATTGTGATTTGGAGTTGCATCAAATGCATGCAAAGCCCACTTTTTTGAACATGAATTTAGATGAGGATATCTATATGGATCAATCTGAGAGATTTACAAAGGCAGGCCAATAACACTTAGCTAGAAAATTAAAGTAGTCCATATACAAACCTAATTAATCTTCAAAACAACGGTCTAAGTTCAGTGATACTATTGCTTATTTCGAATTTGTGGAAACATTTTTCACCACTGTATTTGTCTGAAGATCAGTCACAACAAGTCTATATTTCTGTTTGTGGATAATATTTTGTTAGCAGTAGTGATCTTGTTTTACTTCATGAAACTAAAGAATGTCTTACCAAGAACTTCAAAATGGTTGATATGGGAGAGGAATCATTGTAAAGAGATTATTAGATATCTATTTGTGATTCGCTGTTATCTCAGAAAGGCTATATCAACTGAGTCTTTGAAAGCTATAATATGCAGTCTTCAACCACAGATACACCTATAACTGAATGTGACAACTGAAGTGGAAGTCAATGCCCAATGAATGAATTTGAAAAGCTACACCCTATACATCATTTGTTAATAGTCTAATATATGCACAAACTTGTACTAGAATTTTGTTGTGGGTGTACTTGGAAGATGTCAATGTTACCCAAGTACCGAACATTGAAAAGGGACAAAGGAAGTTTTGAGATATCTTCATGGAACGGAGGATTACATAATCACTTAAAAAAATTTGGATCAATTAGAGATTATTGGCTAGTCGGACTCATATTTTCTAGTTGCTTGGATAGTAAGAAGTCCACATCGAGCTTTTGTATTCCTACTTTCTGGTGGAGAAATTCGTGGAAGGGTGTTAAGAAAACAATTACAACTTCGTCCACGATGGAGGGTGGGTTTGTTACATTTTTTGAGGCCTAGTCATGCTATATAGTTGCATAATTTTATCTCATGACTAGTGACTGTTGACTCAATTGCCAAGATGTATATTGTGATAACACCACAATTGTCTTCGTTTTGTAAAATGTAAAGTATCCATGTGGTTCTAACCATATAGACCTTAAATACCTAGTTGTCAAAAAACGAGTGCATAAGCAACAAGTGTCATGATTGTTGATCCATTAACGAAAGCATTGTTCCCAAAAACTTATGAGGAACATGTTGTTAGGATGGGCCTGTTGAGCAATGCTTGACTTGTATCTAGTGGTTATGTATTGTAACTGACACTTGACGCGCCTAGATTACACGTGTGTCGCAAGTATACGTTCAAGTAGTATTTTGGAGTATGAAGGGGTGTACAGTAGGTAGAAATACAGGATCAATACTCTAGAAGGGTGGGGAGGGGCGGGGGGTTGAATAGAGTATGCAAACTTTTGCCAAACTTTGGAAGAATAGTGATTTCAAAAGATTTGTAAAGAGATTCAAGGCCTTGAAAAGAGTTTCAAGCCCTTGGAATAAAACAGTTAGAGTAAACAGAAGAATAAGCCTATTTCAAGGCCTTGAAAAGAGTTTCAAACCCTTGAAATGAAACTGTTTTGAATGCTGCAAAAGTTCTAAGTTTGTGATTGAAAAGTAAATGCAAGAGAAACAAGATATATAGAGTTCACTCCACTTGGACCTACGTCTCTACCTCAGGGATCTTCTCCATGTAGGATTTTCAACTCAATTCTTATTAATCCACAGCTAAGCCCTAGATCTCAAGCACATAGAGATGCCTTACTCTGTTACAGCTTGTGGTTCTCACTAACCTATCTAGTTCCTGCTCTAGCTATCTGATTAACTAAGAATTCTCTATTGTTCACCTTGAACAATCGTTGAGAATGTAAATATAAGTATTAAGAGAATGATATAGCAATAGAGTTCAGAAATGAAGAACACAGAGAGTGAGACTGCAATGAGAGTGCAGTGTTCTTCAAATGCTTGGATTGGGACAGAATGATCTGTCCTTGAATGTAGTTTGAGTGTCTCTAGATTTTGCCCGTTGTGTTCTCTTCTAAATGCTTCAAACTGAGCTCCTTATATACAGCTCATTTGATCTGCAAATCTTCAAGATTTTCAGCAACAAACTTTCATATTTTGTAGGCAACAACTTTGACTTCTCTAACAGTCTTCTCCAACGGATAGTTGCTCAGTATCTTCAGGGATACTGATTTGATCTTGTTCATAATCATGTTGAGAAGCTGTTACAATCATTATATTGATTATATAATCAAATCATCTCAGAATATCCTTCCCTGCAAAACTCAGGTTAGGAAATAAATCATGTGAAATAGGAAATAAACTTTCCCTGAAAAACTAAGTCATGCATATAAGGCTCCATCAGTTTCAAGGCCTTGAAATAGACTAGCTATTTCAAGTCTTGAACCTGTATTGAACTTACAATCTCCCCCTTGGTGAAAGACAAAACCATAGTCTTCCAGTCTGTTTGATACTGTTATCTGCAACAAATACTCATTAGCACATAGCAGAATTAATCATATAAAATCAACACATCATGTCCAAAATATCAAACTTATTAAACTGAAAAAGCAAGTAACATCAAAGTTTTCAGATAATCCTAACTGACCAAAACCAGGTCACTTAAACAGCAGAAAAAAGCAAATAAAAACCTAAATTTCTCCCCATTTTTGACTTTGATAAAAAAAAGAATGAAAAAATGTTGGATCAGTGTTTGGAAAGATTATAAAAAGTGAAGTTTTTGAAAGATAAAATTTTCAAGGCTTTGGAAAGGAGTTCAAGGCCTTGAAAAAGAGAGAAAAAAGAGTAGGCAAGAATTAAGGGGTAGGGTCTTCATCTCCTTGCTTCTCTGCATCCTCTTCCTGACTATCTTCCTCATCATCCTGTTCTTCTTCTTGTTGAGCCACATCATCATATTTTTCACCTTCTCCCTCAAACAAATCAGCATCAGTCACAATCTCTGGCACATTGGGCTTCTTAGGTTTCTTCTTCTTGAGGTCTATGAGCAGTGCACCTGAATCTGGACTGTCTTTTTCTTGATCTTCATCCACTTGTTCAATGTCCACCTGCTTGCCTTTACCTTTGACCTGAGCAGTCCTATCCGGAGTTGAATGCTCAATGGGTAGATCCTTTGCTGATTCAGCCTTTTTGGTACTCTTCTCAGCTTGAGACACTTCCTCAGCCACATCAAACAATGTCATACTCCAGAACATGTTTTCAACCATATACTTCACCTGTGTGAGATCAGTGTCAAACCCATGTTGATTCTCCTTTACCTCATCAATATCCATCTGAATTTCTTTCAGCAACTGGAGGGTCAAGGGGTTATCTTGAGACTGAGAGGTTTGGCTAGAAGTGGGAGTTAAAGATTTTGGTTTGAGAAATTTCTTGGAACCCAAGTCTTCCTCTATTAATTCTGCGTATAGCTTCCAAACTTTAGCACTGGTTTTCACCACACCAATCTTCTCAAAATCCTTCTCATTGAGCATACCAAAACCAGTAGTCACTGATTCTTCCCTATCAGTTGGAATTTCAAATTGTCGGAATAATAAGGTGAGCAAGTTGGCATATGGGAAAGGGTGTTTTCTTTGGTTGGTTTGGCTATAAAGCATGTGTTTCATCGCCAGTTTTGGAAGATCAATTTCATAGCCATGCATAACCAAATACATATAGTACAACACCCTATTAGTTACCAGTTCCTTTGAGTGTTCCCTAGGTACCACACATCTCATCAATATGGTAAACAAAACTTTGGGTTCAACAGTTAGCACATAGTGGGTTAACTGCTTAGATGAGACAGGGGTATTTGATAGAAAGAACTCTTCTTTTGCTAGTTCCAGGGCTTCACTCTTAGGAGGGTAGTTACTAGTGTCATATCTCTTGGGACATCCTAGAACATTTTCAAACTCATCATGATCTAGTTCCATGTCAATGCTAGCAACCTTAGTATGAATCACCAGATTTGCCGAATTTTTGAGGTATTTCATGTTTAGGTAAAAGAATCTGGTGAGTCAAGGGTAATCTAACTCTGGAGGATTTAGAATAAACCAAATAGAGATTTTCCTCAAAATTTTGATTCATTCCAGATTCATACCATGTAACATAGGCATACTAACCAGACTACAGAAAGCAACTGGTCTAGAAGCAAATCCATCAAGCCATTGACCTCTAGAAACAATAGTAATGAACCATGTACTATCAGGGGCTGATTTCTTACCAGTGGATTTCTTCTTCTCTGAATATATCTGCAGGGCCTTTTCTATTTTCTTACCTGGTTCATCTTCTGATTCATCCTATGTAACATTTTCCTTTCCTTTTCCCTTGTCTGCTTTGTCAGCCTTCTTCTTTGTCTTCTTGGGGCTACCAATCTGAATACCCTTCAGTGTGCAGACTCCACTGCCTTCTTCTTCTTGCTAGACTGGGGTCTCATCTTTCTTGGCCTTTTTCTTGGCAGGAGGAGGAGTTATGTCTTCTGCAGTAGGGGTTTTTCAACTGGAATTCCCACTAATGGTTTCAACCTCTTCCACATTGGTCTTTCTTTTCTTCTCTGTTGCAGCCTTCGACCCACCAGCCATCTTGATTCTGTCTCAGGCTCTTCTGGTGCTCATTGGGGTTTGGAGAAGAAGAGATAGGTAGGATAGATACGAAGGAGAGAAAGAAAGAAGGAGATAAATAGAAGAGAGTTTCAATTTAAAAAGGAAACAAAATATTTTCTCTGAGCTTTGAAGATCTGATAAATCAAAAAGATTTAAAATTGTGTGTGCCGTTGGAAATAAAAGATAAAATACTATTTTGTCTGAAAAGGGATTTTCAAAATTGAGGGGCAACATTGAGCAATTATCGACAAACATAACACCCTACATTGAAAAATCCAGAATTATTGAGAAATTAACATGCAGTCTTATTTTCAAGGCTTTGGAAATGGTTTCAAGGCCTTGAATAGCTATATCATGTAATGCACATATACTCAAAGCTTTGAAAGGATTTTCAAGGCTTTGAAAATCAGTTCAAACCTTTGAAACACATAATACTTACCTGATTCTCCCCCTAAACCAAAGATTCCTTATTTATCATGCCTTATGCCAATCTTAAGGCTGATAATCTTTCATCTGGAAATGGTTTAGTGAAGATATTTTCAAACTGAAAGTTAGTAGAAACAAATTCAAGTACAATATCACCTTTCTCTGCATGATCTCTGATGAAGTGATGTCTAACATCAATGTGCTTTGTTCTTGAATGGTGAACTGGATTCTTTGTCATTGATATTGCACTTGTGTTGTCACACTTGATAGGTATATCTCTGAAATAAAATTCAAGATTTCTCATTTGTTGTGCTAACCATAACACTTGTGAGCAGCAAGCTCCAGCTGCTATGTATTCAGCTTCAACTGTTGATAGTGCAACTGAGTTTTGCTTCTTTGAATGCCAGCTGATTAAAGATTATCCAGAAATTGACAGCATCCTGATGTACTATTTCTATCAACTTTATATCCTGAAAAATTAGCATCTGAATAGCCACACAAAGAGAAGTTAGAATGTTTAGGATACCAAATCCCTAAGTCTTTGGTACCATTGAGATATCTAAAAATTCTTTTAACTGCAGTCAAGTGTGATTCTTTAAGATCAGCTTGAAATTTAGCACACATGCACACACTGAACATGATATCTGATCTACCAGCTATGAGGTAGAGTAATGATCCAATCATAACTCTATACTCTTTTACATTCACACTCTTACCAGATTCATCCTTGTCTAAAGACAGTGTACAGCTCATGGGGGTCTTAATCTATTTTGACTGAGACATATTATGTTTGCTTAGCAAGTCCTTTGTGTACTTGCTTTGATGTAGGAATATGCCTTTCTTCATCTGATGAATTTGAAGTCCAAGGAAGAAGTTCAATTCACCCATGAAGCTCATTTCAAATTCCCTGCTCATAAGACTTGAGAATTCCTTGCACAGAAGATCACTAGTAGCTCCAAACAGAATATCATTAACATAAATTTGAACTACAAGCATATCTTTCTCATGAGTCTTTATGAAAAGGGTATTGTCTACTAATCCTCTTTTGAAATCATTTTCAAGTAGAAACTTTGACAATCTTTCATACCAAGCTCTTGGAGCTTGTTTTAAACCATAAAGAGATTTGTCAAGTTTGTAAACATGATCTGGAAAATTGTCATTTTCTAAACATGGAGGTTGAGGAACATAAACTTCTTCTTGCAGACAGTCATTTAGAAAAGCACACTTCACATCCATTTGAAATAGTTTCATGTTTTTGTGAGATGCAAATGCAAGTAGAATTCTAATTGCTTCTAACCTGGAAACAGGAGCAAAATTTTCTTCATAGTCAATATCTTCTTCTTGATTGTAGCCTTGAGCTACCAATCTAGCTTTGTTCATGATTACCTTTCCATTCTCATCTAACTTGTTTCTGAATACCCATCCGGTGCCAATGACAGACTGATTTCTTGGTGGAGGAACTAGATTCCAGACCTTGTTCCTTTCAAACTCATTGAGTTCACTTTACATTTCTATAATCCATTCTGCTTCTTGTAATGCTTCCTTCACAGTTGTAGGCTCTACAAGAGAAATAAAAGCATTAAAAGCACACATATTTTTCAACTGTGATCTGGTTTTTGTACCAGTGGTTGGATCAGAAATAATGTTATCAGCAGGATGAGATGAGAGATATTTGAATCTCTTTCTTGGTGTTCATGGTTCAGGCTCTCCAGTTTGATTCTCAAGTCTCTGAGAACTTGAAGTAGTAGGTTGTTCTGTTGTTTTCTCTAAAGATTATGTTTCAAGGCTTTGAACCTTAGTTTCAAGGCCTTGAAAATGCCTATCTTGTTCCTGTGACATTTCCATGGATCCTTTTGAGGATTCTTCTTCAGTATCTGAATCATGCTTGTTCAGATTGAGATTTGCAAAACCATCACTCAAAGAACCATCATAACTTTCATAAAAAATGAATTATTTACTCAACATGCTTGGTTCTCTTATTATAAATTCTATAGGCTTTTCTTGTCTTTGAATAGCCAAGAAAAATACATTCATCACTTCTTGCGTCAAACTTACCAAGATTGTCCTTACCATTATTGTCGACAAAACAAGTACAGCCAAATGGTTGAAGTAAGAAATGTTTGGCTTTCTTCCTTTGAATAGCTCAAAGGGGGTCTTCTTCAGAATAGGCCTGGTCAAGCACCTGTTACGAATATAGTTTGCTGTATTCATAGCTTCTGCCCAATAGTACTTTGGCAACTTGTTTTCCAAAAGCATTGTTCTTGACATATCTTCAAGAGTCCTATTCGTTCTTTCAACTACTCCATTATGTTGAGGAGTTCTAGGAGGATAAAAGTTGTGAGAGATGCCATGCTTAGAACAAAATACATCAAACTCAAGTTGATCAAACTCTCTACCATGATCACTTCTGATTGAAGCAATAGAAAGGTTTTTCAATGTTTGAAGTTTTCTACAAAGCTTTGAAAATTCAAAGAGAGATTCAGATTTTTCTTTTAGAAACATTACCCAAGTATTTCTAGAGAAATCATCAACAATAATGTACTTCTTACCCTTTGGAGTTGGAGTTCTCATAAGACCACAGAGATCCATATGCAATAGTTTAATGTGTCTAGTAGTACTTACAAAGTTATTTGACTTGAATGAGCTTCTAGTTTGCTTGCCTTGTGCACATGCCTTGCATACTTCTTCACCTTTGAACTTGAAATAGGGTACTCCTCTTACTAAGTTCTTGGAAACTAACTTGTTCAAGGTATACAAGCTGATGTGTCCCAACTTTTTTTGCCAAAGCTTTGAATCTTCTTTCAAGTCCTGAGACACTTCAAGTTTTCACATGCAACTTTGTTAGTTTGAAAAGTATAAACATTGTTTGATCTAGAGGCTGTGAGGATGCAATTGCCAGATTTCTCATTTTGCACCACACATTTCTCTTTATCAAATATAGCCTTGTTTCCATTGTCACAAAGTTGAGATACACCAAGCAGATTAAATTTCAAGCCATCAACTAGATATACATCATAAATAGAATTTTCAGAATTGTACCAACTTTACCAATACCAAGAATATTGCATTTGCCTTTGTCACCAAGAGTAATTGATCCTTCTGATTGCTCTTTCAGGCCTGAAAATAGATATCTCTTTCAACTCATGTGTCTTGAGCAACCACTGTCCATGAACCATTTTTGCTCTTTGATCTTGGTGACACCTTGAAAACACCATTCACTGCCTTCCCCAGCTGTTAGAACAAGTGCTGAATTTAGATTCATATTCAGGGTCAACCATGTTAGGTGGTCTAACCCCTTTAGGAACCCAAATCTTTCTAACTTGTCCTTTGAGTTGGAAGGGAAAAGTGTTCTTCATTATGTGAGGTCTCTTCTTCTAAAGGGACAAGTCATCTTAACATGACCAATCTTATTGCATTAATGGCACTTAGGAGATGTTTTGCTTCCAGCTTTCACAAATCTGGTATTGTTTTTATTTGGAAAATTTGGAATGTATCCAATACCAGTTTTGTGAACAGAATTTAAGCTAACTCCAAGAATTAAGTTCAAGTTTTGTTCTGAACCTGCAAGTTTTCCTTTGACCAAATCAGATTCTTGAAGTTTCTCAGTCAGAGTAGTCTTTTGTTTATCCAATTCATCAACTTGATGTCTTAGATTAACAATGCTGTCACTCGAGAGAGAGAGAGAGAGTTCTCAGTGACTACTTCGTTGACTTGTGTTTTCAAGGCTTTGAAACAGGTTTTCAAGGCCTTGAAATCACTGTTAGTTTTCTTCAGAGAGATTTCAATATTATGATTTACACAAACTAGATGTAAATTTTCTTTTGCTTGCTCATGAACTTTTTCTTTCAAAACTCTAATTTCTTTCAGATAGTCCTCTTCATTTAAAAGCATTGTTCTAAGATAATCAGAGAGAGCTTTTATTGGTGTCGAAATCAAGCAGTTTACCATTACCTCAATGTTCTTTTTAGAACTTTCATCTGTTGGAAATAGGTGCCCTAGAGGCAATGTATATTTAGTATGAACAATGTTTTGGCTAGAATATTCATTTATTAATTATTGTGATATTTAATATAATGAAGTCCTTAGATACAATGTGTTGTTTATCTTAAGTATCCGTAGTTCATTGTATTGATTAATAGGACGATCAAATATATACTAGTATGTGTGTAGATTGATATGGAGATATCAAGTCTAACACATAGGTATGCATTAGGAGTAATGGCATACTGGATTGACCCACGACGAGCAGGATACATTAGATTATGTCAAAGTCACAATCGCTTGTCGTAGTGCCAGTAATATTGTAATCCTTAGACTTGAAGTTACTTGATACTCTAGTTGTGGAACATCATGCTTTGATTTTATCCAACGTTGCGCCTTAACCAGGCAACTATAAAGATATCTATCAGGCATGATAGGAAGCAAGCTTAGGGATCTTAGTGATGTAGAGAGGGTTTGTACCTCCCGCTTAATGGGAGAAAATATCCATGGCCACTCGAGGGATGGTGCTTATTGAATGTCTGGCCAGACTCAGATAAATCAATATGGAGATATTGATGTTATCTACTTGCATAAGCATAATCCCAGGATCGAGAAACTATGGATTGGATATACGAGTGTGACTATTATGTCTCGTGTCCAATCCCGATATAGAGACAAAGGAATAACGCAATATGTGATTATTAGGCACAAGATTTTTCGGGATCACTGACTTATTTCTATTAGTTGGGTGACATGGATGTGTTGCTAGACACCGCTCCATGTAAGTAATAATTACTACCAACTAAGTAGAAACATATGGGGTCACACACCGGATGGATTAAATTGGAAATTGGTATTAATTAGTTGGACTAATTAATAAAAGGATCATAATGCAACCACAAGCAAACTTAGTGGGACTAATTTGCATGTGGGCTAATCCATGTAAGGACATGATTAGTTTTGGGGCCTTTATGTAGTTAATAAAGAGTTATGACTATATAAAGGATCTCTAGATTGTTAATAATCAACACACAAGTCATTATTTGAGAGAACTTAACAAAGCAAGAGAGAGAAAACAAATTGGGAAGGCCGAACCTCCCCAACCCGTCCGCCCCCTTTGCTGTCGGCCACCACAAGGCACGACCGAGTGCCTTGTTTTGCGTGATCTCCTTCCTCCTTCTTCCATTGCTAGCACATCGCGGTGAGAAGGATTCCAATCAAGATCCAAGGTGTGGATATTCATAGCGACGAAGACACTATTCTTCGTGTGATCTCCCAAACCAAAAGGTACACATCTTCTATGCTCGCATCATGTTATGTTTGTCTCTTCCTATAATCCTTGGTGGGCTTTGAGTAGGAATTTTTGTTATTTTGATGCGTTACCTACGTCAAAACCCAACGTCATCATGCTTGGCCATAGAGCATAGGTTGGCATGTTCTTCTTCAGATTCTGAGTCACTTGAGGTGTCTGAATCACTCCATGAAGCTATCATAGCTTTCTTTCTTCTATCATGATCTTTCTTCTGAAAGTTCTTGCTTTTCTTGTATGGACAGTCTCTGATCAAGTGTCCTTCATCGCGACACTCAAAGCAATTCATGACTTTAGCCTTATTACTATGTGAAGAAGATTTACCTTTGTAGTCTTGGCTACTGGAGGATATATGTTTATTTCTATTAAAGTCCTTGTTTCCAAAGCTTTTCTTCATTTTAAGAATTCTGGTCAAGGCTTTGGAAATCAAAGCAATTGCATCTTCATCATCATCCTTAGTTTCAAGGCTTTGAAATTTCTCATTCCCCTTAGCCTTGAGAGCCAAGTTCTTGACACCTTCTGGTAGTTCTCCATAAACTTCATTCATGGATATTTCATGTGTAAGGAGCTTCCCTTGTAGGTCATCAAGTTGGAGTGATGAGAGATCTTGAGCTTCCTCAATAGTAGTAGTCTCTGGTTCATATTTTGCCTTTGGAAGACTTCTTAGAATCTTCCTCACCTTTTCTTCATTGGAATATGTTTTCCCAAAGAATCAAGGTTGTTGACAATGTCAGTGAAACTTTTGAACATGTCTCTGATTGACTCGTCTCCATTCATCTTGAATAGCTCATATTGCTTCAGATATATGTTGATCTTGGTTTGCTTGACTTGGATGGTTCCTAAAAAAGTGAACACAAGATTATCCCAGATCTCCTTGGCAGTTTTGCAACTTGAGATCCTGTTAAATTCATCTGCACTCAAAGCACAATATAAGAGATTCATAGCTTTATAATTCTTTGAAAATTGCTCTAACTCAGATAAAAAAAGAGAGTCATTAGATTTGGGAGTTCTAATCCCATCCTCTGCTGTATAGAAAGTGTGAGGATCATTCTGAATGATAGTCCAGAGTTCCATATCTTGATCAATAATGAACATTTTCATCAAAGCTTTCCAGTGGACAAAATTGTCTCCACAAAAGAGAGGAGTCTGTTAGCAGCTCTTCCCTGTGAGAAACAACCATCACCTACACTACTCACAAGATGGTTAAATCTATGCAGTGATACAAGATCTGATACCAATTGAAGGGGTGTAAAGTAGGTAGAAATACATGATCAATACTCTAGAAGGGGGCGGGGGTGAATAGAGTATGCAGACTTTTGCCAAACTTTGCAAGAATGGTGGTTTCAAAAGATTTGTACAGAGATTCAAGGCCTTGAAGCCCTTGTAATAAAGTAGTTAGAGTAAACAGAAGAATAAGTCTATTTCAAGGCCTTGAAGAGAGTTTTAAACCCTTGAAATGAAACTTTTTTGAATGCTGCAAAAGTTCTAAGTTTGTGATTGAAAAGTAAATGCAAGAGACACAAGATATATAGAGTTGAGTCCAGTTGGACCTACGTCTATACCTTAGGGATCTTCTCCCTGTAGGATTCTCAACTCAATTCTTATTATTCCACAGCTAAGCCCTAGATCTCAAGCACAAAGAGATGCCTTAGTCTGTAACAGCTTGTGGTTCCCACTAACCTATCTAGTTCCTACTCTAGCTATTTGATTAACTAAGAATTCTCTATTGTTCACATTGAACAATCCTTGAGAATGTAAACAGAGGTAGTATAAGAATGATATAGTTCAGAAAATGAAGAACACAGAGATTGAGACTGCAATGAGAGTGCAGTGTTCTTCAAATGCTTGGATTGGGATAGAATGATCTGCTTCTTTTTTTCTTGACAATCCTTGAATGTATTTTGAGTGTCTCTAGCTTTTGCCCGTTGTGCTCTCTTCTAAATGCATATGAAATGGGAGTATGCAGATAGATATGCAGCACATATACTCTAGAAGGGGAGGGGGGGTTGAATAGAGTATGCCAACTTTTTGCAAAACTAGGTGGAGGAGAATAAATTCCTTGAAGAGCAGTGAAGTTCAAGGCCTTGAAAACAGTTTCAAGCCTTTGAAGTGAAATACAGTTTGAAATAAAACATACTAGTTTGAATGTTGTAAAAACTATGAATGTAAATGAACAATAAATGTAAAAAGACAAGTGATTTATATAGTTTAGTCCACTTGGACCTATGTCTCTACCTCAAGGATCTTCTCCCTGTAGGATTTCCAACTCAATTCTTATTAATCAAAAGCTAATCCGAAGATCTCAAGCCCATAGAATTGCCTTACTCTGTTACATCTTGTGGTTCTCTCTAACCTATCTAGTACCTGCTCTAGCGAACTGATTGACTAAGAATTCTCTATTGTTCACCTTAAAAAATCCTTGAGAATGAAATGAAGAAGTATTACAAGAATGATCTACAAATAAATCACAATACAGAAGAACACTAAAGTGTAGAACTGCAGTGAAGAGTGCAGTGATCTTCTGTGAGATGAATTGTGAGAATGATGAACTTATTTGATGTTTGTCAATCCAGAAATATGTCTCTCTTTTTGCCCATTGAATTTCCTCTCTTGTTTCTTCAAAATGAGCTCCATTTATACTGTTTGAAGCTCCGCAAATCTTCCCAGATTTTCAGCAACAACTTCCTATTTTGTAGGCAACAAACTTTGACTCTCTTAACAGCCTTGATAGTTGATCACAATCTTCAGAGATATTGTTGTGATCTTGTCATTAAGCAATCTGAGAAGCTGTCATAAGTCTTTGATTGATCACAAAATCATCATTTCTCATTATTTCCTTTCCTGCAAAAGCCATATTAGGAAACCAATCCTGCACATTTAGGAAATTAAATTTCCCTGCAAAACTAAGTCAAACTGATGGATTAAAACATGTTAGATATATCAGAACAGTTTGTCTTTCATCATCAAATAATAACACATCAAGAACAGGGGTGATAGAGATAAAATCAAATAAGAAGAGTTGAGAAAAACTCCCCCTTAGAACATGCATACATGTCAGACAGTTTCAAGGCTTTGAATCCTGGTTCAAGGCCTGTGAAACCTGATTCAAGGCTTTGAAAACTGGTTCAAGGCCTTGAAATAACTAAGTTTTTCAATTCCATGAAACCTGTGACCTTACAGCTTCAAATTGAGCTCCTTATATACAACTCATTTGATCTGCAAATCTTCAAGATTTTCGGCAACAATTTTTCCTATTTTGTAGGCAACAACTTTGACTTCTCTAACAGTCTTCTCCAACAGATAGTTGCTCAGTACCTTCAAGGATACTGATTTGATCTTGTTCATAATCATGTTGAGAAGCTGTTACAGTCATTAGATTGATTATAGAATCAAATCATCTCAGAATTTCCTTCCCTGCAAAACTCAGGTTAGGAAATAAATCATGTGAAATAGGAAATAAACTTCTCAGTCAAACAGATGGATTAGATAGTTTTAAACATGTCAAAATACTTTGTCTTTCATCATCAAGAAATGATAGATCAAGCACAAGGGTTTAGGAGTTTAAACAAAATCAGAAACTCCCCCTAAGTTCATGCATATAAGGCTCAGTCAGTTTTAAGGCCTTGAAATAGACTAGATGTTTCAAGGCATTGAAATTACAGAGTATTTTTGACTCCGAGTTGTCGAACCCACTGGGATTTGAACCACTATTAGCCAATCGTTAATCAACTTTTGACACAAAGTAACCGGTAAAAAGGGTTTGCGTAATTATAAGGTTGCCACCCTCAATCAAGTGGATCTATGTAACTATGAATTGCAACGAGTAGAATAAACTAGGAATATGGAGAAACAAGGTGATTTAGGGTCCCTAGGGTGCTCAATGGATTTCCGAATTATGTTCACAACATTTCACTCTTTCTTCTAACATGTCAGGTTATATTTGTAACATATCTATCAATCATGCATCACACTGCAATGTAATTAACAACAAATCCTTTCAGCCCACTGTTGCTAGTCACATCACTCTAGTCGTTAGACTAGGAGCAGCTACAAGACCTTTCAACCTTGCAAAGTTATCAGCCTAGTACCATCAACTGAAACAACCCTTTAATTGATCACTCTCATTCTTTTACCTTTAAGTATGAAGAACATTAAGAATGTATTCTTAGTCTTCACGAACCTAGGGTTGAGTTACTTTCATACACTTTCCTGGGTAACTAACATGATATGGGTGATCAAGCCTCATATGCTAAGAATTAGGAACTTGAGTAGAAGAATGATTGGAAGTAAGAGTGAAATTAAGCCTTAAACGTGAAGTAACTCCATGAATCAACAAATCAATCAAGTAAAACCTAGTTCTCCATAATCACATAGCTATGAGTTTAGCTAGACATAGAACAGCTTAATAAAATCATAATCTCCGTGAAAACAATACAAGAGATGAAGAAGAAGATTCAAACGGTGAAATCTCCAAAGATGTGTGTGAGTCTTTTACCTAGAGATTCTCTTGCGTCGTCTTTCTCTTCCTCTGTCGCACGTCTCTGATTCCCATCCCCCTAGGTCGCCCTTGAGCCAAATCCCCTCATAAGTCTCAAAAAATTTCCTTTTTACCACAACATTCAGACTTTAGTATCAACACATTTCGTACGAAATGCTCTCATTTCGTGCGAAATGCCTTGAGAAATTGTTCCTGAATTTAAACTCTGACTTCTCCAAGCCATAACTTCTTCTTACGATCTTCGATTCAGCTCCATGACCTATCATTGGAAAGCTCTTTGAATCTACTTTCATTTGACACCGGTCTCACTCCAAAATTCATTGTAAAACTCCATAAATCATCAATTAGTGCAGACTAGTCACTCCAACTTTTCCAACTTTGCTTCTCTTTGTTCCACTTGTGCTCCCATTATTTCTGAAGTTTGTTCCATGCCTCCTATCAACCTATTAGCATCCGTTCCTGTTAAAACAACATGAAAAAACATACCAAGTGATCATATTTGACAAATAACATCTAAATATGCACAAAAACGCCTGGACTATCAATAAAGTGCATATGAAGCATCAAGTGATAAAACACATCATATTCACTAACATTGGGCTCAAATATCTCATGATAATGTGGAAAATGACAATAATATATAGCTCCTAAAAGGCGCTATCAAATTCCCCCACACTACCTTCTTGCTCGTCCCGATCAACACTTGTTTCATCAATAGTTTTCATATATCTTTGCTTTGCCTTGGACACAAATGAATCCAACACTAGACTATGCAACTATATGACTTCAAACAATTCAAATCGAGTATAAACAATGCAAAAACTGAAACAACACACACAAAAACCTGATGTGTTTTAAGGCTCTGATGTGCAAAAACTGAAACAACACACAAAAATCGAAAAGTGAACCGGCAAGTCATAAGACTCTCATATTCCCTCGGAAATTCTACAACTTTGGTGATCGGTAGACCTTGTGGCCATTTTCGTTAGACAGAACGAGCACGAACACTTAATAAATTTCTTCCGCACACTTTCAAACGTATCTCTAGCACTTACCATCCGAGTTATTTATCCACAGGTTAATACTGTTGACGGCTTAGGACGGGTAGGGTAGGATATTTTAGAAGCGTAGTCCTAAACGTCATGATATAACTCACAAAAACCTGATTCTCACACTCCCTCACCAAAATCCAAGGAACCCCACCGAATCTCACTACTCCGAACCTCATTCCCTCAATCTTGGTGGAACGCCATTCTCGCGGCCACAAATGTGAAAGAGTGTTGGAAAGATTCATAGCTAATCTCCTCGGTCTTCATGAATTTCAAAGCATGCTCCTTATTTTTGAAAGTGTGTAATGTAGAGTAAACACAGGTTCTAATACTCTAGAAGAGGGGAGGGGTTTTAATAGATTATGATAATTTTTGCTAAAATTGAACTTTTGAAATTCTAACACAAGGAACTAATGAAATCTCAAGGATTTGGAGAACATTGAAAAGAGTTGAAACAGTTTAGAACCAACTGAAGCTTCAAATCTTTGAGATGGAAAATTCTCCAAATCTTTGAGGTAACCTGTTTTGTGCTTGCCTGATTTGCAAAAAGAAAGAACAATGCAATAAAGTAAAGAACACAAGGATTTTTACAGAGTTCAGTCATAGTTGGACCTACTCTCTGCCTGAGGGACTTGATACCTACTGAATTTGAACCCACTTCTTATTAATCACCCTGATTTAGCCCTAGATCTCAAGACTAAGTGATCTACCTTACACTTATACAACTTCTGGTTTCCAACCTATCTAGTTTCAGCTACAACCTGGTGAAACAATAAGAACCTCTTGTTGTTCACTTGAACAACAAACTTCCAAAGTTGGTGAGGTTGAGTAACACTTAAGAATATTACAATGAAATATCAAAGAAGAACACATAATACAAAAAGAAGTGAATGCTCAGAAGTGTTCTTCAAATACTAGATGAGTTGATCTTGTTTAGCAGTTGAATCCTTGCGTGATTTGAAGAGTAGTATGTGTTTTTCTCCCAAGAATGAATAAATCTTCCTTTCACAGTGATAAGCCATCTCTCTGTGTCTCTTCTTCACTTTGAAAATTCAAGCTTCATTTAGAAACAGACTGTTGTAACAACCTGAGAAATTTCAGGAACAACCTTCCTGAAAATCCTTTCCCTTTAACAGTTTCTTTCAACATATATGTTTGAATAGCTTTTCAGACTTGTTTGGAGGGTTTGAACGACGAACAGCCCTGCAACAACTCAATCACAAGATCACATAAAATCTAGATAATATAGCATTAAGAATGTTGACTGTTTGGCATATCAGTTTAGCCAATAAACTGAATTAATAATATCAGGATAATCTCCAGATTAATTCCCATATAAATAACCTGTGATAAATAATAATGACAACATGATTAAGACTCATAAAAAGTCATTAATCAATCACAAGAACAATTATAACATTCTGCAATAAGAATTAGAATAACTGACAGAGGCTTAAGATAATCCTACAAAGCTTTGGAGCTTCAGATATCCTTCAAAGCTTTGGCCTTGAATATGCCCTGATCCTTGATGCATTCATACCGAGAGATCTATTAGTGTTAGAAACACAATAAACTTGCCTAAAATATTTGAAAGAGACATTTAAACATTATCGAATCCAATGCCAAGCCTGCAATACGGAACCTGTTAGTTAACAGTTAACAAGTTCATAGTAGCCAATAGTGTCTTCAAAGCTTTGGAGCTTTGAGACTTGTCTCTTTAGAAATCGTCTTTCATCATCTTCAATAGATAAACTCCCCTGAGTTCATACTTATCATTCATCCAGAGAAATTGAATTATCAATATCATTCGATTTCAATTTCTATTCTTATTTTCACTTCCTTTTTTTTTCTAAAAATATCCATGGAACCCACAACAACGATATCAATATCCTAGGAGATCCAATATCCAAGTGTGAGGATGGAATGTGTCGAAAAAATAATGTAATCAAATAATCGTTGACACCCCCACACTTGATGTAAACCAACTCTCGCAACACGGTAGTCAATGTAATTTGTGCTGCCAACCGATCCTCCTCATCACCTAAGATGTAGAGAATAAATGTTAAAACCAAGCACGACCTCCTATTAGCTCAACCAACCCCGCCCCATATCGTGCGGAAAGAATGTCACGTACCACACTACTCCACATGTGATCGCGGTGTAAAGACACGAATCAACGCCACACCGAAGTGCGCTACCGTCTCTAACTCACGCTCAAAAGATGACGTGTAAGAGAATCCACGTAAGATGTATAATATCAGCTCACCCTCAACGAACCTCCCTAACTCGACTCCCTCTATCATGATGCATAGGCAAGGACCATTCTAACTAGTGATGAAAGTCACAATGAACGGCTTCCTAGGCTAGAGACTGTGAATAAAAGGGGTAAATGGATCAATTAGGGTAACAAGTGGACTTATAGGCTAGAGACGGGACACACGTCCCCATAAACATCACTCGCACAGCTGTTCGGTTGCCACTACGAGGAGGGTTGACGACTACCTAAGTGACGGTGGTGTAGCGCTAGTAGGATAACTAGTCTGAGAGGCAGCTACTCACAATTCTAAAGTGCATTAGCCCTATAAGTCTTCCTACTCCATATTCTCGCGTCTACCTCACCTCAGATTTGCATACTCCTAAGAAATTATATCATTAAGACATGTCCACATTCACTCTCTTCAATTGTCCTTTCTAAAAAAAAATCAATTTTTCAATTTTTTTTTATTATTATTATTATTATTATTATTATTATTATTATTATTATTATTATTATTATTATTATTGTTATTGTTATTATTTTCTCCATAATCTTGGGCCAACTTTATTAACCAACAAATATGGTTAGATTGACTCAATAATTAAAAGTGCAGACAATATATATACAATGCAATAATTAAACGTGCACATGCAATTTTAACTCTGACACCTACGGGGAAACTGACTTACTAATCTGCATGTAACAAGGTTATGCAAGTAAGGCTAGCAAAGATATATGTAACCCCCCAACTTGAGATAATCATTGTCCTCAATGAATTTAGAGCGTACCCCAAAGGAAATGATCCCCTAGTGCAAGGGTTAAAGAGCAAAAATTTCAAGTGGTGCAGGGCATTTCGCACGAAATGGTCTTATTTCGCACGAAATGATTTCGTACGAAATAGGGTAAATTTCGTACGAAATGAATTTAGTTTTTCAAAATAGGGGGCTTGTTTCATTTCGTACGAAATGCCGACCAAAATTGTTTTCTAAGTATAGGGGCATTTCGCACGAAATGCCCTGGGAACTTACCTCTCTTTTCTACATTTTGGCCTAGCCACTGGACTCCGAAGAGCACTTCTCACTTCAAGAAAGGGAATCCAGCACCTATGCTTGCTCTGCCATAGGTGTCAGGTAGAGCAATTGGGGTGCCAAACTGAGTGAAGATATTCTTTTTCAAGAACCTATCCACTGTGACTGAATCATTTTTTGGACACGCAATTGTGGTGCAATCATGACTTTGTCGTTGAATTCAGGTAGAGCAACATATCACTCCCCAGTTGTGGTGCGATCATGACTCTAGGGGAGGTGAGGACTCTCTTCAAGTGTTCGAATGTCTGATCGTGCTCGGGCTGCCAATCAAAATTAGTTATCTTCTTCAAGAGATGGCTGAAGCACTCGCTTTTATCTGCGATTGCCGGTATGAACGTTCACAAATAAGAAAGCCTTCCATGGAAGTTCTTTAGTTCAGCCTGACTGCGACGTGTTGTCAGACTTATAATCGCAAAGATCTTTTCGGGTTCCGGTTCTATTCTTTTCCTGTGTATCACACATCCTAAGAACATGCTAAAGTTCACTCAAAACACATACTTCAAGGGGTTCATCATTAGTTGGAAACGTCTGCATCTTTTGAAGACCTTCCTCTAATCTGTCAAATGATCCATCTTCTTTCAAGACTTGACCGCCAGGTCATCGACGTAGAATTGCACATCCTTGTACATCACGTCGTGGAAAAGGTCCATCATCTCTCTTTGGTACGTCACACCGGCATTCTTTAGTCCAAATGGCATAATTGTGTAAATACACCTACCAGACTGATAAAGGCAGTCTTCATTTTGTCTTAGGGGTCCATCTTGATCTCGTTTTTAGCCACTGAATCCATTCATAAAGCTAAACATTTGATGTCCTGTCATGGATTCAATCAATACGTCGATGCTTTGGTAGGGGAAAATCATTCTTGGGGAAGAACCGATTAAGGTTCCTGAAATCCACGCAAATTTGCATCTGTCCATTCTTCTTGATTACGGGAAAAAAATTAGCAACCGTGTTGGATGGTGCACCGGTTTGATGAATTTTTCCCTTAGCGGTTTCTCAACCTCCTCTTTGATCTTGACTTTAAGCTCTGGTCGGAAGGTCCTCGTGCTCTGTTTGATCGGCTTGACATGTTCATTGACACTGAGTCGATGTGTGGTGACTCTGGTTTCAAGCCATGACATTTCTTCATAATCCCACACGAACACATCTCGGTATTCCTTTAGGAGCTCTAGCATGGCCATTTTGTATCCCTCTCGCAAATCGGCCGATATATGTACTGGCCTCTTGATATCTTCATCAAGGCATTGTAATACCTCTTGCAGGTCTTGATTTTGTGGTTTGGTTTTGTCTTCGAAACATTCGGGGGAGGCTAGTAAGTCTTCCTACATAGTCATGTCGCACCTAGTTTCAGCCTTGTTCTCGATTACATCGGAGCCTTTGTTCCTCGTGTCGTCTTCATGAATTGAAGACGGCCCTACGCACCTTTAGATGCGGTAACACTTCTTTCTATTTATGTAAAAGCTGACCACCTTCCCTTCCTCAGTGTGTTCTGAAAGTTTTTAATGTAAGTGTAAAACAGGATCTAAATACTCTAGAAGGGGGGTTGAATAGAGTATGCTAACTTTTTCCAAAACACAGTCTTTTAAATCTTGAGTAGAGTAAGTAGTTGATATCTCAAAGATTTGAAAGAGTTTTGAGAAAATTGAAGATATAAATGCAGAATACAGAGGCTTCAAAGCTTTGAGATTGGGAAAATTCCAAATCTTTGAAACTTCATGTTTAGACTTGAGTATAAAGATAAAAAAGTAAACATCGGGAACACGAGGATTTTACAGAGATCAGTCACAATTGACCTAGTCTCTGCCTGAGGGATCATATCCCTCTAGGATTCAAACACAACTTCTTATTAATCGCCCATATTTAGCCCTAGATCTCAAGCCTAAGTGAGCTACCTTTCACTTATACAGCTAGTGGTTCCCAACCTATCTAGTTCCAGCTACAATTTGTTGAGACAATAAGAACCTCTTTTGTTGTTCACTTGAACTAATAAACTTCTAAGTTTGTGAGGTTTAAGAACACAGAATGATAATACAAGTTTAGTACAAGTGTGAAGAACAAAGAAAACAGATAAGCAAAATGAGCTTGGCAGTGTTCTGATGAATGATCTTGCTTCTGGAATGTCAATGGCCTGATGAAACTCAAGATTTGAATGAATAGATCCCTTGTTTTTAGATCTATTAAAATCTCACGAAGATCAGTCTCAATCTCTGTGTCTTTTAAATTCAAGACACTGATCTCTTTAAATAACAGCCTGCAACAAATGAGAGATTTTAGGAACAAAAAACCTAAAAGTCCTCCTCCCAAATATGGTTATTTCAATATCTATTTTTGGATAGCTATTGATTTGTTTATGGATGTTGGAATGCCCAACAAACCTGCATACACTCAACAAAAAAGATCAAACAATATCAAGACAATCTAGCATCAAGATTTGATCAGCAATATGCTATCAGTTCATGAGAAAACTATGCTAGATTTGTCTGATGATAAATCTTGCTTATACACATATCCAATCTTATGAATATATCAAGTAACCAGTATAAAAAAAGTATTAATAGACAATAATAGGTTCATAACAAGTTCTGGATCCCACAAAAATAACATGCATACACAGAATTGGTCTGATAAACATAGCAATGAAGAATAACCAGTGAATCTCAAAGCTTTCAAGCTTTGCCTGCTAGTTCATCAGAATGAACTTGGATTTTCAATCCAACTCAGTCCTGCATATTTTGTTAATCAGAACAAAGATTACTAATGCCTTCATAATGTCATTCCATATTGTAAGATCAGATTGTACAAGGCGTGGAATAGTCTAACTATTTCAAGGCCTTGAACCAGGTTTCAAAAGCCTTGAATCAGTTACCATAGGCTTGAAAATAGTTTAGCTATTTTCAAGGCCTTGAAACTGGATTCAAAGCCTTGAAACTGACTAACCTATATGAACATTATCAGGGGGAGTTTTATTTGAACTCTTCCAAGTTGATTTCTTATCCCTCATTGATATGATTGTCTCATTGTTATTAGATGATGAAAGAAAAAATATTCTAACACGTTTGAACATAGAATATCATCTGTTTGACTTTGATATTCTAGGAAATTTTATTTTCAAGTTTTGCAGGATTGTTTCCTAAATTGAACTTATGTAAATTTGGAAACAGTTGGAAAATTTGATCCTGTGATCAATCAAACTTGGATGACAACTTCTTAAGATGTTTAAACGAAAGATCACAACAAAATCTCTGAATATTGTGATCATCCAACCGTTGGAGAAGATGTTAAAGTAGTCAAAATATGTTGCCTACAAAATAGGAAGTTTGTTGCTGAAAATCTGGAAAGATTTGCAGAGCTGTTTGAAGGTTTAAGAGAGCTCAATACTGAAGCAACAAGACACAACACTCAACGGGCAAAAAGAGAGACAAATTTCTGGATTGAAATAACATCAAAGAAGTCCATTCATCTCACAACCCATTCACAGAACATCACTGCATACTTCATTACAGTTCCTACACTCTGAGTGTTCTTCTGTATTGTACTTCATTGGTAGATCATTTCTGTATTATTTTTATCTTCATTCTCAAGGATTGTTCAAGGTGAAAAATAGAGAATTCTTAGTTAATCAGTTAGCTAGAGCAGATACTAGATAGGTTAGGGAGAACCACAAGCTGTAATAGAGTAAGGCAATTCTCTGTGCTTGAGATCTAGGGCTTAGCTTTTGATAAATAAGAATTGAGTTGAAATCCTGCAGGGAGAAGATCCCTGAGGTAGAGACGTAGGTCCAAGTGGACTGAACTCTATAAATCATTTGTCTCTTGCATTTATAGTTCATTCACTTTCATAGCTTTTGCAGCATACAAAACTGACTATTTTCAAGGGTTTGAAACTGTTTTCAAGGCCTTGAAAAAGGCTTATTTGCTTTAGCAAGCTGCATCTCTTCCAAGGGCTTGAACTTGTTTTCAAGGCCTTGAAATTCACTAGTTTTCACAAGATCTCATCTTCCTAGCAATTTCAAGGCCTTGAAATTCACTAGTTTTCACAAGATCTCATCTTCCTAGCAAGTTTTGCAAAAAAGTTGACACTCTATTCAACCCCCTTCTAGAGTATATCTGATGCATTATCACCTGCACACTCACACTTTCAATTGATATCAGAGCTTGTATCACTGTATAGATTTAACCATCTGGTGATCATGAGTACTGCAGGTGATGGTGGTTTCCCACAGGGAAGAGCTGCTAACAGATCTACTCTATCTTGTGGAGAAAATCTTGCTCACTGGAAAGCTTTAACGAAAATGTTCATCAATGATCAAGACATAGAGCTTCGGACCATTATACAGAATGGACCTCACACTTTCTACACAGAGAAAGATGGGATTAGAACTTCCAAATCCGAAGACTCACTCTCCTCTTCTGAATTAGAGAAATTCTCTAAGAATTACAAAGCTATTAACATCTTATATTGTGCTTTGAGTACAGATGAATTCAACAGGATTTCAGGCTGCACCACTGCCAAAGAAATCTAGGATAAGCTTGTGGTGACTTTTGAAGGGACCTTTCAAGTCAAGTAAACCAAGATCAACATCTATCTCAGGCAATATGAGTTGTTTAAGATGAATGCTGATGAATCCATCAGAGACATGTTCAAGAGGTTCACAGACATTGTTAACAACATTGATTCACTGGGAAAACATTTTTCCAATGAAGAAAAGGTGAGGAAGATTCTAAGAAGTCTTCCAAAGGCAAAGTGGAAACCAAAGACCACAGCTATTGAAGAAGCACATAATTTCTCAACTCTACAACTTGATACCTATAAGGGAAGCTCCTGACACATGAAATATCTATGAATGAAGCTGATAGAGAACTCCCAGAAAGTGTCAAGAACTTAGCTCTCAAAGCCAAAGAGAATGAGAGAACTCAAAGACTTGAAACTGAGGATGATGATGATGAAGATCCATATGCTTTGATTTCCAAAGCATTGACAAGGATTCTCAAAATGAAGAAAAACTTTGGAAAAAAAGAATTCAACAGAGAAAGACATAGACCATTCAGTAGCAAGGACTACAAAGGTAAGTCTTCTTCACATAATAAATCAAAGGTTATGAACTGGTTTGAATGTGGTGATGCAGGACATTTGATAAGAGATTGTCCATACAAGAAAAGCAAGAGATTTCAAAAGAAAGACCATGACAGAAGAAAGAAAGCTATGATAGCTTCATGGAGTGGTCGGATAGCTCAAGTGACTCAGAATCTGAAGAAGAACATGCCAACCTATGCTTCATCGCCAAGCATGATGAAAGTTCTGAAAAGAACATTAGGATAATGGTAAACTGTCTGATTTCAAAATCAAAAGAAGCTCTTTCAGATTATCTCAGAACAATGCTTTTAAATGATAAAGATTATCTGAAAGAGATTAGACTTTTGAAATAAAAAGTTCATGAGCAAGCAAAAGAGAACTTACAACTTGTTTGTCTAAATCAGAATCTTGAAATCTCTCGGAAGAAGAATGACAGTGATTTCAAGGCATTGAAAACCAGTTTCAAAGCCTTGAAAACCAGTTTCAAAGCCTTGAAAACACAAGTCAAGGAAGTAGTCAGTGAAAACTCTTTAATGAGCAACAGCCTTGTTAATCTAAAACATCAAGTTGATGAATTAGATAAACAAAAGACTACTCTTACTGAGAAACTTCAAGAATCTGAATTGGTCAAATTTAAGCTTGCTGGATCAGAAAACAAGTTGAACTTGATTCTTGGAGGAAGTTCACAGTCAGTTCACAAAGCTGGTATTGGATTCAATCCAACTTTTCCAAGAAAGAACAATACCAGATTTGTGAAGGCTAGAAAAAAAACTTGACCTAAATGTCATTACTGCTGTAAAACTTGTCATGTTAAAATGACTTGTCCTTTCAGAAGAAGAGACCCTCACATAATGAGGAACACCTTTCCGTTTCAACTCAAAGGAAAAGTTAAGCAGATTTGGGTTCCTAAAGGGGTTAGACCACCTAACATGGTTGATCCTAAATATGAATCCAAATTCCACACTTAGTCTAACAGCTGGGTAAGGCAGTGAATGGTGCTTGCAGGGTGTCACCAAAGAACATAAGTGGTTTATGGACAGCGGTTGCTCAAGACACATGAGTGGAAAGAAATCTCTATTCTCAGAATTAAAGGAGCAATCAGAAGGTTCAATAACACTTGGTGACAAAGGAAAATGCAATATTCTTGGTATTGGAAAAGTTGGTACATATTCTTAAAACTCTATCTCTGATGTTTATCTGGTTGAAGGTTTGAAGTTTAATTTACTTAGTGTATCTCAGCTTTGTGATAATGGCAATAAAGTTATCTTTGATAAAGAGAAGTGTGTGGTGCAAAATGAGAAATCAGGAGATTGCATTCTCACAGCCTCTAGATCGAACAATGTTTATACTTTTCAGACTAACAAAGTTGCAGGTAAAAGTTTGAAGTGTATCAAGGCCTTGAAGGAGGATTCAAAGCTTTGGCACAGGAAGCTTGGTCATATCAGTATGTATACTTTAAACAAGTTGATTTCCAAAGACCTGATAAGAGGATTGCCATCCATTAAGTTCAAAGAAGATGAATTGTGCAATGCTTGTGCTCAGGGCAAGCAGACCAGATGCTCCTTCAAGCCAAAGAAGTTTGTAAGTACAACTAGACATATTAAACCGCTTCATATGGATCTCTGTGGTCCTATGAGAACTCCTACTCCAAAAGGTAAAAGGTATATGCTGGTAGTTGTAGATGACTTTTCTAGATATACTTGGGTGATGTTTCTCAAAGAAAAATCTGAAGCCCTCTCTGAATTTTCATAGCTTTGCAGAGAACTTCAAACTATGAAAAACCTACATGTAGCTTCAATTAGAAGTGATCATGGTAGAGAATTTGATCAATTAGAATTTGACTTGTTCTGTGATAAGCATAGTATTACTCACAACTTTTCTGCTCCAAGAACTCCTCAACAGAATGGTGTTGTTGAAAGAAAGAACATGACTCTTGAAGATATGTCAAGGACAATGCTTCTTGAGAACAAGCTGCCAAAACATTATTGGGCAGAAGCTGTGAATACAACAAACTATATACTAAATAGGTGCTTGATCAGACCTATTCTGAAGAAGAATCTCTATGAAATGTTCAAAGGGAGAAAGCCAAACATGTCATATTTCAGGCCCTTTGGATGTACATGCTTTTTCCATGACAATGGAAAAGACAATCTTGGTAAGTTTGATGAAAGAAGTGATGAAGGTATATTTCTTGGTTACTCTCTGAATAGCAAAGCTTATAGAGTTTACAATAAAAGTACCAAAACTCGTTGAAGAGAGCATCCATGTTATTTTATATGAAAGCTATGATGGTTCTTTGAGTGAAAGTTTTGCAGACTTGAATTTGAACAAGCATGCATAAGAGGAAGAGACTGAGAATCCACTAGGATTCAAGAAAGGCTTAGAAGAAAACAGAATACTTTTTCAAGACCTTTAAAGTGGTGCTCAAGGCCTTGAAAATAAGACTCAAAGCCTTGAAAAAGATGATCAGAAGGATACAAGTGACAAAGCCACTACTTCAAGACTTGAGAAGATCTATGGAGAACCTGAACCTTGGTCTCCAAGAAAGAGATTCAAATATCTCTCATCTCATCCAGTTGATAACATCATTTCAGATCCAACCACTGGTACACAAACTAGATCACAGTTGAAGAACTTGTGCGCTTTTAATGCTTTTATCTCTCTTGTAGAACCTAAAACTGTGAAGGAAGCATTACAAGAAGCAGACTGGATCATTGCTATGCAAAGTGAACTCAATGAGTTTTAAAGGAATAAGGTTTCGAACCTAGTTCCTCCACCTACAAACCAGTCTGTCATTGGTACCAGATGGGTGTTCAGAAAAAAGTTGGATGAAAGTGGCAAAGTGATCAGAAACAAACCAAGGTTAGTTGCTCAAGGTTACAACCAAGAAGAAGGTATTGATTATGAGGAAATTTTTCTCCAGTTTCCAGGTTAGAAGCAGTCAGAATTTTACTTGCCTTTGCATCTTACAAGAACATGAAATTATTTCAAATGGATGTGAAGTGTGCTTTCTTGAATGTCTACTTATAAGAAGAAGTTTATGTAGAACAACCTCCTGGATTTGAAAATGACAATTTTCCAGATCATGTCTACAAACTTGACAAAGCTATTTATGGTTTAAAACAATCTCCAAGAGCTTGGTATGAAAGATTGTCAAGTTTTTTGCTTGAAAATGGTTTCAAAAGAGGATTAGTAGACAAAACACTTTTAATAAAGACTCATGAGAAAGATTTGCTTGTAGTTCAGATTTATGTTGATGATATCTTGTTTGGAGCTACTAATGATCATTTGTGCAAAATATTCTTAAGTCTTATGAGCAGGGAATTTGAAATGAGCATGATGGGAGAGCTAATTCTTCCTAGGACTTCAAATACATCTATTGGAGAAGGGGATCTTTCTGCATCAAAGCAAGTGCACAAGAGACTTGTTAAAAAAATATAGCATGGCTCAATGTAAGGAAGCCAATACTCCTATGAGTTCTACACTATCCTTAGACAAGGATGAATCTGGTAAGAGTGTCAATGTGAAAGAGTATAGTGGTATGATTGGATAATTACTCTATCTCACAGCAAGCAGACCATATATCATGTTTAGTGTATGTATGTGTGATAGATTTCAAGCTGATCCAAAAGAATCACACTGGACTGCTGTGAAGAGAATATTCAGATATCACAATGGTACCAAAGACTTAGGGCTTTGGTATCCAAGACATTCTAATTTTTTTTGCATGGTTTTTCAAATGCTGAATTTGCAGGTTACAAAGTTGATAGGAAAAGTACTTCAGGAACTTGCCAATTTATTGGATCATCCTTGATCAGTTGGCATTCCAAGAAACAAAATTCAGTTGCTCTATCAACAGCTGAAGCTTAATATATAGTTGCACGATCATGTTGCTCACAAGTACTATGGATTGCTCAATAGCTGAGAGACCTTGGATTTGATTTCAGAAGCATACCTATCAAGTGTGATAACACAAGTGAAATTTCAATTACAAAGAACCCAGTTCAACATTCAAGAACCAAGCACTTTGATGTCAGACACCATTTCATCATAGATCATGCTGAGAAAGGTGATATTATTCTTGAATTTGTTGATACTAACATGCAAATTGCAGATATCTTCACTAAACCATTAGCAGATGAAAGATTCTCAGCTCTGAGATTGGAATTGGGAATTCTAAATAAGAATGCATTGGTTTAGGGGGAGCATCAGGTAAGAAAGCTAAGCTGTATGTGTTTTCAAAGGTTTGAACTGATTTTCAAAGCCTTGAAAATCACTTCAAAGCTTTGATTTTTATCTGTTGCATTGTTACAGCATTTCAAGACCTTGAAAACATTTTCAAAGCCTTGAAAATAAGTCTGCTATACTAGTAGTCAATAAGCTTGGATCATTCTGTATTGGGTAATATCTCTGTATATATTTGCTCAATATAACCCCTACCTTTTTCAAAAACACTTTTTAGCCAAAAATAGTATTAGAATATTTTATTTTCCAACGGCCTAAAAGATTTGAATTTTCTCTGATTATTGCATATCTATTGAGATCAGAGAGATATTCTAGTTTCCTTTTTAAACTCAAACTCTCTTAGTATTTATCTTCTTCTCTTCTCTTCTCTACGTATTCATTCCTACCTCTCTCTATTCTTCTCCCAAACCCCAATGAGCGCAAGGAGAACCTCAGACAGAATCAAGATGGCAGGAGGATCAAAACCTGGTTCAGAGAAGAAAAGAAAGGCAGCAGTGGATGAAGTTCAAGAGATCAGTGAAGACTCTGATTCAAAATGCTTTACTAAGGAAGAACAAGAGTCCTCACCACCCAAGAAGATAGTAAAAAAGGACCAATTTCCAGCAAAGAAGAAACAGGCTACGATATCCACTCAAGAAAAGCAGAAGGGACTTCATATTGGAAGCCCTAAGAGAGACAAGAAAAAGTCAGTCACAGAAGTCAAAGGAAAAGGAAAAGAAATCCTCATTCAAGACTTAGACACTGCCTCGGGATCCTATAGAGTGTACTCAATATCCAAAAAGGGTAAACATGAGAAGGATTCGTCCCAGTCTTTAGAAGATTCAAAAACAGGAAAGAAGGATCACAAAAATTTTCTGCTCAACAGAAAAGGTTGGCTGTAAAGAAGAAGCTGAAGCATGTGAAGAAAGCCTTGGGAGGACTCACATTCTTATTCAATAGTGTTATCGAGAAGATCAGCTGCTTCATTGAGGAACTATATGTGGTTTCACAAGAAGTTCAAGCCAAAAATGAAAACAGTGAGGAAGAAGAAGGAGATCAGGATGGAGATGAAGACCCTACCCCTTAATCTAGCCTATTTTTTCTTCCACGTTCTTTCTCTTAAGTTTTTAAATTTTTCTTTTCAAAATTTTCCAGACACTTGATCCAACATCTTCTATCTTTTTGATGAAAGTCAAAAAGGGGGAGAAATTCTAGGTTTTAGTTTTTAGGTGTTATCTTCTTTTTGCTGAACTTTTTATTTTCTGTTGGTAATTTGAATATGTTGAATCTTTTTGGAAATACTGTGTTATTATAAATTGTGAACTTACCAGTATTTTTTTACGGAGACTAAGGTTCAAAAACAGAAGTTGGTTTTGTCTTTCATCAAGGGGGAGATTGTAAGATCAGGTTGTGCAAGGCTTGGAATAGTATAACTATTTCAAGGCCTTGAACCAGCTTTCAAAGCCTTGAATCAGTTACCATAGGCTTGAAAATAGTTTAGGCCTTGAAACTGGATTCAAAGCCTTGAAACTGACTAACCTATATGAACATTCTCAGGGGGAGTTTTCTGTGAACTCTTCCAAGTTGATTTCTTATCCCTCATTGATATGATTGTCTCATTGTTATATTATGATGAAAGAAAAATTATTCTAACACATTTGAACATAGAATATCATCTGTTTGACTTTGATATTGCAGGAAATTTTATTTTCAAGTTTTGCAGAATTGTTTCCTAAACTGAACTTATGCAGATTTGGAATCAGTTGGAAAATTCGATCCTGTGATCAATCAGACTTGGATGAAAGCTTCTCAAGTTGTTTAAACGAAATATCACAACAAAATCTCTGAATATTGTTATCATCCAACCGTTGGAGAAGATGTCATAGAAGTCAAAATTTGTTGCCTACAAAATAGGAAGTTTGATGCTGAAAATCTGGGAAGATATTCAGAGCTGTTTGAAGTTTAAATAGAGCTCAATTCTGAAGCAACAAGACACAACACTCAACGGGAAAAAAGAGAGACAAAGTTCTGGATTGAAAAAGCATTAAAGAAGTCCATTCATCTTACAATCCATTTACAGAAGATCACTTCATACTTCATTACAGTTCCCACACTCTGAGTGTTTTTCTGTATTGTAATTCATTGGTAGATTATTTCTTTATTATTTATATCTTCATTCTCGAGGATTGTTCAAGGTGAACAATAGAGAATTCTTAGTTAATCAGTTAGCTAGAGCATGTACTAGATAGGTTAGGAAGAACCACAAGCTGTAACAGAGTAAGGCAATTCTCTGTGCTTGAGATCTAGGACTTTGCTTTTTATTAATAAGAATTGAGTTGAGAATCTTGCAAGGAGAAGATCCCTGAGGTAGAGACGTAGGTCCAAGTGGATTGAACTCTATAAATCATTTGTCTCTTGCATTTATAGTTCATTCACTTTCATAGTTTTTGCAGCATACAAAACTGACTATTTTTCAAGGGTTTGAAACTTTTTTCAAGGCCTTGAAAAAGGCTTATTTTCTTTAGCACAAACTGCATCTCTTCCAAGGGCCTGAACTTGTTTTTAAGGCCTTTAACTTCACTAGTTTTAACAAGATCTCATCTTCCTAGGAAGTTTTACAAAAAGTTGACATACTCTATTCAACCCCCCCCCCCCTTCTAGAGTATATATGCTGAATTACCACCTGCACACTCACACTTTCACATATCAAAACAAAAAACCTGCACAAAACAGTTAGACAAATAAATATATGCACATAGCTAGAGTGCCTCAAAGCTTTGAAGCTTTGGTACTTATGAATGATCTCTGCTTGTGTTTCTGGATTTCATCATCAAGGAACCAAAGCTCATGCCTAAGCATTCATATATTAATATCAAGGAGCTTCAGACTTATCAATCCCCCCTTTATGAAAGACAAAACACATTATTTGAATCCAGATTATGAACAATTTCCTGCAACTCAAAAACACAAGTGATTCACATGTTCTGATAACAGGTTTAAACCAAAGATCATATATAAAAAAATATAATACTTCAACAAAAATCTGCATATCATAGCAATAACCAAAATAACCAACCAGCATCCATCCTACTTATTACAAAACTTAACACAAAAAACATAATCTTCCCTTTTTGTCTTTCAACAAAAGAGTAGAAGCAAGGTAGGATCTAGTTCAGAGTGTTTTGAAGAAAATCAGAAAACTTAAACAAAATTTAGGAATTGAAAGAAGAAAGAATAACAAAAATAAATTGAAGGGTGGACTTCAAGGCTTTGAAGATTCAGCTTCAGGATCCTTCTTTGCAGACTTCTTTCCAGACTTGGTTTTTCCCTTTCCCTTGTCCTGAACTTCTTCCTGAACCTTTGTAACTGTTTACTTTCTGTTGGTAAATTGAATAAGTTGGATCTTTTTGGAATTACTGTGTTATTACAAATTATGAACTAACCAGTATTTTTTGCAGAGACTAAGGATCAAACAGAATTTGGTTTTGTCTTTCATCAAGGGGGATATTGTAAGATCAGGTTGTGCAAGGCTTGGAATAGTCTGACTATTTCAAGGCCTTGAACCAGCTTTCAAAGACTGGAATCAGTTCTCATACGCTTGAAAATAGTTTCAAGGTCTTGAAACTGATTAAAAGCATTGAAACTGTTTAACCTGTGTGAACATTCTCAGGGGGAGTTTTCTGCAAACTCTCCTGAGTAGATTTCCTTTCTATTCTACGTATGCTTGATTTAGTGTTATTTGATGATGAAAGAAAAAGCATTCTAACTCGTTTGAACATAGAATATCATCTGTTTGACTATGCTTTTGCAGGATATTTTATTTCATAAGTTTGCAGAGACTGTTTCTTAATCTGACTTATGCAGGGAAGGAAATAATCAAGTAGATGATTCTGTGTTTGATATGAATGACTTGACAGCTTCTCAATATATTCAAATGCAAGATCATGACATTATCTCTGAGTATTGTAATCACTTAACTGTTGGAGAAGATCGTCTATGAGTCAAAGTCTGTTGCCTACAAAATAGGAGATTTGTTTCCGAAAATTTGGGAAGATATTCAGAGCTGTTTGAAGTTTAAATAGAGCTCAATTCTGAAGCAAAAAGACACAACACTCAACGGGAAAAAAGAAAGAAAGAATTATGGATTGGCAAGCATCAAAGAAGTTCATCATTCTCCTAATTTATTCACAGAAGATCACTACGTACTTCACTGCAGTTTCTACACACTAAGTGTTCTTCTGTATTGTGCTTTATTGGAAGATCATTTCTGTAATATCTCTATATTTATTCTAGAGTATTGTTCAAGAAGAAAAATAGATAATTCTTAGTTAATCAGTTAGCTAGAGCAGGTACTAGATAGGTTAGGAAGAACCACAAGCTGTAACAGAGTAAGTAAATTCTCTGTGCTTGAGATCTAGGGCTGAGCTTTTGATTAATAAGAATTGAGTCGAAAATCCTACAGGGAGAAGATCCATAAGGTAGAGACGTAGGTCCAGGTGGACTGAACTCTATAAATCATATGTCTCTTGCATTTACAGTTCATTCATTTTCATAGTTCTTGCTGCTCTAAAAACTGTCTGTTTTTCAAGGGTTTGAAACTCTTTTCAAGGCCTTGAAAAAGTCTTATTTGTTTTAGTACAAACCGCATCTCTTTCAAAGGCTTGAACTAGTTCTCAAGGCCTTGAAATTCACTAGTTTTCATAAGGTCTCATCTTCCTAGCAAGTTTTGCAAAAAGTTGGCATACTCTATTCAACCCCCCCCCCTTCTAGAGTATATTAGCTGCATTACCACCTGCACACTCACACTTTCACAGGTTACCAGACACTTTGGGGGTTGTAGCATATCTAGGTTTGATAAAATCTTTCCCTTTCAATTCTTTAGCACTCAACTCAGAATAAAACTTCCACTTTCCTTTGGCAGTGTAAACAATCCCAATTCTTTGAAGTGATGCCACATCTACCATTCCAAAACCAGTAGTAATCTTCTCCTCATCCATCAAAGAAACTCCAAAGTGTTTGAAAAACAAAGGTAATACATTGGCATAAGGCAGGGAATGGTTCCTAGTCCTAGTACCACAGTAAACCATGTGCTCTATCACAACAGTATGAAGGTATACCTCAAAACCTTGAAATATAAGATACATAAAGATCAACACTTTTTCTGTCACTAGTTCTTTGGAATACTCCCTGAGAACTACACATCTCATGATAATAGAAAACAATATTTTAGCTTCACAGGAAAACACTGAATGTGTTTAACTATTTTGGTTTAGAAGGGTTTCCCTCCAAGAAAAACAAGGCTTTGGCCTTCTTCAAAGTTTCCTTCATACCAGGGTGATCACTAACCTTATACTTAATAGGTACTCCCAAAACTTTGGCAAACACCTTGTGATCCAACCTAATGTCCACACCAGCCACTTTTGAAGTAAGAATATACCTATCACTATCATCCAGTTCTTGAACTAAATTCAGATAAAATAGTCTGGTCAGCCTAGGGTAAGCCTCAGATAGTGGATTTAACATACTTCCAACAGATCATTTCCTCAAATTCTTAATGTAATTCAAGTCCGATAAATCAAATAAGTCATTACTAATTGGACTACAGAAAGATACTTTAGATGATGCATACCCATCCATCCATACAGACTTAACTTCTGATTTGACAAACCACGACTCATGCAATATTTTTTTACCAAAATTTGTAGTCTTCTTGGTCTTTACAGCACTATGTTCCACTCCCATCTTCTCTGAAGTTGCTTCACCCGTCTTTTCATCAGCTTTATTATACTTTGAAGATGACACACTCTTCTTTTCACCTTTCTTACCAGTCACTTCCTTTTTCTTCTTCTTGCTTGATTCTTCCCCTTGAAGCTTACTTCTCTGTTCTTTGTCCTTCACCACCTCTTAGACTCAGATTCTGATCCAACCACTGGTTCTTCTTAAACTTCCTTTCCCTTCTTGACCTTCTTTGAGGGTGTTGATGTATCATGGACACTGGTTGTGTCTTCTGAATCTGATCCGTGAATGGTGATCTTCCTGTTAGCCTTCGTCTTCACCCTCTTGTTGGAAGTCTGACTTTGCTGCTTGATCCTCTCAGACTTGCGCTCCATTTTGTTAAGGGTTTGAGAAGTTTTAAGAGAAAAGGGAGAGAGAGAGAGAGAGAGAGAGAGAGAGAGAGAGAGAGAGAGAGAGACGAAGAAATAGAAGTTGAGAATGAGAAAAATAAGCCATGAGGTTGGCTTAAGTAGGTAGAAGAGTTTGATTTGAAAAGGGAGATTTCATGCAAAGAGATTGCAGAAGATTTGCTAAGATATTTATAGATATTTTGTCAAAATCTCTGAACTTTTGAAAGTTTCTGTGACTATGTAAAAAGATATTACAAAATAATCCACGATCCAATTTTTTGAAGAATACATATCCACTTAATCAAAGAAGTGTAACAGTGGTTCAAAGCTTTGAGAAATTTCAGACCAACACAGAAACTTCAAAGCTTTGAGCCATACTTTCAAGGCTTAAGAAAGTATGATCCCAAGGCTTTGAGATCCACACATATAATACACATAGAAACTAATACTCTCCCTAAACCAATACATCCTTGTTTAACATACCCAATTCAAGCCTTAGGGATGCATACCTCTCATCTGGAAATGGTTTAGTGAAAATATCAGTTATTTTCTTATAAGTAGAAATAAAAGATAGAACAATATCACCTTTTTCAGCATGATCTCTAAGAAAATGATGTCTCACATCTATGTGCTTTGTCCTTGAATGCTGAACTGGATTCTTTGATATTGAAATGGCACTTGTATTGTCACTGTTGATATGAACATTTCTGAATTCATATCCGATATCTCTTATCTGTTGAGCAATCCATAAAACTTGAGAGCAACAAGCTCTAGCTGTAACGTATTCAGCTTCTGCAGTTGATAGAGCCACTGAATTTTGTTTCTTTGAATGCCAACTAATCAATGATGAACCAAGAAACTGGAAAAATCCCGAAGTGCTCTTTTTGTCTACTTTGTATCCTGCAAAGTCTGCATCTGAATAACCAATCAACATAAAATTATATCTTCTTGGATACCAAAGCCCCAAGTCTTTGGTTCCATTCAAATATCTAAAAATCATTTTCACAGCAATCAAATGACTTTCTTTAGGATCAGCTTGAAATCTAGCATACATGCATACACTAAACATAATATATGGTCTACTAGCAGTTAGATATAGAAGTGAACCAATCATACCTCTATATTCCTTTTGATTCACACTCTTACCACTTGTATCTTTGTCTAAAGACAATGATGAACTCATAGGAGTCTTAACTACCTTGGACTGTGACATGTTATATTTATTTAACAAGTCCTGGGTGTATTTCCCTTGATGCACAAAAATTCATTTCTTCATTTGATGTACATGAAGTCCAAGAAAGAAATTTAGTTCTCCCATCAAGATCATCTCAAATTCCCTGCACATTAGACTTGAAAACTCTTTTTAAAGAGCATCATTAGTAAAACCAAATAAAATATCATCAATATATATCTGTACTACTAACAAATCATTTTCATGATCTTTTATAAAAATATTTTTGTCAACAAGTCCTCTATTGAAACCATTTTCTAGTAAAAACTTAGAGAGTTTGTCCTACCAAGCCCTTGGAGCTTGCTTGAGTCCATACAAGGCTTTTTCTAATTTGTAAACATGATCAGGAAAGGTGTCACTTTCAAAACTTGGTGGCTGAGTACCATATAATTATTCTTGTAAAAATCCATTCAGAAAAGCACATTTGAAAAAGTTTTATATGATTATGAGATGCAAATGCAAGAAGTATTCTGATAGCCTCTAACCTTGAAACAGGGGAAAGTGTTTCCTCAGAGTCAATGCCTTCTTCTTGATTATATCCCTGTGCAACAAGTCTTGCTTTATTTCTCACAACCTTACGTTTTTCATCAAGTTTGTTTCTGAACACCCATCTTGTTCCAATCACAGATTGATCATTTGGTATGGGAACCAAATTCAAGACTTTGTTCCTTTCAAACTCATTCAGCTCATTTTGCATTGCAATGACCCAATCTGCATCTTAAAGTGCTTCTTTTGCTTTCTTGGGCTTAATAAGTGATACAAAAGAACTGAAAGCACACAAATTTCTCATTTGGCCTCTTGTCTGAGTTCCAGTAGTTGGATCTGATATGATATTCTCTGCAGGATGATCTGATATATATTTGAACTTCTTTCTGGGTGTTCAAGTGTATGGTCCTTCAAGTCTTTGATTTCTTGACACGGTAGAAGGAGCATCATATTTCCTGTCAGTCTCATTCTCAAGGCTTTGAGATTTTGGCTCAGCAGGGGGTTCAAGGCCTTGAGATTCTTCTGAATGTTTCTGTTGTTTAGTTTTGCTTCTATTGACTTTGTCATAGTCATCATCAGCCTCATACTTGTTCAAATTGAGATTTGCAAAACTTTGACTCAGAGAATCATCAGCACATTCATCAAAACTTACATGAATGCTCTCCTCCACAATCTTAGTTCTCTTATTGTAAACCCTGTAAGATTTGCTAGTTTGAGAATAACCAAGAAAAACACCTTCATCACTTCTAGCATCAAACTTACCATGATTATCTTTGCCATTGTTATGCACAAAACAAGTACATCCAAAAGGCTTGAAATAAGCAACACTAGGTTTTCTTCCTTTGAATAATTCATAAGGAGTTTTCTTCAAAATAGGCCTGATCAAACATATATTGAGCACATAATTTGCAGTATTAAAGACTTCTTCCCATATAAACTTTGGCAAATTACTTTCAAGTAGCATGGTTCTAGACATGTCTTCAAGAGTCCTATTTTTTCTCTCAACTACACCATTCTGCTGAGGAGTTCTAGGTGCAGAAAAATTGTGGGAGATGCGATGCTTTGCACAAAATAAATCAAAATCAAGTTGATCAAATTCCCTACCATGATCACTCCTAATAGATGCAACAGGCAAATTTTTCAAAGTTTGAAGCTCTTCACAAAGTTTTAAAAATTCAGATAATGCTTCAGACTTATCTCTAATAAACATAACCCAAGTAAATCTGGAATAATCATCAACTACAACAAGCATATATCTCTTACATTTGGGTGTTTGAACCCTCATAGGACCACACAAGTCCAAGTGCATCAATTCTAAAGGTCTAGAAGTACTTACAAAGTCCGTTGGCTTGAATGAATTTCTGGTCTGTTTACCTTGAGTGCATGCCTCAAAAATCTCATCATCTTTGAATTTCAAGATTGGTAATCCCCTTACCATATCTCTTGAGATGAATTTTTCAAAGTGTGCATGCTTATATGACCAAGTTTTCTATGCCAAAGCTTTGAGTCATCCTTCAAAGCTTTGAGACATTTCAGACTATCACTTGCAACTTTGTCAGTACATACATAAACATTATGTGACCTGGGAGCAGTGAGTATGCAATTGCCTGATTTTTCATCTTGCACCACACATTTCTCCTTGTAAAAAACTACCTTATTACCTTTATCACAAAGCTGAGAAATACTCAATAAATTATACTTCAGACCATCAACCAAATAAACATCTGAAATTGAATATGCAGAATTGGTACCATACTACCTATACCAATTATGTTGCACTTTGATTTGTCACCAAGTGTGATTGTTTCCTCTGATTGCTCTTTAAGCTCAGAGAATACAGATTTCTTTCCACTCATGTGCCTGGAACATCCACTATCCAAAACTAATTTATGATCTTTCAAAGCTTTGGTGACATCCCGAAAAATTCAATTAATGCCTTAACAGGCTATTAGACCAAGTATAGAATTTGAATTCATACTCAGAATCAACCATGTTAGGTGGTCTAACCCTTTTGGAACCCAAATCTGTTTCACTTGTCCCTTAAGCTGATAAGGATAGGTGTTCCTCATTATATGAGGTTATGTCCTTCTAAAGGGGCAAGTTAATTTCACATGTCCAATTTTGTCACAATAATGACACTTTGGAGAATGTCTGCTTCATGATTTTACAAATGTGGTTTGGTTTCTTCTTGGAAAATTTGGATTATAACCAATTCCACTTTTGTATACATAATGCATACTTCCTCCAAGCATAATATTTAGCTTATGTTCTGAGCCTGAAAAAGTTGAAAGAATTTTCTTAGATTCTTGAAGCTCACTAGTCAATGAAGTGTTCTGTTGTTCAAATCATCTGAATGACTCTTTAGATCAACAAATTTTTCAGTTAAAAGAGTGTTTGATCAACCACTTCTTTGACCTGTGATTTCAATGCTTTGAATCTGCTGTCCAAGGCTTTGAACTCACTGTCAATTTTCAACTTAGTAGCTTCAAGTCATTCGTATTGAAAACCAAATCTAAATTATCTTTTTCTTGCTCATGAACCTTTACTTTCAAGGAATCAATTTATATCCTGTAACTTTCCTCATTCAAAAACATGCTTTCGAGAATTTCAGGTAAAACATCATAAGGACTAGATAAAAGATTCTTTACCATATCTTCAATTGGCTTCTCAGTAAAGTGGTCTTCTTGATGTCCAACCATTAAACGGTGATTGACTTGCTCCTCATCAAAATCTGAGTCTGAAGAGTCTGAATCACTCCTGAGGCTACCATTGTCTTCTTTCTTCTGTTGTCATTTTCCTTCTTATGAAATTGTCTGATTTTCTTCTTTTGAGGGCAATCTCTTACCATATGATCTGCATTACCATATTCATAGCAATTCATAACTTTAGGTTTATATGAATGTGAAGTAGATTTACCTTTTTGATCCTTGCTGGTTGAGGATCTGAATATTTCTTTGTTGTAGTCCTTCTTTCCAAAGTTTCTCTTCTTTATCAGAATTCTGGCCAAGGCTTTGGAATTCAAGGCTAAGGCTTCATTATCATCATCATCATCATCATCATCATCATCATCATCATCATCATCATCATCATCATCATCATCATCATCATCATTCTCATGTTCAAGGATTTGAGATTTTTTCATTGTCCTTTGCCTTGAGTGCCAGGTTCTTGATGTTGTCACTCAAGTCACCATCTACCTCCTTCACTACATACTGCCTCCGTTGACAGCAAAATTTGTCGGTATATAGCCAAAATTTGTTGGCACATATTCTATGGCTTGTCGATCTGTAGTCACAACAACTTTGTTGTTAGAGTGATAGCCGACAAGCGTTCTGTTTGTCGGCAGAAAGTGTAAGCAGCGACATAAGTTTCTGTCGGGAGTTTCTATCAAGTGACTATTTCCTATTGTCGCATTTAAAACTGGCGACAAACATATATTCATGTGTAGTTAGATAGATGACCCCCAAAATAGTCACTAGAAGAGAAGTTTGTTGGTACTTCATCTTTCTTGTGACATTCGTGCTTGTCACCTCTATCACAACTTAATAAAAAACGCTTTTAAAGACCATCCAAACAGGCTGAAAGCGATACATAAACAAGATGACATAAATTGGCATTTTACATAAGAAACAAGTTGGCTACACACTGTTTGCATTAAGAAACATGTCATAACTTGGTATTTTCATATCAGAAATGCCAAAACTAGATAAAACTTAGCATCATATGTACCAAGTTCAAAAACGACAAAGTCTCAGGAGATTCGAGCTATTCTAATTTAACCATCCCAATTCAAAAACTCCAAAGTCACAACATAATCTAGTCTAGTTAACAGAAATAATAGAGGTAGTAGACCGAGTGGATCCTTAATTCTGTGGCATGAACTATCGTACTCCATGGACATATCATGAGTGAGCAATTTTCCTTGTAGGTCATCAAGTTCCAGAATGCTTAGGTCTTGAGCCTCCTGAATTGCAGTTGTCTTAGGCTCCCATTTTGCCTTTGGCAAACTTCTGAGTATTTTCTTGACCTTTTCCTCATTTGAGAAAGATTTTCCCAAAGATTCCAAGTTGTTCACAATATCTGTAAACCTTTTGAACATATCCTTGATAAATTCATCAGAATTCATCTTGAAAAATTCATACTGTCTCAAAAGGATATTAATCTTTGTCTGCTTGACTTGGTTGGTTCCTTCATAAGTAACAGTCAGCTTGTCCCATATCTATTTTGCACTTTTGCAGTTGGATATCCTGTTAAACTCATTTGCACTAAGAGCACAATATAATAAGTTCAAAGCTTTGTAATTATTACCTTTTCCAGCTCAGTGACTGAGAGATCTTCATCAGGTTTGACAGTCCTGAATCCATTGGTAGTAGTACATAATAAATTTGGGCCGTTCACAACAATAAAACATAGTTCCATGTCCTGATCTATGATGAACATCTTCATCAATGCCTTCCAATGCACAAAGTTATCACCACAAAACAGTGGAGGTCTATTAGCTACTCTTTCCTGTGAGATCCTCCATCGCCTACATTACTCATTGTCACATGATTGTTAGATCCTTAAATTGTGAGCCAAAGCTCTGATATCAATTGAAATTTTGTAATGTAAGTGTAAAACAGGATCTAAATACTCTAGAGGGGGGGGGGGGTTGAATAGAGTATGCTAACTTTTTCCAAAACACAGTCTTTTAAAACTTGAGTAGTGTAAGCAGTTGATAACTCAAAGCTTTGAATTGAGAAACTTGAAGATATAACTGCAGAATACAGAGGCTTCAAAGCGTTGGGATTTGAAAAATTCCAAAGCTTTGAAACTTCCTGTTTAGACTTGAGTATAAAGATAACAAAAGAAAACATCATGAACACAAGGATTTTATAGAGTCCAGTCACAATTGGACCTAGTCTCTGCTTGAGGGATGTTATCCCTCCAGGATTGAAACACAACTTCTTATTAATCACCCAGATTTAGCCCTAGATCTCAGCCTAAGTGAGCTACCTTTCACCTATACAGCTTGTGGTTCGCAACCTATCTAGTTCCAGCTACAATCTGTTGAAAGAATAAAGCTCTTTGTTGTTCACTTGAACAACTAAAATTCTAATTTTGTGAGTTTTAAGAACACATAATGATAATACAAGTTTAGTACAAGTGTGAAGAAATAGAAAAAAAATAAGAAAAATGAGCTTGAAAGTGTTCTTCAATCCGTGATGAATGATCTTGCATCTGGAATGTCAATGGCCTGATGAAACTCTAGATTTGAATGAATATATCTCCTGTTTGTAGCTATCTTCAAATCTCACGAAGATCAGTCTCAATCTCCGTCTCTTTTAAATTCAAAACACTGATCTCTATAAATAACAGCCTGCAACAATCTGAGAGATTTTAGGAACTGAAAACCTAAAAATCCTCCTCCCTCGTATGCTTCTTTCAACAGCTATGTTTGGATAGCTATTTGATTTGTTTATGGACGTTGGAACGCCCAACAAACCTGCATACACTCAACAAACATGATCAAACAATATCAAGACAATCTAGCATCAAGATCTGATCAGCAATATGCTATCAGTTCATGAGAAAACTGGGCTAGATTTGTCTGATGATAAATCTGGCTTATACACATATTCAATCTTATGAATATATCAAGTAACCATTATAGAACAAGTATTAATAGACAATAATAGATTCATAACAAGTTCTGAATCCCACAGAAATAACCTGCATACACAGAATTGGTCAGATAAACATGGCAGTGAAGAATAACCAGTGAATCTCAAAGCTTTGAAGCTTTGCTTGCTAGTTCATCAGAATGAACTTGGATTTTCAATCCAACTCAGTCCTGCATATTTTGTTAATCAGAACATATATTGCTAATGCCTTCATAATTTCATTCCATATCAAAAAAAAAACCCTGCACAAAACAGTTAGACAAATATATATATGCACATAGCTACAGTGCCTCAAAGCTTTGAAGTTTTCGTACTTAGGAATAATTCCTGCTTGTGTTTCTGGCTTTCATCATCAAGGAACCAAAGCTCTTGCCTATGCATTCATATATTAATATCAAGGAGCTTCAGACTTATCATGTTCCACCGACCTATTTTAGGAGTAATTGCGCTTTTTGTGAGCGGGTTGTGCTGGATACAGACTACCTTCGGGCTTCTGTTATAGCAGCATCAGTCCTGCTGGATTGATCTTTGACCCTATCGGATCGGATTTGAATGGCCTTATGGTTACTTTCTCTCCCAACTCATTCCACCATACTGCTTCAGTGAGGTGTGCTTTGTCCATGTTGAATGGATTAGTCAAGGCCGAGATATCCACCACTCTTCCCTTCCATATTACTTTCACAATTTGGTAAGCAGTGGAAGTAATTGCGTCAAACCGGTGAATCCACGCTCGAATGATGATCAAGTGGTAAGTCATGCTGGCTTAAATTACATGGAACTTGGAAGAGGAAGTTATTTTCCCAATTTGTAACCCAGTCGGATGAATCTGAGGGTCATCTTGGAATCGATACCAAATCTCATCAATGGAGAAGGTCTTCTTACTATCTTTGCATTTGGGATCCCTTCCAGCTCAAGAGTATTGGTAGGGAACACATACACATCAGCTCCTCCATCAACAAAATCTCTTCGGAATTCTACGTCGTTGATCATCGCAGTTACGTACACTGGGTGGAAATGCCGCACATCGGGCACCTTTTCCCCTTCTGAGAATGAAATGATTGTCGATGGTAATTATTCCGCCTTTATGACCTTACCGTTCGACTTGACCAGGTCTTCTCCGAAGTCTTCTTCAATCCGTAGGATGGTTTTTTTCATCTCCATTCTGCAATCTCTTGAGAAATACATCGCGACAAAGAACGTTTTGAAATTGTTCATGTTGACTAGCCGCGATGCTCACATGTCTTCAGTGTTTAAAGCAAGGTCATTATACTCCTGTATGTGATTGATTTCGAAGGCTTCCTCGTCATCATCCTCCGCAATTGTCTCTATGGCAACTTATTTTCCGTGGATACTATCGCCGGCGTGCGAAGGCAAGGGATTCTTTCGGATGTCCTTCGCAGGCTCTTCGATGAACAGCTCTTTGTCTTTCATTTTCTCCTTGATGAGGTACCTGAGCTTCCTGCACTCTGTTGTTGGATGCGAGATTTCAACATGGCACTCGCACCACTTGAAATCTCGCAACTGCTCTCCTGTCGGCGGTCTTTTCATCCTGGGGAGGATACCATCTCTCCTCCATGATTTGCATAGTTTTACAACTTATTCTAAAGGACACGAAAGAGGAGAGAGTGGTTTGTAGGTCCCTTTTCAGAACTTCGAGGCTCCCGACACAGCATGGACCTCGGCGTCGCGTCGTATTTTGAAATTGAACCTTCCTCCCTTGAATTTCGATGTGGTTGATGTGTGCTGCTTCTTCTTCTCCTCCACTATTGGATCGATGTTTCGGGTGCAAACCAGCGATTTGGAGAACGCATGCATTTGGTGGTTCGTTAGCATATCCTTGTACTTGATTCGCATCCCCTGCAAGCAAATTTCTACGAGGCGTTGCTCTGTGACCTCCTCTGAGCATTCAAGGGATTTAGCTCTGAACCGCCTGATGAAAGCGACTCTGTATTCTTCTTGTCTCGGGTTCATTCACGAGATATGGAGGATAGTGACCTCTTATTCGAATTGGAAGAATTTGGCGTAGAACTTTTTGACCATATCCTCCCATATTCGCACAAATATGGCTCGCGCTTGTCGTAGCATTCGTATGCCACGAGTCCCAAAGACTTGGATAACTCGCAAATTCGCAGGTTCTTGTCACTTCCGTAAGGTCCCAAGAGTTTAACAAAGCGCATGACGTGGTCATGCGCGTTTCCTTCAACATCGTCCAACTTCTCCCACTTCAGTGGTTTGTATCCAAGTGGATTGGTCATAAGGTAGACCTCTGTTGGGATCGGAGGGGAACACTCAATGTTGGACAGATTGTTGCTGGTTGCGCCATGATTTCCATGTAGTTCTCCAATCTCTTCTCCACAGAAGCCAAGGTCGTCGCATCAAGAGGGGGACCCGTAGGCAGCACCTGTGAGAAGGGCACATTCTGGTTGTAAGCGGTGTGTAGTTGCATGTGCACTTGGCGTTCCATATACGGGTGCTTGGAAGTGCTGGCCTCTGGTTGTACTCCGGGGGTCATCGGGGGAGGTGGTGGCAGGCTGACTTTCTAGGAAGAGTGCGAGGGATCTCCCACAGGGAAGGAGTTCCCTGACATTCCAGTAGTCATCTGCGGTGCGCATGCCTGCGCGAACGGAAATGGACTTACGGGTGGGAGTCACGGAACCGGTCCGGTAGGGGCTCTTGGTCCGTCTGCCGCCATGTGTGCCATTTGCGTCTACTGGTTCTGCGTTGTGGTCTGCATTAGCGCCATCTGGGCCATCTGGTTTGAGATTACGGCCATCTGGTTGCGAATGGTGGCGTTGGGCTTCTCGATCAGGTTGGTCAGCACAGTCTAATCGGTGCCTTTAGGTTGAGAGAGCTGGCTCTAATTCGCCTAATGATCGAGTGATTCCGGTGGTGGTGATGAGCAATTCCTGCCGTTGTGAACTCCAGGAGGAAGGGGAGGAACCATCTCCAAAGCTTCGGTAACAGGTTAACTGGGTGAATCGTCTGAGTTTTCACGCCGGGTTCATCAATGATTGCACGGGGGGATCTGGGACAGCTCACATGTGTTCCTATAAGCTGAAGAACAAAACAAACGACATCTGGTTAACCTGTTTGGGGTAAGAGCAAGGCCACATATGTTATCCAAAAGAGGAGACAGTGATCGCTTGAGTTGAACTTGCTAATCCATAGTGTTGTCAGTGTGTTCATGAATGGGACAGACCCCCTTATACATACATGGTATATGACGAACGTGGGTGAGTACACACGATGGCAATGGAACCCCTTGTGGCCCTAACGTCCGCCTAATTGAACGGCTCGCGTAAAACGACCCGGGATCTCGGTTCAGGGTTAACGCGACTATCGATAACCAAAAGTAGAAATATACTATTAAGATTACGTTTCGTTTAAATACACAAACTTGAGAAGATATGTTTACAAATGTAATGTGTTTGAAATAAACTATGTGATTTAATCTCAGCTACCCGTCTTCGTCTCGATCCGCGTTCTCATTCCCCAAACTTGATTGACGACCTGCAGTTTTAAAATGGCAAATGCCGACGCAGTTTTGAAGAAAATGATCAGTAAAAACTGAGTAAATACATACTACGACATGTAAAGCAATGAGTGGCACGGAAGCATGAGTTGAAACAAATTAGAAGATTTAAATAGTAAAGCTATCATGTTGGAGAATTTGGAACAACTGGAAGTAAACGAGTAACAAAAACCTCTCAATTTAATAACATTGAGAAACCACGAGTAGTTGGTAAAATATCTAGAGTGAACAAGTTTATTTGAACTGATAACGATAGTACTTCATGAGTAGCCAAGATTTACAAATCATTTCAAATCAATTAGGGCATATCAAGAGCCACAAACAACATTAATAAGTAGCCAATTTTGAATTTCGACTTCAATCAACAGTTTAATTTAGCTGAGGCGTGTCAAGAGCCACCAGCAGGATCGATGTAGACAGAGGGATCACGAAATAACCACTAAGGGTTCCTTCTAGGGTCTATCAAACCCTATTTCACCCGAGCGTTAAGGGAGCCCATTCGTCAACCCCGCTCACAACATTAGCTAAAAGGCCTTAAGTGTCGACACCCCTATACCGTAGTGACCCTTACAAGTATAAGTAGCACTCTATAGCTCTATAAACCCCCTGGCCTCAATATCTTGATACATTTTGGCTCATCGGGGGCGGATTTTTGAACATTAACGTTCTATCCAATAATAAGAAGCATTGCTTCAATGGTCTTAGCCATACGAAAATGGAGGATCGCTTGACGCCTCCCATTCATAACAGTACTCTGTACATCGTCCTAAGTCTATTAGAGGTATTTTATTTCTTCTCTTTCACATAATTAGAATCAGGATGTCAACAATTCACAAGTAATTTCGGAGAGTTCTCAAAGGAGATGAATAAAATAGTTTAACAACTTTCGAGTGGAAAACATGCATTCTCATACTATTTCATATAACAAACATTCATTTGAAACATCAAGCACTTACGCATATTTTGATATGAAAAGGCCGTACATATGTACTTACCTCTGAGCCATGAAAGGCGCAACGCAAAGCTAGCACTCCTACAACTCTCGTCTCACATTGGATCCGGGTCTCACAGTCAACGCAGCAGCACAAAAACGTACGTCTACTTCGAACGATCCTTAATAACGGCTGGATATACACAAGTAAAGTATACAACCTATTAGCATATATCCTCTATATGAGGTTTTATGCAAGAAAGCAATAAAATGCAGGTCACGCAAGCTAACTTGACCAAAATACCCCTAATACTTTGAAACTGTCCAGTACAGTCCCTGATTGTACCTGGACCCCATATTACACTCATACTGGCCCAACAACATCCAAGAATGACTCTTAACTCATCCATATGAACTTAGCATCGAGATCTACAACTTTCAGTAAATTACACTTAGGCCCCTAAAGTTTGCTAAAATTACAGAAAGACCCCCACCATTGATTTGATAACTCCCGAGTCAAATAATTCATTCTTAAGGCTCCAAGTATCCTTCTAAGTCAGGTTGTTGGTCTCAAAACATTAACTTTGTTCAAATGCAAAGTTTTAATTAATTGCACATAGGCCCCCGAAGTTTAGTAAAACTGCAAAAAGACCCCCACATTTGACTTGGTCAACCCTAGCCCAGAATTACATAAAATTACTCCAAACACGCATACAAGACATGCTGACAAACTCCAAGTTACTAAACTAACCTCAATTCAAAGTTTAAGTGAAATGACTATTTTGCCCCTCCTATACAGTTCAGTCAAATTAGGGTTTGCGAAAAGTCAAACTTGGTCAAACATGATATTTAGACTCAGAATATGAATACGAGCAAGTTTTATGAAGAACACTAAGGCTAGAAACGTCATTTAGAGTGTCGAATTCAAAAGTCAAATATAGAAGAAAATCGACTCAACTAGTCAATTTTAGGGCTGATTTGTAATCAATTGAGGGGGATACTTGAAAATCTGAGAATAGGGTTTTGAAGACGATAGTTCAAGGATTTGTAATCAACTAGTCAATTTTAGGGCTGATTTGTAATCAATTGAGGGGGATACTTGAAAATCTGAGAATAGGGTTTTGAAGACGATAGTTCAAGGATTCCAGAACATATTTTAACTCCTACAAACTCCAAGTATACAAAGAGATATCGCTAGTCAAAGTGGGATGAAAATTACGATTCAATACTTAGAAAAATTCGATAGTGCTTCGCGAGTTCAAGCTAGCAACTTTAGGCTCGTTTTGTGAGAAATCCGTTATAAATTTGAAGATGACCCAGAGACGATGATTTGAAGTATTATGTATCAGCTTTACACAAGAGAAAACAGATCTGAAATTCATTAAGTTTTGAAGAAGATACAAGGGTTACAAAGTAGGTGTTTCACCACGGCACTCTATACTTAGAAATTTTGAAGCGAAGAACATATGCATTGCAGCAACTTTGGAGCCAAAATCAGAGGGTTTGGAGATCGAATTGGACCAAGAAATCAACACGAAAGTTGGAGTACTACATGCAGGGAATCCATAGCAACAAGAATCAGATCAAAACATCAAGTAACGAGGGAGTTATCGACTCATGAACAGGGCAGGTTTTCAAGTCGGAAATCTCTACATGCACGAATCAAACTTGACGAATTCATTGTTACAGTCATGATTTGATGATCTAAACGTGTTCTAGACATGATTAGGAGCATGAACAAGCTTTTAATCGATCAAAACGAGCAAGAATTGAAGGCGTACCGAGCTTTGAGCTTCCCGGCGGCCATGGAGGAAACCGGCGACCAGCAGCTTGGTTTCCGGCGATTCAACGGTGTTATCTGGTGCTTCTGGGTTAGCCTTAGTTTCCCACGACGCTCAGAGGACTCGGAGCAACTTTGGAAAGGAAAGGAATTGCCAAAGAAGGAGAAAACCACCAAGCCGTCGTCCGCCGCCGTCCCCGTCGGGTTTCAAGCCCAGTTTCCGGCGAACGAAATCCGGCGAGTTACGGTCCGTATTCGGTACTCCCGAGCTCGCCTGGAGGTGAGGATCAACAATATGTTGGTTATTTACACCAATTCACGACATGGACGAAGAATTTGGCTAATTACCGCGCTAGGGTTCTTACCGTTCTTCGTCGAATTCGCCCTCGATACGCAACCATTCGAGAAAATGATTGGGGGCTTTTGGTCCTCGTGTCGAGGGCTTCCACCAGTAGCAGAAGAATCGTGAAAGGCGTGGTGGAGGTGGTGGCTGTGTTGGTGGTGGTGGTTGTATGGTGGAGAAGAAGATGAAGTTGATGAAGATGATGTAGATGATGGTAAAGTCTATCTCTCTCTCTCTCTCTCTTCTCTTTCTCAGCAGGTGGTGAAGATGGGAGTGGAGCTGCCACCTAGCTCTTAGGTTGTCAATATAAGGTTAACAAGTGTCTCACATGCATAAGGGGGTGTAAGTGTAGTTTTTCTAACTTTTGGGTACAACTAGAATTAGAGCTTCTACTTAATTTCAGATAATTGCACAACCACCCCGAACATCTCTAGTGCTTCAAAATCATTCGAACGACTCTCAAATATTGTAAACACTCCGAAGTTCCAACTTTAAAGCCGTGAAAAAATATTTACAAAATCGCCCCCAAAGTCTTGATATTGCACTAAGAATTCTCTCGGAAATTAGGGGTGTTACATCGCGACCCGTATATGTAGGAATCGTGGTAAGAAATTTCAATGGCGTGGACAGTCCGTTCGCGGATCTCTGAATAACATATGAGGGTCGCATGCGAGACTGGCACCTCGCATGCGACAGTCCTTACTCTATCCTCCAAGCCACTTGCACCCTCAAGCCCTGTAAGCTTAAGGCGCATATGCGAAGGACCCCGCCTCGCTGTGCTTCGCATACGCGTAGGCAAATGGCGTGTAACGGTGCTATATGGAGCACGCCGCATGCACACGTGTGTCTTATCTGAGGCGCCACGTGGCTCATCAACAATATCGCAGTTTAGGATATCTACAATAGTAAAGTAGTGTTTTAGAACACGATTTGAGAGTCGGAAGATGGTTTAAAGCGCGATGTTCTGGGGTCAAACCCTATACACGTGAAGAAAATGAATTTAATTCTCAAATAGCTGTAAATGTCCTAGCTCAGTGACAGCTCAGTGGGTGATATGTCAGTGCTAGAGTGCTTAAAACACCTGCATGAAGTCCCTGGTCCCAACCTGACTATATGATGTAATTGTCAAAAAAAAAAAAAAAAAAAGAAGTCTTGAAATAGCTGTCTTTTACAGGCCATCCTGCAAAACTTAAAACACAGACTTGTGAATAAGGGGAACCATGATGAGGGTTCTGGGCCATAATAATATTATGGCAAAGAACGTGAATGCTAAACCAGTTAAGGGTGTTGGGCCAGGCCATGTGCCACATACAACTTGGACCTCCTCTATTTTTCTGAAAGTAACTTGGACCTCTTAAGCTCTTGTCTGTGTTATTTTTCTTATTTATATTTTATTTTTCTTCTCCTTTTCCTTTTCACGGCTGTTATTTCATTTTTCTTACAGGTGTCTCCACGGGCTACTTATAATACTGTTATTTTACGGGCTTGTTACCTCAAGTAGGATAATAGTGTTGGTGGATAGTGGGCTGACTCAACCAAGCAGGTAGAGTGGGCTGCTTCATCTGGACTGCCCGTTCCAAGCGCATTGGTGACTTGGGCATAAACCTGGGTAGCATTTTCCTCCTAGAGTGGAAGGCACTGCTAAAAGAAAAAGAAAAAAACATAAATACTGTTTTTTTTGTTCAAAAAAAGAAATAGATATTATATAAAATAGATATTATCTCAAAAATAAAATAATATAAAATAGGTAGGAAAAGATGTTCTGATAAAGTGTCAAGTTGCCGCTTCATTTTCGATAATTTTATGTCTCTTCAAATTAAAATGGTGGGATATGATTTTTTACATAAAATTATAAAAGTCTCAACTTGCCACTTTATTTATGATGATTTTTTACTTGTCTCTTTAAATGAAAAGAGTGAAATAACAAAAAAAAAAAAAAATTAGAGGGACAATTTTTTTTAAAGAGCTAGATAACAATTTTTAAAATATTATTTAAAGAGCTAAGAATTTAATTTTCTAAAAATTAAATTTCTTCAAGTGTAGAAAAGAAATTTAATTTTTCTCAAAAAAAGGAAAGGAATTTTTTTTGAAGGAGAAAAAAGAAAAGAAATTTAATACACAAATACATCAATTGTAAATAAAATGTTCTAAAACTTTAATATGTTCTCAAAGAATAATTCTAAAACTTTAAAAATGTCCGTTCACAAAATAACATTTAAGAAACGATATTACAAGTGTAAAAAAGGTATTTAATGCGCATTCATGCTCAATAACATCTTATTTTGCCATGCCGCGTCTGGTCTTCAAAAAGTGCAGGCCTAATCAGTGTGGCTAGCATATTTCATAATTGGATATTTAAAGAGTATTAAATGTAACGAACAATCAATGAAAGAAAAGGCACTTTGAATCCCAATAAGTACATGCTGTATGTGTCGCGTTCCTTTCCTGTTCTGCCCAAACATGAATGTGTACGTAACCCCCGGTGGGTAGCCATGCCCATCATTATTGTGACTGTGATAGTGCATGGGTTCACAACATTAATAGTCACTCACTGTGTCCTAAGATTAAGTTCTAAGGTAGATTAGGGGTGGGTTTGGTATGGTTTTTTGGACTTTTAAGTCGACTTTTAAGTTGTTGTGAAAAAAGTTCGTGACAAAAAAGTTGATGAAAAAAAAATGTATGGATTTGGTGAAAAAAGTTATGCTGTAAAAAAGTTAGGATGCAACACTTTTGTTTGTTAGTGAAAATTATCATTTTATATTTTTATAGTTACTAATAAAATTATAGTATGTCTAATTAGATGTCATAGTATGTTGGTACAAAAAAAGTAGAGGTAAATTGGTCATTTTAATTGTTTATGAAGAAAAAAATCCAAAAAAAGTTCATGAGACCCAACTTTTTTCAGAATTCAATTTTACACTACAAGACAAAAGCCAAAATCCAAAAGCTGACACAGAAAAAATCATACCAAACCTTTCAGAAAAGCTCAAAACAGATTAAAAGTTCAAAGTGGATTAAAATCTGAAAATAAGTCATACCAAACCCACCCGAGGATAGCATTTTTATTTGTTACTGTTGGAAAATAGTTCATGATGGGTAGTTTCGACCCGCCTTTGAGACCGGTTTCGAGAGAGCTCTCTTGGAAGCGCACGACCACCTATTCATATTTGAAAACTACGTACATACCTTGAGGACCGTTTCAATATCTCATCCGTCAAAAACTATTACAGAATGAATGATAAAAAAAACTAGGTGTTCGATGCGAATCATTAAACATGAATTTGAAAATAATCCCACGTCTTTTGAGAGAATAGATTTTGAGTCCATATATATTCAAAGCTTGCACCTAAAGAGTATGCCCTTTGAGCGAAGCAATTTATTACCTGGGAGATGACCTAGACAAAGAACAAACTACTACAACACGTGTGTCGCCACTGTCGTCCGTCAAGCCGGTTTGGCTCGATTTGGGCACGGGCTGCAGAGTTGTGTTGGGTTGTTTGGGCCTTCTTTTATTTTCTAGACCAAAAACTAACGGGTTATCAATCGTCACTAAGCCGGATTTGTGTTGCAACTGGTTAACTGTGGTAACCCTAATATTTAAGTTATGAAATTATTGGTTAATTGCTATTATTTGTGTTAGTTAAATAGTAGGCTTAATTACTTAATGCATACCTCCAGTATGTCGAAACTCTCACATTGCAACCCCCACTTCTAGAACTAGCTGATTTCACCCTCCATTTGCGAAGAATACGTCAATGTCAAATTGGGAATTTTTTTTCTGTCCACCACTTAACGGAATAAACCATTAGTTGACTTTCATATCCTTTTATTCAGGGGTAAAATAGCATATTCCTTTTTATCTAAGAACATTATGAGCAACATAACAATCACCGCCCATCACCACCACCCAACCCAGAATCCGGCGACCTATGCCTCAGAATCCGGCTAGTTATTACACTGCCGCTCTCACCTCCACAACCGCAATCTACTCCGCCACAATTACCATGACAGCTCTCTCAGACATATGTTCGTGCTCTCTGGATACGACCTCTTTTAGGTCTCTGTTCTCAAATCAAATTAGTATATCTCTATCTGCCTTCGATTTTTCTTGTTATTCCCCGTTACATCAGAGACAAACAATTAAAACCCTGCCACGAAGAACAGAGGGGGACGAAACCAAAACATAGGAAATAAACCTAGCAATCGGGCTATACTGGAGCATCACTTCAAGAGCTTCGCCAAATAGCACAAAGATCTGTTCTTTAGCATGAAGAACCCACATACCTGGGTTTCAAGTCCAAGATCGATCCATCGAACCACATCTGCAACTCAAAGAAAAGCAGATTCTCGAGTTGAAGATCTAGGACTCGGCTTTAATTTTGGACAACTGAACAAAGAAAAGCCAATTTGCGGTCAAACAAGGCCGAGCTTGTTCACTGAGACGAAGAGCTCTTCCGTCCTTCCTGGAACTCTGAGTTTGTTGAACAAAACAGAGAGCTCATCCTAATTGAAACGGAAAGCTTTTTATTTCTTGATTCCCATGAGTGGTCTCTGCTTTCTTCAAAAGGCTGGGAAAGAGAAAAGAAAATTTATGTTTATCTCTTCATCTGCTACTTCATATTTATTTTCTCTTTATTTTTATTCTTTATCATTATCTTCAGAACATTGAAAGTTAAGATATTTTCTTTATTGAAAAATTTACCCTCGCTATTAGTTTGGTGTTTGGATGAAAATTTTTACCAGTTTCACATTGACGTGTTTATTGCAAATAGGGGATGCAATTAGCTAGTTCTAGAAAAGGGGGTTGCAATGTGATAGTTTCGACAAATTGGAGGTATGCATTAAGTAATTAAGCCTAAATAGTATTACTATTAATATGTGTCTAATTAGGTCAAATGACTATATTTGATATAATGTTCATTGTTGGGTGCTAAGTTGTTAATTACTAAGTTTCTTTGGTGTTAGGCATAACCAAGAAATAAGTTGGAAAAATGTTGTGAGAAAAATTAGAATTGGTTTAGCAAGTATGATAGTGTGTTTTAATTATACAAGTATCACGTAGTAATTTTTCCACACGCGTAACCACATGTCTATACGTGTCGAGTTTAGAACCTCATATAGTTACAGAATTTGTGCAATTCTTGCACCAAATCATTTCCCCCATGTGCATGAATCAACTTTGACACTTGTCACTCCACCCCCACCACATGTCTCTCCCTCCGCTTCTTTCTCCACATTCTCCTCCTCCTCCATCCGACCATATTTTTTCCTAGATTCTTCTCTTATTAATTTCTTTCTCCCATTGTTCTAGGGCTTGATTCTCCCATTGTTCTAGCACAAGCCCTAAATTCTCTCAAAATCCCTAAAATTTAGAAGATCAACACTCAATTTCTTCACAATCCACCAACTTATACTAGGAGCTCCATCTTAGGAGGCTAGGAGGCTCTAGAACAACCTCAATATCACCATTTGAGGTAAAAATCATTTTGTGAGCTGGGTTTTCACTTCCATTCATGTAGACTAGTCAGGCATGTCATCCAAAAATTAAGTCTAGTGGGTAATCACCCTTAGGATCATGAATGAATATGTTATGAGTAATGTTAAGTATGTGATTTAGAGCATTTTTTGTGTAATTTATATTTTTAGTAGAGTTTCATGCAACAAGTTGAAAGTATGAAAAATCATAAAAACTCATGTTTTGAGCCATTTTCACGAAATTATCAAACAAATACTTTAACTTTTCAGAAAATTATGAAAAAATTACAGTTTGTGTTTAAGTATGTTCTATTTTTACAGTAAAAATTTCAGAACAATCAAACCTAAACTGAGTTTCTAATTGACCAAAAACCTGGACTGTTTTAATGCTCTGTTCAACTCTAGATCAGTTCGGTAATTCATCATTTTCGTGTATTTATTATACCTAAATGATTACCAAATTTGGATATGTTATCCCCATACATGTTAGTTACCTACTGTCAAAATTTCATAATTTTTGGACATAATATGAATATTTTATTAATTTATTTCCAAGACTGCTACCAGCCTCTGTTTTCGTACCAAAACAAATCCGAAATTTCATGTTTAAAAATACTTAGAAAATTTTATAATTTTTGATATTACAGTATGTTATGGGTAAACTCTTTGTCTATGTTACGTTAACATTTTGAGTCTCGGATAATTATTCTCAATTAATTATGTATTTGTGTACTATCGGTAGTTACTCTTTGCCTACAAGTAAAATTTAGAAATTTGTCATATAAGTTTTGAACACTTTAAAGTTTGGGTCCAAAGTATATTTTATCATGTTTATAAAATATATTAACCATGTTAGTTAGTAAATTCTACGGATTTCTGTGAGTGGCACCCTATGTTAGTTTGAGTGTTAGTTCGAGTAATCACTAATTGTGACACCCTCGTAATGTAAATTGTACCCCCTACGTTGCATTGCATGTAGTAGAAATTATATGCGATCCGCGAAACTTATGTTATTCTTCTATATTTTTGTGTTATGTATGTCTAGATCAAGTTAGGACCTAGCTAAGGTCCGTGGTAAGATTCTTAGAGTTTGAGACTAATTCGGGCATAGCGAGGTGAGTTACTTTACCTCCCAAAGTTTGTACCCAGCCTCATTTATAATTTCGATACGTATATGTTTTAAATTGATCATATGATGCGATTTACATGCTTGAATGTTTATGATGAAATTTTCCAAGTTATAAATGTTCAATTTTTATTTACAAAATGATTTGTGTTCCTAAATGATTGTTATGACCCCATGGACACAATAAACGGTTTAAGACAATTATTTATGACTCAAGACACGTTTCAGAGAGGCCACGATACCGGAGTGAAACCCCCTGTCAGATATAGGCAGGCTATGACCCTTTTGCCGGGGCAATATAAGCAGGCACGCGTCGCCTCACGAGTCGTCGCGATGGACATGTCCCACCGTTATGTTATGTCACGATGGTTATCACGGGCATACGAAAAACTAGTATGATTCATGCCAGTATGTTCTCAGTTACACATGTTACACTTTTAATTTTTATGAAATAATATTATGCTCAAGTTTATGAAATGATTTAATTCTTGTCAATGGTATAAGTTTAGACTTTTCATTTTCCAAACCTACGGAGGGACGTAACTGTAACTCACTGAGCTAGTTGAGCTCACCCTTTTGGTTCTTTATTTTTTATTTTTTTAATGTAAAAAGGAGACCGAGAATGCCCAAGAGTGATTAACTTGCATGATGTATGGATGCGTTATTTTGGAGACTTAAGTTATGTTGTCTAGTATAGCTATAAACTTGTTTGTATATGTAAGCTATGTTAGCATGTTTTTGGCCTAAGGAGGCTTTTCGCTATGTATGAAGTGGAACTATGTATGTATGACTCACGGACTTGCTTTTTTTTGTTATCCCTCGCTACCCCCGAATGATGCTCTGCAATGTCACGAGTCGAGCGGGCTAAATAATCTTTTATTTACAAGTATAAGTTTTGGAGCTTTACATCCGAAATAACACTTATTTTCTCTCACAAATCAATTTTCTTATTTTTTATCCTTGACGACCCCTAAACATTTCTTAGTTACGCTTCCGCTAACGAAAAATATATATTATTAAAGCTACTTTTTCGTAAATTACTTGTTTAGCCCCTCGATGGGTTAAAGCCTCTTCGGCGCCTGTCGCACTTCCCTCTCGCTAATCGGGGTCGTCGGGAGAGGGGTGTGACAGTTTGTGGTATCAGAGCTCTAGGTTATAGAGACTGTAGTTATTAATACTAGGAAACCACTTTATGTGTATATTAGATAAGTATGATAGTAAGGTTCTTGGTACCATCAGTATGCGTACGTAAATTTATTCTTATGTATGCATGTATTATGTTAGCTCGTTGCGTTAGGAATTGTAGTATGTTATAAAAAATTTTATAACTTCCACCTAGGACGATGAACAGCTTAAGCAGGGTTGGTTTGGGAGATGGGAACGGCAACAACGCTATCGGTGACGTCACCACTGGCCACGTGCAACATGAGACAAACATCGGAAACGAGGGCGGAGGATCATCGGCTGGAGGAAACTCTCATGGAATGGAGCGAGCCGTTGAAGGACTTATGGAAATGCTCTAGGGTTGTTCAAGAGTGACGATTGACAAGTTCAAGGCACCGGGACCCCCATCGTTTAATGGAGCAGCTGATCCGACAGCGGCTGAATCATGGCTTCTATAAATGGATAAGAACTTTGATGTCCTACTGTGTGATGATCAGCAGAAGGTCAAATTTGCAACATATGCCCTTAAGGACGAAGCATATAGGTGGTGGTTGATGTTAAAGCTCAATCGTCCAAACATCACCTGGAACCAATTTGTTGAGGGCTTCAATGACAAGTACTTCCCACCCGCGTTACAGAATATGAAAGTAAACGAGTTCTCGACTCTCACCCAGGGGAACATCACATCCGCTTAGTATGAGGCTCAGTTCACAACGCTGCTCCGTATGTGGTTGATACCGAGGGGAAGAAAGCACACAAGTTTGAAAGTGGTCTTCGCATGGGCATCAGGAACAGGGTTGAACTACTGAAGCTTCCAACCTACAATGAAGTCGTGGAAAGGGAAATGATGGCTGAAAGGGGAACCGAGAATTTTAACAGACAGAGGGAGCAGAAAAAGAGGAATGACATGAGCAATGAATTCTCATAGGATTGGGCTGAATCAAAGCACGTCTTTCAAGTAGCATGGCAGCGTTTCCAACTTCAGTAAGAGCGCTTCGTCCAACACAAGTGGTAGCTATCCACGATGCTTTAAGTGCAACAAGATTCATAAGGGTGCATGCTAATTTGGTTCCAACGTGTGTTATCGATGCGGGAAGCCATGTCACCTTTTGAAAGAATGCCCAAATGCTAAGCCATTTTCCTCCAGCGCACCAAAAGTTTCAGTTCACCAGCCTCAACCTACTGGAGCCCCACATAATAGACAGGGTAGAGCTTTTGCCCTAGTTCCTGGAGACGTTCAAGCAGCTGCATCCGTCGTGGCAGGTACTTTACCTATTGAAGCAACTCCCGCTCATGTGTTAATTGATTTTGGTTCTAGCCATTCTTTTGTTGCTTATCATTTTGTTGTTGGTAATATCCATAAGTTTCCGGAACCATTAGGCTTTACGCTTATTGTGTCTTTACCTGCTGTCATAACCTTGGGTAGTTCCTCTATATATCGTAGATGTGGAATCGTGGTAGATGGGATCCCTTTAGTTGTTGACCTGATACCCTTAAAAATTCATGACTTTGACGTTATCTTTGGAATGAATTGGCTTACCTTAAATCATGCCACCATAGATTGCTCGAATAAGAAAAACGTATTCTGCATCCCAGGGATGTCAGAGTTTACCTTTTCAGGATATGGAGTAGTATCCCCAACTTACGTGTTATCCTCTATGAAAGTGAATAAGCTACTCAAGAAAGGGTGTCATGGTTAGCTTGCTTGGATTTTGGACAAATCATCCAAAGAGCTCAGCCCTAAAGATATTACTGTAGTAAATGAATACCAAGATGTTTTCCATGAGAACTTAACCAATTTACCTCCAGAGAGAGAAATTGAGTTTAGAATTGATATAATTCCTGGAACCTCACCTATCTCGAAAACACCATATAGAATGGACCCTGCTGAATTGAGAGAATTAAAGGTACAGATTCAGGAACTGCTTGATAAGGGGTTTATAAGGCCTAGTACCTCGCCTTGGGGAGCACCGGTTTTATTTTTCAAGAAGAAGGATGGTACAATGAGGTTATGCATTGATTATAGGGAATTTAACAAGGTCACCATAAAGAAAAAGTATCTGTTGCCAAGAATTGATGAATTATTTGACTAGTTAGAGGGAGCTAAGGTCATTTCTAAAATTGACTTGTGGTCAGGATACCACCAGTTACGTATCAAAGCCGAAGATGTGCCCAAAAGTGCATTCCGCACTAGGTATGACCACTACGAGTTTCTTTTTATGCCTTTCGGCGTGACCAATGCCCCTGCAGCGTTTATGTATTTGATGAATAGGGTATTCCATCCGTATAATGTCACGATTCAAGCGGGCTAAATGATCTTTTATTTACAAGTACAAGTTTTGGAACTTTTCATCCGAAACAATACTTATTTTCTCTTACAAATCAATTTTCTTATTTTTATCATTGACGAACCCTAAATGGTTCTTAGTTACGCTTCCGCTAACGAAAAAAATAATATTATTAAAGCTACTTTTTCATAAATTACTTGTTTAGACCTCGATGAGTTGAAGCCTCTCCGGCGCTTGTCGCACTTCCCTCCCGCTAATCGGGGTCGTCGGGAGAGGGTTGTGACATTAAGAAAAAACAAATCATAACTATTCAAAGGAACAGTTACCAACCAACCATCACTTTCTCCTCTAAAAATATTGCTTCTCTCTCTCGTTGATAAACAACTGGAAGGACAATTCTCTCTCTATGGCACGGGCACATGCCGTGGAGTTGTGTTGGTTGTTTGGGCCTTCTTTTATTTTTGGACCAAAAACGGATGGGTAAATAATCATCACTAACTCAGATTATTAACTGTTGCAACTGGTTAACAAACAACAAATCGTAAACGTACTGAAGGAACAGTTACCAACCAACCATATCTTTCTCATATATAAATATTTCTTCTCTCTCTCGTTGAAAGACAACTGAATGGACAATTCTCTCTGTGCCTTCCTTTAATCTTCGAAATTCTCTTCAAATATAGTTCAGCTCGCAGTGCCTGGCGGCGTACCGGGGAAACTTTCATCTTGGTAAACAAAATCCCGAACCATCCACAGCAAGAACCAAGTGTGGAGGCTAATCTGCTTTAAGGACGTTGTGCTACATGTACGAGACTGCTTTCAAAGAACTTTGTACATCGTTTAGAAAACTATCTATCAGTGTGTTTGCTTTTACTGCTTTTCGTTTATGTTTCATTTAGTAAAATGTTCTTTGTTTTATAAGATAGTTTTGAGAAGTTTAAAAGTAACGACTTTAAATAGTGAAATAAAGGCAAAAAAAAATGGATTTTTCGTGTGTACGACACCCACTTTGGGACATGCAGTTTTATTTAAAGGAAGATACTCCAAATGTGACGAGAGAATATATATTTTACAAACTAAATAGATGTAGATTAAAATACTAATACTACTTATTAAAGCATCTCTTGAAGGGGAGGATAGTTAGTTGATCTCCAAGTGTTGACCATTATGGGAGGGAACTTGGGTGGGCAAGGAAGGTCCTCCATGTCACGGGTTGCGCTCATTCAGTCTCGCACGATACTTGACCATATGAACCAGAAAACTTAAAGAATGAGCAAAATACCACGCTGGAAGCTTCAATACTTAACTAGAGGATAACTCGTGCCCTCAAACACTACCAAACTAGCATAAAAAATTTCAAAATATAAATCACAATAATTATTGTTTTTTTTTTTAAATTTTTTTGAGGTCTTGAAACTTGAGTTACAATATATTATGATTATTTTTAATAGTATTACATATTATATAATTAATAGTGACTTAAGTAGTCAAAAACATCTCTCCACATTTGTGTGGTCAAAATTTGCGGGAAACTTCAGAATTAGGGTGTCGTGCCGAAACTTTCAAAACTCTGCCCACTATCAATATCTGGTCCCTAGGAAACAATCATTGGAAGATATATTTTTTGGTATTATAAACTCTTTCTCACTTTTTATTAAAAGTGTAAAAGACATTTTCCACCTTTAATATATCGATTAAATATATTTTGCCCCATGATTTATCGATACATACATTTTGCACCCCTACCAGTGGATGAAGGTTAGACAGATTCCACCCTTCTATTAGTTTTTGACCATGATACCCTTGGAAGGGTGGAATGAGAGAAATGCCCTTACCCCTTAGATGAAACTACATTTCGTAGAGACAACTATGCCCTTTACCCTATATTTAATTAGTTACATTTTGACATCACATTTTGCATGATTACATCACTGAATGGTATTGTAAAAAGACCATCATACACCTGGTACTGTTCATGTGGACATTGACTATTGGATTAGATGCCCGAGAGGCAATCTTTATTTAGTATGAACATTATTTTAGCTAGAATATTCATTTATTATTTATGAAGATATTTAATATAATGAAGTCCTTAGATTGTAATTGTTGTTCATCTTAAATATCCCTAGTCCATTATATTGATTACTAGGATGATCACTATAGACTAGTATGTGGGTAGATTGATATGGAGATATCAAGTCTAACACATGGGTATGCATTAGGAGTAATGACATACTGGATTGACCCACCACGAGAAGGCTACATATAAATTATGTTAACGTCACAAGTGCTTCTCGTAGTGACAATGGTGTTGTAATCCTTAGACTTGAAGTCACTAGATACTCTAGTTGTGAAATATCACGTTTTGATATTATCGAACGTTATACCGTAACTGAGTAACTATAACGATAGTAATCGGACATGATAGGAAGCAAGCTGAGAAATGGTATTGATGTAGAGAGGATTTGTCCCTAGTACATAATGGGAGTAAATATCCACGACCACTCGAGGATTAGTGCTTATGGAATGTCTGGCCATACTCAGATAAATCAATATGTTATATTGATGTTATCTATATAGATATAAGCCTATTCCCAGGATCGAGAAAATATGGATTGGATATACGAGTGTGACATTTACGTCTCTTGTCCAATCCGGATATAGAGACAAATGGATATACACAAAACGGTAACATTTGGCACATGGTTTGTCGAATCACTGACTATTTCTCTTAGTTGGATGGCATAGATGTGTGGGTAGACACCGCTCTATGTTTGTAATTGTTACTACCAACTAAGTAGAAACCTATAGGGTCACACACCTTATGGATTAAACTAGATTTGGATATTAATTAGTTGGACTAATTAACCAAAAGGATCGAAACGCAACCACTTGCTAAGTTAGTTGGACTAAGTTGCAAAGTTGACTAATCCGTGTATGGACAAAATTAGTATTGCGGGAAAATATATAGATAATAAGGATTTATTAACTATATAAGGGAGTCCTAGCTCTATTATTTCACAAGAGTTGTCATTGATTGAAATAACAGAGCAAGTAGAGAGAGCCCCAAGGGGCCGTCCGTCCCTATACCCGTCGGCCAAGGTGGTTCGACCACCTCTTGTCCGTTTTTGCGTGATTCCTTCACCTTCCTCTTCGATGTATCTAGCACTAAACGTAAAGGGGATTCCAGCTTGCAATCCTAGATGTGGATACCGGTAGAGACGAAAATACAATTCTTCGTAGTGATCACACAAATCAACAAGGTACACAGTTCTTACTTTCATCATGTTATGAATGCTTGCTTGCAATCCGTGGAGGGTTTGATGAGAAATTTTATTGTTATTCCGCTGTGTTACATTCACAAAAACCCTACAGAGGTATCATAGGCACAGTTCTTAGTGCATAACATGATTCATGTGTTATCGTTTTATGAGTTTTTACACTATCGTTATGTTTCGCAAAAAACCGATATTGGCATAATGATGCAAATTGACTATGATTCAATAGGAAATGAGCCAATTTTATATATCGTATAAAGTTCGCTGAATTTTGTTCGCTGAATTTTGTTCACAATTGGGGAAAAATGATTTTTTGCCTACAATTGGGAATATGCCCGCAAGAAAAGGGAAATTATTTGGATATATGCCCTCGGGGGTTCGGCCATAGCCAACCCGCCCCTCTCCTTGGCACGCGGTTCGAGGCTGACGGCCTACCTGGTTCAGCCAGCCGTCGGTTTGACTGTGCTGGATGGTCCGACCGGTTTGGCCCGGCTCGGCTGTCCAAACGAGTTGGCTAATATGATTGGCGCAGCTGTTTGAGTGTTTTTACCCTAGAAAATCCCAAATTCAACTAAAATTGACCAAGCGCGTTAAAATTAGATTTTAACTATATTATGTTATTTACCGCATGGTGGTTGGATATGACCTAGATTGTGGTTGTTTATTTTGTGGTTTTTTTTGGTTTGGTTTTATTGTAATTAATGTAATTAATTCATTTATGACATGCGTGTCGTCTTCCCCCTCGCATGTGAGGTCTATTTATTTAGTATAACGCTAGCTAGTATTAGATAGATAGATTATAGCCAATTCATAGAGAAGAAGATCAAAGACTAAAGAAACCACAAGACGACGAAGACCCACAAGCTAGGAGGCGTGGACTAAAGATGGAGGCACATGTAGATGAGCTTGTCACTTTAGGGCTTATAGATTTTCTCATTGGCTTGGGAATATCTTAGTCTTAGGGGCCATATTCATACCATGTTTTATTTTATTTATTTATTTATTGTATTGTTATTTATTTTTGGTGTATGGATGATGCATGCAAAACGTAACAAGATAAAAATAAAGAAGTTGGATATTTTATTTGGGATTGCCAATCCAAATAAGTAGATCAGTTGATATGATCAACAAAACAATTAAAATTGACAAGGGAATCTCTCAAACAATAAATATTGCGTTTTGCCTTCTCTTAACACTCGTCATGATCAGGTTCTATCAAGTTTGGGCTTTTCAAAGCATGGCAACTTGATTCATCATGGTGTGATGCGGCGACTCAAGCTAGTACTGTGTGAATGTTGAAGTAAGAGGTTGAACACAACTAGACTATTTTAATAGGATTGAAAAACTTAGATGCAAGGCAATTGGCATTATCTATGAGATAGATAAATAAGGAGTTATTTGCCCAATTGAACCAAGAGTTGCATAGGATGCAGTTTGAAGTAGTTCCTACCTAAATAACTGATTTTTGGGTGACTTGCCAAAGCAAACTCATAAAGGAAGTGAAATATGGATCTTGGCCTACTAGAAAGTATATGATCTTTTCCTCATCAATGGCGAGGGCTATTAATCCGAGAAAAATAGTGGGAGCTATATTTAATAATCTAGCCATTATTAAATGTAGTGAATTGTTTACAAATACCAAAATTGCATATTTCTCATTTTGTAGAATTCCAAAGGCAAACAATCAACAAACATCGACACCATCCATGTGTCCTGTCCTTAAGAATGAGAAGTTTTCTGGAACCAATTTTCTAGACTGGTACAGAAACTTGAGAATTGTTCTTAAGCAAGAAAAGAAACTGTACATCTTAGACAATCATGTTCCAGAGCCACCAGTTGAAGATGTTGTTCTTGCTACCGTGAGGGCACATTAGAAAACTTTTGATGTAAATAATGATGTGACTTGTATCATGCTTTCCCATGAACACTGAGCTTCATAAGCAACATGAGAACATGGAGGCGTACGATATGATAGTACATTTGAGGCAGCTCTTCTAAGAGCAAGCAAGGCATGATCGGTATGAAGTATCTAACGCATTGTTCAAATGCAGTCTCGCATAGGGGAACCTAGTCGGGCCTCATGTGCTCCGTATGATCGGATACATGGAGAATCTCGAGAGGTTAGGATTCTCACTCGCCCAGGAGTTAGCCACTGATCTCATCATGCAATAGTTGTCGGATAGTTATAGCCAGTTCATCATGAACTAAAACATGACTGAGATCAACAAAACTTTGCCACACCTGCTAAATATGTTGAGGCCAGCTGAAGAGAGCATTAAAAAATGCAAATGCAAGGCCATAATGTTGGTCAATGACAGCGTAAACTATCTGCTTTTTCGCAAGTGTACGATCAAGTAGTATAGAGTATGTAATTGTGACTCTGGTTGTCGAACCCACGAGAACAGTTTAAGTTTTTGCTAATCAGAATTAGAATAAGACACGAAGTTTGTAAAAAGGAGGAAGGTTTGGGATTTGATTATACTAAATTATAATAAATAAAAACAGTGAAAAGGCTTATTTTATTTTTCTGCTGAATATTTTGCTGAAATTGTTGTAGTTGTAAAAGTCGATAATTCTAAAAATCTAGATTCCAGGATCCCCTAGGGTTACTCTCCAGCTTCCATGGTTTATTTGATTTCAGAAGCACACAGTGGTTTTGTTTATGCCAGCATACCAATAGTACAATCTCCTCTCGGTCTCATGCACTTATCACTCGACTGCAGATTTTCGGGTCCTCTCGGTCCACCTAAATCTGCAGGTTCGTTCTAAGTCTGCTAGGGTTACAGGTTCTCCTCTCGGTCTCCCCCTAAACGTCTAACAGTTGGTCTAATGCTTCTGGGCTAGTCCCCTGATTCTCTTCACCTCTCGGTCCATCAAGGCAGAGTACTAAATCCTGTCTTTTCTTCCTAACCTTCACTGGTCACTCTCGCACACCAGATCCTGTCTGTAACACTCCTGGGTGATCAGGCCATTCATGTATGTAAATAAAATCAAAGACAGAATAATAAACAAACCATCCTGTATTAAGACTTAGCTAGCCATGCATCTGAAAATCAAAACATCCAAGTCTGCTGAATTCATAAACCCTAGGTTCACCGAGAACCTAGGCAAAAGGTCTAGCTAACTTGCATTATTCAAAAACAATGTTTCATAAAAAGAGAAAAGATCAAACTAGTTATTTCTGAAGATACTGGAAAACTGCTCCAATTCTGCTCTGCTCCAACTCCTGGCTGCTGTGAAAACTGGCTGCTGATGATGATGATAGCTGTGGTATGCCTTCGTAACCCTAAAACAGTGCTGGGACACCTCCTTTTATATTGCCACAGTCTCCAAAAACTGATGCACGAAATTCCTGTTTTACCCTCGAAAAGATCCGTCCTGGAAGATTCTGGAACACGTCTGTGCGTTCAAACGCACACTTCCTGCGTTTAAACGCAGTGCGTATGAACGCACACCCCCCCTGCGTTTGAACGCAGGACTTAGTCAATTTCCTCTTCTGGCTCCTGAACCCATGCGTTTGAACGCAGCTCCCCTGCGTTTGAACGCACCCCTTGGCCGTTTCTTCTCCTGAGTGTTGAGCCCTGCGTATGAACGCACAACCTGCGTTTGAACGCAGGACTTAGTTTTTTCTGCGCTTTGGTCTCTGACTCCTGCGTTTGAACGCAGCCTGCCTCTGCGTATGAACGCAGGCCTTAGCCAAATTCTGCCATTTTTCCTGCTGCCTGTCTTGTGCGTTTGAACGCAGCTTCTGCGTTTGAACGCACAACTTAGTCTTTTTTCCTCTTTTTCTGCTCAGCTCTCCTGATACGCTGCCTCCAATCCAAGTCAATCTCATGCATTTTTCCGGCACCTGTTACCTGCACATAACACGCACCAGCGATCATATCCAACAAACAAAAGTATGCATAAAATTACTCAAATTTTGCAATCATGATCTAAAAATCTCTGTCTCGTATCAGGTGGAAAATAAGCTGAAAATGGCCAAACTCAACTCTCACAGGGTTAAAACCAATGGTAAAAAGATGTCCCAGACTAACACATTTTCAAGCTGTCAAAATACCCCCACACTTATCTCTGCTCGTCCCGAGCAGACCCTTGCATACTGCCCTGCAGACCCATTTTTGCATACTTCAATTTGCATACTTCCCTTCTTTCACAGATTCAAGACACAGACCAAAACACTCGATAGACGACTGACTCAGATACAGAATATACACAAACTGACCCAAGACACACTGATTTTTTTTTTCTCTTTTTTTTTTTATATATATTTTCTGAAATTGGGCAACCTCTCTGTCATAAACTGAAATCATCAAATCCTCACTAGCTTATTTCGAATTTCCACAACACGCAGCAAGAAATGATATAAACTGATCCTATGCACAAATCCACTAAGGTATCCCCAAACATCCACCAAACCAACCAAGACAAGGCACGTCTTTTGACTTTGAGGGTCCAGGCATCTTTAGTCAACAGATAATTTTTCTTCGCCAAGTCATTTGAGGTTTTCAGACCCTCTTAGCCGTTATTGCGTTTGATTTGCAAATTGTCCCATTGCTGGGAGACACAACTCCTGTGTAATACGGCTTGACTTTAATTTCCCTCCTAAGCTCTAAATTGGATTGAATCCAAATTTTCCATGTGAATGGAAGCACATTATGTTGTTTCTCCTTTAAGCACAAAATATTATTATTCTTCATTTTTTTTTTTTATTCCCCTCTGTTTTTTACAACCGTGCAGTAGAGCGTTAAGAGTGTAGGCTTTTTAGGATTTTCTCTTGGAACCACCTTAAGGGATGGTGGTGTACATTCTACAACTTCGCTTAGGCTACAGATTTGTACCACATAAAACCGACTCAACACGAAGGTCCACCCCAGATTCCAAGAGTCCACCAGTTTCTACGGGAAACAGAATATTCAACTATCTAAAGACCGAATCTGCCTAGCACACTAGAGAAGTCAAAAGTATGCCTGTATCTACTTTCCACATTCCTGAATACCCGGGATAGCCTGTCGTGAAAATTGTGCACAAAATACTAAAATTGAAGTATCCCTGCTACGGTGCTTCCTACTCTAATAAGCTCTTTCATTGGACTCTCTTCAGTTTCTAGGTCCTAAGTTGCCCTTTCTCAGAAAAAATATTTATTAATTTTCCCTATTTATTTTTTTTTTCTTTTATTTTATTTTTTTTTTATTTTTTTTTTTATCATGCAAGGTCAGAAAGATTGGTGGGTAGACTCAACATAAAAAAAACGTGCTGACTCAAAAATGAAAATAAAACGAAAAATAAAATTGACCAAAATATGCTGACATGGCTATGCAGGAGGACACGATTCCCCACCCCCACACTAGAGGTGGCGCGTCCTCGCGACTCTACTGATCTGGTCGGTAACTCGAATCTGTGTTCTCCTGAGTAGACTGGTCAGTCGGCTCGGGAGATGGTGAAGGGGTGCGCCCTCTGGCGCGTATCCTCGCAGCATGGCGTGCTGCGGCAGCAGTACCAGCGTGGCTGGCACCGGGATGGGCACTGCTAGCCCCTGGGTCTGCATGATCTCTCCTAGGTGGGTACTGGGTACCGGGTCTGCCGGGGTCACCGACACTGTCTCCATGTTCCGGGCTCGGTGTGGGGTCATGGCCAGAAAAGCTATCAAATGGCCGGCTATCCTCCATTGTCCAGCTTGGACAATTATCACTAGAATAGCGGGCTGGAAAATTAAACTGCCTACCACGCATGTTACTCTGAATTTCAGCAAGTGCCGACTCATGAGCTCTCATGGCGGCTGTGTGGGCGTGGTAGATGTGCTTCTGGGTCTTAAACAATTTGCCAAGACCCCTGGCCATTTTCTTGACCGTCTTTACCAGGTAGTTTTGTACTTTTTCTTGGGCCTTAATTTTCTTCCTGACCCACTCCTCATGCTCAGTCCTCTCCAGGCGCCCAAAAGAGCTGCGCCTGGCCCCTCTGCTAGACTGCCCCAAGTCAGGGTCGGCCTGCCTGTGTTCGCTGGAACTGGCTGAACGGGGCAGTGGGAAGGGTCCTGGTAAAGCTGGTAAACCCCCATCACCGGGAGGAGGCGGTGGTGGCATGCCACCACCCCCACCCTGAGGTGGAACAACATCATCATCATCGTCCACTTGGACATATTCAGGAGGGCCGTGAATGGCCTCCTCCAGCGCACATCTCATGTTCTTGTACTTGCGTACTTGAACAGGTCGAATGTCTCTCAGCTCGCCAGGAATGACCACACGATAATCCTGCGCCATTTTTGTCAACATCCCCAGAAGACCCAAACCCTTCTTGCTATGGGTTTCCCTCCTTTCCCGGAAAAACTCACAAATAATCTCCGGGAGGCTCACAGGCTCCCGGGCCATCAAACAGTACACAAGCAGGGCAATATTATAATCAATGTGGGTAAAGTGTTTTATACCCACAATTCTGTTGTTCACCCACTCTGTCCACCATTTCGCCTCCCGAATCAGGTAGGTCGATGGCAGTTTCCGGTAAGAAGGACTCCTCTCAGGGTGGTACCAGACAGCGCCGGGGACACCAGCACACAGGGTGGTCAGGATCTGCTCACTCAACTGCTCAGATGGATGACGTCTCAGTTCCTGGAACTGACAGTCATCCAACACCAACTCCAGACCCAGACTCTCTCGGATACTCTCTGGGGTGATTCTAATCCATCTCTTTCTGCAGTAAATCCAGTCAATTGACTGGACTTCACTGTTCATGCACTGCTGGAGATTGCTGTAAATCTCCTTAGCCAGCACAGAACTGACCCGCAGATTGGGAAACCCAGTAAACAAATCCCCAAACTGATCCTGCCCTGTAAATTCAAACAGTTCATCCCCCATGGCTACCCTGTCACGTGGAAAGGTCCTCTCAGCGGGTATGTCATACCGAATCTTTTTGTCTTGCAAAAAGAAACGGTGAGCCTCCATGTTAACAAACCTATGGTCGCAGAAATAGTTAGGCCTAAGCAGACGGCAGTCTATGATGTTCAATGGTGCAATAGCTCTATCTGGCCTCATGAAAGGTTGATCCTCCTCCATTTCAGATTCAAACAGTAAAAATTGAAAATATTCAAAGAGAATGAAAAGATAGAACCTGGGTACCCGGAGTGAATCTTACGGGTACAGATCTGGAAATATCTCTCTGAGATGAATCTGTTGGTGTTTGAATCGGCTGATTTGGATCACCCCCACACTGTTCCTGACCTTCTGGCGGTGCTGCGGTGGTCGTCGGAGGCTGCTGGCGGCGGACTGCTCTGGCGGCTGCTAGGGCAGAGAGAATTTTCTAGAGAGAGAGTTGAAAACTGGAAGACTTATGTGAAAATGAGTCACTGTCATCCGTACAGTATATATAGGCGAACTTTCAGAAATTGCAGAATGGCCCCAAAATTTCAAAATTTTTCAAAATTTTCCGAAATTTTTGATCCCGCTCAATTGTGCGTTTGAACGCAGGTCCTGCGTTTAAACGCACTGCTTAGTTTTTCTGGAAACTTGGAACATCTGATGAGCTGCGTTTAAACGCAGGGTGTGCGTTTGAACGCAGTGCTTGAACGTTCTTGAATTTTTCTGGGTCTGATGAGTTGCGTTTGAACGCACATGAGCTGCGTTTGAACGCAACGCTTATCTTCTGCATCTCGGATGAGCTGCGTTTGAACGCACATGAGTTGCGTTTAAACGCATGCCTTTGTCTCTCTAGAAAATCTCTGCTGATTGGGTCTGCGTTTGAACGCAGGTCCTGCGTTTAAACGCACGCCTTAAGAATTTTCACCTCTTCTTTGTCCTCTTGCGTTTGAACGCACTGTGTTGCGTTTAAACGCACCACTTGGTGGCTGAAAATTTTCATGATGTGATCTGCGTTTGAACGCAGGTCTGCTGCGTTTGAACGCAAAAGTGTTAGCAGTTTCCAGTGCTCTTCCTGTCCATTAGTGGGGCTGCGTTTGAACGCAAGATCTCTGCGTTTGAACGCACTGCGTTTGAACGCAAGTCTTCTGCGTTTAAACGCACGCCTCTGCTTCCTGAAACACTGAGTTCAACATTAAATCCCTCCTTCTCACTTTTCTCTCAAAATATGAACATTGTAAAAAATTATCTAAAAACAACTAACCTACGTTGGGTTGCCTCCCAACCAGCGCTTGTGATTTACAGTCGACAGCCCGACTTTGTTACCTCTGCTGTAATCACGGACTGTCGAGGTAGAGTGCCTCTACCTCCATGATTTCCTGAGGATCCCTGTATGGCTTGACTCTGTTCCCATTCACCTTGAAAACTGTATTGTCCCTCGGGTTCTCCAGCTCCACTACTCCCCATGATGTAATGTCCTTCACAATAAATGGTCCAGACCATCTTGAGCGCAGCTTCCCTGGATAGAATTTCATCCTTGAATTGTAGAGGAGAACCTTCTGCCCGATTTCTATCTTCTTTGGTAGAATGCGGTTGTCATGCCACTTCTTTGTTTTCTCCTTATAAATTTTGGCACTCTCGTATGCAGTTTTACGAAATTCCTCCAGTTCAAGGAGTGCCATCTTCCGTTTGTTTCCTGATAAACTGTGATCCATATTCAGCTGTTTGATTGCCCAGTAAGCTTTGTGCTCCAATTCTACTGGTAAATGACATGCTTTCCCAAACACCAGTTGGTACGGGGACATTCCCAGTGGGGTTTTGTAAGCAGTTCTGTATGCCCAAAGCGCATCATCCAGCTTTAATGACCAGTCTTTCCGTCCAGGATTCACAGTTTTTTCCAGTATGCTCTTTATCTCCCTGTTGGACACCTCTGCTTGCCCGTTTGCCTGAGGGTGATAAGGCAGTGATACCTTATGGATAGACACCCCATACTGCTTTAGAACCTTGGCAAAGACTTTATTGATAAAATGAGAACCTTCATCACTGACCATGGCTCTCGGTGTCCCAAATCTGGTAAAGATGTTACGTTTGAGGAACCTTTCTACGACTGACGCATCATTCTTCTGACAGGCTATTGCTTCGACCCACTTTGACACGTAGTCCACTGCCAATAGGATATAGAGATTTCCCAGCGACGAAGGAAAAGGACCCATAAAATCAATTCCCCACACGTCGAAAGGCTCGACCACCTGCCAAAGTGTCATGGGCATTTCATTCCGCTGGGAGATGTTTCCTGTCCGTTGGCAACGATCACAACTCTGCGCATAATCATGGCAGTCCTTAAAAACTGTTGGCCAGAAAAATCCTAACTGCAGCACCTTGTGAGCTGTTCGCGGTCCGCTGAAGTGTCCTCCACACTGTGCTGAGTGGCAGTGCTGAATTACCTCCAAAATTTCGTGACATGGAATGCACCGTCGGAGAATATTATCTGCCCCTTGCTTGAACAGATAAGGGTCGTCCCAGAAATATTGCCTGCAATCTGAAATAAATTTCTTTTTCTGCCAAGGGGTGATATCTTCAGGGAGTGCTCCATTGACCAAATAATTGGCAATGGCATAGTACCAGGGCCGTCTGTTGGTCTTGATCTTCATAATATGTTCATCTCGAAAATTTTCTTGAATGGGCACCACTTCTTCTGTAGGTTTTTCCAGACGAGATAGATGATCAGCTACTACATTTTCAACTCCCTTTTTATCCCTGATTTCGACGTCAAATTCCTGCATCAGCAGAATCCAACGCAGAAGCCTTGGCTTTGCATCCTTCTTTTCCAGTAAGTATTTCAGTGCACTGTGATCTGTAAAAATAATGACTTTAGAGCCCACCAGGTACGATCTGAATTTATCCAGGGCAAAAACGACTGCCAGCAGCTCCTTCTCTGTAGTCCCATAATTAATCTGCGCCTCATTCAGGACCCTGCTGGCATAATAGATGACACTGCACACCTTATCCTTCCTCTGTCCCAGTACCGCGCCCACAGCATAATCACTGGCGTCGCACATCAGCTCGAACGGGAGCGTCCAGTCTGGTGTTGTGATAATGGGTGCAGTCGTCAGCCTTTCTTTAAGCACATCAAAAGCTTCTTTGCAGGCTTCGTCAAATACGAAGGGCACATCTTTTCCCAACAAATTACAAAGTGGCTTTGTAATTTTTGAGAAGTCTTTAATAAATCTTCTGTAAAATCCTGCGTGGCCCAAAAAGCTCTTGATTGCCCTCACTGTGGTTGGATACGGCAGCTGCTTGATCACCTCTATTTTTGCCCTGTCTACTTCCAGCCCTTTACTGGAAATCCTGTGTCCCAGCACTATTCCTTCAGTCACCATGAAGTGGCATTTTTCCCAGTTAAGTACCAGATTTGTTTTCCTGCAGCGAATCAGAACCCTGGCCAGATGGTATAGGCAATCTTCAAAGCTGTCTCCAAATAATGAAAAATCATCCATAAAAACTTCCAGGTTTTTCTCTATCATATCAGAGAAAATAGCCATCATACACCTCTGGAATGTTGCTGGAGCATTGCACAATCCAAACGGCATTCTTCTAAAGGCGAACGTTCCATACGGGCAAGTGAATGTCGTCTTTTCTTGGTCTTCTGGATTTATGTAGATCTGATTGTAGCCCGAGTACCCGTCCAGAAAGCAGTAATAAGCATGGTGTGCTAGTCTGTCCAACATTTGGTCCATGAATGGCAGTGGGAAGTGGTCTTTCAGTGTGGCCTCGTTCAGCTTCCGATAGTCCATACAGATTCGCCAGCCAGTGACAGTTGCTGGGCGATCTGTTCCTGATCAGCATTCTGCACTACTGTAATACCCCCTTTCTTCGGTACACACTGGACAGGACTCACCCAGGTGCTGTCTGATATGGGGTATATAATTCCTGCTTCTAGCCACTTCATGACCTCTTTACGTACCACATCTTTCATAATTGGGTTTAATCTCCTTTGAGGCTGGATAACTGGCTTCTTTCCGTTTTCGATTCTTATCTTGTGCATGCAATAATCGGGACTGATTCCCTTCAAGTCTGCAATTGTCCATCCTATGGCTTCTTTATGCTCTCGGAGTACCTCCAAGAGCTTTTGTTCCTGTTCCTGAGATAAAAGAGATGAAACAATTACCGGCAGTGTATTATTTTCACCAATAAAAGCGTACCTGAGGTGTTCTGGCAACTGTTTTAATTCCAGGGCTGGTGGTTCCTGCAGTGACGGGACCAGTGTCATTTTCTGCTCGCCTCCTTCATCCCTGTATAGCCTGACCCAGCTTTCTGTTCCCATGATCTGCTCATCCTGTTGCTCTTCTGTTTCCTCTGGAAATATGTCTTCAAATTCCTCCCATAAATCTTCTATCTCATCACTTACCAGGTCATCAATTACCTCAACTGCAAAACAGTTTTCATGTCCATAGTGATCGGGAAGCTGGAGAGATTTGAAAACATTAAATTTTACTTTTTCTTCATTAATTTGCATGGACAGCTCTCCGCTTTTGCAGTTAATAATGGCTTCACCAGTCGCCAGGAAAGGTCTGCCCAGGATCAGCGGAACCTCTCCTGCCTCCATGTCCAGTATCACAAAATCTGCTGGAAAAATCAGCTCTCCCACTTTTACCAGGATATCTTCAATTACTCCATAGGCAGGTTTCACGGATCTGTCAGCCATCTGAAGCATAATTCTGGTTGGGCGTGGCTCTCCGACTCCCAGACTTTTGAAGATGGTCAGTGGCATCAAGTTGATGCTGGCACCCAAATCGCATAAGGCTTTTCCTGTGTATGCACTGCCCAGGGTTACTGGAATAACAAAGCTGCCAGGGTCTTTCTTTTTCAGTGGTAGACCATTTTTTACACAACTGCTCGCTTCTGCCGTCAGATTCACTGTTTCGAAGTCACTCATTCGCCTTCTACCGTACAAGATGTCTTTGAGAAATTTCGCATAAGTAGGCATTTTGGCAAGTGCTTCAGCAAAAGGTATATTTATCTGTAATTGCTTGAATACCTCCAGAAATCTGGCGTAGTCTTTGCTGTCATCTCTCTTGCGTGTCTTCAGAGGGTAAGGAACCTCCTTAGAAGTTGGCACTGTCTCTGGATTACCCTCATTCATCTGCGCTGCTTCCTGCTCGACCGAACCCCTTTTCTGAGGGTCAGCGGTTGAACTGTCTTCCCGGTCAATCACCTCTTGTTCAATAATTTTTGACTTTTCTGCGCGTGCATGACTGGGATACGGTGGATCCTGCAGTGCAATTCCACTCCGAGTTGTGATAGCATTGATTTGAGCGCGTGGATTGTTCACTGTGTTAGACGGTAAATTCCCTGGGGCTCGTTCTGCCTGGTTCTGTGCAAGCTGTCCATTCTGTACTTCCAGGTTGCGGATAGCAATCTTCATCTGGCTTACATCAGCAGTTAATGAGTCCATCTGTGCGAATCTAGTTTCCAACTGCTTATTGAATTTCTCCATATAGGACTCAAAATGTTGCTGAGACAGGTTTAGTTGTGGTGCTGCTTGTGCAGGCTGGGCTGGAGCTGTCTGTTGTGCCTGTGGCCTGTGCTGGAATCCTGGTGCATAGACTGCTGCATTGGGATTTCCGTAGCGAAATCCTGGATGGTCACGTGTGCCTGGTCTGTAGCGACTAGGATCCCACTGCTGCTGAACATAGTTGGCATCTTCGGTCTGAAGCTCCAGAATTGCTGCGTCAAAGTCAGGTTCGTCTACTGATGCTACTGGCTTCTTTTCTGTGTACACCTTTTTGACTAAGTCCTGTACCACTTTCGTGAGATTATCAATCCTGTCATCAACCACTGGTTCTGCTACTGCTGCGAGCCTGCGGTCATCAAACAGGCGAGTATCCTGTTTGGCTAGTTGCTTCATCAGTTCGTAGGCTCCATCTTTATCCACATGGTACAAAAAATTACCCCCAGCTTCCCTGTCAATCCTGTCTGCATTCTCCCTGTCAAGTGCGTGGTAGAACACCTGCAGAATCTTTGCGTCCCCGAAGCCGTGATTGGGGCATTTTTTTACAAGTCTCATTAGCCTGTCCCATGCATCTACCACTGTCTCCCCCATCTTCTGTTTGAAAGATAAGATCTCGCTCTGCAGCTTGATAACGCGGGATGCAGGGTAGAATTTTGCCAAGAAATCAGCAACACACCCCTCCCAGGTAGTGATAGACCTCGGTGGTCTTGCCTCCAGCCAATCCTTTGCTGTACCGAACAAACAGTATGGGAATAAAATCAGCTTTAGCGTGTCCGCTTCGACTCCTCTGTACTTAATCTTGTTGCAGTAATCCTCAAATTTTCCGAGGAAGTCGTTTGGATCTTCATCTACCTTCCCATTAAAAGGACAATGGGTCTGGGCGGTCTGAATGGTGGATGATTTCAGGTCGAAGTGCTCCGCTGTAATGGGGGGCACTACAATAGCTGGTTGATGTCCTCCGGTTGGGACTTCAAAGTTTTCGACCAGCGCCCTTCCAGACCTGTTATAAGTCCTCTGATTGTTCCTGGCAGCAAAACCTGCAGCTATCAGCTCTTCAATGTAAAGAGCCATCTGTGCTGGAGTACGTTGTGGCTGTTCTGTGGGTGTTCCTGTTTCGGTCGTGGTGTCTTCTCGGTGCTCAGACATCGCGGCTCGGTGTCTGCGACTTTGCTCTCTGAAAAGTTTTTCGGGATCTTCGAGTGGTGATACCAGTTTGCGGGGCAATCTGGGCATAAACTAGAATAGCCTGAAAATCAGATTTCAAGAGCAGTAAGTCGAAAGAAAGTAACTGTAAAAATAAAAGAAAAACTCTGAGATTTATTCTAATGTCTTTTTAACAAAAACTGTAACCGTTCCCCGGCAACGGCGCCAAAAACTTGACAGCGTAAACTATCTGCTTTTTCGCAAGTGTACGATCAAGTAGTATAGAGTATGTAATTGTGACTCTGGTTGTCGAACCCACGAGAACAGTTTAAGTTTTTGCTAATCAGAATTAGAATAAGACACGAAGTTTGTAAAAAGGAGGAAGGTTTGGGATTTGATTATACTAAATTATAATAAATAAAAACAGTGAAAAGGCTTATTTTATTTTTCTGCTGAATATTTTGCTGAAATTGTTGTAGTTGTAAAAGTCGATAATTCTAAAAATCTAGATTCCAGGATCCCCTAGGGTTACTCTCCAGCTTCCATGGTTTATTTGATTTCAGAAGCACACAGTGGTTTTGTTTATGCCAGCATACCAATAGTACAATCTCCTCTCGGTCTCATGCACTTATCACTCGACTGCAGATTTTCGGGTCCTCTCGGTCCACCAAAATCTGCAGGTTCGTTCTAAGTCTGCTAGGGTTACAGGTTCTCCTCTCGGTCTCCCCCTAAACGTCTAACAGTTGGTCTAATGCTTCTGGGCTAGTCCCCTGATTCTCTTCACCTCTCGGTCCATCAAGGCAGAGTACTAAATCCTGTCTTTTCTTCCTAACCTTCACTGGTCACTCTCGCACACCAGATCCTGTCTGTAACACTCCTGGGTGATCAGGCCATTCATGTATGTAAATAAAATCAAAGACAGAATAATAAACAAACCATCCTGTATTAAGACTTAGCTAGCCATGCATCTGAAAATCAAAACATCCAAGTCTGCTGAATTCATAAACCCTAGGTTCACCGAGAACCTAGGCAAAAGGTCTAGCTAACTTGCATTATTCAAAAACAATGTTTCATAAAAAGAGAAAAGATCAAACTAGTTATTTCTGAAGATACTGGAAAACTGCTCCAATTCTGCTCTGCTCCAACTCCTGGCTGCTGTGAAAACTGGCTGCTGATGATGATGATAGCTGTGGTATGCCTTCGTAACCCTAAAACAGTGCTGGGACACCTCCTTTTATATTGCCACAGTCTCCAAAAACTGATGCACGAAATTCCTGTTTTACCCTCGAAAAGATCCGTCCTGGAAGATTCTGGAACACGTCTGTGCGTTCAAACGCACACTTCCTGCGTTTAAACGCAGTGCGTATGAACGCACACCCCCCCCTGCGTTTGAACGCAGGACTTAGTCAATTTCCTCTTCTGGCTCCTGAACCCATGCGTTTGAACGCAGCTCCCCTGCGTTTGAACGCACCCCTTGGCCGTTTCTTCTCCTGAGTGTTGAGCCCTGCGTATGAACGCACAACCTGCGTTTGAACGCAGGACTTAGTTTTTTCTGCGCTTTGGTCTCTGACTCCTGCGTTTGAACGCAGCCTGCCTCTGCGTATGAACGCAGGCCTTAGCCAAATTCTGCCATTTTTCCTGCTGCCTGTCTTGTGCGTTTGAACGCAGCTTCTGCGTTTGAACGCACAACTTAGTCTTTTTTCCTCTTTTTCTGCTCAGCTCTCCTGATACGCTGCCTCCAATCCAAGTCAATCTCATGCATTTTTCCGGCACCTGTTACCTGCACATAACACGCACCCGCGATCATATCCAACAAACAAAAGTATGCATAAAATTACTCAAATTTTGCAATCATGATCTAAAAATCTCTGTCTCGTATCAGGTGGAAAATAAGCTGAAAATGGCCAAACTCAACTCTCACAGGGTTAAAACCAATGGTAAAAAGATGTCCCAGACTAACACATTTTCAAGCTGTCAGTCAACAAAGGGAAGAGCAAGCGAGTTTCTTCTGTTGGGTTTTGACGTAGGTAACGCAGCAAAATAACAAACATTTAATCCTACTCAAAGCCCACCAAGGATCACAGGAAGAGACATCATTACATGATAAGGGACATAGTAATTGTGTACCTTTTAGTTTGGGAGATCACACGAAGAATATTGTCCTCGTCTCTACGGTTGATCCACTTCTAGAGGTAAGATCTAGATTCTTCCTTCTCAAGTGCTAGCTTGGACCGGAGGAAGAGGGAAGAAGGAATAAAGCAACCAAAGGATGCAAAGGGAGGGTTCGGCCCTCTCTTTGAGCTGACGGGAAGGGGGAGCGGATGGGCTAGGGGCGGACGCCTCTAGCTTGTTCTTGCTCTCTCTTTTGCTATCTCCCACTCTCTTGTGTTATGTATAATAACATTAGTGGGAAGGAAGATAGAGCCTCCTTTATATAGTCCAACAACTCCTTGTTAACTACATAAAGGTCCTTCCCAGTTCTACATGAACTTTGATTAGTCCATTCCTTGCATATTAGTCCTACTAAGTTTGCAAGGTGTTGCACAATGATCCTTCTTATTAAATAATCAAAATTAATTAATCCCAAATCCAGTTCTACTCTATTTGACGTGTGACCCCATAGGTTTCTACTTAGTTGGTAGTAACTTATTACTAACATGGAGCGGTGTCTAGAAACACATCCATGCCACCCAACCAATAGAAATAGTCAGTGATCCCGATAAACCTCTTGTGCCCAATATCTCATATTGCAGTATCCCTTTGTCTCCATATCTGGATTGGACACGAGACATAAACAGTCACACTCGTATATCCAATCCATAGTTCCTCGATCCTGGGAATATGCTTATGCAAGCAGATAACATCAATATCTCTATATTGATTTATGTGAGTCTGGACAGACATTCAATAAGCCTCATCCCTCGAGTGGCCGTGGATATTTTCTCCCATTATGTGGGAGGGACAAATCCTCTCTAGATCACTACGATCTATTAGCTTGCTTCCTATCATGCCCAATAGATATCTTTATGATTACCCAGTTACGGTGTAACGTTTGATAACATCAAGCACGATATTTCACAACTAGAGTATCTAGTGACTTCAAGTCTAAGGATTGCAATTATATTAGCACTACGAGAAGCGATTGTGACTTAACATAATATAATGTATCCTTCTCGTTGTGGGTCTATCCAGTATGTCATTACTCCTAGTGGATACCCATGTGTTAGACTTGATATCTCCATATCAATCTACCCACATACTAGTCTATATTTGATCGTCTTATTAGTCAATATAGTGGACTAGGGATATTTAAGATAAACAACACATTGTATCTAAGGACTTCATTATATTAAATATCATAATATATAATAAATGAATATTCTAGCCAATAACAATGTTCATACTAAATATCAGATTACCTCTAGGGCATCTATTCCAACAGTCTCCCACTTGCACTAGAGCCAATCTGGCTCATCTCGTATGCCTATAGATCTGGCGTGCCCTTCATGCTTTCGTAGCGCAACAGGTTTTGTGAGCGGATCTGAAAGATTGTCATCCGTTGGAATCTTGCACATCTTCACATCTCCTTGATCGATCATATCACAAATAAGATGGAATCTCCTAAGTACATGCTTTGATTTCTGGTGTGATCTTGGTTCCTTGGCTTGTGCGATCGCCCCGTAGTTGTCACAGTACAACTCTTTGGGATCCACGATGCTAGGGACCACACCGAGCTCAGTGATAAACTTCTTTATCCAAACTGCCTCTTTTGCTGCTTCCGCAGCAGCAATGTACTCAGCTTCTGTTGTAGAATCAGCAACTGTCCCTTGCTTGGAACTCTTCCAGCTAACAGCTCCTCCATTCAGGCAAAACACGTATCCAGACTGTGATCTGTAGTCATCTTTGTCGGTTTGGAAGCTCGCATCAGTGTAACCGATTACACTTAGCTCTTCCTTACCTCCAAATATCAAGAACGCATCCTTAGTTCTTCTCAAGTACTTTAGGATGTTCTTGACAGCAATCTAGTGACTCTCACCTGGATTGGACTGATATCTGCTCACCATACTCAACGCGTATGATACGTCTGGTCTAGTACACAACATGGCGTACATGATGGATCCTATGACTGAAGCATAGGTTATCCTACTCATGCGGTCCTTCTCAATCTCATTGGAGGGACAGTCATTCTTGGAAAGAGTGCCTCCATGCGACATGGGGAAGAATCCCTTCTTGGAATCTTGCATGTTGAACCTCTTCAACACCTTTTCTATATATGTACTTTGACTTAGGCCGAGCAACTTTCTAGATCTATCCCTATAGATCTTTATACCAAGTATACAGGCTGCATCTCCTAAGTCCTTCATTGAAAAACACTTTCCTAGCCTATCTTTAACAGATTGCAAAGTAGGAATGTCATTGCCAATGATTAGTATGTCATCCACATACAAGACTAGAAATACTACAGAGCTCCCACTAACCTTCTTGTAAACACAAGGCTCATCTTCGTTCTTGATGAAGCCAAACTCTTTGACCGCGTCATCAAAACATCAATTCCAGCTCCTAGAATCTTGCTTTAATCCATAAATGGATCCTTTCAGCTTACAGACTTTATTGGCATTCTCTGGATCCTCAAAACCCTCCGGTTGTTTCATGTACACATCCTCGAGGAGGTTCCCATAAAGGAACGCTGTTTTGACATCCATCTGCCAAATCTTATAGTCGTAGTACGCTGCAATAGCAAGTAGGATTCGAATGGATTTAGTCATGGCGACTGGTGAAAGGGTCTCATCATAGTCAATACCATGAATCTGTCTATACCCTTTGGCTACCAATCGCCCCTTATAGGCAACTACCTTGCCGTCCATGTCGGTCTTCTTCTGGAAGACCCACTTGCACCCTATGGGCCGAGCCCCTTCGGGTGGTTCCACCAAAGTCCATACTTTGTTGGTGTACATGGAATCCATTTCGGATCTCATGGCTTCTAGCCACTTCTTAGAGTCTGGGCCTTTCATGGCTTCCCTGTAGGTTGCAGGCTCATCATCCATGAGTGGTACGTCATCAGGCTCAGTCACGAGAAGTCCATACCTCTCTGGCTCATGACGCACTCTACCTGATCTACGGAGTTCCTGTGTTACTTGAACAGGTTCTTCCACAACAGCTTGCGGTTCCTGTTCATGTTCCATCATCGGTTCAGTGATTTGTGGTAAAGATCGAGGCACATGGAGATGAGCTTTTCACTTTAGGGCTTATAGATATTCTCATTGGCTTGGAAATATCTTATTCTTAGGGTCCATATCCATACCACATTTATTTTTATTTTATTGTTTATTTATTTATTGTCTTGTTATTTATTTTTAGTGTATGGTTGATGCATGCAAAGCGTAACAAGATAATAATAAACAAGGTTGATCTTTTATTTGTGATTGCCCAATTCAAATAAGTAGATCATGTTGATAGGATCAACAAAACAATTAATAATGACATGGAAATCCCTAAAACGATAAATATTGCGTTTTCCCTTCTTTTACTTAAACACCCATCATGATCACGGTCTATTAAATTCGGCTTGCCAAAGCATGGCGATTTAATTCATCATGGTTTGATGCGGCAGCACAAGCAAGTAATTTGTGATTAGTAAAGTAAGAGGTTGAATGCAACTAGGTTGTTTCAATATGATTGAGAAACTTAGAGGCAAGGAAATTAGGCGTCATCTATGGGATATATAAAAAATAAGGAGTTATTCACCTAATTGAACCAAGAGTAGCATACGATGCAATTGGAAGGTGTTTCTACCTAAATAACTGATCTTTGGGTGTGAAATATGGATCTGGCCCACTAGAAAGTATATGATATTTTTCGCATTACTGGTGAGGGCTATTAATTCGAGAAAAATAGTGGGAGCTATATTTAACAATATGGCCATTGTTAAATGTACGTAATTGCTCAAAATACTAAAATTGCATATTTCTCATTTTGTAGAATTCCAAATGGCAAACAATCAACAAGCATCGACTTCATCCCTACGATCTGTCCTTGAGAAGGACAAGTTGTCTGGAACCAATTTTCTGGACTGGAAAAGAAACTTGAGAATTTTTCCAAGCAAGAAAAGAAATTGTACGTTTTAGACAATCCTATCCCAGACACACCAGGAGAGGATGCTGCTCTTGCCGCTACAAGGGAACATAAGAAACATGTGGCGGATTCTAATGATGTGACTGTAGAGTTTTGATACGGATTTCACATTAGAATAACAACAATAAACTCCGTTAAAGTCCCTCCATGAATCACAGATCATGCATCATAACGATTGTAAGGGATAAAAGCATTATGTACATTGTTTGTCTGAATTCGTGACTTCACGTAGAATAATGTCCACTTCTCTATGAATATCTACATATAGGATTGCTCTGGATCCTTATCACTCCTTTGTGCTAGAAACGGAAGGAGGATGAAGAAGATCACGTAAAACGAGGCTCCAAGAGTCATGCGCCACACGAGGCCGACGGCGAGGACGGGGCGGATGGGTGAGGGCTTCAGCCCTTGATCTGTCTCTCTCTCCTTGCTTTGTTTTCTCCCAATTGGGATAAAAATATGACACACTTATGATAAAATAAGCTTGGAGTGCCCTTATATAGTTATAACTCCTTATTAATTACATATTAGCACCAGTACTAATCATGTCCATACACGGATTAGTCCACCTTGCAAATTAGTCATACTAAGTTTGCTTTGTGGTTGCATATTTATCTTTCTTTTTAATTAGTCCTACTAATTAATCCTAAATTTCAGTTTAATCCATAGGGTGTGTGACCCCATAGGTTTCAATTTAGTTGGTACTAACAATTACTAGCATAGAGTAGTCTCTAGCAAGACATCTATGCCACCCAACTAAAACAAATAGTCAGTGATCCGAAAAACCTTGTGACGAATGTTACCGTATTGTATTATCCCTTTGTCACCATATCAGGATTGAACACGAGATATATAAGTCACACTCGTATATCCAATCCATAGTTTCTCGATCCTGGGAATAGTCTTATCCATGCAGATAACTGATAGCACCTTTTAGAAGCTATATCTTATTTCCATTTTCGACATTTATATATGTTATTTGAGCACAATTGCAGAGAAAATGAGTCTTTTTGTCAGTTGTTGCTTCTTATGTGCTTTATTGTTAGTCCGGGCGTTTCTATGCATATTTAGTTGTTATTTGTCAAATATAATCGCTTGGTATGTTTTCTCATGTTGCCTTGACAGGAACGGATGTTAATCGCTTGATAGGAGGCATGGAACAAACTTCGGAAATAATGGGAGCTCAAGTGAGTCAAGATAAGCAAATTTGGAGAAGCAGTAAGGACCAGTATGCACTAATTTGATGATGTCTGGAGTTTTAAAATGAATTTCGGAGTGAGACAAAAACCATATGAAATCATACTGAAAGAGCTTTCCAACAATAGGTCATGGAGCTTAATCGGAGATCGGACGAAGAATTTATGGCCTGGAGAAGTCAGGGTCCAGATTCCATTTTTCAAGAAAGGAAACTATTTCTCACGAAATGCATTTTGTACGAAATGGAACCATTTCGTACGAAATGCACCGACGCTGGACTAGACTTTTGGGGTTGAAACGCAAATATTGAAGACTTACGACCGAAATTGACTCAAGAATGACCTAGGGGACTGCAAATCACATATTCACGCATAGAGAGGCAAGAGTCAAAGACTTGGAGCTGAGGAGATCGCTTGGGATCATCGCCCAACCGGAGATTTCCCCGTTTGATTTCGTTCTCTTCTCTTTTCATCAATTGTATGGAGAAACTCTTGTTGTTTAGTTGCTTTATGTCTAGCTAACTACTTTTGCTAGGTTCTATGAAGAAGAACCTAGGTTTATGAACTAGATTTGTTTTCGGATTGTGAGATTGATTCATGTTTCGATTCATTCAAGTATATTGTTCGTCTTCAATTATCGTATATCTTGGTTACATAGGACTATTGACACGTCTAGGGTGACAAGAACAACGTTGGGAAGATGATCAATAGGTTAGACGAATCGTAGCTTAAATATTATCATTGTATTAGTTGGATTGATTATTCTGAACTAAATACTTACTCTAAAAGGATTCACGAACCAGTTAGGCTATCGTTCTAGGTGGGTGTTTGAGAGAGACTTTACCTAGATATGAACGAGAACAAGAAATTAGCCAGAATCATTGAGACTAAGAGGTGAGATGATATGACTAGTAGTGTGAGGGTAGTTTCAATTGTGTAGCGTTAGGCATTGGTGGACCGATAGGACCTAGTGATCGGCTTAACGTTAGGCGGTTAGAACCATATCGGTAGGTGATGGTAGACCGACATGACCCGTAGTCGACTGATAGGTAGAGCGAAAAGAGACCGAGAGGAGATTGTCAGTGCTATTACCCGACACAACTAATTAGATGATAGCGTGTTTCAGTACATAATCCGGAACTGTCTAAAGCCCTAAGGGATCCATAGATCAACTAGTTCTCCATATTATCATTAAAAATATATATATTAGTTTAGTTTGTCTATTTCATTTTCGTCACTTGTTTGAGGGTGAGAACCTTTTAAATCACAATTCTTCCTCCCTGTACCGTACTCTAATCTAATAACTAATTAAATGATCTCAAGCCTGTACTCGTGGGATCGATAACTAGGAATTGAAATATTACCCTATATTACTTGAACCGTGCACTTGCGGTAACACGAAGAAAGCGTGCAAATAACATCGATATCTTATATTGATTTATCTGAATCTGGCCAGACATTCTATAAGCACTACCCCTCGAGTGGTCGTGGATATATGCTCCCTTTTGTGGGAGGGATAAATCCTCTCTACATCACTACCATCTCTAAGCTTGCTTCTTATTGTGTCCGATAAACGCCTTTAATACTACCCAGTCACAGTGTAGTGTTTGACGATATCAAAACACAATATTCCACAACTAGAGTATCCAGTGACTTCAAGTCTAAGAACCACAATACCACGGTCACAACGAAAAAGCACTTGTGACTTTAACATAATTAATGTAGCCTTCTCGTGGTGGGTTAATCCAGTATGACATTACTGTAGGGTTTTGATTCATGGATGCGCAACGGAAACACAAACAATCATAAAACCATGCAAAACCCTCCAAGGATCACAAGTCAAGAGACATAACGATGGTAAAGGAAGAAATCAATAACACACCTTAGGGTTCTCCTTTGATGACTTCAAACGCGAATTGTGTCACGTTCTCTATGGTTGATCCACGTCTAGAGTTGATCCTAGAATCTCCCAAGTCCTTGGTGCTAGCCCGGAAGAGGAAGAGGAAGAAGAATCACGCAAAAACAAGACCCAAAGGAGGGTCTCGGCCTCCTTGTGGCCGACGGGATGGGGCGGCGAGCTAGGGGCGGCGAGCTCCTAGCTTGATTGCTCCTTTTCTCTCCTTTTGTTCTCTCCCACTCTTGTTATGTTCAATAATGAGCGTAAGTTGTGGGAAGGAAGGAAGGTCCTTTATATAGTGCAACAACTCCTTGTCAACTACCTAAAGGACTTATTCTAGTTCAACTCTATATAGCGTGTGACCCCATAAGTTCTATCTAGTTGGTAGCAACTATTTGCTAATATGGAGCGGTCTCTAGCAAAACATCCATTCTAGCCAACTAATAGAATAGTCATCTTGGCAACCTTTGTACAAGTAATTGTCTCATCCCTTTGTCTCTATATCCGGATTGGACACGAGACATACAAGTCACACTCGTATATCCAATCCATAGTTTCTCGATCCATGGGAATAGCCTTATTCGTGCAAATAACATCAATATACCATATTGATTTATTTGAGTCTGGCCTGACATTCTATAAGCACTATCCCTCGAGTGGCCTACGATATTTTCTCCCGTTATGTGGGAGGGACAAATTCTATCTACGTCCACTACGATCTCTAAGCTTGCTTCTTATTGTATCCAGTACACGCCTTTTTAACTACCCAGTTACGGTGTAGCGTTTAACGCTACCAAAATCACAATAATCCACAACTAGAATATCTAGTGACTTCAAGTCTAAGGATGACAATACCATTGCACCGCGAGAAACGCTTGTGACTCAACATAACATGTATGTAGCCTTCTCGGAGATGGATCAATCCAGTGCAACATTCCACAATGCACACCTATGTGTTGGATCGTGATATCTCCATATCAATCCAACCCCATACTAGTCTATAGATGATTGTCCCATTAATCATTATACTGGACTAGGGATATTTAAGATAAACAACACAATTGTAAATCTAAGGACTTCATTATATTAAATATCCAATAAATAATAAATGAATTTCTAGCCACAAATAATTCATACTAAACTAGATTGCCTCTAGGGCATCTATTCCAACAGTCTCCCACTTGCACTAGAGCCAATCTGGCGCATCTCGTATGCCCATACTCCTAGTGTGCCCTTCATGCTTCCACTGCATGAGCGGCTTTGTAAACGGGTCTGAGAGATTCTCATCTGTAGGAATCTTGCATATCCGAACGTCTCCTCTATCGATAATATCTCGAATCAGATGAAACTTCCTGAGCACGTGCTTGGACTTCTGGTGCGATCTTAGTTCCTTCGATTGCGCGATCGCCCCAGTGTTGTCGCAAAACAACTCGACTGGCTCCGCAATGCTAGGGACCACACCAAGTTCAGAAACAAACTTTTTGATCCAAACAGCTTCCTTTGCTGCGCCATTTGCAGTAATGTACTCAGCCTCTGTTGTAGAATCAGCCACCGTCTCTTGCTTGGAACTCTTCTAGCTCACCGCTGCTCCATTCAGGCAAAACACATATCCCGACTGTGATCTAAAGTCATCTCTGTCAGTTTGGAAGCTTGCATCAGTGTAACCCCTTACACGCAACTCATCCTCACCGCCAAATATCCAGAAAGCATCCTTAGTTCTTCTCAAGTACTTTAGGATGTTCTTGACTGCAATCCAGTGACTCTCACCCGGATTGGATTGGTATCTGCTTGTCATACTCAAGGCATATGACACATCTGGTCTAGTACATAACATGGCTTACATGATAGATCCTATGGCCGAGGAATAAGGAATTCTACTCATGCGTTCCTTCTCAATCTCATTGGAAGGACAACCACTCTTTGAAAGAGTGATTCCATGTGACATGGGCAAGAATCCCTTCTTGGAATCTTGCATGTTAAACCGTTTCAACACCTTGTCAATATATGTACTTTGACTTAGGCCTAGCAACCTCTTAGATCTATCCCTTTAGATCTTTGTACCGAGTATATAGGCTGCTTCCCCTAAGTCCTTCATTGAGAAACACTTCCCTAGACAATCTTTAACAGATTGTAGCATGGGAACGTCGTTTCCAATGAGTAGTATGTCATCCACATACAAGACCAGAAAAGCTACAGAGCTCCCACTAACCTTCTTGTAGACACAAGACTCATCTTCGTTTCTGATGAAGCCAAACTCTTTGTCCACTTCATCAAAACGTCGATTCCAACTCCTAGAAGCTTGCCTCAATCCATAAATGGATCGTTGCAACTTACAGACTTTGTTGGCTTGCTTTGGATCCTCAAAACCCTCCGGCTGTATCATATACACGTCCTCAAGGAGATTCCCATAAAGGAATGCTGTTTTAACATCATATGCCAAATCTCATAGTCATGGTATGCTGCAATTGCAAGTAGGATTCGGATGGATTTGGTCATAGCGACTGGTGAAAAGGTTTCATCATAGTCAATACCATGAATCTGTCTGAATCCTTTAGCCACCAATCGGCCCTTATAGGTAATCACATTACCATCCATGTCGATCTTCTTCTTGAAGACCCACTTGCACCCTATGGGCCGCGCCCCATCGGGTGGTTCCACCAAAGTCCATACTTTGTTGGTATACATGGATTCCACCTCGGATCTAATGGCTTCTAGCCACTTCTGAGAGTCTGGGCCATTCATGGCCCCCTCATAGGTAGTAGGCTCATCATATATGAGCATCGTGTCACCGGAATCGGTTACGAGAAGTCCATACCTCTCGGGTTCCTGGCGCACTCTACTAGATCTACGAAGATCTTGTGTTACCTGAACAGGTTGCTCCACAACCACTTGTGGTTCCTGTTCACGTTCCATAATCGGTTCAGTGATTTGTGGTTCTTGAACCTCTTCAAGTTCTACATTCCTCCCACTTGCTTCTTTAGAGACAAACTCTCTTTCTAGAAACACGCCGGTCCGAGCAACAAACACTTTGTTCTCGGTTGGATTGTAGAAGTAGTATCCCTTAGTTTCCTTAGGGTACCCCACAAATTTACACTTATCCGATTTAGGCCCTAGCTTGTCTGATTGTAAGCGTTTTACATAGACATCGCAGGCCCAAATCCTCATGAACGACAGTGTGGGACGCCTCCCACTCCACATCTCATATGGTATCTTCATGACTGATTTAGATGGAACACGGTTAATGGTGAAAGCTGCACTTAATAGAGCGTAGCCCCAAAATGATAATGGAAGATCGGTTTGAAACATCATAGATCGAACCATATCCAATAGGGTTCGATTCTTCCTCTCGGACACGCCATTCCATTGTGGCGTTCCGGGTGGAGTGAGTTGGGACACGATCCCACACTCTCTAAGATAGTCATCAAACTCTTGGCTTTAGTATTCTCCTCCACGATCCGATCGTAGAGCCTTGATACTTTTTCCAAGTTGCTTCTCTACTTCATTCTTGAATTCTTTGAACACTTCAAAGGATTCGGATTTTGCCCTTATGAGGTACACAAATCCATATCTACTGTAATCATCAGTAAAATGTAATGAAGTAGACATAACCACCCCTGGCAGGCGTGGCAAATGGCCCACATACATCAGTATGTATGAGCGCCAATTGCTCACTAGTCCTCTCACCTTTCTTATTGAAAGGGGACTTTGTCATTTTTCCCAATAAACAAGCCTCACATGTCTCATATGATTCAAAATCAAATGAGTCTAGTAATCAATCCTTATGGAGTCTAGATACACGTTTCTCATTTATGTGGCGTAAACGACAGTGCCATAAATAAGCAGGATTTGAATCATTTATTTTAATCCGCTTGGTATTAATGTTGTAGACGGGATTGCTTAGATCAATGACATAAAGTCCATTAAATAATTGCGCACTAAAATAGTGAATATTATTTAAATAAAAGGAACAACAATTGTTCTTTATTGAAATAATAAAACCATCCTTGTCCAAACAAGAAATAGAAATAATGTTTCTGCTCATAGCAGGCACAAAATAGCAATTATTTAATTCTAAAACTAATCCTAAAGGCAGAGATAGCTCGCACACGCCTATGGCCAACACAGCAACCTTTGCTCCATTCCCAACACGCAGATCTACCTCTCCTTTAGCCAATCTTTTACTTCTCTTTAGATCCTACATATTTCGACATATATGAGATCCACATCCAGTATCTAATACCCATGATGTAGAGACAGTTAAATTGACATCTACAACAAAAATACCTGGTGGTGGTGGAATCACTATTCCAAGCCTCTTGTCCTCCAGATATTTTGGGCAGTTCCTCCTCCAGTGTCCAGGCTGACTGCAGTAGTGACACTCACCTTTAGTCACACCTTTGGCAATGCCACCAACAGGCTTAAGGGCAGGTTCCTTGGACTTGGAAACTGACTTGCCTTTGCCCTTGGAGGAAGAGGCAAACCTTTTTCCCTTTCCTTTCTGTACCATCATAATGGCCTTGCCCTTACCCTTGTTGATGCTCTGTTCAGCCGTCCTCAACATATTGAGTAAATCTGGCAGTGGTTTCACGATCTCGTTCATGTTATAGTTCATGATGAACTGTCCATAACTCTCGGGCAACGATTGCAACACGAGATCGGTTGCCAACTCTTGGCCGACCGGTAACCTTAGTCGGGCGAGATTCTCCAAGTACCCGATCATACGGAGTACATGGGGTCCCACCGGGTTTCCTTCTGCCAGATGACACTTGAACAGTGCCTTAGATACCTCATACCTCTCTACCCTTGCCTGCTCTTGGAAGAGCTGCTTCAGATGCTCGATCATATCCACAGCATTCATGTTTTCGTGTTGCTTCTGAAGCTCAGAAGTCATGGTGCATAGCATAAGGCAGGCCGCATCATTAGCGTCATCAACACGCTTTTGATACGCCTTTAGGGCAGCAGGTGTTTGGTTCTCTGGACCTTCTGGAACATATTCCTCTATTGCGTACAGTTTCTTCTCTTGCTTGAGAACAATTCTCAAGTTTCTGTACCAATCAAGAAAGTTGGTTCCAGAGAGCTTGTCCTTCTCAAGGACAGATCGTAGGGAATGTTGTGAACTCGATGAGTTGTTTGCCATTTGGAATTCTACAAAAAGGAAAATACGCAAGTTTTAGTATTTGTGAATTTTTGACTATATTCAATAATGGCTAGTTTATCAAATATAGCTCCCACTATTTTTCTACGGATTAATAACCCTCAAGATATTAATGAGGAAAATATCCTTATATTTTCTAGTGGGCCAAGATCCATCTTTCATCTCCTTATGAGCTTGCTTTGGCAAGTCACCCATAATTTGACTACTTTAGGTAGGAACAATTCCAATTGCATCCCTTATGCAACTCTTGGTTCAATTGGGCAAATAACTCCTTATTTATCCATCCATATGGATAATCCCAATTGATTGCCTCTAGGTTTCTTAATCAAATTAATAGCCCAGTTGTGTTCAATCTCTTATCTAAACAATTGCATATTGTTACGTGCCATCGCATTCCATCATTATGAACCAAGTCGCCATGCTTTGGCACGCACGAACTTGATAAATAATGATGATAATGAGTGTTTAAATAACGAGAAGGCAAGAACACAATATTTGAATTTTGAGGGATTTTAAATTCAATTTTAATTGTTTTGTTGATCAATATCAACTAATCTATCTATTTGAGTTTGGGCACAACTCCAAATAATAGATCCGGGTTGTCTAATTATCTTATTATCCTAATTGCATGCATCATCCATACACCAACCACACAATAATAAGACAATAAAATAAACAACCACAAAACATAAATTAAACGTGATGTGGATATGGCCTTTTCTAGACTAAGATAATTCCAAGCCAATGGAATTATCTATGAACCCTAAAACAAACACATCTCCATGCGTCTTGATCTTTTGGTCCATCCTTCATAGTCATGTGGAATGCTCCATGCTCCATACTCCATCTTTTGTGGCTTCTTTGGTTTTAGGCTTCTTTTCTTCAATCTTGGCTAACAATCTACTTTATCTAGCACTAGCTAACTTCTATACTAAATAAAATAAATCTCACAAGTTGAGAAACAAATGGCACGCAGGCCATAAAACCCTTATTAATTATTACAATTAATTGATCAGCTCGCAGGCCGTAAAACCAAACCACAAAATTAAACATCCACATCAAACCACATCCTAAGGCCATATCCAATCACCATGCGATTTGCACATAAACAGTTAAAATCCAATTTTAACGTGCTTGGTCAATTTTAATTGTTTTTAGGATTTCTAGGGTTAAAACGGTCCATGGGCCCAACAATCAAATTGCCCGGGCCCAAAAAGATGAACCACAAGGCCCTAGGGCCGGCCCGGCCCAAAACCCACAAGCCTAGGCCGCGGGTTAGGGCCGCCCGGCCCCTAGGGCAGCCAAGCTTGGGCGGGAAGCAAGAGAGGCGGTCCCCTAGGGGGCCGAACCTCTTTTGGGGGAGTTGTTTCCAAAACAACTCCCTTTCTTGGTGCCCAAGTTTGGTTGTTTCCTTGTTTTGGAAGAACTCCTTCTTCCCCAAGGATGCCCAAACCCTAGATCTAAGATCCTAAACTTTCTCAAACTCACCAATTCATGCATCCAATGAAAAAATTAGATCTTGTTATGATTAATTATTGACAAATTGCATCCCATGCTTGATTTGTCTTGTTTTACGCGATAAACAATCAAATTAAGGTGTAAAACAACTAAAACGTAACACTTAAACCACGTTTATGCTCTACAACCTGGCTCTGATACCACTGTAGGGTTTTGATTCATGGATGCGCAACGGAAACACAAACAATCATAAAACCATGCAAACCCTCCAAGGATCACAAGTCAAGAGACATAACGATGGTAAAGGAAGAAATCAATAACACACCTTAGGGTTCTCCTTTGATGACTTCAAACGCGAATTGTGTCACGTTCTCTATGGTTGATCCACGCCTAGAGTTGATCCTAGAATCTCCCGAGTCCTTGGTGCTAGCCCGGAAGAGGAAGAAGAAGAAGAGTCACGCAAAAACAAGACCCAAAGGAGGGTCTCAGCCTCCTTGTGGCCGACGGGATGGGGCGGCGGGCTAGGGGCGGCGAGCTCCTAGATTGCTTGCTCCTTTTCTCTCCTTTTGTTCTCTCCCACTCTTGTTATGTTCAATAATGAGCATAAGTTGTGGGAAGGAAGGAAGGAAGGTCCTTTATATAGTCCAACAACTCCTTGTCAACTACCTAAAGGACATATTCTAGTTCAACTCTATATAGCGTGTGACCCCATAGGTTCTATCTAGTTGGTAGCAACTATTTGCTAATATGGAGCGGTCTCTAGCAAAACATCCATTCTAGCCAACTAATAGAATAGTCATCTTGACAACCTTTGTACAAGTAATTGTCTCATCCCTTTGTCTCTATATCCGGATTGGACACGAGACATACAAGTCACACTCGTATATCCAATCCATAGTTTCTCGATACATGGGAATAGCCTTATTCGTGCAAATAACATCAGTATCCCAAATTGATTTATTTGAGTCTGACCAGACATTCTATAAGCACTATCCCTCGAGTGGCCTAGGATATTTGCTCCCGTTATGTGGGAGGGACAAATTCTATCTACGTCCACTACGATCTCTAAGCTTGCTTCTTATTGTATCCAGTACACGCCTTTATAACTACCCAGTTACGGTGTAGCGTTTAACGCTACCAAAATCACAATAATCCACAACTAGAATATCTAGTGACTTCAAGTCTAAGGATGACAATACCATTGCACCGCGAGAAGCGCTTGTGACTCAACATAACATGTATGTAGCCTTCTCGGAGATGGGTCAATCCAGTGCAACATTCCACAATGCACACCTATGTGTTGGATCGTGATATCTCCATATCAATCCAACCCCATACTAGTCTATAGATGATTGTCCCATTAATCATTATACTGGACTAGGGATATTTAAGATAAACAACACAATTGTAAATCTAAGGACTTCATTATTATTAAATATCCAATAAATAATAAATGAATTTCTAGCCAAAAATAATTCATACTAAACTAGATTGCCTCTAGGGCATCTATTCCAACAATTACCCCTAATGCATGTTGGAATAGGTATAAATTGGCTAGAACATTCATTGTATTATTTATTGGATATTTAATATAATGATATCCTTAGATTTACAATTGTGTTGTTTATCTTAAATATCCCTAGTCCATTATAATGATTAATGGGACAATCATCTATAGACTAGTATGGGGTTGAATTGATATGGAGATATCTTGATCCAACACATGGGTATGCATTAGGAGTAATGGCATACTGGCTTGGCCCAACTCCTAGAAGCCTAACTAGTTTAGTATGAACAATAAATTGGCTAGAACATTCATTGTATTATTTATTGGATATTTAATATAATGAAATCCTTAGATTTACAATTGTGTTATTTATCTTAAATATCCCTAGTCCATTATAATGATTAATGGGACAATCATCTATAGACTAGTATGGGGTTGAATTGATATGGAGATATCTTGATCCAACACATGGGTATGCATTAGGAGTAATGGCATACTGGATTGACCCAACTCCGAGAAGGCTAAATACATGTTATGTAAAGTCACAAGTGCTTCTCGCGGTGACAACGGTATTGTCATCCTTAGACTTGAAGTCACTAGTTGTTCTAGTTGTGGAATATTGTGTTTTGGTAGCGTCAAACGCTACACCGTGACTGGGTAGTCATAAAGTCGCGTATTGGACACAATAGGAAGAAAGCTTAGATACCGTAGTGATGTAGATATAATTTGTCCCTCCCACATAATGGGAGCAAATATACTAGGCCACTCGAGGGATAGTTCTTATAGAATGTCTGGCCAGACTCAAATAAATCAATATAGGATATTGGTGTTATTTGCACGAATAAGGCTATTCCCAGGATCCAAGAACTATGGACTGGATATACGAGTGTGAACTTTATGTCTCATGTCCAATTTGGATATTGAGACAAAGGGATGAGACAATACTCGCACAAGGTTTGTCAGGATGACTATTTCTATTTGTTAGCTAGAATGGATATCTTGCAAGAGGCTGCTCCATATTAATAGATAGTTACTACCAACTAAATAAAACCTATGGGGTCACACGCCATATAGAGGTGAACTAGACTTTGGAAATAATAATTAATATGATTAATTAATTAGAAGGATCAAATCGCAACAACTTGCTAACTTAGTAGGACTAATATGCAAGTTGGACTAATCCGAACTTGAGTAGGATTAGGATAGGGCCTTTATAGTAAACAAGGAGTTGTTGGACTATATAAAGGATGCTCCTATATTCCTTCCCTACAACTTATGTTCATAACATAATTTGAGTAGGAGATAAGGAAGGAGGGAGCAAGACAAACAAGGAGGCCGAACCCCCCTTGTCCGTCCGCCCTACCCGTCGTCCACAAGAGAGGGATGCCCCTCTCTTTGGTGTTCCGTTGCGTGATTTCTTTGTCCTCTTCCATTCCTACTAGCTAGGACAAGGCGCTTGGAAGATCTAGATCTCACCTCTAGGTGTGGATCAACCGTATAGACGTGATACTTTTCGCGTTAGAAGTCATCAAGGAGACCCACAAGGTACTTGATATCCCCATATTAGTTGGCAAGAATGGATACCCATGTGCTTGATATCCCCATATCAATCTACCCACATACTAGTCTATAGTTGATTGTCCTATTTATCAATATAAACAACTAGGGATATTTACGATAAACAACAATTTGTAATCTAAGGAATTCATTATATTAAATATCTTAATAAATAATACAATGATTATTCTAGCCAAAATAATATTATACTAAATGATATTGCCTCTAGGGAATCTATTCCTACAGTGACTTGCCTCATTCTTTTCACCATGAACTCTGAGTTTCAGAAGCAACATGAGAACATGGAGTCATATGATATGATTGTACATTTGAAGCAGCTCTTCCAAGAGCAGGCGAGGTGGAGCGGTATGAAGTATCCAAGGCACTGGTCAAGTGCAGTCTGTTAGAGGGAACCCAGTCAGGCCTCAAATGCTCCGTATGATTGGATACATGGAGAATCTCGAGAGGATTGGCTTCCCGTTCGGCCAAGAGTTGGCCACTGATCTCATCCTGCAATCGTTGTCGGATAGTTATAGCCAGTTCATCATGTTCTATAATATGAATGATATCAACAAACCTCTGCCATACCTACTCAATATTTTGATGACCGCTGAAAAAAGCATTAACAAAGGCAAAGGCAAGGCCATAATGATGGTCAATAGAGGTAGAAGCAAGCGAGTTGCTTCTAATTCCAAACGAAAGGGCAAGAAAGTTGCAAAATCCAAGGAAGTTTCCTTGAACCCTGCTGGTGGCGCCTCTAAGGGCGCATGTCACTATTGTATTCAGACAGACCATTGGAAGGGGAACTGCCCAATGTATATGGAGAATAAAAGGCTTGGAATAGTAATTTTACCACCACCATGTATTTTTGTTATATGTCAATTTGTCTATCTCTTCATCTTGGGTATTGAATACCGGATGTGGATCTCACATTTGTCGAAATGTGCAGGATCTCAAGAGAAGTAGACGACTAGCTAAAGGGGAGATAGACTTGCGCGTGGGGAATGGAGCAAGAATTGTTGCATTAGCCGTAGGCATTTATGAGTTATCATTGCCTTCCGGACTTATTTTAGAATTAGACTATTGCTAGTATGTCCCTATTATGAGCAGAAACATTATTTCCATTTCTTGTTAGGACGAGAAAGGTTTACCTTTTGAAATAAAGGACAAGTGTTGTTCCATTTATTTTGATAGTATGCACTATTGTAGTGCGCTTTTTTCTAATGGTTTGTATATCCTTGATCTAAATAATTCCGTCGATAACATAAATACCAAGAGGATTAAAACTATTTATTTTAATCCTACTTATCTATAGTCTGTCATATATTCCACATAAACGAGAAACACATTTCTAGACTCTATAAGGATGGATTTCTAGACTCACTTAATTATGAATCATGTGAGACATGTGAATCTTGTTTATTATGGAAAGTGACAAAGTCTTCTTTCAATAAGAAAGGAGAGAGGACTAGTGAGTTATTGGCACTCATACATACTGACGTGTATAGACTGTTTTCCACGCCTGCCAGAGGTGGTTATCTTTATTTTAAGGGTAAAAGACAAAAACCACCCTCCATTTATGGGGAAAATACATTTTGCCCCCTGATTTATGGGGTAAATACCTTTTGCACCCTGTCAGTGGATGAAGGGTGGACATATACCACCCTTCTGTTACAATCCGTTAGTGGAGGGGTGCAAACTGACTTTTTGACCATTTTACCCTTACAAATTGTGGACAAATAACACCCTTTTTTCTAATACAATGCTCATCGTGTTCTTGGTGTTCTCCAGCACCACCTCCACCACCACCCACACCACCACCAACAACCCGAATATCAACCAACACCACAAATAACAACTAAAAATCTAGGTTTTGAACATGACCTTGACAAAACCCTCAACAACCTCGAAATTGACAAGCAAAATACACCTCCTACACTACTGGTACTATCCAACTCCACAATTAACCCCCAAATTCACTAGCAAAATACACATCCGAGACTACCTACCAAAACCCATAACACTTCCTCATATACCAAATTTGCTGCATCTAATTGCCACCATGAATGAAAACCACCATTGGAACCTTCAACACCATTTCTCCTTCATTACATCATCAGCCATAACCACCCTCACCATAACTGCCTACCTCTCTGCCTCATCACCATCTCCAATTTCACACCATTAAACCAACTACACAACTAACCATGCATCATAACCAAATCACCCTGAAACTATCAGCACCATCCTTAACACCCAGTTCCTAAACTCTTCTGCCACTGCCAATTATCCCCTGTTGGAATAGATGCCCTAGAGGCAATCTAGTTTAGTATGAACTTGTTTTGGCTAGAACATTCATTGTATTATTTGGATATTTAATATAATGAAGTCCTTAGATTTACAATTGTGTTGTTTATCTTAAATATCCCTAGTCCATTATAATGATTAATAGGACAATCATCTATAGACTAGTATGGGGTTGGATTGATATGGAGATATCATGATCCAACACATAGGTGTGCATTAAGGGTAATGGCGCACTGGATTGACCCATCTCCGAGAAGGCTACATACATGTTATGTGGAGTCACAAGCGCTTCTCGTGGTGACAAGGGTATTGTCATCCTTAGACTTGAAGTCACTAGGTTATCCAGTTGTGGATTATTGTGGTTTTGGTAGCGTCAAACGCTACACTATAATTGGGTAGTTATAAAGGCGTGTACCGGATACGATAAGAAGCAAGCTTAGAAATCGTAGTAGACGTAGATAGAATTTGTCCCTCCCACATAACGGGAGAAAATATCCGAGGACACTCGAGGTATAGTGCTTATGGAATGTCTGGCCAGACTCAAATAAATCAATATGGGATATTGATGTTATTTGCACGAATAAGGCTATTCCCAGGATCGAGAAACTATGGATTGGATATACGAGTGTGACTTGTATGTCTCGTGTCCAATCCGGATATAGAGACAAAGGGATGTGAAAATTACTTGCACAAGGTTTGTCTGATGACTATTCTATTAGTTGGCAAGAATGGATGTTTTGCTAGAGACCGCTCCATATTAGCATATTGTTGCTACCAACTAGATAGAACCTATGGGTTCACACGCTAGATAGAGTTGGACTAGATTTGGGAATTAATTAATTCGATTAATTAATTATAAGGATCACTTTGCAATACCTTGCAAACTTAGTAGAACTAATTGCAAGGGACTAATCCGAATTCATGTTGGATTAGGAAGGGCCTTTAGGTAGTCAACAAGGAGTTGTTGGACTATATAAAGGATGCTCCTAGCTTCCTTCCCACATTAATTCTCATAAAATAAGTGAGTGGGATAGAACAAAATGAGAGATCAAGCAACAAGGAGGGCCGAACCCGACCCCCCTTGCGCCGCCCTTCCCCGTCGGCCAAAGCAAGGAGGCAAAAGCTTCTTTGTTACCCCGTTGTGTGATTTCTTCTTCCTCTTCCTCCAGTCCAAGCTAGCACAAAGGATAAGGAAGATCTAGATCTCAACTCTAGGCATGGATCAAATGTAGAGACTTGACACAATTCACGTTACAAGTCATCACCGGAGAAACTCTAAGGTGTGTAACATGACCTTGGAGGGTATTGAATGGATAATTTATTTTTCCGCTGCATATCCATGACAAAACCCTACAGTGGTATCAGATTCATAGGTCGTAGAACATAGACGTGGTTAATGTGTTATTTTTTTATAGTTTTACACTTTAAATTTGTTGTTTATCGCGTAAAACAGACAGATCAAGCAAATGATGCAATTTGTCAATAATCAAACAAAACAAGACCTAGTTTTTGCATTAGATGCATGAATTAGTGAGTTTGAGAAATTTTAGGATCTTAGATCTAGGGTTTGGGCACCAATTTGGAAACTAGTTTCAAATTTGAAACTTTTTGGACTTGGGGAACAAGGAAGGAATTGTTTTGGAAACAACTAGGACGATCGGCCCTAGGGACCCGCCCCCTCTCCTTCCTTGCCGCCCAAGCCATCTAGGCCGAGGGCCTAGGCGGTCGGTCGACCCCACGGGTTGGGCCAATCGGCCTAGGATCGGCCCGGGACGGCTCCAATTGGGTTCGGCCATAAGATGGTGGGCCCCTTGGACCGTTTTAACCCAAGAAATCCTAAAAACAATTAAAAATTGACCAAGCGCGTTAAAATTGGATTTTAACTGTTTATCTGCAAATCGCATGGTGATTGGATATGGCCTTAGGATGTGGCTTGATGTGATTGTTTAATTTTGTGGTTTGGTTTACGGCCTGCGAGCTAATCAATTTGATGTAATAATTAATTAGGATTTTAATGACATGCGAGCCATTTTTTTCTCAACTTGTGAGATTTATTTTATTTAGTATAGATTGTTAGCTAGTACCAGATAGAATAGATTGTTAGCCAAGATTGAAGAAAAGAAGCCCGAAGCCAAAAGAAGCCACAAAAGATGGAGCATAGAGCATTCCACATGACTATGAAGGATGGACCAAAAGATGAAGACGCATGGAGATGTGTTTGATTTTAGGGTTCATAGATATTCCCATTGGCTTGGGAATATCTTAGTCTAGAAAAGGCCATATCCATATCACGTTTTATTTTATTTTGTGGTTTTTTATTTTAATTTCTTATTATTTTGTGGTTGGTGTATGGATGATGCATGCAATTAGGATAATAAGATAAATAGACAACCCGGATCTATTATTTAGAGTTGTGCCAAACACAAAAGTAGCTAGATCAGTTAATATGGATCAACAGAACACTTAAAAATGAATTTTAAAATCCCTCAAAATTCAAATATTATGTTTTGCCTTCTCGTTATTTAAACACTCATTGTCATCATGATTTATCAAGCTCGTGCATGCCAAAGCAAGACGACTTGGTTCATAATGATGCAATGCGATGGCACAAGCAAGTAATGTGCAATTGTTTAAATAAGAGGTTGGACAAAACTGGGTTATTAATATGATTAAAACCTAGAGGCAATCAATTGGGATTATCCATGCGGATGGATAAATAAGGAGTTATTTGCCCAGTTGAACCAAGAGTTGCATGGGATGGAATTGGAATTGTTCCTACCTAAAGTAGTCAAATTTTGGGTGACTTGCCAAACTAGGCTCAAAAAGAGATGAAACATGGATTTTGGCCCACTAGAAAATATAAGGATATATTCCGCATTAATATCTTTAGGGTTATTAATCCGTAGAAAAATAGTGTGAGCTATATTTGATAAACTAGCCATTATTGAATATAGTCAAAAGTTCATAAATACTAAAACTTGCGTATTTTCCTTTTGTAGAATTCCAAATGGCAAACAACTCATCGAGTTCACAATTCCCTACGATCTGTCCTTGAGAAGGACAAGCTCTCTGGAACTAACTTCCTTGATTGGTACAGAAACTTGAGAATCGTTCTCAAGCAAGAGAAGAAACTGTACGCATTAGAGGAGCAAGTTCTAGGAGGTCCAGAAAGCAATACTCCTGCAGCCCTAAAGGCGCATCAGAAGCGCGTTGATGACGCTAATGATGCGGCCTGCCTTATGCTATGCACCATGAACTCTGAGCTTCAGAAGAAACACGAGAACATGAATGCAGTCGATATGATCGAACACTTGAAGCAGTTCTTCCAAGAGCAGGAAAGGGTTGAGAGGTATGAAGTTTCTAAGGCATTGTTCAAATGTCATATGGTTAAAGGAAACCCTGTGGGACCTCATGTACTCTGTATGATCGGGTACTTGGAGAATCTCGCACAACTAGGGTTCCCGGTCGGCCAAGAGTCGGACACCGATCTCGTGCTGCAATCGCTGCCTGAAAATTATGGACAGTTCATCATGAACTATAACATGAACGAGATCGTGAAACCACTGCCAGATTTACTCAATATGTTGAGGACAGCTGAACAAAGCATCAACAAGGGTAAGGGAAAAGCCATTATGATGGTACAGAAAGGAAAGGGAAAAAGGTTTGACTCATCCTCCAAGGGCAAAGGCAAGTAAGTTGCCAAGTCCAAGGAACCTGTCCTTAAGCCTGTTGGTGAAATTGCCAAATGTGTGACTAAAGGTGAGTGTCACTAATGCAGTCAGCCTGGACAGTGGAGGAAGAACTGCCAAAAATATATGGAGGACAACAGGCTTGGAATAGTGATTCCACCACCACCAAATATTTTTGTTGTAGATGTCAATTTAACTATCTCTACATAGTGGGTATTGGATACTGGATGTGGATCTCACATTTGTCGAAATGTGCAGGATCTAAAGAGAAGTAGAAGATTGGCTAAAGGAGAGATAGACCTGCGCGTTGGGAATGGAGCAAAGGTTGCTGCATTGGCCGTAGGCGTGTACGAGCTGTCTCTGCCTTCAGGATTAGTTTTAGAATTAAATAACTGTTATTTTGTGCCTGCTATGAGCAGAAACATTATTTCAATTTCTTGTTTGGACAAGGAAGTTTTTATTATTTCAATAAAGAACAATAGTTGTTCCATTTTTTTAAATAATATTCACTATTGTAGTGCGCAATTATTTAATGGACTATATGTCCTTGATCTAAGCAATCCTGTCTACAACAGTAATACTAAGAGGATTAAAATAAATGATTTAAATCCTGCTTACTTATGGCATTTTCGTTTAGGCCACATAAACAAGAAACGTGTATCTAGACTCCATAAAGATTGATTTCTAGACTCATTTGATTTTGAATCATATGAGACATGTGAGGCTTGTTTATTGGGAAAAATGACAAAGTCCCATTTCAATAAGAAAGGTGATAGGACTAGTGAGCAATTGGCGCTCATACATACTGATGTGTGTGGGCCATTTGCCACGCCTTCCAGGGGTGGTTACGTCTACTTCATTACATTTAATGATGATTTCAGTAGATATGGATTTGTATACCTTATGAAGGCCAAATCCGAATAAGTTTCAAAGAATTCAAAAGTGAAGTAGAGAAGTAACTTGGCAAAATTATAAAGGCTCTACGATCGGATCGTGGAGGAGAGTACTTGAGCCAAGAGTTTGACGACTATCTTAGAGAGTGTGGGATCGTGTCCCAACTCACTCCACTCGAAACGCCACAATGGAATGGCGTGTACGAGAGGAGGAATCGAACACTATTGGATATGGTTCGATCTATGACGTGTCAAACCGATCTTCCATTATCATTTTGAGGCTATGCTCTATTAAGTGCAGCTTTTACCATTAACCGTGTTCCATCTAAATCAGTCATGAAGACACCACATGAGATGTGGAGTGAGGGGCGTCCCACACTGTCAATCATGAAGATTTGGGGATGCAATGTCTATGTAAAAAGTTTACAATCAGACAAGATGGGGCCAACGTCGGATAAGTGCAAGTTTGTGGGGTACCCTAAGGAAACTAAGGGTTACTACTTCTACAATCCAACTGAGAACAAAGTGTTTGTTGCTCGGTCTGGCATGTTTCTATAAAGAGAGTTTGTCTCTAAAGAAGCAAGTGGGAGGACTTTAGAACTTGAAGAAATTCAAGAACCACAAAGCACTTGCTTCTGTAGTCTACAAGAAGGTTAGTGGGAGCTCTGTAGCTTTTCTGGTCTTGTATGTAGATGACATACTACTCATTGGAAATGACGTTCCCATGATGCAATCTGTTAAATATTGGCTAAGAAAGTGCTCTCAATGAAAGACTTCGGGGAAGCAGCCTATATACTTGGTATAAAGATCTATAGATATATATCTAAAAGGATTCTAGGCCTAAGTCAAAGTACATATATTGACAAAGTGTTGAAACGGTTCAACATGCAAGATTCCAAGAAGGGATTCTTGCCTATGTCACATGGAATTACTGTTTCAAAGAGTAATTGTCCTTCCAATGAGATTGAGAAGGAACGCATGAGTAGGGTACCCTATGCCTCGGCCATAGGATCTATCATGTACGCCATGTTATGTACTAGACCAGATGTGTCATAAGCCTTGAGTATGACAAGCAGATACCAATCCAATCCGGGTGAGAGTCACTGGATTGCAGTCAAGAACATCCTAAAGTACTTGAGAATAACTAAGGATGCTTTCTTGATATTTGGCGGAGAGGAAGAGTTGCGTGTAAGGGGTTACACGGATGCAAGCTTCCAAACCGACATAGATGATTTCAGATCACAATTGGGATATGTGTTTTGCCTGAATGGAGCAGCGGTGAGCTGGAAGAGTTCCAAGCAAGAGACGGTGGCTGATTCTACAACAGAGGTTGAGTACATTGCTGCGAATGACGCAGCAAAGGAAGCGGTTTGGATTAGGACATTTGTTTCTAAACTTGGTGTGGTTCCTAGCATTGCGGACCTAGTAGATTTGTACTGTGACAACACTGGGGCGATCGTGCAATCAAAGGAGCCCCGGTCACACCCTAAATCCAAACACGTGCTCAGGAAGTTTCATCTTATTCGAGATATTATCGATAGAGGAGACATTCGGATATGCATTGTTCCCACAGATGAGAACCTGTCATATCCACTTACAAAGCCGCTTGTTCAGTGGAAGCATGAAGGGCACACTAGGAGCATTGGCATACGGGATGCATCAGATTGGCTCTAGTGCAAGTGGGAGACTGTTGGAATAGATGCCCTAGAGGCAATCTAGTTTAGTATGAACTTGTTTTGGCTAGAACATTCATTGTATTATTTACTGAATATTTAATATAATGAAGTCCTTAGATTTACAATTGTGTTGTTTATCTTAAATATCCCTAGTCCATTATAATGATTAATTGGAAAATCATCTATAGACTAGTATGGGGTTGGATTAATAAGGAGATAACATGATCCAACACATAGTTGTGCATTAAGGTTAATGGCGCACTGGATTGACCCATCTCCGAGAAGGCTACATACTTGTTATGTGGAGTCACAAGAGCTTCTCGTGGTGACAAAATTATTGTCATCCTTAGACTTGAAGTCACTAGATTATCTAGTTGTGGATTATTGTGGTTTTGGTAGCGTCAAACGCTACACCGTAACTGGGTAACTATAAAGGCGTGTACCGGATACGATAAGAATAAAGCCTACAAATCGTAGTAGACGTAGATAAAATTTGTTCCTCCCACATAACAGGAGAAAATATCCGAGGCCACTCGAGGGATAGTGCTTATGGAATGTCTGGCCAGACTCAAATAAATCAATATGGGATATTGATGTTATTTGCACGAATAAGGCTATTCCCAGGATCGAGAAACTATGGATTGGATATACGAGTGTGAATTGTATGTCTCGTGTCCAATCGAGATATAGAGACAAAGGGATGTGAAAATTACATGCACAAGGTTTGTCGGATGACTATTCAATTAGTTGGAAAGAATGGATGTTTTGCTAGAGACCGCACCATATTTGCAAGTTGTTGCTACCAACTAGATAGAACCTATGGGGTCACATGCTAGATAGAGTTGAAATAGATTTGGGAATTAATTAATGTGATTAATTAATTAGAAGGATCACTTTGCAACACCTTGCAAACTTAGTAGGACTAATATGCAAGGAAGGGACTGATCCGAATTCATGTTGGATTAGGAAGGGCCTTTAGGTAGTCAACAAGGAGTTGTTGGACTATATAAAGGATGCTCCTAGCTTCCTTCCCACACTAATTCTCATATCATAAGTGAGTGGGAGAGAACAAAAGGGGAGAGCAAGCAAAAAGGAGGGCCGAACCCGAGCCCCCTTGCGCCGCCCTTCCCCGTCGGCCAAAGCAAGGAGGCCGAAGCTTCTTTGTTACCCTGTTGTGTGATTTCTTCTTCCTCTTCCTCCGGTCCAAGCTAGCACAAAGGATAAGGAAGATCTAGATCTCAACTATAGGCATGGATCAACTGTAGAGACTTGACACAATTCACGTTACAAGTCATCACCGGAGAAACTCTAAGGTGTGTAACATGACCTTGGAGGGTATTGAATGGATAATTTATTTTTCCGCTGTATATCCATGACAAAACCCTACAGTGGTATCAGAGCCATAGGTCGTAGAACATAGACGTGGTTAATGTGTTATGTTTTGATAGTTTTACACTTTAAATTTGTTGTTTATCGCGTAAAACAGACAAATCAAGCAAATGATGCAATTTGTCAATAATCAAACAAAACAAGACCTAGTTTTTGCATTAGATGCATGAATTAGTGAGTTTGAGAAATTTTAGGATCTTAGATCTAGGGTTTGGGCACCAATTCGGAAACTAGTTTCAAATTTGAAACTTTTTGGACTTGGGGAACAAGGAAGGAGTTGTTTTGGAAACAACTAGGACGATCGGCCCTAGGGACCCGCCCCCTCTCCTTCCTTGCCGCCCAAGCCATCTAGGCCGAGGGCCTAGGCGGTCGGCCGACCCCACGGGTTGGGCCAATCGGCCTAGGATCGTCCCGCGACGGCTCCAATTGGGTTCGGCCATAAGATGGTGGGCCCCTTGGACCGTTTTAACCCTAGAAATCCTAAAAACAATTAAAAATTGACCAAGTGCGTTAAAATTGGATTTTAACTGTTTATGTGCAAATCGCATGGTGATTGGATATGGCCTTAGGATGTGGCTTGATGTAATTGTTTAATTTTGTGGTTTGGTTTACGGCCTGCGAGCTGATCAATTTGATGTAATAATTAATTAGGATTTTAATGACCTGCGAGCCATTTTTTTTTCTCAACTTGTGAGATTTATTTTATTTAGTATAAATTGTTAGCTAGTACTAGATAGAATAGATTGTTAGCCAAGATTGAAGAAAAGAAGCCCGAAGCCAAAAGAAGCCACAAAAGATGGAGCATAGAGCATTCCACATGACTATTCTATTAGTTGGCAAGAATGGATGTTTTGCTAGAGACCGCTCCATATTAGCAAATTGTTGCTACCAACTAGATAGAACCTATGGGTTCACACGCTAGATAGAGTTGGACTAGATTTGGGAATTAATTAATTCGATTAATTAATTATAAGGATCACTTTGCAATACCTTGCAAACTTAGTAGAACTAATTGCAAGGGACTAATCCGAATTCATGTTGGATTAGGAAGGGCCTTTAGGTAGTCAACAAGGAGTTGTTGGACTATATAAAGGATGCTCCTAGCTTCCTTCCCACACTAATTCTCATAAAATAAGTGAGTGGGATAGAACAAAAGGAGAGATCAAGCAACAAGGAGGGCCGAACCCGACCCCCCTTGCGCCGCCCGTCCCCGTCGGCCAAAGCAAGGAGGCCGAAGCCTCTTTGTTACCCGGTTGTGTGATTTCTTCTTCCTCTTCCTCCGGTCCAAGCTAGAAAAAAGTAGAAGGAAGATCTAGATATCAACTCTAGGCATGGATCAACCGTAGAGACCTGACACAATTCACGTTACATGTCATCAAAGGAGAAACTCTAAGGTGTGTAACATGATTCTTCCTTTACCATCGTTATGATTCTCTTCAAGTGATCCTTGGAGGGTATTGAATGGATAATTTATTTTTCCACTGCGTATCCATTATCAAAACCCTACATCCCCTACAAACAATTCAGCCACCTCTTATCCACCACAACCATGGCCATTGCACCACCATCAAACACCAAATAAAACCAACCTGCACCACCTCCACTACCACCAAATCAACACCGCCACCACCACCAAACCACCACCAACAACAACAACAACAAACCCCAATTTCAACGACACAAAACAGATCGAAGAAAACCCATATTCGATCTGAATCTCACCCCATCAAGTTTATCCATGTGAATCACAAGAAGAAGAAAAAGAAGGTCGTCGCCTCTTCTGTCGGCGGTCTTGTTCTCTAGCTTGTGGAGTCGGGTTTCGATTTGGTGCATTGGTGATTAAATTCCATCATTTCAGTCATCATCTTCACTGCTTGAGTGCCAATCGACCACCACCAAACCCCAGCGACAGTCCGCCTCTGGGGTAATTATTTCAACACATCTGGGGTATTTTTATCTTTTCACCCATCCGTTAGCCTCTGTTAGTCTCCATCCACTGACAGGGGTGAAAAAGGTATTTTCCCCATAAATCAGGGGGAAATGTATTTTTCCCATAAATGGAGGGTGGTTTTTGTCTTTTACCCTTATTTCATTACATTTACTGATGAATTCAGTTGATATGAATTCGTATACCTTATGAAGGCCGAATCCGAATCCTTTGAAATGTTATAATAATTCAAGGATGAACTAGAGAAGCAACTTGGCAAGAGTATTACGGCTCTATGATCTGATCGTGGAGGAGAATACTTAAGCTAAGAGTTTGACGACTATATTAGAGAGTGTGGTATCCTGTCCCAACTCACTCCACCTGGAATGCCATAGTGGAATCGTTTCGAGAGGAGCAATCGCACCCTGTTTGACATGGTGGGTCTATGATGTGTCAAGAAGACCTTCCGATATTGTTTTGGGGACATGCTCTATTGACTGCAACTTTTACCATTAACCGTGTTCCATGCAAATCCAGTCATGAAGACACCATATGAGATATGGACTGGGAGGTGTCCCATAGTGTCGTTTATGATGATTTGGGGTTGCGGCGTCTATGTAAGGCGTTTATAGACAGACAAGCTCGGACCCAAGTCGGATAAGTGTGAGTTTGTGGGATATCCTAATGAAACGAAAAGATATTATTTCTACAACCCAATCGAGAACAAAGTGTTTGTTGCTCGGACTGTCGTGTTTCTAGAAAGAAAATTTATCTCTAAATAATAAAGTGGGAGGACTGTAGAGCTTGAAGAAGTTCAAGAGCCACAAAACACTAATCCTACAATGGAGCATGATAAGGAGCCACAAATTATTGTGGAGCAACATGTTCAATTGACACAAGAACTCCGTAGGTCGAGTAGGGTACGTCAAGAGCCAGTGTGGTATGGACTTCTAGTGACTGATCCCGGTGACGTACTACTCATGGATGATGAACCTACTACATGTGGAGAGGCCATAAAAGGGCCAGTCTTGAAGCCATGAAATACGAAATGGAATCCATGTATACCAACAAAGAATGGACTTTGGTGGAACCATCCGAAGGGGCTCGGCCCATAGGGTGCAAATGGGTTTCAAGAAGAAAACTTACATGGATGGCAATGTTGTTGCCTACAAGGGCCGATTGGTGCCAAAATAATTCAAGCAGATTCATGGTATTGACTATCATGAAACTGTTGGAATAGATTCCCTAGAGGCAATCTAGTTTAGTATGAATTTGTATATGGCTAGAAAATTCATTTATTATTTATTGGATATTTAATATAATGAAGTCCTTAGATTTACAAGTGTGTTGTTTATCTTAAATATCCCTAGTCAAGTATAATGATTAATGGGACAATCATCTATAGACTAGTATGGGGTTGGATTGATATGGAGATATCACGATCCAACACATAGGTGTGCATTAGGGAATGTTGCACTGGATTGACCCATCTCCGAGAAGGCTACATACATGTTATGTTGAGTCACAAGCGCTTCTCGCGGTGCAATGGTATTGTCATCCTTAGACTTGAAGTCACTAGATATTCTAGTTGTGGATTATTGTGATCTTGGTAGCGTTAAACGCTACACCGTAACTGGGTAGTTATAAAGGCGTGTACTGGATACAATAAGAAGCAAGCTTAGAGATCGTAGTGGACGTAGACAGGATTTTTCCCTCCCACATAACGGGAGCAAATATCCTAGGCCACTCGAGGGATAGTGCTTATAGAATGTCTGGCCAGACTCAAATAAATCAATATAGGATATTGATGTTATTTGCACGAATAAGGCTATTCCCATGGATCGAGAAACTATGGATTGGATATACGAGTGTGACTTGTATGTCTCGTGTCCAATCCGGATATAGAGACAAAGGGATGAGACAATTACTTGTACAAAGGTTGTCAAGATGACTATTCTATTAGTTGGCTAGAATGGATGTTTTGCTAGAGACCGCTCCATATTAGCAAATAGTTGCTACCAACTAGATAGAACCTATGGGGTCACACGCTATATAGAGTTGAACTAGATTTGGGAATTTATTAATTGGATTAATTAATTAGAAGGATCACTTTGCAAACCCTTGCAAACTTAGTAGGGACTAATTTGCAAGGAAGGGACTAAATTGAATTCTAGTAGGACTAGAATAAGTCCTTTAGGTAGTTAACAAGGAGTTGTTGGACTATATAAAGGACCTTCCTTCCTTCCTTCCCACATAACTTATGCTCATTAAGTGAACATAACAAGAGTGGGAGAGAACAAAAGGAGAGAGAGCAAGCAACAAGGAGGCCCGACGCCCCCTTGCTGCCGCCCCGTCCCCGTCGGCCAAAGGAGGCCGAGACCCTCCTTTGGGTCTCGTTTTGCGTGATTTCTTCTTCCTCTTCCTATTCTGGGCTAGCACCAAAGGAGTTGGGAGATCTAGGATCAACTCTAGGCGTGGATCAACTATAGAGAACGTGACATAATTCGTGTTTGAAGTCATCAAGGAGAACCCAAAGGTGTGTTTATGATTTCTAACCCTTACCATCGTTATGTCTCTTGACTTGTGATCCTTGGAGGGTTTTGCATGGTTTTATGTTTGATTATGCTTCCGTTGTGCGATCCATGAATCAAAACCCAACAGAAACCTTATCCCCAATCGCAATGACCAAATCCATCCGTATCTTACTTTCTATTGTAACTTATAAGGACTATCTGATTTGGCAGATGGATGTCAAAACAGCATTTCTGTGTGGAAACCTTTTTGAGGATGTTTACATGACATAGCCAGAGAATTTTGAGGATCAAGAGCATGCCAACAAAGTCTGTAATTTGCAAAGAAGCATTTATGAATTGATGTAAGCTTCTAGGAGTTGCAATCAACATATTGATGACGCGGTCAAAGAGTTTGACTTCATAAGAATTAAGATTAGCCTTGTGTTTTCAAGAAGGTTAGTGGGAGTTCTGTTGTGTTTCTAGTCTTGTATGTGGATGACATACTACTCATTTGAAACGACATTCCTACCTTGAAATATGTTAAAGATTGGCTAGGCAAGTGTTTCGCAATGAAGGACTTAGGAGATGCAACTTATATACTTTTTATCAAGATCTACAGGGATAGATCTAGGAAGGTGCTTGGACTAAGAAAAAGTACATATATAGACAAGGTGTTGAAACGGTCAACATGCAAGAATCAAAGAAAGGATTCTTGCCCATGTCGCATGGAGTCAGCCTTACGAAGGTTGTCTGTCCCTCCACTCAGATTTAGAAGGACCACATGAGTAAGATCCCATACGTGTCAGCCATAGGATCTATCATGTACTCCATGTTGTGTACTAGACCAGATGTGTCGTACGCGTTGAATACGGCAAGCATATACCAGTCCAATCCGGGTGAGAGTCACTGGATTGCTGTCAAGAATATTCTTAAGTACTTGAGAAGAACTATGGAGGCACTCTTGATATTTGGAGGTGATGAAGAACTCAGTGTAATTGGATACACTAACGCGAGCCTCCAAACCGACAAGGACGACTAAAGATCGCAGTCGGGCTATGTGTTTTGCCTGAATGGAGGAGTTGTGAGCTAGAAGAGTTTCAAGCAAGAGACAGTTACCGATTCTACAACTGAAGCTGGGTACATTGTTCCGACTGGCGCGGCAAAGGAACCTGTTTGGATTTGGAAGTTCATCACTGAGTTTGGTGTGGTTCCTAGCATTGTGGATCCCATTGCGTTGTACTGTGACAACAACGAGGCGATCTGTAATATCTCAAAAATTTGAAAATAGGAAATTATTTACATTTTATTGTGAATACGTGACTTTGAAATAACATGTTAGCACGCTTAATTGCTATTGTATGCAGTTTAGTCATTGTATAGTGGTTGTGTTTATGAAGCTTCTACTACTTTAGTGAACTTTATTTTATTTAGTATCCTGGTAGATGAACTCATAATTGTAAAACTATAACAGTTAAGCTCGTCCAGAAATACACCGAAATTCTTAATATCTTCTTTAATTTCTAAATTGAGGATACAAATATTTAGGTAATAATTAGCACTAATCACAGGTTTAAGTGTTAATTAGCTTAATTAATCATGATTACTACATAATGACAACTATTATAGAGTGTGTATAGCTTGTATGGGTGTAAGTGTGTACCAGGGGACACGTAGGGTGACATGTGTCACTGTCTTAGCCCATGTCCCAGATGCTTGACACACGCCCCTGCTGCGTGTCGTCGTCTGGCAGCTTTCGTCACATGCGCCACACGTGTCGTACTGCAAGTCAGATGCTTCTGAAACATAACCCTGCTGTGAGTCATCGTGTGGCACCCTCTCTCTATGCGTGCGACATGTGTTTGACATGTGTCGCGTCCTAACCAATCCTTCCCTGCATGCTTGCCACGTGTTCCTACGACACATCGCGACGTGATTGGTCGACTACTTCTATAAATAGGGTCCAGTGTTATACTTATTTCTCATTCCATATTCGAGTTATATATTAATAAGTGAGAGAGAGATAGATATTGAGGTTATTCTATACTTGGAGTTGTTGTTAACTTGAATTATTTATCTGATGCTACTATTGAGGTAGGGCGTTATGCAGTTTACAATATCATTATTGCTTACGGTTTATGAGCATGCTTCGTGTTAAATATATGTCGATCCGTTTATTGTTGTTATTATTGATTCGCATGCTATTGAGCGCTAAATGATTATTACGTGATATGTGATATCACTTCTAACCTGCCATAATTATATTGTTTATTGCATTTCACCCTACTGTTGCGGTGAACGACCTACTGGGCGCGAGCTCACCCACTAACAGTGTTTGCAGGTTAAAGCGAAAGGATCTGACGTTAGAATTGAAGTGATATCTTTGTTAGATTTGATTAAAGCTTGTTATCTGAATATTGAAATCGTTTATTTGTCATCACGTGTATAAAAAAATCACTTTTCAACTTCAATGTCACGTACCGCTGTATCATATTTTATGAAATAAATGAATCAGTGTTTATTAAAATATGATATTGTCTTTGGTACCTGAGCTGGTGGCTCAGGCGGTACCTGTTTGGCAGACGAGTCATTGTTTTGGTACCTGCGGTGGTGATCCGCAGGTGGTGCCGTTTGGATCGTTGTGCCGGTTTCTATTTGTCACTATCGTATCTTAAAATAAGACCCCGTGTTTCGGGTCGTTACAATTGGTATCAGAGCACGGTAACGCTCTGTTTTTGGATGACGAGATAATATGGGTTTATCTACGCTGTTGTGTACGAGATAATCCTGCAGAGAGAATTCATTATACACCAGAGTAGGGGATAGAAAAGACACATGAAGTGTAAGGTTGTGTGTAGGTAGAGTAAGGCAATAGCACTGTGTGAGAGAGAGACAGGATTTTGGCAGAGCTTCCGCGTAGTTCAGGTGAGTCCGCCGTTGTTTGGAAGGGTTAACGATCCTATATATAACAGAGAATGTGACTGTTGCAGTGGGTTAATGCGCCCATTAATGGCGGCTTAATTAGCTTAACCACGACAGCACGTTCGTCCGTGTATATAGGGACCGTTACGGCACGTTACCCGCGTATACCGGAACCGTTACGAGGTTGACCGGGTTGACCGGGTTTATGGAGCTCGTGCCATAAATCTCTCAAAGCAGTTACTAAGGTCGCGCGCGGGCTTGGTTTTCGCTTGCACGCGACAGGACTTACTCTAGCCTCCAAACCACTAAGTCCCTACAGGTCCCGTGAGGTGGTATGTGAGGGCCCTGTCTCGCAGCCCCCCACGTGGATCAGCACGGCTGGTGATCCAGTGTGTGTGGAGCACAGCTAGGTTTTCTAGATGATCGCCACGTGGCTAAGATCTACCTGTCCAGAAAGCACTATCTACATTAGCCCCCTTTCTGCGCGTGAAGACGCATAGCCGAATATGCTTCAATGCGCAGGAACCAATGTACGCGTCGCTGCCACGCACCAATTCAAATACACGCAAATTCAGCCCCCGTGCATGTCATTATGACCTAAAATCACTAGAGTCGTGTCGTCTGGTCTTTTAGGGTTTTAGGCATGACGTCAGCTTATCCTGTGATTGCGCGATTCGACGGTGACGGTTGCGATTCGACTACTGAAAGGACGCTACCCCTCATTGTTTTTGGATAAATACTCTGTACCCTCTATTTTTTGCAAAGCATCACTTCTTTCTCTTAAAGTGAATGATACCCGGAAGCCTTCAAGAGCAGATCCAAGTGATTAATCACCAATTCTTTCTTGTCAATCGTCTTCTTCAACTGGCTTCATCCAAGCAAGCTTTACCAAAACAAGGTTGGCTTTGCTCAATTCCCTTTAATGTACTGATATATGCTTTGAACTGTATTGGATCTGCAAACCCATGACTATCTGAAACATGCCATCCATTGGAAACTACAAAGGAGACCTTGTTCTTTAAACTCAGAACTGATCTAATCCCCAGATTGTAAAGATTTTGAATGTGGGGTTTCTGAAATTCCCAGCAATGTAAACGATTCTGATTTCAAACCCAAAATTGACACTGAGCTGTTCATCTTTTCTTTGACAAAACATCGTTGCTTCAAACTGAACTGGAATTCGAACTGATTCTTGAAATTCAAACTAAAGTATGTGTGTTTCTCCCCCCTTTTTCTTGCTTTTCCGCAGGAATGGCAAAGACAAAAGGAACAAAACCCGTTAAAGAGGTCGAAGAAATACCTGATCTTCCCCATACCTTATGGCGGAAAGCCCCCTATTTGGGCGGAAAAGACTTTTACCATGCTAGGGTTAAGGTGAAGAACCTGCCAACCCCCGTTCCTGCTGAAGGGTTGCAAACACTGACTCCTCTTGTTAACGCTACCATGCTTGAATTGATCGACTCCAAGGATGTGGTTCGATTAGGGGTTGAAAATGGGTTTTTCCCGCATACTGCAATTTCCACTCAGGCGTTTGTTGATAAATTGGACTTTATGGATGAGTGGATTGACCACGTATTGACCCACCATGCCATCACTTCGAACAATGCTGACATATATTTCGCAGTCCGTGCTATGAAGGGTGCTGCCGTGAAGCTGGACCAGTCCATGCTTCTAAACCTTCTCTCGCGCTACTCGCCTGCGACTTACACATTCCACTTTGCTGAGTTCGAGGCTGCTCCCACTCTTGAATATGTACACATGCTGTATGATCTTTCTCCTGTTGGTGAGGTGGATCCTCTGAGTCCTTTAAGGACTGATCCAGAACTTGCTCTGTACAAGTAGATGGAGGAATGCTTGTCAGAGTTAAAGAAAATTTCCACCCGCTGGACACCTGCGAAGCTTCTTCTCGACTGGCAACTGGTTGATACATCTGCGAAGAACACTTGGGGCAAGTGGGTGCAGTACTTCTTTCGCGATTATGCTAACAGTAGCATCACCAAGAAACTTCTGAGCCAGGACCCGAAGGCGAAAAATTATGTGAACGGGAAAGGGTACCATCTGACCTTGTGTGCTTTTCTCTGCGTCTGGTTATCGAGGTACTTAATTGATGGTCATCTTCATGATGGGGTTTTCTACCATGTCCTGCCTCTTGCTATGAAACTGACCCTTGGTCAAAGAGTCGCACTCGGGCCTCTAGTCTTGGGCACCCTGTACCATAGATTGGACCAATTGGTTGTGGAAACCAAAGACTCTCGCGGTCGCCTCGATGTGTTGACCTATGTCAACATTGCATTCTTGACTATGTGGGTCTTTGAGCGATGGCCCTCTTATGCTCCTGTTCCTTCTAAGCCCAGTAAGTGGTGTGTCCCTTGTGCGGAGGAGGAACTTTCTAGTGGAAGGGCTGCTAGATGGTTTCGAACTCATTTTCGTAAGTGTACCGGGAGCCTGATATGCGATGATCGCAGCGAGTTTACAGCTAGGCCTTATGCCACGCGCATTGAGAATGTGCGATGGTTCCCAAAATTGTATCCTTCCAAACCTGTTGCCTTCTCGGAAGAACTTCTTTTCGAGGGTCATAAGCGTTTCCATGAGCGTTATTGCGAATTCTTCTGTTGGTGTCTAAGGGGTTCTCTTCCTGCTCTCGCTGATTATGTTCGCGAGCTTACTCCCAGATACGAGAGGATCACAGTCGATGTCGATCCCACTCGCGTTTCTCCCCAGTTCGGGTTTGATGCGGTGGCGCCATCAGTCTGGCCCAGATCCATTGTGCGAGGCTGCTACAAGCGGTTGCTGTCTGGGGAATGCCAAACGATTCTGAGGAGCAACCTTCCCTTTGATCAACCTTCAGGTAGCCGCGCAGGTGGCTATTCCAAGAATTGGGTTGCTTACTGGACCACCCAGCAAGCCAGATTCGATACGCAGTCGACTCCTCCTCCCAGTAGAGCACCTGTGATCAAGAGAAATTCCTTCCCCTTTCGTCCTAACTGCAGCTTGGATGACTCCCAGTACGGGTGCTACTCATTGCTAGATCATGAGAATCACTTGTGCCCCTCCACCATCCTTGAAGAAAATATGGCCGCAGTTAAGAAAGGCGATTCGCATATCATCAAATACAGCGAAGATTTCGCCAAGGTAAACAATCTCCTTTGCACGCGTTGAGTTTCTTTACTCCGATGTGTCGAAACTCGAAACTTATGCTCCATCTTCTGTTGTAGTGCTATGTGAGGAGGTTTGCATCTGGTGAGCGCTCCAAGTCGCTGATTAACACCATTGTTACTGCGAGAAGGCAGGGTGAACCAATTCGGCTAGCAATGAGAATGGCCCCCGCAATCGAGACTCGAATTCGCGAGGTAATGGACGCATTTGCTGACTCGCTGATAGACAACACTCCAGCTCTGTCTCCTCCTAGGGACGCCCCGTCTCCTCCCGCATACATTGCTCCAAGAGCAAAGAGACCAAGGCAGAAGGGAATCACAATCTCTTCCCCTAGGAGTGCTCCAGCTTCCTCTCCTGCAAAGTCCCTTACTTCCAAGGACAAAGGCAAAGGTCGCATGCCAAGCAAGGCGCGAAAAGAGCTCGCAGTCGAGACCTTCGTTCCGTTTGGTCAGGAGGAAGAGGAGGATGAGAGAAGGGAGGTGAGAGAGAGAGTCGACGATGAAGAAGAGGAGAGAGTTGAAGGTGAAAGAGAAGAAGAAATAGGTGAGATACAAGAGGAAGATTCGGAAGGTATCTCTAGCAATCTTATCTTCTTATTATCTCAGCTCTCGCCGCCTTATTGAACAGTTTTTTCTTTCGCAGATAACGATGCAGAAACTATCAGCGGCCTTCTGGCCAAGAGACAGAAGAGGGGCTCCCACTCTGGTGTTTCCAGTGAAGCCATTGATGAGGACATCCTTGCTGAGTCTAGGAGAACAGCTGCGGAGGCTGCTGAGAGAAGAAGGAAGCGAGAAGAAGATGAAGATGAGAGCATAAAACAAAGGATCTTAGAAGAGCAACATGTTGACAACTTGGCGCGGCAATCCGATGAGGAAGGTGCGTCTTAAGTTGACGAAGAAGATGCGGCTCAAGAGGAAGGTGCGGCTCAAGAGGAAGATGCGGCTGCTCTGGAGCAGGCTCAAGCTGATTTCGAAGAAATCGCAGGTGGCAAACAAGGTGAGATCTTTAACCTTGCTATGACTTATCAAGAGGTGATTAGGGGTGCATTAAAACATGGCTTGTCAAAAGCTGACATCCGTCGTTGGCTAGTAAGCAAGTGCGGTGAACCTTCAGGTAATCATTTAAACGGTATTTGTGAACTAGACTTAGTAACCCAAGCATCATCATAATTGATTTCTTCGCACCCCAGGTCATGCTCACCTTAAGGATATGCTTAACGAAGATACATTAATTGGATATGGTGTCGCGTCCTTAGCATATGAAGAAGATGCTGCAATCTCACCTTCGCGTGGAGGTGCTCGCTCTTAGTTCATCAAAATAGAATATTTTATGACACAAGTTACCTCACATTTTCCTGTCTTATATCGCAGGTGATGCTGATGAGGCCATGCTGGAGCAAAGGAGCCAACCCTCTGCATCTTATGTCCCAGAGCGAAGTTCTTATGTCGAGAAGCCTGTCGCAGCTGCTGAGTATGCAGGAGAGCCCTTGGAGGATGTCATTGAAGTTTCTGATGATGCCGAAGCTGACACCGTGCTGACGGAGGAAAATACCCATGCTGCGACCGAAGAAATGGAGACAGACGCTGCTGAGACTGAGATCCATGAGCAGGTCGCGGAAGATGTAGCATCACATGTGGATGTGAATGTTCAAATGAGTGTTCCCGAGTCTCGCGAGCCCCTCGCGCCTGAAGGAGGTCCTGATCGAGCAGTGGCTACTGTTGTTGCCATTCCTCCAACAGAGATAGAGCCTCCAGAGGTCCCCCAAGCATGGAGTTTTTGGGGTTCGCAGGCGGGAGCTGCAATCGCATCTGATGCGGCCTACACCCTTCCTGCCAACTATGAAGAGCTAGAGCTCGCAGCTGATAGAAGATCAATGGAGCGAAGGCAATCTTCAGCTGCTTCAGCAATGCGCATACCTTCTTTGCGCGAGATCCTTGAAGGAACTGGTATGTTACCCTTTTTCTCATTCGCATCTTGCACTTGTTCACTTACAAGTTTTATGCTCTAAACCTGAATCATCACTATTAGGGTTGAAGCAAGCTGATGTGGATTGGCTTGTTCGGATGCGTCTCTCCTACCCTCGGTCATTTGCGAGGTCTCAGGAGATAGAACCTTTTAACAGGAGGCTATTCTTGACTGAAGACATCTGGATTTTGGAGCAGCTATCTGCAGCCACCCATGCGACCATTTCTCCTCAGAGTGCGCAGCTGCTTTTCAGCATGTGTCAGGGCCTTCAAGCCAAAGTTCAAGGCAAACTGGGCTTCGGGTATCTTATCAACAGGGTCACCCAGATTCTCGCAGCTGTGAATTTGAAGCGCGGCTTCCATAACCTCGCAGCTGAGGGGCAAAAGGTAGAGATCCAAAGGCAGAAGGCTGAAGAGGCTATCAAGCTCTTCCATGAGATGAACACCAAGTACGAGCAGCTGAAGCGAGAAGTGGACCAAGTGACAAATACATCACTTCAGTTTTCTCCTGATGACTCCCTGATCAAAGATTTATTTTGAACAATAGCAAGTATTTGTTTTGGACAAAATGTTAAAACATTATTGTTAATGCTGCTAGGGTTTCTCCCCCCTTTTTTTTATTCAAGGCTTGAATGCCCGTTTTTCCCTTCCCGGGATTTGCTCGAATATCTTATGCGTATCAATTATGACGTCAGCTGATGACATGCCCACATTGATTTTCGCGCTAACTGCTTATCAGATAAGCACGCTTTCCTTGGGAAGTGCATCCGTATCATGACCTTCCGTCATTAATTAGGGTACGCCACCGCATCGTCGTAGCCTTTAGTAGAGTAATTGAATGTTACCCTTCTCAAGGCGTAAGTGATTGATTCTTACCCCTTTTCCAAGCTTTGCTGACTCAGCTAGAAAATTTAAGGGTCTCCGTAGGGTCTATATAAACCTGGCCTTCTGCTTCTTGGGTTCTTTATCCCAAAATGTGGCTTGCCATGAGTCCTTACGACTGCTGGCTTAAACGCTTGTGCTTTGTTGATTCATGGCAATTTCAAGTTGTGAAACCTGAGTTTGTGCTTTATGCCATAGAAATAGCTTTCAATATCTTTATTACGAAGCTTATTAATCTTCATAACCTTCGTAAAGAAGATGAACATAATACCTCATGCTTTCTCGAAGAATTTTCTTTGTCTATTATGTTTGCAGGTCGTGTCTCCGGCCGCCTCCCGGCGAGGTGCAGTGCTGTACTGACCTTCTTACCGATTCGTAACGAACAAGGGGTTTCTCCTCTAGCTTTCCCAGAGGAGAACTACTTGCCTCCACGTTCTTGAACTCGGGGTGGCGAGCCATTGTGCTCGTCTCCGTGGACAAGGAGCCTCCTGCCCCAGGAGTTGCTGCTTGCCTGTTCTTCACCGCCGCATGCGCCTGAACAGGTGGTTCCTCTGGCACGTCTCTTGGGCAGAAGACCAAACAGCAGCCTTGTCAGATCCTGAGATCTTGAAGGTGGCATCACATAGCTTTTGTAGCATTTGTAGGCCATTCATTTTATAGGAAGGCCCTACTTGCTACAGATCTTTGGTCGCAGACTATTATGTCGCATAGCTTTTGGTAGGACCAGTAGGCCGATAATTTTACAGTAAGGATTTCCTTTCTGTGTAACTTTCGCCTGTAGGCTGCTATGTAAGTTATTTTGGCTATGTAATTAGCTCAGTCTGAGCTTTCGCTTGTAAGCTGCTATCTAGACAGATAAATTGTAAGTCATTTTGACTCATAATCAACCGTTTTGTATCAGTTGCTGTTCTTGTTACAACAAAGTGTAATATCGCATGTACATTGGCAAACTTTGCCCTTTGTGCTTGAACGTGCGCTTGAAAAATTTCGCATTCATGTGATGCGTTGTCACTATAGTTTGCTATCTAATAGATAGATTCGCAGATCATAAAGATCATACATTAGAGCTGCTATATTTAGCAGACAAGTTTTTAGGTCATTTGAGATCGCATTCGCATAGTGCTGCTATCTCAGCAGATAGTCTTGAAGATCACTTAAGATTGGATTCAAGTATGGCTGCGACCCCGGCAGATAGGCTTGAGATCAATTAAGATCATATTCGGATAGTGCTGCTATCGCGGCAGATAGTCTTGAAGATCACTTAAGATTTGACTCAAGTATGGATGCTATCCCGGCAGATAGGCTTGAGATTAATTAAGATCATATTCTCATAGTGCTGCTATCGCGGCAGATAGGCTTGGGATCACTTAAGATCGTGTTTCAAGTATGGTTGCTATCTCGGCAGATAGACTTCAGATCAATTAAGATCATATTTGCAGAGTGCTGCTATCGCGGCATATAGGCTTAGGATCGATTAAGATCGTGTTTGATTAATGATGCTATCTCAGCAGATAAGATTTCACTATTGAGCAATGGAGAAATAAATGAAGCGATAAAGACAGCTGAAATCATAAAATTCTTCCCATTTGGGAGAAGTCTTTTATTATAAACACCCTCATATGGGAGAGGTGAGATTACAATTCCCTCATATGGGAGAGAAGACGCATGAGTCTATGACAATACAAAGCGTAAAGTAGGCATTGTAATCTAATGCATGTAATGAGACAAGTTAGGGATAATACTTCTTAATCCAGCGCATGTTGACCGAGCTTGGGGTTGTGGCCGTCCCATGTAGTCTTTGTACGTTGCAGTAGCCACTATCAAAGACCTCTTTGACTTCGAAAGGACCTTCCTAGTTGGCTGCGAACTTAGGGTGAGCTGCCTCCCGCATGCAGTGATCCGATGCGCGCAAGACCAGGTCCCCAACTGCGAAATCACGAGGTTGGACTGTCTTATTGTACGCACGAGCGATCCTCTCCTTGTACCGCTTATTAGTCCGCTTGGCCTGCTCTCGCTTTTCGTCCAATAGGATCAAGTCATGATCGCGCTGGTTCTCGTATAGTGCATGGAAGGCCAATCGCAAAGTTGATTTTCACCTCCGCCGGTACCACAGATTCAGCTCCATAGCATAAAAGAAATGGGGAGACCCCAGTAGGAGTCCTTGGCGAAGTTCGATATGCCCACAACGCTAAGTTTAAAGAATAAGCCCATCTCTTGTGATCGTCTGCGACCATCTTGCTCAGGATTCTTAGTAGCGTTTTGTTGGTTGCTTCTGCTTGACCATTCCCTTTTGGATAATAAGGAGTAGAACATATCTTCCTGATGTTATACTCCTCTAGCTTTGCGGCTACTTGGCGATTGACGAAGGGGGTACCATTATCCGAGAGAATTGTGTTAGGAATTCCGAACCTGTATATAATGTTCTCTTGGATGAAATGGACTACAGCAAGCCCATTTGTTGTCTTCAATGGTATTGCTTCTACCCACTTAGTGAACAGCTCAGTCGCGGTGAGAATAAACTGATTCCCGTGCGAGGTTGGTCGGATAGGGCCAACAAAATCCAGAGCCCAAGTGTGGAATGGCCACGGTGTCCTTAACGCATGTAGATCTACGGCAGGGGCATGTACGAGTTTGCCCTTGAATTGACACTCCTGACATCTTCTTACTTTAGCGCGTCAATCTGCCTCCATGGTGGGCCAAAAGTAACCAACTGTGAGAAGCTGCCTGCATAATTTCGCACCTCCCTGATGTTCCACTTGGTGAGAGAGGTCCATCACCTCGTGTGCTTCCTTGCTGTCTAGGCATCGAAGTAGGTTACCCTCGTGACCCCTTCGCTAGAGTATGTTTTCTTGCACCACGTACCGGGCATCTTTTCGTTTTAGCTTTTCGGCTTCTTTTCTTGACTCAGGCTCGATTCCTTGTGTGAGAAAGTCGAAGAGTGGCTTCCTCCAATCCATGTCATCATCGACCAGCGCAATTGCTAGGGAGTCCTTGATCAACGCGCAACTCTCGCAGTTTCCTTGAATCAACGCCGCAGCCGTTGACATGTCCGGCCAGTGAATCCCATACCTTTGGGCCTTTCTGTAGATTGACACCTCACTTTCTCCGCAAGTATGCTGGTGAATCTTTTCTAACAGCATTTGTCCCTTCTGATGCGAGACGCATCGCATGAGTATCCCACCTGGGCCTCTATAATAGAGAGCGTTGTCATGTATGCAGTACCCCTTGGTGGATGCCCAGTTTTCTTTGCTCGTTCCTTCTGCGATGGCGCGCGGTATTGGCTTCCTCCAGACTGCATCGTCCATGCATTCATCCTCACACGCGTCCCCTGTCAGTGCCGAGGACGTTCGCACTTCAATTGAGATTCTCGCGGGGCATTTATCCGCACTAACCTTGGATCCCACGGTGGCTAAAGCATCAGCATGCCGATTATCTGCTCTGGGTTTATGCTCGTAACTGACATCGCATAATTGTTGCACCAGCTTCTGTACCAAGGTTCGATAGGGCAATAGGTTTACCTCCTTTAAACCATACTCGCCCGAGGCTTGTTTGACGATTAGCTTGGAATCTCTCATAACCGTCAAATTGCTTACTTCTAATGCCCTTGCTGCGGGGAGACCTGCGATGAGAGCTTCATACTCTGCTTCGTTGTTGGTGACTGCGAAGTCGAGTTTTGTGGACATCTGTATGACCTCTCCATCGGGTTTGGTCAGGACTATTCCAATTCCTCCGCCCTTCCTTGTCGACGACCCGTCGAAATGGAGCGTCCAGTAAGGCAACTCAACTGCATAGATTTCAGGTCCCTCTAGTTCTTCCTCAATCACAGGATCATGACTATTATCAGGGAACTGTGCTAGCAAATCCGCCACCGCTTGCGATTTGATTGCCCGGGGTCGGACGCATGTGATGTCGTACTGAGAGATGGTCATATACCATTTTGCTAGTCTTCCACCAGGAGAAGTGTGAGTCAAGATATACCGTATGGGGTCACTCTTGGTAACCACTATCACTTTGTGCGAAGCGAAATAGTGCTTCAACTTTTCTATTACAAAGAATAGAGCAAGGCAATGACGCTCAATGTCCGTGTACCTTGATTCTGCTGGTTGCACGATGCGAGAAATGTAGTAGATCGGCCTTTCTTGACCTTCATATTCTTGAGCCAAGAGTGCCCCTATAGACTTCTTTGTCGATGTAAGGTTTAGCAAAAGTGGCGATCCGAGCTGTGGTGCGATCATTACCCTTGACGATGTCAGCAACTCCTTTAGCCTTCCGAATGCGGCTTCGTGCTCTGTGGTCCAATCGTACACAGCGTCCTTCTTGAGAAGATCGCTAAAGCAGAAGGTGATTTCTGCGATCACAGGGATGAACCTTCGCATGTAAGATAGCTTCCCCAAGAATGTCTTCAAAGCACTTTGGTTGTGCGGCACCGTCATGCTGGTGATGGCTGATACTTTTTCGGGATCAGGCTCGATGCCTTGGCGATGTATTACACATCCCAAGAATTTCCCCGAGGTTACTCCGAACGCGCATTTCATGGGGTTCATTGTTAAGGATCGTAAATTGCATATTTTAGTACGTTAACGAACTCTTCATAACTTGCTAATATGTGTAATTTATCTATTTTATCTCTCTTTCTAGACTTATGCTTGTTTTCGTAGTTTTGGTTGTTTTTCCCTAATTTTGTAGGTGAAAACGTACTTTAAAACACAAGAGGCAAGCTAGGGGACCTTAAACGATGAATTTGAAGAGGATTTGCGGCTCAAGAGCCATGAAGAAGGGACTTGGAGGACTTAATTTGAAGGGATTTGAAGATTTGAGAGGCCAATATCGAAGACAAACCAAATTAGAAGGCCAAAGTTACATCAGAGGGGCTTGATTGAAGTCAACTTAGGTGATGTTTTCTAAACTTTAAAAGGACTGCAATGAAGAGTATTTAATGGGCTGGGGGTTTAAATGCCATTTTCAGAACTTTTTAAGTAGGGTTGGGGGCCTTTTAAAGCCCCCAACAAACTAAAGGGGGCCAATATGCAATATTCCGCGGAACAGCCAACCTCCAGCGAGCTTCTTTCTCTCTCCCCGACATAGCAGCAACACAGACGGACCAGAAGCCATGGAAGCTTCGACGGAGCCTCTTCAAAGTCCCACCCTGACCTCGTTTCTTCACCAAATCAAGTGAAAACGGTCTCATTCTCTTCCCTAGCCTGATATCTACCCAGCCCAAGCCTCAATTCGGCCCAAGACCAAGCCACCAAGAAACCCCCAATTCTCTAGGGTTCTTAAGAAGAGATGAAATCGACGATGGGGAAGTCCTTAGACGAATTGAAGGGTTTGGATGATCTCTTGGGGGCTACGCAATCACGTCTAGCAGCCTATATAAGATCAAGTTGAAGAAATCAGAGGGGTTCGTCCGCTACCAGACCGACGGTTCTACAGCTCTGTTTTGGGTCTTTGTTCATCCTCTCTCTCTCTCCGATTTCTACCCAGTTCTGGGTTGTTCTTTAGCTGCTGAGCTCCCTAGTGAGCATGATTCAGGGCTGAGAGCAAGTGAAAGAGGAAGAGAGGGAGAGAGGAGTCTGAAAATTTGGGCTGTTGTTGTTGATTTCTCGTACTCTGTTTTGTGAGCTGCTATGCTCTGTTCCTGCTGCTGCAGAGTTCTTCTTGCTGTAGCAGCAGCAGCAGCAGCAGCATCATCTTGATTTGGTGGGTGACTTGGTAGTTTAGTATTGTAGTTGGAAGTGATTATTGCTCGTTTTTGTAGTTTGAATCGAGTAGTATGTGATGTATTGAGGTTGAATTGGTGAAAACAAGTGGTTGGATTCAAGTATGATGAATGAAATGTTAATTTTATCTACTTCTCTTGAATTTCTACTCATTTTTAGCTAATTCACTTGCTTGGGTGATTTGGGACTATCTAGTGCCTAAATCATCTTATTGATTCAAGTTGAGCTTCAAGGATGAATGGGTTGAATTGGGTTCACTTGAATGCTTAGTGCAATGTTTGGATTTCTCTTGTTGGAGTATTTGATGCATTGAATAGGTAGATGTGCAAATACTCTTGAATTGTTTGATTTGAAGTTGCATTTGAGTGAGAGGAACTCGTCAATCCTAACTTTGAGAAATCGAGTTCTAGTTAGGCGATTTGAGTGAGAATTTACAAATCTCATTTGTTGCTTGATCTTTCATGTGGAAACATCTAAGTGTGTTTACATATGGTTGATGCTTGAAACACTTGAAATTTGGAGAGTCTCATTTGAATAGCCTCTTTAGTGCTTGATTAGCGTGTTGGATTTACACACTTCTCTTGTCACGAGTTGGATTGTATGAGCAATCACTTCTTGGGATACTTGTCTTGTGGATTGACACATGCAAAGTGAGAAACGGCTTGAATGTAATAGGTGGATTGGTCACTAGAGAAACCGATGATCCCTAGCCCCTCTCTACTTGTTGTTTCATTTAGTTTCTTTAATCGTAGCTAGAGTAGTTGTTTACTTAGTTCTTAAAACTCAAATTTGCTCCATCAATTGACTTTGGTGGATTTGAATAGCTTGGCAAGCTTTAAAGCCATTGAGAGTTTGTGTTTCTTGCTTTAGTTTGTCGTTTTCTAGTTTTGCAAGTCATTGTCTAAACCTCCTCTCCTTGTGGATTCGACCCCGTTCTTACTCGGGTACTACTTAGAACGATATTCCTATACTTGGGAATTATCCCCGGCAACGGCGCCAAAAACTTGTTCGCGATAATTCCCAAGTATAGAAATATCGTTCTAAGTAGTACCCGAGTAAGAACGGGGTCGAATCCACAAGGAGAGGAGGTTTAGACAATGACTTGCAAAACTAGAAAACGACAAACTAAAGCAAGAAACACAAACTCTCAATGGCTTTAAAGCTTGCCAAGCTATTCAAATCCACCAAAGTCAATTGATGGAGCAAATTTGAGTTTTAAGAACTAAGTAAACAACTACTCTAGCTACGATTAAAGAAACTAAATGAAACGACAAGTAGAGAGGGGCTAGGGATCATCGGTTTCTCTAGTGACCAATCCACCTATTACATTCAAGCCGTTTCTCACTTTGCATGTGTCAATCCACAAGACAAGTATCCCAAGAAGTGATTGCTCATACAATCCAACTCGTGACAAGAGAAGTGTGTAAATCCAACACGCTAATCAAGCACTAAAGAGGCTATTCAAATGAGACTCTCCAAATTTCAAGTGTTTCAAGCATCAACCATATGTAAACACACTTAGATGTTTCCACATGAAAGATCAAGCAACAAATGAGATTTGTAAATTCTCACTCAAATCGCCTAACTAGAACTCGATTTCTCAAAGTTAGGATTGACGAGTTCCTCTCACTCAAATGCAACTTCAAATCAAACAATTCAAGAGTATTCGCACATCTACCTATTCAATGCATCAAATACTCCAACAAGAGAAATCCAAACATTGCACTAAGCATTCAAGTGAACCCAATTCAACCCATTCATCCTTGAAGCTCAACTTGAATCAATAAGATGATTTAGGCACTAGATAGTCCCAAATCACCCAAGCAAGTGAATTAGCTAAAAATGAGTAGAAATTCAAGAGAAGTAGATAAAATTAACATTTCATTCATCATACTTGAATCCAACCACTTGTTTTCACCAATTCAACCTCAATACATCACATACTACTCGATTCAAACTACAAAAACGAGCAATAATCACTTCCAACTACAATACTAAACTACCAAGTCACCCACCAAATCAAGATGATGCTGCTGCTGCTGCTGCTGCTACAGCAAGAAGAACTCTACAGCAGCAGGAACAGAGCATAGCAGCTCACAAAACAGAGTACGAGAAATCAACAACAACAGCCCAAATTTTCAGACTCCTCTCTCCCTCTCTTCCTCTTTCACTTGCTCTCAGACCTGAATCATGCTCACTAGGGAGCTCAGCAGCTAAAGAACAACCCAGAACTGGGTAGAAATCGGAGAGAGAGAGAGGATGAACAAAGACCCAAAACAGAGCTGTAGAACCGTCGGTCTGGTAGCGGACGAACCCCTCTGATTTCTTCAACTTGATCTTATATAGGCTGCTAGACGTGATTGCGTAGCCCCCAAGAGATCATCCAAACCCTTCAATTCGTCTAAGGACTTCCCCATCGTCGATTTCATCTCTTCTTAAGAACCCTAGAGAATTGGGGGTTTCTTGGTGGCTTGGTCTTGGGCCGAATTGAGGCTTGGGCTGGGTAGATATCAGGCTAGGGAAGAGAATGAGACCGTTTTCACTTGATTTGGTGAAGAAACGAGGTCAGGGTGGGACTTTGAAGAGGCTCCGTCTAAGCTTCCATGGCTTCTGGTCCGTCTGTGTTGCTGCTATGTCGGGGAGAGAGAAAGAAGCTCGCTGGAGCTTGGCTGTTCCGCGGAATATTGCATATTGGCCCCCTTTAGTTTGTTGGGGGCTTTAAAAGCCCCCCAACCCTACTTAAAAAGTTCTGAAAATGGCATTTAAACCCCCAGCCCATTAAATACTCTTCATTGCAGTCCTTTTAAAGTTTAGAAAACATCACCAAGCTCCCCAAATCCGTTAAGTTGACTTCAATCAAGCCCCTCTGATGTAACTTTGGCCTTCTAATTTGGTTTGTCTTCGATATTGGCCTCTCAAATCTTCAAATCCCTTCAAATTAAGTCCTCCAAGTCCCTTCTTCATGGCTCTTGAGCCGCAAATCCTCTTCAAATTCATCGTTTAAGGTCCCCTAGCTTGCCTCTTGTGTTTTAAAGTACGTTTTCACCTACAAAATTAGGGAAAAACAACCAAAACAACGAAAACAAGCATAAGTCTAGAAAGAGAGATAAAATAGATAAATTACACATATTAGCAAGTTATGAAGAGTTCGTTAACGTACTAAAATATGCAATTTACGATCCTTAACATTCATCTTTAGCTGGAAACTTCTGCATCTTTCGAATACTTTCCGCAGATCCTCCAAGTGGTCCCTTTCTTCCTTGGACTTGACAACCAAGTCATCAACATAGAATTCCAATTCTTTATGAATCATGTCGTGGAACAAAGCCATCATGGCTCGCTGATAAGTCGCACCTGCGTTCTTGAGTCCGAAAGGCATAACCGTGTAATTGAAGACTCCCACTGGCGTGATGAATGCAGTTTTCCGTGCATCTTCAGGGTCCATCTTGATCTGGTTGTACCCACTGAAGCCGTCCATGAAGCTGAACATGCGATGACCCGCGGTCGAATCGATGAGTAGATCGATGTTGGGGAGCGGAAAATCATCTTTGGGACATAAACGATTAAGGTATCGGAAGTCCACACAAATGCGAAGCTGCCCATTCTTCTTCACCACAGGCACGATGTCAGCCAACCATGTAGGATGGTGATTCGGCTCGATGAATTTGGCAGTCAGCAGTTTGACAATTTCTTGCTTGATTTTCACGTTGATCTCCGGCCTAAAGCTCCTTGTGCTCTGCTTCACCGGTTTAGACCCTGGGATTACATCTAACATGTGCATGGTGATGCTCGTGTCCAGACCGGGCATCTCATCGTACTCCCATGCGAACACGTCTTTGTACTCGGTCAGAAGTTGCAGCAATCTTTCCTCCTCCTCGCTCGTGAGGTCTGCACTCAGAAAGACTGGCCTTTTCTTTTCTTCATTTGGCCTCAGGAATACCTCCTTCGGCTCCTTCTTTTGCTGTTTGGGCTTATCCTCCATGCATTCGGGCGCTTCTTTTAGCTTCTCCTCCAAAATTCCTAGTGTTGTTTTATCCAATTCCATAACCTGCTCGATTTGATTGATTTGCTCAGGGATATCCCCATGCTCACGTAGGGGTATCCCCGCGCACCTTCATATGCGGTAACATTTCTTCCCGTTAGCGTAGAAGCTTTCTATCTCCTTGCCTTCGGGATCATGCTTTGATATCCTTTTCAGGGTGTAAACATTCTTTCTTTGGTAGGCAATCCGCGGTGCCTCTTCTCGCGCAGACGGCTTTTCCTTGGACTCCTCCCTTGTCACCATCACTCCCGCGGGTGACTGATCCTTGATATCCTCCCATCGAGGCAAAGGAGTGGGGTTAAACGGCCCTGGCATTTGCTCATCTGCCATTTCGGTGAACCATACTGCCTCGGAGAGGTGCGCTTTATCCAGATTGAAAGGGTTTACCGAAGTTGGTATCTCCATCACTCTATCGTTCCAGATAGCTTTCATCAACTGGTGAGTGGTCGAGGGGATTGCATCGAAGCGATGAATCAGGCCCGGCCGATGATCATATGATACGTAGTGTTCGCATCTATGACATAGAATTTGGCTGAACACTTGATTTTGCCAATCTGGACACCCAGATGAATCCATCCTATTGTCATCCTGGAGTCACTTCCAAACCCCATCAACGGGGATGGACGTCTAACAATCTTCTGTTCCGGGATTCCCGCCAGCTTCAGAGTGTTGAGTGGAACCACGTTAACTGCTGCTCCACCGTCGACAAATGCTCGTTTGAACTCGACACCGTTGATTACTGCCGTCACATACAAAGGCTTCTGGTGGCTCGCATCTGTCATTTTGTCGCTTGCAGAGAAGGTTATGACCTTTTCCGTGGAGCGGGATGCTCTGAAAACCTTCCCATTGGAAACCATGATATCCTCCTCGTAGTCTTCCGCTATCCTCAGGATCGCTTTCGTCATCTCTTTCCGGCATTTCTCCGATAAATTCATCTCATCAAAGAACCTGCTGAACCCGTGCGACCCTTTCATCCGATCGGCACGCTCGTCCTCCGTGTCTATGTTTTAGTCCTCCTCATTGTAGACTTCGGAAACGATGGGTAGACCATCTTCCGCAATCTCTTCGAGTTCCATTATTGTGATCATGGAAAACTCTTTGCCCTTCGGCTCTTGCTCCGCATGGGCAGGCAGTGGATCGTTTCGCACATCCTGCATCTGATCGCTGACAATCAAGTCGCCATCCTTCATCTTTCTGCTCACCATGTTTCTGAGCTTCTTGCCGTCAGCCGTGGGATGCATGATCTTTCCGTGGCATTCGCACCACTTTGGGTCCCTCATCATCTCCTTGGAGGGTATCCTTTTGAGCGGCGGCAAGATACCATCTTTACGCCATTGTCTGCAAAAGTCACTTGCTTCCTCTACCGAACATGGTAAAGGTGGCGCATCGAAGTTTGCGACCTTTGGCTGCTTTTGGGGCGAGACCGTATTTACTTCAGCCTCACGTCCCCTCTTGTAACTGAACCTCCCAATTTTAAAGGTAGTCCCGGTCGGGGATCGCTCAGGGGCGTGCTTCTTTTTCTGCCTCTCCACTATAGGCTCTATGTTCTTTGTGCATTCGATCAGCTTTGAAAATGTAGGAGTTTGTAGGTTGATAAGAATACCTTTGTACTCGTCTCGCATGCCTTGCAGACATATTTCCACGAGCCTGCCCTCAAGTACTTCATCCCTGCATTCCAAGGACTTGGCTCTGAACTTCTTGATGAATGTCACTCCATCCTCCTCGCGCTTCTGGTACATGCGAGAGAGATGAATCATCGTTACCTTTTCTTCCACCTGGAAAATTTAGTGTAAAACTTCTGGACCATGTCGTCCCAGGTCTTCACGGATCCGGCTTCCAACGTCCTGTACCACTTGTAGGCCACGTTTCCCAGAGATTTCGGGAATTCGCGCATCAGCAACTTGGGATCAGCCCCGTATGGCCCCATCACATCGATGAAGCGCATGACATGCTCGTGGGCATTTCCGTTGACATCTTCGAACTTTTCCCATTTAGGAGCCTTGTACCCAGCAGGGTTAGGTATGAGGTAGATCTCACGTGGGATAGGGGGATCGTTGTCAACCTTCGGGATGATGGTATCAGCGAATGGTTGATTAGCCAAAATGGTTTCTATGCGCCTCTGCAGCAACGTCATGCACTCCGGTGCACTTCCCCCAGCAACAGGAGGAAGAGTTATTGCAGGTGGAGGCGACACATATGCCGCGGTCGGGCTAGGAGCGTACTGTGAATTCGCATTGCCCCACGCCGCCGGCGGAGGAGGCAAAGGGTATTGTGAAGACGGATTGGGTGCCGGGGTCGGCGGTTGAGGAATATGAGCGGTAAGAGGCAATATTTGAGCTGTTTGCCCCTGAACCGAGGGCAACTGCACTGTTTCCGGTGGAGTTTGAAGGTTAGGGTTAGGTGGCGTGGGTAATACCCCCAACCCGTGAGTGGTGGAGGTTCCTCCCTGAGAGACGGCAGTGGCTGATGTGGGATTCGGGGCGAGAGTCCCCAGGATGGCCATTATCCGTTCCATCTGTGCGGATTGAGCCTTAAGAGCCTTCGCCTGCTTCTGGATGGTGGCGTCCAAGGCCTCTAGCGTCGGAGCCTCACCGGCAGCCGTAGGAGTGTGACGGGTCTCCTCTCCCGAGATGGTCTCCGTGGAGGGCGATCTGTTACTGACATCATCTTCATGAGACATGGTTGCTTGCAGTGGTAAGTTCACGTTGGGTTCACCAAATGTGTACGAGATAATCCTGCAGAGAGAATTCAATATACACCAAGAGTAGGGGATAGAAAAGACACAGGAAGTGTAAGGTTGTGTGTAGGGAGAGAGTAAGGCAATAGCACTGTGTGAGAGAGACAGGATTTTCGCAGAGCAGTTCAGGTGAGTCCGCCCTTGTATGGAAGGGTTAACGATCCTATATATAACGGAGAATGTGACCGTTTTAGTGGGTTAATGCGCCCATTAATGGCGGCTTAATTAGCTTAACCACAACAGCACGTTCGTCTGCGTATACAGGGACCGTTACGGCACGTTACCCGCGTATACCGGAACCGTTACGAGGTTGACCGGGTTGACCGGGTTTATGGAGCTCGTGCCATAAATCTCTCAAAGCAGTTTCTAAGGTCGCGCGCGGGCTTGGTTGTCGCTCGCACGCGACAGGACTTACTCTAGCCTCCAAACCACTAAGTCCCTACAGGTCCCGTGAGGTGGTATGCGAGGGCCCTGTCTCGCAGCCCCCACGTGGATCAGCGCGGCTGGTGATCCAGTGTGTGTGGAGCACAGCTAGATGTGCTTGATGATCACCACGTGGCTAAGATCTACCTGTCCGGAAAGAACTATCTACAGCTGTGTTTATAACTGATTTTTGAGTTGCAGATCCGATGACATAACTCTACCAAAATGGGAAATGGAGTGGACTTAGTGCTTAGTTCTGGCTGTTGAGTCGTTGACTCGGGTTATTGTTGATTTTGATATCAGCTGATTAGAGATTAGGGTTGCGCAACTAAGGCTGTATGTGGCACATTCCCCAAGTTGGTACGAGTTTGTCAGAGGTGATGACTCAGGTACGTGATCGATTTTCGAATCAAATCTCTCAATTTTACTTTGAAATTTCGGGACGAAATTTCTTTAAGTAGGGTAGATTCTAATATCTCAAAAATTTGAAAATAGGAAATTATTTACATTTTATTGTGAATACGTGACTTTGACATAACCTGTTAGCACGCTTAATTGCTATTGTATGCAGTTTAGTCGTTTCATTATATAGTGGTTGTGTTTACGAAGCTTCTACTACTTTAGTGAACTTTATGTTATTTAGTATCCTGGTAGATGAACTCATAATTGTAAAACTATAACAGTTAAGCTCGTCCAGAAATACACCGAAATTCTTAATATCTTCTTTAATTTCTAAATTGAGGATAAAAATATTTAGGGAATAATTAGCACTAATCACAGGTTTAAGTGTTAATTAGCTTATTAATCATGATTAGTACATAATGACAACTATTATAGAGTGTGTATAGCTTGTATGGGTGTAAGTGTGTACCAGGGGACACGTAGGGTGACATGTGTCACTGTCTTAGCCCATGTCCCAGATGCTTGACACACGCCCCTGCTGCGTGTCGTCGTGTGGCAGCTTTCGTCACATGCGCCACACGTGTCGTACTGCAAGTCAGATGCTTCTGACACATAACCCTGCTGTGTGTCATCGTGTGGCACCCTCTCTCTATGCGTGCGACATGTGTTTGACATGTGTCGCGTCCTAACCAATCCTTCCCGGCATGCTTGCCACGTGTCCCTATGACACATCGCGACGTGATTGGTCGACTACTTCTATAAATAGGGTCCAGTGTTATACTTATTTCTCATTCCAGATTCGAGTTAGATATTGTTAAGTGAGAGACAGATAGATATTGGTGTTGTTCTATACTTGGAGTTGCTGTTATCTTGAATTCGTTATCTGATGCTACTATTGAGGTAGGGGTTATGCAGTTTACAATAACATTATTGCTTACGGTTTATGAGCATGCTTCGTGTTATAATATGTCGATCCGTTTATTGTTGTTATTATCGATTCACATGCTATTGAGTGCTAAATGATTATTACGTGATATGTGATATCACTTCTAACCTGCCATAATTATATTGTTTATTGCATCTCACCCTACTGTTGCGGTGAACGACCTACTGGGCGCGAGCTCACCCCCTAACAGTGTTTGCAGGTTACAGTGAAAGGATCTGAAGTTAGAATCGAAGGGATATCTTTTTTAGATTTGATTAAAGCTTGTTATCTGAATATTGTAATCGTTTAATTGTCATCACTTGTATAAAAAGATAACTTTTCAACTTCAGTGTCACGTACCGCTGTATCATATTTTACGAAATAAATGAATCAGTGTTTATTTAAATATGATATTTTCTTTGGTACCTGAGCTGGTGATTCAGGCGGTACTTGTTTGGCAGACGAGTCTTTGTTTTGGTACCCGCGGTGGTGATTCGCAGGTGGTGCCGGTTGGATCGTCGTGTCGGTTTGTATTTGTCACTATCGTATCCTAAAATAAGACCTTGAGTTTCGGGTCGTTACATGATCGCACAAACCAAGGAACCCAAGTGCAACAGCCCCCTTATTCGGCTCGGGACAAGACCGGGAGGGCGATGCTTAATAGAAGCGGCGAAGATCAAAAGCAATACAATCCAAAACCATATTATATTATTAATTAACCGCATACGTCCCTTACACACGCTGATTGCTATTACACAATACTCATCTAACATTATAAGATAAACTACTGGTGACGTCCACATTCTAGATGAGTCTTGCGCCCCTTCTATTTTAAAACCCCTGTTTCTAGACCTACGGTGGAAGGAAAACAAGAACCGCAGTTTTCAAAGTCAGCGAGAAATGCTGAGTGAGATACACCTTAGCATGTAAAAAATGAAATATGATATAGCTTGATGACTCCCCAGTTAAATAAAACAGTGACAAAGTATGAGTAAAGTAAGATCTAAGTTTGCAGCGTTATAAACAACAGAGTTAACCAATTTACGAATGGCAATTTTCACGCCTCAAAACGGGGGTGAATTTTGGTTAAATATAAGAAAAGGAGATTTTTTTTCTTCATAGGCTTACATAATAACAAACATAATTATACATTACTAGAAAATATATTACAAGGTGCTCAGAGCAGTACTACAAACGCCCACTACCCCAAAGGCATACTTCCATGTCTGGTCACATAAAGCTACTACACATTTACTTATGTACACTAATACGCCTGGGGAATCATCATCCCGAGATCTAGCATTAAGACAATCCGGGAACCGAGCTACTTTCTCCAACCTGCTTAGGTCCTGGAAAAAAAGTCAACAATAGCCCGAGTAGGAACAAGACAATACTAAAGTCAAGGCCCATACATATACATATTTCATATGTTCACATCGAGCAATGTCCAATTCAATCTCACACAAAATAAACTTAACAACACATATTCATGTTTCGTCCTTCTTTTTATTTCATGTCCTTCAATTAAGTCTAACTATTCGAAATATGCATTCCTAAGATACATATATCCATCACGTGAGGACAATCTACTCGCATACGGGCTTTCATCTGGGAGTGAGATAACCCACAACCCCATTATGGCTTTCACAAGGGAGCGATCTGGCCCACACACCTCTAGGGGTGCTAAGGATACTCGGTCGCAGTGTCGTTTAGGGTCTTTCATCCAAGGGATGTGCAATCCCTCCTTGCTGGTCCCCTTCGGCTAAGTCTAATATAAACACTTAATTCCTCTAAATTCATTCTCCTGAGTAAGGATCATGTTAGACAAGGCGTCATGCCCCTTCCAAACTATTTTATCTCATTAAGCCAACCGGTTATCACATACTTGTCATGATCACACGTGGATATTTAGTAACATCCCAACAATATCATATGCAACAAATTTTCATATATCGACAACATATTTCTTCATACCATCATCATTCATAAAGTTGTGAAACACATAGCCCTATATCACACATTCACACCAAAATATATCATCAAGATGCGCATATATCGTTGACGAGTAGCCCACATGATTAACATACACTTCTTATTTAAGTGAATTCTCAATTCATTCTAATGATGTTTAACCACCTAGTATGGTTCCAACATCTTCGAGGGTTAGGCATTCTCACCTTATTGATTCTCACCAAGTGAGTTCTAGAATACTAGTGTAATATTTTAATTTGCTTCAATAAATAACCTCAAGACTATGAAATCTTGGTACAAGAAACACTACGATTCATAAGTGTAAATTTCATAACCTATTGAGGAGAGGATAAGTGTATCAATTTTAATAAACACATTACTTGATTTCAGAAACCGTACCTATTTACATCAGTGTCCTTATCAAATTATTTGAATATTTTATAGGTTTACTGTGATGCTAAATTTTTTACACAAGGGAGATAATGGAGTCAAGTAGCTTCAGTTAAATTTTCATACCCATCAGAAAAGTGGAGGGTCTCAAATTAATTCAAAACAATGGCTAATTTCAGAATATGGACTCTGCTACAAGAGGGAGTTCCTCAATTAATTTTAATATGTTAGAAGTATTCTATGATGCTAAAAAAAGTTAAAAAATAAATATAAGGAAGTCAAGAATATTTTAAAATTTTCATACTCATCAGAAGAGTGTAATTGTCTCAAATTAAATCAAAATAGTTAATAAATTCAGGTTCTTCACTCTGCTACAACAGTGAGTTCCTCAATTTATTTGGATATGTTAAAGTCATCATGTGATGCTTAAAATTTTACACGAGGGAGAAAAGTAAGTCAAGAATCTACCACAAAATTTTATTCTCATCAGAGAACTTTAAGGGTATGAAATCGTATCAAATTAGTGGCTAATCAGGTTGAGAATCCTTGCTGACCAACCTGGTGTCGATGCATGATTCATGCCCAAGATGAAGAGAAGTGACTCCATAATTTTATATGTCTTAGTTAACATCCTAAAGTAGATTGAGCTAAATTTTCATCAATTCTAGACAATCATAGTTTCACCTTTCATATTTTTACAAAATAGCATTCAGTTGTGAAAGATTTCTAGAAATCGCTTCATTTACCTCATTGTTCTTGGGCTAAATCTCTTGACACATAAAGATTCAATCCTTGAGGTTTTCACACAATCAACAAGTATATTAGGAGATGATACTTATTATTTTTACTAATTTTATCCATCATGGGTATAATTTATAACAATTTCAGAAGAACATGCAAGAACAAGGGGGACATGGCTAAAGTATTGACAAGTTCCTACCTATAGAGAGTGATCCATCCACTTTGATCACTTGGGTGAGTGTTCTATGCCTTCTCCGTGATCTCAAAACCAGGAAGTGCCTTCTTTAATGGCCCTCTCTTCATTCTCTCCCTTCCTCCAAGCCTTCTCACCTTTCCCCTTTCTTTCTCTCTTCCTTCACACTCTTTATTTATCTTGCTTCTCTATTGGTGATAAATTTCCTATGTAGGAGCAGCCATACTCCCTCTTATATCACCCCTTTCTTCCCTTCATGTTCCAAGAGACACTCTCCTTCCCTTCATTTGTGACAACACACACCTATCCCCTATGTAGGCCTCCATGTGTCAAACATGCACCATATCTAGGCCTTCATGTGTTGGTTTTGTGAGATTAGGGGGAAGTTATACAATAATCTTCACTCACCATCTATTTAAGTACTTACAAGTTTGTTTGGTTTTATTATTTCTCTTCTTTTTCTTCTTCTTCTTCTTCTTCTTCTTCTTCTTCTTCTTCTTCTTCTTCTTCTTATTTTAAATTTAACCACTATACATTGTGAAATATGTTAAAATAGTCATCACATATTCAACAATTAAATTGTAAACTATGCTCAAAATAAAATTGGTTCATCACAACAATAACCAAAACTTTGGATATTTCTAATTTAAATCATTCACAAGTGTCAGTTTCGAATATAGAGTCAAATGAGTCAATTATTGCACACAGTAATCAGATAATGGTCAACAACGGACCTCCCAGATGTTAACGGTCAACAAACGACCTCCCAATTGTTGACGTTCAACAAAGGACCTCCCAAATGTTAACGGTCAACAAAGGACCTCTCAAATGTTAACGGTCAACAAAGGACCTCCAAATGTTAACGGTCAACAAAGGACCTCCCAAATGTTAACGGTCGACAAAGGACCTCAAAATATTAATGGTAAACAAAGGACCTTCCAAATGTTAACGATTAAACAAAGGACCTCCAAATATTAAAGGTTAACAAAGGACCTCCCAAATGTTAACGGTAAACAAAGGACCTCCCAAATAGTAGTGGTTCTGGTACGTATGATATTCCACTTTACATTTTACGCATTTTTATTTTTGTGTTACAATTTCCAGGCAATCTTTTCGTACGTAATCAAACTCAAGTAAAGCATGTGAATCACAAAACACATTTTGAGAAAAGTTATAAAACCATGCATTGACATGAAAGAAGACAGTCGTACGAGGCCAAGCATGTAATCTCACAACTATATTTAGAGACATGATATAAACAACACAACTTGACACGAAGGAGGCTAGGATCGCTAGGCTAAGCAGGTAGACTCACCTGAAGTTGACTCAGCAGCAAGTACGTAGGGAAGTCGACAAACCATATGTCCATGAATCCGTCGCCAACAATTTACAACTGTCTAGTCACAACGGTGTAATTTCTGAATGAACGGATATACTAACCCCATACAAATGTTCGACTAGGTCTAATACTAATTACATCTCTCCAGATTTCCAATAAAACTCGTCTGTAAGTCATATACTTACATGAAGAAGTATTTTTGAAATAATCTTGATATTAAATAACAGAAGCAGTACTTGTAAGGGTTTATTTAACTAAATAAGTAATTTTAGACAACTATTGTATTTATAATAATTTTATCTCGTATGAGAAAATGTACAAATAAAGAGTCTTTTGGCTAGAGACAACATTTGATTTTTGTTGATAAAAGATTGGAACATAAGTACTTGAAACTCACTATATACTTGGGCAAAAATAAAGGCGACATCCAGTAGAGAAAACCACACACACACACACACACACACACACACACACACACACACACTTACGAATATTTTACTTACTTATTTTCGGAGGAAACAATTCGTTATCACTAAAAACAAGTTTTTATCACGAATGTATTTTATTTGAAACACAAATTAGCCAATATTAACTACAAACCCATTTAATAGTGAATTCAAAAATTAGAAACTACAATTATCTACCCCACTAGATTCCGTTAAAGTACATATCAGCCCTCTTATTAGCTAAAAACAGTTTACGTAAAAGTCACATGCAACTCCCAAGTTTGATTAAAAGACAGTTATTTAAAATACATGAACCCTTTGTACACCCTACATCCCTCTCGATCAACACGCAAATTAAACCCATAAAAATATGATTTTGATCACATAAAACAACTCAAGAGGTGATTTAGTATTTACCCACACCAAGAAACACAAGAAATGATCAAGAATTGAAAAGCGGGTTAAGGTGGACGAAATTGTCGCCGACGATGATGGCCGACGTGGCTGTTCCAGCCACTACTGAGCTTGGGCGGGACCACCTAAAGTACGGTCGGACCTTACGAAGTCTGTCTGTACTGGTTTCAAGCTGTGGGTGGCACCGATTGAGTTGGGTCAAACTCCTCGCCAGAATCCATGGTGCTGGCCAGAGACTGTCGGGTCTTTTTTTGCTCGCTGCTACTGCCTCTATTTTTGGCTTATTCTTCTGATACATTGGTCGAAAAAGAGAAGGGGAGATCGAGTGATAAACAAGGGTGTACAAAAGTGGAGGAAACGGAGGTGGTGATGGCTTGGGTCTTCTTTCCGACGGCGACAGCAGCGGCGGTGGCTCTTTGTCGCTGCTCCTCGTTTCTCCTACTAATGTTCGAGACATAGAGAGAGAGATACAGAGGGATAGAGATGGTGGCAGGGGTGGAGAAGAGGTGGTGGCGTTGGTGGTGGGTTTACCCGTTGGAGGGTTGTAGGTGGCGATGATGGATATGATGAAGATGTTGGTGATGATGAATCTGATGATAATGAGGAGGGTGAGAGTCAGTTTATATAGAGAAGAGAGGAGGTGTAAGAGGTGGCGGTGAAAGTAACGTTGGCGGTGGAGAAAATCTTCTCTGAATAAGAGATAAATTCAAGTGGGAGAAGATGACTTGAGAAATGTTATGGCGTGGTTGGAGCACCATTCACTATGGTATTTAGGTGCAGCACTCATATAGCATCTCGCGGTGGTCGCACACGTGATCACAACTAAAATAGAGAAACACACATAATTTAACTACGAATATTAACCCGTCATTTTCTACAATCTCACCCGAATTTCTTAATTGTAAAAACACAACAAATTTACCGAATTTTATTTTATCACAAGTTAATTATCATTTAGCTTTGAAAATTTTCTCGCGAGTTTCTTAATGAATAAAAATTTAATTCCGGGAATTTCTCAAATCATTTCTCGCAATGCACTAATTTTTGTGTCTTAAATTACAGAACTATCCTTACCAAAAATTACAGAGTATTACATTCTCCCCCCCCCCTTAGAATGTGCTTCGTCCTCGAAGCTCGAGTCAGAATTGGGGTTTCAGGTCATAGAGTTACTGCTAACATCATGACGCCTAGAAGGCTACCAATAAAAAGGAAATAGGAGGTCATACTATGAGATACGGTGTATGGGATTGTTATCCCAGCCCGTTATTAGTTCCTAGCAGGAAACGCTCGGACAAATAATGCACATGAAATTTCCATACACATAAGTTCTTAAGTAACATGTCACAGCCTGAGATTAGATAATAGCAACCAATCACATGACCTATCTCGTCGAGATATACAGAGATTGGTCAACCAGATAGACAGGCATAGGTCAGAGCACTAGGGCCTTAGCACGAAACATGAGAGTGCCAGATAACACGAAGCAACTTGTCATGTAAGAGGAAGTAGACAACAACTCCCCAAATACCTGGATTTCAGTATTTTATCTTGCCTAAGTTCATTTTAAGGTACCCTATAGGTTTTGATCCCTCGTTGGAAACAACTTATCTGATACCACCTGCAACAACCCCCTTATCCGGCTGGGGACAAGACCGAGAGGGCGATACTTTATAGAAGTGGCGGAGATCAAAATCAATACAATCCAAAACTCATATTATATTATTAAACAACCGCATACATCACTTACATACGCCGGTTACTATTACACAATACTTATCTAACATTATCAGATAAACTATTGGTGACGTCCACATTCTAGATGAGTCTCGCGCCCCTTCTATTTTAAAATCCCTGCTTCTAAACCTGCGGTGGGAAGGAAAACAAGAACCGCATTTTTCAAAGTCAGCGAGAAATGCTGAGTGAGATACACCTTAGAAAGTAAAAACAGGAAAGATGAGATAGCTTGCTGACTCCCCAGTTAAATAAAACAGTGAAAGAGTATGAGTAAAGTAAGAACTGATTTTGCAGCGCTATAAACAACGGAGTCAACCAATTTACGAATGGAAATTACCAAAACTTTGAACATTTCTAATTTAATTCATTCACAATTGTCGGTTTCCAAATATTGAATCAAATGAGTCAATTAGTACGCGGAGTTACCAGATAATGGTCAACAATGGACCTCCCAAATGTTAACAATCAAAAAAGGACATCCCAAATGTTAACGGTCAACAAATGACCTCCCAAATGTTAACGGTCAACAACGGAACTCTCAAATGTTAATGGTCAACAAACAACCTCCCAAATGTTAACAGTCAAAAAAGGACCTCCCAAATGTTAACGGTCAAAAAAGGACCTCCAAATGTTAATGGTCAACAAAGGACCTTCCAAATGTTAACGATCAACAACGGACCTCCAAATGTTAATGGTCAACAAAGGACCTCCCAAATTTTAACGGTCAACAAAGGGCCTCCCAAATAGTAATGGATTCTAGTACGTATGATATTCCACTTTAGGTTATTACGCGTTATTATTTTCGTCTGACAATTTCCAGAAAATCTTTTCGAACGTAATCAAACTCAAGTAAAGAATGTGAATCACAAAACACATTTTGAGACAAGTTATAAAATCAAGCATTGACACGAAAGAAGACAGGCGTACAAGGCTAAGCATGTAATCTCACAACTATATTTTTAGACATGATATAAACAACACAATTTGACACGAAGGAAGCTAGGCTCGCTAGGCTAAGCATGTAGACTCACCTGAAGTCGACTCAGCAGCTAGTACGTAGGGAAGTTGACAAATCCTATGTCCATGAATCCGTCGCCTACAATTTACAACTGTCTAGTCACAATGGTGTAATTTCTGAACGAACGAATATACTAACCCTATAAAAATGTTTGACTAGGTCGAATACTAATTACATCTCTCACGATCCCCAATAAAACTCGTCTGTAAGTCATATATTTACATAAAGAAGTATTTTTGAAATAATCCTGATATTAAATAACTGAAGCAGTACTTGTAAGGATTTATTTAATGTAAATAAGTAATATTTGAAAAATATTGTATTTATAATATTTTTATCCAGTATGAGAAAAAGTACAAATAAAGATTCCTTTGGCTAGAGACTGTTGGAATAGATGCCCTAGAGGCAATCTAGTTTAGTATGAATTATTTGTGGCTAGAAATTCATTTATTATTTATTGGATATTTAATATAATGAAGTCCTTAGATTTACAATTGTGTTGTTTATCTTAAATATCCCTAGTCCAGTATAATGATTAATGGGACAATCATCTATAGACTAGTATGGGGTTGGATTGATATGGAGATATCATGATCCAACACATAGGTGTGCATTAGGGAATGTTGCACTGGATTGACCCATCTCCGAGAAGGCTACATACACGTTATGTTGAGTCACAAGTGCTTCTCGCGGTGCAATGGTATTGTCATCCTTAGACTTGAAGTCACTGGATATTCTAGTTGTGGATTATTGTGATTTTGGTAGCGTTAAACGCTACACCGTAACTGGGTAGTTATAAAGGCGTGTACTGGATACAATAAGAAGCAAGCTTAGAGATCGTAGTGGACGTAGATAGAATTTGTCCCTCCCACATAACGGGAGCAAATATCCTAGGCCACTCGAGGGATAGTGCTTATAGAATGTCTGGCCAGACTCAAATAAATCAATATGGGATATTGATGTTATTTGCACGAATAAGGCTATTCCCATGGATCGAGAAACTATGGATTGGATATACGAGTGTGACTTGTATGTCTCGTGTCCAATCCGAATATAGACACAAAGGGATGAGACAATTACTTGTACAAAGGTTGTCAAGATGACTATTCTATTAGTTGGCTAGAATGAATGTTTTGCTAGAGACCGCTCCATATTAGCAAATGGTTTCTACCAACTAGATAGAACCTATGGGGTCACACGCTACATAGAGTTGAACTAGATTTGGGAATTAATTAATTGGATAACTAATTAGAAGGATCACTTTGCAAAACCTTGCAAACTTAGTAGGGACTAATTTGCAAGGAAGGGACTAAATCGAATTCTAGTAGGACTAGAATAAGTCCTTTAGGTAGTTGGCAAGGAGTTGTTGGACTATATAAAGGACCTTCCTTCCTTCCTTCCCATACAACTTATGCTCATTATTGAACATAACAAGAGTGGGAGAGAAAAAAGGAGAGAGAGCAAGCAACAAGAGGAGCCGCCCGCCCCTCTTGCCGCCGCCCGTCCCCGTCGGCCACAAGGAGGCCGAGAGCCCTCCTTCGGGTCTCGTTTTGCGTGATTCTTCTTCCTCTCCCTCTTCCGGGCTAGCACCAAGGACTTGGGAGATTCTAGGATCAACTCTAGGCGTGGATCAACCATAGACAACGTGACACAATTCGCGTTTGAAGTCATCAAAGGATAACCCTAAGGTGTGTTATTGATTTCTTCCCTTACCATCGTTATGTCTCTTGACTTGTGATCCTTGGAGGGTTTTGCATGGTTTTATGTTTGTTTGTGTTTCCGTTGCGCATCCATGAATCAAAACCCTACAGTGGTATCACAGCCACAGGTCGTAGAGCATAAACGTGGTTTATGTGTTACGTTTTAGTTGTTTTACACCTTAATTTGAATTTTTATCGCGTAAAACAAGACAAATCAAGCATGGGATGCAATTTGTCAATAATTAATCATAACAAGATCCAATTTTTGCATTGAATGCATGAATTGGTGAGTTTGAGAAATTTTAGGATCTTAGATCTAGGTTTTGGGCATCCTTGGGGAAGAAGGAGTTCTCCCAAAACAAGGAAACAACCAAACTTGGGCACCAAGGAAGGGAGTTGTTTTGGAAACAACTCCCATAAGGAGGTTCGGCCCCCCTAGGGACCCCCCCCCCCCTTGCTTGCCGCCCAAGCTTGGCCGCCCTAGGGGCCGGGCGGCCCTAACCCGCGGCCTAGGCTTGTGGGTTTTGGGCCAGGCCGGCCCTAGGGCCTTGTGGTTCATCTTATTGGGCCCGGGCAATTTGATTGTTGGGCCCATGGACCGTTTTAACCCTAGAAATCCTAAAATCAATTAAAATTGACCAAGCGCGTTAAAATTGGATTTTAACTGTTTATGTGCAAATCGCATGGTGATTGGATATGGCCTTAGGATGTGGTTTGATGTGGATGTTTAATTTTGTGGTTTGGTTTTACGGCCTGCGAGATGATCAATTAATTGTTATAATTAATTAGGGTGTTATGGCCTGCGTGCCAATTTTTTTCTCAACTTGTGAGATTTAGTTTATTTAGTATAAAAGTTAGCTAGTGCTAGATAAAGTAGATTGTTAGCCAAGATTGAAGAAAAAGAAGCCCAAAGCCAAAGGAGCCACAAAAGATGGAGCATGGAGCATGGAGCATTCCACATGACTATGAAGGATGGACCAAAAGATCAAGACGCATGGAGATGTGTTTGTTTTAGGGTTCATATATAATTCCATTGGCTTGGAATTATCTTAGTCTAGAAAAGGCCATATCCACATCACGTTTAATTTCTGTTTTGTGGTTGTTTATTTTAATGTCTTATTATTGTGTGGTTGGTGTATGGATGATGCATGCAATTAGGATAATAAGATAATTAGACAACCCGGATCTATTATTAGGAGTTGTGCCCAAACTCAAATAGATAGATTAGTTGATATTGATCAACAAAACAATTAAAAATTGAATTTTAAAATCCCTCAAAATTCAAATATTGTGTTCTTGCCTTCTCGTTATTTAAACACTCATTATCATCATTATTTATCAAGATCGTGCGTGCCAAAGCATGGCGACTTGGTTCATAATGATGGAATGCGATGGCACGTAACAATGTAAAATTGTTTAGATAAGAGGTTGAACATGTAGGGTTTTGATTCATGGATGCGCAACGGAAACACAAACAATCATAAACCATGCAAAACCCTCCAAGGATCACAAGTCAAGAGACATAACGATGGTAAGGGAAGAAATCAATAACACACCTTAGGGTTCTCCTTTGATGACTTCAAACGCGAATAGTGTCACGTCTCTACGGTTGATCCACGCCTAGAGGTGAGATCTAGATCTTCTAATCCTTGGTGCTAGCCCGGAAAGAGGAAGAGGAAGAAGAATCACGCAACAATGGAGCACCAAAGGTGGGGGCGGCTCCCTTTAGGCCGACGGGTAGGGGGCGGCGGTCCCAAGGGGTTTCGGCCCTCTATGGGACTTGCTCTCTCTCCTTGCTTTGTTCTCTCCTTCTCTATCATATAGATGTGTGTTGTGTAGAGAGAAAAATAAGCTAGGAGTGTTCTTTATATATTCCAACAACTCCTTGTCCTACTACATAAAGAACCCCTCTCCTAATCCCACTCAAGTTCGGATTAGTCCCTTTTTGCAAAAATAGTCCTTATCATGTCAATACATGGATTAGTTCTATTTTTTAAATTAATCCTAATCTTGTCTATACATGAATTAGGCCACCTTGGCAAATCCTAATCATGTCTATACATGGATTAGTCCAACTTGTATATTAGTCCTACTAAGTTAGCAAGTTGTTGCGATTTGATCCTTTTAATTAATTAATCATATTAATTAATTAATTCCCATGTCTAGTTCACCCCTATATGGCGTGTGACCCCATAGGTTCTATTTAGTTGGTAGTAACAATTTACTAATATGGAGCGGCCTCTAGCAAGACATCCATTCTAGCCAACAAATAGAATAGTCATCATGACAAACCTTGTGAAAGTAATTGTCTCATCCCTTTGTCCCAATATCCGGATTGGACACGAGACATACAAGTCACACTCGTATGTCCAATCCATAGTTTCTCGATCCTGGGAATAGCCTTATTCGTGCAAAAAACATCAATATCCCATATTGATTTATTTGAGTCTGGCCAGACATTTTATAAGCACTATCCCTCGAGTGGCCTAGGATATTTGCTCCCGTTATGTGGAAGGGACGAATTCTATCTACGTCCACTACGATCTCTAAGCTTGCTTCTTATTGTATCCAGTACACGCCTTTATAACTACCCAGTTACGGTGTAGCGTTTGACGCTACCAAAATCACAATAATCCACAACTAGAATATCTAGTGACTTCAAGTATAAGGATGACAATACCGTTGCACCGCGAGAAGCGCTTGTGACTTAACATAACGTGTATGTAGCCTTCTCGGAGATGGGTCAATCCAGTATGCCATTACTCCTAATGCATACCCATGTGTTGGATCATGATATCTCCATATCAATCCAACCCCATACTAGTCTATTGATGATTGTTCAATTAATCATTATAGTCGACTAGGGATATTAAAGAATATAAAAATTATATTCTAAGGACTTCATTCATGTTAACATATCTCCATATCGATAACATAATGAATCGTAAATCCATAAATGTCACAATTAATTGATTGCCTCTAGGGCACAATTCCAACATAACACAACTAGGCTATTAATTTGATTAAGAAACCTAGAGGCAATCAATTGGGATTATCCATATGGATGGATAAATAAGGAGTTATTTGCCCAATTGAACCAAGAGTTGCATATGGGATGCAATTGGAATCGTTCCTACCTAAAGTAGCCAAATTGTGGGTGACTTGCCAAAGCAAGCTCATAAGGAGGTGAAACATGGATCTTGGCCCACTAGAAAATATCAGGATATTTTCCGCATTAATATCTTGAGGGTTATTAATCCGTAGAAAAATAGTGGGAGCTATATTTGATAAACTAGCCATTATTGAATATAGTCAAAAATTCACAAATACTAAAACTTCCGTATTTTCCTTTTGTATAATTCCAAATGGCAAACAACTCATCGAGTTCACAACATTCCCTACGATATGTCCTTGAGAAGGACAAGCTCTCTGGAACCAACTTTCTTGATTGGTACAGAAACTTGAGAATTGTTCTCAAGCAAGAGAAGAAACTGTACGCAATAGAGGAGCATGTTCCAGAAGGTCCCTAAAGGCGTATCAAAAGCGTGTTGATGACGCTAATGATGCAGCCTGCCTTATGCTTTGCACCATGACTTCTGAGCTTCAGAAGCAACACGAAAACATGAATGTTGTCGATATGATCGAACATCTAAATCAGCTCTTCCAAGAGCAGGCGAGGGTAGAGAGGTATGAGGTCTCTAAGGCACTGTTCAAGTGTCATCTGGCAGAAGGGAACCCGGTGGGACCCCATGTACTCCGAATGATCGGGTACTTGGAGAATCTCGCCCGACTAAGGTTCCCGGTCGGCCAAGAGTTGGCAACCGATCTCGTGTTGAAATCGTTGCCCGAGAGTTATGGACAGTTCATTATGAACTATAACATGAACGAGATCGTTAAACCACTGCCAGATTTACTCAATATGTTGAGGACGGCTGAACAGAGCATCAACAAGGGTAAGGGCAAAGCCATAATGATGGTACAGAAAGGAAAGGGCAAAAGGTTTGCCTCTTCCTCCAAGGGCAAAGGCAAGTCAGTTGCCAAGTCCAAGGAACCTGCTCTTAAGCCTGTTGGTGGCATTGCCAAAGGTGTGACTAAAGGTGAATGTCACTACTGCAGTCAGCCTGGACACTGGAGGAGGAACTGCCCAAAATATCTGGAGGACAAGAGGCTTGGAATAGTGATTCCACCATCACCAGGTATTTTTGTTGTAGATGTCAATTTAACTGTCTCTACATCATGGATATTAGATACTGGATGTGGATCTCATATTTGTCGAAATATGCAGGATCTAACGAGAAGTAGAAGATTGGCTAAAGGAGAGGTAGATCTGCGCGTTGGGAATGGAGCAAAGGTTGCTGTGTTGGACATAGGTGTGTGCGAGCTATCTCTACCTTCAGGATTAGTTTTAGAATTAAATAATTGCTATTTTGTGCCTGCTATGAGCAGAAACATTATTTCTATTTCTTGTTTGGACAAGGAAGGTTTTATTATTTCAATAAAGAACAATTGTTTTTCCTTTTATTTAAATAATATTCACTATTTTAGTGCGCAATTATTTAATGGACTTTATGTCCTTGATCTAAGCAATCATGTCTACAACATTAATACCAAGCGGATTAAAATAAATGATTTAAATCCTGCTTATTTATGGCACTATCGTTTAGGCCACATAAATGAGAAACGTGTATCTAGACTCCATAAGGATGGATTACTAGACTCATTTTATTTTGAATCATATGAGACATGTGAGGCTTGTTTATTGGGAAAAATGACAAAGTCCCCTTTCAATAAGAAAGGTGAGAGGACTAGTGAGCAATTGGCGCTCATACATACCGATGTGTGTGGGCCATTTGCCACACCTGACAGGGGTGGTTATGTCTACTTCATTACATTTACTGATGATTACAGTAGATATGGATTTTTGTACCTCATGAGGGCAAAATCCGAATCCTTTGAAGTGTTCAAAGAATTCAAGAATGAAGTAGAGAAGCAACTTGGCAAAAGTATCATGGCTCTACGATCGGATCGTGGAGGAGAATACTTGAGCCAAGAGTTTGACGACTATCTTAGAGAGTGTGGGATCGTGTCCCAAATCACTCCACCCGGAACGCCACAATGGAATGGCGTGTCCGAGAGGAGGAATCGAACCCTATTGGATATGGTTCGATCTATGATGTGTCAAACCGATCTTCCATTATCATTTTGGGGCTACGCTCTATTAAGTGCAGCTTTCACCATTAACCGTGTTCCATCTAAATCAGTCATGAAGACAACATATGAGATGTGGAGTGGGAGGCGTCCCACACTGTCGTTCATGAGTATCTGGGGCTGCGATGTCTATGTAAAACGTTTACAATTTGACAAGCTGGGGCCGAAATCGGATAAGTGTAAATTTGTGGGGTACCCTAAGGAAACTAAGGGATACTACTTCTACAATCCAACCGAGAACAAAGTGTTTGTTGCTCGGACCGGTGTGTTTCTAGAAAGAGAGTTTGTCCCTAAAGAAGCAAGTGGGAGGAATGTAGAACTTGAAGAGTTTCAAGAACCACAAATCACTGAACCGATTATGGAACATGAACAGGAACCACAAGTAGTTGTGGAGCAACCTGTTCAGGTAACACAAGAGCTTCGTAGATCTAGTAGAGTGCGCCAGGAACCCGAGAGGTATGGACTTCTCGTAACCGATTAGGGTGACACGATGCTCATAGATGATGAGCCTACTACCTATGAGGAGGCCATGAATGGCCCAGACTCTCAGAAGTGGCTGGAAGCCATGAGATCCGAGATGGAATCCATGTATACCAACAAAGTATGGACTTTGGTGGAACCACCCGATGGGGCGCGGCCCATAGGGTGCAAGTGGGTCTTCAAGAAGAAGATCGACATGGATGGTAATGTGATTACCTATAAGGGCCGATTGGTGGCTAAAGGATTCAGACAGATTCATGGTATTGACTATGATGAAACCTTTTCACCAGTCGTTATGACCAAATCCATCCGAATCCTACTTACGATTGCAGCATACCACGACTATGAGATTTGGCAGATGGATGTCAAAACAGCATTCCTTTATGGGAATCTCCTCGAGGACGTGTATATGATACAGCCGGAGGGTTTTGAGGATCCAAAGCAAGCCAACAAAGTCTGTAAACTGCAACGATCCATTTATGGATTGAAGCAAGCTTCTAGGAGTTGGAATCGACGTTTCGATGAAGTGGTCAAAGAGTTTGGCTTCATCAGAAACGAAGATGAGTCTTGTGTCTACAAGAAGGTTAGTGGGAGCTCTGTAGCTTTTCTGGTCTTGTATGTGGATGACATACTACTCATTGGAAACGAAGTTCCCATGCTGCAATCTGTTAAAGATTGGCTAGGAAAGTGTTTCTCAATGAAGTACTTAGGGGAAGCAGCCTATATACTCGGTATAAAGATCTATAGAGATAGATCTAAGAGGTTGCTAGGCCTAAGTCAAAGTACATATATTGACAAGGTGTTGAAACGGTTCAACATGCAAGATTCCAAGAAGGGATTCTTGCCCATGTCACATGGAATCACTCTTTCGAAAAGTGGTTGTCCCTCCAATGAGATTGAGAAGGAACACATGAGTAGAATCCCCTATGCCTCGGCCATAGGATCTATCATGTACGCCATGTTATGTACTAGACCAGATGTGTCATATGCCTTGAGTATGACAAGAAGATACCAATCCAATCCGGGTGAGATTCACTGGATTGCAGTCAAGAACATCCTAAAGTACTTGAGAAGAACTAAGGATGCTTTCTTGATATTTGGCGGTGAGGACGAGTTGCGTGTAAGGGGTTACACTGATGCAAGCTTCCAAACCAACAGAGATGACTTTAGATCACAGTCGAGATATGTGTTTTGCCTGAATGGAGCAGCGGTGAGCTGGAAAAGTTCCAAGCAAGAGACGGTAGCTGATTCTACAACAGAGGCTGAGTACATTGCTGCAAATGGCGCGGCAAAGGAAGCTGTTAAGATCAGAAAGTTTGTTTCTGAACTTGGTGTGGTCCCTAGCATTGCAGATCCAGTCGAGTTGTTTTGCGACAACACTGGGGCGATCGCGCAATCAAAGGAACCAAGATCGCACCAGAAGTCCAGGCACGTGCTCAGGAAGTTTCATCTGATTCGAGATATTATCGATATAGGAGACGTTCGGATATGCAAGATTCCTACAGATGATAATCTGTCAGACCCGCTTACAAAGCCGCTCACGCAGTGGAAGCATGAAGGTCACACTAGGAGTATGGGCATAAGAGATGCGCCAGATTGGCTCTAGTGCAAGTGGGAGACTGTTGGAATAGATGCCGTAGAGGCAATCTAGTTTAGTATGAATTATTTGTGGCTAGAAATTCATTTATTATTTATTGGATATTTAATATAATGAAGTCCTTAGATTTACAATTGTGTTGTTTATCTTAAATATCCCTAGTCTAGTATAATGATTAATGGGACAATCATCTATAGACTAGTATGTGGTTGGATTGATATGGAGATATTATGATCCAACACATAGGTGTGCATTAGGGAATGTTGCACTGGATTGACCCATCTCCGAGAAGGCTACATACACGTTATGTTGAGTCACAAGTGCTTCTCCCGGTGCAATGGTATTGTCATCCTTAGACTTGAAGTCACTGGATATTCTAGTTGTGGGTTATTGTGATTTTGGTAGCGTTAAACGCTACACCGTAACTGGGTAGTTATAAAGGCGTGTACTGGATACAATAAGAAGCAAGCTTAGAGATCGTAGTGGACGTAGATAGAATTTGTCCCTCCCACATAACGGGAGCAAATATCCTAGGCCACTCGAGGGATAGTGCTTATAGAATGCCTGGCCAGACTCAAATAAATCAATATGGGATATTGATGTTATTTGCACGAATAAGGCTATTCCCATGGATCGAGAAACTATGGATAGGATATACGAGTGTGACTTGTATGTCTCGTGTCCAATCCGGTTATAGACACAAAGGGATGAGACAATTACTTGTACAAAGGTTGTCAAGATGACTATTCTATTAGTTGGCTAGAATGGATGTTTTGCTAGAGACCGCTCCATATTAGCAAATGGTTGCTACCAACTAGATAGAACCTATGGGATCACACGCTACATAGAGTTGAACTAGATTTGGTAATTAGTTAATTGGATTAACTAATTAGAAGGATCACTTTGCAAAACCTTGCAAACTTAGTAGGGACTAATTTGCAAGGAAGGGACTAAATCGAATTCTAGTAGGACTAGAATAAGTCCTTTAGGTAGTTGGCAAGGAGCTGTTGGACTATATAAAGGACCTTCCTTCCTTCCTTCCCATACAACTTATGCTCATTATTGAACATAACAAGAGTGGGAGAGAAAAAAGGAGAGAGAGCAAGCAACAAGAGGAGCCGCCCGCCCCTCTTGCCGCCGCCCGTCCCCGTCGGCCACAAGGAGGCCGAGAGCCCTCCTTCGGGTCTCGTTTTGCGTGATTCTTCTTCCTCTCCCCCTTCCGGGCTAGCAACAAGGACTTGGGAGATTCTAGGATCAACTCTAGGCGTGGATCAACCATAGAGAACGTGACACAATTCGCGTTTGAAGTCATCAAAGGATAACCCTAAGGTGTGTTATTGATTTCTTCCCTTACCATCGTTATGTCTCTTGACTTGTGATCCTTGGAGGGTTTTGCATGGTTTTATGATTGTTTGTGCTTCCGTTGCGCATCCATGAATCAAACCCTACAGAGACAACATTTGATTTTTGTTGATAAAAGATTGGTACATAAGCATTTGAAACTCACTATATACTTGGGTAAAAATAAAGGCGACATCAGTAGAGAAAACAACACACACACACACACACACATATAATTACGAATATTTTTACTAACTTATTTTCGGAGAAAACAGTTGGTTATCACTTAAAACAAGTTTTTATCATGAATGTCTATTTTATCTGAAACAAAAATTAGCATATATTAACTACAACCCCATTTAATAATGAATTCAGAAATTAGAAACTACAGTTATCCACCCAGTAGATTCCTTTAAATTACATATCAGCCCCCTTTATTAGCTTAAAATAGTTTATGTAAAAGTTACATGTAACCCCCAAGTTTAATTTAAAGACACTTATTTAAAAGACATGAACCCACCGTACACCCTCCATCTCTTGCGATCAACACGCAAATTCAACCCATAAAAACATGATTTTGATCACATAAAATAACTCAGGAGGTAATTTAGGACTTACCCACACCAGGAAACGCAAGAAATGATAAAGAACTGAAGCGAGTCGAGGTCAACAAAATTGTCGTCGGCGCTGGTGGCCGACGTGGCTATTCCGGCCACTACTGGGCTTTGGTGAGACCACCTGAAGCACGGTCGGACCCTACAGAGTCTGTCTGTACTGGTTTCAAGCTGTGGGTGGCACTTTTTGAGTTGGACCAAACTCCTCGCTGGAATCCGTGGTGTTCGCCGGAGATTGTCGGGTCTCTGTTTGCTCGCTTCTACTGCGTTTGTTTTTGGCTTATTCTTCTACTACCTAGGTCGAAACAGAGAGGGAGAGATCGAGATATAAACAGGTGTGGAGAAAATTGGAGGAAACGGAGGTGGTGATGGCTTGGGTCTTCTTCCGGACGTCTATAGCAGCGGTGGTGGCTCTTTGCCGCTGCTCCTGCTTGCTCCTACTACTGTTTGGGACAGAGAGAGAGAGATAGAGAGATAGTGGCAGGGGGTGGAGAAGAGGTGGTGGCGTTGGTGGTGGGTTTTCTTATCCGAGGGTTGAAGGTGGCGGTGATGAAGATGATGGTGATGATGAATATGATGATAATGAGGAGAGTGACAGGCAATTTATTTAGGGAGGAGAGGAGGTGGAAGAGATGGCGGTAAAAGTAACGTTGGCGGTGGATAAAATCTTGTCCGAAGAAGAGAGAAATTAAAGTGGGAGAAGATGAGTCGAGAAATGTTATGGTGTGGTTGGAGCACCATTCACTAGGGTATTTAGGTGCAACACTCATATAGCATCTCGCGGTGTTCGCACACGCGATCACGACTAAAACAAAGAATACGCACAATTTAACTACAAATATTAACACGACATTTTCTAAAATCTCACCCGGATTTCTTAATTGTAAAAACACGACAAATTTACCAAATTTAATTTTATCACAAGTTAATTATTATTTAGCATTCAAAATTTTCTCACAAGTTTCTTAACGAATAAAATTTTAATTCCCGGAATTTCTCAAATCATTTCTCGCAAATGTTACACTGAGTTTTTGTGCCTTAAATTACATAACTATCCTTACGAAAAATTACAGAGTATTACACCAAGTCACACCAGAAATCCAAACACGTACTTAGGAGATTCCATCTTATTAGAGAGATCATCAATAGAGGAGATTTGAAGATATGCATGCAAGATTCCAACGGACAATAATCGTTCAAATCCACTGAAAAAGCCTCTTGTTCAGCAAACACATGAAGGGAACACTAGATCTATAGGCATACGATATGCACCGGATTGGCTCTAGTGCAAGTGAGAGACTGTTAGAGTAGATGCCCTAGAGGCAATCTTTATTTAGTACGAACATTATTTTGGCTAGAATATTCATTTATTATTTATGGATATATTTAATATAATGAAGTCCTTAGATTAAAATTGTGGTTTATCTTAAATATTTCTAGTCTACTATATTGATTAATAGGACGGTCACTATAGCCTAGTATGTGGGTAGATTGATATGGAGATATCAAGTCTAACACATGGGTATGCATTAGGAGTAATGACATACCGTAATGACCCACCACAAGAAGGTTACATATATATGTTACCGTCACAAGTGCTTCTCGTAGTGACAATTGTGTTGTAATCTTTAGACTTGAAGTCACTAGATACTCTAGTTGTGAAATATCATGTTTTGATATTACTAAACGTTATACCATAACTGAGTAACTATAAAGATAGTAATCGGGCATGGTAGGAAGCAAGCTGAGAGATGGTAGCATAATGGAAGTAAATATCCACGACCACTCGAGGGGTAATGCTTATGGAATGTCTGGACAAACTCAGATAAATCAATATGGGATATTGATGTTATCAGTATAGACAAGCCTATTCCCAGGATCGAAAAACTATGGATTGGATATACGAGTGTGATATTTATATCTTGTGTTCAATCCGGATATAGAGAAAAAGGGATATGCACAACACGGTAACATTGAGCACATGGTTTGTTGGAGCATTGACTATTTCTGTTAGTTGGGTGACATAGATGTGTTGCTAGATACCGCTCTATGTTTGTAATTGTTTTTTGGGCAATCGTATTTTTGTAATTGTTACTACCAACTAAGTAGAAATATATAGGGTCACACACTTTATGGATTAAACTGGATTTGGATATTAATTAGTTGGACTAATCAATCAAAAGGATCAAAACGCAACCACATGCAAAGTTAGTTAGACTAAGTTGCAAAGTGGACTAATCTGTGTATGTACAGGATGAGTATTGGGACAAGTTATGTAGTTAATAAGAAGTTATTAACTATATAAGGGGATTCCTAGCTCTATTATTTCACAAGTCATTGAGAGAAGTAACAGAGCAAGGAGAGAGATCCCCAATGGGCCATCCGCCCCTATACCCGTCAGCCTAGGTGGTTCGACAACATTTTGTTCGTTTTGCGTGATTCTTTCGCCTCCGTCTTCGACGTAGCTACCACTACACATGAAGATGATTCCATCTTGCAATCCAAGTTGTGGATACCGGTAGAGACGAAGACACAATTCTTCGTAGTGATCACACAAATAAACAAGGTACACATTTCTCACTTTCATCATGTTATGAATGCTTGCCTGCGAACCGTGGAGGGATTTGATCATGAATTTTATTGTTAATACCTGCATCAAAATCCTACATTTACCACCCTAGATTGTTCATCTGGACAGTTACAACCCCTCGTACTGTTCTCTGGATAGTTACCACCCTGTTAATATGGGCATTTTGCACCCCTCTTTATAAAAGATAGCTTGACGTTAAGAACTCTTCTCCCTGTTTCGTTGTTCTGATCGAGCTAGACATGGTACTTAAAAAAACAGAACATATTATTACAACAACACAAGAAAACTAAAATAAATAGCTTCGACTAATATACCCATCTTCTTCCCTTGCCTTGCTTGTTAGGAAGTATGAATGTATAGTATTACCTAGAGCTAGAGGTGGGTTAACGTGTGAGTGGAGAATATTGTGAAGATGGGATGTATATAAATATCTTTGAGTATTACTGTCATGTATGGCAGGTAACCTTTTGGAGTGAAGTTATTGGAGGGAAGTTAGTTGAGGGAATTAATTGTAGAAAATGTGAATGGAGTCAAAGGTTGAATAATGACCATTCTGACAATAAATAACTATTTGTATTGCAGCAGGGTGGAGGTCGTATGAACAATATCAGGGGTATGATAGTATTTTTACAATACCATTCAGTGATGTAATCATGCAAATGTGATGTCTAAATGTAATTAATTAAATACATGGTAAAAGGGCATAATTGTCTCGACAAAATGTAGTTTCATCTAAGGGGTAAGGGCATTTATGTCATTACACCCTTCTTCAGGAATCTGTCTAACCTCCGTCCACTGACATGGGTGCAAAATTAAAATATCGATAAATCAGGGGGAAAAATGTATTTAATCGATAAATTGAGGATGGAAAATATCTTTTACCCTTAATCAAAATATTTCTATAAGCAGGTTTCATCTAATGGCCAATATTCATTTGATCCAAAGGTTGTAAATACATTTTAGCTTTTTAGAGGTTGTTTCATCTTGAGAGAGGTTAGAAGGGATACACTAAGTGCTTAAGATCGCAAGTATTATTTTCTCCAAATGAGCTCCCCCTCCACTTATATTATCTCATTACATAAATTAAGGTAATAAATATCCCAGTTAATGGTAGTCTAGAACGTTTCAACTTAGTATGTCAAGCATGGAGCATTCTCGATTATTTTGGATGCCTCTAGAGAGTAAATCCTTCTGGAAGGTCAATATGTCTCTTGAAGTAACTAGAGACCTATGCCTTAAACTATGTTATGGGTCAGACCTCTCTGGAAGGGGTATGGGTCAATTCAATCTCGAATCAATCTTTCTGGTCCTCAAAGTATGGGGTCGTGACATTCTTCCGCACCCCATTTCGTGACGTCCTCGTCACATGTTATCCACGAGTGCCTATAAGCTTCCTCGTCAAAGCCTTTTGGCATATCTTATAATCTGACAAGTGGCAACCCTTTCGCTCTCCTATCCTGACCCAAGCATACATGTAGTGTCGTTCATCTTTATTTCCTTGCGCCTTGGCACTTGTCAATCTGGTTGGGCTCCTCTCCAAAGCATTGAGCTTGTAGGAACTGTTAGTTTTTCTGTCTCTCTTAAAATCCGTCCTTGTACCCTTTTGGGCTGCTCGTTTCGAATCACCCTTCTTGATCAATTAGCTACTCACATAAAATCTTGCTTTGTTGTTCCTTATATTGGATTGAGTACTAATAACCATGCATTTTATATTCGATTATTTAAATTTGACGTTTATGAGAATACTTTGAGGCAATATTTTTATATTATGTTATTATTATTATGCATAGTTGTCTATTAGTCTACATAGTAGAAGATCTGGTGTGTAGAGTTTGGCTTACACACAGAGGATGAAAACTTCGGTTATTGTGGAATGAAAGTTATGAGTTCACAATTTGTATAGAATTAGACAAAACATCGGAACGATTGTAACACATGGTTTTAGTAGATTAGTCTTGGTTGCGGGAAACAGTATAGTTCATACTATTGTTTTAACTCAATGTACTGGTTTACTTTGTGTATATTGAACAATACCAAGTTGAGATCATTGTCTTTGTACTGAAATAACAAGACAAGTTGCGTCTCATAATTAATTATTACGATTACTTATGCTCTTAATTCTTTGATAGTTAATGAGCACATTTATTTGGTAATTGTTTCTGACAAGCCAAGTGAGTGAGATTCCTATGGTGTCCATAACCTCGATAACTTGGGTGATACTACTCACTCCATGGTGTAAATTGATGTATCAAAGGAATTCAAGTCCCGGATATGAGATTGGCGATATCCCTTGATAAAGCTTATAAGTTTTGATTATGTCAAACCATGTAGGTACATTACTAGTGCAAGTGAGAGACTGTTAGAGTCGATGCCCTAGAGGCAATCTTTATTTAGTATGAACATCATTTTGGCTAGAATATTCATTTATTATTTATGGAGATATTTAATATAATGAAGTCCTTATATTAAAATTGTGGTTTATCTTAAATATTTTTAGTCTATTATATTGATTAATAGGACGGTCACTATAGACTAGTATGTGGGTAGATTGATATGGAGATATCAAGTCTAACACATGGGTATGCATTAGGAGTAATGACATACTGTAATGACCCACCACAAGAAGGTTACATATATATGTTAACGTCACAAGTGCTTCTCGTAGTGACAATTGTGTTGTAATCTTTAGACTTGAAGTCACTAGATACTCTAGTTGTGAAATATCATGTTTTGATATTATTAAACGTTATACCATAACTGAGTAACTATAAAGATAGTAATCAGGCATGGTAGGAAGCAAGCTGAGAGATGGTAGTGATGTAGAGAGGATTTGTCCCTCCTACATAATGGGAGTAAATATCCACGACCACTCGAGGGGTAATGCTCAGGGGCGGAGCCATGTAGGGGCACGGGGGGGCACGTGCCCCCCCCCCCCCCCCCAAATTTTCCGAAAACACTGGATAGCCCTTAATTTGTAAAAAAAAATGAAAGGTGTTTATGTGATAAAAATAAAAGTGCCCCCCCCCCTGTTGAAAAAAGCTTGCCCAGCCTAGTTGGTAAATCGCTTAGCTTAGATTTGAAGTGACGTGGGTTCGATTCCCACTAAGCACGATTTTAAATTTTTTCCACAAAAAATAAAAAACGGCAAAATTAAGCGCGTCGAAGGGGACTTGAACCCTGGTGGCCGACGTCCAAAACAGACCGTTTAACCAACTCGCCTAGAAGACTAATGCTGCCTCTCTACATAATTATTAACAATTTATATGGAAACAAGAGTACTAATACTTGCAGCCAAATTGTGCCCCCCCTACGAAGAAATCCTGGCTCCGCCACTGGTAATGCTTATGGAATGTCTGGCCAAACTCAGATAAATCAATATGGGATATTGATGTTATCAGTATAGATAAGCCTATTCCCAGGATCGACAAACTATGGATTGGATATACGAGTGTGATATTTATATCTTGTGTCCAATCCGGATATAGAGACAAAGGGATATACACAACACGGTAACATTGAGCACATGGTTTGTCGGATCATTGACTATTTCTGTTAGTTGGGTGACATAGATGTGTTGCTAGATACCGCTCTATGTTTGTAATTGTTACTACCAACTAAATAGAAATATATAGGGTCACGCACTTTATGGATTAAACTGGATTTGGATATTAATTAGTTGGACTAATCAATCAAAAGGATCAAAACGCAACCACATGCAAAGTTAGTTGGACTAAGTTGCAAAGTGGACTAATCCGTGTATGGACATGATGAGTATTGGGACAAGTATGTAGTTAATAAGAAGTTATTAACTATATAAGGGGATTCCTAGCTCTATTATTTCACAAGTCATTGAGAGAAATAACAGAGCAAGGAGAGAGAGCCCCAATGGGCCATCCGCCCCTATACCCGTCAGCCTAGGTGGTTCGGCCACATTTTGTTCGTTTTGCGTGATTCTTTCGCCTCCCTCTTCGACGTAGCTACCACTACACATGAAGTTGATTCCAGCTTGCAATCCTAGGTGTGGATACCGGCAGAGACGAAGACACAATTCTTCGTAGTGATCACACAAATAAACAAGGTACACATTTCTTACTTTCATCATGTTATGAATGCTTGCCTGCGAACCGTGGAGGGATTTGATCATGAATTTTATTGTTAATTCGTTGCGTTACCTGCATCAAAATCCTACATTTACCACCCCTGGTACTGTTCATCTGGACAGTTACAACCCCTCGTACTGTTCTCTGGATAGTTACCACCCCTGTTAATATGGACATTTTGCACCCCTCTTTATAAAATATAGCTTCCACCCTGCTGCTATACAAATAGTTATTTATTGTCAGAATGGTCATTATTCAACCTTTGTCTCCATTCACATTTTCTACAATTAATTCCCTCCAAAACACTAACTTCCCTCCAATAACTTCACTCCAAAAGGTTCCCTGCCATACATGACAGTAATACTCAAAGATATTTATATACATCCCATCTTCACAATATTCTCCACTCACACTTTAACCCACCTCTAGCTCTGGGTAATACTTTACATTCATACTTCCTAACAAGCAAGGCAAGGGAAGAAGATGGGTATAGTAGTCGAAGCTATTTATTTTAGTTTTCCTGTGCTGTTGTAATAATATATTCTGTTTGTTTAAGTACCATGTCTAGCTCGATCTGAACAACGAAACAGGGAGAAGAGTTCTTAACGTGCGAGAAGTCGTATGAACAATATCGGGGGTATGATGGTCTTTTTACAATACCATTCACTGATGTAATCATGCAAAGATGTCTAGATGTAATTAATTAAATACATGGTAAAAGGGCATTACTGTCTCGACAAAATGTAGTTTCATCTAAGGGGTAAGGGCATTTATGTCATTACACCCTTCTTCAGGAATCTGTCTAACCTCCATCCACTGACATGGGTGCAAAATGAATATGTCAATAAATCAGGGGGCAAAATGTATTTAATCGATAAATTGAGGGTGGAAAATATCTTTTACCCTTAATCAAAATATTTCTATAAGCAGGTTTCATCTAATGGCCAATATTCATTTGATCCAAAGGTTGTAAATACATTTTAGCTTTTTAGAAGTTGTTCGATCTTGAGAGAGGTTAGAAGGGATACACTAAGTATTTAAGATCGCAAATATTATTTTCTCCAAATGAGCTCCCCCTCCACTTGTATTATCTCATTACATAAATTAAGGTAATAAATCTCCCAGTTAATGGTAGTCTAGAACTTCAACTTAGTATGTCAAGCATGGAGCATTCTCGATTATTTTGGATGCTTCTAGAGAGTAAATCCTTCTGGAAGGTCAATATGCCTCTTGAAGTAACTAGAGACATATGCCTTAAACTATGTTATGGGTCAGACCTCTCTGGCAGGGGTATGGGTCAATTCAATCTCGAATCAATCTTTCTGGTCCTCAAAGTATGGGGTCGTGACTTTCTTCTTCACCCCATTTCGTGACGTCCTCGTCACATGTTATCCACGAGTGCCTATAAGCTTCCTCGTCAAAGCCTTTTGGCATATCTTATGATCTCACAAGTGGCAACCCTTTCGCTCTCCTATCCTGACCCAAACATACATGTAGTGTCGTTCATCTTTATTTCCTTGCGCCTTGGCACTTGTCAATCTGGTTGGGCTCCACTCCAAAGCATTGAGCTTGTAGGAACTGTTGGTTTTTCTGTCTCTCTTAAAATCCTTCGTTGTACCCTTTGGGCTGCTCGTTTCGAATCACCCTTCTTGATCAGTTAGCTACTCACATAAAATCTTTCTTTGTTTTTCCTTATATTGGATTGAGTACTAAAAACCATGCATTTTATATTCGAATATTTAAATTTGACGTTTATGAGAATACTTTGAGGCAATATTTTTATATTATGTTATTATTATTATGCATAGTTGTCTATTAGTCTACATAGTAGAAGATCTGGTGTGTAGAGTTTGGCTTACACACAGAGGATGAAAACTTCGGTTATTGTGGAATGAAAGTTATGAGTTCACAATTTTATAGAACTAGACAAACCATCAGAACGATTGTAGCAGATCGTTTTAGTAGGTTGGTCTTGGTTGCGGGAAACAGTATAGTTCATACTATTGTTTTAACTCAATGTACTGGTATACTTTGTGTATATTAAACAATACCAAGTTGAGATCATTGTCTTTGTACTGACATACAAAGACAAGTTGCGTCTCATGGTTAATTATTACGATTACTTATGCTCTTAACTCTTTGATAGTTAATGAGCACATTTATTTGGTAATTTTATCTGACAAGCCAAGTGAGTGAGATTCCTATAGAGTCCATAACTTCGATAACTTGAGTGATACTACTCACTCCATGGTGTAATTGATGTATCAAAGGAATTCAAGTCCCGAATATGGGATTGACGATATCCCTTGATAAAGCTTATAAGTTTTGATTATGTCAAACCATGCAGGTACATTACTAGGTTATCTGGACGTGTCAAATAAGTAAAGTGGTAAGGATCAAAGATTTAGAATGAGGTTGATTAAACGAATTAGTCAGTGATTAATTTAACCAACGGAAAAAAACAATAATCAATGTCAAACGCTTTAAAATAGCCATTTTCGCACTAATTAAAAAACCATATTACTGATTGTAATGATTAAAACTTAACAAATATATGAAATAGAAATTTACTTTAGGTGCTTTGAGTGAGAAGGAGGTTAAAGAAAGGGTAAGTAATGCCCGGGTGTAATACACACAAACATGTGTGTGTAAACATATGTGTGTGGATATATACATACATATACATATGTGTGTGTATATGTGTAGTTCTGATGTTGGTAAACAACATCATACAAAAGGTAAGTCAATATTTTGTAACATGTTGTTTTTTTTTTTTTTTTTTTTTTTTTGAGAAAAACATGTTAGTTGTTCTCCTTACAAATTTGATGGAATATAATTTTAACATTTAGCATATATTATATTTATTCAATGTACTTGATGTGAAGTGTACAATTTCAATAGGAAAATATTAAACGTCATCCTTTTTTTTCATCCATTGATTTCACCGCCTATGTGAATGTTTATGATTGGTGGTGATTATAGAAAGATCTTAAAATAAATAGTTACGAACAATCATATTTTAATACATAGGATGTGAAATTAAAGGGCGAAGAAAAATAAGTGTAGCATAGCGACCCTCATTTCAGTATTCATACTAAATATATATTCATCTCCTCTTAATTTTCAAAAGATTGTAGATATTTTAAACATGCTAAGTTTGTATTTGTTATTCATTAACTTCAAAAGATATTTCTTTCCTAAAAAAAAATTCCCGAAAAAAAATTCAAAAAATATTTTCATTCAATTAAATCATATTCATTAATTATGAATTTAGAATTCTTTGCTCCTTATCGTGCTGATAAAAAAATTTCTTGGTTTGTTGAGATCGCCCTGAAGGCTAGCCGACTTTCCTAACTCTTGCCCGCCATCTTTGTTTTGAAATGAATCGACAGCTCGTGCGCCGCACTTCTCCTAATAAAATACATATGTTTTCATTCAAAATTAAAATGCATATATTATAGGTGGGCAAGTACAAAAAATAAGTATTTTAAAACTACTCGCCTCCCTTCTCATTTAATTTCTTTGAATGTTACTTTTTCATAAATAATAAAATCATTTAATTTCTTTGAATGTTACTTTTTCATAAATAATAAAATAAATAGCACAACACTGTTATCTTGTATCAAAATAGACTTTTCAATACAAAATATATGTGGTGGAATATTAAGTTTTCATGCATTGAGTGAGTCGGTGGTTAACAGTTAAGCAATGACATGGTGCAAAATTAAAATGAAGAATTTAGTTTCCATTCTTAAGTTTGTAAACATTTATCGTAGGGATGGCAACGGGTTGGATCCGGATCGGATCAGGCTAGATCCGATCCAAATCCGATTAGGAGAAATGGGATCCAGATTCGATCCAGATCCGTTCGGATCATCACCGAATTTGGATCAGATCGGATCGGGTTTCATCCAGCTGATCCAAATCCGATCCGTAGATCCATATAATACGTGGTCGGATCGGATTCGGATCGGATCCGACTTGGGTTTGCAATAAAATACAAAAAATAACATAAGAAATAAACACTATTTCATACGCTAAGGCATGTTCGCAAGTTATGAAGCCTAAAACACAACAGAAATAGCTTTGTAGGTTGGAATTACTATTATATTCTTCTTGAAAGTGATAGTGGGGAGGTAGTATGAATATATTTGTAAAGCACACATATACGTCGAATCGGATCGGATCGGGTCGGAACCCGGTGGATCTGCCCTTAGATCCAAATCCAGATCCAAATCCGATCGGATATGGCTTTCCAGATCCAAATCCGATCCATTTTCAATTGGATCGGATTTGGATCCGATCCATTCGGCCCGGATCGCCCGAATCACAGATCGAATCGGACCATATTGCCATTCCTATTTTATCGTGTATTCAAGGTAAGCTCAAAGTTCTTAACATATTAAGACGGAGTTTTTTTTGTCTAACTCACTCTACTTGAAATACATAAGCATGGATCATTTAAATTGGTTATTACATGACATGTCTCACACAATGTCTCACACAATGTGGATAACAAATAGTTCATAGAGAGTGAACTTTTGCTCACCGCATAGGTTGTATATATAATATACAAATTCTTTAAACTGCTGATATGATATCTCTACAGAATGAAATCACAAGCGAAATAAAATGATAAGAGATATCTATTCTATAAAAGAAAAATAAAATGACATGGTACAATTTTTTTATAGTTCTGATGAAACCCTGAACAGCATCTTGTTAACACAGCTCCAACAACACTTTGAAATATCTTTCAAATGTTTGAACTCAGTAGTCAGCACTTAGCCACTAAGCAGCACACCCCTATCTTCTCCATGCTATGCTGTCCCCCTCTTCAACCTCTCTCCAACTTGACTATTACAATTAATTGTAAAATACTTTTTTTTTTCTTTATTTGAATAAACCACTTAAAAGAGAGCCTCCATGTGTTCAAAAGGTTCCTAGCTAGAATCAGATGCAGGATAGTAACACCATGGTGAAATTCTGAATTTGCCCATCAAGATGGCATATAATCAAGGTTGTTAGAAAAGGATAGTTGTGTCATTTGTGGACCATGATTGTGCCCTATTGTCTACCAATCAAAAATACAAGAAAAGGCAAATCTCTTTCAAGATACAATTTTATACTACTCTGTCCCAGCTCTTGCCCATCATTGGGAATATTTGACTCGTATATGGGTCACTTTGACCGGGTGATTTCGATAGCAAAATAATGCGATTTTTCGACAATTTTTTTACGGTGTTATAGAGCAACTTATACTCTACAACACCATGAACAAATTATCAAAAAATTAAACTACTTTGCTATCCAAATCACCGAGTCAAAGTGACCCAGTGAATAGTGATAAAAGTCAAAATGATGGGGAAGAGTTGGGACAGAGGTGTAGAAAATTCAAGCCAAGATATGTCATTTTACTACTTTTCCACCCTGTCAGTGGGGGTGAGGATTACAAGAAGGAGCTAGAGATTTAGGTAAGGGGAGAAAACTCAAGATGCACCAAAAGCACCATGCTTCGATGATGTCTACTATTTTGGCATACTGCGTGAGAGACGGGATGTATAGCTCTACCAAGGGCATAGTTATATGATGAAAAGTCAAGGTGATGGTCTCCACTGAATTTTTTAAATTAAATTTTTATTCTTATGTTGTTTCACTTTTTCCATTTAGTAAAAAATATATTATAGCTCCACTCGACTGTATAATAGTTAAATTTTAAATTTATTTATTTAACTTTCTCAGTTAGTCCACATTCTAACGAGCAGGGGCGGAGCTAGAGCGCGGCACCGTAAGACAAACGCCGCACCATAACACTATTACCATTTCGTTTCGCATAAATTTTCAATAATACCCGTGTTTTTTTAAAAGTGCCCTACTTATTTGAAATGTACAATCATATCCAAATACTTAATAGTTTCCAACTCCACCACTACTAATGAATTCCTGAATCCGCCTCAATGCTCTACCATGGCAGAAAGTATTATAGAAGACGAGTTTTACATGTGTTATCACATTAGATAACACATACCCTTTGAGGATGTTTTCGTTCCCAAAAAGTAAAGAATAGTTTGTAATTTCATGTTTACCAATATTTTTAGCTTAAATACAAAGTCGTTGAACCACCAGTATCATTCGAGAAGTTATAACGTACATGTCCACCAATCTTGCAGTCCTTAGACACAAAGTTCTTGTGCGTGAAAGTTGTGGTATTTTTTTCCTCTATCGGCACATCTCTAGCCCCTCTCATGTCCCATTGCCGCATGTGCATTCATAAAGCACAATTTCGAGGTATAGGCTAAAACATACTTCTTCCGCATCCTTTCTTTCTCTACGTTTTTTGAGGACATATCTTATCTTTCTCGATATATTTTTTTTAATATTTTTTGTGTAGTTTTTTTTTTTTTTTTTTTGATCCAAAGGTAAGGATTATATATATAGAGAAGGAAACAAGGATACAAAGGACGCACCCAAAGAGGAAGCATGAAACAAACTACAAACTAACAAAACACCCAACATGAGCAAGCCTAGACTAAATACACAGAGATAGAACCTGGCCATAGAGAGGGCCTGATGCATAGCTATACAACCAAAAACGCATACAGGCTTGATCCAGGCAACTACTAGCATGAACAAACACTACAAGAACTACCCAAAAGAGGCTTGCTTTGCTAACTTGTGCGCTTCGCATATTGAGTCGCGCGGAACTTTAGATATTACACATTCCACAAAACCAGAAGCTTCCTGCCTTATACTAGATATGATGGGTGCATCCTTGTAAGATCCTTGCTCAATCCCCTGTAAAAGATTAAAAGCAAGAAGGCTATCAGTGCAAATCCAACAAGATAAAAACCGATGATGTTTTGCTAAAAGTAGGCCATAGTAAATAGCTAATAATTCCATTTGTAAAGCAGAGCCTGCCACAGAACGATAGGAGTAGGACAGTGCCGGTTCCGCGACAGGCCGCATAAAAATACCAACTGCCCCTGTTTGAGTTGCTTGCCTCCAAGCTCCGTCAACTTTAATGGTGCACCTTACCAATGGTTGCTGAGTGATGGTAGTATGATGCCGAAGAGAATAGTAACCCGGACCATTGTCGGTACCGTTGTAAGGGGCTGTCGGAGCTGTGGGGGAACAAAAAGTGGCTCGATACCGCTGTTGGTCGTAAAGAGCCTGATTATAGAAGTCAAGCGCAGTCGAGATTGTCCAGTGCTGTTTTCTGTAAACTGCTGCATTTCTCATCTTCCATTTGGCCCATAGGAAGGCGATCACTGAATCCACATCATTTGAGGCATTCAAGATGATATGCTGCAACCATGTAGGAACTCGGATGTCCACCGTGAAGGTGAAAGTGACGTGCATGTTCAAGGGGGAAGAGATAGGACATGTAAAGAAAAGGTGCTCGATCGTTTCAGGGGATTGATGGCAAAGAGGGCAAAGAGTGTTTAGACTAGGGAGTTTGAGAGAGAGGTTTAGCATACAAGGGAGGGCGTGTTCTAGAGAACATTTCCACAAGAACAACTTGAGTTTTTCCGGCACTTTAAGACCCCAAAGCTTACCCCAGTAAGGATCAGGGGAGGGGGGTTGTAAAAGTATCCGTCCGGAAAGAAAATCGGTTGTTGTTTAGATTCCAGAAAACGATAACCGGATTTCGAAGAATAGTGGCCATTGGAAGTGTAGGGCCAAATGATTTTGTCGTCGGAGGTGGTTGTGGTAGGAGGGAGTTGGATAGTGAGAATATAGCGGATAAGGAAAGGGGGAAGTACCTGATTTAGGAGGTCGGTATTCCAAAATCGCCTATCATTGATTACAATAATGAAATCCCCGACCTTATACTGTTCAAGGCGAGTGGAGCCGATAAAAGTAGACAGAGGGTATTCAAGGAGAGGGATCCATTTATCAGATCCCATATTTACATGGGCCCCGCTACCAATTACCCATGCACAACCTTGTTGGAAGAGAGACCTGCCTGCGAAAACACTTTGTGCACACCATGAAGCAGAGCTCAGTGTGGTAATGGAAGAGGCACAGATCAAATCGGGATAAAAGTGTAAGGGGTATTTGGATTTTAAGACTCTAGCAGCGAGATTGGTGGAAGAACTAAAAAGGCGCCAGTATGTGGCCGCTAGAAGAGCTTGATTAACCCAGTGTTGATTGCGTATGCCTAAACCTCCCTGGGATTTGGGTTTGAAGAGTTGGTTGTTCGGGATAAGGTGTAAAGGTCGAGAGCTGGTGGGGTTTCTCCAGAATCTAAGAGTGTTCGTGTTGAGCCTAGTAAGAAACTTAGAGGGAAGACGAAAAGATGATCCGAAGTAGATAGGGATGGAGGAAAGTGCGGACTTTACTAAAGTAAGTCGACCTGCTGGATTAAGTAGTTTCCCTTGCCAAGCCCCTAGTTTAGCTGTGTACTTAGAGAGTATTGAGTTAGCGGCTTGGGTCTTGTTTGAGGATTCGGCGAGAGGTAAACCTAAGTATTGGTGGGTTTTCGAAATGGGATAAGGGCCGAAGAATCCCTAGAATTGTTGGGCAAGTGGGGTTGGGGTATTTGGGCTGAAAAAGAGGCTAGATTTGTCTGCATTGACCTGTTGCCCCGAGAAGGAACCGAAACTATCCAGAACACAGGATAGTTCGTTACATGAGGCCAGGGTGGGCTTGAAGAAGAGAAGACAATCGTCTGCAAACAGAAGGTGGTTGATAGGAGGGCCGTGCTGGGAGAGTTGAATGCCAACAAGCGTACCCAAGGATTGAAGCGCATTAAGATGTGAAGACAATGCTTCTAGGTAAATGATAAAGAGATAAGGGGAAAGTGGGTCCCCTTGCCGCAGGCCAGCCGTGGGTGTAAAGAGATCAGAGGATTCTCCACTAATAAGGACAGAATAGGAGACAGTTCTGATGCATTGAGAGAGTAGACGCCGCCAGTTGTCAGGGAAACGCATGAGAGAGAGAGCATGGTCGAGAAAGTCCCAGCTGACTCTGTCGAATGCTTTACTCATGTCCAGCTTGAGTGCAGCGAGATGCTGACCTTGATATTGGTGTTTGATTCGATTAAATAGTTCATTGGCAAGCAGCGTGTTATCTGTACTCCGCCTGCCAGGGACAAAGGCGGACTGGTTGGGTGAGATGATGTCAGGAAGCACTAGGCGGAGCCGGTTGGCGAGGACCTTGGCTATGATTTTGTAGATGGTATTACAGAGGCTGATTGGGCGAAAGTCTTTTGCAGTTTTCGGAGAATCAAATTTTGGGATGAGAGCAATTGAGGTGTGGTTAGCTTGTCTCAGAAGATGGCCAGAATTTAGGAAGGAGAGGACAGCTATAGTGACAGACTGTCCAATCAGGGGCCATGCCTTCTGAAAGAATACTGGGGGAAGCCCATCTGAGCCTGGAGATTTGAAGGGCCCCAGTTGAAAAACAGCGTGTCTGATTTCCTCAGCCGAAAAAGGTCTATTCAAAATATGATAGTGGTGAGGGGACAGACACACCGTAAAGTTACTCCAGCCATCCCATTCAGAGATAGTAGCTGGAGATGTCGCTGAGGGATTGTAAAGGGAGCGAAAGTGGGTGTAAAGGTGAGAACAGATGTCTGCTTGAGACGTGAGCAGTTGGCCAGTATCAGTGGACAGTTCGGAGATACGGTTTCTGAAGGCTCGTGCTTTAAAACGAGCATGAAAAAAGCGGGTGTTGCGGTCTCCCAATGACAGCCAACGTGTTTTTGCTCGTTGAGCCCAAAGTTCTTCCTCTTGCTGGAGCAGCTCCTGAAGCGTATCACGCGCTTGTCGTTGTTGTTGATGCCAATGAGTAAACGATGGGCAGGTAGGTGCCGGTGGGTTGTCAGCAATGCTCGCCAAATGAGCCGTAGCTTGAGAAATCTGTGATGCTAGCCCCCCCCCCCAGACCATTCTGGGCCCACTGTCGAAGTAAGGTCTTAACTATTTTACAACGTGTGACAAGCTGATAAAGAGGAGATCCTGAAACCGGATAGTTCCAGGCCTGTGCTATGAGCTGGTAGCACTGGTCGTAGTGAAGCCAATAGGCCTCGAATTTAAAGCTTTTGGGTTTGGGCTGCTGTGCTTGTCGAGGGAAAAGGATGCAAGGTCCATGATCCGATGCCATAATCGGTAGATTGAGAAGGTAGGAATTTGCATAAGTAGAAAGCCAAAGTGGATTAGCGAAGCATCTATCAAGACGCTCGTACGTACTTCCTGAAGTACGATTACTAGACCACGTGTATTTGGAGCCACGGAATGGAACTTCAGCAAGGTTGCAATTCACTAAAAGCCGTCTAAACGCTGAAGCTCCAGGAGGATTTCGAGACATAGCAGGGACTAACGGGGACAGTTTGTCCGAGTAAGACAAGATTTGATTAAAGTCCCCTAAACAGACAAGAGGCTCAGAGATAGGAGCAAGGATGCTTTCCAACAGTGCCCATGTCGTGGGACGATCAGGCATTGCCGGAGCACCATAGACACAAGCCAGGAACCAGGACCCCTGATTCCCACTAAATTTACCTAAAATCAGGTGTTTAGATCTGTGGATGATAGAAAACGCAACAGAAGGTTTCCAAGCAACGAGGAGACCGCCGCTCAATCCTTCACTGTCAATGCCATCAAAGTGGGGGTAACCCCATGGACGGACAAGGGAAGAAGCTTGGTGGACCGTGGTCTTAGTTTCAGAAAGGAAGAGAAAGCTAGGTTTGTAATCTAGGGCAATTTTGCGCGTGGTATGAACTGTGAGGGAGTGCCCTAAACCTCGACAGTTCCACGCAAAGGTCGTCAGGGCGACTGCCGTGACTGTTGAGGGACAGTCACGGGTAACCCATAAGTACATGAATTAAGTAGAGGGGAGTGTGCAGTGTGTTTTTGTTGTGCAGTGTGTGATGGTGAACATGTAAAAGAAGCAGGATCATTAATCTTAACAGGGCCAGACATTAACAGTAAAACTTTCGACTTACCGACACCGTGGGAGGGAAGAGAGACTGCAGAAGAAGAGCGTTTGACTCCTCGGATCCGAACTAGGAAATGACACAATTATCCCTAATATATCCACAACATTAATTGGTGAGCTGCACCATATAATTATGTGCGTGAAGTAGAGATAGAAAGGTAAAATGCAATTTTTTTAATAGCAATGCCTATTCTCTTTGATGAGAAAAATATGATATGGAGAAAATACATAAACAATAATTGGCTCACGCGTGACATGCTCTTGACGAGGGGAGTAGCATCTTGGTATTAACTTAGTGCTTGCGAAACACCTAATTTTTCTCCCTTGATAAAGAGGGTGGAAAGTGGAAACATAGGAGGGTGCTTGAGATTCTTTCCTTCCCCTCATTCAGATAAGAAAAAAGAAAAACCATAACCTGTGAAAACAAAAGTTGTGGCTGCAAATTGCTCACAAAGGTTTCTTGTACCCCACTACTCTCTATTAAGGAGATTGAGTCCTCTTGATTTAATTTTACCAAAAATAATGGGTGTACTTGTAGAAACCAAATCAAAGAGTACCAAAGCCGTTTTTTGATTCTTTGTAAAGATAAAGCAAACACAGTCTATAGAAACCCCAAGAAACACCCCCTGTGCCCTTGGCTCAAAATACCCACCTCATAATACTGAAAAAGAACAAGCAATATGAAAGAGATAAGATTAATTACAATCCCCTGTTTTCATATGTAGATAGAGCAGAGGGGAGAGAGACAGAGAGAGGGAGAGAGAGAGAGAGAGAGAGAGAGAGAGAGAGAGAGAGAGAAGGAGAGAGTTTGTGATCAAAGTGGGGGTGTTGTTGGGATTGAGGTTTTGGGAAGTTTGTTCTTGGTTGAGAGATGACAAGTGGTGGGTGTAACATAGTATGGTTCAGAAGAGATCTGAGGGTTGAAGACAACCCAGCTCTAGCTGCAGGAGTGAGAGCTGGTGCTGTGATTCCACTCTACATCTGGGCACCTGAAGAAGAAGGCCACTATTACCCAGGAAGGGTTTCAAGGTGGTGGCTTAAGCACAGTTTGGCTCATCTTGATTCATCTCTCAGAAGCTTTGGGACTTCTCTTGTCACCAGAAGATCTACTGATACTGTTGCTACCCTCCTTGAGGTTGTCAAATCAACTGGGGCTACTCAGCTCTTCTTCAATCATTTATATGGTCAGTCTTAAATTGGGATTTTTGTTTACCCCCTATGTTTCTATTTATTTAATGATGTTTCAGTTTCAGTTTTTCTCATTCTTGCCTGCAGAATCTGTGATTTTGATATTACTTGTCATATTATGTGCTTATTGTTCAATCAATTGAGAATCAGAGTTATGGTGGTTGAGTTATTGCACTGGTCCATAGCTTGAGGGAAAGAAAGAGAAATTAATTTGCTACTGTTTTAGGCATATTTTGAGGTTATTAGAGCAATACTTGAATAGAGATCTAGAATTCATGTGTTTGTTTTTTTACCATCCCAAGTATTTGAGATCAAGTCTTCTTGAGTTGAGAATGGTAGTACTAAATTTCTTTGCGATAAGCATATAATTCAGTGGATATCATGTGCAGCTACGAGTTTCTTGACATATGGGCTCAACTGATTACATTTTTTCGCAATCAAGTTCTTTATATATTTACGAAAGAGGATTTGTTATAGAATTGTCTATGTTGACTTTTTATTTGCATTTCCTGTGCTTCTTTTTAGATCCGTTCTCGCTTGTTAGGGATCACAAGGCAAAAGAGGCCTTATCTGCCCAAGGGATAGCCGTGCGTACCTTCAATGCAGACTTGCTCTATGAGCCTTGGGAAGTTCTTAATGACCAAGGTCACCCCTTTGACACCTTTCAGGCTTTCTGGGAGAGGTGCCTAAGCATGCCATATGACCCAGAATCCCCACTACTCCCACCTAAGAGGATACTCCCAGGTGCGTGTTTGGCTTTCAAGGATATAGATTTGATGAGATTTGGCCAAGTTTTCATTCATTTTGCTAATACCCTTTTTTGCATTATTTCAGGTGATGTATCCAGATGCCATTCAGACACACTGGTGTTTGAGGATGAATCAGAGAAAGGAAGCAACGCACTTCTTGCTAGAGCATGGTCACCTGGGTGGAGGAACGCCGATAAAGCACTCACAGCCTTCATTAACGGCCCTTTACTGGAATATTCCATTAACCGCAGAAAGGCTGATAGTGCGACAACCTCATTTCTATCACCTCATTTACATTTCGGAGAAGTGAGTGTGCGCAAAGTTTTCCATCTTGTTCGCATTAAGCAAGTGATGTGGGCTAACGAAGGGAACATTGCTGGGGAAGAGAGTGTTAATCTGTTCCTCAAGTCGATTGGCCTGAGGGAATACTCAAGATACATAAGTTTCAACCACCCTTACAGCCACGAAAGACCTCTTCTTGGACACCTCAAGTTCTTCCCTTGGATCATTGATGAGGATTATTTTAAGGCGTGGAGACAAGGTAGGACTGGTTATCCGTTGGTTGATGCTGGAATGAGAGAATTGTGGGCCACTGGATGGCTGCACGACCGTATACGAGTCGTGGTATCTAGTTTCTTCGTGAAGGTTCTACAGCTTCCTTGGCGATGGGGAATGAAATACTTTTGGGATACTTTGTTAGATGCTGACCTCGAGAGCGATGCTCTTGGGTGGCAGTACATATCCGGCACCATCCCTGATGGCCGCGATTTTGATCGCATAGATAATCCCCAGGTAATTCAATAGTTTTTTTTTAACCTATTTAGTTATTGTTTTCGGCCCTCTGGGCTCTGTCAATTGGACATAAGGTTGTGATTGCAACATTTGGCTCTAATACTTTTCAGACATCTGATGCCAAATATTTGACTACGCATATGGCAACTGAACTTGTAAGAACCTAGTAGATAATTTTCCTCTCAAATATTTGTTTAGAATAGTGGTTTTTCCCACACTGGGACTTTGTCTGTTTCCTCTGTGCCTTATAAGATACTTGAGCTACTTCCCTCATTGCCAGTTCTACAGTCCGTGTGTTTGTCTGCTGTTTCACACCCTACGCGTGAGGGGTGTGAGAATCGTTGTTTGTCCCACATTGGGACTTTGCACCCGTTTGGTAATGCTTTTTCTTTCTAGAACGCTGCTTTTCGAACCTAAAAGCAGTATTAATGTGTTTGGTAATAAATGTGTATTATTTATTAAATGGGTTGCTTTCCAGGAATCCTAGGACTTGCTTTTCGATAAATGTATTATTTGACATTCTTATCCGTTAATTAATGGCAATAGTTATTTATTGTAATAACACTATTTAACATTAGCAGCAATTCTAAAACACTAATTGCCAACACAGAATGCCCAAAGTGCATTCCCGCAGCAGCTTAAATATGGAATTTACCAAACACTTTTTGCGTATATTTCCACAGAAACTTTCTCACAGTACTTCCTACACAGTAGCTTTACCAAACTAGCCCTTTGTCTGTTTCGTTTGTGCCGAATAAGATACTTGGACTACTCCCCTCATTGCCATTTTGTTTTAAGGTGGAATCGCATGGATTCTTTACAATATTAATGTTTTTGTTCATTTTGTTTCAGTTTGAGGGGTACAAATGCGATCCCAACGGCGAATACGTACGCCGGTGGTTACCAGAGCTCTCCAGGCTTCCGACAGAGTGGATACACCACCCATGGAACGCCCCAGAATCGGTACTCCAAGCTGCCGGGATCGAGCTAGGTTCAAACTACCCTCGACCCATTGTAGAGATAGAAGCCGCAGAAGTCAGGTTAGAAGAAGCCCTCTGTGAAATGTGGCATCTGGAAGCGGCTTCAAGAGCTGCCGTGGAGAATGGGACCGAAGAAGGCCTTGGAGACTCCGAGTCCATGCCGATTGCTTTCCCCGCAGATATGCAAATTGATGTTGTCCATGAACCTATCCGGAACAACAACCCCGCTAACGGTCGGCGGTACGAAGACCAAATGGTCCCTAGCATGACTTTTTCTTTGTTGAGGGTTGAAGAAGGTGAAGTTTCTTCTGATCTCCGCAACTCTGCAGCAGAAAGTAGAGGAGAAGTTCCAATAAGCATGAACCAAGCACCAGGAATGGAAGCAGTGGACGAAGGAGATATGCAAATAGTTCGAGAGAACGCTGTCACACCACAATTCAATGTTACTGCTAGGCTGCTGAGAGATGCTGAAGATTCCACAGCTGAATCGTCGAGTAGTATAAGGAGTGGGAGGGATGGAGGTATAGTTCCAGTGTGGTCACCTTCAAATTCGAGCTATTCTGAAGAAAATGGTATGGGAGGTAGCTCATCTTACTTGCAGAGTCATCCGCAATCTCACCAGCTAATGAACTGGAGAAGGCTTCCTCAGACAGGGTGAGAGCTAAGAAGCATTAAGGTAGGCTACTAGATTTTGGCTTTTCAGTATCGTTCGATTCATTGAACTATGCTAGGTAGCTTCAAGTTAAGAAATGAAATGAACTTGGTTTCATCTTTTTTAAACGGTCCTTATTTGTATGAACTTGTCGGATCAAAATGATACCTAGTGATTGCAGATAATAATATTCCTTGAAACTGTAAAACAACAGTACCTCCATTTCTTCTCTTTCGTCCTGGTATGACTTTTTAACCCGTAATTGGGTCACTTTGACTCGGTGAGTTGGATAGCAAAACAATGTAATCTTTTGGCAATTTTTCCATGCAAAGATTACCAAATTCTTGCATCCTTTTTTCCTAATCAAATATCGGGTCTGAAGTGATCAAGTAGGCTGAAAGAGAAGAAACAGAGGTAGTACCTTTGAAGGGTACATTCTGAAATGGTTTTAGGTCATGTTAATGTCGGACTATACTTATGTTAAATGACGATGATTTAAACTGTTATCAGGTGAATGTGACGAGAAATTGGGATGGTTGATAAGGAGCCAGTGAAGCCTTTGTCGTGGGTTGACCGAGATGGTGATTGATTCGGTCTTCATCCTCTCTGTATATACTGGAAATCGAGCAGGGTCGTCGTCTATATCGTCTCTATTTATCTATCTCCTTGTACAATATTTGTCACCATTGTATAGTACTAAGGATGATTTTGTATGGGAGAAAGGAGGGTTATACTTGGGATATTTGATCCTGCAATAAACCAGGTTTGTGTTTTCCCCCTTCCATTCAGTAGAGAATGTAGTAACCTCAGTTCAGTCATTCACTAGTGCTAGTTCCTGTTATTTTTCGCCTCATTGGAGGATTTGTCTCATGAACAGTTCATGGTCTGAGATCTTCATATTTTAACCCTAATTTTGCCTAGTTTTGTCGAAATTTTCTCTTTGTTGGAGCTATCCAGGATGCAAAATTGATATGATAAGATTTAAGAAACGAAAAGGATCATACCAAAACTTATTTGCTACATTCATATTAATGTTACATGCTGCAAGACTTACACTAAGAGCCTGTTTGGTACCAGTTTAACAACAGGAAAAACAGTACACATCAATCTGTGTTTCTCTAAACGTCAAAACAGATGGTAAACAGCATACGAAACATGTTTTGAGGGTTCCCAAAGATGGACTAAACCCTGACGAAGAACATTTCCTCTTCCTCTTCCTCTTCCTCTTCACATTGAGTCATAAGTGTGAGTTTTCTCATTCTTCAGTTAGAACTTGTTGTCTATGGATCAGCATATATGTTGTTGTATACTGTTTGAGCACTTCTCTTTCACTTTATCCGGCTCTGGTTGTCTGAGAAGACAGTAAACCAAAGACGCGGCAATAGCCCCCAAAATAGGAGCTACCACAAACACCCACAGATTCTTATAAACACCACAAGCAATAGCAGGGCCAATACTCCTTGATGGGTTCATTGAAGCACCAGTTATCGGCCTGTACAACGCGATAAAATTGGATTAAAAAACATCACATTGAAACGGATACGAGCAGAAAACTGTGGGAAAGAGTCATTTACCCGGCGATGAGGACATTGAATAAAACTGTAGATCCTATCGCGACTCCACATAGCTCTTTGTTCTGCAATGTTCATTCAAATTCAGTTTCTTTAAGTCTCATTGAAAACTTGAAGTCAGAAACAGAAACAGAAACAGAAACAGAAACAGAAACAGAAGCAGAAACCTACCGCTCTGTGATCTGTAGCGACACTGCAGATCGTGGACATGAGGAAGAAAGTGATGATGAACTCCCAAATAATTGCTTCAAGATCAGAAGTTGAAGACGAGTACCGAGTAAGTGTAGGTCGTATGTCACCTTGGTCGTTGAATAGAACTCTTAGGGTGAGGCAAGCCAGTGTTGCACCCAAAAGCTGAGCCAATACATACATAGATACCTGCAAAAGCATCTCCTGTCAAAATTTGAGTGACAAAACACTAGAACAATTAACCTTAATCAATAGCAAAAAACAATGAAGAATGGTTGTCTAATTACTTGTAGCAATGGAAATTTACGGGTAGCCGCTAATGCGATGGTCACAGCGGGGTTGACATGAGCGCCAGAAATGTGGCCGAACGTGTATATGACCACCATTAGTGCCAGACCCCAGACAAGGGCTATTCCCACAATGGTGAGATTCTTTTCTCTATCAACCAGCGCCGCTCCACAACCAGCAAATATAAGAGTATATGTACCTAGTAACTCCGCTAACACCTGCTCATAATTGTGAACATATAAGCTCTGTGTTTGGAAAGCTACAATGATAAGAACACACGAGTGAAGAACGAAGAAGATACCTTTTGGAAAGTACTAGGAGATAGAGCAGAATCCAGGATGGATTTTCCTTGGGTAGAAATAGGATGTTTTGGCGTCTGGGAGATGACTTCAAGTGAGTTGATTTCAGCCATTTTGTGAGAAAAAGTGGTAATAGAAGTGGTTACAACGGGTGAGGCGCGCTCTATATAGTAGTGCTCGTCTCTGTGGGTGCTAATTTACGTTACGGTAACTGCTAATTTTGGTAATTTTTCCTTCTGTCACGTTTGGTTTATATGTTATTTTTGTGATAAGTTGAAGCATTCAAAGAAAGTGATACTCATTCCAGGAATCATATGATATTTACAGGATTTAAATTTGTAAAAGCTAATGTAATGTGAGGATTCCAAGTGTTGTCATGCAAAGGTTGTCTAGTTAAAAGACAGATGGAAAATGTCATGTGAGAGGATAATGTTTTGAGATTTTTATTTATTTATCAGATTATGTTCTGTTCTTCACATTCTTGGCCGGCTAGAATGGAGTGATTAGATAAAGCTCGAGTATGAACTGATCAATGGCATCCTCTGAAAGCAACTACTCAAGGTAGAGATCAAAATTGAATGAAGTGGACAGAAGAAAACAAAGGTGAACACAAGTGGGAAGTGTCTCAAATTTGAAGATATCATAATATCCGGTCGAGATATGCTTATAGTAGTACCATTTAGTGTTTCATTTATTTTTCTTCTTGTATAGCATCTATTCTAGGCTTCTAGCCTTTGCTACTTGATGCATAAAACAAAAAAGTGAATTTTACCTTCCTCCGGTGAGAGAGATGTTTAGGGTTTCCCCTCTCCTCTGTCGCCCCCTTCGTGGCTCATTGTGGAGCCGTCGTCCCTAGTGTGGCGAGTTGCAGTGTTGTTGCATTCTCTCAGTCTATCTCTCCTCCACACCTTCTCACCGGATTCGTATGTCGTATGTCGAGTCATCCACAATATCTAGATTTATTTAGTTCGATCCGTTCCACAATTTTGTGGATCTGATAAATTGTTTTGTCGTCAACGAGGCTTGAACCTGTGACCTCATGCAGGGGCTTCCAACGTTCTACCACTTGAGTTACCACCCTAGCTGCAATATTCAAGCTGCTTTAAATATGTACAAGTAATACATTAAAATTAATACATAATCATTATTTAGTATATTTTTTAGTTAACTTACAAAAACTCTTTCTCCCTATATCAAAATTGTACATCGAAAGTTGTACATGCTTCGAAATTCTCTCTCTAGAGTCTCTCTCTAGGAAGAGCGTCCAGGTAACAATGGCGACGATCTCCGACGAGGATGGCTGGATCAATCGAATCCATCTATCTGCAAAGGAGGAAACGGAGGTGGTGATTAGAAAAGAGGTTTGTAACAAGGTAAAGAAAGACTGGAAACTTTGCCTGATAGAGAGATTCGTAGGAGAAGAGAAAGTTGACCAGCAGGGTATGAAGGAACTATTCAGACGGGTCTCGTGCCCGGAGGACGACTTGAAGATCATGGAAGTTGGAGGAAATACCATCATCTACAGATTCGAGAGCAAAGAGTCAATGGAACGAGCATTCTTTGGAGGACCATGGAGTTTCGATGGACAACTTCTACTCCTCAAAGAGTGGGATATAAGGTCGGATGTGTCTAAATGTGTATTCAATGACGTCTGAGTTTGGTTCCAGATCCTAGGCATACCAACACATCTTCTCCACAAAGGTGTGGGTGAACTAATTGTGGCGTCAGTTGGTGAAGTTGGTAAAGTCCTAGTGCATCTGGAAGGAGATGAGGCAGACCGGTGTGTCAGAGTACGTACGATGATCAAAACTCACAAACCACTAAGAAGACGTGCTAAAGTCCGTACTGAAGACGGTGAACACTTTTGTGTAAATCTCAAGTATGAGAGGATCCCAAGTGTGTGTAACTGGTGCGGCCTGATAGATCACAAATCTGAAAGATGTCCAAAGCGAAGTAAAATGATCCAGGCGGAGATGGAACCTGAGTACGGACCATGGGTCCTCGGAAGGCAAGCCGGAAAGCGGAAGAGCCCGACTTCCGGGGACCAAGGCGGCAAACGGAGAACAAGTGAGGGGCAAAACCGGAACTCTGCTAAAGGAAAGGTTTTGACTTCTCAAGATAAGGATGTTTCTAAAATAAAAGATTTTGATAAGCCAAAACAGATCAGGCAATCAAAGGTAATATCTCCCAATCAATCAGAAGATATAATGGAAGTGGGGTCAAATCAGATTGGCACTAATCCTTTTTCTAGTGTCAGCATTCAGCTAGATAAGGAGAATCACCAACTGATAAGGAAAAGTCAAGCAGCCTCCTTAATCCTTTTGCTCACTGTGAGAGTAACAAAGGAAAAGGGATAAGTCCAACCCAAGGAAAGGGCTCGAAAAGGAAGATTCTGAGTATCAAAGATAAAGCCCGAAGGAAAATGCAATCATCTGAAGCAGTGAATGATCATCAAAATCCTAGCAAAAGGAAACCTGGATCGGCAATCATTGGGGTTACCGAAAAGGGTCTAATTGCAGGAGGTGGAAAGAGAAACTGCTCAGAGAAAGAAGGAATAGAGGAGAGTACCGCACCACCGAATGAAGGAATGGAAGCAGAAGACGACAAAGGAATGGAGTACGAAGCAAACGAAAATCAAAACCCAAATCTACCAGAGGCAGAGTCTGCTTGGCAGCTCTGCCTAGCCCAATGAGTCTTTTGAGCTGGAGCGTGCGAGGGCTTGGGAACCCTTGCAACGTTCTATCCCTTTGCAATATTGTAAACGAAAGCCGCCCCAATCTTATCTTCCTCATGGAAACAAGATTGTCAGCAACAGAGATGGAACCAATCAGAAGGAAAACTAGGTATGCAAATGGAGCTTTCGTCGACAGCTGGGGAAGAAGCGGTGGACTGGCTCTGTTATGGGATGATAGCACGGATGTTACTATCTATCAAACCCATATAAGTTTCATTCATTGTTCAGTCAAACTAAGAACGATGGATGAGAACTGGCTCCTAACGGGATTATACAAGGATCCTGAAAGGAGTGAAAGACACCATTCGTGGAACCTCCTCTGACGTCATGCTCCTTGGTGTGTGGTGGGAGACTTCAACGAAGTCATGTCTCAAAAGGAGAAAGAAGGGGGGAGGGATGTTACAGGATCCCAGACAAACCCCTTCAAAGAAGCACTACGTGATTGTGATCTAAAAGATCTAGGGTTTTTCGGAAATCCCTTTACATGGAGCAATAAGCAAGAAGATGGAGGAAACATCCGAGAAAGGCTGGATAGAGTTGTAGCCAACCTCAAATGGAGACTGAAGTTTGGGAATGCCAGATTTGATCATCTGGTAAGCTCAACCTCGGATCATAACCCCATAGAACTCAAGATGGAGGTTATTCAGCAACCACATATTGAGTTCATGGAAAAAAGGTTCTATTTTGAATCCACTTGGATGCAAAACGGTGAATGTGACGACGGTGTTAAACAAAGCTGGTCCACGGGAGGACCCACGCTCACTGGAAAAATTAAATTTTTGTGCAACGGATTTACAGAACTGGATCAAATCCCACTTTGGGAATCTGCGTGGAAAAATCAAGGATAAGAAAAGACAGCTAGCCAAGCTAGAAAATAAGAGGCAGAGTAAGTTGGTGGTGACCAAAATCAGGGAGACCAGGAATGATCTCAACAGCCTGCTCAAAAAAGAAGAAGATTATTGGCACCAAAGATCAAGGATCGAGTGGTTAAAAAGCGGTGATAAAAACACGGCTTTCTTCCACCAAAAAGTGTCAGCAAGAAAGGCAAGGAACACTATGAATGGTATTGAAGATGCTGAAGGGTATTAGCGTACGGAGGATGCGGAAATCATCCAGACCCTATCACAACATTTCAGCAATTTGTTCCAATCTTCTAACCCCACAGAAGAGGATATGGAGGGTATGTTAAATTTTGTTGATGTTAGCATTTCGGATGATGAAAGAAACTTTATGGAACAACCTTACACCATCCAAGAAGTCACAGAAAGTCTTATGCAGATGGGCCCATTAAAAGCGCCGGGTATTGACGGTTTCCCGGCTGCTTTTTACCAAAGATATTGGACGTATTTACAAGAAGAAGTTGGAGGTTGTGTTCTAGCAATCCTGAACGGCGAGGAGAGTGTAGGTGATTACAATCACACAATCCTGGCCTTAATCCCAAAGTTAAAGCAGATCCGTACCCCAGCGGACCTGAGACCAATCAGCCTATGTACAATCATCTATAAAATGGTGGCAAAAACGATGGCCAACCGGTTGAAACAAGTTATCCCAGATGTTATTGCGGAGAGCCAGTCAGCCTTTGTTCCTGGTCAGTTGATCACCGACAATATCATCACAACGTTTGAAGTCTTGCATACGATGAAGCATACGATCAAAGGTAAAGAGGGCTTCCTTGCACTCAAAACGAACATAAGCAAAGCTTATGACCGAGTTGAGTGGCCTTTTATCACTAAGGTCCTATGTAAGTTGGGTTTCGGACCTAAGTGGATTAACCTTGTTTATGAGTAGTGCCCAAACGGGGGCTTCGTCAAGGTTGTCCCATCTCACTGTATTTGTTCTTATTTTGCGGTGAAGTTCTCTCTCGTGCTCTCACGCATCTATCTACGAGTGGTATTATTACAGGGGCTGCTACGTCGAGAGGAGGTCCTAAAGTCACCCACCTCTTTTTTGCCGACGACAGAATGTTATTTACAAAAGCTACAGAAAAGGAAGCTCAAGCCCTAACTACACTTCTACATGACAACGAGAAGGCTACGGGACAACAAGTGAACCTATCTAAATATTCAGTAGTGTTCTCAAGCAATGTCTCGGACCAATTCAGTAAGCAGCTTGGACATATGTTAGGGGTGAAGGTTGATAAGCTCCATGACCGATACCTGGGTCTCCCAACGGAAATGGGACGGAAAAAGATGGTCAATTCAAGAAATTTTGAAGAAAGAGTGCAAGCAAAAATGAATAATTGGAAGGAAAGATACCTGAATCCTGATGGAAAAGAAACGCTGCTGAAGGCTGTGATTGAAGCAATCCCAACCTAATCAATGAGCTGCTTCCAGCTCCCAACTCTACTCACGGACAGAATTGAAGCAAAGATGGCCCAGTTTTGGTGGGGCTCAGCAGAAATAAAAAAGAAGATGTCATGGATTGCGTGGGATAAAATGAAGAAAAGAAAATCAGATGGGGGTCTGGGTTTTCGTCATTTAAAACAGTTCAACATTGCAATGCTTAGAAAGCAATTTTGGAGAATTTTAAACCACCCCGATACCCTAAACGCTAAAGTGTTACGACACAATTACTTTAGAGATACCGGTCTATTCAAAGCAGAGGTCAAGCAGGGATGTTCGTACCTCTGGCTAAGTATCCTTTCAAGTAAGGATCTGGTGATTAGTGGATGTAGATGGCGGCTGGGTAACGGGGTACAACTGGATGCGTTTAAGGACAGTGGCTATACCGTCCATATGGCTTCAAATCGTTCACCCCAAATCGAACAAGTCAAACCATCACAGTCTCGGACCTGATTACAGATGACAGAAAGTGGGATGACCACAAAATCAGAAACATATTTTGGGAAGAAGATGCTGAATAAGTTAAAAGAATTTCGATTCCTACTATTCCGGGCCCTGACAGGCTCATATGGCACTTCTCGGATCATGGTCAGTACACGGTGAAATCAGGATATCATCTGCTCATTCAACATGAAGAAATCAAGAAAAATAATAGCAGTGGTGGGTGCTCAAATACCAAATTAGATTGGTGGAAGTTCTTCTGGAGCCAAAAAATCCCCAAAAAATTCTTATACCCAGTCTACAATGAATGGAATCTTACCATTTCGCGCTAATCTGGTAAAAAGGAACATCAAAGTGGAAGAAAAATGTCCGTTTTGCAAGTCCCATCCAGAAACAGAAACTCATCTGCTAATGGAATGTGATTTCAGCAAAACGTGTTCGGAGAAACTGTTCAGTGAACAATTTGTTGAAAACATCAAGGGACCGTTTCAGATTTGGTTTCCCCATGTGTTCGTAGATGGGAACCATGAAGAAAGAAGGAAGATGACAGTTCTAATTCACTAGATCTGGAATTCCAGAAACTCCCTCATCTTCAAGAATCACAAGAAGACCGCAGATCTGGTTGTTTCGGACACGTCTAAGCTCTTGGAGGACTTCCAAGAACACATGCAGAACACTTCTCACTGTCCACCGGCTCAGATCTACACCCCCCCCCCCCCCCCGACGCCAAATTTCAACAGCCGCCGAGGAGTGGGTTATCATCAATTCTGATGCCACCTGGAACCCCGCAAAGAGGACGGCAGCAAGCGGTACTGTAGTCAGAACCCATGCCGGAATATTCATCGCCGGACGTGCAAAACGACTTCCGTTCACACTCTATGCAAAAGAAACGGAGGCGGAAGCTTTACTAGAAAGCTTAAAGCTTGCAATGGAGCTTAACCTCTCAAAGATTTGGATCGAAACTGACTCTCTCTCTCTCTCTAGCTAGAGAGATGATAAATGTATGGAGAAGAGGGAAGCATCCAGATGTTACAGAAACGAGAAGGTGTATTGAAGACATCAACCAACTCCTTGGGTCAAATGGAAAGCCAAGCGGTGGTACATGTACAACGTCATCTAAACCAATTAGCAGATAGGTTAGCTCATTTTGTGATTTCTCTAGAAGATTCCCGTTCATGGTTTGGGTCTCCCCCACCTTGGGTTGTAGACCTAGTTTTTGAAGATGTAATAGGCCGTTTTGAGGCCCAATCTATCTAATCCAGTGGATTTTCCCTCCAAAAAAAAATTGTACATCGCAACAATGATATGTATTCATGTTACTATGTAGTACAAGTTAACATTATAACAAATTAAATTGAAGAAATAGTAAAATAACATAATTATAAGTATAAACGGATTGATGGAACGGATCAGGATCGACTAATGTTCGTGCAGCCCCGAGGTCAACATAGAACTCTCAAAGTGATTAGGTTTTTTTGCTATAGCCTATAGGATATAAAGTTTTTTTTTTTTTTTTTTTTTTTTTTTTTTTGCATGTGTTTTGGTTGGCGACTGGACGTTGTTGTGGTTTCTAGCCATGGTGGTAGGGGTGAATGATTTTTTAGTTTATGGGGTTTGTTGTTTTGGTTTTGTTATGAAACTCACGATCATTCACGACTCACGAACGATAACGAAAAAATGCAGCCACACAAGATTTAATATGGTTTGCTATAACAAAATATGCTAACTACGTTCACGGGCAAGAAAGACCTTTATTCACGTAAGATGAACGATTCACAATGCTTACCTACGTCCATAGGGCCTCAAAGGATCCTTTTATACACCCCCGCCCCCCCCCCCCCCCCCCCGAAACCGTCTCGAGACCCCTAAGGTAAGTTTCCATACTAAGTTGCCGCCTCCAGGATTTCTTTGTGCGAAGACACGAAGTCCTCGTGCGAAGGTCTTACTGTTTTGCAACAGAATGATGTTCCACGAACACCTTTGGCCTTGTGGGTTTCCTCTGGGTTGTCTTCGTACGAAGACCCCTTGTCTTTGTGCGAAGACCCCCTGGGGCTTCTTCTTTCGTTGATCCTTTGAGTATCTTTTATTTCAAGGCATTATTCTTACAAATCTCCACCTTTACTTGAAGTCACTCGTCTGCAACAAAGTCTTCCTCCTCCTTGCGAACAAAGCTTGTCTTCTCGCCTCCCGATGTCTACCGTCACGAAGACTCACTAAACCACGCTGGGTCTGACATGCCCCTAAGGGCTCACTGACTCATAATGTTGAGCAATTCCAGACAATTCTGGAACTTGCTCTCCGGAACCGGGTTGTTAGCAGTCCCAACCTTCATCACCTTGATCCTGCTTTCACTTCTCAGAAAATGATACCTAACGTCAATATGCTTGGTCATTTCATGATGAACCTGGTCCTTCGTCAAGCAAATTTCACTCAAGCTATCACAGTAGACTATCGCTTGATCTTGAAGTAGCCCTAGATCATTGACAATTCCCTTTAGCCAAATTGCCTCCTTTGGTGCTTCCGTTAGAGCCATATACTCCACCTCCGTGGTGGACAAAGTCACCGTCGGCTGTAGCGTCGCCTTCCAACTCACAACAGATTCTCATAGAGAAAACACATAGCCAGTCATTGATCTTCTACTATCAACATCCTCTGCATAGTCCGCGTTTGAAAACCCAACTACCAAGATGTCTCCACTAGCCCCATAACATAGGCCAATGTCTGACGTACCCTCAAGGTTTTGAATATGCGCTTCACCGCCTGCCAATGGTCCCTACTTGGATGAGCCATAAAACGACTAACCACACTAAGAGCGAATGCTATGTCTGGTCGAGTACAGACCATAGCATACATGAGACTTCCAACAACGCTAGCATATAGAACCTTGGATATGTACCCCTCCTCCTCAGTATGAACCTTGACATTCCAAGGTTTTTGTTAGTTCCCATACGAGTATCTATTGAAAGGGGAGTAAGCAGGTAGAAATGCAGCACATATACTCTAGAAGGGGGGTTGAATAGAGTATGCCAACTTTTTGTAAAACTTGCAAAGATAAGAGTTTCTGAGAAGAACAGTGAAGTTCAAGGCCTTGAAAACAGTTTCAAGCCTTTGGAAAACGGTTTGAATGAAATACAGTCAAGTCTTTTTCAAGGCCTTGAAAAGAGTTTCAAACCCTTGAAAACAGACTAGTTTGAATGCTGTAAAAACTAAGTATGAGAATGAAAATGTAAATGCAAGAGATACATGATTTATAGAGTTCAATCCACTTAGACCTACGTCTCTACCTCAGGGATCTTCTCCCTGTACGATTTTCAACACAATTCTTATTAATCAAAAGCTAAGCCCTAGATCTCAAGCACAGAGATATGCCATACTCTGTTACAGCTTGTGGTTCTCTCTAACCTATCTAGTACCTGCTCTAGCTAACTGATTAACTAAGAATTCTCTATTGTTCACTTTGAACAATCTTTGAGAATGAGAGCTAGAAGTAGTATAAGAATGATATACAAATTGAGTACAAGTGAGAAGAACACTGGAAGTGTAAAACTGCAGTGAAGAATGCAGTGATCTTCTGTGAGATGGATTGCGAGAATGATGTGCTTCGTTGATGCTTGTCAATCCTAAAAATATGTCTCTATTTTCTCCCGTTGAGTGTTGTGTGTATTGCTTCAAAATGAGCTCTATTTATACAGCTCAGATGCACTGCAAATCTTCCCTGATTTTCAGCAACAACCTTCCTGTTTTGTAGGCAACAACTTTGACTCTTTTAACAGCCTTCTCCAACGGATAGTTGATCATAATCTTCATAGATATTGTTCTGATCTTGTCTTTAAACAGATTGAGAAGCTGTCAAGAGTGTCTGATTGATCACAGAATCACATTTTCTCCATATTTCATTTCCTGCAAAATCCAGATTAGGAAACCAATCCTGCAAACTAGGAAATAATATTTCCCTGCAAAACTGAGTTAAACAGGTTAAAAAAATGAGGTCTATGTGAATTATAAGCTTTTTTTTCATCATCAAGTAATTACAGATCACAACTAGGGGTGAGAGAGTTAGAATAATATCAGAAGAACTTAGGAAAAACTCCCCCTTAGAATATGCATACAGGTCAGACAGTTCCAAGGCTTTGAACATTGTTTCAAGGCCTTGAAATAGCTCTTTCAAGCCTGTGAAACCTGATTCAAGGCTTTGAAAATTCGTTCAAGGCCTTGAAATAGCTCTGTATTTCAAGCCTGTGAAACCTGTGAACTTACAATCTCCCCCTTGATGAAAGACAAAACCTCAATCTTTTTTAATCTTAGTTTCTGTAAAGCTATTGATTAGCACACAGCACAAACAGTAGTAACACATAAGTTCCAAAAAGATCCAACTTATTCAATAATAAACATAAGCAGAAAAACACATAAGTCCAAATAATCCTATTGACCAAAAAGATAGGTCACTAAAATATAAAAACAACCTAAGATTTCTCCCCCTTTTTGACTTCCATTAAAAAGAATGAGAAAATGTTGGATCAGAGTCTTTGGAAAATTTTGAAAATAGACTTAAAAGAAGTGGGAAAGAAAGAGTGGGCAAGAGTTTATGGGGTTGGGTCTTCATCTTCATCGTGATCTCCTTCTTCTTCCTCACTATCTTCATCAATAGCCTGGTCTTCTTGTTGTACCACATCAATTTCCTCAATGATGGAAATAATTTTCTCTATAACACTACTGAACAGGAAGGTGAGTCCCTCTAAAGATTTTCTTCCATTCTTAAGTTTCTTCTTCACATACACCTTCTTCTGTTGTGCAGAGGAAATTTCGTGATGATCTTTCCTTCAAGTGTTTGATACAGTCTCAGCTTCTTGAAGATCTTTCTCATGTCTTCCTTTTGTGGACACATAATACACTCAATAGGAACCTGAAGTAGTATATGAATCCGAGTCTGGAATGAGGATTTCTTTTCCTTTTCCCTTGATCCCTGTGTATGCCTTTTTATTGTCCTTCTTAGGGCTTCCAATATGAATTCCCTTCTGATTCTCTTGTGTAGTCCCCATGGTCTTTTTCTTCTTGCCTATCACTAGAAACTGGTCCTTCTTCACCATCTTCTTGGGAGGTAAAGACTCGTGTTCATCATCAGTAGACCCAATTGATTCTGAGTCTTCACTGATATCTTGAATCTCTTCTACAGAGGCTTTTCTTTTATTTTCTTCTCTGCACTAGGCTTTGAACCACCGGCCATCTTGATTCTATCAGAGGCTCTTCTAGTGCTCATTAGGGTGCGGGAGAATAATAGAGAGATGCAGGAATGATACGGAGTGAAGGAGAATAGAAGAAGATAAATACTGAAAGAGTTTGAGTTTTAAAAGGAAACTGCAATATTTCTCTGATCTCAAAAGATTTGTAATGATCGGAGAAGATTCAAATCTTTGAAGCCATTGGAAATAAATATATTAGTACTATATTTGGCTAAAAAAGAATTTTGAAAAAGGTAGGGGCAATATTGAGCAAATATCTACAAAGATAGCACCCAATACTGAATGATCCAAGAATTATTGACTAACCAGTTATCAGACTTATTTTCAAGGCTTTGAAAATAAGTTCAAGGTCTTCAAATGATGTTATATTGAAACAAATAAAATCAAAACTTTGGAAATCAGTTCAAACCTTTGAAACAGATAATAACTTACCTTCCTTACCTGATGCTCTCCCTAAACAAATGCATCTTTATTTAGCATGCCTAATTCCAGCCTTAGAACTAAAAATCTTTCATCTGGCAATGGTTTAGTGAAGATATCTGCATGTTGCATGTTAGTAGAAACAAATTCAAGAACAATATCACCTTTCTCAGCATGATCTCTGATGAAATGGTGTCTGACATCAATATGCTTGGTTCTTGAATGCTGAACTGTATTCTTTGTAATTGATATTGCACTGGTGTTGTCACATTTGATGGGTATACTTATGAAATCAAATCCAAGATCTCTCAACTGCTGAGCAATCCATAACACTTGTGCCCAACAGGCTCCAGCAGCTATATATTCAGCTTCAGCTATTGACAAAGCAACTGAGTTTTGTTTCTTTGAGTACCAACTGATCAATGAGGATCCAATGAATTGGCAATTTCCTGAAGTGTTTTTCCTAACAACTTTGTAACCTGCAAAGTCAGCATCTGAAAATCCATGCAAAGAAAAATTAGAATGTCTTGGATACCAAAGCCCTAAGTCTTTGGTACCATGGAGATATCTGAATATTTTCTTCACAACACGTAAATGTGATTCCTTTGGATCAGCCTGAAATCTTGCACACATACATACACTGAAAATGATACATGGTCTACTAGAAGTAAGGTATAGTAAATCATACCTCTATAATATTTGACATTGACACTCTTACCAGATTCATCCTTATCTAAGGACAGTGTATAACTCATGGGGGTCTTGATTTCTTTGGATTGAGACATACTGTACTTGTTTAACAAGTCCCTAGTGTACTTTCTTTGATGTAGGAAGATGCCTTTCTTCAACTGATGTATTTGAAGTCCAAGGAAGAAGTTCAACTCTCCCATCATACTCATTTCCAATTCCCTGCCATAAGACTTGAGAATTCTTTGCATAAAAGATCATTAGTAGCTCCAAATAGAATATCATCAACATAAATCTGAACTACAAGTAAATCTTTCTCATGAGTCTTTATGAAAGGGTCTTGTCTACCAATCCTCTTGTGAAATCATTTTCAAGAAAAAAATTTGACAATCTTTTATACCAAACTCTTGGAGCTTGTTTCAAACCATAAAGTGATTTGTCAAGTTTTTAAACATGGTATGGAAAATTATCATAAACTTCCTCTTGCAAGTTACCATTCAAAAATGCACACTCACATCCATTTGAAATAGTTTCATGTTCTTGTAAGATGCAAAAGCAAGTAGTATTCTAATTGCTTCTAACCTGGCAACTGGAGAAAAAGTTTCCTCATAATCAATATATTACACTTGGTTGTAACCTTGAGCAACTAACCTTGCTTTGTTTCTGATCACTTTGTCATTTTCATCCAATTTTTTTCTGAACACCCATCTGGTACCAATGACAGACTTGTTTGTTGGTGGAGGAACTAGGTTCCACACCTTATTTTTTTCAAAATCATTGAGTTCACTTTGCATTGCTATAATCCAGTATGCTTCTTGTAATGCTTCCTTCACATTTTTAGGTTCTACAAGAGAGATAAAAGCATTAAAAGCACAAAGATTCTTCAACTGTGATCTTGTTTATGTACCAGTGGTTGGATCAGAGATGATGTTGTCATCTGGATGAGATGAAAGATATTTGAATCTCTTTCTTGGAGACTAGTGTTCAGGCTCTCCATATTGCTTCTCTGGTCTTGAAGTAGTATCATGATCACTCATATCTTTATAATCATCCTTGTCAAGGCTTTGATCTCTATTTTCAAGGCTTTGAGACCTGTTTTTAAGGTCTTGAAAATGGCTTCTGTTTCCTTCTGAACCTTAATTGAAACCAATAGAGTTTCAGCTTCCTCTTCTGATTCATGCTTGTTCAGATTCAAGTCAGCAAAACTTTCACTCAAAGAACCATCATGACTTTCATCAAAAATAACATGAGTACTTTCTTCAACCAGCTTGGTTATTTATTTATAAACTCTATAAGCTTTGCTAGTAAGAGAGTAACCAAGAAAGATACATTCATCACTTCTTGCATCAAACTTACCCAAGTTGTCCTTACCATTGTTGTGGACAAAACATGTGCAACCAAAGGGTTTGAAGTATGAAATGTTTGGCTTTCTCCCTTTGAAAAGTTCATAGGGGGTCTTCTTCAAGATAGGTCTGATCAAGCACCTGTTCAAAATGTAATTTGTTGTATTCACAGCTTCTGGCCAATAGTTTTTGGCAGCTTGTTTTCTAGAAGCATTATCTTGACATATCTTCAAGATTCATGTTGTTTCTTTCAACAACTCCATTCTTTTGAGGAGTTCTAGGAGCAGAGAAATTGTGAGAGATACCATGCCTTTTGGAGTTGGTGTCATCATAGGACCACAGAGATCCATATGAAGTAATTCAATAGGTCTAGTAATACTTACAAATTTCTTTAGCTTGAATGAGCTTATGGTCTGCATACCCTGAGCACAAGCTTTGCGTACTTCATCATTCTTTGAACTTGATATATGGTAATCTTCTTACCAGATCTTTGGAGATCAACTTTTTCAAGGTATGCAAGCTAATGTGATCAAGATTTCTGTGCCAAAGATTTGAATCCTCTTTCAAGGCCTTGAGACACTTCATGCTTTTACCTGTAACTTTGTTAGTCTGAAAAGTATAAACATTGTTTGATCTAAAAGCTGTGAGAATGCAATTGCCTGATTTCTCATTTTGCACCACACACTTCTCTTTATCAAAGATAACCTTATTGCCATTGTCACAAAGCTGAGATACACTAAGCAAGTTAGATTTCAAGCCATCAACTAGATATACATCAGAAATTGAATTTTCAGAATCTGTACCAACTTTACCAATACCAAGAATGTTTCATTTGCCTTTGTCACCAAGAGTAATTAAACCTTCTGATTGCTCTTTCAATTCTGAGAATAGAGATCTCTTTCCACTCATGTGTCTTGAGCAACCACTGTCCATCAACCATTTATGTTCTTTGACATTGGTGACAACCTGCAAACACCAATCACTGTCTTACCCACCTGTTAGACCAAGTGTGGAATTTGGAATCATACTCAGGATCAGCCGTGTTGGGTGGTCTGCCCCATTTAGGAACCCAAATCTGTCTGACTTGTCCCTTGAGTTGAAATGGGAAAGTGTTCCTCATTATGTGAGGGTCTCTTCTTCTGAAAGTACAAGTCATCTTAACATGACCGATTTTATCGCAAAATGACACTTAGGAGAAGTTTTGTTTCCAGCTTTCACAAATCTGGTATTGTTCTTTCTTGGAAAATTTGGATTGTATCCAATACCAGTTTTGTGAACAGACTTTGAACTTTCTTCAAGAATCAGGTTCAACTTGTGTTCTGAGCGTGCAAGCTTGACTTTTACTAATTCAGATTCTTGAATTTTCTCAGTAAGAGTATTCTTTTGTTTATCTAATTCATCAACTTGATGTCTCAGATTAACAAAACTATCACTCAGTAAAGAGTTCTCAGTGACTACTTTCTTGACTTGTGTTTTCAAGGCTTTGAAACTGGTTTTCAAGGCCTTGAAATCACTGTCAGTTTTCTTCTGAGAGATTTCAAGATTCTGATTTAGACAAACAAGTTGTAAATTCTCTTTTTCTTGCTCATGAACTTGTTTCTTTCAAAACTCTAATCTCTTTCAGATAGTCTTCTTCATTTAAAGCATTGTTCTAAGATAATCTGAGAGAGCTTCTTTTGGGTTTGAAATCAAACAGTTTACCATTACCTCAATGTTCTTTTCAGAATTTCATCATGCTTGGACATGAAGCATAGGTTGGCATGTTCTTCTTCAGATTCAGAGTCACTTGAGGTATCTGATTTACTCCATGAATATATCATAGCTTTCTTTCTCATGTCATGGTCTTTCTTATGAAAGTTCTTGCTTTTATTGTGTGGACAATATCTTATCAAGTGTCCTGCATCACCACACTCAAAGCAGTTCATGACTTTTGATTTATTTTGTGAAGAAGACTTACCTTTGTAGTCCTTCGATGATCTGTATCTTTCTATTTTGAAGTCTTTGTTTCCAAAGTTTTTCTTCGTCTTGAGAATTCTGGTCAAGGATTTGGAAATGAAAGCAAATAGATCTTCATCATCATCCTCAGTTTCAAGGCTTTGAATTTTCTCATTATCTTTGGCCTTGAGTGCTAAGTTCTTGACACCTTCTGGTAGCTCTCCATCAGCTTCATTCATGGATATTAAATTTGTCAGAAGCTTCCCTTGTAGGTCATCAATTTGTAATGATGAGAGATCTTTAGCTTCCTCAATTGCAGTAGTCTTTTGTTCCCATTTTGCATTTGGTAGACTTCTGAGAATCTTCCTCACCTTTTCTTCATTGGAAATATGTTTTCCAAGTGAATCAAGGTTATTGACTATATTTGTGAACCTTTTGAACATGTATCTGATTGACTCATCTTCATTCATCTTGAACAGCTCATATTGTCTAAGATAGATGTTGATCTTGGTTTGCTTGACTTGACTGGTTCCTTCAAATGTCACCACAAGCTTATCACAGATCTCCTTGGCAGTCTTACAGCCTGAAATCCTGTTGAATTCATCTGTACTCAAAGCACAATACAAGATGTTAATAGCTTTGTAATTCTTAGAGAATAGATGACGAAAGAGAGTCTTTAGATTCGGTAGTTTTAACCCCCATATTTCTCTGTATAGAAAGTGTGAGGTCCATTCTGAATAATGATTCATAGCTTTATGTCTTGATCAATGATGAATATTTTCATCAGAGCTTTCCAGTGAGCAAAATTATCTCAACAAAATAGTTGAGGTTTGTTAGCAGCTCTTCCATGTGAGAAACCACCATCAACTGCGGTACTCATGATCACCAGATGGTTAAATCTATACAGTGATACGGGCTCTGATACCAATTGAAAGGGAAGTAAGCAGGTATAAATGCAGCACAAATACTCTAGAAGGGGGGGTTGAATAGAGTATGCCAACTTTTTTGTAAAACTTTCAAAGATAAGAGTTTCCGAGAAGAACAGTGAAGTTGAAGGCCTTGAAAACAGTTTCAAGCCTTTGGAAAACGGTTTGAATGAAATACAGTCAAGTCTTTTTCAAGGCCTTGAAAAGAGTTTCAAACCCTTGAAAACAGACTAGTTTGAATGTTGTAAAAACTAAGTATGGGAATGAAAATGTAAATGCAAGAGACACAGGATTTATTGAGTTCAGTCCACTTGGACCTACGTCTCTACCTCAGGTATCTTCTCCCTGCAGTATTTTCAACACAATTCTTATTAATCAAAAGCTAAGCCCTAGATCTCAAGCTCAGAGATATGCCTTACTCTGTTACAGCTTGTGGTTCTCTCTAACCTATCTAGTACCTTCTCTAGCTAACTGATTAACTAAGAATTCTATATTTTCACTTTGAACAAACCTTGAGAATGAGAGCTAGAAGTAGTATAAGAATGAAATACAAATTGAGTACAAGTTAGAAGAACACTGGAAGTGTAAAACTGCAGTGAAAAATGCAGTGATCTTCTGTGACTTGGATTGTGAGAATGATATGCTTCTTTGATGCTTGTCAATCCTAAAAATATGTCTCTCTTTTTTCCCGTTGAGTGTTGTATGTGTTGCTTCAAAATGATCTCTATTTATACAACTCAGATGCTCTGCAAATCTTCCCGGATTTTCAGCAACAACCTTCCTGTTTTGTAGGCAACAACTTTGACTCTTTTAACAGCCTTCTCCAACGGATAGTTGATCATAATCTTCATATATATTGTTCTGATATTGTCTTTGAACAGATTGAGAAGCTGTCAAGAGTGTCTGATTGATCATAGAATCACATTCTCTCCATATTTCCTTTCCTGCAAAATCCAGATTAGGAAACCAATCCTGCAAACTAGAAAATAAAATTTCCCTGCAAAATTGAGTCAAACAGGTTAAACAAATGAGGTCTATGTGAATTATAAGCTTTGTTTTTTCATCATCAAGTAATAAAGATCACAACTAGGGGTGAGAGAGTTAGAGTAATATCAAAAGAACTTAAGAAAAACTCCCCCTTAGAATATGCATATAGGTCAGACAGTTTCAAGGCTTTGAACATTGTTTCAAGGCCTTGAAATAGCTCTTTCAAGCCTGTGAAACCTGATTCAAGGCCTTTAAAACTGGTTCAAGTCCTTGAAATAGCTCTGTATTTCAAGCCTGTGAAACCTGTGAACTTACATCTATAGCTTTAGCTAATAACATGCCGAATCTTGCCAATATCTTTTCGATGTATCCCTGTTGTGATAAAAAAAGCTTCTTATTCTTCCTATCTCTATAGATATCAACTCTCAAAATATTCCGAGTAGCCCCCAAATCCTTCATCTCGAATTATGTGCTAAGGGACCTCTTAGTTCTCTGGTGTCCTTGATATTCCGAGTTGTGATTAGAATATCATCCACATATAGAACTAGGTAGATACGTGATCCACTTCGCAACAACTTGTGATACACACAACAATCATACTCGCACTTGTGGTAACTAATCTTCAGCATAAAGCTATCAAACCTATTTTACCATTGCCTCGGTGACTGCTTAAGTCCATGGAGAGACATTTTCAGCTTGCACACGTGTTCTTCTTTTCCGGTAACTTAGAATCTCTGCTCATGTATATCTCTTTTCCAACTCCCCATGTAGGAAAGTTGTCTTCACGTGTAATTGCTCAAGCTCTAAGTCGTGGTGTGTCACAAAAGCTAGAAGCACCCAGATAGTAGAATTTTTGACCACCGGTGAGAAGATCTCGTTGTAGTCAACCCCTTTTTCTGACTGAACCCTCTTGCAACTAGCCTTGCTTTATAGTTGACGTCCTCTCCAGATGCAGTTCCTTCATTTCTTCTGAAAACCCACTTGCAAATGACTATCTTCCTTTCCACTGGCAATTTGACAAGCTCCCAAGTCGATTTCTTTCTAAGAGATTCCATCTCTTCTCCCAACGCATCAATCCACTGTGCTAACTCATAACTAGATATAGCGTCCTTGTAGGTGGACGGCTCGTCCTCCACCTCCTCCGCTACTTGCACTGCATATCCTACCATACCATCATCTATGTATCTTGCTGGAGACTTTATGAATCTCCTTGGTCTTCCTACAACAATACCCTGATGATCTGGTTCCTCTTGTAGAGACGCGTCCACACTATCAGACTCTTCTGCTTCTTCCTCTTCGGTTTCCGGCTGCGGTGTAGAGATTTCGGTATCCTTAGGATTAGTAGGATCCGATTATGCCTCCACCTTTATCTCTGCATCTCCAAGCTCCACCTCCACAGAATTCTTCAACATAGGACTCTCATCAAAGACTACATTTCAACTAAGTGTAATTTTGTTGTATGCCCATATCATGTATCCGTTCATACCTAACCCATGAATACTCCCTTCTTATGTCTTGGTTCTATCTTGCCATCATCAATGTGATAATATACAATGTAACCAAAGACTCTCAAATCCGAGTAATTCACTGCTCTAGCGGAGCAGACTTCCACAGGAATATAGCATCCTATACCTGTGTGCGAGCTCCGATGTATGAGATAGCATGATATGGAAACTACTTCTCCCCGAAACCTCTAGAAAGACCTCAATTCGAAAGCATAAACCTTGCCTTCGCTAAAAGTGTCTGATTCATTCTCTCGGCTACACCATTATGTTGTGGTGTGTGCCAAACGGTGTGATGGCGAGCAATACCCTGATCCTTGTGGAATCCATCAAACTATGATGAAAAAAACTCCGAGTCGTTGTCCGTGCCTAGCCTATTCACCTTCTTTCCCACCTGATTCTCTACTAGCGTCTTCCACTCATTGAATCTTGCGAAGGCTTGACTCTTTTGCTTCATCACGAATATCCAAGTCATCCTTGAGTATCGTCTATGATGCTCAGAAAATACATGTACCCGCCAATCGCCTCAACTCGAGATGGACTCCAGCAATCTGAATGGATTATAATCAAGAGTACCTTTCGTTATATGAACCGCCTTAGGAAACTTGCTAAGATGTAGCTTCTCATACACGCAGTGTTCACAAAACCCTAGGCTCTTGGGCACGTGCCCAGTGAGCCTTTCTTGTGATGTTCCTTCATTCCACGTTCACTCATATGACTGAGCCTCATATGCCACAACTTGGTTTGATCAAATTCCTTAATCTCGGTCTGAGACAACTCTGACAGAACCTATGATAGCTGAACCCTGTAGTACATACAAAACCCCATCCTTGACCCCCTTGAGTAGCACATCTGACTCCTTGTAGATGCATAACCCTCTACCTTCACCCTTGAAGCCAAATCCTTTTCTGTCGAGTAGACTCAAAGAAATCAGATTCTTTGTGAAAAGCGGTACGTGTCTAACATCCTTCAAAGTGGATGTCTTTCCATCAAACGTCTTGAATCTAACTGAACCTTTTCCTATGAACTTGCAAACAACTCCATTTTCCATATGCACAGAACCTCCAACTACACCGTTTTAGCTTGAAAATATCTCCCTGTTAGAACATATATGATAAGAAGCCCCCGAGTCAAGAAATCACGCATCCGGTTTATGCTTGACATCATCCGCCAGTAGAACGAGATCATCCTCAGACAAATTCCCCTTCTCTGCCACGGCTACAGAGCCACTATGTCCATTTTGAAATCGTTTCGGACAATCTATCTTACAGTGCCCCTTCTCCTTGCACCAAGCACAAACATTCTTGGGTAACTTAGAACCGGAGAATTTGCGTCAACCGGTTTCCATCTGTACCTGTGTATGCACCCTTATGGAACAGTTCCCTAGCATGGAGCGTCGATCTGACCTCCCATAGGGTTAAGTTTTCCTTGTTAACAATAAATGACTGAAAAAAGTTCTCGTATGATGGAGGTAACGAGATTATAACAAAAGTGCAGCATCCTAATCATCCACCTTCTCGCCAATATTACGCAAATATAAAATAATCGTACTTATTGATCAAGATGGTCCCTGAGAGCCGTACCTTCGAGCATATGCAGGGTGAAGAGTCGTTTTTAGTATCATCTTGCTATTGAGACTCTTCGTCATGTAGAGACTCTCCAACTTGAGCCAAAGCTTCGCTGCTTCCTTCTGATCTGCGATCTCGATGATCATGTCATCCGATAAGCACAACATGATAGTTGAATGTGCCTTCTCCTACAATACCATGAAATCCGATGTAGTAGCATCCATGCCTCCCTTGTACGCGGTCAAAGGTTCCCACAAACCCTGAAATTTAAGCAAGGCCTTCGTCTTTATCTTCCACAGACTGAAGTTGTCCCCTCCTTTGAACCTATCGATCTTCAACATCGATCCGGACATCATTCTTGGTGGATTAATCTCGATCTAAGCTCTGATACTAGTTTCTTATGAAACTCATGATCACTCACATCTCACGAAAGATAACGAAAGATACAATCACACAACATTTAACGTCGTTCGCTAGCACAAAATATGCTAAATACGTCCACGGGCAAGAAAGACCTTTACTCACTTGAGAAGAACGATTCACAATGCTTACATACGTTCAGAGGACCTCAAAGGATCCTTTTATACCCCCCGAAACTTCCCGAGACCCCTAACGTAAGTTTCCATACTAAGTTTCCTCCTCCGGGATTCCTTCGTTCGAAGACACGAAGTCTTCGTGTGAAGGCCTTCCCGTTTTGCGCCAGAATGTTGTTCCACAAACACCTTTGGCCTTCTGGGTTTCCTCTGGGTTGTCTTCATATGAAGACCCCTTGTCTTCGTGCGAAGACCCCCTGGTGCTTCTTCCTTCGTTGCTCCTTTATGTATCTTCTACGTCAAGGCATTATCCTTATAGGTTTTTAGTATGGCGAGACACAGCAAATGAGCTCGACCAGTTGAAAAGAGGTAATTTTATGGGCCTTGGTCGGCTTGAAGCCAAGACGATTCTTGATTATGTTGCTAGACGACAAACGACTAGATCATCGGTATGTCGACATCAAAAGCCAACTATTGATAAAACAGTGGTGAATCAGTTAGAGTCATTAAATTTGCATATTATAGCACTCACCACAACTTTTCAGTCTATCAACCTCAATGCACCAGAGCAGGTAAAAACTATTGAGCAGCAATGGTAGGATAGTGAGATCGAGCAAGGAGCACTTGAAGATGTAAACGATTTGGGGAAACACCTATCAACCAAAAAACAGACATAATCCTAACTTTAGTTGGAGCAATCCAAACAATGGGACTTATGCGCCTGGACAATATCCACAAAGTGTTCAATCACAAACACAAAAACCAGCACAGAATCCTGACATGGTGAGTCTTTTGTTAAAGACTAATAGCAAGTCAGACCAGCTTGAAAGTGACATGGAAGCAACCAAAGTATCCGTGAAGCCGCGTGAGACCCGAATCGGGCAAATAGCTAATCAATCTACACTTAGAGCACCCAAAACGTTGCCAAGCACTACTTCCATTCCACATGAGAGCGCAAAAGTCCTTACCATTTAATTGAAGAGGCTTTCCAAAAGCCTACTATTGATTTGCGAGCTTCCCTGGAAAAAAAATCAAGTGTTTGAAGACAACAAGACTTCAATAAAAAATGAGGACATTAGCACATCTATCATGATCCCCCAATCAAAAGGCATGATACATCAAAGCAGTGACCCTAAATGTATGATCTATAAAATCACTGGTGATGAGATAAAAATTCTCCCTACCCTTCAAAATTAAGAGAGAGTGGGATTCACGTATTTAAACCACTTCGTATTAACATTCCGTTAGCGGAAGCCCGCACTCATATGCCTATATAAAAAAAATTAAAGGCAGTGACTGGGAGCAAGCGAAAATTAGATGATACTGGGACTGTAACATTGAATGAATCTTCTACGAATGTTGCATCTAATAATGACTTCTCTTGAGAAAATAAAAAGCTAGAGTTCCTTTATATAGTTAATACTCCTTATTAAATACAAAATTACCCCAATACTAATCATGTCCTTACATGTATTAGTCCACTTGCAAATTAGTCCCATTAACTTTGCTTCTAGTTGCGTTATGATCCGTTTATTAATTAGTCCAACTAATTTATACCAATATCCAATTTAACCCATTCGGTTTGTGACCCCATAGGTTTCTACTTTTTTTTTATGAATACCATAGGTTTCTACTTAGTTGGTAGTAACTCTTTACTAACATGGAGAGGTGTCTAGCAACACATCCATGCCACCCAACTAATAGAAATAGTCAGTGATCTCGACAAATTTTGTGCCCAATGTTCATGTATTGTGTCATCCCTTTGTCTCTATATCCGGATTGGACACGAGACATAATAGTCACACTCGTATATCCAATCCATACTTTCTAGATCCTGGAAATATGCTTATCTGTGCAGAAAACATCAATATCTCTATATTGATTTATCTGCGTCTGGCCAGACATTCTATAAGCACCATCCCTCGAGTGGCCCATGGATATTTACTCCCATTATGTGAAAGGGACAAATCATGTCTACAGCACTACGATCTCTAAGCTTGCTTCCTATCATGCCCGATAACTACCTTTATAGTTACCCGGTTAAGGCGCAATGTTTGATAATATCAAAGAATGATATTTCACAACTAGAGTGTCTAGTGACTTCAAGTCTAAGGATTACAATACCATTAGCGCTACGAGAAGCGCTTGTTACTTTAACATAATCTAATGTAGCCTTCTCGTTGTGGGTCAGTCAAGTATGACATTACTCCTAATGCATACCCATGTGTTAGACTTGATATATCCATATCAATCTACCCACATACTAGTCTATAGTGGATTGTCATGCTAATCAATACAATGGACTGAGGATATTTAAGATAAATAACACATTGTATCTAAGTACTTCATTATATTAAATATCTCAATAAATAATAAATGAATATTCTAGCCAAACAGTGTTCGTAATAAATATAGATTGCCTCTAGGGCACCTATTCCAACAGTCTCCCATTTGTACTATAGCAAATATGGTGCATATCTTATGCCTACAGATCTAGTGTGCCCTTCATGCTTTCGCTGAACGAGCGGCTTCGTTAGTGGATCTGAAAGATTGTCATCCGTGGAATCTTGCATATCTTCACATCTCCTCAATCGATCATTTCACGAATGAGATGGAGTCTTCTAAGTACATGCTTTGATCTCTGGTGTGATCTAGGCTCCTTGGCTTATGCGATCGCCCCAGAGTTTTCATAGTACAACGCTACGGGATCCACAATTCTATGAACCACACCAAGCTCAGTGATAGACTTCTTTATCCAAATAGCCTCCCTTGTTGCGCCTGCAGCAGCAATGTACTCAGCTTCAGTTGTAGAATCAGCAACTGTATCTTTCTTGGAACTCTTCCAGCTCACAGCTCCTCCATTCAGGCAAAACACATACCCCGATTGCGATCTATAGTCATCTTTGTCGGTTTGTAAGCTTGCATGAGTGTAACCAATTACACTTAGCTCTTCCTCTCCTCAAAATATCAAGAATGCATCCTTAGTTCTTCTCAAGTACTTGAGGATGTTCTTGACAACAATCCAGTGACTCTCACCTGGATTAGAATGATATTTTCTTGCCATACTCAACGCGTACGACACATCTGGTCTAGTACACAACATGGCGTACATAATAGACCTTATGGCCGATGCATAGGGAATCATATTCATGCGGTCCTTCTCAATCTCATTGGAGGGACATTCAGCCTTCGAGAGGGTGAATTCATGCTTGCATGTTGAACTGTTTCAACACCTTGTCTATATATGTACTTTGGCTTAGGCCGAGCAGCTTTCTAGATCTATCTCTATAGATCTTGATACCAAGTATATAAGCGGCATCCCCTAAGTTCTTCATTGCGAAACACTTCTCTAACCAATCTTTAACTTATTTTGAGGTAGGAATGTGGTTTCCAATGAGTAGTATGTCATCCACATACAAGACCAGAAACACAACAGAGCTCCCACTAACCTTCTTGTACACACAGGGCTCATCTTCATTCTTGATGAAGCCAAACTCTTTGACCGCTTCATCAAAACGTCGATTCTAACTCCTAGAATCTTGCTTTAATCCATAGATGGATCGTTGTAGCTTACAAACTTTATTGGCATGCTCTGGATCCTCAAAACCCTCCGGTTGTGTCATGTACACATCCTCGAGGAGGTTTCCATATAGAAACGGTGTTTTGACATCCATCTGCGAAATCTCATAGTCATAGTGAGCTGCAATAGCAAGTAGGATTCGAATGGATTTAATCATAGCGACTGGTAAAAAGGTCTCATCATAGTTAATGCCATGAATATGTCTGTACCCTTTAGCCACCGATCGTCCCTTGTCGGCAACTAATTTTCCATCCATGTCGGTCTTCTTCTTGAGGACCCACTTGCACCCCATGGGCCGAACCCATCGGGTGGTTCTACCAAAGTCCATACTTGGTTGGAATACATGGGTTCCATTTCGGATCTCATGGCCTCAAGCCACTTATTTGAGTCTGGCCCTTTCACGGCCTCCCCATAGGTAGTAGGCTCATCATCCATGAGTGGTACGTCATCGGGCTCTGTCACGAGAAGTCCGTACCTCTCTGGCTCATGACACACCCTACACTACCTACGGATTTCCTGTGTAACCACAAACAGGTTCCTCCACAACCTTTTGTGTTCCTGCTCATGTACCATCATCGGATTACTGTTTTGTTGTTATTGAATTTCTTTAAGTTCTACAGTCCTACCACTTGCTTCTTTAGAGACGAACTCTCTTTCTAGAAACACGCCGCTCCGAGCTACAAACACTTTGTTCTCGGTTGGATTATAGAAATAAAATCCTTTCGTTTCCTTAGGATATCCCACAAATGTACACTTGTCCGCTTTGGGTCCCAGTTTGTCTGTGTGTAAACGCTTTACATAGACATCGCAACCCCAAATCTTCATATACGACACTATGGGACGCTTCCCAGTCCATATCTCATATGGTGTCTTTATGACCGATTTAGACGGAACACGGTTAATGGTGAAAGCTGCAGTCAATAGAGCATGTCCCCAAAACGATATCGGGATATCCGTTTGACAAATCATAGATTGAATCATATCCAGTAGGGTTCGATTCCTCCTATCGGACACGCCAATCCATTGTGGCGTTCTGGGTGGAGTGAGTTGGGATACTATCCCACACTCTCTAAGATACTCGTCAAACTCTTGACTCAAGTATTCTCCTCCTAGATCCGATCGTAGAGCCTTAATACTTTTGCCAAGCTGCTTCTCTACTCCATTCTTGAATTCTTTGAACAATTCAAAGGACTCGGATTTGGCCTTCATAAGGTACATAAATCCATATCTACTAAATTCATCAGTAAATGGAACGAAGTAGGTGTAACCACCCCTGGCAGGCGTGGGAAACAGTCCACATACATCAGTATGTATGAGTTCCAGTAACTCACTAGTCCTCTCACCTTTCTTATTGAAAGGGGACTTTGTAATTTTTTCCAATAAACAAGAATCACATGTCTCATATGATTCCAAATCAAATGAGTCTAGGAATCAACCTTTATGGAGTCTAGATATGTGTTTCGCATTTATATGGCCTACACGACATTGCCATAGATAAGTAGTATTTAAAATAATAATTTTAATCCTCTTGGAATTTATGTTATAGATGACATTATTTAGATCAAGGATATACAATCCATTAGAAAAATGCACACGAAAATAGTGCATACTATCAAAATAAATGGATCAACATTTGTCCTTTATTGAAATAGAAAAAACTTTCTCGTCCAAACAAGATTTAGAAATAATGTTTCCGCTCATAGCAGGCAATTAACAGCAATTGTCTAATTCTAAAATAAGCCCTGAAGGCAGAGATAACTCATAAACGCCTATAGCTAATGCAGAAACTCTTGATCCATTCCCGACGCGCAAGTCTATCTCCCCTTTAGCCAATCTTCTAATTCTTTTCAAATCCGGCACATTTCGACAAATGTGAGATCCACATCCAGTATCCAATACCCAAGATGAAGAAATAGATAGATTGACATCTACAACAAAAATACCTGGTGGCGGTGGAATCACTATTCCAAGCTTTTAATCCTTCAGATATTTAGGGCAATTCCTCCTCCAGTGACCCGGCTGGCTACAATAGTGACACTCACCCTTAGCCACGCCCCCAGTAGGTTTTCACGCTTCCTTGGATTTTGCAACTTTCTTGCGCTTTCCTTTGGAAGTAGAGACAACTCCCTTATCCTTCCTTTTATTGTCCATCAGTATGGCCTTGCCTTTGCCTTTATTGATGCTTTGTTCAGCTGTCCTTAGCATGTCCTCATTCATGTTATAGTTCATGATGAACTGGTTATAACTGTCAGGCAACGATTGCAAGATGAGATCTGTTGCCAACTCTTGGCCGAATGGGAAGCCTAACCTTTTGAGGTTCTCTATGTATCCGATCATACGGAGTACATGAGGCCCGACTGGGTTCCCTTTTGCGAGATTGATCTTGAACAGTGCTTTGGACACCTCATGCCGCTCATGCCTTGCATGTTCTTGAAACAACTGTATCAAGTGTTCGATCATATTGTAGGCTTCCATGTTCTCATGTTTCTTCTGGAGCTCAGAGGTCATGGAATGAGACAAGTCACATCATTAGAATCATCCACATGTTTCTGATGTGCTCTCACGGAAGCTAGAACAGTGTCATCCTCGGGTTGTTCTTGAACATGATTGTTTAAGACGTACAGTTTCTTTTCTTGCTTAAGGACGATCCTTAAGTTTGTGTACCAGTCAAAGAAATTTATTCCAGACAACTTGTCATTCTCAAGGACAGATCGCAGGGATGAAGTCGGTGCATGATTGTTTGCCATTGGAATTCTACAAAATGAGAAATATGAAATTTTAGTAATTTGAACAATTTAACTATATTCAACAATGCCTAGATCATTAAATATAGCTCCCACTATTTTCTCGGATTAATAGCCTTCACCATTAATGCGGAAAATATCATATATATTTTCTAGTGAGTCAAAGATCTCTTTTTCCATTCTTCTTGAGCTTGCTTTGGCAAGTCACCCAAGAATAGGCTATTTAGGTAGGAACCTTCCAATTTCATCCCATGCAACTCTTGGTCCAATTAGGTGAATAATCATTTATTCATTATCCATAGATAACACCTAATTGTCATGCCTCTAGGCACATCAATCTAATTGATCTTGCCTAGTTGCGTTCAACCTCTTACTTCAACAATCACACATTACTTGCTTGAGTCGGCGCAACACACCAAGGTGAATTAAAATCACCTTGCTTTGGCAAGCCTGAATTTTATTGGACCTTGATCATGAAGGGTGTTTAGGTAAGAGAAGGCAAAACGCAATATTTCCATTGAGGGATTTAATAGTCATTATCTTATTGCTTGGTTGATCCCATCAACTTGACCTACTTCTATGGATTGGGCAATCCACAATAAAAGATCACACTTGTTTATTATTATCTTGTTAACGTTTTGCTTGTATCCTCCATACACACAAAAATAAATAACAAGACATGAATAATAAACATCCACAATAGAAAAATTAATGTGGCATGTATATGGCCCATAGACTAAGATATTACCAAGCCAATGATAATATCTATATGCCCTAAAGTGACAAGCTCATCTCCATGTGCTTCACCATAATTGCGCGCCTAGGATGGGAGTCCTCATCGTCTCTGTGGCTTTTGGTCCCTCGGTCTTCTTCTCCATGGTCTTGGCTATTATCTAATTAATCTAATTCTAGCCTAGCATCTAGAATAAATGAATAAATAAAACCTCACATGTTGAGAAGATGATCAGCTCGCAGGCCGTAAAATTAACTAACTATTACATTAATTTGATCATCTCGCAGGTCGTAAACCAAAGCACAAAATTAAACATCCACAACCTAGGCCATATCCATCCACTATGCAACAAAGAACATAATACAGTTAAAAACAATTTTAACGCGCTTGTTCAATTTTAGTTGAAAAATATGCAAGTAGGGTCAAAACGGTCCAAGGGGTCCACCAAGGCCATGGCCTAATCACCCATGGACCAAGGCACGGCCTTGGGCCGGTCGGCCGAGCCCCAAGCGCGGCCAAGCCGCACACTAGGCCTGCCCAAGCCCTTGGCCGTGCCCTAGCTTGGGCGCCAGGCAAGGGGCGGTCCCTAAGAGGGGCCGAACCCTTCCATGGAGTTATTTCCAAAATAATTCCTTTCCTTGTTGCCCAGGTTTAGTTGTTTCCAAGTTTGAAAAATTCCTTTTCTCAACTTATGCCCAAACCCTAGTTCCTAGATCCAAAATTCATCACATCCTATGTTATCCAAACTCACTAATTCAAACATCCCATGTAAAATTAGTTCTTTCTTGGTTGAATCATATTCAATTTGCATCTAATATGATAATTAATTTCATTTTTCGCGTAAAAAAACATATACGGTGTAAAAACTGAAAAACAGTAACACATAAGATCATGATATGCGCTACGACCCGTGGCTCTGATACCACTATAGGGTTTTGATGCAGGTAACGCAGCGGAATAACAAAAAATAATCATGCTCAAATCCCTCGAAGGATCACAGACAAGCAATCATAACATGATAAGGGTAGAATAGGTGTGTACCTTAGTTTGAGAGATCATACGAAGAATAGTGTCTTCGACTCTACGAGTATCCACACCTTGGATCTTTGATTGGATTCCTTCTCGCCGCGATGTGCTAGCAACGGAAGAAGGAGGCAAGAGATCACGCAAAACGGGGCACCAAGCGGCCGCCTATGGAGGCCGACGGCAAGGGGGCCGACGGGTCAAGTTGCCCCATAGGTTTCTACTTAGTTGGTAGTAACTCTTTACTAACATTGAGCGGTGTCTAACAACACATCCATGCCACAGACTAATAGAAATAGTCAGTGATCCTGACAAACCTCATGCCCAATGTTCATGTATTGTGTCATCCGTTTTCCTATATATCCGGATTGGACACGAGACATAATATTCACACTCGTATATCCAATCCATAGTTTCTTGATCCTGGGAATATGCTTATCTTTGCAAAAAAACATCAATATCTCTATATTGATTTATCTGAGTCTGGCCAGACATTCTATGAGCACCATCCCTCGAGTGGCTCATGGATATTTACTCCCATTATGTGGGAGGGACAAATCCTGTCTACGTCGCTACGATCTCTAAGCCTGCTTCCTATCATGCCCGATAACTACATTTATAGTTACCCGGTTAAGGCAAAACGTTTGTTAATATCAAAGCATGATATTTCACAACTAGAGTGTCTAGTGACTTCAAGTCTAAGGATGACAATACCATTAGCACTACGAGAAGCGCTTGTGACTTTAAATCTAATGTGGCCTTCTCGTTGTGGGTCAATCCAGTATGACATTACTCCTAATGCATACCCATGTGTTAGAATTCATATCTCCATATCAATCTAGCAACATACTAGTCTATAGTTGATTGTCCTGTTAATTAATATAATGGACCAGGGATATTTAAGATAAACAACATGTTGTTTCTAAGGACTTCATTATATTAAATATCTCAGTAAATAATAAATGAATATTCTATCCAAACAGTGCTCGTACTAAATATAGATTGCCTCTAGGGCACCTATTCCAACATTTTTGAGGAAGAAGGAGCCTCAGTTGGAAGAAAAGCGAAGAATTAAAGAGAACTGGGACAACTTCACCAACAAACGCCATCGATCAGAGTCGCAAATCAACAAAGTGAGTGTTGGAGGAAATTTTTCGGTACGCACTTCTAAGAGATACTCCAAGTTCCATGTACACTATTTCATTCGTACTGATGTTTCGATTACAATTGATTATTGGTGATGATTGTTAGTTTAGATATGGCATAAGGGTGTGATACCTTGTCGAATATGGTTTTTTAATTTTTTCACATTGTTATCTATCTGGTTTTGAGGAAGAACCCATGACTTCTAGGAAAAGGATTAACCCCGCTGGTACTTTAGCTTCCCCAATTCCGATCTCCTTCAGGGCTCGTCCAGATACTCAAATTCATTGTATAACCTAGGAGAGTTTGACAGGACAATATACCCAAACCAACACATTTAATACCTAACTGAACTTAAACAACTAGGGCGTGCTAGTTTGCACGAAGAGAAGAAATTAAACAGCTAGGGTGTGCTAGTTTGCACCAAGAGAGAGGAGCGGAGAGGCACCGGCATGTGTCCTTAAACTTTTAGTAAAGATGAACTTATCTCTTGGGACTATTTTTTAGAAAGCCCCTAATCATGCAGCCCCACAGGCGGTACATGAGTTTATGGCTTATGGGACTTTCAACATGGATAATTTATACGAGAGAATTATCCCAGTGAGAGGGAAGAATGTTGACATTAGCCTCACCACTTTTGCCAACTACTTTGAGAATCATTTTCCAGACCATACTCTTTGCAAATTTTATCGGGCTTTATGACGATCTAGACGAGGAAATCTTATGGATAAATTTTTGATTGCCTTACCAATGGGATTTTGGTGCTACATGGGAACCCGCGGATAGTGATGAGCTTAAGAATCAATAGATAAGAAAGGGTAACCTTAATGCCGAGCCAATATAATGGACGAATTTTGTCAAACACAACATTTTGCTGAGTAAATATGACATAACCCTTGGCGCTCAAGAGTTTACCATTGTTTATTGTCTTATGACAAACTAGAGAATTGACATTCCTGCGATCTAGAGATCAGCTCTGATCAGTCAATTGCGGTACAACCGCAAGCTTTTGATTTGTCCTCATTTCATCTCTCATCTTTTCTTAACCAATGACCTAGTAGACAAGAGTCAGATGATAGTTGAACCTCCTCCTGAGGAAAATGGCCCAGGTTTGTGGGTGAGACAGATAAGAGAATTATACAACGACGCGCTTCACCATCGATCGTTCCAGGGGATGAAGCGCATGAGGAGCAGGAGGCTGGCGATCCCATGGATCAAGTACCACTTGCTCCAGACCATCTTCCTCCCCACCCAAACTGCTCACATATATCTTTACTTTGCCTTGGACACAACGACTCGAACACCGAACTATGCAATCTACATGACTTTAAACAATGCAACTCGATTATAAAGAATGCAACAAAGTAAAGAACAAAATATTTTCTTTTCTTTTTAGTTAGAGATTGGGAAATCTCGAAAAGCAAACCGGCATGTCATAAGGCTCTCATATTCCCTTGGAGATTCTAAAACTTTGATGATTGGTAGAACTTGCGCCCAGTTTCGTCAGACAGAACGGGCACAAACACTCAATAAGTTGCTTATGCACACTCGTCAAATGTATCCTAGCACCTACCATCCGAGCTATTTATCCACGGGTTAAAACTGTTGACGGCTTAGGACTGGTATGATAGGATATTTAGAAGCGTAGTTCTAGACGTCATGATACAACTCACAAAACCCGATTTCACACTCCCTCACAAAAATCTAAGGAACCCCACCGAATCTAACTACTCCGGCCCTCATTCCCTCAATCTTGGTGCAACGCCGTTCTCGCAGCCACGAATGTGAAGAATTAATCAAGATCCATAGCTAATCTCCCCGGTCTACATGAATTTCAAGCTTGCTCCTTTATTCCCTTTCAATTTCAATTTCTATTTATTTTTTCTCTTTTCTGTTTTTTTTCATTTCCTTTCATTTCCATAACACAACAATACATGGAGCTTACAGTAACAATATAAATATCCGAGGAGATAAACGTCAAATCAGATAATGTGGGGGTGGAATGTGCCAAATCGTAGAACAAATTCAATACTTGTCGACACCCCCACATTCAATGTAAACCAACTCTCTCAACCCGGTAGTCAATATGAAACGTGCTTTTCCAACCGATCCTCCTCATCACCTAAGATAGAGAATATACGTGAAAAACAAAGCACGCCCTCCTATAAGCTCAATCAACCCCCACCCCATGACGTGCGAAAAGAATATCATGCACTACGGTACTCCTCCTGTGGTCGTGGTGTAAGGACACGGCTCACCTCCACACCAAATTAAGTGTGCTACTGTCTCTAACTCACCCTCACATCCCCTCAAAAGATGACATGTAAGATAATCCACTCAAGATGTATAATATAAACTCACCCTCAACAAACCTCCCTAACTCAACTCCCTCTATCATGACGCATAGGAAGGGACCATTATAACTAGTGATGCATCACAAGGAAAGGCTTCCTAGGCTAGAGGCTGTGAATAAAGGGGTAAATGGATCAAATTGGGGTAACTAGTGGACCTAGGAGATGGAGACAGGACGTGAGGTCCCCATAAACATCACTCGCATAGATGTTCCGTTGACACTACAAGGAGGGTTGACGACTACCTAAGTGACGGCGGTGTAGCGCTAGTAGGATAACTAGTCTGAGAGGCAGCTACTCACAATTCTCAAGTGCATTAGCCCTATAGCCATCCTACTCCAGATTCTCGCGTCTACCTCACCTCAGATTTTCATACTCCTAAGGAATTTCAATCAGTGAGCCCTCACCACATTCACTCTCTTCGATTGCCCTTTCTCAAAAAAAAATCAATTTTTAGGATTTTTCAATTTTTCAATTTTTTCATTGTTTTTTTTTTAATTTAATTTTCCTAACTCTATATGCTTGGGCCAAATCGCTTAACAACACATATGGGTAGGTGGACTCAATAATTAAAAGGGCAACAAATATATATACAATGCAATAATTAAACGTACACATGCAATCCTAACGCTGACACCTACGTGCAAACTGATTCACTAATCTATATGTAACATGGTTATGCAAGTTAAGGAGAACAAAGATATGTGTAAACCCTTCCACATTTTAGATAATCATTGTCCTCAATGAATTTCGAGTGTCCCCCCAAAGGACATTATCCCCTAGTGTGAGGAACAAAGAGAAAAAAATTCAAGTTGTGCAGTGCATTTCGGGCCGAAATGGGAGGCATTTCGGGCCGAAATGGGAGGCATTTCGGGCCGAAATAATTTTCAAAATCCGAACAGATTGCTATTTCATTTCGGGCCGAAATGAAGGCGAATATTTTTTAAGTGTGGTGCATTTCGGCCCGAAATGCACTGGGACTCACCTCTTTTTTTCTTCATTTTCCTCCAATTGTCGGACTCCGAGGCGCATTCTACACCTCAAGAAGGAGAATCCAACACCTATGCTTCCTCTTGCATGCCTGCGCACTCAATTCAAATGTCAGAACTCTCTCTCTATCTCTCATCTCTCACAATCAAATATGGAGAACTCAATAACACAAACTAAACAAAATATCAAATATCCTACTCTACATTGGGTTGCCTCCCAAGAAGCGCTTGTAATTTAAGGTCGACGGCCGACCTGATTACCTCAACAGTCAGGACTTAACTCTCCACTTCTTCTTCCACCATCTTTTCTCAATGATCTTTTTCCCTTGAGCACCCATGAGCTCTGAAGATGGCGGAGAATTATGGAAGCTAACCCCTTTCATCTTGAAATTTTTCTTCTTACTCAGCTTCCACGAAGTGCTAATGGGCTCAAATGAATATCTAGCCATGAAATCATCCCAGTAGTACCTCTCTGGTGCTTTATGCTCTTCAATCAACACATGCAGTTCATTCACACCACCACACTTGCTGATTCCCTAATCCTCTATAGCAATGGTCACAAGTGCTTCATCAGCTTCATCGTCAGCACACCAAAAGCTCCCAATGTTGGTGTTTTCCCATTCATGCCAAGGATGTGAGATCTCCAGAGGTTTTGGCTCGCAACACGGAAGATCCTCCCATCTCGGACATACAGGTACACCCTAGTCTGAATCAGATTCTGAGTCCTCATAAGTGGCAGAGACCATGAATGGCTCATGGACAATGTATTCTACGCGCAGCTCATGTACCTCCTCTTCAACAACTGTAGCTTGCGATGCATATTATCGTTCTCGCTCCATCCTAGCTATCAGTGTCCGTTGCATCTCTTGGACAGCTTGTAGCCAATGAGGTTCATCTGAATCATCTTGTGATGGTGACCATAGAGGCTCAATTTCATGTGACAAGGGCTCCTCTTGTGGCTCTGGTGTATCCAAGGACATTCGTGTGATGCGTGCTTGGATCTCCTCCATAATTTTGCGTAAATATGCCATACTGATTTGTGAGTCCTCTTGATGGTGCTGACGCTGGGATTGATGATAAAAAGGCATGTGTCTTCATACTTGTGATCCTTCTTAAATTTGTAGGACCATATCATTGAGCACGAGTCATCTGTGTGACAAACTCCGCATCTAGCACAGCAGTAGGGGTAACCATAGATCCCCTCATAATCCTCGCCTCTCCACATGCTCATTACATCTCCTGCTTCCTGTTTCTTGCGAAAACAAACTCACAAGATACCCGTGAAGCACAGAGATAGAACCAAAAAAAAAACTAAAATAAAAGTACCATAAACTATTTCCTAACTTAATAATCTACCGCTTTCCCCGGCAGTGGCGCCAAAAACTTGACACGCTTTCTTACGTGTCACCGCAAGTGCACGGTTCAATTTATATAGGGTAATATTCAACCCCAAGTTATCGATCCCACGAGGACATACTTGAGATTATTTAATTAGTTATTAATTTAGAGTAAGAGTAACTAGGAGGAAATATTATGATTAAAAATGTTGTCGCCCCCAATCAAGCGACTGAACATCAACTAACAAACTAATCTAATATTTTTGTATTTTTCTGATAACATGGAGAACAACTAGGTGATCTATGGATCCACAAGGGTTTTAGACAGTTCCGGATAATTTAGTGAAACACGCTACCATCTAAATAGTTGTGTCGGGTAATAGCAATGGCAATCTCCTCTCAGTCTCATGTCGTTCTACCTATCAGTCTGCTACAGGTCATGTCGGTCCACCGACGTCTACCATTATGGTTCTAACCGCCTAACGTTAAGCCGATCACTGGGTCCTATCGGTACACCAATGCCTAACACTACATAATTGAATATACCCTCACACGACTAGTCCTATCATCTCACCTTTCAGTCTCAATGATTCAGGCTAATTTTTTTTCTCGTTCATATCTAGGTAAAGTCTCTCTCGAGCACCCACCTAGAACGCTAGCCTAATCGGTTCGCGACTCTTTTTAGGCTAAGAACTAAGCTTAGAACAATCAATCCAACTAACAAGAAAATAATATTTAATCTACGATTCAAATAATCTATTGATTCTTCTTCCTAAAGTTGTTCTTGTCACCTAAGACGTGTCAATATCCATAGTGATCAAGATGTACGATAAACAAGAAGAACAATACGATTAAGAGAATCGAAACATGAATCAAATACTTAATCCGGAAATTTGTCTATTTCATAAACCCAAGGTTCATATCCATAGAACCTACAAAACAAATCTAGCTACGCATAAAGAAACTAAACAACAACAGTTTCTCCATACAATTGATGAAAAGAGAAGAGAAAGAAATCAAACGGTGAAATCGCCAAGCTTTGACGAATCCGTGCAATCCCCAAGCTCCAAGATGCTCTCCAATGGTGTCCCGTGCATGCAAGTATTGCCTCCTAGGTCTTCTCCATCGTTTTTTACCTGCTGAGGATTAATTTAATGAAAATTGGCCGAAATTGCATTTCAGCCTGTCCAGTTTGCGATTCCTGGACAGAATTGTAAGCTGATCTTGCGTGGTCCATAACTCTCTCTTCCGAACTCGTCTTTGGGCCTACCATATATCATTGGAAATCCCTAGATGTTCACTTTCCAATGGCGCATTCCTTGCTCCAAAATACTTCGTAGATTTTCCTGAGCATTGAAAAGAGTGTAGGCTGGTCGTTCTAGCTCCTCCAACTTGGCTTCCCTTCACTCCACTTGAGCTCCCGTTGTTTCTGAAGTTCGTTTCATGCCTCCTACCAAACGATTAGCATTCTTTCCTGTTAAAACAACATGAACAAACAGACCAAGCGATTATATTTGACAAATAACATCTAAACATGCATAGAAACTCCCGGACTAACAATATAGTGCATATGAAGCACCAAGTGACAAAACGACTTATATTCTCTAACATTAGGCTCAAATTTCTCATGATAATGTGGAAATTAACAATAATAGATAGCTCCTAAAAGTCGCTATCACAAATCCTCCCATCCTTTATCCAGATTTTAGCCAGTCGACAACCCAGTTAGGAGCCCTAATGAGGGAAGTGCGAGCCACACGTCTAGATATTGCGCGAGAAGCCCGTGAAAATCACTAATTCGGAGAGCATTCCCAAGATGTCCACGCATCATTTAGCATGGCCGTCTGGCATTGCGTGACCCGTCCCTCCATTTCCTGAGTTTCTTCTCCGTTGATACCACGAATACTGGTACCGCGATGGTTATGTGGGTACCTCTGGCTAGACAGTTACAAGCCATAAGGCATGACATCCCTTAAATGTCGTTGGTGTGTGTTATGCATCACCAGGTTGGCATATAAATTAGTTTAAAATGTTCATTTATTTCTTTATTAGTCTTTTCATTTTTAGTTTAATCTTTCATTTTTGAGTAAACATGTTTTATTTATCTTGAGTCAACTCACGCTTTAGTGTTAGTAAAAGTAGTTTAGAGTAGTTGTTAAATTTTAAGTTGCATATACAAAAACAAAGAAAAAAATAAAATAATTTTAGTGAAATGGCAATTACTTTAAAGAACAAATACTAAAGAGAGTTCTATAGTACCGACTTAGTGCATGAAACATATGGTGATGCTAATACTCCAAGTACAAGTAAAGGGAAGCGTTCCAGGGCTGAGAGATTCTAAAACGATGCCTTGAAACACAATGTTGATTATTGTATGCGACAGTTCATGACACCGTCTTTTAGTGGAAGAGTATTTTTCACCAATCTACATGTGAGCATAGAAAACAGCTACATGAATGATTTATGACCCCGCAAGGTGCCGACTCTATCCTAGGAAATCCATCTAGCAAATCCAAGCCTTTAATCACTATTACACCTGGAAATATGTTAGGAAGCTCCATCATTAGAGTAGACTAACAAATTCTTAAGCTTCGTTGTCGAGGGAGTAGCTTTTGGGGGATCTTCACTTAGAGCATCATTATACAGACAAAGATTCTACATAGATTTGCACTTCATTCAGATAATGAGGGATGTTTATGGGTGAGGAAGAGAGGGCAACGATGCATTAAATTGCGAAGGTGACTCGCGACAGTAAACTGTGATCACATGAGTAGGAGTATTGTCGCGCGTCATCTATAGCACATGGGTTCAGGGGGTGAAAAGGAATTTTGGTGGATGTGTCAGATTTTTCCCATATTTTGGAGTATGCAGGTTAGGAGGGTTAGACACATGCTTATTTATCATTCTACGTACATCATGAAACGAGTGTGGGGTGTCGACATGGACACTTAATCAGATTTGCAGATTTATTCCAACCCGAAAGTATTCAATTAGGCTAAATCACTTATTACATACCCCCAATATGTCATAATTGGCTAATTTCAATCCCCATTTGCAATTATGCTAGCTTATTGAAACTTACAAAATTCCGTTAGTCCCATTATAGAATATTCCGTTAGTTGACACGTATGTCCTATTTTATGAGGAAAAAATAGTCAACTTTGTACTAATAAGAACACCATGAATATTAACCCCATCTCCGCCACTACGACAACCATCTTTACTATTATAACCATAATCCGCCACAACTATTGCACACCACCGCCACAACTTTCGCCACAAACCCATATTCCGACAACCAAAATGAACCATTTGTCTTCTTTGACAAATTCCGTAGATTTTATCAAATTCTAACTACCAGCCATTAATTCCTTGAAATCGAACCAAATCAACGCCACGAAAAAGTGAGAGGCCAAATGTGCAAAATCAATAAAATAATTCTGCAACACACATGCCACCTTTACCTTTTCTCGCAAACTTCGAGGAAGCTCAGCCCAACCCGAACCTTCGTCAAATTGCGCCATATTGGTCTTAAAATGCTCCCCGGAAAATTTCTTGCCTATTACTACCCTTAATTCGGCCCAATAACCAAGGAAATTAGAAACCCAATTTCTAGGGTTCATATCGATGAGTTGGGAATCGACGATAGAGGGGGTCTAAGATCAATTGGAAGTATGAAGAGAGTTTTGGAGGCCACAAAACCAAGGTATGAGGTTTATATAAAGCGATATTTAAGTAATTTTTCGAGGCTCTCGCGGACGACTTTTCATCATCGGACCTCTGCATGCTCCGTCTTTCTCAGATTTTCACTATTTTTTGGCTGTTTATTACGTCTCTGAGCTCGTGTTTAAGCTATTTCAAATCCAAGAACTACAAATGAGGGAAAAGGGAAATATCGAGATGAGAGAGAGATTGTCCGTCTTGTTACTGGGTGTATCTTCTTCTTTCTTCTTCTTCTTCTTCTTCTGCATACTTCTTTTTATCATCATATTTATCCTTTTACAATTCTACCCCTCACAAATGTTAGTGTTTGGATGCATTTTTTTCACAGTTTCAATAATCCAGCATAATTAGAAATGGAGATTGCAACCAATCAATTTTAGAGGTGGGGATTGCAATCAGCCAATTATGACATACTGGAGGTATGCAATCAGCAATTAAGCCTGTCAGTTATGCCACCCGAGTCTTAGGATTTATTTTTAACTTATATAGTAGAGATTTTATTAGTTTCAGTTTTTAAGTAGAAATTTCGTGAGTATACAGGTTGTACGCCTCTCGTGTTGCAAAAAACACAAAATGAAAAAAAAAAAAAAAATAGCGATGCATGGAGCTTTGTTTATTTATTTTCAGCAAATTGTTTCAGTTATTTATATTATTCAGTTAGCAAAAATTGGAGTCAGTTTACAGATAAAGTTTCTCTTGAGATCGAGGAGGCACGTTCAAGGATTATTTCAGAGGACCCATCACATGGTTGATCATAGAACTGTGGTTATACACCAAATTTTGGAGGATTAAGACGGAATCTAATGGAGAACATCTTCATTTAGCCATACTTTGGTGAGGGGTTGTGAGAAAGGGATAGTATGAGTTATTTTGACCCCAACATTTAGGGCACCGCCACTATCTAGATATTTATCCCGCTGTTCCTAAGCTGTCAATATTTTTATCCCTCGAAATAGCTCGGATGGCATTGGGATACTTCAACGCGTTCTTCAGGTTCTTAATCTTGGTTTAGCGCCGTTAATGCGAGCTTAGACACCAAAAAAGTAAGAACCGTTGTAGACCGAATCTCTAAGAAGGTAAGTGAGAACTTGATTATTTTCAGCATTAACTTTTAGGAGATTGCCCAATCTCAAAGCAAAGAAATATTTTCACAAAAGATTGTAGTTTAGATAGATCACGTTTTACTTTTTTTAGCTGAGTCTATATATTTTTTTAGTCATTTTATGTTTTAATTAGTTGAGTCGTAGTGGAATCAATCATAACCAGATGATGATTTATGCAAAGCGTGGGGGAAGATGAACTCTAGATTCTATTCCTAATTAAGATTATCGCCGGAGTTTGCTCGAGGCGAGCAAAATCTTAGAGTGGGAGAGTTGAAATCACCCAATTTGATACTATTTTCCGTCTCATTTTCCTTAGGTTTCACCTTTCTTTTAGAACATTTTTCTTTTTTTAACATATTTAGTGTAATTTTCACCATTGTGGTACGAGAGTGTTTTTAGTGTTTTTTTTACTTATTTTTGTTCATGAATTATTTTATTTTATGTAAATTTATTTCCACAATATAATCTCGGGTATGTGTTCGTGCTTTTCAGAAATACATGTGGAGGAAAGGAGCATAATCGAGGAGGTGATGGCATGAAAATGAGCTTTGGAAATCACAAGAAGAGCAAAAGAATAGAGCTAGAAGCTAAGGACCAAAGCATGGAGCTAAGGAGAAGAAGAACGAAGTATTTTGAAGCCAACACATGGAAACTGTGGTGAGCACCACGCCACCATGGTGAGAGGATTTCCAGCGCAAAACAAAACTGATCATCTCACCATGGCGAGAAAAACGCCACCATGGTGCCAGGAGTAGCAGTGCATGGGTCAAGCAAGAGGAGAGCCGACACGACGGCAGCACACACATGACCCACCAAGAAAGGAGGCAAAGTGTAATTTTTGGAAACTTTTAAAAAATCTTTCTTAAGTTTCTTTTCACGTTAAAAGGAACGCTAGTCTCCATTGTTGAGTATCCATCACTTTCTTTTAACATTAACTATTGTTTGTAACAAATACATCTCAATTAACTTATTGATTGATATGTTCTAATATTATAAAATAATAGGAGTATATAGTTTAACTTGAAAAAAAAATCATAAAATGAAACCTGACCGCATCTCTATACATTGAAAATCTTCATTCACCGTGAAATATCAATATAGTATTAATATTTTTTTGAGAATAAAAGGATTCTATAACTGAGAAGTCAACTCCGATAAATCAAAGTTTTGTACATCCATAGCCCGAGAAGACGTTTGAGCATAATAGGTAATATCGTCCTCATCCATCGCTTTTGAGGCAACAAGATGGGCAAAAGAATTACCCTCTCTGCGAACGTGGGAACAAATATATCTTGAAACTTAGTTGATAGCCTCATTGCTTCTTCAACAACTTCCCGAAGATCGGAGATACCACAACAACACTATCACATTCCAGAAATACCCGCTGACAACCCATCTCCCATGCAAGTTGGAGACCCCCACGAGCTGCAGTGACTTCGGCTAAGAAAGGGGATCGCTGGCGAGGAACCCGACACTGTCTCCCAGCAAGAAAATCACCACTTTGATCCCGAATAATTGCACCCACTCCAGAAGCAACACTAAATTCTTTCCAAGAAGCGTCATAATTAATTTTGACAAACCCAGGCGGTGGAGGAGCCCATATATTATTCCAGGCGCCAAGGGGGAAGACAACTCCTCCAATCTGCCAGACATCGTGACTTCCTTTCTCCACAAGTAAAAATTGATACTATCACTAGCAAAAGATTCCGGCGGTTTACCCTTAAGATTAAAAACTTGTTTATTTATGTTCCTTCAAATGACCCATATGGCAAGTGCAAATTTTTCACGAATTTCCACTGTCTTTTTTGTAAAAATATTGATAATTCGTTCATTAATCGACCCTTGCTATCGATCCAAGAACTCTCTCCTAAAATAAGATTCCACACTTGTTTTGAATGGGGACAAACACAGAACAGGTGATATGTGGTTTCATACTCCTCTTCGCGTAGAATACAGAATGGGGACACAGAGACACCGTTTGTTCTTAATTTGCATGTCACTGGAATATAGTTTGGCAAATAACTCTTGTTTCGGCCACCACAATCGCCGTTTGTACCTATTCAGCTATCAGTTGTAATCTTTGACAAAGATTGCGCAGTTATAGTTTTACACTACCAAAGACACCTCTGTCCCACACCTTCAAGGCCGCGGCCATTTCCCAGTTTACGATCGACCGTCTCCACATAATTCTTCCATATTTCTTCAACAAACTGAGTACATATTTGATCTTGTAACCACATCGTTTCGAATTAAAAACGTTTATTAACTTTAACATTACGTACAATACCTGACGACCATACCACCTGGACCGGAACATGATGTGAAAATTCGGTAACAAGGTGATGAACTTTGCCCCTGCTAATATGTCTGACCAACCATCTGTAACGAGACACCTATCCAGTCTTTCCATGATCGACAAGTCATCACCATGGTTATTAATCCATATAAACCAGACTCCTGAAAAGCCAAGATCCCGAAGTTTTAGACGGTTCACAACGCCACTAAAGTCCTCTATGTGAATGAAAGAGACTAATCTTCCTCCTTTCTTATCTAAGACAGACGAAAAGGCATTCAAATCTCCGACTACACACCAGGGTTGTCCATGAGGACATAAACACTCCAAAAGAGTCCAAGAATGATGTCGTTGTTCCCGCACCGGATCCCCGTGAAATCTAGTCAAGTACTCATGTTTAGACTCATTGATAATAGAAAAGTAACCATATCTGTAATTCGTAGACATTGTTGCGGGAGAGAAATATACCTCATTGTCCCACATCAATGCCAACCCTCCCCAGCGATCTTCACAATCCATAAAGATCCGCTATGAAAACCAAGTCTTTCCTTCACTCTGACCATCTCACTTGCATACAATTTTGTCTTCATCAAGAAGACTATGTTGGACTTCTGTCTCCTCACTAAATCGCAAAGAGATGTAACGTTACGGGGGTTCCCAAGCCCCCGCACGTTCAAGCTTGAAAGACTCATTGCGACTGGCTAGGTTGCCCTGCAACCTCGGCCAATATCGGGTTTGAGTACTTTAAGGTGTGCCCGTCCTGTGACGGAATATGCGTTGCAGAAACCAGGTGTGTCTTGTTCATTTCGTCTGCTTCCTCCATGTTTCTACTTGCCTTCGGGTTCTTATGGGCCAAGTGGTGTGCTTGGACATTTGGTCGAGCACTCTGATTGTTGGAGCTTCCCCATGGTGGTTTATTTGCATTGCGGCCTCCACGACCCCTTCCCCTTCCACCAGTACTGGAGTTAACTGCACCACTCCCACTGTTTGGAGAACCCATGCTTCTACCATCCGGGTTCCGTATCAATGCCTTTGAATTCTGATGTGGGCTCAACGCCGTTTCACTAACTTTGCGCTTTGATCCGGAAACAATTTGATTGGATTCGATCATGATACCCTTTGCTTTCTCCGCCACCGAGAAACCACCTGCCTTCTCCTCTGACGCTAATGAATTATTAAAGGTAGAAACCACATATTCAACACCATCATTTGGGTTGTTGTATTCAAGTTCCATAGACTTCTCCGAACTATCTTAATCACCAGTCGGCTCCCCCACAAAACCGGTGTTTGATTTCTGCTCAATGTCGTCCATATCGCCCTTCTCTGCATCAACTCTTGAACCCGGGTCATCTGGGAGCTTCTCAGTTTGAGTTTCACGAAATGAATCCGACAATTTCCTCCTTGGAGCTGGGCGGTGAAGCAACCAATCCCCAAAGCCAGATTGGTTTTGAGTCTTCTCCACATCCGCCTTCATTAAGCAATCGTCCTTATTAGTTTTTAATAGGGGGAAGATATGTGGGAGATACCATACGCTCCTCTAGCATTTCATTTTTTTTGTAAGAAATTTATATTTCTAATCGTGTAAATTAAATTACATAATTTCAAAAAATATATCTTTAACTATTTATTAGTTTAGATGATTACAGTTTTTTTCTCAAAAAAAAAATGATTACAGTTTCTTTTTTTTTCTACAAAAAAAGTTGGTCATTCTATTTTTGCTGCAACTAAAATTTGAAATTTGATATGATAATATTTCCTTTTATATATTTTGATTATGGAAGTGTCGTTTTTTACGAGAACTTTTTTTTGAGAATTTTATTAAGAGAACTATGAAAGTGTCATTATTGTAATTGAAATTGTAGAAAATAAATAAAATAGCGAATGCCATGTGACAATTCTACAATGATATAATGGTGGGACCGGAGCACCCAAATCCAGGTTGTGAGTGGTCTAACATTATGATGAATACAAGAGGATAACTCATGCCCTCATGGCACGACCAAACTAATATCACATGTATTAAGAAGGAAAATTGCAATAGTTTTCTTATTCTAAAATGTTCTTTTTAAAATATATGAAATTTGATTTAGTTTACATTTTAATTAATTTTTCTCCATATTTGTGTGGTTAAATTACTATCAAAGCTCTCGCCTCAATCAACTAAGTGGTTTATAGAAAAAAACGATTTGAAATATTTTTTTATTGTTTAGTACAATTAAAAAGTTTGCTCGACCCCATAGCATAACAAACTAACACCAAATGATTCGTTAAAAAGTATGTTCGACCTCATATCACAACAAAACTAACACCGAAGAATTCGTAATAAAAAATTGCAAGAGTTTTTATCATTTAGAGGAGCATTTATTGTGATTTCATTTCTCTTTATGGCTTCATGCTTTATGGCTGTCGCGTAATTCGCTAATCTTCAACAATACTACCTTGGACTCGCGGAGCATAGTTCGAAGTGTTTACCCATCGGATTGAGGAGCTATACAACATACATGAATAACAAGTTCAATATTCACTCGGATCGATGCAAAGCAGCAATTTGGATCCCCGTCGGCGACTTTTGTGAAGGTCAACTTTGACTGAGCTTGGAACTATGAGACTGGAACTTCTAGCGCTGGGGTAGTCATCCGAAACACGACTGGTAATATTCTGTTTGCAGGCACTTACTCAATTGGGTTCTGCTACTCAACAAGAGAAGTCGAAGCTAGAGCAGCGAACAAAACTATAAATGCCGTCATCCAACAAGGTTATAAGGATGTTTATTGAAAGGGATGCGAAATAACTGCTAGAAGAAATTCAAGGCAGACGAGGAGGCCAGCCAGCAGCGGACATCATAAAAGTTGAAGATGAGATACCAGTTTACTTCCTCGATACCTAGTCTGTCATTTACACGCCGAGAAGCGAGAACGAAGTGGCATACAACTTAGCGACGCATAAAAGACAAGATGAAAATTTAGTTGATTGGGTTGATAACTTTCCAGTTTGGCTTTTAAATTTAGCTCTGAAAGATGTAACGGGAGAGTTTTAGTTTCCCCCTTAGTGGGTTTCAATATATCTGTTATTCTCAAAAAAGAAAATGTTGGTCCAATGCCTAATTCCAACATATTCGTGGGAGTTTAAAATTCGTGAAAACTTTAGTTTTTCAAAAAAAGTTGTGAAAATTCTCAAAAATGGTGGTTTCATTCCAAACCTCCAACACTTTTTTAACACTTCCAACACCTTTTGTGGTCCCAATATTCTATTTACGGTGAAATAAAATTTCTCCACTTACTTTTCTAATAAAATATTTTCTTTTTTTTTTTCCTAAAAAAATAAAATATTTTCTTTTTGAGATCAAATTGATTAAACTCATGTTCTAAAAAAATGTGATTAAACTCAACCGTCATATTTTTTTTGATCAACCAGATTTATATTAAAACCAACAAACCAGTACAAATTCCAACCAAAATAACTCCTAACACTGGACTACAAACAAATTAACTACCATCAGAGAACCTACAAACTAGCTCTTCTCCTTTGTAAGAATTTCTGCAGCTTTTCCGGAGGCCTATCACACCAATTTACCCAGATTCTATCCTTCTTAGCTAATTGAACTAGCTCATCTGCTGATGCATTACACCTTCTGGGAATCCATCTCAGCTGGAACTTATTTTGGCACGAAAGGTCCTGGATATCTTCACAAATAACTTAATTCTCCCAACTATAGGTGCTTAAAGAGTGGATCTGGTTTACCAGCAAAAGATTATCACACTCAATAATCACTTCTTTCATCTTCAAAGATTGAAGATCAAAACAGACCCTTCTCAACGTTTGAGCTTCCATATGAAGGGGATTGGAAACTTTAAGTTGAAACTAATTTCCTGCAATCAACTGACCTGAATCATCCCTTAGCAACCATCCTCCAAAACCTTCATTATTTTCTTTGTTCCAAGCAGCATCCAGATTAGCCTTCACCTTCCCCTTTGGAGGAGGAGTCCAAGACCTTTGGGGGGAATCACTTTCTCTCCTAATTCTTGTAATAGGAACTAGAGCTTGGATCTCCTTCTCCTTCTTGAGATAGTTGTTTATAGCTACCTTTGGATTGGGGGACTCTTTGTTGAAAACACACTGATTCATGTGTAGCCAAACAGACCATAAAGCCAAAATAATCTTCTCAATCTCCTTTTGACCTTCTTTATCAGTAAGAGTGGCTTCAAACTTGTCATTCAACCAACTTTTGAGACTTCCAATTTTGTTGATTTGAGAGGGGGAGATCAGATTAGTTCCAAACCAAAAAGGCCTCACCCATTCACATCTAAGGAATAGATGTTCTAGGTTCTAAGAGTTTTGAAAAAAAATGCAACATAATTCATCTTTGCTACATTTTCTAGCACAAAGATTTGTTTTAGTGGCTAAACTGTTCTTACAAATCTCCAGCAAAAGTGAAGTACCTTTGGGGGGAGCTTTAGTTTCCAAATTGAATTCCAAATCTCTTCATGCCATCTGAAAGAGGGACCTGGTTTTTCTTTCTTGGAACCTTCTTTGGGCTGCAAAATCAAAGCTCTCATATAGCCAGATTTCACCAAGTAGTTTCCACTTTTAGACCATCTCCAAATTTTCTTGTCAGTAGTAATACTACTCAAAGTTAAATCCATCTTCAGAATCTCTTTACTGATCTCAGGGGTGAACATATTTTGGATTTGGGATCACTTCCAGGTTCTAGTGTGGGGGTTAATGAGGTCTGCCACTTGGCAATTCCCTGACACCCCTGTCAATTGATTTATGCTTTTCCCTTCCAAGCCACGAATCAGATTTCATTGTAGCAGTTTATATTAGATCCTTCTTTGATCAACCACATAAGACCATCTTTGAGAACTTTCATCCCTTCTAAGATACTCCTCCAACACCAAGAAGGCCTTTGTCCTAGCTTAGCCTCCATAAAATGATCCTTTGGGAAATAGATATCTTTGAGGATTTTAGAGCATAGAGACTCTGGTTTTTGAAGGATAGACCAACCACTCTTGGCTAGGAGAGCCAAATTAAATTCTCTCAAGTCTCTAAAGCCCATACCACCCTCTTTTTTACTTCTGGAGATATCACTCCAAGCAATACAGTTAATTTTCTTCTTTGCCTCAGAACTTCCCCACCAGAATTGTCTAGTTATTTGGTCAACTTTTTTGCAAGTAAATTTAGGTAGCAAAAAACACCTCATTAGAAAGCAAGGAATAGCCTGAAGCACTGACTTAATATAAACTTCTCTCCTAGATGGTGTAAGATACTCCTTTTTCCAACCTGAAGCTTTCCTCTTAACCCCTTCCACAACATGATTCATACTTTGACTTTTTGATTTGCCCCAAAACATAGGAATTCCTAAATATTTGCTGTTGTCCTTCATGTCTGGAGCTTGCAGAATATTACACAATTCTTCTTTGATCTCTTGGGATGTATTAGGTGAGAAGATCACCCCTGATTTACTAACATTCACTTGAAGACCAGATGCAGTAGCAAAAGAATTCAGGATTTCTAGGAAAGAAGTGACCTCTTCAATAGTAGCTTGGAGGAATATAAGAGAATCATCCGCAGACTGGAGATGAGTGATTGCTGGACAATTTTTTGTGATCTGAATTCCTTTTATTCTTCCCTGATTGGCTGCTTCTTGAATATTCCTAGATAGCACATCTGCGAAGATCACAAACAGAGCTGGGGACAAGGGGTCTCCTTGTCTCAGGCCCCTGGTGGGAAGAAAAAAGCTCTGACTTTCTCCATTTAACAGAATGCTGTAATTGACAGTAGTAACACATTGCTTAATCAAACTCACCCATTTATCTGCAAATCCCAAATTCTCCAACACATTCCATAGAAAACTCCAATTAGCTCTATCATAGGCTTTAGAAATATCCAACTTTAAGGCCAGACACCCAACTTTTCCTTCCTTCCTTCCTTTGATAAAGTGAAAACACTCCTGAGCAATTATAATGTTGTCATGAATTCTCCTTTGGGGTGTGAAGGCTGATTGATTAGGGGTGATGATATTGGGAAGGATAGTTTGAAGTCTTAGAGCAAACACTTTGGAAAGAATTTTATAGGAGAAGTTACAGAGGGATATAGGTCTAAATTGGGAAGGTTCCTCCGGTTTTTTTGTTTTGAGAATAAGGGCTATATGTGTCTGGCAGAACCATTATAGTGCATATCAAATCAAGTGACAATCACTAATCCAATCTGAGAACCTTCTTATACTGTTGGCATTTGTAGGGCCTCCACCTTCTTTCTCCCATGAGTGAGCCAGCTCATTGAAGTCACCTAAAAGAAGCCAGGGCTCAGAAATATTGCTAGAGATTTGTCTCAAATCTGACCATAACAAGTGTCTTTTACTAACTTGAGGGTGTCCATACACAAAAGACCACCATTCCACCTGTTGATTAGAATCTTGAAATCTGCAGTGTATAATCCTCTCCGAAGCATATCCTATTTGAATATCTACTTCATTCATCCACCATAAAGCTAGACCTCCACCTTTTCCTATTGGGTCTACATAATAAGCATTGTCCCAATTCCATCTCCTTCTGATTCTATCCACTCTGCTTTTCCTATTTCTTGTTTCCACCAGAAATAGGACTTTGGGGTGATGGGTGCTGAGCAACCCTTTGAGGGTCTGGACTGTCAGAGGTCTCCCCAGCCCCTGACAGTTCCAGCTAAGAATTAACATAGGTCTTGTGGCTGTTGAGGGACAACCACCACAACCCTTTTACCTTCTGCAATTACTTCTTTCTTCCTCTGATTTACCTCAAACTCTTCCATGAACGAATCATACAAGTTTATTGTAGGCTTCAGCTTTCCTTTACTCCCTAAATCTTCTGGAAATTCCTTCTCTTGCTCCCTGGACTCAATTCCACTAGATTTGTTCACATTCCCTGCATAGCTCTTTGTGGGCAGCCGCTTTTGAAATTGGTCTTGATCCCTCAACGTTTTCTCTTGGTTATCTGGTTTGCCATCCTCGATCCTTCTGAGACTTCTTTGATGTTCCTCAAATTGGTATTCTAGCTCCACGAATTTAGCCTTCTTGCTGGGGTTTTCCATTTCTCCTTGCATCCTACTTCTTTTGAGGAAGACAAACTGAGAAAAAACCCTCGACAGTCCAATATCTATACGAGGATTACCCGGTTTTTCATTCAAGTGAGCCACTTCTGCCCCTTCTCCAGAGTTCGGGTTGGAAACCCTTCTTTTAATTTTAACCTTCCTTTGACCTTTTGTAATTTTTCTTGGGCTCCAGGGAAAAGGGCTATCCTCCTCAGGTGGGCTGGTGTTAATGGGCTTCAGCGTTTTACAAATATTTATAAGGGAGTCCACTTTCTGTAAGTCCGCTGACTGCTCTTTATGGGTTGGGCTTTCTTCTGGTTCTTCCACAAAATAAGTGGGTTTTTTAAGGCCCTTGTCCATGGCCCGGTGGTTAATAAAATTCACATTTGGAATCATAGACGACATTACCCCAGAAGGTTCCAAATTGTCTATCTGTGTGGTCAGGTGACAACTGTCTTCCTTTCCTTCGCTCTCCGTATCACCCTGAGCTGGTGGTGACTCATTTCTGTTGTCCTTATCGTACTTCGTCAATCTTCCCATTTGCCGCATGCGCTCTTCTTCCTCAACTATGCCGTGCTCTCTACGCGCCGTCGTGAAGCTCTCCGTCTTTCTTTTCCAATACTCAGTTCCCCAGGGGCGTTCATGTCTTGACTCTATTGTTCTCCGCTGCCCTTCCGGCGTTCTCGGTTCGGCTCTCAGATCTGGGTTGTATCCCGAGTTCTTCCCTTCTTCTTTCATCATAAATTTACAGTTAAAATCGGCATGGCCAAGCCGACCACAACGGTAGCAAAAGCTTCCTAATCGTTCATATTTAAATCCTACCGACTTATCTCCATTTGTCTTGCTTTCCATCATAAATCCTCTGGGAAGGGGTGCTATGCGCTAATCTCAATTCGCAGACGAAAGTAAGGTCGGACTCCCATTATACCAGGAAGAACCCCTTGCATATCCACCAGTTCTGCAATTACCCCTGCAATTCTTCTTGCATTTGTTTCAGATCGTTTCTCTGGCGGGACTCCCCTGACCTGTAATCACAATGGGCATTTTAACAATTCCTTTGTTTCCAACTTCTTACCTAATTCCCACTCTTTCAGATTCAACAGATTACCAGCTAACAACCATGGTGACTTTTCTCTGAATCGTTCATAATCTTCACGTTCGCTGAATTCGATTGCGAAGATATTTCCTTCGGGTATTTCTTCTACAAAGGGGGTTTCTACCTCTATCCTTCCCCTGAGTATTCCAGCTCCGGTGATAATCTTTTTCATCGTATTCTTACTAATATTCTTCCCGCAGAAATATTTTCCCAGTAGTACAAATTGATGGAGACGCCGAATAACCTCCGGGTCTTCGTCTAGATCTAATCTCAGAGTCATATCGTGAAATCGATAGTTGAAGGAAAAACAAAAGGAAAGGAGGTGGAATAAAGAGTAGTGGGGGAGGTTGTCGAAAATGGAGAGGGAAGAAACCGTAAAGGTACTAATCGGAAGATTTAACAAACGGTGAGACCCAAGGACGGGTGGAACAGATACATGCTCTGGATAAAACGCCGGCGGCGATGGTTAGGGTATCAAACCCATTTAGCTCCCATCTCTAAACCTAGAGAGAGAATTGGTGTGGCATGCTGGTTGTTAGGAGTAATTATTGTTTGCTCCAAGAGCAAAGACGTGGTGCTCTAATCAATACATCACAGGACACGTCAGCAAAATGTAGGAATCCACTTTCTTTTGTCTGCCACTCATTCTCTTTCTTCCTGACGTGTCCTGTGATGTATTAATTAGAGCACAACGTGTATTTGCTCTTAGAGCAAATAAAAATTTCTCGGTTGTAAGAGTATAACTTCCCAATTTTCGCCCCCAACCGTCATATTTTAGATAGATAGATGGGTTGGAGGAGTTGATGTTGGGTTGGCTATATAGTTGGGCCATAATGGGAGACAAGCCTGATTGCCCTGAGTAGTGAATGGACGGCCCAAATTCAATGAACTAGGGTTTACAACCTCACGAGACCTCCTCATACACACTCATCTCTCTATATATTTACCCACATTCACGCTAGCAGTTTGCATTCAGAAGCTGTCCTCCTTCTGCAGTCATAGGCCTATTCGAATCGGTAAAGATGGCTAGATTTGATTTCTTTCGTACAATAGCAGTAGATTATCTTCATCTGTCTTGCTTGTTTTTGCAACTTGGTAATTGCCTCATCTTTCGGCTACAATGGCAGAGATCTTATGATCGATTTGTTGTATGCTTTGTTCTGGAGGCATAAATTGACTCTCCCCATTTCCGAGACATTTCTGGCTTGAATCGGGTTTTTTCTCCGTTTCTGGCCGTCTCATTTTTGGGACATTTTGCTCTTTTAAAGAGACTACTTTTCACATGAAGATTGAAATTTGTTGCTGGAAATACAAGTTTGTTCTTTCCAAACCTTTCAGTTGTTTCTTACTTGGGTAGATCTGAAATCAGAAATAAGTTGTTTAGCTTATTAGTTGGCTTCACATCTATACTATCTTTGATAATTAGGACTTGTATTTGACAAATGGATGCTAAATGGGATTCATTCAAGCTCCACAGATACTTTAACATGTATCCAACAAGTTTCAGTAATCTAAATTATTACTTTTTGGAACAAAGATGAGTACTTATTCTTGAAAAGTATAAATTGTATAAGGAACACAATCGTAGACTGAAGTTAGTGGTCATATGCTGATCATTTAACAAAAATAGAATTAGAGAAATTTCCTCCTTGCCATACATAGACATAAATTTGTTCATGGTCCTATGCTGATAATCAAAAATATGTTGAAGCAAACTGGAATTCACAAAATCCTCTTTCCACTTTATATAGTTACACTTCAGAAAGTATTCATGATCAATTCCTTGTTGTACTGGACATGCATTTCAAAAAAAAATTGTTAGTTGATGTCATAAAATACTGTTTGAGTGAATATTTAATGGAGTGGCGTAACGAAAATCTGGTCTACAAAAAGCTCCTATTCAAATTGGATTTGAGCAAGTAAGATCAACCTATTGGTTGGCATAATTGCTTCATGACAATTAAGAAATCTGGGGAATCATGAGTGTTAACTTTTGGGATCTGGGTCCTGAACACTACAATAGACATATCAATCAACCAAAATCAATTAATTCCTTAGTTCTAATGTAAAATTCTGGAATGAGGGAAGTTTATTCTTTATCACTACTATGGAATAAGCAGGTTTCTATATACAAGACTGTCTATGTGAAAACTGGTTACCAGATCTTGACCATAAGCTAGCCACTTCAGCTCTGATGTTAGACATTCCCTTAAAACATTCAAAGATGGTTTTTTGATGAGTCTACAATCATTGTTTGTCTATTCAAATATTAAACCAAAATCTATGTTCCCATTTAAACTCAGCATGGAAAAGTATTGAAATTTCATGAAGTAGCCATTTCCAAAAACTGGACCTAAAATGATGGCATGACCCCAAATTCAACGCAATTTTCCAGGTTCATGTTAAAGGATTGGTCGGATAAGAGGTTAAATTTCTCCAAATACGAAAGTTAAATGTACAAATACACTGTGAAGTAATTCCAGAGTCATGGTTGTCGTCTTTGTGGTTGATAGTGCTGGAATTTATGCATTGAAGGATTGTTATAAGAGACGCCCTTCAGGATCTGCTTCGTCTTTATCTAGAGCAAGCACTCATCTTTGTTTTTTGGTGCTAATTAGTGGTATCCAAAAGTCTATTGCCATCCACAACTAATCACCTACCAGTCGGTCTAAGTTTGTCTTTGATGCAATGGAAACAAGGAAGAAGATGAAGTGTGGTATAGCCTCATGCGCCACTATTGCAAAGTTTCCCTAGTAAAGGTGCATTTGTTGTCATAATTTTGGTACTTATCTCACCTTGTGGCTCACCTTAGGTACTCTCAGCCTACCATAAGCTAAAGATCATGATACATGACCCCTATTCGAAATAGATTTAATGAATAATACCATCCACCTTCATTCTCCATGCCAATAAAAGGTATATTAAAGTGAAATACTTCTGGAGCAGGCAAATTTTACAGTTGTATTTGGTTTGAGCCTTTGAGGTTTGTTCTCAAAGTTTGTTTTGTAAAAGTCTCCCATAGTTGAACACTACGAGAAGCCCATATATTGTAGAATTGGAGACAACAACTGTAAGTATCAAGAGTAGCATATGCTTGGCCCAATCACATTCAGAGGTCTATGGGTGGGTTTGGTATGACTTTTTGAACTTTTAAGTCAATCTTTTAGTTGTTGTGAAAAAAGTTGCGACAAGAAGTTGATGGAAAAAAATGTACTTCCTCTGTTTCTTCTCTTGCGTAACCATGTCACTTTGACTCGTTGATTTGGATAGCAAAACGATACAAATTTTTGATAATTTGTCCGGTGTTGTAGAGTAAAGTTAAGGTATTGCCAATCAAAATCACCGGGTCAAAGTGACCCAATGAATAGTGGGAAAAGTCAAAGTAGGAAGTAAGAGAAGAAACATAAGAAGTATGTGTTTGGTGAAAAAAGTTGGTGATGTAACACTTTTGTTAGTTAGTGAAGATTAGCATTGTACCCTTTTTATATTTACTAATAAAATTAAGGTAGGTCAAGTAGGTTGTAGTATGTAAATACAAAAAAAAGTATGGAGAAGTAGTTTAGTCTTCATGCAATGCCATTTGCCATTCATGAATAGTGTCGCACACGTGTTTGACGCTTCGAGTAGGAGACATTATCACTCAGTGTCTCCTACTTGAAGTGTTGGACACGTGCGTTGCAATATTTCATTGTTCGACAAATTTGTTCCTTTTTATCCCTTTAGAATAAAAATGATGTGGTGTCATGAAAAACTAGATTATATCTTATTTAAAATTTGTTGTGATACTAGAGTGCTTATGATGAATCTTGTGGTGAACATAATTTATACCATGATTATCGGAAAATCCTTTGAGTTATATTAATAGGTTTGATAATCAATTGGGAATGCTGGTTTTATAATCCTCCCATTGATGGATTTCAATTTTTCAAGTGAAGCTGGTTTAATGAATTAGAATGATGCCATTCACCAAGATTGTGATGATGGTCCAAAATCCAAATCCACAATAATCACATATTTTGTCAAGTCATACAAAATATGTGGTTCTGGTGGTTTTGGACCACTACTCACACCTAAAATATGGTGGTGCAGTTGTGCGCGCAGAGTAGGCGAGCTCCCTCAATGGCTGAAGTTGGTTGTTGTTCCTCAGTTTGAGATTTTAATTGTGGAAGCTTCTGCAGTACCCTGCAATACCAAAAACATTATTCGTTATTCCTTATAGTAATGTTGTTTCTATTTACCAAAAAAAATTTGTTTCTGGAATATATTGTTAGGCCACGAAACCTAGTTGAGGGTGTTCAAGATAATCATATTGTCACAACTTTTTCTTGTCTTACTTCTTGATCCCTCACTAAGTTAGAATGTTCATAGAGTGTTTCAAAAAAAATAAAAATAAAAGCCACTCTGGTAAAGCAACTAGAATAAAAGAAAAAGGCTCATGGCCATTACAATATTTTAGGACATAATATTCTCACAAATTGACATTATGTCCTACAAATATAATTGGGTGCGCCTCTTAATCTGACATGCTTTTGTCTACAACTTTTTGAGATTGACAGAAGGCTAGTTGTCAGTCAGTGTTCATCTTTTAAGTATGTAAGCACATAGACTTTCTCTTAATGTTGCAGGCAATGGGGACACAACAATATTGCAAGGTTTTGTTAATCTTGTGCCATCTATTTGGGGCAATTGCTCTTGTGCCATTGAGTTTGTAATGTACATTCTCTCTTGGGGTTGCTGTTTGTTTGCTTAAGCACAATATCCAGTACGATATAGAGGTGCTTAATTTTCTGGTCTTAATGTTACTTGCAGCAATCAGAGAGACATAGGTGTTAAGACCATCATATGTGTAAGCCACATGCTCACGACAAGCCGAGTGTCTTATTTGCCCCTATCATGCAAAATTGAAATTGACAGTCTCGACTTGTGAGCATATGGGCTGCACATGTGATGGTCTTAAGGCCTATGCCCCTTAGATGGAAAATAGGATGTACTCGATGAGCCACTGTTGGGTATTTATCATAAAAGCAAGATGGAAAAACAGGATGTATACGATGAGCCACTGTTGGGTATTTATAATAAAAGCGAGTGTGCTCTTGGAGCTCTGCAACTACATGGCTTATATTTCTGTTAGATGTTTAGGCTCTTTGTTTGAATGTATCAGAGTTGAACTTGTCTTTCTATGGTTGCTTCCAACACTGTCATTTTCGCAACCAAGTGCACCTTGCTTGATGCTTTCACTGAATTTGTTGTGGTGTAAGCTAAGGGAATGGTGTAGTCTGTAAACCATGTCGGACTATCTAATTAAGTAATAATTGCAAACCTGTGTAGTCATTGGTCACACTTGTACCATTTTTTTGATAGGTTCTGAGTGGAGTGTCCCTAGTAGGCTATTTGAACATATGGGATTGCATAAGTTCTTCAGAATATAATTTGTCGATCGACTGTTTTATGTTCATAATCCTAGGGGTTAAATAATTTAAAAAATGAATGTGATTGCACTTCAGCTCAACTGAAGTGATTACCACCAAATTATTTTAGGTAATCAATTTTATCTTGTATCTTTGTTGTTGCTTTGCTGCACTATGTGACATAATTAGTAAAATGCTAGTATTTCATGAGATACTGGCTTATTCTAGTTTATAGGTGACTGCTATCAGACTTAGGAGGATGGTAATACCCACTTATTTAGTAGTAAATTCATTTAACTACTAGTACGCTATCCTTCATCGCAAATAGTGCTTTTTTTTTTTTGGGTACAAAAAAGTTTATGGGGAGGGGAGGCTACCCCATCCCAGGGTCAGGGCAGACCTTAGGTCTCTTATGATAGCTTATAAATTGAATTACAGATAAGTGCATTCTAATCTAGGACTGTGATTATTGATTTATGACCCAACCTTACTCTACCCCGGTTTATAGTTTCACTCATATTCATTCAGTGGTATGTTTTTCCTTGCAGATGCATACTTTGATGTATAAGCTGCCCTGCACAGCACTCCATGCCAACTATATTGTATCTGCTCTAATGGCAAGCATTGACACCCATACGGAGTTGTATCCATCTGGAACCAGGTCGTTTCTGTTTCTCGCTGTCTCCTTTTTTGGGACATTTTACCTGTTACTGAGATCTGAAAAAAAATAAAACCACACCTTTTGCTAGAGATGCATGTTATTTTTAGAAAGTTTTGAAGTGCATTGCTTTGGAGAATGTTTTTGATCGGTTATGTTCAAGGCAGATGCTATTTCATGAATGAATGGAATACTTATTTTGAATGGGTATGTTTTCTTTATTGTTCATGCATGGTACTTAAATTTATGCTCGTGTATTGTCCATTTATTCAAAATCAAGTTGGGAGATAGTTAATTAGTTACAGTGAATACTAATGATAGAGGTAGAAGAGTCAAAATGTAATACTATCAATAGCATCAGAGTATATTGATTGGGTTGAGATGGATCCTATTAATAGGGGTACAAGAGTCAAAATGTAAAACAGTACTATTTTACTCAGTATAATGTTTGAAATAAGCATAATATTGTTGTACTTATCCATCTCAATCCAGTCAAACTCTTTTTTTAATGCTAGTATGCTACTGACCTGTTGCCATACCAATCTTCTTTAGTGGTTTGTATACTAGATGTTAGGTAGAACGTTCTAGAGAATAAAGACACTCAAAGAGAGTTCGTTACATTAATGGCGGATCATTGTTTAGAATCTTAATATTATCTATCTAAAATGATGACTGCTTGGGACAAATTATTTTGCAGTCATCCAATAGTTTACCTTTGACTTTTATCAGATCTTTTAAATGGAGGAGCGATTCATGTTCATCATAGACATGCACGTGTTTTACACTTCAATGTAAGATGGCTATAAACAGTTGTACTTGAAGTGTTAGGAACATAATTACATGTTCCCAAAGGCACGACGTAATAAACTATTGCTAAGAAATCTGTATTATCTTCTGGAAAAGCTAATGTTCTCAGAATATTATGACATAAGTGATGGAGGGAAAATTAGAAGTGAGATAATCGGTAATGTGAAACGAAAATAGGAGGGTGGATGAGTGGAAGTTGGGTTTCACCATATGTGGTCCACATTTTTTGGGGTCTCAAGTGTGCCTCAATTGCTCGATTCAACGTCAAGAAGACATTTAGAGATGGATTTAAATTTATGTAATAGAATTTAATAATCTATCTTTTGGATGTTTGGATTGGGAAAATTATTCTTAGCTCCAAGAGCTAATGACGCGGTGCTTTACAGAGCATGAGAACTACATGTTTGTGTGGAGTTATCCAAATGTGTGGTTCTGATGCTCTGCGGAGCACCACGTCACTAACTCTTGGAGCAACGAGTAATCTCTCCTTGAATTGGTTGAATCTTAACACTTGTAACCACATGCTCATTCGAATTGATGAGACCCTACTTCTTACTTATTCTCTCTCGTTTCTAAATTGTAAATTACTACCCTTCATTATCTGTGTCTCTTTTTACATTAGTTATCTACCATAATAACTAAGATATTTATAATGGGCCTGTTTGGATAATCTAGAGTATAATCTAACCCAAATGGGGTCAATTTGAAGTTTTTGGTTCTTCAAATGCTGAACCCTCTGTTAAAAATAAATTATTACTATTTCTATTGTATTCTCTAATTGAGATTAAAAAATAAAATTACTACTATTACTATTGTACTCTCATTGAGAACTGTGATAGAAATCTTCAATTTAAACATGAGAATTGTTGGATTGATGGGTTTGAGAATGATGGGTTGTTAACCTTCTCATGGAGGAATATCAAATTATCATGGCAAAAGTATAATCGACTCTAATCCAATATCATCCCTCATATTCATCCTCTTTCCCCTATTGGCCAGTGTAAACTAATAACAGGGAAATGATTCTGGAAGAAAGTGGGAGTAATGAGCAGTAGAGGTTGATTTGTAAGTTTTGATAGTCAAATCTTATTGTCAAATACTATAATGTACTTGTGGTCCAAGTCCACAACTTACATATTTTGGAACTTACTGCATAATTGTACTGTGATTAAATTTGTACGGTATCGCCTCTTCTTTCAGCTGCAATGCAAAGGTCTATAGATCTATTTATTGTTGGCTTTGTTCTGGAGGCACATATTTATACTCTAATACTCTATTTTGAGGCTTTTGAGGCTGGAACCATGTCCTCTCCGTTTCCCGCCGTCTCCTTTTAGGGACATTTTGCTATTTAATTTATAAAAAAAAATCAGAGGAAAAAACTCTTTGATGTAAACCATCCGATGATCCATTAGTTGCAGGAAATGCGTTCTCTTTTTGGTGCTCAGTTGTGGTAAATTTTATTCTTAAATTTTAATTAACGCAGGTCTTAGTTCAAAGAAAAGTTCTTGGATGAATTTTTGTTTAAATGTAAATATGGTGCCATACTCATCTCTAAATGGGACTCCTGAGCAGTTAGAAGTACTATCTTCATGGTAGTGGATTTTTCATATTCCTTTTCAGTACTTACTGAAGCCCCTTTAAGATAATTTGACAATTAGTACCCCCGAGAAATTGAATTGCTAAAGGGTGCAGAGCTTTGAATTAGATATGTAATTTCGTTTTCTTAAACACCATATGTTGTCTATGGATAGTGTGACACACGTGTCTGACACTTTAAGTAGGATACGTCATCACTGTTACTTGAAGTGCTGGGCACGTGTGTTGCGATATTCATTAGTCGACATATTTGTTCATTTTTATTGTTTTGGAATAAAATTGATTTGGTGTTGTGAAAAACTATATTATTTCTATTGATAACAAATCTCAATCTTAAACTGCTGCAATAAACATTGTGATTGGGATGATTGCGCCATTAAAATTTGAGAAACCTTGTCAAGTGTCAACTATGGGTTTGCCAGAGGTTGATAACCTCCCACGGATTGTGTGTGTGTGTTTTGCCAAATTAGTTTTAGTAACAGATTGCTACCGATCGTTTTGTGACAAAGTTTGCCAGGCATATAATTGGTTGGTGGTTTGTTCTAGTTTTGTGATGAAGTATGCCATGGCCCGAAGACTATGATAGGTTGGTGGTCCAAATATATGATAATCACATATTTTATCAAGTCATGCAATGTGATTATAGTACCACTGCCTCAGGCCATATTTTCGCAATCGATGTATGCATACAGAATATGAGATCCGTGTGGACAAAGGCTTAAGTTAAAAATGCCAGGTTAATAAAAATGGAATAGTCATGGGTAAAATAGGGGTATACTACTACGAAGCAGTGTTGTTGCAAACTTGCAATGGCAATGTTTGTAAGTTTGTTACAAACTTACAAACTTGTTGAGGCACTTGTTTTGAATGGAGATCCCATTACATTACTTTATTCTCATCTTGGCGAGAAAGTATTTATTGGGGCAAGAACCACTACATGCCTGCGAGGTGGTACATGCCAACCTCATTTTGACAATTCTGTGGCAGTCAGATGAAGCCCTCTAATTTCTGCAGGTTTTTCGGAATCTAAGTGGCGTAGTGAGCATGCCACGTGGTGGGTACTGCCCGATGAATACTATATCTTGGTATGTCTGTATATGTTTGGAACACATTTTCCCTTAGGCTATGTTTGGAACCTGGAAAATGTGACAGGAAAAGAAAATGAGAAGAAAATAAGAGATTTTCCATCAACATTCATTTACTTTTTCTTCAATTGGTAAAGAAATGAAATGACAATAGTGTAGCATATTAAGATGACACCCAAAATAATAACCTTAATTACAAAAATCACCCCAACAATTATACTATATTTACAAAACAAATCCTTGAACACTTTCAAAATTGTTTCCAGTAGTCTTTCCTCAATCACCACAGACCCACGTCCATCATGTTCCCTTTCATAGCAGAGCTCGGCATCTTACCCCGTTGCCGGAACTGCAGTCACCATGAGGCATGAGCGACTTGTAGAGATAGTAACCAACCTCCACCACCATAAGTACACACCAATTACAATGATTTCCGACGCAAGCACGAAATCCTCCACCAAAACCAGAACGGTCCATGTGAGTGAGATCACCAGTTCATCCGTAGGTCGTTGTGGCGGTGCGATGGTCGGAATGAGAGGAGCGTCGCCTTCGATGGCGGTAGCGATGACGGTTAAAAGGAGAAAGGGTCAGGACTTAAAAATAGGCAGACGTCTTGATACATTGAAACTCCTCGCCAAAAGTTTCTCCTCATTTTCTGCCCGAATTGGGCAGAAAAATTTTGTTCCATTTCTGCTGGTGAAAATTTCTACTGCTTTTCTTTTCCTTTCATTTCTATCCAAGTTTCCAAACTCCAAAAATAGCCTTAGGTTGTAGTCAATGGTGCACCGGACCAAGATTGCAAGGTTTCTTTTTTTTTTCTTGGGGATATTGGTATGCAATTTCTCTCATGAGACTAGTTTTTGTTTGATCCGTTAGGAGAAATCCCGAGCTACATAATATTGGGGTCTCGTCTGCCTGCAATTCTCTTCATGAAATAGGGCCGTGTTTGATGAGCCACTCATAAGATGTAAATCATGCAATGCTTGTGTGTGCTTTTGTAACACTGCAACTACATATGTTTTAGAGAGATGTTGGGCAACACCTAGAACCTTGGACATGTTGGTCTTGTAGTCACACACTTCTTGAAGAAAAATTCTTACGGCATGAATTCTCATAGAATGTACTGGGGTTATAGACCACTGGGATCATGTTGGTCTAATGTGATCAGAAGCTATGTAGCATGGTTGCTTCTGGGAGGTCGCGCACTGCACCGGGTGCTTCATGGGTAAGGCAGTGTAATTTTAAAAGTTTTAGTTACTACAATTTTAACCAAAAAAACGCCAATTTATGTGAACATTTCTAACTCTTAGATTACTCATCTTTCCACAGTACAATGACATGAAGGGATTATATTGTTGATATTGTAACTATATATCTTTGAATTTATTTGAATATAATTTGGATTGCTATTATTGTCGTTTATATATTAGTGTAATAGTATCACAAATAATGTAAAATATAAATAAAGTCGCCGCACCCCTGTCGCGCCAGCACCCTTGATTTTTGGGAATTTGCCCCATCCGCACCCGTTCTACATATATTGGAAGTTAATTTGTCCATCTGCCGCTCTCCTCAAACTAATCGTAATAGTGCAATCTGTTTTCATTTAGACTTATCTAATTTGTGTAGTTGCTATAAACCTTTGAATGTGTATTTTGTGTTGCTTTGCCGGAGTACTGAGTGCCCTCCAGTAGCTATTTAGGGGAACAATTGCATGTGTTAATAAAGTCACGCGGTGTAACAAGTCAATAATTGAATGCTCTTAAAACAAATTTCATATAATTGTATTTTAATTGTTGGTTTGTTGCACCATGTGACATTGCTAGTGTAATGTAATTGTTCCTTTGAACACTTGTCTGGTGTCGCTTCTAAGTAGCTGCTATCCAAGCAGTAAAACCGAGTATGTATAACCCCAAAATAATGTTGCTATAGAGATCTGGTTTTGTGCAAGGAACAGTAACTTAGTCCGAATTGTCATAAGTCAACTTGCTCTCTCATTTGTCTCGTGATCTGGTGCTAAGTATTAGTAGGTATGCGGTTGTCTCTACGAAGTTGATGGTGTGTAATGAGCATGCACGGCTTTTAACAGTGTTGCCAAGTACTTGTTACATTCATGCCTCTGTATCACATCTTTGTGATGGTAATATGAAGTCTCTCTTACTGTTATGTCTGGAGATGAATATGATATCCTTTTTGGTTTACTACTGCCTTGGTATGTTGCAGGCGGCGACGTTTTTGAGATATTATTTTTTATTTTTATAAAGATCCCAAGACTATGAGGAACCGAGTTATCATTTGTATTTTGATAAAGATCCCAAGACTGAGGAACTGCTGGGAATGTTGTACGAGGTTGTAGTGTTGATTATACCTTGACCTTTTGCGGATTTTACCCGTGTTTGTAATTAGAAGATGAACTTTTTGCATATATATCTGTACTTTTCTTTTTGATAAACACATGGAATATCTGTTTCACCTGTACTTATTTGAATAATTTTTGTATCTCATACTTCTGTGTAGAGTACGTCTGCTGTTCTTCTTTGATCAATTCTTGTTCATAGGAAATTAGAAACCCCATTGCCTAGTGGGTGAGGCCTTTTGTCTCAAGTGGTTTGCTCCCCTTAAGGTCTCAGGTTCGAATTCCACAGGAACCAATAACACTTCTTGGGGCCATTGGGTATTTAAACCGCCACCTGCAGATTACTGCACGTATACCCAGGGTCTCATGGATTAGTCGAGGTGCGCCCAAGCTGCCTGAACCACCAGTCATTGAATCCCTTCAAAAAATGAGAATTAGTGACATACCACCATTGAACGTGTGCAACGGATGTGAGATTTTGTTTTCTTGTTGTACTTGTATTGGATTAACTAAGTTCTGCATTTTTTTGAACTTATATTGACGGCTGAGCTTAGTTTGCATGGTCATATGGGTGAATCAAAATTTGGTGGCTTTGGCCAAAGGTTCTTCGTTGGCAAATTGTCCAGTATGTCTTCAAAACCAAGGAACAAGTCTATAAAATTTGTGCAAATGCAAGAAGACTTTGGAGCATAGCAGCTTGAAATGCAAGAAGGCTTTGGAGCATAGCAGGTCAAGGCTACAAAGTTGGTGAGCGTACCTTTTTCAAAGATTGGATTAGATCCCCAGAAGTTAAAAATAGATCTCCCAAACTGAACTCTGAACTCTAAACTGTAGTGGTGGTACTACGAAACACTTTGGACTATGTCACCCAAACTCCGCAGATGTACAAAGTCATGAGTGCAGAGCATGAAAAATTCTGGAGTGTGAACTCCATCACATCATCATGGAGACATAAATTGTGCTGTTTTGGAACAAATTTGTATTATTGCTCTCTCTAGGGCCTCTCCCCTCTGCTCCATGAGCCATCGTTTCCACTTGATTTCAAGCTCCCTATCACCACCGCTCCGCCACCCTCTCTCCGTCCTTTGAAGTTCTCAATCTCCCTTGGCAGCGCTGCAACCAATAGAGGCTGCAGTCATCCACCATACCCACTTTGTTTATTGAGTTTAACTTACTCTAGCACCCTATCTAGCTTATCTCTAATCTCCTCTCACAAACTCTAATCTCTCTTCATCATAGTCTACAGCCTACTAACGCTATCTCTCTGCAGGTGTTCAAGATCTCCAAGATCTCTAGGAGGAGTTTTGCTCACACTACACTTCTCCCGTCTGCAGCATCTGGTCATCATTCCTCTCTCTCAACATGCATTGGCCTAATATTCTTTTTGTTCTCATCTCTATTTGTTTATGCTCTTACTGATTTGCTTATATCTTCTGCAGGATTAGTTGTTTCTTGTTCACGCCTAAGTTCTCTCCTGTAGTGGCCTTATATCCAATCTCACCCTCTTTGTTCTTCCCACTGCAACCCCTCTCACCTTCATTATGTCCAAACCCTACCAATACGACACCAGTAGCCCCCCCTCAAACAATTCCATGGAGGAAAGGCTTGATGAAAGGGGCTCTGTGCTTTCATTGGATCCCTCAAGAGCATTCACATTCAGAGAGGTGCTGAAGAACACGTTGATCGCCAAATTCGTGGGGAAGAACACTCTATCACCTGCAGTCATGCAAAAGGCCATTAGTAAAGCATGGAAAACTTATGGTTCGGTCTGGATTGAAAAGAAGGGTGACTTTTATCTTTTTCACTTTCAAAATCCAAAAGATAAAGGGTTTTTTCTAAATGAATCTTTAGTCTCTATTCATGGTCTTTCACTAGTTTTCAAAGAGAGGCTCAACAACCAAGCCCTTTCTGAAATTGATTTCACCAAAGCTGATGTCTGGTTTCAAGTTCCTAATATTTCGTTAGAAGGTTTTGATTTTGAAATTGCAGAAAAAATGGGGAACTTAGTTGGGGATTTAGTGGTTGTTGATTGGTCTTTCCACAGAGTTAGAAGCATGCAAGGACTAAGAATCAAATCCAGAGTGGCTCTGGATCAGGCTCTTACACCTGGTGCTTATCTTAATGTTCCTGGGGAGAGTGAATTCAAATGGGTCTTTTTCAGCTATGAAAGAATTTTCAAAATTTGCTATCGTTGTGGATGTGTTGGGCATGACAATAGGCACTGTAATACTAACCTGGTGGCTGTACTGGAGAGCCTGGAAGCCAGATACTTACAATCTCACCATCTCTCTGCCTACCCATTCCACGTTAATCCTCACAGAAAAATGTTCACTCACCTCCTGAAGTTTCACTCCAAGCATGGCCCTCACCGCACCATGAAATTTGACACAAGTGTCAGCCCTGTTTACACCTTTCAAGAACTCTCCATCTCCCATGACCCGAACCAAGGTCCCCCCTGCCATCACAACAACCTTCTGTGGAACACTCACCCTCTTCAAATGACTCTGATGCTTTCTTTACCCCACCCTCCAACCCAGAAACTGCACCCTCCAATCAAACCTCTCTAATGAACGCCACCTCTGCTTTTATACAAAGCTATTTCCCTAACATTCACCAATTAATCCAACAGTCTCAGGCGTTTCTTCTTCCGCAACACATCCCTTCCTCTTCCATGCCAATTCATGCACAGGTCCCAGAAGCAGTTATGGCGGATACTCTCTCTCACCCATCCCAACCGTCCATAATCAATGGTGGTTCATGCCCCCAGTCTAAGGCATCCCAACCGTCTCAAATGAATGAGGGTACAAGTTCAGAAATGGTTTCTAACTCATTCAATAGAGCCATGCATCCACTTTTTGAAACGGGTGATTATTTAATTCATGATTTGAAAAGCCTCCCCCCTATTTCCACAATAAAACCCTCCGACCAATCAACAAGGACCCCTTTTCAGCAACTGCCGCCCAACACTTTATCTCTCTCTTGTCCCAACCCTCATCTCTTCCAAACACACAACTCCCAAATGAGGCAATTACCCACCACCTATAAAATGCTCTCTTCCCGCTCTGGTTTCTCAATCAGAGCGCCTGATTTTACCCCCACAAACACTTCGGAGGCAGATACTGATTTGGAACAAAGAAAGAGAGAAGTGGTTGATATTGATAAAATGCTCAAGGAAGTTAGCCCCTCGATTCCAAAGAAGACCAGAGGGAGAAGAGGTGACACCAAAAAGGAGAAAGAAATCATGCCAAAGAAGGAGGGTAAGAAAGGGTTGGGGAAAACTATGGCCAAAGGAAAGGACAAGCTTGTCAACAAGCCAAGAGGAGCCTTACAAATCCCGGCGTTGAAAAAGGTGGCGAAGAAGAGGGAAGTGCCAGTGGCCTCGATGGTGGATAGCAAGGGGAAAGGCAAGAAGCAGAAAATCACTACCAGTTTGGAGGCTCAAAAAGGTATCAAAAGAAATTTTTATGATTTACTTCAGTCTTTTAATTTCAATCCATTCTCCAAACAGTTTTTCAACTTCAAGTTTAAGAAACGATCTAGATCTCTGGGAGATAATGGTCCTCCTCTTCTGCATCCCAACAAAAAACTCTGCTCTGGGTTTAGGGTGGTTGTCCCAAAACAACCCCCAAGAGAGCCATGAATCTCATCAGTTGGAATTGCAGAGGTTTGGGACAGGACTCTGCAATTCGAGAAGTTTTTTCCCTGTCCCGTAAGTTTAAGCCTACCCTCCTCTTTCTCTCTGAAACCAAACAAAAAAGCTGTTTCATTCAAAGAAAATTTCGAAAACTTGGTTTTGACAAGCATTGTTTCGTTGATCCTTTAGGCTCTAGTGGTGGTCTTTGGTGTGCTTGGCATTCTTCTCTTCTCAGTGCCTCTCTTAAATGGTCTTCGGAGAATCTCATTCTCCTTGAAATAATAAGTCCTAACCCAGCCTCCCCCTCTTGGTTCTTAGGCTTAGTTTATGGGCATCCGTCTTTTGATCAAAGACTGCATGTTTGGACCCTCTTTGATTCTATTCTCCCTGTTAATGCTCCCTTGGTGTTATTAGGAGACTTCAATCAGGTCCTCTTCTCTCATGATAAAATGGGGCCTTGTGCTTCTAATATCAGAGGCTCTGATACTCTTCTCAACTTCTTAAACAAATGGGCTCTTTTTGAGGTTAAAAATATTGGCCCTGGGTTCACCTGGACAAACAATAGGTCTAGCAGCTCTCCTACGTTTGAAAGGCTTGATAGAGCTTGGTGAAATGTGCATCTCATTAGCTCTTTTCCTGACATTACTATTCAGAACCTTGGGATAGGATCTTCTGATCACTCCCCCATGGTTCTGAGACTTTCCCAACCCTCCACCGTTGCTTTCCCGCCTAGACGTTTTGAGATTTGGTGGCTAAACTCAAATGATTCCAAGGAGCTCCTAAAGTACATTTGGAGCCTTCCCATTCCAGGTTCACCTTGCTTTAGAGTGGCCAAGCTCCTAGCTATCACTCTCAAAGCTTTTAGATCTTGGGCCTCTGCCAGACCCTCCCTCCAGAACCAGATAAAATACGTTAAAGCTCAAATTGCTACCCAACAATCTCTCCTTCCTGACCCTCAAGCCATTTCCTCCTTTAATCAACTTCATCACCACCTTCAAGATCTGCTTAATCAAGAAGAAATCTATTGGGCTCATAGAGCTAGATGCAAATGGCTAAAAGAGGGAAATAAGAATACAAAATTTTTCCATGCATGCACCAAAATTAATAAATCTATTAATGGAATATGGAATCTGCAACTCCCTGATGGCTCTTTTGTTACTGATCAAAATGACATTATGAATCTGTTCCTTGATCATTATCAATCAATTTATGCTGAGCCCTCTCCTAGCCTAATTGATCTCTCAAACCAAAATGACAATTTGTTTTCTTTCTCTCTTCTTTTCAATGTTACAAAGTTTTTAACTCCTGATCAACAATCGTTCCTCTCAAAATCTTTCACTGCATCTGAAGTCACCCAAGCAGTCTTTGAGATGGCCCCCCTAAAGGCCCCTGGCCCTGATGGCTTTCAGCCAGCTTTCTTTCAAAAAAATTGGAGCCTTTGCTCCACCACCATCATATCAGCTGTGCTCTCCTTTCTCAACTCAGGCCACTTACTCAAGGAAATAAATAAAACTCATATCATTCTCATACCCAAGTGTCACAACCCCTTAAAAGTTGGCGACTATAGGCCTATCAGTTTGTGCAATGTCTTTTACAGAATTATAGCCAAAGTGTTGGCTAATAGACTTAAGCATGTCCTACCGTCCATCATTTCTGTCAATCAGAATGGTTTCATCCCCCAGAGGTTAATCCAGGACAACATCTTCATAGGTCAGGATCTGGTCCATTCCATACATAAAGCTAAAAACAACTCTCAACCCAAATTAGGTGCTTTAAAATTAGATATCTCGAAAGCTTTTGATCGCATTAGATGGGACTTCCTTGAACATGTAATGGTTCAGATGCATTTCCCTTCCCATTTTATTAATCTCATTATGCAATGCATCACCACTATCTCCTATTCCATTATACTCAATAGATCACAATCCAAGTTCTTCAAGCCTAATAGAGGGCTGAGACAAGGGGATTCACTTTCCCCATTTCTTTTTGCACTCTGTGCAGAAGTCCTCTCAAGCTCTCTTACTGCTGCTGAAGAAGATGGACTCCTTCATGGCATTCCATACTCAAATCATCTGTCTATCTCTCACCTTCAGTTTGCAGATGACACACTTCTCTTCTTCAAAATTTCCCCCCAAACCAGTACCAACATTAAGCTGATCCTTGATCTCTATGCCACTCAATCTGGTCAATCTATCAATATTGACAAATCCTCCCTAGTTTTCAGTCCCAATTGCTCCACTGCAGATAAAAATCTCTTCCTCAACTGCCTAGGATTGGCTCCAAGTGACTGCATAGGAAAGTATCTAGGTATCTCTTTAGACTCTAAAGGCTCAAGCAAAACTATTATCAAGAATACCATTGAAAAAGTCAGAACTAAATGTGCTTCTTGGCAAGGTCTTCTTCTTAACCCCTTAGGAAGAGCCACTCTAATTAAGTCTGTGCTTAATAGTTATCTTGTCTACCCCATGTCTATTTGCCTCTTCCCAAAGAAAAACTGTAATACTATTAAATCTATCTTCTCCCATTTTTACTGGTCTGGGGATTGCAATAAAAGGCGTATTCATTGGCTCTCTTGGGATTTTCTTTGCAATAAGCCCAAGAATGGAGGTTTGGGTTTCAAAAACTTGCAGTGTTTTAATTCTGCTCTTTTAGCTAAAAGCAGTTGGAGAATTCTTAAGGACCAAAACTCCCTTTTCACAAACTATTTTTCCACAAAATACTGCAAAAGAAAATCTTTTTTGAGCCTCAATCCTGCTTCTACTTCCTCTTCTGCTTGGAAAAACATCTGTAAAGGCAGAGGTACTTTGAAATTGGGGCTGCAATGGAAAATTGCTACAGGCCAGGCCATTGATCTGGGTGATGATGGATGGATTAAAGAAGTTCCTGGTGCCTCTATTAAGGAATGCTTACTTCACACACATCACCATAACACTCACCATAAGGTTAGCCATCTGATAGATCAGCAGCAACAAGTGTGGAAGATTGTGCTAATTACTGAGCTATTTCCAACATGGTTGAGAGGTAGAATTCTTAGCACTTCTATTGAAATGCATGAAAGCACAGATACCCCCTACTGGGGAGCCTCCTCCAATGGAAGTTTTTCTGTTAAATCTGCCTATTCCCTTCTTAATTACAATAACTCATCTCCTTTATCAAATGCTACCACCATCCACTTTAATCCCATAAACTTTAGGTACAAATGGAGTAGACTTTGGTCTTCAGGAATCCCTGCTAATATCACTCACCTCCTCTGGAGAATTTGTACTAACTCTCTCCCTTGTCTATCCAATATTAACTCTAGAATCTCTATTTCAAACCCCTACTGTCCTCACTGTCCTAGTCATAGTGAAACTGCTGATCATATTTTCATCCACTGTCCTAAGGCTCAGGAGCTTTTGGGTAGAGCCCGCCTTCAACCTCATCAAAAACCAACTCACTCTAACTCAGATATTAGTAACTGGATTTTGAAATGGATAAACAAGAAGAAGAAACTCCAAAAGCAGAATAACTGGCATTGGATCCCAGCTATTTTCTGGATCCTTTGGATTACCAGAAATAAGCTACTATTTGATAACTAATGAAGGTTGGGTGGAGGTAGAGGTCAAAACGGGAAAGCCAGAATGGCTACCAGGGAAAGTGCAGTTCTACCCCCAGGCCTTGGTGGAAGTGTCTCAAGCAGTCCCTCTAGCTGTGTTGCCCCCTGTGCATGAAGTTTTCAACCTCAAAAGTGCAGTCTCTGCTGATGTGTCTGCTAAGGGCAAAGGAGGAGGAGGTGAAGGAACTTCTGGTGCTACAGATGTGATCCACTCCATTGAAGCTTCAAGTGTTAGTGCCTCAGGTGCTGTCTCTGGCGAGGAATTCCCCCCCATTCCAGATAGTGAGCTCATGTCAGCAGTCATCCCCTTCATTGATGTTTAAATGCTCTCGTTTCATGTGGATATCTTTCAGTCTCTCTATCAGTTTCTATCTTTCATGTGTTGGTGTTGGTTTTGAACATTTTCAGTTTGGTGTAAGTTGTTTCTAAGTTGTTTCTAAGATTGTTCTGGGCTAGGCTCCCTAAGCTAGCTTAAGATCTTGATGTTAGTGGTTGTGGACTAGTAGTTTTAGTACTCCTACTACTTATTGTGTACTTTTCATATTCGATATCTATTGAAGTTCTCCTCTTACCGCAAAAAAAAAAATTGTGCTGTTTTGGTGATAGGGTAGAATTAGGTTGTGGGGGGGGGGGGGGGGTGGGTTTAGGATTAGATTATATTTGAAGTGTTGGGTTTGGGCCTTATTAGTATTATGTTAATGAATTTGGTATTAATTATTAAGGTAAGGGGTTGATTAGCACCATAAACATTGCAACACTAGGGTTAGGTAGAAGTTCTACCTTGGTGACAGAAATGGCCGAATTGCCTTTCATGTTGCACAATTTTTGAATAAACTTGATTGAGAGTAGGTAATGGCTCCATGATTAAAATCTGCTTTCATGTTGCACAATTTTTGAATAAACTTGATTGAGAGTAGGTAATGGCTCCATGATTAAAATCTGCTCCCTCACAGTTTTACAAGGCTCATTGAGACCCATCAAACATTGCATTACAACTAGAAGAAGGTAATGGCTTGTAATTTGCCAATTCTTCCAACAAAGATCTCATCCTAGTGAAAGTACATGGTTACAATGTTGTCTTCATGTTTAAGTCCAACTATGAATCAACTCAGTCAATTAGGATGATTTTCCTGAGAGAATCTCTCCTGCAGGTCACCCATATCTCTGTAGTTATAGACCTTCCAACCGAACTACAAGAAATCTCTTAAGAGATTGAAATCAGCAACCAAGATATGATCATACTATCACACCTCCTCCATAAGAGAAAAGTCTCATCGTCATCGGTAACATCAGTTTGTGGTAAGCTACCATCAATAAAATCAAGCTTATTCTAAGCTTGCTAAGCCACTTTAATGGATTTCTTCCATGTGTAATTTTTCACTTAAGAGATTGAAATCAGCAACCAAGATATGACCAAACTATCACACCTCCTCCATAACAGAAAGGTTTCAGCGATAACATCAGTTTGTGGTAAACTACCATCAATAAAATCAAGCTTATTCTAAGTTTGCAACGCCACTTTCATGGATTTCTTCCATGAGTAAATTTTTCACCAATTAAGAGCTGAGAAACGAGAATTGCACCTGGATTCTCAGAACTAGCAAGGAAATAAGGAGAATTAGAGAATTTATTACCATAAATAGTCCCAGACCAGAACAACCACTCTCTAAAACAGGTGATGTCTCCATAAAATCTGCAGAATGAACCTTCACTTCACTCAAACGAATGCTCTGGAGCAGTTCTACACAGAAAAAGAAATCAATCGTTCCTTGAACCTAGCTCTGGTGGCATATTAGAGAATCAACGGAGAAGAAGAAAAATTGAGAGAGAGAGAGAGAGAGAGAGAGAGAGAGCTGTATGTAGTATTCAATCACAATCACACAAAATTTGATGGAAGAGTACACCTGACCGCAAGGGCGGACGCAGGCTTTGACCCGCGGTGGGCCTATGCCCCCCGGATGTTTTTCCTCTACTACAATTTTCAGTTTTTGGTCAAAAAATTTCATACATGTGCCCCTTAAACTGTACAAAGTACCCCAGTGTCTGTTGAAACTACTTAAGTACCCACAAGATAAATACAAATATTTATTATTTAAGCCTAAAATTCTCACTATATAACAACGTTGGCCCGAAAATCTCACTATATGTAGATTTAGGCCCAAAAGTTCTTGCCATTTTTTTTTACTCTGTAAGTATAAATTGTGTCCCCCTGATGAAAAATCCTGCGTCCGCCCTTGCCTGACCGTTAGCCATCACCCAACCAAAAAGGGACCATGTTTAATCTAACGAATAACGAACCATGTTTAATCTCAACATGCACAAAGAAAGGAAACCTAACGAATAATGAACCATGTGTAATCAGAAGACCACTAATCAACGATGTCGTGGTACTTGAGAGTAGGGATGGCAACGGGTCAGATCCGGATCGGATCAGGCCCTTCTCGATCCAGATCCAACCACGGATCGGATCAGGCCCTTCTCGGTCCAGATCCAACCAGGAGAAATGGGATCTAGATCCGTTCGGATCATCACCGGATTCGGATCAGATCGTAACGGGTTTTCATTCAGCTGATCCAAATCCGATCCGTAGATCCATATAGTACGTGGACGGATCGGATTCGGATCGGATCCGGCTTGTGTTTGCAATAAAATAGAAAATATCACATAAAAATAAACATTATTTCATACGCTAAGGCATGTACGTTATGAAGCGTAAAAACAAAAGAAATAGCTTTGTAGGTTGGTAATAGATGTATATTTGTAAAGCACACATATATGTCGGATCGGATCGGGTCGGAACCCGGTGGATCAGCCCTCATATCCAAATCAAGATCCGGGTTTGGCTTTCCGGATCCAAATCTGATCCATTTTCAATTGGATCGGATTCGGATCTGATCCATTCGGCTAGGATCGCTCGGATCTCAGGTCGGATCGGACCATATTACCATCCCTACTTGAGAGCTTATTACAAATTATAAAACTGACATAAAATGATACGGAAAAGACAGGAGTCCCTAGACTGAGATAGATAAAAGACACATGACTCCCCATACACTAATATTAATAAGTTGGTTTTCTCAAAAAAAAAAAAAAAAAAAAAACAAAGTTGGGTATTTTACAAGGGGCAGAATAATCATTTACCATCACAAAATTTGCTAAAAAAAGGAAGATGGAGATAGATAGAGAAGGGACCGAAAAGAAAAATAAGAAGCTTGATAGAGAACAGAGGAAGTTTGTTTGTTGTGTTTCTTTTTTTTTTTTTTGCATGATCACACGGTGACATGAAGTGACATGAAGTGAAGGAACAAACTAAACTGTTTCCCTTGGTAAGCCTTGCAAAAAATAAAATTCCTTCTTTGTCAAGCTATTCTTGAATACTTCTCCAATGCAATCACCTAGTATCTAAACCTGTGCAAATGCACGAATACGTTGGAGCATAGCACCTCAAGGCGACAAAGTTTGTGGAGCATTAAATTAGATCAGAAACTAAAATAAATTCCCCAAGCTGAATTCTGAGCTGTAGTTGTGATGCTATGCAACACTTTGGACTAGTTAGACCCTCCTTTCTTTGTCTAATTTTATGTGAATTTTTATCTTTTTTAAGTCATACGAAAAGTTCAAATGTGCTCATTTTAGTTATAAATTATATTACACTTTTTTTTTTTTTTTTGCTCATTTTCTTTACAACTTATTTTATGCAACTTATTTTAGCTAACTCGAAACTATATATAGTTCTAATAATGGAGATAAAAAGTTCATCCGTCTCGTCACCCGACTCAATAGATGTACAAATAGGAGATATCACGGTCTTCAAACAATACCAGATGTTTGCAAGAGCGGAAACCATGAACTTAGGGTATCTTTTGTTAATATAAAAAACTATTAACATTGCATATTATGATTTTATAAGCATAACCGTTTCAAGTATCTTTAACAGAATCTTTTTAGATACTGCGTAGATAAATACAAAAAAGATTCAAAATCCTAAAAGAGTATTTCTCTCAAAAACAAAATCTTAAAGAGTATAATTCTTTTTATTCTCTCATTCTCAATTTATTTTAAGAAGTTATTAACCAAATAAATCGTACCCGGAGAGGGTGGGAGCAGGAAAAACATGGCAGAGAAAGACGTGGACGTCTCTTTGGAAGCTCTAGCCATGTTTGGTGAGAACTGCACCACTTACTGCATCCGAATCGAAGACTTGGAGCGGAAGTACTCGAACACGCCGCCACATTTGCTCGTAGAAGACAGGACCCTGAAGATGAAAAAGAAGAGGAAGTTCCATGACTTCTTGATCCCTTCAAGTTTTCGCTTATCATCGAAGACGACGACGAATCGAGTTTGCGACGAAGTGGTCGGGTATTTCGAGGGTGATTGTGAAGGAGTTTCGACCACACGATACGCTATGAGCAACGAGAAGAAGAAAATCAAGAGAAGCATGTTGTTGATAACGACGTTGGTGAGGAAGATTGTGGGAAAGCTTTCGGGGATGTTTAAGATGGCCATGAAGAAAAACTGAGGAGGTAATGTTTAGAGAAGAAGAACTAACAAGACTTTAGTTGTGTTGTTCAGGTTCTAATTTTATCTTCAACGTTTTCTGATTATAGGGTTTAGAGTTTTCATGATCAATCTTATTTGTATGGGCTGTTTAATCTAATCTAATTTGAAGTTTATGCCGAATGTAGCGCTTGAGTTGTTAAAGATGTTGCGAATTTTGACAAACAGATGTAGTACTATATGCGCTTAGGCAAATATGGGTTAAACCTCTACCACCTTCCCGACTCGTTGCTCAAACATGGAATTGGTGAAATCAACAAGTACCTCTGCAGCAAGATCTAATTACACAAGGACTAAAACTAAAACTATCATTTGAGAAAGAGGTGGAGGAAAGATTGATAGTTCTGCGGATATGTATCCTAATTTGAAATGGTAACTGACTAAGATTTCAGAATCTTATCCCCAGCTATTTAAAATATTTACTATGGTTTAGAATCTATCTGAATCGCGGCACAATATATGAGTACTTTCTGAAAGATTTCTAGGAGGTACAGAAATCTACATAGCACATAATAGACGGAATCGGAAGCGTATGACTTTGTCTCGGCCATTGATGTGTACCACAGTTTCTGAAAAACATGGACTTTCTGCTCCTATGTTTGGGTAAAGACATCCAAAACAGTGAAACATTTAAATTACATGTCGATCAAACGCAACTTAGAACTGTTCTGATAGGGTCACCGTCTGTAGTTGGAGTTATTGTTAGACTGATAATAGGGTCACCGCCGGTAGTTGGTGGAATTATTGTTAGCCGAGACGCGGACAACAACAAAAAGATGTGAAACTTCTTACACTTTCTTGCGGAAAGAAAAAACCACACCAATTTATTTGTCATTCACTCGTCGTGTTTGGTATAAATTGCAACTTCAAATTAAGTGAAAATAGATGCTAGTTCACGTGGTAAGAACGTTAATAGCATGTGTTCAACATAAATTGCAATTCCATCTTCAACGACCCGTAAGTGAAACTTTGATGCTCGTTCACGAACGTTAAGTCCCATGTTGACTTCTACAAGAGAAGATCTGACTTGTAAGGGCATTTCCATCAATGGAGGCACCGAGATAGGGACAAGCGCCTATAGGGCAAGACACTGATTTTGAATTTTTGTCAGGGTTGATTTGCAGGCAAAAGGGCAAGGCAAAAAGTCATTATTGCCCAAGCTGGTAATTCTAACATTGGTTAGAATGAATGTGAAGATGGGTGAATAGTGAGTAAAAAAGATTGGATGGGGCTAAGTTGAGAAGATACCAAGGCCAAAAGCTGTTGGTGGACATGCTCTAAGTGTGATGGGGTTTATTGGTAGAGGGCTACTGGTGGATGATTTGTAATGTGGTGGTTGGTGGTCTTAGGGTTTCTTGGTTTATTGAGGTGAGGAGCTATTATGGGTCGATATTCAATATGTGTAAGACTATAGGGGTTAATCTGCAATTAGTGAGAAGTTTGTAACAGGAGGGAAATGTTGTTAGTTGTATTAAATGTGTCAAACTAATTCAGTTTTGAAAAATGAGAATCAGCATCTTCTTCTCTCTCTGTTTCTCTCTCCTCGATTCTTCATCTTCTTCCTCATTTCTATGTAGAATTGAAGATTTCTTCATGGTATCAGAGCCAGAAAGGCTCATTGCCGCAGTATATTGACTACCGGAGGTTGCTTCCGGTTCTCGCTTTGCCTGCGTCGCCGATTAAAATCGTCGGATTCTGCCAGTTCGAAAAAACATAGGGTTTGCAATTCTTCGTCAATTTCAACCATTTCTTCGCTGACTTCTGCGTTTCATCTTCTTTTGACACATGTTTTATCTCTTTTTCTAGGTTCTCTGCATCGAATTAATGGTGGATTTGTTCATTACTGCACTGAGTTTGTTCTCGAGTTCATATGTCGAGTTTTGTCGAGTTCTTTACTGCTTTACAGAGTTTTTCCGAGTTTAGCTGAGTTATCTGCACAATTCTACATATCTTACCGAGTTTTGCCGAGTTAAGGCTGAGTTGTACCGAGTTCCTCTGGTTTGGCTTCTTGCTGCTATGGACTCATCACTACCAGCTGGTTTGTTGTTCTTGATTTCAAATTTACGGTCTCTGATTCAACTAAAGTTAGATAACTCTAATTACATGCTCTGGAAAGCACAGTTAGATGCAGTGTTATGTTGGGTTTTGACATAGGCAACGCAGCGGAATAACAAAAATTTAATTCCTACTCAAAGCCCACCAAGGATCACAGGAAGAGATATCATAACATGGTAAGGGACGTAGTAGTTGTGTACCTTTTGGTCCGGGAGATCACATGAAGAATATTGTACTCGTCTCTACGCTTGATCCACGTCTAGAGGTGAGATCTAGATTCTTCCTTCTCAAGTGCTAGCTTGGACCGGAGGAAGAGGGAAGAAGGAATCAAGCAACCAAGGAAGGAGAGAGGGGTTTCGGCCCTCTCTTTGTGCCGACAGGAAGGGGCGGACGCAAGGGGTTTTCGGCCCCTTTGTGTTCTAGCTCTCTCTCTCTTGCTTTCTCTCCCACTCTCTTGTGTTATGTCTAATAACATTAGTGGGAAGGAAGCTAGAGCCTCCTTTATATAGTCCAACAACTCCCTGTTAACTACATAAATGTCCTTCCTAGTTCTACATGAACTTGGATTAGTCCCTTCCGTGCATATTAGTCCTACTAAGTTTGCAAGGTGTTGCAAAGTGATCCTTCTAATTTAATTAATCATATTAATTAAACCCAAATCTAGTTCTACTCTATTTGACGTGTGACCCCATAGGTTTCTACTTAGTTGGTAGTAACTTATTACTAACATGGAGCGGTGTCTAGCAACACATCCACGCACCCAACTAATAGAAATAAGTCAGTGATCCCGACAAACCTTTGTGCCCAATATATCATATTGCACTTTCCCTTTTCTCCATATCCGGATTGGAGACGAGACATAAATAGTCACACTCATATATCCAATCCATAGTTCCTCGATCCTGGGAATATGCTTGTGCAAACAGATAACATCAATATCTCCATATTGATTCATCTGAGTCTAGCCAGACATTCAATAAGCCTCATCCCTCGAGTGGCCATGGATATTTTCTCCCATTATGTGGGAGGGACAAATCCTCTCTACATCACTACGATCTCTAAGCTTGCTTCCTATCATGCCCGATAACTACCTTTATATTCACCCAGTTACTGTGTAACGTTTGATAACATCAAAGCACGATATTTCACAACTAGAGTATCTAGTGACTTCAAGTCTAATGATTGAAATTATATTAGCACTACGAGAAGCGATTGTGACTTTAACATAATCTAATGTATCCTTCTCGTTGTGGGTCAATCCAGTATGCCATTACTCCTAATGCATACCCATGTGTTAGACTTGATATCTCCATATCAATCTACACACATACTAGTCTATATTTGATCGTCCTATTAATAAATATAGTGGACTAGGGATATTTAAGATAAACAACACATTGTATCTAAGGACTTCATTATATTAAATATCACAATATATAATAAATGAATATTCTAGCCAATAACATTGTTCATTCTAAATATTAGATTGCCTATAGGACACCTATTCCAACAGTCTCCCACTTGCACTAGAGCCAATCTGGTGCATCTCGTATGCCTATAGATCTGGCGTGCCCTTCATGCTTTTGCTGTGCAAGACGTTTTTGAGCGGATCTGAAAGACTGTCATCCGTTGGAATCTTGCACATCTTCACATCTCCTCGATCGATCATATCACGAATAAGATGGAATCTCCTAAGTACATGCTTTGATTTCTGGTGTGATCTTGGTTCCTTGGCTTGTGCGATCGCCCCAGAGTTGTCACAGTACAACTCTATGGGACCCACGATGCTAGGGATCACACCGAGCTCAGTGATAAACTTATTTATCCAAACTGCCTCTTTTGCTGCTTCCGCAGCAGCAATGTACTCAGCTTCTGTTGTAGAATAAGCAACTGTCCCTTGCTTGGAACTCTTCCAGCTCACAGCTCCTCCATTCAAGCAAAACACGTATCCAGACTGCGATCTGTAGTCATCTTTGTCGGTTTGGAAGCTCGCATCAGTATAACCAATTACACTTAGCTCTTCCTTACCTCCAAATATCAAGAAGGCATCCTTAGTTGTTCTAAAGTAATTAAGGATGTTCTTGACAGCAATCCAGTGACTCTCACCCAGATTGGACTCATATCTGCTCACCATACTCAACGCGTATGATACGTCTGGTCTAGTACACAACATGGCGTACATGATGGATCCTATGGCAGAAGCATAGGGTATCCTACTCATGCGGTCCTTCTCAATCTCACTGGAGGGACAGTCATTCTTAGAAAGAGTGACTCCATGCGACATGGGCAAGAATCCCTTCTTGGAATATTGCATGTTGAACCTCTTCAACACCTTGTCTATATATGTATTTTGACTAAGGCCGAGCAGCTTTCTAAATCTATCCCTATAGATCTTTATACCAAGTATATATGCTGCATCTCCTAAGTCCTTCATTGCAAAACACTTTCCTAGCCAATCTTTAACAGATTGCAAAGCAGGAATGTCGTTGCCAATGATTAGTATGTCATCCACATACAAGATCAGAAATACTACAGAGCTCCCACTAACCTTATTGTAAACACAAGGCTCATCTTCGTTCTTGATGAAGCCAAACTCTTTGACTGCGTCATCAAAACTTCGATTCCAGCTCCTAGAAACTTTCTTCAATCCATAAATGGTTCTTTTCAGCTTACAGACTTTATTGGCATTCTCTGGATCCTCAAAACCCTCCGGTTGTGTCATGTACACATCCTCAAGGAGGTTCCCATAATGAAACACTGTTTTGACATCCATCTGCCAAATCTCATAGTCGTAGTATGCTGCAATAGCAAGTAGGATTAATGGATTTAGTCATGGCGACTGGTGAGAAGGTCTCATCATAGTCAATACCATGAATCTGTCTTTACCCTTTAGCAACCAATCGCCCCTTATAGGCAACTACTTTCCCATCCATGTCGGTCTTCTTCTTGGAGACCCATTTTCACCCTATGGGCCGAGCCCCTTCGGGTGGTTCCACCAAAGTCCATACTTTGATGTAGGGATGGCAATTGATCGGATTTGGATCGAATCCACCTATATCCATATCCGAATCCGATCAAAATAAGTAGATCCATATTCGATCCAAATCTGACCGGATCCTAAACGGATTCGGATCGAAACTGGACCGGATTTAATTTGCAATATCCGTATTCGATCCGACAATTCAAATCTCCAGAAACGGATCTGATTCGGATCCTGATTCGGATACTGGGCATTTTTTTACTTCTCATGAAAAATACACAACCAATTCAGAAAAATATGTAAAAAGAGTCACCACACCAAAAAAAAAAATCTGCATAAAAACTACAAAAATATTAAATTTATTTTAGCAATATGACTAACGTAAATCTACCAAGAAATATAAGAAAGCCTTTCAAAGTTTAAAGGCACCAATAATGTCAAAAATTGTCTACAAGTTTAATCAAAACAACAATGAAATTGTCCATGACCATAGTGGAATATTTTCTTCAGGCCTGAAAACATAATGTGTAGTGATTTGTGTAATGTGTTTATATATATGTAGGTAACACATATTTTTTATGAGTCTAAGGGTATTTTCGTAAAACTATGTGTGTTCGGATCTTTCGGGTCGGATATTCATCGGATATCCTAATATATTCGGATCGAAGCCGTATACCGATTGGATTTTGATTTTTAATATCCATATCCGATCCATTTTAAAATGGATCGGATTCGGACTTGATCCATTTGGATCGAATCACTCGGATTTCGGATCGGATCGAACCGCATTGCCATCCCTACTTTGATGGTGTACATGGAATCCATTTCGGATCTCATGGCTTCTAGCCACTTCTTGGAGTCTGGGCCTTTCATGGCCTCCCCGTATGTTGCAGGCTCATCATCCATGAGTGGTACGTCATCGGGCTCAGTCACGAGAAGTCCGTACCTCTCTGGCTCATGACGCACTCTTCCTGATCTACGGAGTTCCTGTGTTACCTGAACAGGTTCTTCCACAACAGTTTGCGGTTCCTGCTCATGTTCCATCATCGGTTCAGTGATTTGTGGTTCTTGAATTTCTTCAAGTTCTACAACCCTCACACTTGATTCTGTAGAGACAAACTCTCGTTATGGAAACACGCCTGTCCGAGCAACAAACACTTTCTTCTCGGTGGGATTGTAGAAATAATATCCTTTAGTTTCCTTAGGATATCTAACAAATTTACACTTATCCGCCTTGGGCCCGAGTTTGTCTGTTTGTAAACGCTTTACATAGACATCGCATCCCCAAATCCTCATAAACGACACTATGGGACGCTTCCCAGTCCATATCTCATATGGTGTTTTCATGACTGATTTGGATGGAACACGGTTAATGGTAAAAGCTGCCGTCATTAGAGCATGTCCCCAAAATGATATCGGAAGATCCGTTTGAGACATCATAGATCGCACCATATCTAATAGTGTGCAGTTCCTCCTCTCGGACACGTCGTTCCATCGTGGCGTTCCGGGTGGAGTGAGGTGGGATACTATTCCACACTCTCTAAGATACTCATCAAACTTTTGGCTTAAGTATTCTCCTCCACGATTCGATCGTAGAGCCTTAATACTTTTACCAAGTTTCTTTTCTACTTCATTCTTGAATTCTTTGAACAATTCAAAGGATTCGGATTTGGCCTTCATAAGGTATACAAATCCATATCTACTGAAACCATCAGCAAACGTAATGAAGTAAGTGTAAACACCTCTGACAGGCGTGGGGAACGGCCCACATACATCAGTATGTATGAGTGCCAGTAACTCACTAGTCCTCTCACCTTTCTTATTGAAAGGGGACTTTTTCATTTTTCATAATAAACAAGATTCACATGTCTCATATGATTCCAAATCAAATGAGTCTAGAAGTCCATCCTTATGGAGTCTACATATGCGTTTCTCATTTATATGGCCTAAACGACAATGCCATAGATATGTAGGATTTAAATCGTTAGTTTTGATCCTTTTAGTATTTATGTTATAGATTGGACTATTTAGATCAAGGATATACAATCCATTAGACAAACGCGCACTATAATAGTGCATACTATCAAAATAAATGGAGCTACACCTGTCCTTTATTGAAATAGAAAAACCCTTCTCGTCCAAACAAGAAATGGAAATAATGTTTCTGCTCATAGCAGGCACATAAAAGTAATTTTCTAATTCTAAAATAAGTCCAGAAGGCAAAGATAGCTCATAAACGCCTACAGCTAATGCAGCAACTCTTGCTCCATTCCTGACGCGCAGATCTATCTCCCCTTTAGCCAATCTTCTACTTCTTTTTAAATCCTGCACATTTCTACAAATGTGAGAACCACATCCAGTATCCAATACTCAAGATGAAGAAATGGAAAGATTTGCGTCTATAACATAAATACCTGGTGGTGGTGGAATCACTATTCCAAGCTTCTTATCCTCCAGATATTTAGGGCAATTCCTCCTCCAGTGACCCGGCTGGCTACAGTAGTGACATTCACCTTTAGCCATGCCTCCACTAGGCTTTAGGGCTTCCTTGGACTTCGCAACTTTCTTGCGCTTTCCTTTGGAAGTAGAGGAAACTCCTTTACCTTTATTCTTATGCACCATCATTATGCCCTTGCCCTTGCCTTTGTTGACGCTCTGTTCAGCTGTCTTTAGCATGTTCAACAAGTCTGACAGAGTCTTACTGATCTCATTCATATTATAGTTCATGATGAACTGATTATAACTGTCAGGCGACGATTGCAAGACAAGATCAGTTGCCAAATCTTGTCCAAGTAGGAAACCCAGTCTCTCAAGGTTCTCGATGTATCCGATCATTCGGAGTACATGAGGCCCTACTGGATTCCCTTCTGCAAGACTACTTTTGACAATTATTTAGACACCTCATAGCGTTCATGCATTGCCTGTTCCTGAAACAATTGTTTCAAGTGTATGATCATATCATAGGCCTCCATGTTCTCGTGCTGCTTTTGAAGCTCAGCAGTCATGGTGCAAAGCATGAGGCAAGTCACGTCATAAGAATCATCAATATATTTCTGCCGCGCCCTTACTTCCGCTAGAACAGACTCATCTTGTGGTGGTTCTGGAATCGGAGTGTCCAAGACGTACAACTTCGTTTCTTGCTTAAGGACAATCCTTAAGCTTCTGTACCAGTCAATAAAATTTGTTCCAGACAGTTTATCCTTCTCAAGGACAGATCGTAGGGATGAAGTCGATGCGTTGTTGTTTGCCATTTGGAATTCTACAAAACGAGAAATGTGCAATTTTAGTATTTTGAACAATTTAACTATATTCAACAATGGCTAGATCATCAAATATAGCTCCCACTATTTTTCTCGGATTAATAGCCCTCACCATTAATGCAAAAAGTATCATTATATTTTTTAGTAGGTCCAAGATCCCTAATTCACTTCTTCTTGAGCTTGCTTTGGCAAGTCACCCAAGAATAGGTTATTTAGGTAGGAACCATTCCAATTGCATCCCATGCAACTCTTGCTACAATTAGGTGAATAACTTTTTATTCTTTATCCTTTAGATAACGCCTAATTGTCATGCCTCTAGGTTCACCAATCCAATTGAGTTTTACCCAGTTGCGTCCAACCTCTTGCTTCAACATACACACATTACTAGCTTGTGTCGTCCGCAACACACCATGGTAAATTAAAATCGCCTTGCTTTGGCAAGCCCGAGTTTTAATAAACCCTGATCATGTAGGGTGTTTTGGCAAGAGAAGGCAAAACGCAATATTTTATTTGATGGATTTAATCATTCTTAATTTGTTTTGTTGATCCAATCAACATGATCTACTTATTTGGATTGGACAATCCATAATAAAAGATCACCTTTGTTTATTATTATCTTGTTAACGTTTTACTAGTATCGCCATACACACAAAAATAAATAACAAGACATGAATAATAAAAATCCACAAAATAAAAAAAATGTGGCATGGATATGGCCCCTAGACTAAGATATTATCAAGCCAATGATAATATCCAATTGCCCTAAAGTGACAAGCTCATCTCCATGTGCTCCACCATAGACGCGTGCCTAGGGGGGGGGGGTGTCTTCTTCGTCTTTTGGCTTCTTTGGTTCTCCGGTCTTCTTCTCCATGCTCTTGGATATTATCTAAATATTTCTAATTCTAGCCTAACATTTAGAATAAATAAATATAAAAGCCTCACATGTCGAGGAGAAAAACGACTCACATGCCGTAAAACCTAATTAATTATTACATTAATTTGATCAGCTCGAAGGCCGTAAACCAAACCACAAAGCAATAAACATCCACAACCTAGGCCATATCCATCCACCATGCAACAAATCACATAATACAGTTAAAACTAATTTTTAACGCGCTTTTTCAATTTTAATCAAATTGGTTAATTAGGGTTACAACGGTCCAAGGGGTCCAACCTAAGCCTAGGCTGAACCCCAAGGACCGCGGTCCGCCACGTGGGCCCGGCCTTAGGCCGACCGCCTTAGTGACCCCCGGCCTTGCTTGGCGCGCAAGGATAAAGGGGCGGATGGCTAGGGTTTCGGCCCTAGTCTCCTTCCCTTCCTTCCTTGTTGCCCAAGCATGGTTGTTTCCTTATGGATGTTTCCATAAAATTGTTTCCATAACTGAAAAACTCCTTTTTCAACTATGTGCCCATGAACCCTAATTTTCAAGAACCCCATAATTCACATCCTATGTGATTAAACTCACCAATTCTAACATATAATATTAAATTAGATCTTGTTTATATTGAATCAAATTCAATTTGAATCTACTATGCCAATTAATTTCAGTTTTCGCGTAATATGAATATAACGGTGTATATACTGAAATCATAACACATAAAATCATGTTATGCACTACGACCTGTGGCTCTGATACCACTTTTGGGTTTTGACGTAGGTAACGCAGCGGAATAACAAAAATTTAATTCCGACTTAAAGCCCACCAAGGATCACAGGAAGAGATATCATAACATGATAAGGGACATAGTAGTTATGTACCTTTTGGTTCGGTAGATCACACGAAGAATATTGTCCTCGTCTCTACGGTTGATCCACATTTAGAGGTGAGATCTAGATTCTTCCTTCTCAAGTGCTATCTTGGACCGGAGGAAGAGGGAAGAAAGAATCAAGCAACCAAGGAAGGAGAGAGGGGTTTCGGCCCTCTCTTTGTGCCGACGGGAATGGGCGGACGCAAGGGGTTTTTCGGCCCCTTTGTGTTCTAGATCTCTCTTGCTTTCTCTCCCACTCTCTTGTGTCATGTCTAATAACATTAGTGGGAAGGAAGCTAGATCCTCCTTTATATAGTCCAACAACTCCTTGTTAACTACATAAAGGTCCTTCCAAGTTCTACATGAACTTAGATTAGTCCCTTCCTTTCATATTAGTCCTACTAAGTTTGCAAGGTGTTGCAAAGTGATCCTTATAATTTAATTAATCATATTAATTAATCCCAAATCTAGTTCTACTCTATTTGACGTGTGACCCCATAGGTTTCCACTTAGTTGGTAGTAACTTATTACTAACATGGAGCGGTGTCTAGCAACACATCCACGCACCCAACTAATAGAAATAAGTCAGTGATCCCGACAAACCTTTGTGCCCAATATATCATATTGCACTTTCCCTTTGTCTCCATATCCGAATTGGACACGAGACATAAATAGTCACACTCGTATATCCAATCCATAGTTCCTCGATCCTGAGAATATGCTTATGCAAACAGATAACATCAATATTTCCATATTGATTCATCTGAGTCTGGCCAGACATTCAATAAGCCTCATCCCTCGAGTGGCCGTGGATATTTTCTCCCATTATGTGGGAGGGACAAATCATCTCTACATCACTACGATCTCTAAGCTTGCTTCCTATCAGGCCCGATAACTACCTTTATAGTCACCCAGTTACAACGTTTGATAACATCAAAGCACGATATTCCACAACTAGAGTATCTAGTGACTTCAAGTCTAAGGATTGAAATTATATTAGCACTACGAGAAGCGATTGTGACTTTAACATAATCTAATGTATCCTTCTTGTTGTGACTAGTCTATATTTGATCGTCCTATTAATCAATATAGTGGAATAGGAATATTTAATATAAACAACACATTGTATCTAAGGACTTCATTATATTAAATATCACAATATATAATAAATGAATATTCTAGCCAATAACATTGTTCATACTAAATATTAGATTGCCTCTAGGGCACCTATTCCAACATGTTACAAGCAAAATGACTTGAAAGACTTTATTACCACTCCTCCACCCTTAGAAATGTGCTTATCTGCTACTGGATCCTCTATTCCTAATTCTGCCTATACCTCTTGGAAACATATTGACCAACACTTGAAAACATGCCTTATTGCTTCCATTTCTCCTACTGTACTACCTTTGATATTACATCTCCCAACCTCCTATGCTATCTAGACTCATTTTGCTTAGAGATATACTTCTCTCTCACGCTCTCATTTCCATCAAATTAAGTATCAACTGATCAGTCTTCACAAAGGAAATAAGTCAATGCTAGAGTATTTGTATCATGCCAAGAACTTAGTTGATCAGTTACTTCAAGTTCAAGAATCCATCAATGAAGAAGACCTAGTTCTGTTTATACTCCAAGGTCTTCCATCATCTTATGATCATGTGAAATCCAATCTCAGACTTAGAGCTGGAGCTCTCACTGTGAATGAGTTGTCTGCCATTCTTCTCTCTGAAGATCTTCATATCAAACCACCAGCATCTCTTTCAAAGACTGCAGCCATATCTCCATACCAGCTTTCCTCCTCTCCACAACCATGTGATCTTCTCACATCTTATGCAGCTTTTAGACCTCCTAATGGCAGAGGTAGGGACAAATTCTCTAGAGGAGGACACAATGGCTTATCTAGAGGTTCAAATCAGTACTACTCTCATAATGGAAGATGTCAAAGACAGTGGTCACAAGGAAGAGGCATTGGCTATTCACCTACCTACAATGAGGTTGTTTGTCAGATTTGTGGCAAAAGCAAACATACAGAACTAAGTTGCTGGTTTAGAACGAACACTACTACCTACAGCAGCTCAAAACCTCAGAATCAGCACTCCTACTACAAGCAGCCTCAACCACATGATCAAGCTGAGTTCAGTCAAGTCTCACATCAACCCTACACTCTAGACATATATCATCCTGGATCTTATCTCTCATATCAAGATCAACAAATGTCATCTCCTATGGCATTCTCCAGCACTTACACATCAAACTCAGGTTTGCAGTCCTGGATCTTTGATTCTGGAGCAAATACACATGTTACACATGATGCATCTCTTTTATCTCATACCTTTCCTTATACTGGTTTGCATAATGTTACAGTTGGAAATGGATCTAAATTACCTATATCCCACCAAGGTGATGGTCTTCTGCCATTACCTACTGGTAATCTTAGCCTACCTAACACTCTTTATGTTCCTTCTTTGCATTCAAATCTTTTGTCCATTTCAAAATTGACTCATGATAATAGCTGCATTGTTATTTTCTCTGCTAAGACCTTCCAAATCAGGGACTTGATCAACACATTGCTGTATCAAGGCCTCTGTAAGAATGTTCTATACACTATTCCCACCACTCTGGTTAGTTCACTGCCTTCTTCTTCTCCTGCACAATTTCCATGTGCATATAATACTAACACATACTCTTCCATAAATGCTGCAGTGACACCTACTGTTTCAAAGGAACTATGGCATCAAAGACTAGGACATCCATCTGCTCTTGTCCTATCACAGTTATATCAATCTTTACCAGTATCTTCTACTACATTTTCATCTCTCTGTGTATCATGTGAAGTTTCTAAATCTCACAAACTTGAGTTTCCTGTGTCTAAATCAAATGCTACTACTCCCTTTCAACTTGTACATTCTGATGTATGGGGACCTTCTCATGTGGCTTCATGTTCAAAATTTCAATATTACATCTTATTCATAGATGATTGCACAAGGTTTTGCTGGTGCGTACGGGAGGATCCTTTGAGGAGGATTCAACGTACACCAAGAACAGGGGATAAGAAGAACACATGAAGAGTAGAGTTGTGTGTAAGGAGAGAGTAAGGCAATAGCGATAACTCTATTTTAGGAGCTATTAATATACTTCCGTATTACTTTTATTAGGCATATTTAACATGATTTATATGTTATATTTGCACAAATATGTGAATTTGACGATTTATAAGCCTAAGAGTCAAAAGTTGTGTTTCTAGCTTATTTGCGCATGACTTCTCTCATATTTGCGATGATAATTGCACGAGTAGTATTTTGTTGCGTTTCTCAGGTAAAATATGTGAAATAGATATTATGAGAGGCTTGGATACGCATGGTATGGAGCTAGATGAAGAGGAGAAAAAAAGACGCAAAGACGAAGAAAAGTTGAAAAAGTCACTCCTGACCAGCCTGTACTATTTTCGATTCTCAGGAAAATCTATACATAATTTGGGATCAAGGCTTGCTCCATTTGAAAGTAGACATCCCGATATTTCCAACGACATATGGTAGGCCCAAATACGAGTCTGTATGAGGGAGATACAGCCCGCGCAAGATCAGCTTACAATTCAGTCCGAGAATTACAAACTAGAGGGACTGAAGTGCAATTTCGGCCAAATATCATTAAAAAAACGTGCCCAGACCCTTGGGAACGGATTCTCAGACCTAAAACAGAGACGGAAGCTGCTGGAGGAAGGGAGGAGACAGCTCCCAAGCCATTGGAGAGCTCGGATTCCCCGCCGGATCAAGGATTCATCGTTTGATCTCTCTATCTCTCTTGTTTTTGATGAATACTTGGAAATTCCTCGTTGTATTCCCAACTATGATTAGCTAAACCCATAATTCAGGATATCTCATATGGAGCTAGGGTTTGAACACCACTTTTGGTGATTTATTGATCTTCTTTCATGCTTTTTAGCTTAATTGAATGTGTTATGCTTAGCTATGCTTGATTTATGAACTTAATTCTATCGTTTCTATTGTTTGAGCTCGCAATAGGATGATTATAGGTAGAGGATGTTAGAGAAATCAATATTCGCTACCCGGGAACTTGAATCAAGCACTAGCCGTACCTAGGGTTGAGAAATCTTTCTAGTTAGCTAGAAATAAGAGTAGACCATAAAAACATAATGCTTATTTGAACTTGAATGGGCTAGAGAAATCAGGTACAAGAGTTTAAATTTAGGCTTTGGTTGAGAAATCTTCAAAGCATAGATGCTCGTTTGGCTGAGTAGAAAACATTTGTGTTGCTTGAACATAAATCCGAATTGGTGTGAAATCCCTAGTGAACCCGACATCCCTCCCAGTGATGCGCATTCCCTCCTTGCGTGATATCCTGGAAGGGACAGGTATATTACCATATGTCGCATTCTATGCTTTCGTTTAGCAATTTTTTCACTCCCAAAATTATCATTTTTTCCAGGAATGAGACAACCCGATGTGGATTGGCTCATAAGGATGCGCCTTTCATACCCATGGTCATTTGCGAGAACTCTGGAGCTGGAGCCTTTTGACAGAAGACATTTCTTGACTGAAGCCATCTGGATTTTAGAACAACTGTCTACATCTACCCCACAACCATTTCACCTGATAACGCACGGTTGCTTTATAGCACATGCAGGGGTCTTCAGGCTAAGGCTCAAGGCAGATTAGACTTCGGTTTTCTCCTCAACAGAGTCACCCAAATCCTCGCATCTATAAGCCTGAAATATGGCTACCATAACCTCGCATCTGAGAGGCGGAAATTGTAGGAACAAAGAAAGAAGGCTGAAGAAGTTGCCACCCTCTTCCATGCGATGAAGGCCAAGTATGAAAAGTTGAAACAAGAAGTGAACTAAGCAAAAGAGACATCGCTCCTGTTTTCTCCAGAAGATCCTTTAATCAAGGATTTACTTTAGTGTAAAAAGTTATTGTAATGCTAGTGTTTCTCCCCCTTCTTTTCAAACATTTGAACCTTTATGTCCCGTTTTGCCCTTCTGAGGATTTTGCACTCGGATCTTAATGCATATTAATTATGACGTCATATCTCGACGCAATTTCCTTGATTTTTGCGCTATTAATTTATTAGATAAGCACGATTTCCTTGTAGGCCCCATCCTTATCATGACCTTACGTCATTAATTAGGGTGTGCTACTGTATCGTCATAGCCTTTAGTAGGGTGATTGATTTTTACCCATTTTTGAGACGTACGTAATTGATTCTTACCCGTTTCCGAGGCGTTGCTGACTCATCCAGAGAACTGAAGAGTCCCTTATGGAGTCTATATAAACCTTGTTTCCTGCTATTTGGGTTCTCCATCCCAAAATGTGGCTTCTCATGAGTCCTTACGACTACCGGCATCGGTCTTTGACCTTTGTTGGTTCATGTCAATTTCAGGATTTGAAACCTGTTTTTATGCCTTGTGCTATAGAAATAGCTCCCAAGAAATTCTTTGGAAAGTCCTTCGATCCTCCTGATCTTTTTGGAGAAGAATTGTGTAAGGTCTTTTTCTTCTGCAAAGATTCTTCTTTGTCTATTATGTTTGCAGGTTGTATCCCCGGTAACTTTCCGGTGAAGCACAGTCCTGTACTTATTTCACTACTAATTCGTAATGAATGGTGTGCATCTCCGCCGGTTCTCTGAGAGGAGAACTATTTGCCACCATTGTTTTGAACAAGGTGTGACGAGTGATTGTGCTCGTCATTTTTCACAATCAGCTTCCTGCCCCATGAGCTGTTCTCCCATTTGTTCTTCACGTATGCAGCCGTCAGGGCATGAGGTTCATCTGGCATCTCACCGTGGCGGGAGATCAAACGAGAGCTCTGTTTTGATCTAGGACGTCGGCGATGGCGTCCCGTCCCATAGTTTTAGAACTCTTAGGTTCAAGCTTTAGATTAGGAGTTTTTCCTTAGTGTAGCCTTTGCTTATAAGCTGCTATCCAGACAGATAAATTGTAAGTCATTTTGACTATTAATGACGTATGCTTTGTCATTCGCTGTTCTTGTTTGATACAACAAATTATAATTTCGCATGCATGCTTGCTATATGACGAAACAAGTTGTGTTTCCATCACATTTATATCAAAATAATGTTTAAATAATTGTTTGCTATCTAAAGCAGATAGGCTTTGCATTGCACGGGGCCTTTTAGATCAATTAGGATCGTAATTTCAATACAAGTGCTATCTTGGTAGATAGGCTTTGGATCGCACGGGACCATATGTTACTGAAAGTGTGTAATGTAGACTAAATACAGGACCTAAATACTCTAGATGGGGAGGGGGTTGAATAGAGTATGGAAACTTTTTGCAAAACTCAAAACTCAATAGATTAGCTTTGTGTGAAACTCAAATCTCAAGGCCTTGAGATTTTAGAAAACTGTCTGAAACTTTCAAAGGCAAAATAGAAAGCTTCAAGGCCTTGAACTATTACCAGTTCTAAGCAGCTTATGAACCCTAATTTGATTTGAGTTGTGTACATCAGATAATAATCAAACTGTAAATTAACGAACACAAAGCAATTTACAGAATTCAGTCCCAATGGACCTTATCTCTTCCTGAGGGATCTAATCCCACCAGGATTGGGCAAACACTTCTTATTACTCACACAGAAACAACTCTAGATCTTCAAGCCTAAGTGATTTCCCTTACACCTATACAACTTGTGGTTCCAAACCTATCTAGTTCCAGCTACTAACTATTGAGCTAACAAGAACCTCTTGTTGTTCACTTGAACAACCAACCACTAGGTTAAGTGAGGTTTAAGATAATAAAAATATACACAGATTACAAAACAAGTAAAGAACACAGTAGAAGAGATAAGCTATTGAAGCCTGGATGTGTTCTTCTGGAAATTGGATTGATTTGATCTTCTGAAATCTGAATTGAAGCTTGAATCCTTGTGTGTGTTTGAATGAATGATCTACCACGAATTTGTCACACCTCTCTGAGTATTCTGCAAGCCTCTATCTCTTCAAAATTCAAACCAGTCTCTTTTATCCACAGCTGCAACTGATTGAAAGATTTTAGGATCTCAGTTCCTACAAATCCTCCTTCTTTTTTCAACTGAAATTCAAACAGCTCTAAGTGGATATCCGTTGGAGTTTGTTGAGATTGCTCTTGCACGTTTAACAGCCCTTCCACAACATTGAAACAAGCAACAACAAAATCCAAAAAGTTAACAGTGCAATGACTGTTTCGTTTTCCAGTTTCTGATAAAACTAGTTAAAAGACTAGAACAGTAATCTGTTTAACTTCTGAAACATATAAATCATGAAAGAACAAGTTTAAGACTCTTAGAAGTCAATGAATAATCACAATAACAAGAACCACAACATGCACGAAAGAATCAACTTAGTTCTGTAAAAACTGTCAGCAGCTCAAGGCACATCTCAAGGCCTTGGAGCTTTGAACATGCTTCACAGATATTCAAAGTTAAATCCAAAAAAATTTGATTCTCTCTGTTAGGATCATCTGCAATTGTGTTAGATATGTAAATAATGTAAACCAAGAGTATATGCAGTAAATCCCTGATCTATGTGATCAATCCAATCTGCAGTACAAAACTGTTAGAACATATAGCAGGATAAGAACAACTCTCAAGGCTTTGAAGCTCTGTCGATTATCTCAAGGCCTTGAAGTATCTGAAATGCATTGCTGCCTCTGTCTTTGTCTTTGCCTTTCATCACTCAAAACAATTACCATCCAAAACACATTCAAGGGTCTTTGAATCAACAATCTCCCCCTTGATGAAAGACAAAACCTACAGTCTTGTGTAGATTTTCCTGCCACTTGTTATAAAAATTAGATAACCACATATTGCAGATACAATAGACAATAATACTACAGATAACCAGTAGACCACATATAATCAGCAAAATTTATACATATAACCACAACTGATTAAACCAAAATAACTGTGTATTATTATTCAACTACTGCAAGCACAAAAACACATAATTTCTCTCCCTTTTTGACTTTCATCAAATAAGGATGAAGAAATGTTGGATCATTACTCAGAGTCTTAAAAAAAACTTAAACAAAATTATTTCTAAAAAGTTAAGGCCTTGAGAACAGAAAAGAATAAGAGAAAGAAATAGAAGGTCATGGCTTTGGTCTTCTCTGATTTTCAATTCTTCTTTGATGTCTGGCCTTTCTCTGAGCCTTCTCCAACTTCTTCTTCACTTGCAGCATCTTCAGCAGACTGATTACCTTCTTGTTCAGCTTCCACTTCTGCAACAACTTCTTGAATTATCTCATCCACTTTCTTCTTAACCTGCATGAATCCCCCTCTGTAGCTGCATCAACACCTGTGTCTTCACCAGCATCTTCTTCATCAATTTGTTCATACAAATCTTTTGAAGTAAGCACCACTGGAATTGGCTTCTTTTTCTTCTTCAGAATATCTACCAGCCTTTCATCTGAATTCACACTGGTTTCATGACTAGTAGCAGAAGGTATCTTCTCCAAGTTCAAACCGTTGATGACAACATCCAGCTTTCCATTCATAACATTCATCAAGCCCTTGAACTGGTTGAATTCAGCTGACAGGTCAAATAGCCTTTGTCTGAGATCTTCAATCTCAACCTGCAGATCTTCAAACTTCTCAACCAACAAAGAATAATCCTCATTGGCTTGTCCTTTTCCTGATGTAGTCCCCTTTGGCTTCACAAACTCCTTCTCTCCAAGTTCCTCCTTTGACAAATCTGAATAGAGCTTACAGTGTCCTTTCCCAGTCTGAACTACCCCAATCCTCTGAAGTGCAGTCTCATCAATCAATCCAAAACCTCCACTAATATTTTCTTCTCCTTTCACAGGTACATCAAAATATTCAAAGAAAAGAGGTAACAGGTTGGCATATGGAAGAGGATGGTTTCTAGTTCTGGTTGCACTATAAATCATATGCTCCATAATAACTGTTGGCAAGTCTATCTCAAACCCTTGAGATATCAGATACATCAAAATAAGAACCTTATCAGTCACAAACTCCCTTGATTTCTCCCTAGGAACTACACTTCTCATCAGAATTGTAAACAGGATTTTGGCTTCACAGTTGAGCACAGAGTGTGTCAACTGCTTTTGACCAGAGGGTACACCAACAATGAAAAACATCTCCTTTGCCTTATCCATACACTCCTTCCTATCAGGGTAATCGCCAACATTATACTTCCTAGGAATGCCCAAGACTTTGGCAAAAGTCCTATGATCTAACCTCAAATCTTTCCCAGCCACTTTTGAAGTTAACACCATTTTATCATCACCTTCAGAAACCAAATTAAGATAAAACAACCTATTTAACCTAGGATAGGCCTTTGAACTAGGATTTAACACCTTCCAAACAGTAATTTCTCTTAATTTTCTTATACAGTCAATATCCAATTTGTCCAACAACTCCTCAAAAACCATACTACAGAAAGCTACCTTAGATGAAGCATAGCCTTGCATCCATACAGTTCTAACCTCAGAACTAACAAACCAATCTGTAGGAAGTACATTCTTAACTTGATAACCTTTCTTGGTTGCAGCAGCAACCTGCTTAACCCTAGTTTTCTCCTCTGAGGGTTTGCTCTTCTCTTGTTCTCCTTCAGAAGGTTTCTTCTTGCTTTCTTGAGCAGATTTCCCCTTTTCCTCTTCACCAATCTTTTTCTTTTCTCCCCCTTTCTTCTTCTCCGACCTAGGTTGATCACCACCCTGAGTCTGTGTTTCCTGCTGTGGATCAATGCTTGAGCCTTCATCTCCCTTCTCTGTTCTGGACTTCTTTGCAGGAGCAGTGTCCTCATGCAGGCTTTGAGTGTTTTCTGAATCTGAATCAGAAATCACTATCTTCTCCTTCTTATTTGCCCTCTTTTTGGATCTGCCAGAAGGATTTCACTGTTGCTGAATTCTGGCTGATTTACGCTCCATTTTGGGGTTTAGGGTTTTGAGAAGAGAATGTGATTGAGAGAAATTGAGAGAGAGAGAAGAGTCGCTGAGAATTGAGAGAGAATGAGAGGAATAAGCCCTGACTTTCAGCTTAAGTAGGTTGAAAAGGATGAGTCATAAAATGACTTTGCTAAATCAACATGCAAAATAGAATCTTGAAAAAATATTTTTGGATATTTTAGAAAATTATCTGAGTAATTCAAATATTATACAGTTATCTAAAAAGATAAGATATAATATTTGATGATCCATTTAAAAAAAATAAAAATAATACATATGTTTTCAAGACCTGGAGAACAATCTCAAGGCCTTGAGATTTTCTGCAGTTTGAGAAACTTCAAAGCTTTGAGCTATACTTTCAAGGCTTTAGAAAGTATAATCTCAAGGCTTTGAGATTTCAGCACATAAGCACATATAAGTACTGATACTCCCCCTAAACCAATGCATCCATGTTTAACATCCCCAATTCAAGCCTTAGATTTGAAAACCTATCATCTGGCAAAGGTTTAGTGTAAATATCAGCAATCTGCATTGAAGTAGAAATAAAATTTGAAACAACATCACCTTGTTCTGCATGATCTCTAAGGAAATGATGTTTCACATCTATGTGCTTGGTTCTTGAGTGCTGGACTGGATTCTTAGAGATTGAGATAGCACTTGTGTTGTCACAGTGAATAGACACATTTCTGAAATTGTAGCCAAGATCTCTAAGTTGCTGAGTGTGCACAAGAGATTCCAGCGGGGAGACCTCCGTGTACACCGTATGTAGAGGATCAGAGATGGCACGGGAAGAGTTGGGTTGTGTGTAGGGAGAGAGTAAGGCAGTAGTAATGTCTGAGAGAGAGACAGAGGTTTGGCAGAGCTTCCGCGTATGGCAAGTGTGTCCCTCTTTGTATGGAAAGGTTAACGTCATATATATAACGGAGAATGTGACCGTTGCAGTGTGGTTAATGCGCCCATTAATGGCGGCTTAATTAGCTTAACCACAACGGCACGTTCGTCCTCATATATAGGGACCGTTACAGCACGTTATGCACGAATACCGGAACCGTTACGAGGTTGACCGGGTTTGACCGGATTGACCGGGTTTATGGAGCTCGTGCCATAAATCTCTCAAAGCAGTTACTAAAGGTCGCGCGCGGGCTTGGCTCGCACGCGACAGGGCTTACTCTAGCCTCCAAACAACTAAGTCCCTACAAGTCCCGTGCAGTGGTATGCGAGGGCTCTGTCTCGCAGCCCCCACATGGATCAGCTCGGCTGGTGATCCGGTGTGTATGGAGCACAATATGGTGTGCTGGATGGTTGCCACGTGGCCAAGATCTGTCAGCTCAGAAAGCACTATCTACATTAGCCCCCTTTCTGCGCGTGAAGACTCATAGCTGTATAGACTTCCATGCGCGGAAACCAACATACGCGTCGTCGCCACGCACCAATTCAAATACGGGTAAGTTCAGCCCCCGTGCGTGCCATTATGACCTAAAACCCCTAGAGTCGTGCCGTCTGGCCTTTAGGGTTTTAGGCGTGACGTCAGCTTGTCCTGTGATTGCGCGATTCGACGGTGACGGTTGCGATTCGACTACTGAAAGGACGCAACCCTTCATTGTTTTTGGATAAATACTTTGTACTCTCCATTGTTGCAAAGCATCACTTCTTTCTCTTAGAGTGAGTGATACCCGGAAGTCTTCGGGAGCAGATTCAGATAATCAATCACCAGTTCAGAACTGCAAATCGTCTTCTCCAACTGTGTGTATCCAAGCAGGCTTCGCGAAAACAAGGTTGGCCTTGTTCAATTTCAATTTAGAATACTAGTATATGCTTCAAACTGCGTTGAATCTGTAAACCCATGACATATAATCTGTTGAAACTTGTGAAGAAGCTTCAAGCTTTGGACCCAATTTTGGCTTAATCCTTCGATGATAAGGATCTTGGATGTAGGGTTTTGAAATCCCTGATAATGCAATCCTCTAATTTCTGAAATTGATACCAGAAACTGTTCATCTTTCTTTCTATAGATCTTGAATCTCGAAATTCAAACTGAAGTGTGGCATATTTCTCCCCCCTTTTTTCTTGCTCTTCCGCAGGAATGGCCAAGACAAAAGGAACCAAACCCACCAAGGAGGACGAAGAGATACCTGATCTTCCGCAAACTTTGTGGCGAAAAGCCCCCTATCTGGGTGGCAAAGATTTCTACCACGCGAGGGTTAAGGCGAAGAAATTGCCTGCTTCTGTCCCCAATGAGGGATTGCTAACACTGACTCCCCCAGTTAACTCAGCCTTGCTCGAGTTGATTGGCTCCGAGGACGTGGTTCAAAAATGGGTACTTCCCCTATGCTGCGATTTCTACCCAAGCTTTTGTCCAGAAATTGGACTATATGGATGAGTGGATTGACCACGTGTTGACCGATCATGCTGCGACTCTTAATGAGGCCGGCGTATACTTCGCTGTTCGTGCTATGAAGGGCGCTTCCGTGAAGCTGGACCAGTCCATGCTTCTAAACCTTCTTTCCCGCTACTCGCCTGCGACTCACACATTCCACTTCGCTGAGTTCGAGGCTGCCACCACACTCGAGGACGTGAACATGCTGTACGATCTGTCTCCCATGGGTGGAGTGGACCCTTTGAGTCCTTTGAGGACGGCTGCGGATATCGCTTTGTACACGCAGATGGAGGAGTGCCTATCAGAGGTGAAGAAAATCTCCACCCGGTGGACCACTACCAAAGCCCTTCCGAGCTGGCAGTTGGTTGATACGGCTGCGAAGAATACCTGGAACAAATGGGTGCAGTACTTCTTTCGTGACTATGCGAACAGCAGCATCACCAAGAAGCTTCTGAATGAGGACCCAGAGGCCAAGAATTATGTGGAGGGTAAAGGCTATCATTTGACCCTTTGTGTTTTTCTCTGTGCATGGCTGTCGAGGTACTTAATCGATGGTCACCCACATGATGGGGTCTTCTATCACGTTCTGCCGCTTGCTGTGAAGCTCGCCCTTGGCCAGAGAGTCGCACTCGGACCCTTGGTCTTGGGCACACTGTACTATAGACTGGATCAGTTAGTTGTGGCCATGAAGGAGTCGCGCAGCCGCCTCGATATACTGAATTTCGTCAACATTGCCTTCTTGACGATGTGGGTCTTTGAGCGATGGCCATCCTATGCCCCAACTGCCCTTAAGCCCAACAAGTGGTGTCCCCCAGGCGAGGTGGAGGAGCGTAACAGCGGCAGAGCTGCGAGGTGGTTCGGAGCGAACAATACCAAGTGCGTTTGGAGTCTGATATGCGACAACCGGAAAGAGTTCGTTGCCAAACCCTATGCCATGCGTATTGAGAACGTGCGATGGTTTCCAAAGCTGTACCCTTCTAAGAGTGTTGTCTTCTCAGAAGAACTCCTCTTCGAAGGGGGATCGCATTTTCATGAGCGCTATCGCGAATTCTTTTGCTGGTGTCTGCGAGGTTCCCTTCCTGCTCGCAGAGCATATTCGTGAGCTCGCGCCAAGGTATGAGAGGATTACCGTGGATGTTGACCCCACTCGAGTTTCTCCCCAATTCGGCTTTGATGCAGTGGCACCATCAATCTGGCCCCAGTCCATTATCAGAGGTTGCTATAAGCGCTTGCTAACAAAGGAGTGCAAGACAGTCTTCATGAACAATCTTCCCTTTGAGCAGCCTGCGGGTAACCGCGAAGGCGGTTATTCCAAGAACTGGCTCGCATACTGGATCGCCCACCAAACAAGGATTGAGACACAGTCGGCCCCCCAGCCAAGTAGAGCTCCTTTGATCAAAAGAAACTCTTTTCCGGAATTCGCCCCAATTGCAGTCTGAATATGGCTCGCAGTTGAGACCTTCGTTCCATTCAACCAGGAGGAAGAAGAGGAGAGGCAGGTGCCAAGAGAAGGAGATGAAGAAGAAGAAAGAGAAAATGTGATACATGAGGAAGAATCAGGAGGTACCTCCACCGCGTTTCCCCTCTCATTATCGTAACTCTTTTGCAATTTGATCTTGAGCCAATCGTTTCTTCGCAGATGATGATGATGATGAGACCATCAGCGGCCTTTTGGCCAAAAGACAAAAGAGGGATGCTCATTCTGGTATCCCAGACGAACCCATAAGCGAGGACGTTCTTGCTGAATCCAGGAAGACAGCCGCGGAAGCTGCTGAAAGGAGAAGGCAGCGAGAAGAGGAGGAGCTCGAACGTGTGAGGCAGCGGAGCCTCGAAGAGCAACATGTTGACGACTTAGTGCGTCCCACTGATGAGGAAGATGTGCTTCCCGAAGAAGTAGATCCTCAGGCTGAGGAGGAGGATGTGGCTCTAGAAGAGGATGCAGCAGCTCTGGAGCAAGCCCAAGCAGATTTTGAAGAAATCGCAGGCGGCGATAAAGGTGAGATTTTCAATCTCGCAGTAACTTATAGAGATGTTGTAGTGGGTGCATTAAAGCATGGTGTGTCAAAAGCTGACATTCGCCGTTGGCTAGTAGGCAAGTGCGGAGAACCTTGAGGTAATCATTTGAACGATATGCATGGACTAGGTCTTAGCAACTTGAAACAGAATCATGACTGGTTTCTTCGCATCCCAGGTCATGCTCATTTTAAGGACCTGCTTAACGAGGACACCCTAATAGGGCATGGTTCCACGTCTTTAGTGTATGACGAAGATACTTCAATCCCACCTTCGCGTGGAGGTGCTTGCTCTTAGCTTTAGCAAAGATAGTAAAATAACGTACAATACGAGTTACCTCATACTATCGCATTTTGTATCGCAGGAGATGCTGATGAACCGGTGCTGGAGCAAAGAAGTCAACCTTCTGCGTCCTATGTTCCGATTCCTAGTTCCCATACCGAGAATCCCGTCACAGCTACTACATATACAGGAGAGCCTCTTGAGGACATCATCGAACTTTCCGATGATGCCGAAGCTGACGCTGTGCTGATGGAGGAAGATGCCCATACTGGCGTTGAGGAAGTAAGAACAAGTACTGTTGATGCTTCCGCATCTGAAAGTGTCCCTCGCCAAGCAACTTTGGCTGTCACTTCGCCTCCGGCGATGACCGGGTCGGCGGCACCTCTTCCTGCGTGGAGCTTTTGGGGCTCGCAGGTTGGGAATGCAGTCGCAGCTGGTGCGGCTTATACTCTTCCTCCTAACTATGAGGGGTTAGAGCTCGCAGCTGACAGGAGAGCTATGGAGCGAGGACAGTCTTCGACCACTCCGGCAATGCGCATCCCTTCTCTTCGTGAGATTCTTGAAGGAACTGGTAAGTAGAGATTGCTATTTGCATCTCGCATTATTCATTTGCGAGTTTGATAGCATAACTTAGCTTTTGACATTGCTTTAGGTTTGAAGCAAACTGATGTGGACTGGCTAGTTCGGATGCGCCTCACCTACCCCCAATCATTTGCAAGATCTCTGGAGATAGGGCCCTTCGACAGGAGGCTATTTCTTACCGAAGCCATTTGGATTTTGGAGCAGCTGTCTGCGGCCACACCTGCGACCATTTCTGTTCAGAGTGCCGAATTGCTTTTTGGCATGTGCCAAAATCTTCTTGCCAAAGTCCAAGGCAGACTTGGTTTCAGATTTCTTATGAAAAGAGTTACCCTGATTCGCGCAGCCGTAACTTTGAAACTCGGCCACCAAAACCTCGCAGCTGAGAAGCAGAAGGTGGAGCAGCAGAAGCAAAAGGCTGAAGAGGCTTTGAAGCTCTATCATGAGATGAATGCCATGTGCGAGCAATTGAAGCAGGAAGTGGAGCAGGTAGAGAATCTGAGCCATCAGTTCGCCCCTCATGACTCCTTGATCAAGAATTTGCTTTGACTTTTTTTGAATTTGAAAAGTAGCAAACAAATAGCCGGAACATTAATGTAATGCTGAAACATTGATGTAATGTTGCTAGGGTTTCTCCCCTTTTTTTTTAACAACAGAATCGACATGCCCATTTTGCCCTTTCCGGGATTTGATAGGATATTTCTGTGCATATCCAATTATGACATCAGCAATTGATATTCTGCTTGATTTTCGCGCTAATTTCTCGTAAGATAAGCACGCTTTCCTTGGTAAGTCCATCCCAATCATGACCATCCGTCATTAATTAGGATACGCAACTGAATCGTCATAGCCTTTAGTAGGGTAATTGATCGTTACCGCTTTTCAAGGCGTAAGTGATTGACCTTACCCTCTTTTCAAATTCTGCTGACTCATCTTAGCAACTGAAGAGTCTCCATAAGGTGTATATAAACCCTGTCTTTGCTATTTGGGTTCTTCATCCCAAAAAATGTGCTTTGCCGTGAGTCCTTACGACTGCTGGCTTCAACGCTTGTTTTTCGTTGATTCATGGCAACTCCAAGTCATGAGACCTGAGTTTGCGCTTTGTGCTATAGAAATAGTTTCCAAGATCCGCTTTATGAGGCTTATTGATCTTTATAACCATCATAAAGAAGATGGAGATGATATCTCATGTGTGTTCGAAGAATTTTCTTCGTCTATTATGTTTGCAGGTCATGTTTCCGGCCGCCTCCCGGTGAGGTGCAGCGCCGTAGTGACCGTGCTACCGATTCGTAATTAATGGCGGAATTCTCCTCCAGCATCCCTGGAGGAGGATTTCTTGCCTCTTCGTTCTTGAACTCAGGAGGCTCGTCAATGCCCTTGTCTATCAGGACAAGGAACCCAGTACCAGAGGAATGACTGCTTCCCCTGTTTTGCACAACTGCATACGCCGGAACAGGCGATTCCTCTGGTACATATCTTGATCAGACAGAGGCCTTTGTCAGATCCTGGGGTCTTGGACGTACCGTCACCCAGATCTTGATGCTAGGGACGTAGCGAATGACGAATTGATCTCTTCGCAGAAGCATCTCACTTGCTACAGATCTTTGGCCGCAGATCTGCGTATCGCATAGCCGGTGTTAGGACCGTTGGGTTCATCCTTTTTCAGTCAGGATTCCCGCGATGTGTAACTTCGTGCCTGTAAGTTACTTTTCGAATGCATTGTAAGCCATGTTGGCTGCGTAGTTAGATTTGAGCTTTTTCGCTTGTAAGCTGCTATCTAGACAGATAAATTGTAAGTCGTTTTGACTCATACTAATAAATAGCTTTTGTATTATCTGCTGTGTCGTTACAACAAAATACAATTTCGCATGTGTATCGGCATATTTCTCCTTGTGTAATGCTATATACATACTTCGCATTTGCTATCTGCCTCATTAATTCGCAGATGTCTTATTAGATCGTTCGAGATCGTGTTTGCGCAGCTGTGCCATCTTGGCAGATGGGCTTGTGATTTGCTTTCAGATTCAAATGTAAATGCTATCACATCAGATAGATCTTTTTAGATCGCTTGAGATCATTTTGTATGATGTTGCTATCACAACAGATAGGCTTAAGGACGAATTTTAGATCGCATTCATATAACGCTGTTATCGCGGCAGATAGGCTTTTAGAATATCAATTAAGATCGTTTTTCGCATAGACTGCTATCGTGGCAGATAGGCTTTGGAAGATCAATTAAGATCGTCTTGCATAAGCTGCTATCGTGGCAGATAGGCTTTTAGAAGATCAATTAAGATCGTTTTTCGCATAGACTGCTATCGTGGCAGATAGGCTTTGGAAGATCAATTAAGATCGTCTTGCATAAGCTGCTATCGTGGCAGATAGGCTTAGAGGATCAATTAAGATCGCATTTGCATAGGCTGCTATCGTGGCAGATAGGCTTAGAAGATCAGTTAAGATCGCATTTGCATAGGCTGCTATCGTGGCAGATAGGCTTAGAAGATCAGTTAAGATCGCATTTGCATAGGCTGCTATCGCGACAGATAGGCTTAGAAGATCAGTTAAGATCGCATTTGCATAGGCTGCTATCGTGGCAGATAGGCTTAGAAGATCAATTAAGATCGTAGTTGGCACAGGTTGCTATCGTGACAGATAGACTTAAAAGATCATTTGAGATCATATTCGAATAGGTCGCTATTGTGGCGGGTAGCCCATTGTTAACAATAATAACAAACCAAATGAAGCGAAATTAACAGCTAGAAATATGAAGTTCTCATTTGGGAGAATTCTCTTATTATAATGCTCTCATATGGGAGAGGTGAGATTACAATTCTCTCATATGGGAAAGGAGATTGTGTAAATCATAGCCATACAAGACATAAAGCAATGTTATAATAAAACGCATGAAATGAGAGAAGTCAAGGATAGTACTTCTTAATCCAGCGCATGTTGACTGAACTCGGGGTTGAGGTTGTGCCGTGCAACCTTTGTATGCTGCAGTAGCCACTGTCAAAGACTTCTGTGACTTCGAAGGGTCCTTCCCAATTGGCTGCGAACTTTGGGTGAGCCGCTTCTCGCATGCAATGGTCAGATGCGCGCATGACCAAATCTCCAACTGCGAAATCTCTTCGCTGGACCGTCTTATTGTAAGCACGAGCGATCCTTTCTTGATACCGCTTGTTGGTCCTTTTAGCTTGTTCTCGCTTTTCCTCCAGCAAGACTAAGTCATGATCGCGTTGATTGTCGTATAGTGCGTGGAAGGCCAATCTCGCCGAATTAACTCTCACCTCCGCAGGTACCACGGCCTCGGCCCCATAGCATAGTAGGAATGGTGAGGCCCCCGTGGGTGTCCTTGGAGAAGTTCGGTAAGCCCACAGGGCTATGCTTAGAGAATCAGCCCATTTCTTGTGGTCATCTGCGACCATCTTGCTCAAAATCCTCAACAGCGTTTTGTTGGTCGCTTCGGCTTGTCCATTCCCTTTCGGGTAGTAAGGGGTAGAGCATATCTGTCTGATATTGTACTCTGCTAACTTCGCAGCCACCTGGCGATTAACAAAAGGGGTACCATTATCCGAAAGAATGGTGTTTGGAATTCCGAACCTGCATATGATGTTTTCTTGGATGAAATTGACCACAGCTAGCGCATTTGTTGTCTTCAGTGGTATCGCCTCCACCCATTTAGTGAACAGCTCGGTTGCAGTGAGAATAAAATGATTCCCATGCGAAGTTGGTCGGATGGGACCAATGAAATCCAATGCCCATGTGTGAAATGGCCATGGCGTTCCCAATGCATGTAGATCCACAGCAGGAGCGTGCACTACGTTCCCTTTGAATTGACATTCCTGGCAGCGTCGTACTTTGGTGCGGCAATCAGCCTCCATCGTGGGCCAGAAATATCCAATTGAGAGGAGCTGCCTGCATAATTTCGCACCTCCTTGGTGTTCCACCTGATGAGAAAGGTCCATGACTTCTTGTGCTTCCCTGCCGTCTAGACATCGCAGCAAGTTGCCCTCATGACCTCTTCGCCAAAGTAAATTCTCTTGTACCACATATCGGGATGCTTTCCTTTTCAACTTTTCCGCTTCTTTTCTCGATTCGGGTAAGGTGCCCTGGGTGAGAAAGTCAAATAGTGGTTTCCTCCAATCCGTGTCATCGTCGGTTAGAGCGATGAGTAGAGAATCTTTGATCAGTGCGCAACTCTCGCACTTCCCTTGTATCAGGGCCACGGCTGTTGACATGTCTGGCCAGTGAATGCCATATCTCTGAGCCTTCCGATAGATTGACACATCGCTTTCTCCGCAAGCATGTTGGTGAATCTTTTCTAATAGGAGCTGTCCCTCTTGCTCGGAGACGCATCACATGAGTATTCCGCCAGGGCCCTTGTAGTAAAGGGTGTTGTCATGTATGCAATATCCCTTGGTGAGTGCCCAGCTTTCACTGCTTGTGCCTTCTGCAATAGCTCGTAGGACTGCTTTTCTCCAGTCCGTATCATCCATGTGTTCGTCGTCGCACGCATCTTCTGTCAATGCCGACGATTTTCGCACTTCGATGGAGATCCTTGCGGGACATTTATCTGTACTAACCTTCGATCCCAAGGTGGCCAAAGCATCTGCATGCCTGTTGTCTGCTCGGGGCTTGTGCTCGTACCTCACGTCGCAGAATTGCTGCACCAGCTTTTGTACCAGAGTCCGGTAGGACAGAAGGTTAATCTCCTTCAAACCGTATTCGCCCGAGGCTTGCTTGACGATCAGCTTGGAGTCTCCCTTGACCGTCAGATTGCTTACTTCCAGAGCTTTTGCTGCTCGCAGCCCCGCTATGAGGGCTTCATATTCTGCCTCGTTGTTGGTGACTGCGAAGTCGAGCTTTGCGGACATCTGTATGACCTCTCCATCCAGCTTGGTCAAGACTATCCCAATTCCCCCGCATTTCCTTCTTGACGAACCGTCGAAATGGAGCGTCCAATAGGGCACGTCGATTCATAGATTTCAGGTCCTTCGAGGTCTTCTTCGACTATAGGCTGTGCCAACAGATCCGCTACCGCCTGCGACTTGATCGCTCGCGGCCGCACGCATGTGATATCGTATTGAGATATGGTCATGTACCATTTCGCCAACCTTCCTCCAGGAGTAGTGTAAGTTAACAGATATCGTATGGGATCGCTTTTGGTGACCACTACTACTTTGTGCGACGCAAAGTAGTGTTTCAGTTTCTCTATCACGAAGAACAAGGCAAGGCAATGACGTTCGATGTCTGTGTACCTTGATTCAGCGGGTTGCACAATACGAGAGATATAGTAGATAGGCCTCTCTTGACCTTCGTACTCCTGAGCCAAGAGTGCTCCTATGGACCTCCTTGTTGACGTAAGATATAGCAGAAGCGGTGATCCCAGTTGAGGTGCGATCATTATTTTTGAAGATGTCAGCAGATCCTTCAGCTTTTCGAACGCAGCTTCGTGCTACGGAGTCCAGCTGTATACGGCATCTTTCTTGAGAAGGGCACTAAAACAGCAGGTGATTTCGGCAATCGCTGGGATGAATCTCCGCAGATATGATAGCTTTCCCAAAAATGTCTTCAAGGCACTTTGGTTATGGGGCGGCGTCATGCCAGTGATGGCTAATACTTTTGCAGGGTCAGGCTCGATTCCTTGGCGATGAACCACGCATCCCAAGAACTTCCCCGATGTTACCCCGAACGCGCACTTCATGGGATTCATTTTCAGTTGAAAGCGTCTACATCTATTGAACACTTTCCGCAAATCCGCGAGGTGATCTGCTTCCTGCTTGGATTTAACCACCAGGTCGTCCACATAAAATTCCACTTCCTTGTGCATCATGTCGTGGAACAGAGCCATCATGGCCCGTTGATAGGTTGCACCCGCGTTTTTGAGACCGAACGGCATCACTGTGTAGTTGAACACCCCCACCGGAGTGATGAATGCAGTTTTCCGCGCATCTTCAGGGTCCATCTTGATCTGGTTGTACCCGCTGAAGCCGTCCATGAAACTAAACATGCGATGGCCCGCTGTTGAATCGATAAGCAAATCGATGTTGGGCAGTGGAAAATCGTCCTTTGGGCAGAAACGATTGAGATCCCGGAAATCCACGCAGATGCGAAGTTGTCCGTTCTTCTTTACCACTGGCACAATGTTGGCCAGCCATGTGGGATGATGATTCGGCTCTATGAACTTGGCATCCAGGAGTTTGACAATCTCCAGTTTGATCTTCACGTTAAGCTCCGGCCTGAAGCTTCTTGTGCTCTGCTTTTCCGGTTTAGACCCTGGGATGATGTCTAAACGGTGCACAGTGATGCTTGTATCCAGACCTGGCATCTCATCGTACTCCCATGCGAACACATCCTTGTATTCAGTTAGGAGCTGTAGCAGTCCTTGCTCCTCCTGGCTTGTGAGGTCCGCACTTAGAAAGACTGGCCTCTTCTTTTCCTCGTTCGGGCTGAGGAACACTTCCTTTAGCTCTTGCTTTTGTGGTCTGGGCCTATCTTCCATGCATTCAGGTGCTTCTTTGAGCCTCTCATCTGGAGTGCTCTGCATTGGCTCTTCCGTTACCGCAATCTGCTCGATTTGATTGATTTGCCCAGGGATATCCCCATGCCCGTGTGAGGACATCCCCGCGCACCTTCATATGCGATAGCACTTCTTCCCATTGGCGTAGAAGCTCTCTATCTCCTTGCCTTCGGGGTCATGCTTTGCAATTCTCTTCAAAGTGTACACGTTCTTTCGATGGTATGCGATTCGCGGCGCCTCTTCGCGTGTAGGCGGCTTTTCTTTGGCATCTTCCCTTGTCACCATTACTCCCGCAGGTGACTGGTCCTTGATATCTTCCCATAGAGGTAAAGGAGTGGGGTTGAATGGTCCCGGTGTTTGCTCGTCCGCCATCTCGGTGAACCATACCGCCTCGCTGAGATGTGCTTCATCAAAGTTGAATGGATTTGTTGAAGCCGGTATCTCGACTATTCTGTCGTTCCCGATAGCTTTCATAACCTGGTGAGCTGTTGAAGGAACCGCATCAAAGCTATGAATCCAGGCTCGACCTATGATCATGTGATACGTAGTGTTCGCGTCTATGACATAGAACTTCGCTGAGCACTTGATTTTGCCAATCTGAACGCCCAGGCGGATCCATCCGATCGTCATTCTAGAGTCACTTCCAAACCCCATCAGCGGAGATGGACGCCTGACAATCTTGTGCTCGGGGATCCCTGCTAGCTTCAGTGTGTGTAGCGAAACGACGTTGACCGCTGCTCCTTCGTCTACAAATGCTCGTTTGAACTCGACACCATTGATGATGGCTGTCACATACAGAGGCCTCTGGTGGCTCGCATCTGTCTTTTTGTCGCTGGCAGAAAAGGTCATGATCTTTTCTGTAGAGCGAAGCGCCCTGATGACTTTCCCGTTAGAGACTACAAGATCCTCCTCGTAGTCCTCTGCTATCCTCAAGATCGCTTTCGTAATTTCCGTCCGGTACCTCTCGGAGAAGTTCATCTCGTCGAAGAATCTGCTAAAGCCGTGCGACCCCTTCATCCGGTCAGCACGTTCGTCCTCTGTATCCACGCTGTAGTCCTCATCCTCATGGACTTCGGAAATGATGGGTAGACCATCCTCTGCGACTTCTTCTAAGTCCACAATCGAGATCATGGCGACCTCTTTTCCCTTCGGGTCTTGCTCTGCATGGGCAGGAAGTGGATTGTTGCGCACATCCTTCCTGTGATCGCTGACGATCAGCTCGCCGTTCTTCATCTTTTGGCTAAACACAATCCTGAGCTTCTTACATTCTGCTGTGGGATGCATGACCTTGCCGTGGTACTCGCACCACTTCGGGTCTCTCACCATCTCCTTGGAGGGTACCTTCTCGAGCGGCGGTAGAACACCGTCTTTGCGCCATTGCCTGCAGAGGTCGCTTGCTTCCTCCACCGAGCATGGCAGAGGTGGTGCGTCGAAGTTCACAACCTTCGCCTGGTTTTGGGGTGAAACTGTATTGACCTCAGCTTCGCGTCCCCTCTTGTAACTGAATCTCCCGATTTTGTAGGTGGCACCGCTTGAAGATCGCTCCGGAGCGTTCTTCTTTTTCTGCCTCTCAACTATAGGCTCGATATTCTTTGTGCATTCGATGAGCTTTGAAAACGTAGGTGTTTGCAGGTTGATGAGCATACCTTTGTATTCGTCTCGCATGCACTGCAGGCATATCTCTACAAGCCGGCTTTCGAGCATTGGATCTTTGCATTCCAAGGACTTCGCCCTGAACTTCTTGATGAAAGTTATCCCGTCCTCCTCGCGCTTCTGATACATCCGCGAGAGGTGGATCATTGTCACCTTTTCTTCCATCTGAAAGAACTTGGTATAGAACTTCTGGACCATGTCGTCCCAAGTCTTCACGGATCCGGCCTCCAACGTTCTGTACCACTTGTACGCTACGTTCCCCAAGGATTTTGGGAACTCTCGCATCAGCAGCTTGGAATCGGCTCCGTATGGTCCCATGACATCGATGAAACGCATGACGTGCTCATGAGCGTTCCCGTTGACATCCTCGAACTTGTCCCATTTAGGAGCCTTATACCCCACCGGGTTAGGCATGAGATAGATCTCCCGTGGGATGGGTGGATCGTTGTCTAGCTTCGGGATGATGGTATCCGCGAATGATTGGTGGGCCAGAATAGTGTCCATGCGCTTCTGCAGAGACGTCATGCATTCTGGAATGCTTCCCTCGGTAGCAGAAGGAGGGGTTGTCGCAGGCGGAGGCGACACATACGCCGCCGGAGGATTGGGGACATATTGGCTGCTCGCATTGCCCCAGCTCGCCGTTGACGGAGGCAAGGGATACTGCGACGCCGAGTTAGGTACCAAAGCCGGAGGCTGAGGAGTATGAGCAGTGAGAGGCAACATCTGAGCCGTTGACCCCTGAATTGAAGGCAGCTGCGTAGTCGCCGGTGGAGTCTGCAGATTAGGGTTGGGAGGTGTGGTTGACACTCCCAGTCCTGGAGCGGTAGGGGCTCCTCCTCCTTGAGGGACGACAGTGGCTGTTGAAGGGTTCGGCGCAAGGGTGCCCAGAACGGCTAGGATCCGTTCTAGCTGTGCAGACTGAGCTCTGAGAGCTTTCGCCTGACTTTGGACGGTGGCGTCCAGGGATTCTAGCGTCGGTACCTTGCCGGGGGTCGTAGGAGTACGGCGGGTCTCCTCTCCCGAGGAAGCTTCGGTGGAAGGCGATCTGTTGCTGAAATCGTCCTCCTGAGACATGGTTGCTTTGGCTGGTAATTTCACGTCGGGTTCACCAAAATGTGCACAAGAGATTCCGGCGGGGAGACCTCCGTGTACACCGTATGTAGAGGATCAGAGATGGCACAGGAAGAGTTGGGTTGTGTGTAGGGAGAGAGTAAGGCAGTAGTAATGTCTGAGAGAGAGACAGAGGTTTGGCAGAGCTTCCGCGTATGGCAAGTGTGTCCCTCTTTGTATGGAAAGGTTAACGTCATATATATAACGGAGAATGTGACCGTTGCAGTGTGGTTAATGCGCCCATTAATGGCGACTTAATTAGCTTAACCACAACGGCACGTTCGTCCTCATATATAGGGACCGTTACAGCACGTTATGCGCGAATACCGGAACCGTTACGAGGTTGACCGGGTTTGACCGGATTGACCGGGTTTATGGAGCTCGTGCCATAAATCTCTCAAAGCAGTTACTAAAGGTCGCGCGCGGGCTTGGCTCGCACGCGACAGGGCTTACTCTAGCCTCCAAACCACTAAGTCCCTACAAGTCCCGTGCAGTGGTATGCGAGGGCTCTGTCTCGCAGCCCCCACATGGATCAGCTCGGCTGGTGATCCGGTGTGTATGGAGCACAATATGGTGTGCTGGATGGTTGCCACGTGGCCAAGATCTGTCAGCTCAGAAAGCACTATCTACACTGAGCAATCCATAACACTTGTGAACAGCAAGCTCCAGCTGCAATATATTCAGCTTCTGCAGTTGATAATGCTACAAAATTTTGCTTTTTGGAATGCCAACTGATCAATGAAGATCCAAGAAATTGACAGCATCCAGAAGTACTTTTCCTGTCTACTTTATATCCTGCAAAATCTGCATCTGAATAGCCACTCAACATAAAATTAGATCTTCTTGGATACCAAAGCCCCAAGTCTCTGGTTCCATTCAAATATCTAAAAATTCTTTTGACTGCAGTTAAATGACTTTCCTTAGGATCTGCTTGGAATCTAGCACACATACAGACACTGAACATAATATCAGGTCTACTAGCAGTTAAATACAACAGTGATCCAATCATACCTCTGTATTCCTTTTGATTCACACTCTTACCATTTGAATCTTTGTCTAAAGAGAGTGATGAACTCATAGGGGTCTTAAGCACCTTGGACTGTGACATATTGTAATTGTTCAATAAGTCCTTGGTATACTTTCCTTGATGTACAAAATTCATTTCTTCATTTGTAATATATGAAGTCCAAGAAATAAATTCAGTTCACCCATTAAGCTCATCTCAAACTCCCTGCACATTAGACTAGAAAACTCTTTTGAAAGAGCATCATTAGTAGCATCAAATAGAATATCATCTACATAGATCTGAACTACTAACAAATCACTTTGATGATGTTTAATGAAAAGAGTTTTGTCAACTAGGCCTCTTTTGAAATTATTTTCAAGTAGAAATTTTGAAAGTCTATCATACCAAGCCCTTGGAGCTTGTTTTAACCCATAAAGAGCTTTGTCCAGTTTATAAACATGATCAGGAAAGTTATCATCTTCAAAACCAGGAGGTTGTGCTACAAAAACATCTTCTTGTAAATAGCCATTCCGAAAAGCACATTTAACATCCATTTGATAAAGCTTTATGTGATTGTGAGATGCAAATGCAAGAAGTATTCTAATAGCTTCTAACCTGGAAACAGGAGCAAAATTCTCCTCATAATCTATACCTTCTTCCTGATTATATCCTTGAGCTACCAGTCTAGCTTTGTTTCTTACCACTTTGCCATTCTCATCAAGTTTGTTTCTGAATACCGATCTGGTTCCAATAACTGATTTCTCTTTAGGTCTGGGAACCAGATTCCATACCTTGTTTCTTTCAAATTCATTCAGCTCACTCTGCATTGCAATGATCCAGTCTGCATCTTCTAGTGCTTCCTTGGTATTTTTAGGCTCAATCAAAGATACAAATGCACTAAAAGCACACAAGTTCTTCAACTGTCCTCTTGTCTGAGTTCCAGTTGATGGATCTGATATGATGTTATCAGCTGGATGATCTGCAAGGTACTTAAACTTCTTTCTTGGTATCCAGGAATATTCTCCTTCAAGGCTTTGCGTTCTTGAAAAAGTAGAGGGAGCATCATAGAAAGTTTCAGCTTCTGTCTCAAGGCTTTGAGATTTTGGTTCTGCAGGAGGTTCAAGGCCTTGAGATTCTGGTGATTGATTATGCACATTAGTTGTGTAATGTAGACTAAATACAGGACCTAAATACTCTAGAAGGGGGGTTGAATAGAGTATGGAAACTTTTTGCAAAACTCAAAACTTAATAAATTAGCTTTGTGTGAAACTCAAATCTCAAGGTCTTGAGATTTTAGAAAACTGTCTGAAACTTTCAAAGGCAAAATAGAAAGCTGAAGGCCTTGAACTATTACCAGTTCCAAGCTGCTTATGAACCCTAATTTGATTTGAGTTGTGTGCAGCAGATAATAATCAAACTGTAAAGTAAAGAACACAAAGCAATTAACAGAGTTCAGTCCCAATGGACCTAATCTCTGCGTGAGGGTTCTAATCCCACCAGGATTCGGCAAATCACACAGAAACAGCCCTAGATCTCCAAGCCTAAGTGATTTCCCTTACACCTATACAGCTTGTGGTTCCAAACCTATCTAGTTCCAGCTACTAACTGTTGAGCTAACAAGAACCTCTTGTTATTCACTTGAACAACCAACCACTAGGTTAAGTGAGGTTTAAGATAATCAAAAGATACAAAGATTACAAAACAAGTAAAGAACACAATAGAAGAGATAAGTTGTTGAAGCTTGGATGTGTTCTTATGGAAACTGGATTAATTTGATCTTCTGAAATCTGATTGAAGCTTCAATCCTTGTGTGTGTTTGAATGAATGATCTCCCACGAATTTTTCACACCTCTCTGAGTATTCTGCAAGTCTCTATCTCTTCAAAATTCAAACCAGCCTCTTTTATCCACAGCTGCAACTGATTGAGAGATTTTAGGATCTCAGTTCCTACAAATCCTCCTTCTGTTTTCAATTGAAACTCAAACAGCTCTAAGTGGATATCCGTTGGAGTTTTTTGAGATTGATCTTGCACGTTTAACAGCCCTTCAACAGCATTGAAACAAGCAACAACAAAATCCTAAAAGTTAACAGTGCTATGACTGTTTCGTTTTCCAGTTTCTGATAAAACTGGTTAAAAGATTAGAACAGTAATCTGTTTAACTTCTGAAACATATAAATCATGAAAAAACAAGTTTAAGACTCTTAGAAGTCAATGAATTATCACAATAACAAGAATCACAACCTCCAAGAAAGAATCAACTTAGTTTTGTAAAAACTGCCAGCAGCTCAAGGCACATCTCAAGGCCTTGGAGCTCCGAACCTGCTTCACAGATATTCAAAGTTAAATCCAGAAAACTTTGATTCTCTCTGTTCTGATCATTTGAAATTGTGTTAGATATGTAAATAATGTAAACCAAGAGTATATGCAGTAAATCCCTGACCCGTGTGATCAGATATTGAATCTGCAGTACAAAACTGTTAGAACATATAGCAGGATAAGAACAACTCTCATGGCTTTGAAGCTCTGTCGATTATCTCAAGGCCTTGAAGTATTTGAAATGCATTGCTGCCTCTGTATTTGTCTTTGTCTTTCATCACTCAAAACAATTACCATCCAAAACACATTCAAGGGTCTTTGAATCAACAATCTCCCCCTTGATGAAAGACAAAACCTACAGTCTTGTGTAGATTTTCCTGCCACTTGTTATAAAAATTAGATAACCACATATTGCAGATAAAATAGACAATAATACTACAGATAACCAGTAAAACACAAATAATCAACAAAATTTATACATATAACCACAACTGATTAAACCGAAATAACTGAGTATTATTATTCAACTACTGCAAGCACAAAAACAAATATAAGTTCTCCCCCTTTTTGACTTTCATCAAATAAGGATGAAGAAATGTTGGATCATTACTCAGAGTCTTAAAAAAAACTTAAACAAAAATATTGCTATCTAGGCAGATAAGCTTTTTAGATCACTTTAGATCATACTTCAATATAGCTGCTATCTAGGCAGATAGGCTTTGGATCGCATGGGATCATATGTTATAGATGCTATCTAGGCAGATAGGCTTTGTATCGCACAAGGGCGTTGTTGCTATTGCTGCTATCTAGGCAGATAGGCTTTTAGATAACTTAAGATCATAATTCCATATAGCTGCTATCTAGGCAGATAGGCTTTGGATCGCATGGGATCATATGTTATAGCTGCTATCTAGGCAGATAAGCTTTTCAGGAGTCTAAATAATGCAAGCAGACAAGTAAACAAAATAATAAAGGCAATTACGGTAATAAAGCTCTTCTCATATGGGAGAATTGTTATTATTGAAGCATCCTCATATGGGAGGATCATTACTAAAAATTCCTTATATGGGAGGAAATAGTGCAAAGATACATTGGAAAAATAGACTTAAAACCCAACAGGCTTTGGCGTTAATCATAAAAAGATAGGCTAAGGATAGTACTTTTTGATCCATTCGCATATTGATCGGACTTGGGATTGTTGCGGTCCCGTGAAGTCTCTGTATTGTGCAGTAGCCGCGGTCAAAGACTTCTTTAACTTCAAACGGTCCTTCCCAGTTAGCTGCGAATTTGGGGTGAGCTGCCTCCCGCATGCAGTGATCTGAAGCTCGCAGAACCAAGTCCCCAACCGCGAAATTTCAATGTTGAACTGTTTTGTTGTAAGCACGAGCAATTCTTTCCTTGTATCTTTTATTAGCCCTTTTAGCCTATTCACGCTTCTCTTCCAGCAAAATTAATTCATGGTCACGTTGATTTTCGTACAAGGCATGAAAGGCTATCCTTGCAGAATTGACTTTTATTTCTGCTGGTACAACAGCTTCAGCTCCATAGCATAGAAGGAACGGGGATACTCCTGTGGGTGTCCTGGGCGAAGTGTGATACACCCACAAAGCCATATTTAAAAAGCTTGCCCACTTCTTGTGATCATCTGCGACCATCTTACTTAAAATCCTTAGCAGCGTCTTGTTGGTTGCTTCTGCTTGACCATTCCCCTTCGGGTAGTAAGGCGTGGAATAGACTTGCCTTATGTTGTATTCCGCCAGTTTTTCGGCCACCTGGCAATTTACAAAAGGAGTGCCATTATCCGAGAGGATTGTATTGGGGATTCCAAACCAGTATATGATGTTTTCTTGAACAAAATTGACCACTGCGAGTGCATTTACTGTTTTGAGCGGTATTGCCTCCACCCACTTGGTAAACAACTCTGTCGGGGTCAAGATGAACTGGTTTCCATGCGAGTCCGGTCGAATGGGGCCAATAAAATCTAAGACCCAAGTATGAAATGGCCACGGTGTTCCTAATGCATGTAAGTCTACAGCAGGAGCATGCACCAGGTTGCACTTAAATTGACATTCCTGACATCTTTTTACTTTGGTGCGGCAATCTGCTTCAATTGTTGGCCAGAAATAACCAACAGTGAGGAGTTGCCTGCACAGCTTCGCACCTCTCTAATGCTCCACTTGGTGAGATAAATCCATTACCTCTTGCGCTTCTTGGTTATCTAGACATCTGCGTAGATTACCTTCGTGGCCTCTTCGCCAAAGTATGTTTTCCTGTACTACATATCGAGCCGCTTTTCTTTTAATTTTCTCAGCTTCCTTCCTCTGGTTGGGCTCAATTACTTCCGCCAGGTAATCAAAGAGTGGCTTTCTCCAATCTGTGTCATCGTCAATTAGAGCTATCTCCAAAGAGTCTTTGATTAATGTGCAACTCTCGCAATTTCCTTGAATGATTGCAGAACCTGTGGACATATCCGGCCAACGAATACCATATCTCTGGGCTTTCCGATAAATAGACACCTCACTTTCCCCACAGGAGTGTTGGTGAATCTTTTCCAATAATGCTTGTCCCTCCTGCTGCGAGACGCACCGCATGAGTATTCCTCCTGGACCCTTGTAGTAAAGGGAATTGTCGTGTATGCAGTACCCCTTAGTGGATGCCCAATTTTCTTTGCTCGTTCCCTCAGCGATCGCACGCAATATGGGTTTTCTCCAGTCTTCCTTGTCTGTGAATTCATCCTCGCATGCCTCCTGTGTCAAGGACGGGGTTGTTCGGACCTCAATATAGATTCTCGCAGGGCATTTGTCCGCACTAAATTTAGATCCCAATGTAGCTAAGGCATCGGCATGCCGATTATCAGCCCTAGGCGTGTGCTCGTACTTGACATCACCAAATTTCTGTACTAGCTTTTGCACCAAGGTCCGATAAGGTAATAGATTCACTTTCTTCAATCCATACTTGCCTGAAGCTTACTTAAAAATTAGCTTAGAGTCCCCCATGACCGTCAGATTGTTCACTTCTAGTGCCCTGGCCGCACGAAGTCCCGCAATCAGGGCCTCATACTCCGCTTCATTGTTCGTTACCGGAAAATCTAAATTGGTGGACATTTGGATGACATCCCCATCTCACTGGTTTGGTCAGAACTATTTCGATCCCGCCACCTTTCCGTGTTGACGATCCATCAAAGTGAAGCTTCCAATATGGCGACTCAACTGCATAAATCTCAGGCCCTTCTAGTTCCTCCTCAATCATGGGTTCATAGCTGCTATCCGGTAACTGCTCCAAAAGATCTTGACTCGGTTGGTTGTACTACACAGGAGAAATAATAGATCGGCCTTTCCTGCCCTTTATATTCTTGAGCCAACAGTGCCCCTATAGACTTCCTCGTCGACGTCAGGTATAATAAAAGTGGCGATCCCAGCTGTGGTGCAATCATTACTCTTGGTGAGGTCAGCAGGTCCTTCAGTCTTCCAAATGCGGCTTGGTGCTCCTCCGTTCAATTGTATACAGCATTCTTTTTGAGGAGATCGCCGAAGCAAAAGGTTATCTCTGTAATTTCCGGGATGAATCTCCGCAGGTAAGATAATTTCCCTAGGAACGTCTTAAGAGTACTCTGATTATGCGGCGCCGTCATGCTGGTGATAGACGATACTTTCGCAGGGTCAGGCTCAATTCCCTGGCGATGTATCACGCATCCCAAAAACTTCCCGGAAGTCACTCCGAACGCGCATTTCATGGGATTCATCTTCAGTTGGAAACTCTTGCACCTTTCGAATACCTTCCGGAGGTCTCCCAGACGGTCTGCCTCCTCTCTGGACTTGACAACCAGAGCGTCTACAAATAATTCTACCTCCTGATGCATCATGTCATGGAACAGGGCCATCATCGCTCGTTGATAAGTCACGCCCGCATTCTTGAGTCCAAAGGGCATAAATTTTTAGCTAAAGACCCCAACTGGCATAATGAACGAAGATTTTCGTGCATCCTCAGGATCCATCTTGATCTGGTTATACCCACTGAAGCCATCCATGAAACTGAACATCCGGTGCCCCGCAGTGGAATCAATGAGCAAATCAATGTTGGGAAACGGGAAGTCGTCCTTCGGGCAGAAGCGATTGAGGTCCCTGAAGTCTACACAGATGCGAAGTTGCCCATTCTTCTTTACCACTGGCACGATGTTGGCCAACCAAGTGGGATGATGATTTGGCTCGATGAAATTCGCAGTCAATAACTTTACTATTTCTTGCTTGATCTTCACATTTATCTTTGGCCTGAAACTCCTCGCACTTTGCTTCACCGGTTTAGATCCTGGGACGAAGTCCAATCTATGTATCGTCACGCTCGTGTCCAGATTAGGCATCGCATCATACTCCCAGTAAAACACATCCTTATACTCAGTCAGTAATTGCAGCAATTTTGTTTCCTCGTCGCTTGTGAGGTCTGCGCTTAGGAAAACAGGCCTCTTCTTTTCTTCGCTTGGGCTTAGGAACACCTCTTTCAGTTCTTGCTTCTGTGGCCTCGGCTTGTCTTCCATGCACTCAGGCGCTTCTTTCAACTTTTCATCTGGAAACTCTGACTTCAGCTTGTCCTCCTCCGAGCCTTGCTCAAGTTGACTGATTTGCCCAGGGATATCCCCATGCTCGGATGAGGGTACCCCCGCGCACCTTCATATGCGGTAGCATTTCTTTCTGTTGGAGTAGAAACTTTCTATCTCCTTGCCCTTATGGTCATGCTTTACAACCCTTTTCAAAGTGTAAACATTCTTCCTTTGGTAGGTGGCTTGTGACGCCTCTTCGCGTGTGGGCACCTTTTCCTTGGCATCCTCCCTTGTTACCATTACTCATGCTGGTGACTGATCCTTGATGTCTTCCCATCGAGACAGAGGAGTCGAATTGAATGGTCCCGTCATTTGCTCATCCGCCATTTCGGTGAACCATACTGCTTCGGTGAGATGCGCTTCGTTCAAATTAAAGGAGTTTACCGAAGCTGGTATCTCGACTACCCTGCCATTCCAGATGGCCTTCATCACTTGGTGGGCCGTTGAGGGAACCACGTCGAAGCGGTGAATCCAGGCTCGCCCTATGATAATGTGATACGTAGTATTCGCATCAATGACGTAGAACTTTGCCGAACACTTGAGTTTTCCTATCTGGATACCCAGACGAATCCAGCCCATCGTCATCCTGGAATCACTTCCGAATCCCATCAGCGAGGACGGGCGCCTAACGATCTTCTTCTCCGGGATTCCTGCCAACTTTAGAGTGTTGAGCGATACCACATTAACGTCTGCTCTACCATCGACAAATGCCCTCTTTAACTCAACGTCGTTAATTACCGCTGTTACATACAAGGGCTTCTGATGACTCGAATCCGTCTTCTTGTCACCTGCTGAAAAGGTTATTATCTTTTCTGTAGAGCGAGACGCCCTGAAAACCTTTCCAAAGGAGAAAACGATGTCTTATTCGAAGTCTTCTGCTACCCTCAGAATTGATTTAGTCATCGTTTTCCGGCATTTCTCCGAAAAGCTCATCTCATCAAAGAATTTTCTGAACCCATGCGAGCCTTTCATCATGTCAGCACGCTCATCCTCGATGTCCATGCTGTAATCCTCCTCGTCATGGACTTCAGAGATGATAGGCAGACCATCCTCTACAATCTCTTCAAGGTCTGTGATCGCTATCATGGCTACCTCTTTGTCCTTCGGCTCTTGCTCTGCATGGGCCGGCAGCGAATTATTGCGCACGTCTTGCCTCTGATCGCTGACAATCAGCTCCCCTTCTTTCATTTTCCGAATCACGAGATGCCTAATCTTCTTGCAATCAGTTGTGGGGTGCATAATCTTTCCGTGGCACTCACACCATTTCGGGTCCCTCACCATCTCCTTGGAGGGTATCCTTTCAAGCGGAGGCAGAACCCCGTCTTTGCGCCACTGTTTGCATAGGTCAATCACTTCCTCTAATGAGCATGGTAGAGGCGGCGCATCCGAGGTCGCAACCCTGGGTTGCTTGTGTGGAGACATTGTGTTAACCTCAGCTTCGCGCCCCCTCTTGTAACTAAACCTCCCGATCTTGAAAGTGGGTCCCCCGGGAGATCGCTCAGTGGCGTGTTTCTTCTTTTGCCTCTCCACTATAGGCTCTATGTTCTTGGTACACTCAATTAAATTCGAAAAAGTAAGAGTTTGTAAGTTAATTAACATACCCTTGTACTCATCTCGCATGCCTGCAGGCATATCTCCACGAGCCTGCCCTCGAGCACTTCATCCCTGCACTCCAACGATTTTGCTCTGAACTTCTTGATGAAGGTGACACCATCCTCGTCGCGCTTTTGATACATACGTGAGAGATGTATCATTGTAACATTCTCTTCCATCTGGAAGAACTTTGTGTAGAACCTTTGAACCATGTCGTCCAAAGTCCTGACGGATCCAGCTTCCAGCGTTCTATACCATTTGTAAGCCACATTCCCCAAAGATTTTGGGAACTCGCGCATCAGCAAATTGGGATCAGCCCCATATGGTCCCATTACGTCAATAAAGCGCATAACATGCTCATGAGCATTCCCATTGACATCCTCGAACTTATCCCACTTAGGGGCCTTATACCCTCCGGGATTAGGCATCAGATAAATCTCCCGCGGGATAGAGGGGCATTGTCGACCTTTGGAATGATGGTGTTTGCAAAAGGCTGATTGGCCAGAAAGGTCTCTATGCGCCGCTCTAAATACGTCATACTTTCTGGTGCACTTCCTCCCACAGCAGGAGGAAGAGTTGCAGTCGGCGGAGGCACGTATGCCGCAGTAGGGTTAGGGGCATGAGCCACGTTGGTTAGGGGTGCCGATGGAGAAGGCAAGGGATACTGTGGAGAGATATGGAGACAACAGCTGGCGGTTGGGGAATATGCGAGATAAGGGACGGTATTTGGACCGATTGTCCCTGGACAGAAAGTGGTTTCACCATTGCTGGTGGACTTTGCAAACTAGGATTCGGTGGTGTAGGTATTACCTATGTTCCCTTGGTGGTAAAGGTTCCTCCTCCTTGAGAGACAGCAGCTCCCGATGCCGAATTCGGGGCAAGAGTTCCCAGAATGGCCATTATCTGAGCCATCTGTGCGGATTGAGCCTGAAGAGCCTTCGCCTGATTCTGGATGGTGGCATTCAAATTCTCCAAGGTCGGAGCTCCGCCGGTGGCCGCGAAATTGTGGCGTGTCTCCTCTCCCGAGGTCGTCTCAGTGGAGGGAGATCTATTGCTAACATCTTCGTCGTGAGACATGGCTTCTTGCAATGGTAAGTTTCACGTCGGGTTCACCAAATGTGTACAGGAGGATCCTTTGAGGAGGATTCAACGTACACCAAGAACAGGGGATAAGAAGAACACAGGAAGAGTAGAGTTGTGTGTAAGGAGAGAGTAAGGCAATAGCAACTGTATGAGAGAGAGACAAAGTTTTGGCAGAGCTTTCGCGTAGTTCAGGTGATTCGTCTTTTGTAAGGAAGGGTTAACGATCCTATATATAGTGGAGAATATGACCGTTGTAGTGGGTTAATGCACCCATTAATGGAGTCTTAATTACCTTAACCACAACAGCACGTTCGTCCGCATATATAGGGACCGTTAGGCACTTCATCCGCGTATACCGGAACCGTTATGAGGTTGACCCGTTCTATGGAGCTCGTGCCATAAATCTCTCAAAGCAGTTACTAAAGGTCGCGCGCGGGCTTGGTTGTCGCTCGCGCGCGACAGGACTTACTCTAGCCTCCAAACCACTAAGTCCCTACAAGTCCCGTTTGGTGGTATGCGAGGGCCCTGTCTTGCAGCCCCTGCGTGGATCAGCGCGGGTGGTGATCCAGTGTGTGTAGAGCACAGCTAGGGGTGCTGGATGATCGCCACATGGCTATGATATGTCTATCTGGAAAGCACTATCTACAGCTGGATATATCCACTCCTCACAAAGGATAAGGCATTTGCAGCTTACCAGTATTTTACTGCTCTTATTCAAACACAGTTTCACACCACAATTCAAGTGTTTAGGTCAGATAATGGTTTGAATTCCTTAACACTAAATTTGGTGTATATCTCCAAACTCAAGGCACTATTCATCAAACAAGTTGTCCACACACTCCTCAGAAAAATGGCAGAGTTGAGAGGAGACACTGACAACTAATTTAAACAACCTTAGCTCTTCTCCATCATGCATTTATGCCTCTAAAATACTGGCTAGAAGCTGTAACCACATCCAATTATCTTATTAGTATTCTTCCCAAAAATTCTCTCAATTTTCAGTCCTCTTATTATCTTCTATACAAAAAATGTCCACCATATAATTCTCTAAAAGTATTTGGTTGTCGCTGCTTCCCTTGGTTAAAGCCCTATACTAAACACAAACTTCAACAAAGATCCAAACCTTGTGTAATTTTAGGCTATTGTCCACACACAAAAGGCTACAAGTGTCTTAATACAACCATATATACTATTTACATTTCCTGACATGTAAGATTCTTTGAAACTGAATTTCCCTTCAAAACACTACCATCTTCCTCATTTGACATTGCTTATACTCTACATAAAACCTCTTATGTCAGCTCTTGGCTACAATTTCTACCTGTTTTATAACACTAATAACTCACCCAATCCATTATCCTCTTCACAACCTCTTATCAATCCCACTCCAACACAGTTTCCTGCCCCTGGTATTACCACTACATCATCAACTTCTTGTGTCCCTACACCACCTTCACCTGCTCCTTCTCATTCTTCACTTCCCGATCCAGTTCCAGCTTCATTATCTAATCCACATATTATGTGAAATACATCGTACTTTGTTTGGGGTTATTTTGTTATTTAGAAGAGTTTTATTGTTATTGAGTAATTCAAGTCATAGTTTCTAAAGTTAGAAAAAAATACTACTAGTAAACTTGTTACTTAGTGGTAATTCCAAAAATACCCCTCTTGCATTTGCAATCTTGTAGTTAACTTAATTTGTAGTATTTGCCTACCAACCCTCAACTTCTTACTACTTCAATTTCTACCCCCAACTAATTTGTTGGGAGAGTTGTAATTTCTATCAAGTCCCTCCCCACCACTACCAAAGTCAACACTAATAAAAAAATACTCCTACCTCTTCCTATGGAGCTATACCCACACTTGTAGTCACATGTCCATATATGATGAACCCCCCACACACATTAACACTACCACTTCATTTCATCAGTCCTTCCACCCTCAATTATCTCTCTCTCACTCCTAAATTTCGTCCAAAACAATGAGGGCATGATAAACATCACCCTCTTCTTCAAAAACCCACTTCTATCATCTCTTTCTTGCTTCCATTGAAGGAGCTTCAAGTCTAGGGAGAAATCAAGCACTCCGAGACCATCCAAAACTCCAAAATCTCTATAAGGTCTGGTAGTAAGTGTTCTTTCCTTTCTTTTCCCCTTCATATCTTGTGAAAATAGTTGTTGGAATCATGTCTTGTTTGAAATCTCTTGATTTGATGATGCATGTGTGCCTAGAGCATGAAATTGTGACTTTGGACTTGTGTTTTATCAAATTTTCCACTTGATTCCTCAAATTTCTTGTTTGATTTATTTTTATATGTTTAAATGTCTGTTTTTGAGCATAGGAACATGTTTCTCAAGTTGCATGTATCATAGAAATGATTTGATCAAGATTTGGAGGTTTTAGGGAAACATGCATGTTGATACAATCTGTATAGTGTGTGAAAATCGTGGTATATGTTATACTTTGGTCTCTGTAAAAAATTTAAAACTCACATTTCATGAAACTAGACTCAGAGGGGGTCATTTTGAGAAAAAAAAAATCTTCATAGCATTCTTGGTTAATGAGTAATGGTCATTTGAATTTGCATGTTTTCTGGAACTCTGTTTCAGTACCAGTCTTGGAATTTTCACTAAAAATCTCATTTTCAGAAACTTTTTGAACCCCCTCTTTCTTGTGTACTAACTAGACACATATAACATTAATTATGGAGAAGATGAGCATCATTGCTATTCTCCAAGGGGTAGTAATCACATTTTGGAGTTGAGATTTACTTTCAGAATTGTCTCTGCACAACACTCTTTGTTTATTTTATATCTTTATTTCTATAATAGCTATTAACAAGATTCTTGATGTTTCAGAAACTAGACACATTTTTCTACCTTATGAGAGAGTTTCAAAATTTTTAAAAGTATTTTGGCATGGTAAATATGGCTCTAAAGTCAGAGCTACAAATCTGTCCAGATTTGTAGTTTCACATTTTTATAATAACTTGAATTTTTACATGTCTAAGTGTTGGATTTGATGTGTTTTGATAAGTGAACATAATTATATGTGCATTTGTGACATATGTGATTATTTAGCATGTATGTTACATTTGGATTATGTATGTGTAACTTGGTGGTAATGAGTACGTATATGTGTGATTGTAGACATCGGGTTCGTAGGAGACGAGTTTGTGCCTTCAGAATTCTAGGATTGCTCTTTGTTGCCTCGCGCTTGTATATCCTTTGGTAAGTATATGTGTGCAACCTTTACAAATCAAATTTAGATTTTAGTTGATTTTCAAACTTGCAATTTAGGTTATGAAAATGAAAATTTAAGCATGTGAGAACTTTTAATAATCTATATCGTACTCGTTGAAAATTATTTGGGAAAAACTTTGAGTTGTGAAAAGAAAATATGTTTGAAATTGGGAATCAATAATACACTCATAATAGATATAGGGCTATGTACGGAGTTAAATTGTGGCTATGGTCGGGGACGCCAAGCGATCCCCCAACTATATAGCCGGAAGCAATGCTTCACTTCATTGGATAAAACTTAAATGTTTAAAATCCACCCCCGATGAGCCTATATGTATCAAGGTATTGCGGCCAAGGGGTTTATAGAGCTAGAGTGCTACTTATACTTGTACGAGTCACTACGGTATAGGGGTGTCGACACTTAAGGCCTTTTAGCTAGAATTTGTGAGCGGGGATTGACGTATGGGCTCCCATAACGCTCGGGAGAAATAGGGTTGTTAAACCCTAGAATGCACCCTTTAGCGATTTATTGTGATTCCTCCGTCTACATTGATCCCGTTGGTGGCTCTGGATATGCCCCAACCAAATGAAAACGTTAAAGTAACTTGCTACAACAATTAAACAATTGTTTTAAATTTCTGAAAATATTATTTCTTTTTTTTACTGCCATTATTTAAATTCTTCTTACCTCTTTTGTAACTTATAACTGTGTTTCCTCGCCATCTATTTACGCGTTGTAGCCTATATTTACTCAGTTTTAACTGACTTTATTTAAATTGTGGTGCTCCATTATTTTATTTTAAATCACCACAGGTTCGAGCTCGCGAGGGAAGGGGACGTTCAACTAAATATAGGCAACGGTAGTATATAGATCATGTAGCCTCCATGACAAATCTTTTCTTTTGGTAGTCGTATCACTTTTGTTTGTTTTTTGTGAACAACGATGTACAAACGTTTTATTGTAAATAGTAATGTAATCGGTGGATTTTGTTTGATCGCATATAACCAAGAACCGTGATCCTACTCCGTTACCCTAAGAGGTTCATCACCTTGGGTGGAGGGCACTCTTCATAATTCCCGAAGGGTGTTTCAGTTGGTATCAGAGCACGGTTCTATGGTTTATGTGGATCATTCAACTCCCATCAATATAAGAACTCAATTAAAATTTGAAATTTTTCTAAAAATATAAAATTGGCTAGGACAACTTAATTGGATAATAATAAATAAACAAGCCGGGGGACTCGGGCGTCGAATCGTTAGATAATTATTAGTTACAAACGTGCTACTTATTTGATGTGCTCGAATTTAGTTGTTTAAACGCTACGACCATAACTCTTAGGAGGTAAAGACTAGATTAAAAAAAAAAAAAAAAAAAAAACTAGAATTTAAGATAATGGTTTAATGAATACTTTGTTAGTCCTTATAGGATGGATAGAAACGCTTGGATCCCGGCCGAGTTCCGTAACGATGTCCACCCAATTGACCGTCGACTAAGGGAGGACCCGACCTACGAGGACTTTAGCGCCCATGTGGTATACACTTGCCAATGGTGGGAGATTTGGCATCCCCACTTTGCGGATTACCTCAACCCGCTTGTTCAGTCCTATTTTCTACTAGAGGCCTTACACCGTTCGGGCGACCGTTACGGCACCATTTTGAGGAGGAGGTATCATGACTTGGTTACCCCCAACCGGAAACCAAATGAGACCAAGTGGAAGCGTGAGGGTACCTATGTTATAACACCTGAAGGCATTTGTTCCCGAATACTCGAGATGATCATTATGGAAGAAGAAGAGGGAATGGGAAGTACGCATGGCATCCAAGACGAGGGTTCGGCGATGAACTAGAGACGTTACTTAATCTAGTATTATCCTATGTTGTTATATTATCTAAATATGGCTTATAGCCATTAGAATGTTGTCTTAATATTTGTATGACTGGTTCTATGAAACTTAAATGTGGGTATTTTGCTTGGATGATCACGTGTCTTATTAAGTATGATATATCGTAAAATTTGATGTAAAAAAAAAAATTTGCGTGATGTATGCTATATTCTTGGTTTATGATATGGAGAGGGAATTTTCTTAAATTATATATCAAAAAAAAGAGTGTATATATATACAAAAAAAAATGATTTTATTATGTGGGCTATAACGAAAGTATAAGTTGCCTACTTGTATAAACACTCCCTATGTATTTAAGAATATACTTTTTCCACTATGAATTCTTTTATTATGTGTAACTTATTTAATTATTAATTGCACGCTTAACTTAGAACCACTTCTGAGACTTCTCTTTTATCCTTCACCAGATGGCGCGCTTACCAGTCCCTCATCCAAACAACTTTGCACCGGGTGCTACTCCAGTCGACTTGAGATTCATGCCGGGAGAGGAGACCATTGCTGAGTTTTGTGATTACATGAATGAATATTGTTTAGCCCTCAGCCAGAGCCCACAGGGTGATGAAAAATTTTCACATCCACTAGCCATATGTCACTTTATGCTGGAGGTACTCCCAAGAGAGCAACCTTGGAATCGGGTGAGGGATAAGTATGTGGACCTAGTCGTGGAGAACGAATGGGGGGAATTTGTTCCCAACACATGCCGATACCGCCATTATGTCGATGACATTTACTGGATCACGCCCTCCGAGCTCAAGAGCGAACTGGAGCAGCAATGGCATCAGCATCAGCAACATCAACAACAACAACAACAACAACAACAACAACAACAACAACAACAACAACAACAACAACAGGAGCAACAAAAACAAGAGGAAGAAGAACCTGAGGAGGTAGAAGAAGAAGAAGAGGAAGAGGAAGAAGAAGAAGTAGCTATCGAAGATGTAGAGGAAGAATGGGAGGAGGATTGGATGGAACAGGATGATGAGAACCAAGAGTTGGTCGAGAATCAAGAAGACCACGAGATTGAGGTTGACCCCATGACCCTTGGAGACACCGGACCTGAGTGCATAACCGACGATGAGTGTCTTTAGGCCTATCTTTCTCTTCTCTTAAGGAAGTAGTAGTTGTGAATATCTAATATGATGTATTTTGGTAAGCCATGTGATGTGATGCTTGTAATGTTAGCTTGACGTGACGCTTGATGGACATGTTCCTTTTTGATGTATGTGCAATGTATATGTTAGCTTATGAGCACTTTTGTTTACATTTCATGCATTATGCATATTTCATGCATTAATTAGATGAATACCTAAGGTTAGTACCAACCCCACTAAATATGATACCAGGACTTTATCAAGGATGCAACCTACCAACCAAGGCACGCAGTTCAACATGGCCCAGGAATACGATCCGGTGCGCTTCGCTAACATGGAGCAAGCCACCATGGCCTTGACAGAACTTATCCAAGAGTCTCGTAGCGGAGGAGGTGACATAATGAGGAAGGTAGCAGAACTTCGTCCGGACTTCTTCTACGGAACAGACGACCCCACTATCTTGGAGAACTGGATCCGAGATTTCGACAAGGCACTAAAGTCGGCTCGTTGCCCTGAAAACCAACGTGTGGAAGTGGCTCTTTACTATTTTAAGAAGGAAGCGGATAACTGGTGGTCCTTGAAAGGCGAGGAACTTCTCGCGACTGAAGGTTTTGGATGGGAACACCTGAAGAAAGCAATGCGGGAACGGTTCTATCCGGATCATGTTAAGGAGAGGAAATTCAAGGAGTTCATGAACCTGAAACAGGGAAGCGACAGTCTCGCGGACTACTTCAACAACTACATGGAGTTAGTAAGATTTGGAGGAGCTCTTGTGCCTACAGAGGCAAAGAAGGTTAAAAGGTTTGTGGAGGGTCTGAATTATCAATTGAGAAGGTCAATAGGACCTGTCCAGTTCAACACCCTACTTGATGCTTATGGAGCGGCACAAGATATGCAGAGAATGCACGAGGAGAATCTGGAGGAGAGTAGGAAAAGGAAGGCAGAAGCACCTACCAATCAAAACCGTGGAGGCGGCCACAATGGTGGAGACAAGAAGTTTCGAACAAACCCAAACACCAACTATCATAATGAGAATCAGGGAAATCCAGGAGGGAATCGCTTCAACGGTGGCTCAGGCCCAGCTAGAGTGTACCACTGCCGTCGGTGCAACATAAACCATCCAGGAAAGGACTGTCGAGGCAATAAGGTCACTTGTCTTAACTGCGGAAAGCTAGGCCATCGAAAGTTTGAGTGCTGAGCAAGGACCCACGGGAACCACAATGGAGGAAACCACAACAACTCATATGGAGGAAATGGAGGGTTCCAGGGAGGCCGAAACCACTTTCAAGGAGGAAACCAGCATGGGAATTACCAGCAGGGCGGGGGAAACCGCTATGGAAACAACAATGGAGGCTATAACCAGAACAACAACCGCCAAAGTGAGGGTGGATACAATAACCGCCAGCAAGGGAACGTCGCAGCTCCAGCAGCAAGAGCCCCAGCAGCACCAGCTCAGCATGGACAAAGAGCAGCAGGCACCATCAATGTCATGAACCAAAAACAGGCGGAGCAGGCCAACGTGGTGACTGGTACATTCCTTACCCACTCAGTCCCATCTTTAGTCTTATTTGATTCTGGAGCATCGTTTTCTTTCATATCATCCTCTTTTGCAAAGAATCTAGACTTACCAGCCCCAACTTCCATATATATTCCAGTATCTACTCCTTCTGGAGAAGTTTTCACCTGTAAAACCATGTACCCAGGGGTTAAGTTAGAAATCCTAGGGGTCGAGATACCTGCGGACTTAATTATGTTCGACCTAGGAAAACTAGATGTCATACTAGGAATGGATTGGCTTAGTAAACATCAGGCAACCATTGAGTGTGCACACCAAAAGGTCAGGTTTCGTGGACCAAATGGTGAGCGTCTATCTTATAAGGGTATAACCAGTGGACCAAGGATTCAAGTTCTGTCAGCCTTAGCCATCCTCTCTGACCTTAGGAAAGGGCATAAGGCATACCTCTGCACGATTCGTGACCAAGAGAAGGAAGAAGAGAAGTTGGAGAATATCCCAGTAGTGAACGAGTTTCCCGATGTATTTCCAGACGAGCTTCCAGGAATGCCACCCAAGCGAGCAGTGGATTTCACAATAGACCTAGTGCCAGGAACTGGACCGATTGCCAAGGCACCGTATAGGATGGCACCGGCAGAGTTGAAGGAGTTGAAGGAGCAAACTCAAGGATTTATTAGATAAGGGTTACATCCGACCGAGTGTTTCACCGTGGGGAGCACCGGTTCTTTTCGTGAAGAAGAAGGATGGAACTCTAAGGTTGTGCATAGATTATCGTGAGCTGAATAGTGTAACCATCAAGAATAAGTACCCACTCCCTAGGATCGATGATTTGTTTGACCAACTGAAAGGAGCAGATACCTTCTCGAAGATTGACTTAAGGTCAGGTTATCATCAGTTGAGGATAGCTGAACATGATATACCCAAAACGGCGTTTCGAACTCGATATGGACATTACGAATTCACAGTGATGCCATTCGGTTTAACAAACGCCTCATCCGTGTTTATGGAATTGATGAACCGCGTGTTGCAGAAGTACCTCGATAAGTTCGTGGTAGTGTTTATAGATGACATTTTGATCTACTCAAAGGGAAGGGAAGAGCATGAGAAGCATCTGAGGGAAGTATTGGAAACCCTACGACATGAGAAGTTGTATGGGAAACTTTCAAAGAGCGAGTTCTGGTTAGATAGAGTTCCTTTTCTAGGACATATCATCTCAAAAGAAGGTGTGTCGGTGGACCCAGGTAAAGTGGCGGCCGTAAAGGATTGGCCGACACCTAAGAACGTGACAGAAGTAAGGAGTTTCTTGGGTTTAGCTGGATACTATCGTAGGTTCGTGAAGGATTTTTCAAAGATCGCAAGATCGCTGACAGCCCTGACGAGGAAAACAACTAAGTGCGTTTGGGACAGCAAGTGTGAGGAGGCGTTCCAGACACTAAAGGACCGATTGACGACAGCTCCTGTGTTGACATTACCAGCCGAAGGAGAAGGCTTTGAAGTCTACAGCGATGCATCCAATCATGGTCTAGGGTGTGTTTTAATGCAGAACAAGAAGGTAATAGCTTATGCCTCAAGACAGTTAAAGCCCTATGAGGAGAACTACCCAACACATGACTTAGAGTTGGCAGCAGTGGTGTTTGCGTTGAAGATTTGGAGACACTACTTATATGGGACGACTTGTAAGTTCTTTACAGATCACAAGAGCTTGAAGTACATATTCACGCAAAAGGAGCTGAATATGCGACAGAGAAGGTGGTTGGAATTGATTAAGGATTATGATCTTCAGATCCAGTATCATGAAGGAAAAGCGAATGTGGTAGCAGATGCGCTAAGTAGGAAGACCACACACTCAGTAAACTCATTATGGGTTTTGCCAAATAAGCTCTATGAGGAATTTCGGAAGTTGGAGATTGAGTTTTGCACAATTGGGACTGTAGAGAGTATAGTGTGCAATTTGACAGTGGTTCCGGACATTTTCACAGAGATACGAGAAGGTCAGTGTACTGACGAATTCCTACAGCAAGTGAAAGAGAAGGTTGAGAAGGGTGAGGCACCTGATTTCAAGATTGAGGAAGACGGAAGCATAAGATTCAAGGGAAGGTGGTGCATACCAATGAAATGTTCAGAAGTGAAGGAGAAGATAATGAAGGAAGCTCACAACACTCCATACTCGGTACATCCTGGAGGAGACAAACTCTACAAGGATTTAAAGAAAAACTTTTGGTGGAGGAACATGAAGAGGGAAGTAGCAGATTTCGTGGCTCGTTGCCTAACTTGCCAGAAGGTCAAGTTTGAACATAAAAGACACGGAGGAATGATGCAGCCATTGGACGTACCTGTTTGGAAATGGGATTCCATCTCAATGGATTTTGTGACGGCTTTGCCAGTATCAACTAATGGGATGAACCAAATTTGGGTAGTGGTTGACCGGCTAACGAAGACAGCAAGGTTCATTCCCATGAAAGACACATGGGACATGGAGAAGAGGGCTAGTGCATACATTCAGAACATAGTGAGATTACACGGAGTACCTAGTTCCATCATTTCGGATAGAGATCCCAATTTCTTATCGCACTTTTGGAAAGAGCTACAGAGGGCTATGGGTACGAAGCTCAAATTCAGCACAGCTTTTCATCCAGCAACTGATGGGCAGACAGAAAGGACAATTCAGACACTGGAAGACATGCTTAGGGCGTGTATTTTGGATTTCGGAGGATCATGGGTGGATAAGTTACCATTGATAGAATTCTCCTACAACAACAGCTACCATGCAAGCATAGGGATGGCACCCTACGAAGCACTCTACGGACGGAAGTGTAGGACACCTTTGTGTTGGAGTGACATAAGTGAGACACTTATTCTAGGACCACAGATGATTGAGGACTCGATGAATCAGATAAGAGTAATTCAGCAAAGAATGAAGGCAGCCCAGGATCGGCAGAAGTCCTATGCAGATTCGAAGAGAAGGCCTTTGGAGTTCAATAAAGGTGACAAAGTTCTTCTGAAGGTTTCACCAACTAAGGGGGTAATGCGGTTCAACCAGAAAGGGAAGCTGAGCCCCAAGTTCATTGGACCCTATGAAGTATTGGAACGCATCGGCGAGGTTGCCTACCGCCTAAACCTTCCCAATAATCTAGGTAGAATCCATAACGTTTTCCATGTCTCTCAACTCAAGCCATACATCCCTGATAAAAGTCATGTCCTTGATCCCGAGCCAATTGAGTTAGATCCAGCCTTAACCTATGAAGAACAACCAATCAAAATCTTAGACAGGAAAACCCGAGATACCCGTACCAAGTCAATCACGCTGGTCAAGGTCCTTTGGTCGAACCATCTCACAGAAGAGGCCACGTGGGAGTCAGAGGAGATCATGAAGAAACGTTACCCGCATCTCTTTGACCAGGTATTACCAAGAGTGTCGAGGACGTCACTCCCTTTGAGGGGGGGATGATGTGACAAAACGAGTACTTTCCACCTTTCTTGCATCCCCCTTTTAAACATAAATGTTGCATGTTCATTGGAATTTCATACATTTTTCGTAAGCGTTAGTTTCATCTCTCATGAAGCGTGTCGTAGTTTATCCGAAAGAATTTTGAGCTTCGGGGACGAAGCTTTATTTTAAGGGGGAGATGATGAAATACATCGTACTTTGTTTGGGGTTATTTTGTTATTTAGAAGAGTTTTATTGTTATTGAGTAATTCAAGTCATAGTTTCTAAAGTTAGAAAAAAATACTACTAGTAAACTTGTTACTTAGTGGTAATTCCAAAAATACCCCTCTTGCATTTGCAATCTTGTAGTTAACTTAATTTGTAGTATTTGCCTACCAACCCTCAACTTCTTACTACTTCAATTTCTACCCCCAACTAATTTGTTGGGAGAGTTGTAATTTCTATCAAGTCCCTCCCCACCACTACCAAAGTCAACACTAATAAAAAAATACTCCTACCTCTTCCTATGGAGCTATACCCACACTTGTAGTCACATGTCCATATATGATGAACCCCCCACACACATTAACACTACCACTTCATTTCATCAGTCCTTCCACCCTCAATTATCTCTCTCTCACTCCTAAATTTCGTCCAAAACAATGAGGGCATGATAAACATCACCCTCTTCTTCAAAAACCCACTTCTATCATCTCTTTCTTGCTTCCATTGAAGGAGCTTCAAGTCTAGGGAGAAATCAAGCACTCCGAGACCATCCAAAACTCCAAAATCTCTATAAGGTCTGGTAGTAAGTGTTCTTTCCTTTCTTTTCCCCTTCATATCTTGTGAAAATAGTTGTTGGAATCATGTCTTGTTTGAAATCTCTTGATTTGATGATGCATGTGTGCCTAGAGCATGAAATTGTGACTTTGGACTTGTGTTTTATCAAATTTTCCACTTGATTCCTCAAATTTCTTGTTTGATTTATTTTTATATGTTTAAATGGCTGTTTTTGAGCATAGGAACATGTTTCTCAAGTTGCATGTATCATAGAAATGATTTGATCAAGATTTGGAGGTTTTAGGGAAACATGCATGTTGATACAATCTGTATAGTGTGTGAAAATCGTGGTATATGTTATACTTTGGTCTCTGTAAAAAATTTAAAACTCACATTTCATGAAACTAGACTCAGAGGGGGTCATTTTGAGAAAAAAAATCATCTTCATAGCATTCTTGGTTAATGAGTAATGGTCATTTGAATTTGCATGTTTTCTGGAACTCTGTTTCAGTACCAGTCTTGGAATTTTCACTAAAAATCTCATTTTCAGAAACTTTTTGAACCCCCTCTTTCTTGTGTACTAACTAGACACATATAACATTAATTATGGAGAAGATGAGCATCATTGCTATTCTCCAAGGGGTAGTAATCACCTTTTGGAGTTGAGATTTACTTTCAGAATTGTCTCTGCACAACACTCTTTGTTTATTTTATATCTTTATTTCTATAATAGCTATTAACAAGATTCTTGATGTTTCAGAAACTAGACACATTTTTCTACCTTATGAGAGAGTTTCAAAATTTTTAAAAGTATTTTGGCATGGTAAATATGGCTCTAAAGTCAGAGCTACAAATCTGTCCAGATTTGTAGTTTCACATTTTTATAATAGCTTGAATTTTTACATGTCTAAGTGTTGGATTTGATGTGTTTTGATAAGTGAACATAATTATATGTGCATTTGTGACATATGTGATTATTTAGCATGTATGTTACATTTGGATTATGTATGTGTAACTTGGTGGTAATGAGTACGTATATGTGTGATTGTAGACATCGGGTTCGTAGGAGACGAGTTTGTGCCTTCAGAATTCTAGGATTGCTCTTTGTTGCCTCGCGCTTGTATATCCTTTGGTAAGTATATGTGTGCAACCTTTACAAATCAAATTTAGATTTTAGTTGATTTTCAAACTTGCAATTTAGGTTATGAAAATGAAAATTTAAGCATGTGAGAACTTTTAATAATCTATATCGTACCCGTTGAAAATTATTTGGGAAAAACTTTGAGTTGTGAAAAGAAAATATGTTTGAAATTGGGAATCAATAATACACTCATAATAGATATAGGGCTATGTACGGAGTTAAATTGTGGCTATGGTCGGGGACGCCAAGCGATCCCCCAACTATATAGCCGGAAGCAATGCTTCACTTCATTGGATAAAACTTAAATGTTTAAAATCCACCCCCGATGAGCCTATATGTATCAAGGTATTGCGGCCAAGGGGTTTATAGAGCTAGAGTGCTACTTATACTTGTACGAGTCACTACGGTATAGGGGTGTCGACACTTAAGGCCTTTTAGCTAGAATTTGTGAGCGGGGATTGACGTATGGGCTCCCATAACGCTCGGGAGAAATAGGGTTGTTAAACCCTAGAATGCACCCTTTAGCGATTTATTGTGATTCCTCCGTCTACATTGATCCTGTTGGTGGCTCTGGATATGCCCCAACCAAATGAAAACGTTAAAGTAACTTGCTACAACAATTAAACAATTGTTTTAAATTTCTGAAAATATTATTTCTTTTTTTTTACTGCCATTATTTAAATTCTTCTTACCTCTTTTGTAACTTATAACTGTGTTTCCTCGCCATCTATTTACGCGTTGTAGCCTATATTTACTCAGTTTTAACTGACTTTATTTAAATTGTGGTGCTCCATTATTTTATTTTAAATCACCACAGGTTCGAGCTCGCGAGGGAAGGGGACGTTCAACTAAATATAGGCAACGGTAGTATATAGATCATGTAGCCTCCATGACAAATCTTTTCTTTTGGTAGTCGTATCACTTTTGTTTGTTTTTTGTGAACAACGATGTACAAACGTTTTATTGTAAATAGTAATGTAATCGGTGGATTTTGTTTGATCGCATATAACCAAGAACCGTGATCCTACTCCGTTACCCTAAGAGGTTCATCACCTTGGGTGGAGGGCACTCTTCATAATTCCCGAAGGTTCGGGAATTATGGGGTGTTTCATTATGCAAACCAGAGCAAAGGCTGGTATTCACAAACCAAACCCAAGATATCAGCTCCACTCCTGTGATCTATCTTCTACTGATCCTTTATCTTATAGAGAAGCCATGAAGTCACCTCACTAGCTTAAGGCCATGACTGAGGAATATCATGCACTTCAGTCCCAGAAAACATGGACTCTAGTTCATCTACCTCACTCTAGAAAACCTATTGGATGTAAATGGGTTTTCAAAGTTAAAAGAAATGCTGATGGAACTATGTCTAGATACAAAGCAAGGCTGGTAGCCAAAGTTTTCATCGACAATTTGGCTTGAATTATGAAGAAACTTTTAGTCCTGTTGCAAGACAACAAACTGTTAGAATTGTGCTCTCACTAGCTTTATCCAAATCTTGGGAAGTTAGACAACTGGATGTTAGTAATGCTTTTCTTCATGGACTTCTTGATGAAGAAGAATACATGGAACAGCCACCTGGATTTATTCAACATTCTGGTTTAGTGTGCAAGCTTCACAAATCACTATATGGGCTAAAGCAAGCCCCCAGGGCATGGTACACACTGCTATCCACTTTTCTTACCAAAATGGTTTCAAACTGAGTTTATCTGATGCATCTCTGTTTGTACTCAAGAAATACAATCTCACAGTTGTGATTCTTATATATGTGGATGATATTATCATAACTGGCATTGACAAATGATATATTGACTCATTAGTTCATCACATATCTACTAGCTTTGCTATGAAAGATCTTGTCTCCTTATCTTATTTTCTGGAATTCAAATTAGCACCACTGATCAGGGGTACCATCTGCAACAAACTAAGTATGCTTCTGATCTTCTTCAAAGGGCAGGCATGACAGACTGCAAACCTTGTGTTTCACCTGTTTCTCCTAAAACTCTCCTCACAACTGATGATCTACAACCATTCAATAATACTCATTAGTACAGAAGCATAGTAGGAGCCTTGCAATACCTCACAGTAACCAGACCAGACATCCAGTTTGCTGTCAACAAAGCTTGTCAACACTTGCACAGTCCAAGGCAATGTAACTACACAAGAGTTAAAAGAATTCTGAGGTACATCAAAGGAACATTGAACACTGGTCTTCAATTTTTGCCTGGTAACTTCCAAATTACAGCCTACTCAAATGCAGACAGGGCAGGGGACCCTGAAGATAGGAGGAGTACTACAGGTTTCTGTGTCTTTCTAGGGACAAATCTTATCTCCTGGGGCTCAAGAAAGCAAAACACTGTATCTAGAAGCTCCACAGAGGCAGAATGTAGAGCAATGGCAGCCACAACAACAGAGATCAAGTGGATAAGTTACATACTGAGAGATCTAGGTATTTCTATGCGACAGAAACATCAGTTATGGTGTGCTATGTTGCACGGGTGCTTCTGATTGGTCGCGCACCCGCACCGGGTGCTTCTGGGTGCTTCGTGGGTGCTTTGTGGATAAGGCAGGGTCATCTTTTGAAAGTTTTAGTTAAGAGGTCTTCCAAATACAACTAGAATTTAACAAAGAAACGTGCATCTATGTGAACATTGTTAACCCTTATATTACTCATCTCTCCACAGCTAAGAACAACGATATGAAGAGATTATACTATTGATATAGTAACCTTGTATCTTCGAATGTGTGTATGAATTTATGTTCGATTATAATATGATTCCTATTATTGTCGTTATTAGTATAATAACGACAATAATAGGAATCATGCTACATAGATGGTGTGATAATATTTCATCCGAACCAGCACCCGCACCGCACCCGCACTCGTGCTACATAGATGGTGTGATAATATTTCATCCCTCATGCTTAGTACCAATCCAGTATTTCATGAAAAGAGTAAGCATATTGAAATTGACTTTCACTTCATCAGAGAGCAAGTAGCAATGAGACAGCTTCAAGTAGCACACGTGGCTTCAAAATTGCAGCTTGCAGATGTATTTACTAGAGCCTTGCCAATTGCAGCATTTCAGAGTGTTTTGTCTCACTTATGCTTGAGCTCTTTTACCTCTAATCAATTTTTTCAAAATCCTTAGAAAAGAACCCTGAGATTAAGGGGGAATGTAAGACTATAGGGGCTAATATGCAATTATTGAGAAGTTTGTAACAGGAGGGAAAGGTTGTTAGTTGTATTAAATGTGTAAAACTAATGCAGTTGTGAAAAATGAAAATTAGCATCTTCTTCTCTCTCTCTCTATTTCTCTCTCCTCGATTCTTCATCTTCTTCCTCATTTCTGTGTAGAATTTAAGATTTCTTCTATATGTCCCGTTGACTCTCTTGGAGTAAGAATTTATATCCCGGTGTTATGTCTCCGTCCGTTTGCCTTGAGCAATGGTATGTTTTATGGCACATAAATTCCATTGTCTGGACATCTTGAAGTGTGACTGGGATACACCTTTTTTTTTAGAAAAAACAATATTGTAATTAATTATGGACGACTACAGATTCTCTTCATCTATCATCATCGAGACAGATTCACAGATCCTCAGAAACTCAATCAATCGAATGCTCAAGAAGATGAATGAACCAAGTTTGCTCTGGAATTCTTCATCGGGTTCGGAAGAGTTCCAATTGATGAGAGAAATTTCGAGAAGACTAAAGATTAGGAAAGTGGACTGCGTCCACTGGGTTCCTCGAAGTATTAATGTAGTAGCTGATAGGTTATGCTTCCATGGTTTGGGCACACCAAATGTACAAACTTGGTGTGTACAATGCCCTATGTTTGTGTGTAATGAATATTTGGCAGATATTGCCTAAGTTTAATATATTACCACATTTCAAAAAAAAAGATCATGTGCTTTCATAACATTTCTACGCCCAACAAAAGTCACGGTACAGTTAAAAAACAAACAAACTTTGCGTCTAATATTAATAGTTTATACAGTTATCATAAAATATTTGCTCTCTCCGTTTAAAAGTATTGACTACGTATAAATTTTACAATCGTTTTAAGTAAGTAATTTGTGTTGTAAGACTACTCCGTGTCAGACTCTTCATAATGTTTATTAGACTTAAAAGATAAAACTCTACAACATTATAAAGATATTTAAGAATTCATGTGTTTACTCAAATTATTTATTCAAAAGTATCTTAAAAGTTAAACATGACAAATAATTTGGTACTTCCTCTGTTTTCTCTGTTTCTTTCTAGTTGACTTTTTTAATCCGTAATCTTGTTATTTTGACCCGATGATTTGGATAGCAAAATGATGCAACTTTCTGATATTTTTTTCATAGACTTGTCGAGCAAAGTTTAATCTACAACACCATAAAAAATTATAAAATTCTTACCTCGTATTGCTAATCAAATCACTCGGTCAAAGTGACCCGGTGAATAGTATCAAAAGTCAAACTAAGAAGAAACAGAATAAACAGAGGAAGTACATGTGAACCATATCAAAAATGTAATTGGGGGAACCAGATCAACAAAAATGACCTACTTTACGATATGTCAAATCAAGAACGTCATGTCCAACTTTCAACATCTGGATCGAGTGATTTATTTTAGAGTTTGGTTGTGTTTGGTGACAATGGGATTTGACTCATAGGATTGATTGAATTATTAGTCTCTCATTGTTTTCATATAGTATCAGTACGATATTTGCTCCCCACCCCTAGAACTATTCCTCTTGATTTGTCTCCCCAAGCAATTTATAGGGTACGTTGTAACTTTAAGTCGACGATATGGAGAGATGAACGAGTTCTTGTATCGTCTATATTAAAATACTAGACGTCGCGTTAAAGTGCTTCAAATAGTTAATCCATCAACATAAAATAATTGACAGTTATAGATTTACACAGGTGTGGAGGTGGAGGTAATGGGTTATGTTAGAAGCGAATGCGCGAAATCATGATACAACTTGTTATGAATTAAGAATAGTGATAAAACTATTAGAGTAATAAGGGTCAATATGTTAGAATCTCATATTACAAGGGCTATTGTCCAATTGTGTAGTATCTCTGTTAGTGGTTATACAAGTGTATAAATACTCTTTGTGATACGTATTTTGGTAATAGAGATATACAGTTCATCTTCTTCTTCCTATAGGTCTCTTTTCTATTCTCATGGTATCAGAGCAATCGATCTGATTTGTGGCGTCTCTCATGACGACGTTCTCTTCTCCGGCGACGGCAACTCCTCTTCCGGCTAATATTCATTTCTTCATCACCGATTTTCATCATCTTGTTCCTATCAAACTTGATTCCTCTAACTACGGTGTGTGGAGAATCCAGTGCTAAAGTGCGCTCATCGCTAGTTCTCTCATCGATCGAGTTCGTTCTTCCTCAGCTCTGGCACGATCTGTTCTTGATTCTGAAGGTACTTCATCTCCTAATTCTGCATTTTCTCCGTGGCTTCTTTAATATTCATATATACATAGCTCTCTTCTTGCAACCCTAAGTCCGGCGGTTTTACTTCTTGTCAAGAACACTACCTTTGCTTTTGATTTGTGGCACTTTCTTGGGTCTCGGTTCACACAGTTAAGCTCATCTGAGATCTATAATTTGAGATCTACTTTGCATCATTTCAAGAAGTTACCAAATCAATCTGTTCATGATTATCTTCTTGGACTCAAGCATGTTGTTGATCAATTGGCTATGGCTGGCTCTCCGGTTGATAAGGTCGATATTGTGTTCTTCTCTCTTCAAGGTCTACCGGCTGAATTCAATTCTATCAAGCCAGTTATTAGAAACTTGCATCTTAGTCTCGATATTGATGAAGTACACTCTCGTATATTAGCTGAATCTCTGCATTTGGATCTTGAGCATAAACTGCTTCCATCCAGCTCAGATGCACCTTCTTCTGTGTCTTTGGTTGCTAATTCTCATTACAAACCTCACTATGCGGAAGGTCCACAATCACAGAAGTTTCAGAAATCTGTATACAAGTCCAATACTGGTTTCAAGCCCCACAACTCTAGTTCAGTCCCTCATTATTTTAACTCTTCAAGATCTTCTTCACAAGATGAGTTCTCTAACAAATCTTCAAGTCACTCTCCTATCACTTTTCAGATTTGTACAAAAGACGGACATACAACAGTTACATGTTGGCACAGATTTAAGCCAAATTATCAACCTAGAGCTCATCTTTCACAGAATTATGGCTCCTCTACAGCTCCTTGGGTGTTTGATTCTGGTGCTACTGAGAATTTCACCAACACTCCTACAAGTCTTCACCATATGCAGCCTTTCATCTCTGCTCTTATTTTTATGCCAGATGGTTCTTATACTCAATCTTTTCACAAGGTTGATGGCTTATTACCCACTCCTACTGGTACACTTCTCCTTAATAATATGCTTCATGTTCCTACCATGTCTCATAATCTCATCTCAGTGCAAAAACTTGCACATGACAACAATTGTCAAGTGATTTTTGACTCTGATTCTGTTGTGGTTCAGGACAAGGCCACCATGACTATTTTGTATAAAGGGCCTCTGACAAATGGACTGTATAGTTTTGTACCTGCCAGCTTACACTTACAGTGTTCAGCTGCTCTTTCTTCTTCTACAGTTCAATGGCATGATAGGTTGGGCAATCCTTCTTATGACATTGCCAAAGCTATTGTACAAAAGTATACAACAGTCCCTATCTCCTTTCCTCTTGGAGCTCACTGTACTGCCTGTGCTATAGCTAAAGCCAAGAAACTTCCATTTCCAGTTAAAAGGCCTAATTCCACTCAAGTGGCAGCTCTTCTTCACATGGATGTTTGGGGTCAATGTTGGAATAGGTGCCCTAGAGACAATCTAGTTTAGTATGAACAATAAATTGACTAGAATATTCATTCTATTATTTATTTAATATTTAATATAATGAAGTCCTTAGATTTACAATTGTGTTGTTTATCTTAAATATCCATAGTCCATTATAATGATTAATGAGACAATCATCTATAGACTAGTATGGGGTTGGATTGATATGGAGATATCATGATCCAACACATGGGTATGCATTAGAAGTAATGGCATACTGGATTGACCCAACTCCGAGAAGGCTACATACATGTTATGTGAAGTCACAAGTGCTTCTCGCGGTGACAACGATATTGTCATCCTTAGACTTGAAGTCACTAGATCATCTAGTTGTAGATTATTGTGATTTTGGTAGCGTCAAACGCTACACCGTGACTGGGTAGCCATAAATGTAATAACCCGTCTAATTTCTAGGGGAAATTTAGTAATTTAGATAAATAATAATAATAATAATAATAATAATAATAATAATAATAATAATAATAATAATAATAATAATAATAATAATAATAATAATAATAAAAAAATTATAGTCACGGAAAAATAAGGTTGGGATGTTTATCGTTTTAATATTTAAAATACGTTACGTTAATAGTCGTGATTTAAAACGCGGATATTTACTTTTCTTTATTTATTAACGCGTGTACAACCACCGCGAGTTGTTGTGAGTGTGTCACACCCAAACACTCTAGTGCATAGTGCTCCACCCACACCCTAACGTTTATTATTTGTAAAAGCACAATAAGCTATAATTATATAAACATAACTTATAAGATTGAATAAAAATATCATTTTTATTATTTAGAGTAGAGAAGCATGTTATTTTACCTCAAAAACACTTTTAATTCAAATAGTAGTTTCTCCCAACCAAACAAGCCTTAGTAGAGAATATAAGTTATAAACTAACTAACTTTATTTAAAAGAAATAACAAATTTATTTGAGGAAAATAGCTTATTCTAATTTGTTATAAACTTATAAAAATAAATTAGAAATATATATTTCATCACCCACATATTATATTTTTATTTTTGAGTAGAGATGAGTACCAAAAAGATCATTCTAAGCTTGTGCGGAAAAAAATTGTCCCTTATGGGGGTTTGAACCCATGACCTTCTTCTCAAACTTCACCAAAGCTGTAAGTGCTACCAACTAACCACTAGGCCAGCTACCTCTTTGTTCTTTCTCTCTTCCCAACTACTAACATTAACTAACTAACCAGATTAAATAATGAGAAACAAAAACAAAACAAAAGAAGAAAGAGTGAGAGAGAGAAACGGGTTTGTTTACCCGAGAGAGAGAGACGGACAGAGATGGTGGCAAGGACGCCGCCGGAGACGCCGGCGGTGGCTGACGACGTGGACGGCGGCGGCCGGCGACGGAGACGGCGGTGGCGACGGTCGGGCGGCGGCAGCCGGGAGAGAGAGAGATATAGAGAGAGAGAGAGAGAGAAATTGAAGAAGAGATTGAGAGAAATTTGAAGGAGAGATTGAGAGCTATGAATTGGTATGAGAATTGCTCTGAGATTGGGGGGGTTTATATAGGCTAGAGGGTGAGAAATCCGGCGAGGATTAGGAGACCCACTTCGAAAAGCTCGATTATGAATCGGGACCAAAAATTTGCAAAATTGGGTTGCTTGATGCTAAATTATCGAGCCTTGATGAGTTTAAATCGAATAGGGAGTGATTTGGGACAAACATCAACGAATTTGGTGAAGATTCGGAGTGGTAATGGTGGTGTTTGGGTTGGAGATGGAGTTCTTCCTCCATGGGAGAGTTTGAGGAAGAAGATGACTATTTTTAGGGTTAAAGACACTTTCACCCCCACTGTTTTGGATAAAAGTCACTAGCAACCCCCTGAGTTAAATAAAAGACTCTTTATAAAGTTAAGAAAATACATAATAACCCCAAATAGTTACTAGTAATAAAAATGAACTTCCTACCAATAAGATTAGCTCCCAACACTTATACTAATGTCATATTGACACCAAATAATATCATAAAATTTAATAGTAGCATATTAACACCCAATACTTATAATATTATTATATGAACACTCAATAATTATAGTAATATCATAAATACCCATTTTTACAAAACGGAGTATTTCATCCTTCCCCCCTTAAAGAGAGCTTCGTCCTCGAAGCTTAAACCAACCTCTCAACAACCACTAAGGTATGGGTCTCCACTTTAGAGTATAATAACTAAGCGCAAACATAAGGCTTCAAAAATGACGTTCTTCAAAACCAAAGGCTTCAAAACCGAAGGATTACATCATTCCTCCCTCAAAGGAGTGACGTCCTCGGAACTCAAACTATCTCGTCTAAAAGGTGAGGATACTTCTTCCTCATACCATCCCCTGCTTCACATGTCGCCTCCCTTGTGAGGTAATTTGTCCATAAGACCTTTAACATTCAAACACCCTTGGTACACGTGCCCCTTGTCATGATATCTAGAATCTTAACATGGTCGAAACTTATGGTTCGGGGTCCAATACATGAAATGGTATAGAACACACTTCCTAAGTTGCTACACATGGGACAAGGTATTCCCCGAAAGTTTCACCTTTCTTTTCAATTCATAGTCGTACGTGATCATCTGATCAGGTGGTAAGGCTATGGGGTACGGATCACAACTATCGCCTATTGATCATTTCCTATCTTATCATGCAGCATTACAAAGATGCAGTAACATCACATATCATTCAACTCAACTTAACAAGTTTGATCATCATTGGTCATTTATAACCAATCTTCCAAGGACAATGTTGTTCTTGGGATTACATTCCCATAGTAGGTCTTACAAAGATATTAGTGTTCTCCATATAGGAGTAACCTCGTAAGACAATCACAATAATCTGAGCCAGAGTCAAGATTACTACATAAATTTATTTGTTGGAGTATTCCAAGTATATAACAACAATGTCGAAAGAAAGTTCACATGCGGATTTGTCTCTTAGTTGTTGGGTCTACCCTTTGAACACGGTCTTTGGTGACATATAAAAGGGTCTTAATTATAATCCCCATTCCAAATGATTACAAGCACACTCTTACAATCACTCATAAGGAGGTAAAACTTCTAGTAGACCAATAAAAGCATATTACTTTTAGATTAGCTCCTCAGTGGACATCCATCCCATGAATCGAACAATGATTCGAGTGACAAGACTCCAATAATACACAACCTATGACAAAGTGCCTCAATTACATCAAGATTTAGATTATAACATGGCTAGTGAGATCACGCCCACAACTCAATCAGTGCCAAAGAAAATACCATAATTGCTTCAGTCATCAACCCAAATAACTATTGCTATTGTCTCATAAGTGGCTATTCACAGAGAGTAAGTTCATAGATCTCCCAAGTTTGAAAGTAAGTACTCTTAGTGAACCTAAGCATAAACCAATTAAAAGATTCTAGATTATAATTCCCTAAACAATGAAAACACATCCAAACAAATCGTATGACTCTAAAGACGATTCATAAACAAGGAAATATCTCGTTCCCTTAACAATGATTAAGTGACAAAACTCCAAAACTGATTCCAAAGGTCAGAACTATATCCGAATGGTAAAAAACGGCTTATCTAACAAAACAGAGAATCGAAGAGATAGTGCACAAGACTCCAAAGCGACGTGGTTCCTCCTATCCTTAGACACTTAACCGTAGCCTGTGATATATGATGTTACCCGGTGGTTCCCTTTATCGTTGTTTTCCTACCGTCAGCTGAAAATCGCCTCGAGCTAAGGAAATAAATAAAAATAAACCATGTGTACCAAAAAGAATACGATACTGAGGCACATACCCCAAGTAACTTATTAATATTCAAATGGGTTCAACAATAACGAGACTCGCAAGCTAGTATCCGAAGTCACCTTTGGTGATAAATCCTTAAAACATATTTCTGTTAACAAAGCTCCAAGTACATCGTCCGAGAAGATTACAAAAACTAAGCGGACCCATTTATCCTTGTACACCAACGATTTATGTAACTCCAATGAATTCAATATAAGCATAAAACTCGACAAATCTCTTAGATGTTAATAACCATTCCATTATTCCGAATAGTAGTTTAATGACAATGCTCCAATCATATACGCCAAACAACGTTATAAGCTAACTATTCCAACGTGAGATCATACCCTAATAAGTTTGAATATACCAAATTTTTGTCTCATTGCTAGCACCAAGGTAGTAGAAAGCTTCCAAATTTAAATCAGTAACTCCAATAATAACCGTTACAACATCATAAACTATTTGTCTCGAGAAAAAAGGTCTACAGATTGTCCAAGGCTGAACATCGATACTCCCAATCAGATTAAAATAACAAATACATTACGCTTACACAAAATGATGACACAACCCAACGACTAGCGTAACTCCAAGGGCAAACCATGAACAAAGAAATATGTCGTTCCTCAAATAATAGCTAAGTAACAAGGCTCCAAATATAAATATCTAACACAAAAGTTAACATTCTAGTGACCTAGAATACCGCACTCAGTATCTCCAATGATCTAAAAGATAACAGACAAAACTTAACCCTTCACCTCAAAATTGTAGTTTCAAACGAGTGATTCCCTCTTTTCCTTATTCTTTTAAGGTCATCTATAGACAATGATGGAGAGGAACAAGTTAAATATAAGCTCCACTAAATATAGGCAAGACAAGATAAGAATAGGTAAATGCACTAATACAACAATGCGATTCATCAAGACTAGGTAAATATACTCCAACCAAAAGGGAAACTCCGATATTCTTTGATAGACATTTTAACTAGAATCCCAAGATTACATTTCCCCAACCACTTTAAAATAGGCTCTAAAATAAATTTGAATATTTGGAGAAATCGAAAGACATGGTTCTCAAAACGCTTTCAAGGCGTGGGTGGGTGGGAAACCTCTATAGTCCACGCTGACTCTTTAGTCTATCATTTCTCATGGGTCCTCCATACGTTCCTCCCAAGTCTTGTGAGCTAACAACAATACACACTTTATGAAGTGCGAATTTATCATCCATTGGCCTTGATGTAAATATTTTTGCTTGGGAAGGTACCAGCATCCCTCATCAGCTAAATCATTATACTATCTCTTAATTGGAAATCAAATAATTCTTATCAAGTAACGACTCCACAATAGAATAACTCTGAACCAGGACGTTGTTATATACCCATGTTATAACAAAAGTGAAAACCCGATGCTCACACATATCCAAGACTTCTCCGATAAATTGCCAATTTGACATTCCCTCCAAGAAAGGTGTTCTTGTCGGGTGGCTTACGTGAAAATTTCTCCGCTGTTGAATTCACTAGGTTGACGGCCATATCGACCAGAGTTAAAGGATACTCCTATTAGACATCAAACATAAACATTATGCTGCCATAGGGGTATTCTAAGGCCGACTTCCAAACAATTACACACTTAGCAACTTCCATCTAACCATTTACCCAAGAATTCCCAAAACTCAGCGACATTTATAAGAGACAGCACAATGCTGGAGATCGGACTCTCAAGTAATGTATTAAGATCCCAAAACTTTTTCAACAATGAAACTCTGAAGCCCAAATCATCATAAATGGTAAAATGCTCAAAATTATAACCCGAAAACCCGAAAAACAAGACTCTAATGAGATGGTTGTGAGAAACTGTTATCAATGAAAGAAATTTAAACTCCTCATGTACATTATTGATAAATAGAGCTCCAAGTATAATGTCAACATTTTAGCATTTCCCCACACATTAAAACGCTTAAACAATCTCCATAACAATTTTATATTCCAAAATCTCCAAAGTAGCTAACTCAACCGCAATATGGTTTCATATAAACACCCAAAAGTCTAAACTTTGACAAACTGGCTAAGAAGTATCTAAAACCACCAAATTTGACATCAAGTCGCCAAACATCTCTCAAACACTTTCGTCGTGAACATAATATAAATACATCTTGCTCCTCCTACATTATTTTAAAACTCGTAACCAACCCAATGCATAGGTACTTCAAAATTCCTCGATACGAGCTCATTTATCCTCCTTTTCCGCTCATATAAACTTTGCTTGAAAGGTATTTGCTTAGCTACCAAAATTATTTGAATCCTCATTCATCGGGTTCGGAAAGGTAAGAAATTTTAACACTCTTTGTGTAAAAGCTATTTCTAGTGTTGTGTGTGTGGTCTAATGTCCTACACTATAGCCTATTGTATCATTCATAAAGTATCATGGAGTTCAAGTAAACATAAATACATGACATCTAATATCAATTACGCATGAAATATAACACACTGATCATCATAAAATCAATTACACATACAATTTTCACATAGACGCAACACATCTTATTTCTCATGCTTCTTTGAAAATTATAAAAGTGATCAAACGGGTAAGCAAAATTTATGAAATTTGGTATGAAACAACCTCTCTGAGTCTAATTTCAAAATCAAGAAGAATCAAATCAAAATAATTTATAGAATCCAAGTTACACAGAGAATAGCATAGCTGCTATTATAAGCCACCAGAACAAAAACTTCAACTTCACCAAGTCTTAAACTGACTTTTAATTTCTCAAATGGGCTAGGCTTTCACGCTAATATAGCCCTATGTGTCTACCAATCACCATAAAAGTTTGAGATCCATCCAAGATCTGTAAGATAGATAAACTCAAAAATACTACAGATGGCCATTATGAAATTCTGCTATTCAACAACAAACTTTGAAAATTCGTATCTAAATCTCCAGAACTTATTTGGGATTGAAATTCTTATGGCATGTTCCTGAACATGTCTACTACCTGGGAAAAAATCTGAGAAAAATAAATAAACATTTAAACACGTCCGCTACACCAAATACCATCTGCTGCAGAGATTCAAACACTACCAACATTAAGTTTCCCGCGTTCTAGCACTATGAATGCCTTCTATGCACTAATCAACGATGACGAAACACAAGACAACCTTAATTATTCAATTCATACTCCAAATAAATAAAACATAAATTTATTAAATTTCAAGATGGATCCTCAAAACATAAGCATTATCCCTCCTCATGAAATCAATATTTAATCTATGCAAATCACCAATGATTATCTCTAGCCCAAAAGTGGCTTATGCAAAAACATTCTAAGAAACCTTAAAGTATTATTTGGCTCCATGTCTTTATTCCAAAGTAAAACTCCAAAAGCATTAGAAATCTAAGAAATGAAAGAAGCCCAATATATCTACTTCTCACAATTATTCATACTTGCTTTCGAGTCCATGTCTTTCCTAGGGTTATCCTGGAACTCATCATTCTAACTAGGACCTTCCACAATATCCTCATCTTCACTATAATCTATTAGGATCCTTTGCCATTGACCATGAGCCTTCATCAACAATTTACACATAAAGTCGGCATTCACCATCCATTCACTTTGGTATAAGTAGTCATCATAGTTCAACCTATTGAACCTAGCAATAATATCGCTATACTTGCCGATAATCTCTCTAAATATGGGCCCCATAGGTAGAGCATTCACCATACAATAAGCTTGAAAATCGGGATTACGATATCGAGTAAACTCAAACACATTAAACTTATCCTCACAATACTGGCATAACACGCTTCCTTGCGGTTCTCTTAGTTCTAGTCATCTATAAAAAGGAAACGACTCCATATACTCTCTTACTCCACAACTTGTATCATAAACCAAAATGTTTGCCCTTATGAAATAAGTACATACTCCCAAAACTTTAATTTTTTATCACACGAAACTTTCGAAAACAATTTCAACTTTTGATCACCCAAATAATAGACACCTAACCTAACTCCAATGAAAAGCCTCAAATCCAAACGCTCAGTTAAATTGGATGGTCTAAAGCTCTTAGCTAGGAGAGGGTGGGCAGGGATACTCACTTACTAAGCCAATTTTCTAATGACCTAAACACATAATAGTCCTATCCAAAACTACCCAAAGTCCCAACGGCTTGTCAAATTTTAAATTCTTTTCCTATGTCCATTTTAAATTCCCCTACAGGTTTTAAATTTTCTTTTTGGATAGTCAGGCTCTGATACCAACTGTAACACCCCCAAATGGCCCAAGCCGGAGACCCGGGGATGTCACTCCGTATCCGAGAGGAGCCCGGATACAAGGAGATTTTATAACATGGTTCGCAAGCACAAACCATCCACAATAATAATTAAATCCAATTGAAAATATTGCATTATTAAAAATCCAACATCCTAGCCACGAATCGGCATAACAAACTAAAGTGTTTAAACTAATAAAGAATTTAAATTCAAATGAAATACTACTTCTATTATCCCATGTGATGTGCGTCCCCTTCTACGCCAGATAACCATCTTCTAAACCTGTGGTGCAGAATGAAAAAGAAACACCACAGTACAAAATCAGCATGAAATAATGGTAAATAAACATCCAAACATGTAAAACGATGATGAGGTAGTTATAAAACAAGGACTCATTTGTAAGTAAGAGTTTTTCGCAAACACAGCGGTAATAAAGTTGACTCTTGTATTAAAACATAAGAGTTCCCAATTCCATAATATTTCCAACCAATTTCCATTATCATTAGGAAAATCCAAAATCCATCGTTAACTTCTTTCCGTTAACAAAAACCAAAAATCCATTATTAATTCGTTGTGACGGGGGAAACCAACCAACCACTTCGCAAGCATCCAAGACCTTAAGTGTCGACACCCCCTTACAGACTTCTTGCGGCCAGAAGAGTGAGTACAAGGAGCTATCCGGGGACTTGCAACCGGATTAAAATAAAAATAAATTGAAACGGAAGACCGAGATCAAACCGTCCAATGCCAATGGTAACCATACCACAATAATAATAAATGTCCCCGCACAACTATTCCACTTTACGTATTAATGCATTATCATTAACATGGTGATATTTCCAAGAAAAACATTTATCGAGTAGAAATCACATATTGCATGTCAAGTCACATAAACACATTTTGAGACGTAAAGAAATACAAGAATTCGTTTTGACACGAAAGACATAAGCACACTAGGCTTGGCATATTTACTTACCTTTAATCTCAAGCAAAGCAAATCACTTCCTAGTAATACTCGACGTGTCCTTCGTCAACGAAATTGTCGCCTACAAATTTAAATAATATCCTAATCAACACATTGAACACGAAGTCCTATATGTAAATGAAATAAATCTCTTACTAACTCTCCCCAACCTTTGCTAAGGTGAACAACCCCTTTTATAATAAAATACGCTTTTATAAAACTAACGTTTATTATTTGTAAAAGCACAATAAGCTATAATTATATAAACATAACTTATAAGATTGAATAAAAATATCATTTTTATTATTTAGAGTAGAGAAGCATATATTTTACCTCAAAAACACCAAGGGGGGTTGGGTCTTCGCAAAGCCCATTTGAACAACATTGCTCATCTTATGAATTTATGTTGGCGTCTCCACACTTTGGAGAATACTTGGTGGGTGTCTGTTTTAAAAGCTAAATACTTCCCCCATACGAATTTCATCTCCTCCAATCCCTCTTTAGCTTCCGCCAGTCCATTCTGGAAGAAGCTTGTTAAATTAAAGAATCAGTTATTCTACCTCATTTACGGTCCATCATTGGCAACGGCACTTCAATTAAATTTTGGACTGATAACTGGCTTCCCATAGGCCCTCTCCGAAGCCACTTCATAGGGCCTCTTCCTCAACATGAGGAAAACCGTACCCTCTCTGACTACCGTCATCCCGATGGTACTTGGAATCTATCCCTCCTTCCATTCGATATATACGAACATATAGCTCCTTACATTCACAAAACCCTTTTCCCTTGCTTCACTAGAGAGGATACCCACATTTGGGACACCCATAACGGCCACTGCACCACCAAAGCTGCCTATTCAACACTTACCCCACCCTCCATGCTTTCCACTCCTTGGATATGGCATCTCCCCGTCGCCCCTAAAATCCGAAGTTTCATTTGGCGGATTATTTGCGGTCGTCTACCATTAAATACTAACTTAGGGCCTCTTCATGATCATGCATGCGCCCTTTGTCATGATTTCCCTGAGACTTTGCTTCATCTCTTCCGTGACTGCCACTATACTTCTATCATTTGGCAGCATCTTCTGCCCCCACCTCTCACACACTTTTGGACAAACTCAAATGTTGCAACCTGGATACAACTTCAACACCATTTTGACTACCCTACTTCAACTACCAAAGTTCCCTGGAACACTTTCTTCTACTACACCCTTTGGAATATTTGGACATCTCGCAATAAGCTCATTTTTAATCACCATGGGTTCCGAACTTTTAATATTATTCATAACACTTCAAATATGGCCATCACTTATTACCTTCTAAGCCCAACTAAAAAACTGCGGTCATTCACCTATCTAGCTGTGACTTGGATTCCACCACCTCCTGATTTCATCAAACTTAATACGGATGGTTCCTACAATCCTACAACTAGAATTGGAGGAAGTGGTGGTCTTTTCCGGAACTCCGCCAGCCAATGGCTGCACGGGTTTTCCGCCTCCACACCTTTCTCCTCCGTTTTAAAAACTGAATGTTTAGCTCTCTGGTACGGCCTTGTAATTTCCCATCACCATAACTACAATCACTTAATCATCAATATGGATTCAGTCTCTCTTATTCATCTTCTTCATCGTGGACCTCCTTATCATCCCAATCTGATTAATTTGTTGTTGGATTGCAGGCAAATCCTGATTTCTCACCCAACATGGCAGGTCCGTCATGTTTACCGCGAGGCGAATCGGGCGGCCGATTGGTTGGCGGAGGCCAGTCACCAGCTCCCTAACTCTTTCCAGGTACTTCGGACAGCACCTCCGGGTTTAGGCCACATTCTCGATGACGACAAGCATCAACGCTCCATCACTCGAGCCGTCACTAGTCTTACTCCTCACGATGTCTAACCCCGCTGGTAGTTGTCTGTTTTTGGTTCTCTCCCATGTATCTACTAGCTATTTACTTAAGACTATTCCTACTCTTGTTTCTTGGCTGTGTATCATACAGGTTAGCCACCTGCACAACTGTGTGGTTTTTGTCAGGCCATGTAATATAGAGGCTGGCCACCTCTCTTCCACACTAGTTGCTAGCCCTAGTTGTGTACTTCTCTGTTTGGACGTTATCCTCCTGTATCATATTATGTAGTGTAATATAAGTTTGGTTTGGATAAAAAAAAATCTCAAAAAACACTTTTAATTCAAATAGTAGTTTCTCCCAACCAAACAAGCCTTAGTAGAGAATATAAGTTATAAACTAACTAACTTTAATTAAAAGAAATAACAAATTTATTTGAGGAAAATAGCTTATTCTAATTTGTTATAAACTTATAAAAATAAATTAGAAATATATATTTCATCACCCTCATATTATATTTTTATTTTTGATTAGAGATGAGTACCAAAAAGATCATTCTAAGCTTGTGCGGAAAAAAATTGTCCCTTATGGGGTTTGAACCCATGACCTTCTTCTCAAACTTCACCAAAGGTTTAAGTGCTACCAACTAACCACTAGGCCAACTACCTCTTTGTTCTTTCTCTCTTCCCAACTACTAAAATTAACTAACTAACCAGATTAAATAATGAGAAACAAAAACAAAACAAAAGAAGAAAGAGTGAGAGAGAGAAACGGGTTTGTTTGCCCGAGAGAGAGAGACGGACAGAGATGGTGGCGAGGACGCCGCCGGAGACGCCGGCGGTGGCTGACGACGAGGACGGCGGCGGTCGGCGACGGAGACGGCGGTGGCGACGGTCGGGCGGCAGCCGGGAGAGAGATAGATATATAGAGAGAGAGAGAGAGAGAAATTGAAGAAGAGATTGAGAGAAACTTGAAGGAGAGCTTGAGAGCTATGAATTGGTATGAGAATTGCTCTGAGATTGGGGGGGGGGGGTTATATAGGCTAGAGGGTGAGAAATCCGGCGAGGATTAGGAGAACCACTTCGAAAAGCTCGATTATGAATCGGGACCAAAAATTGGCGAAATTGGGTTGCTTGATGCTAAATTATCGAGCCTTGATGAGTTTAAATCGAATAGGGAGTGATTTGGGACAAACATCAACGAATTTGGTGAAGATTCGGAGTGAAAATGGTGGTGTTTGGGTTGGAGATGGAGTTCTTCCTCCATGGGAGAGTTTGAGGAAGAAGATGACTATTTATAGGGTTAAAGACACTTTGACCCCCACTGTTTTGGATAAAAGTCACTAGCACCCCCCTGAGTTAAATAAAAGACTCTTTATAAAGTTAAGAAAATACATAATAACCCCAAATAGTTACTAGTAATAAAAATGAACTTCCTACCAATAAGATTAGCTCCCAACACTTATACTAATGTCATATTGACACCAAATAATATCATAAAATTTAATAGTAGCATATTAACACCCAATACTTATAATATTATTATATGAACACTCAATAATTATAGTAATATCATAAATACCCATTTTTACAAAACGGGGTATTTCATGATGAGCAATGGAAGTCAAGTAGGACCTAACTGGGCCAAGAAGGTGGCCGAAATGAAACCAATGGAATTCGCAGGAAGAGAGGATCATGTTGAATTGGAAGATTGGATCATGCAGATGGATAAGATCCTCGAAGTGGGTAGAATGCCCTGATGAGCGGAAAGTCACTTGTGCGGTCTTTTATTTGAAGAGTGAAGCGAATATCTGGTGGAGAAATGCACGTGAAACTTTGCTAGCTGAACCCGACTTCAATTGGGAATCCCTTCAAACAGCCCTGAGGACTCGCTTCTACCCTCATCATCTGAAGAGGGGCAAGGAGCAAGAATTTCAAAACCTACAACAGGGAACTGACTCCGTGACTGAGTATTTCCGCAAATTTACGGAGTTGACACGATTTGTGGGGAACATGGTGCCTGATGAAGAGTCTAAGATTTCCAAGTTCATCGCTGGAGTGGATGAAAGGCTACAAGAATCCTCGCTGAGCAGAACCTATCATAATCTCCACGAAGCCTACGACAGAGCTGTTGACATCTGGCGTGTGCGTGTAGTTCAAGATGAAAAGCGCAAGAAACGCAAGCTAGAATAGGTAGAAGGAAGCAACAACAACTCCGCAAAGGGAAATCAGAAGTTCAGACCTAACAATGGAGAATGTAACCAGGTGGCAAAGCAAGGTCGTCACTACTATTGTAAGAAGTGCAATGGGGACCACCCAGGAGTTAAGTGTGACGGGACCAAGGTGACATGCGACTATTGTGGAATCAAGGGCCACAGGATGTATGAATGCCACAAAAGAAGCGAAGAAGGATATCAAAAAGATAACAACAGGGGATGCAATCAGCCTCGCTGGAATGAAGGGAATCATGGAATCTAAACAATGGGCGAAATTACCAAGGGAATCGACAGAATCAGAATGGGAATGGCTTCCGACAGAACAAGTGGAATGATGGGAATCAGGCTCGTAACCACAACAATGGAAATGGAAATGGGAATGGAGGGCAAAAACAATGGGCGAAATTACCAAGGGAATCGAAAGAATCAGAATGGGAATGGCTTCCGACAGAACAAGTGGAATGATGGGAATTAGGCTCGTAACCACAACAATGGAAATGGAAATGGGAATGGAGGGCAAAACAGAGATGCAGCCAATAATGGAAACAACCAGGCTGGAAATAATGGGAACAGAAATGGACAAGTCTTTGTGATGGGAGAGGCGGAAGCACGAGCAGCAAACAACGAAGAAGGTATGCATTATGACCTTAATATTTGTGCATCAAATATAGGAAATCACTGAGACTCTAGAAACCCGTCAAGTTTCGAGGACGAAGCTCATTCTAAGGGGGGGGGAGAATGTAATAACCCGTCTAATTTCTAGGGGCAATTTAGTAATTTAGATAGCTAAATAATAATAATAATAATAATAATAATAATAAATTATAGTCACGGAAAAATAAGGTTGGGATGTTTATCGTATTAATATTTAGAATACATTACGTTAATAGTCGTGATTTAAAACGCGAATACTTTCTTTACTTTATTTATTAACGCGTGTACAACCACCGCGAGTTGTTGTGAGTGTGTTACACCCAAACACTCTAGTGCATAGTGCTCCACCCACACCCTAATATTTCTCTTGAATTCATCTTCTACATGAATTCTTCTTCACAGATTTTTTTTCTTCGGCTTGATATTTCCCACCTCCACCGCTTCTTTCACCGCCACAATCATCATCACCCTCTCATCTTTGGTCTCTTATATAAACATCATCATCATCATCATCATCATCATCATCATCATCAGTTCACCGCCACCATCACCTTCATCATCTCCATCTTCACAAACCACAAATCACCACCGAACACCAACTCCACCCTCTCGGATTAGCAAACCCACCGCCACCTCCATCACACTCTCACCCTCTAGATCTCTCTCTCTTTACCTCTGGACATAGCAAACAACAGCAGCAGCAAACAGCAGGCGTAGAAACCCATTGCTGTTGCTGCCGCAGTCGGGGAAGAAGCCCGAAACCACCGAGACAACCCCCTGTTTTCTATATTTCTCTCCATTTGTCTCTCTCTACTCTGTTTCACCCTCTATTCTGTCCGGAAACAGAGGGCAGGAGCAGCAGCCAGCAGTTGGCGATCACAGCCACCAACCACCGCCGTACCGCCTGCGAGTAAGGAGACCCGAAGCCACCCACCATCCTCTGTTTTCTCTACTCCCCTTTCCGCCACGTCCTCTCTCTCTCTCTCCCCCTCACTAACTCGACCAAGATAAGAAGAACAAGCTTACAGAGAAGCTGTTGCAGCCGCATAAACCACCACCGACGCCACACCTCCATTTTTTCCAGCGAACAACGCGACCCAACCAAAACAGAGGCACCCAAGCCTCAAGACCCATTCCCCTAGACCCTAAAAGGTCCGACCAGACCTTTAGGAACATCTACCGGAGCTGGGGAAACCCCAATCGGCGGCATCAAGCTCCACCTCCGGCGACTTGACCCGACTCGATTCTCGACCGTTTCTCGCGTTTCTTGGACCGGGTGTGCTCTAAATCTTGTCGTGTGTTGATTTCAATAGTCGAAATCCAAACTAGAGTGCTTGAATCCGTGTTTTGATTGATGAATTTAAATATTCATGTTTGGGGGGGCTAGGTGTACTTAAAGGAAGTTGTTATCGAAACTTAGGGGGGGTGTGGTTGTCTTTTAATGAAAATGTAGGGGACTGGTTGTAGTATATATTCTGTTATTATTAATATTTACATAGTTTTAACTATTAAGCTAATTGTTGATTAACTCATATTTCAACTAGATAAATAAAATAAATACTTTGTGAAAATTATATTTGTTTATAATAAACTGTCATATTAAAGTATCTTGTTAGCGAAGGTATTTGTGTGTGTGTGTGTGTTTATATATATATGCATATAAAGATATATATTATTTTAGATTAAGTATATAAGATTTGTCTACAAAGCTTGTTTCAGATGAATAAATAATTGAATTAATGTTATAGTGAGAAAAGATATATTTAGAAGTTGGTTACAATAAATATTTTTCTTGAAAAATAAGCTATAAAAGTGTTATATTTGTTTATTTGAAAAATACTATTTGACACTTTGTTTTTTATCTAAATAAGCATTGAATTTCAATAATTATACTCTAATATATTATCAATAAATACAAATGTTTATTTAAGATTAAAATAACTCTTTAGTAAGTATTATTATCATTTTCTTGTTATTGCTAGTAGTTGTGATATTAAATAATTTTAAATATTTATCGCTTAATTAAATAAGGACTCGTAAAGAGAGTTGCTTTGATTATTCGAGTTATTTCAAGAAGATTTCTTTATATATAAGTATATGACCTAAAGACGACCTGTTTAGGGAATCGTAAGAGTTGTAATTAGAATTCTACCTAGCTGAGAAATTGAATAGGGTTAATGCATTCGTTTATTCAAGAATAACACCGTCGTGACTAGACATTTATAAATTGTAGGCGACGGATTAGTGGACATAGGCTTCGTCGACCATCCTACGTACTAGCTGCTGAGTCACTTCAGATGAGTTCGCATGCTTAGCCTAGCTAGCCTAGCTTCATTCGTGTCAATGTGTGATTTGTGATCTGTCTCAAGAAATATTTGTGAGTTATATGCTTGGCCTTGTATGCCTGTCTTATCTCGTATCATATCATGATTTATATCTTGCCTCAAGGTGTGTTTTGTGATTCACATGATTTTACGTGAATTTGATTGCGTTTCCGAAAGATTGCCTTGACATGTTAAGATCGTAAGGTGGGATTGCACATACTGGAATCTGTTATTAACAAGGGGGTCCTTTGTTGACCACTAACAAGGAGGTCCTTTGTTGACCGTTAACATTTGGGGGTTGACCATTACTAACAAGGAGGTCCTTTGTTGACCATTAACAAGGAGGTCCTTAGTTAACCGTTAACATTTGGAGGTCCTTTTGTTGACCGCTGACAGTTGGGAGGTCCTTTGTTGACCATTAACACTTGTAGGTCCTTTTTTGACCACTATTTGTTGTTGTGCATGATAAGTTGGCTCTTTCATTCTATATTTGGAAATTGGCTCCAGTAAAGGATTAAATCAGGAATGTTTGAAGCTCTGAATGTTGTCATTCAACTATGTGTTTATGATGCTGCAAACTCTGAAATTTCTTACTCATACTCTTCCAAAGTTTTATATAACTCTGAGAAATATCAAGCTATATCATCTTTCCTGTTTTACACGCTAAGGTGTACCTCACTCAGCATTTCTTGCTGATTTTGGAAATTGCGGTTCTTGTTTTCCTTCCCACCGCAGGTCTAGGAGCTGGGATTGTAAGTAGAAGGGGCGCGAGAATCATCTAGACGATGGACGTCACCAGTAGTTTATCTAAGGACGTTAGATAAGTGTTGTGTAATAGTAATCAACTTGTATAAGAGACTATCTACAGTTGTTTAATAATATCATAATTTTTTTGGATTGTATTGCTTTTGATCTCCGCCACTTCTATTAAGCATCACCCTCTCGGTCTTGTCCCGAGCCGGATAAGGGGTTGTTGCAATAAAGGCGTGTACCGGATACAATAAGAAGAAAGCATAGAGATCGTAGTAGACGTAGATAGAATTTGTCCCTCCCTCATAACGGGAGCAAGTATCCTAAGCCACTCGAGGGATAATGCTTATAGAATGTTTGGCCAGACTCAAATAAATCAATATAGGATATTGATGTTATCAGCACGAATAAGGCTATTCCCAGGATCGAGGAACTATGGATTGGATATACGAGTGTGACTTGTATGTCTCGTGTCCAATCCAGATATTGAGAAAAAGGGATGAGACAATAATTGCACAAGGTTTGTCATGACGAATATTATATTTGTTGGCTAGAATGGATGTCTTGCTAGAGGCCGCTCCATATTAGTAACATAGTTACTACCAACTAAATAGAACCTATGGGGTCACACACCATATAGAGATGAACTAGACTTGGGAAACAATTAATTAATATGATTAATTAATTAGAAGGATCAAAACGCAACAACTTGCTAACTTAGTAGGACTAATATGCAAGTTGGACTAATCCGAACTTGAGTAGGATTAGGATAGGCCTTTATGTAGTAAACAAGGAGTTTTTCGACTATATAAAGGATGCTTCTAGCTTCCTTCCCGACAACTTATGCTCATAACATACTTTGAGTAGGATAGAAGGAAGGAGAGAGCAAGACAAACAAGGAAGCTGAAGCCCCCTTGTCGTCCGCCCACCACGTCGGCCACAAGAGAGGTCGCCCCTCTATTTGGTGCTCCGTTGCGTGATTTCTTCATCCTCTTCCACTCCTCCTAGATAGCACAAGGCGTTTGGAAGATCTAGATCTCACCTCTAGGCGTAGATCAACCTTAGAGACGTGATAATTTTCTCTTTAGAAGTCATCAAGGAGACCTCAAAGGTACTTAACACTATTCTCTTACCATCGTCATGATTTCTCTTCTTGTGATCCTTGGAGGGTCTTGATCGGATAATTATATTGTTCTTCCGATGCGTATCCACGATCAAAACCCTACATTCCATGCTCCACCACTGGCTCATCTGGTCACAAATATTTTCTGCTTATAGTGGATGACTTCTCCAGATACTCTTGGTTAAATCCCTTGGTTGCAAAATCTGAAGTGGTTGGTATTGTCAAAGTGTTTCTCTCTCAACTAGAGGCTCAATTTGCTACAAAAGTGCAAGCTATTAGAACTGATGGAGGTAGGGAGCTTGATAATCACTTATTCTTGCAACTTCTTCAAAGCAAAGGTGTAATACCCCTATATTTAGTATGGTATTTTTGTGTGTATTATTCTTAAAATGGGGTAATTGTGGGGGTATGCATTTGTAGTTTTCTTAAATTAGATGTGGGGGTTAAAGTGTCTTTTCCTTAAACAGGTGGAGAACACACCTGTAGCACCTCTCTTACTCTAACAAATCTGAGAACAAAGCTCCACATCTCCCTCAACGTCTCGCCCCTTAACCTCAAACGCCATCCACCAATTCAAACCACGTTCTCCCTCAATTCCATGCCTATCAACCTATATCAACTCGCCACCTTCTCCCTCTTCACTCCATCGCACACTCACCCTCTGTTGTGCCGAAGAAACAAAACCCACCACTGCCTCTGTTTTTGCCCATCACCACCGCCCCTTCAATCGCCAGTTTCCGGCGAATCCAGCCGGCGAGAATCATCACCACCACCGCTCCACTCTACGGAAAACCCACTGCAACCAGGTCACCTCCTCTGCCTCTTCTTCCCCGACGAAACAGCAAGGACCAACAGAGCCATCGTCGACTATGTTTCTGCGTCGACCCAAATTGCAGACCCAGACCCGAACCTGACGCCGGAACCCGTCAATTCCCCGCCTATTCTCCGTCATTCCCTCTGCTCCGTCCGAATTCTTCTCACTCTCTTCCGCTTCCCTCTGCTCCGGCGACCGCCAAGGCGCGGCCGTGGTCTTCGTCGATTCTTTTGACGGGTAAACACCAAGAACCCATCTTTGATTCTCAATTTTGTTCATCTTAGCTTTGTTTTCCTTGAGATTGTAGGTGTGATCATGTATATATGTCTGTATGTGGGTTGGAGTCACTGTATATGGGTGTTAGCAAAGAAGGAGACGACTGGGTTGATGACGATGTTAAGTGTTGGGGTCATTCTGACATTAAATGGATTTGCTGGGGTTGTTGTGGTACTTTCAGAAAGTTTTGGGGAGGTCTCAGTTATTAACTACAAACTGTTTTAGTTTTATTATTCTTGTACTTATATTTAGTTTTTTATTTATTATATAATTGATTAGTTTCTTTTAATATGAAAACAAATACAATGTTTTATAGTATGATTTTATAAGAAGAGTTTTATTCATAAAAATAAATATTTTATATTAAATAAAAGTGGTATTTCTCAAGTGTTATATAGTTTTATATTATGTGTTTATTTTAAGTTTTTCTTATATAAATAAATATATACTCTTTTAATAAGTATAGTAAATTTTCTTCAACACCAATATCAACTTTGATTATTATACTCTTTCTAAATAACTATTCGTAAATAGCTTTTTAAGTATATTATTAAATAGTTTAAATCTTACTTTTAATTGTTTTAGACTTATTTATTTTCCTTTATTATCATAACTCTATAACTTAATATTTATTTCTAATATTGATTCTGGGGTTATAGTTTAATTGTGAACTTGTTGGGGAAATTGGATTGCATTTGCATATAGGGCATTGTTGTATTTACATTTCTCGTGCAAATGAATATGTATTAATGTTAGGATTATGTGGCTATTGTAGATTCCGACTTCGTAGGCGATCAGTTTGTTGAGGATCTGTGCTACGACTATTAGTTCTGCTTGCTTGTGTGTGTCGAGCATCCTTCTATCCAAGTAAGTTCATATGTGCAGCTTTTACTATCAAAATGTGCTTACTTGCGAAACTGTGTTTATACCTGTTTTATATAACGCCTGTTCTCAGTGTAGTCAAACCCCTGATTTGGAAAGTACTTGTGGAAACTACTGTTTTAGAAATCAATGGTTCGAGTTGTTAACAACGAAAGATTAATTCACTATAATAGGATTAGGGCGATGTACAGAGGATGCGTGTGAAGGCTCAGGCCGGAGGCGCCAGGACGCGAACCTCCATTTGATTATGTTACGGCTCAGGCCGGAGGCGCCAGGACGCGAACCTCCATTTCATTATGTTACGGCTCAGGCCGGAGGTGCTAGGACGCGAACCTCCTTTTTATTGTGAAAGCTATAGAGTACTACCTATGCTAGTGTGGGTCACAACAGTATAGGGGTGTCGACACTTAAGGTCTTTTAGCTATGTGTTTGAGCGGGGTTGCGAAGGGTAGCCCTTAACGCTCGGGGTGAAATGGGATTTGTGATATCCCAAGACGTACCTCTATTGTTGATGTTTTATATTGCGTCGTGACCTCTCTGTATACATCGTACCTGCTGGGCCTTATGTGCTTCAGCTGAATTAATATCCAATTAAATGGTTCGGTTACTTGTTACAATTCTAATTCCATTTCTTTTAAAGCTTGTTTTTAAACTTATATTAGTTAGAGCCCAATAATCTGTTCCACGTGTTGTATTATGCTCTTACTCAGTTTTTACAGACTTAAAATTTTCCTGCGGTCGGATGTGTCTATTTGAAAACCCGCAGGTTGGCATTGAGGTGGGGGAAACGCGCACACATGGTGAAGCTTAGGAGTTTAGCTGCAAATAAAGTTTCTTTAAGTTTTATCACTTACACGTTTCAGACGATGTTATTTCAATGTTATTTCTTTGTTTCCAAACGTTGTTGGAGGGTTTTCTCCTTTTTATTTATAACTAATGTGCTTGGATTTTGGTTGAGTTGTACTAGATGTGAACCGTGGTCCTTCGGGCTGTTTCAGGTGGTATCAGAGCCGACGATTCTAAGCTAGTGCGATTCTCCAACTTCCTTTAATGAAGAGAAATCAAATATTAAAAACATTTTTGAAAGAAATTTAAAATTTACTTAGGACAACTAAAACTGATAATAAAATTAAACAAGTCGGGGGTTGGGATAGCTTAGAATTATTCTTATTTGTCGTCTCTGAATACTTGATATTTGTTGTTGATTGGAAAAGATGATTGCTATATGTTATATGCCTATTGTTTCATGCCTCATCGTGTGGACATCACCGTGATATTGCTGAATGTATGCGATAAATGCTATTTGGTTACTTAAGATTATTTAAGTTTAATTTTCGTTGACTTATTGAGAGATGCGTGGGTTAGGAACCTTTCTGAGACTGTCTCTTTTCCTTTTCAGCGATGGAACCAGGAAACCAACCAGCTCATGATGGACAAGTCCCACTAGTGGACCCGATTGAATTTCAAAATATGCAACAGGCAACCCTAGCTCTCACCCAAATTTTCCATAACACCCACGATGTAGGGGGAAAAATAATGAGTAAAGTAGCTGAACTCCGCCCAGACTTCTTCTATGGGACATATAACCCCACTACCCTAGAGAATTGGATTAGAGACTTTGAGAAAGTGTTAAGGTCTAGTCACTGCCCCGAGAATCAACGTGTCGAGGTGGCGATTTACTACTTCAAGGATGAAGCGGATGATTGGTGGTCAGCTAAGGGGGACGAATTACCTGCCCAGGAGGGATTTAATTGGGAGCTGCTAAAATCAGCACTGAGAGAACGTTTCTATCCAGACTATGTCAAGGATAGAAAGTTCAAGGAATTCATGAACCTGAAACAAGGAAGTGATAGCCTCTATGCATATCACAAGAAGTACATGGAGTTGATGAGATTTGGAAGGGAACTCGTTCCAACTGAGACAAAGAAGATCAAGAGATTCTTGTGAGGTTTGAACTTCCAGCTTCGAATGGCTTTGGCAGCAGCCCGGTTTAACACCCTCATGGACGCCTATGGAGCAGCCCAAGACGTCCAAACCATGATCGACGAGAAACTCGAGGAAAGCAGGAAGAGGAAACCCGAAGTACCAGCGGCAACAGGTTATCAAAATCGTAGTACGGGTAACAATAGCGGAGATAAGAGGATTCTTCCCAACCCAGCCCCCACCAACGAGTTTGGAAACCAAAACCAAGGAGGATCAGTCCTGGCACGGAACTACAACTGCAAAAACTGTGGCAACCACCACCCGGGGCTAGACTGTCATGGGAACAAGGTAACATGCTACAACTGTGGCAAGTTGGGTTACCGGAAGTTTGAGTGTAGGTCAAGACCTCAAGGTAACAACAATGGAGGTAATGAGTATGGAGGGAACCAGCAAGGTGGAGGTTACCGAAACGTCAACAATGGAGGTTACAACCAGGGAAGGAACAACAACAACAGCAGCAGTGGAGGAGGCTACAACAGGGGCAACGATTGGCATGGAGGGAATGGTTACAATAACCGACCCCAGGGAAGCAATGTTGGATCCGCATCTGCAGCAGCAACTACCGCACCAGCAGTTACAAACAATAGCAAGGTAGGAACTATCAATGTCATGAACCAGACTCAAGCAGAGCATGACAACGCGACGACTGGTACATCCCTAACCATTCCACCCCAGTATTATTTTATCTAATTCAGGAGTGTTAGTCTCCATCTCGTCACCTTCTGTTAATGGCCTAGGATTATTACTTCTACCTCTCATATCTGTCTCGATCTTGAAATTATTTGACCTGTGACACCCTGTACCCTGGACTTATACTAGATAACCTGGAAGTAAGACTACCATCATACTTGGTTTAGTGACTTAGGAAACCCATATCGAGTGTAACTTGAGTGACGGGGACGTCACTCTCTTTTAGTGGGAATGTGATGAAACACCCCATTTCTTGTTCGTTTGGTTGGTATTATCTTTGCGTTTTGTTGTGCAATAGAAATTTGCATCATTGCATCGTGCATGTAAATATAATGTTCTCGCTGGGAGTTGTTGTTTTACTCTTCGAGGACGAAGCGTTGTTTTGAGGGGAAGGTGATGTAATACCCCGATATTTAGTATGGTATTTTTGTGTGTATTATTCTTAAATTGGGGTAATTGTTATTGTTTTTAAATTGGGGGTATGCATTTGTAGTTTTCTTAAATTAGGTGTGGGGGTTAAAGTGTCTTTTCCTTAAACAGGTGGAGAACCCACCTGTAGCACCTCTCTTACTCTAACAAATCTGAGAACAGAGCTCCACATCTCCCTCAACGTCTCGCCCCTTAACCTCCAACGCCATCCACCAATTCAACCCACGTTCTCCCTCAATTCCATGCCTATCAACCTATATCAACTCACCACCTTCTCCCTCGTCACTCCATCTCACACTCACCCTCTGTTGTGCCGAAGAAACAAAACCCACCACTGCCTCTGTTTTTGCCCATCACCACCGCCCCTTCAATCGCCAGTTTCCGCCGAATCCAGCCGGCGAGAATCATCACCACCACCGCTCCACTCTACGGAAAACCCACTGCAACCAGGTCACCTCCTCTCCCTCTTCTTCCCCGACGAAACAGCAAGGACCAACAGAGCCATCGTCGACTATGTTTCTGCGTCGACCCAAATTGCAGACCCAGACCCGAACCTGACGCCGGAACCCGTCAATTCCCCGGCCATTCTCCGTCATTCCCTCTGCTCCGTCCGACTTCTTCTCACTCTCTTCCGCTTCCCTCTGCTCCGGCGACCACCAAGGCAGCGGCTGTGGTCTTCGTCGATTCTTTTGACGGGTAAACACCAAGAACCCATCTTTGATTCTCAATTTTGTTCATTTTAGCTTTGTTTTCCTTGAGATTATGTAGGTGTGATCATGTATATATGTCTGTATGTGGGTTGGAGTCACTGTATATGGGTGTTAGCAAAGAAGGAGACGACTGGGTTGATGACGATGTTAAGTGTTGGGGTCATTCTGACATTAAATGGATTTGCTGGGGTTGTTGTGGTACTTTCAGAAAGTTTTGGGGAGGTCTCAGTTATTAACTACAAACTGTTTTAGTTTTATTATTCTTGTACTTATATTTAGTTTTTTATTTATTATATAATTGATTAGTTTCTTTTAATATGAAAACAAATACAATGTTTTATAGTATGATTTTATAAGAAGAGTTTTATTCATAAAAATAAATATTTTATATTAAATAAAAGTGGTATTTCTCAAGTGTTATATAGTTTTATATTATGTGTTTATTTTAAGTTTTTCTTATATAAATAAATATATACTCTTTTAATAAGTATAGTAAATTTTCTTCAACACCAATATCAACTTTGATTATTATACTCTTTCTAAATAACTATTCGTAAATAGCTTTTTAAGTATATTATTAAATAGTTTAAATCTTACTTTTAATTGTTTTAGACTTATTTATTTTCCTTTATTATCATAACTCTATAACTTAATATTTATTTCTAATATTGATTCTGGGGTTATAGTTTAATTGTGAACTTGTTGGGGAAATTGGATTGCATTTGCATATAGGGCATTGTTGTATTTACATTTGTCGTGCAAATGAATATGTATTAATGTTAGGATTATGTGGCTATTGTAGATTCCGACTTCGTAGGCGATCAGTTTGTTGAGGATCTGTGCTACGACTATTAGTTCTGCTTGCTTGTGTGTGTCGAGCATCCTTCTATCCAAGTAAGTTCATATGTGCAGCTTTTACTATCAAAATGTGCTTACTTGCGAAACTGTGTTTATACCTGTTTTATATAACGCCTGTTCTCAGTGTAGTCAAACCCCTGATTTGGAAAGTACTTGTGGAAACTACTGTTTTAGAAATCAATGGTTCGAGTTGTTAACAACGAAAGATTAATTCACTCTAATAGGATTAGGGCGATGTACAGAGGGTGCGTGTGAAGGCTCAGGCCGGAGGCGCCAGGACGCGAACCTCCATTTGATTATGTTACGGCTCAGGCCGGAGGCGCCAGGACGCGAACCTCCATTTCATTATGTTACGGCCCAGGCCGGAGGCGCTAGGACGCGAACCTCTATCTTTTTATGTTACGGCTCAGGCCGGAGGCGCTAGGATGCGAACCTCCTTTTTTATTGTGAAAGATATAGAGTACTACCTATGCTAGTGTGGGTTACAACAGTATAGGGGTGTCGACACTTAAGGTCTTTTAGCTATGTGTTTGAGCGGGGTTGCGAAGGGTAGCCCTTAACGCTCGGGGCGAAATGGGATTTGTGATATCCCAAGACGTACCTCTATTGTTGATGTTTTATATTGCATCGTGACGTCTCTGTATACATCGTACCTGCTGGGTCTTATGTGCTTCAGCTGAATTAATATCCAATTAAATGGTTCGGTTACTTGTTACAATTCTAATTCCATTTCTTTTAAAGCTTGTTTTTAAAATTATATTAGTTAGAGCCCAATAATCTGTTCCACGTGTTGTAGTATGCTCTTACTCAGTTTTTACTGACTTAAAATTTTCCTGCGGTCGGCTGTGTCTATTTTGAAACCCGCAGGTTGGCATTGAGGTGGGGGAAACGCGCACACATGGTGAAGCTTAGAAGTTTAGCTGCAAATAAAGTTTCTTTAAGTTTTATCACTTAGACGTTTCAGACGATGTTATTTCAATGTTATTTCTTTGTTTCCAAACGTTGTTGGAGGGTTTTCTCATTTTTATTTATAACTAATGTACTTGGATTTTGGTTGAGTTGTACTAGCTGTGAATCGTGGTCCTTCGGGCTGTTTCAAAAGGTATTCAATATCATAAGACTTGTCCCTACACTCCTGAGCACTATGGAGTGGTGGAAAAGAAAAAACAGACACATCACAGAAACACTGAGGGTCCTTCTTGCTCATGCTTCTGTTCCTCATGCTTATAGGGTGGGAGCTTCTCTTACAGCTACTTACCTAATCAATAGGATGCCTTTGTCTATATTGGCTTTTGTGTCTCCTTATGAAGTTCTACACTCTACCCCACCTGATTACTCCAATCTTAAGGTGTTTGGGTGCTTATGCTACCCCTGGCTTAAGCCATACACCTCCAGTAAGTTGGAACCAAGGTCTATACCTTGTGTGTTTTTGGGGTATAATAGTCCTATTGGTTACAAATGTTTGGACCCTACTACTGGTAAAGTGTATCTTTCTAGACATGTGACTTTTCAAGAGTCTATGTTTCCTTTCCACACCACAGCTGTGTCTATTCTCCCTTTATCCAATACTGCCCCTGTTTTACCTACCCGTTCTAGCCTTTATCCAGTGGTTACTACTTCACCTTTATCAGTTTTTGTTTTTACACCAGCTCCACCTCCAGTTGTAGCTAGCTCTACAACTAATATCCCTGAATTGTCCTTGTCACCTTCCTCACCTATCCTAACTAGTCCTCTTTCACGCCCACTACCTTCTCCATCTCTCTCCAATAACTCCTATTCTACTACACATTCTGTTCCTTCTTCTTCTACATCTCACCATCCCATGGTCACAAGATCTAAGAATGGTATTTCTAAACCTAAAGTTTCATTCAGTCTTCTGGCCTCTACTGTTGATGATTGTGAGCCCAAATCTGTGCAGCTAGCTTTGTCAGATCCTAAGTGGTACAAAGCCATGTGTGATGAGTTTGAAGCCTTACAAAAGCAAGGCACGTGGTTTTTGACTCATTCTCCTACTCATCAAAAAATTGTTGGCTGCAAGTGGGTCTTCAAGGTTAAAAGGCATGAGGATGGGAGTGTAGCTAGATATAAAGCTCGGCTGGTCTCTAAGGGGTTTAGTCAACAAGAATGAGTGGATTATCAAGAAACTTTCAGCCCAGTTGTGAAACAACCAACACTCGGGCTGATTTTGAGTTTAGCTTGCAATTTTGATTGGCCTCTGAGGGAATTTGACGTCAATAATGCTTTCCTCCATGGGCCATACAAGATTCAGTGTTCATGAGATTTGTGGACACTCAAAATCCCACTGTTGTTTGTGCTTTACAAAAGGCCTTGTATGGCCTCAAACAGGCACCTAGGGCGTGGTATCAGCTTCTTCTCCAACATAGACTTCTCTCCTTTATAGACATCATTGTGGCAAAATCAGCATTTTGCTGGTTTATGTGGATGATATCATCCTCACAGGTGATGATTATTCCTTCAATGATCACTTGGTTACCTTAATGTCTTCTACTTTTTCTATCCAGGATTTAGGACACTTGTCCTATTTTTTGAGAATGTCATTTAAAAGATCTGCACATGGATTCACTCTCTCATAGAGCAAATATGCACTGGATTTGTTACAAAAATCTGGGTTTGAATATTGCAAGGTAGTTGCTACTCCAGTTGCTCTAAAATGCACTATTCAACATGATGACACTATACTTCCTGATCCTTCCTCTTACAGAAGCCTTGTTGGATCTCTACAGTACCTCACCAACACTAGACCAGATCTGACTTTTGTTTTCAATAATGCTTGTCAGAAAATGCACTCCCCTACAGTTCTTAAAGCTCTTCATAGAATTCTGAGGTATGTTAAAGGTACCATTGATTTGGGCTTACACTTCAATAAAGGTCCTCTTCATTTGTTTGGTTACTCAGACTCAGATTGGGCTGGTGATTTATCCGATACAAAGTCAGTGTCTGATTCTTGCTTGTACTTGGGTCCAAATTTGATCTCTTGGTCTTCACAGAAGCAAGGAACTGTGTCCAGGTCCTCTACAGAGGTTGAATTCAGAGCCTTAGCCTCTACTGCCTCTACCTTATTATGGCTCAAGATTCTTCTCACTGAGTTGCATATCCCTCAGTCTACTTCTCGTGCTCTTTTTTGTGATAATTAGTCAACAATCACTCTTGCATCTCACTCTGTGCCTCACAAAAAAATGAAACATGTTGGTTGCTACTTTGTCAGGGATAGGGTTCAAAAGAGGCAGCTCACTGTGGCCCATTTATCTTCTAAGTTTCAATTAGCATATTTTCACCAAACCTCTCACTGGTGCTAGATTTCAGTATCTTTGTTAAAGACTAGGTTCTCTTGTGCAGATTCCTTCTCATCAAGCTTCAAGTGGATGCTCCCCTTCATCTTGAGGGGGGATATTAGAGTAATAGGGGTAAATATGGTAGAATCTCATATTACAAGGGCTATAGTGCAATTGTGTAGTATCTTTTCTGTTAGTAATTATACAAGTGTATAAATACTCTTTGTGATACATATTTTGGTAATAGAGAAATACAGTTCATCTTCTTCTTCCTCTAGGTCTCTTTTCTGTTCTCAAAAACGAAGAACAAGAAGAAGAACAACACAAAGTTTTAACGTGGTTCACTGTTTTGAGACTAGTTACGTCCACGGTCAAACGATCCCAATTTTATTCATGAGAAATCGATTACAATCAATTACAACCCCACACTCATCAATAGTCACGACCTACACCCATATATAGGCCTAGATTACTGAATTGTGCCCAAATCAATGCTCAAAATTACCAAAACTGATAAGAAAACAACGCATAAAATATGCCTAGCCGAACTACGGAACTAGGTCGCACGACCTTGTTAAGGTGTATATTGAAGTCTCATGAATAGTGCAGGGGTAGTTTAGTACTTTCTCTATCTTCATCTATATAATGTAGTAAGTGGTTTACATTTCAATCAATGAAGATTATCAGAATTGTTAGAAAGTTGTTATGGTATTAGAGCCTCGAGAAGCGTAACTGCTCAGCTCCTCCAACGTTCCTCTTTCTTCTTCGTCTCCGTCTACCTTTTTGCTGATTCATGGCGGAATTACCGACGGGATTGAAGTTCTTCTTGTTGAATCTGAACTCTCTGGTGCAAATCAAGCTCAATGATAGATTTAAAGATCTTGTTTTATACAGAAGTCTGGTAGGAGGTCTGCAATACTTAACAGTCACTAGGCCTGACATCCAGCTTGCAATAAAATATGTCCGTCAATGGTTGCATTCTCCAACTAATGGACATTTCCAGGCATTAAAGAGAATTTTGAGGTATGTCCAAGGTACGTTTGATTTTGGCTTGAAGTTCACAGCAAGTAGTCTCAAGTTACAAGCCTTTTCAGATGCAGATTGGGCAGGAGATCCAATCACTAGGAGATCAACTACAAGTTATGGTGTATTTCTTGGTGAAAATCTGATTTCATGGTCTTCAAAGAAACAAGTTACTGTCTCTAGGAGTTCTACTGAGGCAGAATACAGAGCATTAGCTTCTGTGGCTTCTGAGATCAAGTGGTTGTGTTATCTGTTGAAGGATTTGAATTTGCCAGTAGAACAACCAGTTTTGTGGTGTGATAATCAATCAGCTCTTGCCTTGGCCTCCAATCCAGTATTTCATGCTAGAGCTAAGCACATTGAGCTTGATTATCACTTTGTGAGAGAACACGTGTTGGCTAAAGCTCTTGCAGTCAGGTAGTGTCTTCTAAAGAACAACCAATTGATATTTTTATAAAAGGGCTCTCAAATCAACAGCTTTTATATCTCAGGAACAAGCTTCATCTGAGCACTCCTTCTGAAGCAAACAATGAGTAAATTCACTTGTATTTGTTCTTGGTTCTTGGCCCAAATCTTTGCTCTTTGTTTAGTGGTTAGCAGATGTGTTAGTTTGAGAGGGAATGTTAAGTTGTATATTGAAGTCTCATTTCAATTAATGAAGATTATCAGAATTGTTAGAAAGTTGTTAGACCTGCTATAGAACCCAAATTCAGTACCTTCTAGAGTGTTCGAATAAAACCTTTGACGCATCTCTTTCTTTAGTTAAACTTATAAATAATTTACAGATACATAAACAGTGTCTTGCAAGTGATCACTCTTGTGTTGGAAAGACAAAGTGATCCTTGTGCCTTATTCAGTGAAATAATTCCCTTCTAGTCATATTTTTTCACAAAGTTCTGGAACTGGTCCCATCTGCTAGGCAATCAAATAAATTTTGCTCCAAATCACCTTCTTCTCCACACATTTTCCTTTCTTTTTTTTGCTGCTCCACTAATTAGATACCCCCCTACTAAAATCCAAACCCGTTTGAGTCATCAATGTCCAAGTGCTTCAGCATAACAGCATCAAGAACCTGGTGCCACAGATCCACCTTCTCCAGCTCCGGCCTCCGCTCCAAAATCACCGACCTCGGCGACGGCACCGTCATCCACTGCTGGGTCCCCAAAACCCACAAACCCACCAAACCCGACTTGCTCCTCATCCACGGCTTCGGAGCCGACGCCACCTGGCAATGGTTCGGAATCATCCGCCTCGTCGTCCCTCACTTCAACGTCTACGTCCCCGACCTGGTCTTCTTCGGCGACTCCTACACAACCCGACCCGACCGCTCCGAGTCGTTCCAGGCCCGGTGCGTGATGCGGGTCATGGAGGAGAACCGGGTCGAGAGGATGAGTGTGGTCGGGTTGAGCTACGGCGGGTTCGTGGCTTACAGTATAGCGGCTCAGTACCCGGATAAGGTGGACCGGGTCGTTTTGTGCGGTGCCGGAGTTTGCCTGGAGGAGGAGGATTTGACGGGAGGGTTGTTTCGGGTGTCGGACCTGGAGGAGGCTGCAGAGATTCTGCTTCCGAGGAATGCGGAGAAGTTGAGGGAGCTCATGGGGTATACTTTTGTAAAAGCTCCTAGTGTTATTCCCTCTTGTCTCCTCCAGGATTTCATCGATGTAAGTGCAATTTCTCACTGGAAAACTGAACTGAACTGAACTGAACTGTAGAAAAGAATCTGCTCAAATCAAACTGTTTTTTACTGTATGAATTTATTTGGCCTGCTCTGGAGCATTTTGAGAAGCAATGCACAATGCAATATAGCTGCAATAACTCGTTACACCGCAAGAATTTATTGTAGGGTAATAGATATTTGCACCCTATTATGCGGTCAGAAAACAGCTGTGCAAACCACAAAGCGTTACCAAACTGGCCCGTAGGCCCTTTGATTGCGTCATTCTGTATTCTAAGAAGACAAGTTTTTACAAAAAATATTATCATTGACGACCCCAATCCCCACACTAACGACACAACTAAGGAGTGTAAGTATCTAGAATTTGACAAATTGAAAGGGTGAAAGTAGCATTTTTTGAAACTGGAACGAGTAAAACTGTCTTTGCATCAAACAAGAGGAGGGTGAAACCCGTCATTGTATTGTTTCACTAGTCAAGATCACCCCTTCACAATGAAAGGAAAGAAAGCACAACAAACAATTACAAACAGACAGATTCGTAATGATCTTCCATGTGATGAGAATAATATTGTGGGAATGATGAACATGTGGGTTAAGAGCTGAGTAGACATTGATGATGATGGAGCAGGAAATGTTCTTACAACATAGGGAGGAGAAGAAGCAATTGATTTGCGCCCTGGTAAAAGACCGGAAACTATCTCATCTTCCGAAGATCCTACAGGTTCCATCTCTTCCTCCTCTGTGTCTCCAACCCCATTGCTTGTTTAAACTTGTCTTGCTTGACATTCTGAGAGAGATTTTTCTTTTAGCAGCCTACTTTGATAGTGTGGGGAGATCGAGATCAAATATTTCCATTAGAACTCGGACACAGATTAAAAAGGTGGAGTACTTGGTGACATTAGAGGGAGCGATCTTTTTCTTTTTGTTTCCTAAAATGTTGTTAATGCGTAAACAGGCATTTGGGTGAGAATGCTGAGCTAGCTGTGATCAAGAACACAGGGCACGGATTCATGGTCGAGAAGCCTAAGGAGGTTTACAAGCTCTTCAAATCCTTTCTGATCGACAATGCTTGCCCGAATCATCATCATCATCATAAGACCAATTGACTCTTTCCTCCTTGGTTATGTTGCTTTCGTTTCATGAATTCATTTCCTTATTTGTAAAACCAAAATTGACCTTCACACAATATGTCCACGATGTTATGAAATATGGACTGGACAATAGGTGAATATTCATCACATGTTGGAAGCTCATTGTATATTCGTATTTATCCATTATTCCACCCTAATTTTTATATAGTATTCACATGTTGTAAGCCCATTGTATATTCTTATTGATCCATTAGCACTCCTAATGCTTATATAAATGGGCTTAGTCTGGATGCTCTCCTGCCTACACTATCGTCTCTTTTTATTTTCTTCTCTCTCTCTCTCTCTCTCTTTTTTTTTGTCAAAACTTGTCTCTCTCTCAAAGCTCGTTTCACAACACACGAAGCACAAACAATGTGTCTTGATATGTTTCGATGATTAGAAGAATGACAACCGCAAATAGATAATAGCTCTAATCCCTAAATGTTGGTCGAATCCCGTAATTCTAGGCTAAATTAGAAATTTCTTGTAATGTTCTATGTACTTGGCCAAATAATTGTATTGGATGTTCTGGCACTTGGCCAAAAATGAAGAATGACACTACAAGAAGAATGACTCTTCATAAAAACTATGCTTCCTTGACACTACAAGAAGAATGACTCTTCATAAAAAAATACTAAGCTTCCTTTACAACAATTTGGCGATTCATTACCCAGTTGAAGTTGATTTGGATGCGGCCGCTCCACTGACCGTTTGGACCCTAACAGAGCTCCAAACCCTAGAGCTCCACTCTCATTCACGAAAACCTTAAATATAGTTCAATCAAAATGAAGGAGAGGATGCAATATGCTCTAGAGAGGCGAGCACGGGCTGGGAAAAACTAACATCAATCTTCATAACATCGTCATTCATTGTTGTCCTTCCAAAAGGATTGATATTACATGAACAAAAATAGTATTGGAAAACACTGCAAAATATAAATAAGTATTGCCTCCACCATGTTTTAAACCACAAAAGCATGATGATCTAGGAGCCATTACATAACACATCAAGAACAAACTACTACTTCTCTCGGTAATCATCCTCTTTATGATACTAGTAAAATCAGAATCTCAATCCATATTTCTCGGCACCCTCACAGCGCAACTAGCTCTGCAAAATTCAAACAAGTAGTAGTTGACGTAAGAACGTAACAGAGCATAGAACAAAAAGTTCCTAATAACACCTCTGCTGTCTATGACTTCTATTTCATTCCTAGTTCCTACTTCTTCTCCTACACTACACCAATTGGACGCCCTGCTTTTACAGGAAACAAGCACGACTTAGTCATACTGAAAAAAAATAGTGCATTGAACTCTTACCTCTCCGGTAATTTCTTCACCCTTAGCCCGATCACCTGCCAAATTGGACAATAGATACATTAGATTGGGGGGGGGGGGGGGGGGGGGGGTTGTGGAATCTATTACAGTAGTTGATATTGGGCTCCATGGCTACTGAAGCGGATTTCTCTGAAGCTAGAAGAAAAAGAAAAAAAATGAAATTGAAACACAGCATCATAGGAGGCAAAAACTGGAATCTGAGATCTTGGATAAACAAAATCTCCCATAACCAAAATCAGGAAATCGGAAATTGGATTGCAAATACTTGCAATGATATATAATTTTCAGTTTAAATAAGTGCAAATGAGAACCGCAAATTTTTCAACATGTCCTAGTGATGAAAGAGAAGAGGAGAAGAAATTATTGAAAGGAATATATTCTGCCGATAACATGTTCGTTTTGAGGTATAAGTTTATCAGTGGGTATCTTGTCATAGTACAGACTAATTCTCAGTGTGCCTAGTTGCAATTGACACCGGAATATTGGTGGCTCCAATGTAGTACATAATACACAAGGCATCTGATACATAACTATCTTTTTGAGGATACTTCTAAAAAGTTCTCTCAAAAGACTGTGTTCAAAGCCGTATAAAAGCGAGTCTGTTAGGTAACAAAAAAAGAAACTTGCAATTTGTTTTAATTGGAAAGCAGATTTAGGATAAACATTTCATTTCGCGGATACCGCCAAGTTCAACTCACTAGTGCAGCTTGTCATAATTAGATATTAATTCTCTTCTCCCCCAGTCAAATTTTTATTTACGTACATGTGAAGGGGGATCGAAACCCCAAGGGTTATCATAGCTCACTCGCTTATTTGATTACGTCATTAGGCGTTACTATAACAGGAGTACAAGAAAGAAGCATGTCTACACACCAGCCAGCTTCACATAATCATGCATAAGCAAGCTAGGTTGGGAGAAGAAACATTTTTGACAAATAAACGGCTGAAAATAATCCCACGTGCTATTGAATGCGCAATGAGACAAAGAAGCCAAGCCATTTGTGTGCGGAAAGAGATGGTGGCAGGAAAACAATGCGAAAGCAAGTTAAAGCCAATGAAATATTTATTTTGTCCCTCTTTACTATATTTAATCTTTTCGTCCAATTAAATGTGTGTGTGTGTGTGTGTGTGTGTGTGTGTGAGAGAGAGAGAGAGAGAGAGAGAGAGAGAGAGAGAGAGAGTTACCTCCCTCTTCTGGAAGATCTGAGGTCCATAACGTGAGGTTATCTCTAAGAAGTTGCATGATAAGAGTGCTGTCCTTGTAAGAATCCTCATTCAGGCTATCGAGTTCAGCAATGGCCTCATCAAATGCTTGTTTGGCCAAGTGGCAAGCCCTGCGTTGAACAAATTAAGTATTGAGTGAACCTCAGAGAAAGGAAATGTGCAGTTTCTCCAAAGTATTAAGAGTTGAGAAAGTATGATTCTCAGCTGAAATGGTAACGATCTATGACCATTAATGTGATAAGCTTCTGAAGAGAGGGGGCAACCCCACTAAAAGTATCCATTTTCATAGCACCGAATATTTAAAGAAAAATAGAATTTTTTTTATATATCTCTAACACCCTCTGCTGATAAAATAAACAGAACAACACTAAACAGGAGATTACATATCAATCCAACGGTAAAGACAACCGTGAAATAAGAAAGGGCCGGAAAACCATACTTAAACACGATAGAGAGACCAACCTTTCGGGGGAACTTAGGATCTCATAGTAAAAAACAGAAAAGTTCAGAGCCAAGCCAAGCCTGATTGGATGAGTAGGAGCCAGATCTGTTGAAGCAGAACTAGTGGCAGCCTGCATCAGAAGATAACTATCAATCAGAGACTGTGAATCTCAGAAAAGCAAGTAAGCAAAAATGGAGAACGAAGAAAAGTGAATCTTAGTAGGCGAGCAAGAGAAGTTAAGCAAAGACCTCGTAAGCCTTGAGCGATTCATTTGCAGCCTCCTTGCGATCATCTCCTGATTTGAACTCAGCTATATAGCGATAGTAATCTCCCTTCCTAGAATCCGATATCAAACAAATAAACAAATCAGATGAAGGTAAGCATTGTTTAGGAAGGAAAAAGAAGTTGAATTGAACTCATGAGAAGTCACATGTGTTTTTAGCTTCACTGACTCGATGCACTCAACAAATATCAGTAAATTTAGTACGCGACATAGAAAAAGCAAGACCAAAAATCAATATCTAGCATCCTATAACACAATCAGGAATTATTAATTTGTTAGCCAAAAAAGATAAGTAACAGAGCAGTTCATCTCTCACATTTTGAAGTAGAAAACAGTGGATTCCCCGGTTGATGAAGATGGTATGAGATGCTCATCAATGACAGACAATATGTCGTAGCAGATCTTCGTAAGTTCGTCTTCAACACCCTTTCGATAACTCTTAATCCTATTAACATTTTGCTCATTTCCCTTGGCCTCTTCCTTCTGTTCAATAGAAGACAGTATCCTCCATGAGGCTCTCCTTGCTCCAACAACATTCTTATACCCGACTGAAACCAGATTCCTCTCCTCCACAGTCAAATCAACATCCAACCTAGCAACCTTCTTCATTGCATCAACCATCTCTACAATAATCAAAGTTGAAATTCAAAATTAGATATTAAAACCCTAGTTGCAACTGTACAAGGCACACCATACACATCAAATTTTGAAACCGAAAACCAAAATTGTCAGATGGGTAATACTATACAGAACCCAGAAATTGAAACCCATTTCTAATTCACAAAAGAAACATAAACCCTTGAAAGGAAATGAACATCAAACTTGAAATTGACCCCAAAATTAGTAGATGAACGACTCCTATCTTGCAGAGCCAACCAATTCCGACCCATGTGTAATTGCAGCGAAATCAGGAATACCCAGAAGAAAGAAAGACATAAGCGATCAAAAGCAAAGCAAACACATACAATCAAGAACGCAGAGACAATAACAGGGCAATTACCATCGTATCTCTCGGCTTGCTCTGCAAGTCTGGCCAAGTAAACAAGTTGCTCCCTTTCCTTCGCCATACTTCTTCTTCTTCTTCTTCTTCTTCTTCTTCTTCTTCTTTCTTTCTGCTATGGGAGTTTCGATTACAGAGAGGAGTTTGATTGTTTGCAAAACTGTTGAAGGGGAGGAGAGAGTCAATTGACTGACAGGTGTGAACTTGTTGAGTTTGCCGTTGGATTGGATATTATTTTAGTGGGCACGATCGACGTCCAGAAATGAATGTTGGGGCACGTGTAGTGTTGATGGCTGGGGGAAATATCAGCCGTTGATGTTGGGGATTGAAGGAAATGAGGGCCGTTGGATTGGTCGGAGGAGAGGATAAAATTATCAGGGTGGTGGTGGTGGGGTGGTCGACAACTTGGGACAGACATTGACTGATAATCATGGCTGACCACTTTGTCTTAAGAAGAAAAAGAGCGCTATCCCTCAGGCTAGCCATTCATGAGAATCAAGAGCAAAATTTATATTGTTTGGCATTGGTGGGAGAAAGATGAGAATCATCAAATGAAAAAATAGAAAGTGAAAGATGTCGATGGCGATTGTTTGATTCGTGTAGCAGGAACACGACTATTCAAAAAAACGCGGTATTAAATTTAGGGTAAACTTTTCAAATATGTTACCGGTTGAACTCAGAATGCATGCATTTTCTTAAATATATCGATGGCGACTGTCTGATTCGTATATCAGGAACACGAAACGCTATATTCGATAAAATTCGAAACTTTTCTAATATGTTACCGGTTGAACTCGGAATGCATGCATTTTCTTAAATAATATACTAACGGTTGAACATGTGTGGTGAACAACTTCAATTTCTCATCGTAGGGATTTATTTAAAGTGGAATGGGGACACAATTCTGGTCAACGTTGCTATCCGAGTATATGTGCAGATTTTTTAGAGTGTATGATCTACCCGCCGTCATAAAAGAGAAGTGTTCTTGTATTATAGAGATATCACGGCAAGGGCCGATTTTCTGCATATCTCAACGGTTAACTCGAAATGCACGCTTGTTGGTGGATACAACTCTAATTTTCATCTTAGAACAAAAACTGAAGTAGAAAAGGGTACAACTACACTAACAATTAAAGTCACTATTCCGAAATAGAACATACATTTTTTTTAGAATGTGTCTACTCGCATAACGACTTAGTAAGAGTGAAGTGTGTTATTGTAGAGATATGTTTGGAATAGCTTTGTGAAACTCAAACTCGATACGAGGACAAGTGTAGACTTTTCTACATATGTTAACGGTTGAACCTTAAATGCGCGCGCATGTCGATTCATAAAACTCTAATCTCTCTCATGACGTGGGAAACCGTAGTCGCTATCCTAGGGGTGCGCACCGAGTAAACCCCTACTCTATTGGAATAGCCTACAAACCACACTAGAGAGGCAAACAGGCTTGAGAAAACTCGGAATGCATGCCCGTAGTTGAGGAAGCCAATAGGCAGCCCTTCGGATGCCCCAGGGTTCGAACCCAAGACGTTATTCTGATAGTGCACACCTAAAGGATATTTTGAATGAGTGATATAACCGCAAATCGCTATAGTAAAGTGTAGCATTGTTGTAGTGTGGATATGTGCTTGGAGTAGGTTTATGAAATTGAACTCGGTATTACAAACACATGTAAGCTTTTATGGATATGTTGTTTGTGGTTGAACTTGAAATGCTCTAAACTCTAATTTTCACCCATATGGATATAATCTTATACCATATATATAAGGAGGCTAAGCCTCTCACACATAAGCGCCAACTCAAACTTTTTTTCTTGCGTGGCCCAATTGTTATGTGCCTCCTTAGCAGCAGGCGAACTTAGGTCAATTACGGATGTGCCCTTGTCTTTACTTCTAAATTAGTGATTGAAATATGTCTTCTTTCTCTCTATTACCCGTTGAAAGGAGGGGTATTACCCGTTGAAAGGAGGGGTATTATAACACGGTATGTAGTTTGTACTGTTCACCGACGAGAGGCTTCCCAGAGAAGTTGTTGGTCCACTAGAGGTAGAGAAAGACAGAGAAGAAAGAGAGAGCGAGAGAGACTGCGAGGAGGATGCGGTGGCTAGGGCTTCACAGAGATCTACATACGCTTTCAAGAGGAAGGGTGCATGTCCAAAGGGTTCGAAATTGATGCTTCTATGCAGGAGTTAAATTGACAAGAGAGAGAACAAAGAGACGCAAAGGAACAGGGAGATTCAGAGGTGCAAGTGTGGTGCTTTGCTTAGGCGGTGACTCTCAGGACATGCGGCCTTCGAATTGCGTTAAAAATCCTGATTTTTATGTATTGGACGACAAGATCGATGGGTAAGTACGTCAAATTGCTTAAAACTTTCAACGTTAAGTGTGTCTTAGTTTGGTTGAACTAGAGTTTTATGTCGATTGGGGTTTCTTCAAATGTTTGGCCTGCTGGACCACAAAATATGGGATTTTGGTTTGTTTATCTCTCTTTCTCCCTCTCCCTCTCTCTAGGTCTATGGCACTGGCGGAAGATGGTGTCGAGAGGTGCAAGTGGGTTTTCAAAGTTCTTGATGAAGCTGAGATTTTTGGTCTGCACTTCAGATAGTACTCCACATATACTATATCCGCGTATGAAAAGGAGTGTGTCTGGTCCTGGAATCGTTTTAGGAATTTTTCAGTTTATGGTTTGATAATTGTTTCTTCAGATGGGTTGTTTCCTTCTCTATTTTTGGTTCAATTGGCTTGGTTGATTTTACATTCGGCAAAAGAGGTTGGAGTTTCTGTATGATTCTGGGTTATCAGTAGGAAACGACAATTGAGAAGGGTTTAATTCACTTGAGCCCAAAGCTGACAAAGCAACGACAATTAGAATTCAGGCAGCATTGCAGGGACATCTCGTAGATGTTATGTAACATCCCGAGCGGATTACTGTCCCAACAACTTCTTTACCCGTAAAAAAGCTTAAGCCTTGAATGTGATAGTAGTAATCCACATGGTGTACTATATACCACACATCTCAGCCACAATATCTCGATGTGTGACGGGATATTACAATCCCCCCACCTTATATACTCGACGTCCCCGTCGAGACTGCCCAGTCACGTTTCCATTGGCTGGCGGCGCACAGCCACGGAGCCCTTGCGGACCAGGGTCGGCTCTGATACCATTTATAACAACCCGAGCAGATTACTGTCCCATCAACTTCTTTACCCGTAACACCGGAAAAAAAAAAAAGCTTAAGCCTTGAAGGTGCTAGTGCAAGCAACGATGTCACTGCTGTGTCGACCATTCCACGGATGAAACTCTCAAGCAGAATAGCACAAAGGTAAGACAAATGCAGCTCCATAATTCTACATCGCTAAATTCTTTGGCATGCCAGAGTACAATCCAGAATGCAGCCAATCAAGTTCACCTGGCTGGACGCTGAGGTTGCATTTGATAGAATAGAAGAAGTCGGTCATTCACTAGTCTTAGTGAATAGTTTCTTGATTTTGTATATGTAGTTTTTGTAATAGTATAATTCAGTAGTGTAAATAGCCTTGTTGCAACATGTGTATTTCGATTGAAAAAGTTTACAAGCGATGTTGATGGCTCTTTTTCGCTCTTTGTTTGAACCAAGACTGTAAACATCCGATGACCATGGAGCTTGAGAAAAGCTGCTCCCCGCGCAATGCTCGTGGGGTGAAAACTAGTTTGAAATAAAAAAGTGAACAATTATTTTAATTATCAAAGTCAATATTGCGAAGAGAACATAATTTTTCTCATGAATATGTGATCTACTAGTACGAATGAAGTGTAGTATTGTAGAGATGTGCTTGGAATAATTTCATTCAAACTCGATACTTTGACAAGTTTAGACTAGTCTGAATATGTTAATAGTTGAACTTTGTACTTATTGGAGCATACAACTTAAATTTTCCCTTTTACAGAAATATTTGAAATACAAAAATGAACAATTATTATGATCGTCAAAATTGATATTCCGTAATCAAACGCATTATCTCAGAATATGTGATATACATGCAAATCACCATAATAGTAGTGAACTGCTCTATTGGAGATATATTTTTGGAGTAATTTTATGGAACTCAAAATCGATACTACGGCAAGTGAAAAATTTCTGAATATGTTATGGTTGAACTCAAAATTTGCAGGCTTGTCGCTGCACAATTCGATTCTTACCTCTTACGAAATATTTTAGTGTGGAAAAATAAATAATTATTTACATCAAATTCATTATTCTAGAACAAAATATACATTTTCTAGAATGTGTAATCTATTCGCAAATTGTACTGTAGATTAGAGATTTATGGAACTGAAATTCGATACTGCGATAAGTGTAGACTTTTCTGCGCTTGAACTCGAAATGTGTAAGCTTGTTGATGCATACAGCTAATTTGTCCTCTCATAAAATTAATTGAACTAAGAGCGGGAACAGTTATCTAAATGTCAAATTACTAGCTCGAAACATAGTATACAATTCCTTACAATGTTTATCTACTTGCAAATAAGAGTGAAGTTTTGTATTAATAGATGCGCTGGATGTACTTTTATAAAATTCAAATCGGTACTATTATAAGAATGAATTTCTCTGGATATATTAAAATGAGTGAACTCGAAATGCATGTGTTAACTCTAATATCTCTTTTCCGCTATTATGGAAATATTTTGAAGTGAAAAATGGAACAATTATTGTGATAGTCGAAGTTACTATTTCATAATAAAACATAATTTTTATTTATAATGTGTGATTACTCGGAAATTGTTATAAAAGAGTGAAGTGCTGCAGGGAACTATGTGCTACAATGTGCTTGGAGTAGCTTTATAAAATTCAAACTCAGTATAGGTGTAGACTTTTCTGGATATATATATATATATATATATATTTAGGTTGAAATCAAAATGCGCCTTTGTTGGTCCATACAACTCTAATTTTTCATCTTATGAAAATATTTGAAGTAGAAAGTGAGACTATTATTATGATCGTTAAAAATCAAAATTACTGTTACTATACAAACCTTACATGTTTTAAAATATTTGACCTACTCGAGAATAACCATAGTAAAGTAAAGTATTACTGTGCAGATGAGCTTGCAGTAGTTTTACAAATCATGAAATCGATATTACAACAAGTGTAAACTTTCCTCGATATGTTAACAGTTAAACTCAAAATGCACGTTTGTTGGTGAATACAAATCTAAACTCTAATTTTCTCTCTAGATATGGAAACCACTACTCGAAGTGTCAAGGTCACTATTCCACAACATAACACATTTTTTTTTAAACGTGAGATATACTCAGCAAATCGCTACAGTAAGAGTGAAGTATTGCATCGCAGAGATGTGGTTGGAGTAGTATTATGAAACTCAAACTCGATACTACGACTAGAGCACATGGTAACTCTTACACTTGAAAATGGGCACTTGTGGGTGCATAAAACTCTAATTTTCGCTCTTACCGAAGTATTTGAATTAGAAAAGTGGATAGTTATTAAATGCTAAAGTTCTATTTCAAAATAGAACATTCATATTTTATAGTGTATAACCTACTCGCATAATCGCCATAATAAAAGTGAAGTGTTGTTATGTAGAGATGTGCTCAGAATAATTTTATGGAACTCAAAGTCAATATTGCAACAAGTGTAAACATTTATGCTCATGTTAACAGTTGAAGTCCAAATACACGCACATGTTAATGGTTAAGGTCAAAATCCACGAACGTTAGTGAAGATAACTGTAAACTCTAATTTCCCCCGTTATAAAAATATTTGAAGTTAAAAAAGAACAAATAATTGTCATATTGAATATTACAAAAGATAACATTCTTTTACTGACAATATGTGATCTAATCACAATAGTGAAAATTATGTGTTGTATTACAGAGACATATTGTGAAATGGAAACTCAGTACTATTACAAGTGTGAAATTTTCCGCTGAACTCGAAAGGCACCCTGGTTGGTGCATACAACTCTAATTTTCGATCTTATTAAATATTAATGTTTGAAGTAAAAAGAAATGACAGTTATATTAATCGTCAAAGCCGAACGTTCATTAATTTTATTTAGAATGTGTTTCCCTCCAAATTTGACATACATGTATTTTAGACATGTACTGAGACTGGGTTTTTCTTTTTCTTTTCTTTCTTTTTTTTTTATTTATCAAGAAGACATTATACTGCACAGTCGGCACAAAACTTTCACCTGCCTATGCGACATTTAGGGAGAAAATTTACAATACTAATGTTTCGACCCCTCTAGGTACTGGGAGTAGTGCTAGTTGAAATTGAAATTTACAATTTTAATTATTCATTTCAATAGATATCAATTTACATCAATCCTTCCATTGTAATTCTATATCAATATAACAAATGAGAGTGTGTGGCACCCAATACAACATTGGATCTCAACTTATACTCTAATCCATTAGATCTCAACTTATATTTTAAATCGTTGGATCTTTCTTCTTAATTTCAGCTGCTAGATCATCTATAGAAAAAATATATGCGACTATGTTCACCCACAAATCCAAGGTTTGAATCCCCCACACAATCAAACTCTATCCATCTCTCTCTTTCCTTATGTCACGACCTCCGTGTCCTAGAACCCAAACCCAAACTTTTTCATATTCGGTGTTCTCCTTCTTTCCATCTAGGTTCGATTGCAGGGAACAGTTTAGAAACTGTTTAAAGGCGGGGTTCTACATGGGTGTTTCGGTTCAACGTGGTTGGGGAGCACGTTTCTTGGCCAGAATCCTTCAAAAAGGTAAGAATTTGTCTTCTAGAGGGTTGATGTTGGTATATCAATTCTGATCGTTGAAATTCAGAGTTTATACTGTCAATTTTATCCTTTTATTTCACAGAGTTGATGTTGGTGTACAACCCTAATTTCTTTATGCAAATGCCACAGTCGTGATGTGACCAAGATGGTCGGACTCTTTTCGTACTTGGGTACAATTTTTTATTTTGAAGATGTCTTCGTCAATTTTGCATACGCTTTACGTTTTGTGGTTGTTTGGTTTCGCATGTGGTATTGACTATTGTATGTGTCCATCAAAAGTGTCGATTACCATGTCGTTAGTGCGAGTTTAGTTATTTGTGTAACTTATTAATCATTTTGTGTGCCATATTTAATTTGGTATTGTAACCTAACAATATTTTGGTGAACATTATAACATTCACTAGTGTTGTGTTCATGAATTGTTTAGTGCAATATTTTTTATTTCACTTAGATAGAGATAACTTGCATTTTGAATTGGTTTGTAGTTTATCTAGGTTCTCTTTTGTGTTTCTTGGTTCTCTTTTTAACTAATCAGTCACTTAACTATTCAAGAGACCTTCCAATAATTATTCTTGCTGTCATCAGTTGAGGCGATACTCTCATCTACCGAGTCTCCACTTTTGGTTGTTTATGTGTTTTAGTCTATTAGGGTTTACCTAACACGAAAGCAATTCCAGACGCTATCAAGTCTCCACACGAACACGCGCGAACACATAAAATAAAATCAAGACACAATTTAATTATTTTCTTGATTGATTGAAAGTACAACTGTTTAAATAGAAAACTAACCCTAGATACTTCGACATAACAGGCCCGTCCCGTCTCCTAACTAATTAAATAAACAAATAATTAAAATAATTAAATAAATAAACTAATTAATGAAATAAAATAAATAATTAACAACTAGTTCTAAATAATCAATAACGATAATAATACGAGAGACAAGTATGATACGGTTGGCCGTATCAACTCCCCCCGGTTGAAAAACGCCTTGTCCTAGAGGCGATTAACGAGACCCATATCCATAATTAAAGTCGAATTGGGTCCACAATATGTCCCAGTTTAGTTCAAGTCACTTTGGGTATTTAACACACTGTAAGTTTAAATGGGTTCAAAAGCTGAAGTGGGTTGCAATGTGTAACGGGGCCCAAAATAATTATCAACAAACTAATGAGGCCCATAGTTGTTTTGAACTCCCATTGCAGTCGGTGGCCCATGTGGCTGATCAACCCTAGCTCATTCATGTGGCTGGAGAAGAAAACCCGTCAATTTGGGGGTGTCAAAGCGTAGTTGGCTGGGAAGAATTTGTGGAGGAGGACAACGGCAGAGGTAGGTGTTGTATAAGTGATAGGGACTGATTGGTGGTTGTTGTGGGATGGGAGGTGGGGACACCAGCTGAATTTGGAAGGGCTATTGAGACGGTGGGGCCGACGGGCTGTGACGGGTCAGCGGTGTGAAGTCGTGATTCGCCGTTGGAATCGATGGTAGGTGGTTATTCGTCGTGGCTTGACGCAGTTGTTGGAGGGCGACACTGATGGCCTAGAAGGCTGTGGCGACCGGTTTCGACGCTGGTGTTTGGTTCAGATTAGGAGGGTTTAGATTAGCAGTTTGGTTGGCACTGCTGTGGGAACCAGCGATCGAAGGGTTGGATGGCTTCAGCTGCATACTCTACTGCTAGTGCGATGTGGAAGGTAGAAAAACTGAGTCCGCTCCAACTTGTTTGGCGGAAAGAAGATCCATGGAAACATTGTTAAGTTTCTCCACTGTGGTACTAGCTTGATCCACAACGTATTCCAGTGTCTTTGTCGTGCTTTTGTGAAATGTCCCCTGATCTTGGTTTACATCATCGACCGCCTTGTCTCCGTTCGCGTTCTTTGCCTTCAATTCCTGTGGTTCTTCATCGGTTGGTGATTACCGTTGTGGTTCAGCTTTGTGATTCACCAAAGCGGAGTCACTATGTTTGTTCCCATGGAATTATTAGATTGTGCAGAGATTTCCGTTGGTGATTCTGGCGGCTGCGGTTGAGGCTGTTCTGTCGGCGTTGGTGACAGCTGTTCTTCCAAAGCTGCGAAGCGATTCTCCAAGTTGGCGAAGCAATTTTCCAACACGGAGATTTGGATTTTGAATTGCCGCCATCAATTGTGTGAATTGATCGTCGGTAATCACGGATGGGTTTGACATATTTCACCATTTAAATGGCAAAAATAAATGAATTCACCAATTTTTTTGGGTTTATCTAACACGATAGAAATTCTAGACTCTATTAAGTCTCCACACGAATACCACGAACACAAAAAATAAAAACATTGCACAATTTAATTGTTTTCTTGATTGATTAAATTGTGCAATGTTAATACGGGTGAGCCGTATGATACGGTTGACCCGTATCATAGTCTCTCTACTTCGCACCGTGCCAAAGTGTGGTTTGTATGTGTACCCATTACCTATTACTTTGTTGGATGAACATTTTCTTGAAACTTTTGTGTCTGGATCTTTTTATTTATTCCTTTAAGCTTAGTTTAATTCTCCAATTTTTATGTTAACTATTGCTATCTTCAGTTTGTGGAGGTTTTAACAGTGCTTATCTTTTAATTTTCTGTCTAGTAGGACCATATCGCATCCTGAAGCTACATTTAGTTTCTCAGGAAAGCTCATGGACAAAGTAAAGGTTTACTGCTACCATTATCTCATATATTACTTCAACATTTGGTCCCATAAGTCCTATCTCATTATCATAATTTAGTTTCTGAGGAAAGCTCATGGACTAAAGTAAAGGTTTACTGCTACCATTATCCCATATATTACTTCAACATGTGGTCCCATAAGTCCAATCATTATCATTATCAATTTCGTTCCAGTAGTTGTAGATAGCTATGTCACGCTAGCAATGATGTATAGATTTTATGTAAAGACTGATAAGATTTTTATTTCTAGAGTTGGTGATAAAGCTCCTTTAACATCATAACTTATAACTATGTCTTAATTTCTGCTGAAATCCCTTCAATTAACCTGTCGGATAATTTTTATGGAGATAGCTAAATATTTAATTAATTGCTTATATACTTAGAGAGAAACAGAGAGGGAGGGAGGATAGACAAGTCTCATCCTAGATTTGATCCTTCACTCATCTTACGTTACATTTTTCATTAGTAAGAGAATGTATCTGTTTTAGTTTCGTTACTAGATTTGTTTCAATTGTGAACATCACATTAGTTTCAGTCCCATAAATCTGAATCTATCTATAATTTTAGAAATTATGTGTAAATTTTATGTAGAGAATGATACGATTTGTTATTTCTAGAGAAGCTACCTGAAGTCAGTGTGAATCCTACTAGTTTACTTCCAAAAGTCACAAAATGGGAGCTCGGAACGGCCATATATGGTTTTGAGACGTCTGCAGTCGTTGCTCATGGTTGTCAACTTTTGTGATCATGCATGTCTCCCAAATTTCAGTTATTTTGTAGAGTTTGTGCATAATCAATGTTTTTTAATACGTTGAAGTGTAACATTTTAATTGTACCTCTGTGAAAGACAGTATGTAGGCAACTAATACAGGATCAAAACTCTAGAAGGGGGGTTGAATAGAGTATGGAAACTTTTGCCAAAAGATTGGCTATAAATTTTATAGAAAACAAGAAGTATTTCAAGGTCTTGAAACAAGTTTCAAGTCCTTGATATCAAAACAGATAGTGGAAAAGTTTGCTGATAGTTTTCACGGCCTTGAAATGTCTTTCAAGGCTTTGAACCGGAAATATATTTCAAGGCTTTGTGCAATGTAAAAAATGAAAAGCAAAGAGCAATAGACACAGGGATTTTGCAGAGTTCAGTCCTCAATGACATACGTCTCTGCCTGAGGAATCTAATCCCTGCAGGATTTCAAAAAGACTTCTTATTAATCAAAAGCTAAGCCGTAGATCTCAAGCACAGAGACTTCCCTTTCTCTGTTACAGCTTGTGGTACCTATCTAGTACCTTCTCTAGCTAACGATTCAATAAGAATATCTTGTTTTTCCTCTTGAACAATACCACGAGATTAACATAATAGAAGTATTAAACAGAATGATATGCAAATGAAGTACAAAATGAAGAACACTGTAACACAGTGATGCAGTCAAGTCTGCAGTACTCTTCTGATGCTTGGATTGTGTGAATTGATTCTTCCTCTGTGTTTCTTGTCAATCCTTGAGAGTGTTTGAATTTTCTTGTAAAACTTGTGTACGATTTCTCTCAACAGTCTTCTTTTTCTTCTTGTTTGAAATGCAGAATATATAGGATCTTCTTCAACAAAATTTACTAAAATCAAGCAGTATGTCTTTGACTCCTTAAAAGTTCAATCCCAACGGCTATTTGCTCAGTATTTCAAAGATATTGATATGATCTTCTATCTGCAGGTATTAAGAAAGTCCAAACATGATTCAATAAGAGTAGGATTCATCTGCAAGTTGGATCTCCTTTTCTGCATATAGACAAGTTAGGAAAGAGTTCCTGCAAAATAGGTAGCTAGTAAATCTTGCAAAAATTCAGTCAACCAGTGAGATTAAGTCAAGATCAGACAACAAATTAGTTTTTCTATCATCATCAAATAAGGCATAATAAATCAAAGGAGAATGGTGGTCAAATCAGAAGGAAAACTCCCCCTGAGTTCATGTTGTGAATTGAAGTGTTGTTTCAAAGGCTTTGAAAGGTGTTTCAAGGCCTTGAAATAGTATGTGAACTTACAATCTCCCCCTTTATGAAAGAAAAAACCACTAATCTGTTTGGTATTTATATTCTGCAAAATATATATTAGTAGCATGGCAGAACATTTATATGGATTCAAAAAAAAGACATAGTAACTTCATAGCACAAAAAAAACAGCTAAGTAATCTCCAAAAACACTAACGTAGTTCAAGTATTCAAATAGCCTACTAATCTTTTCTAGATCTTATTATCCTAAAAGAAACACCTAAATTTATCCCCCTTTTTGTCTTTCATCAAAAATACCGAGAGAAAATATTGGATCAAAAGTTTTTGAAAAGACTTAAAAACTTAGAAACTTTGAAGGAAAGTGAGAATATTTTCAAGGCTTTGAAAAGGAATCCAAGGCTTTGAAAATAGGGTAGAAAGAAAGGCTAGAATCAAGGCTTTGTGTCTGCATCTGTCTTGTCTTCATTATCATCCCCTTAATCACTTTCTTCCTCCTCTACATCCTCAGCTTCATCACCCTAAGAAATTTCATCAACAGGTTCATCAGCAGCCACAGTTTCTTCAAACAGGTCAGCAGAAGTCATAGGTTCCTTTCCTTTCTTCTTCTTCTTCTTCTTCTTCTTCTTCTGCAATGTTTCCTTAATAAGCTCTTGTGTATTAATGTTGTCTTCAGCAATCAATCCCTTATCTTCTTCAACCTTTTTCCCAGCTACTCTTTATCAGCAACCTGTTTCCCAGTATCATTATCTCCAAGATTTTCATCTTCAGTAGTATGCTCATCAAAAAAATCAGTTGTAGAGCCTGCCTTCTTTATCCCTCTGGAACTTTTGAGACTTATTCTTCAGCATGGATCAAATTGATACTTATGAAGACACTTTCTACCATGCATTTCATCTGTTTGAATTCAACACCTGGCTCAAATTTTCCCTGCTTCAATTCATCCAATTCATTCTCGATGAAATCTAGCTTTTGAAGCACCAGGGATTGGTCTTGAGATGGAGGGGGTGTTGAAGGAGAGGGTAGGGACTTAGGTTTAGGAACTTCTTAGACTGTAACTCCTCAGTAGACAATTCAGAGTAGAGTTTCCAAACTCCCTCAGTGGCTCTAACAATTCCAATCCTTTGAAAAGCCTTTCTCATCAAGCATTCCAAAGTGTTAAAAGAACAGGGTGAGGAGATTAGCATAAGGTAGGGGTGCTTCCTTTGCTTCATACAGGAATAAATCATGTGTTCCATCACAATGGTTGGCAAATCAATCTCATATCCATGAATGATTAGATACATCAAATATAGTACTCTATCAGAAAATAACTCCTTAGAATTCTCCTTAGGAACTACACACCTCATCAAAATTGTAAACATAATTTTAGCTTAAACAGCCAACACATAGTGTGTCAGCTGTTTTGAGGAGGTAGCTGCATTGGATAGAAAGAATTCTTCCTTGGCCAATTTTAAGGCTTCAGCTCTGATAGGATGATTGTCAGTGTTATACCACTTAGGACACCCCAGAACACTAGCAAACTCACCGTCATCTAACTCCATATATTTTCCTGCAACCTTAGAAGAGATAGCTAGATTCAAGTTCTTGATTTGATTCATGTTTATATAGAACAGTCTGGTAAGTCTAGGGTATGCAACTTCTGAGGGATTAAGAATCCTCCATAAAGAATATTGTTTCAACCTCCTAATTCACTCCAGATTCATACCATTCAACATGCTAGTGCCGATCATAATAAAATATGCAATAGAAGATGAGGCAAAATCATCTAACCAGATTCCTCTTGGTAAATGACTAACAAACCACTTACTTGAAAGAACTTTCTTACAAAAAGAGGTTTGTTTTTCAGAAAAGATATGAATCTCCTTGCCAGTTCCCTTCTGTAATACCTCAATATCTTTTCTAGTGACATTTTCTTTTCCTTTGTCAGATTTATGAGGTTCTTCTTTGTTTACATAGGACTTCCAATCAGCATCCCTTTCTATTTCTCCGAATCACATGTTGGATCTTAATTATTCTTCTTACTTGAAGCAGCAGTCTGTTCTTACATGTCCTACTTGCTCTTATTCTTTGGTGGAGGAGAGGAGGTTTTAGGTGGACTAGGAGTTCTGGAACTAGATTCATCACCGATAGCTTGTTCTTCTTCTTTTGCAGTCATTCTCTTTTTCCCTGAACTCTTCTTTGAGCCTCCAGCCATTTTGATTCCTTCTGAGGTTCTTCGGGAGTCCATTAGGGTTTGGGGTAGTTTAGAAGAGATAGTCTAGATTGAAGAATGCGAGAGAGAAGAGAAGAAATAAATAGTAAAGAGTTTGAGTTTGAATAGGAAATAAAATATTCCCATATATTTGAGAAAATAAGTTTGACTGAAATTCAAACTATTCAAGTAAATAAAATAATTTGCTACGAATTTTAATAAGAATTGATTTTAATTTCAAAAACAATGTTAGGCAATTATCTACTGAGATAAAACCCATCATTGGTGATCCATTCATAGACTATGCAGTATACAGTTTTATTTTCAAGGCTTTGAAAAGAGTTTCAAGACAATGAAATACTGTAATACTAAATCAAATTATTTCAAGGCTTTGAAAAACTTTCCAAAACTTTGAAAACACATAACCTTACCTGATACTCCTCCTAAACCAACGATTCCTTATTTAGCCTGCCCAGTTCTAATCTTGGGGCTGAGAATCTGTCCTCTGGCAATGGTTTAGTGAAGACATCTGCAAATTTCATGTTAGTATGCACAAATTCAATAGAGATATCACCTTTCTCTGAATGATCTCTGATGAAATGGTGTCGGACATCTATGTGTTTGGTTTTTGAGTGCTGAACTGGATTCTTTGTAATAGAGATTCCACCAGTTTTGTCACATTTGATAGGAATATATCTGAATTCAAATCCCAAGTCTCTCATTTTCTGAGCTATCCATAGCACTTGAGAGCAGCAAGCTCCAGCTGCTATGTATTCAGCTTCTGCAGTTGACATCGCTACTGAGATTTTCTTCTTAGAATGCCAGCTTATCAGGGTTGACATCGCTACTGAAATGCTTTTTCTGTCAACTTTATACCCTGCAAACTCAGCCTCTGAATATCCACACAGAGAGAAGGTACACTTTTTTTATACCAAAGCCATAAGTCTTTCGTACCATTGAGATATCTAAAAATTCTTTTGACAGCAACTAAGTGTGATTCCTTTGGATCATATTGGAATCTAGCACATATAAACACACTGAAAATGATGCATGGCCTACTAGCAGTAAGATAGAGAAGTAAACCAATCATACCTCTATACTCTTTCTGGTTCACACTCTTACCATTTTGATATTTTTCTAAAGATAGAGTGGAGCTCATAGGGGTTCTGACTACCTTGGACTGGGAAAAATTGTTTTGTTTAGAAAGTCCTTGGTGTACTTGTTCTCATGTAGAAAAATTCATTTCTTCATTTGATGCACATGAAGTCCAAGAAAGAAAAACTTTCCCATCAAGCTCATCTCAAACTCCCTACTCATAAGACTTGGGAAATCCTTTGAAAGAGAATCATTAGTAGCACCAAATAGAATACCATCGACATATATTTGTACTACAAAAATATATTTCTCACGAGTCTTTGTGAAAAGATTTTTGTCCAGTAATCCTCTTTCAAAACCATTTTCAAGTAGAAACTTTGGCAATCTTTCATACCAAGCTCTTGGAGCTTGTTTCAAACCATAAAGAGCTTTTTCAAGTTTATAGACATAGTTTGGAAACTCATCACTTTCAAAACCAGGAGGTTGAGCAACATAAACTTCTTCTTGCAGATAACCATTTAGAAAGACACATTTAACATCCATTTGAAAAAATTTGATGTTCTTATGAGATTCAAAAGCAATTAACAATCTAATTGCGTCTAACCTGGCTACAGGAGCAATTGGATCCTCATAGTCTATACCTTCTTCCTGATTGCAGCCTTGATAAACTAATTTTGCTTTATTTCTGAAAATCTTACCATTCTCATGAATCTTGTTTCTGAACACCCACCTTGTGCCAATCACAGACTGATCTTTGGGAGGAGGAACTAGATTCCAAACCTTGTTCCTTTCAAACTCATTAGGTTCACTTTGCATAGCAATGATCCAGCTTGCTTCTTGTAATGTTTCCTTCACATTTTTAGGTTCTACTATAGAAACAAAAGCATTAAAAGCACACAAGTTCTTTACTGGATATCTACTTTGAGTACCAATGGATGGATAAGAAATAGTGTTGTCTGATGGATGTGCTGAAAGGTATTTGAATCTCTTTCTTGATGTCCAGGGTATTGGTTCTCCTGGAAGCTTTTCAGGTCTTTGAAAGCTTGAGGAAGTGGTTTGATCACTCTGCTTTTCTTATGGATCTGTTTCAAGTCTTTGAGATGCATTTTCAAGGCCTTGAAAATGTTTTCTATTTTCCTACAAGTTTTCTTTGGAACCACCTTCTGGATTTTCATCATCTGACTCATTCTAGTTCTGATTTGAGTCTGCAAAACTTTCACTCAAAGAACATCATAGCTTTCATAAAAAACAACATGAATGCTTTCTTCAACAAGCTTGGGTCTCTTGTTATAGACTCTATAATCCTTGCTAGTCAGTGAATAACCAAGAAAGCCAAGATTTTCCTTACCATTGTTGTGTACAAAAGAGGTACACCCAAAAGGCTTGAAGTAAAAGGTATTTGGATTTCTCCCTTTGAAAAGTTCATAGGGAGTTTTCTTCAAGATTGGCCTAATCAGGCACCTGTTCAGAAAGTAGTTGGTAGTATTTGCAGCTTCTGTCTAGAAGGATTTGGGCAGCTTTTTCTCCAGAAGCATTATCCTATACATGTCCTCAAGAGTCATGTTCTTTCTTTCAACTACTCCATTATGTTGAGGAGTTCTAGGAGCATAGAAATTGTGAGAGACACCAAACTTAGTAGAAAACAAATCAAATTCAAGTTGATCAAAACCTCTGCCATGATCACTTCTGATAGAAGCAATAGGCGGGTTTTTCAAAACTTGAAGCTCTTTAAAAAGCTTTTAAAATTCAGACAGAGCTTCAGACTTTTCTCTTATAAAACATTACCCAAGTAAATCTAGAGAAATCATCTACAATAACTAACATATATTTCATACCCTTTGGAGAAGGAGTTCTCAAAGGACCACAGAGATCCATGTGAAGCAATTCAATGGTTCTAGTAGTAATTACACATTTCTTGGGCTTGAAAGAGCTCCTTGTCTGCTTACCTTGAGCACAGGCTTTGCATATCTCTTCATCTTTGAACTTAATGGAAGGTAGACCTCTTACAAGGTCCTTGGAAACTAGCTTATTCAGAGTATGAAAAGTTATTTGAAGCTTTGAATTTCTTTCAAGGCCTTGAGACACTTCAGACTTTCTCATGCAAATTTGCTAGTATTCAAAGAGTAAACATTGTGTGATCTAGAGGGTGTGAGTATGCAATTCCCTGATTTCTCATCTTGCACCACACATTTTTCATTTTCAAATATGGACCTATCTCCTTCGTCACACAATTGAGAGACACTAAGCATATTAAATTTAAGACCATCTACGAGATACACATCTGAGATAGATTTTTCAGAACTGTTACCAACATTCCCAATTCCCATGATGTTGCATTTGCCTTTGTCACCAAGTGTAATTGTTCCTCATGAATGTTCTTTCAATTCTGCGAACAAGTAACTCTTGCCACTCATGTGTCTGAAGCAACCACTATCCATGATCAACTTATGTTCCTTGCTCTTGGTGACAACCTGCAAACACCATTCACTGCCTTACCCAGCTGTTAGACCAAGTGTAAAATTTGCATTCATACTTAAGGTCAACCATATTAGGTGGTCTAACCCTTTTAGGAAGCCAAATTTGTCTAACTTGTCCATCGAGTTGCAGTGGAAAAGTATTCCTCATAATGTGAGGTTGTATTCTTCTAAATGGACAAGTCATCTTAACATGACCAATCTTATTTCAGTAATGACATTTTGGAGACGGTCTGCTACTTGCTTTCATAAATCTGGTACTAGTTTTCTTTGGAAAATTTGGATTATATCCAATACCAGTTTTGTGAGCATATTGTAGACTTCCTCCAAGAACCAAGTTGAGGTTGTGTGTTGAGCTATCAATCTTGGTCATAACATTGTTAGAGTCTTTAATTTTCTCAGTTAGAGTAGTCTTTTGTTCCTCCAGTTCATCATAATAATTTTTCAGAGCAGTAAGATTGTCACTCAAAAGAGAGTTCTCAGTGACTACTTCCTTTACTTGTGTTATCACGGCCTTGAAATCGGTTTCCAAGTCTTTGAAATCTATGTCATATTTGGCGTGAGAAATTTCAAGATTCTTGTTTTGACATACCAACTGCAAATTCTCTTTTTCTTGCTCAAAAACTTTCTTTTTCAAAGTCATGATTTCATTTAGATAATCTTTCATTGAAAAACATTGTTCTAACTATTTCAAAGGTAATATCTGCAGGTTTGGACATATGACTTTGTACAGTTACCTCAATGTTCTTTCCAGAACCTTCATCATGCTTGGTCATAAGGCATAGGTTGGCTTGATCTTCTCATGATTCAGAATCACTTGAAGAATCAGAATCACTCCAAGAGACTACCATAGCTCTTCTTTCTTCTGTCATGATCTTTCTTTGAAGAATGCTTGCTTTTCTTGTAAGGGCAGTCTCTAATCAAGTGTCTTGCATCACCACACTCAAAGAAATTCATGACTGTAGGCTTATGTGAAGAAGTTTTACCTTTGTATTCCTTGCTAATGGAAGATTTGTATTTGTCCCTGCTGAAATCTTTATTTCCAAAGTTCTTCTTCATCTTGAGAATTCTGGTCAAGGCTTTGGAAATAAGAGAAAAGGGATCTTCTTCATCATCTTCCTTATTTTCAAGGCTTTGAGATGGTTCATTCTCTTTGGCCTTTAGTGATAGGTTCTTCACACTCTCTGGTAGTTCTCCGTCAACTTCATTCATGGAGATTTCATGTGTGAGTTGCTTTTCCTGTAAATCCTCCACTTGGAGAGATGATAGATCTTGAGCTTCTTCAATGGAAATGGTCTTTGGTTCCCATTTGATTTTGAGAAGACTTCTCAAGATCTTCCTGACCTTCTTTTCATTTGAAAAGGACTTTCCCAAGGAATCCAGATTGTTGACAATATCTGTGAATCTATTGAGCATGTCTTTGATGGATTCATCTCCATTCATTTTGAACAGTTCATACTGTCTAAGGAATATGTTGATCTTTGTTTGCTTCACATGGTTGGTTCCTTCAAAAGTCACCACCATCTTGTACCATATTTCTTTAGCTGTTTTGCAGCCTGATATCCTATTGAATTCACCTGCACTCAAAGCACAGTATAAGAGATTCATAGCTCTGTAGTTCCTAGAAAACGGTTCTAATTCATAATTAGAAAGTGAATCCTCAGTTTTGGGAGTTCTAATCTCATCCTTTTCTGTGTAGAATGTATGAGGATCATTCGGGATAATGGACCACAACTCTATATCTTGATCAATGATGAACATTTTCATCAAGGCTTTCCAGTGCACAAAATTATCTCCACAGAACAAAGGAGGTCTGTTAGCAGCTCTTTTCTGCAAGAAACCACCATCACCTACAATACTCATGATCACAAGATTATTAGATATGTACAGTGATACAAGCTCTGATACCAATTGAAAGACAGTATATAGGCAACTAATACAAGATCAATACTCTAGAAGGGGGATGAATAGAGTATGGCAATTTTTGCCAAAAGAGTGGTTTTAAACAAGTTTGTAGAAAACAAGAAGTATTTCAAGGCCTTGAAATAAGTTCCAAGTCCTTGAAATTAAAACAGTTAGTGGAAAAGTTTGTTGATAGTTTTCAAGGCCTTGAAATGCCTTTGAAGGCTTTGAACAGAAAACGTGATATATGTAGTTAACTTGTGCAATCTAGAAACTGAAAAGAAAAGAGCAATAGACACAAGGATTTTACAGAGTTCAGTCCTCAATGACCTACGTCTCTGCCTGAGGGATCTAATCCCTGCAGGATTTCAAACAGACTTCTTATTAATCAAAAACTAATCCCTAGATCTCAAGCACATAGACTTCCCTTTCTCTATTATAGATAGTGGTTCTCTCTAACATATCTAGTACATTTTCTAGCTAACTAATTCAATAGGAGTCTCTTGTTGTTCCTCTTGAACAACAACACGAGAATTAGATAAGAGAAGTATTAAACATGATGATATACAAATGAAGTACAGAATGAAGAACACTGTAACACGGTGATGCAGTCAAGTCTGTAGTGCTCTTCTGATGCTTGGATTGTGTGAATTGATTCTTCATCTGTGTTGCTTGTCAATCCTTTAGAGTGTTTGAATGTTTCTGCAAAAGTTGTGTACGAATTGTCTCAACATTCTTCTTATTATTGCTTGTATGAAATGCGGAATATATAGGATCTTCTTCAACAGAATTTCCTAAAATCAAGCAGCACATCTTTGACTCCTTAACAGTTCAATCACAACGGCTAGTTGCTCACTATCTTCAAAGATATTGATATGATCTTCTATCTGCAGGTATTAGGAAAGTCCAGACATGATTCCATAAGAGTATGATTCATCTACAAGCTGGATTTCCTTTTTTGCTTATAGACAAGTTAGGAAAGAGTTCTTGCGAAATAGTTAGCTAGTAAATCCTGCAAAAACTCAGTCAACCAGTGAGATTAAGCCAAGATCAAACAACATACTAGTTTTTCTTTCATCATCAAATAAGACATAATCAATCAAAGGATAATGGAGATCAAATCAGAAGGAAAACTCCCCCTGAGATCATGATGTCAATTGAAGTGATGTTTCAAATGCTTTAAAAGCTGTTTCAAGACCTTGAAATAGTCTGTGGACTTACATTCCGTAAGTCATGTAATACAGTTGCATAACTTATATTTTATGATAAGTCATCGTACTCTTTCGAATAGAAGTAGAGTTCGTTATTTTTGGAAGGTTAGATGTCATTATTGCTGAAACACATTTGAAACTTTAAAAAAACAAATCCTCAGTTTTGTAAAAGATTACAGTTAATATTTTTATGGTTGAAATACATACTGCACCATGACAAGCGGCCTGAAAGCGGATCTATACAATATTTTACTGAAATAAAAATTTATTTACTTTTATTAAATACTAAAATAACATTTATGGAATGTTTTTATCTATCCAAACATGAAAGAAAATACGTCGCAATGAAAATGTTTGTTAGATGTTAAGGTGTCTAAGGAGGCTAGAGTCAAATGATCGTGTATTGCTGAAATAAGAGTAAAGAACTGTACTTCGGCATTTTCTTCGATTGGACCCTGAAATGTCGGAACGGGAGTTGGAGAGGTGGCTTACTGTGAACACAGGAATCCCTCAGAGATATCCAAGTGTGCACCTCAAGTAGAGAATAGGAAAACAGAGAGATGTAGGGTGTGTGTAGGGAGAGGATATGCACTGGCAACTGCTCGAGAGAGAGACCAGTAGGCTGAGAGAGAGATAGGTTGCTTAGCGTTCCAAGAACTGAGTGATATCCAGTCTGTAATGGAAAGCTAATGATCCTATATATAGAGGGAAAGTGACTGTTGAGGGGATTAATGCACCATAAATGGAGGCTTAATGATAGACCCCCAACGACACGTTTTACCATGTATATAGGAACCGTTACGTATCTTCCCGCAAGTATCGTAGACCGTTATGAGATCAGCCGTATTTGTGGGATACGTAAGCCTAGAACCTCTCAGTCAGTTACCAGAGGTCACGTGCGAGCTTGGTTGTCGCCCACACGCGACGGGCCTTACCCTAGCCTCCAAACCACTAAGACCATACAAGTCCCGTGCTGGTATGCGAGGGCCCTTTCTGGCAGCCCCCACGTGGACAAGCATAGGTAGTTGTCCGGTGTGTGCGGAGCACAGCTAGGTATGCTGGATTGTTTCCACGTGAATGTGACCTGCTTGTCTGGGAAGCTGTATCTACATTAGCGCCCTTTTGCGCGGATGTCACGTGCGCGTCCGTTGTGCAGTCGCGCAAAATCAACCGTGCGTGAGCCCCACGCAGATCCTTTGTATTTTGAACTAGAATCCCCGTAGCCCCCAGTCATAGCCATGATTGCCTAGGGTTTGGGGAGCGTCGTTTAGCCTCTGACGAAGCGTGGCCACTGTCGAGTTAATCAAACGTCACCCAATTTCGCCTATTTTCGAGGCGAGGATAGTTGATATGTCGCCAATTTCGCGAGATTCCGAAGCGTTGCTGAATCATCAAGCATCAACAGTCGTGACTCTTCGAGGGTTTATGAAAACCCTACTGCTTCTTCAATTACAAATTTTTCATTGTTGTACTTCTAAGTTCGTATGCATCGGAGAGAGAACCCACAACAAGAAGCATAAACCTTTGATCAAGTCTTTGATAAACTTCTTGACAACTTTCCTCAAGCGATCCAAGCACTCGATCGTCAACACGGTAAGTGTTTATAACTTTCTGAAATTTCCATGTCCAATTTTACAGATACTCCTTTCCCACTTTTTTCTTTCCTCTTGCATGCCGTTGGTCTGTAATCTACTGTTTTTATGTTTACAGATATGGCCTCAAAGGCGTTAAACAAGGAGGCCGTTGATGTGCAGGATCTTCCCAAGGAACTTTGGTGCAAGGCTCCTTATCTGGGCGGAGATGATTTTTACGTGGCTACTATCAAGGCCTCTACGCTCCGAGCATCCCTGTTAAACGACGCTCTTCAGCTCGTGCCTGAACCAGTGAGGTCTGACTGCAATCTGGCTAATACTGAATATGTGCATCGCCTTGGTCTTGAAGCTAGTTTGTTTGGTTTCACTGATATTCTTCCTCAAGCCTTCATGGCGGGACCTGACTGGATAGTGGAGTGGACATTGTATATCCTCAATAACTATGCGAACGAGCTTAATCGAGCTAATATCTTACATTCCGTCCGCGCCACCAAAGGTCTCCATATTTGGACTGATAGTGCCATGCTACAAGAACTTTTTTCCCGGTATTCGAAAAAGACACATACTTTCCATTTATCTGACTTCGAAGCCGCGCCCACTTTGGAGGACGTAGAAGTCTTGCTGCATCTTCCAGGCATGGGGAATGTTGATCCTCTAGCCCTTCTGGCCGATCCGGACGAGCTCCAGCTTTTCAAGGATATGAAGGTATTTATCGCCGATATGAGGAGAGCTGCTTCGAGATGGAAGCCAGGCGCATCCCGACCTTGTGAAACATTCGTTCGTGCATCTTCCAGTTCAGAGAACAGTTGGTCGAAATGAGTAATGTATTTCTTTAAGGATTACGTTGATCCGCGCGTAGCTCACGAGTGGCGAGGTCATGATCCAGAAGCCGTTATTGGTGTTGAAGGAAAAGGGTTCCATTTTACCTTTTTTGGCTATCTTTGTGTGTGGTTTTCACGCTTTCTGATAGATGGGTTTCCTCGTGATTGCGTCTTTCCGCATGTTCTCGCTCTTGCTGTGAGATTGTCGCTTGGATAGAAAATAGCTTTAGGGCCTCTTGTCTTAGGCTCCTTGTATCATCGCCTTGACCTGGTCATGACCCATGCAGAGCAATCACAGGGGAGAGTTGACGTTAGAACTTTTGTTAATACTGCGTTTTTGTCCATGTGGGCCTTTGAGAGATGGCCCGCCTATGCCCATATTCCTGTCGATGTGGAGCTATGGAATACTCCCAATGCCACCAGAGTCTTCCTTTGTCCTCGAACATGGCGTTGGTATAACACAAAGGCTCCCTAGTGTTCCTTTTCTTCGGTATGCGACGACATCCGTTGCTTCAATCCCAGAACCTATGTCTCTCAATAGGAGGACGAAAACATAGATTTATGGGAGGATTTTTATCCTGAGGAGGATTTCGAACTTACTCCCGAGCATATAATCAAGAAGGATTGGGTCTTCAGCAGGTTTGTTAACTGGGCCCGAAGAGGATATCTACCCGCTTTACCAGAGTATGTCCCCTACTCCGAAACCTTTAATCATTACAAACGTATTACCGTCCTTTTGATCCCGTTCGCGTAAGTCCTCAATTCGGATACGATGTTGTCGCACCTCCGCTGTGGCTTGAATCCATCTCCAGGAATTGTTATGATGGACTTATATATAACAGGAGTACCAGCTTTGTGCTTGCTGAGCTTCCTTTGATCCAACCCGCGCGTGGTAGGAAAGGCCGGAATACTCCCGGTTGGGTAAGTTTCTGGAATTTCCAAACCCACCGTCTCATCAATTTTGGAAACGATCCCACTTATGCCCTTCCTCGTCCTAGCAAGACGCTGGTACTCTCGTCTAGTGAATACCCCTTCAAGATGTCCTGCAGTCGGGATGACTCCCGCTATGGCTACTATTCTCTATTGGCCAAGACTCGGCATATGTGCGCCCAACTGATCCTTGGTGAAAAGATCGATATTGTTAAACGCCAATCTTTCGCAGCCAGGGCCGAGTATGCAGATTCCTTCATTCAGGTATCACTGTGCATTCTCCTTTGTCTTATGTATATAATGCCTGTTTTAATTTGTCCTCTGGTTTTAGTGTTTCTGCGGCGCTTTGCTTCTGGAGATCGTAGCGTAAGCATCATCAATCGTATGCGTGAGGAGAAGGAAGTCTTGAGGAAGTCTTCCTCACTTAACAGCTGTATTGAACCGACAATGCACCTGACTCCCCAGGTCCAGCAGCTAATTTCCAACGCATTAGAGGCCTTTCTGGCCTCGAATAGTGGAAGTTCCTCAAGAAAAAGATCCGGCGATGATACTGAGACCAATGACGCGATCACTCAACAATCAAAACGTTCTCGAACTGAGGTTTCTAAACAGGCAGACTCAAGGCCAAGGTACGATCGGAAGAGAGGTACTTTCTTCCTCTTCTTGCCTCTACTTCCTACCTCTTCCCCCTTCTTTTTTTTATATAATCCTTTGAGATCATGCTCCAATTTGCAGGGCGTAACTCTGGTGAACGTCGTGAGTTTTTTTAAAGAACATGATAAAGGAGACCACCAAAGACAGGGGGATGGCGCCGCTCCCATTGTCCAGGCAATCCTTATTTCTTCAGATGAAGAAGACATTGGGCGAGGCACAAATGATGGGCTAACTGCGCCTCCTGTTGGTGATTTTCCTATTGGGAAAAATGTTGTGGAGGTTATTCCCTCTCAGCATGATGTGGTGCTAGACGGGCGCGTTGTTCTCGTCAAGGAGACTACTGCAAATGTTTTTTTCTGAGAACTTTCCCTCTTCTGCAACTGGTGAAAGAATCTGTATCTGTTGAGCCCAATGTCCTTTCCGAACCCCATTTTCCAAAGAGTGCCATCCCTTCGGGGGGTCTGGTTCCGATTTAGATGCTCTCTTTTCTGAAAACCTTTTTGAGGTGTGGGGTTCGAAGACTACGAGCACGGTGACAGCTGAGAGGAATTTCGTGATTCCTGTAGCGTACTTTCCGCGCTAGACTCGAGCCGATCAGAGATTATCTGAAGCAGGAGGCTATAGTTCGCAATTAGTACCATTCATCGCTCCTCTGTAGCGAATTGTCGAGGGAACTGATAAGAACATCCCCCTCTTTTTTAACATTGTTCTCTTTAGACCTGCATCTTGTTGAGCATCTTCGTGTTTTCATGCATAGGTGTTGATCAAGATTGCCTTGAATGGCTAATGAAAGTGCGTGTATCCTTCCTGACTGTATTTACAAGAGTATTGGAACTGTCACCAATAGAAAGAGGGAAGCTTTTAAGGGAGATGGCCGCTCTCTTGGGAAAGATTCATGAGGCCACCTCCGTAAGCACCACAGTTGCCAGTGTTCGGGACTTTCTTGCAAGTACGCAAAGGCTTCAACAAACCGTCGTTGGGCGATTGGATTTGGACTTTCTCGTGCAGAGGTTGACCAGAATCAAGATCTCTGCAAATCTCCGATCTGATCTTGCTGCTTATAGAGAGGAGACATCTACTCTCAATGCGTGTAGGAAAGCAACAAGTGGCTAAGGAATACGAGGCTGCTGTGAAGCATCATGAGAAGAATAAAGCTCGCATTGAGAAGCTCTCTGCTAATTCCCTCAAGTTGTCAGCGAGAGATTCCCTCCTGAAGGATTTCTTCGAAGATTAAGATATCAGTACTGCTATATATTTTTTTTATTTTGATGTATCCTTTGTGCAACTTGTGGCTGAGATCCTTGGATCATCTGCTTATGTTTTTCGCGTACTGGCTCCGTTGTTTTTTTGAAATGATGCTTTCGTACTTTTGATTGGTTCTTTTGCTTCTCTTTCGTGCCCACGAAGTCTCGTGTTTGCTCTTTTGAATGGTATCGCCGTCAGGCTCGGGCTTTGTAAGGCCCGCCACGTGGCTACACGTAGTTGCCCTGTGGTTGTGTCTGGTTGCTGCTAGTCTTATGCACGCGTCTTTGTTGCCCTTTTGGCAGGCAGACTCACACTTGACCTTTTATGAGTTTTGATATTTTCGTCAAAAGATAGGCCTTGGTTGCATTTGGCCGTTATCAAAATATTTTAATTATACCGTATGAGGCAGGCTTACATTTATGTTTGTTGCTACCATATGAGGTAGACTTATATTTATGTTTTTTACTACCATATGAGGTAGGCTTTGAGCTTATGTTCGACTGCTATCTAAGTACATAGGCTTTTAAGTTTGCAATCCAGCTATCATATAAGATAGGCTTACGTTTACGTTTGGCTGCTATCTAGGCAGATAGGATTTTAAGTATGCAATTCCGCTACCATATGAGATAGGTACGTTTATGCTTGGCTGCTATCTAGGCAGATAGGCTTTTAAGTTTGCAATCCCTTTACCATATGGGATAGGCTTACAGTTATGCTTGGCTTCTATCTAGGCAGATAAGCTTTTTTGCTGCTATCATATGAGATAGGCTTACGCTTTCGGAGAGACAAGGTAGAATTCGTAGCTGATAAAAGAGCTCTCATGTGGGAGAGTTGTTATCATTGAATGAATCCCCATATGGTAGGAATTTAAATAAATTCTCTGCAAGAACGATAAGCAATGTAAAGAGATAGCTAGGGGTAGTACTTTTTTAGCCACCGCGTGTTGATTGGCATTGGAGTAGTGGCAGTCCCGTGACATCGTAAAATGTTGCAGTATCCGCTTTCAAAGACCTCCTTTACCTCGAAAGGTCCTTCCCAGTTCGCTGCGAATTTGGGATGGTTTGCTTCGCGCGTGCAGTGGTCAGAAGCTCGTAGGACTAGATCCCCTACTACAAAGTCTCTGTTCTGGATCATCTTGTTGTAAGCACGCGAGATTTTCTCTTTGTACTTGGTATTTGTTCTGCTGGCCTTTTTGCGATATTCTTCCAGCAGGATGAGGTCATGGTCTCGCTCATTGTTGTACAAAGCACTGAATGTCAATCTTGCCGAATTCACCTTTACTTCGGAGGGGACAACTGCTTCAACCCCGTAGCAAAGTAAGAACGGGGATGTTCCTGTAGGGGTTCTAGGCGATGTGCGATACGCCCATAGTGCCATTCCCAAAGAGTCTTCCCATTTTTTGTGGTCATCCGAGACCATTTTACTCAGTATTCGTAGCAATGTCTTGTTGGTGGCCTCTGCTTGTCCATTCTCTTTCGGATAGTATGAAGTTGAGCTTACCTGCCTTATGTTGTACTCCATCAACTTTTCAGCCACCTGTCGATTGACAAAAGGAGTTCCATTGTCGGACAGAATGGTGTTAGGAATGCCAAAGCGATTGATGATATATTCTTGTATGAATTTGACCACCACTGCTGCATTCGCCATTTTGAGCGGGATTGCTTCCACCCACTTTGTGAACTGCTCCGTTCCTGTAAGGATGTACTCGTTTCCTCTTGAAGGTGGTCGTATTGGTCCGATGAAGTCCAGTGACCAAGTGTGGAACGGCCAAGGAGTCCCTAACGCGTGCAAATCAATAGCAGGAGCATGTACGAGATTGCCATGGAATTGGCATTGCTGGCATCTCCTGACTTTCGCGCGGCAGTCAGCTTCCATCGTCGGCCAGAAGTACCCAACCGTTAAGAGTTGCCTGCACAGTTTTGCGCACCCTTGATGCTCAACTTGGTGTGTCATGTCCATGACTTCCTGAGTCTCTTCTCCATGTAAACATTTGAGCAGGTTCTCGTTATGCCCTCTTCGCCATAGCGAATTTTCCTGGAAGATATATCGAGCAGCTTTTTTTCTGAGCTTGTCTGCCTCTTTTCTGCTGGTGGGCAAGGTCCCATCCCGTAGGTAGTCAATTATTGGCGTTTGCCAATCCCCCTCTCTAATTGCGGCGACCTCTAGTGAGTCTTTGATCAATGCACACTTTCCGCAATTGTTCTGTATGATGGCCGCGAAGTATGACATCTGCGACCAGTGGATTCCATACCGTTGAGCTTTCATATAGATGGAAATCTCATCGTCTCCGCATGAATGTTGGTGGAGTTTCTCCAATATTGCTCGTCCTTCTTTTTCCGTTACACATCGCATGAGGATGCCCCCAGGGCCTTTGTGGTATAGCAAGCCATCATGTATGTGAAATCCTTTGACAGAAACCCAAGTTTCTTTACTGGTTCCGTCAGCCATCGCACGTAAAATGGGCTTTCTCCAATCTGTCTCATCAGAAATCTCCTCCTCACATAACTCCTCTACCAAGGACGGTGCTCCTTTGACTTGAATCGATATCTGGGCTGGGCATTTGTCAGGGCTAATTTTTGACCCCAAGGTAGCTAGTGCATTGGCGTGACGATTATCGGATCTGGGAGTGTGCTCTTATTTGACGGACTCAAATTTCTGCACCAACTTATGCACTATCGACAGATGTTTGAGCAAATTAATTTCCTTTAGAGCGTACTCTCCCGCGGCTTGCTTGACGATTAGCTTTGAATCTCCCATGACGATAAGATTCTGGACCTCTAAGGCTTTGGCTGCGAGAAGCCCTCCAATCAAGGACTCGTACTCGGCCTCATTGTTGGTCACCGTGAAGTCTAGTTTTGTTGACATCTGGATGACTTCCTTGTCAGGCTTGATTAACACTATTCCAATTCCTCCTTTTGATCTCGTCGAAGACCCATCAAAGTGCAGCTTCCAATACTGATCGCTGATTGCATATATCTCTGGTCCTTCGAATTCATCTGACATAGGCTCGTGGTTTTCGTCTGGGAATTGGGCTAGTAGATCTGCCAATGCCTGGGACTTAATCGCCTTTGGTCGCATACAAGTTATGTCATACTGGGCAATAGTCATGTACCATTTTGCAAGTCTCCCAGAGGGAGGTGAATGCCCCAGCAAATAACATACGGGATCGTGCTTAGTCACAACAACCACTTTATGAGAAGTAAAATAATGCTTTAGCTTCTCAATAGCGAAAAACAAGGCCAAGCAGTGTCGTTCTATTCTGTGTACCGGGACTCCGCAGATTGGATCATGCGCGAGATGTAGTACACTGGCCTTTCTTGTCCTTCGAACTCCTGGGCCAGTAACGCTCCAATGGACTTCTTGGTTGAAGTCAAGTACAGCAGTAGAGGTGACCCTAGTTGGGGTGCGATCATGACCCTCGAGGATGTCAGTAGGTTTTTAACTTCTCAAATGCGACCTGATGCTCTTCTGTCCATAGGAATGTCACGTTCTTTTTGAGCAAGCTGCTGAAGCAAAAGGTCAACTCCGCAATAGCTAGTATGAACCTTCCCAGATACGACAACTTGCCCAAGAATGATTTTAATTCAGTTTGAGACCGTGGTGTAGGCAAGCTTATGATTGCTAAGATCTTAACCGGATCAGGCTCGATCCCATGTCTATGGATTACAGAGCCTAGTAATTTGCCAGATGTTACTCCAAAGGCACACTTCATCGGATTCATTTTTAGCTGGAAAGCGTGGCATCTATCGAAGACCTTCCTCAAGTCCCTTAGGTGATCTTGCTTTCGCCTCGATTTGACCACGAGGTCGTCTACATAAAATTCAGCTTCGGCGTGCATCATATCGTGGAATAATGCCATCACCGCGCGGTGATACGTTGCCCCTGCGTTCTTTAGCCCAAATGGCATAACCGTGTAGTTGAAGACCCCACAGGCGTGATGAACGCCGTTTTCTTCGCGTCTTCTGGGTCCATCTTGATCTGGTTGTAGCCACTAAATCGGTCCATGAAGCTGAACATCTCATGGCCGGCAGTGGATTCGATCAACAGGTCTATGTTCGGTAAAGGGATATCGTCTTTCGGGAAGAACTTGTTCAAGTCCCTGAAATCGACGCATACACGAAGGCTTCCATTCTTTTTCACAACAGGGACTATATTTGCGATCCAAGTCATATGGTGATTAGGCTCGATGAATTTGGCGTTCAACAACTTGACGATCTCTTCCTTGATTTTGATACTTATCTCGGGTCGAAAGTTTCTCGCACTTTGCTTGATTGGATTTGACCCTGGAACAATGTTCAGCCTATGCATAGTGATGCCTTGACCTAGTCCAGGCATCTCGTCATAACCCCATGCGAACACATCCCTGTATTCCTTCAATAGTTGGATCAGCTCGTGTTCTTCCCTCTCGCTGAGATCTGCACTCAAGAAGACCGGTCTCACCTTTTCCTCGGCGGGACTTATGAATACTTCATTTAATTCTTGCTTTTGTGTCCTTGGCGGTCTTCCATGCATTTAGGGGCTTCCTCGATTTCTCTTGATAATAAATTCTTGTTGTTGTCCGGAGCTTCCGTTAGCTCATAGACTTGTTCAGGGGCACTTTCAACGGGACAAGCCGAGGGTGACCCTACGTGTCTTTGGATGCGGTAGTGCCTCCTCTCGTTGCATTGCTCTTCTCTGTTATGTTGTACAGCTCTCTACAGAGTATAATTTTTTTTTATTAATGTTAGGTACTTCGAGAGCTTCTTCCTGCCTGGGCTGCTTCTCCACTGGCTCCTTTCGCATCATCATTACCCCGACAGTTGATTGGCCTCGTATGTTTCCCTCCTTGGTTAATGGGGTGGTTCTGCCTGTAAACCACGCTGCTTCGGGCAGGTGTGCTTCCTTCAGATCAAAGGGATTCATCGAGGCGGGTATGACGACCAGTTTGCCCATCTAGATAGTTTTCATTACTTGGTGCTCCGTAGAAGGCACGACATTGAAGCGATGAATCCATGCTCGCCCCAGGATCATATGGTAAGTCGTCTCGGCGTCGATGACGTGAAACTTCGCGGGATAGCAAATTTGCCCGATCTGAATTCTTATTCGAATCCAGCCGGCCGTCATTCTGGACTCATCTCCAAAGCTTGCCAACAATGATGGCCTCCTTATGATTCTGCTTTGAGGGACTCCTTCTAGTTGCAAGGTTTTGAGTGAAACTACATTAACCGCGGCTTCACCATCGATAAAGGCCCTCTTGAATTTGACATCGTTGATGGTGGCCGTTACGTACATCGGTCTCTGATGTACGCCTTCGATATTCTTGTCCAAGTCGTCGAATGTCATGACCTGTTCTCCTTATTTTGCGGCCCTAATGACTTCCCAATCGGAGTCAACTAATTCTTCACCATGGTCCTTAGAAACTTTGAGAATTTTTTTTGTCATCTCGTGTCTGCAATTGTGTGAGAGATTCATTCCATGAAAGAACTAAGCGAACTTGATAGAATTTTTTATCAACTTGGTGCGCAAATCCTCCGTTTCCACACCATGGTCTTCACCCTCGTGAATTCCCGCAGTGTCCAGGATTTCTCCATCTGTGACCTATTCAAGGTCTAAGATGGAAATCATGGCTATTTCCTTCCCTTTGAACCCCCTCTGCGCCTGATATGGCAAGGGATCGCTACGCACCTCTTTGGATGGCTCCTTGGTGATTAATTGCCCTCCTGGATTTGCCTACTCAGTAGCTATATGAGCTTTTTGCATTCTTTGGTAGGGTGCATGACCTGTCCGTGGCATTCGCACCGCCTGGGGTCTCGCAGTTGCTCCCCTGTTGGCCTATGTTCTAGTATCGGCAAAATTTCGTCCTTTCGCCATCTCTTGCAAATACTAATTGCCTCTTCAACCAAACAGAGCAGAGGTGGTACTTCCCGGGGCGCGGACCGCCGCTGTTTATTGGGGGATGATTCTGCATGGACATTGTCATCTCGCGTCCGCTTTTAGCTGAGTTTTCCCACCTTGAAGCTGGGATTCGCCTGTGTACGCTCGTTAGCGTACCGCTTCCTCATCCTTTCCACCAGGGGCTCCACGTTCCTGGTGCTTTCCACCAATCTGGAAAAGTTAGGCATGTTTAAGTTAATGAGCATACCTTTGTATTCATCGCACATTCCCTGAAAGCATATCTCTACCAGTCGACTTTCCAGGACATCATCCACACATTCCAAGGACTTGGCCCTGAATCTTTTGATGAAGGCGACCCCCTCCTCGTCACTCCTCTGGTACATGCATGAGAGGTGGATAGTGGTGACCTTTTCCTCGACCTGGAAAATTTTGGTGTAGAACTTCTTCACCATATCTTCCCATGTCTTGACGGATCCTGCCTCCAAGGTATTATACCATTTGTACGCGACAGGCCCTAAAGACTTTGGAAATTCTCTCATCAATAACCTGGTTTCTATCCCGTGTGGGCCCATCATGTCAACGAATCGCATCGCATGCTCGTGTGCGTTCCCGCCGACGTCATCAAACTTCTCCCACTTGGGTGCTTTGTATCCAGTAGGGTTGGGCATCAGGTAGATGTCCCGTGGAATGGGAGGCGCACTGTCAACCTTGGGGATGACGACCTCTGCGAAGCTCTGGTTCGCAATGATGATGTCTATACGCTGTTCCAAGGCTGCGAAGCCCGAAATGTAGGGCATTGTTGGATCATAGGGAGGTGGCAGTGGAAGTGCATGGCTGCCTAGGTTCCCACCTGCGTGATAAGACACCGCTGAGTATGATGTAGGGTTTCCCATTGTCATCAGGGAGGAGCTCGTCGGGATTCCCGGTGCCTGAGGCCCAAGGCCACTGGAAAAAAGAAGATTGTGCAACAGACGTATGCACTATAGATGTGGTTGTCGCCACTGGTAGAGGCAACGAGGCTGTCAGTGATGGGACCGAAGCCTCTGTGGTGGTGTTCTGAGCAATCCTTCCCAAGATTGCCATGATTTGAGCAATCTGTGCAGACTGGGCCTGCATCATCTGAGTTTGACTCTGAATCGTGGCTTGGAGTGCCTCTAAAGAAGGCCCTCCTCCAGCAGCTACTTGTGTACAGACGCTGGGAATGATAGTTGTATTGAGAAGTCCCTCTTCTCCCGGGGTCTCCTCATGGGAAGGGGACCGATCACCATCACGGACGTTGGCATCCGAAGACAGAAGGGTTGGAAAAGATTGAAGGTGGATGTTTCGCGTCGGGTTCACCAAATTGTGAACACAGGAATCCCTCAGAGAGATCCAAGTGTGCACCTCAAGTAGAGAATAGGAACACAGAGAGATGTAGGGTGTGTGTAGGGAGAGGATAAGCACTGGCAACTGCTCGAGAGAGAGACAGTAGGCTGAGAGAGAGAGGTTGCTTAGCGTTCCAAGAACTGAGTGATATCCAATCTGTAATAGAAAGCTAACGATCCTATATATTGTGGGGAAGTGACCGTTGAGGGGATTAATTCACCATAAATTGCGGCTTAATGATAGACCTCCAACGGCACGTTCGACCATGTATATAGGAACCGTTACGTATCTTCCCGCAAGTATCGGAGACCGTTATGAGATCAGCCGTATTTATGGGACACGTAAGCCTAGAACCTCTCAGTCAGTTACCAGAGGTCGCGCGCGAGCTTGGTTGTCGCCCACGCGCGACGGGTCTTACCCTAGCCTCCAAACCACTAAATCCCTACAAGTCCCGTGTTGGTACGCGAGGGCCATGTCTTGCAGCCCCCACGTGGACAAGCATAGGTAGTTGTCCGGTGTGTGTGGAGCACAGCTAGGTGTGCTGAATTGTTGCCACGTGGCTGTGACCTGCTTGTCTGGGAAGCTGTATCTACACTTACCTAACCGTTTTAGGTTACATAGGACTCAACATCATCTTGATGTATGTACGAGAAGTATGTTGATTATTGGTAAAGTTATACTATGTTGTGAATGGAATATATAAAAACTTTTAAAATAAACGAATTGTTTAATGTATAAAACATTTCATCGAGGTGTTGCTATAGTTTGTGTCACTCGACCATGCATTCAGCAAGAACTAGTTGAACCAATGGAATGATGATGAGGCCAATTGGTATGCCACGAATGTATACAAAGTAATCCATTCTCTTTTCTCTGTTATTGTAAGTAGGGGTGCGATTTCGGTTCGAACCGAACCGTAACCGAACTGGTTGGAGCCAAACCGGTCGGTTTCGGTTCAGTTTTTCGGTTACTTAGGCACATTTGGTTCTGTTGAACCGGAACCGATTTAATTGGTTCGGCTGGAACCGAACCGGAACCGTTGACCGAAACCGGTTGCTTGACCGGTTCGGTTTCGGTTCGGTTCCGGTTCAGAACCGGCCTGGACAGCTTTTTTTTTTTTTTTTTCCTTTTTTGTTTTGTTTGTGGTAATAGTAACAGTAAAACATTAAATTTGACAAATAATGAAAAAAACAAGCAAACTTGTATTATTAATTAAAATATCAAATGTTAGAAAAAATTGCATCACTATAGTTTAAGTACATCCCAACTAGGTTGGCACCCACTTAACTAACAATCATTTGCATTTTTTCTAACAATCATTTGTTGGCGTCGCTCCAATCCTTCGAGCATATGAGTACCTCCAATTTCTCCGAGGTTAAGCACGATCTTTTCTCCGACAAAAATCGTTTACCTGCACTAAAAGTTGATTCCGAATGGACTGTAGAAGCGGGAGGGGTTAGTAAATCACGTGCCATTTTAGAAAAAAATTGGATATTGGATTTCATAATTTTTCCACCAATCAAGTATATCTACATTTTCTATTTCTTGCTCCGATACATTTAAGAAATAATTTTGGTTGAGAAACAACAATAATTCCGATACGCAATTCGACCCGGTGGGTGTGGTTTGTGTACTCTTAAATAAAGAACCAATACCATACTTACTCTTACTCTTACCCTTACCCTTCGGATCGCTCGATGATGTTTGAGAACCTTGACCACCAATACCAAATTTAACAACATATTTATCATACATAACATTAAGGTTTTGTTTAACTTGTTCAATAGTTGGTGATATCACTACATCTCTATACTCGGTAGTCATGTTTTCCAAAATTCTTTGTAGCATAAAACCTATGGAAGCATCCTTTTGCCTTGGGTCCAAAATACTTGACAAACAAAAAACCGTAGGGATCGTTTCAAAATATTTGAGAAATTTTTCTTCCATGTTCCCAATTGCGTCGGATAAAATATCATTATTCCTATACTATTTAAAAGTCTCAGTTAAAAACATTAGTTGTGGAACAACGTTGTTAGTAGAAGGATAATAAACACCCGAAAGAATGTTAGCTGCGTTATAAAATGATTCAAGAAAATCTCTTAAGACCTTGGCGGCCTTCCAATCATTAAGTGAAACGAAAACGGGATTGCCATTTTCATTCAAAAAACGAGTGATTGTGGTCTCATAACCTTTAACACTTTTTAACATCAAATAAGTCGAGTTCCATCTTGTCCTACAATCTCCCCCAAACCTTCTTTTTTTCTTGCCGATTTGAACACAATAATCCTCAAAAAGTTTATTTCTTTTGTTTGAAGACGCAATAAAGATAATAGCATCACAAATAGGAGAACATGCTCATCTAGTTGTTTCAAACCATCTTGTACAATTAAATTGATAGTGTGACATACACAACGAACATGGTCAATTTCTTCGTGAAATGGTGTTTGTATCAAAGTTTGAATATGATCTATCGCACTATCACATGCCGATGCATTGTCAAAAGTCATTGATGTAATTCTTTCACTAATACCCCACTCTTCAAAAAAATCGAGTATGGTTTCTCACATGTTTACACTGTTGTTAGGATATGGAACTTCTCGAAATGCAATAACACGTTTTTGTAAAATCCAATTTGTGTCAATGTAGTGTGCGGTGACGCAAATATATCCTTTGTTATTTCTATCTGACCACATATCCGAAGTGCAAGCAATTGTGAAATTAATTTAAAAAAGTTTGCATAATTTCCGCTTTCCTCTCACTATATATATCAATTATATTTTTTCTAATAGTGTGTCTACTAATATTCTTATAACTCGGGCAAAAAGCGGTTTGTACTAATGTGTCAAACTCTACGTCGTCGGTCATATTAAGAGGTTTTTCGGTGGCGGAGATATAATGAGATAATGCTCTTATTGCCCTAGGTTCATCGTAGACAAAAGTAACTACGTTACCGTGTGCGTCGAATACTAGTTGGGTTTGGACCATCGTGTCGCCTACGGCGGGTGTATCTTTCAAAAGGTTGTGTTTATTTTGTGAATATTTTCTCATTGATCCTAATCCACCGGTGGGATCCAATACAAAACTTGCTTGACAATGTTTTCAATTGGCCCTAAATTTTGGTTTACCTTTGTCTTCTAGGCCATCGGGTATTTTATCCATATGATCCCAAACGGGGCTTTTTTTTAGTTTTTTCCCCCTTACGTGTTATTTCATTACGACCTAAATACTGATCATTTTCCTCTAAATCACCAAAATCATTAGCGGCACCATCGCCAAATAAAATGTTCATTTCATCTTCAATAGTCATGTCGACTACGGGTACGTGTTGGTTGTTTTGGTCATCAAATTGAGAAGAAGAAGCCATTTTTTTTAGAGAAATTTGATGAAAAAAATAAAGTTTTACAAATAAAGCACAAATAATGACACAATCAAATAGCAAACAAAAAATAATAAAACTTACAAACTCCAAGAATAATTCTTGGGGGTGAAGCGAAACGTCGAAGATTGAAGATGTGTTGCCGAAGATTGAAGATGTGTTGCTTTTTCTTGTCGAATATTGAAGATGAGAGTGTTACGTGTATGAGGATTTTTGAGTGATTTTGAGAGTGTATGTGGAATTGAGGATTGAGGAATATGGAGAATGAATTTTGGAAAGGGAGTTTGAATTTGGAGAGTGAATTTTGGAGAGTGTAGGATGATTTTTGAGTGAAGAATTGTGAGCAATGTTGAGAGAGTTTGATGAGGAAGTGTGAAAAAATTTGTAGTAGGGGTTTGGTATTTATAGGTGTTGAAGGGAGGCAAATGGGGGGGGGGGTGTGAAAAAAAAAAAAAAACAAAACAAAAAAAACCCGATTAAGACCACACACAAACGGTCATTTTTTTTAAATCCAGCCGTTGGACCGGTTTTCGGTTCGGTTCCGGTTCCAACAGTTCCGGTCCCGGTTCCGAAAATAGTAGAAACCGAACCGTAACCGGGTATACCCCGGGTCCGGCTCCGGTTCGGTTCGGCGGTTAGTCGGTTCGGTTACCGGTCCTATTTTTCAGTTGGTTTTCTCTTGGTTTTGGTTCGGTTCTCGGTAGAACCGAACCGAATTCGCAGCTCTAATTGTAAGATGAGTGTAGTATATTTTTATTCTACGAGTTCTCTTTTCTTTTCTTTTTTTTTGAGAAATATTCTACGAGTTTTTAGTTCAGTTTGAACACTTAATCTGTTTTGAACCTCTTTGAGGTGTTTTTTTTTTTTTTTTGAAAATTGATTTCTTTTTGTCGTCAACCGGGTTTGAACCCTAGGCCTCATGCAGGGGCTTCCAACGCTCTACCACTTGAGCTACCACCCTAACTGTCTCTTTGAGGTGTTTGACATGAACTTCTTGTGTCAACTTTTGCTTTTTTCGATTTTAATTTTGAATGTAAAACTGAATTTTCAAAAGTTAGTTTCATCATTTTTTTTTTTACATTTTTTTTTAAAGACAAAATGACTAATCTTCCCACGCTCTCTTTCTGTATTTACACACTACCCCTTCCAGAAGTTAGTGCATAGACCAGGTGAGAAAATTGTTTAATGATAATGATGCAAGGGCTATACTTTTTATTGTTGTGAGCCCTTTGATTTGTAGTGAAAAAAGAGCATGGATTCAGGCTCATGGTGAGAAGCTCTCAGTGAAGTATGAGAATAAGTTTTTTTGCAAAAAGGCAAAGTAATGATGATGATTGTAGCTCAAGCAGCTCTGCTCACTGGACGAATATGTGGAACCCGAAAGTGCAACAAATGTTAAGAATTTCTTGAGGAGAAGCCTGAGTGGTTGTCTCCCAATTAGTCCTGCCTTGGCAAAATAAGGTTTTAAGAATGTTAATAAAATCTATCAGGTTTGTGGTGAGTGCATTGAAACCGAAGTACATATTTTGAGAGAGTCCTTTTTCATATACAGTTTGGCTTTTTATCTCCTCCGAGGTTCTTAAAGAATTTGTCATCTTCATTAAGTCTAGTTCAGTGGTGGTCTGAAGTTAATGATGTGGCAAAAAAGGGGGGAGTGAAGGTGATATGATTAAAGGATTTTTTGCTCAAATATGATGGGAATATGGAGGTCAAGAAAAGACCTAATGTTCAATGACATAAAATGAAGTCCTCAACAAATTTTGTCTAAGGCTCTATTTAAATTCCATGAGTATTTGGATGTGGGGCAAAATTGTTTGAAAGCTGTCAGCAGAGCTCCTTCAATCCCACCTCAATTTAAGTGCGTTGAGGTTAAAAGAAATCCATGATGTTGCTCTAATCATGCATCTTTGGAGGGCTGTGCTGCTTTTGTTATTACAAATTTGCAGGGTGATGTTCTCCTGAGTAGCTCAAAAGTAATTTATGACAGTGCTGACCCTCTTCTTCTGGAAGGACTGGCAATTAGAGATGCAATTTTGTGTGCCAAAAACTTGCATTACAAAAAAGGTAGAATTTTGCTCAGATTCTGAAGTCATGATGGATGCTTTGAATGCAAAAAATAGCCCTCATGCCTATTCAATCTGGACTTTGGTTGAAGATTGTGAAGTTACTATCAAAATCATTTGAGCTCGTCTTTTTTCTTTTGTTATAAGAGAGTTTAATTTCTCGGATCATAATTGTGCTAGAAGAACCTTGCATCTCTCGATCTCCAGCTGAGGATTTTCTTCTTTATGTAATTTGGGCTATGAGAGCCTCTCTTTTAATAAATTCAAGCTTCCTGAAAAAAAGATGTGGCAATCTTCACTAACCAAGGCAATTGTCACATTTAATTTTTTGGCAACAACACTAACTTTTCTCATCTAACACATACAATTTTTTCCATCAAACATTTCATCACGAACTTCTTTCACACCAATGGAAAAGTCGACTACCTTCGGTGTGTAGTTGAATTGGTCGGGCTTATATTCTGAAGGCTTTGAGCATCCTAGAAGTTTTGATTCAAATATTGAAGTAACCTAAGAACTGTCTATTTGCATTTTCAACTGCGAATCTACCTGCATTAGTTTTCTCATGCTAGTGCAGTTCCGAAAAGATCATGCAGAATTCACATTTAATCTCAATATTCACCCACCCACTCCCACCCCCACCCCCACTCTAGGATTTTTTTGTGTGTGTTGTTGTGGTGACACCAGAGACAATAGTAATGATTACCTATAAAGTCGGACCGCTTCAGGCAGATTTTAGACTGGTAATCTTCAACCTAAACCTGTTGATCAGTTGTTAAACCCAAACTAAACACAATTCACTGACTCAGACCGGCTATATTGAACTAAACGGGTTGATAAATTCAAAGTTCTTTTATATTATTATTATTGATTGAAGTCGATGTGAATTTATATGAAACCTTGGACGTGTGAACACAAGTTTAAGGGTTGGAAAAGTAAGAATGTTTGCTAGGAAAAACAAGTACTGTGGTAATTTGTTGAACATCAATAGCATGAATATGTGATCCTAAATCTTAGCTCGTGGACTCATCTAACTTTAGATGAGTACATTCTAAAAGCAGCCAAATATGTTTCTGAGAGATTAGCAGAATGACAAATACATAATGATAATAAAAACTTAAGAACGATGGAATGGAACAGGTTAAAACATATAATTGCAGTTGTAAATAAAACTTCTGGGATCTGTATGACTGCTTTTTCTAGCAAAATGATGGTTGTTCTATGTGCTTAATTCTCACGACAGTAAAAATAGGACACAAAATATTTTATGTTACAAATCTATATAATTTATGAAAAGTAAAAATGAAGTTATTTCTGGGCAACTAAATCTCCGTGCTTGTCACTGAATATTCTTCAATGTCCAAGCTCGCCAGCTCCAAGTCTCCGCCTTACACTGCATACAAATCAGAACTTTATTCCACCACATAAAGCTAGCAAATTAATTAAAATATCAGATGAACTTAAGGAATACTAAAACTCTCGACTAAAATGATCAATCAAATTGAAAATCGAGAACAAATACTTTGACCAATCAATTCTAAGTGTTACCACAATTCACTCGTACCCCCGCGAATTGCGAATTGGATCACGCGTTACGAAACATGGAACACTAGCAATCCCTAAAAATCTTAACTATTTTCACCTAAAGTATATCATTACAGAAGGGGAGATTAGATTCAAATTTGCCAAGTTACATCAATTCTTAGGATTATTTACATTTAAATGTTGCATATATTGAGCTCTTTGTACTTTATGTTTGCCAGATATGGTAAAACTCCTATAAAGTATCTAAAGAAGCCGACCCTTCGCGTACCGAATTCCATAGGTATGGCATTCCGCATTACCGTTCCACTAACCGGAACGATCCGCGATCCATGTAACTTGGGACTTCTAACTTCCTCAGGCTAATTAGGCTAATTAGGAATCGATCAATTGGTTCCAACTTTTTTTTTTTGAGAAAATGTTTTGTCGTCAACCGGATTTGAACCCGGGACCTCATGCAGGGGCTTCCAACGCTTAGCGATTAGTAGTTGATTCTGAACCATCGTAGGTTCGCAAAAAAAATCATCAGTGCCCGCTTATGAAATAATAATGCTGTCAGTATCAACACAAATGTAGAAAAGTTTAAAATTTGCTCGTCTTTTCTAGGATGTGAGCACCTTGAGATGATCTACAAGATAAGGACAGTCAATGAAAAGCCCTAAATGCAGCAAAACGGTACAAGTAACTCATCGCCAATGAGAGATGAACTCAGCCTTCAAGAAGTGGTACTATCATACATGGGCTTTGGAATGAGGGGAAAGAGTGAAGACAACTAGGGAAGGTAAAATAGATTGGAACAAGCTACAGCTGGTCATGTGCTATGGCTGAAGCTAGAAAAGCACGGGTGAATTCTTTCTTGCTGGAGATGACACTTTAAACAGCCACAGTGATCCTCTATTTATGCTTACAATATTCCAAATACAAGTAAAATTGGTGGCTTCCTTAACAGACATCAGCAGAAATTCAGGGGGAAGATCAAAAGGTGGAATTTTGTAAGAAAAGATCATGGGCATAGCAGCAAATTGCCTTGTGGTCCTAATAAGAGAACCATAGGGGGCACTCAGTATAAACGGTTTAGTTTAGTTTACTACACCAGATAATACATACATAGACTAATAGATAAATCTAAATGCAAATTAAAATAATAAATTGATGCTACAGGGTAAGACAAGATACCTACTAATTAATTTAGTATATTGCTTCCTCGTACTTATCGAGCTTTTTGGGGTACCTTTTAGATGAAGTGAATAGTATATTAACCAGAACGGGCAAATCTGACTTTTGCCCAACAGGGTTCAACGGTGTGGCATTACTTTACCAATGTCATTCTCTCATTGCTGTTGGTAAGGAAAAATTGCACAAATTAAAGAACTACGCAGCAGTCGTTTGTAGACTGCAGGACTTAGAGACCACTCTGCTTCCCCACTTTCATTGGGTATCTTTTACAGATTTATTACTGAGCAACTACTGCACTCCCCTGAGCCCTCTCCAGTTTGGAGCTGCTGCAAGTGTGCAGCATGTGTATATATATATATTTCTTCCGTCTTAGACTGGGGAGAGTTTATTATTTATCATTTGCGACTCTGAAGTATGACTTTTTTTAGTTAACCTGTCATCAATATTCCGGCGCACGCATTCCATTAGTGCAAGTGGGCATAAAGGGCACAAGACTCTAACAGAAGGTTCAGCTGGATAATGCTCACAAGTGAAGACAAAAAGAAGTACCGCATAGCTATGCATAAAAGTGATTGTACTTCCTGCCCCATTCTATTATCTATGGTACTAACCAAATCAGTCATAAATGTTCCCATTTTTAATAATTATTCATGCCGAGAAACTTTTGCAATCCCCCCCCCCCCAAATCTATTGTTTCCACCATGCTTTCCCTAGTGAAGAAATCAATCACTCTGACCCGTGTTTCGAAAGTAACAACACTCATGAAGATCTAAGAGGTAACACATTCTTCATGACATTCCTTATGTCAGAAGAAATATTTAGACGTCTTGGGCCTTCTATTTAGTCAGATAGTTACAGGAACCTAACTATTGCAGATAGCACAAAAGTGGGCAGGAATCTGAATTGCTAACATTTCAGAATTTGCTATATTACATTAGCCAAAACAGGACTTTTGAGGGATAAATATCACAGAAGCCAAAAAGCTCTTGGGCACGAAAAATATACTATTAGCTTGCAATGACATCAACTTTTATCAAGGAAAATAAAAAACAAATATAATCTTATAACTGTGAATCGGGTCAGATTGTATATATGTTACCTAGTATGAATGACATGGCCTAAAAATGACGGAACTTCCTTGTAGCAATTTAGTCCGCCCTAAAAGAGATTAAATTGCTGAGGACCTCTTGCACTGCAGGTCGGGCACATGGGTTGTGATCCAGGAGGGTGTTGAGGGTCATGGTAGAATTCATTTCTGCACCAAACACATAGAGAAGTAACCTGATTCCTGGCAGAGATATTCAGGGAGAGACAATCCTTCTCAAGCCAGAAAGGGGAATCAAAAGCTTGACCCATCTCTGTGTTATACGACATTTGCTTGTTATCTCCTGGAAAAGAATTTGAATTCTGCATTGTAAGGAAACTGAACTCGACAGGTTCACTGTGACCTGTTTGTGCAACTCCAAAATCTGGCATATTGTCATACTTCCCACTCCCTCCTAGGAACAAACTTTGATCCTGTTCCAGAAATAACAATGTCAGTCAGCAAAAAACTAACCTAGATTAAGGGTTGCTAACATTTCATAGCCTAAGGGACTCAGATTCACTACCAAGTAAGTTAAAAATTTCACAAAGACGGATCAAAACGAGAAAGAATTCGAAAACTTGGAAAAAAACTCAATGCATTTGTCAACACGGGGTTTAACTTTTGAGACCATCAAACATAAAATCAACAAGTCTATGGATGAGTGGATGCCACAGCTATAAAAGACTATTGATGAAATACCTCCTGTATGAGATGCCACGATAAACCTTGCGAGAAAATCAAATTTTAGTTGGTAAGAAAGGGACAATACGTATCTCAGTTTGTCAAGGATATATATGATGGGATGTTTTCACTTTGCTATACTGACAGGAACTGAATCCAGATCATTGGTTCCATACCTTATCTGAAATCTCATTGAAGGAGGAAAACCAATTTGAAGATTGGCCCTGCTGTGTTGGAGTGCCTGCTAAAGTACCCTGCAGGAGATTTTCTTCACGCATTCTCCACATATTGCCAGGCATGACATTGCAATCTGGTTGAGCAGCATTGCTGCCGAATCCAATTGTTAACTGGTTGTGCCCAGAATTTGCAAGCCCAGAATTTGCTATCTGATTTCCCATTGGCCTGTTCCAAACTCTACTACTACTACCAACGTCAGCCCCACTCAAGTTATTTTTATCATTGCATGTTTCGGCATAATACAATGGATTTAGCAAACTCTCCCGCCTCATGTCCTGTCCTCTTGTGCGGTTATTCGCATTCACATTAAATCCAAAATTGAATGGTTGCTGAACAGGAACATTATGCATCACATCAGAAATTCTGCAGTCATCATTGCCGAAACCAAGAATTAACCCATTATTGTTGACATTCTGAAACTTGTCAGCTCTAGGTTCCCGGATGGAGCTTGTAGGAACTCTGTTCATAGCATACACATCGGTAAAGCTTTTCTCCAGAGTAGACTGAGTAAGAAAACCATTATCTAGACTACCGATTTGCTTTGGTAATTCCCTTGAGCTACTGCAGACTCCAGTCAACATATTGTCATCAAATGTCTTTCCATTAGGGAACAGAGCAAGTGAACCAATGTCGTCGAGATTCATGGTCTCCGGGTTCAGTGGATGGTGACCAATACCGAAAACAGGTTCGTTGTTGCAATAAGGTTGGCTTTCCCCAAGCTTGTTCTCTTTCAACATCATTGTAGAGACGTTATTCACTTCAAGTTCAACAGGGTGTTGTTGCTCATAACCAGATAGAATGAGAGAACTGCTTCCGGACCTCATTTCTTGCACATGTTCCTCCACTGGACAAACAGTAACCATACTATCATTCACTTCTGTATCACGCGATCGCTCTTTCCAAGATGAATCATCCAAACAGATTTCAGAATTCTCCTGTTCAGCATTGGTAACAACGTCTGCATCTGTTCCAGGTTGAACATTCCCACAACCTAACATTACCGCTTTGTTCCCCTCGTCAAATATGGTGTTCATTTCTAGTTTGGAAACAGAGTTGGTAGTCACCTTGAAGATATCATTGACACAAAATGTTTCCATAATATTGTTTTCAGAACCTTTCTTTTGCTTGCTGTCTGCAGGTGCAGCACCTGAAACCTCAAGCACTTCACCAGAATTGCGACATTGGTCATCACCACTGCCTTCAGCGGGCAGACAGCTCTGAGGGCTATCTTCTTGCATGCATTCTCTACCACCATCCTCGCCAAGCTCAGCGCGATAACTACATAAATCATGACCTAGATCATCATGCTTTGAATCAAGCTTAGCGTTGTCAATTGTGGCACGACAACCCACATCCTCCGAATTCCCAGCAATGCATGGATTTTGAGCTAACAGAGTAGTAGACATAAAAGTATCTGAAATCGCTCCCCCATTCGACTTCTCGACACAGACAAGGTCACCATCTACACTGGTTTCAGCACCGGATATTTTCTCATCGGCCGAAGGAGAATGAGGAAGGTTTTCAAATTGTGTTTCTAGTCCAATGGGAGTATCCTTAGATATGCAGGCAGTAGTCTCATTATTACCAGCAATGTCATCATCAAATTCGGTATCTATAATAGAGTCTAAGCAGATACTAAGTTGGGCAGCATCCGCAACACCACCCGCATCTATAGTACCCAAACAATCTCGCTTCTGATTGTCTATAGAGTGCTCCGAAGAAGTAACTTGCTCTTTTTCTCCGGAGTTAGAGTTTTGTTTGTCATGCGAGAAAACTGTTGTTTCCGGGATGCACCTTTCAGTATGGTGTTCTGTATCTGAACTAGCTTCCAATTTACTCTGAGGTGAAGCAGGTTTTATTTCATTATCAGCATTGCCATCAATCGCCGTTACAGTCTCAGAGACATCCATAATAGTTGTTTGCAGCACAGACCCCTCTGCAAGAACTTGAGAAGAAGATACATGATCATCACTTTTATGAAAACTTAGAACACCAGGCGATAACTCGTCATTCTTCATGTGGTGTCTTTTATGTGCCCCAACATGCCCATTGTAACGGTTCCTTTCACTAAATGCCTTGTGACAGAACTGGCACTGATATTTTCCCCCACTGATTATAACCCCATCAGTGATGGATGTAGCAAACTTGGATCTCTTTCTCCTATGGGATGATAACTGGTGGAGCAATAAGTCATCCTTCTCAGTGAAAGTCATGGGACACTTGCTACAGTTCAATACCTCTCCCATTTGGGACTTCACAGGACTCCCGACTTCCGGAATGACTTGCTCTTTGTGACCATTTACATTAGCAGAAGCCGGGGGTGAACAAGAAACAAGGTCTACTCCTTTATCCATTACTTCTACTGCAACACTTGCAGCCTGTGAAATAATATCATAAGTCAAAAGGTATAAAGGAAAGAACAAAAATACTATGAAATATAGCAGATAAACAAACCGTTGGAGGAGTCGACTGAATTTTCTCACTACTTTCAGCACCATTCAGCTGATATGGATCAGGGAGTCCAAAAAGGGAAAGCAAATATGAGGAAACCTCCTTGCATGAAACAAATTGCCTCCCGTTAGGACTGTATATGACCAATTAAAGAAAATTGTGTCAGTAAAGAAAGCAACATAAAAAGAAAATAAAAAAGTTAAAAGACTCATCGCAACAAACAAGTTCATGTGCTATAATTTTTACAAAGCACCTGCCTCAGTGAGGGCATGTGCCTGCAATTGTAGAAGCATAAACGAGGATTTCCATTTTCATAGAATATGTCGAGCACAACTAGCTGGGTTGTGTTCAAGATTTCCAAGCTGAGCTTTGATTATATAAACAGAGTAAAAAGTGCGAGGTCGCCACATACTCTAACAGTAAATTGCACGAGTCGTGTCACTGTCAATATGAATCAAGTTTGCACCCAACAAAACTATCGTGAATTTTTTGGAGGTATAGACATGACTTCACTACAAGCAAACACAAGTTCTGAAAAACTTCTGATAACGAAGAACTAAACTTTATGCAACTCCAGAGTTCACATAAACTCGTAAGTACTCGCTATTCTATCCTCAAATAATCCGCCACAAAATGTACAAACACGTGATTTCAAAGAGTGCATCCATGTAAGGAAAAGGCCATAGCGAACAATGAGATCAATTGAGTATACTTAACGGAAATATACAAGTCATTATTATACTGGATATAACTTATAAGCAAAAAAAAAAAACACACACACACACACACAAAGCAAAAGAAAGGAGAAAATAACGGGATGCTTAGGTGATTAAGCTCAGACAGACCCAATAATTTAGTCAACAATGAAAATGTACGAGTCAAATACATGGAAGCATGCAGATAGAGTTATTCAAAAGTATGATTTGTAGTTTTGTACTATCATCTTGGTTCGTGACACTAAAAAAAGGCTTACAGACCTTATCGCAATGATAGTACTCCAAAGACAGATATTGGTGGGAATCCTCTTATAGAAAGGTGCTTATGAAAGACGAGCTGAAGAACAAGAAAGTAGAGACACGCAGGGGCTGATCCAGGAACTTGTTGCAGTGGGGGCTAAAATGAAAATTTTAAACAAAATATAAATAAAATTTAAGATTTTTAAAATTGAGTGGGGGCTAGTGCAATTTTTTTAGGACTAAACTGGAAAAGCTAAGAAATATGAGGGTGAAATTTCAATTTTTTGGAAAGTAGAGTGGGGGCCCCACTACTCATCATGTAGATCCTCCACTGGAGACGCGATATTAATTTGATTAGGATTTTGAGAAGAGTAATGATAAGTAGCCCACTCTCGTAGCCAGAACGGTAGCCCGAATGTGACGTGGCATGCCACTTCAACAAATTGATGAAGGAAAAGAAAAAAAAGAATAACCAGAAAAGACGAGAAATCAAAACAAATTAGAATAAAAATGCATGTAATTAAAAACAAACGAAAAAAAAGAATAACCAGAAAAGACGAGAAATCAAAACAAATTAGAATGAAAATGCATGTAATTAAAACAAACGAAAAAAATGTTTTTTTTTCTCCGTTTCCTCTCTCAATGTGTTGATGCCACGTCACATTCGGGCTACCGTTCTGGCTACGAGAGTGGGCTACTTATCATTTGAGTAGAAATTTTATTTATTCTTTAATTAGTTTTACCAGTACCATGATTAGTATCTCATTAAAAGTAGGCTAAGTTTCAACTATGAAAAAGTTTCATATTCTGCATATATTTTCACTTCTTTAGCCGACTACATTGATATTTCAAATATTTGACTATTGAGATGTTTGATTGAGATTTGGGACTTATCTTGTCCTTTTCTTGCTGTTCTCCAACAGATACTGATGTGACTGACCCATAATTTATTCTCATTAGTAGTAAATTCGAGGTCTGACACATCAGGACTATATTTGTGACATACATCCTCTTCTAGAAAAACAAATACAGTAAAAATCTATATGAGGCCAGTCATAATGTCAAATTGTGTTTTAGGTCCACAACATATCATCTAATAAATCTAATCAAAGCATGAATGTGATACCATTGCGCTAAATTTCATCCGTCTCTTAGCACCCATTCATAATTGACATTTGGATAATATTTCTACATTTCATAGAACAACACTAGGAAGCTTCCACGTGATCTATTTAGTTTTGTTTCATTTTTTCGCTATCAGGTAGGCAGATTTTAGACACATCCTTGGAGGCTTGAGAGGTGTGGATCACATGTTAAAGGAAAGTGAGTCGAGAGTTCTTTGCTAATTGAATACTGAGAAGCCTAATAACCATATAAAAGGGCAGTTTCTGCTCTCTTTTTTTTGGCATGATGGGTTTTCTACTCACAATATTCCTGAAATGGAACATTAATTATGCTTGACAAACGATTTGGTAACAAGGGTGTATTAAATTGATGAAGATCTGAGAGAAAACATACACTGTCCTTGCATTCTTCATGTTCAAGAATTTTGTTCAGTTACGATATCTTTTAATTTTAGTTTCTCATTAGCGATTTAGCTGTTAACTAGCTTTAGGTCTACAAAACTATTTATAGTTGATATTGTTGCATCTTTTTTAGCTTCCCCAAATGAGTAACAACTAATGAGACCGTCGGTTGAAGCCATTCGTGTTTGTGCTCTTGAATTTTATATGCTACAACATAACCTTCTTCCCAAACCCTCAAACACACAACCAACCAGATCTCATAGTGAAACACTCAACTAGAAATCCCCAACAAACATGCTGTAAGATGAGATACTACTAAAAGAAACTAATGAAGAATTTATTTGCAAGAAAGGTGATGCAATAGTGTAAGAGTGGAAGGACAGCACTACACTTCTACATTAAGCTCTACGTTGTGTGTGAAGCCAACTCAAACTATCTCAAAGCTCTATGTTGTTCTTGGCATGTATCTTAACAATGAAACGGATTCCTTCTCCAGGTAATTTTTTATCATTCCTGAAACATCCCTTCATACTGCCTTCTAGAGATGGCCATAATTAAGAAACTATATTAACCCATAACCCTTACATGATCAAAATAAGAAATTTTCAACCAAAGATCAATTAACATGTATCTTAACAATGAAAAGGGACTATATGTATGAGCGAGCGCGCACACACACACACTCTTCAAGAGGTTGAAGGTGTTCCTAACCAGTCAAGGTGTTCCAAACATCTTTTTGGAAACATGTGCCCTCATCCAAAAGTGTAATTTTACCAATTATACCCTTGCTGACCTCTTAACATCTGAAAGACTCAAACCCAACGTCAAAAAACTACACACATCAGTATTAACCTTCAGAAAACAGCTCTCTGTCTAGCGTTTGGGCAGCCACCATGGCAGAGCCAATGTAGTAGACTTAATTGGCTTCACCAGGAAAGAATCAAAAACGCAAAACACTTATCGGCATGGACAATTATTTGGCCTACTCAGAACCAACAGACAGCTAAATAGCTCTTTCCTTACTTCGATGAAAAATCTACTGAAAGGAAATAAATTTAGTGCAAGTTTTACTGGGAATCTGCTTCTAATATGATGCGTCACTTTTGTTAGCCGTGTATATACTAATTCTTAAGTGGAATAGGAACCTGCCATGATTTAGCTGACTCTACAGGATTAATTTACTAGTAAAAAAGGATTTCTTCCCATAGATATAGCTGCTTGCAAATGATTGATATTAATAGTTGTAAGTTAATAAATGGATAGTGTTATATTTTCTTACTCAAATATCTCTTTTGTCTCAGAGATCATGAATCCCTCAAAAAGCAGGATCAGAACAAAAAAACAAGAACTTGGTACATATGTATTCTCAAGGCATGTTAGTTTTCCTTAGCTAAATATTTTCTTTTCTTATAGTGATGTGGGCCATGGTTTTACTTACTCTGAAACTGTGTCCTTTTCATGTTTCTTTTGATTTGTGGTCCAGTTTTTGGTACGTCGGAATAGTGTGAACAGTGTCATTGCATTTTACGAATAATTCTCTCATGTGATAACGCATCATTTGGAAAAACTTGATTGAGGTATTTGTTATTCTGTCCCTTCAATATAGACGCTTAATATGTTTACTCTTTCACCCCCCACACCCGAACCCCAAATACACATATTCTCTATGTTTTTACTTGTACATGTCAGTGCTGTCAACCGCCATGTTCTCTGACGGTTGATCAATATATCACTGAAACATAGCTATTTGTTACGCAGTGTTATCCTATCAAACTATCTAATTATGGAATAGATGGTGAATCTGAAGTTTTCCACTTTGTTACTATAGAAGTGCCACATTATTGGCTATATCTTCTGTTCCTTGGTAGGTTGTACACTAATTTGGTTCTATCAGGTACTAAATTGCATATGATTATTGACAGGCATGTCGAATTTTTACTGTCGGCTTGATTCGCTTGGTAATAAACTGGTAATTCACCAGAGAGATAAGAGTACCGTTGTCATGGATATGGACAATACAATATGGATTGTGGGACGAAAATTAATAAATCCAGTGCAAGTTCTGATAATTAATCTCTAATTTCTCTCATCTTATGTAAAGAGTATGGTATACTGTATACCTACTCAATGGCCACATCAATACCTTGCCTTTCAGTGTGATGATGTATCAAACTTTGATAAGAGTCATATCATCAGTGTAGGGGAGTTCATAAAGGATTAGAATCTTAATGACCAAATATATATGCTACTTACTACTATATGTGTGCGTATGTTCTATTTTACACGTTTACCAAGTTTGTAAACGGACTTACCGCTCATAATACCCCTACCCTCCAATAGAAATTACACTCATGGCCCAACTTCCTCACAAATTACCAAACAATTCAATCACAAATCTTAACCCTCCTGTCATATTTATCAAATTTACCGTTCACATTTTCCACGAACTAAAACTAACCCTATTAAATAAGTACCCAAAATAGTAAACTCCACTGTCACGATTTGATAGACAGTCTTCTACTCAAAAAGATCTTGACGATACTATCAAATTAGTAAATTCTTACAATTTAGTAATCATGTACAGTCCTAGAATAATATGAAGAAGCAAGCTAATTCAATCAATCATGATAACCAGATTCTAAACTAATGGTCCAGTCTACTTCAAGTCCATTCAGATATTTCGTTTGCCCTGTGTCACACTTGTTCACTATGGAGTTCACTCCCCGTCTGTTTCCATTTTTCATGCCTTGAATGCTTGGCCAATCATAGTTTTGGGGGGTATGTGGAGAGGCCGGGGTTCAGCTCCTTGGCTTTGATGTCGGTTTGTGACTGACTAGGTTCCACTCCACATATTCATGGCATGAGGGGATTTCCTTCTCACAATAGTAGATCTTTTCTTGTTACCTAGTTATGCTTATGCATATTACTTGGTTCCACTTAATGCTACTAGTTCGATATGAAAATGCTAAAGAAGTAAACTCATAATGAGATTAGATATGATAAAACTCAAAAAAAGGAACGAAACGTATGTAGCGAAACTGACCTAATGTATCTCCGAACATAAATCCACACAACTCCTTCTTTCTTCTTGAGAGAAAGCAAGAGCTTCCAACCTTTCGGCAACACGTCTCCAAACTCGCCCGCATCGACAATTCTCTTCTTCTTCCTCCTACTACCCCACTGGCCATTCAAACCCTTGAGAAACTCCAACAACTCCACATCCGTTCCGAAATTCTCAGTCCTCTTCTGCAATTCAAAACCAAAAGGATTCTCCAAAGTCCCCAGAGCCACCAGATCAACCGCATTCCCATGTCTGTCCGCAACCTCCTTGTCCCTGTCAACAACAATATTATCCCCATTCTCATACACAAGCGCCGGCGCCGGCGCTGCTACTTCTGCCGCCGATGCCACTGCTCTGTTTTCATTCTTTCTGGGTCTTCCTCTTTTCCTCTTCCCTGCAATACCCACATTCGGATTTGCCTCGATTTTCACCGGATCTATGTAATCGACTTCAATTGGGATCAACTCATCGCCGGTGGCCGCCGATGCCACTGCTCTGTTTTCATTCTTTCTGGGTCTTCCTCTTTTCCTCTTCCCTGCAATACCCACATTCGGATTTGCCTCGATTTTCACCGGATCTATGTAATCGACTTCAATTGGGATCAACTCATCGCCGGTGGCCTCAGGGGCAAAGAGCTTCTTTAACAGCCTGATGACAGGGGCTCGGAGGGGAGGGGTGCGGCGGTGGACGGCGGCGGCGGACGAGGATTCGGGACGGAGGGGAGAGTATGTCTGTTGCCGGCTGCCAGCGGACTCGTTGAAGACGGAGCGGTCAATTTTGGGGATGACGACGTCGTCGCAGCGATGGGGATCGAATGCGGAGTCGGAGCAGAGGGAGAGGGCGTACAGATCGGATTGTGAGAGGAGGCGGAGATCCACGGTGGCGATCGACTCCAGACGGAGGCGGTCGGAGGAGGGATCTACACTGCCAGAAGCCATGGTGAGGGGGAGGGAGGGACAGAGTGGTGTGAAAAGATTGGTTTGAAGAATTTGAGAAGACGATGGTGTGTATGAATAGGGATGGCAACGGATCGGGTTTGGATCGAATCAGCCTAAATCCAGATCCGATCCATAAGGTTTCGGATTGGATCAGATTCAGACCGGATTTTGTCGGATCGAATCGGATTATTCATCGGATCATGGCGACCAGAATTTTAAGTTCACCTAACCTAAGATGATTATGAATTAGAATCAAAACTGCATTAGCATACACTTTATATCAATATTTTTTTTTTCAATTTATTCACAATAAAAATATAGATGTATCAAACTTAGGTCGTTATATGAAGTAAACATAGTAAAATTTGTATAAGTAATTATATTAATACAAGTATATTATTGAATTTATTAGGTATGATAACCTAATCGGATCGGATCGGGTTTCACGGATGACTTGTGATCCATATCCCATCCATTTATAAACGGATCAGATCAGATCTGCTTCATTAGGGTCGGATCATGTCGGATATCGGATCGGATCGGACTCAATTGCCATTGCCATCCCTATGTATGAATTGAGTTATACGAGTGAGAACTTAGGGTGGGTAATTGAGAATTCTTATACATGAGGGGGGCGGGGTTGTTATTTTACTTATTTCAAGGGGTTGAGTGCTTTAACCCCCACACTTTTAAGTTCATTGAACTTGTTATAAAATTGTCGTTTTCCATCCTCTTGTGACAACTTGCATGCATATTCATCGTCCCAGAACGCAAAATACAGCTCTTCGTTATACTTCGCTCTCTGAGCACCCATTCATAATTGACATTTGGATAATATTTCTACATTTCATAGAACAACATTAGGAAGCTTCCATGTGATCTATTTTGTTTTGTTTCATTTTTTGCTATCAGGTAGGCAGATTTTAGACACATCCTTGGAGGCGTGAGAGGTGTGGATCACATGTTAAAGGGAAGTGAGTCGGGAGTGCTTTGCTAATTGAACACTGAAAAGCCTTATGACCATATAAATGGCCAGTTTCTGCTCTCTCTTTTTGGCATGATGGGTTTTCTACTCACAATCTTCCTGAAATGGAACATAAATTATGCTTGACAAACGATTTGGTAACAAGGGTGTATTAGATTTGATGAAGATCTGAGAGAAAACATACATTGTCCTTGCCTTCTTCATGTTCAAGAATTTTGTTCAGTTATGATATATTTTAATTTTAGTTTCTCATTTAACCTATGAGCGATTTAGCGGTTAACTAGCTTTAGGTCTACAACACTATTCATAGTTGATGTTGTTGCATCTTTTCTTAGCTTCTCCAAATGAGTAACAACTAATGAGACCGTCGGTTGAAGTCATTCGTGTTTGTGCTCTTGAATTTTATATGCTACGACATAACCTTCTTCCCAAACCCTCAAACACACACCCAACCAGATCTCATAGTGAAACACTCAACTAGAAATTCCCAACAAAACATGCTGTAAGATGAGATAATACTAAAAGAACTAATGAAGAATTTATTTGCAAGAAAAGTGATGCTATAGTGTAAAAGTGGAAGGACAGCACTACACTTCTACATTAAGCTCTACGTTGTGTGTGAAGCCAACTCAAACCAACTCAAAGCTCTATGTTGTTCTTGGCATGTATCTTAACAATGAAACGGATTCCTTCTCCAGGTAAATTTGTATCATTCCTGAAACATCCCTTCATACTGCCTTTTAGAAATGGCCATAATTAAGAAACTATATTTAACCCATAACCCTTACAAGATCGAAATAAGAAGTTTTCAACCAAAGATCAATTAACATGTATCTTAACAATGAAAAGGAACTATATGTATGAGCGCGTGCGCACACTCTCTTTACAAGGTTGAAGGTGTTCCTAACCAGTCAAGGTGTTCCAAACATCTTTTTGGGAACATATGTTCTTAACCAAAAGTGTAAGTTAACCAATAAAACCCTTTCTGACCTCTTATCTGAAAGACTCAAACCCCGTGTCAAAAATCTACACACGTCAGTATTAACCTTCAGAAAACAGCTCTCTGCATACCGTTTTGGCAGCCACCATGGCAGAGCCAATGTGGTAAACTTAATTGGCTTCATCAGGAAAGAATCACAAAAGCAAAACACATATCAGCATGGACAATTATTTGGCCTACTCAGAACCAACAGACAGCTAAATAGCTCTTTACTTAGTTGGATGAAAAATCTACCGAAAGGCAAAAAAATTAGTCCAAGTTTTACTGTGAATCTGCTTCTAATATGATGCGTCACTTTTGTTAGCTGTGCACATACTAAATCTCAAGTCAAATATGAGTTAGCCGTGTCCCTTTCATATTTCTTTAGATTTGTGTTCCAGTTTTTGGTACGTCGGAATGGTGTGAACAGTGTCATTGCATTTTATGAATAATTCTCTCATGTGATAATGCATCATTTGGAAAAACTTGATTGAGGTATTTGTTATTCTGTCCCTTCAATATAGACGCTTAATATGTACACTCTTTCACCCCCCACACCCGAACCCCAAATTCACATATTCTCTATGTTTTTACTTGTACGTGTCAGTGTTGTCAACTGCCATGTTCTTTGACGGTTAATCAATATATCTCTGAAACATAGCTATTTGTTATGCAGTGTTATCCTATCAAACTATCTAATGATGGAATAGATGACGAATCTCAAGTTTTCCACTTTGTTACTATAGAAGTGCCACGTTATTGGCTATATCTTCTGTTCCTTGGTAGATTATGTAGGGGTGTAAACGGTTCGGTTTGGTGCGGTTTGTGCGAAAACCATAAACCAAACCGATTACATCGGTTTACTAATTTTGTAACCAAACCAAACCATTTGAAAGGATGAACCGAACCGAACCAAACCGAAACAATTCGGTTTGGTTCGGTTTGGTTCGGCTCGGTCGGTTTGCATAAACATTATTGAATGGATATCATCACACTGCATTGTCAACAAATTTCAATTTTTTAAGAAATAAAAAGATTAAATAGACATAAAAGTAAACTTGCACGACTATCATTTATGATGGAACGTGAGAGAAATGGAAAAGATTAAGATTAATATGATGATTTTAATTGAATCTATCTACTTGTGCTCTATGTTTTTAGATTATTTAATATTTTTTAAGAATATACATTTTAACAAAAGTACATTAGGCACATATCGGTTCGGTTCGGTTTGGTGCGGTGTGATATTTTTACAAACCGAAAACGAACCGATTAGACCGGTTTGTGAAAATTTGAACCATTCATAAACCGAACATCCAAAAAACACCGTCCAAAACCATGCATTTTATGAATAATTCTCTCATCATTATACACTAATTTGATTCTATCAGCTACTAAATTGCATATGATTATTGACAGGCATGTCTTTACTGTCGGCTTGATTCGCTTGGTAATAAACTGGTAAATTCGCCAGAGAGATAAGAGTAGCGTTGTAATGGATATGGACAATACAAAATGGATTGTGGAACGAAAATTAATAAATTCAGCGCAAATTCTGATAATTGTTCTCTAATTTCTCTCATCTTATGCAAAGAGTATGGTATATTGTATACCTAATCAATGGCCACATCAATACCTTGCCTTTCAGTGATGATGTATCAAACTTTGATAAGACTCATAGCATCAGTGTAGGGGAGTTCATAAAGGATTAGTATCTTAATGACCAAATATATATATATATATATGTATATATATATATATATGTATATATATATGTATATATGTATATATATATATATATATATTCAAACGGTCAGTACTACTGCTACAACCAATTACTTAAAATATAAATATTTAATGTTTATCCAATTAATGCAAAGTAATTTAGCTGACCATTAATGCATTCCTTGGAATATCCAGTAGTTACTCGTATAGGAATTCTTCTTCAGGTTGTTGATAGGTTCTTTCTTTCTTTTTCACTGTGGTACTTAACAATCTAGCCATTTCCATCAGCCATGTGACATCTCATTTTTTACTTTAAGAGACTCGGGTGTTTCCAATTAGTAAATATTAAGAAGTAATTCATTTATAACCAGAACATATACAGTACTAACAGATAATTAGCTAAGTTTTAACTAGTTTAAGCTTTAGCTAAGACGTGTTTTACTTTTTTTCTCCAGTAGTGTAATGTATATTTTACATGAACTTGTAAATATACAAATAATTAAAACATTTATATATTAATAAAGTACGAGAGAGATAGACACAATGATTTTAACTACCTAATTTGTATCTAGCCACTAGTAGAGAGCAGGATACATAATATGTAAAAGATTGAGTCAATTGGAGCTCATTATTCTACCTGCTTATTTATATTTTAACTGAACTGAATTATTACCTAACCGATTGGAGATGCTCTCATCGGGAACGTTACAGAGTATCTAAACACGGTTGCAGAGAGGCATTTTGTAGAACGGAATAATCAGAATGTAGACTGAACCTTCATTGCTCTTTAGGTCCTCCTTCCATTTATACATCCACGAAATTATTCATTGGTACCAGAACCTTCAGTTTCTTGGTATCTATAACTATTGCAGACACATTTTCAATCTTCTATATCGCAACTTCATTGAGTATAACTGATATAATGGACTGGTGCTCTTTCGATAACCTTCTCTCTCACACACACATACAGGTATGGGTCTGCAGTGACAGGGATCAAGAATTTGGTGCAATTCTTTCTTCATGTTTCGAGGATGAAACTGAAAACTGATTAATCCGTGAAATTAAGATTTAACTTGGCTTTGTTAATCGGGAGAATATCTCCCTTAAGTTTCTTTCTAGTTTCTCTCATGTAACCCTGACTTAGCTACTGATAATGTGGCATTGTATTGCTCAGGGCTCGTCAATTTGGATGGATCTGATCCAATATGTTGCTTAATGCCTCATTAAGAAGATACAGATAGCAGAAAAGGGGAAAATTTTACTATTGGAGTGATTTATTGAACTTCATTGTCGGGTTAGTCAAAGCCTTTCAATATGTCAATGCAGGCAAGCATCCTTGTTCATAATAGACAGGTCTCTGATCTGTCTCTTCCTCTCTCCTGGAACAAATAGGTTTGGTATTTCCAATGGAAAATATGTCTATATGTGAGAACTGACAAAGTAGTAAGCCAATAAATAAGCTTGTGCTGCAAACTACATAAGAGTGATTGACAGCTTGCATAAACTGGTATCTGAATAAAGAGATCTCTTCTTTAATAGTACAAAAGAGAAATGTTGCATGTTTATGCTGATGAGTATAATTTTTGTTTTAAATTTGTTATTATTATGAGCTGCAAGGTAGTTCGCCTTCCTTTACCAACATCATAGCCATTTAAACTATTTCAATTACCTATTTGTTTACACGTGCCTCCCACTTTCAGATTCCTAACTATCCAGACAATGAAATGTTTTGGCAGGTGGGTAATCAACTTGGATTTTCTAAAAAAAAAAACAAATTCTAACAGTCATAGGAGGGGTGGCTAGAGATGCTTTTGGCAATAGGTTATGGGGCTTCAAACAGTTCTTGGTTTAGATACCTCATCAGTAGTCTGTCAAGGTGAAACTTTTGTAATATTGACATATGTATGTGTAGGTAGCCCACAAAAGATAGTTGATTTTGTTTTGATAAACTTGCATTTATAATCAAGCTCACTGATCAGAGAGATGAAGTTTAGGCTGCAAGAGAATGGAGGAATTATCCCACAGGGAAGCTAACCATGTTTGGTACTGCTTAGCAAAACCTATGTTTTATTAAACTTGTCAACTTTGTATTACTGGACGATTTACTTTACCCATGGTCTTTCCAAACATTATTACCAATAAGGGGTTATTTACCAAACACATGCCATTTCATGAAAATGCCAAACGAAGAAATTACGCTTTTACAAGTAAACGTCAGATGAGATGACGTTTTAAAGATTCTAGTACATGATGTGGGAAGACGTCAACTCATTCGACACTTCCAAAATGAGAACGACATTTGGATTGACATTTTTAACTTTACATTGGTAAAACTTGAAAAACGCCACTTGGATTGACTTTTTAAATCTTAAAGTGTATATGCGTTTGGTAATAAGTTAGACAATCTCATGTTGCCAATAAAGTTCAGAAAGGCCAATGATATAGTAAATAGCCTCAAGTACTAGCTAGCTTTGTACGGACCGCTTAGAAGAAAAACCCATATACTGTATCCATTTGACACGATTAGACTAAGTTGCCACTATTTAACCGTATGTCTGACATGTTTGGTAACCCTGTTTTTAAAGATGCTTGTAGAGAAGTGATATTTTCAATAAGAACATGTTTGTCTGTGCATTTTTTCAGCTTGATGTTAAACGTTTTTTCCCCCAAGAAAACAGCCGTTTAAATAAACACAGATTTTTGGCGCATTTCATATAGATTTTGCTGATATTTTTTAATGTGAGTTGGAACTAGACGGGCTCCCATATTGTGAAGGATGTAAGTGACAATACAAAGGAATATAAGTATTCAGCTTCTAACGCTGCTTAACGTGCAAACAAATCATTGTCTTCAACTTAACAATAACAACGATATCACGTGCATATCATATGCTACTTAATACGTATGTTCTATTTTACACCTTTACCAAGTTTGAAAACTGACTTACCGCTCAGGGCATCTCCAACCCTATGGGGGGAGGGGGAAAACCGTATATACGGTCCATGTCCAACCCTATGGGGGGAGGGGGTGCTATGGGGAGAAATTTTGCCTTCGGTGTGGCATGGTTAGGGGGGATTTCCCCCTGGACATCCCCTCCCCCTCCCCCTACATGGAGTGATGAATTAATTCAATATTTGACAATATTAATGACACTTAGTAATTTTTTATAATTATATCATATATATTTGTTATGATTAATAACTTTTATTTCATTTTTATTATGGATAAAAAAAAAATTACTCACGATTGTTGAAAAGTATATTTACGAAAGGTCATCATTATCTTATTTTGTTCAAAATTTATTAAAACTTATCTTTTATGCAATTAACAATTATAATTATTAAATTTAGAAACACGATTAAAAAAGCGTCGACTTTATTGAATCACAACTATACAAAAATAGTATTCAGATACAAAGCAAATATTGCCATTTATTGTGCATAATTACTTTTATTAGTATTACTAATTTATTTTTAAATAATTAAATATATATTCAAAATTATTTTTGTTGGGTGGGAGGAAAGGAATGGGTTGGAGATGAGTAGTTGTTTGGGGGAGGGGGAGGGGGAAAATGGTGGGCCGGTGAGGTAAGGGGGAAGGGGAGGGGGAAAATGAAATGTGTTGGAGATGCCCTCATAATACCCCTACCCTCCAATTGAAATTACACTCATGCCCAACTTCCTCACAAATTACCAAACAATTCAATCACAAATCTTCACCGTTCCTGTCAGATTTATCAAATTTACCGTTCACATTTTTCAGGAATTGAAACTAACCCTATTAAATAAGTACCCAAAATAGTAAACTCCCCTGTCACGATTTGATAAACAGTCTTCTACTCAAAAAGATCTTCCTACCCTTGACGTTACTATCAAATTAGTAAATTCTTACAATTTAGTAATCATATACAGTCCTAGAATAATATGAAGAAGCAAGCTAATTCAATCAATCATGATAACCAGATTCTAAACTAATGGTCCTGTCTACTTCAAGTCCATTCAGATATTTCATTTGCCCTGCGTCACACTTGTTCGTTATGGAGTTTACTCCCCGTTTGTTTTCATTTTTCATGCCTTGAATGCTTGGCCAGTTCATAGTCTTTGGGGGATGTGGAGAGGTCGGGGTCTAGCTCCTTGGTTTTGATGTGGGTTTGTGACTGACTAGGTTCCACTCCACAATTGTAGATTTTTCTTCTTACATAGTTATGCTTATGTTCCACTTAATGCTACTAGTTCGATATGAAAATGCTAAAGAAGTAAACTCATAATGCGGTTAGATACGATAAAAACTCAAAAAAGGAATGAAACATATGTATCGAAACTGACCTAATGTATCTCCGAACATAAATCCACACAACTCCTTCCTTCTTCTTGAGAGAAAGCAAGAGCTTCCAACCTTTCGGCAACACGTCTCCAAACTCGCCCGCGTCGACAATTCTCTTCTTCTTCCTCCTACTACCCCACTGGCCATTCAAACCCTTGAGAAACTCCAACAACTCCACATCCGTCCCGAAATTCTCAGTCCTCTTCTGCAACTCAAACCCAAAAGGATTCTCCAAAGCCCCCAGAGCCACCAGATCAACCGCATTCCCATGTCTGTCCACTACCTCCTTGTCCCTGTCAACAACAACATTGTTAACATCATTCCCATTATTCTCATACACAACAACCTCCATTGGTTTCGGCACTGCCACTTCAGCTCTGTTTTCATTCTTTCTGGGTCTTCCTCTTTTCCTCTTCCCAGTAACACCCACATTCGGAATTGCCTCAATTTTCACCGGATCACTGTAATCAACTTCAGTTGGTATCAACTCATCGCCGGTGGCTTCAGGAGCGAAGAGCTTCTTCAGGAGGGTGATAATTTGCGAATTCTCTGCACGTTCGGGGTCGGTGGTGTCGGTTGAGGATTTAGGGGCGCGGAGGTGAGGGGTGCCACGGCGGACGGCGGCGGAGGAGGATTCGGGCTTGGCGAGACGGAGGCGAGAGTAGGTCTGTTTGCGGCTGCCGGCGGACTCGTTGAAGACGGAGCGGTCGATTTTGGGGATGACGACGTCGTCGCAGCGGTGGGGATCGAATGGGGAGTCGGAGCAGAGGGAGAGGGAATACAGATCGGATTGCGAGAGGAGGCGGAGATCCACGGTGGCGATCGACTCTAGACGGAGGCGGTCGGAGGAGGGCTCTACACTGCCAGAAGAAGCCATGGTGAAGGAGGGAGGGAGAGAGTGGTGTGAAAAGATTGGTTTGAAGACGATGGTGGTGTATGAATTGAGTTACGACGAGTGAGAAGATAGGGGAGGTAATTGAGAATTCTGTTTCATGAGGGGGTGGGGTTGTTATTTCGCTTATTTCATGGGGTTGAGTAGTTTTTTATTGGGCCATCCACTTTTAAGTTCATTGTACTTTGCCACTTCTTCTAAATTGTCTTTTTTCATCCTCTTTGTATCTGGCATGCATATGAACTTATCTGAACTAAAGCTCTTCGTTATACTTCGCTCTCCAAGTACAGTTGTTCACCACTTCTTCTATATCATGGGATCGTCCTGAAATAATTTTGACGAATAGATAAAATAAAATGTTTTACATTTCAAATTTATGTTTTATAACTTGTAACGGCCTAGTATAAATTTTAGTTTTTGTGTTACTCAATCTTTACCAAGCTCATTTGATTTGTTATATCTGTTGGTCCTTTGCGAGAAAAAACACACACAAACAACTGTTAGCATATATGATTGATTGTGATTTCCTAATCTATGTTATTACCTTATATATACAAGTGTATATATGTAGGACATCATCTACGCCGCCAAACCCATCAGACTGCGTGTCACCACCATTGTTCATCAAAAAGTCTCGCCTCCCTTGGACCCTTGGAGTCCAATCCCCGTCAGAAGAGCACAACGTCACCGGTGAAGAAGACCTCGTGAACACCTCCATTCTCGAATTGACGAACTAGATTTTCTCTGGTTTTCTCTTGCAGTGAATCGGATCGAATCAATTGCGACGATTCTGAGATAAATCGGCGCAATCGGCGAATCAACTGTGACTATTGGCTGGCGAATTGGCAAAGCACAACCCAAATCGTCGTTGGCGCACCACCACCATTGTCCATCAGAGAGGCGACCAACGATTTGACTTGGGTCGACTGTTTTTCGCTACCTGTAAACAGAGACGATTCGATTATCCACTCGACCTTCACCACCGTCGGGTTCACATAGATGACTGTGAGACATATGTGAGACATCAGAAGAAGAGATTTGGGTGATTAATTAAGTTTTGTGCTTTTTGCACTGGCGACCCTCATGTTTCTGAATATTTCTTAAAACTCCCAAATTGGAATTGGCAGAGCCACTTTTTCATCTTCTAGACGATAGTCTTTTTCTTCTTTATTTTTGGGTGATTGATTCATTTGCGGTGTTCATTAATGGCTTGTTACAACAAATGCTCTAGTAGTGACGATTATTGCTCGTATTGTCATGCTAGTGGACATGGGCTTTTGTATTGTCCAATTCGTCACTGTCGATTCTGTGGACAGAAGAAGCCAGGTCCAAGCATCGTCATATTCTTGATACAGCTCGCGCTCTCCTTATTTCTTCCTCATGTCCTGAACGTTTTTGGGGTGAAGCTGCTTTGACTGTGGTCTATACCATCAATCGGGTTCCTACCCCTGTTATTCAAAACATGACTATGTATGAGAAGCTATATGGTATATCTCCAGAATATTCGTCTCTTCGAGTTTTTGGCACTGTATGTTTTGTTCTTCTTCATCCTCACGAGCATAGTAAGTTGGAGCCGCGATCACGGATATGTTGTTTTCATGGCTATGGAATTGAACATAAGGGATATCGTTGTTGGGATCCAATTTCGAAGCGCCTTTTTGTTTCTCGTCATGTGGCATTCTGGGAGCATAAGATGTTTTCTTCGGTCTCCTCTTTTGATGTGTCTACAACTGTCGATCGCCCTGTTCTTTCTAATCCGTTCTTTGACTCGTTCTCTGATGACTTTTTAGTGGATTCTTCTGAGCCATTGCAGAATCCTGCGACACATCCTGTGTCGGCTCCTGAACTTGTTCCCGAACAAGCTCCATCTCATGATGATACTTCTGCTTCTCCTGGAGGAGTAACTTCTGCCGAAACTTTCTCAGATGAATATGTTCCTAATGTTGTTGAGACATCTTCTACACCCAACAGTGAGTCTTCTTCTACTATGCCTTACATGTTCGTTGATCTGATAGAGAACGCAATACTCCTACTTGGCTTCGAGATTACCATTGTTATTCTACTATTATTCAGCACCATGAGCCTCGCTCTTATCGTGAGGCTAGTTCTAATCCCATTTGGCAGAAAGCAGTAGATGCGAATTGGATGCATTGGCTAAGGCTCACACATGGGATTCATTTACCTTACCACCTGGGAAAACTCCAGTCAGTTGTAAATGGGTATACAAAATTAAGACTCGACCATATGGATCGGTTGAGCGCTATAAGGCTCGATTGGTTGCTAGGGGGTTTACTTAGGAGTACGGGATTGATTATGAGGAGACTTTTGCTCCCGTTGCTCGTCTTACTTTTGTCCTTACACTACTTGCTGTTGCTGCTATTCGCCGCTAGTCTTTATTTCAGATGGATGTTAAGAATGCATTTCTTAACGGAGATCTCTCTGAGGAGGTTTACATGCAGCCTCCACCCGGACTTATTGTTTTTCCTTCTCAGGTTTGTCGTCTTCGTAAATCTTTGTATGGACATAAGCAAGCTCCTCGAGCTTGGTTTGCTAAGTTCAGTTCCACTGTACTTCAGTTTGGTTTTTCCACCAGTCTTTATGACTCTGCACTCTTCATTCGTCGCACTGAACGAGGGATTATTTTACTGTTGATATATGTGGATGACATGATTATTATTGGTGATGGTATCACTGGCATTGCTGATCTTAAGAATTACTTAAGTCGTCATTTTGAGATGAAGGATTTGGGGCATCTTAGTTATATTCTGGGACTTGAGGTCACTTCTAGTTCTTATGGTTATTCACCATCTCAGACTAAGTACGCTTCAGATATTATTGCACGTGCAGGTCTGACAGGTCAAAAGGTCGCTTCTACTCCTTTAGAGCCCAATCTGAAGCTGACTCCTCTGGATGGAAAGCCTATGGCTAACGCTACTCTTTACCGACAACTTGTTGGTAGTTTGGTGTACCTCACTGTTACCCGCCCTGATATTTCATACGTTGTTCATCAGGTCAGTCAGTTCCTATCATCTCCACGTTCTACCCACTACACCGCTATTCTTCGGATTCTGCGATATGTGAAGGGTACCTTGCTTCGTGTTCTTTGCTTTTCTTCTCACTCTCCTCCAGTGTTACATGGTTTCTCTAATGCCGATTGGGCCGGCAACCCGACTGATAGACGTTCTACTACTGGTTATTGTTTCTTTCTAGGAGACTCTCTCATCTCATGGTGTAGCAAGAAGCAGACTGTTGTTTCTCGTTCTAGTATTGAGGCCGAGTACCGGGCTTTAGCTGATGCTACACAAGAACTTGTTTGGCTTCGTTGGTTATTAGCAGATATGGGTATGGCTCAATCTGGTCCTACTACTATATGTTGTGATAATCGGAGTGCAATTCAGATTGCCCACAATGACGTATTTCACGAGCGCACCAAACACATTGAGATCGATTGTCATTTCACCCGACATCACTTGACTTCAGGTACAGTCCATCTCAAGCCAGTTACTAGTCTAGAGCAGACAGCTGATATCTACACGAAGTCTCACCCTCCTGGACGCTTCTCGGATCTTGTATCCAAACTTCAGCTTGTCACCTCCATACCAGCTTCAGCTTGAGGGGGGTGTTAGCATATATGATTGATCGTGATTTCCCTAATCTATGTTATTACCTTATATATATATATATATATACAAGTGTATATGTGTAGGACATCATCTGTATTGTAAGTTAAGTTGAATAATACAATTATCCTTCCTACTTTGCTTCCGCTCTTATTTTCTATCAACAACGATTAGCATTATCGATGGCCTGGGTGTGAGAGGCGTGTTATGTAGGACACTATCCTACAACGTAGATCTTCCCCACGTGAAGGTGCTACCGGCATGCTACGAAGCAGGATTCAACCCACACTCGAGTCAGCTCCTACAAGCGTCACGCCGGTTGTAAGACTTGTGAACTCGTCACGGACCGTATGTGCCCAAGACAAAAAATATGGTATAATAAACACCACATAGTGCATATGTGAGTCACATATGCACTATGCACTCTCCATATCATGTTTTCTCTCCTTCTCATCTCATCTATTCTCCTCCAAAATAATCACATATATATAGACATTTAAATATAACCCCTTGCAATAGGAAAAGTCTAAGGGGACATAAAACTAGACAGAAAATTAGACAGAAAAATTATGTGGTAAGTCCATGTCATCATTATCACTAATTAAGTTAAAAGAAATCAGAATTATACTTTCAGTTGGGCTCTTAATTCTCTGCAACTTATCAATATCATCACCAATCTCTCTCTCTCTCTCTCATCTCATCGTAATACATCTTAAGGTAATAAAGATGCATAAAACAATCTCTGAGAATATGAAATTCCAAATGAAACTCTATGTTCTCTGTTAATTGAGTTAAAGATTAAGGGAAAAAGCTATCGTCCCCAATCTATTTCTCACTGGACTATTGAACTCTCTCTTTATCATAACCCATTTGTAAGAAAACAAAACTCTTGAAACATGAATTTGGGTTGTGGAGAAAGATTGAATTTAAAGAAAGGGTTCCTCACAGGAGGTGGTCTGAATGAATTTTCTGGTTAGGGTTTTTATGTTTCTTTCATTGTTATGAATGTACTGTATCTTTTTAATTTGATCGTGGCATGTGATGATGTGGAACAACCACATCCGGTTCTGTTTAATTTTCTGTCCAATTTTTTGTTCATCTCCATTGCTCCTTGCAATAATATGGTATTAATGATATAATAAACGCCACACTAATTTCTAATTAAACCAAATATTTCATAGTGAATACTCTAATAATGCAGGGGTTACAAATAGGTAGTAATCAACATCTTTATTACGGTTATGTAATATAATTAATAATATAAATTACTAATAAAGGTTTTGGAATTTTCTTAATTTTCCAATCAGTCTCCCACAAAAATTCAAAACTTTAAAAGGACCTCAATAAAATCAAACCAATAAAATAATAATAAATTAAACAATGGCTTAGTAAGATATGAGAAAATAAACTACTGGGCCACGTTCATACTGCGCAACAGGTGAGGTGTCTTCCGACTTAAACCTCAATTAGTGATAACTGTCTCACCCGAAAGGATCACAACTAACTAAGCATTGAACTCGACCCTTTGAGACCAAGTTCAACTGAAACACACACAGTACCGGTATTGGACAAGGTTCGCGGGCTACTGCGTTACGCCCATGCACTCCAATCAAGTCATGAGAGCCTTCAGGGAAATAGCACAGTGCCATAGCCTCGGTCTCAAGGCGACTCTCACTTAGGTGAATCCTCCATGGATATGTGTGACACATACCTTGTGTTTACAAGAGGATCCTGTAAAGAAGATCCAAGCGTACACCTGTAATAGAGAATAAGAACAAGGGAAAGAACAATGCGCAGAGAGTCAGAGTAAGGGTGTAGGGGAAGAATAAGCTCTTGTCGATTGCTTGAGAGAGAGACAGTCTGATGATTAGCCAGAGATCTAAGAGTTTCTAAGGAAGGCCAACGTTCCTATAAGTAGGGTATAGGAGTGCCGTTACGATAGGTTAATGCGGCCGTAACTGATGGCGAGATAACCGCCTTGTTCATAGCACGTTACCCGTATATATATGGAACGTTACACGATCGTCCGTTTGTGTAGGGTACGTCCCAACGGTTATCCGTGTATATAGGACATGTGTTCATTAGATCTCTCAGACAATTGACAAGGGTCGCGCACAAATGTTGATGTTCGCGTGCGACGTGCCTTACTCTAACCTCCAAGCCACTTGAACCCTACAACTCCCGCGAGGTTAATATCGAGGGAGACCCTGTCTCGTAGCCCCCATACGGATAAGTTCAAATATAAGGACAATAATAGAGTGATACTGGAGTACCATCGAACCTCCTGGATAGTTTCCACATGGACAGTGGTTGATCTGCCTGAGATGCACTATCTACATTAGCCCCCTTTTGCGCGTATACCATGCGTGTCGTTGTGTGAACGCGCAAAATCAGCCGTGCGTAGCTCCACGCAGATTCTCGAATTAATTCGAATTAAATTCAAAAACCCTAGCCCCCAGAAGCAATGATCATTTACTAGGGCTATGTAACGTCGTATAACCTTTAATAGAGCGTGGCATGACGTGGATTGCGAACGACATCCACATATTTCCGCCGATTACTAAGGCGACGATTGATCCGAAAAGATTTCGAATGGTCGTGACTCTTCAGGAGGTTCCATATAAACCATCTTACTCCAACCATTAGAACTTTTCACACCATTGTCAATGGCGAAGCTTATGAGCAGAGAGCAAACTCTTCGAGAGAAAATCCAAACCTTCAATCAACTGTTCGATTCTGCTAATCAAGCACTTCACTTACTCAGGCAGCAACAAGGTTAGCAAATCCTCCTTTTTCAGTAACGCAATTCTCTCTATTTTGAAAGTTCAAACCAGGTAGGCATGCAGATTTGGGTTGAGTGTTCTTCATACCGTTCTTCATACGTAAATAGGGCATTGATCTTGAACATCTTGTTTTGCATGTGATATTCGTGTTATAGAAATGCTCCCAAGAAATCTTCAAAGGAAGCAATCGACTTGCCCGAAATCTCAAGAGATCTGTGGTGTAAAGCCCCCTAATTAGGCAGAGAGGACTTCTATTTGGCCACTGTTAGAGGAACCACTCTAGATAAATCTCTGGTGAAAGACGCTATGTAGCTGGTGCCTGAACCAGAGAGGGATGACTGGGATCTGGCTAATGTCCATGACGTGCAGCGACTCGGCCTCGAGGCTGGGTTGTACCCTTTCACCGAGCTTCTTCTTCAGTCCTTCATGGAGAAGCTCTGCTCAATGGAAGAATTGACGGATTCATCCTCGACAATTATGAAGAAGAGTTGACAAATGCTGGGATGTACAACACGGTGCGCGCAATGAAGGAACTCAGCCTCAGACTCGACAATGACATGTTGAGGTTCCTGCTTTCGAGGTACTCCAAGAAGACCCACACATTCCATTTTTCTACCTTCGAGGGTGGGCCAACTCTCGAGGATACAGCAGTTTTGCTGGAAATTCCAAGTATGGGACTTGTACATGCCTTGGATCCCCTGACTTCTGATGAGGAGATCACGCTTTTTGAGCAGATGAGAGAATGCATCGCGGATGTGAAGAAGACTGCCACGAGATGGAACTCGACCACCTTCTGTGATACATATATGTCTGTGACCTCTGGCGCGAAGAATACCTGGTCTAAGTGGATCACCTATTTATTCAGGGACTTTGCAAAGCCAAAAATTTCCCAAGAACTGTTGGATAAGGACCCAGATGCGATAACCACGCTCGATGGGAAAGGTGCTGACTATACCTTGTGTGGATTTCTCTGTGTCTGGTTGTCGCGCTACCTTATAGACGGGCATCCTCGTGACGGGGTATTTTTCCACGTTCTCGCGCTTGCCGTCAAACTCTCGCTTGGCCAAAAGGTAGCTTTAGGTCATCTGGTTCTGGGTTCCCTATACTATCTTCTGGATTTAGCCGTGACGCACATTGAGCGATCCCAAGGCAGAGTTGATGTTGTCTCCTTTGTCAATATCGTGTTTCTAACGATGTGGGGCTTTGAGAGATGGCCCTTATATGCTCCCGTCCCCTCTCATGTAAGGTTATGGGACGCGCCTAATGCCACCAAGGAGATCCTTAGCCCTCGAGCATGGCGTTGGTACAAAAATAAAGGCGTTCCCCCTTCTCTTTGTTGTGCGATGACATCAACTACCTTAAAGCTAGACCCTATGTCACAGTCTTGTATACCATTGTTTTCCATGAAAGCCTGTACCTAGAGATCGACACCAAGTTTAGGCCTAAGCACATTAGCAAGGGAGCTAGGCGTTACGCCAGATTTGTCAATTGGTGCAGGAGAGGATACTTGCCTGCCCTTCCTAAATACGTGGCCAATCCAGAGACCCCGAGTTATGAATCAATAACGGTTCATTACGATCCCATTCGCTTGAGCCCCCATTTGGGTTTCGACGCCGTCGCGCCACCTCTGTGGTCTGATTCAATCACCAAGGGTTGTTATAACGGGTTTCTCTACGGAAAGAGCAATGACCTATTGATCGCTGAACTCCCTTTGACTCAACCTTCTAGGGAAAGGCGAGGGGAGTGTACTCCAAATTGGGCGTCCTTATGGAATGCGCAGATCCGTCTGCTTTCAAGGTCTCGAGCTCATATACAGCCAAGCAAGGCCCTCGCGCTTATGATAAAAGATTACCCATTCAAGTCGTCCTGCTCTCGGGACGCGAGACAGTATGGTTTTTATTTCTTATTGGATAAAGACCCTCACTTATGTGCCGATTTGATCCTTCAGGAGAAGATCATTGTAGTTAGGCAAAATTCTTTAAACGCGAGGAAGAAGTATGCAGAGGACTTTAACAAGGTATGATTTAGCGTTACCTTTCTTTTATTTTCCTTGAACGTAATAAATAATGCTGTCTAAAATGCCTTTACATGACAGTGTTGTTTGAGGCGATTTGCATCTGGAGATCGCAACACAGGCTTTGCTGATCTTCTGTGTTCGAATAAGAAGCCAAAAGTCCCTATCACCACATAAATGAATATGGATCTAGAAGTCCAAGAGCTGGTCTCATACGCGCTTGAAACCTTCCTTGCGCCATTTATCAAGAATTCCAAAAAGAACAAAGCTTCTGACGAGCCTGCACCGTTGGTGATCCGGCAGCCAAAACGTCCAAGAGGCAACCCTGCTCCCAAAGAGATTGCGGCACCCAAAGAAACAATCCAGGCTCAGCCTTCAACTGCGAACAAAAGGGACAAACGCGTGGCAAAGAAATATTGAGGACGTTATGGATCTTAATCCAGACACCTCTTTTTCCGCGAGAGAAGGTACCCAAATCGTATTTTTAGCTATGGTTATAGTGAGTTTTCATAACCTATCTTTGTCTATGTTTCAGATAGCGAAGGCTCAGCTCAAGAGCCAGAAGGCCTTAGTGAAGAAGGGGCGATTGTAGAATCCGTATCCATGGTCCAATAGCAAGAAAGAGACGCGAAGCTGCGAGAAGAGCGCGATATCCATCGGACAATGAAGAAGTTTCTGGAAGAACAAGCAAAGCGCTCGAAGTCTGTCGTCGTTCAGATGGAGCGCGCCCAGCAATATTTCCAAGAGATTGGTGGCGACGAAGATGATGAAGGTACTATATACATGTTTGCCTTATCTCATCAAGATCTTATCTTTGAAGTTTAAACCATGGGGTATCTAAGAGTGACATTCGTAGTTGGTTAGTAAACCAATGTGGTGAAGCGTTAGGTAAACAATTCTCTTGGGATTGCTAGTCATTTTCATCGCTTTCAAGCAATAATGATAACAAATTTTGCGCATAACCAGGTCATGCAATGTTAAAAGGAATCGATGATAATCTGCAACATAATACTTACGCGGATATCCCATGTGAATATGGAGATGCAATCCCATATGAACGTGGAGGTCTTTTCACCATAAGCCCTTCAAATTTTTTGGTAGTATGATTCCTTCAACTTGGATTAACTATGAATTTTGCATTTTGACAGAAACAGAGCCATTGATAAGAAAACCCTGCAGGCTCCGTAGTTTTGTGGTTCGTGTCTCCGAGGCTGTTCATGAAGCTCCTGATGATGCAATAATGGAAGAGCCAGCTAGGCAAGCATCTTCTGCAGCAGCTCGCGTTCCTAAATCTGTTCGTGCTGCTAAAATCAAAGATGAGTGCATCCAATCGGTCGTTGAAAAATAGGAAGAGAACCCTCAGCAGGAACAAGAGCGGGCAGAAGCTGAAAACGCTGTTCAAGGCACAGCTCAACAGGAAGTAAATGCTTCGCTTCCTGAAGTTGATTCGCTCGCCGCTTGTGAGGCTTCACAGAGAGTCGACGCCTCTTTTGAAAATGTTGAGCCAAGTGAGACTCAAAGGGAAATGTCTGCGACTACTTATGGGGTTCCTCAATCAAGTTTCACTCCTACAGCTGCCTTACCGGCAGGGATCATTCCAGGGAAAACTGAGCAAGCTGAAGCTCATCCAGAAATATCTGCTTCTACTCATGAACCCCAACTAAATGTCGCGTCTCAAAACGTTGTGCTACCAGGTGGTGAGGGGAATGAGCATGGGTCACATGCTGCTATTGACGCGCCTGATCGAAGCATGGAAAATTTCCAGCCGCCCGAACCTCTAGAGACTGACGCTGCTGTGGTTCATGGAACACAACTCAACGTTGCTCCTGAAAACGTGTCGGAAGTTCCAGAATCCACAAGTGAGCCTCCTCATAATGCGCCCTCAAGAGTGGACACTCTCGTGGCTGTAACTGAAGGTGAAAGTGTTGGTGCAAGGAATCAGGGTGCAGACTTCTCTATTTCTGAAATGATGAGCGGGGAATCTCATGATGACAAACAAGCACCCGTTCTGAAATTAGAAGCAATCTTTGCACGGAATCCCTAGGCGGCATGGGAAACACAAGTTGTTGAAGCAACTGAGGTTGAAAGGAGCTATGTTATTCCTGATGGATAGTTTGCGTGCGAGACTATCTCAGATCAAAGGCTGGCTGAAGCATCGACCTCTAGTAATCAAACAGTGGCGATTCCAATTCCCTCACTTCGTCAAATAGTTGAAGGGACCGGTAAGACTACTCTTGAGCATGCATGTATTACAAACACGCGATATTACCTTTGTTTCTGAACGATCCATCCTTGTCTTGAAATTGCAGGTATAAGTCAACCTTGTTTGGAAAGGCTTATGAGGCTTCGCATTGCATATTCGAAGACATTCGCAAAAGTCTTGGAGATAGCCCCTAAGGATAGAAGAGATCTTTTCACCGAGATGACAGATTTGTTAGAGAAAATAAACAGAACAACTCCAGCAAACACCTCTCTTTCAAATGCTCAATGTTTCTTGACAAGCGCTCATGGCATCGAGCACGTCTCAAAAGATAAGTTGGACCTTGATTTCCTCATACAGAGGTTGGTGAAGATCAAAAATTCTGTGAAACTCAAGTTCGGCTATATGAAATACAATCTGGAAAGCGCGAAACTTCAAGATCAAAAAGAGGCAATTGAGAAGGCAATTCGGCAGTATACTGCGGCAAGCGAGGAGCACAAGAACCATAAGCAGCAGCTGGATGAGTGGGCTCAAGACTCTATGAAGTTGGCAGCTCAAGACTCCCTTCTCAAGATTTTCCTCGAAGATCAGTAGCATGTAACCAGTTAGGTTTTAGTTATGTAATTTGGATATCTGTTTGACTGTTTATTGCTATCAATCTTCCGCAGTCTAGGCATGTTTGTAATGCGAACATATGTTTGGATTTTGTTTTATGAAAGGCATTGGTTTTGCAGATATTGATCATTGTTTTTGCTTTCTTTGCTTAGATAAACTTGTATGTCTGGATTTATGGATATTGCTATCACTGAATTAGATAGGCTTTCAATCACGCATCATTGCTATCCAAAGAGATATACTTGATCAAAATGATGTATGCCTTAACGTTTCATCGAGTTTTGCTGCTATCTGGATAGATAGGCTTGTGTTTCGCGTAGGCTTTTCTAAAGAGAAACTTAGAAGTGTTAATATCTTAAGCAGATAGACTTATATCAATTTTTGTTGCTATCTAGACAGATAGGCTTAAGTTCGCATATTGATGCCACCTGAGCATATGGCCTTCATCGAATTTCGCTATTTATCCGAACAGATCATAAGACTTTATGCGATAATAGTCGCCATCTAGGCAGACTTAATCAGTAAAATAGGTCGCTTAACAGGTAAGTCTAGGTTAGCATATACTTATCTGAGCAGATATACTTTTAGTCAAGCATGATTGATATCCGCATGGCTAAGATTTATATCAAACTTTGTTGCTATCTAGACAGATAGCCTTAGTGTCGCATGTTGCTGCTATCTAGACAGATAGGCTTGCATCACATGTCGCTGCTATCTAGACAAATAGGCTTGGTATCGCATATTGCTTCTATCTAGACAGATAGGCTTGGATCGAAAGGCATACAATTGATTACAAATTATTGTAAGCGAAGCCACAAGATAAATGATGCGCGATAAGTTGATAAGAGATCTCTCATATGGGAGAGTCATTTGGAATTAATAGGATCCTCGTGAGGAGATTAAAAGAATACATCATACGTTCCCAAGAAACAATTCAGTGGTCATACTTTATCGCTTCATCGCATATTGATCAGTTTGGGAGTTGTTACAGTCCCGCCCCCTCGCGAGATCATGCACTAGCCGCTTCTTTTCCTTTTGGTTCTTGCTCCGAATGGGATGGCAACGGATTGTTGCGCACATCTTTAGTTGGGTCGTCAATGATTAACTCCCCTTCTCTTATTTTTCTATCCACCAGCCATTTTAATTACCTGCGTTCTTTCGTTGGGTGCATCAACCGACCGTGATACTAACACCACTTTGGGTCCCTTAGTTTTTCTCTGGTGTGTCTACTCTCAAGTGCAGGTAAGATTCCAGCTTTCCGCCACTTCTTACAAAGGCTTTTTATCTCCCCGATCAAACACGACAATGGGGGCACTTCCTTTCGCGGAACTCGTTGTTTGTTAGTTGAGACTGCATACACCTCAGCCTCTCGTCATCGTTTCTATTTGAGCCTCCCGATTTTGAAACCAGATCCCCCTGATGCTCGATCGTTCGAGTGTCTCTGCTTCCACTTCTCCACGATGGGTTCGATGTTCCTGGTATAGTCAATAAATTTGGAGAAAGTAGGCATCCGCAGGTTGATTAACATACCTTTGTATTCATCTCGCATGCCCCGGAGACAAATTTCAACAAGGCGACTCTCAGCCACCTCATCCACGCATTCAAGTGACTTGGTCCTGAACTTCTTTATGAAAGTAACGCCTTCTTCATCAACAGTCATGGATCAATCCCGTGTGGGCCTATCATATCAACGAATCGCATTACGCGTTCTTGCGCATTTCCGTTGATTTCATAGAACTTTTCCCATTTTGGTGCCTTGTACCCAACAGGGTTAGGCATCAGGTAGATGTCGCGCGGGATGGGTGGCGCACTATCGAATTTGGGGATGAGAGTGTCTGAGAAACACTAGTTTGCGAGGAAGTTGTCCAAGCGTTGCTCCAAAACAGTCACATTGGCAGGTGCGCTTTCTCTCGGGGTCGACGTGGCTGTATCAGAAAATCCGGGTATGTAGGGCATGTTTGGGTCACATGGAACAGGGGGTGTGGAGCTAGCCTGAACCCCTGTCGCATACTATGGCAGCACTGAGTATGTAGACGGGTAAGTGGGAAGGTTTCCAACAGATGGGCACTCTGTTGGGGGTAGTGGTGGCTGTCCTAGTGGGTTCCCCAAAGGGAGAGGTGGTTGTTGGTTCTGCGGGGCAGGAGTGAGTGTCGTGGTTGCTGCTGGAGGGGCTAGATTCCCCTGAGCGGAGTTTTGTGCAAGTCCTCCCAGAATGATCATGATCTGGGCTATCTGGGCAGATTGGACTTGCATAGCCCTGGTTTGGCTCTGAATCGTTGCGCCCAGCACCTCCAAGCTCTGATTATTTCCAGGCGTTGGCTACTTTTGGACATCGGTGTCGGTGGTGATGGATGGAAACTCCTTTCTTGGGACTCCCTCTCCAGAGGGACTCTGGTTGCCTTCACTTGGATTAGCTTCATGAGACATGGTTGCAGAAATTTTCGAAATGTTTGAAGGTGGTGTTCACGTCGGGTTCACCAAATGTGTACAAGAGGATCTTGTAAAGAAGATCCAAGCATACACCTGTAATAGAGAATAAGAAAAAAGGCAAGAACAATGCACAAAGAGTGAGAGTAAGGGTGTAGGGGAAGAATAAGCTCTTGCCAATTGCTTGAGAGAGAGATAGTCTGATGATTAGCCAGATATTCGAGAGTTTCTAAGGAAGGCCAACGTTCCTATATATAGGGTATAGGAGTGCCGTTACGAGGGTTTAATGCGGCCGTAACTGATGGCAAAATAACCGCCTCGTTCATAGCACGTTACCCGTATATATAGGGAACGTTACACGATCGTCCGTGTGTGTAGGGTACGTCACAACGGTCATCCGTGTATATAGGACATGTGTTCATCAGATCTCTCAGACAATTGACAAGGCTCACCCGCGAATGTTGATGTTCGCGCGCGACGTGCCTTACTCTAACCTCCAAGCCACTTGAACCCTATAACTCCCGCGCGGTTAATATTGAGGGCGACCCTGTCTCGTTGCTCCCAAACGAATAAGTGCAAATATAAGAACAATAATAGAGTGATACTGGAGTACCATCGAACCTCCTGGATAGTTGCCACGTTGGCAGTGGTTGATCTGCCTGAGATGCACTATCTACACCTTGCGACAAATTAATCGTCTTTGATTCATTAAGGGTTAAGACCCATCCTTAAAGTCACATGTTTTTCTTAATCACGGAAAATGTCACATGGATGGGAGGAGAGTCGTAGACTTCTCCTAAAAGTGGTGGAAGTCGTCGTGGATCATTTCTACCCATTGAATCTCCTTCATGGGATCTCCAGTCACAGAGATTGGGTTACCTCCAGCGGTGACTATCTTTGGGCTTAGCTCATCCCCCTCGACATAAGGACTTGGCTCCTAATTTTGATTTTTATTTAACCATGGTCTGCTGATCAGTATTATGAATCACAAGTTATCATCCATCAAGAGTATATTCAATACTCCACCCAAAATGAACACGAACTATGGATGAAAGTTTACTTTCAAATTTTTTTTATTCACTAAGAAATTTCAAACACCATCACTTAGGTCACGTTTAAATTTCTTTGTGTTCTCTTCAAATTGCCCCTTTAATTTTTTCATATGGGTACACCAAACGTTTAACCCGTGAAGCACAAATTTTGCACTAAACACAATATTAGTAATTTTAGGGATCACAAACACAAATAACATATAAGAATTACCCCATTATCAACGGCATCACAATTAAAATCTACATAATTAAAATCGTATTTCATACGTATCCTTTTAAACCCACACATTCCCTCTCATGCATTGAGACAAACAATTTGTACTTAATGTAAAATAATCAAGTGAAAGAGTCATACTTAATAATGCTAATGGACCACTATGAAATTTTCATACGATGGTAGTTATATGTTATCAAAAGTTATATCTAATTCTTTCATGTATAAGATCAAACGATATTATGTTTGGAATATAACGTAGCCCCCACATTTTAAAAACTCGTAAATTAACATAAATATGTTTATTGCAATAATCCTTAAAAATTAAGCACACAATGATTTTAATGTAATAAAAATATTCATCCTCAAATTTTAATATTTGTTTCAGAGAAAAGAAATTAAATTTAGCCTTCCCTATATCAAGGTGATGCTTTCAAAAGACTTCTATGTAATTTATCATTACTTAAATTAATTTTTTATTGTAAAAATTTGAAGCAAACTTCTCTTGAACTAATTATACCAACATAATTTCTAGTTCACATTGAGCAATATACTTTTCTCAAAGCATATTTATTATAGAGTACTATAAGAAAATAATGTAAATAAATAAACATGGAGTACGTGTTTAAGAAACCAAGTCTGCCACATCCCACTAGTGAAATTGCCTTTTTCATTCGAGAATTTAAAATATCTCCATCGGTATATGATAAATGGAGAACTCATTTGAATGAAATAAGATGTCGACACATAAAAACCAATAAGATTGATTGTCGGTGCTCCAAATATGTCCACAAAAAAACTTCACCATGAGAGCAATACATCTTCGAGACAATAATAAGAGTGTCAATAATATTTATGGTGTCCTTCAACGAGAGTGTAAACTTTCGAGTCTCGACATACAATTAAACTCTCGACATACAACTTCCTTAGTTGGTTTTTAATACAACGAGTTTCTCAAAAAAAAAAAAAAAAGTCTCGACATACAAAACCATATGTTATGTACCCTTGGAAAGAAAACAAAATATGAGTCAAATAAGTAACATCTAAAAACTTAATGAATAATACATACAATGAAATATAACTTTAATGAAAAAATGAGTTACAAAATATACTTAATTTTATTAAAGCATTTAATGAAAATAATTTAGTGGAATTGTAACCTACATGCTAATTAAGACCTTTCTTTTCCATACCGTATAAGAAGAATAATACTTTTATAAACATGATAAAAGATTTATTAAAAGATAACAAGAAATGATGTTGGAGGCACGTGTACATTTTTTTCTCATTGGATTTTAGCCAAACATGAATTCTTAACATACCTTGGTGGCTCTTCAAGATAAAATTCCTTAAACATGATAAGAACTTGAATCATCAAAACAAGAGATATTTAGTTGGCAGATTATTCCGAATAAAATTATCATTTTTCATAATTATAGAAAATGTATGAGAATATGTTCGTTATCATCCAGTTACGTGTATGCTAGGTTTTCCGATATGTAGTCTGGAAATTAAAAAATAAAAAAGAAATATTACCGAAAACAAAGGAGATATCCGTACACAAATTACAAGTTAGTTATTTGTATTGAAAAAATGTACCATTCTTTCCATAGCACACAAAAACAAGTAGTTATAAACTATGACAGAACCACTGAACTCATCATTTTCTTGGACTACAAAACATAATTCTTGTTTAGATTGCATGACCAAAATATAAATAAGCAGTTTTAAAATTAATCATGAATCACTACAAACTTAGAGTGATCTTATAGTTCTAGAAATCATAGTTTAAGAATATAGTACTTTGTACTTACCGTGATCATATAAGTGGACATGTGCAATTAATCTACCGACTCAATTAGCTACCATAAAATTTAATCATACTTTTTCAAATAAACTTTTATTTTGGAAAGACAAGCCTAAATTATAATGTGGATGAAACTACCAAGGTAGTCCAACAAAACTGTAGGTAGCCATTTAAAACCTATTTTATTTATTTTTTTAAGTGTCGTAAATAAACATCACATTTTAAATTATTCAATTATTATTCTACCGTATGAAACTTTCTGTGTAATTCGTAAACCGTGCATGAGGAACACTAAATTAATGAAGTGTTGAAGATTCAAATGATAGTGCATGCAATAAGTTAAAAAAATGATCAAGCCTAGATTGAGGTTCAAGGATTATCACGTTATTTTGTAATCTATATTCAAATATACCAACTTCCACTACGAATCAAGATTCATGATCTTTGTTGTAGATTATTAGTCATCTGCGACAAAAAAACGCACACAAACAAGGATCAGCGTTATCAATAAATAATTTAGATAACTCATAAAATAATCAAATAGAGCAAAACCGCAATAGAAAAAGATAAAATATCGCTGGCCTGGGTGTGAGAGGCGTGTTACGTAGGACACTGTCCTAGAATGTAGATCATACCCGCGTGAAGGTGCTACCGTTATCCTACGAAGTAGGGTTCAACCCACACTCGAGCCAGCTCCTACAAGCGTCACGCCGGTTGTAGGACTTGTGAACCTGTCACGAACCGTAGTTGCCCAAGACACAAAAATACAATACTCAAGCATATTATATATATAATGAGAGATGTGGAAACATACGTGTACTGATAGATCAGAAGCTCTTTGGTATCAATATGTGGATATATGTACAAAGAAGGAGCTTTGGTTCCTTGATGATGAAAGCCAGAAACACAAGTGTAACACAAGTGTCAAAGCTTCAAAGCTTTGAGACACTGTAGGTGCTTCATATGTTCTTAACTATTTTGTATTTTGCAGGTCTATAAGTTGATGTTTGGAATGATTTTGTCATTCTCTGTAGTGTTATGAAAATACTATAGAATCATATTTTGGATGGTACAACACAATGTGCAGGACTGAGATGGATTGGGAATCCATGTTTATCTTGATCAATTAGTAGTGAAAGCTTCAAAGCTTTGAGAATTTCTGAGTATTTCTTACTGCTAAGTCTATCTAATCAGATCTGTGTATGCAAGTTGTGTACGGGAGAATCCTTTGAGGAAGATTCAGGTGTACACCAAAAACAGAGAATAGAAACACAGGGAAGTGTAAGGTAGTGAGTAGGGAGAGAGTAAGACAATGGCAACTGTGAGAGAGAGAGACAGTATTTGGCCAGAGCTTCCGCGTAGCTTAGAAGATCAGATCATCGCAATGAAGGGTTAACGATCCTATATATAGTGGGGAATATGACCGTTGTAGTGGGTTAATGCACCCATTAATGGCGACTTAACTACCTTAACCATAACGGCACGTTCGTCCACATATATAGGGACCGTTATGTACTTCGTCCGTATATACCGGAACCGTTATGAGGTTGACCGGGTTTATGGAGCACGTGGCCATAAATCTCTCAAAGCAGTTACCAAGGGTCGCGCGCGGGCTTGGTTGTCGCTCGCGCGTGACAGAACTTACTCTAGCCTCCAAACCACTAAGTCCCTCAAGTCCCGTGTTGGTACGCGAGGGCTCTGTCTCGCAGCCCCCACGTGGATCGGCATGGGTAATGATCCTGTGTGTATGGAGCACAGCTAAGTGTGCTAGATGGCTGCCACGTGGCTGTGATCTGTCTGTCTGGAAAGCACCATCTACACAGGTAAATTCACTTGGTTTTATAATGTGTTATTAACTTATAATAGTCTATTAATACTTGTTCTATAATGTTTAGTTGGTAATTCTATTTAATTGGATGGATAAACTATTTTTATTATTAGACAAAAGTTAGCCTAATCTCTTCATGAACTGTTAGCATATTGCTGATCATATCTTGATGCTGGTTTGTTTGGATATTGTTTGATCTTGTTTGTTAAGTGTATGCAGGGTTGTTGGGCGTTCCAACGTAAATAAACAACTCAGATAGCTATCCAAGCATAGCTGTTGTAAGAAGCATATTACGGGAGAGGATTTTTAGGCATTCAGTTCCTAAAATCTCTCACGTTGTTGCAGGCTGTTACGTAAGAGATCAGTGCTTTGAATTTCAAAGAGATACACACAAGGAGAGGCTGATCAACGTGGGTATTGAAGAGTGTTACAAACATGAGAGATCAGATCATACAATTCTTCAAATCATCAAGCCTTTTAACACTACAAAAGCAAGATCATTCATCAGACACTGAAGAACACTTCCAAGCTTTATTGCTTATTTCTACTCTGTGTTCTCACACTTGTACTGAAATTGTATTATCATTTGTGTTCTTAAACCTCACAAACTTAGAATTATAGTTGTTCAAGTGAACAACAGATAAGTTCTTATTGTTTCAACAGGTTATAGCTGGAACTAGATAAGTTAGGAACCACAAGCTGAATAGGTGAAAGGTAGCTCACTTAGGCTTGGGATCTAGGGCTAAATCATGGTGATTAATAAGAAGTTGTGTTAGCATCCTGGAGGGATAAGATCCCTCAGGCAGGGACTAGGTCCAATTGTGACTGTACTCTGTAAAATCTTTGTGTTCTTCCTGCTTACTTTTATTATCTTTACATTCCAGTCTAAGCTGGAAGTTCCAAACCTTTGGAGTTTTCCAAATCTCAAAGCTTTGAAGCTTTTGTGTTCTGCAGTTATATCTCTAATTTCTCAGATCTTTTCAAAGCCTTGAGATATCAACTGCATATTTACTCTAAGTTTCAAAAGACTATTTTTAAAGCAAAAGTGGGCATACTCTATTCAATCCCCCCTTCTAGAGTATTTAGATCATGTTTATACTTACATTACAAACTTTCAAGTACTATAAAACTCGCTCATATATGCACTATGCACTCTCCATGTCACGTTTTCTCTCTATCTCATCTCATATTCTCCACACAAGATGATAATCACATATATATAGACATTCAAATATAACCCCTTACAATAATATGATATTAATGCTATAATAAACACCACACTAATTTCTAACAATAATAATAAGCAGCCCACTATGGTAGCCATACCCGTAGCCAGAATATTCTGTGGTTGTCACATCATATGTTCATAAAGAAATATTATGAAGGAATAGGAAAATAACTTGTATAGATAAATATTACATATTCTTTTACGAATCAGGTAACATAGATTTGCTAACCGAAATCTGCAGGAACATTAATTATGAAACAATAAAACGATCAAAAAAATAACTAAATAAGAAAAAAAGAACACCAGATTCTCACGTTCTCTGGAGAACAAAATTCCTCACCCTCTCTGCTCACAACCACAATTCTTCATTTGTCTCAGTCGTGGATTAAACATCTGGTATTAATTGGGTGACGGATTTATTGGTTTAATTAATTACTTTTATACTCGAATCAAGCACCAACTGAATGTCGAAGAGGTATACTTTGTACTGCCAATGTTTGAATTACTAATTATATACGTTTTATGAGTTAGTTAGCGTTAATAGTTGTACCAAACTCGCAAAAAGCGTTGAGGAGACCCCAATGTCGTGGATTCAATATGGCCTACTTATTGAAGAACTTATAGGTTCCTCAAAAGGGCCAACCGCATTTGAAGTCATAAAATTCTTACCGCAAATAGTTTTGAGCAGAGGAGATTGAGTTTTTCTTTCACACACTTGTGTTTTCATAAATGGCAAGGGGTTGCTTCTTGAGCAACAACCAGTACATACTCAATGTAACAAAAAAGTGACAATTTTTTTTTATTAACATGAAAGTTTTATCTCTTATTGTATCATTTTTGAAAACATTTCTTATTTAAATAGCTTTCATACTATTTAATGACATGAACATGGTCTCCAATTCCTGAATCAATTCTCCTTGCATTGATGAATTATGTATTACCAAGCCAATTTATTTTTTAACTAACTTATTTATTTATTTATGACTCTCCTTATACTATATGATAGTTATGGGCCGATAAAAATAAGGATACCATGAAGAAATTACAATTGAGGACGGTGAAAATTAAGTACAAAAACCTGCTAAAGGAATGAAATTTGAAGATGTTGACGAATTGTTTGCTTATTACAAAAGATACGCTAAGGCTCAAAGTTTTCCGGTGAAGAACATAACGTCAAATAAGGGAGGTGATGAAAAATTGTGATACGTAGCATTTAAATGTTCAAGGGCTTGAAATTTTAAGTTGATGTCGATTAATAGTTTAAAACCTCACCCAAGCATGAAAGTTGGCTGCAAAGCTAGAATCAATGCGCACTTTGATGAAGATGGAAAGCGGAGAATCAGTTATGTTATTCTTGGACATACCCATGGTGTAAGTCCAAGTAAGAATTGATATTTTTCATGCAATCATAACATTGGTTCTTACACAAAAAGGCGACTTAAGATAAATGATGACATTGGAATAAGAATGAATAAGAATTTTGGTTCACTTGTTGTCGAAGCAGGAGGACATGAAAATATTTATTTCTTTGGGGAAAGATTGCCGAAATTACATCAGAAAAGTTAAACAACTACATCTTAAATATGGGGTTGTTACTGTTGTTCAAAATTATCTCTTCAAGATGCAGTCCGAGAATTCAGACTTCTTTTATAGCATGGACTTGAATGACAATGGCCAGCTGAAATGTATTACGGGTAGATTCGAGAAGTAGAGCGACACGTTAAGAGTTCGGCGAGGTAATCACTACTTATTTGAAAAGTAAATATGATATGATGTTTGCTCATTTCTTTGGCGTTAATCATCATGGTCAATTGATGCGCAATTTAGCGTGCTATTCGCAAGTATACGAATCAAGTAGTACAGAGTGTATTACGACTCAGATTATCGATCCCACAGGGACTTTGCAGGTTTTTCTAGTAATCAGTTTCAACGAACAAAGTGTAAAAAAGAGGAATATTTTGAGAGTTTGCTTAAGTACTGAAAGTAAATAACTGAAACGTAAATATTTTTGTGAGAATTTTCTGAATAATCTTTAGGTTGTAAATCTAGGGTTTGTGATACTAGGTCCCGGGATCCCCTAGGGTTCTTCAGATTTTCGTTCTTTGTTTGACATGAAAACACACAGCAGTCTCGTTATCCGTGCCACGTACCAATTGTGCAGTATCTTTTCTTTTCCTGCACGTTATCACAATCCTGCAGACTGTCGGATTCCTGTTAAGCTGCCTAAGTCTGCAGTCTCGTTCTAAGGCTGCTAGGGTTTCTAACCTGTCCTGATGGCCCGGGTCAGATTCTCTAACAGTTGGTCTCAACGATTTCAGGCTAGTCCTAACTCCCCTTCGCTAGTCGGCCCATCGGGGTAAGGTGCTAAATTCTGTCTTCTCTTCCTAACCCTAACCGGACGTTTTCACCTACCGGCCCGGGTCTGTAGCAATTCTGGTTCGCGACTCCGATCATGCATAAACAGTAAAATTCAAAGACAGAATAACTGATAAAGCTGCTGATATTAAGATAACGTAATCATGAATTCATAGTCAAAACGCAGAACTAATCTGAAAACGAAACCCTAGGTTCACCGAGAACCTAGGTAAAAGGTTAGCTACTAAAATTCATAACGAAATAACTCAGTTTTTGAATGAGAGAGAAGAAGAGCAAACGGGTGTCTTGAATCTGGATTCACGTTTCCGTGCTTTCCGGGATGCTCAGACTCCTCCGGTTGTGCTGTCTTGTGTTGATTTTGGGTATTGTATGCTGTCTCAAAACGAGTCTGGACGAGTCTTTAAATAGTGCTGTTTTTCCCGAAAACGCTTGTGCCAGAATTTACGAAAACTGCCATCGGTCCACCGTCTTTGACCAAAAGTCAAAACTGGCTGCGTATATACGCAGGGGTTGCGTATATACGCAACCAGGGCCCAACCAACAACCTCCACCACCCTCACTGCCTGTGTATATACGCAGGGGCTGCGTATATACGCAGGGCCTGCGTATATACGCAGGCCGTGGGGGCTAGGTGGGGTCCACTTGGTCCTTTGGTGGGCCCGGTTGGGTCTCCTGGGTCCCACTCTTCTGCCTGAAATCTCCAGTTTTCCTTCCTCGGTGTCTTCCTGCTTTCCCGTGTTCCCGTCTTGCGTTTTGACCCGAAATTTGTCAAAATTAACAAAATACCCCTGGGTCAAAACCGCTCCAAATTCTGTCCAATCTTGGCTCTGGCCGTAGGAAAACTGCTGACTGAATTTGGGAGACAAAATCTGAACTTGACTCCGGAAACCCGGTCCCGGTGCCAAAATGACCAAAATACCCCTAGGCCAAAACTGTCCCGGAACTCGTCACGAACATGAAATAGCTTCTCACGACTCCAAGCACCGGAAACCGAGACTCATCACTCGGACGTGGCCTGTCTGGGACCCACACTCGACGGGAGTCGGTTTTTTGGCCGGACTCCGTTTCAGCATTATAACCTGTTTTCGGAAAGCCCTTGACGTCTCCGTTCTTTTGCCCCCGGTTTCACTTCAAAATTCCAAGTCAAGCTCAAGATATCGTCAACCGAGCGCGTCCCGGTGATTCACGGTTTTGGCGTTTTCAGCTTCCTCGGTCGGTTTTCACTGCTCGTTTTTCCTCCAGTCTTTTCGTTTTCCATTCCGCTCTCCCTTGTACCAGTCTCGGTCAAATCCTGTTCCGAGCATTTTCTGCACGTTTCCCGAGGCGATCCCGGTTTTGTCTCGGCACGCATCCCAATGCGCTTTTCGAACCTGTTCCTGTAAAAACATGAAAAATACCCGCGATCATATCCAATAAAAGTACAAAACATGCAAAAATTCACGAAAAGCGAATAAACGTCTCGTTCCTAAAACCGAGGCTTTCCGAGGGTGAATTCTGGCTAAAACGCGGTTTTCCAGCACATATACACATCTTTTTAGGCTATAAAATAACCCCTATTTGGGCGTTATCAAATACCCCCACACTAAACTTTGCTCGTCCCGAGCAAACTCCAGCAATATACTACCAATGCATATTATCCCGAATCATCCAGAGCGGTGTAACTGCACTTATTTAAAAACAGTATTTCTATGATAAAAACAGTGTATATTTTTGGTGAGACTGGGCAATCTCTTCAACTTAAACTGAACATCATCAAGTTCTCACATTCCCCTAAATTTCAGAAACTGCGGTGATCGGAAGAACTCGCGGCCAGCCTAGGTTAGGAACAAGCACGAACACCACTTACTTCCGCTTTTGCACGCAAACCGAACGTATCCCTAACGCACACCTTCCGTGCTATTACTCCGGGTGTAATGTAAATCTGCCGGCTTTGGGACGGTAGGATAAGTCATTTAGAAGCGATGTCCTAAACGTCACAGCACACTCACACATACCCCAATCTCACACTCCCTCACCAAGATGACAGAAACTGACCCAAATCACCTAAGATTCTAGACACTCAATTTCCCCAGTCCCGGTGTAACTGCCGTTCTCGCGGCCACAACTGTGAACGAATGTGAAACTGTGATAAAAATTGACGGCCTGACGTTTTGAAATAAAATCAATCAAGCACCCTGAATTTTCTGCCTTTGATACTTTTTTTCTTCGTTTTTTTTTTTCGTTTTCGTTTTCGTTTTTTTTTTTTTTTTTTTTTTTTTTTTTTTTGCGGGGCTACACAATAAACAATATAAACCAGGCCAACTCTATGATAAACCAAAAAACGTGGGGTGGCTGAAAAATACTGAAATAATCTGTAATGACCACCCCCACACTAATTTCGAACCATGTAGTCAATTTGTAAAATATTCGCGCTTTTCCAACCGATCCTCCTCACTCCAAGGATGTCTAAATAGCACAGCGCGTCCTCCAGTAACCCTGTCAACCCAAAGTCCCCCATGTCGTGCGGAAAATTTACGCACTACGGCTCTCCTCCAGTGCTCACGATGTAATGTCGTGAGTCACCGCCACACCGAAGTGTGCTGCCGTCACTATCTCACCCTTACACACCCTCAAATATAAAAATAAAGATCATCCACTATCATATATGACAATTCTGCTCTACCCCATAAAATCCCCCTCGACTCAGCTCCCTCGTGCCATGACGCGTAGGAAAGGTAAAAATACTAACAATGATGCGAGTATCAAAAAACGGCTTCCTAGGTCAAACGGTTACCAAGAAAAGGATTAATGGATCAACGGGGCTCACTAGTGGACCTAAGGCGCGAGACAGGACGTGAGGTCCCCTATGGCCTATCACTCCACCAAATGATGTGGTGACCGTGATGGCGGGTTGACGACTACCTGGTGACAGTGGTCTGGCAGCTAGTCGGATACATTGCTCGGGAGACAGCTACTTGCGTTTTCTGAAGTGTATTGGCTCTATTAACTCTCCTAGACAGATTCTCGCAGCTCTTCCTCACCTAAGTTCGTCCACTTCGGGAAATTTTCTATCATTGATCTCTCTCCAGTTTTAAGCTAAATCCTTCACCCAGTCTCAAAATTTTCAATTTTTTTTTTAATAATTTTTTTTTTACATTTTTTTTTTTTTTTTTTTTTTAATAAAACGTTATGCAGTTACAACGCCACCACCCCCACACTGGATGGTGCCATGCCCTCATGGTACTAATCATTAGGCATACAATCTGGATTGGATGAGCTGGCTTGCCTCATCGAATGGGAACAACTGGCAGCATACTCAGAAAAATAAAACGAGAGACAGAAATTGAACCTGTGCACCCGGAGTCAGTTCTTACAGGTGCGGAATTTTTCGCAGATTCCGGTGGAGCATGACCGTTGACCGGTCGCCAGAAAATTTCTCGCCGGAAGTTGTCAACCTTCCGGGCTCTATGTGCGCTCTTCAAACGTGCAATCCCCGAGCACCATTGTGTTTGACAATGTGCTCCCATATGGTCGAGTATACTTCCGTACACCGGGGTCGATTGCTCGGTTCTGCAGAAAAACTGTTCCTGAAAAATCCCCAACTCGTACGAGTCCCTGTGACAGTCGAGTGTGCCAGAACACACCGGGGTCGATTCTTCAAGATTTTGAAAATCTGCCTTTCCTTCTACGAAATTTTCTGAATTCGCTTCAAACTCCACGGATCTGTGTATAGAGGAAGAGAGAGAAAAATGGGGCAAAAACATGCTGCTGTCAGAAAAAAGAGCATTTTGAAAAAGTTTTTTTTTTTTTTTTTGAAAAAAAAAATCCATATTTTCACCGCTGGCTGCGTATATACGCAACCCTGCGTATATACGCAGTCAGCAACAAAAATAATTTTTCATTTTTTTTTTTAAATTCTGAAATTTTCGCTGCTGACTGCGTATATACGCAACCCTGCGTATATACGCAAACAGCAGGTAAAACAATTTTTTTTTTTTTTTTTTTTTTTTTTAAAAAAATCTCCCCTGGTTGCGTATATACGCAGGGTTGCGTATATACGCAACCAGCAGAGTTTTTTTTTTTTTTCTCTTTCGTCCTCTTTCCCTTTCTCTGCCTGTTCTCTGTTTTGCTGTATCTGCACACGCTCAATTCAAAGTCAATATCCACTCATCTTACCTCTCTCAAAATTCAAAACTGAAAATAAAACTTGAAATAATGTAAACTAACTTACTACGTTGGGTTGCCTCCCAACCAGCGCTTGTAATTTACGGTCGACGGCCCGACCCAGTTACCTCATGTTTGCTCAAGGGACGTCAAAACCGCCAGGGTCTACTTTGACGTCTGCTTCCGGGCCCAAATATGGCTTGACCCGGTTTCCGCTCACCCTGCAAGTTGCACTGTCATGCGAATTCTCCAATTCAACTGCCTCCCATGAAAGTACCTCTTTGATGATAACCGGTCCTGACCACTGAGATCTCAATTTTCCCGGGAAAAACTGCTTCCGAGAATCGCAGAGACGTATTTTCTGACCTACTTGAAACTGCTTTGGCTGTGCTGAAGTTTGATGGCTCGGGAGCGGTCTAACCTCTCGGGTCGGTGGCTCCTTGAGTGACGGGACAAGGGCCAATTTCTGTCCACCTTTTTCGTCCAGCTGTAAAGTGGTCCGGTTTTCGGCTTGCATGGCCTGCTCCTCCTGGAATCTCTCCTCGTTCTCTCTGTCCACTCTATCAATCTCTGCCCATAGCTCATCCATCTCTTCGTTTTCCCAGCCTTCTTCGACTACCTCTACTGCGAAGATGTCTTCATGCTCGTAATAGTTCGGTAGTTGCAGATTTTTGAAAACATTGAACTTCACCTTGTCTTCATTGATTTGCATGGTCAGTTCTCCGCTCTTGCAGTTTATCATGGCTTCTCCAGTGGCCAGAAACGGTCTGCCCAGAATGAGTGGTACGTCCCCTGCCTCCATGTCCAGAATCACAAAATCTGCCGGAAAAATCAATTCTCCGACTTTCACCAGAATGTCTTCAATAACTCCGTAAGCCTGCTTCACGGATCTGTCCGCCATCTGCAGCTTGATTCTGGTGGGCCTGAGTTCACCGATTTTCAAAGTTTTGAAAATCGACAAAGGCATCAGATTGATACTGGCCCCTAGGTCACACAGAGCCTTTCCTGTGTAAGCATTACCTAGGGTCACCGGGATGACAAAACTGCCAGGGTCCTTCCTCTTCCTCGGTAGCCCATTCTTCACACAGTTGCTCACTTCTGCCGTCAGATTTATTGTCTCGAAATCGCTCATACGTTTCCGTCCATACAAAATATCTTTGAGGAACTTGGCATAAGTGGGCATCTTTGCCAACGCCTCCGCAAAGGGTATGTTGATCTTCAGCTGTTTGAAAATCTCGAGAAATCTGGCGTAGTCCTTGCTATCATCCCTCTTTCGTGTCTTCAAAGGATACGGCACCTCCTTGAAGACAGGTACCGTTTCTGCTTCCTTCTCCTTTTGCACTGCATCCTGCTCAACCGAGCCCTTCGGCAGGGGGCGGTCGGCTGAGCTGTTATCCTGGCCAAATATTCCGCGCTCGATTTCTTTCGAATTTTCTGCACGTGCGTGGCTGGGATACGGTGGATCCTGCAGTGCCAATCCACTCCGAGTGGTGATGGCATTGACCTGAGCACGTGGATTATTCACTGTATCCGAGGGTAGGTTTCCTGGCTGTCTCTCTGTTAGTTGCTGTGCTAACTGCCCCACTTGTACTTCTAAAGCACGCAGTGACGTTTTGGTCATATGCACGTCGGCTGTCAGGGCGTCCATGTGCTCGAACCGGGACTCCATAGTCTGGAACATGGACTTGATCTCCTTCATCTGAGCGTCGTACTGCTGTGCAGATGGGCCCGACTGAGCCTGCTGCGTCGGTGCAGCCTGCTGGGCTGGTGGCCTGTGCTGGAACCCCGGTGCATAAACTGCTGCGTTCGGGTTTCCGTACCGGAACCCGGGATGGTCTCTCGTACCCGGTCTGTACCGGCTCGGATCCCACTGCTGCTGTACGTAATTGGCATCTTCGTTTCCGAGCCCCTCGATGGCTGTGTCCAAATCTGGCCCGTCCACCACTGCAACAGTCTTCTTTTCTGAGTAAACTTTCTTGACCAAATCTTGAACGATCTTGGCCAGATTGTCTATCCGGTCATCTTCTGCTGGCTCAGCTCGGGCCGTGATCCTGCGATCATCAAACAGTCGAGTGTCCTGCTTGGCTAACTGCTTCATCAGCTCATAGGCACCGTCCTTGTCCACATGGTACAGAAAATTTCCTCCGGCTTCTCGGTCAATCCTGTCAGCACTCTCCCTGTCTAGGGCATGGTAGAATACCTGCAGGATCTTCGGGTCTCCGAAACCGTGGTTCGGGCATCTTTTCACAAGTCTCATCAATCTGTCCCATGCGTCTACCACCGTCTCTCCCGTCTTCTGTTTGAACGACAGAATCTCGCTTTGTAATTGAATGACCCGGGAGGCGGGGTAAAATTTGGCCAGAAAATCGGTGACACACCCCTCCCATGTAGTGATCGATCTGGGTGGTCGGGATTCGAGCCAGTCGTTGGCCACTCCGTATAGGCAGTATGGGAAAAGAATTAGCATAAGTGCCTCTGCGCCAACTCCCTTATACCAGACCTTGTTGCAGTAATCCTCGAACTTCCCGATAAAGTCGTTCGGGTCTTCGTCAGCTTTGCCATGGAACGGGCAGAGGGTCTGCACAGTCTGGATGGTGGAGGGTTTGATGTCAAAGTGTTCTGCGGTGATCTCGGGCACCACAATAGCTCGCTCATGCCCCCCCGTGGGGACTTCGAAATTCTCCACCAACGCCTTCCCAGACCGGTTGTATGTCCTCTGGTTGCTCCGGGCAGCGAATCCTGCTGCGATCAGATCCTCGATGTACCGAGCCATCTCGGCTGGAGTACGTGTCTCGGGCAGTTCGGGCGTTCTCTCGGTATTGTCGCCCATCCTGCAAAAGTAGAGATCTCAAGAGCAATGAGATAACGAAAAATAAAAAATAAAATAAAAATAAAAACTCTGAAAATTAATTCGGACTACTAAATAAACCCTAAAAAGTCCCCGACAACGGCGCCAAAAACTTGATGCGCAATTTAGCGTGCTATTCGCAAGTATACGAATCAAGTAGTACAGAGTGTATTACGACTCAGATTATCGATCCCACAGGGACTTTGCAGGTTTTTCTAGTAATCAGTTTTAACGAACAGAGTGTAAAAAGGAGGAATATTTTGAGAGTTTGCTTAAGTACTGAAAGTAAATAACTGAAACGTAAATATTTTTGTGAGAATTTTCTGAATAATCTTTAGGTTGTAAATCTAGGGTTTGTGATACTAGGTCCCGGGATCCCCTAGGGTTCTTCAGATTTTCGTTCTTTGTTTGACATGAAAACACACAGCAGTCTCGTTATCCGTGCCACGTACCAATTGTGCAGTATCTTTTCTTTTCCTGCACGTTATCACAATCCTGCAGGCTGTCGGATTCCTGTTAAGCTGCCTAAGTCTGCAGTCTCGTTCTAAGGCTGCTAGGGTTTCTAACCTGTCCTGATGGCCCGGGTCAGATTCTCTAACAGTTGGTCTCAACGATTTCAGGCTAGTCCTAACTCCCCTTCGCTAGTCGGCCCATCGGGGTAAGGTGCTAAATTCTGTCTTCTCTTCCTAACCCTAACCGGACGTTTTCACCTACCGGCCCGGGTCTGTAGCAATTCTGGTTCGCGACTCCGATCATGCATAAACAGTAAAATTCAAAGACAGAATAACTGATAAAGCTGCTGATATTAAGATAACGTAATCATGAATTCATAGTCAAAACGCAGAACTAATCTGAAAACGAAACCCTAGGTTCACCGAGAACCTAGGTGAAATGTTAGCTACTAAAATTCATAACGAAATAACTCAGTTTTTGAATGAGAGAGAAGAAGAGCAAACGGGTGTCTTGAATCTGGATTCACGTTTCCGTGCTTTCCGGGATGCTCAGACTCCTCCGGTTGTGCTGTCTTGTGTTGATTTTGTATATTGTATGCTGTCTCAAAACGAGTCTGGACGAGTCTTTAAATAGTGCTGTTTTTCCCGAAAACGCTTGTGCCAGAATTTACGAAAACTGCCATCGGTCCACCGTCTTTGACCAAAAGTCAAAACTGGCTGCGTATATACGCAGGGGTTGCGTATATACGCAACCAGGGCCCAACCAACAACCTCCACCACCCTCACTGCCTGCGTATATACGCAGGCCGTGGGGGCTAGGTGGGGTCCACTTGGTCCTTTGGTGGGCCCGGTTGGGTCTCTTGGGTCCCACTCTTCTGCCTGAAATCTCCAGTTTTCCTTCCTCGGTGTCTTCCTGCTTTCCCGTGTTCCCGTCTTGCGTTTTGACCCGAAATTTGTCAAAATTACCAAAATACCCCTGGGTCAAAACCGCTCCAAATTCTGTCCAATCTTGGTTCTGGCCGTAGGAAAACTGCTGACTGAATTTGGGAGACAAAATCTGAACTTGACTCCGGAAACCCGGTCCCGGTGCCAAATGACCAAAATACCCCTAGGCCAAAACTGTCCCGGAACTCGTCACGAACATGAAATAGCTTCTCACGACTCCAAGCACCGGAAACCGAGACTCATCACTCGGACGTGGCCTGTCTGGGACCCACATTCGACGGGAGTCGGTTTTTTGGCCGGACTCCGTTTCAGCATTATAACCTGTTTTCGGAAAGCCCTTGACGTCTCCGTTCTTTTGCCCCCGGTTTCACTTCAAAATTCCAAGTCAAGCTCAAGATATCGTCAACCGAGCGCGTCCCGGTGATTCACGGTTTTTGCGTTTTCAGCTTCCTCGGTCGGTTTTCACTGCTCGTTTTTCCTCTAGTCTTTTCGTTTTCCATTCCGCTCTCCCTTGTACCAGTCTCGGTCAAATCCTGTTCCGAGCATTTTCTGCACGTTTCTCGAGGCGATCCCGGTTTTGTCTCGGCACGCATCCCAATGCGCTTTCCGAACCTGTTCCTGTAAAAACATGAAAAATACCCGCGATCATATCCAATAAAAGTACAAAACATGCAGAAATTCACGAAAAGCGAATAAACGTCTCGTTCCTAAAACCGAGGCTTTCCGAGGGTGAATTCTGGCTAACACGCGGTTTTCCAGCACATATACACATCTTTTTAGGCTATAAAATAACCCCTATTTGGGCGTTATCATCAATCAATATTATTAGGATGTGGATTGATTTCATGTGAGGATACCAAAAATTTTACTTGGCTATTTAGAACATGGCTGGCATGCATGTCAAATTGTGACCCAAACACTGACCATGATAAAGCAATAAAAAAAGTGATTGAGATCATTTTTACGAAATCTAAACATCTCTGGTGCTTGTGGCATATAATGTAAAAAGTTCATAAAAAACTTCGTAGCTATAAGAATTATGAGTTCATCAACTTTTTCATGCAAAAGATTGTGTATGATTCTAAAACTCCCTTAGAGTTCGATGAGGGTTGGACGCATATGGTTGAGAAGTATGATGTTAATGAAAACGAGTGGCTGTCCGGGTTATACAACGAGAGACAATGTTGGGTACCATGTTTTGTGAAAGATTATTTATGGGCGAAAATGTCCACTACACAACGCAGTGAAAAGTATATATGCATTTTTTATGGTTATGTGAATTCTAAAACAACTCTGAAGCAATTTATTGACCAATATGATACTGTGTTGGCGAGAAAAGTTGAAAAATAAAACAATGAGGATTACCGATGTGCTTACAAGCAGATATCATGTGTAACTGTTTATGGAGAAAAAAAGCAAGCGCAAGAAGTTTATACATTGACAAAATTTTAAGAGTTCAAGCCGAGCTAACCGGAAAAACGTGTTGTGACATAAAATCGTTTAAAGATGATGGCTTGAATTCACTATATCATATAGGATAGCACATCTTAGTCGAAAATTCTACAAGAAAAGTTGATTTCCATGTGTCCTTCAACAAAGAGGATTGTGAAGTTAAGTGAAGCTGTAGGAACTTTGAGTTTAGGGGTATCTTGTGTAGACACAGAATTGTAGTACTACACCGAAATGATATGTTTAATCTATTTGATAAGTACATCTTGAAGAGGTTGAGAAAGGATGTACGGATATGTCACTCGAGGGTGAAGGTAAATTATGAAGGACATAATCTTACAGCTGAACAATTACGATTTGACGAGATATGTAAGGCATTCCCTGAGCTAGCTGATGTTGCTACTGACGATGATGAAAGTTCCAAATATGTTATGAAAGTGATAAAAGATACAATTCAAGAACTTCAAGGGCAGATGAAATCTCCACATGACATTAGCGAAATGGTTGAAGGTGATCAACATATACTTGATCCAGTAGTAACCAAGAAAAAGGGGCGTCCCCGTTCTAAACGGTTGAAGTCAAAGATCTGTCAAAAAGGAAAGAAACAAAACAAGAAACAAGATTGTGTCAGAGTTAAAAAATTCAGTGCATCAACTCTTGACAAAGTTACCTCTACAAATCTTACTCAAGAAAGTGTTTGGGCAGAGGCATGTACATGTCAATCTTACAATCAATCTGAATATTTTTGTCTCTTTATCAAAGCGTTATTGCACTTTATTGTAGGGTGGCAATGGAGACCAAGACATGAGCGGTCTTTATGAATATGATCATCCACCTCAATCTCCCATTTCACTGGTATGGTTTATATTTATCATGTGATTGTAATATACGACATATGGTATTTATTCGCATTTGTTTAGAAACTTTGGAAAATGATTTACTAGTAATTTTTGTTGTTAAATTAGTTTACTAGTACGATGTCATCTTCTAATGCAGAATAATGCCACTCCAAATGTGACGTCTTCCCTTCAAATCTCACTCCAATATACCGAATATATTGTGCCTAAAAATTAGAGTGAGGATTTGGATTTGAATCAGCCTGCTATGTACCATCCAAATTTTACGAGGTGGAGTGAGGATTTGGATTTGAATCTGGATACTACTACACATTTTGATAGTATGACTATTGATCAAGTACTTAACACTCTGTCAATTCGTGACTTCCAATTATTATAGTTAAGCCTCTTAGCTTAAGTTCGATAGTATTTTCTCTCCAAGGGATTGGACGGATTGGATGGAAGCTTCAACCATGTTGATGTTGGTTCAAACAAGAATGATGTTACACTGGGTGAAGACCATAATATACAAATTAAGTGAAAATAGATGGAAGATGGAGTATCTCAATTTTATGCACTTTTTTCAGAGTTAGATTTTCTTTAACTTCTGCTATATTTCGCCAGATCCTAAGCTTCTGTTCTATTCAGTTTCCAGATTAAGAAATTAGTGATGTAATATATTACAATTTCTTTAATTTCAGTGGAACATTATTTTTATTATTCTTCTTTATTTTCACTTTCCAGGTTAAAACATTTGTTTGACCTCTGTTGTATTTTTACAGACGTGATCCAAAAATAGGGTTTTATCGAACATCTCATGAAATTCGAAATTTTGGATTCCAGCACATGTACTGTGGAAGGCAAACTACATGAATAGTGCCTCAGTAAATAAGGATTTGCTTGTTACACTTCAGTTAGTAGTTTCGTACTCTGAAAAAATATTCAGTTTTTAACAGAAAGACATAAAGTATGTGCTCTGCTTAAGGTTCCAAACAGAAACCCAAACAAAATATTGGTTTGGCTGTATTCTTGATATGTAATATTGGTAAAATATGAATAAGAGCAATGGGAGAACTGTGGTTGTGAGCAGAGAGGGTAAGAGTTCTTTTTTCCTGCAGAGACTGTAGGAGTTGATGGAGTGTGAGCAGAGAGAAGTGATTAAGAGCTATGAATTAAGAAAATGAATCTATCATCCAATTTAATATCGGATGTTTAATCCACGACTGAGAGCGATGGATAACTCTGGTTGTGAGCACAGAGGGTAAGGAATTTTGTTCTCCAGAGAACGTGAGAGTGTGGTGTTCTTATTTTTATTCTTTTTTTTGTTTGTTTTATTGTTTCAGAATTATTGTTTAGGATTTTTTTATTAGCAAATATGTGTAAATCTAGAATATTTATCTGATTTGTAAAAAGAATATGTGGTATTTATCTGTTCTAATTCTTTTCCTTTTCCTTTTTAATATTTCTTTATGAACACGTGATGTGGCAGCCACATCATGTTCTGGCTACGGGTCTGGCTACTAGAGTGGGCTACTTATCATTGTTGAATTTCTAATTACACCAAATATTTCACAGTTAATACTCCAATAATGCAGGGGTTACAAATAGGTAGTAACCAACGTCTTTTTTACTATTCTATAATATAAATAGTAATATAAATTACTAAGAAAAGTTTTGGAAAGCAGACGCATGATTTTTGTTGAGTATATCAACTTGTTAACATATGTAGTTTCTTCTTTGTAACAATTAATATATATATACATGTTATATGTACTATTAATTCCATACCCATAATTGGTGTATAGCATTTACAAATGTACAATGTACATTGATTCCATTAAAAAATAGTAAGCTATTAGTTGTTAATATGCAGTTGGGCAGTGATAATATTCTAACAAGTAACCAGAGCCGTCTTAAGAATTTCAGGAGCCTTAGGAGAAAGTTATAATTTGGGGCCCATTGACAAATTAGAGATGTAACATGTCGTACTTAAAATTGTCATTAATTTTCATATGTGAATGTATTGCTAGATTATGCAAATGGGTGCTAGCTCAGTGGTAAAGCGTTTAGTGCCCCTGCACGAAATCTCGGGTTCGAACCCAAGGACAAAAATATTATTCTAAAAGAAACACTTGCTTGATTTTCCTTCTCGATAAAATATACATATAAATTGAAGTAACAAAAATGCATAAATCCCTACATCAGTCTTGTAACATGGATGACAAAAGTTATTTTTTATTTATTTTTTTTGAAAAGCCCACAGGTTTGCAATGAAACTTGGTCTTCAAGACCCAAAAAACATTTACAAAGGATGATCCGGCCCAACCCGGTAAAGAGCTTACAAGAAGTTCCTCAAAGATGAGGCCTCTCTGTGCAAATAGATGGGCACAAGTGTTGAAGTCTCGTGAATGTGAAGAAACATGTTGCACTCCCTCTTTAATTAGCCATCTGCATTCTTCAAAGACCTTACCCGTCTCCGAGGCGTTGTGCGTCTCAAGGCCTTCTAGCACTTTCTTCATTTCTCTAGCTGTGGAGAGAGAGTCAGTTGGGTACATTATCTTCTTCCACCCCTTTTCTGCTGCAAGATTTAAAGCGATCTTGATGGCTCGAGCTTCAAGCTCCGAAGCTGAACTCCCAAATAGCATTTCTTTACCAAGTCCGACAATGAAGAAACCTGCGGAGTCACAAACTACGATGCCCACCGCTTCTTTCTTCCGGTTGTTATTCCAGGCACCGTCAGCGCTCACTAACTTTAATACGTGAAACCTAAATTTTATCAAAAATGTAGTTGATTTATCTCAGAAAATAATTACTGTTGAATGAACTCCCCAAATTACAATTCACTTCTAGAATGAGTACTAAAAATGTGAAGTAATAATCTTGAATGATTACGAACAAAAAATATGAAAGTAAAACAAATGGTGTCAATAACAAAAATGTGGGGTGATACACACACTTGGGCGGGTTAAACCCGACCAACCCGAGCCCAGCCCGAATTAAAATAGGGCCCGAACACATAGCTTTAGTAACTTGGACGGGCTTGGACAAAAATTATCAAACCGAATTGCAATTAGGGTTGGACTTGGGCACAAATATTAAACGATGGGCTAACCTGAATTGCCCGATTTGTATGATCACTGCCTCTAAATATTATATTTTGATAAAATCACGTAGCATATATTCATGAATATGCTACTTTTCATTGATTATTACAGATGTTTTTAATCATTATTTTGTTCTTGAACTAGTTTGTTTGGTTTTTTCATTAAAAAACTTTATTTTGATTGTGTTTTGAAAAATGCATTAAGTTTAATGTCCTAGCCCGAATTCAGCCCGAACTCGAGTTGATTTAAGCGAATTTGGGCTCGGACGGGCTGGAAATTATCTTAACTCGGGCTTGGCAGGGCTGGGGCAGCCTTGACAGAACTCGGGCTCGGGCTTGGACAAGGGTGTCAACCCGTCCAACCCGCCCGAGTTGCAGTCCTACACACACACACACAACGCAAGTACCAAAAATAAATGTTTCTAAAAAAAAGTAGCAAAACTAAACTTAATGATGGTAAAGACTAAATTTAATAGGGTAAAAGACATTTTCCACCCTCCGACTATGGACAAAATACATTTTCCCCTTAATTTATGGGAAAATACATTTTGCACCCCTGTCAGTGGATGGAGCATGGACAAATACCACCCTTCTGTTACAATCTGTTAGTGGAGGGGTGAAAACTGACTTTTTGTGACCATTTTACCCTTTTTTATTGTGGACAAATACCACCCTTTTTTGTTTATAATAGTGTTTATCATGTTTTTGATGTTCTTGAGCACCACCACCACCACCACCAGAACCACCAACAACATCAACACAACAACAAAAACGAGATTGTAAAAATCAAACTAAAAATCCAGAACAAACAATTGCAACACAATTTCCAAAAAAAATAGCTTTATCTGAAACTCAATTTCCCAATTGATCCACCCAAACCATAATTTATCTTTTTTAATAAATTATCCTTTTATTCAACACCCAGAAAAAAAATGAAAAGAAAAGAAAAGAAAATAAAAGAAAAAAATAAAAACACACACAAACAATTGTGTCTTTAGCCCATTGACAGTCCTGAATCATTAACGAGACTCACCAGGAACCATCTCTCTCACCATTAGTAGAGACCACTGAAGCCAGATCCTTCTAGAGCCAACCAAATGAAGATCGCGCCGCTGAACAAAGACTGAAATCGCATCTGGCTGAGATCGCATCCGGAAAAATAATTTTCGAACAAGCAATGGACACCACATATGAGGAAAATATAACTACATAACAGCCTCCCACGGGCACCTGCTCTCTCGTCTTGCTCTTCACCCGGCAGCCGCCGTTACCAATTGACGAGTCACGCTCACCAATGAGACCCCAACCATTCTCGTCGTCGATCTGCTGCGCCACACTTTTCACTAATCCCTTGTGCGTGAGCATTACAACCTTCGGCAATCCCGTCGTCCCGGAGGAATAAGGCAGCGTCACCACATCGTCCGACTGGATCTCAACCTCTGGAACTTCGACCCACATCACCTTCAGCGTCATCACATCGAAGTTCCCCTCCAAATTTGTCAGATCCTAGAAGTGGATGCACCCTTTTGGTAGCTAATCGACGCACATCACCTTCACGTTGTTCTCGCCGGAGGCTAGGGAGAAGGATAGAGAAGGACGAGGGAGACGAAGAAGAGGGGGGGGGGAGAAACAGGTGTGGGTGAGTGAAGGAGAGGAACGGGGATGGAGGTGGGCAGTGGTGGTGGAGGTAGGTTATGGGACGGGAAGGAGGAGAGAAAGAGAAGAGAGGGAGGGGAAGAGAGGGTGGCTAGGGTTAGGAAATGAGGAGGAGAAGAGAAAGAAAGATTTTATAGTAGTGTAATTTCCTTAAACTTTGAGGGTAATTATGTCTTCTTGTCCCTCCGCTAGTGTGGTGTTAGCTTTTAACACTAACAGGGGGTGTAAAATGTATTTTTCCATAAATCACGGGGCAAATTGTCTTTTACTCATAGTCAGAGGGTAGAAAATGTCTTTTAACCAATTTAATAAAATATCAAAATTCCTACTATTTTATCTTTGTGGTGATACGCGTTTATTTAGGAAACAACAACAGTTAATTTATTTACTTGAGAAAATTAATTCATTTTTCTCCAAATTCATGCCTGCGGATCAAACAAATCACGATCTTTTGAATTTATCATTATCACATTGTTCAAAACAAACTCAAACTCCTAATTTTTCTCCCCATTATCTCTCAATAAATCATAACTTCCTCCTAAAATTTCTCCATCCTCTCTATTTCCTCGTGAATCGTGGCCCTTTCCTTTCCAAAGCATGTTTCACGTTTCTTCATCTGTTTGTTCAATATTTGCATTTATCATAAAAATTATGTATACAAATAAATACATGGTAAATTATGTCATCAGGGGCCTTCCCCGGGTTGGGGCCTTAGGCGGCTGCCTAACCTGCCTAAGGGGAAGGTCGGCCCTGCAAGTAACAAGCATGCTGTAAGAACAATATTGATTCTTATAATAGGTGTATGGGACAATAAACATTATTGGAATGTGTAGTGGAAGAATGTTTAGTTCTTGAAATATAAAGAGTAAGTTGAAATTATTTAATTTTGAGGGGGCTAAAATGTAGTATTTATCTGAAAACATTTTATTTAAATGGGGGTTCTAATGAAACTACAAAATTTTGGAGGGGCTTTGCCCCCCACCCGCCCTCATTGTGTCCGCCACTGGATCTGCACTTGTTTCCATCCGAAGCTTCATAAGGTTCCATTCATATACTTACGTGGTAACTATTGTTATAGAAAAACTCGATCAATGACAACTTATCATCCCATGATCCTTGAAAATCCATGACACGCACTCTTAACATATCTTCCACTGCCTGAATCATCCTCTCCGTCTGTCCATTTGTATCTGGATGAAATGATATACTGAATATCAACTATGTTCCCAAAGCTTCTTGCAATGCCTTCCAAAAATGTGACAGGAAATTAGATCCCTGTCTACCACTACATAACTAGGTACTGCATGGTATCTCACGATACTCTTCCATACACTTCTGCCATCTATTCCATGTTCCATTTATCTTTCATGGGAGTAAATCTTGGTGTCGTTGTCAATTGATCCACTACTATACAAATTGAATATAGTCAATTCTTTGTTACCAGAACAACTGTAACAAAATTCATATAAACTGAATCTCACTTCCACACTGTAACTTGCAATGGATGTATCAATCCTCAAATTCTCCTGTGTTTGAACTTCACCTGTTGACACATCTTACACTTACTTACAAACTTCGCTACTTCTCTCCTCACGTTGGGGGCACCAATACGTCTTTTTCATATCCTCGTTCAACTCATCTCCTCATGGATGTGTCGAGTAAGGTGTGTTATGTACTTCTCTTATCAACTTTTCTTTAACCTCTTCACACTTCATTGATGGAAGGGGAACTTACCCTCACTTCCTCTTTTCATTCCCACTTCTCTACCACTACTCCCCCAATACTTCATCCTTATTTTTAGCTAATCATGGATGCATCTTGCCTACCTATATGAGATAGACTCCTCTTTATTTTCAAGATACCTTTTCTCTTTTGTGCACTTAGTACTTTTCAAAACACTAGCAAAATGTCAGCAGAGAGTTAAAGAAGAATAGAGACGGCACATGAAGGAGGTCAATGGCTGCTTGCCGGTGAAACAGCAAAATTAAAAGACTTGACACCCCGTAATTACTTTTTGATCGCTCTTTTTATGATGTTCGATTTATTTTCTTTCATCATTATTTTGTGTTGGAAAAACACGGTTTATCGACACGACTTTGGAGGATAATTTTGTTTAATCGACTCAGTGATTCGCAAAATCGAAAGTGTTATGGATTCCTTAGATCTAGGTGAACATCCTACAACTTTACTGCATCCAAAATCTTAATTGGGTGAGTAAAAAATTCGACGGTGAAAGTGAGTGTTTCAAATGAGAATATACTAGTTGTCCCACATCATTTGTAGGAGCAGAGTTTGGCCACTTAAAGTACTCCAAGTTTTCACTAGATGAGCATGCCCTTTAAGGCAAAGCAATTTTGTTAGGGCATGTCCACCAAGCCATTCTAGCCAAGACACCACCTCACTTTAGCCCTCCCAACCCCAATTTTCTCATTATTCACCTCTCCACCAACACTTTCTTGCCAAGGCTAGAATTGCCCCATGGCAATGGGTTGGGCCCTTCTAGCCTCTTCCCTTGCCTTCTAGCCCCAAAGCCACCTAGACAATCCACCCACTTTTCACCCTCAAATACTAGTTTTTTCACAAATACTAGTTTTGCCCTCATTTCATCTCATTTTGCCCCCATTGAAAAACAATTTTTACAAAACTGAAAAATAAAAATGTTTCAAAAATTGTTTACAAAACTAGACATAAGAACTGCTTCAAAACAGTTTGAAAAAACTGCGAAAGAAACTGTTTGCAACAAATATTTTCAAAAACAGTGAAAAACAGTAAAAAAACAGTTTCTGGAAAAATCACGAAACTTGAAAAAAAACTGCTTCGAGACAGTTTGAAAAAACTGGGGGGAAAAATGTCTGTAAAAAACTAGGAAAAAAACCGGGGAACAAATTATTTCCAAAAAAATGATTTTAAAAACTTGGAAAAAATGCTTCAATTAAACGTTGCCATTAACCGGAAAATAGGAAAGAGAAGAACAATAGTTGGAGAACTGATACATTGCAAACATATTACATTTAAAAAATGTGACCGTTGGTGCAGGTACCAAAGGTGAATTCAACAGTTGGCGATGCTATGATGTTGTTAAATGCTTTCAACAATTTAATGAAATCTGGATGAATTTAGGAGAATAGTTAAACGTGGACTTAGATGGCGATGAAGATGAATGCATAGTCAAAACAACTCCGACTCAACCGCGATCTAAAGGAACTATGGGTACAAAGAAAGGAAAGAAGAAAGATGAAAACCCAGAGCGCATAAATCAGTTAATTGAAACAATAGCGGTCAATGCAGCCAACTCTGCGGCGATGAGAGAAATGTGAAGCTGAATTTCAACGCCAACTTTAGTTGGAAGAGGAGCGGGAGTCTCGAAAGGAAGCTATGGAATTGCTAAAGGGGGCTTTCATATATCAGGAAAGTGAAATTCATTTGACCGAAATAGAAGATCAATTCATGCCATATGGATACATACGAAATGACTCCGACAAAACAAAATTATTGGAGAAAACGACAAAAAAACATTTCAGCCAAAGTGGACAGTGGTGATACTAGTGGCCTTCCATAACCTATATTTCCAACAAGATACCCGTATCCATATCAACCATCTCCATTTCGTGGTGGATATAGGACAGACTCATCGGGTGTTAGGAACGTGGAAGATGATCCATCCCAACAAATTGGATTGGCGAGGATGAGGTTATTGATTAGTACATCGTTTGATTGTTTTATTTGTAATATGTTGGTTCTACTTTGTAGTAATTGTTAGACTGTGTTTGTTTTTATTTATGCTTGTTCTAATTTGCAGGAATTGTAACTCTAATTGCTCTAACATATGGTTGTTGTAATACATGTTACATTTATGTACTGAAATCATTGTTCTCAAATAACAGCATATATAAAGATATAAATCTTACATTCACCTAACGTAACAAACAAAGATAAGCGACATACATAGAAGTTAAAAGAAAATGACTGTGAGACCCCGTGTCTTAGTATAATTAAGAAAATTGTAATTAATTATGAGTGTAGAATTTTCTATATCTTAGTCAAAACAGTATTTTTCGGTGAAATATATGAACATACGCGGTTAGTAGGATATTTTGTTACTGCATGTTTCATTAGTCATGTTATTGTTTCAATAATAATTGATAATCTTATCTTCAATTTTAGTAGCTGCCATGCGACATTTTCAGTGGGATCTTAGATATGTAATGGTAGTTTCTTGACTACCAAGTTTGCTAAGATTTGTGGATGACTTTGGATTTTGGAGTGAGTATGATTATAATAAATTATTTACTGAGAACATTTTCATAAACAATTATTTCTTCATTTTTGTGGTTTGATGAGTATACGTGGAAGTACATGGTTGTTCTCATGCTTCTTATTCACCCAATAAGTTGTTGGCATGTTATAGATTGGTGAGTATTGACTTCATTAGCCAACTACCATTTGTTTACCTTTATATATTTTGTAGCTTCTTGTACGTACGTGATGTATGGAAAAAAAAACTTAGTCTCTTTGGGTGATTTTGGGAGGGATAGAGACATAATTATATGGAGGATATTTTCTTCGTCATAGTAAGAGCTAGAGACGGAACTACAGTGGACTTTGCTAATTTTTTTCGAATCTAACTCAAAGATACTTTTCATGGTTGTTCGAGTTTGAGTCTTTGATGGACTTTATCAAAACAGGTAGGGGAAATCTAATCTCTAAATTTATGCAGTTACAGTCTATACATGTTTATACTGCTGGTGCGAATTTTACAGCTTTTAAGCTATATGTTGAATATCTAGTGATTGATAAATCACGTTGTTTGTGAATTTGGTGCCGCATACTGATGTGTAATAATTGGCTGTTGTGTTAAGTAGATTTTAGATCTCTACGCCAGTGGTTAGGCGGTACCTGTTGGGCTATTATGGCTCACCCCTCAGTTTTACAGGTTGATCTGGAGCGCGACCGGATCGCTGAGTAGTTGTTAAAATAGCATGTTTTAGCTATATAATTATTTTTAACATTTTTTTATTTAGTGAAAGTTGTAACTCTTTATTCGAATCACGATATTTTATAAAAAAAATGTCAGTTTTAACGAGCTGGTGTAATTTTTTAGTAATTTCAGTCACGTCCCAGTTTTTCAGATATTTGATTAAAAACGTTGTTTCTGAGGACTGTGTGTACTGCTGGTTGAGTTTTGGACGTCTGAAAGTGTCCGACGGGTTTACAGTAAATGGTAATTTTTATCGAATATTCGATTTTAATTGTTAGAATTATGACCGGGTCGTCACAATTACATAATTAAACACGAGATACATAGTAATTAAAAGAAAATTACAAAATTCAACACGACATATCCCCTTGTCATTTCCACAAATGCTCTAAGAGATCTCCTTGAAGGGTAGAATGAGCATATTCTGATCGTATTTGGCAGTAGCGGTTCATGAATCCCTCCATCCTTTGAGCATATCCTCCAACTGGTTCAAAACTTTCGTCACTTTGACGATCCCATACCATAGCCTTCCCGGGTCTCATATTTATCCACTTCTTCCTCATTATAATCCGACTCATCTTCATCATCGTCCACTCTCTCATCCTCAATAACAATTTATGCAATATGACACATGCCATCATGATGTACCGAACATCCTCTTGATCCCACCCACGTGCAACATCCTTTTGGTTATGTAAAATACCAAAACACCGTTCAACATCTTTCCTATATGCTTCTTGGCACTTAGAGAATAACATATCATTTTGGCGTGTTGGCCTTTGAATAGATTTGACAAATGTCTCCCATTTTGGATATATGCCATCAGCGAGATAATACCCCATGTTATGCTCCTTCCCATTTACTTCAAACAAGATCCGTGGAGCACGCCTTGCAGTAAGATCATCAAATAAAGGAGACTTTGCTAGCACATTAAGGTCATTGCACGCTCCAGGCATACCGAAAAAGGCATGCCATATCCATGTGTCCTATGAAGCTACGACCTCAAGAATGATAGTGGGTAAATGTTTTCTCCCACTAAATTCTCTGGCCCAGCCAGTTGGACCATTCTTTCACTTCCAATGCATACAATATACACTTCCAATCATACCTGGAAATCATTTTTATCAGCTTTAGCGAGAAGCCTCCTTAAATCAGCAGCATTCGGAGCACGCAGATATTCATTTGAGTACATAGCAAAGATACCTCTTGTAAAATGTTGAAGGCATTGTACCGATGTTGATTTGGCCATTCTAGTGTACTCATCACAAGAATCTGCCGAAGCACCATAAGCAAGCATGCGCAAAGAAGATGCAATCTTCTGCTCCGGCAATAATCCTATTTTTTAGTACAATCTGATTTTTGAATAAAATGCAAATCACATTGACAAAGTTTAGATAATAAACGATCAAAGAGGTTACGACTCATACGGTACCGTTGACGAAACTGCATTTCATTGAACACTGGACGTTCAATGAAGTGGTCTTCCATTAATTTTTTTCCTCTTTCTTCCCTGTACCTCTCTTGATTCAGTGCACGGCCACGTCGGGACCCTTGAGGCCGAGGTTGATTTTGGGAGTTGTATTGAAGAGCAATGGCTAATACAAGATTCTTGGTTGTCTCCATCTACTCGTAATCTTCATTGGGTGATGCTCAAATTTTCTTCAACAACCTCTTCATGCCTATTACTGAGAAAAATGGAAAGATAAGGTAGAGAGATGACATTTGGGAGAAGGAATGCAGAAGATAGAGTTGTGTGAATTATTGAATCAAAAACCTATATTTATAGAAAGCAAAGAAAATAAAGATGGATACGATATATAGATAAATGGATAGGAAAAGGCTACATGTCACACTATAAAATAAGAAAAAATCTGATTTTTAGAAATCTAGATAAATCTTCACATGTAGATATTTAGATAAGAAAAAATATGATTTTTATCACATATTTGTACATTATAATTATAAAAAAACATTTATAATAATATTTTTGAGGGGTAAATTTAAATTTATATTAATATAAGCACAAAGTGTAATATAAAAGTATATTTTAAATATTTTTTACAATGTTTATAGTAATTAAAACATAATATTTTCATTACATAAGTAAAGTATTACTAAAACACAAAATACAGTATTTTGTTTATTTTTAATAGTAAACAGTGTCTTGCTGTAGGGTTTTGATTCATGGATGCGCAACGGAAACACAAACAATCATAAACCATGCAAAACCCTCCAAGGATCACAAGTCAAGAGACATAACGATGGTAAATGAAGAAATCAATAACACACCTTAGGGTTCTCCTTTGATGACTTCAAACGCGAATTATGTCACGTCTCTACGGTTGATCCACGCCTAGAGTTGAATACTAGATCTTCCAATCCTTGGTGCTAGCCCCGAAAGAGGAAGAGGAAGAAGAATCACGCAACAATGGAGCACCAAAGGTGGGGCGGCACCCTTTGGGCCGACGGGTAGGGGGCGGCAATCCCAAGGGGGTTCGGCCCCTTTTGGGACTTGCTCTCTCTCTCTCCTTTCTCTCCCACTCACTTATGTTATGAGCATTAGTGTGGGAAGGAAGAAAGGAGCATCCTTTATATAGTCCAACAACTCCTTGTTAACTACCTAAAGGCCCTATTCTAATCCCACTAGAATTCGGATTAGTCCCCTAGTCCTAATCATGTCCATACATGGACTAGTTCTATTTGTCCATTAATCCTAATCATGTCTCTACATGAATTAGGCCACCTTGGCAAATCCTAATCATGTCTCTACATGAATTAGGCCAACTTGCATATTAGTCCTACTAAGTTAGCAAGTTGTTGCGATTTGATCCTTCTATTTAATTAATCATATTAATTAATTATCTCCCAAGTCTAGTTCACCCCTATATGGCGTGTGACCTCATAGGTTCTATTTAGTTGGTAGTAACTATTTACTAATATGGAGCGGCCTCTAGCAAGACATCCATTCTAGCCAACAAATAGAATAGTCATCATGACAAACCTTGTGCAAGTAATTGTCTCATCACTTTGTCTCAATATCCGGATTAGACACGAGACATACAAGTCACACTCGTATATCCAATCCATAGTTTCTCGATCCTGGGAATAGCCTTATTCGTGCAAATAACATCAATACCCCATATTGATTTATTTGAGTCTGGCCAGACATTTTATAAGCACTATCCCTCGAGTGGCCTGGGATATTTTCTCCCGTTATGTGGGAGGGACAAATTCTATCTACGTCCACTACGATCTCTAAGCTTGCTTCTTATTGTATCCAGTACACGCCTTTATAACTACCCAGTTACGGTGTAGCGTTTAACGCTATCAAAAGCACAATAATCCACAACTAGAATATCTAGCGACCTCAAGTCTAAGGATGACAATACCATTGCACCGCGAGAAGCGCTTGTGACTTAACATAACGTGTATGTAGCCTTCTCGGAGATGGGTCAATCCAGTATGCCATTACTCCTAATGCATACCCATGTTTTGGATCATGATATCTCCATATCAATCCAACCCCATACTAGTCTATAGATGATTGTCCTATTAATTATTATAATCGACTAGGGATATTTAAGAATATAACACTTATATTCTAAGGAATTCATTCATGTTAACATATCTCCATATCGATAACATAATGAATTGTAAATCCATAAATGTCACAATTAATTGATTGCCTCTAGGGCACAATTCCAACAGTCTCCCACTTGCACTAGAGTCAATATCCTGCATCATATGCCTATTGATCTAGCGCGGCCCTCCACGCTTCCGCTGCGTAGGGGCGAGACATCTGCTGGTACCTTGCAAATATTCACATCTCCTCTATCAACAATTTGATTGAGATTGAATATTATGCATCTTATGTATTAATTTACTCAGTTCTCTATGTTAGAATCAGTGACTGAATCTTGCCTGGAAACTTTCCAGCTCACAGTCGCTCCCACTAGGGCAAAACACAAAACTCGACTTTATAATCTGAAATCTTCTTTGTTAGATTTGAAGTTCGCATCACTGTAGCCCCTTACAACAAACTCTTCATATTATCTATTTATAAAGAATTCATCCTTTAGTTCTTCTCAAGCACTTAAGGATAATCTTGATAATTATCCAGTGATGCTCACCTGGATTTGACTGGTATCTTTGTGTCATACCATATGACACGTTTGGCCTAGCACATAACATGGCGTATCTCATGAATTTATTCATACAGTCCCTTCCCAATCTAATTGGAAAGACAACTAGTCTTCAAAAGACCAATTCCATGTGATATGGGTAGAATCCATATTCTATACATGTTGAACCATTTCAACACCTTTGTCAATTTATGTACTATGACTTAAGCCGCACAACCATCTTGATCTATCTCCATAGATCTTCATAGGTTGCTTCGCCTAAGTCTATCATTGAAGATTAATTCCCTAGTCAATCTACGTAAGATTGCCAAGTAGGGACATCATTCTCAATGATTAGTATGTCTCCACATACAAGACCAGAAAAATAACTGTGCTCCCACTAACCTTCTTGTAAACACAAGTATCATCTTCAATTTTGATGGAACCAAACTCCTTTGATTGCATCATTAATTTGAAGAGTCCAACTCCTAGAAGCTTGATTCAATCTATAGACAGATTGCTACAAGCAAGATACGTATGGATTAAAGCATCACAACTGGGAAAGATTTCGTCGCAGTCTATACTATGAACTCACATGAAATCCTTACCCAACCAATTGTCCCTTAAAGGTAATCATATTACCATCCATGTTGATTTCCTCATAACCCACTTGCACCTTTTAGGTGGTTCCACCAAAGTCCATAATTTGTTGGTATGCATGGATTCCATTTTGTATCCCATGGCTCCTAGCCATTTCTAATAGTATGGCCCACATGTGGCCATCTCATAGGTTGCAGGCTCATCTCGATGAGCAATATATCACTGGTTATGAGAAATCCTTATTTCTCTAGTCCCTCGATATATCCTACCTTACCTACGAGGTTCTTGTGTTTTCTGAGTAGGTTGCTCCACAACACCTTGTGATCCTGCTCATTTTCCATCAAAAGGATCAATGTTTTGTTGTGGTTCTTGAACTTCTTCAAGTTCTACTGTCCCCCCACTGTTTCTTTTAGAGACAATCTCTACGTTAGAAACATTGTGGTTCGAGCAACAAACAATTTGTTCTCGATTGGGTTGTAGAAATAATATTCTTTTCAGGATATCCCACATAACATTTATCCGACTTAGGTCCAAGTTTATTTGTAAACTCATTTACATAAACTTCATAATCCCAAATCTTTATGAATGACATACTAGGACACTTCCTAGTCCATATCTCATATGGTGTTTTTCATAATCTGTTTCGATGGAACACGGTTAAGGGCGAAATTTGCTGTAATTAGAACATAGCCCCCAAAAGTAAACTGGAAGTTCTGTTTGAATCATCATGGACCGAACCGTGTCCTACAAGGTTCAAACTCTCCTTTTCGACACGCCAAACCCATGTGGCGTGCTAGGTGGAGCGAGTTTTGGATCATATCCAACACTCTCATAGATTCTTGTCAAACTCTTGGCTCAAGTAATCTCTTCTACGATCCAATCGTAGAGCCCTAATACTTTTGCCAAGCTGGTTCTCTACTTCATTCGTGAATACTTTGAACAATTCAAAGGATTCTGATTTGTTTCTTCATAAGATACACAAATCCATATTTCTCTGATCCCATCAGTAAATATGATAAAGTACTGAAAACCATCTTTAACATTTGTGCTTAGCGGCCTTCATACATCAATATGTATGATTCCCAAAAGATCATATCTTTGCCTAATAAGTCATACATGTCTCATATGATTCGATAATCAAATGAGTTCTGAAATCCATCCTCATAGAGTTCTAGACATGTATCTCTTATTAATGAGGTCTAAACTATAATGCTAAAGATAAATGAAGTTCATATCATAATATGCAAACCTCTTGGTATTAAGATAAGCCATAGTCATACATACATATACTTGTGAAATTTTAAAGATCACGACATTCATAAAACGTAACTTGTATCATAAAGAAAGCATAACGTAAAGCATAACCTGAGTCGTGTGAAATTATATTGTTCCAAATAGGAACCTTGCTTTTCTCACGTAGAGACCATAAAGTAATTGAACATGCTTGCTTATTTTATTATCTTATGGCCCGTGTAACCTTCGTGACTTAACCTAATGTAACGTAGGGACATCTCCATCGCGACGGCTCGTGAGGCGACGCGGTGCCTGCTTTTAATGTCCCGGAAAAAGGCTCGTAGCATGCCTATACCTGACAGGGGGTTTCACTCCGGTACCGTGGCCTTTCTGAAAACGTGTTTTATCTTATGAATCATCCTTCATTTTTCTTAGCATCCATGGGGCATAAAAGGTCTAATTGATTCGAACGCATACATACATACATAATAGGGAAACATGAACATACATAAGCTTGTAAGAAACTTGAGGTTCGGTACAAATTTCGGGAGGTAGGGTAACTCACCTTGCGAGCTTAATTCATTTACTTAATATTCATTTATTCCAAATTCAATCATCTTTAGGCACATGATCATCAACTCCATTTTCACATAAATATAAACGAAGGCTACAATTCACACATATAATGACTTAGCATACGTCATACTAAACATAGCACATAATCACTTAGCTCAACGACACCAATCTTATTAATGCAACTAAACTAACTTTTCTCACATATTCATATGTTTGTATAGCCTTAAACATGTTCTTAAATGTATATGAGATATAAAATGCAAAAAATAAGAGCAATACAACATATAATGAACTAAAATAAACTTACATAAACTAGCATTGAGAAACTTGACAACTTCTAGATTATGCTCATAAACAAAATGTGACTACCATTAGTTCAAAAATTCATAAGTAGATAAAATTAATTATTAGAGACCTAATTTTTTGACATAAAATAGATAAAGAGTTTAAAGATAAGATATAAAAATCTAAAAAAATTATGAAAACTTTTAAGTATTTTTAAACATTAACTTTCAGAGCTGTTTAGGTGTAAAACATAGGCTGAAAAGCGGTCATTGGAGTAAATTTATAAAATGTTCATAGAAATTCCAAAAATTATGAAATTTTAACTGGAAGTAAATAACACCCCTGGGAACAACATAAACAAATTTGGTAACCACTGGAGTAGAATAAGTACATGAAATGTATGAAAAACCTCACTCTGGGGTTGAGCAGAGTGTTAAAATAGAACTGGTTTTTGGCCGACTAAAAATTAAGTGCAAATCCAATAGGTCTGAATTTTTTACTGTTGAAACATCACATGAAATTACACAAATAGTACAGATTTCAGAATTTTCCGAAAATTTTAAGTATGTTTCCAAATTTTGTGAAAATACGCTCAAAACATGAGTTTTGTGATTTTTCATACTCCAAAACTTGTTGCATGAAGGAATTACTCTACCAAACGTGAAATTACACCAAAAACTCTAAATCACATACTTAACGCTACTCATAACAATTTCATCCATGAATCTAGCAACAAACTTGGTTTTGATGACATGCATGTATGTTCTAATGTGGGTGTTATGAAATATACAAATTCCAAGTATCAATCATATGACCTAGCCATGAGAATGATCAAGTATGCTTGGAGATGAGAAAGATCAAGTTAAAAAGTTACTAATCATATACCAAACTAGGAATAAACGGTTCGGTTCGGCCCGCTTTTGGCGCCCATCCGAACTGAACCGCATGTAACGGTTTGGGCAAAACCCAAACCTAATCCGGACCGTTCATAGCTCCAAAACTAACCGAACCAAACCCTGAATGATCGATTCGGTTCGGTTTTAAACCGCAGTTTCTGAAAGTATGTTATTTCATTTAAAATTTTGTAATAGTTCATTCAACAATCAATGGTTTCTTAAATTTATATGTCAAGCAACTAAAAAATAAAGTAGAAAACAATACATCATTTCAAGAATAATTTAATGGGTTCTGTTCTGTTTTGAAGTACATACGGTATATGATTTATGTGCAGAAGTTATCAGGTTTATTAGTTGTATAGCCTAATATGCTACTTAAACGGTTCGGTTCGGTTTTTACGGGTTTGTGGTAACTCAAACCTAAACCGAACCGTATTATACGGTTTGGAATTTTTGCAAACCTGGACCGAACTGTAATAGCTTCCAAAAACCAACCGAACCAAACCAAACCGCCCGGTTTGGCTTGGATTGCAGTTTTTCCGGTTTGAACTTGCATCCCTATACCAAACCACACATGCAACTCAAGATCAAGCATTATTCATACAAAGAACATGAAGTATCTAATTAAGAAAATAAAGAAGAAAATAGTGCTTAATAATAACCCTTGGGAGGAATTAGAGATTGATCTTGGGTTCTTGGAGGTTGGAAGAGCTTGGATTCTTGAACAAGATGACGAAAATGCTTCCCCAATGCATAGTATAACATGGGTATTGAATTTTTCATGAATTGAGAGGTAGAAAATGAAATTTTGGGGGTGTTTTGTGAGGGTCAACACCAAAACCCGGGATTTGTATTTGAAGAGAGAGAAGAGAGCATTCTTGAATGTTTTTGATGATGAAGATTCAAAGGAAAAGAGAATGAGAGACATGTGCATGATGGTGGGGGTATACATAGTCATACATGTACTATTGGTACAATATTATATTGTGGTTAGCTACATGAGTAGAGGAAGGATGAAGATGTAAAAATTAATTCGAAGACATACTAGTTGGGGTAAATTATGTAAAATCCAATAATAGAGAGGTTGATGCATACAAACTTAAAGTTTGGAAAACATTACAAATTTAAATAAAGTTTTGGGCAACTATGACTTTAATACTAACTAACAAGTTGGCACAAACATAACATTCTTAAAATATTTTCTTTAAAGTCTTGCATACTTAATAAAATATTAACATTAACACACATATTTAGAAAATAATCAAATCGCTTAAGACATAAACGTGCAACATAAATATGAGGGTTACTACTTGAACATTGTTTTTTGCTACAATAATCATTATATTAGTCATGGAGACATTTAATATAATGAAGTCCTTAAATTACAAATGTGTTGTTTATCTTAAATATCCCTAGTCGATTATATTAATTAAGAGGACGATCAACTATAGACTAGTATGTGGGTAGACTGATATAGAGATATCAAGTCTAGCACATGGGCATGCATTAGGGGGTAATGGCATAGTCGACTGATCCAGAACGAGGAGGCTACATACAAGTTATGTAAAGTCACAAGTGCTTCTCGTAGTGACAATTGTATTGTGGTCCTTAGACTTGAAGTCACTAGATACTCTAGTTGTGAAATATCATGCTTTGGTATTACCAAACATTGTGCCTTAACCGGGCAACTATAAAGGTAGTTATCGGGCATGATAGGAAGCAAGCTTAAAGATAATAGTGATGTAGAGAGGATTTGTCCCTCCCACATAACGGGAGCAAATATCCGTGGCCACTGGAGGGGTAGTGCTTATAGAATTTCTGGCGAGAATCAGATAAATCAATATAGGATATTGATGTAATCTGCATGGATAAGACTATTCACATGATCGAGAAACTATGGATTGGATATACGAGTGTGACTTGTATGTCTCGTTTCCAATCCGGATATGGAGACAAATAGATTAAACCAGACTTGGAGAATAATTAGTTGGACTATTTAAAAGGAAGGATCAATACGCAACTACTTGAAAATTTAGTAGGACTAATTTACAAGGTGAACTAATTCATGTAAGGACATGATTAGTATAGGGGCTAATATGTAGTTAACAAGGAGTTGTTGGACTATATAAAGAGACTTCTAGCTTATGTTTCTCATAGAAGTGTTATAGCTATTATCACACAAGAAAGAGAACAAAGCAAGGAGAGAGCCAACAAGGAGGCCAAATCTGAACCCCCCCCCCCCCGTCCGACCCTTTCTTGTCGTCGGCCTAGTGTAGGCGCGGCCTTGGGTGCTCGTTTTGCGTGATATTCTTCTTCCTCCTTCTTCCCTAGCTAGCACAAAGGTGTTGAAGGATCCGGAGACAATCCTAGGAGTGGAATTTTGATAGAGATGCAGACATTATTTCACGTGAAGTCATCAAGGAGACAAACTAAGGTACACACGAGTTTCTTCGTTTACCATCGTTATGAATTCTAGTCTTGTGATCCTTGGAGGGTATTGAGCGAAATTTGATTTTGTTATTCCGATGCGTATTCCGTATCAAAACCTTACAGTGGTATCAGAGCCACAGGTCGTAGTGCATAACGTGGTTTATGTGTTACTTTATTGTTAGTTTTTACACAGTTCTAATACTTTTCGCGTAAAAACTAAAATTGGCATAAAGATGCAATTTTAAATATGATTCAAACAAGAATGAGCTAATTTTACATATAATGTAAATATTAGTGAAGTTGGATAACATATGATGTGAAATTTTGGATCTAGAAAACTAGGGTTTGGGCACAAATTAGGAAAAAAGAGTTTTTCCCAATTTGGAAACAAGCAAACTTGGGAACCAAGGAAGGAGAGGAAGGAAACAACCCTAGTGCCAAAACCCTAGGGTTGTCCGCCCCCATATTGGGTGCCAAGGAAGCCACGACCAAGGACTGGGCCGCCCTAGCGCACATCTTGGCTGCGTGGGCTAGGGGTCGGTCGACCCATGGCCCTTGTGGCGGTCCATTAGGGGCTCGACCAAGTTTTGGTGGGGCCTCTTGGATCGTTTTGATCCTAGTACATCCAAAGACAATTAAAATTGACCAAGCGCGTTAAAAGTGGATTTTAACTGAATAATGTGCTTTTGCATGGTGATTGGATATGGCCTTAGATGTGGATGTTGTGAATGTTTATTTTTGTGGTTTGGTTTTATTGTAATAATTAATTAATAAGGTTCTACGGCCTGCGAGCCGGTCTTTTCCTCAACTTGTGAGGTCTCTCTATTTAGTATAGATTGTAGCTAGTATTAGATAGAGTAGATGATAGTCAAGACTTGGAGAATAAGCCTAAAGAATTGAAGAAACAGCAAGATGGCGGCATTCCACAAGCTAAGGCGCATGGACTAAAAGATGGAGGCAAATGGAAATGAGCTTGCTATTTTTAGGGTTTATAGATATTCTCATTGGCTTGGGAATATCTTAGTTTAGGAGGACATATCCACATCACGTTTATTTATTATTTGAGGTTGTTTAAATTATTGTCTTGTTATTTATGTTTGTGTAAGGATGATGCATGCAAATCGGTAACAAGATAAAAAAAAACCCGAATCTTTTATTTTGGGATTGCCCAACCCAAATAAGTAGATCAGTTGATATAGATCAACAAAACGATTAAAATTGAATGGAAAATCCCTCAAATTAAAATATTGGGTTTTTGCCTTCTCGTTACTTAAACACTCGTTATGATCATGATTTATCAAGTTCGGGCTTGCCAAAGCAAGACGACTTGATTCATCATGATGTGGCGCGACGACACAAGCTAGTAATGTGCGATTGTTGGAGTAACAGGTTGAACGCAACTGGGCTATTTCAATTGGATTGAAAACCTAGAGGCAACAATTGGGGATTATCTATTGGATAAATAAATAAAGAGTTATTTGCCCAATTGAACCAAGAGTTTCATAGGATGCAATTGGAATTGTTCCTACCTAAGTAACTAATTTTTGGGTGACTTGCCAAAACAAGCTAAAGAAGAAGTGAAATATGGATCTTGACCCACTAGAACATATGATGATATTTTCCGCATTAATTTGGAGGGTTATTAATCTGAAAAAATAGTGGGAGATATGTTTGATAATGTAGCCATTCTTAAATGTGGTTATTTGTTCACAAAATACTAAAATTTAAATATTTCTCATTTTGTAGAATCCCAATGGCAAACAATTCATCGAGTTCATCACAATCCCTAGGATCAGTCCTTGAGAAGGACAAGGTTTATGGAACAAACTTTCTAGACTGGTATAGGAACTTGAGAATCATTCTCAAGAAGGAAAAGAAACTGTACATTCTAGAAGAGCAAGTTCCTGAGGGTCCAGAAAATAATTCTGCTGAAGCCTTAAAGGCATATCAGAAGAGCTTTGACGATGCTACTGATGTGGCCTGCCTCATGCTTTGCACCATGAGCTCTGGGCTTCAAAAGCAACATGAGAACATGGTTGCGTTTGATATGATCATACACTTGAAGCAACTCTTTCAAGAGCAGGCAAGGGTCGAGCGGTATGAAGTTTCCAAGGCATTGTTCAAATGTCATCTGTCAGAGGGAAACCCTGTGAGACCTCATGTACTGCGCATGATCGGGTACTTGGGGAATCTCACACGCCTAGGATTTCCAATAGGTCAAGAGTTGGCCACTGATAGCATATTGCAATCATTGCCTGATAGTTATGGACAACTCATTATGAACTATAACATGAATGAGATCAACATGCCTCTGCCAGATCTACTCAATATTTTGTGGACAGCTGAACAAAGCATCAACAAGGAAAAATAGGCAAACGAGTTTCCACTATCTCCAAAGGGAAAGGCAATTTAGTCGCAAAACCTAAGGAAGTAGCCCTTAAACCTGCTGGTGGGGTTGCCAATGGCGTGACTAAGGGTGAGTGTCACTACTAGAGTCAGCCTGGACACTGGAAAAGGAACTGCCCAAAGTATTTGGAGGATAAAAGGCTTGGAATAGTGATTCCACCACCACCAGGTATTTTAGTTATAGATGTCAATCAAACTATCTCTTCATCTTGGGTATTGGATACTAGATGTGGATCTCACATTTGTCAAAATGTGCAGGAGCTAACGAGAAGTAGAAGATTGGCTAAATGAAGATAGACATGCACGTTGTGAATGGAGCAAAGGTTGATGCATTGGTCGTGGGCGTGTACGAGCTATCTTTTCCTTCATGATTAGTTTTAGAATTAAATTATTGTTATTTTGTGCCTGCTATAGGAGCAGAAACATTATTTCTATTTCTTGTTTCAATAAAGGACAAATGTTGCTCCATTTATTTTGATAGTATGCACAATTATCTAATGGTTTGTATATTCTTGATCTAAGTAATCATGTCTATAACATAAATATCAAGAGGATTAAAACTAATGATTTAAATCCTACTTACTTATGACATTGTTGTTTAGGCCATATAAAAGAGAAACGCATCTCTAAACTCCATAAGGATGGATTCCTAGACTCATTTGATTATGGATCATATGAGACATGTGAATCTTGTTTATTAGGAAAAATGACAAAGTCCCCTTTCAATAAGAAAGAAGAGAGGACTAGTGAGCAATTGGCTCTCGTGCATACTGATATATGCGGGCCATTTGCCACGCCTGCCAGGGGTGGTTATCTTTACTTAATTACATTTACTAATGATTTATGTAGATATTGACTTGTATACCTTATTGTGTACAAGGAAATCCTTGGGAGAGATCCAAGTGTACACCTCAACTAGGGGATTAGAGCAAGAACACATAGAAGTGTAGGGTGTGAGTAGGGAGAGGGTAAGCAATGGTAACTATTCTTGAGAGAGAGACAGTGAAATTGGTCTGTCAAAGATCTGAGGTGATCTGAGAGCCTAAGAGAGCTGAAATAGAGGACTAACAATCCTATATATAGTGGGGAAGTGACCATTATGGGGGTTAATGGGCCCATAAATGGTGGCTTAATGATAGACCCGTAACGGCACGTCCGACCGTATATATAGGAAACGTTACACACTTGCCGCATATACCAGAGACCGTTATGAGATCGATCGGGTTTATAGGAAATGGTCATTAAGTCTCTCAAATCAGTTACCAAGGGTCGCGCGCGTCGTTCGCGCACGACGGACCTTACCCTAGCCTCCAAACCACTAAGTCCCTACAAGTCCCGTGTGATGAGTATCGTGGGTGGCCCTGTCTCGCAACCCCCAGTGGATAAGCATGAGCAGTGATTGGGTGAGTATAGAGCACAACTAGGTGTGCTGGATGGCCACCACGTGGCTATGCTCCATCTGTCTGGGATGCACTATCTACATTAGCCCCCTTTTGCGCGAATGTCACGCGCGCGTTTGCAGTGTAGTCGCGCAAAATCAGCCGTGCGTGGTCCCCACGCAGATCCTCGTATTTTTGTTCAAAATTCGAATCCCTAGCCCCCTGGCATAGCCATGATTGTCTAGGTTTTCGAGGCGCCATATAGCTTTTGATGAAGCGTGGTCATTGCGAGGTCAACCAGACGCCATCGACAGATTTTCGCCGGTTTTCGAGGCAAGAATAACTCAAAATGATCTGATAGGTCACCAATTTCGCCGATTATCGAGACGGTGCTGACTCAGCGAACGTCAGCAGTCGCTACTCTTCAGTCTTAAGGGCTATTTAAGCCCTTATCCCTGTTCAATTATAACTTTTCCACCGTCATTGCTTCTGGAATCTTATGAACCAGAGAGAGAGCTTTCAGCAAGGAGCCGAGACCTTCGATAAAATTCTCGACAAAGTTTCCCAAGCAGTTCAGGCACTCAAGCGTCATCAAGGTTAGTGATTTTTCCTTTGCCTTTCGTTGAATTCATACTAGCAGATACTCTTCCTATTTATTCTTTGCATGCGACCCGATTTAGGTTTGATGTTCATGTTATTCTTCATCATAATCTTGCTTGCAGAAATGGCTCCCAAGAAAATCGCAGAAAGAGGCTGTCGATTTACCTGAACTCCGTAAAGATCTAATGGTGCAAAGCCCCCTATCTGGGCGGTGACGACTTCTTCTTGGCTGCTATCAGGGGTACCACTCCCCAAGAGTCTCCCATGGGAGATGCTATACAGCTGATGCCTGAACCAGACAGAGAAGACTGGGATTTAGCAGGAACCCAAGATGTGCAGAGGCTCGGTCTTGAAGCCGGTTTGTACCCATTCACTGACCTCTTTTTCCAGGCTTCCTTGGAAAAGCTCGACTGGATGGAGGAATGGACCGAGTTCATTCTCGATATTTACGAGAAGGTGCTAATGAAAGATGGCATCTATCATGCCATCCGCACAACCAAGGGGCTGAACCTGAAAGTCGACCAAGATATGCTAAGTGTCATGTTCTCCCGGTACTCCAAGAAAACCCATTCCTTCCATTTCTCTACCTTCAAGGCCGCGCCTACCCTCAAAGATGTAGAGGTCCTGTTAATGCTTCCAAGTATGGGGGCTTTTGATCCCCTGGATAGGTTGGAGTCTGATGAGGAACTTACCCTCTTCGCGCAATGCAAGAGTGTATTGCAGCCGTGAAGAAAGCTGCCACAAGATGGGCGCCCAACGCGACTAGCCCTTTTGAGACTTTTATGTCCGTTGCCTCCGGCGCGAAGAATATATGGTCGAAGTGGATCATGTTCTTCTTTAGAGACTACGCCAAGCCTGCAATTATCCAGGAGTTGGAGAAGGAAGAAGACGCAATAATTTCCACTGAAGGGGAAGGTGCTGAGTGGACATTATGCGGTTTCCTGTGCATTTGGTTGTCGCGCTATCTCATATACGGGAGTCCACGTGATGGGGTTTTTGTTCATGTGCTCCCATTCGCAGGAAAGCTTTCGCTCGACCAGAAGATTGCTTTTGGGCTCTAGTCTTGGGGTCTTTATATCACAGACTCGATTTGGACGACACACGTCGAACAGTCACAAGGCAGAGTCGACATCGTCTCTTTTGTCAACACTACCTTTCTAACTATGTGGGCTTTCGAACGATGGCCTTCGTATGCTCCAGTCCCTTCAGAAGTCGAGTTGTGGAACGCGCCCAACTCCAAACATCAACACAAGTGTCCCCGGCGTGGCGTTGGTTTAAAACTAAAATCATCCGCCGCACCTTTTCTATGGTATGTGACGACATTCGGTACTTCACAACTAGGCCTTACACCGCCCATTTGGATGAAATTGTTTTTCTAGAAGACAAGTACCTAGAAGAAGACACCCCATTCGATTCTAAACACATTACCAAAGGATCCCGGTGCTATGGGAGGTATGTGAACTGGTGCAGAAGAGGGTATCTTCCTGCCCTAATTGAGTATGCGCCTGGCCCCGAATCCTGCAATTATGAACGCATAGCGGTTCACTATGATCCGCTCCGCGTGAGCCCCAAATTGGGATTTGATGCCATCGCGCCACCCTTATGGTCTAACTCTATTGTCAAGGGCTCTTATAATGGGGTACTCTATGGGAAGGGAAATGAATTGCTTATTGCTGAACTTCCGCTTACTCAACCTTCTAGAGAGAGATAGGGATGAAATACATCAGGCTGGGTGGCTTTCTGGAATACGCAGGCTTGCCGTTTGGTGAGGTCTTAGGCTCAGCTCCTGGGGCGCGATGCAGTATGGCTATTATTCCTTGCTGGATAAGAACCATCACATGTGTGCGCAAATGATCCCTGATAAGAAAACTGCCATTGTCAAACAGAAATCTCTGAACGCGAGGACCCAATACGCAACGGACTTCAAACGGGTATGTCTGAACGCCTTCACCCTTCTTTTTTTTTTCTTCAAAATCTCACCCGTTCTCCTTGTCCTGTAACAGTGGTGTTTGAGACGCTTCGCATCAGGGGATCGCAGCGAGGGATTTCTTGACTACTGCCGTGCGAAGAAGATCAAGCCCAACAATCCCATTACTCCAGAGATGCCCATGGACGAATATATTCAAAAGGAGATTTCAGATGAGCGCGAGGCTTTCCTCGTGCCATACATCAAAGGGATGAAAAAGAGAAGTGCAAGCACTCCCGCGACCGGTGATCTGGTGACGCAACAATCGAAGCGTCTATGAAGCGAGCCAGCAACCAAAGATATTATTGCTCAATCAAAGAAATCCCCTCCTGCAAAGAAAGGTACTCCTGCAAAGAAGGCCGCTACGAAGAAGACATTCATCGTGAGAGAAGGTAATCAAATCGCGCTTCCATTAAGCTTGTGAAAAGTTTCCTTAATACTTAATGCTTGCTTTATTTTCAGAAAGCAATAGTCCCGTCCAAGAGACAACAATTTTAACCGATAAAGAAGCGATCGAAGAGTCGAGGATTATGGCTGAAGAAAGGGAGATAAGAGAAAAAGAAGAAGAGGATCGACAGATCCAGGAAGCCTTGCAGAAAAGTATGAAGAGCAAGATCCTTCCAAAAGGCCTCCTTCACGCTAGGCTAGAAGCCAAGTACTGCAAACACGTTCAACTATTGCCCAGTTGCAACAAGCGCAGATGGCCCTCCACGACCTTACTGGCGATGAAGATGAGGAAGGTACGATCTTTAAGTTTGCTTTGTCGCACCATGAACTTGTCTTGAGCGCATTATATCATGGGGTATCTAGATATGATATCCGCTAATGGTTAAGGGATCAGTGTGGGGAATCCTCTGGTATATCCACCTCCTTAGCATCATCATGCCTCATAGTACCCTCGCACTACAATAGAGATTTATTTCATACTTCAGGTCATGCAAATCCAAAGGAATTGACGATAAATTTTTGCACAGATACTCCATATGAGAGCGGAAAAAGTGGGTCTTGTCATCATAGCCCTCTCAGCTTTTTAATGATTGATTTTCATCTCGGAACTAACTGTGAATCTTTACTTTGTAGAAGATGCAGATCCATTGGTACAGATATCCCACCAACTTTGTAGCGCCATTGTTCGCATGCCTCATTCCGTTATTGAGGCCAATCAGGGGGACAAGGAAGTGGGAGGAGTCGCAGTCGTGCCCCAAGGACTTAGAACTAAAGAGCCCACATTTGCGCCACAAGGGCCCATTACTGAAGAAGTGGCAATTGCGCCGCCAAGGCCTAGTACTGTAGTGATTGACCTCGAGAGCGAGCGCCTCGAACTCATCATGGAACAAGAGCAAGAAGAGGAGGTACTACAGCAAGAGAAGGAACAAAGTACTGAAGAAAGGGAGAGAGAAGCTTCCCCAAGAGTTGCTGCCTCTGAGAAAAACGTGCCTTCAACTTCTGAAGTTCCTTCAAATGAGACCCCTGTTGAAATGGCTGAGCAAGTCGAAGCTTCTGACGCGATAGTGATTTGAAGTCCTCCAACTTCTGGAGCTCCTACAAGTGCCTATCTTGCAACTACTTTGCCAACTAAGACCCCTCCTGAAGTAGCCGAGCAGGTCGAGGTCGCTTATGAGGCAAGAACTTCAGGTCCTTTGCCACAAAATGTGACAACTCACAAAGGAGAAGATGAACTTGAGTCTAATGTGAATGAAATTGCAATTGATCAGGTCATGACGGATGTTCAATCACCCGTTCTTGATGCTGACATTGCTGCAACTCTAGGAACGCAACCTGACGTCGCACGCGAAAGTGTGCCCGAAGCGCCGGAGTTTGCACCAAGTGTAAATGAAGCAGGAGGAGAAAGGAATGAGGATTCAGTTATGAATGAGCCCCATCAAGATGCGACCTCGAAGACCAGCGCTCCTGTCGCTGTGGCTGAAGTGTCAGCAAGGATAGCTCCTCCAGCACAAGATCCGAAAAAGATGTTGCATCTTCAGAGACTCGTGGAGAAAATTTATCGCTTCCTAACATGTTCATTGACTCTTCTGGTATCGACCTGGATATGCTCTTTACTCAAAATCCATGGGCAATGAGGGGCTCGCAAGTTGTCGAACCAGTTTTTGCTGAAAGGAGTTATGTCATTCTTGCAATATATTTCGCGCGCGAAGCTTTTACAGACCAAAGATTAGCTGCAGCACCCTCTTCTATTGGTGGCCGAACAACAAATCCCATTGCCTCACTTCAGCAGATTGTTGAAGGGACCGGTAAGATAATCCCCCGTTCTAGTGCGTAGCGCATGACTTTATGTCTTTACTAAGTGCCTTCTTTCCATCTTCGCATGTGTAGGTATTGACCAGGCTTGCCTTGAATGGCTTATGAAGGTGCGCATATCGTATCCGACTACGTTTGCAAGAGTCCTGGAGCTAGCGCCTGGATATAGACGAGCTCTTTTCAAAGAGATGGTTGCTCTCTTAGAAAGAGTACATAATACAACTCCAGCAAGCACCTCGGTTACTAGTGCTCAAGGTCTCCTTTCGAGCGCGAATGGCCTCCAACAAGCTGCAGAAGGTAGACTAAACCTAGATTTCCTTATACAGAGGCTGACCAAGATCAACAACTCTGCGCAACTCAGGGTTGAATACACCAACTATGGCAAGGAAAAGGTTTCCCTTAAGGCGGGCAACGAGGTGCTTGATAAAGCCATCAAAGAGTTTGAGGAGGCTGTGAAGCATCATAGGAGCAACAAGGATCGCCTGGATCTGCTATCTGCTAATTGCATAAGGCTGTCAGCCGAAGACTCACTCTTGAAAGACTTTTTTGAAGATTGATAATCTAGTATCGCAACAGTTCATGTATCTTTTCAGACTATGTTTTGATGTAAACTTTGACACCATCTTAATCATGGCCACAAACTTTTGTGTATGCTTTGCGCAGGTTAAGCCTATTTTGTTATTTCTGACTGAATCGTTCTCTGGATTGCCGTTTTTCTCGCATGTCGATGCTATTTCACTCAAATAGGCTTAGATCTATTCTTATTTAGACAACCCTTTGCCTCAGGTATGGCTGCTATCTCATCAAAATCAAGGTTGACTGTAAAGACCTTTACCTCCCAAAAGCGTTAGGCTTGCACGTCTTTCCTATGAGAGCAAGCAAGTTGATTAGGCTTTGCCATTATTCATAAATGGGCTTAAAATACTGCTATCTAGACAGATAGGCTTATCATTGTGCACTGCTGCTATCTGGGAAGATAGGCTTATGCTCGCGTATTTTTCTATCGAAGTAGGTAGGTCTATGGTGCTGCTATCTAAATAGATATGCTTACACTCGCGTATTGTTACTATAGTCACGCAGAATTGCGCGTGTGCTTGCTGTAGAGTTTGCGCAAGTCATTTGAATTTCGAATAATTTAACGTTTGACTACTCTAGTCCCCATAAGCCGTCATCATTGCCTAGAGCCTCTGTAACGTCGTAGCCTTTAATAAGGGGATGTCCGTTACACAGTAAACCAAGCGTTGTCTGCATGCTTTTGCCAACTCTCGATGCAAATTCCAGGGGTCATTAATTTTTGCCTGTTTCGAGACATTTCTGACTCAGCCAGGAATTGGGAAGTCACCCTCCTAGGTCCTATATAAACTCTTTTCTGCAGCTGACCTTTTATTGTTCGCCATTGCCACCCTCTTGGGTTTATGAATGAAAGAGAGAGAGTCCCAGCAGCAGCAAGAAACAATTAAGTTCGTAAACTTCTCCTTCTTTTTCGTGGATCCAGAACCAAGCTTGAATAATCATGAAACCTCCTATGAGTTTTTTTTGTTCCTCCTATTACTCTCCACCTCCTTAAAACTCGTACTGGCTCTGGTTCTCTAATTTTTTAAGTGTCCGTTGTGCCATTGAAATGGCTTCTAGGAAATCCTCGAAGGAAGTCGTTGATCTGCCCGAGCTTTCTGAGGACCTGTGGTGTAAGTTCTCTTATCCGATGGAAGACACTCTGCAACTAGTGCCTAAGCCAGAGAGTGATGATTGGGATGTAACTTTTTTTTGCACCATCGGCTTCCTGCCCCATGGGCTGTTCTCCCATTTGTTCTTCACATCATCAACCTTCATTGTTCGAAGATCATCTGGAACCTCACCATGTCAGGGGCATTGGCAAGAGCTCTGCCTTGATCAAGGGCGTCGATGATGACGAGTCGACCGTAGTCGTTTCCATAGTTACAAGTTCTATGTAGGAATTTTGGATGTCTTTGAGAACGCTTTTGATGTATGGATTCTATGTTTCTAGGTTTTGCTTATATAAAAGTGACTTTTGCTTTTGCTTTTGCTTTATAAACATCGAGCTTCATTTTGTTGTGTCAACAAACTCGTCTTGCTATTATCGCGTGTAACTGTTATAACAAACTTATTAACAAGGCAATATTTTAACGACATGATGATGCTATCAAAGAGATAGGCTTAGTTTTTACTGCTATCTAGACAGATAGTCTTAGAATCGCATTTGGCTGCTATCTATACATATAGGCTTTAAATCGCATTTGGCTGCTATCTAGACAGATAGGCTTTAAATCGCATTTGGCTGCTATCTAGACGGATAGGCTTTACATATGATTGCTATCCAAACAGATAGGCTTACAACTCATGTTGTTGCTATCAAAGTAGATATACTTATGTTTGCATATTGCTGATATCTAGACATGCTTGGAATAAATGGCTATCTAGGCAGACAAGCTTTTCAATTCGCGTCTGATTGTTATTCAAACAAAGGCTTAGTAATTTTGACCGTCATGCAAAGTATGGCATAAACACAGCTAATAAAAGATCTCTCATATGGGAGAGTTATCATTTAATTGGATCCCCATATGGGAGGATATAAGAAGCATACAATATAGACGGAAATCCACAAAGTAGAGTTAGGGATAATACTTTGTGAGCCATCGCATGTTAATAGGGGTGGGAGTTGTAGCAGTCCCATGGCATCGAAGAATAGTGCGATAACCGCGATCGAAGACTTCCTTCACCTCAAATGGTCCTTCCCAGTTGGCGGCGAACTTGGGGTGATCTGCTTCACGCATGTAATGGTCAGAGGCTCGCAGGACCAGATCCCCCACTGCGAAGTCGCGGTGTTGGACAGTTTTATTGTAAGCCTGCGAGATTCTTTCCTTGTATTTGGTATTTGTCCTTTTGTCTTGTTCGCGTTTATCTTCGAGCAAAATGAGATCATGATCGCGCTCGTTTTCATACAAGGCACTGAAATCCAGTCTCGCAGAGTTTATCCTGACTTCAGCAGGGAGAACTGCCTCAGCTCCATAGCAGAGCAGAAACGGGGAAGTCCCTGTAGGAGTCATTGATGATGTGCGATACGCCCAAAGCGCCATACCCAGAGAGTCTGCCCACTTTTTATGATCATCAGCGACCATCTTACTTAGGACTCTGAGCAGTGTCTTGTCCGTAGATTATGCTTGTCCATTCCCTTTCGGGTAGTAAGTCGTCGAGCACACATGCCTGACGTTATACTCCATTAGTTTTGAAGTTACTTTTCGATTAACAAAGGAAGTTCCATTTTCGGACAAGATAGTGTTGGGAATCCCAAAGTGGTAGATAATATTCTCCTATATGAATTTGACCACAGCCAATGCATTCTCCGTCTTGAGTTGGACCGCCTCGACCCACTTGGTAAATTGCTCTATTCCAGTAAGGATGAACTCGTTTCCACGTGATGGAGGTCGAATTGGACCTATGAAATGCAGGACCAAGTATGGAATGTCTAGGGAGTTCCTAATGCGTGCAAATGAACTGCCAGGGTGTGAACTAGGTTGCCATGGAATTGACATTGCTGGCATCTTCTGCCTTCGCGCGACAATCAGCTTCCATGGTTGGCCAGATGTAACCAACAGTTAAAAGCTTCCTGCCAGACATTTCCATGACCTCCTGGGTTTCTTGACTGTTTAGAAACCTGAGAAAGTTCTAATCGTGTCCTTTCTGCCAACGTCAATTTTCTTGCAAGATGTATCGGGCTGCTTTTCTCTTAAGCTTGTCATCTTCCTTTCTGTTGCTTGGCAAAGTTCCGTCTTGCAAGTAATTGATTATGGGTCTCCACCAATCCTCATATTCGATTGCAGCGACCTAGAGTGAGTCTTTTATCAGCGCACACTTTTCGAAGTTTCTTTGTATGATAGCAGCAACATACGCCATCTGCGGCCAGTGAATTCCATATCTATGCGCTTTCCTGTAGATGGAAATCTCATCTTCTCCACAGGAATGTTGGTGGATTTTCTCCAATACTGCTCGACCTTCTTACTCCGTCACGCATCGCATCAGAATTCTCCAGGTCCCTTGTAGTAAAATAAGCTATCGTGTATACAAAACCCTTTCGTGGAAACCCAACTTTCTTTGCGTGTTTCTTCGGCCATTGCGCGCATGATAGGCTTTCTCCAATCTACTTCTTCTTCGTACTCATCTTCACATAATTCTTTCACCCGGGATGGAGTTGTCTTGACTTCAATTAAGGTTTTTGTTGGGCACTTATCTGGGCTGATCTTCGACCCCAAAGTAGCCAATGCATCCGCATGTCGATTATCGGATCTGAGGGTGTGCTTATACTTGATGGAATCAAACTTCTGAACCAGCTTTTGCACCATTGATATGTAGTTCAACAAGTTAATCTCCTTTAGTACATACACTCCGGAAGCTTGCTTCACTATTAGTTTGGAATCCCCCATTACAATGAGGTTCTGAACTTCCAAGGCTTGGGCTGCAAGTAGTCCCGCGGTCAGAGCTTCATATTCACCCTCGTTGTTGGTCACCGCGAAGTCTAGCTTGGTTGATATTTGAATGACCTCCTGATCATGCTTAATTAACACAACTCCAATTCCGCCCCTTGACCTTGTTGAGGATCCATCAAAGTGCAGCTTCCAATAGAGGTGGCTGATCGCGTATATCTCTGGCCCTTGAAGTTCCTCCTCTATCAACGGCTCACAATTCTCATCCGAGAACTGCGCCAGTAGATCCGCTAGTGCTTGGGATTTGATGGATTTCGTTCGCGCGCAGACTATGTCATACGGGGAGATGGTCATGTACCATTTTGCCAGTCTCTGCAAGGAGGCGAGTGTCCTAAAAAATAACGTATAGGATCGTTCTTTGTTATTATGACCACTTTGTGGGGAGCGAAATAGTGCTTTAACTTTTCAATAGCGAAAAATTATTCGAGGAAATGACGCTCAATCTTTGTGTACCTGGATTCCGCGGACTGGATTATACGCGAGATGTAGTACACTGGCCTTTCTCGTCCCTCAAACTCTTGAGCCAGCAACGCTCCAATAGATCTTTTTGTTGAGGTTAGGTACAGTAGCAGAGGTGATCCCAGTTGAGGTGCGATCATAACTCTCGGAGATGCTAATACTTTTTTCAACTTCTCAAATGCAGCTCGATGCTCTTCTATCCATGAGAACGTCGCGTTCTTTTTATGCAAACTACTGAAGCAAAAGGTCAGTTCTGCAATAGCTGGTATGAATCTTCTCAAGTATGACAACTTCCCCAGAAACGTCTTCAATGCACTCTGAGACTGTGGCGTAGGTAAGCTGGTGACTGCTGAGATCTTCGCGGGATCAGGCTCAATCGCGTGCCAGTGAAATACGCAGCCCAAGAATTTTCCTGAAGTTACCCCAAATGCGCACTTCATGTGGTTCATCTTCAGATGGAAAGATCGGCACATTTCAAAGACTTTCCTTAAGTCTTTCCAATGATCCTTATTCTGTCTTGACTTCACCACCAAGTCGTCCACATAGAACTCAGCTTCCTGATGCATCATATCATGAAATAACGCCATCATCACGCGTTGATAGGTAGCTCCTGCATTCTTTAGACCAAAGGCATAAGTTGAAGACCCCTACGGGCGTGATGAACGCCATCTTCTTCGCATATTCTATGTTTCGCAACGGGACATCGTCCTTTGGGCAGAACTTGTTCAAATCTCCGAAGTCGACACAAACGCGAAGGCTCCCATTCTTTTCAGGACAGGCACAATATTAGCAAGCCAAGTGGCATGGTGATTGGGCTCGATAAATTTTTCATTTAGCAACTTCATGATCTCCTCCTTTATCTTGACGTTAATTTCAGGGCGAAAGTTCCCCGCGCTTTGTTTTACTGGCTTCGACCCTGGAATGATGTCCAGTCTAAGCATGGTAATGTCTTGGTCCAGCCCTGGCATCTCGTCATAGTCCCATGCGAAAACGTCTCTGTATTCCTTCAGTAGTTTGAGCAATTCTTGCTCCTCCTCATCATTGAGATGTGTACTCAAGAAGACGGGTCTCTTCCTTTCCTCAGTTGGGGTCAGGAATTCCTCCTTCAATTCTTGCTTCTGGGGCTTTGGGCGATCCTCCATGCATTCAGGAGCCTCCTTCAATTCTTCCAGCGGTATCTTTCCCTTATCTTCGCCTGGAGATTCTATGAGCTCACAAATTTTCCCAGGGACACCCTCGATGGGACAGATCGAAGATTACCCCGCGCACCTTCATATGCGATAGCACTTTTTCCCATTGGAGTAGAAGCAGCCTATTTGCTTGCTTTCCTTGTTATGCTCAACGACCCTTTTCAGGGTGTAAACATTTTTCTTGCAGTAAGTTATTCTGGGTGCTTCCTCCCGCGTAGGTTGCTTCTCCTTCGTTGCCTCTCGCATTACCATTACCCCAGCTGGTGACTGGTCGCTGATATCCTCCCATTTGGGTAAGTGATTCGGCTGAAATGGGGCTGGAGTAGCTTCGTCTGCCATTTCCGTGAACCATACTGCTTCAAACAAGTGCGCCTCCTTAAAATTAAAAGGATTCACAGAGGCGGGTATCGCAACGAATCGGTCTTTCCAAATGGCCTTCATCACTTGATGATCTGTGGACGGCACAACGTCAAAGTGGTGGATCCATGCTCGACCAACGATCATATGGTAAGTGGTATTGGCGTCGATGACATGGAACATAGCAGAGCACTTAATCTGACCGATCTGGATTCCCAGTCGGATCCATCCGACAGTCATCTTGGAGTCGCTTCCAAAACCCATTAATGGCGATGGTCTCTTGACAATTTTGTTCTCTGGGATTCCAGCCAGCTCGAGAGTACTGAGTGGAATCACGTTTACTGCAGCTCCTCCGTCAACGAAAGCTCTTTTGTACTCAAAATCATTGATAACAGCCGTCACATACAGCGACCTCTGGTGATTCGCGTATGCCCTCTTGTCCGACTCATCGGACGTCATGACTAGGCCATTTGATCGCGTGTTCATGATGAATCTTCCGTTTGAGATGACGAGTTCCTCTCCATAGTCCTCTGCCACCATCAAGATGTCCTTTGTCATCTCGTGCCTGCGGGTGCTGGAGAAATTCATGTCGTCGAAGAACTTCTCAAACTAATTGGAATCTTTCATCAGTTCGGCGCAGGAGTCTTCTGTATCTATGCCATAATCTTCGTCTTCGCAGATTTCGGCAACCACTGGGATCCCTGCATCTGCGACCTCTTCAAGGTCCATGATTGAGATCATAGCTATCTCTTTTCCCTTGGGTTCCTGTCGCGTATGTGACGACAAAGGATTTCTGCGTACATCCTTAGCCGGTTCATCGACAACCAACTGTCCCTCCTTGGTCTTTTTGTCCACTAGCCATCCGAGCTTCTTGCATTCCTTCGTTGCGTCCATGACCTGCCCATGGAAATTGCTCTCCAGAAGGTTTATGCTCTAGTGCTGGTAAAATTCCGTCTTTCCGCAACTTTTTACAAAGACCTATTGCGTCTTCGATGGAACAAGGAAGGGGTGGTGCCTCCCGAGGTGCGGGTCGCTGTTGCTTATGAGGGGACAACACCGCATTTACTTCGAAAAAAAACCGTCCACGTTTGTAGCTGAATCTCCCAATCTTAAACCCGAAGCTTGCTGGTGCGCGATCATTAACATATCTCTTCTTCATCTTGTCCACCAGTGGCTCAATGTTTCTGGTGCAGTCAATCAATTTTGAAAAGGTAGGCATATTCAAATTTATTAACATACCTTTGTACTCGTCATGCATGCCTTGTAGACATATTTCCACCAGGAGGCCTTCTGAGACTTCATCGATGAATTCCAAGGACCTGGCTTTGAACTTATTGATGAAGGCGACTCCCTCTTCATCATGTTTCTGGTGCATGCGAGAGAGATGGATGTTGGTGACTTTCTCCTCAACCTGGAAGAATTTGGTGTAGAATTGCTTCACAATGTCTTCCCACGTCTTGACAGATCCTCGAGGGTCTTGTACCATTTGTATGCGACAGTCCCGAGAGATTTAGGGAATTCGCGCATGAGCAGTCTAGTATCAACTCCATGTGGGCCCATAAAGTCAACGAATCTCATCACGTGTTCGTGCGTGTTCCCTCTGACCTCATCGAACTTTTCCCATTTAGGCGCTTTGTACCCCGAAGGATTGGGCATCAGATATATGTCCCGCGGGATAGGAGGCGCACTGTCAAATTTTGGGATGACAGTATCCACAAAACTCCGGTTTGCAATGATGCTGTCTAAGCTTAGTTCCAGGGCTGCGACATTAGCAGGCCTACTCCCCCAGGGTTTGACGACGGTGTCGCAGCGAAACCCAAATTATGGGGCATGTTGAGATAGTATGGAGGCGTAGGTGCATAACTCCCTTGGCCCCCATTCACGTGTGAAGGCAAAGAGGGGTATAGAGAGGGATCCCCAGTAGATATCAGGGACGGACATGATTGGAGCCTTCGTGCGTGGGGTGCATGACCATTGGAAAGATAAGACTGTGGGTTCGGCGGGACAGGCGTGTGCACCATGGTGGTCGTAGTTACCCTTGGTGGAGGCAGCTGGGTTGCTAGTGGTGAGGCTAAAGCCCCCTGAGTGGTGTTTTGAACAAATTCTCCCTGGATTGCCATGATCTGAGCGATCTGGGCGGATTGAGCTTGCATGGCCTTGGCCTGGCTTTGGATTGTGGCCTGTAGCATCTCCAAAGAAGGATTGCTCAGAATAGCCATATGGGTGTTAGTGTTTGTTTTTTTGTTGGGGGTTCCCTCTCTCGGGGTTCCTTCCCTCAAAGGAGACTGATCACCATCACGAAGGCTAGCCTCAAGAGACATGTTTACTAGGTTGATTGGTTGAAGATTTGAAGGTGGATGGGATTCAAGTCGGGTTCACAAAATTGTGTAGAAGTAAATCCTTGGGAGATATCCAAGTGTACACCTCAACTAGGGGATTAGAGCAAGAAAGCATAGGGTGTGAGAAGGGAGAGGGTAAGCAATGGTAACTGTTCTTGAGAGAGAAACAGTGAAATTGGCTAGTCAAAGATCTGAGGTGATCAGAGTGTCTAAGAGAGCTGCAATGGAGGACTAACGATCATATACATAGTGTGGAAGTGACCGTTATGGGAGTTAATGTGCCCATAAATGGCGGCTTAATGATAGATCTGTAACGGGACGTCCGACCGTATATATAGGGAACGATACGCACCTGCCCGCATATACCGGAGACCGTTATCATATCGATCGGGTTTATAGGACGTGGTCCTTAAGTCTCTCAAATCAGTTACCAAGGGTCGCGCGTGAGCTGGGTTGTCGTTCGCGCACGACGAACCTTACCCTAGCCTCCAAACCACTAAGTCCCTACGAGTCCCGTGTGATGAGTATCGCGGGTGAACCTGTCTCGCAGCCCCCAGTGGATAAGCATGAGCAGTGATTGGGTGAATATGGATCACAACTAGGCGTGTTGGATGGCCGCCACGTGGCTATGCTTCGTATGTCTGGAATGCACTATCTACACTTATTAAGGCCAAATCTGAATCCTTTGAAAAGTTCAAAGAATTCAAGAATGAAGTAGAGAAGCAACTTGGCTAGATTATTAAGGCTCTACGATCGGATCATGGAGGAGAATACTTAACCCAAGAGTTTGACGACTATCTTAGAGAGTGTGGGATCCTGTCCCAACTCAATCAACCCCAAACGCCACAATGGAATGGCATGTCCGAGAGGAGGAATCGAACTCTTTTGTACATGGTTCGATCTATGATGTGTCAAACAGATCTTCCATTATCATTTTGGGGACACGCTCTATTATGTGCAGATTTCATCCTTAACCTTGTTCCAACTAAATTAGTCATGAAGACTCCGTATGAGATGTGGAGTGGGAGGCGTCCCACATTGTCGTTCATGAGGATTTGAGGCTGAGATGTGTATGTAAAGCGTTTAAAAACAGAAAAAATTGGGCCCTATTCGGATAAGTGTAAGTTTGTGGGCTACCCTAAGGAAAAAAAGTTATTATTTCTACAATTCTTCTGAGAACAAAGTGTTTGTTGCTCGGACCGGCGTGTTCCTATAAAGAGAATTTGCTCTAAAGGAGAAAGTGGGAGGACAGTAGAACTTGAAGAAATTCAAGAACCACAAACCACTGATCCTACTATGGAACGTGAACAGGAACCACGAGATGTTATGGAGAAACTAGTTCAGGTAACACAAGAACTTCGTAGGTCGAGTAGAGTGCGCCAGGAGCCAGAGAGGTATGGACTTTTCGTGACTGAGCCTGGTGATGCATTGCTCAAAGATGATGAGTATACTACCTATGGAGAGGCCATGAAATGGTCGGACTCTCAAAAGTGGCATGAAGCCATGAGATCCAAGATGGAATCCATGTATATCAACAAAGTATGGACTTTGGTGTAACCACCCCAAGGGGCTCGACCCGTAGGGTGCAAGTGGATCTTCAAGAAGAAGACCGACATGGATAGCAATGTGATTGCCTATAAGGGCCAACCGGTGGCAAAAAAATTCAGACATATGCATGGTATTGACTATGATGAAACCTTTTCCCCGGTCGCAATGAACAAATTCATTCAAATCTTACTTGCTATTGCAGCTTACCACAATTATGAGATTTGGCAGATGGATGTCAAAATAGCATTTCTTTATGGAAACCTCCTTGAGGATGTGTGCATGACACAACCAGAGGGTTTTGAGGATCCAGAGCATGCCCATAAAGTGTGTAATTTGCAGCGATCCATTAATGGGTTGAAGAAATCTTCCAGAAGTTGGAATCTACGTTTTGATGATGCGGTCAAAGAGTTTGGCTTCATCAAGAACGAAAATGAACCTTGTTTCTGATAACTCTCTATTACAGTTATATTTCTTACACGTTTAATACCGTTTTGTGTGATTCCCGGGTTGATTATGTTAGTTATACACTACGAAAGTGGTGAAAGTGTAGAAGTTTGGCTTTGAGCGCATAATTGTAAATCCGGGGGTTTTCATACTTTTTTGAGCTATTTTATTGTCATATATGATGTCGGTGTGTGCTCGTGTTGTGAGTTGCAGGAACCGGAGGCTTGGGAGAATATCGGAGAATGGAAAGAGAGGAGAAGAAGTTGCATGTTAAGCTGAGAAAAGAAAGGCTGAATCTAATTCCTGGGAATTGGAATGTAAATCCCACGAATTAGAGTGAATTTGCAGAATGCATATTCAAGTCAGAAACAATTCCCACGAATTGGATTTTGATTCCCACGAATTGCACTGTAATTCGTAGGAATTGGAAAGTAATTCAAAGGAATTGAAACAGCAGCGCGCAAGAGTTAAAGTAAATCGCACGAATTGGAATCCATTCCCACGAATTAGAAGCATAATTAAAAATAAAGTGTTAGGTCACATGTTTCATGGAATTGAAATACAAAATTATTTCAAGGCCTTGAAACAGTTTTCAATGCCATGAATCAGGTTTCATAGGCTTGAATTTCAAGGCCTTGAAGCAGGATTCAAAGCCTTGAAACTGTCTGACCTACATGCTTGTTCTGAGGGGGAGTTTCTCTAAAATCTTTTGATTTAATTATGTCCCTCTCACCCCTATGCTTGACGTGTTATTATTTGATGATGAAAGAAAAACTGTTTGGACATATCTAACAGTACTTAATCGATTTGCTTGACTCAGTTTTGCAGGGAAATTTTATTTACTAAATGTGCAGGTTCAGTTTCCTATTTTGGTTATTGCAGGAAAGGAAACATTGGAAGAAGATGATTCTCTAATCAATGAGACCTCCTTGACACCTTCTTAATTTTTTTAAAGAATAGATCAAAACAAAATCTCTGAATATTGTGATCAACTATCCGTTGGAGAAGGCTGTCGAAGAGAGTCAAAGTTGTTGCCTAAAATACAGGAAGTTGTTGCTGAAAATCTTGGGAGATTTGCAGAGTTTCAAATTGTATAAATAGATCCCAGTTTCAAGCATCAACACACAACACTCAACGGGCAAAAAGAGAGACATATTTCTGGATTGACATGCATCAAAGAAGTTCATCATTCACTCAATCCCATTCACAGAAGATCACTGCATTCTTCACTGCAGTTCTATACTCTAGTGTTCTCCTGTATTGTGCTTCATTTGTAGATCATTCTTGTAATACTTCTTTATTTCATTCTCAAGGATTTTTCAAGGTGAACAATAGAGAATTCTTAGTTAATCAGTTAGCTAGAGCAGGTACTAGATAGGTTAGGAAGAACCACAAGCTGTAACTGAGTAAGGGAACTCTCTGTTCTTGAGATCTAGGGATTAGCGTTTGGTTAATAAGAATTGAGTTGGAAATCCTACAGGAATAAGATCCCTGAGGTAGATACGTAGGTCCAAGTGGACTCAACTCTATAAATCACTTGTATCTTGCATTTACAGTTCACTTACATTCACAATTTTTACAGCATTCACACTAGTCTGTTTTCAAGGGTTTGAAACTCTTTTCAAGGCCTTGAAAAGGACTTGTCTGTATTATTTCAAATTTCATCTCTTTTCAAAGGCTTGAATATGTGTTCAAGGCCTTGAACTTTATTGCTCTTCAACTAAAACTCTTCTCTTCTACAAGTTTTGCAAAAAGTTGGCATACTCTATTCAACCCCCCCCCCCCCCCCTTCAAGAGTATCTGTGCTACTTATTCATCTGCCTACTCCACTTTCAATTGGTATCAGAGCTTGTATCACTGTATAATATTTAACCATCTGGTGATCATGAGTACTGCAGGTGACGGTGTTTTCTCACAGGGAAGAGTTTCCAACAGACCTCCTCTATTTTGTGGAGACAACTTTGCTCACTGGAAAGCACTGATGAAGATGTTCATCATTGTTCAGGACATAGACATTTGGACTAGTATTCAGAATGGACCTCACAATTTCTTTACAGAGAAAGATGGATCAAAACTCCTAAATCTGAAGACTCACTCTCATCTTCTAAATTAGAACAATATTCTAAGAATTACAAAGCTATTAACATCTTGTATTTTGCTTTGAGTACAGATGAATTCAATAGGATTTCAGGCTGCAAGACTGCCAAAGAAATCTGGGACAAGCTTTTGGTGACCTTTGAAGGAACAAGTCAAGTCAAGCAAACCAAAATCAACATCTATCTCAGGCAATATGAGTTGTTCTAGATGAATGCAGATGAGTCAATCAGAGAGATGTTCAAGAGGTTCACAACATTGTCAACAACCTTGACTCATTGGGAAAACATATTTCCAATGAAGAATGGTGAGGAAGATACTGAGAAGTCTTCCAAAGGCCAAATGGGAACCAAAGACAACAACCATTAAAGAAGCTCAAGATCTCTTATCGCTACAACTTGATGATCTACAAGGGAAGCTCCTGACACATAAAATATCCATGAATGAAGTTGATGGAGAACTACCTAAAGGTGTCAAGAACTTAGCACTTAAGGCCAAGGAGAATGAGAATATTCAAAACCTTGAAACTGAAGATGATGATGATGAAGACCCATTTGCACTGATTTCCAAAGCCTTGACCAGGATTCTCAAGATGAAGAAAAACTTTAGAAACAAAGACTTCAACAGAGAAAGAAACAAATCTTCCAATGGCAAGGACTACAAAGGTAAGTCTTCTTCACAGGAATAAATTCAAAGTAATGAAATGCTTTGAATGTGGTGATGCAGGACATTTGATAAGAGATTGTCCACACAAGAAAATAAAGAAATTTCGGATTAAAGACCATGCAGAAGAAATAAAGCTATGATAGCTTCATGGAGTGATTCAGATAGCTCAAGTGAATCTGAATCTGAAGAAGAACATGCCAACCTATGCTTCATGGCTAAGCATGATGAAAGTTATGAGAAGAACATTGAGGTAATGGTAAATTGTCTGATTTCAAAACCAAAAGATTCTCTTTCAGATTATCTTAGAACAATGCTTTTAAATGAAGAAGATTATCTGAAAGAGATTATACTTTTGATAGAAAAAGTTCATGAGCAAGCAAGAGAGAATTTACAACTTGTTTGTCTGAATTAGAATCTTGAAATATCTCATAAGAAAACTGACAGTGATTTCAAGGTCTTGATAATCAGTTCCAAAGCCTTGAAAACACAAGTCAAGGAAGTAGTCACTGAGAACTCTTTACTGAGCAACAACCTTGTTAATCTAAGACATCAGGTTGATGAATTAGACAAACAAAAGACTACTCTTGCTGAGAAACTTCAAGAATCTGAATTAGTTAAAGTCAAGCTTGTAGGCTCAGAACACAAGTTGAACTTGATACTTGGAGGAAGTTCAAAGTCTTTTCACAAAACTGGTATTGGATACAATCCAAGTTTTCCAAGAAAGAACAATACCATATTTGTGAAAGATGGAAGCAAAACTTCTTGTAAGTGTCATTTTTGTAACAAGATTGGTCATATGAAGATGACTTGTCCTTTCAGAAGAAGAGACCCTCACATAATGAGGAACACATTTCCATTTCAACTTAAAGGACAAGTCAGACAGGTTTGGGTTCCTAAAGGGGTCAGACCACCTAACATGGTTGATCCTGAATATGAGTCCAAATTCCACACATGGTCTAACAGCTGGGTAAGGCAGTGATTGGTGTTTGCAGGTTGTCACCAATGTTAAAGAACATAAGTGGTTTATGGACAGTGGTTGCTCAAGACACATGAGTGGAAAGAGATCTTTATTCTCATAATTGAAAGAGCGATATGAATGTCCAATTACTCTTGGTGACAAAGGCAAATGCAACATTCTTGGTATTGGTAAATTTGGTACAGATTTTGAAAATTCTATTTCTGATGTATATATAGTTGATGGTTTGAAAATTAATTTGCTTAGTGTATCTCAGCTTTGTGATAATGGTAATAAGGTTATCTTTGATAAGGAGAAGTGTGTGGTGCAAAGTGAGAAATAAGGCAAATTGCATTCTCACAGCCTCTATATCAAACAATGTTTATACCTTTCAGACTAACAAAGCTGCAGGTAAGAGCTTGAAGTGTCTCAAGGCCTTGAAATAGGATTCAAAGGTTTGGCACAGAAAGCTTGGTTATATTAGCTTGCACACCTTGAACAAGCTGATCTCCAAAGATCTGGTAAGAGGATTACCATCCATCAAGTTCAAAGATGATGAAGTATGCAAAGCCTGTGATCAGGGTAAGCAGAACAGAAGCTCATTCAAAACAAATAATTTTGTAAGTACTTCTAGACCTATTGAACTACTTCACATGGATTTGTGTGGTCCTATGAGGACACCAACTCCAAAAGGTAAGAGTTATATGCTATTTATTGTAGATGACCATTCCAGATATATTTGGGTTATGTTTCTCAAAGAAAAATCTGAAGCCCTCTCTGAATTTTCAAAGCTTTGCAGAGAACTTCAAAACATGAAAAACCTGCCTTTTGCATCAATCATAAGTGATCATGTAGAGAGTTTGATCAATTAGACTTTGATTTGTTTTGTGCTAAACATGGTATCTCTCACAATTTATCTGCTCCCACAACTCCTCAACATAATGGAGTTATTGAAAGAAAGAACATGACTCTTGAAGATATGTCAAGAAAAATGCTTCAAGAAAACAAGCTGCCAAAACATTATTGGGCAGAAGCTGTGAATACAACAAATTACATTTTGAACAGGTGCTTGATCAGACCTATCTTAAAGAAGACCCCCTATGAACTCTTCAACGGGAGTAAGCCAAACATTTCATACCTCAGACCCTTTGGTTGCACATGTTATGTCCACAACAATGGTAAGGACAACTTGGGTAAGTTTGATGCAAGAAGTGATGAAGGTATATTTCTTGGTTACTCACTTACTATCAAAGCTTATATAATTTATAATAAAAGAACCAAGCTGGTTGAAGAAAGTATTCATGTTATTTTTTATGAAAGCTTTGATGGTTCTTTGAGAGAAAGTTTTGCAGACTTGAATCTGAATAAGCATGAATCAGAAGAAGAAGTTGAGAATTCACTTGGTTTCAAGAAAGGTTCAGAAGGAAACAGAAGGCATTTTCAAGACCTTGAAAATAAGTCTCAAGGCCTTGAAAATAGAGATCAAAGCCTTGACAAAGATGATCAGGAAGAGATGAATGATCAGGCTACTACTTCAAGACCAGAGAAGACATATGGAGAGCCGGAACCATGGTCTCCAAGAAAGAGATTCAAATATCTTTCATCTCATCCAGCTGACAACATCATCTCTGACCCAACCACTGGTACACAAACAAGATCACAGTTGAAGAATCTTTGTGCCTTCAACGCTTTCATTTCTCTTGTAGAACCCAAAACTATGAAGGAAGCATTACAAGAAGCATACTGGATTATAGCTACGGAAAGTGAACTCAATGAGTTTGAAAGAAACAAGGTGTGGAACCTAGTTCCTCCACCTACAAACCAGTCTGTGATTGGTACCAGATGGGTGTTCAGAAAAAAACTTTATGAGAATGGCAAGGTGATCAAAAACAAAGCAAGGTTAGTTTCTCAAGGCTACAATCAAGAAGAAGGTATTGATTATGAGGAAACTTTTGCTCCAGTTTCCAGGTTAGAAGCAATTAGAATTCTGCTTGCATTTGCATCTTTCAAAAACATGAAACTATTTCAAATGGATGTGAAATGTGCATTTCTGAATGGCTACTTGCAAGAATAAGTTTATGTTGCACAACCCCCTGGTTTTGAAAATGATAAGTTTCCGAATCATGTCTATAAACTTGACAAAGCTCTTTATGGTTTGAAACAAGCTCCAAGGGCTTGGTATGAAAGATTGTCAAAATTTCTGCTTGAAAATGATTTCAAAAGAGGATTGGTAGACAAGACCCTTTTCATAAAGACTCATGAGAAAGATTTACTTGTATTTCAGATTTAAGTTGATGATGTTCTGTTTGGAGATACTAATGATCTTCTATGCAAATAATTCTCAAGTCTTATGAGCAAGGAATTTGAAATGAGTATGATGGGAGAGTTGAAATTCTTCCTTGGACTTCAAATACATCAGTTGAAGAAGGGAATCTTTCTGCATCAAAGCAAGTACACCAGAGACTTTCTAAACAAGTACAACATGTCTCAATCCAAATAGATCAAGACTCCCATGAGTTCTAAAATGTCTCTAGATAAAGATGAATCTGGTAAGAGTGTCAATGTAAAAGAGTATAGAGGTATGATTAGATCATTGCTATACCTTACTGCTAGTAGACCAGATATCATGTTTAGTGTATGTATGTGTGCAAGATTTCAAGTTGATCCAAAGGAATCACACTTGACTGTTGTGAAGAGAATAATCAGATATCTCAATGGTACAAAAGACTTAGGGCTTTGGTATCCAAGACATTCTAACTTCTCTTTGCATGGATTTTGAGATGCCGACTTTGCAGGTTACAAAGTTGATAGAAAAAGCACTTCAGGAACTTGCCAATTCATTGGATCACCCTTGATCAGCTGGAACTCCAAGAAACAGAACTCAGTGGCTCTATCAACAACTGAAGCTGAATATGTATATGTTGGTGCATGTTGTTCACAAGTGTTGTGGATTGCTCAACAGTTTAGGGATCTTGGATTTGATTTCAGAAGCATACCAATCAAATGTGACAACACAAGTGCAATCTCAATTACAAAGAATCCAGTTCCGCATTCAAGAACCAAGCATATTGATGTCAGACACCATTTCATCAGAGATCATGCTGATAAAGGTGATATTATTCTTGAATTTGTTTCTACTAACATGCAACTTGCAGATATCTTCACTAAACCATTGCCAGACGAGAGATTTTCAGCTCTAAGACTGGAATTAAGCATGCTAAATAAAGATGCATTGGTTTAGGTGGAGCATCAGGTAAGAAAGTTAAGTTATTATGTTTTTCAAAGGTTTGAACTGATTTTCAAAGCCTTGAAAATCCATTCAAAACTTTTATTGTATGTGGTTCAGTTCAACATCGTTTCAAGACCTTGAAACCATTTTCAAAGCCTGTAAAATAAGACTGAAAATTAGTTAGTGAATAACTTATGGATCATTCAGTATTGGATGCTATCTTTGTACATATTTGCTCAATATTGCCCCTACCTTTTTCAAAATTGATTTGTAGCCAAATATAATATTTAATTATTTATTCACAATGACTTTAAGGATTTGAATCATCTCTGATCATTACAGATCTTTTGAGATCAGAGAGATTGCAGTTTCCTTTTAAAACACAAACTCTTTCAGTATTTATCATCTTCTCCTCTCTTCAATCCGTATCAAATCCACCTCTCTCTATTCTTCTCCCAAATCCTAATGAGCACCAGAAGAGACTCAAACAGAATCAAGATGGCCGGAGGTTCAAAACAGAGTACAGAGAAGAAGAAAAAGACAACAGTGGAAGAGCTTCAAGATGTTAGTGGAGATTCAAGCTCTAGAACTCCCAGTACAGAAGTAGTTGCAGAGCTCCCTCCACCAAAGAATAAATCCAAGAAGGACGTGACACCCTCTTAAGACAAAAAGAAGAAGAAAAAAGAGAAAACTGCTGCAGAAAAGCAACAAGAAACTGAGATCTCTAGCCCCAAGAAGTTGAAGAAAAAGAAGAAGGCTACATGAGAAATGGAAAGGGAAGGTGACAGAGAAACAACAAGATGACAATGTGGAAAGAGTCTTGCAGATCTACTCAAAGAACACTGCTCCTGATGAATCTTGGTTCATCTCAAATACTACAAAAGGTCAGTGGTTGGATGGTTTTGCTTCCACGCCTATTTCTTTCTGTAGCTTGGCCAGTATGTGTGTGTTGGCTGGAATGAATTTGAACTGCATTACCATGTTAAAGAAAACCTCTCTGTGGTTTATGCTAAACCCTCCTGAGTTAGCCTACCCTAGACTTACCAGGCTGTTCTATCTCAACATGAATCAACTAAAGAACACTCCATACTTGGCAATCAAGACTGTAGTTGCTGGTGTTACTATGGAACTGAACTGAGTTCTCAACTGTAATAGGCTGTCCTAGAAGGTATGACACACAGAACCATCCTCCCAAAAATGAAATTTTGAAGTTAGCCAAATAAGAATTCTTTCTACCAAATGTTCCTGCCTCATCAAAACAGTTAACACACTCTGTGTTAAATGTTGAAGCTAAAGTATTGTTCACCATTCTGATGAGGTGCATCTTTCCTAGGGAACATTCCAAGGAGTTGATCACTGAGAGAGTGCTTTATATCATGTATTTGGTTATGCATGGTTATGAAATTGATCTGCAAAAGCATGTGATGGAACATATGTTGTTCAGCCAAACTGACCAGAGAAAACATCCTTTTCCTTATGAAAATCTGCTAACTCTGTTCTTCCAACACCTTGATATCCCTACTGGTGGTGAAGAATATATCAATTCTGGGATGGGTTTGCTCAATGAGAAGACCTTTGAGAATATTGGAGTGGTTAAGACAAAGGAGAAAGTTTGGAAGTTGTATTCTGATTTAACAGAAGAAGAGCTAAATGCAAAGAAGTTAGTCAAGCCCAAGACCTTGACCCCTACTTCAAGCCAGACATCTCAGCCTCCTGATTTGTCTCCCATTCTTCAGAGGCTTGATGGTCTAGATATGGACAATAGTGAGATCAAAGAGAATCAGCATGGGTGACTGATCTCAAACAAGTTAAGTACATGGTGGAGACCATCTTTAGAAGCTTGAATGTGTTTGATGTCCCTGAGGATATGGAAGGTGCCAAGAAAGGTGCATCTGACAAGAAATTGCCAAGTGAACACTCTAATCAGGAAGAAGCTGCTCCAGTCAAGGATAAGGGAAAGCAGGTGGTAGTTGAGAAAGCTGCTCAAGAAGGAGATGAAGCAGACAACCCTGATTCAGATGACTTGCTGATAACTCTGAAGAAGAAGATATCTCCAAAGACTTTAGTTAAGGACAATACTGAAGTAGAAACTACTGGTGAAAATGAAGAAGTACAGGAAAATTATGAAAGCGGTGAGGAAGAAGAGGGAGATCATGATGGAGATGACAACCCAACCCCTTAATCTGACCTACTCTTTCTTTCTTTTCTACGTTTTATTTTCAAAAATTTTCCAGACTCTGATCCAACATCCTCTCATACTTTTTGATGAAAGTCAAAAAGGGGGAGAAAAATCTTAGGTTTTATTTATTTATGTCTTTTGATTAGTAGGACAAACTGCAACTTATTTATTTCTATCTTTTGATAAGTAGGACAAACTGCAACTTATGTGCTTTTATTTGTTTTGGTAATAAGTTGGATGTTTTAGAATTAATGCGTTATTATCTTTTTGAACTATATACTAATCAGTATTTTTTGCAGAATCTAAGGCTCAAACAGATTTAGGTTTTATCTTTCATCAAGGGGGAGATTGTAAGGTCACAGGTGTCATGGACATGAAATACAAAAGCATTTCAAGACCTTGAAACAGTTTTCAACGCCTTGAATCAGGTTTCATAGGCTTGAAATAGCTGAGCTATTTCAAGGCCTTGAACCATGATTCAAAGCCTTGAAACTGTCTGACCTACATGCTTGTTCTGAGGGGGAGTTTCTCTAAACTCTTTTGATTTAATTTTGTCCCTCTCTGCCCTATGCTTGATGTGTTATTATTTGATGATGAAAGACAAACTGTTTTGACATATTTAACAGTACTTAATCGATTTGTTTGAATCAGGTTTGCAGAGAAATTTTATTTCCTAAATGTGAAGGTTCAGTTTCCTATTCTGGATTTTGAAGGAAAGGAAACATTGGAAGAAGATGATTCTCTAATCAATCAGACCTCCTTGACAACTTCTTAATTTGTTTAAAGACAAGATCACAACAAAATCTCTAAAGATTGTGATCAACTATCCGTTGGGGAAGGCTGTTGAAGAGAGTAAAAGCTGTTGTCTAAAATATAGAAAGTTGTTGCTGAAAATCTGGGGAGATTTGCAGAGTTTCAAACTGTATAAATAGAGCCTAGTTTGAAGCATCAACACACGACACTCAACGGGCAAAAAGAGATACACATTTCTGGATTGACACGCATCAAAGAAGTACATCATTCACTCAATCCCATTCATAGAAGATCACTGCATTCTTCACTGCAGTTCTACACTCTAATGTTCTTCTGTATTGTGCTTCATTTGTAGATCATTCTTGTAATACTTCTTTATTTCATTCTCAAGGATTTTTCAAGGTGAACAATAGATAATACTTAGTTAATCAGTTAGCTAGAGCAGGTACTAGATAGGTTAGGAAGAGCCACAAGCTGTAACAGAGTAAGGGGACTCTCTGTGCTTGAGATCTAGGGCTTAGTTTTTGATTAATAAGAATTGAGTTGGAAATCCTGCAGGGATAAGATCCCTGAGGTAGAGACGTAGGTCCAAGTGGACCCATCTCTATAAATCACTTGTCTCTTGCATTTACAGTTCACTTGCATTCACATTTTTTACAGCATTCAAACTAGTCTGTTTTCAAGGGTTTGAAACTCTTTTCAAGGCCTTGAAAGGACTTGTCTGTTTCATTTCAAATTGCATCTCTTTTCAAAGGCTTGAATTTATGTTCAAAGCCTTGAACTTCATTTCTCTTCAACTAAAACTCTTCTCTTCTACAAGTTTTGCAAGAAGTTGGCACACTATATTCACCCCCTCCCTTCTAGAGTATCTGTGCTACTTATTCATCTGCCTACTCCACTTTCATAAATTTTTGGGGCCAGAACGCAATTTGGAAGAAGTAATGACGAGAAATCACTTGGGGACATCTAAAAACGACCCAGAGAATCAAATATCGAAGATACGCACATCAAAGAAAGACACGCACATCAAGGAAAGGGGGACGAACGTCAAGGACAAGGGAAAACGAAGGAGACGAAGGTGGAGACTTCAAGATCGCCATTGGAGGTCTAGGGTTTGAGATCTTCTACTGCTTCTTACTCTCTTAATCTTTTCTATGGATAAACTCACTTGTTTTGCTAAGATTGTTATTAGTAGCTAGACTATTTGCTAGGCGTCTCTATGAGAGCCTAGGGTTTATGTAGACGGTTACCTTCCCGGGTTAAGACTTTGTTTCATGCTTTGGGAATTGATTTATCTTCAATGGATTTTGGTTTCATGAACTTGTTGATGAATCTAGTCTATTGACACGACTAGTTTAGGATTTGATCTTCAACGAAACTAGGGTTTATTTTATGAATCAATTTCTTGCTTAATGTTAATTCCATTCTTGTTAATTGTTCATATGCTGCACTTAAAACTTAGTAGGAATGGTGTCATGACCCAGAACTACTATTTGGCTAGCGAGTGCGCGACAGTGACTCTAACTATTTTTGATGATATATGAGCAACAATCCCGAATCACCGAGACCGAAAAGGAGAAGTGTTAGGATTGGCCTTAGTGTGGGTAGATTCGGTAGGAATATTCAGTTGTTTCGTGGAACGGTGGACCGACAGGACCCGCTAACGTACCAGTTGATGACCTGCTAGAACAGACCAGTAGACAACATGAGACCGAGAGGAGATTGTAGTTAACCGAGACGTAAAATGACATGAGACCGACAGGATATTGTCATAGCCTATTACCCGGCTGAACTAGAATAGGATTGACGTGTTACATAGCTGAACCGGAAATCGTCTACAACCCTAGGTGATCTAGAGATCGCCTAGTTTCTCCATATTTTCTCTTTAAAAATAAAAAATACAAAAGTATTAGTTTGTTGATATTTGAATTCAGTCTCATGTTTGGGGGCAACAACCTCTTCTATCAAAATTCTTTCCTCATGTAATGTACTCTAAGTTAATCGACGAATTAGATAATCTCAAGTCTGTCCTCGTGGGATCGATAACTCGGGGTTGAAATACCACCCCTATATTACTTGACCGTTCACTTGCTCATACGCGTTAAGAAATCACGTCAGTGTTTACAAGAAGGTTAGTGGGAGCTTTATTGTGTTTCTCTTCTTGTATGTGGATGACATACTACTCACTGGAAACAACATTCCTACCTTGAAATATGTTAAAGAATGGCTATGAAAGTGTTTCTCAATGAAGGACTTAGGGGATGCGGCTTATATAATTGGTATCAAGATATATAGACATAGATAAAGGAAGCTGCTTGGCCTAAGTCAAAGTACATATATAGACAAGGTGTTAAAACGGTTCAACATGCAAGATTTCAAGAAGGGATTCTTAACCATGTCGCATGGAATCACCCTTTCGAAGGCTATTTTCTTTCCAATGAGATTGAGAAGGAACGCATGAGTAGGGTTCCCTATGCTTCGGCCATAGGATCCGTCATGTACGCCATGTTATGTACTAGATCAGATGTGTCATATGCGTTGAGTATGACAAGCAGATATTAGTCAAATCAGGGTGAGAGTCACCGGATAGCGGTCAAGAACATCCACAAGTACTTGAGAAGAACTAAGGATGCATTCTTGATCTATGGAGGGGATGAGGAGTTGTGTGTAAGGGGTTACACGGATGCAAGCTTCCAAACCGAAAAATATGATTTCAGATCACAGTCGGGATTCATGTATTGCTTGAATGGAGGAGCTGTGAGCTGGAAGAGTTCCAAGCAAGAGACGGTTGCTGATTCTACAACTGAGGCTGAGTACATTGCCGCATCGGGTGCAGCAAAGGAGGCTGTTTGGATTAGGAAGTTCATTATTGAGCTTGGTATGGTTCCTAGTATTTTGGATCCAATAGAGTTGTATTGTGATAAAACTTGAGCGATGGCACAATCCAAGGAACTCAGGGCACACCATAAATCCATGCACGTACTCCGAAGTTCCATCTTATTCGATAGAATGTCGATCGAGGAGATGTGAAGATATGCAAGATTCCTACAGATGAGTCAGATCCACTTACAAAGTTGCTTGTTCAGTGCAAGCATGAAGGGCACACTAGATCTCTAGGCATACGAGATGCACCGGATTGACTCTAGTACAAGTGGTAGACTGTTGGAATAGATGCCCTAGAGACAATTTTATTTAGTATGAACATTGTTTTTGGCTAGAATAATCATTGTATTATTCATGGAGATATATAGTATAATGAAGTCCTTAGATTACAGATGTGTTGTTTATCTTAGATATCCCTAGTCGATTATATTTATTAACAGGACGATCAACTATAGACTAGTATGTGTGTAGATTGATATGGAGATATCAAGTCTAGCACATTGGTATGCATTAGAGGGTAATGGCATACTGGATTGATCCACAACGAGAAGGCTACATACAAGTTATGTAAAGTCACAAGTGCTTATCGTAGTGACAATGGTATTGTGGTCCTTATACTTGAAGTCACTAGATACTCTAATTGTGAAATATCATGCTTTGATATTATCAAATGTTTCACCTTAACCGGACAACTATAGAGGTAGTTATCAGGCATGATAGGAAGCAAGCTTAGAGATGGTAGTGATGTAGAGAGGATTTGTCCCTCCCACTCGAGGGGTAGTGCTTATAGAATGTCTGGCTAGACTCATATGAATCAATATAGTATATTGATGTTATCTCTGCATGGATAAGACTATTACCATGATCGAGAAAACTATGGATTGGATATACGAGTGTGACTTGTATGTCTCGTGTCCAATCCGGATACGGAGACAAATGGATAATACAATACGGTAACATAGGTCACAAGGTTTGTCTGATTACTGACTATTTCTGTTAGTTGGGTGGCATAGATGTCTTGCTAGAGGTTGCTCTATGTTAGTAATAGTTACTACCAACTAAGTAGATACATATGGGGTCACACTCCCTATGGATTAAAACGGACCTGGGAATTAATTAGTTGGACTAATTAAAAGGAAGGATCAATACCCAACCACTTGCAAACTTAGTAGGACTAATTTGCAAGGTGAACTAATCCATGTAAGGACATAATTAGAAGAGGGGCAATATGTAGTTAACAAGGAGTTGTTGGATTATATAAAGAGACGCCTAGCTTATGTTTCTCATAGAAGTGTTATAATTTTTATCACACAAGTTAGATAGCAAAGCAAGGAGAGAGCCAACAAGGAGGCCGAACCCCCCTCCCCCGTCTAGCCATTTCTTGTCGTCGGCCTAGTGTAGGCGCGGCCTTGGGTGTTCGTTTTGCGTGATCTTCGTCTTCCTCCTTCTTCCCTATCTAGCACAAAGGTGTTGAAGGATCCAGAGAAAATTCTAGGAGTGGACTTTTCATAGAGACGTGGATATTATTTCACCTGAAGTCATCAAGGAGACAAACTAAGGTACACATGAGTTTCTTCCTTTACCATCGTTATGAATTCTACTCCTGTGATCCTTGGAGGGTATTGAACGAAATTTGATTTTTTTATTGCGCTGCGTAATCCAAAACCCTACACAAACAACACCTAAAGGGAGCGAATTTCCCCTTAAGAAAACCAAGCCTATGTTCGGGATTGTCTCAGATTTCTCCGACTTCTTGCAAAGTTTTTCAAGTTCACTAAGTTTGCTATTTTATGAATTACTTCATTAACTTTATGTTGCTTCTTCTCCTTCTCGGATTATCAGGTCTATAGATTCTATCGATTTGAAGGCGAAATGTATCTATATTATAAAATAGCATGGTTTAACTAACTTATAATTTTTCAACCGTTAGATTAAATCAACTTCATCCCCACCATTAGATATCACATACTTATTACATCTCTAACTACCCACTTTCCTTTGACATCCCTAACTACCCACTCTCCTTGGACATCCCCAACTAACCACTCTCTTTGGACATCCCTAACTAATAGGAGAGAGGTTTTTCTCACCAAAACTACATCCCTAACTAATAGGAGCGAGATTGTGAGTGATTCGCACGTCCATTATAATGCTCATCCCATACTTTTTTTTTTTTTTTTTTACTTTTTTTCACCATATTTGCAAATATAATTTTTGGATAACACAGCTAAATTCATTTAAAAAAACCTCTAAATTAAAAAATATCAAATTTAGGGACAGTGCCCTCGGGCACGGGGGCACGGGCAGTACTCTAGTTCTTCTATAGATTGACATTTTTTTGCTGTAATAAAACACTGTTTTTGCTTAAAGAATTTTAGTAGTACTTATTATTAGAACAATTTCTGTAATATGAGAGTTTCTTAAGTACTGACAGCTTGAAAATGTATTAGTCTGGGACATCTTTTTACCATTGGTTTTAACCCTGTGAGAGTTGAGTTTGGCCATTTTCAGCTTATTTTTCCACTTGATACGAGATAGAGATTTTTAGATCATGATTGCAAAATTTGAGTAATTTTATGCATACTTTTGTTTGTTGGATATGATCGCGGGTGCGTGTTATGTGCAGGTAACAGGTGCCGGAAAAATGCATGAGATTGACTCGGATTGGAGGTAGCGTATCAGGAGAGCTGAGCAGAAAAAGGGAAAAAATGACTAAGTTGTGCGTTCAAACGCAGAAGCTGCGTTCAAACGCACAAGGCAGGCAGCAGGAAAAATGGCAGAATTTGGCTAAGGCATGCGTTCATACGCAGAGGCAGGCTGCGTTCAAACGCAGGAGTCAGAGACCAAAGCGCAGAAAAAACTAAGTCCTGCGTTCAAACGCAGGTTGTGCGTTCATACGCAGGGCTCAACACTCAGGAGAAGAAACGGCTAAGGGGTGCGTTCAAACGCAGAGGAGCTGCGTTCAAACGCATGGGTTCAGGAGCCAGAAGAGGAAATTGACTAAGTCCTGCGTTCAGACGCAGGGGGGTGTGCGTTCATACGCACTGCGTTTAAACGCAGGAAGTGTGCGTTTGAACGCACAGACGTGTTCCAGAATCTTCCAGGACGGATCTTTTCGAGGGTAAAACAGGAATTTCGTGCATCAGTTTTGGAGACTGTGGCAATATAAAAGGAGGTGTCCCAGCACTGTTTTAGGGTTACGAAGGCATACCACAGCTATCATCATCATCAGCAGCCAGTTTTCACAGCAGCCAGGAGTTGGAGCAGAGCAGGATTGGAGCAGTTTTCCAGTATCTTCAGAAATAACTAGTTTGATCTTTTCTCTTTTTTTGAAACATTGTCTTTTAATAATGCAAGCTAGCTAGACCTTTTGCCTAGGTTCTCGGTGAACCTAGGGTTTATGAATTCAGCAGACTTGGATGTTTTGATTTTCAGATGCATGGCTAGCTAAGTCTTAATACAGATGGTTTGTTTATTATTCTGTCTTTGATTTTATTTACATACATGAATGGCCTGATCACCCAGGAGTGTTGCAGACAGGATCTGGTGCGCGAGAGTGACCAGTGAATGTTAGGAAGAAAAGACAGGATTTAGTACTCTGCCTTGATGGACCGAGAGGTGAAGAGAATCAGGGGACTAGCCCAGAAGCATTAGACCAACTGTTAGACGTTTAGGGGGAGACCGAGAGGAGAACCTGTAACCCTAGCAGACTTAGAACGAACCTGCAGATTTAGGTGGACCGAGAGGACCCGAAAATCTGCAGTCGAGTGATAAGTGCATGAGACCGAGAGGAGATTGTACTATTGGTATGCTGGCATAAACAAAACCACTGTGTGTTTCTGAAATCAAATAAACCATGGAAGCTGGAGAGTAACCCTAGGGGATCCTGGAATCTAGATTTTTAGAATTATCGACTTTTACAACTACAACAATTTCAGCAAAATATTCAGCAGAAAAATAAAATAAGTCTTTTTACTGTCTTTATTTATTATAATTCAGTATAATCAAATCCCAAACCTTCCTCCTTTTTACAAACTTTGTGTCTTATTCTGATTCTGATTAGCAAAAACTTAAGCTGTTCTCGTGGGTTCGATAACCAGAGTTGCAATTACATACTCTATACTACTTGATCGTACACTTGCGAAAAAGCAGATAGTTTACGCTGTCAAGTTTTTGGCGCCGTTGCCGGGGAACGGTTACAGTTTTTGTTAAAGAGACAGTAGAATAAGTCTCAGAGTTTTTCTTTTATTTTTACAGTTACTTTCTTTCGACTTACTGCTCTTGAAATCTGATTTTCAGGCTATTCTAGTTTATGCCCAGATTGCCCCGCAAACTGGTATCACCACTCGAAGATCCCGAAAAACTTTTCAGAGAGCAAAGTCGCAGACACCGAGCCGCGATGTCTGAGCACGGAGAAGACACCACAACCGAAACAGAAACACCCACAGGACAGCCACAACGTACTCCAGCACAGATGGCTCTTTACATTGAAGAGCTGATAGCAGCAGGTTTTGCTGCCAGGAACAATCAGAGGACTTATAACAGGTCTGGAAGGGCACTGGTCGAAAATTTTGAAGTCCCAACCGGAGGACATCAACCAGCTATTGTAGTGCCCCCCATTACAGCAGAGCACTTCGACCTGAAATCATCCACCATTCAGACCGCCCAGACCCATTGTCCTTTTAATGGGAAAGCAGACGAAGATCCAAACGACTTCCTCGGAAAATTTGAGGATTACTGCAACAAGATTAAGTACAGAGGAGTCGAAGCGGACACGCTAAAACTGATTTTATTCCCATACTGTTTGTTCGGAACAGCAAAGGATTGGCTGGAGGCAAGACCACCGAGGTCTATCACTACCTGGGAGGGGTGTGTTGCTGATTTCTTGGCAAAATTCTACCCTGCATCCCGCGTTATCAAGCTGCAGAGCGAGATCTTATCTTTCAAACAGAAGATGGGGGAGACAGTGGTAGATGCATGGGACAGGCTAATGAGACTTGTGAAAAAATGCCCCAATCACGGCTTCGGGGACGCAAAGATTCTGCAGGTATTTTACCACGCACTTGACAGGGAGAATGCAGACAGGATTGACAGGGAAGCCGGGGGTAACTTTTTGTACCATGTGGATAAAGATGGAGCCTACGAACTGATGAAGCAACTAGCCAAACAGGATACTCGCCTGTTTGATGACCGCAGGCTCGCAGCAGTAGCAGAACCAGTGGTTGATGACAGGATTGATAATCTCACGAAAGTGGTACAGGACTTAGTCAAGAAGGTGTACACAGAAAAGAAGCCGGTGGCATCAGTAGACGAACCTGACTTTGACGCAGCAATTCTGGAGCTTCAGAACGAAGATGCTAACTATGTTCAGCAGCAGTGGGATCCTAGTCGCTACAGACCAGGCACACGTGACCATCCAGGGTTTCGCTACGGAAATCCCAATGCAGCAGTGTATGCACCAGGATTCCAGCACAGGCCACAGGCACAACAGACAGCTCCAGCTCAGCCTGCACAAGCAGCACCACAATTAAACCTGTCTCAGCAACATTTTGAGTCCTATATGGAGAAATTCAATAAGCAGTTGGAAACCAGATTCGCACAGATGGACTCATTAACTGCTGATGTGAGCCAGATGAAGATTGCTATCCGCAACCTGGAAGTACAGAATGGACAGCTTGCACAGAACCAGGCAGAACGAGCCCCAGGGAATTTACCGTCTAATACAGTGAACAATCCACGCGCTCAAATCAATGCTATCACGACTCGGAGTGGGATTGCACTGCAGGATCCACCGTATCCCAGTCATGCACGCGCAGAAAAGTCAAAAATTATTGAACAGAAGGTGATTGACCGGGAAGACAGTTCAACCGCTGACCCTCAGAAAAGGGGTTCGGTCGAGCAGGAAGCAGCGCAGAAGAATGAGGGTACTCCAGAGACAGTGCCAACTTCTAAGGAGATTCCTTACCCTCTGAAGACACGCAAGAGAGATGACAGCAAAGACTACGCCAGATTTCTGGAGGTATTCAAGCAATTACAGATAAATATACCTTTTGCTGAAGCACTTGCCAAAATGCCTACTTATGCGAAATTTCTCAAAGACATCTTGTACGGTAGAAGGCGAATGAGTGACTTCGAAACAGTGAATCTGACGGCAGAAGCGAGCAGTTGTGTAAAAAATGGTCTACCACTGAAAAAGAAAGACCCTGGCAGCTTTGTTATTCCAGTAACCCTGGGCAGTGCATACACAGGAAAAGCCTTATGCGATTTGGGTGCCAGCATCAACTTGATGCCACTGACCATCTTCAAAAGTCTGGGAGTCGGAGAGCCACGCCCAACCAGAATTATGCTTCAAATGGCTGACAGATCCGTGAAACCTGCCTATGGGGTAATTGAAGATATCCTGGTAAAAGTGGGAGAGCTTATTTTTCCAGCAGATTTTGTGATACTGGATATGGAGGCAGGAGAGGTTCCGCTGATCCTGGGCAGACCTTTCCTGGCGACTGGTGAAGCCATTATTAACTGCAAAAGTGGAGAGCTGTCCATGCAAATTAATGAAGAAAAAGTAAAATTTAATGTTTTCAAATCTCTCCAGCTTCCCGATCATTATGGGCATGAAAACTGTTTTGCAGTAGAGGTAATTGATGACCTGGAAAGCGATGAGATAGAAGATTTATGGGAGGATTTTGAAGACATATTTCCAGAGGAAACAGAAGAGCAACAGGATGAGCAGATCATGGGAACAGAAAGCTGGGTCAGGCTATACAGGGATGAAGGAGGCGAGCAGAAAATGACACTGGTCCCGTCACTGCAGGAACCACCAGCCCTGGAATTAAAGCAGTTGCCAGAACACCTCAGGTACGCTTTTATTGGTGAAAATAATACACTGCCAGTAATTGTTTCATCTCTTTTATCTCAGGAACAGGAACAAAAGCTACTGGAGGTACTTCGAGAGCATAAAGAAGCCATCGGATGGACAATTGCAGACTTGAAGGGAATCAGTCCTGATTATTGCATGCACAAAATAAGAATCGAAGACGGAAAGAAGCCAGTCATCCAGCCTCAAAGAAGATTGAACCCGATTATGAAAGATGTGGTACGTAAGGAGGTCATGAAGTGGCTAGAAGCAGGAATTATATACCCCATATCTGACAGCACCTGGGTGAGTCCTGTCCAGTGTGTACCGAAGAAAGGGGGTATTACAGTAGTGCAGAATGCTGATCAGGAACAGATCGCCCAGCGAACTGTCACTGGCTGGCGAATCTGTATGGACTATCGGAAGCTGAACGAGGCCACACTGAAAGACCACTTCCCACTGCCATTCATGGACCAAATGTTGGACAGACTAGCACACCATGCTTATTACTGCTTTCTGGACGGGTACTCGGGCTACAACCAGATCTATATAAATCCAGAAGACCAAGAAAAGACGACGTTCACTTGCCCGTATGGAACATTCGCCTTTAGACGAATGCCATTTGGACTGTGCAATGCTCCAGCAACATTTCAGAGGTGTATGATGGCAATTTTCTCTGATATGATAGAGAAAAACCTGGAAGTTTTTATGGACGATTTTTCGTTATTCGGAGACAGCTTCGAAGATTGCTTATATCATCTGGCCAGAGTTTTGATTCGTTGCAGGAAAACAAATCTGGTACTCAACTGGGAAAAATGCCACTTCATGGTGACTGAAGGAATAGTGCTGGGACACAGGATTTCCAGTAAAGGGCTGGAAGTAGACAGGGCAAAAATAGAGGTGATCAAGCAGCTGCCGTATCCAACCACAGTGAGGGCAATCAAGAGTTTTTTGGGCCACGCAGGATTTTACAGAAGGTTTATTAAAGACTTCTCAAAAATTACAAAGCCACTTTGTAATTTGTTGGGAAAAGATGTGCCCTTCGTATTTGACGAAGCCTGCAAAGAAGCTTTTGACGTGCTTAAAGAAAGGCTGACGACTGCACCCATTATCACAACACCAGACTGGACGCTCCCGTTCGAGCTGATGTGCGACGCCAGTGATTATGCTGTGGGCGCGGTACTGGGACAGAGGAAGGACAAGGTGTGCAGTGTCATCTATTATGCCAGCAGGGTCCTGAATGAGGCGCAGATTAATTATGGGACTACAGAGAAGGAGCTGCTGGCAGTCGTTTTTGCCCTGGATAAATTCAGATCGTACCTGGTAGGCTCTAAAGTCATTATTTTTACAGATCACAGTGCACTGAAATACTTGCTGGAAAAGAAGGATGCAAAGCCAAGGCTGCTGCGTTGGATTCTGCTGATTCAGGAATTTGACGTCGAAATCAGGGATAAAAAGGGAGTTGAAAATGTAGTAGCTGATCATCTATCTCGTCTGGAAAAACCTACAGAAGAAGTGGTGCCCATTCAAGAAAATTTTCCAGATGAACATATTATGAAGATCAAGACCAACAGACGGCCCTGGTACTATGCCATTGCCAATTATTTGGTCAATGGAGCACTCCCTGAAGATATCACCCCTTGGCAGAAAAAGAAATTTATTTCAGATTGCAGGCAATATTTCTGGGACGACCCTTATCTGTTCAAGCAAGGGGCGGATAATATTCTCCGACGGTGCATTCCATGTCACGAAATTTTGGAGGTAATTCAGCACTGCCACTCAGCACAGTGTGGAGGACACTTCAGCGGACCGAGAACAGCTCACAAGGTGCTGCAGTCAGGATTTTTCTGGCCAACAGTTTTTAAGGACTGCCATGATTATGCACAGAGTTGTGATCGTTGCCAACGAACAGGAAATATCTCCCAGCGGAATGAAATTCCCATGACACTTTGGCAGGAAGTCGAGCCTTTCGACGTGTGGGGTATTGATTTTATGGGTCCTTTTCCTTCGTCGCTGGGAAATCTCTACATCTTATTGGCAGTGGACTACGTGTCAAAGTGGGTCGAAGCAATAGCCTGTCAGAAGAATGATGCGTCAGTTGTGGAAAGGTTCCTCAAACGCAACATCTTTACCAGATTTGGGACACCCAGAGCCATGGTCAGTGATGAAGGTTCTCATTTTATCAATAAAGTCTTTGCCAAGGTTCTAAAGCAGTATGGGGTGTCTATCCATAAGGTATCACCGCCTTATCACCCTCAGGCAAACGGGCAAGCAGAGGTGTCCAACAGGGAAATAAAGAGCATACTGGAAAAAACTGTGAATCCTGGACGAAAGGACTGGTCGTTAAAGCTGGATGATGCGCTTTGGGCATACAGAACTGCTTACAAAACCCCACTGGGAATGTCCCCGTACCAGCTGGTGTTTGGGAAAGCATGTCATTTACCAGTAGAATTGGAGCACAAAGCTTACTGGGCAATCAAACAGCTGAATATGGATCACAGTTTATCAGGAAACAAACGGAAGATGGCACTCCTTGAACTGGAGGAATTTCGTAAAACTGCATACGAGAGTGCCAAAATTTATAAGGAGAAAACAAAGAAGTGGCATGACAACCGCATTCTACCAAAGAAGATAGAAATCGGGCAGAAGGTTCTCCTATACAATTCAAGGATGAAATTCTATCCAGGGAAGCTGCGCTCAAGATGGTCTGGACCATTTATTGTGAAGGACATTACATCATGGGGAGTGGTGGAGCTGGAGAACCCGAGGGATAATACAGTTTTCAAGGTGAATGGGAACAGAGTCAAGCCATACAGGGATTCTCAGGAAATCATGGAGGTAGAGGCACTCTACCTCGACAGTCCGTGATTACAGCAGAGGTAACAAAGTCGGGCTGTCGACTGTAAATCACAAGCGCTGGTTGGGAGGCAACCCAACGTAGGTTAGTTGTTTTTAGATAATTTTTACAATGTTCATAATTTGAGAGAAAAGTGAGAAAGAGGGATTTAATGTTGAACTCAGTGTTTTCAGGAAGCAGAGGCGTGCGTTTAAACGCAGAAGACTTGCGTTCAAACGCAGTGCGTTCAAACGCAGAGATCTTGCGTTCAAACGCAGCCCCACAAATGGACAGGAAGAGCACTGGAAACTGCTAACACTTTTGCGTTCAAACGCAGGAGACCTGCGTTCAAACGCAGATCACATCATGAAAATTTTCAGCCACCAAGTGGTGCGTTTAAACGCAACACAGTGCGTTCAAACGCAAGATGACAAAGAAGAGGTGAAAATTCATCAGATCTTCAAATTTTCCAGAAAAATTAAGCAGTGCGTTCAAACGCAGGACCTGCGTTCAAACGCACATTTGAGCGGGATCAAAAATTTCGGAAAATTTTGAAAAATTTTGAAATTTTGGGGCCATTCTGCAATTTCTGAAAGTTTGCCTATATATACTGTACGGATGACAGTGACTCATTTTCACACAAGTCTTCCAGTTTTCAACTCTCTCTCTAGAAAATTCTCTCTGCCCTAGCAGCCGCCAGAGCAGTCCGCCGCCAGCAGCCTCCAACGACCACCGCAGCACCGCCAGAAGGTCAGGAACAGTGTGGGGGTGATCCAAATCAGCCGATTCAAACACCAACAGATTCATCTCAGAGAGATATTTCCAGATCTGTACCCGTAAGATTCACTCCGGGTACCCAGGTTCTATCTTTTCATTCGCTTTGAATATTTTCAATTTTTACTGTTTGAATCTGAAATGGAGGTGGATCAACCTTTCATGAGGCCAGATAGGGCTATTGCACCATTGAACATCATAGACTGCCGTCTGCTTAGGCCTAACTATTTCTGCGACCATAGGTTTGTTAACATGGAGGCTCACCGTTTCTTTTTGCAAGACAAAAAGATTCGGTATGACATTCCTGCTGAGAGGACCTTTCCACGGGATAGGGTAGCCATGGGGGATGAACTGTTTGAATTTACTGGGCAGGATCAGTTTGGGGATTTGTTTACTGGGTTTCCCAATCTGCGGGTCAGTTCTGTGCTGGCTAAGGAGATTTACAGCAATCTCCAGCAGTGCATGAACAGTGAAGTCCAGTCAATTGACTGGATTTACTGCAGAAAGAGATGGATTAGAATCACCCCAGAGAGTATCCGAGAGAGTCTGGGTCTGGAGTTGGTGTTGGATGACTGTCAGTTCCAGGAACTGAGACGTCATCCATCAGAGCAGTTGAGTGAGCAGATCCTGACCACCCTGTGTGCTGGTGTCCCCGGCGCTGTCTGGTACCACCCTGAGAGGAGTCCTTCCTACCGGAAACTGCCATCGACCTACCTGATTAGAGAGGCGAAATGGTGGACAGAGTGGGTGAACAACAGAATTGTGGGTATAAAACACTTTACCCACATTGATTATAATATTGCCCTGCTTGTGTACTGTTTGATGGCCCGGGAGCCTGTGAGCCTCCCGGAGATTATTTGTGAGTTTTTCCGGGAAAGGAGGGAGACCCATAGCAAGAAGGGTTTGGGTCTTCTGGGGATGTTGACAAAAATGGCGCAGGATTATCTTGTGGTCATTCCTGGCGAGCTGAGAGACATTCGACCTGTTCAAGTACGAAAGTACAAGAACATGAGATGTGCGCTGGAGGAGGCCATTCACGGCCCTCCTGAATATGTCCAAGTGGACGATGATGATGATGTTGTTCCACCTCAGGGTGGGGGTGGTGGCATGCCACCACCGCCTCTTCCCGGTGATGGGGGTTTACCAGCTTTACCAGGACCCTTCCCACTGCCCCGTTCTGCCAGTTCCAGCGAACACAGGCAGGCCGACCCTGACTTGGGGCAGTCTAGCAGAGGGGCCAGGCGCAGCTCTTTTGGGCGCCTGGAGAGGACTGAGCATGAGGAGTGGGTCAGGAAGAAAATTAAGGCCCAAGAAAAAGTACAAAACTACCTGGTAAAGACGGTCAAGAAAATGGCCAGGGGTCTTGGCAAATTGTTTAAGACCCAGAAGCATATCTACCACGCTCACACAGCCGCCATGAGAGCTCATGAGTCGGCACTTGCTGAAATTCAGAGTAACATGCGTGGTAGGCAGTTTAATTTTCCAGCCCGCTATTCTAGTGATAATTGTCCAAGCTGGACAATGGAGGATAGCCGGCCATTTGATAGCTTCTCTGGCCATGACCCCACACCGAGCCCGGAACATGGAGACAGTGTCGGTGACCCCGGCAGACCCGGTACCCAGTACCCACCTAGGAGAGATCACGCAGACCCAGGGGCCAGCAGTGCCCATCCCGGTGCCAGCCACGCTGGTACCGCTGCCGCAGCACGCCATGCTGCGAGGAAACGCGCCAGAGGGCGCACCCCTTCACCATCTCCCGAGCCGACTGACCAGTCTACTCAGGAGAACACAGATTCGAGTTACCGACCAGATCAGTAGAGTCGCGAGGACGCGCCACCTCTAGTGTGGGGGTGGGGAATCGTGTCCTCCTGCATAGCCATGTCAGCATATTTTGGTCAATTTTATTTTTCATTTTATTTTCATTTTTGAGTCAGCACGTTTTTTGTTATGTTGAGTCGACCCACCAATCTTTCTGACCTTGCATGATAAAAAAAATAAAAAAAAAAATAAAAAAAATAAAATAATAAATAAGGGAAAACTAATAAATATTTTTTCTGAGAAAGGGCAACTTAGGACCTAGAAACTGAAGAGAGTCCAATGAAAGAGCTTATTAGAGTAGGAAGCACCGTAGCAGGGATACTTCAAATTTTAGTATTTTGTGCACAATTTTCACGACAGGCTATCCCGGGTATTCAGGAATGTGGAAAGTAGATACAGGCATACTGTTGACTTCTCTAGTGTGCTAGGCAGATTCGGTCTTTAGATAATTGAATATTCTGTTTCCCGTAGAAACTGGTGGACTCTTGGAATCTGGGGTGGACCTTCGTGTTGAGTCGGTTTTATGTGGTACAAATCTGTAGCCTAAGCGAAGTTGTAGAATGTACACCACCATCCCTTAAGGTGGTTCCAAGAGAAAATCCTAAAAAGCCTACACTCTTAACGCTCTACTGCACGGTTGTAAAAAACAGAGGGGAATAATAAGAAAAAAAAAAATGATGAAATTTTGTGCTTAAAGGAGAAACAACATAATGTGCTTCCATTCACATGGAAAATTTGGATTCAATCCAATTTAGAGCTTAGGAGGGAAATTAAAGTCAAGCCGTATTACACAGGAGTTGTGTCTCCCAGCAATGGGACAATTTGCAAATCAAACGCAATAACGGCTAAGAGGGTCTGAAAACCTCAAATGACTTGGCGAAGAAAAACTATCTGTTGACTATAGATGCCTGGACCCTCAAAGTCAAAAGACGTGCCTTGTCTTGGTTGGTTTGGTGGATGTTTGGGGATACCTTAGTGAATTTGTGCATAGGATCAGTTTATATCATTTCTTGCTGCGTGTTGTGGAATTTCGAAATAAGCTAGTGAGGATTTGATGATTTCAGTTTATGATAGAGAGGTTGCCCAATTTCAGAAAATATATATATATATATAAAAAAAAAAAAAAAAAATTTAGTTGTGTCTTGAGTCAGTTTGTGTATTCTGTATCTGAGTTAGTCGTCTATCGAGTGTTTTGGTCTGTGTCTTGAATCTGTGAAAGAGGGGAAGTATGCAAATTGAAGTATGCAAAAATGGGTCTGCAGGGCAGTATGCAAGGGTCTGCTCGGGACGAGCAGAGATAAGTGTGGGGGTATTTTGACAGCTTGAAAATGTATTAGTCTGGGACATCTTTTTACCATTGGTTTTAACCCTGTGAGAGTTGAGTTTGGCCATTTTCAGCTTATTTTTCCACTTGATACGAGATAGAGATTTTTAGATCATGATTGCAAAATTTGAGTAATTTTATGCATACTTTTGTTTGTTGGATATGATCGCGGGTGCGTGTTATGTGCAGGTAACAGGTGCCGGAAAAATGCATGAGATTGACTCGGATTGGAGGTAGCGTATCAGGAGAGCTGAGCAGAAAAAGGGAAAAAATGACTAAGTTGTGCGTTCAAACGCAGAAGCTGCGTTCAAACGCACAAGGCAGGCAGCAGGAAAAATGGCAGAATTTGGCTAAGGCATGCGTTCATACGCAGAGGCAGGCTGCGTTCAAACGCAGGAGTCAGAGACCAAAGCGCAGAAAAAACTAAGTCCTGCGTTCAAACGCAGGTTGTGCGTTCATACGCAGGGCTCAACACTCAGGAGAAGAAACGGCTAAGGGGTGCGTTCAAACGCAGAGGAGCTGCGTTCAAACGCATGGGTTCAGGAGCCAGAAGAGGAAATTGACTAAGTCCTGCGTTCAGACGCAGGGGGGTGTGCGTTCATACGCACTGCGTTTAAACGCAGGAAGTGTGCGTTTGAACGCACAGACGTGTTCCAGAATCTTCCAGGACGGATCTTTTCGAGGGTAAAACAGGAATTTCGTGCATCAGTTTTGGAGACTGTGGCAATATAAAAGGAGGTGTCCCAGCACTGTTTTAGGGTTACGAAGGCATACCACAGCTATCATCATCATCAGCAGCCAGTTTTCACAGCAGCCAGGAGTTGGAGCAGAGCAGGATTGGAGCAGTTTTCCAGTATCTTCAGAAATAACTAGTTTGATCTTTTCTCTTTTTATGAAACATTGTCTTTTAATAATGCAAGCTAGCTAGACCTTTTGCCTAGGTTCTCGGTGAACCTAGGGTTTATGAATTCAGCAGACTTGGATGTTTTGATTTTCAGATGCATGGCTAGCTAAGTCTTAATACAGATGGTTTGTTTATTATTCTGTCTTTGATTTTATTTACATACATGAATGGCCTGATCACCCAGGAGTGTTGCAGACAGGATCTGGTGCGCGAGAGTGACCAGTGAATGTTAGGAAGAAAAGACAGGATTTAGTACTCTGCCTTGATGGACCGAGAGGTGAAGAGAATCAGGGGACTAGCCCAGAAGCATTAGACCAACTGTTAGACGTTTAGGGGGAGACCGAGAGGAGAACCTGTAACCCTAGCAGACTTAGAACGAACCTGCAGATTTAGGTGGACCGAGAGGACCCGAAAATCTGCAGTCGAGTGATAAGTGCATGAGACCGAGAGGAGATTGTACTATTGGTATGCTGGCATAAACAAAACCACTGTGTGTTTCTGAAATCAAATAAACCATGGAAGCTGGAGAGTAACCCTAGGGGATCCTGGAATCTAGATTTTTAGAATTATCGACTTTTACAACTACAACAATTTCAGCAAAATATTCAGCAGAAAAATAAAATAAGTCTTTTTACTGTCTTTATTTATTATAATTCAGTATAATCAAATCCCAAACCTTCCTCCTTTTTACAAACTTTGTGTCTTATTCTGATTCTGATTAGCAAAAACTTAAGCTGTTCTCGTGGGTTCGATAACCAGAGTTGCAATTACATACTCTATACTACTTGATCGTACACTTGCGAAAAAGCAGATAGTTTACGCTGTCAAGTACTCACATAACGTAGTTTAACAAGTTTTACGTAGTACTTATAAAAAATGTTACATAGATAGTTATTTGCTGTTTTTACAACTACGTTCAATTACACTTTTATCCCCACAATTAACTTCGAAAAAAGTAATCGGGTGCTTCATGTTGAGTTTATTCTTTAAAAAGGCCGAGTTGGTAGTTTTTTTATATTGATATTTCTTCACGTTTGTGGTTGCGAGAACGACGTATCACTGAACTTGAGAGAATTGATAGTCAGACTTGGTGAGCTTCAAGTTCATTTTCTTGTATCTTGGTGTGGGAGTGTGAGTATGGGATTTTGATGACAAGTGTTATGACGTATTAGGACCACGCTCCTAAAAAGCATGTTTTAATGTCCCTAAGCTGTCAACTGTTGAAAGTCTTACGGAACGCTTGCGCTTAAGCTGTCAACGCTTCTAAAATACCTATCTTAGTTGGTCATACTTGCGCTTAATGCTTCAATTTTTAGCTTGTTCACCAAATTCATTTTAGCCCCCACTCAAATTAATTAATAACCCTCACTACAGAGGTTTATTTATCAAAATATCCTCGTTTAAAATTTTAGCCCCCACTAAGGCAAAATCCTGAATCCGCCCCTCTATGTAGTGTAAGGAAGTCAGTAGCAGACGAGTTTCATCCTCACGAGCCTATAAACTATGGGACGACCATGGTCACTGTAACACCCCCAAATTTATCAAACCGGAAACCCGGGGGTGTCACTCCGTACCCGAGACAAAACGCGGATACAAGGAGGTTAAAACAGAGGATCCAAACAACACTTCCATAAACTTTAAAGTAATACTTTATTGACAATTCAAAACCCTGTGCCACCTACATGGGCAAATCTAGCTAAACAGAGTTCCATAATACTAAATGAAGGTTCTAATAATTTAAATGTGATCTATTACTTGTATAAGTGATGATTCGCGTCCCTGCTAAGCTATGCCCCCATCATCTCGACCTGTGGTGCAGAAAATAAAAGAGAACACCATAGTTTCCAAAGTCAGCGGAAATACTGAGTAAGCAACACCCAAGCATGTAAACAGATTATGAAGTAAATTGAAAACCAGTTTGTAGTAGTTTCACTAAAACAAAGTGAAAGTAAAAGCTTTGACCCTTTTTATAAAAGAAATAAGATGAGAGATTCCAAGTTCATTTATATTTTCCAAATCACATCCATTATCCAAGTAATGATATTCCAAAACTCATAATATTCCATTTTCCATTAAAACATCCAATCCAAAACCAATTTGTTAATTTGTTGATACGGGGAAAACCAACCATCTCGCAAGCATCCAAGACCTTAAGTGTCGACACCCCCCAAAGACTCTTGCGGCCAGAGGAATGAGTACATGGAGCTATCCGGGGACTTGTAACCGGATTAAAATAAAATAAATTGAACGGAAGACCGAAGTCAACACGCCCAATGCCAATAGTAACCAATAATAAAGGACCCCACACAACTCTTCCACTTTACGTTGTCATCGATTATTAGATTACAGTGATATTTTCAGAGAAACATTTCCACAATTTGAAACAAGTATTCATGTAGCACATATTTCACGTAAAATCATTTTGAGACAAATAAGAATGAAAACATTTGACACGAAAAGAGGAAAGGGCGCTAGGCCTGGCATGTTTACTTACCTTTAACCTCAAGCAAAGCAATTCACTTTCTAGCAATACTCGACGTATCCTTCGTCAACGAAATTGTCGCCTACAAATTTAATAGTATCCTAATCAACACATTGCGCACGAAGTCTTATAGGTAAATGAAATAAATCCCGTACTAACTCTCCGCAACCTTTACTAAGGCGAACAACCACTTTTGTAGAAAAATACACTTTATAGAGTTAACGTTGATTATTGTAAAACATAGCTATAGTTTTAAAAATATAACTTATAAGATTAACTAAACTATTGCTTTTATTATTTAGGGTAGAGAAACATACTATTTTACCCCAAAAACAATTATAATTCTTATAGTAGTTTTTCCAACCAAACAAACCTTAGTAGAGAATATAAATTATAATCTAGCTAACTTTATTTAAAAGAAATAACCAATTATTTGAGGAAAAATAACTTATTCTTATTTGTTACAAACTTTTAAAAATAAACAAGAAAAATATACTTTTATCACCCTTCTTCTACACTTTTATTTTTAGGTAAAGATGAGTAAAAAAAATAAAAATAAATAAACGTCTCTTGTGAGACTTGAACTTGGAACCTACCTCCCACACCCCACACCCCACAAGCTCTTAAGTGAACTTGGAACCTACCTCCCACACCCCACACCCCACAAGCTCTTAAGTGAACTTGGAACCTACCTCCCACACCCCACACCCCACAAGCTCTTAAGTGTTAACATCTGACCACTAGGCCAAGCCCATTCTTGTTATGTTCTCCCCCAACTAATAACATAACAATACTAATAATAGTAATAAAAAAAATGATCAAAAATAAAAAGAAAAGAGAAGAAGGAGAAGAAGACGGGTTTGTTTACCCGATGGAGGAGAAGAGGACGGGGACTGCGGCGACGGTGGCGCCGGAGAGAGGGCGGACGACGATGGGGCGGACGGCGACGACGCAGGCGGCGTCGGTGGCGAGGCTGGACGGCGAGCTGGGGCTCGGTCGGAGCGGCTGGGCTCTGCCCGGTCGGACCCGGATGGGTTTCCGGCCGGATTTGGCTTCGACAAAACAGCGAGGAGAGACAGCGTGAGAGAGAGAGAGAGAGAGAGAGATTGAGAGGGGTTTTGATGGTGTGAGCTTCTCTGGGTTTGCAGGGACTTTTATAGGCGGAGAGTGAAGAATTCCGGCAACGAATAGGACTCCTCCTGGTTCGATTTGATTTTCGAATTGGGTCACGTTTTGGGCAAAATTGGATTTGCTTGAAGCTAAAGATTCGAGCTTTGATGAATTTGCATCGAATTGGGACAGAAATTTGCGATTTTGGTGGTGATGGGAGGCGGTGTAGGCGTTGGTGGCGGCGAATTGGTCGGAGAAGAGTTCTCCTGCGTAGAGCAGGAGATGGAGAAGATGATTAATTTTTGGAAAAGACAATTTCACCCCCTGAGTTTAGATGAAAGACAAATAGTAACCCCCTTAGTTTAGGTAAAGACATTATTTAAAATAGGAAAAATACATTTAAGCCCCCAAGCGATTAATAAAAATAGAAATTGACTTTTAAGTAATTAAGACTAGTACCCTAACCCAGGATTCAAATAACGGCCGTAACGGTACCGTATCGCCCGGTTCGTAACGGTATCGGAGGTCACCGAATCCGTTACGGGCGATACGGGATGGGTGGACCGGATTCACGTCGGTAGCATCCGCTACAGACCGGTACGGTCAAATACCGGGCGATACGCACCGGTTTGGAAAAAAAATCGGGGAAATCGGAGAGACAATCGATGGAAAGAAGAAGACAGAAGCAGAAAACGCAGGATACCTTTGTGTTAGAGGCGAAGAGTGACTGAGGGAGAGTGTGAGACAGAGAGACAATCGCAGTTTGAGATCGATATCGCCTTGATGTTCTTCATCGCACTTCGACGCCGCCGTTCTTTGCGAAGATCATCCACCAACGAGTCAACGACGACGGAGAAGAAAGTACATTTGTCTCTCTCTGAGTCTCTCGTTTTGATGTGGATCAGTAATACCAACCTTATCTCTAAGAGTCAAAGTATTGTATTTATTTAGTTATTAATTGCTTTAAGGGGACTGTATTTATTTGAATAAAGAGATAGAGTATACTAGTAGCCAGCAATATATTAATTCCAACCGTTCTTTTTATTAAATTTTAATTCCAATTATTGGACTAATGAAAAATGAAAGAAAACAACTAATAAAGACAACAATTATATTTAATATACAAAACAATGTCTTACAAATACTTTTTTTTCATCTTTTAACAATTTTTTTCACATTCACGTGTTCAGTTCCCGATCTCGTTACGAATTGTCCGTTACAGGTCAAAACCGGTTTCCGCGACCGTTACCGATACGCCGACCGATACAGTTATTTAAATCCTTGACCCTAACTTATACTAATGTCATATTATTACCCAATATTATAATAAAATACGTGTTTCTAAATAACGGGGTATTTCAGTAACCATGTTTCGATAAATTCGTGGGCGGTTGTCGATTCACATTAATGGTTCCAATAACACTAAATTTGTGTTCCTTCGATAGTAAGATTATTACTTTCACTAATTATAGCTGCTAGCATTCGAATTAGAAATTAACTAGTTGTAGTTCCGACACTATGCTCTGTTCCCATGGATACGATAAATCTCGTTAAATTATTTTACCTTACATACTTTTGACCATGTTTGTTTGCGTGTGATTATACCCACAAATGTTGACGTCAACAAGGTCAACAACGTCGGTGACTCTTATGCCTGTCTGATTAAAGTCTTAAACCCTACACCGAATTAAAATATCTTGTGATAACAAATGAACTGAGCATTCGCTGCACGAGGTCGCACGAGGTCTCGGAGTTTGAATCCTGTAATCGTATGATAGATTATAATTTTTTTTATAATGTTCTAGGTGATATGGCCATTACTATGGGAGTGCTGTTTCCTTGTGGGAGGACCAATTTGATATGCCTTAAACTTATCGGGGCATAAATTAGCTTTCGAAGATGTCGTAGTAGGTGGGACACGGGAGGACACGTAGGAGTACACGGCGGCTTAGACCAAAGGCCAAAACATTGTTTAGCTTGGTCGCTCTTTCTTCTACACCTGCAAATCCTCTTCATCTTCCCAAAAAGTAGTACTACTCCTACCAAACTTGAAACCTGCAAGAGAGAGAGTTAGCTAAGCTACGCAGGTCAAGAACAAAGCCAAATATGCCGAAAGCAAAGATCGCACCTTCGATGCTCTCATCCGATTTCGCCAATTTGGCGTCGGAAGCAGCTCGGATGCTCCGGGACGGCGCCGATTGGCTCCACATGGATATCATGGTACCTCTCCCTCCTCCAATTTCATTTCCAGCTTATCTCATTTGCATCTTTCGTCGTTGTTGCAGCTTACATAACGAATTGCCAAACCCTTGAATCTTAGCGATTTATGTGAAGGAATTATAATTTTGTAGTCAACATGTTTACATCTGTATCAATTTCCAACCTGGAGTAGCAGAGGAGATTAAAGGTGTGAATTTAGTTGATACTATGAGTTGGAGGAGAATCCATGTAATTGAGCTACATGAAACTCAAAGGTTAGGTAAAGTTGTGGGTATCATAAGAATAATAACTTTTTTTCTTAGTAATCATAGTTAGAAAAAATTGGAACTTCGATATAACAGAGAATGCAAAGACATGAACTAAACTAGGAGAAACGCAGATTAAGTTTTAAATGAAATGGTGGAGGTGAATGAAAACAGAAGGTATGGGCATCTGTTACTTAAGAATTAATATTAACAACATAGCCAACAGTAAAGCTCTCTTATGTTCCTTTAGCTTAACCCCATATTTCTACCATGTTATTTGCAAAATGCAATTAGTCTTGTCACTTGTTTTTTGTTTTTTTTTTTGTTTTTTTTTTGTTTTTTTTGTTTTTTTTTTGAGGAAAATAAGTCTTTATCATTTAAATTCAAAAATGAGGAGTAATCAAATAGAACCATCACATGCGTCTAGAATTTTAGTAGTATCCAGCTTGGTAAACTTTAAGAACAGTAGGAAATGTTGGAGAACAATACTAAATAATCCATGGGCTGTCCACGAGTTGTCAAAATCTTACGATTCACGATTCGTATCCTACGATTCGATTCGATTCACCCATGAAACGATGCAAATCCCTTAGTGAATCTTTAATGGGCAAAAGATCATTTGAATCCCGATTCAAGAGCTCGAATCTCACGATTCAGTTGCGATTCCGACCGATTCTACGATTCACCTTCGATTCATCTGAAAGTCTAATGGAGTTGCAGCATCAGTATAAGAAATAATACTTCCTATATTCCTTCCTACATTTATGTTTATTTTGCAACATGCATTTGTTTTGAATTACTAGTGCATTTTTCTCAAGTCCAAGGCTAATAGTTTTCTATTAATTATCAATCTCCCTTGCATCTTGTAGTTCCTTGCTCCACATGCCTTTCTATGTCTAGATTATTCTTTATCTATTAGATGTGTGAAACTCCTTATCTCTAGTAATGGATGTCAGTTTCCAATAATTTGAGCTTTCTTTTTGTAAAAATATGAATATTTTGTTCAATGATGTTATAGATTAATGAAATATCTCATTATATCTACATAAAAATATTGCAAGCTGAATCTCTACGATTCACGATTCGATTCGATTTACGATTCAGTGAAGGTAAATTTGATTCACTATCTGAATCCCGATTTGACAACTATGTTTCGAAGAACGACATGATGCCTTGCTAAATATGTATGTGCTTCACTGCTTCCTATGCCGTTTCTAAGATTTAGATGTTGAAATGGTTGTTTTTTGAATGAGATGAAATAGGTGAAGTCTACACTTTTCTGGGAGATGCAAGGGTTGATCAATATGCTTTAATAAAACTTAAAATCCTAGAAAATGTTTAAGGAACAGAGAAAAAAAGTATTTTCTGTGCCATTTCTATTAGAATTAATCAAATGTTTCAATAATTTCTGCGTTATTAAACTTACGGGTCACTCAATTACTAGGGGAACCAATTTTTAACAATGGAACAATGGTTCAAGGGAATTGATGTTGTTTAAGGACAAATCTATACTGAGAGTTCCTGCCTTGTTGGTCCATTATAGTTCCTTCGATTTAGTTTAGGCTTTAACATCTTACATGGCTGTGCATGGTCTTTTTGTTTTTGGCTTCAGTTTTCTTTGTAGAAACTAGAAAGTGCATATGCCTTACACATCTGATGGTGGTTATTCTTTGTTTGATTGCAGGATGGGTAGGATGGACTCTAGCTCAAATTATAATACACTTTCCCTATGATTACCAATAAACAAGTTTGTAATCAGTGATTGCGTGTACTGATGTGCCGTTTCTGTTTCAGACACTTCGTCTCGAATCTTACGATTGGTGCCCCTGTTATTCAAAGCCTCAGAAAGCACACGACGTAAGACCGTCCTATTGCTTACTTTAGATATCTAAACCTCGTTGTATTTTACAGTGTCCTCAAATAGGGAAATATTGTCATTCTCTATTGCAGGGCTTATTTAGATTGTCACCTCATGGTGACCAATCCAATAGACTACGTGGAACCACTAGGAAAAGCTGGTGCTTCTGGTTTTACATTTCATGTTGAGGTATCCAAAGGTAACCCTTCATGTATTGCACTGTGACTTCGCCATGATGGCGCTCATTTGCTCTCTCTCTCCTTTCCATATTCAAGCTATCATGGAAAATTTTCGCAGTATGATTGAAGAATATGATAACTATTGCAGATAACTGGGAAGAACTTATCCAGAAAATCAGGTCAAATGGCATGAGGCCTGGTGTAGCTTTGAAGCCTGGAACGCCTATTGATGAGGTTTATCCACTTGTAAGCATCTATTCTCTATCTTCATCTTGCAAGTTCTAAGGTTGACATGCTTGGGTGGAATTACCTCTATTGCAAACCATGAAATAACCCTGAAGTTCATAACATTGTTAGTTCATCCATTGCTTGCATCCTGAATATTTTCACTAGGACCTGTATGCTGAACAGCTCTCTCTATTTACTCCATAGCTTGATGGTGAAAATTCTGTGGACATGGTTCTTGTCATGACCGTGGAGCCTGGTTTTGGTGGGCAGAAATTTATGTCTGAAACAATGGATAAGGTGCAGAGACTTCTAATCTCTTCTATATGCCTTCCATTTGGGAAATTATTTCATGCTCCAAGAGTTAGTGATCTGGTACACCGCAGGACATCACAGCCACACATTTGTGTATGGTTTCACACAAATATGATGCGCTGCGGAGCACCACTTCACTAACTCTTGGAGCACCATAAACCCTCTCCTTTTGTTTATCTCCTTCTAACATCTCAGCTATATTTGTTGGTCGACAGGTGCGTGCATTGAGAAAGAAGTATCCCTCACTTGACATAGAGGTATGCGTTTCCTGCTCCATGTCTTTGTTACTACTATTTTCCGGCAGTCGTTAATCTAAGCTGGAACATTTTCCTGAATGTATGGGGAGAGTTCTGTAGAGTTACCACTGTAAATTTACTTGAATTTCTGTAAGGTTGCATTTGGCAACGAGGATTTGGATTTGGATTTCAAATCCAAAATTCTAAATTCTGGAATTTGAAATACATAAGGTTTCAAATTCTTTTGTTTGGATAGTATTAACAATTTAGAATTTGAAATACTGAATTTGAAAAATGTTGATTGGGTATCGAATTAAGTAAAACATAAAATTGAAGTGAATTCAATTTCAAAACTGTAGTTCAATAGTTTTTTTTCTTCTTTGCAAACAAAATTGTAGTTTAAGAGTTAAAAGCCAATTTAAGCAAATCCGGTTTCATTTTAAGAAGCCTGGTGACAATCATTTGAAAAAAAAAAATATCAAGTATCTCAAAGAAAAGAAAAGTAACATTTTAAGAGTGACAGTGCAAACATCAAGTAGTTGTAAAAAATACATAGGTTGTAGAAAAGGGAGCGAACATCGAACTTGTGAGAGACTGATTTGAGGGTCCCACAGTTAGACACATATTTAATTTTCAAGTCTTCACAAAAATCATGGGCAGTTGCTAGTATGGTTGGTTTTGTAAAGATTTTAATTAATTTTGGACAAACAATTTCCTTATTATGTTTAATTTTTGAAAGACTAGAATAAAAAAAATACAAAAATAAAATTTAACATTGTAATGCCAGTGTAGGCAATTTTTTCTTTCATATAATAAATTTAATACATGTACAGTTAGCGTGGTTGACATCTCTTTTGTAGCATGAAAATTGTTCAATAATACTTCTTAAAAGATGGTCAATAATATTTGTTATTAGAATAAATTCCAACGTCGGTTGTCAGCCAGTGGTCGGTTGGTCAAATTGAGTGGGGACCTCAATGTATGTAAGCAGATCCTTTTTAATTGTTGATTTCTTTGAAAACAAAACATGAAAAGTCGTGTTCATTCATTAAGGCCGAGTGTCCATCTCCCTGCGTTTTCACTTAAGCAGCAAGCTCCGCGTGTGGATTTCAAATGACACGTCTTGGCATGGAATTTGAAATTATTCACGATCAAGAGAGCTGGATTTGTTCCAAATCAAATCCTTGTCCCTAAAATGGGTAAATTTCACTTGCACCCCCTCAGTTTTGGAACATCTTCACGTGTACTCCCTCTAGTTTGTAAATCTTCACTTACACCCCTTGTGACACCCAAACTATCTGTCACGTCCACCCCCTCTGTTTAGATCCGTTAATAAATGTGTGGGTACCCTAAATACTCAATGTTTTTAGACAATTTTGCCCTTCATTCTCTATGCCTCTCTTTTTCTTGTTCTTAGTCATGATCTTCTTCTACAATTTCTTCTAGATGAAAAGAGATTAACCACATGGACACCAACCAAAAAAGGAATATCCAACAACCCAGTACATAAGAAACCTCTTAGCAATACCCAAACCTCCAAAACCCTCCCAATTTGGAACCCCCTTTTCCTTCTATTGCAACTCACCAAAATCACAATTCAAGTTTGACATGTTCTCTCTTCTGCTGACCAAAAAACAGGTCCTGTGACCAGTAGATCTCTCAAGCAGAGAGAAATAATACAAATACTCAAATACCCCTCTCAAATGGAGAACTTGAATCCAGTCTCACACAACGAAAATAAAACAAAAATTGTACAAATGCAGAAACCCATATACATATCACAGGGTGACTAACACAATCAAGAACACCAACAGACTCCATAAAAAAATCGAAGCTAAGAGGATTCAAGACAGTTAGCTTAGATCCCTCCATCACCGCCATCGAACAACAACAATTCTGAACCCCCTCTCCAGACACAACCACAACCACCAGTGCCACCATATCTGGGCAAACTCGTAGATCCTAATCTTTACATGTCAAGCAGACCCACACAACAAAGGGAACAAATCCGAACTTTAAGTTCCCTATGTGTGGAGCTTCGATGATGTAGAAGAGAGCACTTCAATTGATGGAGAAGTAAGAGCTTCAACCGTGATGAATCATTGCGAATTTGGTGGTGTATAAGGTGGCTGGGGACCAGGAGGGGTGTTGGAGAAGAGAGGCGGAGAGAGCATATGCAGGTGTGGGTCGCGGTGGTGGTGCTTGGGGAGGGGGCACAGTTGAGAGCCCGTGGAGGAGAAGAGGAGAGAGATCGAGAGAGGATAGGGTTAGAGAGGATAGGGGGCAGTTCCGAATTCAGATAGGATGTTTTATTGTTTGTCCAATTCATTTAGTTTGAGGGTATAATGGTCTTTTATTTATGCCGTTAGTCTCCCTTAGTCACAAGGGGTGTAAGTGAAGATTTCCGAATTAGAGGGGGTGTAAGTGAAGATTTTCCTAAACAGAAGGGGTGCAAGTGAATTTTACCCCCCTAAAATGTATCCAAACACTGAATTTGGTCCGAAATTCTCCCAAATCCAAATCCTGCTCCAAATCCATGGTCATCCAAACATACCGTAAAGGTTTTTACAAGAATTTCAAAAGATGTTTTGAAGAAACACATGACACTGTGTTCACAACTGTTTATTGAGGATAGTAATGTTCTAGTGCACAGGCCTTTCACCATAAATTAGAGTAGAACTTGTGAGAATGACGGGCAACCCTCTTGATAGAGCCTGATAAATTCTACAAGGAAGCAGAACACAGCACCAAAGTGGCTGAGTAACCCTATTATCTTGCATTGTTAATGTAAAATTACTTCTTTAAAAGATTACAAAATAATATTTTCAGCAAATAAGAAGCATAATGACTGAGTAAATTTGAGCCGTGCAGTTTCATAGCTAGCATGAGTATACGTTTTAGTTTTAAACAATCTAGAATGAATTGCAGTTCTTCTCTGGTAACTGATGAATACATGATGAAGTCATAGATCCATACATATGAGTACATGATGAAGACCCCAAACTGATTTAAACTCAATTTTACAACCAGAATAACAATTGCAAATATTAAGACTATGACTGAGCAACACCAAACTACGTAGAAAAAGTTTAAGAAGTAGAGATAAACCCTAGCTAACTTGCGGGCTGAGGCGGCCTTCCAAACCTGAATGTCAAAACGAGTCTCCCCTACTCTCTGCAGTCGTTCTGCCTATATTGACATTCCCTTGCAAGACACTTATTCTAGAAACCCTAGATACCAATATTAGTATATTATCCTTGGACCCCTTTTACTTCTGTCCCAGGCTCACTTATGGCCTTCTCTATCAGTATACGGTGGCTCAGGCAAAAACGTCAAACTACATTTCATGGATTTTCCTCGAGGCTCTAGTTACTTGAAATCTTTGCTAAAAATAAAATAAAATAAAATCTAATAGGTCTATGGTCTTGCTCTTAGAAAGTTTATACTTTTATCTGTTTGCTATCTGGTACAAGACCCATGATATTCATGTAGACATTCCCGTCGATGTTGTTTTTTGGTGGGTTCAGGTGGATGGGGGTTTGGGGCCTTCAACCATTGAAGCAGCAGCTTCAGCAGGAGCAAACTGTATTGTTGCTGGAAGTTCAGTGTTTGGTGCTCCTGAGCCAGCCCAAGTTATATCACTGCTCAGAAACAGTGTCGAGGCAGCTCAGTGAATCAGTGGAAGAAACCCCAAAATTTAAACAGTACAGTTTAAATGTCTACAGTTCGATTTTCTTTTTGAATTTTATGTCGTATTAATAAGAAAGGTGCGTCAACCTTTAAGCTGCATTTTTCATCTGCAAACAGTCATTACTCTTTTTTGGCATTCGGCTATCAGCCCTTCTGTTGGCAAAAGTAGCTGTCTCGAGTCTCCTGCTTCCACCCTTCTGTAGTCTTGCTCTTCTTACCAAGAGAATATGTGGTAGCCTCGTGTTGTGACTTTTGATGCTTCAACTATTCCCCGAAAATCATTGATTTAGTATGTTGTAGCTAGCTTCATTGTTATTCTTCCTAAAAATCATTAATTTACTCGCGATCTTATTCCAGAAACACTTCTTTCAAGCTTTATCTCCAGGACATGAATGTAGCATCCAACACTTCCAAAGTCACTTAGTTTTTGCTTCTGTAAACAAAAGTTGCCGTGCTTTTTCAGATAAGCTTCCCTGCATGATGCTTCAGGCCTTCGTGCCCTAGCACCCTTAATCTGCATTAATAGTACAAAGGAACTGAGTCTTGGCTTACTGGGACCAACCACAGAGTTGGAGACTCTACTGCAGATAGCTAGTTCCTTGAATCCATCAGGTCTCTATTCTCAACAAAAGAAGAAAGAAGGGGAATGGTTGAGTGAATCAAGTTTGGCACTATATTTCTCTGAACTTTTGACATTTAACTACCTTGCAGTTTGAGCTTGCTGATACTGCCATCCATGCGATATGAAAATTAACATGTAACTCCATGCACTATCTATAAGGCCGGCATCCATGCAATAGTGCGTGGAGTTGAACATCAATTTTCATACTCACATATCGCAGTGTCAATAATCCCAAACTACAAGGTAGTTAAATGTTAAGAAACCCCCCTTCCCACTTTCAAAACTGCACGAAAGTTATTGTTAAAGTGTGTATCCGTTTATTATTCATTTCGGATATGAAACTATGAAAGTCGCGTTACTTCAACAACAGATTACAAGAGATTTATACTCGAGTCTAAGAATATCTAAAGCGGAACTGATCTATAAAGCAAAATATCAACCCATAAACCGATCTAGAAGCATAAAAGGTCAGAAATGCCATGTACAACTCTACGAAGGAGACCATGTAGCACAACAAATGAATTGCGCCCTATGCTTCTGAAGCTCAGAAAATGAACAAATTCATCCTCTCCAGTTGCTGTTCCAGGATGGAATCAGTAAGTCATGACTGTGATGTGGCATCTGATTTCTGGTCAGCATCTGCAGTGGCCTGGACTTGAGATGCATACTGCAAATTCCAAAGGACATCCTCAAAAGAAGGCCGGGTTGATAACTCTGGAGAAATGCACTTGTTGGTGATTGATATCACAGTTGACAAAGACTCTTGAGTGGAGGTTGTTAGCACTACTGGATCCACAATTCGTCGACGCCCATCTTGGCTGCTGAAGGATGTCTGTCATTTTCCATAGAGAAAACAACATTTGATATCTCATATGGGAAGGGATGGATCTCTCCCAAAACTTGAAGAAAACCAATTGGACAGAAATGAGAAGAGCATATTAGCATACCATTTCATTAAGCAAGAAGGCTTCCCCTTTTCCAGATACGACAGGCCCTACAAGCGATTCAAGCAATATGAACCCAAATTTGTACACATCGTCCTCCAACTTTATCGTTCTTCTGCAACAAAAAGGACACGCATAGAACGCTATTACATCGATATATTTGTGACTTCCCTTGAATACCATAATGCTCAATTGTTGAAATTGGCCCTAGATTGTCATGGTGCAAGAATAAGAATATAAGATTGATCCTCAAAAGGGATAGGAGAGGATATTCTAGTTTCAGTATTCCAAATTGTTGATTCCTCTTCCCTTCTTATGGCGAAGCTATTACTCCTTTATCCAGCATCAATCTAACCATCTCAAATACTCGTTTAAAATCAAAATCACGCCATCCAAGAAAACTCATGGTAATGCCCCTAGGTGTTTCATGATCTATTTCACTGCATCAGTTATGCAAACTCTGGTTTTTATTTACACGTGGGGATAAAAGCGGAACTTTTTCGCCTAATGATGGTGCATGAAGATGCATGCAAACCTAAATTGAGGAGGATAAACTTACAAAGATTTACGGTCTCCTTTGCCCTGTACGGACACAAGAATAATAGTGTCAGAGCTCTTCCAGAGATCAATAACTATTAACTAAAAGGGTAAAACATGCGATTATACAATTAATGTACCTCTTGCTTTTCATAATCTTCTGTGATGAGGGACATTCCGTAATCACTCAATTTTGCGATCCCATGCTCATCCAGCAGTATATTGTTGGTCTTTAATCTGTTGCTGAAAGAAGCACTTATTACACCAGTATGCAGGAAGTGCACTGCCTTTGCGATTCCAATCAGAACTGCTAATCTTTCTGACCAGGCGAGGACTTTTCCGGGTAAATTTTCTGCAGCCATAATAATGTTATTTCAAATAGATTTCCCGAGCTTCAAAGACTAAAAGAGGTGTCGAAGACCAACATTTTGCACAGAGTTACTTTTGGCGTCACATGAACGCAGGAAATTTGGGTATACTGGTTATATCATTTTCAGCACAGTACTTCGGCTGCCAATAATCCTCAGGTCATTGTTCAAAACAAAAAAATAGTTCAAAATATGACGCACGCAAGCTCAAAGGCAAGTTGGTGAAATGCACGTAAAATTGTATTTTCTTAAAAAAATACAATATGTGTTGCAGCTTTTGCCCTCTCAATTTCCATTTATGTGTCTATGGGTGTGAGGGTGAGGCTTAAGTTAGTCACTTACATCACTAAACCTACATCCCCAAGTTTTTGCTGTCAGTAACTAGATAAAAAAAAAAAAAAAAAAAAAAAAAAAAAAAACCTTATCTTGTCCAGCTATTCGTGCTGCTTGGTTCTGGGTCTGGCTAATTTGCTATAGGATCCATTGGTAAATCGTCAAGATTCAAGGATGAAGTTGCACTCTAGACTGGGTAGTCAAGGCAAGTCTAAGATATGAGAGTATGGAAATGAAGAGAAGTAATGCTGTAATGATGTAGTAATTATGAATGAAGCATTGGGAAAAAAGTTGTGAATATCTCTCCTCTTCTTGATTCATTGCGAGTTGTGAGTTGTGACTGCAAGATTGTCCCTCATTGGGTATTATTATTATTATTATTATTATTATTATTATTATTATTATTATTATTATTATTATTATTATTATTATTATTACATACAACTTTGTTCTAATTGTATTATGCCAAAATAAATTATCAAAAGAGCGAATGTATCAACAAGGGTTGAAGCTCATTGAGTATAACTTTCTCCTACAGGCTACAGCTATATATTTACACAATATGGCGTAGTCGCGTAGACAGACAAATATATTAGCAGAGAAAGCTCTTGATTTGAATCTCACCAAATAGCGTTAGCTATTACAAACTTATATGAACGGATCTCTATTCATGTCCACTGTCACATACTCGCATGTAGATAAGCATGCAAGTAGTAGTGGCATGAAGCTATCATATTTTAAATTTTAGCTATCTCATACTGACCTGAGAGATGAGAACGGAGATCTGAATTGGGTATATACTCATAAACAAGAAAGAGTCTGCGAACAGTAGCATCATCTTGCCCGATACACTCTATGCAATGACCAAGAATGGCAACCAGATGCGGGTGTCGCAGCTTTGAGAGCAAATCCAATCGAAGTTTCAGGTTCTGAACTGAATACTTTCTAGATAGAGCTAGAGATCTTATGGCAATATAAGAGCCATTCTCCAGTTTTCCTTTGTAAACCTAAAAGAAATAAGGAGATGTATTCAGAATGTACTTATCTGTTCCTGGTTTCCCAGTATTTCGGACGAAACAATTTTGATGGAACAAAGAAAAAGAATTATACAAAAACAGTGTCATCATGGCAAAGTTGACATGCTGAGAAAACACTAATTCTAGAGGTACCTGCCCAAGAGAACCTTCACCCAAAAACATTGTCTTGCTAAAATTATTAGTCGCATCTACCAACTCTTCTAAAGTGAATTGCCTGTATACTGGAACACCCTGTGTCCCTATCTTTGCAGCTTGGGAAATCAATCCTGAGGTGAAAATGTTTTTAGAGTTAGATATTTGGTCAAATACGAAAACACACAATTCCTCGAAAAAGCAACAACTGACATAAAATGACTGGAACTCACTGGCATTTGCAAGAAGTTCAGATGATATTTCCGCAGGTGAAGCATCCTGCATGACCTTGGACGCTGTCTGCTGCTCCAACAACACCCTTCTCGAGTAGTTTCTTCTGTAGAAAACTAGTAATCCAACAGCCAAAAGTAACATAGAAATTGCTCCAACAATTATGCAAATTAAAACCCATTCTTCTCTTCTCTTGGACCTTTTACTTTCCTTGTTGGTTTCTTTGCAGTACGAATCCGTGTGCTGATGTTGGACATCAATGGACAAGCAGTTCCAGCCAAACTTTACAACTTTACCATTTGAGAGACTACTCAAGCAAGAAGGAAGTGTACCATTCAATCTGTTTGAAGAAATGTCAACAAAGCCAAGCTCACCCCCGCAATGTAGATACCTGGGAAGTGATCCATTAAGCTGATTGGATGCCAAGTTCAAGTAGCTAATGTTTGGCAAAGAAAACAACGAAGAAGGTGGTGTTCCGCTCAATGAACTGAATGACATGTCAAGGTGCTGAAGCTTATTTAGTTTTCCAAACTCTTGTGGGATTTCACCAGAGAACTTGTTCTTGCTCAGCAGAACGGTGGTCACTTCTTTCGGCAAAATGGGCAATCCAGAATCGAATTGGTTCTCCCTTAAATCTAGTAAATGTAGGTTTGTTAAAGCACTCAATTCTGGCAATTTACCCGAAAGCTTATTATGAGCTAAAGCGAGATTAGTCAGTTTTTTGATTCGACATATTGAAGATGGAAAGTGGCCCTTAAAGTGATTATTCTTCAAGCTCAAAACAGTGAGGTTGGTTAGCGAATCAAACCAACTAGGGACAGTGCCATTGAAGAAATTGCTATCCAGTGACAGACTCTGAAGCTTCACAAGCCTAGATAACTGATTTGGAATAGAACCATACATGAAATTTGAACTCATGTCCAAGAGCTCAAGTGAAGATAGCCTATGGATTTTATCAGGAAGTGGTCCCCAGATACCCATTGAAACCAAACTAAGAACTTTAAGACTAGGCAACCTTGTCAGTGTAGTAACAAAGGAGTGGATAGAGAAGGTACCAGAGAGTGTTTGGTTGGGAATTGCATGTCCAATGAATTCACTGACCTTGGAAGGCTTATCCCCCATAACCTTGAGTTCAGTGACAGAATTGGCCTCACATATGATGGTCATGTGTGGGGTTGGAGGCAAGTAACAGAAATCTCCACTGTAGTTCCCCAAACTCTCCAGAGCTGAAGGGTACTCCAAATGCTTCCTTATCTGGAGAAGAACTTGAGTTTGGGAGTTTTGTAATTGATGGGTACCAGAAATGAGGAAAACCCAGGAAAAGATTACCAAAACCCAGCTGGAATATGCCATTGAATTAGCCCCAAATTCAGAAAAGCTAAACCCTGGTAGGACCCTAGAAAGAGTGAGCCTACTGTGTTGAGTGACCCAATTTGACGTGAGAGAGAATCTCAAACAGCATTCCTCAGAGAATCCAAATTTGGGTAATTTCTGGCAAAACCCAGGTGACAAGCATCTGAAATTTCAACAACATTGGGCTTGAATTGAAGGTGACTCACTCACTCACTCACTCACTCAAATGTCCCAATTAGAAGAAGAACCCAAATCTGAATGAGGAGAGAAAACCCAGAAAAGAAGCTGTTTATTTCAATGGGTTGATTGATTGATTGTTTGATTTCTGAAGTAGTATCTGCTTGGGGGTCTGGTGAGAAAAGACCCAGAAACAAGAATGGCCCTGGGGTTGTTGCTGTAAACAGAGAATGTCCAGTCTGAGAGAAGCAGGGGATGAAAAGAAGGAAGAATTGGAAATGAGAGAGAGAGATGATACTGATGATGAGGCTAACAAAATTGGTGAAGGTGTGGTGGTAAAAGGGGGGTGTGGATTGTTGTTTTGCATTCAAGAATTGAGGTGGAAGAGCACTGTGAAGGGTGGTTGAAGTGCATTTATAGCTGATGCTAGTCCTGAAGAAGAAGAAGGGAGAAGAAGACAATAAAACAGAGAGAGAGTGGGGGCGAATTTGTGTCCAGACCAGAGAGACTAAAGACAGAAATGGTGGGGTGGGGTATTTCTAACCTGGTTTAGCAAGTTGAGGTGAGCATGGTGAGGGGATGTTTAGCTTTAAGAAATCCAAATATTCCCCATTATATTTATTATTATTTTAATACCCTCCCCCCCCCCCCCCCCCCCCCCCATTGGCATGGTTTTCAGGTTTTCTTGCGTCCTTTTCCGGAGTTGTACCAAAATACCCTTCAAGTGATTGTCTGATGACAAATACTGTAGTAGTGAGTGTTTGGAGACCCATATCGCCATGTTGGTGTGCTTCCCAAATCAAATTCTTTATCAGTGTATCATATGCCAGTGCTACTACAAATACTAATTTTCTCTCTATCTTCTTAGTTTGACTTTTTTTTTTCCGTAATCGGATCACTTTGACTCGGTAATTTGGATAGTCAAACGATGCAAGTTTTTTGTAATTTTTTCATAGTGTTGTAGAGTAAAATTTATTCTACAACATCATGCAAAAATTATAGAATTCTTGCATCTTTATACTAATACAATCACAAAATCAAAGTGACCCGGTGAATAGTGTGGTAAAATGTAAATAAGGAAGATGGAAGGAGAAGAGAGGAAGTACAAACCAAAAAGTTCTACCCTACCACCTTAGGTTTTGGCCATAGGTAAAGCTATAATTTACTTGGTATTTCTTACTAATGGAGTTGTCTCGGTAGTGTTACTTCTTATCTGCATACATTCCATTTTTGAAAAATACAATCTCGAATGCTCTTCTTCACCATGAAAAATATGAACAATTTTTTTTTTTTTTTTTTTTTTTTTTGCGGATCAAATAGAACTTCATTAATATATAACGAAAATACAAAGCTTGCCAAACCGATGGCTAAATAGTTACCTGCCTTAACGTCACTACTCAAACACCAAGACTAGAATCTGAACGGCCTCAAACCCTCAAAGCAGGCCTCGCCAAAACAAGCTGACTACCATGGACTCACCAAATACAAACCATTGTTCCAAAAGCTTAACAGAATACCCACAAAAGCTAATCAAAATATTAACACCAATTAACAAGTTCCAAACTGATAATAAACTGATAATAAAAGAACCAAACCACCACCATAAAATGTTGACACAGCAGAAGACAATTCCAGGGAACCTCCTAAGCGTCGATGAAGGGGATTACAGCAGACATCAACTCATTATCTGGAAGAGGAGGGAGATCACCACCAGCATCTTCATTGCGAGCTCTGGCATCAGCAACCACAGCATTCCCACCAATATCTTGATTTCCAGAGAATCCCTGAACAGAGGAGGATACAAGGGCTGAGCTCTCTTCTTTGCAAGCAGGATCCTTAGCTTGTGCCCTAAAAACTGGGGGCAGCATTGCTAGAGGAAAAGCATATGAGACTTCCATCAAAGCTTGGGGCGCCATTGGAGTGAATTGTGGCTCAATGTGAACTGGCCCTGCCTTCCATGATATGTTACCTTTCTGAACTTCAACTTCTACCCAATTGTTAGCAGCTGAATGAAACTAGAAGGTTAGCAGACGACAAGGAGTGCAGCTAAAGCTTCAGCTTGATAATACATTTGTTCAACAGAGGAGTTGTGCTGATCAAATAATTTCTTATTTCTAGAGATCCAAAGAATCCAAATAATAGCTGGGATCCAATGCCAATTTTGAATGGAGTACCTAGCTTTCTTTCTTTTTAACCAGCTAAAAATCCACTGATGAAAGTTACTAGTGTTATTATTAGGTTTATGAGTGTTATTAATGGGGGCTCTCTCCCAAAGCTGTTGAGCCACAGAACAATGAAAGAAAATGTGATGGGGTGTTTCAGCTAGATGAAGGTTACATCTGGGGCAAGAGGGGTTAACAGAAGAAACTCTAAAGTGTATATTATCTAAACAAGGAAGAGAATTAGTACAAATTCGCCAAAGAAGATGTATAATATTCGCAGGGAGGTTAGATTTCCAGAGGATTTTCCAATGGAGTTTAGAGGAGATAGAGTGGAATTGGATACGATTGCTAGATAAGTTTGGGGAGGAATTATTGTAGTTTTGATGAAGATATGCTGTTTTGACAGAATAGACTCCATTGGAGGTAAGCTTCCAGTGAGGGGTGTCATGATCATCAGCAGAACCTAATGGAATACTTTGAATTCTATTACTCAGCCAAGGTGGGAAAAGTCTATCCACAAGGGTTTTGTTCCAAGATTGCCCATCTTGTGCAACTAACTGCTCCACCTTTTTATACCTGTTATTTGGATCCGTCTGTTTCAAACACTCCTCAATAGAGTTTCCTGGAACATCTGGAATCCAACCACTACTTCTAATCGTCAAAGACTGACCCTTGGCCAACTTCCATTGCAGACCCAGGGAAAGGGTAGTTCTTCCCTTGCAGATGTTTTTCCAAGCACAGGAGGCTGTGTTGGTAGATCTAGTAGCCAAAAAATGTTTCCTTTTACAGTACTTTGGTAAGAAATAGGAACTGAAAAAGTTTTTTGGATCCTTAACAAGCTTCCAACAGTTTTTGGCTATTAGAGCATTATTAAAACACTGTAAATTTTTGAACCCCAAACCCCCTTTCTGTGTTTTGTTGCAAAGAAAGTCCCAAGAGAGCCAATGAATACATCTTTTAGAGGTTGAGCCAGCCCAGAAAAATCTTGAGAAAATGCCTTGAATGTGATCACAGTCTTTCTTAGGGAAGTTACAAACAGACATAGGGTAGACTAGGAAGCTGTTGAGGATAGATTTAATTAGGGTGGCTCTACCAAAAGGATTAAGGAGTAGACTCTGCCAGCCAGCACACTTTTCATTGATTTTAAGGATAGTAGATTTAATTAGTTCCTTGTTGGTTCCTTGCTTGTCTAGAGTGATTCCTAGGTATTTGCCTATAGAATCATGAGGTTGTAAGCCTAAATTGTTTGAGAACTGCATTTTATCAGAATCAGAACAGTTAGGGCTAAAAACTAGAGAGGATTTATCAAGATTGATTGCCTGGCCTAATTCAGAGGCATAAGTGTCAAGAAGAGTCTTAATATTCATACTTGTATTAGGATGGATTTGGAAGAACAGTAGGGTATCATCTGCAAATTGGAGGTGAGAAATAGTTTTACCCCTAGTAATTGGAATTCCCTGAATCAAATTGTCAGATTCAGCCATTTGGAGGGAGCTGGAAAGAGCCTCAGCACAAAGGGCAAAAAGGAAAGGGGATAAAGGATCCCCTTGTCTTAATCCCCTGTGAGGGGAGAAGGAGTTGGACTGTGAACCATTGATGATTAGAGAGTAAGATACAGTGGAGACACACTGCATAATAAGCCTGGAGAAGTGAAGGGGAAGTGCATTTGGAACATCACTTGCTCTAGAAAATCCCATCTCACTCTATCAAAGGCTTTGGAGATGTCTAACTTAAGAGCTCCTAATTTGGGTTGATGTGCTGAATTGGCTTTGTGTATGGTGTACACAAGATCCTGGCCTATGAGGATATTATCTTGGATGAGTCTATTAGGTATGAAACCATTTTGATTAACGGAAATTAATGAAGGAAGGACTTGTTTGAGCCTATTAGCTAAGACTTTTGCAATAATACGATATAAAACATTGCATAAACTTATTGGTCTAAAGTCTGTTACTGATTGGGGATTGTTATTTTTAGGGATAAAAATAATGTGAGTTCTATTTAGCTCTCTTAGCATAAACCCTGAGTTTAAAAAGGAAAGAACAGCTGAGGTGATTGAAGTAGAGAGGAGAGACCAGTTTTGCTGGAAGAAGGCCGGTTGAAAACCATCTGGACCAGGTGCCTTGAGGGGAGACATACTAAAGACTGCAGTAGATACTTCAGAGGCAGAAAATGGACTAGAAAGAAAGTCTTGTTGATCCATAGTGAGTGTCTTAGTGATATTAAAGAGGAGGGAGAAGGAAAATAGACCATCATTTTGTTGTGCTAAGTCTGAAGCTGATGGAGAAGGTTGAGAGTAAATATTAGAGTAGTGCTCCAAGAAAATTTTCATGATAGAGGGCTGATCAGAGATCAAAGTGCCATCAGGGAGTTTGAGATTGTGAATTGAATTAAAGTTTTTTCTCATTTTAGTATAGGCATGAAAGAATTTTGTGTTCTTGCTGCCTTCGTGGAGCCATTTGCAGCGAGCTCTATGAGCCCAGTAGATCTCCTCAGAGTTGAGAAGATCATGGAGATGTTTGTGATTGGTTACAAAATTAGATGCAGCCATAGGGTCAGGAAGTAAGGCCTGGTAGTGGGCAATGTTGGCTTTAGCCATAGCTATTTGGTTAACTAAAGAAGGTTTGGCCCTAGCCCAGGATCTAAAAGCTCTTAACGTAATAGAAAGCAGCTTAACCACTCTGAAGCATGGAGAGCCCCTAATAGGAAGTCTCCAAATATAGGACAAGAGGTCCTTAGTTTCTGGGCTCTTAAGCCACCAAATCTCAAATCTTTTTGGCGGGTTAATACGCGGGAACTCAGAGTCATGGAGTTTGAGGATTATAGGGGAATGATCCGAGACTCCAATACCAAGATTATGCAGGGTAACACACGGGAAAAGAGAAAGGAACTCAAAATTACACCAAGCTCTATCTAATCGTTCAAAAGTGGGAGAAGAACTAAACCTACAGTTTGACCAAGTGAACCAGGGCCATATATTCTTTACTTCAAACAGTCCCCAATGATTAAGATGGTTTAAAAGTTGATTAGCACCTCTGATAACAGAAGCACAGGGTACAGCTTTATCATGAGGAAACAGAACTTGGTTAAAATCGCCAATAATAAGGAGGGGGCTGTTGAAAGGTAAAATTTCATTAAACTGTTTCCAAACTTCTTCTCTTTTATCAAAGTTGGGGTGACCATACACAAGACCAATAAAACAGGATTGAGAAGAAGAAGAGTTATGATTAAGCTCCAGAAGAATGAGATTAGTGGATGACCATTTGGGAGATATAGTGAAAGCATGAGAGTGCCATGCACACCATAACCCCCCACTAGATCCAACTGGCTCAACAGAGAACTGGTTTTGGAAACCTAATTTTCTAAACTTTCGATTGATAAAAGAAGAAGACTGTTTAGTTTCAGAGAGGAAGATGATCTGAGGTTTGTAACGACGGGTCAGAGAGAAGACTTCACGAATTGCAGAGTCCTGACCCAAACCCCTGCAATTCCAACAAAGAAGACTCATGGCTCTCTTGGGGGTTGTTCTGGCACAACCACCCCAAAGCCTATTTTAGGTTTTTTAACCAAAACGGATTGAATTAGAGATTGGTCATTCAAAGGTCTACAACGTTTTTTGAACTTAAAATTGAAAAAATTTCCAGAAAAGGAATTAAAATTGAGTTGCATAATGGAATCATAAAAATTCAAAGTACCTTTATTTGCCACTGGCTTGGAAGATGTCCTCTGATTTTTACCCTTTCCCTTGGGGTCAACTGTCTGTTGCTCTGCCGCCTTTTTTGGCTTAGTCGTCTTCTTGAGAGCCTGGATTTGGAGTGGTTTTGCTTTGATTGGCATCTTTCCTTTGGCTTTCTCCATGGCTTTCTCCGAGACCTTTTTGGCAATCAGTTTCTTCTCCACCCTGGCACCTTCTTCCCTACATTCCTCTTTCCCCTTGATTTCTTTGGTACTGATGGACCACTCTCTTTCAACATCTTATCTATTTCAGCCAAATCTTGTCTTCTCTGAATCTTTTCTGAGTCTGGTTCAGTGGTCACTGTGGGAGAGAAATCAGGGGCTCTTATAGAGAAACTTGAATGGTCTAGTTTTTTGAAGGTAGTTGGGAGTTGTCTCACCATTGTGGGTTGGGACAAAGAGTGCGACTGAATAGAGGAGGGAATAGGGTAGGTAGTAGGATTCTGCGAAACTTGATTCTGAGAGAGGGATGATGGATTTATAGTGCTGATAGGGGGTAGGTTACAGAGTTCTTGAAACAGTGAATCACCTCTTTGGAATCCCAAATGCATGCGCTGGTTTAATGCAAAGGCATTGAACCAATCAGTTTGAAAATGAATCGGTTGCGTCTGTTGGGAAACAGAGCCATTCATGGCGCCTCTTGGGAAGCATGCATGCATTTGTGAGGCCAGAGGAACCGTTTCAATCTGCGACTGGTGCATCTGGGGGGTCTTTGACTGATGATCTTCCCTCATAGATGAGTTTCCTATAAAAGGAGAGTCACTCTCCACTCTTGGATTTTTGGAGATCTCATTCTGGTACGGTTCAGAGGGGGGGGGGGTAAAATAGTTCGCAGAATCTGTGGATGATGTTGAGTGATCAGAGAGTTGAGGGTTAATTGGGATAGGGGGGCCTTGGTTAGGATCTTGGAGTGTAGGAACGTCAAGAAATTCATAGATGGGGGTTTTGCTAGTATCAAACTTCATAGTACGATAGGGGCCATGCTTGGAGTGGAGTTTATGAAGGTGTGTGAACATTTTCCTTTGAGGATTTACAAAAAAAGGGTAGGAGGAGAGGTGGTGTGACTGCAGGTATCTGGCTTCCAACTTGTCCAAGACTTCTACCAGGTTAGTACTACACCTTTTGTTATCATGTCCAACACAACCACACCTGTAACAGATTTTAAAGATCCTTTCATACCTGAAAAATACCCACTTCTTTTCATCTTCTCCTGGGACATTGACGTAGGCTCCTGGGGTTAGGGCTTGATCCAGAGAAACTCTGACTTTGATACGCAAAGCATGAAGTGCTCTGACCCTATCAAATGACCAATCCACCACAATCAAGTCCCCTGCTAAATTGCCCAATTTTTCAGCCGTATCCCTATCAAAGCCCTCTAGAGGAATATTTGGAACTTGAAACCACAAATCTGCTTTAGAAAAATCAACTTCCGAAAGAGATTGATTATTTTGCCTTTCCTTGAAAATCAGGGATAGGCCATGAATCGATATTAGAGACTCATTCAGAAAAAACTCTTTGTCCTTAGGGTTTTGAAAATGGAAAAGATAAACTTCAAGTTTCTTTTCAATCCAAACTGACCCCAAAGTTTTCCATGCCTTGCAGATTGTTTGCTGAATAACAAGAGGGGAAAGAGAGATTTTACCAACAAATTTCCCTACCAGAGTATGCTTCATGATCTCTCGGAAGGTGAAAGCCCTGTTAGGATTCAGTGAGATCACAGACCCCCTTTCATCTAGTCGTTCCTCCATGGAGTCATTGGAAGAAGGGCTACTAACATCAAAGTGGAAAGGATTAGACATAGAAGATTAAAGAGTAGCAAAGAAACTGGGATGGGTTAAAGGCAGATGTGAGAATGATTCAAAGAACTAAACAGAACAACTTAATATAAACAACAATGAGGAACTCCTGCATCCAAAGATATGAAAAGATTTTGATTAGTAAGATAAGGGAGCAATCACACTAGAATCAAAAAGAACCAATGCATGCACACAAAATAATTTGCCAAATCTCGGGAGAGTGCAAATTTGGCCTAGCCAAGGGTTGCATTGCAGGAAATGATTGTAGTATAGGTAGTAGGGCGTGGGGTTTTTCAGAGGGAGGAGTGGGGGATGAGGGTTAAAGGAAGCAAGAAATTTGATTGGTAACACCAACCAATGAACATATAGAATATCACCGAGAGTTGTGGAAGACGAAACGATTGAATTCGCTTGAATTCGATTGAAGCCAACTGAAATGTAGCCAGTTGAAATGTAGTATTGGTTACGGGGTGGATTTGGATGGAGGTAAGAGGTGTGGCTCAGAGAGCAATGGGAGAGGCTCTGGGGAGAGCAAAAGTTGCCCCTTTTGTTTTATCTCCTCACTTTATTCATTCTGTTAGGTGAACAAAATTTTGAATCATATGATAAGAGGGATATAATTGTTCCCAGTTTCGCCTCTAATTGACTACTAGTATCATATAATTCAATAAGAACTTTTCAATACGAACTAATCAAGTGTATGTCGAATCAAGCAATATTAAGCCAGTAATAGGCTTTGTCGTCACTTCCAAATAAACTAACTATCAAAGTGTCTTTTGATCTCAAAATTATTGAAAGCAATATTGGACAAGATATTTAGAAAAATGCCAAATTGTGTACTAAAATTTAAAAGATAGAGATATACTATACATGATTAAATGAAGAATAAACTAGTTACTTAATATGATTGACTATAAAATGGAAGAAAATGAAATGGTTAGCCCTATCTCTAAAGAGCATATATAAACAAACATTTTTTAAAGAGCATCCAATGAGTTTTTGTCACGTACTTCGTCTATCCAAAAATTAGGGTCATATTCTGAAATTTTGATTTTTAAGAGCATATATAAACAATATTTTTTTGGGTAATAGACAATAAATCTATCTGCAAAATGCATTTTGGGGCACAAAACGCTTTGCACTTTCAATTTTCACTACGACCTTGCAATATACATCCGTGTGACACATAACCCCAGATTGACAACGAAGGTAAAATTTCTTAACGAAATTGGTCACGTGCTAATCACGTAATGGTCCTTGAAGTTGCTTTTTCTTTATCTATAGGTTAATAGCACGTGAAGAATTTCGGTTGGAAATTTAAACTACGTTATCAATTTGGGGTTAAGTGTCTCATATATATATATATATATATATATATATATATATATAATAAAACAGAACGGTGTGGGTCCTCCTACATATTTTTGAAATACATTTTTAAAGACATTTTGAAGAGACATTTTGAACCGTTGATCTGCACACATTTAACTATTATGAACCGTCGGATTGTCCACACTTACAAATCATTAACCTATTGACTCCCTAACCCTACCCACGTACACAAAAGCTCAAACCCACGCCTCCATTCTTATCAAATCATGAACCGTCGTCGACGTTCGTTCTTCGCTGCAACAACCATCGCCATCGACATTGCCGACCAGGTATTATTATCTCCTTCTCTTTGTAGTTCTTAAGTGTCTCTCTCATCTCCCCTCTTTCACGTGCCCTTGAAAAGGTCAAGGATCGTATAGAACATCCACAATCCACTGGCCACCAGTACAAGTCACCATCGAAGAAAATTGCTGGTGAGAGTCCATGGTGACGGTCCATTTCTTCTTTATCTTCGGTTCTCTCTCTACTGAACATTGATTGCTTGCATATTTTTTTCCTTCAGATCTAGCCTTGCAATGCGGGGTTGATCCCGCAACGACCTCTCTGGATTGATCTCCCAGTCAAATCCCAAGGTAATCTTATGAATCAATCTTATTGAAATTGAAAATATTTGATGGTTTACTGTTTACATATGCCAGTATGTGGAGCTGAGGAAGATCGGGCTTGATTCTTCGGGGGGACTGCTTTCGAAGGTTACAAATTATTTCTCATTGCTCTTGGTACTTAGTCCTCTCAAGGGTTGCAAAAAAAATGTTTTTGATGATTTCGATATTATGTTTTTTCTGAAGGTTAATATACAGGTGGTCTGTTACGAATCCTCTTAGTTTGCTCTTAGTTTACTGAATGTACAAAGTTGACTATATTTGGCCTAATTTTGTACAATGCAGTCCAACCAAGAACCATATCTAATGCCTTTGTCGACGAGCAATTAATAGACAGTCCTGTCTTTCACGAGCGAGGTAAGGTCGCGAACTATGTCACTGTGTACTTTTGTTAGATTAAAAAATCAGTAATGCATAATGGGAATTACCGGCTCCATCCTCGCTAAAACATAGTTACTTACGAATCAGAAGAGAACTATGTGCAGTGACGACTTATGCAGTGACTTACTGATAAATCCTTAGTTGGAGCTATATTTCTTAGTTAATACACTACTATTTTGCGTGATTTCCGACAATGAGATGAGATTTTGGCCGTGTTTGTGAAATATTATTGAGTGTGAGCTTTTTGAGCGTTAATCGTTAAATCCGGGCGTTTCTCGTATATTTTTGTTGCTTTTATTGTGATATGATCGCGGGTTCGTGTTTCGTGTTGTGGTTGGCAGGAAATAGGACGCGAGGATCAAAGGTGGTGAAGAAACGAGCTTCGGAAATAAAGAAAGCAAGGAAAACTCAAGAAAAGAAGCCAGAAAAAAAAGCTAAGGCAGGAACTCTTCCCACGAAGAGAAAAGCTCTTCCCACGAAGAAAAGACTTAGCCAAAATTCCAGTTCTCTTCCTGTGAAATGATGCTGTCTCAAAATATGAGGACTTTTGCAGGAAGACTTCAGACAATCTCTTCCCACGAAGAGAAAGTGTCTTCGCACGAAGAGATTGCCCAGAAAGCCAGAAACGTCCGGGGTCTTTTTGCAATTATTAGAAACTTTGTTATATCATTCTAGGAACGTATTTAAGTGTGTTAGGTCGACTTTTTGAGTGGTTTTTGACGGTAGACACATCTTTTGGAGATCAAGGAGCTATTGGGAGAGCTTAGGAGCTTTGGATCATCCGTTTGGATTCTCAACTCTTCTCTTTTCTTGATTTTCATGCTTAAACTCATGAGATTTGTCGTTTTGAGTATGAATATGAGTAGCTAAACGTTATTTGCTGGGATTTCTCGTTTGGTGTAGCTAGGGTTTGATCTAAATATCATGTTTTGATGATTGTGATTCATGTTTTAGCTTAATCTCACGTATTCTTGCATTATTATGGATTATTTACTTTGTAATCAAATATTCTTTGCGAGTAGCTAACGTAGAGATAAACTTAATTAGTTTTCACGCGGTAACTCCGTGAGAATTAGTCGGTAAATTGAATAATTCACTTAGTCGAATCAATGTTTGGTAACTCGGCATCATTAACTAGGATCGTTAAAGTAGAATTGTGGTTTTAATGCATGCTTTAAGCTAGAATAGACTTGGTAACTCGGTTTGTTTTGGTCTAAAGTATAGTAAACTTACTTGGTAACTCGGTAAGTTTAATATCGCTTGATTGATAGTGAAAGATACGTGGTTGTTTTACAAGTCAAAACATAAATTTAGCTCAACCTAGTGAACCTAGAGAATTCCCGGTATTTTCTCCTTTATATTTCAAAAACCCAAAAACTCATTCTTTATTAATCGTGAACTATTTCACTTGGTTAATTAAGAATATTGCACTTTTATTTAAGTAGAATTAGATCAAAACACAACGCGCTGTGCCCACAAAAGGTTAAGAAATTCTAATTAATTTACAAGAAGTCTCTTGGGTTCGACAAACCCGGATTACCGGATATTACTACACGCGACACCCGTACACTTGCGGTTGGATCGTGTCACTTACCATACTCCTACAGCAGAAGAAGAAGTTTAGATATCAATGCAATACTCAAGGAAGTCAGCATATCTACTCTAGCTGATAAATCCCTTATTTCTGTTAAAAATTTCCTTCATTAGGATGCATATAAGTATATGCTCTTACATTATGGTGATTGTAGTTTCGTTCATGCAAAAAAAATTAAGGATTATGACATAACAAACAGAGAGGAAAGAGAAGTACAAAGTCAGAAATTTTATTTCATTACAATAGTTGAATCTGAAAGTGTAGTTGTTGTCAAGAGGTCAAATGACATGAATGCATTGAGCAAGAACTAATATTAAATCAATTTTTTTCAACCAAAATACTTAATCAACTTGGTTTTGCCTTTTCTATTCAGAATGTTCTTATGAGCATTCATACTTATTTTTATTTTTTTCATTTTCAAGATTGGAATTAAATATGTTACTGCTACTATTTTGTGGTCAATTCAGTCCAACTGATCATCGTTTATTCGTGTTTATTTGCAGATGTCAAAAAGGCAACATCCTGAAGTGATTTGTTACCATTGACCGTTTGGTAGACGATTTTATTTTATTTGACAGTATCATCCTCCATTTTGACCATTTTGATAAGCTGAGGCTTTATTTGGATATAATATTCTTTTACTACACAATGTAAATTTTTTTTTTTTGAAAGAAAGCATCATATTATATTAAACAACGAGGGAAATTACAGTAACTAAACAACGGATCACTTGGTTCTTACAAGTGGCTAAACCAAGTGGAAAAAGTAAACAACTTACAGCAAAGTAAAAACTCAAAACCAGCTGATGGACGTTGTAGAGGTTGATGACCATGAGTAGAGTTCTTCCCAAAAGGATGCAAGGATTGATACCCGATTCAAGGATGTTGATGTCGGGGCTAAAATGTCTCGCTGTGAGGAGGGCAGAGGCTGGTGTGTGAAGGGAAGATAGGGAACTCGGGCAAATACTGAGCCGAGATATGGCTTCTTGTGAATCAACTGGTTGGATGCGAAGAACACCCGGTTGTGTTGAATTCGAACTGAGCCAAAGTTGCCAAAAGGCAAGATAGAAGCAATCAAGTGCTTCGTTTGGGGAGTTTGTCTTTGCATGTTTGCTTAAAAGAAAGGCAGTTAGCATAGACAAACAGAAATTGAAAAAGAAAAACTTACTCCACCAAGCTCTCTTTAGGCGGATACGACCCTGACCACAGTGAGAGGCAAATGCAACTTGAGTTGGGAAAGACTGTCGCCATGTCAAACTTCCTTTCACACGGTCAACAACTAAAAACCATGGATTACCAACTGGGAACATAAGGAGGGCTCTTCGAACTGCGCAAGACTGTTCCATGTCACGGCAGTTCCAGCTAAGGTTGGTCATGGATGCTCCGGAGATTGTTGTGGAACAATCTCCAAAACCCCAAATTGAGAGAATATATCAGTACAAGCAGAACCAAGGTGGCTTCCAATCCAGTTAAATTCTGTCTTCAGTAACTTCACCGATGTTCCTTTCTCATTCAAATCGAACTTCCGCTTGATCAGCGAGCTACTGAGTTCCGCGAAGCTTCGATTACAGAAAATAGAACCCAATTTTTGGTGACCCAGCTTGACAAGGGATGAGCAGTGGCTCTTGGAACTACGGAGATTCACTTTAAAGAGCCAGGTGCGAGGCCGTTTCTTGGGGATTGAATGTAGAGGTGCAAGCGGAAGCCAGTTGCATAGTTTGTCCGTGCAGGGACCTGAGCGAGCAATTTCTCGCATTTTAGACGGCTTTCTCCGCAAGTTGGAAAGGGGAGCAACTTGCTGTGGGTGAACACCAAGATGGTTCACTTTCGGAACTCCTGTTTGCTCATGAGAAGTTTGGTCGCATGAGGCAAAACGAGGAGAAGAAAATTTCTTTTTGCCTTCTAGCAGTAGGATAGTACATCTAAACTTTCGACCTTTGGAACTGCGGAGTTTAAGGTTTGTGGTGCTCTTGCTGGACTTCTCAGTTTGGCTTCTGTGCATGGCAGAGAGGACTGTGGAGCGCCCTATGTATGCCACCTGATTTGTTCTTTGATTGACATAGGTAACAAAATTGGTGGATGAAGAGGGATACTTATCAGAGCTCCTTGTCGAATGTTCTCTTGCCAGTTCCATGTTTGTTCGAGCACACACCGACCGCAAAACTTTCGATGGAAACGATCGAAATCTCAAAGCCAACAACTCATCACGGCTATACTGTATGGGGGTGGCAACCAGAGTTTTCACGGAAAAACACGGCTGAATATCAGTTTGTGGGAGAGAGGGAACACCGAGAACCTCAACTTGAGTATGAGCAACTCCCTTCGTCATACTTCTTGACTGAAATTCGTTGTCATACTCTTTGGTCCCTACCTTTTCAACCAGTGGTTTCTGGGGCTTGCGCCTTTTCTTTGCAAGATGCTTTAGTTTCACTGAAGCAGAGGACGAGGCCCGAAAGTTGTGAGAGTTGAAGTTGAAATCGTAGTCGTAATGCTCCGTCTCGAAATCTTCAACATCTAGATCGCAGTCTTCGATGCCAAGGTCAAACATTTCAAGGGTCTCCTTCTCAAAGAAGCCTCCTTGATTTCCAAGAACAGACTCAGCAACTGGGTTAGAGAAGGGTCTTCGGGAGTCGTCATCAAGTGCCACAGCTTTACCTTTCAGAGAGGCAGAAATATAGGTGTGAAGAGTTTGGGGGATGAAATACAAGCCGTATAATTTGTTCCGATACCGCCACAGTTCATGTCGGGGGTGAAGAAAGCTTTCTCATCACTGAGTCGGTCCGAGTTAGGAACAAAAGTTGTAGATCTGAGGCCTTTTGTTTGATTGACTCCGAAAAATTTTGATTTTGACTTCTCCGGACTTTTGTTCTGCGGTACATACTTTGGGAACTGCTTAGCCGAGAAACTCGGGTGGAGATAGCAGGGGGAAAGAGGTCGGCAAGTTTTTGAACCATAGGCAGCGCCTCGTTGGTTCTTCGTCTTTGGCGGTGCCGAACCAGTGATCGGGAGAGATGTACCAAGATTTCTCCATTTTTATTGTTTAAGATGAGGAGATTGATTTTATTTCTCATTTGTATTTGGGTTTGATATCTTATTTGTTTCTTCGATCAATAAATGCTTCTTATTCCGCAATAAAAAGAGAGGTTACTTCATGTAACTCTTTTAACGTACTTCACTCTTTCATGTAGTGAAGAAGTTTTCAACCAACACTTTATTCCCCACAGTGACATTTGTTTTATTTCTTTTGTTTTCTTTTGCTTTTTTTTTTTCCTTTTTCTAATCGTGCCTTTAGGCACGGGCAATACCTAGTATATATATATATAATAAATCAGCTAGGTGTTTCCCTCCAAAAAATGTAAACGAGAAGATCCTAGCCATTTAATCACTAAAAATGTCTTAAGACATTTTGGTCCGTTGATCTGAATGACTTTTTTTTCTTGCACAAGTTTAAATTCAATTCAGTTAAAGTAAATCAAGATATTGTTAGTATTTTAAAAAACCATGCCTCATCTGTTTGATCAACACATAAGATAATGTTTATATTTTCAAATTGTATCATTTAACACAATCTTCACTAATTATCTATTCATTAAAAAAATCATTATTAATTTAGTATCTAAATTATTTATAAAAATTAAGTATAACTTTAATTATATATTGTATAAGTGCCCTATGGGCACGGGTCATTTGCTAGTATATATATATATATATATATATATATATATATATATATATATATACTAGGTTCACTCCGCGCGCGCTGCGCGCGGCGTGCCATTGCAGCGGGCGTTGCCGTTCGGTTTGGAAGTTGACAATTGTCTCACCGTACGTGTAATTGGAATTCATGTGTCGCATAAAGAGTATAGTACAAATTGTTTTTAATTTTTTCTAACAAGAGGATATCATAGTACAAATTGTTCTTTAATTTTTTCTAAGAAGAGGACATCAAAATCTATGGTTTGATGCAACAAATTGATATTACGTGTAGTAATCACAGTCGACGAAATTGATATTGATATTTACTAATGTCAGTGAACGTGTATTTGATCACACATATTTTCCTTCAAAGAAAAACTAATTATATTTACAAATGTGTGTTTGTGATACAATAGCTTCGTACTTTATTTTCTTGGTTTTAAAATAGATATCATGGAAAATACTTCCTTAAAATTGATTCTCGTAATTATACTCTGCTGCTCTTACAGAGGTCTTAATTGCCCCGCTACCACCAGGAAAACACAATTATAACCTGAAACCCTAATCTATTGTCAACGCCTAGTTTCCTCTCCAATAAGTCACCCTCTGATTCCTTTTGATTTACGTTTCATCATTAAGATCTATCGTTTCGTGTGTGTTGAAGATTTCGCCGGTAGATTTAGTGGGGTTTGCAATATCTTCTGATTGATTCAAAGTGTGCATTTAATACAGACGTGTCTCTTAGAAGATGCACGGTAATAAGTTCTTTGAATGGACGTGAACAGTTGCAACGGTCTTTTCACATTCATATTCAGAAATTGTATATAACCACAACCAATTTGTTGTGGTAATAACATAGAGTACAGCAATGGATTCTGGTAAAGAAAGTAGTGATAGTAAGGTCAGGAAGGTTGCCAAGAAGAGCATGAAGAAGAAGACGAAGAAAAGTCAGAAATATGATAGTGAGTTGGAGTTATCAGAGGGTATATCTTCGTGGGAGAGTTGGCATGATAATTCGTATGTGGTTGGGAAGGGTTCGGAGTCAACAATCTATTCAGATGCATCGGACAAAGATGAATTCTGGCGGGTTGACACAGCTTCCTCTTTTCCAAATAATTGGACCTGTACTTACCATCCCGGCACAAAGAAGAAGAAGAAAGTTAAAGGCAAAGGCAGTGAAGGTTCGCGGAGGAAAAAAGCGAATTCTCCACCGGATGGTACAGAAGAGCAGGGTGGGAAGAGGAAGAAGAGAGATGATAGCGTTGTTGATTCGTCCCAGAAGAAACCGAAGGTGTAGAAGGTCTTGCATCTTCCGGTATTCTGTTCCAGTCAACTGTAGTTTGATGTTAGTTTTTATGATGAGTATCATGAAGTTGGGGAATGTTTAGTTTGGATTAGTTATGCAAACCTATGTAATCGTGGAGTATATTTTATCTATGAATGCAGTTTTTTATTTCAGTTAATTTAATGTTTGTTTACATTGGTTTGTTGTCCAATCTGAAACACGCATCATTTAGAAGTTTGTATATAACATCAACGAATTTATTGTATCGGATTAATTATAGCATATTAGATGAATCATAAATCAGAATATGGAATCATAGCAATTTTAAGCATTTCTAATGATGGATTGAGCGGAACGTTGTAAGTTAGAAAGCAGTTTTACTGTGGCTACAATGGCGTGATCATGTACTTGTGTTATCCGGTCTGGACCAATACGTACATTTGATGCAAGAAATAGGTTATTTTCAATAGATTTAGTGATCGTAAATTTGATGTGTTAATTATTAATATGTTCGGAGGCAAGCGTAGATATACAGTACGATGTATTCGCAAGATTATATTTACAGCTTTGCTGACCCTTTTTGTTTCTTTTTCTCTTTTTTTTTTTTAAAACATCCCCTTTGTCAATAAGTTATCCATTTAACCATGTTTAACAAAGCTCACCGGTTCAGTGCAAGAGAACTCGAAAATACGACTGGATAGCAATCTTCTCAAATGGGTAAATGAAATGAAATAACAGCTCTTAAGTGAGTGAATTATAAACTCTTCACATAGCTATTATTTATTTGAACATCAAAATCAGAAAATAACATGCATCGAGGGACGTAATTGCTGTAGTCTGTGTCGTGAGAGGAGGTTTAATGCTTACAAATTTCTAACTTGTCCTCGGCAATTAGATCTTGAACAATATTTGGAGCATCAAATAATATTTTGTAACGATCACTTTGTCATGACTGAAGATTGTCGGGAGATCAGACTGCATTAATCTGTGTGGTTTTGTTCTTTTCCCTCTCCCTTGTTTTTAACATCCCCTTCATTGATAAGTCACATGTTTTACGATGTTAAATGGAGTTCACTGGTATTCATTGTACGTCATCAGTTCATACCACTGGTGCTACAATGTATATTAGTTGATGTTTTATACATCAGACATATGACGGATAATGCAAGCAATGCACTGTGAATTAGTAGAACAATTTCATCGTGACCTAATAATGAGTCGTTCGATCAGGCAACGTATATTAGTTGACATATGGTTTTTTGGGCTTGAATTGACCAGGAATCAGGTCATTAGAATCATATCAATGTTATAATATAAATAAATTAAGTGAACTAACAATGGCAAGTGAAATATAAACTCTTGACATAGCTGTTAGTTATTTGAAGATGAGAATTACAGAATACGACGGACAGAGCGACGTAATTGTTGTAAAGATGAGATTGCATTAGTCTGTGTCAGTTGAGGAGGTGTAACGCTTACAACTTTCTAATTTGTCCTCAACAATTAGATCTTGAATAATATCTGGAGCATCATATAATATTTTGAAACGATCACTTTGTTGAGATCCCATAGAGGCAAGCTGCTGTGCGACACTGTTGTCCAGTTTTTCGATAGGGATCAAGGCTATTTTCATGCGTCTGAGCAATGCATATCCATCATGGATCTCCTGCCTCATTGATAGTGGAGCAGTAGTCTGCAGATGAAAGATTTTGCTGGCCTCATAGTTGGAAGTCTCAATCTTGATTTCTTTCCACTCATTTTCATAAGCCGAATGAATACCTTGATAAATTGCCCACAGCTCACTTTCCAATTGAGAGACCCCATCAATTCTTCCTATGAAACCAAGCTGCCAGTTTTCATTGTCATCGCGGCAGACACCACCGATTCCACCGGTATTGGTTACCGGTGAGATAAAACCATGCACACTTATCCTTATAACTCCTTCAAGGTAGAGAAATGAGTATTAAGATATATATCAGGTTTATATTTTAATTAATGTAGCAGGAAATATGATATGTCGTTGGCTAACTAATATCATAGAATATTGTGGCCGCATTACATTTTGAAAGTACCGTAGATAGCAAAACATGGTAGGAAACTTACTGCGAGGAGTCAAAATCGGAGGCGGAGGTGTTTCTTGAAATCGAGTTGCTGCAGTAACAAACTGCGAGAGTGATGGACTTGAAGCTGAGGAGCTTGCAATAGTTTCATTACTGGTTACTTCTTCCTCAGAGACTGCTCTTCTGTGTCTTGACATTGTAGCTGTTTATTCTATGAATAGATAGTTTATGTTCCTTGTTATGTTGAATAATGGATCTATAGGTTTCTTATAGAAGAGTTGAGGTGAAATGCATGGCAGATAATGCCAGATAAAACAGGACAATTGGTCCGTGACTTTGTCATGCAATTTGTTTCTTTTAATTTGACTGTTTATACATTCACCACTCAGTCACTGTCATTGGATTCATATGTGGTATGAATGTGTGTATGGACAACAACAGTTCCGTAAACTATGCTGTCATTGTTCACATGTATGACAGAGGGTTTTTATTATAAGTGGTATGAATATGTGTACATAGGATGCTGACTCTCTGTGTAAACGCTATCTAATATGTGCAAACCGACGCCATATCCAAAACACTGAAGTTACTGAAGTTTTTCATTAACAGGTGTCCTATATTACAGGTGCAGATTATATTCGGTTATCGACGAAAGAAATTGTGTAAATATTAAATTCACTGAGGACGTTGTAACATTATAACGGCAGATATGATTTCTTCATATCGTTTTATTATTACTTGCGGTAAAAGCAGAAAGCGGTACAATTTATAACATAACAGAACAAAGAGGAAACATCATTGTGAACAGTGCAATGCACTGTAGCAGCAATGTGGCAAACATTCGGCGGTCTTATTCTTCAGATACTGAGCAGCATTATCTTCGACTGTGCATGGAATATCAATCTGTTTACCATGCATACTGAACTTCTTTCACAACCCATTTAGTTACCCTGTGGTTGTTTGGCGGCGTGCATTTGAACACACGAACATACACATTTTCATTTGCATTTTCCATGTTCAAGCCAACCAGTAGAGCTTCTTGTTCCTGAGAAAATAATGCCGTTATTTGTGTATTACATAACTATGAGCAGCTGTATATTTCATATGAGTAAGTACCGCACTGTGGTTGTAGTTGTTCGGGGCAAATTAGGTAATACCTGTGGTGTCATTGTTGCTAGATTTTCAGCTGTGTTTCGGAGAAGGGTCTCCGCAGCCTGGCCGAAAATCATCACATCCATTATTCCAGTGTCATCTCGCAGTTCCACTATAAGGCGGCATCTGTGAAAATGGTATGTAATCATATTATACATGAATGTACCTGTGATGTGTCAACTGGTAGTGTGCAATTGTAGCCAACGAATTTTGTTAATTTTAATGCATTCATCAGGTGTGAAATAATTAACCTGGGGCTTGTGTCGCATTGTATGTCATTACATACGGGACAGTATGGACGTCGACGTTCACGATTGCAACGGTTACATGCATTGAACCAAGTGGTTTGACTTGTCGGAAAGATACGTGTTGATACCCTAAGCCAGGCTTCTTCATACATAGGCTTCTCAGTGTTGGATGAAGCCGGAGAAACAGAAATCAGAACGATGCATTATGAAATAAAGAAGTTTGAATGAAGTTAAATTATGATTAAGAAGAGAGATTGAAAAGCAAAGGGCCGGTATATGCAAGAAGAAGAATTCCGTTAAAGATTGTATGTAGAAAATACTTATTGTAAATTCAGAAGATGAAAGTATATGCAGATCAAAAATATTATCACATAGATGGATATCCTGGAATTTCACCGATTCTGTGATAACAATAATTTGAGTTTTTCTAACTTTACCAGTGACGCACGAACATCTGCAATCTTGGACGGCATCATCTTTAGTATACAACGGATTTGTTAGTTGTATATTGATTCAACTTCTGAATCTCAATTGTATTGCTTGCAATTTGATACTGATTGTAGACATGGGAAGCAGTTCTTATATAGTTAGGTCTTGCATACCTGTGGTCACATATTCTGCAATACATAATTAATGTAATTTCTAAATTCGATGTAACCATTGCAAGTTGAATTTTCATCCTGTTATTTCCTATGTGTTGATCATGTCTTGAATTGACAATTCACATTTGTAGTTAATTTATTGTGCAATTTGCAGAGATGGTCACATGATCGCAATTACTTCTGCACTATCTGATCAGCAAGTGCATTCCAAGAGGGTTCATATATCAATGAGCTATTTGGAAGCTTGTTACCTATTTGCATCTGAAATTGAAAAGAGATGCTCTGTAGAGACCTCTGCCAACCGTTCAATATCTGTGACTTTGTGTGTGCAGATTCAGTATGTGGGCAGGTGTAGTTCCTGTTCGTGATGTGGTAGATATTGCAACAAATGCATTATTTGAAGTTTGCATGTGTGGAATCTCGAGGCATTGAATTGTACAACGGCATGTGAGTGTTATAGTCTGATAGTATTCAATTCAATTCGACAATTGCAATACTGTTGTTACCTGTGTGCAAGATTTGCCCTGATTATTACTGTAGCTGGAATTGTTAAGGTAGGTTGTGACTGAACATGCCAAATTCAGCTGAAATAAAAGGGAACAGAGATTCTTACTTTGATATGTCACAATATATATGAAACATAATCTAACTTAATGCATTAGATATTAAGCAAACCATAGACAGAGCTTTGAGTTACATGCTACATGATGCATGTCATCAAAGTAATAGTTACATTGCAACATTAGGTTATGATGTTTTTGCAAAGATAATAACATAGAACAATACTGGAACAGGTTCACAGAATGACAATATTTAAAGAAATGTCTGGATATTCTTAGTACAGAGTACTTTCATACGTTCAGGCTACGCTGGAAACACTTTCACCCGAAATTTTGGCATGCTCGGATCAACTAATTCCACGGCACATGCATCTCCAGTACGTACATTAGCGCTTCTGGCAAATTGATACCAAGACACTCGTCTCTTGTCGCTGTTCTCTCCACCTGGGTATTTACAACGGCAAGTCCAAGTTGTATTACTGGAAGTCCCTGTAATGTACACAACTGTTGTCCGCTCTTTCAAGTATGCCCTGCTGAACTGAATTGGTATATTCTGTAATGCAAACATGAGATTGTCAGTCGCTATCGTTGCAATTGAATACAATGCCGTTGTAAATGAAATTTAACATTGAAAGTTTACCAGTCCGCCAGAAGATTCCAAATGGGACTTCTGTATTTCAACAGCGAAACATGGCTTGTTGCAGTGAGCCTTGTAGGAATCAGCCTTATTCAATGCACGAGTAGCTGCACACTTTCTTGCATTCAGGATAGAAGCTCCAGCATTGTAATCTAGCTCTGATGTAGTGAGACCATAGATTGTCACTTTGAATTTTGAATGTCCCTCGTACTTGAAAGTCAGCATGTGCCCATATGAGAGCGAATAATGAGCTGCAAATTCCTTCCACCCGGTTGTCAAATATATGTCGTTACCTATACTTTTCATTTTTATCTCCCACACTCGGCCATCTGGGACTACAAGCTCTGCATTAATTCCAAGATTGGATCGATGATGTTGCACAAAGTCATCTGGCAGTCGCTGCAGTGAATAGATGCTTGAAATCTTTAATAAATCCATCTCTTATTACAATTAATATTTATGTTATTCAATCCAATTTCTTTCTAAAAAGCACACATATACATGTGTATATATACACACATATATATGTGACATAAGGCCTACCAAGTTGTTGTTGTCTTCATCTCGATCCGTGATAACTCGGAAGAATTTCATTTCCAGATAGCTGCAAGAGGAATATAGTGATCTGTATTACTGAATGTGGCATAGAGGAGACGATCTAAAACATATGCATGTTAATGAGTTCTCTTCGTTTATGCTACATCAGCAATTGGTTGGGCAGAAGCTGCGATATGGGGGTTGAAATACACGTATGATTATTTACTGAAACTATGAATGATTAATGTCCGTGTGAGTTAATTTGCACGAGATATTTTCTCAGCCGCATCGTAACGAATTCACAGACTGATGCTATTTCTTTATAAGTCTTCGTACGTAAAATAATGATATTCAGTCGAAACTATTTGTTAGAAATTAATTGTACCTAACATGATTCAATATGCACCGTTTTTGGTTTAAGGAGTTAGACCAATAAGTTTTGTATTTAGTGACCTGGTACGTTCCAAAAATTGAGATATCTGGACTACTGTAATTTTGTAATAAATAATCAGTATTTGAGTAGTGGGGGGCCTATATATATTGGTATAATCACGTTTCATATGACTCAGTGGCCTATATATATTGGTATAATATTCATAATTGGGTAAAGTATGGTTGCTATTTTACGCATAAGCTTAATTGTATATATCTGCAAAGGCTGTCTTTCGAAGCTGCACGTTCCATACAACTACAATTTAATCTATTAGTGAGATTAACAACAGTAGATCCATGAATCTTGTACTTACAATTATTGGTGTAATCACATTCCACATAATTACAATTTAATCTATTAGTTAGATTAACAACATTAAATTCATGAATTTTGTACTTACAATTTCACAACATTTTTTTTCCTGATCATTTTTTCCTTAAATTTCTTTTTTTTTTTTTTCCTCATTATCCAGCCAAATATACCAATGTGTGTCTTCAATTGAAACAAAAGATGAACTTCTTATTAACAAATATATCTATTTCCATTGTGTACCAATCAGACAGATTTCGTCGCTATGTGGAGTGTACTATTTCTAGATCAAGACACTGGTAGCAGATCTGGAATAGAAATCACTAATATAACATATGAAAACAGTAACACCCGATAAATGCCTATCATTTGTTCACAAAAGGGACTGAATATGAGTAATGTAGATTTCTTCCTGTGAGCGATTATACAGATAAAGAAGATGCTATTTGGAATCAGGTACCTGTAGAGTGATGATATTAGAACCTGTGACTCGCTGGGATCTGATGAATCGAGTTGGAGAATTCCTGACCTAAACAATCACGAATAGGAATACTGTGAATAAGTAGATCGCTGTGACAAATACGTTATGGATAAGTTGTAATACCTGTTAGAGAAAAGTTAGAAATCAGGGAAGATTTGGCTGGGAGGATGAAGTTGAAAGGTCTTCTTACCAGCACAACGAAGTTGGGTAGTTGTTAATTTAGGATGTGGATATTGTTTTTTTAAATCATAAAGTTATCTCTGCTTTTGAGGTATCGGTGATAAATTTTTATATTGTTATTTTTCATTGTATTTCACAAATTGGGTGTTCGTAAACACTATATTGATTGTCATGTGTAATAATCTTGATCAAGGTTTTTGCTTACTGACGTTATTTTTTAATGTTCTGAAGTAATGAATTTTATCTAGTGAATTGTAATAGTAATATATAAATATAATATGTGCCCAGTTATGACTTTGACAGTGCAGACAAATTAAAAGATCATATTTCGGTGTAATATATGTATATGCGACGCCAAGTTCATTATATGATGAATGAAACACATATTAGCCAATTATAACAGACGCAGAACTTTATGTCAAACAATGTAAGGGGAATACTGTATCTCTATTTGAGCTTTTATCACTGATATTTTAATCTAATGTGTGTAATTGGGAATGGCATGGTAATGCAATAATATGATGCAGAAGTTCACACCTCAACCAGTTTAACTGGAAGTTGTTAGTTAGAAAGAAAAGAAGATTCACATCAAAACGCAAAAAGAAGAAGAAGAAAGAAGGGAGAAAAAAAAAATAAATAAAAAAATAAAGAAGAGTGGAAAAAAGAGAGGGGAAGAAAAGAAAGAAAAAAGGAAAGAGATGTTACAAGTTGTTGACATCCCAAAATTATTAGGCATAAGTTACTACGAAACGGCTGCAACTTCAAATTGCAAGAGTACCGTAAAGACAACATTTAAACTCAAACATCCAGAATATCCTAACAGATTCATTTTCTACTGATCCTCTCCTGCGGTTGTTGGAGACCGTTTTCGCTTGGATCCCGATGATGACGTGCTGGATGTTACCGACCGCCTACTGGCAATGCTCATTCGCTGAAGTTTTTGCAGAAATTGCGTCTGGATCTCGAGCTGCTGTTGCTTGAGAAAGGTTACTTTTCCCAGTATTTGTATTTGTCGCTCCACTCGTTGAATTTCCTTTTCAGTATCTGTGACCATTTCATCAACATTTTTACCACTGTTGAATATTTTGCGACAGATAGCTGCTCCCTCAGCCCTTCCTCTTGGAATACTGCGTGTTTCCTCGGTCATGTTTTGCTCAGTTGCAGTGTTACGGCAGCTTTCCATTGAAATATATCTGTCGTAATTTTGATAATTACAAACTGAAATAAGGTATATATTTTGTAATGGTCAGTTGTTGCAGTATATAACTTACTAACGTGGATTATGAGCACAACAGACGTCGTTGACCTGGCAATACAGAAGTGGATACTACCCTTGCATCCAGATTATACTTCTGTTATTTATCTGCACATTGTAAAGTAAGTTTGTTAGATTTGTGTATGTGGAAACAATATCTTCAATTTAGGCTAGTATATAATGGTTACCTTGAAGTGTTGCTCGGCAAATAGTTGAAATTGTGGAATACTAATTTATATCTGTTTTTTCAACTTGGTCTCCAAGAAATTTCAGAATTCTGTTGACAAGTGTCGTCAACCAAATCTTTTACTTTTTAGGAATACGAATTACAGTATTGGTGTAATGGGTGAGCTGATGCATTGGTTCCTACAAAGTCATGATTGTCAAGCAGATTTTAGCAGCCACATGTGTGGCATGCATGCAACCTGTGCTGTTGCCTCATGTAATGGCTTAATCACATTGCTTTGAATTTTCTATCACAATGTGCTGCATTCATTTCAATAGCAGTAGGGAAGTCTATTCTTTCCAACTGTTTCCTACTCTCTGGCTAGAAGCCATAAATTACCACTTATTCTAATTAATATAGGAAATATTAGTCATAGTATTATTGTAATTTCATGGAATGTAGCTATAAATTTGATACGTTGCATTTCTGATGATTTGTGGGCGTATTCATTCGAAGGTGTAGTAGAAATAACAATATAAATTGATTTTTGTGCATATGTGTTAATATATGTAATTAAATGTATATTATATTATACACAGCAACAACTGATTTGTCTGGGATAGTACTTCAGTTTATATACAGCTCCATTCCCAGATGAACTCATTGTGTAAATAAGTAGATCTGTGTAAATATTAGACAGAGTATTGTAAAAGACCTTTTTTTTTTGGATATTTTATTTTTTTTTTCTTTTTTTTTTTCTTTTTCGGTGACTGAACACTACCTAACCAAATTCCAATGTCAACGTGGATTGGTAAGAGTATCTGAATTCGTCGAAATTAACAACATCACATTACACAAATTATTCATGATGCTAGTGTTACAAAATGAACCAGGTACAAATGCTAGGACTGGTTACTACGCTCTACGGTATGTCTTCCCTTTTTTTTCTTGCTCGACAATATCCTGAACACGTTCAGGTAGACCCATTGTTTCAAATGCATAACATCCATCGTGATGTTTGAAAGCTACACAGAGTGCATCTGCCGCAGAGTTACCTTCACGATGGATGAATGTTATCAAACATGATTTGAATTTTTTTTGTAGTTCTTTAATTTCTTCGATTTCGGCACAAACGTCTTCTGGGAAAACATGAGAACACACACCAGTTATGTGGTCAATAATGTTTTTAGCATCGCCCTCTGCCCATATATCAAGCCAATTCCGATCTAATGCATACTTCAAACCTTTGCACAGTGCAGATGCCTCTGCAAAGTCAGAGTTCTTCTCATGCTCAATTTCAGCGAAGGCATACACACAATCTCCTGTACAATTCCGATATAGACCAGCACGAACTATGGTTGGCCAGGTTGGACGTTTGTAGTCGCAGTAGAATCCCTCATCGAAATTTAGTTTGATGATATGTTTTGCAGGAGGTGACCAGTGGATTCTAAGAGATGATGTAGATGGGGAGCGGATCTTCTTGCTAGTTGAAGAAGAGGATCCAGTTTCATTGCCTTTACCTGGGTTCGTAAAAGTATGATGACCTGGCGTACAAGTCAAATATGTATTCGGTTGTCTCGGAGGAGGCAAGTTTTCAAGTAAGAATATACATTCATCATCAGCATTGTCTGAAGCATAGGGTGATTGCAGATCACTTTGGTATACCAAAGGTTGCTCAGTGATTTGCGGAAGGAAATCCGATGTGTGGGTAGGGAAATGTAAAGGTATTAAGACCTGATGGTCTGGTACTGGAATTGGTGAACCATAATTCTGTGGTGAGGCTGAGTATGAATGTGATTGTGGGTGAATATTTGACGAAAGAGGGGAGTAGTGATACTGGGGAGATGCAATGGAGTTGTAATAATTATATTGTGGAGGGGAATTTGGTAGGGGAATACCTGTATTGTATGAGCCATGCAGGAAATCTGTACAAGTAGGCGGCGATGCATAGAAGACTGGTGACCCTGGACTTCGCATTGGGGGACTGTTCCAGTGACAATTTTGCGGACTGTGAGATAGTGCTACACCGACACCGTAAGCTGCATGCATAAATTCATTGCCACTGGGAGGCGATGCGCGGAAAATTGGTGATGTCGGGCTGTGAATAACGTGAAATTGGTGATTTCCGGCATCATACATTGTGTTTCCAGTCATTGGATGATAGTGTGAGCCCATGTTAGGCTGCACTGTGTTGTTGGGTGACAAGATGTGAACATAGCTCCCAGTTGGGATGCTTATTTCAGTGGTGGGAAGGTCTGTTAGCAAGGTGGTTAAATTCCAGCAAGAATGCTCTTCATCAGAATTGTAGCCTGACATGGTGAATAGATTGAGAAATAGTTCATGAAATGCTTACAGTCAATCTTGTAACATTATATAGGAGACCTAGAAAGTGCAGGTATTTGAAGTCATCTCGAAGCATGTGTATTAAATGTAGACAGGAATATTTTGTTTTGGTTATGAAATCTAATAACTGATGGAACTCTTTGTTTTTGTTTTTTCCCTTTTCTTTTTTTCATCTTTCTCTCTTCCTCACCAAAATTTCCAAGGATCGTTTATTGTTTTTATTCTGGGTAAAAGTTATTATATTATACATACGTATTAGTATTATATCCCTGCAACTGTAACTTGTTGTAATATGGAATAGCAGTTTAATTGACTGCAATTGTGAACATGGAGAACTTAATATAGATTAATATTAAACGGAAGGCAGAGAACGAATCTGTTCGAAGATGCAATAGTTTTTGGGAAAGAAGGAGGGGGTGGGGGGGCCAAAAGGCAGGGAGATAACAATGGAACATTACCATGATGTTATCTCCTTGCATTTTTTCCAGGTGAACAAAAGTTGTAGTGCTGGTGGATCACAGCAGAGGTTCTATTGTAGTAATGCTTCTATGTACACATGTGGTTGCATACTTGATCTGCAGTTGGGCGCATACACTGGCATTGTGTGCGACTATGCCGTCTCCACTTGGCGAACATTCCATTTGTTGACCCTTCTGCGGTTCATGCTTGTGGATCCAGCAAGTCGAAAATAGAACATGTTCTTAACACTTGACTCATTAGCTTTAAGTAATAGTTCCTTGTGTTCCTGAAATGAATCAATGTCTTGTAGTTAGCACTCTGTTCACAAAGCACACTAACATATGAACCATAACATTAATAAACTATGGAATGAAGCCGTAAGTGTAGCGTGCATACATCTCCTGTCATTGCTGACAATATAACAGCACTTTTCTTCAGGACAGCCTCGACACCATGTCCGAAAACGACAACATTCAGCTCTCCAGTGTCATCTCCAATTTGGACTTCTAGACGACCCCTACAAAGCAAAAATGAATGTATTCAAAACCTTTTTTCCATCCTTTTTTTTTAAAAAAAAAAATTCCTCTTTTTGTTTTTTTCCCATTCTTCTGTTTCATAGTTGCTCTTCTATATTTGGTCACTGCAGATTGAATATACAGCTTAAGTTAGATAGAAGAGAGTTATATCAAATTACCATGGTATAGAAGTGCAATCAGAATTGTGGCAACCAGAACAGTTGAATTTTTCTCCAGTTACATAGCTTGTTGCACGAGTACACATATTGCAAGAATGATACCACGGTCTCTGTGTTTCAGGTAAGGCAAGAACTGAAACTTTCACCCACACATCAGTGTCTGCAGACTGCAGGAGATATATAGAGAACTGTCAACCGGACATAACAATAAATTCCCAACAATACGATATAACTATGGTGTAGAAAATACCGGTTTTTCTGGGAGGTCTGCAATCTTTGACAACTTGAATTCAGTCTTCTTTGTCTTAGGATTTCTCTGTGCCAACAATAATTCAGGATTCCTGAGTTTATCAATCTTCTGATAATTTGCATCACGCCTATGCGAGAGAAACAGATATGAGATTAAATGTGGGAAATATATCATGTTGTCGTAATTGGAAACTGTATAAACAGTTGTATTCATATACCAGTCAATCAACTCGTCAACTCTTGGATCCTCGATATTGTGCAGGAACATAGTGGACATTGTTGTCCTCAGAGAAAAATCTACAAACACATGTATAGCAATTACATGAATATAATGTTGTGCAAGCTATGTTTTCATATAATGCAGTCATATTTCCATTCCGTCCATAATCTTGTAATTCCATACTCATTAATACTGATGTTAAGGAAAAGTTACCCAGATATGTTGTTGAACACACATTCGTTGCAATTACAACTGGATGAGCACTGGCCAGTATATTTAGTTTATCTCCTTCTGCTGTGGTTGCATCGTCCCATAAGGATAAACAAACTGGGACATCGCTGAAATGATATATGTAAATATAGTCTTCAATAATTGCACGCACGAAGAAGCAGCAGTTGAACACTACGTAAAACTAAACAATGCTCAGAGGCAGGGTACTTACGAGTCATCCAGAACAATGACATCCCTCACTCGAGCACGACCTGCTGAATCTTTTCGGGGTACTGTCTTCGTGGACATAACAGCAATGATGATGACAGCAACATCTATGATCATAGTGAAATAGAAACAATACAAATAAAAGTGTGTATTTATTATGGGGAAACATTTAACACTTTATATTAATATGAAATATCTATGTAGAAATTATACAAAGCAGTGCATATGACCTACCAAATTTCTCACGGGAATTCACAAGAGTGCGAGCTTCTTCCAGACTTTTGAGATTATAGTTGCTGCCACAGCCTTCGTCCACCTTATCTTCAACTGCAGTTACCTCCATTTCTTTATTAAGGACAAGGGAGAAATCATGATCTATGTAACGGTACTTGGGGTTGACAGGTCGCACAACACCATTGCTAAACCAGTACGAATGATAGACCTGTAACTTGTTGTCAAAGTTGGGTATATCTGCATCAAATGATGTTGCTTGGATTTGTTTGCCCTGCAACTTGGAAAAAAATATATTGAACATGGAAACCGAAAGATTGAGAATAACAATTGTGACCACAGCAGCAAAAGCACATTACATTTGCAAAATAAAAGAAACAAACAGTCACATTATTTAACCAATATCTTTGCGTAAATGTAATTACAACCTCACTGTCACAGAGCACAAAACGCTGGTACTTTGTGTTGGAAGCCTTTCCTGTCAATATTCGTGATTTCTCGGCCACACGCAGTCGGAGTTTCCATTCTTTGCATTCGTCCGTCAATCCAGACAACTTTAAAGTTTTACCTTCCATGATTTCAATGAATTCCTACAAAAGGCATTTCAATAGTGTTAGTATATAAGATATCAAGATTTTCAACTAATGATCAAGTCTGTTTCAGGTGACATTATATTATATTACTGCACACCACATGAGTGGCATCTCCGCATGATGAAACCGGCAAGCACTAACCATGAATGGAATCTAAAATGTGCTGTGCACTCGTGTTGCTCTACGCAACAGATCTTTGTACACAACATTTCGGGTTGTGCAACTAAATTGAATGCCGTCAATTGGTTCGATTAACACTTTAACTGCAGACCCTAACTTGGCTCTGGATAATGCGACATACAGTTGACCATGCGAGAATACAGGTTGCGGTAGGTAAACACCAACACGTTTCAGAGTTTGGCCCTGCGACTTGTTGATGGTCATTGCGAAGGATAGTCGAACTGGAAATTGTTTACGCTCGAATTCTATGGGGTAGTGATCTGTTTGGGACGGTCTGAGCGGGATCCGAGGAATGAACACGGATTTCCCCTTATTTGGACCGACTGCAATCTCAGCATATATTACATTAGGCAACAACTCCTTGCAAATAAGTTTGACACCATTTGACAATCCAGACGACGGGTCAAGGTTGCGTAGCAACATTAGTGGACAACCTGGCTTCAATTCTAAGTGGTGAGGTGGGATCCCATTGGGAGTTAGTGTATGCAGGAATTCTGTTGGATGAGTCGATTGATTCTCTGGCAGAGACCGATCGAAGCTATTATATGTATGAGACTGCCCTGGAAATCTACTCAGCAAAATTTCATTGATTCGGTCTACGCAGTCATTCCGAGGAGTCAGAATTGCTCTTTCAGTAAGGTACCGCGGGTCCAAACAGTCAGATTGGAAATTGCAGTATACAGCTTTAATAAACAAATCTATTGACATGCTTTCATCAATAAATGGCACAATCATCGATTTCGGCAAATCTATTGTCGCTTCATCAACATCTTGCACACTACCATTTCCAATCGACAAGAGAAATTGGCAGAAGGTAGGATCGTCAACAGCACGCATATTTTCCGTAAGATAAAGCAAATGCATACTGGTCCATAGAGGTGAGTCAACAATGCTGTTGGAGATACATTCCTCCTTAGTAGCACGCACCGTCACAGGCAGCACCTGCCTGAAATCACCTCCAAAGACCACGACCTTACCTCCAAATAGCGATTCATTCGAACATATATCGCGAAGCATACATTCAAAAGCCTCTATATTCTGCTTCTTCGCCATCGTCACCTCATCCCATATGATAACTTTGGCCTCACGAATAAGGTGAGCAAGAGCTGTCTGTTTTCCAATGTTGCACGTATTCTTATCCGTGGTATCCAAGGGGAGCTTGAAGCGAGAGTGCGCAGTTCTTCCACCAGGCAAGTTTGAGGCTGCAATACCAGTGCTAGCAGTCGCCAGAGCAATCCCTCCACCACTGCGGACATATGCCAGAAGAGCTCTATACAGGAAGGTTTTCCCCGTGCCACCTGGTCCGTCGACGAAGAAACATCCACCTTTCAGTTCGTCGATATGATTTGTGATTATTTTGTAAGCTGCTGATTGCGCGTTATTTAGCTGGTCGATGGCAGCCACAACTTCGGCTGGAATCGGCACTGCCAATTCCTCTTCAATTTCCCGATTCACGGAACTCGTTTCCTCACTCTGACTAACTGGTAACGAAGTAATGAAATCAATCAATTGTCTCCCCATTGCCTCTAGAAATATATTCACTCCTTTAATAGTTCTGAATAGAATTTGAGATTCATTCAATCTCCCCTCTTTCCGAAAATCTTCAGACAGATTGATATACATCCGATCCCACAAAGACCGTGGATTGCCTGGTTGGCAGTACACAAGGATAGTGGCAAATAAACGCCGCAATGTCTGCGGCATTTGAAAAGTCGCAGCTTCTTCTAAACAATCTTCAAGTGCTGTGTCTTTTTCCAACAGACCGAGTTTCTCACATGCTTCACGGTATGATTCACATATGTGATTCCTCACTGTCCGCAACTGCTCATATGATTCAGCACCTCGGACATGAGTCAGCAATAATCGGAGGAAGAAGCGGTCTCCCTCCGAAGGATTAGCAGCAACAATACGTCCAATACTGTAGCCCTTTTTCCGAGGTTCCCAGCATAAATTTGTCTTATTCCACACGTAATGTTGTGGAAATTCACTATACAACCAACGCTTTGCACTTTCGTCACGCCTATTTGTTTCGAAATATTCCGTCAACATTGTTTTTGCGTACTTCTTATCCGCGGCAATGTATGGAAGCTTCGTATATTTGTCGAAGGAAATAGATTGCATGCCGGGAAGGTGAAGTGGAAGTGCAATTACAGAAGGATACATCTCGTTGAGCGGGAAACTGTAAAGACGCCATGCAGCCTCTGGAGGTGAAATCCACCTGGCAGACTGAAAGGCTGCAATTTCATCAATACCACTTGTTTGATTTGACACAAGCTGGAATGCAATTTTATCGTGCCCTTTGTAAATATACTTGTACAGATATTTAACTGCTTTGATTGTTGAGCAAATCTCGACATTTATGTGGCAGTCATATTTCGCCAGCAAATATGGATTGTATGGCACGACCCATCTATTATCAAGAGTAGCTCCTCTAACCTCAACAGTGCGACCGTTGCGCTGTCGGCGATAAATAGCAAACGAATTATCACCAGTTCTTGTGGCATTGCAAACATCCCGGGGATATCTGTTCTTGCATCCAGTCCGAGGCCGCATACATACATTGTTCTTGTTGTGTTCGCCACAAGGACCGTGCATCATATGCCTGACAACGGCATTGTAGAGATGAGGATTGACCTCAGGATCAGGAATTTCAGCTGAGATATACCTGTCATACTCATCTGGTTGCATCAATTTCGCAAACTTTTTCAAAATCAGTAGGAAATGCACATGTGGAAGACCACGTTTCTGATACTCAATGACATACGTATAAGCTGCAATCGGGCCAAGAATTTCTCGTTCAACTAAATCACGTTTCAGCTCAACTACCTTCGCACGGAAAATGCGAGCTACTAAATCTGGTCGATTCGATGCTTCCTCATGAGGCAGGAGCTCATCTTGGATTTCAGACCATCTAGGATTGCAAGTCATCGTAACAAAGTAATCAGGCTTCCCGAACTGACGCACAAGGGCCATTGCATCTTGATAACGACGCTTCATATCTCGTGGTCCCCCAACAAATGAAGGCGGTAGAACAACATGACGACCAATGTTCTCAGGATTCGTTTCTCCTGCTGCCAGACTATCTATTATACCTCGATAAAGTTCTGCGCGAATATCATCCTGGTTGAAGCGCACATAGTCAAGTCGACTTGTTTCCAATTTGATGTACATGTCAACAATATATTGTTGAAGCAAACGACCGAAGAATAAAATCGAGGAATGCCGCATGCTTCGAATTTGCAAACGATAGCAGTAGTACTGCCGACAGGTCACAGTTGGAATCTCTGACTCTGCATCCTCTTTACCTGCATCGACCAAAAATAACAGTTACAACATCATGTAAATATGTCTGCATAGAAGAGAAGATTCTGTTATTCAAGAACATTGGGCATGTGCAAACCTGAACGTCGCTTCTTCTTCTTCGGCCCTTTTGCGGCATTATTCTTTGCAGGTTTTTTCTCGATACCAGTATGCCAACCAGGTTGACCATAAGGGAACATAATCGGGTACTGTAGTGGGTCATAGCACCCCAAGTGGTACTTGATTGGTTCTGGCCCACCCTTCTTTCGCTGCACCAAGATATCACGCGAATACTTGCCTGCACGATATTCATCATCTATCCAAATGCCGGCAACCTGATCTGAAGTAGGCATGTTATGGGTTCTCTGATCCAATCCGGGATCACACCGAATACGTATATCACAGTCCATGAGATCACGGGTTTCAGACATTGATTGGAATTTTTCATTATAGGGATTTGATTTCAGGATGTCAGTCAGGTAAGCAATAATAGACGGATCGACATTGCTGAACGTCTGAGATCGACAATGTAACTGATAAGCAGGATCGTAAAAATATAATTGCAGATATCGAGGTGTTTCCTCACCGGGGTCGAGGTTATTGATGTAATGATATATTTGACCCTGAACCCTGAATGTATAAATTCCTTTGCTGTTCTTGAGGATTTCACGATCATTCTTCACGCCCATAGATGTGAAAGAAAATAAACTGTTGTATGCACGAATAGAAGTTCTGAATTCCTGACTTGTTGCATTATCTGACAGTAGCAATGCAGCCAGTGTATCAGGAATTTCATGTGCAGCAAGAACAACTCGGCCCGAACTGCAGCAAAATCCATCTGGTTCATACGCAAAAAGTTTGGCCTGGCAATGAGGACATATCCTTGGCTGGGGTAGCCGGTTCGGTTCAGTGGGAGGAGAGGGGGGATCACGTTGCCACTTCTTTCTACGCTTCTTCTCTGCAAGACAGACACATTGAAAATAATAATCAATACCGTGAACAGACAAGAGGGGGAATATCATGACATCAGCAGTAGTATAATACTCACTCGATGGTTTAGCGCCAGTGGAAGTACCGGGAGGATGCTTGCTGGACTCACCTGACAATGAGCATGATGCACCACCTTCACCAATAGTCTCCGATGATGCAGGAATGTCAGATGATGACTGAGTTGCAGCATATCGAAATAACGGAGGTGCAAATGAATCGTGCACTGTGCGAGAACACGGAGCAGTAGTGACGGTGGAAGGAGCAAATGCCAGTCCATGATTCTGCTGACTGTTGTACACATCCAGAGCAGTGACACAGAAACCATGACGGACAACAATCCGGGAAGATCTGGAATGTGACGTTAGCTGTGCAGTTGATGTGGACGGAGGCACTGAGGTGCCGACTACATTTGTTGAGGCTGCAGGGCAATGTTTTGCCGGGAGACATTCAATACCACGTTTACGTAATTTCTGAGATGAAACTTTCCCCGTTCCACTGTGCTTTCGTTGCGAATCACATTTAGCCCGAGCCAGAACAGTTTGCTCCTCTCCTCTGCATTCTTGACTATTGTCTGGACTCACACTGCTTCTGTTTTCGCATACTGGAGAAGCACTTGAGTCAACTTTTGACGGTCTACCTCTCTTCCGACAGTTTCCTGAAGTTGCCACGCTTCTCGGTGCCTTGTTTGCATTAGCAACATTACAGTCTACGTCTTCTCCATCACGAACAACAGCTCTGGGCGGCTGTTCTTGTTTATTATGTACTTCTTTACCACCACTTCCAGGCAACAAAGTTGGCCGGTGAGTTACTGCTTCCGAATAAGTAAATTGTGAACCACAGGAATGCACAATGTCAACCGATGATTCTCCAAGAACGATGTCTGCAACCTCTTCTGTCACAATCACAGGAGCAGCCTCATGAGCAGCGGACGAATCTTCCCCCTCACAGCTATAGCAACCTTTTGTTGATATGGTGAATGAATTTACTTGATCACGGAAAAAATGATTAGCGACAACCTTCGAGCTGTTTGGAACTGTTGAGTCTTTATTTCGCTGCAATTTTTTCTGAACACTACTGGGGTCACTGTGTGAATTTGGACTCGATCCAGTCTTCCGAGGTCTTCCTCTTCTGCCACATTCACGACGAACCCCAGGTGAAATATGTACAGCAGTTATCCCTGTTACATCATTTCCAGTGATCGGACAATCACCGACGCCAATCTTACTCGCTGGTTCAGTTGCAGCACAATGGCGAACATCATTGCCTGCAACTTCACCAGAACACCTGCGGTCAGCAGTTGGAGTTACAGAAGAAGAATCAATTCGTCCTCGCAATACCTGATTCGTTGCATCAGAACACATAGATTGCATGACATCGCAACAGTCAGCATCAACACATGAATTTCCGCTGATAACTTTGGCGACCTGCAGCTTTTCAGAGGGGGGAGGTGCTTTAGGAGTAGCTGATGTGCTATCTCCGGCACAGGCCGTGTCAGACGGTACAGTTACAGCAGTGGATTCTATGTGTTCACGGAAAAATTGATTCCGCACTACCGCATTGACATCACACATTGAGGCACCGTTCTGTCGCTCAAGCCTATGTCCAGGACGGACAGTTAGCCTCTCTGAAATTGCACCAGCTTCATTTTTCCGAGGTCTTCCTCTTCTACCGCGTCCACGCCCAGTCCTGCATGATAGTTCTTGAGCAGATATCCCACATTCAACATTTCCAATCTGGGAACCATCCCTACCAGCAACGACAGTAAGTGCAACACTACATGATTCGGACGGTGTAACTTGCCTGGTATGGCAACCCACAACATCAGCCAATGAACTTTGAGACCTAACATCAGAAACCTCCCGTATTTCAATCACGGGAGACACGGGAATGGACTGCTGTGTTACATTTGAGAGAGACGATGTAACAGTATTGGATGCACCATCCCCAGTGGAGGGATTGTGCACCAGCTTGGACACACGAGATATTTCTACCTGATCACGGAAAAAATGGTTGCAGGCACTCGCGATATTATCAAATACTTTTGAATTGTTGTCTCGCTCCGTCCTTCCTCCAACTCCATCATTGACCTTCTGCGAAGTCAAATTAGCTTCGTCTTTCCGGGGTCTTCCTCTTCTACCACGTCCACGGCGACCCCCCCCCCTGAAATCTCTGAAGCAGATGCTGCATTGACAGCATTTGCAATTTCAAAACAATCTACCGCATTAATACCAGTAACTACACCTCTACATGATTCAGTAGCAGCACAGTGACTAACATCATTGGCTGGGACGTCACCTCCTTCTCCGAAAACCTGAATCATTGCATCGGAACACATAGATTGCATAACAGCGGAACAATTAACATCAGCACATGAATTTCCGCTAATAACATCACTAACCTGCTGTTTTACAGAAGGGGGAGTTGCTGTAGGAGTGACTGAAGAACTACCCCCAGCAGAGGCTATGGCAACCGGTGCAGCAACAGCAGGGCCCTCTACGTGTTCACGGAAAAATTTATTCCGCACAGTCGCAGTAAGATCAGATATTGTTGCACCACCAGCATTTTTGCGAGGACGCCCTCTTCTACCACGGCCACGACCACTACAGTCCACAGTTCGTCCACCGCCTACATTATCGGCATCAGGCAATGCGAATGATGCATCAGTAGTGCCAGCATATACAGGATGGATAGCAGTCAATGGTGATACATCATCTCCACCAGGAACTAAATTCCTACTCACTCCAGAATCCTGCAATGATTCTGATTCAGCAGGTACGACAACTGCCCTTTTTCGAGGCCGCCCTCTTCCGCCGCGGCCAACAGCACCAGAGCTTGCAATCCTACCACTGCTTACTTGATCAACTGGAGACAATCTGCAAGACTGACCATTTGTAGTATCACATGCAGTACTGATAAGAGCTGGCGGCTGTGATGTCAGCACGCCGGGACATTCAATCTCTCCATCACCCAGGGAATTACCGCGCACTCCAGAAGCTTGCAATGCTTCCTATTCAGTGACCGGTGGAGTCTTGTGTGTATTAGTAGCAGACATACCTATATTGTAAATCATTACTCAGGACAGACCACAACAAATCTACAATCGAAGAATTTTTGTGATGCACCGAATGGTGGACTTTTTCCCATATTTTGGGACTTTTGTTCTAAACTTCCATCTACCTCATTCTGCAACGGTCTGCTGCCGTTAGTGAATACACGCTTAACTCAATTCAAACTACCTCAAAATTTAAGTGACGCACATGTTCTAACATAACATATTCATCACCAGTAATGACATTTATCTTTTTAACATACATCCCGTATTATATCATATTAAGCATCATATTGTACAAATCACACAAACAAATATGCACTCGTAGACTTTTAACCATCCAATAGAATTACGACCACATAACAACATATAAAGTTCACACATCACTAATAAAACAAGCTATGGCCAGCATTTTGAACGACAGTACCCGCATCATTTCAGAAATTGCAGAAAAGAACCTGTGATATGCAAACAACAATGCCAATAGAGCAACCACTCAGCCCAATAGCTCCTTCCACGTTGCTGAAAAACCAGATAAACCCAGAAAACAAATTGAAAAGGAAAATTTTATAAAAAAAAAAAAAAAAAAAAAAAAAAAAAAAAAAGAGGAAAATTTAGATCATCCATGGATTTCAATCATGCCATGGAACAAACCATTCATTCGAACATCTTACCAGGAAAACAGTTGACAATGTGGTCCAATGAACTCGTCACAACCAGCAACACATCTGTAAACCCACAAACCAACTGGAACAGATAACGTAATGCAGTTAAACATGGGATATTCAAAGACACTGAATCAAACAAACAACTGTCTAACCAAATTTTGTTCCCGGCACGAAATTCATCAAAGAATAGATACAAAAGTTGATGACAAACAGGGCAATTTTGTTATGATATACGATCTACAAGCTGCTGAATAGCAGGACACAATACAGTCCGGTAATTACCAAATCATTGGTATTTAATAACACCCAACTCCCACATCCAACGCCATATTACACCAAACCATAAACATTTAATAGGGGACCTGCAAACTGCAGTGGATCTATACATGCAACTGTAGTGGGACACCTATGTACATAGAATAAACCAAATCATCAGCATTTAATAACACCAGACCACCATACCAAACCCAGTCTGACCACAAACTACACACATTTTATTCCACAACCAGAAACTGAAACCAGGCTGAACATGCAACTCTTCCACTCAACCTCCGAACGGAAAATAAATTCAACAGTGAGTAAAATGCTGCGAAAATATAAGTGAACAATTTAATAAGACAAAGAAGAACTATCCAGAAACAGAGACAAACCATTGCACACACCTCTTGCATCAACATTCATACATGCAACCCCAACAGTGAATCTTTGAAGCACAAAAATGAAGAAGAAGAGAAAGCATAGTATTTAAAAGGAGAAAAAAAAAAGAACAGGGGATAAATTCATACCAAAACAGGGAGAGAGCTTTGCACATACCAGGAAAGAGATCGAAGAGAGTAGACAGTGGGAGAACAGAGACATCCTCTCATTAAACCCACGAGAATGTTGCGACACGTGTAAGCTGTGTAACAGCAGCTCACGTCAGAATAATGGCTGGAACAGTAAATGTACTTGGGCTCCAAGCAACAGAAGGCGGTGTTAATCCCACCAATGAGCACAGACACAGAGTGAGGGCAAGATTCTGAGGGAGAAGACGATCAAATTACCTCAAGCACTGACTATAATCGCCGTGGTATAAAGGTTGAATGAGCAAGGGCAAAATCGACTGATAACAAATAATAACTTTCTGCATCAATTTGATGACATCTCCATGAATCTAACAAAAGTTTTTTTTTTTTTTCCTATCAATTTCACATGTGCATCCAAGTAAGCAGACAATATTACGGCCAACAAATATGAAACCCACAACAAAACATATGGAAATACCATGTTTAAAATGGTCAATATGAAAGGAAGCATGGTCAAGATGAAATAACCCTTTAACCAAAATAGAGTATATTGAATAATTTAAAACTGCGCCTAAAATCACTTACTATTAAAGTACCTACCTAAAATTGTTAATTTCAAAAGTACCTCTGCTAAATGTAGACAGCTCAATCTTGGACTTGTGATCATTCTCTGACTCCACAGTGCGTACGTCGCCGAGCGATGCAACCCTAAACATCTAACCGACACAACCCTAAACGTCGCATATTTCTTCTGATCCTCTAATGAAGAATAAGCATCTCTCTCATGTAGAGGAAAACAAGCCTAAGATGAAATAACCCCCTAACGAAATACTTTATCATCGGAAATACAGCGAGTAGAAAGGGCGTAGATAGAAATTAAGAGAAATTGGCATGTAATGAACAATTTAAAGGTGTGCCTGAAATAACTTATTACAAAAGAACCCAACAAAAGCTATTTTTTCCTATCAATTTCACATCTGCATCCAACTAAGTAGACAATATTACGGCAACCAAATATGAAACCCACACCGAAAAATTTGCAAAAAACATGGTTGAAATAACCATCTAACGAAATACTTTATCATCTGAAATACAGCGAGTATCAAGGGCGTAGATAGAAATTAAGAGAAGTTGACATGTAATGAACAATTTAAAGGTGTGCCTGAAATAACTTATCACAAAAGAACCTAACTCATCTGAAATACAGCGAGTAGCAAGGGCGTAGATAGAAATTAAGAGAAGTTGGCATGTAATGAACAATTTAAAGGTGTGCCTGAAATAACTTATCACAGACTAATGCAATCTCATCTGTACAGCAATTACGTCCCTCCACGCATGGTATTTTGTGATTTTGATGTTCAAATAAATAATAGCTATGTGAAGAGTTTATAATTCACTCACTTAAGAGCTGTTATTTCATTTCATTTATCATGAAGGGTAAAGACGGAAGACAACAGAAGCTAATGAAGCAGAAACACAAGGGCAGAACCGGAAGTTAATAGATTCTATTTTTTTCATCGAATTTACATGTGTATCCAAAGCACACCACGAAATTACAGCCACAGACTCTATTCAGGATACCTAATAAGGAGACCACCGCAGGGACAGAACTGGAAATTAACTGAATCTATTTTTTCCAACAAATTTACATCTAAATCCAACCACTACACCAAAATTACAACCACTAAATCTATGGAAAAGAACAAGTAAATGACAAATAGCAGGGGCAGAACCGGAAGTTATCAAAAGTATTTTTTTTCATCGATTTTACGTATCGATCCGAAGCACACCACGAAATTACAGCTACCAACTCTATTCAGGATAGGTAATAAAGAGACAACAGCAGGGACAGAACTGGAAGTTAACTGAATCTATTTTTTCAACAAATTTACATCCATATCCAACGACTGCACCAAAATTACAACCACTAAATCCATTGAAAGCAACCAGTAAATGACAAATAGCAGGGGCAGAACCGGAAGTTATCAAACGTTATTTTTTTCATCGAATTTACGCATCGGTCCAGACCAGAAAAAACAATTACATAATGATGCCATTATAGCCTCAGTAAAATACCGGCCCGCATGAGGACAACACAGACATTTCAATCTGAAATAAATTGCAAGGACTGCCGAAGAAGGACGTGGCAAAATACCATTGGAGGTAAATGGCGGCAAACCCACATGCAACCCAATCAATGGTCCACAGTGTGCAAAACGCCTAGCTGGCAAAGTGGCCATATCTCCTTTTATTATAGGTAGTATGATATATATATATATATATATATATATATATATATATATATATTGCAGGGGGTTTGGTAAAGTGTAGAGGATTTTGTGTCCCAAAATATATTTTGGACGTAGATTTAGTGTCAATTATGTTTTGTCAGAAAGTAAACTTTTACCACTATTCACCGGGTCACTTAGACTCAATGATTTGATTAGCAAAATGATGCAGGAATTTAGTAATCTATTCATGGTGTTGTTGAATAAGTCTACTCTACAACACCATGAAAAAAATATCAAAAAATAATATTATTTTGCTATCCAAATCACCGAGTCAATTACATGGTTATGGGTGAAAAATGTCATAATTTCTGGCGAAATGGATGAAATAGTATTTGTTATTTAGTCTATACTCTTTCACTTTCTCACAAAACAAAAATTACTTTATGAGAGTAAAATTGAGAATGTGAAAACTAAAAATAAATGAATAAATAATCTTTTTTAAACATCCAGAGGAGGAAAGATGAACTCTAATTTATGAAGGGATTGAGTATATTTCAATCACTATAGTTTACTATTAGCAATTCAAATGGAATTTTGGGTGAGCATTGCATTCATAATGATCAGAAGACTCAAAGCAGCTTTTAAAGGAAAACAGTTCAAATGGATTTTGGGAGAGCATTGCATTCATAATAATCAGAAGACTCAAAACAGCTTTTAAAGGAAAACAAAATACAAAAGAGAAAGCGAAAGGAGTAAAAAGTGAAATTCCAAGGAGAATGGTTTGAAAAGGAAAAGAACATTGTTCACCATCGGTACTTGGGCCGCCTGACAGCCTAATGCCCCGCTCAAACTCTTCTTTAACGATTTTTTTTTTTTTTTTTTTTTGAGACCTGGTTTTTGATTTTATAAAACTATAACCGGGGATGATTTGGTGGGACGGTTTATTATTTTTTATTATTATTATTTATTTATTTATTTATTTATTTATTTATTTTTTGTGAAATCGGTACACCGGTGACCAACATCGATGTTAATGTACCTGAGCACCGAATGCTCGTATCCGGGCACCCCTGGTCAACTAATGACTGCCACATATAAAATACCAAATAATTTGGTGTCCGGCTGCTCATTCATTTCAGTGCACTGGTTCTGACACTTCATCAACACACATTGATTTTTTCATAGGATTTTTACGTAAAAAGAAAAAATTATAATGTAAAAAAACTCCATAATCTCAACAAACATACTCTACAGTGCAGACCGCATATACTGTATACTTGTCGTGTCATTGCAAATTAATGATTGAGAAAACTTTTATAAACTACATTGCGCTTCGATGTCTTTGATCTCACAACTAACATGTCACTATTTCTCTATAATAAACATTATTTCTCAATAAGAATTCAAAGCTCAAATGAGGGATGGAACTGGTGGTTTTAATCTCTTTAGAAGTTCCCAAAAAAGTCCTCTAAGAGAGGTATCAGGATCACCATAGAATCCAGTCAATAAAAACCACTTATTGTGATTTTGAGAATCATAGACTTTACAGTGAATAAAAAATTTGTGGTATTTCAGAACATGTAAATCCACTTCTTCCTTCCACAACACTGAGATTCCACCTGAGAAACCATTTCTGGGAACATGAAGTCCATGTTTGTACAGTAGTTGAAGTCTAACAGCTTCAGCTTTACGATACTCAAGTTTTGTTTCAATTAAAAAACAAATCTGAGGAACCTCCACCCTCACTTTATGTTTGAGGGCTAGGAATGCACGAGTGTTCCCCAAACCTCGTACATTCCAGCACAAAGTTTTCATTGTTTTCGGCAAGGGTTGTCATCAACCCCCGCCGATATCTCATCAAAGAAAGACAAATCAGCAAGCCTTTCGGCACTCCTGCTTCTCTTGTTGTCTTTACCAAACGAAACAACATCCATAGAAGTTGGAATTTGATCAACAGCAGTAGCAGTGTCTGCAATAGAAAGAGGTTTACTGGGGTGCTTCTTACAGAAGTGATTCCCAAATGGCCAAGTTCAGAGACTGTATAAGGCATTGTGGGTTGTCTCAAGTTCCTACTTCAGGAAGTTATTTCACTTGGACTAACTGCAGACATGGCAAGGCTCATACAAAGGAGAAATTGGATAGAGTTTTAGCTAATGATGCTTTTTTCGATTGTTATAGTCAATCAACAGTTGAAGTTCAAGAAAAGAGTTCAAGTGATCATCACCCACTCCTCACAAACATTTGTCACAAGAAAAAGAAGGCTAGACACAAGAAAAGATTTCAATTCTGCTATAGCTGGACCAAGGATGATCATTGTCATAACCTTATTGCTAGTAATTGGCAAAATGATAACTCTAATCTCACAGCTATTTCTTTTCAGGCCAAAATTCAGAGGATTGCACAAGATCTCCATAGTTGGGACAGAAATATTAAAAGGTATCAAAACACTGTGGTTTCTGATTTACATAAACAACTGGCTGCTCTTAGAGATCAATCTCCTACTTCAGAGAACTTGAATCACATTACCAGGATTCAGTCAGAAATCAATAAGATCCTTTTGCATAATGAGATGGATTGGAGACAGAAATCTAAAGCTCTTTGGCTAAAAGAAGGGGACAGGAATACTGCTTATTTTCACAGGAAAGCATCTTCAAGAAGAAGAAGAAATCATATTGCAGGCATTTTCAATGCAGATAACCAGTGGGTCACTAAAGAAACAGATATTGCAAAGGCTTGTACCCAGTACTTCAAACACATTTACACTTCTGAAGGTGTTTCTGACATAGATACTGTTCTGAATGCTATTCCAGTTAAGGTTAATGCAGAAGCCAGGGTGTCTTTGCTTAAGGATTATACAAAGGAGGAAGTTCTAGAAGCATTGAACCAGATGCATCCTCTTAAAGCACCTGGTCCTGATGGTATGTCTGCTATCTTTTATCAGCATTATTGGTCGATTTTAGGGGATGATGTTACTAATTTGGTGTTAAGGATTCTTAACAATCAAGAAGATATGTCTTCTCTCAATCAAACTGCTATTGCACTGATCCCTAAGATTGACATCCCTAAACAGACTACTGATTACAGGCCTATTGCTTTGTGTAATGTCATTTACAAGATAGTGTCTAAGGTGTTAGCCAATAGACTTAAACTTATTCTGCCTACTGTTATTGATGAGTCTCAGAGTGCATTTGTGCCTCATAGACAAATAACAGATAATGTTATTATAGCTTTTGAGACTATTCACTCCATGAAATGTCACAAAAGAGGCAATGGCTACTTCACACTAAAGCTTGATATGTCTAAAGCTTATGACAGAATAGAGTGGCAGTATCTTAGAAGTTGTATGCAAAAGTTGGGCTTCCCTGAAGATTATATTAAGCTCATTATGAACTGTGTTCAGACTGTTTCTTACTCTATTTTAATTAATGGAAGTAGCTCTGAATCTTTTAATCCAACTAGAGGATTAAGACAAGGTGATCCTCTGTCACCTTACTTGTTTCTCCTATGTTCTGAGGGGTTCACTTCTCTGGTTAACAAGGCTGTCTCAGATGGAAGAATGCAGGGCTACAGATCTGTGGGAAATGGGCCTGTCATTACCAAACTGTTCTTTGCTGACGATTCTCTATTCTTTGGTAAAGCTACTCCTGAAGAAGCTACAACTTTTAAGAGTATTATTGATGTTTATTGTAGTGCTTCAGGTCAGAAGATAAACTATGACAAGTCTACTCTAGTCTTCTCTCCTTCTGTTTCAGATATGGCTAAAAGCTCTTTACAAGAGATCTTTCAAGTTCCTACTGCCCTTTGTCGTGAGAAATATTTGGGCTTACCTACTACTTTTGGGAAGGAGAGGAAAAAGCTTTTCAACTCCCTCACTGACAAGGTTTGGAAAAAGGTTAGTACTTGGAAAGAGAAAATTCTTTCTCCTGCTGGTAAAGAAATTCTTCTAAAGACTGTAGTTCAAGCTCTACCCACTTATTACATGTCTTGTTTTCTTCTACCAAATTCTATTGTAAAGAATATTGAAAGTACAATGTCAAAATTTTGGTGGGCTGCAAACATTGATAAGAGAGGTCTTCACTGGACTACTTGGTCTAAGCTTTGTCTCCACAAATACAATGGTGGTCTAGGTATGAGGGATATGGAAACTTTTAACCTCTCTTTATTAGCTAAACAGGTGTGGAGAGTCTTTAAGAACCCAAACTTTCTTATATCCAAAGTGTTGAAGGCAAAATACTTCAGACACAGTACTATCCTAGAGGCTGATAAGGGCTGTACTCCTTCTTACATTTGGAGAGGTCTAGTTAAAGCCAAGGATTTGATTAATCAAGGCTGCAGACATATGGTGGCTACTGGGGACAATATCCAAATCTACAGAGATAAGTGGATTTTACAGAATGGAGGCAGGAAAGTTTTCAGCAATCCTACTCTTCCTATGAATGCCACAGTTAACTCTCTCATTACAGAGAACAGACAATGGAATCACTCATATATCTCTCAACACTTCAGTCAAGAGGACTTCAGAGGTATTCTACAGACCCCCATCAATTACAGACTCACTAATGACACAGTTTGTTGGAATCATACAACAAATGGAGATTACACAGTTAAGTCAGGTTACAACACTGGTTACTCTTACAAACAGTACAGAACAGTTTCTAAGGAACTGGGAGATTCGAGTAATGGTGTTGCAGAACAAGACTGGAAGAGGATTTGGAACTTACATGTTCCCTGCAAAATCAGGTTCTTTCTTTGGCGTTTCTGTTGTAACACTCTGCCAGTCAAATGTAATCTCCCTCATCGTGGTATTACAGTTGATACTATGTGTGTGCTCTGTGGATTCCCTGAAGAAACACAAAGACACTTATTCAGAGATTGTTCCTCCTATAAATTCATATGGAAAAATTTTTGCAACAAACTGGACTTATCTTGTGCTACTACGGGGAAAGAGCATGGCTAAACTCCATTCTTCAACAAAATGATAGCAGCTGTCAAATCCTATTTGTGGCCTGTATTTGGATTATCTGGAGAACACGAAACATCAAGATTTTTGAGAACAAGGATCAGACACACAAACAAATAATCAACTGGATTGAGTTATTAATCGTTGATTGGAGTTTACAAGTTCAAACTGAAGCAACTAGGGTTTCTGAAGACTTACCAACGTTCTGGAATCCTCCGCCTCAAGATGTTCTTAAAGTCAACGTTGATTTTGCGTCTTCTAAGGCAAATTTGCGTGCCTGTGCAAGATCAATTGTTAGGAATCACAACGGGGAATTCATCCTAGCTGCTTCAATCCCGATTCAATGCTTCACGGATTCTAATCTCGGTGAAGCAACAGCACTGTTGGAGACTGCTCGATTGATTAGGGATCTTGGCTATGAAGGTAAGCAAATCCTGTTTGAGGTTGATTCTCTAAACGTGTTTAATTGGGTAAACAATTGTAAGAACTGGTACAACGAATGGGAGGGCATTTTGGCAGAGCTTCGGCACTTCATCAACCAGATCTTCAGAGGCAAGCTCTTATTTATAAGAAGAGAAGGTAATCAAGCGGCTCATGCACTGGCAACGATGGGTCTGGAAGAGGAAGAGGTTAAGGTTTATACAGTGTATCCACCGGGACAGATTCATCTCATCATTCAAAGCGATGTGGATAGACACAGTCGACAGGATGAAGATTCATCTCCCCTTCCTGCTAGATGAACCGTTTGCTTTCTGCGCCTGTTTGTTGTTGGTTTTTTAGTCTGTGTATTGTTTGGTTTATTTGCTTTTTAGGCTTGTTAGTTCAGTTTGGGCCTAGTGCTTTGTATTGTTTTTATGATGGGTAAGGCCTATATCCCCCCATCTGTATGTTTATGGGTTGGGAGTCCAATTTAATTTAAGCGGGGTTTATACCGCCCTACCACAAAGGTAGGTTCCCTCAAAAAAAAAAAAAAAAAAAAAGCTCAAATGAGGGAGAACTGAAAGCTCAAATCAGAGTAATAAGAGTCCGTCGTAATAAATATGCCAACAACATTACTATGATGAGTTTGAAGTCTGAACTTATAAACGTTCATCATACAATAGAAATTGAGAGTGAGTGATACCAAAGTCTTTTAGTTGAACAGAGCAGTCTAGAACTCTACTAGTTGAGGCCACAACTAGTGCGGAAATATTATCTGTTCTTCCATTTTCATAAGAGAATTTGAACGTTTTGCTCCACATCAAGGTTCACCTGTTCATGGGTATTTGTTAGTTGATGTATGCCATTTGAACTTCGCACGCCTAACAAGGTGCACGGACACATACAACATGGGATGCTGTCTCTGAAATCTGTGGTACAGCCTTTTTTTTTGTTAGTTTGGGTACGTTGTGATTTGATTTAGGAATCTCTTCAGTCACAGTCTTCAAATCTGAAGTACCAGTACTGAATTGTATTTCCAACAATCAGAACCATATGGCAATCTGTCATGCAAGGGGTTTATCAAAGTTTATTAGGGACCTACCTTAACTGAATCTTTGTTTTTATGTTGTGTTTGTCTCTTCCCATATCTTAAGACAGTTAATTATCACATTAGCGAGATGAGACGCCGACACACAGGGGAGGAGTCTACCCGCGGCCTGGATATGCACGTGTCTTACCCAAAACTTTGAAAACTACAATGTTACCTCATAATGTATAAAAGTTCTAACTGTGCCCTTGGCAAAATTGCAATAGTGCATCAGGTATTTTTGAACACCTTACAAAAGTAACTTAAGTGTTTCGAATATTTGTCTCCGCCCCTGCCGACACAACCCTTCATTTCTGCTATAGAATTACATAGCCATGCAGTCGTTCATCTCGCATTTTGACATATTATAGAATATAGAGCACACGCGGATCCAGTATTCCATATAATGGTAATATAAAAACTGTGCTTGACGAATCTAATTTGAACAATCAAACTAGTGCATCAGAATGACCACGCATCACCCATTATATTAATTGAAAGAATAATTAAATTCAATCTTTAAAAAGAAAAAAAGTGTAGTCAGTGGTTCTTGAACCTCACAGTCTCACACCCTTATTTCACCTCAAGATCACATTCCTTGCAACCACATTAAAAAGTTAGAAGACCGAGCATTCTTAGCAAGAAGTGATTGATTAATGTCCAAAGCCTACTTGTTTCTTAGCCATCCATCTAACAGATTGGAGGGTTTGTAGTACTAGTAATACTACAACTCGCTTTTGAACAGTAAAAGTACATAATAAACTAGGAAAATTCGTCCGTCGGAACTATTACACTTAATCCTTCCCTCTTAAAGAGTAAATCTAGACTAGGGACAAATCCGTCCCGTTTGGAGTATTACATTGATTCCTTCTCTTTAGTCTCGGCCATTGGATTTATCTTCAATCTAATGACCAATATTACACTACTTTGGGTAATAATAAAACCCTTAGCTATCTTAGTATATAGGTTTACAGATTGCTCATTTTTTCTCAAATTTGTTGGAGATTTATACTAGTATACTACCCTCTTGCTTTAATGTTCACATGAGAAAAGCCTGGAGACTGAGACTGGACCACCATGGTAAAGAGATGAGCCTACAGAGATATAAATAGAGCCATATAGTAGGTACCAACCACATGGATCCTAAAACAGCCTATCTTTTGCCTATCAGTTGCAACCTCTCTAGCCACAGTCAAGGCCAAGTAGCATACAGACACAATTAAGTCTGAAGAAGGAGGAAAAAGGTAAATGCACTGCTCCAATCCAGCTTACAAGTTACAACTCATATAGAGACAACTAGTAAATTCCTCCATTCTGAATGAATGAATGTGAACTTATCCCTATTTGGGACCATTGATTCAAGCAAGAAGCTGTCATAACAATTCAGCAAAAGAAGTTTCAAGTCTTCAGAAAATAGGTCCTCACTGAAACAACAATGGAATTGAATGAAGGGCAAGAATGGCAAGGAAGAAGGTGTTGTGAATGTTTTCTTTCTTAATTAATAAACCTAGTCGTCGTTCATGTTGGGCTTTCCATAGTTAAAGTAAGGGATCTGAAGTTCGAATCTTCGACCACAATCTTCCACGCTTTTCTGAGTAAACGAACAAGTTGGACATGATCAGGCGAGGAACCAATAAGGTTACCTTTTGGGTGGACTTCAACAATATTTATCATCCTGTGTTATTGTAGAAGAAGACTCCAGATAAGAAATCACTAGATCAGCTGCTTTGCATCCAGAGGATAGTGATTTGCCCACAGAAATACCTCCTCTTTGGTTACCTAGAGAATTCAAAAGAAACCACATCAGAAAGGTGTATTAATAACAGATAAAGGTTATTTTCTTGCATTAACCCAATGCAAAACTTTTGACTTTGTAGAGTACAAGAAAGAGAAGATCAGAGTCAGCGGTCGAAACTGGAGTTAACGGAAATTCCAAGGTTGAGAAACAAAATCCCAATGAACAATTGTTTGCAACCGCCTACAGTTCTGGTTTTGCCAGTTGAGCTGAGCTGAAAAAACAATGTCTTCTTAATGACAACAGTCATGAAGTGCTAGTGCTCCAAACATGTTACCTGCATAAAAGAATCCAGGAAGATTTTGTTCCATCTTCTCAATCGACTGTATTATGGCATCATAGTTATGCCCATATAACGGAAATGCTTTGCCCCAGTAGTAGTGACTGCAGTAGAGCAAGAAGTGGTTAATACTTATTATCGTAACACATTAAGTCCAAACCTTGGATCAATGAGAGTTTCATACTTGATGAACGCTGGCTGTCCCTCTACACCCAGCAACTGTTTAAGGTCAGAAGTCACAATTTCTTTCAACTCCTCCCTATAACATTATAAGTAGAATCAGATGAACAAAACTCTTCTTTTAGTAAAACTGACAATAATGCAAGGTAATAGTACAACAAATATATCAAAAGAGCAAAGAGTTCTTAGACTTCCATACGTGGAAGCTTTTGCCAATTCTTTGTTTCGGCTTCCTCCAACGAAGGTGGTATAAAGGTACGAGTCAGGGGGCGCTCGATCAGGGAACATCATAGAAGAGAAGAGAGTCCCTGCAAGAAGGAGACATATAGCAGCAGGGAAACATAATATTTCAAGATTGAGAATTTAAAGCCAGTCATTACCCAGAGTTTTCAAACCATTCTTTTGCTCCTTCGCAGGAATAAGAACTCCGAATCCTTCAAGAGGTTTCTTAACCTTCTCTTTCTTGAAGGTGGTGATTATAACAGAGAGTGGCAAGAAAGTCACCTGTACTATTGACAACAAATCTTTCATGAATGCGGCAAAATAGGCTGAAAATCAATAATAAGACTGTAAGAAAAATTGTGACGTCTTCAAGTATTGACCTCTCAAATCTTTTCACCAACTCTAGTGAAAAGATCCTGCTTATGCTCGTGAGACCAAAGTCATAAACATAACGAGGTAGATTAAGCTTCAAAAGCATATTTGCTGCTTCATAAATGCAGGCTATCAGGACTGTGTAAGAAATTCAACCAAATGTACGTCCTTAACTACTAACAACTTGGGTCACATTAGGCAATTGATGAAGCAGCCAATGATACATGTCGGTTAAGAATACTTGCAATTGCAACTTTAAAATGTAGGAGGACTAGTAGTATATTCACCCAAATGCACATTCTCAACTAGCACCAATAACAACTATCATGATGTACAAAAACGGAACAGCCAACAGAAAGAGCAAATTGCCAAACCCCTTGGCCTCTGAGTTACTTATACAAACTACCATTGTAGTCTGGGAAATTGTAGAACCTTCCTCCTTTCTTACACCATCAAGAAGCCCAAAAATGACCAATGTTATGTCAACTATCACCCCGATTTGCATCAACGCCCTTACTTTCTCCACTTCATTGTTCTCTCTACAAATTATAACCACCAAAACCCCAGACATCCACCACACAACTTCACTTGGTAGAAAAAATTATGATTCATATTACAGAATCAAAAAAACCGGGCGGCAGTATTTACTATTTAGTGGCATTTTCTGTTAAAGTGCCACTTCTGTGACTGGCCCTTTAACCACCATTTGCACCACCAAATGGTAGGATTACCTCCAAATCACTGGTGTCTACCACAAACAGCAAACAGAGAAAGTTGCAGAAAAACAGTGGTATCTCTCTTTTCAATGGAGAAGAGAAAAAAGGAAAAGAATTATTGAGACTCTAAACCCACACAGAAAATTCCATATTTTAACTGATCAGTTATGACACATTTGAAGAGTAAGGTCAGAAAACAAACCTGAATGATCTAGTTAAGACTTTACAACCACGTAAGATAATTGGATTTACTTGTGTAAAAGTTATTGACATTTACACAAATGCACAATTATGAATTGATGTTGACCTGGGTAGCATGTACAGATAATAGTTTATATAAACCAGCAGATAGTCGTCAAGGAACTACAAGCCGTAAACAAGATTTGGTAGGAAATAATAGTGCTGTAATAAGAATTGGTTTGGTTTCTCTAAGCCAACGGGTGTCCTTCAGTCGTAAGGCATAAGACAGTGTAGAAAACTGGGATGCATGACAGAAGATAGTAATTAAACTGATACTGGGTTTATCTGTTCAATGGAGGTGACAATGAGAACTTTTTCTTGCTTCTCAAACTCAACATTATGTCCCATTTGTTCAAGTATTATTTTATGATCAGTGTAAAAAGAATCTTCAGATTTTCTGCAAGATGTAGAAAAGAATTTAACAACAGAGAGAATTGAGTTAGTGAAGTCATTGAAGAGGCAAGCAAATATGGAACCACCACTGTTGTCTTTCCAATCCCTAAAGGCATTTTCGTTGATATATTGTTTAGATGCGGCTTTCTTCGTCGTTTGTTAAATAGGCATTCTAGTGTCCAAAGGGTCGTTGAAAAATGTTCACAAAAGTATGGACACTTTTGAGTTAATTCACAAAACACAAGAGTCATTTTCTATCTTGCCAAAAGGGCTGTAAGTAGTGTAGTTTTACCCGCTAGGAAGCACGACCACTCCAAAATCGGGGCCATACTCCTATCAGGCACTCGGGACACACGAAAATACCTGTCAGGCACTCTAGCTGGTGTGTCAGGGTATTTTGGAGAATATTATTAAACTAGAAATTGAGGGACAAGTCAGGAAACTTAATGAGACACTGCAGTCCCCTCTTTGTGTTTTTTGGACTTAGCTCTCACATGGAACCAATAGGTTTGTCATCCTAGCATACGAATTCACATAACAATAGTAATAGACTAATAGTAATGGTGGTTCTGGTGGTGATGATGATTATGTTGACGTATCCCTGCCGTGTCAGTATCCTTTTTTCAGAAACTAACATGTCTCGTATCCATTCTCATTTGACACCTGTATCCATGCAGTTTACATCTAAAAGGCATTATGCAATTCTATATGCCCTCAGAAAACAAGATAGTGAATTCATACCTCAGGGAGAAAGTCAAGAAGAAAAGGAATTCCTTTTCTTGTAATCTTCATCTCTTTAACACTATAGAGTGGGGCCTGCCACAAAGACCTTCATTAGTAACTCATCAATGAGAGTAAAATAAGGCCACTGGCAATGAACTAGTTGGATATGCCCCCACTAGAATGTAGAGACTTGCTTACTGTTCCATTAATTTTTCTTGAGCATGAAGTTAAAACATTTGATTGTTCAGAAACAGAAAGTGAGATGAATATAACACATATCTGGTATTTTAATGCATTCATTTGTGAAACTTATTACAAATATGAAACTGTGATTCAGTATTCATGTCATTGTTATACTCTCTTGTTACAAGTCTGCGAGGAACTTATGACACAAGAAAGTAGACTACCTTTCTTCTTTCTTTTGCACCTTCATTTCAAACAAGACATATGGTAATTGAGTAATGGATCTAAATTTTTCATACGAAAATCGCAAGTCTTCATAAAAAATAGGCTTAACTTCAGAACACATATCTGTGGTTTACTTACACATTGTCCATTTTGCCTACCTGTGGTTTAAAACTTGACAAACAGCATATCTGTGGTTAGCAGGTAAGTTTCCATTACTTCAAATCCGTTATATTTAACTAATTAACATTTTCTTTTCATAATAATAATAAAAAAAAAATACATGTGACAGTAAAATCCAGTAACAATGCCCGCACACATTCTTTAACACAATAATATTTCACGTTATTTATAATACCTCCTTCATCCCAAGCCAGTTCAACGTTTCCCTCTCCCACAAACCTAATCACAGTCAACACCGCCTCTTCCTCCATTAACTTCATCCACCACACCCTCAGCCAAGCAACCCCAGCAACTGAGAACACCATCTTTCTAGCAACAATCATATGCCACCCAAATGATCATCTTCACTCCCTCATCGGCAGGCTGCCATAGTACCACATCCCTTGCTCATATCCTCCATTAAACTGGCCCCAAGTTCTTAATTTTACAACAACCAGAAATACAATTCCAAAACCACCCTCCATCGACGAACACTGCCTTCTTTGCCATTGGAATCACACCATCTTAATCCATACTCAATCCCCTCCACATCACGAAACCAACCACCACTAGCAGCCGGATTCCACTCAAGCTACCATACTGGCTGATTCATCAACTACCAGTTCCAATCTGGGTGCCCACACGAAGTTCGTTGATTTGCAGTTTCACAAAGAGCCTGTACAGAGTTGTTCAAGAAATTGAACAGTTTAACAATTTCATGTGTGCTCGATTTACCCAGTCGTTGATGTTTTCTCAGGTTAGTGATGGTGGTAATGGCGTCACTGTCGGTGTTTGGATCAAGAAGAGGGATATGATGGCCCTGTTTGGATACCTTGGTTTTTGTTTTGTTTGTTTTATTTATTATCACTTTGTTTTTGTAAATCCAATGTATTTATTGGTTCATCAGGGGTCCGCATATTTTTAGTACTTTAAAATGTACTTTTTTAAGTTTTTAGTAAACAAACCGGTACCCTGAAAATTTATGCCAGGGACGCTGTTTTGAAATATAAATTAACTGGTTTATTTTGTTTGACCAGCCACTCGACGCGTGCTGCATCAACTTTATCCGGAGAACTGGCCAAGAAACCAGGGATCCAGCTCCGTAACCCCCAACCCCCTCCCCCACCCACACACGTCTACCTAGTTTTTCTCCATTTTCAAAAGCCTAAAATCTACTTTTACCAAGTCCATCCAAACGGGCTCAATGAAAAGTGGCCAAATATATTGGTGTTTCAAGTCATCGTAAGAGATCGTCACACGTGGATTGTCGTTACAAAAAAATTCAATATATCATCTCTTTATAATAGAAAAAAAAAGGGCAAAGTTCCATGATCACAGAAGACAAAATTAGAGAGTTGTTTGAGGTGGTTTGGTCATGTGTATTGTAAGCCATTGGATAAACCAGGTAGGAGCAGTGATAGAGTTCAGATCGCTGGTGGTAGACGAAGGAGAGGGAGATGAAGCGAACGTGGGTAGAGACGGTAAGAAATAACTTAGTAAGATTAAACCTAAGGGAGGAAATGAGTTTTGACAACACAACTGGAGAAGTTCGATCCATGAAGCCAACCCAGGTTTAAGTGGTAAAAAGGCTTGTTGTGTCATTGTTTAGAGCTTATAAAGTTCAACATTAATAGATTGAAATGGATTGGAACATACTTGTTAAACATAGGTAAGCAATTAGATGAGTTTTATATCGCAGGTATGAAAAATGGACTGGTCGAACCACAGGTATGTACTTTTAATTAAGCCAAATAAATAAATTAAAAGAGTACCAATCAATCGAAGGACCGAAGAATTATCACCATTACTGACAAGCACTGCATACAAAACACACTCACAGTCATGATTACTGCATCGAAACTATCCTTTTCTGACTGCTTGCCACGTGCTGAAGCAGAAGAAACTGCCCATTTCTTGGCAAGGAAGTTTTCACTGCAGTTATAGGATAATGACAGCACCTCTGATTGAAGTTTAATTTCATCTCTGCCAAGTGCTTTGCACATAGCATCTGTGAGCGTCTGCGAAAAAAAAAGAGGATCTATAATCGTTAGTAACAAGCCTGCACATATTGCTGAGACACATCAGAGCAGGTGTTGGTCTTCTGATTCTATACTACAGATCAATCTTACACCATTTTTACATACGAGGATCTCAGGATGAGTGAGGAGAAGGGAAAATGTATATAAAAGATCGAGATTTTGCAGGAACATAGATACTGCATTAGTTGCAACAGAAAAAAGGTGAATGCCTTCAGAGCAGAGCCAGAAATTTCAGAGTAAAATCACTGTTGAGTCTAGTCTTCCTAGTAGACTTGCTACTGCAGCGCACCACTTTCATGGCACAGATGTCTTGACTCTTGCCCAGAATGTTATGAATGAGAGTGCACCAGTGCAACCACAACTTCGCACTGGAAAATGTATTGGTTTGGTATCACATAATCTACTACGATTATTAACGTGCACCACATTGATCCAAATCTTGTTCCAAATGGCTGAAATTCAATGTTGATTCATGAAATTCGTCATTAACTAGACTACTCCCTCCGTCCCATTTATACTGTCATGCTTTCCTAAAAAGGAAGTCCCAAAATTGTTGTCATACTTTTTCACATCACTTTCCTACACACCTTTTCTCTTTCTTACTTTTTCACTTTCCAAAAAAATTAACATACATGACAAACGACAATTTAGTAAATTTTTCAAGTCAAAAGCAGCTCCTCAAACTTTGTGAAAAGCCCACCCAGACCATAGTTTTGGGGGAGGGTTATATACAAATAGAGCGTGACCCCCCACAAGCACCCATTGAATTTTATTTTTCTTGCATTGTCAACTTCACTGGACGCTTTTCTCTTTTTCAGCTTACTTTTCACTGATACAAAGTCCTCAATTTGGTCATTAAATTTTAGTCTTCAGAAAGTCCAATTTTCCAGAAGGGCTTGCAATAATCTTTCATCGTAAGAGACCTTCAGAATACCTAGGGAGATGTTGATAATTAAGCTAGATTTCAAATTGGTTCTGATGGCAGAAAAATGTATGACATGATGTGGAGCATTCACCAAGGAATTAATAGTGTAAACTCAAAGTCATTTATGATCAATAGGTTATATATGGTTGAATCTCTTCTATGAAATATAAGCGAATATTCAATGTCTGACGAATCAACTTAATTCACGATTCAATGATATTTGGAACTGCAATTTCAGTACAACTTACGACAAGTTCCAGCAAATTTAAACGACTTATCATAGTTATTACCACTTCTTGAGTTCATTAGTATCATAATGAAGTTTAACATTACATATTTAACACAGATCACGATAACGTTAGAGGGTCTTAACTGGTTAGCATGAAGGTTCTCATGACAAACAAACTTTTGGTAGGGATCTTATATGCATGTTGTATGATCCAAAAGAAGATTGAAGTAACTTTTAGAAGGAATAGAACATAAAAGAGCCAAGGGTCTCTTGCAGCACCTTGCACCGTCCCCTTGGCTCCCAGTTATGATTCATCCATTTACAAAAAGAAGTTAAATAATGAACTGAAGGAGCATCATTCTATCTTAATATAGTTTCCGTGAAACCAATTACTCTATTAAATAAAAAAGGAATAAGTTGACTAAATTGACTACCCAAGAACAAGCAACAGCAGGATAACATTCCATTATCCCCCACTATTCATTTTACAAGACGAATCAGTGGAGCGCAATGAATTGGTCTTGAGTTAAAAGCAACTGATAAACATGAAGTTACAAGGCACCCTATCAGCCTATATGGTTATTCCACAGCTTCCATGCTTCTAAAGAAATAACAACAGAGAGAGCCATTTTCTTCTACTAAGATGTCAAACAACCTAAACAACTGTGTTCCTTTAAATTTCAAAGTACTATGAAAGTCACCAAGAAGCACCATACCTGCATTCCACCAGAGAATGAAAAAGAACCACGCGGAAGCTTTTTCTTTGTTGGTTTGGATGCAAATTTAGATTGAACTGCCCCAAGTATGATTGAACCAAACCTGAAACCAGAGAAGATGTTATATGAGTCAATTGCAACAATCCTGCTTTCAGCAGCAGCTGAAGTGGCTGCAGGTTGTGAAGTTTTCAACAAAATGCACCGGGTTTCCATAATAGTGCAAGTATTAAGAATGAAATCCTCCAACTCTATATCAGGTCCAAGGAAACTTTACACTGTAACTGAAATACATGAACTATATATCTGTGGCTTCGAGAAGTAAGAAAATATGCTCCCTGCGTGATATTATGTGGCCAGAAGAAATGCAAAATGAATTCACACGAGGTCTTCTATAAATCAAAGATGGGATTTCTAGAGAAACATGTTAAGTACTATGCAGTGCTCATTCCCCACTTTTTCTAGTAGAACGTGATTCTGCGTGTCTACATCAAAAATAATTAAAAAAGTTCAGCTGATTATGATTTAATTCGGATTATCATCTAAAGAGGCATAAATGTAAATGTAAGTGCTACTGACCATTATCTTCATTTAATTTATTTCAAGTTTCTTTCTCTAAACAAATATTATGTAAAAGATGCAATAAAAATGGCGCTGTCTTCAAACTTACTGTTCTTCATTTGCAATGCTACTAAGAACCTCAAGAGTACACAGCTTAATTTATGGAAGATAGAGAGAATGGCCACCCGGATAATAGAATTTATTTATCTTTCATGAACAAGCGGAGTCCTGGCTAAGAATTGAAATTCATGTCCAGTCTTCCATTTTGAACTATACACTAAGAGGACTGAACCATGACGAGTATAACTCCTGGCCTCACTTTTGGAAGAATTTGAATCTAATTTTGGCACAGTTGAGCACTCATGAATTGTATGATCATAAACCTACAACCTTGAGAAGTAGGAACATTAATCATTCTACCCAGACATTCTTTGAGGAATTTTATGGTGATTAAGGATGGAGTTTTTTCTGTGATTAACAGGAAACTGCGAGAAACCTGAAGTGGATAGCACAGGCAAATGCAATAGAAGAGACTGGAAAACACAAGAGAATCAGAATACTGCATACTTTTCCTCTATGTTCCACAACTCTGGAAATGCATGTCGCATCTGTTTGATCATAGAAACGCGGAAACAATGTTATTATATTATACAATGTGGTGATTGATAAATATTGAAAGACTCAATAGCATATCAAAGCAATTGCATTGAGTTAAAAGTACAGCCAATCTATCCATCACAATGGTAAGACAAAAGTTGCAACCGAATTTTGCTATTCTTTCAGTTTATTATATGCAAGTTATATGAAAAGTATTATGAACTTGATCTTTTATATTATGCCTCTAATTCTGCCCACTGCAGGAAGAGAAAATTGAACTGTTATGCTCATGATATTCTAAAACCAAAAAGACTCACAGAAAGAGAATCTGGATCAGCAGCACTTGAGCCAGCAACAAAAGGGTCAATGAGATAGTCGACAACCTTGCATAGAGCAAAACAATAGAGCCATAATGAATTTCTGCAAGACTTAATGTAGAAAAGAGTACAACAACACAGCACATACCTCTTTACCAAAGTGACGCTCGAAGAAGCCACCCACACTACATAGTAAGAGAGAGACAACTACATTGTGTTACAAAGTGTATAATATAAGATTCTTCTTGAACTTCAGATAGAAATGAAAAAAGAGAGAGAAAACATATACAGATGTACTGAGAGCCAACTCCCTAATAACTAAGCCCTTAACAAGAGCAATCGTAGGAACAAATCAGTGAGGACAAAAGAAACACACACGACAATGAACTACTTGCACAAGATTGCAATCTATACCATTTCTAAAAGCTTCTAGATGAAAATAAGAAACTGCACTCGTTGAGAAAGCCAATGAAAGGTTAGTATGGCAACTTTCTTGCAAGGACTGGAAGAATAGACCAATCGACAATGATAGAGAAGGAATAACAAAATTCTTCGGAGGAAAACCGGGGAAAAGGAGCTCCCAGCTTTGAGGTTACTGAATGGAGATATGCTCCAAGAGAGATCAGTAGATATGTCTTGTTCTCATTCGGGTGCCTCTGCAAGAGAGATGTAGAGTAATGAACTGAACCCCACTCTGCATGTCATAATATTGTCAACCCTGGATCTATCACGCCTTTTTAATCTCCCGTTTCACGTCAAATGGGGTATTTCATAAAGCTGAGAGATAAATCGTCAAAGGGAACAGTTTTGTGTAGTGTGGAGAACAGGTCACAACATATTTGAAAGAAACAACTTGTTCATAAAATTGTGATTCTACATAGATTTTAGGTGAAGATGATTGGCATATAACGTGAATGTAACGAGAGATGAATATTGGCGATCAAGAATCGAAATAGATTCCTTAAAGCATCTCCAGCAATAAAATTACTAATTAGATAAATTTTAACTAGTATGAACTCAAGTTAGCATGATTTCTTATTATTTGCTCCAATGGTGTTATGTATTTTACATAAATTTGTGTGGGTATTGAATTATAAATAAAATATTTATTAAGTTAAAGTAGGAGAGAGATAGACACAAAAAATTTAACTACCTACATTCTAGCTAGCTACTTTTATTGAGTGGGATACATAATATGTAAAATATTGAGTCATTAAACTAGCCCATTGGAGCTCATTATTTCTTCTAGTTATGTAAATTATAACTAAACTAATTCTTTTACATAACCATTGGAGATGCTCTTATACTGACACAAAAAGAAATCAATCAAGTCCAACTGAATAAACCTATTAGACGAAATGTTTTAAATAAGTAGATGCTCTAAGTTAAAATGATCACTACGAAGTAGCTGGATTTAAATCAAAATGAACACAACCGATGCTTTCTTCAGATAAGATACTGTGAAGCTACTTTGTACATAAGCAATAAAGTTATTTGTAAACCCGAAACCCTTAGTTAGCCTTCATAGCCACTCAAGAGGAGGCTAGTTCTTCTTGCAGCAAAACTTCTATATTTTTAATTACAGTACATGAGTACAATGAAAGAAAGGCTAATACCACTAACATAACTATAGAACAGATTAGTAATTAGTTACATTTAGTATTTACCTGTCAGTCCTTCTCTCAGTATATTAATAAGTTGTATCAGTCTGATTTATTTAATCAATATAATCATCTTGTTCTACATGGTATCAGAGCAGGTTCCAAGCCCTAGCTTCTGATTTTTTATTTTTTTTCTTCTCACGAGGATCGACCACAACGTCGTTCCCTCTATTGTCCGATTGTAAAATCGCTGAAGTCCTCTGCCTCAACAAACGCCGCTTACAGAAACTCCACAGCAACGCAACAACGCCGCCTATCTGCCTTCATCGCAGTCCGCACTGTGCCGCAACCCATCTCAGAGATTAATTTCCTGATCCCTACTCTCTCCTCGTCTCCTCTCTGCTCCAAGAAGCAGCCTCATCAATAGCAGCGCTGCCAGACGTCTTTGTCACAGTCCAAGTCTCTGTTGCTTCTCTGCCGCTAATCTCTTCCCACGACTGGCCTTCGTTGCCTTACCGTTGTGTCTTCGGTGCACTCCAACCAGCCCTATACACGTGGAGATGATGTCTCCATCGGTGATGGCACGAGCTTGCCAATCACTCACACTAGTTCGCTATCTTTATCCTCTTCTCATTCCTTTCAACTTCATAATGTTCTATGTGTTCCTTCCATTAGAAAAATCTAATATCTGTTTCCAAACTTTGTTCGTCTAATAACCTAGTAGCTGAGTTTTCATCTATTGGCTTTGTTCTGAAGGAACGAACCACGGGGGCGTTTATCCTCACCGGCCCTCTTAGAGATGGAGTCTATGAGTGGCCAGCATCCACTCCATCGCTGGCACTCGTCACAGAGTCCCGTCATTTCATTCGTGGCATCATTGTCTTGGTCATCCAACTGGATCTGTTTGTCGACTAGTAGTTTCCAAGTATACCCTTCTGTTCAGTAGTTCACAAGAGTTTGTGTCGTGTAAAAGTCACAAACTCCCTTTACATAATTCAAGTATAAAGTCCTTTCGACCCCTTGAAGTTGTGTTTTCTGATGTTTGGACCTCTCCTGTCACATCTCATGATGGTTCCAAATATTATGTCATATTTGTTGACCATTTTTCTAAGTATATTTGGCTCTATTCAATGCAACGTAAATCTCAGTTGCGTGATATCTTTGCCCAATGGCGTGCTTTGGTTGAGAAGTACTTCTCTGTCTCTCTCAAAACTCTATATTCTGACAATGGTAGAGAATACACTGGTCTCCATGACTATCTCTCTACTAATGGCATCACCCAGCTTACCTCTCCACCCCATACGCCTGAGCATAATGGGTATGCTGAACGACGTAGAAACTGGTCTTGCACTGCTTCATCATGCGTCCATGCCCACCCACTACTGGCCCTATGCCTTCACCACTGCTGTCTATCTCATCAATCGTCTCCCCACACGAAGTCTCCAATTCCGCTCCCCGTTTCAGATCATCTTCAACCAACAACCTAACTATGCCAAACTTCGTGTCCTTGGTTGTCTCTGTTACCCATACCTCCGTCCGTACACGACTCATAAGCTGATGATCGGTCTACCCCTTGTGTCTTTGTCGGGTACTCCTTAACCCAGAGTGCTTATATCTGTCTTGATGTCACTTCTCATCGTCTCTATGTGTCTCGACATGTTCGGTTCGATGAGTCATCATTTCCCTTTGCGGTTCAATCGCATGTTCACTCTTCCACACCCGATGATCTTGCTTCCCTGTGGTTTTCTTCTTCCACCAGCATACTTACACTGTCATCTCCGTCACCATCAGAAGATGCACCCTGGGCAGTACCTTCGTCTCTTTCAGTTGTTGTCCCATTACCTCCACCACCTTCCCCACCAGATATGAATGCACCTCACAGGTATTCAGGACAACACTTTGTTCGTCGTACACGTGCTCCCGCCCCCTCTCCATCTCCTACACTGACCGAGTCTCCAGATTCCCCGGTGGCCGAATCCCATCCTCGTGCACCCCCTCCTGCCTCCACTCATCCTATGGTCACCAGGTCTCGCGATGGTACTATTCGTAACAACCCTCGCTATACCTTTACTGCTATCTCCTCTAGTGATACTGACAGCGAACCTACTTCTGTCACTGCGGCTTTGAGGCACCCTCAGTGGCGTGCTGCCACGACTGCTGAGCATGATGCTCTGGTTCATAATAATACATGGGATCTTGTTTTTACCACCTCGTTCCACTAATGTGATTGGTTGCAGATGGGTTTTCCGCATTAAATGTAACCCTGATGGCTCTATTGACAGATACAAGGCGTGTCTGGTTGCCAAGGGGTTTCATCAACGACCCGGCATTGATTATCATGACACTTTTAGTCCGGTTGTTAAACCATCCACTATTTGACTGGTTCTTTCTATCACTGTTTCTCAGCAGTGGCCTATGAGACAGTTAGATGTCAATAATGCTTTTCTCCAGGGCTCTCTCTTTGAGACTGTGTATATGCAGCAGCCTCTTGGATTTGTGGATCAGGATCGTTCTAGTCATGTGTGTCGCCTTAATAAGGCAATTTATGGCCTCAAGCAGACCCCTAGAGCATGGTATGCTGAGCTACGCCATTTTCTTCTTCAGCATGGCTTCATCAACTCTCGGGCAGATACGTCTCTTTTCATATATCGTCATTCGGGGGGTTATCCTATATTTGCTGGTTTATGTGGATGACATTGTTATCATTGAATCTGATCCATCTGCTGTCCAGAGTTGCATCCGTGATCTTTCTCTGCGTTTCTCCTTGAAGGATCTTGGGGACTTATCCTATTTTTTGGAGTTGAGGTCCTCTCACATCCTCAGGGTTTACTATTGTCACAACAGAAGTATATTCAGGATCTTCTTCATCGGCTTGGCATGTCCTCTGCCAATCCTGTTCAGATATGGATACTTCTGCTGATCTTACAGTCAATAGTGGTACAGCTTTTCCTGATGCTAAGGAATACAGGATGGTTGTTGGGAGCCTTCAGTATCTTTCCCTGACGCGATCTGACATTTTCTTTGCTGTTAATGGTCTCTCTCAATTCATGCACAGGCCGACTACAGCTCATTGGAATGCAGTCAAGCGACTGCTGCGGTATCTTCATGGAACTTATGATCTTGGGTTGGTTATTCGGCACGGACTTCACTCTCTTTACGCTTTCTCTGATGCTGATTCGGCAGGGAACAAGGATGACTACACTTCCACTACTGATTATATTGTGTATCTTGTCGGCTCTCCCATCCCCTGGAGCTCCAAGAAACAACGGACTGTTGCTCGCTCATCCACTGAGGCCGAGTACCGTGCCGTCGCAGCTGCCTCTGCTGAACTTCGCTGGATTTGTTCCCTTCTAGCTGAACTTGGGGTCCCTTGCCTGTCATTCCCGTTATCTATTGTGACAACATGGGCGCCAATTACGTCTGCTCTAATCCCGTGTTTCACTCTCGCATGAAACATGTTGCACTTGACTTTCACTTTGTGCGCGAACAGGTTCATGCTGGCCTTCTTCGGGTTTCCCATGTTTCCTCTGCTGATCAGTTCGCTGATTGCCTCTCCAAGCCACACTCCCGTGGCACATTTCTTTTGTTATGGTCCAAGCTTGGAGTCTCGTCACGACCCTCTAGCTTGCGGGGGCGTATAGGACAGATTAGTAATTAGTTACATTTAGTATTTACATGTCAGTCCTTCTCTCAGTATATTAATAAGTTGTATCAGTCTGATTTATTTAATCAATATAATCATCTCGTTCTACAATAACTCTTTGGTTTTTCAAGGGTGTGTGAGGAAAGTTCTCAACTTTATCTATAAAAATCACGCAGTGGTTTAGCATATTAATAAAGAAATGAAAACTTCACACATCCCCTAAATCATGGGAGAAGAAATAAGCTCAATAGACAAACTGTTTAATTCTGGGTAACAAGGCTCAAGGTATATCGAACTGATATATATCCGAAAGGGTGTGGCATGTAAAACATAGAACTTTTATCTGATTAGGAAATTGGATCAATCACCTCTCATCTGCATTATTCACCTTTGAGGGGTCATGTTTCTTCCACAGAAATGGTTCAAGCATAATCTGAAGCTGCAAACAGATAATCTCACTCAATAAATGCATTCCAAGAAATGACAAGTAGTATCTACAAGTAGTATCTTCTGAACTTGATCTATTTTAATGCCTAGAATAAGGTGATCTTTTATTAACACTTATTTGCGAGATTTTTTACACTATCTAACATTGTTGTCAGAGTTACGATTCACGATTCGCATCCTACAATTCGATTTGATTAACACTTGGAACGATGCGAATCAGAGGGTGAATCTTAAAAGTACCAAAAGTTTATCTGAATCCAGATTCAAGAGACAGAATCTTACGCTAAAGTTGCAATTCAGACCGATTCGTACGATTAATCATCGATGCGGCTCGATAGTCTTTTTGAGTTCATAGTAGTTTCAAAAACAATCCTTGTCTCGGTCTTTCTGTGTCATAGCAAATATTTTTGTTGCTAATACATTGTTCTTAAGTCCAAGGCTATTAGCTTCATGTTACATTTCATTCTATTGGTATCGTACTGTCCCTTGCTTTACATACAATCCTACATCTTCATTATTCTTATCTTTTAGGTCGGTACAAATCCTAATAACTCGTATTAGCTGCGAGTTAGCTAAAAACTTGAGCTTGCTTATTGTTGAAATATGAATATACTGTTCATACATGATATAGTTGACTGAAATATATTATTATATATGTTTAAAGAGATTGTAAGTGAATCTTTGCGATTCACGATTCGGTTTGATTCACGATTCAGGAAAGTTGAATTTCGATTCACACTCTGAATCCCAACTTGACAACTATGCTATCTAATGCAGTTACACTTGACTTTTTATTTGTGATTCAAATTTTTAAATGCTTTATCGTCGGAAAGAAATAATAAATGTCGTTCCATTGGCAATCGTAAAAATAGTCACAAATGGTTCTCATATTACTTCCCGAACTCGTGCAAACTAACAAATGAAGCTTCATTTGTCAGTCCCTAACCTTCAGGTACCTTTTTTTTCTGAAGAGGAATGAGAGTCACTTGTTATACAATTTATGTGGTTCAAATAACTTGGGAGCTTTAGGAGAGGGATATTGCCGTCAAACAAATACTTCGGAAACACTTGTAAATTGTAATGCACCCGACCACGAGGCAAGAAGCAGTCTCTATATAACCACTCACATTATTTAAAGCAAGCACCCAATGCAATGTGGCATCAACGCATTGTTTTGGTCCAAACAGACACCAGTCAGTTCAAAATCCTTAAGAAATGCATCCAATGAATGTGGGGCAAAAGAAAGAAAGATGTCATCAGTCTCCTTGCTCCCAAAAAGCAAATGAAGATTTTTTTTTTTACAGGTGATAAAATTGTAGTAAGCTGAAAAAGGAATGTTCACAGAGGAACTGATAGGTCATGCTCTCATAACCTACACCGCAGAAGAAATGAAACTATTCCAACAATCTATGGTGAGGGAATTGCAAGACTTTTCGCACGACAAAACAAATCGCACTTCATTGACCATAATTCACAAAGTCACTTCATTTAGATGTGCCTCAACCATCAAAAGACAAACATACCTTTGATTGTGCAGAGAGGAAATTACTTCTAACCAATGCTATCGGATCTGAGGGTATCTGATACATTGAACAACGGTGAAAGTAATAGCCAAAGAAATAAAAGATAAAGCTAGTATAGACAAATATGCAGACAAGAAAAATAAACACGGCATACCATCACAGGTGTGCCATTTCTTGCAATATAGCGTTTGCTTTGTGAAAGTGGCTGCATGTCAAGGAATGAAAAAGCAGCATTGAGTAAACCCATAATGCTTACCTCAACATCATATACAAAATTCAAACTTCGTCATCAGCATGTTAACATTCAAAATGTATGGAATATTCTGCTGGTCCCCAAATATAATTATTATATGCATACAGGTGTGCTTCTTGCTATTTGGGGTTTGTTCGGCATTCAGTGGGTCCAATCAGCTGACTCAATGACCCAACTTCAATGCTGGTCGGCAGGTTGCAAAGGTTCTAGTAGAAGGAAGATTTGGCGAGTTGCTCCTTTGTGTATAATTTGGCAAGTCTGGAGAGAGAGGAATCGTCGTATTTTTGATGGCCAAGAGATGTCAGCTCACCTATTAAGGGCCCAGTTCGTACGGACCTTACGATTTTGGTTCGATGGGACTTATTCCAACTCTCCCTATGCACTATTAGGCTTTCTAGACTTGATCAACACCTAAGTTGATCTTGGTTTTGTTTGTCCTGTTTCTTTGGTGAGTAAAATTTTCTTTACCGATCAAAAAAAAAAAATACCACCATACCTCCTGGGAAGATCGCCTGGAAGTTGGGACTCACAATACTTGGGCACAACAGTAATCAGTTCAACAGGGAAGCTTGACATTTTGCTTCCGTCTTTAGATGGTATGACCCCGTTGACACTTGTCGTCAACCCACTCACTAAAAAATGTGGACTCTTCAAAATCCAAAGAAGAAATTCGGATTACAAGTCAAACCTTTGATTTCACCATGGTAGTAAATTTATCTCTTAAAATACGGTTCAGCCCGAGAGTCATAAGCTGGCGGCAGTTATAGTGAGTTGCATTGTTTGGTGGTGGTGTGAGGGAGGGCAAGTGGTTTTAAAGACAAGAAATAGTAGGTGAATATTATTGGGAGGAGTAAAGAAAAAAGTGAATAAGATAATCATCCAGGCTTAGGCACGAGTGTTTACGTGATTGGTCTCTACTAAGAAACTATCGAAGGGCATGTATGTATTTCTGCAAGCTTTTGTTAGTGAGATGGGGATTACTAATTATTAGGGTGATATCTAGCACCCTTTTAGAACTTCAATACTCAAATGATATTGAAACTTATAGTTGAAAGGGTAACAACAATTAATAGGCGTAAGTAAAGCAGACTTGGTTCTCCTACTGATCAAAACAAGCCGAAATAGACCATGTTAAATGTTTTCCGGCTTATTCTCATCCAATTACCAAGCATGAAAAGTTTGGGGGAAAGAAAAGAACGACTAGGACAAATGAAGACCATGATCAGGACACCAGAATTTGGCAATTTATCGCAGCTAACGTAAAACCAGCTGATATATGCATCTGAACATCTAGGTTACCCAGACTCTTCATAATTAAAGCCGAACCCCTGTCGACATTACTCGACTAGGGTGCGCGTATGGGATGTTTGGCAGGTCCTTAGAGGAGCAGTGCCGACGCGTCTGGGGTGATGGAGCTCGCCCTTCACCGGTGCGGAGAATGAGGATGTTGATTCGTTCTTTTGTTATCTTAGACCAATATGGACTGGTTGTATATTGAATCCAAAGGCTAGAATTGAGATAGGTTAAATGGAGTAGAGCCGTGGTCTATTTTCTTGTGCTCTGGTGATAATTCGACGCCAGTCACTCAATCCAATTATTACAATTACAAACTTTTCTCCAAAAAGTAAAATCATTTCAATTACTTTTTAAAAAATGTATGGTGAAACTATTTAATAAAATTATTGTTACTCAATCCAGTTATTTCACGAGGAGATGGATATTATTTCAGGTCAATCAAATTTCTGACTCAATTCACAAACTTCTTGAGGACAGATGGAACAAAAGCAATACCCGGTTGCATTTCTTGGTACAGAGGTTGCTTCCCAAATATGAGGGTAACTCGAGGCTGAAAGGTGGGTCTGATGGGGTTCAAAGATATGCTCCTCATGAAGACCAAGAGGTATCACTCAAAAGAGTTAGTGTTTGAAAGACTTTTTCCATCCCAATCTGATAGAAGAAAAATACTTGTGGAATATATTGCTTTCTATAGTGGGTTAGCATTGCTTGGCACACTCGTTGCTTTCAATCACTCGGAATAAGCAAGATTGTTAACTTACCCTAAGTCTCAATACTTTGATGGTCCAGCTTTATAATCAGGTTTTTTCTTTGAAAGGAGATGAAGATTGCTAAGAACATAGACCAAATCTTCAGCTCGACCAGTCACCAATATTTTTGTGATGGTCTGAATTTGAGAGTATGTGCTCCAATTTCTTTCACAGCAAGACGAGGAAGTCGATTGTGAAAGCCACATGAATGCTAAACCTTGTAGTACGGTGTTGATGCAACATGATTTGTCCTCCAAGTCATTGGTTCCTCATAATCTCTACCATCAATGACATGCAATATCCTAAACCACCATAGAACGCACTATATTCCATAAGATTTTTCTTTTATCATCTTGAAATGGAAAAAGCCTTTCACACAGTTAATTGTATTAAGTGAAACCTCTTGGTCTTCATGAGGAGCGAGTCTTTAAACCCCATTCCCCACCTTTTAGCCACGAGTTACCATAAAATTTGGAAACCAATGCGGGTGCCAACTGCCAAGCAATACAATGGGGTTGCTTTTTTTCCATCCATTCTCAAGAATATTGTGATTGAGTCATAAAATTTGATTGCCCTTAAATAAGATCCTCCTAGTAAATAATTGGATTGAGTAACAATAACTGAATTAAATAGTTTAGCCATAGTTTTTAAAAAGTAATTGAAGTGATTTTTTACTTTTTGGAAAACAAGTCTGTAATAGAATAATTGGATTGAGTGACAGTTGTGTGTCAAACTGACAACAGAGCCCAAAGCTCAAGAAAATAGACCACATCTGTACTCCATTTACCCTATCTCGATTCAAGCACTAGGATGCAAAATCCAACTAGCAGTCTAGATTGGTCTAAGATAACAACATAACAAGTCAATATCCAACCACACCAACAACCTTCTTCTCCAGCACTGGTGAATGGTGATCTCCAGCTCCAATGCCCCAGCCGCGTAAGAACTGAACCTCCCAAGGAACCACCACACATCCCATACCTGCACCCGGTTCGAGTCGTATCAAAACGGGTTCGGCAGCCATTTTGAAATGTCCGGGTAACCTAACCTACCAACAGAATGCTGATATGTACAATTGAAAACAAATAACTACTTTACTCACAAGATTGAAGCAAAATATGGCGTGCGAAATGGTAAAGAAACCAGACAAATAACATAAAAAGCGGTAAGTGCATATTCAAAGAAAGACTGAAATTCTTACAAATTGCTGCTTTTCCCGAAGCCTAAGATTATCCAGCACATATCCAACTTCAGGGTCACTCTCAGTCTGCATACAATCAATAAAGGCTAATATGTTAATCCACGTACATTGGTTTCAGGAGTCTATTCATGTTTGGATACTACAATGTTGCCAGAAATGCACAAAAGAAGCACGAAGAATGTATAGTTTTCACATTATTGATTAATGCTTCAATAGTATACCATAGTATTTGCCCCCTCATCCCATATTAAACCGTCACTTGAAATAGTTCTTAACTTCCCTCCGGCTCTTTCTTCCGCTTCATATACGATTACATCCAAACCATGTAACTTTAACTTGTATGCTGCTGCAAGGCCACTTGAAAAACATAACAAAAAGCCAATAATCAAGCTTTAGAATTAGAAACACATTCAGAACATGAGCAATGCCAAAAATAGCAAGTTTATTTGTCAGTTGAATTTATATTAATGTCAAATGGTCCTCCAACTTAAAGCCTATCCCCATGAGTCTACATCCCCAGAAATCTGAAACCACGTACAGTTCTAGCTTTTCATACCCTATCAAACTATCACTCAGCCAGAAAATAACAATAGTAGTGTTGTAGAGAAATCTCGGACATATAAGTTATTGGTTATTATTTTCTCCTTGAAGAAAGTTTTTAATCATAACAATGACAAACCACCACTTAGTTGCACATGCATCATACGATCCCATTACTGCAAGTTCTTAGAAAGGGAGATAATCATTCCGTAAAAGTGAAGCCTTGTCCATCTAGCGTGCAATAAATGCCCGCACCAAAGTTAAACATGACCACACCAAATCTTTGTTACAATGTACTAAACACAAGTCAAAGAAACATGGACTAATGTAGTACTATCTCATTTTAGCTCAGCTTTTTCTTGGATAAGTTGAAATTTTGTGCCTTATGGGCATGACTATTTCAAATTACTGCAAGTCCATAGTGATATCACTCCATCATTTCATTACATGGTCAATCCTACAACACCAATTTCATCTATTGAGTAACAAAGTAATTGGAGAAACAAGAGTACCCTATCTGAAGCAATTGGACAACAAAATTGCATAATTTGGTGAATCTTCATGGCAACAACCCGGGTCCAAAATAGTTACAACAATGGTAATAGAAGTTCTACAGTCAATCTTTAAATTGCCGTACCTAACACCAGCACCAACGACAGCAACTCTTTTACCAGAACCTATGACAAGGTACAAGATAGGGGGTAAAGAAGGAGCTATAGACTGAAATTTCATGAGCAGAATGCGAATAAATTAACTATGCGCATACGTTGAGAGACGCTTTGCTTGCCTCCATTGTTAGCTGAAGCCATTTTCGTCCCCTTCGGCTACTGCTACAGTCAAACCCACAACGACTCCTGGGATTTATCTCATGGACCGGACTGAAATGAGATTAGTTTGCGCCCCCAAAGTCTTCCTTTTTCCCTTTGTGGCCTGCTGACAAAAAAAAAGTTTGGCTACGAAACCTATTTTGAGAAAATCACAGCGAATCGGCATAATTAAAATTAAATGAAATGATTACAATAACTATTTTTTGTAGAAGAAAGAGAGGTTCATCACAGATTCAGTCATTTCTCTGAGATTTGTCCGGTGTGCTATCAGAAGAAGGAAAGCTTGTAACATTTGTTCTTGAAATGCAGCTGGACTAGATGTGTTTGGTTTGGTTGTGGTCTTGTGTGGGAGGAAGATGCAAATTTAGAAGAAAGCTTTGCTAGATGGCAATTTAAAGTGTTTATGAAGTTCAAAGATCAAAACAAAGAGAGTTGGCTGTTATAAAAGATAGTGCTCGGTTAAGGCACAACATTGGACAACATCAAAGTATGATATTACACAACTAGAGTATCTAGTGACTTCAAGTCTAAGGATTACAATATAATAGGCACTACGAGAAGCGATTGTGACTTTAACATAATCTAATGTATCCTTCTCGTTGTGGGTCAATCCAGTATGCCATAACTCCTAATGCATACCCATGTGTTAGACTTGATATCTCCATATCAATCTACACACATACTAGTCTATATTTAATTGTCCTATTAACCAACATAATGGACTAGGGATATTTAAGATAAACAACACATTGTATATAAGGACTTCATTATATTAAATATCACAATAATTAATAAATGAATATTCTAGCCAAAACATTGTTCATACTAAATATAGATTGCCTCTAGGGCACCTATTCCAACAGTCTCCCACTTGCATAGAGCCAATCTGGTGCATCTCGTATGCCTATAGATCTTGCATTCCCTTCATGATTTCGCTGCGCAAGTGGCTTTGTGAGTGGATCTGAAAGATTATCATCCGTTGGAATCTTGCACATCTTCACATCTCCTCGATCGATCATATCATGAATAAGATGGAATCTCCTAAGTACATGCTTCGATTTCTGCTGTGGTCTTGGTTCCTTGGCTTGTGCGATTGCTCCAGAGTTGTCACAGTACAACTCTATGGGATTTACGATGCTAGGGACCACACCGAGCTCAGTGATAAACTTCTTTATCCAAACTGCCTCTTTTGCTGCTTCCGCAGCAGCAATGTACTCAACTTCAGTTGTAGAATCAGCAACTCTCCCTTGCTTGGAACTCTTCCAGCTCACAGCTCCTCCATTCAGGCAAAACACGTATCCCGACTGCGATCTGTAGTCATATTTGTCGGTTTGGAAGCTTGCATCAGTGTAATCAATTACACTTAGTTCTTTCTTACCTCCACATATCAAGAAGGCATCCCTAGTTCTTCTCAAGTACTCTAGGATGTTCTTGACAGCAATCCAGTGACTCTCACCCGAATTGCACTGATATCTGCTTACCATACTCAACGCGTATGATACGTCTGGTCTAGTACACAACATGGCGTACATGATGGATCCTATGTCCGAAGCATAGGGTATCCTACTCATGCGGTCCTTCTCAATCTCATTGGAAGGGCAGTCAGTCTTAGATAGAGTGACTCCATGGGACTTGGGAAAGAATCCCTTCTTGGAATCTTGCATGTTGAACCTTTTCAATACATTGTCTATATATGTACTTTGACTTAGGTCGAGCAGATTTCTAGATCTATCCCTGTAGATCTTTATACCAGGTATATAGGCTGCATCTCCTAAGTCCTTCATTGCGAAAAACTTTTCTAGCCAATCTTTAACAGATTGCAAAGTAGGAATATTGTTTCCAATGATTAGTATGTCATCCACATACAGGACCAGAAACAATACAGAGCTCCCACTAACCTTCTTGTAAACATAAGGCTCATCTTCGTTCTTGATAAAGCCAAACTATTTGACTGCGTCATCAAAACGTCGATTCCAACTCCTAGAAGCTTGCTTTAATCCATAAATGGACCTTTGCAGCTTACAGACTTTATTGGCATTCTATGGATCTTCAAAATCATCCGGTTGTGTTCATGTACACATCCTCGAGGAGGTTCCCATACAGGAACGCTGTTTTGACATCCATTTGCCAAATCTCATAGTCATAGTATGCTGCAATAGCAAGTAGGATTCGAATAGATTTAGTCATGGCGACTGGTGAAAAGGTCTCATCATAGTCAATACCATGAATCTGTCTATACCCTTTAGCCACCAATAGCCCCTTGTAGGCAAATACTTTGCCATCCATGTCAGTCTTATTCTTGAAGACCCATTTACACCCTATGGGTCGAGCCCCTTCAGATGGTTCCACCAAAGTCCATACTTTGTTGGTATACATGGAATCCATTTCGGATCTCATGTCTTCTAGCCACTTCTTGGAGTCTGGGCCTTTCATGGCCTCCCCGTAGGTTGCAGGCTCATCATCCATGAGTGGTACGTCATCGGGCTCAGTCATGAGAAGTCCGTATCTCTCTGGCTCATGACGTACTCTTCATGACCTACGGAGTTCCTGTGTTTCCTGAACAGGTTCTTCCTCAATAACTTGCAGTTCCTGCTTATGTTCCATCATTGGTTTAGTTATTTGTGGTTATTGAATTTCTTCAAGTTCTACAGTCCTCCCACTTGCTTATTTAGAGACAAACTCTCTTTCTATAAACACGCCGGTCCGGGCTACAAACACTTTGTTCTTGGTGGGATTGTAGAAATAATATCCTTTCGTTTCCTTAGGATATCCCACAAATTTACCCTTATCCGCTTTTGGCCCGAGCTTGTCTGTTTGTAAACGCTATACATATACATCGCAGCCCCAAATCTTCATAAACGACACTATGGGACGCTTCCCAGTCCATACCTCATTTGGTGTCTTCATGACCGATTTGGATGGAACACGGTTAGTGGTAAAAGCTATCGTCATTAGAGCATGTCCCCAAAATGATATTGGAAGATCTGTTTGGGACATCATAGATCGAACCATATCCAATAGTGTGCAATTCCTCATCTTGGACACGCTATTCCATTGTGGCATTCGGGGTGGAGTGAGATGGGATACTATCCCACACTCTCTAAGATATTCATCAAGCTCTTGGCTCATGTATTCTCCTCCACGATACGATCGTAAAGCCTTAATACCTTTACCAAGTTGCTTCTCTACTTCATTATTGAATTCCTTGAACAATTCAAAGGATCCAGATTTGGCCTTCATAAGGTATACAAATCCATATCTATCGAAATCATCAGTAAACGTAATGAAGTAGGTGTAACCACCTCTGGCAGACGTGGGAATGACCCACATACATCGGTATGTATGAGTGCCAGTAACTCACAAGTCCTCTCACCTTTCTTATTGAAAGAGGACTTTGTCATTTTTCGTAATAAACAAGATTCACATATCTCATATGATTCTAAATCAAATGAGTCTAGAAGTCCATCCTTATGGAGTCTAGATATGCGTTTCTCATTTATATGGCCTAAACGACAGTGCCATAGATATGTAGGATTTAAATCATTAGTTTTAATCCTTTTGGTATTTATGTTATAGATTTGATTATTTAGATCAAGGATATACAATCCATTAGACAAATGCGCACTACAATAGTGCATACTATCAAAATAAATGGAGCGACACTTGTCCTTTATTGAAATAGAAAAACTCTTCTCGTCAAAACAAGAAATGGAAATAATGTTTCTGCTCATAGCAGGCACATAAAAGCAATTGTATAATTCTAAAATAAGTCCAGAAGGTAAAGATAGTTCATAAACGCCTACAGCTGATGCAGCAACTCTTCCTTCATTCCCGACGCGCATATCTATCTCCCCTTTAGCCAATCTTCTACTTCTTTTCAAATCCTGCACATTTCGACGAATATGAGATCCACATCCGGTATCCAATACCCAAGATGAAGAAATAGAAATATTGACATCTATAACAAAAATACCTGGTGGTGGTAGAATCACTATTCCAAGCTTCTTATCCTCCAGATATTTAGGGCAATTCCTCCTCCAGTGACCCGGCTGGCAACAGTAGTGACACTCACCTTTAGCCACGCCCCCACTAGGCTTTGGGGCTTCCTTGGATTTTGCAACTTTATTGGGCTTTCCATTGGAAGTAGAGGCAACTCCTTTGCCCTTCCTTTTATGCACCATCATTATGGCTTTGCCTTTGCCTTTGTTGGTGCTCTGTCAGCTGTCTACATTCAACAAGTCTGGCAGAGTCTTACTAATCTCGTTCATGTTAAAGTTCATAATGAACTAGTTATAACTGTCAGGCAACGATTTCAAGACAAGATCAGTAGCCAAATCTTGGCCGAGGTTCTCAATGTACCCGATGATTCGGAGTACATGAGGCCCAACTGGATTCCCTTCTGTTAGACTACTCTTGAACAATGCTTTTGACACCTCATACCGCTCATGCCTTGCCTGTTCCTGAAACAATTGTTTCAAGTGTATGATCATATCATAGGCCTCCATGTTCTCGTGTTGCTTCTGAAGCTCAGTGGTCATGGTGCAGAGCATGATGCAAGTCACATCATTAGAATATTCTATATGTTTCTGACGTGCCCTTACATCAGCTAGAGCGGACTCATCCTGGGGTGGGTCTGGAATTGGAGTGTCCAAGACGTACAACTTCTTTTCTTGGTTAAGGACAATCCTTAAGTTTCTGTACCAGTCAAGGAAATTCGTTCCAGACAGTTTGTCATTCTCAATGACAGATCGTAGGGATGAAGTCGACGCGAGATTGTTTGCCATTTGGAATTCCACTAAACGAGAATATGCAATTTTAGTACCTTGAACTATTTAACTATATTCAATAATGGCTATATCATTAATATAGCTCCCACTATTTTTCTCGGATTAATAGCCCTCACTATTAATGCGGAAAATATCATGTATATTTTCTAGTAGGTCTAAGATCCATGTTTAACTTCTTCTTGAGCTTGCTTTGGCAAGTCACCCAAGAATTAATTATTTAGGTAGGAACCATTCCAATTGCATCCCATGCAACTCTTGGTCCAATTAGGTGAATAACTAATAATTCTTTATCCTTTAGATAACGCCTAATTGTCACGCCTCTAGGTTTATCAATCCAATTGATCTTCCCTAGTTGCGTCCAACCTCTTGCTTCAACATACACACATTACTTGCTTGTGTCGTCCGCAACACATCATGGTGAATTAAAATCACCTTGCTTTAGCAAGCCCGAATTTAATAGACCCTGATCATGAAGGGTGTTTAGGCAAGAGAAGGCAAAACGCAATATTCTATTTGAGGAATTTAATAGTCATTATTCGTTTGGTTGATCCCATCAACATGATCTACTTATTTGGATTGAGCAGTCCACAATAAAATACCATCTTTTTATTATTATTATTATCTTGTTAACGTTTTGCTGTATCGCCATACACACAAAAATAAATAACAAGACATAAATAATAAAAGTCTACAAAAAAAATAACGTGGCATGGATATGGCCCCTAGACTAAGATATTACCAAGACAATGATAATATCTATTTTCCCTAAAGTGACAAGCTCATCTCCATGTGCTACACCATAGCCGCGCGCCTAGGGTAGGGAGTCTTCATCGTCTTTTGGCTTCTTGGTTCTCCGATCTTCTTCTCCATGCTCTTGGCTATCATCTAAATATTTCTAATTCTAGCCTAACATCTAGAATAAATAAATAAATAAAGCCTCACATGTTGAGGACGATGATCATCTCGCAGGCCGTAAAATTAACTAACTATTACATTAATTTGATCAGCTCGCAGGTCGTAAACCAAACCACAACAAACATCAACAATCTAGGCCATATCCATCCACCATGCAACAAAGCACATAATAACGCGCTTGTTCAATTCTAGTTGAAATTGGGTAATTAGGGTTACAACGATCCAAGGGGTCCAACCTAGGCATAGGCCGAACCCCTATGGACCGCCGCACGCCGCCTTGGGCCGACCCTAGGCCGGCAGCCCCTAGGTGATCCGCGGCCTTTCTTGGCGCGCAAGAAAGATGGGGGCGGACGGCTAGGGTTTCGACCCTAGTCTCCTTCCCCTTCCTTCCTTGTTGCCCAAGCTTGGTTGTTTCCATATAATTGTTTCCATTATTGAAAAACCCCCTTTCCAATTATGTGCCCATGAACCCTAATTTTCAAGAACCCAATTATTCACATCCTATGTGATTAAAATCACGAATTTACACATCCAATGTGAAATTAGATTTTTTTATATTGAATCAAATTCAATTTGCATCTACTATGCCAATTAATTTCTCTTTCGCGTAATATGAATGTAACGGTGTATAAACTGAAATCGTAACATAAAAAATCGTGTTATGCACTACGGCCTGTGGCTCTGATACCACTGTTGGGTTTTGACGTAGGTAACGCAGCGGAATAACAAAAATTTCCTACTCAAAGCCCACCAAGGATGACAGGAAGAGACAATCATAACATGATAAGAGCATAGAAGATGTGTACCTTTTGGTTCGGGAGATCACACGAAGAATAGTGTCTTCGTCTCTACGGTTGATCCACGTCTAGAGGTGAGATGTAGATATTCCTTCTCATAGTGCTAGCTTTGACCGGAGGAAGAGGAAGAAGGAATCACACAACGAAGAACAAAGAGAGGGTTCAGACTCTCTTTGTGGGCGACGGGTAGGGGCGGACGCAAAGGGCTTCGGCCTCCTTGTGGTCTTGCTCTATCTCTTGCTTTCTCTCCCACTCACTTATGTTATGAGCATTAGTTGTGGGAAGGAAGCTAGAAGCATCCTTTATATAGTCCAACAACTCCTTGTTAACTACATAAAGGCCCTTCCTAGTCCTACATGATCTTGGATTAGTCCCTTCCTTGCATATTAGTCCTACTAAGTTTACAAGGTGTTGCAAAGTGATGCTTCTAATTAATTAATCATATTAATTAATTCCCAATTCTAGTTCAACTATATTAGACGTGTGACCCCATAGGTTCTACTTACTTGGTAGTAACTTATTACTAACATGGAGCGGTATCTGGCAACACATCCATGCAACCCAACTAATAGAAATAAGTCAATGATCCCGACAAACATTGAGCCTAATAATCACATATTGTATTATCCCTTTGTCTCCATATCCGGATTGGACACGAGACATAAATATTCACACTCGTATATCCAATCCATAGTTTCTCGATTCTGGGAATATGCTTATGCAAGCAGATAACATCAATATCTCCATATTGATTTATCCGAGTCTGGCCAGACATTCAATAAGCACCATCCCTCGAGTGGTGACACGTCCAAACCACAAGTGTATGGCTGTCGGTGCAGTAATAATCAGAAAAGTCCGGATTGTCGAATCCGAAGAGACTTCTTTGTAAATTAGCTATTAGTTCTTAACCTTGTGTGGGCAAGGCGCAATGATTTGGTTTTCTATTCTACTTAAAATAAAAGACAACTGTCTCAATTAATCGGTTGAATAATCTCACGATTAACAAAGAATGATTACGAAAGTTACTTAATAAGTGGAAAACTCAGGATATCTCTACGGGTTCACTAGGGAATTCACACCACTTATGATTTACGTTCACGCGACACGGATATTTTCTACTTAGCCAAACGAGCATTTTCACTTTGAAGATTCCTCAACCAAAGTCTATATTTAAACTCTTGTACCTGATTCCTCTAGCCTACTTAATTTTAAATACGCATTATGATCTTGATATCAACTCTTTGTTCTAGTTAACTAGCAAGATTCCTCAACCCTAGATTCGACTAGTGCAAGATTCAAGTTCAAGCAATAACTATTGATTCCTCTAATAATTATCACCTAGATCAATCTTATTTTGACGTCAAACAATATGAAAGATAGAATTACGCGTATGAATCAAGCATAACTAAGCATAAACATCCAATTAAGTCAATAAACATGAAGCATAATCCATAAATCACCAAAATATGGTGTCCAAAATCCTAGTTCCCTATGAGATATCCCGCATAGAGGGTTTAGCTACTAAAACACATGATCAAAGTACAAAGTTGCAATGATCATAAACAAAAACTAAAGCGGGGAAGAAGATAGAGAATCAAACGATGGTCTCCAAGCACCCAAGAATGCTCCTTGCTCTTCAATGGCGTAGAATAGATGAATCTCCCCTGCCCTAGGTCGTTCCTTCTAGTTAAAACATGTTCCTTCCTTGTAAGTTTTTAAAAATAACACTTTTACCCCTCTTCTAATCACGTCAGATCCAATATGTGATCTTGTGATCACATTTTGTGATCCTAGGATCACCTTTTGTAGTTGTAGAGTCACGTTACTCTTCTATGTGGTCTTGCACTTTGATCTTGTGATCATAGGATCACCTTTTTGTTTGATCAGAATGATCTTCCATGTGAGTTTGCTTCTTTTCACTCTTCTTATATTCTCTCATGCATTCCTTGAGTTTTTTTCTTTCCGAAGTTCGCTTTCGCTCCAATATCCGCACTCCAAGCTTCTGGTTCCTGAAATCCACAACACGAACAAATACAGGAAGATCAAATGCGACAAATAAAGCATAAAACATGCATCAAACGCCCGGATTTCACCATGAAGTCCAAATAATAAAGTATGCTCAAAACCATCAAAACTCGGCCTAAAAAAAACATAAATGCATCGGAAAGTACGCGAAACGACATGTAATCACAATAGAATATAACTCCAATTATGGAGTTATCAAATATCCCCACACTTACCATTTGCGCGTCCCAAGCAATCTATCAAAACCGGCCATCACCTCCAAACTTTCTCCCCAACAAATCATGGTACGAGTCTAACTAGTTGCATACTTTTCGAAACACCACTTGCATACAAACCAAGACTAGCCGACTCGACATAAACACGACTCAATACATGACTCAACTATGCAACAATATGAAAATGCAATATATACAATGCACATAACAAAATAATTTTTTTTTTCTTTTCTTTTGCGAGATTGGGCAATCTCAATTAGCTCAAACCGGTTCTCATGGAATGATGATGAATCTAGGAAAAAGGCATGAATTGCAACTAAACTCGACAACGAGAATTTCCCCTAGTTAGTATAGAGAGCCTAGCGTTACTATGTAAAGGAATACCGATCTCTTCGCATGTGTCGACAAAAATAAGAGGCTACGCTAGGCTAAGCCACGTTCAAGGTCCGAGCTCCTATTCCGCTAACGGTTTCGAATGTTGAGGCTTAGGGACAAAAGAATAATTATGTAGTAACAAGTCCTAAGCGTCACATTCTCACATTATAACCCCACATCTCACACACCCTCACCACGATGATAGAAACCGCAAAACGAAACTCACCGCCTCCGGCCCTCGATCCCCTCAAACCCCGGTACAATAACGATCTCCGTGGCCACCATGGCAATACGTGCACGAAATGCAAACCGTCGTCAACGAACTATCAACTTTCCACCACTCAATTTCCAATAAGCTCAAATTTATTCCTTTATTCCATCTCTCCTTTTTTTCTCTATTTTTTTTCTTTTTTTTTTCTTTTTTTTTTCATCTCTCAATATAACAAAATGCCGCAAAAATATCTGAGTGGTCTTCCAAGAATCAAGCAAAGCAAGCATGTTAAGGGGAGGAAATAGACTATCCAATGAATGTATATCACAAGTAAAATTCATCTCCCCCTAACTCAATGAAGTACACAGTGTCACCAAACAAAGCCGCCAAATAGTCAAAGCGCGTGTGTAGGGATGTAGTCGTCAGAAGCTCAATCTCGATGTCCGTAGTCAAAATTCGACATCCCCACACTAGAATATAAACATGCCCCCTCTCAAGTAATCAAATGTATGTAAGTCTCGTGCCTAATCCAACTGATCCTCCTACACCGTGATGATGAAAAGAAACGATACCTAGCACGATCCACCAATTAAGATCAACCACCCCATTGTTGTGCAGATTAGACATCACGCACTCACGGCTCTCCACAACTGTGTCCATGGTGTAGTGACATGGAACACCGCCACACCGAAGTGCGCAAGCCTACTCACACTCCCTCGCATCCCCTCGAAGATATGTAATAATACGCAAGCGATCATGTAGAACTCACGAGTATATGCAATACAGCTCTCCCTCATCGAACCCCCTCAACTACGACTCCCTCGTCATGCACTAAAGTGGTGATTCTAAACAATTTATGATGAAGGCCAAGAATCGTCACCCTAGATCAAGAGGTTATGAATAAAACCAAGGTTTAAATTAGGCTTTCTAATGGTCCTAAAAGGTGAGATCTATCAAGTAGTGAGTGCTCTAATACACATCCTCGCACAGCTGCTCTGTGTGCCACTATGAGGCGGGCTGGCGACTACCTAAGATGTACACTTGAACATTCGGCTTGTTTAGCTCACACCTAGCTCAACTCTTGTAAAAGAAAACGACACACACTTTAAATTTGCAAATAAAGTAAGTGTAATAAAATAGGTAGACATTCCCGTAAAGGAAGTCTCTCTATACGTACTAGGGGGAACTCAATTTGTCTTCTCGGTCACAAGTCACGCCCTACGCCTAAACTTCTCACACTCCTCGATTCTATTAAATTTTACGCTTCTTTTGATTGCCCTTTCTCAAAATTTTCTTATTATTTGTTTTTTTTAAATTTTAAATTTTTTTATATTCACTTTATTTATTCTAACTCTATGTGCACGACCAGACGCAAAAGAGGACTCGAAACTGACTCAGTTTGGGTAGGTGGACTCAATTAAATAAACGTGCAAAAAAACAAACACTAACACATATATAACTAACACACACATTACGACACTAAAACAAAACACGACGCGGACCACGAAGACGGCACAATACGCCCTATCAATCTATATGAGGTTAATGCAAACACAGACTGGCTAGTCAAGATTAAAAATCCTCCCCACACTTGAATGCTTCGTTGTCCTCAACGAATTTAGAGATCAATCAAGAGGACTCGGCAATTCTAACGCGAGGCGCTGTGAATCTACTCAGGGCCATCATCACCCACTTCCTCAACTACTTTTTGTCTTCCTACATTCAAACTCGTGCACCTTACTCTTCTTACTTCTAAACGGTCTCATTTCACAAGAAAGTAGCAATTCAAATTTAGAGATTATATTCGCTACGTGAACGTGAAAAGGAGTGTTTAGTGAATCAAAGCAAGAAAGAAATTTAGCATATAGGTCCTCGGACACCAGTCAATCGCCCCCAAACGTCGCAACTAAGCGACAACAATAACAAATTTGGGCTTTTACTCAATGTGCCTAGACGTGATAAAATTAACTTGCGAAAGAGAAAGATTAGCAATACCTGAAGCCCTGGAGTTCCGTTCAAACGGGGCTGAATCGACAAAATCAGTCAAGAAGGACCGTACGGTCGACTAATGTTTCGATACTACGATGTGAGATTTTTAGCTCAATATCTTCTCATCGCTGTCCCCGTCACAACCCCGCAAACGGTTTGCTATAATTCCACCGGTTGAGAACGAATTTGCAGATTCGTCTTGAGAAAACCCTAGATTTTAGGCTTCCTCCCACACTATTCTTCGCCAAATCCTCAAATATGAACACGGGATGTCGTAGTCGCTGCTGAGACGAGCATAACCCCCCAACAATCCGGCGAATTCTGGTGATTTTCAGCAGTCGTGAGGCGCTACTGTGTTCGTCGAGAGTTTCTGCGTGGTGCGTCGTCTCCAAGAAGAACACAGCCTCTACTTCGTCGGCGCTGATTAGGCAATCAGAACCAACCAAACGCCGTTGATTTTCGGCGATTTTCCGATCGTGCTCTGCAGGGAGTCGTCCTCTCTGTGTTTTGGAGAATGCTGTTCAACGCTGCTTGTTGCAGTGTGTTTTGTTCTTCGTCTTCTTTTGTCTTTTTTCTTTTTTTTTTTTTATTCCGCGTGTTTCTTTTTTTTTTCACTGAAAACGCAAAAAGACACAAGTGCCCCCTTTTAGTGAGCTTCAGCAACTCTGATCCCGCGATCATAATTGTGGTCATAGGATCATCAATTGTGATCCTGCATATACAGTGAGTTGCACAAAAAAAGGGTCTGCCAATTTTTTTCTAAGTACCGACTGCTCTTTTTTTTCTTTCTTTTCTCTTCTTCTTCTTTCTTCTTGTTCTACTATTTTACGCTCCCGGACTCCGATGCACGCATATAATATACCGTCAGAAAGCTCGTTTCATGCTCTTTCTCCTTTTACTTGTGTTACTCCAAAATTACCAGAGTAAACTTCAGAATTTATGACCTCAAATTCCGTGACTATTATGTCGCTTTCTCGATTTTTGTGCGTTTCTTCCACGCGCATCAAGAATGGGAGCCCGGATAGCGTCTCCAACCTGTATTCCTGCAGAGACTCAATTCAAATGTAAGATCCTCACTCTCTCACCCCTCAGATAAGAAAACTGTATTGAAAAACGCACACAACAATATTTAAACACACACTCTACACTAAAGCATAAAAATACGTTGGGTTGCCTCCCAACAAGCGCTTGTAATTTACGGTCTACGGCCCGACCCAGTTACCTCAAAAGATGTTAAGGAGGTCTAGCACGACGTGCCTCCTCCTTTAATTTCTTGCTCTTGATTTTCTGCACCACATCATGTGCACTCACCACATTAGGCTGTTTCTCGGATTCGGGTGGATCGGGCTGCAAAACGGTGGGCAACCCAAGAGAGGGATCCACACGATCTTCTCTAAACGTTATCATGGCCAATTTATTCTTCCCCTTGCTCGGAACAAATGCCTTGAACACGACTGATGAGTCTAGAGCCTTGATAGTCAACTCCTCAGTCTCTAGATCCACATTTGCGCGCATTGTCTTCAACAACGGTCTTCCAAAGATGAGTGGAACATCGCGATCCTCCTTGATATCCACTATCACAAAGTCAGCTGGAAATACAAATGCACCCACTTTGACGAGCAAGTTCTCAATCACCCCATTTGCCGTAACTATAGAATTGTCTGCCAATTGCAGACCCATCTTCACAGGGGTTGGCGCACCAATGCCCAATCTCTCAAATAGAGACAATTGCATTAGATTAATACTCGCGCCCAAATCACAGAGACCATGTGTATGATATCCACCCCCAAGAGTACAGCCTAAGAGGACACTGCCTGCATCTCTCATCTTGGGAATGTCTCTTTGTATGACAATGCTACACGTCTCTGTTAGCTTTACCGTAGCATAGTGTTCTATGCTGTTCTTCCCCCATAGGATTTTCTTCAAGAATTTCTTGTACCTGGGCATCTGAGAAAGTGCTTCTACAAGAGGAACGTTGATATGCAATTGTTTGAATAATCCATAAATCTCCCAAAGTGTTCCTCATCATTCCTCTTTATTTCCGCTGGATATGGAATTCGTGGCTCATAAGTAGCCGGATCTGGAGTGCTCTTGGACTCTTCTTTCTTCTCAACCGTGTCCTTTGATCGTGGACTCACGGCCTTGGGCAACTCTTCACCCAATTCCTTCTATGTAGATTTTGTAGCTTCGGCTCTCGCATGGCTAGGATATGGAGGATCCTGAGTAGTCACACCACTGCGAGTAGTAATAGCTTTGAGCTGCTCAGTAGGAAGAATGGTATTGGAAGGAAGCATACCTGGTGGAAATTTAGCATTCTGATTGGCAAACTGCCCAATCTGAGTCTCGTGGCTCTTTATTGTTGCTTGTATTCAGACAATCGTGCTCTCCATCCTGTCTTGATTAGCTAGTAACTTTCTGAATAAGGCATTTGTCTCTTGCTATTCTGGTTAATGAGCCTGTTGCTGTTGAAATTTCCCTTAAGCTTGATACTGAGAATTCGGCTGCTGTCCGGGCGCATATATCCCACTGTTAGGGTTGGCATAGCTAAAGTTGGGGTGATTGCGGTTGTTGGGATGGTAAGTGTTATTCCACTGCTGCTGTCGTGGTGGACCCATGTAATTCACATCTTCAATGGAGCCATATCCCTGATTCTCATCCGCGAGTAACTCACCCATGGGCTTCACTTGTGATGGAGGTTGCATGCCGTGAAATGCTGAGGTCATGGATTCTAGCTTTTGATCCATAGACTCAATCTTGTTGACTAAGGCTGCATCCCCCGGTTTGGAGTACCTACGAGTTTCAGCTCGTGTAGTCTCCCTCTTCGACACATTATTCAGCAGATCTAGAGCTCGTTGTGCCCCAAGCCCCATAAAATTACCACCAGCTAGCATATCTGACTGGTCAGCTGTCTCCTTGTCTAATGCAGTGTAGAAATAATAGAGAAGCTTGTGCCATGGCTCCCCATGATTCGGACATCTACGGAGAATTTGGCTGAACTTCCTCCAAGCATCTCCCAGTGAGCTTTCTTCTTCCTGAGTGAAGTTTGCAATCTCAGCCATCTGCTGAGCGACTCGGGATGGTGGCAGACACTTCCTCAAAAACTCATGACAACAATCCGTCCATGTCACTATGCTCCCAGCTGGCAGCTTCATAAGCCACTTCTTGGCTTTTCCAGATAAGGAGAAGGGAAACAATAATAGCTTAACTGTTTCATCTGGAACTCGTTGGTCGTGCAGGGTTGATGTAATTTGCTCAAATACCAGCAGATGGTGATTGGGATCATCTCATGGAGCTCCGTTGAATGCGCACTCATCACGAACCATATTGATCATATGTTGGCGCAACTCGAAGTGTTGGGTATTGATCTGCGGCCTGACAATGGTAGGCTGATAACACGCTGGAGTAGTCCTGAAATAATCCACCATAGGGCGTTCTTCAATCTCGGCATTGTTAACCGGTTCCTCGACGTTCTGCCTGTTGTTTCCCCCATTATTCCCATTATTGTTCCCACCGATGTTCGCCACTTTTGCCCCCACACCAGGACGTGGTTGTGGATTTGGGGGGGCCAAGCGATCCATCATTGCCTGCATCTCAGCCATTTGAACCCTCAGCTGCTCAGTTTCTCGTGCTCTATCGGCTGCATCCTCTACAGATGCTGCTCTAGCTGCCTCCGCATCCTGCATACCTTTGCGGATCCTCTCAAAATCAGCTCTAGTTTGGTCATCCATAGCAACTGAGCTTGTCTTCCTCTTGTCTCTACGTTGTGCGCGTAACAAAGTTTCCGGGTCCTCAAGTGTTGGGCGAAAAGGCTCGTCTCAAGAACGGGACATGCACCGTGAAATTCAACCTGAAATCACAGATTACACACAGAAAGTAGGTGAGTAATAGATATAAGCAATAAAATAAAATCCCTAAGGCTAGGAATTATAACTAATTTAGCCGAAGTCCCCGGCAACGGCGCCAAAAACTTGACACGTCCAAACCACAAGTGTATGGCTATCGGTGCAGTAATAATCGGAAAAGTCCGGATTGTCGAATCCCAAGAGACTTCTTTGTAAATTAGCTATTAGTTCTTAACCTTGTGTGGGCAAGGTGCAATGATTTGGTTTTCTAATTCTATTTAAAATAAAAGACAACTGTCTCAATTAATCGGTTGAATAATCTCACGATTAACAAAGAATGATTACGAAAGTTACTTAATAAGTGGACAAGTCAGGATATCTTTACGGGTTCACTAGGGAATTCACACCACTTATGATTTACGTTCAAGCGACAGGGATATTTTCTACTTAGCCAAACGAGCAATTTCACTTTGAAGATTCCTCAACCAAAGTGTATATTTAAACTTTTGTACCTGATTCCTCTAGCCTACTTAAGTTTAAATACACATTACTTGATATCAACTCTTTGTTCTAGTTAACTAGCAAGATTCCTCAACCCTAGATTCGACTAGTGCAAGATTCAAGTTCAAGCAATAACTATTGATTCCTCTAATAATTTTCACCTAGATCAATCTTATTGTGACGTCAAACAATATGAAAGATAGAATTACGCGTATGAATCAAGCATAACTAAGCATAAACATCCAATTAAGTCAATAAACATGAAGCATAATCCATAAATCACCAAAATATGGTGTTCAAAACCCTGGTTCCTTATGAGATATTCCGCATAGAGGGTTTAACTACTAAAACACATGATCAAAGTACAAAGTTTCAATGATCATAAACAAAAACTAAAGAGGGGAAGAAGATATAGAATCAAACGATGGTCTCCAAGAACCCAAGAATGCTCCTTGCTCTTCAATGGCGTAGAATAGATGAATCTATCCTGCCCTAGGTCGTTCCTTCTAGTTAACACACGTTCCTTCCTTGTAAGTTTTTTAAAATAACACTTTTACCCCTCTTCTAATCACGTCAGATCCAATCCTAGGATCACCTTTTGTAGTTGTAGAGTCACGTTACTCTTCTATGTGGTCTTGCACTTTAATCTTGTGATCATAGGATCACCTTTTTAGGATCACAATGATCTTCCATGTGAGTTTGCTTCTTTTCACTCTTCTTCTATTCTCTCATGCATTCCTTGAGTTTCTTTCTTTCTGAAGTTCGCTTTCGCTCCAAAATCCGCACTCCATGCTTCTGGTTCCTGAAATCCACAACACGAACAAATACCGGAAGATCATGCGAAAATAAAGCATAAAACATGCATAAAACGCTCGGATATCACCATGAAGTCCAAATACTCAAGTATGCTCAAAACTATCAAAAATCGGCCTAAAACACACATAAATGCATCAGAAAGTACGCGAAACGACAAGTAATCACAATAGAATATAACTCCAATTATGGAGTTATCAAGTGGCCATGGATATTTGCTCCCATTATGTGGGAGGGACAAATCCTCTCTACGTCACCACGATCTCTAAGCTTGCTTCCTATCATGCCCGATAGATACCTTTATAGTTGTCCGTTTAAGGCACAACGTTGGATAACATCAAAGTATGATATTCCAAAACTAGAGTATCTAGTGACTTCAAGTCTAAGGATTACAATATTATTGGCACTACGAGAAGCGATTGCGACTTTAACATAATCTAATGTATCCTTATCGTTGTCGGTCAATCCAGTATGCCATTACTCCTAATGCATACCCATGTGTTAGACTTGATATCTCTATATCAATCTACACACATACTAGTCTATATGTTATTGTCCTATTAACCAATATAATGGACTAGGGATATTTAAGATAAACAACACATTGTATCTAAGGACTTCATTATATTAAATATCACAATAATTAATAAATGAATATTCTAGCCAAAATATTGTTCATACTAAATATAGATTGCCTCTAGGGCACCTATTCCAACAGTCTCCCACTTGCACTAGAGCCAATCTGGTGCATCTCGTATGCCTATAGATCTTGCATGCCCTTCATGCTTTCGCTGCGCAAGTGGCATTGTGAGTGGATCTGAAAGATTAACATCCGTTGGAATCTTGCACATCTTCACATCTCCTCGATCGATCATATCACGAATAAGATGGAAGCGTGCGTTGGTAACTTGGTGGGAAATTATTTTTACTGATAAGAGAATTTTCAACAGAAGTGAGGGTGAATATATGCGGGTGCGGGTTTGCTTGGATATCTCCAAGCCGTTACGACGGGGAGGATACATCCAAGTGCTCGATGACAAGTTTTTGATCGATTATGTCTACGAGCGAATTCCTTGTGTATGTGCTTGGTGCGATCATTTCACGCATCGCATGGATTCACGTGATTTCAAAACTGCGGCGGAGAAGGAATCTGAGGAAGAGGGTTTTGGTGAATGGCTCTTGTTTAAGGCAAGACCTATACCTCCATCTTCGAGAAACACCAACGAGTCGGAGAAGTCCAACCCCGATGCTAACTTCTTGCAGGCTCCACCACCTCGTGATAATAGGGAATACATACCTCGTGACAACCCTTGAAGTGGGGTGGCTCAGGGTGGAAGGAAAGACGGCGAATCTCCGCAAAAACCTGGGGCTGGGAAAGGAGAAATGATGTACTCCAATCCCCTAGCTTCACCGTCGAAGAACACACCTGGAAGTACCGCCTTCGCCAATACAACCGGTATCATCAACTGCCACCCTCAGGTCAGGGAAAGTTCCTTCTTCTGCAAATTTGAAGTCAGCAAATGCCAAAAGGAAGATTGGGCATATTATTCTTAATCCTAACCCGAAGGAAAAATTAGCGGATTGTCGTCTTAGTTCCATATGATTCCATGATAGCAAAGGTTGTCTCAGTGTAGCGATGTCAACATTGGATGACATGTTTAGGGAACGAAGCGCCCTAGAGGCTCCAATTGATCCAATGGCGGAGACTGCAATGAAGTCCCGCCAATCATCATGAATGTGACCGGATGGAAAATACGGGGCTTGGAAACCTCTGTAATGCTCTAGAGCTCTGCAACCTCAGTCGAAGGAAGTCACCCAAACTTGTCTTCTTGATGAAGAGGCGCTTAAATGAGGAGGAATTTGAGCATGTCAAGACTCGTTTAGGCTTTACAGACAGTTTTTATGTTGATTTTGAGGGCCTGAGTGGAGGTTTGGCCCTTATCTGGCTTGACAGTTTGGAGGTACCTTTGATTAATAGTTCCAAGTTTTTCATTAGTTGTTTGATTCATGATCATGGATTACAGACTTAGTGGTAGTTTACAGGTTTTTATGGAGACCTGGACATCAACCAGAGGAGAAATTCATGGGATATATTAGGGAGGTTGCGAAACCCTTATTGAATCCCCTGGTGTGTGATGGGGGATTTCAACGCATATGTTTCAGCTGATGAGAAGTAAGGTGGTAGACCAGCGGACAGACAACCCATGGTTTATTTAGGAATGCTCTCTCCTCTAACGAGTTTTTTAACATGGGCTTTAGTGGCAACAAGTTCAATTGGATTAGCAACCCAAGGAATGGCATACAAATTCGAGAGCACATTGATAGGGTGATGGCTAACTAGGCGAGGCTTGACCTGTTTGGGAGTGCAAAGGTTACCCATCTTGTAGCTGCTGTATCCGATCATGTGCCTATTGAACTTTGTTGGGTTCCGGTGAGGAGGATGACTCCTCTTTTTCATTTTGAAGCTATGTGGCTCTCCCACGATGAGTGTAAGCCCTTCAGTCAGAATAGGTGGGCGGATCTTCATGGTGTAGAGCTAAATCAGAAACTTGAAGTTACGGGCAAGCGTCTGAAACAATGGGATCATAATGTATTCGGTAATGTGAAGAGGAAGATAGCTTTCATCCATGGAGAAATTCAGGAACCCCAGGGTAAGGATAACATTGACATTGTCTCTGATGATATTTGGCACCTTAAGATGGAACTCAATTCTCTGCTCGCTAATGAGGAGACCATGTGGCTTCAACGCTCTCGTGTCCTTTGGCTTAAGTAAGGGGATCGTAATACAAGTTTCTTTCAAGCTTCTCTTCGCAAAGCTTGTAATCATATAGGCGGTTTACTTGATTTTGATGGTATATGGCGGACCTCTACGGATGAAATTGTAACCATCCTAGACTTGCACTTTCGAGATACTTTCCCTTCTCAGAACCCAACAGCCGCAGATATGGAACCGATGCTCAGTCACATCCACCCGACTATCTTGGCTGCCCAGAGTGCTGCACTGGACCGACCATTTACAAAAGGAGGAGGTTTTTGCTGCTCTTGGACAGATGGGGCCGACCAAGTGCCCAAGTCCGGATTTTTTTTTCGGCCCTCCTTTTCAGGATAACTAGGACTTACTCGGCACGGAAGTTACGGCATCCAAGTACTCAATAATCAAGCAAGCTTATCTGGCTTCAATGGCGCTGTTTTGGCCCTTATTGCGAAAGTCAAACATGTACGAACTCCGAACGACCTACGTCCTATTAGCTTGTGTTCTGTTATTTATAAATTGATAACGAAAACGCTAGCTAACCGATTGAAGGAAGTGTCGGACTGTTGTATTTTTGATTTCCAGAGTGCCTTTGTTCTAGGTCGCCTGATTAGACAATATCTTTGTCGCATTTGAACTTCTACACTCTATGATCACACGCAAGAAAGGTAATATGGATATATGGATGTTAAACTTGATATGGCTAAGGCTTGCAACAAGGTGTAATGGTGCTTCCTTGAAGCTACTCTTGCCAGAATTGGTTTTAGTCAGAGATGGGTTCAGCTTATCCATGAATGTATCTCCACCTCATCTCTTGCTTTCTCAGTTCACGGTGAAATAAGATGAGGGTTCAAACCGCAGCGAGTCATGCGTTAAGGGTGTCCATTATCACCCTATCGGTTCCTTTTCGTGTGTGAGTCCATGTCTCGAGCTCTTTGCAATGCGGTGCTTGAAGGTCAGCTCTCTGGGGTCACGATCTCTAGGTGTGGGCGGAATGTGTAATCCTTCGGTTTTTAATACGTTATTATCAGTACTCCTTATAGTATATTGCATATCATACATGACTTTAAGTTTTTATTTAGTAGGCCACACTCACCATTAATCTTGACTGAGAATGAAACAATACTAATGCGCTGATAAATAAGTTGAACAGACTACTGAGAGAAACCCGATTTCTTAAGAATCTATACCAAAAAGACCTACTCAACTTTGTCATAGGACTTTTGTAAGTCCAGCTTCAGAGCACACACTCCAACCTTTCCTTGCTTTTTGTGATTGGTAAAGTGGAAGAACTACTGAGCTAACAAGATGTTTTCTTGGATAGCTCTGCCTGGAACAAAGGCTGATTGCTCAGCAGCTACCAGTCTTGGGAGTAACATCATGAGTCTATTTGCCAAAATTCTTGCAATAACTTTGTACAAGGAAGTACAAAGGGAAATAGGTATGAACTCACTCATTCTTTCAGGAAGCTATCACTGTTCTTTGGACACTAGGAAGCAAAACTTGAGTTCTAAAGAAATATTAAATAGCCTCAAAAATATCACATTTAATTCTATCTCATTGAGGTTGAAAAAATAGGCCATTTTTGCACGGGGGATCCTTTGAGGAAGATTCAAGTGTACACCAAGAGTAGAGAAGAGAAACACAGGGAAGTGTAAGGTAGTGAGTATGGAGAGAGTAAGACAATGGTAACTGAGAGAGAGAGAGACAGTATATGGGCAGAGCTTCCGCGTAGTTGTATTAGATATTGCAATGAAGGGTTAACGATCCTATATATAGTGGGGAATGTGACCTTTGTAGTGGGTTAATGCGCCCATTAATGGCGGCTTAATTACCTCAACCATAACGGCACGTTTGACCCGCATATATAGGGACCGTTACGCACTTCGTCCGCGTATAGAGGAACCGTTATGAGGTTGACCGGGTTTATGGGACACGTGGCCATGAATATCTCAAAGCAGTTACCTAGGGGTCGCGCGCGAGCTTGTTTGTCGCACGCGCGCGACAGATCTTACTCTAGCCTCCAAACCACTAAGTCCCTACAGCTCCCGTGTGGAATGATATGCGAGGGGCCCTGTCTCGCAGCCCCCATATGGATAAGCATGGGTAATGCTTGTGTAGTACTGGAGCACCACCAGATGTGCTGGATGACTGCCACGTGTAAGCTGACTCACGCAGCTAGAACACACTATCTACATTAGCCCCCTTTTTGCGCATGGAGACACTGGTCAAATAGACTTCAATGCGCAAAAACTAGCGCGCACGTTGTAGCTACGCACCAATTCAAATGTCCGAGAAATAAGCCCCCGTGCGTTGTCATTATGACCTAGAATCCCTAGAGTTGTGCCTTCTGTTCCGCTAGGGTTTTTAGCCGTGACATCAGCATAAGCCTGTGATTGCGCGATTCGGCGGTGACTGTTGCGATTCGACCACTGAAAGGACGCGAATCTTCAGTAGATTTGAATAAATACTCCTCATCCTCCATTGTTTAAAGATACTGCTCCTCTCTAGAGTTCAATGGTTACTGAAAATCTTCGAGAGCAAATCCAGATAATCAATCACCAGTTCTTCTTGGCGAATCGTCTCCTTTAGATTGCTTAAAAAACACAAGGTTGGCTCACTCAATTTTGGATTGATGCTTCTCGTATGAGTATCTCTCTTGAATTTTTTTATCTGTTGAATCTGAACCCAGGAACATTCGAAGACTCACCATTGCTTGTAGCCATGGAACAGGTTCTTTAAAACCCTAAAATTGGAACTTTGTCATTTTGATATCCGAGGTTCTAAAACCATGGAACTGGAATCCAAAACTTGTAGCTTTCCAAAATTGAAGTTCATATAAGCCAACTTGAAACCCATAAACTTGGCACTCTTGAAACTGAACCAGACAATTCTTCAAAAACTCGTAAAATTTATTCTTGAATTTCTGCTTGAATCGAATCTAAAGATGGATATATCTCTCCCCCTTTTTCTTGCTTTGTTGTAGAAATGGCCAGAACAAAGGTAACCAAGTCTGTGAAGGAGGTTGAGGAAATTCCTGATCTTCCCAAAACTTTGTGGAAGAAAGCTCCTTATTTGGGTGGTAAAGACTACTACCACGCTAGTGTTAAGTTGAAGAAGCTGCCCGAGCTTGCTACTGAAGACTTGTTATTGTTAACCCCTCTGCCTAGTCGAGCAGACCTAGACTTAACTGATGCCAAGGATGTGGTGAGGTTAGGTCTTGAAAATGGATTTTATCCACACACTGAGATCTCAACCCAGGCCTTCGTAAACAAGTTGGATGTAATGGATGAGTGGGCTGATCATGTACTGACTTACCATGCCACCAATTTGACCCATGCTGGAATCTATTACGCCATAAGGGCTACGAAGGGTACTGCTGCCAAACTGGATCAAACCATGCTCCTGAATCTCTTTTCCAGGTACTCGCCCATAACTCATACCTTCCATTTCACTGAGTTTGAGGCAGCCCCCAACTTGGAGGATGTGCATATGCTGTATGATCTTCCTCCCACAGGCGAGGTTGATCCCTTGGCTGCACTAGGCACTGATGAAGAACTCACTCTATATGAGCAGATGGTGGAATGCATAGCAGAAGTTAAGAAAATTTCCACTCGTTGGACATCTGCGACAGCCCTCCAAAATTCCAATTGGTTGATACTTCTGCGAAGAACACTTGGGGCAAATGGGTGCAGTACTTATTCCGTGACTATGCGAATAGCAAGCTCACTAAAGAGATACTGGAGAAGGATCCCGAGGCGAAGAATTACGTCGATGGTAAAGGTTACAACCTTACCTTCTGTGGCTTTCTTTTAATTTGGCTTTCGCGGTACTTGATCGATGGTCATCCTCATGACGGGGTCTTTTATCAAGTTCTGCCTATTGCTGTTTTCCTATCCTTAGGCCAGAATTTTGCACTCGGGCCTCTGGTGTTGGGAACCCTCTACCATCTGTTGGACCAGCTTGTGGTTGCAGTAGAAGAGTCGCGCGGGCGACTTGATGTGCTGAATTTTGTTAATATTTCCTTCCTCACCATGTGGGTGTTTGAAAGATGGCCTTCTTATGCTCCCATCCCTTCAAAAGCCAGAGAATAGAATGTTCCTGGTGCTCAGAACGCACTTCGATGTGGGAGGGCTTCATGGTGGTATAAGATGAAGGAGCCTAAGTGTGCATGGAGTATGGTCTGCGATGATCGATCCAGGTTTGTTGCCAGACCTTATACCACTCGAATTGAAGAAGTGTGATTGTTAGCGCGTATGTACCCAACTAAAGGTGGCCCCATCTCCAAGGACAACCTTATCAAAGGGCCTAGCTGCTACAGAGAGTTTGTTTACTGGTGTTTGAGAGGCTCATTGCCTGCTCTGGCTGAGCATATCACTGAGATACCTCCCAAGTATGAGCGTATCACGGTCGATGTTGACCCCACTCGCGTTTGCCCCCAGCTAGGCTATGACATAGTGGCACCTTCCCTCTGGCCTAATTCAGTTGAAAGAGGTTGCTACAAGCGACTGTTGTTACCAAGGTGTAAGTCTGCTCTGCTTAAAAGTCTGCCTTTCGATCAAACTTCAGGGAAGCGCGAGGGTCGCCCCACCAAAAGTTGGATTTCTTTCTGGAACACTCAGCCGGCAAGGTTTGCCAAATCCGCTTCTCCGCGCATCAGCAGCGCTCCCTATATTAGAAGGAGTTCCTTCCCGTTTCGTCAAGTCTGCAGTTTGGACGACTCTGCTTATGGGTTTTATTCCTTGCTGGACAAGGAAAATCACCTATGTGCCGACGTGATCCTTTCTGAGAAAGTAACCGCTGTTAGGGGAGGGATTGGATGCATGATTGAGTACAGTGAATCTTTTGCCAAGATAAATAACACTTTTGCCTTTGATAAAACACATATCCTTTTGGCGTGCGATGTCTTACGTAACACCTCTTTTCGAGTGCTGCTTGAGAAGGTTCGCATCTGGAGACCGCTGTACTTCGCTTGTTGATTCTATTCTTCATGCAAAGAGGAAAAAGAAGGTTATCTCTTTGACTATGAAGTTGGATCCCAAAGTGGAGGCCTTGCTGCGACATGAGATGGATGTATTCGCTTTTGTTCTTTGATAAGCGAAGTGATGAAGCAGACACAGAGGTTGCTCCAAGGGCCAAAAGGCAAAAAAAAAAATCAATTGTGATCTCTTCGCCGCCCAGGGAAGCTCCGGATTCGCCGCCCACGGAGGCTCCTGCTCCCAAAGGCAAAGGCAAGGGTCGTCTGCGCAGAAAGTCCCGAAAGGAACTAGTAGTTGAAGATTTGTTCCCGTATGATCAGGAGGAAGAGGATAGAGAAGAGAGAGAATAAAGAGAAGAAGAGAGAGAGGAAGAACAAGAAGAAGAAGTAAGGCAAGAGAGTTCAGAAGGTAATGAAATGATCTTGATTTTCTTTCAATCAAAATTTTCAACAATAATGTTAAAACAAATTCTTTCTTTGAAAATGATGATGCTGAGACCATTAGTGACCTTCTGGCCAAGGAACGTCGAAAGAAAAAGAGCTCTCGCTCAGATGCGTCAAGTGAACCCATAGACGAGGCCATAATCAAAGAGAAGTGGATGGCTGCTTAAGTAGAAGAGAGAAGGAGGAAACGCGAGGAAGATGATGTGGAAGCTGTGAAAAGGAGAAGTCTAGAAGAGCTAAATGCTGGTAGCATGAGTGTGGCTACTTTGGAGCAAGCGCAACATGACTTCGAGGAAACCGCTGGTGGCGAATAAGGTACAATTTTTAACCTTGCTATAACTTACCAAGAGGTAATCTTTGGTGCATTAAAGCATGGTGTTTCTAAACATGACATTCGCCGATGGCTAGTGAACAAGTGTGGTGAACCCTCAGGTAAACACTTGAACAATGTTTACAAGTAAGGTTAGCAAGTTATTCCATATTGTAACAAGTTTTCATATAACGTCAGGTCATGCACCCTTAAGGATGTGATAGATGAGGGAACATCTGTAGGATATGGTGTCGCGTCTATAGCATATGGTGTTGGAGCTGCAATCCCACATGAGTGTGGAGGTGCTCTCTTTTTATCTAAACGTAGAACAAAATATAGTAAATAGTTCATAACTCAAATTACCTCAATGTCTTATCCAAATCTGTCCTGCAGGTGGCGCTGTTTTGAATAAGCCTGATGTTGCTTCAAGTGAGCTTGCTGTTGAGCGAGACATAATTGTTGATGCTCTGGTTGCGAGCTTGACCACTGATGAGGAAAGTGTTGGTGCCTCTGCTGTTGATCCTTGTGACCCCTTGCTGTGCGAGGTTCATCTCATCTCCCCTCCTAGAAGTTATGCTAACAGGCCTGGCTTCTTAAGGAGTGCCATCGTTCCTGCTGCTGAAGTCATTGCTCAGAGTAGCTCTGAGGATGTAATGGTGCTTGAGCAAAGGAATCAATCTCCTATGTATCGCGTTCCAGAGCAAAGTTCATACATAGATAAACCTGCTATGGCTAAAGGAGATGCAGGAGAGCCCCTGGAAGATGTAATTGAGGTATCTGAAGATGATGGTCTTGACACCGAGATGCGAGAGGGAGGTGTTGAAGATGAATATGTGAATGAGGATGGCATGGGCGAAGAGATGGAAGCGCAGGGTGCTCGAGCTGAAGTTCACACAAATGAACAAGTCATCGAAGACCAGAAATCTCATGAGAATGTTGATGCCCCAATGAGGGCTCCTGAGCCACAGGAACAGGATGTTCCACAGTCATCGCATGTGATTGTGGATGCCCCCATGGAAACTCTTGAGAAAAGTAGGCCTTCTGAAGAAGCTGTAATTGCTGATAACAGTGGTGCTCCTCTAACTGTCAATCCTGCTGCTGAAGTTAGTGGTGTTAGTGCTCCACAAATCCTTCTAACTCCAGCTGCCTCAGTTGGTGTTTCAAGACCTCCTCAGCAGAGCTCTCTTATCCTTTCTCTTGAGATGGACTTCTCGCAAGTACCAAATGCATGGAGCTTATGGGGCTCGCAAGCTGCAGCGGCTATTGGATGTGTTGACTCTTATGTCATACCTGCTGACTACAACGAGCGCGAAGCTTTGGCTGATAGTCAAGTAATGCAGCAAGAAGGCAATGATCCATCATTCCAAGCTACGCGCATCCCCTCATTGCGCCTGATTATTGAGGAAACAAGTATGTGGTGTCACATCTCATATTCATTACATCTCTTCGTTAATGTTTGCATACCTAAACGTGTCATTTCTTTAGGTATGAGGCAATCTGATGTGGACTGGCTTATGAAGATGCGCCTATCGTATTCGAGGTCATTTGCAAGAGCTTTGGAGCTAGGCCCCTTAGATAGGAGAATTTACCTGACTGAAGCTATCAGGCTTTTGGAGCAGCTATCCCTGACAACTCCAGTTACTATTTCAGCTCACAATGCATGGACGTTCTTTGAGGCATGCCAAAGGCTTCAAGTTAATTCCCAGGGCAAACTGGATTTTGGTTTTCTTCTCAAAAGGCTCAACCAAATTTTCAACTCTGTTATGCTGAAGTATGGCATCGCAACCTTGCCCTTGAAAGAATAAGTTGGAGGAGCAAAAGAAGAGGGCGGAAGAGGCTGCCAAACTCTTCTACGAGATGAAGGCTAGTGTTGAGAAGCTGAAGCAGGACATTGCCAAGGCAGAGAAGTCTTCGATACCTTTAGCTCCAGAAGATCCTCTAGACAAGGATTTTTTTCAATAACTATACGTGTTGTAATGCTATTTTGTTTCTCAAACATTTGAACTATGTTGGATTTTTTTTTTTTTCCTGAATGATCTCCTTTCACATTCCAATGGTGCAATAATTATCGCATCATGTTTTACTGTAGTTTAGCACTGAATGCTTCAGAACTATTAATGAGTCCAGAAAAAATTTTAGACTTTCGTAGGCTCAAGTCCCCACGAGCTGCCATCATTATTGAATCACCGTGCTGCCACAGTATTAAATATGATGTGCTTTTCACACAGTGGGTCCAACCGTCATCATGACCTAGGGCTACTGGATCGTCGCAGTCTTTGATAGGGTCATTGATTCTTGTTTATTTCTGAGGCGTTGCTGACTAGACCAGGAAACCGAAGAGTCTCCTCGGAGTCCTATATAAACCCCTTTTCTTGCTATTTGTTTCCTTATCTGAGCTCCTGTGATTGACAAAATTTCATCTCTAGTGAGTCCCCACAACTTTTTTCATTGCTCTTGGACCATTTTGAATTCCTACCAGCTCTGGTCTTCCAAGCTTGAATTTGTGCGTTTTGCTATAGAAATAGTTCCCAAGGAATTCACTGAAAAGGCCAATTGTGTGAGATCTTTCGTTGGAACGAAGACATCTTTTACTTCATTATGTTTGCAAAGGTCACCTCCAGTGGTCCTCCGGCAAAGCGCAATTTTGCGCCAATTCTTCTACCAGCAAGTAATGAGTGGTGTGCATCTCTGTTGGTTCTTCGGCAGAGAACTATTTGCCACCATTGTTTTTTCCAGGGAGAAACAAATGGGCGTGTTTATTCGTTACACACAATTAGCTTCCTACCCCATGAGCTGTTCTCCCATTTGTTCCTCACATCAGCAGCCTTCATGGCTTGAAGTTCATCTGCCATCTTGCCATGTCAAGGGTATGAGCAAGAGCTCTGTTCTGGTCGAGAACGTTGACGACAGCGTCCAGTTTCGTAAGGGTTTTTCGTAGGAATGTTCCTCGAGAACACTTAGATTTTTGATTGAAAGCTTTTCCTTGTTGTAAGCTTTGCTTTAAGCTGCTATCTAAACATATAAGTTGCAAGTCGCATTTGACTGTTATGAAAGTATGCGTTTCATTTGCTGTTTTGTCTACCATAATAGACTGTGACTTCGCGTATTGACTTGCTATGCGATGAAACAGGCTTTGTGTTCCTACTGCCATTAGATATATAGACTTTGGCCGTGTTTCGCTGTTGTCTAGCCAGATAGTCTTTGAATGAGTTTCTATCTAAACAGATAAGCTTTGGATCATACAGGATCATTTTTTTTATCGCTGCTATCTAGGCAGATAGGCTTTGGATCACATAGGATCATGTTTTGTTATCGCTGCTATCTAGGCAGATAGGCTTTGGATCACATAGGATCATGTTTTGTTATCGCTGCTATCTAGGCAGATAGGCTTTGGATCTCATAGGACCGTGTTTTGTTATCACTGCTATCTAGGCGGATAGGCTTTGAATATAGCAGATATGAGTAATATGAAAAATTTAGTAAATGGAGCAACAAGGCAATAACTTGATAAAGTTCTATCATGTGGGAGAGTTACTATCATTAAAGCATCCTCATATCGGAGGGGTATTAAAACAGATTCCTCATATGAACTGGGAAGCGATAAAACATATGAATTTGAAAAGCAAATAGACAAAGCTAAGGATAGTACTTCTTAATCCAGCGCATGTTGATTGGACTTGGAGTTGTTGCAGTCCTATGAAGCCTTTGAGTGGTGCAGTAACCGCTGTCAAAAACCTATTTGACCTCGAACGGTCCCTCCCAGTTAGAAGCAAACTTGGGATGATCTGCTTCTCGCATACAGTGGTCTGAAGCTCGTAAAACCAGATCTCCAACTACAAAGTCTCGGTATTGGACAATTTTGTTGTAGGCGCGAGCAATCCTTTTCTTTTACTTCGTGTTAGCTCTCTTAGCCTCATCACGTCTTTCTTCCAGCAAGATAAGATCGTGGTCACGCTGATTCTCGTACAAGGCATTGAAGGCTAACCTTGCAGAATTAACCTTAACTTCGGTTGGGACGACAACCTCGGGCCCATAGCATAGAAGGAAAGGAGAGACCCCTATGGGAGTCCTTGGCGATGTGCGATACGCCCACGGAGACAAACTTAGGGAATCTGCCCACTTCTTGTGATCATCTGCGACCATTTTACTCAGGATCCTCATCAATGTCTTGTTTGTTGCTTCTGCTTGTCCATTCCCTTTTGGATAATAGGGTGTGGAACACACCTGCCTTATGTTGTATTCAACTAGCTTCGCAGCCATTTGCCGATTTACGAACGGAGTGCCGTTATCAGAGAGAATGGAATTGGGAATCCCGCAGCGATATATAATATTCTCCTGAATGAACTTAACAACTGCAAGTGCGTTTGCTGTCTTGAGTGGCACCGCTTCCACCCACTTGGTGAATTGCTCAGTTGCGGTCAGGATGAATTGATTCCCATGCGAGGCTGGTCGAATAGGGCCAATAAAATCCAATGTCCGCGTGTGAAATGGCCAAGGTGTTCCCAATGCATGCAAGTCTACATCAGGAGCGTGTACAAGGTTGCCTTTAAACTGACATTCTTGGCACCTTTTGACCTTGGTGCGACAGTCTGCTTCCATCGTGGGCCAAAAATAACCAACAGTAAGGAGTTGTCTGCATATCTTCTCGCCTCCTTGGTGCTCCACTTGATGGGACAAATCCTTCACTTCTTACGCTTCTTGGCTATCCAAACATCTGAGCAGATTCCCCTCATGACCTCTGCGCCAGAGTATGTTTTCTTTCACCACATACCGAGTTGCCTTCCTTTAGAGCTTTTCATCTTCTTTTCTCTGAGTTGGTTCAATTCCTTCCTTCAAATAGTCAAACAGTGGCTTCCTCCAATCTGTATCGTCATCGATTGCAGCAATTTCTAATGAATCTTTGACCAATGCGCAATTCTCGTAGTTCCCTTGAATGATTGCAGCATATGTTGACATTTCTGGCCAGTGAATCCCATATCTCTGAGCTTTTCTATAAATGGACACTTCATTTTCTCCGCATGAGTGTTAGTGGATTTTCTCTAACAGTGCCTGCCCTTCTTTCTGCGAGACACATTGCATGAGCACTCCTCCTGTTCCCTTAAAGTAGAGGGAATTATCGTGCACACAGAACCTCTTTGTGGATGCCCAATTTTCTTTGCTCGTTCCTTCTGCAATCGCATTCAATATTGTCCTTCTCCAGTCCTCAACTTCGACAGGCTCCTCTTTGCATAGCTCTTGTGCTAGAGATGGAGTGGTTCTGACTTCGATCAAAACCCTTGGAGGGCACTTGTCAGCATTCATTTTGGACCCCAAGGTAGCTAAGGCATCCGCGTGTCAGTTGTCGGCCCTAGGAGTATGCTCATACTTGACATCATGGAGCTGCTGCACTAACCTCTGAACCATAGTCCTGTAAGTTAGTAAGTTGATTTCCTTTAAACCATACTCGCCTGAGGCCTGTTTGACAATGAGCTTCGAATCTCCCATGACCATCAAGTTGTTTACTTCCAATGCCTTAGCTGCGAGGAGCCCTGCAATTTGAGCCTCATATTCTGCCTCATTGTTAGTGACTGGGAAATCTAGATTTGTTGACATTTGGATGACTTCTCCATCTGGCTTAGTCAGGACAACACCAATTCCTCCTTGTTTTCTTGTTGATGACCAATCGAAATGCAGCTTCCAATATAGTGATTCAATCGCAACCTCAGGTCCTTCTAGATCTTCCTCTGCCGTTGGCTCATGATTGTTCTCTGGGAATTGTGCCAATAAATCTGCCACTGCCTGAGACTTAATCGCTTTTGGACGAGCGAACGTGATATCATACTGCGAGATAGTCATGTACCACTTCGCTAGCCTTCCACAGGGAGAGGAATGACTCAACAAGTACCGGATTGGGTCACTCTTTGTGATCACCACGACTTTATGAGAAGCGAAATAATGCTTTAACTTTCCTATGACGAAAAATAAAGCCAGGCAGTGAGGCTATATGTCTGTGTACCTGGATTCAGCTGGCTGTACCACGCGAGAGATATAATAGATTGGTCTTTCTTGTCCTTCATGCTCTTGAGCTAACAGCGCCCCTATAGACCTCCTGGTCGATGTCAGATACAGCAGAAGTGGTGACCCCAATTGAGGCGCGATCATTACACGTGGTGATGTCAACAGGTCCTTCAGTTTCTCGAACGTGGCCTGATTATCTTTTGTCTAATCATACACAACATTTTTCTTGAGGAGATCACCGAAACAGTAGGTCAGTTCTGCGATCGCTGGTACATCTTCGCAGATACGACAACTTTCCGAAGAATGTCTTCAAAGTGCTTTGTTTGTGGGGTGCCACCATGCTTGTGATGCCTGTAATGTTCGCAGGATCGGGCTCAATCCCATGGAGGTGGATCACACACCCCAAGAATTTCCCGGAAGTCACCCCAAATGCGCACTTCATCGGATTCATCTTCAGTTGAAATTTCTTGCACCTTTCAAACACTTTACGTAGATCTCCCATATGATATGCTTCTTCCCTTGACTTGATGACCAAATCATCAACGTAAAATTCAACTTCCTGATGCATCATATCGTGGAAATTAGCCATCATGGCACGGTGATAAGTCGCACCCGCGTTTTTCAATCCAAAGGGCATAACCGTGTAGTTGAAAACCCCAACTGGCGTGATCAACACAGTTTTTCTCGCATCTTCAGGGTCCATCTTGATTTGATTATACCCACTGAATCTGTCCATGAAACTGAACATCCGGTGACTTGCGGTAGAGTCGATGACCAAGTCTATGTCTTGTAATGGAATGTCGTCCTTGGGGCAGAAGCGGTTGAGATCTCTGAAGCCCACGCAGATGCGAAGCTGCCCATTTTCCTTGACAACCGGCACAATGTTGTCCAACCAAGTAGGGTGGTGGTTGGGTTCAATGAACTTGGCGCTCAGCAACTTAACTATTTCCTCTTTGATATTCATGTTGATCTCTGGCCTGAAACTCCTTGCACTCTGCTTTACCGGCTTGGACCCTGGGACAACATCCAATCTATGCATTGTCACTCATGTATCAAGGCCAGGCATCTCGTTGTATTCCCAGGCGAACACATCTTTGTACTCTGTGAGAAGCTTTAACAACTTTTCTTCTCCTTCGCCCTTGAGATCCGCACTTAAGAACACGGGCATCTTTTTTGCTTCAGATGGGCTTAGGAATACCTCCTTTAGCTCCTGCTTTTGTGGCTTTGGTTTGTCTTCCATGCATTCAGGCGCTTCTCCCAATTTCTCCTTCGACGAGTCCCGCTTCAGTTTCACCTCTCCGGGTGGTCGCTCGAATTGATTGATATGCCCAGGGATATCCCCATGCTGAGGTGGGGGTACCCCCGCGCGCCTTCATATGCGGTAGCATTTCTTCCCATTAGAGTAGAAACTTTTTATCTCTTTTCCTTTGTTTTCATGCTTCACTACCCTTTTTAGGGTGTACACGTTCTTCTTTTGATAAGCACTCTTTGGCACCTCTATGCACGCAGGAACCTTCTCCTTGATATTTTCCCTTGTCACCATCACTCCTGCCGGTGACTGATCCTTGATATCCTCCCATAGAGTCAAATGGGTTGGCTTAAATGGCGCAGGAGTCTATTCGTCCGCCATCTCGGTGAACCATACTTCCTCAGTCAGGTGCGCTTCATTCAGGTTGAATGGGTTTGTCGAAGCTGGTATCTCAACTACCCTGCCATTCCAAATGGCCTTCATCACCTGGTGTGATGTTGAGGGTACTGCGTCAAAACGATGGATCCACGCCCGACCAATGATCATGTGGTATGTGGTGTTCGCATCAATGACGTAAAACTTGGAAGAACACTTTATCCTTCCTATCTGAAGTCCCAGGCGAATCCAGCCCACTGTCATCCTTGAATCGCTTCCGAATCCCATTAACGAAGATGGGCTCCTGAAAATTTTCTTTTCGAGAATTCCTGCTAACTTCAGGGTGTTGAGCGAGGCTACATTGACGGCCGCTCCTCCATCGACAAACGCACTTTTAAACTCAACATCATTGATCACTGCTGTGACATAAAAGGGCTTCTGATGGCTCGCATCCGTCTTCTTATCTGATTCAGAAAAAGCCATTATCTTCTCAGTTGAGCGAGAGGCCCTTACAACTCTTCCATTGGAAACCACTATATCCTCCTCAAAGTCCTCTGCCACTCTGAGGATCGCCTTTGTCATCTCCTTGTGGCATTTTTCTAAAAAGTTCATTTCATCAAAGAAACTTCTGAAGCCGTGTGATCCCTTCATCATGTCTGCGCGTGAGTCCTCCGTGTCCATGCTATAGTCTTCCTCATCATGGAATTCGGCTACAACAGGTAGCCCATCCTCTGCGATCTCTTCGAGGTCCATAATAGCAATCATGGCCACCTCCTTGTCTTTTGGCTCATGTTCTGAATGGGCTGGTAGGGGATTGTTGCGCACATCCTGCCTTTGCTCGCTGATGACCAGCTCCCCTCCCTTAACCTTCTTGTTTACAAGCCACTTGAGCTTCTTGCATTCAGATGTTGGGTGCATGACTTTACCATGGCACTCACACCACTTTGGATCCCTTAGTTGCTCCCTAGTGGGTGCCCTTTCGAGCTGAGGTAGGATCCCATCTTTACGCCACTGTTTGCAGAGGTCGATGACCTCCTCAATGGAGCATGGTAATGGCGGGACATCTGTGGTCGAACTCTTGTGCTGTTTATGCGGTGAGACTGTATTGACTTCAGCCTCGCGTCCCCTCTTATAGTTAAACCTGCCAATCCTAAAGGTCGATCCTCCCGGGGATCGCTCAGTAGCATGCTTCTTCCTTTGCCTTTCCACTATTGGCTCTATATTCTTGGTGCAGTCAATTAACTTAGAAAAAGTAGGCATTTTCAAGTTAATCAACATACCTTTGTACTCGTCTCGCATTCCGTGGAGACATATCTCGACGAGCCGAATTTCAACCACCTCATCTCTGCATTCTAGCGATTTGGCCCTGAATTTCTTGATAAATGCAACTCCTTCTTCATCACGCTTTTGATACATACACGACAAGTGAATCATCGTGACCTTCTCCTCCATCTGAAAGAACTTGGTATGGAGCTTTTTGACCATGTGACACGCTCCAACTGTAAGTGTACAGTTTTCGTGTGTAGTAATATTCGGAAATCCGGGTTATCGAACCCAAGGGACTTTGTTAAATCAGTTCTTATGTCTAACCTTACGTGGGCAAGTCGCAAAATGGTTTTATTTTCCTAAATTTACTAGAATGAAATAACAAATCTCAATTAACTATGAGTTTCTTCACAATTAACGAAGACAAGAATCGTAAGAGGTTTTCTTATAAAAGAGACAAGTGCTGGGAATTCTTCTTGTGGATCACTAGGGGTGCTACGAATGTTGTCTTGATCTTTGGAACGCAAATACGCTACTCTTATCAATCGAGCATCCTACAAATTACCGAGTTACCAAGCAATTTGCCTACACTTATGATCAATTTAGACCGAGTTACCAAGCCTAATTCAATTATAAGCATGCATTACTGGACTTTAATCTACTCTTTGATCCTAATTAACACTACTCAGTTACGAGATAATGATACGAATAGGTGGTTATCTTGATTTACCGACTAGATCTCATGGATTTACCACAAAAGTTCTAATTTAGTTTGCTCCTACGTTAGCTACTCGCAAGAACAGTGAAATAATCAAACACAAGATAATCATAATAAGAGGAGAACGTATAACATTAATCCAAAGAACTAATCAAAGCATCAAAACATTCATTCAAGAAAACCCTAGCTTTCCAACAAGTAATTCCCAGCAATAAAGGGTTTAGCTACGACTACACATGATCAAATCAACAAGTTCAATGATCATAAACAAAAACTAGAGAGAAAGAGAAGAGAAAATATCCAAACAATGCAATCCTTAGCTCCAAGTTGATGTCCCATCCTTCAATAATGCGTCTCCCCTATGAAAATATGACCTAATATGTCTATAATACGTTCTCTAAGAGTCCCGGGTCAATTAGGAAAGTTTTAGGCATCGTTTCCTTAATTTTGGCCGCCTCTGCACAGTGTCTTTGTAGGAAGACTTTTCTTTTCGTAGGAAGGTCATCCTGTGAAGACTTTTTCTCTTCGTAGGAAGAGTCTTCGTACGAAGACTTTTTTCTCTTCGTAGGAAGGTCTTCACAGATAAGTACTGCAAGCTGTTTTGGGAAGACTTTTTTAGCAACTCAAAATTTGGCTAAGTATAAATTCTTCCTACGAAGACTTTTGTCTTCCTACGAAGACAATCCTGAATAGCTCCAAAAACATCATTTTTTGCCGTTTTTTCGCGTCTTTGATCGTGCCTTTGCTTTCCGAAGGATATCCTCGACCTCGAGACTCCTTTAATGCTATAAAACATTCCCAAATTCCGGCTAACCCTTCATTCATCAATTTAGCTCCTCGAAAGGCGTGTTTGGCATATCCGGATGCTTTTGGCCGCATTTTATCTCTTTGAGCATCCTTTTTTACGTAAATTTTTCGTCCGGACTCCGATTAATGTGATTTCTGAATCTTGGATTCCTTTTGCGATGTAGACTTCCTCCATGTAGAGAAATTCCCGTTTCCAGACCATTTTCTTATTTTTCTCAATTATTGCCCAATATTTGGCGAAAACATCCAAAACGCGCCAAATTCGTCTTTTCTTCTATTCCGAAGCTCGTTTCTTCTCTCCACTTGATGCGAAGATCAAATGTGATAAATTATCAAAATCAAACTCAAAACCATTAGGAAACGCCCGGATTGTGAATTAAAGCTCAAAAACATCCAAAAGTGCATTTTCTTTATATTTTGGCTCAAATCTCGTCAATTTGCACCAAAACGCACACAAATAACAATGTAAAGTGCACGTAGGATAACTCTTATTAAGGAGTTATCAAATACCCCCACACTTGCCATTTGCGCGTCCCGAGCAAAGTCTCATCTACTGCATCTAACTATCTACTAGCCGACAAGACTCAAACGACTCTAACACGATTCACGACACAAATAATGCAGCAAGATGATGCAAATGAAAATCTAGAATCGATCTTACAAATATAAAAACTTTTAAATTCTTTCTTTTTATGAGATCAGGCTGTTGGGTTTTGACGTAGGTAACGCAGCGGAATAAAAAAATTTAATCCTACTCAAATCCCACCAAGGATCACAGGAAGAGACATCATAACATGATAAGAGACATAGTAATGTGTACCTTTGGTTTGAGAGATCACACGAAGAATGATGTCATCGTCTTTACGGTTGATCCACGTCTAGAGGTGAGATCTAGATTCTTCCTTCTCAAGTGATAGCTTGGACCGGAGGAAGAGGGAAGAACGAATCAAGCAACGAGGGACAAAGGAGGGTTTCGGACCTCATCTTTGGCGCCGACGAGAAGGGGGCGGACGGGCTTAGGGGCGGCGGCCTCTAAGCTTGTCTTGCTCTCTCTCTTTTCTTCTCTCCCACTCTCTTGTCTAATAACATTGGTGGGAAGGAAGGTAGAGCCTCCTTTATATAGTCCAACAACTCCTTGTAGCATAGGCATACTAATTAGACCACATAAACCAACTATTCTAGAGGCAAATCCATCAAGCCAATGACCTCTAGCAACATTAGTAGTAAACCATGTACTATAAAGAGTTGATTTCTTACCAATGGATTTCTTCTTTTCTGAGTAGATCTGTAGTGCCTTTTATATGTTCTCATCTTCTTCATATTTTGTTTCATCCTCTGTAACCTTTTCCTTTCCTTTGCCCTTGTCTGCTTTGTCAGCCTTCTTCTTTGACTTCTTTGGTTTACCAATCTGAATACCCTTCTGTTTCTCTGGTGCAGTCTCCACTGTCTTCTTCTTCTTCTTATTGCTAGACACTGGGGTTTCATCCTTCTTGGCCTTCTTCTTGTGAGGAGGAGGGGCTATATCTTCTACAGTAGGATTTTTTGAACTGGAGTCCAGACTAATGGTCCGAACCTCTTCCACAATGGCTTTTCTTTTCTTCTCTATTGCAGCCTTTGATCCACCAGCCATCTTGATTCTGTATGATGCTCTTCTGGTGCTCATTAGGGTTTGGAGAATAAGAGAGAGGTAGGATAGATACGAATGAGAGAAATAAGGAAGAAGATAAATAGAAGAGAGTTTCAGTTTGAAAAGGAAACAAAATATTTTCTCTGATCTTTGAAGATCTTGATGAATCAGAAAGATTCAAAATTGTGTGTGCCGTTGGAAATAATACTATTTTGGCTGAAAAGGGGTTCTTCAAAATTGAGGGGCAACATTGAGAAATTATATACAAAGATAACACCCGACATTGAAAGATCCAGAATTATTGACTAATTAACGTGCAGTCTTACTTTCAAGGCTTTGGAAAGGGTTTCAAGCATTGTTTTAAAAACCAGACCGGACCGGCCTGTTCAACCCGTTCGACTGGTGAACCGGTGGGTAGCCAGTCCGGTTTACCTAATGAACTCTGCATGCAGAAAAATGGTCAAAGCCGGTCAAAAACCGGCAGTTTTTGCCGGAACCGGCGAACCGCACTGTTCCGACCGGTTCTACCAGTTTTTCACAAAAATTGAAAATCCAAACTTATTCAACAAATCTCTCGCCCTCAACCCTCAGCCAGTCGATTATCTCTCTAAATATCTGAAGCGAACTGAGTACAGTACGCAGAAGAGAGAACTGCCGATTGAATCAAGCTACACGATGCCGCCATGACACACTTCAAGTATAATGGACGCCCTTGTTTTGCAAGAAAGCAGTGGAAAAGCAATCGAATCAGGAGAGAAATTGAGCAGTGTGAGAACTGAGACCATTGAGTGGTGGGGGAGAGAAGGACATGAAGAGGAAGAGGATATGAGGAGAGATACTAGTAACAGATAAGGTGAGAGGTTATGCACAGTGGATAAGAACAAAGAAAAGAAAGGATTCAAAGTTGCCACGTTTTGTTGCTGCATCATACTAAGAGAAAACCAAATGTTTTTTTAAGCTAATTTTATTGCCACCATAGCCTATGCTTGCTTAAAAATGTTTCTGTTATTCTCAAAAACAAAACAAAAAATGTTTATGTTGATGCTATAAGCACTGTAAGTTATTTTAATTTTTGCTCATAATTCCTTTTTATTAGCTCTATTATATTATTTAAATTAAAAGTTAAATATATGTTCGTCATTCATAATACATCATTTTTTCAAGATAATTTTATTTTTATCTATAAATAAAAATAATATTTATATATTTAAAATAACGAGGGTTCAACCGGTCCAACCACTGGTCCAACCGTGAACCAGTGTATCACCGGTTCGATGGCCGGTCCGGTTCTGAAAACTATGGTTTCAAGGACTTGAAAAGCTATTTCATGTAAAGCACAAATACTCAAAGATTTGAAAGGATTTTCAAGGCTTTGAAAATCTCAGTTCAAACCTTTGAAACACGTAATACTTACGTGATTCTCCCCCTAAACCAAAGCCTCCTTATTTAGCATGCCTAATTCCAATCTTAAGGCTGAGAATCTTTCATCTGGCAATGGTTTAGTGAATATGTGCAAATTGCATGTTAGTAGAAACAAATTCAAGACCAATATCACCTTTCTCTACATGATCTCTGATGAAGTGATGTCTAACATCAATGTTCTTTGTTCTTGAATGGTGAACTTGATTCTTTGTAACTGAAATTGCACTTGTGTTACTTGATAGGTATATCTTTGAAATCAAATCCAAGATCTCTAATTTGTTTTGCTAACCAAAGTACTTGAGAACAACAAGATCCAGCTGCTATGTATTCACCTTCAGCTGTTGATAGTTCATCTGAGCTTTGCTTCTTTGAATACCAGCTGATTAAAGATGATCCAAGAAATTTACAGCACCCTGATGTACTCTTTCTGTCAACTTTGTATCCTGCAAAATCAGCATCTGAATAGCCACACAAAATGAAGTTAGAATGTTTAGGATATCAAAGCCCCAAGTCTTTGGTACCATTGAGATATCTAAAAATTCGTTTAACTGCATTCAAGTGTAATTCTTTAGGATCAGCTTGAAATCTAGCACACATGCACACACTGAACATGATATCTGGTCTACTAGCTGTGAGATAGAGTAATGATCCAATCATACCTCTATACTCTATTTGGATTGAGACATATTATACTTGCTTAGCAAGTCCTTTGTGTACTTTCTTTGATGTAGGAAAATCCCCTTCTTCATTTGGTGAATTTGGAGTCCAAGGAGGAAGTTTAATTCTCCCATCAAGCTCATTTCAAATTTCCTGCTCATAAGACTTGAGAATTCCACACACAAAAGATCATTAGTAGCTCCAAACAGAATATCATCAACATAAATTTGAACTACAAGCATATATTTCTCAAGAGTCTTTATGAAAAGGGTTTTGTCTACACTTACTCTTTTTGAAATCATTTTAAAGTAGAAACTTTGACAATCTTTCATACCAAGCTCCTGGAGCTTGTTTTAAACCACAAAGACCTTTGTGAAGTTTGTAAACATTATCTGGAAACTTGTCATTTTTTAAACCTGGAGGTTGAGCAACATAAACTTCTTCTTGCAGATAACCATTTTCAAAAGCACACTTCACATCCATTTGAAACTGTTTCATGTTTTTGTGAGATGCAAGTGCAAGTAGAATTCTAATTGCTTCTAACTTGGCAACAGGAGCAAAAGTTTCTTCATAGTCAATACCTTATTCTTAATTGTAGCCTTGAGCTACCAATCTAGCTTTTGTTCCTGATTACCTTTTCATTCCCATCTAACTTGTTTCTGAATACCCATCTGGTGCCAATGACAGACTGATTTCTTGGTGGAGGAACTAGGTTCCAGACCTTGTTCCTTTCAAACTCATTGAGTTCACTTTGCATAGCTATAATCCACTCTTCTTCTTGTGATTCTTCCTTCACAGTTTTAGGCTCTACAAGAGAAATAAAAGCATTAAAAGCACAGATATTTTTCAATTGTGATCTAGTCTGTGTACCAATGGTTGGATCAAAAATAATGTTATCAGCAGGATGAGATGATAGATATTTGAATCTCTTTCTTGGTGCCCATGGTTTAGGCTCTTCAGTTTGTTTCTCATGTCTCTAAGAACTTGAAGTAGTAGCTTGTTCTCCTGTTTTCTCTGGAGATTGTATTTCAATGCTTTGAATCTGTGTTTCAAGGCCTTGAAAATGCCTGTCTTGTTCCAGTGACATTTCCTTGGATCCTTTTGAGGATTCTTCTTCAGTATCTGAGTCATGCTTATTCAGATTGAGACCTTTAAAACCATCACTCAAAGAACCATCATAGCTTTCATCAAAAATAACATGAATGCTTTTTTCAACAAGCTTGGTTCTCTTATTATAAACTCTATAGGCTTTGCTTGTCTGTGAATAACCAAGAAAAATACCTCCATCACTTCTTGCATCAAACTTACTAAGATTGTCCTTACCATTATTGTGGACAAAACATGTACAGCCAAAAGGTTTGAAGTAAGAAATGTTTGGCTTTCTTCCTTTGAACATCTCATAGGGGGTCTTCTTCAAGATAGGTCTGATCAAGCATATGTTAAGAATATAGTTTGCTGTATTCACAGTTTCTGCCCAATAATACTTTGGCAACTTGTTTTCCAGAAGCATTGTTCTTGACATGTCATCAAGAGTCATGTTCTTTCTTTCAACAACTCCATTCTGTTGAGGACTTCTAGGAGCAAAAAATTTGTGAGATATGCCATGCTTACAACAGAATATATCAAACTCAAGTTGATCAAACTCTCTACCATGATCACTTCTGATTGAAGCAATAGGTAGGTTTTTCAAAGTTTGAAGTTCTATACAAAGTTTTGAAATTTCAAAGAGAGCTTCAGATTGTTCTTTTAGAAACATTACCCAAGTGTATCTAGAGAAGTCATCAACAATAACAAGCATGTACTTCTTACCCTTTGGAGTTGGGGTTCTCATAGGACCACATAGATCCATTTGCATCAGTTCAATGGGTCTAGTAGTACTTCAAAGTTATTTGGCTTGAATGAGCTTCTAGTTTGCTTACCTTGTGCACATCCCTTGCATACTTCTTCATCTTTGAACTTGATACAGGGTAAGCCTCTTACTAAGTTCTTGGAGACTAACTTGTTCAAGGTATGCAAGCTAATATGTCCCAACTTTCTGTGCCAAATCTTTGAATCTTCTTTCAAGGCATTGAGACACTTCAAGTTTTCACCTGCAACTTTGTTAGTCTGAAAAGTATAAACATTGTTTGATCTAGAGGCTGTGAGGATGCAATTTCCAGATTTCTCATTCGGCACCATACACTTCTCTTTATCAAAGATAACTTCGTTGCCATTGTCACAAAGTTAAGATACACTAAGAAGATTAAATTTCAAGTCATCAACTAGATATACATCAGAAATGAAATTTTCAGAATCTATACCAACTTTACCAATACCAAGAATGTTGCATTTGCCTTTGTCACCAAGTGTAATTGATCCTTCTGATTGCTCTTTCAGTTCTGAGAATAGAGATTTCTTTCCACACATGAGTCTTGAGCAACCACTGTCCATAAACCACTTTTTCTCTTTGATCTTGGTGACATCCTGCAAACACCATTCACTGCCTTACCCAGATGTTAAACCAAGTGTTGAATTTAGATTCATATTCAGGGTTAACCATGTTAGGTGGTCTAACCCCTTAAGAACCCAAATTTGTCTAACTTGTCCTTTGAGTTGGAAGGGAAAAGTGTTCCTCATAATGTGAGGGTCTCTTCTTCTAAAAGGACAATTCATTTTAACATGACCAATCTTATCGCAGTAATGGCACTTGGGAGATGTTTTGCTTCCAGCTTTCACAAATCTGGTATTGTTTTTATTTGGAAAGTTTGGATTGCATCCAATACCAATTTTGTGAACAGACTTCAAGCTACCTCCAAGAATCAAGTTCAAGTTGTGTTATGAGCCTGCAAGTCTAGTTTTGACCAATTTAGATTCTTGAAGTTTCTCAGTCAGAGTATTCTTTTTTATCCAATTCATCAACTTGATGTCTTAGATTAACAAGACTGTCACTCAAGAGAGAGTTCTCAGGGACTACTTCCTTGACTTGTGTTTTCAAGGCCTTGAAATCACTGTTAGTTTTCTTCTGAGAGATTTCAAGATTCTGATTCAGACAAACAAGATGTAATTTTTTTTTCTTGCTCATGAACTTTTTCTTTCAAAACTCTAATTTCTTTCTGATAGTCCTCTTCATTTAAAAGCATTGTTCTAAGATAACTAGAGAGGGTTTTTATTAGTTTTGAAATTAAACAATTTACCATTACCTCTATGTTCTTTTCAAAAATTTCATCATGCTTGGCCGTAAAGCATAGGTTGGCATGTTCTTCTTTAGATTCAGAGTCACTTGATGTATTTGACTCACTCCATGAATCTATCATAGCTTTCTTTCTTCTATCATGATCTTTCTTCTGAAAGTTCTTGATTTTCTTGTGTGGACAGTCTCTGATCAAGTGTCCTGCATCACCACACTCAAAGCAATTCATGACTTTAGGCTTATTATTATGTAAAGAAGACTTACCTTTGTAGTCTTTGCTACTGGAGGATCTGTGTCTTTATCTATTGAAGTCCTTGTTTCCAAAGCTTTTCTTCATTTTAAGAATTCTGGTCAAGGCTTTGGAAATCAAAGCAATTTGATCTTCATCATCATCCTCAGTTTCATGGCTTTGAACTGTCTCATTCTCCTTAGCATTGAGAGCCAAGTTCTTAACACCTTCAGGTAGTTCTCCATAAATTGCTTCCCTTGTAGGTCATCACGTTGAAGTGATGAGAGACTTGAGCTTCTTCAGTGGCAGTAGTCTTTGGTTCCCATTTTGCCTTTCGAAGACTTCTTAGAATCTTCCTCACCTTCTCTTCATTGGAAATATGTGTTCCCAGTGAATCAAGGTTGTTGACAATGTCAGTGAATCTTTTGAACATGTCTCTAATTGACTCATATCCATTCATCTTGAATAGCTCATATTGCCTGAGATATATGTTGATCTTCGTTTGCTTGACTTGGCTGGTTCCTTAAAAAGTCACCACAAGCTTATCCCATATCTCTATGTTGATCTTCTGGATGATAGTCCAGAGTTCCATATCTTGATCAATAATGAACATTTTCATCAATGCTTTCCAGTGGACAAAATTACCTCCACAGAATAGAGGAGGTATGTTAGCAGCTCTTCCCTGTGAGAAACCACCATCACCTACAGTACTCATAATCACAAAATGGTTAAATCTATGCAGTGAAACAAGCTATGATACCAATTAAAGGGGTGTACAGTAGGTAGAAATGCAGGATCAATACTCTAGAACGGAGGGGGGTTGAATAGAGTATGAAGACTTTTGCGAAAATTTGCTAAAGTAGTGGCTTAGGAAGATTTGTAAAGAGATCCAAGGCCTTCAAATGAGTTTCAATCCCTTGGAATAAAACAGTTAGAGTGAAAGGAAGAATAAGTCTATTTCAAGGCCTTGAAATGAGTTTCAATCCCTTGAAATGAAACTGTTTTGAATGCTGCAAAAGTTCTAAGTTTGTAACAGAAAAGTAAATGCAAGAGACACAAGATATATAGAGTTCAGTCCACTTGGACCTACATCTCTACCTCAGGGATCTTCTCCCTGAAGGATTTTCAACTCAATTCTTATTAATCAACAGCTAAGCCCTAGATCTCAAGAACAGAGATATACCTTACTCTGTTACAACTTGTGGTTCTCACTAACCTATCTAGTACCTGCTCTAGCTATCTGATTCACTAAGAATTCTCTATTTTTCACCTTGAACAATCCTTTAGAATGTAACGAGAAGTATTATATGAATGATATACAAATAAAGCTCAGAAGAACACAGGAAATGAAACTGCTGTGAGAGTGCAATGTTCTTCTGAGAATTGGATTGAGAATTTGATCTGCTTCTTTGTTGCTTGGCAATCCATGAATGTGTTTGAGACTAGCTTTTTGTCCGTTGAGTTGTCTTTAAAATTTTTCAAACTGAGCTCCTTATATACAACTTATTTGATATGCAAATCTTTAAGATTTTCAGCAACAAACTTTCCTATTTTGTAGGCAACAACTTGACTTCTCTAACAGTCTTCTCCAACGGATAGTTGCTCAGTATCTTCAGGGATACTGATCTGATCTTTTCCATAAACATGTTGAGAAGCCATTAGAATCATTATATTGATTGCAGAATCAAATCAACCCAAAAATTCCTTCCCTGAAAAACTCAGGTTAGGAAATAAATCCTACAGAATAAGAAATAAACTTTCCCTGCAGAACGATGTCAAAACATATGGATTAGATTGTGTTAAACATGTCAAAATAGTTTCTCTTTCTTCATCAAGTGATAATAGATTAAACAGGGTTTTAGGAGTTCAAACAGAAACAGAAACTCCCCCTAAGTTCATGCTTATAAGTCTCAGTCAGTTTCAAGGCTTTGAAAGCTGTTACAAGGCCTTGAATCTATTTCAAGTCTTTGAACCATTGAAACTGCTTTGAACTTACAATCTATAAGGGTCGATTGGTGGCAAAAGGATTCAGACAGATTCATGGTACTAACGATGATGAAACCTTTTCACCAGTTGCAATGACCAAATCCATCCGAATCTTACTTGCTATTTCAGCTTACTACGACTATGAGATTTGGCAGATGGATGTCAAAATAGCATTCCTGTATGGGAATCTCCTAGAGGATGTGTATATGACACAACATGAGGGTTTTGAAGATCTAAATCAAGCCAAGAAAGTCTGTAAACTGCAACGATTCATTTATGGGTTGAAGCAAGCTTCTAGGAGTTGGAATCGACGTTTTGATGAAGTAGTCAAAGAGTTTGGCTTCATCAGAAATGAAGATGAATCTTGTGTCTACAAGAAGGTTAGTGGGAGCTTTGTTGCTTTTCTAGTCTTGTATGTGGATGACATACTACTCATTGGAAACGACATTCCTATGTTGCAATCTGTTAAAGATAGGCTAGGAAAGTGTTTCTCAATGAAAGACTTAAGTGAAGAAGCTTATATACTCGGTATCAAGATCTTTAGAGATAGATCTAAGAAGCTGCTCGGCCTAAGTCAAAGTACATATATAGAAAAGGTGTTGAAACGGTTCAACATGAAAGATTCCAAGAAGTTATTCTTGCCTATGTCGCATGGAATCACTCTTTCGAAGAGTGGTTGTCCTTCCTATGATATTGAGAAGGAAGTAGGTTTCCCTATACCTCGGCCATAGGATCCATCATGTACGCCATGTTATGTACTAAACCAGATGTGTCATATTCATTGAGTATGATAAGTAGATATCAGTCCAATCCAGGTGAGAGTCACTGGATTGCAGTCAAGAACATCCTAAAGTACTTGAGAAGAACTAAGAATGCATTCTTGATATTTGGAGGTGAGGAGGAGTTGCATGTAAGGGGTTACACGAATGCAAGCTTCCAAACCGACAGAGATAATTTTAGATCACATTCGAGGTTTGTTTTTTGCTTGAATGGAGTAGCGGTGAGCTGTAATAGTTCAAAGCAAGAGAGGCTGGTTAATTCTACAACAGAGGCTGAGTACATTGCTGCGAATGGTGCATCGAAGGAGGCTGTTTGGATTAGGAAGTTCATCACTGAGCTTGGTGTGTTTTCTAGCATTGCGGATCCAGTAGGGTTGTATTGTGACAACACTGGAGAGATTGCGCAATCAAAGGAACTCCTCACACCAGAAATCCAAGCACGTACTTAGGAAGTTCCATCTTATTCGAGATATTATCGAAAGAGAAGATGTTCAGATATGCAAGATTCCTACATATGAGAGACTCTCTGATCCACTTACAAAGCCGCTTGTTCAGCGCAAGCATGAAGGGCACACTAGGAGCATTGGCATACGAGATGCACCAGATTGGCTCTGGTGCAAGTGGGAGATTGTTGGAATAGATGCCTGTAGATAGTGCTTTCCAGACAGACAGATCTTGGCCACGTGGCGATCATACAGCACACCTAGTTGTGCTCCACACACACTGGATCACCACCCGCGCTGATCCACGTGGGGGCTGCGAGACAGGGCCCTCGCATACCACCACACGGGACTTGTAGGGACTTAGTGGTTTGGAGGCTAGAGTAAGTCCTGTCGCGCGCGAGCGACAATCAAGTCCGCGCTCGACCTTTAGTAACTGCTTTGAGAGATTTGTGGCACGAGATCCATAAACCCGGTCAACCTCATAACGGTTCCGGTATACGCGAACGAAGTGCGTAACGATCCCTATATATGCGGACGAATGTGCCGTTGTGGTTAAGGTAATTAAGCCGCCATTAATGGGCGCATTAACCCACTACAACGGTCATATTCTACACTATATATAGGATCGTTAACCCTTCCTTACATAAGACGAATCACCTGAACTACGCGGAAGCTCTGCCAAAATTCTGTCTCTCTCATATACAGTTGCCATTGCCTTACTCTCTCCCTACACACACTCTACTATTTCCGTGTTCTTTCTATTCCCTACTCTTGGTGTATATTGAATCTTCCTCAAAGGATTCTCTCGTACACATTTGGTGTACCCGACGTGAAACTTACCACTGCAAGTAACCATGTCTCACGAGGATGACGTTAGCAATAGATCTCCCTCTACTGAGACAACCTCGGGAGAGGAGACCCGTCACAATTCCGCGACCGCCGGCGGAACTCCGACTTTGGAGACTTTGAACGCCACTATCCAGAATCAGGCAAAGGCTCTCCAGGCTCAATCCGCACAGATGGATCGAATAATGGCTATTTTGGCAACCCTGGCCCCGAATCCGACATCGGGTGTTGCTGTCTCTCACGGAGGAGGAACCCCTACTACCCAGGGGACAGAGGTAGTACCTACGCCGCCTAACCCTCATTCGCAAACCCCACCAGCAATGGTGCAACCACCCTCTGTCCAGGGACAAACGGTCCAAATACCGTCCCTTACCTCACATATTCCCCAACCACCAACCGTTGCCTCCAATATCTCTTCACAGTATCCTTTGCCTCCTCCGCCGGCACCGCTAAACAACTTGACCTACACTCCTAGCCCAACTGCGGCCTATGTGTCCCCACCGACTGCAACTCTTCCTCCTGTTGCGGGAGGAAGTGCACCAGAGTGTATGACGTCGTTGCAGCGGCGCATAGAGACCTTCCTGGCCAATCAGCCTTTTTGCAGACACTATCATTCGAAGGTCGACAATGCCCCACCTATCCCACGTGAGATCTATCTGATGCCTAATCCCGCAGGGTATAAAGCTCCTAAGTGGTACAAGTTTGAAGATGTTAATGGAAATGCTCACGAGCATGTCATGCGTTTTATCGACTTAATCGGACCATATGGGGCCGACCCCAAGTTGCTGATGCTTGAGTTCCCAAAATATTTGGGGAACGTGGCCTACAAGTGGTACAGAACGCTGGAGGTTGGATCTGTCAAAACTTGGGATGAAATGGTTCAGAGGTTCTACACAAAATTCTTCCAGATGGAGGAGAAGGTTACAACGATACATCTCTCCCGTATGTATCAGAAGCGTGATGAGGATGGTGTTACCTTCATCAAGAAGTTCAGGACCAAATCCTTGGAGTGCAGAGATGAAGTGCTTGAGGGCAGGCTCGTGGAGATATGCCTGTAAGGCATGCGAAATGAGTACAAAGGTATGATAATCAACCTGCAAACTCCTACCTTTTCGAATTTGATTGAATGCACGAAGAACATAGAGCCTATAGTAGAAAGGCAAAAGAAGAAGCACGTCCCTGAGCGATCCTCAGGTGGACCCACTCTCAAGATTGGGAGGTTTAATTATAAGAGAGGACGCGAAGCTGGGATCAACACAGTTTTGCCACACAAGCAACCTAGGGTTGCCACTTCAGATGCACCGCCTCTACCATGTTCATTAGAAGAAGTGATTGATTTATGAAAGCAATGGCGCAAAGACGGGGTTTTGCCTCCACTCGAAAGAATATCCTCCAAGGAGATGATGAGGGATCCAAAGTGGTGCGAGTGACATGGAAAGATTATGCACCCCACAACTGACTGCAAGAAGCTTAGGCACATGGTGAGTCGAAAATGAAAGAAGGGGAGTTTATCTTTAGTGATCAGAGGCAGGATGTGCGCAATAATCCGTTGCCGGCCCATGCAGAACAGGAGCCGAAAGGCAAAGAGGTAGCCATGATTTCCATCATGGATCTTGAAGAGATTGCGGAAGATGGTCTGCCCATCATTGCTGAAGTTCACAACGACAAGGACTATAGCATAAACACGGAGGATGAGCGTGCTGACAGGATGAAGGGGTTGCATGGGTTCAGCAAATTCTTTGATGAGATGAACTTTTCGGAGAAATGCCGGAAAGAGATGACAAAAGCGATTCTAAGAGTAGAAGAAGACTTCGAGGAAGACATCGTGGTCTCCAATGGAAAAGTTGTTACGGCGTCTCGCTCTACGGAAAAGATTATGACTTTCTCCGCAAGTGAAAAGAAGACGGATTCGAGTCATTAGAAGCCCTTGTACGTAACAGCGGTGATCAATGACGTCAAATTCAAGAGGGCATTTATCGATGGAGGAGCAGCCGTCAACGTCGTTTCGCTCAACACTCTAAAATTGGCAGGAGTCCCGGAGAAGAAGATTGTCAGGCGCCCGTCCCCGCTGATGGGATTTGGAAGTGATTCCAGGATGACGATGGGCTGGATACGCCTGGGCATCCAGATAGGAAAGATCAAGTGCTCGGCCAAATTCTACGTCATTGACGCGAACACCACGTATCACATGATCATAGGGTGAGCCTGGATTCACCGTTTTAATGCGGTTCCCTCAACAGCTCACCAAGTGATGACGGCCATTTGGAATGGTAGAGTGGTAGAAATACCCGCTTCGGTAAATCCCTTTAATTTGAATGAAGCGCATCTCACTGAAGCAGTATGGTTTACCGAAATGGCGGATGAGCAAATGTCAGGGCCATTATCCGACTCATTTGCCTCGATGGGAGGACAAAGGATCAGTCACCAGCAGGAGTAATGGTGACGAGTGAAGATACTAAGGAAAAGGTATCCGCACGCGAAGAGTCATCGCAAGCCGCCTATCAGAGGAAGAATGTGTACACTTTGAAAAGGGTGGTAAAGCATGACCATAAGGGTAAGGAGATAGAGAGATTCTACTCCAATGGGAAGAAATGCTACCGCATATGAAGGTGTGCGGGGGTACCCCCATCCGAGCATGGGGATATCCCTGGGCAAATCAGTCAAATTGAACACGCTCCGGAGGCGGGCAAGCCAGAATCAGAGGTTTTGGAGGATAAACTAAAAGAAGCACCTGAGTGCATGGAAGACAAGCCGAGGCCTCAAAAGCAGGAATTAAAAGAGGTGTTCCTGAGCCCAAGCGAAGAAAAGAAGAGGCCTGTTTTTCTGAGCGCAGACCTCACAAGTGAGGATGAAGCAAGGTTGCTGCAATTGCTGACCGAGTATAAGGACGTGTTTGCCTGGGAGTATGATGAGATTCCAGGTTTGGACACGAGCGTGACCATGCATAGATTGGATGTCATCCCGGGATCTAAACCGGTGAAGCAAAGTGCGAGAAGTTTCAGGCCAGAAATAAATGTGAAGATCAAGCAAGAAATCGTCAAGCTATTGACTGCCAAATTCATTGAGCCGAACCATCATCCCACCTGGTTGGCCAACATCGTGCCTGTGGTAAAGAAGAATGGGCAACTTCGCATCTGCGTGGACTTCAGAGACCTCAACCACTTCTGCCCTAAGGACGACTTCTCGCTGCCCAATATCGATCTGCTCATCGATTCTACTGCAGGACACCGGATGTTTAGCTTCATGGATGGCTTCAGTGGATACAACCAGATCAAAATGGACCCTGAAGACGCACGGAAAACAGCGTTCATTACGCCGGTGGGGGTCTTCAACTATACAGTTATGCCCTTTGGACTTAAAAATGCGGGTGCAACTTATCAGCGAGCAATGATGGCTCTATTTCATGACATGATGCACCAGGAAGTGGAGTTCTATGTGGACGATCTGGTTGTCAAATCCAAAGAGGAAACGGACCATTTGGGCGACCTGCGGAAAGTATTCAAAAGATGCAGGAGTTTCCAACTGAAAATGAACCCCATGAAATGTGCATTTGGAGTGACTTCGGGGAAGTTCTTGGGATGCGTACACCGCCAAGGCATCGAGCCTGACCGCGTGAAAGTATCGGCAATCACTAGGATGACGGCGCCGCGCAATCAGAGCACTTTAAAGACGTTCCTAGGGAAACTATCTTACCTGCGGAGATTCATCCAGCAATCGCAAAAATAACTTTTTGCTTTGGCGATCTCCTCAAAAAGAATGATGTATACAATTGGACAGAAGAGCATGAAGCCGCATTTGGGAAGTTGAAGGACCTATTGACATCACCAAGGGTAATGATTGCCCCACAGCTTGGATCGCCACTTCTGTTGTACGTGACATCGACGAAGAAATCTATAGGGGCGCTTTTAGCTCAAGAATATGAAGGGCAGGAAAGACCGATCTATTACATCTCTCGCATAGTACAACCAGCCGAATCAAGGTACACAGACATCGAACGTCATTGTCTTGCTTTATTCTTTGTGATAGAAAAGTTAAGGCATTATTTCGCCTCGCATAAAGTTGTGGTGATTACGAAGAGCGACCCCATACGGTATCTCTTGAGTCACACTTATCCTTGCGGGAGATTGGCAAAATGGTACATGACCATCTCACAATATGACATTACATGTGTTCAACCACGAGCAATCAAATCGCAAGCGGTGGAAGACCTTCTGGCACAGTTCCCGGATAGCAGCTATGAACCCATGATCGAGGAGGAAATGGAAGGGCCTGAAATCTATGCAGTCGAGTCGCCAAATTGGAAGCTTCACTTCGATGGGTCATCTACAAGGAAAGGCGGCGAAATCGGAATTGTTTTGACTAAACCAGATGGGGAAGTCATCCAAATGTCCACAAAACTAGATTTCCCAGTAACCAACAATGAAGTGGAGTATGAGGCTCTCATCGCAGGATTACGTGCGGCCAGGGTGCTGGAAGTGAGCACTGAAGGTTATGGGAGATTCTAAATTAATTGTCATACAAGCCTCAGGCGAGTATGGGTTGAAGGAGGTTAATCTGCTACCCTATCGAACGTTGGTGCAAAAGTTTGTACAACAATTCTGCGATGTCAAGTACGAGCACACGCCTAGAGCTGATAATCGCCATGCTGATGCTCTGCGACAAATGCCCTGCGAGAATCTCAATCGAAGTCCGAACGACACCTGAATTGACAGAGGAGGCATGCGAGGATGAATCGATGGACGAGGAAGATTGGAGAAAATCGATACTGCGTGCAATTGCTGAAGGCACTAGCAAAGAAAGCTGGGCATCCACTAAAGGGTACTGCATACACGACAACTGCCTTTATTACAAAGGTCCGGGAGGAATACTCATGCGGTGCGTCTCGCAGCAAGAGGGGCAGGCGCTATTGGAAAAGATTCACCAGCATACCTGCAGGGAAAGTGAGGTATCGATATATCGAAAGGCCCAAAGATATGGGATTCATTGGCCAGACATGTCCACAGCTGTCGCAATCATTCAAGGAAATTGTGAAAGCTGCACATTAATCAAGGACTCTTTGGAAATCGCTCTAGTTGATGATGAAACAGATTGGAGAAAGATACTCTTTGACTTTGTGACAGATGGAATCGAGCCCGATCAAAGAAAAGAAGCAGAGAAACTTAAAAGAAAAGCGGCACGATATGTGGTACAAGAAAACATACTCTGACGAAGGGGCCATGAGGGGAATCTACTCAGATGCCTAGATACCCAAGAGGCACAAGAGGTGATGGACTTATCTCACCAGGTGGAGCATCAAGGAGGCGCGAAATTATGCAGACAACTCCTTACAGTTGGTTATTTTTGGCCCACAATGGAAGCGGATTGCCGCACCAAGGTCAAAATATGCCAGGAATGCCAATTTAAGGGTAATCTCGTGCATGCTCCTGCTGTATATTTACATGCATTAGGAACACCATGGCCATTTCATACCTGGGCTCTAGATTTTATCGGCCCCATTCGACCAGCCTCGCATGGGAACCAGTTTATCTTGACCGCGACCGAGTTGTTCACCAAGTGGGTGGAAGCAGTACCGCTCAAGACAGCAAATGCACTCGCAGTGGTCAATTTCGTTCAAGAAAACATCATATACCGGTTTGGAATCCCTAATACAATCCTCTCAGATAATGGCACTCCTTTTGTAAATCGCCAGGTGGCCGCGAAACTGGCGGAATACAACATAAGGCAAGTCTGTTCTACTCCTTACTATCCAAAAGGGAATGGTCAAGCAGAAGCAACCAACAAGACGCTGCTAAGGGTTTTGAGTAAGATGGTCGCGGATGATCACAAAAAGTGGGCCAATTCTTTAAATTTTGCTTTGTGGGCATATTGCACTTCACCAAGGACCCCCACAGGAGTCTCTCCGTTCCTTCTATGCTAGGGAGCTGAAGCCGTTGTACCGGCGGAAGTGAAAGTTAACTTTGCGAGATTAGCCTTTCATGCCTTGTATGAAAATCAACGTGATCATGACTTGATTCCATTGGAATAGAAGCGCGAACAAGCTAAGCGGGCTAACAAGAGGTAAAAGGAGAGGATTGCTCGAGCGTACAATAAAACAGTCCAACACCGAGACTTTGCGGTTGGGGACTTGGTTTTACGAGCTTCGGATCATTGCATGCAGGAAGCAGCTCATCCAAAGTTCGTGGCTAACTGGGAAGGGTCGTTCGAGGTTAAAGAAGTTTTTGACATTGGTTACTGCACCATACAGAGGCTTCATGGGACTGCAACAACCTCAAGCCCGATCAATATGTGATGGATCAAAAAGTATTATCCTTAGCCTCTCTCTTTATATTTGATTCAAATGTCTGAGGGATTTTATGTCTAGCCCTCCAATGAATACATGCGTTGTTTCTTACCATATGAGGAACTTGTAGTCGTGTCCGCCCCATATGAGGGTTCTTTAATAAAAGAATTCTCGCAAATGAGAAGAATTCTATTATCTTGATTGTCTCTATCATTTTATTTGCTTGTTTGCTTACTTATGACAAAAGCCTATCTGCCTAGATAGCAGCAATAGCATGCGATCCAAAGTCTATATGCTGAGATCGCAGCAATATGATCTTAAGTGATCTGAAAGCCTATCTGCCGAGATAGCAGCAATGTTGAAATATGATCTTAAGTGATCTGAAAGCCTATCTGCCGAGATAGCAGCAACAGTAACAACGCTCTTGTGCGAGCAAAGCCTATCTGCCGAGATAGCAGCAATACTGGAATATGATCTTAAGTGATCTAAAAACCTATTTGCCTAGATAGAAACGCTTTTGTACAAGCAAAGCTTATTCGCCTAGATGATGACAACATTGAATCATGATCTTAAAACGATCTACAAGACTATCTGCGTAGATAGCGCCATAACAACAACGCTTTGTGCGATACAAAGTTTGCTTGCTTAAGATAGCAAATTATTCAGACGATATCCGAATGCAAAACGCGAAGGAAACATAACTTGTTTCGTCATATAGCAAACACGCATGCGAGAACTCAATTTGTTGTATTAAATAAGAACAGCAAATGACAAAGCGTATTTCATTAATAGTCAAAGTGACTTACAATTTATCTGTCTAGATAGCAGCTTATAAGCACAAGCTTATACTAAGGAAAATTCCTACTCTAAAATGAACGGCCTACGGGTCCGAACAAGAGCTATGTGACGGGACGCTATCGTCAAGGTCCTAGATCAGAACAAAGCTTTTGATTGATCTTCTGCCCAAGAGACATGCCAGATGAACCACATGTCCTGAAGACTGCAGACGTGAAGAACAAGTGGAGAACAACTCCTGGGCACGAAGCTTATTGTGCAGAAAGACGAGCACCATGGCTCGTCGCACCTTGTTCAAAACAATGGTGGAAAATAGTTATCCTCCAGGAAAGCTAGAGGAGAAACACACCATACATTACGATTCGGTAAAGAGGTCAGTACAGGACCGTGCCTCGCCGGAAGGCCACCGGAGATACGACCTGCAAACATAATAGACAAAGAAGAATCTTTGCAGAAGCATGAAATATTATGCAAATCTTCTTCAAGAAGATTGTGAAGATCAGTAAGCTTTAGAAAGAAGATCTTGGGAGTTGTTTCTATGGAACAAGGCAAAAACTCAGGTTTCACAGCCTTAAATCGACATAAATCAACAAAGGAAAAGCATTGATGCCAGCAGTCGTAAGGACTCATGGTAAGCCACATTTTGGGATGAAGAACCCAAAGAGCTAGAGGCAAGGTTTATATAGACTCCAGAAGGAACTCTTCAGTTTCCTGGCTGAGTCAGCAAAGCTTGGAAAATGGGTAAGAATCAATTACTTACGCCTCAAAAAGAGGTAAAAATCAATTACCCTACTAAAGGCTATGACGATTCGGTGGCACGCCCTAATTAATGACGGAAAGTCATAATGAGGATGTGGATACCAAGGAAATCATTCTTATCTAATAGATTCTTAATGAAAAAATCAAGGTATTTACGTCAGCATATGACGTCAAAATAGTTATGCATCAAGATACGCATGCAAAAGGCTCAGAAGGGCAAAATAGGGCATAAATTTTAAATGTAAAAAAAGGGGGAGAAGAACTAGCATTAAAATAATATTTTTCTTTCTTTAAAATAAATCCTTGATTAGAGGATCTTCTGGAGAAAACGGGAGCAATGCTTCTTTTGCATGGTTCACGTCTTGTTTCAACTTCTCATACTTGGCCTTCATCGCATAAAAGAGGTTGGCAGCTTCTTCAGCTTTCTGCCTTTGTTCCTCTAACTTCCGCCTCTCAGATGCGAGGTTGTGGTAGCCATGTTTCAGACTCACAGATGCGAGGATCTGGGTGACCCTGTTGAGAAGGTACCCGAAGTCGAGTTTGCCTTGAACTTTAGCTTGAATCCCCCTGCATCTGCTATAAAGCAACCACGCATTATCAGGATAAATGGTTGCAGGGGTAGCTACAGATAGTTGTTCTAGAATCCAGATGTCTTCATTCAAGAAAAGCCTTCTATCATAAGGTTCCAGCTCCAGAGATCTCGCAAATGACCATGGATATGAGAGGCGCATCCTTATTAGCCAATCTACATCAGGTTGCCTCAGTCCTGGCAAAAAATAATAAGCTCAGGAGCGTGAAGTGACTAAAAAAAATATAGGATGCGAAAAATAGCAACATTCCTGTTCCTTCAAGGATATCAAGCAAAGAGGGAATGCGCATCACTGGAAAAGCAGAAGCATGCCCTTGCTGCATTGCTTGCCAGTCATCTACAACCTTGCGCTCCAACTTGCGAACTCCAAAAACTCCATACCGGGGGGACTTGTAAGGTTTCTACCTCGGTAGAAGGAACAGAGGGACCTTGTGGAGGCTCAAAGACATTCACAGGAATGGAAGCACCTGAAGAAGTATGTGGAATAGTTTCAGCAGCGACTGTGGTTTCCATTTGCTTAGGAACTTCTTTAGCCGCGAGAGGTCTTTGTGACTCGGGAGCATCCATTTGAACATCAACATTTTCATGTGATGCTACGTCTTCCATGATATGTTCATTTCCAGCTTCAGCATCCTCCGCCTCCATCTCCTCAACTCCAGCATCAACATCTTCCTCCCTTAACACAATATCAGCTTCGACATCATCAGATACCTCGATAATGTCCTCCAGAGGTTCTCCTGCATACTCAGTAGCTGCGAAAGGTTTCTCAACATGCGAGCTTCGCTCTGGGACATAAGATGAAGGGAGCTCACTCCTCTGCTCCAGCATGTTCTCATCAGGGTTGCCAGCACCTACTTCGCCGATCACTTCTCCAGCAGTCGATACATTATCAGCAGAACCCTGTGCGATGGCAGCATCACCTGCGATACAAGACAGGAAAATGTGAGGTAAACTTGGGTCATAAGTGGTATTTTTTTTTATTCTGATAGATCAAAAGCGAGCACCTCCACACGTAGGTGGGATCGCAGCTCCGTCATCATATGTTAGTGATGCGACACCATATCCTACTAGAGTATCTTCATTTAGCACATCTTTAAGGTGAGCGTGACCTGGTGGTGCGAAGAAACTCGTTACAACGATGATTGGGTTATCAAGCTTGGTTTACAAACATTGTTTGAATAGTTACCTGAGGGTTCGCCACACTTGCCTACTAACCATCGGCGAATATCATCTTTTGATAAGCCATGCTTTAACGCACCAATAATTACTTCTTGGTAAGTCACAGCAAGGTTAAAAATCTTACCTTCTTTGGCGCCTGCGATCTCCTCAAAGTCCTCTTGATCTTGTTCTAAAGCAGTCGCATCTGCGTTATCAACCAGTTGTTCTTCCATACTTCTCCTTTCCATAAGCTCGATGTCATCTTCCTCGAGCTTCCTCCTTCTGTCTTCTGCCTCAGCAGCCATTCTCTCAGACTCAGCAATGATGTCTTCCTCTATGGTCTCGCTGGAAATGTCGGAGCGAGAACCCTTGGTCTTCTTCTTTTCCTTGGCCAGAAGGCCTTTGATGTTCTCTGTGTCATCATCTGCGAAAGTAATCAACGACTATTAATCAACGACTATTGCAAAAGCTGAAATGCGAGGAAGATAAGTTCATTCAAGATACCTTCTGAAATTTCTTCTCTTATATCGTCTCCTTCTCTCTCGCTTTCCTCTCTTCCTTCTCCTGCATCGTTTTCTTCTATCACTTCTCTTTCTTCTTCCTCCTCTTCCTCTTCCTGACCAAAAGGAATAAAGGTCTCAACCGCGAGCTCTTTCTGCGACTTGCCTGGCATGCGGCCTTTGCCTTTGTCTTTGGATGCAAGAGACTTTGCAGGAGACGGAGTTGGAGCATTTCTAGGAGGAGAGGAGATCACAATGCCCTTCTGCTTTTGCCTTTTGGCCTTTGGGGCGGCCTCGGCATCCTCTTTGGGAGCATTGTCTATCAGCGAGCGAGCAAACACATCCATTTCCTCTCGTATCCGAGCCTCTACTTGGGGAGCCAGCCCCATTATCACGGGAATTTTCCCGCCTTGCCTTTTTGCGGCAACGATAGAGTTGACCAGCGACTTGGAGCGTTCTCCATATGCAAACCTCCTCAGATGACACTAAAACAATAAAAAATGGGGTGTAAGTTCCAACGCGCCAAAAGGAAGAAGTCTTTCAAGCATAAAAGAAAGTTGTTTACCTTGGCAAAGACTTCGTTGTACTTGATTACATGCGAAATTCCCTCCCTAACAGCAGTCATCTTCTCCCCAAGAATGGTGGATGGACACAAGTGATTATCAGAATCAAGCAAGGAATAAAAGCCATATTGGGAATCATCCAAGCTGCAATTAGGGCGGAATGGAAAGGCATTCCTTTTGATCACAGGAGCTTTGCTGGGATGAGGAGTCGAGTGCGTCTCAAACCTGGCCTGTTGAGCAGTCCACTAAGCGATCCAATTCTTTGGAAGGGCGACCTACACGACTACCTGAAGGTTGGATGAAGGGCAAGTTGCTCAGAAAGATCGTTTTGCATTTACCCATCAGCAGTCGCTTATAGCAATTCCTTGCAATTGACTTAGGCCAAATAGAAGGCGCCACTGCATCAAAACCAAATTGGGGAGACACGCGAGTTGGGTCAACGTCGTCTGTGATCTTTTCATATCTGGGAGTTAGCTCAGAAACATTTTCGGCAAGAGCAGGAAGGGAACCTCTCAAACACCAGCAGAAGAATTCGCGATAGTGATCATGCCCTTTGAGAAGAAGCTCTTCTGAGTAGGAACCAGATCTAGTGGGGTACAACTTTGGAAACCATCGCACATTTTCAATGCGTGTGGCATAAGGCATAGCTGTGAACTTGCTCCGGTCATCGCTCAGACTCCATGTGCACTTGGGAAGATTGGTTCTGAACCATCGAGCAGCTCTCCCACTGGGAAGTTCATTCTCCGCACCTGGAACGCACCACTTACTAGGCCTAGAAGGAACAGGAGCATAAGAGGGCCATCGTTCGAAAACCCACATGGTAAGAAATGCGATGTTGACAAAAGTCAACACATCAAGACGTCCGCGAGAGTCCTTGATCGCTACCACCAGCTGATTCAATCGACGAGATAAGGTGCCTAGTACCAGAGGTCCAAGTGCAACTTTTTGACCAAGGGCCAACTTAACAGCTAGGGGGAGGACATGATAGAAGACTCCATCATGAGGATGACCATAGATTAAATACCTCGACAACCAGGCACAGAGAAATTTGCACAAGGTCGGATGATACCCCTTCCCCTCTATGTAATTTTTCGCTTTTGGATCCTTATCCAAAATTTCCTTGGTAATACTACCATTCGCATAGTCGCGAAATAAGTATTGCACCGACTTTCCTCAAGTGTTCTTCGAAGATGTCTCGACTAGCTGCCATTCAGGAAGTACTTTCGCAGATGTCCATCGAGTTGAAATTTTCTTTACCTCGGACAAGCACTCCTCCATCTGCGCATATAGAGTGAGTTCTGGGCCAGGTTTTAAAGCACTTAAGGGATCCACTTCGCCCATAGGAGAAAGATCATATAGAATTTTAACATCTTCTAAAGTGGGGGAAGCTTCAAATTCAGGGTGTGGGTCGCAGGTGAATAGAGAGAAAGAAGGTTTAGAAGCATGGATGGATCCAGCTTCACGGCAGCACCCTTCATAGCACGAACTGCGAACTAAATCCCAGCATTGTCTAATGTGATAGCATGGTGGGTCAATACATGGTCAATCCACTCATCCATCAAATCCAACTTTTGCACAAAGGCCTAGGTAGAAATTGCAGTATGAGGGAAGAACCCATTTTCAACTCCTAACCTTACCACATCCTTGGAGTCGATTAACTCTAACATGGCTGCAGTGGTAGGCGGGGTCAGTGTTAGCGATTATCCAGAGGGGGCAGGAGCCAGTAGATTCTTTACCTTAACCCTAGCATGATAAAAAGTCCTTTCCACCTAGATAGGGGGCTTTTCTCCACATTGTCTTTGGATAATCAGGTATTTCTTCAGGTTCTTTAACATGCTTAGATTCTTTTGTCTTGGCCATTTCTGTAGAAAAGCAAGAAAAAAGGGGGGAGATATATATCCCACTTTCAGTTCAGATTTCAGTTCAGATTCAGGAAGCAATTTTGAGTTGTTCTGAAACAAGAAGAAGATGAACAGTTCTGGGTCTGGAATGTCAGAATTGAAGAAATTTATCTCAGAATTTCAGAAGTTTATCGTTCGAAAATCGTTTCAATCTGTTGATTCAATCTTTTAGGGTTTAAGAAGAACCTCTTTCGCAGTTTTCAATAAATTGTGTGTTCCAAATAGCTCTGGGTTTGCAGATCCGAGACAGTTCAAAGGATATTTGAATACATTAATGGAATTACACAAAGCCAACCTTGTTTTTATGAATCAAGTTGAAGGAGACGATTGACAAGGAAGAACTGGTGGTTGATTACTTGAATCTGCTCTTGAAGGCTCTCAGGTAAAATTCACTTTAGAGAGAGAATTGATACTTTGCAACAATGGAGGGCATGGAGTATTTATTCACAGAAACTGAAGAGTCGCGTCCTTTCAGTGGTCGAATCGCAACCGTCACCGCTGAATCGCGCAATCACAGGACGAGCTGACATCACGCCTAAAACCTAAGACAGACGGCACGACTCTAGGGATTCTAGGTCATAATGGCACGCACGGGGGCTGATTTTGCGTGTTTGAATTGGTGCGTGGCGACGACGCGTGCACTGGTTTCTGCGCATTTGAAGCCTTTCTGGTTAGGTGTCTTCACGCGCAAAAAGGGGGCTAATGTAGATAGTGCTTTCCAGACAGACAGATCTTGGCCACGTGGCGATCATCCAGCACACCTATTTGTGCTCCACACACACTAGATCACCACCCGCGCTGATCCACGTGGGGGCTGCGAGACAGGGCCCTCGCATACCACCACACGGGACTTGTAGGGACTTAGTGGTTTGGAGGCTAGAGTAAGTCTTGTCGCGCGCGAGCGACAACCGAGCCCGCGCGCGACCTTTAGTGACTGCTTTGAGAGATTTATGGCACGAGCTCTATAAACCCGGTCAACCTCATAACGGTTCCGGTATACGCGGAAGAAGTGCGTAACGGTCCCTATATATGCGGACGAATGTGCCGTTGTGGTTAGGGTAATTAAGCCGCCATTAATGGGCGCATTAACCCACTACAACGGTCATATTCTCCACTATATATAGGATCGTTAACCCTTCCTTACATATGACGAATCACCTGAACTACGCGGAAGCTCTGCCAAAATTATGTCTCTCTCTCATACAGTTGCCATTGCCTTACTCTCTCCCTACACACACTCTACTCTTTCCGTGTTCTTTATATTCCCTACTCTTGGTTTATATTGAATCTTCCTCAAAGGATTATCTCGTACACAATGCCCTAGAGGCAATCTAGTTTAGTATGAACAATAAATTGGCTAGAATATTCCTTGTTTTATTTATGGAGATATTTAATATAATGAAGTCTTTATATTTACAATTGTACTATTTATCTTAAATATCCCTAGTCCATTATACTGACTAACAATACAATCATCTATAGACTAGTATGGGGTTGGATTGATATGGAGATATCACGATCTAACACGTGGGTATGCATTAGTGTAATGGCATACTGGATTGACCTATCTCCGAGAAGGCTACATACAGGTAATGTAAAGTCAAAAGTGCTTCTCCGGGTGACAACGGTATTTTCATACTTAGACTTGAAGTCACTGGATCATCTAGTTCTGGAATATTGTGTTTTTGGTTGCATCAAACGCTACACCGTGACTCGGTAGTCATAAAGGCACGCATCGGACACAATATGAAGCATGCTTAGATATCGTAGTGATGTATATAGAATTTGTCCCTCACACATTACGGGAGCAAGTATCCGAGGACACTCGAGGGATAGTGCTTATAGAATTTCCGGCCATACTCAAATAAATCAATATAGGATATTGATGTAATTTGCACGAATAAGGCTATTCCCAGGATCGAGGAACTATGGATTAGATATACGAGTGTGACTTGTATGTCTCGTGTCCAATCCGGATATTGAGACAAAGGGATGAGACAATACTTGCACAAGGTTTGTCGGATGACTATTTCTATTAGTTGGGTGGTATGGATGTCTTGCTAGAGACCGCTCCATATTATTAAATAGTTACTACCACCTAAGCAGAAACCTATGGGGTCACACGCCATATGGATTGAACTAGACTTGAGAATTAATTAATATGATTAAATAATTAGAAGGATCAATACGCAACAACTTGCTAACTTAGTAGGACTAAGATGCAAGTTGGACTAATCCGAACTTGAGTAAGATTAGGAGAGGGCCTTTATGTAGTAACAAGGAGTTGTTGGACTATATAAAGGATTCTCCTAGATTCTTTCCTACATACTAATGCTCATAACATAAGTTGAGTAGGAGAGAAGCCAGGAGAGAGCAAGACAAACAAGAGGCTGAAGCCCCTTGCCGTCCGCGCCCCTACCCGTCAACCAAAGAGACACGATTTCTTACGTGTTACCGCAAGTGCACGGTTCAAGTAATATGGGGTGATATTTAAACCCGGAGTTATCGATCCCACGAGTACAGATAGTAATTTTATAGCTTATTCGAAACTAAAATAAAGAGTAAAGTAACTAAGGAGGATTGTAGTTTGAGTAATTTGGTCCTAACTAATAAACTGGAAGTAAATAATCAAAGAGACGATATTTTTGTGTGACAAATTTCTTGGTACTAGGTCGCCTACGGATCCCCTAGGGTAACTTCAATTTCCGGAATTATGTTTGAAAACACTACGCTAACATTCTATCCATGCCACATTATTAGTGAATGTGACCTCCTCTCGGTCTCACACATTGCTATGTTCCTACAGCTAACGGAGCCTCTTAGTCCACCGCTATCAGTCGGTTCGTTCTAGTCCGTCCAATGATATCACTGATAAACGGGTCCTATCGGTCTACGAAACATGTCACAAAAAAACGGAATAACACTTAAGTCTCCAATTATCTAGTAATTCACTCTCAACGGCTGAAACTACGTTTTAAAGACTAACCCTATTCACTTCACCTCTCGGTCCATGATGATTCGGGGCCATCTTCTACCTCTCAATCATATCCGGGTTTAGCATCTCTCGATCACTAACCTAGATCACTAGTTTTCTTGGTTCATGACTCCAATCACACATAAGATTAAGCATAGACATAGAAGAATAGTTAAAACATATAACTTAACTAAGTTCAATCAAAGAGCATGAATTCAAATCAACAATCCGGAAATCAAAACATAACTCTAGGTTCCCCGTAGAAACCAAGCAAATTAATTTACTCAAATATACTGAAAATAGATGCTAACAAGTTCATATTAACAAGAAAATATAGAAAATATAGGAGGGATAGTCAAACTCGTGACGAAATTCGCGTTTCGGCGTCTCCTGCGTCGTTTTCCATGTCCCTCGCCTCCCCTAGCTTTCTTGGATATTCACCAGCAGCGGCGTTCTGTGATTTAGGTCTGAGAATCGTGTATTACTGCCTGGGCACGAATTCCTAAGTGATTTGGCCGAAATTTTCACTTAAGCCCCTCTACTTTGTAATTCTCCACCAGAATTATTTGTTGATCTTGCGCGGGGCTTAACTCCCTCATACGGACTAGTATTTGGGCCTACCATATATCATTATAAATCCCTGGATGTCTACTTTACAATGGAGCAGGCCTTGATCCAAAATTGTTTGCATATTTTTCTTAGCATCGAAAAGAATGCAGGCTGGTCTTGTGCGGCTTTTCCACCTTTGCTTCGTTTTTGCGTCTCGTTTTCTCCTCTTCATCTAGCTCAATCCAAAGCATATACAAGACTCTCATAATATTCATTGCACCTATTTTATCTGATATACACAACACTAAGCAACCCGTGCAATTATCATCTCAAATATGAGAGAAAACACGCGCCAATAAGCTAGAAACACAACTTTTCACTCTTGGGCTTATAAATCGTCAAATTCACATATTTGTGCAATTATAACATATAAATCATGTGAAGTAAGCCTAATAAAAGTAATATGGAAGTATAATAATAACTATAATAGAGAGTTATCAATCAACCGTAGAGACGTGACACTATTCGTGTTTGAAGTCATCAAAGGAGAACCACAAGGTACTTGTTATGAATCCTTTACTATCGTTGTGAATTCTCTTCCTATGATCCTTGGAGGTTCTTGATCGGATAAATTATTTTTTATTCCGTTGAGTATCCATGATCAAAACCCTACACAAACATGGTTGATTCTGATTATGACTCAAAATTCTACACTTGGTCTAATGGCCTGTTGAGGCATTGATTTACTTGTTGCAGGATGTCACCAAGGCCTTGAAGAATCAGAAATGGATCTAAAAGAGCAATCTGGAGGAACAATTACCCTTGGTGACAAAGCCAAATGCAACATAATTGGTATAGGTAGTATTGGTAATGGTTCAACTAATTCTATTTCAGATGTTTATCTTGTTGATGGTCTTAAGTATAATCTGCTTCGTATATCTCATGAGTGTGATAGAGGTAATAAAGTTATTTTTGACAAGGATAAATGTGTTGTGCAAGATGAGAAATCTGGAAATTGCATACTCACTACTCCTAGATCATATAATGTATATGCTTTGAGTACTAACAAAGTTGCAGGTGAAAAGCTAAAATGTCCTAAGGCCTTGAAGGAAGACTCTAAACTCTGGCATAGAAAAGCTTGGGCATATAAGCATGGATTCTATGAACAAACTCGTCTACTTGGTAAGAGGATTACCATCCCTGAAATTCAATGATGATGAGATTTGCAAGGCATGCACTCAAGGTAAACAGACAAAAAGTTCCTTCAAGCCAAAGAACTTTGTAAGTACTTCAAGACCTTTAGAACAAATGCATATGGACTTGTGTGGTCCTATGAGAGTTCAAACTCCAAGAGGTAAGTGGTATATGCTTGTTGTGCTAAATGATTATTCCAGATTTACTTGGGTTATGTTCATTAGAGACAAAACTGAAGCTTTACCTGAATTCTCAAAGCTTTGTAAAGAGATTCAAACTTTGAAAAATTTGCTTGTTGCATCTATTAGAAGTGATCATGGTAAGAAATTTGATCAATTTGATTTATATTTATTTTGTGCTAAGCATGGCATCTCACATAATTTCTCTTCACCTAGAACTCCTCAGCATAATGGAATTGTTGAGAGGAAAAATATGACACTTGAAGATATGTCTAGAACCATGCTACTTGAAAGTAATTTTCCAAAATATTTGTCGGAAGAAGCTGTTAATACTGTCAATTATGTGCTCAATATATGTTTGAGTAGGCTTATTTGAAGAAAACTCCTTATGAATTGTTTAAAGGCATGAAGCCTAGTGTTTCTTATTTCAAACCTTTTGGTTGTACTTTCTTTGTGCATAATAATGGTAAAGATAATCTTGGCAAGTTTGATGCCAGAAGTGATGAAGGTGTATTTCTTGCTTATTCTCAAACTATCAAGGCTTATAGAGTTTTTTATAAGAGAACTAATATTGTGGAGGAGAGTATTCATGTGATTTTTGATGAAAGTACTGATGATTCTCTGAGTGAAAGTTTTGCAGATCTCAACTTGAATTAGTATTAGGCAGATGATGATTATGAGAAATAGAATAGAAGCATGACTCAATTGCAGGATCAGTCAGAAGAATCTCAAGGCCTTGAACCTACAGCTGAGCCAAAATCTCAAAGCCTTGAGACTGAGATTGACAGAACACATGATGCTCCATCTACTGTATCAAGATCTCAAAGCCTTGAAGGACAATATACCTAGACACCAAGGAAGAAGTTCAAGTACCTATCAGATCATCCTGCAGCCAATATCATCTCAGATCCAACTACTGGAACTCAGACAAGAGGCCAGCTAAGGAACTTATGTGATTTTAGTGCTTTTGTATCACTTATTGAGCCTAAAAATGCAAAAGAAACACTAGAGGATGAAAATTGGATCATTGCAATGCAGAATGAGCTGAATGAGTTTGAGAGGAACAAAGTATGGAATTTGGTTCCTAGACCAAAGACTCAATCAGTGATTGAAACCAGATGGGTGTTCAGAAACAAGCTTGATGAAAATGGCAAGGTTGTGAGAAATAAAGGATACTTCTGGCACAAGGATACAATCAAGAAGAAGGTATTGACTATGAGGAGACATTTGCTCCTGTTTCCACGTAAGAAGCTATCAGAATACTTCTTGCATTTGCATCCCATAAACATATAAAGCTATGTCAAATGTGATTTTCTAAATGGTTATTTACAAGAAGGAGTATATGTTTCTCAACCACCTGGTTTTGAAGATGAAAGTTTCCCTGATTATGTTTACAAATTAGACAAAGCTCTTTATGGTCTTAAGCAAGCTCCAAAGGCTTGGTATGACAGACTCTTTACTTTACAATGGTTTTAAGAGAGGTCTTGTAGACAAAACTCTTTTCATTAAGAATCAAGAAAAGGATATGTTGGTAGTACAGATTTATGTTGATGATATACTATTTGGTGCTAATAAGGATGCTATTTCAAAAGAGTTTTCTAGTCTAATGTGCAGGGAGTTTGAGATAAGCTTAATTGGAGAATTGAATTTCTTTCTTGGACTTCATGTAAATCAATTGAAGAAAGGAATATTTGTGCATCAAGGGAAATATACCAAGGACTTGTTAAACAAGTATAATATGTCTCAGTCCAAGGAAATTAAGACCCCCATGAGTTCATCACTATCCTTATATAAGAATTCAAATGGTAAGAGTGTAAATCAGAAAGAATACAGAGGTATGATTGGATCTCTTCTGTATTTGAATGCTAGTAGACCTGATATTATCTTTAGTGTATGTATGTGTGCAAGTTTTCAAGCAGATCCTACTGAAATTCATTTGATTGCTCTGAAAAGGATTTTTGGATATTTGAATGGAACCAAAGACTTGGGGCTTTGGTATCCAAGAAGAACTAACTTTTTGTTGAGTGGTTATTTATATGCAGACTTTGCATGTTACAAAAGTGGATAGAAAAAGTACTTCGGGGTGTTGCCAATTTTGGTTATTCATTGATTAGTTGGCACTCAAAGAAGCAAAATTATGTAGCCTTATCAACTTCAGAAGTTGAATACATTGCAGCTGGTGCTTGTTGCTCACAAGTATTATGGATTGCTCAACAATTGAGAGATCTTGGATATGAATTCAGGAATGTGTCAATCAACTGTGAAAATACAAGTGCTATCGCAATCTCTAAGAATCGATTACAACATTCAAAAACTAAGCACATAGATGTGAGACATCATTTCTTAAGCGATCATGCTGAGAACGGTGATGTGTTTCTTTCTTTTATTTCAACTGCTTTAAAATAGCTGATATTTTCACTAAACCATTTCCAGATGAAAGGTTTGCATCTCTAAGGCTTGAATTGGGCATGCTAAACAAATATGCATTGGTTTAGAGGGAGTATTGGATCTTATGTGTACTTATTTTTTGAAATATCAAAGACTTGAGATCATACTTTCCAAGCCCTGGAAGTATAACTCAAAGCTTTGAAGTTTCTGAGTAAGTGCAGCATTCTTCAAGGCCTTGAGATTGTTCTTCAAAGGCTTTGATAAATTTGTGTAGATATTGTTCAATAATTGGATCACCAAATATTGTGCATTATGTTATTAGATACTTGCATAATATTTGTTTTACTCAAAGATTTACTCAAATACCACAAAATATCTCGAAATATCTTCTCAGATTCGATTTTTGCATGTAGATCAAAAAGAGTCATTTTTAAACAATTTTTCTTCAAATAATAAGCTGTACTTTAGGGATTTTGTTCTCCATTCTCTCTCAATCTCTTCGTTCATCTCTCTCTCTCTCTCAATTCTCTCCTTCTTCTCAAAACCTTAAACCTAAATGGATCGTAAATCAGCTAAAGTTCAACAGAAGACAGGGCCTTCAACAATGAGGAAGAAGAAGAGAGCCAGCAAGAAGATTGAGGTCACCATATCTGATTCTAGTTCAGAGGGGGCACAGAGCATGCAAGAGGCATATCCTCGAGCCAATAAGGTTAAAATAGGAAAGGATGTGGAGGCTTCAAGGGCAGAATCAGAAGAAGTTCAACAGAGTCAAGAGCATAGGGACGAAGTACAAGAAGAATAGCAGCAGAAGGTTGATTAGGAGGGTCAATCTGAGTCAAAGAAGAAGAAAGGGGGAGACAAGAAGAAAAAAGTTGTGGCAGACAAACATAAGGATCAGACTTCAAAGAAGCAGAAATCAGAAGTGAAAGATGATCAACCTTCTGTGAAAAAAGTCAGAGTTAAGACTGCAACTGCTAAAACCAAAAGCAAAGGAAGTTTGGTAAGTATTTACTTGCAGAAAATTGGTTTATTAGTCCAGAAGTCAAGAAGGTTTGGATGGATGATTATGCTTCTTTCAAAGTTGCTTTCTCTAGTTTAATTTATGATGATCTATTAGATAAATTGGATATAGATTGCATTAGAAAGTTGAAAGATTCATATGTTTGGAAGATGATAAACCCTATTTCTGAGGCTTACCCTAGGCTTACATGACTGTTTTATTTGAATTTGGTGCAATAAGATGAAGAGAGTCATTCTTTAACCTCTAGAGTAGTTGGTGTTGATATGAGGTTAGATCATAAAGTCTTTGCCAAGGTCTTGGGGATTCCTAGGAAATTCAAAGTGAGTGAACATCCTGAGAGAAAAAGAATGTTTGGAGAAAGCAAAATAAATGTTTGTCTTAGAAGGCACACCAACTGGACCAAAGCAATTGACACACTATGTGCTCAATTGTAAAGCTAAGATTTTTTTTCACAATTATCAATAGGTGTATTGTCCCAAGAGAGCATTCTAGGGAGTTGGTTACTGATAGGGTGCTTATCTTGATGTTTCTGATTTGTCAAGGGCTTGAGATAGATCTTCCTAGTGTTGTTATGGAGCATATGGTTTATTGTGCAACTAGAACTAGGAATAATCCTCTGCCTTATGCAAATCTGCTACCTTTGTTCTTTAAGCATTTTGGGATATCATTGAAGGATGAGGAGAAAATAGCTGGTGCTTTTGGGTTGGTAGCTGAAGCTCCTCTCCAAAGGATTGGGATTGTGCATACTAAGAAAGGGCATTGGAAATTCTATTCTAAGTTGTCCTCTGCTGAGATGAAGAGAAAGAGTTCATCAAACCTAAGGTAGCTACTGCTTCAAAGGCTTCAGTTAATCTGGATTTTCTCAGATCATTGATAGGATTGAGGTAATGGAAGATGGAATAGAAGACTTAAGGCAAAGTCAGTTTGATTTGTCTACTGAGTTTGGTAAGTTCAAGGCATTGGTGAATGGAAAGTTGTACATGATTATCAAAGGCTTGAAACTGGAGAAAGTTCCGTCTGCTACCAGTCAAGATGATAGTGTGGCTTCAGATGAAGTAATTGGGGATTTTTTTAAGGCAGTTCCAGTGGTTCTTACTTCAAATGATTTATTTAATCAGTCTGATGAAGAAGCTGGTAATGAAGAAGTTGTTGAAGGAGCTACTAATAAAGAGGCTGCAAAAGTTGATGAGATTATTTCTGAAGTTGTTGCTGAGGTTGAAACAGAGAATGTATAAGATCAAGATGAAGATCAAGAAGAATCAGATGGAGATGAAATAGCTGAAGATGAGCCAGAGAAAGCTGGTGATGACAAAGGCAAAGGAAAAAAGCAAGGTTTCAGAAGGAAAGAAGACTGTCTAGAAGGATGTTGTTGTGTGAAGTCAAAGCCTTGAACCCTTATGTCTCTTCTTTCTATCTAGTTTCTTTCTTCTTTTTCTTTCAAAGCCTTGAAGTTCAGTAAACTATTTTTGTTTTGTTTTTTTCAAAAACTTTGAGTATGATCCTACATTCCTTAAACTCTGTTTGATGAAAGTCAAAAAGGGGGAGAATGATATATGTGTAATAAGTCGGTAGGATTATTTTTGGTATTCTGACTTTTGTAGGACTATTTTGTGACAGTCTATGACAGTTTATGTGTTCATACTTGTTTGTTTGGTTTCTTTTTACTATATGTTATTATACTTGCAGTTTAATGTTGTTATTGAGTTGCAGGGTGTTGAGTACACAAACATATTTTTTTTTCTTTCATCAAGGGGGAGATTGATAATTCAATTTCTCTGCCTTGATATGAAGTATGAATTGTGGATGTTTATTGAAGATGATGAAAGGAAGTGGTAACATATGTTCAAAGCTCCAAGGCCTTGAACGTTTATGTTTGCTTTTGAATTGGTTAAGTATGCTTTAACAATCTTGTGTATGCAGGTGTAGCATTGGATCAATTGTTGATTTAATGTGTCTTACAAATATTCTTGGACTGTATTTATGTGTTTCTAACACTCACAGGGTTCACAGCTTAATTGAATCAAGGCTCGGAATGCCTTAAGCTCAAAACTGTGAAGAATGTCACAGAGCTCCAATGCCTTGAGATTCGCCTTGAGCTGCTGACAGTCTTTTTAGCTTAACTGATTCTTTCTTGCTGGTGGCTATATGTGGAATTGTGACTAGTTAATGACTCGATATAAGTATTAATCATAATTTTATCATTTATCTTTTACATATTTTTGATCTGGTATTTATCTAGTTATGAAATTTGTTGGCCTAGTTTCTTGCAGATACCGTTGTGCCAAACAGTCAGTTGTATGTTGATTTATTTTCAGGATTTTCCTTAACCTTGAAATCAAGTTTGTTGCAGGGTTTTTCGTCATTCAAAACCCTCACAAAAAAACTATAATGGATGTCCATTCATAGCTATTGAAAGAAGCATCTTTGGGAGAGGATTTTTAGAGAGGCAGCTCCTAAAATCTCTCATTATGTTACTGCAGCTTGTTATAAGCTCCAGGTTGAATTTCAAAGAACAAGAGGAGACAAAGAGAGGACTTATCATTTGGAAATAAGAGTGTTTATTGTGTGGAGATCATACAATCAACTCTTCAATCAAATCAAGCTCTCAACACTGCTGAACAAGAAGATCAATCATCCAGAAAGCTGAAGAACACATCCAGGCTTCACTGCTTATTCCATCTATGTGTTCTGCAATACTTGTACTTAATTTGTGTTATCATTCTGTTTCCTTAAACCTCACAAACTTAGAAGTTTGGTTGTTCAAGTGAACAACAAGAGGTTCTTATTGTTTCAACAGATTGTAGATGTTACTAGATAGGTTGGGAACCACAAGTTGTATAGGTGTAAGGAAACTCACTTCGGCTTGAGATTTAGGGCTAAATCTGGTTGTTTAATGAGAAGTGTTTTCTAAATCCTGGAGGGATTAGATCCCTCAGGCAAATACTAGGTCCAATTGTGACTGAACTCTGTAAAATACTTGTGTTCTTTACTTTACAGTACTGTTCTATTTCACTGCAAACTATCTGGCACAAAACAGGTTACTCAAAGGCTTGAAGTATTTCACATGTCAAGGCCTTGAAGCTATCACTTGTTCTTAGAAAGCTTTTGTATTTTATCAAAACTCCTCCAAGGCACTGAGATTCTTTCAGTGGCTTATCTCATTTTTTAAAAAGACTAAGTTTTAGAAAAAGTTTACATACTCTATTCAACCCCCCCCCCTTTCTAGAGTATTTGATAATGTGCTTTATACTTACATTACAAAATTTTAGGTTCGGTACCTGTAGATATTTTAGGGTGAGCAAAAAGCCCAGTAGATACTGCTTAACCACTGGAGTAGAAATATAATAATCAATTAAACTGTAACATCGATCACGAATCACATAATTATCATGCTTTAGCAATCATGCGAATAACAAGCAATAACTTAACAATCAACATATAAGCATATAATCATGTATAGACCGTAATTACAGTAGACGTGAAAACTATATTTCCCCTACATTTATTTGGAAGTCGGAATCTCTTTTTGAAATGAATTGGCATGGCTCAAATAATAAATCGGCTATAGTCTTGCTACTAAAATTAACAATGCTGTCTTTTTAGAATCTCGAGTGAGTTGAGAAACTAATAAAAATAGTAGAATTTCAAATTCGGAAAATAATCGTAAGCAATTAACTATCAAAACGAATATTGAGAGGAGATGGGAGACGAGGGTGTAATTTTGAATGGAGGAGGAGGGTTCTATTTATAGGTCCAGGGAGAGGTTGTTGTCATTTCAGAAGACTTTGTGGGAGGTTGTTGTAATTAATGAAAATAAATATGTAAATATCTAAAATGGAAAGAGATGCTCGCATGGTGAATCAAACCAGGGAGCTCTCTGCCAGCATTTAGTGCTGGCAGGACTTACCAACTTTGCCAGCACTTGATTGTGGATAAGTTTGACAACTCAATGTCCTATCTTCAGATTTAGAAAGTAATAAAATAATAAGAATACAACAGCAAAGCAGGTGACTCGAACCCAGGCAGACAGAGACCTGGACACGCGCAACTAATCATTGCGCCACCAACATGTCTGCTTCAACAAATCACTTTTGAAATATAAATATCTGATTCTGACTAAACTTCACTCCAAAGTAAGATGCTTATTTCATGCTTTTTATTTTTATTCAATACTTATTAAATATTATACACCACATGAAATACAATTCATTAAATCAAGATATTTTTTTGGATATTTTTGTTGTTGTATCATCAAGAACAACAAGAACATCTACCAACAAATATCAACACCACCAAAAACATATTTCATTTTGAATCTAAAACATCAACAACACAAATAACAAATGAAGAACATCTTTGAGTATGAGCAAAATTACTGAAAACCCAACAAAATAACTTATTTGCTACAGCAAAATCAAAATCTCTGAAACAACTTCAGATCACAAAATTGGTGTTCATCCCCCACTTCATCCTCCCCACAGAACTAAACTTCATCCTCAGATCAACACCTTCAACCTTCTGAAGCATAGGGTTTTCACTGGATGTTATCAGCTTCCCCTTCCGTGGCTCTCACTGATCTCTGAGAATAAAACCCCAAGAGATACATATACTTCCATGGGTATACCATAAAAAGTGACATACTACCAGAGACATCACATACAGCAATACAATTCTTCAATTTACCTTTCTGGGTCAAATCATCAACCATTCTCTTCAATTGAAGATCTGGAACTTGGCCATTGTCGCCATCGTTCAGCGACCTGATGATGTCGTGGGGAAGCAAAGCTCCGGCGACAATCATCTCCTTCACCTTCTCACAAATACTCCTCGAATCGATCCCTTTTGTGCTCCGGCGGCAATCGTCTCCTGCACCCATTTAACGGAACTTCATCGCCATAAAAGCCACCACTGGTTAGCTGCGATTTAGACCTCCGGCAGATCTAGAGCTTTCCAGAGAGGGACGAGAACTTCCTTACGGAGACGATTCGTATTCTGGGTTCTCGCGATGCTCTCCCAGAACACCATTCCTCCAATAAATTGCTACCTTCATCCCCAAAAGTGTCGAACCCATCATCGTCTTCTTCTTCCAAAGCATAAACACAGTCGGCTCTGTTCCTCTTCTTGTCTTTGCTTCATTCTCAGATCTTCTTCTCGTTGCCTAGCTGCTGAGGCTTGTCCTATAGCAATTTGCCCCAAATTCCGACTCACTATCCGGATCTCAACAAGCCAATCCCCAAACTCGTTGACTCGCCGTTTGATGTGAGTTCGAATCGCCGGGATCTGTATCATCCGGAGAGTCGACGACGGCATCTGGTCAAGGAAGTTTCTCTCGGTCGAGTCCACACACTTCACCGCCATGTAGAGATTGTTCTCAGAGAGATACGAATTGGCTCGTAAACAAAGCTCCATCAAGTGAACGCATCTTCGAACTGAGTCAAGCGCGAGTGTAACGTTTCTGCAGAAGTTCTTAGCCTCGACGAAGGAATAGAGAGAGCTCAAGAGAGGCGCGACGAGTGATTAAAGTTGGCCGCTGGAGTTGTAGAGATCGGATTTTCTGGAGAGAGAAGAAGAAGAAGACAATAATCCAGCCGTTGTACCGTTGGTAGCAGTAGAGGGTAGAGGTAGGATATGGTTGAGGAGGAAGATTTGGTGGATTTGGAGTGATCTGGTAAGGGTGGAGGCTAGGGTTACTGAAGAGGAGGGAAGACGATGAGAAGAGAAAAATGAAGAAAGGGTCTCCTCAAAAAAATGAAGAAAGGGGAGATACAGTAGGTCATTTATTAAAATTATGAGGGTATAATCGTCTTTAATTCTGGTCTGTTAGTCCTCAATCAGCTCCATCCAAAAAAAGGTGCGGAGTGTCTTTATCCAAAACACAGGGTAGCGTGGTGGAATTTTCCCTAAACTCAGGGGTGGTCAGTGTCTTTTACCCTATTTTTATTTATCATTAAGATATGTAAAATAGCTAAAGCATACTCCCTCCGTCCCAGCCGTTTGGTGACAAAATGGGAGAACTGCTTTATTAAAAATTGCACGAAAAGACTATTTTACCCCCTCATCAATTCATAAATACCAACCCCTTTATCAATCCCTACCTCTGATTAACACTATCAAGAACAGATTGAAGAACAGATCGAACAACACCAACTCTTTAATTTAACACCAACAAGAACATAAAAATAGCAATAAAAAAATCTCCTTGAAGATTTGTGGATTCCTCTATCGCTTCCTCGTTCCTTCTGCTATCCCGGTGGTGTTCTCTATCTCCAAAAAAATCATCTCAGTTGCTATCCCAGTTGCTGAGATCTCCCAAAAAAGAAAAGAGTTTGCTACGAATCGTCATATGTTTTCTACGAATCTGGACAAGTGAAGATGGAGGAGAAGAGTTTCACAATAAGTCCCCAGATCCAAGGTAGCGAGAGGAGAGAGATAGAGAGAGAGAGAAAGTGTCTTATCTGCTGGGGATGGCGGCAAATGTGGCCGCCACTGGCGATCTGTTTCTCCGAACTGCTCGTCTGTGGCGGTGGTCCGATCAGCGTCCGACGGCGGCGGCGGCGGCGTTTGATAGATCTTGTTCCATAAGCTCTTTGAGAGCAGCTGAGTTATTGAGATGGGCGTTGAGAGATCGGCATTGAGAGACGGAAGGATGGGGATATGGGGATGGAGTTGGTCCATCGTCTCTTTCCGTCTCTCTCTTGTTTGAAAATGGGTTTGGTTCTCTTGGAGTCTTGGTAAGGCAACATAGCCTTCTAGAGAAATGTGGAGATGTTTAGGTAGATTTAGGTGTTAGCTGGGCTGTTTGTGTTTGTTGGGCCTAATTAACTTAGCTTAGTTTTACTAATCTGATTTAATTAGGTCCAAATGAAAAGAAGGTGTGTTTTTTTACAAAAGGGCAAGGTAGTATTTTCTACGAAAAAACTTGCCATTTTAGGAAAGATTAACCTATCAGGTGGGACGTCCAAAAATGGAAATATTAACCTATCTGGTGGGACGGAGGGAGTACATCTTAACATTCTACTACACAAATAATACATTCGATTATAAAAATGTAAGTAATATGACATAAAAGCATAAAACTAACATTTAAGTACATTTAAAATATCCTTAAAAATGTGGGTTATTACATACTGTCCTCCCATTGTTTCTTTTAGAGACATTCTCTTTCTAGAAACACAGTGGTTCGAGCAACTAACAATTTTTTCTCGATAGTAGAAATAATACCCTTTCGTTTCCTCAGGATATCCCACAAAATACATTTATCCGTCTTGGGTCCAAGTTTATTTATGCAAATATTTTACATAAACCATAGCCCTAAATCTTTATGAATAACATACTAGGGCGCCTTCTAGTCCATATCTCATATGGTGTTTTCATAATTGATTTTGTTGAAACAAGGTTAAGGGCGAAAATTGCTCTAATTAGAGCATGGCCCCAAAAGTAAAGTGGAATAGTGGAAATTATATTTGACCCAACATGACCTAATTGTGTCCAACAAGGTTCGATCACTCCTCTCAGACACGCCATAACAAGGTGGCGTACTAGGTGGAACGAGTTGGGATCAAATCCCATACTTCTTTTGATGCTTGTCAAACCCTTGGCTTAAGCACTCTCGTCTTACGATCTAATCGTAGAGACTTGATACTTTGCCAAGCTGGTTCTCTACTTCATTCTTGAATTCCTTGAACTTTTGAAAGGATTCAGATTTGTTCTTCATAAGATCCAAATTCATATTTACTTAATAAGTAAATGAAGTACCAAGACCATCTCTAGCACTTGTGCTCAGTGCTCCACATACATCAGTATGCATGAGTCCAAAAGATCACATCTTGCCCAATAAACAATTCTTACATGTATCATATGATTCAAAATCAAATGAGTCCAGAAATCCATCCATATAGAATCTAGAAATGCGTTTCTCATTCATGTGGCCTAAGCAACAATGCCAAATTTAAGTGAGGGTCACATCATTATATGCATACCTCTTAGTATTAATGTTATAGATGGAATTATCAATATAAAGGATACATTGCCCATTAGACAAAATTGCATTACAAATTTATAGTAATGAATATCACCAGAATTAATGGAACAACATTTGTCCCATATTATGATGAAACATTTTTCTTGTCCAAACAAGAAACTGAGATGATGTTCCTACTCAAAGAAGGGACGCAATCATATTTGTCTAATTCATGAATAATTTCAGAAGGTAGAGATAACTTCCTACGGCTAATTCAGCAGCCCATGCTTTATTGCCATACGTGTAGGTGTATCTCTTCCTTATTCAATGGTCTACATCTCTTGAGATCCTACACATTTCTATTAATGTACACATTTCTATAAATGTGAGATCCTCATCCTGTATCATAATCTCATGATGATGAGATAGACACATTGACTTCTATAACAAACTACCCCTTAAGTGGAATTCACAATTCCTTTCTTATTTCCTTACAGGTACTTTGGGCAGTTTCTCTTCAACTATTCTACCTTTTGGGGCTTTAAGGCAACTTGATTTTAGCAACAAACTTGTTTATACCCTTGGAGTCCATGGCAAACCATTTGCCTCTTCCCCTTCAACCATAAATATGGTTTTGTCTTTTCTCTTATTAATGCTTCGTTCAGGATTTCTCAATCATATTGAATAAATTGCTTTTGAACAAAGGTTTAATTTTCCAATTGCATCCAATGCAATTCTCGATCCCTTTGGGCGAACAACTCCTTATTCTTTATCTATCTCATAGATAACTCCCAGCCTCTAAGCTTTCAATCCCATTGAAAAATCTTAGTTGTGTTTTACCTCTTGCTTCAGCAGTCACACATTACTAGCTTGTGTTGTCTCGTCACATCTTGATGACTCAAGTCACCTTACTTTGGCAACCCGAACTTTATTGCCTTATGATCATGAAGAGTGCTAGGCAAGAGAACGCGGATTAATGCTTCAAACCTTGCATGTCTAGCATGCTCTAGAAGATAGCTTCATTAAATGTATGATCATATCATACGCCTCGATATTCTCATCTAGCTTCCAAGGCTCAGAGTTCATGGCAACTAGCACGAGGCAAGTCACATCCAAAGAACCATTCTTTGATGTTCATTCCATTTTGTCTTTAATGTGTTTTGATAGTTGGTGGACGGAACTTTATGGTTTAGCATATACATCAATTTTCCTTTTATTTGAGAATAATTCTCAATTTTGTACCAGTCTAGAAAACTGATTCCAGACGACTTTTCCTTCTCAAGAAAATGTCGTATCGATAAAGTCGAGTTTGTTTGTGTAATGCCATAGGTATCCAACACAAAAGGATTATGCAAAATTTTTTGACGCATGAACTATGTTTAACAAGGACTTAAATTATTAAACATAGCTCCCACTATTTTTCTCGGATTAATAACCCTCACTATTAATGTGGAAATATCATATATATTTGCTAGTGGGCCAAGATCATACTTTACCTACTCTTGAGCTTGATTTGGTCACTTAAAAGTTATTTAGGTAGGAACTCTTTCCAATTGCATCATATGCAACTCTTGATTCAATTGGGCAAATAACTCCTTATTTATCTATCTCATGGATAATCCCAATTGCCTTGCCTCTAAGTTTTCAATCCAATTGAAGCAACCTAGTTGCGTTTAACCTCTTACATAAACAATCACACATTACTAGCTTGTGCCGTGGCGTCACACCATGATAAATTAGATCGCTTTGCTTTGACAATCCCGAATTTAATATACCCTGATCATGACGGGTGTTAAGTAAGAGATGGAAAACGCAATATTTATCGCTTGAGGAATTTTCTTGTCATTATTTAATTGTTTTGTTAATCCCATCAACTGATCTCTTTATTTTGATTGGGCAATCTCAAATAAAAGATCCAACTTGTTTATTATTGTCTAGTTACGTTTTGCATGCATCAACCATACACCAAAAATAAATAACTAGATAATAAATAAATAAATAAATAAATAAATAAATAAATAAATAAATAAATAAATAAATAAATAAATAAATAAATAAATAAATAAATAAATAAATAAATAAACAAACAAACAAACGTGATATGGATATGGCACCTAAGACAAGGATATTGCCAAGTTAATGAGAATATCTATAAGCCCTAAAGTGACAAGCTCATCCCCATGTGCCTCCAACTTTAGTCCATGCGTCCTAGCTTGTGGGTCTCCATCGTCTTGTGGTTTCTTTAGTCTTTGATCTTCTTCTCCATCCCTTGACTATATCTCTGTCTAATACTAGCTAGCACCTATTCTAAATAGAGATACCTCACAGGTTGACGGAGAAGACGACACGCAGACTGTAAATTAATTAATTGCATTAATTACAATAAATTAAAACAAGCCAAACCAAAAAAGTAAACATCCACAAATTAGGCCATATTCAACCACCATGCGACAAAACATAATACAATTTTAATGCGCTTGGTCAATTTTAATTGAATTCAGAGTTTTTTAGGGTCAAAACGGTCCAAGTGGTTGCTCCAATCCTATCGGTCGAACCACGAGGACCCACCAGACCAAGCCCACACCGGTCAGACCAAGTAGCCCGGTCGAACCGGCGCATGGCCAACCTGGTGGGGCGGTCGGCCCGAGCCCACGCGCCAAGGGGAAGGGGCGGTCACCATGGCTGAACCCCCATAGGGTAGTTTCCAAAACTTTTTCCCTTCCTTTGTGGGCAGATTCCTGATTGCAGAGAAAAACCACATTTTCCCCAATTGTGCTCAAACCCTAACTTTTCAAAACGCCAAAAATCACATAATATGTGAACGAAATTTGCCAAATTTTATAGAACATGTAAAAGTTGCTCATTTCCTATTGAAACATATTCAATTTGCATCATTATGTCAATTTCGGTTTCTCGTGAAAAGTAACGGTACAATGAAAAAATTGATAAAACGATAACACATAAATCAAGTTCTATGCTATGAAATCAGGATCTGATACCACTCTAGGATTTTGATGCATGTAACGAAGCGGAATAACAATAAAAAAAATCCTGATCAAATCCCTCCACGGATCGCAGGGAAGCATTCATAACGTGATAAGGAATAAACAATTGTGTGCCTTGTTTGTCTGACTGATCACAACGTAGAATGATGTTCACGTTTCTACGAGGCAACAAGGGACGCGTGCCACTAGGTTACCGACGGCTATGGGCGGACGGGTTAGGGGATTCGACCTCTAACTCTCTCTCTCCTTGCCTTTTTATTTCACACAATAATGACTCTTGTGTAGAAATAATAAGCTAGGACTCTCTTTATATAGTTAATAACTCCTTATTAACTACATATTTATCCAATACTAATCATGTCCATATACAAATTAGTCCACCTTGAAAATTAGTCCTACTAACTTTGCTTGTGGTTGCGTTATGATCCTTTTAATTAATTAGTCCAACTAATTAATATCCAAATCCAGTTTAATTCGTACGGTGTGTGGCCCCATAGGTTTCTACTTAGTTACTAGTAACAATTACAAACATAGAGCGGTGTCTAGCAACACATATATGCTACCCAACTAATAGAAATAGTGAGTGATCCGACAAACCATGTGCACAGTGTGTATCTATCACTTTGTCACACTCGTATATCCAATCCATAGTTTCTCGATCCTGGGAATAGGCTTATCTATACAGATAACATCAATATCCCATATTGATTTATCTAAGTCTGGCCAGACATTCCATAAGCACTATCCCTCGAGTGGTCGTGGATATTTACACCTATTATGTAGGAGGGACAAATCATCTCTATATCACTACATCTCTCAGCTTGCTTCCTAACATGCCCGATTACTATCTTTATAGTTGCTTAGTTACGGTGTAACGTTTTTTTAAGGTAAGTTACGGTGTAACGCTTGATAATATCAAAACATGATATTTCACAACTAAAGTATCTAGTGACTTCAAGTCTAAGGAATAAAACACCATTGTCACTATGAGAAGCACTTGTGACATTAACAAAATCTAACGTAGCCTTCTCGTTGTGGGTCAATCCAGTATGCAATTACTCCTAATGCATACCCATGTGTTAGATTTGATATCTCCATATCAATCTACCCACATACTAGTCTATAGTGATCCTTGACACGCTCTAACCACAAGTGTATGGTTGTCGTGTGTAGTAATAAACCGGAAATCCGGGCTATCGAACCCAAGGGACTTATTTAAACTAGTTATTATTTCAAAACTTATGTGGGTACGTCGCAAAGTTGTGTTTTGCTATTTCTACTAAAATAAAAGTGCAAAATTCTCAATTAACCGAGTGGAGTAGGTCACGATTAACAAAGAATGAGTTTAGGGTTTTTTCTAATATGAGGAAAAATACCGGGAATTCTCTAGGTTCACTAGGTTGATCTAAACGTATGTTTTGATTCGTAAAACAACCGCGTGTCTTTCACTATTAATCAACCAATATTAAACTTACCGAGTTACCAAGCAAGTCAACTATACTTAAAACCAAAACATACCGAGTTACCAAGTCTATTTTAGCTTTAAGCATGCATTAAAATCATGATTCTACTCTAACGATCCTAGTTAACAATATCGAGTTACCAAACATTGATTCGACTAGGTGGATTATTCAATTTACCGACTAACTAACATGGAGTTACCACGTGAAAGTTAATTAAGATTATCTTTACGTTATCTACTCGCAAAAATAATAAGATCACAATCGTAAATAATCCATAATAATGAAAGAACACGCGAGATTAAGTTAAAACATGAGTCACAATCTCAAAACATGATGTTTAGATCAAACCCTAGCTACACCAAACGAGAATTCCCATCAAATAGAGTTTAGCGATTCATACTCAAACTAACGAGTTTCATGAGTTTTAACATCAAAAACTAAGAAAAGAGAAGAGTTATGAATCCAAACGAGTGATCCAAAGCTCCTAAGCTCTCCCAATAGCTTCTTGCTCTCCAAAAAGTGTTTCTAACGTGAGGAAATACTGAAAAAGTCGACCTAAAACACTTAATTACATTTCCATAACAATATTACAAAGTTTGGATAAACTACGAAAAAGCCCCGCTCAAAACTCTGTCTTCTTCGTACGAAGACAAATGCTCTTCGTACGAAGGTCTTTTTATGTAGATACTGCAAGGGTGTTTAGGAAGACATCTGCAAAACTTCAAAAATTTGGCTAAGTCTTTTCTCTTCGTACGAAGACAATTGTCTTCGTACAAAGACCCCTTTTTTATGCATTTTTCTTTTGACTTCTTCCTTGCTTCCTTTGACTTCTTCTTTGAGTTCCTTGCTTCCGAAGTTCGTTTCCATCTCCCGCATGATCCTCCAAGCCCTGTTTCCCTGCGAAACACAACACGAAAACACAACCCGCGATACAATAAAAGATCAAAATAACTAAAGAAACGCCCGGATTTAACGAATAAAGCACATGTTACTCAAAAGACGACGAATTCTCCATGTTGAGCAGGCAAAACGTAGAAATAAAAGGCATGAAATAACTCCGAAAATGGAGTTATCAACTACCCCCACACTACCTTTTGCTCGTCCCGAGCAAATTTCCCAAGTCAAGTCCATTTCTCAAGCCAACAACTTCTCTCACTTTCCCGCAATCAATCCAACTTTGCATACCAACCTATTTATTCATTGCATAACTTCCCTACGCCATTTGCATACGTCCACCTTTCATTGCATACAAAGCCGACATCAATTGCATACTAGTTCGAGTTAGATCAATCCACAAACCACCCTTTTTACTAGTTGACACGACTCGATTATACACAATGCACCTATATGCAAATGCAATATTCACAATGCAAGTATTGAAATAACAAATTTTCTTTTTCTTTTGCGATATTGGGCAATCTCCATTAGCTTAAACCGGTTCACACGAAGCGACGAGAAACCTAGATACAAGGCATGAGTTGAAATCAAATTCGAAAACGCGAATCTCCCCTAGCTAGTATAGAGAACTTAGATTTACTGTACAAGAATGCAATACCTTTTCATGTGTGCCACAAAATAAGAGGCTACGCTAGGCTAAGCCACGTTCAAGGTCCGAGCTCCTAATCCGCTAACGGGTTTAGAATGATGAGGCTTTAGGGACCAATAGGATAATAATCAAGCACGAATCCTAAAGCGTCACATTCTCACAAATACCACATCTCACACACCCTCACAACAATGATAGAAACCAAGCCCGAAACTCACCATCTCCGGCCCTCGTTCCCCTCACACCCCGGTAAAATTACGATCTCCGCGGCCATTGTCATGAAAGATGCATAAAATAAAATTTCCCGTTCTTGAACTAGTCGCTTCTCCACTCGATCTTCCAACAAGCTTCCAATTCTTCCTTTATTCAACTCTCCTTTTTTCTCTCTTTTTTTCTTTTTCTTTTTCTTTTGATTTTTTTTCTTTCTTTCTTTTTTCATCTCTCAAATTTCTGCACAACTTCTACAATGTATATCTCGAGTGGTCTTCCAAGTGTCAAGCCAAAATCAGATGATAAGGGGAGAAAATAACCAAGTCAATGCATATATATCACAAATAAATTCCTCTCCCCCTAAATTGATGAAATCCACGATGTAACCAACGAAGCCGCTAACACGATAAAGCACGTGTGGGGATGGAGTCATCGCAAGCTCAATCTCGATGTCCGAAGTCAAAAGTCGACACCCCCACACTCGAATATAATTTTGTCCCCTCTCAAGTAGCCAATGGGATAACCTAATCCACCCAAACCTCCTACACCATGATGAGTAAGATCAGGTACCTAGCACGATCCACCTATTAAATTCTCCCAACCCAAGTTTTGTGTGTATTAGATGTTACACACTCACGGCTCTCCACAACTGTGTCCATGTTGTAACTCCATGGAACACTGCCACACCGAAGTGCGCAAGCCTACTCTCACTCACCCTCGCATTCCCCTCGAAAATCACAAATGAAGCACATGCGATATGTAAGACTCACACAAGTATATCATGAAGCACTCCCTCATCGAACCCCCTCAACTAAAACACCCTCGTGACGCACTAAAGCGGTGATTCTAACCAATCAATGATGAAGGCCAAGAATCGTCACCCTAAGTCCAGAGGTTATCAAAGAATCCAAGGTTCAAAACAGGGTTCACTAGTGGTCCTACACGGCGAGTTCTATAAGCAGTGAGTGCTCTAATACACACCTCGCACAGTTGTTCTGTGTGCCACTACGAGGCGGGTTGGCGACTACCTAAGACGTACACAAGAACGTTCGGCTTGTTTAGCTCACACCTAGCTCAACTCTTGTAAGAAAACTAGGCACACACTTCTGATTTGAAAAATTGAGTCCGTGTATAAAATAGGCACGCATTCCCGTAAAGAAAGCTTCTCTATACTTACTAAGGGAAACTCACATTGTCACTCTCGATCGCAGTTCATGCCCTATGTCTAAAAATCTCACACTTCTCGATTTTACCGAACTTTCAGCTTCTTTTGATTGCCCTTTATCAAATTTTTAATTTTTTTGGTTTTTCAAATTTTTAGTTTTTCTTTTTTTAGTTTTTTTTTTTATATATATATATCTAAACTACATGCACGGCCAACTCGACTACTGACTCGATAGTTTGGTGGGATGACTCAATAATAATAAAACGTGCACGCAAAAATATGAATAATAAAGAAGAAAATAAGGACATAACCAAAATTCCTAACTAAATGCGACACGGGCGAAGAACTTCTTTTTCTGATGGAAGGTCATGTCTTTTGGGACAATATTGAGCGCCTTGTAATTTGCCAAATCCGCAAACCAAGGCACAGCTGCTACCAATACCATAAGTTGTTCATCTGGAAAATCTTCTCTAATGGGCACATCTTCTTGTATTTCATTCTCCAGTCGTGATAAATGGTCTGCAAAAACGTTCTCTACTCCCTTCTTGTCCTTGATCACTATGTCAAACTCTTGCATTAACAAAACCCATCGGATCAATCTTGGCTTTGCATCCTTCTTAGTAAGAAGATATTTGAGGGCTGCATTGTCCGTGAAAATGGTCACCTGAGAACCCACAAGGTATGGACGAAACTTGTCCAATGCGAAGATAATAGCCAACATCTCTTTCTCTGTGGTGGCATAATTAACATGAGCAGTATTAAGAGTAGGATTGGCATAGTAAATGACATGAGCTATCTTGTCTTTCCGCTGTCCCAGTACTGCTCCCACCGCATAATCGCTGGCATCACACATAAGCTCAAACGGCAAGGTCCAGTCTGGGGTGGCTATAATGGGAGAACTGATCAGCTTTTTCTTGAGCAAATCAAAAGCTGTCTTGCACTCTTCATTGAAATCAAAGACGACATCTTTCTCAAGCAATCCAGATAAAGGATTTGTGATCTTTGAAAAGTATTTAATGAAATGCCGGTAGAAACCTGCATGCCCCAAGAAACTCCGCACCCCTTTGACAGATGTTGGATCAGGAAGCTTCTCAATCACTTCAATTTTCGCCCGGTCTACATCTAAGCCTTTGCTGGAAATCTTGTGCCCCAACACTATCCCCTCGGTCACCATGAAATGGCACTTCTCCCAGTTAAGCACTAGGTTGGTGTCAATACATCTGTCCAGTACCCGAGCTAGCTGCTGTAGACAGTCTTCGAACCCATCGCCATAAAGTGAAAAGTCATCCATGAAGACTTTGAAATTTTGCTCCATCATGTCAGAGAAGATAGACATCATACACCTTTGAAACGTAGCAGGTGCATTGCATAGCCCAAAGGGCATACGTCTGAATGCAAAGGTCCCATAAGGACAAGTAAATGTTGTCTTCTCCTGGTCAGCTGGCTCAATCGCTATCTGATTATACCCGGAGTATCCATCCAAAAAAAAGTAATGCGAATGACGAGCCAGCCTATCAAGCATCTGGTCCACAAATGGGAGGGGAATATGATCCTTCAACGTGGCATCATTGAGTTTGCGGTAATCCATGCAAACTCTCCACCCAGTAACCGTACGAGTGGAAATCTGATCACCTTTTTCCCCTTCCACCACAGTTATACCTCCCTTCTTAGGGACACACTAGACCGGGCTAGTCCATGTGATGTCGGAAATCGGATAGATGATACCTTCTTCCAACCATTTAAGCACCTCTTTCTTCACCACCTCCTGCATGTGAGGGTTGAGGCGGCGCTGAAACTGAACTACCGGCTTCTTATCTTCCAGGAGTCGAATCTTGTGCTGGAAAACTGTGGGGTTGATCCCCTTGATATCCGCTATGGTCCATCCCATAGCTGCTTTCCTTTCCTGCAATACCTTGAGAAGCTGCTCCTCCTGTTCCCTGTCCAAACACGCAGAAACAATCACAGGTAAAGTCTCATTAGATCCCAAGTACAAATATTTTAAATGAGCAGGTAAAGGTTTCAATTCAAAATCAGGAGCAGTAATAAGAGAAGGAGTAAGAATCTTCCTGCTTCCCTCATTAAAGAGGGGTAGGGGTGAACGCCAGCTGGCTTCCATAGCTTGTTCTTTTTCACTCGAGTCAAGTAAGGCCAGTTCCTCATACAGCTGCTCCAATAAGATATCGTCCTCCTCATCCGGTGTGTATGCCTCCATACCAAATCACTTCTCACTCACTGCATATGCAGGAAATTTCATAGCTTCAAAGACATTGAATGCCACCTTCTCATCGTTAATACGCATAGTCAACTCTCCATTGGCAACATCAATAATCGTCTTTCCCGTAGCAAGGAATGGTCGTCCCAATATGAGTGGAACATCATCATCAGCATCCATGTCTAGGATCACAAAATATGCGGGAAAGATGAGTCCTTCGACTCTCACAAGCACATCCTCCAAAACACCCCGTGGTCGTTTTATAGTACGGTCAGCCATCTGTAAACACATACGAGTAGGTTTTGGATCCCCTACACCAATTCGCTCAAATACTGATGTGGGCATCAAATTTATGCTTGCTCCGAGATCACATAATGCTCTACCATGGAACGCATCTCCCAATGTCACAGGAATAATGAAACCACCCGGATCTTTCATCTTCTTGGGTAACACTTTTTGCACCACGGCGCTACACTCCTAATTCAGAGTCACGGTCTCAAAATCATCCACGCGTCTCCTATTAGAGAGTAGGTCCTTGAGAAATTTTGCGTATTTAGGCATTTGTGAAATTGCTTCAGCAAAGGGGATATTGATGTGTAACTTCTTGAACATATCCACAAATTTCTTAAAGTGCTTGGCATCCTCTTAACTCTTCAATCTCTACGGGTAGGGAACACGAACAATATACTCTTCCTTTGTCTTAGGCTTTTCCTCTGACTTCCTACTCGTGTCCTTTGATTGGGGAATCACGGTAGGCACGGGAATTTCTTCATCTAATGCTTTTTCAGTGGCCTTAGTTGCCTCGGCTCACGCGTGTGTAGGATATGGAGGATCCTTAGTGGTGGTCCCACTGCGAGTAGTGATAGCCTTCAATTGCTCAGGTGGAGCGATTGTGTTAGAAGGTAGTATACCTGGTGGAAGTCGAGTATTCTGATTAGCTAATTGGCCAATCTGTGTTTCATGACTCTTTATCGAGGCTTCTATCGCGACAATCTTGCTCTCAATCTTATCATTGCTAGCTAACAGTTTCCTCAACAACGTGTTTGTATCCTGTTCTTATGAGGGTGGAGGTGGAGCCTGTTGCTGTGGAACCTGTCTCTGAGCTTGGTATGGAATATTAGGCCTTTGACCTGGAGCGTATAATCCACCATTCGGATTGGCATAGCTGAAGTTGGGGTGATTGCGATTGTTGGGATGATAGGTGTTTGGCCGTTGCTGCTGTCTTGGTTGACCTATGTAGTTCGCGTCTTCAATACCATCCCCATATCCCTGATTAGCATCTGCTACCATCTCTCCCACTGACTTCACTTGTGCCGATGGATTAAGATTACTGAAAGCAGAAGTCATCACTGCCATCTGATGTTCAAATTTCTGCTCCACCATGGACTCAGTCTTACTAACCAACGCCCCATCTGATTTCGTGTTTGTACGAGTCTCAGACCTCGTGGATTCACGTTTAGCTACATTATCCAGCAGATCACGGCATCTTTGTAATCCCAGTCCCATAAAATTACCTTGAGCCATCATGTCCAGTTCACTAGCAGTCTCTCTGTCTAAGGCATTATAAAAATAGTGCAGAAGTTTGTACCATGTCTCTCCGTGAGTAGGGAATCTGTGAAGGAGCTGGTTGAAGTTTCTCCACATGTCTCCCAGAGAATCATCTTCCTGCTGTGTAAATTTCGTTATATCAGCCATCCGTTGAGCAACCTTGGATGGCGGAAGATACTTCCTGAGAAACTCTCTGCTACAATCTGCCCATGTAACTATGCTGCCTGCTGGAAGTTCCATAAGCCATGTCTTTGCCTTTCGCGATAAATAGAATGGGAAAAGCATGAGCTTTATCGTCTCGAGTGGAACCCTTTGATCATACATGGTGGAGGTATTCTGCTCGAAATTGAGCAAGTGTTGATGTGGATCATCACTCGGGGCTCCAGTGAATAAACATCTACCCATAACCATGTTGATCAATGGTTGGCGAATCTCGAAATGTGCGGCATTAATCTGAGGCCTGACAATAGTGGGTTGATACCCCTCCGGTGTAGTTCTGAAGTATTCCACCAAATGACGCTCATCCTCCTCCGCATTGTTGACTTGCTCTGTCGCATTCTAACCGTTATTGTTTCGATTGTTGCCCCCATTATTCCCATTACCACCGTTATTTCTGCCAACTACCTCCGCAACAGGAAGGTGTTGTGGATTTGGAGGGTTCATGCCATCAATCATCGCCTGCATCTCAGCAATTTGAGCCCTAAGCTGCTCATTTTCCGCGGCTCTGTTTGCTGCCTCCTCTACAACAGCTGCTCTAGCTGCTTCCGCATCTTGCACACTTTTGCGGATCCTCTCAAACTCAGCTCTAGTTTCCTCATCCATGGTAACTGAGCTTGAATTCCTCTTGTCTCTACGATGTGCTTTTAATAAGGATTCCGGGTTTTCAAACGTTGGATACAAAGGCTCGTCTCTAGAACGGGTCATGCACCATGTAAATCAACCTGAAATCATAAAACACACAAAACGCAGGTGAGTAACAGATATAAACAATAAATTAAAATCCCTAAGGCTAGGAATTATAACTAATTTAGCCGAAGTCCCCGGCAACAGCGCCAAAAACTTGACACGCTCTAACCACAAGTGTATGGTTGTCGTGTGTAGTAATAAACCAGAAATCTGGGCTATCGAACCCAAGGGACTTTATTTAAACTAGTTATTATTTCAAACCTTATGTGGGTACGTCGCAAAGTTGTGTTTTGCTAATTCTACTAAAATAAAAATGCAAAATTCTCAATTAACCGAGTGGAGTAGGTCACGATTAACAAAGAATGAGTTTAGGGTTTTTTCTAATATGAAGAAAAATACCGAGAATTCTCTAGGTTCACTAGGTTGATCTAAACATATGTTTTGATTCGTAAAACAACCGCGTGTCTTTCACTATTAAACAAGCAATATTAAACTTACCGAGTTACCAGGCAAGTCAACTATACTTAAAACCAAAACATACCGAGTTACCAAGTCTATTTTAGCTTTAAGCATGCATTAAAATCATGATTCTACTCTAACGATCCTAGTTAACAATATCGAGTTACCAAATATTTATTCGACTAGGTGGATTATTCAATTTACCGACTAACTAACACGGAGTTACCACGTGAAAATTAATTAAGATTATCTTTACGTTAGCTACTCGCAAAAATAATAAGATCACAATCGTAAATAATCCATAATAATGAAAGAACACACGAGCTTAAGTTAAAACATGAGTCACAATCTCAAAACATGATGTTTAGATCAAACCCTAGCTACACCAAACGAGAATTCTCAGCAAATAGAGTTTAGCTACTACGACTCATACTCAAAACAACAAGTTTCATGAGTTTTAACATCAAAAACTAAGAAAAGAGAAGAGTTGAGAATCCAAACGAGTGATCCAAAGCTCCTAAGCTCTCCCAATAGCTTCTTGCTCTCCAAAAAGTGTTTATAACGTGAGGAACTACAGAAAATGTCGACCTAAAACACTTAAATACGTTTCCATAACAATATTACAAAGTTTGGATAAACTATAAAAAAGCCCCGCTCAAAACTCTGTCTTCCAGCGATGTCTTCGTACGAAGAGTCTTCGTACGAAAACAAATGCTCTTCGTACGAAGGTCTTCTTATGTAGATACTGCAAGGGTGTTTAGGAAGACATCTGCAGAACTTCAAAAATTTGGCTAAGTCTTTTCTCTTTGTACGAAGACAATTGTCTTCGTACGAAGACCCCCTTTTTCTGCATTTTTCTTTTGACTTCTTCATTGCTTCCTTTGACTTCTTCTTTGAGTTCCTTGCTTCCGAAGTTCGTTTCCATCTCCCGCATGATCCTCCAAGCCCTGTTTCCATGCGAATCACAACGCGAAAACACAACCCGCGATCATATCACAATAAAAGATCAAAATAACTAAAGAAACGTCCGGATTTAACGAATAAAGCACATGAACTCACAATATCACATTTTAGCTCAATTTACTCAAAAGCGACGAATTCTCCATGTTGAGCACGCAAAACGTAGAAATAAAAGGCATGAAATAACTCCAAAAACGGATTTATCAATCCTCCGATTAATAAATATAATGGACTAGGGATATTTGAAAATATAACATTTATATTATAATGATTTCATTCATGTTAACATATCTCCATTTCATAACATAATGAATAGTGAGTCCATATAATTGTCACGATAAATCGATTGCCTCTAGGGCACAATTTCAACAAGTTGAAATAAAAAAGAAACTGGAATTCTATCACCTTCTTTAATATACTGCACCCTAGACTTCTCTTTTCAAAATTCTTATTCTATATCCCACAAGTCACAAATCTGCTTTTGTCAAAGTGACACCTACCCTTTCGCAGTAAAGGTTGGTGGCTAGGGTTTATCCATAGTCGAGTGTTTTTCCATCGTTTTGTGAACTCTGTTAATTATTCCTTCTTGCCAAAATCATCATCTGTGAAAATCCCAGTTCAGAAAGATGGAAGAATTCTTAGATTCACCGGAGAACGAAGAAATTGTGCTAGATTTGGAAGAAAACACATCACTGGGGGAGAAACTGAGTGTTTTGAGCCTGGTAGGAAAGCTTCTAACAGAGAAACATTTCTACGCAAAAACTTGACACGTCCAAACCACAAGTGTATGGCTGTCGGTGCAGTAATAATCGAAAAAGTCCGGATTGTCGAATCCCAAGAGACTTCTTTGTAAATTAGCTATTAATTCTAAACCTTGTGTGGGCAAGGCGCAATGATTTGGTTTTATAATTCTACTTAAAATAAAATACAACTGTCTCAATTAATTGGTTGAATAATCTCACGATTAACAAAGAATGATTACGAAAGTTACTTAATAAGTGGACAAGTTAGGATATCTCTACGGGTTCACTAGGGAATTCACACCACTTAGGATTTATGTTCATACAACACGGATGTTTTCTACTTAGCCAAACGAGCAATTTCACTTTGAAAATTCCTCAACCAAAGTCTATATTTAAACTCTTGTACCTGATTCCTCTAGCCTACTTAAGTTTAAATATGCATTATGATCTTGATATCAACTCTTAGTTCTAGTTAACTAGCAAGATTCCTCAACCCTAGATTCGACTAGTGCAAGATTCAAGTTCAAGCAATAACTATTGATTCCTCTAATAATTATCACCTAGATCAATCTTATTGTGACGTCAAACAATATGAAAGATAGAATTACGCGTATGAATCAAGCATAACTAAGCATAAACATCCAATTAAGTCAATAAACATGAAGCATAATCCATAAATCACCAAAATATGGTGTTCAAAACCCTAGTTCCCTATGAGATATCCCGAATAGAGGGTTTAGCTACTAAAACACATGATCAAAGTAAAAAGTTTCAATGATCATAAACAAAAACTAAAGAGGGGAAGAAGATAGAGAATCAAACGATGGTCTCCAAGATGCTCCTTGCTCTCCAATGGCGTAGAATGATGAATAAATCCAAGCCCTAGGTCGTTCCTCCTTGTTAAATCACGTCACTTATTTTTAAGTTTTTAACAATTACACTTTCACCCACTTTGTCATGCGTCAGATCTACTAATGTGATCTTGTGATCACAATTTGTGATCCTAGGATCACCTTTTGTATTTGTAGAGTCACGTTGGTGGTCTTGTACTTGATCTTGTGATCATAGGATCACCTTTGTAGGATCACAATGATCTTCCATGTGAGTTTGCTTCTTTTCACTCCTCTTGAAAATTTGGCCAAGTCTTTTCCTCCTCTTAGCTTCTCCTCTTCTTCTATTCCCTCATGCATTCTTTGAGTTTCTTTCTTTCCGAAGTTCGCTTCTGCTCCAAAATCCGCACTCCACGCTTCCGGTTCCTGAAATCCACAACACGAACAAATACCGGAAGATCAAATGCGACAAATAAAGCATAAAACATGCATAAAACGCCCGGATTACACCATGAAGTCCAAATACTCAAGTATGCTCAAAACTATCAAAACTCGGCCTAAAACACATATAAATGCATCGGAAAGTACGCGAAACGACAAGTAATCACAATAGAATATAACTCCAATTATGGAGTTATCAAATATCCCCACACTTACCATTTGCGCGTCCCGAGCAATCTATCAAAACCGGCCATCATCTCCAAACTTTCTCCCCAACAAATCATGGTACGAGTCTAACTAATTGCATACTTTTCGAAACACCACTTGCATACAAACCAAGACTAGCCGACTCGACATAAACACGACTCAATACATGACTCAACGATGCAACAATATGAAAATTCAATATATACAATGCACATAACAAAATAACACATTTTTTTTTTCTTTTCTTTTGCGAGATTGGGCAATCTCAATTAGCTCAAACCGGTTCTCATGGAGTGATGATCAATTTAGGAACAAGGCGTGAATTACAACTAAACTCGACAACGAGAATTTCCCCTTCTCGGTCACAAGTCACGCCCTACGCCTAAAATTCTCACACTCCTCGATTCTACCAAATTTTAAGCTTCTTTTGATTGCCCTTACTCAAATTTTCTTAATTTATTTATTTCAGATTTTTAATTTTTTATTTTGTATTTTTACTTTATTTATTCTAACTCTACATGCAAGGTCAGACGCGAAAGAAGACTCGAAACTGACTCAGTTTGGGTAGGTAGACTCAATTAAATAAACGTGCAAGAATCTAACACTAACACATATATATAACTCTACATACACATTACGACACTAAAACAAAAATGACACGGACCACGAAGACAACACAATACGCCCTAACAATCTATATGTGACAGGTTAATGCAGACACGGACTGGCTAGTCAAGATTAAAAATCCTCCCCACACTTGAATGCTTCGTTTTCCTCAACGAATTTAGAGATCAATCAAGAGGACTCGGCAATTCTAGTGCGAGGGGCGGTGAATCTACTCAGGGCCATCATCACCCTCTTCCTCAACTACTTTTTGTCTCTTTCGACAGTCAAACTCATGCGCCTTAATCCTCTTACTTCTAAACAGTCTCATTGCACAAGAAAGTAGCAGTTCAAATTTAGAGATTATCTTCGCTACGTGCACGTGACAAGGAGTGTTTAGTGAATCAAAGCAAGAAAACAATTTAGCATATAGGTCCTAGGACACTAGTCAATCGCCCTCAAACGTCGCAACTAAGCGACAACAATAAAAATTTGGGCTTTTACTCAATGTGCCTAGACTCGATTAAATTAAATTGCGAAAGAGAAAGATTAGTGATACCTGAAGCACTAGAGTTCCATTCTGACGGGGCTTAATCGACAAAATCAGTCAAGTTGGACCGCACGGTCGACTGATTTTTCGATACTTTTCGCGATGTGAAATTTTAGCTCAATAGCTTCTCCTCGTTGTCCCCGTCACAACCCCACAAACGGTTTGATCTAATTCACACCGGTTGAGAACAAATTGACAAATTTGTGTTGAAGAAACCCTAGCCTTCACGCTGCCTCCACCTTACCAGAGCTGAATCTTCAAAATTGCAACGCCGGAGGTCGTAGGCGCTGCTGGGCCAAGCAAAACCCACCAAACCCCGTCGAATTTCAATGATTTTCCGGTTGGTTGAGTTCTGGAGGAGCAACGATGGTGTTCCGAGCTCCGTCGCGTGTCTGAACTCAAGAAGCTTCAATGATGTTTGATGCTTCATCGTTGTAGCCCACAACGTCGTCGGCCCTGTAGAGACGAGCGGAACCCACCAATTTCCGGCGAGTTCTGGCGAGTTTCCGAGCAGTTGGTTCTTGAGGCTCGTCGCACCGTTCTGGGAGCTCGCGTGGGTCTGTGAACAGTAACCCCTCACTGCTTGATTGCGCGTCGTCGGCGCTGTTGAGCCGAGCAGACCCACAAAACGACGGTGATTTCCGGCGATTCTCCGGTCGGCAGATGTTGTGAGAGGTGCTGCTGTTCGTCGAGAGCTCTGCGTGGGTTCTGGGGAAGAAACTCCCGTCGCTGCTTGATGCAGCGTGTTTTTTCTTTTTTTTAACTTTAAATGACATATTTACCCCTGATTAGTGAAGGATCTTGCGATCAAATTTTCCTTCACACGATCACACTTTCTGATCGTACACTAACAGTGGGTTGCCTAAAAATTTCTTCCCCATTTTTTCTAAGTACCAGGCGTTCCTTTTTTTTTTTCTTTTTCTTTTTCTTCGTCTTTTTCTTCTAGATTACGCTCCCGGGCTCCGATGCGTGCGTGCAATATACCGTCGGAAAGCTTGTTTCGCGCTCTTTCTCCTCTTGCTTGTGTTACTCCAAAATTACCGGAGTAAACTTCAGAATTTATGACCTCAAATTCCGTGACTATTACGTCGCTTTCTCGATTTTTGTGCGTTTCTTCCACATGCATCAAGACGGGGAGTCCGGACCGCGTCTCCAACCTGTATTCCTGCAGAGACTCAATTCAAATGTAAGATCCTCACTCTCTTACCCCTCAGATAAGTAAAATGTATTGAAAAACGCACACAACAATATTTAAACACACACTCTCTACATTAAAGCATAAAAGTACGTTGGGTTGCCTCCCCACAAGCGCTTGTAATTTAAGGTCGACGGCCCGACCCAGTTACCTCAAAAGATGTTAAGGAAGTCTAGCACGACGTGCCTCCTCCTTCAATTTCTTGCTCTTAATTTTCTGCACCACATCATGTGCACTCACCACATTTTGCTTCTTCTCTGATTCGGGTGGATCGGGATGCAAAACTGTAGGCAACCCAAGAGAAGGATCCACACGATCTTCTCTAAACTTGATCATGGCCAATTTATTCTTCCCCTTGCTCGGAACAAATGCCTTGAACACGAGTGATGAGTCTAGAGCCTTGATAGTCAACTCCTCAGTCTCTAGATCTACATTTGCGCGCATTGTCTTCAACAACGGTCTTCCAAAGATTAGTGGAACATCGCGATCCTCCTTGATATCCACTATCACAAAGTCAGCTGGAAAGACAAATGCGCCCACTTTGACTAGCAAATTCTCAATCACCCCATTTGCCGTAACTATAGAATTGTCTGCCAATTGCAGACCCATCTTCACAGGGGTCGGCGCGCCAATGCCCAATCTCTGAAACAGAGACAATGGCATGAGATTAATACTCGCGCCCAAATCACAGAGACCATGTGTATGATATCCACCCCCAAGAGTGCAGCCAAAGATGACACTGCCTGGATCTCTCATCTTGGGAATGTCTCTTTGTATGACAGTGTTACACGTCTCTGTTAGCTTTACCGTGGCATAGGGTTCTATGCTCTTCTTCCCCCATAGGATTTCCTTCAAGAACTTCTTATACCTGGGCATCTGAGCAAGTGCTTCTACAAGAGGAATGTTGATATGCAATTGTTTGAATACATCCATAAATCTCCCAAAGTGTTCCTCATCATTCCTCTTTATTGCCGCCGGATATGGAATCCGTGGCTCATAAGTAGCTGGATCTGGAGTGCTCTTGGACTCTTCTTTCTTCTCAACCGTGTCCTTTGATTGGGGACTCATGACCTTGGGCAACTCTTCGCCCAATTCCTTCTCTGTAGCTTTTGTAGCTTCGGCTCTCGCATGGCTAGGATATGGAGGATCCTGAGTAGTCACACCACTGCGAATAGTAATAGCCTTGAGCTGCTCAGTAGGAAGAATGGTATTGGAAGGAAGCATACCTGGCGGAAATTTAGCATTCTGATTGGCAATCTGCCCAATCTGAGTCTCGTGGCTCTTTATTGTTGCTTGTAGTGAGACAATCGTGCTCTCCATCCTGTCTTGATTAGCTAGTAACTTTCTCAATAAAGCATTTGTTTCTTGCTCTTCTGGTTGCTGAGCCTGTTGCTGTTGAAATTTCCCTTGAGCTTGATACTGAGAATTCGGCTGCTGTCCGGGCGCATATAACACATTGTTAGGATTGGCATAGCTAAAGTTGGGGTGATTGCGGTTGTTGGGATGATAAGTGTTAGTCCACTGCTGCTGTCGTGGTGGAACCATGTATTTCACATCTTCAATGGAGCCATGTCCCTGATTCTCATCCGCGAGTAACTCACCCATGGGCTTCACTTGTGATGGAGGTTGCATGCTGTGAAATGCTGAGGTCATGGATTCCAGCTTTTGCTCTATAGACTCAATCTTGTTGACTAAGGCTGCATCCCCCGGTTTGGAGTACCTACGAGTTTCAGCTCGTGTAGTCTCCCTCTTCGACACGTTATTCAGCAGATCTTGAGCTCGTTGTGCTCCAAGCCCCATAAAATTACCTCCAGCTAGCATATCTAACTGGTCAGCTGTCTCCTTGTCTAATGCAGTGTAGAAATAATGGAAGAGCTTGTGCCATGGCTCCCCATGATTCGGACATCTACGGAGAATTTGGCTGAACTTCCTCCAAGCATCTCCCAATGAGCTGTCTTCTTCCTGAGTGAATTTTGCAATCTCAGCCATCTGCTGAGCGACTCTGGATGGTGGCAAATACTTCCTCAGAAACTCATGACAACAATCCGCCCATGTCACTATGCTACCAGCTGGCAGCTCCATAAGCCACTTCTTGGCTTTTCCAGATAAGGAGAAGGGAAACAGTAATAGCTTAACTGTTTCGTCTGGAACTCGTTGGTCGTGCAGGGTTGATGTGATTTGCTCAAATACCAGTAGATGGTGATTGGGATCATCTCCTGGAGCTCCGTTGAATGCGCACTCATCACGAACCATATTGATCATATGTTGGCGCAACTCGAAGTGTTGGGCATTGAACTGCGGTCTGACAATGGTAGGCTGATAACACGCTGGAGTAGTCCTGAAATAATCCACCATAGGACGTTCTTCAATATCGGCATTGTTAACCGGTGCCTCGGCGTTTTGCCTGTTGTTTCCCCCATTATTCCCATTATTGTTCCCACCGATGTTCGCCACTTGTGCCCCCACACCAGGACGTGGTTGTGGATTTGGGGGAGCCAAGCGATCCATCATTGCCTGCATCTCAGCCATTTGAGCCCTCAGCTCCTCAGTTTCTCGTGCTTTATTGGCTGCATCCTCTACAGCTACTGCTCTAGCTGCCTCCGCATCCTGCATACCTTTGCGGATCCTCTCAAACTCATCTCTAGTTTCTTCATCCATAGCAACTGAGCTTGTCTTCCTCTTGTCTCTATGTTGTGCGCGTAACAAAGTTTCCGGGTCCTCAAGTGTTGGGTGCAACGGATCGTCTCGAGAACGGGACATGCACCGTGAAGTTCAACCTGAAAACACAGATTACACACAGAAAGTAGGTGAGTAATAGATATAAACAATAAAATAAATCCCTAAGGCTAGGAATTATAACTAATTTAGCCGAAGTCCCCGGCAACGGCGCCAAAAACTTGACACGTCCAAACCACAAGTGTATGGCTGTCGGTGCAGTAATAATCGGAAAAGTCCGGATTGTCGAATCCCAAGAGACTTCTTTGTAAATTAGCTATTAATTCTTAACCTTGTGTGGGCAAGGCGCAATGATTTGGTTTTCTAATTCTACTTAAAATAAAAGACAACTGTCTCAATTAATCGGTTGAATAATCTCACGATTAACAAAGAATGATTACGAAAGTTACTTAATAAGTGGACAAGTCAGGATATCTCTACGGGTTCACTAGGGAATTCACACCACTTAGGATTTATGTTCATACAACACGGATGTTTTCTACTTAGCCAAACGAGCAATTTCACTTTGAAGATTCCTCAACCAAAGTCTATATTTAAACTCTTGTACCTGATTCCTCTAGCCTACTTAAGTTTAAATATGCATTATGATCTTGATATCAACTCTTAGTTCTAGTTAACTAGCAAGATTCCTCAACCCTAGATTCGACTAGTGCAAGATTCAAGTTCAAGCAATAACTATTGATTCCTCTAATAATTATCACCTAGATCAATCTTATTGTGACGTCAAACAATATGAAAGATAGAATTACGCGTATGAATCAAGCATAACTAAGCATAAACATCCAATTAAGTCAATAAACATGAAGCATAATCCAAAAATCACCAAAATATGGTGTTCAAAACCCTAGTTCCCTATGAGATATCCCGAATAGAGGGTTTAGCTACTAAAACACATGATCAAAGTAAAAAGTTTCAATGATCATAAACAAAAACTAAAGAGGGGAAGAAGATAGAGAATCAAACGATGGTCTCCAAGCTCCCAAGAATGCTCCTTGCTCTCCAATGGCGTAGAATGATGAATAAATCCAAGCCCTAGGTCGTTCCTCCTTGTTAAATCACGTCACTTATTTTTAAGTTTTTAACAATTACACTTTCACCCACTTTGTCATGCGTCAGATCTACTAATGTGATCTTGTGATCACAATTTGTGATCCTAGGATCACCTTTTGTATTTGTAGAGTCACGTTGGTGGTCTTGTACTTGATCTTGTGATCATAGGATCACCTTTGTAGGATCACAATGATCTTCCATGTGAGTTTGCTTCTTTTCACTCCTCTTGAAAATTTGGCCAAGTCTTTTCCTCCTCTTAGCTTCTCCTCTTCTTCTATTCTCTCATGCATTCTTTGAGTTTCTTTCTTTCCGAAGTTCGCTTCCGCTCCAAAATCCGCACTCCACGCTTCCGGTTCCTGAAATCCACAACACGAACAAATACCGGAAGATCAAATGCGACAAATAAAGCATAAAACATGCATAAAATGCCCGGATTACACCATGAAGTCCAAATACTCAAGTATGCTCAAAACTATCAAAACTCGGCCTAAAACACATATAAATGCATCGGAAAGTACGCAAAACGACAAGTAATCACAATAGAATATAACTCCAATTATGGAGTTATCACTTCTAACAGAGAAACATTTCTACGCAAAAACGATCTTAACAATTATAGAATGAATTCGGAATCTGAAAGGGAATATCAGAGCAAAAATGTGGCAGAAAAACCAATTCATTCTCAGATTCAGTGAAGAGAAGGATTGCCAAAGGGTGATTCGTGGTGCACCATGGGTGCTAGCAAATCATATGTTCATCCTGAAGCAGTGGGTAAGTGAAGTATCCCTATAATAAATTGACTTCTCGGAGATTTCGTTTTGGGTCCAGATCCATGGCCTCAGCCCGGACAAGATGACAACGGAGAATGCAATCAAGATTGGAGCAGCAATGAGAGGGATGGAGACAATAGACAAAGAAATAGTTGACGAAGAACAGTGTTGTTAATACATGAGATTCAGGGTAGCGATTAAGGTAAACTATCCTCTCAAGCAATTTTTTACAACTTTTAATGATGGAGTAAAAACGAAGATGGGTATAAAATATGAGAAACTGGTAAATTACTGCTTTAGATGTGGAAGGATTGGTCATGAACAGGGGGGTTGTGAATATGAGAGCTCTTGATTACCCCATGAGTTGCTATGAAGGTATCAGGGAACAACTCAGGGAGAATAGAAAAAAGGCGGTTGTGGCTGGCCTCAAACAGCCACTGATAAATGTTAGCTTTGAGCTGGAACTGTCAGGGGTTAGGGCGACCGCTGACAGTCCAGAGACTCCAAGAACTTGTAACTTTTCATCGTCCCTCTTTGATCTTCCTTATGGATACAAAGAACAAATCTCAGAAGCTAGAACGAGTAAGAAGAAGTTTAAGGTATCCAAACATTTTTTATGTGGAACCAGAGGGTATTGCATGAGGTTTGGCTCTGTGGTGGGTAGAGGAATTAGTTGTGGAGGTGGAAAGTAGCTGAAAAAACTACATCTTACTTCAATTAAGATAAATGAGAATAGGAAGGAATGTTGGATCTGGACTTATGGGGAAACTGATGCATATTATTTGGCAAGAACTAAGTCAAATGGGGAGACGGATTACTACACCAATGATTTTGTTGGGAGACTTAAATGACTATCTTCATGAGGATGAGAAGCAAGAAGGAGGTCCTGTTCAGCAATGGAGAATTAATAGATTCAGACATTAAACTCCACTTGTGCTCTTTTGGAAATCAAAAACCAAGGTACACACTACTTTTGGACAAATAATCAACAAGAAGGAAATGTGAGAGAAATGATTGATAGAGCCTTTGCATCTTCACATGGCTGGAGGAGAATCAAAATGCTAGAGTTAAACTTGAGTACTTAATGGGATCAGATCATGCTCCTCTCATAGTGGATACTGAACCCGAGGGTAACAAGAGAAGATACAGCTTCAAATTTGATGCCAATTGGGTCAAGATGGAAGGTTGTGATAAAGTGATCGAGGAAAGCTGGAAGAAGATAGAAAGAGGCTCACCTATGTTCAAAGTGGTGCTAAAATGAAATATTGTAGAAAGGCTTTGAGTGGCTGGAGAAGGGGCAGTCAAGAAAATAGCAGAAAACAAATCACAAGAATAGAAGAGAACATCAGAAAGTTACATGCTCTCCCAATTAGTATTGAGAGACACAAAGAAATCAAAGATCTAACAAAAAATATATGTCTTTATGGTGGAATAGAGAAGAGTGATATTGGAAGCAAAAGTCAAGAAACACTTATCTAAGAGAGGGGGACAGAAACTCAAGATTCTTCCACCTGTCTACAATTCATTGAAGAAGGAGAAATAGAATTATTAGAATAAAAGATAAGAACGGGAGATTGAAAAAGGAAGAGATTGGGATTGGCAAGGCTTTCAAAGAATATTATGAGAATATATACTCTAAAAAAGGGGAAAGAGACTGTTCAGAAGTTCTGAATAGTATAGACAGAAAAGTCATAGAAGAGCAAAATGAAGAGTTGACGAAAATTCCAGAAGAATCAGAGATTGAGGAAGCAATGAAAAAAGTTGGAGCTCTAAAAGCCCCAGGGTATGATGGTTTTACAGGGTTATTCTTCCAATCAAAATTGGAAAAACATCAAAACTGAGGTATGTGAGGCTGTGAAAGATTTTTTCAAGAAAGGCTACATGCTTAAGAGTTTGAATGTGACTAACATGGTTCTAATTCCAAAGGTGAAGCCTGAAGAGGTGGCACATTGGGGTAGTCATTGAAGTCTCCTGCAGCCAACCATGGAATAGAGTTGGAGGAGGCAACAGCTTCCATGTTGTCCCAAAGGGCATTTCTTTGGGCCTGGTGTGGGCTAGCATAAATAACTGATAGCATCCAATCAGGGTAATTATTCTTTGTCACCATGGCGTGGATCACTTGATGGTTAAGGTCAATGGTATACACATTTAACTCATCTGGGTTCCACTGAATCCAAATTCCTCCTTTTCTTCCGTCTGGATCAACATGAGAAAAGGCCTTTAACTTGAGGTTATTAAAGAAATTGCCTATTGATCGCAGGCACACTTTAGTTTCTAGCAGGACAGTGATGGATGGCTTATGAAAAAGAACAAGATCTTTGAAGGTGTTCTTAAAGGCCTCGTTGGCTGTACCTCTACAGTTCCAAATGAGGACAATCATGGAAGACAGATTGGAGGTTGGGACGAACTTCAGATCCGCATTAGTGAGGATGCTTTGGATCCTCCTCTGCATTGCCAACGGTGATCCCTAGGGGGTGACCGACATTGTCAGTGGCTTCTTGACTGTTCCTGACATCCATACTTCTTCTATTGACATTGCAATTTCCTCGGTTGTCCAGCCAACGTCTAGACGATGAATTACTGTGGTCTGTGTGTCTAGTAATAGAGTCATCCCATTGTGGGTTACTGGATGGGTGATGAGGTTGCTCTGCAGTACGTTTGCAAGGCTCATTTTGGCTCTTTGTGATTTCAGAATGAGAAGTGGAGGGTGAGTTTTAGGGTTCTTACAAAGGGGTTGCTTTATAATGTTCATCAAGTGGCTATTTCTTGAGGTCGTGTTGTCTTGCCTGTGATGTTGCGTATCCATCTGGTTCTCTGTGTTTTGATTCTCGATTTTCTCTTTTCCCTCTCGAGGCTCAGTGATTTGATATGTGCTCATCTCCTCGTGGCTTGTGTTAGTTGCTTTCGGCTCCTCTAGGGTTTCAGATTGCGTCCCAAACGTTTCTGCCTTTTGTCCATTAGGTTTTGCCTTCTCCTTTCGTAGTTCTCCACTTTGCCCTTCCCTTTTTTGTTATTTCCTTGCACTTCATCTTTTGGTGGCCCAAATGTGTTTTTGTACTGGTTGGTTGGCCCATTTTCTTTGGGCTTGTTGTTATTGGGGTTCATTATTTTTCTTCAGGGCATCATCCAATCACCGAATGCTTCTCTTGTGATATTGTTTGTGTTCGTCGAGTGTCCATTGGGCTTAGACGGGTTGTGGGCCTGCTCTGGTCTGCAATGAGGCCCATTCTCCTGGTTCGGATTGGCCTTATCCTTCGGCGGCATAATCTTCCCGTTATTTCTTTCTTGTGGGCATTCCACCGGTCTGGCATTGAAGAATTCATTTCGGTGGCCAATTCCTCCACATTCGAAGCAAATGGTATGGATGTGCTCGTACTCAATTTGAAAATTTTCATCATCAATTTCGAAATCAGGAACAAGGGTTTGGAGAGGTCAACTTCAACGCAGATCCTCGCGTAGCTTGCTCTTCCAACATTGGCTGTGTGAATATCAATCTTTATTGGTTCACCTACCACCGTGGTTATCTTCTCTAGCACCTCTGATTTGCAGTACTCGACTGGTAGAGATCTGAGCATGATCCAGATGGCCGTTGTCATCTGCACTTGTTTGGTGGGTTTGAAATTGGGGATTCATCGCCTAACCGTAAGGCAGTGGTCTTGGATAACCCACGGACCGCCTGCAAAAACACGATTAAAGTCAGCTTTCGAATCAAATTGATAGCAATAATAACCCAATCCAAGATCAGTGATGTCGTGCGGAAATTTTGGAGTGGGTTCACGTTTTTGGGAGTAGTGGAAAAGGTTGACGAAACTGAATCGGTGTTGTTTGGGACTTCTAAGTTGGTTGTGGAAATGGTATGGGAATCAGGAGTGGGATCGGGAGTGGGAGTGGAGGAGACCTCCGTCGGCCCGTTAGGGTTGCCGGAGTTATCCATCAGGATTCTGTGAGAACTCAGAGAAAGGAGACGTTGGGCACAGAATCCAAGTCAGAGAAAGATTATAACGAGTCATTTATGATATGAAACGTTTTGTGTTTGGAAAAAAAAAATGGGTGCATAAAAAACAAAAACAAAAACAAAAACAAAAACAAAAACAAAAACAAAAATGGGTCAGGTAAATGATTGATTGATCATGGGTTAGGTTTATTACAGGTCCCGTGTGAATGACGCGTAAATTATCTCACTACCACCACCGTTACATATTTTTTCTCCTTTGCTGCTTCTTCCCAGCCACCTCAACTCCCAACTTTAGCTTCTTCATCATCCACCTCTCTTTCTCCTTCCCTCTCGGATCCACTTCGCGATCTCACAGATCAAATTCGATTACTCTTCTCCCCTATCTCCAGCTGGCCTCTCCCTCTCTCGCGCTCTATAATGTAGCCACACAGACTGAGAGCCAGCCAGCCAGCCACTCCCTTCGCCGGTGACAACAACCCCCTCCGTCGTCGCCGGTATCATCTTATAGCCCAATCACTGCTGCTTCCGGAGTTGTTTCATCATCTAATAATATTTCTCCATCTGGGTCTGCAAGCATTCTCCTATCAGGTACCCCTATAATTGTTATCTCTCTGTAAATCAATGTTCAGAAAATCAAGGGTCTTTGTCTGAATCCCCAATTTTTATCTGTAAAGGCCTTTCTTGGGTCCATCACTGAAATTAATTCTAGGGTCAATGTCACATCTGTGTGGGTCTTCCCAATTGAGATGCGTTTCACCTTTTTTTTCTTGTTGTTTATGTAGGGAAGCAGTGATTGTGTTGAAGCTTCTGGAGAGAAGCTGAGGCTAATTTCACTCTGGCCGACCCTTTAGTGAAACCTACCTGTCTCTTGAGGTGGGTTAGGGCAGAAGCTGGCACACCCAGGAAAAGACTATCGTCATCATCATCAACAACAACAATATCTATTTGCTCTTGTATTTGCAGCGGTGTACCGGTTATCAATTCGGTTCTTTTGCTGGTTTGGCGCCTTCCCATTGATTACGGCTAATGTTTGATCCATTGTGTAACTATCTCTTTGCCTTGCAATGGTTGTGCTGTGTATGATTGGACTGCTCCCCTATTAGAATGTGATTGTATCGGACTACTTCAAGGGTTTATTGTAGAAGTAGGCTAGGCTTTTTCGTTCTTTCTTATACTTGATTGATCACGCTTTGTGAAAATGGTGAAATTCGGTTGCTTCTCTGTTTTGAAAAAGAAGAACAGGAACAGGAACAGGAAGGATAAGGTTAGGCTTCTTTCACTCAAGTTGGTTTCTATTTTTGAGCATTACTTATTTGTTCACTATGTTTGAATTCTTATCTTGTATTGTCTTTTAGGATGACAAGTTATATCCAAATGTTGATGGCACTGCGAAAGTTTCAGATATCGATGAGTCGAAAACCAGCTCTTTCATTGTCGCTGTACCTTTTGGCATAGATAGAGGCAAGGTTAAGGTAATGAACCACGAAAGTCCTGTCAAAGGAGACGCTGCTGACGTAGCTTATGAGGGCGAAGATGAGCATGATGAGAACCTATCGATGAGGAGAGATAACTCCGATCTCGACTTCCAAGCCCATGTAGTCGAATCCCATGTAGTCGAATCAAATGAAGAAGAAGTGAATCCATCCACGAACAAAAAAGTGGACTTCTACAACAAGGTTGAATGTCACTCTGAGAATAGAGCTGAAGTTGATTTAATCCAAAGTGGCCATGTTAGTGACCCAGGAATTGGGAGGGAAAGATTCTGCAGTTCACCAAAGCTTAAGCGTTCGTGTTCTAACTTGGAAACAAGTGAACTTCTCAAGAAGATAGCACACGAGTTGCCTCCTTCAAAGTCTTATCAGTCGTTTGATGAGTTGCAAAAACTGGCCCCAGAGCAACCAGCCAGCCCTATGTCAGTGATGAGCCACCGCAGTGCTGACAGAGTGATGTTGAAGAAGCATTCGTCAAGTCAAGTACTGCCATCCCGGAGTAGAAAACTCTGGTGGAAATTGTTTCTGTGGAGCCACAGGAATACGCAAATGCTTAGACCTGTGAAACCACAGGCGGTTTCCTCAATTTTTGCTTACAACCAGCAAGGGGGGTACTGCTCGGACAATCTTGAACCAAACAGTACTTTGCAGAGAGACAATATGGAGTCTCCAGGATCGTTTACTGGAAAATCAGTGAACCAGGACGATAATTTTGATAAGCAGAGTTGGGGTGGATTTCATGGAGTTTCTGGTTCCATGCCACAGAACCAATGGCTTGCCTTCCCTACAGGATCACCCATGAACAGAGTTGATGAGTGGGTAAAAGAACTCTCAACCCAATCTCCACTTCCAGATAACGTCTGTATTAGTGATGAAATGGGAACAGATATCCCACAATCTCCGGAAAATGGAAGGTCACTGGAAAGAAGCTCCTCTAACTTGATCCGGTTACCAAACGTGAATGTGTCTGACGAAGTTTTACATGCCAACAACGTTATACGCTCCCTAAATTCTTCCTCGACTGGTGCCCATATTGCTGGGATGGGATTGAGAGTTGTCCCAACCCTTTCACATTTCTCCAGGCTGAAATCTGTCAACTTATCAGGGAACTCAATAGGTAAATACTGAAGTTACAATCACTATATGTACTGCTACTGATTTTAGTTTACTGCTAATGTGTTCAACCTCCTTCTGTTCTGCAGTCCATGTTAGCGGTGGATCTCTGCCAAAAGGTCTCCACACTCTTGATTTGTCCAGAAACAATATCAGCACAATCGAAGGCTTGAGAGAATTATCAAGGTTGCGCGTGCTGGATCTCAGTTACAACCGGATATCTCGAATTGGCCATGGTAAGTACTCAGCTCCCTGAGGCATTATATTGTATGTGTATTGTTAAAACTACCAACATAATTTGTGGTTAAAAAGTTGGACAATCACAGTTACTAGTAATAAGTCGTGTAACTTGTGTCATTAGCTGTTAAACAGACCACAGTACCATTTCCAAGGTAGTGGCATATTGGTTATCACAGAGATGCAGACTCTCGCCATAACAGGACCTTTCTAGATATAGCATTTCTACCCAAGTAGGCTACTTGCAGAACATAGTGTCTAGCTAAAATAACTACTAATTGTAATCCTCCACCAATATAACCATTTTTAGAGCATGTTCACCAGTGCCCCAGTGCCTAGGCACCACCTCATCCGAGGACCAAAGTGTCCGAAAGCCACTATGCACAAGGTGGGGCACTCAAGCGCCCTCTGATATGCCCCTCTCACAACGTTGCCAAACTTTGGAAACACACACCAAAAAATACATGAACAATGTCTTGCCCCAGAGCCCCAAAGCCCCAATGGGTGGATATGCTCTTATCACCATTGCCTGTATTTGGTGGGGGGGGGGGGGGGGGGGGGGGAATGGTCTGGTCTCCCACTCGTAGCCTCTTCAGTTCACGATATTTGGTGAAAATTTGTGATTTTGGTCGCCCATGCTTCTAACCAGATTTTAGATCAAATAGTTAAATAATAGTATCTCACCATTCTAGGACAATAGTGTTTTTGGCCTAAACCATATTTGTCACCACATTCTGAATTTGATTTATAATACAATTGTTGTCCATTTTAGTTTCAACACAATATTACAATTTCAAAGTGTTGCAAACAAATAAATGAATGACAGGATTATTGAAACAAGAAACACTTTACAGTCTACATATAATAAAAAATTCACACAAATAAAATTTTAAGGAAAGTACATACTTAAACAACATTTCAAATACAAACTGGAGTTGTTTATTATATTTTGTCATGTAGTCTATGTTGTCTGTTGTTTTTTATTAAGTAGTTTGTCATTCTGTATTTCATGTTCATGTATTTTTTAATGTGGTGTGTTCTCCTTTTATAAAGATTGTCATTTATGTAAATCTATTCTCAGTTTCTTGTTGTTGCTGCAGTTGTTGTTGTTGTTTTATATTGCAACCATTAATGATAGTTGGTGTACTCTTATAATAATTTTAATCAAATAAACTAATATAATACCAAATAATTTACAAAATACACCATAGGCAAACATATTGATTAACTATAAAAATGTTGAAATGTATTATTTACTGGGAATAAAAATACAATATCATTTTAATCACAAAAGTAAAAAAAAATAAAAATACTATGTATAATTGTTAACACTATTATTCACAATAAAGATGTTATCAAGTCCATATTAATTACATAAAGTAGACACTTCAAACACTAATTATGAAAATTGCAAATGGTGAGGATTACATCATATTCTATATTTGGCCCCAGCACCATTGTCTAGTCTATATTTGCCACCAATTTCGGGATTGAGAGGTGATAGAGTGAGCGATGAAAATAACCATTTCACGGAAATCGATAAAAATATGGAGGCAATTTGGAGATATTTTGGTGGCCTAAACAATCACTATATATTTTGGGGTGATTTGGAATGGGAGGCCAAAATCATGTAAAAAATGTGAAAAATATAGGAAATGGTGATGGGTGAGAGGGAGATGCTCCAAGGATGGAGACTCGAGCTTATCAAGTTGTTGCTACACGTACACGACTTATTTCATGTTCGCATTTCAAAATGGGTATCATCATCTTTGCAGGACTAATGATGTTGATATTTTTAAATCACGGCAGGTTTGTCGAACTGCATACTAGTGAAGGAGGTTTTCCTTGCTGGTAACAAGATTAGTGAAGTTGAGGGGCTGCATAGGCTCTTGAAGCTGACTGTCCTTGACTTGAGCTTCAACAAGATAACGACAACAAAAGCAATCGGCCAGCTTGTAGCCAACTACAACTCTCTTTTAGCTCTGAATCTGTTGGGGAACCCAATCCAGAGCAATATCAGTGACGAGCAACTCAGAAAAGCAGTTTGTAGCCTTCTTCCTAAGCTAGTTTACCTGAACAAACAGCCGATTAGTCATCACAAGGCGCGAGAAGTGGGTGCTGAAAGAGTGGCTAAAGCTGCACTTGGCAACACCAGCCGGAGCTCGCACAGGAAAACAGTGAAAAGGGTCGCCCAAGGTGGAGCCGGTTCCTCCAGTGGACTGAAAAGCAGCAGCAGTTACAGGCAGAGAAGTACGCGGATGAGATCAGCGAATCAAGCTCAGGAGTGGCCAGTCCTGAAGATGAAATCACCTGAACTAGCTTCCCCATCCTCTTGAACATTTCTGGCATTTTGGATTATAATATTCCGAAGAACTACAACATTGTTTCCTCCTTTTTCCAGATTGGTAATAGGCCTGGATAGATGATACATTCAGGTTACAATTGTTGTATTTGATTTTGGAGAGCACTTGTCCATGTTTGAGTTTGCTTTGAATAAGAAAAATTGTGATCCTTTTCTGACAGTTCCCTAGTAAACCTTCATCGTTATTTTTGACGTGACCTTTGTGCCTGGTGGCAACAAAAGCCCTTTCAGGTCCATCCGGGTATTGCCTACAAAAAGAGAAGGTGAAGAATGTACCACCTATGTTCTAAGTGAATCTTCACAGTTTGACTTTTTTTTTCCGTAACCAGATTACTTTGACCCGGTGATTTGAATAGCAAAACGATGCAATTTTTCATAGTGTTGTAGAGTAAAGTTTACTCTACATCATGTTGCATAAATTATCAATTTCTTAGATTATTTTACTAATCAAATCATTGAAGTCAAAATTGGGAAGATTCAGAAAGAACAGGTGATGTAGTTTTAGTAAATGTTTCGAGCTAACTTGTTTTTCGGAAATCAACTGCTGTCACACATCAGTTTCTGAGTCATCCTTGCATCCAAATCACAAAATACGGTAGGGGTCTTCTGATAGTGAATCTCCCTCATCCAATCCAAAGTTTAACAGCTAGCTGGATCAGAGTCATCCTTGCATCCAAATCACAAAATCTATCTGAAAATATATCAACATCATCTTCTTCTATTATTGTGTGGGGGACAAATCAGCCAGCTCATAATCCGACAATTATGTAACCATCATGTGTGTTCATCAAGATCAGAGGAATACCGAGTCAAACAAGCTGTCGCATGTTCAGAAATCAGAACTGTCAAGATAAGCCTTCCAGCATCTGTTAGTGGCGCATTATTAAAGCTTAATGATGCCTCCTGGATGTTGTTAAAAGGTTGATTTAAACGCAAATGGCCTTCCAAGTGTCTCTAGATTCCCCCAGGCAGTCCAATTTATCCATCATGTCCTAGTCTCACAATGTTAAGAAATGTACCAAGACACGAACAAACAATTACAGATGAAATTAGGTTCAACTTGCGATGTGACATTATTATACATATATGTTTAGTACCAAACATCAGCACCCTGATAAAATATCAATACCGAACTTCCAAAATAAATCATCACCGGCTCAGGTGTATTCCATATAATAAACTATAAAAAACGCATAGATCCTTTTCTCAAAAAAAAATAAAAAAAACAAAACAAAACAAAACAAAAAACGCATAGATCCAAAAACAGTTGCGGATAAAAAACCTAGAGCAATTGATCGATTCACTTTATATGTTTGCCCACAAATCTTACTGCATACTGGACCAAGATTCTAAGTAAACAGAAAAGAAAACCTACGCCAACATGATATTTACATTGGAAGAGTCAAACTCTTGTCACTGCCATTCTTGTACAAGTAACACAAATTCACTGATTAATTTGACCGAAATTTCCTGAATGTCATACCCAGCTCCTCTTGGTACAACAAAGTTGAACGTGATACAGCACGGAAAAATGAAACTCAAAAGCAACAAGTACAGAGAATGAATCTCCTCTAGCCCCTGTTGAAACTGGCACTCTATCAGAGAACTAGCAATGTCCCAAAAGGACAGGCGACGAAATCAAGCATCATAATCAAAGAAGTATTCCAGAAGAGAGAATTAATCAAATGAAGGGCTCATCTCCAACCTCCCCAACAGGAACGGCATGTTACAAGACCAGGAGAGAATTAAGGTCTGTGACAAAACTGCTACAGTCAGGGTCTCAATGCAGTGTGTCTCCAAGTGACGAGCCAACAATGATACTTCCACAACCCAGATGGAGTAGGAGATGTCGCACAGGCTTAAAGCAGCTCCCACAAGCAGTGCCAGCTCAAACCTCTAGACTTTGATGTATCCCACAAAAACATAGGAACAGAAGAAGAGCATACCGTTTCTTTTTCTACCAAAGCAAGAGATAAGTCTCCTGAGTCCGAGTTGTCAAGTGGAATACACCATACCGTCACCATAGAGCCAACTGTAATTATCAACAAGAGGCTAGTAGTAGGAAGCAAATAATGGAGCGTCTATTACGTGAAAGAATAGCATAGATTATACTAATCCGTCTCTCTAGTTGTGGAGCAAGCCACAAGGAGTCTGTACGTAGTGAGGAAGCATGTTCTGGTGAAATTTCACAAAAAAAGAAGTTAGCCATATCCATATCCCCTGGAGGAAATAAAAGCATCTCAACCATGACACCCAGGACAAAGCCTAGCAATGAGGATGGACCTGGAACTCTCTGCATGTTAATGTACTAGTGATCCAGGGCTGGCTCTAAATTAGTAACTGAGTGACAAACTGTGTTTTTATGCAGAAATGAACACCTGCCTGTTTCAGACAACTGAATCCATCAGCCAAGGGTAAAGGTACGCTGGAAAAACAAGCAATTGTGATCCTCAACCTGTTAGTTACATATAACGAACCTTCACTGGGAGTCGGCCTCATACTTACAAGTTACTGTACAATTTATCTGGATTATCTTTTACCTGACAGCAAGTCATAAAATTAGAGTTGCAAATTTGTTTTACTTGAGGGTTCTCTTGATCACAATCACGTAATTTGAGGGGTAATATTAGTAATAAAATTGCTTGATTTTGTTGGTGCTTGTTCCATGGCCAGTCTCTACCTTCAAGGACTAGTCGTGTTTGAGTGACTCATGCCACGCTTCAAACTTTGTAGGGATGGACTGAGAGGCATTGGGGAGAGAAGGCTGGTGTGGAATTTCTTTTATTACATGTAGGGTTGTTTCTTTTTGTGTTTGCAGACGCATTTGAGGCTTCTCGCACATCTGTTGATCTTTACAATGCAAATTTTTGGTTGAGAATTGTCCGTCGTCTTCATTTCCCATCCGAAAATTGGATAGAGAATTAAAGTAATTGGAATCCTCAGTGAATTATGAGACAAATAGTTGTTAGCTGGTGTAGTAATAAGCAGGATTAGAGTCCATGACAAATAGTTGTGAATGAAGAGTACTCCTGTTAAAGAAAAAGAAGATGAGGCCGCTCACTGTATCCAGTGGTAGGCTATGGTGGAGCAAGACTGCCTCAGTTCTGTCGGTGTCATGGAGTCACATGGTGCTGCAAAGCAGTTGGATGTTGTCAAGTGCAGTACCCTAGATATATTCCCTCCTAGAGCTGATGATATGTTGGAGTTTAGGAAATTTCTGGGGTTATCCTATAACGGTCAGGAGCAACAAGCTAAAAGGCCCTTTCAGTCTATTCAAGATGAGAGAAGCTCCATAAGAAGTCACCCAGGTGTGGGCAAGGCTATTCAATGAAAATTGGATAAAGAATTGAGGTAATTGGAAGCTACAGTGAATTATAAGACAAATAGTTGTTATCTGGTGTAGTAATTAGCAGGATTAGAGTCCATTCAGTATTTGCTTAAGCTTCCTGAAAAGAGCTTTAACACAGCGGAAAACAGTTATTACATGTTTGGTAAATGTGAACTTCACATGTACTTCTTAAACAGCAACTGCTGTCCCACTACAGCTTTTGAGAAGCTGTAGCGGGTTGCTTTCTCAAACTTGATTTTTGAATAATTATCCTACAATCGAGTTTAACCTTCCCATTTTCAAAATTTGCGTAGGTATCATCAAAGAGCTTATATACTGTATGGTATATATTGTGGTCATTTTATCCAGAATCACACAACTAACCTTCAGAAATATTGTTATTTGGTTATTTAACCAGAATAACATTTATCCAAAATTCACAGGCAGCTTTCCCACAGTGATTCCTAGACAGTCGCTTTCTGCACCGCCACAACATTCCCAAACTGGCCCTTGGTTGATCTCGTCTCAGTTCGGTTTCTATTTCCTATTTACACCTCATCTAGGAGGCCTTTTAGTTCAATAAACTTTGACTACCTATCAAAAAGAAGTGTTAGGTAGTGGCATTGGCAATAGCAATTCATCACTATGACCAAATGAAATTAGTCTATTACTTCTCCTTTGCTGACATCCTAAGTACTCAAAATGCTTCTCAGAACACACTTAGTCTGTTCCTTCTCCTTGCAGTCATCCCAAGTACTCAAAATCCTTCTCAAACAAAATAAGCTCCCTAGTATTAACTTATAATGAAACATTGCCAAAAACAATGTTAAATCACATAAGGAGCATCAACATAGCTTTTGTTTTATCGTGAGTAAAATGAATGACTGATCATTTCATCTTTTAGTCATATAATTCAAAGCTCGGCCATATTACAACAAAACTAGTCTGTTCCATCTCCACCCGGTCATCCTAAGTACTCATACTGCTTCTCTAACTTGTTTCCTACTGCAACATAGCCAAGAAAAAGTTGAACCTCACAAGAGTTCATCAGAGTAGCTTTAATTTCATCCTTCCGAGTAAAATGACAAACCATATATTTCATCTCCTAGACTTAGACAAGAGAGTTGACAACCCCAAATCATTTGATGTGTTGAATATGACCTTTCTATACCTGTAACAAGTTTTGTCTTAAAAAGCATCTCTAGTTTCCTGCCCTTCACCAATTTAAGAACCAACTATCAAACATAGAATGAGGAGAGTGAGAATGAAACATAGATAATGAGTCTAAAAGCTGACTACCAAAATGAATTCATAAGTATAATTAACTATAGAAGAGCCAATTCCAACTTCTACGTAAATTTTAGCAATCCTGATGGTATAATGATTAACCTATGAACAAGGAAAACATCAACCTCTGGTACCTCAAGAATGTGATTCATGGTCTTGCAGCTTGACTCTGGTTGCAAGAACAACAATAAAGTGCAGTATCTCAAAACACCAGTCAGCAAAATCACAAGTCCGCAATGGGTTCCATCTCTTGCATCTCCGCGTATCTATACAACTTCTCATTGAAAACCAACTGAGGATCCTTGTTGATCAACACCCCATCTTCACCATAACCATCCTTCACGAATCATACCCAATTCATCTCTGTACCAGCCAAATAAAAAGTCCTGGGCTGCTTCAAAAGTATCTGATAAGTATGCTTTGTGAGACAAAACTCCTCCTTAAACTCCACAATTTGGTGAATTGAAGCCCTCTTCTCCAAAGTCAAGCTCAAGAACTCGTGCAACAACCCAACCCTATACTTCTCTTCCGAACAAACAATTACAGATGAAATTAGGTTCAACTTGGGATGTGACATTTTGTTAGTACCAAACATCAGCAACCTGATAAAATATCAATACCGAACTTCCAAAATAAATAAACGTCGACTCAAGTATATTCCATATACATAAACTATCAAAATCATTGCTCTGAAAAAAGTTATGGGGTAAAACCTAGAGCAATTGATCACTTGACTTCATATGTTTGCCCACACAAATCTTACTGCATATTGGACCAAGATTCCAAGTAAACAGAACACAAACCTAAGCCAACATGATGCACAAAAGAAACCCTAAGGCAACATGATATATGCATTGGAAGACTCAAACTCTTTGTCACTGCCATTCTTGTACAAGTAACACAATTCGCTGATTAATTTGACCAGAATTTCCTCAAGAACAGAACAATGGGCACACCCAGCTCCTCCTGACACAACAAAGTTGACACTCCACAAGAATACAGCACATGAAAAATGAAATTCAAAAGCAACAAGTACAGAGAACAAAGTTCCGTTAGCTCCTGTTGAAACTGGCACTCTATCAGAGAACTAGCAATGTCCCAAAAGGACATGCGGCGAAATCAAGCATCATCATCAAAGAAGTATTCCAGAAGAGAACTAAGCAAATGAAGGGCTCATCTCCAACCTCCCCAACAGGAACCGCACGTTACAAGACCGGGGAAGAATTAAGGTCTGTGACAAAACCACTACAGTCAGGGTCTCAATGCAGTGCGTCTCCAAGTGAAAAGCCAACGATGACGCCCCCACAACCCAGATAGGAGATTTTGCGCATGCCTAGAGCAGCTCCAATAAGTAGTGCCAGCTCAAACCTCTAGGCTTTGATGTATCCCACCCAAACATCGAAAGAGAAGAAGAGCAGATCATTTCTTTTCAACCAAAGCAAGAAATAAGTCCCCTGAGTCCAAGTAGTCAAGTGGAAATACACCATACCATCACCACAGAGCCAACTGTAATAATTTACAAGAGGTTAGTACTAGGAATCAAATAATGGAGTGTCTATTATGTGCAAGAAAGTAGCATAGATTATACTAATCCATGAGAAATTTTTGTTTGCTCTAAGAGTAAATGTGACGTGGTACTCTAATCCATACACCACAGGACACACAGATAAGAAAGAGAATGAGTGGGAGACAAAAGATAGTGGATTTCCTACATGTACTGACATGTCCTGTATGGATTAGAGTACCACGTCAAATATACTCTTGGAGCAAGCAATAATCACTCCTAATCCATCTAGTTCTGGAACAAGCCACAAAGAGTCTGTAGGTGGTGAGGAAGCATTTCTGGTGAAATTTCACAAAAAGGATGTTAGCCATATCCCCTGGAGGAAATAAAATCATATCAACCATGACACCCAGGACAAACCCTAGCAATGAGGATGGACTTTGAACTCTCTGCATGTTAAATATAGTGGATCCAGGGCTGCCTCTAAATTCGGAACTGGGTGACAAACTGTGTCTTTTATTCAGAAACGAACACCTGCCTGTTTCAGGCAATTGAATCCATCAGCCAAGGTTAAAGGTAAACTGGAAAAAAACAAGCAATTGTGATCCTCAACCTGTTATTTACATATAACGAACCTTCACTGGCAATGGGCCTCATTCAAGGTGGCAATGTGGGCCGACCCGCGGGTGAAAATGACCTGCCCCCCAACCCCTAGCCCGCCCGGGTTTAGTTTCGCATACCCTCCAGCCCTCCCCGGGCTGGTTCGGCCTGATAAAAAATAGTATATATTTTTATTATTATTATTTTTTTTTAATTTTGGCCCGGGCCCGGGTGGGTTCAAATTCCCCACGCCCTGACACGGCCCGCTCCACCCTTCGACACGGCCTAAACCCGGCCCGCTCTCACCTTAAGGCCTCATACTTACAAGTTACTGTACACTTTATCTGAATTATCTTTTACCTGGCAGCAAGTCACAAAATTAGAGTTTGTTCGTGCTTGAGGGTTCTCTTGATCACAATCACGTAATATCTAGGGGTAATATTAGTACTAAATTTGTTTGATTTTGTTCGTGCTTGTTCCACGGTCAGGTCTCTACCTTCAAAAGACTAGTCGTGCTGGAGTGACTCATACCACGCTTCAAGCTTTGAAGGAAGAAACTTCTGTTTCTTTTCCAAAGATGCGTTATTGGTCAGATTGTTGATTGTAATGGTGGTCTTGTAGGGGTCCAGAAGTGGGCTGAGAGGAATCGGGGAGAGAAGGCTGGTGTGGAATCTTTTCCATTACATAAAGGGTTGTTTCTTTTTGTGTTTGCAGACACATTTAAGGCTTCTCGCGCATCTGTTGATCTTTACAGTGCAAACTTTTTGTTGAGAATTCTCCGTTGTCTTCATTTCCTATTTGAAAGGAGTCTGCTTGTGGTGGTCTTGACTTGTTGCAGCCAGTGCCTATAGTTGTCAGAGCAGAGTTTCTCAGAGACCTAGTTATTATTTTGCAGATATATCGCCTATGCAAGTATTCTAAGCTTCCGTCGGCAGAGGTTTCCGGGAAGGATAACCTAGTTTAAAACAAAGTGATAACTTCTGTTAAAGACGGCGAGACATGGACTACAGCTGCAGAAAATTCAGAAGTTAAAACAGTTCCTCAACTCTGTTGGTGCTATGGAGTCAGACGGCGCTGCAGAGCAGTTGGATGTTGTTAAGTACAGTACCCTAGATATTTTGCCTTCTAGAGCTGATGATAAGTTGGAGTTTGGGAAATTTTTCAGGTTATTAACCTATAAAGGTCTGGAGCAACAAGCTAAAAGGCACTTTCAGTCTATTCAAGATGAGAAAAGCTCCATAAGAAGCCACTCAGGTGTGGGCAAGGCTTCTCGATGAAATTTGGATAGAGAATCAAAGTGATTGGAATCTACAGTGAATTATGAGACACAAATAGTTGTTAGCTGGTGTAGTAATTAGCAGGATTAGAGTCCATTCGGTATTGCTTATGCTTCCTGAAAAGAGCTTTGACACAGCGGAACACAGTTATTACATGTTTGGAAAATTGAACTTCACATGTACTTCTTAGACAGCAACTGCTGGTTCCATTACAGGTTTTGAGAAGCATGTAGCGGGTTTCTTTCTCAAACTTGCTTTTTGAACAATTATCCTACAACCGAGTTTAACCGTACCATTTTTTAAATTTTACATAGCTATCATCAAAGAACTGATATACTGTATGGTATATATTGTGGTCACTTTATCCACAATCACACTTTTAACCTTTGGCTCTAGCTTTTACTTTTAACCTTTAACCAAATAACATTTTATCCAAAATTCACTAGCAGCTTTCCCACAGTGATTCCTAGACAGCCGCTTCCTGCACCACCACAACAATCCCAAACTTGTTCTTAGTTAGTTGATCTCGTTTCAGTTCTGTTTCTATTTCCTATTGTTATACCTAGTCTGCAAGGCCTTTTAGTGTAATAAACTTTGATCACCTATCAAAAAAGAAGTGTCAGGTAGCGGCATCGGCAATGGGCAATTCATCACTATGACCAAACAAAAGTCGGAAATAAAATTAGTCTGTTCCTTCTCCTTGCAGTCATCCTAACTAAGTACTAAACAAAAGAAGCTCCCTAGTATTAGTTTCTTTTGCAACTTTACCAAAAACAATGTTCAACAACATAAGGCCCTTCAACATAGGTTTTATTTTATCGGGAGTAAAATGACAGACTGATCATTTCATCTTTTAGTCTTATAAATCAAAGCTCGGACATAGCAAAGCATGGCTAGTCTATTCCATCTCCAACCAGTCATCCAAAGTACTCATACGGCTTCTCTAACTTGTTTCCTAATGCAACATAGCCAAGAAAAAGTTGAACCACACAACTACACAAGGGTTCATCAATGTAGCTTTAATTTCATCCTTCCGAGTAAAATGAAGTACCATAAATTTCATCTTACAGCATACTGAAACCTTGTTAGATCAACTCCTAGTCTTTGACAAGAGACTTGACAGTCCCAAATCATTTGATGTGTTGAATATGGCCTTTCTATATGTGTAACAAGTTTCGTCTTAAAAAGCATCTCTAGTTTCCTGCTATTCACCAGTTTAGTTTTGCCCTCAGGCTTGAAAACCAATTATCACACATAAAACGAATAGAGTGCCACCGAAACCATGATAGGGAATCTAAAAGCTGACTGCCAAAAAGACTTCTTAAGTATACTTAACTATAGAAGAGACAATTCTAACTTCTACGTAAATTTTAGCAATCTCGATAGCATAATGATTAACCTATGAACAAGGAAAACATCAACCTTTGGTACCTCAAAAATGTGATTCATGGTCTTCCAGCTTGACTCTGGTTGCAGTATCTGAAAACACCGGTCAGCGAAATCACAAGTCCGCAACGGGTTCCATCTCTTGCATCTCCGCGTACCTATACAACTTCTCATTGAAAACCACCTGAGGATCCTTGTCAATCAAGACCCCATCTTCACCATAACCATCCTTCAAGAATACAACCCAATTCATCTCCGTACCAGCCAAATAAAAAGTCCTGGGCTGCTTCAAAAGCATCTGATAAGTATGCTTTGTGAGACAAAACTCCTCCTTAAACTCCACAATCTGATGAATCGAAGCCCTCTTCTCCAAAGTCAAGCTCAAGAACTCATGCAACAACCCAACCCTATACTTCTCTGCCTCCAATGTCCACAGATCAAACTTAAACCCATCCGAATACGGCGAAACCAACGGCAATGTGTTCAACATATCCAACTTCTTAGCTTCATCTTCCCCCAAATCCAATTCCTTCCCATGCTTTAATGGGAATTTGAATGCTCTCTTCACTTTATACTCATCAACCATGAACTCTCTCTCCAATGCACTCACAGCCAGTGACTGGTCCCAATTCACTAACTCCACCATTCTCTCCCCATTTTCTTCAACCACAACCCGAAAGTAATTCGGGTATTTCTCAACCCGGTCACCGAAATCCTCAGAAACCCCGAAAAGCGACCGTGTATGGATGATTTTACTAAGAGGGATCTTCTTCTTCGCTGACATCATTAGCAGTTTCCGTACAGTGGTGACTCTGTTTTCTTCCATGGAGTCGATGATTTGTTTCTCTTCTTGGAGGAGGGTTTTCATGAGGTCGGAGAAGCCGAAACACGTCTTGCCGTCGGGGAGGCGGTGGAATTGGAAGAGAAGAGGGTGGCGGTGGATGGAGCGGAGGAGGTTGCGGCCGCGGGGGAAGCCGAGTTCGCGGTGGAGCTTTGCGGCGGCGTGGAGGGGGAGGAGGTGGTGGGGTTGGTGTCTGGAGAGGTGGGATTTGGTTTTGGTGAGGAAGTGGAAGGCGGCGTCGCGGTGGAGGATGGATTCGAAGTGGGGGATGAGGTGGGATTGGGGCTGGACGAGTTTGGTTCTGGGGCTGGATTTCTTTTTCTTCTTTTTGCGGAATTTTTTGGGGGTTTTGGTGATGAGGAAGGAGGTGGAGAAGTGGGCATTGAACACGGCGGAGGAGTGTGTGAGAGTGGTGGTGGCTCTGGCGGCGATTGCGGTGGTGAGGAGACGCCACGCCATGGCGATTTCTGCAAAGGCGTTGTTTGATTGCGATTGTACGAACTCAGAAAAACAACGAAACCATTAGTTGTAAAATCCGTTTCGTTTTTTTTTTCAAAAAAGAGCAGAATGTCGTGTGTTTCGTACCAGGCCCAAATCCGGTCGGATCCGGGATGTTCCGGAAAAGCCGGTATGATCCGGCCGGAATTTATCCGTTTCGGGGAGAGGAAAAAAAGAACCGAAAAGAAAAAAAAAGTCCCGCCTGCCGGATTCGAACCAGCGACCTAAGGATATCCATTTGGATTTCTCCAACTACAGTCCTCCGCTCTACCATCTGAGCTAAGGCGGGTTCGGTGTTGACTCTCCGTAATTATTTTATATCAATTAATACTCATTACTTTTTCTTTGCCACTCTATACAACCTCCATAAAATTGAGTTTGAAGTTATGATATTCAACCTGCTTGGTGGAAAAGGCACTTAGGTCTCATATGTTCTTTTGACTTATTTTGGTAGTGATGTGATTAATAATACTATGAGTGATAGTATTGAGGGAGATAGGAAATGGTGTTTATTTGATAATGGAATTAGTGTAGAAATAGTTATGTAAACACAATTTTGTCATTTCAACATATGGAAATTGAAGCGGAAGATAACATTTTGATCAAATCATTAGCCACGCACGGTACATGCTTGCTATTACCTGTGGTGTGAGGTATTAGATAGTCCCTCGTTTGAAGACTTATATATGGGCTCAACCTGAAACAATACCATGTAATGTATTCACCAAACATGATCTTGGATTACTAAGCATATCATATCCACACATTATGAAAATCTGGTAACTCTGAGGCAATTTATGTTTTAATCTATTATCGTGGATGGTGATAGCGAATGACTCTATAAGAGAATCCAAGTAATGTTATCAAAGCGGCACGGACTTTATCCTTACTTTCATGAACCAAACTGCAATGAAAGGGTTAAGAACAGTGACGGAGCGTGAAATTGACACAATTTGACATAATTCTCTATAAGGTCATAGCATTGACACTCGTCTAAGAGCGAAGACACAACCAGAACAATTTGTGTAGTTAATGGAAAGTTATCCCTGCTAAAAATATTCGAAGTTTGGAGTACTAGTTGTTGGTGATTTTAGTGTCATCAATCATTTTTGTGTAATTGGATTTACTTACGACCAAATAGACATTAGCGTATACATTGTACACGTTAGGAGGTGTGGATTACACGCGTGTACATGACTATACTAATGCCTCCCTAACGACTGCGTTAGCGGTTATAACCGACGCGATTAAGCTGCCGTCCCCTTCCTTTAAGTTAGGAATTGGTCGAATGAACAACAATAGAGAGGAAAACCTGAGTTCGGAAATCTATAGCAAATCACCTTCGTTCTCGATACAGTCTCTGTTTTATCCGATTATCGATTTCGTGTATATACCACCAAAATACTTTAATCTGAGAGTGATCCGCACGACTCAGAGACTTTCCAAGCCTTTTGATTCCCGACATACACACCCAACTTTCCAACACTAGTGGAGTTTCTACCAACCGTGGTCCAACAGTAACTCCGCCCTTCATTAGAAGAGTGTTTTGTACGGGCTTAAACTTACACCAAGGAGATTCCAAAATGCCAAGCCATCATGTCATCATTGTAGTACAGGGATGTCGAAGCTCAATCTGCGCCTGGCGAAGGCGCGTGTAATGCCCATTTCTTGAACCTATTATTCTTTCAGTTGGTCTGAATGAAATTCATCTGGATGAGAAGGAAATCATCCTGAGGGGTAGCCTTATCTCAGACTACAGGCACTCCATAAACAGCATATATATGACTGAACTCACGGAATAGAAGAAAAAAGGGGTCAAAATGACACAACCAAGAAGAAATAAATATCGTTATTCTGTAATGATCTTCACAATCTAACTCGTGGGTATGGGGTTTGTATAGATATAACGGACAACACATGGAAAGTTGAATATAACCCTATACTCGGTTGCTCAACCTTGTCTTCATTTCAATAATTACATTGGTGCCCTATTTACGCCTTACGGCTCCATAGGAAATTTTCTTTTGCTTCATCGTTGGCGAGTCTGAAGAACTTCAGCTCCGCCCCACCGCTCTTTCTGTCCAAAACTCGGAGTTCCTCCCTCTCATTTTTGATGGGGATGGAACTAACTTTATGATACTTAATTTCAGACCAAGAAATGAATATGAATTTTCCTTAAAAACTAGTATTATGCTCTCCCTTCTGATGTCTGGAACGCAGACCAGGATTATGCTGTTTGTTGCTTCAAGAAAGGTTTCTGGCAGACCAGGAGTCTCTCTTCGCTGCTGCTCTCCGTTTCCAGGACTCGCGCATCCCATCTCAACCTTGTTGCGAGAGTTCTCGCTATTTCGATCAGGGACGACGTGTCACGGAGTATAACCCACCCCTGCAAAGCCATCTATTATTAGCTAACAGTAGATATGAAGTTATCACACAACCAAAAAAAAAGGTTATCACACAACCAAGACCTAGACACACTGAGCTTAAGGCTGAGTTGAAAATCTCTGCCTGAAGCTTCAAAAATGGAAGTCCTAGCAACAACTTGAATTTGTACAATATGCATAGTATAGAACCTCGGGGACAGGGGCGGATCTAGGAATTTGATACAGTGGGGGCTAAAACTAGAAAAATTCAGCAAAATAAGTGAAAAATCTTAATTTTGGAAATTGAGTGGGGGAAATAATGTAATAGTGCAACTTTTCGATGACTATTCTGAAAAACACTAGCCAAAACAAGGGTAAAACAAGAATTTTAGAAAAGTGAGTGGCTATAGCACCCTCATTCATAGCCTTGCTCGGGGGACCCAAGTGCTTATGGGACATTTTCAACTGGGAGCCTCTCAGCCTGGGGCTTTGGTTTACACTCCCTAGTGTGGTTTGCAGGCTATTGCACTAGAACTAGGGTTTACCCAGTGCACATACGAAGGGTAGCAGCTGCGGATTCCCACATCAAAGAAAATGCATACTATATTCCAGAGATGCAAATCATTCCCATTGTAACACGTTACTTCAGAGTTCAGGCGCAGGCGCGCAGCAAGGTAGACTAATGCAGTTCCTAACCTCAAGTACACTTCCAGATGTGAATGATTCTGGATATTGATCGGAAAATATTTGAGAAATGAGATTTATTAGTTTGAAATTTTCTGGACCGCGAGCATTTTGGATTTTATCAATGTCAAGGGAGTGTTAGTTTGACATGGGTTGTTAGACCAGCTTATTAGAAATTCTCATTCTAGGGAAGATGGTGGAAGCATAACAGAACCAGTAACCCCTCTTGCAGGCTCAGCAAACATGTAACAACAAACAGGATGAAAGGTTAGGTTATATACCTCTGGACGGAGTAACCGGTCTATCTCAGAGAAGATATCTAACAAGGTACATCCGCGCTTCTGATCAGTCTGAAGTGATAAAAGTCCTTTGGCATGCACCAAATCATACGTTCTGGGATAGGTTGGAAATGCTTCACACCTAATACAAAATTATCGTTAGAGTACAAAACTACACTGAATCAGTTCAACAAACTCAAACACAGATGGAAGAGTTTCAACAACAGCGCTTGTTTTTTTCCACCATTGTCTTTCCTTAAAGAAAGTTATGTACCTCTTCCTCCAAAAAAAGAAAGAAAGATATGTAGCTAAACGATCTCAGTTATTGCCAAATGTATCAGAACTACATCAATATTATAGACACTTGCGGCCAAGATTTTCATGAATACTAGGTGCATCTTCACATTACCCCTTTCTTTAAAGATTTCAGTCATACAACATAATTATAGTTTGATCATACAAGAATGTTTTCGCTTTTGACCACTGCATTTCAGGAAATAGATAGAATGACCTTAAAAGTTACGGCAGAGATAAATACTAACTTATTTTTTCACTACTGAAATAAGTAAAGAAGTTTTGACGTTCCAGACACACTTAGATGATGCTAAGTTCTGGGTGTATGAAGAGGAACAACGTACACGGCAATTAATACTCTAGGTAAAATCAACTATCTATTGTTATGTGTGTGGGAAACAGCTACAGCTTACTCTTAGACAGACATCCCATTAACTACACACTTCTAGTAGATGAAAGGGTACCAAATTGAATATGGTCTCCAATAAAACAAGAATGTCAACGCATCATCCGTTGATTTGGTTTTTCATCACAAAACTAGTTTTTTTTTTTTTTTATTCACAAAACTAGTTTCAATCAGCTCTCAAATGAAAAATGAGGTAGAAATTACCAATCATGTAAAACTCCAACAAATCCCCTGTCAAGAATTAAGGGAAGGGAGTTTGGCCCACTTGTAGGGACCACATTCATAACCCAAACTGATTTCTTCTTTTCCAACAAAGCAGAATTGAATCCACCAAAATGGGCATTCATGTCCAGCACATTTCTGAGCATGTTATAAGGTGGAGAAGGATCCTCATCACCAGGTCTCTTCGGGTGATCAGAAAATATTAGTGGTGAGAGAAGAGACCAGTAGTTAGGAACAGCAGAACTCCAGTTCTCCGCATCCTCCTCAAAGTCTTCAAGAGGAAGACCTGGTAAACATGAAATCATTGATAATGTCAAAAGGATGCTTTCATAAACTTGCTATGCTGTTTCAACATGATTTCTATTGAAGAATAAAAAAATCCAATGAGTAAAGAAATTACCATATATTGCCAGTGCTTTTGAGTTTGGTTTAGCCTTGGAAGGCCAGGTAGGTCTTTTCTCAATAGGAATCCATCTACGGCTATGAGTTCCTCCTATGCAGGATTGGAGTGGTCGATAATATGGGGACTCAACATCATGGCTCTTACTGCAGAGGGGCGGACCAGATCCAGATTTCCTAGAAAAAGACATAGTTCAAGCCATTAATTTGGGCAAGTTTCAAAATGGTCACAACCGGATTTGTCCAAATTTTTTAAAAAACTAGCTGGAAGAGTTCTCACCTAGAATGATAACAGCCTTGTTTACTGGTCTTTCTCCACACTACAGTTTCATCCTGCTGAGGCAACATTTGCCAGCACATGCTTTCGGCAAGATTGCGCACAAAATTCCATCTCTTCTGATCTTCTTTGTTCCGGAGTGAGCTCTGAGCAGTAGTAAGAGGTGATGTCCACACAAAGTATCCACCAGGCCTTAGTACTCGATCAACTTCAATCAAATGTACACCCTCTGCATCACATGAAAATGTTAAGTACATTTCTGGAAACCAAAGGCTCCAATGAGGCAAGTTTGGCTTATGAAAGGATGCTCAGAAATTCACTCTTGAGATTGCTTGATAAAAGTAAAGCAGCAATGATGAGAAACAGAGTTTTGTTTGAGTCAACAATCCACCACAGTAGATCTCAAGGTTCAATTATCAACTCACAGAAAATGACAAAAGCTTTTTGGTTGGCGGTTCGTAGTAAATCATAACTTGTGATGAAGTGCAACCAATGCCTGTGAGACATGCCGCCTCCAAAAGTAACATAGATTTTCTTTACAGCATCTCTGGCAGACACAATATGTCAACAAAAGTCACAAAAAGCAGCTCAAGTACTTGGAGATGAGCCCTTCAGGAGAGAATCTACTTCTCTCGAATCAATAGAATAGATATAAGAGTTTAACTAATCCAATACCACAATGAGAAGCATTCCAGCATAGAAAAATGATAAAATTCCGTATAGTTTCCCTAACTTCCTTCCGGAAACATCATTCCATCACTGTCTTAACTTCTTCAGAAACAAAAACATTATTCTTGTAAACAGAACCTACAATTGCAAAACCTCAAGAAAGACAACAAACAAGGGTTTTTAACCAAAAAATCACTATTCGGTAAGAAATAAATGGAAGGAACCAACAAATAGCCATGTCATTCAAGAAGACGATGAACATTGCGCTGGGGACGAACTGAAAATTCTATTCTTGCTCATATTCAAGGACCTTTCTATATTTTTCTTCCTTTCCTTTTTTGACACTGTCAAGTAAACTTGATGCCATTGCCTTTGACTTGAAAATTTAATAAGAAATAATGAAAAACATTAGTGCAACATTTTTTGCACGAGGCAAAAGACGAGCCTTTAAAGTGATAAACAATACCTTTCAGATCCCAATCCATGCCGCATCGTGCACAATGCACCATATCATAAGAAAGAGATGGATATGGAAACTGCTTCGAAGTAAAAGACCCAATCATTGCAGGAAGGCCTCTTTCAAGAGTCAGCTGAACTTGACTCCCAGTGGCCTCATAGTTTGCAACGCACATGGTTAGTAAATCTTTCGTATATAGGTGTGCTCCAAAGCTTCCATAGCCACATCCTATGTCCAAGATAGTTCTAACCTGAAAAACGGAAGGGAAGGATCAAACGGTTAGATAGTTTAGCAGTTAACAGACTTTTAAGAGAATAGAAAAGACATAAAAGTTAAAATAGCAGCTCTACTACACTGATCGGTCGTCTGACTCTTTTCCAAACTAAAAGTAAACTGAACCTCCACTTAAGGAGCTAAAAAATATACAACTAATTTGCAAAGAAAATTCACAAACTGGAGCCAATTATATGGAGAATTGGTACAATCCTATGAACTACATTTTACACATTTCATGACAAAACTCTCTACAAGGTGCAACCGAACTGGTTTCTATTAACAATAAACATTCCTGAAACGATGACTAGTTAAATGAGAGGAAGTAACAGAACGAATATGATAGAGACAATAAATTTTAGAGACTCCTATTCCAACTGGTAATTCATGTCTACTTACTCCAACTTGCAAGAAGTTCGATTCATTTCGAAGCCCGATCATTTCTGCAATTTGATGGGAGTAGTCTTCGACACCATCAACATTGAGATTTGCAGAACGAAAAGAAATCTGCTCGTCCTCCAACATCATCATCCTACATTCCAAATTGCGTAAAATGTGAGTCCATAATCCAACTTTATATTACAGTTCTATAATAGGAACAATAGAGCACTCCCCACTTACCTCTTGGTGAAACTTCCAGAGGAGAGCACTTCCTGCGCTGTGATTTTCACATTTCCAACCCAAATAACATCTTTCCCAGTAGGCCATCTAAGAGGAATTTTATAATTGGAAGGAGGAAGAACTAGGCAATTTTGACCAGAAGCTTTGACACAATGGCGGTCATACTCTTCACCCCCAAAACCTAATGCAATATTCTCCGTCACGTTGAAACAGGGAACATGATTTTCAGACTCTTCAGGACAGAAGTCTAATTCCCTCAACCTTGCAGACCCAAGAGATAATTCCGCAATATCCCATAAATCCGACACAACTTGCTCTTGAATCCGTCTATAGCCACGGTGTATATGGATTCCTGATGATGTAGTGATGGTGATTGTCCACCAGAATGATCCAATAAGAGCAAAGAATACTATTACCACTAAACTAAACTTAAGAAAGAGTAAAGTTAACTTGTGGCGGTTTCTCAAACTCGCCGAGCTGAACGAATCGGATAATAGACCATTTCCATTCTCACTGAGACTAGTCTTAGACGGTGAATTAGTATCCGAAAGCAAAAGCCCTGAAAGAAATCTCATAGATACGTATGTTTGATCAGAGGAACGATTCTTATCGAAATCATCCTTCTCTGGTTTGTCCTTCATCTGAGAATTGTCCCAAAAGTCGGTGCTGTCTGCAGAGAGCCTCCCGCCGCTAGCTCGATGGAGCGGCTTGGACATTTTCCAACCTGATAAAAAAACAAACAAGATGATGAATTAAGCTTTGCTGGAGAAACCCACAACTTTTCTTATTTTACTAAGATGTGGTATGAAACATAGGATTTGCCACAGGTGGGGTCTGAAACTCATGGAATAACAGCAAAAGCAAAACAACACAGAAAGTGTAGTAGTACTATATGGTATGAAGAAGATCAATGCCCACAAATCAGATCCATCTTATTCCAGCACTAGATCCAGAGAGAAATGTGTTCAACATAGAACACATCATAGTTTGATCTTCTTGAACAGTGACACACCAGTGAGACCAGGACACAGAATCCTCCGAATTGTGAGTCTTGTACAATTCAGGTTCATCCAAGAAGATGAATAGAGAAAAGGAATCATAATCAACTATCTAGTAGCTCAACATCAAGATTATGAAAAGAACAAGAAGAAAAGGTGAAATTTAAACAAAAAATCAATTCAGCTAAACATATAATCAAACAGGTAGTCTCTATACTATCCACAAGTATGGAAATGGAAAAAAGAAGAAACTAAAAAGGAACAATCATATAAATTGAGAAACACAAGAGCAGCAGAAGAAGCCACTACCTGGGATGCGAATTGAGACAGAAATGGAGAAAACCCTTGAATGATGATAAAAAAAATCAGCGCTTTAGGTGAGATGTCTTCATGGATTTAGTGCCTTTTGTTGTTATAGCACAAGAACAAGAACACAACAGTGTCTGTATTTGTCTTCTTCACTCACTCACCCACCCTATCTGTTTTTTCTCTTACTAGCTTTCTTTCTTTCTTCTTCCTTGAGCACCGCCGTTGGCTAGAGAGAGAGAGGAGGTAGGGGTTGGTTTAATATGGGATCCAATCAGACAAAGCTGGCTCGTGAAGGACTATGTCCCTTCTTCTTCATAGACGTGTTTATGTACACACACATACACATACAATAAATGTTAATCTGGTAGTAGTAATAGTAATACACAGACAGAGAGAGAGAGAGAGAGGGAGGTTCCTTCTCTGGGGGTGGGGTGATTTAGTACTGGGGTAATTAAATGCTTGGGGGATTTAACAATTGGAATAAATAACTCTACCGAGAGAGAGAGAGAGAGCCCCAATCTGAAGAGAAATGAAAGTTAATTCTGGGTGATGATCACTCACCGCCAGAGTAAAATAATGAATCAAAAGGTGGGATTTGTAGAGAGAAGGAAACTTCCGAAGAAGAAGAAGAAACAGGGGAGGGAGGGAGAGAGATGCGTGTTAATTTACCTGGGAGCTGGCTCCATGTTTGGGTTTGTAGCAGGGTAGATCTGTGAAAAAGAGAGGAAGGGAAGAGAGAAACAGGGGACACCAGAATTGATTGGTGATGGGAATGGAATTAATTCCTCATCTCATCTGATTATGAAATGAAATTGAAGAACAAAATACTTTACTATTCCTCCATCTTGCAACGATATTTGCGGACACTAGTCATCGTCGGCCAGAAGATGAGCCCTAAATTGCTGGTAAAAATACGAAAACCCGGGTGCACCCAATTCTTCTCTCTCTCTCTCACCCTCTGCCGAAATTTCACGGACTGCTTCTGCTTAAGCCTGGCCATCGGCCCAGTGGCCCGACCAACCCGCCCAAACCAGCCCGGTGTGGGTGGGTTTGGGTTCACGAAATTTCAGCCCGGTACGGGCTTGGGCCAACAAAACGAGCCCGAACCATGAATGGGCTGGGCTTGGGTTCAACCTCCTCAGCCCATGCCCAGCCCAGCCCGGCCCGGTGACGTAATAAATAATCAAACATTAATAATTATGCATATGGGCTACATATGTTTTGAATAGTTTTACTTTGCAAATGTGTAATTTTGTAGTTTTTAGTAACGCGTAGGGGGTATTAAATTGTCATAAAATAATATGCACTAACATATCAATATCATATAATAGTACTACGTACACTTACAAGTTACAAATCATTCAAAGCTAATTACTCTTCTCGTTTCTCTTACAGACATCGGCACAACGACTGACTTTCTTTACGTGAAAACTTAATTGATAAAAAAAATATTAAATGCGTTAAATGCATGATTAATTTCAATTATATTTGTATTTAACGTACTGTTAAATAACTTTTAAATTTTTAAAGTTATTTTTTTAAATAAATATTAAAATTATTTTGGCCCACGGGTTGGGTTTGGGTTTAGAGTTTTTCGAACGGGTCGGGCTTGGGTTCGAGTGTTGGCCCAGACGATGGGTTGGGTTGGGTCTGGGTTCACGTTTTCAAAACACTGGCCCAGTTTGGCCCGGCCCAACCCAACCCAGCCCGGCCCATGACCAGCCCTACTTCTGCTTGCTCTCTCTGTACATGTACAGAGTCTACAGTCTACTCACTACACTACTGTCACAGCAATAATAGTAAACGATAAAAAAAAAAAAATCTCCTGGTTATACAAGAGGAAAAAAAATGAATAAACTAATACTTTCTTAAAAACAAATAAACAAACATGAGTGTTACGAGTCATTTTGAAATATTTATGCTTTCTAACCTATACTCCCTCCGTTTCGCCAGATTCTTCAAAATTTCCTTTTTGGGCGTTTCGCCAGATTCTTCAAAATTTCCAAATATGTAAATTTTGATGCTGGCAAAATACAACTATACCCCTACTAAAAAAATCCAAACCCACATTTTAATTGGGCTTAACTAATCAAAATAGTAAATTAATCTGATTAATTAAACCCAGATACACTTAATCTGTTAATTAAACACAACCCAAACTTTTCGGCCCAAAATCAACCCAACCCACATCCACTCTCCTTTCTTGTTCTTCACAACCCTAAAAATTTTTCACTCACACACAGACACACACGGAGAGAGAGAGGAAGAGGAGCAAGAGTGAGAGTGAGAGCAGATCGATGAGACGAACACAAGTAGTCTCCGACCCGTAGTCGCCCTCCCTCCCTCGTCTCTTGAACGGCCAGAAATTGACGAACGAGTTTTGCCACGACGGCGATTGTGGCTTCGACGGGTTCTTGTTGAAGTTGGCTTCCGACGCGATTGTGGCTTCCGGTGGCTCTTCCACGACGGTACTTGTCCATCTCGTTCCTGTTCTTTGCATGTTTCTCTCTCTCCCACACTTCTCTCTCAGATCCATCTCTCACCACTATCAGATCTGTCCTCTATTTGCGTGGTGGTGGCGGTGGTTGTCCAGATTTGGGGATCTACTTGTGCAACCTCATCTTCTCTTTTGTTTTCGTCACTTCTGTAAACTCAAGATTTGAACTGTATTTTTTTTTTTTTTGATGTTCATATGGTGTTGTTGATGTCAATCGGTGTTGCTGAAAATTACCGAAGATGGTTGAATTTTGAAATTATTGATGGATTGGTGCAACATCTTCTCTTTTGTTCTTGTTCTTGTTGATTTGTTATTGTTGAAGTTGTGTTCTTGTTGAGTTGCTGTTAATGTGGGAGAGGCTGGAGTGGGAGAAAGGTAGTACTAAACAGAGAGGACAGAGTGGGAGATAAAAACTAAACAGAGGGCAATGTAGTCAATATGCCAGGTTTCTTAATCTTTGTGCCCTGAAATTTTTTGAAGTATCTAGTGAAACGGATGGAGTACTTTTTAATGCGTTTGGCAAAAATATTTTTTCAGTTTTTTTCGGATAATTTTTGTCGTCGCACAGTAGCTTTGAGAAAAGAAAAAAAGATGAGCTGCTTTTTCGGAATTTGCCTCTTTTATAACTAATCATATATTTTTGTCAAGCAAAATAATGGATGTTTTTTTTCTCTCTAGAAATGCCCACTGATACTGCTCTCAACCCCCAACCTCCCTTTCCGTCGAAAAATTCTTTCATCCAGCCAAACTCTCTATTCCAGTTGCACCAAACTAATTTCAATCACAGATTCGTGGGTCACTCATAGTGAGTCTCTCTTCAGTAACCTTCGGTTTAGTGATGCGTTAATTAGAATTCCGAAAGGAATTTATGTGGAGAAGGAGGAGGAGATGATGAATGATTTTGAATCCAAGGATTCCTCTTGTGTCATGTATGAAATTCAATATGACCCTACTTTGCAGCGACTCCGGCAGCCATGTAGCAGAGCTTTAGTCCGTCGTGCAATGGGTAATGATCTAGGTTACTATCTTCTCCAACCTATAATGGAGGTTTAACGTAAGCTCAATATTATTGTGTACGTTTTTATTGCATTGAGGACTATGAAAGAGTTCTCCTTGGATGGCCTTGGATGATTCAGGGCAAGTATCTAACTGTGCAGAAGTGGAAACCGCACTTTGATCCGTATGCTCGGGCGATTCTAAACACCGATCTGGATCCGACTTCAAGGGTTCCAGTCGAGTATTTTGAAAATGATGCGCTTATGGAAATTGGGGCGAACTTCGGTACAGCCCCAAGAGTTGATCTTATTACTCTCGGTGGAGAGAGGAAAGTTTGCCAAAAATTTTGTTGACGTAGATCTTGGTCGCAATCTTCTATTAGCGATTTGGATCAACTAGAAGAAGGTGCTTGTGGAGTACGAAGGACTCCGTAGAATCTGCTTTGAGTGTGGTGTCTATGGACACTCCAAGGATCACTTCCCATCTCTAGTTCCTCCGGAAGTTTCTATGTCAGATTCTGCAACTGGTGGTATGGAGGAGGAGCTTCAACAGCCGGAGTCGAAGCAAAAGACTTTGGTTCCTGGATGATTCCCGACCCATGAAGAAATGGGATAAACACCCAACCCGGGGGGGGGAAAGAATTCAAGTGCTTCTACTATATCTCCTTTTGAGCAAACCACGTGTTGGCCCCAGATCTTTGAACGTTGAGGATTCCCCTTGTGTGGTAAGCCAAAGCAGTGAATTTAACCTCGTTGCTAGCACATTTTCGGTTGGCCCAACCAATCAAGTAAGGCCACCTCAGACGCGAGGGATTTAAAGTAACATTTCAGACCCGCCAATGTGGAAAAGGTGTTATTGGAAACCCTAATCGGAAAGATCAATAGATTTTGAGGAGGCCGCTTCAATCAATTGATCAGAACCAGTTTCCTTCCTTGCCTACTCTGGTGGCTGGAAAATTTTGCAAAGGGAAGATTGTCATCCGGTTATGGAGGTCATCAATCGTCGTCTTCAATGGGATGAACTCACAGTCGTGGTGGGAATTCCAGAGCTCCCTTCAGTTCAAGTGATAACCGCTCCGGAAACAAATTTGGTCCACTTTGGGATTCAGGAGTTGTTTTCTCCTGCGGTGGAACCAACATCGACAACTGAGATCTGTTTCTCCCTGCCACTATGATGATCTAAGTACTCAGAGACCTCATGATTCATTTGGAATTCAATCGAAAGATGGTGAACATCTGGTTGGCCGGCAAACATCTATCTAATTCTTTGATGAAGATGCTGAGCTAGAATCTCAGGGGTTTTGGCCATCCAGATATGGCGTGTTCCTTTTTAGATTTGTGCAGAATTCAAATGTCTTCTGTTCTTTCTATAGTGGAGCCTAGAGTCTCCAGTGATCACGCTCACTCCTTCTATAGGAGGTCTAGTTTTTATATGGTTCGGGATGTTGAAGTTGTTGGTTTAACTGGTGGTATTTGGCTGTTTTAAAATTCTACTGAGGTAGATATTGAAGTGATTTGTACCTCCTGTCAGATGGCTAATGGTATAGTGACGAGAGTTAATTACTTATTCGATTATCTCAGCTATTTAGGCCAGTATTGACTACTGTGGCTGCAACAACCCCCTTATCCGGGTCGGACAAGACCGGAAGGGCGATGCTAAAAGTAACGGCGAAAATCAAAAGCATAACATCCCAACTTATTTATTTATTACATAATATTAAACATCACAAAGTCTCTAGATATTACACAAGTGTTTTCAAAACTACAACGTTATTCTTGCTAACAAAACTAGATTCTACTCATGGTGAAATCCAACTATGTGAGTCTCGTACACAGCTACACCTTAGTCTTCAGCTCCTAAACCTGCGGTGGGAAGGAAACAGGAACCGCGGTTTTCAAAGTCAGCATGGAAATACTGAGTAAGTGACACCCAAGCTCGTAAAATAGAAGACGATGCATAACTTTATTTTCACAATAATTATACAGAGAAATAAATCATAAAAATGTAAACTTGCATAGTAAATCAGGAACTCAAATATAAAATGTAAAACTGTAAGAAGTGAACCTGATGCATCCAGTAAGAACTCTTATAAAATTCTCAGTCTTTTGATCTTTCTTTCTCAACTTTTAAACGGGGAGGATTAGTCCCAATCTCTTTCTTCTTCTCTTTCTTAAATATCCAAATCTCATAGAAACTGTATTATTAATTGTGTTGATACGGGGAAGAATCTACTATACTATCACTAGCAACCATGACCTTAACTGCCGGCAGCCCCCTAAGACTTCTTGCGGCCAGAGAGGTGAGTACATGGAGCGACCCGGCAGGTTGCGACCGGATTAAAATAAAAACGGGTCGAGTGGAGGAAGCCAACACGACCAATCTAATCACAGGTCGAGTGAACGGAGTCAACACGGCAATAATACGCTTCTCCCGTACAACTCTTTCCACTTTACGTTAATTACGCATTATTATTATTTTTCATGTGACAGTATCAAGCAAAGCAATTTCTTTAAAGTGTAAGAAAATCTGAAATGAAAATGTAAATAAATAACAAACACTTTTCGAGACAAGTATTAAAAATCAACTTGCGACACGAAAGGAGCTTGGCACGCAAGGCTTGGCATCTTTGTTGGAATAGATGCCCTAGAGGCAATCGTAGATTTAGTATGAACAATGTTTTGGCTAGAATATTCATTTATTATTTATGGCGATATTTAATAAAATGTAATCCTTAGATAAATTGTGTTATTTATCTTAAATATCCCTAGTCCATTATATTGATTAAAAGGACAATCAAATATAGACTAGTATGTGGGTAGATTGGTATGGAGATATCAAGTCTAGCACATGGGTATGCATTAGGAGTAATGGCATACTGGATTGACCCACGGCGAAAAGGATACATTAGATTATGTGAAGTCACAATCGCTTTTCGTAGTGCTAATATTATTGCAATCCTTAGACTTGAAGTCACTAGATACTCTAGTTGTGAAATATTGCGCTTTGATGTTATCAAACGTTACACCGTAACTGGGTAATCATAAAGGTGGCTATCGGGCGTGATAGGAAGCAAGCTTAGAGATCGTAGTGATGTAGATAGGATTTGTCCCTCCCACATAATGGGGGTAAATATCCACGGCCACTCGAGGGATGAGGCTTATTGAATGTCTGGCCAGACTCAGATAAATTAATATAGAGATATTAATGTTATCTGCAAGCATAAGCATATTCCCAGGATCGAGGAACTATGGATTGGATATACGAGTGTGACTATTTATGTCTCGCGTCCAATCCGGATATGGAGACAAAAGGATAATGCAATATGACATATTGGGCACAAAGGTTTGTCGGGATCACTGACTATTTCTATGGGTTGGGTGGCATGGATGTGTTGCTAGACACCGCTCCATGTTAGTAATAGTTACTACCAACTATATAGAAACCTATGGGGTCACACGTCAAATAGAGTAGAGCTAGATTTGGGATTAATTAATATGGATTAATTAATAGAAGGATCATTGTGCAACACCTTGCAAACTTAGTAGGACTAATTTGCAAGGAAGGGAATAATTCTAGTTCATGTTGAATTAGGAAACTCCTTTATGGAAACAACAAGGAGTTGTTGGAGTATATAAAGGAGGCTCTAGCTTTCTTCCCACATGATGAGTTATTATTAGACATAACACAAAGAGTGGGAGAGAGCAAAAGAGAGAGCAAGACAAAGAGCTAGGGCCGAAACCCTAGCCCCCGTCCGCCCCCTCTACGCGACGGCAAAAGGGTGGCCGAGCCCCCCTTGTGCCTTTGTTGCTTTGTTGCTTTGATCTTCATCCCTCTTCCTCCGGGTTCAATCTAGCACTTGTGGAGAAGGAAGAATCTAGATCTCACCTCTAGACGTGGATCAACCGTAGAGATGAGGACATCATTCTTCGTGTGATCTCACAAATCAAAAGGTACACATCTTCTATGACCTTAATCATGTTATGATGTCTCTTCCTGTGATCCTTGGTGGGCTTTGAGTAGGATTAATTTTGTTATTCCGCTGCGTTACCTACGTCAAAACCCAACAATCTTCACTTACTTCAATCCTTAGCAAATAGCACGCAAGCTCCTACTGACGTTCGTAGCCTTCTTCTGCAAATCTGCCGCCTACAATTATCAAGATCTAATTACAACAGTGTCACTTCTAATCAAAGAATGCACTTATGTCGTATAAACGCTCGGCTAGGTCGCGTGACTAGGTCCAACTCTCACGATTTCCCCCAAAAACTCAATAAGTCCCGTCTTAAAGTTTTGTAATTAAATATCGACATATAAAAAAAAGTATTTCTTGAAATAACTTTGATATTAATTTTTTAACCAACACTTATAAATATTCATCAAAATAAACATAATAGCATTTTCTGTATTTAATAAAAAGTTGTTTAGCTAAAGAAATAATCTTCAATTCTTTAATAAAAGCTTGATAAATAACTAATTTTGAACTTACTATTTATTTAAACAAAAGTGACATTTAGTATTAAAAAATAACATTTATATTATTCACAAATATTTCTATTTAACTTATTTTCAAGAAAATGATTCGTAATACCCAAAATGTATTTTTATCATTCAATATTTACTTACCCAAAATATAGCTTAGTAAAATCAACATATAGTATGAAATATATAAACCATAACAACCCCCCTTGGGTTCCTTTAAACTCAAATAGCACCCCCCCTTTTGTTATGCTACACACAATTTTATAAACTACACTTTTACCCCCCCCCCTTTTACAAACTTCAGTTTCATCAATCTAAATCGGATTCAAGCTAGCAAGATTTTATTTTGACTATCCAAATCAACTAATCAGAAGGTTTAGGACATACCTAGGCCAAAAATGGCCGGAAATCGTCAAGAAATGAGTCGGGTCCGAGTTTGTCGTCGGAGTCGCCGGAGGTGAGCTGCGTGGACGCCTTTAATGGCTTCCTCAGCCACGTCCGAGCCTTCTAATTACTTATTCGGGGTCCAAGGAGTCTACTGGAGGCTATTGGAGGAAGTGGGTGGCGCTGTTGCTGCTGGTGCTTCCTTGGGCTTTGATTCAGGTCAGGTAAGTGCCAAGAACGATCAGAGAGGCCCAGAGAAGATAGCGGCGATGAGAGAGAAAGTCGAGTGGGTTTGCTCGGGTTCTCCTCGCCGGAGCTTTGGTGGTGGTAGCGGTGGTTGTGGCTGCTGCCACCTCTTCCCTCTGTTTTTGAGGTCTCCTGATGACAGAGAATGGGAAAGAGAGAGAGAGAGAGACGAGAGTGTTTGTGGTGGGTTTGCTCTTAGGTGGTTGCCGCCGGCAACAATGGTGGCTATGGAGGTGGAGGTGGCTGCGGCCACCTCTACTTTTGTTGCTGCTGTCCTCTGAGATCAGAGAGAGACAAGGAGGGAGTGAGGAAGAGATATAGAGGTGGTGGTGGGTTTCCTCTTGTTGCCGAAGGTGGTGGTTATGGTGGTGATGATGGAGATGACGGTGGTTGTGGTGATGGAGGGTGGTGGTTGCTGTTGCGGGGGTGTGAGAGGGGGATGCGCTTAAATAGAGAGAGTGGGGCGGTGATGTGGAGGCGGTGGGGTTGGAGGCGGCACCAACTTCTTTGCCGTGAAGGCAAAGGAATGCGAAGGCGGTGGAAAAAACTTCCGAATGTTGTTGCTTGGAGACGATTGAAGGAGGAGTTCTACGGTGTGCTAGTTGTACCATTTTGCTAGAAAACAAAGAAATGGTTTTTGTTTTTATTGGATAATGGTAATTGTGATTTGTTTGGGTGGGGTTAGCCTATCAATTTTCGCGGTGGTCGGACACCCGTTATTAACCAAAATCAACTAAAGTTTACGAAACGTTACGTATTTATTCTCGAATACTATCTTAATAGTTTTCCTAAAATTTTACACAAATATAACTTGATAAATTTCCCGAATATTATTTTGCAACCAAAATTTCTTTTTAGCCTTCTAAAATTAAATCACTGTTACTAATATTATGTTTTCTAAAATCTCACCAGAATTTCTTAGCTATAAAATTTGAAATAACCTACCCAACTTTTATTTTCTCAATTAATTTCTTATTTAACTTCAAAAATTACTGTTTTACCCTTTCCGGGGATGCTTTGTGGGAGTATATGAAGAATGTTGGGCCTTCCCATACTCTTCCTTGGATTTTAGCTCGGGATTTCAACCAATTGGCTCTTGCTTCTAAGAAAAGGGGTGGTAGGCCTATAAACTTTAGAAAACGTAATAAGATGTTGGATTGTTTCAATGATTTCCAATAAATGGACATGGGGTTCTTTGGACCACAATATACCCGTTCCAAATATCCGTTCCAGATCGCATCACTACGCCAGAGTCATAAACCAGATGTTAGACATGGCTCCGTGTAATGTTTATTGGAGGAACCTTTTCCCAATTGATACAGTGAAGCACATTACTAAGCTAATCTCTAATCATCACCCACTGCTAATCGATCAGGGGGTATTCAACCTCCTCCTTCTGATTTGAAACCTTTTAGGTTTGGGGCAGCTTGGCTTGTGGAGAACAGTTTTAAAATAGTATTGGAGGATCATTGGATTATTGATGGTCCCCTTGTTTCATGTGTACAAGCGTTTACACAAAAAGTTCAAAAAGTTGAAAATTTATACTTTCGGGAACATTTTTCAAAAGAAGAGACGGATAATTGCTATGCTTAATGGAATCCAAAGATGCCTAGCTAACAAAGTGTTCCCTGCTCTATTACAACTGGATTACACTCTACAAGAACATCTTAACTCCATTCAGTTGCAGGAGGAGCTCTTATGGTTCCATAAGTCTAGACTGATCAAGCTATTGTTAGGTGATAAGAACACTAAATCCTTTCACTCTACAGCAATTGGTAGAAGAGATAGAAGCAAGATTTTCGTGATTAAGTTAGCTTCTGAGGAACAGTGTGATGATGATAACTTTTTAAAACAAGAAGTTACTTCTCATTTTAAATATCTCTATGTTGATGATGATCATGCAATCTCCACTTCTTTCTGCTGTAAGGGGGGTAGAATGGATCATGCCGAGTTAAATCAGCTTCAACTCCCAATTACTGAAGATAAAGTTAAAACTGTTTTGTTCTCTATGGGGCCTTATAAAAGCCCTGGGCCAGATGGGCTTCCCCCGGTGTTTTACCAACATTAGTAGAATTTGGTGGGTCCCTCTCTTTTGTCTATGGTAAAAAAAGTTGTTGATAAAGGTAAGATACCTTCTGGCATTAGTGGTACCTACCTCACTTTGATTTCCAAAATTGTGAACCCCATCTCTTTTGCTCAGTCCAGACCCATTTCTCTCTGCAATGTAACTTTTTGAAACTCAATACTAAAGTTCTCACTCAAAGACGGAGGCATGTGCTTCAGAGTCTAATCCACCCCCTTCAGTAATGTTTTATCCCTGATAGACATGCTAGTGACAATATCAGCATGGCTTAAGAACGATGCAATTGCTTAAAGAATATGAACGGAAGAAAGGGAGGTTTAGCTGTAAATATTGACTTGGCTAAATCTTATGACATAGTCAAATTGTCTCTTCTTGAAGTTGTCTTGGTCCAAATTTGGATTCCAATTAATCCGAGGACTCTCATTATGAAATCTGTTTCTACGGCCTCTTTCATTGTTTTATGGAATGGGGAGAAGCAACTTCATTTGAAGCATGAGAGAAACCTTAGACAGCGGGATCCCATATCCCCTATCTGTTTCTTCTCACTATGGAATTCAAGCAACTATTGACAAGAAAAGATGGAAATGTGTTAAATGTTCTAGAAGTGGTATGACTATCTATTACTTATTTTTGTTGATGACCTCCTTCTATTTGGAGAGGCAACCACTAAACAAGTGCATGTGATGAAACATGTGCTCACTGATTTTTGTATTGATACTAGCCGATGTATAAGCTTTGAGAAATATAGACTCTTTGTTAGTCATGTTGTGTCAAGAAAATAGCTAAGGAGCTTAGCCATATGGCTGGTATTGCCCTAACAGAGGATCCATGGCGCAATTGGTATGCCTCTCATTTACAATATATGTGGATAGTCTAAATATAAATGCTTACGGGATAAGGTGCAAAAGAAACTTATAGGTTTAAAGGCTTCCCTACTCTCTCTAGTTGGGAGAGCTACTCGGATCCAAACAATACTTCAAGCCCTGCCTTCTTATGCTATGCATACCACTCTTTTACCAGCTAAGACTTTATCTGGTATTGACAGAGCTTTCAGAAGATTTCTGTGGGGAGGTACTGATGCGTTTTTTAGTGTGCTATTCGCAAGTATAAAAATCAAGTAATATAGAGAGTGTTTTCAAATCGGATTATCGATCCCACAGGGACTTTGCAGGTTTTTCTAGTAAACAGTTTTAACAAACAGAGTGTAAAAAGGAGTAATAGTTTGAGATTTGTGATTGTAAACTAAGTACTAAAAGTAAAGACTGAAACGTAAATCTTTTTGTGAGATTTTTCTGAATAATCGTAAGTGTTATAAATCTAGGGTTTGAGATACTAGGTCCCGGGATCCCCTAGGGTATCTTCAGTTTTTCGTTCTTTTTCGATATAAAAACACACAGTAGTCACTTATCCGTGCCACGTACCAGTTGTGCAGTATCTTTTCTTTTCCTTCACGCTATCACGATCTTACAGACTTTCGGATTCCTGCTAAGCTGCCTAAGTCTGCAGTCTCGTTCTAAGTCTGCTAGGGTTTCTAACCTGTCCTAAATGCCTGGGTCAGATTCTCTAACAGTTGGTTTAACGTTTTCAGGCTAGTCCTATCTCCCCTTCGCTAGTCGGCCCATCGGGGTAAGGTGCTAAATTCCGTCTTCTCTTCCTAACCCTAACCGGATGTTTTCACCTGCCGGGTCGAGTCTGTAGCAATCCTGGTTAGCTACTCCAGTCATGCATAAACAGTTAAATCAAAGACAAAATAACGAATAAAATTGCTGAAATTAAGATCCTGAGATCATGAATCCATAGTCGAAAATAGAACTAGATACTGAATACGAAACCCTAGGTTCACCGAGAACCTAGGTAAAACGTTTAGCTACTAAATGACATAATTAAACGAAAATGTTCTGAAATTAAAGAGAGAATTGAGATCAAACGAGTATTCTTGAAATATGGATCTATGCTTCCGTGCTCGCCGAGGGTACTCCGAATTCTCCTTGGGTGTATTCTCCCTTCAAAACGAGCTCTGGACGTTCCTTTATATAGTGCTTGAGAAGATTCCGGAAAACTGCCTGAAATTACGAAACTGCCACTGGCCGAAATCGCCTCGGAAAACGTGTTGTCTTCGTGGTTGACATGCTAGCTGCGTGGCTGACACTGATGGCTGCGTGGCTGGGTCTCCCGCCTGCGTAGCTTTCCTGCTGGCTGCGTAGCTGGACCTCCCTGCTGCGTAGCTATCCTGCTGGCTGCGTATTTGGACCTCCCAGCTGCGTAGCTATCCTGCTGGCTGCGTAGCTGGACCTCCCAGCTGCGTAGCTAACAGTTAGATACGCAGACAGGGGCTTTTTGGCTCATTTCTGCACTTCTCTTGCCTCGCGCTGCGTATCTGCCTGCGTACCTGGCAGTTAGATACGCAGACTGCAGCTCTTGCTGTCCTCATTCTGGCCGGTTTCTGAACCCTCTTTGCTCAGACTGCGTTTTGACCCGAAACTTGTCGAAATTACCAAAATACCCATGGGACGAAACCGCTCCAAATTCTGTCCAATCCTGACTCTGGTCCTAGAAAGACTGCTGACTGAATCCGGGCGACAAAATCCAAACTCGACTTCTGAAAACCCGAGCTTGGTGCCAAATGACCAAAATACCCATGGGTCAGAACTGTCCCGGAAATCGTCACAAACATGAAATAGTTGCTCACGACTCCGGACCCTGGGAACCGAGACTCCTTACTTGGGCGTGGCCTGTCTGGGACCCACACTTGACGGGAGTCGGTTTTTCGGCCGGACTCCGTTTCAGCATTATAACCTGTATTCGGAAAGCCATTGGCGTCTTCTTTCTTCTGCCACTGGTTTTACTTCAAAACTCCAAGTATAGCTCAAGATATTGTCAACAGAGCGCATCCCGATCATTCTCGTTTCTGGCGTTTTCAGCTCTCTCGGCTCTCGCCCTTGCAATCCTGCTTCATTCCCGGCTCCTGCACAAATCTTGTTCGTGCATAGACAACACAAACAAAAACCCGTGATCATATCTCGAAATACGTGAAATAGAGCAGTTATGCATAAAGAAGCTCAAAATTATAAGCCATGAATTCCAAGGCTAATCCAGGCTGACATCCGGCTAAAACGCTCATTTATGACACAAATACCCCTCAAGTAGGTCTCACCGATAACTCCTAGTGGGGAGTTATCAGGTACTGCTAAGAAAGGGAAACTCTCTCTTATTAAGTGGAAAATTGTGTGTCAAATAAATTGAGGAACCCAAATATTGCGCCCAAATGAGCAGAAATTGGGGCTGCAAGTTAAACTCATCAAACCGCAAACCGGACAAAACGTGGCTAATCAATTCGGTTTAGGTTCGTAAAATTCTAAATCAAAATTAAAAAGTTCGGTTTAAGTTCGTAAAATTCCAACAGAAATTCAGCAGTTTGAATGTCTGGACTCTAGACAATAGTTATTTAAAGGGTTCATCTTAGACTTAATTATTCTTTTCATATATTCAATCACCAGGAATCTAACTTTAAAGTTGCAAGAAAAGTGATCTTTTTTTATTTCTTTCTGTAATTAACTACAATTAGTGTTCATGGTTCATAGTTATTTGTGTAACGGAATCTGAAATTGAATTTGACGCAGTCACTTAAAGTTAATTGTTCAGTGATCTTAACTATCTCAATTCTGCTCACATTTCTGTTGACTTCTATTCATTTAGTTAGATCGAGTTTCCTCGTTGTGATGTTTTCAGGTAGATTTGTGAGTATTTGAAGTTTTCATGAATAATTTTGATTATAGAAAATGTTATTCGATTAAATGTGGTTCGATTCGTAACTGAACTGTTTATAGGCAAGCTAAACAGAATCAAACCGTTTATAAATGGTTCGGTTTATGTCGGGGGTTTTCACAAACTGAGAATTTAGTTTTGGTGCGAATTTTTGTGTAAACCGAACCGAACTGTTTACACCTTGTAGAAATATAACATTTTAGAGATTAAAATAATAAAATTCACTACTTTATTGTTTGCGACCTAACCAACTATCGTATCAATTTTTTTTACTAACTATTTATATTTGTGATAACTCAAAAAAATGAACTAATATTTTTGTGTAAATTTATGTCACAGTTTAGATAGTGCCCTAATGGCATGAGTAATTTTCTATTTTACTTTTTCCGTTTCGTCTCTTTTTTCTTAATTGACTTTGGGAATCATTTTAATTGACTAATTTAATTAACAATATGATACGGATATTTATTAAGTTTTTTATAATATTGTAGTGTTACGAAATATCTATAATATTATGAAAAGACTAACACATTTTCGTATTATACTGTTAACTAAATTAGTCGGTCAAAGTGATCCCTAAAAATACCATTGAAGAAAGAGACGAAACGGAAGCATTGGTAATTTATAATTATTAAAACGGCTGATCTTGTTCTCCTTTGAAATTTGCAATCACAAAAGTTATGTTTTCACAAAAACTTGTGGTTCTGATTAAATTTGGGACATTTTATAATCAACTCTATTTTTTTTAGAAGTAGATCATATAGTCGGGTTTGAACCCGAGATTTCATGCCAGAGTCTTTTTTTTGAAAAATTGTTTTTGTCGTCAACAGAGTATGAACTCGTGACCTCATGTAAAAATTTCAAACGTTCTACCACTAAACTAGCATCAATTTACATTAAATAATTATTTTATTGTGCCTTTTTCTCAAAAATATTTGAAAATAAAATTATGGATAACTGTACATGCATCATCAATCCACACTGTCGAATCAAGTTTGTTTTTGAGAGTGGTCATCCCTTTTTTCCTTTTTTTTTCTTGAGAAATTGGTCATCTTTTTCTGATCATTTAGTGAGTGGTCACCGATAGGTAGGGGTGCAACTTGGACGGGTTGAACCCGACCAATCCGAACCCAGTCCGAAGTAAAATAGAGCCCGAACACGTAGTTTTAGTAATTTGGACGGGCTTGGACATAATTTTTTCACCCGAATTGCAATTAGAGTCGGGGTTGGACACAAATATTAAACGACGGACTAACCCGAATTGTCCGATTTGCATGACAACCACCTATAAATAATACATTTTGAGATAATTATGTAGCATATCTAAGACGAATATGTTTGTTTTCTTTTGATTATTAGCGCTTTTAATCAAATTTTTAGTTTGTGAACAAGTTTATTTCTTTTACCAACAATTTATTATTCTCTTATGTATTAAAAAAAGTATATAGTTTAATGTACTAGCCCGAATTCAGCCCCAACCCAAATTGATTTGACGAATTTGGGCTCGGGCGGGTTGGCAATGCTCTTAACTCGGGCTGGGCTGGGCTTGGGCAGCCTCGACCGAACTCGGGCTTGGGCTCGGTCAGAGGTGCCAACCCAACCAGCCCGCCCGAGTTGCAGTCCTACCGATAGGGGTGAGCAAAACCCGACCCAACCCGCCACCCCGAGTCGCCCCGCACCAAAGCGGCCCGAATTTAGCATAAACTTATGCTACTTGATCGGTTACGATTATAAATTCGCCAACCCGAACGAAATTCGATTAATCAGGTTTGGGAGTTGGAGAAACCGTTTAAAACCGGTCCGGTCCAATTAAAAAATTTACACATAAAAGTTACAAATTTTATTTGAGTACGTGGTTTAAAAATTAAGTTTTAGTAGTCCATACTCCATACTATCATTATAATCATCTTTTATAGAAAACTACCTTATATTTCCTCCTCTAATATTTATATATAGACATATTACAGAAAAAATTAATTAAATTGAACATTTTTTAAATAAAATTTCAATATTTTCCAACCCGCTTAACCGGTCCGAATCAGGCCGACTCGATAAGGGCATCTCCAACCCCATGGGGGGAGGGGGAGGGGGAAGGGGAAAATCGTATAAAAATACGGTTCATGTCCAACCCCATGGGGGGAAGGGGAGGGGGAGGGGGTGCTATGGGGATAAATTTTGCCTTGGGTGAGGGATGGTTAGGGGGGATTTCCCCATGGACATCCCCTCCCCCCTCCCCCTACATGGAATGATTAATTAATTGAATATTTGATCATTTTAATTATACATACTAATATTTTGTGATTATATTATGTATTTTATTATTATGATTAATATTTTTTTATTAGTTTTTAAAATTAATAATGTATTCACACGATTGTTGGAAAGTATATTTACGAAAAGTCATGGTTATCTTGTTTTTTTGAAATTTAATCTTTTCAACTAACGAAAGAACTTGTAATCGTTGTTAGGTTGGTTTATTTTAATTTGTCTGTTTTATCGCTCTACTCGTTGCATTTTTGTATTAGTGTTTAATTTTATTTCTTGTAATCACGACTTTTACGTACTTGTAATCGTTATTTTTTCGAATAAAATTTCTGTTTGTTAATATTATTATTAGTATTATTGTCATTGTTATTATTATTAACATCTTTTTTGTGTGTATGTCTGTGTGTGTATATATATATACACATTGGTAAACAATTTTTCATTTACTTTTTTTTAGTATTAATAATTCTTTTTTAAATTATTAAATATATAGTACAAATTAATTTTTTGGGTGGGGGAAAAGAAATGGGGTGGAGACGATTAGTAGTTTGGCGGAAGGGGAGGGGGAGGGGGAGGGGGAAAATGGTGGGCCCGTGGGGGAAGGGGGAGGGGGAGGGGGAGGTGAGGGGAGGGGGAAAAAGCAATGGGTTGGAGATGCTCTAAGTGATGATCTGTTAACCTATTGAGTTGGGTAATTTTTTGGACAAAACCGGTCCAAACTGGTCCGTGCTCACCCCCAGAACTCACCGATGGTTCAGTTTAGTTACAGGGGTTCCATTAGACCTTCCACAACGTCCATTGGCATGGTCATGTTTTGTAGGAAACCTTAATTTTAAAGCCTATCGATACTTGAGGAAAAAATATTAGTAATTGGACAATGTGAAGGTTCATAACGACTTGGTAAAAATGGCGGAAAAAAAAAGGTTCAACATTGGCCATGTTGCAGTGGTCCATAAGGTGACTCGATGAATGCACAATAAACATATATATATATATATATATATATATATTTTTTGGAGTAAACAATAAACATAATTGATAGGTCAAATGAGAGTGTGTTTCTTTCCCAAACTTTTAGACGAAAATTAGTGTTCGTAAATGTTGTCGAAGATGAACAAAAGTATTTATCTTTTTCTCCTTGGCAAAGTGCGGCAATGATAATTTGGTTTAATTTGGTCTTCTTTTAAATTTTCTCAAAAAAAGAAAAGATAAGATAAGATATTCTAAATTCTGTTTAGTTGAGAAAGTATTTGTACTACTAGTTAGTAAATACTTGGAATTTTTCCGTTTAATACCCGTCCGTACGTATAAATAAAAAGTACTACCACATTTCGTATTATTGTTGGATCTAATGAAACATACTCGAATTTTTGAGCAAGAAAGTTTAATGCCCGTATTTCACGTTTTAACGTACAATACTTCTAAATAAAACTTCTTGAAAACAATATTACAGTGAATAAATTATCATACAAAATAGTATAACTTATAGTAATTAGTTATTATTAAATATTATTGTTATAAATATTTACTATTATTATTATTATAAAAATTTGAAAATATTAAACTAAAATAACTATAATTATGTATATGTGTGTGTACATGCATTTTGACTCTTATGTGTTATATTATTAAGTTATAAAATAATACATGTTTAAGATTAGAGAATGCGCAGTAACTTTTTTTTTACAAAAGTTGTTTGAATAGTATGATATTATTTTACATAAATAATTAGTTATGAGTAAATAATGTAAATATCAGAAATGATAAACAAATGAGTACATGCTTTACAAATTATTTTTAAATTTTTTAAAAAAATATGAAAAGATGGCAATGTGTGACACAAATAACTCATTGTATATGCTAAAATATTAAGAAATGCACCCGTATTTTTAATTCCGAATGAATAACTTGTATACGAACTATATACGTACGTATAGAAAACTCGAATTAATCAAATTGCGTATATTTAAGTCGAATTTTTACTAACGTATTTTTAACCTAAAATCGAATAATACATGTACGTAGCGTATCACGTTTTATTTGCGTCTCGTATTTTACTAACTATGCTTGTACTTTGCTACAAGTACTAGCCTGTCTCAGCTCTTCCTCCCAATCCAGACTTTAACTACTATTTACTGGGTCAATTTGACCGAGTGATTTTGATAGCAAAATGATATTATTTTTTGATAGTTCTTTCATAGTGTTGTAAAGTAAAAATTACTCTATAGCACGGTGAAAAAATTATCGAAAATTCGCATCATTTTACTATCAAAATCACCCGTTCTAAGTGACTCAGATACAAGTTAAAAACCAGAATGCGGAAGAAAAGCTGAGACGGAGTGGTACTAAAAAAAGATGCCTCTAGCTCATTTACAGTTTGTCTTGGGCTATTGATAGAGATAGGTCAGCGGACAAATCGTAATTTCAGCAATTGTATACCAATAATTACATAGATAAAGCTCGAGCACAAATGATCGAAATCGATTCATGTATGTTGTCTAGTTTGAGTCACTGTATAAAACACGCGAATTAACCAATAGCAAAATATTTACAAGATTTTAATAACTCCACTCATACTTTAATTTTAACTCCACTCATACTTTTAATTTTATTGACTACACGAATTAGTTGGTTAATTATGAATTGTTTTTGAGAAATTGTTTTGTCGCCAACGGGCTTGAACCCGTGATCTCATACAGGGGCTTCCAACGCTCTACCATTTGAGCTACCACCCTAACTGCGGTTAATTATGAGTTTCTGTACCAGTGCTCATGTTTTCAACTTTGTATTAAATTTTGGTTCGACTACTTTTAATTTCTAATTCCAAATATTATTTCTTTAGAATAATATATTTTTCTCGAGTAGTTCGAGTCCAAAACCTCAAGTCCGGGCTTTAAACACTCTACCACTAAGTTCCTGTTTGGGAACTCGAATTTCAGTAACTTTTGATTAACATGTATCATTTTAATTTAATTTGATTTCGTTTGTTATACATTTTGCAATTCCGATCAAAACTTGTATTGGACAAATAATTAATAGATTATTTAATCTTAAATTTTGCAGATTCTCTCATACTCTGTAGATTTAAGTTCATACCAAATATTTTTAAGATTTTTAACTACTTCAAATTTCAAACCAATTTATTTTCTCCAATTTTTTTGACTTGATTATTTGAATTTTTATTTGGTACAAAACAAGCCCGAAGCTAGCACCTATTTGCTGGTTATAACTTATAATATTATGAAATTGCATGTTCTCTCGAACTACAAACAAACATAATTTTCGCCTCCTATTTCTCGTTGCACTTTAGTATTTACATTTTTTAATTTGTAATTATGAAAGTTATAAATCCAAATTCCAAGCAAAAAAGATAGAGGTGGGATCACATGGGCAATTGAAGTCAAGTTCACATTAGTGTGTGAAATTGAATTTTCTTTATTTTCGTTCCAAATCCGAAGAGGACGACTCCGTGGGGGAGTGGACCACAGTGAGCAACCGCGTTCATGTGTCGGTAGTAAAACGTTTTCATGGTGACGTGTCTGACGCATGAAATAGACGTAGTGTTGCGTGCAGCAGAGGATTATTGTCTCAGCTTCAACTTGTTTTCTGCGACGACGTGCCAATGACAAAAAACAGTGTTTATTTGGCAGTTTTACCAGGTTTAGGATTGGATATGTAAGAACGTACAGTCACGGGACGTCCGAACAACAAACACGACTTCTTTAAATTATTATAATTTCACTAAGCATGTTTGGGAACTCAGAATTTTAATCCGAATGGATTAAAAATTTAATTTAATTTCATTTGTTATGTCATAGTAGTACAATTTTAAGTTGGAAAATCTGCAGATTAAAAAAAAATAATCTTAATGTAATTGTAGAATCTCTAAAATTGAGAATTTTGCGGCTAAAAATTTCATAAAAATAATTTTAACGTGTTTTTCACATTAACATGATCGTATTTTATTTACAAGTGGGTCTATCCAAGAAATTGACATCTTTTTAAATTTTGTCAAACGGATCAAATCAGTAATCTACAATCTCAATTCATACTAAACAAATTTGGATTTCAGTTCAACTGAATTTTTCACCCATATTTTTTTCCTGCCGATTTTCTGGATTTTCAGTTAATACCAAACAAGGCCTAAATCAATCGTTGTGAGAGATTGGTCCATTTCAGTTCCATGAAAGAAAACAGGAGAAAGAACAAGGAAAATGAAACGTCACAGAGTCGCGACGATGATGTTGTTGTTTGATTACTGGTAGTAGTAGTAGTAGTGACTCTGTCATTTTCGAAAATGCGACCATTTGTCTTACTAAAATAGTTTTGTTCAAACAAGTCTTACTACCAGCATAGTCGAAGAATAGGCCGTAAATAGGCCGGAAATTGTTTTATCACACCTTATAGCCAATAGTCGAAGAATGCAGCTATGGTGGTAGCTAGACACATTGGAGGCCCCGGGTCCGGTTTTTAAAACTATGTTTAAAAGTGATAAATTGACATGTGTTTTCAGCAAGTTTCTAGAAACATATGCAATGTTTAATGATTGGGTTTTCAAAACTTGCCTTGAGCAATTCTTCGCAATTTTTTTTTCAAATTCTTTCTTAATAGAAGGAATTCGGTGTTTGAGATCTACCAGTAATTATTAGTGCAATATATGTCAATATATATGTTAGAGATATTGTTTAGTACTCAATCCTGATCACCTTAGTGGAAAAGGTTCAGTCTTGACTTGAGATCTACCAAGACATTTATTAGTGCAAATCTACAAGGTCAGGTCAACCACATGAACCTGGCACAACCGACATGAAAGTGGCAAATTAGCAGTTTGTGTAATCTTTCGGGCTTCTGAGGTAATTTATCCTACATGTGTGGTAACTTTGTTATTTTAGAAGCTTCCATTCTTTGCAAAGCATGTGTCATCCTTTTCTCCCCCCTCAGTGCATGTCTTGCCTTAAATTCCACATACATTTCTGTCATTTTCCCACGAAGGACCCATAACATTTTATTATTATTCTACAACCCACCTTTCTGGTCAAGAAAATGGGCAAGCATTTCCGAGGCAAGATAAACTCATCAGTGCTCGAAGTGTAACTCAGTTGAGGCCGAGCTGTATAGCATCGGACTCGAATTTGACTCTTTACTACTAAATAAGCAAGGCCGTTGATATGTTGAAAAAACTGTGTAAAAATACACAAAGTATGCAAGAAGCATAACATAATACTGCTTTTTAGGAGACGATAGAGAATTAAAAAAAAATAAGCAGAAACAACAATTTTACTAAAATTACAAAATCAGCTCACTAAAAGGCGGAGCTACGTGGTGGCTACAACTCCCATCCAACTTTTCATATTTTATCACTGTTTTTATTACTTTTTCATCTTAACCCCATAAAATTGAATTGTTACCCCCACTCGATTTTACCAAATTTAAATTTATATATATATATATATATATATTTATTTTTGTCTAGTATTCTCAGTATAGTTCCTTCCATAACGAATTTCTAGATCCACTCATGAATTTACTGACTTAAAATATCTAAGTCACTCAAAATATCTGCTGCCAACAATAATAGTGGATCATGCAGTATAATGCTACTACGAATCGAGACGGATGGATCCAAGTGTATGTGTGATGGGTGCGGTATCCAATGTGGTGCTCTGATGTAATTAGCTCACTATACAAGAACGAACTGCACAATCTTACTTTAATTTAATGACAATTAGTAGTTAATGGTGGCAGGCTTAAGAAACTATCACCACTTACTAAGTACTAATAAGTCAACACTTGAACCGAAACCAAAATGGATCTGGAGTTTATCATAGTTGACTTCACACTTCCATTTACCCTTTATTTAAAGTTCCTTCCATTAGAAGTAATTAATAAATCAGCACCCTATAAAGAAGTAGTACTGCATTCGTGGATGTAGGTTTTGAGGAAGAAAAAACCATGTTTCAGGAGGCACCCCTTTAACACGACATATATAGAGGCCGTTTGGCAACACTATTTTTAGGGTAATGATTCTTACAAAGCAGAAAATGATTCTTACAAAGCCACTAAGAATCATTTTCTGCTTTGTAAGAATCAATCCCCTATTTTTAACCTAGAATGAAATTACTGACTTTTATACAAAACCAACACAAGTAATCTTCCGCCTAACAGAATCATTAATCAGTTACTAACTTTTAATAACTACACACTGACTCCAACACTTCATCACATTTCAAACCACAATCTATAGTAAATTATTCTTCTCTAACACAATATTCATGATGACATAACACCTCAAAATAAGGCAAATATATAGTCAACGAAAATAAACGTACAAGAAGATGTAAGATGATGTACATCTTAGACGAGAGCATAATGCATTTTTGAGTTGGATTTGTTAACAGATGTACCAAGGTTACTTGCAATTTAGTTAGAGACTTTGGACACTTTGATGAAAGTTATGTAACTAAGAAGTTCCAAAAAACAGACGGGAGAGTGGTCACTTTGTCAAATACAAACTACTAGTGGTGAACTCTATGATTCATGATAAGTCAAAATAAATACTACATCTGTTTCTTCTCTATCACACATGTTTGATTTTTACCACTATTTACTGGGTCACTTTGACCCGGTGATTTGGATAGTAAAACGATGTAATTTTTTTAAAATTTTTTCATGATTTTGTAGAGTAAAAGTTGCTCTATAACACAGTGAAAAAATTATTACAAAATCGCATCGTTTTGCTATCCAAATTACCCGGTCAAAGTGACCCAAATACGAGTCAAAAAGTCAAACTGGTACTATAGAGAAGAAACGGAGGTAGTATTTTATAACAAAACAAAGTTTTTTTTTAGAAACTAAAACAAGGTATTTGAGTGACGTGGAGTAGTGGTGAGTGGTGACACTGGGTGACATACACATACCATCACGATGTATTTTTTTTTTATATTTCTGTTCAAATATTTCATCATCTCATGTGAGGTTGTTGGTCTCCCATGTTATAACCCTTTTCTAATTTCAGCATGCAACGTCTTCGATTTTTCTAATGTTTCTTCGGAATTATTGATAATGATGATGTTATGGGGTGATGTAATAAGCACAACAAATCGATAAATGAAAAAAAGGGTGAGATGACTAATTCATTTCTGTCTATGCTTGTGAGAAAAATACGATACATGATATTGATTACTACTACTTCATTACTCAGAAGTATTACTCACAAACAACAATAGTGTATCGTACATGAGTTTTCAGTCCACGCAAATTAACAATTGGACCAGTCTCCATAATTGTCGAACTTTCGTCCTTAGTGGTTTAGAATCGCTTTCAGTTAGGTCGACGATGGCCACTTCTGAAAGCTCACGATTCATCTCGAGGAGTCGTCATCTCTTCTTCTTCTGATTAATTAAGAAGTAATTTCTCTTTTCTCTATTTTCTTTTTCCAATTGTTAGTTTCTTGATTGAAATGAAATGGCTAGTCAAACATTAGTTATGCGTTAAAATATTTCTGTCATGCAGCTAGGGTTGTAGCTCAAGTGGTATAGCGTAGGAAGCCCTGCATGAGATCTTGGGTTCAAACTCAGTTGACAACAAAATAATTTCTCAAAAAAAATATTTCTGTCATATGTATAAAATAATGTTACCAACATTTCCAAAAAAATATTTCTGTCATATGTATAAAATAATGTTACCAACATTTCTAAATCTAGAGACCATATGTAGGGGTTATAAATGTCATCTCATTGAGTTAGCGTCCATTTATACTTATAAGTATATTTGGCAGTCTTTTAATTCAAAACATACTATTTACTTTTTTTTTGTTGCGGTTCGGTAAGAACTTTTGTTATGGTTGTTTTTTCGCTTGTAGTGTGATTTTTTTTTTGAGGAACTGAAGTTTTATAGCAGAACTTAGCTAGGAAGCATTACATCTTTCTCTACCCATTTAATGAGCCAGCTAGGCATTACATCTGTCCATATCTCTACTCTTTGTGATAATGACGCGTGTTAGCTAACCGATGCGCCAGCTTGTTTCTTTCCCTTCCCCAGGCCTCCATCTCGATATGGTCGAAGTTGTTGAATAATTGAAGGAGCTCATCAGTCGTCTGTTTGACTCCGCCTTCTTCTCTCTTTCTTCTACCTTCTCTTCCCCGGTTTAGATCTTCAATAACTTGAGTGGAATCGCCGATTAGCCGGATGTTGTGAGACCTCCATCGGAGGCTGGCTTTTACTGCTTGGAGGCATGCCTCTGTTTCCGCATGGCGAGCACTCTCGCATCTTGGCCTTGGCTCTGCTCCGGCCATGAGACAATGGCCTTTTCTGGATCGGAGGATGAATCCAACTGATGTTGTGCCGGAATTGCAATCCCAGCTAGCGTCGAAATGGAGGAAAAGCTCTTCCTCTCTCAAGGATTGCTTCGCCGGCCATGGAGAATCTAAGATAAGTGCTTCGTTTCTGCAAATTTCTTGTTCTGAGATCTTTTTTTGGATTAGATTTGCTGTCGCCGTTGGGTCTGTGATTTGGTTCTTGAAAATTCGCGAGTTCCTCCCCTGCCAAATTCCCCACAAAATGATGCAGTACTTCTCTAGATCTGCTCCTTTAAGTCGAATAATATCTGCTTTGATCCTCTCTGAATCCATTGCACTGGTTTTTTGCAGGAGTCTTTGGCCTTCTGTTTGCTTCCAAATTGTAGTCGCCGTTGGGCACTCAAACAGCATATGAATGGTTGTTTCTGACCCGTCCCCGCAAGAGCTGCAGCAATCTTCAATTTTGTTCCTCTTCGTCTCAGATTCTCGGATGTGGGGATGATATCGTTGGCTGCTCGCCATACCAGGTGCTTTATTTTCCTCTCTATTTTTTGTTTCCAGAACGCAGAAAAGTCCCTTTTACTCTGTTCAGAGCTTTCTCCTTCTCCTTCTTGAGTAGCTTTAAGATCGATGCCTAGCCAATACCCAGATTTGACTGAGTAAACTCCGTTGTCTGTGTAGTGCCATCTGATTGTGTCTTCCGCTTGCTGATCTGGGATTCGGACCTGTGAAACTTCCTCTACATCCTCCGTGAGCAGGTATTCTCTTAGCTTTTCTTCATTCCACTGATTGCTTTCATTTCGGATGAAATCAGCTACCATCATATAGTTCAGCATGCTATTGTCTGTTACGAGCTTGAACGTTGGTTTTCTGTTTAACCAGGGGGATGTCATATCTGCTTTCTTCCCGTCTCCAATCTGCCATTGAAGCCCCTTCATCAACAATTGTCTTCCATACATAATGCTTCTCCAAGCAAAGCTTGGTGAGTTTCCCTCTTGTGCCTCCAGAAAACTGTAATTAGCGAAGTACTTTGCTTTCAACAGCTTACTTACAAGAGCAGTAGGATTGTGAAAGATTCGCCATGCCTGTTTTGCTAACATAGCTTGATTAAAAACTTTGAAGTCTCTGAATGCAAGTCCCCCTTTGTTCATTGATTTCTGCATCTTGTTCCATGCTAGCCAACATATGCCTCTGTCTTTCTTGGAGTTGCTCCACCAAAATTGCCTTATTTTACTCTCAATCTTGTTGCAAATTCCGTCTGGTAGTCTAAAGCAAGACATCGCATAACTGGGTACCGCATTAGCCACTGCTTTTATTAGGACCTCCTTTCATGAGTTTATTTTTGTGACATTTTACTCCCTAATCATGAAAAATGACTATGATACTGTCTACATTCAATAATAACAAGTCAATAAAAAAAATATATTGATAATTTTTACTAGACAACAAAACTGTCGCACCACTAATTTTGTAACAACACCAATAATTTTACCAAACATATTTGACATTTTTTTTAACTTTTATGTCATAGATTTTTTTCGAGAATATTTTACAATATTTTAAAATTCAAAAAGTTCACACAAAACCTATGCATGCTACTTTCTAAAAAGAAAATGCTACCATAGATGGTAAGATGTATGATCTAGAACTTTTGTGGTAGTACATATTGTTATGCCATTGTACAACTACTTATGAGGTGCACATTCTAATCCGACAAGGTTCTTAGTTACACTAATGCACACTAATTAATTTAAGTGCTGCGCTGGCCGAACAGCTCCTTATATCAAGTGTCGGTTCCGAATAATTACTGTCTTCTCTTCTTCTACTCCCGTTTATTAATTGATGTGCCTAATTATTAATAGTACTCCTAACTAATTAAGCTAGTCATGTGCGTTTGAGAATCGAAAAAGTCAAAAATCATTTGAACTTTACAAACAAGCAGCTTATTGCTTATAGCTTAAGGAGAGCAAAACCAAAAAGTATAAAGCCCAGGCCATGCTTAGTAAACCAGTTACTATCCAAGTTCAAGTAATTTTTTTATTGGGAGATAGCTCAAGTAATAAAACGTTTAAAAGCCTCTGCATGTGAGATAACTCAATAGACGATAAAAATGCAAGTTAAAAAAAAATAAAAAATAAAATAAAAGAAAGTTCAAGTTTTTCTTTGTAACGATCCATTTTTTTCTCTCTCAACTTTCAAGGTTTTGATTATCTGCTAAATAAAGGCTTTGGTTACTATTACCTCCGTTTCTTCTCTTTCAACTTATGTTGACTTTTTTACCCGTATCTGGATCACTTTAACACGGTGATTTGGATTGTAAAAAGATTTAATTTTTTGACAATTTTTTCATAGCATTGTAGAGTAAGGTTTATTCTACAAAATCATGTAGAGATTAGAAAATTCGTGGATCGAATCATCGGGTCAAGATGACCCAGTGAATAGTATCAAAAAATGAAGTAAGCTGAAAGAGAAGAAACAGAGACAGTATATTTTTATTTTATTTCTTTTTGAGATATGGATTAACTATATATTTAAGGGACACACAACTTGTCAAAAAAAAAAGGACACACACAATAATAACATTAAAGTCACCAAAAAATGCCAACAACGCGCTTTCACAGGTGATCATTTCGTTTTTCGTTCCGGCTCTGATTTAATGTATTTATTTATCTAGTGATATTGATATTTAATAAGTAAAATTAGTTCAAAGCCACAATAATGGAACATCTTGGGTATTGACTTTATTTTCTTCTTCTCCGTCTGTTTGCCACTCAAATGCTAAAAGACAGGAGTCGTTAATAAGCTGACTCAAAATGCGATTGGATATGTCAAACTATGGGTCATGCATTCACACTTGAAGATCTAGCTAGTGACAATTCATGGTGTCAAAGGTACGTGCCGTGCCGGTTCGGTCCGGTCCGGGCCGGTTAGGAGGCGGGCTGGGAGGGGAGGGCTGGGCCGGGCCGGGCCCAGTTGGAAAAAGATGAAATGTGTACCTGACCCACGAGTTCAAGGGTTAGCGGGCGGGGGCGGTCCGGGAAATATTAAAAATATTATATATTTTAATCTTTTAAATATAATATATGTGTATATTATTAATATTTACATTAAAAAAAGTTAAACGCGTATTAATGTCTATGTATATATTTAACCTTATTTTATATTTACGTAATTCATCCAATTTCAAACATAATCAAATGAAAAATTATAATTACTACCTACAATTTATTTAATTATGAAGTACATAAAAAATGATTTACTTTTAAAAAAAGAACTACTACAATACTACAATTTCTACAATATTTTTCATCGACACTAAAACAACTATCCCTCCAACTAGGCGTTCTTTTAATGGAGGCTAAATAGTATTTGCAACAAAATAGCCATTCTTTTGTGGTGGCCGGACCAGCCCGTGAGGGTCAAGCCGAACAGATGTGGGCCGATGGGGTACCGTCGGCCGGGCCGGTCCTCTTGTAGGAAAAACTTGGACCTAACCTATTAAGGGCTAGTTGGGTTGAGAGAGTCGGGGGGGCGGTTTGGTTAGGGGGTGGACTAGGGCCAGTTAAGGGTCGGTTTAGGGGAAAACAGGACCGGTCCGAGTTGGTTTGGACCATGGGCGGTCTCTATTGACACCATGAGTGATAATACTAAGAATTTGTTTAATAGTTTTTTAAACAACATAAAAAACAGTTACAAGTTATCTAGATCAGTATTTTAAGAAATAATTATCTTTAAATCTTGGAAACAGTAAAAGAAACATTACCGTCAAATGTGTTTTCGAGTAAAAAAACATTTTTTTTTCTTAAATATAAACTTGCACTGAGTCTAAAGTCCAACACTATTTTTTAAGGGATACTTAGTCTTTGATTTCTTTAAAATAGAACACATACAGCATGGAAATAGACTTAATTTTCGTGTTAACTATAGAGCAACATCAGTTAATATGCTATGATTACGTATTAACCTTTGGACTGGTAACATTTTTGTCGCTCAAATCGAGTGCAACATTGCAACATGGTTGGAAATTGGAATTTTTGATCATTTTTATATCCTATGATCGATCTCAAACCGGCCACATTAGCTATGACTACTGATTAAAGAAATCCAAAAACAAATATTTTTGAAAAAAAGACAAATATTAAGTACTATAATTTTTTCCTAACTAAGCTCTTACAATCACATAGTCACCGACACTGATTATACCCGATTCAGATGATGCTCTTTGGCCTTTGGTCACCATAAACAAAGTTAGTAGTAAACATTTGGTTCCTACTATGTTTATTTATGTTCCAAACTTGCAAAAAAACAACTAGAACTCTAATTTTATCAATTTGATCAATTACTTCAGAAACTAAGTTCATTAATAAAGCAATAATGGGAGGATCGGTCATGGGAATGCGAGGCTCATACTCCATCTATGTATGCAGTGTATGAACCTCAAGAACACTGGAAGACTAAAGAGAGGGAGGGAAAGAGAAAGAGAGATTGGCCATTTGCCATGTGATGTGTTTAATTGAAAAGTTACTTTCAAAGGGTGTCTTTTGCACTAAACACAAGCAAAGTCTCCCTTCCTTCTCATCTTGTTTGGGGAATGATCACTTAAATGTGCCATGTGAGTGTTTGTGCATTGGTGGCATGGTCTCTCTTCCAATCACACCAAATATCACATTGGTCCTTGTAATTTAGCCTCTCTACTCATTACCCAATCATAGCCCTACACTTGAAGGTCATAGTCTTCTAACCTTGCTTGTCTTTTTTCGCTTTGATGATTGGCACATTCGAAGAACACTTTCCGGTTACCCTGAGAAAACATGGATATATGGATCATAGATGTAAGCAATTTGAGCTCATTTCTCGAAAAGTTTTGAAAAGGAACTCATAAAGAAGCACTTCATCAAGTTTCATGGAATTTAGTTTATCGATTCATTTATTCGCTCTTTCTTTTCAGAAGAAGGAAATAAATATTCAAGTGAGATGAGCATGTAATCACAAATTTGGCACCGAGATATTTTGTTTCATTATTCTCTGAAATAAAATTCTTCATTGCACGTAGAGGTATCAGACGGCGAACGCGACTACTGCGGGTGAAAATCCGCATGTTAGAGGTGAATGTGGGTGGGTTGGGGGTTAAGTGGGGCAGATATTTTAGGAAGGAATTGTTGACCCGGCCCCCGGGGAGTGGTGGGTCAAAAACCCGGGGTCATGCTCGAACCGGGGCGTGTAACCGGGCCACTATATTATTATTTTTTTTGGATCCTTATAATGCATATTTTTTATTAGTTTTAAACTTACAACTAATTATTGAATAAATATACTAATTTTTGTTATTGTTTACTTTAAAAACTAAATTATATATAGTGTTGGTTGTTTGGAACTCAAAAGAAACAACTACGCAATATTTCAAATAGTAAGCTGTAAAAGTTTTGTAATTATAATTGTATAGCTAGGAAGTACAAGTATAAAAATGTAATACTAAGAAAACTACAAAATAATAAATTTGAATGTATTTTCAAATTTGCAAATGTCTCCCTGTTAGTACTTGTAGTCACTTGACTGTATTTCAAATTTGCAGGAAGAAGAAAGAATTATGAAGTTTCTTATAGGTTTGAATGATCAGTATGCAACAGTAAGGGGAAATTCTACTTATGAAGCCTAGCCCATTCTTGAATCATATTTTCTCTAAAGTGGTTTAACATGACAATCAAATGGTATCGATACTTCTAGTGATGGTTTGCCAAATCCAAATGTGGCCATGTTAGCTGCATCTTCACAGGAGCTACACAAGGAGAATTTTATTTAGTAAGTAAGCAATTCTGTCTACATATCATATTCTAAATCCAAATTAACATGTACCTATTGTAATGGTACATGGCATATCAGAGATAAGTGATGAGAGTTACATGGTTACCCTACCAATTAAAAACCAAAAACCAAAACCAAATATGTCTCTTAAGATTCTACTAATTGCGTTATTAATATAAATGAATAGAGCATTCAAATAATCCTGCAAATGTCAAGTTTTCTGTTGCACAATGTCAGCAAATTACATCTCTCATTAGTTCACAACAGCAAGGACTTAGAGCATCTATGCCTTCTACTCACAGTGATGGTGGTTCAGTAGCTGGTTCTCTGGGATCATATGATCCTCATTCTGCAATGAATTCTCACTATGATCATCCTCTTGTCAATGCCAAGACTCATCTCTCCAATACAAGTTCAATGCATGTTTTGGGAGGTGTAATCAACACACATTCCTTTCAATCATGACTCACTCATAGTAGTTGTAGACAGTGTGTTCTAGCCACGTGAGTCAGCTTACACGTGGTAGTCATATAGCACATCTGGTGGTGCTCCAGTACTACACAAGCATTACCCATTCTTATCCATATGGGGGCTGCGAGACAGGGCCCCTCGCACATCATTCCACACGGGACTTGTAGGGACTTAGTGGTTTGGAGGCTAGAGTAAGATCTGTCGCACGCACTACCCCTGGTAACTGTTTTGAGAGATTTTTGGCCACGTGTCTCATAAACCCGGTCAACCTCATAACGGTTCCGGTATACACGGACGAAGTGCGTAACAGTCCCTATATATGCGGTCGAACGTGCCGTTATGGTTGAGGTAATTAAGCCGCCATTAATGGGCGCATTAACTCACTACAACGGTCACCTTTCCCACTATATATAGGATTGTTAATCCTCCATTGCGACTCTCTGATACTTACGCGGAAGCTCTGGCCATTTGCATACTGTCTCTATCTCTCTCTCTCTCTCATTTACCATTGTCTTGCTCTCTCCCTACTGACTACCTACACTCCTTGTGTTTCTATTCTTTACCCCTGGTGTACACTTGGATCTTCCTCAAAGGATCCTCTTGTATACATTTGGTGAACCCGACTTTAGCAAGCAGCCATGTCTCACGATGAAGATGCCAGCAACCGATCTCCCTCAACAGAGACAACTTCAGGGGAGGAAACCCGCCCTAATTCCACAGCAACTGGTGGTACTCCAACCCTGGAGATGTTGAATGCAACCCTCCAGAGCCAGGAGAAGGCTCTCCAGGCTCAATCTGCACAGATGGCCCAGATTATGTCGATTCTGGGAGCTCTTGCTCAGAATCCAGCACTGGGAACTGCTATCTCCCAGGGGACAGGGTTAACGCCCACACCTCATAAATCCAGCTTGCAAAGCCCACCAACAACTGCCCAGCCATCTCTTACTCAAGGACACATTACTCAACCACCAATTGTTGCGCATGTTTCTCAGCTACCGGGCGTTCCCACTAATGTCCAACCACAACACCCCCTGCTTTCCCCGCCTGCAGTTGTAAACAATGTTGGTTACACTCCCAATCCAAGTGCTGCATATGTTCCTTCCCCAGTCGCAACACTTCTTCCTGCTGCGGGAGGAAGTGCATCAACAAGCATGACAGCCTTGGAGCAGCGCTTGGACAATTTCTTTGCAAATCAGTGCTTCACATACGCCATTATCCCGAAGGTTGATAACTCACCTCCTATTCCGCGGGAGATTTACTTGATGCCCAACCCTGCAGGGTACAAAGCTCCCAAGTGGGAAAAGTTCGATGATGTCAATGGGAATGCTCAAGAGCATGTCATGCGCTTCATCGACATGATGGGGCCACACGGGGTTGATTCTAACCTAATGATGCGCGAGTTCCCTAAGTCTTTGGGGAACGTCGCATACAAGTGGTACATGACATTGGAAGCTGGCTCCATAAAGACATGGGAAGACATACCAAGTTTTTCCAGATGGAGGAGAAGGTCACGATGATTCACTTGTCGCACATGTATCAAAAGCGTGATGAAGAAGGAGTCGCATTCATAAAGAAATTCAGGGCAAAGTCACTGGAGTACAGAGATGAGGTGGTTGAAAGTCGGCTCGTTGAGATATGTCTCCAAGGAATGCGAGACGAGTACAAGGGTATGTGGATTAACTTACATATGCCTACTTTTTCAAAGTTAATCGATTGTACCAAGAATATAGAACCCATAGTTGAGAGGAAAAGGATGAAGCATGCCACTGAGCGATCCCTAGGAGGATCGACCTTCAGGATTGGCAGATTTAACTAAAAGAGGGGGTGCGAGGCTGAAAGCAATACAATCTCACCGCACAAACAACACAAGGTTTCGACGACAGATGTCCCACCATTACCATGCTCCATCGAGGAGGTGATCGACCTCTGTAAACAGTGGCGTAAAGATGGGGTCCTACCCCAGCTCGAAAGGGCACCCTCTAGGGAGCAGCTAAGAGATCTAAAGTGGTGCGAATGCCGCGGTAAAGTCATGCATCCCATAGCTGAATGCAAGAAGCTCAAGTGACTTGTAAACAATAAGATGAAGGAAGGGAAGTTGGTCATCAGCGCGCAAAGGCAGGATGTGCGCAACAATCCCCTACCAGCCCATTTAGAACAAGAGCCAAAAGACAAGGAGGTGGCCATGATCGCGATTATGGTCCTTGAAGAGATCGCAGATGATGGACTACCTGTTGTAGCTGAAGTACGCGATGAGGAGGACTACATCATGGACACGGAGGACTCGCGTGCCGACATGATGAAGGGATCACACGGCTTCAGAAGGTTCTTTGATGAAATGAAATTTTTAGAGAAGTGCCGCAAGGAGATGACAAAGTCGATCCTCAGAGTGGCATAAGACTTTGAGGAGGATATAGTTGTCTCCAATGGGAGAGTTGCAAGGGCCTCTCGCCCAATTGAGAAGATAATGGCTTTTACTGAATCAGATAAGAAGACGGATGCGAGCCATCAGAAACCCCTGTATGTCACGGCAGTAATCAACGACGTTGAGTTCAAAAGGGTGTTTGTTGATGGAGGAGCGGCCGTCAACGTGGTCTCGCTCAACACCCTGAAATTGGCAGGAACTCCCGAGAAGAAGATTGTCAGACGCCCATCTTTGTTAATGGGATTCAGAAGCGATTCGAGGATGACCGTAGGGTGGATTCGCCTGGGACTTCAGGTATGAAGGACAAAGTGTTCTGCCAAGTTCTATGTCATCGATGCGAACAGCACTTACCACATGATCATCGGTCGGGCATGGATTCATCGTTTTGACGAGTACCCTCAATAGCTCATCAGGTGATGAAGGCCATTTGGAATGGCAGAGTAGTTGAGATACCGGCTTCGGTAAACCCATTCAACTTGAATGAGTCGAACCTGACGGAAGCAGTATGGTTCACCAAGATGGCAGACGAGCAGACACATGGGCCATTTAAGCCAACCCCTTTGCATCGATGGGAAGATATCAAGGATCACTCACCCGCATGAGTGATGGTGACAAGGGAAGATCCCAAGGAGAAGGTGCCTGCGTGCGAGGAGGTGCCAAAGATTGCCTATCAGAAGAAGAATGTGTACACCCTAAAAAGGGTAGTGAAGCATGACAGCAAAGGCAAGGAGGTAGAAAGCTTCTACTCCAATGGAAAGAAATGCTACCGCATATGAAGGTGCGCGGGGGTACCCCCGACTCAGCATGGGGATATCCCTGAGAAAATCAACCAACTCGAGCGACCACCCGGAGAGGTAAAAGTGAAGCCAGACTCATCGGAGGAGAAATTGAGATAAGCACCCGAATGCATGGTAGACAATCCAAAGCCATAGAAGCAGGAGCTAAAGGAAGTATTCTTAAGCCCATCCTAAGCGAAAAAGAGGCCCGTGTTCTTGAGTGCGGATCTCAAGGGTGAAGAAGAAGAAAAGTTGCTAAAACTGCTCACAAAATACAACGATGTGTTCGCCTGGGAGTACGATGAGATGCCTGACCTTGATACAGGAGTAACAATGCATAGGTTGGATGTTGTTCCAGGATACAAACCAGTAAAGCATAGTGCAAGAAGTTTCAGGCCAGATATCAACATGAAGATCAAGGAAGAGATAGTCAAATTGCTGAACGCCAAGTTCATTGAGCCTAATCATCACCCCACTTGGTTGACCAATATTGTGCCGGTCATAAAGAAGAATGGGCAGCTTCGCATCTGTGTGGACTTCAGAGATCTCAACCGCTTCTGCCCCAAGGATGACTTCCCATTACCAAACATAGACTTGCTCATCGACTCTACTGCAGGTCTACGGATGTTCAATTTCATGGATGGATTCAGTGGGTATAATCAAATCAAGATGGACCCCGAAGATGCGAAGAAAACTGTGTTCATCACACCAATTGGGGTTTTCAACTACACGGTTATGCCCTTCGGATTGAAAAATGCAGGTGCGAATTATCAATATGCCATGATGACTCTTTTCCATGATATGATGCAGCAGGAAGTGGAGTTCTATGTTTATGATTTGTTCATCAAGTCAAAGGAAGAAGCAGATCATCTGAGAGATTTACGAAAGGTGTTCAAAAGGTGTTGGAGCTTCCAACTAAAGATGAACCCAATGAAGTGCGCATTTGGGGTAACTTCCGAGAAATTCTTGGGGTGTGTGATTCACCGCCATGGGATTGAGCCCGATCCTGCGAAGATTTCAGCCATCACTAGTATGGTGGCACCTCACAATCAAATCCACCAACACTCCTGTGGAGAAAATGAAGTGTCCATCTATAGAAAAGCCCAGAGATATGGGATTCAGTGACCAGAGATGTCAACGTATGCCGCAATCATCCAAGGTAACTGCGAGAATTGTGCATTGGTCAAAGATTCACTAGAAATTGATGCAATCGATGATGATGCAGATTGGAGGAAGCCACTGTTTGATTATTTGAAGGATGGAATTGAGCCAACCCACAGGAAAGAAGCTGAAAAGCTCAAACGGAAGGCCACTCAATATGTCGTAAAGGAAAACATACTCTGGCGAAGAGGTCACGAGGGGAATCTGCTCAGATGTTTAGATAGCCAAGAAGCGCATGAAGTAATGGACTTGTCCCATCAAGTGGAGCACCAAGGAGGCGCGAAGTTATGCATGCAACTCTTCACTGTTGGTTATTTCTGGCCCACAATGGAAGCAGACTGTCGCACCAAGGTCAAAAGGTGCCAAGAATGTCAGTTCAAAGGCAACCTGGTACATGCTCCTGCTGTAGACTTGCACGCATTGGGAACACCTTGGCCATTTCACACGTGGGCTTTGGATTTCATTGGCCCTATCCGACCAGCCTCGCATGGGAACCAATTCATCCTTACCGCGACTGAGCAATTCACTAAGTAGGTAGAAGCGGTGCTTCTCAAAGCAGCACACGCACTGGCGGTCGTTAACTTCATCCAGGATAATATTATATATCTCTTTGGGATTCCCAATTCCATTCTCTCTGACAACCGGACTCCTTTCATAAATCGACAAGTGGCTGCGAAGCTAGCAGAGTACAACATAAGGCAAGTGTGCTCCACACCCTAATATCCAAAAGGGAATGGACAAGCAGAGGCCACGAACAAAACTTTGCTAAGGATCCTAAGCAAAATGGTGGAAGACGATCATAAGAAGTGGGAAAATTCCCTAAGTCTGGCTCTATGGGCATATCGCACATCGCTGAGGACTCCCACAGGAGTCTCTCCTTTCCTTTTATGCTATGGAGCCGAGGTTGTCGCCCCAACTGAAGTCAAAGTTAATTCTGCGAGGTTAGCCTTTAATGCCTTGTACGAGAATCAACGTGACCATGATCTTATCTTGCTGGAAGAAAGACGTGAAGAGGCCAAGAGAGCTAACACGAGAAACAAGGAAAGGATCGCTCGCGCCTACAACAAAACTGTCCAACACAGGGACTTTGCAGTTGGAGACCTGGTCTTGCGAGCTTCGGACCACTGTATGCGAGAAGCAGCTCACCCTAAGTTCGCATCTAATTGGGAGGGCCCATTAGAAGTCAAAGAGGTTTTCGACAGTGGCTACTGCACCATTCAAAGGCTTCACGGGACTGAAACAACTCCAAGTCCAATCAACATGCGATGGATTAAGAAGTACTATCCCTAGCTCTACTTATTGCTTTCCAATTCAAATGTTTTGCTGCTTTCTAGCTCTTATGTATTCTGCATTACTTCCTCCCATATGAGGAATCAATTTTTATGCTCCTCCCATATGAGGATGCCTTCTTAATGATAATAACTCTCCCATATGAGAATTTTATCAAATCTTTGCCTTGTTGCTTAGTCTATTTAATTGCTCATATTACAAAGCATATCTGCCTAGATAGCAGCGATAACAAAATATGATCCTATGCGATCCAAAGCCTATCTGCCTAGATAGCAGCAATAACAAAATATGGTCCTATGTGATCCAAATCCTATCTGTCTAGATAGGAGCAATAACAAAATATGATCCTATGCGATCCAAAGCCTATCTGCCTAGACAGCAACAATAACAAAATATGGTCCTATGTGCTCCAAAGCCTATCTGCCTAGACAGCAACAATAACAAAATATGATCTTATGTGATCCAAAGCCTATCTGCCTAGATAGCAACAATATAAAAAAATGAGCCTATGTGAGTTATAACTTATCTGTTTAGACAGTGGTAATAAGAACCGCACATAAGCCTATCTGTTCACATAGCAGCAAAAACAACTGCAAGAGCCTTATTCATATTGAGCAATAAATATCGAAATGCGAAATGAGATCATTCATTGCACAAAACAAAGCCCACATAGTGTTCAAATGTTGGAAAACAAAACAGCATTACAACACGCGGAAATACATACACCCTCCGTTCCTCCAGGTTCTTCACAAAACTATTTGGGTATTATTTGGGCCTAGCGATTTGATTAGCAAATCAAAGCAAGAATTTGATAATTTTTTGTGGTATTGTAGAGCAAAGTTTACTCTACGACACCATGAAAAAATTACCAAATTTTTGCATTGTTTTGCTAACTAAATCGCTAAGCCCAACTAATACCCAAATAATTTTGTGAAGAAACTGGAGGAACGGAGGGAGTAGCTATTAAAACAAATCCTTGTCCAAGGGATCTTCTGGCGATAAAAAGATCGAAGCCTTCTCTGCCTTGGCAATTTCATGCTTCAGCTTATCAACACTAGCTTTCATCTCGCAGAAAGTTTGGCAGCATCCTTGGGCCTTTTCTTCTGCTCTTCCAACTTCTTGGTTTCAATGGCAAGGTTTCGATGGCCATACTTTAGCATGACAGAATTAAGGATTTGGTTGAGCCTCCGAAGAAGGAAACGAAAGTCCAACTTGCCGTGGGCATTAAATTTGAGTCTTTGGCATGTCTCAAAGAAGTACCACGCATTTTGAGGAGAAATAGTAACCGGAGTTGTTACAACTATCTGCTCCAAAAGTTGGATGGCTTCTGTCAGGTAAATTCTCCTATCAAAGGGTCCTAACTCCAAAGCTCTTGCAAATGACTTCGAATACGAGAGGCGCATCTTCATAAGCCAGTCCAAGTCAGATTGCCTCATGCCTGAAGAAATGACAACCTTAAGTGTGTGAACATTAGCAAAGAAATATAAGAAGTATGAGATATGATCGTAGTATGATATACCTGTTCCCTCAATGATTTGGTGCAACGTGGGAATGCGCACAGCCGGGGATGTTGAATCATTTCCTACCTGCATTGCTTGACTATCAGCTAAAGCTTCGCGCTCGTCGTAGTTAGCTGGGATGATGTAAGTATCAACACCTGCAATGGCCGCTGTAGCCTCCGAACCCCACAAGCTCCATAAATTAGGTACTTGAGAGAAGTCCATCTCAACAGAAGGGATGACAGAGTTTTGCTGTGGGGGCCTTGAAACACCAATTGAAACAACAGGGCTGGAAGAAATTGGTGGAGTATTAACACCACTAGCTCCATGTTAGAGAGTAGTAGATAAAGAAAAAAATAAAAGAAGTACTCTAAACTAGTTTTAGCTAAGAAATCAATCGTTATTCCCTGCAACAACGCCAAAAACTTGACGTGAAACTAAATGTACCACATTAAGTAACTAGATCATTAAGTAGTACCAGTAAAGTAGAAGTTATTATCGATCCCACGAGGATAAATTGTCAATTCTTGCTAAAAACTATTCTATAATATTTTAAGAAACAAAAGGAGTTGTTTTGATTGTAGGTTGTCGCCCCCAAACAAGCGACGTGTAATGTAATAAAGAACTAAGCTAATATTTTTGGAGTTTTCAGTTGATAAAAAGGTTTATCAAATTATAGAGGGAAACTAGGCGATCTATGGATCCCCTAGGATTTATAAACAATTCTGAACTTCGTACTGAAACACACTATTAAGTACTTATTTGTACCGGGTAATACTCTTGTGGTCTCCTTTCGGTCTCACACAATTCTACTAACTCAATGATTCGGGACTAACTCCTTCTTCTCTTTTGTATCCGGGTTAAGTTTCTCGCAAGTACCCACCTGAGCGCTAGCACTACCAGGTAGCTAATCTATTCATGCTTGAATTACCGCACAAAACAAAAAAATTAACTGACTAGTGCAATATTCATTAAGTCAGAATTCATATAATCTCGTCATCTCCACTCTCATAGTCGATCCTATCGTCACTAGTGCGTGTCAATAGTCCTAACTAAGGAATAAACGATAAAAGAAGTAATCAACACGATTGTGTAAACCGAAACATGCATCGATATCCAAAATCTGGAATTTTACGTCTACATCTTATCCTTAGCTTCTCCATATAGCCTACTCTATATGCTAGACATGCTCTTGTTAATATCATGTTTTCTATACAAAAATTGAAAGAAAAGATATAGAAAGATCAAACGAATGAATCGACGAAGTCTTGACGAATTCGGGCTCTCCAATCGCTCAAAGCTGCTCTTTGTATGCGTATGAGTGATTGCTCAGGTTCGTAGGTCGTATTTTATGCCAATACCATGTTCCAAGTCACAAATTTCTCGAAATTGCAATTTTGGCCCAAAAACCTTAAAACCAATTTCCAGGCAGCTCGTACGAGCTCTAAATCAGATCGTAGGAGCTCTTTGATTTTTCCTACATTTCATACAAGCTCCATCAAATAGCTCGTACGAGCTGGTGGTACCTCGTGCTTGAAACGGAAGGCCATTTTGAGCTCAAAGGAGCTGATTCCCAAACTTTTAACTAAGTATGCAGCTCGTGCGAGCTTCTTTGCCGTCCCAACTTCTCCAGGCCATTTATGGTAGAGGGTTTAATATGGAAGGGCTCCGCCTGGATATCAGGCACTACTATTGCCGAATTGTGACCGCCCGTAAGTGTCTCAAATACTTCTCTATAATTAGGAACATAGATTGACGATTTAGCTTTTGATTACATGGTAAAAATCTAGCATTTCTAGAATAAGCTTGTTGGTAGCGATTCGGTAGAAATAAACTTGGTATGAATGGTAGAAAGGTACCGTCTTATTTATAGTAGTCAGACTAGGGCAACCAATTGAAGACATATAGTCGTACTGGCGGCTCACAATCCATTATGATGCCGACGTTCCCTAAATCCCTGGAGGATTGTCACGGATGACGTCAAACCTAATATAAAGAAGACGAAAGAACAAGTCGGCTCCATAACACGTACCAGTCGCATATGCGACGGGTCCCATATGCGACGAGGCTTATTCCAGCCTCCAAACTACTAGACCCCTTGACTCCCGTGCGAGGTGATGTGGTGCAAGGGACCATGTCTCATTGTCTCTCCAAGTGCGAGGTAGCATGATTTGGTGGTGGTGAGAAGAATTGTAAGCTGCTCATGGGTCTACGTGTCAGTGACCCTGTGCTTCTTTTTTGACTGTCCTACTAACTCGTAAACTACACAAGTATTCTTTTCCGAAAATGGATATAGTAAGATTGACGATTTAGCTTTAGATTACATTGTAAGGATCTAGCTACTGCCTTGCCTATTTTCTAAAGGTGGGTACGATTACATAGTTCGAAACCTGGAGGTGAGGAGGTGAACAACTTGTTCAAAACTGCTGATGTCTAGGGTAAAAGAGCTATAAAAGTTGCACCATTGTTGTACCGCTCTTTGTCGAGTACGTTTCCAAATCCCCTTTCTCATAATATTATCACGAGTGCGAGAATCGCAGTGTCATAAAATGTTTCATGGGTCACCATATGGGGGTGGCATTTAAACCAATCTTTGTACCATTCCTGCTAAAAATAAATTCATCTGAACCGAACACCATGAATTTGCAGTGGTACAACACATCTGAATCATGATGACAAACCCATGTATGCTGGCATGATTCCATTAGTTCTCAATTTTACATTTATTGTGTCCTCTCCACTGCTCTTACCACACCTCCAAAATCACTAAGTTGTCTCACACTCTCAAATAAATAGGGGACAGTAGTACCACTCCGTCCCAACTCTTTTGCACCATTTGGACTTTTACCACTATTCACCTGATCACTTTGACCAGATGATTTGGATAGCAAAAATTTGCATTTTTTAGATAATTTTTTCTTAGTGTTGTAGAGTAACTCTTATTCTACAAGACTATGCAAAAATTATCAAATAATTGTATCGTTTAGCGATTCAAATCACCGGGTCAAAGTGACCCAGTTACGGGTGAAAAAAGTCCAAATGGTGCAAATGACCTGGGACAGAGTGGTATATAACATTGTACCAGGGCATCACTTAAAACTGATAGGACTAAATAGTTGAGAACGGAGCAAGCTGTTGAAATTATCTACTCTAGTAAGGAACGATAATGAATTACCAGTCTGTCCCGTCTCTTTGTTCATAATTTTATTTTTGTCACTATTTACTGGATCAGTTTGATCCGGTGATTTGAATAGCAAACCGATGTAATTTTTTGATATGAAAAATTGCTCTATAATATGAAGAAAAAATTACAAAAACATCGTATTATTTTACTATCCAAATCACTCGGTCAAAGTGATCTAGATACGAGTCAAAAAAGTCAAATAGGAACAAAGAGCTGGGACGGACTGGTAGCAAGTAAAAAACAGTCTGGCAAAAATAAAGAGCCTCACCATTTTCATATAACAGAAAAGAATAAAAGTAAAGTAGACATGACAACTAAAGGATTGTCATGTGTAGAGCCCGATTAGCAATACGATGTAATTTTTTAATAATTTTAAATGGTATTGTAAAGTAAACTGTCAAAAATTATATCATTTGATAATCTAAATCAACGAGTCAAAGTGGCACGTTTGGCGGAAGAAAAAGTCAATATTGAAAAGAAGGAAAGAAACAGACCAAATAAAAACTTGTCAATCTTTTTCATAATGACATTTTTAGTGGAGAATTGTAAGGAATAATAAATAAAGATGTTTTATTTCTAAAATAAATAAATAAAAAGGGAATAAAGAGATTCTCCACCCTTGCAACAAAAAAAAGAGATTTTTCACACACACTTTTTTTGTAGTTGTTGTAAAAAATACTAAAAAGCCCTACACTTTTTTTTTGTGGGGGGGGGGGGGGGGGGGGGGGTGGTGGATGGTAAAAAGTTAAATGAAAGGTATGGGGAGATCCCCCAAGAACTGTAATATTGGGCATTGCTTCTCAGTAAGGAACAGTAACTAGATCTGGACAACTACACTGGGCTGGACTGTTTGTTAGCAACACAGGTTGCCTGAAGTTGGGCTGAGCCGTAAATTACACTTCTTTAGTTTTTTTTTCAACAAGCTTGTAATTTTATTTAACAGTGGGCCAAGTTTGAAACCCATACATTGTACAACTTAGATGGACAAGAAGTCCAAATACAACAACCATCAAGTTACAAACCCAACTTGGAAGCTTTTTGATTAAAAAAAAAAAACTTGGAAAGCCCATCTGCAAGGGCATTATTGTCATGCCAAATAAAATAAAGCTTTCCATTAGAAACCCTACGCAGAAGTGATAAACACATGGAAACAACACGTTCTCTTTCAGTTCGTCCGCACCATTTATATCTCTGTAGTCTAATCCTCTCAACCAGAGTCTTACAATTGGTGGTGACGGCCAGTCGAGAGAATCCAATTTGATGAGCTTTAGAAAGAGCAATTGACAGTCTTATCCTTTTGTTTTTGAAAAGGAAAAGGCCAATTTTCTTCTTCTAACAATAACAAATCAATAATACACGTTAAAAAAAATCAATAATTCTCCAAAAAAATCTAAAAAATAAAATAAAATAACAAATCATTAGTAAGTTAGGCTGAGGCCATAAATTGGGCTTTTAACTTTATTATTGATAAACGAGTCTTATTGGGTCAGCCCCCGTTTGATGTCAGAAAAGAAGGGTTGGGTTTGGGGTAAGGTTGGGGAAAGGTTTATTCATCAAGACTGGTGGTCTAAAAGTATAAACATGACAATATGCTTAATTGACAGATTGACACCAGCCCAAAATTTGTAAACATGGACTACTGTAAATCTGTAAGATAGAGATAGAGATAGAGATAGAGATGGAGATGGATTGGATGTTTTAAACAAAAAACATAAAAAATGTAAATTCTTTTTGTGGCCAAGATTAAAACCTTTTAAAGTGATTAAGATAGATCATTTTAATTTAATTTCGTTTGTTAAAGTGTTTTGCGATTCCGACTAAAATATGCTTTGGACCAATAATCTACGGGTAATTTACAGTTTGTGCCCCGAGATTTATGTAAATAGGCAAATCCTACCCCTAGTGTTCATCAATTGACAGGGGACACCCCTATTTGGATGATTTGTAACGGTCATGGACGGAAAATGCGAAAGTACTAATTTGACCTTGTACCTTTACTCAATATTATAGGGTAATTTACACAAAGCACCCTCCGGTTATGGTAAATAGGCATTGGGTACCCTTACTGTTTGCCAATCGGCAGGAGACACCTTTAATTTAGACAGACTCCAATAAAAAATGGGTAAGTACAACAAAGACCAATCTACTCATGATTTGTTGGTTCATTTAAGACTTCAATAATGTTATTGTGAGCATTTTTTTAGTGCTCCACAAGAGCACTACATGGTGCTCTACAACCAATGTGTGTCTACTAACCACTGTTAATTTGTTTAAGTGTTGCATTTTCATTGGTTGTGGAGCACCACGTGGTGTTCTAATGGAGCACTAAAAAAATTTCTCTGTTATTGCCACCGAATAATCCCCTACGTGACTCACCGACGGCGATGGATGAAAAAGATGGAGATTTAATCAATCTACCGCAACTTACAGAAAGCACTCAACTCGGATGAAAAAAAAATATCACATATGTGTAAACTTCATCTCTGCAAGTCAAAAAAACTGAGTCATCCAATAGATGCGCAAAAAAACGTTCTACATGGGTTCAGGACGACACATAATTCAGTTGACATAGAGAGAGAGAGAGAGATAGAGATAGAGAGAGAGAGAGAGAGAGAGAGAGAGAGAGAGAGAGAAAGACGCAAAAAAAAAAATCATTTTAATCTATTCTCTTTTGTAGTTTATTTAAGATGTTGCTAGATAATATTAGAATTGTGTCTGTTTGCTACATATCTCTTTGTATCTTACGTGTTTTTCTTCTGTTGACAAGCACTTTTTTATTATATTACAGCAGCTGAATGTTTGATTTTTTTTTTTTTTTTTTTTTTTTTTTTTTTTTTTTTTAATTCAAAGCTTGAATGTAAATAAACTTGGGTTGTACTAACTACTATAATCTTTAACAAAAAAACTACTATATCCTCTCTAAAACAATATTATCATTATAGTAAACAAACTACAGATTGATGTTTTTCATGACCATACAGATCGATGTTGACATTTGATAAGTACTCTATCATAATTAATTTTGTTAAATAAAACTTATTCACTCAGTGATGGTTTTCATTGTCGACAAATTTACCTTTTGACAACAACAAAATATGATCTATAATAATTTATTACCATCAATAGAGAGATAAAATAGTCATACAATTTAGTGGTATAAATAGTAATATTGAAGTTTCTAAAGGTTAAAAAGGACATTATATATCACTAGAGGACATAATAGGCATGAACCAAATACCCAAAGGTGTGCCTCACTGTTAACTCGCAAAATAGGACTGTTCCATGTCAATTGACAAACAGTAAGGGTGTGCGTTGCATATTTACCTAAACTTGGGGATAATAAGTGTAAATTACGAAAATTCAGGGGCAAAATGGGAATAAAAAATACCTCAAAAGTGAACCCCACTATAACTTAACGGTTCCTTAACGGAAATGTACGCAGGAGTATAATTTGTAATTATTATTGCACAAAATAGGGGTGTCTCCTGTCAATTGATGAATATTTGGGGTAGGAATTGCATATTTACATAAACTCGAGGGTGCAAACTGTAAATTATCCATAATCTACAAATTATTTTAGAGTTTGCAGATTCTCTCACGTTCTACTGATGTTAAGCTCTCAAAAAACATATTTAAGTTTTTAACTACTTCAATCAGCTAATTCTTTTTAAAAATTTTTAAACTGACTATTTAAATTTTCAGCTGGTACCAAACATACCATAAGGAGTAGAATTCAAAACCATAATACTTTTACCACATGGGTCCTTACACAATGCAGGCAAAAAATCAATTCACCCGTTTAGTTTGGGGTTGCTTTCATAAGTCTCTTCCATTATTCTATTTTTTCAATTCAGATCTCACGCTGTAAAAATAACTTTTTTTTAGCAAAGAAAACCTTTTAAAAATTATGGGCTTAAATGCCCTGAACTTGTGCCATATGTTATAGTATCGGCCCAAGGAGGTTTTTTTGGTAAAATCACATTTTCATCAACATTGAAGGCTTTTGCAGCAAAGTCGTGAGCTAGTTTGTTCTCGGATCGACGCAGGTGCACTAGGTGGGACGCATCCCTTGAGTTGACCAGCTCCACTATCACATTGATGAAATGTTGCGAATCGTAATTAACGTCTTCTCCGTTTCCCATCGTCTGTATATCCCTCTGTATTAATCGAATTGCTGTCAATAACAATAATAAAAACTCCTTTAAGTTTCTAATACGTATCTAGACATAATTACCACTTGTAAAATAATGCAACAAAAAAGGTCAACATGGTTAGTATATAGGGGCAATTTCGTAACACATTTTTTATTATTTAAGTTAAGGTAATATAGTTGAACAATTTTACATAAATGTTGAACAATTTTACATAAATTTTAAGGTCTCACCAAACATATTTAAGATTTATAACAATATTTTTATTATAAATGTTAGTATATAGGGCCAAAATCAAACTTTTGAAGTCTCAGAAGCCCAGGCCACCATGATGCGTTATTTTTGTGAATATTTCCCAGGCCACCCAGTTTATCTTTCTCCTTTTTGGGTCATTTCTGCACCAAAAGTGTATAGTTGCAGAAATCATACTCTTTAACAGGTAATTGGTTACCAGAATTGAAGACACGAGGTAGCTAGGCAAAGCTTGTGCACTGTGACAAGTATGCCTTTACCACATTGGGAGAGGAGAAGACTCTTCCACCCTTAGAGTTTCTCTTTCATCTTGGGTTTCAATGCAATTGCTACCATTCCCCTATTTTTCCCCCAAAATAGAGGAATAGAATCTTCTTTCAGAGCTGATATCTTTAAGAAGCATTCTATTTCCTTTCTTGTCTTTGATGTTACCCCTGAAGAAAAGAGGATTCCTAATTTGTTAATATTAAGTTTGAGTACTGAATCTTCTCCAAACTTCCTCAACAACATCGAAATATGCTATATCTTGTGCCTATCTTTTAACAAAATCATTACATAATCAACAAAGCATAGATTGGTGACAGGTGGACAATTGTTTGGAAGTTGTAAGTCCAGATAGTTTTTTGAGAATTGACACCCTTCGTTAAATTATCTGAAAGAACTTCCATGGCTAGACAAATAAGTAGGCTGACAGGGGTTCCCCTGTTTCAAGCCTGTAGTAGGAGTGATATCAGCCACATCAACACCACGTAGTTGTAGCTTGTAGGAGATTGTACTGACACACTGTTCAATCGACTTCACCGATGTCCATCCCTTTTAGATTTGCAATCATCTCAGCATGTTATAGGCCTTGTTAAGGTCCATTTTCATTACCATTCTAGATTGGCTAGCACATCTTTGACTGCACACATGGTGGAGAATGGTGTTTTCTATCATCACATTGTCTTGAATGTTGTCTAACAAAGGGTGTAGCATGTTATCTAAACTTTTGAAATAATCTTATACTTGAAATTATACAACCCTATTGGTGTAAACTAACCTAGCAGCTCCGGGTGTGGGACTTTGGGGATTAGGTTTATTCTTGTTTGATTAAAACTTTTAAGCATATGACCACTAAATAAGAAGATTTTGACAGCTTCATAAATATCCATACCTACTACATCACCGTTGTTGTGGTAGAAGCTGTTGGAATTGTGCTCTAGAGGAAATCAATTTATCGTGACAAATAGATATGGACTTACGATTCATTATGTTATCGATATGGAGATATGTTAACATGAATGAGTTCCTTAGAATATAAATGATATATTCTTAAAAATTCCTAGTCGACTATATTGATTAACATGACAATCAACTATAGACTAGTATGGGGTTGGATCGATATGGAGATATCACGATCCAACACATGGATATGCATTAAGAGTAATGGCATACTGGATTGACCCACAACGAGAAGGATACATTAGATTATGTCAAAGTCACAATCGCTTCTCGTAGTGCTAATAATATTGTAATCCTTAGACTTGAAGTCACTAGATACTCTAGTTGTGAAATATCATGCTTGATATTATCAAATGTTGAGCCTTAACCGGGTAACTATAAATGTAGTTATCGGGCGTGATAGGAAGCAAGCTTAGAGATCGTAATGACGTAGACGAGATTTATCTCTCCCACATAATGGGAGTAAATATCCAGGGGCCACTCGAGGGATGGTGCTTATAGAATGTTTGGCCAGACTCAGATAAATTAATATGGAGATATTGATGTTATCTGCAAGGATAAGCATATTCAAAGGATCGAGGAACTATGGATTGGATATACGAGTGTGACTAATATGTCTCGTGTCAAATCCGGATATGGAGACAAAGGGATAACACAATACATGAACATTGGGCACAAAGGTTTGTCGGATGACTATTTATATTAGTTGGATAGCGTGGATGTCTTGCTAGAGGCCGCTCCATGTTAGTATTATTACTACCAACTAAGTAGAAAACATGGGGTCACACTTCCTATGGATTATACCGGACATGATTTATATGATTAATTAATTAGAAGGATTAATACGCAACTACTTGTAAACTTAGTAGGACTAATTTGCAAGTTGGACTAATTCGTGTATGGACATGATTAGGATATGGACTATTATGAAGTGAACAAGGAGTTGTTGAATACATAAAGGACACTCCTAGCTTCCTTCCCATGCTAATGCTCATAACACATTGAGTGGGAGAGAGAAGCAAGGAGAGAGAGAAAGACTAAGGAGGGCCGAACTCCCCATGGTCCGCCCCTACCCAGTCGGCCAAAGAAAGAGGGCCGAGCCCCTTTTGTGTTCGTTGCGTGCTTGTGTGATCTTCTTCCTCTTCCTCCTTCAATCCTAGCTAGCACAAAGGATTGAAGGATCCTGTTTCAATCCTAGGAGTGGACTATCCATTGAGAAGTGAATACTATTTCATGTGAGAAGTCATTACAGGAGAACCCAAATGTATGTAGATACTTTATTCCCTCACTATCGTTATGCAGTCTCTTCCTGTGATCCTTGGTGAGAATTGAGCAGGATTAATTTGTTATTCCGCTGCGTAACCTGCATCAAAATCCAACAGTGGTATCAGAGCCACATGTCGTAGAGCATAACAAAGTTTATGTGTTACGAATTTTGTTGTTTTACACTTTAATTATTGTTTATCGCGTAAAATGGAAAAATTAAGCATATTGATGCAATTTGTGAATATGATTTAAGCTAAATAAGATCTAATATTACATGGGATGTAAGGATTAGTGAATTTGGATAACATAGGATGTGAAAAATTTGGATCTAGAAAAGTAGGGTTTGGGCACAAATTTGAAAAATATGTTTTTCAAACTTGAAAACAACTAAATTTGGGCAATAAGGAAGAAGTTGTTTTGGAAACAACTAAACTTGGGCAACAAGGAAAAATCAGTTTTGGAAACAACTAAACTTGGGCAACAAGGAGGAAGTTGTTTACGGAAACAACTCCCATAAGAGGTTCGCACCCCCTAGGGGACCGCCCCTCTCCTCCTTGCCGCCCAAGAAAGCCACGGCCAAGGGGCCGGTCCTCCCTAGCGCACGGCCTAGCCGTGTGAGCTAGGGGTCGGGCGGCACCAAGGCATTGTGGTGGTCCTTTAAGGTTTTGGCCATAGTCATGGTGGGCCCTCTTGGACCGTTTTGACCATAGTTCATCCAAAATCAACTAAAATTGAACAAGCACGTTAAAATTGAATTTTAATTGTTTATGTGCTATTTGCATGGTAATTGGATATGGCCTTAGGTTGTGGTTTGTTGTGGATGTTTATTTTGTGGTTTGTTTTACGGCCAGCGAGCTGATAAAATTAATGTAATAGTTAATTAGGTTTTACGGCCTGCGAGCCGGTCTTCTTCTCAACTTGTGAGATCCTTTTATTTAGTATAGATGTTAGCTAGTAAAAGATAAAATAAATGATAGTAAAGATGGAGAATAAGAAGCCTAAAGAATTAAAGAACCACAAGATGGAGCATTCCACAATGCTAAGGAGCATGGAGCATTCCACAAGCTATGGAGCATGGACCAAAAGATGGAGGCACATGAAGATGAGCTTGCTATTTTGGGGTTCATAGATATTCTCATTGGATTGGGAATATCTTAGTTTAGAGGCCATATCCATGTCACGTTTAATTTTTTTTGTGGTTGTTTATTTATTGTCTTATTAGTTTATTGTTGATGTATGGGTGATGCATGCAAAATTGATAATAAGATAATTAACAACCAGGATCTTTTATTTATGAGTTTGCCCAACTCAAAATAAGTAGGTCAGTTGATATGGATCAACAAAACAATTAAAACTAGAAAAGCAAAATCCCTCATTAAAATATTGCATTTTGCCTTCTCTTGCCTAAATACCCTTCATGATCAGGGTCTATTAAATCCGGCTTGCCAAAGCAAGGCGGTTTTAATTCACCATGATGTGTTGCGGACGACACAAGCAAGTAATGTGTGATTGTTTAAGTAAGAGGTTGGACGCAACTAGGTGATTTAATAAGATTAAAAGCCTAGAGGCAACCAATTGGGATTATCCATGTTTTGGATAAATAAAGAGTTATTTGCCCAATTGAACCAAGAGTTGCATGGGATGCAATTGGAATTGTTCCTACCTAAATAAATAATTTTGGGTGACTTGTCAAAGCAATCTCAAAAGAAGTGAAATTTGGATCATGGCTCACTAGAAAAATATTATGATATTTTCCACATTAATATGGAGGGTTATTAATCCGAGAAAAATAGTGGGAGCTATGTTTAAAAATTTAAGTCCTTGTTAAATATAGTCAAACGTCACAATATTTTGCATAAATCCTTTTGTGTTGAACACCCATCGCATTAAACAAATAAAACGTGACTTCATCTCCTCAAAAGGACAAGCTGTCTGAAATCTAATTTTAGACTGGTATAAAATTGAGAATTGTTCTCAAATAAATGAAAAATGTTTTACATTGTGGAGCATAAAGTTCTCTGCCCACCAACTACCTTGACACACTAAAAGCCTTATGGAAGGAACATCAAATAATTGTTCTTTGGATGAAAAATTGCCTCATGTCAGCTGCCATGAACTCTGAGATTTGGAAGCAAGATGAGTAATATGGAGGCTTATGATATGATCATACATTAAAATAAGCTCTTTCAAAGAGCGAGCTAGACATGAAAGACTTCAAGTGTTGCTCCACTTTGCACTCTCTTGCTTAGCACTCTTCATGATCAAGATGGAGTGAGTTCGGGCTTGCCAAAGCAAGACGACTTAATTCATCAAGATTTGGTGCAACAACACAAGCTAGTAATGTGTGACTGCTGAAGCAAGAGGTAAAGCGCAACTAAGCTACTTCAATTAGATTGAAAGCTTAGAGACTGGAGTTATGTATGAGATAGATAATGAATAAACGGTTATTCTCTCAAATGGATCGAGAATTGCATTGGATGCAATTATTTTTTTGTTTAATGGTGATTTACCCAATATGATTGAGAATCGTTATACAAAGCACTCATAAAGGGGTAAAGGCAAAACATGTTAATGGTTAACAGCATGGGTAAAGGCAAAAGGTTTGCGCCGGCCCCATGAGCATAAAACAAGCTTGTTGCTAAAATTACATTGCCTTAAAATCCCATAGGTGGTGTAGAGGAAGAGAAACTGCCCAAAGTACCTGGAGGGAAATAATAATGGAATTATGAATTCCAAATTAGGTATTTTTGTTATAGAAGTCAATATGTCTATCTCATCATCATGAGTATATGATACTAGATGAGGATCTCACATTTATAGAAATGTGGAGGATCTCAAGAGATGTAGACAATTGGATAAGGAAGAGATAAACCTACATGTGGGGCAATGAAGCAAAGGGTTGCTGAATTAGCCGTAGGAAATTATTTATACATTTTTGGAATTATCCATGAATTAGATAAATACAATTATGTCACTACTTGGAGTAGGAACATTATCACAGCTTCTTGTTTTGACAAGAAAAATCTTTTATTAAAATAATGGACAAATGTTGTTCCATTTATTTTGATAAAAATGCATTTTTGTAATGCACTTTTGTCTAAGTGGATTGTATATTCTTGATCATGATAATTTCATCTGTAACATTAATACCAAGAGGTTTGCATATAATGATATGAACCTCACTTATCTTTTGCATTGTTGTTTAGGCCACATAAAAGAGAAATACACATATTGGCTCCATATGGATGGATTTCCGGACTCATTTAATTTTGAATCATATGAGACATGTAAGACTTGTTTAATGGGCAAGATATGATCTTTGGAATAATACAAATTGATGTACGTAGGCCGCTAAACACCAATGATAAATGTGGTTTTCAGTACTTCATCATATTTACTGATGGGATCAGAGAAATATGGATTTGTGTATCTTATGAAGAAACGAATCAAAATCCTTTGAAGAGTTCAAGGAATTCAAGAATGAAGTAGAAAGTCAGCTTGGAAAAAGTATCATGGCTCTGCGATTGGATCGTGGAGGAGAATACTTAAGCCAATAGTTTGAACATCTAAGGGAGTATGGGATGCGATCCCAACCCACTCTATCTAGAACACCATTATGGAATGGCGTGTCTAAAGGGATGTGTCAAATAGAGCTTCCAGTTTACTTTTAGGGGCCATATTCTAATTACAGCAAATTTCGCCCTTAACCTCGTTACATCTAAATTAATTATGAAAACACCATATGAGATATGGACGAGAAAGTGTCCTAGTATGTCATTCGTAAAGAATTTGGGTTATGAAGTTTTTGTAAATAGTTTACTGATAAACTTAAACCCAAGTCGGATAAATGTACTACGTGGAATATCCTGAGGAAATAAAGGATATTATCTCTACGCTCCAATCGAGAACAAATTGTTTGTTGCTCGAATCGATGTGTTTCTAGATAGAGATTGTCTCTAAAAGAGACAGTGGGAGGATAATAGAACTTGAAGGAGTTAAAGAACCACAACAGAACATAAGTCCTTTTGATGGAACATGAGAAGGATCGCAAGGAGTTGTGGAGCATCCTACTTAAGTAACATAAGGACTTCGCAGGTAAGGTGGGATATGTCAAGGAGCTAGAGAAATATGGATTTCTCATAACCCGGTGATATATAGCTCATAGAGATGAGCCTACAACCTAGGAAAAGGCCACGAGTGGGCAATACTCGCAGAAATGGCGTGGATCCATGAGATACGATATGGAATCCATGTATTCCAATAAAGTATGGACTTTGGTGGAACCACGTGAAAGGTTAAGACCCATAGGGTGCATGTGGGTTATGAGGAGAGCAACATGGATGGTAGTATGATTACTTTTAAGGGACGATTGGTGGCTAAAGGGTTCCTGAGAGTTCATAGTATGGACTATGACGAAATCTTTTCCCCAGTTGCGATGCTTAAATTCATTCGCATCTTGCTTGCATCAATTTGTCTACAGATTAAGTCAATCTTCTCTGAGTTGGAAACTTTGAATTGATGATAAAATCAGAGGAGTTTGGTTCCATAAAAATTGAAGACGAAGCTTATGTTTACAAGAAGGTTAGTGGGAGCATAGTTAAATTTTTGGTCTTGTATGTAGAGACATACTAACCGTTGGGAATAATGTCTCTACTCTGAAATCTGTTAAAGATTGGATAGAGAATTGATTTCCAATAAAATACTTAGGCGAGACAATCTATAAGGATCTATGGAGATAGATCAAGATAGTTGTCCAGCTTGAGTCATGGTACATCTATAGACAAGGTGTTGAAATGGTTCAACATGTAAGAATATGGATTCTTACACATGTCAGATGGAATTAGTCTTTAGAAGAACTAATTGTCTTTCCAATTAGATTGAGAAAGGACCATATGAATGAGATTCACGAGATACGCCATGTCATGTACTAGGCCAGACGTGTCATATGGTATGACACATTGATACCATTCAAATCCGGGTGAGCGTCACTGGATAATTATCAAGATTATCCTTAAGTACTTGAGAAAGAATATATGATGAACTCTTGGTAAATGAAGGATAGGAAGAGTTTAATGTAAGGGGTTACAGTGATGAGAACTTCTAATCTAACAAAGAAGATTTCAGATTATATTCAAGTTTTAGGTTTTGCACTAGTTGGAGGAACTGTGAGCTGGAAAGGTTCCAGGCAAGATTCAGTTGCCGATTATATCACAGAGGACTGAGTATATTGATGAATAAGATGCACTTACTCAGAATATTCAATCCCAATCAAATTGTTGATAGAGGAGATGTGAATATTTTCAAGTACCGATATATGCCTATCTAACCTTGCGCAGTAAAAGCATGAGGGTCGCGCTAGATCAATAGGCATATGATGCAGGAGATTGACTCTAGTGCAAGTGAGAGACTGTTGGAACTGTTCTCTAGAGGCAATCAATTTATCGTGACAAATAGATATGGACTTACGACTCATTATTTTATCGATATGTTAACATGAATCAAGTCCCTAGAATATAAATGATATATTCTTAAATATCCCTAGTCGATTATATTGATTAAAAAGACAATCAACTATAGACTAGTATGGGGTTGGACTGATATGAAGATATCACGATCCAACACATGGGTATGCATTAAGAGTAATGACATACTGGATTGACCCACAACGAGAAGGATACATTAGATTATGTCAAAGTCACAATCGCTTCTCGTAGGGCTAATGGTATTGTAATCCTTTTACTTGAAGTCACTAGATACTCTAGTTGTGAAATATCATGCTTTGATATTATCAAACGTTGGGCCTTAACCGGGTAACTATAAATGTAGTTATCTGGCGTGAAAGGAAGCAAGATTAGAGATCGTAGTGACGTAGACATGATTTTTCCCTCCCACATAATGGGAGTAAATATCCATGGGCCACTTGAGGGATGGTGCTTATAGAATGTCTGGCCAGACTCAAATAAATCAATATGGAGATATTGATGTTATCTAGAAGGATAAGCATATTCCAAGGATCGAGGAACTTTGAATTGGATATACGAGTGTGACTAATATGTCTCGTGTCAAATCCGGATATGAAGACAAAGGGATAGCACAATACATGAACATTGGGCACAAAGGTTTGTCGGATGGCTATTTCTATTAGTTGGGTAGCGTGGATGTCTTGCTAGAGGCCGCTCCATGTTAGTATTATTACTACCAACTAAGTAGAAACCTATGGGGTCACACTCCCTATGGATTTGACCGGACATGATAATTAATTAATATGATTAATTAATTAGAAGGATCAATACGCAACTACTTGCAAACTTAGTAGGACTAATTTTCAAATTGGACTAATTCGTGTATGAACATGATTATGATAGGGGCTTTATGCAGTTAAGAAGGAGTTCTTGGACTATATAAAGGACACTCCTAATTTCCTTCCCATACTAATGCTCATAACACATTGAGTGGGAGTGAGAGGCAATGAGAGAGAGAGAGAAAGACTAAGGAGGGCCGAACCCCCCATGGTCCGCCCCTACCCAGTCGGCCAAAGAAAGAGGGCCGAGCCCCTTTTGTCTTCGTTCCGTGCTTGTGTGATATTCTTCCTCTTCCTCCTTCAATCCTAGCTAGCACAAAAGATTGAAGGATCCAGTTTCAATCCTAGGAGTGGACTATCCATAGAGATGTGAATACTATTTTACGTGAGAAGTCATTACAGGAGAACCCAAAGGTATGTAGATACTTTATTCCCTCACTATCGTTATGCAGTCTCTTCCCGTGATCCTTGGTGGGAACTGAACATGATTAATTTATTATTCCGCTGCGTAACCTGCATCAAAACCCAACAAAAGCCTCCTTGTAAGAAATATGGCCTTGGTGCTTTCCATTTTACTAGATGGAATGTAGCATCCTTAACTTTCTCAATTGTTTTTGGTCTTGCCTGCTTTCAACTCTTTGTTCATGTCTTCAATCACTGCTTTGGGAATTCAGTTTAGAGTATCACCATTGCTAACGGTAGTTTGATTTATAGATATTTGTGAAGTAGTTGCTGATAATCTATGTGATTTCATCTTTCTCTCTTGTCCAAGTACCATCACTCCTCTTTAACTGCTTAACATGATTTCTTTGCCCTTTTTGGGGTGAAATCTTTCCGTTTATTCGTTGACATGTGGAAGAAATTTGTGTTTTTTATCCCCTAGTTGATGGTAGTTGATTCTTTATCTTTGTTTTCGAAATATTTATTCTCTAGCTCATAAAACTTCCAACTCTGCAATAAGGCCCCACCTTTCTTCGTCCTTATAGTCTTGGTAGCTGCTCAACTGCATCTTCCTCAATTGACTATTTATCTTCTCAATCCTTAATCTTGAGTTGCCAAAACAATTTTGTCTCTATTTATGCAGTAGGTGATTTCCACTACTGAACTTTTAGTCCACTCTATACATCTTTGACCCTTTAATACTGATTCTCCAGCCCTTCATGGATTATTTGAGTACAAACATTAACTGTCAGCCATGCTTCTTCAATCTTGATCTCTTTTCATTCTTGTGGTGTCTGTGTTAATCACTAGGAGCTTGTGATATGAACCAATGCCACTTTCATGGAGAATAGTAGAACTTGGGTGAGCTAGTTGCCAGTCCACATTGTACACAACTTTGTCAAATTTTTCTCTAACCAAATTATGATTTTTTTATGATTTCTCCATTTGAAATTGGACCTTCAAATACTATTTCCATAAATACTAAGTAATGTGAGCATTGAATATGTTAATTCTCCAATATTGAGCTACATTGCCCCCTTACATGTGAATACTTGAGCTAACATCATTAAAATCCCCCATTATAACCTTAGGTCCTTCCATATCTCATTCGAGCATTATGATTTCTCCCCACATTTGCTGTTTCTTTTATCATTTGGGTCAACATGTATGAATGTTGGCCACTCATATTTCCCGTCAGCCGAATCTTTGTGTGAATTAGGTTTGCAGTTTTGAACAAAAATTCTATTACGAGGTCTTGAACCCACCACAAAAAAATCCCTCTAGAAAGACCTTGAGGGTTCACATAAGTAGCTTCAGGAAATCTTAGGATTATTCTAATTATTTATACATATCCTATTTTATTCTTAGTTTCCAGTAAAAAGATGTGACTGGGATGAAAATTTGAGCTCAACCCTTGTAATTGATGGACCGTCAAGAGTCGCCCCAACCCCTGATATTTCCAACTCATCACTGACATGGTTCTTGTGGATGTTTAGGGTAAGCCACCACCACCATTTCCTCAGATAATATTTTAGAGATTTATGCATACCTTCCTCAAAGATTGTCGCAATCTTGATTTCAAAGATTGTTGGTTGAGGGGAAAAGAACATCATTTTCTGATCTTGAGCTTTTCTTCTCCAAGTTCTTCCCATTCTTTCTGTTCTTTTGATCCTGGAACTCCAAGAATGTATCCGCAATTTTTCAAGACCTCCTTAACCCTTCTTTCTTCCTGACTGCTTAATCGGTGATTCTCTGATTGGATTTACTCTTTGCCTGGAACCACCTATTTCTTGTTCTAGTTTAGTCTTCTCTTTGCCGTTTCTCTTTTTTTTTATATTTAGAGAGAACATAAGCTTAAAAATCGTTGCTAGCTGGACATCCATGTAAGGGTTAACATGGATTTGTTCTTTTAGGATTGGGCGTTGCACTAACTTTTGCTAGAATGGGTCGGATTGTTGCAATCATTTTCTAGTTCATCAATTATAGCTGCTTGGGCCTTGGGAGTTTCTTTGGGCCTACTCATCCTCCCTTTAGGGAGGTCCACTAGCTGTATGGCTTTCGGGTCTAGCCCATCATGGCTTTTGAGTGGCTTCTCCACATGGCTTTCTGTAGCGACATGAGTAGACCCGAAAGCCACTCAAAAGCCACTCAAAAGCCATGATGAGTGGCTTTTGAGTGGCTTTTGAGTGGCTTCTCCAGAAAAAAGTTGGGTCAATTTCAAATATGAGCGACATGAGTAGGGTTGTAGCAATTGATGCACCATCTCATCTTTCCCAGCATATCCTATCATCCAAATCATTTTTGTCTCCTATAAACGTTTTCTCCTCTTCTTTCTCTCGAAATATTGGTACACTTGGACATTGTTTGTAGCTAGCGTGGCAATTAGATTTGGTACTTCTGTAGCGTGGTCACCATGCACAACTGTTTGTCATCCTTCTGACCCCTTGTTACACGCCAAATTCTGGGATTGAGCTTCTGTTATCATCCCTCACCGAGAAGATTTCCCTTAGGTCCCAAATTGTTTGCTTTAACTTCTCTTCCACCATAGACAAAAATGCGCATTGTAGGTTCATGTGATCCACCCTGATACATCAATAGCCGTAATTTACTGGTTGCTCATGTCGCTCATATTTGAAATTGACCCAACTTTTTTCTTTTCTCGATCTCTTGAGAGAGAATCCCCTCGGCACTGGCTCTGGGATGTATAGTAGAACATGTATTCAGAGAAAAGGTAGGTGGGAGAGACGCCTATCAACTGAGATCACCTCTTCAATTTTACTTCCGATGATTTTAGCGTTTTTGTCATAGGGGGGGGGGGGGGGGGGAAGGCCTTTGACATGGATCCAAAATGGATTGTGACTACCTGGAACCCATCTTTCTAACAGCAGAAGGTGGTTCTCCACTATACAGGTCCTTTAATCACATATTCATTAATTATTTTCTTCATCCTCAATTAGAAGATGAACTCGTTCATCGAAACTTACCACCTCAATATCTCCCCTGGACTCCACATATGTTTTACCACCATTTGAATTGTCTGTTCATGGAATTTAATTCTCCTTGCGGATTCCCAGCCAGAGTGGAGTGGTGCACTTATTTAAGGGCTGTTGAATCATCTAGCGGTATATTCTCCTGTTCGCCATGCTTAAGCAGGGGCTTGGAAAAGGCAATAGAGCTATTTTCGGGAAGAAAGTGTATTCATGTGAGAAACGAAAGGAGCTACAATAAAACACAATAAACTAGATGAAATTACTCAACAGAAAAGGCGAATGAAACCAAAAATACGTCTCATCTTCTTTGGTTTGCATAGCAAAACACTAGTGAGAGATCTTTTTAATCATGCTAAATTTCTTTCACTATCTAATTGGACTGGACTAGAGTCGATTAGACTATTCAGATATAATTGAATTAGATCAACTAAATTATAATTAATAATGTGTTTGATTTTGTAAAACACAATCATTTCATCATTTAGTAAGAATATTAAAAATTAGTGTAGAACAACTTAATGCGGTATTAACTATTACATGCATTATATTTAGTTCAATCTTAGTTAATATTGCTAAATTTGAAAAAGCAAACGTACGATTAGAGGAGAACACCATTGCAGATATTGCAGAGCAGCATTTGAGGGGTTACTGGAGGGACATGGAGCCAATTCCATGTATCCTAGACTCAACTATTTATCTTCGAACTATCCAAGCACCTTAAGTGAAGTTCTTTGTTTACGGAAAAAAAGAAAGAAAATGATAAACTAACTAATATAGCCATGTAAAACAAAGATGATAGAGTGTTGTGAATGACCACTTTATTTATTTTATTTTTAATTTTGAGGAAGCAACTTTTAAATTAAAAAAATGCTCTTCCTCCTATATATAAGGGCAGTATTCAATTGTTGTCTCGAGCCATAGCAAAAGTATCGGAGTCCTGCGGTAGTTGCCGCTATGGTGACCTGGATATAGGGAGTTCCAATCATGAATATAAGCTCAAACTTCTTTCAACCGATGAATTGATAACTCACTCTATTGACTGGGAATGAGAAACCAGCTTAGAGTTGGAGTCTAATGATTTCTTTTTTAGTATCCAATTGTGTTGTTTGGGAATGCAGTTGTGGTTGTTGATGGTGGAAAACCAGTTCATTGTCCACAAAGAATGACAGGTTCCCACGTGGAGGAAGACAGACTGCCATTTCACGGACTTCACCTCCACTCTCTCCCTCTCCCTCCTCCTCTAATAATTTTGTAACTCTATTACTCTGTCGTCCTCCCACCGTAGTATAGTACTATCTCTATTTTTTCTGTATCGTCTTATTTTATTTTTTATCACTATTCACTATGTCACTTTGATCCGATTATTTAATTAATAAAAAAATATAAACATTTGTTAATCTTTACATGGTCTTGTAGAGTGAGCTTTACCCTATAACAACATGAAAAAATTGTCTAAAATTTACATCGTTTTGCTATCTAAATCACTGAGTCAAAGTGACAACGAGAAAAATTGCGTAAAAACTGTCTAAAATTACGAGTTGATAAGTCAAACTAGAATTATACAGAAGAAACGGATGTAATAGTACTTATTGATGCCTTATTTAGCAAACATGGGCTTCAACTGGTGCATGGGACAAGAGAAACAGTCGCACCACAATTCTGGGAGCTTGCTTTGTTCCACATGCTTGCTTAACTTTCCAAAGTCCGTCCATTTATTATTAGCTAAAGATCTTTTCAGCATGAAAGCCATAAGTAAATTGGCTTTCCGACAATGAAGGCCAAAATAGGGTTGTCAAAGGAATGTAACCATCCCTCCTCCAAAAGCTCAAGTGCATGTCTGACAACAGTTGTTAAACATATTTAAGTAAAACCTCGATAAATGGATATCCGAATAACATCCTCACCAAATTAATAATTTACCTCCGTCCCGACTTGGTCAAAATGACAAAATGAATGTTCGATAAAACAAATACCCTTGGCAAATGGTAATCTCAAATAGTCCTAAGAGTATTTATTTACCGAAGTTTTACTGTACTTAGAAACAGTGTTTCTCTTGCAAACACATTTGACAATGCTATTTATTTACCGGAGTAGTATTTTTTTGTTTAAAACAGATACCAAAATGAGCTCTAAGAAAACTTTAGGAACGTGGAGAACATTAGGGTCTTCCATTAACTTACATTCCACAATTGTACTACATCCGTTTCTTCTCTATCACACCGGTTTGACTTTTTGACTCGTATCTGAGTCACTTTGACCGGGTGATTTGGATAGCAAAACGATTCGATTTTTTGATAATTTTTTCATCGTGTTATAGAGCAACTTTTAATCTACAACACCATGAAAAAATTATCAACAAGTTGTATTGTTTTACTACACAAATCACCGGGTCAAAGTGAGCCACTGAATAGTGACAAAAGTCGAAACGGTGTGATATAGAAGAAACGGAGGTAGTACAATTTAGATAATTGTACTAAATTGTACTATTATATAGATTAATTAAGACTACGTCTCAGTACTACTGACAATTTGACGTTACTACCTTTCTAAAAAAAAACAATTTGACATTAACTTAAACACTTTGACTAATGTTTTAATAACGTTGACGAATGACCATCACACAATGGGAATAAAGCTTGCTTGTGTTTTTTCATATCTGTTGATAGATTCGTATGTGCAATTTTATTTTATTTTATTTTATTTATAAAAAGAACAATTATTATTAATCTAATTAAAGGTAGTGGAGCAATCCTAACTGTTTAACTGATTCGTTTTGGCAGCCTTTTTCCAGTTGGCATATCTCTTCTTTTTTAGTCTTTTTGAGGGTTACGAACGTGGGTCATAGGCGAAGTTCATACTTCATAATGACAAATGTTTATTTCTCTTTGCTTATTTATTTGCTGTTTTGTTGGTCAATAACGGAAAATATTCGCAGAAAGTAGATGGAAATAGCAGCTATCAACACGACAACCCGTTTATTGATAATAGGGATGATACTGGCTCAAATAACATTCATCATGGCCGATCTTAGATCAATACTACCTCTGTTTCACGTGAATCAGCTGAGAGAAAATGGGCACAGGTTTTAAGAAACTTGTGCCTTTTACATTTTTACCCCTGCCATGTCAAGTATTTACAGTCTCTCTCTCTCCCCCCTCTCTCCCATTACAGACACCACACCCACAACCACAGCCACCACCACAACCAGCACAACCACAGTAGCCAACTGATTACAGATCCAAAACCTCCAAACCCACCAAACAACAACAGTATCAAACTGATTGCATACTGAAAACTAAAAAATGAGATCCAAAAAAATTAACAGATTAGAAGAGCAGAATGAAGATGCAGAAGAAGCCCACTGCCACCGTCGCACCGCCGCAAGAAACATCGCCGCCCTCGCCTCACAGCCGTCCTAACCCTAAAACCGGCGGATCTGAAAAATCCAACATCAGAGAAGAAGTAGAAGAATAACAAATAGAAGAGAAGAATAAGAAGAAGAAGAAGAGAGATAGAGGAAGACTCACCACCGTCGTCGCCGCCGCCAGAACAAGGGAGTCGGAAATTGAAGTCCAATCCAATGGATCTGATGTTGCTGCTGCCGAAAATCGAAGTCGGATCTATCGGAATCGGAAGGAAGAAGCCGAAAATCCTCTTCCTCTTCCTAGTCTCTTCCTCGTCGGACACCGACCGACTCCCCGTCGTCTCCGGCGATGTCGTCGGCTCCGACGGTATCTACACCGCTGGGTTCTCTTTATCATCTGCCTCTCTCACTTCCTCTCTCTCTCTCTCTACTTCTGTGTGTTTTTTTTTCTGTGGAGGAGAGGAGGGAACAACAGATAAGGAGGTATGGGGAGTGGGGTCTGGGTTGGGTAGAGTTGAAAGGGTGGAGATAGGCTAAGGGCACAATTGTCATTTGAGCTGAAAAACTTACCAAAAAAGGAAAGTAGGCTGAAACAGACGAAACATCCGTTTTAGGGAAGTAGGCTGAAACAGACGAAACGGAGGTAGTACAATACATGCATATTTAGAGTTGTGGCGCTGCAGACGTGTTAGGGTTTACCTAACAAGATAGTAGTTCTAGACACTCTCCACCACACACACGAGTACACATAATTGTAATTGTTTCTTCGTAATTGTTTGATAAAAATAATGAAACTACAACGTTTAAATAGCAAAAACAACTAAACCCTAGCTAGACGATTTGACCTAACGGGCTCGGCCCGGTCCTACTAACTAATTAAATAAATAAACTAATTTATAAATAAAACGCGATAACAATTAAATAATTAAATAATACTAAATAAACGATGAATATACGAGTGATCTGTATCAACTCCTCCCCCCATTGAAATTCACCTTGTCCTCAAGGTGGATGTGTAGAAAAGTCTTTGAGAAGTCCCGAATTATGTTTGCCCGGATCAAATGGGCGACAAACAAGCTTGAGGATCTCACTTTGTAGTCGCAGAATAGCACGGAGCCCAAATATTGTCTGCCCAAAAGAATTAGGCCAAAAATATATTGGCACATGGTAACTGTTGGGCTAAGAACTGGAAGAGACCCAAATAATTCTGAATAAGGTTGCCCAAACGGAATGGAGCCCAAAATTGGAACTGGAACTGGGCTCAAAATTGAAATTGGGTCCATAAGCTGAATGTTGCCCACTAGAGTCCACATATGAATTGGGTTCATATGGAGAAACTGTCTCATGGGCTGTAGTGGGTTTAAGTGGGAGAGGAGGCCCAATGTGAGAAGTTGGCCCAAAGCTTGATGGATGCTCTGCCCTAGCCGTCTGTGCTTGGAGAGGAACACGATTGCAGGTGGTGGTGTTGTGACTGGACGGTGGTAGCTCCGCTAGTGGTTTGAGCAGTTGCAGATTAACAGAGTGGCGGTCCGGTCGTGTGGAGTCACTGGCGAGGATTGAAATTGGTGGTTGTGGTGGAGCTGGAGGCCGTAACAACGGGGTTGGTGGGGGTTCTGGTGGTTGTTCGGGACTGTGGAGGCCGGATTTGGACGCTCGGAGATCGCCGAGGGGGTAAGGGGGTTCAAGGGGGTTTGAATCTGGCGGCTGCGACGGGATGTAGCCGGAGGGGGCTGTGGTGTCGAAACAGGGCGGAGGGACGGAAGACCGCCATTGAAGGCGGCAAAGGGATCGCCACATATCTGTGGGTGACCGACCAATTTCTGGAGTTGATTCGCCTTTTGGATTGGGAAGGAAGCGATCTGGTGCACTAGTGACTGTTCGTCGGAGGGCGCGAATTGGCTGATCGTGGCTGCTGAAAAGTATGGCTGGTTCTTCGCCTCCGAAGGTGGTTCTTGTTGTGTAATCGCCGGGGACATGGGTGGTTGTGGTGGCGGTGGGATGGACGACGACGTTGGTTGCTCCTCTTGTGGTGGAGGAAGGAAGACGAGCGGCGCCGTGGGTCTCTGTGGGGGCTGTGAGTTGATTATCTCTGTGGTTGGGCGTGATGTCTGGTCTGATGGCGGTTGGATCTGCTGCACTTGTGGCTGGGTTGTGACAGATGGTGAAGGCGGCGACTATTGGGTTGCCAGCGTGGTGTTGGCCGCTGTTCTTCGGATCTGATTATGTCCTGGAGTCGAAAAAATTCCTAAGTGGAAATCAAACGATATCGTCTCCCACTGAGAGATATCTGTCTCCCACTTGCTTTGAGGCCTGCAAAGGCTGGGATGCCATTGATGTCAAGAACGGCGCAAGGGTAACCACCCAAGTCCGCCATTACATCAATGAAAGCACCAATTGTTAGGATTTACCTAACACGATATTAGTTCTAGACACTATTAAGTCTCCACACACACGGGTTTTTAACCCACACACACAATTTTAATTGTTTCTTCTTGATTGCTTGATAAAAATATTGAAACTACAACGTTTAAATAGCAAAATCAACTAAACCCTAACTAGACGATTTGACCTAACGGGCTCGGCCCGGTCCTACTAACTAATTAAATAAATAAACTAACTTATAAATAATAACGCGATAACAATTAAATAATTAAATAATACTAAATAAACGATGAAGATACGAGTGATCCGTATTAAGACGTCACAGTCTTCTTCCTTGCTAACTCTTAAAATATCCTTTTCTCACCATTCCAACTTCAAATTTTCAACGAAGAGTTCTAAAAAAATAATACTGATAAGAGTATAACTATAGAGGAGGAGGTAGTTGTCTTTATGATAAACTGTGGGGTATATAGTGTATTTTCTTGAACATTGTAACGTGTCTTCCCTCTTCTGTTGAAGAGAAGGAGGTAGTTATATACCTATCTGTAATTCATATTTTTTGTCCAACTTGTGTAGTACACATTCTCTCTCTCTCTCTCTCATAGAACCCTAAATTGGGTTATTCATCATGGTATCAGAGCCTATAAGGCTTGTCGCCGTCTTCTCTTATGTCTCCAGCGTATATCTTCGACTTCTCGCCCGATGATTTGCTGCTCCGGTGATTATCTGCGATTGAGGACCGCCATTTCTGAGCTCCGAAGCTTCTGCATCGGCTTCCAGGTTCACATTTATTGTGTCTGGATTCGTCCTTCATTACTCTCTTCTGCTTTGATTCTGCAAATTGGTCGCTTCCACTAGTCTGCTGAGTAATTTCTCTAGTTATTTTTCCAAGTTTTGCCGATCTTGGATCTCCTTAACCGAGTTTTGCCGAGTTACTGGTTCTTTAACTGAGTTTGTCCGAGTTTTCTCTGTTCTTTTAATGGCTGAGCTGATTTTCCAGGTTTGAAGTTTGTAATTCACAATCTACTGCTCTCGTTCCAATTAAGCTTGATGGCACCAATTATTTTGTTTGGCGAAGACAAATCTCCACTCTACTGCAAGCTAACGACCTTTTCTCCTTTGTCACTGGTTCTGTTTGAGCTCTTGACTGAAGATTCAGGTTCTGTTAAACCTAATCCTCAATTCCTGATGTGGAAATCCATTGATTAGCACTTGAAAAGTTGTCTTATAGCTTCTACTTCTTAGTCTGTCATTCCAGTGATCCTAAATATTCCTTATGCTTATGACATTTGGCATGCTTTAGAGGTCAAACTAGCATATCTTTCCAGGTCTCACATACATCAATTTAAGATGAAACTACTTACAATTCAACAACATGATCAAACTATTGATGCTGACTTATATCACAGGTGAATGAGTTTGTCTCTAAAGAAGATCTAGTTCTCGATATCCTTAAAGGTCTTTGTCCTCATGATGATCATCTCAAGTCCAATATAAGGATACACAAAACTTCTGTTTCTGTGGCTGAACTATCTGCTCTTCTGGCCTCTGAGGAGCTTAACTACAACTTGAACAAGCTCACACTACATGGCTCTTCAGCCACTTCTACTGTTTCAGTTCCTGATGTTGCTACTACTTATTTTGGTGCCAAGACTTGTCAGTCCAAGTTTCCCTGTCATTCAAAATTTTCAGGCCCTGGTTACTCTAAAAGTAGAGAATCTTCTAATGGTGGCTATTATACTGGGAATTCTTATAATGTTCCTCATCAATATATCTTTACTGCCTCTAAGACATTTGGTGGTGACAGTTCTTCAATTTTGGGTCAGCTATGTGGCAGATCCAAGCACTATGCCTGGGGACTGTTGGTGTAGACTTGCTACTACTAAATTGCATCTTCTAGGCCTACTCCACCAAAATATCCTAGGCCTGAAGCCTACTCAGCTACATTCTCCTACTCTGGTCCTGCTGGATTTTCAAATGGATCGTCTGGTAGTGATGTAGATATGATTTGTCCCTCCTACATAACAGAAGTAAATATCCACGACCACTCGATGAGTGAGATTTACGAAAATGCATGGCTATGCTAGAATACATCAATATGAGATATTGATTTTATTTGTTTATCTAAGTCTACTCACAGATCGAGATACTATAGATTGGATATACAAGTGTGACACTCCACGTATTGTGTCCTATCTGGATAGATTAGACAAAGGAATTATACAACGCGGTAACATTGGTCATATATGTTAGTTAGATCACTGACATTCCTATTACTTAGGTCGCATTGATGTATTGCTAGATGCCGCTAAATATTTGTAATAATTGTTATTACTGCGAACGTTATTAGGAACCGACAGGGTCACACACAAGAATAAATCAAACTGGAATTAGTTTCTAATTAGTTGGACTAAATAGCAATAATGAATTGATTGGACTAAAGTGTAAATTGTGCTCATTAGTTGGACTAAAGAGCAATTGTGGACTAGAATGCAAACTAGTCAAACTGTTGTATTTGAGGGCAAAGATGAATTTCTCTAGCTATAAATAGGATTTATAGGCTATAAAAATTCAGTCTAGATTCATTCTTACTCTACACGGTACACTAGAGAGAAATGTGGAAGAGAATAAAAGAGTTTTATTCTCTCTAGGGTTCGTCCAAGCAAGGAGCCTCCCCCTTCTAGGAGGTCACGGCCATGCTGTCCGCCCCTCTCTCCACTGCCACCTCTCTCCAGTGCTCACGAGTTGGATGTTGTAAGTTCACAGGTTTCACAACCAGAGCTATTTCAAGGCCTTAAACCAGTTTTCAAAGCCTTGAATCAGGTTTCACAGGCTTGAAAGGCTATTTCAAGGCCTTGAAATAGGATTCAAAGCCTAGAAACTGTCTGACCTGTATGCACATTCTAAGGGGGACTTTCTCTGAACTCTTCTGATCTGATTTTATCTCTCTCACCCCTATGCTTGATCTGTTATTATTGGATGATGAAAAACAAACTATTTTGATATATTTAACACCATTTAATCCATCTGTTTGACTCAGTTTTGCAGGGAAATTTTATTTCCTAGTTTGCAGGATTGGTTTCCTAATCTGGCTTTTGCAAGAGAGGAAACTTGGAGAGAATGTGATTTTGTGATCAATCAGACACTCTTGAAAGATTCGCAATCTGTTTAAATACAAGATAGAACAATATCTCAGAAGATTATGATCAACTATCTGTTGGAGAAGGCTGTTAAAAGAGTCAAAGCTGTTGCCTACAAAACAGGAAGTTTGTTGCTGAAAATCTGGGAAGATTTGCAGAGCTCTGAGCTGTATAAATAGAGCTCATTTTGAAGCAAAAATACACAACACTCAACGGGCAAAAGAGAGAGACACATTCCAGGATTGTCAAGCATCAAAGAAGCACATCATTCTCACAATCCATCTCACAGAAGATCACTGCATTTTTCACTGCAGTTTTACACTTCAGTGTTCTTCTGACTTGTACTCAATTTGTATATCATTATTATACTACTTCTTTCTCTCATTCTCAAGGATTTTTAAAAGTGAACAATAGAGAATTCTTAGTTAATCAGTTAGCTAGAGAAGGTACTAGATAGGTTAGAGTGAACCACAAGCTGTAACAGAGTAAGGCATAACTCTGTGCTTGAGATCTAGGGCTTAGCTTTTGATTAATAATAATCGTGTTGAAAATCCTATAGGGAGAAGATCCCTGAGGTAGAGACGTGGGTCCAAGTGGAATGAACTCTATAAATCTGTGTCTCTTGCATTTACAGTTTCATTTGCATACTTAGTTTTTGCAGCATTCAAACTAGTCTTTTTTCAAGAGTTTGAAACTCTTTTCAAGGCCTTGAAAAATACTTGTCTGTTTTCTTTCAAACTGTATTTCACTCCAAAGGCTTGAAATTGTTTTCAAGTCCTTGAACCTCACTGATCTTTTTAGAAACTCTTCTCCTCTACAAGTTTTGCAAAAAGTTGGCATACTCTATTCAACCCCCCTTCTAGAGTATCTGTATTGCATTTCTACCTGCATACTCCCCTTTCAATTCGTATAAGGGCTTGTATCACTGTATTAGATTTAACCATATGGTGATCATGAGTACTGCTGGTGATGGTGCTTTCTCACAGGGAAGATCTGCTAACAGACCTCCTCTATTTTGTGGAGATAATTTTGCTCACTGTAAAGCTCTGATGAAAATGTTCATCATTGATCAAGACATAGAGCTATGGACCATTATTCTGAATGGACCTCACACTTTCTACACAGATAAATATGGGATCAAAACCCCCCAAATTTGAAGACTCTCTCTCTTCATCTGAATTAGAACAATTCTCTAAGAATTAAAAAGCTATTAACATATTGTATTGTGCTTTGAGTACAGATGAATTCAACATGATTTCAGGCTGTAAGACTGCCAAGGAGATCTGGGCTATGTTTGTGGTGACATTTGAAGGAACCAGTCAAGTCAAGCAAACCAAGATCAACATCTATCTTAGACAATATGAGCTATTCAAGATGAATGCCGATGAGTCAATCAGAGAAATGTCTAAAAGGTTCACAGACATAGTCAATAACCTTGATTCACTTGGAAAGCATATTTCCAATGAAGAAAAGGTGAGGAAGATTTTGAGAAGTCTACCAAAGGCAAAATGGGAACAAAAGACTACTGCAATTGAAGAAGCTCAAGATCTCTCATCACTTCAACTTGATGACCTACAAGGGAAGCTTCTGACACATGAAATATCCATGAATGAAGCTGATGGAGAACTACCAGAAGGTGTCAAGAATTTAGCACTCAAGGCCAAAGAGAATGAGAAAATTCAAAGCCTTGAAACTGAAGATGATGATGAAGATCCATTTGCTTTGATTTCCAAAGCCTTGAACAGAATCCTTAAGATGAAGAATTTTTTGGAAGCAGAGACTTCAACAGAGAAAGACACAGACCATCTAGTAGCAAGGAATACAAATGTAAGTCTTATTCACAAAGTAAATCAAAAGTCATGAACTGCTTTGAGTGTGGTGATGCAGGACACTTGATAAGAGATTGTCCACACAAGAAAAACAAGAACTTTCAAAATAAAGACCATGACAGGAGAAAGAAAGCTATGATAGCTTCATGGAGTGATTCAGATACTTCAAGTGACTCTTAATCTGAAGAAGAACATGCCAGCCTATGCTTCATGGCCAAGCATGATGAAAGTTCTGAAAAGAACATTGAGGTTGTCACCAATGTCAAAGAACAGAAGTGGTTTATGGAAAGTGGTTGCTGAAGACACATGAGTGTAAAGAGATCTCTATTCTCAGAATTGAAAGAGCAATCTGATGGTTTAATCACACTTGGTGAAAAAGGAAAATGCAACATTTTTGGTATTGGTAAAGTTGGTACAGATTCTGAGAACTCAATTTCTGATGTATATCTAGTTGATGGCTTGAAATTTAACTTGCTTAGTGTATCTCAGCTTTGTGACAATGGCAATAAGGTTATCTTTGATAAAGAGAAGTGTATGGTGAAAAATGAGAAATCAGGCAATTGCATTCTCACAGCTTCTAGATCAAACAATGTTTATACTTTTCAGACTAACAAAGTTGCAGGTAAAAGCTTGAAGCGTCTCAAGGCCTTGAAAGAGGATTCAAAGCTTTGGAACATAAAGCTTGGTCACATTAGCCTGCATACCTTGAACAAGTTGATATCCAAAGATCTGGTAAGAGGATTACCATCCATCAAGTTCAAATACGATGAAGCAGGCAAAGCTTGTGCTCAGGGTAAGCAGACCAGAAGCTCATTCAAGCCTAAGACATTTGTAAGTACTACTAAACCTATTGAATTACTTTATATGGATCTCTGTGGTCCTATGAGGACTCCAACTTCAAAAAGGTAAGAGGTATATTCTAGTTATTGTAGATGACTATTCTAGATTTACTTGGGTTATGTTTCTAAAATAAAAATTTGAAGCCCTCTCTGAATTTTCAAAGCTTTGCAGAGAAATTCAAACCTTGAAAAACCTACCTATTGCTTCAATCAGAAGTGATCATGGTAGAGAATTTGATCAATTAGAATTTGATTTGTTCTGTGTTAAGCATGGTATCTCTCACAATTTCTCTGATCCTAGAACTCCTCAACAGAATGGAGTTGTTGAAAGAACGAACATGACTCTTGAAGATATGTCAAGAACAATGCTTTTAGATAACAAGCTGCCAAAACACTATTGGGCAGAAGCTATGAATACAACAAATTACATTTTGAACAGGTGCTTGATCAGGCCTATCTTGAAGAAGACCCCCTATGAAATTTTCAAATGGAGGAAGCCAAACATTTCATACTTCAAACCCTATGTTTGCACATATTTTGTCCACAACAATGGTAAGGACAACTTGGGTAAGTTTGATGCAAGAAGTGATGAAGGTATCTTTCTTGGTTACTCTCTTACTAGCAAGGCTTATAGAGTTTATAATAAAAGAACCAAACTGGTTGAAGAAAGTATTCATGTTATTTTTGATGAAAGCTTTGATGGTTCTTTGAGTGAAAATTTTGCAGACTTGAATCTGAACAAGCATGAATCAGAAGAAGAAGCTGATAACTCACTTGGTTTCAAGAACGGTTCAGAAGGAAACATAAGCCATTTTCAAGACCTTGAAAACAAGACTCAAGGCCTTGAAAACAGAGATCAAAGCCTTGACAAGGATGATCAGAAAGATATAAGTGACCAGGCTACAACTTCAAGACCAGATAAGCAATATGGAGAGCCTGAACCCTAGTCTCCAAGAAAGATATTTCGTTATATCTCATCTCATCCAACTGAAAACATCATCTCTGATCCAACTACTGGTACACAAACAAGATCACAGTTGAAGAATCTTTGTGCTTTTAATGCTTTTATCTCTCTTGTAGAACCCAAAACTGTGAAGGAATCATTACAAGAAGCATACTGGATTATTGCTATGCAAAGTGAACTCAATGAGTTTGAAAGAAATAAGGTGTGGAACCTAGTTCCCCAACCAACAAACCAGTCTGTCAATGGTACCAGATGGGTGTTCAGAAACAAAATAGATGAGAATGGCAAAGTGATTAGAAACAAAGCAATGTTAGTTTCTCAAGGTTACAACCAAGAAGAAGGTATTGATTATGAGGAAAATTTTGCTCGAGTTGCCAGGTTAGAGGCAACCATAATTTTACTTGTCTTTGAATCTTACAAGAACATGAAAATATTTCAAATGGATGTGAAGTGTGCATTCTTGAATGGTTACTTGCAAGAGGAAGTTTATGTTGCACAACCTCTTGGTTTTGAAAGTGATAAGTTTCCAGATCATGTTTACAAACTTGACAAAGCTCTTTATTATTTGAAACATGTTCCAAGAGCTTGGTATGAAAGATTGTCAAAGTTTTTGCTTGAAAATGATTTCAAAAGAGGATTAGTAGGCAATACCCTTTTCATTAAGACTCATGAGAAAGATTTACTTGTAGTTCAAATTTATGTTGATGATACTTTATTTGGAGCTACTAATGATCTATTATGAATAGAATCCTCAAGTTTTATGAGCAGGGAATTTGAAATGAGCATGATGGGAGAGTTGAACTTCTTCCTTGGAATGCAAATACATCAGTTGAAGAATGGCATCTTTCTACATCAGAGCAAGTACACTAGAGACTTGTTGAAAAAATACAGTATGTCTCAATCCAAAGAAATCAAGACTCTTATGAGTTCTACACTGTCCTTAGACAAGGATGAATCTGGTAAGAGTGTCAATGTAAAAGAGTATAGAGGTATGATTGGATCATTGCTATACCTTAATCATATCAGACTAGATATCAAGTTCAGTGTATCTATGTGTGCAAGATTTCAAGTTGATCCAAATGAATCACACTTAAGTGGTGTTAAGAGAATATTCAGATATCTCAATGGTACCAAAGACTTAGAGCTTTGGTATCCAAGACATTCTAACTTCTCTTTGCATGGATTTTCAGATGCTGATTTTGCAGGTTACAAAGTTGGTAGGAAAAGCACTTCAAGAACTTGCCAATTCATTTGATCCTCCTTGATCAGTTGGCATTCCAAGAAGCAAAACTCAGTTGCTTTATCAATAGCTGAAGCTAAAAATATATCTGCTGGAGCCTATTGCTCACAAGTATTATGCATTGCTCAACAGCTGAGAGATCTTGGATTTGATTTTAGAAGTATACCTATCAAATGTGACAACACTAGTGCAATATAAATTACAAAGAATCCAGTTTAGCATTCAAGAACCAATCACATTGATGTCATACACCATTTCATCAGAGATCATGCTGAGAAAGGTGATATTGTTCTTGAATTTGTTTCTACTAACATGCAACTTGCATATATCTTCACTAAACCATTGCCAGATGAAAGATTTTCAGCTCTAAGAATAGAATTAGACATGCTAAATAAAAGATGCATTGGTTTAGGGGGAGTATCAGGTAAGGAAGGTAAGTTATTATGTGTTTCAAATATTTGAACCGATTTTCAAAGCCTTGAAAATCTTTTGAAAGCTTTGATTTTATTTGTTTCAGTACAATAGCGTTTCAAGACCTTGAAATTATTTTCAAAGCCTTGAAAATAAGTCTGATAGCTGGTTAGTCAATAATTCTTGGATCACTCAGTATTGGGTGCTATATTTGTAGATATTTGCTCAATATTTCCCCTACCTTTTTCAAAATTAATTTTCAGCCAACTATTGTATTAAAATATTTTATTTCCAACGGCTTCAAAGATTTGAATCTTCTCTGATCATTACAAATATTTTAAGATCAGAGAGATATTGCAGTTTCCTATTCAAACTCAAACTCTACCAGTATTTATCTTCTTTTCTTCTCCTTCACTCCGTATAATTCCTACCTCTCTCTATTCTTATCCTAAACCCTAATGAGCACTAGAAGAATCTATGACAGAATCAAGATGGCCGGTGGTTCAAAACCTAGTTCTGAGAAGAAGAGAAAGAGAGCTGAGGATGAAGTTCAAACAATCAGTGGGGATTCAAGTTCTAGGACTCCCAGTGCAGAAGCTGTTGCAGAACTTCCTCCACCAAAGAAGAAGACTAAGAAGGATGTGACACCATCTTCAGAAAAGAAGAAGAAGAAGGAGAAACAAAAGGCTTCTGCAGAAAAGCAACCAGAAAATCAGACCTCAAGCCCCAAGAAGTTGAAGTAAGGAAGGCCTCTCAAGCTGAAAAGGGAAAAGAAAAGGTGAAAGATGAAGAACCAGGAGACAATGTGGAAAGAGCATTTCAGATCTACTCAAAGAAGTCTGCTCCTGACGAATCTTGGTTCATCTCAGACACTTCCAAAGGTCAGTTGTTGGATGGCTTTGCATCTAGGTCTATTTCTTTCTGTAGCTTGATCAGTATGCATATGTTTCTTGGAATGAATCTGAATTGCATTACTATGTTAAAGAAAAGCTCTTTGTGGTTCATGCTAAAGAACTCTCCACACTTAGTAATCAAGATTAAAGTTGCTGGTGTTACTATAGAACTAGATCAAGCTGAGTTTGAATCTGTCCTAGTGATAGAACCTTTTAGGAGCTATATATTATTGTTATTTCCCACATTATCATGAGATATTTGAGCTGAATTGTAGAGAATATGTTGCGTTTTCTCACTTGATGCTTTCTACGCACTATAATGTTAGTCCGGGTGTTTCTATGCATATTTCCTCTTTATTTGTCAAATATAAAAACTTGGTATACTTTTTCATGTTGTCTTGGCAGGAACGGATGGTAATCGGTTGATAGGAGGCATGGAACGAACGTCGGAAACAACGGAAGCCCAATTGGAGTAAAGAGAAGCTGAATTGGAGGAGCTAGGATGAACAGTTTTCACTAATCTGAATATATCTTGAGTTATACAATAAATTTTGGAGTGATACCAATGCCAAATTAAAGTAGACTCAAAGAGATTTCTAACGATAGGTCATAGAGCTTAATCGGAGTACGGATGAGAGAGTAATGGCCCTTGCAAGATCAGCTTACAATTCTGTCCGGGAATTACAAACTGGAGGGGCTGAAACGCAAATTCAGCCAAAGTACATTGAAACCTCGCCCCCCAACTGGTAAAAACGGGAGAGAAGACCTAGAGGGGGTCATTCATACATATGGAGGAAGGGAGAGACGCAAGGGAGCTGAGGAGATCAATTGGGATCATCCCCAAACCGGAGATTTCACCGTTTGATTTCTTTCTCTTCTCTTTTCATCAATTTTATGGAGAAACTCTATTGCTTTGCTACGATTTCAAGTAGTACCTAGACGTTTTTCTAGGCTTCTCTAGAGAGCCTAGTATTTATGTAGACGTTATGTTTTCCGGATTTTAGACTTATCTCATGCTTTTGGATTTTGATCTATTGGATGAAGTTTGATTTCATGAACTTGTTAATGAGCGTAGTCTATTTACACGACTATGTTAAGGATTGAGATTCATCCGAATTAGGTGTTCTTCCTAGATTGTAATCTTGATTAGTGTTAGTCTTTCTTTTAGTTATTGTTCATATACTATGCTTAATCCTTGGCAAGAACGGAGTGATCAACCAGACTTGTTAATTAGCTAGCGAGTGCGTGAGAGTGACTTAGACCTAGATTTGATGAGATATGAACAACAATCCTTAATCACGGAGACTGAGAAGAGAAGTGTATAGGATTGGCCTTAGTGGGTAGATTCGGTAGGAGATAGTGAGGTGTTCGTGTGGTGGTGGTCTGAGAGGACATCATTGTGTGCACTTTTGTTAGCCTACTAGAACAGATAAGTAGATGAAGGTGGAAAGACAGGCCGCCAAGTAAACCGTAACGTAGAACGACATGAGACCGAGAGGAGATTGTCAGTACTATTACCCGGCTTAACTAGAATAGGATTAACGTGTTACTTTGCTATTCCAGAAATTGTCTACATCCCTAGGTGATCTAGAGATTGCCTAGTTTCTCCATACTGTTTTCATTAAATAAAAATACAAAAATAGTTGTCTAGTTTGTTTATTTCATTCTAGTCACTTGTTTGATGGTAAAAAATGTTTAAATCACAATCTCTTCCTCCCAGTTACAGCACGCTAAACTAATCGCTTAATTAAATAATCTCAAGCTTGTCCTCGTGGGATCGAGAACTCGGGGTTGAAATACCACCCTATATTACTTGACCATGCACTTGCGCATACGCGTTAAGAATTCGTGTCAAGTTTTTTGCGCCGTTGCCGGGGACTGCGGTAGATTATTTAGTTAGGAGTTAGTTTAGAGTACTTTTCTTTTAGTTTGTTTTATTTTGTTTCTATCTCTGTGCTTCACGGGTTTCTTGTGAGTTTGTTTTTGCAAGAAACAGAAAGCATGAGACGTAATGAGCATGTGGAGCGACGAGGATTATGTGGGGATCTATGATTATCCCTACTACTGTACTAAATGCAAAGTTTGACACAATGATGACACATGCTAAATGATTTGGTGCTACAAATGCAAGAAGGATCATAAGTATGAAGACGCATGCATATTCGATCCACCATAGCTTCATCAGCATCAAGAGGACTCATCAACAAGCATGGCAGACTGCACAATATTACGGGGGAGATCCAAGCATGCATCACAAGGATGTCTGTAGTTACAGATGAGCCAGAAGAGGATCCTATTCCATACATTGAGCCTATAATTGAGCCCCTATGGTCACCATCGCAAGGGGACGATTCAGATGAACCTCATTGGCTACCGGCTGTCCAAGAGATGGAAAGGACACTGATAGCTAGGATGGAGCAAGAACGTGAATCCGCATCGGGAGCTTTAGTTGTGGAAGAAGAGGTACGTGAGCCAAGCGAAGAGTGCATTGTCCAAAAGCCAGTTGTGGACTTTGCCACTTATGAGGACTCAGACTCTGATTCAGACTGGGGTGGAGTTGTGTGTCCAACATGGGAGGAGGCGGTACTTTGTGCAAGGGAATATCAAATTATCTCACAGCCTTGGCATGATTGGGATGACACATACATTGAGAGCTTGTGGGGTGCTGATGATGAAGCTGATGAAACACTTTTGATTATTTCTATTGAGGATTTGGAAATCAGCAAGTGTGGCGGTGCGAGTGAACTGCATGTGTTGACTGACGAGCATAAAGCACAAAAGATGTACTATTTGGATGAATTTATGGCCAGAGATTCATTTGAGCCCACTAGTATTTCATGGAAGCTGATTAAGAAGAAAAATTGCAAGATGAAAGGGGTTAGCTTCCATAACTTGCCACCATCTGCACAACACAGGGGTGCACTTGAAGTTCTGGAGAAAAGAGGGTGGAAGAAGAAGTGGAGGGATAAAGCATCCTCTATATTTCTTTTCGGTTGAGATAACCGGGTCGGGCCGTCGACCTTAAATTACAAGCGCTTCTTGGGAGGCAACCCAATGTAGAGTAGGATATTTGCTATTTTGTTTAGTTTTTGTATTTAGTTCTCCATACTTGATTGTGAGGGGTGAGAGAGAGTGGTTTTAATATTTCCTATGAGCGTGCAGGACACAGTTACCAAAGACTACTCTGAATTCCCCTTCTTGATGCGCGTGCATGACTTTGCACGAAAAACGAGGAACAACGAGCTAATCGGAAGAATTTTGTATGATAGAGGAGCTACTCAGGGTTGAGGAGTAGCTTATTGTTCGTGAGGATCATGGGAGCGAGTTTTTACACCGGGTTTGCACGCATCGGAATCCGGAGTGGGGATAGAGTTCAAGAGCTTTTGGAGGCGAGATTTTTGCACATGAGAGAGAATTTGAGAAGAAACGGAAAATTCCACGTATTTGGGAATTTTCTAGGCAAAAAAGGATTCCTCTTTGAATATCGAGTTCATCGCTGCAAGAATTGCGCAAAACGGATGCCGGATGAAGAAATTAGAGCAAAAATTAAATGGAGAGTTCCAGTGATTTCGGCCACCATTTCGGGCCGAAATGGAGGCCGAAATCCACTTATTTCGGCCCGAATAGAAAAAACATTCTGCTCCAAAAATTCCCAGCCATTTCGGCCACCATTTCGGGCCGAAATGGAGGCCGAAATGGGCCGGGCTGCCCAACTTTTTGGGGTAGTTTTGAGATTTGGGGGGGGGGTATTTATGAGCCAAAAAACGGTTTTTTGATCCTCCCCACCCACAATTCGGATCAAACACTCATTTACTTCATCCTCTTCCTCTCAAACTTCAAGAACACCCACACACACAAAACCCAAAACTCAACCAAATTGAATTTTTTTTGCTGGATTTTGCTCCTTGCAAACCCAACTACAAGATTAACTCTTGAGTTTTTGAGAGATAGTGAGCGGGTTGAGCGTGGGGGAATTCAAATAGGAAGAGCTCCAAGAACGAGAGTTGTACAACTTGTCGCCTTGGAGGGGGATTCAGCCAATGCTTCAAGAGGGACTTGTGACAGGGACACCGAGGAGCACAAGGAGGTTGTCTTTCTTCAACTTACTCGAGTTTTCAAAAAATTGGTCGACCAATCGGTCTATTCTTGACCAATTTTGCGAAATCAGTCTCGCAAGAACGATACTCCGGGACCGTAGGTACAATTTCTCTCTCTCGCTTTAAAACTCTTATCTAGTCACTCTAGGCGAAGTGCCTAGCAACACTTGTCATTTTTGCTATTTACTCCTTACACTTAGAGATCATATCCTTTGGAGGGACACTCTAAATTCATTGAGGACAATGATTATCTCAAGTGTGTGGGTGGGGGGGGGGGGGGTTACACATATCTTTACTTGCCTTACATTTCATAGCCTTGTTACATGTAGTCTAGTTAGTTGAGTTTGCATGTAGATGTCGAGTCGGGTAGTTTTGCATTTGCATGTGCACATTTATTTTATGCATTGTATATATTTGTTGCAATTTTATTTATTGAGTCCACCTACCCTATTTTGCTGGTTAATCGAGTTGGCCAGTTACATATAGTGTCTAAAAAACAAATCAAAACATTAAAAATAAAAAACAAGAAAAATCCTAAAAAAATGAAATTTTTGAGAAAGGACAACTTAGGACCTAGAAACCGAAGAGAATCCAGTGAAAGAGCTCATGAGAGTAGGAAGCACCATGGTAGGGAGACTTTAATTCTCGTATTTGTGCACAAGTCTCACGAAGGAATGTCCCGGGTATCTAGGGAAAGGTGAAGGTAGATTACGGACATACTTTTGACTTCTTTATTGTTCTAGGATAATTGAGTCTCTAAGTGATTGATTATTCCGTTTCCTGTGGAAACTTCTGGACTCTTAGAATATGGGGTGGACCTTCGTGTAGGTTGGTTTCATGTGGTACAAGTCTTCGGCCTAAGCGAAGCCGTGGAGCGTACACCACCATCCCTTAAGATGGTTCTAAGAGAAAATCTGAAAAAGCCCACACTCTTAAGCTCTATTTCACGGTTGTACAAAAAAACATAGGAGAAAATAGAAAGAAAATGAAATATAAATAAAATTTTTTAGCTTCAAAGGTTAAACAACCTAATGTGCTTCCGTGTGCACGGAAAATTTGGATCCAATCCAACGTAGAGCTTAAGAGGGAAACTAAAGGCAAGCCGTATATCACAAGAGTTTTGTCTCCCAGTAATGGCAAAATTTGCGTTCAAAGCAATAACGGCTAAGAGAGTCTGAAAACCTCAAACGATTTGGCAAAGGAAGATCATTTAGAGTTTTAGATGCCTAGACGCTTTGAGTCAAAAGGCGTGCCGTGTCTTGGAATGATTTGGTGGATGTTTGGGGGCGCCTTAGTGAGTATGTGCATGGGATCATCATATCATATTTCTTGCTACGTGTTGTGAAATTTCAAAGTGAGCTTGTGAGGATTTGATGGTTTCAGTTTGTGATAGAGAGGTTTCCCAATCTCTAACTAAAAAAAAAGAAAAAAAATAGTGTTCTTTACTTTGTAGCATTATTTATAATAGAGTTGCATTTTTCAAAGTAATGTAGATTGCATAGTCCAGCGTTTGAGTCGTTGTGTCTAAGGCAAAGTAAAGATATATGTGAATCTTGGAAGCAAGTGTTGCTCAGGACGAGCAAGAAGGTAGTGTGGGGGAATTTGATAGCACATTTTAGGAGATACATATTATTGTTATTTCCCACATTATCATGAGATATTTGATCTCAATTGTAGAGAATATATTGGGTTTTCTCACTTGATGCTTTATACGCACTATAATGTTAGTCCGGGCGTTTCTATGCATATTTAGTTGTTATTTTTCAAATATATTCGCTTGGTATGTTTGTTCATGTTGTCGTGGAAGGAAAGGATGCTAATCGGTTGATAGGAGGCATGAAACGAACTTCGAAAACAACGGAAGCACAAGTGGAGTAAAGAGAAGCTAAATTGGAGGAGCTAGGATGACCAGTTTGCACTAATCTGAATATATCTTGAGTTATTAAATGAATTTGGGAGTGAGACAAGTGTCAAATGAAATTATACGCAAAGATATTTCCAACGATAGTTCACATAGCTTAATCGGAGTCCGGATGAGAGAGTAATGGCCCGCGCAAGATCAGCTTACAATTCTGTCCGGTACATTAAGAAATCTCCCCCAACTGGTAAAAAGGGAGAGAAGACCTAGAGGGGGTCATTCACGCATACGAACGAAGGGAGAGACACAAGGGGGCTGAGGAGATCAATTGGGATCATCCCCAAATCGGAGATTTCACCGTTTGATTTCTTTCTCTTCTCTTTTCATCAATCTTATGGAGAAACTCTATCGCTTTGCTACCATTTAAATTAGTAGCTAGACGTTTTTCTATGCTTCTCTAGAGAGCCTAGGGTTTATGTAGACGTTATGTTTTCCGGATTTTAGACTTATCTCATGCTTTTGGATTTTGATCTATTGGATGAAGTTTGATTTCATGAACTTGTTAATGAGCGTAGTCTATTTACACGACTATGTTAAGGATTGAGATTCATCCGAATTAGGTGTTCTTCCTAGATTGTAATCTTGATTAATGTTAGTCTTTGTTTTAGTTATTGTTCATATAATATGCTTAATCCTTGGCAAGAACGGAGTGATCAACCAGACTTGTTAATTAGCTTGCGAGTGCGTGAGAGAGACTTAGACCTAGTTGTGATGAGATATGAACAACAAACCTTAATCAGGGAGACTGAGAAGATAAGTGTGTAGGATTGACCTTAGTGGGTAGATTCGGTAGGAGATAGTGAGGTGTTCGTGTGGTGGTGGTCTGAGAGGACATCATTCTGTGCACTGTCGTTAGCCTACTGGAACGGACTGGTAAATGTAGGTGGACCGACATGACACCAAGTAAACCGTAACGTAGAACGACATGAGACCGAGAGGAGATTGTCAGTACTATTACCCGGCTTAACTAGAATAGGATTAACGTGTTACTTTTCTATTCCGGAAATCGTCTACAGCCCTAGGTGATCTAGAGATTGCCTAGTTTCTCCATACTGTTTTCATTAAATAAAAATACAAAAATAGTAGTTTAGTTTGTTTATTTCATTCTAGTCACTTGTTTGAGGGTGACAAATGTTTAAATCAAAATCTCTTCCTCCCAGATACAGTACGCTAAACTAATCGCTTAATTAAATAATCTCAAGCCTGTCCTCGTTGGATTGATAACTCGGGGTTGAAACACCACCCTATATTAATTGACCGTGCACTTGCGCATACGCGTTAGTAAATCACGTCACCGAGGCTGTCCTAAGAGGTATGACACACAAAAACATCCTCCCAAAAAAGTGAAGTTTTGAAGTTGGACAAAGAAGAATTATTTCTACCTAATATCCCTGCCTCATCTAAACTGTTAACACACTATGTGTTGTTGAAGCCAAAGTTCTATTTACCATCTTGATGAGATGTATCTTCCCAAGGAACATTCCAAGGTGTTGATCACTGAGAGATTTCTATACATTATGTATCCGATTATGCATGGTTATGACATTGATATTCAGAAGCTTGTAATGGAACACATGCTGTTTAGCCAAACAGATAAGAGAAAGCATCCTTTGCCTTATGCAAACCTGCTGACTCTATTTTTCCAACACCTTGAAATTCCAACTGCTGGTGAAGAGTTTATCACTTCTGGGATTGGTTTGCTTAATGAGAAAGTTGTTGAGAGGATTGGAGTTGTGAAGACCAAGGCAAACATTTGGAAGTTGTATTCTGATTTGACAGAAGAAGATTTGAATGCAAAGAAGTTTGTTAAGCCCAAGACCTTGACCCCTACTTCAAGCCAAACCTCTCAGCCTCCTGACTTGTCTTCAATTCTTCAGAGACTTGATGGTTTAGAGATGGACTCTAGTGAAATCAAATAGAATCAACATGGATTTGAGACTGATCTCAGACAGGTGATGTACATTGTGGAGACCATATTTTGAAGCATGAATGTGTTTGATGTCGTTGAGGATGAAGAAGGTTTCAAGAAAGATGGTTCTGACAAGAACTTGCCCAGTGAACACTCCAACCAGGAAGAGGCTGCTCAAGACAAGGACAAAGGAAAGCAGGTGTTAGTTGAACAAGCTTCTCAAGAGGGAGATGAAGTAGACAGTCCTGATTCAGATGCTTTGCTGATAAACCTGAAGAAGAGACTGCTGGTGTGAATGAAGAGGATGAAGAAGACCAAGACAATGATGAAGACAGTGAGGAAGAAGAAGGAGATCAGGATGGAGATGAATACCCAACCCCATAAACTCTTGCATACTCTTTCTTTCCCACTTCTTTTATGTTTATTTTCAAAATTTTCCAAAAACTCTGATCCAACATTTTCTCATTCATTTTGATGAATGTCAAAAAGGGGGAGAAATATTAGGTTTTTCTGTTTATGTTTTGGTGACGTATCTTTTTGGTCAGTAGGATTATTTGGACTTGTATGTTTTGTTTAAGTTTTTCATTGAATAAGTTGGATCTCTTGGAACTAATGTGTTGCTACAATTTGAACTGTGTGCTAATTAGCATTTTTTTGCAGAAACTAAGATTCATACACTTTGAGGTTTTGTCTTTCATCAAGGGGGAGATTGTAAGGTCATAGGTTTCACAAGCTTGAAATAGCAGAGATATTTCAAGGCCTTGAAACAGGATTCAAAGCCTTGAAACTGTCTGACCTGTATGCACATTCTAAGGGGGAGTTTCTCTGAAATCTTCTGATCTGATTTTATCTCTCTCACCCCTATGCTTGATCTGTTATTATTGGATGATGAAAAACAAAATATTTTGATATATTTAACACCATTTAATCCATCTGTTTGACTCAGTTTTGCAGGGAAATTTTATTTCCTAGTTTGCAGGATTGGTTTCCTAATCTGGCTTTTGCAAGAAAGGGAAATTGGAGAGAATGTGATTCTGTGATCAATCAGACACTCTTGAAAGCTTCCCAATCTGTGTAAAGACAAGATCAGAATAATATCTCAGAAGATTATGATAACCTATCCGTTGGAGAAGGCTGTTAAAAGAGTCAAAGTTGTTGCCTACAAAACAGGAAGTTTGTTGCTGAAAATCTGGGAAGATTTGCAGAGCTCTGAGCTGTATAAATAGAGCTCATTTTGAAGCAACAAGACACAAAACTCAACGGGCAAAAGATAGAGACACATTCTAGGATTGTCAAGCATCAAAGAAGCACATCATTCTCACAATCCATCTCACATAAGATCACTGCATTTTTCACTGTAGTTTTACACTTCAGTGTTCTTCTGACTTGTAATCAATTTGTATATCATTATTATACTACTTCTTTCACTCATTCTCAAGGATTTTTCAAATTAAACAATAGAGAATTCTTAGTTAATCAGTTAGCTAGAGCAGGTACTAGATAGGTTAGAGAGAACCACAAGCTGTAACAGAGTAAGACATATCTCTGTGCTTGAGATCTAGGGCTTAGCTTTTGATTAATAATAATCGTGTTGAAAATCCTACATGGAGAAGATCCCTGAGGTAGAGACGTAGGTCCAAGTGGACTGAACTCTATAAATCTTGTGTCTCTTGCATTTACAGTTTCATTTGCATACTTAGTTTTTACAGCATTCAAACTAGTCTGTTTTCAAGAGATTTAAACTCTTTTCAAGGCCTTGAAAAAGACTTGTCTGTTTTCTTTCAAACTGTATTTCATTCCATAGGCTTGAAACTGTTTTCAAGGCCTTGAACCTCAGTGATCTTTTTAGAAACTCTTCTCCTCTACAAGTTTTTGAAGAAGTTGGCATTATCTATTCAACCCCCCTTCTAGAGTATCTGTATTGCATTTCTACCTGCATACTCCCCTTTCAGATGTGATCTAGGTACCGGCACGTCCAAGTTCATCATCTTGTATGACAAAATTATCCATCTTGTCAAGATTGCTAGCACCATTGGAGAAGAATTCCAGTTGAGGTCTATTCGTGTGGATACCCTAGAGGCGCCGTTATTTTGATTTGCCTATGTGATCGTCACCAGTCAGTATGACTGAGGTAATCTTTCTCCTCCATCATGTTATGATGCTTCACCTGCGATTCATGGAGGGTTTTGAGCAGAAAATTTTATATTTCCGTTGCGTAACCTGCATCAAAACCCTACAGTGCTATCAGAGCCACATGTCTATAGCGCATAATGTGATTTTTTTTTTGCGGTGAAATGTCTTGCATTTCAGAGAGAACATCAGTACATCAAATAAAGGTACATCAATACAGACATAGCTAATAAAACTAAGATTACAACATCAACAAACTTAAACTAAGACAACATAGAAACATCAATAAACAAAGCCAGAAAAGAAGAAGAAGTGGCAGCCGGTACGACCCCTTCAACCCAAATTCCGAGAAACAACACCACTTGAAAAGCAAAGCAAGTAAACATCATACCAAGCAATAGAAATGACCAAACCACTAACCACCCGATCTCCGAAACTGGAATGCTGGAAGAAATGGGCACCAGAACGCCAAAGGACCAGAGGGTGATCGAAACTTGAAAGAGAGCCTGAGATTTTTGGCGACACGAAAACATTCATAAGGCAGCTCCGACGAGGCATCACAGAGCCGTTACTTGACCAGTAACCTTTGAGAAACCACTGGATTGTCAATATCTATCATGTTGAAATCTGTATGGCCTGGGTCAGAAACGGGTCTAGGATCGCGAAACGATGTCATGTTTCGGGTCGGGTTAATAGGATGTTGCTGGGTCGGGTTGCAAGATGGGTCGAGGCTTACATCGTGGATAGGGTCATGGAAATGGGTTGATGTTGGAGTCGGATTCTCAAACTGGGTTGCAAAGTGGACCGGGACTTTAGCTAGATCCTCATTGTTTGTACATGAAGAGGGTTGGGTACAAGTGGAAGACTGCACAGTAACATGGCCAGTGGACACTTGAGATTGAGAAAACATGCTCTTTCGAACCCCTTTCTTACCCAAGAGGATCCGACGGAAGGTAGAAAACTTGACCCGAAATGAACCCGTCTGATTCTCATGAGACCGACAAGATCGCCGAATTTGTCTCATATACCACGATCTATCCACGGAGATCACCTGTCCAGTCCTTCTATTAATGAATCTGAGCCCCATCTGTTGGTTAGGAGCACAACAAATCCCCATTGACTCATTAACTTCTCTGCATGCGTTTTTGATCTCCTTTGATGGCGGATGGAGGAACCTGAGACTGAGCAGCTTCGATCTTGTGTAAAAACACCCCTTCTCTGTAGATTTACAAACCAAGTTTTTAAAGCACCCTGTTTCTTTCCGTCGTTTTGGTCCTGGAGCCTCCAAAACGTAAGAACAATGTCTTTTCCGGATAAGCTTCTTCTCCTGTGGGAGGGTAGCATGAATCTGTGGTACATCGAAGGAAAGTTTAAAAAATCTCCGACGCTTACTCTTGCAGTGATGCTCAGTGGGTAGGGAGCAAAACTGATAGAAACTCATGATAACCACGAGAACAAAATGATGAAAAGAGACTGAAATTTTGAGTAAAATTGAATAAAACAAACACAAGCACAAAGGAGAAATGAAAACAACCTGATGAGATGAAAATAGGAAATCAGAGGGTAAAGAGGATAAAATACAACTAGAATTTGAAGATTTTCTGATCGGACTGGCAACGAAAGACTAAAAGAAGGTCACAAGTTCACAATAGGTGATTTCCAAGGGATTGGAAAAGTCGATTGTTGAAAAGGGGAAGAGAATAGGCCAGAACACAGGGGATCGATAAAGACGATTTCAATGAAAAAATAGAAACAGATGTGAAAGATTGGGAGAACCGGGTCAAAGAACCAGTGGAACAAAACTGGGAGGCAAGATTAAATCTGAACACTAGCAAAGCATTTTGGTGTGCTTGGGAGGCAAAGCAGACAACGATGGAGAACCCACTATTGATTAAAACACAACAAGAACTCAACAAGAAACAAGGGAAAAGGTATAGATCTCAAAGATCTGGATACAATTTCGTTGATTTGGTGGAAGGGTAGGCAGAAAACTATGAAGGCTATCCGTGGCGATGGTGGACAGGCACGACTTGAAAGGCAAGACAAAGGGAGAAATCAGGGTTCCAAAAGAGTGGAGAGAGAAGAGAGAATTTTCTCTCTCTAGAGCACCGAACCCTTGCATAATGTTATTTATGTGGTTATCTGATTTATGCGTTTACACCGTAGCGTTGATTTTCGTGTAAAATTAATATGCGTATTATGATATGTCATGAATATGATTCATGAGTAAATTAGCTAATTTTGCATATGATGTGAAAATTAGTGAATTTCGTGTAAATATGATATACTAATTAATTGGTGTAAAACTAGGGTTTGGGCAAAATTGGGGAAGAATAGCGTTTTCTGTACCCACGGTCCGACCTGTACAGCCCGGTGCGCCCATGGCCTGGCCGGTACTGACCGGTGCGGCCACGGACCAACCGGTACTGACCGCTTCGGCCACGGTCAGACTGTTTTGACCGATTTGACCGTTTGACCCAGTTAGCCCAATCGAATTCAAATTGACACAGCGCGATAAAATTGAATTTTATCTGCTTTATGTGTTTTATCGCATGGTGGGTAGATGTGGCCTTAGTTGTGTGTTTATTTTATTTTCATGTGGTTTGGTTTTATTTTTGACGTAATTAATGTAGTTAATTTTACGACCTACGTGTCGTCTTCTCCATCGCCTTTGATGTTCCTATATTTAGCTCATAGGTGCTAGCTAGAATTAGATAGATAGAATATAGTCAAGGTATGGGGAAAAAGATCAAAGAGCAAAAGACCACAAGTCGTTGAAGACCCACATGTTAGGACGCATGGACTAAAGACGGAAGTACATGGAGATGAGCTTATTGTTTTAGGGCTTATAGATATTCTCATTGGTTTGAGAATATCTTAGTCTTACGGGCCACATCAATACCACATTTATTTATTGTGTGTGTGTATATATATATATATATATATATATATATATATATATATATATATATTATTTTGATGTATGGTTGATGCATGCAAAAAATAACAAGATAATTAGAAAACAGTTATGATCTTTTATAAGAGTTGCCCAATCCAATTAAGTAGATCAGTTGATATGATCGACAAATAAAATGACACAAAAATACCTCAACGAAATATTGCATTTTGCATTTTCTTGCTTAACACTCGTCATGATCAAGATCAATTGAGTACGTGCATCCTGAAGCAAGGCGACTTGATTCATCACGATGTGGCGTGATGACACAAGAAATTAATGCGCGATTATTGAAGTAGGAGGTTAAACGCATAGGATGCAATGGGAAAGTTTTCCTACCTAAATAACTAATTTTTGGGTGACTTACCAAAGCAAGCTCAAGAGGAGGTGAAATATGGATCTTGGACCACTAGAGAATATATTATATTTTCTGCATTAACAGTGAGGGTTATTAATACAAGAAAATTGGTGGGATCTATGTTTAATAATAAGTCCTTGTTAAATATAGTACAACGTCACAATATTTTCATATTCATTTAGGTGTTGAATACCAATGAAATCAAACAAACAAAACTCGACTTTATCATTATGATATGTCCTTGAGAAGGACAAGTTGTCTGGAACCAGTTTTTAGACTGGTACAAAAATGAGAATTATTCTCAAACGAAAGGAAAATGTTGTATGTCTTAGAGCATAAAGCCTCTTCCCACCAACTGCCAATGCCACTAAAGCCTAAAGGAAGGAACACCAAGATATCATTCTTTGGATGTGACTTGCCTCATGTTAGCTGCCATGAATTCTGAGCTTTAGAAGCAAGATGAGAACATGGAGGTATCATTCTTTGGATGTGACTTGCCTCATGTTAGCTGCCATGAATTCTGAGCTTTAGAAGCAAGATGAGAACATGGAGGCGTATGATATGATCATACATTCAAAGAAGCTCTGTCAAGAGCATGCTAGACATGAAAGGTTTGTAGTGTCATAAAGCTTTTATTCACTCAATATGATTGAGAATTGCTGAACGGAGCATTAATAAAGGAAAAGGCAAAAACATGTGAATGATTAACAGAAAGGGTAAGGACAAAAGGTTTTCGTGGACCCCAAATATATAAGCAAACTTGTTGCCAAAGCCAAAGAAGTTACCTTAAATCCCAATAGGTGGTATAGTGGAAGAGAAACTGCCTAAAGTACCTGGAAGAAAATAAAAAGAAATTGTGAATTCCACTTAAAGAATATATTGTTATAGAAGGCAATGTTTCTATCTCATCATCATCGGTATATGATACTGGATGTCGATCTCACATTTATAGAAATGTGGAGGATCTCATAAGATGTAGACCATTGGATAAGGGATAGATACACCTACACGTGGGGGCAATGAAGTAAGTGTTGATGAATTACCCATAGGAATTTATCCTGTATCTCTACCTTCTGGAATTATCCATGAATTAGACAAATGCGATAATATCCCTGCTATGAGTAGGAACATTATATGAGTTTCTTGTTTGGACAAAAAAATTTTCCTATCACAATAAAGGGCAATGTTGTTCAATTTATTCTGATATGCATTATTGTAATGCGATTTTGTCAAATGAAATTTATATCCTTAATCTTAATAATTCAATCTATAACATTAATACCGAGAGGGTTAGATATAATGATATGAACCCCACTTATCTTTGCATTGTTGTTTACGCCACATAAATGAGAAAAGCATTTCTAGACTCCATATGGATGGATTTCTGGACTCATTTTATTTCGAATCATATGAGACATGCGAGGCTTTTTTATTAGGCAAGATGTGATCTTATGGGACTCATACATACCGATGTGTGTGGATCACTAAGCACAAGTGTTAGAGATGATTCTCAGTACTTCATCACATTTACTAATGACTTCAATAAAAAAGGGTTTGTGTATCTTATGAAGAGCAAATCAGTATCCTTTGAAAGGTTCAAAGTATTCAAGAATGAAGTAGAGAACCAGCTTGGCAAAAGTATCAAAGATGTACGATATGATCGTGGAGGCGAGAGTACTTGAGCCAAGAGTTTGATAAGCAACTAAAGGAGTGTTGGTTATGATCCAAACCCAGTCCACCCGAAACACAATTATTGAATGGCGTGTCTGAGAGGAGAAATTAGACATTTTTGGACACGGTTCGGTCCATGATGCGTCAAGCAGAACTTTCAGTTCCCTTTTGGGGCCATGCTCTACTTGAAATAACTCTCGCCCTTAACCTTGTTCCATCTAAATCAGTTATGAAAAACACCATATGAGATATGGACTAAGAGGTTTCCTAGTATGTCATTCAGAATGATTTGTAATTGTGAAGTTTATGTAAATTGTTTGTAGTCAGATAAACTTGGACCCAAGTCGGATAAATGCATTTTGTGGGATATCCTGAGGAAACAAAGGGACATTATTCTAGACGCCGATCGAGAAAAAAATGTTTGTTTCTCGAACCGCTGTGTTTCTAGAAAGAGATTTTATCTACAACAAATAGTGGGAGGACTGTAGGACTTGAAGAAGTTCAAGAACCACATCAGAACATTAATCCTTTTGATGGAACATGAGCGGGATCACAAGATGGTGTGGAGCAACATCCTCAGGTAACGCAAGAACCTCGTAGGTTAGGTAGGTTACGTCAAGGGGCTAGAGAAATATGGATATCTCATAACATAACCCGATGATGTATTGCTCATGGAGATGAGCTACAACCTATGAGGTGACCACAAGTGGGCCAGACTTTCAAAAATGGCTTATAGTCATGAGATCCGAAATGGAATCCATGTATACCAACAAAGTATGGAATTTGGTGGAACCAACTGAAAGGATAAGACCCGTAGGGTGCAAGTGGGTTTTAAGAAAACTAACATGGATGGTAATGTGAATAATTTAAGGGACGATTGGTGGCTAAAGGTTTCATGCAAATTCATAGTATAGACTATGACGAAACTTTTTACCCAGTCGCGATGCTTAAATCCATTTGCATCTTACTTTCAATTGTAGCCTGCACGACTTGGCAGATGGATATAGAAATCTCCTTGAGGATGTGTACAACACACCCAGAGGGTTTATTTGATCTTGAGCATGCTCAAAAGGTGTTTATGTTGCAACGATCTATTTATAGATTAAAGCAAGCTTCTTGGAGTTAGAATCTTCGATTTGATGGTGCAATCAAAGAGTTTGGTTTCATCAAGAATGAATATGAAGCTTCTGTTTACAAGAAGGTTAGTGCGAGCACATTTATATTTCTGGTCTTGTATGTGGATGACATACTATTCATTGGCAATGATGTCCCTACTCTGCAATATGTTAAAGATCGGCTGGGGAATCGATTTTCAATGAAATACTTGGGTGAAGCAACCTATAAGATCTATGGAGACAGATCAAGAAATTTGTTCGAATTAAGTCGAAGTACATATATTGACATGGTGTTGAAATGGTTCAACAAACAAGAATATGGATTCTTACCTATGTCACATAGAATTAGTCTTTCGAAGGCTAATTGTTTTTCCAATAAGATTGAGAAGGACCTTATGAGTAAGATTTACAAGATACGCCATGATATGTACTAGGCCAGACATGTCATATGCTTTTGAGCATGAAATGGAGATACTAGTCATATACAGATGAGATTCATTGGATAGTTGCAAAAAAATCCTTATGTACTTGAGAAGAACTAAGGATAGGAAGAGTTCACTGTAATGGGTTACACTGATGCAAGCTTCCAAACCAACAAAGATGATTCGAGATCGTAGTCAAGTTTTTTATTTTTCCGTAATTGAGGAACTCTGATCTGGAAAAGGTTCCCGGCAAGATTCAGTTGCCGATTCTATCACAGAGGACTGAGTATATTGCTTCATCAGATGCACATACTCAGAAGATTCCATCTCATTCGATTGTCGGTAGAGGAGATGTGAATATATGCAAAGTACCAACGTATGGCTCTCTTAGCAAACCCCTGCTCAGCGAAAGCACGAGGGCCGCGCTAGATCAATAGGCATACTAGATGCACCAGATTGACTCTAATACAAGTGGGAGACTGTTGGAGTATGCCCTAGAGGCAATCAATTTATCATGAAATTTATATGAACTTACTATTCATTATGTTATTAATATGGAGATATGTTAACAAGAATGAAGTCCTTATAATATTTATTTATATTCTTAAATAAACCTAGTCGAGTACTATAGTTAATTAGGACGACGGTATTGCACCGAGACTAGCATATGGGTAGATTGATATGGAGATATCAAGTCTAACACAAGGGTACACATTATGAGTAATGACGTACTGGATGACCCGCCATGAGAATGCTGCATGGGATTTTTTTGAGTGTCAAAAGCACTTCTCATAGTGACAATGATGTTGTGATCCGTCGACTTGAAGTCACTAGATACTCTAGTTGTGAATTATCATTTTTTGATATCGTCAAACGTTACACCGTAACTGGGTAACTATAAAAGCGATAATCGGAAATGATATGAAATAAGCTGAGAGATGGTAGTGATGTAGATAGAGTTTTTCCCTCCTACATAATAGGAATACATATTTGTGGCCACTCGATGAGTGAGAATTAGGGAAATGCATGGCCATGCTCGAATAAATCAATATGAGATATTGATGTTATTTGTTTATCTAGGTATACTCACATATCGAGAAAATATAGATTGGATATACAAGTGTGACACTCCATGTCTTGTGTCCAATCCGGATAGATGAGTCAAATGGATTATACAACGTGGTAACATTGGTTACGGAGGTTAGTCAGATAATTGACAATCCTATTACTTGGCTAGCATTGATGTGTTGCTAGATACCGCTCAATGTTTGTAATAATTGTTATTACTGCCAACATAATCAGGAACCTACAGGGTCACACAAAAGAATAGATCAGACTGAAACTAATTGATAATTAGTTGGACTAAATAGCAATAATGAATTTATTGGACTAAATGTAAACTGTGCTCATTATAGGCTAAACCAAACCAAACCAAACCAAACCAAACCAAACTGTGGAGTAGAATGCAAACTAAACCAAACTATTGGGTTTAAGGGAAAAGATGAATTTCTCTAGCTACAAATACGATTTATAGGCTATGAAAATTCAGTCTAGATTCATTCCTACTTTACACAGTACACTAGAGAGAAAAGAGGAAGAGAATAAAAGAGTTTTATTCCCTCTAGGGTTCGGCAATCAAGGAGCCGCCTCCTTCTAGGAGGTCACGGGCATGGTAGCCGCCCCTCTCTCTGCTGCCAGGGAACGGTGATGCCGTCCCTATCCAGTTCTCACGGGTTGGATGTGATCCAGTCGCCGTGCACGTCCAAGTTCATCATATTGTATGACAAGATTCTCCTTCTTCTCAAGGTTGTTAGCACCATTGGAGAAGAAGTCTCGTTGAGGTATATTTGTGTGGATTCCGTAGAGACACCGTTCTTTTGATCTGCGTATGTGATCGTCACCAGTTTGTATGATAGAGGTAACCTTTCTCCTTCACCATGTTATGATGCTTCACCTGCGATTCATGGAGGGTTTTGAGCAGAAAATTTTATATTTCCGCTGCGTAACCTGCATCAAAACCCCACATCTACTTCTGTTCCAGACATTGGGTCATGGTCCTTATTCTACAATAGCTCCCTAGTTCATGGATAGTGGCGCTAACCATCATATGAATAACAATGCAGGTGTCTTCTATCATGCTCCCACCCTATGGAGGCTCTAGAATGATCCAAGTTGGAAATTCACATATGCCTATTGCAAGTGTTGGTACTGGTACTCTTTACACTCAATCTCATGCATTTCATTTACACAATATGCTTCATACTCCTTATGTAGCCACTAATATTTTTTTAGATTCCAAGTTAAGAGCTTATAACAACTGCACTATTAGATTTAATGCTATTGGTTTTGTTGTACATGATAACATTACCAACAAAATTCTTTTGAAGGTCCCATGTACTAATGGAATCTATCATCTTTCATCAACTTCTGCAACTTCTGCATCCTCTCTCCCAACTTCTTCTCCAACTGTTCTTTTGACAGTATCACATTCTCTTCCCACAGCTCATGTGTGGCATCTCAGACTTGGCCATCCTTCTGCAGCTGCCTCAAATGTCCTAGCTTCTCAGCTCAAGTTTTCTTCAGTTTCAGATCAGTCATTATGTACACATTGTCAAGTGTCCAAATGTCACAAGTTACCATTTTCTTTATCTAAGTCTCATGCTTTTAAGTGTTTTGATTTAGTGCACTCAGATGTATGGGGTCCATCCCCTCTTTCTTCTTTCAAACATTACAAATATTATATGATTTTCATTGATGATCATTTTAGGTTTTGCTGGTTCTATCCCCTCAAAATCAAATCTAATCCCTATGCTGCTTATTAAGCTTTGACTACTTTTATTTCTACTCATTAAGGTGCTACCATTAGTACATTTAGAACTGACAATGGCACTGAGTTTCACAATAATAACTTTGGCTCATATCTTCAATCTCAAGGAACCTTACATCAAACTTTTTGTCCTCTCTCTCCAGAACAAAATGGAAGAGTGGAATGAAACCACTGACATTTAATAAAAACAACTATTTGTTTCCTTCATCAAGCTCATCTTCCTTCCTCTTACTGGCTTGAAGCTCTTATCACTTCTAACTTCTTGATAAACATACTTCCAAAGAAACTCTTGCATAATATGTCTCCATTTCAGTGTCTTTATGATAAACTCTTTGATTACACATCTCTCAAAGTTTTGGATGCTTATGCTACCCCTGGATTAGACCTTACAATTCTCACACATTTCAATTCATGAATGTTCCATGTGTATTTCTTGGGTATTGTGCCACTATTAAGGGTCATAGATGTCTTGATCCATCCTCTCACAAGCTCTACATTTCTAGACATTCAACTTTTAGAACTCATTTTTCGTTACCAACAACTCACTCTCTCTCCTTCTCTATCTAGTCACACTCACAAATCAATCTTTCCTCATATTTTTATGTTCACTAATCTTCTTCCTCTTTCGTTGGATTCCACTCCCTCTTTACCCCCTTTCATGACCTCCGTCTTCGTCAATTTATTTTTCTCTTCCACCTGTTCATTACCCTTTACATTCTGCTTCTTCTTCACCATCTCCTGTACCAACACAAAAAATGGTTACTAGACTTAAGTCTGGTATTGTGAAACCCAATCCCCAAAACCATGCTCATACTGTAGGGTTTTGATTCATGGATGCGCAACGGAAACAAAAATAACCATGCAAAACCCTCCAAGGATCACAAGTCAAGAGACATAACGATGGTAAAGGAAGAAATCAATAACACACCTTAGGGTTCTCCTTTGATGACTTCAAACGCGAATTGTGTCACGTTCTCTATGGTTGATCCACGCCTAGAGTTGATCCTAGATCTCCCAAGTCCTTGGTGCTAGCCCGGAAGAGGAAGAGGAAGAAAAATCACGCAAAACGAGACCAAAAGGGGGCTCTTGGCCTCCTTGTGGCCGACGGGGACGGGCGCCGGCAAGAGGGGAGGTCGGGCTCCTCTTGTTTGCTTGTTCTCTCTCCTTTTGTTCTCTCCCACTCTTGTTATGTTCAATAATGAGCATATGTTGTGGGAAGGAAGGAAGGAAGGTCCTTTATATAGTCCAACAACTCCTTGCCAACTACCTAAAGGACTTATTCTAGTCCTACTAGAATTCAATTTAGTCCCTTCCTTACAAATTAGTCCCTACTAAGTTTTCAAGGTTTTCCAAAGTGATCCTTCTAATTAATCTAATTAATTAATTCCCAAATCTAGTTAAACTCTATATAGCGTGTGACCCCATAGGTTCTATCTAGTTGGTAGCAACTATTTGCTAATATGGAGCGGTTTCTAGCAAAACATCCATTCTAGCCAATTAATAGAATAGTCATCTTGACAACCTTTGTACAAGTAATTGTCTCATCCCTTTGCTCTATATCCGGATTGGACACGAGACATACAAGTGACACTCGTATATCCAATCCATAGTTTCTCGATCCATGGGAATAGCCTTATTCGTGCAAATAACATCAATATCCCATATTGATTTATTTGAGTCTGGCCAGACATTCTATAAGCACTATCCCTCGAGTGGCCTAGGATATTTGCTCTCAATATGTGGGAGGCAAAAATTCTATCTACGTCCACTACGATCTCTAAGCTTGCTTCTTATTGTATCCAGTACGCGCCTTTATAACTACCCAGTTACGGTGTAGCGTTTAACGCTACCAAAATCACAATAATCCACAGCTAGAATATCTAATGACTTCAAGTCTAAGGATGACAATACCATTGCACCGCGAGAAGCGCTTGTGACTCAACATAACGTGTATGTAGCCTTCTCGGAGATGGGTCAATCCAGTGCAACATTACCCCTAATGCACACCTATGTGTTGGATCGTGATATCTCCATATCAATCAAACCCCATACTAGCCTATAGATGATTGTCCCATTAATCATTATACTGGACTAGGGATATTTAAGATAAACAACACAATTTTAAATCTAAGGACTTCATTATATTAAATATCTAATAAATAATAAATGAATTCTAGCCACAAATAAATTCATACTAAACTAGATTGCCTCTATGGCATCTATTCCAACAGTCTCTCACTTGCACTAGAACCAATCTGGCGCATCTCGTATGCCCATACTCCTAGTGTTCCCTTCATGCTTCCACTGCGTGAGCGGCTTTGTAAGCTGGTCTTGCAGATTCTCATCTGTAGGAATCTTGCATATCCGAACGTCTCCTCTATCGATAATATCTCGAATCAGATGAAATTTCCTGAGCACGTGCTTGGACTTCTGGTGCGACCTGGGTTCCTTCAATTGCGCGATCGCCCTAGTGTTGTCACAGAACAAATCGACTGGATCCGCAATGCTAGGGACCACACCAAGTTCAGAAACAAACTTTCTGATCCAAACAGCTTCCTTTGTCACGCCATTTGCAGCAATGTACTCAGCCTCTGTTGTAGAATCAACCACCGTCTCTTGCTTGGAACTCTTCCAGCTCACCACTGCTCCATTCAGGCAAAACACATATCCCGACTGTGATCTAAAGTCATCTCTGTCGGTTTGGAAGCTTGCATCAGTGTAACCCCTTACACGCAACTCTTCCTCACCGCCAAATATCAAGAAAGCATCCTTAGTTCTTCTCAAGTACTTTAGGATGTTCTTGACTGCAATCCAGTGACTCTCACCTGGATTGGATTGGTATCTGCTTGTCATACTCAAGGCATATGACACATCTGGTCTAGTACATAACATGGCGTACATGATAGATCCTATGGCCGAGGCATAGGGGATTCTACTCATGCGTTCCTTCTCAATCTCATTGGAAGGACAAACACTCTTCGAAAGAGTGATTCCATGTGACATGGGCAAGAATCCCTTCTTGGAATCTAACATGTTGAACCGTTTCAACACCTTGTCAATATATGTACTTTGACTTAGGCCTAGCAGCCTCTTAGATCTATCTCTATAGATCTTTATACCGAGTATATAGGCTGCTTCCCCTAAGTCCTTCATTGAGAAACACTTCCCTAGCCAATCTTGAACAGATTGCAGCATGGGAATGTCGTTTCCAATGAGTAGCATGTCATCTACATACAAGAATAGAAAAGTTACAGAGCTCCCACTAACCTTCTTGTAGACACAAGACTCATCTTCATTTCTGATGAAGCCAAACTCTTTGACCACTTCATCAAAACGTCGATTCCAACTCCTAGAAGCTTGCTTCAATCCATAAATGGATCGTTGAAGCTTACAGACTTTGTTGGCTTGCTTTGGATCCTCAAAACCCTCCGGCTGTATCATATACACGTCCTCGAGGAGATTCCCATAAAGGAATGCTGTTTTGATATCCATCTGCCAAATCTCATAGTCGTGGTATGCTGCAATCGCAAGTAGGATTCGGATGGATTTGGTCATAGCGACTGGTGAAAAGGTGTCATCATAGTCAATACCATGAATCTGTCTGAATCCTTTAGCCACCAATCGGCCCTTATAGGTAATCACATTACCATCCATGTCGATCTTCTTCTTGAAGACCCACTTGCACCCTATGGGCCGCGCCCCATCGGGTGGTTCCACCAAAGTCCATACTTTGTTGGTATACATGGATTCCATCTCGGACCTCATGGCTTCTAGCCACTTCTGAGAGTCTGGGCCATTCATGGCCTCCTCATAGGTAGTAGGCTCATCATCTATGAGCATCGTGTCACCGGAATCGGTCACGAGAAATCCATACCTCTCGGGTTCCTGGCGCACTCTACTACATCTACGAAGCTCTTGTGTTACCTGAACAGGTTGCTCCACAACTACTTGTGGTTCCTGTTCATGTTCCATAATCGGTTCAGTGATTTGTGGTTCTTGAACCTCTTCAACTTACAATCCTCCCACTTGCTTCTTTAGAGACAAACTCTCTTTCTAGAAACACGCCGGTCCGAGCAACAAACACTTTATTCTCGGTTGGATTGTAGAAGTAGTAACCCTTAGTTTCCTTAGGGTACCCCACAAATTTACACTTATCCAATTTCGGCCCTAGCTTGTCTGATTGTAAAAGCTTTACATAGACATCGCAGCCCCAAATCCTCATGAACGACAGTGTGGGACGCCTCCCACTCCACATCTCATGTGGTGTCTTCATGACTGATTTAGATGGAACACGGTTAATGGTGAAAGCTGCACTTAATAGAGCGTAGCCCCAAAATGATAATGGAAGATCAGTTTGACACATCATGGATCGAACCATATCCAATAGGGTTCGATTCTTCCTCTCGGACACGCCATTCCATTGTGGTGTTCCGGGTGGAGTGAGTTGGGACACGATCCCAAACTCTCTAAGATAGTCGTCAAACTCTTGGCTTAAGTATTCTCCTCCACGATCCGATCGTAGAGCCTTGATAATCTTGCCAAGTTGCTTCTCTACTTCATTCTTGAATTCTTTGAACACTTCAAAGGATTCAGATTTTGCCCTCATGAGGTACACAAATCCATATCTACTGTAATCATCAGTAAATGTAATGAAGTTGACATAACCACCTCTGGCTGGCGTGGCAAATGGCCCACACACATCAGTATGTATGAGCGCCAATTGCTCACTAGTCCTCTCACCTTTCTTATTGAAAGGGGACTTTGTCATTTTTCCCAATAAACAAGCCTCACATGTCTCATATGATTCAAAATCAAATGAGTCTAGTAATCCATCCTTATGAAGTCTAGTTACACGTTTCTCATTTATGTGGCCTAAACGACAGTGCAATAAATAAGCAGGATTTAAATCATTTATTTTAATCCGCTTGGTATTAATGTTGTAGACAAGATTGCTTTGATCAAGGACATAAAGTCCATTAAATAATTGCGCACTAAAATAGTGAATATTATTTAAATAAAAGGAACAACAATTGTTCTTTATTGAAATAATAAAACCATCCTTGTCCAAACAAGAAATAGAAATAATGTTTCTGCTCATAGCAGACACAAAATAGCAATTATTTAATTCTACAACTAATCCTGAAGGCAGAGATAGCTCGCACACGCCTATGGCCAACGCAACAACCTTTGCTCCATTCCCAACGCGCAGATCTACCTCTCCTTTAACCAATCTTCTACTTCTCTTTAGATCCTGCATATTTCGACAAATATGAGATCCACATCCAGTATCTAATACCCATGATGTAGAGACAGTTAAATTGACATCTACAACAAAAATACCTGGTGGTGGTGGAATCACTATTCCAAGCCTCTTGTCCTCCAGATATTTTGGGCAGTTCCTCCTCCAGTGTCCAGGCTGACTGCAGTAGTGACACTCACCTTTAGTAACACCTTTGGCAATGCCACCAACAGGCTTAAGGGCAGGTTCCTTAGACTTGGCAACTTACTTGCCTTTGCCCTTGGAGGACGAGGCAAACCTTTTTCCCTTTCCTTTCTGCACCATCATAATGGCTTTGTCCTTACCCTTGTTGATGCTCTGTTCAGCTCTCCTCAACATATTGAGTAAATCTGACAGTGGTTTCACGATCTCGTTCATGTTATAGTTCATAATGAACTGTCCATAACTCTCAGGCAACGATTGCAACACGAGATCGGTTGCCAACTCTTGCCCAACCGGGAACCCCAGTCGGGCGAGATTCTCCAAGTACCCGATCATACGGAGTACATGGGGTCCCACCGGGTTCCCTTCTGCCAGATGAAACTTGAACAGTGCCTTAGAGACCTCATACCTCTCTACCCTTGCTTATTCTTGGAAGAGCTGCTTCAGATGCTCTATCATATCAACATCATTCATGTTTTCGTGTTGCTTTTGAAGCTCAGAAGTCATGGTGCATAGCATAAGGCAGGTCGCATCATTAGCGTCATCAACACGCTTTTGATACGCCTTTAGGGCAGCAGGTGTTTGGTTCTCTGGACCTTATGGAACATGCTCCTCTATTGCGTACAGTTTCTTCTCTTGCTTGAGAACAATTCTCAAGTTTCTGTACCAATCAAGAAAGTTGGTTCCAGAGAGCTTGTCCTTCTCAAGGACAGATCGTAGGGAATGTTGTGAACTCGATGAGTTGTTTGCCATTTGGAAATCTACAAAGGAAAATACGCAAGTTTTAGTATTTGTGAATTTTTGACTATATTCAATAATGGCTAGTTTATCAAATATAGCTCCCACTATTTTTCTACGGATTAATAACCCTCAAGATATTAATGCGGAAAATATCCTTATATTTTCTAGTGGGCCAAGATCCGTGTTTCATCTCCTTATGAGCTTGCTTTGGCAAGTCACCCATAATTTGACTACTTTAGGTAGGAATAATTCCAATCGCATCCCATATGCAACTCTTGGTTCAATTGGTCAAATAACTCCTTATTTATCCATCCATATGGATAATCCCAATTGATTGCCTCTAGGTTTCTTAATCATATTAATAGCCCGGTTGTGTTCAACCTCTTATTTAAACAATTGCACATTGTTACGTGCCATCGCATTCCATCATTATGAACCAAGTCGCCATGCTTTGGCACGCACGATCTTGATAAATAATGATGATAATGAGTGTTTAAATAACGAGAAGGCAAGAACACAATATTTGAATTTTTAGGGATTTTAAATTCAATTTTAATTGTTTTGTTGATCAATATCAATTAATCTATCTATTTGAGTTCGGGCACAACTCCAAATAATAGATCCGGGTTGTCTAATTATCTTATTATCCTAATTACATGCATCATCCATACACCAACCACACAATAATAAGACAATAAAATAAACAACCACAAAACAGAAATTAAACGTGATATGGATATGGCCTTTTCTAACTAAGATAATTCCAAGCCAATGGAATTATCTATGAACCCTAAAAGCAAACACATCTCCATGCGTCTTGATCTTTTGGTCCATCCTTCATAGTCATGTGGAATGCTCCATGCTCCATGCTCCATCTTTTGTGACTTCTTTGACTTTGGGCTTCTTTTTCTTCAATCTTGGCTAACAATCTACTTTTATCTAGCACTAGCTAACTTCTATACTAAATAAAATAAATATCACAAGTTAGAAAAAAATGGCACGCAGGCCATAAAACCCTAATTAATTATTACAATTAATTGATCATCTCGCAGGCCGTAAAACTAAACCACAAAATTAAAACATCCACATCAAACCACGTCCTAAGGCCATATCCAATCACCATGCGAATTGCACATAAACAGTTAAAATCCAATTTTAACGCGCTTGGTCAATTTTAATTGATTTTGGGATTTCTAGGGTTGAAACGGTCCATGGGCCCAACAATCAAATTGCCCGGGCCCAATAATGTGAACCATAAGGCCCTAGGGCCGGCCCGGCCCATAACCCGCACGCCTAGGCCGCTGGCTAGGGCCGCCCGGCCCCTAGGGCGGCCAAGCTTGGGCGGAAAGCAAGAGGGGCGGTCCCCTAGGGGGGTCGAACCTCCTTGAGGGAGTTGTTTCCAAAACAACTCCCTTGCTTGGTGCCCAAGTTTGGTTGTTTCCTTGTTTTGGGAGAACTCCTTCTTCTCCAAGGATGCCCAAACCCTAGATCTAAGATCCTAAAATTTCTCAAACTCACCAATTCATGCATCCAATGCAAACATTAGATCTTGTTATGATAGATTATTGACAAATTGCATCCCATGCTTGATTTGTCTTGTTTTACGCGATAAGCAATCAAATTAAGGCGTAAAACAACTAAAACGTAACACATAAACCACGTTTATGCTCTACGACATGTGGCTCTGATACCACTGTAGGGTTTTGATTCATGGATGCGCAACGGAAACAAAAATAACCATGCAAAACCCTCCAAGGATCACAAGTCAAGAGACATAACGATGATAAAAGAAGAAATCAATAACACACCTTAGGGTTCTCCTTTGATGAATTCAAACGCGAATTGTGTCACGTTCTCTATGGTTGATCCAAGCCTAGAGTTGATCCTAGATCTCCCAAGTCCTTGGTGCTAGCCCGGAAGAGGAAGAGGAAGAAAAAACACGCAAAACGAGACCAAAAGGGGGCTCTCGGCCTCCTTGTGGCTGACGGGGACGGGCGGCGGCAATAGGGGCGGTCGGGCTCCTCTTGTTTGCTTGCTCTCTCTCATTTTGTTCTCTCCCACTCTTGTTATGTTCAATAATGAGCATAAGTTGTGGGAAGGAAGGAAGGAAGGTCCTTTATATAGTCCAACAACTCCTTGCCAACTACCTAAAGGACTTATTCTAGTCCTACTAGAATTCAATTTTGTCCCTTCCTTGCAAATTAGTCCCTACTAAGTTTGAAAGGTTTTGCAAAGTGATCCTTCTAATTAATTAATCTAATTAATTAATTCCCAAATCTAGTTCAACTCTATATAGCGTGTGACCCCATAGGTTCTATCTAGTTGGTAGCAACTATTTGCTAATATTGAGCGGTTTCTAGCAAAACATCCATTCTAGCCAACTAATAGAATAGTCATCTTGACAACCTTTGTACAAGTAAATGTCTCATCCCTTTGCCTCTATATCCGGATTAGACACGAGACATACAAGTCACACTCGTATATCCAATCTATAGTTTCTCGATCCATGAGAATAGCCTTATTCGTGCAAATAACATCAATATCCCATATTGATTTATTTGAGTCTGGACAGACATTCTATAAGCACTATCCCTCGAGTGGACTAGTTGCTCTCGTTATGTGGGAGGGACAAATTCTATCTACGTCCACTACGATCTCTAAGCTTGCTTCTTATTGTATCCAGTACACGCCTTTATAACTACCCAGTTACGGTGTAGCGTTTAACGCTACCAAAATCACAATAATCCACAACTAGAATATCTAGTGACTTCAAGTCTAAGGATGACAATACCATTGCACCGCGAGAAGCGCTTGTGAATCAACATAACGTGTATGTAGCCTTCTCGGAGATGGGTCAATCCAGTGCAACATTACCCCTAATGCACACCTATGTGTTGGATCGTGATATCTCCATATCAATCCAACCCCATACTAGTCTATAGATGATTGTCCCATTAATCATTATACTGGACTAGGGATATTTAAGATAAACAACACAATTGTAAATCTAAGGACTTCATTATATTAAATATCCAATAAATAATAAATGAATTCTACCCACAAATAAATTCATACTAAACTAGATTGCCTCTAGGGCATCTATTCCAACACATACTACTGCATTGTCTTCTCTCACAGAACCTACTTCGGGGATGCAACATGATGGTTTAGTCACTCATAGTGGTTTAGGTACGAGTTTAATTACTAGGACTGTCTTGGGTAATGCCGAGAGCAACATATTGGTGAAGGCACTTGTTGAAAGTTCATTGGAAGACAAGACCAACCATGTTTCTGGATCCGGACTCTGAAAAGAAAAACCCATAAAAGGAATTGGCGCCTTCTGAGAATCAGCAACGCCAGTCACAATGAGTCTTCTAAGATGGAACATGGGGGGGCATGGGATTCGCCGTAGCGTTATTTCTCTTCACGATATTGTGAGGAGATAGAAGCCATATATAGTTTTCTTGAGTGAAACAAAGATTTATGCAAGGGATATGGAGTCGATTCAGAACAAAGTAGAGAGGGAGCGGAAAATACCTGGTGGTTAATTATGGTTGTGGAGGCTGCAGAGAATTGAATGTCGTCTTCGAAACTTAGAGAGAAAAGGAGATGCAGATTTGAGTAGTTCATTAGGTTTTAGAAGTTAGTGGGTTTTTAACTTTTGACATCCAACGGTTCAACATTAGCGAAATGTATGCGAATCACTGGTTCAAAATGTCCCTCTAAAATGTCTTTTAGAAATATATCTTCACATGTGTGGGACCCACAACGCTATATCTTATTATATCAATATATATATAAATATATAAATATATATATAGATATATGAATTAGAAAGTGCTTGAGATATAATGCCATATTGTTTTGTATTCTTTGGTGCTACCTCAATCTAGCCCACTTTAGGACATCTTTTTGTTAGAGTGCCTTGAATCAGGTTCAACGAGATCCGACATGTTTGGCAAGGAAACAAGTCAAGGAGGAAGAAGAAGCAAAATGGAGTACTTGGAGGAGCCTTTGGTGCGAATAGCCAATCTGTTCGTACGAATTGGTTGGGTTCACGACATTCGCAGGCTGTGCATGTTCTATTCACACAAATTGTTTCCTGTTTGCACGAATTGTTTTGTTCGCACAACCAGAATTATGTTTTGTGCGAATTGTGTCAGAGCTAGGTTATTTCCTTCTTCTCTCGAGGCGGCTTCGTGTTAATTAGGGAGAAAGAATAGGTAGCCTTATGTCTATAAAAGGGACCTAGAACGTTCCTAAGTGTGTGTGATATATCGTGTTGGTTTGTCACAAAATAAAGAGGGTTTCTTCCGCCTTGGATATGGCTAGAATTTAAGGCTAGTGAACCACGCTAAATTAGTGTGTGTTCTTAATCTTTCGTCTTCGTTGTTCTTGCTCAATTACCGTTGTAACAAGATGGTACTAGAGCGTGGTAAAAATAAGGGTGGAGCTTTCAGGTAGGGTTTCACATTTTTGTGGAATTCAAGAAGCCAGGGTTTCAACAATTCAGGTGGAGCGCTGGAGCTAGGATTTTGCAAGGAACGATGTCGGCTTCACTGGGATAAATAATTTTAGTTTGTGGAAAATCAAGATGCGTACTTTATTGAAGCAACATGGTCTTTTTTTCGAGTTGGCGACAGACAAGAAGGGCACCAATATAACAACCACAAAGTATGAGACTACAGAGGAGAAGACACACATAACGATCATGTTTTGTCTTGCGGATGACGTGATCACCAAAGTCGTTGAACAGGAGATGGCGACTGGTTTGTGGTTGAAGTTTGAGAGTCTCTACATGACAAAGTTGCTCACGAACAACTTGATGCTAAAGAAACAGTTGTTCACTCAGCACATGTCTGAAGGTACGAATATTAGAGAACGCCTAGAGAAGTTAACTACTAATCTGCTTGAGTTGCGTAATAGTAATGAATTTGGTGAGTGATGATAATGCTGCCTTGATTCGGTTGGTTTCCTTGCCTCAATCGTATGAGGGGGTTGTACAATTTATTATTTTTGGGAAAGAGACTGTAACCCTAGAATAGGTGAGGTCATCACCACACTAGGGAGATGCGGCATAAGGCTGCATATGAAGGTTTAGACAATCGTGCTTCTGGAATGATGGCCAAGGGAGGTGAGGGTAAGAAGGGCAGGGGCTCTAAGTTACCAAGTGACATCTGTGCATTCTACAAGGAGAATGGTCATTGGTGGAGAGAGTGTCTGAAGAAGAACCAAGCATCTGCATATTTTGCTTCAGTTGGAGGGACTTCGTGGAATGACCTAGTTCTCCAAGCCCCGTGGGGGCTTTGTAAGCTCCTGACTAGGAGCGAGTGATGGGAATGGGACTTAATGGAATGACCTAGTTCTCCAAGCCCCGTGGGGGCTTTGTAAGCTCCTGACTACGAGCGAGTGATGGGACTCCTAGCATGGAGAAATCTGGGCCTCTGACGAGGGGCATGTGACACGCAAATGTGGCGTGCATCTGGCGCGGTTGACGCGCATCTCGCTTGGATATGGGCGCGTGTATGGCAAGCATGTGGTTTCTGCATACTATTGCAGAAAGTGTGACACGTTGGGTACAAATCTTGCTGCAGGAACTCATAACAGTTGAGTTGGAGCAACAAAAATGGCGCACTGGGCGCATGTGGCTCTGTATACTGCTGCAAAACATCTGACGCATTCGTTGCATGGACACATTGGGAGTTGGAGCAACGTCTAGTGATTGTGGTTTCGCTTACAGCTGGGGAACATCTGGTTCTGGAAGATCATCCGTGATTGAGAAGATCATCCAATTGGTGCAGAGAAGACACGACTTTATTTCGAGGTGAGAAGCATCGGGTTCTGTACTGGTGATTGAGATGATTGAAAGCAAGGTAGAGATTTGTTAGAGTGCCCTTGAATAAGTTTCAACGAGATCCCGCAAGTTTGCCAAGGAAACAAGTGAAGGATGAAGAAGAAGAAAAATGCAGCACTTGGAGGGACCATCAATCCGTGCGAATTGCTGGTCTGGTCGCACAAATTGGCTGGCTTCACAACATTCGCAGGCTGTGCAAATTCTATTGTCACAAATTGTTTTCTGTTTGCACGAGTTGTTCTTGTCGCACAACCACAATTATGTTCGTGGTCAAAGCTGGATTGTTTCCTTCTTTTATTGGGGCAGTTTCGGGTTACTTAGGTAGCAAGAATAGGTCGCCCTATGTCTGTAAAAGGGACATAGGAAATTCCTATCTGTGTGTGTTGTATCATGTTGGTTTCTCACATAGGCTTTTCCCCGTGGATATAGAGTAGTAATAAAGAATAAAATGAGCTCAAATGATCTTCGAGATTGTTAGAGGGAAAGGGAAACACTCGTTTGACACTTAAACCGCAGTGGCGGTAACCACAAAAGTAAATTTAGTCAAATAATTGTTATATGACAAGTCTTTTATTTGCTTGTTGCATCATCACAATCGTGTTCTAATGATACTAAGTAGTTAGTCTTTTATTTGCTCATAGAATAGCAAAAGAAGTTGTTATCACAAAGAAGCCAAAGCATGGATAGTGGTCCACAGGTTCCATTTATGTAAACTTGACCAACGCCTTAAATATCAATTGTCAAGCCACTACAACTTATGAAGTCGTACTAAAATAATCATCACCTTCCATTAGCTAATGAAATAAATTCCAACTGCTGCAACAGATTGACAGCTTATGATGATCGAGCAACAGACCCACGTTAATTTTTACGAGGAACCCACAACTCCCTTTTTCATGAATATTTATGTACCAACATATAAATACGGTTTGACGCCTTAGAAATGGCAGTGTAGCTGAAGGTTTCAACAAATTAGCTCGGATTTGATCCAGCGGTGCCCAGCTAAAGGAGTATTCATTTTTTTTTTAAAATAAACGGAATCACTTCTTTAATCAGTCTCAGTTCACCGGTCTGGCTCAAAACCGGTCAGGTCATTTGGAAATGGGCTCTGTGGATAACCTAACTGGTTCGGCATCGGGGATGAGTTAGGAAATAGTGAAGGAAGGGATACTTGAGCAAATACTGATAATTTAAGGGTCAAGCTTTTTTATTTAGGAGCACTATGGCAAGGCTTTCAAATATACAAGTAAATTAAACATTGAACTCTTTTTAGAATGAGCAGGGGACCCTGCTGGGCCACACACGCAGGGGCGGATCAAGAGATTTGTTGCAGTACGGGTTAAAAGGAACAATTTGAACAAAATATATGAAAATTTTAATTTGACTAAAGTTAAGTGGAGGCTATATTGTAATTTTAGTAGGGCTAAATCCAGAAGAACTAAAAAAATAGGGGCAAAATATTAATTTCCAAAATTTGAGTGGGGGCTATAGCCCCCGCAATTCTAATGTGGATCCGCCCTTGTAGATTCCCCCCGTCATGCGGTGTGGGTTTAGTTCACGACGCTGCTTATTTGAAATCTCTGCGTGAGAATAGAAGTCTAATGGCTAAATTACACAGGAGGTACTCATAATTTGCCAAAAACAGGCAAGTGGGTATCCTAACTTTAAAATTGTGCACCACGAGTCCCAAATTTCATATTTTCGTGCATGTGAGTACCATTCCGTTAACTTTCCGTCCATATTGGATGAAAAAATATAAACAGACTATTGTACCCCTTATTTTCACCTCAAACTTTTTTTAAAATACAAGTTTTACTAAAAAGAATAAAAGATATTAATATAATAAACTTTTAATTTGATAATTTGATATATGTAAGATAATGCAATATATTTCATCAAAATTACATAGTATTACATAAGTTTACATCATTTCAAGATATGAAATATGTTTTTATTAACATATGTCCGTCAATTTTGAAGTCTTTAATTTTTTAACAGTTTTTAAAAATCTCAAAATTTTATAATTTCACATTTTTTTTAATAAAACAATAACATACAAGTATCTTTGTGTATTTTATATAATAGTTTTTTTACATTTGCATGAAAAATAAAAATCATTACAATAATAAATTACTCAAGAATGTCAGATGTCTACTCTTGTGTCTGTTGTTAAAATATACAAAGATACTTGTATGTTATTGTTTTATTAAAAAATACGTGGTGAAATTATAAAATTTTGAGTTTTTTTTTTTAAAACTGTTAAAAAGTTTGAAGACTTTAAGATTGATGGATAAATGTTAATAAAAACATATTTCATATTTTGAAATGATGTAAAACTTGTATTGTAAAAAAAGTTGGAGATGAAAATAAAATGTGCTATAGTATTTTTTATATTTTTCCGTCCAATATTAACGCATAGTAAATAGAAAGGTACTGCACGACAATCTAAAGTTTATGATTTGTGGTGCACGATTTTAAAGTTTAAGTACCCACTTGTCCGTTTTTGCAAACTACGAGTACCTCCGGTGCAATGTAGCCAAGTTGACACTAAAATAAAAGTTCAATTACTCGGGGAAACCTAACTCGGTTTGCTTCTGTTTGGTTGGAAACTCAATTTGCATCTGTTGTCTTTATTGTCTTTCTCACTATCTCATCAATAAGGGTCAGTTTGGCAATGTGTTTTTTTTTTGGTTTTTGGTTTTTAAACCAAATGGTTTGTTTAAAGTGTTTGTTTTGACTGGTTTAAAAATCAGATTTTAAACCAGTTTTTTTCAACATTTGCCTTGGTGAGAAAAACCAACTTTTTGTGGTTTTTTCTTTGGTTTATTTCTATGACACTCAAAGACGATATTATTCTCACACCGTAATCGTATTAAACTGGAAATTGTCTCTCATTTTGGTAGTTCTTTGACACTTTACCGCTGGTAAGTTTTTCTATACCTCATAAATTTTTTCCACAAAACTCATTTCACGCTTTTATGTGATGTTCTTATTATTCAGGGTCAACTATGTTTGTTGTGTTCTTATTATTTAGGGTCAACTATTTTTGTTGTGTTATTTTTATAGTTGATTAAATTTCTGCTATCTGTTAAACAATGTTGCATTGAAAGAGTTATACATGGGTTTATGTAATCTGGTAGCTCTTTGACTTTTTAGTCATCGAGATAATGAAAAATATTGCACGAATTTTTTTCTATACTTTTGCCATAATTTGTTTTTACAAAAAAACTCAATTATCGCATATTTCGGACTATACCTTTTACATGCGGTTTTCTTATTATTTAGGACCAATCATTTTGTGGTGTTATTTCTTTAGTTTATTATTTTTTTGTTGTCCGTTACTCAACGTGGCATCAAGTGTGACTGAAATTTCTTGAAATTGACAACTTTTGGTTGAATTTAAGTAAAAAAATTGATTTTTTGGATGTCATAATAGTGTTAATTTGTTCTTCAATTTGTTACTTTCATGAAATCGTTTAATCTCATGAAATTTTGAACTTTTTTACATTGCATTTGTTCGTTTTGAATCTGTAAAAGAAAAATAAGTGGAGGGTATATTTGTCATTTAATCTACATCATCTAGTTTAAAAACCATTACCAAACACATTTCTTCAGTTTTTAATCTAGTTTAAAAACTACCACCAAACACACTGGTTTAAACAGAATCTCTAAAAAAAAAACCAAAAAATTTCCACAACAATCTAAAAACCAGTTTTTCCACCAGAAACCATTCTACCAAACTCACCCTAAGTCTCACATTTCAAGTAATAAATGGCGGAACCAAAATCGATGGAGGGTGTTTAGTTGCGCAGAGGATAATAGCCTAGAGGTAACAAGTAGCAAGACAATATTTAAGGGCATACAATTATGGGATTGGGGCCGGCTTGATTTTGGGGTTAATTTCCTTTCCCCCATGTGGTTAGGGCCTTAGGTGCTGGGTTTTTACAACATTTTTCTTGGAGCAAGTTTCAGAGTTGTAGCCGAGTGATTGAAGCACTAACCAAATTCGGTTGGTTGGGTCTTGTGTGCATGTGCACTACATTGGTTCAAGTGGTTTAGTTTTTTGTTTGGGTCGGCTGAATATGGGGTCAAATGTGGCTGGTGGTCTTGGAAGTAATTATATTACTTTGGCAGCAAGGAATATCTTTGATTTCTTGTAGGAATCTACTTTGACTAATATTTTTTGGTAGTGTCTTTATTGGGTTAGGAAACAATTTTGGACGAATTGTTTTCCTTGTTTGTCTCGGATTAGTTTTGGTCGTTACTTTGGCTCTAAGTCGTGTACTAGTATAAATAGATGCTAGGGTCATGACTTTGAGTAGTGTGCTTGTAATTGATTTGGCTTCTCATCAATAAATCGGGTTTGTTTTGGCCGTGGATGTAGCTAGTCTCAAAACTAGTGAACCACGTAATTCTTGTGTCTTGATCTTACTCTTGTTGTTTTTGCATTCTCTTGCTCTCTCACGTATTGGAATCCTAACATTAGGGGTATGTTGGAAACGACACCTTATATTTTCATGATGTATTTTCACCCTCAATGATTGGTCTACGACAAATGAGACTAACATATTTAATGTTTGACAGTTGTGATGCTAAACTTCCATCACTTTCAATTTTATAGTGAAAGGAGAAGGAAAACATATATGAAGTATACAAATCTAACCGCATAATTAAAAGCGGAACATTCACGCGTTTACCTCTTTCCTGATGAATAGCAGCGGATGAAGGTCTATGTTGTTGCTTGTACTTACGTTCCTCACCCGCCCAACAGTCTAGTGCGAATTTCTAAGACGTACACTGTGGTTCACACTGCGTTCCACCCTTTGAATGAATGTGTGAGAGAGGCTAGGGTTCCTAGAAGTTTGAATAAAGTGATTTATTCTTATGTTCTGATTTAATGGGAAGCTCTCTCTGTTTATGGACAAACTTCTAACTTATTGCAGACTACACTCTTGGGGTTTGTGTCGGATTACGAAGCAGCCCGCTGGGCACTCTACATGTATTTTTCTAACATCTCCCATTCGAACAGTGGGGCTGCGCATAGCTCTTCTAGTCCCTTAATCTCCAACCAGATCATCAGCACAGTATTTTGCGGCCATGGCGTTTGACTGTTGAGAGATCCTGCATTCCGGGAGATCTATACACTAAACTCATAATGAGCCAATATTAGGCGCACTCAACCTATAAGAAAAAATAATGCAGAGTCTAGCCCTCGTATCCCCCAGATTCGATCGAATTGCCATCTCATAGACCATGAGTACATGTCTAGTTCAATAGACGCTGCTAAATGCGTCCATATTTCTACTATTATATTCATATCTTGCACGACCATGATGGATCTTTCAAGTGGGCCCAATGAAAATAACAAACAATGGTGCAATGAGAATATTGCTCCTATCCATGTGTCGCTTAGATTCGGGTTAGCTTCTTTCCCAGCAATGTCCGGAAGTCCTAATCATCCATAGTCGTAAGGTGGCACGCCAAATTAGCACCTCCAATCAATCTCTTCACGACACGGATAAAAGTACTAAGGGTATACAGTGTCAATCATGCTTGAATGATCGACGAGGCTCACACGGTGAGGATTTCACGGGACTACTCTAGCTCACCACCTCATGTCACTACTTAGCACGTGTTTTGGGAATTACACGCCATAGTGTTTGAACTTCGATCAAAGCGCATGTCTAATCTCATGACGACCACTCTTCATATTCTAGCTTAGTATCTATCTAGGCTATTAACCCGAGTACTGAAATGTCACACTAAATGCGCAAAAAAAGTCAGACCTCGCTTATGGCTATTCTAAGAAGATTATACATGGTTTAGGGTATTTACCATGGTCAAACGACACATATACCGATCTCACCTTGGAATCTATCGAATGCGACAAGTGAATCTGTATGATAGCCGTTTAGCTCTGATTGGGATTCTGTCTCATCTTTCGTCACCATCTAGGTTATCGCAAAGGTGATCACTTGTGTGAGGGAGCTGACCTCGTGTCCGCGCGACGTGCTCTATGCTAGTACATGAAATACAGCAATCATACACGTATCTAAAACAGTACGCATAATAATCCAAGTAAATCCAAATAAAACCCAAACATTAATATCTCGTATGTTCTTCAATCATATTGCAAGTCATCGACTACGGAGTCCCATTTCTCTAAAATGATCCACAAAGAGGTCTCTCGTAAGTGGTATAGGAATGGGATGACCCAGCAATTTGGCCCGTAGTTGATGTACTCTAAGATTACTCCTCAGGTAGTGACTTCATCCCTGGTGAAATGGTACCCTTTCCTATGTGTTTGGTTTTGCCGCATTTCTATAGCCGTCATGATAGCACAACACATGATAACAGGTTCGTTCGACAACTCCTAGGCTGACGGGAACCTTTTTGGCCAAACAAGTTTCTGCGCTGTGGCAGAACATGCAACATATTCTGCTTCCATGGTCGATATCCAATAGGATCGCGCAATACCTTATATTGTTGTTCTTTGCGATGTGTCTGTCATCAAGCATGAACGATAGCTTGAGGTGGATCCACGTGTTTCTAGGTCCCTACCCAACATGCATAGCTAACTAGTCGAAGCATCTAGCTCCGATAGCATAGCACATGATCCATCAATTAGAGTTATATGATTTTCTTCATGGCTGCAATCTAGTCTCCTAAATCAGGATTTCCTGAAATCCACTCCTTCGAGTTCATAATGTCTGTTGGGTCTAAGTACACTTCATAGCGTATATGAGACTCGCGCTGGTTCTGCATCGGGTACTCTGGTCATCTAGTCAATCTCATATGGTGTATTTAGGAAACACATTTAGGCTCATTAAGTCTTGCAACGTGCTACAACAGTGCCACATGGCTTTGGTTCCAGAATATGGAATCGTTAAAGCACCTTTTTGGTGTACGCCTCTAGCGACTGCACAAGATGTCTCAATGAACGGAAAATAATACATCTCGCCTTACCAATATCTTTCATCGAAAATCGAGAGAATAGATACCCACTAGACAATAGTGTGTCATCGATATTAAGTGACATGATCATTATCTCTCTACTAGTGAGAGTGACATGCATCAGTTTTCATCCATTATCGTAAGCATATATTAAACGATCACCTGATGAAATATCCATGTCTTATAGGACTACTTAAGAACATACATGGAATTAATTGCTTGCACACAATTGAGCATTTGACCTTCTGTCTCGAAACCCTTTGTGTCATATAGATCACCTCTCAAATTTCTCCATCGAGAAATTCAGTCGTCATGTTTATCGAGAATGGAGCTCTAAGTCCATTGTCACATCTATTGTCAATATTAAGAGAATTAATGTAATCCTCACCACCCAATCCGTTTGGGAGGATACATCGTTGAACCAACTCAATTCTCGCTACCCTATCGGGAGAGGATATCTCGATGGATCGACGCAATTCTCACTGCCCGACTATTGGGAGAATATCTCGTCGACATGCACACTCTTTTACTAAGTGTAGTATTTTTCACTTATATGCAAGTCATATGCCTTTCTATGCTTTCGCTGCGTCTCTTCTTGACCCTGGAAATCCAATGATTTCCAATAGTCTTGCATCCAGTCGGAACGTCACCCTGGTCGTATACTTGGCTGGCACCTTGAAGACTCCAACTTTATCTGTAAATCTTATTTTCATTATTCATAATCAGTGAACGAATAAGGCCTAAGAAACTATCCTATCGTCATGCAAGGTGACCTTAAAGATCTCCCTTTCTATCTCAAATGTTCGATGGGGTATGATCCTTCGAGCAATTCCTTTGCATAGTAGGATCATTAGTGTTCTCATCCCTGGGGATGGCATCTCGTTTGGCAAGTCACTCCCACCGTGTCCAAAGGATCCTTATGGAAATATTCCCTAATAATTTACTAAGATACGAGTGTCTTCTAACAGTTCCTCCATTTCGCAGATATTGTCCTGTCCACGAATCTTTCCATGAATTATGGACATATCCTATGAGAAATACCATGTCTCGTGAACCCATATATACGTTACACTACTTATGGTATATTGCGTATCGAACACACAACTCTCAGAACGCTCCAAACAGCGGATGCATATGTATTTCTTCTATATGGGGTCCAACTTCCAATGCCTATGGAAATTTTTTCTCCCATAAGCTGCGGATCCCCATGGCCTAAGGTTACCTAAATTGGGTCTCCTTTAGCCCATATGTTGTAGGGTGTAGTGTCTACAGCCTTGGTGGGCTCTTGGTTGAGTGTGTCGACTGATAACTCCGTTTACGGTGTTATATTTACAGTTGAAATCCTACTGTTTTGTGTGATTTCCGGGCAAAACACATGAGAAATAGGCAATGATATTGAAGTGTTTGATTACTTTAGCTAGTTGTGTTTATTTTATTAGTCCGGAATTTTTTTGACTTAATTTGATCTTTAATTGTCACATTTAACGCGGATATTTGTAGTTGTGTAATTCTCAGATACCGGAGGCTCAAAAGCGTGGAACGACGACGGAATCGAACTTCGGAATCGATTAAAATCTGAAGAAATTAGAGAAAAGACTCGAGTGATTTGGGAAGAGAAGAACCAAGCTGTTGCAACTTATCACCTAAACTCACAGACCTTAACCATCACCATTTCTCACCACTGTAGCAAACCAAAATCACCAACCCATTACAACCACCAAAGCCATGACCTTCACCAACCATTATTCCATCAAAACAACCTAATCGTCACCATCATTACACCAATTGTTCTCCATGAACAAAACTGCACATCAACCTCACCTCAATGCTTCAGCTACAACCTTCAATTACCTATCCCACCTCTTCACCATTATCACCCTAATTTAATAGTTAAAACAACCATCACCTTCAACCCAATTAAACAAACAACTTTCTGTAACCTCTAACTCCCTGCCACAAATTTCTTCAAAAAGTACCATCACCCACCAATATCACCAACCTAATACCCTATACAACTTGAAGACTCTCTGTTTCACCATCAGACCACACCACATCAATTACCAACTCTCACAACCTCAACCACCATTACCACTGACTTCATAAACTACCTCCCAATTCACCTCTAGCCACATGCTCCCAAATACACCTAGTTCTTCTACATCCCATTCGACCAATACACCCAACACAAATCTAAATCACCAGCTACCATAGCCGATTCCAACCACAGACCCATCACTGCAAACCCAGAACCCACCTGCAACAGAAGCGAAACAGAGGCGAAGAAGCACAGAAGAAAGCCAACAAGCACCACAAGAAAGCAGCGCAGAAGAAGAGAAGGATTGCGCAACAAGGAAGACTCACGAGAGAGAAGGAGACTTAAGCAGAAGTTGGAGACGAAGACGAGAAAGACTACAGAGATCGATTCTTAGTTTGTTTCTTCTTCCATCTCTAATATTTTATGGAGAATCTTGTTTGTTTTGTTACGATTTCTATTAGTAGCTAGACGTTTTGCTAGGCTTCTCTAGAGAGCCTAGGGTTCTATGTAGACGATTTGTTTTCCGGATTTTTAGACTTGTTTCATGCGTATGAGTTTGATTCTATCGAATTGATGTTTACTTTCTTGATCTTGTAATTTAATCTAGCCTATTTACACAACTAGATTATGATTTGATGATCATGAGACTTAGAGTTTATTCGTGAATCAATATCTTTCTTAATGTTAATTTCTGTTCTAGTTATTGTTCATATACTATACTTAATCCTTGGCAAGAACGGAGTGATCAACCGGACTTGTTAATTAGCTAGCGAGTGCGTGAAAGCGACTTAGACCTAGTTGTGATGAGATATGAGCAACAATCCTGAATCACTGAGACTGAGAAGAGAAGTGTGTAGGATTGGCCTTAGTGGGTAGATTCGGTAGGTGAGATTTGACTGTTTCGTGAAACGGTGGACCGATAGGACGCGTTGCCGTTCAAGTCGTTAGCCTACTAGAACGAGCGTTAGACACATGAGACCGATAGGAGATTGTAGTCGACCGAGTTGTAGAACGACCTGTGACCGATAGAAGATGGTCAGTGCTATTACCCGGCTGAGTTAGAATACGATTAACGCGTTACTTAGCTAATCCGAAAATTGTCTACAACCCTAGGTGATCTAGAGATTGCCTTGTTTCTCCATAATTTTTTTAATAAAATAAAAATCCAATAATATTAGTTTAGTTGTTTATTTTATTTTAGTCACCTTTTCGAGGGTGACAAATGTTAATATCACAATCTCTTTATCCCAGTTACGGTACTCCGAATTAATCGCTTAATTGAATAATCTCAAGTCTTTCCTCGTGGGATTGATAACTCGTGGTTGAAATACCATCCCTATATTAGTTGACCGTGCACTTACGCATACGCGTTAAGAAATTGCGTCAAGTTTTTGGCGCCGTTTCCGGGGACAGAGGTAGATTGTTTAGTTAGAAAATTAGTTTAGAGTTTCTTATTTTATGTTTGTTTTTGTTACTATCTGTTTACCTCAAGGGTGTGCTATTGTTATTTTCTCAGGTAGCTATGGCGGAAGGTCAAGGGCAGATTAGCCTCACCATAGAGCAGCTACAAGCTTAGGTGGCTGACGCTGTAGAGAAAGCACTGGCAGTAACATCTTGACCGCACTCGACCTCAATGTCATATAATTGTTCAGGGAAAGCAATAATTCAGGCATTTGAGGCGGATATTAAAGGAAGGGAGCCAACAATTGTGGTGCCACCAATTCAGGTAGAAACCTTATGTCTCAAGCTTGGCGCAATTCAGTTTGCTCAGGACCAATGCACTTTTGCTGGGACAGACGAGGAAGGCCCACATGCATTCATTGGGAGATTTCAGAGCCACTGTGAGCTAATCCGATATAGTGGGGTCACATCTGAAGCGCTCAAACTGATGCTCTTTCCTCATTTTCTCAAGGGATCTGCTATGGATTGGCTGGACTCTATGCCATCCTGCTGTTCAATCAAAACGTGGGAAGACTGTGTCGCACAGTTCATGAGTAAGTTCTATCCCATCTCACGTGTGATTGAGCTTCAGAATGAGATCTGGATGTTCAGGCAAAAGCAGGATGAATCAATTGTGAAAGCATGGGAGCAGCGCTTCAATCATTTGCCACGTAGATGTCCCAACCATGGTATTGACAAGCGACAGTTAATTCAGGTCTTCTATGATTCACTTGGACAAACCATTAGAGACATGATGGATACAGAAGCTGGGAACAACTTCTTATTTAACTGCGATCAGGAAGGGGCATATGCTTTGATGAGATGCTTGGTTAAGAAAGAAGATAGCATGGATTATTAGTACAGGCAACGGGAACTTGTAAGAGATGAAAAGATGGCTTGTGACACTATTCAGGTGAATGCAGTAGAGGTAGTGCACGAGATAAATGGTCTAGGGATGCATCATCAGCAGCTAGTACCACCTTCAGAGTTGACCGAGATGACATGGATAATAAAGATGATGGCTCAGCAAGTTATGAACATGTCCACATAGGTTAGCTCTATTGCAGTTGCACTTCAAGTGGCTCAAGAAGAAAAAAAAGATCTTAAGGAACAACTTGAACAAAGAGCACTGGCAGCATTGTGGACACATCTGAGGGACATGCTCTAGCCATCACTACTCGTAGCGGTACTGCACTAAAGGACCCTGTTCGTGATAATTCCCAAGTATAGGAATATCGTTCTAAGTAGTACCCGAGTAAGAACGGGGTCGAATCCACAAGGAGAGGAGTTTAGACAATGACTTGCAAAACTAGAAAACGACAAACTAAAGCAAGAAACACAAACTCTCAATGGCTTTAAAGCTTGCCAAGCTATTCAAATCCACCAAAATCAATTGATGGAGCAAGTTTGAGGTTTGAGTTTAAGAACAACGTAAACGACTACTAGAGCTACGATTCAAGAAACTAAGTGAAACGACAAGTAATGAGGGGCTAGGGATCATCGGTTTCTCTAGTGACCAATCCTCCTTTTACATTCAAGCCCGGTTCTCAAATTCGCATGTGTCAATCCACAAGACAAGTATCTCAAGAAGTGATTGCTCATACAATCCAACTCGCGACAAGAGAAGTGTGTAAATCCAACACGCTAATCAAGCACTAAAGAGGCTATTCAAATGAGATTCTCCAAATTTCAAGTAATTCAAGCATCAACCATATGTAAACACACTTAGATGTTTCCACATGATAGATCAAGCAACAAATGAGATTTGTAAATTCTCACTCAAATCACCTAACTAGAACTCGATTTCTCAAAGTTAGGATTGACGAGTTCCTCTCACTCAAATGCAACTTCAAATCAAACACGTCAAAAGTATTCGCACATCTACCTATTCAATGCATCAAATACTTCAACAAGAGAAATCTAAATATTGCACTAAGCATTCAAGTGAACCCAATTCAACCCATTCATCCTTGAAGTTCACCTTGACTCAATAGAGAGATTTAGACACTAGATAGTCCCAAATCACCCAAGCAAGTGAATTAGCTAAACATTATAAGAAATTCAAGAGAGATTGAGAGAAATTTACTTTCAATAATCAAAACTTGAGTCACAATTGATGTCATACACTTGTTTTTTTGCCAATTCAACCTCAACACTTGATAAAAACTACAAGCAAAAGAGCCAAAACACAAGCTAAACTATCAACTAATGATGAACACCCTAACAAGCTACTGCTGCTACTGCTGCTGCTGCTGCTACAGCAAGAACTCAGCAGCAGCAAAGCATACACAGTGCTCAAGAACAGAGCACGAAACAGAGCTCAACAAAAAGTACTGAATTCGTCAAAACCAGTACAGAAATCCACTCAAATCCAACCTCCTCTCTCCCTCTCTTCCTCTTTCTCTGTTCTAGCTCAAGAACAACCCAGAAACTCAGAGAAATCGGAGAGAGAGAGAGGAGAAAACGAACCCAGAACAGAGTATGTATCACCGTCGGGTCCAAGAGAGAAGCCTCCAATTTCTTCAACTTCGAGTTATATAGATGCTAGGGATTTGTTTCGTGGCCCCCAAGGATCAATCTATGCCCTCCAATTCTTCTTATTCCATCTCCTTCGTTGATTCTTGCTTCGTCCTTAAGAACCCTAGAGAATTGGGGGTTTCTTGTTTGCTTGATCTTGGGCCGAATTGAGGCTTGGGCTGGGTAGATATCGGGCTAGGGAAGAGAATGAGACCGTTCTCGCTTGATTTGGTGAAGAAACGAGGCTGGGGTGGAGCTTGTTGGAGCTTCGTCGAAGCTTCAATGGAGTCTGCTGCGTTGTTGCGTCGTTCTAACGCGGGGAGAGAGAGAGAGACCGTGAGAGAGAGCTGGGGGGTGAGCTGGTTTCGGGAAATTGCACCCGGCTCCCCCCTAGCTTGCTGGAATGCTTTAAAAGGCCCGGATCATCTTTAAAATCTTCTGAAAATGACAATCTGACCCCCACTCCGTTAATTATCCTTCAAAATAGCCATTAAAACGTTTAGAATCTTGCACTAAGCTCCCCAAATCCGTTAAAATTACTTCAAACAAGCCCTTTTATGTAACTTTGTCCTTGCAAAGTGGCCTCTTGTCTTCTTAGACTTCACTTTTTGGCCTCTATCTTCGAATATTCTTCCAACTAAGTCCTCAAAGCCCCCTTCTTGATGTCTCTTGGCCCCTCCAAAGCGTCTCAATTCATCATTCAAGCTCTCCCCTAGCTAGCCTCACCTACAAAACAAGATAAAAACACCCAAAGTTACGAAAACAAGCATAAGTCTAGAATTAGGGATATAACACGCATATAACACATAAAAGTAAGTTAAGAGGAGTTCACTAACCTACTAAAACATGCGATTTTATGTCGTTAACACACCCCCCAACTAGCCTTTTGCTCGTCCTCGAGCAAAGAGGGCGATATAAGTAGTAAGCTAGTGAAGAACTAATCATGAGAAACACACACTCAACTAGACAAGGCTTGACTCAATTCTAAACTAGACTCAAATATTTACAAAAACGCACACACCCATTATCTATCCCAAGTGAGGACTCAAAGAAACAAGATACTAAGAGTTACTAGCTAATTTTAATTTTTTTTTTTGTGGGGGAAAAAGAAGAATGCATAAATGTCTCCTCAAATAAATCCTCAAAGTCCAAGAAGATTGAGAAAGAAGCCTAAGGACGTCTAAGCATATACTCATACAAATGTGGGCGGTGTTTGGTAGAAGGTGACTCATGCGAACTACAAAACTTGTTAAATTAAGTCCAATTTGTGAGAAAGTATGCCTTCAAAAATAAGGATCACAAGAAACTAGACATTCTCATACTTATTCAAAAGCACCCATGTAGGATGGACTTCCAAAGCTTTGAACAAAATTTTTTTAAGAAGGGGAGATGTGGTTGTGGGCTTGTATGATCCTTTTGTGGATTTTTGGTAGATGGTGCGATTTATCATGATTTTTTTTTTCTTTTTCTTCTTTTTTTTTTAGCATTAATATTTTATTTTTAACCTCAAATCCAAGGATCTCCAAGAACCACAACAAAATAGAGGAATATACAAGCGAGTGGGCTTTTTAAGCTAAACCAAGGGAGCTATCTAGGTGGTGACATAACATTATCCCCGGACACCCCTCTATTTCTTAGACATCGCATGGGGTGTCATTGGTAACCACCACTCCAATGGGCTACAAGTTTCCACCGCAAAACCGAATAGAGAAAAATCTTTTTGTGAAGTTCAAATAGCTTTAGAAAATGCACCCTTTATCAAAAGTAAAAGACGTCAAAGTTTATGTGATCAACTTAGCTTGAAGGACTTAAACATGAAACGTAAATTTAGTGTGTCGCTTTGTGAGAACGCATGATGTCGCGGAAGGTGGGATATTGGTGTAGATGTATTGAGTATAAGCAAAGAATTCCTTTCTAAAATAAAAATAAAAAGAACATGGACTAAGAAATTTTATTTTTTTGAAAACATCTAGCTTCCTAAAATTCCCCCTTTTCACTTTTCTCATTTTTTTCTTTTTTTTTTCATTTTTTTCAAAATAAGTGACTTAACTATAACTTCCTAAGACTCAATAAAGCTATAAAATCTAGACTCAAGATGAAAGGTGAAAATAAAACTACCAAAGAAAAGAAGAATAAAAATATCTATGGTTTGACACGGGGAAAGAGTGATGCTTCTCATGAAAGGTTCACACACATTTTTTTTTCAAAATTTTCAATTTTTTTTAATTTTTATGATTTTTTTCAAATTTTTCATTTTTTTGTTTTTTTTCATGTAAATCACTAATGAAGAAAAATCATGTTAGTAACCATTTAAGCAAGAAATAAAATCTACTTCCCACCCCCCAACTAAAATGTCACATTGTCCTCAATGTGTGAGAACGATGGAAGTGCATACAAGTTCATATAAGAGATAAGGGATAGATAGACCTCATTTTAGCTTTCTTGACCACCAAGCACAAGTCCTCCAAGAGCAACCTACAAAATGGTAAAAGAAAAGAAAATGCAAGAAATAGAGATAAACTAATTTATTTATTTACAACTAGGGAGGTGGAACAAAGACAATGATGCTATCCCACCCCCAATCTTGGAAATTCCTTTCCATGCCATGCCCCTACTTCATTCTTAGAAAAGTACTCCTCCCTTAAAAAGTTTGATTCATTAATTAGAATAGATAGGAGAAGTAGGGGCAAGACACAAAAGATGAATAAGAGATGCAAGCAAAATCTAACAATAAGGTTAGAGCAACTTAATATGTCTTGCATCATCTTAAGAAAAGGGTTTGAAATCCTCAAATTAATTGAATCATAGAATGGGTCTTCATAAGTTGCCAAATTTTTACTTGAAATCACAACTTGAGAGATATGGGCAACTTGTGAATCTTCAATCTCATCAATTTTAAATAAGTCATATGGATTTGGGGATGGGGCTTCACAAGTGGGAGTTAAAATAATTTGAAAACTTAAAGCCTCATCCAAACCCTTAGGCACATCTTCCATAATGATAGAATCCGAGGGAGCATTCAAGTAAAATTCAATTTCGTCACAAATACGAGCATAGCTCCCCGGATCTTCATTAGACGTATCAATACTAACCGGAGTACCTCCCAATAAAACTTCAATTTCTTCACAATCAAGATCATAGGAACTCCGGTAAGTACTAGGCTCTTCTAGAGCACAAGACAAGTCTACATTCCCTTCACTAGTGGTAGCATCAAATTTGACCTCTAACTCATCACATGAGTGATTTCCATTTTGCGACTCCTCCTCACAAGTGTCACTATGTGAGTCATCCAAAATGGCTTCACTCATGTAATGGGTTGAAGATTCATCATCAAAAATATCAATCTCACTACCAATATCACTATCACATGCTTCTTTAGATTGTGCAAATGAGAAATGAATACAATCACCTATCCTAGTGGCAACAACTCCATCATCAAACACATCATCCAAATTTTGGTCTTCAATAGACTTGTGATGTGTGTGAGTGAGAACTTGAGACTCATATGATGGCGAGTCTTGTGAAGAGTAAGAGCTATATGCAAGAGACCCATCATCATGAGATTTTGAATATAACGATTCCACTTTATCGGCCAAGTGAGAAAATGCTTCTACTAGTTCTTTTGTGCCTTGAAAATATTTTTGCATTGTTTCCTCAAGAGAACTACTTATAGGCCTCTCTAGGTCCTCATTCATATAATCTTCCCTCTCAAAATAATTCACTCCTCTTGATTCACACGTCATATCATTATATTGATAAGTGCAAGAATCATGAGAGTAAGTGTTTGAGGGAGGTGATTGTGCACAAGAAGCATGAGATGTGTAATCTAGTGTCCTATTACCATGCCAAGAATAATCATTCTTAGGAAAATAATCACCATTTTTAATCGCACGTTCACGTATGGAACGCATTGATTCCTTAGAATGATTTCCATGACTAGTAAATGCACAGTAATAAGGAACACTAGGCCTCTCACCAAGTCCAAAATGTTCATGAGACATTTTTTTTTTCAAGCAAGTAGATGAGAGGTACTTGATGAATTTCACAAGCCCTCTTGAATCTCACAAGCTTAGATAACCACAATACAACTAGACAAAAATGTCAAAAACAAACTACTAATCAAACTAACTAAGAAAGAAAATCAAATCTAAAGCCTAGCCTCTCCCCGGCAACGGCGCCAAAAACTTGTTCGTGATAATTCCCAAGTATAGGAATATCGTTCTAAGTAGTACCCGAGTAAGAACGGGGTCGAATCCACAAGGAGAGGAGGTTTAGACAATGACTTGCAAAACTAGAAAACGACAAACTAAAGCAAGAAACACAAACTCTCAATGGCTTTAAAGCTTGCCAAGCTATTCAAATCCACCAAAATCAATTGATGGAGCAAGTTTGAGGTTTGAGTTTAAGAACAACGTAAACGACTACTAGAGCTACGATTCAAGAAACTAAGTGAAACGACAAGTAATGAGGGGCTAGGGATCATCGGTTTCTCTAGTGACCAATCCTCCTTTTACATTCAAGCCCGGTTCTCAAATTCGCATGTGTCAATCCACAAGACAAGTATCTCAAGAAGTGATTGCTCATACAATCCAACTCGCGACAAGAGAAGTGTGTAAATCCAACACGCTAATCAAGCACTAAAGAGGCTATTCAAATGAGATTCTCCAAATTTCAAGTGTTTCAAGCATCAACCATATGTAAACACACTTAGATGTTTCCACATGAGAGATCAAGCAACAAATGAGATTTGTAAATTCTCACTCAAATCACCTAACTAGAACTCGATTTCTCAAAGTTAGGATTGACGAGTTCCTCTCACTCAAATGCAACTTCAAATCAAACACGTCAAAAGTATTCGCACATCTACCTATTCAATGCATCAAATACTTCAACAAGAGAAATCTAAATATTGCACTAAGCATTCAAGTGAACCCAATTCAACCCATTCATCCTTGAAGTTCAACTTGACTCAATAGAGAGATTTAGACACTAGATAGTCCCAAATAACCCAAGCAAGTGAATTAGCTAAACATTATAAGAAATTCAAGAGAGATTGAGAGAAATTTACTTTCAATAATCAAAACTTGAATCACAATTGATGTCATACACTTGTTTTTTTGCCAATTCAACCTCAACACTTGATAAAAACTACAAGCAAAAGAGCCAAAACACAAGCTAAACTATCAAATAATGATGAACACCCTAACAAGCTACTGCTGCTACTGCTGTTGCTGCTGCTACAGCAAGAACTCAGCAGCAGCAAAGCATACACAGTGCTCAAGAACAGAGCACGAAACAGAGCTCAACAAACAGTACTGAATTCGTCAAAACCAGTCCAGAAATCCACTCAAATCCAACCTCCTCTCTCCCTCTCTTCCTCTTTCTCTGTTCTAGCTCAAGAACAACCCAGAAACTCAGAGAAATCAGAGAGAGAGAGAGGAGAAAACGAACCCAGAACAGAGTATGTATCACCGTCGGGTCCTAGAGAGAAGCCTCCAATTTCTTCAACTTCGAGTTATATAGATGCTAGGGATTTGTTTCGTGGCCCCCAAGGATCAATATATGCCCTCCAATTCTTCTCATTCCATCTCCTTCGTTGATTCTTGCTTCGTCCTTAAGAACCCTAGAGAATTGGGGGTTTCTTGTTTGCTTGATCTTGGGCCGAATTGAGGCTTGGGCTGGGTAGATATCGGGCTAGGGAAGAGAATGAGACCGTTCTCGCTTGATTTGGTGAAGAAACGAGGCTGGGGTGGAGCTTGTTGGAGCTTCGTCGAAGCTTCAATGGAGTCTGCTGCGTTGTTGCGTCGTTCTAACGCGGGGAGAGAGAGAGAGACCGTGAGAGAGAGCTGGGGGGTGAGCTGGTTTCGGGAAATTGCACCCGGCTCCCCCTAGCTTGCCGGAATGCTTTAAAAGGCCCGGATCATCTTTAAAATCTTCTGAAAATGACAATCTGACCCCCACTCCGTTAATTATCCTTCAAAATAGCCATTAAAACGTTTAGAATCTTGCACTAAGCTCCCCAAATCCGTTAAAATTACTTCAAACAAGCCCTTTTATGTAACTTTGTCCTTGCAAAGTGGCCTCTTGTCTTCTTAGACTTCACTTTTTGGCCTATATCTTCGAATATTCTTCCAACTAAGTCCTCAAAGCCCCCTTCTTGATGTCTCTTGGCCCCTCCAAAGCGTCTCAATTCATCATTCAAGCTCTCCCCTAGCTAGCCTCACCTACAAAACAAGATAAAAACACCCAAAGCTACGAAAACAAGCATAAGTCTAGAATTAGGGATATAACACGCATATAACACATAAAAGTAAGTTAAGAGGAGTTCACTAACCTACTAAAACATGCGATTTTATGTCGTTAACAGACCCTCCTTATCCGATTCATGCCAGAGAAGAAGCCTCAAAGGAAAAGGAACATGAAGTCTTTGATTCAGAGAAGACACCTCTCATGGTCCCCCAATCAAAGGGCATGATTCACCAGGATGCAGAGAAACCTAATGAGGTACCACTTCCATCTCCTTCTTCAGAACGTCCATTTCCATTACGTACTAGGAGGAAGAAGAAAGATTCAGAGGAATACATGCGCTTTCTGGATGTATTTTCTAAACGGCACATTAATATCCCGTTGATTGAGGCTCTTCAAAAGATGCGTAAGTATGCTCGGTTTATTAAGGATGCGGTCCTTGGAAGAAATCATTGGATGAGGTTCAGAGGGTAAACTTAATTGAACATGTTAGTTCATGTGTTTTTCCTGGGCTGCCCAAGAAAAAGAAGGATCCAGGTAGTTTTGTCATTGACGCTACATTGGGTGATGCCTACACTGGAAGAGCTCTCCGTGATGTGGGAGCGAGCGTGAATTTGATGCCACTGTCGGTATTCAAAAATTTAAGTGTGGGGGAGCCTCCGAAAACCTGGATCACTCTCCAATTTGCAGATAAATCATCCAAGAAAGCTTGTGGGATGATTTGGGGCGTACTTGTGAGAGTTGGGAGCCTGATAATTCCAGCTGACTTCGTCATACTAGACATGCCAGCCGGTGATGTGCCTATCATTCTGGGCAGGCCATTCTTGGCGATCGGTCGTACTCTCATTGACGTAGAGAATGCAGAACTGATTATGAGGTTACATGATGACATGGAGACATTTCGGTTCTTCAAACCGTCACCCCAGTGTTCATGGGAGTATCAACCAGGGGTGCCATTTGCTGTACAAGTGAAGCGCCAAATTACAGAATTGTCGCAAGCGGATCCACCTGATTACTGGGAAAGATATAAGCCATCAGCGGTGCACGCACATGAAGCAGTGCTTCAAATGCAACACATGAATGCTAAGCTGGAAGCGGCACAATGTGCCAGACCACCCTCGTGAGGTGGAAGAGGTAACATGGTCGGGCCGTCGACCTTAAATCACAAGCTCTTCTTCGGAGGCAACCCAGTGTAGAGTAGGATGTTATTTGTTTTCTTTTTATTTTAGTTCACCATTCCTGATTTTGAGAGGTGAGAGCGAGGCTGATGAGTTATCTAGTGTTTAAAGCAATAAATCTACCCCATTGTGCCATGGCAAATTTGACCCACATGGGGACTCTTGTGGGAGTTGGGGATTTTTCGTGCGTTTTTTTACAGGATGGAGCAATCTACCCCGGTGTGCGAGGCACATGCGACCTTAGGGGAGCTACAGTGTAGCCTGATGTAGCTTGGGGATTGCTCAAGTGATCTTCATCAGCGGAAACTGGCAACGGTACAATGGACCTCTTCTTGTTATATTTTCACGAACACGGTGCCCATGTAGTTCCGGGCACCGGAGGTATCTCTTACTCTCTCTACTTCTATGTTTTGAGCGATAACTGTTGTAATCCACCGCCTTACACATTTAAGCAATGAGTCATCCTATATAATCTCTAAATTCGTTGAGGACAATGAAATGCTTAAGTGTGTGTGTGTGGGGGGGGGGGGGTTGTGTATATTTTGCTAGCCTTGTCAGTTATGCATTGCCAGTTACATGTAGTTTGTGTCGTCTTGTGTAGTATGCGTGGTTAGTGTAGCGTGTGTTAATTCATCTTCCTATTGTGTTATATTGTGTAGATTATGCATTAGTTTGCACTTCTAATTTATTGAGTCCCCCTACCAATGGTTTGTGGTTAATCGAGTTGGCTAAAAGCATATAAAGTTAGAAAGAAAAAAAAATAGAAAAGTGGAAATATTGAAAAAAATATTTTTTTGAGAATAAGGGCAATTGATGAAGCTAAAAACCGAAGAGAGTTCAGTGAAAGAGTCTCTGAAAATAGGAAGCGCCATAGTAGGGAAAAATTTAGTTTTTAGTATCTTGCGCACCTATTTCACGAAAGGATGTCCCGCGTATTCAGGGAAAAGTGGAAAGAAGACGAGGGCATACCTTTAGTTCCTTTATTGTGCTAGGAGGATTTAGTCCTAGGGAGTTGAATAGTCTGTTTTCAAGTGGAAACTTGTGGCCTCTTGAAATATGGGGTGGACCTTCGTGTAGAGTCGGTTCCATGTGGTACGGTTGCCTCGGCCTAAGTGAAGTTGAGGGGCGTACACCACCATCCCTTAAGGTGGTTTCAAGAGTTAACTGAAAAAGCCCACACTTAGTTGCTCTAAATGCAGGGTTGAAAAAATTAAAAGAGAATGAAAAAAACAAAAGAATTAAAATCTTCTCTTGGATTAGATACGGAGAACAACCTAATGTGCCTCCGTTCACGCGGGGAATTTGGATCCAATTAGAGCGGCTAAGGAAAATTAAAGTCAAGCCGTATTACACGGAGTTGTGTCTCCCAACACAGGGACAATTTGCATTCAATGAAATAATGGCTAAGAGGGTCTAAAAACCTCAAATGACTCGGCGACGAAAGACTACAATAGGACTAAGGATGCCTAGACCCTCTGAGCTAAAGGACGTGCCCGGATCTTGGATTGAGTTTGATGGATGTTTGGGGACCCCTTAGTGAGCTTATGCGTAGGATCATTCTACTTCAATTTCTTGCTATTGGTTGTGAAATTTCAAAAGAGACTAGTGAGAACTTGATGATTTTGCTTCATGATAGCGAGATTACCCGATCTCTAAAGAACAAATATATGTGTTGTTTAGATGTTTTCATTGTGAGAGAACCGAGTTCCATTGTATAGAGCATGTAGATTGCATAGTCGTTTGTGTGAGTCGTTTGTGTCACATGGCTAGTTAATACATATGCAAAACGGTGGATCAAAAGATCATCGTGTGAGGGAAATTGAATGAGATTTTTCTCGAGACGCGCAAAATTGTATAGTGGGGGTATTTGATAACCCCGTTTACGGTGTTATATTTACAGTTGAAATCCTACCGTTTTATGTGATTTTCGGGAAAAGTACATGAGAAATAAGCTATGATATTGAAGTGTTTGAGTACTTGAGCTAGTTGTGTTTATTTGATTAATCCAGACATTTTCGAGTTGATTTGAGCTTTAATTGTCACATTTTACATCGGTATTTGTAGTTGTGTAATTCTCAGATACCGAAGGTTCAAAAGCGTGGAACGATGACGGAAGCGAACTTCAGAATGGAAAAAAGCTCAGGAAATTGGAGCAAAGACACGACTGATTTGGGAAGAGAAGAAACAAGCTGTTGCAACTCATCACCTAAACTCACAGACCTTAACCATCACCATTTCTCACCACTGTAGCAAACCAAAATCACCAACCCATAACAACAACCAAAGCCATGACCTTCACCAACCATCATTCCATCAAAACAACCTAATCATCACCATCATTACACCAATTTTTCTCCATGAACAAACCTGCACATCAACCTCACCTCAATGAATTCATCTACAACCTTCAATTACCTATCCCACCTCTTCACCATTACCACCCCAATTCAACAGTTAAAACAACCATCACCTTCAACCCAATGAAACCAAACAACTTGCTGTAACCTCTAACTCCCTGCTACGAATTTCTTCAACAAGTACCATCACCCACCAATATCACCAACCTAATACCCTATACAACTTGAAGACTCTCTGTTTCACAATCAGACCACACAACAACAATTACCAACTCTCACAGCCTCAACCACCATTACCACTGAGTTCATAAACTACCTCCCAATTCACCTCTAGCCACCTGCTCCCAAATACACCTAGTTCTTCTACATCGCCTTCGACTAATACACCCAACACCTATCTAAATCACCAACTACCATAGCTGATGCCAACCACAGACCCATCAGTGCAAACCCAGAACCCACTTGCAACAGAAGCAAAACAGAGGCGAAGAAGCACAGAAGAAAGCCAACAAGCACCGCAAGAAAGCAGCGCAAAAGAAGAGAAGGATTGCGCAACAGGGAAGACTCACGAGAGAGAAGGAGACTTAAGCAGAAGTTGGGGACGAAGACGAGAAAGACTACAGAGATCGATTCTTAGTTTGTTTCTTCTTCCATCTCTAATATTTTATGGAGAATCTTGTTTGTTTTGTTACGATTTCTATTAGTAGCTAGACGTTTTGCTAAGCTTCTCTAGAGAGCCTAGGGTTCTATGTAGACGATTTTTTTTCCGGATTTTTGGAATTTTTTCATGCGTATGAGTTTGATTCTATCGAATTGATGTTTAGTTTCTTGGTCGTGTTATTGATTCTAGCCTATTGACACGGCTAGATTATGATTTGATAATCATGAGACTTAGGGTTTATTCGTGAATCAATATCTTGCTTAATGTTAATTTCTGTTATAGTTATTGTTCATATACTATGCTTAATCCTTGGCAAGAACGGAGTGATCAACCAGACTTGTTAATTAGCTAGCGAGTGCGTGAAAGCGACTTATACCTAGTTGTGATGAGATATGAGCAACAATCCTGAATCACTGAGACGGAGAAGAGAATTGTGTAGGATTGGCCTTAGTGGGTAGATTCGGTAGGTGAGATTTGACTGTTTCGTGCAACGGTGGACCGAAAGGACGCGTTGTCGTGCAATTCGTTAGCCTACTAGAACGGACCGGTAGACACATGAGACCGATAGGAGATTGTAGTCGACCGAGATGTAGAACAACCTGAGATCGATAGGAGATGGTCAGTGCTATTACCCGACTTAGTTAGAATAGAATTAACGTGTTACTTAGCTAAACCGAAAATCGTCTACAGCCCTAGGTGATCTAGAGATTGCCTTGTTTCTCCGTAATTGTTTTAATAAAATGAAAATCCAAAAATATTAGTTTAGTTGTTTATTTTATTTCAGTCACTTGTTTGAGGGTGGCAAATGTTTAAATCACAATCTCTTTATCCCAGTTACGGTACTACAAATTTATCGCTTAATTAAATAATATCAGGTCTGTCCTCGTGGAATCGATAACTGGGGGTTGAAATACCACCCCTATATTACTTGACCGTGCACTTGCGCATACGCGTTAAGAAATCCCGTCATCGACATCTGTTAGCAAAATGACTCCTCGAATATAAGGAACATGTTACACGACCTATCACACATCAAACCCGTCTCCAACAGTATCCTATTCCTCCTTTCTGGTACAACACTGTGTTGCAGAGTGTGGGAATGGCCAACTGCCTTACTATTCTTTTCATCACATAGCTCACGCTCAAGTAGATACTCGCAGTCTCGTTCTGTCCTAAGAGAGATTTTCTTGTCAAGATGGTTCTCTACCTTTCATAGATACTATTTTGAATCACTCTTTGTGCCTTCGGCCATGTGACATAAAGTACACATAATTGAGACGCGAATAGTCATCTACGAATGCGACGGAACAATAAGCACCATGTCGTAGCTCTAACAAGTAATGCAACACAATAAAAAAATGAATAAGATATAAAGACTCGAAAGTCCTTACTGATTAACTGAATGATTTGCGTTTCACCTTTCTTGTAAGGCAAGAATCACATATATGTGAGGGTACCTTGGAGAACAATCCAAATCATCTTTTCATGTCACATGTGTTTAAATCTAGCGTTCCATCCATAAGACTCTAAGTCACTAGTCCTAAGTCACCTGGAGCGTGAGCGGGAGCGGGAGCAAAAGCGACAAATTTTATAAATATTGTATTTGAGAGCGTCATGAGAGTGTGTATATAAGTTATATATTTAATATGATTGTAAATATAAACATATCAAATACTGAACTTATATGTAATCTTCATTTGGCGACAATAATTACCAAGGTTATACATGAGACAAGAACCTATGATATTGAAGAATGTAATGGGAGTTCAACTTAATTGAGTTTTAGGAAAGAGAATGTGATGTATATTGAGGCAACGGGCTATATCAGGAAGGGGTTGGTGAGTGCATTTTAGTTAAAATTTTCATTTGACGTAGTTTCAAATGGACTTGGTACTTAGTAGTGAGGCCAATTGCTCAATAAGTATAAAGCGCTGGTGTAGATAGTGCTTTCTGAGCAGACAGATCTTAGCCACGTGGCAATCATCCAGCACACCATATTGTGCTCCACACACACAGGATCACCAGCCGCGCTGATCCACGTGGGGGCTGCGAGACAAGGCCCTCGCATACCACTGCACGGGACTTGTAGGGACTTAGTGGTCTGGAGGCTAGAGTAAGTCCTGTCGCGTGCGAGCCAAGCCCGCGCGCGACCTTTAGTAACTGCTTTTGAGAGATTTATGGCACGAGCTCCATAAACTCGGTCAAACCCGGTCAACCCCATAACGGTTCCGGTATTTGCGCATAACGTGCTGTAACGGTCCCTATATACGCGGACGAATGTGCCGTTGTGGTTAAGCTAATTAAGCCGCCATTGATGGGCGCATTAACCAAACTACAACGGTCACATTCTCCGTTATATATAGGACGTTAACCTTTCCATACAAAAAGGGAGGACGCACCAGACATAAGCGGAAGCTCTGCCAAACCCCTGTCTCTCTCTCAGACAGTGCTACTGCCTTACTCTCTCCCTACACACAACCCAACACTTCGTGTGCCATTTTCTATTCTCTGCATTTGGTGTACACGAAGTTCTCTCTACAGGATTCTCCTGTGCACAGCTGGTAAAAGCGCACCTTAAAATTTTTCGCAGCAAGGATTATAGGCGAATTCAAGCTGAAAGCGCCGAAGAGAGGACTGTGAGCGGGAGAAAATCCCCTCCCATGAGTTTTAGGTGATTCTACAAGTGACATCCAAGGATTCCGAGGCGTCATATTGCTGGAATATAAAAACGCATCATGCATTCGTGATATTACCAGATCCAATGTCAAACTGTGAACATTTTTTTTACTTCTATCGCCTCAAAGATAAGCCTTTTGGATCCATGAATGAAAACCTATAGCAGACACTATTCCGAACTGGGGCCTTATCTCTGGTCCTAGGAAACCTATTGCCCCCTTTGTGTTTCCCAGTCTTGGGCTATTGGTTTTAGGCTGCTATTGCCCCTAAACATCCTTTTACTTACTATTTTCTTTGCCTCACGGTCTTAATACCGAGCTAGGGTCTGCATCTGCAATTGATACTTCACTAACAACCTTAACAATCTCTAACCGCTTAGACTTCTGAAGTATGCTGTACTAGTGTTCTTTAGCATCCCGTGGTTGCTTAGATCCTATAACCAAGTGATGGTCAATCTTATCAGAACATCTTGACACTCATAAAGTGTGTCATATAGGTCTTCATTGCACCCATGAAACGTGGTAGAGATCGCAACAAATATATTTATTGCTAATCAAATAAATCATTCCTGACAGCATTTAACTCTATCATCATAAATAGCATGGCTCTCAGACACTTTCGTCGAGTGCTCATCATTATGATATGAGTCAGAACTCATAGTTAAGACGGGATTTACGGGTTATCACTCACTATCAATGCACCAAATGATTAAGGTAGACCCAAACTCTTCTTTGATCAGTTCCTACAATCTTTGAATTTTAATGTGGTCTTGAATTATCGATGAGTTAATTTCCTCACCTTGGCATAGTACGATCTATGACATTGTCTTGTTTGCTACCTCCCACTATTGTTTAGTCTTTAGACAATGACTATGTGCTGTTGTGATAACTAATCGGCACATCTTCGACCATTTGTAGGTGGTCCGACAACCTATGCCCATCAAATGATACATAGTTCGATGATACGTCACGTCGTTGTTTTCACCATTAAGCTCTCACAATTGCGATTTTGATACGATTGATTGAGACATAACTAGGAAATTAGTACTAGCATTTAACGTAGCTCAAAAACATGAGACACTGATTAAAACTTAATAGTGTCACATAAGGACTCCACCAAAACCTAGTAGCAATTCTGGAATCAAATAGCTCCACTTATGATTCCCTATTAATTTTTATCATGTTTACTAACGTGAGATCTTTTGTTTTAGTTCTTTTTAGCATGCGAGATAAACAAGTATATTCAATCATACACAGTTAAGAAAAAAAATAAAACAAGCATAAAACAAATATGCATGGATGTGGCCCCTAAGGTGTGCACTCTCATCAATGATAATACGTCTTGTTCAAATCTTGAATTCAACTTCTTGCATCCTCGTCTCTTGAGAAAACCTCTGTCATGAAGTCGTTGACACTTCTTTGCTCCATGAACCATGCTCCATGTTTCTTGGTTTGGTCATCTATTTGAAGCCTCTATCTTCTTTCTTTACTATCTTATTGTTAATAAGAACCTCTCTAGAGGCGAGTGGTTGAGAAGAGAAGATAATAGAGTATGTAGAAAGGCACGACATGCAGTCCGTATTTCGATTACATAATAAAACTAAATCATAAATAATATAAAAATCACATCTAAGCCACATCCATGCACCAAACACATCCATTCAACTCACAATAATATATAAAACAGAATAATGACAATTCTAAAATTTTCTAGAAATTTCTATAATTAAATTGTAATTACAGGAAATTAATAAGAAATAATCTAATTACTCAAAATAATCAAATCACGCTACAAACCTCCTATAGTCTCACCATCTCTTGTAGACAGTAGGGAAAAATAGTCAGTCTCCAGAAAAATATAGGGCTGAAAAAGTGTGTTTAAGGTCGACTAATTACCTCAAGAAGTGTGCTAAACACTAATTATTTAATATGAAATTATTCGAGATTTTCTGTTTTTCCGAAAGTTATGAAAAAAAACCCAAAAATAAGAATTCAATTTGGAGTACCAAAAAAATTGGATGAAAAATGGTAGCTAGAGGGGGCCGCAAGCGTCTCCGTGCGTGGGCGCGCCCGCCTCCCTCACGCGCTGACCTCTGACCAAGCCACGCCAGCACGTGCTAATTAGAAAGCCACATAGAAGTTTAGCTCGCAACACATGTCTTCCCACGTCAGCACCTAGGCTGATTGTGCATGCCACATCGGCTTGCACGTCAGTTGTCATGTGATAGCCACAAAAGTAGTCCGTTGACATGGCAATGCCACGTCTTACCTAGCGCCACATCAGCAGTCGCCTCATGTCCGGTAGCGCGTGCGGCGCGTGGGGGCGTGTGGCCACTTGAGGATGCCGTCGTTTTCATGTGAGCCTTCCTGTGCACTGTTTCTGATGATTTTTATATCAGCGATCTAGTCTCGTCATCCTGATCCCGATTATGTGTTCAAATCCCAATTTAAAAAAGATTGAAAAACTCTATTTAATAATCAGATCTAAACAGTCCAGTTTGATACAGTTTTAAGAATTACAACATTGATATCTTTCACTAAGTTTGTCCAAAAATAGAATCCTATATTTCTGGTCCTCGTGAAATTATCCAAGCAACGGTAAAAGATTCGCCTACTGAAACTAAACACTCATAAAATGTATTTAATAGGCCAGTTTGGGTTCAGGTTACGAGTCACAATATACAAGTCTAGGGATCTCATACCAATGAAGGGAAATAAAACATAAACAACATGGATCTAAACGCATAATTGAAAGCGGATGATTCACGCGTTTACCTATTTCTCGATGAGTAGCAATGGATGAAGATCATTGTTGTTTCTTGTACTCACATTCCTTGCGCTCTCAGCAGTCTAGCGCGAATCTCTAGGGCAAACACTGTGGTTCACCCCAAGTTCCACCTTTGAATGATTGTGAGAGAAATTCTAGGGCTCCTAGAACTATGAATAAAGTGATTTATTCTTCCATTCTAATTTAATGGGTTATCTGTATCTATTTATAGACAAGCTTCTAGCTTATTGCAGACTACCCCTTGGGGTTTGTGTCAGATAAGAAGCACCCACTACGAGCTCTACACATATTTTTCTAACAAATAGAAAAAATCCAAAATTTCATTGTAAATAGCATCCTATCGTTTAGATGGCTAGAGTAAATTAACAAATTTTACTGTTGTACCCATCACCTGAGGTCACATGATGGACCGTATTACCCATCTCGTGATACTATTATAGAATATTTTGTTAATTTAATCTAACCGTCTGAACGATTGGAGGTTATTAATGTAAAGTGCATGAGGTTTTTCTATGGAAATGGAAGTGCTTGAGGTTTAGTGTCGTAACTGTTAAACTGCAACAGGTTTCACAATATTTTTACACTAGGCCACTTAAAATCACAAGCGGAAAATTTCATAACAGTGTTTCATACGGGCTTCATCGACACACTTGACGGACCACATAGCAATTATTGAGGATCAGAGAGGAGTTAGTGGAATGTGGACTCATCTTCTTAAAAGGTTTGAGCTAAGCTGAAGGAAAAGTTGAGCAAAGGGCAGGGTCAATGGTCAAAGGCAGATTAAGTGATGCATCGGTTTCTTAAAGACCAGATGAGGGTTAAAGAGGAGCTTATGAGCTTGCACATAAGTAGCGCGCCATAGATTATGTGTTATACTCCATATTCCGCATAGGGGTAGTTTCGTAATTTGACAAGTGAGACGATACACATTTTATTTACGATTAGATTCTAGTAAGATACTTCCCAAAAACAATTTTGCGTCAAATTTCTTAGAACTTTATCTATCAACCCAGTATAAAAGAAATTATGGCTGGTACTGTTCACTTGGTGTTTCACAAATTACCTTCCTGCCCCCTCACGTCCATGAGTGTTGTGGGGTGGTGTAAGAGCATTTTGGTCAGTAACCAGCCATAGGTAAATATTATGCGTGTTACTGTTCACTGGTTTGTACCGAAAATACGTTCTTTCCCCTTTACTTTGTGAGTGTCTGCTGGGTGTTGTCAGGGCATTTTGGTCAGTTACTAGCCATAACTTGATAGATTGATGGTTTTGTGGAAATTACTTCATCGTCCCTTTGTTCTATGTTTATGTGTGGTGACGGTTAGGGTATTTCCGTCGGTCCCTATGTGGTACGTGTGTTATGCTTGGTTCGTGTTCCCAGAAGTACCTTTCTGCCCCTCGCGTCCATGAGTCTCTGTTGGGTGGTTTGAGGGCATTTTGGTCAGCAACAAGGAATAATTTGGAGGATTGATGTTTGTTTGGAAATTACCGCTTTCTCCCTCTGTTCCATGTCTCTATGTGGTGAGGGTTGAGGGTATTTCTGTCAGTCCCCATGTGGTAGGTGTGTTTGGTCGTGTTTTCTTTGTTCCGACTGAGGTAATGGTAATGGCGCAAGTGGGATGAGCTTTGCTCTTTCTGAGATTGTGTGAGTGGTAGTGGTGTGACGTGGAAGTCGGAAAGTGAAGCAGGTCGCTGTTTCCGTCTGCATCTACAAATATAGCATGGTTTCTATTAGCAATATGCGTGGTCTGGATTATATGTTGGTGAGTTTGGTTCTCTCTCTCTCTCTCTCTCTCTCTCTCTCTCTCTCTCTCTCTCTCTCTCTCTCTCTCTCTCTCTCTTCTTTGTGGGTGGAGCTTTTCAATTACTGGTTTCTTTCCAGAGGTGTTTGTTTGATTTTGTCGATTGTGGTTGTTTGGTGTGTTATTTTTTTTTTGGAGGTTTCACATCAATTACTTACCCCATTTTCTTGCAAAATTCTGTGTTCGATTCTTCCTGTTGGGTGGTGTAGGCTGTCATGTGTTTTGCAGTGTTGTCTTTTATAGGTTTCTAGGGGAACATTTGCTGCTTGCATGGTTTTTTCGTGGACTACTTACCATCAATTTTGGATTTTTGTAGTTGGTATAGGGTTTGATGTAGTGTTTATGGGTTTTTTTTTATTTTGTGCATATGTTGGGTTTTCGGATGGTTGGGCATGTGTAATTTATGGTTGCATGCAGGGAATTATTGGTGAATAGAGATTGGATGGTGGTGTTGGTGTAGGTGCATGGGATGTTGTTGTTGGTTTAATTTTTTTACAGTATGGAAATAACATGGTTAATTGGTTGAGGTTGATATAGCAAAACTATAAAGGCTTGGTTAATTTGATGTTTTACATTGGATGGTGCATTTCTTATGGTTATATTTGTGTTTGTGTTCTTTTGCAAGTGTAACTTCGGTTTTGTTTTTTGGCAAGTTTTCGTGTTCACATCTGTCATCAATACTCGGTACGTATTCATATTTGGTGAAATTGCTGTTCTAAATTTCTCATCATTTCCTTATGGTTATGTTTCTGGATGTGCTGTTTTGTAGGTGTTCCTCCATCGCTACTTTCTGCAGCGTTGTTCTGCTATTCTTTGTTTCGAACCCCTGGTGCGTATTGTGTGCGATTCTATTGAACTCTGTTTCTTTTTGTTTAGTATGTTGATATGGTTGTTATATACTTTTATTTCTTCTTGGGGCTCTGGGTTTAATTTGTTGCTATTGTTGTTATATATTGTTGTGTGAGGTGACACTTGTTTAGGGGTTCTGCGCAACGTTTACCTGTTCTTTTTTGGATGGCAATTTCTTGTGTATGTTATTTGCACACTGCCAGTTATGTTATAGTCCTTGAAAGATGAATATTGTGGGTTAATTCTCGGCTGTGCTATTCTACGAAGGAAATTAGGTGGGGTATAAAGGAAGGGTAATTATACGTGAATGTAAATCTTTTGTTTGGCGTTGTGTCACTGAATAAATCTTACATGTGCTATATTATGTTACATACTGCCTTTAGTTTAGGGATGTGTTCTGGTAATTTGGCCAAACATCCTAGGCATCATGGTGCGTCGCTGTTAAGGGTACGTGATGCTCTTTCGAGTCCCTTCTTCAGAGCGCAGGTTGCACGATAAGATGTCGTGACGTCGTCTGAAATAGTGAATGTTGTGAGAACATCGGCTGCACTGCAGCCTCAGTGTTGTTCTGTTAATAACTGGTACACAAGTTTGGATGTGTACAATCGTGCCTAGTTTAATGCATCAGATTATTTCCCTCCATCTCATCAGGCTCGCTAGTGGTTGGGTCACTGTTGGTTTCTACATCCCTGCAACCTCTGCAAGTGTGTTCTAATGTAACACCTGTTCCATGTGAGAATCTTAATCGAGGAAGTTGTAATAGCAATGTGGCCATGTCACCAGGTACCTCTGTTGGTCAGTCTAGCAGTCATGGTAATGCTGTGTCGCCGCCGCCTAGACTTCTTCATAAGTCTTTCCCTTGCTTTAACATTTTTCCTTTAACAGTGTATCTTATACTGTTTGTTGGTTGGTAATGCCATTCCATTTGTGATGCAGGTGACAGGCGTACCAGTGGTGCGTTGTCTTCAGGGGCCTCTGGTGCTATTCAGAATCCCTTGTACAGAGAACATGTTGCAAAATCAGATGGAGCCTCGTCATCCGGTTCTCGTGTGGGCGCTGCTGATTCCGCAACTTTGAGTTCTGCTCGCGGTAGGCAGGGAAATAGAGTTGCGCCCATTCTGCCGAATTCTCATTTTCCCAATGGTATTGGTTCTGCCGTTCCGACTGTTGGTGTCAATAGTAGCTCTGCTGTTCTGATATCTTCTGAACCGATGAATGTTGTGACAAATAGAGCTGCATTGTAGCCTGAGGTTGGTTCCGTTGCTGATGAATCCGTTTCTTTTCCCTGCATCTCGTCAGTTCCACCAGTTGTTGGGTCGCCGTTGGCTTCTTCATCCCTGCAACCTCTACAAGTGTCTTCTAACGTAGTACCTATATAGTGTGGGAATATTAATGGAAGGAGTTGTTGTAGTAATGTGTGCACGCCATCAGGTATCAGTGTTGGTGAGTCTAGCAGTCCTGGTAATGGTGTTTGACCGTCGCCCAGACCACCTCGTAAGTATTCGACATGCTCTAACGTTTTTCCTTTATCAGTGTATCTTATATTGTTTGTCGGTTGACAATGTCATGGCCTTTATGATGTATGGTTGAGGCGAACCCATGGTACGTTGTCATCAGAGCCACCTAGTGTTGTTTGGAATCCTTTTTTCATAGAACATGTTGCATGATTAGATGGGGTGACGTTGTCAGATTCAAGTGTGGGTGCCACTGCTGCGAGAACTTCGAGTTCCACATGCGGTTTACGGGGAAGTAGACATGTGCGTATTCTGCCAGATTCTTGCTTGCCCAGTGGCATGGTTTCTGCTGTTCCGACTACTAGTGTGAACAGTAGATATGATGTTTCAATTTTTTTCTGAACTGGTGAATGTTGTCACAGCATCAGCTACATTACAACCTATCATGTGGGAATTTAAACCGATGGATTTGTGATAGCAATGTGGGCACGTCATCGGGTACTACTGTTCGTGAGTCTAACAGTCGTGGTAATGGTGTTCCGCTGCCACCGAAACCAATGCGTAAGTTTTTTCCCCGGTCTAATGTTTTCCCTCTATCAGTGCACCTGTTGGAATAGATGCCCTAGAGGCAATCATATATTTAGTATGAACATTGTTTTTGGCTAGAATATTATTTATTATATATTGTGATATTTAAGATAATGAAGTCCTTAGATACAATGTGGTGTTTATCTTAAATATCCCTAGTCCACTATATTGATTAATAGGACGATCACATATAGACTAGTATGTGTGTAGATTGATATGGAGATATCAAGTCTAACACATGGGTATGCATTAGGAGCAATGGCATACTGGATTGACCCACAACGAGAATGATACATTAGATTAAGTTAAAGTCACAATCGCTTCTCGTAGTCCTAATATAATTGCAATCCTTAGACTTAAAGTCACTAGATACTCTAGTTGTGGAATATGGGGCTTTGATGTTATCACACGTTACACCGTAACTGGACAATTATAAAGATAGCTGTCGGGCATGATAGGAAGCAGGCTTAGAGATCGTAGTGATGTATAGAGGCTTTGTCCCTCCCACATAATGGGAGTAAATATCCACGACCACTCGAGGGATGAGGCTTATTGAATGTCTGGCCAGACCTAGATAAATCAATATGGAGATATTGATGTTATCTGCTTGCATAAGTATATTCCCAGGATCGAGGAACTATGGATTGGATATACGAGTGTGACTATTTATGTCTCGTGTCTAATCCGGATATGGAGACAAAGGGCTAGTGCAATATGAGATATTGGGCACAAGAGGTTTGTCGGGATCACTGACTATTTCTATTAGTTGGGTGGCATGCATGTGTTGCTAGACACCGCTCCATGTTAGTAATAAGTTACTACCAACTAAGTAGAAACCTATGGGGTCACACGTCAAATAGAGTAGAACTAGATTTGGGATTAATTAATATGATTAATTAATAAGAAGGATCATTATGCAACACCTTGCAAACTTAGTAGGACTAATTTGCAAGGAAGGGACTAATCCAAGTTCATGTAGAACTAGGAAGGACCTTTATGTAGTTAAGAAGGAGTTGTTGGACTATATAAAGGAGGCTCTAGCTTCCTTCCCACTTAATGTTAATTTTATTAGACATAACAAAAGAGAGTGGGAGAGAGCAAAATAGAGAGAGAGCAAGACAAGCCTAGAGGCGACCGCCCCTAGGCCCCCGCCCCTTCCCGTCGGCGCCAAAGGAGGGCCGAACCTCTCCTTGTCCCTCGATGTGTGATTCCTTCTTCCCTCTTCCTCCGGTTCAAGCTAGCACTTGTTGAAGGAAGAATCTAGATCTGACCTCTAGACGTGGATCAACCATAGAGACAAGGACATCATTCTTTGTGTGATCTCTCAAACCAAAAGGTACACAATTACTATGTCCCTTATAATGTTATGATGTATCTTCCTGTGATCTTTGGTGGGCTTTGAGTAGGATTAAATTTTTGTTATTCCGCTGCGATACCAACGTCAAAACCCAACAGTGGTATCAGAGCCACAGGTCGTAGAGCATAACATGATTTTATGTGTTACAATTTCAGTTCATACATCGTATTATTGTTATTACGCGAAAACTGAAAATAATTGGCATAGTATATGAATTTGATTCAATATAAACAAGATCTAATTTAACTTTGGATGTTAGAATTAATGATTTTAATCACATAGGATGTGAATTATTGGGTTCTTGAAAATTAGGGTTCATGGGCACATAGTTGAAAAGGAGTTTTCAATTATGGAAACAATGTTATGGAAACATCCATAAAAGGAAACAACCATGCTTGGGCAACAAGGAAGAAGGGAAGGAGGCTAGGGCCGAAAACCTTGCCGTCCGCCCCCTTCCTTGCTCCCCAAGCAAGGGCCGCGGGTCACATGAGGCAGCCGGCCTTGGGCCGGGCCCAAGTGGCGGGCGGCGGTCCTTGGGGTTCGGCCTAGGCTTAGGTGGGACCCCTTGGACCGTTGTAACCCTAATTACCCAATCTAATTATAATTGAACAAGCGCGTTAAAAATTGGTTTTAACTGTATTATGTGCTTTGTTTCATGGTGGATGGATATGGCCTAGGATTGTGGATGTTTATTGCTTTGTTGTTTGGTTTACGGCCTGCGAGCTGATCACATTAATGTAATAATTAATTAGGTTTTACGGCCCGCGAGTCGTCTTTTCTCCTCGACATGTGAGGCTTTTATTATTTATTTACTCTAGATGTTAGGTTAGAATTAGAAATATTTAGATGATAGCCAAGAGCATGGAGAAGAAGATCGGAGAACCAAAGAAGCCAAAAGATAAGACGACACCCTCCTAGGCGCGCGGCTATGGTGGAGCACATGGAGATGAGCTTGTCACTTTAGGGCAATTGGATATTATCATTGGCTTGATAATATCATAGTCTAGGGTTCATATCCATGCCACGTTTTTTTATTTTGTGGATGTTTATTATATATGTCTTGTTATTTATTTTTGTGTGTATGGCGATACCAGCAAAACGTTAACAAGATAATAATAAACAAGTTTGGTCTTTTATTGTGGATTGCCCAATCGAAATAAGTAGATCCTGTTGATAGGATCAAACAAACAAATTAAGAAAAAATTAAATCCCTCAATTAAATATTGCGTTTTGCCTTCTCTTGCCAAAACACCCTTCCTGATCAGGGTTCATTAAAATTCGGGCTTGCCAAATCAAGGCAATTTTAATTTACCATGGTGTGTTGCGGACGACACAAGCTAGTAATGTGTGTATGTTGAAGCAAGAGGTTGGACGCAACTAGGTAAGATTCAATTGGATTGATGAGCCTAGAGGCATGACAATTATGTGTTAACCATGGAATAAAGAATAAAGAGTTATTCACTTAATTGGACCAAGAGTTGCATGTGATGCAATTGGAATGGTTCCTACCTAAATAACCTATTCTTGGGTGACTTGCCAAAGCAAGCTCAAGAAGAAGTGAAAAAGGAATCTTGGACCTACTAGAAAATATAATGATATTTTCTGCATTAATGGTGAGGGCTATTAATCCGAGAAAAATAGTGGGAGCTATATTTGATGATCTAGACATTGTTGAATATAGTTAAATAGTTCAAAATACTAAAATTGCACATTTCTCGTTTTGTAGAATTTCAAATGGAAAAAAACAACGCAGTGACTTTATCCCTACGATCTGTCCTTGAGAAGGATAAACTGTCTGCAACGAATTTCCTTGACTGGTACAGAAACTTAAGGATTGTCCTTAAGCAAGAAAAGAAGTTGTACGTCTTGGACACTCCAATTCCAGAACCACCACAAGATGAGTCTGTTCTAGCTGAAGTGAGGGCACGTCAGAAACATATTGATGATTCTAATGACGTGACTTGCCTCATGCTTTTTACCATGACTGCTGAGCTTCAGAAGCAGCATGAGAACATGGAGGCCTATGATCATACACTTGAAACAATCATTTCAGGAATAGGAAAGGAATGGGAGCTATGAGGTGACTAAAGCATTATTCAAGAGTAGTCTTGCAGAGGGGAATCCAGTAGGGCCTCATGTGCTCCGAATGATCGGGTACATAGAGAACCTTGAAAGACTAGGATTCCCACTAGGCCAAGATTTGGCAACTGATCTTGTCTTGCAATCGTTGCCTGACAGTTATAATCAATTCATCATGAACTATAATATGAATGAGACCAGTAAGACTCTACCAGACTTGTTGAACATGCTAAAGACAGCAGAACAGAGCGTCAACAAAGGCAAGGGCAAGGCCATAATGATGGTGCATAAGAAGAAGTGCAAAGGAGTGGCCTCTACTTCCAAAGGAAAGCGCAAGAAAGTTGCGAAATCCAAGGAAGCCATAAAGCCTAGTGGAGGCGTGGCTAAAGGTGAGTGTCACTACTGTAGCCAGCCGGGTCACTGGAGAAGGAATTGCCCTAAATATCTGGAGGATAAGAAGCTTGGAATAGTGATTCCACCACCACCAGGTATTTATGTTGTAGACGCCAATCTTTCTGTTTCTTCATCTTGGGTATTAGATACTTGATGTGGTTCTCACATTTTTCGAAATGTGCAGGATTTGAAAAGAAGTAGAAGATTGAGTAAAGGGGAGATAGATCTGCGCGTCGGGAATGGAGCAAGAGTTGCTGCGTTAGCTGTAGGCGTTTATGAGCTATCTTTGCCTTCTGGACTTATCTTAGAATTAGACAATAGCTTTTATGTGTCTCCTATGAGCAGAAACATGATTTCCATTTCTTGTTTGGACGAGAAGGGTTTTTCTATTTCAATAAAGGACGAGTGTTGCTCCATTTATTTTGATAGTATGCACTATTTTAGTGCGCATTTGTCTAATAGACTGTATATCCTTGATACGAATAGTCCAATCTATAACATAAATACTAAAAGGATTAAAACTAATGATTTAAATCCTACATATCTATGGCAATGTCGTTTAGGCCGTATAAATGAGAAACACATATCTAGACTCCATAGGGATGGACTTCTAGACTCATTTGATTTAGAATCATATGAGACATGTGAATCTTGTTTATTAGGAAAAATGACAAATTCCCCTTTCAACAAGAAAGCAAAGAGGACTAGTGACTTATTTGCGCTCATACATACTGATGTGTGTGGACCATTTCCCACGCCTGGCAGAGGTAGTTACACCTACTTCATCACATTTACTGATGATTTCAGTAGATAGGGATTAGTATACCTTATGAAGGCCAAACTCGAATCCTTTGAATTGTTCAAAGAATTCAAGAATGAAGTAGAGAAGCAACTTGGTAAAAGTATTAAGGTTCTACGATCGGATCGTGGAGGAGAATACTTGAGCCAAGAGTTTGATGAATATCTTAGAGAGTGTGGGATAGTATCCCATCTCACTCCACCCAGAACACCACAATGGAATGGCGTATCCGAGAGGAGAAATCGCACGCTATTGGATATGGTGTGATCTATGATGTCTGAAACAGATCTTCCTATATAATTTTGGGGACATGCTCTAATGACGACAACTTTTACCATTAACCGTGTTCCATCCAAATCAGTCATGAAGATACCATATGAGATATGGACTGGTAAGCGTCCCATAGTGTCGTTTATGAGGATTGGGGCTGCGATGTCTATGTAAAACGTTTACAAACAGACAAGCTTGGACCCAAAGCGGATAACTGTAAATTTGTGGGATACTCTAAGGAAACTGAAGGATATTATTTCTACAATCCCACCGAGAACAAAGTGTTTTTTGCTCGGACCAGCGCGTTTCTAGAAAGATTGTTTGTCTCTAAAGAAGCAAGTGGGAGGGCTGTAGAACTTGAAGAAATTCAAGAACCACAAATCACTGAAACGATGATGGAACATGAACAGGAACCGCAAGTAGTTGTGGAAGAACCCGTTTAGGTAACACAGGAACTCCGTAGATTAGGGAGAGTGCGTCATGAGCCAGAGAGGTACGGACTTCTCGTGACTGAACCCGATGACGTACCACTCATGGACGATGAGCCTGCAACCTACAGAGTGGCCATGAAAGGCTCGGACTCTAAGAAGTGGCTAGAGGCCATGATATTCGAAATGGATTCCATGTACACCAACAAAGTATGGACTTTGGTGGAACCACCCGAAGGGGCTCGGCCCATAGGGTGCAAGTGGTCTTCAAGAAGAAGACCGACATGGATGGAAACATAGTTTCCTATAAGGGGCGATTGGTAGCCAAAGGGTATAAACAGATTCATGGTATTGACTATGATGAGACCTTTTCACCAGTCGCCATGACTAAATCCATTCGAATCCTACTTGCTATTGCAGCATACTAGGACTATGAGATTTGGTAAATGGATGTCAAAACAGCGTTCCTTTATGGGAACCTCCTCGAGGATGTGTACATGTCACAACCGGAGGGTTTTGAGGATCCAGAGAATGACAATAAAGTCTGTAAACTGCAAAGATCCATTTATGGATTAAAGCAAGCTTCTAGGAGTGGGAATCGACGTTTTGATGACGCAGTCAAAGAGTTTGGCTTCATCAAGAATGAAGATGAACCTGTGTTTACAAGAAGGTTAGTGGGAGCTCTTTAGTATTTCTGGTCTTGTATGTGGATGACATACTAATCATTGGCAACGACATTCCTACTTTGCAATATGTTAAATATTGGCTAGGAAAGTGTTTCGCAATGAAGGACTTAGGAGATGTAGCCTACATACTTGGTATAGAGATCTATAGAGATAGATCCAGAAGGTTGCTCGGCCTATGTCAAAGTACATATATCGACAAGGTGTTGAAGAGGTTCAACATGCAAGATTCTAAGAAGGGATTCTTGCCCATGTCGCATGGATTCACTCTTTCTAAGAATGACTATCCCTCAAATGAGATTGAGAAGGACCACATGAGTAGGATACCCTATGCTTCGGCCATAGGATCCATCATGTACGCCATGTTGTGTACTAGACCAGACGTATCATACGCGTTGAGTATGGTGAGCAGATATCAGTCCAATCTGGGTGAGAGTCACTGGATTGCTGCCAAGAACATCCTAAAGTACTTGATAAGAACTAAGGATGCGTTCTTGAAATTTGGAGGTAAGGAAGAGCTAAGTGTAAAGGGTTACACTGATGCAAGATTTCAAACCGACAAAGATGACTACAGATCGCAGTCTGGATACGTGTTTTGCCTGAATGGAGGAGGTGTGAGCTGGAAGAGTTCCAAGCAAGGGACAGTTGCTGATTCTACAACAGAATCTGAGTACATTGCTGCTGCGGAAGCAACAAAAGAGGCAGTCTGGATAAAGAAGTTTATCACTGAGCTCGATGTGGTCCCTAGCATTGTGGATCCCATAGAGTTGTACAGCGACAACTCCGGGGCGATTGCACAAGCAAAGGAACCAAGATCACACCAGAAATCAAAGCATGTACTTAGTAGATTCCATCTTATTCGTGATATGCTCGATCAAGGAGATGCGAAGATGTGAAAGATTCCAACGAATGACGATCTTTCAGATCCGCTCACAAAACCTCTTCCGCAGCGAAAGCATGAAGGGAACGCCAGATCTATAGGCATACGCGATGCGCCAGATTGGCTCTAGTGCAAGTGGGAGACTGGTGGAATAGATGTCCTAGAGGCAATCTTATATTTAGTATGAACATTGTTTTTGGCTAAAATATTCATTTATTATATATTGTGATATTTAATATAATGAAGTCCTTAGATACAATGTGTTGTTTATCTTAAATATCCCTAGTCCACTATATTGATTAATAGGACGATCAAATATAGACTAGTATGTGTGTAGATTGATATGGAGATATCAAGTCTAACATAATTGATTGACCCACAACCAGAAGGATACATTAGATTATGTTAAAGTCACAATCGCTTCTCGTAGTTCTAATATAATTGCAATCCTTAGACTTGAAGTCACTAGATACTCTAGTTGTGGAATATTGATCTTTGATGTTATCAAACGTTACACCGTTACTGGGTAATTATAAAGATAGCTATCGGGCATGATAGGAAGCAAGCTTAGAGATCGTAGTGATGTAGAGAGGATTTTTCCCTCCCAGATAATGGGAGAAAATATCCACGACCACTCGAGGGATGAGGCTTATTGAATGTCTGGCCAGACTCAGATAAATCAATATGGAGATATTGATTTTATCTTCTTGCATAAGCATATTCCCAGGATCGAGGAACTATGGATTGGATATACGAGTGTGACTATTTATGTCTCGTGTCCAATCCGGATATGGAGACAAAGGGATAGTGAAATATGAGATATTGGGCACAAGAGGTTTGTCGGGATCACTGACTATTTCAATTAGTTGGGTGGCATGCATGTGTTGCTAGACACCGCTCCATGTTAGTAATAAGTTACTACCAACTAAGTAGAAACCTATGGGGTCACACGTTAAATAGAGTAGAACTAGATTTGGGATTAATTAATATGATTAATTAATAAGAAGGATCATTATGCAATACCTTGCAAACTTAGTAGGACTAATTTGCAAGGAAGGGACTAATCCAAGTTCATGTAGAACTAGGAAGGACCTTTATGTAGTTAACAAGGAGTTGTTGGACTATATAAAGGAGGCTCTAGCTTCCTTCCCACTTAATGTTAATTTTATTGGACATAACAAAAGAGAGTTGGAGAGAGCAAAAGAGAGAGAGCAAGACAAGCCTAGAGGCCGACCGCCCCTAGGCCCTCCGCCCCTTCCCGTCGGCGCCAAAGGAGGGCCGAACCTCTCCTTTTCCCTCGTTGTGTGATTCCTTATTCCCTCTTCCTCCGGTTCAAGCTAGCACTTTTTGAAGGAAGAATCTAGATCTCACCTCTAGACGTGGATCAACCGTAGAGATGAGGACATCATTCTTCATGTGATGTCTCAAACCAAAAGGTACACAATTACTATGTCCCTTATCACGTTATGATGTCTCTTCCTGTGATCCTTCGTGGGCTTTGAGTAGGATTAAATTTTTGTTATTCCGCTGCTTTACCTACGTCTAAACCCAATAGCACCTTATAGTATATTTTGGTTGACAATATCATTCTATTTGTGATGTAGGCCAAAAGCGAATGAAAAAATTGGAGCGAGATCCTGCACCTCCCCCATCTGAACCAAGTATTTTTCCATCATTGAGAAGCTGCCGATATTGTAACACGAAGTTGTTCGCACATGAATTAGATGGTTTTCGCTGTAGTGAGGGGTGATTTGTGCTCGCACCAGATGAAATCCCACATTCATTGGCAAGGTTGCTGTTGTCAGATGATGTAACTGGTAGACAATTTAGGACCAAACTACGCGCCTACAATTCTTTGTTTGAATTAACGTCGATTGGTGTGAAGGCAGATTCGAACAAGAAGAATAAGAGTAAGGGGATTTATACGTTTTGTGTTCAAGGTCAAGTATACCACTACTGTTGGAATTGTACCCTAGAGGCAATCAATTAATTGTGACATTTATGGATTTACAATTCGTTATGTTATCGATATAGAGATATGTTAACATGAATGAAGTCCTTAGAATATAAGTTTTATGTTCTTAAAATATCCCTAGTCGATTATAATGATTAATAGGACAATCATCTATAGACTAGTATGGGGTTGGATTGATATGGAGATATCATGATCCAACACATGGGTATGCATTAGGAGTAATGGCATACTGGATTGACCCATCTCCGAGAAGGCTACATACATGTTATGTTAGGTCACAAGTGCTACTCGCAGTGCAACGGTATTGTCATCTTTAGACTTGAAGTCACTAGATGTTCTAGTTGTGGATTATTGTGATTTTGGTAGCGTCAAACGCTACACCGTAACGGGGTAGCTATAAAGGCGTGTACTGGATACAATAAGAAGCAAGCTTAGAGATCGTAGTGGACGTAGATATAATTTGTCCCTCCCACATAACGGGAGCAAATATCCTAGGCCACTCGAGGGATAGTGCTTATAAAGTGTCTGGCCAGACTCAAATAAATCAATATGGGATATTGATGTTATTTTCACGAATAAGGCTAATTCCCAGGAATCAAGAAACTATGGATTGGATATACGAGTGTTACTTGTATGTATCGTGTTCAATCCGGATATTGGGACAAAGGGATGAGACAATTACTTGCACAAGGTTTGTCATGATGACTATTCTATTTGTTGGCTAGAATGGATGTCTTGCTAGAGGCCGCTCCATATTAGTAAATAGTTACTACCAACTAAATAGAACATATGGGGTCACACGCCATATAGGGGTGAACTAGACTTGGGAATTAATTAATTAATATGATTAATTAATTAAAAGGATCAAATCGCGACAACTTGCTAACTTAGTAGGACTAATATGCAAGTTGGACTAATCCATGTATAGACATGATTAGGATATGCCAAGGTGGCCTAATTCATGTAGAGACATGATTAGGATTAATTTTGCAAATAAAACTAATCCATGTATTGACATGATAAGGACTATTTTGCAAAAGGGACTAATCCGAACTTGAGTAGGATTAGGAGAGGGGATCTTTATGTAGTAGGACAAGGAGTTGTTGGACTATATAAAGAACACTCCTAGCTTATTTTTCTCTCTACACAACACACATCTATATGATAGAAGTAAGGAGAGAACAAAGTAAGGAGAGAGAGCAAGTCCCAAGCAAGGGCCGAAACCCCCTTGGGACCGCCGCCCCCTACCCGTCGGCCTAAAAGGGAGCCGCCACTTTTTGGTGCTCCATTGTTGCGTGATTCTTCTTCCTCTTCCTCTTTCCGGGCTAGCACCAAGGATTGGAAGATCTAGATCTCACCTCTAGGCGTGGATCAACCGTAGAGACGTGACACAATTCGCGTTTGAATTCATCAAAGGAGAACCCTAAGGTGTGTTATTGATTTCTTCCTTTATCATCGTTATGTCTCTTGACTTGTGATCCTTGGAGGGTTTTGCATGGTTTATTATTATTTCCGTTGCGCATCCATGAATCAGAACCCTACAACTACATCAATGATCTTTGTAAGTTCAAATCAGTTTCAACTTAGTTTCAAAGGCTTGAAATAGCTAGTCTATTTCATGGCCTTGAAACAGCTTTCAAAGCCTAGAAACCAATTGTGCCTAATATGCATGAACTTAGGGGGAGTTTCTGATCTTGATTCAACCTCTAAACCCATGTGCTTGATTAGCTGATACTTGATGATGAAAGATAAAGTATCTTGACACATTTTACAGTATCTAATCCATCCGCTTGACTTAGTTATGCAGGGAAATTTTATTTCCTATCTTGCAGGATCTATTTCCTAACATGAGTTTTTGCAGGAAAGGAAACTCTGAGTGATTTGATTTTTTGATCAATTTGATGTGTTTGGAAGCTTCCTAACAGATTTTTATACAGTATCAAATCAGTATCATTGAAGATACTAGGCAAACTATCCGTTGAAGAAGTTGTTAGAGAAGTCAAAGTTGAAGCTACAAAATAGGGAAGTTTGTTAAAGAGAAGATCCTGAAGATCTTCAATTCAAACTGATCTATAAAAGAAGGAAAGCTGAAGCATTGAAATGGGACAATTAGCAGAGACGCACAAACACATTAAGGGATTTACAAGCAACAAAGAAGCATATTCATTTCTCTCAATCCAAGCATCACAAGAACACTGCATATTCACTGCATATTCAGTTCTAGTGTTCTTCTCTTCTAAACTTCATGTGTATATCATTTTGATAATACTTATAGTTCTCATTATAAAGTATTTTTCAAATTTAACAGTAAATAAATTTTATTTAATCAGATAGCTCGAGCATGTACTAGATAAGTTAGTGAGAACCACAAGCTGTAACAGAGTAAGTCATCTCTCTATGCTTGAGATCTAGGGCTTAGCTGTGGATTAATAAGAATTGTGTTGAAAATCCTACGGGGAGAAGATCCTTGAGGGAGAGACGTAGGTCCACGTGGACAGAACTCTATATATCTTGTGTCTCTTGCATTTACTTTTCTGTTTCATACATAGAACTTTTGCATCATTCAAAACAGTTTCATTTCAAGGGTTTGAAACTCAGTTCAAGGACTTGAAATAGACTTACCTTTTAAACTAAAACTGTTTTCATTCCAAGGGATTGAAACTCATTTCAAGGGCAAACACTCTTCTTACATTACAATTCTTTTTGAAACCACTCTTCTTGCAAGTTTAGCAAAAGTTGGCATACTCTATTCAAACCCCCCACCCCTTTCAGAATTAATGATCTTGTATTCCTACCTACTGTACACCCCTTGAATTGGTATCAGAGCTTGTATCACTGCATAGATTTAACCATCTTGTGATTATGAGTACTGTAGGTGATGGTGGTTTCTCTCAGGGAAGAGCTGCTAACAGACCTCCTCTCTTCTGTGGAGACAATTTTGTTCACTGGAAAGCTTTGATGAAAATGTTCATCATTGATCAAGATATAGAGCTTAGGAATATCATTCAGAATGGTCCTCATACTTTCTACACAGAGAAAGATGGTATTAGAACTCCCAAATCTGAAGACACTCTCTCCTCTTCTGATTTAGAACAATTTTCAAAAAATTATAAAGCTATGAATCTCTTATATTGTGCTTTGAGGATTTTAACAGGATCTCAGGTTGCAAGACTGCCAAGGAGATATGGGAAAAGCTTGTGGTGACCTTTGAAGGAAACAGCCAAGTCAAGCAAACTAAGATCAACATATATCTCAGACAATATGAGCTATTCAAGATGAATGGAGATGAGTCAATAAGAGACATGTTCAAAAGATTCACTGACATTGTAAACAATCATGATTCATTGAGAAAAAAGAATTTCCAATGAAGAAAAGGTTAGAAAGATTCTAAGATGTCTTCCAAAGGCAAAATGGGAACCAAATACTACTCCTATTGAGGAAGCTTAAGATCTCTCATTAATTCAACTTGATGACCTACAAAGGAAGATCCTTAAACATGAAATATCCATGAATGAAGTTGATGGAGAATTACCAGAAGGTGTCAAGTACCTAGCTCTCAAGGTAAAGGAGAATGAGCCATCTCAAAGCCTTGAAACTGAAGATGATTATGAAGATCCAATTGCTTTGATTTCCAAAGCCTTAACCAAAATTCTCAAAATGAAGAAGAACTTTGGTAACAAGGACTTCAGAAGAGATAGACACAGATCCTCCAGTACAAAGACTACAAAGGTAAATCTTCTTCACATGGTAATAAGCCTAAATTCATGAATTGCTTTGAGTGTGGTGATGCTGGACACTTGATCAGAGACTGTCCACACAAAAAGAGCAAGAACTTTCAGAAGAAAGAGCATGATAGAAGAAAGAAAGCTATGATAGCTTCCTGGAGGGATTTAGAAACCTCAAGTGACTCTGAATCTGCAGAAGAACATGCCAACCTATGCTTTATGGCCAAGCATGATGAAAGTTCTGAAAAGAACATTGAGGTAATCGTAAACTGCTTGATTTCAAAACCAACAGAAGCCCTCTCTGATTATCTTAGAACAATGCTGTTAAATGAAGAGGACTATCTGAAAGAGATTAGAGTTTTGAAAGAAAAAATTCATGAGCAAGCAAAAGAAAACTTGCATCTTGTTTGCCTGAATCAAAATCTTGAAATCTATCATAAGAAAATTGACAGTGATTTCAAGGCCTTGAAAAATAGTTTTGAAGCTTTGAAAACACAAGTCAAGGAAGTAGTCACTGAGAACTCTCTCTTGAGTGACAGTATTGTTAATATAAGGTATCAAATTGATGAATTGGATAAACAAAAGACTAATCTAACTGAGAAGCTTCAAGAATCTGAATTAGTCAAAACAAGACTTGCAGGCTCAGAACACAACTTGAACTTGATTCTTGGAGGAAGCTTAAAGTCTGTTCACAAAACTCGTATTGGATACAATCAAATTTTTCCCAAGAAAAACAATACCAGATTTGTGAACAAGGCAAGCAAACCAGAAGCTCACTCAAACCAAAGAAATTTGTAAGTACTACTAGACCCATTGAATTATTGCATATGGTTCTCTGTGGTTCTATGAGAACTCCAACTCCAAAGGTTAAGAAGTATATGCTTGTTATTGTAGATGATTTTTCTAGATATACTTGGGTTATGTTTCTTAGTGAAAAATCTGAGGCTCTCACTGAATTTCCAAAGATTTCTAGAGAACTTCAAACCTTGAAAAACGTACCTATTGCTTCAATCAAAAGTGATCATGGTAGAGATTTTGATCAACTTGAGTTTGATGTATTATGTTCTATGCATGGTATCTCTCACAATTTTTCTGCTCCTAGAACTCCTCAACAGAATGGAGTTGTTGAAAGAATGAACAGGACTCTTGAAGACATGTCAAGAACAATGCTTCTGGAAAACAAATTGCCAAAGTATTATTGGGCAGAAGATGTGAATACAACAAACTATATTCTTAATAGGTGCTTGATCACACCTATTCTGAATGAGACCCCTTATGAGTTGTTTAAAGGGAGAAAGCCAAACATTTCTTACTTCAAGCCTTTTGGCTGTACTTGTTTTGTCCACAATAATGGTAAGGACAATCTTGGTAAGTGTGACGCAAGAAGTGATGAAGGCTAAGCTATTCACAGACAAGCAAAGAATATAGAGTTTACAATAAGAGAACCTAGCTTGTTGAAGAAAGTATTCATGTTATATTTGATGAAAGCTATGATGGTTCTTTGAGTGATGGTTTTGCAGATATTAATCTGAACAAGCATGATTCAGAAAATGAAGAAGAACCCTCAAAAGGTTGCTAGGAGATGTTGCAGGAACAAATAAGGCATTTTTCAAGGCCTTGAAACTAAGGTTCAAAGCGTTGAAACAGAATCTCCAGATAAAAATGCAGAACAAGCTACTACTTCAAGTTCTCAGAGACTTGAAAAACATATTGGAGAACCTGAACCTTGGACACCAAGGAAAAGATTTAAATATCTCTCATCTCATCAAGCGGATAATATTATTTCTGATCCAACTGGTCCACAAACAAGATCACATTTGAAAAATCTTTGTGCTTTTAATGCTCTTATCTCTCTTGTAGAACCTAAAAATGTGAAGGAAGATTTACAAGACCTAGAGTGGATTATAGCTATGCAAAGTGAAACCAATCATTTTCAAAGGAACAAGTTTTGGAATCTAGTTCCTCCACCAAGAAATCAGTTTGTCATTGGCACCAGATGGTTATTCAGAAACAAGTTAGATGAGAATGGAAAGATAATCAGGAACAAAGCTAGATTGGTAGCTCAAGACTACAATCAAGAAGAAGGTATTGACTATGAAGAAACTTTTGCTCCTGTTTCCATGTTAGAAGCTATTAGAATTATACTCGCATTTGCATCTCACAAAAAACATGAAAATATTTCAAATGGATGAGAAGTGTGCATTTTAAATGGCTATTTGCAAGAAGAAGTTTATGTTGCTCAACCTCCTGGTTTGAAAATGACAAGTTTTCAGATCATATTTACAAACTCGATTAGGCTCTTTATGGTTTGAAACAAGCTCTAAGAGCTTGGTATGAAAGATTGTCAAAATTTCTACTGGAAAATGATTTCAAAAGAGGATTAGTAGATAAGACCCTTTTCATAAAGACTCATGAGAAATACATGCTTGTAGTTCAAATTTATGTTGATAATATTATGTTTGGAGCTACTAATGATCTTCTGTGCAATGAATTCTCAAGTCTTATGAGCAGGAAATTTGAAATGAGCTTGATGGGAGAATTGAACTTCTTTCTTGGACTTCAAATACATCAGATGAAGAAAGGCATATTCCTACATAAAAGCAAGTACACAAGAGATTTCTAAAGAAGTATAATATGTCTCAATCTTAAGAGATCAAGACCCCTATGAGTTCTACATTTTCTTTAGACAAAGATGAATCTGGTAAGAGTGTGAATGTGAAAGAGTATAGAGGTATGATTGGATCATTACTCTACCTCGCAGCTAGCAGACCAGATATCATGTTCAGTGTTTGCACGTGTGCTAGATCTCACGGCGATCCTAAAGAATCACACTTGACTGCAGTTAAGAGAATTTATAGATATCTCAATGGTACCAAAGACTTAGGGCTTTGGTATCCTAAACAATCTAAGTTCTCTTTGTGTGGCTATTCTGATGCTGACTTTGCAGGACATGAAGTTGATAGAAAGAGTACATCAGGATGCTTTCAATTTCTTGGATCTTCTTTAATCAGCTGGCATTCAAAGAAGCAAAACTCAGTTGCACTATCAAAAGTAGAAGCTGAATACATACTAGCTGGAGCTTGCTGGTCACAAGTTTTATGGATAGAACAAAAAATGAGAGACCTTGGAGTTGATTTCGGAGATATACCTATCAAGTGTGACAACACAAGTGCAATATCTATTACAAAGAATCCAGTTCAGCATTCACGAACAAAGCATATTGATGTTAGACATCACTTCATCAGAGATCATGCTGAAAAAGGTGATATTGTTCTTGAATTTGTCTCTACTAATTGCAATTTGCAGATATCTTCACTAAACCATTGCCAGATGAAAGATTCTCAGCCTTAAGATTGGAATTGAGCATGCTAAACAAAGAAGCATTGGTTTAGGGGGAGAATCAGATAAGTATTATGTGTCTCAAAGGTTTGAAATGATTTTCAAAGCCTTGAAAATTTTCTCAAATCTTTAACTATATGTGCTTATAACCATATAGTTTTTCAAGGCCTTGAAATCCATTCCAAAGCCTTGAAAATAAAACTGTATGTTTTTTTAGTCAATAATTTGGATCTTTCAATGTTGGGTGTTATCTTTGTAGATATTTGCTCAATATTTCCCCTCACTTTTCAAAAACTATTTTTAGTCAAAATAGTATTATATCTTTTATTTCCAACGTCACACACAAAATTTGAATCTTTTTAGCCAAAATAGTATTATATATTTTATTTCCTTTTCAAACCGAAACTCTTTTCTATTTATCTTCTTCTTTCTTTCTCTCATTCGTGTATGCTACCTCTCTCTTCTTCTTCCAAAACCCTAATGAGCACTAGAAAAGCCTCTGATAGAATTAAGATGCCTGGTGGTTCAAAGGCTGGCACAGAGAAGAAAAGAAAGGCCATTGTGGAAGAGGTTCTGACCATCAGTGGGGATTCCAGTTCAAAGACTCCAACAGGATCAGGAATGGCACCTCCTCCTCCCAAGAAGAAGGAAAAGAAAGGTCAGACACTAGTATCTAGCAAAAAGAAGAATACAGTGGAGTCTGCTCAACAAAAGCAGAAAGGGATTCAGATTGGTAGCCCTAAGAAGGTGAAGAAGAAGACTGATAAAGCAGACAAGGGAAAAGGAAAAATGACAGAGGATGAACGAGAGGAGAACATTGAGAAGTCACTACAGATCTATTCAGAGAAGAAGAAATACACTGGTAAGAAATCAGCCCTGGATAATAAATGGTTCATTACTCATGTTGCTAGAGGTCAATGGCTAGATGGATTTTCTTCTAGAACAGTTGCATTCTGTAGTTTGATCAGTGTTTCAATTTTTCATGGTATGAATCTAAGGTGTATCAAAATGCTCAAGAAAATCTCTCTTTGGTTTGCTCTAAACCCTCCAGAGTTAGCCTACCCCAGACTCACCAGATTCTTTTACCTAAACATGAAACAACTCAAGAATACTGCAAACATTGTGATTCAGACCAAATTTGCTGGCATTGATATGGAACTAGATCATTCTGAGTTTTCCAATGTTCTAGGTTGTCCTAAGAGGTATGATACCAGTAACTATCCTCCAAAGAGTGAAGCCATGAAACTAGCAAAAGAAGAGTTAATCCCTACCACATCTAAGCAGTTAACACACTCTGTGCTGTCTGTTGAAGCCAAAGTATTGTTTACAATTTTGATGAGATGTGTGGTACCAAGGGAATACTCAAAGGAGCTGATCACTGAAAGAGTGTTGCACCTAATGTATTTGGTTATGCATGATTATGAGATTGATCTTCCAAAATTTGTGATGGAACACATGTTGTATAGCCAAACCAACCAGAGAAAAAATCCCTTACCATATGCCAATTTGCTCACCTCATTCTTTCAACACTTTGAAATTCCAACTAATAGGGAAGAGACTATTACTACTGCATTTTTATGCTTAATGAGAAAGCATTTGAAAATATTGGAGTGGTGAAAACCAGTACTAAGACTTGGATCTGTACTTAGACTTGACAGAGGAAGAGTTGACTTCCAAGAAATTTCTCAAACCAAGTCCCTAACCCCTGCTTCAAGCCAAACCTCTCAGCCTCAAGACAAATCATCGGTCCTTCAGAATCTGGATGGACTTTAGATGGACATTGATGAAGTGAAGGAAAATCAACATGAGTTTGGAACTGATCTTAGGCAGGTGAAATACATGGTTGAAAATATCTTCTGAAGCATGATATTGTTTGATGTGCGTGAAGAGGTATCTCAAGCTGTAGAGGGTACCAAAAAGGATGGTTCATCCAAGGATCTGCTCAGTGAACACTCAACTCAGGATGAGGCTGCTCAGGTAAAGGACAAAGGAAAGCAGGTGGTTGATATACCAGTTGATGAAGACCAAGAGGAAGAAGTTGACAGTCCAGATTCAGGAGCACTGCTAATAGATATAAAGAAGAAATCTAGGAAGAAAACTATTCCTGAAATTGTGACTGCCGTTGATTTGTTTGAGGGAGAAGGTGAAGCTGGTGATAATGTGGCTCAACAGGAAGAAGAACAAGCTGATGATGATGAGGGAAATATTCAGGAAGAAGATGCACAACAGCAAGGAGATGATGATCCAAACCCTTAACTCTTGCCTACTATTTCTTATCTTTTCAAGGCCTTGAATTCCTTTTCAAAGTCTTGAAAACTTTATCTTTACAAACAGTCTTTCACAAATCTTTCCAAAAACTCTGATCCAACATCTTCTCATTCTTTTTTTTGATGAAAGTCAAAAAGGGGGAGAATAATTAGGTTTCTATTTACCTGCTTACTAGGAAATCTGACATGGTTTTTGGTCAGTATAATTATCTGAACTTTGATGTTATGTGTTTATTTTCAGTAAGTTAATAAGTTGGATTTCTTTTGGATATCATGTGCTATAATTGACTGTACTAATGAGTATTTTTTGCAGAACCATAGTATCAAACATATTGTGGTTTTGAATTTCATCAAGGGGGAGATTGTAAGTTCAACTTAGTTTCAACTTTGTTTCAAAGGCTTAAAATAGCTAGTATATTTCAAGGCCTTGAAACAGCTTTCAAAGCCTTGAAATTGACTATGCCTTATATGCATGAACTTAGGGGGAGTTTCTGATCTTGATTCAAATCCTAAACCCATGTGCTTGATTAGTTGATACTTACTGATGAAAGACAAAGTATCTTGACACATTTTTTAGTATCTAATCCATCTGTTTGACTTAGTTTTGCGGGGAAATTTTGTTTATATCTTGCAGGATCTATTTCCTAACCTGAGTTTTTGCAGGAAAGGAAACTCTGAGTGATTTGATTCTGTGATCAATTTGATGTGTTTGGAAGCTTCCTAACAGATGTTTATACAATATCAAATCAGTATAATTGAAGGTACTAGGAAAACTATCCGTTGGAGAAGCTGTTAGAGAAAAGCTGAAGCTACAAGATAGGGAAGTTTGTTAAAGAGAAGATCATGAAGATCTTCAATTCAAACTGATCTATAAAAAGAGGGAAAGCTGAAACATTGCAACGGGACAATTAGCAGAGACACACAAACACATTCAGGGATTTACAAGCAACAAAGAAGCAGATTCATTCTCTCAATCCAAGCATCAGAAGAACACTGCATACTCATTGCAGATTCAGTTCTAGTGTTCTTCTCTTCTGAACTTCATTTTAATCTCATTCTAAAGGATTCTTGAAAGTGAACAATAGAGAATTCTTAGTTAATTAGATAGCTAGAGCAGGTACCAGATAGGTTATTGAGAACCACAAGCTGTAACAGAGTAAGGCATCTCTCTGTGCTTGAGATCTAGGCTTAGCTGTGGATTAATAAGAATTGTGTTAAAAATCCTGCAGGGATAAGATCCCTGAGGTAGAGATGTAGGTCCTGAACTCTACATATCTTGTGTCTCTTATATTTACTTTTCTGTTTCATACTTAGAACTTTTGCAGTATTCAAAACAGTTTCATTTCAAGGGTTTGAAACTCATTTCAAGGCCTTGAAATAGACTTATCTTTTAAACTACAACTGTTTTCATTCCAAGGGCTTGAAACTCATTTCAAGGCCTTGAAACACTCTTCTTACATTCCAATTCTTTTTGAAACAACTATTCATGTAGGTTTAGCAAAAGTTGGCATACTCTATTCACCCCCCCCCCTTCTAGAGTATTGATCTTGTATTTCTACCTACTGTACACCCTTCAATCTTGATCTTGGTGAACAGCCCCTAAGATATTTTCGGCTTTACTTCAACGACCTTGCTTACCAAATTAATTTTCGAGTTCATACATTTGATAACCTTGATCCAACTATCATTTCTTGCTTACTAAGATATTAGCTAAAAATCCATGTTAGGAGTGTTTCAAGTTAATGCATGAATGAACCGAGCTTCGGGATTGCGACGTTCGCATAAAGTGTGATTCGGGTCTTGATCAGCCAACACATAATTCGCCTACTTCTGATCAGGTGGCTGGTATTTGGATTGATGATGAATTTCATGCTGGTAAATATACGTGAGATATTTTAGTTCATCGCAGGGGAGGTGGATTTAAATGGTTAAGTATCATTTGGGTTGTTATGATCCGCTCCAGTATCCAATAATTTTCCCTCGGGGTTAGCCAGGATGGTATAGTAATATTAAGAGGAAACCTTTGAGGCGAAGACGACGTTCGGGTAAATTCCTCAAACTATTTTAGATGTGTATTATTTAGATAATTTTTTTGCTTATTTTGGATTTTCTCGGACTGTAGATTCAGAATCTGGAGATGACTCTGTCAGTTTCCGTGAATACTACTGTTATAGGATGCAGATACGAAGCATGCGTGAATCATCACTCCTGTTGTTTGGTCGTCTGCTGCAGCAATACATCGTCGATATGTACATCAAGCTTGAAACGAGCTGATTGGATTTCTTCCGGCAGAACCAGGATAGTATAAGGGCGGAGTTATATCAGGGTATCCTAAATAGTATTGCTATGGGTGAAATGAATCCTGATAATATTGGACGGCATGTGGTACTGCCTCCGTCGTTTTTCGGTGGGCACCGAGATATGAAACGTTGTTATCAGAATGCGATGATCTTGGTGTGGAAATTTGGTAAGCCGGATTATTTTGTAACTATGACATGCAAGGTGGGCCGAGATTCAGGCAGAACTGTTACCGCATGAGGATGCACAGAATCGACATGATTTGATAGCTTGGATTTTCCGTGCCAAAGTTGTTGAATTGAAGCGTAACTTGATTGATAGAGAAATTTTAGGCCCAATAGCGGTGTATACTTATGCTGTGGAATATCAGAAACGTGGTTTGCCGCATGTTCACTTCTTGCTGATTTTGAAAATATTTTCCAAGTTGATGAGCCCGGAGCAAATTGATAGGTATATAGCTGCTGAAACTCCTAATCCGCATGCGAATCCTCATCTTCACAGTGCTATTATGAGGCACATGATGAATGATCCATGTGGGCACCATAATCGCAAAGTCTAAATAGAGGATGTAAGAACAAGTATCCGAGAGAGTTCTCTAATATTACAAAGTCTGGTGAAGATTCGTTTCCAGTATACCACAGACAGGACAATGGTCGTACAGTGACGGTTAGAGGAGTGACACTGGACAATAGATGGGTTGTACCTTGCAATCCGTATTTACTGGCGAATTATGATTGCCATTTAAATGTTGAGTTATGCTCAACTATAAAGGATGTTAAATATTTGTATAAGTACATATACAAAGGTGATGACAATGTTGTGTTTCAAGTAGTTTCTAGTCAAACTTCTTGTATTGATGAAATTGCGGCAGACCAATCTGCTAGGTGGGTTTATCCTCCAGAAGCTGCTTGGCGTATGTTCAGGTTTCCGATGAATGAGATGTATTCTCCTGTTATTCCACTTCAGCTTCATCTTCCGGGAATGCAATCTATCTCATTCAACAAGTACACGAAACTTCCATGTATTGAAGCAAATAAAAAGTATGCGAAAGCAATGTTGACGGAGTATTTTGAAACAAATAAACGCGATGCGAATGCAAAGCGGTTGCTTTACAGCGAGTTCCCACACTGCATGATCCTCCACTATGATGTGTACAATCTCTATGTACTTCCCGTCTTCAGTTATATCAATAATAGATGTGTATTTTGTATAGATTTCACAACTATGCTATTATGCGTGCTCTCAATTTACACATGATCTATTAAATTTTTATGATAATATTCGGCACCTACAGACGGAACTCTTGTGTTGGTAATAGTATCAAGTAAATTTGAGACATTTTTGTGCACGCTTTCACTACGAGACCCAGGCGTGGTGTGGGTGGAGGATCCTGCCGGGTGGTAGCATTGCATACACTACGCACATCCTCTATTTATACATTCATTAACGAACATTATTATCTGTTTAATACAGAAATGATGATACTGTATCACACTAATTGCTATTATCCACACTCACATTGAAATTGAAGACCTGACAGTTGATATTGGATTAGATATCCACCTATTTCTACAATCGTCTGCAAACATTAAATCTCAGTGACCATTAAATACCAAATAAATCATGATTCTATAATTGCCCTCGTCGTGACTACTTCAGTAGTTTTTTCAGCAGTGGGTGAACTATTATTTCGACAGTGCTTATTTTCACACACAATACTATCAAATATTGAGGACATACACAACCTGTAATGGACAGAGAAAATGGAAATGAATATCCCTGGATGAAGAAAAATGATTTTAACAAGCATCACAGAATGGTTGTCTCGTAGTGCTAACATACTGTGTTAGGTTTGGATTCGTTTATCAACCCTGTTAAAGCTTAAATACACGTATTACATGCGTAGCAAATAGTGCACATTATCAAAAGCAAAAAAAATCTAACAATGACATTCAATTATGAAAGTGTGAGTATGCAGATGTATAAGCAGCTAAGATACTCCAGAAGGGGGGGGGGGTGGTTGAATAGAGTATGCCAAATTTTTGCAAAACTTGCTGGGAAGATGAAAACTTGTGCAAACAATGAAGTTCAAGGCCTTGAAAGCTAGTTCAAGCCTTTGAAGAAGATGCAGAAATTTTAGAGCAAGTATGCCTTTTTCAAGGCCTTGAAAACAAGTTCAAACCCTTGAAAACTAAACAGTTTTTGTGTGCTGCAAAAGCTATGAAAATGAATGAACTGAAAATGTAGAAGACGATTGATTCATAGAGTTCAGTCCACTTGGACCTACGTCTCTATCTCAGGGATTAGATCCCTGCATGATTTTCAACTCAATTCTTATTAATCAAAAGCTAAGACCTAGAACCCAAGCCCAGAGAGTTCCCTTACTCTGTTACAGCTTGTGGTTTTCCCTAACCTGTCTAGTACTTGCTCTAGCTAACTGATTAACTAAGAATTCTCTATTGTTCACTTTGAACAATCCTTGCGAATAGATGTAGAGATAATACAGAAATAATCTACCAATACAACTCAATACAGAAGTACACTTAGAGTAGAAAACTGCAGTGAAAATGCAGTGAACTTCTGTGGAATGGATTGGAAGAATGATTAACTTCTTTGATGCTTGTCAATCCAGAACTCTTTCTCTGTTTTTTCCCGTTGATTGTTGTGTCTTGTTGCTTCGGATTTTAGCTCTATTTAAACTTCAAACAGCTCTGCAAATCTCCACATATTTTCAGCAACACACTTCCTATTTTGTAGGCAACAGAGTTTGACTCCTTTGAGATATTCTCCAATGGTTGGATGATCACAATCTCTAGATATTTTTTGGAATCTTCATTTTAAACACCATGAGAAGCTGTCATACACGTCTGATTGATCACAGGATCAAAGTGTCCAACTATTTCCAAATGTGCAGTAATTCAGTTTAGGAAACAATCCACCAAAACTTAGAAACAAAATTTTTTGCATTATCATGGTCAAACAAATGATTTCTTATGATCGAAATATGTTAGAACAATTTGTCTTTCATCATCTAATAACAAAGAATCAAGCATATGAAAGAGCGAGAGTAAATCAACTCAGAGAGTTTGCAGAAAACTCCCCCAGAGAGAGTGCATACAACTTAAGCAGTTTCAAGTCTTTGAATCCAGTTTCAAGGCCTTGAAAGCCTCTTAGACTGATTCAAGGCTTTGAAAGCTGGTTCAAGGCCTTGAAATAGCTATGCTATTCCAAGTTTTGCACAACCTGATCTTTCAATCTCCCCCTTGGTGAAAGACAAAACCAAATTCTGTTTGATCCTTAGTCTCTGCAAAATAAACTGATTAGATCACAATTTATGACACACTATATCCGAAAAGATCCAACTTATTCATAGTACCAACATAATCTTAAACAGTTCAGCAAATAAACCAAATAAAACCAAATAAACCTAAGAACTAAAATCCTAGAATTTCTCCCCTTTTTGACTTTCATAAAAAAGATAGAAGATGTTGGATCAAGTGTCTGGAAAATTTTGAAAACTTAAAAGAAAAACTTTGAAGAATAGAGAATGGGGAAGACATAGTAGGCAAGATTAAGGTTCTTTCTCATCCTCTTGATCCCCTGTATCTTCCTCACTTTCTTCACTGTTGGCTTGAACGTATTGAGAGACCACATATAATTCCTCAATGAAGGAGCTGATCTTTTCAATAACACTGTTGAATAGGAAGGTGAGTCCTTCCAGGGCTTTCTTCCCATGCTTCAGCTTCTTCTTTACAGCTAATCTTTTCTGTTGAGGAAAGATAGTCTTGAGATTTTTCTTTCCTGCTTTTGAAGCTTCTAAAGACTGGGACGGATCTTTTTCATGTTTCCCTTTGTTGGGTATGGAGTACACGCCATAGGATCCTGAAGTAGTGTCTGAGTCTAAGTCATGAATAAGGATTTGTTTTCCTTTTCCTTTAACCTCAGAAATTGTCTTCTTCTTGTCACTCTTAGGGCTTCCAATATGGATACCCTTCTGCTTCTCTTGTGTAGATGCCATAGTTTGTTTTTTCTGTTGGAGCTTGATCTTTTCTAACCATCTTATTGGGTGGGGAAGTGTCCTCCTCTTCATCAGTAAAGCTTTTTGAAGCAGAGTCTTCTCTGATTTCTTAAACCTCATCCACAACTGCTTTTCTTTTCTTCTCTGAGACAGGTTTCGAACCTCCAGCCATCTTGATTCTGTCTGAGGCTCTCCTTGTGCTCATTAGGGTTTGTGATAAGAATAGAGAGAGGTGGAGTGATAAGGAATGATGGAGAAGAGAAGAGGATAAATACTGAAAGAGTTTGAGTTTCAAAAGGAAACTAGTATCTCTATGATTCTCAAAAGATTTGCAATGATCAGAGAGATTTCAAAACTTTTATGCCATTGGAAAATAAAATATACTAATACTATTTTTGGCTAAATAAAATTTTTGAAAAGGGTAGGGGCTATATTAGGCAAATATCTACAAAGATATCACCCAACACAGAATGATCCAAGATTATTGACTATCAGTGTAGCAGACTTATTTTCAGAGGTTTGAAAATACTTTCAAGGTTTTGAAAAACTGTAACACTATAACAAGTAAAATTCAAGGCTTTTAACTGATTTTCAAGGCTTTGAAACTCAGTTCAAACCTTTGGAAACACATAAAGCTTACCTTTCTTACCTGATGCTCCCCCAAAACCAATGCATCTTTATTTAGCATTCCCAATTCTAATCTTAGAGCTGAGAATCTTTCATCTGCTAATGGTTTAGTGAAGATATCTGCAATTTTCATGTTAGTAACAACAAATTCAAGAACAATATCACATTTCTCAGCATGATCTCTGATGAAGTGGTGTCTGACATCAATGTGCTTGGTTCTTGAGTGTTGCACTGGATTCTTTGTAATTTAAATTGCACTAGTGTTGTCACACTTAATAGGTATGCCCCTGAAGTCAAATCCAAGGGTTCTTAGCTATTTAGAAATCCATAAAACTTGTGAGAAACATGCTCCTGCAGCTATATATTGAGCTTCAGCTGTTGATAGAGCAACTGAATTCTGTTTCTTGGAATGCCAACTGATCAGTGATCACCCAATGAATTGGCAAGTTCCTAAAGTACTTTTTCTATCAACCTTGTAACCTTCAAAGTCAGCATCTGAAAAGCCATGTAAATAAAAGTTAGAATGTCTTGGATACCAAAGCCCTAAGTCTTTGGTACCATTGAGATATCTGAATATTCTCTTCATAGCAGTCAAGTGTGATTCTTTTAGATTAGCTTGAAATCTTGCACACACACACACTAAACATAATATCTGGTCTTCTTGCTGTCAGATAGAGTTATGATCCAATCATGCCTCTATACTCTTTTACATTGACACTCTTACCAGATTCATCCTTGTATAAGGATAGTGTAGAGCTCATAGGAGTCTTGGCTTCCTTACATTGAGCCATGCTATATTTTTTAGTAAATCTCTTGTGTACTTGATTTGATGCAGAAATATGACCTTCTACAATTGATGTATTTGAAGTCCTAGGAAGAAGTTCAACTCTCCCATCATGCTCATATCAAATTCCCTACTCATAAGACTTGAGAATTCTCTGCACAATTGATCATTAGTACCTCCAAACAATATATCATCAACATATATCTGTACTACAAGTAAATCTTTCTCATGAGTATTAATGTGTACTAAACCTCTTTTGAAATCATTTTCAAGTAAAAACTTTGACAATCTTTTATACCAAGATCATGGAGCTTGTTTCAAACCATAAAGAGCTTTGTCAAGTTTGTAGACATGATATGAAAAATTATCATTTTCAAAACCAGGTGGTTGTGCAACATAAACTTCTTCTTGTAGATAGCCATTCAAGAAAGCACACTTCACATCCATTTGAAACAGTTTCATGTTCTTGTAAGATGCAAATGCAAGCAAAATTCTAATTGCTTCTAACCTGAAAACTGGAGCAAATGTTTCCTCATAATCAATACGTTCTTCTTGATTGTAACCTTGAGCAACTAACCTTGCTTTGTTTCTGATCACATTGCCACTTTCATCCAACTTATTTTTGAATACCCTCTGGTACCAATGACAGACTGGTGTGAAGGTGCAGGAACCAGGTTCCAAACCTTATTCCTTTCAAACTCATTGAGTTCACTTTGCATAGAAATGATCCAGTCTTCTTATTGTAAAGCTTCTTTCACAGTTTTTGGTTCTACAAGAGAAATAAAAGCATTAAAAGAACACAAGTTCTTCAACTTTGATCTAGTTTGTAACTAGTGGTTGGATCTGATATGATATTATCAGCTGGATGGGATGAGATATATTTTAATCTCTTTCTTGGAGACTATGGTTCAGGCTCGCCATAGATCTTCTCTGGTCTTGAAGTATTGGCTTTGTCACATGAATCCTTCTGATCATATTTTTCAAGGCTTTGAGGTTTACTTTCAAGGCCTTGAACACCATTTTCAAGGTCTTGAAAATGTCTTCTATTTTCTTCTTAGCCTTTCTTGAATCCTAGTAGATTCTCAGTCTCTTCCTCTGACTCATGCTTGTTCAAATTCAAGTCTGCAAAACTTTCACTCAAAGAAACATCACAACTTTCATCAAAAATAACAAGAATGCTCTCTTCAACCAGTTTGGTTCTTTTATTGTAAATTCTATAAGCTTTGCTATTCAGATAGTAACCAAGAAATATACCTTCATCACTTCTTGCATCAAACTTACCAAGATTGTCTTTTCCATTGTTGTGGAGAAAACAAGTACATCCAAAGGGTCGGAAGTATTAAATGTTAAGCTTCCTCTCTTTGAATATTTCATAGGGGGTCTTCCTGAGAATAGGTCTGATCACACACTTGTTCAAAATATAGTTTGCTGTATTCATAGCTTCTGCCCAATAATGTTTTGGCAACTTTTTCTCAAGAAGCATTGTTCTTGACATATCTTCAAGAGTCCTGTTCTTTCTTTCAACAACACCATTCTGTTGAGGAGTTCTTGGAGCAGAAAAGTTGTGAGAAATACCATGCTTATCACAGAATAAGTCAAATTCCAGCTGATCAAATTCTCTACCATGATCACTTATGATTGAAACTACAGGTAGGTTTTTCAAGTTTTGAATTTCTCTGCAAAGCTTTGAAAATTCAGAGAGTGCTTCAGATTTTTCTTTGAGATACATAACCCAAGTATATTTAGAAAAATCATCTACAAAAACCAGCATATACCTTTTACCTTTTGTAGTAGGAGTCCTCATAGAACCACAGAGATCCATATGAAGTAATTCAATATGTCTAGTTGTACTTACAAAATTCTTTGGATTGAAGGAACTTCTAGTCTGCTTGCCTTGTGCACAGGATTTGCACATTTCATCTTCTTTGAACTCGATGGATGGCAATCCTCTTACCAAGTCTCTGGAAATCAACTTGTTCAAAGTGTGCAAACTGATATGACCAAGTTTCCTATGCCAAAGCTTTGAATCCTCTTTCAAGGCCTTGAGACACTTCAAACTTTCACCTGCTACGTTGTTAGTCTGAAAAGTACAAACATTGTTTCATCTAGAGGCTGTGAGAATGCAATCTCCTGATTTCTCATTTTGCACCACAGTTTTCTCTTTACCAAAGATAACTTTGTTGCCATTATCACAGAGCTGAGATACACTAAGTAAATTAAATTTCAGACCTTCAACTAGATACACATCAGAAATAGAATTTTTAGAATTTGTACCAACTTTTCCAATACCAAGGATATTGCATTTTCCTTTGTCACCAAGTGTTATTGAACCTTCTTATTGCTCCTTCAATTCTGAGAATATAGATCTCTTTTCACTCATATGTCTTGAGCAACCATTTTCCATGAACCACTTCCGTTCTTTGACATTGATGACAACCTACAAACACCAATCACAGCCATACCCAGCTGTTAGGCCACGTGTGGAATTTGAATTCATATTCAGGATCAACCATGTTAGGTGGCCTATCCCCTTTAGGAACCCAAATCTGCTTAACTTGTCCTTTGAGTTGAGAAGGAAAATTTTTCCTCATTATGTGAGGGTCTCTTCTTCTAAAAGGACAAGTCATCTTAACATGACCAGTTTTGCAGCAGTAATGACATGTAGGAGAAGTTTTGTTTCTATCTTTCACAAATCTGGTATTGTTTCTTCTTGGAAAGTTTGGATTGAATCCAATACCAGATTTGTGAACAGACTGAGAGCTTCCTCCAAGAATCAAGTTCAACTTTTGTTCTGATCCAGCAAGCTTGACTTTCACCAATTCAGATTCTTGAAGTTTCTCAGTAAGATTAGTCTTTTGTTTCTCTAATTCATCAACCTGATGTCTTAGATTAAAAAGGCTGTCACTCACTGAGGAGTTTTCAGTGACTACTTCCTTGACTTGTGTTTTTAAAGATTTGAAACTGGTTTTCAAGGCCTTGAAATCACTATCAGTTTTCTTCTGAGAGATTTCAAGATTTTGATTTAGGCAAACAAGTTGTAAATTTTCTTTTGCTTGCTCGTGAACTTTTTCTTTCAAAAGTTTAATCTCTTTCAGATAATCCTCCTCATTTAAAATCATTGTTCTGAGATATTCTGAAAGAGCTTCTTTTGGTTTGAAATCAGACAAATTTCCATCACCTCAATGTTCTTTTAAGAACTTTCATCATGCTTGGACATGAAGCATAGGTTGGCATGTTCTTCCTCTGATTCAGATTCACTAGAGCTATCTAAATCACTCCATGAGGCTATCATGGCTTTCTTTCTTCTGTCATGATCTTTATTTTGAAAACTCTTGCTTTTCTTATGTGTACAATGTCTTATCAAGTGTCCTGCATCACCACATTCAAAGCAGTTCATAACTTTTGATTTGTTTTGTGATGAGGACTTACCTTTATAATCCTTGCTGCTGGATGATCTATGCCTTTCTCTGTTGAAATCTTTGTTACCAAAGTTTTTCTTCACTTTGAGAATCCTTGTCAAGGCTTTGGAAATTAAGGCAATTGGATCTTCATCATCACCATCCTCAGTTTCAATACTTTGTGTTCTATCATTTTCTTTGGATTTGAGAGCTAAGTTTTTGACACCATCTGGGAGTTTTCCATCAAATTCATTCATAGATATCTCATGTGTTTGGAGCTTCCCTTGTAGGTCATCAAGTTGTAAAGTTGAGAGATTCTGAGCTTCTTCAATGGCCGTGGTCTTTGATTCCCATTTTATTTTGGAAGACTTCTGAGAATCTTCCTCGCCTTTTCTTCATTGGAAAACTGTTTTCCCAGTGAGTCAAGGTTGTTGACAATGTAGGTGAACCTCTTGAACATGTCTCTGATGGACTCATCTGCATTCATCTTGAACAGCTCATATTGTCAGAGATAAATGTTGATATTGGTTTGCTTGAATTGACTGGTTCCTTCAAAGGTAACCACAAGTTTATCCCAGATTTCTTTAGCAGTTGTGCATCCAGAGACCCTGTTGAATTCATCTGTACTCAAAGCACAATACAAAATGTTAATATCCTTGTAGTTCTTAGAAAATTTCTCTAATACAGAAGAGGAGAGTGAGTCTTCTGTTTTGGGAGTTCTGATCCCATCTTTCTCTGTGTAGAAATTATGAGGTCCATTTTGGATAATTATCCAAAGCTCTAGATCTTGATCAATAATGAACATTTTCATAAGAGCTTTCCAGTGGGCAAAATTTTCTCCTCAGAATAGAGGAGGTTTGTTAGCAGATCTTCCCTGTGAGAAACCACCATCACCTGCAGTACTCATGATCATCAGATGGTTAAATCTTATACAGTGATACAACATCTGATACTAGTTGAAAGTGTGAGTATGCAGATGTATAAGCAGCTAAGATACTTAAGAAGGGGGGGTGGGGGTTGAATAGAGTATGCCAACTTTTTGCAGAACTTTCTGGGAAGATGAAAACTTGTGCAAATAATGAATTTCAAGGCCTTGAAAGCTAGTTCAAGACTTTGAAGAAGATGCATAAATTTTAGAGCAAGTATGCCTTTTTCAAGGCCTTGAAAACAAGTTAAAACCCTTGAAAACTAAACAGTTTTTGTGTGCTGCAAAAGCTATGAAAATGAATGAACTCAAAATGTTGAAGACAAGTGATTTATAGATTTGAGTCCAATTGGACCTACGTATCTACCTCAGGGATTAGATCCCTGCAGGATTTTCAACTCAATTATTTTTAATCAAAAGCTAAGCCCTGGAACTCAAGCCCACAGAGTTCCCTTACTCTGTTACAACTTGTGGTTTTCCCTAACCTGTCTAGTACTTGCTCTAGCTAACTGATTAACTAAGAATTCTCTATTGTTCACTTTGAACAATCATTGAGAATAGATGTAGGGATAATACATAAATGATCTACCAGTACAGCTCAATACAGAAGTACACTTAGAGTATAATACTGCAGTGAAAATGCAGTGAACTTCTGTGGAATGGATTGGAAGAATGATGAACTTCTTTGATGCTTGTCAATCCAGAACTCTTTCTACATTTTTGCCTGTTGAGTTTTGTGTCTTGTTGCTTCGGATTTGAGCTCTATTTAAACTTCAAAGAGCTCTGCAAATCTCCCCATATTTTCAGCAACAAACTTTATTTTGTAGGCAAAAGAGTTTGACTCTGCAAATCTCCCCAGATTTTCAGCAACAAACTTCCTATTTTGTAGGCAACATAGTTTGACTCCTTTGAAATCTTCTCCAACGTGGATGATCACAATATTTCAGAGATTTTATTGTAATCTTTCATTTAAACACCATGAGAAGCTATCATACACGTCTGATTGATCACAGGATCAAAGTGTCCAACTATTTCCAAATCTACAGTAATTCAGTTTAGGAAACAATCCTGCAAAAGTTGGAAACAAAATTTTCTGCATTATCATGGTCAAACAGATGATATCTTATGATCAAAACATGTTGGAAAATTTTTCTTTCATCATCTAATAACAAAGAATCAAGAATATGAAAGAGAGAGAGTAAATAAACTCAAAGAGTTTGCAGAAAACTCCCCCTGAGAGAGTGCATACATGTTAAGTAGTTTCAAGGCTTTGAATTCAGTTTCAAGGCCTTGAAAATAGCTAAATTATTTTCAAGCCTCTGAGACTGATTCAAGGATTTGAAAGCTGGTTCAAGGCCTTGAAATAGCTAAACTATTCCAAGTCTTGCACAACCTGATCTTTCAAATTATCATACCATGCAAATTTAAACTAAGGATATTTTACAACAATAACAACTTTGATCTCTTAGTTCTCATGTTCTTATCAGCATTAGTAGTCATCACATTTGGTTTCATTGCGTCTGGAGGAAGAAGTGATCTCATCTATGGTGTCTTGCATAGTGAGGAGGAACTACCTGTGTTGAAACTCCAACCATCATCGTCTTCTTCCTCATCGGTGTATATCGTCGTTTCTGAACCCTTTGCCACTATGTATCAACTTCCATATTGACTATCCTCTTCAGATACTTCTTTCTCCTCACTTACATCTTCCTCTTCTGTCTCCTTCTTCACATTTTTCTCTTGCACCTTCTCTTATTTTTCTTCTTGATGCTGTTCAACTTCACTCAATTCCGTTTCAAACTCCATGGGTGGGGTGTTTTCGGCCATGTTCTTAAAGCATGTTCTCAGTAGAGTTAACTTGTTGTACCTATATAGATGTAGAAATAGTGGGTTATATGAAGGGGAGAATTAATTTTTTATAGGTTCATTTACTGTACATCAGTGGAATCATTTTCCACATGGCGTGTTTAAGCTTCCTTGTAAACTGAATTTAATTTGGAACACTGATCAACCTTAGGTCCTTCACAAGCACTGAATAAAGTAGCTTGCCAATGACATTGAAAGGTGTGCCAAGCTATCAACAAGATCATTAAATTGACATGTATTCCTAGAGCCAAATTAAGGATGCAATGAGACAATCACCACATTATTTAGGTGAATACAACAAGAGAAAAAAAGATGGGGGAAAATTATGAAATAAAAACAAACAAGAATTAATATAGCAACATCAAGCTTGAATTAATATTAAATATATTTATCCCACATAAGAATTAGGTGCCTTGTATTCTACCAGTTAGAATAAGGATTGTGATATAAAACGGTTAGCTATATAGCGCTATCAAAACATCCAAAGAAATTTACATCTTCATACCAAAACCAGTGAGTGGGATGCTTGAATCATGTGTAGATATTTATCTATTACCCATTCTTTTTGGTACATGTATAATTGTAATGCATGTCTCTCTGCTTGCACTCCACATGCAAAGCAATAGTGCATATGAATTACTCAGGGAGTTTCATAACACTTGACATGGTGAAATAGTTGTTTAAGAAAGGTGACAAGTTTTGTTTGCTGTTGATTCTTTATTGGATATATGTATATTAGTTGTCCTGCAATTTTGAAGTGTGGGCGAAATGTCAGAGAGCATGAAAACAAAAAAATGTTGAAGTAATGAAGGAAAATGAAACCTTCAGAAACCACTTCGAATATCCCAGCAATTTAATTGAGTATATTTTTTATATGAAAAACACATTTTCTTGTAGAATAGCTAATTGGGAACATCAGACTCAACTTCATAGATACATTACAGTATCATTTAACGTAAATCCATAATGGCATGACCAAATATTGTTACCACAATAGCTTTCCAACCATATGCATAATTGCACGTTTCTCATCTATCTCAGGACATTTTTTACACGGTTCATGATGCAGACCCAGACAGAATAACATTCTTAATTGGCATAGAATATACTTATTGCGACAGAAGCCATGAAACTAAATCTAGAATTACATCTATCACCCATCCATGTTCATTACCAGAAAAGAAAATATAGTAACTTCCATTCCAATACAAAATATATAATCTTCAAATGAATAGACATATGAAAAAGTGTTTCACTCCATTAAAGACAGTGAAAGAGAGTGCATACGAAAGTGTAGTGCTACTTGATACCACCACATAGTTGTCGCATTGTGTTCACAAACTTTGTGAGGTTTAGATTCTTCAGTAAATGATGCTACATCAACTTGCTGACAAGTTTGGAATGTATGCCAAGTGCTAAAAAAGATTGAATGTGAGAAATTCTGAAATAATGAAGCGTTCCAAGATACTCCATCTCTTCAGCAGCTATGTGAGGTATCCAACACATGCTCACTCAAAATAGACTGCATATAATCTTCTGGCTATTATATATATTGGTGTGTGAAGGTAAAGCGGGTATTTGATAAGCAAGAGATTTCTTAATCGCTTAACTGTTAGTGTACGTTCCTTGTGATCAAACAGTAGATATTTCTGCTCGATTCAGCATCAGCCTAACTGCGCTGGTTTTTGGTTTTCTATGATTCCTCGGTCCGCCAAAAAATACAAAGTTATATACCATCATATTTACTTGCTTATTATCTCATTTTTTTTTAAATCCATTACACTTATAGAAACAACCATGACAACACATGGAAGATCCGTTTCCGAAGACGGAGTCACTAGCAATTTCAAATTTGGAAGTTCTTCAGGTTCTGCTAGAGAACCTTCTAATTCTAACAACGAAGCAAGTCTCCTAGACGAGCCACCGCCACAACTAATCTCTACCAGCAGAAGTAAGTATCCATTGGTGACGTACTTTGATAAGGAACTTATATTTTTTATACAACATGCTTTTCTATATCAGAGTTGCAGACTTAGTAATTAAAAATTATTATTCAAGGAGTAATGAAAATAAATGTGCATGGCTATGTTCCTACAACCGGTGCGAGCGCTGGAATTATATGAGTCTTCCGGGATGAGAGAGGTGATTGGCAGCATGGTTTAATTGGTAAAATGGATGGAGTGAACAACTTTGAAAGTGAAATATGGGCAATCTATCACGCAATTCATCTCGCTTATGATAATAATTGGAAGGAAATTGAGCTGCGAACTTCCTGTTATGAGGCAACCAAAACATTTCATGGGTTCAAATCTGGTCCGCCGTCCATGAGTATCGAACTTACTAATGGCTCTACACTGCTTCGTCACATGAACATAAACTAAATCATGTTTACCCCAGAGATAACACTGTTTCAAAGAGGCTTGCTAGCATGGGTGTACAACCAATGGACCAGTTCAGGTTATTGTACGATGCCCCTGAAATAATACAAGATTTGATACTAGAAGACAAGTTGGAAGCTTGTGGTTTTTAATAATATGTATTAGGTTTTCATTAGAATAAACTTGAATTTAGGTTGTTTGTTGCTAAAGGCTTGCCTCTTAAAGTTTCTGATTCAAATTGCACATAATGCCAATGCGTTATCTTGCGATGTTATCGCACTTGCAATTACTTTATCAGAATTTGCATGAATAGAAGTATTAATGTTAAATGTAATGTTTCGGTCATTAGGAGTGGTGATAACTTCTTGCAATCGACTACATTATATACAATCGTCACATTGAGCGTATAGAAATACCTTCTTAAATTCTACAGTCAACGAAATGATGTAATATTGGTTTTACTATTTTATCTGCATATTTGAGTGGCAAATGATAAATTATTTTGCTTAAATTTTTATGACCATGCAAGATAAGAGTTATTACACAATAATACGAAAAAATTATGTAGAGATTATAAAATTTCCCTATCTTAATTAGCAAGGAAAAGTGACCTTGTGAATAGTGTTAAAAAACTAAATGGTGCAAAATATTTGGGATGAGATAGTAAATATTAATCGTATTATGTATTACATTACATATTATATAATCATCAAATCTACAATTACAAAATAATCGGATAGAAGAGCAATTCCCTACAAGTTCAGGGATCCGAAGAACTATTCCATGTAAAAAATTGCAGAAAATTAATTACAGCATACCTAATTACCTTGATACAATCTAGAAGATATCTAAAAAACCCTTGACGTTTCAGCTAACCATCCACATCGTCTCTTAGATTTCTCTACCAATAACTGTAACTACAAGTTGCTGTGTTTCATCTGTTGTGTTGACTTCCCAAAGTTGGACTTTCGCGATTGTTTCATTGTTCGAAATCGGATCTCTTGTATGTGTTGTTTAACTGCTTCGTCATCACGCAGCAATAATATGTGATTGCATTCTTCGGATTTCAATTCCCTCTAAACTGTATATACCTACAATGCAACAATTTCATACTCTGTAGTCTGCCATTTCGATTTTCCTATGCTGGAATGTTAATGATTGTATAATATACTAAGCTACGTCCATTTTCAGCACCCTAATTTAGGCCAATGAGATAGTAGTCCGAGGCTTCCCACGACCTGAGTTGATTTGAGGTTACGTTTGAGGTCTGGTCTGGGTTCCATTGATAGTTTGAGCTAGGGCTTAGTGCTGGTATTTTGTAGTACCGATAATGTGGCTCTGGTGATGATATTTGTGGTTTTGGATTTCAGATTTTGGACACACATATAATGGCTTATGCTCTTATTTCCTAGGCATATTATAACTTCTGGAAAGAGTGTGAAAACTGTGAAGGGGTCGAGCTGGTACCCATTTTCAGTTGTCCCTAACTAGTCCCCTGCTTGTCTGCATTGCATGTGTAGCTGGTACCGCTAATCTGTTATCACACCCATAATTTAAGGTCCACTGTTTCGATATTGCACCGTATTACTGGTATTCATGAGTTTGCCTGTGTGATTGTCACGTGTCTGAATGGATGGTTGTGACAAAATTGGCCATTTTTGTTACCAAGCTTTTGATGTTATGCACTGCTTGGCAAGCACCTCCAAATTGATGAGGAAACTATCTGACCAGATTGAGTAGAGAATCCAAATGTAAGGAAAGTTGTGTGCACTATTAGCCAATTATGACGCACAACGAAGCGTCATTGCATTATATGTGGTAAGCGGGTACTGTGGTTTCTTTGTTTGCCATACAATCACTGAAGATTAGGCTATGATAATCTCTTTGTGGAGACCATTGGGGAATTGGTGATATTTTTCTGTACTAAACACATCAAAGTAGAGATGATTTATGGTTTTCAACACTCGCGTAATGTTATTTTTAGTATAGTTCAATATTCTGTGTTGTGATACAAATTTGTGTATCAAAATTATTGAACTTAGTACATGGAATATAACATTAGATTATTATGATATATTATTTGTGCCTATTTTTCTAACTAAGCTGCATGTTACTCCGCAATTTGACTTCAAACGCAGAAAACACTTTAACGGGTGTTTTTCATGCCTATATACATTAGCGATGGGTGTTTTTCGAAAAGGAAAAAATGTATGAACCGAAGAAAACACTTTAACGGGTGTAAAAGACGTTGGAGCTCTTCAGATTTTTATATTAATAGAGATGTTGCAACTACTTGTAGATTAAATCCGCTTTCGTAACCCATAATAGCAAAAAGCCTTTTGCCGAACATACGTCCAGGTTCTATCAAATCATCTCGTCCAAACTCTAGTTGTGACAAACCTCATTAGTAATAACTTGTATTGTTGCGATCGAAACATGGTTTAGTTTATTTTAAAATTACTCCAAACACGACCCAATAGACCGTGTTTGGGGTGACTTTAAAATATTTTTTTTGATTTAAAAGGCTAAATTGCACCGGAGGTACCCATATTGCAAAACGAGCAAATGAGTACCCAAATTTCAAAATCGAGCACCACGGGTTCCTAATTTTTGATTTTTGAGCAAGTAGGTACAATTCCGTTAACTTTTCGTTAATATTGGATGGGAAAATCTAAATAGACTATTGCATCCCTTATTTTCACATCTAACTTTTTTTAACATACAAGTTTTACTAACAAATCTAAAAAAATTAAAAATAATAAAATTTTAATTTAATAATCTAATATATGTAAGATAATGCAATATATTTCATCAAAATTACATATTTTTACATCATTTTAAGATATGAAATATGTTTTTATTAACATATCCGTCAATGTTAAAGTCTTTAACTTTTTTTTAACAACTTTTTAAAAAAATATCCAAATTTTATAATTTTACATGTATTTTTTAATAAAACAATAACATACAAGTATCTTTGTGCATTTTATACAATAGTCTTTTTTACATTTGCATGAAAAATACAAATCATTACAAAAACAAAATTTTCAAGAATGTCGGGTGTCAACTCTTGTGTCAGTTTATAAAATGCACAAAGATATTTGTATGTTATTGTTTTCTTAAAAAATACATTGAAATTTTGATTTTTTTAAGAAACTGTTAAAAAATAAAAAAAACATTAAGATTGACGGATAAATGCTAATAAAAACATATTTCATATCTTGAAATGATGTAAGAATATATAATTTTGATGAAATATAGTGCATTATGCTACATATATCAAATTATTACATAAAATTTTATTATTTCTATTTTTTTAGATTTGTTAGTAAAATTTATATATAAAAAAAGGTAAAAGACACTGACAACCCCTGAGTTTAGGGAAAATTCCACTCCGCTACCTTGGGTTTTGGATAAAGACACTCCGCATCCATTTTTTGGATGGAGCTAACAGGGGACTAATAGACCAGGCCAAAAGACAATTATACCCTCATAATTTTGATAAATGACCTACTATTTATCTCATTTCTTCTCATTTTTCTCTTCTCATCCTTTTCTCTTCTCTTCTAATTTCTCTCTTCACATCCTTCTCCCATTCCCTTCACTATCGCTCAACAGACGGCTCCACCCCTGTGTTTGTCTCTCTCTTCCCGTCTTCTTCCACTTCTCGGCAAACCTAGATTCGCCGCTCAACCTCACTGCATCCAGGCCGGTCGGAAACACTATGTCGGCCCGTTCGAACTCTTCGGGAAAACCCAGGCGACTTGCTGCAATTAAAAGGCTTCGTTCTTAGCGTGTGGATCCGATTCGAAAGATGCCTTGACCAACAGAGCCTCCGGCATACGATTTGACGAACTGAACGACTTTGTTGGCGTCAAGGCTTCTTCGATCGGAATCTTGGAATTGAAGTGGATCACCAGTGGCCGTGCCTCGTCCGATGATTCAATCGAAGACGAAAGTGAAGAACAGAGCATGAATTTGTTAGATTGGCGATGGGTATAGCACAAATTTTAGATGGATATTGATGGTTTCTGGGTTTTTTCAGTTGTAGGAGAAAGTAGTGAGAGTTCCGTTACTCTTCTTCTTCGATCTGTTGTAGGTTTTGACTTTTGGTCTACCAGATCTGCCTTTTGATATCGACCATAGAGAGAAGGAGACGAAGAAGGGGCAGGAGGAGGACGTCGCCGCCTAGGTCCGCCACCAGTATCGGCGACCTGGTGAACGGTCTTCTTCTTGTTTGTAAGCATTTCCAGCTTCTACTCTTGATATCAAGCAGAACTCAACAACTCCCAATTCCACAAACCACCATCATCAACAATCCATCCCTCAATCTCAACCACCACTGCCTCTCTCATCCACCGACACCACCACCCAACTTCCAACTCCTTTTGTCTTCACCAGAATTTTTAGCCCAGATCGCAGAACTCAACAACTGAACTCACACCTAAACAAAAACCGAGCCAGTACCACCATCACCGCGGCTTCCCCTAATCCATTCCGGCAAAAACACCATCGTCGTCTCTCCGGAAACCCACCGGTACCTGTTGGGTTTTGATTCATGGATTGCGCAACGGAAGCATAATCAAACATAAAACCATGCAAAACCCTCCAAGGATCACAAGTCAAGAGACATAACGATGGTAAGGGTTAGAAATCATAAACACACCTTAGGGTTCTCCTTTGATGACTTCAAACGCGAATAGTGTCACGTCTCTACGGTTGATCCACGCCTAGAGGTGAGATCTAGATCCTCCAAATCCATGTGCTAGCTAGGAAGAATGGAGGAGGAAGAAGAAATCGCCAACAATGGAGTGCCAAAGGTGGGGCGGCACCTTTAGGCCGACGGGTAGGGGGCGGCAATCCCTAGGGGGGTTCAGCCCTCTATGGGACTTGCTCTCTCCTTGCTTTGTTCTCTCCTTTCTTCTATCAAATAGATGTGTGGGTGTGTAGAGAGAAAAATAAGCTAGGAGTGTTCTTTATATAGTCCAACAACTCCTTGTCCTACTACATAAAGAACCCCTCATAATCCTACTCAAGTTCGGATTAGTCCCTTTTTGCAAAAATAGTCCTTCTCATGTCAATACATGGATTAGTTCTATTTGCAAATTAATCCTAATCATGTCCCTACATGAATTAGGCCACCTTGGCAAATCCTAATCATGTCTATACATGGATTAGTCCAACTTGCATGTTAGTCCTACTAAGTTAGCAAGTTGTTGCGATTTAATCCTTTTAATTAATTAATCATATTAATTAATTAATTCCCATGTCTAGTTCACCCCTATATGGCGTGTGACCCCATAGGTTCTATTTAGTTGGTAGTAACAATTTACTAATATGGAGCGGCCTCTAGCAAGACATCCATTCTAGCCAACAAATAGAATAGTCATCATGACAAACCTTGTGCAAGTAATTGTCTCATCCCTTTGTCCCAATATCCGGATTGGACACGAGACATACAAGTCACACTCGTATATCCAATCCATAGTTTCTCGATCCTGGGAATAGCCTTATTCGTGCAAATAACATCAATATCCCATATTGATTTATTTGAGTCTGGCCAGACATTTTTATAAGCACTATCCCTCGAGTGGCCTAGGATATTTGCTCCCGTTATGTGGGAGGGAAAAATCCTATCTACGTCCACTACGATCTCTAAGCTTGCTTCTTATTGTATCCAGTACACGCCTTTATAACTACCCAGTTACGGTGTAGCGTTTAACGCTACCAAGATCACAATAATCCACAACTAGAATATCTAGTGACTTCAAGTCTAAGGATGACAATACCATTGCACCGCGAGAAGCGCTTGTGACTTAACATAACATGTATGTAGCCTTCTCGGAGATGGGTCAATCCAGTATGCCATTACTCCTAATGCATACCCATGTGTTGGATCATGATATCTCCATATCAATCCAACCCCATACTAGTCTATAGATGATTGTCCTATTAATCATTATAATTGACTAGGGATATTTAAGAATATAACAATTATATTCTAAGGACTTCATTCATGTTAGCATATCTCTATATCGATAACATAATGAACCGTAAATCCATAAATGTCACAATTAATTGATTGCCTCTAGGGCACAATTCCAACAGTCTCCCACTTGCACTAGAGTCAATCACCTGCATCATATGCCTATTGATCTAGCACGGCCTTCCACGCTTCCGCTGCGTAGAGGCGAGACATCCGCTGGCACTTTGCAAATATTCACATCTCCTCTATCAACAATTTGATTGAGATTGAATATTCTGAATAAATGCATCTTATGCCCTAATTTACTCAGTCCTTTATGTTAGAATCAGTGACTGAATCTTGCCTGGAACCTTTCCAGCTCACAGTCGCTCCCACTAAGACAAAACATAAAACTCGACTTATAATCTGTATCTTCTTTGTCAGATTTGAAGTTCGCATTACTGTAACCCCTTACAGTAAACTCTTCTTATCCTCCATTTATCAAAAATTCATCCTTAGTGCTTCTCAAGTACTAAAGGATAATCTTGATAATTTATCCAGTGACTCTCACCCGGATTTGACTGGTATCTTTGTGTCATGCCTTATGACACATCTGGTCTAGTACATTCCATGGCGTATCTCATGAATCTAATTCATACGGTCCATTCCCAATCTAATTGGAAAGACAACTAGTCTTCAAAAGACCAATTCCATGTGACATAGGTAAGAATCAATATTCCTTTCTCGTTGAACCATTTCAACACCTTTGTCAATTTATGTACTATGACCTAAGCTATACAACCATCTTGATCTACCTCAATAGATCTTCACTAGTTGCTTCGCTTAAGTCTACCATTAGAAAGTCAACTCCCTAGTCAATCTACGTAAGACTGCCAAGTAGGGGCAACATTCATAATGATTAAGTATGTCTCCACATACAAGACCAGAAAAATAACTGTGCTCCCACTAACCTTCTTGTAAACACAAGTATCATCTTCAATTTTGATGAAACCAAACTCCTTTGATTACATCATTAATTTGAAGATTCCAACTCCTAGAAGCTTGATTCAATCTATAAACAGATTGCTACAAGCAGGATACGAATAATTTTAAGCATCACAACTGGGAAAGATTTCGTCATAGTCTACACTATGAACTCACAGGAAATCCTTATCCAACCAATTGTCCCTTACAGGTAATCATATTACCATCCATGTTGGTTTCCTCATAACCCACTTGCACCATTTAGGTGGTTCCAACAAAGTCCATACTTCGTTGGTATACATGGATTCCATTTTGTATCCCATGGCTCCTAGCCATTTCTGAGAGTATGGCCCACACGTGACCATCTCATAGGTTGTAGGCTCATCTCGATGAGAAATACATCGTGGGTTATAAGAAATCCTTATTTCTCTATCCCCTTGATATATCCTACCAGACCTATGAGGTTCTTGTGTTATCTGAGTAGGTTGCTCCACAACACTTTGTGATCCTACTCATGTTCCATCAAAAAGGATCAATGTTATGTTGTGGTTCTTGAACTTATTCAAGTTCTACTGCCCTCCCACTGTTTCTCTTAGAGACAATCTCTACCTAGAAACACTGTAGTTCGAGCAACAAACAGTTCGTTCTCGATTGGGTTGTAGAAATAATATCCTTTTCAGGATATCCCACAAAACATTTATCCGACTTGGGTCCAAGTTTATTTGTAAACTCTTTTAAATAAACTTTATAACCCCAAATCTTTATGAATGACATACTAGGACACTTCCTAGTCCATATCCCATATGGCTTTATTCATATTTCGTTTTTGATGGAACAAGGTTAAGGGCGAAATTTGCTGTAATTAGAACATAGCCCCAAAAGTAAACTGGAAGTTCTGTTTGACTTACCATGGGCCGAACCGTGTCCTACAAGGTTCGAAATCTCCTCTAAGACACGCCAAACCCATGTGGCGTGCTAGGTGGAGCGAGTTTTGGATCATATCCAACACTCCCATGGATTCTTGTCAAACTCTTGGCTCAAGTACTCTCCTCTATGATCCAATCGTAGAGCCTAAATACTTTTGCCAAGCAGGTTCTCTACTTCATTCCTGAATACTTTGAACAATTCAAAGGATTCGGATTTGTTTCTTCCTAAGATACACAAATCCATATTTACCTGATCCCATCAGTAAATATGATGAAGTACTGAAAACCATCTTTAGCATTTGTGCTTAGTGGTCTTCATACATCGATATGTATGATTCACAAAAGATCATATCTTTGCCTAATAAGTCTTACATGTCTCATATGATTCAATAATCAAATGAGTTCCATAAATCCATCCTCATGGAGTTCTAGATATGTATCTCTTATTTATAGGGCCTAAACGATAATGCTGAAGTTCATATCATTATATGCAAACCTCCAGGTATTAATGTTATAGATGAAATTATCATGATCACGGATATAGAATCCACTTAGACAAAATTGCATTACAATAATGCATACCAACATTTGTCCTTTTTATTATGATAAGGAGCTTTCTTGTCCAAACAAGAAACTATGATAATGGTCCTACTCATAGTAGGGACATTATCGCTTTTGTCTAATTCATGAACAATTTCTTAAAGGTAGAAATAATTCCCTACGGCTTTTCAGCAACCCTTTGCTTCATAGCCCCACGTGTGGGATTATTTCTTCCTTATCCAATTGCCTTCGTCTCTTGAGATCCTCCACATTTCTATAAATGTGAGATCCTCATCTAGTATCATATACTTATGATGATAAGATAGGCACGTTGATTTCTATAACAAAATACCCATATTGGAATTCATAATTCCTTTATTACTTACTTCCAGGTACTTTGGGTAGCCTCTCTTCCTCTACACCACCTATGGGACTCCAAGGCAACTTGGTTTTAGCAACAGGCTTGCTTTATACCCACGGGGTCGGCGCAAACCATTTGCCCTTACCCATGCTGTTAACCATTAACAACTTTGCCCATGCCCATTATTAGTGTTTTGTTTAGTGATTTTTCAATTATATTGAGTAAATCAACTTTAAAACAAAACTATAATTGCATCCAATGCAATTCTTGGTCCACTTGGGTGAATAACCTTTTATTCTTTATCTATCTCATAGATAATGCATATTCACTAATGTTTCAATCATATTGAATTAGTATATTTGCATAACCCAAAGTAGAGCAACACTTCAAACCTTTCATGTCTAGCTCGCTCTTTTGAAAGAGCTTCTTTCAATGTATGATCATATCATACTTCTCCATGTCTCTCTTCTTGCTTCCAAAGCTCAGAGTTCATGGCAGCTAGCATGAGACAAGTCATAACCAAAGAACCATTCTTTGGTGTTCCTTTCATAGGTTTTAGTGTGTTTTTGGTAGTCGGTGGAAGAGAACTTTATGTTCTACGAAGTACAACAATTTCTCTTTTATTTGAGAACAATTCTCAATTTTATACCAGTTTAGAAAAAGATAAAGTCGTGTTTTTATTTGTTTAATGCCATGGGTATTTAACACCTAAAGGATTATGCAAAGTTTGTGACGTTTTAACTATATTCAACAAGGATTTAATTTGTTAAATATAGCTCCCACTATTTTTCTACGGATTAATAACCCTCAAGATATTAATGCGGAAAATATCCTTATATTTTCTAGTGGGCCAAGATCCATGTTTCATCTCCTTATGAGCTTGCTTTGGCAAGTCACCCATAATTTGACTACTTTAGGTAGGAACAATTCCAATTGCATCCCTTATGCAACTCTTGGTTCAATTGGGCAAATAACTCCTTATTTATCCATCCTTATGGATAATCCCAATTGATTGCCTCTAGGTTTCTTAATCACATTAATAGCCTAGTTGTGTTCAACCTCTTATTTAAACAATTGCACATTGTTACGTGCCATCGCATTCCATCATTATGAACCAAGTCGCCCTGCTTTGGCACGCACGAACTTGATAAATAATGATGATCATGAGTGTTTAAATAACGAGAAGGCAAGAACACAATATTTGAATTTGAGGGATTTTTAAATTCAATTTTAATTGTTTTGTTGATCAATATCAACAAATCTATCTATTTGAGTTTGGGCACAACTCCAAATAATATATCCGGGTTGTCTAATTATCTTATTATCCTAATTGCATGCATCATCCATACACCAACCACACAATAATAAGACAATAAAGTAAACAACCACAAAACAAAAAAATTAAACGTGATGTGGATATGGCCTTTTCTAGACTAAGATAATTCCAAGCCAATGGAATTATCTATGAACCCTAAAAGCAAACACATCTCCATGCGTCTTGATCTTTCGGTCCATCCTTCGTAGTCTTGTGGAATCCTCCATGCTCCATGTTCCATCTTTTGTGGCTCCTTTTGGCTTTGGGCTTCTTTTCTTCAATCTTGGCTAACAATCTACTTTATCTAGCACTAGCTAACTTCTATACTAAATAAAATAAATCTCACAAGTTGAGAAAAAAATGGCACGCAAGCCATAAAACCCTAATTAATTATTACAATTAATTGATCAGCTCGCAGGCCGTAAAACCAAATCACAAAATTAAACATCCACATCAAACCACATCCTAAGGCCATATCCAATCACCATGCGAATTGCACATAAACAGTTAAAATCCAATTTTAACGCGCTTGGTCAATTTTAATTAATTTTAGGATATTCTAGGGTTAAAACGGTCCATGGGCCCAACAATCCAATTGTCCGGGCCCAAAAAGGTGATCCGCAAGGCCCTAGGGCCGGCCGGCCCCTAGCCCACGCGGCTAGGCCGCGGGCTAGGGCTGCCCCGGCCCCTAGGGCGGCCTTGCTTGGGCGGCAAGCAAGGAGGGGCGGTCCCCTAGGGGGGCCGAACCTCCTTTGGGAGTTGTTTCCAAAACAACTCCCTTGCTTGGTGCCCAAGTTTGGTAGTTTCCTTGTATGGAAAGAACTCCTTCTTCCCCAAGGATGCCCAAACCCTAGATCTTAGATCCTAAAATTTCTCAAACTCACCAATTCATGCATCCAATGCAAAAATTGGGTCTTGTTATGATTAATTATTGACAAATTGCATCCCATGCTTGATTTGTCTTGTTTTACGCGATAAACAATCAATTTAAGGTGTAAAACAACTAAAACGTAACACATAAACCACGTTTATGCTCTACGACCTGTGGCTCTGATACCACTGTAGGGTTTTGATTCATGGATTGCGCAACGGAAGCATAATCAAACATAAAACCATGCAAAACCCTCCAAGGATCACAAGTCAAGAGACATAACGATGGTAAGGGTTAGAAATCATAAACACACCTTAGGGTTCTCCTTTGATGACTTCAAACGCGAATAGTGTCACGTCTCTACGGTTGATCCACGCCTAGAGGTGAGATCTAGATCCTCCAAATCCATGTGCTAGCTAGGAAGAATGGAGGAGGAAGAAGAAATCGCCAACAATGGAGTGCCAAAGGTGGGGCGGCACCTTTAGGCCGACGGGTAGGGGGCGGCAATCCCTAGGGGGGTTCAGCCCTCTATGGGACTTGCTCTCTCCTTGCTTTGTTCTCTCCTTTCTTCTATCAAATAGATGTGTGGGTGTGTAGAGAGAAAAATAAGCTAGGAGTGTTCTTTATATAGTCCAACAACTCCTTGTCCTACTACATAAAGAACCCCTCATAATCCTACTCAAGTTCGGATTAGTCCCTTTTTGCAAAAATAGTCCTTCTCATGTCAATACATGGATTAGTTCTATTTGTAAATTAATCCTAATCATGTCCCTACATGAATTAGGCCACCTTGGCAAATCCTAATCATGTCTATACATGGATTAGTCCAACTTGCATGTTAGTCCTACTAAGTTAGCAAGTTGTTGCGATTTAATCCTTTTAATTAATTAATCATATTAATTAATTAATTCCCATGTCTAGTTCACCCCTATATGGCGTGTGACCCCATAGGTTCTATTTAGTTGGTAGTAACAATTTACTAATATGGAGCGGCCTCTAGCAAGACATCCATTCTAGCCAACAAATAGAATAGTCATCATGACAAACCTTGTGCAAGTAATTGTCTCATCCCTTTGTCCCAATATCCGGATTGGACACGAGACATACAAGTCACACTCGTATATCCAATCCATAGTTTCTCGATCCTGGGAATAGCCTTATTCGTGCAAATAACATCAATATCCCATATTGATTTATTTGAGTCTGGCCAGACATTTTTATAAGCACTATCCCTCGAGTGGCCTAGGATATTTGCTCCCGTTATGTGGGAGGGAAAAATCCTATCTACGTCCACTACGATCTCTAAGCTTGCTTCTTATTGTATCCAGTACACGCCTTTATAACTACCCAGTTACGGTGTAGCGTTTAACGCTACCAAGATCACAATAATCCACAACTAGAATATCTAGTGACTTCAAGTCTAAGGATGACAATACCATTGCACCGCGAGAAGCGCTTGTGACTTAACATAACATGTATGTAGCCTTCTCGGAGATGGGTCAATCCAGTATGCCATTACTCCTAATGCATACCCATGTGTTGGATCATGATATCTCCATATCAATCCAACCCCATACTAGTCTATAGATGATTGTCCTATTAATCATTATAATTGACTAGGGATATTTAAGAATATAACAATTATATTCTAAGGACTTCATTCATGTTAGCATATCTCTATATCGATAACATAATGAACCGTAAATCCATAAATGTCACAATTAATTGATTGCCTCTAGGGCACAATTCCAACAGTACCCACCTCTGAATCGACCACTCTCTGGTCTCGATTCGAATAGAGCAATGCTTGCAAACAAAAGCAAAATTTAGATCAACCTCAGGTAAGGGGTTAGTAGCGATCTCGGTGACAGTCTTTGCTCTAATATTGCAAGTTTTTCTTTGCTTTGAATCTTTCTTATATCTAAATTGTTGTATGTTGAAGAATGTTGTAGCTAATTTTTTTGAAAATTTTAATGGAGTGTTCTTGGTGTTCTTGATGTTCTTGATCACAAATGATGGGTAATATAAAAAAAATAAATATCAAGGGTAATTTTGTCCGAAATAATTCAATCAACCACTTTTCTAACAGAACCTAACAGAAGGTGCAAACTGTCCACATAATATTCCGTTAAATGGGTGCAAAGTGTCTTTATCCAAAACCCATGGTAGCTGGAATATTCCCTAAACTCAGGGGTGATCAGTGTCTTTTACCCTTAAAAAAAGATAGTTGTGAAAATAAGGGGTACAATAGTATTTTTAAATTTTTCCGTCAAATATTAATGAAAAGTTAACGGAAGATTACACACTTGCTTGAAAATCGAAAATTTAGGACCCGTGATGCTCGATTTTGAAATTTGGGTACCCAGTTGCCCTTTTTGTAAAAATTGAGTAGCTCCGATGCAATTTAGGCAATTTAAATTCGCCCTAAACACTGCCCAGTAGAGTACATACGATTGTTATTAGAGGAGCAAATACAAAAGAGAACAGGTAGAAGAAAACATGAAAGACAACTAGATAGATAGATAGAGAGGGAGATAGGTTATTGATTGGATGGAGGGAGGGTATATTAATGTTGAGACAGAGAGGACCAACTCAACACCACCCCCTTAGTAGTCTCGCAGCTGTCATTCGATTATACAAACCCCCTTCTCTCCCTCTCCATAGCTAATCCTTCCCTCTCCCCCTTATTACAACACCCCCAGAAACAAACACTTCTCAATCTCTCTCCCATCTCTCTCTCTCTCTCTCTCTCTCTCTCTCTCGGTGATCAAACAACAATAGCATTCTCGCAACAACAACAAAAACACGAAGTTGTATGAACATTCATTAATCTCCTCAAAACCAACCTACAACGATTGATTGATGGTTTACATATGATATAAATGCAATGGCATACCAACATTATCGATCACCCTTCGGCGACACCACCTACACCAAGGTCTTCGTTGGAGGTCTAGCATGGGAGACGCCCACCGATGTAATGCGGCTCTACTTTGAGCAGTTCGGAGAAATTCTCGAAGCCGTCATCATCACCGATAAGAACACCGGCAAGTCAAAAGGATACGGATTCGTAAGTTCTCTTATTTTTTTTTCGGTGTCTCAAAGAAATTTATTTGTAATATTAAGTGATAATGACAAATGGTTATCGACAGGTCACATTTCGCGAACCCGATTCGGCTACAAGGGCATGTACCGATCCAAACCCGGTGATCGATGGTAGGAGAGCAAATTGTAACATCGCTTCACTTGGTCGCCCTCGGCCATCACCACCCCGAGGTCTGGCTCTGTAAATATTTATACTAATATAAAGAGACAAATGATAGTTTAGTTTTAGTCTTCCCTGTACAATATGATCATTTATTACTCAATGCAGGCAGAAACCAAGGTGGTGGTTACCAGGGCGGGTTAGCGGCACAGGGTGGTGGTGGACTACCGCTGCCATTGCCTCCGCCACCAGCAGCGGCGGCAGCACCAACACCGCCGGTCATGTATCAACCATACGGGTCAGTGGTAGTGATTATTACTTTTCTGTGTTTCTCTTTTTGATATATTTATAAGATGGTGGTGCCTGTCAGAGAAACAGTCCATACATACCACTAATGCAAAATGGTCCATTTTACAGATAGATAGGTAGACCAGTGGCAAGCATAGAATTGACACAAGAATAATAACTTTAATTTGATATCTATATTATCAATTAACAAATTATAGGAGTATTATTTTTCTGATGATGTTGTGGTTTCTGGATAGCAAGGTCTTTTGTTGTTTTTGGGAAAAGACCCGGCTATCTGATGTAGTACAAAACAAAATGAAACAGAAAATTAACTTTTTTTTTCTTAGAATTGCAAAAGCTTATTTTATATTAAACAGAACTCATAAAAATGTAACATCCAAACATGCTTTAGTGCTTAGTTGGGGTGAAACTGGAGGGACCATACATGGTTGTTGACCAATTATTGACAAAACTGGTCAAAATACTTATCATAGGATCACACATGGTGAGATGTGCACTCCACTATTCTCTATGATTGTATAACTACCACATAATCAAGTATTGACAACACATTATTTATATAAGTATGATTTAGGTGTTTTTCTTCAATAAGAAAAGTACGAAAAAATAAAATTGTATGACTTTTCTTGATATAATACAGCTAATATGACCTAAAATAAGGGAAGCAGAAAGTGAGGAAGAGCATAACTTTGATGAATTTAATGTCCCAATTGTGATAACGCTCAATGTGATAATATAACACAACTGATTAGACGTTTGTTGAGCACATGTATTTTAGTTGTCTATCATTTCCTCTTACATAAGAAGAGTTTAAACTTATCGGACATTCTAGAGTCAAACGAAAAGTTGAATGTAAAAGGTAGTTGCATGACATAAGTCTTTATCCGTGCTAAATTTTACTTAACCCATTCGTAAAATTTGTTACTTAATGTCCTTCAACAAGACGAGGAGTTCGGGCTTCTGTATTTACATGTTTAATATAAAATGTCGTGATAAGTTACTGACAGTGATAATCTAATTTATTATGAATGTAAAAGGTAGTTGCATGAGCACAGTAACGTGCCCAAACTCAGAACATGTAGGTTTTTTCTTTGATGGAATGTACTTCGAGTCAAAGATGCCTAGTTGTTGGTACTGCGTACGATTATATGTGGTACTATAACTATATATTCTATGTAACCACTAGATTCAGCAAAGTTACCTCACAACTTTCTAGACTGCGATTTATGAGTCCCCAACCTGCTTCTCCTTCTTTCACTGGTCTTTTGACAACTCTCTTTCAGTTGGTACCGAACAGACTTTTCTTTGTTATATGTCTCCACCTCTGTATTTTTATTTGGATAACGTGGGAACTCGTAACAACTAGCTTTCACGTGCGCTCTGGGTAAATTAGTTTGAGAAAAATCCGAGCTCATATTCTTGTAGTTAAAAAGGCCAATAGCCAATTCTTGAATTACTCCAAAATTCGAACTCAATACATATTAACCAAAACGCACAGAGTTAAGCATGCAAGTCCAACTAACTAACTACACCCGAAGAACACTGGCTGTCTTATAGAATATCTCTAGTGGTAGTTGTGAAAATGTATTGGACATTGATTCATATGCATATGGAGGGGTGAATGTGAAACTAAATCTGAAATGTGTACTATAGGGGAGGATCAAGATTGTCATATAGTGGAAACTTAGGGTGTGTCTGTCTGGACTGTCTTCCTCATTTGTCATCCTAGTAATCTCTCACATGGTGACTTGTAGCTTTCAGTGGTCTCTCTTTTGTTTGGAGCCTTCCCCTTATTGCTGGCTAGTCAAGACATCTACCTCTGCAACAATGCACATGAAACTCATAATCTATTCACACATTACTTCATACTCCAACATACTTTGCTTTTTCACATTATTTAACTCAGACCCAGTGATTTGATTAGCAAAATGATACAAAAACTTGTGATCTTTTTATGGTTTCACTCTATAACACCATGAAAAATTGTCAAAAAAAATATATCGTTTTGCTTTCTAGATCACCGAGTCAAAGTGACGCAACTACGGATAAAAAAGTCAAACCATGACGATCCAGAAGAAATAATGGCCGTATACATTTCTACGGGACATTTTAATGCGTGTCTGTAATCGTGTCCGATATCGGGGACAGTGCCGGAACTATAAAACCAAACCACCCCAGATAATAAAAAAAAAAAGAAATGAAGTTAAGGATAAAATTGATAATATATAGTTCCATTCAAAGCAATAGTATATTTTCATCTGTTAGCAAAAAAACAAATAGTGTATTTTCATAAAAGTGCATATGTTAACAAGTTACAAAAATATGTATACCACTGAAGTTTTCTAAAGTCAGGGTTGACAATAGACACCCATCACCTTAGTCCAACTGGCTCTGCCTATGGTATTCTTCATACGGCTACCCGAGTAACCATAGCTGCTCGAGTAACTACCTAAAGGCACGGCAATTATGGCGTCTAATACCCGATATTGTCCTACTGTCTCCTAATCATATGGAGAGCCCTAATGACTCTGTATTAATCTCATAAACGTCTACATATAATCGTGTTTGATACCTGATGTACTGCCTGACAATCAAATAATCATCCTCGACTCTCAAGAAAATTAAAAGTGAAAAAGACTGGTACAGTATTGACTGGTCCAAGCAAAAGTCCTTGATGACATGAATGTTTGGATCTAGTTGGATGGCTCGCATGCTAGTAGCGGTAACTACAAAAGCTATGAGACCAGTTCTGATCTACAGTGTTGAATTCTATTCTGTCATTGTGTGTGTGTCTCCTATGAGTATATTATTATTATATAGTAGTATATTTGTTAAGTGGGAGTAATAATTTTTCAGAACCCACCATAACTAACTACAATTGCCATATGTAGTTGGTGTCAGTTGCTTCACATGAGTGACCTTTTTTCCTTTCCTCCTCTGCCCTCTGAATTCTCATTTAAGAATAAGAGAAAAGTTCAGTGTTGACCTATTTAGGTCAAAGTTAGTACTGCTACTTTAAAAAAAGTTTATATCAAAAGGACAAAAAAGGAGCTAAATACACTTTAAGTACCACTTGCAACTAATTGCTTCTTATACATCTGTTTTGCTTTTATGTAACTTTCCATTCCTCAGTCATTATTCAGTCATGTTCGCGGAGCTGTATTTTGATGTGTCTTGCTTAATCGTAACTTGAATATGGTTAGGGTAGTATGATAATGTAGAGATGTACACTATCATTACATAACATACCTTTTAGGAAAATGACAACTGTGATATTACAATATTTATGCTATTGTGTGTATTAATGATATCGGGTTACTTTATAGTTAACCAAATTAAGAAATATATCATTAATATCGTTTCAAGAATAGATAATTACTTTGAGTAGTAGTAGTTACAAGTATTGATTTCGCTGATCAATTTTGTTTATTTTGTCAAACATTACAGCTATGCAACCTACCCGCCTGAATACGTATACCCTCAAGTAAGCTCATATCTCTCTCTTACACACATTGTGATTACGGTTTCAAAGCGATAGATTACAAACATATAAGATGCTAGTACTTCGTAACTTGTAAAAAAAACTTGTCTAACGGGTATTGTTGGGAATTCACAGGCTTACTATAACCCACAGTTTCAGCAAGCACAATACTACAGCCAAATGTATGGAGGTGGTGGGGGTGGTCATGGCGGTTCATCATCCACAAACTTGGGGTTAGGATCACCATACTTTTATGGGTACTCCATGCAGGCTAATGCAAGGGGAGCTGCAGCATATTCAGCAGTGGTACCCCAGGCGCAGAGGATCCAAGCCCCATCCTACCTTTACTATCCTACACATCAGGTGGAGACAGGGTCTTCCTTCCCTACCTTCTCACCCACCAGTTATCAAACTCCATCTCATCATCTTCTTCCCTTCCAACCAACAAGGAATGTCCTTCTCTCTCCTCCTGCATCAGGTAATTATTTACTCCTATCTCTTAGTATTATCATGACCATATACATGCATGTCTATGTGATGTATGCATGCATGCATGAAAATCGTCCTTGTTTAACACATCGATCATCACTACGGTACCCTATTTGATCCAATATTCTCGCCTTGTTGTGTTCATAGTGATCTGCACAGCACAATATGGTCATCACGACGATACATTATTTGATCCAATAATCATGACTTGTTGTGTTTATAGTAATCTGCTTAGCACCATATCACTTGATCATGAAGAATAAAGAATTTTCTTACTAATCATAAATTCTAGGAATTAAAAGCACTCTTACCTAGCGAAGTAGGGTTTGAGGGCTGTGTATGTGAGAGGTGAATCATCTACATGGCATGGAGAATATGGGAGGAGGAGGGGCACACATGCATGGGAAACCAATAGCATGTGATATATGAGTTGTCCAATGTATGATGGTGGCCCAATCAGGCACCATGGGCTAACTCAGTGTTGGGAAGTCATGACCAGGGCCGGCTGAATAGCTAAGCCGGTTAAGCAACCGCTTAGGGCACCAGATAGAAGGAGGGCACCATTTTTTAAAATTCCAGGGATAATTTAGTAATTTCAAAAAGAATTAGTTAATAATTAATAAATAATATCTTTATGACCTTATCTCATTCTTATACTTGGTCAAATCCACTAATTAAGGATCAGTATCAATCGTGCATTCATTTTTCACCGTTCTTCTCCCCTCTCTCTCTCAAATCGCCTCAAATCTCTCAACAATCGATCCCTATTCTCAAGTAACTTCAATCTCCATTACTGCAATCAAACGGCACAATGATTCTAGCGTTAAATACATCATCTGATACCTCAAGATTCATAGCCACAATTCAGTTTCGTGCTTTCTCTGTAATTGGTTTGTGGAGAAAAGCCAAAAGCTTCAATCGTTATCCTGATGTAATGTCTTTTTGAATATGTAAGCTCTTATTGTATGTCATTTCTATTTGTTTTGTTACCAGATCCTACAATAATTTTGGTTATCTTGTTCAAATTTTGTTTTGGGCTCTCAGATTGTTAGATAGCATTTTGAGGTTACTTGTCTGATAGCATTTTTCAGTTGGATTATGAATAGACTTTTGTTATAATTTTAAAAATTTAAGTTCTTATTTATGTAAATAAAGGGCACCAAATTTGTTTTTCGCTTAGGGCAGCCGAAAAGTTAGAGCCGGCCCTGGTCATGACAGAGTGGCAAAAGTGTAAAAAAACAATGGACTCACAAAAATGTGTACTCTAGTTAGTTCAATTTCTACGTGATGGTTTCTTCTCCAGTCTCAACCCACCAATTGCTAGATCTCTAGGGCTTGAGGTTTTGTTTCCCCAAATAAAGTAACACATCTCTAAGTGCATGTTTGAAAGCAGATTACAGTATGGAAGTAGATAAAAATCTGAGTTTAATTTTAGTTGTGTTTAGTTTGCTGTTTTTTTAGTTGGGATTAAATTATATTCGGAGCTTATAATGTAGACATGATTTGAGTTTTGAGTCTGCAAATTTTCAAAAATTCTGCAGATTTTCTGTTCATACCAAACGATTTTCGGGTTTTAAACAACAATAAGTTTTCAACTATTTTTTTTCCCTATCTGTTATATTTTTCCAGAGATTTTCCAGATTCTCAACTGGTACCAAACATGCCATGCTATAACACGTACTGTACAATCAACAGTGGGCAGAACTTTGAATTTGCGCCAAAGTTACCACTCTTCTAGAAAAGATTTGATGAAGATGTAGCCTTTCCGTACAACCTACCTTTGGGTGAACTCTCCTGCATATGAAGAACCCTGCATTGCATTGTTTTCTAAAAAATTATGAATCATGATATTTGATACTCCTATCTCACTTTCGCGTGCATTTATTGAGTGGCAGTTCATAAAAACATTTCAATTCACATCCTCATTTCAGTTATATATACAAGCGATTTACTCTAATCTTACGATCACAAAACTGTGGTATCAGATTCCCAAGCTGCAGCACAGCATACACCACCAGAAGCAGAAGACGCAACCGTTCCTTCAGAAAGTCCAAACACCTAAGAGAGAACTCCTTGATCGAAATTAACTGGACACGAGTTTATCTTGTACAATCTTGAAAAAAAAATTTATTTCTCTCATTGCTCGACTATTCATAAATTTATTTCTTTTTGGGGTCCAAAAGCATATGAATATGTAAGATCCGATACTGGGCTAATTGTGGTCGCAACTCTCAACTCTGGTGGCTGCAAAAGAGATGAAGTACTAATCAATCATTTACATTTTTTTTCTTCTTGTTGTTCTCTCAATTTATCATTTCAGTACTTCTATTTCGAATTCTTATGTTTCGATCATAGAGGTTTAACAATGTAATGGACCAAGGGAATGGCATCCCCTGTAATAAATACGTACTCTAGCCGTTTTGTTTACCCAAAAACCCATGTAGAATTCAGATTTATTTGCCCTTCTTTTACTGGGAATGGAAACTGGAATTATATCAGTTGAGTTTTCTTTTCCCTGAACATTTGGATGCTTTGTGTTCATGTTGGATGGTACTAGATGAGTACCGGAATTGAGGCAAACCAGAGAAATGAGGTAAGAGAGGAAGAAGGAGAACGGGAGAAGAGAGGAAGAACGAGAGAGAAGTTTTGGGAGCAATTTTCCGATTAATTTCCAAAACAAAATAACAAGAGTTTAAATGGTCTTCCTCAAATTGTAAAGGTGGACAAACTAAAGGTACTGCTAAGCTAAAAAATAAAATACGGTAACGTATAAAAATTAAAGAAATTAGCTAAAAAACGCCCATACGACTAAGTAACAAAATCCTCCAAGCGAGACAGTCGTCTAGTCACCCGCTGAGGTCTGTCTGCGACAATGGTCCTGGGAACTGGTGAGTCGCTCATCGTATCACCACCGCCCCCCGCCTTAGAAACCACCTTGTCCTCAAGGTGAATGTGAGGAAAATGCTCAGCAATAACAGCAAAACAATCTGACCACTCAATCCGCCACTGATCCTGGGAAACGCCATGAACTAGCACGGTACACTGCCCCGTGGCCTGTAGAGGAACCGAGAGAGGACCACCCTGAAGAAGCTCGTCCGGTTTTGTGCCCATGTGCGGCGGAGACGAGCCCAAAACGTACGGACGAAGAAGCGAAACATGAAAGACGTCATGAATCCGACTGGAATCCGGAAAATGCAAACGGTTTGCAACAGAACCAATACGCTCAAGAACCTCAAATGGACCAAAAACGTGGGGCTAGCTTGGCCGATGAACGACGAGCAACCGAATGCTGACGATAAGGCTGCAGGCGAAGTAAGATCAAACTGCCAACAGAAAACGCTAACTCGTGACGATGCTTATTAGCCTTCGTCTCCATGCGCTGATGCATCACAAGCAAGTGCTGCTTGAGCTCAAGAATGATAAGGCAGCGCTCACGCAGAAAATCAAAAACCTTGGGAGCCCGAGCCTGAGATGGAATCGTCGGAAACAGTGAAGGGGGATCACGCCCATAGAGTGCACGAAATATGGACATCCCAATGCTATAGTTGTAGCTGCAGTTCAAGGCGAGGTCGACCCAAGATAAATAGCGCCCAACGAGTAGGACGCGTGTGAACAAAAGCGCGAATGTACCTCTCAAGACCAAGGTTCATTACCTCATTCTGTCCGTCTGTCTCAGGATGATGTGCCGTGCTGAATTTGAGAGTGGTCCCACAAAGACGCAACAGCTACTTCCAAAAAACATTAGTGAAAATAGGATCGCCATCCGAAACGAGGGAAGCCGGTAAGTCATGGTGTTTGACCACCGTATCAACGAAAGTACGCGCGACGCAAGCTGCATCAAAGGCCGCCGGTAGGCCGGCAAAATGGGCATACTTCGTCACACGGTCAACAACGACCATGATGGCGCCAAACCCTTGGGAAGTCGGCAACCCCGTGGTGAAATCCATAGAGGCATCGTCCCAAAATCGTTCCTGATCGGCAACGGCTGTAGTAAAGCACCGGGCTTCTGGGTAGAGTATTTTTGTCTTCTGAAAAATGTGATAGGCGCAGACGAAACGGTCAACATTAGCACGGATTCGAGGCCAATAAAACGTGGCAGCCAAACGGCGGAGGGTCCGGTCAGTACCTGGGTGTCCCGCGGATGAAGAGGAGTGAAACTCTTTCAGTAACTCATGGCGCAAGGCAGACTCCCTACTAATTCACATGCGGGTCTTGAAGTACAAATTCTCGTCAAAAAATGAAAAGTGAAATGGAGGAGAACCCGATGCCATTGCGACCCGAATCGCGCGTAAATCTGACAAGCACGATGTTTCTTGGCAGATACGCTCCAAAAAGTCCGGCAAGGGTTGTACTAGTGCAGTCAATGTGGCGGCAGACGAGTCAGGATCACAGCGAGAAATTGCGTCAGCCACATGATTTGAAGCCCCTGTCTTATAATCAATGTGGAACTTAAACCCCATAAGTTTGAGGATGTATAACTGCTAATTCGGTGTCTGGATAACCTACGAAAACAACTCCTTCAAGCTCCTATGATCGCTGCGAATGACATACGTGCGGCCCATCAAATACTGCTGCCATTTGTGAACGGCCTCTACAGTCGCATACAGCTCCTTATGATAAGAAGAAGAGGACTGACGCTACGGACCAAGCTTCTTACTGAAGAAGGCGTCTGGGTGACCGTTCTTAAGCAAAATCTCCCCAGTTCATGTGTCAGAACCATCAGTCTCAATGAAGAAATCCCTGCTGAAATCCGTTAACTTGAGGACAGACGGGGAATTCACGGCCTGCTTGAGATCGAAAAAACTCTGCTCAGCCTAATCAGACCAACTGAAAGCATCACGCCCGAGAAGGTCAGTAAGAGGGGATGCGAGCAGAAGTGGGAGTTGTCCAGGCAGTTATGGCCTCAAGCTTCTCGATATCGGCGCGGAGCTCGCCAGCAGAGACAATATGACCCAAGTAGTCAACTGTTGTCTTATTGAAAGAAAATTTGGACATTTTAACATAAAGGTAATGAGCAGTCAAAAGAGAAACGGTCTGGTGTAGATGATGAGCATGCTGCTCTAGTGTAAGAGAATATTTTTCGAAGTAGACAATCACAAAGGCCCTGAGGAATGGCTGAAATAGCCGATTCATAGCTGCCTGGAAAGTGGAGGGAGCGTTGGTGATGCCAAACGGCATAACTAGAAACTCGTAGTGTCCCTCATGAATCCGGAACACGGTCTTGTGAATGTCCGAGGGGTTCCTGCAAATATGATGATACCCGGAATGTAAATCCAGCTTGGTGAAGAAGCGTGTTGCGCCCTACTAATCGAAAAGCTCCCGCAGTCGGAATGGGAAACTGGTCAGCCACTGTTACCGCGTTGAGAGCGCGATAATCCACACAAAAGCGAAATGTCCCATCCTTCTTAGGCACGAGTAAGATATGTTGGAATAGATTCCCTAGAGGCAATCTAGTTTAGTATGAATTATTTGTGGCTAGAAATTCATTTATTATTTATTGGATATTTAATATAATGAAGTCCTTAGATTTACAATTGTGTTGTTTATCTTAAATATCCCTAGTAAAGTATAATGATTAATGGGACAATCATCTATAGACTAGTATGGGGTTGGATTGATATGGAGATATCACGATCCAACACATAGGTGTGCATTACGGAATGTTGCACTGGATTGACCCATCTCCGAGAAGGCTACATACATGTTATGTTGAGTCACAAGCGCTTCTCGCGGTGCAATGGTATTGTCATCCTTAGACTTGAAGTCACTAGATATTCTACTTGTGGATCATTGTGATCTTGGTAGCGTTAAACGCTACACCGTAACTGGGTAGTTATAAAGGCGTGTACTGGATACAATGAGAAGCAAGCTTAGAGATCGTAGTGGACGTAGAGAGGATTTGCCCCTCCCACATAACGGGAGCAAATATCCTAGGCCACTCGAGGGATAGTGCTTATAGAATGTCTGGCCAGACTCAAATAAATCAATATGGGATATTGATGTTATTTGCACGAATAAGGCTATTCCCATGGATCGAGAAACTATGGATTGGATATACGAGTGTGACTTGTATGTCTCGTGTCCAATACGGATATGGAGGCAAAGGGATGAGACAATTACTTGTACAAAGGTTGTCAAGATGACTATTCTATTAGTTGGCTAGAATGGATGTTTTGCTAGAAACCACTCCATATTAGCAAATAGTTGCTACCAACTAGATAGAACCTATGGGGTCACACACTATATAGAGTTGAACTAGATTTGGGAATTAATTAATTGGATTAATTAATTAGAAGTATCACTTTGCAAACCCTTGCAAACTTTGTAGGGACTAATTTGCAAGGAAGGGACTAAATTGAATTCTAGTTGGACTAGAATAAGTCCTTTAGGTAGTTAACAAGGAGTTGTTGGACTATATAAAGGACCCTCCTTCCTTCCTTCCTTCCTTATAACTTATGTTCATTAGTGAACATAACAAGAGTGGGAGAGAACAAAGGAGAGAGAGCAAGCAACAAGGAGGGCCCGACGCCGCCCCTTGCCGCCGCCCTCGTCCTCGTCGGCCAAAAGAGGCCGTGAGCCTCTTTTTGTCTCGTTTTGCATGATTTCTTCTTCCTCTTCCTAATCCGGGCTAGCACCAAGGAGTTTGGAGGTCTAGGATCAACTCTAGGCGTGGATCAACTATAGAGAACGTGACATTATTCGCGTTTGAAGTCATCAAGGAGAACCCAAAGGTGTGTTTATGATTTCTAACCTTCACTATCGTTATGCATCTAGACTTGTGATCCTTGGATGGTTTTGCATGGTTTTATGTTTGATTATGCTTCCGTTGCGCGATCCATGAATCAAAACCCTACAGTGGTATCAGAGCCACAGGTCATAGAGCATAAACGTAGTTTATGTGTTATGTTTTAGTTGTTTTACACCTTAATTTGATTGTTTATCGCGTAAAACAAGACAAATCAAGCATGGGATGCAATTTGTCAATAACTAAGCATAACAAGATCCAATTTTTGCATTGGATGCATGAATTGGTGAGTTCGAGAAATTTTAGGATCTTAGATCTAGGGTTTGGGCATCCTTGGGGAAGAAGGAGTTCTCCCAAAACAAGGAAACAACCAAACTTGGGCACCAAGCAAGGGAGTTGTTTTGGAAACAACTCCCATAGAAGGGTTCGGCCCCCCTAGGGACCGCCCCCTTGCTTGCCGCCCAAGCTTGGGAGCCCTAAGGGGCCGGGCGGCCCTAACCCGCGGGCCTAGCTTGCGGGTTTTGGGCCGGGCCGGCCCTAGGGCCTTATGGTTCACTTTAATGGGCCCGGGCAATTGGATTGTTGGGCCCATGGACCATTTTAACCCTAGAAATCCTAAAATCAATTAAAATTGACCAAGCGCGTTAAGATTGGATTTTAACTGTTTATGTGCAAATCGCATGGTGATTGGATATGGCCTTAGGATGTGGTTTGATGTGGATGTTTAATTTTGTGGTTTGGTTTTACGGCCTGCGAGCTGATCAATTAATTGTAATAATTAATTAGGGTTTTATGGCCTGCGTGCCATTTTTTTTCTCAACTTGTGAGATTTATTTTATTTAATATAGATTTTAGGTAGTGCTAGATAAAGTAGATTGTTAACCAAGATTGGAGAAAAGAAGCCCAAAGCCAAAGAAGCCACAAAATATGGAGCATGGAGCATGGAGCAATCCACAAGACTACGAAGGATTGACCAAAAGATCAAGACGCATGGAGATGTGTTTGCTTTAGGGTTCATAGATAATTTCATTGGCTTGAATTTATCTTAGTCTAGAAAAGGCCATATCCACACCACGTTTAATTTTCAGTTTTGTGGTTGTTTATTTATTGTCTTATTATTTGTGTGGTTGGTGTATGGATGATGCATGCAATTAGGATAATAAGATAATTAGACAACCCGGATCTATTATTTGGAGTTGTGCCCAAACTCAAATAGATAGATTAATTGATATTGATCAACAAAACAATTAAAATTGAATTTAAAATCCCTCAAAATTCAAATATTGTGTTCTTGCCTTCTCGTTATTTAAACACTCATTATCATCATTATTTACCAAGCTCGTGCGTGCCAAAGCATGGCGACTTGGTTCATAATGATGGAATGCGATGGCACGTAACAATGTGCAATTGTTTAGATAAGAGGTTGAACACAACTAGGCTATTAATTTGATTAAGAAACCTAGAGGCAATCAATTGGGATTATCCATATGGATGGATAAATAAGGAGTTATTTGCCCGATTGAACCAAGAGTTGCATATGGGATGCAATTGGAATTGTTCCTACCTAAAGTAGTCAAATTATGGGTGACTTGCCAAAGCAAGCTCATAAGGAGATGAAAGATGGATCTTGGCCCACTAGAAAATATTAGGATATTTTGCGCATTAATATCTTGAGGGTTATTAATCCGTAGAAAAATAGTGGGAGCTATATTTAATAAACTAGCCATTATTAAATATAGTCAAAAATTCACAAATACTAAAACTTGCGTATTTTCCTTTTTGTAGAATTCCAAATGGCAAACAACTCATCGAGTTCACAACATTCCCTACGATCTGTCCTTGAGAAGGACAAGCTCTCTGGAACCAAATTTCTTGATTGGTACAGAAACTTGAGAATTGTTCTCAAGCAAGAGAAGAAACTGTACGCAATAGAGGAGCATGTTCCAGAAGGTCCAGAGAACCAAACACCTGCTGCCTTAAAGGCGTATCAAAAGCGTGTTGATGACGCTAATGATGCGGCCTGCCTTATGCTTTGCACCATGACTTCTGAGCTTCAGAAGCAACACGAAAACATGAATGCTGTCGATATGATCGAACATCTAAAGCAGCTCTTCCAAGAGCAGGCGAGGGTAGAGAGGTATGAGGTCTCAAAGGCACTGTTCAAATGTCATCTGGCAGAAGGGAACCCGGTGGGACCTCATGTACTCCGAATGATCGGGTACTTGGAGAATCTCGCCCGACTTGGGTTCCCGGTCGGCCAAGAGTTGGCAATCGATCTCGTGTTGCAATCGTTGCCTGAGAGTTATGGACAGTTCATTATGAACTATAACATGAATGAGATCGTTAAACCACTGCCAGATTTGCTCAGCATGTTGAGGACGGCTGAACAGAGCATCAACAAGGGTAAGGGCAAGGCCATTATGATGGTGCAGGAAGGAAAGGGCAAAAGGTTTGCCTCTTCCTCCAAGGGCAAGGGCAAGTCAGTTGCCAAGTCCAAGGAACCTGCCCTTAAGCCTGTTGGTGGCATTGCCAAGGCCGTGACTAAAGGTGAGTGTCACTACTGCAGTCAGCCTGGACACTGGAGGAGGAACTGCCCAAAATATCTGGAGGACAAGAGGCTTGGAATAGTGATTCCACCACCACCAGGTATTTTTGTTGTAGATGTCAATTTAACTGTCTCTACATCATGGGTATTAGATACTGGATGTGGATCTCATATTTGTCGAAATATGCAGGATCTAAAGAGAAGTAAAAGATTGGCTAAAGGGGAGGTAGATCTGCGCGTTGAGAATGGAGCAAAGGTTGCTGCGTTGGCCATAGGCGTGTGCGAGCTATCTCTGCCTTCAGGATAGTTTTAGAATTAAATAATTGCTATTTTGTGCCTGCTATGAGCAAAAACATTATTTCTATTTCTTGTTTGGACAAGGATGGTTTTATTATTTCAATAAAGAACAATTGTTGTTCCTTTTATTTAAATAATATTCACTATTTTAGTGCGCAATTATTTAATGGACTTTATGTCCTTGATCTAAGCAATCCTGTCTACAACATTAATACCAAGCGGATTAAAATAAATGATTTAAATTCTGCTTATTTATGGCACTGTCGTTTAGGCCACATAAATGAGAAACGTGTATCTAGACTCCATAAGGATGGATTACTAGACTCATTTGATTTTGAATCATATGAGACATGAGAGGCTTGTTTATTGGGAAAAATGACAAAGTCCCCTTTCAATAAGAAAGGTGAGAGGACTAGTGAGCAATTGGCGCTCATACATACCGATGTGTGTGGGCCATTTGCCACGCCTGCCAGGGGTGGTTATGTCTACTTCATTACATTTACTGATGATTACAGTAGATATGGATTTGTGTACCTTATGAGGGCAAAGTCCGAATCCTTTGAAGTGTTCAAAGAATTCAAGAATGAAGTAGAAAAGCAACTTGGCAAAAGTATCAAGGCTCTACGATCGGATCGTGGAGGAGAATACTTGAGCTAAGAGTTTGACGACTATCTTAGAGAGTGTGGGATCGTGTCCCAACTCACTCCACCCGGAACGCCACAATGGAATGGCGTGTCCGAGAGGAGGAATCGAACCCTATTGGATATGGTTCGATCTATGATGTGTCAAACCGATCTTCCATTATCATTTTGGGGCTACGCTCTATTAAGTGCAGCTTTCACCATTAACCGTGTTCCATCTAAATCAGTCATGAAGACACCATATGAGATGTGGAGTGGGAGCCGTCCCACACTGTCGTTCATGAGGATTTGGGGCTGCGATGTCTATGTAAAACGTTTACAATCTGACAAGCTAGGGCCTAAATCGGATAAGTGTAAATTTGTGGGGCACCCTAAGGAAACTAAGGGATACTACTTCTACAATCCAACCGAGAACAAAGTGTTTGTTGCTCGGACCGGCGTGTTTCTAGAAAGAGAGTTTGTCTCTAAAGAAGCAAGTGGGAGGAATGTAGAACTTGAAGAGGTTCAAGAACCACAAATCACTGAACCGATTATGGAACATGAACAGGAACCACAAACAGTTGTGGAGCCACCTGTTCAGGTAACACAAGAGCTTCGTAGATCTAGTAGAGTGCGCCAGGAATCCGAGAGGTATGGACTTCTAGTAATCGATTCCGGTGACACGATGCTCATAGATGATGAGCCTACTACCTATGAGGAGGCCATGAGTGGCCCTGACTCTCAGAAGTGGCTGGAAGCCATGAGATCCGAGATGGAATCCATGTATACCAACAAAGTATGGACTTTGGTGGAACCACCCGATGGGGCGCGACCCATAGGGTGCAAGTGGGTCTTCAAGAAGAAGATCGACATGGATGGTAATGTGATTACCTATAAGGGCCGATTGGTGGCTAAAGGATTCAGACAGATTCATGGTATTGACTATGATGAAACCTTTTCACCAGTCGCAATGACCAAATCCATCCGAATCCTACTTGCGATTGCAGCATACCACGACTATGAGATTTGGCAGATGGATGGCAAAACAGCATTCATTTATGGGAATCTCCTCGAGGACGTGTATATGATACAGCCAGAGGGTTTTGAGGATCCAAAGCAAGCTAAAAAAGTCTGTAAGCTGCAACGGTCCATTTATGGATTGAAACAAGCTTCTAGGAGTTGGAATCGACGTTTTGATGAAGTGGTCAAAGAGTTTGGCTTCATCATAAACGAAGATGAGTCTTGTGTCTACAAGAAGGTTAGTGGGAGCTCTGTAGGTTTTCTGGTCTTGTATGTGGATGACATACTACTCATTGGAAACGACATTCCCATGCTGCAATCTGTGAAAGATTGGCTAGGAAAGTGTTTCTCAATGAAGGACTTAGGGGAAGCAGCCTATATACTCGGTATAAAGATCTATAGAGATAGATCTAAGAGGTTGCTAGGCCTAAGTCAAAGTACATATATTGACAAGGTGTTGAAGCGGTTCAACATGCAAGATTCCAAGAAGGGATTCTTGCCAATGTCACATGGAATCACTCTTTCGAAGAGTGGTTGTCCTTCCAATGAGATTGAGAAGGAACGCATGAGTAGGATTCCCTATGCCTCGGCCATAGGATCTATCATGTACGCCATGTTATGTACTAGACCAGATGTGTCATATGCCTTGAGTATGACAAGCAGATACCAATCCAATCCGGGTGAGAGTTACTGGATTGCAGTCAAGAACATCCTAAAGTACTTGAGAAGAACTAAGGATGCCTTCTTGATATTTGGCGGAGAGGAAGAGTTGCGTGTAAGGGGTTACACTGATGCAAGCTTCCAAACCGACAGAGATGACTTTAGATCACAATCGGGATATGTGTTTTGCCTGAATGGAGCAGCGGTGAGCTGGAAGAGTTCCAAGCAAGAAACGGTAGCTGATTCTACAACAGAGGCTGAGTACATTGCTGCAAATGGCGCAACAAAGGAGGCTGTTTGGATCAGAAAGTTTGTTTCTGAACTTGGTGTGGTCCCTAGCATTGCGGATCCAGTGGAGTTGTTCTGTGACAACACTGGGGCGATCGCGCAATCAAAGGAACCAAGATCGCACCAGAAGTCCAAGCACGTGCTCAGGAAGTTTCATCTGATTCGAGATATTATCTATAGAGGAGACGTTCGGATATGCAAGATTCCTACAAATGATAATCTGTCAGACCCGCTTACGAAGCCTCTCACGCAGTGGAAGCATGAAGGGCACACTAGGAGTATGGGCATACGAGATGCGCCAGATTGGCTCTAGTGCAAGTGGGAGACTGTTGGAATAGATGCCCTAGAGGCAATCTGGTTTAGTATGAATTATTTGTGGCTAGAAATTTATTTATTATTTATTGGATATTTAATATAATGAAGTCCCTAGATTTACAATTGTGTTGTTTATCTTAAATATCCCTAGTCAAGTATAATGATTAATGGGACAATCATCTATAGACTAGTATGCGGTTGGATTGATATGGAGATATCACGATCCAACACATAGGTGTGCATTACGGAATGTTGCACTGGATTGACCCATCTCCGAGAAGGCTACATACATGTTATGTTGAGTCACAAGCGCTTCTCGCGGTGCAATGGTATTGTCATCCTTAGACTTGAAGTCACTAGATATTCTATTTGTGGATCATTGTGATCTTGTTAGCGTTAAACGCTACACCGTAACTGGGTAGTTATAAAGGCGTGTACTGGATACAATGAGAAGAAAGCTTAGAGATCGTAGTGGACGTAGAGAGGATTTTCCCCTCCCACATAACGGGAGAAAATATCCTGGGCCACTCGAGGGATAGTGCTTATAGAATGTCTGGCCTGACTCAAATAAATCAATATGGGATATTGATGTTATTTGCACGAATAAGACTATTCCCATGGATCGAGAAACTATGGATTGGATATACGAGTGTGACTTGTATGTCTCGTGTCCAATCCGGATATGGAGGCAAAGGGATGAGACAATTACTTGTACAAAGGTTGTCAAGATGACTATTCTATTAGTTGGCTAGAATGGATGTTTTGCTAGAAACCACTCCATATTAGCAAATAGTTGCTACCAACTAGATAGAACCTATGGGGTCACACGCTATATAGAGTTGAACTAGATTTGGGAATTAATTAATTGGATTAATTAATTAGAAGGATCACTTTGCAAAACCTTGCAAACTTAGTAGGGACTAATTTGCAAGGAAGGGACTAAATTGAATTCTAGTTGGACTAGAATAAGTCCTTTAGGTAGTTAACAAGGAGTTGTTGGACTATATGAAGGACCCTCCTTCCTTCCTTCCTTATAACTTATGCTCATTAGTGAACATAACAAGAGTGGGAAAGAACAAAGGAGAGAGAGAAAGCAACAAGGAGGGCCCGACGCCGCCCCTTGCAGCCGCCCTCGTCCCCGTCGGCCAAAAGAGGCCGTGAGCCTCTTTTTGTCTCGTTTTGCGTGATTTCTTCTTCCTCTTCCTAATCCGGGCTAGCACCAAGGAGTTTGGGAGGTCTAGGATCAACTCTAGGCGTGGATCAACTATAGAGAACGTGACATTATGCGCGTTTGAAGTCATCAAGGAGAACCCAAAGGTGTGTTTATGATTTCTAACCTTCACTATCGTTATGCATCTAGACTTGTGATCCTTGGAGGGTTTTTCATGGTTTTATGTTTGATTATGCTTCCGTTGCGCGATCCATGAATCAAAACCCTACAATATAGGGTTAGAGAAAGCACTTCGGCTAAGCTGAATAATCCCCCGCTGAAGCATCTCACGGACATGCTTTGAAATATTGGTCTTCTGAAAGTAGGGGTAGCGATAAGGACGCACATTCACTGGAGTAGTACCCAGAAGCAGTAGAATATACTGATCGCAGGCCTTCGACGGCAGAAGGCTAGTAAGAACCGTGAACACCTGGGCGTCGTCGTGGAGCACCGATAAAAGGGACGGTGGAAGATCAGCGGGAAAAGTCGGTGGTGCGGCCAACCCATTGTATGGAGGAACCGATATAGTAATCATCTCATAGTACTCGGCCTGGGGCACATGTGTTTGTAAGGCGACCAATCAATGAAACGAAATCTGTCGTGGAACTGCCGTGTCCCCATGAAGAGTGACAAGATTATCCTGCCAGGTCAACGTCATCGTCGTGCAACCATAATCATGGGAAAATTTTCCCAATGTCTGCAACCAATCCATACCTAGAACAATATCAGGACTGTGTACCGCCAAAACGTGCAAATCAATAGCAAACCTGTGGTCCTGTAGAGTAAGGTCTGTCTTGGGGCAGTAGTAGGAGCAACGCGGAGAAGCACCATTGCCCACATACACCCTGAATGGAGTGACCGGTTGTAGGATAAGGTGAAGATGTTGAGCAATAATCGGATGGATGAAATTGTTGGTACTCCACTATCAATCAACACTTGCACCTTAGTACCCGCAATAGAATCAAGTAATTTAAAAGAATGAGTAATAAGGTTACCCGATAATGTGTTGAGATTTGAAATGGAATCCGTAATAACATCAGCTTCTTCGTGATCCGCCGAGGTTGGGCTGTCTGTATCGTCGTCTTCCGAAAGCATCATAAATTTGGGAACACACTTATGATTGCTGTCCCAATTCTCATTAAAACAGAAGCACAAACCTTGGCGCGCCCGTTCCACGCGTTTTTTCCGAGTGTAAAGGCGTGGCGAGAACTAGGTGGACCGGTCGGCCGGAGCTGAGATGGCTGGGGTCGACTGCTGTGGTCGAGAAGGTGTCCAATTTTGCCGAGGTGGCGGTGTGTACGTCTGAATGAGGTCTGTGTAGGATGTCGATAATTCCCGTGCGAGGGCAAAATCCTCCGCCAATGTAGCCGAATTACGCAACCCGAGGTCGCGCTCTAGGGGTTGTTTCAGGCCTGAACGAAATAGAGAGATCAAGGTGCCATCATCCATGGTGGTGACTTTGTTGAGTAAAGTCTCAGACTCGGTCTGGTACTGTGCGACCGTGGTGTGCTGCTGTAACTTGGGATTAAACCGCTGTTTCACCGCATATAGAAAATCCATCCAGGTAGAGGAACCACTCAAACGCCGGGTGATCAATTAAAATTGAAACCAAATGCAAACGATCATCTTCCGTGGTCTGAAAGTTATCGAAATACTTATAGATTTTGAAAATCCATCCTACCGCATCTTCTCCTGTAAAGCGTGGAGCGCAACTCGCATCCAGAGAGCTTGATCGGCGTTACCCGTAGTAACCCGCGAAGGCAGCGGTTCCCAACCCGAGAGGCGCACGACTTGGGAATAACGACGTCTAGAGGCTGAGGAGGCGGGTTTGGCGGGCACCAAGAAAACTGCGTTGTGGCGACGGTGGCGGCTGGGCATTCATGCGAGCTTCCATTCTACCCCATATCCCGCTACAAATTTTGGACCAGGCCCATGACCTGGGTTATAGTGAACAACATTTCCACCGCCGAATTCTGGGAATCTTCGGATATAGCTAGGCGTTGGACGAAAAACACACAGAGGCTGGATTAACACTGGCATAGAAGACGAGGACGGCTGCTTAAGGAACCAGGGTTCCAGTGGCATTGGCGTGGGCGGCGTGAGTTTGATCCGAAGACGGCGCAGAGAAGTTCTGAGCTCCGTCGACACGGAGAAAGAACCGACTAGTACTAGATGAGTACCGGAATTGAGTTAAACCAAAGAAATCGAGGGAAGAGAGGAAGATAAGGAGAACGGGAGAAGAGAGGAAGAACGAGAGAGAAGTTTTTGGAGCTATTTTCAGATTAATTCCCAAAACAAAATAACAAGAGTTTAAATAGTCTTCCTAAAAATGTAAAGGAAGACAAACTTGTAAGATCAGGTTGTGCAAGGCTGGGAATAGTTCAGCTATTTCAAGGCCTTGAATCAATTCTCAGAGGCTTGAAAATAGTTTCGCTATTTTCAAGGCCTTGAAACTGGATTCAAAGCCTTGAAACTGTTTAACCTGTGTGAACATTCTCAGGGGGAGTTTTCTGCAAGCTCTCTGAGTTGATTTCCTCTCTATATTTCATATGTTTGATTCACTGTTATTAGATGATGAAAGACAAACTATTCTAACACGTTTGAACATAGAATATCATTTGTTTGACTTTGATATTGCAGGAAATTTTATTTCCAAGTTTTGCAGGATTGTTTCCTAAACTGAACTTTTGCAGATTTGGAAATAGTTGGACACTTTGATCCTGTGATCAATCAGATACTCATGAAAGCTTCTCATATTGTTTAAAGACAATATCACAACAATATCTCTGAATATTGTGATTAACTATTCGTTGGAGAAAGCTGTTAAAGAGAGTCAAACCTGTTGCCTACAAAATAGGAAGTTGTTGCTGAAAATCAGGGAAGAGCTTCAAACAGTATAAATGGAGCTCACTTTGAAGAAACAATATACGAGACTCAACGGGAAAAAGTGAGAGACAACTTTTGGGATTGAAAATCACCAAAGAAGAACATCAAACTCTCAATCCATTCAATATAAGTTCACTGCATTCTTCACTGCAGTTTTCTATTCTAAGTGTACTTCTCTATTGAGCTGTATTGGTAGATCATTTCTGTATTATATCTACATATATTCTCAAGGATTGTTCAAGGTGAACAATAGAGAATTCTTAGTTAATCAGTTAGCTAGAGCAGGTACTAAACAGGTTAGGAAAAACCACAAGCTGTAATAGAGTAAGGGAACTCTCTGTGCTTGAGTTCTAGGGCTTAGTTTTTGATTAATAAGAATTGAGTTCAAAATCCTGCAGGGATCTAATCCCTGAGGTAGAGACGTAGGTCCAAGTGGAATGAACTCTATAAATCACTTTTCTCTTGCATTTTGCAGTGCATTCTTTTTCATAGTATTTGCAGCATACAAAACTGTCTGTTTTTCAAGGGTTTGAACTTGTTTTCAAGTCCTTGAAAAAGGCTTACTTGCTTTACACTGTTTGCATCTCCTCCAAGGGCTTGAACTAGTTTTCAAAGCCTAGAACTTCACTGTTTGCACACGTTTTCATCTTCCTAGCAAGTTTTGCGAAGAGTTGGTATACTCTATTCAACCCCTAGCTGCATTAACACCTGCACACTCACACTTTCAAAACTAAAGGTACTACTAGGGTAAAAAATAAAATACGATAACGTCCCAAAATAATGAAATTATCTAAAAACACCCATACGACTAAGTAACGAAATCCTCCAAGCGAGACGGTCGTCTAGTCACCCGATGATGTCTCTCTGCGACAATGTTCCTGGGAACTGGTGCGTCGCTCATCGTATCAATGGAAGTCAAGCTTTGAGCTGAACAGAATTAGGGTTCTTGATGAAATGGACAGAAGAGAGAAAAGAGGGAAATATTATAATTAGTAAATCCTCTTCTCATTCACTAAACTCCAGCAATACAATATTTATAAATGAGATACGGTAATTAACCATTAATGACGTCTAACCATTTCTCTAACAAACACACTGTCTAATGACTAAACTACCCTTTAACGTTGTACAATCTTCAATTACAGCCTTATATATCAAAATTTCCCATCAAGCAAAGATCACTAAACACTATTCCAAGTACAAGTGATATGCATTTTTTCTTTAAAACCCAAAAAATTAGCATGAGACAAAACATTTGTAAAAATGTCAACTAGCTGATCTTGTGACAAAGATTTTAGCCTCTACCATTTCTCTTACAAATCGGTAGTCAATGTCAGTATACTTTGTCCCGACAAGAAACCTAGGATTTGAAGATATAAAAATTATAGAAATATTGTCACGTAACAGATGTGATTTTACATAAAGAATTTGCAAATCATGTAACAAGCATGTAAACAATTTTACCTATACTGCAAACAATTTCCAAAGTTCTATATTCTTCCTCAGACATGGAATCTTTGGGCTGTTTCTTTAAACATCAAGATGCCAAATTATCGCCCAATAATACATAATACCATGTGGGGGATCTCATATCTATTTTACAGCCAGCCCAAGATGTATAAATGGATAATGACACAGTAGATGGAACAATTAATAAACCATTGCTTAAAGTAAATTGTAATATATTCAAGGATTTTCACCCTAAACCTACCTGCGTTATTGAACTTGTGACACTTATCATACTCAGTTATCAATTTACCATGAAAATCACCCACATTATTCAAATTTGAGACACTTAACCTACTGCATTATCAATTTACCATGAAAACCATATGCATATTCAAATTTGTGACAAATAGCCTAGTCTAAGCTACGATAAGTAACAAGAATTGTGTAACCGTTAGGAAATGACAAATTTGCATCATTCCGGTTCCCCATCAATAAATAAGGGAAAATTCAGCATTTCGTAACGTTTACACAAACTCCTACTACCTCCTGAAGTTGAGACTAACTGAAATAGCCTATTTGTCATAAATTTGAATAACGAAGGTGATTTTCATGGTAAATGATAATGTAGTGGGTTAATTTTCACACATTTGAATATGTAGGTGATTTTAATACTAAATAACCAATGCAGTATGTTGAGTGTCATAAGTTCAGTAATGCATCTAGGTTGAAGGTAAAAAAATCCTATAATCAAAGTCCTCTTCAAACGTTGAAAACATGCATTTGTAAGAGAGCGCATACGCTGACACATAACTTTGACAACATATTGCACATTTGGTCTGGTAATAGTAAGATACCGAGAGCTCCCACCAAACATCTAGAGCCAGGTTACTTTTGAAGAGGATAGAACTGTATTGGGATTGTCCAACTCGCTAATCACAAAACCTGCAACATTTGTCGGGGACCAACATGATTACTGTCATTGAGTAACTCCTTAGTTGGATTTATATTTATTAGTTACTACACTACCGTTTTATGTGATTTCGATGAGATGATATGAGATTTAGGCCAATTCTTGTGAAGAATGAGCTAGTTGTGATTTATTGCTAGTCCGGGCGTTACTATGCGTTTTTAGATATTATTTGTCAAATATAATCGCTAGGTATGCTTGTTTATGTTTTCATGATAGGAAAAGATACTAAAAGATTGCTAGGATTCATGAAACTAACTTCATAAGATGAGAAAATCTCGGGAATGGCCAAGGAGAATGAAGAGAAGTTAAAGGAGCAAAATTGATCAACCTTCACTATTTGGATGATATCTTGGGTTCTACAAAGTGTGATATAGTGCGACCGGTGGAAAATGAAAGAAGACTCAAATATCTTTCCAACGGTAGGTCATGGAGCTAAATCAAAGGCCCTACGAGAAAGATAAGGTCCATCGAAGATGACGCAAGAACGAAGAAAAGGTAGTAAAGGTGCACAGGACCAGTGTGCCCCCTTCGGGCTGTATCTAGAGTTACATGGGGAATTATGGATCAAAGCTTATTCCATTCGAACGTAGAATCCAGGAGTTTTCAACTATATATGATAGGTCCAAATAAAAGTCCGGATGAGGAAGAAAAGGCCCGCGCAAGATCAGCTTATGAATTATGTCCGAAAATTGCAGACTGGAGGAGCTGAATTGCAAATTCGGCCAAAATACTTTAAAAAATCGTGCCCAGTCCATGTATCACGAATTTTAGGACCTATAACGCAGAGGGGCTGTGGGAGACGCAAAGAAAAAGTTGGAGGAGCAACTAGGAGCTAGAGTTCGTCGTGGAAGCGAGGATTAATCCCTTCAATCCCTCTACTCTTATCTTTTCATGGTTTTATACATGATCACACAAACACTTGTATTTGTGATCATGAATATGCGTAGATAAAGCTTTAAGATCAGGGCCCGGGTATGGGGCTAGGGTTTTCACATTGATTAAGCGTTTTATGAGTTGAGATTCATGTTTTGATAAACCTAATTGATGTATTTATGTTTGCTATGATTGTTTTGTGATCTTCATCCTATCTAGTTAATTGGAGACGTCTAGATAGAAATTAGTTTGCATTATTTGGTAACTCGGTAATTGTTGAACCGGAAAAGAAAACAATCACTCGTTCTTATTGAAAGCAAGAATTGAGATCGTTAGTGTAGAGTTCATCTTTAATGCATGTTTAGGGATAATTAGAACTTGGTAACTCGATTTTAGTTTAACTTAGGCATATGATGCTCACTTGGTAACTCGGTGAGTTAGTATTGCTCGATTAGCAAAGTAAACTTCGTCCGTGTTTCACAAATCATAAAATGTTTTCAATAAGATCCTAGAAATCTCCCAAACGAGGTGTCCTGGTTGTTTCTCCCATATTAAATCTCAATATTTACATACTTTTTTCGTCTTTTCAAATATTTAGTTGAGAAATTCTATGAATTTCTAGCCAACATTAAGTTAATCATACTAATTAGTTCACGATAAGTCCCTTAGGTTCGACAAACTTGGATTCCCTGGTATTACCACAAACGACGGCCATACACGACGGCCATACGATCTCTGAAAGTTTACAGTTATTGCTCTAGTAATAAATGTGGAAGATAGGGTTGTCGAATCCCAGAGGAGTTGTTGTGGGTCAATTAGGATGAATAACTTTGTGTGGGAAATCAAGTTGAGTGTTTTACTAAACTAAGAGAAATAAATAACAACACAATTATTTAAATTGAGAGTAAAGTGATGAGACAAGTATCAAGATTTTCTCTAGGTTCACTACGTTTCCACCGTTAACGAATTACGTTCTGAAACAAATTTGATGATTTAATTTGCCAAACGAGCAATAATGCTAACCGAGTTACCAAGCTAGCTTTCTATGCCTAGGTCAAATTACAACCGCGTTACCAAGTTCTAATTATCTCTAAAAACATATAATGAAGATCATCTAATTCTACTCAATGTTCACAGTCTGTGGTTGATTTCGTTAACTTATAACTACGTGCTTAATTCAGTTATCATGGTAATTCGTTGCTTTCACTAACTAATTACCTATGATCTTTCCTACTGCAATGTCTCACAATAGCAAGATAGATTAAGAACAAGAATTAAATATAGCATAGACATTCGACATCAATTAAGTTTAAGCAAAGCGTGAATCAAACTCATAATTCGCCAAACACGGCTTCAAACCCTAGCTACCATTGAGAAATCCCGATAATAAACTTAGCTATTGCGATACATGATCAACAATGACAAGTTTAAGTTGATCATGTTCAAAAACACTGAAAAAGATAGAAAAGAGAGATCAAACGATGGAATCCTCGCTCTCACGACGAACTCCAAGATCCAATCCTTGCTCCAACTTGTTCTTCCTTGCCTCCAGCAGCCTACTCTTCAAATAAGCCCGAAATTCATCACTTTGCACCGAAACGCACACAAATAACAATATAAAGTGTACATAGGGTAACTCGTATGAAGGAGTTATCAGTCATCAATACCAACCTTGAGTAACAAATCCTTAGAATACTTGGTTTGACGCAAAACTATCCCTTGAGAATTCGTGACCTCTTCAATACCAAGAAAATAATGAAGATCGCCGAATTCCTTAATAGTAATAATCTCTTACATAAGCTACAACATTGTGGAGTTTTCCCCTTGATGACCTCGAGTAACTAGGATGTCATCAACACATACCAACACTAGCATAATTGAAGAAGATTTTTTTAGAATGAAAAAAGAGGAATCACTCAAACTCATCAAAGACCCCATATTTACTAGAGAATTAGACAATTTTTTATATCAAGCTTTAGGTGCTTGCTTTAACAATATAGAGATATCTTGAGTTGGCATACATACAGAGGATATTGAGGATGAACAAATCCTTCTGGCTAGACCATGAAGACCTATTCATGTAGATATCCATGTAAGAATGCATTTTTAACATCTGATTGTTTAATGGGCTGGCGCTGAGCTAAAGACAAAGTCAACAAAACTCTAATGGTTGTATGTTTGGCAAAAATACCGAAGGTTTCTTTGTAGTCTAAAATCTTGTAAGTACCCTTTGGCAAACAAACTTGTCTTATATCTATCTTTCCAAAACACAGTGTTGGTCTGCCAGAACGTGTTCCCATCACCAGTAGACACATGGTCACTCAAGTTTGCTCTATGCACACCAAAACATGCCATGTTCCCTCATTTTGACCATGAGACAGAGTCCCTTCATAGACACCAACTCGCACGGGAACCATGTGATCAAGTGGTTTGGAGGCTGGAATAAGGCTCGTCGCATGTAGTTCCTGCCCCATCTGCGACCCTTATAATCACGCCAATCCTGAACAATTATACGACGTGGCCATATCCACACTCTACCTTGATATCAGCCATGAATTCTCTGTGGGAGAGTCATGATCAGCTACAAATAGCCACGTAGCTCCCCAAAACCGTCACTACTGGACTTATATATATATATAGAGGTCATCTTCTTCCTATAGGATATGATTCTTGTGTTTCTAAAAACTAATGGCAAACTGTCTCTCCTCTCTGTGACATACTTGACTTATTTATATTCGCCATCATCACTCGTCTTTGTGGTTCCATTCTTGGATACTTGTATTTTTGTTTCTTTGCTTTGTATTACAATACACTCAGCAATCAGCCCTATCAGCAACCCTTGACTACATTGGTGAACCCGATGTGAAAAGCCTCAAAAATCATCGAGTCATCCAGACGTGGCTCATCCCGATGACGTTGAAAGTGTCGACGGATCTCCCCTGAATTAGAATCCCTCGACCAACCAACTCAGGGACACTCTTCCTACAATCAGCAACAATCAATTATATATGTTGACTCTGCATTGGTTGAAATAAAGAGAGTTGCAGCCACCACGCAAACCCAAATTTCTCAAATGATGTAGATCTTCAACAACTTGATCGTTGCATCCAAACAAAGGAGTTATGATATTTCCAGAGAAGTTTCAGCAATGCAGAGTGCCTTATATTTTCCACCCCACCACCCCTGAAGCCTTGTGTACAACCTGAACGTGTCTTTAGGAACTGTAAGATTCCACATGCTTCAATTAGAAGAGGTTCATTTGGATCTTCTGCAATTCATGTCCTAGGAACAACTCATGGCCTCATTCTAGAGAATTAAAACCATACACCCTATGATCTTCTTACTTTGTAAATTCTAGGTACCAATCCCTAATCATTGGCTGAAGGAGCAATAAGTATTACGTGAACACCAATACCTGCTATGACAACATTGGAGCCAAGGCTGGAAAGCTTCATGCCAGTTAGGGCACCCGCAGTAACATAATGCCAAAAACATAATGCATTTCACCCATTCCCGTGGAGCGTTACTAGATGCCCAACCATGTAGGCTACAAGGCTCCATAGTGGGAAAACTTTAATGAGGTGAATGGGACTGCACATGAACATGTCATGAGATTCGTTGATCAGCCAGGTCCTTATGGAGCAGGAAAGAAACTAATGATGCACCAAGTTTTTCCAGTTGGAATAGAAGGTTACAACGATCATCTCACTCGCATGGGAGGACATGCTGAATACGTTATGCACCAAGTTTTTCCAGTTGGAATAGAAGGTTACAACGATCATCTCACTCGCATGGCTCAGAAGGATGACCAGGATGGCATCTCATTCATCAAGAATTTCCACCTAAAGTAACTAGAATGAACATAAGAAGTCTATGAGCACATACTGGTGGATATTTGCTTTCAAAAATACTGCTAGAGTACAAGTAGATGCTCATCAACCACCACCTACCAACATTATCCAAATGATTGATTACACTAAGAATATTGAGTCCATTGTGGAGAATGAGAGAAAGAATATTTGTATGTCAGCCAACCATTAAAGATTTGACTCTTCAACTACAAGAGATGCAACGAGACTGAAGTTCATGTTATTGCCTCCTTGCAGAAGTTCCATAGGATTGCGATTCCATCCCCACCACTCCCATGAACCATTGCAAACTTATGAAACTATTATTGAGAAAATATGGAGTTATCACTGCACCGTAGAAGCCACCAACTTTAAAGAAACTATGATATCCAATTTGGTGTAAGTGCCATGGGAAAATCAAACAATAGACTGTAGAAAGATCACGTTCTAGATAAACAAGAAGGTGAAGGAAGGAGAACTTGTGATTGAAGGCCCGACCAAAGACGTGCGAAGAAACCTCTCCTTTGTCACTCAGCAGAGGAACTTGAAAGAAAGAGGTCGGAGTGAAATCTTATGTGGAGGATCTCAAAGATGCACCAACTACTGAAAGTCCATGTATAAGTGGAATACATCAAAGACAAAGGGGATACACAAATAGGATAGTGCATATATCCAAATTTCAATCTTCTACAATCAGATGTGATTTTCATGAGCCTGTCTCTTAAGATGACAGTGGCCATATTGCGAGTTGATGAAGACTTTAAATAAAGCTATGTTTCCATAAATTAATTTGTTTATAAATGTTGTTCGCACGGATTCTATAAAAATATGATTCTCAGAAGCAGACATGAAGGAAGATGGACAACATAATGAACCTCTGTAAGTGACTTCCGCTATAAATAAAATAGATTTCAAGAGATCTCTAGTTGATGGAGGTCATCAGTCAACGTACTATCAATGAAGAGTTTGAGGGTCACAAGGATCCTCAAAATATGATTTTCAGACGTCCAATACCCCTCCGTGGCTTAGAAAATGATTCCAAAATGACGGGATTTGCCCATGTAAACCCGCAAGTTGAAAAGATAAGATGCTCAACTAAGTTCAATGTGAATGAAGAAAACACAACCTATCACATGATTTTGGGGGACATATTCATTCACAGATTTGATGCAGTGCCATCCACTGCACATCAACTCATGAAAGCTATATGGAAAAGAAAAGTGATGGACATTACAACATCCACCAACCCCTTAAATATGAACGAAGATCACATGGCTAAAGCAGTCTGGTGTTATGATCTCAAAAATATAGGAGCCCAAGAACCCTTCAAACCCACCCATTTTTCAAAGTTGGAAAGTGTCAAAGATCATTCCCCTGCAGGTCTGATGCTGTGCATAGAATTCTAAGTTCATAGTTTGTTTCAAAGGCTTGAAACTGGTTTCAAGGCCTTGAAACTGAAGAGCATGAACTGAGGGGGAATTATTACTCCTATGCTTGCCTAAAACCCTGCACTTGATCATACTGTATTAGATGATGAAAGAAAAATTAATTATGTGCTTTCACATGATTTGATCTCATCATTTTCCTAAGTTTGCAGGAATTGTTACCTAATTCTGTGTATGCAGGTTTAGGAAGTTTCCATATTTTGCAGGGATGTATAAGTAGCAATCAGTGTAAGAAGATTGTGTGCTATTGTTTAAGAAAGGTTGTTTGGACATTCCTTAATCTTGCGGATGAAAGATCAGATCAAGATCAAGTCAGAAAAGCAAGCAACTAGCCGTTTGAATCAAGATGTTGAGAGTCAAAGATATGCTGCATATTTTTAGGGATTTCTGGTTGAACTATATATTCTGAAATTCAAATTAGCAGGATAACAACAACCATAACATGATAAAATAGAGAGATTCATGAACACTGATAATTACAGAGATTCATGCACTGTCACAAGATTGACAAACATCACTGAGGAAGATCAAATCATCCAATCCAAATTCCAGAAGAACACTTCAAGCTTACCTGCTTCACTATGTGACAATGTTCTTCATCTGAGCATTATTTGTATATCATATTGTTATATTTCTCTATCACTTAATCTCCTGATGCTGTTCTACAGGAAAAAAAAGATATTCTTATTTAATCAGTTAGCTAGAGCAGGTACTAGATCGGTTAGAGAGAACCACAAGTTGTAACAAGAGTAAGGCAATTCTCTTGGCCCGAGATATAGAGATTTACTTTTGACTAATAAGAAATTTGTTGAAATCCTGAAGGGATTAGAGGCGGAGACGTAGGTCATTAATGACTGAACTCCATAAAATCGTTGTGTTCCTTTCCTTCACATTTCAATTCTGCACTCAAATTTTTAACTGCTTCAACATGTTTTTGTTCAAAGCCTTGAAATGCTTTTCAAGGCCTTAAAAACTATTATTAACTTTTTATCTATCTTTTTTGATTTCAAGGGCTTGAAACTGAGTTCAAGGACTTGAAATACTTCTGGCTCTTCACTCTTTGTTTTAAAACCACACTTTTGGCAAAAGTTGTTATACTCTATTCAAACCCCCTTCTAGAGTATTTGATCTTGTATTTGCATACCTACATATGGTCTTTCAATTTGTATCAGAGCTTGTATCACTGTACAAATCTACCAATCTTGTTATCATGAGTATTGTGGGTGATGGTGATTTCTCACATGGAAGAGCTGCTAATAGACCTCCTTTATTCTGTGGAGACAATTTTGTACATTGGAATGCCTTGATGAAAATGTTCATCATTGATCAAGACATTGAAATTTGGTATAGCATCCAGAATGGAAGTCATACATTCTACACATAAAAGGATGGGATTAGAACTCCCAAACCTGAGAGCTCTCTCTACTTATGCAAAAGGACAACTTTTAAAGAATTACAGAGCTCTGAATCTCTTATATTGTTCTTAAAATGCAGATGAGTTCAACAAAATATCCACATGCAAGACTGCTAAGGAGATATGGGATAAACTGTTGGTAACCTTTGAAGGAACCAGCCAAGTGAAGCAAACCAAGATAAATATCTTCCTTAGACAGTATGAACTATTCAAGATGAATGGATATGAATTAATCAAAGACATGTTCAAAATATTTACAGATATTGTCAACAATCTGGAGTCCTTGGGGAAAGTATTTTCCAATAAAGAGAAATTCAGAAAAATCTTGAGAAGTCTTCCCAAAACCAAATGGGAACCAAATACCACTGCCACGGAAGAAGCTCAAGATCTCTCATCTCTCTATCTAGATGATTCACAGGTAAAGCTACTCACACATGAGATCTGCATGAGTGAAGCTGATGGAGAATTACCAAAGAGTGTCAAGAATCTGAAACTCAAGGAAAAAGTGAGTGAATGACCTCACATCATTGAAAAAGAACAAGATGATGAATAAGAACCAATTACTCTCATTTCCAAGGCCTTGACAATGATTCTCAAAATGAAGAACTTTAGAAACAAAGACTTCATCAGAGACAGAGCCAAATCTTCTAATAGCAAGGACTCAAATGTAAGTCCTCTTCCAATGAAAATGAATCTAAAGTAATGAATTTATTTGAATGTGGTGATGCAGGACATTTGATCAGAGATTTCCCTCACATGAAAAGTAAGCACTGTCAAAAGAAGGACAATGACAGAAGGGAGAAAGTTGGGGTAGCTTCATGGAGTGACTTTGATTCTTCACGTAAGTCAGAATCTGAAGAAGAACAAGCCAACCTTTATCATATGGCCAAACATGATGAAAAGTTCTGAAAAGAACATTGAGGTAATGGTAAACTATATATGTCAAAACCTGCAGATGTACTTTCTCAAATTTTGAAAAATATGCTTTCAAATGAAGAAGAATATTTGAATGAAATCAAGTCTTTGAAGGAGAAAGTTCATGAGCAAGCAAAAGAGAATCTGGAATTAGTTTGCCAGAACAAGAATCTTGAAATTTCTCAGGCAAAGAGTGTCAGATATTTCAAATCATTGGAAACCAATTTCAAGGCATTGAAAACTCAAGTCAAAAGAGGTTGTGACTGAGAACTCGATTCTTAGTGACAAATTTGTTGTTTAAGCCATCAACATGATGAATTAGAGGAAAAAAAGACTCTCTTGACTATGAAACTACAAGAATCCAATAATTTCATGACAAAACTTGCTGGCTGAGAACAAAATCTTAGCTTGATTCTTGGAAGAAGTCTGCATTCTGTTCACAAAACTAGTATTGGGTATAATCAATTTTTTCAAGAAAGAACAATACCAGATTTGTGAAAGCAAGTGGCAGACATTATCCAAAATGTCCTTATCGTGGGAAGATTGTTCATGTTAAAATGACCCTTCCCTTTAGAAGAAGAGAACTTCAAATCATGAGGAATAACTTTCCATTTAAACTAAAGGGACAAGTGATACAGATTTGGGTTCCTAAAGGGGTTAGACCATCTATCATATTTGATCCTGAATATGAATCCAAATATCACACTTGGTCTAACAGATGGGTAAGGCAGTGAATGGTATTTGCAGGTTGTCACCAAGAGAAAAGAGCATATATGGATTATGGATAGTGGTTTCTCCGGGCACATCAGTGGAAAAATATCTCTATCTTCTGAACTGAAAGAACAATCAGACGGTACAATCACAATTGGTGAAAAAGGAAAATGCAACATCATAGGAATTGGTAAAGTTGGTAATGGTTCTGAAAATTCTATTTCAGATGATAATCTTGTAGATGGTTTGAAGTTTAATCTGTTTAGTGTATCCGAATTATGTGATAAAAGCAATTAGGTTATTTTTGACAAAGAGAAATGTGTGGTGCAAGATGAAAAATCTGAAAATTGCATTTTCACTGCTCAAAGGTCAAACAATGTTTACTACTTGAATACTAACAAAGTTGCAGGAGAAAGTCTGAAATGTCTCAAGGATTTGAAAGAAGATTCAAATCTTTGGCATAGAAAGCTTGGACATATCAGCTTACATACACTGAAAAAACTAGTTTCTAAAGACTTGGTTAGCAGATTTTCCTCCATCAAGTTCAAAGATGAAGAAGTATGCAGGGCTTGTGCTCCAGGAAAGCAGACAAGAATTTTATTCAAGCCAAAGAGCTTTGTAAGTACAACTAGACCTATTGAATTTAGGGTTTTCATACAGATAACGCAGCAGAATAAACAAAGTTCAGTCCGTTCAAGACCCTCCAAGGATCACATGAAAAGACATCATAATCATGTGTACCTTGTTTGTCTGAATTGATGACGTTACGTAGAATTGCGTCCACGTCTCTATGCGTATCCACACATAGGATTGCACCGTATCCTCCCAATGCCTTGTGCTTGCTCACGTCAAGAAGGAAGAAGAAGAAGATCACGCAAACCGAGGACCAAAGAGGCCACACCTCTTTGGTGGCCAACGGGGTAGGGGTGGACGGCTGGGGATTCGGCCCTAACTATCTTTCTCTCTCTCCTTGCTTTGTTCCCTTACTCAATAATGATCAAACATTGTGAGAAAATAAGCTAGGAGTGTCCTTATATACTTAATAACTTATTATTAACTACATATTAGCCCCTATATTAATCCTGTCCATACACGAATCAGTCCACCTTGCAAATTAGTCCTACTAAGTTTGCGTGTGATTGCATATTGATCCTTATATTTAATTAGTCATACTAATTAATCCCAAAGTCCAGTTTAATCCATTGGGTGTATGACCCCATATGTTTCTACTTAGTTGGTAGTAACAATTAGTGACATAAAGCGGTGTCTACCAACACATTTATCCCACCAAACTAATAGAAATAGTCAGTGATCGAAAAACCTTGTGACCAATGTTACCGTATTGTATAATCCCTTTGTCTCCATATCCATATTTAACATGAGACATACAAGTCACACTCGTATATCCAATCAATAGTTTCCCGATCCTGGGAATAGTCTTATCCATGCAGATAACATCAATATCCCAATATCCCATATTGATTTATTTGAGTCTGGCCAGCAATTCTATAAGGACTACCCTTTGAGTGGCCATGGATATTTGCTCCCGTCATGTGGGAGGGAAAAATTCTCTCTACATCACTACAATCTCTAAGCTTGCTTCCTATCATGCCCTAGAACTACGTTTATAGTTACCCGGTTAAGGCGAAACGTTTGATAATATCAAAGCATGATATTTCCTAACTAGAGTATCTAGTGACATCAAGTCGAAGGACCACAATACCAATGTCACTACGAGAAGCGCTTGTGACTTTACATAACTTGTATGTAGCCTTCTCGTGGTGGGTCATTCTAGTATGTCATTACCCCTAATGCATTTCCATGTGCTAGACTTGATATCTCCATATCAGTCTACCCACATACTAGTCTATGTTGATCGTCCTGTTAATCAATATAATCTGCTAGGGATATTTAACATAAAAAACACATTTGTAATCTAAAGACTTCATTATATTAAATATCTCCATAAATAATACATTGATTATTCTAACCAAAATAATGTTCGTAGTAAATAAGATTGCCTTTAGGGCATCTATTCAAATATTTAATTGCTTCATATGGATCTCTGTGGCCCTATGAGAGTACCAACTCCAAAAGGTAAGAAGTACATGCTGGTTAGTTTAGATGATTTCTCTAGATTTACATGGGTTATGTTTCTTAGAGAAAGTCTGAAGCTTTATCCTAATTTGCAAAGCTTTGTAAAGAGCTGCAGACTTATAAAAACCTGCCTATTGCTTCCATAAGGAGTGATCATGGTAGAGAATTTGATCAATTAGAGTTTGATTTCTTCTGTGCCAAGTATGGTATTTATCACAAATTTTCAGCTCCTAGAACTCCTCAACAAAATGGTGTAGTTGAAAGGAAAAAATAGAAATCTTGAGGATATGTCTAGAACAATGCTTTTGGAAAATAAATTTCTAAAGTCTTTTGGGGCAGAGGCTGTCAACACTGCAAACTATATTTTTAACAGGTGCCTATTTTCAAAAAATACTCCTTATGAACTTTTCAAAGGCATAAACTAAAATATTTCTTATTTAAAACCTTTTGGCTGTACTTGTTTTGTTCACAACAATGGTAAGGATAATCTAGGCAAGTTTGATGCCAGAAGTGATGAAGGTATATTTCTTTGTTATTCCTTGACTAGCAAAGCTTACAGAGTTTATAATAAGAGAACCAAGCTTGTTGAGGAAAGTATACATGTTATTTTTTATGAAGGCTATGATGGTTCTTTCAGTGATGGTTTTGCAGACTTGAATCTGAACAATCATGAGTCAGAGGATGAAACATATCCAGACAATGGTTCCAAGAATAACTTGCACGAAATTAGAAGAAATTTTCAAAGGCTTGAAAATGAGTTTCAAAGCCTTGAAACAGGATCTCAAGAAACACAGAGTGGTCAAGCCGCTACATCAGGATCTCAAGGCCTTAGTAAGATCCCTGGAGAACTAGAACCCCTTAAAACCAAGAAATATGTTCAGATATCTGTCATCACATCCAGCAGCAAACATCATTTCTGATCCATCCACGGATACACAGATAAGATCTCAGTTAAAGAACTCGTGTGCTTTTAATGCTTTTGTGTCTCTTGTAGAGCCTAAGAATGTGAAATAAGAATTATAAGAAGAAGATTGGATCATTACTATGCAAAGTGAGTTAAATGAGTTTGAGAACAAAGTATGGAACCTAGTTCCTTGTCCCTAGGATTAGTCTATGACCGGAACAAGGTGGGTGTTTAGAAACACGATAGATAAAAATGGTAAGGTCATAAGAAATAAAAGCAAGACTTGTAGCTCAAGGCTACAACCAGGAAGAAGGTATATACTATGAGGAGACTTTTTCTCGTGTGGCCAAGTTGGAAGCAATCAGAATATTACTTGATTTTTCATCTCATAAGAGTATCACACTTTTTTAAATGGACATTAAATGTGCTTTTCTAAATGGTTATCTGAAAGAGGAATTTTATGTTGCTCATCCTCCTGGAATTGAAAATGATGAGTTTTCCAACTATGTTTATAAGCTTGACAAACCTCTTCGTATTTTGAAACAGGCTCCAAGAGCTTGGTATGAAAGATTGTCAAAATTCCAACCTAAAAATGGTTTCAAAAGAGGCTTAGTTGATAAAACTATTTTGATAAAGAATCGAGAGAAAAACATTTTAGTAGTACAAATATATGTTGATGATATTTTGTTTGGTGTTACTAATGATTCTCTTTCCAAAGATTTCGCAAGTCTTATGAGCAGGGAATTTGAGATGAGCTTCATGGGAGTGTTAAATTTATTTCTTGGACTTCATGTACATCAAATGAAGAAATGATTTTTTCTACACCAGAGTAAGTACACCAAGGATTTGCTAAACAAGTATAACTTGTCTCAATCCAAAGCTGCTAAAACACCCATGAGTTCTACACTATCCTTAGACATGGATCAAAATGGTAAGAGTGTGAACCAGAAGAATTCATATGTATGATTGGTTCATTGCTCTATCTTACTACAAGAAGGCTAGATATCATGTTTAGTGTTTGTATGTGTGCTAGATTCCAAGCTGATCCCAAAGAGTCTCACTTAGTTGATGTCAAAAGAATTCTTAGATATCTCAATGGTACCTAAGACTTAGGGATTTGGTATCCAAAATAGTTTAACTTCTATCTATGTGGCTGTTCAGATGCTGATTTTGCAGGATATAAAGTAGACAAAAAAAGCACATCAGGGTGTTGCCAGTTCCTTGGATCATCCATGATTTTAAGAAGCAAAATTTAATGGCCTTATCAACAGCAGAAGCTGAATACATAGCACCTGGAGCTTGTTGCTGACAAGTGCTGTGGATAGCTCAACAAATGAGAGGTTTGAGTTATGACTTCAGAGATATTGCCATCAAATGTGACAACACTAGTGCAATCTCAATTGCAAAGAATCCAGTACACCATTCAAGGACGAAACACATAGATGTTTGACATCACTTCATCAGAGATCATGTGGAGAAAGGTGATTTATCTTCACTAAACCATTGCCAGAGGAAAGATTCACAGCACTGAGATTAGAACTGGGCTTGTTAAAGAAGGAAGCATTGGTTTAGTGTGAGCATTAGGTAAGTTTTATGTGTTTGAATGTTTTGGAAAAAAAATCAAATCATTGAAAATTTTATTTACAGTAATACAGTTTTTCAAGGCTTAATATTCTATTCAAAGCTTGGAATATTAATCTTTATACTATAGCTGAATGAATGGATCATCAATGCTGGGTGTCATCTCTTTAGATATTTGCCTAACATTGTTTTTTTCCTTTTAGAACAAATCATTTTCAAATCAGTATTGTATTATTTCCTTCCACACGTCACACATAAAATTTTATTTTCACACAAACCTTCATTCTTCAAATATTTGAGAATATTCAGTTTCCTTTTCAAACTCAAACTCCTCACTATTTATCTTCTCTCTTCTCTCTCTCGTTTCTATTACTCATGCCTCTATCTTCTAATGGATTCAAGCAATAAGTGATGAATCCAGTTCTAGAACTCCTAACTCACCAAGGCCACCCTCTCCTCCTCCTCCGAAGAAAATCAAGAAGGATAAGGGGGATCAGACTGTTACTTCCAGCAATAAAAAGCTAGATCCCACAGGTGTTTCTAAAAAAAGAAAGGTGTTCGAATTAGTATCCCAAAGAAGGTGAAGAAGAAGCCTCATAAATCATACAAAGGGAAAGAAAAGGTTACTGGGAAGGAGATTCAAGAATATGGGAAGAACACAGAGAATGAACTTCAGATCTACTCTGAAAAGAAATCCCCTTCTGGTAAGAAAACTCTTTCAGCAAGTGGTTTATCAGTCATTCTGCAAGTGGGAATTGATTAAATGGTTTTGCTTCTACTCCTGTATCTTATTGTAGCATGATCAGTACCTGGATGTTGAATGATATGAATCTGAAATACATAAGGAGATTGAAACAGAGTTTTCTTGAAAAATCCGTAACCCCTCTAAATTTGCATACCTTAGGCTTACGAGATTGTTCTTTTTGAACTTGAAACAAGAGAACACCTTGGCTTTGACTATATCTTCTAAGGTGGCTAGCATTAACATGGAGCTAGAACATGCTGAGTTTGCCAATGTCTTAGGTTATCCAAAGAGGTACAATATTGACAATCACCTTAGGAATACTGATGCTTTAAATTTGGCTAAGGAAGAATTATTTTTGCCTAGTGTAGCTACTACCTTAAAACAGTTGACTCAATGTGTGTTCAGTGTTGATGCCAAGATATTGTTTACCATTCTGATGAGGTGTGTAGTACCTAAGGAGAATTCAAAAGAGTTTTTGTCTGATAGGGTACTGTATTTGATGTATCTGATTATGCATGGTTATGAGATTGTTTTTCCAAGAATTGTGATGGAGCACATGCTTTACTCTTGCACCAAGAAAAGGAAACATCCTATACCCTATGCCAACCTCCTCACACTCTTCTTTCAACACCTTGAAATTCGAGTTGATAGGGAAGAGACAATTACTACTGGTTTTGAAATTCTTGATGCAAACTTTTTTCGAAGGATTGGAATTGTGAAAACTAGTGAGGGAGCATGGAAGCTCTACACTGAATTGTCTGTTGTAGAGTTTCAGGCTGAAAAGTTCCCAAATCCTAAATCCTTAACCTTTCCTTCAACTTATCCTCTAAATCTCAGGATCAATCCCTAGTTTTTCAAAGGCTAGACTTCATTAAGAATGAATTGGATGAATTGAAGTAGGCTCTGTATGAGTTGGGTACTGATTTTAAAAAGGTGAATTATATGCTTGAAAGTGTTTTTAGAATTATCAACTTGATCCATGTGGAATAAGAAGTTTCACAAGCTTCAGAAGGATCACAGAAGGCAGGATCTACAGCTGATTTGTTTGATGAAAACAGTTCTGAGGATGAAGCTGCAGGGGATAAGGATACTGGGAATCAGGATGATGAAGGTTGGGATGCAGGGGAAATGACTAATGAGAATGAGGAACATGATGAATAAGACAGTGTGGACTCTAGGTTACTTCTCAAAGACTTGAAGAAGAAGAAAAAGAAAGCAAAGGTTCTAGCCATTGTCACTTCAGCTGATTTGTTTGAGGGTGATGCTGTGGCTGATAATGAAGAAGTTTCTCAAGAAGAAGATCAACAAGAGTATGAGAAATATGAAGAAGAAAGTGATCAAGAAGCAGCTGCAGAGCCTAAGGGACATGAAGACCCAAAACCATGATTCTAGCCTTTCTTTCTTCTTTTCTAAGCCTTGAAACTCCTTTCAAAGCCTTGAAATAATCCTTCCTCTTTCAAAATTTTTCTCTCAGTAATTAAGATTTTCAAAACAATTTGATCCAACATTTTCTCACTGTTTTGATGAAAGTAAAAAAGGAGGAGAAATTTTAGGAGATACATTAGTTTTCATCTGATTTGGATATGTGTGGCAGTGTTGAACTTCTTACTACTTTGTTTTTGGATTGGTTTCTTATTTTGTTTCTGATTCAGTCTGGTTTAGTTCTTAAAATTATTAGTAATGATAGTTGGTTTTGATCTTGTATAACTGTTCATGCTATGCAACAAATGTCTATATTTTGCAAAGAAATTAGCTGAGACATAAAAATTGGTTTTGTCTTTCATCAAGGGGGAGATTATAAGTTCACAGTTTGTTTCAAAGGCTTGAAACTGAAGAGCATGAAATGAGGGGGAGTTATTGCTCCTATGCTTCTCTAGCTCCCTGCACTTGATCATACTGTATTAGATGATGAAAGAAAAATTAATTATGTGATTTAACATGCTTTGATCTCATCATCTATCTAAGTTATTTTGCAGGAACTGTTAACTAATTATGTGTATGCATGTTTAGTAAGTTTCCTTATTTTGCAGAGATGTATAAGTGGCAATCAATGTCTGCAGATTGTGTTCTATTATTAAGGAAGGTCGTCTGTACATTCCTTAAGCTTGCAGATGAATGATCAGATCAAGATCAAGTCAGAAAAGCAAGCAACTAGCTGTTGGAATCAAGATGTTGAGAGTCAAAGATATGATGCTTATTTTTAGGGATTTCTTTTTAAATACTGCTATATATTCTTCAATTCAAATCAGCAGGATAACAACAACCACAATAAGATATTAGAGAGAGATTCACGAAAACACAGCATTACAGAGATTCAAACACTCTCACAGGATTGACAAGCATCACTGAGGAAGATCAAATCATCCGATCCAAATTCCAGAAGAACACTTCAAGCTTAACTACTTTACTGTGTTACAGTGTTCTTCATCTGAGCATTATTTGTATACCATCTTGTTATATTACTGTTTCACTTAATATCGTGGTGTTGTTCAAAAGGAACAACAAGAGATAATTATTGATTCAATTAGCTAGAGCAGGTACTAGGTAGGTTAGAGAGAACCACAAGCTGTAACAAGCGTAAGGAAATTATATTGGCTTGAGATCTAGGGCTTAGCTTTTGATTCTATGGAATTCTGTTGAAATCCTGAAGGGATTAGATCCCTCGGGCAGATACGTAGGTCAATGAGGACTGAACTCCGTAAAATCATTGTGTTCCTTGCCTTTACATTTTAGTTCTGTACTCAACTTGTTAACTCCGTCAACATGTTTTTGTTCAAAGCCTTAAAAGGCTTTTCAAGGTCTTGAAAACTACCAGTAACGTGTTATCTATCTGTTTTGATTTTAAGGTCTTGAAGCTGAGTTCAAGGCCTTGAGATACTTATAGATCTTCATCTTTGTTTTAAAACCACACATTTGGAAAAAGTTTCCATACTCTATTCAACCCCCCTTCTAGAGTATTTAATCCTGTATTTGCGTACCTACATACTGTCTTTCAGAAAATAAAGAACCCAACGAAGTGAAGCCATCCACAATGAGGAAGAATATTTACGCATTCAATAGGTCTGTAGAGTATGGTGCTCAAGAAGAGGAAGTGAGCAATTTTTAAATTAACTGAAAGAAATACTACCGCATCTAAAGGTGTCCGGGGTTATCCTCTCCCCATGGGGAAGATTTCCTCTGAGATCATGGACATAAATACCAAAACGATATCACGAAAAGTGCATAACAAGACAATGAAAATGCTCTACAGTGTTTTCAAGGCAACCAAAATAGCAAAAAACTGAATTGGAACAAGTGGATTTGGACCCAAATGGATGCAAATGGAGGACGGTTTAATTTTCGCATGTGTTGATAAAGATGATTAGAGGGTCCTCATAAAGCTATTACAAGACTACAATGATGTGTTTGCATGGGACTACGATGTAATGCATGGTTTGGACTTAGATGTTATTGTGCATAGACTGAATCTACTCCAAATGCGAGACATGTGAAGTAGATGCAAGAGTCTGTTGAACATAAGAGGAAGTCCTGACGAAGGAAAAATTTGAGAAGCTTCTCAACGCCAACGTCATCAAATAACTACATTATAGATGGATTCAGTGGATACAACCAAATCATGATGGCTCCATAAGATACTTAGAAGGTTAATTTCATCACCCGAATTGGAGTCTTTCATTACTGAGGCATGTCTTTTGGTCTAAACAATGCAGGTGCCACCTACCAAAGAGCGATGATGGATCTCTTCCATGATCTTATGCAGAAGCAATTTGTGGTCCATGTAGATGACCTGGTGGTCGAGTCCGTACAACCATCTAAAGGACTTGCAAATGGTATTTGAAAGATACATGAATTTCCAACTGAAGATGGACCAATGAAGTGTGTGTTTTTTTTCAAATACTCTGTTTTTCATTGTAGGGTAAAAATCATATTTAAGAGACTTTGAGGGGAGATATTATGATTAAAGGGACTTTTGGTGGCGCTATTGTGAATTTATGAGAAGTTGGGGACTATTTGGAGAAGTGTGATAACGTTTATTTGGACTAAATTGAATTAGTGAGTTAACTATGGAATTGTTTCCCTAAAAATCTTAGAATCTTCTTCCTAATATTATTATTTTCCTTTTTCTTCTATTGTTTTCTTCCCTACTGTGCCTCTCTCTCTCTCTCACCCGTGCCCTTGGACCCGACGCCGCCACCGGACGCCACCAACCCCCGGCCTCCTTTGCTCTCTTGTTCGTTTTCTCTTTTCCTTTGGTGACCTCCTTATATTATATTCTATTAATCTCAATATGTCAATCTCGATTCTCTATATTCTCTATGATGATCATGAATTTCTTGATTCATAGCTAAGACTATGTTGTTGTGACGTTTGATTGTTAGTTACACCATTGAGATCATCATTCCTACCTTATTAATGGTATGTAAGTAAAAATCCTATTTTAAATCAAACTCTTAATACCTTAATTTTCAGATTCATATCATTTTTATTATCATTCATGGAGATGTAGGATTATCGGTTAATTATTGGTGATAATTATGTTCATAGTTTATGGACAAAATCCTAGTTATGGAGGGGTTTAATAAATTTAGTGAGTGGGGAAGTGTTTTACATTGAATGGAACTGAAATGGGGATGATTAATGTTGTGGATGTTAGTTTATGTGAAAATCATGAGTTTTAGTTTTAGCGACAGAAAAATGTGTCGTAACATAATGTTGTCCAGTAATGTTAAAGTGAGCATATCATTTGATCCGGGAATCAAAATTCTAATCCGTTTGATGCTAGACTTATTGTTCAGAGTGTTTTGGATCTAATGAGACTACTTTTGAGTCATGATATGTTTGGTAAGTTGAAGTAATAAATTAGTGAAGTTATGTTAGGTTATGTGCATATTAGTTAATCGGATTTTGGATCAACTGCTGGATTGTGTTTGGAAGAATTGATTAAGTGGTGACCTATAGGAATTGGATTCATATTATTAGGACCTACGTTATGTCATGTAGGATTTATTTTTATCTATATGTAGTATTGTATTTTGATTACGTGCATATCCAAATATGTAGGAGGCAATTTTGTTGACGAAGGATACGTTGAGTACTATCAGGGAGTAACATGTTTTGCTTGCGAATCAAGGTGAGTTGATATGACAGGCCTTGAGCTTTATGTTCTTTTTTGTCTACAAGTTGTTAATTTAATACGTCTCAAATTGTGTTTCATGAATACGTACTTTACGTGGAAGTTAATTTTTGTTTACTTGAAGTATTTTGAGCAATGACATGGGACATGTATTAATGTGTAATGACGTAAAGTGAAAAGAATTATTTCAAGATTAATAACATGGAATGAGGTTTGACTCCGATCATCCGACTTATACGGTTTTATCGGTTTCTTTATATAGCAAGATGATTGTTTGACTTCCGATCTTCCAGCTTCTAGGGACTTATCCATTACTTTATTATTTTTATTCGATCGTTAATGAGCCCCGATTCGTTGTAGTACTCACTTCTCTGATCGTTCGGGTCTTAGGGCGGTGTCTGTAGGGTTTTGATGTAGGCAACGCAGCGAAATAAAAAAAAAATCCTACTCAAAGCCCACCAAGGATCACAAGAAGAGCTAATCATAACATGAGAAGAGCATAGAAGATGTGTACCTTGGTTTGAGAGATCACACGAATAAAAGTGTCTTCGTCTCTACAAATATCCACACCTTGGATCTTGATTGGACTCCTTCGCACCGCGGTGTGCTAGCAACGGTAGAAAGAGGTGGATGATCACGCAAAACGGAGCACCAAGGCCTCGCCTTGATGTGGCCGACAACAAAGGGGCGGACGGGTTGGGGGGTTTCGGCCTTCCCAACTTTCTCTCCTCTCTTGCTTTATTAAGTTCTCTCAATAATGACTTTTCTGAAGAAATAAAAAGCTAGAGTTCCTTTATATAGTCATAAATATTTATTAACTACATAAAGACCCCAATACTAATCATATCCTCACATGGATTAGCCCACATGCAAATTAGTCCTACTAAGTTTGCTTGTAGTTGCGTTATGATCCTTTTATTAATTAGTCCGACTAATTAATACCTATATCCAATATAATCCATCCGGTGTGTGACCAAATAGGTTTCTACTTAGTTGGTAGTAACTTATTACTAACATAGAGCGGTGTCTAGCAACACATCCATGCCAACCAACTAATATAAATAAGTCAGTGATCCCGACAAACCTTGTGCCCAATTTCTCATATCGTATTATCCCTTTTTCTCCATTTCCTGATTGGACACGAGACAAAATAGTCACACTCGTATATCCAATCCAGAGTTTCTCGATCCTGGGAATATACTTATTCAAACAGATAACATCAATATCTCCGTATTGATTTATCTGAGTCTGGCCAGACATTCAATAAGCACCATCCCTCGAGTGGCCATGGATTTTTTCTCCCGTTATGTGGGAGGGACAAATCCTCTATACGTCACTACGATATCTAAGCTTGCTTTCTATCATGCCCGATAGCTATCTTTATAATTTCCTGGTTAAGACACAACGTTAGATAACATCAAAGCATGATATTCCACAACTAGTGTATCTAGTGACTTCAAGTTTAAGGATTACAATATTATTAGCACTACAAGAAGCGATTGTGACTTTGACATAATCTAATGTATCCTTCTCGTCGTGGATCAATCCAGTATGCCATTACTCGTAATGCATACCCTTGTGTTAGACTTGATATCTCCATATCAATTTACAGACATACTAGTCTATATTTGATCGTCGTATTAACCAATATAATGGACTAGGGATATTTGAGATAAACAAGACATTGTATCTAAGGACTTCATTATATTAAATATCACAATAAATAATAAATGAATATTGTAGCCAAAAATCGTTCATACTAAATATAGATTGCCTCCACGGAACCTATTCCAACAGTCTCCCACTTGCACTAGAGCCAATCTGGTGCATCTCGTATGCCTATATATCTAACGTGCCCTTCATGCTTTCGCTGCGCAAGTGGCTTTGTGAGCGGATCTGAAAGATTGTCATCCGTTGGAATCTTGCACATCTTCACATCTCCTCTATCGATCATATCACGAATAAGATGGAATCTCCTAAGTTCAATTCATGCTTTGTTTTCTGATGTGATCTTGGTTCCTTGGCTTGTGTGATTGCTCCGGATTTTTCGAAATACAACTCCATGGGATCCACGATGCTAGAGACCACACCGAGCTCAGTGGTAAACTTCTTTATACAAAATCCTCTTTTGCTGCTTCCGCAGCAGCAATGTACTCAGCATCATTTTTAGAATTAACACTTGTCCCTTGCTTGGAACTTTTCGAGCTCACAGCTCCTCCATTAAAGCAAAACACGTATCCCGACTGCGATCTGTAGTCATCTTTGTCAATTTGGAATCTTGCATAATTGTAACCAATTACACTCAACTCTTCCTTACCCCTAAATATCAATAACACATCCTTAGTTCTTCTCAAGTACTTTAGGATGTTCTTGACAGCAATCTAGTGACTCTCACCCGGATTTGACTGATATCTGCTTACCATAATCAACGCGTACGATACGTATGGTCTAGTACAAAGCATGGCGTACATGATGGATCCTCTTTCCGAAGAATAGGGTATCCTACTCATGCGGTCCTTCTCAATCTCATTGGAAGGACAGTCAGTCTTAGAGAGAGTGACTCCATGCGACATGGGCAAGAATCCTTTCTTGGAATCTTGCATGTTGAAACTTTTCAACACCTTGTCTATATATGTACTTTGACTTAGGCCGAGAAGCTTCCTAGATCTATCCCTATAGATCTTGATACCAATTATATAAGCTGCATCTCCTAAGTCCTTCATTGCGAAACAGTTTCTTAGCCAATCTTTGACATATTTCAAAGTAGGAATGTCGTTTCCAGTGAGTAGTATGTCATCCAAATGCAAGACCAGAAATAATACGGAGCTCCCACTAACCTTCTTGTAAACACAAGTCTCATCTTCGTTCTCGATGAAGCCAAACTCTTTGACCGCGTCATCAAAACGTCGATTCCAACTCCTAGAAGCTTGCTTTAATCCATAAATGGATCTTTGTAGCTTACATACTTTATTGACATTATATGGATCCTCAAAACCCTCCGGTTGTGTCATATACACATCCTCGAGGAGGTTCCCATAAAGGAACAGTGTTTTGACATCCATTTGCCAAATCTCATAGTCATATTAGGCTGCAATAGCAAGTAGGATTCGAATGGATTTAGTCATGGCGACTGGTGAAAAGGTCTCATCATAGGCAATACCATGAATCTGTATATAACCTTTAGCCACCAATCGCCCATTGTAGGCAACTACCTTGCCATCCATGTTGGTCTTCTTCTTGAAGACCCACTTGTACCCTATGGGCCGAGCCCCTTCAGGTGGTTCCACCAAATTCCATACTTTGTTGGTATACATGGAATCCATTTCGGATCTCATGGATTCTAGCCACTTCTTAGAGTCTGGGCCTTTCATGGCCTCCCAGTAGGTTGCAAGCTCATCATCCATGAGTGGTATGTCATCGGGCTCAGTCAGGAGAAGTCCATACCTCTCTGGCTCATGATGTACCCTTCCTGACCTACGGAGTTGATGTGTCACCTGAACAGGTTCTTCCACGACAACTTGCGGTTCTTGCTCATACTCCATCATCGGTTCAGTGGTTTGCGGTTCTTGAATTTCTTCAAGTTCTACAGTCCTCCCACTTTCTTCTTTAGAGACTAGCTCTCTTTCTAGAAACGCGTCGGTCCGAGCTACAAAAACTTTGTTCTCGGTTTGGTTGTAGAAATAATATCCTTTAGTTTCCTTAGGATATCCCACAAACTTACACTTATCCGCTATGGGCCCGAGCTTGTCTCTTTGAAACGCTTTAAATAGACATCGCAGCCCTAAATCTTCATAAACAACACTATGAGACGCTTCAAAGTCCATATCTCATACGGTGTCTTCATGAATTTGGATGGAACACAGTTAATGGTAAAAGCTGCAGTCAATAGAGCATGTCCCCAAAATGATATTTGAAGATCCGTTAGACACATCATAGCGCGATTCCTACTCTCGGACATGCCATTCCATTGTTGCGTTCCGGGTGGATTGAATTGGACACTATCCCACACTCTCTAAGATACTCGTCAAACTCTTGGCTCTAGTATTCTCCTCAACGATCCGATCGCAAAGCCTTAATACTTTTACCAAGTTTCTTCTCTACTTCATTCTTGAATTCCTTAAACAATTCAAAGGATTCAGATTTGGCCTTCATAAGGTATACAAATCCATATCTACTGAAGTCATCAATAACCATAATGAAGTAGGTGTAACTACCTCTGGCAGGCGTGGGAAACGGCCCACATACATCATTATGTATGAGTGCTAGTAACTCACTATTCCTCTCACCTTTCTTATTGAAAGGGGACTTCGTCATTTTTCCTATTAAACAAGACTCGCATGTCTCATATGATTCCAAATCAAATGAGTCTAGAAGTCCATCCTTATGGATCCTAGAAATGCGTTTCTCGTTTATATGGCCTAAACGACAGTGCCATAGATATGTAGGATTTAAATTATTAGTTTAATCATTTTAGTATTTATGTTATCTATGGAATTATTTAGATCAAGGATATATAATCCATTAGACAAATGCACACTACAATAGTGCATACTATCAAAATAAATGGAGCAACACTTGTCCTTTATTGAAATGGAAAAACCTTTCTCGTCCAAAAAAAAAAGGGAAATAATATTTCTTCTCATAGCAGGCACGTAATAGCAATTTTCTAATTCTAAAATAAGTCAAGAAGGAAAATATTATTCATAAATTCCTATAGCTATTGAAACAACTTTTGCTCCATTCCCAACGCGCAGATCTATCTCCCCTTTAGCCAATCTTCTACTTCTTTTCAAATCATGCACATTTTGACAAATGTGAGAACCACATCCAGTATCCAATACCGAAGATGAAGAAATAGATAGATTGACGTCTATAACAAAAATATCTGGTGGTGGTGGAATCACTATTCGAATCTTCTTATCCTCCAAATTCTTGGGGCAATTCCTTCTCCAGTGACCAGGCTGGCTACAGTAGTGACAATCACCTTTAGCCATGCCCCAACTAGGCTTTAGGGCTTCCTTGGAATTTGCAACTTTCTTGCGCTTTCCTTTAGAAGTAGAGGAAACTCCCTTGCCCTTCCTTTTATTCACCATCATTATGGCCTTGCCATTGCCTTTGTTGATGCTTTGTTCAGCTGTCTTTAGAATGTTCAGCAAGTCTGGCAGAGTCTTACTGATCTCGTTCATGTTATAGTTCATGATGAACTGGTTATAACTATTGGGCATCGATTGCAAGACAAGATCAGTAGCCAACTCTTAACCGAGTGGGAACCCCAGCCTCGTGAGGTTCTCAATGTACCCGATCATTCAGAGTACATGAGGCCCAACTGGGTTCCCTTCTGCGATACTGCTCTTGACAGTGCTTTGGACACTTCATACCGCTCATGCCTTGCATGTTCCGGAAACATCTGTTTCAAGTTTATGATCATATCATAAGCTTCCATGTTCTCGTGTTGCTTCTGAAGCTCAGAGGTCATGGTGCTGAGCATGAGGCAAGTCACATCATTAGAATCATCTACATGTTTCTGACTTGCTCTTACGCCGGCTAGAACAGACTCATCCTGGGGTGGTTCTGGAATAGGATTGTATAAGACGTACAATTTATTTTCTTGCTTACGGAAGATCCTCAAGTTTCTGTACCAGTCAAGGAAATTTGCTCCAGACAGTTTGTCCTTCTCAAGGACAGATCGCAGGGATGAAATCTATGCGTGATTGTTTGCCATTTGGAAATCTACAAAAAACGAGAAATGTGCAATTTAAGTGTTTTGAACAATTTAACTATATTCATCAATGGCTAGATTATCAAATTTTGCTCCCACTATTTTTCTCGGATTAATAGCCCTCACCATTAATGCGGAAAATATCATAAATATTTTCTAGGGAATCCAAGATCCATATTTCACTTCTTCTTGAGCTTGCTTTGGCAAGTCACCCAAGAATTGGTTATTTAGGTAGGAACCATTCTAATTGCATCCCATGCAAATCTTGGTCCAATTAGGCGAATAATTCATTATTCTTTATCCTTTAGATAACACCTAATTGTCATGCCTCTAGGCTCATCAATCCAATTGATTTTGCCCAGTTGCGTCCAACCTCTTGCTTAAACAATCACACATTACTTGCTTGTTTCGTCCGCAACACATCAAGTTGAATTAAATTCCTTGCTTTGGCAAGCCCGAATTTAGTAAACCTTGATCATGAAGGGTGTTTAGGCAAGAGAAGGTAAAACGCAATATTTCCATTGAGGGATTTAATAGTCGTTTGGTTGATCCCATCAACATGATCTACTTATTTAGATTGGGCAATCCACAATAAAATATCAAACTTGTTTATTATTATCTTTTTAACGTTTTGCTAGTATCGCCATACACACAAAAATAAATAACAAGACATAAATAATAAACATCCACAAAAGAAAAATTAACGTGGCATGGATATGGCCCCTAGACTAAGATATTACCAGGCCAATGGTAATATCTATATGCCCTAAAGTGTCAAGCTCATCTCCAGGTGCTCCACCATAGCTGCGCGCATCTAGGATGGGACCTTCATCGTCTTTGTGGCTTCTTTGGTCCACCGGTTTTCTTCTCCATGCTCTTGGCTATCATCTAAATATTTATAATTCTAGCCTAACATCTAGAATAAATAAATAAATAAAACCTCACATGTCGAGAAGATGATCAGCTCACAGGCCATAAAATTAACTAACTATTACATTAATTTGATCAGCTCGCAGGCCGTAATCCAAAGCACAAACAAACATCAACATCCACAACCTAGGCCATATCCATCCACCATGAAACAAAGCATATAATACAGTTAAAACCAATTTTTAACGCGCTTGTTCAATTTTAGTTTGGGTAATTAGGGTCACAACGGTCCAAGGAGTCCACCATCCACCATGGCCGAACCACCCAATGACCAAGGCTAGGCCTTGGGGCGGTCGGCCGAACCACACGCGCGGCTAGGCCGCACGCTAGGCCGGCCCAATCCCTTGGCCGAGCCTAGCTTGGGCGGAAAGGCAAGGGGCGGTCCCCATTGGGGGGCCGAACCTCCTTTGGACTTGTTTCTTAAACAATTCCTTGCCTTGTTGCCCAAACTTAGTTGTTTCCATAAAGTTGATTCCGTAATTGGAAAAACCCTTTTACCCAATTGTGTGCCCAAGAACCCTAATTTTCGAGAACCCAATTATTCACATCATATGTGATTAAACTCGCCAATTTACACATCCAATATTAAATTAGATATTGTTTGTTTTGAATCAAATTCAATTCGCATCTACAATGCCAATTAATTTCAGTTTCGCGTAATATGAATAAAACGGTGTATAAACTGAAATCGTAACACATAAAATCATGTTATGTGCTACGACCTATGGATCTAATACAATTTTTGGGTTTTGACATAGGTAACGCAGCAGAATAACAAAAATTTCCTACTCAAAGCCCACAAAGGATCACAGGAAGAGCTAATCATAACATGATAAGAGCATTGAAGATGTATATCTTGGTTTGGGAGATCACACGAAGAATATTGTCTTCGTCTCTATGAATATCAACACCTTAGATCTTGATTGGATTCCTTTTCACCGCGCTGTGCTAGCAACGGAAGAAGGAGGAGGATGATCGCGCAAAATGGAGTACCAAGGCCTCGCCTTGGTGTGGCCGACGACAAAGGGGCGGACGGGTTGGGGGTTTTCAGGCTTTCGGCCTTCCCAACTTGCTCTCCTATCTTGCTTTGTTAAGTTCTCTCAATAATTACTTGTCTTAAAAAATAACATGCTAGAGTTCCTTTATATAGTCATAACTCTTTATTAACTACATAAAGACCCCAATACTTATCATGTCCTTACATGGATTAGCCCACATGCAAATTAGTCCTACTAAGTTTGCTTGTGGTTGGGTTATGATCCTTTTAATAATTAGTCCAACTAATTAATACCTATATCCCATTTTATCCATCCGGTGTGTGACCCCATAGGTTTCTACTTAGTTGGTAGTAACTTATTACTAACATGGAGCGGTGTCTAGCAACACATTCATGCAACCCAACTAATAGAAATAAGTCAGTTATCTCGACAAAACTTGTGCCCAATATCTCATATTCTATTATCGCTTTGTCTCCATATCCGGATTGGACACGAGACATAATAGTCACACTCGTATATCGAATCCATAGTTTCTCGATCCTGGGAATATGCTTATGCAAACAGATAACATCAATATCTCCATATTGATTTATCAGAGTCTTGTCAGACATTCAACAAGCACCATCTCTCGAGTGGCCATGGATATTTTCTCCCATTATGTGGGAGGGACAAATCCTCTCTATGTCACTACGATCTCTAAGCTCTCTTTCTATCATGCCCGATAGCTATCTTTATAGGTGTCCGGTTAAGGCACAACGTTGGATAACATCAAAGCATGATATTCCACAACTAGAGTATCTAGTAACTTCAAGTCTAAGGACTACAATATTATTAGCACTACGAGAAGCGATTGTAACTTTGAAATAATCCAATGTATCCTTCTCGTCGTGGGTCAATCCAGTATTCCATTACTTCTAATGCATACCCATGTGTTAGACTTGATATCTTCATATCAATCTACACACATACTAGTCTATATTTGATCGTCCTATTAACCAGTATAATGGACTAGGGATATTTAAGATAAACAACACATTGTATCTAAGGACTTCATTATATTAAATATCACAATAAATAATAAATGAATATTCTAGCCAAGAAATCGTTCATGCTAAATATAGATTTCCTCTAGGGAACCTATTCCAACATTGTAGACACTTAGGGTATAGGGACATTAGTTATGATGTTTGTTACTCTTCTCCTTATAAAAAACTAAAGTGAAACATCATGTCTGTTGAAGGATATTTTTCTTTTCGTGGAAAAGATTTATGAGAAGAGTTGGAAAAGATTATTTGATAAGTATAAAGGAAGTAAAGAAAGTGGATGTGTGAAGGATTTTTTGTATTTCAATTACTCTTACTATTTCTATTTCGACCAATGATTATTATTCTTATTCGTATTTACATGCTTGGGTATATCTCACTCAGTATCTGTTGCTGATTTTCAAGCTGTGATCTATTTGTTTTCTTTTCATGCCACATGTTCCGGTTATGGTGGCATGATCTAGTGGGAGTGTTTCACATTTACTTTGGCTTAGAGTAATCACGCGTCGATTAAATTTTACTTTAGTTGGAAATGTTTTATGCCCGGTTTGTGGCAATAGATGTTGGATAATTTAAATTTAATTTCTTTGTTTATTAATGAATTATAAGTTGGTTGGATAATTGTCTTTAACTTAAACCTTGCATTGCGGGAGGAATTATCGAGTGCGGAGTGACATCTCCGAGTTCCCAGGGGTGGAATTTGGGAGTGTTACATTTTCAGTAATATTTGGAAAGTTCTGATAGCACCTTTTATGAGCTATATATTAATTCCCTTTTTCCACATTAATTTTACATATTTGAGTACACTTGCAAAGAATATGATGCGTTTTGTCACTTGATGCTTCATATAATCTTTGTTGTTAGTCCGGGCGTTTCAATGCATATTTCGTTGTTATATGTCAAATATGATCGCTTGGTATGATTTTCATGTTGTCTTGACAGGAACTGATGCTAATCAATTGATAGGAGGCATGGAACGAACTTTGGAAACAACATAAGTACAAGTGGAAGGAGGAGAAGCAAAATTGGGGGAGGTAGGATGACCAGTTTGCACTAATCTGATGATATATTGAGTTCTAAAATAAATTTGGGAGTGAAGCCGGTACGATATAAAAGTAGACTGAAATAGCTTTCCAACTATAGGTCACGGAGCTTAATCGGAGATCGGACGAAGAAGTTATGGCCTGGAGCAGTCAGAGAACAAATTCAGGAGCAGCATTTCGGCCCGAAATGAAAACACCCCGTTGTTTTGCTTTTTGATAAACATTTCGGCCCGAAATGGGGACCATTTCGGCCAGAAATGCCTGACACCACAATCCGACTTTTGGGGAAAAAATGCAATTTTTAGAGTCTTATGTTGATTATTTTTACTCAAGAACGACCTCGGGGAGGATCTCTTATTCATTCACGCATACGGAGGCAAGAGACGAAGGCTTGGAGCTGAGGAGATCGATTGGGATCATCCCCGAATCAGAGATTTTCAAGTTCGATTTCTTTCTCTTCTCTTTTCAATCTTTGCTATGGAGAAACTTTATTGTTTTGCTACGATTATTATTAGTAACTAGACGTTTTGCTAGGCTTCTCTAGAAAGCCTAGGGTTTTAGACAATATGTCTTCCGGATTTTATACTTTGTTTCACGCTATGTGGATTTGATCTATTGAATTGATTTTAGTTTCATGATCTTGTTGATGAATCTCGTCTATTGACACGACTAGTTTAGGATTTGATATTCACGAACTTAGGGTTTATTCCTAGATTTTAAGTTTGCTTAATGTTAATTTTTGTTCTAGTTATTTTTCATATGATGTGTTTTATCATTGGCAAGAATGGAGTAATAAACCGGACTTGTTAATTAGCTAGCGAGTGCGTGAAAGCGACATAGACCTAGTTGTGATGAGATATGAACAACAATCCTTAATCACTGAGAATGAGAAGAGAAGTGTGTAGGATTGGCCTTAGTGGGTAGATTCAGTAGGAGATAGTGAGGTGTTCGTGTGGTGGTGGTCTGAGAGGAAATCATTTTGTGCACTGTCGTTAGCCTACTAGAACGCACCGGTAGACGTAGGTGGGCCGACAGGACACCGAGTCAACTGAGACGTAGAGCGACATGAGACCGATATGAAATTGTCACTGCTATTACTTGTTTTAACTAGAATAGGATTAACGTGTTACATAGCTAATATGGAAGTCGTCTACAGCCCTAGGTGATCTAGAGATTACCTAGTTTCTCCATAATTGTTGTAATAAAATAAAAATCCAAAATTATTAGTTAAGTTGTAATTTCATATTCGTGACTTGTTTGAGGGTGACAACTTAGTTAAACACAATTTCTTCCTCCTTGTACCGTACTCTAATCTAATAACTAATTAAATAATCTAAAGTCCGTTCTCGTGGGACCGATAACTCGGGGTTGAAATGTTACCCGATATTACTTGAACCGTGCACTTGCGGTAACACGTAAGAAATCGTGTCAAGTTCGTGGAAAGTTTAATCCATTGGCATACATTAAATAAGATCTTGAAAAGGTATCTACAATCACCAACTTAGTATTCCCAAATACACACAATAAACTTAAGTGGTTCCTTGAAAAGCTATTTTATCTGCAAAAATTCATCGCTGTGGTGGCAGAGCTCACCCCCCTTCAATGATTTGCTGAAGAAAGATGTCCCCTTCCAGTGGGCATCCAAACACCAAGAAAGCTTTAAGAAGATGAAGTCACTGATAGCTTCACCCCGTGTTATAATTTTCCTCAAATCAGACGACTCCTAATCTTGTACCTCTCTTCGACCACAAATTTCATTGGAGTATTGCTTGCATATGGAGTGGATGGATAAGAACGCCATGTTCACTATATTTCAACATCCATTGTGCAAAATTAAGATACTTATCCATTGAGAGAAATTTCTTGGTAGTGGTGTTTGTGGTGCAGAATCTAAAACACTAATTTTCCTCCCATTGATAATCAAGAGTGACCCAATACAACATCTCTTGGCGCATCCAGCTCCTAGTGGAGACTTGCAAAATGGCAGCTGATTTTATCCGTCTATGACATCACATGCTCATACCCCAATGAAAATAAGTCACAATATGTGGCTAATTTTCTGCCTCATCCCCAGATGGTTCACATGAGTCTACACTTGAGGATTCTAGGAGACTTCGAAATTAACCAGATAGAAGAAAAATGGTTCTTGAAATTTGATGGCTCTTCTACAAGATCTCGAGGAGGTACCGACATTTTCTCGAAATCACCATAAGGAAAAGTAGTCCAAATGTCATACAAGATAAACTTCTCAGTCACCAATAATGAGGAAATTATGAAGCTTAGATATATGGATTTCTCGTAGCTAAGTTCTTGGGAGTCAATCATTTAATCATCATGTGAGACTGTAAACTCATGTTAAGACAATCACCTGTAGAATTTGAACTTAAAGATAACCTTTTTAGATATCGCACTCCTGTTCAGGATCTCACAACATACATAGAGTCCATTTCCTATGAACACACTCCCCGATCAAAAAACAGAGGTGATGCCTTAGCCAATAGCCACACATGGATGCAAGCTTGCTGAAGACAAGCGTAGAAATCCAATTCTCATTGAGACCAGGTCCATTCCCACCTCTCTCAAAAGCATTCATGAAGGAGAAGATGGCATGCATGAAGGGAGACTGTAGAAAGAATATAATTGAAATCCTCGCATATGGATCAGGAAACAAAGACTGACCTTCGATTAAAGGTTTCATCATGCATGAGGACATTTTGTACTACAAAGGCCGGGGAGAATCTTCCTAAGATGCATAGGAAAAGCAACGGGGTTGGCTTAATTAAAATAATTATAACCAGAATGTTGCGGATAGAGCTAAATTTCACTGTACAGATTAGCACAACTCCAAGGATATTACTGGCCCGAGATGAGTTTACACACGGCCTTGGTACAAACCCAATGCAAAAAATGCAGCATAGTCTGCAATATCCTTTAAGCATGTACCATCAATGATTATAAGTAGTGGAGACAACCTTTGATTGAGTATGTAGAGAGAAATTCCCTCCCGATGTACAAACACACCAAGCTGAAATTGTAAATAAGGAATATCCCAAATATGAATTCAAGGAAGGTATCTTGTTCAAGAAAATCCTCACAGGATGTTATTTTCATGCCTTGCAGGGAAAGAGACTCATAAATTCATGGAGGCAACATATTCACCTGAACACCACGGAGCTGCGAAGCTATGCCACCAAATCCTATCTCTGGGTTTCTTTTGGCCATCAATGGAAGCTGACTACCGCAAGAAAGTCAAGAGATGCCACCAATGCCAGTTCCATGGAAATCTAATACATGCTCCAGATTTTGTTCTGTAAGATCTAGGAAAAATCTAATACATGCACCAACTATTGCTCTGCAATCTCTCGAAACACCATGGCCCTTAATGGGCCCTTGAATTCATTGGTCCAATCAACCCATTCGAAAGGGTGCACATGGATTCCGACAGGAACAAAACTATCCACCTACTGGTTTGAAGCTTTTACACTCAAGAAGGTGATAACTCTGTTTTCGAAGTTATTTTATCGCTTTATTTTATACAATTTTTATGCTAAAAATGGAGAATTTATCGTCTTTTAGATCTATCCCAAGCACATCAAATTGTGCTTTATTCGAATAGATTGAGTTCATGAGCGATAATTGTCGAATTCGGGCGTTTCTAGCCTATTTTGAAGCTTTTATGATGATATGATTGCGGGTTTGTGTTTCTTGTTGTGATTGGTAGGGAATATTATCTTGGAGATCATATGGAAGATGGAAACGAACTTCGGAAACGAGAAGATCAAGGAAAAAAGAAGCCAAGAAGTGCAGAGAGATAGTGTCTTCTCACGATGGAAAAGAGTCTTCGTACGAAGAATTTACTTAGTCAAATCCTGAAGGAAGCCAAGTTGTCTTCGAAGAATCAGCCTTGGTCTCAAAGTAAGAAGGCCTTCGTAAGAAGGCCTTCGTAAGAAGGCAACAACTTCTTCGCACGAAGCACTTCGCACGAAGACTCGAAGTCTTTGTAAGCAGAGATGTTCAGAGGCGCCAATTCCAGCTGGGGTCGTTATGTAGTTTGTTGAAACTTCTTCGTACTTAAACATATATTAGCACTTTAGGTCGTATTTTGAGAGTTAGAAAGTACTCTAGAGTGGTTTCTGAGCTTTTGAGGAGCGATTGGAAGCTTTGGAAACAATAGTTTGGATTCTTTCTTCATCTTTTTCTTTAGTTTTTGTTACGTGATCATTGAACTCGTTGTTTTGATCGTTTCGTGTCGTAGCTAAACCCGTTCTTCAGGATATCTCGTAGGTAACTAGGGTTTTAACACCGTGTTTTGTGATTTATGAATTATGTTTCATGCTTTTTAGCTTTATTGAATATTTTATAGTTAGTCATGCTTGATTCATATGCTTAGTTCTATCTTTCTTGTTGTTTGACGTCACAATAGGATTGATCTAGGTGGTGATTATTAGAGGAGTCAATAGTCATTTCTTTGAACTTGAATCTTGCACTATTCATATCTAGGTTAGAGGAATCAACCTAGTTAGCTAAGAACCAAGAGTAGCAAATGAGAACGTGATGCTTATTTAGACTTACATAGGCTAGAGGAATCTTCAAAGTAGAATTGCTCGTTTGGCTAAGTAGACAACATTCGTGTTACATGAAGGGAAATCATTAACGGCGTGAAATCCCTAGTGAACCCGAAGAGATATCCTGAACTTTGTCATTTATAAATAACTTTCGTAATCGTTCTTTCTTAGTCGTGAGATCATTCAACCGATTATTTGAGATAGTTGTTCTTTATTTTAGTAGAATTAGAAAACAAACACAACGCGCCCCTTGCCCACATAAAAGTTGAGAAATAGTATCTAATTTAAAAAGAAGTCTCTTGGTATTCAACAACCCGTTTTTACTTATTAATTCACGCGACAACCGTACACTTGCGGTAGGAACGTGTCAAGTTTTTGGCGTCGTTGCCGGGGAATTTGATTAAATTAGTTATAATTCGTAACCTTAGGGATTTTAAATTACTAGTCTATATTCGTTACTCACCTATTTTGTTTGTGTGATCAGTGCTTTAAGGTTGAATCTCACGGTGCGTGACCCGTTCTCAAGTCGAGCCTTTGTACCCGTTGCTTGAAAACCCAAAATTGTTGTTACGCATTGAATGTAGAAACTCGAGGAAATCAAACTCAGTTCTCCTGCAGGACCAAGAAGGAGCTGAGTTGGAAAGGCTCCGCAAAGAAAATGCAGACGCAGAGGCTGCGACAAACAATGCGTAGACTAACGCGGCCGATATGGTGCAAGAAGTTGAGCATCTCAGAGCTCAAATGGCTGAGATGCATGCAGCTGCCACACTCATTAACCCCCTAAATCCACCACCACCACCTGGTGTAGGGGAACGTGATGGAAATAACGGCGGTAATAATGGTCGTAAATATGGAGGAAATAGAAACAATGGGCAGAATGCTATATCCCAGGTTAATGATGCCGCTATTGATGATCGTCCTTTGGTGGAATACTTCAGAACCACGCCAGCTGGATATCAAACTACTATTGTGAGGCCACAAATTAATGCACAACACTTTGAATTGCGCCAATCAATGATAAATATGGTTCGTGATGAGTGCTTGTTTACTCGAGCTCCGGGAGATGATCCAAATGCTCACCTTCTCAACTTCGAGAAATAACTTCGACACTATATAATCAGAGAGCCTCAGATGAAACAGTGAAGCTGATGATTTTTCCTTTCTATTTATCTAGAAAAAGCAAAGACGTGTTTACATGAACTTCCAGATGGTTCAATCAGGACATGGGCATAGTGTTGTCAGGAGTTTCTCAGGAAATATCTTCAGCCATCCAGGGTTGCTCAGCAAATGGATGACTTTACAAAGTTCACCAAGCAAGAGGATGATTCATTGGGAGATACATGGAGGAAATTCAACCAGCTCCTTCATTGATGCCCTACTCATGGAGAGCCGTGGTATAAACTCCACCATTATTTCTATAATGCTCTGGATAGGGAAACAAAAAATGACGTGGATATGATAGCCCAAGGAAATTTTATGGGCTTGGGGAGTGCAGCGATGCCAAGATCTACTAAACAGTGTGGCGAAGCGTGAGTCTACGAGGAATGAGACTCGTAGGTACTCGAAATCTGATTGGGCTCTAGTCAACAAGATGTAGTCGATGGAATAAAAATTTGAAAAACAAATGGATTTCTTGACCAAGGCAGTTAATAACATAAATCCATCAGCACAGGTGAAGTCTGTGGGAGAGATGATCGCGGACGAAAATCAGGGATATGGGATTGAAGACGTGAATTACACAGGTCAACCACGTCAGCAGCAGTGGCCGAACACTTATCATCCCAACAACCGCAATCACCCAAACTTCAGCTACAGCAACCAAAACAGTTGGTTGTACGCACCAACTCAGCAGCCTAATCCTCCATATCAGGCACAGAGATAAGCTGCTCAACAACTGGCACAACAACAACAGGATCTGGAAATGAAAGCTTCGTTGAGACAATTAGTTACTCAACAACAACATACAAATGAGAAGATTCATAGCATGGAGGGAAAGATTGTGTCCATTGAAGCCACTGTAAAGAGCCATGAAACACAGATTGGGCAAATTTTCGACCAGGCTACTAGGCTACCACCCGACATGCTTCCGGCTAATACCATCATTCCGCATGAACATTTGAAGGAAATCACTACTCGCAGTGGCATTAATACTAAGGATCCTCCATATCCTAGCTACGCGAGATCTGAAGCGTCTAAAGCCACTGAGAAGACGTTGAGTGAAGACATTACCGTGCCTACCGAGCCTCCTCAATCAAAGGACACAGTGATGAAGTCGAACGAGAAACAAAAGCCAGATGAAGAATACAACATGTGTGTGCCATACCCGTAGAGGTTGAAGAGCCAAGAGGATGCCAAGCACTTCAAGAACTTTGTGCGTATCTTCAGGAAGTTGCATATTAACATTTCCTTCGCGGAAGACATTTCAAAAATGCCCAAGTATGCTAAATTTCTCAAAGACCTCTTATTTAATAGGAGGCGCATGGATGAATTTCAAACTGTGACATTGAATGTGGAGTATAGCGCCGTTGTTCAAAAGGTGTTACCAAAGAAAATGAAAGATCCTAGCAGTTTCATCATCCCTGTGACATTGGGAAATGATTTTCATGGGCGGGCATTGTGTGATCTTGGCTCAAGCATAAAATTGATGCCCGCATCCGTTTTTGACAAACTTGGTGTGGGAGATCAAAAACCTATGAGAATGTTCTTGCAGATGGCAGACCGTACCATTAAACGTGCAAGAGGCGTGTTGGAGGATGTACTTGTGAGAGTCGAGGGACTGATTTTCCTCGCATATTTCGTGATTCTCGACATGAAGGCCGATGTTGATGTCCCACTCATCTTGGGACAACCATTCCTGGCCACGGGGAAGACATTCATTGATGTTTCCAATAGAGAGTTGACAATGAGGATCAACTATGAGAAGGTGGCATTCAATGTTTTCGATGCTACGAAGTTTCCCGCATATGCGGTGAGTGAGAAATGTTTTGGTGTGGAGGCATACACATCGAATGAGGAGGAGATTTTACTGGAGCAGCTATATGAGGAACTTGCTCTGCTTGATTCAAGCAAAAAATAGAAATCCATGGAGACTCGTTGGCGCAAGCCCCTACCCCTCTTCCACGACGGAAGCAGGAAGACTCTTACTCCTTGTCATGAACTATCTCCTACTTTAGAATTAAATCCTTCACCTGCACATTTAAAATATTTATATTTGGGAGCTAATGAAACTTTACTGTGATTGTTTCTTCTTTTTTGGACAGGGACATGAGGAGCAACTACACAAAGTATTGCAGGAGAGAAAGACATTTATGGATGGACCATAGCAGATATCAAGGGGATCCGCCCGACTGTTTACCAACACAAGTTATGGCTTATGGAGGACATGACGCCGTTGGTCCAATATCATCGCCGTCTCAACCTTCATATGAAGGAGGTGGTGAAGAAAGAGGTGCTTAACTGGTTGGAAGCGGGCATCTTCTACCCGATTTCCGTCAGCACATGGACGAGGCATGTGCAGTCTGTCATGGACTGTGACAAGGTGGAGAGATTTCATGGATTATCGCAAGTTGAATGATGCAACTCACAAAGATCATTTTCCCCTCCCTTTCATTGATCAGATGCTTGATAGGCTGGCTCATCACTCGCACTACTGTTTTCTGGATGGGTACTCCGGGTACTACCAGATAGCTATTGAGCCAGCGGATCAGGAGAAGACGACATCACTACTAGAAATTTACTAAAAAACAACAAAAACACATTAATTTTCGCGCGGAAATAATTTTCTTGCCATATATGCTGTCAAATATGGCAATAACAATGTTCACTGCTTAATAACATTTAAAACGGCAATATATTCTATTTCCGCTAAAAAACATCTATAACGGCAAGAAAAATTTCATTATTGGTCATTTTTTTTCTCACCGAAAATACTATATATTAAAAACGGAAAGAATTGTACTAATAGTGACAATAATAATTTCTTTCCGCTTAAAAACATTTAAAACGGCAAGAAAAATGTAATTATTGGTGAAATTTTTTCTCGTCGCAGATAGTATATAATATAAACGGAAAGTGATATTTTAACGCCGTTAGAGATTATCATATACGGCAAGAATTTCTTATTGGCGATTTTTTTTTTTTGACTTTGGAGCCAAGTTTTGGGGAGAAATTTCTAATTGCCTGCCCAAATTTTCTTACCCTATCTTTATATTCTAAAAAAAAATACCCATACCCTATATATTCTAATACGATCTTCTCCCTCTCAAAAGAAAAAAAGAAAAAATCTGATTGTCTCCCACCTTCCCCATCTGATCGTCTCCAACAATCTCCTTCACCTCCAACCGTCACTGCCACCATCTCCTTCAGCTATCATCGCCAGTTACACTTCTTCTTACTTGTTTTTTGAAGGTCTCTCTCTCTCTCTCAATCTCTTCCGGGTTTTATATCTATGATCTGTTTTTCAATGGGGTATTGGTGGTCGGGTAAACGATGTTTGTCTCGGCATAGCTTTGAGGGGGTTGGATTTCAGCACCATCATCGTCGCCATCACCGCCATCATCGCCATCACCGTCGCCATCACTGCCATCTCAGCCAACACCGGCATCATCGTCGCCACCATCTTATGCAGGGAGGTTTGGTTTGGGGGTTCCATTTGTGGGGAGTTTTGATTTGGTGCTTCGAGTTCTGATGCAGTGCACATCGGATTTGTCAATCGTCCGTGGTCTAATATCTCTCAATATGTACGTTGTATAATCTCCCTCAATCTGTTCGTGGTCTAATCTCTCTCTCTGTTTAATCGTTGGATGTTGGTTTGTTTCTGAGTGTTCATTGCACTTATTAATGCAGGTTTCATTCCGATTTCATCTCGTTCTTGACCAGAGCGTAACAAGGTCTAGGACCCCCTGAAAATTTAAGTAAACTTGGTACAAAATGATGTTCAACCTGGGTATGTTCTTAACCAAAAAACTTAAGCAGAGGGGGATGGAAATGGAGATGGCGTTCTGCGCAGCTACAGAGAAGGAAAAGATGGAGAAAATAAGGGATAGGGGGGTTTAATGTAGTTTTGAGTGGTTTGGGGGTGAAGTTTGATGTTAATTAATGTTCAAATTAATTAAAATGTGTAAATTAATTAATATTTAAAATTCATAAAAATACATTTATATATATATATACACTTATATATATATATATATATGAATATATATATATATATGGCAATAATTTTTGCCACATAAGCCTCTTTAAAAATGGCGAGATGAAGGGTCTGCCGCGTAAGAGGTTAACACAAATGGCGAGGTTACTTGCCGTTTTTGCTACGTCATAAACGGAAAGAGTGCGTCTCTCGCCGTTTCAACCTTAAACGACTATAGTTTTTCTCGCCGCTGAGCAAAACCAGCAGCATACCTTGCGGCCGCTCAAAATCTCACCGTTTTTTTATATAAACGGCAAGAAAACCTTCATAAACAGCAACAATTTATTTCCGTTTTTTTTTTTTCCATTTCCAGTAGTGCGTTCACTTGTCCCTATGGGACCTTTTCTTTCAAACGCATGCCTCTCGGGTTGTGCAATGCGCCTGCTACTTTTCAGAGGTGCATGTTGTCGATCTTTTACAATATGATGGAGGAGAAATTTGAGTATTCATGGATGGCTTTTCGCTCTATGGTGATGGTTTTGAAGACTGTTTGCTGCAGTTTTCCTGTGTACTAGATAGATGCATAGACACCAACCTAGTGCTCAATAGAGAGAAGTGTCATTCTATGGTGACTGAGGGCATAGTGGGGCCCAAGATTTCAAAAAGAGGCTTAGAGGGGAATAAAGCCAAGATTGAGGTGATCAAGAAGCTTCTTTATCCTATATCTCACAAAGGGGTAAGGCTTTTCTTGGGACATGCAGGGTTCTACTGGCGCTTTCATTAGGATTTCTCGAAGATCACGAAGCCTTTGTCTGGATTGCTTGAGAAAGATGCAGTATTTGATTTTAACATGGACTGCAAGTTGGCTTTTGATTTCCTCAAAGAAAAGCTAATTAGCGCGCCTATCATCACCACTCCAGACTGGACCTTATCGTTTGATCTCATGTGTGATGCTAGTGACCATGCGGTGGGAGTAGTTTTAGGAAAGCGGAAATACAAGGTAGCTTGTGTCATATATTATGCCAGTCAGACTCTGAATGATGCACATGTTAACAATGCTACTACCAAGAAAGAGATGTTGGCTATTATCTTTGCGTTGGAAACGTTTCGTCCATATATGGTGGGTTCTCAGGTGACTATCTTCACTGACCATGCGGCCCTCAAGTACCTTCTCACCGAGAAGAACGCAGAGCCAAGATTGATCAGGTGGGTTCTTTTGTTGCAGGAGTTCAATATTCACATTAAAGACAAGAAGGGGATGGAAAATGTGGTGGCTGATCATCCACGATTAGAGAATGAGAAGAAAGAAGAGATGCCAATCAAATAATATTTTCCTGATTAGCAGCTCATGGTAGTGGTTTTAGCTGCACCTTGGTTTGCAGATTTTGCAAACTTCAAGGCAAGAAACATTGATCCCACCGATTTATCTTCTATTCAGAGGAAGAAATTATTTGCAGATGCAGGATAGTATTTCTATGATGATCGTTATCTGTTCACGCTTGGAGCGGATGATGTGTTCCGGATATGTGTACTGCCACCAGACTGATTAGAGATTCTCAGACGTTGCCACGAGTTGAGTTGTGGGCGTCATTTCGGCAAGACACGCACTGCGGCCAAGGTATGTCAAAGTGGATTTTATTGGCCTAGTTTTCATAAGAATGCTCATTTTATAGGGTTTTAATGCAGGTTATGCAGGTGAAATATAATAAAACATTCCTGATCAAGACCCACCATGAGTCGCAGGACAAGCCATCATAACGTGATGAAAGAAAATGATGTGTACCTTTTGGGTTTGTGTGATCACAATGAAGAATAGCATCCTCGTCCCTACCGGTACCCTGTCCTTGGATTGCTAGTTGGAATCCCCTTCACGTCTTGTGCTAGATACGTTGAAGAGGGAGGCAAAAGATCACGCAAAACGGAGCAACAATGGTGGTCGAACCACCAAAAGAGGCCGACGGGTAGGTGCGGTGCTCCTTTTGGGGCTCTCTCTATCCTTGCTCTCTTATTTCTTAATGAAGAATCATTATGAAATAACAGCCAGGGTTGCCCTTTTATTGTTACTCCTTATTAACTTCAAACTAGCCCCAATAATAATCTTGTCCATACACAGATTAGTCCACTTTGCAAACTAGTCCTACTAACCTTGCATATGGTTGCGTATTGATCCTTTTAATTAATTAGTCTAACTCCAATTTAATCCATATGGTGTATGACCCTGTAGGTTCCTATTGAATTGGTAGTAACAATTACAAACATAGAGTGGTGTGTAGCAACACATATATGCCATCCAATAAATAGGAATAGTCTGTGATCTGGCAAACCTTGTGCCCAATGTTACCGTGTTGTTATGGCCCTTTTTCTCTATATCCGGATTGGACACGAGACATAATTTTCACACTCGTATATCCAATCCATAGTTTTTTTCCTGGGAATACGCTTATCCATGTAGATAACAACAATATATCATATTGATTTATTTGAGTATGGCCAGACATTCCATAAGCACTACCCCTCGAGTGGCCGTGGATATTTTCTCCCATTATGTAGGAGGGAAAAATCCTTTCTACATGACTACAATCTCTCAGCTTGCTTCCAATTATGTCCGATAACTGCCTTTATTTCTACCCAGTCACAGTATAGCGTTTGACAAGATCAAACATAATATTTCACAACTAGAGTATCTATTGACTTCAAGTATAAGGACTACAACACCATTAGCACTACGAGAAGCACATATGATATTGACATAATGTAATGTAGCCTTCTCGTGGTGGGTCAATCCAGTATGCCATTACTCCTAATGCATAACCATGTGTACCCACATACTTGAAATACACCGTTTTGTGGCTACGAGTGTTTTTTCTTACTTGATTATAACTTTTTGGGGGTTATTTTCATTATTATTATAGTCTTGGGTTTTTTTTTTGACTTTTACCTAAATTAATTAGTGTCTTTTAAGTAAACTAGGGGTAGTTGGTGTCTTTAACCTAAACGGGGGGTATCGTTTTTAACTGATTGGTGTAAACACTTCTACTGTCAATCGAATTTCTCCATCGTGTTCTCTCCAAATACACATCACGTTCAATCTCTCTCACTCTCACGACAATCAATAAGTCTCTCTCTCTCGTTCGTCTCTCTATACTATCACCGGACTCTGCAACACCATCGTGTCCCTCGTCCCTATCTGCGCGCCTCTATCTCCGGCATGAAGCAGGTGCAGCGGCAACAACCCATTGGGGCCTATGTCTAGTTCAGATCAGGTGAGCCCAGCTTCTTCTTTCTCTTCTTCTTCTTTTTACGTTTCTTCTTCTTCTTCTATGTTCTTCTTCCTCTGTTTCAGTTTCTTCTTCTCCTTTTTGGTTCTTCTTTTCTTCTTTGATTTATATGGATCAATGGGGTCGATCTGACCCATTATTTTTCTTATAGTCGCTTTGGCTACCAAGTCTCCGCCGCTCAATCTCTCTTTGACTTATCTCCAACACTTGTCTGTATGAATCACTATTATTCAGATCCGTATCGCACTCTTATGAATTCAAACAATTGATTAATAAATTGTAAATCATCGTTTTCATCCTTGCTCATGTATTACCCATAAACCCTACTTTATGTAGGTAGTAAAATCAAGCCTAAACAATAGGATTAATTAGAAACTACCACTAGTTTTGTGTATTGGGTGTCTAAGGCAATTTCTAATCGCCGAGTAATTGAATTGGAGTCGAAAACGAGACCGTTAGAAGCATAATTGGGTACTGTATGGCTTATGAACAATATGTCCAGTCGCTAAAGAGACTGAATTTTTCGCTGTAGGCCTAAAATTAGTCGGTGAAATGCTAAAACTTGTCTTTTATTGCTGATGTGTTTAGTTTAAAGTGTCTAGATGTTAAAATCTGTTAAAATATGAGAGTTTTGATACTTGTTTTGTTATTTTGACACTAAGTAAATTTTTTCAGAAACTTTAGTTTTGTGTAGTAAAATATAATTTTAGTTAATTAATTATCTATTTCGTTAAAATTAATAGTGTAGTTGTATGTTAAATATGAACCGGCTGGTAGAACCGTGTAATTAGTCTAGGTCCAATCGTCCAAATCATTTGTGTAGCGGGTTCACAGGGGATGTTGGGATGGAATTAGAACCAAAACCATTGAGCGTCATATGAAAATAATATAGTTAGCACATACATTAATAAAACATTGTTTTTAATTAGAATATTTTTAACTTGCAGGCGACAAGTTCTCAGACGAGGGATACGTCGGATACTACGACTGAATCGCAATAGCTACTTGTATTTTAGGTGATTAAACATGCCAGGCCTAGTGTGCCTATCGTCTTCGTATCGAATGATTTCTTCCTACTCGTCTCAGAATGAATTTACGTGTTATGTGTGCTATGTGCTATTTGAACAATGGACTCCACTTATTGAAACATTGTATTGAAAGTATCACAAGAATCTAATAATTGATGATAACGTAAAGTGGAAGAGTTTTCAGGGTTGTTACATGGTTACTATTGGCTTGGTCGTGTGGACTACGGTCAATCGTTTGATTAATTTATTTAATCCGGTTGCAATGCCCCGAATAGCTCCTTGTACTCTTTCTTCTGGCCGCAAGAGTCGTAAGGGGATATCCACACTTAAGGTCCTGAGATTCTTGCGAGATGGTTGATTCTTTCCTCGTATCAACAAATTAACGATGTGGTTTTGGACATACTGTTTACTAATGGAAGATGAAAGAATCTATGAGTTTGTAATTCCCCAATTTCGACAATGAATATGAATTTGGGAAAATACAATGAATATCTCTTATATTTTATAAGTGTCAAGCTTTTACTTCCACTGTGTTTAAGATAAACTAATACGTGACAAGTTGCTTAGTGTTTTAAAAATTTTCTCATCATCATTTTACATGCGTGGGTGTTTGCTTGCTAGTATTTATTGCTGACGTTGGAAACTGTGGTGTTCTCTTTTCTTTTCTTCACCACATTTTTAGATGATGGGAGCTTGCCTTAGCAGGAAACACGAATCACATCTAGAATTCTAGAACTTTCATATTTAATAATTAGAACTTATTTTAGTTATCACTATCTCTATTTAGTTTGGTTAATGCCCGTGTTTGAGGCAGAACAATTTGATTTGTCATAAAGTTTTACTTTAAGACTTTTAGTTGAGTTTGCTTGGATCCACTTTTAAACGTCCTTGTATCCGAGTTGCTTCTCGGGTACGGAGTGAAACCCCCCATGCTTTCGTCTTGGTTTTATTTTGGGGGTGTTACCACATAAGTGTGCAAAAACCAAGGAGAAGTTGATGTGTGAAGTGCACAACACACCCTATTCAATATATCCAGGGGGTGACAAACTCTATAAATATTTGAAGAAGACATTGTGGTGGCCCAACATGAACAAGGAAGCAGCAGAGTTTGTGGCTAGATGTCTAACTTTTCAGAATGTGAAATTCGAGCATAAAATAATGGGAAAATTAGTTCAACCATTGGATGATCCAGTTTTGAAGTGGGATTCAATTTCGATGGACTTCGTGACTTCCTTACCGACATCAAAGAATGGGCTAAATCAGATATGGGTCGTGGTTGACAGATTGTCCAAGACAGCAAGATTCATTCCGATGAAAGATACATGGAACATAGAACAAAAAGCCGATGCATATGTTAAGAAATATTGTAAGGTATCATGGAGTCCCGAGCTCAATAGTTTCCGACATGGATCCTAACTTTCTCTCCCACTCCTACAAAGCACTCTAGGAGGCATTGGGAAACCACTTGAAATTCAGCACAACATTCCACCCTGCTACAGATGGACAAACCGGGAGGACAATTCAGACGTTGGAGGATATGCTAAGGGCTTGTGTTATGGAATTCCAAGGTTTATGGGTTGATAGATTACCTCGGATAGATTTGACACACACTCTTACGTGTTACCCCAAGTGCACGGTTCAAGTAATATAGGGTAATATTTCAACCCCGAGTGATCGATCCCACGAGGAAAATCACGAGATTATTTAGTTAAAAGCTTAATTTAGAGTTAATGTAAATGGGAGGAATGTTTGTTGGTTTAAGAGTTTGCCACCCCCAAACAAGTGGCTGTATTGAAATAACAATCTTTTTGGATTTTATTATTAAACATGGTTTATAAACTATGGAGAGGGACTAGGTGATATATAGATCACCTAAGGCTGTTAGACAAATCTGGATACTTTATAGAAACACGCTAATCCTAATTCAGTTATACCTAGCAACTAGTCACTACGATCTCTTTCCATCTCACGTAGTTCTACGTCATGGTCTACTACAGGTCCTGTCGGTCCACTATCGTCTACTGAATGGCCAATCCTATTCAAATCACCTCTCAGTCTCATTGATTAAGGATTGTGTTCATGTCCTCAATCACCTTAGGCCAAGTCTCCGTCGAGCACTCCACCTAAGTACTTGCAATTTCGGGTAGCTACTCCATTGTTGCTAAGGATTAAGCATCAAACATGAACAATAACTAAGCTAAATTAAACATTAAGTAAGTATACAATAATGAAGCAAAATCATTCTCTAATGGACCTTCATCTCATAATTCGGGTGTGTCAATAACCCTAGTTCATTAATACACCAAAAGAGTTGAAGAATATTCATAATCGTGAATCCCAAACATGTATCAATCTCAATTATCCGGAAAAGATGCATAATCATAACCCTAGGCTCTCCATAGAGACTAGTTAAGAATCTAGCTACTCATGGCATGGAGAAGATACACAAGTTTCTCCATAGATACTTAAAGAGAAGAGAAGAAGTGATCAAGCAATGAAATCGTCAAAGCGTTGACGAATCCGTGCAATCCCCAAGCTCCAAGCTTCTCTCCAATGGTTTCCCGTGCATGTATGATCTCCCTCTAGTTCTTCTCCCCGTTTTTACTAGATGGGGACGATTTTTAATGTAATTTGGCCAAAATTTCACTTCAGCCCCTCCCGTTTGTAATTCTCGGACATAATTGTAAACTGATCTTGCGCGGGCCATAACTGTCTCATACGGACTCGTATTTGGGCATACCATATATCATTAGAAATACATGGATGTCTAATTTCCAATGGAGTAGGCCCTGATCCAAAAATCATTGTAGATTTTCCTAAGAATTGAAAATAGTGCAGGCTGGTCATTCTTGCTCCTCCAACTTGACTTCCTTCACTCCACTTGAGCTCCCGTTTTTTCCGAAGTTCGTTTTATGCCTCCTACTAACCTATTAGCACACGTTCCTTTCAAGACAACATGAAAAAACATATGAAGCGATCATATTTGACAAATAAAGCGCATATGAAGCAACAAGTGACAAACTGACTCATATTCTCTGAATTTAAGCTCAAATATACCATATTAATTTGGATAATGAAGGTATTATTTAGCTCCAAAAAGGTGATATCAAGATTTTTCCTACAAAAACAGTTACCACACCAGTATTGACATGGTACCTCACAAAGCGTGTTTGAAAGGAAGTCCCGAACACCACTGTGTTTGAGCAAAATAAGCGAGACAATAGTGATTGGTCCGCAGCTAATTGAAGAGATGACAGATAGGGTGAGACTTATCCTACAGCGAATGAAAGCAACTCAGGATAGGCAGAAGCCCTATGCTGATAAGAAGAGGAGACCATTACAGTTTCAAGTTGGAGAAAAGGCATTCCCCAGGGTTTCGCCTACAAAGCGAGTCATGAGGTTCAATCAGAAAGAAAAATTCATCCCGAAAATCGTTGGAACATATGAAATCCTAGAGAATATTGGAGAAGTTTCATATCGATTGGATCTACCATCAAATTTGGGTCGTGTTCACAATGTATTCCACGTATCTTAGCTGAAGACGTACGTGCCTAACCTGTCCAATGTATTGAACCCCGAACCTGTAGAATTAGATCCTTCGTTGAGTTATGAGGAGCATCCTGTTAAGATTATAGACTCAAAGAAAAGGGAAACCCGCAACAAGAGTGTCAAGCTTGTGACGGTCTTATGGAAAAATCACCTCACAGAAGAGGCAACATGGGAGGAAGAAGTATCCTCACCTTTTTGAAGAGGTATTTTGAGTTCCGAGGACGTCACTCCTCTAAGGGGGAGAGGATGTAATCCTTCAGTTTTTAATACGTCATTATCAGTAGTCCTTATAGTATATTGCATATCACACATGACTTTAAGTTTGCATTTAGTAGATATACCTTTAATGGAGACTCATACCTTAGTGGTTCTTGAGAATTTGGTTTAATCTTCGAGGAAGAAGCTCTATTTAAGGGGGGAAGGATGAAGTACCCCGTTTTGTGCTACGGGTGTTTTTATGACTTTAGTATACCTTTATGGGGTTTATTTTCATTTTTATTATAGTCTTCGGGGGGGGGGGGTTATGACTTTTACCTAAATTAATTAGTGCCTTTTAAGTAAACTAGGGGGTATTTGGTGTCTTTATAACCAAAACTAGGGAGTAAAACGCGTCGTTTACAACTGATTTGGTGTAAACACTTACTGTCAATCGGATTTCTCCATCGTGTTCTCTCCAAATACTCCTCATGTTCAATCTCTCTCACGCTCATGGCAATCAATCAGTCTCTCTCTCTCTTGTTCGTTTCTCTTTGTTATCACCCGACGCTCCACCACCATCGTGTCCACCGTCCCTCTATGCGCGCCTCTAATCCGGTAAGAAGCATGTGCAGCGGCAGTAACCCTCTTCCGCCTATGTCCAGTTCGGATCAGGTAAGCCCAACTTCTTCTTTATCTTCTTCTTACTTTTCCATTTCTTCTTCTTCTTCTTCTTCTTCTTCTTCTTCTTCTTCTTCTTCTTCTTCTTCTTCTTCTTCTTCTTCTTCTTCTTCTTCTTCTTCTTCTTCTTCTTCTTCTTCTTCTTCTTCTTCTTCTTCTTCTTCTTCTTCTTCTCTAACGTCTATGGATCAATGAGGTCAATCTTGAAAGACAGTATTGTAGGCAATAATACAGGAACAATACTCTAGAAGGGGGGATCGAATAGAGTATGGCAACTTTTGCCAAAAGAGTGATTTGTAGAAAGCACTGAGTATTTCAAGGCCTTGAAACTCCTTGAAATGAGTTTCAAGTCCTTGGAATAAAAAAAAGAGTAGAAAGTTTTTTGATAGTTTTCAAGGCCTTGAAATGGGTTTCAAGTCCTTGAACTGAAAACCTGTTATAAGCATTAAATAAGATAAGTACAGAATAGTAAGTAGAATGCTAGAGACACAGAGATTTATAGAGTTGAGTCAACTAGGACCTACGTCCCTACCTCAGGGACTTGATTCTTGCAGGATTTTCAACTCAATTCTTATTAATCAAAAGCTAAGCCCTAGATCTCAAGCATATAGATTTCCTTTACTCTATTACAGCTTATGGTTCTCACTAACCTATCTAGTACATGCTCTAGCAAACTGATTCAACAATAATTCACTATTGTTCACTTGAACAACTCATGAAAATAATATATGATACTTCTTATCAAAATAATATACGAATTAAGTACATAAAGAAGAACACAGAGAATTAGTGAAGCAGTTGAGCATGCAGTGATCTTGTAATGAGTGGATTGAGTGAAATAAATCTCCTTCTGTAATCGTTCTCTGCCGATTTTCTTAGCAATTCTCTCTCTTATGCTGCTAGTTTGAATTGTAGATTTGCAAGATCTACTAAAATAGATTTTCCTAAAAATAAGTAGCAAATCTTGACTTCTCTAACAGCTCCTCCCAAGGCTAGTTACTCAGTATTTTCAAAGATACTTACTTGATTTTTTGTATGAGTGTGTTAGGAATGTCCAAGAAAGATTACACATCACATAATACATTTGACAACCCTATTTCCTTTCCTGCAAACACACGAATTAGGAAATAGTTCCCGCAAAATAGGTAACTAATTAACCCTGCAAAAACTTAGTCAAACAGAGAGATTAGCAACAGTCTAGGTTATCATTATGGTCTGTCTTTCATCATCAAATAAGACATAATCAAACATAGGAGATTAGGATTCAGGTTAAAATGAGAAGCTCCACCTAATTTCATGCTATATACTACAGTATATAGTTCAAACCTTTGAAAGCTGTTTCAAGGCCTTGAAACAGTGCTGCTTTTTCAAGCCTTTGAAACAAGCTGAACTTAAAATCTCCCCCTCGATGAAAGACAAAACCACAATTCTATTAGGAACTGGTTTTCTACAAAAATTAGATATTAGAGAATAGCAGAATAGTCAGGATAATCTTAAATAATAAACTGAAGAAAAAATCAACTAAAAAAATCCATTTTATGAAGAAGTAAAGCAACAAAAACATCCTACTGATCTAAAACAGATCTCTAAACCAACAACAAGTACCTGAAATAAACACATAAATTTCTCCCCCTGTTTGACTTTCATCAAAAAAGAATGAGAAAATGTTGGATCAATGTTTTTGAAAGCTTACAAGAAAACTGTTTTCAAAGATAGAAAATTTCAAGACTTTGAAGAGAGATTCAAGGCCTTGAAAAACAAGAAAGAGGAGGAAAGAATCAGGGGGTTGGTTCTCCATCTCTCTTTGGCTCAGCATCCTCTCCTCCTTTGTCTTCTTCATCATCCTCATCTTCATGTTCTTCTTCTTCATGAGTAGCTTCTTTACCTTTATCAACAACCACTTCTTTGTCAAAAAGCTCTGCACCAGTCACTGTCTCTAGAATGTTTTCTTTCTTTTTATTCTTCTTAAGATCCTTGATCAACATTCCTGAGTCTGGACTGCCTTCATCCTCATGTTCCTGTTCTTCACAATCTAGTTCTTGAGCAACTTGTTTGCCAGTGTCCTTTACCCTTGGAGCCTCATCTTGAGTAGTATGCTCACTGAATAAGTCTTTAGTTGATCAATCCTTCTTTGACCCTTCTACAGCTTGAGAAACTTCTTCTTCCACATGGATCACATTGATGCTTTTTAAGATGCTTTCAACCATATACCTCACTTGTTTGAACTCAGTGCCAAACTCATGCTAATTTTCCTTCAACTCATCCATATCATTCTCCAGGACATCAATCCTTTGAAGCACAATGGGAAGGTTTTGAGATTGGGAGGGTAGGTTTGAAGGAGAGGTCAAGGCCTTAGGTTCTGGAAAATTCTTGGATTGCAGCTCTTCTTCAGAAAAATCAGAGTATAACTTCCAAGCTCCCCCACTAGTTTTCATGATTCCAATCCTTTCAAAAGCTTTCTCATCAAGCATACCAGAACCAGTTGTAATAGTCTCTTCTCTGTCATTTGAACTTTCAAGGTGTTGGAAGAAAAGTTATAATAGGTTGGCATAAGGCAAGGGGTGCTTTCTTTCCCTAGTCTGGGCATAAAGCATGTGTTCCATCACAACTGTTTCAAAATCAATCTCATACCCATGCATAATCAAGTACATTAAGTATAACACCCTGTCAGACAACAGATCTTTTGAATTCTCCTTAGGCACTACACACCTAATATAGATGATAAATAAGAATTTGGTTTCAACAATTAGCACATAGTGTGTTAGCTTCTTTGAGGAGGTAGCAGCATTGGGTAAAAAGAACTCATCTCTAGCCAGTTTTAAGGCTTCACTCTTATTGGGATAGCTGTTGTTTATACCTTTTGGGACAACCTAAAACATTGGCAAACTCTGAGTGATCTAACTCCCTGTCTACACCAGCCAGATTAGATTTAATCACCAAGTTTAAAGTCTTCATTTGCTTCATGTTCAGATAGAAGAACCTAGTGAACCTAGGGTAGGCAACTTCTAGAGGCTTTAGACTTTTCCAAAGAGAAATTTTCTTCAACCTCTTAATGCACTCGAGATTCATACTTTTCAACATGTTAACACTAAGCATACTACAGTAGGCTACTGGTCTAGAAGAAAAACCATCTAACCACATTAGTCTAGCAACATTACTGAAAAACCACTTGTTAATAACGCAAGATTTCTTACCAGGAGATGTGTGCTTCTCAGAATAGATCTGTAGCTTCTTTCTAGTATTCTTCTATGGTTCTTCATTTGTAACCTTCCCTTATCCTTTGTCACCTTTGGTAGGCTTCTTTTTCTTCACCTTCTTAGGGCTAGCAATTTGTTCCCATGGCTGTTTCTCAGGAGCACATCGAGTTGTCTTTTTCTTCTTGCAAGAAGTGGGAGTCTGATCCTTCTTGGTTTTCTTCTTTGGAGGATAGGAAGCCTTTTCTGCACTTGGAGTTCTGGAACTGGAATCATCACTTACGATTTTAACATCTTCTTAAGCAATCTTTCTGTTCTTTTCAGAACCTTTCTTAGGACCTCCATCCATCTTAATTCTTTCAGACGTTCTTCTAGGTCTCATTAGAGTTTGAGGGTATTAGAAGAGTGAGGCAGGAGAGAGAGAGAGAGAGAGAGAGCGACAGAGAGAGAGAAAGAGAGAGAGAGAGAGAGAGAGAGAGAGAGAGAGAGAGAGAGAGAGATAAGAGAAGATAAATACTGAAGAGTTTGAGTTTGAAAAGGAAATAAAATATTTCCAAATCTTTTAAGATGTGCATAATCAATTAAATTCAAATTTTTGTGTGACGTGGGAAAGGAAATAGTATAATACTATGTTGAAAAGAAAATAATTTAAAAAGGTAAAAGCAACATTGAGCCAATATTTACAAAGATAACACCCAACATCGAAGATCCAAATTATTGACTATCTAGCATACAAACTTATCTTCAAGGCTCAGGAAAGAATTTGAAGGCCTTGAAAAGCTATACTACTGAAGCAACTAAAATCAAGGCTTAGGAAAGATTCTCAAATCTTTGAAAATCCACTTAAAACTTTGAAACACATAACACTTATCTGATACTCCCCCTAAACCAATGCTTCCTTATTTAGCATGCCCAATTGGCAGTGGTTTAGTGAAGATATATTCCAATTTCATGTTAGTAGACACAAATTCAAGAGTAACATCACCTTTCTCAGCATGATCTCTGATGAAATGACGTCTAACATCTATGTGTTTGGTCCGTGAGTGCTTAACTGGATTCTCTGTAATTGACATTGAACTGGTGTTGTCACATTTGATAGGTATATCTCTGAAATCAAATCCAATGTCTCTCATTTAACGAGCTATCCACAAAACTTGTGACCAGCAAGCTCCAACTGCTATGTATTTAGCTCCTGCTGTTGATAAAGCTACTGATTTTTGCTTCTTTGAATGCTAGATGATTAGGGATGATCCAAGAAATTGGCAACACCCTGAAGTGGTTTTTCTATCAACATTGTATCCTGCAAAGTCAGCATCTTTATAGCCACATAAAGAGAAACTAGATTTTTTAGGATATCAAAGACCTACAAATTCAAAAAATTCTCAATGTTACCAAAGACCCAAGTCTTTGGTAACATTGAGATATCTAAAAATTCTTTTGATAGCAACCAAGTGTGATTTTTTAGGATCAGCTTGAAATGTAGCAGACATACAAACAATAAACATGATACTTGGTATACTTGCAGTGAGATATAGCAATGATCTAATCATACCTCTATACTCTTTATGATTTACACTCTCAACAGATTGATCTTTTTCTAAGGACAGTGTAGAGCTCATAGGGGTTTTAGCTATCTTGGAATGAGACATATTGTACTAGTTTAACAATTCCTTGGAATACTTGTTTTGATGAAAAAATATTCCTTTCTTCATTTTATGTACATGAAGTCCTAGAAAGAAGTTCAACTTTCTTATCAAACTCATCTCAAATTCACTGCTCATAAGACTTGTGAAATCCTTTCAAGGAGAATCATTAGTAGATCCAAACAGAATATCATCAACATATACTTGAACTGCTAGAACCTCTTTCTCATGATTCTTTATGAAAACTGTTTTATATACTAATCCTGTTTTGAAATTACTTTTAGGTAGAAACTTTGACAGTCTTTCATACCAATCCCTTGAATCTTGTTTCAAACCATAAAGAGTTTTGTCATGTTTATAGACATGATCTGGAAACTCATAATTTTCAAAACCAATAGGTTGATAAACATAAAATTCTTCTTGCAAGTATTGATTAAGAAAGGCTCTTTTGACATCCATTTGAAAAAGTTTCATATTCTCGTGAGATTCAAATGAAAGTAAGATTCTAATTGCTTCTAACCTTTCAACATGAGAAAAAAGCCTCCTCATAATCAATACCTTCTTCCTGGTTGTAGCCTTGAGCTACTAGTCTCGCTTTGTTTCTGATTACATTGACATTCTTATCTAACTTGGTTCTAAATACCCACCTGATTCCAATGAAAGACTGTTCTTTAGGAGGAGGAATCAGATTCCAAACCTTGTTCCTCTAAGATTCATTGAGTTCACTTTGTATTGCAACGATCCAATATGCTTCTTGTAATGCTTCCCTCACATTATTCGGTTCTAGAAGAGAGAAAAAGCATTAAAAGCACACAAGTTCTTCAATTGAGATCTTGTCTTTGTAGCAATGGATGGATAAGATATGATGTTATCAATTGGTGAGATGAAATATATCCGAATCTCTTCCTTAGTTTCCATTGTTCAAGTTCTCGAGGAAGCTTTCCAGGTAATTAAGAACTTGAGGAAGTGGCTTGTCCACTCTGATTTTCTTGACTCTCTTTTTCAAGGTTTTTAGACCCACTTTAAAGGTCTTGAAAATTCCTTGTTTTCCTTCAAGCTTTTCTTGGAACCATTTGAATGCTCTGCTTCATCCTCTTACTCATGCTTTTTCAGATTCAAGTCTGGAAAACTTTCACACAAAGAACCATCATAGATTTCATCAAATATGACAGGTATAATTTCTTCAACAAGCATGGTTCTCTTATTATAAACTCTATGAGCTTTGCTAGTGAGTGAATAACCAAGAAAGATACCTTCATCACTTCTAGCATCAAACTTACCAAGATTGTCCTTACCATTTTGTGAACAAAACAAGTGCAACCAAAAGGTTTGAAGTAAGAGTTGTTTGGATTTCTTCCTTTTAAAAGCTCATGAGGGGTTTTCTTTAAGATAGGCCTGATCAAATACCTGATAAGTATATATTTGGCAGTGTTTACAACTTCTTTTCAAAAGGATTTCGGCAACTTTCTCTCAGGAAGCATTGTCCTGGACATGTCTTGAAGAGTCATGTTCTTTCTTTCAACAACACCATTCTGTTGAGGAGTTTTTGGAGAAGAAAAGTTGTGAGGGATGCCATACTTAACACATAATAAATCAAACTCAAGTTGACTAAATTTCTACCATGATAACTTCTAATTGAAGCAACAAAAAGGTTTTCAATGTTTGAAGTTCTTTACAAAGCTTTGAAATTCAGATAAAGCATCAGATTTATCTCTAAAAAACATTACCTAAGTAAATCTAGAGAAATCACATACAATAACTAAAATATACTTATTAAATTTTGGAGTTTGAGTTCTCATAAGACCACAGAGACCCATATGAAGTAATTCAATAAGTCTAGTAGTAGTTAAAAATTTCTTTTTCTTATGAACTTCTTGTCTGTATACCTTGAGAACAAGCTTTGCATACCTTTTCATCCTTGAACTTGATAGAAGGAAGACCTCTTAACAGGTATTTAGAAACTAATTTGTTCAAAGTGTGCAAGCTAAAGTGTCCAAGGTTTCTGTGCCAAAGCTGTGAATCCTCTTTCAAGGCATTCAGGCACTTTAGACTTTCTCCTACAACTTTTTTTTTTTACTTAGAAAATAAACATTATTTAATCTGGGAGCAGCGAGAATGCAATTGTCTGATTTTTCATCTTGCACCACACATTTCTCCTTGTCAAAGATGACCTTGTTACCTTTGTCAAATAACTGTGATACACTAAGAAAATTAAACTTAAGACCATCTACTAGATACACATCTGGGATAGATTTTTCAGAATTGTTATCAACATTTCCAAAACCAATAATGTTGCATTTTCCTTTGTCCCCAAGTGTGATTGTTCCTCCTGCATGTTCCTTCTATTCACTAAATAAAGAACTCTTCCGAATCACGTGTCTGGAGCAACCACTATCCATGATACATATATATTCATTTCTCTTGGTGACAGCCTGCAAACACCATTCATTTTCGTACCCAGCTGTTCGACCAAGTGCGGAATTTTGATTCATACTCAGGGTCAACCCTGTTAGGTGCTCAAACCCCTTTAGGAACCTAAATCTGTCTAACTTGTCCATTGAGTTGAACTTGAAAAGTGTTCCTCATTATGTGAGGGTATCTTCTTCTAAAGGGACTAGTCATCTTAACATGACCAATTTTGTTACAGTAATGGCATTCAGGTGAAGTTCTGTTACATGCCTTCACAAATCCGGTGTTGTTTTTTATGGGAAAATTTGGATTGTAACCAATATCAGTTTTGTGAACAAGATTTAAGCTTCCTCCAAGAATCAGGTTTATATTGTGTTCTGAGCCAGCAAGCTTGGTCATAATTTTCGTATATTCTTGAAGTTTCTCAGCTAGAGTAGTCCTTTGTTTCTTCCAATTCATCAGACTGATGTTTTAGAGCAACAATACTGTCACTCAAATAAGATTTCTCAGTGACTACTTCCTTGAATTGAGTTTTCAAGGATTTGAAACAGCTTTCCAAGGATTTGAAATCTCTGACAGAATTCTTCTTAGAAATTTCAAGATTCTGATTTTAACAAACAAGATGCAAATTCTCTTTCGCTTGCGCATGAACCTTTTCTTTCAAACTTCTGATTTCATTCAGATAGTCCTCTGCAATACAAGAATTTTTCTAAGCTAATTAGAGAGGACATCTGTTGGTTTTGAAATCAAATAGTTTACCCTTACCTCAATGTTCTTTTAAGAATTTTGATCATGCTTGGCCATAAGGAAGAGGTTGGTTTGTTCTTCCATAGATTTAGAATCACAAAACTTCAGAATCATTCCAAGTAGCTATCATAGCCTTCTTTCTTCTGTCATAGTCTTTCTTCTGAAAGTGTTTCCTTTTATTGTGTGGACAGTATCTAATGAAGTGCGCTGCATCACCACACTCAAAGTAATTCATTACTTTAGGCTTATTACCATGAGAATAAGATTTACTTTTGTAGTCTCTTCTACTAGATGATTTGTTTTTATCTCTGCTGAAGTCTTTGTTTTCAATGTTCTTTTTCATCTTGAGAATTTGGTCAAGGCTTTGGAAATGAGAGAAAAGGGATCTTCATCATTATCTTCCTCATTTTCAAGGCTTTCAGATGGTTTACTCTCCTTAGTCTTGAGATATAAGTTCTTGACAATTTATGGTAGTTATCCATCAACTTCAATCATGGAGATCATGGTTAAGAAGCTTTCCCTGCAAGTCACCAAGTTGAAGAGATGATAGATCTTGAGCTTCTTCTATGGTAGTGGTTTTTCGTTCCCATTTGGCTTTGGGAAGGCTTCTCAAGATCTTTATGACTTTATCTTCATTGGTAAATGATTTTCCCAAGGAGTCCAGATTGTTGAAAATTTCTGTGAACCTCTTGAACATGTTTTTGATAAACTCATCTTCATTCATTTTAAACAGTTCATACTGTCTAAGGAATATGTTGATATTTGTCCTTGACTTGGCTGGTTCCTTCGAAGTTCAGCACCAGTTTGTCTCATATTTCCTTAGCAATCTAGCATCCTGAAATCCTGTTGACTTCATCTGCACTCAAAGCACAATATAATAGATTCATAGCTCCGTAATTTTTAGAAAGCTGTTCTAATTCAGAAGTAGAAAGTGAATCTTCATTTTTTGGAGTTCTTATCCCACATTTCTCTGTGTAGAATGTATGAGGACCATTTGTATGATAGTACACAAATGTATATCTTGATCAATGATGAACATTTTCATCAAAGCTTTTTCAGTGCACAAAGTTGTCACCACATAATAAAGGAGGTCTGTTAGTAGCTCTTCCCTGAGAGAAACCACCATCACCTATAGTACTCATAATCACAAGATGGTTAAATATATGAAGTGATAGAAGCTCTGATACCAATTGAAAGACATTAATGTAGGCAGTGATATATGATCAATACTCTAGAAGAGGGGAGCATTGAATAGAGTATGACAACTTTTGCCAAAACATTGGTTTCAAAGAAATTCGTAGATAGCAGTAAGTATTTCAAGGCCTTGAAATAAGTTTCAAGTTGTTAGAGTGAAAACATAGAGTAGAAAGTTTGCTGATGGTTTTCAAGGCCTTGAAATGGGTTTCAAGTCCTTGAACTGAAAACTTGTTTTAAGAAGTAATTAAGATAAGTACAAAACATTAAGTAGAATGCTACAGACAAAGATTTATATATTTTATTCCACTTGGACCTACGTCTACCTCAGGGACTTGATTCCTGCAAGATTTTCAACTCAATCTCGCCCTAGATCTCAAGCACAGAGATTTTCCTTACTCTGTTACAACTGGTGGTTCTCACTAACCTATCGAGTACTGCTCTATCTAATTGATTCAACAAGAATTATCTATTGTTCACTGAATATCTCACGAAAATAAGATATGAGAAGTATTATCAAAATTATATACAAATTAAGCACAGAAAGAAGAACACTGAGAACTAGTGAAGTAGTTCAACATGCAGTGATCTTCTGATGAAGGGATTAAGTGAAATGAATCTCCTTCTGTGTTGCTTGTCAATCCTTGAGAGTGTTTGAGTGTCTCTGTAATCGTTCTATGCTGATTTTCTCTGCAATTCCCTCTCTTATGCTGCACGTTTGAATTGCAGATTTATAAGATATTCTGGAACAAATTTTCCTAAAAATAAGCAGAAAAATCTTGATTTCTCTAACAGCTCTTCCCAACAGCTAGTTGCTCAGTATCTTCAAAGATACTAACTTGAAATTTTATCTGAGTGTGTTAGGAAGGTTCAGGAAAGATTACACAAGCACATAATCAATTTGACAACCCTATTTCCTTTCCTGCAAACACACAGATTAGGAAATAGTTCCTGCAAAATAGGCAACTAATTAACCCTGCAAAAATTTAGTCAAACAGAGAGATTAGGATGATTTTAGAGTATCATAATGGTTTGTCTTTCATCTTCAAATAAGACATAATTAAGTATAGGAGATCAGGAGTCTGATTAGAGTGAGAAGCACCCCCTAAGTTCATGCTATATACTACATTATGTATTTCAAACCTATGAAAGCTGTTTTAAGGCCTTGAAATAGTACATCTATTTCAAGCCTTTGAAACAAGCTGAACTTACAAATTTGAAACATTATTTTATGAAAACCCCTTTGGCCACCAAGTCTCCGCTACTCAATCTCTCTTTGACTCATCTCCAACACTTGTAAGTATGAATCACTATTATTTCGGATTCCTATCGCACTCATATGGCTTCAAACACTTGATTAATCAATTGTAAATCATCATTTTCATCATTTTTCATGTATTACCAATAAACCCTAGTTTATGTAGGTGGTAAAATCAAGCCGAAACTATAGTAATAATTATAAATTGCCACTTGTTTTGTGTATTGGGTTGCTAAGGCGAGTTGTAATAGTCGGGTAATTGAATTGGAGTCGAAAACGAGACCGTTAGAAGCATAATTGGGTACTCTAGGGTTTATGAACAATCTGTCCAGTCGCTTAAGAGTCTGAAGTTGTCACTGTAGGCCTAAATCTAGTCGCTGGAAATGCTTAAAACTGTCTTTATTGACGATGGGTTTAGTTTATAGCGTCTAGATGTTGAAATTAGTTGAAATATGAGAGTTTTGATACTCGTTCTGTTATCTTTGAATTGTTTGTAGTAAAATATAATTTTAGTTAATTAGTTATCTCTTTCGTTAAAAGTCAATAGTGTAGTTGTATGTTAAATATGAACCGGCTAGTTGAACCATGTAATTAGTCTAGGACCAATTGTCGTAATCATTTGTGTAGCAGTTTCACAGGGGGATGTTGGGATGGAATTAGAACCGAAATCGTTGAGCATCATATGCATATAATATACTTTAGCACATATATTAATAAAACATTGTGTTTAATTAGAATATTCATAACTTATAGGCGACGAGTTCTCAGAGGAGGGATACGTCGAATACTAAGAATGTGTCGCAGTAGCTACTTGTATTTTAGGTGAGCAAACATGCCAGACCTAGTGTTCCTATCGCCTTTGTGTCAAATGATTTCTTCCTAATTGTCTCAAAATGAGTTTATGTGTTATGTGTGCTATGTGGTATTTGAACATCGGACTCCACTTGTTGAAACATTGTATTGAAAATATTACAAGAATATAATAATTGATAATAACGTAAAATGGAAGAGTTGTGCGGGATTGTTACATGGTTACTATTGGCTTCTTCGTGTGGACTACGTTCACTTGTCCAATTAGTTTTATTTAATCCAGTTGCAATGCCCCGAATATTTCCTTGTACTCACTCTTCTGGCCGCAAGAGTCTTAAGGGGGTGTAAACACTTAAGGTCCTGGATGCTTGCGAGATGGTTGGTTCTTTCCCCGTATCAACAAATTTCCAATGTTGTTTTGGACTTGATTTTATAAATGGAAAATGGAAGAATATGTGATTTTAGAATTCCCTAATCTAGACAATGAATTTGACTCTGGGAAAATACAATGAAATTGGAATCTCTCTCATGTTTTCTTATAAGTTTCAAGCTTGTACTTCCATTGTGTTTACGTTCAACTACTACGTGACAAGTTTTTTATTGTTTTAAAAATTGCCTCATCATCATTTTACATGCTTGGGTGTTTGCTTTCCAGTATTTGTTGCTGATGTTGGGAACTGTGGTGTTCTCTTTTTGTTTTTTTCATCACAAGCGTAGATGATGGGAGCTTGGCTTAGAGGGGAACGTTAATCACATCTAGACTTCTAGAATTTTCATATATAATAATTATAACTTCTTTTAGTTTTCACTATCTCTTTAGTTTGGTTAATGCCCGTGTTTGAGGAACAATAATTTGAATTGTAATAAAGTTTTACTTTAAGACTTTTAATTGAGTTTGCTTGGATCCACTTTTAAACGTCCTTGTATCCGATTTGCTTCTCAGGTACATAGTGACACCCCCGGGCTTCCGGAGTGGTCATTTTTTGGGTGTTACAATATTAGTCTATAATGATCATCCTAGTAATCAATATAATGGACTAGGTAATATTTAAGATAAACAAAAATTTCAATATAAGGACTTCATTATATTAAATATATCCATAAATAATAAATGAGTATTCTATCAAAAACAATGTTCATACGAAAATAAGATTGCCTCTAGGGTGTCTATTACAACAGTCTCCCACATGCACTAGAGCCAATCTGGTGCATCTCGTATGCCTATAGATCTAGTGTGCCCATCATGGTTTCGCTGAAAAAGAGGCTTTGTGAGTGGATCAGAAATATTGTCATATGTAGGAATCTTGCATATCTTCACATCTTATCTACCGATAATTTTTCAAATAAGATGAAACTTCCTAAGTACGTGCTTGGATTTCTGGTGTGACCTGGGTTCCTTGGATTGTGCGACCGCCCATGTTTTGTTACAATACAACTCAATTGGATCCACAGTAATTAGAACCACACCCAGCTCAGTGATGAACTTTCTAATCCAAACAGCTTCTGTTGCAGCACCCGATGCAGCAATGTACTCGGCCTCAGTTGTAGAATCAGCAATCGTCTCATCCTTGGAACTCTTCTAGCTCACAGCTTCTACATTCAAGAAAAACATAAACCCCGACTACGATCTGAAATCATCCTTTTCTGTTGGAAGCTTGCATATGTGTAACCCTTTTCACTTAGCTCTTTCTCCCCTCCATATATCAAGAATACATCCTTAGTTCTTCTCAAGTACTAAAGGAAATTCTTGACAGCAATCCGGTGACTCCCACCCGGATTGGACTGGTATCTGCTTGCCATACTCAATGCATACATCTCGTCTATTATATAACATGGTGTACATGATAGATCCTATGGCCGATGCATATGGGACCTTACTCATACGGTTCTTCTAAATCTCATTGGAAAGGCAGTCAACCTTCGAAAGGGTGACTCCATGCGACATGGGCAAGAATCCTTTCTTTGATTCATGTCTGTTGAACCGTTTCAGCACCTTGTATATATATCTACTTTCACTTAAGACAATTAGCTTCCTTAATCTATCCCTACAGATCATGATATCTAGCATATCAGCTGCATCCCCTAAGTCTTTCATTGAGAAACACTTCCCTAGCCAATCTTTAATAGATTGCAATGTAGGTACGTCAATTCAATTGAGTAGTATGTCATCGACATACAAGACAAGAAATACAACAGATCTCCCACTAAACTTCTTGTAAACACAAGGTTCATCTTCGTTCTTGATGAAGCCAAACTCTTTGACTGCATCATCAAAACGTAGATTCCAACTCCTAGAAGATTGCTTTAATCCATAAATGGATCGCTGCAACTTACACACTCTATGGGCATGCTCTGGATCTTCAAAACCCTCAGGTTGTGTCATGACACATCCTCAAGGAGGTTTCCATACATAAATTTTTTTTTGCTTCGATCTGCCAAATCTCATAATCGTGATAAGCTGCAATAGCAAATAAGATGCGATTGGATTTGGTCATCGCGACTAGGGAAAAGGTTTCATCATAGTCAATACCATGAATCTGTCTAAATCCTTTTGCCACCAAGTGGCCGTTATAGGCAATAACATTGCCATAGATGTCGGTCTTCTTCTTGAAATCCCACTTGCACCCTATGGGCCATGTAGGTTTTTGATACGAATCACGCACTAGAAAAACAATAAATTGATTTAAGACCCTCCATGAATCTCAGGGCAAGCCATCATAATATGGTAGGGGTAGAATCATTGTATACCCTGTATGTCTGAAAGATCACTCCATGTAGAATGCTATCCACGTCTCTATGAATATCCATGTATAGGATTGAACCAGAGTCATTCCACGTATATGTGGTAGCAACATGAGGAATGAGGAAGAAGAAGATCACGCTAACGGGACAGCCACGAGTCGCGCGCCTCACGAGGTAGGGAGGGGGCGGACGGCGGAGGTTTCGGCCTCCTTGTCTTGCTCTCACCTTGCTTTGTTATCTCTCAATAATGATGCACTTATGAGAAAATAAGCTAGGAGTGCCCTTGTATAGTTAATAACTCCTTATTATCCGTAATACTAATCTTGTCCATACATATATTAGTTTTACAATCAAAAACTGTCTCTTGCTTGGAACTCTTCCAACCACTTCTATAAATTAACACAAAAATATCCAAGATATACAAAATTTCGCGCAGCAAGACTATTTTTCGCCATATATTGTGTCACAAATGGCGATATTTAATATTCTCTCTTAATAAGATCTTCGACAGCAAAAAATAATGGCCTCGTATTTAGTTTTGGTAAAACGGCAAGAAATTTAACAAAAACGACTATACATATTATCGTCGTTGATACATTTATTATAAACGGTGACAAAATGTTAATAACGGCGTCATTTTATTATCTTGGTAAATAATATTTAACAGAAAAGGCGAAAACTCATTCACGATGTTAGTTACAGTCACATACGATGAGAATCTCGTTGTTTATGTTCTTTTTTACACGTGTCACCATGCCCAAATGGGTTGATTTGTCCGCCAAATTTTGGGGCAAAAATTTGCATACCCCGCGCAGAAAGAAGGAAATAGACCTAGCCAGAGGGAAAGAAGGGTCAAAGAGGGTTCGAAGGTGACTTTGGGGGTTCAGACGAAGTGTCCCATGTGCTATCTTGTCTTCGCGAAGTTCCTCGTCGTATGAGTTCTTATTCTCTTCTTCTCTTTGTTGTTCTTCTCTAGGGTTATTAGGTCCGTATGATATCTTTAATTCGAGTATGCTATCTTGTCTTTCTTCTTTTTGAATGTTTATTTAATGTCGTATGAAACCTTATGTTGTCTTTGCCAATTTGTTCAACAATTTGATTTGATTGTACATTGAAACAAATTAATTGGTAGAAAATCTTTTAAATGGGTTGTTTTACACAAGAGATTCCGGCGGGGAGACCTCTGTGTACACCGTATGTAGAAGATCAGTGATGGCACAGGAAGAGTTGGGTTGTGTGTAGGGAGAGAGTAAGGCAGTAGTAATGTCTGAGAGAGAGACAGAGGTTTGGCAGAGCTTCCGCGTATGGCTAGTGTGCCCTCTTTGTATGGAAAGGTTAACGTCCTATATATAGCAGGGAACGTGACCGTTGTAGTGTGGTTAATGCGCCCATTAATGGCGGCTTAATTAGCTTAACCACAACGACACGTTCGTCCTCATATATAGGGACCGTTACAGCACGTTATGCGCGAATACCGGAACCGTTACGAGGTTGACCGGGTTTGACCGGATTGACAGAGTTTATGGAGCTCGTGCCATAAATCTCTCAAAGTAGTTACTAAAGGTCGCACGCGGGCTTGGCTCGCACGCGACAGGGCTTACTCTAGCCTCCAAACCACTAAGTCCCTACAAGTCCCGTGCAGTGGTATGCGAGGGCTCTGTCTCGCAGCCCCCACATGGATCAGCTCGGCTGGTGATTCTGTGTGTGTGGAGCACAATATGGTGTGCTGGATGGTTGCCACGTGGCCAAGATTTGTCAGCTCAGAAAGCACTATCTACATTAGCCCCCTTTCTGCGCGTGAAGACTCATAGCTGTATAGACTTCCATGCGCGGAAACCAACATACGCGTCGCCGCCACGCACCAATTCAAATACGGGTAAGTTCAGCCCCCGTGCGTGCCATTATGACCTAAAACCCCTAGAGTCGTGCCGTCTGGCCTTTAGGGTTTTAGGCGTGATGTCAGCTTGACCTGTGATTGCGCGATTCGACGGTGACGGTTGCGATTCGACTACTGAAAGGACGCAACCCTTCATTGTTTTTGGATAAATACTTTGTACTCTCCATTGTCGCAAAGCATCACTTCTTTCTCTTAAAGTGAATGATACCCGGAAGTCTTCGAGAGCAGATTCAGATAATCAATCACCAGTTCAGAACTGCAAATCGTCTTCTTCAACTGTGTGTATCCAAGCAGGCTTTGCGAAAACAAGGTTGGCCTTGTTCAATTTCGATTTAAAATACCAGTGTATGCTTTGAACTGTGTTAGATCTGCAAACCCATATTATCTGTCTAAACTTGTGAAGAAGCTTTGATCTTTGAACCCACTTTTGCCTTAATCCTTCAATAATAAGGACTTCGGATGTGGGGTTTTGAAATCACTGATAATGCAACCCTCTAATTTATGAAATCGATACCAGAAACTATTCATCTTTCTTTCCATAGATCTTGAGTCTCGAAATTCAAACTGAAGGGTGGCATATTTCTCCCCCCTTTTTTCTTGCTCTTCCGCAGGAATGGCCAAGACAAAAGGAACCAAATCCACCAAGGAGGACGAAGAGATACCTGATCTTCCGCAAGCTTTGTGGCGAAAAGCCCCCTATCTGGGTGGCAAAGATTTCTACCATGCGAGGGTTAAGGCGAAGAAATTGCCTGCTTCTGTTCCCAATGAGGGATTGCTAACACTGACTCCCCCAGTTAACTCAGCCTTGCTCGAGTTGATTGGCTCCGAGGACGTGGTTCGATTGGGAATCGAAAATGGGTACTTCCCCTATGCTGCGATTTCCACCCAAGCTTTTGTCCAGAAATTAGACTACATGGATGAGTGGATTGACCACGTGTTGACCGATCATGCTGTGACTCTTAATGAGGCCGGCATATACTTCGCTGTTCGTGCTATGAAGGGTGCTGCCGTGAAGCTGGACCAGTCCATGCTTCTAAACCTTCTTTCCCGTTACTCGCCTGCGACTCACACATTCCACTTTGCTGAGTTCGAGGCTGCCCCCACACTCGAGGACGTGCATATGTTGTACGATCTTTCTCCCATGGGTGAAGTGGACCCCTTGAGTCCTTTGAGGACAGCTGCGGAGATCGCTTTGTACACGCAGATGGAGGAATGCCTATCAGAGGTGAAGAAAATCTCCACCCGGTGGACTACTACCAAAGCCCTTCCGAACTGGCAGTTGGTTGATACGTCTGCGAAGAATACCTGGAACAAATGGTTGCAATACTTCTTTCGTGACTACGCGAACAGCAGTATCACCAAGAAGCTTCTGAGTGAGGACACGGAGGCCAAGAATTATGGAGGGTAAAGGCTATCACTTAACCCTTTGTGCTTTCCTCTGTGCATGGCTGTCGAGGTACTTAATCGATGGTCACCTGCATGATGGGGTCTTCTATCACGTTCTGCCGCTTGCTGTGAAGCTCGCCCTTGGCCAGAGAGTCGCACTCGGACCCTTGGTCTTGGGCACGCTGTACTATTGACTGGATCAGCTAGTTGTGGCTATGAGGGAGTCGCGTGGCCGCCTCGATATACTGAATTTTGTCAACATTTCCTTCTTGACAATGTGGGTCTTTGAGCGATGGCCGTCCTATGCCCCGACTGCTCTTAAACCCAACAAGTGGTGTCCCCCAGGCGAGATGGAGGAGCGTAACAGTGGCAGGGCTGCGAGATGGTTCGGAGCGAACAATACCAAGTGCGTTTGGAGCCTGATATGCGACAAGCGGCAAGAGTTCACTGCTAGGCCCTATGCCATGCGCATTGAGAACGTGCGATGGTTTCCAAAGCTGTACCCTTCTAAGGGTGTCGTCTTCTCAGAAGAGCTCCTCTACGAAGGGGGATCGCATTTCCATGAGCGCTATCGCGAATTCTTTTGCTGGTGCCTGCGAGGTTCCCTTCCTGCTCTTGCAGAGCATATTCGTGAGCTCACGCCTAGGTATGAGAGGATTACCGTGGATGTTGACCCCACTCGAGTTTCTCCCCAGTTCGGCTTTGATGCAGTGGCACCATCTATCTGGCCCCAGTCCATTATCAGAGGTTGCTACAAGCGCTTGCTAACAAAGGAGTGCAGGACAGTCTTCATGAACAATCTTCCCTTTGAGCAGCCTGCGGGTAACCGCGAGGGCGGTTGTTCCCTGAACTGGCTCGCATACTGGATCGCCCAAAAAACGAGGATTGAGACACAGTCGGCCGCCCAGCCGAGTAGAGCTCCCTTGATCAAGAGAAACTCTTTTCCGTTTCGCCCCAATTGCAGTCTGAGCGAGTCTGAATATGGTTGCTACTCATTATTGGATCATGAGAACCATTTGTGCCCTGACGTCATTCTGAAGGAAAAGATCGCCGCAGTTAAGAAAGGCGACTCGCATGTCATCAGATATAGCGAGACATTTGCTAAGGTAAGCAACTTTTCCCGCGTGCGTTGAGCTTCATGATTTCCACATGTTGATGCCTTTATTCTTATACTGTTTGCTGTAGTGTCATGTGCGGAGATTCGCATCTGGTGATCGTTCCAAGTCGTTGGTTAACACCATTGTTGCCACCAAGAGACAAGGGCAGTCGTTCCTGCTAGCATCGAGGATGGATCCCGAGGTCGAAACCAGGATTCGCGCAGTCATGAATGCTTTTGCCGACTCGCTGATAGACAATGCTCTGGCCTCGTCTCCACCCAGAGATGATCCGTCCCCTCCAGCGACTGCGGCGGCGAGAGCGAAGAGACCCAGGCAGAAGGGAATTACAATATCTTCCCCTAGGAGCGCTCCAACTTCTCCTCCAGCGAAGTCCCTTTCTGCCAGGGACAAAGGCAAAGGTCGCATGCCCAACAAAGTGCGGAAGGAGCTCGCAGTTGAGGCCTTCGTTCCATTCAACCAGGAGGAAGAAGAGGAGAGGCAGGAGCCCAGAGAAGGTGATGAAGAAGAAGAAGAAGAAAGAACAAATGTGATACATGAGGAAGAATCAGGAGGTACCTCCATCGCTTTTCCCTTCTCATTATCGTAATTCTCTTGCAATTCTTTCTCAAACCAATCGTTTCTTCGCAGATGATGATGAAGATGAGACCATCGGTGGCCTTTTGGCCAAGAGACAAAAGAGAGATGCCCATTCTGGCATTCCAGACGATCCCATAAGCGAGGACGTTCTTGCCGAGTCCAGGAAGACGGCCGCGGAAGCTGCCGAAAGAAGGAGGCAGCGCGAAGAGGAGGAGCTCGAGCGTGTGAGACACCGGAGCCTCGAAGAGCAACATGTTGACGACTTAGTGCGTCCAGCTGACGAGGAAGATGTGCTTCCCGAAGAGGTGGCTCCTCAGGCGGAGGAGGAGAATGCGGCTCCAGAAGAGGATGCAGCAGCTCTGGAGCAAGCCCAGGCAGATCTTGAAGAAATCGCAGGCGCCGATAAAGGTGAGATCTTCAATCTCGCAGTAACTTATAGAGATGTTATTGTGGGTGCGTTAAAGCATGGTGTGTCAAAGGCTGACATTCGCCGTTAGCTAGTAGGCAAGTGCGGCGAACCTTCAGGTAACCATTTGAGCGATATGCATGTACTAGACCTTAGCAACTTGAAACGGAAACATGACTGGTTTCTTCGCGTCCCAGGTCACGCTAATTTTAAGGACCTGCTTAATGAGGACACCCTAATAGGGCATGGTTCCATGTCTTTAGTGTATGACGAAGATGCTTCAATCCCACCTTCGCGTGGAGGTGCTTGCTCTTAGCTTTAGCAAAGATAGTAAAATAACGTACAATACGAGTTACCTCATACTGTCACATTTTATATCGCAGGCAATGCTGAGGAACCTGTGCTGGAGCAAAGAAGTCAGCCTTCTGCGTCCTATGTTCCGATTCCGAGTTCCCATACCGAGAAGCCCGTCACAGCTGCCACGTATACAGGAGAGCCTCTTGAGGACATCATCGAACTTTCTGATGATGCTGAAGCTGACGCTGTGCTAATGGAGGAAGATGCCCATACTGGCGCTGAGGAAGTAAGAACAAGTGCTGCTGATGCTTCCGCATCTGAGAGTGTCTTTCGCCAAGCATCTTCGGCTGTCACTTCGCCTCCGGCGATGACTGAGTCGGCGGCACCTCTTCCTGTGTGGAGCTTTTGGGGCTCGCAGGTTGGGAATGCAGTCGTAGCTGGTGCGGCCTATATTATTCCTCCTAACTATGAGGGGTTAGAGCCCGCAGCTGACAAGAGAGCTATGGAGCGAGGACAGTCTTCGACTATTCCGGCAATGCGCATCCCTTCTCTTCGTGAGATTCTTGAAGGAACTTGTAAGTAGAGATTTGTTGTTTGCATCTCGCATTGTTCATTTGCGAGTTTGATAGCACAACTTAGCTTTGACATTGCTTTAGGTTTGAAGCAAACTGATGTGGACTGGCTAGTTCGGATGCGCCTCACCTACCCCCAATCATTTGCGAGATCTCTGGAGATAGGGCCCTTCGACAGGAGGCTGTTTCTTACCGAAGCCATTTGGATTTTGGAGCAGCTGTCTGCGGCCACGCCTGCGACCATTTCTGTCCAGAGTGCCGAATTGCTTTTTGGCATGTGCCAAAATCTTCTTACCAAAGTTCAAGGCAGACTGGGTTTCAGATTTCTTATGAAAAGAGTTACCCTGATTCGCGCAGCCGTAACTTTGAAACTCGGCCACCAGAACCTCGCAGCTGAGAAGCAGAAGGTGGAGCAGCAGAAGCAAAAGGCTGAAGAAGCTATGAAGCTCTATCATGAGATGAATTCCAAGTGCGAGCAATTGAAGCAAGAAGTGGAGCAGGTAGAGAAGCTGAGTCATCAGTTCGCGCCCCATGACTCCTTGATCAAGAATTTGCTTTGACTTCTTGAATTTGAAATGTAGCAAGGAAATAGTTGGAACATTAATGTAATGCTGAAACATTAATGTAATGTTGCTAGGGTTTCTCCCCCCTTTTTTTTAACAAAAGGATCGACATGCCCGTTTTGCCCTTTTCCGGGATTTGATGGAATATCTCTGTGCATATCTAATTATGACATCAGCAATTGATATTCTGCTTGATTTTCGCGCTAATTTCTCGTAAGATAAGCACGCCTTCCTTGGGAAGTTCATCCGAATCATGACCATCCGTCGTTTATTAGGATACGCAACTGAATCGTCGTAGCCTTTAGTAGGGTAATTGATCGTTACCGCTTTTCAAGGCGTAAGTGATTGACCTTACCCTCTTTTCAAATTCTGCTGACTCATCTTAGCAACTGAAGAGTCTCCACAAGGTCTATATAAACCTTGTCTTTGCCATTTGGGTTCTTCATCCCAAAAATGTGCTTTGCCGTGAGGCCTTACGACTGCTGGCTTCAACGCTTGTTTTTCGTTGATTCATGGAAACTCTGAGTTGTGAATCCTGAGTTTGCGCTTTGTGCTATAGAAATAGTTTCCAATATCCGTTTTATGAGGCTTATTGCTCTTTATAACCATCATAGAGAAGATGGAGATGATATCTCATGTATGTTCGAAGAATTTTCTTCGTGTATTATGTTTGCAGGTCATGTTTCCGGCCGCCTCCCGGTGAGGTGCAGCGCCGTAGTGACCGTGCTACCGTCTCGTAATGAACGGTGGAATTCTCCTCCAGCATCCCTGGAGGAGAACTCACTGCCCCCACGTTCGTGAGCTCAGGGTGGCGAACTGTTGTGTTCATCCCCGTCTACAAGGAGCCCTTGCCCTTTGGAGCTTCTGCTTGCCTGTTGAACGCCGGAACCGGTGGTTCCTCAAGCACACCTCATGGGATGTTGATCTGACAAGGGCCTTGTCAAATACTGGGATTCCTCAAGCACATCTCATGGTATCGCATAGCCGGTGTTAGGGCCGTTGGGTTCATCCTTTATCGGTTAGGATTCCCATGGTGTGTCACTGCTGGCTTGTCAGTTACTTTTCGAATGTATTGTAAGCCGTGTTGGCTGCGTAGTTAGATTTGAGCTTTTTCGCTTGTAAGCTGCTATCTAGACAGATAAATTGTAAGTCCTTTTGACTCATAATGATAAATAGCTTTTGCATTGTTTGCAGTGTCGTTGCAACAAAATACAATTTCGCATACATGTCGGCATATTTCGCCTTGTATAATGATATATACATATTTCGCATTTGTTATCTGCCATATAAATTCGCAGATGTTTCATTAGATCGTTTGAGATCGTATTTGCGCAGTTGTGCCATCTTAGCAGATGGACTTGTGATTTGCTTTCAGATGTAAGTGCGGGTATTATCTCATCAGATGTACCTTTGTAGATCACTTAAGATCATTTTGCACAATATTGCTATCGCATTTGTGTAATGCTGCTATCACCGCAGGTAGGCTTGTAAGATCAATTAAGATCGTTTTTCGCATAAGTTGCTATCGTAGCAGATAGGCTTTAGAAGATCAATTGAGATCGTTTTTCGCATGAGTTGCTATCATGGCAGATATGCTTTAGAAGATCAATTAAGATCATTTTGCGTAGGCTGCTATCGTGGCAGATAGGCTTAGAAGATCAATTAAGATCGCAATTGGCATAGGCTGCTATCGTGGCAGATAGGATTTAAAAGATCAATTAAGATCGCGGCTGCTATCGTGGTGGATAGGCTTAGAAGATCAATTAAGATCTCATTTGGCATAGGCTGCTATCGTGGCAGATAGGCTTTAAAAGATCAATTAAGATCGCATTTCACATACGTTGCTATCGTAGCAGATAGGCTTAGAAGATCAATTAAGATCGTGTTTCGCACAGATTGCTATCGTAACAGATAAGCTTAGAAGATCAGTTAAGATCGCATTTCGCAAAGGGTGCTATCGATTAGATAGGCTTAGAAGATCGGTTAAGATCGCAGTTGTACAGATTGCTATTGTGGCGGATAGCCCATTGTTAACAGTAATAACAAACTAGATAAAGCAACATAGAAAGCTAGGAATATGAAGTTCTCATTTGGGAGAACCCTTTTATTATAATTCTCTCATGTGGGAGAGATAAGATTACAATTCTTTATATGGGAGAGGAGCTTGTGTACATCATAGCCATGCAAGACATGAAGCAACGTTATAATAAAACGCATGAAATGAGAGAAGTCAAGGATAGTACTTCTTAATCAAGCGCATGTTGACTGAACTCGGGGTTGAGGTTGTTCCGTGCAACCTTCGTATGCTGCAGTAGCCACTGTCAAAGACTTCTGTGACTTCGAAGGGTCCTTCCCAATTGGCTGCGAACTTTGGGTGAGCCGCTTCTCGCATGCAGTGGTCAGATGCTCGCAGGACCAAGTCTCCAACTGCGAAATCTCTTCGCTGGACCGTCTTATTGTAAGCACGAGCGATCCTTTCTTGATACCGCTTGTTGGTCCTTTTAGCTTGTTCTCGCTTTTCTTCCAGCAAGACTAAGTCATGATCACGTTGATTTTTGTAGAGTGCGTGGAAGGCCAATCTTGCCGAATTGACTCTCACCTCCGCAGGTACCACGGCCTCGGCCCCATAGCATAGTAGGAACGGTGAGGCCCCCGTGAGTGTCCTTGGAGACGTTCGGTAGGCCCACAGGGCTATGCTTAGAGAATCAGCCCACTTCTTGTGGTCATCTGCGACCATCTTGCTCAAATCCTCAACAGAGTCTTGTTGGTCGCTTCGGCTTGCCCGTTCCCCTTCGGGTAGTAAGGGGTGGAACATATTTGTCTGATATTGTACTCTGCTAACTTCGCAGCTACCTGGCGATTAACAAAGGGAGTACCGTTATCTGAAAGAATGGTGTTTGGAATTCCGAACCTGCATATGATGTTTTCCTGGATGAAATTGACCACAGCTAGCGCATTTGCCGTCTTCAGTGGTATCGCCTCCACCCATTTGGTGAATAACTCAGTTGCAGTGAGAATAAAATGATTCCCGTGTGATGTTGGTCGGATGGGACCGATGAAGTCCAGAGCCCATGTGTGAAATGGCCATGGCGTTCCCAATGCATGTAGATCCACAGCGGGAGCGTGCACTAGGTTTCCTTTGAATTGACACTCCTGGCAGCGTCGTACTTTGGTGCGGCAATCAACCTCCATCGTGGGCCAGAAATATCCAATTGAGAGGAGCTGCCTGCATAATTTCGCACCTCCTTGGTGTTCCACCTGATGAGAAAGGTCCATGACTTCTTGTGCTTCTCTGGCGTCGAGACATCGCAGCAAGTTGCCCTCATGACCTCTTCGCCAAAGGAGGTTTTCTTGTACTACGTATCGAGATGCTTTCCTCTTCAATTTCTCATCTTCTTTTCTCGATTCAGGCACGGTGCCTTGGGTGAGAAAATCAAAGAGTGGCTTCCTCCAATCCGTGTCATCATCAGTTAGAGCGATGAGTAGAGAATCTTTGATTAGTGCGCAACTCTCGCACTTCCCCTGTATCAGGGCCGCGGCTGTTGACATGTCTGGCCAATGAATGCCATATCTCTGAGCCTTCCGATAGATTGACACCTCACATTCTCCGCAAGCATGTTGGTGAATCTTTTCTAACAACAGTTGTCCCTCTTGCTCGGAGACGCATCGCATGAGTATTCCGCCAGGACCCTTGTAGTAAAGAGTGTTGTCATGTATGCAATACCCTTTTGTGAGTGCCCAGCTTTCACTGCTTGTGCCTTCTGCAATAGCTCGTAGGACTGCTTTTCTCCAGTCCGTGTCATCCATGTGTTCGTCGTCGCACGCATCTTCTGTCAATGCCGACGATGTTCGCACTTCGATAGAGATCCTTGCGGGGCATTTGTCTGTACTGACCTTAGATCACAAGGTAGCCAGAGCATCTGCATGCCTGTTGTCTGCTCGGGGCTTGTGCTCGTACCTCACATCGCAGAATTGCTGTACCAGCTTTTGTACTAGAGTCCGATAGGACAGAAGGTTAATTTCCTTCAAACCGTACTCTCCCGAGGCTTGCTTGACGATCAACTTGGAGTCTCCCATGACCGTCAGATTGCTTACTTCCAAAGCCTTTTCTGCGCGCAGTCCTGCTATGAGGGCTTCATATTCTGCCTCGTTGTTGGTGACTGCGAAGTCGAGCTTTGCGGACATCTGTATGACCTCTCCATTCGGCTTGGTCAAGACTATCCCGATGCCCCCGCATTTCCTTGTTGACGATCCGTCGAAATGGAGTGTCCAATAAGGCACGTCGATTGCATAGATTTCGGGTTCTTCGAGCTCTTCTTCGATCACGGGTTCGTGGCTGTTGTCGGGGAACTGTGCCAACAGATCCACTACTGCCTGCGACTTGATCGCTCGCTATCGCACGCATGTGATATCGTATTGAGAGATGGTCATGTACCATTTCGCCAATCTTCCTCCAGGAGTAGTGTGGGTTAAGAGATATCGTATGGGATCACTCTTGGTGACCACTACCACTTTGTGCGACGCAAAGTAGTGTTTCAATTTCTCTATCACGAAGAACAAAGCAAGGCAATGACGTTCGATGTCTGTGTACCTTGATTCAGCAGGTTTCACAATGCGAGAGATGTAGTAGATAGGCCTTTCTTGGCCTTCGTACTCCTGAGCCTAGAGTGATCCTATGGACCTCCCTAATGATGTCAGATATAGCAGAAGCGGTGATCCCAATTGAGGTGCGATCATTATTTTTGAGGACGTCAGCAGATCCTTCAGCTTTTCGAATGCTGCCTCGTGCTCTGGAGCCCAGCCGTATACTGTATCTTTCTTGAGAAGGGCACTAAAACAGCAGGTGATTTCGGCAATCGCTGGGATGAATCTCCGCAGATATGATAGCTTTCCCAAAAATGTTTTCAAGGCACTTTGGTTATGGGGCGGCGTCATGCCGGTGATGGCTGATACTTTCTCAGGGTCAGGCCCGATTCCTTGGCGATGAACCACGCATCCCAAGAACTTCCCTGATGTTACCCCAAATGCGCACTTCATGGGATTCATCTTCAGTTGAAAGCGTCTACATCTATTGAACACTTTCCGCAAATCTGCGAGGTGATCTGCTTCGTGTTTGGATTTAACCACCAGGTCATCCACATAGAACTCCACTTCTGTGTGCATCATGTCGTGGAACAGGGCCATCATGGCCCGCTGATAGGTTGCACCCGCGTTTTTGAGACCGAACGGCATCACCGTGTAGTTGAACACCCCCACCGGAGTGATGAATGCAGTTTTCCGCGCGTCTTCAGGGTCCATCTTGATCTGGTTGTACCCACTGAAGCCGTCCATGAAACTAAACATGCGATGGCCCGCTGTTGAGTCAATAAGCAAATCGATGTAGGGCAGTGGAAAATCGTCGTTTGGGAAAAAACGATTGAGATCCCGGAAATCCACACAGATGCGAAGCTGTCCGTTCTTCTTTACCACTGGCACAATGTTGGCCAGCCATGTGGGATGATGATTCGGTTCTATAAACTTGGCATCCAGTAGTTGGACAATCTCCTGTTTGATTTTCACGTTAAGGCGCGAACTGAAGCTTCTTGTGCTCTGCTTTACCGGCTTAGACCCTGGGATGATGTCTAAACGGTGCATAGTGATGCTTGTATCCAGTCCTGGCATCTCATCATACTCCCATGCGAACACATCCTTGTATTCAGTTAGGAGCTGTAGCAGCCCTTGCTCCTCCTCGCTTGTGAGGTCCGCGCTTAGAAAGACTGGCCTTTTCTTTTCCTCGTTCAGGCTGAGGAACACTTCCTTTAGCTCTTGCTTTTGTGGTCTGGGCCTATCTTCCATGCATTCAGGTGCTTCTTTGAGCTTCTCATCCGGAGTGCCCTGCATTGGCTTTTCCGTTACCGCAATCTGTTCGATTTGGTTGATTTGCCCAGGGATATCCCCATGCCCGTGTGAGGACATCCCCACGCACCTTCGTATGCGATAGCACTTCTTCCCATTGGCGTAGAAGCTCTCTATCTCCTTTCCTTCGGGGTCATGCTTTGCAATTCTCTTCAGAGTGTACACGTTCTTTCGATGGTATGCGATTCGCGGCGCCTCTTTGCGTGTAGGCGGCTTTTCTTTGGCGTCTTCCCTTGTCACCATTACTCCCGCAGGTGACTGGTCCTTGATGTCCTCCCATAGAGGTAAAGGAGTAGGGTTGAATGGTCCCGGTGTTTGCTCATCCGCCATCTCGGTGAACCACACTGCCTCGCTAAGATGTGCGTCATCCAAGTTGAATGGATTCGTTGAAGCCGGTATCTCGACTATTCTGTCGTTCCAGATAGCTTTCATGACTTGGTGAGCTGTTGAAGGAACCGCGTCGAAGCGGTGAATCCAGGCTCGACCTATGATCATGTGGTACGTAGTGTTCGCATCTATGACATAGAACTTCGCTGAGCACTTGATTTTGCCAATCTGAACGCCCAGGCGGATCCATCCAATCGTCATTCTAGAGTCACTTCCAAATCCCATCAGCGGAGATGAACGCCTGACAATCTTGTGCTCGGGGATCCCTGCTAGCTTCAGCATGTGGAGCGAAACGACGTTGACCGCTGCTCCTCCGTCTACAAATGCTCGTTTGAAATAGACACCATTGATGATGGCTGTCACATACAGAGGCCTCTGGTGGCTTGCATCTGTCTTTTTGTCGCTGGCAGAAAAGGTCATAATCTTTTCTGTGGAGCGGGACGCCCTGATGACTTTCCTGTTGGAAACTACAAGATCCTCCTCATAGTCCTCCGCTATCCTCAAGATTTCCTCCGTCATATCTGTCCGGCACTTCTCGGAGAAGTTCATCTCGTCGAAGAATCTGCTAAAGCCGTGCGACCCCTTCATCCGATCGGCACGTTCGTCCTCTGTGTCTACACTGTAGTCCTCGTCATCATGGACTTCGGCAATGATGGGTAGACCATCTTCTGCGACTTCTTCCAAGTCCACAATCAAGATCATGGCGACCTCTTTGCCTTTCGAGTCTTGCTTCGCATGGGCAGGAAGTGGATTGTTGCGCACATCCTTCCTGTGATCGCTGACGATCAGCTCGCCGTTCTTCATCTTCTGATTGAATACAATCATGAGCTTCTTACATTCCGCTGTGGGATGCATGACCTTGCCGTGGTACTCACACCACTTCGGGTCCCTCACCATTTCCTTGGATGGTACCTTCTCGAGCGGCGGTAGGACACCGTCCTTGCGCCACTGCCTGCAGAGGTCGCTTGCCTCCTCCACCGAACATGGCAGAGGTGGTACGTCGAAGTTCACAACCTTCGCCTGTTTCTGGGGTGAAACTGTATTGACCTCAGCTTCGCGTCCCCTCTTGTAACTGAACCTCCCGATCTTGTAGGTAGTACCGCTCGAAGATCGCTCCGGGGCGTTCTTCTTTTTCTGTCTCTCTACTATAGGCTCGATGTTCTTGGTGCATTCGATGAGCTTTGAAAACGTAGGTGTTTGCAGATTGATGAGCATACCTTTGTATTCGTCTCGCATGCACTGCAGGCATATCTCTACGAGCCGGCTTTCGAGCATTGGATCTTTGCACTCCAAGGACTTCTTCCTGAATTTCTTGATGAAAGTGATCCCGTCCTCCTCGCGCTTCTGATACATCCGCGAGAGATGGATCGTTGTCACCTTTTCTTCCATCTGGAAGAACTTGGTGTAGAACTTCTGGACCATGTCGTCCCAAGTCTTCACGGATCCGGCTTCCAACGTTCGGTACCACTTGTACGCTACGTTCCCCAAAGATTTTGGGAACTCTCGCATCAGCAGTTTGGGATAAGCTCCGTATGGCCCCATGACATCAATGAAACGCATGACATGCTCATGAGCGTTCCCATTGACTTCCTCGAACTTATCCCATTTAGGAGCCTTATACCCCACCGGGTTAGGCATGAGATAGATCTCCCGCGGGATGGGTGGATCGTTGTCTAGCTTCGGGATGATAGTATCCGCGAATGATTGGTGAGCCAGAATAGTGTCCATGCGCTTCTGCAGAGACGTCATGCATTCTGGAATGCTTCCCTCGATAGCAAGAGGAGGGGTTGCCGCAGGCGGAGGCGACACATACGCCGCCGGAGGATTGGGGACATATTGGCTGCTCGCATTGCCCCAGGTCGCCGTTGTCGGAGGCAAGGGATACTGCAACGCCGAATTAGGTACCAAAGCTGGAGGCTGAGGAGTATGAGCAGTGAGAGGCAACATCTGAGCTGTTGATCCTTGAATTGAAGGCAGCTGCGTAGTCACCGGTGGAGTCTGCAAATTAGGGTTGGGAGGTGTGGTTGACACTCCCAGTCCTGGAGCGGTAGGGGCTCCTCCTCCTTGAGAGGCGGCGGTGACTGGTGAAGAGTTCGGTGCAAGGGTGCCAAGAACGGCCAGGATCCGTTCTAGCTGCGCAGACTGAGCTTTGAGAGCTTTCGCCTGGCCTTGGACGGTGGCGTCCAAGGATTCTAACGTCGGTGCCTCGCTAGGGGTCGCAGGAGTACGGCGGGTCTCCTCTCCCGAGGCAGTTTCGGTGGAAGGCGATCTGTTGCTAACATCATCCTCCTGAGACATGGTTGCTTTTGTTGGTAAGTTCACGTCGGGTTCACCAAAATGTGCACAAGAGATTCCGGCGGGGAGACCTCCGTGTACACCGTATGTATAAGATCAGTGATGGCACAGGAAGAGTTGGGTTGTGTGTAGGGAGAGAGTAAGGCAGTAGTAATGTCTGAGAGAGAGACAGAGGTTTGGCAGAGCTTCCGCGTATGGCTAGTGTGCCCTCTTTGTATGGAAAGGTTAACGTCCTATATATAGCAGGGAACGTGACCGTTGTAGTGTGGTTAATGCGCCCATTAATGGCGGCTTAATTAGCTTAACCACAACGGCACGTTCGTCCTCATATATAGGGACCGTTACAGCACGTTATGCGCGAATACCGGAACTGTTACGAGGTTGACCGGGTTTGACCGGATTGACCGGGTTTGTGGAGCTCGTGCCATAAATCTCTCAAAGCAGTTACTAAAGGTCGCGCGCGGGCTTGGCTTGCACGCGACAGGGCATACTCTAGCCTCCAAACCACTAAGTCCCTACAAGTCCCGTGCAGTGGTATGCGAGGGCTCTGTCTCGCAGCCCCCACATGGATCAGCTCGGCTGGTGATCCAGTGTGTGTGGAGCACAATATGGTGTGCTGGATGGTTGCCACGTGGCCAAGATCTGTCAGCTCAAAAAGCACTATCTACAAGTGTATGATTTCATATTGCTGTCTGGTATGTATGCTAATTTGTTCAAACAAAGTTTGATTTGTTTGTTAAAGGGTATCACATATACATTGTACCCCTAGTTTTGTGTGTTTGGATGATGCCTTGGTGGGATTTTCCGGTTCAGTTTTCAAGTTTTGAACAATAATCTGTGCTGAGGTTCATTTTAGTAATTATTAACACATTTGGTTAAGTTCATTTTAGTAATGCTTCTAATATTTTCTTGTAGAACTGGTTTATGAATTTGTCTTCACGTTTTATTTTAGTTGAATTTTCGATGGATAAGAGTTGGATACATATTACCCCAAGGTGTGAACCGACTTTTATTGAAGGTGTTGACAAGTTCTTAGACTTTGAGTACATGGGCATGGATGATGGGTCACAAATATTTTACCCTTGTAAAAAATGTCTTAACAGGTTTTACGAGACCAGAAGTGTAGTTAGAGGTCATATAATATGTAATGGATTCCAGCCAAATTATTTGCAATGGATTTATCATGGAGAACAATTTGAATTAGTTGAAACTGAGTTGGGTACTGACGAAACAGTCGGGGGAGATGACATAAATGGAATGGTACGTGAAGCATTAGGAGTTCAGCCCGATCAAGATTTTAATAGTTGTAACGAGACACCTTCGTCGGTTGACGAAGAAACTATGAAACTCCTTAAACTCATGGAACAAGCTGAGAGTGAGTTGTATCCAGGATGTAAGAAGTTTACCGCATAGTCGTTCGTAGTTAGAATGCTGCACATTAAAGTCTAATATAACCTGCCAAATGTATGATTCGATGATATGATTCAACCATTCAAAGAGGCTCTCCCTACGGAGGATAAGTTACCCAATTCATAGTATGACGGAAAGAAATTGAAGGAATCCTTAGGGTTTACCTACGTAAAGTATAACGCTTGCCCCCAAAATTGCATGTTATACTGGAAAGACAAGGCGCATTCAGAGAAATGTTATTTTTGTGGAGAAGATAGGTATAAACAATTTCAGCAGGGGATGACCTAGATGGGACCACTCAGGCTACCAAGATTCCTCGCAAACAAATGCGCTACTTCCCTCTAAAACGCCAAGTCAATGGTATGGCATGACAAAGGACATACTAAAGAAGGCATACTTAGGCATCCAGCTAACGCTTTAGCCTGGATTTTTTTTTGATGAAAAGTACCCTGAATTCTCTAGTGATCCTCGAAATGTTAGATTGGGCTTGGCATCAGATGGATTTAATCGATTTAGGACGATGACTATTGCTCATAGTACATGGCCAGTAATGTTGACGAATTTAAACTCCGAGCCGTGGATATGTACACAGGAAGCTAATATGATTTTATCCATCCTTATTGATGGACCTAATGTACCTGGAAAAAGTAAAGAGGTTTACTTGCAACCCTTAATAAATGTTTTGAATGATTGCTGGCATCAAGGTGTACGCACATTTGATGCAGCAACTGGTGAAATGTTCACATTACGTGCATCTCTTCTGTGGACTGTAAACGAATTTCCATTATACACGAAATTTTCTAGATGGAGTACGAGAGAAGAATTAGCATGTCCTCGTTGCAATAAAAACACTCAGTACCGATTCTTAAAACACAGTAGAAAGCACGTGTGTGGGGGTAATTGTCGTTTCTTGCCTACTGGCCACAGGTTCCGTAAAGATACAAGTTTTGATGGGACATAAGAAGACGAAGAGGCCCCACCGCTGCTATCTTGAGAAGAAGTGTTCAGACAGGTTGAGCGTATTGAGAAAAAATATGGAAGCGAGGGGTAGATGGAGATTATGTGGTTAATCGAAAGAGTGGGAGGACACTGTTGAGGGAGGAGTAGGTGTACCCGTTTATAATTGGAAAAAGTGGAGTATTTTCTTCGAATTGCCTTATTAGAAGGACAATTTAATACGCCATAATCTCGACGTTATGCGTATAGATAAAAATGTGTGTGATAGTATTCTCAACACCATACTTGATGCAGGGAAAAAAATTAATGACAGTTTGAATTCTCGTCTTGACCTGGAGGAAATGGGTATACAAGGGTCACTTCATAAACAAACGTCGGGTCGTGGAAAAGTTGTGTTACCCCCTGCAGAATTCACCATGATCAAAAGCCAGAAAGACATATTTTGCAGTGTGTTCAAAGATGTTAATGTACCTGATGGTTATTCATCAAACATATCCTGACGTGTATCCATGAAGGACATGACACTAATGGGATTAAAGAGTCACGATTTCCATATTCTCATGCAGAAGTTGTTGCCCATTTCCGTGAGAAGGACACTTCCGGAGAATGTTGTCCAAGTACTAATTGAGTTGAGCTCTTTCTTCAGGCAATTGTGTTCAAAGTCACTTGATCCGACTAGTTTACTTCAGTTACAGCAAAAAGTAACACTGACCCTCTGTAATCTTGAGAAAATTTTTCCACCGTCCTTTCTGGATATCGTATTACATCTCCCTATCCACTTAGCTCACGGGGCTAGAATTACTGGCCATGTAACATATCGGTGGATGAACCATGTTGAAAATTATGTGTAACTAACTATAACATGATGTAAATTGAATATTAAATGTGTTTTTTATATAATATATACCCGGGGCCAATTGTAAAGCAGGTATTTGCTCACTCTAAAAAAATATGTACGCAATAGGAGTCGTTCAGAAGCTTCCAAAGCAGAGGGATACCTAGTTGAAGAATGCTTAACATTTTGTTCATGATATTTGACGAGGATGTTGAACCCAAACTTAGACGTTCGAGCCGCAATGACATCAGTAAAGTAGGCTGTGCTTTGGGTGCAGGGAGGACTGTACATCTAGATCAAATAATGCAGGAGGAAGCGCATAGATACGTGTTAGCGAATTCAGAATCAATTGACCCTTATCGAGAGTAAGTCTTTCGTCAAAATCTAAATGATATGGGTTTCCAACATTATTTTATGGAAGTCTAAAATAATTTTCCTGTCCAAACAACAGCGAACACAAAGCGCGTAACAAAAGGGCAAACCCTCGATTATCGGAATGGGAGCTGTCTAAATAACACAATGAGAAGTTCTCAAGCTGGTTAAGAGGCCATGTAAGTTAAACATGTAACGTTAATGAAATAAAAAATTTAGTAGGTGCAGTGATATTTGCTATAAAGCTTATGAATAATGTGTTGAGATTTGTAACGGATTATGCAGCAGAATTAAACAAATAAGATCCGCAAAAGACCCACCAAGGATTACAGGAAGAGACAACATATTGATATTGAAGGTTGTAGTAACAATTACCTTGTTTTTCTCCTGTGATCACTTCAAACACAAAATATTGTTCGCGTCTCTACGGCTAGTCCACGCCTAGGATGAAAAACTATATTCATCCACGTCTTGTGCTAGCAATCGGTGGAAGAAGGAAGAAGAAGAATCACACAACGGAGACCAAAGGGAGGCTCGGCCTCCTCTTGGCCGACGGGTAGGGGGTGGACGGGTCTAGGTCCAGCCTACACTTGTCTTTCTCTCTCTCCTTGCTTTGTTCTCTTCTAGTGCTATAACAATTATGACCCTTTCTTGGGGTGAATAAGCTAGGAGTGCTCATCTATATAGTCCAACAACTCCTTGTTAACTACAAATTAGCCCCTCTCCTAATCTTGTCCTTACATGGATTAGTTCCCTTTGAAAATTAGTCCTAATCATGTCTATCCATGAATTAGTCCACCTTGTAATTCCTAATCATATCTATACATTGATTAGTCCGCCTTGAAATTCCTTATCATGTCTATACATGGATTAGTCCGCCATGCAAATTAGTCCTACCAAGTTTGCAAGTGGTTGCATTTTGATCATTCTATTTAATTAATCATATGAGTGATTTACAAATTCTAGTTTAATCCATATGGCGTGTGACCCCATAGGTTTCTACTTAGTTGGTAATAACGTTTATTAACATGGAGCGGCGTCTAGCAACACATCCATGCCACCCAACTAATAGAAATAGTCATTACTTTGACAAACCCTGTGCAAGTATTGTCTCCTCCCTTTGTCTCAATATCCGGATTGGACACGAGACATACAATTCACACTTGTATATCCAATCCATAGTTTCTCGATCTTGGGAATAGTCTTATCTATGCAGATATTATCAATATACTATATTGATTAATCTGAGTGTGGCCAAACATTCTATAAGAACCATCCCTCGAGTGGTTGTGGATATTTTCTCCCGTTATGTGGGGTGGACAAATTCTATCTACGTCACGACCATCTCTAATCTTGCCTCCTAATTGTGCCCGATTAACACATTTATTACTACCCAGTTACGGTGTAGCGTTTGACGATGCCAAAACACGATATTCCATAATTAGAGGATCTAGTGACTTGAAGTCTAAGGATGACAAAATTGTTGTCATTACGAGAAGTAATTTTGACTTCAGATAACCAGTATGTAGCCTTCTTATTATGGGTAAATTCGGTATTCTATTACCCCTAATGCATACTCATGTGTTGGATCATGATATCTCCATTGCAATCCAACCCCATACTATTCTATAGAGTATTGTCCTGTTAATCAATATAATCGACTATGGATACTTAAGAATATAATATTTATATTCTAAGGACTTCATTCATTTTAAAAAATCTCTATATCAATAACAGAATGAACAATGAATCCATAAATTTCACAAGAAATAGATTGCCTCTAGGGCATATTTCCAACAGTCTCCCACTTGCACTAGAGTCAATCTCCTGCATCATATGCATATTGATCTGCCGCCCTCATGCTTCAACTGCGCAAGGTAAGAGAGACATCTGCTGGTACTTTGCAAATATTCACATCTCCTCTATCGACAATCGAATGAGATTGAATATTCTGAGTATGTGCATCTAATGCAGCAATATACTCAGTCCTCTGTGATAAAATCGAAAAATGAATCTTGCCTGGAACCTTTCCAGCTCATAGTCCCTTTCATTAAGGAAAAACATGAAACTTGGCTATAATATGAAATCATATTTATAAAATTGGAAGTTATAATCACTGTAACCCCTTACAATAAACTCTTCCTTTCCTCCATTTTTGTAGAAATCATCCTTTCATTCTTCTCAAGTACTTAAGGACATTCTTGACAATTATCCAGTGACTTTCACCCGAATTTGACTGGTATCTTTGTGTCATACCATATGACACACCTGGCCTAGTTCATAACAAGGCGTATCTCGTGAATCTTATTCATACGGTCCTTTTATCAATCTAATTGGAAAGACAATTAGTCTTTCAAAGACTAATTCCATGTGACATGGGCAAGAATCCATATTCTTGCATGTTGAACCATTTTAATACCTTGTCAATATATGTACCATGACTCAAGTTGAACAAATATCTTGATCTATCTCCGTAGATCTTTATTGATTGTTTCGCCTTAGTCTATCATTGAAAATCAGTTCTCTATACAATCTTTACAAAATGCAGAGTAGAGACATTATTCCCAATGACTAGTATGTCTCCACATACAAGACCACAAATATAACAGTGCTCCCACTAACCTTCTTGTAAAAACAAGATTTATCTTCAATTTTGATGGAACCAAACTCCTTTGATTGCATCATCAAACCGAAGATTCCAACTCCAAGAACCTTGATGCGAATGGTTTTAAGCATTGCAATTAGGGGAAAAGATTTTGTCATAGTCCATACTATGAACTTCCAGGAAACCTTTAGCCACCAATTTTCCCTTAAAAGCAGTCATATTACCATCCATGTTGGTTTCCTTAAAACCCACTTTCACCCTGTGGGTCTTACCCTTTCAGGTGGTTCCACCAAAGTCCATACTTTGTTGGTATACATGGATTCCATTTCGTATCTCATGGCTCCAAGCCATTTTTGAGATTCTTGCCCACTCGTGGCCTCCTCATAGGTTGTAGGCTCATTTCCATGATCAACGCATCAATGGGTTATGAGAAATCCATATTTCTCTAGGCCCTTGACAAATTTAACCTACGAGTTCCTTGTTTACTTGAGTAGGTTATTCCACAACATCTTGTGATCCTTCTCATATTCCATCAAAATGATCAACGTTCTGTTGTGGTTCTTGAACTCCTTAAATCTCTATTGTCATTCCATTGTTTCTTTTAGAGACAATCTCTATCTAGAAACACACCGGTTTGAGCAACAAACAATTTGTTCTCTATTGGATAGTAGAGAGAATATTCTTTGTTTCCTCAGGATATCCACATAGCACATTTATCCGAATTGGGTCCAAGTTTATCTGTAAAATATTTACATAAACTTCATAAACCAAATTCTTTATGAATGACATACTAGGACACTTCCTAGTCGATATCTTATATGGTGTTTTCATAATTGATTTGGATGGAACAAGGTTAAGGGCGAAATTTGTTGTAATTAGAACATGGCCCCTAAAAGTAAAATGGAAGTTCTGTTCACTACAACAAATTCTGCCTCCGTTGACAGCAAAAACTGTCGCTAGAAAGGCCAAATATGTCGGTAGAAATTCTACTGACAGAAAAATGTTTGTCGCTCCGTAGTCACTACAACTCTGTCGTTAGAGTGATAGCCGACAAGCGTTTTGTTTGTCGGCAGAAAGAGTAAGCATCGACATAAATTTCTGTCGGGAGTTTCTGTCTAGTGACTATTTTTACTGTCGCATTTGAAACTGGCGACACACACATATTCATGTGTAGTTAGATAGGTGACAGTCTCAAATCCTCACTAGAAGAGAAGTTTGTCGAAACTTCATCTTTATTGTGACGTTCGTGCTTGTCACCTTTATAACAACTTAATAAAAAAAACACTTCTAAAGACCATCCAAACAGGCTGAAAGCCTTACATAAACAAGATGCCGTAAATTGGCAGTTTACATAAGGAACAAGTTACATACTGTTTCATTCAACAACATGTCATAACTTGGCAATTCCGAGATAAAACTAGATAAAACTACAAAGTCATATGTACCCATTTCGAACTTGGCATCATATGTACCTAGTTCCAAAACTACAAATCACAGCGAATTCGAGCTAGTCTAATTTAACCATCCAAGTTCAAAAAATCCAAAGTCATAAACAGAAGATTCTAGTCTAGCTAGTTAACATAATATACAATAGAGGTAGTAGACCGAGTGGATCCTTATTTCCAAGGCATGAACTATATGTCGTACCCCATTCACGAACAGCTGGCCCAAAAAGCCAACGTACTCCATTCACGAACCCCTACAAATATCCATATAAGTCACTGTCTACTTAATTCCTAAAGACACTATACGTAATTGATTTGATATTTTAAATTCAGAAAATGATTTAAGCATTTCGACAAAGGATGGAGGATATCGTACCGTTGAGTAGAACAATCTCTGGACGCCAAGTGCTTTCCAAACAGCAAATTCAAACTGCGTAAGAACATATACAGAATTTGAAATGATTAGGGAAGGATTCCACATCTAGGAATTGACCCAAATATTCCAATATTTGGGTTTGATAGCTAAATTAAGCCGAAAGCAACAGTGCTTTGCAATTTACACACAGCAAACACTTTCAAAATATGAATTGTAATGTCTGAGCAAACCCAGAGCATATCAAAGAGTCAACTAACAAATTGTGCCAAGACTGAGTTTAGTCAGCTTCACTTAAGGTAATCAGCTCTAATCTCTAGTTATTTGAATAAAGGCTCTGTAGATTCCTGAAATCCTATTCGATTTAACTGAATCCCATTTCCATTCACCAGATACTTGAACGAGGGAAAAAGGAAATGAATCCTAGTCAACTTAAAAACCACTGATATTGATAGTACTACAATACTATTCAATGTTAAAATTACAAAGATAACAATATTCATATCGGGATAATAATATGAAATTCGAAGAACATGAAGCATCATTTGGGAAATTTTCATTTGGAACAGCAAGTCACATGTCCACCGACTTATTAGTTACAACTTCAAATGCATAAGAGCAAAAGAACTAAATTTCTAATTAAAACAGGTGAACCGTGATTCCCGACATTATGTTAACAAGTACTAACAAAATGCTTCATGGGGCATTCCGGACATTTAAGTGTAATAACAAATTTTTCCTTACAAATGAATAGTTACATTTAATTGTCTTTTTTTAATAATTAATCAATTTATTCTGCCTTATATTTAACTACTTATACAAAGAAGCGTAACTGGAAAAGAAAGATGTAACAGGATACTCAAGCCACGTAAATAGGGATACAACAGCAAACACTTTCGTACAACTTCTAATTTCGGTAAAGCTAGCTAAAGCTCGGATGGAAATACCCTCTGCAGGCAAGTGACGACTAACTGTAGGTTGCTCAAGCCACTAACAGTATTCATTTTAATAAACTTTCTCCCTAATTAACCAAAATTATGAAATTAAAGAATGACAGAAGATAGGAAATCAAAGAATATTGTAATTCTATTAAAGTACAAATTTTAGTACTAAGTCTCTTACCTCATTCTCTGTCTGAAGTGTCCGACTCCGATTCCGACACAGACTCCGGCTCAGATTCTCTTTAAATTCCTCCTTAGATTCCAGTTCAGATTTCGGCTTATATTCTGTTTCATATGACCCTTGAACATTCAGACTCTTCAGTATCAGTGCCTCCACATTGCTCACCCTCTTTTCTAGGGCTTCAGAACGCTTCTCTGCGGCCTCTCCTCTTCTTCGTTCAGCTTCTGCTCTTTTTCGTTCAGCTTCTGCCCTTCTCCGTTCTGATTTGGCCCTCTTTTATGCTTCTTCAGCCCTTGCGAGATATTCAGACCTCCCATCATCGTAAGTCAAAGCCGACTTCGGGACCTGGCCCCCTCCATAGCCAGCTACAAAACCCTGCCTTTTTCCAAGCACCTCCTCCATAATCTGTTCTTCGATTAGGACACCATCCACATCATTGTCCCTCATTTCTTTCATTTTATTCTGTCATTTAAAAACAGTTGATTCAGTAATACAAAAAAAAAGAAAAAAAAAAGTAAACAGTTGATTCAGTGTTATAGGTATGGAAAAAAAGATAATAGTTTTGTAGGAAATGTAGAACTTACAGACTGATCCAAGGCTTCATGCGACATCCAAACGCCTGTGCCACTTTTGCAATGAGTGGTCTTCAAATTCTCAATAAGTGACAGTTTTTCCTGAAAATTAATGATAATAAACGAATGTTACATATAAATATAAGGGGGCTGATTTTTACACAAACACTTAATTAGTGAAAAAAGTAGTGTAAGCATAGAAATTACGGTAGTGTCAACATCAGAGAAGTAAAAAAACATTACCATCTCATGCAAGCGTTGTACAAAAGTCTTTGAACCAGACAATGTATTCCCATGTATGCTATTAACTCCTTCCTGGTTTCTCTCTTCCCGATTGTATATTGTTTCAACACCATGGAGATACATCGAACAAAAATTTAGACATTCATTATCGATGTAGGCCTCAGCAATTAAACCTTCGGGTAGAGCTTTATTTCTCACATATTGTTTGAGTGTGTAAAGAAATATGTTTACGTAAAGATATATATGATAATGATAAATGAAGATGAGAGACTAAAAAAATTAAAAACCTAAAAACTGTTAAAAGCATTACCTTTCAATGGGATACATCCAGCGATATTGAACTGGACCCCCATATATTGCCTCTCGAGGAAGGTGGATTGGCAAATGAATCATAACATCCCAAAACGATGGAGGAAATATCAACTCCAACTTACAAAGTATCAACACAATTTCACTTTCGAATCTATCCACGCACTCCACCGTCAAAGTTCTTGAAGACAGCTCTTTGAAGAACATACTCAGCTCAGTTAATGCTTCACAAACTTGTTTTCTCAAGTTCCCACGTATAGCAAGGGGAAGCAACCGTTGTAACAATACATGATAATCATGGATTTTCATGCCAATTATCTTGTTATCGTTGCTACTGACACAAAGAGATATGTTTGAAGCATAACCGTCAGGAAATCTAATGCCTTTTAACCATTCTCAAATGTTTTTCCTTCCTGCTGCCTCTTGACTATAGGGTGCTGGAGGAATCAAACAATCCTTTTGTACGTGTAAGTCTTTCCTAATACCCAGAACCTCCAAATCCAAACGCGCATTACGATGATCTTTTTTATTTCCTTCAATATTCATCAAATTCCCAATCACGCTTTCACAAACGTTTTTCTCTACATGCATGACATCCAAGTTATGTCTGAGTTGATGTTTCTGCCAATAACTTAATTCAAAAAAGATTTTTTTTTTCGTCCAGTTCAAATTCGGGCTCACTGCGCTTTCTCTTCTTATCAGTTACAGTCTTTCCCTTCTTCTTAATTAAATTCTTTCCGAACTTTTAATCTGAAGGAAGTGACTTTAACTGATGAAGAACATCATCTCCAGATAATTCCTTCGGTTTTGGTTTAGCCTCAAATTTACCGTTAAATTTCTTATTTCTTCGCCATGGATGATTAGTTGTAAGAACCTGTGATGTCCCATATAAGCCTGTTTCTTACTGTGCTGTAATCTAATATGGTGAGTTTCCTTGTTACACAGTGGACACGCTAGTTTCCCTTTTGTACTCCATCCGGAAAACATACCATATGGAGGGAAATCATTTATGGTCCACATGAGTGCAGTGTGCAACTTAAATGTTTCACCAGAATAAGCATCGTAAGTTTCAACACCATGTACCCAAAAATCTTTCGGGTCATCAATTAACAGACGCAAGAAGACATCAATGTCATTTCCTGGAGATTTCGGGCCAGGTATTAAAAGAGGCATCATAATAATTGGATCATCCATAACTTGCGTAGGATCCACATTGTATACGATAAGAGCTATAGGCCACATAATGTAAGTACTACTCATATTACTGAAAGGTTTAAATCCATCACTGGCTAATCCCAATCGAATATTACAAGTATCTTGAGCAAACCATTCATGTTCTTTGTCAAAATCTTGCCATTTCTCAGCATCAGCAGGGTGTCCAATGACATTGTTGTCTTGAACACGCTGCTCCTTGTGCCATCGCATATCCTTGGAAATAGATTTTGACATGAACAGTTTTTGAAGCCTAGGTTTCAGAGGGAAATATCTAAGAACCTTTCGAGGAATTCTCTTCCCACTCGTCTTGTGACTTTCCTTCCATCTAGGTTCCTTACAATCAGGATTGGGGCGATGATCCAACTTTTCATTTTCTTTCCAATACAAAGCACAATTGTTTGGACTTGCATGGATGTTGATATATCCAAGACCAAGTTCTCGTAAAACATTTTTAGCTTCATGAAAGGACTTTGGTAGACTGTGACCGGGAGGCACTAACTCTGGAATTAAATCCAATGCCATGTTCACCGATTTATTACTCTATTTACAAATTGTCTTGATATGTAGCAACCTTATTATAAGTGACAACTTAGAGAAATTTCGACAACCCGGGTAAGCCTCACATTCAGCATCGCTTAACAATTTAGAAAATTTATCACCCTCCCCACTTTTTACAGGTGGTTCATGGGATGATATACAATCGCCATGATTACCAAAAAACAATCCCTCTTGTAAGTTCCCTATCAAACCCTCAACGTCAAGACGCGTCCCACAAAACTCATCTACAACGTCCCTCGAATCATTCACAGCAACCTGACCTAATCCGTAATCTTCCCCATGAAAAATCCACTTTCTATAACCTTGAAGCATACCATGTGAATGCAAATGTCCTCTTACCACGTTAACTGGTAAGTAGTAAACATTAGCACAGCTAGAACAAGGACAACGTATTCTATTTCTTTCATTAGTGTGCCGACTCGCAACTGTAATGAAATCAGACACTCCATCTACATATTCCTGACACCATTTGTCAGTTACCCAATTCAACTTCGATCCATAAATACCTATTAATAGGTTATATATCAATATTTTTATAAAACCGTTGGTGTTATGCAAATTAGCAAACAAATAGAGAATACAGAGTTTTACGCAAGTGTAAATAATTCACAAACTCGAATAAACTATCACATACTTTTACGCAAGTGTATGAGAAAATTTACCTTTCATGAGAGATGAAAATGCAAATTACCTTATAAGTAGCTGTTACCAAATATCTACGTCACCAAGTCCACTAGTAATCGCGTCCTTGTGCTCAATTGTATCTATATTACCTGACATAATGTACATGGCGATTATTACTTATACATTAAATGCAGTCTTCAAATACAGAGTTAATATAGTCAAATACAATCAATATACAAAACATAACATTTTTAATACAGTTAATTAAATATTAATACAGAAATTATACAATGCGAAAACAACGAAATACAATGAAACATATACAATTAAATCACAATACAGCTGTGATCTGAACCAGAGATGATAAGATAAATTTTAATACAAGTATAGAAACATTGACAAGTATACCATGTTAATACAACCATTTAAGAACAAAAGTGACATGTATGTGAAAAAACAGTTATTTGAACTTCTATTAAAAAGGAATGCTAATACACATTAAATACAGTTCAGACACAAAGTGTTAATACTGTCAAATACAATTAATATACAGCACAAAAGATTGTTAATACAGTCAATTATATCTAATACATCAATAATGCAGTGTGAATACAACCGTAATACAGTGACATATACACACTTAATCATATCATCTTCGGATTCACTATGCAGTTTTCCACAATGGTAACCGTTGTTTAAACTTACTGATAGAACATTGTTTTTGACATTGGTACAAAGTAATGACGAAAAGTGATATTTACCTTGCCCAGGTTTGTACGTATTGTAAACAGCCTCACTTACAAATAAGTAAACACACGAGTCTTGTGGTTATGAAAATGCTTATTGGGTATAACAAACATAAAATACAAGACAAAAGGGCTTTAGACCATATACTACAAGCAAATCATGGATGAAGAAAATGAAGAACATGAGAACCACAGAATTAATGTGCAAATAAAATATGACGATGGCCATGAACTAGTTGGAACAAATTTCCACAATTCCATACAAAACAATAGCCACTGACAGTGCTTTATTAGCACTCTCAACCATCTTCAGATGAGGAGGCCTATCATTTACTCAATGTCTAACAAAGACACAAAAAATGACTACAACTATAACACATTACTATGGAAGATGCGCAGTGAGTATCGCAGTGAATTGCAGTATTCCACCATGTGCAAACAACGAAATCAACCGTAAAAAAAATTAAACAAAAATAACACCGAGTATATGAAAAATAGAATAGATAGGAATTAAGTTACTTTGTTTACTTTTCCAATAATCACAAATCAAAATAATCAGTCTCAAAGGAAGAAAACAGCAAAAGCACCAATTTTTTTACAGGAAACATATATGAAAGCTGTTAAAGTCTTACTACCAACCTTTCTTCAGACCAGGGCAATCAGCTTCTCCTCAAAAACGACAGCCACCTAAACAGACAAAAACTAAAGTATTCACAAACCAAAATGATCAGTCCAATCTCGAAGAAAAACATAAAAGCCCCAATTCTTTTAATAAGTAGGAGAAAACCTTAGTTCATGAACCAAAATAAGCCAAACATGCAATCTAAAATTGAGTCAATATGAGAGCAGTCACTTAAAAATTAACATAAATCTGCAAAACATAAACGGCAAAGCCCCCCGATTTCGCCCATTCACACTTCTGGGTCGATCACTTTCATGTAGAATCAAATCAATCTCATATGGGTAAATACTATTCACCTAGTAGAACGCCCATGGAAAGGAAAACAAAGAGAAAAGAGTGAGAGACCATCATACCTTATGAAGGGGATCGAGCCACAAGAAACCCGTCCAGAGACCGTCGCGGAGCCATGTTCACAAACTGAAGGACCGCCCGATGGAAAAGATAACGCGATTGAGAGTGATGAAAGGATTATTCGAAGGTTTTGAGAGAGAATCGCGCGATTGAGAGATCGCCTGATTGGGATTGAGATTGAGAGTGGGAGCGAGAAGTCTGCAGAGGGAGTTTGAGAGACGGGAGAGTGATGGAGAGTTACCTGTGATGAGTTAGAGGGTTTCTCGTAATGTGTGAAGTTAATGTATTTGGTTTAAATTTTTATTATGATTCCCTCCAACATTTTAGAAGTGCAGGAATAATTTATCATTACCCTCCAAAATAATGTATTTTGATTTTTTGAAAATTTTGCGAGTCACTAAATATAATGTTTGTCATCTATTTTATTATCCGGAGCAGGAAAATAGAGCGCATATAATTGATGACAATTTTTTTGCTTAAAATTTATAAAAATAAGCATTATTGGTAAGAGATATGGACAAACACAAATTTAGTAGATAAATCATATAACTACCGACACAGAATTACTTGTCGATAAGAAAATGGTCGGCACATGTCATAATTGTTGTAGTGGTTTGACACATCATGGACCGAACCGTGTCCAACAAGGTCCGATATCTCCTCATAGGCATGCCATACTCATGTGGCGTTCTAGTTTGAGCGAGTTTTGGATCATATCCGACACTCCCATAGATGCTTGTCAAACTCTAGGCTTAAGTATTGTCCACAATCCAATCGTAAATCCATGATACTTTTGCGAAGATGGCTCTCTACTTCATTCTTGAATTCCATGAACTCTTCAAAGGATTCTTATTTGTTTCTTTATAACATACACAAATCCATATTTCTGTGATGCCATCAGTAAATATGATGAAGTACTGAAAACCACCTTTAGTATTTGTGCTTAGCGGCCTACATACATCAATATGTATGATTCTCAAAAGATCATATCTTTTCCCAATATATAAGTCTTACATGTCTCATATGATTTATAATCAGAAGAGTCCAAAAATTCATCCTTATTGACTTCTAGATATGTATTTCTTATTCATGTGGCCTAAACGATAATGCTAAAGATAAGTGAGGTTCATATCACTATATGCAAGCCTCTTGGTATTAATGTTATAGATGAAATTATCATGATCATGGATATACAATCCATTAGACAAAATTGCATTACAATAATGCATATCAGAATAAATGGAAAAACATTTGTCCTTTATTATGATAGAGAGCTTTTCTTGTCCAACAAGAAACTATAATAATGCACCTACTCATAGCAGGGACAAAATCATTTTTTTCTAATTTATGAAAAATTTCAGTAAGGTAGAGATAATTCCCTACGGCTAATTCAGCAACCCCTTGCTTCATTGCCCCACATGTAGGTTTATTTATTCCTTATTCAATTGTCTACATCTCTTGAGATCCTCCACATTTCCCAAACGTAAGATCCTCATCTAGTATCATATACTCATGATGATGAGATAGACACATTGACTTCTATAATAAAATACCTAAATTGGAATTCACAATTCCTTTATTATTTCCTTTCTGGTACTTTAGGTATTCTCTCTTCCTCTACACCACCTATGGGATTTTAAGGAAATTTGGTTCTAGCAAAAACCTTGCTTTATACCCATGGGGTTTGTGCAAACATTTTGCCCTTACCCATGTTGTTAACTATTAAAATGTTTTTGCCTTCAGCCCTTTATGAGTGCTTTGTTTGGCGATTGTGAATCATATTGAGTATGTCACCTTTGAACAAAACTATAATTTCATTCAATGCGATTCTCGGTCCAATAGGGCGAATAACTACTTATTCTTTATCTATCTCATTGATAACTCCCTCTCTCTAAGCTTTCAATCCCATTGAAGTATGTTAGTTTCGCTTAACCTCTTGCTTCATCAGTCACACATTACTAGCTTGTGCTGTCCCGTCATGTCTCAATGAATCAATTCGCCTTGCTTTGGCAAGCCGGAACTCTTTCCATCTTAAAAATGACGAGTTCTAAGAAAGAGAGTGCAAAGTGGAGTAACACTTCAAACCTTTCATGTCCAGCTCGCTCTTTGAAAAGCTTCTTTTAATGTATGATCATATCATACGCCTCCATGTTTGTCATCTTGCTTCCAAAGCTCAGAGTTCATGGCAGGTGACATAAGGCAAGTTACATCCAAAGAACCATTCTTTTATGTTCCTTCCATTAGGCTTTAATTTTATTGGCAGTTGGTGGAAGGAGAAATTTATGCTCTATGTACAACAATTTTCGTTTGTTTTGTTGGAGAATAATTCTCAATTTTTATAACAATCTATAAAGTAGATTCCAGACATCTTGTCCTCCTTAAGGACGTAAAGTTGTGTTTGTTTGTTTAATGCCATGGGTATTCAACACAAAAAGATTATGCAAAGTATTGTGACATTTAACTATATTTAACAAGGACTTAATTTGTCAAATATAGCTCCCCCTTTTTTCTCGGATTAATAACCTTCCATATTAATGCGGAAAATATCATTATATTTTATAGTGGGCCAAGACCCATATTTCACTTCTTTTGAGCTTGCTTTGGCAAGTAACCCAAAATTGGTTATTTAGGCAGGAACAATTCTAATTGCATCCAATGCAACTCATGGTTTAATTTGGCAAATAACTCCTTATTTATCCATCCCATGGATAATCCAAATTGGTTGCCTCTAGGATTTGAATCCTATTAAAATCACCAAGTTGCGTCCAACCTCTTACTTAAAAATTTGCACATTACTTGCTTGTGTCGTCGCATCACATCATGACAAACCAAGTCGTTTTGCTATGGCACGAGCTTGGTAATCATGATCATGATGAGTGTTTAAGTAAAGAGAAGGAAAACGCAATATTTAAATTGAGGAATTTTGATTTTTCAATTTTAATGTTTTGTTGATCTATATCAACTGATCTAGTTAGTTTGAGTTGGGAAAACTCACAAATAAAATATCGGGGTTGTAAATTATCTTAATTTCAATTTTGCATGCATCATCCACACAACAACAATAAATAATAAGTAATAAATAAACAATCACAAATTAAAATTAAACCTGATATGGATATGGCCTCTAAACTAAGATATTCTCAAGCCAATGAGAATATCTATGAACCCTAAAATAGCAAGCTCATCTCCATGTGCGTCCATCTTTTGGTCCATCCTCCATAGCTTGTGGAATGCTCCATGCTCCTTAGTTTTGTGGAATGCTACATCTTGTGGTCTTTTAGTTGTTTAGGCTTCTTCTTCTCCATCTTGTCTATCATCTCTTTTATCTAATACTAGCTAGAATCTACACTAAATAAAAAGATCTCACAAGTTAAGAAGAAGACCGGCTCGCATACCGTAAGACCTAATAAACTATTACATTAATTTTATCAACTCGCAGGCCGTAAAAACAAACCACAAAATTAATCATTAACAACATCCACATCTAAGGTCATATCCAATCACCATGCAAATAGCACATAAACAGTTAAAATCTAATTTTAACGCACATGGTCAGTTTTAGTTGATTTTGGACATACTAGGGTCAAAACGTTCCAAGAGGCCGAACCATAAAAGAACTACCACGTGGGCATTGAGCCGTCGGCCCTAGCCCACACGGCTAGGCCGTGCGCTAGGGAGACCGGCCTCCCTTGGTCGTGGCTTTCCTTTGGCGTCAAGGAGAGAGGGACGGTCCCCTAGAGGGGCCGAACCTCCTTAGGAAGTTATTTCCAAAACAATTTCCTCCTTGTTGCCTAAGTCTAGTTTGTTTTTTAAATTTGAAAAAACACATTTTTCCAACTTGTGCCCAAACACTAGTTTTTCTAATTCAAAAATTTTCACATCCTAGTGATCAAAATTCACTAATCCTTACATCTCATGTAATATTAGATCTTATATGGTTGAATTATACACAAATTGCATCAATATTCTTGATTTGTCCGTTTTACGCGATAATTAAAGTGTAAAATAGACATAATTGTAACATATAAACTACATTATGCTCTACGACATGTGGCTCTGATACCACTATTGGGTTTTGTAACGGATTACGAAGCGCAATTAAACAAATAAGATCCGCACAAGAGCCACCAAGGATCACAGGAAGAGACATCATAATGATAGTGAAGGTTGTAGTAACAATTACCTTGTGTGTCTCATGTGTTGGCTTCTAACGCAAAATAGTGTACGCGTCTCTACGACTAGTCCACACCTAGGATGAAGAACTAGGTTCCTCCATGTCTTGTGCTAGCAACCGGTGAGAGAAGGAAGAAGAAGAATCACACAACAGAGACCAAAGGGAGGCTCGGTCTCCTCTTGGCGGACGGGTAGGTTCGGCCTAGACTTGTCTTGCTCTCTGTCCTTTCATGTTTCTCTCCTACTGTTATAACAATTATGACTCTCTTGGTGAGAATAAGCTAGGAGTGCTCATATATATTCCAACAACCCCTTGTTAACTACATGTTAGCCACGCTCCTAATCATGTCCTTACATCGATTAGTTCCCTTTGAAAATTAGTCATTATCATGTCTATTCATAATCATATCTATACAGGATTAGTCCACATTGTAAGTCCTAGTAATGTCTATACATGGATTTATCCACCTTGAAAATTAGTCCTACTAAGTTTGCAAGTGGTTACGTTTTGATCCTTCTATTTAATTAATCATATTAATTATTTCCCAAGTCTACTTTAATCCATATGGCATGTTACCCCATAGGTTTCTACTTAGTTGGTAATAATGTTTATTAACATGGAGCGCAACACATCCATGCCACCTAACTAATAAAAATAGTCATTACTTTGACAAACCTTGTGCAAGTATTGTCCCATCCCTTTGTCTCTATATCCGGATTGGACACCAGACATACAAGTCACACTCATATATCTAATCCATAGTTTTCTCGATCCTGGGAATAGTCTTATTTATGCAGATAAAATCAATATCCTATATTGATTTATTTGAGTCTTGCTAGACTTTCTATAAGCACCATCCCTCGAGTGGCCGTGGATATATGCTCCCGTTATGTGGGAAGAACAAATTCTATCTGCGTCACTACCATATCTAATCTTGCTGCCTAATTGTGTCCGATGAACACCTTTATTACTACCCAGTTACGGTGTAGCGTTTGACCATGTCAAAACACAATATTCCACAACTAGAGGATCTAGTGACTTTAAGTCTAAGGATGACAATACCTTTCTCATTACGAGAAGCACTTGTGACTTCACATAACCAGTTTGTAGCCTTCTCTTTTTTGGTCAATCTAGTATGCTATTACCCTTAATGCATAACCATGTGTTGGATCGTGATATCTTCATATCAATCCAACCCCATACTAGTCTATAATTGATTGTCCTGTTAATCAATATAATCGACTAGGGACATTTAAGAATTTAACATTTATATTGTAAGAAATTCATTCATGTTAACATATCTCAATATCGATAACATAATGAACAGTAAATCCATAAATGTCACAAGAAATAGATTACCTCTTGGGCATATTTGTAACAAAATGTAGGTGCAAAGCTTAGGCGGGAATGACGTATCCGACGAAGTTAAAAATCTTTCACAAGGACCTTCGGATTGGGTAATTCGATATTCTGGATATGTAATAAATTTTTTCAAATTTCTCACCAAACAACGTGAACCAAGAAGGAAGACTCAAAACAGTGGGGTTTGGATTAGTACGTCAACTGATAGCTATGCTAGTCGAGCGGATAGGAGACCAGCTACTGGTGATGTACCATACTACGGTGTTTTTAAGGATATTATTGAGCTCAAATATACAGATGGCCATAGTTTTGTTTTGTTCAAGTGCGACTAGGTGGAAAATCGTTATGGTATGAAAAGGACGAGTTTAAATTCACAGTGGTTATTTAAGCATTTGCTGTATAAGGATAACACTGTGTTATCTGAACCATTTTTCCTTGCATTGCAAGCTCAACAAGTTTTGTATGTGAAGGATCAAACTGATACAGATTGGTGTGTTGTTGTTAAGATGGTTCCTAGAGACAACTATGATTTGGCGGTGACATGTGCACAAGCAGAGCCATATTGTGATGGGCAGATAGGAGAATATGGTCCAGATTACAATGAGTGTGTTAGAGAAGATATGGAGGTATTTGAAATAGAATATGAACCAATAGTCGTTTCAGATGACATCCCCGGCAATCTAAACGACATCCCCGTTGATGATGGCGGAAACGAAGATGGTTTTGAGGATGATGACAACATCGAAGAGGACGATGATGGTGATGATATTCATAACAATGACGACGATTATGACTATGATGTCAATAATGATTAGTTTTACCTTAGTATTTGGTATGTATCGGGTTAACTGGTCGTCTATATCAGTTTTTATGGATTATAGTTATTTGTGTAATTTCAATAAAACATAATGACCGTTTAATGAAATTACAGGATTTTTTGTGTTGTGTCATTAGTTGATTTGTGTTTGTCTCTCTATGTTACCATCACGGCACTTGGCCGAATAATTTTCAGTAAGTGTGCATTAGTTTGCAATATTTGTTTGAATGTGCATGACTTTTCATGGATTTATTATGTTAATAATTAAGTAGGTTCTTATTTTCAAGATACCATGGTGGTGAAGAAGGCTAAAAGGTTTTGCGCTCGCGCTATGTGTGATATCATAGCAGATGGTTCCACTACCCCTGATCTACAAGCTAATGCACCGCCTCATCCTCACCCTCCATCAACACCTGAGGTTCACCACAAGACTCCACATAATGCATCAACACCACAAGAAGACGGTTTAGGTAAACTGGTAATTTTTGGTTTGTCTGAATTTATTCCCTCTTATTTATATGGTGATGTTTGGCATAATTTGTGAAAGAATAGGAGGGTCTTCTAATAAACCAAATGGAGCAACAAGCGTGGAGAAGTCGGGTCCATCTGTCGTGCATTCACCAAGTGTAGCCCGTGACTCTTGCCCTGCACAAACCCCTAAGACCCCTTCACCAAATGATTTAACCAAACAAGATGGTGGTTTAGGTAAACTCTTGACGTTTTGTTTTTTTTAAATTTATTCCATCCTACGTATTACGATATGTGCCATCACATTCCTTTTTAACTACTAGGAGGGTCTACTAATCAACCAAATGCTACAAGGATCGTTCCAAGTTCAGGTAAACTCGCGACGTCTGCCGAAGTTCGTCTAAATTGCTCTGCTGTTATTACATAATTATGCTACTCATAAGTATATTTACTTTTCATTTCAATTGACAACTAGGAGGATCATGGTTTAAAATTCCACTCGACATCAACAAGTATAATGAGCCAGTAGGGCCATGGAAAAGTGTGTTTCAAAGCCAGTTGGGCCATCTTGCAAGGAAGGGAGAAATGCTGTCCCTAATATACACAGATTGGCGGTATCATGAACCAGAGTTTGCACTAACGCAAGACGAGATGTGCGATCACATAAAGGTGGTAGAATTTACCCTTTATATTTGCTTATTATATTTTCAAAAGTATACTAACGATGTGTTTGGTAATTGTACCAGCAAATTGCTACCGTAATTGAGGAACACAGAGAAGTTTGTATGCGAGATCTTGGGCGAAAATGGTCGAACTGGAAGCACGCACTGAAAAAAGAATACTTTGATCCATTTAAAGACCAGCCTAAACTATTAGTTGTATGTCCGCCACGGGTGCAGCCAAAGCTAAGGTACTTCAATTGGTTATGTGGTATTATTATTATTATTATTATTATTATTATTATTATTATTATTATTATTATTATTATTATTATTATTATTATTATTATTATTATTAGGGTAAAAGACAAAATCCACCCTCGTTAGATGGGTTATATACAAAAACAACCCTATTGTTTGGGGATATACAAAAACCACCCCTGTCAGAGACAAAACCCCCTGTCATGGATGGACGTTGGACAAATCGCACCCTTCTGTTACAATAAGTTAGTATGGGGGTGCATTCTATATTTTTTATGACAATTTAGCCCCTACTTGTATTTTTTTGTTTATTGTGTTATTGTTTTTTTGTGTTGTAAGTGTTCTTGACCACCATTCTTCGTGTTCTTAAGCACCACCAAATCCCCACCACCAGCAACACCACAACCATCGAATCCCCACAACCACAACAACAAGAAAACAAACAACAACCACCAACATTTGATGAAAATATTTTCACTTTCTCAACTTTCTATAATCCTCTCAACTTCCTCCATCTATTCAAAGAAAAAAAAATTAAACCCATATTGAAATCACTTAAGGAAACAAAGTAAAAAAAATTTATCAAAATAAGGGACTAAATTGAAATAATAAACACTAGCATTACAAAATTTATACGCTCTACAATTCATATACCACCTGCAAATCACCACAACCGTTACCAACAAACACCCTGAATCTGATGCTTCTTGTCTCCTTGCCCTGCCTTCTTCCAAAATCGAGGGAATCAGTAGCATTGAATTAGGATCTGATGGTTCTTGTTCGTAGCAGAGTTCCAGTTTCAGCATCATCTTCACAATGTCACTGACATCCAAATTTTCAATTACCCTTGAACCCATCCCCTGGAATCTGGCTCCAAAATCACCCAGCAGACTCTCAACCCTCTACTTCAACACTGAATAAGATCTTAAATCAAGGAGTGGGTTTAGTTCAGTAGCTAATTAGGATCTGATTGGATGGTACCTTTCAAAAGACCAATTCTCCAGCAGGTTATCAAGTAAACTTTTAGATTTAACACTAGAGCCCAAGTGATTCAGATCTCCTCCAATTGCTCTCGCGGATCTTCTTCAATGGCTTCAACACTCTTACCAATCTCAAATACTCCGACATCCTCACCGTCGTCGGGATCTCCGTCTGCACCGCTGTCGTCTGCGAGGCCATCTCACGGCTCCTGATCTACCACACGACCTCCTAGAAGTCCCTCAAATCCTCCATCGACGAAGATTCGAATAAGTTCGAGGTCATGAATACGGTTTCGAATCCGGCCAAGGTCAATATGAAGAATTCCAGGACCAAGAAGATCGATCGCGTCGAGTCCAACCTCAAGGAGTCAAGCTGTGACCCCTCCCTCTTCAAGTTGAAGTTCGGTGCCGTCGTTTCCCTAGTCCTCTTCGCGTCTTCGGTCTCCTCAGCACTCCCTTCGAAGGTAAGTCCGTCGCTAGGATTCCGTTCGTTCCGGCCGGGCTTGTCCAGAAGATGAGCCACCGAGGGTTGCAGGGGAAAGATCCGACAGAGAAGGAGTGCTTGGAGAGTGAGAGAGATTCATCACGAAGTATTAGAGCATCTCCAACCCATTGCTTTTTCCCCCTCCCCTCACCTCCCCCTCCCCCTCCCCCCACGGGCCCACCATTTTCCCCCTCCCCCTCCCCCTCCCCCTCCGCCAAACTACTAATCGTGTCCAACCCATTTCTTTTCCCCACCCAAAAAGTTAATTTGTAATATATATTTAATTAAAAATGAATTGTTAATACCAAAAAAAGTAAATGAAAAATTATTGACCAATGTGTGTATATATATACACACACAGACATACACACAGAAAAGATGTTAATAATAATAACAATGATAATAATACTAATAATAATTAAAATAATATTAACAAACAAAACTTTTATTTGAAAATATAACGATTATAAGTACGAAAAATTCATTATTAACAGAAATAAAATTAAACACTAATATAAAAATGCAACGAGTAGAGCGATAAAACACAAAAATTGAAATAAACCAACCTAACAACAATTACAAGTTCTTTCGTTAGTTGAAATGATTAAATTTAAAAAAAATAAGATAACGATGACTTTTCGTAAATATACTTTCCAACAATCGTGACTACATTATTAATTTTAAAAAATAATAAAGAAATATTAATCATAATAATAAAATACATAATATAATCACAAAATATTAGTATGTGTAATTAAAATTATCAAATATTCAATTACTTAATCGTTCCATGTAGGGGGAGGGGGAGGGGATGTCCATGGGGAAATCCCCCCTAACCATCCCTCACCCAAGGCAAAATTTATCCCCATAGCACCCTCTCCCCTTCCCCCTCCCCCCATGGGGTTGGACATGAACCATATTTTTATACGATTTTCCCCTTCCCCCTCCCCCTCCCCCCATGGGGTTGGAAATGCCCTTAGAGAGAGGGAAAGAAAATAGGGGTTGTTAGGGTTAGAAATGAGTGGTGAGGGGAAGAATGTTTTCTTATAGCAGTGTAATTTTTCTTGAAGGTGAGGGTACATATGTCTTTTTGCCCTTCCGTTAGTCACGGTTAGCTGACGAGGGTGGTTTTTGTAAATCCCCGAACAATGAGGTTGTTTTTGTATATAACCCATCTAACGAGGGTGGTTTTTGTCTTTTACCCTTATTATTATTACTATTAATCTATTACTATTACTGCATTGATATTATTGATAACATTTAGATTTTTTGATTTTGTTACTCACTCCATTATTTATATCCGATCCTGCTCGTATTCATGACTCCTGCTTATACGTTATTCTTAGGCTAGGAGTGAACAGAATAAGGTCAATTGAAGCAACCAAAAGAGTGTTCATAGAAGTGGAAGGAAATGCCAATTGCAAGTGCGATAAGAGTATTTACGACATACACTAATTTGTGTAATTAAGTTATCTTTTATTCATTGACGTGACGGTTTCAAGCTCTTGTCGACATCAATTGGGTATTTCAGCTGAAGAATCAGGGCAAAGACTTTGATCGTCCTGCAGTGTACATGAAAACATACTCGAATGATCCAGAGGCTGGTAAAAACATTGTACATGTGTACATGCACTTAGTTTTTACGTATCTTATTTTTGTATATTACGTCTAAATCACATGCGCAAACGACATTTTTGATATGTTAAGGGTTACGGCTCATGTTGCAGGCAAAATTGACTGAGAAGCTCCCTCTACCTAAAGGTTGTGTAGTACCCATCTATGAGTATAGAGAATCGGTGTTCGAAGAAGTTTTGGGGCCAGACACCAGAGGGCGTATGAGATCAATGGGCATTGGAATTCGTCCAAAAAAAGGTTAAGAGTCGGAGGAACAATTTGGAAGTTGGTAATATGCGTGAGAGGTTGCGTGAAGAGCTGCAACAGGAGATGCAATACAAAATTGCAGAGGAGGTGCAACGACAGGTACAACAAGCGTTACTTCAAATGACCCAATCTGGTACTCTACCACCTGTTTACCTTGGTCAAATGGCGGAGTAGGGTCTTCTCCATCGCCTGCTGAAAATCTAACTCCAGCGCCTTCTCGTAAGGTAACACCATCACCTGCTAATGAAAGTCGAAGTCCTCCCTCGCCTCCTCATCAAAATGTCCGACCTCCATCGCCTGCTGAAGTTTGTTCTCCAGCGCCTGCTCAAGATGCTATCGCTTCTTCATCTTTTGCTTCTCGACCACCTAAACCTTCTCAGGTAAATGTAAACCTTTATAACAAAATATGTCCTCGCATAATGTTACCTTTGCTAAAACTACTCTTTTTGTTTGAAAAGAAGCCATCTTCCCTCTGGTGTTGTATCCCGGACCGAACAAAAGCGCTGTGGCCAGAGGGCAGTTGAAATACGGGGTATAAAAAAATGTGGTTTATGGAATAACATTGGGAAAAGAGTGCTTTGAAGTTTTGGTTAAAGAGGTGGCAAGGCCAGAAGAAGGGATCACTCTTCTTAAACTGGATTGTATCAAGCCATGGGGAGACGCTTTTGAGAAGACAATACCATGGCCTCGTACTCTTGTAAGTATATATGTATAGGTTTGTTAATGAGATTTAACTGTTTTTAAGCCACAAGATACCTTTTTGATAAGTTTTGAAATATTGCAGGCTAAAAAGCCTTTAACTGTGTAGGATGCTGCTCGTTCTCAGCTGGTTGTGGACATAACATAGACATATACATATATATATATATATAAAATATACATATATATATATATATATCAGTTTTCTTATTCTTTCTTTTTTGTGGTAATTATATTTTGTGTGTTAGTTGCTCAATTTTGATGAAGTGGCTAATTTGCTGTATGATGGGCAGTAAAATAGTTAGTATTCATATTTGCTTCTGTTTAGTTTTAGCACTCACTGTTCAATACTGAGCTTCGCTTCACAAGGCCAATTTTTTAGTTTATCTCCGTTTTGTATTTTTTTCAGGGTTCCGATTAAGTAGCTAGAATTTTCAAGGCAAAAGTTGAATTAGTAAAATTTGAACACCCATTAAGTCGCCATTCAACGGCGAGAACATGGCACTGCATTATTAGCATGAATTCTTTTTTCCTAATGTAGACTGCGCTTCCCTTCATGCTGTATCAAATTCCATGTTCTCTTGTTGAAACGTGACTTCCAGGGTCTTGGACTGGTATTTATCAAGTGTTGGTTTTTTTTGTGCTAGTCATTATCTTTTACGAACGCTGCACATTGCAACCTAGCCAACATCTCATAATCAATCTCATCGCAGTTGAAGTTTAGTTTATTTGTCGTCTTCGAAATCAACTTGGTTTCTTTGATTTCTTTGGAAAATATTGTCGTAAAATACCTTAAATGTGTACAGTCTTAGTTGTATTGTCCGTATACTTATGATGCTACATGTAGAAGGCTTAATGTGGATATGTACTCTAATCTTATTTAGGGCTATCCAGGCTTTGGCACGTGCACGTTATAGTGACAGTTTTTTCCCGGCGCACAAATGTGATGCTGGAGCGCTTGTATTCGAAGCCATTTTGTCTCACTTAGCGATACAAAGGTATATCTTTTGGGTATACTTCAAAATAGCTAGCGAAAAAGTCGTACATGATAGATTTTTGGTATACTCGCATTGTAAATTTGGGGTCAAGTTTTGCAATGTACCGTTTGGTGAACTATGCCTTAAACGCCCGTTTTGTGGATATATATAAAGTTTTTGAAATGTGTTTTCTGTAATATTCAAGTTCTGTAGATGGTTGTGACATGTGTTTGATTTGTGGATGTGTTGGATTGTGCATAAAAGGCTATAGGTTGGATATGTTTGATCAATTTCAGGGTGTGTTTGATATGTTAGAGTGTGCCTAAAATGCTACAAGTTGGATTTCTCCAGTAGCAAACTGCACTGGTTGCAGGGTTAAGCTCACATACAGCGAGACCATACTTTTGCTGTTTTAATTAAACTAAAAAAGGACAAAAAGTAATTATGTTGCCGTAAAAGGATACAATTATATACGGCGACAGAACTAGTTAATATTGCAATAATTTTGCCGTTAATAATAACATCATAAACAACGAGAAAGCTAATTCGCCGTATTTTATGGTAGGCAAAAACAGCAATAATAATTGAATTGACGGCAACACTGCTTGCCGCATAAAATAAGTCAAACACTGCGAGAGATATCCTTTCGTCGTATATATTTTGACATAAACGTTGAGTAATATCGTAGTTTGTTATGCAAAAATACGGCGAGAGCTCATAAACAGCGAGAGTTTTTCTTGACGCATAGCATACACGTCAAAATACCTAGCCGGCAAGACAAATTTCGCTGTTTATGCCTTAAAAGGCAAAAACAAGCTCTTAAACAGCGATAAAATCTCGCCATTCTTTGGTCCGTTTGCAGTGTAACCCTTTACACTTAGATATTCCTCCCCTCCATATATCAAGAATGCATCCTTAGTTCTTCTCAAGTACTTAAGAATATTCTTGACAGCAATCCAGTGACTCTCACCCGGATTTGACTGGTATCTTTTTGTCATACTCAACGCGTATGACACATCTCGTCTAGTACATAACATGGTGTACATGATAGATCCTATGGGTGAAGCATACATAATCCTACTCATGCGGTTCTTCTCAATCTCATTGGAAGGACAATCATCCTTCGAAAAGGGTGATCCTTGCGACATGGGCAAGAATCCTCTCTTGGAGTCTTCCATGTTGAACCGTTTCAACACCTTGTCTATATATGTACTCTGACTTAGGCCAAGCAGCTTCTTCGATCTATCCCATAGATCTTGATACCAAGTATATAAGCTGCATACCCTAAGTATTTCATTGAGAAACACTTACCTAGCCAATCTTTAACAGATTACAAGGTAGGAATGTCGTTTCCAATGAGTAGTATGTCATCCACATACAAGAGCAGAAACACAAAAGAGCTCTCACTAACCTTCTTGTATACACAAGGTTCATATTCATTCGTGATGATGCCAAACTCTTTGATCGCATCATCAAAATGAATATTCCAACTCCAAGAAGCTTGATTCAACCCATAAATTGATTTCTGCAATTTACACACTTTATTGGCATGATCAAGATCCTCAAAAGCCTCTGGCTGTGTCATGTACACATCCTTTAGGAGGTTTCCATATTGAAACGTTATTTTGACATCCATCTCCCAAATATCATAATCGTGATAAGCTGCAATAGATGCTTGACCCACATCCACAAACTTACACTTATCCGAATTTGGTCCGAGCTTGTCTGTTTCTAATCGCTTTACATAGACGTCGCAACCCCAAATCTTCGTAAAAGACACTGTGGGAAGCCTCCCACTCCACATCTCATAGGAAGTCTTCATGAATGAATTGGATGGAACACGGTTAGGGGTAAAACCTCCACATAAGAGTGTGAGTCCCCAAAAAGATAATGGTAGATTATTTTGACACATCTTAGATCTAACCATGTCCAACATCGTTCGATTCCTCCTCTCGGACACGCCATTCCACTGTGGAGTCCGAGTGGAGTGAGTTGGGATAAGATCCCACACTCTCTAAGATAGTCATCAAACTATTGGCTCAAGTATTATCCTCTAGGATCAGATCGTAGAGCCTTAATACTCTTGCCAAGCTGCTTCTCTACTTCATTCTTAAATTCTTTGAACCTTTCAAAGGATTCAGATTTGACCTTCATAAGGTACACAAATCCATTTACACCGAAGTCATCAGGAAATGTAATAAAATAAAGATAACCACCTATGGCACGCGTGGCAAATTACCCACATACAACATTATGCACGAGAGCCAATTGCTCACTAGTCCTCTCACCTTTCTTCTTGAAAGTGGACTTTGTCATCTTTCCCGATAAACAAGCCTCACAAGTCTCATATGATTCATAATTAAATGAGTCTAGGAATCCATTCTTATGGAGTCTAGAGATGCGATTTTCGTTTATGTGGCCTAAACGACAATGCCATAAAGAAGTAGGATTTAAATTATTAGTTTTAATCCTCTTAGTATTAATGTTATAGGCGGAGTATCTAGATCAAGAATATATAATCCATTAGACAATAAAGCATTACGATAATGCAAACCTTTAAAATAAAATGGAGCAACATTTGTCCTTTATTTTAATACAAAACCCTTTCTTGTCCAAACAAGAAACAAAAATAATGTTTCTCCTCATAGCAGGCACAAAATAACAATTGTTTAATTCTAAGATAAGTCCTGAAGGTAAAGATAACTCATAAACGCCTACGACTAATGCATCAACTCTTGCTCCATTCTCCACGCGCAAGTCTATCTCCCCTTTAGCCATTCGTCTGCTTCTCTTTAGATCCTGCACATTTAAAAAAATGTGAGATTCACATCCAGTATCCAATACCCAATATGATGAGACAAGCATATTGCCATCTATAACAAAAATACCTGGTGGTGGTGGAATCACTATTCCATGCCTTTTATCTTCCTGATATTAAAGCCAGTTCCTTTTCCAGTGTCCGGGATGACTGCAGTAGTGACACTCACCCTTAGTCACGCCGGCCAGAGGGCTTTAAGGCAGTTTCCTTGGATTTTGAAACTTTCTTGCTCTTTCCTTTGGAGTAGATGCAACTCCCTTGCTCTTTCCTTGAATGACCATTATTATGGCCTTGCCTTTCCCTTTGTTGATGCTTTGTTGAACTGTCCTAAACATATTGAGTAAATCTGGCAGATGCTTATTGATCTCATTCATGTTGTAGTTCATGATGAACTGGCTATCAGGAAACGATTGAAAGATGAGATTAGTGGCCAACTCTTAACCCATCGGAAACCACAGACGCGTGAGACTCTCCATGTATCCGATCATGCACAGTAAATGAGGCCCCAACGGGTTTCCCACTGATAGATGACATTTTAACAACTCTTTAGATACTTCATACCGCTCATGCCTTGCCTGCTCTTGGAAGACCTGCCTCAAATGTATGATCCTATCATACGCCTCCATGTTCTCATGTTGCTTCTGAAGCTCAGACTTTATGGTGCAATGCATCAGGCAAGTCACATCAGTAGAATCGTCAACAATCTTCTGATGTGCCTTGATGGCGGCAACAGTACTATTTTTTGGTCCTTTAGGAACTGGCTCCGCTTGAATATACAGTTTCTTTTGTTGCATGAGAACAATCCTCAAGAGTTTGTACCTGTCAAGAAAATTAATTCTAGAAAGCTTGCCCTTCTCAAGGATTGATCGTAGAGATTGTGATGAATTCGATGGATTGTTTTCCATTGGAATTCTACAAAATAAAAAATATACAATTTTTAGTATTTTTTGAACTAATGAATACATCTAATAATGGCTAGATTATTAAACTTAGCTCCCATTATTTTTCTCAAACTAATAACCCTCACTATTAATGCGAAAAATATCATGTATATTTTCTAGTGCGTCAAGATCCATATTTCACTTATTCTTTAGCTTGCTTTGGCCAGTCGCCCAAGAATTAGTTATTAGGAACAGTTTCCAACTGCATCCTCTGCAACTCTTGGTTCAATTGGGCAAATAACTCCTTATTTATCTATCCCATAGATAATTCCAATTGTCTTGCCTCTAGGCTCTCGATCCTATTGAAATAGCCTAGTTGTGTCCAACTTCTTAATTCAACAATTGCACATTAACTCCTTGTGCCATCGCGCCATCCTATAAGGAATCAAATCGCTTTGCTTTGGCATGCTCGAATTTGATACATTATAGTTTTGACGACTGTTAAGTAACAAGAAGGCAAAAATATTAGAGAAATTTTGACTTTTAATTTTAATTGTTTTGTTGATCTATATCAACTAGTCTACTTATTTGGATTGGGCAAATCCAAAATAAAAGGTCCGGTTTTTAATTATTATCATGTTACAATTTGCATGCATGAACCATACACCAAAAATAACAATACAATAAATAACAACCATAAACGATATGTAAACGTGATGTGGAAGGGGCCTCCTAAAACTAAGATACTCCCAAGTCAATGAGAATATCTATTAGCACTAAAAACACCAAGCTTATCTCCATGTGCCTCCATCTTTAGCTTATGCGCCTTAGCTTGTGGAATGTCGCCTTGTGGTTTCTTGAATTTTTAAGATTCTTCTCCATGTCTTGGCAATGATCTAACTATTTAATACCAGCTAGCATCTATACTAATAGAGAGACCTCACAAGTTGAGTAGAAGAGTACACGCATGCTGTAAAACATAATTAATTACATTAATTACAATAAAACAAACCACAAAAAGAAACATCCACAACATCCACATATAAGGCCAAATCAATTAACCATGCAAAAGCACATAATAGAGTTAAAATCAAATTTTAACGCGCTTGGTCAATTTTAAGTTGTATTTTCATTTTCTAATGTCAAAAACATTCCAAGGGCCCACCAAACCTATTTGGCCGAACCCCACAAGGACCTCCGCAAGCCGTCGGGCCGGTCGGCCCTAGCCCTTTCGGCCAAGCCGCTAGCTAGGCCAGCCCGGCCCTTGGTCGCATCTTGCTTGGCGCACTAGGAGGGAGGCGGACGGCCTTAGGGTCAAATCCTAGGGTTGTTTCCTTCCTTACTTACCTTGTGTGCTTGTTTCCAATTAAGAAAAAACACTCTTACTTAATTTTGCGCAAAACCCTAGCTTTTCAAAACCCAAAAAAGACACATCATATGTGAACGAAATTCACTTATTTTTAAACGATATGTAAAATTAGCTCATTCTCTACTGAATCATATTCAGTTTGCATCATTATGCTAATTTCAGTTTTACGCAAAAAAATAACAGTTATGGTGTAAAGTTGACAGAAAAGTAACACATTAAACCACGTTATGCTCTACGACCTGTGGCTCTGTTACCACAGTAGGGTTTTAATAAGGATCATGCAGCGTCAAAAACAATAATTTGATTCTGTTCAAGACCATCCATGAATCGCAGGGTTGTTTACCTTGTTTGTCTGAAAGATCACTCCACGTAGAATGTTATCCACGTCTATATGAATATCCACGCATAGGATTGAACCTGATTCCTTCCAACGTCTATGTGGTAGAAATAGGATGAAGGAGGAAGTAGAAGATCTTGAAAACGGGGTAGCCAATAGGCCGACGACGTAGGGAGGGGCGGACTGGGAGGGGGGGGGGGGGGGTTCGGCCTCCTTGTCTTGCTCTCTCCTTGCTTTGTTCCCTTACTCAATAATCATCAAACATTGTGAGAAAATAAGCTAGGAGTGTCCTTATATAGTTAATAACTCCTTATTAACTACATATTAGCCCCAATACTAATCTTTTCCATACACGGATTAGTCAACCTTGCAAATTAGTCCTACTAAGTTTGCTTGTGGTTGCATATTTATACTTATATTTAATTAGTCTCACTAATTAATCCCCAAGTCTAGTTTTAATCCATAGGGCGTGTGACCCCATAGGTTTTTACTTAGTTGGTAGTAACAATTACAATCATAGAGTAGTGTCTAGCAACACATCTATGTCACCCAACTTATAGAAATAGTTTGTGATCCGAAAAACCTTGTAACCAATGTTACCCCATTGTATCATCCTTAGTCTCCATATCCGGGTTGGACACGAGACATAAAATTCACACTCGTATATCCAATCTGAACTTTCTGGATCAGGGAATAGTCTTATCCATGCAGATAACATCAGTATCCCATACTGATTTATATGATTCTAGCCAAACATTCTATAAGCACTACCCTCGAGTGCCTAAGGATATTTTCTCCCGTTATGTGAGAGGGACAAATCCTCTCTACATCACTACTATCTCTAAGCTTGCTTCCTATTATGTCCAATAACCACATTTATTACCACACTGTCTTGCGCGTGGTGTTAGCGATATCAAAACACAATACTCCACAACTAGAGTATCTAGTGACTTCAAGTCTATCGACCACAATACCATTGTGACTAGGAGAAGCACTTGGGAATTTTAGATAACTTGTATGTAGGCTTCTCGTCGTGGGTTATTCTAGTATTCCATTACCCCTAATGCATACCCATGTCCTGGACTTGATATCCCCATACCAATCTACCCACATACTTGTCTATAGTTAATCGTCATATTATTCAATATAAACGACTAGATGCCAAAACAATGTTCATACTAAAAAAGATTGCCTCTAGGGCCTCTATTCCAATAGGAAGAGCTACTTAGGGTGGTTCCACCAAAGTCCATACTTTGTTGGTATACATGGATTCCATTTTGGATCTCATGACCTCAATTAAATTTTGAGAGTCTGGCCCTTTCATGGCCTCTCCATAGGTAGTAGCTTATCAACCATGAGTAATACGTCATCGGGCTCAGTGACGAGAAGCCCATACCTATCTGGCTCCTAACGTACTCTACTCGACCTAAGAAGATCTTGTGTTACTTGAGCAGGCTGGTCCACAACATCTTGTGGTTCATGCTCATGTTTGGTTGTAGGATTAGTGGTTTGTGGTTCTTGAACTGCTTCAAGTTCTACAGTCCTCCAACTGGATTCTATAGACAAACTCTCTATCTAGAAACACAACGGTCCGAGAACCAAACACTTAGTTCTCGATTGGATTATAGAAATAACATCCTTTCATTTTCGTAGGATATCCTACAAACTTAAACATATATGACTTGGGTCCGAGATTGTGTGATTGTAAACGTTTTACATAGACATCGCAACCCCAAATCTTCATAAAGGACACTATGGGACGCCTCCCAGTCCATATCTCATATGGGGTCTTTCATGCCTGTTTTGAATGGACTAAGGTTAAGGGTAAAAGATGCAATTAATAGAGCGTATCCCCAAAACGATATTGAAAGATCAGTCTGACACATCATAGATCGCACCATGTCCAATAAGGTGGGGTTACTCATCTTGGACATGTCATTCCACTGTGGCATTCTAGGTGGGGTGATATGGGACAAAATCCCACACTCACAAAGATAATCATCAAACTCTTGGCTTAAGTATTCTCCACCACGATCCGATCGTAGAGCCTTTATTCTTTTGACAAGTTGCTTCTCTACTTCATTCTTGAATTCTTAAACTTTTCAAAGCATTCGGATTCGGCCTTCATAAGGTACACAAATCCATATCTACTAAAGTCATCAGTAAATGTAATGTAATTGAGATAACCACCTCTGGAAGGCATGGCAAATGCCCCACACACATCATTACGTATGAGTGCTAATTTCTCACTAGTCCTCTGACCTTTCTTCTTGAAAAAAATATTAGTCATTTTTTTTTCCAACAAACAAGCCTCATGTCTCATATGATTCATAATCAAATGAGTCTAATAATCCATCCTTATGGAGTCTAGAGATCCTATTTTTGTTTATGTGGCCTCAACGACAATGCCATTGATAAGTAGGATTTAAATTATTAATTGTAATCTTCTTTGTATTTACGTTATAGACAGAATTACCTGGATCAAGGATTTATAATCCATTAGAAAAAAAAGATTATTACAATAATGCAAACCATCAAAATAAATGGAGCAACACATGTCTTTTATTGGGACATAAAAACCTTTAGTTGTCCCAACAAGAAAAAGAAATAATTTTTCGGCTCATACCGGGCACAAAATAACAATTGTCTAATTCTAAAATAAGTTCTGAAGGTAAAGATAACTCATAAAATCCTAAGGCTAATGCAGCACTCTTGCTCCATTCCCTACGCACAAATCTATCTCCCATTTAGCCAATCATCTGCTTCTATCTATATCCTGCACATTTCGACAAATACCCAAGATGAAGAGATAAACAGATTGACAACTAAACAAACATACATGGTGGTGGTGGAATTACAATTCCAAGCCTTTTATCTTCCAGATACTTTGGGCAGTTCCTCTTCCTGTGGCCAGTCTGACTACAATAGTGACATGCGCCTTTGACAACCCCACCAGTAGGTTTCAAGGAAACTTCCTTGGGTTTAAAAACTGCGTTGCATTTCCGTTTGGAGATCGAAGCAACTCGCTTGCTCTTTCCTTTGTTAACCATCAGTATGGCCTTGCCTTTGACCTTGTTGATGCTCTTTTCAGCAGTCCTCAACATATTGAGCAAGTATGGCAGAGTTTTGTTGATCTCGTTCATGTTATTGTTCATGATGAACTGGCTATAATTATCCAGCAATAATTGCAGGATGAGATCAGTAGCCAACTCTTAGCTAAATGGAAACGTCAGACGTGCAATATTCTCCAAGTACCCAATCATGCGGAGTACATGAGGTCCCACCAGGTTTCCCTCTGTCAGATGAAACTTGAACAGTGCCTTAGATACTTCATACAGCTCATGCATTGCTTGCTATTGGAAGAGCTGTCTAAAATATATTATCATATCATACGCCTCCATGCTCTCATGTTGCTTTTTAATCTCAGAGTTCATGGTAAAAAGCATTAGGCAAGTCACATCATTAGAATTTCCAACGATCTTCTCATGTTCCTTTCGTATGGTGGCACTAGCATTGGCAGGTGGTGGTTCTTGAATTGGCTCCTCTAGAATGTACAGTTTCTTTCTTGCTTGAGAACAATTCTCAAGTTTCTGTACCACACTAGGAAATTGATTCCAGGCAGCTTGTCCTTTCTGAAGGATAGATCGTAGTGAAAGTGTCGATGCAGTTTGATTGCTTGCCACTGGAATTATACAAAATGATAAATAAACAAGTTTTATTATTTGTGAACAATTAACTATATTTAAAAATGGCTAGATTATTAATATAGCTCCCAAAAAATTTCTCGGATTAATAGCCCTCACTATTAATGCGGAAACTATCATGTATTTTTAGTGGGCCAAGATCCATAATTCACTACTTCTTGAGCTTGCTATGAAAAGTCACCAAAAAATGGTTATATAGGTAGGAACACTTTCCAATTGCATCATTTGCAACTCTAGGTTCAATTGGGCAAATAACTCCTATTTTTATATCACATAGATAATCCTAATTGTCTTGTCTCTAAGCTTTCAATCCTATTGAAGTAGCTTAGTTTTGTTCAACCTCTTACTTCAACAACTGCACATTACTTGTTTGTGCCATCGCACCATGTCATGATGAATCGAATCACCTTGCTTTGGCCAGCGTGAGTTCAATACAGGATGAATTTGAAGTGTGTTTAAGTAAGAGAAGGGAAAACGCAATATTTATCGTTGATGGATTTCCCAGTCAATTTTAATTGTTTTGTTCATCACACCAGCTGATGTACATATTTGGATTTGGGAATCCAAAATAAAAGATCCAACCTTTTCGTTATTATCTTGTTACGTTTTTCATGCATCAACCATACATCAAAAATAAATAACAAGACAATAAATAAAACGTGATGTGGATGTGGCCTCCTAAGACAAAGATATTCCCAAGCCAATGAGAATATCTATGATCCTTAAAAAAAACAAGCTCATCTCCATTTGCCTCCATATCTAGTCCAGGCGTCCTAGCTTGTGGAATAACGCCATCTTGTGTATTTCTTCAGTCTTCGATCTTCTTCTCCAAGCCTTGACTAAATTATAGCTATCTAATTCGAGCTAGAATCTGAACTAAATAGAGAAACCTCACATGGGAGGGATAAATCGACACGCAGGCCGCAAAAATAATTAATTACAATAACTAAAATAAAACTAAACCAAAAATGTAAACATCCACGTCATTAACATCTAAGGCCACATCTAATGACCATGCGATAAATCTTATAATACAATTAAAATTCAATTTTAACGCGCTTCGTCAATTTTAGTTGAATTTGGGATTCTCTAGGGTCAAAACGGTAAAACAGTCGCACAAATCCTTATTAATCGATTCGTTTGGACCTGCCAAGCCGGGCCAACACTGGTCGGACCAGCCCGCACGATCAGACCCCTGCGTGGCCGAGCCTAGTGGGCCGGCTGGCTTGGTCCACGCGCACACAAGGTGGTCGGGTCTCCATGGCCAAACCCCTACAGGGAAAAAACCCAAAAGTTTTTCACTTCCTTGTGGGCGGATCCCCAATTGTAGGCAAAAACACATTTTTCCCCAATTGTGCCCAAACCCTAGCTTTTCAAAACCCCAAATCTCACAACATATGTGAATGAAATTTACCAAAATTTATACGATATGTAAAATTGGCTCATTCTTTATTGAATCATATTCAGTTTGCATCATAATGCCATTATCAGTTTTACGCGAAAAATAACGATATGGTGTAAAACCTTATTAAAACAATATGACATAAATCACGTTATGCGCTACAACCTGTAGCCATGATACCACTCTAGCGTTTTAATGCAGGCTATGCAGCGGAAATACAATAAAACATTCATGATGGATAGCCTCCATGAATCGCAGGACAAGCCATCATAACGTGATGAAAGAAAACGATGTGTACCTTTAGGGTTTGTGTCATCACAAAGAAGAATAGCGTCCTTGTCTCTACCGGTATCCACACGTTGAATTTCTAGTTGAAATCCCCATCACGTCTTGTGCTACCTACGTGAAGATGAAGAAAAAAGATCACGCAAAATGGAGAAACAATGGTGGCAAAACCACCAAAATAGTCCGATGGGTATGGGTGGCCGACAAGTAGGGGCAGTGCTCCTTTCAGGGCTCTCTATCCTTGCTCTCTTATTTCTTAATGAATAATAATTATGAAATAATAGCTAGGGTTATCCTATTATAGTTAATAACTCCTTATTAACTACAAACTAGCCCTAATACTAAACCTCCCCGGACACGGATTAGTCCACTTTGCAAACTAGTCCGACTAACTTTGCTTGTGGTTGTGTATTGATCATTTTAATTAATTAGTCCAACTAATTAATATCCAACTCCAATTTAATCCATATGGTGTGTGAATCTGTAGGTTCCTTTTTAATTGGTACTAACAATTACAAACATAGAGTGGTGTAGCAACACATCTATGCCATCCAATAAATAAGAAAGTTAGTGATGTGACAAACCTTGTGCCCAATGTTACAGTGTTACCGTGCCCAATGTCAGTGATCTGTCCAGACATTCCATCAGCACTAACCCTCCAGTGGCCGTGGATATTTTCTCCGATTATGTAGAAGGGACAAATCCTCTCTACATCACTACCATCTCTAAGCATCCGTCCTGTTATGTCCGATAACCGCCTTTATTGCTACCCAGTCTCAGTATATAGTTTGACGAGATCAAAACATAATATTTCACAACTAGAGTATCTAGTGACTTCAAGTTTAAGGACTACATCGCCATTAGCACTACGAGAAGCACTTGTGACGTTGACATTATCTAATGTAGTCTTCTCGTGGTGGGTCAATCCATTATGCCATTACTCTTAATGCAAACCCATGTTTTAGACTTGATATCTCCATATCAATCTACCCACGGAAATTCCACGCCAAGATTTTAATCGACATAGAGAAACAATCGGGGATAGGGGGACGAACAGAGAAAAAAGGATCGAACATACAAATCCTCTCCTGATCGAGCTCTATCGCTCTCATTTCCTTCAAATCCATTGCGTGCCATCTCGATTCCATGACCTCCTGCAGTCCATCGATATTTTCATCTTGGCATCTCTCCTCCACCAAACCAACCCTAGCATCTGAATCATTTCTGTTTCTGCTTCTATCCTTGCTCTGATTGGGGGCGTAATCGAGCATTTTTAGTTGTTCCTCCTTGATCTCCATTCTCATCAACAAGGATGTTGAGAGTGTGCTTTGTGTTTGAAGGACTGGATAGAAACCGAGAGTTTACCAAGAATTTCTTGTTTAGAGATAGGAATTTTACAAAATCTTTTCGAAATCTTGCTTTGCAGGTCCTCTGGCATCTGCTCTACATGCTGCACCATAGGCCTGAACACGATGGAGCCCAACTCTTTCAAAGAATCAACAGAAAGAGATAGATGAGTAGTCTCCATCCCCATAGCATCTATCTCTTGATTAGACTCATCACCATGGGAAGGATTTTTCTCAGAACCCAGATCAGACGCTTCGGTGTTCCCAAACGTCTCAAACGGATCGATGATTTGCAGCACTCTCGAGGGGTTCACCACCGTATCTCTATAGGAAAAAGTTTCTCTCTCTCGTGTTTTTTTCTTTGTCTTGGTTCCCGTTCAATGGTTCCCCAAGGGGGAGCGTCGACTGAGGAGAATGATCAGCTGATGAGAAGCGTCAGAAGACGAAAGGCAAGGAGCATATGGATCCATGTTTTGAACTCTTCCAAAGCTGGTAATGATTTAAGATCTGAATTTCATCAGAGTATTGTTGATCGATCTGAGGTTAGTATGGAAGATTTGTGTGAAGAGTTCTCCTTCAAACAAGTTGTAATAGGTGATGCCACAAAAGAGAAGTTGTTTGACGTCGAATTCGATGAACAAATAGTGAGAAATGATCCAGATATAAATCTTAGTGATCCCTTGAATCCCAAAATTAATTTCTCTGATGCTTATCTCGTTAATTTTGCTTTACCTTTCAAAAATTGTCTGATTGTTAAACTTCTAGGAAGAAATCTTAGTTATAATTTTCTGGTGAAAAAGGCTTTAGATATTTGGAAGTTGTCCGGAGAGTGCTGACCTCGATGAAGGATACTACTCTGTTTTATTTGAAGAAAAATTAGACCTTACCAAGGTCTTAACTGGAAGACCATGGGTGATCATGGACCATTATCTTACTGTGAGGAAGTGGGAGAGGGATTGAAGCACATAAACGACAGTAGAAATTCGGGTTAAACGGGATTACTTGCCTGCTCATGCCTGCCTCTTTAAGCGCGGATGTGAATGCACTGGGTTATAAAGTGCCGATTTATTTGAACGGGTAGATCTCAATCCATTTAAAAGTTGCAGACACGGGTAGGTAAACGCACTGCTAAACTGGATTGTTTTTGGCAACTCTTGACGTCCACCAGATCTAACTGGCGTGCACAAAAAACAGTTGGCCCAAATTCAATTCATAACCGTGGTGAGTTAAAATTCTCAGGATCAGCGAGTTGAATCCAATTGTCATTTCTAATTAATAGACATGTAAGATGATGTTACTGGAAGAGATTCCGACTACTGCATGCAACCAACCAAGTTTATTTTAGTCATTTGAACCACGCACTATATGTTTTTAGTAAACTCTCAAAGCTATCGGTTTGAGAACACTTAAATTAATGTTCTCATCTTGGCTTAAGCTTTTCACCAACCTCGGTGATAATGGTTTACTCAAATTTATTGAATATTACTTTGAAGCCTCTCCCCAAATTCACTTGTTTTGCAAGTAGGGTGGTAACTCAAGTTGTAGAGCGTTGGAAGGAAGGGGCGGAGTCAGGTATTCGAAACACCTAGGACACTATTGCAAGATATTTAAATTACTTAAGACACTATATAATTTTAGCAAGGGCATTTTTTGAACTTTTCATAAATCAAAAGGTAAAATTGCAGAAAATTGCAGTTTTTTAAAATGTTGGGTAGGACACGTGCCTACCCGTGCCGTGGGCTGGCTCCGCCACTTTTGGAAGCCCCTACATAAGGTTCCAGTTCAAACCTGATTGACAACAAAACAATTTCTCAAAAAAAAAAAAAAAAAAAAAAAAAAATCTCTTGTGTTGATTCTACCTTGTATATACTAATATACCTTCGATTTGCATGGAAATACTTCTTCTTCAAAGAAGCAATCATACTTAATCTCCGCATCCAATCTCTCACACTAATGATACCATGTCAAAGCATGATTTTGTCAGTTTTTTCTTATTCTTTTTTTGTATTTTGGTTGCGCCACTTATTGGTTAATCTTACATGTTTTTCTCTGCATCCAATCTCTTCTATATATGTAAGTCACATATATCCATGATAACATTCTTTTCTGCAACACACACATCTTCACATTTTTTTTCTTCTCATGAACATGTTCCCTATTAATTAAAACTGAAAAATTGTTCATAAACACAAATACAGCATACCAACCATCATTCGAAACACAGTTGCCAAACAGACACTTAATCGCCCAATGATCAACACTCAGTCTCATAAATAAATTCATCTATATTTTTTCTCAAAACCCAATTTCCCTTGTTTCCTACGTTACCTTTAACCAAAAAGTGAAGTAAATTAGCAAGGGAATGTTACCTTGTTGCAATTACGTTGGTGGGATTCCTGTTAACATTAGCTACAGGGATTCAAGTAAATGACCTGAAGAAATTAAAAGAAATCGGGTCCCACGTCGGAAACCCTAACAAGTTAAATCCAACGATGAAGTAAACACATCATACCATACATTTGTAGTCGTCTGAAACAGACTTCATGCAAAAATGGAATACCCCCATGGGCTCCATCGCAATTAAAACCCTAGTTTCTCCAAAAAGTCATCATATCCAAAAGCAGCTAAAGCAAATTCGCAGAATATCTTTATTGCATTCTCAACTTAGGCTTGTTTTTGTTAAATTTCACTCAACCAACACACTACTATGGCACTACTACTACAACTAATACTACAATATTCACTCTACATTTAAACGCGTTGAACACAAGAGAAGCTAATTTCACAGTGCTAAAATGAAGTCTTCTTGCTCTTTCGGCTCTTCTTCTGGGTCCCAAGTTGAAGACAATGAGATGTTTCGCATTATTCCTAGTGTAAGAATGAGTAAGGCTTGTTCTGTGGAGGCTTTGCCGTTGATCAAGTGCTTGCTGCGTCCGCCTGAAGAGAAAGTGGAGGAGAAACCAAAGCCATGCAGTGAAGACATCACTGTGGCCTTGCACATTGGTCTTCCCAATTGCGGCGATGATGGGAGTGAGAAGAGGCAAGATTTGAATGTTGGTGGAGCGCAGTATTGGATACCTACTCCTGCACAAATCCTGGTCGGGTTCACTCATTTCTCGTGCCATGTTTGCAACAAAACCTTCAACCGCTACAACAATCTCCAGGTTCGTTGATATATGATATTCGTTATCCTATGAATTCAAGTATTTGTAGCATATTTTTGGTGGTGACATGGTATTTCGAGCTCCTAAAACTCTATTTTTCTTATCTTCAACTCGATTGAAATCATTTTTAGCTGCATAGAAATTGTTGATGATAATAGTCATGAATTCTAGGGTTTGCTTGATGAGAAGTACACAAACAATCAAGTGAGTGAGAAAACGTTACTGGGATTGTTTGAATTTCACGGTTTTGGTTTATTAAAAGTGGAAGTCTTTGGGTTGTTGTTTTTCTTCTTCTTCCTCTTCTTGGTGTGTCATATTTGTTGTCTGATCTCATTCCTAGAACCAAAAAAAAAAAAATATATAAATTGTAAACCCAATACCGAAAAAAGTATTGTTTCACAATCATCCCCATTGAGGTTATGAAATGCGTTTGAACTTCGTACAATTTTGTTAGCAAGTTATTTAAATTTTAAGGTTTTTCTTGTGGTATGTGTATTTCCTAAATAATGTTTTCTAATGGTATGATGTGCATTCTTTTATGATGAAGCAAAAGAAGTAGTATGAGCTAGTTCGAACTCAAAGAATTTCAGTATCTACACATTTTGTCATCCATGCTAATTGTATGCAACTTTGAGTTGGTACACTGCTATTTATGTCTTACTAGTTCACGATGCATCATTTTTAATAGACAGACTTTATAGGAAAATAAGAAATTCTTACTGTCTCAGATGAGCAATATACAGAGAAAAATAGGGAATGGACAATGTACTAGGCCGGTGAGTGTACTTTTTTTTTTTTTTTTTTTTTTTTTTGCACAATGGACCGCTGATTATTCTACTAAACCACCAAAATGATTTGGCAGCTAAATTTTCAATTCCCTGCTACTTATATCTTTTTAATTTGTTCCACAAGACCAACGCGTCTAAGTAATTTACCCGGAACATGATCTCTGGGCCCTGTGCGTGAACAAAAGCTAGAGTGATTGACATGTACCACATACCAATTCAAAACTGCAGTGCGAGAAAAAAATAGTTCTCCACTTGTTGTTATTTAGCAGATCTAAATGCCATCATTATTGTTTTGAGCAATAAATATGCCTTCTCCATTAGTATATAGATTATTAACACAGATTTTCTCTGTATTGTCTTATATATCTTATCGGGTAGATGCACATGTGGGGCCATGGATCGCAATACCGGAAGGGCCCGGAGTCGCTGAAGGGATCGCAACCGCGTGCAATGATAGGGATCCCGTGTTACTGCTGCGAAGAAGGTTGCAAGAATAACATAAACCACCCCAGAGCCAAGCCACTCAAGGACTTCCGCACACTGCAGACTCACTACAAGAGGAAGCACGGCACGAAGCGGTTTGCGTGCAGGAAATGCGGCAAATGCTTGGCGGTTAAAGGTGATTGGCGGACCCATGAGAAGAACTGTGGCAAGCGCTGGCTTTGTATCTGCGGCTCCGATTTCAAGCACAAGAGGTCGCTCAAAGACCATGTCAGGTCATTTGGTGCTGCTGGTCATGGCCCTTTTGAGTTGCACCATGATGATGACGATGATCATAATGAGGATTCTGGTTCTGCTTCTGCTGCTGTTGTGCACCAATTTTTCGTTTGATTATGGACTTGAAACAACCTAGTTTTCGATGATGAAATTATCTTTTTTTTTTCCGAGTGATTATGGTTGCAAAAAACATTTGGTGAGGTTGCATCAGTACTATATATAAAGCTTCTGTGTTAGTGAAGTGTAGTTTCGTAAAGTACAGAGGGTCCATTTGTAATCATTATAAGATTGTAACGGATTAGTTTGTTACGTACCTTGTTTAAGAATTAGGTATGATAAATATCTTGTAACAGACTGTTCGTCTTCAAAATGAGATCAGAACTTTCCCTCTTCACTCTCTTTCTCTTCTCTGAATTTCATCATGGTATCACAGCCTAAAGCTCGTCGCTCATCTTCGATTCATCCTCGTTACACATCGATTGTGTTATCAGTGCCTTCTTGATTCGCATTCTGAAGATTTCTCATCGTCGATTCAACCTTCGCTTGCTGTTCTTCGATGTTTTCATGCATCTAGGGTTTTGCCGATTGATTTATGTTGGTATCGGATGATTTGCTTCCAGGTCTCAAATTCCTGATTCGCAATCTCAATTCCTTCATTCAGATCAAACTTGATGGATCTAATTACAACATCTGGCGTGCTCAAATGGAGACTGTTCTCATCGCTAATGATCTGCTTGACTATGTCACTGGTAAAATACAATCTTCTCCATCTGAAATATCATCTTATGTTTCCAATTATGCACCAAATCCTGAGTATACTCGCTGGAAATTAGTGGATCTGCATCTAAAGAGTTGTTTAATTGCTTTAATTTCTGCTTAAGTACTTCCTGTGATTCTTCATTTACCTCATGCTTAATCTATTTGGCTATCTCTTGAGTCTCGATTTGCTTCCTTATCACGATCTCATATACATCAGTTGAAAATAATTTTGTGTACTATGGAGAAAAAGGATATGACTATGGATGCATATTAAGCTAGAATCAAGCAATTAACAGATAGTCTTATGCAAGTGAATGAGGTAGTCTCTGAAGAAGACCTAATTTTGTATATCTTGAAAGGTCTCCCTGCAGATTATGATCATTTCATGTCCATTATTAGAATCATATCTACTCCTGTTAGTGTTGCAGAACTAAGCTCTCTTCTTCTTAGTGAAGAGCTTCATCACTCTATGTCTAAATTATCTGTTTCAACTGCACATTCCTCTCCTACAATTGTTCAAGAACCACTTCAGGACTATTTTGTTCATAGAGGAGGGGGTAGAAATTATGGAGGATATAGGCCCAGGGGTAGAGGCAGAGGAACATCTCATTCTAGAGGAGGACACTCTTCTCTGTTTGGTCAGTATTATGGAGGTACTTCTTCTCAAGGATCTTTAAATGGTGGTGGTTATGCTAGAAGCAGATCCTATTCTTCAGGAAATCGAAGTATTAGAGAGGTTGAATTTCAAATATGTTGCAGAACTAAGCACACTGCACTTGAATGTTCGTATAGACTTGATACAACAAGATATTCCTCTTCTTCTGCAGCTGGAGTTCTTGGACCTAGACCTACACAACACACTCAGGTTATGTATGCACAGCAACCTCAGTCATTTGCAGTCACTTCATATAATGCTGCACCTCAAGCCTTCTCTGCTCATGTTAATGGTGGTACCTCAAGACAAGCACAATATTCTCATTCAGAAATGCCAGCTCCTACAAAGCCATGGTTCTTTAATAGTGGTGCAAATCAACACATGACAAGTGATCTTAATTCTCTGGATTCTCCAAGTTTGTATCAAGGTTCAAACTCTGTCACCACGGGTGATGGCACTCAAATGCCAATTACTCATACTGGAAGTGGTAATTTGTTGGCTTCTAATCACTCCTTTGTGCTTCATCATGTTCTACATTCTCCTACTCTTGCTCCTAACTTATGGTATGTCTGTCAATTCACTAAGGATAATAATTGTTCTATTATTCTAAATGCTAATGGTTACTTGATTCAGGACAATGTCTCTCAACATATCCTCTGTGAGGGTCCCTGCGAAAAAGTCTTGTACATCTTCAAACCTATGTCTCACAACACTGCATCTCAGGCTTATCTTGCAAGTCATCTCATTTTATCAACATCTTTGTGGCATCTCAGACTTGGCCACCCATCTTCTGCTGTCTACAATAAGTTGGCTTCTATGTTGTCTTTCTCTCATGAAAAATCTACTACTGTTTGTGAACACTGTAGTGTAGCTAAAAGTCATAAGCTATCTTTTTCTTTGTATGAGACTAAGTCTCTTAGTCCTTTTCACATTGTTTATGCAGATGTATGAGGACCTTCTCCCACACCTTCTTTCAATAAATATCAATTTTATCTCATTTTTATTGATGATTTCACTAGGTATTGTTGGCTTTATCCTTTAAGAGCCAATTCTGAGGCATATGCTTTTTATATTCATTTCACCAAATCGATTCACACTCAATTTAAAGCCACTGTCAGAATCTTTAGAACAGACAATGGTGGTGACTTCATGAACAATCAATTTGGGTTGTAATTACAAAATGAAGGTACTATTCAGCAAAACACTTGTCCCCATACATCAGAACAAGCTGGTAGAGTTGAGAGAAGGCATAGGCACATTGTAGAAACAACTAGTGCTCTTCTTCATCAAGCTCATTTACCTAACTCTTTCTGGCTTGAGGCAGTCGCAACTGCTAACTACCTCATAAACAGACTTCCTAAGGTTGTTTTAAATTTTAAATCATCCTTTGAGAGCTTGTTTCATTGTCTTCCTGATTATTCTGTGCTAAGAACCTTTGGCTGCTTATGTTTTCCCTGGATTAGACCTTATAATTCCAACAAACTTCAACCTAGATTCACAAAGTGAATTTTTCTGGGGTATTGTGTTAATACAAAAGGATACAGATTCCGAGATTTAAAAACTGGCAAGGTGTATGTATCTAGACATGTTGTTTTTCATGAACATGTCTTTTCTTTCTCTGTCACTACTAACACTACACTTGTTTCTCCTAATACAAAGACTCTTGTTCCATTAGTGTTTATGTCAAATCCTTTCTCCCAACCACGGTTACACTCTGATCTCATTGTGCCACATGTTTCTCAAGCTTCTCCAAGTATTTCTGTGTCTAATTCTGATCTTCCTTCTGAAGGGAGGCGAATCCCTGGACCAGTTCAATTGCATGTCTACAATACCGATTATTATTTTTTGCAACATGAACGCTAGAAACCCTACTAGGCAGAATTAGGATCATGCCTGCGTCCAAGCCATCTGATGTAGGTCTGTACACTTCGGATTTTCTCCCGTATTCCTGAAGTTCCTCCTGGATGCAAGTATGGGCTTGCTAATTCCAGAATCCTTCTTGGCCTCCAGACGAATTGCTCTCACTCTTGAAACCCTAGATTTTAGTGTGTATCTGAAGCATACAAATTCTGAAGACTAAGGAAATTTCTATAGGATACGGGAGGGACCTGGAAGAGAAAATACGAATCAGCCTCCTAACTTTATTAGGAGTTTAGGTTCCACCCGAACCTAGCCCGAATAAAGTTAATAACAGTTAGTACCACTAAATAACTATTATTGAACTCCTGTCCATATTCTCAAAAATATTATTTTGAGCTCTTGTTATTAAATACTGATTATCTCCCCATGTTAAGATTACAGATATCCGTCGATTAAATTAATTACTGACTAATTCATTTAATCGACCTCTTCCTAATTCCTTGATCCTTACCACTTAACTTATTTGATATGTCCAGATTATCAAGTAATCTACCTGCAGGGTTTGACATAATCAAAACTTATAAGCTTCATCAAGGGGATATCACCAATCCCATAACCGGGACATGGATTCTTTCGATATATCAATTTACACTATAGACTCAATAGTATCACCAAACTCATCGAGGTTATTGACTCCATAAGAATCTCACTCAGTTGACTTGTCAAAGCAATAACTACTAAATACATGTGCACATTGACTATCTAAGGATTAAGAGAATAAGTAATCATAATAACCATGAGACATATGTTGTCTTGTTATGCCAGTACAAAGACAATGATCTCAACTTGATCCTGTTCAATCTACACAAAGTATACTAGCAAATTGAGCTGAAACTATAGTATGAACTATACTGTTTGTTGTAGCCAAGACAGACCTACTAAAACGATGTGCTACAATCGTTCCGATGGTTTGCCTAATTCCATCTAGATTGTGAACTCACAACTTTCATTCCACAAGAACCGAAGATAAGATCTTTTGTGTGTAAGCTAGACTCTACACACCAGATCTTCTACTATGTGGAACAATAGACAACTATGCACACTAATAATATAATGCAAAAACATTTCCCATAACCATTCTCATAAATATCAAATTCATATAACCCAATACAAAAAGCATGGCTTTTAGTATTCAATCCAACACTTTCTCCTTCTCCTTTTGTGTCAAGTCCCTCTACAACTCCTTCTGAATTTTCACATCCACCAGCTCATTCTATGGTGACAAGATCCAGAACTGGTACTTTAAAACCAAACACTAGGTACACTGCTTATTTTGTGTCTACCTCCTTGAAGGACTCTGAGCCAGATACTTACACACAAGCTCTAGCTTTCCCTCACAGGAAACAAGTTATGCATGATAAATTTCAAGCTTTATAGCAACAACACACTTGGGATTTAGTTCCCCTGCCAGCTCACAGAAATGTTGTAGGAAGCAAATGGATTTTCAAGATCAAGAGGAGTGCAGATGGGCAAATATCTAGATATAAAGCCAGATTAGTGGCAAGGGGTTTTACTCAAGAATATGGCTTAGACTATACTGAGACATTTAGTCCAGTTGACAAACAACCAACCATTAAAATTGTGTTGACTTTGGCTTTAAGCTCTGGATGGAACATAAGACAACTGGATGTGTCCAATGGTTTCTTGCATGGTGATTTACAAGAAGAGGTTTGTATGAAGCAACCAGATGGATTTGTAGATCCTAAACACCCTCAGTTTGTGTGCAGATTGAGGAAGTCTCTTTATGGCCACAAACAGGCTCCAAGATCCTGGTATCACAAGCTATCTAGGTTTTTATTGCAAATGGGATTCAAAGTAAGAAATGCAGATTCTTCTTTGTTTATTCTCAGGAAAGATAATCAGTTGACCTCCTTCTTGGTATATGTTGATGTTATATAATTATTCACAGGAAGTGACAATGCCTTTATTCAGTCTTTGCTCCTAGAAATGACAACTATGTTTGTTGTTAAAGACTTAGGAAGCTTGTCATATTTTCTGGGAATTGAAGTTCTTCGAGAATCTCCTACTTATCATATACCGCATCAGTCAAAATATGCCAAAGAGTTGTTACTTAAGGCAAGTTTGTTTGAGAGTAAATCTGTTCCTACTCCAAGTGTTGTGTCTACTTCAACTATGCATTATGCAGACACTACACCATGTACTTCTGCTGATGTAGTTTTATAAAGAAGCTGAGTTGGAGTTTTGCAATACTTAACATTCACTAAGCCAGCTATTCAGTTTGCTGTTAATGTTTTGTGCCGAAAATTGCATAAATTCTACTACTGATATACAAGCTCTAAGGAGAACCCTGAGATATGTCAAATGTTCTCTGCATTGTGGATTGAAGTTTACTGGAAGTGATACTCATTCATTACTTCACCTAAGAGGGTTTTGTGATGCTGACTGGGCTGCTAGCAAGATTGATAGAAGGTCTACTACAGGGTATTGCATTTTTCTGGGTTCAAATTTGATTTCTTGGCAGTCCAAGAAACAGGCCTCAGTTGCCAAATAAAGCACTGAAGCAGAATACAGATCCCTAGAAGTAACAACTTCTGAGATAAGGTGGTTAGTTTACTTGCTCAAAGAGCTAGGAATTGTCACTCCAAATTATGCAACTCCATTTATATGGAGTGATAGTCTCTCAGCTTTGGCTATAGCAAATAATCGAGTGTTTCATGCTAGAACCAAGCACATAGAGATTGACTATCACTTTGTAAGAGAATTCATCATGACCGAACAGCTCCAGGTAGCCCATAATAGTTCAGAAAATCAAGTTGCATACATGTTTAGAAAGTCTCTTTCTCATTCCCAGTTTTCCTTCTTGAGAGACAAACTCCATATCTGTAATACAGAGCTGAGTTTGAAGGGGACTGTTAGTGAAGTGTAGTTTCCTAAACTACAGGGGGTCCATTTGTAATAATTAGAAGATTATAACGGATTAGTTTGTACCTTGTTTAAGAATTAGGTATGATAAATATCTTGTAACAGACTGTTCATCTTCAAAAATGAGATCAGAACTTTCCCTCTTCACTCTCTTTCTCTTCTCTGAATTTCATCATTCTGAAGTTGATATATCACCCGGAATTTTGTTCCTTAGACTCCAGGTATTGTATGCATCATGTATGGCTTTTTCTTCCCAAAGATTCGAACTGATCAGAGTCGTAAAGTGCATGTTTCGAATCTGATATTGCGATAATGTCAAAGCTAAATTTTCAGCTAATTAATCTCATCCTAAAAACCTAAATGGTTTAGCTTAAATTTTACACTTTAAATTGTTTCTTGTTTAGACAGATGAGAGTTTATTCAAGTAATTGACAAGAATAAGTGGGGGAGATACGCTACAAGGTGCATAGTAATATTTGGTGCGGTCGATTTGATCCAGAAACAAGGTTCGAATCATGGCAACCGCAGTGTTGGAATTCCACCATACATGCTTAATGTTCACACTCATATGCTACCTCCTTTTCCACTCATTCTTCCAGATTTGACTTTATAATAAGTAACCGGGTCACTTGGACCCGGTTATTTGGATAGCAAAACGGTGCAAATTTTCTATGACTTTACATGGTCTACAACATGAAAAGATCACCCAAATGCTTGCATCATTTTGCTAATAAAATTACCGAGTCAAAGTGACCCATGATAAAAGTCAAACTAAGAAGAAAGAATGGAAACAGAGGTAGTAACCATAAATTCAATTCAGCGCGTGCTCGAAACAATAACAATGGGTATACCTTTCAGTCTTTTTCACGCATTCCATGTATCCAGTTTATGATACTGTATGGACATTGACTTCTTTTGTACGCGAGTCTGTAATTAGAAAAATTGAAACTAATGACAGTGTCTTCCTCTGGTTAGAAAAACACTTGTAGACACGGGAAACATAAATCCTAGAAGTCATATTGATGTTGTTTCATTAATGCCTTAATGTTGCTGTTGATCTCTCATGGATACTAAGGTGTAATCGATAAGCCAATTAACTCGTCTGTTGCACAGTTACATTGTTTGTTAGGCTGATCACATCAACATCAACAATGTAATTAGCTATTCACACACGAGTCCAGCACGATTAGATGGGCTGTTAATTCAGCATTAGTTTAGCACTTACTAAGTTCACGAATTATATTGTTGGATAAGGTTTGGTCTGGGATCATCTGGCTTTTCGGGAATCCGTGAAGGCAGGGCTATGAAAGGGCTAGCTGTAACAGAGATGTCTTCTTCAACCTTCTATCCTTCATATCTACTACCAAACACCAAAAGCAATCTAATAATTCTAGTACGTATGATTGATGATCATGCAGAGTAGGCTGATCTCTCTTTAAGCAACATATTTGTTCAAATGCCCTCAAAACCATATTGCACCACTGTAGGAGGATATTTTATAAGAATCTGGAAAGAGAAATAGAAATGAGTGTCGTTGGTGATGTTAAAGAGAGTATAATATGCTTTTGGCTAAAAAAATACCCATGTCAATAACGGTAGATGACAATTTTATGAACCACATTTTCTTGATGCCTGCTTTTGTTAGAAAACGATGCGGAAGCCAATAGGAGCGAAGAGACGATGAATAAGATGAAGAAACAACACAACGAATTAACGTGGTTCACTAGTTTTTAGGCTAGCTACCTCCACGGCAAAAACAAACCAATTTTATTGATGAGAAGTCAATACAATTCACCACACAATACGTGTCTCGACCCTAGGTCAATATATAGTCCTACGATATTGACTTGTGCCCAAAGAAACGAAGAAACATTCCAAAATCGAAAATGAAACAACGAAATCGTCCCAGCCCCGATGTCGACAATTGTCTTCGCACGAAGACCCTGACAGTACCCAATTTTCTCGTCTTCGTTCTTCATCCTTGCTTCACCAATTTCTTCCCCGTTTCGTCCAACAAATAGCTATGAGCTTGAATCACTAAAATCATCACAAATCTTCACCTTAATTCATGTTCCCTATCAACCTTAATTCATGTTCCCTATCAACCAATGCTCTCATCAATCCAATCAACCGATAGAATATATTCCCAAATTTTTCGGTATTGGAATATATTCACTACGTGCCAAAACAAGCGCCTCTTTGTGTCTCAACAAACGCAAAGACTTTGTGCGTCTCAATCAACACACAACCAATGCACCATGACACAATGCATCTCCCCAACGTCGTTACAATGACACTTAACGACAAAAGTGCGTGTCCATGAATCAAGTCATGTCAATTGCGCCGCGAATACTTACCGCACCAAGACGCCAACCGAGACACGCCAATAACGTGCTAACAATCAATCCATGCCCAATAACATACAACCAATCAACCAACCAATCCGCGTGTCGCAAATCACCCGCCCATGCTCCTACTCCTGGAGCTCTAGCTTGCACATCAGACCTAGAGAACGAAGTCCTCCTCGGAATTTGTCCCTCCACCCTGAAATGCAGCAAACCCTGCAGATCATTTGTTCTTGGGACAATTCCGCTTCCCAATGAACCTTCTCACGACAAAACGCACAAACGTCCAATGGTAAGTCGAATCTACCATAATTTCAATGTCCACCCTTACCCTTTTCCTTGACCATGAATGCGCCATCATAATGATCTTCAAACTTTGACGCATTGTGCCTCAATTCCTTGTGTGTAACGCCGAACGAACTTCCACTGAGGTTATTGTCTCCTTCCCAACAACAAACGATTGGAGGAAACCCTCAAAAGAAGGAGGTAGAGACACCAACAATATCAAGGCCTGATCAACATCACTAACAGCCTCGTCATTATTGCGTAATTCAAGCAAAATAGTGTTGTGATTGTCTAGGTGATCAACAATATAAGTACCTTCATCCATTTGAAGACTAAAGAGCCGCTGCTTCAACATAAACTTGTTGGCCACTGATTTTTTTGCGTAGAGATCCTCCAACTTCTTCCATAAGCTAGTCGCCGAGGTCTAATCTGCAATTTCATCATTCACGTTGTCCGCGAGGCAAACATGATCGTCGAACGTGCCTTCTCATCCATCTTCACAAACTCCGATGTGGTCTTATCAATGCCAGATTTGTTAGTTAGTGACAACCATAAATCTTGTTGCTTCAACAAATCACACATCTTGATTTGCCACAAGCTAAATCCATTCTTCCCATCAAAACGATCAATCTTCATCATATTCGACATCACTCCTCACAAACTCGAGATCCAACAACCAGGCTCTGATACCACTTGTTAGAAAACGATGCTGAAGCCAAGAGGAGCGAAGAGACGATGAACAAGATGAAGGTACAACACAACTAATTAACGTGATTCACTAGTTTTCAGGCTAGCTATCTCTGCTGCCAAATCGAACAAATTTTATTAATGAGAAGCCAACAAAATTCACCACACAATATGCGTCTCGACCTAGTTCAATATTTAGTCCTAAGATACTAACTTTGCACGAAGAAAAATTTTCTTCGCACAAAGACCCTGACAGTACCCGATTTTCGTGTCTTCGTTCTTCTTCCTTGCTTTGCCGTTTCGTCCAACAATCTAGGGGCTAAATCACCAAAACCATAACAACTTTAGTCCATATCATGATTTGTTAAACTTACATAATGTTTTGACTGTAAATAGAATATAGTTAACACATAACTGAGTAATTGGGCTCCTTCCAATTTAAACACCTTATTGAAAATACCCTTTAAGGAAAACCTAGTTGATTTCCATTCGCAAGAGGTGAAATAGGTTCTGAATAACATATTCCTTATATCCATATATAGACTTTTGCTACAAGTGTAACCTTGAATTTATCTATGCTTCCATCGAAGTGATACTCGACTATGTACACCCATTTTCATTTCACTGTGTTCTGATTGGATGAAAGTTCCACATATCCCGTGTGTGATATTTTCCAATGCTAACAGTCATGCACTCATGGCTTATAGCCATTCGGGGGACTGTGCTGTGACCTTAGATCTTTCACAACAGCGGTAGTGAATGCAATATACAAACTATCATGGGATTCATAAGATAAATATTTGAAAATATGATGAGGGATATTCAGCGGAATAACAGAATTGGCATGTTTTGGTTTTGGGTGTGAGTGAATAATCCCTGAAATGAGAAGGCATATTGTGAGCTCTACAGAATTTATTGCGAATGGTGGGGAAATAATGGATGCATGTGATAGGGAGGATGGTAATGAGGATTGAGGAAATTCAAAGATGGAAATGGTGGAGGTTATATCGTAATACACAGGGATGAGCAAATGTGTTTGGTGTAGGAATGTAAGGATTTGTAGTTGTGGTATCCTGTATTAGAACATAAAGAATATATGATGAGTAGTAGTATTAGAAGATTTGAGAGAAAATGAAACATGGCTTCATGAAATATGAATTCTACTAACAACCTCAAGATTCATCAAAACTATGAACCTAGGGTTCATGTATTTCCAGAAAGAAGGAAGAAGATGGAGAGGCAGAAAAGAGAAGGAAAGGAATATTATTCACTTAACTAAAACTCTGTTAAACAGTAATTGAGCTTATATACTGGAAAAAAAAAATCAACTAATTACATATAAGCCCCAACACTCTTATAAAAGACATAATAGCACCACTTAAGCTTATATGAAGGGCTTTAGTAAAGAGATCTGCCACCTCATTTCTTGGAAGAAATATGAGCAATCTTCAATTGTCCAAAACACACCTTCTCTCTTATGAAGTGATAGTCTATTTCTTTGTGCTTTGTTCTGGCATGAAATACTGGATTTTCAGCTAGAGCAAGAGCACTTAGATTTTCACGAACAATATGGGTTGACAAACAAATTTCACACCCAAATATCTTCAGATAAAGCATAACTACCTCTTTTCTGCAGAAGTCTCAGCCATTGCTCTGTATTCTCCCTATGTGGAAGAACTTGCTACAGTACAGTGTTTCTTTGAACTCCAAGAGATTTCATTTTCTCCCAAGAAAATACAATACAACGAAGTAGATCTTCTATATGTTTCACTCCCTGCCCAATCTGCATCAGAATAGCCTTGAAGAAAAAAATCAGAAGCTGCAAAATGTAATTCCATATTCAGTGTGCCATTAACATACCTCAAATTTCTTTTTAGATCTACAAAGTCATCATCTGTGGGAGCATGCACTTTCAAACAAATAGAATTCTCAGCAAACTGCATATCTGGTCTTGTGATGGTCAAGTATTGTAAACCCCCCACCAAGCTTTTGAAGAAAGTTGAATCTGCAAATGGAGGAGACTGCAACACAGACCTTGAATTCCTCTTTGGGAGTATAGGAGTATCATCTTGTCTGCAGTCAAATAAACCATATTTTAAGAGAAATTATTTGCATATTTCTCTTGAGAAATGATGCATCTGTGATTGGAGTCTCTATTGACTTGCAACCCCAAGAAATAAGACAAAGAGCCCAGATCTTTCATAACAAACTCCTCTTCATAAGACTAATAAAGGGGTCTACCTGAGTAGGCACAGATCGAGTAATGGTGAGATCATCAACATAGACCTACACAATGATCTGAATACCTCCATCCTTATAGAAAAATAAAGAGTGATCAGACTTGCTAGGTGTAAAACCACACTGAACCAAGAAAGTGCTCAACTTATTGTACCATGCTCTGGGTGCTCGCTTTAACCCATACAGAGACGTTCTCAACTTGAAAACAAAATGAGGAGCTTGTGCATCAACATAACCTTGTGGGTGAGCCATGTATACATCCTCTATTAAATCACCATGGAGAAACGCATTTGAAACATCTAGTTGTCTAATTTACTACTCTTGCTTCGAAGCTAAAGATATGACAATTCTGACAGTCTCATGCTTAGCTACAGGACTGAATGTGTATGTGTAATCCTTTCCATACTGTTTCAAGAACCCTTTAGCAACTAGTATGGCTTTGTACCTACCAACCTGGCCATCTGGATTCTTCTTAACTTTGTACACCCGCTTGTATCCAATAGCTTTCCTATTTGAAGGAAGAGGAACTAGATACCAAGTTATTTGAGAACTGAGATCTTGAAATTATTCATTCACGGCTTGTTGCCACTGTGGAATAGGAGCTGCGTGATTGAAGGTTTTTGTTTCATCAAACTCAGATGTAGTGACAGCCATATGAATTGTATATCTAGGGTTAGTTTTAGAAATGTCAGCCCTAGCTCTTGTGATCATGGTGTGATTGGTGGAGGTTCACTAGATAATGGGGGTGTGAGAGTTTGAGTCTGACACAATGATGGTGAGGAAGGAGACTGAGAAGTAAGAGGGGAATGACATATGTGGGGAGAGTGTGTGTGATCTAGGGATGATGAGACATGAGAAGATGAAGGTGAAGAATAAGGTTGAAATGAGTTGGACATGAATACAGGAGTAAGAAAGGCCCAGTGTGAAGTGTAATTAGGTGACTTTAACATGTCTGAGACAGATGAGGTACATACAGAAGACTTTGTGTGAAAAGGAAACATTGTTTCCTCAAAAACTACATGTCTTGAGATATAAACCTGATTTGTAGTAGTATCTAAACACATGTACCCTTCGCTGTTAGGACAGGAACCTAGAAACACACAAGGTGTATACGTAGGGTGTAGTTTGGAGTTGGTGTAAGGCCTCAACCATGGATAGCACAGACAACCAAAGGTTTTGAGTATAGAATAGTCAGGTGGCTTCTGATACAGAAGTTAAAAGGGAGATAGATGTTTGAGTTGGCAGTCTAATTGACTGTGATGAATGCTTCAAGCCAAAACTTGTTAGACATAGAAGCATGGTGAAGTAAAGATATTTTTGTGTCAGTGAGATGTCTACGATTTCTCTCTACTCTACCATTCTACTCAGGAGTGTAAGGAGATGAAGATTGGTGAATGGTTCCCTATTTTTCTAAATAAAGATCAGAATCTTTATTAATGAATTCAGAACAACTGCATTAAACAGATTTTTGATAAGAGCAGTAAAGTGAGGATAAGCATGATAGGCATCACTCTTTACTTTGAGTGGATAAAGCCAAATATATTTGTGCAATCATGAAGAAACAAGATATAGTACTGATATTTTTGAAAATAATAGATGGGTGAGGGACCCATACATCAGAATGTACTAACTCGAAAGGGGTAGAAGCCTGGACAAATAAAAGGGCAATTTTTGACTCTTAGCAACTTAACAAGCATTACACATTTGTAATGAAAGATAATTACAAGACAATTATGTACATATAACTTTCATAATATAAGAAGAGTAATGTCCCAATCTACAATGCCAGGCATGAGCAGAAGTGAGAGTAACAGCTAATGAGACTGGAATGAAGAAGAAGGCAGGGATGATGAAGATGAAGACTGATAAAGAGTTGAGGCAGATGGTAGATGATACAGTCCTTGCTCACATTGGCCCTTGTAGGTAACTGCCTTGGTGAGATTGTCATGTATCATGTAACCATTTAAATCAAAAATCAAAGTGCAACTATTGTCTAAAGTGAACTTATGAGAAGATAGAAGACTGTTAGACAAAGATGGAGAATAAAGTACATTTGAAAGATGGAAGTGACCACAAGAGTGAGAATAGAAGCATTACCAATGTGAGACACAGTAGCACATTCACCATTGCCAACCATGATAATATCTCCTCCATTATAGGGTGATGAGTTTTGTAGTTGTTGCACAGAGCCAGTAACATGATTATTTGCACCAGAGTCTAGAAGCCAAGAGTGAGATAGATGCTGAACTGAGATAGATGATGATAGGATTGTGAGTAAACCCCTGGGGATGCAGACTGAGTGTAATGTCAGTAGTAGCTACATGAGCTTGTCTAGGTGGAGGACGCAGAAATGATCTTGGAGAAGATGATTAACCATGCCCCCCTTGGAGTGTAACTTGATGAAGAAGAACTTATCACAAGACCATAAAAAGTGAGAGTAGTTATGTGCCAACAGTCTCTTACTGTATGTCTTATCTTGCCACAGATATGACACATTACCACTGTGTCCATAAACTTGTTGTTTCCAGAACCATACGAATTAGTATGAGAGACATGAGTGTAGTAAGAAGCATAGGGTGGTGTAGGAAGAAGAGGTTTTTGAGATGATGTAGCACCAAAAGCTAGTGAGGTGTGAGTGTATCCAGAACTGATAGCGCCATTAGGACCTTTGCCTTTTGCAGACTATTTATAGTTAGAAAACCTCTGAGCTTGAAAAGCAGTGAGAGCCTCAGGTGAAGCATTATCCTGAGCAGAAAACTTATTCCCAGTGTTGATGTGTAATGATTCCAAGATAAGCAAAGTGTAGAGTTTTTCCACTGTTAGAGGTGTACCCCTGATTGTAATACTACTCTTAACAATGTCAAATTCTTATGGTAGACCTTTCAAAATATGAAGAATCAAATCTTCCTCACTAACAGGTTCATTAACTTGAACAAGCCGATCAGAAATGGTCCTAACATGATCAAGATACTGAATCAAAGATTTAGAACCTTGAGAGACACTGTACAATTCAATCTTAAGCTGATAGATATGATATATAGACAGAGAAGTAAAGCATTGTTCTAACTGAGTCCAGATGCGAGAAGAGGAAGGTATATGCATAATTTGAGGTAATAAAGATGCGTAAATAGATGCAAGTAGGGCACTCTTGAGGTGTTGATTAACAACATACCACTCATTATAAGCAGAATTTGTTGTCCGAGAAGAAGACCCTGAAACATTCTCAGGCGAAAAGGAAAGAAATTGAGGGAGAATCGAAATAGAGTCGTCGACATAGGCGAAGAGTCCATTCGCTTGAAGAAATGTAAAAATTTGACCTCGCCATAGAGGATAATTCGTTGAATAAAGTTTCAATGACACTAAGGCGCTGAGATTGGAGATAAAGAAATTCAGACCCGGCGGAAGAGAGGAAACGAGTAAATCCGCCATGGAATAGCCGAATTAGAGATCCACAAACACAGACGAAGGATCCAACAATGTCGAATCAACTCAGAAAGGCTCTGATACCATATTAACAACCTCAAGATTCATCAAGACTATGAACCTAGGGTTCATGTATTTTTACAAAGAGGGAAGAACATGGAGAGACAGAAAACAGAGGGAAAGGAATATTATTCACTTAACTAAAACTCTGCTACACAGTAATTGAGCTTATATACCCAAATATTTTTCAGCTAATTACATATAAGCCCCATCACTCTTATAAACGACATAATAGCACCACTTATGCCTATGAGCTTCAACACATTACTCGAGGTTGTGAAAGAGTTAGTGTTCAGACCAAACAATTTATATTTCAAGCTAATAAGAGGCCAACAAATAAACTCTGAGATCTGAGGACAACACATAAACTTTGAAGAGAAGCCAATCACATTGCCGTTTTCTCATATGTTGGATCTGCTAACCTCTCCACCTAGCTTTTCTGTAGGGTATTTAGCTAGAGACCCAGTTGGGTTGGGTACTGTTACGCTGACACTTTACGGCTTTTTTTACCTGTCATTTGTACCCCCAAAATCAGAATTGAAGGCTCATTCACGGGTGTTTTTGTTACCACAGTGTTTTTAAAGCAAAAAAAGAAAAAAATACCTAATACTTCATCTTTTTTAAAATCTAACCCGAGAAACTGAAAAAACAAACAGTCCCCCAAGGTAATCTCTTTTGGGAAAGAAATAAATATTTAGCTCTGGTAAACAAGAAGCTGGAAAAAATATGTGCTCTTTTAAGAAGACAGAACGTTAAAATAGTGGAATCTGAAATGGCAAAAACAACATTAAAACGAACTTTCTTTTGTCCACTTGAGTTGAAGATGGATTGATTACGGGTGAGTTTGGGAATGCTTCTGCTACCAGCACAACTGCTTTCCGACAGCAAAAGCAGTTTTAGTGTGTTCGGTAAAAAAAAAAAAAATTCTGCTTTTCCAGAAAGTTCCTGCAGTCCCACGACAGTTGTCAGGAAGCAAGGGGGAGATGCTTTTCCAGAAAGTTCTTTTGATTAATTTATCTACAACCTATTTTAACCTTACAAGATTTTAAAATACCAATAGCTATCTTTGTAAAAATTGCACGTGTCATGTATTTTGTCATTTTACCCTCCTACAACAACTTCACAGATGATCTTACCAAACAAAAAATTACTATATCAATATTTCAGCAGTTTTTACGTAATATTTACCAAACATCATTTTATCAAGAATTCACAGCAACTATTTCACAGTGTTTTCACACAACAGCTTTCTAGCACCGCCACAGCATTCCCAAACTAGACCTACGCCACTCAGCGACTTGATCTCCCGTTAGATATAGATATGACAAATTTTCTCTTAGCTAACGACGTCTTATGCAATGCTTTTCCAGGGAAACAAGTTGAGATTGATATTGCAGTGCCTACCTAGTTTGGAATTTACAAGTATCCTAGGAGTACCAATATCAAGCTACACAAGCAGATAAAACGGTGACGGAGATGGACATGGTGAAGTTCAGCATCACGTTCCAAAAAGTACACTTTGCTCCCGACGACTATGTTGTTGGGTACATTGATCAAATGACATCAAAATATTTGTTTCACCATCGAGACAACAATATTTTAGTTGTTAGAGGGTAGCATAAATAAAAGCCTCCCTAACATCCGACCTTACCCCAATCTTTACATTGCTCGTCTCGTGAATCTCGCATTTTTTTTCACCAGTTAACTATGACGATAGAATGTTGACCCAAAAACCAACATACTTCATTTCATATCTCCAAACAACGCGCCTTGTATAAGTAATATTCGTTAAATCCCAAACAATGCTACACAACCTGATCAGTTTATATATACCTTACTGAGATATCCCATATCAAATTATGATTTTAGGGTCACTACTTACGGTAACAATCCATTTTGAGATATCCAACCCCAAATTCTGACTGTATGGTCATTACTTTCACTAACAATCCAAGGGAGGTGGTGATGAAATTTGAAAGAGTTTATCAGACCTTGGTGGCCATGTAGAGTGACTGAACACGAGGGGTCTTTGTAATTCCACACAATCTTCCTATCATGACCCGCAGTCTGCAGATAAGAATAAGGGTTAAGAGTTGCGACACAGAACAGTCCGGACAGGACCTTTGTGTGTTTGAAGGTGTGTTGAAGAATCACTACTAGAATTATGGCCTTTCCGGACGGTTTTCTATGAGCACACGGATAAACCACCGTTAAAAGAGACCTAAAACGACGGTTTTATGAAAGGAGTCGTAAAAATAAAAATTAAAGACACATAGAGGAAAATCGCCGTTAAAGTAGTCTAATAAACGGCGGTTTATGATGAGCCACCGTAAATTTTAGATTTAAAGGAAGAAATATAAAACCGTCATATAAATGTTCCCTTTAACGACGCTTCTTAGGCAACCGCCATTTCCTAGATTAAATCTCAGCCGTACATTTCACTTTAATGTAAGCCGTAGATTTAGAAGCCCTATCCTTAAAATAGTTCACACCTCTTGCCATCTTTTCGTTCGGATCCTCCTCCTCCTCCTCCTCCTCCTCCTCCTCCTCAATCTTTCTTCTAGCATTCTCTCTCGTTGTGTTTCTCTTGTAAACTTGCATCTATCTCTCAGGTAATCTTCTTCGGCCATGACCAGCAATTCTTTGGGTCTTCATGCAGCGAATCAAGCTCTCCTTTAAGCGGTTCTTCAAGATTGTGACGAGATTGGGTTCAAGATCCTTCTCTGAACTCCTTCTTGCAGCGTTTCAAGATTCTTCACGTGAATTTGTAAATCAAGATCTGTATTTGAGGAGTTTGGTTTTCTGGGTTCTTGAAGTTGCAACATCAAGTGGGTTTCTGGGCTTTTTTATGGTTGATATGATATTATCCTGAACATAAATTGTTTCCCTCCCTCCTCGATCTTAATCTCTTCATTGATCTATCTCTCTCCCCCTCTGATCTCTCTCCCATCCTCTCTTGATCTATCTCTCTCGCCTCCTTCCTTCGCGATGAACATTCTCTGGGTTTGAAAGACCAACCTAAATTAGTTGATGTTCTTGAATAACAAAAAAATATGGGTTCATATTCGGATCTCATCTTGTGAAAAAATGAATTCCCACCTTAACTCACGAAAACTAAACGAAAATCCACAGTTAAAATATAATCAAAACGATAATTACTAAAAAAACAAAACAAAAATTAAATTACAATATTTTTGAAATTAAAATAAAATATTCAATTAAAAATTATATAATACGACGGTCTCTACTAAACAGTCGTTAACTTAACGGCGGTTTTATCCAAATGTCGTTACAATTCCCAACGACGAGATCAATGGCGGAAGGGAAACTGTCGTTTAAGCCGATGTTTATGTTTTTAACGAGGGTTTTTTACCTTTAAACGACGGTTTCCCCCACCATTTATCCCATAAATTTTTGTAGTGAATGGTTGTTGCAGTCCTACATCTAAATGTCACCCGTATCTAGTCCTGCAACGATCCATGACTTGTTGGGGGTGAAAACTCAACCCCCTAACTATGTCGGCTGGTGCTAAAAAACCCGTGCATCGTTATTCAATCCAGAAAGATGGACTGGACCGCGACCACTTCTTTCGTAGTTTATCATTCTTTCCTCTCTCTCTTTATCTCTGAACCTCTGAGTGCTCTATGTGATCGAATTTTGCAGTGTATCGCAGAAACACTGAATACGAATTTCGTAAGGTGTCAATTGCTTGATAGAATCAATAATAAAGAATTGCTAGATCTGTTTATGGTTTTTGAAGTTAACTCACAAATTACACATTGATTAATAAAAAATAGTCACATAAGCTTAAGGGTTTTTTTTTTTTTTCTTTTTCTTAGGGAAAGAATTGCATTAGAGCCTAAAGGCTCAAAATTTGAAAGAAATACTACATCGCCAGCCCAATCAGGCATTTGAATGTGAAGACTCTACTGGGGGTAAGGAGTGACCTATTCGCAAAGAGGTGAGACAGACCATTACCCTCTCTACCTATATGACTAAACACCGAAATTTGAAACCCAGACGAAAGCTTTACCATCTCCGGTAAGATGTCGGGTATATCACCTCCGACTTCATACGCCATATGTGCTTAACAGTACTGCATAACTAGGTTGATGGCCGACAAAAAGTCCGACTCTATGGTTATATTTTCCCACCCAACTGAAGCCACCATTTGGAGGCCTGTGAAAATTGTCTGAATCTTAAGAACTAGAGTTGACGTACTTGGGAAAGTACGTTCAAACAAACATGAAACAAAAGTATCTTCTCTATCACGCATTACACACCCCTTACCCGCTACGCTCCGCTCATCGCTTGTTTGCGCATCACAGTTAGCCTGTACCTAGCGAGATGAGGAGACACCCAAGGATAACTACATGGACCAGTCGACTTTTCTTCCAGAGGGAACACCGCAAGATGCTCTTCTTTGAACCACTGGAGTTGATGCCGAACTCTTGCTACCATTTCCTCAAAGTGAAAACCTTCGTTTCTAAAAAATATGAAGTTGTACCAGAACCACAAACCCCACAAACAAACTGCCCATACTAACCTATTCGCAACAGATTCGTTGGAGAATGTGTGTTCAAAACAGTCTGGGGAAAGAGGACATCAAGAGTGCGGAAATTCGCAGCCCAACAAAAGCTTCCGGTACTAGGTAATGACCGGAAGATCCAAAATAAAATGGTCCTATGTTTCTGCGGAATTTTCCTAAATGCTACATTTAATTTTTTCCCATACTCCCCTGCTTCGAAGCGTAGCTGTGACCGTCAGATAGCAATTCAAATCTCTCCAAGAAGTGAACAGAAACTTCTTTTGCAATTTTGTCTTCCACAATTGTTTTACCTAAAATCTGTTAAAACCCAATGAAGGGCCTCGTTTGACAATCGAGTATCATGCTGCAGCTTTTGGAGTAGATTCTTTATAGGAAATCTTATTTTAGTACGAACCTCGTTTTTTGCTAGAATATTCATTTATTATTTATGGAGATATTTAATATAATGAAGTCCTTCGATTACAATTGTTGTTTATCTGAAATATCCCTAGTCATGTTTATTGATTAATAGGATGATCACTATAGAGTGGTATGTGGGTAGATTAATATAGAGATATCAAGTCAAACACATGGGTATGTATTAGGAGTAATGGCATACTGGATTGACCCACCACAAGAATGCTACATTAGATTATGTCAATGTCACAAGTTCTTCTCGTAGTGACAATGGTGTTGTATTCCTTAGACTTGAAGTTACTAGATACTCTAGTTGTGAAATATCACCTTTTAATCGCATAAATCATTACAATGAAACTAGGTAACTAGAAAGGCTGTAATTGGATATGATAGGAGCAAGCTGAGATATGGTAGTTATGTAGAGAGAATTTTTCCCTCCCACATAATGGGAGCAAATATACAGGGCCACTCGATGGGTTGTGCTTATGGAATGTCTCACCAGACTCAAATAAATCAATAATGTAATATTGATGTTATCTGTACAAATAAGCCTATTCCCAGGATCAAGAAACTATGGATTGGATATACGAGTGTGACATGTATGTCTCTTGTCCAATTCGAATACGGAGAGAAAGGGATATATGCAACAAGGTACATTGGGCACAAGGTTTTTCATATCACTAACTATTTCTATTAGTTGGTGGCATTGATATGTTGCTAGATACCACTCGATGTTTGTAATTGTTACTACCAACTTAATAGGAACCTACATGGTCACACACCAAAAGGATTAAACTATAAAGGATATTAATTAGTAGGACTAATTAACAATTATAGGGATCAAATGATCAAAATGCAACCACATGCAAAGTTAGTTGGACTAAGTTACAAAGAGGACTAATCCGTGTATGGATCAGATTAGTATTGGGGCATGTTGGTAGTTAATAAGGATTTGTTAACTATAAAATTGGAGTCCTAGCTCTATTATTTCAGAGCAAGGAGAGCACCCAAGATAGGCCGAACCCCCTTGAGGCCGACGACACCATTGGGGGTCGGACCTCCATGCTTTATTTTGCGTGATCATCTTATTCCTTCTTTGACGTAGCTAGCATAAGGCGTGAAGGATATTTCAGTTCACGATCTCAAGGTGGGGATACCGCAGACACGAGGACGCTATTCTTCGTTGTGATCACACAAACCCACAAGGTATACGTAGTCTCCTTTTATCACGCTATGGTGACTTAACCTGCGATTCATGGAGGGATTTGATCAGGAAATTTTAATTGTAATTCCGATGTGCATCATGCATCAAAACCCTACTGTGGTATAAGAGCCAAATGTCGTAGTGCATAACGTGATTTATGTTTTACTTGCTTTAGTAATTTACATCGTATCGTTAAATTTTGCAAAAAAGGGATATTCGTATAATGATACGATTTAAATATGATTCAATAGGAAATAAGTCAATTTTACATATCGTATAAATTTTGGTTGATTTCGTATACATATGATGTAGGTTTTGGTGATTTGAAAAGGTAGGGTGTGGGCACAATTTGAGCAAAATGTATTTTTCTCCTACAAATAGGAATCTGCCCGCAAGGAAGGGATTTTTTTTTTGGAAACTAGCCCTACAGGGGTTCTCGCCATCTTGCCCGTCCCTACCTTTGGCACACGGACCGAGACCAAATGGCCTACTTGGTCGGTCAGCCGCCGGTTTGACCGTGCGGGATTGTCTGACCGGTTTGGCCCAGTTCGGCTAGTCCAAACGGGTTTGGCCAATTGAACTTGTGCGACTGTTTAACAATTCTGACTCTAGAAATTCCAAATATAACTAGAATTGACCGAGTGCGATAAAATTTAAATTTAACTTTTTATGTGTTTTATCGCATGGTGGTTGGATGTGGCCTAGGTTGTGGATGTTTACTTTTGAGGTTTGTATTGGTTTGGTTTTGATGTAACTAATGTAATTAATTTAACAGCATGCGTGTCGTCTTCTCCCTATCTCAATTCATTTTTTCGGTGCTAAATTGAATTAGATAGATAGAATATAGCCAAGGTATGGAAAAGAAGATCAAAGACTAAAGAAACCACAAGACGGTGAAGACCCACAAACTATGACACATGGACTATAGGTGGAGGTGCATGGAGATGAGCTTGCTCCTTTAAAACTTATAGCTATTCTCATTGGCTTGGGAATATCTTAGTGTTAGGGGCACATCCATACCACGTTCTATCTATCTATCTATTTATTTATTTATTTATTTATTAATTTATTATATTATATTTATTTATTTATTTATTTATTTATTTATTTATTTATTTATTTGTTTATTATTTTTTATTTTTTATTTATTTTTGTTGAATGATTGATGAATCCAAAACATAACAAGATAATAATTAAACAGTTAGATCTTTTATTTGGAATTGCCCAATCCGAATAAGTAGATCAGTTGATAAGAACAACAAAGTAAAATTGACAAGAAAATTTGTCAACGATAAAAATTGCGTTTTGCCTTCTCTTGCTTAACACTCGTCACAATCATAATATATTGAGCTCGCGCTTGCCAAAGCAGGGAAATTTAATTTATCATGATTTGGTGCGACGGCACAAACTAGTAATGTCCAATTGTTGAAGTAAGAAGTTTAAAGCAACTAAGCTACTTCAATAGGATTGAAACCTTAGTATCAAGGCAATTGGGATTATCAATGTGATAGATAAATAAGGATTTGTTTGACCAATTGAACCAATAGTTGCATAGGATGCAATTGGAGGGTCTTTCTTCCTGGTTAGCTAACTTTTGGGTACTTGCCAAAGCAATCTCAAGAGGAGGTGAACTATGAATGTTGGTCCACTTGGAAGTATATGATACTTTCCGCATTAGTGGTGAGGGCTATTAATCAGAGAAAAAATATTGTTAGCTATATTTAATAATCAAGCCATTGTTAAATGTAGTTAATTGTTAAAATACTAAAAATTATATTTCTCATTTTGTAGAATTCCAATGGCAAACAATAAACCAACATCGACACTTTCACTACGATCGGTTCTTGAGAAGGACAAGCTGGCTGGAATCAATTTTCTAGACTGGTACATAAACTTGAGAATTGTTCTCAAGAAAGAAAAATACCGGTACATTATAGAGCAACCTATTCCAGAACCACTTCATGCCAATGCTGCTGCTGCCATAAGGAATATCAGAAGATCGTTGACGACTCTAGTGATGTGACTTGCCTAATGCTTTGTACCAAGACCTCTGAGCTTCAGAAGCAACATGAGAACATGGAGACGTATGATATTGTTGGAATAGATATTCTAGAGGCAATCTAGTTTAGTATGAATTTATTTTGGCTAGAACATTCATTGTATTATTTATTGGATATTTAATATAATGAAGTCATTAGATTTAAAATTGTGATGTTTATCTTAAATATCCCTAGTCCATTATAATGATTAATATGACAAACATCTATAGACTAGTATGGGGTTGGATTGATATGGAGATATCATGATCCAACACATGGGTGTGCATTAAGGGTAATGGCGCACTGGATTGACCCGTCTCCGAGAAGGCTACATAGATGTTATGTAAAGTCACAAGCGCTTCTCGTGGTGACAACGGTATTGTCATTCTTAGACTTGAAGTCACTAGATTTTCTAGTTCTGGATTATTGTGATTTTTGTAGCGTCAAACGTTACACCGTAACTAGGTAGCTATAAAGGCGTGTACCGGATACAATAAGAAACAAGCTTAGAAGTCGTAGTGGACGTAGATTAAATTTGTCCATCTCACATAACGGGAGAAAATATCTGAGGCCACTCGAGGGATAGTGCTTATGGATTGTCTGGAAAGAATCAAATAAATCAATATAGGATATTGATGTTATTTGCACGAATAAGGCTATTCCCAGGATCGAGAAACTATGGATTGGATATACGAGTGTGATTTTTATGTCTCGTGTTCAATCCGGATATGGAGACAAAGGGATGTGAAAATTACTTGCACAAGGTTTGTCGGATGACTATTCTATTAGTTGGCTAGAATGGTTGTATTGCTAGAGACCGCTCCATATTAGCAAATTGTTGCTACCAACTAGATAGAACCTATGGGGTCACACGCTATATAGAGTTGAACCATATTTGGGAATTAGTTAATATGATTAATTAATTAGAAGGATCACTTTGCAAAACCTTGCAAACTTAGTAGGACTAATTTGCAAGGAAGGGACTAAACCGAATTCTAGTAGGACTAGAAGAGGGCCTTTAGGTAGTTGACAAGGATTTGTTGGACTATATAAAGGATTCTCCTTCTGTCCTTCCCACTCTTATGACACTATTGTTCATAACTTGAGTGGGAGATAACAAAGGAGAGAGAGAAAGCAACAAGAGGGCCGAACCGACCCCCTTCCGCCGCCCCCTACCCGTCGGCCAACAAAGGAGGCCGAATCCTCCTTGTTGCCTCGTGTTGTGTGATTTATTTTTTCTCTTCCTCCAGTCCAAGCTAGCAAAAAGGAGAAGAAAGATCTAGATCTCAACTCTAGGCGTAGATCAACAGTAGAGACGTGACACAATTCACGTTACAAGTCATCACAGGGAAAACCCTAAGGTGTGTAACATGATTCTTCGTTTACCATAGTTATGATTCTATTCCTGTGATCCTTGGAGGGTATTGAATGGATAAATTATTTTTTCGCTGCGTATACATGATCAAAACCCTACAGTGGTATCAGAGCCACATGTTGTAGAATATAGACGTGGTTTATGTGTTACGTTTTGATAAGTTTTACACTTTAAATTTATTGGTTTATTGCGTAAAACAGACAAATCAAGCATATGATTCAATTTGTCAATAATCACACAAAAGAAGACCTAGTTTTTGCATTGGATGCATGAATTAGTGAGTTTGAGAAATTTTAGGATCTTAGATATAGGGTTTAGGCACAAATTTGGAAACTAGTTTCAAATTTGGAAACTTTTGGACTAGGAGAACAAGGAAGGAGTTGTTTTGGAAACAACTAAAGGAGGTTCGGCCCCCAAGGACCGCCCCTCCTCCTTCCTTGCCGCCCAAGCCACGAAGGCCTAGGCGGTCGGCTGACCCATTGGGTTGGGCCAACCGGCCTAGGCTCGGCCCGAGACGGCTCCAGTGGTGTTCGACCATGGCATGGTGGGCTCCTTGGACCATTTTAACCCCTGAAATCCTAAAATCAATTAAAAATTGACGAAGCACCTTAAAATTGGATTTTAACGGTTTATGTGCAAATCGCATGGTGGTTGGATATGGCCTTAGGATGTGGTTTGATGTGATTGTTTAATTTTGTGGTTTGGTTTACGGCCTGCGAGCTGGTCAATTTAATGTAATGATTAATTAGGGGTTTATGGCGTGCGAGCCATTTTTTTTCTCAACTTGTGAGATTTATTTTATTTAGTATAGTTGTTAGCTAGTGCTAGATAGAATAGATTGTTGCCAAGATTGAAGAAAAGAAGCCCGAAGCCAAAGGAAGCCACAAAATATGGAGCATGGAGCATTCCACATGACTATCAAGGATGGACCAAAAGATGAAGACTCATGGAGATGTGTTTGCTTTTAGGGTTCATAGATAATTCCATTGGCTTGGAAATATCTTAGTCTAGAAAAGTCCATATCCATATCACGTTTTATTTATTTTGTGGTTGTTTGACGCAAATTACTTACGCGTATTACGCAAGTGCACGGTCAAGTAATATAGGGGTGGTATTTCAACCCCGAGTTATCGATCCCATGAGGACAAGCTTGAGATTATCTAATTAGTTACTTAATTTAGAGTACGGTACAAGAGGAAGGGTTTGATTGATTTATAAATTAAAATAACAATTAAGCTAATATTTTTGGATTTTTTTTATATTTAAGATATAAGTTTGGAGAAACTAGGAAATCTCTAGATCACCTAGGGTTATAGACGATTTCCGGATTATCTGAGCAACACGTTAACTATATTCTAACTAAGCCGGGTAACAGCACTGACTATCTCCTATCGGTCTCAAGTCATTCTACTTCACGGTACACTACAATCTCCTATCGGTCTCTTGTGTCTACCGGTCCGTTCTAATAGGCTAACGACATGCACGAAAACGGGTCCTGTCGGTCCACCGTTGCACGAAACAGTCGAATTTCACCTACCGAATCTACCCACACTAGCCAATCCTAACACGTCTCTTCTCAGTCTCAGTGATACGGGATTGATGCTCATATCTCATCCTAGCTATTTAAAGTCACTGTCGTGCACTTCACTAGCCAACTAATGGTTCCGGTTAATTACTCCATCCCCATTAAGAAATAAGCATAGATTATGAACAATTGAATTAAAATATTGCTAACTTTAAGCATGAATCAACTATTGAACAAACCCTAGTTCTTGAACCCTAGTTTTATCTCCTAATCGTGTCACTCAATTAGGATTACTAACATAAACAAGAAACTAGAATTGATTCAATAGAAGAAATCAAGAAATCATGAAGCAAAGATCAAATCCGGAAAAATATCATCGTTTACATAAACCCTAGGCTCTCAAAGAGATGCCTAGCAAAACGTCTAGCTAATACTAATAAACCAAACAAGACTTACTAGTTTCTCCATAGAAAGATTGAGAGAGAAGAAGAAGAAATCAACTTAGAGCTTCAATGGAGGAGGAGTCCTCCTTCTCTTCTCCTTGCGTCCGTCTCTTCTTCACGTTCCTCATCTCTCACCTTTTTTTCACGTCTCCTTTTCTTTTGTTTTTCTCCCGTGCGTTGCTGGGTCTGCTAGCAGATCGTACGATCTGCTACTTGATCCTATAAGTCAGTGAGTTCTCCCCTAGCAGATCGTACGATCACTAAAGTTGATCGTGCGATCTGCTTTGATCCTAGGATCACCTTTTGATCCTACACTTCAAACTTTCTCAAATGACACTTTGACCCCCTTTTTCCATCTTTGTCCTCTTTTCTTCCAATTTCTTTCTCTCCCAAGCTTCCGCATATGTTCCGAAGTTCGTTTTCCTCCTCCTCTTGATCCATGAGCTCCGTTTCCTGTCCAACACAACACGAAAACACCCCGTGCGATCAAAAGTTACAAAATAAATGTAAATAATGTGAAAAACGCCCGGATTAATAATTTATCACTCAAAGCTAAACTTATCCAACTTCCTCAAGTTCATAGTGTATTTCTAATATATTCAACCCGGAAACTACACAAAACGTTACACAAACGTAGAAGAAATATAACTCTAATATAGAGTTATCAAATACCCCCACACTACCTTTTTGCGCGTCCCGAGAAAAATCAAAAACATTTCTCACACTATGATTTTCAATCCACCGAATTGCATTCAACTTCACTAGCCATGTGACACAAACAACACACACACCCATGCAATCTACATGACTATACAATGCAACTCGATTATCAAACAATGCAAAAATTGAAACAACACCATTTTTTTTAGTTAGAGATTGGGCAATCTCAAAAAGTAAACCGGCACGTCATAAGGCTCTCATATTCCCTCGGAAGTTCTATAACTTTGGTGATCGGTAGAACTTGCGGCCAGTTTCGTTAGACAGAACGAGCACGAACACAAAAAATGTTGCTTCCGCACACTCATCAAACGTATCCCTAGCACTTACCTTCCGAGCTATTTATCCACGGGTTAAATTGCTGACAGTTTAGGACGAGTAGGATAGGATATTTAGAAGCGTAGTCCTAGACGTCATGATCTAACTCACAAAACCCGATTCTCACACTCCCTCACCAAAATCCAAGGAACCACACCGAATCTCACTACTCCGGCCCTCATTCCCTCAATCTTGGTGCAACGCCGTTCTCGCGGCCACAAATGTGAAGAAGTGATCTCGAACAATAGCTAATCTCCCCGGTCTTCAATTTCAAGATTGGTCCTTTATTCCCTTTCAATTTCCATTTCTATTTTACTTTTTTTTTCTTTTTTTTTCATACAATAACATTAAGCACATGGAACCGACAATACGATAGTAATATCCAAGGAGATCAAATATCAAAATTAGATAACATGGGGGTGGAATGTGTCAAATTAGTGATGTAATAACATAGATGTCGACACCCCCACACTTGATGCAAAGCAAATCACGAACCCAGTAGTCAATGTGTAAACGTGCTTTTCCAACCGATCCTCGTCATCACCTAAGATATAGAGAATATAAATAAAGCATAAGCACGGCCTCCTATAAGATCAACCAACCCCCACCCCATGACGTGCGGAAGAAATACCATGCGCTACGGTACTCCACCTGTGATCGTGGTGTAAGGACACGAATCACCGCCACACCGAAGTGTGCTACCGTCTCTAACTCACCCTCACATCCCCTCAAAAGACGACATGTAAGAGAATCCACATAAGATGTATCAAATCAGCTCATCCTCATCGAACCTCCCTAACTCAACTCCCTCTATCATGACGCATAGGAAAGGACCATTCTAACAAGTGATGAAAGTCACAATGAAAGGCTTCCTAGGCTAGAGGCTGTGAATAAAAGGGGTAAACGGATCAATAGGGGTAACTAGTGGACCTAGGAGATGGAGACGGGACGTGAGGTCCCCATAAACATCACTCGCACAGCTGTTCCGTTGCCACTACGAGGAGGGTTGACGACTACCTAAGTGACGGTGGTGTAGCGCTAGTAGGATAACTAGTCTGAGAGGCAGCTACTCACATTTCTAATGTGCATTAGCCCTATAAGTCTTCCTACTCAAGATTCTCGCGTCTACCTCACCTCAGATTTTCATATTCCTAAGGAATTCTATCATTAAGCCCTCTCCACATTCACTCTCTTCGATTGCCCTTTCTCAAAAAATTTAAAATTTTATGATTTTTTTATTTTTTTTTTCAATATTTCCTAACTCTATATGCAATGGCCAACTCGACTAATCACACGATTTGGTAGGGGATTCAATAAAGTAAAAGTGCTAAAAAAAATGCATACTAACAATCCTAACACAATACGACACAACTGCATGTAACTGGCGATGCATAACTGACATGGCTAGCAAAATATACACAAACCCCCCCACACTTAAGCGTTTCGTTGTCCTCAACGAATTTAGAGATATAATAAGAGGACTCATCGCTTAAATGTGTAGGCGGTGGATCTACACTATTATGGCTCAAAACTTAGAAACAAGAGAGAGAGTTAAAGGTACCTGGGGTGCCCGGACCTACATGGGCACCGTTGCCGCGAAATTGCAACAAGAAGCGGTCTTGTGGACCGTTGACAATTTCCAGAAAAGTCTCACCTCGCGTCCGGATTCCGATGCGCCTACTCACATTCTCTATCACACGCATCAAGAAGGGGAACCCGGAGCGTCTTTTGTACCTGTGTCCCTGCACACTGATTGAAAGTATTAAAGCAACTCTCTCTCACCCCTCAAAATCAAATATGGAGAACTAAAAGCAAAAACAGAAACAAATTGCATCCTACTCTACATTGGGTTGCCTCCCAAGCAGCTCTTTGTTATTTAAGGTCGACGGCCCGACCTGGTTACCTCAACCGAAAAGGATAGTGGAGACTGCTTTATCCCTCCACTTCTTCTTCTTCCACCATCTCTTCTGGATAACTTCACGTGCACCCCTGTGCTCTGAAGAAGGTGGACAATTGTGGAAGCTGACTCCTTTCATTTTGCAATTGATCTTCTTGAGAAACTTCCACCAAGTACCACTGGGCTCAAATGAATCTCTGGCCATAAAATCATCCCAGTAGTACTTCCTTGATGCTATATGCTCTTCAAATGACCCATGCAATTCATCCACACCCCCACACTTGCTGACTTCCAACACCTTGACTATGGCATATGGATGATCAATAGAATCGCCCATAGAACAAGAGATTGGGAGTTGCTCATCAAATTCTTCCCCATACGAACCCCCATACAGTAATTGTTCCAGCTCATCGCAGACTTGCGTGACATAGGATATGGAGAATTCATCATTAATAAGAGTTGGGGCTTTTACCTCAATAGCACTGAGCACAAGTGTTTCACCAGCTTCATCGTCGACACACCACAGGCTTCCAATTTCGGTGTCTTCCCATTCATACCAAGGATGTGAGGGAACCTGCGGTCTTGGCTCGCAATACGGCAGATCTTCCCATCTTCGGCACACAGGTCCACCCCAGTCTGAATCAGAGTCTGAGTCCTCATATATGGTAGAGTCCACCAATGGTTCCTGGACACTGCAGTCTTCGTTCGGCTCAGGTATCTCCTCTTCCACTTGTGGTGGGGATGATGAAGGTTCAATGTGAGGCTCACTGTCATGTGGCAAGGGCTCCTCTTGTGGCTCTTGAATGCTTGATTCCCCTGCTGTTGGCAGTTTTTCTATTCGTTTCTTTATCCTTTCCAACATCTCCCTCACGTATTCCCTACCTGTGGCTGAATGCTCTTGTGGTAATTGTGCATCTATGGACAAAAATTTGGCGCACACTTCCATGTCATTCATAATACTACGCCGTTCTGCCATATCCGCTGATGAGTCTTCCTGGTGCTGATGAAGCTGGGGGGCATGTACTCGACATGAGTCTCTACGTTCGTGCCAAATGCCGCATACGTAGCACCAAGTTATGCATGCGTCCTCGTCTTCATGGTTACCCCTGCAGTGGAAACAGTAGGGGGGACCCGAATAACAGTCTTCGCTCTGCATGCTTAAATTGTCTCTTGCTTCCTGCGTTCCTGAGAAACAAACTCACAAGACACCCGTGAAGCACAGAGATATAGAATAAAAAAATAAAATAAAAGTACTCTAAACTAACTCCTAACAAAATAATCTACCGCTGTCCCCGGCAACGGCGCCAAAAACTTGACGCAAATTACTTACGCGTATTACGCAAGTGCACGGTCAAGTAATATAGGGGTGGTATTTCAACCCCGAGTTATCGATCCCACGAGGACAAGCTTGAGATTATCTAATTAGTTACTTAATTTAGAGTACGGTACAAGAGGAAGGGTTTGATTGATTTATAAATTAAAATAACAATCAAGCTAATATTTTTGGATTTTTTTTATATTTAAGATATAAGTTTGGAGAAACTAGGAAATCTCTAGATCACCTAGGGTTATAGACGATTTCCGGATTATCTGAGCAACACGTTAACTATATTCTAACTAAGCCGGGTAACAGCACTGACTATCTCCTATCGGTCTCAAGTCATTCTACTTCACGGTACACTACAATCTCCTATCGGTCTCTTGTGTCTACCGGTCCGTTCTAATAGGCTAACGACATGCACGAAAACGGGTCCTGTCGGTCCACCGTTGCACGAAACAGTCGAATTTCACCTACCGAATCTACCCACACTAGCCAATCCTAACACGTCTCTTCTCAGTCTCAGTGATACGGGATTGATGCTCATATCTCATCCTAGCTATTTAAAGTCACTGTCGTGCACTTCACTAGCCAACTAATGGTTCCGGTTAATTACTCCATCCCCATTAAGAAATAAGCATAGATTATGAACAATTGAATTAAAATATTGCTAACTTTAAGCATGAATCAACTATTGAACAAACCCTAGTTCTTGAACCCTAGTTTTATCTCCTAATCGTGTCACTCAATTAGGATTACTAACATAAACAAGAAACTAGAATTGATTCAATAGAAGAAATCAAGAAATCATGAAGCAAAGATCAAATCCGGAAAAATATCATCGTTTACATAAACCCTAGGCTCTCAAAGAGATGCCTAGCAAAACGTCTAGCTAATACTAATAAACCAAACAAGACTTACTAGTTTCTCCATAGAAAGATTGAGAGAGAAGAAGAAGAAATCAACTTAGAGCTTCAATGGAGGAGGAGTCCTCCTTCTCTTCTCCTTGCGTCCGTCTCTTCTTCACGTTCCTCATCTCTCACCTTTTTTTCACGTCTCCTTTTCTTTTGTTTTTCTCCCGTGCGTTGCTGGGTCTGCTAGAAGATCGTACGATCTGCTACTTGATCCTATAAGTCAGTGAGTTCTCCCCTAGCAGATCGTACGATCACTAAAGTTGATCGTGCGATCTGCTTTGATCCTAGGATCACCTTTTGATCCTACACTTCAAACTTTCTCAAATGACACTTTGACCCCCTTTTTCCATCTTTGTCCTCTTTTCTTTCAATTTCTTTCTCTCCCAAGCTTCCGCATATGTTCCGAAGTTCGTTTTCCTCCTCCTCTTGATCCATGAGCTCCGTTTCCTGTCCAACACAACACGAAAACACCCCGTGCGATCAAAAGTGACAAAATAAATGTAAATAATGTGAAAAACGCCCGGATTAATAATTTATCACTCAAAGCTAAACTTATCCAACTTCCTCAAGTTCATAGTGTATTTCTAATATATTCAACCCGGAAACTACACAAAACGGTACACAAACGTAGAAGAAATATAACTCTAATATAGAGTTATCATTGTTTATTTATTGTCTTTTTATTTTTTGGTTGGGGTATGGATTATGCATGCAATTAGGATAATAACATAATTAGACAACCCGGATCTATTATTTGGAGTTGTGCCAAAACTCAAATAGATAGATCAAGTTGATATGGATCAACAAATCAATTAAAATTGAATTTTAAAAATCCCTCAAAAATTTAAATATTGTGTTTTGCCTTCTTGTTATTTGAACACTCATTATTATCATAATTTATCAAGCTCGTGCATGCCAAAGCAAGGCAACTTGTTTCATAATGATGAAATGATATGGCATAAGCAAGTAATGTGCAATTGTTTAAATAAGAGGTTGGACACAACTAAGCTATTAATATGATTAAAACCTAGAGGCAATCAATTGGTGTTATCCATACGGATGGATAAATAAGGAGTTATTTGTCCAATTGAACCAAGAGTTGCATGGGATGCAATTGGAATTGTTCCTACCTAAAGTAGTCAAATTTTGGGTGACTTGCCAAAACTAGCTCAAAAGGAGATGAAACATGGATCTTGGCCCACTAGAAAATATAAGGATATTTTCTGCATTAATATCTTGAGGGTTATTAATCCGTAGAAAAATAGTGGGAGCTATATTTGATAAACTAGCCATTATTTAATATAGTCAAAAATTCACAAATACTAAAACTTGTGTATTTTCCTTTTGTAAATTTTAAAATGGAAAACAACTCATCGAGTTCACAACATTCACTACGATCTGTCCTTGAGAAGAACAGGCTCTCTGGAACCTACTTCCTTGATTGGTACAGAAACTTGAGAATTGTTCTCAAGCAAGAGAAGAAACTGTACGCAATAGAGGAGCAAGTTCCAGCAGATCCTGAGAACAATACCCCTGCAGCCCTAAAGGCGTATCAAACGCGTGTTGATGACGCTAATGATGCAGCCTGCCTTATGTTATGCACCATGGCCTCTGAGCTTCAGAAGCAACATGAGAATATGAATGCTGTCGATATGATCGAACACTTGAAGCAGCTCTTCCAAGAGCAAGCAAGGGTTGAGAGGTATGAGTTTCTAAGGCATTGTTCAAATGTCATCTAGCGGAAAGAAACCTTGTGGGACCTCACGTACTGTTGGGTTTTGACGTAGGTAACGCAACGACATAAAAAAAAAATTAATTCCTGCTCAAACCCCACCAAGGATCACAGGAAGAGACATTCATAACATGATGAAGGACATCGAAGATGTGTACCTTTTTGGTTCGGGAGATCACACGAAGAATAATGTCCTCGTCTCCAAGGTTCATCCACATCTATAGGTGAGATCTAGATTCTTCCTTCTCAAGTCCTAGCTTGGACCAGAGGAAGAGGTAAGAAGGAATCAAGCAAACAAGGACAAGAGAGGATTTCGGCCCTCCTCTTGTGGCCGACGGGTTGGGCGGACGGGCTAGGGGCTTCGACCTCTAGCTTTGTCTTGATCTCTCTTTTTCTCTCTCTCCCACTCACTTATTTTATGAGAATTATTTGTGGGAAGGAATCTAGAGCATCCTTTATATAGTCCAACAACTCCTTTTTAACTACATAAAGGCCCTTCCTACATCCACATGAACTTGGATTAGTCCCCTCCTTGCAAATTAGTCTTACTAAGTTTGCAAGGTGTTGCAAAGTGATCCTTCTAATTAATTAATCATATTAATTAATCCCAAATCTAGTTCAACTCTATTTGACATGTGACCCCATAGGTTTCTACTTAGTTGTTAGTAACTTATTACTAACATGTAGCGGTGTCTAGCAACACATCCGCGCCACCCAACGAATAGAAATAAGTCAGTGATCCCGACAAAACTTTATGCCCAATATCACATATTGCTCTATCCATTTGTCTGCATATCCGGATTGGACACGAGATATAAATAGTCACACTCGTATATCCAATCCATAGTTCCTCGATCCCGTGAATATGCTTATGCATGCTGATACCATCAATATCTACATATTGATTCATCTGAGTGTTGCCAGACATTCAATAAGCCGCATCCATTTTGTGGGAGGGAAAAATCATCTCTACATCACCACGATCTCTCAGCTTGCTTCGTATCATTCCCAATAACTACCTTTGTGATTACCCAGTTACGATGTAATTTTTGGTAACATCAAAGTACGATATTTCACAACTAGAGTATCTAGTGACTTCAAGTCTAAGGATTGCAATTATATTAGCACTACGAGAAGCGATTGTGACTTTAACATAATCTAATGTATCCTTCTCGTCGTGGGTCAATCCAGCATGCCATTACTCCTAATGCACACCCATGTGTTAGACTTGATATATCTATATCTACACACTTACTAGTCTATATTTGATCGTCCTATTAATCAATATAATGGACTAGGTATATTTAAGATAAACAACACATTGTATCTAAGGACTTCATTATATTAAATATCACAATATATAATAAATGAATATTCTAGCCAATAACATTGTTCATACTAAATATTTGATTGCCTCTAGGCCACCTATTCCAATAGTCTACCACTCGCACTAGAGCTGATCTGGTGCATCTCGTATGCCTATAGATCTGGCGTGCCCTTCATGCTTTCGCTGCGCAAGAGGTTTTGTGAGCGGATATGAAAGATTGTCATCCGTTGGAATCTTGCACATCTTCACATCTTCTTGATCGATCATATCACGAATAAGATGGAATCTCCTAAGTACATGCTTTGATTTCTGGTGTGATCTTGGTTCCTTGGCTTGTGCGATTGCCCTGGATTTGTCACAATAAAACTCTATGGGATCCACGATGCCAGGGACCACACCGAGCTCAGTGATAAAATTCTTTATCAAAACTGCCTCTTTTGTTGCTTCCGCAGCAGCAATGTACTCAACTCCTGTTGTAGAATAAGCAACTGTCCCTTACTTGGAACTTTTCCACCTCACTGCTCCTCCATTCAGGCAAAACACGTATCTAGACTGCGATCTATAGTCATCTTTGTCCGTTTGGAAGCTCGCATCAGTGTAACCAATTCCACTTAGCTCTTCCTTACCTCCAAATATAAAAAATGCATCCTTAGTTCTTCTCAAGTACTTTAGTATGTTCTTGACAGCAATCCAGTGACTCTCAGCCGGATTGGACTGACATCTTCTCACCATACTCAACGCGTATGATACGTCTTGTCTAGTACACAACATGGCGTACATGATGGATCATATGGCCGAAGCATAGGGTATCCTACTCATGCGGTCATTCTCAATCTCATTGGAGGGATAGTCATTCTTTGAAAGAGTGACTCCATGCGAAATGGGCAAGAATCCCTTATTGGAATATTGGATGTTGAACCTCTTCAACACCATGTCTATATATGTAATTTGAATTAGGCCGAGCAGCTTTCTAGATCTATCCCTACATATCTTTATACCAAGTATATAGGCTGTATCTCTTAAGTCCTTCATTGCAAAACACTTTCCTAGCCAGTATTTAACAGATTGCAAAGTAGGAATGTCGTTTCCAATGATTAGTATGTCATCCACATACAAGACCAGAAATACTACAGAGCTCCCACTAACCTTCTTCTAGACACAGGGCTCATCTTCGTTCTTGATGAAGCCAAACTCTTTGACCGCGTCATCAAAACGTCGATTCCAGCTCGTAGAAGCTTGCTTTAATCCATAAATGAATCTTTTCAGCTTACAAACTTTAATGGCATTCTTTGGATCCTCAAAACCCTCCGGTTGTGTCATGTACACATCCTCGAGGAGGTTCCCATAAATGAACGTTGTTTTGACATCCATCTTCCAAATCTCATAGTCGTAGTATGCTGCAATAGCAAGTAGGATTCGAATGGATTTAGTCATGGCGACTGGTGAAAAGGTCTCATCATAGTAAATACCACGTATCTGTCTATACCCTTTGGCAACCAATCGCCCCTTATAGCCAACTATCTTGCCATTCATGTCGGTCTTTTTCTTGAAGACCCATTTGCACCCTATGGGACGAGCCCCTTCGCGTGGTTCCACCAAAGTCTATACTTTGTTGGTGTACATGGAATCCATTTCGGATCTCATGGCTTCCAGCCAGTTCTTAAAGTCTGAGCCTTTCATGGCCTCCCCGTATGTTGCAGGCTCATCATCCATGAGTGGTACGTCATCGGACTCAGTCACGAGAAGTCTGTACCTCTATGGCTCATGAAGCACTATTCCTGATCTATGGAGTTCCTGTGTTACCTGAACAGTTTCCTCCACAACAACTTGCGGGGCCTACTCATGTTCCATCATTTGTTTAGTGATTTGTGGTTCTTGAATCTCTTCAAGTTCTACAACCCTCCCACTTTCTTCTTTAGAGACAAACTCTCATTCTAGAAACACGCTGGTCCGAGCAACAAACACTTTGTTCTCGGTGGGATTGTAGAAATAATATCATTTAGTTTCCTTCGGATATCCCACAAATTTACACTTATCCGCTTTGGGCCCTAGCTTGTCTGTTTGTAAACGCTTTATATAGACATCGCAGCCCCACATTCTCATAAACGAAACAATGGGACGCTTCCCAGTCCATATCTCATATGGTGTCTTCACAACTGATTTATACGGAACACGGTTAATGGAAAAAACTGTCGTCATTAGAGCATGTCCCCAAAATGATATCGGAAGATCTGTTTGAGACATCATAGATCGCACCATATCTAATAGTGTGCGATTTCTCCTCTCGTTCACGCAATTCCATTTTGGCATTCCGGGTGGAGTGAGGTGGGATACTATCCCACACTCTCTAAGATACTCATCAAACTCTTGGCTTAAGTATTCTCCTCCACAATCCGATCGTAGAGCCTTAATACTCTTACCAAGTTGCTTCTCTACTTAATTCTTGAATTCTTTGAACAATTCATATGATTTGGATTTGGCCTTCATGAGGTATACAAATCCATATCTACTGAAATCATCAGTAAACGTAGTGAAGTAGGTGTAACAACCTCTGGCAGGCGTGGGGAACGGCACGCATACAACAGTATGTATGAGTGCTGATAACTCACTTGTCCTCTCACCATCCTTATTGAAAGGGGAGTTTGTTATTTTTCTTAATGAACAAAATTCCCATGTCTCATATGATTCCAAATCAAAAGAGTCTAGATGTCAATCCTTATGGAGTCTAGATATGCGTTTCTCTTTTATATGGCCTAAACGACAGTGCCATAGATATGTAGGAATTAATTTGTTAATTTTAATCCTTTTAGTATATATGTTATAGATTGGACTATTTAGATCAAGGATATACAATCCATTAGAAAAATGCGCACTACAATAGTGCATACTATCAAAATAAATGGAGCAACACTTTTCCTTTATTGAAATAGAAAAACCCTTCTCGTCCAAACAAGAAATGGAAATAATGTTTCTTCTCATAGCAGGCACATAAAAGCAATTGTCTAATTCTAAAATAAGTCTAGAAGGCAGAGATAGCTCATAAACGCCTACAGCTAATGCATCAACTCTTTCTTCATTCCCGACGCGAAGATCTATCTCACCTTTAGCCAATCATCTACTTGTTTTCAAATGCTGAACATTTCGACAAATGTGAGAACCACATCCAGTATCCAATACCCAACATTAAGAAATAGAAGTTTATAACCTAAATACCTGGTGGTGGTGGAATCACTATTTTACGCTTCTTATCCTCCAGATATTTAGGGCAATCCCTCCTCCAGTGACCTGGCTAGCTGCAGTAGTGACATTCACCTTTAGCCACGCCTCCACTAGGCTTTAGGGCTTCCTTGGATTTTGAAAATTTCTTGCACTTTCCTTTGGAAGTAGAGGCAACTAATTTGCCCTTCCTTTTATGCATCATCATTATGGCCTTGCCCTTGCCTTTGTTGATGCTCTGTTCAGCTGTCTTTAGCATGTTCAACAAGTCTGGCAGAGTCTTACTGATCTCGTTCATATTATAGTTCATGATGAATTGATTATAACTGTAAGGCAACGATTGCAAGACAAGATCAGTTGCCAAATCTTGGGTATGTTGGAATCCAAGTCTCTCAAGATTCTCAATGTACCCGATCATTCGGAGTACATGAGGTCCTACTGGATTCCCTTCTGCAATACTACTCTTGAACAATGCTTTGGACACCTCATAGCGTTCATGCCTTGCCTGTTCCTGAAACAATTGTTTCAAGTGTATGATCATATCATAGGCCTCCATCTTCTCGTGCTACATTTGAACCTATGCAGTCAGGGTGCAAAGCATGAGGCAAGTCACATCATTTGAATCATCAATATGTTTCTGACGTTCCCTTACTTCCGCTAGAACAGACTCATCCTGTGGTGGGGCTGGAATTGTTATGTCCATGACGTACAACTTCTTTTCTTGCTTAAGGAAAATCCTTAAGTTTCTGTACCAGTCAAGGAAATTCGTTCCAGACAGTTTATCCTTTTCAAGGACAGATCGTAGGGATGAAGCCGATGCGTTGTTGTTTGCCATTTGGAATTCTACAAAACGAGAAATGTGCAATTTTAGTATTTTGAACAATTTAACTATATTCAACAATGGCTAGATCATTAAATATAGCTCCCACTATTTTTCTCGGATTAATAGCCCTCACCATTGATGCGGAAAATATCATATTTTCTAGTAGGTCGAAGATTCCTTTTTCACTTCGTCTTGAGCTTGCTTTGCAAGTCAGCCAAGAATTGGTTATTGAGGTAGGAACCATTCCAATTGCATCCCATGAAACTCTTGGTCCAATTAGGTGAATAACTCTTTATTCTTTATCCCATGGATAACGTCTAATGGTCACGCCTCTAGGTTCATCAATCCAATTGAGTCTTACCCAGTTGTGTCCAACATCTTGCTTCAACGTCACACATTACTAGCTTGTAATGTCTTCAACACATCATGGTAAATTAAATTCGCCTTGCTTTGGCAAGCCCGAATTTTAATAAACCCAGATCATGAAGGTTTTTTTTTCAAGAGAAGGCAAAACACAATATTTTATTTGAGGGATTTAAATTCTTAATTTGTTTGGTTGATCCAATCAACAGGATCTACTTATTTGGATTGGGAAATCCACAATAAAAGACCATCTTTGTTTATTATTATCTTGTTAACATTTTGCTCGTATCGCCATACACACAAAAATAAATAACAAGACATAAATAATAAACATCCACAAAATAAAAAACACGTGGCATGGATATGGCCCCTAGACTAAGATATTATCAAGCCAATGATAATATCTATTTTCCCTAAAGTTACAAGCTCGTCTCCATGTGCTCCACCATAACCTCGCGCTTAGGGTAGGGTGTCTTCCTCGTCTTTTGGCTTCTTTGGTTCTCCGGTCTTCTTCTCCATGCTCTTGGCTATCATCTAAATATTTCTAATTTTAGCCTAACATCTTGAATAAATAAATAAATAAATAAATAAAGCCTCACATGTTGAGGAGAAAAACGACTCGCAGGCCGTAAAACCTAATTAATTATTACATTAATTTGATCAGCTCACATGTTGTAAACCAAACCACAAAGTAATAAGCATCCACAACCTAGGCCATTTCCATCAACCATGCAACAAAGCACATAACACAGTTAAAACCAATATTTAACGCGCTTGTTCAATTTTAATTGAATTGGGTAATTAGGGTTACAACGGTCCAAGGGGTCCAACCCATACATGGGCCAAACCCCAAGAGGACCGCCGCCCGCCACGTGGCCCGACCCAAGGTCGGCCGCCCTAGTGACTCCCGGCCTTGCTTGGCGCTAGGAGGAGGGGAAGACGGCTAGGGTTTCAGCCCTAGTCTCCTTCCCTTCCTTCCTTGTTTCCCAAGTTAGGTTGTTTCCATATGGATGTTTCCATATAGTTGTTTTTATAATTGAAAAACACCTTTTTCAACTATGTGCCCATGAACCCTAATTTTCAAGAACCCAATAATTCACATCCAATGTGATTAAACTCACCAATTCAAACATCCAATGTTTGAATTAGATCTTATTCATATTGAATCAAACCAATTTTGCATATACTATGCCGATTAATTTCAGTTTAGCGTAAAATTAACAATACGGTGTATAAACTGAAATCGTGACACATAAAATCATGTTATGCACTACGACCTGTGGCTCTGATACCACTGTTGGGTTTTGACGTAGGTAACGCAGCGGAATAACAAAAAATTTAATTCCTACTCAAAGCCCACCAAGGATCACAGGAAGAGACATTCATAACATGATGAAGGACATAGAAGATGTGTACCTTTTTGGTTCGGGAGATCACACGAAGAATGATGTCCTCGTCTCTATGGTTGATCCACGTCTATAGGTGAGATCTGTATTCTTCCTTCTCAAGTTCTATCTTGGACCAGAGGAAGAGGGAAGAAGGAATCAAGCAAACAAGGACAACAGATGGTTTCGGCCCTCCTCTTGTGGCCGACAAGTTGGGCGGACGGGCTAGGGGCTTCGGCCTCTAGCTTTGTCTTGCTCCCTTATTTTCTCTCTCTCCCACTCACTTATGTTATGAGCATTAGTTGTGGGAAGGAAGATAGAGCATCCTTTATATAGTTCAACAACTCCTTGTTAACTATATAAAGACCCTTCCTAGTTTCACATGAACTTGGATTAGTCCCCTCCTTGAAAATTAGTCCCACTAAGTTTGCAAGGTGTTGCAAATTGATCCTTCTCATTAATTAATCATATTATTTAATGTCAAATCTAGTTCAACTCTATTTGACGTGTGACCCCTTAGGTTTCTACTTTTTTTGTAGTTACTTATTACTAACATGGAGCGGTGTCTAGCAACACATCCATGCCACCCAACTAATAGAAATAAGTCAGTGATCCCGACAAACCTTTGTGCCAAATATCGCATATTTCACTATCCCTTTTTCTCCATATCCGGATTAGACAAGTGACATAAATAGTCACACTCGTATATCCAATCCATAGTTCCTCGATCCCGGGAATATTCTTATGCATGCAGATACCATCAATATCTCCATATTGATTCATCTGAGTCTGGTCAGACATTCAATAAGCCTCATCCCTCGAGTGGCCATGGATATTTTCTCCCATTATGTGGGAGGGAGAAATCCTCTCTACATCACTACGATCTCTAAGCTTGCTTCCTATCATGCCCGATAACTACGTTTATGATTACCCAGTTACGGTGTAACGTTTGATAACATCAAAGCACGATATTTCACAACTAGAGTATCTAGTGACTTCAAGTCTATGGATTGCAATTATATTAGCACTACGAGAAGCGATTGTGACTTTAACATAATATAATGTATCCTTCTCGTCGTGGGTCAATCTAGTATGCCATTACTCTTTATGCATCACCATGTGTTAGACTTGATATCTCCATATCAATCTACACACATACTAGTCTATATTTGATCGTCCTATTAATCAATATAATGGACTAGGGATATTTAAGATAAACACACATTGTATCTAAGGACTTCATTATATTAAATATCATAATATATAATAAATGAATATTCTAGCCAATAAGATTGTTCATACTAAATATTAGATTGCCTCTAGGGAACCTATTACAACACGTACTTCGCATGATTGCGTACTTGGAGAATCTCGCGCGACTAGGGTTTCCGGTCGGCCAAGAGTTGGCCACCGATCTCATGCTGCAATCGTTGCCTGAGAGTTATGGACAGTTTATCATGAACTATAACATGAACGAGATCGTGAAACTACTTCCAGATTTACTCAATATGTTGAGGACAGCTGAACAAAGCATCAATAAGGGTAAGGGAAAGGCCATTATGATGGTACAGAAAGGAAAGGGAAAAAGGTTTGCCTCATCCTCCAAGGGAAAAGGCAAGTCAGTTGCCAAGTACAAGGAACCTGTCCTTAAGCCTGTTGGTGGAATTTCCAAAGGTGTGACTAAAGGTGAGTGTCACTACTGCAGTCAGCCTGGACACTGGAGGAGGAACTGCCCAAAATATCTGGAGGACAAAAGGCTAGGAATAGCGATTCCACCACCACCAGGTATTTTTGTTTTAGATGTCAATTTAACTATCTCTACATCATGGGTATTGGATACTGGATGTGGATCTCACATTTGTTGAAATGTGCAGGATCTAAAGAGAAGTAGAAGATTGGCTAAAGGGGAGATAGACCTGCACGTTGGGAATCGATAAAAGGTTGCTGCATTGGTCGTAGGCTTTTGCGAGCTGTCTCTACCTTCATGATTAGTTTTAGAATTAAATAATTGCTATTTTGTCCCTGCTATGAGCATAAACATTATTTCTATTTCTTGGTTGAACAAGGAAGGTTTTATATTTCAATAAAGAACAATTATTGTTCCTTTTATTTTAATAATATTCACTATTGAAGTGCGCAATTATTTAATGGACTATATGTCCTTGATCTAAGCAATCCTTTCTACTACATTAATACTAAGAGGATTAAAATAAATGATTTAAATCCTGCTTACTTATGGCACTGTCGTTTATGCCACATAAACGAAAAACATGTATCTAGACTCCATAAGGATGAATTTCTAGACTCATTTGATTTCGAATCATATGAGACATGTGAGGCTTGTTTATTGGGAAAAATGACAAAATCCCCTTTCAATAAGAAAGGTGAGAGGACTAGTGAGCAATTGGCGCTCATACATACCGATGTGTGTGGGCCATTTGCCACGCCTTCCAGGGGTAGTTACGTCTACTTCATTACATTTACTGATGATTTCAGTAGATATGAATTTTTGTACCTTATGAAGGCCAAATCCAAATCCTTTGAAAATTTCAAAGAATTCAAGAGTGAAGTAGAGAAGCAACTTGGCCAAATTATAAAGGCTCTACGATCGGATCGTGGAGGAGAGTACTTGAGCCAAGATTTTGACGACTATCTTAGAGAGTGTGGGATCGTGTCCCAAGTCACTCCACCTGGAACGCCGCAATGAAATGGCGTGTCCGGGAGGAGGAATGAAAAACTATTGGATATGGTTCAATCTAATATGTGTCAAACCGATATTCCATTATCATTTTGGGGCTATGCTCTATTAAGTGCATCTTTCACCATTAACCGTGTTCCATCTAAATCACTCATGAAGACACCACATGAAATGTGGAGTGGGAGGCGTCATACACTGTCGTTTATAAAGATTTGGGGCTGGGATGTCTATGTAAAGCGTTTACAATCAGACAAACTAGGGCCGAAGTCGCGTAAGTGTAAGTTTGTGGGGTAACCTAAGGAAACTAAGGGTTACTACTTCTACAATCCAACTGAGAACAAAGTGTTTGTTGCTCGGTCCGGCGTGTTTCTAGAAAGAGAGCTTGTCTATAAAGAAGCAAGTAGGAGGACTGTAGAACTTGAAGAAATTCAGGAACAACAAAACACTGATCCTACTATGGAACATGAGCAGGAGCCACAAGAAGTTGTGGAACAGCCTGTTCAAGTAACACAAGACCTTCGTAGATCTAGTACAGTCCGCCAGGAGCCCGAGAGGTATGGACTTCTCGTGACTGATTCGGGTGACACGATGCTCATTGATGATGAGCCTACTACCTATGAAGAGGCCATGAAAGGGCCAGACTCTCAGAAGTGGCTTGAAGCCATGAGATCCGAGATGGAATCCATATATACCAACAAAGTATGGAATTTGGTGGAACCACCCGAAGGGGCGCGTCCCATAGGGTGCAAGTGGGTCTTCAAGAAGAAGATATACATAGATGGTAATGTGATTACCTACAAGGGCCGATTGGTGGCTAAAGGATTCAGACAGATTCATGGTATTGACAATGATGAAACCTTTTCACATGTAGCTATAACCAAATCCATAGGAACCCCACTTGCCATTGCAGCATACTACGACTATGAAATTTGGCAGATGGATGTCAAAACAGCATTCCTCTATGAGGAATCTCCTCGAGGACGTGTATATGATATAGACGGAGGATTTTGAAGATCCAAAGCAAGCCAACAAAGTCTGGAAGCTGCAACAATCCATTTATGGATTGAAGCAAGCTTCTAGGAGTTGGAATCGATGTTTATATGAAGTAGTTGTTGGGTTTTGACATAGGTAACGTAGCGGAATAACAAAAATTTAATCCTACTCAAATCCCACCAAGGATCACAGGAACAGACTGATAACTCTCTTTTAGGAGTTATTATTATACTTTCTTAGTACTTGTATAGTCTTATTTCACATGATTTATATGTTATATTTGCACAAATATGTGAATTTGACGATTTATAAGCCTAAGAGTGAAAAGTTGTGTTTCTAGTCTATTTGTGCATGTTTTCTCTCATATTTGCTATGATAATTGCACGGGTTGTTTAGTGTTGTGTATATCAGGTAAAAGAGGTGCAATGGAGCTTATGAGAGGCTTGGATATGATTGGAATGGAGCTAGATGAAGAGGAGAAAAGGAGACGCAAAAACGAAGCAAAGTTGAAAAAGTCACACAGGACCAGCCTGCACTCTTTTCGATGCTCAGGAAAATCTACAAAGAATTTTGAAGCAAAGCCTGAATCATTGGAAAGTAGACATCCGTAGCTTTCCAACGATATATGGTAGGCCCAAAGACGAGTCCTTATGAGGGAGATACAGCCCGCGCAAGATCAGCAAATAATTCTATCCGGGAATTACAAACTGGAGGGGTTGAAGTGCAATTTCGGCCATATTTCATTAAAAAGCGTGCCCAGACCTTGGGGAACGCATTCTCAGACCTAAGAAGAGACGAGAGGCTGCTGGAGAAGAGGGAGGAACGCTAGGTAGCACGAGGGGCATGAAGAACGACGCCGGAGTCGCCGGAACGCGAATTTCGTCACGAGTTTGACTATCCCTCCTATCTTTTCTATCGTTTCTCAATACTATGAACTTTTTATCTATTATTTTAAGCATATTTGAGTAGTTTTCTAGGCTAGGCTCTATGGAGAGCCTAGGGTTTGTTAGACACCGTTTCCGGATTTGTTTGTTTGATTCACGCTTATGGATTCATGTGACGGATTGGTTTTATCTCGTTTGATGGATTGTTGAACTTGCACTATTGATACGTGCTTGGTAGGATATGAATGATCATATGAGATGTTTCAATACATATCGTGTTATCTTAGCTTAAAGTAATAATGAATTTGCTTCTTCTAGTATTCTTGTTCTTAATATTATGTTAACCTAGAGTCATGAACTAGGGTAGCGAATTGGTGAAAGATCGATGGACTGACAGGTGAAGATTGATTAGCTTATGAATCTAGGATTGCTAGCAACCCCGTATCATGATGGACCGAAAGGAGAAGTGTTAGGGTTTGGATCAACACGTAGGATTAATCTTAGTGCTTGTTAGGTGATATAGTTTATGGATCGACAGATGACGACTATTGAACTTAGCATAGGCTTACATGAGACTGAGAGGAGATTGTAAGTAGTAAACGTGATCAAGAGCATATTCAATATTACATGTTTCAAAGCAATATCCGGAATTGTCTACTACCCTAGGTGATCCATAGATCGCCTAGTCTTTATTCTTAGTTAATCAAACCTTTGTTTAGTTATAAAAATCCAAAAATATTGTCTTTTAGTTAGTTTAATATAGTCACTTGATTGGGGGTGACAACTGCTCAAATCAACAACTTTCCTCCTGTTATTTCAATTACACTCTTTAGATTTAATCTCTAATTAACAATAATCTACTATCTGTCCTCGTGGGATCGACAACCTGAGTTTCAATACTCACACTTTATTACTTCGACCGTGCACTTGCGTATACACGTAAGAAATCGTGTCAAGTTTTTGGCGCCGTTGCCGGGGACAGAGGTTTATTTGCTAATTAGAAATTATTTTAGAGAGTTTTTTATTTTATTTTATTGTTATTATCTATTCTTGTTACCTCACGGTATTATTTTTGGAGATCTTTGGTGTGCAGGTATTTTGCTAAGCATGGGGGATACTAACGAAGGACGTTTTGTTTGTTTAGCGGAACTGATTGATCGCGAGGATGGATTCTACCCTGAAGGAGATATTGCGGAATATTATGCCAACAAAAGCATGATGTATAGCTGCCAATACTTGCTTCAGCAATTGTTTGGAGCACTGCATAAGGGAATCGAAGAATTGAAACAGAGTGCAATGAGAATGGGGTTGGACGTGGCAGAATTTAAAGCAGGACTTGACGAATTCTATACGATTGTCAATCTCCATTCTAACGAAGAATGTGCTCCAACCTTCTCAAAGCCCGAAGAACATGACGATGAGCTATTGTTTATCCCAAGTTGTCCAAACATTGATTCGTGGCTTGAATCAAGTATGGGGGAGAAGCACAATGCTATTTTCGGTGAGACTGAAAGTATTCTTCATGAAATTAATGTTGACGATCTCGACTCTCCGATTTCGGATTTGATGGATAATCTCACGTGTGGGCCCAACGAAGATGAACAAGACGACGATATTGACTTCGTAGATGATTCGATTAATTCATATGAAGAAGATGAAGGTACACAATCCTTCAAAATTTATGAGTTGTCGGTTGAAATTTCAGTAAAGATGTTGCAAGTTGAAAAGACGGTCAAAGATCACATCAATCTTTTTCCACGACATGGGAGGCTTGACGTTCATGAATTGGTTATAATGTCTATTCTTATGGATTGGAAGAAGAAGAAAAAGTTTCGGGAGAACGATCGCTTTTGCAATACTTGTTTGTCGTTGTTGAGATTCGTGCTTCTAGTGAGAATTTGTTCTTGTTCACTTGAGAAGAGAAAGATCGAGAAGAAATGGTGGAAGAAGAAAAAGTGGCGAGAAAATCTTTTTCTGGGCAGCAGGGGTGGTAAGTGCTGATTCACAAGTGCTGGAAGCGACATTTAAACCCCACTTTAATTGGTTTTGAGTATTGGGGGAGGCAAATGCAGATGTTAAAAACCAGAAAATTGCACCAGTATACCCTGTGTTGCAACTCTGTGTTGCAATGCTGAGACCCCCCTCTCAGTATCACTGTCAGGTTTTTAACCACACAGTCGAACCAGAACCCATTGCCACCATCTCCTATTCATCTTCCTCCTCCTTCTCCGACACAATCCCAGCCAAATCCACCAGTGGCCTCTGACCCAACCACCACCATCCCATCCTCTGTTCCCCGTCGAACAAAACCCAGACACCACAAACCCATGAACTCCCTCGACCTGCAATCACTGCATCCACCATAGCCAACTACCAGCCGAAGCCCAAAACCAGCGAACCCTTTTCTCCACCCTCTTCTCTCTCTCTGAATTCGTTGAAACCGCCGAACACCTTATATCCGGACCTAACCCCTGCTCCAATCACCGATCCCTACACCACCAACTTCACAACCACCGACTCTAAACTGCCATGGACGGCGGCGAAAAGCTTGGCTAGTCCAGAACGACCAGAAACCGAACTTCACCACTGCTTTCAACCCTCACAGCCCTGATTCAGTCGAACAGAGAACCCACGAAGTCCTCGGTCTGAACCCAGATCGAACCCATCTTCTCTGACCACCATCGTCGCCGACTTCTGACCCTCTGCCCCATCGCTGCAACTCCGACCACCATCTCCTCTGCAATCGACCACCACCATCTCATCCACCGCCTCAATTGCACAGAAACAAGACCCAGATTTCAGATCCGTGAAGCTCCGAATAGCCACCATGATTTCCGGCAATTGAGAACCCAGTTTTTGCTCACCTCCCTATGTTTTCCGTCGACCACAGACCCGCCAAACCCGACACCCCAACTCGATTTCAACCAGCAAACACCTCTCAGCCTCGACCTATATTGAACCCAGGACCTCTGCTTCGGAAATCACCAGCCTTCAATCCCTCTCCCTTCTGATTCGAATTGAAAACTCATCCACCAGAAAGCCATCCTCTCTTGTGTCCCATGTCGTCTCTACAACCCTACCCAGTACCTTGAGAAGTAAAAGTTATTTGCTGGGCTGTTTGAGGAATTGGTTGATGGAATTGACAAATACAAGAACTTGTGGGTTACAGTGAAGTAAAAAGAAATTGTGTGATGGGGCTGTTTGTGTTGTTTGATCGGTATTGCAGATAAAAAAGATAGAAGGAGAAGATGAGACAACAATGGTCAGCTAAAAAGAGGACTCTACTGAAAATTGCTAAGGACTCAAATAAAAAAAAGAATGAGAAATTGGATGAAGATATCTACCCCGGTGTGCTACCGCACACTCGACCGCCATGGGATCTCGTATTGGCGTACGCAATGTGAGCTCGGGGATTCTTCGTTCCTTTTTCTTCAGCAACAACAGATCAATCGACCCCAGTGTGTTTTACACACTCGACCGCGAGGGAGCTTGCATTGATGCGCACAATGTTTGCTTGGGGATTGTTCTTTGCTATCTCAGACAGCACATCTCCGATTTCGTCCCCGACCTTGTGTCGATTGTGAGTACTTTTCTCTCTCTCTTTACTTACCGTTTAGGCACATCGTACTTGCTCTAGGATTTTATTTTTAGAATTCTAGGGAATTACTTGAGTACGTGCTTAATTTCGGTACACACAACTCGTTCATGTGCACGTAGCTTGAATTATCTCTAAATTTGTTGAGCTACCTTCTTGTGCCGTGACTTTGACTCCGAGTAGAATCACCGCCCCTTGCATTTGAATGCTGAGTCTTCTTGGTTAATCTCTAAATTCGTTGAGGACAACGAAGCGCTCAAGTGTGGGGGGAGTTTTAGTCTTGACTAGCCAGTCCGTGTTTGCATCGCCATGTCTGCATATAGTTTGGTCGTGTTATGTGTCTAATTATGTGGTCCGTGTCGTGATATTGTGATAGTATGTCATATTGTGTTTTGTTAGTCGCGTATATACTTGTTTGTGTTTGTGTTTAATATTGCACGTTTTCTTATTTGAGTCTACCTACCCTGTCGAATGTCTTGTGTAGTTTCGTTCATGTCGGCTTGCATGTAGTGTAGGAACTATATAAAAAAAATCAAAAAAAATCCAAAAAAAAAAAATAAATAAATAAATAAAAAAAATGAGAAAAGGGCAATCAATAGAGGCTAAAATTTGATGAATCGCGAAGTGTGAGGATTTTAGGCGTAGAGCATGATTTGCGACCGAGAGTGACGACGTGAGTCCCCCCTAGTAGGTATAGAGAGACTTTCTTTACGGGAGTGCCTACCTATTTCTAACACTTACGTGATTTTCAAAGTCAAAGTGTGTGCCTATTTTCTTACAAGAGCTGAGCTAGGTGTGAGCTAAACAAGCCGAACATCCATGTGTACGTCTTAGGTAGTCGCCAACCCGCCTCGTAGTGGCACACGAAACAGCTGTGCGAGGATGTGTATTAGAGCACTCACTGCTTTTAGAACTCACCTTGTAGGACCATTAGACGCCCCAATTTGAACCTTGGATTCTTTGCTAGCCTTCGGACCTAAGGTGACGATTCTTGGCCTTCAACACAAATTGATTAGAATCACCACTTTAGTGCGTCACGAGGGGGTTGTGTAGTTGAGGGGGTTCGATGAGGGAGTGATTATACAATTCGTTGAGTTCTACATCTTGCTTGCGCTTCATTGATTATCTACGAGGGGATGCGAGGGTGGGTGAGTAGGCTTGCGCACTTCGGTGTGGCGGTGTTCCATGCCACTACATCATGGACACAGTTGTGGAGAGCCGTGGGTGCGTGAATCTAATACGCACGGAATTGGGTTGGGTGAACTTAATTGGTGGATCGTGCTAGGTACCGGTTGTGATTACTTTGGTATAGGAGTATCGGTTGATTAGGCACGAGATACATTCATCTTCGGGACTACTTGAGAGGGGATATGGTTATATTCGAGTGTGGGGGTGTCGACTTTTGACTCCGGACATTGAGTGTGAGCTTGCGACGACTCCACTCCCACACATGTACTTCATTGATTTTGCGGCTTGGACTTGACATGGACTTTGATTTAGTTAGGAGGAGATGATATTATGTGATATTCATTCATCGATTTACGTGTTTTCTTCTCCTAGCATATTTGATTATATTTGAAGACCACTAGGATATTATTGTTGGATTGTGATGAAATTTTGAGAGAATTGTAAAAAAAAAAAGAAAAAAATAGAGAATGAAAAAAAAAATGAGAGAAAAAGAAAAAGGAGAGATTAAATAAAGTTTTGAGTTGAATTTGAATTGGAACGAGTGGTGGAGCAACTTTGACGACGATGGTTCGCGTTTCATGCACGACAAACGACGATGGCCACGGAGTACACTAGTGTACCCGGGTTTGAGGGAATTGAGGGGCGAAGGTGGTGAGCTTTGGGTTTTCGGTCCTATCATCGTGGTGAGGGTGTGTGAGATGTGGGATTTGATGTGAGAATGTGACGCTTAGGACTTGATTTCGACGAGATTATCTATATGTCCCTAAGCCTCATCATGTGAAAACCGTTAGCGGATTAGGAGCTCGGACCTTGGATGTGGCTTTGCCTAGCGTAGTCTCTTATTTTGTGGCACACGCGAAGAGGTAGCGTACTCTTGTACTTAGTATAGTTAGGCTTTCTATACTAACGAGGGGAGAGTCTCGTTGTCGAGTTTAGTTTCAACTCATGCTTTGTTCCTAGGATTCTCATCACTTCATGAATATCGATTTAAGCCAATGGAGATTGCCCGATCTCAACCAAAAAGATAAAAAGTGTGTTTTGTGTATATATGTGTTTGTTTAGGATCGAGTTGTAGTTTGCATTTGCATCATATTGTTGCATTGTCGAGTCTTGTGTCGCTTGCGTCTTGAGTCGGCTAGTAAATAGTGATTTTACTCGGGACGAGCAAAAGGTAAGTGTGGGGGTATTTGATAACTCTCTTTTAGGAGTTATTATTATACTTTCTTAGTACTTGTATAGTCTTATTTCACATGATTTATATGTTATATTTGCACAAATATGTGAATTTGACGATTTATAAGCCTAAGAGTGAAAAGTTGTGTTTCTAGTCTATTTGTGCATGTGTTTCTCTCATATTTGCTATGATAATTGCACGGGTTGTTTAGTGTTGTGTATCTCAGGTAAAATAGGTGCAATGGATCTTATGAGAGGCTTGGATATGATTGGAATGGAGCTAGATGAAGAGGAGAAAAGGAGACGCAAAAACGAAGCAAAGTTGGAAAAGTCACACAGGACCAGCCTGCACTCTTTTCGATGCTCAGGAAAATCTACAAAGAATTTTGAAGCAAGGCCTGAGGCATTGGAAAGTAGACATCCGTAGCTTTCCAACGGTATATGGTAGGCCCAAAGACGAGTCCGTATTAGGGAGATACAGCCCGCGCAAGATCAGCAAATAATTCTGTCCGGGAATTACAAACTGGAGGGGCAGAAGTGCAATTTCGGCCATATTTCATTAAAAAGCGTGCCCAGACCTTGGGGAACGCATTCTCAGACCTAAGAAGAGACGAGAGGGTGCTGGAGAAGAGGGAGGAACGCTAGGTAGCACGAGGTGCATGAAGAACGACGCCGGAGTCGCCGGAACGCGAATTTCGTCACGAGTTTGACTATCCCTCCTATCTTTTCTATCGTTTCTCAATACTATGAACTTTTTATCTATTATTTTAAGCATATTTGAGTAGTTTTCTTGGCTAGGCTCTATGGAGAGCCTAGGGTTTTGTTAGACACCTTTTCCGGATTTGTTTGTTTGATTCACGCTTATGGATTCATGTGACGGATTGATTTTATCTCGTTTGATGGATTGTTGAACTTGCACTATTGATACGTGCTTGGTAGGATATGAATGATCATATGAGATGTTTCAATACATATTGTGTTATCTTAGCTTAAAGTAATAATGAATTTGCTTCTTCTAGTATTCTTGTTCTTAATATTATGTTAACCTAGAGTCATGAACTAGGGTAGCGAATTGGTGAAAGATCGATGGACTGACAGGTGAAGATTGATTAGCTTATGAATCTAGGATTGCTAGCAACCCCGTATCATGATGGACCGAAAGGAGAAGTGTTAGGGTTTGGATCAACACGTAGGATTAATCTTAGTGCTTGTTAGGTGATATAGTTTATGGATCGACAGATGACGACTATTGAACTTAGCATAGGCTTACATGAGACTGAGAGGAGATTGTAAGTAGTAAACGTGATCAAGAGCATATTCAATATTACATGTTTCAAAGCAATATCCGGAATTGTCTACTGCCCTAGGTGATCCATAGATCGCCTAGTCTTTATTCTTAGTTAATCAAACCTTTGTTTAGTTATAAAAATCCAAAAATATTGTCTTTTAGTTAGTTTAATATAGTCACTTGATTGGGGGTGACAACTGCTCAAATCAACAATTTTCCTCCTGTTATTTCAATTACACTCTTTAGATTTAATCTCTAATTAACAATAAATCTACTATCTGTCCTCGTGGGATCGACAACCTGAGTTTCAATACTCACACTTTATTACTTCGACCGTGCACTTGCGTATACACGTAAGAAATCGTGTCACAGACATCATCACATGATAAAGGACGCGACATAGTAATTGTGTACCTTTTGGTTTGGGAGATCACACGAAGAATATTGTCCTCGTCTCTACGGTTGATCCACGTCTAGAGGTGAGATCTAGATTCTTCCTTCTCAAGTACTAGGTTTGACCGGAGGAAGAGGGAAGAAGGAATCAAGCAACCAAAGGAAGAAGAGAGGGTTCGGACCTTTCTTTGACCCGACGGGAAGCGGCGGACGTCTCTAGCTTTTTCTTGCTCTCTCTTTTGCTCTCTCCCACTCTCTTGTGTTATGTCTAATAACATTAGTGGGAAGGAAGCTAGAGCCTCCTTTATATAGTTCAACAACTCCTTGTTAACTACATAAAGGTCCCTCCTAGTTCTACATGAACTTGGATTAGTCCCTTCCTTGCGTATTAGTCCTACTAAGTTTGCAAGGTGTTGAAAGTGATCCTTCTTATTAATTAATTATATTAATTAATCCCAAATCTAGTTCCACTCCATTTGACGTGTGACCCCATAGGTTTCTACTTTGTTAGTAGTAACTTATTACTAACATGGAGCGGTGTCTAGCAACACATCCATGCCACCCAACTAATAGAAATAGTCAGTGACCCCGACAAACCACTTGTGCCCAATATCTCATATTGCACCATCCCTTTGTTTCCATATCCGGATTGGACACGAGACATAAATAGTCACACTCGTATATTCAATACATAGTTCAACGATCCCTGGAATATGCTTATGCTAGCAGATAACATCAATATCTCCATATTGATTTATCTGAGTCTGGCCAAACATTCAATAAGCCTTGTCCCTAGAGTGGCCGTGGATATTTACTCCCATTATGTGGGAGGGACAAATCCTTTCTACATCACTACGATCTCTATTGCTTCCTATCATGACCGATAGTTATCTTTATGATTACCCAGTTACGGTGTAACGTTTGATAACATCAAAGCACGATATTTCACAACTAGAGTATCTTGTGACTTCAAGTATAAGGATTGCAATATTTTTAGCACTACGAGAAGCGATTGTAACTTAACATAATCTAATGTATCATTCTCGTTGTGGGTCGATCCAATATGCCATTACTCCTAATGCATACCCATGTGTTAGATTTGATATCTCCATATCAATCTACACACATACTATTCTATATTTGAACGTCCTATTAATCAATATAGTGGACTAGGGATATTTAAGATAAACAACACATTGTATCTCAGGACTTCATTATATTAAATATCACAATAAATAATAAATGTATATTCTAGCCAATAACAATGTTCATACTAAATATTAGATTGCCTATAGGGCACCTATTCCAACAGTCTCCCACTTGCACTAGAGCCAATCTGGTGCATCTCGTATGCCTATAGATCTGGCATGCCCTTCATGCCTTCGCTACGCAAGAGGTTTTGTGAGTGGATCTGAAAGATTGTCATTCGTTGGAATCTTGCACATATTCACATCTCCTCGATAGATCATATCACGAATAAGATGGAATCTCCTAAGTACATGCTTTGATTTCTGGGGTGATCTTTGTTCCTTGGCTTGTGCGATTTCCCTAGAGTTGTCACAGTACAAATCTATGGGATCCACGATGGTAGGGACCACATCGAGATCAGTGATAGCTTCTTCATCCAAACTGTTTCTTTTGCTGCTTCCGCAACAGCAATGTACTCTGCTTCTGTTGTAGAATCAGCAAATTCCCTTGCATGGAACTTTCCAGCTCACAGCTCCTCCATTCAGGAAAAACACGTATCCAGACTGCGATTTGTTGCCATCTTTGTCGGTTTGGAAGCTTGCATGAGTGTAACCGATTACACTTAGCTCTTCCTTACCTCCAAATATCAAGAACACATCCTTAGTTCTTCTCAAGTATTTTAGGATGTTCTTGATAGCAATCCAGGGACTCTCACCCAGATTGGACTGGTATCTGCTCACCATATTCAACGTGTATGATACGTCAGGTCTAGTACATAACACGGCATACATGATGGATCCTATGGTAGAAGCATAGGGTATCCTACTCATGCGCTCCTTCTCAATGTCATTGGAGAGACAGTCATTCTTGGAACGAGTGACTCCATGCGACATTGGAAAGATTCCATTCTTGGAATCTTGCATGTTGAACCTCTTCAACACCTTGTCAATATATGTACTTTGACTTAGGTCGAGAAGCTTTCTAGATCTATCCCTATAGATCTTTATACCAAGTATATATGCTGCATCTCGTAATTCCTTCATTGCAAAACACTTTCCTAGTCAATCTTTAACAGACTGCAAAGTAGGAATGTCGTTTCCAATTATTAGTATGTCATCCATATACAAGACCCGAAACACTACATTGCTCCCACTAACCTTCTTGTAAACACAAGGCTCATAGTCGTTCTTGATGATGCCAAACTCTTTGACCGCGTCATCACAATGTCGATTTCCGCTCCTAGAAGCTTGTTTTAATCCATAAATGGATCTTTGCAGCTTACAAATTTTATCGGCACTCTCTAGATCCTCAAAACCCTCCGGTTGTGTCATGTACACATCCTCGAGGAGGTTCCCATAAAGGAACGTTGTTTTGACATCCATCTGCCAAATCTCATAGTCATAGTATGCTGCAATAGCAAGTAGGATTCGAATGGATTTAGTCATGGCGACTTGTGAAAAGGTATCATCATAGTCAATACCATAAATCTGTCTATACCCTTTGGCTACCAATCGCCCCTTATAGGCAACTACCTAGCCATCCATGTCAGTCATCTTCTTGAAGACCCACTTGCACCCTATAGGCCGAGCCCTTCGGGTGGTTCCACCAAAGTCCATACTTTGTTTGTGTACATAGAACCCATTTCGGGTCTCATGGATTCTAGCCACGTTAGATTCTGGGCCATTCATAGCCTCCCCGTAGGTTGCAGGCTCATCATCCACGAGTAGTACGTCATCGGGCTCAGTCACGAGAATTCCGTACCTCTCTGGCTCATGACGCACTCTACCTGATCTACGGAGTTCCTGTTTTACCTGAACAGGTTGCTCCACAACAACTTGTGGTTCCTTTTCATGTTTCTTCATCGAATCAGTGATTTGTGGTTCTTGAATCTCTTCAATTTCTACAGCCTTCCCACTTTCTTCTTTAGAGACAAACTCTCTTTCTATAAACCCGTCGGTCCGAGCAACAAACACTTTGTTCTCGGTAGGATTGTAGAAGTAATATCCTTTAGTTTCCTTAGGATATCCCACAAATTTACACTTATCCGCTTTGAGCCCGAGCTTGTCTGTTTGTAAACGCTTTTACATAGACATCGCGGCCCCAAATCCTCATAAACGACACTATGGGACTCTTCCCAGTCTATATCTCATATGGTGCCTTCATTAAAGATTTAGATGGAACACGGTTAATGGTAAAAGTTTTCGTCATTAGAGCATGTCCCCAAAATGATATCGGAAGATCCGTTTGAGACATCATAGATCGCACCATATCTAATAGTGTGTCATTCCTCCTCTCGGACACGCCATTCCATTGTGGCGTTCCGGGTGGAGTGAGGTGGGATACTATCCCACACTCTCTAAGATAATCATCAAACTCTTGGCTTAAGTATTCTCCTCCACGATCCGATCGTAGAGCCTTAATACTTTTACAAGTTGCTTCTCTACTTTATTCTTGAATTCTTTGAACAATTCAAAGGATTCGGATTTGGACTTCATAAGGTATACAAATCCATATCTACTGAAATCATCAGTAAACATAATGAAGTAGGTGTAATCACCTATGGCAGGCGTGGGGAATGGCCCGCATACATCGGTATATATGAGTGCCAATAACTCACTAGTCCTCTCACCTTTCTTATTGAAAGGGGACTTTGTCATTTTTCCAAATAAACAATATGCACATGTCTCATATGATTCCAAATCAAATGAGTCTAGAAGTCCATCTTTATGGAGTCCAAATATGGCCTAAACGACAGTGCCATAGATATGCAGGATTTAAATCATTAGTTTTATATCCTTTTAGTATGGCCTAAACGACAGTGCCATAGATATGTACGACAGTTTCTCATTTATATGTCCTAAAAGACAGTGTCATAGATATGTAGGATTTATATCATTAGTTTTAATCCTTTTAGTATTTATGTTATAGATTGGACTATTTAGATCAAGGATATATAATCCATTAGACAAATGCGCAATACAATAGTGCATACTATCAAAATAAATTGAGCAACACTTGTCCTTTATTGAAATAGAAAAAATCTTCTCGTCCAAAAGAGAAATGGAAATAATGTTTCAGCTCATAGCAGGCCCATAAAAGCAATTGTCTAATTCTAAAATAAGTCCAGAAGGCAAAGATAGCTCATAAACGCCTGCAGCTAATGCAGTAACTCTTGCTCCATTCCCGACGCGTAGATCTATCTCCCCTTTAGCCAATCTTCTAATTCTTTTCAAATGCTGCACATTTCGGCAAATGTGAGAATCACATCCAGTATCCAATAGCCAAGATGAAGAAATAGAAAGATTGACGTCTATAACATAAATACCTGGTAGTGGTGGAATCACTATTCCAAGCTTCTTATCCTCCAGATATGTAGGGCAATTCCTCCTCCAGTGACCTCGACTGGCTGCAGAAGTGACATTCACCTTTAGCCACTCCTCCACTAGGCTTTAGGGCTTCCTTGGATTTCGCAACTGTCTTGCACTTTTCTTTGGATGTGGAGGCAAATCCTTTGCCCTTCTTCTTATGCACCATCATTATGGCCTTGGCCTTGCCTTTGTTGACGCTCTGTTCAGCTGTCTTTAGCATGTTCAACAAGTATGGCAGAGTCTTACTAATCTCGTTCATATTATAGTTCATGATGAACTGATGATAACTGTCAGGCAACGATTGCAAGACAAGATCAGTTGCCAAATCTTGGCTAAGTGGGAATCCCAGCCTCTCAAGGTTCTCAATGTACCCGATCATTCGGAGTACATGAGGCCCTACTGGATTCCATTCTGCAAGACTACTCTTGAACAATGCTTTAGACACCTCATAGCGCTCATGCCTTGCCTGTTCCTGAAATAGTTGTTTCAAGTGTATGATCATATCATAGGCTTTAATATTCTGGTGCTGCTTCTGAAGCTCAGGAGTCATGGTGAAAAGCATGAGGCAAGTCACGTCATTAGAATCATCATTATGTTTCTGACGTGCCCTTACATCCGCTAAAACAGACTCATTCTTGCGGTGGGGCTGGAATTGGAGTGTCCAAGACGTACTTCTTCTTTTCTTGCTTAAGGACAATCCTTAAGTTTCTCTACCAGTCAGGGAAATTTGTTCCAGACAGTTTATCCTTCTCAAGGATAGAGCGTAGGAATGAAGTCGATGCGTTGTTGTTTGCCATTCGGAATTCTACAAAATGAGAAATGTGCAATTTTAGTATTTTGAAAAATTTAACTATGCGTTGTTGTTTGCCAGACAGTTTATCCTAATTGGATAGTTTTTAAGTTAGAGGTGTTTAAAAAAAATGAATTTAGAGATGTTATTCGAAAATTATATTTACAAATGTGGTGAAAAAAGAAATTAAAAAAAAAAAGACTTTTAAGTTAGGAATGTAATTGAGAAAAATTTCTCTCCTATTAGTTATGAATGTCCAAGAAGAGGGGGTACTTAATGATGTCCAAAGAGAGTGGGTAGTTAGAGATGTAATAAGTGAGTGAGATTTAATGGTGGAGATGGGGTTGATTTAATCTAATGATTGAAAATTCAAAAGATAGTTAAACCATGCTATTTTATAATATAGATTAAACAATGGCTAGATAATCAAATATATCTCCCACTATTTTTCTCGGATTAATAGCCCTCACCATTAATGCGGAAAATATCATAATATTTTTTAGTAGATTTAAGATCCCTTTTTCACTTCTTCTTGAGCTTTTGCTTTGGCAAGTCACCCAAGAATAGGTTATTTAGGTAGGAACCATTCCAATTGAATCCCATGCAACTCTTGGTCCAATTAGGTGAATAACTCTTTATTCTTTATCCTATGGATAACGCGTAATTGTCGTGCCTCTAGGTTTATCAATCCAATTGAGTCTTACCCAGTTCCGTCCAACCTCTTGCTTCAACATGCACACATTACAAGCTTGTGTCGTCCGCCACACCATGGTTAATTAAAATCACCTTGCTTTGGCAAGCCCGAATTTTAATAAACCCTGATCATGAAGGGTGTTTTGGTAAGAGAGGGCAAAATGCAATATTTAATTGAGGGATTTAATTTTCTTAATTTGTTATCAACATGATCTACTTATTTGGATTGGGCAATCCACAATAAAAGACCATCCTTGTTTATTATTATCTTGTTAGTCTTTTTGCTAGTATCGTCATACACCCAAAAATATATAACAAGACATAAATAACAAACATCCACAAAAATAAAAAAAACGTGCATGGATATGGCCGACTAAGATATTATCAAGCCAATGATAATATCCAATTTCCCTAAAGTGACAAGCTCATCTCCATGCGCTCCACCATACCCGCGCGCCTAGGGGTGTCTTCTTTGTCTTTTGGCTTCTTTGGTTCTCCGGTCTTCTTCTCCATGCTCTTGGATATCATCTAAATATTTCTAATTCTAGTCTAACATTTAAAATAAATAAATAATAAAAGCCTCACATGTTGAGGAGAAAAGATGACTCGCAGGCCGTAAAACCTAATTAATTATTACATTAATTTGATCAGCTCGCAGGCCGTAAACCAAACCACAAAGCAATGAACATCCACAACCTAGGCTATATCCATCCACCATGCAAGAAAGCAAATAATACAGTTAAAACCAATTTTTAACGCGCTTGTTCAATTTTAATTGAATTTGGTAATTAGGGTTTCAACGGTCCAAGGGGTCCAACCTAAGCCTAGGCCGAACCCCAAGGACCGCCGCCCGCCACGTGGGCCCGACCCAAGGCAGCCGCCCAATGTGACCCGCGGCCTTGCTTGGAGCGCAAGTAAGGGGAGCGGACGGCTAGGGTTTCGGCCCTAGTCTCCTTCCCTTATTCCTTGTTGCCCAAGTTTGTTGTTTCCTTTATGTATGTTTCCATAAAATTGTTTCCATAATTGAAAATCATTTTCAACTATGTGCCCATGAACCCTAATTTTCAAGAACCCAATTATTCACATCCTATGTGATTAAACTCACCAATTCTAACATCCAATCTTAGATTAGATCTTGTTTATATTGAATCAAATTCAATTTGCATCTACTATACCAATTAATTTCAGTTTTTGAGTATGAATAACAATACGGTGTATAAACTGAAATCGTAACACATAAAATCATGTTATGCACTACGACATGTGGCTCTGATACCACTGTTGGGTTTCGACCTAGGTAACTCATCGGAATACCAAAAATTTAATCCTACTCGAAGCCCACCAAGGATCACATGAAGAGACATCATAACATGATAAAGGACATAGTAATTGTGTACCATTTGGTTTGGGAGATCACACGAAGAATATTGTCTTTGTCTCTATGGTTGATCCACGTCTAGAGGTGAGATCTAGATTCTTCCTTCTCAAGTGCTAGATTGGACCGGAGGAAGAGGGAAGAAGGAATCAAGAAACCAAACGAAGAAGAGAGGGTTCGACCCTCTCTTTGACCTGACGGGAAGGGGCAGACGGGCTAGGGGTGGACGCCTCTAGCTTGTTCTTGCTCTCTCTTTTGCTATCTCCCAGTCTCTTGTGTTATGTCTAATAACATTAATGGGAAGGAAGCTAGAGCCTCCTTTATATAGTCCAACAACTCCTTGTTAACTACATAAAGGTCCCTCCTAGTTCTACATGAACTTGGATTAGTCCCTTCCTTGCATACTAGTCCTACTAAGTTTGCAATGTGTTGCAAAGTGATCGTTCTTATTAATTAAGCATATTAATTAATCCCAAATCTAGTTCCACTCTATTTGACGTGTGACCCCATATGTTTCTACTTAGTTTGTAGTAACTTATTACTAACATGGAGCGGTGTCTAGCAACACATCCATGCCACCAAACTAATAGAAATAGTCAGTGATCTCGACAAACCTCTTGTGCCCAATATATCATATTGTACTATCCCTTTGTCTCCATATCCGGATTGGACACGAGACATATATAGTCACACTCGTATATCCAATCCATAGTTTTTCGGTCCTGGGAATATTCTTATGAAAGTAGATAACATCAATATCTCCATACTGATTTATCTGAGTCTTGCCAGACATTCAATAAGCATCATCCCTCGAGTGGCCATGGATATTTACTCCCATTATGTGGGAGGGACAAATCCTTTCTACATCACTACGATCTCTAAGCTTGCTTCCTATCATGCCCGATAGCTATCTTTATGATTACCCAGTTACGGTGTAACGTTTGATAACATAAAAGCACGATATTTCACAACTAGAGTATCTAGTTACTTCAAGTCTAAAGATTGCAATATTATTAGGACTACGAGAAGCGATTGTGACTTAACATAATCTAATGTATCCTTCTCGTTGTGGGTCAATCCAGTATGACATTACTCCTAATGCATACCAATGTGTTAGACTTGATATCTCCATATCAATCTACACACATACTAGTCTATATTTGATCGTCCTATTAATCAATATAGTGGACTAGGAATATTTAAGATAAACAACTCATTGTATCCAAGGACTTCATTATATTAAATATCACAATAAATAATAATTGAATATTCTTGCCAATAAAAATGTTCGTACTAAATATTAGATTTGCTCTAGGGCACCTATTCCAACAGTAGTGAAAGAGTTTAGCTTCATCATAAACGAAGATGAGTCTTGTGTCTACAAGAAGGTTAGTGGGAGCTCTATAGCTTTTCTGGTCTTGTATGTTGATCACATACTACTCATTGGAAATGGCGTTCACATGATGCAATTTGTTAAAGATTGGCTAGGAAAGTGTTTCTCAATGAAAGACTTAGGGAAGCAGCCTATATACTTGGTATAAAGATCTGTAGAGATATATCTAAAAGACTCCTAGGCCTAAGTCAAAGTACATATATTGACAAGGTGTTGAAATGGTTCAACATGCAAGATTCCAAGAAGGGATTCTTGCCCATGTCACATGGAATTACTCTTTCGAATAGTGATTGTCCTTCCAATGTGATTGAGAAGGAACACATGAGTAGAATTCCCTATGCCTCGGCCATAGGATCTATCATGTACGCCATGTTATGTACTAGACCAGATGTGTCATATGCCTTGAGTATGACAAGAATATACCAATCCAATCCGGGTGAGAGTCACTCGATTGCAGTCAAGAACATCCTAAAGTACTTAACAAGAACTAAGGATGCTTTCTTGATATTTTGCGGTGAGGAAGAGTTGCGTGTAATGGGTTACACGGATGCAAGATTCCAAACCGAAAGAGATGATTTTAGATCGTAGTCGGGATATGTGTTTTGCCTGAATGGAGAAGCGGTGAGCTGGAAGAGATCCAAGAAAGAGTTGGTGGCGGATTCTACAACAGAGGTTGAGTACATTATTGCAAATGGCGCAGTAAAGGAAGCAGTTTGGATCTTAGAATTTTTTTCTGAACTTGGTGTGGTTCCTAGCATTGCAGATATAGTAGATTTGTACTGTGACAACACTGGGGCGATCGTGCAATCATCGGAGCCACGATCATACCAGAAATCCAAGAACGTGCTCAAGAAGTTTCATCTTATTCGAGATATTATTGATAGCGGAGACGTTCGGATATGAAAGATTTCTACAGATGAGAATCTATCAGATCCACTTACAAAGCCGCTTGTTCAGTGGAAGCATGAAGGGCACACTAGGATCATTGGCATAGGGGATGCATCAAATTGGATCTAGTGCAAGTGGGAGACTGTTGGAATAGATGCCCTAGAGGCAATCTAGTTTAGTATGAATTTATTTTGGCTAGAACATTCATTGTATTATTTATTGGATATTTAATATAATGAAGTCCTTAGATTTACAATTGTGTTGTTTATCTTAAATATCTCTAGTCCATTATAATTATTAATAGGACAATGATCTATAGACTAGTATGGGTTGGATTGATATGGAGATATCATGATCCAACACATGGGTGTGCATTAAGGGTAATGGAGCACGGGATTGACCCATCTCCGAGAAGGCTACATACATCTTATGTAAAGTCACAAGCCCTTCTCGTGGTGACAACGGTATTGTCATCGTTAGACTTGAAGTCACTAGATTATCTAGTTGTAGATAATAGTGATTTTGGTAGCGTCAAACGCTACACCGTAACTGGGTAGCTATAGAGGCGTGTACCGGATATAAAAAGAAGCAAGCTTAGAATTCGTAGTGGACGTAGATAGAATTTGTCCCTCCCACATTACGGGAGAAAATATTCGAGGCCACTCTAGGGATAGTGCTTATGGAATGTCTAGCCATACTCAAATAAATCAATATAGGATATTGATGTTATTTGCACGAATAAGGCTATTCCCAGGATCGAGAAACTATGGATTGGATATACGAGTGTGACTTGTATGTCTCGTGTCCAATCCGGATATGGAGACAAAGGGATGTGACAATTACTTGCACAAGGTTTGTCGGATAACTATTCTATTAGTTGTCTAGAATGGATGTCTTGCTAGAGACCGCTCCTGTAATACCCCGTAAAATTTGACAAGGGCAAAATAGTAATTTGAATAGATGAATATAGAACTTAAATTTAAAAAATAATTAAATAAATAAATAAAGTTTGTCAAAATATAGTATTTATAGACAAGAACTTCTTGTAGAATTTTAGAAACTAATAAGTTTGTATTCGTATATAAAGACACGGGAAATTTATGTATTATTACACATATTTACGCATGTACGACTACCGCGAAATTAGTGTGTGAGCCACACTTAATTACCCAACTTTTTGGTAGGCCAACCACACAATATAATTTCTGAAATTGTCTTCTACCTCTCAAACTCATCTCCTTCGGAGATTTTTCTCACCGCCACCAACATCACTATCACCGCCTCCATCATCATCATCCACCCATCCTTTTTGTCCCATATGTAATGAGTCATCACTAGCATCATCATCACCTTAATATTTATCTTCTCTTCACCTTCATCTTCTTTGTCTTCACCTTCTTCCCGCGGCCACAACCACACCACCACCATCACCACCACCGAGAGACAACCACCTCCATCACTCTCTTCTCTAGATCTGTTCTCTCTCTCTCTCTCTCTATATATATATATATATATATATAAATATATATATATATATATATATATATATCTTACACTCTGCTCTGCCCATAACAGAGCACAACAGCGGCAGTGGCAAAAAGCCGCCACCACCACCGCCTCTTTTCGCGACGGGAACAACCACCTGGAGACACCTCTTCAATTCTCCCTCCCTTCCTTGATTTTCCCTCTGTTTCAACCTCAAATAAAGAGAAATAGACTGAAAACAGGAGCCAACTTCGCTGTAAAAACAGATCAGCAAAACCAGTCACCGTCGGCCACTATTTTTGCCGACGGGAAGCTTGGCCCAAGCAACCCAACAACACCCGCCTCTCCAAATTGGCACCAAAAGACTCCTAGAGCTCCCATGAGACGAAAACAGGTCCCAACCGAAGCTAGGAGGTCCTCCATCGTCGGCGACGAAGAGCACCGCCGTGAGCCACCGTCGGCGAATTCGTATAGCTTCGTTTCTTGACCGATTTCGGCCATTCTTGGCCTAGGTATGCTCTAAATATCGCCGTGATTTCATTTAAACAATCAAAACCGTATCTTGAATGCTCGAATCCACGTTTATCTTGATGAATTTGATGTTCTTGTTAAAGGGGGTCAAAGTGTCTTTTCCCCAAACTGTTTATAGCATGATAATTATATTAAGGGGGTAGCTGTTTGTATATGTGAGAACTTAGTGGGTAGTATTTCATGTTAAATAAACTGCCATGTGAGTAGGATGGGGGTCATTGCAACTCCGTATTAGCAAATTGTTGCTACCAACTAGATAGAACCTATGGGGTCACACGCTATATAGAGTTGAACTAGATTTGGGAATTAATTTATATATGATTAATTAATTAGAAGGATCACTTTTCAACACCTTGCAAACTTAGTAGGACTAATTTGCAAGGAAGGGACTAAACCGAATTCTAGTAGGACTAGAATGGGTCCTTTAGGTAGTTGGCAAGGATTTGGTGGACTAGATAAAAGATTGTCCTTCCTTCCTTCCCTCACTTATGACACTATTGTTCATAACTTGAGTGGGAGAGAACAAAGGATAGAGAGCAAGCAACAAGAAGGACGAACCGACCCCCTTGCGCCGCCTCCTACCCGTCGGCCAACGAGGGAAGCCGAATCCTCCTTGTTGCCTCGTGTTGTGTGATTTCTTCTTCCTCTTCCTCTGGTCCAAGGACGATCTAGATGTCAACTCTAGGCCTGGATCAACCGTAGATACGTGACACAATTCACGATACAAGTCATCACAGGAAAAACCGTAAGGTGTGTAACATGATTATTCCTTTACCATTGTTATGATTCTCTTCCTGTGATCCTTGGAGGGTATTGAATGGATAAATTATTTTTCCGCTGCGTATCTATGATGAAAACCCTGCAAATATGATCATACATTTGAGACAACTCATTGAAGAGTAATCAAGGCGTGAGCGGTATCAAGTATCTAAGGCACTGTTCAAGTGTAGTCTGGATCAAGTATCCCAAGGAAGCTGTTTGGATTAATAAGTTCATCACTAAGCTAGGTGTGGTTCCTAGCATTGCGGATCTTATTTCGTTGTATTGTGACAACAGTGGGGCGATCGCACAAGCCAAGGAACCCATGTCACACCAGCAATCCAATCACGTACTTAGGAGATTCCATCTTATTCGAGAGATAATCAATAGAGGAGATGTGAAGATATGAAAGATTCCAATATACAATAATCTTTCAGATCTAGTTACAAATTCATTATTTCAACGAAAGCATGAAGGACCCACTAGATCTATAGGCATACGAGATGCACCACATTGGCTCTAGTGCAAGTGGGATACTGTTGGAGTAGATGCCCTAGGGGTAGGACTGCAACTCGGACGGGTTGGGCGGGCTGACACCCTTGTCCAAGCCCAAGCGCGAGTTCTTTCAGGGTTGCCCAAGCCCAGCCCAACCCGGGTCAGGAGCATCGCCAGCCCGTCCAAGCCCAAATCCAAACAAACCAATTCGGGTTCGGGTTGAATTCGGGCTAGCCCATTAAACTAAATAATTAACATAGTTGTCACACTCAACACAATTAAAATTGTCTCTTAAATTTAAGTTAAGTTAATAACTTACTAATAAAAATAGATACCGAATGTAGACACTTCAATTTCTTTTTATTTAAGACTAAAAAACAATGACTGTATATTGTTAGGGTGAATTAAAAAATTATCCATTTATACAAGAGAATACTAAATATTTTGTGAAAAAAAAAAAAAATTATTTAAGAACATAAATATCACTGATGGTTAATCGAAAATAATAGATCATTTATAAATATGCTATGTAATACTCTCCAAATATAACATATATAGGTAATGAGTATACAAATCGGGCAATTCGGTCTAGCCTGTAATTTAATATACGTACCCAAGTCTGGCCCTAATTGCTGTTCGGGTTGAGAATTTTTGCCCAAGCCCGTCCAAATTACTCAAAACATGTGCCCAAGCCCGACTTTAGTCCGGGCTGGGTTCGGGTTGGTCGGGTTCAGCCCGTCCAAGTTGCACCCCTACCTAGAGACAATCTTATTTTAATATGAACATTATTTTTGGCTAGAATATTCATTTATTATTTATGGAGATATTTAATATAATTAAGTCCTTAGGTTACAATTGTTGTTTATCTTAAATATCACTAGTCATGTATACTGATTTAATAGGACGATCACTATAGACTCGTATGTGGGTAGATTGATATGGCAATAGTAAGTCTAACACATGGGTATGCATTAGGCGTAATGGCATACTCGATTGACCCACTACGAGAAGGCTTCATTAGATTATGTCAATATCACAAGTGCATCTCATAGTGACAATGGTGTTGTAGTACTTAGACTTGAAGTCACTAGATACTCTAGCTGTGAAATATCATGTTTTGATCTCCTCAAACCTTACAATGTAACTGGGTAACTATAAAGGCGGTAATCGGACATGATAGGAAGAAATCTGAGAGAAGGTAGTGATGTAGAGAGGATTTTTCCCTCCCACATGATGGGAGAAAATATCCAGGACCACGCGAGGGGTAGTGCTTATGGAATTTCTGGCTAGACTCAGATAAATCAATATGTGATATTGATGTTATCTGTACAAATAAGCCTATTCCTAGGATCGATAAACTATGGATTGGATATACGAGTGTGAAATTTATGTCTCGTGTTCAATCCGGATATGGAGACAAAGAGATATATCCAACACGGTAACCATGGGCACAAGGTTTGTCACTGATGATTTATATTAGTTTGGTGGAATTGATGTGTTGCTAGATACCTCTCAATTTTTATAATTTTTACTACCAACTTAATAGGAACCTACAGGGTCACACAACAAAAGAATTAAACTTGAAATGATGTCAATGAGTAGTACTAATTAACAACTATATGGATCAAAGGAAACACAACCACATGCGAAATTAGTTGGACTAAGTGGCACGGAGGACTAATACGAGTATGGACAAGATTAGTGTTGGGGCAAGTTTGAAGTCAATAAGGAACTTTTAACAATAAAATGGGAGTCCTAGCTCTATTTCACAAGATTTTTCATTGAGTGAAACTACACAAAAAGGAGAGCACCCAAGAGAGGCCGAACCCCCTTGAGGTCGACGGCACCATAGGATTCCGAACCTCCGTGCTCCGTTTTGCGTGATGGTTTCATTCCTCCTTTGACGTAGCTAGCACAAGGCGTAGAGGATATTCCAGTTAACGATCCAAAATGGTTGATACCGTAGAGACGAGGACGCTATTCTTCATTCTGGTCACACAAACCCACAAGGAACACATTATCTCCTTTATCACGTATGATGGCTTAACCTTGTATTCATGGAGGGATTTGATCAAGAAATTTAATTGTAATTCCTATCTGCATCCTACATCAAAACCCTACTGCAGCTGATAGCCTAACGACACCGTATAATCTCCAATTTCTGAACAAGCCCAATAAAGTTGGTCCTCCAATGAGTCTGAAGATATCGGGATTCGTCTTATAACCTCAGAGTCTTCCTCCCAAATGTAGGTTTTGAGCACATTTTCTTCCCATCTTCCATTTTTAGTAAGATTCGAAATCGACCGACAAGCAAACACATGAGCTAGAGTTATAACCTTAAAGCTGTCTCCCCTCGGTAACCATCTAACATGATACAAATTCATGTTGCGCCCATTCCCAACTTTCAACAAGTCGCCTTTTGAAAAATTTCTTCCAAATAGAATGCTTCTAAAAGCGAAGGAAATATTTGGTCTTTCTTCGCCTGAAAGAAGATACGAATGTCTATAAAACCTATGTTTAAGAGTCCTTCCCAATGAACTGTTTGGTTTGTAATGCAAACGCCAAGCTTGTTTTGGTAACATAGCAACGTTGAAGTTGTGAACGTCCTTCAATCCCAAGCAGCCTTTTTTCTTGTCCTCTTTCAATCTATCCCAGCTAATCAAATGCATCTTATTCTCATCCTTTGAATCTCCTTACTAGAAATCTCGAATCAAATTTTCAATATCATCACAGAGGCCCTAAGGAAGTAGGAAACAGCTCATAGCATAATTAGGAATGGCTTGTGTAACCGCTTTAATGAGAAGGGTTGTTCCAGTAATGCTCGGCTTTTCGAGTTGATCAATTCTTCTACTGCAACGAGCATGGGCTCCATATCCCAGCTCAGTTTGGTATACTTGAAATCTGCTCCAAATATTCTAAAATATGTCGAACAAGCAAGTGATGATCTTCTACCCAATTTATGTCGGCATTCTCAATCCCCCGATTAAGTTCCTTGCTCTTCTGATAGACGCTTTACGGTGAAAAAATTTTGTGTTTTTATCCTCGTTACGATGCCGCAACATTCGAGACCATTTTAACAAATTGTTTCTTCTTTAGCAAGCAATTTCGCGATCTAATTTCTACAAACCCTCTTATCCTCAATAATATATTATGTTTGTCGAAGACTCTCAAGCCAAAAAACTTGTTGTCTAAGTTGATCAATTTGGCCCTTTACACTACCGAAAACATCCCTCTTCCAGGTGGCATGTTTAGATGCCGCGGCTCATAGATTGTCATTCAAGTCCCCACCGGTATATCTCCAGCTTATTCATGACCACTGTCACACAATCTTCATTTTCATGCCACATAGCTTTGAACTAGAATCTCTGTTTGATTCTTGATAAAGCAACACTTTTTGCGTCGATCACACTTTCAATTGGGGAGTGATCCGAGGAATCTACAATTAGACGATTCACTCTAGCACACCTGAATAAATCAATCCACCCATCGGTAACTACGGAACGATCAAACCTCTCGCGGATAAAGTGACCCCCTAAGTGATAATTAGGTCATTTAAAGATACTAACTGAAAACCCAAATCACGTAGCTGAATTTGATAGAGTACCTTACGGATAGACTGTGTTTGTTTGTAGGTGACTCCTTTCCCATCTTTCTTTTCGTGACTAGAAACAATTGCATTGAATTCCACTACCACTGACCAAGCATGGTTGCGTGGGCAGAAACGACGAAGAAGTTTATAACAATGTCATCTTTCCCTCCTTACTGGGTCGCCATATACACCCCTGAAACACTAAGAAACTGCGAATAAAAAAATACACAGTACCTTGATTATTACATGTATAACGAAAATCTAACCTCGTACTTCCACATAAGACTAAGCCCACCGTGGTGTTCAATGCAGTCCACAAAAATATTGCATGAAAAACCTAATATTCACTTAATTACCTCCATCTCACTTTTATACTTCGTTGTCTCCATTTAGAAGAACAAGGCCAACATATGCTCCTCACGATGTCGTGATGAGACGTGACTTTGCGAGGGTTACCAAGCCCTTGAATGTTCCAAACGATGGGACTCATTATGCCTGTACTGCCAAAGTCGCATCAAGGGTCTTTTGGGTGACCCCCTCCGTTGTTTGAATCCTGGAACTGGAAACCAGGTGAATTACTTGATGACACGCTACATTACCGCTATTGACATCTTTAACCTTCCTCGCACTAGGCAGTTTTACTCTATACGTCCCTTTGGCATTTGGACTCACCCCGAGGTCTTTAACCTTCATCTTCGAGGGATGCTTCTTAGAGGGCACATTTGGAAATTCTTATTCTTTCCCTGTCGACAATTGAACCTTTTTGGAGGACACTACCACTCCTTTTCCCTTATTTATCTTAAGATTGTCAATTTCAGATGGGTGATTACCCAGTGGGTTATCATGAATGATAATGCTTGATCAAACTACCTATTAGTGTAACCAACTCATCCAAAACTCTGAAATTAAGAGTAAGAGCAAAACTAAAATTTTATGACCTCTGAGTTCTTCACTAAAGACTCCCGTAATGACATTTATGATAGGGTCAAGTTTGACCAAGAATCATTTTAAGAAAAACCTAGTACAGTTAGCTGGATATGAGCGTTAAAACGTTTATTTAACAATTTCTTCAATCAAATACTCAAATGTTGATGCACGACATGACCTCATGTCTCTGTGACAGTTCTATGACATCTGGAGTCCAATGGTTCATTTAGACCTGAATATGATTAATCAGAGTGTATCGGGGGCTAAAGTGTAAACTATTCTAACTCTGGGGACTTAAGTGCAGATATTTGGAACTTAAGACTTACTCACACTTTGGGGACTTGGTAACTCATGACACTGGCCGACTAGGCATAACTGTGGGGGTTCTGGAACAATCAGGGACCTTGCTGATAAGATTGAGACTTCAGGGGGCAAAATAGACATTCTGGGCAAGACAGCTAGGAAGACACCTGCATATGCATTTTACCTATCGAATGAAGACACGTACTAATAAGTATATGTACATTGGTGTGTGTAGATGTTTTCGGGAGAGAGAATCTGCAACGGTGATCAGGAATACTAGGTAGGCTATCGGGTAAGCATATGAATGCTTTTTTTGTTTTTGGAGAGTACAAGATTGGGTGTATGAATGTGCCTGTGAGTAGGAAATATAGAAATCATGGTATAGCAAAAGGCTAATCTTGGACATCTATATATGCACATAAAGTAGGTACGTATTAGAATTGTTCATGATGGTCTTTAATGCTTGATTAAGAATTTATTCTAGTACCCTAGACCCTTGTATGGTCATCACATTCTCCGTACGTCTAGCTGTTGCGGTGGAAGACACTCATTACCCTGTATACGGGCTTTTTAGTCGGTTCATTGCTAGCTCCCGACTGTAGGAAATTAGTACTACTCTCTGGAATGATGACCCAGTAGGGGGTGTGCACACTTAAGGTCTAGTTTGTCTCGTTGGATTAATTGGGATACATGAATGGGGAACTAAATCTAGAATATTCCTAACTGTGTTTTAACGGTTAAATTGAATTGCCGGTACACTAATTTATGTACTATTTGATGTCGGTGAGGTTACTGAGATATGCTTTACAGGAACAAGCATACGTTTAGAATCCTTGCTGAGCTTTTCCAAGCTTAGAGGAGGAAATCTCCTGAGATTCTAGGGGATCGAAGTGTAGTTTCCCTGCACTCTACTAGGAAGGGGTGTTACATGCGTTCTAGTTCATGGAGAGAGCATCGGTCTGGTTTTCTGGTCGCTAGTGTATCTTAATTAAGGTGGAGATTTGTTGGGATTATTCAAACCAAGTGAACTCGGTGAAGGAACAAAGCGGCGAAAAACAAGGAAGCAGGCAGCAGCAGCAGCAACAATCAGCCGATCGTATGACGAGGTCGGCTTCGCTTGGTTTCGATTGTTTCCTTATCTATTTTGTCAATGTTTTCGGGTTTCTTTGGTTACAAGTCAGTAGTCTAGGTCTATATATGGGTGTGTTAGGAATTGTCTTAAATTAAGAGTATTGCATTCACACTTCCAGCAACTAACAAGTGTGAATGAGTGACTCTATGGGCATCATCCATTGTAAGGAAGAATTGAATGGTTGGAGGGCCGCTGTGTTTTTGCAGGCGTATGAAAAATCCCATGGAGACTTTTGGAGAGCCGATTTTGGTGACTTTTGGCCACCGTAATCAATGCTTGTGCAGCTGGTGTTTGGAGCTTGAAAGTCTATAAATAGGCAGCTTCTCAACTCACCAAAATCATCAAAAGCTTCAGTCTTCTCTCTTTAGTTGTTTGTAGTTCCTGCTATCTTATTCCTTCTAGAGTTGAAAAGTGTTAAGGTGAGACTTTGGAGAGGTTATCAAATACTCTTCTTCATCTATTGCAAGGAAGAACTATAATCATTAACTGCCCTCACGTGGAAGTAGGCAATTTACCGTACCACGTATATCTTGGTGTCGTTAATTTTAAGTTCTTTGCTTGATTGTTACTTGTTTGATTCCTCACAACTGGTATCAGAGCAAGGTTGATAATAGTTTCTAAGTTCGAGGCCGAAAAGTTCAATGATAATGGAAATTTTTTCCTATGACAACGAATGGTGAAAGCCTGGCGCAACAAGGCTTGCATAAAGCGTTGCTTGGAATAGCAAAGAAGACACAGATGATGTCCAACCGAGAATGGCAAGATCTTGATGAGCCAGCGGCTGGGAAAATTGAGTTGTGCATCTCAGACGAGGTGATATGCAACTTCAAGGAAGAGAAGATAGCGGTGGTACTTTTGTTAAAGCTTGAGATTCTTTATGATGAGAAGTCTCTCAAACAAGTTGTATCTCAATAACCAACTTTACTGACTTCGTATCAAGGAAGGTACTCCGATACTAGAACACCTTAGTATGTTTAATAAACTCCTTACAGATTTATTATGCATCAAACTGAAACTAGATGAGGAGGATAAGACCTTGTTATTATTGACCTCATTACAAATAAATTATGAGGATCTTATAACCACAATGACATATGGTAAAGATACTCTAGAAATGGAGGAAGTCACAGGTACACTGGTGTACATCGACATCACAAGAAAAAAATCAAGTTCTTCAAACATGAAGAAATTGGGTGAAGGCATAATTGCCTCCACGATGCAAACAAAAAGGGTAAAGGTGATTACTCAATATCACAATCTAGTGGAAAAGTCGTGGTGTATGGAGTGTTTTTTCTGTAAAATTACATGACATATCAAGAAGGATTGCAAGAAGTATATAACATGGAGAATGAATAAAGGAATAGACCCAGGACCTGAATCAGCTAGTGTGACCCAAAGAACAAATGGAGAAGGTGGCGATCTTCTAGTATGTTGTGCTATTTACCCATAAATTCAGATGAATGGATCATGGACTCCAGTTGTTCCTATCACATGTGTCGTAAGAGGGAATGATTATGTGATTATAGATCCATTACTGGAGGATCAGTTCTCATGGGAAATGATTTTGCTTGCAAGACCTTTGGCATCGGAACCACCAAAATAAAGATGTCCGATCGCATGGTTAGGACGCTCGTAGAAGTCAGGCATGTCCCTGACTTGAGGAAGAACCTAATATCCTTAGGTTCTCTCGATTATGAGGTTGCACCTACCAAGCTGAAGGTGCATCCATGAAAGTTACAAAAGTTTATATGGTGGTAATGAAAGGAAAAATGATTGGAAACCTATACAGGTTGGTCAGGAGCATAATGACGGGAAAAGATGCGATTGCAACAACTCCAGACAAAAATGTCGATAGCACTAAGCTATGGCATATGTGGCTGGGTCACATGAGTTCCATAGGCCTTACACAGCTACATAGAAGGAAGTTATTATCGGGAGTCCAAATTTGCAAGATGGATTAAGCAAGATTTGTGTGTTTGGAAAACACCACAAAGTCAGCTTCAAGGCCGCAGTCCACCAGAGCACAAGGATACTCTGCTATGTCCATTCAGACATATGGGGACCTTCACTTATAAAGTCTAATGAAGGGGCAGAATATTTACTTACCTTCATCAATGATTTCTCGAGAAAGGTATGGGTTTATTTTCTCAAACATAAATTTGAAGTATTTAAGAAATTCATGGAATGGAAAGGTCACGTGGAAAACAGTACTGGAAAGAAACTCTGGTGCTTGAGGATGGACAATGGAGGAGAGTATGCATCAGATGAGTTCAAAGACTACTACAAAAAGGAGGGAATCCTCATACACTACACTGATCCGAAGTTCCGGAGCAGAATTGAGTTGCGGAGCGGATAAACCGCACTGTATGTGAAAAGGCGAGACGCATGAGGCCAAATAAAGAATTAGGAAAATTCTTTTGCGCGGAAGCTGTTAACATGGCCTGCCACTTGGTGAGTCTCTCACCATCGGTACCCTTGGCAAGAATACAACACTTAGGGTTTGGTATGACGAACAAGCAGATTACTCAGGGTTGAAGATTTTTGAATGTCCCACTTACTCTCTTGTTGAAAGTGATAAGAGTTCCAAATTAGATGCCAAGTCAAAATAATGCATTTTTCTTGGTTACAAACATGGAGTTAAAGGTTACAAAATATGGAACCCAATTGACAGGAAAGTAATCATCAGGATGAATGTCGTCTTCGATGAAAAGTAAATGATGAATTACAACTAAGTCAGAGTCGAGATTGGTCAACCAACAGAATCCCAGCATCAATCCGAGGTGGAGATGGACGAGCAAGTGGAAGAGAGGGATAAATAAGACTATGAGGAAGTCTTGGAAGATTCACAAGTTGAAGAGCCTTACAGTGTTACGAAAGGCAAACGAAAGAGGAATGTGAAAGTACCTATCAACTATGATTTTGAAGATTTAGTAGCATTTTCTTGGATTACTGAAGATGGAAATCCTTCAAACTTTAAAGAGGTGCTTGAGAATAAGGATAAAAAGAAGTGGCTGCTCTCAATGTCTGAAGAAATGGAGTCACTTAAAAAGAACAATACCTGGGAGCTAGTTGTTCTTCCGAAAGTGAAGAGAGTCATCGAATTCAAATGGGTATTGAGAAAGAAAGAAGGGTCAACATTACACATATGTGAAAAGTTCAAAGCAAGGTTGGTTGCAAAAGGGTTTTTTAGAAGGAGGCAATCGACTACAACGAGATTTTTTCTCATGTAGTCAAAGATTCCTCCATACGATTTATTCTACCTATTGTTGCTATGAATGATCTAGAGCTTGATAAACGAGATGTGAAGAAAACATTCCTACATGGGAGCATCAAGGAGGAACTGTACATGTATCAACCTGAAGGCTTCAAAGTACCAAACCAAGAGAATGAGGTGTGCAGGTTAAGGAGATCTCTTTATGGTCTAAAGATGTCACCTCGACTGCGGTACAAGCATTTTGATTCCTTCACGATGAAAGATGGGTTCAGCAGATTCGACTACGACAGTTGTGTCAACATAAAGAACTTGAACAAAGGTACATGTATCTATATTCTTCTTACGTAGATGATATGTTGATTTCTTCTAAACATATAGCTCAAATACATATGGTGAAGTCAAGTTCGAGGAATGAATTCGAGATGAAAGACTTGGTTCCCGAAAAGAAAACTATAGGCATGGTGGTTCATAGGGACACGGAGCAACGAATGATATGGCTCTTGCAGAAGGGGTACATCGAAAGATTACTACAAAGGTTCTACATGGACAAAGCAAAGCTTGTGTCTACTCCTATTGGGCACACTTCAATTATCACTACAGTGCTACTTGAGAAGCAAGGAGGGTACAAACTACATGGATAAGATACCTTATGCTAGTGCAGTGGGGTCATTGATATATGCTATGGTGTGCACGAGACTAGATATCTCTCATGCTGTTAGTTTAGTGAGTAGGTTTATTGTGAATCCATGAAAGGAGAATTGGGAATATTTCACGTGGATTATGAGATTCCAGAAAGGCTCCAGGGATATGAGCATCATGTATTTTAGGGACACTAAAGAAAAGGAAGTTATGGTCTATGTCGATTCAAATTAAACAGATGATTTGGATAAAAGAATATCCACTACTGGGTATATCTTCATCCTTGGAAGAAATCATATTAGTTGGAAATATACTCTACAAAGTACATTTTCCCTTTCAACAACAGAAGCATAATACATGGAAGTAGTTGAAGCATCAAGGGAAGCATTATTGATTAAAATTTTGGCTAATACTCCTGGCTTGTCACAACAAACAGTTAGCATTCATTGTTATTGTCATAGTTAAATTCATTTAGCCAAAGATCATTTGTTTCCTACAAGAAGCAAGCACATTGATGTAAGATATCACAATATCAAAGAGTGGGTTGAAGAAGAAGAGATCCGTCTCGAGAAGATTGACACTAAGGAAAAACCTGCATACATGCTAACTAAGGTTGTCACTACAGAGAAGTTGGAGTTACGCTCGAACTCCATTAATGTTATTATTAATTAAAGCACAAGGAACCCTATGGAGTGTGAAGGGTATCCCAAACCTTGGGGTACACATAAGGTCAAGCATCAGGTTTCCTATTGGCTCGATGGCTATCCGGAATACAAGCCAAGGTGGAGTTTGTTTGGAATTGTCTTGCATTTAGACTGTTGCATTCACACTTTCAGCAACTAAGAATTGTGAACGAGTGGATTTATCGGAAGCAGACATGGCTACAAAGTCATGGATAGTTTCAGCTATGGTAAGGAAGCATTTAAGGCTTGGAGGGCTACTTTCTTTTTGCAAGCCTATGCTACAGCCCATGGAGACTTCGGGAAAGCTGATTTTGGTGACCTTTGGCCACCATATCAATACTTGTGCAGCTGGTGGTTGGAGCTTGAAAGCCAATAAATACACAGCTTCTCAACTCACCAAAATCATCCAAAGTTTCAACATTTTCTCTTTACTTGTTTGTAGTTCTTACTCTCTTATTTCTTCTATATTTTTAGAGTGTTAACGTGAGAGTTAGGATAGGTTCTCAAATCCTCTTCATCATCTCGTGTAAGAAGACCTATAATCATATGCAGCCCTCGCATGGAAGTAGGCAATTTTTCGAACCACGTATATCTTGGTGTCATTCATTTTAAGTTATTTGCTTCACTATTACTTCTCTGATTCCTTACAGGGTGTAGGTCGTGGATATTATTTGTGGGTGGTCTGGTGTGCATTGTAATCGGGTGATTTCTCTCAATAAACATCGGGTTTTCGGCCGTTGAGGTAGCTAGTATCAAAACTAGTGAACCAGGTTAAATTTGCCTCTTTCTGGATTTTTGTATTCCTTCTTGTCTCGATACTCGGTTTATACCAACCGAGAGTGTTCGCGCAATGTATAAAGCACAGTGCTAAGTTTGTAAGTGCGGTAACTAGTTTTGTTAGTTTTTTAAGTGCTGACTCATCACGGTTAGTTAGAATATTATGTATAAACTCTCTCAGCGATTTCTGTTAGAAGTTTATGAAACTTTCACAATTGTCTTATCTTCTTCCTTGTTCCCTCTCCTCTCTCTTAGACATAGTTTCTATTCATTGTGTTTGTGTCACACGACTCGCTTCCATATCCGTCCCATGTCTCTAGATCTTTTTGTCTTTTTTATGTTGATCTACCATTGCGCTTTTGGCACCACCATTGTCAATGACTGTCGCTGATTCAATTCCTCTAGCTCTGTAACTGTTGTATCCAATCTCAATTCACTAATTCAGATTAAGCTTGGTTCGAAAAATTAGAACATCTGGCGTGTTTAATTAGAAATTGATCTTACTTTGTATGATCTGCTTGACTTCATCCTCGGCCACGGTCCAACAACGCCTCCATTTTGCCTCTAAATTCGATGACTGGTGAACTCAATCTGAATCATGCGTTTTTGGAATGTCGCACCATTGATAAGCATTTCAAGAGGTGCCTTATCATTGCGATTCCGCCTTCTGTACTTACTATGATCATGCATTTGACTCATGGTTGTGAGATTTGGAATAGACTAGCTGCTAAATTTATATTTCTTTCTAGGTCATACTGCAACACCCCCTTCATCATGAGCCGGATAATTTAGAATGCCGAATATGATTTATTCTATCACATCTTTATGCCTCGTTCGAAAGAATTTTGGGTCTATTTGAACTCTATTTATAATGCATGACTCCTTATTAGATACCTTAGTCGAGAAATTGAGAAAATAATGAGTTTTTGTGCTTTACTTCATATATTATTTGTGTTCTTTTGCATGGGAACGGATCCCAAAACATGGTTGGAAGTGCTCGAGAAAGAATAAGGAAAAAGCTCGAGAGAGGAGAGAAGATGAGGTAAAATTGGTAAATTCAAGGAAAAAAATAAGTCACTGATCGACATTTTAGGATACCGCCTTCACGTACATTAGTGAGAACAAATTTAGGTATAAAAGGAGCACTTGTTTCGGTTTCTGGAGGTGCATCAACATCTGGCGCATTCGTTCTTGGGAAATCATGAAACTCGGAGTAGCGTCTAACGATTCTAGTATTGTATATAGTTGCGGAACACCTGGTTCTTGGGGGAGGCGTTTCTATTTATAGGAGACACATCCGCTTCAGGTTGAGGAGAGAATTTACAGGTTCCGGTTCAAGCTGTTGTGAGGATTCAAGGAGAGTAGAGTTGTGTCTTAAACCGAAGCAACCAAGACTCGACGAGGATTCAGGTTGCTAGAACAATTCGAATTAATTTGGAGATTTGTTGGAATAACTCGAATGTTGAAAACATTGGGAAAGAAAAAAGGAATGCCACAAGAGAAACAAAGCTGCAGGTTATGGAAGGGAGAATTTTTTTTCCATGTTTGCATTGTTTGGGTTCACATCATTCAAGTTTGTGCACTATGTGTTCGCACGAATTGATTTTCATGTTCACACGGATTGAGCAATTCGCACGAATTGAAATTGTGTTCGTGCGAATTGGTTTGGGGCTGCTTCTTTTGGTTGGTTTCCTTGTTGCATATAGAAGGTTCCTGGTATACTTGACAACATGTTTAGTGTTCCTTAGTCTATTTAAGGGTCCTAGGTCTTGAATAATCTTGTGTGCGTGTGTGTGCACCGTGATGGTAGTGTAAATCGGGTTCTCTCTCAATAAACGTCAGGTTTTGATTGTGGTGGTAGCTAGCAGATTCATTAGTTTATCCATTAGCGAACCACGTTAAATTGGCGTATCGTTCTTGATTATTTCATTATCGCTCTTGCTCGAAGCCAGGTTATAACAGCGAGAAACACATCTCAGCTGGAGAAACACAAGGGGTCATTTTATGAGAGTCAGTTGGTTGGGCGTGCGAGTTGTTTCATGTCAACGTTTCCTACAAGTGAATTTTTTGTCTTGCCCCGTGCATGTTGGCGATTTGCCGCAGCAAGCACGTTGAATAAGTGTGTTCTATGTTTTCTCATTCTCGTTCGTGTCGTGATAGTACTTAACTTTCTGTTGCATGTGCTTGTTGATGTTATCCTAAAACATTTGAGTCTCCATCTCTTTAAAGATGTATCTTATCCATTGCATTGTCCTCCTCAGTGTTTTATATGTGTTGTTTGTTGGGAATATGCCTTGAATAGGCTCGATCAACTTGGCGAGGAGTTAAGTGACGAAGAGGGGCAAGAAACAAGGTCAAACGGAAGATCAAGACGAACGAAAGGAAGACAAAGAAAAACATAGAACCTCACAGGGTTCAATGAGGTTGCAGGACGTCAAGACCAGGGGCGGAGCCATGTAGGGGCACGTACCCTCCCCCCTTCCCCCCCCCCCCAAAAAAAAATTTCCGAAAACACTAAATAACCCTTAATTTGTAAAAAAAAATGAACAGTATTATATAAAAATATAAAGTGCCCCCTATTTACACACAAATGATAAATTGCTTGGGTGAAAGTCAAAGAGTCGTGGGTTCGACTCCCTCTGTGCGCATTTTAAATTTTTTCCACAAAATAAAAAAACAATAAAATTAAAACGTTCCCAAGAGGTTCGAACTTGGGTGGCCAAAGTCCATAAGGTAGTGATTTACCAACTAAGCTAGATGACTTATATTTTCTTTTGAGATATTTAATGTCTATTTATATTCGAGTAAGAGTACAAATACCTGCAGCCAAATTGTGCCACTCCCCCCCCCTTTCGAAAAATTCCTGCCTCCGCCACTGCTCAAGACCAGGTCGCACGAGCTGGCGTGAGGTTGCACGACCTCTGGGTCAGGTCGCCTACCTCGCCGAGGGCCTAGCGATTTTGAAATTGTTTACTTGTATGTCCTTGGTCGGTGTTGGACGTCTCTTTGAGCACTAACTGTATAGTATGCGTACATAAAGGCTATAGGTCGTGCTCTAGAATTCGCTGGTTGTATTCATAATATAAAAAGGGTTTTCGGACCGCGGATGTAGCTAGCATCGTGCTAGTGAACCACGTTATACCGGTGTGTTCTTGTTCATTAATTATCATTGTTCGTTCCAGGTCATAACACTATTCATTTTACCTGTTTACTTCGACATGTTATATTTGTCTTTCCAAGTCTTGCAGGTGATAAACGTGTTTATGCTTTTTTCATGTGGGAATGAAATTCTTGAACCTCGTTAAACTAAGAAAATTATAACAAAAGCTGAAGCGACAACGTGGGATCATATTATTACACAATGATAAAAAAAAAAAGTACAATAAGCATACGACATGACGTATTAAAAAGTTATCAATATTTGGGTGATAGCAGAAGTTTGTTCACCAATTTCTCAAGATTTCCGAAAGAAGAGCCGAATGAAGCTTGAGTAGTAGACTCCTCAGCCAATTTCTTCCATTCCATGGCCTTTCTCTTCATCTCTTTCCCTTTCCCTCCAACCATCAATTCCCTGACCATAACTTCAACTTCATCTCTCTTCACATCACTATCAATCTCCATACCGATCCCCCATTTGGTACAGCAAAACCAACAGTTGGTTTGTTGCTCCGCGAAAAACGGCCAACAAACCATCGGCACGCCATACGAAATGCTCTCTAAAGTCGAGTTCCACCCAGAATGCGTCAAGAACCCTCCCACCGATGGGTGCGCCAAGACTTGCTCTTGCGGGCACCAACTTGTTAATAATCCTCTCTCTTTAGTCATCTCCACAAAATCCGGAGGAAGAATGGCTGCGTCGCCGGCGACGAGATCTGGCCTAATTACCCACAGAAACGTCAAGTGACTATTGGCAAGTCCCCACGCGAACTCCACCATTTGGTCCGGTGTCATGACTGTAATGCTTCCGAAATTCACGTACACCACTGAGTTGTGTTCCTTGGAGTTGAGCCATTCGAGGCACTCGTGGTCTTCCTTCCAAAGATTTGATCCGATTAGGCTCAGACTACCATCGTCTTTGATTTGATCGGATTGAAAATGCAGGGGTCCAAGGGTGTATATTGTAGGATACATTGGTGAAAGTCCATCAAGAACACCTTGTTCGAGCTCTTGGAATGAGTTGAAAATAATTGCGGAAGCTCTTCGTGCTCGCTCTGTTTCCCCGAGGATAAAATCGATAATGAACTCGTTCGGGTCAGTTGTTCTGATAAAACTCGGGATGTCTCTCAAACGTATGCCTTCCATGCCAGGTATTCCATCCAGTACGGTGTCCAAGTACCCGTTTGTCAAGTAACTAGCATCTGCCCCGTCAATAAAATTAAAATTGTTAGAAAATTGAAATGTCGCACAGCTAAAGTTGGTCCGGTTTTGCCAATGGATACTAGCTCAACCCCCGCATGAGATCTCGCGTTCTAACCTGACTATATGATGTAATTTTAAAAGAAAAAATGTTGGTCTGGTTTTATGGGGGAATGTTTCCAGAGTTAAATGAAATGATTATATGTAAGCTGATTTACCTTTGAGGGGAGAGTAGCCCTTCTCAATGAGACTCCGGTACTGAACGTAGCCCATGAACCCACAAACACTTGTTGTCCAGAAAAGGACTTCAGGGATGCCGAGTTCCTCAGCAGCATCGAGAGTGAAGCTCATGACACCATCCGAAACAATGCACAAGACAGGCGGAACCAAGTCCGATGAATCTGCCTCGTCGTTAAGCTTCGATAAAAGTTTCTTGAAATGAGGCAAGCAAGTCTCCTTAGTGGACTTGCAGAGCGAAGGGATGTCTTGGGTGGCGTCGGCGTCGGACTCAGCGAGTCCGTCGGGGATGGTTTCGAACCGGAAAGAGGGGAGGCCGTCGAGGGCGTGGGGCCCCCGAGATTTAAGGAGGCGTTTGTGGTTGAACTCGGTGTTGACAAAGGTGATATGGAAGCCTCTGTGGTGGAGGAGTTTGGCTAGTTTGAGCATGGGGTTGATGTGGCCCTGTGCTGGGTATGGTATGCACACGGCATGAGGCTTCTGCGCTAACTTGGCCAATGAACCCATCTATGTCTCTCTTTCTGATTGATTGATGATTGAACTCTTTATGTAGAGTGAAATGAATTGATGTAGTGTTGGGTGCTCATACATGGACAATTGGTAGAGCATTATATAGGGGTGTAGGCGCAAGTTGATCGGGCCGGGTTTTCAGTCAACGGTTTCAACATAATAAGATTTTAAAGGCAATGCAAACTTGAGTTTGGGCTCTTTAGATTATGCACCTCGAAAACACAACACCGTCCCCTCAAAAAAGTTACTATCTCTCTTTCTTCTCTTTCAGTGGCTATTGATTTTTTTATTCGTAACTGGGTCATTTAGACTTATAATTAAGTTAGCAAAACTATGTAATTTTTTTTTTAGCAATTTTTTCATAGTATTAAAGAGTAAAGTTTACTCTACAAATCGTGCAAATATTACTAAATTCGTGTATCATTTTGCTAACCAAATCACCGGGTCAAAGTGATTCAGTGAATAGAGTCAAAAAGTTAAATAAGCTGAACGAGAAGAAACAGAGATAGTATAATTCAATATTTACAGATCCGCAAAGATAATTATCTCCTTTACGTGACTTTATTTGGATATAGATTACTTCCAGATGAAAAAAAAAAAATACTCCCTTCATCTCATTCTCAGTGAGTGCATATTATTTGAATGAGTGGCTAACTTGAAATTAACATTCTCCCTTCATCTCATTTAATCTGTCATATTTTATGAAATGACAGGTCTTAATATTATTGTCATAAAGTAAAAAATTATCCATCAATCCACTATATTACCTGCATACGTCTATCTTTCTCATGTTTTAATTTTCAAGAAAAGCTACTTACATGACTAAGGTCATGTTTGGTATCAGCTAAATATATGAAAACTTGTGTGAAAATAATCTGGATGAGAAACACTGGTGAAGTGAAAATTAAAATTTGTTTGGTATGAACTGAAATTATAAATTACTAATTTGATTAAATTTATAAAAATTTAAAGATCTTTATAGTCGATTTCTTGAATACAATTACTTATAAATTAACTCTAATCATGCTAATCTCAAAAACATTTTAAACCTACATTTCTGAGAGATTTTTCAGCTACAAATTTCCAGTTTTGAAGATTTCTGCGATTCTCTGAAGATTATTTTAATCTGCAAATTTTCAGCTTATAAAATTGTATGTCACAGGAAACGAGATAGTCTAAAAAAAAGTTTAATACAACTCGGATTAGATCCTGTAATACCGGACATGCACTAGAGACCGCATTATAAATTTACGTAGCAGTAAGCATCTTTTTTTAAATTTGTGAAAAAAATCAACTAAAATATTAATTTAGGACGGACGGCAATTATTTGACATAAAAGTCAACTTTGCAAGAACCATCAAGTTGAAGAACAAATAAGAAACGTTGTGAACGCAGTCACTGATTATCAGCCGAACGCAGTCGTTGATTATGTTATTCAAGCAATGCAAACTTGATTTTGGGTTCTTACATTAAAATATTATTATATCCCCCGCTCCAAAAACAAAAGAAGAATAATAAGCCTACATGTAACTTACTGGACCCGTAAAGATAAAAGCCTCCTTTCCTTATGTAGAAAGTCAACCTTACATGTAGCAAGAGATATGAGAAGTTTTGAACGCAGTCATTGATCATGTTATTCAAGCAGTACGTCATAGCTTACACAACAATCTGTCACACGGCTCGCTTCCATCTTCGTCCCACATCTCTGGCTATTTTGTCTTCCGTGTGTCGATCTACCATCAGCAACGGAGTCGAAATTGAAATAGCCGGGGAAAATTACTATGTGATGGATATTTTTTACTTCCATTCAGGATGTTAATGTATTTTCTTAATGGTCTTAGTGTAAAATATCTATAATTATAGGGGTTTTAGTAGCGTTTGTAGCTGATTCAATTCCTCTAGGTCTATAAGTTTTATATCCAATCTCAAGTCAGTGATTCATATTAAGCTTGATTCGACAGACTACAACGTACGGCCTGAGTAATTAGAAACTCTTCTTACTGCGAATGATCTTCTTGATTGCACCCTCAGCAACGATCCGCCATTGCCTCCGTTTCTAGCTCCGACAACTTGTGAATCCAATCCCAAACCTACGTTTATGGAACGACGCACCATTGATAAGCATTTCAAGAGGAGTCTGTTAGAAAATTTTATTTTCTTGTAGGCCAAAAAAAAAAAAATATTAATAATTGTGTTTGGGCTATCAAAATAAACAGACTATTAAAGTTATCTACTTTAATAGTTTGGCCCGTAGGACTATAAGTAGCGTGGGTTTTGTAATGTGTAGTAGCCCATTACTAAAATATTAGGGTTACGGGGTACAAATTAATTTAGTTTATAAAGACTATAAGAGTTGTGATCTCCAACACATTCGAATAAAGTAGTCTCATGACACGATCTCAGCAAGTGTACGATATCGTTCTAGTAATAGTGTAGAAAATAAGGGTTGTCGAATCCCAGATGACTTGTCGTGAATTAATTAGTAAGATTAGCTTTATGCGGGCAAGCAATTGAGAGAATTTTCTATACTAATAATTAAAAAGACAAAATAATGACTAATATTGATTAATACGAGAGACGAGTATCGGGATTTTTTATGGATTCACTAGGTTTCCACCGTTAACTAATTACGTTCTGAAACACAGATGATGATTTGATTTGCCAAACGAACAACACTACTTTGAAGATTCCTCAACCAAAGTCTATGTCTATGAATATGAATTGATTCCTCTAACTCACAATTCGGCGACACGCATTATGATCTTGTAATCTACTCAATGTCCATACTCAAATAGGTTGATTCCTCTAGCCTAGGTGTGAATATGTGCTTAATTCAACTATTCGGATAGTTTGTTGCTTCCACTAACATACTACCTAGGATCATCCTACTGCAACGTCTCGCAATAGTAAGATAGATTACGAACATGAATTAAACATAGCATAAACATTCATCAATTATGTTTAAGAAAAACGTGAATCAAATCCTTCGCTAAAACGGCTTCAAACACTAGCTACCATTGAGAAATTCTGATATTTAACTTCGCTACTGAGATTCATGATCAATACGATGAAGTTTATGTTGATTATGATAAACAAAACAACGTAAAGATAAAGAGTAGAGATCAAACGGATGAATCCTCGCTTCCACGACGGGCTCTAGCTCCAACTCGTGCTTTCAATCCTTTCTTTGCGTCTCTCCTCTTAAATGCACGTTCTCGGGTCGTTCTTATAGTTTTAGGATCAATCTAGCTCCATCACTGAAAAGAACTTGCCCAGTGAACACTCCAACCAGGAAGAGGCTGCTCAAGTCAAGGATAAAGGAAAGAAAGTGGTAGTTGAACAAGCTGCTCAAGAGGGAGATGAAGTAGACAGTCGTGATTCAGATGACTTGCTGATAAACCTGAAGAAGAAGAAGAAGAAGAAGAAGAAGAAGAAGAAGAAGAAGAAGAAGAAGAAGAAGAAGAAGAAGAAGAAGAAGAAGAAGAAGAAGAAGAAGAAGAAGAAGAAGAAGAAGAAGAAGAAATCTCCAAATACTGCAACTAAAGACAAGACTGAAGAAGAGACTGCTGGTGTCAATGAAGAGGAACAAGAAGAACAGTACAATGATGAAGACAGTTAGGAAGAAGAGGGATATCAGGATGAAGATGAAGACCCAACCTCATAATCTTGCCTATTATTTCTTTTCCATTCTCTTCTTAAGTTTACTTTTCAAAATTTTCCTAACACTGATCCAACATTTTCTCATTCTTTTTGATGAAAGTCAAAAAGGGGGACAAATCTTAGGTTGTTTTTATTTCTGTTTAAGTGACCTATATTTTGGTCAGTAGGACTATCTGCAACTTATTTGGTTTTTCTGCTTAAAGTTTATTAATAAGTTGGATCTTTTGGAATTTATGTGGTACTGCTATTTGAGCTGTATGCTAATCAGTATTTTTTGCAGAAACTAAGGCTCAAACAGAGTAAGGTTTTGTCTTTCATCAAGGGGGATATTGGAAGGTCACAAGTTTCATGGACTTGAAATACTAAGTTATTTCAAGGCCTTGAACCAGTAGTCAAAGCCTTGAATCAGGTTTCACAGGCTTGAATAGCAGAGCTATTTTAAGGCCTTGAACCAGGATTCAGAGCCTTGAAATTGTCTGTCCTGTATGCATGCTCTAAGGGAGAGTTTTTCTTAACTCTTCTGTTTTGATTCTATTTCTTTCACCCCTATGCTTGATTTGTTAATATTTGATGAGGAAAGACAAACTGTTTTGATATATCTAACATCATTTAATCCATCTGTTTGACTCAGTTTTGCAGGGAAAGTTTATTTCCTAAGTTTGCAGGATTGGTTTCCTAACCTGGCTTTTGCAGGAAAGGAAACATTAAGAAAAGATGATTATGTGATCAATCAAACACTCTTGAGAGCTTCTCAATTTGTTTAAAGACAAGATCACAACAATATCTCTGAATATTATTATCAACTATCCGTTGGAGAAGGTTGTTAAGAGAGTCAAAGTTGTTGCCTACAAAACAGGAATTTGTTGCTGAAAATCTGGGAAGATTTGCAGAGCTTCAAGCTGTATACATAGAGATCATTTTGAAGCAACAAGAGACAAAATTCAACGGGCAAAAAAAAATAGACACATTTTTGGATTGACAAGCATCAAAGAAGTTCATCATTCTCAAAATCCATCTCACAGAAGATCACTACATTCTTCACTGCAGTCTTATACTTCAGTGTTCTTCTGTCTTGTGCTTTATTTGTAGATCATTGTTGTATTACTTTTATCTCTCATTCTCAAGGATTGTTCAAAGTGAACAATACATTCTTAGTTAATCAGTTAGCTAGAGCAGGTACTATATAGTTTAGTGAGAACCACAAGCTGTAACAGAGTAAGACATATCTATGTGCTTGAGATCTAGGGCTTAGCTTTTGATTAATAAGAATTGTGTTGAAAATCCTGCACGGAGATGATCCATGAGATAGAGACGTAGGTCCAAGTGGACTGAACTCTACAAATTCCGTGTCTCATGCATTTACAGTTCATTTACGTACTCGGTTCATATAGCATTCAAACTAGTGTGTTTTCAAGGGTTTGAAACTCTTTTCAAGGCCTTGAAAAAGACTTGTCTGTTTTACTTTAAACTGTATTTATTTCCAAAGGCTTGAAACTGTTTTCAAGGCCTTGAACTGCATTGCTTTTCATCGAAACTCTTGTTTTCCACAAGTTTTGCAAAAATGTGGCATACTCTATCCAACCCCCCCTCCCCCCCCCCCCCCCCCCGTTCTAGAGTATATGTGCTTCATTACTACCTGCATACTCCCCTTTCAGCTCTAACTGGACTGAATCCAAATTCCCAGCGTGAATGGAAGCACATTAGGTTGTTCACCGTATCTAGTCCAAGAGAAGAGTTTTGATTCATTTTGTTTTTTCTTCTCTTCTAATATTTTTACATGTGCATTTAGATCAACTAAGTGTGGGCTTTTTTTGTTAGCTCTTGAAACCGTGGTAAGGGATGGTGGTGTACACTCCCTAACTTCACTTAGGTTAAGGCAGCATACCACATGAAACCAACTCAATACGAAGGTCCACCCCATATTTGAAGAGGCCACAAGCTTCCACTCAAAAACAGACTATTTGACTACTTTTGGACCAAATCCTCCTAGCACACTATATGTACTAAAAGTATACCCAAAAATGCACGTTCCACTTTTCCCTGAATACCCAGGACTTCCTTTCGTGAAACAGATGCGCAAGATACTAAAAAAATATTTTTTTCCCACCAAGTTGCTTCATATTCATTGAGACTCTTTCAATGAACTATCATTGGTTTCAAGCTTCATCAATTGCCCTTAACTCAAAATGTTCAATTTTTATGGATTTTTCACTTTTCAATTTTTTTTCAATTTTCTCATATTTCCATATACTCTATATGCTTTTGGCCAACTTGATTTTTCACAATGATTGGATTGGGGACTCAATAATGTAAAAGTGCAGAACAATGCAAAAATTTAAAACTATCATAATTCGACACTAGCACACAATCTACACTAACCATACTAACACAATACTACACAAAGTCACAAACTACATGTAACAAGCTTAATTCAAGACAAAACATGGCTAGTGAATGTAGAACAACAAACCCACCACACTTAAGCATTTTGTTGTCCTCAACAAATTTAGAAATAAACTAAAAGGTTTCCACGCTTAAATGTGTAGGGTGGATGTCCACCTTTATTTCTCAAAACGTAGAAGCCGAGAGAGTAAGAGATACCTGAGGTACCCGGAACTACATGGGCACCGTGTCCGCGAAACTGCAACAAGAAGGGATCTTGTGGACCATTGACAGTTCCCTGATGATGAAGATCACCTGAGCAATCCCCAAGCTACATCATGCTACAATGTAGCTCCCCTAAGGCCGTGTATGCCTCGCACACCAGGGTAGATTGCTCCATGCTGCGAACAATGCGCACAAAAAATTCCCAACTTCCTCACGAGTCCTCATATGGGTCAAATGTGCCATGGCACACTGGGGTAGATTTCTCCGCTAAACATTACCTGCAAGCACTCGATAACTCATTAGTCTCTCTCTCTCACCTCTCAAAATCAGGTATGGAGAACTAAAACATAAAAAAAATAAAAAATAACATCCTACTCCACCTTGGGTCGCCTCACAAGAAGCGCTTGTAATTTAAGGTCGACGGCCTGGCCCGGTTACCTCAACCGAAAAGAATTGTGGAGGATGCTTTATCCCCCCATTTCTTCTTCTTCCACCATCTCTTTTCCAAAACTTTCTTCTCAAGTGCACCCATGTGATGTTAAGATTGTGGAGATTTGTAGAAGTTAATCTGTTCATCTTGAATTATTTTCTTGATCAACTTCCATAAAGTACCACTGGGCCCATATGCATCCGTCTCCATAATATCATCCAATAGTACCTCTTCGGTGCTTGATGCTCTTCACATAACACATGCAAGTCATTCACTGTAATACCCCGTTTAATTAGTAGGGGTAAAACGGTCATTTTAGAAGAATAATAAGAATTTTATTTGAAAAAAATAGTTGGGTAAATTATTGAGTTGCATTTGCATAAAAACTTTAGAAGAATACTAGATTAGTGTTCGTGAATTAATACGTAATCGTTTCTCGAATTTTAGTTAGTTAATTACGAGTGTCCGACCACCGCGAGACTTGTAGGATTGTCACACCAAATCACTCAAGTAGTTAGTACATCACCCTCACCCTATCCTTTCTGCTCCTCCTTCTTCCACAAGATCAACCTTCGGGAAGCTTTCTCCAACCGCCATAGTCACCATCACCGCCCCCATCACAATCATGGCTACTTGGCCTCCAAACAACCCTTTCTATTTAAGCAGCTTCCTCCTCCCTCCTCACCCCAGCAGCCATCACCACCACCTCCCTCATCACCACCGTACTCATAATCACCATAACCACCCACTACCGCAGCCACCAAGGCCGCCTTTGACGCCGTCGGGGAACCACCGGAAGAAAACCCACATCCACAACTCACTGCCTAGTTCTCTCCCTCTCTTTCTCACTCTACCCTCTACTTGGTGAAGACAGCAGCAACAGCAGTATCTGGTTGGGGCAGTGACCACCACCACAGCCGCCAACTTCGCCGGCTGCAAGAACCCGAGAAGAAAACCCGGAGCTCTTCCTCTCTCTCTCTTTCCTTCCCCATAGTTCTCTGCACTTCACTCTGACCCAAAGTAGATGCCAAACAGCATTAGCAGCGTGGCAGAAGGCCACTGCCGCCACCCCGTTCACCATTAAAACTGGCCAGACCTCCATTGTTTTGGGCGACCCATCTTTGGCGAAAAACCACAGCAGCACCCACTCTCTCTCACTGCTTCCAGAAGACTCCTTGAACCCTGACAAGATCTTTCGGAGGCTCAGACTAGGCGTAGGAAGCCATTAAAGGCAGCCACGAAGCTTAACTCTGGCGACAACTTCGCCGCCTCAACCCGCTTCAATTTTTGTCTGTTTCTCGCGTTTCTTTGGACGGGTACGCTCTAAATCTCCCTATATTTCGTTTTCAATTGTAAAAATCCTACATTGGTAGCTCTAATCCTCGTTTTGATCGGGCAAAATGGTTGTTCACCGTTAGTTCATGGTTGGGGGTAAAAGGGTTGTTTTCAGAAACTTTGGGGGTGCTTCTTGTATTTTAGCCAAAACCGAAGGGGGCTGAATGTGGTTATGTATTCTATATTATATATTTGCTTAAAATCACTTATTATGTTTTACTAAATCATATTTTGGGTAAATAAAATAAAGTTGAATCAATATTGTAGTAATAAGAAATGTGTTTCAAGTGTAAAAATTTTTTTCTAGGGAAAATAAGCTAAATATAACTTTTGTGAATATATATATATATATATAAATTTTAAATGTCGCATTTCTTTACATAAATAGTGAGTTGAAAATAGCTACTTATCAATCTTTTATTACATATTATTTCTCTATCTAAATAACTCTTCATTAATATAGCAAATGCTGTTTTTGGTAATATTTCCTATTGATTTTGATGAAATATTTGTAAGGAGTGATTAGACTATTTAATAATAAATTATTTCTTAAGGACGGGTCTCACTGGGCCATAATGGGGAACCGTGAGAGTTGGACCTAGTCAAGCGAATTAGGCGAGCGTGTATACAGTATATGTTCTTTCTTTATTTAGAAATAATGTTGTTGAAATGAGAAGTTGATAATTGGTGGAAACAGGTTCATAAACGAGGACGACGAATGTCCGTAGGAGCTTTTACGTGCTAATTTCTGAAGATTATGGTGAGTATACATGCCAATCCTTGCGTGCCAAGCTTCCTTCGTGTCAAACGTGGATTTTATGTTACGTCTCAAAATTGTATTGTTTATCTGATACTTGTCGGATTTTTTTATTTATTCTTTGGAAATTCTCACACGATAATTATTAATCCGTAATAACGTAAAGTGGAAAGAGTTGTGCGGGGAGCGTCATTTGGATTACTAGTAATTTGGTTTGGTCGTTGTTGGCTTCGTCCACTCGACCCATTATTATTTAGCCCGGTTGCAATTTGCCTCGGATTCGCTCCTTGTACTAACTCTTTCTGGGCGCAAGAACCCTGTTAGGGGGGTGTCGACACTTAAGGTCTTGGTAGCTTGTGATGGGATATGATTATGCTGCAATTGGATTTTCCCCATTCATCTCAAGAATTAAAATGGTTATTTCTGGATTGGCGGTTTATTAATGAGGAATTGGATGTTTATGATTAAATGAGGATATTAGAGTTGGATTATTGAAATTGAGTTGGAATTTTCATATGAGGATATTGGATATGAATTAAATGCTGGTTTCTGGAAATTTCGGGAATTGTGTTTGGAACTTGAGAATATTTTAGTACTCAATTTTCTTTTACTTCCGCTGTCATTGATATTATTTACTGTTTAACTTGATTCATTTGTGTTTGACATGCTTGGGTGTTGTTCACTCAGTATTTATTGCTAACAAACTGTGGTTCCTGTTTTCCTTCCCACCGCAGGTCTAGAAGCTGGTGAGTATGGTTGGGCTGGGCGCGAGACTCACCTAGAGTGACTTCACAAGTAGTGGTTAGAAATTGTTAGTTGATCACTGTAATAGTAATCAGATTCTTGTATAGGACTCAGATCTTAATATAGTTGTTTAACTAGCATTGAGCCCGTGCGATGCACAACTTGCACTTCCAAAATTTGAATCATAAAGCCTAAAAAGTCCTTGTATTATTGTTTTATGTGACATAATAAAAATATAAATGAATTAAGAGGAGTACACACATTCTAGAGGTATGGTCTGCCATTTTGTTATTCTTAAAGTCTATCACTGAATATTTACAAACTAAGTAGTAATTTGGAAGAAAATGTTATATTTATTAACTTCCAATGAAACAATCATACTCCTTGATCATATAAGTTCACAATAAATTCTGTCTCGGTGTAACTTATTGCTCACATCTCATTTTTTGCATATTTATTCAATAAGAAATAAATTTTCGCCATTGAAAGATTTGATTTTATGTACTTTTCTCTTTTTGCGAAACTTTTATTTTATTATTTTTTCTAACACACTGATAAACTATGTTTATAAACATACACACAGTTCTTACACAGTCAAACATTTATTTCTTATTACATTTAGTCCATTTAAAATTTTGGAAATAAACCTGTTAGTTCAATGGCTATCATCCATTATGTAAACCAACTATTAATTAATTATTTATTCATTCATCTCAAAAATTCTAAAAAATAAACCATAGCACTGTAAAATGTTTTTTTTTTTTTTTTTTTTTTTTTTTTTTTTTTTTTTTTTGAGAAATTGTTTTGTCATCAAAGCGGTTTGTAGCTGAGAGCTCATGTAGGGTCTTCCAATGCTCCACCACTTGAGCTATCACCCTAGCTGCATTGTTAAATCTTAATATAAAGATAACCTTAATCACCTAACTTGAAGACAGTCATTACCTGTCCTAGTAAGGATGTCTATTATAAATCTTATGTGTCGTGGTCTATTTGAAAATTCACACAAATAAACCAAAGAACTCTTCAAATATCTCCGGAATTCCATCTATACTGATAATATATTGACTAAATATGAAATTTCAATGTTAATATCCCGGTCGTTATTAAAATTTAAGACCATGGAATCTTCAAGCTACAAATTCACATGTTTGTTGAATATTAACTATGAACATCATATACACAGGCAATCAATCAAATGGAGACATGGACATTGGAATGTCGAACATTTAGCTTTCTTTGTAAAGAAAAAACCATATAAACTAATAAATCATTTATCTAGCATTCTATCTCAACATTAAAATGGCCTTTTCATAAGTGATTGAAGCTAACTCAGTGATATAACCTTCCATCATCAACAACCATTAGAATGAACTCCCTGCAAAGGAAAGTCTACTTGTCAATTATGAAAATGCAAAAGAATCAATACCAAGAATATGAATGATAATATAACTACCACTTCATATGTTAAAGAGAGGTAAATTTAATATAATACTAAGAGTATAAGAAAGAGCATAAAAATACTAATTAATAGTTTTTGAGTTAGTTTCAGTATGATGTTTGCAAGGAATAATTAGAACTCTATTTGTGACACATGTATCCACTCGTGAAGTTCTTAATATAAACCACACAAAAGATGAAGAAATGGCGACCAAGCAAGAACAAAAAGTGAAAGCAAGAAAGAACTAAAGAAAAAACAATAAGTTAAATCAAGAGAGAACTAACCTTAAAGTATAAAAGTATGACTTCATTAAATAAGTATATATAGGAGAATTTCAATGACTTTAAAATTAGTAAATGTGATCATTGGGAATTAATGTGATTGAGAATTTATAGTTAATGAATTAACGTAGTCAATGGAGATTTTTTGCCGTGAAGATCAATGCTTTTAAATTTTCAATCCGTTACTATCTTTTTATTGACTTATAGTACTATACCATTTTTGATTTATAGTACTACACCATTTTTTTATTTTATCGACTTAAGAATGAATCACTACCTCTCACTATTTTTTTATTGACTTATAGTACTATACCATTTCAGATTTTTAATTTTCAATCTGTTACTTTATCGGAAAGAAAGTTATCATTTTCGGTAACACCAATTAATGTTGGGAGGCCAACTGATTTCCTTTACCCAATATTTTTACATTAATTAATTAATTGTATTTTCCACGTGGCATTTCCTCACGCAAAGCTTGAGAGGACATTCTCAAATAGTATATATAGATGTTAATAATATGAGTTGTGGACTGTGTTGATTTTGAGTTCCACCGTCACTTTTAGCATCACCCTCCCAGTCTTGTCCAGCCGGATAAGATTGGGATGGGTTGTTGCAGTTGGTATCAGAGCCGACGGTTCTAAGTTAGTACGACCCTTCGGTTTCAATTAAAATAAGATTTTTGAAAATAAGAATGGACATAGGACAACTTAAACCGGTAATAAAATTGAACAAGTCGGGGATTGCGGGATAGTTTAAGTCCTTATTTGCCAGTGGTGCTGAATTGTGTTTCCTGTTGGATAGAGTTGCTATTTATGTGATTATCTGTGTTTCTATCTAGTTTTGTCTGTAGATACCGTTAGTGATGCGCATTGACTTTAAAACATTTCTGAGACCCATCAGTTTTTGCTTCGAGGACGAAGTTCTGTTTAAGGGGGGTAGGATGTAATACCCCGTTTAATTAGTAGGGGTAAAACGGTCATTTTAGAAGCATAATAAGAATTTTATTTGAAAAAAATAGTTGGGTATATTATTGAGTTGCATTTGCATAAAACTTTAGAAGAATACTAGATCAGTGTTCGTGAATTAATACGTAATTGTTTCTTGAATTTTAGTTAGTTAATTACGAGTGTCCGGCCACCACGAGACTTGTAGGATTGTCACACCCAATCACTCAAGTAGTTAGTACATCACCCTCACCCTATCCTTTCTCCTCCTTCTTCTTCTATAAGATCAACCTTCGGGAAGCTTTCACCAACCGCCATAGTCACCATCACCGCCCCTATCACCATCATGGCTCTTTGGCCTCCAAGCAACCCTTTCTATTTAAGCAACTTCCTCCTCCCTCCTCACCCTAGTAGCCATCACCACCACCTCCCTCATCACCACCGTAATCATCATCTCCATCACCACCCACCACCGCAGCCACCAAGGCCGCCTTTGCCGCCGTCGGGGAACCACCGGAAGAAAACCCACTTCCACAACTCACTGCCCAGTTCTTTCCCTCTCTTTCTCACTCTAACCTCTGCTTGGTGAAGAGAGAAACAGCAGCAGTAGCTGGTGGGGGCAGCGACCACCACCCACAACCGCCAACTTCGCCGGCGGCAAGAATCCGAGAAGAAAACCCAGAGCTCTTCCTCTCTCTCCCTTTCCTTCCTCATAGTTCTCTGCACTTCACTCTGCCCGAAGTAGATGCTAAGCAGCATCAGCAGCGTGGCAGAAGGCCACTGCCGCCACTCCATTCACCATTAAAACCGGCCAGACCTTCATTGTTTCTGGCGACCCATCTTTGGCAAGTACCACAGCAGCACCAACTCTGTCTCACTGCTTCCAGAAGACTCCTTGGACCCGACCAGATCTGTAGGAGGCTCAGACTAGGCGTAGGAAGCCATTGAAGGCAGCCACGAAGCTCAACTCCGGCGAAAACTTTGCCGCCTCAACCCGCTTCGATTTTTAGCTGTTTCTCGCGTTTCTTTGGACGGGTACGCTCTAAATCTCCCTATATTTCGTTTTCAGTTGTCAAAATCCTACATTGGTAGCTCTAATCCTTGTTTTGATCGGGCAAAATGGTTGTTCACCGTTAGTTCATGGTTGGGGGTAAAAGTGTTGTTTTCAGAAACATTGGGGGTGCTTCTTGTATTTTAGCAAAAACCAAAGGGGGCTGAATGTGGTTATGTATCCTATATTATACATTTGTTTAAAATCACTTATAATGTTTTAATAAATCATATTTTGGGTAAATAAAATAAAGTTGAGTCAATATTGTAGTAATAAGAAATGTGTTTCAAGTGTAAAAATTATTTTCCAGGGAAAATAAGCTAAATATAACTTTTGTAAATATATGTATATAAATTCTAAATGTCGTATTTGTTTAAATAAATAATTAGTTGAAAATAGCTACTTATCAATCTTTTATTACATATTGTTTCTCTAGCTAAATAGCTCTTCATTAATATAGCAAATGCTGTTTTTGGTAATATTTCCTATTGATTTTGATAAATATTTGTGAGTGATTAGACTATTTAATAATAAATTATTTCTTAAGGACGGGTCTCACTGGGCTATATTGGGGAACCATGAGAGTTGGACATAGTCAAGCGAATTAGGTGAGCGTCTAAAAAGATATGTGCTTTCTTTATTTAGAAATAATATTGTTGTAATTAGAAGTTGATAATCAGTGGCAACATGTTCATAAACGAGGACGACGAACGTCCGTATGAGCTTTTACGTGTGTGTACGAGAGAATCCGGCAGAGAGAACTCAATATACACCAAGAGTAGGGGATAGAAAAGACACAGGAAGTGTGGGGTTGTGTGTAGGGAGAGAGTAAGAAAATTGCACTGTATGAGAGAGAGACAGGATTTTGGCAGAGCTTTCGCGTATCTCAGGTGGTTCTCCCCTGTATGGAAGGGTTAATGATCCTATATATAACGGAGAATGTGACCGTTGTAGTGTGGTTAATGCGCCCTTTAATGGCGGCTTAATTAATTTAACCACAACGGCACGTTCGTCCGCGTATATAGGGACCGTTACGGCACGTTAACCACGTATACCGGAACCGTTACGAGGTTGACCGGGTTGACCGGGTTTATGGAGCTCGTGCCATAAATCTCTCAAAGCAGTTACTAGGGGTCACGCGCGGGCTTGGTTTTCGCTGGCGCGCGACAGGACTTGCTCTAGCCTCCAAACCATCCCTACAAGTCCCGTGAGGTGGTATGCGAGGGCCCTGTCTCGCAGCCCCCATGTGGATCAGCGCGGCTGGTGATCCAGTGTGTGTGGAGCACAGCTAGGTGTGCTAGATGATCGCCACATGGCTAAGATGTGCCTGTCCAGAAAGCACTATCTATATTAGCCCCCTTTCTGCGCGTGAAGACACATAACCGGATAGGCTTCCATGCGCAGGAACCAACGCACGCGTAGACGCCACGCACCAATTCAAATACACGCAAATTGAGCCTCCGTGCGTGTCATTATGACCTAAAATACCTAGATTCGTGCCGTCTCGTCTTTTAGGGTTTTAGGCATGACGTCAGCTTGTCCTGTTATTGCGCGATTCGACGGTGACGGTTGCGATTCGACTACTGAAAGGACGCAACCCTTCATTTTTTTTTGGATAAATACTCTGTGCTCTCCATTGTTGCAAAGCATCACTTCTTTCTCTTAAAGTGAATGATACCCGGAAGATTTCAAGAACATATTCATATAATCAATCATCAATTCTTTCTTGTCAATCGTTTTCTTCAACTGTGCGCATCCAAGCAAGCTTTACCAAAACAAGGTTGGCCTTGTTCAATTCCATTTAATGTATCGATATATGCTTTGAACTGTATTAAATCTGCAAACCCATGACTATCTGAAACATGCCGTCCATGGGAAACTGTGAAGGAGACCTTGTTCTTTAAACTCAGAATTGATCTAATCCCCAGACTGTAAAGATTTTGAATGTGGGGCTTCTGAAATTCCCAGTAATGTAGACGATTCTGAACTTTCAAACCCCCCAAAATTGGAACTGAACTGTTCATCTTTCTTTTGAGAAAGCATCGTTGCTCCAAATTGAACTGAGATTCAAACTTCAAATTGAACTGAGATTCAAACTAAAGTATACTAAAGCATGTGTATTTCTCCCCCCTTTTTTCTTGCTCTTCCGCAGGAATGGCAAAGACTAAAGGAACCAAACCCGTTAAAGAGGTCGAAGAAATACCGGATCTTCCCCAGACCTTATGGCGGAAAGCCCCCTATTTGGGTGGCAAAGACTTTCATCATGCTAGGGTTATGGTGAAGAACCTGCCAACCCCTGTGCCTGCTGAAGAGTTGCAAACATTGACCCCTCCAGTTAACGCAGCCATGCTCGAACTGATCGATTCCAAGGAGGTGGTTCGATTGGGAGTTGAAAATGGGTTTTTCCCGCATACTGCGATTTCCACTCAAGCGTTTGTTCACAAATTGGACTTCATGGATGAGTGGATCGACCATGTATTGACCCACCATGCCGTCGCATTGAACAATGCTGGCGTATATTTCGCAGTCCGTGCTATGAAGGGTGCTGCCGTGAAGCTGGACCAGTCCATGCTTCTAAACCTTCTGTCGCGATACTCGCCTGCGACTCACACATTCCATTTTGCTGAGTTCGAGGCTGCTCCCACTCTTGAAGATGTGCACATGCTGTACGATCTTTCTCCTATTCGTGAGGTGGATCCCCTGAGTCCCTTGAGGACTGATCCGGAACTTGCTCTCTACAAGCAAATGGAGGAGTGCTTGTCAGAGGTTAAGAAAATTTCCACCCGGTGGACATCTGCGAAGCCGCTTCCTGACTGGCAGCTAGCTGATACGTCCGCGAAGAATACTTGGGGCAAGTGGGTGCAGTACTTCTTCCATGATTATGCGAGTAGTAGTATCACCAAGAAACTTCTGAGCCAGAACCCGAAGGCTAAAAATTATGTGAATGGGAAGGGTTATCATCTGACCCTGTGTGCTTTTCTCTGCGCCTGGTTGTCGAGGTATTCGATTGATGGCCACCCTCATGATGGGGTTTTCTACCATGTCCTTCCTCTTGCTGTGAAGCTGACCCTTGGTGAAAGAGTCGCACTTGGGCCTTTAGTCTTAGGTACCCTGTACCACAGATTGGATAAACTGGTTGTAGCAACCAAGGACTCCCGCGGTCACCTGGACGTGTTAACCTATGTTAACATTGCATTCTTGACCATGTTGGTTTTCGAGCGATGGCCCTTCTATGCTCCTGTTCCTTCTAGACCCAACAAATGGTGTGTCCCGGGTGCATAGGAAGAGCTTAACAGTGGCAGGGCTGCGAGATGGTTCGGAACTTACTTTCCTAAGTGTACCTGGAGTCTGATATGCGACGACCGCAGCGAGTTTACAGCTAGGCCTTATGCCACGCGCGTTGAGAATGTGCGATGGTTCCCAAAATTGTATCCTTCCAAGTCTGTTGCTTTCTCTGAAGATCTTCTTTTCAAGGGCGAGAAACGTTTCCACGAGCGCTATCGCGAATTCTTCTGCTGGTGTCTAAGAGGTTCTCTTCCTACTCTTGCGGAGTATGTTCGCGAGTTTACTCCCAAGTACGAGAGGATCACGGTGGATGTCGACCCTACTCGCGTTTCTCCCTAGTTTGGCTTTGATGTGGTGGAACCCTCAATCTGGCCGCAGTCCATCATAAGAGGCTGCTACAAACGACTACTGTCAGGCGACTGCAAAACAATCTTAAGGAGAAACCTTCCCTTTGAGCAACCCCCAGGTAATCGCGCAGGTGGCTACTCCAGGAATTGGGTTGCCTATTGGAACACCCAGCAGGCGAGATTTGAGACACAGTCGACCCCTTGACCAAGCAGAGCTCCTGTGATCAAGAGAAATTCCTTCCCCTTCCGTCCTAACTGCATCTTGGATGACTCCCAATATGGTTGCTACTTGTTGCCAGATCATGAGAATCACTTGTGCCCCTCCACCATCCTTGAGGAAAAGATGGCCGCAGTTAAGAACGGTGATTCGCATGTCATCAAATACAGCGAAGATTTCGCCAAGGTAAACAATCTCTTTTGTACGTGTGAGTTTCTTTACTCTGACGTGTCGAAACTTATGCTCCATTTTCTGTTGTAGTTCTACGTGAGGAGGTTCGCATCTGGTGAGCGTTCTAAGTCATTGATCACCACCATTGTTGCTGCGAGAAGGCAGGGTGAACCAGTTCGGCTAGCATTGAGAATGGCTCCCGCAGTTGAGGCCCGAATTTGCGAGGTCATGGACGTATTTGCTCACTCGCTGATAGACAATACTCCAACCTTGTCTCCACCTAGGAACGATCCATCTCCCCCAGCAACTGCTGCTCTAAGGGCAAAGAGACCAAGGCAGAAGGGAATCACAATCTCTTCCCCTAGGAGCGCTCCTACTTCCCCTCATGCGAGGTCCCTTACTTCTAGGGACAAAGGTAAGGGTCGCATGCCAAGCAAGGCGCGGAAAGAGCTCGCAGTGGAGACCTTTGTTCCGTTTGGTCAGGAGGAAGAGGAGGAAGAGAGAAGGGAGGCGAGAGAAAGAGATGATGATGAAGAAGAAGAAGAAAGAGTCGAAGATGTCAGTGAAGGAGAGAGAGATGAGATACAAGAGGAAGAGTCGGGAGGTATCTCAAACGTACTTCTCTTCTCATTATCTTAATTTCCGCTATCTTTACTGAACAGTTTGTTCCTTTGCAGATGATGATGAAGAGACCATCAGCGGCCTTTTCGCCAAGAGGAAGAAGAGTGGTTCTCACCCTGGTGTTTCCAACGAAACTATAGACGAGGACATCCTTGCTAAGTCTAGGAGAACAGCTGCGGAGGCTGCTGAAAGAAGAAGGAAGCGAGAAGAAGAGGAGATTGAACGCATAAAGCAAAGGAGCCTGGAAGAGCAACATGTCGAAGACTTGGTGCGTCAAACCGATGAGGAAGATGTGGTTCCAGAAGCTGCGGCTGCTCAAGTTGATGAGGAAGATGCGGCTCAGGAAGAAGATGCGGTTGCCCTGGAGCAGGCTCAGGCAGACTTTGAGGAAATCGCAGGCGGCAATGAAGGTGAGATTTTTAATCTTGCGGTAACTTACCGAGACGTGATTGTTGGTGCATTAAAGCATGGCTTATCGAAAGCCGACATTCTCCGCTGGTTAGTAAGCAAGTGCGGTGAACCTTCAGGTAAATATTTGAACAACGCTTGTGAACTAGGCTTAGTAACCCAATCGTCATCAAAACTGGTTTCTTCGCACCCCAGGTCACGCTCACTTTAAGGATATACTTAACGAAGACACATTAATAGGGCATGGTGCCGCGTCCTTAGAATATGACGAGGATGCTACAATCCCACCTAATGCGTGGAGGTGCTCGCTCTTGGTTTATCAAAATAATAATAAAATATTGTTTAATACAGGTTACCTCACATTGTCCTGTCTTGTATCACAGGTGATGCTGGTGAAACCATGCTGGAACAGAGGAGTCAACCCTCTGCATCTTATGTCCCAGAGCAAAGCTCTCATGTCGAGAAGCCCGTCGCAGCTGCTGAGTACGCAGGAGAGCCCTTGGAGGATGTCATCGAAGTTTTTGATGATGCCGAGGCGGACACCGTGCTGATGGAGGAATATACTAATGCTGCTGTTGAGGAAATGGAAACAGATGCTGCTGAGGCCGAGACTCGTGAGCAGATCAGGGAAGATGTGGGATCACATGCAAATGTGAATGCTCAAATGAGTGCTCCTGAGTCTCACGAGCCTTTCTCATCTGAAGGCGTCCCTAATCGAGCTGCAGCTTTTACTGTTGCCATTCCTCCAGCAAGGATTGAGCCTCCAGAGATTCCTCAAGCATGGAGATTTTGGAGTTCGCAGGTAGGGGCTGCAGTCACACCTGGTGTGGCCTATACCCTGCCTGCTAATTATGAAGAGCTAGAGCTTGCAGCTGATAGAAGAGCAATGGAACGAGGACTGTTTTCAGCTGCCTCAGTAATGCGCATTCCTTCCTTGCGCGAGATCCTTGAAGGAACTGGTATGTTATCGTTATTGTCGCTCGCATCTTGCATTCTTCATTTACGAGTCTCATGTTCTAACTTGAATCAACATTGTTAGGTTTGAAGCAAGCTGATGTGGACTGGTTGGTTCAAATGCGTCTCTCCTATCCTCGATCATTTGCAAGGTCCTTAGAGATAGAGCCTTTCAACAGAAGGCTGTTCTTGACCGAGGCCATCTGGATTCTGGAGCAACTGTCTGCGGCTACACCTGCGACTTTATCTCCTCAGAGTGCGCAGTTGCTGTTCAGCATGTGTCGAAACCTTCAAGCCAAAGTTCAAGGCAAGCTGGGCTTCGGGTACCTTGTCAACAGAGTCACCCAGATTCGCGCAGCTGTGAATTTGAAGCGCGACTTCCATAACCTCGCAGCTGAGGAGCAGAAGGTGGAGAAGCAAAGGCAGAAAGCTGAAGAGGCTGTGAAGCTCTTCCGTGAGATGAGCACCAACTACGAGCAGTTGAAGCGAGAAGTGGAACAGGTGACAAATTTGTCACTTCAGTTTTCTCCTGATGACTCTCTGATCAAATATTTATTTTGAAAACCATAGCCTGTATTTGGTTTGAACAAAATGTTGAAACATTATCGTAATGTTGCTAGGGTTTCTCCCCCCTTATTTTTTTAATCAAGGCTTGAATGCCCTTTTTGCCCTTCCCGGGATTTGCTCGAATATCTTTGTGCGTATCAATTATGACATCAGCTAGTGATATGTCCGCCTTTATTTTTGCGCTAATTGCTTATCAGATAAGCACGCTTTCCTTGGGAAGTCCATCCGTATCATGACCTTCCGTCATTAATTAGGATACGCTACCGAATCGTCGTAGCCTTTAGTAGGGTAATTGAATGTTGCCTTTATCAAGGCCTAAGTGATTGATGCTTACCCCTTTTCCAAGCTTTGCTGACTCAGCCAGAGAATTGAAGGGTCTCCGTTGGGTCTATATAAACCCTGTCTTTTGCTATTTGGGTTCTTCATCCCAAAATGTGTCTTGCCATGAGTCCTTACGACTGCTGGCTTCAACGTCTGTACTTTGTTGATTCACGGCAACCTCAAGTTGTGAAAACTGAGTTCGTGCTTTGTGTCATAGAAATAGCTTTCAATATCTTCAGTACGAAGCTTATTGATCTTCATATATTTCATAAAGAATATGCATATAATACCTCATGCTTGCTCGAAGAATTTTCTTCGTCTATTATGTTTGCAGGTCGTGTTTCCGGCCGCCTCCCGGCGAGGTGCAGTGCCGTACTGACCTTCTTACCGATTCGTAATGAACGGCGGATTTCTCCTCTAGCTTTCCCGGAGGAGAACTTCTTGCCTACACGTTCTTGAACTCGGGGTGGCGAGCCATTGTGCTCGTCTCCGTGGACAAGGAGCTTCTTGCCCTAGGAATTGCTGCTTGCCTGTTCTTCACCGCAGCATACGCCGGAACAGGTGGTTCATCGGGCACGTCTCTTGGGGTGAAGACCAGACAAAGGCCTTGTCAGATCCTGAGATCTTGAAAATAGCGTCGCATAGCTCTCGCAACGTCTGTAGGACGTTCATTTTATAGCAAGAACCTACTTGCTACAGATCTTTGGTCGCAGACTATTATGCCGCATAGCCTTTGGTAGGACCAGTAGGACGATCATTTTACAGTAAGGATTTCCCTTCTGTGTAACTTTCGCCTGTAATCTGCTATTTAGATGAATTATAAGCCATGTTAGCCGTGTAACTAGCTCAGTCTGAGCTTTTGGCTTGTAAGCTGCTATCTAGACAGATAAATTGTAAGTCATTTTGGCTTGTAAGCTGCTACCTAGACAGATAGGCTTGAAGATCACTTAAGATCATATTCGCATAGTGCTGCTATCACGGCAGATAGGCTTGAAGATCACTTAAGATCGTATTTGCGTAGTGCTGCTATCATGGCAGATAGGCTTGAAGATCACTTAAGATCGTATTTGCGTAGTGCTGCTATCATGGCCGATAGGCTTGAAGATCACTTAAGATAGTATTTGCATAGTGCTACTATCATGGCAGATAGGCTTGAAGATCACTTAAGATCGTATTTGCATAGTGCTGCTATCATGGCAGATAGACTTTTGCTACTGAGGAATGAAGAAATAAATAAAGCGATAAAGACAGCTGAAATCACAAAGTTCTTCCCATTTGGGGAGATGCCTTTTATTATAGAACACTTTCATATGGGAGAGGTGAGATTACAATTCCCTCATATGGGAGAGAAGACGCATGAATCTTCAACAATACAAAGCATAAAGTAGGTATTGTAATCTAACGCATGTAATGAGAGGAGTTAAGGATAATACTTCTTAATCCAGCGCATGTTGACTGAGCTTGGGGTTGAGGCCGTCACATGTAGCCTTTGTATATTGCAGTAGCCACTGTCGAAGACTTCTTTGACTTCGAAGGGTCCTTCCCAGTTGGCTGCGAATTTTGGGTGAGCCGCCTCCCGCATGCAGTGGTACGATGCGCGCAAGACCTGGTCCCCAACTGCGAAATCTCGACGCTGAACTGTCTTGTTGTACGCGCGGGCGATCCATTCCTGGTATCGCTTGTTAGTCCGCTTAGCCTGCTCTCGCTTTTCCTCTAACAGAATTAAATCATGATCGCGTTGGTTCTCGTATAGTGCATGGGAAGCCAACCTTGCGGAGTTGACTTTTACCTCCGCAGGTACTACAGCTTCAGCTCCATAACATAAAAGAAATGGGAGACTCCTGTGGGAGTCCTTGGAGAAGTTTGATACGCCCACAAAGCGATGTTCAAAGAATCGGCCCATTTCTTGTGGTCGTCTGCCACCATCTTGCTCAAGATTCTCAACAACGTCTTATTAGTTGCCTCCGCCTGACCATTCCCTTTCGGATAATAGGGGGTAGAACATATCTGCCTTATGTTGTACTCCGCTAGCTTCGCAGCCACCTGGCGATTGACGAAGGGGGTACCATTATCCGAGATAATTGTGTTAGGAATTCCGGAGCTGCATATGATGTTCTCTTGGATGAAATGGACTACAGCGAGCGCATTTGCTGTCCTCAGTGGTATTGCTTCTACCCACTTAGTGAACAACTCGGTCGCGGTGAGAATGAACTGGTTCCCGTGCGAGGTTAGTCGGATGGGTCCCACAAAATCCAAGGCCCAAGTATGGAACGGACATGGTGTTCCCAACGCATGTAGATCTACGGCAGGAGCATGTACTAGGTTGCCTTTGAATGGACACTCCTGGCACCTTCTTACTTTAGCGCGGCAATCTACTTCCATGGTGGGCCAGAAGTAACCGACTGTGAGGAGCTATCTGCAGAACTTCGCACCTCCCTGATGTTCCACTTGATGAGAGAGGTCCATCACCTCTTGTGCTTCCTTGCTGTCTAAGCATCGCAACAGATTACCCTCGTGGCCCCTTCGCCAGAGTATATTTTCTTGCACCACGTACCGTGCTGCTTTCCTTTTTAGTTTCTCGGCTTCTTTTCTCGACACAGGCTCAATCCCCTGTGTGAGAAAGTCAAATAGTGGTTTCCTCCAATCCACGCCATTATCGACCTGAGCAGTTGATAAAGAGTCCCTGATCAGTGCGCAACTCTCGCAATTTCCTTGAATTAGTGCCGCGGCCGCTGACATGTCCGGCCAATGAATCCCATACCTCTGGGCTTTTCGATAGATTGACACCTCACTTTCCCCACAAGTATGTTGGTGAATCTTTTCTAACAGCTCTTGTCCCTCCTGTTGTGAGACGCATCGCATGAGTATTCCGCCAGGGCCTTTCTAGTAGAGGGTGTTATCATGTATGCAATACCCCTTTGTGGACGCCTAGTTTTCGTTGCTCGTTCCTTCTGCAATGGCACGCAATATTGACTTTCTCCAGTCTGCATCATCCATACGTTCGTCCTCACACGCGTCCTCTGTCAACGCCGAGGACGTTCGCACTTCAATCGAGATTCTCGCGGGACACTTATCCGCACTAACCTTGGATCCCAGGGTAGCCAAAGCATCAGCATGCCTATTGTCGGCTCTGGGTTTGTGCTCGTACCTGACATCGCAGAATTGTTGCACCAGCTTCTGTACCAAAGTCCGGTAGGGCAATAGGTTTATCTCCTTCAAACCGTACTCGCCCGAGGCTTGTTTGACGATTAGCTTGGAGTCCCCCATAACCGTCAAATTGCTCACTTCTTGTGCCCTTGCTGCGCGAAGACCTGCGATGAGAGCTTCATACTCTGCTTCGTTGTTGGTGACTGCGAAGTCAAGCTTTGTGGACATGTGTATGACCTCTCATCGGTTTGGTCAGGACTATCCCGATTCCTCCACCTTTCCTTGTTGATGACCCATCGAAATGGAGCGTCCAATAAGGCAACTCAAGTGCATAGATCTCAGGACCCTCCAGTTCCTCCTCAATTGCAGGCTCATGACTATTATCAGGAAACTGTGCTAGCAAATCTGCCACCGCTTGCGATTTGATTGCCCTTTGTCGAACGTATGTGATGTCGTATTGGGAAATGGTCATATACCATTTTGCCAGTCTTCCCCCAGGAGTAGTGTGAGTCAAGAGATACCGTATAGGATCACTCTTTGTAACCACCACCACTTTGTGCGAAGCAAAATAGTGCTTTAACTTTTCTATTACAAAGAATAGGGCAAGGCAATGATGCTCGATGTTCGTGTACCTTGATTGTGCTGGCTGCACTATGCGAGAAATGTAGTAGATCGGCCTTTCTTTCCCCTCATACTCCAGAGCCAAAAGTGCCCCTATAGACCTCTTCGTCGATGTTAGGTACAACAAGAGCGGTGATCCGAGCTGCGGTGCGATCATTAACTTTGACGATGTCAACAGGTCCTTTAGCCTTCCAAACGCAGCTTCGTGCTCTGTAGTCCAGTTATACACAGCATCTTTCTTGAGGAGATCGCTGAAACAAATTGTAATCTCGGCGATCGCCGGGATGAACCTTCGCAGATAGGATAGCTTCCCCAAGAAAGTCTTCAAGGAACTCTGGTTGTGCGGCGCCGTCATGCTAGTGATGGCCGATACTTTCGCGGGATCAGGCTCTATTCCTTGACGATGTACTACGCATCCGAAGAACTTCCCCGAGGTCACTCCGAATGCGCACTTCATGGGGTTCATCTTTAACTGGAAGCTTCTGCATCTGTTGAATACTTTCCGCAAATCCCCCTGGTGATCCGCCTCTTCTTTGGATTTGACGACCAAGTCGTCAACGTAAAATTCTACTTCTTTGTGCATCATATCGTGGAACAGAGCCATCATGGCTCGCTGATAAGTTGCGCCTGCGTTCTTGAGACCAAAAGGCATAACTTTATAATTGAAGACTCCCACCGGAGTGATGAATGCGGTTTTCCGTGCATCTTCAGGGTCCAACTTGATCTGATTGTACCAACTGAAGCCGTCCATGAAGCTGAACATACGATGGGCCGCGGTTGAATCGATGAGTAGTTCAATGTTGGGGAGCGGAAAATCGTCTTTAGGACAGAAGCGATTAAGGTCTTGGAAGTCCACACAAATGCGAAGCTCCCCATTCTTCTTCACTACTGGCACAATGTTGGCCAACCAGGTAGGATGATGATTCAGCTCGATGAATTTGGCAGTCAATAGTTTGATGATTTCTTGCTTGATCTTCACGTTGATCTCCGGCCTGAAGCTTCTTGTGCTCTGCTTTACCGTTTTGGATCCTGGGATTACATCTAACCGGTGCATGGTGATGCTCGTGTCCAGACCGGGCATCTCATCGTACTCCCATGCGAATACGTCCTTATACTCGGTCACAAGCTGCAGTAATCATTCCTCTTCCTCTCTCGTGAGGTCTGCACTCAGAAAGACTGGCCTCCTCTTTTCTTCGCTTGGGATTAGGAATACCTCCTTCAGTTCCTGCTTTTGTGGTTTGGGCTTGTCCTCCATGCATTCGGGAGCTTCTTTTAGCTTTTTCTCTAAAACGCCTGGCGTTGGTTTGCCTAGTTCCATGACCTGCTCGATTTGGTTGATTTGCTCGGGGATATCCCCATGCTCACGTGGGGGTATCCCCGCGCACCTTCATATGCGGTAGCATTTCTTTCCGTTAGCATAGAAGCTTTCTATCTCTTTGCCTTCGGGATCATGCTTTGCTATCCTTTTCAGGGTGTAAACATTCGTTCTTTGGTAGGCAATCCGCGATGCCTCTTCTCGCGTAGACGGCGTTTCTTTGGACTCCTCTCTTGTCACCATCACTCCTGCAGGTGACTGATCTTTGATGTCCTCCAAACGAGGCAAAGGATTGGGGTTGAACGGCCCCGACGTTTGCTCATCTGCCATCTCAGTGAACCATACCGCCTCAGTGAGGTGCGCTTCGTCCAGGTTGAAAGGATTTATCGAGGCTGGTATCTCTATTATTCTATCATTCCAGATAGCTTTCATCATGTGATACGTAGTGTTCGCATCAATGACATAGAGTTTTGCTGAGCACTTGATTTTGCCGATCTGGACACCCAAACGGATCCATCCTATCGTCATTCTGGAGTCACTTCCAAATCCCATTAGCGGAGACGGGCGTCTGACAATCTTGTTTTCAGGGATCCCCACCAGCTTCAGAGTATTGAGCGAGACTACATTGACTGCCGCTTGTTCGCGATAATTCCCAAGTATAGGAATATCGTTCTAAGTAGTACCCGAGTAAGAACGGGGTCGATTTCCACAAGGATTGGGAAAGAGATTAAACACTCTAAGCTAACTAGTAAACTTACTAAGCAACTAACTAAATTAACAAAACGAGTTTCTCAAAGGCTTTAGAGCTAGCCAAGCTTTGAATCCACCACTCAAGTGATGGAGCAAGAGTTGTTGATATTGCTAGAGCAAATAACTAAGAAAGAAAACAACTACAGACACTATTACTAATACGATTCAAACGAGTTTGTCAATAAGAGAGTAAGTTGGGTCAATCGATTCCAATAGATGCCTTGTGTGTGAGCATCAACACCCAAAGTTTATGTCAAAGAAAAACATGGATTATATAGCAAGAGGATTTGTCTAGCTCTTGTATTCAAGAGTGAAATGCAAAATCGAGTTATGTCAAGCATCTTTCATATGTAAACGAGAGAGTTTCCATATGAAAGATCAAGCCACAATTCGGATTTGATATTCAACACTTGAATACTACGAATTCGACATCCAACTTATAAGACTAGAAGAACAATTGAATTTCTCACACACAAGTCATCTATCTTCATCAATCAAACCCAACAAGTAGCTTTGTTGTTCATATTCAAGAGCAAGACACAAGAATCAAGAGTATTCATGAAAATAGTCATTATATTCAAGCTCAAATACTCTTGAATTCCATCAAATAACACCAACTTGCTACCAAATGATGAACAAACTACTAGTGTATGATTCAAACTACACTTTAATCAATCTAAACCAGCTAACAACCCAAAAATTCAAAGCTAACAGGAGCTAAAACATAAGCTAACTGCTGCTGCAAACACAAAATGAAGAACAGTGCACAAAACAGTGCTCAAAAACAGAGCAATTCGAACCCAGACCTAACCAGACCTACCCCTCTCTCCCTTTGGCTGTTGCTGGCTCCGTGATAGCTCAGGACGAGCTCGGAATCACCAGCACAAACCCAGAAACCGTCAAGTTCCGTGAGAGGAGAGAGAGAGATAGAGCTTCGACTTAGCCAAAAGCGTGGTTCGTCACCCCTTCTTCCTTCTTTCTCTTCAGCTTATATAGGCAGTGCGAGGGGGTTTTGTAGCCTTTAAGTCTTCAATCCTCAACCTCCAATTTGTCCTAGACCTTCCCCTTCGTCGATTTGCAAAAGCTTCACGAACCCTAAGTCAATTTAAGGCTTTTCTCTCGGTTGCTTTTTGGGCCGAATTGATGAGTGGGTTAGGAAGAGGGTTGGACAAGGATCAATTTGAGACCAATTTTGTTTGATTTGGTGAAGAAACGAGCCCGGGTCAGTGCTTGGAAGAAGCTTCGTCGCTGCCATGGAAGAGCTCTGTTTCTTGCTGCGTGTTTGACGGGGAGAGAGAGAGGGCCGTGTGAGAAGATGAGCTGGGGGTGAGCTGGGTTAGGGAAATTGCACCCGGCTCTCCCCTAGCTTGCTGGAATGTTTTAAAAGGCCCGGATCCTTACTTAAAATCTTCTGAAAATGGCAATCTGACCTCCAACCCGTTAAAAATCCTTCAAATAAGCCATTAAAACGTTTCAAAACTTGCACTTAAGCCCCACTTCCGTTAGTTTCTTCTCTATTTTGCCCTCCTCTTCAACCTTTGACTCTCATTTTGACCTCTTTTCTTCTAAATCTTCAATAACGACCCCATATTCTTCTCTTGTCTTCTCAAATAGGTCTTCAAATCTTCACTTTAACTTGCAAATTAGTTGCTTTGTCTTCAACTTTAGCCTCTTTATCACTTGACTTCTTCAAATTAAGCCTTCAAATTCCTCATTCAAGCTTTCACAACTAGCCTCTTGCGTTCTAAATCACTTCTTTGCCTACAAAATGAGAGAAAAAAACCAAAACTACGAAAACAAGCATAAGTCTAGAAAGAGAGATAAAATAGATAAATTACACATATTAGCAAGTTAAGAAGAGTTCGTTAACATACTAAAATATGCAATTTTAATTCATCAACACACACCCCAACTAGCCTTTTGCTCGTCCTCGAGCAAATAGAGCGATATTTAATTTTTTTAAAGAACCAATCATGAGAGGCACACACTCAACTAGACAAAGCTTGACTCAATTCTAAACTAGACTCAAATATTTACAAAAACGCACACACACATTATCTATCCTAAGTGAGAACTCAAAGAAACAAAATACTAAGAGTTACTAGCTAATTTTAATTTTTTTGGTGGGGGAAAAAGAAGAATGCATAAATGTCTCCTCAAATAAATTCTCAAAGTTCAAGAAGATTGAGAAAGAAGCCTAAGGACGTCTAAGCATATACTCATACAAATGTGGGCGGTGTTTGGTAGAAGGTGACTCATGCGAACCACAAAACTTGTTAAATAAAGTCCAATTTGCGAGAAAGTATGCCTTCAAAAATAAGGATCACAAGAAACTAGACATTCTCATACTTATTCAAAAGCACCCATGTAGGATGGACTTCCAAAGCTTTGAACAAAATTTTTAAGAAGGGGAGATGTGGTTGTGGGCTTGCATGATCCTTTTGTGGATTTTTGTTAGATGGTGCGATTTATCATGAATTTTTTTTTAAAAAAAAAACCTCAAATTCAAGGCTCCCCAAGACCCACAACAAAATAGAGGAATATACACGCGAGTGGGCTTTTTAAGCTAAACCAAGGGAGCTATCTAGGTGGTGACGTAACATTATCCCCGGACACCCCTCTATTTCTTAGACATCGCATGGGGTGTCATTGGTAACCACCACTCCAATGGCTACAAGTTTCCACCGCAAAAACTATTAGAATTAAAATCCTTTTTGTGAAGTTCAAATAGCTTTAGAAAATGCACCCTTTATCAAAAGTAGAAAGACGTCAAAGTTTATGTGATCAACTTAGCTTGAAGGACTTAAACATGAAACGTAAATTTAGTGTGTCGTTTTGTGAGAACGCATGATATCGCGGAAGGTGGGATATTGGTGTAGATGTATTGAGTATAAGCAAAGAATTCCTTTCTAAAATAAAAATAAAAAGAACATGGACTAAGAAATTTCATTTTTTGAAAACATCTAGCTTCCTAAAATTCCCCCTTTTCACTTTTCTCATTTTTTTTCCAAATAAGTGACTCAACTATAACTTCCTAAGACTCAATAAGCTATAAAATCTAGACTCAAGATGAAAGGTGAAAATAAATAAAACTACCAAAGAAAGAAGAACAAAAAATTCTATGGTTTGACACGGGGAAAGAGTGATGCTTCTCATGAAAGATTCACACATCTTTTTTTTTTTCAATTTTTCTATTTTTTTTTTGGATTTTCATTTTTTCATTTTTTTGTATTTTTCATGTAAATCACTAATGAAGAAAAAGCATGCTTGTAACCATTTAAGCAAGAAATAAAATCTACTCCACCCCCAACTAAAATATCACATTGTCCTCAATGATTGAGAACAATGGAAGAGCAAACAAATTCATATAAAGAGACAAGGGATAGATGGACCTCAATTTTCGCTTTCTTGGCCACCAAGCATAAATCCTCCTCCAAGAGCAACCTACAAAATAATCAATAGCAAAAGAACTACAACTAATATTTACAAAGGTGATACTTTTGGTGAACACTAGTTAGTATAGGTTGGGTCCATAAGAGAAATGGACTCAACCTTGGCCTCAAAATTTTCAACATATGGTTTCAATCTTTGGCCATTCACCTTAAAACTTTCCCCACTTTTGGGGTTCAAATTTCAATGGTCCCATAAGGATATACATGCTTCACAATATATGGACCATTCCATTTTGATTTCAACTTTCCTCCAAAGAGTTTCATCCTTGAGTTAAAGAGAAGAACTTTTTGATTAGGCTCAAAAGACTTAGGAACAATATGTTTATCATGATAAGCCTTTGTCCTTGCCTTAGAGATCCTAGTTTTCTCATAAGCCTCATTTCTAAGCTCTTCTAACTCATTCAAGTTTAACTTCCTTTCTTCCCCCGCTTTCGCAAGATCAAAATTCAAGAATTTGATGGCCCAATAGGCCTTGTGCACTAACTCCACCGGGAGATGGCATGCCTTACCATACACTAGTCTATATGGATACACACCAATGGGAGTCTTGTAAGCGGTACGGTAAGCCCAAAGAGCATCAACCAACCTCAAAGACCAATCTTTGCGATTTGGGTTTACCGTTTTCTCCAAAATTATTTTAATTTCCCTATTAGAAACTTCCACTTGCGCACTAGTTTGTGGGTGGTATGGTGTGCCAACTTTATGCACAATCCCATACTTTTTCATGAGGCTCTCAAAAGGCCTATTGCAAAAATGTGTCCCTTCATCGCTAATGATAGATCGGGGCATGCCAAAACGAGATAAAATGTGGTGTCGAAGAAACTTAATCACAACTCTATGATCATTAGTTTTTGAAGGTATGGATTCAACCCACTTTGACACATAATCCACCGCCAAGAGTATATATAGGTTGCCAAAGGATGATGGAAATGGACCCATGAAGTCAATACCCCAACAATCAAATATTTCAATAATTAAAATGGGGTTCAAGGGCATCATATTTATTTTGCCAATATTTCCTCCCATCCTTTGGCACCTATCACATGCTTTGCAAAAATGAAATGCATCACTAAAAAGAGTAGGCCAATATAAACCACTTTGTAAAATCTTGGCGGTGGTTTTTCTAGCCGAAAAATGGCCTCCACATGCATACTCATGGCAAAATGAAATAACACTATGAAACTCTTCATTTGGGATGCACCTTCTAATAATTTGATCCGGACAATATTTAAACAAGTAAGGGTCATCACAAAAGAAATTCCGGCATTCTCTCACAAATCTCAACTTCTCTTGCCCTAATTTTTCGGAAAAATTCCACAAGCAAGATAATTAGCAATATCGGCAAACCAAGGAACTTTTAAAAGGGCAAAGAGATGCTCATCCGGAAAAGTTTCAAGAATAGGCAAGGAGATTTTTTGCTTAGGGATGTCAATCCTAGACAAGTGATCCGCCACAACATTTTCCACACCTCGTTTATCCTTGATTTCAATATCAAACTCTTGAAGCAAAAGTACCCAACGGATTAAACGGGGTTTGGAATCTTTCTTTGTGAAAAGGTATTTCAAGGCGGCATGGTCGGTGTAGACAAGCACTTTTGAACCAATCAAGTATGGCCTAAATTTTTCAATAGCAAACACCATGGCCAAAAGCTCTTTTTCCGTAGTGGAATAATTTAACTGAGCATCATTCAAAGTTCTACTTGCATAATAGATAACATGTGGTTTCTTATCTTCAACTCTTTGACCCAAAACGGCACCAACCGCATGGTCACTAGCATCACACATGATTTCAAAAGGAAGAGTCCATTTGGGTTGTTGCATGATAGGGGCCGTTACCAATAAATTCTTCAACTTTTCAAAGGCCTCTTGGCATGCACTATACCACTCAAATGAATTTTCCTTTTGAAGGAGATTGCTCAAGGGCTTAGCAAGTGAGCTAAAGTCCTTGATAAATCTCCTATAAAATCGCGCATGACCTAGGAAATATCTAACATCCTTAACACATTTAGGAGGTGAAAGATTAGAAATCACATCTACTTTAGCCTTGTCTACACCTATACCATGAGAGGAAATAACATGACCCAGAATAATTCCTTGCCTAACCATAAAGTGACATTTTTCCCAATTCAAAACTAAATTCTTTTCTTCACATCTTCTCAAAACCATCTCAAGATTTCCAAGACAAGTATCAAATGAGTTTCCATGAACCGAAAAATCATCCATAAAAACTTCCATGCATTTTTCTACCATGTCCGAAAATATGCTTAACATGCAACGGTGAAAAGTAGCCGGGGCATTACACAAACCAAAAGGCATCCTCCTATAAGAAAATTTTCCAAATGGACAAGTGAAAGTGGTTTTCTCTTGGTCCATTTGATCTATGGAAATTTGATTATAACCCGCGTAGCCATCTAAAAAACAATAAAAATCATGCCCCGCTAACCTTTCCAACATTTGATCTATGAATGGAAGGGGAAAGTGATCCTTCCTAGTGACGACATTTAATTTCCTATAATCAATGCACATCCGCCACTTAGTAGGAACTCTAGTGGTCACAAGCTCACCCTTATCATTTTCCACAACGGTGACCCCCGATTTTTTAGGGACCACTTGGGTAGGACTTACCCATTTACTATCCGAGGTGGGGTAAATCATACCCGCATCCAAAAACTTGAGCACCTCGGCTCTCACAACTTCTTGCATGTGAGGGTTTAACCTCCTTTGAGACTCCCTTGAAGTTTTGGCATTTTCCTCTAAATGAATTCTATGGGTGCAAATGGAAGGACTAATGCCTCTAATATCCTCAATGGACCATCCTATGGCACCCTTGTAATCCTTCAAAACTTCAAGCAACCACTTTTCTTGCTCAAAATCAAGGGAAGATGAGATGATAATATGATAAGTATCATTAACCCCAAGAAATGCATATTTCAAATCTAAAGGAAGGGGTTTCAACTCACTAATTGGTGGAACCCTCACAATGGGAGGTATCACCTCACTTCCATGCAACTCACTATCAACACTAGAATGCTCATGAGTCGACTCAATGACTTGGTCAAGTTGGCCAAAGAGTCTCTCCCCTTCATCAAAGTCAAATTCTTCTTCCATAAGAAGAGATGAAAGGGGAGTGTTATCATCATACAAAAATTCCAATTCTTCTAAAGTAAGCTCACTTGAATCATTGAACATGTAGCTAGATTATAAATATCTTCAACACATGATTCTACCCAACTCACTTCACACACATCATCATCATCTTGTGAGCTTGGGTGAATACATGCATTAAAAATATTAAGCTCTAACGTCATGTTCCCAAATGTAATATTCATCATACAACTTCTACAATTTATTATTGCATTAGAAGTAGCGAGAAATGGTCTTCCTAAAATAATAGGAATGGATGAAGTGCCACTAGCCAGAGGGGAGGTGTCTAAAACTATAAAATCCACCGGATAATAACATTGGTTCACTTGAACCAAGACATCCTCAATGATACCTCTAGGGACTCTAGTGGACCTATCCGCCAATTGTAGAGTCACTCTTGTGGGTTTCAACTCACCCAACCCCAACTTCTCATACACCGAGTATGGAAGGAGGTTTACACTTGCACCCAAATCTAATAAAGAATTGTGAATTTTATGATCTCCAATGGTGCAAGTGATAGTAGGTGAACCCGGATCTTTATACTTAGGAGGGAGATTATTTTGGATAATTGAGCTCACTTGCTCGGTGAGAAAAGCCTTCTTTCTCACTTGAAGAGTTCTCTTGAAAGTGCAAAGATCCTTGAGAAACTTGGCATAAGCCGGAATTTGCTTGATAGCATCCAAGAGAGGGATGTTTATCTTGACATTTTGGAATGTCTCAAGGATATCTTGGTTGCTAGCTTTCTTAGTAGAGGCTAAAAGTCTTTGGGGAAATGGTGGAGGAACCTTAATTTCCTCACTTTCTTCCACTACTTGTTTCCCCTTGTCAAGACTACTTTGTGACTCTTGTGAGTCGACAACTCTCTCTTGGTCATCACTCTTCTCACACTCTTCTTCTCCCTCATTTTCATTGGACTCCCCACTTGGAAGTCCATTGTTAACAACCTTCCCACTTCTCAAAACGGTGATGGCCTTAGCATGTTCCATATGGTTAAAGCTTTGGCCCTTTGGGTTTTGTTGAGGTTGAGATGGGAATTTTCCCTTCTCTTGAGCATTTATGGTAGACTCCAACCTAGCTAATGCATTTATCAACTCTTGGTTAGTTTGGTTTTGGGAAGCCATAAATTGCTCAAAAGTCTCATCCATACTCCTTTTGTTAGGAGGAACATAAGTGGAGCTTGAGGGGTTTACTTGGGTGTCTTGGCCTTGTCTCCATGAGAAATTTGGGTGATTCCTCCAATTGGAATTGTATGTCTCCGAGTAGGGTGAGTTATTATAGGGCTTCCCATAATTGTTAGAATTTAACATATTCACTTTCTCACCCATGAGCTCTTGGGCTCTTAGAAAATCGGGACATTTGTTCAACTCATGAGAGTTATCACTACAAAATGAGCACAATGCCTCACTCTTAGCCTTAAGTTGATACATAGTACCTTTAGGCTTAGAGTTAGCATCCTTAGAAGGCTCATTAATGTCCCAAGATTGGACTTTCTCACAAATTTCATCTATACAATCCCAACCCTCATCTTCACCTTTTGTGAAAAAATCTCCCCCACTCATGGATTCAATTTTATGCTTATGGTCGCATGGAAAACCATCATAAAAGGAGCTAATTAACCTCCATGTCTCAAATCCATGGTGAGGGCAAGCAATGAGGACATCCTTGAAGCGTTCCCAAGCTTGGGGAAGTGGCTCTCCCTCCTTAGCACAAAAAGTAACAATTTGCCTTTTTATGACATTTGTTTTGTAAGTAGGGAAAAATTTCTTAAGAAACTCTTTCTCTAACTCTTCCCATGTGCCTATGGTTCTAGGTCTCAAGGAATGAAGCCATGCCTTGGCTTTGTCCTTTAAAGAGAAAGGAAACAATCTAAGCCTTATGGTCTTACTAGAGACACCATTGCAATTAACCGTTGAGGCAATATCATTGAAATCCTTAAGATGAGAGTAAGAACTCTCGGACTCTAGGCCATGAAAATTGGGAAGAAGTTGAATTGATCCCGGTTTGACATCAAAGTTTCTTTCATTTAATGGAAACACAAAGCAAGATGGTGAACTTTGTCGAGATGGATGCATCAAGTCTCTTAGTGAGCGAAATGGCATCATCTCATTGTTGCTACTATGCCCATCCTCTCCATCCATGATTTCAAAGCTATTAAGAGAGCTAGAATCGTTGGATTGGGCTAAACTACTACTATCACTAGTAGAAGTATTTTCACTAAAGGGATTTCTACCCTCTTCTTCAAATAAAGTGCGATGCAATCTATGAGTACTATCACGTCGCCACACATCAAGCAACCCAAGGTCAAATTAAGTTCAAGAGGGTTGCCTACACAAGCTAGGAGTATGTTTTTGTGATTTTTTTTTTTTTTTACTTTTCGCTTTTTTTTTTGTTCCAAAGTTCAAAAATGAACCCAAAATTTTCTTCAAGCGTATCTAAAAAAATAAAAACAAGCAAAACAAGAAAGTAACTAAAGAGTGAGTCTCTTAGCACCAATCCCCGGAAACGGCGCCAAAAACTTGTTCGCGATAATTCCCAAGTATAGGAATATCGTTCTAAGTAGTACCTGAGTAAGAACGGGGTCAATTTCCACAAGGATTGGGAAAGAGATTAAACACTCTAAGCTAACTAGTAAACTTACTAAGCAACTAACTAAATTAACAAAACGAGTTTCTCAAAGGCTTTAGAGCTAGCCAAGCTTTGAATCCACCACTCAAGTGATGGAGCAAGAGTTGTTGATATTGCTAGAGCAAATAACTAAGAAAGAAAACAACTACTAACACTATTACTAATACGATTCAAAAGAGTTTGTCAATAAGAGAGTAAGTTGGGTCAATAGATTCCAATAGATGCCTTGTGTGTGAGCATCAACACCGAAAGTTTATGTCAAAGAAAAACATGGATTATATAGCAAGAGGATTTGTCTAGCTCTTGTATTCAAGAGTGAAATGCAAAATCGAGTTATGTCAAGCATCTTTCATATGTAAACGAGAGTGTTTCCATATGAAAGATCAAGCCACAATTTGGATTTGATATTCAACACTTGAATACTACGAATTCGACATCCAACTTATAAGACTAGAAGAACAATTGAATTTCTCACACACAAGTCATCTATCTTCATCAATCAAACCCAACAAGTAGCTTAGTTGTTCATATTCAAGAGCAAGACACAAGAATCAAGAGTATTCATGAAAATAGTCATTATATTCAAGCGTAAATACTCTTGAATTCCACCAAATAACACCAACTTCATACCAAATGATGAACAAACTATTAGTGTATGATTCAAGCTACACTTTAATCAATCTAAACCAGCTAACAACCCAAAAATTCAAAGCTAACAGGAGCTAAAACATAAGCTAACTGCTGGTGCAAACACAAAATGAAGAACAGTGCACAAAACAGTGCTAAAAAACAGAGCAATTCGAACGCATACCTAACCAGACCTACCCCTCTCTCCCTTTGGCTGTTGCTGGCTCCGTGATAGCGCGAGACGAGCTCGGAATCACCAGCACAAACCCAGAGACCAGCAAGTGCCGTGAGAGGAGAGAGAGAGATCGAGCTTTGGCTTAGCCAAAAGTGTGGTTCGTCACCCCTTCTTCCTTCTTTCTCTTCAGCTTATATAGGCAGTGAGAGGGGGTTTCGTAGCCTCCAAGTCTTCAATCATCACCCTCCAATTTGTCCTAGACCTTCCCCTTCGTCGATTTGCAGAAGCTTCACGAACCCTAAGTCAATGTGGGGCTTTTCTCTGGGTTGCTTTTTGGGCCGAATTGATGAGTGGGTTAGGAAGAGGGTTGGACAACGATCAATTTGAGACCAATTTTGTTTGATTTTGTGAAGAAACGAGCCCGCGTCAGTGCTTGGAAGAAGCTTCGTCGCTGCCATGGAAGAGCTCTGTTTCTTGTTGCGTGTTTGACGGGGAGAGAGAGAGGGCCGTGTGAGAAGATGAGCTGGGGGTAAGCTGGGTTAGGGAAATTGCACCCGGCTCCCCCTAGCTTGCTAGAATGTTTTAAAAGGCCCGGATCCTTACTTAAAATCTTCTGAAAATGGCAATCTGACCCCCAATCCGTTAAAAATCCTTCAAATAAGCCATTAAAACGTTTCAAAACTTGCACTTTAGCCCCACTTCCGTCAGTTTCTTCTCTATTTTGCCCTCCTCTTCAACCTTTGACTCTCATTTTGACCTCTTTTCTTCTAAATCTTCAATAACGACCCCATATTCTTCTCTTGTCTTCTCAAATAGGTCTTCAAATCTTCACTTTAACTTGCAAATTAGTTGCTTTGTCTTCAACTTTAGCCTCTTTATCACTTGACTTCTCCAAATTAAGCCTTCAAATTCCTCATTCAAGCTTTCACAACTAGCCCCTTGCGTTCTAAATCACTTCTTTGCCTACAAAATGAGAGAAAACAATCAAAACTACGAAAACAAGCATAAGTCTAGAAAGAGAGATAAAATAGATAAATTACACATATTAGCAAGTTAAGAAGAGTTCGTTAACATACTAAAATATGCAATTTTAATTCATCAACACCGGTCCTCCATCGACGAACGCTCTTTTGAAATCCACACCATTGATGACGGCCGTTACATACAAAGGCTTCTGGTGGCTCCCATCCGTCTTCTTGTCGCTTGCGGAGAAGGTTATGACCTTTTCCGTAGAGCGAGATGCCCTGAAAACCTTTCCGTTGGAGATCACGATATCTTCCTCGTAATCCTCCGCTATCGTCAGGATCGCCTTCTTCATTTCCTTCCGGCATTTCTCCGAAAAGTTCATCTCGTCGAAGAACCTGTTGAACCCGTGCGACCCTTTCATCCGATCAGCACGTTCGTCCTCCGTGTCTATGTTGTAGTCCTCGTCATTGTGGATTTCGGCAACAATGGGTAGACCATCCTCTGCAACCTCTTCGAGTTCCATAATCGAGATCATGGCAACCTCTTTTCCCTTCGGCTCTTGCTCCGCATGGGCAGGCAGTGGATTGTTTCGCTCATCCTGCCTCTGGTCGCTGACAATCAGCTCGCCATTTTTCATCTTTTGGCTTACCACGATTCTGAGCTTCTTGCAGTCAGTCGTGGGGTGCATAACCTTTCCATGATATTCACACCACTTTGGGTCCCTCACCATCTCCTTGGAAGGTATCCTTTTAAGCGGCGGAAAGATTCCGTCTTTACGCCATTGTCTGCACAGGTCACTCGCTTCCTCTACCGAACATGGCAGAGGTGGCGCATCGAAGTTTGCAACCTTCGGCTGCTTTTGGGGCGAGATCGTATCCACTTCACCCTCACGTCCCCTCTTGTAGCTAAACCTCCCAATTTTAAAGGTAGTCCCACTCGGGGATCTCTCAGGGGCGTGCTTCTTTTTCTGCCTCTCCACTATAGGCTCTATGTTCTTTGTGCATTCGATCAGCTTCGAAAATGTAGGAGTTTGCAGGTTGATAAGAATACCTTTGTACTCGTCTCGCATGCATTGCAGGCATATCTCCACGAGTCTGCCCTCAAGTATCACGTCTCTGCATTCCAAGGACTTGGCCCTGAACTTCTTGATGAATGTCACTCCATCCTCCTCGCGCTTCTGGTACATCCGCGAGAGATGAATCATTGTCACCTTTTCTTCAATCTGGAAGAATTTAGTGTAAAACTTCTGAACCATGTCGTCCCAGGTCTTTATGGATCCGGCTTCCAACGTCCTGTACCACTTGTAGGCAACGTTCCCCAGGGATTTCGGGAACTCACGCATCAGCAGCTTAGGATCAGCCCCGTATGACCCCATCACATCGATGAAACGCATGACATGCTCGTGGGCGTTTCCGTTGACATCTTCGAACTTGTCCCATTTAGGAGCCTTGTACCCAGCAGGGTTAGGCATGAGGTAGATCTCGCGTGGGATAGGTGGATCGTTGTCATGCTTCGGGATGATGGTGTCCGCGAACGGTTGATTAGCCAAGATGGTTTCTATGCGCCGCTGCAGCGACGTCATACACTCCGGCGCACTTCCCCCAGCAGCAGGAGGAGGGGTTGTTGCAGTTGGAGGCGACACATATACTACAGAAGGGCTAGGAACGTACTGTGGATTCGCATTGCCCCACGCTGCCGGCGGAGGAGGCAAAGGATATTGTGAAGACAGATTAGATGCCAGTATTGGCGGTTGAGGCACATGAGCGGTAACAGGCAACATTTGAGCTGTTTGCCCCTGAAATGAGGGTAACTGCGCTGTTGCCGGTGGGGTTTGAAGGTTAGGATTAGGTGGTGTGGTCGATACTCCCAATCCTTGAGTGGTGGAAGTTCCTCCTCCCTGAGAGACGGCAGTGGCTGGCGCAGGATTTGGGGCGAGAGTCCCCAGGATAGCCATTATCCGTTCCAGCTGCGCAGACTGAGCCTTGAGAGCCTTCGCCTTGTTCTGGATGGTAGCATCCAAGGCCTCTAACGTCGGAGCTTCACCGGCGGCTGTAGGAGTACGGCGAGCCTCCTCTCCCGAGGTGGTCTCCGTGGAAGGCGATCTGTCACTGACATCATCTTCATGAGACATGGTTTCTTGCAATGGTAAGTTCACGTCGGGTTCACAAAATGTGTACGAGAGAATCCTGCAGAGAGAACTCAATATACACCAAGAGTAGGGGATAGAAAAGACACAGAAAGTGTGGGGTTGTGTGTAGGGAGAGAGTAAGGAAATAGCACTGTATGAGAGAGAGACAAGATTTTGGCAGAGCTTTCGCGTATCTCAGGTGGTTCTCCCCTGTATGGAAGGGTTAACGATCCTATATATAACGGAGAATGTGACCGTTGTAGTGTGGTTAATGCGCCCTTTAATGGCGGCTTAATTAGCTTAACCACAATGGCACGTTCATCCGCGTATATAGGGACCGTTACGGCACGTTACCCACGTATACCGGAACCGTTACGAGGTTGACCGGGTTTATGGAGCTCGTGCCATAAATCTCTCAAAGCAGTTACTAGGGGTCGCGCGCGGGCTTGGTTGTCGCTCGCGCGCGACATGACTTACTCTAGCCTCCAAACCACTAAGTCCCTACAAGTCCTGTGAGGTGGTATGCGAGGGCCCTGTCTCGCAGCCCCCATGTGGATCAGCGCGGCTAGTGATCTAGTGTGTGTGGAGCACAGCTAGGTGTGCTAGATGATCGCCACGCGGCTAAGATCTGCCTGTCCAGAAAGCACTATCTACAACGTGCTAATTGCAGAAGATAATGGTGAGTATACATGCCAAGTCTTGCGTCCCAAGCTTCCTTCGTGTCAAACGTGGATTTTATGTTACGTCTCAAGATTGTATTGTTTATTTGATACTTGTCGGATTTGTTTATTTATTCTTTGGAAATTCTCACACGATAATTATTAATCCCTAATAACGTAAAGTGGAAAGATTTGTGCGGGGAACGTCATTTGGATTACTATTGATTTGATTTGGTCGTTGTTGGCTTCGTCCACTCGACCCATTATTATTTAGCCTGGTTTCAATTTGCCTCGGATTCGCTTCTTGTACTCACTCCTTCTGGGCGCAATAAACCTGTTAGGGGGGTGTCGACACTTAAGGTCTTGGTAGCTTGTGATGGGATATGATTATGCTGCGATTGGATTTTCCCCGTTCAACTCAAGAATTAAAATGGTTATTTCTGGATTGGCGGTTTTGTACGAGAGAATCCTGCAGAGAGAACTCAATATACACCAAGAGTAGGCGATAGAAAAGACACAAGAAGTGTGGGGTTGTGTGTAGGGATAGAGTAAGGCAATAGCATTGTATGAGAGAGAGACAAGATTTTTGCAGAGCTTTCGCGTATCTCAGGTGGTTCTCCCCTGTATGGAAGGGTTAACGATCCTATATATAACGGAGAATATGACCGTAGTAGTGTGGTTAATGCGCCCTTTAATGGCGGCTTAATAAGCTTAACCACAACGGAACGTTCGTCCGCGTATGTTGGGACCGTTACGGCACGTTACCCACGTATACCGGAACCGTTACGAGGTTGACCGGGTTGACCGGGTTTATGGAGCTCGTTCCATAAATCTCTCGAAGCAGTTACTAGGGGTCGCACGCGGGCTTGGTTGTCGCTCGCGCGCGACAGGACTTACTCTAGCCTCCAAACCACTAAGTCCCTACAAGTCCCGTGAGGTGGTACGCAAGGGCCCTGTCTCGCAGCCCCCACGTGGATCAGCGCGGCTGGTGATCCAGTGTGTGTGGAGCACAGCTAGGTGTGCTAGATGATCGCCACGTGGCTAAGATCTGCCTGTCCAGAAAGCACTATCTACATTAGCCCCCTTTCTGCGCGTGAAGACACATAACCGGATAGGCTTCCATGCGCAGGAACCAACGCACGCGTCGCCGCCATGCACCAATTCAAATACACGCAAATTCATCCCCCGTGCGTGTCATTATGACCTAAAATCCCTAGAGTCATGCCGTCTGGTCTTTTAGGGTTTTTTGGCATGACGTCAGCTTGTCCTGTGATTGCGCGATTCGACGGTGACGGTTGCGATTCGACTACTGAAAGGACGCAACCCTTCATTGTTTTTGGATAAATACTCCGTGCTCTCCATTGTTGCAAATCATCACTTCTTTCTCTTAAAGTTAATGATACCCGGAAGCCTTCAAGAGCAGATTCAAATAATCAATCATCAATTCTTTCTTGTCAATCGTCTTCTTCAACTGTGCACATCCAAGCAAGCTTTACTAAAACAAGGTTGGCCTTGTTCAATTCCATTTAATGTATCGATATATGCTTTGAACTGTATTGGATCTGCAAACCCATGACTATCTGAAACATGCCGTCCATTGGAAACTGTGAAGGAGACCTTGTTCTTTAAACTGAGAATTGATCTAATCCCCAAATTGTAAAGATTTTGAATGTGGGGCTTCTGAAATTCCCAGTAATGTAGACGATTCTGAACTTTCAAACCCCCAAAATTGGCACTAAACTGTTCATCTTTCTTTTGACAAAGCATCGTTGCTCCAAATTGAACTGAGATTCAAACTTCAAATTGAACTGAGATTCAAACTAAAGTATACTAAAGCATGTGTATTTCTCCCCTCTTTTTTCTTGCTCTTCCACATGAATGGCAAAGACTAAAGGAACCAAACCCGTTAAATAGGTCGAAGAAATACCGGATCTTCCCCAGACCTTATGGCGGAAAGCCCCCTATTTGGGTGGCAAAGACTTTATCATGCTAGGGTTAAGGTGAAGAACCTGCCAACCCCTGAGCCTGCTAAAGAGTTGCAAACATTGACCCCTCCAGTTAACGCAGCCATGCTCGAACTGATCGATTCCAAGGATGTGGTTCAATTAGGAGTTGAAAATGGGTTTTTCCCGCAAACTGCGATTTCCACTCAAGCGTTTGTTCAGAAATTGGACTTCATGGATGAGTTGATCGACCAAGTATTGACCCACCATGCCATCGCATTGAACAATGCTGGCGTGTATTTCGCAGTCCGTGCTATGAAGGGTGCTACCGTGAAGCTGGACCAGTCTATGCATCTAAACCTTCTGTCGCGCTACTCGCCTGCGACTCACACATTCCACTTTGCTGAGTTCGAGGCTGCTCCCACTCTTGAAGATGTGCACATGCTGTAAGATCTTTCTCCTGTTGGTGAGGTGGATCCCCTAAGTCCCTTGAGGACTGATCCGGAACTTGCTCTCTACAAGCAAATGGAGGAGTGCTTGTCAGAGGTTAAGAAAATTTCCACCCGGTGGACATCTGCGAAGCCGCTTCCTGACTGGCAGCTAGCTGATACGTCCGCGAAGAATACTTGGGGCAAGTGGGTGCAGTAATTCTTCCGTGATTATGCGAGTAGTAGTATCACCAAGAAACTTCTGAGCCAGAACCCGAAGGCTAAAAATTAAGTGAATGGGAAGGGTTATCATCTGACCCTTTGTGCTTTTCTCTGCGCCTGGTTGTCGAGGTATTCGATTGATGGCCACCCTCATGATGGGGTTTTCTACCATGTCCTTCCTCTTGCTGTGAAGCTGACCCTTGGTGAAAGAGTCGCACTTGGGCCTCTAGTCTTAGGTACCCTGTACCACAGATTGGATCAACTGGTTGTAGCAACCAAGGACTCCCACGGTCGCCTGGACGTGTTAACCTATGTTAACATTGCATTCTTGACCATGTGGGTTTTCGAGCGATGGCCCTCCTATGCTCCTGTTCCTTCTAGGCCCAACAAATGGTGTGTCCCGGGTGCGGAGGAAGAGCTTAACAGTGGCAGGGCTGCGAGATGGTTCGGAACTCACTTTCCTAAGTGTACCTGGAGTCTGATATGCGACGATCGCAGCGAGTTTACAGCTAGGCCTTATGCCACGCGCGTTGAAAATGTGTGTTGGTTCCCAAAATTGTATCCGTCCAAGGCTGTTGCTTTCTCTGAAGATCTTCTTTTCGAGGGCGAGAAACGTTTCCACGAGCGCTATCGCGAATTCTTTTGCTGGTGTCTAATAGGTTCTTTTCCTGATCTTGCGGAGTATGTTCGCGAGCTAACTCCCAAGTACGAGAGGATCACGGTGGATGTCGACCCTACTCGCGTTTCTCCCCAGTTTGGCTTTGATGCGGTGGCACCCTCAATCTGGCCGCAGTCCATCATAAGAGGCTGCTACAAACGACTACTGTCTGGCGAGTGCAAAACAATCTTAAGGAGCAACCTGTAGGGTTTTGATTCATGGATCGCGCAAACGGAAGCATAATCAAACAAATAACCATGCAAAACCCTCCAAGGATCACAAGTCTAGATGCATAACGATAGTGAAGGTAAGAAATCATAAACACACCTTTGGGTTCTCCTTGATGACTTCAAACGCGAATAGTGTCACGTTCTCTATAGTTGATCCACGCCTAGAGTTTCTCCTAGAACTCCCAAACTCCTTGGTGCTAGCCCGGAATAAGAGGAGGGTGAAGGAATCACGCAAAACGAGACAAAAAGAGGGTCTCGGCCCTCTTTTGGCCGACGGGGTGAGGGGGCGGCGGCAAGGGACGGGTTCGGCCCTTGTTGCTTGCTCTCTCTCTCCTTTGTTCTCTCCCACTCTTGTTATGATCACTAATGAGCATAAGTTATTGAGGTAGGAAGGAAGGAGGGTCCTTTATATAGTCCAACAACTCCTTGTTAACTACCTAAAGGACTTATTCTAGTCCAACTAGAATTCAATTTAGTCCCTTCCTTGCAAATTAGTCCCTACTAAGTTTGCAAGGGTTTGCAAAGTGATCCTTCTAATTAATTAATCCAATTAATTAATTCCCAAATCTAGTACAACTCTATATAGCGTGTGACCCCATAGGTTCTATCTAGTTGGTAGCAACTATTTGCTAATATGGAGCGGTTTCTAGCAAAACATCCATTCTAGCCAACTAATAGAATAGTCATCTAGACAACCTTGTACAAGTAATTGTCTCATCCTTTTGCCTCAATATCCGGATTGGACACGAGACATACAAGTCACACTCGTATATCCAATCCATAGTTTCTCGATCTATGGGAATAGCCTTATTCGTGCAAATAACATCAATATCCCATATTGATTTATTTGAGTCTGGCCAGACATTCTATAAGCACTATCCCTCGAGTGGCCTAGGATATCTACTCCCGTTATGTGGGAGGGGCAAATCCTTTCTACGTCTACTACGATCTCTAAGCTTGCTTCTCATTGCATCCAGTACACGCCTTTATAACTACCCAGTTACGGTGTAGCGTTTAACGCTACCAAGATCACAATGATCCACAACTAGAATATCTAGTGACTTCAAGTCTAAGGATGACAATACCATTGCACCCGAGAAGCACTTGTGACTCAACATAACATGTATGTAGCCTTTTCGGTGATGGGTCAATCCAGTGCAACATTCCGTAATGCACACCTATGTGTTGGATCGTGATATCTCCATATCAATCCAACCCCATACTAGTCTATAGATGATTGTCCCATTTAATCATTATACTTGACTAGGGATATTTAAGATAAACAACACGATTGTAAATCTAAGGACTTCATTATATTAAATATCCAATAAATAATAAATGAATTTTCTAGCCATATACAAATTCATACTAAACTAGATTGCCTCTAGGGCATCTATTCCAACAGTCTCCCACTTGCACTAGAGCCAATCTGGCGCATCTCGTATGCCCATACTCCTAGTGTGCCCTTCATGCTTCCACTGCGTGAGAGGCTTCGTAAGCGGGTCTGACAGATTATCATCTGTAGGAATCTTGCATATCCGAACGTCTCCTCTTTCGATAATATCTCGAATCAGATGAAACTTCCTGAGCACGTGCTTGGACTTCTGGTGCGATCTTGGTTCCTTTGATTGCGCGATCGCCCCAGTGTTGTCACAGAACAACTCTACTGGATCCGCAATGCTAGGGACCACACCAAGTTCAGAAACAAACTTTCTGATCCAAACAGCCTCCTTTGCTGCGCCATTCGCAGCAATGTACTCAGCCTCTGTTGTAGAATCAGCTACCGTCTCTTGCTTGGAACTCTTCCAGCTCACCGCTGCTCCATTCAGGCAAAACACATATCCCGACTGTGATCTAAAGTCATCTCTATCGGTTTGGAAGCTTGCATCAGTGTAACCCCTTACACGCAACTCTTCCTCACCGCCAAACATCAAGAAAGCATCCTTAGTTCTTCTCAAGTACTTTAGGATGTTCTTGACAGCAATCCAGTGACTCTCACCCGGATTGGATTGGTATCTGCTTGTCATACTCAAGGCATATGACACGTCTGGTCTAGTACATAACATGGCGTACATGATAGATCCTATGGCCGAGGCATAGGGAATCCTACTCATGCGTTCCTTCTCAATCTCATTGGAAGGACAACCACTCTTCGAAAGAGTGATTCCATGTGACATGGGCAAGAATCCCTTCTTGGAATCTTGCATGTTGAACCGTTTCAACACCTTGTCAATATATGTACTTTGACTTAGGCCTAGCAACCTTCTAGATCTATCTCTATAGATCTTTATACCGAGTATATAGGCTGCTTCCCCTAAGTTCTTCATTGAGAAACACTTTCCTAGCCAATCTTTCACAGATTGCAGCATGGGAATGTCGTTTCCAATGAGTAGTATGTCATCCACATACAAGACCAGAAAAGCTACAGAGCTCCCACTAACCTTCTTGTAGACACAAGACTCATCTTCGTTTCTGATGAAGCCAAACTCTTTGACCACTTCATCAAAACGTCGATTCCAACTCCTAGAAGCTTGCTTCAATCCATAAATGGATCGTTGCAGCTTACAGACTTTGTTGGCTTGCTTTGGATCCTCAAAACCCTCCGGCTGTATCATATACACGTCCTCGAGGAGATTCCCATAGAAGAATGCTGTTTTGACATCCATCTGCCAAATCTCATAGTCGTAGTATGCTGCAATTGCAAGTAGGATTCGGATGGATTTGGTCATAGCGACTGGTGAAAAGGTTTCATCATAGTCAATACCATGAATCTGTCTAAATCCTTTAGCCACCAATCGGCCCTTATAGGTAATCACATTACCATCCATGTCGATCTTCTTCTTGAAGACCCACTTGCACCCTATGGGCCGCGCCCCATCGGGTGGTTCCACCAAAGTCCATACTTTGTTGGTATACATGGATTCCATCTCGGATCTCATGGCCTCAAGCCACTTCTGTGAGTTTGGGCCACTCATGGCCTCCTCATAGGTAGTAGGCTCATCATCTATGAGCATCGTGTCACCGGAATCAGTTACGAGAAGTCCATACCTCTCGGGTTCCTGGCGCACTCTACTAGATCTACGAAGCTCTTGTGTTACCTGAATAGGTGGCTCCACAACTGCTTGTGATTCCTGTTCATGTTCCATAATCGGTTCAGTAATTTGTGGTTCTTGAACTTCTTCAAGTTCTACATTCCTCCCACTTTCTTCTTTAGAGACAAACTCTTTTTCTAGAAACACGCCGGTCCGAGCAACAAACACTTTGTTTTCGGTTGAATTGTAGAAGTAGTATCCCTTAGTTTCCTTAGGGTACCCCACAAATTTACACTTATCCGATTTAGGCCCTAGCTTGTCTGATTGTAAACGTTTTACATAGACATCGCAGCCCCAAATCCTCATGAACGACAGTGTGGGACGCCTCCCACTCCACATCTCATATGGTGTCTTCATGACTGATTTAGATGGAACACGGTTAATGGTGAAGGCTGCACTTAATAGAGCGTAGCCCCAAAATGATAATGGAAGATCGGTTTGACACATCATAGACCGAACCATATCCAATAGGGTTCGATTCCTCCTCTCGGACACGCCATTCCATTGTGGCGTTCCGGGTGGAGTGAGTTGGGACACGATCCCACACTCTCTAAGATAGTCGTCAAACTCTTGGCTCAAGTATTCTCCTCCATGATCCGATCGTAGAGCCTTGATACTTTTGCCAAGTTGCTTCTCTACTTCATTCTTGAATTCTTTGAACACTTCAAAGGATTCGGATTTTGCCCTCATAAGGTACACAAATCCATATCTACTGTAATCATCAGTAAATGTAATGAAGTAGACATAACCACCCCTGGCAGGCGTGGCAAATGGCCCACACACATCGGTATGTATGAGCGCCAATTGCTCACTAGTCCTCTCACCTTTCTTATTGAAAGGGGACTTTGTCATTTTTCCCAATAAACAAGCCTCACATGTCTCATATGATTCAAAATCAAATGAGTCTAGTAATCCATCCTTATGGAGTCTAGATACACGTTTCTCATTTATGTGGCCTAAACGACAATGCCATAAATAAGCAGGATTTAAATCATTTATTTTAATCCGCTTGGTATTAATGTTGTAGACAGGATTGCTTAGATCAAGGACATAAAGTCCATTAAATAATTGCGCACTAAAATAGTGAATATTATTCAAATAAAAGGAACAACAATTGTTCTTTATTGAAATAATAAAACCTTCCTTGTCCAAACAAGAAATAGAAATAATGTTTCTGCTCATAGCAGGCACAAAATAGCAATTATTTAATTCTAAAACTAATCCTGAAGGCAGAGATAGCTCGCACACGCCTATGGCTAACGCAGCAACCTTTGCTCCATTCCCAACGCGCAGATCTACCTCCCCTTTAGCCAATCTTTTACTTCTCTTTAGATCCTGCATATTTCGACAAATATGAGATCCACATCCAGTATCTAATACCCATGATGTAGAGATAGTTAAATTGACATCCACAACAAAAATACCTGGTGGTGGTGGAATCACTATTCCAAGCCTCTTGTCCTCCAGATATTTTGGGCAGTTCCTCCTCCAGTGTCCAGGCTGACTGCAGTAGTGACACTCACCCTTAGTCACGACCTTGGCAATGCCACCAACAGGCTTAAGGGCTTGTTCCTTGGACTTGGCAACTGACTTGCCTTTACCCTTGGAGGAAGAGGCAAACTTTTTGCCCTTTCCTTTATGCACCATCATAATGGCCTTGCCCTTACCCTTGTTGATGCTCTGTTCAGCCTTCCTCAACATGTTGAGCAAATCTGGCAGTGGTTTAACGATCTCGTTCATGTTATAGTTCATAATGAACTGTCCATAACTCTCGGGCAACGATTGCAACATGAGATCGGTTGCCAACTCTTGGCCGACCGGGAACCCAAGCCGGGCGAGATTCTCCAAGTACCCGATCATTCGGAGTACATGGGGTCCCACCGGGTTCCCTTCTGCCAGAAGACATTTGAACAGTGCCTTTGAGACCTCATACCTCTCTACCCTCGCCTGCTCTTGGAAGAGCTGCTTTAGATGTTCGATCATATCGACAGCATTCATGTTCTCATGTTGCTTCTGAAGCTCAGAGGTCATGGTGCAAAGCATTAGGCAGGCCGCATCATTAGCGTCATCAACACGCTTTTGATACGCCTTTAAGGCAACAGGTGTCTGGTTCTCTGGACCTTCTGGAACATGCTCCTCTATTGCGTACAGTTTCTTCTCTTGCTTGAGAACAATTCTCAAGTTTCTGTACCAATCAAGAAAGTTGGTTCCAGAGAGCTTGTCCTTCTCAAGGACAGATCGTAGGGAATGTTGTGAACTCGATGAGTTGTTTTCCATTTGGAATTCTACAAAAGGAAAATACGCAATTTTTAGTATTTGTGAATTTTTGACTATATTTAATAATGGCTAGTTTATTAAATATAGCTCCCACTATTTTTCTACGGATTAATAACCCTCAAGATATTAATGCGGAAAATATCATTATATTTTCTAGTGGGCCAAGATCCATCTTTTCATCTCCTTATGAGCTTGCTTTGGCAAGTCACCCATAATTCGACTACTTTTAGGTAGGAACAATTCCAATTGCATCCCATATGCAACTCTTGGTTCAACCGGGCAAATAACTCCTTATTTATCCATCCATATGGATAATCCCAATTGATTGCCTCTAGGTTTCTTAATCAAATTAATAGCCTAGTTGTGTTCAACCTCTTATCTAAACAATTGCACATTGTTACGTGCCATCGCATTCCATCATTATGAACCAAGTCGCCATGCTTTGGCACGCACGAACTTGATAAAGAATGATGATAATGAGTGTTTAAATAACGAGAAGGCAAGAACACAATATTTAAAATTTGAGGGATTTTCAATTCAATTTTAATTGTTTTTGTTGATCAATATCAACTAATCTATCTATTTGAGTTTGGGCACAACTCCAAATAATAGATCCGGGTTGTCGAATTATCTTATTATCCTAATTGCATGCATCATCCATACACCAACCACACAAATAATAAGACAATAAATAAACAACCACAAAACAGAAATTACACGTGATGTGGATATGGCCTTTTCTAGACTAAGATAATTCCAAGCCAATGGAATTATCTATGAACCCTAAGAAAACACATCTCCATGCGTCTTGATCTTTTGGTCCATCCTTCATAGTCATGTTGTATGCTCCATGCTCCATGCTCCATCTTTTGTGGCTCCTTTGGCTTTGGGCTTCTTTTCTTCCAATCTTGGCTAACAATCTACTTTATCTAGCACTAACTAATATCTATACTAAATAAAATAAATCTCACAAGTTGAGAAAAAAATGGCACGCATGCCATAAAACCCTAATTAATTATTACAATTAATTGATCAGCTCGCAGGCCGTAAAACCAAACCACAAAATTAAACATCCACATCAAACCACATCCTAAGGCCATATCCAATCACCATGCGATTTGCACATAAACAGTTAAAATCCAATTTTAACGCGCTTGGTCAATTTTAATTGATTTTAGGATTTCTAGGGTTAAAACGGTCCATGGGCCCAACAATCCAATTGCCCGGGCCCAATAAAGTGAACCATAAGGCCCTAGGGCCGGCCCGGCCCAAAGCCCGCAAGCTAGGCCCGCGGGTTAGGGCCGCCCGGCCCCTTAGGGCGGCCAATCTTGGGCGGCAAGCAAGGGGGCGGTCCCCTAGGGGGCCGAACCTCCTCTTGGGAGTTGTTTCCAAAACAACTCCCTTGCTTGGAGCCCAAGTTTGGTTGTTTCCTTGTTTTGGGAGAACTCCTTCTTCCCCAAGGATGCCCAAACCCTAGATCTAAGATCCTAAAATTTCTCAAACTCACACATTCATGCATCCAATGCAAAAATTGGGTCTTGTTATGATTAATTGTTGACAAATTGCATCCCATGCTTGATTTGTCTTGTTTTACGCGATAAACAACAAATTAAGGTGTAAAAAAACAAGAATGTAACACATAAACTACGTTTATGCTCTATGACCTGTGGCTCTGATACCACTGTAGGGTTTTGATTCATGGATCGCGCAAACGGAAGCATAATCAAACAAATAACCATGCAAAACCCTCCAAGGATCACAAGTCTAGATGCATAACGATAGTGAAGGTAAGAAATCATAAACACACCTATGGGTTCTCCTTGATGACTTCAAACGCGAATAGTGTCACGTTCTCTATAGTTGATCCACGCCTAGAGTTGCTCCTAGAACTCCCAAACTCCTTGGTGCTAGCCCGGAATAAGAGGAGGGTGAAGGAATCACGCAAAACGAGACAAAAAGAGGGGCTCGGCCCTCTTTTGGCCGACGGGGTGAGGGGGCGGCGGCAAGGGACGGGTTCGGCCCTTGTTGCTTGCTCTCTCTCTCCTTTGTTCTCTCCCACTCTTGTTATGATCACTAATGAGCATAAGTTATTGAGGAAGGAAGGAAGGAGGGTCCTTTATATAGTCCAACAACTCCTTGTTAACTACCTAAAGGACTTATTCTAGTCCAACTAGAATTCAATTTAGTCCCTACTAAGTTTGCAAGGGTTTGCAAAGTGATCCTTCTAATTAATTAATCCAATTAATTAATTCCCAAATCTAGTACAACTCTATATAGCGTGTGACCCCATAGTTTCTATCTAGTTGGTAGCAACTATTTGCTAATATGGAGCGGTTTCTAGCAAAACATCCATTCTAGCTAACTAATAGAATAGTCATCTAGACAACCTTGTACAAGTAATTGTCTCATCCTTTTGCCTCAATATCCGGATTGGACACGAGACATACAAGTCACACTCGTATATCCAATCCATAGTTTCTCAATCTATGGGAATAGCCTTATTTGTGCAAATAACATCAATATCCCATATTGATTTATTTGAGTCTTGCCAGACATTCTATAAGCACTATCCCTCGAGTGGCCTAGGATATCTACTCCCGTTATGTGGGAGGGGCAAATCCTTTCTACGTCTACTACGATCTCTAAGCTTGCTTCTCATTGCATCCAGTACACGCCTTTATAACTACCCAGTTACGGTGTAGCGTTTAACGCTACCAAGATCACAATGATCCACAACTAGAATATCTAGTGACTTCAAGTCTAAGGATGACAATACCATTGCACCCGAGAAGCACTTGTGACTCAACATAACATGTATGTAGCCTTCTCGGTGATGGGTCAATCCAGTGCAACATTCCGTAATGCACACCTATGTGTTGGATCGTGATATCTCCATATCAATCCAACCCCATACTAGTCTATAGATGATTGTCCCATTTAATCATTATACTTGACTAGGGATATTTAAGATAAACAACACGATTGTAAATCTAAGGACTTCATTATATTAAATATCCAATAAATAATAAATGAATTTTCTAGCCATATACAAATTCATACTAAACTAGATTGCCTCTAGGGCATCTATTCCAACACAACCTTCCCTTTGAGCAACCCCCAGGTAATCGCGCAGGTGGCTACTCCAGGAATTGGGTTGCCTATTGGAACACCTAGCAGGCGAGATTTGAGACACAGTCGACCCCTCGACCAAGCAAAGCTCCTGTGATCAAGAGAAATTCCTTCCTCTTCCGTCCTAACCGCAGCTTGGATGACTCCCAATATGGTTGCTACACGTTGCTAGATCATGAGAATCACTTGTGCCCCTCCACCATCTTTGAGGAAAAGATGACCGCAGTTAAGAAAGGTGATTCGCATGTCATCAAATACAGCAAAGATTTAGCCAAGGTAAACAATCTCTTTTGCACGTGTTGAGTTTCTTTACTCTGATGTGTCGAAACTTATGCTCCATTTTCTGTTGTAGTGCTACGTGAGGAGGTTCGCATATGGTGAGCGTTCTAAGTCGTTGATCACCACCATTGTTGCTGCGAGAAGGCAGGGTGAACCAGTTCCGCTAGCATTGAGAATGGATCCCGCAGTTGAGGCCCGAATTCGCGAGGTCATGGAAGTATTTGCTGACTCGCTGATAGACAATACTCCAACCTTGTCTCCACCTAGGAACGATCCATCTCCCCTAGCAACTGCTGCTCTAAGGTCAAAGAGACCAAGGCAGAAGGAAATCACAATCTCTTCCCCTAGGAGCGCTCCTACTTCCCCTCCTGCGAGGTCCCTTACTTCTAGGGACAAAGGTAAAGGTCGCATGCCAAGCAAGGCGCGGAAAGAGCTCGCAGTGGAGACCTTTGTTCCGTTTGGTCAGGAGGAAGAGGAGGAAGAGAGAAGGGAGGCGAGAGAAAGAGATTATGATGAAGAAGAAGAAAGAGTCGAAGATGTCAGAGAAGGAGTGAGAGATGAGATACAAGAGGAAGAGTCGGGAGGTATCTCAAACGTACTTCTCTTCTAACTATCTAAATTTCCGCAATCTTTACTGAACAGTTTGTTCCTTTGCAGATGATGATGAAGAGACCATCAGCGGCCTTTTGGCCAAGAGGCAGAAGAGGGGTTCTCACTCTGGTGTTTCCAACGAAACTATAGACGAGGACATCCTTGCTGAGTCTAGGAGAACAGCTGCGGAGGCTGCTGAAAGAAGAAGGAAGCGAGAAGAAGAGGAGATTTAACGCATAAAGCAAAGGAGCCTGGAAGAGCAACATGTCGACGACTTGGTGCGTCAAACCGATGAGGAAGATGCGGTTCCAGAAGATGCGACTGCTCAAGTTGATGAGGAAGATGCGGCTCAAGAAGAAGAACGTGATTGTTGGTGCATTAAAGCATGGCTTATCGAAAGCCGACATTCTCCGCTGGTTAGTAAGCAAGTGCGGTGAACCTTCAGGTAATTATTTGAACAACGCTTGTGAAATAGGCTTAGTAACCCAATCGTCATCATGACTGGTTTCTTCGCACCCCAGGTCACGCTCACTTTAAGGATATACTTAACGAAGTAACATTAATAGGGAATGGTGTCGCGTCCTTAGCATATGACGAAGATGCTACAATCCCACCTATGCGTGGAGGTGCTCGCTCTTGGTTTATCAAAATAATAATAAAATATTGTTTAATACAGGTTACCTCACATTGTCCTGTCTTGTATCGCAGGTGATGCTGGTGAAAACATACTGGAACAGAGGAGTCAAACCTCTGCATCTTAAGTCCCAGAGCGAAGCTCTCATGTCGAGAAGCCCGTCGCAGCTGCTGAGTACGCAGGAGAGCCCTTGGAGGATGTCATCGAAGTTTCTGATGATGCCGAGGCGGACACCGTGCTGATGGACAAAGATACTAATGCTGCTGTTGAGGAAATGGAAACAGATGCTGCTGAGGCCGAGACTCGTGAGCAGATCGGGGAAGATGTGGGATCACATGCCAATGTGAATGCTCAAATGAGTGCTCCTGAGTCTCACGAGCCTTTCGCATCTGAAGGCATCCCTAATCGAGCTGCAGCTTTTACTGTTGCCATTCCTCCAACAAGGATTGAGCCTCCAGAGATTCCTCAAGCCTGGAGCTTTTTAAGTTCGCAGGTAGGGGCTGCAGTCACACCATGTGCGGCCTATACCCTTCCTGCTAATTATGAAGAGCTAGAGCTTGGAGCTGATAGAAGAGCAATGGAACGAGGAAAGTTTTCAGCTGCCTCAGTAATGCGCATTCCTTCCTTGCGCGAGATCCTTGAAGGAACTGGTATGTTACCGTTATTGTCGCTCGCATCTTGCATTCTTCATTTACGAGTCTCATGTTCTAACTTGAATCGACATTGTTAGGTTTGAAGCAAGCTGATATGGAGTGGTTGGTTCAAATGCGTCTCTCCTATCCTCGAACATTTGCGAAGTCCTTAGAGATAGAGCCTTTCAACAGAAGGCTGTTCTTGACCGAGGCCATCAAGATTCTGGAGCAACTGTCTGCGGCCACACCTGCGACTATCTCTCCTCAGAGTGCGCAATTGCTGTTCAGCATGTGTCAAAACCTTCAAGCCAAAGTTCAAGGCAAGCTGGGCTTCGGGTACCTTGTCAACAGAGTCACCCAGATTCGCGCAGTTGTGAATTTGAAGCGCGGCTTCCATAACCTCGCAGCTGAGGAGCAGAAGGTGGAGAAGCAAAGGCAGAAAGCTGAAGAGGCTGTGAAGCTCTTCCGTGAGATGAGCACCAACTACGTGCAGTTGAAGCGAGAAGTGGAACAGGTGAAAAATTATTTTGAAAACCATAGCCTGTATTTGGTTTGAACAAAACTTTGAAACATTATCGTAATGTTGCTAGGGTTTCTCCCCCCCCCCCCCCCTCTTTTTTTTAATCAAGGCTTGAATGCCCTTTTTGCCCTTCTCGCGATTTTCTCGAATATCTTTGTGCGTATCAATTATGACATCAGCTAGTGATATGTCTGCCTTGATTGCCGCGCTAATTGCTTATCAGATAAGCACGCTTTCCTTGGGAAGTCCATCCGTATGATGACCTTCCGTCATTAATTAGGATACGCTACCGAATCGTCGTAGCCTTTAGTAGGGTAATTGAATGTTGCCTTTATCAAGGCGTAAGTGATTGATGCTTACCCCTTTTCCAAGCTTTGCTGACTCAGCCAGAGAATTGAAGGGTCTCCGTTGGGTCTATATAAACCCTGTCTTTTGCTATTTGGGTTCTTCATCCAAAAATGTGGCTTGCCATGAGTCCTTACGACAGCTGGCTTCAACGCCTGTACTTTGTTGATTCACGGCAACCTCAAGTTGTGAAAACTGAGTTCGTGCTTTGTGTCATAGAAATAGCTTTCAATATCTTCATTACGAAGCTTATTGATCTTCATATCTTTCATAAAAAAGATGAATATAATACCTCATGCTTGCTCGAAGAATTTTCTTCCTCTATTATGTTTGCAGGTCGTGTTTCCGGCTGCCTCCCGGCGAGGTGCAGTGCCGTACTGACCTTCTTACCGATTCGTAATGAACGGCGGATTTATCCTCTAGCTTTTCAGGAGGAGAACTTCTTGCGTCCACGTTCTTGAACTCGGGGTGGCGAGCCATTGTGCTCGTCTCCGTGGACAAGTAGCTTCTTGCCCTAGGAGTTGCTGCTTGCCTGTTCTTCACCGCTGCATACGCCGGAACAGGTTGTTCATCGGGCACGTCTCTTGGGGTGAAGACCAGACAGAGGCCTTGTTAGATCCTGAGATCTTGAAAATAGCGTCGCATAGCTCTTGCAACGTCTGTAGGACGTTCATTTTATAGCAAGACCCTACTTGCTACAGATCTTTGGTCGCAGACTATTATACCGCATAGCCTTTGGTAGGACCAGTAGGACGATCATTTTACAGTAAGGATTTCCATTCTGTGTAACTTTCGCCTGTAATCTGCTATTTAGATGAATTGTAAGCCATGTTAGCCGTGTAACTAGCTCTGTCTGAGCTTTTCGCTTGTAAGCTGCTATCTAGACAGATAAATTGTAAGTCATTTTGACTCATAATAATAAATCACTTTGTATGGTTTGCTGTTCTTGTCACAACAAATTGCAACATTCGCATGCGTATTGGCAAACTTCACCTTTTGTGTGGTCATATTCGTACTTTTGTGTTGTCGCTATGATTTGCTACCCAATAGATGGATTCGCAGATTATAGAAATCATTCATAAGAGCTGCTATCTTAGCAGATGAGCCTATAGATCATTTGAGATCGTAATTGCATAGTTTTGTTATCTCAGCAGATAAGCTTGAGGATCACTCAGGACCAGTGTTAAGTATTGCTGCTATCTAGACAGATAGGCTTGAAGATCACTTAAGATCATATTCGCATAGTGCTGCTATCATGGCAGATAGGCTTGAAGATCACTTAAGATCGTATTTGCATAGTGCTGCCATCATGGCAGATAGGCTTAAAGATCACTTAAGATCGTATTTGCGTAGTGCTGCTATCATGGCCGATAGGCTTGAAGATCACTTAAGATCGTATTTGCATAGTGCTGCTATCATGGCAGATAGACTTTTTCTATTGAGGAATGAAGAAATAAATAAAGCGATAAAGACAGCAGAAATCACAAAGTTCTTCCCATTTGGGAGAAGCCTTTTATTATTGAACACTCTCATATGGGAGAGGTGAGATTACAATTCCCTCATATGGGAGAGAAGACGCATGAATCTTCAACAATACAAAGCATAAAGTAGGTATTGTAATCTAACGCATGTAATGAGAGGAGTTAAGGATAATACTTCTTAATCCAGCGCATGTTGACTGAGCTTGGGTTTGAGGCCGTCTCATGTAGCCTTTGTATATTGCAGTAGCCACTGTCGAAGACTTATTTGACTTCGAAGGGTCCTTCCCAGTTGGCTGCGAGTTTTGGGTGAGCCGCCTCCCGGATGCAGTGGTCCGATGCGCGCAAGACCAGGTCCCCAACTGCAAAATCTCGACGCTGGACTGTCTTGTTGTACGCGCGGGCGATCCTTTCCTGGTATCGCTTTTTAGTCCGCTTAGCCTGCTCCCGCTTTTCCTCTAACAGAACTAAATCATGATCGCGTTGGTTCTCGTATAGTGCATGGAAGGCCAACCTTGCGGTTGATTTTTACCTCCGCAGGTACTACAGCTTCAGCTCCATAACATAAAAGAAATGGGGAGACTCCTGTGGGAGTCCATGGAGAAGTTCGATACGCCTACAAACCGATGTTCAAAGAATCGGCACGTTTCTTGTGGTCGTCTGCCACCATCTTGCTCAAGATTCTCAACAACGTCCCTTTCGGATAATAGGGGGTAGAACATATCTGCCTTATATTGTACTCCGCTAGCTTCGCAGCCACCTGGCGATTGACGAAGGGGGTACCATTATCCGAGAGAATTGTGTTAGGAATTCCGAACCTGCATATGATGTTCTCTTGGATGAAATGGACTACAGCGAGCGCATTTGCTGTCCTCAGTGGTATTGCTTCTACCCACTTATTAAACAACTCGGTCGCGGTGAGAATGAACTAGTTCCCGTGCGAGGTTTGTCGGATGGGTCCCACAAAATCCAAGGCCCAATTATGGAACGGCCATGGTGTTCCCTACGCATGTAGATCTACGGCAGGAGCATGTACTAGGTGTCCTTTGAATTGACACTCCTGGAACCTTCTTACTTTAGCGCGGCAATCTACTTCCATGGTAGGCCAGAAGTAACCGACTGTGAGGAGCTGTCTGCATAACTTCGCACCTCCCTGATGTTCCACTTGATGAGAGAGGTCCATCACCTCTTGTGCTTCCTTGCTGTCTAAGCATCGCAACAGATTACCCTCGTGGCCCCTTCGCCAGAGTATATTTTCTTGCACCACGTACCGTGCTGCTTTCCTTTTTAGTTTTTCGGCTTCTTTTCTCGACACAGGATCAATCCCCTGTGTGAGAAAGTCAAATAGTGGCTTCCTCCAATCCACGTCATTATCGACCTGAACAATTGATAAAGAGTCTCTGATCAGTGCGCAACTCTCGCAATTTCCTTGAATCAGTTCCGCGGCCACTAAACATGTCTAGCCAATGAATCCCATACCTCTGGGCTTTTCGATAGATTGACACCTCACTTTCCCCACAAGTATGTTGGTGAATCTTTTCTAACAGTGCTTGTCCCTCCTATTGTGAGACGCATCGCATGAGTATTCCGCCAGGGCCTTTGTAGTAGATGGTGTTATCATGTATGCAATACCCCTTTGTGGACGCCCAGTTTTCGTTTCTCGGTCCTTCTGCAATGGCACGCAATATATTGACTTTCTCTAGTCTGCATCATCCATACGTTCATCCTCACACGCGTCCTCTGTCAACGCCGAGGACGTTCGCACTTCAATCGAGATTCTTGCGGGACACTTATCCCGATTCCTCCACCTTTCCTTGTTGATGATCCATCGAAATGGAGCGTCCAATAAGGCAACTCAAGTGCATAGATCTCAGGACCCTCCAGTTCATCCTCAATTATAGGCTCATGACTATTATCAGGGAACTGTGCTAGCAAATCTGCCACCGCTTGCGATTTGATTGCCCTTGGGCGAACGCATGTGATGTCATATTGGGAAATGGTCATATACCATTTTGCCAGTCTTCCCCCAGGAGTAGTGTGAGTCAAGAGATACCGTATAGGATCACTCTTTGTAACCACCACCACTTTGTGCGAAGCAAAATAGTGCTTTAACTTTTCTATTACAAAGAATAGGGCAAGGCAATGACGCTCGATGTCCGTGTACCTTGATTCTGCTGGCTGCACTACGCGAGAAATGTAGTAGATCGGCCTTTCTTGCACCTCATACTCCTGAGCCAAAAGTGCCCCTATAGAACTCTTCGTCGATGTTAGGTACAGCAAGAGCGGTGATCCGAGCTGCGGTGCAATCATTACCTTTGACGATGTCAACAGGTCCTTTAGCCTTCCAAACGCAGCTTCGTGCTCTGTAGTCCAGTTATACACATCATCTTTCTTGAGGAGATCGCTGAAACAAAATGTAATCTCGGCGATCGCCGGGATGAACCTTCGCAGATATGATAGCTTCCCCAAGAAAGTCTTCAAGGCACTCTGGTTGTGCGGCGCCGTCATGATAGTGATGAACCTTGACGATGTACTACGCATCCCAAGAACTTCCCGAGGTCACTCCGAATGCGCACTTCATGGGGTTCATCTTTAACTGGAAGCTTCTGCATCTGTTGAATACTTTCCGAAAATCCCCCAGGTGATTCGCCTCTTCTTGGGATTTGACGACCAAGTCTTCAACGTAAAATTCTACTTCTTTGTGCATCATATCGTGGAACAGAGCCATCATGGCTCGCTGATAAGTTGCGCCTGCGTTTTTGAGACCAAAAAACATAACTGTATAATTGAAGACTCCCACCGTAGTGATGAACGCGGTTTTCCGTGCATCTTCAGGGTCCATCTTGATCTGATTGTACCCACTGAAGCAGTCCATGAAGCTGAACATACGATGGCCCGCGGTTGAATCGATGAGTAGATCAATGTTGGGGAGCGGGAAATCGTCTTTAGGACAAAAGCGATTAAGGTCTCGGAAGTCCACACAAATGCAAACCTGCCCATTCTTATTCACTACTGGCACAATGTTGGCCAACCAGGTAGGATGATGATTCGGCTCGATGAATTTGGCAGTAAATAGTTTGACGATTTCTTGCTTGATCTTCACGTTGATCTCCGGCCTGAAGCTTCTTGTTCTCTGCTTTACCGGGTTGGATTTTGGGATTACATCTAACCGGTGCATGGTGATGCTCGTGTCCAGACCGGGCATCTCATCGTACTCCCATGCGAATACGTCCTTATACTCGGTGAGAAGCTGCAGTAATCTTTCCTCTTCCTCTCTCGTGAGGTCTGCACTCAGAAAGACTGACCTCCTCTTTTCTTCGCTTGGGCTTAGGAATACCTCCTTCAGTTCCTGCTTTTGTGGTTTGGGCTTGTCCTCCATGCATTCGGGCGCTTCTTTTAGCTTTTCCTCTAAAACGCCTAGCGTTTGTTTGTGTAGTTCCATGACCTGCTCGATTTGGTTGATTTGCTCAGGGATATCCCCATGCTCACGTGGGGGTATCCCCGCGCACCTTCATATGCGGTAGCATTTCTTTCCGTTAGCATACAAGCTTTCTATCTCTTTGCCTTCGGGATCATGCTTTGCTATCCTTTTCAGGGTGTAAACATTCTTTCTTTGGTAGGCAATCCGCGCTGCCTCTTCTCGCGTAGACGGCTTTTCTTTGGACTCCTCTCTTGTCACCATCACTCCTGCAGGTGACTGATCTTTGATGTTCTCCAAACGAGGCAAAGGAGTGGGGTTGAACGGCCCCGACGTTTGCTCATCTGCCATCTCAGTGAACCATACCGCCTCAGTGAGGTGCCCTTCATCCAGGTTGAAAGGATTTATCGAGGCTGGTATCTCTACTATTCTGTCATTCCAGATAGCTTTCATCACCTGGTGAGCTGTTGAAGGGACCGCATCGAAGCGATGAATCCAGGCCCGACCTATAATCATGTGATACGTAGTGTTCGCATCAATGACATAGAATTTAGCTGAGCACTTGATTTTGCCGATTTGGACACCCAAACGGATCAATCCTATCGTCATTCTGGAGTCACTTCCAAATCCCATTAGCGGAGACGGGCGTCTAACAATCTTGTGCTCAGGGATCCCCGCCAGCTTCAGAGTATTGAGCGAGACTACATTGACTGCCGCTCCTCCATCGACGAACGCTCTTTTGAACTCCACACCTTTGATGACTGCCGTTACATACAAAGGCTTCTGGTGGCTCGCATCCGTCTTCTTTTCGCTTGCGGAGAAGGTTATGACCTTTTCCGTAGAGCGAGATGCCCTGACAACCTTTCCGTTGGAGATCACGATATCTTTCTCGTAATCCTCCGCTATCCTCAGGATCGCCTTCGTCATTCACTTCCGGCATTTCTCCAAAAAGTTCATCTCGTCAAAGAATCTGCTTAACCCGTGCGACCCTTTCATCCGATCAGCACGTTCGTCCTCCGTGTTTATGCTGTAGTCCTCGTCATTGTGGATTTCGGCAACGATGGGTAGACCATCCTCTGCAACCTCTTCGAGGTCCATAATCGAGATCATGGCAACCTCTTTGCCCTTCGGCTCTTGCTCCGCATGGGCAGGCAGCAGATTGTTTCGCACATCCTGCCTCTGGTCGCTGACAATCAGCTCGCCATTTTTCATATTTTGGCTTACCATGATTCTGAGATTCTTGCAGTCAGTCTTGGGGTGCATAACCTTTCCATGACATTCACACCACTTTGGGTCCCTCATCATCTCCTTGGAAGGTATCCTTTCAAGCGGCGGCAAGATTCCGTCTTTACGCCATTGTCTGCACAGGTCACTCGCTTCCTCTACCGAACATGGCAGAGGTGGCGCATCGAAGTTTGCGACCTTCGGCTGCTTTAGGGGTGAGATCGTATTCACTTCAGCCTCACGTCCCCTCTTGTAGCCAAACCTCCCAATTTTAAAGGTAGTCCTGCTCGGGGATCTCTCAGGGGCGTGCTTCTTTTTCTGCCTCTCCACTATAGGCTCTATGTTCTTTGTGCATTCGATCAGCTTCGAAAATGTAGGAGTTTACAGGTTGATAAGCATACCTTTGTACTCGGCCTCTCCCGGTCTTGTCCAGCCGGATAAGATTGGGATTGGTTGTTGCAGTTGGTATCAGAGCCGACGGTTCTAAGTTAGTACGACCCTTCGGTTTCAATTAAAATAAGATTTTTGAAAATAAGAATGGACATAGGACAACTAAAACCGGTAATAAAATAGAACATGCCGGGGATTTCGGGATATTTTCAGTTCTTATTTGCCAGTTGTGCTGAATTGCGTTTCCTGTTAGCTAGAGTTGCTATTTATGTGATTATCTGTGTTGCTATCTAGTTTTTTCTGTTGATACAGTTAGTGATGTGCATTGACTTTAGAACCTTTCTGACACCCATCAGTTTTAGCTTCGTGGACGAAATTCTGTTTAAGGGAGGAAGGATGTAATACCCCGTTTAATTAGTAGGGGTAAAACGGTCATTGTAGAAGCATAATAAGAATTTTATTTGAAAGAAACAGTTGGGTAAATTATTGAGTTGCATTTGCATCAAACTTTAAAAGAATACTAGATTAGTGTTCGTGAATTAATACGTAATCGTTTCTCGAATTTTAGTTAGTTAATTACGAGTTTCCGGAAACCGCGAGACTTGTAGGATTGTCACACCCAATCACTCAAGTAGTTATTACATCACCCTCACCCTATCCTTTCTCCTTCTTATTCTTCCACAAGATCAACCTTCGGGAAGCTTTCCCCAACCGCCATAGTCACCATCACCGCCCCTATCACCATCATGGCTACTTGGCCTCCAAGCAACCCTTTCTATTTAAACAGCTTCCTCCTCCCTCCTCACCCCAGCAGCCATCACCACCACCTCCCTCATCACCACCGTACTCATCATCACCATCACCATCCACCACCACAGCCACCAAAGCCTCCTTTGCCGCCGTCGGGGAACCGCCGGAAGAAAACCCACTTCCACAACTCACTGCCCAGTTCTCTCCCTCTCTTTCTCACTTTACCTCTGCTTGGTGAAGACAGCAACAGCAGCAGAAGCTGGTGGGGCAGCGACCACCACCACAACCGCCAACTTCGCCGGCTGCAAGAACCCGAGAAGAAAACCCGGAGCTCTTCCTCTCTTTCTCCCTTTCCTTCCCCATAGTTCTCTGCACTTCACTCTGACCCGAAGTAGATGCCAAGCAGTAGCAGCAGCGTGGCAGAAGGCCACTGCCGCCACCCCGTTCACCATTAAAACCGATGGGACCTCCATTATTTCCGGCGACCCATCTTTGGCCAAGCACCACAGCAGCAACCACTCTCTCTCACTGCTTCCAGAAGACTCCTTGGACCCCGACCAGATCTGTAGGAGGCTCAAACTAGGCGTAGGTAGCCATTAAAGGCAGCCACGAAGCTCAACTCCGGCGACAACTTCGCCGCCTCGACCCGCGTCATTTTTTGTCCGTTTCTCGCGTTTATTTGGACGGGAACGCTCTAAATCTCCATATATTTTGTTTTCAGTTGTCAAAATCCTACATTGGTAGCTCTAATCCTTGTTTTGATCGGGTAAAATGGTTGTTCACCGTTAGTTCATGGATGGGGGTAAAACTGTTGTTTTCAGAAACTTTGGGGGTGCTTCTTGTATTTTAGCCAAAACCAAAGGGGGCTGAATGTGGTTATGTATTATATATTATACATTTGTTTAAAATCACATATAATGTTTTACTAAATCATATTTTGGGTAAATAAAATAAAGTTGAATCAATATTGTAGTAATAAGAAATGTGTTTCAAGTGTAAAAATTATTTTCTAGGGAAAATAAGCTAAATATAACTTTTGTGAATATATATAAACAAATTTTAAATGTCGTATTTTTTAAATAAATAGTGAGTTGAAAATAGCTACTTATCAATCTTTTCTAACATATTGTTTCTCTAGCTAAATAGCTCTTCATTAATATAGCAAATGCTGTTTTGGTAATATTTCCTATTGATTTTGATAAATATTTGTACGGAGTGATTAGAATATTTAATAATAAATTATTTCTTAGAGACGGGTCTCACTGGGTTTTATTGGGGAACCGTGAGAGTTGGACCTAGTCAAGCGAAGTAGGCGAGCTTCTATACAGTATATGTGCTTTCTTTATTTAGAAATAATATTGTTGCAATTAGAAGTTGATAATCGGTGGCAACATTTTCATAAAAGAGGACGACGAACGTCCGTAGAAGCTTTTACGTGCTAATTGCTAAAGATTATGGTGAGTATAAATGCCAAGTCTTGCGTGCCAAGCTTCCTTCGTGTCAAACGTGGATTTTATGTTACGTCTCAAAATTGTATTGTTTATTTGATACTTTTCGGATTTTTTATTTATTTTTTGGAAATTCTCACACGATAATTATTAATCTGTAATAACGTAAAGTGGAAAGAGTTGTGCGGGAAACGTCATTTGGATTACAATTGATTTGGTTTGGTCGTTGTTGGCTTCGTCCACTCGACCCATTATTATTTAGCCCGGTTGCAATTTGCCTCGGATTCGCTCCTTGTACTCACTCCTTCTGGGCGCAAGAAGCCTGTTAGGGGGGTGTCGACACTTAAGGTCTTGGTAGCTTGTGATGGGATATGATTATGCTGCGATTGGATTTTCCCCGTTCAACTCAAGAATTAAAATGGTTATTTCAGGATTGGTGGTTTATTAATGAGGAATTGGATGTTTATGATTAAATGAGGATATCAGAGTTGGATTATTGAAATTGAGTTGGAATTTTCATATGAGGATATGGGATATGAATTAAATGCTGGTTTCTGGAAATTTCTGGAATTGTGTCTGGAACTTGAGAATATTTTATTACTCAATTGTCTTTTACTTTGGCTGTAATTGATATTATTTACTGTTTTACTTGAATCATCTGTGTTTGACATGCTTGGGTGTGCTCACTCAGTATTTATTGCTGACAAACCTCGGTTCCTGTTTTCCTTCCCGCCGCAGGTCTAGAAGCTAGTGACTATGGTTGGGCCGGGCGCGAGACTCACTTAGAGTGACTTCACAAGTAGTGGTTAGAAATTGTTAGTTGATCACTGTAATAGTAATCAGATTCTTGTATAAGACTCAGATCTTAATATAGTTGTTTAATGTTAATAATATGAGTTGTGGACTGTGTTGCTTTTGAGTTCCATTGTCTCTTTTAGCATCACCCTCCCGGTCATGTCCAGCCGGATAAGATTGGGATGGGTTGTTGCATTCACACCCCCATACTTGTTGGTTTCCAATTCCCTGACTATGCCATGAATATCATCATTAATATGGCCCATAGAACAAGGAACTAAATACTACCGATGTCGTTCTTCCCCATATGAATGTCCATATAGTAATCGCTCCGGCTCATCGCAGACTTGCTTAACATAGGATGTGGAGAATTCATCATTAATTAAAGTTGGGGCCTTTACCTCACTAGGAATGGGCACAAGTGCTTCATCAACTTCATCATCATCAGCACACAGTAGTCTTCAAATGTCGTAGTCTTCCCAATCATGCCAAGGATGTGATGGCGCTTGCGGTTTTTGCTCGTAAAACGGCAGGTGCTCCCATCCTGGCAACACAGGTACACCCCATCCCGAATAAGAGTCAGAGTCCTCATAAATGGCAGATTTCACCAATGGTTCGTGGACACTGCATTCTTCGTTCGGCTCAAGTATCTCTTCTTCCACTGTTTTAGCTTGCAATGTAGACTCTCGTTCTATCTCCATTTTAGCCTAACATTTATTTTTCATCTCTCACAAAGCAGGAAGCCAATCAGGGACGTCTTAATCATCCTCTTTTGGTGGTGGTTATGGAGGCTCAATTTGAGGCTCAATTTCATTTGGCAAGGATTCTGTTCGTGGCTCTTGAGTATCAGATAACCTTGCCGCTGACATCGCCAGTTCTTCTACTTGATTTGTATTCCTACCAACCATCTCCCTCAAGTATTCTAAACTTTTCCCCGAATCCTCTTGATGGTGCTGATGAAGCTAGGGTGCATGAACTCGGCACGGGTCACTATTATCGTGCCAATTGTCGCATCTATATCACCAACTTATGCATGCGTCCTCTTCTTCATGGTTACCCCTATAAAAGAAACAGTAGGGGGGAACTGAATAATAGTCTTCGCTCCACATGCTTAGAATAGCTCTTTCTTCATGCGTTCCTGAGAAAACAGACTCACAAGATACCCGTGAGCACATAGATAGAGAATAAAAAAACTAAAATAAGAATACTTTAAACTAACTCCTAAATAAACAATCTATCGCTGTCCCCGGCAACGGCGTCAAAAAATTGACGTGATTTCCTAACGAGTATGGGCAAGTGCACAATCAAGTAATATAAGGGTGGTATTTGAACCCCGGGATATCGATCATGCGAGGACTGACTTAAAATTATTCAATTAGTTATATAATTTAAAGTATGGTAACAGGAGGAAACTTCAGTGATAAAATAGTTCGTCACCCACAAACAAGTGACTGAAATTCAAAATAAACATATAAAATATAATTTTTGTATTTTTATTTTTAATAAAGAAGCAAGGAGAAACCAGGCGATCTCTAGATCACCTAGGACTGTAGACAATTTCCGGATTATCTTACTAACACATTAATTCTATCCTCATCAAGCCGGGTAATTGGATATGACAATCTCCTGCCGTCTCATGTCATTTTACGTCTCGGTTGACTACACTCTCCTCTCGGTCTCATGTTCTCTACCGGTCCATTCTAGCAGGTCATCTACTGGTATGATAACGGGTCCTGTCGGTCCACCGTTTCACGGAACAGCTGAATGATCCTACCGAAAATCTACCCACACTAGCCAATCCTACTCACTTCTCCTACTGGTCTCGATGATTTGGGATTGATGCTCATATCTCATCATAGCTAGTTTAAGTCACTCTCACGCATTTCACTAGCTAACTAATGGTTCCGGTTAATTACTCCATTCCCGTTAAGGATTACGCATAGAATATGAACAATTGAATTAGAATACAACTAAATTTAAGCATGAATCAACTTGATGAGCCAAACCCTAGTTTATGAACATTAGATCTTCTCCTAAACGTGTCAATTTTTGGGTTTTGACGTAGGTAACGCAGCGGAATAACAAAATTAATCCTACTTCAAAGCCCACAACGGATCGTCAGGAGGAGACATCATAACATGATAAGAGACGTAGTATTGTGTACCTTTTGATTTGTGAGATCACACGAAGAATGATGTCCTCGTCTCTACGGTTAATCCACGTCTAGAGGTGAGATATAGATTCTTCCTTCAAACAAGTGCTAGCTTGAACCCGCAGGAAGAGGGAAGAAGATCAAAGCAACAAGGACAAGAGGAGGTTTCGGCCTCCAATTTTGCCGTAGGGAAAGGGGGGCGGACGGGCCTAGGGCGTCGGCCTTAGTCTTGTCTTGCTCTCTCTCTTTTCTTCGCTCCCACTCTCTTTGTTATGTCTAATAACATTAAGTGGGAAGGAAGCTAGAGCCTCCTTTATATACTCCAACAAGTCCTTGTTGTTTCCATAAAGGAATTTCCTAATTCTACATGAACTAGAATTATTCCCTTCATTGCAAATTAGTCCTACAAAGTTTGCAAGGTGTTGCACAATGATCCTTCTATTAATTAATCAATATTAATTAATCCCTAATCTAGCTCTAATCTACTTGACGTGTGACCCCATAGGTTTCTATATAGTTGGTAGTAACTTTTACTAACATGGAGCGGGGTCTAGAAACACATCCATGCCACCCAACTAATAGAAATAGTCAGTGATCCCGACAAACCTCTTGTGCCCAATATCTTAAATTGCTTTGTCTCCATATCCGTATTGGACACGAGACATAAATAGTCACACTCGTATATCCAATCCATAGTTCCTCGATCCTAGGAATATGCTTATGCTTGCAGATAACATCAATATCTCCATATTGATTTATCTGAGTCTGGCCAGACATTCAATAAGCCTCATCCCTCGAGTGGCCGTTGATATTTACCCCCATTATGTGGGAGGGACAAATCCTATCTACATCATTACGATCTCTAAGCTTGCTTCCTATCATGCCCGATAGCCATCTTTATGATTATCCAGTTACGGTGTAACATTTGATAACATCAAAGCACACTATTCCACAACTAGAGTATCTAGTGACTTCAAGTCTAAGGATTGAAATTATATTGGCACTACAAGAAGCGATTGTGACTTGACATAATCTAATGTATCCTTCTCGTTGTGGGTCAATCCAGTATGCCATTACTCCTAATGCATACGCATGTGTTAGAATTGATATCTCCATATCAATCTACCCACATACTAGTCTATATTTTAAATTCCTATTAATCAATATAGTGGACTAGGGATATTTAAGATAAACAACACATTGTATCTAAGGACTTCATTATATTAAATATCACAATATATAACAAATGAATATTTCTAGCCAAAAAAATGTTCATACTAAATCTACGATTGCCTCTAGGGCATCTATTCCAACAGTCTCCCACTTTCACTAGAGTCAATCTGGCGCATCTCGCATGCCTATAGATCTGGCGTGCCCCTCATGCTTTTGCTGCGCAAGAGGTTTTGTGAGTGGATCTGAAACATTGTCATCCGATGGAATCTTGCACATCTTCACATCTCCTCGATCGATCATATCACGAATAAGATGGAATCTCTTAAGTACATGCTTCGATTTACGGTGTGATCTCGGTTCCTTGGCTTGTGCGATTGCCCCAGAGTTGTCACAGTACAACTCCACGGGATCCACGATGCTAGGATCACACCGAGCTCAGTGATAAACTTCTTTATCCAAACTGCCTCTTTTGATGCTTCCGCAGCAGCAATGTACTCAGATTTTGTTGTAGAATCAGCAACTGTCCCTTGCTTGGAACTCTTCCAGCTCACAGCTCCTCCATTCAGGCAAAACATGTATCCAGACTGCGATCTGTAGTCATTTTTGTCGGTTTGGAAGCTTGCATCAGTGTAACCCTTTACACTTAGCTCTTCCTTACCTCCAAATATAAAGAACACATCCTTAGTCCTTCTCAAGTACTTTATGATGTTCTTGACAGCAACCCAGTGACTCTCACCCGGATTAGACTGGTATCTGCTCACCATACTAAACGCGTATGATACGTCTGGTCTAGTACATAACATGACGTACATGATGGATCCTATGGCCGAAGCATAGGGTATCCTACTCATGCGGTCCTTCTTAATCTCATTGGAGGGACAGTCATTCTTAGAAAGAGTGACTCCATGCGACATGGGCAAGAATCCCTTCTTGGAATCTTGCATGTTGAACCTCTTCAACACCTTGTCTATATATGTACTTTGACTTAGGCCGAGCAACCTCTTAGATCTATCCCTATAGATCTTTATACCAAGTATATAGGCTGCGTCTCCTAAGTCCTTCATCTGAAAGCACTTTCCCAATCTTTAACAGATTGCAAAGTAGGAATGTCGTTGCCAATGATTAGTATGTCATCCACATACGAGACCAGAAATACTAAAGAGCTCACACTAACCTTCTTGTAAACACAAGGCTCATCTTCGTTCTTGATGAAGCCAAACTCTTTGACTGCGTCATCAAAACGTCGATTCCAACTCCTAGAAGCTTGCTTCAATCCATAAATGGATCTTTGCAGCTTACATACCTTATTGGCATTCTTTGGATCATCAAAACCCTCCGGTTGTGTCATGTACACATCCTCGAGGAGGTTCCCATAAAGGAATGTTGTTTTGACATCCATCTGCCAAATCTCATAGTCATAGTATGCTGAAATAGCAAGTAGGATTCGAATGGATTTAGTCATGGCAACTGGTGAAAGGGTCTCATCATAGTCAATACCATGAATTTGTCTATACCCTTTGGCTACCAATCGCCCCTTATAGGAAACTGCCTTGCCATCCATGTCGGTGTTCTTCTTGAGGACCCACTTGCACCCTATGGGCCGAGCCCCTTCGGGTGGATCCACCAAAGTCCATACTTTGTTGGTGTACATGGAATCCATTTCGGATCTCATGGCTTCTAGCCACTTCTTAGAGTCTGGGCCTTTCATGGCCTCTCCGTAGATTGCAAGCTCATCATCTATGAGTGGTACGTCATCGCGCTCAGCCACGAGAATTCCATACCTCTCTGGCTCATGACGCACTCTTCCTGATCTACGGAGTTCCTGTGTCACCTTAACAGGTTCTTCCACAACTACTTGCGGTTCCTGTTCATGTTCCATCATCGGTTCAGTGACTTGTGGTTCTTGAATCTCTTCAAGTTCTACAGCCCTCCCACTTGCTTCTTTAAAGACAAACTCTCTTTCTAGAAACACGCCGGTCCGACCAACAAACACTTTGTTCTCGATGGGATTGTAGAAATAATATCCTTTAGTTTCCTTAGGATATATTACAAATTCACACTTATCCGCTTTGGGACCGAGCTTGTCTGTTTGTAAACGTTTTACATAGACATCGCAGCCCCAAATCCTCATAAATGACACTATGGGACACTTCCCAGTCCATATCTCATATGGTGTCTTCATGACTGATTTGGATGGAACGTGGTTAATGGTAAAAGCTGCCGTCATTTCCCCAAAAGGATATCGGAAGATCTGTTTGAGACATCATAGATCGCACCATATCTAATAGAGTGTGATTTATCCTCTCAAAGACGCCATTCCATTGTAGCGTTACGGGTGGAGTGAGATGGGATACTATCCCATACTCTCTAAGATACTCATCAAACTTTTGGCTCAAGTATTCTCCTCCACGATCCGATCGTAGAGCCTTAATACTCTTGCCAAGTTGCTTATCTACTTCATTCTTGAACTATTTGAACAATTCAAAGGATTCGGATTTGGCCTTCATAAGGTACACAAATCCATATCTACTGAAATCATCAGTAAATGTGATGAAGTAAGTGTAACCACCACTGGCAGGCGTGGGGAATGGTCCACATACATCAGTATGTATGAGTGCCAATAACTCACTAGTCCTTTCTCCTTTCTTATTGAAAGGGGACTTTGTCATTTTTCCTAATAAACAAGATTCACATGTCTCATATGATTCCAAATCAAATGAGTCGAGAAGTCCATCCTTATGGAGTCTAGATATGCGTTTCTCGTTTATATGGCCTAAACGACAGTGCCATAGATATGTAGGATTTAAATAACTAGTTTTAATCCTTTTAGTATTTATGTTATAGATTGGACTTTTTAGATCAAGGATATACAATCCATTAGACAAATGCGCACTACAATAGTGCATACTATCAAAATAAATGGAGCAACACTTGTCCTTTATTGAAATAGAAAAACCCTTCTCGTCCAAACAAGAAATGGAAAAAATGTTTTTGCTCATAAAAGAACATAAAAGCAATTTTCTGATTCTAAAACAAGTCCAGAAGGCAAAGATAGCTCATAAACGCCTACAGCTAATTCAGCAACTCTTGCTCCATTCCCGGCGCGCATATCTATCTCCCCTTTACTCAATCTTCTACTTCTTTTCAAATCCTGCACATTACGACAAATGTGAGAACCACATCCGGTATCCAATACCCAAGATAAAGAAATAGAAATATTGACGTCTATAACATAAATACCTGGTTGTGGTGGAATCACTATTCCAAGCTTCTTATCCTCTAGATATTTAAGGCAATTCCTCCTCCAGTGACCCGGCTGGCTGCAGTAGTGACACTCACCCTTAGCCACTCCTCCACTAGGCTTTAGGGCTTCTTTGGATTTCGCAACTTTCTTGCGCTTTCCTTTTGAAGTAGAGGCAACTGACTTGCCCTTCTTCTTACGCACCATCATTATGGCCTTGGAATTTCCTTTGTTGACGCTCTGTTCCGCTGTCTTCAGCATATTCAATAAGTCAGACAGAGTTTTACTGATCTCGTTCATATTATAGTTCATGATGAACTGATTATAACTGTCAGGCAACGATGCAAGACTAGATCAGTAGACAAATCTTGGCCCAATGGAAATCCCATTCTCTCAAGGTTCTCAATGTATCCGATCATTCGGAGCACATGAGGCCCTAATGGATTCCCCTCTGCAAGACTACTCTTGAATAATGCTTTAGACACCTCATAGCGCTCATGCCAAGCCTGTTCCTGAAACAATTGTTTCAAGTGTATGATCATATCATAGGCTTCCATATTCTCATGCTGCTTCTGAAGCTCAGGAGTCATGGTACAAAGCATGAGGCAAGTCACGTCATTAGAATCATCAATATTGTTATGACGTGCCCTCACTTCCGCTAGAAGAGACTCATCTTGTAGTGGTTCTGGAATTTGAGTGTCCAAGACGTATAGCTTCTTTTCTTGCTTAAGGACAATACTTAAGTTTCTGTACCAGTCAAGGAAATTCGTTCCAGACAATCTATCCTTCTCAAGGACAGATCATAACGATGAAGTCGATGCCTTGTTGTTTGTCATTTGGAATTCTACAAAACGAGAAATGTGAAATTTTAGTATTTTTTACAATTTAACTATATTCAACAATGGATAGATCATCAAATATAGCTCTCACTATTTTTCTCGGATTAATAGCCCTCACCATTAATGCGTAAAATATCATTATATTTTTTAGTGGGTCCAAGATCCCTTTTTCACTTCTTCTTGAGCTTGCTTTGGCAAGTCACCCAAGAATAGGTTATTTAGGTAGGAACCATTCCAATTGCATCCCATGCAACTCTTGGTCTAATTAGGTGAATAACTCTTTTATTCTTTATCCCATGGATAACACCTAATTTTCATGCCTCTATGCTCATCAATCCAATTGACTATTGCCTAGTTGCGTCCAACCTCTCTCTTCAACATAAACACATTACTAGCTTGTGTCGTCCGCAACACACCATGGTAAATTAAAATCTCCTTGCTTTGGCAAGCCCGAATTTTAATGAACCCTGATCATGAAGGGTGTTTTGGCAAGAGAAGGAAAAATGCAATATTTAATTGAGGGATTTTTCTTTCTTAATTTGTTTGGTTGATCTCATCAACATGGTCTACTTATTTGGATTGGGCAATCGCCAATAAAAGACCAACCTTGTTTATTATTATCTCGTTATCGTTTTCTCTAGTATCGCCATACACACAAAAATTTAATAACAAGACATGAATAATAAACATCCACAAAATAAAAAAGTGTGGCACGGATATGGCCCCTAGACTAATGATATTATCAAGCCAATGATAATATCCAGTTGCCCTAAAGTGCCGAGCTCATATTCATTTGCTCCACCATAGCTGCGCCCCTAGGGGACGTCATCTTTGTCTTTTGGCTCCTTTGCTCCTCCGGTCTTCTTCTCCATGCTCTTGGCTATCATCTAAATATTTCTAATTCCAACCTAACATCTAGAATAAATAAATAACAAAAGCCTCACATGTCGAGGAGAAAAAGACGACTCGCAGGCCGTAAAACCTAATTAATCATTACATTAATTTGATCAGCTCGGAGGCCGTAAACCAAACCACAAAACAGTAAACATCCACAATCCTAGGCCATATCCATCCACCATGCAACAAAGCACATAATACAGTTAAAACCAATTTTTAACGCGCTTGTTTAATTTTAATTGAATTGAGTAATTAGGGTTACAACGGTCCAAGGAGTTCAAGCCAACAAGGGGCCCGAACCCCGAGGACCGCCGGCCGCCACAAGGCCCGACCCAAGGCCGGCCGCCCCATGTGGCCTGCGGCCTTTGCTTGGCGCGCAAGGGAGGGGAGGACGGCTAGGGTTTCGCCCCTAGCCTCCTTCCCTCTTCCTTGTTGCCCAAGCAAGGTTGTTTCCTTATGGAATTAATTCCATAATTTTGTTTCCATAATTGAAAACCCCTTTCAATCATGTGCCCATGAACTCTAATTTTTCAAGAACCCAATTGTTCACATCTTATGTGATTAAACTCACTAATTCTAACATCCAATGTTAAATTGGATCTTGTTTTATTGAATTAAATTCAATTTTGCATCTACTATGCCAATTATTTTAAGTTTTCGCGTAATAAACAATAATACGATGTATAAAATTAATCCTACCTCAAAGCCCACCACGGATCATCAGGAGTAGACATCATAACATGATAAGAGACATAGTATTGGGTACCTTTTGATTTGTGAGATCACACGAAGAATGATGTCCTCGTCTCTACGGTTGATCCACGTCTAGAGGTGAGATCTAGATTCTTCCTTCAAATAAGTGCTAGCTTGAACCCGGAGGAAGAGGGAAGAAGATCAAATCAACAAGAACAAGAAGAGGTTTCGGCCTCCTCTTTGTGCGTCGGGAAAGGGGGGACGGACGGGCCTAGGGTGTCGGCCTTAGTCTTTTCTTGCTCTCTCTCTCTCTTGTTCTCTCCCACTCTCTTTGTTATGTCGAATAACATTAAGTGGGAAGGAAGCTAGAGCCTCCTTTATATACTCCAACAACTCCTTGTTGTTTCCATAAAGGAGTTTCCTAATTCTACGTGAACTATAATTATTTCCTTCCTTGCAAATTAGTCCTACTAAGTTTGCAAGGTGTTGCACAATGATCCTTCTATTAATTAATCAATATCAATTAATCCCAAATCTAGATCTACTTTATTTGACGTGTGACCCCATAGGTTTCTATATAGTTGGTAGTAACTTTTACTAACATGGAGCGGTGTCTAGCAACACATCCATGCCACCCAACTAATAGAAATAGTCAGTGATCCCGACAAACCTCTTGTGCCCAATATCTTATATTGCACTCCATATCCGTATTGGACACGAGACATAAATAGTCACACTCGTATATCCAATCCATAGTTCCTTGATCCTGAGAATATGCTTATGCTTGCAGATAACATCAATATCTCCATATTGATTTATTTGAGTCTAGCCAGACATTAAATAAGCCTCATCCCTCGAGTGGCCGTGGATATTTACCCCCAATACGTGGGACGGAAAAATCCTATCTACATCACTACGATCTCTAAGCTTGCTTCCTATCATGCCCGATAGCCATCTTTATGATTACCCAGTTACGGTGTAACGTTTGATAACATCAAAGCACAATATTCCACAACTAGAGTATCTAGTGACTTCAAGTCTAAGGATTGCAATTATATTAGAACTACGAGAATCGATTGTGACTTGACATAATCTAATGTATCCTTCTCGTTGTGGGTCAATCCAGTATGCCATTACTCCTAATGCATACCCATGTGTTAGATATCTCCATATCAATCTACCCACATACTAGTCTATATTGGAGGTAGGTGGAAGCTGCCGCGTTGTTTAGTTTGGAGAGGAGTTTCCTAAAATGTGGCAAAAAATTGTCTCTAACTGACAAGGAGAGCAAAGCAAAGTTCTGGCTGGCGTAGGAGTCGTACTCAGGGAGGCCGTCAGGGATGGTTTCGAACCGAAAGGAGGGGAGGCCGTCGAGGGCGTGGGGTCCCTGAGATTTAAGGAGGCGTTTGTGGTTGAACTCTGAGTTGACAATGGTAACGTGGAAGCCCCTGTGGTGGAGGAGCTTTGCTAGGTTCAGCATGGGGTTGATGTGGCCTTGTGCTGGGTATGGTACGCACACTGCGTGAGGCTTTTTCACTAACTGGGCCGACGAAGTCATCTCTCTCACCGTATGTGCGATTTGGACTTGTCACTGTTGGATAATCAATTGGTGTATGGTTTGGTGCTCATACCACTAGAGAGTTGGTTTCATATATAGACATAGGAGTTTTTTGAAAGTTGGTTGGCCAGTGGCGGAAGGAGTTCACCAAGAGATTGGAGGTAGGTGTTAACTTCTAGGTCTTAGGCATTAGTACAGATACAGGTAAGTGTGTACGAGAGAATCCTGCAGAGAGAACTCAATATACACCAAGAGTAGGGGATAGAAAAGACACAGGAAGTGTGGGGTTGTGTGTAGGGAGAGAGTAAGGCAATAGCACTGTATGAGAGAAAGACAGGATTTTGGCAGAGCTTTCGCGTATCTCAGGTGGTTCTCCCCTGTATGGAAGGGTTAACGATCCTATATATAACGGAGAATGTGACCGTTGTAGTGTGGTTAATGCGCCCTTTAATGGCGGCTTAATTATCTTAGCCACAACGGCACGTTCGTCCGCGTATATAGGGACCGTTACGGCATGTTACCCTCGTATACCGGAACCGTTACGAGGTTGACTGGGTTGACCAGGTTTATGGATCTCGTGCCATAAATCTCTCAAAGCAGTTACTAGGGGTCGCGCGCGGGCTTTTTTGTCGCTCGCGCGCGATAGGACTTACTCTAGCCTCCAAACCACTAAGTCCCTACAAGTCCCGTAAGGTGGTATGCGAGGGCCTGTCTCGCAGCCCCCATGTGGATCAGCGCGGCTGGTGATCCAGTGTATGTGGAGCACAGCTAGGTGTGCTAGATGATCGCCACGTGGCTAAGATCTGACTGTCCAGAAAGCACTATCTACATTAGCCCCCTTTCTGCGCGTGAAGACACATAACCGGATAGGCTTCCATGCGCAGGAACCAACGCACGCGTCGCCGCCACGCACCAATTCAAATACACGCAAATTCAGCCCCCGTGCGTGTCATTATGACCTAAAATCCCTAGAGTCGTGTCGTCTGGTCTATTAGGGTTTTTAGGCATGACTTCAGCTTGTCCTGTGATTGCGCGATTCGACGGTGACGGTTGCGATTCGACTACTGAAAGGACGCAACCCTTCATTGCTTTTGGATAAATACTCTGTGCTCTCCATTTTTGCAAAGCATCACTTCTTTCTCTTAAAGTGAATGATACCCGGAAGCCTTCAAGAGCAGATTCAAATAATCAATCATCAATTCTTTCTTGTCAATCGTCTTCTTCAACTGTGCGCATCCAAGCAAGTTTTACAAAAACAAGGTTGACCTTGTTCAATTCCATTTAATGTATCGATATATGCTTTGAACTGTATTGGATCTGCAAACCCATGACTATCAGAAACATGCCGTCCATTGGAAACTGTGAAGGAGACCTTGTTCTTTAAACTCAAAATTGATCTAATCCCCAGATTGTAAAGATTTTGAATGTGGGGCTTATGAAATTCCCAGTAATGTAGACGATTCTGAACTTTCAAACCCCCAAAATTGGCACTGAACTGTTCATCTTTCTTTTGACAAAGCATCGTTGCTCTAAATTGAACTGAGATTCAAAATTCAAATTGAACTGAGATTCAAACTAAAGTATACTAAAGCATGTGTATTTCTCCCCCCTTTTTTCGTGCTCTTCCGCAGGAATGGAAAAGACTAAAGGAACCAAACTAGTTAAAGAGGTCGACGAAATACCTGATCTTCCCCAGACCTTATGGCGGAAAGCCCCCTATTTGGGTGGCAAAGACTTTTATCATGCTAGGGTTAAGGTGAAGAACCTGACAATCCCTGTGCCTGCTGAAGAGTTGCAAACATTGACCCCTCCAGTTAACGCAGCCATGCTCGAACTGATCGATTCCAAGGATGTGGTTCGATTGGGAGTTGAAAATGGGTTTTTCCCGCATACTGCGATTTCCACTCAAGCGTTTGTTCAGAAATTGGACTTCAGGGATGAGTGGATCGACCATGTATTGACCCACCATGCCATCACATTGAACAATGCTGGCGTATATTTCGCAGTCCGTTCTATGAAGGGTGCTGCCGTGAAGCTGGACCAGTCCATGCTTCTAAACCTTCTGTCGCGATACTCGCTTGCGACTCACACATTCCACTTTGCTGAGTTCGAGGCTGCTCCCACTCTTGAAGATGTGCACATGTTGTACGATCTTTCTCCTTTTGGTGAGGTGGATCCCCTGAGTCCCTTGAGGACTGATCCGGAACTTTCTCTCTACAAGCAAATGGAGGAGTGCTTGTCAGAGGTTAAGAAAATTTCCACCCGGTGGACATCTGCGAAGCCGCTTCCTGACTGGCAGCTAGCTGATACGTCCGCGAAGAATACTTGGGGCAAGTGGGTGCAGTAATTCTTCCGTGATTATGCGAGTAGTAGTATCACCAAGAAACTTCTGAGCCAGAACCCGAAGGCTAAAAATTAAGTGAATGGGAAGGGTTATCATCTGACCCTTTGTGCTTTTCTCTGCGCCTGGTTGTCGAGGTATTCGATTGATGGCCACCCTCATGATGGGGTTTTCTACCATGTCCTTCCTCTTGCTGTGAAGCTGACCCTTGGTGAAAGAGTCGCACTTGGGCCTCTAGTCTTAGGTACCCTGTACCACAGATTGGATCAACTGGTTGTAGCAACCAAGTACTCCCGCGGTCGCCTGGACGTGTTAAACTATGTTAACATTGCATTCTTGACCATGTGGGTTTTCGAGCGATGGCCCTCCTATGCTCCTGTTCTTCTAGACCCAACAAATGGTGTGTCCCGGGTGCGGAGGAAGAGCTTAACAGTGGCAGGGCTGCAAGATGGTTCGGAACTCACTTTCCTAAGTGTACCTTGAGTCTGATATGCAACGATCACAGCGAGTTTACAGCTAGGCCTTATGCCACGCGCGTTGATAATGTGAGATGGTTCCCAAAATTGTATCCTTCCAAGGCTGTTGCTTTCTCTGAAGATCTTCTTTTCGAGGGAGAGAAACGTTTCCACGAGCGCTATCGCGAATTCTTCTGCTGGTGTCTAAGAGGTTCTCTTCCTGCTCTTGCGGAGTATGTTCGCGGGCTTACTCCCAAGTACGAGAGGATCACGGTGGATGTCGACCCTACTCGCGTTTCTCCCCAGTTTGGCTTTGATGCGGTGGCACCATAAATCTGACCGCAGTCCATCATAAGAGGCTGCTACAAACGACTACTGTCTGGCGAGTGCAAAACAATCTTAAGGAGTAACCTTCCCTTTGAGCAACCCCCAGGTAATCGCGCAGGTGGCTACTCTAGGAATTGGGTTGCCTATTGGAACACCCAGCAGGCGAGATTTGAGACACAGTCGACCCCTCGACCAAGCAAAGCTCATGTTATCAAGAGAAATTCCTTCCCCTTCCGTCCTAACTGCAGCTTGGATGACTCCCAATATGGTTACTACTCGTTGCTAGATCATGAGAATCACTTGTGCCCCTCCACCATCCTTGAGGAAAAGATGGCCGCATTTAAGAAAGGTGATTCGCATGTCATCAAATACAGTGAAGATTTCGCCAAGGTAAACAATCTCTTTTGCACGTGTGAGTTTCTTTACTCTGATGTGTCGAAACTTATGCTCCATTTTCTGTTGTAGTGCTACGTGAGGAGGTTCGCATCTGGTGAGCGTTCTAAGTCGTTAATCACCACCATTGTTGCTGCGAGAAGGCAGGGTGAACCAGTTCGGCTAGCATTGAGAATGGCTCCCGCAGTTGAGGCCTTAATTCGCGAGTTCATGGACGTATTTGCTGACTCGCTAACAGACAATACTCCAACCTTGTCTCCACCTAGGAATGATCCATCTCCCCCAGCAACTGCTGCTCTAAGGGCAAAGAGACCAAGGCAGAAGGGAATCACAATCTCTTCCCCTAGGAGCGCTCCTACTTCCCCTCCTGCGAGGTCCCTTACTTCTAGGGACAAAGGTAAAGGTCGCATGCCAAGAAAGGCGCGGAAAGAGCTCGCAATGGAAACCTTTGTTCCGTTTGGTCAGGGGGAAGAGGAGGAAGAGAGAAGGGAGGCGAGAGAAAGAGATGATGATGAAGAAGAAGAAAGAGTTGAAGATGTCAGATAAGGAGAGAGAGATGAGATATAAGAGGAAGAGTCGGGAGGTATCTTAAACGTACTTCTCTTCTCATTATCTTAATTTCCTCAATCTTTACTGAACAGTTTGTTCCTTTGCAGATGATGATGAAGAGACCATCAGCGGCCTTTTGGCCAAGAGGCAGAAGAGGGGTTCTCACTTTGGTGTTTCCAATGAAACTATAGACGAGGACATCCTTGCTGAGTCTAGGACAACAGCTGCGGAGGCTGCTGAAAGAAGAAGGAAGCGAGAAGAAGAGGAGATTGAACGCATAAAGCAAAGGAGCCTGGAAGAGCAACATGTCGACGACTTGGTGCGTCAAACCGATGACAGAAGATGTGGTTCCAGAAACTACGGCTGCTCAAGTTGATGAGGAAGATGCGGCTCAGGAAGAAGATGCGGCTGCCCTGGAGCAGGCTCAGGCAGACTTTGAGGAAATCGCAGGCGGCAATGAAGGTGAGATTTTTAATCTTGCGGTAACTTACCAAGACGTGATTGTTGCTGCATTAAAGCATGGCTTATCGAAAGCCGACATTCGCCGCTGGTTAGTAAACAAGTGCGGTGAACCTTCAGGTAATTATTTGAACAACGCTTGTGAACTAGGCTTAGTAACCCAATCGTCATCATGACTGGTTTCTTCGCACCCCAGGTCACGCTCACTTTAAGGATATACTTTACGAAGACACATTAATAGGGCATGGTGCCGCGTCCTTAGCATATGACGAGGATGCTACAATCCCACCTATGCGTGGAGGTGCTCGCTCTTGGTTTATCAAAATAATAATAAAATATTGTTTAATACACGTTACCTCACATTGTCCTGTCTTGTATCGCAGGTGATGCTGGTGAAACCATGCTGGAACAGAGGAGTCAACCCTCTGCATCTTAAGTCCCAGAGCGAAGCTCTCATGTCGAGAAGCCCGTCGCAGCTGCTGAGTACGCAGGAGAGCCCTTGGAGGATGTCATCAAAGTTTTTGATGATGCCGAGGCGGACACCGTGCTGATGGAGGAAGATACTAATGCTACTGTTGAGGAAATGGAAACAGATGCTGCTGAGGCCGAGACTCGTGAGCAGATCGGGGAAGATGTCGGATCACATGCGAATGTGAATGCTCAAATGAGTGCTCCTGAGTCTCACGAGCTTTTCGCATCTGAAGGCGCCCCTAATCGAGCTGCAGCTTTTACTGTTTCCATTCCTCCAGCAAGGATTGAGCCTCCAGAGATTCCTCAAGCATGGAGCTTTTGGAGTTCGCAGGTAGGGGCTGCAGTCACACCTGGTGCGGCCTATACCCTTCCTGCTAATTATGAAGATCTAGAGCTTGCAGCTGATAGAAGAGCAATGGAACGAGGACAGTTTTTAGCTGCCTCAGTAATGCGCATTCCTTCCTTGCGCGAGATCCTTGAAGGAACTGGTATGTTACCGTTATTGTCGCTCGCATCTTGCATTCTTCATTTACGAGTCTCATGTTCTAACTTGAATCAACATTGTTAGGTTTGAAGCAAGCTGATGTGGAGTGGTTGGTTCAAATGCGTCTCTCCTATCCTCGATCATTTGCGAAGTCTTAGAGATAGAGCCTTTCAACAGAAGGCTGTTCTTGACCGAGGCCATCTGGATTCTGGAGCAACTGTCTGCGGCTACACCTGCGACTATCTCTCCTCAGAGTGCGCAGTTTCTGTTTAGCATGTGTCAGAACCTTCAAGCCAAAGTTCAAGGCAAGCTGGGCTTCGGGTACCTTGTCAACAGAGTCACCCAGATTCGCGCAGCTGTGAATTTGAAGCGCGGCTTCCATAACCTGGCAGCTGAGGAGCAAAAGGTGGAGATGCAAAGGCAGAAAGCTGAAGAGGCTGTGAAGCTCTTCCGTGAGATGAGCACCAACTATGAGCAGTTAAGGCGAGAAGTGGAACAGGTGACAAATTTGTCACTTCAGTTTTCTCCTGATGACTCTCTGATCAAAGATTTATTTTGAAAACCATAGCCTGTATTTGGTTTGAACAAAATGTTGAAACATTATCGTAATGTTTCTAGGGTTTCTCCCCCCCCCCTTTTTTTTTAATCAAGGCTTGAATGCCCTTTTTGCCCTTCCCGGGATTTGCTCGAATATCTTTGTGCGTATCAATTATGACATCAGCTAGTGATATGTCCGCCTTGATTTTCGCGCTAATTGCTTATCAGATAATCACGCTTTCCTTGGGAAGTCCATCCGTATCATGACCTTCCGTCATTAATTAGGATACGCTACCGAATCGTCGTAGCCTTTAGTAGGGTCATTGAATGTTGCCTTTATCAAGGCGTAAGTGATTGATGCTTACCCCTTTTCCAAGCATTGCTGACTCAGCCAGAGAATTGAAGGGTCTCCGTTAGGTCTATATAAACAATGTCTTTTTCTATTTGGGTTCTTCATCCCAAAATGTGGCTTGCCATGAGTCCTTACGACTGCTGGATTCCACGCCTGTACTCTGTTGATTCACGGCAACCTCAAGTTGTGAAAACTGAATTCGTGCTTTGTGTCATAGAAATAGCTTTCAATATCTTCATTACGAAGCTTATTGATCTTCATATCTTTCATAAAGAAGATGCATATAATACCTCATGCTTGCTCGAAGAACTTTTTTTCGTCTATTATGTTTGCAGGTCGTGCTTCCGGCCGCCTCCCGGCGAGGTGCAGTGCCGTACTGACCTTCTTACCGATTCATAATGAACGGCGGATTTCTCCTCTAGCTTTCCCGGAGGAGAACTTCTTGCCTCCACGTTCTTGAACTCGGGGTGGCGAGCCATTGTGCTCGTCTCCTTGGACAAGGAGCTTCTTGCCCTAGGAGTTGCTGCTTGCCTGTTCTTCACCGCCGCATACGCCGAAACAGGTGGTTCATCGGGCACGTCTCTTGGGGTAAAGAACAGACAGAGGCCTTGTCAGATCCTGAGACCTTGAAAATAGCGTCGCATAGCTCTTGCAACGTCTGTAGGACGTTCATTTTATAGCAAGACCCTACTTGCTACAGATCTTTGGTCGCAGACTATTATGCCAGATAGCCTTTGGTAAGACCAGTAGGATGATCATTTTAGAGTAAGGATTTCCCTTATGTGTAACTTTCTCCTGTAATCTGCTATTTAGATGAATCGTAAGCCATGTTAGCCGTGTAACTAGCTCAGTCTCAGCTTTTCGCTTGTAAGATGCTATCTAGACAGAAAAATTGTAAGTCATTTTGACTCATAATAATAAATCACTTTGTATGATTTGCTGTTCTTGTCACAACAAATTGCAACATTCGCATGCGTATTGGCAAACTTCACCTTTTGTAGTGTCATATTCGTACTTTTGTGTTGTCGCTATGATTTGCTACCCAATAGATGGATTCGCAGATTATAGAAATCATTCATAAGAGCTGCTATCTTAGCATATGAGCCTTTAGATCATTTGAGATTGTAATTGCATAGTTTTGTTATCTCAGCAGATAAGCTTGAGGATCACTCAGGACCAGTGTTAAGTATTGCTGCTATCTAGACAGATAGGCTTGAAGATCACTTAAGATCATATTCGCATAGTGCTGCTATCACGGAAGATAGGCTTGAAGATCACTTAAGATCGTATTTGCATAGTGCTGCTATCCTGGCAGATAGGCTTGAAGATCACTTAAGATCGTATTTGCGTAGTGCTGCTATCATTGGCTGATAGGCTTGAAGATCACTTAAGATCGTATTTGCATAGTGCTGCTATCATGGCAGATAGGCTTGAAGATCACATAAGATCGTATTTGCATAGTGCTGCTATCATGGCAGATAGACTTTTGCTATTGAGGAATGAAGAAATAAATAAAGCGATAAAGTTAGCTTAAATCACAAAGTTCTTCCCATTTGGGAGAAGCCTTTAATTATAGAACACTCTCATATGGGAGAGGTGAGATTACAATTCCCTCATATGGCAGAGAAGACGCATGAATCTTCAACAATACAAAGCATAAAGTAGGTATTGGAATTTTAACGCATGTAATGAGAGGAGTTAAGGATAATACTTCTTAATCCAGCGCATGTTGACTGAGCTTGGGGTTGAGGTCGTCCCATGTAGCCTTTGTATATTGCAGTAGCCACTGTCGAAGACTTCTTTGACTTCGAAGGGTCCTTCCTAGTTGGCTGCGAATTTTGGGTGAGCCGCCTCCCGCATGCAGTGGTGCGATGCCCGCAAGACCAGGTCCCCAACTGCGAAATCTCGACGATGAACTGTCTTGTTGTACGCGCGGGCGATCCTTTCCTGGTATCGCTTGTTAGTCCGCTTAGCCTGCTCCCGCTTTTCCTCTAACAGAACTAAATCATGATTGCGTTGGTTCTCGTATAGTGCATGGAACGTCAACCTTGCGGAGTTGACTTTTACCTCCGCAGGTACTACAGCTTCAGCTCCATAACATAAAATAAATGGGGAGACTCCTGTGGGAGTCCTTGGAGAAGTTCGATACGCCCACAAAGCGATGTTCAAAGAATCGGCCCATTTCTTGTGGTCGTCTGCCACCATCTTGCTCAAGATTCTCAACAACGTCTTATTAGTTGCCTCCGCCTGACCATTCCCTTTAGGATAAAAGGGGGTAAAACATATCTTCCTTATGTTGTTCTCCACTAGCTTCGCAGCCACCTGGCGATTAACGAAGGGGGTACCATTATCCGAGAGAATTGTGTTAGGAATTCCGAACCTGCATATGATGTTCTCTTGGATGAAATGGACTACAGCGAGCGCATTTGCTGTCCTCAGTGGTATTGCTTCTACCCACTTAGTGAACAACTCGGTCGCGGTGAGAAAGAACTGGTTCCCGTGCAAGGTCGGTCGGATGGGTCCCACAAAATGCAAGGCCCAAGTATTGAACGGCCATGGTGTTCCAAACGCATGTAGATCTACGGCAGGAGAATGTACTAGGTTGCCTTTTAATTGACACTCCTGGCACCTTCTTACTTTAGCGCGGCAATCTACTTCCATGGTGGGCCAGAAGTAACCGACTGTGAGGAGCTGTCTGCATAACTTCGCACCTCCCTGATGTTCCACTTGATGAGAGAGGTCCATCACCTCTTGTGCTTCCTTGCTGTCTAAGCATCGCAACAGATTACCCTCGTGGCCCCTTCGCCAGAGTATATTTTCTTGCACCACGTACCGTGCTGCTTTCCTTTTTAGTTTCTCGACTTCTTTTCTCGACACAGGGTCACTCCCCTATGTGAGAAAGTCAAATAGTGGCTTCCTCCAATCCACGTCATTATCGACTAGAGCAATTGATAAAGAGTCCCTGATCAGTGCGCAACTCTCGCAATTTCCTTGAATCAGTGTCGCGACCGCTGAGATGTCCGGCCAATGAATCCCATACCTCTGGGCTTTTCGATAGATTGACACCTCACTTTCCCCACAAGTATGTTGGTGAATATTTTCTAACAGCGCTTGTCCCTCCTGTTGTGAGACGCATCGCATGAGTATTCCGCCAGGGCCTTTATAGTAGAGGGTGTTATCATGTATGCAATACCCTTTTGGACGCCCAGTTTTCGTTGCTCGTTCCTTCTGAAATGGCACGCAATATTGACTTTCTTCAGTCTGCATCATCCATACGTTCGTCCTCACACGCGTCCTCTTTCAACGCCGAGGACGTTCGCACTTCAATCGAGATTCTCGCGGGACACTTATCCGCACTAACCTTGGATCCCAGGGTAGCCAAAGCATCAGCATGCCTATTGTCTGCTCTGGGTTTGTGCTCGTACCTGACATCGCAGAATTGTTGCACCAGCTTCTGTACCAAAGTTCGGTAGGGAAATAGGTTTATCTCCTTCAAACCGTACTCGCCCGAGGCTTGTTTGACGATTAGCTTGGAGTCCCCCATAATCGTCAAATTGCGTACTTCTAGTGCCCTTGCTGCGCGAAGACCTGCGATGAGAGCTTCATACTCTGCTTCGTTTTTGGTGACTGCGAAGTCAAGCTTTGTGGACATCTGTATGACCTCTCCATCGGGTTTGGTCAGGACTATCCCGATTCCTTCACCTTTCCTTGTTGATGACCCATCGAAATGGAGCGTCCAATAAGGGAACTCAAGTGCATAGATCTCAAAACCCTCCAGTTCCTCCTCAATTACAGGCTCATGACTATTATCAGGGAACTGTGCTAGAATATCATCCACCGCTTGCGATTTGATTGCCCTTGGTCGAACGCATGTGATGTCGTATTGGGAAATGGTCATATACCATTTTGCCAGTCTTCCCCCAGGAGTAGTGTGAGTCAAGAGATACCGTATAGGATCACTCTTTGTAACCACCACCACTTTGTGTGAAGCAAAATAGTGCTTTAACTTTTCTATTACAAAGAATAGGGCAAGGCAATGACGCTCGATGTCCGTGTACCTTGATTCTGTTGGCTGCACTATGCGAGAAATGTAGTAGATCGGCCTTTCTTGCCCATCGTACTCCTGAGCCAAAAGTGCCCCTATAGACCTCTTCGTCGATGTTAGGTACAGCAAGAGCGGTGATCCGAGCTGCGGTGCAATCATTACCTTTAACGATGTCAACAGGTCCTTTAGCCTTCCAAACGCAGCTTCGTGCTACGTAGTCCAGTTATACACAGCATCTTTCTTGAGGAGATCGGTGAAACAAAATGTAATCTCGGCGATCGCCGGGATGAACCTTCGCAGATAGGATAGCTTCCCCAAGAAAGTCTTCAAGGCCCTCTGGTTGTGTGGCGCTGCCATGCTAGTGATGGCCGATACTTTCGCGGGATCAGGCTCTATTCCTTGACGATGTACTACGCATCCCAAGAACTTCCCCGAGTTCACTCCGAATGCGCACTTCATGGGGTTCATATTTAACTGGAAGCTTCTGCATCTTTTGAATACTTTCCGCAAATCCCCCAGGTGATCCGCCTCTTCTTTGGATTTGACGACCAAGTTGTCAACGTAAAATTCTACTTCTTTGTGCATCATATCGTGGAACAGAGCCATCATGGCTCGCTGATAAGTTGCGCCTGCGTTCTTGAGACCAAAAGGCATAAATGTATAATTGAAGACTCCCACCGGAGTTATGAACGCGGTTTTCCGTGCATCTTCAGGGTCCATCTTGATCTGATTGTACCCACTGAAGCCGTCCATGAAGCTGAACATACGATGGCCCGCGGTTGAATCAATGAGTAGATCAATGTTGGGGAGCGGAAAATCGTCTTTAGGACAGAAGCGATTAAGGTCTCGGAAGTCCACACAAATGCGAAGCTGCCCATTCTTCTTCACTACTGGCACAATATTGGCCAACCAGGTAGGATGATGATTCGGCTCGATGAATTTGGCAGTCAATAGTTTGACGATTTCTTGCTTGATCTTCACGTTGATCTCCGGCCTGAAGCTTCTTGTGCTCTGCTTTACCGGTTTGGATCCTGGGATTACATCTAACCGGTGCATGGTGATGCTCGTGTCCAGACCGGGCATCTCAGCGTACTCCCATGCGAATACGTCCTTATACTCGGTCAGAAGCTGCAGTAATCTTTCCTCTTCCTCTCTCGTGAGGTCTGCACTCAGAAAGACTGGCCTCCTCTTTTCTTCGCTTGGGCTTAGGAATACCTCCTTCAGTTCCTGCTTTTGTGGTTTGGGCTTTTCCTCCATGCATTCGGGCGCTTCTTTTAGCTTTTCCTCTAAAACGCCTGGCGTTGGTTTGTCTAGTTCCATGACCTGCCCGATTTGGTTGATTTGCTCGGTGATATCCCCATGCTCACGTGGGGGTATCCCCGCGCACCTTCATATGCGGTAGCATTTCTTTCCGTTAGCATACAAGCTTTCTATCTCTTTGCCTTCGGGATCATGCTTTGCTATCCTTTTCAGGGTGTAAACATTCTTTCTTTGGTAGGCAATCCGCGGTGCCTCTTCTCGCGTAGACGGCTTTTCTTTGGACTCCTCTCTTGTCACCATCACTCCTGCAGGTGACTGATCTTTGATGTCCTCCCAACGAGGCAAAGGTGTGGGGTTGAACGGCCCCGGCTTTTGCTCATCTGCCATCTCAGTGAACCATACCGCCTCAGTGAGGTGCGCTTCATCCAGGTTGAAAGGATTTATCGAGGCTGGTATCTCTACTATTCTGTCATTCCAGATAGCTTCATCACCTGGTGAGCTGTTGAAGGGACCGCATCGAAATGATGAATCCAGGCCCGGCCTATAATCATGTGATACGTAGTGTTCGCATCAATGACATAGAGTTTAGCTGAGAACTTGATTTTGCCGATCTGGACATCCAAACGGATCCATCCTATCGTCATTCTGGAGTCACTTCCAAATCCCATTAGCGGAGACGCGCGTCTGACAATCTTGTGCTCAGGGATCCCCGCCAGATTCAGAGTATTGAGCGAGACTACATTGACTGCCGCTCCTCCATCGACGAACTCTCTTTTGAACTCCACACCATTGATGACTGCCGTTACATACAAAGGCTTCTGGTGGCTCGCATCCATCTTCTTGTCGCTTGCGGAGAAGGTTATGACCTTTTTCGTAGAGCGAGAAGCCCTGACAACCTTTCCGTTGGAGATCACGATATCTTCCTCGTAATCCTCCGCTATCCTCAGGATCGCCTTCGTCATTTCCTTCCGGCATTTCTCCGAAAAGTTCATCTCGTCGAAGAACCTGCTGAACCCGTGCGACCCTTTCATCCGATCAGCACGTTCGTCCTCCGTGTCTATGTTGTAGTCCTCGTCATTGTGGATTTCGGCAACGATGGGTAGACCATCCTCTGCAACCTCTTCGAGGTCCATAATCGAGATCATGGCAACCTCTTTGCCCTCCGACTCTTGCTCCGCATGGGAAGGCAGTGGATTGTTTCGCACATCCTGCCTCTGGTCGCTGACAATCAGCTCGCCATTTTTCATCTTTTGGCTTACCATGATTCTGAGCTTCTTGCAGTCAGCCGTGGGGTGCATAACCTTTCCATGACATTCACACCACTTTGGGTCCCTCACCATCTCCTTGGAAGGTATCCTTTCAAGCAGCGGCAAGATTCCGTCTCTACGCCATTGTCTGCACAGGTCACTCGCTTCCTCTACCGAACATGGCAAAGGTGGCGCATCGAAGTTTGCAACCTTCGGCTGCTTTTGGGGCGAGATCGTATTCATTTCAGCCTCACGTCCCCTCTTGTAGCTAAACCTCCCAATTTTAAAGGTAGTCCCGCTCTGGGATCTCTCAGGGGCGTGCTTCTTTTTCTGCCTCTCCACTATAGGCTCTATGTTCTTTTGCATTCGATCAGCTTCGAAAATGTAGGAGTTTGCAGGTTGATAAGCATACCGTTGTACTCGTCTCTCATGCATTGCAGGCATATCTCCACGAGTCTGCCCTCAAGTATAACGTCTCTGCATTCCAAGGACTTGGCCCTGAACTTCTTGATGAATGTCACTCCCTCCTCCTCGCGCTTCTGGTACATCCGCGAGAGATGAATCATTGTCACCTTTTCTTCCATCTGGAAGAATTTAGTGTAAAACTTCTGAACCATGTCGTCCCAGGTCTTTATGGATCCGGCTTCCAACGTCCTGTACCACTTGTAAGCCACGTTCCCCAGGGATTTCGGGAACTCGCGCATCAGCAGCTTAGGATCAGCCCCGTATGGCCCCATCACATCGATGAAACGCATGACATGCTCATGGGCGTTTCCGATGACATCTTCGAACTTGTCCCATTTAGGAGCCTTGTACCCAGCAGGGTTAGGCATGAGGTAGATCTCGCGTGGGATAGGGGGATCGTTGTCAAGCTTCGGGATGATGGTGTCCGCGAACGGTTGATTAGCCAGGATGGTTTCTATGTGCCGCTGCAGTGACGTCATACACTCCGGCGCACTTCCCCCAGCAGCAGCAGGAGGGGTTGTTGCACTTGGAGGCGACGCATATACTGCAGAAGGGCTAGGAACGTACTGTGGATTCGCATTGCCCCACGCCGCCGGCGGAGGAGGCAAAGGATATTGTGAAGACGGATTAGATGCCAGGATTGGCGGTTGAGGCACATGAGCGGTAAGAGGCAACATTTGAGCTGTTTTCCCCTGAACTGAGGGTAACTGCGCCGTTGCCGGTGGAGTTTGAAGGTTAGGATTAGGTGGTGTGGTCGATACTCCCAATCCTTGAGTGGTGGAAGTTCCTCCTCCCTGAGAGACGGCAGTGGCTGGCGCAGGATTTGGGGCGAGAGTCCCCAGGATAGCCATTATCCGTTCCAGCTGCGCAGACTAAGCCTTGAGAGCCTTCGCCTGGTTCTAGATGGTAGCATCCAAGGCCTCTAACGTCGGAGCTTCACCGGCGGCTGTAGGAGTACGGCGAGCCTTCTCTCCCGAGGTGGTCTCCGTGGAAGGCGATCTGTTACTAACATCATCTTCATGAGACATGGTTGCTTGCAATGGTAAGTTCACGTCGGGTTCACCAAATGTGTACGTGAGAATCCTGCAGAGAGAACTCAATATAAACCAAGAGTAGGGGATAGAAAAGACACAGGAAGTGTGGGGTTGTGTGTAGGGAGAGAGTAAGGCAATAGCACTGTATGAGAGAGATACAGGATTTTGGCAGAGCTTTCGCGTATCTCAGGTGGTTCTCCCCAGTATGGAAGGGTTAACGATCCTATATATAATGGAGAATGTGACCGTTGTAGTGTGGTTACGGCACGTTACCCACGTATACCGGAACAGTTACGAGGTTGACCGGGTTGACCGGGTTTATGGAGCTCGTGCCATAAATCTCTCAAAGCAGTTACTAGGGGTCGCGCGCGGGCTTGGTTGTCACTCGCGCGCGACAGGGCTTACTCTAGCCTCCAAACCACTAAGTCCCTACAAGTCCCGTGAGGTGGTATGCGAGGGCCTTGTCTCGCAGCCCCCACATGGATCAGCGCGGCTGGTGATGTAGTGTGTGTGGAGCACAGCTAGGTGTGCTAGATGATCGCCACGTGGCTAAGATCTGCATGTCCAGAAAGCACTATCTACAGTAAGTATTTAATGTTCATCAACTGTTAACTTCTACCACTCCGTCTCTGCTCTTTGTTCTCAATTTACATTTTGATACGACTCTCTAATCTTTGTTTTTATTTTCTATTTGGGTAATCTTAAACAATTGAGATGTCGAAATTACCCTCTCAAATAATACCTCATTTGCTTTTCTCGTAACCTAACCCTACTCATTTACCCCACCCCTTATCCTCGGCCTCACATCAGACCGCTCACAGGCCACACAATATGGGGTGGGTTTGGTGTGAACTTTTAGGATTTTAAACTGCCTTTTAAGATGATATGAAAAAAATTCATGACACAAAAGTTGAAGAAAAAAGATGTACGAGTTTGGTAAAAAAAGTTGGTGTTGTTAAATAGTCAGTGATGTGACAGTTTTGTTGTTTAGTAAAAGTTACAATTATGCCCTTTGTTGTCTATTTATTGAAAGTCAATGATATGACAATTTTGTTGTTTAGTGGGACATTATTGTCATTTTCATAATTTGAGGAAGAAAAGAAACAAAAAATCCACACAAACCTAGCTTTTTTCTTCCACCAAATCTACACTACAACTTGAAAATCTAAAATCCAAAATCCACCCAAAAAAGTTCATACCAAACCTTCACAAAAAGTCCAAAAAGATTTTGGATTAAAATCCCCAAAAAAGTCCATACCAAACCCACCCAGAGAGAGAAATAGAGAGAGAAAGAGAGTGGTAGAGGTGGTGGACGAGCGGAGGGAGGAGGTGGACGGACGGAAGGGAGGACGCCGTCTTTGGCGGCAGCGACCCATTGCACCCTCTCTCTCGAGATCTTCTTCTTCTTCTTCTTAAAAGATGCAGAGGCGTTGGACGGACGGAGGGAGGAGGTGGCCGGACGTAAGTGAAGACGCCGTCTCTGGCGGCGGCGACGCAGAGATCTGCACCCTCTCTCTCGAGATCTTCTTTTTCTTCTTCTTAAAAGATGCAGAGGCGGTGGTAGACAGACGAGGATGTTGAGGCTACGGTGGTGAAGAGAATGATAATTCCGGCTCCGATCTGGCGGAGGAAGACGAGGACGCAGTAGCGGCGTGACTCCAATCTGCGGCGGAGGTGGGCGACACCTGTGGTTCTTTTCCGTTTTCTCCTCCTCCTCCTCTTCTGTTTTTTTTTTCTTTATCCTCCATATCTTTTTCCTTTCACATCCAAGTTTGGATTTGTTGTATTTATAAAAGATTAATTGAATTTGAAATCAGTTAATTGTGTTTGTATTTGTTGTTTTTATTTGTTGTTTTTATCTGATAAAGAAAGTTGGTTTTAGATATGTTTTTTATTATTTTTATTTGTTGGTGTTTATCTGTGGCTGATGGTGGTGGCGGCAGCGGCGGCGGCGGTGGTGGCTGTCGTTGGTGATGGTGGTGGTGGTGGTCTTATTCTTAGGAAAAGTTTCAAAACCGGAAAAGTTTCCAATCTACTAACCAAAAGGTCTGACTGTTAGGAGAGGTGGTTGTGGTGTTGGTTGAGAAAGAGTACGTGATGGTTTTTGCCGAAAAAAAAAGTATGTGATGGTAGCCGTGTAATTCTCCAATTGTATTATGGATATTTTGGTCCAAAATATTTTTTCTTATTCCCCACGCCCTCCAACGATGGGAACATAGAGAAGAGACAGAGTGGTACCTTAGTACAGATACAGATACAGCTAAGTGGTTAGGACACCAAGATTAGACAGTCATACTGAGGCATAAACGTTTAGTGAAGTGACATATAACAACTTTCTGCAAATTAACATGCTCGAACATGATTTGTTGGGTCATTATATATATATAGAAAATATCACATGTTTTTTTTTTGAAAGTAAACAAGTTTTATAATCAATTGGTAGAAACACCAGTACAGTTTACATCAAAACCATTTGCCCATGTAGGTAAGCATCCTACCCAAATTTTTACATTTGCTTAATCATAACCTTCTGATGCCAAGCAATGAGCCAGTTTGTTTGAACTCCTTCGACACCAGCTGCTCTTCACTTCAGCAAATCTCTAAATTAAAATTATGGCAATCATCCAGCAACAGTCCAAAGCACGAGCGGTCGCTACCATATGCACCAGAATTTCCCAACTGCCGTACAATCAGTTGAAGGTCTGTCTCGATAATAAGCTTCGTAACGCCCCACCGCTGAGCTAGCAAAATCACTTCACGAACCGCATAAATCTCCGCCATTGACGCCGAATTAGCATAGGGTAGGGGGGCCATTGCTGCCGCAATTATGACACCGTTTAAATCTCGCAAAACTACTTCAAAAGTACCACCCATACCATTATCTCGCCAAGAACCATCAGCATTGAGTTTTATAAACCCCTGTTGTGGAGGCTTCCATTGCTCAGTAGCAGGAGCAGGGCTATTATGAGCTTGCCGCAAAGTTACCCTATGCTGCTTCTCCTCCTTCTTTCCAATTGCTTCCTCTTCAATCACCCTGTGAATGGTATCCGTCATCATTTTTGCTGAAATCTGTTTCCCACGAAAATCCACTGGTTTCTCGTAGACCAGATTGCCCATAAGGCAGTAGCGAAAATCACTCTTTGTTGGTCAATGAAGCTCAGTAAAGAGTCCTCTATCCATCCTCTAACCGTCGCATGTTTTGTGTGGAGAGAGTCTGGTCCTAGCAACGATTTCCAAACGAGTTTGCTATGCTTACATCTCAGAAATAAGTGCGTATCCGATTCATCCTCTTTCCCACATATGTCACACATGGGCAGAACATTGATCCCCCTTCTCATCACATTCAGTTTTGTTGGGAGAGAGTGGTGATAAGCACGCCATACAGTAAACATTGCTCGCCTTGAAATAGTTAGGTTCCACACCTTCGACACAGGGCTTGGCCTCCATGAGCAACTTTGCGCCGCATACCCCGATCCAGCCGAATTCTCTTGACGGATCTCCTCCGCAACCATATAACCCGTTTTTACTGTATAACTCCCTTCTTTTTCATAAAACCACGACCAAACATCTCTCTGAGCAGCGATTGGAATCGGAATCTTTTGGATTACCTCTGCATCAATTCCGGACAGAAACTGAGATACCCTCTCCATATCCCATATTCTAGAGTGAGGGTCAATGAGATTGGTAACAAGCAGTGATGGATTTCCATCTGTCGGCGTTACCACTCTGAAACTTCCCGGTCTAGGTATCCACCTATCACCGAAAACTTTAACGGACCTCCCATCTCCAATACGATAGAAAACCCCTCGTTCAAGGATTTTCCTTCCTTCCATAATTCCTCGCCAAGTTTGTGAAGTATTATAGCCTAAAGTAGCATCTAGGAAGGTATTTTGCGCAAAATACTTTGCCTTAAGCACCCGTGCCAATAAAGACTCTGGCTGAGTGAGAATCCTCCATCCTTGTTTTGCGAGTAAAGCAAGATTAATAGAGTGAATATCCCGAAAGCCAACACCTCCGTCCCCTTAAGACTTCTTGATCTTCTCCCACGCAATCCAGCACATTTTCCTTTCTGTTCCGTTTCGCTTCCACCAAAAGTCTCGAATTAAGCCTTCAATTCTATTGTAATAAAAAACAAGACATTATGTAATTAGGAATAGCTTGGATTACCGATTTGACAAGTATCGCCTTCCCCGCCGTAGATAGGAATTTTTCATTCCAGCCATTAACTTTAGCACTAATCCGTTCCAAAATACCAGAAAACACGACATTCCGCGCCCTTTCAATCTTCGTTGAAAGATTGAAAGGGCGACATTCCGCGCCCTTTCAACGCTTCCTCTATCACCCATCGACTCTGCCTGCAGTCCGCCAGATCCCGAAGCCTCACCCTAATCGAATGCAGTTTTCTTCGATGGTTACCGAAGGTCTGCGTACTCCACTTTCGCAGATCAGAAGCCATTGTCTGAAGCCTTGAACGAATGTCCGAGTCGGCCTCCCAACCCTTCTTCACAATCTCTGATCCATTTAGTTCTCACTGTTTAGTATATTAATCAAGTTAAACATACATCACATGAGTTAAGCTAGACTATTAGTATTTGGTTAGGCGGGAAATTTTCGACAGAGTGATGATAACTAGGCATTAAAGTTCTTGAACAACTAAAAACAGCTCCATAACATTCATATTGGGGGGTCTCCTATCTAAAAGAAGTTCCAAAGTCTCGTGTCAAGAATTGTGTGGTTGATACTTGATCCTCTTGTTAGTCTAGCTATTTTGCAGACTATTTTGGCGCACAATTGGATTTTTTTTTAACTTCATCGAGCACCATTTGATTGCAAATGCAATTGAATTATGGCTCAATAGAGAACACCTGGAGCTACATGTTGAAAAAGCGATCTCAACTTTGACTGTGAGACCAAACAATGGAAGTTGCATGTTTAAAAGAACGGAGACCACGAGAGCGAGTAAAGCTTCTTCGAATCTTAATGTAATTGTTATCTATATTTATACACAAAAGAAAATGTTATAACCTTGAGGTATTCGTGCAAGAACGATGAGACAAAAACAAGAACAAGACAATTATTTAACTTGGTTCATTAACTAATTCGCAACGAACTCGCTAGCTACTTCCACGGTCTAAACTCGATGCTTTTATTGAGAAAGAATCCGATTACAATGCACGCTGTGACCAAGACGGCCACATCGGCCACCCCGATAAACCCACCTGACACACACTACCAAAGCTATCAAATCCCATTATTATGTTTCATATACGTGAATACAAAAGGAGCCTTTTATAAAGCCAAAGGTCGGTGGGGCAGTGGAGTCACCAAGCCCACAACAAACCCACCGCCTCACTCTGTTTTGGCAAAGTTGCACCGAAGGTACTCATATTTTGTCAAAACCGGCAAGTGGGTACCCAAATTTTGAAATCGTGCACCACCACGAGTACACACATTTTCAATTCGTGCACTGGAGGTATCCAACGCTAACTTCCGTTAACTTTCCGTTAACTTTCTATCCAAATTCGACGGAAAAGTATAAAAGAGACTATAGTACCCATTATTTTCACCTCAAACGTTTTTTTTTTTAAATACAACTACTACTAACGAATCTAAAAAATTAACAATAATAAAATTTTAATTTAATAATTTGATATATGTAGATAATGCAATATATTTCATCAAAACTACATATTTTTACATCATTTCAAGATATAAATATTTTTTATTAACATATATCCGTCAATTTTAAAGTCTCTAATTTTTTTTTAAACAAAAATATCAAATTTTCATATTCTCAAAATGGAAAATCAACGGTAGGGTACATGTGAAATTATCAAAGATACTTGTATGTTATTCTTTTATTAAAAAATCATGTGAAATTATGAAATTTTAAGATTTTTTTAAAAATTGTTAAAGAAGAGTTAAAGGAATTTATGATTGACGGATATATGTTAAGAAAAACAATATCAAAATTTCATGATTTCACACATATCTATCTTTTAATTGGGTAAAAGACATTTTTCACCCTCCAATTATGGAAAAAAGACATTTTGCCCCCTGATTTGTGGAAAAAGACATTTTGCACCCTTGTTAACGGATGGAGGGTGGACAAATACCACCCTTCTGTTACAATCCGTTAGAGGAGGGATGCAAATTGACATTTTATGACCATTTTACCCTTACAAATTGTGGACAAATATCACTTTTTTTTTTTATTGTAGTGTTCACCATGTTCTTGGTGTTCTTGGCACCACCACCACAAGCCCTCTATCTTTTCACTTCAGATGAGTGACTGCCTCAACAAACAAGATAAAAGAAAAAAAAAAATTAAATCTTGATGCTCAAATCAAATCTTATGATAATTGCATATAGATAAATAGAAAATAGTCAAAATCAGTTGCAAAATCCAAAATTTTCAGAAAGAAAGATTATCTTAATCGCAATACTCCGACCAAACCCACAGCTCCTACCACCCATCACAGTCGCTCTTCCCGACGACCTAGAAGGGCCCAGAAGCTCGGGAGAACTTTTCGGTGAGTTACACCGCAACCGACCACAGAGGGGATTTCAGCGATTATCACAGTGCACAACCCATCAATCTGAGACCATAATCAAACAGGCTTTGATGCCTGAGACCATAGGACCAAGTCAGACAGATCGATGTTAAACCAAACTCAAAACTCAGACTGCAAGATCCGCGATCCAGTATCCATAAAGAAACACCGAAATACTATTAGCATTTGGGTTCTCTTTACTCTTTTTTCATTGGGTAAAAGACATTTTCAACCCTCCAATTACGAAAAAAATACATTTTGCCCCCTTATTTATGGAAAAAGACATTTTGCACCCTTGTTAACGGATGGAGGGTATATAAATACCACCCTTCTGTTACAATCCGTTAGAAGAGGGGTGCAAATTGACATTTTATGACCATTTTACACTTACAAATTGTGGACAAATACCACCCTTTTTTTTATTGTAGTGTTCACCATGTTCTAGGTGTTCTTGGCACCACCACCACAAGCCCTCTATCTTTTCACTTCAGATGAGTGATTGCCTCAACAAACAAGATAAGAGAAAAAAAAATCAAATCTTGATGCTCAAATCAAATCTTATGAGAACTGCATATAGATATACAGAAAATAGTCAAAATAACCTGCAAAATCCAAAATTTGCAGAAAGAAAGATTATCTTAATAGCAATACTCCGACCAAACCCAAAGCTCCAACCACCCATCACAGTCGCTCTTCCCGACGACCTAGAAGGGCCAAGAAGCTCAGGAGCACTTTTTGGTGAGTTACACCGCAACCGACCACAGAGGGGATTTCAGCGATTATCATAGTGCACAACCCATCAATCTGAGACCATAATCAAATAGGCTTTGATGCCAGAGACCATACGACCAAGTCAGACAGATCGATGTTGAACCAAACTCAAAACTCAGACTGCAAAATCCGCGATCCAGTATCCATATAGAAACACTGAAATACTATTAGCAGTTGGGTTCTTTTTACTCTTTTTTATTATGCAGTAGCGAACTTTGGCTTCTCCTTGCTTCTCAACCTTCTTTTCGAGCTCATATTTCAAAGCTCCGACGACCCTTTCCACTTCCTTCCCGTGCTTCAGCAGCACAAACGTCGGCATAAACTGGTAGGAAAACTTCTGAACCACATCCTACATCATCATCATTCGCAAGCAGCAGTTTCAGATAAAACGATTATCATCGGCAAATCAAATTCGAAGTCGCTAAAAGGCAATGAAATCAGAGGGCTCACCGATAATTCATCAACATCAATCTTCACGAACTCCACAACGGTGAATTTTCCGGCCATAGGGTGGATCGCCGGCTCTATGAATTTGCAGGGACCGCACCACGACGCCGAGAAATCCACCGCCATCTTCACATAATCAAAACAAACGGATCGTGAATCCGTCGGTTAGGACTTGCAATTTCGAAAAAGGAAACGGCGATTTGAAAAAGTTTGAGGAGGGAATTGAGAATACAAACTAGCTTGGGGATCTTCTTGATGTCGTTGAAGATCCACAATCCACGTCAAACAAGAACCAAAAGGGGGGATTAACAAGCCAGACCCCAAAGAAACCTAAAAACTACATGTTTTTAATAAATGTTGAATTACAAAGATCCACTAAATCACATAAAATATCGGGCAAGAACATCTCAAGATCCTTTAGCTTCCTTCTCCACGGCTTGAGACATTTCTTTTGGGTCTCCTGACCGTCCTTCTCCATCTAGTTTAAAATAGTTTTGTCAGTAAGAAGCAGGTGATAGTGAGCAAAACCTCTATCATTCATGTAAACAAGAGCATCCACCATAGCACCAAGGATGACATTTGGAACATGATAAATATAGTGCTGCTTGTGGTATGATAAAACAATCCCAACATTTTCAGCTCTCCAGAAGACCTTCTTGGTGGGCTTGAATTTTCTGACCCAAACAATGATAACCGTTTTGGGGCAAGAGCATAACTCTCCTTTGAGAATAACAACATCATGTTTTCTGATGTCATTATCTCTGTTTGTGACCACCTTTGTAGGCCAAGTCTCCAAAAGATGGTTGGTGAGCACTTTAGCTCGAAAAATAGGGGAAGTGATCAAGGGAAAATTTGATGAGATTTATCCCAGACCACGTGATTTATGCAGAGAATTAATCATAGGCATTCAAAAAATTATTGAGGTAAGATAGCTTGCGGAATAAAACTTACAACAGTCCATCCGGACTGGGACAACGCGAATCCCGTGACTTTGACCAGCCACTGATAAAAATATGTTCGGAATCTGACACCAAAACATGTGCCATTGCGTCCGTCTCGTCGATATACACGATTTTCATATATGACTTGTCTTCATCCGACATCTGTAGCTCGTGTAATGCTCCAAAAACTGAATTCAGATCCTGCGGAAAATCAACTGCGGACCAGAAACTTTGACCGGAGATATCTAGAGTTCTACAACTCCGATCGACGCGTCAATTCTTCCTGTCACTTCTTTTTTTCGAGATCTACAACTTTCATGTCTTACCAAAAGCGATCCGAGATCGTTATCTAGGCCTAAATACCCAAAAACGAAATCTGGTATGTCCAGAGGTCTTCCGACGTAAGATCCAAGCTCCGATTCAAGTTCAATGGTGATTTGAACTTGAAAAGCTCATGGATGCACAGCTGGGTTTTTTTCTCTTGTGTGGAAAAAATGTATGAACAATCATCCTCACTTAAGAACTATGGTGTACTATTTATAGAGACATATTACTAACCATAATATTATGAATACTCATAATTGCACACAAGTCCCTTGTAGGAAAACTTTACATAGCAAGTCCCTCCCTACAAACTTTAGTGTAGCTTGCAATTAAATCCTAATAATATGGTTTATAGTAATACCTATCAACTATAAAATACGAAACATAATCTCAATTTACATTCCACACACTTGAGACTCAAAACACTTGTTAATCACATGATCACGCTTATGTTGGACTACGCGGGGGACCCCTGGTTAAATAAATGAATCGGCTCCCAATGATATATTTGAAATTATAATTCAAACCGAATTAAATTCAAAACTAATTATTAATTATAGTTTACTCCACCATAAAACTAAAATTTCACTCCGACATTTATTCTCATCATTATGTATGAGCTCCTGCTATTAATATCAGACAACTCCCCACGTTAAGATTACAGATACCCGTTAATGCTGATCTACTCTTACTGCCAATTTCGATGTCATCAACATCTTATGTATTCCCTGATCTATGCCGCTCAACCCTTATTTGTTATGTCTTGTTACAAATAACCAGCTGGCTAGACTTGACATAACAAAACCTAGGGAGCTCCCAGGAGGGTACATAATTCTCATACGATGCGTGGATTACATGATTCGTTTAGCTTTCACCAAATCATAACAATCATTATCCAATATACCAGGATTGTTGACTCACATTTGAATCTCACTCAATATATCAAAATAATGATTAATCAAGATTTGTGTCCACATAAACAATCATAGATTAAGAGTTTCCAATATTACCAATAACAATGAAATATTATGTTATCTCACTTCGGTCAGTCCGAGATAATTTCATATGGCGGTCCTGTTCAACATACACAAAGTATGCTAGTGTAACAAGTTGAAACTATACCGTTTCCTTGACCGAGATGTGTCACTATAATGTTACACTACAGTCGTTCCGATGAATTGTACAAAATCATCTAGACTGTGAACCCTTACTTATATTCCATAAATAACTGACAATCAATCTCGCGCATGCCCGAACTCGTCTGCATGTCCAATTGTCTTAGGTATGAAACATTAGACTTTATAATGCATATTTATATGGCAATAATAAATAGCATTTGCATACTCACGTGTTTTCTAAATTAAGATGCAAACAGTAATATATTAAGAATTATTAATTCAACCATAAATAAGGCTTTCTGAATACAATTCCCAACAATCTCTCACTTATTCTCAAAGCCATAAATTAACAATCTAGAAACCCTTCATAATCGGAAGTTTGAATCTATGTGTAGACTATATGTGATAAACTAGCATATCTACTCTAAATCTTCTCATATACTCGAGTATGCTATTATCACAGTCCACTAGTGTTATTTCCTTTTAAGTGACTCAAAACTATTATCCATGCTAAAAGCAAAATAGTTATCCTGTCAAATACTATACATAGTATACATGAGGCTCCACCTGCTAAAGCATGAGGAACTGCATTTTCCCTCTCCATCTAATCAAGTGTTCTAAACACCGATTCTCAGATAGAGAAACTCCACACACTATAAGTAATAACGTTCTCTTGGAGTCTTTGCATACTTGAAACATGAAAGAACTTTACTGACATATGTGACTTTAGAAACAACCATAATTCTATTCTCCCGATCACGCGAGAGCTCAAACCAAGAATCTGAATGGTTTCACCTAAATCCCACATATCACGTTTACTAGATAATCACACATTCACTGAAGATGTATATCCAACATTGTTTCCAATGAGCCATCCTCAACATGGACCACAAGAAATACTCCCAATTTTCATTGCGTCTCTTCTACACACGAGATTCGTTAAGACACAAATCAAACTATGATATTTGATTGCTTGGTCAAAACGAATGCTGCAAGATCTGAATACTAGCTTGATTCCCATGTCAATTGACATCTTAAGTTTGTATTTCACCTTATCTTTCACAACTAACTCTTTTGGTTGCTTCATGTAGATGCATCCATCAATAATTCCAATTAAGAAATCCATCCTGACATACATCTTCCATATCTCATTACTGAAATGAGCAGCAAATATGAACGAGAATCTGAATAGACCTATATAAAGCTACCGGCATAATCAGCCTATATTTTAAGGTTTTCACCTTTCCGTCTACTCTTCTCTTTCTCTTGTAGGTCCATTTGCAACCGATGATTTTTATATCATCTTGCAAATCTACAATGTCCAAAGGGTAGTTATACTACATGAATGTTATCTCAGATGCTACAGACTAATGTCATGACTCTGCATATTTAAAATTCATTGTCTATTCATGGTATTAGCACTGAGTTAAAACTTATCCAAGATTCAACTTATCCCAAGTAGCTCAACCTATGAGGTTGTCATATAACTCTCCCACTACGACAAAGATCTCTCATTTTTCGTGTATTCAAAATAACGTAAATTTATACTCCTTGTGTGTGTATGTTATCTCAAAACTAACAACTTGAATATCTTCCTTAAGCACCTTTAAAACAACTCTATGTTATAGTTTCTTATTCATATGATTCCCTTTTCCAAGAATCAGGTATTGTGCCGACAATAACCTTCTGATCCTTAAGATCATAAAAAAGTAACATCTTATCCTTCTAATATTTAACCAAGAGACATACTTCTAATATAACTTCTAACTTATCGAAATGACTTCTCCATACCTGAAAGTGTCTAGAAAAGATTTTATCCGTTTCTACAATTCCATGGATGTAGTCATGATCAATTTAGAGTGAACTAAAATCAAAAGTATCAAACAGTCTCTAATGAATAATCTTAAGACGATAACAAAATATTTGAATAACACTTCACTTCACTGAAAAGATCATATCTATGAAAAATATGTTTCTTCTATCAGTGATGTTATTCGACTCATCTTTTTTTATTAGGAAATATTATGGTACTTTAATATATAATTGTCACCTCTATGCTAAAAATAACTTAGGAAATAAAAAACTTACCTCAAATTTAGCACATAAGACAATCTCTCAATACTAAAGTTCTACCATAATATTCTCCCACTGCAAGAGTTCCTACTCTCAGAGCATCTCTTGTCATGATGTCTATCTCTACACTACCATATCGTCTACTCGTCGTGAACCCTCATAAGGAATTCCAAATATGACTAGTTTCTCTCGTATCTACAAACCAGGAATGGCTGAACGAGTAGCTAAACATGATTTGACGAATAGTGCAGTAGACACGAGTGAGTTGTTCAACCTTAGCTTAAATTATTAAGTTGTTTCTTCGTAGTTTCTTTTGTGATAGCAAATAAAATTCTTGCATTTCGGCTTTTATTAGCATCATGTCTGGGAAATATAAAAAACAACCTTAAACGGATTTATGAATATATTTCTACTTCCTACGATCATATGGTTTAGAAGTAGAACCAATTTTCATTCACCAATATACTAGTTGTACTCATGATGACTCTTTTGCCCAGAAATAATTCAATTAGTATTTTTTTCCAATGAATAACTCAACCTATCAATGTTGTATTCATTCAAAATTGCTTAAAATAATTATATGAGTCCTCTTTATCTGACCGACCTAGTTTTCACTATCGATTTGAGATCCCTTAATCACATGTTCACTCAAAAGATGTAATATCTTCAGAACATGATTGCGTGCTGGGGCTCTATCTCATCTATGTGTTCATTAACGCCCTTATTGCCACTTACATTGCAACCCGATATTGATGCCCAAACATCTTTACATGTTTGCACCATATCGTATGCATATGAAACCGGTTGATGGTGATGCTGCACTACATTTGACATATGCCAAGATGTAACCAGCTACATCTCACCAACCTTATCCTACCTTTGATAGGCCCGGGTATTTACACCACCCGCCTCATCAATAGGTTCTTAAGTGCAAAACTTGGTCAACACAAACGTGCATTCCTTAGCAGTTAAGACAACTTTTAAAATTCTCTTCCAACGATAGTAATTCTAGTTTATTTATATTATTCGAGAATCACATCCTGGGTTCAAAATCTAGCATCTTTAATTATCTGACAAACACGATAAACAAAAAATATTTATGTCCCTGAGTATGCTTAACATTTGAATTCAACAAATATTAGAATTCATCGGCAATTCGATTTACATTTCAACTGTCTGTGACGATGGGCCACTCGACTTTGAAATAAATCAAATAGACAACGTCACATTAGATTTATTATCTGGACATTTACCTGTCCAATAAAACTAAATAGCCGATTCATAGGCCCAACAAAATTAGAAACAAGAACTCGATGGGAGGATATTACCAACTTTATTGTTAAGTGATTCAACCATTACTTCGTACTGAACTGAATCTCTTAGTTTTAAAGAACAGCTCCGATGGGGAGACCTGTGCAACAAAACTAGATTCAACAACTATCCTTGTAAAGAGATTTGCCAACCAATATGTAACTAACCATGGTACCGATGGGGCACTCATATAAATTACATTGTTTCCAAATCAGTAATGGAGGCCTCGGGCTTCATTAATTTGCCAAAAAACCCTTTATCCACTTAATGTTTTTGTTTGAAATACTCATTTTATTAATCTTGAAAAATATACTCCTTATTTGACTTGACCAAAATTTACAAAATAATATCTAGTTTAAACAAACAATTATTTTGTGACGAATTTTGATCTCGAATGAGCGAATAGTTTCTCATTAATAAAATTATATTCAAACACAATTAGATTGATATAGACATGCATACAACCGTTTTAATATCCATGTTGTCCGTGATATCTTGATTAGTGACTATTAACAAATAACAAACCAATCAACACAACATAATAAAACATCCACCCATAATAACTAAAACAACACATAAACTGTTATTATGGCCATGTCTTCATCGTCTCGATAGTCGTTTCCAATACATGAATGCTCCATCATCTTCGTCCGATCTTTTTGGATCCACCATGTTCCTTCAATTTCTATTACATAGTCCTATCCTAATACATTGATCTAGACTACATAAAATTGAAAAACAAGCTACTAATTAATTTACTATTCTCCACAAACCGGAGACTTTGCAATTAATTACAACCCAAAATAGTGCCAAAATACGGCAATAAAACCACAACCATAAACATAAAATAAAATTTTAGTATGGCCATAATAACAGTGAATCTGCAAAACAGCGTTAGCACAATGCAGTCCATTCACACAATACAGAATTTTAGCTAGACAACATGGCTATATTAATCTAAGCATAAAATCAACGTTGGCTCTGATACCACTTAAGGGCAAAATTTGACGAGATTTATCCCGGACCACGTGATTTATGCAGAGAATTAATCATAGGCATTTAAAAAATTATTGTGGTAAGATAGCTTGCGGAATAAAACTTACCACAGTCCATCCAGACTGGGACGACGCGAATCCCGAGACTTTGACCAGACACTGACAAAAATATGTTCTGATTCTGACACTGAAACCTGTGCCATTGCGTCTGTCTCGTCGAGATACACGATTTTCATATATGACTTGTCTTCATCCGACATCTGTAGCTCCTGTAATGCTCCAAAAACTGAATTCGGATCCTGCTGAAAATCAACAGAGGACCAGAAACTTTGACCGCGATATCTGGAGTTCTAAAACTCCGATTGACGCGCCGTTTCTGATGTGTCTCTTCGTTTTTTCGAGATCTACAACTTTCGTGTTTTACCAAAAGCGATCCGAGATTGTTATATAGGCCTAAATACCCAAAAACGAAATCTGGTATGTCCGGAAGTCTTCCGACGTATGATCCAAGCTCCGATTTTAGTTCAATGGTGATTTGAACTTGAAAAGCTCATGGATACACAGCTGGGTTTTTCTCTCTTGTGTGGAAAAAAATGTATGAACAATCATCCTCACTTAAGAACTATGGTGTACTATTTATAGAGACATATTACTAACCCTAATATTAGGAATACTCATAATTGCATACAAGTCCCTTGTAGGAAAACTTTACATAGCAAGTCCCTCCCTACAAACTTTAGTGTAGCTTGAAATTAAGTCCTAATCATATGGTTTATAGTAATACCTATCAACTATAAAATAGGAAACATAATCTCAATTTACATTCCACACACTTGAGACTCAAAACACTTGCGAATCACATGATCACGCTTATGTTGGACTACGTCGGGGACCTCTGGAGAAAATAAATGAATCGGGTCCCAGTAATATATTTGAACTCATAATTCAAACCGAATTAAATTCAAAACTAATTATTAATTATAGTTTACTCCACCATAAAACTATAATTACACTCCGACATTTATTCTCATCATTATGTATGAGCTCCTGCTATTAATATAAGACAACTCCCCACGTTAAGATAAGTATACCCGTTAATGCTGATATACTCTTACTGACAATTTCGATGTCATCAACATCGTATGTATTCCCTGATCTATACCGCTCAACCCTTATTTGCTATGACTGGTTATAAATAACCAGCTGGCTAGACTTGACATAACAAAACCTAGTGAGCTCCCAGGAGGGTACATAATTCTCATACGAGGCGTGGATTACATGATTCGTTTAGCTTTCACCAAATCATAACAATCTTTATCCAATATACCAGGATTGTTGACTCACATTTGAATCTCACTCAATATATCAAAATAATGATTAATCAAGATTTGTGTCCACATAAACAATCATAGATTAAGAGTTTCAAATATTACCAATAACAATGAAATATTATATTATCTCACTTCGGTCAGTCCGAGATAATTATATTTCACATGGCGGTCCTGTTCAACATACACAAAGTATGCTAGTGTAACAAGTTGAAACTATAACGTTTCCTTGACCGAGATGTGTCACTAAATGTTACACTACAGTCGTTCCGATGATTTGTCCAAAATCATCTAGACTGTGAACCCTTAATTATATTCCATAAATTCCTGACAATCAATCTCGCGCATGCCCGAACTCGTCTGCATGTCCAATTGTCTTAGGTATGGAACATTAGACTTTATAATGCATATTTATATGGCAATAATAAATATCATTTGCATACTCACGTGTTTGCTAAATTAAGATGCACACAGTTATCTATTAAGAATTATTAATTCAACCATAAATATGGCTTTCTGAATACAATTCCCAACAAGTGATACTAACATCTTGATCATCTAAGTCTGTGAAGCACAAAAATTACCTATATTTCCAAAGAGTCCATATGATTGCATCAAACCAGCATAATGTTTTTTTAGAGTTTTGCATGTGAGTATGACTAATTATGGATTTTAAAAATGAGTGAAAGGTATGATGATTTTGAGTGAGTAAAGGAGTGATGGACCACATAGACTTTGAAAATTTACAATTAAAAAACAGATGATCAACAGTTTCAGCATGAAGTTTACAAAGAACACATCTATTAGAAGATACTAGGCTGAATCTATGAAGATTGTCTCTAGTGGGAATCCTATTAAGAATGGTTTGCCAAAGAAATAGATGAATTTTGTGAGGGAGTTGATCCTCCAGAAGTCCTTCCATGGGAACTCAACCATGAAGCCTCTACATCCTCTGTCAACTGCTTTTGTAGGGCATTTACTAGTCTTACAGTTGGTGAGATGATTGTAAGCAGAGGATACTGTAAAAGGTGCCTGAAGGGGAATGAGTCCAAAAAATTTGATCAGACTGATTCAATCTTGGCAAAGGAATATAAAAAAGTTGCTTTTGAACCCAATTCGGGAAACAACTAGTTTTTTCCCTATCCCAAACTTTGCTACCATCCCTTCTAGAGGTGATCAGATCACTAACTTTGCCCTAAAAAATTCCACCCCAGTTACTTTGATTGATCAGAGGAGGTACATCACGAATCCACCTATCCTTCAACATGGAAATGTTGTCACCAGTACCCACATCCCATGAAAGGTCATCTTTGATTATCTCCTTGACTGAAGAGAAACCATGCCAGACCTTAGAAGGCTTAACATTCATGATCCTACTTAGAAAATCCTTCCTCTTACAGCATCTGGAGGTAAAATATCGAGAGTGAAGAGAAGATTTTTTAGTAGCAATCTTCCAAGCCTGTTTGGCTAAGAGGGCCTTATTAAGAAGAGAGGGGGACTTAATACCTAACCCTCCCAGAGATCTAGGTCTACACATATGCTCCCAATCCACCCAATGAATAGACCTCCTATCCATGTGCCCCTTCCAAATGAAAGATGAGAGAATTTTATCAATTTTCCTAAGATGAGACTGTGGGAATTTAAAAATAGAAAATGGATAGATAAGAAGACTAGTGAGGGTTGATCGGGCAAGGGTTATCCTTCTAGCTTTGCTAAGGAGGCAAGATTTCCATCTAGCACATCTCTTCTCCACTTTAGTGATGGTGCTATTAAAAACCCCCTCTTCGCCATTTAAATCCCCAATGTTTAGATCTAGATATTTACCTAAGGACTCTGTAAATCCAATATCCAGCTATCTAGCAAGCCTAATCTTATTATGAAAGGTGCAGTTAGGGCCAACATTAAGGGTAGACTTATACAAGTTGATTTCTTGACCAGATTGTGAACAATAATCAGTGAAAATATTGTTTAAGACTGCTTCATTTTGATTTTTAATTTGGAAGAAAAAACCGAATCATCCGCAAATTGGAGAAGAGTAATAGAAGGGCCATTAACACTATACTTAATTCCTTTAAGGAGACAGAACTCTTCAGCATTTGCAAGCGCCCAAGAAAGAGTTTTTGCTGTAAGGACAAATAGGAAGGGAGACAAGGGGTCTCCTTGCCTCAAACCACAAGAAGGAGCGAAATAATCAGAGATATATCCATTCACATTAACAGCAAGAGAGGGGGTAGTAACGCAACTCATGATAACCATGAGCCTTGGGTAAAACCAAACTTAAGAATAGTAGCCTTAAGTAAGCTCACGTTAACTCTGGCAAACCCTTTTGACATGTCAGTTTTGAGACAGCCATAGGCATCATCCGAAGAGGATTGGCGCAGGCTAATGTAATGCATAATATCACTAGCAATGGCCATATTGCCCCAATTGCCCTACCTGGAATAAACCCTGATTGATTCCATCTAATAAGAGAGGGAAGCGCAACCTTCAACCTATTGGCTACGAGTGAGTCCTATAGGTCTAAAATCTTTGATGCTTGTTGGATTATCTTTCTTTGGAATAAGAGTAATTATAGTCGTTTTGGTTTTCCTCAAAATGTATCAAAAATTGAGAAAGGAAAGATCAACAATTATAGTATCACTGGAAACAACATGCCAAAATTTTGAAAGAAAATATGGGGAATACAATCAGGGCCAGGTGCCTTGAGGGGGATCATACTAAAGATAGCCTTATGGACCTCGAAAGTTGTGAAGGGTTGCTGTAGAAACTCAATCTGCAGAGGGGTTAACACATGAGCAATGTGATCAATTATTGAAAAGCGCTCGTTATCCTGAGAGCCATCTTGGGGATTGAATGAATCCCTAAGGAAGGAGAATAAGTGACTCCTAATATCATTTTCATCGGTTAGCACCTCACCTTGGTCCAAAGTGAGTTTCCAAATGTGGTTCCTTCTTATTCTAACTTTAGTGTGTGCATGGAAGAATTGGGTATTCCTATCCCCAACCTTAGCAAGTCACAATGTGATCTTTGAGCCGAATAAAGCTCATTCCCCATAAGTAGCTGGTCTAAGTGCATCTTGGCATTAATGAAGTGAGAAATGGCTTGTTATTCAGGATGTGTATTTTGAAAGTGCAGAACCCACTTCCTAGCGAGCTCAATCCTATTCTTGAGGGATCCTTATGTTTGGCCCAAAAGCTAAGATTTCTAGAAAAAATTTTAAGGAGTTGTGGCACTTTAAAGAAAGGAGATCCTATCATCTTAAGTGACCAAATAAACTTAATAAGGTCATGCACCTCATGGTGGTTAGACCACCAAGCTTCAAATCTATACACTCTTCTCAGCCTCCAAGACTTATACTGAAGCTTGACTAGGATCGGACAATGATCAGAGGAATAAAATCCTAGGTTTTCCTGATGAGTATACGGAAAGACATCCAACCAAGCTGGGATAACTTAAGTTCTGTCAAGTCTTTCAAAGGTAGGCACAGTGGAATTCCTATTATTAGTCCAGGTAAACCACAGGCCCACATGCATAAGTTCAACTAATCCCCACCACTGAAGATAAGAATTGAAAACCTCAACCCCCCCCCCCCCCCCCGCCATCAAGATGCCCTCAAGGACCACTCTTGTCATTACTGGACATGATCTTATTGTAATATCCTAACAAGAGGAAAGGCTATGAAGAATCTGGAATGATGGAGTCAATCATATCCCAAACAGACCTTCTATTGGAAGAGCTCGGATGACAAGAGGAAAGGCTTTGAAGAATCTAGAATGATGGAGTCAATCATATCGCAAACAGACCTTCTATTTGAAGCGCTCGGATGACCATATAGTAAGCCAATGAAAAAACTAGAATCGCAGAAATGAACCGATAGCAAGATGAAACTAAGAGAAGAAAATAAAACATGAACACAAAAGTGAGATCTCTACCCTACCCACAATCCTCCCGAACTCCCCACCAAGTCCACCCCGAACGAAAGAAACCCTAATTTTCTAAATTTAGAATCAACAAAACTCACAAGGTGTTTGGTCTCAGATAGGAAAATTAAAGAGGGATCAAATTTCTTGGCCAAAGAAAAGAATCAAAAACTGCAAATCTTTGGCCTACCCATCTGCAGTTCTAAGCAAGTAGACTCATGGCGAAAAGGGAAGTTTTTGCGGGACAGCCAGCCTAAACCCGAATTGAGCAGTATTAAATTTTTTATAAAGATCCAGTTACGAGATTGAGGACATGCAAGATGAAACAGAAACAGGGTATAAAAAAAAAGATTGTAACAGACAGAGAGGGAAAGCACCTGGTGGATTAATCAGGTGTGGAACGAATAAGGTTCGAGGCTTCTTACCCAATTTTTGATCGCACCCCGACCCCCAATTCTTTGTATTTATTGGCGGAACCACCTCCTCTCTATTTTTCAGATATGGTAGCACAAACCTTCTTCATTGCACCACTTTCTGATTCATGTCCTCCTCAACATCATCATCACTAATGACAATAACTTCCTTTGGCTGATTAACCTCCTCCTCCTTGTCAACAATAAGTGGAATGAGCTTTTCAAGAGAGTCAAGCCTTTTTCCCATTCTTTCCTTGAACGCTTAACCTTCAAGCTCCCACAATGAGTCTAATTCACTAGAGCTATCACAAAAATATGGGACCACCATTTTGAAAGAAGGGATTGTCATGAGTGGTTCCACACAAGGAATTGGGTCATATCCATGAAAATCTCTTCCTTCCCATCAATAACTGGTATTATGTCCAAACAAACCTTCTTCTTTCTTCTTGCATCATTCTCATCCTAATCCTTCTCATTCACATCATGATCAACCCTCTCTTTTTCTTCCATCCTCGATACTCCCACAGGCTCTTTCCCTCCCTCTACCATGACTAGATCTTCAACCCCTTTCATTGTAAAACTGTCACCCAACCAAACCCCCTTTTCCTAGCACCTTCTTCCCTTTTATATCATCAATGTGAGGGAAATCAACCGTTTGATTCAACTCACAAGACATACCTTCTTTTCCAACTGTTGGGATTCCCAACAAACTCGGTTCATTAACCTCAGGAGTTGTTTCCTCCTTCTCGGCTCCCGTCAATGAACCGGAAACCGATGAGACGAAGACTGTCTGACCATCCGAGTTACCCGCAAAAACATTTTATTCATCGAATTCCACTCTCTCGGCTTGTATCTCTCCAATCGCAATGAGGCTACGAAGCGCCAGATTTGCCTGTTGCAGCACTCCCAATGCGTTTCTAGGAGCATTTAATTGAAGGTTTTGATGAGGTTGTGGAGAACTAGGAGTAAATTGTGACAAAACCGACGTGGGTGAGATGAATGAGGCAGCAGATGAGAGTGAAGCATCGCCTTATGAGTCAGAAGAAGAGACACCCACATTAAAGACAAGTGGTGGATTTGAATGTAAAAAGGAGGGGGATAAAGGTTGTATTGGTTCGTTTTGATCATGAACTAGAACAGAAGTCGTACGGTTGGAACCATACCACCTGAATGCTCTAAGTTGATGTGTAACAAGTGGGAACTGATTCTCAAACATGAGGGGTATCACATCTCTGAGTCCAGCTGCATGGAAACGGTCATTTAGGTTGTTAACAATCATCCAATCATCCCAGTCACAACTGTAGGGTTTTGATCATGGATACGCAGCGGAAAAACATAATTCATCCACTCAATACCCTCCAAGGATCACAGGACAAGAGACATAACGATGGTAAGGGAAGAAATCAAGTTACACACCTTAGGGTTTCTCCTGTGATGACTTCTAACGTGTACTGTGTCACGTCTCTATAGTTGATCCACGCCTAGAGTTGAGATCTAGATCTTCCTTCTCCTTTGTGCTAGCTAGTAATGGAGGAAGAGGAAGAAGAAATCACGCAACACGAGGAAACAAGGAGGGGCGGCCTCCTTTGTTGGCCGACTGGAAGGGGGCGGCGGCAAGGTGGGCGGTCGGCCTCCTTTGCTTGCTTGCTCTCTCTCCTTTTGTTCTCTCCCACTCAATTTATGAACAATAGGCTCATAATTAAGTGCGGGAAGGAAGGAAGGAGCATCCTTTATATAGTCCAACAACTCCTTGCCAACTACCTAAAGGACCTATTCTAGTCCTACTGGAATTCGGTTTAGTCCCTTCCTTGCAAATTAGTCCTACTAACTTAGGAAGGTGTTGCAAAGTGATCCTTCTAATTAATTAATCATATTAATTAATTCCCAAATCTAGTTCAACTCTATATAGCGTGTGACTCCATAGGTTCCATCTAGCTGGTAGCAACAATTTGCTAATATGGAGCGGTTTCTAGCAAAACATCCATTCTAGCCAACTAATAGAATAGTCATCCGACAAACCTAGTACAACTAATTGTCTCATCCCTTTGTCTCTATATCCGGATTGGACACGAGACACACAAGTCACACCCGTATATCCAATACATAGTTTCTCGATCCTGGGAATAGCCTTATTCGTGCAAATAACATCAATATCCTATATTGATTTATTTTAGTCTGGCCAGACATTCTATAAGCACTAGCCCTCGAGTGGCCTAGGATATTTGCTCCCGTTATGTGGGAGGGAAAAATTCTATGTATGTCCACTACGATCTCTAAGCTTGCTTCTTATTGTATCCGGTACACGCCTTTATAACTACCCAGTTACGGTGTAGCTTTTGACGCTACCAAAATCAAAATAATCCACAACTAGAATATCTAGTCACTTAAATTCTAAGGATGACAATACCATTGTACCACGAGAAGCACTTGCGACCTAACATAACGTGTATGTAGCCTTCTCGGAGATGGGTGAATCCAGTGCGCCATTACCCTTAATGCACACCCATGTGTTGGATCATGATATCTCCATATCAATCCAACCCCATACGAGTCTATAGATGATTGTCCCATTAATCATTATACTGGACTAGGGATATTTAAGATAAACAACACAATTGTAAATCTAAGGACTTCATTATATTAAATATCCAATAAATAACACAATGAATGTTCTAGCCATAATAAATTCATACTAAACTAGATTGCCTCTTGGGCATCTATTCCAACAGTCTTCGACTTGCACTAGAGCCAATCTGACGCATCTCGTATGCCCATGCTCCTAGTGTGCCCTTCATGCTTCCACTGCACAAGCGACTTTGTAAGTGGATCTGACAGACTCTTATCTGTAGGAATCTTGCATATCCGAACGTCTCCTCTATCGATAATATCTCGAATTAGATGGAACTTCCTGAGCACGTGCTTGGATTTCTGGTGTGACCTGGGCTCCTTTAATTGCGCGATTGTCCCAGTGTTGTCACAGTACAACTCAACAGGATCCGCAATGCTAGGAATCAAACCAAGTTCAGAAAAAAACTTTCTAATCCAAACAGCTTCCTTTGCTGCGCCATTTACAGCAATATACTCAGCCTTTGTTGTAGAATCAGCCACCGTCTCTTGCTTGGAACTCTTCCAGCTCACCGCTGCTCCATTCAGGCAAAACACATATCCCGATTGTGATCTAAAATCATCTCTGTCAGTTTGGAATCTTGCATCCGTGTAACCCCTTACACGCAACTCTTCCTCACCGCCAAATATCAAGAAAACATCCTTAGTTCTTCTCAAGTACTTTAGGATGTTCTTAACTGCAATCCAGTGACTCTCACCTGGATTGGATTGGTATCTGCTTGTCATACTCAAGGCATATGACACATCTGGTCTAGTACATAACATGGCGTACATGATAGATCCTATGGCCGAAGCATATGGAATTCTGCTCATGCGTTCCTTCTCAATCTCAGTGGAAGGACAACCACTCTTCGAAAGAGTGATTCCATGTGACATGGGCAAGAATCCCTTCTTGGAATCTTGCATGTTGAACCGCTTCAACACCTTGTCAATGTATGTACTATGACTTAGGCCTAGCAGTTTCTTAGATCTATCTCTAAAGATCTTTATACCAAGTATATAGGCTGCTTCCCCTAAGTCTTTCATTGAGAAACACTTTCCCAGCCAATCTTTAACAGATTGCAGCATGGGAATGTCGTTTCCAATGAGTAGTATGTCATCCACATACAAGACTAGAAAAGCTACAGAGCTCCCACTAACCTTCTTGTAGACACAAGACTCATCTTCGTTTCTGATGAAGACAAACTCTTTGACTACTTCATCAAAACGTCGATTCCAACTCCTACAAGCTTGCTTCAATCCATAAATGGATCGTTGCAGCTTACAGACTTTGTTGGCTTGCTTTTGGATCTTCAAAACCCTCCGGCTGTATCATATACACGTCCTCGAGGAGATTCCCATAAATGAATGATGTTTTGACATCCATCTGCCAAATCTCATAGTCGTAGTATGCTGCAATTGGAAGTAGGATTCGGATGAATTTGGTCATTGCAACTGGTGAAAAGGTTTCATCATAGTCAATACCATGAATCTGTCTGAATCCTTTAGCCACCAACCGGCCCTTATAGGTAATCACATTACCATCCATGTCGATCTTCTTTTTGAAGACCCATTTTCACCCTATGGGCCGCGCCCCTTCGGGTGGTTCCACCAAAGTCCATACTTTGTTGGTATACATGGATTCCATCTCGGATCTCATGGCTTGTAGCCACTTATGAGAGTATGTCCCTTTTATGGCCTCTTCATAGGTAGTAGGCTCATCATCTATGAGCATCGTGTAACCGGAATCAGTCAGGAGAAGTCCATACCTCTCATTCTCGTGTTTCTCCAGTGCTTGATACCGAGACTCGACCTTTTTATCACTAGCTATCATGAGTTTTTCATAGCCTTCATTGTGGCCTCGATACCAACAGTGGCCTGAAGAAACTGACTCGACTCACTTGTAGTCGGGGCCTTACCCTTAACTACCTTTTGGGCCCCTTTTTGTGGTAGTGCCTCGCTACTCTAACCTACAATCTCAGCTTTCTTCGGTTCAGGAATCTTTTACCAAGTTCTCTCACACTGCGAGGGACGGTCCGACTCAAGGTCATGCAATACGACACCGGGCTCAGTGGTCATGTGCTTCAACAGATAATCGAATCCTGTAGCCTGGCGGTTGGTCTCCCGAAGCGTTGTCCTGAAACTCCTATTAATGTGACTCGGGACATCAATGCTCTGACCCCTAGGCCAACACATCGCCATCACACACCAGTAGAATATTACATTGTTTTGCTGAGACACGCCCTCGACCCAAGACTCCAACTCTTCAACGAACCAACGAGCTGGACGAGGTATGTACCTGGACTCTATAGTCCATTTCCTCACGTCCTGACTCCCGTGTTGGTCCCAGGACACCCCCTTCACACCTATAGCAAAGTCAGTCACTTGCTTGACTAATTCGTTGGTGTTCATCTTTATGGCGGCATCATAATGACAGGGTCCCTCTAGCGCATGCCATTGGAGTGCCTTGGCTATGGTTGCAGGGGAGAATACGAAAAAATGCCTACGGGCATAAAGAACCCTAGGATCGCTCACCGCCATATCCCCTGCCTCACCATAGGACTTGGCATTCCTATAAATCTCCCACATGAGCACAGAGCTCGCGTTCCCCTTGATCAACTCACCCCAGTGCGCTAGATTCTCTCGCTTCACAAATTCCTTAATTTATTTCGGCATGTCTTCGTGAAGCGGGAAACACTTCTCTACATTGGCTGCTTTGGTCACACTTTTTCTAAGGAGATATTTACCGTGAGCCTGCACAAATGAATCGGTAGTCACAAAATAATCCCTTCCTAGGGTCAAAGTCATCACTTCACAGAGTCTCCCTCTAATTTCTCAGTACCGGTATCACTGTTGGCTCCACCTGACTCATCTCAGCAGGGTTCGGGGAGTTCGGTGTAACCGTACAACCCCTACCCATAGAAGACAAGTTCTCCTCTAGGTCAGAGTCTTGTCCCCTCATCTCTCTCACGTCCACCTCGGGGTTATACTCATCCGCACTATCGCTCACCACTTTCCGTTTCTTACTCTTTCCCCCCGACACATTTTTGGCTTTATCCACAGTTTTACCCTTTTTCACCGTTTTACCCCCTGCCACGTCTTTCCCTTTATCCTTTCTGCTAAACATTGGCACAAGAAAGTAGCAAAAACTTGACAATTAAATTGAAAAATAAAATTACGCTACGTGCACAGTGTCAGGATGTGTGTACTGAATCAAAGAAAGAAAGAAATTTAGCAGATAAGTCCTAGGACACTAGTCAATCGCCCCCACACATCGCAACTAAGCGACAACAATAAAATTTGGGCTTTTACTCAATGTGCCTAGACTCTACGAAATTAAATTGCGACAGAGAGAGAGAGAGAGAGAGAGAGAGAGAGAGAGAGAGAGTTATACATGTGGCACCCGGAGTTCCGTTCTTACAGGTGCCGTTTTGCGAAAAGTTCGACAAGAAAGAGTCAACATTTGACTGTCAAATTTTTCCGAAAAATTTCACAATTGAAGACACGGACGCGCTCCTTGCAGTGTCCTCGTCAAAACCCCGGTGTTAGTTTCTTCCAATTTGGCCTTGAATTGCTTGAATTTCATATTTTTATCTTCGAGCCCTAGCTTCCTTCTTTGCTGTTTTCTCCACCCATACTTCCCCAATCTGAGCAAAATACTTCCACACTGTGCTCTCATCCCTTGCGCGCAAAAATCCCTCGAATTTCTTGGTGATTTGGTGGGAGTTTAGGTGTGAGGAAGATGGAGAAGGACGTCACACAAAGAGGGGGGAGCGACGGGTTTGAAACGAGGAGGTCTGTGAATGTTTGATCCGTGGGTTTGGAAGCGTTTATTTTAGGTTTTGTTAAATGACAACAAACACCCCCTTTGAAAGTTCTAAAATATTGCAAAGAAGCATCCTTGATGAACGCGTGACTTAAAAAGAAGCACTGAGGTCGTGTGACCTCATTGTGAGGTCGTGTGACATGACTGATTGGTTCTACTGGCGGGTTCTAGGTCGTGCGACCTCCTTTTGAGGTCGTGCGACCTCTTGGTTTGTGTATCCAGGTCCTGCGACTTCCTTTTGAGGTCGTGCGACCTCAGGTGCTCCAGGATGCATTCTGATTTCCTCCAGAATTGTTTTTTTCTGAATATTTAGCTTGTAACAACTCATTTTAGGCCAAAAACATGATGTGCTAACCCCCACACTTCGATTCGGATGCGCGGTCGTTAAAATGTACCGGGATGCACATGAAATCGACTTTTTTGCCGAAACATGACCACCATACCTCCTCGAGTGATAATTTGACTTCAAATATGCTCTTTTTATGCTGAGTATATCCTCCTCGGTCTGTGTGCTTTGGTACTCACCGATCCCCTTGACTTCGGGATTCCTTTTGTGCTAGAAAAAGTTCCCAAATTCCGGGGAACCCTGAATTCTTCCATTTCGAGCTTCAAAGGTTTTTTTCCCATTCCAGATGCTTTTGGCCGCGTCGTATTCACTTTTGCATCCTTTTTGTCATAATTTTTGTGTCCGGACTCCGATGTACGCGATCCACCTGTCTACACAAAGCTCTCAACCACCCCCACACAATGGCACTCTTCAATCCAGCTCAAACTACTGTTTACAAAAATTTGACTCGTAATCCGTACCATTGTGTCAACTTTTTCGATTCTTTCGTGGATTCTTCGCATCATGAATACGGGGTGTCCGGATACGCACTTCTCCCCAGGTGCATGTGCTGAGTGAGTGTTGGAGCGGCATCCTCCACCAAATTCTTCGTTCCGGATCCGGATACGCGTTTTGGTCTGCTTTTTCTTAGTTTTCATGCTATTTTTCATACGTGCATCAGATGGAGGATCCGGGATAGGCCTTTCACCTTGAATTCCTGCACACACTCATTTGAAATATTAGTCCCTCTCTCGCGCTTTCTAATTAAAATAATATATATATATATATATATGACAATATTAAAATCTACAGTAAAACAATAAATAGGTTGGGTTGCCTCCCAACAAGCGCTTTGTAATTAATGGTCGATGGCCCGACCCAGTTACTTCAGAGAGAATCAAATAGCGGGAGTTGCATGGAGCTATTCATTGACTGCAATGCAATTCCCGTCCACATACGACTTTACTCTCTGGCCGTTTACCTTGAATCGACCTCCATTTGCATCTTCTACCTCAAGAGAACGCCACGGGTAGAGTGTAGTAATCGTATATGAGCCACTCCATCTAGACTTCAACTTGCCTGGAAACAGCTTACGCCTGGCATTGAGGATCAACACCCTCTGTCCTACCTTGAAGTCTCTCGGTATGATGTGTTTGTCGTGTCATTGCTTTGTCCTTTCTTTATAGATTCTTGCACTCTCATATGCCATCAGGCGAAATTCCTCAAGTTCAAGTAACACCTGTTTCCGTTGCTCGCCTGAGAGCGAAACACCAAAGTTGATCTTCTTCAGCGCCGAAAAGGCCTTGTCCTCAAGTTCCATCGGTGTGATGACATGACTTCCCAAATACTAGCTGGTAGGGGGACAGCCCAAGGGAGTCTTGTATGCTGTCCGGTATGCCCATAGACTATCATCCAAGTGTAGGGACCAATCTTTGCGTCCGGAATTGACTGTCTTCTCTAGAATTCCCTTAATCTCTTGGTTAGACACATCAACTTGCCCGTTTGACTACGGATGGTAAGCCAGTGATATCTTGTGTGTCTTCACCCCATATTTGCTCAAAACATCGGCAAAGACCCTGTTCACGAAGTGCGATCCCTCATCACTAATAATGTCCCTGGGTGTCCCAAACCGCATTAATATGTTATTGCGCACGAATCTCTCAACTGTAGCGCCATTATTCTTGGGACATGGTATCCCCTCTACCCACTTGGTCACATAATCAACAGCCAGTAAAATATAGAGATTGCTAAGAGAACAGGGGAATGGCCCCATGAAATCAATGCCCCAGTCATAAAATGGCTCTACCTCCAACACAAATTTTGAGGCATCTCATTCCGGTTGGAAATATTGACAGTTCTCTGACACCGGTAACCTATGAACACTTGAAACTTATGCTCCATCAAATCCGAGAAGATTGCCATCATGCACCGCTGAAAAGTGGCTGGTGCATTGCATAACACGAAAGGCATGCGTCTAAAAGAAAAAGTCCCATATGGACATGTGAATGTCGTCTTCTCCTGATCCGCTGGCTAAATAGAAATTTGGTTGTACCCGGAGTATCAATCCAAAAATCAGTAGTGCAAGTAGTGAGCCAGCCTATCAAGAATCTGATCAACGAATGGGAGGGGGAAGTGATCCTTCAAAGTGGCATCATTGAGTTTGAGGTAATCCATGCAAACTCTCCAACCAGTAACAGTACGTGTAGCAATCTGATCACCTTTCTCTCGTTCCACCACAGTAATACCTCCCTTATTAGGGACACACTACACCGTGCTAGTCCATGTGCTTTCGAAAATCAGGTAGATGATTCTCGCCTCCAACCATTTAAGCACCTCTTTCTTCACCACCTCCTGCATATGAGGGTTGAGACGGAGGTGAAACTGAACTACCGCCTTCTTGTCCTCCATGAGCCGGATATTGTTCTGGCAAACTGTGGGGCTGATCCCCTTAATATCTGCTATGGTCCATCCCATAGCTGCTTTCCTTTCTTGTAACACTTTCAACAATTTCCCCTCCTGTTACCGGTCCAAACAAGAAGACACAATCACGGGTAAAGTATCAGTAGGTCCAAGATATAAATATTTCAAATGTGCAGGTAAAGATTTTAACTCTAAAATAGGAGCAATGTCAAGAGAAGGAATTAGAGTCTTCCTACTTCCCTCATTAAAGAGGGGTAGGGGCTGGCGCCAATGGGTCTCATAGCCTTCTCTTTTTTGCTAGAGTCATGTAGAAAAAGTTTCTCATATAGCCGCTCTAATAAAATGTCTTCCTCCTCATCCGGTGTGTATGCCTCCACACCAAAACACTGCTCACTCACCGCATAAGCGGGAAACTTCATAGCTTCAAAAACGTTGAAGGCGACTTTTCATCATTAATCCTCATTATCGACTCTACATTAGCTACATCAATGATCTTCCTCCGCGTGGGTAGGAATGGACGGCCCAGGATAAGGGAACATCCTCGTCCGCCTCCATGTCTAGGATCACAAAATCAGCTGGGAAGATAAGTCCTTCAACTCTCACTAGTACATCCTCCAAGGCTCCCCTTGGACGTTTGATGGTGCGGTCTGCCATATGCAAGCACATTCTAGTCGGTTTTGGTTCTCCCACACCAAGCTGCATAAAAACCGATGTGGGCATCAAGTTGATGCTTGCGCCAAGGTCCTTGAGAAATTTCGCATACTTGGGCATTTGTGAGATGGATTCCGCAAAGGGAATATTGATGTGAAACTTCCTGAAGATATCCACAAACTTCTTGAAGTGCTTAGAATCCTCTTGGATCTTCAATCTCTGCCGGCATGGCACACGCATGCTATACTCCTCCTTTGGTTTAGGCTTTTCCTCTGAATTCCTACTTTTGTCCTTTGATTAGGGAATCACGGTAGGCACGGAAATTTCTTCATCCAACGCTTTCTCAGTAGCCTTGGTTTCCTCAGCTCGCGTGTGGGTAGGATATGGAGGATCCTTAGTGATTGTCCCATTGCGAGTCGTAATAGCCTTCATTGTGTTAGAAGTCAGCATACCAGGTGGAAGTTGAGTATTTTGATTGGCAATCTGCCCAATTTGCGTCTCATGGCTCTTCATCGTGGCTTCCATGGATATAATTTTGCTCTTTATTTTATATTGATTAGCCACCAGTTTCGTCACTAAAGCGTTTGTCTCTTGATCTTCTGGTTGTTGAGCATGTTGTTGGGGGGCTTGTCTTTGAACTTGGTATGGGACATTAGGCCTCTGGCTGGGTGCATATAATCCACTGTTTGGATTGGCATAGCTGAAATTGGGGTGGTTGCGGTTATTGGGATGATAAGTGTTGGACCACTGCTGCTGTCGTGGTTGACCCATGTAGTTGACATCTTCAAATGCATCGCTGTAACCCTGATTCGCATCTGCCACCATATCTCCAACAGATTTCACCTGTGTTGATGGATTCATGTCGCTGAAAGCCGAGGTCATAACTTCCATTTGCTGTTCGAATTTTTGCTCCACCATCGTCTCGATCTTCCTGACTAATGCTCCATCAGATTTTGAGTTTCTACCAGACTCAGACCTTGTATATTCCCTTTTGCCACACTGTTAAGAAAGTCCTGACATCTCTGTACTCCCGAACCCATAAAATTACCTTGAGCCATCATGTCCAGTTCCTTTGCTGTTTCTCTATCTTGGGAATTGTAGAAGTAGTGCAATAGTTTAAACCATGGCTTTCCGTGAGTAGAGAATTTGCGAAGGAGCTGATTGAATTTTCTCCATGTGTCTCCCAAAGAATCATCCTCCTGTTGCGTAAATTTTGTGATTTCAGCCATTCTTTGTGCAACCTTAGACGGTGGAAGAAATTTCCTGAGGAACTCTTGGAAACACTCTGCCCATGTAGTAATACAACCCGCCGGAAGCTCTAGGAGCCATATCTTTGCTTTCCCTAATAAAGAAAAGGGAAAGAGCATCAGCTTTACCGTATCATTCGGAACCCTCTGATCATGAATTGGGGAAGTAATTTGGTTGAAGTTGAGTAGATGGTCATTTGGATCATCCCCCGGAGATCTAGTAAATACACACTCATCTCGAACCATATTGATTAACTGCTGACACAATTCAAAATGAGCTGCATTGATTTGTGGCCTGACGATCGTGGGTAGATATCCATCCGGTGTGGTTCTGAAGTAGTCTACGAACGGACTCTCATCAACTTCAGCATTCTTGACTTGCGTCGCGGCATTTCACACATTATTTCCTCCGTTGTTCCCATTGTTGTTACCCCTATTACTACCTCCATTATTTGCAACTTGTGCCCCCACACCAGGAAGTGGTTGTGGATTTTGGGGGGCCAAGCGATCCATCACAGCCTGCATCTCGGCCACCTGAGCTCTCAGCTGCTCAGTCTCTCGTGCCCGATTAGCTGCATCCTCCACAACTGCTAGTCTAGCTGCCTCCGCATCATGCATACCTTTGTGGATCCTCTCAAACTCAGCTCTAGTTTGCTCATCCATAGTAACTGAGCTTGTATTCCTCTTGTCTCTACGTTGTGCGCGTAACAGGGTTTCCGGGTTTTCAAGTGTTCGGTGCAAAGGCTCATCTCTAGAACGGGACATGCACCGTAAAATCCAACCTCAAAGCACAGATCACGCACGAAAATTAGGTGAGTAACATATATTAAAAAAAAGTAAAATCCCTAAGGCTAGGAGTTATAACTAATTTAGCCGAACTCCCCGGCAACGGCGCAAAAACATGACACGTTCCAACCGCAAGTGTACAGTTGTTGTGTGAAGTAATAGATAAGATTAGGGGTTGTTGTGTCCTAAGAGACTTCTCGTAAATTAGTTAAAAATAAATAAACTTATGTGGGATACCAAGATGATTTGATTGTTCTATTTCTACTAATCAAAAGACACACTAAATTACTGATTCACGCTTTGAACAACGCGAAAGATGATTTAAGAGATAATATGGAGACAAATACCGGGATACCTCTACTGGTTCACTAGGGCCAATACAAATATAAATTTTGATTCACGAAACACTAATACGTTACTCTTTTTAATCAAGCAATTTTTAACTTACTGAGTTACTAAGCTAGCAATCTATGCCTAGAATCGACTAAACTGAGTTACCAAGTTCAATTCAATCCTAAACATATTAATTCTCATAATTATACTTTTTGATCCTAGTTAGCATTATCGAGTAACCAAACAATGATAAAACTAGGTGAATAGTTCAAGTTTTCCGACTGATATTCACGAAAATATACCACGTGAACACTAATTAAAATCAATCCTACGCGACGTCAAACGCAAGATAGATGAAGATATTCACATAAAAAACTCATAACAAGAGAATCACGTGTCTAATTAAGTTAAAACGTGAATCGAAACAACAAAACGTATATTTCATAGAACCCTATATACCTAACGAGGATCCCAACAATAAAACATAGCTAGACATGAGTTCTAACATAATCTCAATGTATTTCATCAACAAAACACTAAGAATAATGGAGAAATAGAGATAAAGAAATCCAAACTGATGAAATCCAAGCTCCAAAGTGCTCCCAAGCTCCAAGAACGTCGTTTGTACCGTCTGACCTACCAAAAAACAACCTACCAAATCTAAAATACGTTCCCAAGTGTGTTGGACTAATTAGAGTTAATTACAAAAAGTTCCCGCAAAGTTTGAAAAGTTCTGACCAAACCCAGGTCGTACCACCTCCCTGCCAGGTCGTACGATCTCTGGAAAAGGCAGGAGGAGGTCGTGGGACCTCTGAATAGGTCTTTCAGGACCTCAACTTGCTCCAGCAGCCTCATTGCATTCTGACCCCAGGTCGTGCGAACTGAAAAGGAGCTCGTGCGACCTATGGTAATCTTCATAGCAAGCTGTTGTGCTCCTACCAGGTCTTATGACCTCCTTGTGAGGTCTTTTGATCTCCATAAGAAATGGAACTTTTCTAATTCGCTTCCAAAGCCTCTCCTCGTTGTTTGCGCAATTCTCGAGCCTCCTCTTTACTTTGAATCATCTTCCGAGCGTTGATTCGCCAATTGTTTCTCCATTTTTAGCCCTCCAAACGTCTCAATGCTCGTGTCTTCTTCTCACGTGCCTCCAATACTCAAATTATCCTCTCTTGCTTTCTTCTTCAAGTCTCGGGCACGCCATACCTTCCGAAGCTCGTTTCCTCTATCCACATGCTCCTCGCGTGCCCCGTTCATGAAAAACACAACACGAACACCCCACGAAGATTAAATGTGACAAAATATAATTAAAAGAATGTAAATCATGTAGAAAATTCCCGGACTTCACGATTAATGCATGAACTCATTATCACCAATTAAAGCACGATTTACTCTGAAAGACGATATATTCTCCATTATGAGCATACAAAACGTAGCAAAATAAGCAATAAAATAACTCTGAAAACAGAGTTACCAGGGTGCTTTGGTTAGATGATGTCTCGGTTCAACTCAAGAAATACTGTAACTTCTTCATTCATGTTGAGATTAGCTGTCCAGATTGGTTATCCTGGCAGTCATTTTTGTTTATCTATGTGCTGATGATAGCATAAGGAGAACTCAATTGTTATTTTTAACTAATTATCTGAAGGATTGCTCTAGCAGAATTATATTGTGGGGTGATTTCAATGACATTTCAAATCCTGATAAAAAGAGAGGAGATTATCCCAGATCAATTATCTCTTGCAGCCCTCTTAAAGATTTCTTTAACGATAACATACTAGTGGATTCGGGGTTCTGTGGCTATCCCTTGACATGGTGGAACCGGAGAAGCGGTAAACATTGTATTGAGGAAAGAATTGACAAAGCTATGGCTCATCCAGAATGGCTTAATTCCTGGAGCAAATAAAAAAATTCTCATCTCCATATCTCTGGTTCAGACCACTGTATGCTTTTGCTTGACACTAATCGTCTTCTTATAAACAGGGTTATTCCCCCTTTCGTATTTGATAGAAGGTGGACAAATCATGAAGAGGTGAAAGATATAATAAAACCTGTTTGATAGAAATCTCACTATGGCAATCCCATGTTCATTGTAAAATCAAAGCTCGAAGAGTGCAGGCAAGTGCTCAGAATGTGGAGTAAGAACAATGATAGAGGTTTTTCAAACTCAGCCAAAGAATGTGAAGTTTTGGCAAGCAAAATCAGGGAAGATGGTGCAGAAGCTGACATTGATGAATTGATCAAAATTGAAGCAAAATTGGAGTCTCTATGGGCAGAAGAGGAAACTTTGTGGAGAGAAAAATCCAGAATTAGTTTGCTGAAGGAAGGCGAAAACTCCAAGTTCTTTCAAAATGTGGTTAAGAAAAGAAGAAAGCAGAATATTATTCCAGGTTTGTGTGACAACAATGGAGTTTGGTGTAGGGATATGAAAGACATTATGGGTCAGTTCCATTCCTTCTTTACGGCTCTTTATACTGAAGATGATGTGAGAGTGTTGGACCCTGTGTTATCTACAGTAAAGAGAAAAGTAAACAGCAGTATGAATTATTTCTTAACACAAAGTTTCAGTGATGAGGAGATTCAAAAGGCTTGTTTTGACACCAATCTAGTTAAAGCTCCATGTTATGGTGGCTTCACGGCTCATTTCTTCCAAGCTTATTGGTGTATTATTGGGCATGATATTTGCAAAGCTGTCAGAAAATTTCTGAAAACTAGGAAGCTGCTGTGTTAATTTAACTCATATAATTCTGCTTCCCAAAAAGAAAACCCCAAAACGGTAAAGGATTACAGGCCAATCAGCTTGTTCACTGTTTTGTACAAGATCCTTGCCAAATGCCTAGCCAATAGATTGACAGAAGTTCTGAATAAGGTTATCTCCCACAACCAATCTGCGTTGTCAAAGACAGATTAATCGTGGACCATGTTATGATTGCTCATGAGATAATTCACCATATGAAAGGCAGAAGAAGAGGTACAGGAGTTATGGCAATCAAACTTGATATGCTCAAAGCCTTTGACATAGCGTGTTGGGCTTATCTTGAAGGTATTATGCTAAAGCTTGGCTTTTGTAGAAAATGTGTGAACTGGATCATGTCTTGTGTTAGCTCAGTAAGCTTCAAGGTGATTGTAAATGGTGAGGTCAGTGATTTCATCAATCCTTCAAGAGGACTTATACAGGGAGATCCTCTCTCCCCTCTCTTGTTCGTTATCGTGCTGAAGGCCTCTCTTCCCTACTTAACCATTTTGAAAGAAATAAATGGATCAAGGGAGTTAAAATTTCTAAACATAGCCCTCCAGTTAGCCATCTTCTTTTCGCCGATGACTCAATTATGTTTAGAGAAGCTACAATAACTGACATGTGTGAAATAAATGCAGCTCTTAATATTTATGAAAAAGCTTCTGGTCAGGTTGTAAATAGAGAAAAATCGCAGGTTTTCTTTAGCCCACCACTAGTAATCTCCTAAAGAGTCAATTTAATTCTACATGGGTATTGACAAAGGATTTAAGGAAGGATCCTATCTGGGTTTGCTTACTCTCATTGGTTGATCAAAGACAAAAGTGCTAAGCTTCCTCAAAGAAAGATTGTGTTTTTGCAAAAGAAATTTGGAAAATCTCTCCCTTAAGACTCAATGTATTGATTTCTCAGGCAAATAACATACTTGAGTGGTGGGAAGACATTGTCATTGCAGCTGATGCATCTCCAGATCCTCAAAGATTTCTTAGTTGGTTTCTATATCTTTATTGGGGCATTTGGAAGGCGAGGAACGACTAGATTTTTAATAATATTAAATGGAAGCCTTTGCAGGTTGAGTAAAAAGCTGAGATGAGTTTGAATGAGTTAATGTGGCACAACACTCAGATCTCCCCAGACTCTAATAAAACTCAGGTAGTCAAATCTAGCACTCCCTATTTATCAGCATCTTTCAATGTATTCACTAATGAAGCAGTGAGCATTCCTAAGTCAAAGGATGAATTGCAGCTATATGTCTTGATAAAATTGGGACTCAATTAGGGAGCTTCAGTGCTATTGTAACTGGTGTGATTGATCGATCCACTCTGGAGGCCTGGGCTATAAGAGATGCTATGCTTTGGTGTCTAAAGCAAACTGGTATGAGGTATGTTTTTTCTCAGATTGGGAAGTGGTAGTGAAGCATTTGAACTCTCATTGTACTCCACCCTCAAAAATTACCACCATTGTTGAGGATTGTTCTAGATTGAAGTCTGTTTTTTTATTCTTGTGTTTTTGTTTTTGTCCTAAGGTGCTGGAATGGTTTGGCCCATAATTTGGCTAAAAATTCTTTGCACTGTGCTGAAGACTGTTCCACCAGCTTGTAATGATCTGTGTTTTTCATCAATTAAAACTTCAGTTTTCCGGTAAAAAAATATATTTTTTAGTAAGATACCCTCAATTAAAGCTTACATAAATTCCGTAACGTCAAACTTTATCCCTATTTAGAACCTATGTAATTATCACCCCTCTCTCTACCCCTTACCATCCTATCTTTAATAATACTAATAAATTAGAAATACTTAGCCGAGTGAGTCACACATTATAGAGAGACTAACACAAACAAAAATGTTGCCTCATTTGCCGTTGAAGCGATACTAGATATGTTAGCAGAGAACCACTGACTGTTATAAGAGTAAGGCAATTCTCTTAAGCCTTATTTGTAGGACTTAGTTAGAGATAAATAAGAAGTTATTGAAATCCTAGAGGGATTAGATCCCTCCGGCGGAGATTAGACCTTTTGGAGGCCAAAGTTTGGAACAAATACTTGTGTCCAATTCATTTCTTTTCTGTACTTTACTTGCTTACATAACTGTTTCAACACAGGATAAGTTCATGGCTTTGAAAAGTCTTTAAAAGCCTTGAACACCTCCAGAGGCTTATAAAATGTTCTTTTTAGTTCAAAGCTTTTAAAATGGTTTCAAAGCTTCGAAAATCTCCAAAACCTTCATGTTTATTTTAAAACCCTCTTTTTAGCAAAAGTTTTCATACTCTATTCAAACCCCACTTCAAGAGTATATTTGATCCATATTTATTAGCTACTTGCACACTTCAATTGATATCAGAGCTTGTATCACTATACAGATCTAACAATCTTGTGATCATGAGTAATGTAGGTGAAGGTGGTTTCTCACAGGGAAGTGCAAAAAACATACCTCGTATATTTTTTGGACATAACTTTGTCCACTGGAGATCTCTAATGAATATGGTCATCATAGATCAAGACATGGAGTTGTGGTCTATCATTCAAAATGGACTTCACACTTTCTATACGGAAAGAGAGGGGATTAAAATTTCTAAAACTGAAGATTCTCTTTCGGCTACTGAATTAGAAAATGTTTATAAGAATTATAGAGCAATGAATTTACTATAGCGTGATTTGAATGCAGATGAGGATCTATACGTGCAAGAGTGCAAAGGAAATCTGGAACAAATTGGTGGTGACAATTTCCTGAGGCAATATAAGCTATTCCAGATGAATGCAGATGAGTCAATCAAGGATATATGTAAGAGGTTCACAGACATAATCAACAACCTGGAGTCTTTGGGAAACTCATTCTCAAATGAAGAGGAAGTCAAGAAGATACTGAGAAGTCTTCCTAGAGCCAAATGGGATCCAAATACAATAGATATTGAAGAGGCTTAAGATTTATGTACTCTTTGACGGAATTATTTGAAAGTAAAGCTCCTCACTCATGAAATATCCATAAATGAAGTAGATGGAGAACTTTCTGAAATGTCAAGAATCTTGCAGTCAAAGCTAAAAAGAGAGAGCAGATTCTAAGCCTTGAGAAGGAGGAAGATGATGAAGATACTTTTGCATTGTTGACTAGAATCCTCAAAATGAAGAAACTCTTTGGAAATAGGGACTATAGAAGATAAATATCTAGATCATCAAGCAACAAGGACTACAAAGGTAAGTCCTCCTCCTATTCAAATAACCCTAAAGGTCTAAACTGTTTTGAATGTGGTGATGCAGATCATTTAGTTAGTGATTGTCCTCATAAGAAAAACAAGCACTATCAAAAGAAGTATAGGGACAAAAGAAAGAAATCAATGGTTGCATCCTAGAGTGATTATGATTCCTCAAGTGACTCAGATTCAGAAGAGGATCAATCTAACTTGTGGCTTATGGCTGAGCATTATGAGAAGGGAAGTTCAGACAAACACATTGAGGTAATGATAAAAAAATTAATATTTACTTCTACTAATGTATTTTCTGAAATTTTGAAAAGCAGGCTTATGAATGAAGAGGGTTACATAAATGAAATACACTATTTGAAGGTAAAGGTTAATGAGCAAGCAAAACATATTTGGATTTAGTTTTTAAAAATAAAACTCTTGATATTTCTCAAGAAAAATTAGACACATATTTAAAGTCTTGGAAACCAATTTCAAGGCCTTTAAAACTCTGGTCAAATAAGTTGTAGCAGAGAACTCTTTTCTAAATGAAAAATTTATTTCTCTAAAACATCAACATGTTGATTTAGAGGAAAAACATATTTTACAGACTGAGAAACTTGAAGAATCAAAGAAAATTATGAAAAAAATTGCTAGCTCAGAACACAACCTTAAGTTGATTCTTTTTAAGTGACATGTCCCTTTAGAAGAACAGAACCTCGCATTATGGGAGATACATTTCCATCTCATCTTAAGAGATAGGTAAGACAAATTTGGGTTCCAAAAGGGATTAGACCTCCTAATATGGTTGATCTTGAGTATGATTCCAAATATAACACCTGGTCTAAAAGCTGGGTAAGGAATTGATTGGTCTATGTAGGTTGTCACCAAGATCAAAAATCAAAAGTGGATTATGAATAGTGGTTGTTCCAGAAACATGAGTGGTAAGATTTCTTTGTTTTTTGAACTGGAAGAACAAACTGGAGGAAGAATCACACTTGGTGATAAAGATAAGTGCAATATTATTGGCATTGGTAAATTTGATAATCAATCTGCATATTCTATTTATGATATTTATTTAGTTGATGGTTTGAAACTTAATTTTCCTAGTATTTCTTAGCTTTGTGACAAAGGAAACAATGTAATATTTGACAAGGAGAGATGTGTGGTGCAAGATAAGGAATCAGATGATTGCATCCTCACAGCTCCTAGGTCAAATAATGTCTATTCTTTGAATAATAAAATTGTTGTAGGTAATAGTTTGAAATGCTCAAATCTTTGAAAGAGGATTTAAATCTTTGGCACATGAAGCTTGGGCATATAAGCATGCATACTCTGAACTAACAAATCTATAGAGACTTAGTCAGAGGATTGCCATCCATATAATTCAAGGATGAAGAGGTATGCAAAGCTTGTGCTCAAGGTAACAGCACAAGGAGCTCTTTTAAGCCAAAAAACTTTGTAAGTACTTCTAGACCTATTGAAATGCTTCATATGGATCTGTGTGGTCCAATGAGAGCCAAAAATCCAAAAGGTAAGCGATACATGCTAGTTGTTGTTGATGACTTTTCTAGATTTACTTGGAGAATGTTTTTAAGAAGTCTGAAGCCTTGTCTGAATTTTCAAAGCTGTAAAGAGTTACAATCTTCAAAAAACCTACCTATTGCTTCTATTAGGAGTGATCATGGTAGAGAATTCGATAAACTCGAGTTTGATTTGTTCTGTGAAAAGCGTGAAATTGCTCACAATTTTTCAGCCCGTAGAACTCCTCAACATAATGGGGTAGTGAAAAGGAAAAACAGAACCCTTGAGGACATGTCTAGGACAATGATTTTGGAAAACCATTAACCAAAGTCTTTTTTGGCAGAAGCTGTTAATACTACCAACTATATTTTAAAGAGGTGCTTAATCAGACCAATTTTGAGAAAAACCCCTATGATATGCTTAAGGAAGACATCCAAATATTTCTTATTTAAACCTTTTGGCTGAACTTGCATTGTTCATAATAATAGAAAAGACAATCGTGGGAAATTTGATGCTAGAAGTGATGAAGGCATTTTTATGGGTTACTCTTTGACAAGAAAACCCTATAGAGTTCTTAATAAAAGAACCAAAGTTGTTGAGGAAAGTATCTATGTTAATGTCGATGAAAGCAGTGATGGTTCTTTGAGAGAAGGTTTTTCAGAGTTGAATTTGAACAAGCATGAGTTAGATGATGAAGTTGATTGAAAGAATGGTAGTAAGAATGACTTGCAGGAACACATAAAGGATTTTCAAAGCCTTGAAAATGGTTCTCAAAGCCTTGAAACAGGATCTCAAAGAACACAGAGTGGATCAGCCACTACATCAAATTCTCAAGGCCCTGAAAAGCTTTATGGAGAACCAGAACCATGAACTCAAACGAAAAAATTCAGATATTCATCATCACATCCAGCGGAGAACATTATATCTGATCCATCTACTGGTACACATACTAGATCTCAATTAAATAATTTGTGTGCTTTTAGTGGCTTTGTTTCTCTTATAGAACCTAAAAGTGTGAAAGACGCATTACAAGAAGCAGAATGGAACATTGCTAAAGTGAGTTAAATAAATTTGAGAGGAACAAATTGTGAAATTTGGTTCCTGAACCACATGGGTATTCAGAAACAAGTTGGATAAAAATCGCAAGGTCATCAGAAACAAAGTCAGGCTTGTGGCTCAGGGCTACAATCAAGAAGTAGGTATTGACTATGAGGAAAAAATTTCTCCTGTAGCCAGTTTAAAAGCTATTTTAATGTTACTTGCATCTGCTTCATACAAGAACATTAAACTTTTTCAAATGGATGTGAAATGCGCTTTTCTAAATGTATACTTTCTAGAAGAAGTTTATGTTGCTCAACCTCCTAGTTTTGAAAGTGATGATTTCCCTAATAATTTTACAAACTTGATAAATCTCTTTATGGCCTTAAACAAGCTCCAAGGGCTTGAGATAAAAGATTGTCTAAATATCTCCTTGAAAATGGTTTCAAAAGAGGTTTGGTTGACAGAACACTTTTTTTCAAAACACATGAGAAAGATATCTTAGTAATACAAGTTTATGTTGATGATATATTATTTGGTGCTACTAATGATACTCTATACAAGGAGTCTTCAAGTCTTATGTGCAGGGAATTTGAAATGAGCTTAATGGGAGATTTAAATTTCTTTCTTAAACTTCATGTTCATCAATTGAAGAAAGGAGTTTACAAGTATACCAACAATCTACTGAAAAAGTAAAATATGTTTCAATCTAAGGTTCCTAAAACTCCTATGAGTTCTACTATATCTTTAGAAAAAGATCAGAATGGTAAGAGTGTGAACCAAAAAGAACTTAGATGTATGATTGGTTCACTACTTTATCTCACTGCTAGTAGGCCAGACATCATGTTTAGTGTATGTATGTGTGCTAGATTTCATGCTGATCCAAAGGATTTTAGTGGCTTTCAAAAGAATTTTCGGATATTTCAGTGGTACCAAAGACTTAGGCCTTTGGTATTCTAAGAGGTCTAATTTCTTTCTTTGTGGCTATTCAAATGCTGATTCAGCAGGATACAATGTGGATGGAAAAAGCACTTCAGGATGTTGTCAATTCTTAGGCTCATCCTTGATACCTGGCATTCAAAAACCTCAGTGGCACTATGAACAGAAGAAGGTGAATATATTGTAGCAGGAGCATGTTTCTTACAAGTGAAATGGATAGCTCAACAAATGAGGGATCTTGGATTTGATTTCTGAGACATTCCAATCAAGTGTGACAACACTAGTGCATTCTCCATTACTAAAAATCCAGTAAAGCATTCAAGGACCAAACACATTGATGTTAGACACCACTTTATTAGAGATCATGTGGAGAAAGTTGATGTGTCTTTTTCCATTGTGCCTACTAACTTACAAATTGCTGATATTTTCACTAAACCACTGCCTGAAGATAGATTTTTAAGCTTTAAGATTGGAACTTGGTATGTTGAAAAAAGATGCATTGACGTAGGGGGAGTCTCACGTATATTAGTTTTTTTCAAGGCCTTAAATAGTTTTCCAAAGCCTTGAAAATAACTCTGAAGTATAACAACTTTTCAAAGCCTTGAAAATCTTTTCAAATTCTTTGAGTTTAAATCTGCATACTACATGAAGTAATGATGGATCATTTGGTGTTGCGTGTTATCTCAGTAGATAATTACTTTGCATTATTTGTAATATTTAAACTGATATTTGCAAATATTAAAATATCATTTAATCTCTCATCCGTTATGGAAACTTTTTTTAAAACTCAAATAAAGATTCTCTTTTGAAGAGTTTGAAAGTTTCAGTTTCCTTCTTTGACTTAAACTCTTCAAGAATTTTTTTTTCTCTCATTTCCCTCTCTATCTAAACCCTTAACCCTAAATGGATTCACGAAGATCACAGATAATCCGACTGAACAAGTGGGAAGAAAACACGAGGAAGAGAGTCAAGGGCAGAAGAGAAAAGCTAACCCTGAAGAAGAGATTTATGCTGTTAGTTCCAGTTTTGAGACTGTTAGCATGCTAAAGCCATCTTCTCCTCCGAAGAAGAAGAGTAAGAAGACTTAAGTATGAGGAGAGAGCTAGCTCCAGCAAGAGAAAACCAGATCAAAAAGCTGAATCTGTCAAAGGAAAATGTGATCAGAAGGTCCCAGTAAGGTGAAGAAAGATCAGAAAGTTGGTAAAGATAAGGATGTTCTGAAATCAGACTCAGGCAAGACCAAAGGTGAGAAGAAATCTCATTCTGGTAAGACTTATCTATCAAAGCATTGGCTTATAAACTTTAAATTACAAGGGCTTTGGTTAGATGGCTATGCATCAACTCCTATAGCATACTATAGCCTGATTTGCGCAATCATGATTGAGAAAATGGATTTAGATTGCATGATAAGGTTGAAAGAGACTTCAATTTGGAAAATATTGAACCCTACTAAGAAGGCATACTCTAGATTGACTAGACTGTTTTATCTCAATCTTCAACAAGTGCCTAGTAAAGATTTGATATTGTCTTCTAAGTTTGCTGGAATAGATATTCAGTTGGATCATGGTGTGTTTGCCAAAGTGTAAGGTTGTCCTGAAAAGTATGATGTTGATGGTTATCCTAGTAAGAAGGAGGCAATTAGTTTGGCCAAAATTCTTTTCACAGTCTTGAGGAGGTCTGTGGTGCCTAAGGAGAATTCAGAGGAATTGTTGACATATAGGGTTTTATACTTGATGTATCTTATTATGTATGGTTTTGAGATAGATTTGCATAGCATTGTGATGGAGCACATTCTATATTGTAGTACCATAACAGAAACCGTACTTGCCTTGCCACCCTCCTACCCCAATTCTACAAACATTTTGACATTCATGTTGATAAAGAAGAAAAATTTTCTACTGGTTTCGGGATGATCAATGTATCATTTTTTCAAAGGATTGTTATTGTGCAGACCACTAAGGGAGAGTGAAAATTATATTCAGATCTTTCTCCTAGTGAGCTTAAATCCAAGAAATTATCTAAGCCAAACTACTTGTATAGCCTCAACCTCTACATATCCAAACTAGTCTCATGTGCTTGAGAAGTTAGATTTTATTGAGAATGAGCTGGATGAACTGAAGCAGGGTCAATTTTATCTAAGTACCGAGGTCATAAAAATGCAGTACATGGTTTCCTCCTTGAATGACAAAGTTTCTAGGATTTTCAGTTACTTGAACTTGGTGGATGTGCAAGAAGAGACTGCACAAGTTAGAAAGGTTCAAATAATTCAGATTCTACTAGGGATCTCTTTGATGAATATTCTGTTGAAGAAGTAATGGAGTCGAGGAAACATGAAAAGAAGCTACCATGACTCAGGATTGCTTATTCGGGATGTAATGAAGAAAAAGAAGCAGAAAAAGAAAGTAATTCCAGAGACTGTTACTTCTGCTGAGTTGTTTGAGGAGGATGATGAAGGTGCTAGGTGGTGGCTGAAGAACAAGAAAAAGTTGATAAAGAGAACTAGGTAGTGCAAGAAAAGGAAGGTGATCAAGAGGATGCTGGAGAATCTGAGACAGTAGGGGATGACCAGAATCCAAAGCCAAGAAATCCCGCATTTCTTTCTAAATTTTCAAAGCCTTGAAAATTTAATGTTCTCTTTTAAAACTCTAATTTATTTTAAATCTTTAAAAATTGGTGTATTATGATCAAACATTTTCTCACTCTTTTGATGAAATTCAAAAAGGGTGGGGGGGGGGGGGGGGATTAGACTATCTGTGTTTGTGGATATTGGTATTATGTGATTTGTTTGGGTTTTGGTATTACTGTTTGGTGCTTGATTTTAATTTCATATGACCGTTTCTGCATTTTTACTAATAACTATGAATCTCAGTGCAAATATACAGTCTAAACAAGAATATTTGTTTTGTCCTTCATCAAGGGGGAGATTGTTAATTCAATCCCTCTGATTTAAAGACAAGCATGAGCTGAGAGGGATTTTTATAATTATATCTTCTGGATTTAACTTATGCTTTATTGTATGATGAAAGCCAAATTCATTTGTCAAATATTATGTTTTAATCTCTATACTTTCTTAAGCTCTTTTCGCAGGAAAATTGCTTAACTCACTTAATGCACGATTTACCAAACAAATCCTAATTTAATCTATGCTTATACCTTGATGATGCTTATTGTTAGATAGATTTTGTTCTAACTTTGTTTTGCAGGAAATAGCCATAGTTCAAGTTCAAGTCTTTGACAACCCTTTCAAAACTTTGAAAATGTTCAGAGTCCTTAGCATATGTTTCTGAATGCTAGAATGCCAAAGAGGTCATAAAGCCTGGCTAAATATATGGGATTTGAGGTGTAGATTGTGATCAAATTCAGTGCAGAAAATCAAGCTCCTATCTGTTGGAATAGAGTTGTTGAAAGGATGATCATCAGTTGAGTATTTTTAGGGATTCTTGTTGCAACAACCTTAGTGACTGTTGCAGCAAGTCTTTAAATTCAAATAGAACTGAAACTGAAGGGAGATACACAGAAGAAGTGACACAGAGGAACTCAGAGAAACATATTCGAATTGAGAGAGAATCAAGGAAGGAGATCAATGCAGATTATTCAATCCACTCCAAATTCAGATGAACACTTCGAAGCTTTCATAGCTTCACTGTCTTCAAAGTGCTTTTATTCTTGAGCTTAAATGTTTTATTCATTAATCTTTCTGAATCTTCTATTCTATTTTAGCTGATTTGTTAAAGTGGAACAACTGAGTGACTTATTGTATCTATTAGTTGAAGTTCGCTAGATAGGTTAGCAAAGAACCACATGCTGGTATATGGGTAGGGAAATTCTTTTAGGCCTTATATCTAGGGCTTAACTAGAGATAAATAAGAAGTTATTGAAATCCTAGAGCAATTAGATCTCTCAGGCAGAGAGTAGGTCTTTTGGAGAACAAACTTCGAAACAAATAGTTGTGTCCAGTTCAATTATTTTCATTACTTTACTTTCTTACATAACTGTTTCAACACAGGAAAAACTCAAGGCTTTGAAAGGCCATGCAAAGCCTTGAAAACTTTCAGAGCCTTCGAAAAACAGTCTTTTTCAGTTCACAGCTTTGAAAACCTTCCTGTTTATTTTTAAAGACCCTTTTTAGAAAAAGTTTCCATACTCTATTCACCCCCCCCCCCCTCTAGAGTATATTTGATCCAGTTTTATTACCTACTTACACACTTCAATTTGGACTTTTTATTAATTTATGTTTTGATGTAAAATGATGGTGGAAAAATATTATGTATTCTATAGGTCCCTAGGGTCCTTAGACAATTCCATGTCAAGATGAAACACACTATTCAACACGTAGTCAAGCCGCGTAATATCCAATACGATTATCGCATGTAGTTTTACCTATCACTAGTCACTAGGTTCTCTCGGTCCACTAATGCCTACCATCACGTTCTAGTCGGTTAACGAAATTTGTTCGCTGGGTACTTTCGGTCCACCAATGTGCTTAAACTTCGCTAATTCAACTGAAACTACCTCTGACGGCCATTCACACTATTATCTTCTCTCGGTCTCAAAGAAGGTAGAATGAACTGGTGTTCTTTAACAAATCCGGGTTGAAATCCCTATCGCACATTCAATCTCAACATCTAACAATTCTGGTTGGTCAAACCGGGCATGCATGAAACGAAATTATTAACTAGAACATCAAAATAGTAATAACTCGTGAAAACGTGAATACTAATATGATTCCGGAAAAAAATCTAAGTTAAAACCCCAAGTTATCCATAGTAACCTAGTACAAGAATTTTAGCTAGGCATGATATTGATAAACATCACACGTTTTTCCATAGAATAGAAGGGATAAGAGATAGAATGATTCAAAAAAGAAAATCTTTGAAAAAGGACAAATCCTTTCTCCAACCTCTCTGATGAACGTCTCCCCCTAGCTTCCCATGAGTGAATGAATGAGTTATGAGGTCCCAAGGTCGTAGTTTAACCCTTCCAACCCGTATCATTTTCATAGACAGCTCGTACGAGCTCCCTCAACAACTCGTACGAGCTCCAAAATTTTCCTACAACTCGTACGATCTCCCAAAAACTGCTCGTGCAAGATGGGGTAATCGTGCAGTAAAGAGAACCATAATTTCACCTCGTACGAGCTCTTCTCCAAAAATTCTCTGAGAATGGAGCTTACACGAGCCCCGATGCCACCTAGTACGAGCTCTCAGCTATGCTTTTATTTTTATTCTTATTTCTCTTGCTCCTCTTGATTCCTTGCGAGTTCCTAGGTTTCTAAAGTTCATCATTAGGCTCCATCGTGATCCTCCGAGCACCGCTCTCCTCTCGAAACAAAAATAACACAACCCGGGATCATATATATGTAAAGAAATACCAAATCCATGCGTAAGCATTGCCAGATTATACTTTCATGCTCATAGAACTCATGTAACGAAATAATGCACAAATAATCCCAGAATGATGCCAAATCCCCTTATTGTCTTAACAAAATGGTAGGAAACGATGATAGAATATAACTCCTAAAAGGAGTTATCAAATTCCCCCACACTACGTTTTGCACGTCCCGAGAAAAATCTAACCAAACCACTTTTTTCCGAGCGGAACCAAGTCAGAACCAACAAGTATTCCACAAAACAAAGTCGATTCACCAAGTTACATATAAAACTTCAAATAGTTAACACTACTTCATTCTATACGACCCGGCTCACAATTCCTACACACAATATGACTCAAACAACTCCACTACACTACCCAACTCAATCATATTACGACTCAACTAACTACACAAATACAAGTATTACAAAATATTATTTTTTATTTTGTTTCTTGCGAACTAAGAGTGCACCATCATATATAATAGGTAATAACATATATATATATATATATATAATTAACAAATTAAACATTCACCTTAGAGCACATCATTCACAATTAAATTGAGCAAATCAAACACTCAAGGAAAAAAGAACCTTAAATATCGACCCAAAAATACAAAGAAAGTAGGAGGTTCATCCAATACCAGAACCACCACTCCCGGAAACAACCACATCTTAAGCATCAGAATCAACTGAATTAGATTTATTTTCAAGTTATCCTTTGTAATTTTTTAAATTCTTATGTGCCTTTTATTGCATTTTTCTGTGATAATGAATGCCACTAATATTCTCTTACTTTGTAATGCTTCTTAGTCATATCAGTTGTATTCTACCATGGCTAGTGTATGACCCGTGCCATCAGGGTTGTACCCAAACCCTCGAGCACGAGTAACATGAGATGATATATTTGTCGAACACCGAATATAATCCAAACCTCGATCACATGCACACTACTACAAACATGCCTTTAAACGGCGGTCCAAAACCGTTACTTTAGTTAACTAAACCGTTGTTTTTGAAAACAACAACGGTTCCTACTGCGGTTCCAGAACCGTTACTTCGAACGGTGTCGGCAAAGCTTTGCGATGGAAGTAAAACCGTTGTTATAGGCTAATACGACGGTTATATGAACCGTAACTAATGAAAAAGAAGAACAACAGTTCAGAACCGTTGTTCTTGGTATTGTAACGGTTGCAAGACTGTTTTATCTTCTTTCTCTTTACGGCAGTTTCCTAAACCGTAATTTTAGTAAATGTGACGGTCCTATGCTGAAACGTTGTTATTTTAATATGAAATTTTGCCTTTAACCGTTGTTATTTTTATATGACATTTCAGTTAACCGTTGTTTTTTCTTCTGTATTTACAGCAGATTTCTACAAACCGCCGTTTTAACTGTTATTCTATGTTATAGTTTGCACACAACAATACAGTTGCAAACCTGTTCTGAATCTGCCTGTAAATACACAACAACAGCTTATAAAAATGTTTCTAACTGCACAATGGGTCAATTCCCAGAAACCACATCTATCATTACATTTTTACACCGGTTTTCAAAACCGACATTGACCAAAATATATAGAACCAACCAAAAATCAATAACAGTTATTTGGGTACTTTGCAACATGTTTCTGCTAATTACATATATGCAGTAGGCAAACTAGTTACACAAAACTATCCAACGGCGCACATATATAAACCGGTAATTGTTGTAGTAGTACTAACGAGCTTTCTCCTTCTCGACCACCACCTTTCTCCGCAATGGCATTAGCTGCATACGTATACACACCAAGTAGCAGCAAGACTCAAAATAAGTTCGGCGGCATGAAAAACTACACATTCTATATCTAAATATAACACAGCATGCCTTATTCAACGGCCAAGCAACAGTTTTGTTTAGCGAATCTTCAATTGTCCTGACATTGTCATAGGGTCTCAAGAGATGAAACCCAGGGAAAGTGGCGTGGTCAATTTTCACCGCTGCATTTTCCTTTCCCAACGGAACCCCATTTATACGGCTTGTCGGATCAGTAGAAATTAAGTTCCACGAGCCAGGTGGATTTCAGGACTGGTTGTGGACCATACCGAAACATGTGTAAGTCCTCCAACCTTGTACATTATACCACAAAACATCAGCAGTAGCCGCAGTAAACATTTTAATAATTGGACATATTGTAGACATTATTTCTGCAGTAACCTCAAACTGAAGCAAAGTTTAATCCATGATGTTTTGATTCGGTAGTGGTTGTTTGGGTTTGGAATCCCAGGTGCTGAATGTTAGCAATTTATGGTCTTTATTGACGAATTTAACGTTTCACAGATGCATGCTTGCGTGTTCAGCTGAATTAGTTCTTGCCACTCATAAGAATGTAACTATGTTATTTCCTGCTGTCTTAGAGAGATATGGAATTAAAGCCTTTGATCTCAGTAAAGTCATAGAAATTTTTATTAGACACGAGGCCTCCCTCCCCAGAAATAAACCAACACACACTCGAGAAGAATTCCTAATCTACCAGATAGCAGCTTTCCTGTAGCATTGATAATTAACATGTATGCAGACACACATCTAATGCACGCAAAATTTCCAAACATCAAATTATCTTCCTAAGCACCTTCAAACAATTATCGGATGCCGAGCCACCCGCAATTCTGAACCAATAAACATATGTTGGGTTTATAGTAAAATCATCGACACCATTTCAGTAATAAAACACCAAGTAGAAGGACATCAATAAGGCCTGCAATACCACCACGTTCCTACTTATTTTTAATTACAACTTTAATATTATTTTTTTGCCGGAAATTTAACATCATGGATTCAAGGCGAGCAGCGGTTTGAAAACCGTAGAGTATACAAATCCAGCAACATATAATTCCAGTAAACTATACAAGTATTTATGTAAAATAATATGCACGTTCCTAGCAAGTTTATCTTTATTTTTTGCCGGTAAAGACATGGATTCATGGCCAGCAACTCACACAGAGTTGTTCATTACTGCACCGCGAATAAGCAGCACAAACAGTTAATGGATTGAAGGTTGCGAACTAATACATATAGACTTACCCAACTACCTACTACGTAACACAGGACATTCCCTTCAGATACTACAATCAATACATGCAATACTATTTAACTCAATCCCAGGGAAGCAGGAGAAAGCCAATTACCCATATTTTACCGCCATCACAAATTACATGGTACACATATTTCAAGGCTTCGTTTGCAGATCAGTAATACTACTTATGGTAAATTGCAGCAAATTTAAGTGTTTCATGAATATGAGAAGTCACTTAACTAACAATATTGTAACCCAAATTTGCAGCGGAAGGTTTAACAGAAACCAATAGGGTGATTACTGTTGCATGAGATCAAGGGGACCCTACTGACTAGATAAATGCTTTAATGTATTGCGTGCATACCTTATCAACATCATATAATGCAACATCAGTAGCAGCATTAGCAGCAGCAACAGGAGCAGGCTGATGCAGTCGTTTAGAACTTCTTTTTTGAATGGCATCCTGATCTGGACATCGTGGTTCAGCAGGGGAATATTAAGAAAGTTTTCAGCGGAATGTTTACTATATCATATTTCAGTACCTACATACATATATATACAATATATGGATGTTTTGTGTGCATACCTTGTCATTTTCATGAGACATAGCTGACGCATCCACCTCCACTCGTTCAGGTACGCTTGTCGGATTGGGCATCATCTTCTCATTAGATGGTTGATCAGGGAAAGGACTCTGATTACATGAAATAGGGACAGACACACCTCCCTTAGCCAAACTAGCAAATTGCCTCTTGCATTTGTTTCATCTGAGATTCAAAGGCAGCTTGTCTCTCAGCCTCACGAGCTAACATCTCAGCTTCGTGGGCTTGAATTGTAGCATCTACACGCGATTGCATCTCTTTTTCTAAATCTGCACGTAGTTCTTCTCGAACTTGGTCGTAGTTGAAGTGCTGAGATCCACAACCCGTAGATGAGACAAACATTTGAGTTGGAGATGGTCCAAGACCCATAAGCCGTACTCGACCATGCCCATCAAGTCCCATTACATCAACAAAAGCTTTTTCACATACCTCAGGTGTCAGCTCAGATTCATCAACTGAAGCGACGATTTCATTCATTTTCGCCTGAGAAGATGATTGAAAAAAATGTATGTTAACAAGTTTGTAAGGAAATTCGACAACAGTAAAAACCAAAAAGGTATGCATATGTATATATAACAGCACCATCCGAGCAGCTGCAGTCGGGTTTGAAGGATCGCGTGTTAATACATTGCAACCCGATCATGTCGTTTTCCCTTCCGCTTACATTTGAAAGTTCAAATACGGTTCAGTGAATATGATTTAGTGACAAACACATAATATTTCATAATCTGATGGAAAAACCCAGATTCTACTATTGGCGCATGCACAAATTGTTGAAAAAAATATTACAAATTTGGTTTCTGGGTACATATATATATATATATATGTATATATATATACATATATATATATATATACATATATATATATACACACACCTTCTGCCGTATCACTGCATGAGGTCTCCTCTCTGTCCTATGAACACCATCTTGCTTATTTCTGTTAATTTTTTTCTTTCCACTGGTCGCCTAATTTAGATATGTTGGAAAAATGGTAAACATGCACTACTAGAATTAGGCCTTTTCCCGGCGGTTTTCTAGGCGACGGAAAGAAAAACCGCCGTTAAAGCTACCCTTTAACGGCGGCTAGCGTAAAACCGTCGTAAAATGAGTCTAAACGACGGAAACTTTTAAAACGCCGTATTTATTAACGACGATTATCACCTTACTGTCGTAAAATTATCACTTCAAACGGCGGTAAACAAAAAACCGTCGTAATTTCAAGTACAAACGGAGAAATATTCCAACCGTCCTATAATTGGGTCTCTTTAACGGCGGTTTTCAGTTAACCGCCCTGAAACGCATAAATAGATTTCTACCGAAAATTAATGGGTTTGTAAATTAAAGATTTATATAAACGGTTACAAACGTGAATTTAATCTCAGCCGTAGGATTGTTGATTTAATCTGAGTCGTTCGATCCAAAACCTATCCTTATAACATTACCTCCCCTCTCCTGCCTCTCATTCATTTAGCCGCCTCCCCTTTCATGGATCCTCCATCCACCTCCTTTCTCACCTCCGTCGTGTTCCTGCCCCTTCCTCCTTCCTAATCGCCGTCCTCCTTCATGTTCCTGCTCGTCTTCACTTCATCCTCCACCTCTCTCCTTTGCATCCCTGAATGATGGGAAGAACGGCCCTATGGATGGCGGATGGCTTCTCAAAGCCGTAGTTGAATATAACTCTGAGGAGATCGGCCCTTTATCTCGTCGAAGTTGATGATGGGTTCTACACGCTTGCACCTAACCTTCTTCCTTCCCGTCCTCTATTCTGCTACCTTTTGATATTCAATCGGTTGAGTCGATGCTCGGATTTTGATGCCAAAAGTTTCAGACGGCGCTCCTCAGATATGCTTTCGATTTTCTCTCTTTGAAACATCATAACTCAGATTTGTAGATCTCAGTTTTTCTGGGTTTGGTGAAATCTCGTGGTTCAAGTTTATGTGAAATTTTGAGGTTCCTGATTATGTCAAAATTCAGGGTTCCAGATCTGGATTCAATGATTCTGAGGTTGATGTTTATGTCAAAATTCTGGGTACCAAAGTTTTCCAAAAAAATACAAAAGAAAATAAATAATATTAAAAAATAATATTATAAAAACGTAATGAAGTGAATAAAAAATGAATAAATTAGTTGAATTATTTTTTAATTTCAAATAATAAATTACGGGGCTTTTAGTGAAGTCGCCTTAAATTTAATGACGGTTGCACAGAACCGCCGTTAGTCTTAACGGCGGGTAAAAACCGCCGTTTACTTTTCCCGACCCCGAGATCAACGGCGATGGTAAAACCGCCGTATTTACCGCCGTTTACAGCTTTTATGGTGGTTTTTCAGCCTTTCACGGCGGTTTTCATCAGCCGTTTTTTAAAGAAAATTCAGTAGTGATGTGACTGTGACTTTGCAAAACTATCGTACACTGAATTTTAGGTGTGTTGTACATACCTTGGCGTATTCACCACCAAACCATTTCACTAGAATAGGCCAATGAGTTTTTGGTATTCTCGGTGGGCAATTAGCTAATCGTTTCGCATCAGTGGAGTATTTCATGTAGTGTTCTCTTTTAACCTTTGCCTTCAAACTTCTCCATTTAGCGCCTAAATCTTTCATGCACACTACTCTGTACTCATCTAGGCAGTTTGTATTTTTCTACAGACATAAAGACATACTAAAATTAATGGTCTGAACATTAACACGTATCTCATATGGTCAATGTCAAATATCTCTTACAGTAAATCCTATAAATTAGGTTGCCCAAAACCAAATTTTTTGATGTTGGATATATAACAATACACACATATATCTATATGTATATAGATATATGTATACCTTACTCTCATCCCACAATGAGTTCTTGTACGGCTGTAGACCTTTACTTCTCCATGATTTGTATACCAAGGGAAGCTTCGTACCATCCTTTCCAAGACTCCCAACTAGCTGGCAAACTTGGGCTGGTTCTTGCTAACAACTTGCATAAACTCATTGAATGTCAACTCCAGTACTTTTTTTCCTGAATTCCAGCCTTTTTTGGGGTGTGCGAATGCTCTTTGTTTCGTCACACTACCTGCAGAAAAAAGAAGTTAAATATAATAATTACAAAATTTGTTCAGAAATATTCAACGCAGAAGTCTAATGTACCAGACATGCCTTCCTCCACCGGTGTTTCATCTACAGCTGGAGCTGAGGAGGGCATAACAGGAGATGCATGAGATGATGGTACGGATTGTGGTGCCACCGGGATATATGGTATGCCCGAAGCTGCTGCTCGTGCTCGCGTGTTTGCTTCATTTGGCGTTTCCATAAGGCCATCGTCTATTTCTAGGGATGGTCCTTGTGTACGTGCAGTTGGTGCAGATGCAGGTTCCGTAAGGAAATCGTCTATTTCTGAGGATGGTCCATGTGTACCTGCAGTTGGTGCAAATGCAGGTTCCATAAGGCCGTCGTCATCACATGGCAATTTTCCATGGTCATTGCTGGCAGAGGACGGGTTCTCCATAAGTCCGTCGCACCTGGAACTTGGTTTCCTCATTTAACCTACAAAGCTATCTACATACTTACTAAACATCGACATGGAGAACTATCAAAGTAATATATAACCAATATGAATCTAGAAGCATACACATGCACATTGTATAGGAAAATGGAAATAACATTATAACATAAATATTACAAAGTCCAAAGCAATGACATCACACTTGACAAAATTATTAAGTAAGTTTAAAGATTAATCGTTCTCTTCGTCGTCAAGTCCCATCATACTCGCTATCACTCTTCTCCTGATCCAAATCCACGTCTTCCTCATCGTCTTTTGTCTCTTCGAATTCAGCACCATACACATCATCTAAATGTTTCTCCTCATCCTCGTTAAGATCTTCAGAGTTAGGACCATCACCATCATTATCACTGTCATCCTGATCATCAGCATCACATAAATCTTCTGGTGCTAGTAAAATGTCATCGTCATCCAATTCTTGCTCATCATATGGATCAGCTTGTGGGGAGTCTATCCATGATGACCTTGGATCTTCCATTTTCATATCAAAGTTATCTCTGGGGGTCATTTGAACAACTACGTTCCAATTTGGCTCAATAGGGTCTTTCACATACCAAACTTGTTCTGCTTGTGACGCCAAAATGTAAGGTTCGTCAGAAACGGTATTCTTCTTGTACATCAAATGGCAGAAATTGACAAGTGTAAACTTAAGCTCATCCGCTTTCTTTCCCATGGAATTATCGATCCACTCACACTTAAACATATGAAATTTCACATCAGAAGCATAACATAACTCTATGACATCAATAACCCTTCCATGATAATCAACGTCTCCAGTTACAGGATGCACATCTTTTGAAGTCGCATAACAAGGTGTTGATGCTCTTAATATGACACCACTATTTTGGCACTTAAGTCCTGCATCATAACATTTCTTGTGAAATTTTAAGCCGTTTATTGCATAGCACTGGCTGTAAGATAAAGCCCAGTGACTGGGTCCTCTGCTCAATTTCAGCAATTCATCCGTTACATGTGGACTTCCAATAGATTGATAAACCTACATTGGATAAATAGTTTGTTATATTAATTTAATATTTGATTTATGCAGCACATACCTGGGGTTAGAAATATACAAGTACACATGTGACTTACGTGACAGCGAAACCATTCATGAAATTCGTCGTTATGCTTCTTCTTCAACTCAAAGTCCCGAAGGCGACAATTATTTTGTTTTAAATCATTCAAGTGCTTTATGTGTTGGGAAAGTTCCAGGGTCCGAGGCAGGTGGTTACAGTAAAAGACTAGTTAGAGGAAGCACTTTACTGAACATACTCTCTAAAAGGGTCAACTGAAGAAGAGTTCGCGAGTACATATCTATGAGCTTGTTCCCACTCAACGTGTCCAAGATATATGGTGGTTCCTTCTCCCAAAAAACCTTCCTTGTACCTTATGGGTCGATTTTCTTTTGTGTTCAACATGTTCATCTAGGTCTCGACTACAGAATGTTAAACACTCTTCTGACAGATAACCCTCAGCAGTAGATCCCTCAGGAAAGTTCCTTTGCCGCACGTAATGCTTAAGGGTAAGTAAGTACCTGAGTACTCATCATATATTAAATTATATAAATAATAAATATCAACTGTTATTCAATAATTAAATGACTAATTCAAAAGAAAATATCCATGCCTAATCTGAAATAAACTTTGTACCTCTCAATAGGGTACATCTAATGATATACTACCAGCCGACCGAGTCTTGCCTCATCAGCTTAATGTACGGGCAAATGCATCATTACGTCAAAGAATGATGGTGGGAAAATCTTCTCAAGATGGCACAATGTCAGGAAATAGCGCTCTTGTAGACGGTCTATATCAGATAAAGGCATCACTTTACAGTAGAGTTGTCGAAAACAGTTGCACAACTCGATCAATGGATTTGCAACATTCTTAGGAAATACTCTTCTGAGGGAAATTGGTAGTAACTGTTGCATTAACACGTGACAATCGTGACTTTTCAAACCTGTGAAAGATTTCTCTTTCACTTTAACACACCGTGAAATGTTGGATGCATAGTTATCGTGGAATTTGGCTTCTTTCAACACTTTACAAAATAACATTTTTTGCTCGTTGCTTAAAGTGAACACAGCAGGGGGGCAACCCACTTTATCGCGGTTTTTTCCGGTTGGATAAAGTGACTTTCGGATACGCAAATGTTCCAGATCGTGTCGATCCTTTAGACCATCCTTAGATTTTCCTTCAACACCTAATAAAGTGGATATTATACTTTCACACACATTCTTCTCAATGTGCATGAGATCGAGACTTTGGAGTAACAAATTGTCCTTCCAGTAAGGTAAATCAAAGAAAATGCTTTTTTTCTTGCAATTATATACAGGCATCTGTTTCTTGTTAATAGTTTTACTTCTTGGTATCTTCTTACCAGATCAATGACCCTCAGGTTTTCCAAACTTATTTTCAATATGTTCAACCTGTTTGACAACTTCTTCGCCAGATAGTTGTGGAGGCCTAGGCCTTGTCTCTGTTTTACCTACGAAGTGGGTTGAATCTTTCCTAAATGGATGTCCAGCATTTAAGAAACGTCGATGTCCTCCATATGAATGCTTTTTATAATATTTCAACCATCGGAAATCAGTATCTTTGTTACATGAAGGACATGCCAACTCTCCCTTTGTGCTCCAACCTAACAGGTTTGCATATGCAGGAAAGTCGTTTATAGTCGTAATCAGAGCAACACGTAACTCAAACATTTCCTTACAATCGGCATCATAAGTGGCTACCCCATGAGTCCAGTACTCCTTCAGTTCCTCAATCAACGGTTGCATATACACATCAATATCGTTTTCAGGTTCCTTGGGTCCATCAATCAAACATGACAAGATGAAAGTAGGTTGTTTCATGGTCAACCACAAGGGAAATTGTACAGGATCAACACGACAGGCCAGGTGCTATGAACTATACTCATAGTTCGAAACCATCTAATGCTAAACCAAGTCGAATATTTCGACGATCATTGGCGAAATCCGGGTGACGCTCATCAAATGACTTCCAAGCTAAAGAATCAGCCAGATGCCTTTGTATTCCGTCATCAACCCGTTCTTCTGCATGCCACCGCATCAATCGGGCCATTATTGCAGACATGAACAACCTCTTCAGTCAATCTTTGAGTGGGAAATAACGCATTAGTTTTAAGGGCACACGTTTTTTCCTACGGGTCCTTATGTCATCCTCTACGTCGATCTCCCGGTATCTCGGTGACTTGCAAACTCTACAGGTGGTGTCCCCTTCTTTTTCTTTCCAATACAACATACAATCATGAGGGCAGGCAACATATTTTATGAGATTGAAACCTAGTGAATCGTATAATTTCCTAGCCATGTAAAATGATTTCGGTAGTGTCTCTCCTTCTGGAAATGCCTCTTTCATTAGCTTCATAATGTCAGTGAATGATCTGTCACTCCACCCATTCAGAACTTTTATTTGTAACACCCGAACAACAAAAGAAAAAGAGGTAAACTTCTGACAACCTGGGTACAGATCACTACTAGCATCCTCTAGAAGTTCTAAGAACTTTTCGTATCTTCATTAGGGCCTGATCTATTACTAAACTCATCCTCTTCTCTCAGAAAGTGGGCATCGTTCACTCTGTTAACCATTTCAGCTTCAAAGTCGTAACCATCGTCTTCGCTGACAACTTCCTCACTCGTACCACAAGTCTCGCCATGACTAGTCCAGATCATGTAAGCACTATGAAATCCATTGCGAATCATGTGCTCAAACACTATATCTCTATCCTTGTAAAATCTATTCATTTACTTCTTACATGGATAGTTTATTTATGCTCGTCCCTGACTATTAGCATATGAAAAATTTAAAAATTCATTGCACCTTGTCCAATACTCAACAGAAGACTTCTTTTTGAGAATCCATAATTTATCCATGGCAAAACAATAGTTCACAAAAACAAGAGAGAGCTGCACATGCACGAGAGAACGATATTTCACTGAAATATTAGAGTAATAGCTCCTGCTCATGAGAGAACGATATTTAAGTGAAATATATACTATACTGCAAAAGCAATCATGCCAGGAAAGCGAGTATCTATATTACAATCACTGAACACCAAGCAAAGAAAATCTTCCAGACATCAACTACCAAGCAAAATATAATGAAACATCAGACATTTGCAAACCGTTCCAGACATGAACTACCATTCCCTACACACAACACTACTGGGCATGGAATGAACAAAATAAATTTAGCTAGTGTATCATATCTTGCAGCTTAATACACAATGACAGTTTAATTATATCCCTTAGTCACCATCTTACTTTCTCAACAATAGAAAATAACCTGTCCCGTTGGGACTAATGTCATTTGTTCTAATTAGGCTGATAGTTACCTAGAGCAACTGACTTTACCGTAAAGGTCAGGATTTGACCTTCCCTACACAATAACCATCTTAGAAACAATAACCATATTTGTGCAGCAAGGCTTCAAGACAAAAGAGAAGGAAAAGAGCAAATGCATTTCGGGTTTTTTCATTTCTGCAAGGCTATATAGCCTTATTACTGCATATACCAGTATGACACACATAAGAAAACCATTAAATAGTCATTTCATTTTATTATAACATACCCAATGTTGAGAGATACAAATGGAGAAAAAATTGGCAAAATAATTTTAAAAATCCTCTTCAGGAAGTATCATCAACATGAAATATAGGATCCCCAGTTAAATCAATTTCTTAGAAAGCATCTACCTAATCAAGCAGTTTCCATATTTGGAAGACCTAATCATCTACTCGCAACCAGATTTACTCGAAGACCTAATCATCTACTCATACCTACTCATCTACCCGCAGCCATATTTACTTGAAGACCTAATCATCTACTCATACCTAATCAACTACTCGCAGCCAGAATTGAAAGAAAGTGGACAGTAACTCATACCTTGCCTTCAGCCTTCAAACCCGATGAGAACCCCTTGCCTTCAACCTTGCCTTCAACTGCCTTCAACCTTCTCCTCGATCCCCTGGATTCAAACTTGTCCTCCAGAACCCAGTCGATCCAAAGCTCTCACCGACGACCCTCTCTCCAGAACCCTAATTTTGTGAATGAATGAGGAAGGGCATGAGGAGCGCATAATTTGCCCAACATTTCAGATGCGCGCGCTTTAGTTTCATTTTCCCGGCATTGACTTAAGTCAAAAAGTCAAAGAGTAAACGACGGTTCTCTAAAAACCGTTGTTTATTAATTGAAAAAAATGTAAAATACCACGGTTTAAGTTCAACCGTGATTACAGCTTCACCAAATATAGCGGTTTTGACAAAACCGTGGTATTATGCATTAACTAAAACTACTGTTCCAAAATAACTGTGGTTATTGCTGTAACAGAAACCACAGTAAATGGAACTGTTACTTTTGGTTCCATATACCACGGTTTTGGAACCGTGGTTTTTTTTTTCTGTGCTATCTGGCTGTTTTTGTATTAGTAGCATCATGACTTGAGCATATTTCCAATGTCGAATAAATGTTTTGCAACATATCATTCTTTGAAGAAAGAGTTTGAAATAATGAAAGTATATACTTGACTTCAAAGTTATGATTTATGATTATTTTTTATGATTTTGTTGCTCAATATATTGCCTCATAGTACGGATATCATATCGTTAGTGTGAGACCACTTATTTGCTCTCATTGTCTATAAAGTACTTCCGTTTGGTATACATCTTCGTTGTTTGATAGCATGTGTCACATTTTTGGAATAGCCTTATCCTCATAGCCCATTGTTATAAAGAATATGAATATTAAACCTTATAAGTATTACTGAAATATGATTAAACATGTAATAAAATAACTTAATCTATCAATCGATAAGAACCATACAAGTATTTAGAGAATATCATACTCAAGTTCTTAGAAACTAGTGTCTGTGACTAGCTATTAAGTAATTAGGTTAAGTCTAGATAGCATCACTAGATGCATTAGAATAACACGTGATATCACCATCCCCACCCCAAAAATATAGTAGTATACAAGTAGCAACACCGGCGCTTTCAGGCTTTTGATAGAACTCCGACAAATTGAGAGATTGAATATAAGTATGTTTGCGAAATTATGAGTGCATGACTCTTAAATTAAGGCTCATAAATGGTTAGTCCAATGCATATGATACCAAGAATAAAACGGATGAAAATTATTTTGTGGGTTGTGACAGCAGTCAACAAAGAGATCAAAGTTCAGTATCCTTACAATACAGTGAGTACAAAACTTGTAAATTAAGGCACAAAAGTGATAGTCCATAGGTTAAATCATGAGACAGTACTGATGTACCACATTGGTTGCATAAATCGCCACGTCAAACAATGGGTCCATCAGAACCACCCTCATATGCATCAAAACTATATGTGAATATCATAATCGCTCCCTCAAACAAGAAAGGATGTTCCCACAATGGCTGCATAATTCCAAGCACATATGTTGCACTTAAAATATCCTGGTAATTGATAAGGGTCCATCTGATGCATTAGAACTACACACAAGCATCATAAGCGTACAGAGATTGTACATAGCAGTGTGAGGATACGCCCCAATATTGGACGAAATATATTAAGCTGCAGCAAGTAGAAACCAAAAAAATGTCTGATCATAGGTAAGAATTTCAAGCGAGGGTGGCTAATCAATTGTACGACATGTAGGAACCTATGTTTGTAATCCACAAAGCCCACAAATATTTGACACCACCCCCCTGGTATATAGGCTTCCTGTTCGCGGTACTTAAATAATAACAACTAATTCCTCCATGGAAAAAAAATTAAGAATCATTTTTTAAAATACCAAGACAACAGGGAAGGAAAGTGTATTAAGGGTTGTGGTAGCACTCAACAAAGAGACTGGATTTCGACATCGTTATGATACAGTGAGTGCACAACTTGTAAATTAAGGCTCTGAAGTGGTAGCCCAACAATTATATCACGGGACAGTACTGATGTTCCCACATTGGCTACAGAAACATAGGCACTTGGAATTTCGACGCCATATAATGGGTCCATCATGACCACCCTCACATGCATCATAACTACATGTGAATTTCATCACCACCCCTCAAAGAGGAAAGGATGTTTCCACAATGGTTGCAAACATCCAAGCACAAATGTTGCACTTAGAATTGGGTCACCAAAGTTTACGGATTCATCAGGTGCATTAAAAAAACACATGTATATCATAAGCGTACATACATAATATCCAGTGGTGAGAGGATAAACCACAATGTAGGACCTAATAATTCGGTAGTATACAAGTAGCAACCAAGTATTTAGTTTAACATATGTAACAACTTCATGCGAGGATGGTTAATTTATTCGATGAGAAGTGTGAGCATGAAATCGTCAAACATATATTTCCATCATATCACATAAGAGGATGATAAGGAACAAAGACGTTTACCGGCCCATTTGCGGATCCAATCATAGGGGGGTGGGGCACAAAATTTGTCTCCTTCTTATCCTCAGCCTCGTCTTCGCTCCCACTTATCCAGTCGTACGTAACAAGTCGTATGGTTCCTCCTATGTTGCGGCAAAATACTACTAGAGGTCGTAGATTCTACAGGGAGATGTCCTTCAGGATGATCATTTAAACCAATTCATCTTGGCAAAGAAAGAGAAACGGAAAGACATATTACTTGTAAAAAAAGGCCAGAAACTCAGCCGGAAGATTCAAGATTTAAACTATATAATCATTTAAACCAATCAGGCTTCTTTCATTCTCTCTTGATGTTCCTCATATGTCTATAACGATTAATACTCACTAATTTTTATGTTAGATTCCTTCCATTAAAATAAATAAGTGAGATGTTGAACTACTTTTGACATTATGGTATTCGACCTATCATCAAAATCTCGTGTCACTATAAAGATTCTGAACATCTAAATTTTATTTTAGTAAAATTGTCCTGCCTAATGTCTTCAAAATTTGTCTTTCAATCTTACAGTACATTTCAATTGAAAGGAGTAACAAATTTCTTATAGTAGGCTACCTGATAAACTGTTTATTTTCTGAAAGGTAGTCATATGCAACTTGTAGTAACAAAATAAATTGTAAAACAACCGATTTTCAACAGATTTAAACTCCCCGATCTTGAATTAACTGTTTCAACACAAGATTATATTTCACAAATACATATGAACTGTAAAAAAAGGCCAGAAACTGACCGCAAGAATGGAAAGATTAGTCAACTTTGCTGGAACTGATCTCTAGATTCCGAACACCTCTTTCCAGATTCCCATGTTGGGAAATTGAAACTGGACGTTGCACATCACATAACCAACTTAATAGATTAATGGGTTAGAATAGAGGCTAAAGAGGGCTACATAATCAAAATTGTGTACAAAATCACCAGATATGAGAACCAATATTTTATTACATGAGTATGGAGTGGAGATTGCGACCTTGCACTACAGGAAATTTGTGTTTAACCAGCGGTTGAACTGGCAGCGATTTCCAAAAACCGCCGGCAAAAGGCAACATATGCCCGCGGTTAGCCATAACCGCCCGCAAATTACATGGCCGCTGGCGTATGTTGCAACTTACGCCAGCGTTTTACATTAAAACCGCCGGGAAATTCGATACGTATTTTTTGTAGACATATATTAAGTACTGAAATGATCACTGATAAAATTGAAGGGACCTAACTCTAAAAAGTGGTAGTAATATATGTATGGGTGAGTGAAAAACCCTACCCCCAATTCACTCACTTCGCGGCAGAGTGAAAAATTGGAGGTAGAGTTCCCCCCAATTCCCAACCCAAGCCTCCAATTTTCACTCTCACGCTCTCCAAAATTCCTATCTTAAAACATAATCCCAGACCAATTGATTTCTCCATTCTCTCTCCCTCGATTGTTCCATGGAAGAATTGACCTTCAATTGATCTTCTCCACTAACGGACGATTGAGTGTTCTCCAGCGCGACGTGAAAGAGCTTTCTCCAGTTGAAGGCGAAAGGGTCGGCAAGTCAACAACGGAGGAAGCTTCTCAGGTATGTAAATCTCACTTGTTTGAACCACTCACTTGTTTGAACCAATTTCACTGGTTTTCACGGACTAAAGATCCGACTGAAATTATTAACTGACTTATGACGGGTCTTCGATGCCCAACACAGAAATTTGGTTGACAATTTTTTACTTGTCTCGATTTTACTTGGTATTACGACAATTTTTTTGTATTTTCATCCAATCTTTCAGGAATATCAATGTTGTCGACAGCCACAAATACTACAAGGAATGCAGAAGGACTTCGTGTACTTGTGTAGAAGCTATGCCCAAAGAAGTGAATCAATTTTGATCGATGGATAGATTGAATTACTAGTTTGTTGGATCTGTTTGATACTACAGCAACTTGTAAGAGTGATCTTATTATGTAAACAGTTCAATTCATTGTTGTATGGATTGAAAGAAATTTATGAAATTTTGGCAGTGACATTTTTATTTGGAGGTCCTTTATGTATGTTTTCTTGACATGAATTTTTTCTTTTCTAACATCTTTTAAATCTGGTCAAATTGTATTTGATAAAAGTAAGGAAATCAGCAAGTAAAATAAATTTTGTGCCAGCATTTTATTTAGCAATGTCAGAGTAGAAGCTGCTGGGAACTTGAGTCATTAGGCAGCGGTTCAAGAATACATACCAGTAGTTAAGAAACCGCTGGTAAAGTGTTCCTGCTACAGCTGTTCATGAAACCGAAGGCATAGACTTTTGCCAGCGCTGATATGCCAACGGTTTAAATTAGGTTGCCAGCGGTTCGGCAAACCGCTGGTAAATCCTTTGCCGGCGGTTTTCCATCAGTTTACCAGCGGTTTAAACCGCGGGTAAAGCCTGCATTTCCTGTAGTGTTGGATTTGGATGATTGGAAACCCTACAACCACCTTGGACGAGGGCCTGGACGGTTCGTTGAATATTATCCAGAACCGTTTTGTTCTACTTAGCCGTCTCTCCTTCGACTGTTCTATGTTCCTGTCCATTGCTGACGCCTGAGAGGGCCGGTGTGATAGTTGAGAGACAGTTGGGAGTTGAGGGATGAGAGAGCTGAGAGATGGGAGAGTTGAGAAGAACCCTTATTCAACTGGCAGTGATGTGGTGATGTTTTGCTGAATGTGTTGTTAAATTTCAGAAAATTCCATTTCCCCCCGATGAAACCCTACACTTTGTTTGCCTCCAAAATTCGGTTTCCCCATAAAATTCACAACGAAGACCGTATAATTTTTTTTACTTATAGTAGACGTGTTAGCGTTTTGGTCCTTAATGTTAATGAACACTGACGCTTTCAGTCGTAAATAAATTTGGTTTTTTCGGAATGATAAGTTCCTGAAGGACAGAATCTAATATGATCGGCGAATTCATAAAGAACGACGAGCAGAAAGACAAACCTGGAATCTGGTCTTTTTAACTGCTTTCAACGACCATTTTCAGTACCGCCAATCTGAAAATGGTCGTAAAAACTCAGTTATGTTGTAGTGTCGGGCGTTGAACGGCCGAACGAGTAAGCCTGCGGCTCACACATAAATCATTCTTGGGAATCGGTTCAGGTGGAATCGTAGCGCGGAACCTGCCTGTGGAGCATTCTACGCATGGACCGCATGTTGGAATAGATGCCCTAGAGGCAATCTAGTTTAGTATGAATTTGTATATGGCTAGAAAAATTCATTTATTATTTATTGGATATTTAATATAATGAAGTCCTTAGATTTACAATCGTGTTGTTTATCTTAAATATCCCTAGTCAAGTATAATGATTAATGGGACAATCATCTATAGACTAGTATGGGGTTGGATTGATATGGAGATATCACGATCCAACACATAGGTGTGCATTACGGAATGTTGCACTGGATTGACCCATCACCGAGAAGGCTACATACATGTTATGTTAAGTCACAAGTGCTTCTCGGGTACAATGGTATTGTCATCCTTAGACTTGAAGTCACTAGATATTCTAGTTGTGGATCATTGTGATCTTGGTAGCGTTAAACGCTACACCGTAACTGGGTAGTTATAAAGGCGTGTACTGGATACAATGAGAAGCAAGCTTAGAGATCGTAGTGGACGTAGAGAGGATTTGCCCCTCCCACATAACGGGAGCAAATATCCAAGGCCACTCGAAGGATAGTGCTTATAGAATGTCTGGCCAGACTCAAATAAATCAATATATGGGATATTGATGTTATTTGCACGAATAAGGCTATTCCATGGATCGAGAAACTAGGGATTGGATATACGAGTGTGACTTGTATGTCTCGTGTCCAATCCGGATATGGAGGCAAAGGGATGAGACAATTACTTGTACAAGGTTGTCTAGATGACTATTCTATTAGTTGGCTAGAATGGATGTTTTGCTAGAAACCGCTCCATATTAGCAAATAGTTGCTACCAACTAGATAGAACCTATGGGGTCACACGCTATATAGAGTTGTACTAGATTTGGGAATTAATTAATTGGATTAATTAATTAGAAGGATCACTTTGCAAACCCTTGCAAACTTAGTAGGGACTAATTTGCAAGGAAGGGGCTAAATTGAATTCTAGTAGGACTAGAATAAGTCCTTTAGGTAGTTAACAAGGAGTTGTTGGACTATATAAAGGACCCTCCTTCCTTCCTTCCTCATAACTTATGCTCTAGAGAGAACATAACAAGAGTGGGAGAGAACAAAGGAGAGAGAAAGCAAGCAACAAGGAGGACGCCGCCCCCTTGCCGCCGCCCCCTCGTCCCCGACGCCAAAAGAGGGCCGAGCCCCTTCTTTTGCCTCATTTTGCGTGATTCCTTCACCCTCCTCTCATTCCGGGCTAGCACCAAGGAGATTGGAGATCTAGGATCAACTCTAGGCGTGGATCAACTATAGAGAACGTGACACTATTCGCGTTTGAAGTCATCAAGGAGAACCCAAAGGTGTGTTTATGATTTCTTACCTTCACTATCGTTATGCATCTAGACTTTTGATCCTTGGAGGGTTTTGCATGGCTATTGTTTGATTATGCTTCCGTTTGCGCGATCCATGAATCAAAACCCAACAGTGGTATCAGAGCCACAGGTCATAGAGCATAAACGTAGTTTATGTGTTACATTCTTGTTGTTTTACACCTTAATTTGTTGTTTATCGCGTAAAACAAGACAAATCAAGCATGGGATGCAATTTGTCAATAATTAGATCACAACAAGACCCAATTATTGCATTGGATGCATGAATTGGTGAGTTTGAGAAATTTTAGTATCTAAGATCTAGGGTTTGGGCATCCTTGGGGAAGAAGGAGTTCTCCCAAAACAAGGAAACAACCAAACTTGGGCTCCAAGCAAGGAGGTTGTTTTGGAAACAACCTCCACAAAGAGGTTCGGCCCCCATAGGGGACCGCCCCCTTGCTTGCCGCCCAAGATTGGCGCCCTAAGGGGCCGGGCGGCCCTAACCCGCGGGCCTAGCTTGCGGGTTTTGGGCCGGGCCGGCCCTAGGGCCTTATGGTTCACTTTGTTTGGGCCCGGGAAATTGGATTGTTGGGCCCATGGACCGTTTTAACCCTAGAAATCCTAAAATCAATTAAAATTGACCAAGCGCGTTAAAATTGGATTTTAACTGTTTATGTGCAATTCGCATGGTGATTGGATATGGCCTTAGGATGTGGTTTGATGTGGATGTTTAATTTTGTGGTTTGGTTTTACGGCCTGCGAGCTGATCAATTAATTGTAATAATTAATTAGGGTTTTATGGCCTGCGTGCCATTTTTTTTCTCTCAACTTGTGAGATTTATTTTATTTAGTATAGATATTAGCTATTGCTAGATAAAGTAGATTGTTAGCCAAGATTGAAGAAAAGAAGCCCAAAGCCAAAGAAGCCACAAAAGATGGAGCATGGAGCATGGAGCATTCCACATGACTATGAAGGATGGACCAAAAGACCAAGACGCATGGAGATGTGTTTGCTTAGGGTTCATAGATAATTCCATTGGCTTGGAATTATCTTAGTCTAGAAAAGGCCATATCCACATCACGTTTAATTTCTGTTTTGTGGTTGTTTTATTTATTGTCTTATTATTCGTGTGGTTGGTGTATGGATGATGCATGCAATTAGGATAATAAGATAATTAGACAACCCGGATCTATTATTTGGAGTTGTGCCCAAACTCAAATAGATAGATTAGTTGATATTGATCAACAAAATAATTAAAATTGAATTGAAAATCCCTCAAACTTTAAATATTGTGTTCTTGCCTTCTCGTTATTTAAACACTCATTATCATCATTATTTATCAAGTTCGTGCGTGCCAAAGCATGGCGACTTGGTTCATAATGATGGAATGTGATGGCACGTAACAATGTGCAATTGTTTAGATAAGAGGTTGAACACAACTAGGCTATTAATTTGATTAAGAAACCTAGAGGCAATCAATTGCGATTATCCATATGGATGGATAAATAAGGAGTTATTTGCCCGATTGAACCAATAGTTGCATATGGGATGCAATTGGAATCGTTCCTACCTAAGAAGTAGTCAAATTATGGGTGACTTGCCAAAGCAAGCTCATAAGGAGATGAAAAGGACGGATCTTGGCCCACTAGAAAATATAATGATATTTTCCGCATTAATATCTTGAGGGTTATTAATCCGTAGAAAAATAGTGGGAGCTATATTTAATAAACTAGCCATTATTAAATATAGTCAAAAATTCACAAATACTAAAACTTGCGTATTTTCCTTTTGTAGAATTCCAAATGGCAAACAACTCATCGAGTTCACAACATTCCCTACGATCTGTCCTTGAGAAGGACAAGCTCTCTGGAACCAACTTTCTTGATTGGTACAGAAACTTGAGAATTGTTCTCAAGCAAGAGAAGAAACTGTACGCAATAGAGGAGCATGTTCCAGAAGGTCCAGAGAATCAGACACCTGCTGCCTTAAAGGCGTATCAGAAGCGTGTTGATGACGCTAATGATGCGGCCTGCCTAATGCTTTGCACCATGACCTCTGAGCTTCAGAAGCAACATGAGAACATGAATGCCGTCGATATGATCGAACATCTAAAGCAGCTCTTCCAAGAGCAGGCGAGGGTAGAGAGGTATGAGGTCTCAAAGGCACTGTTCAAATGTCATCTGGCAGAAGGGAACCCGGTGGGACCCCATGTACTCCGAATGATCGGGTACTTGGAGAATCTCGCCCGGCTTGGGTTCCCGGTCGGCCAAGAGTTGGCAACCGATCTCGTGTTGCAATCGTTGCCCGAGAGTTATGGACAGTTCATTATGAACTATAACATGAACGAGATCGTTAAACCATTGCCATATTTGCTCAACATGTTGAGGACGGCTGAACAGAGCATCAACAAGGGTAAGGGCAAGGCCATTATGATGGTGCATAAAGGAAAGGGCAAAAAGTTTGCCTCTTCCTCCAAGGGCAAAGGCAAGTCAGTTGCCAAGTCCAAGGAACAAGCCCTTAAGCCTGTTGGTGGGATTGCCAAGGTCGTGACTAAGGGTGAATGTCACTACTGTAGTCAACCTGGACACTGGAGGAGGAACTGCCCAAAATATCTGGAGGACAAGAGGCTTGGAATAGTGATTCCACCACCACCAGGTATTTTTGTTGTAGATGTCAATTTAACTGTCTCTACATCATGGGTATTAGATACTGGATGTGGATCTCATATTTGTCGAAATATGCAGGATCTAAAGAGAAGTAAAAGATTGGCTAAAGGGGAGGTAGATCTGCGCGTTGGGAATGGAGCAAAGGTTGCTGCGTTGGCCATAGGCGTGTGCGAGCTATCTCTGCCTTCAGGATTAGTTTTAGAATTAAATAATTGCTATTTTGTGCCTGCTATGAGCAGAAACATTATTTCTATTTCTTGTTTGGACAAGGAAGGTTTTATTATTTCAATAAAGAACAATTGTTGTTCCTTTTATTTGAATAATATTCACTATTTTAGTGCGCAATTATTTAATGGACTTTATGTCCTTGATCTAAGCAATCCTGTCTACAACATTAATACCAAGCGGATTAAAATAAATGATTTAAATCCTGCTTATTTATGGCATTGTCGTTTAGGCCACATAAATGAGAAAAGTGTATCTAGACTCCATAAGGATGGATTACTAGACTCATTTGATTTTGAATCATATGAGACATGTGAGGCTTGTTTATTGGGAAAAATGACAAAGTCCCCTTTCAATAAGAAAGGTGAGAGGACTAGTGAGCAATTGGCGCTCATACATACCGATGTGTGTGGGCCATTTGCCACGCCTGCCAGGGGTGGTTATGTCTACTTCATTACGTTTACTGATGATTACAGTAGATATGGATTTGTGTACCTTATGAGGGAAAAATCAGAATCCTTTGAAGTGTTCAAAGAATTCAAGAATGAAGTAGAAAAGCAACTTGGCAAAAGTATCAAGGCTCTACGATCGGATCGTGGAGGAGAATACTTGAGCCAAGAGTTTGACGACTATCTTAGAGAGTGTGGGATCGTATCCCAACTCACTCCACCCGGAACGCCACAATGGAATGGCGTGTCCGAGAGGAGGAATCGAACCCTATTGGATATGGTTCGGTCTATGATGTGTCAAACCGATCTTCCATTATCATTTTGGGGCTACGCTCTATTAAGTGCAGCTTTCACCATTAACCGTGTTCCATCTAAATCAGTCATGAAAACACCATATGAGATGTGGAGTGGGAGGCGTCCCACACTGTCGTTCATGAGGATTTGGGGCTGCGATGTCTATGTAAAACGTTTACAATCAGACAAGCTGGGGCCTAAATCGGATAAGTGTAAATTTGTGGGGTACCCTAAGGAAACTAAGGGATACTACTTCTACAATCCAACCGAGAACAAATTGTTTGTTGCTCGGACCGGCGTGTTTCTAGAAAGAGAGTTTGTCTCTAAAGAAGCAAGTGGGAGGAATGTAGAACTTGAAGAAGTTCAAGAACCACAAATCACTGAACCGATTATGGAACATGAACAGGAATCACAAGCAGTTGTGGAGCCACCTGTTCAGGTAACACAAGAGCTTCGTAGATCTAGTAGAGTGCGCCAGGAACCCGAGAGGTACGGACTTCTCGTAACTGATTCCGGTGACACGATGCTCATAGATGATGAGCCTACTACCAATGAGGAGGCCATGAATGGCCCAGACTCGCAGAAGTGGCTTGAAGCCATGAGATCCGAGATGGAATCCATGTATACCAACAAAGTATGGACTTTGGTGGAACCACCTGACGGGGCGCGGCCCATAGGGTGCAAGTGGGTCTTCAAGAAGAAGATCGACATGGATGGTAATGTGATTACCTATAAGGGCCGATTGGTGGCTAAAGGATTCAGACAGATTCATGGTATTGACTATGATGAAACCTTTTCACCAGTCGCAATGACCAAATCCATCCGAATCCTACTTGCAATTGCAGCATACTACGACTATGAGATTTGGCAGATGGATGTCAAAACAGCATTCCTTTATGGGAATCTCCTCGAGGACGTGTATATGATACAGCCGGAGGGTTTTGAGGATCCAAAGCAAGCCAACAAAGTCTGTAAGCTGCAACGATCCATTTATGGATTGAAGCAAGCTTCTAGGAGTTGGAATCGACGTTTTGATGAAGTGGTCAAAGAGTTTGGCTTCATCAGAAACGAAGATGAGTCTTGTGTCTACAAGAAGGTTAGTGGGAGCTCTGTAGCTTTTCTGATCTTGTATGTGGATGACATACTACTCATTGGAAACGACATTCCCATTCTGCAATCTGTGAAAGATTGGCTAAGAAAGTGTTTCTCAATGAAGGACTTAGGGGAAGCAGCCTATATACTCGGTATAAAGATCTATAGAGATAGATCTAAGAGGTTGCTAGGCCTAAGTCAAAGTACATATATTGACAAGGTGTTGAAACGGTTCAACATGCAAGACTCCAAGAAGGGATTCTTGCCCATGTCACATGGAATCACTCTTTCGAAGAGTGGTTGTCCCTCCAATGAGATTGAGAAGGAACGCATGAGTAGGATTCCCTATGCCTCGGCCATAGGATCCATCATGTACGCCATGTTATGTACTAGACCAGATGTGTCATATGCCTTGAGTATGACAAGCAGATACCAATCCAATCCGGGTGAGAGTCACTGGATTGCTGTCAAGAACATCCTAAAGTACTTGAGAAGAACTAAGGATGCTTTCTTGATGTTTGGCGGTGAGGAAGAGTTGTGTGTAAGGGGTTACACTGATGCAAGCTTCCAAACCGATAGAGATGACTTTAGATCACAGTCGGGATATGTGTTTTGCCTGAATGGAGCAGCGGTGAGCTGGAAGAGTTCCAAGCAAGAGACGGTAGCTGATTCTACAACAGAGGCTGAGTACATTGCTGCAAATGGCGCAGCAAAGGAGGCTGTTTGGATCAGAAAGTTTGTTTCTGAACTTGGTGTGGTCCCTAGCATTGCGGATCCAGTGGAGTTGTTCTGTGACAACACTGGGGCGATCGCGCAATCAAAGGAACCAAGATCGCACCAGAAGTCCAAGCATGTGCTCAGGAAGTTTCATCTGATTCGAGATATTATCGATAGAGGAGACGTTCGGATATGCAAGATTCCTACAGATGATAATCTGTCAGACCCGCTTACGAAGCCTCTCACGCAGTGGAAGCATGAAGGGCACACTAGGAGTATGGGCATACGAGATGCGCCAGATTGGCTCTAGTGCAAGTGGGAGACTGTTAGAATAGATGCCCTAGAGGCAATCTAGTTTAGTATGAATTTGTATATGGCTAGAAAAATTCATTTATTATTTATTGGATATTTAATATAATGAAGTCCTTAGATTTACAATCGTGTTGTTATCTTAAATATCCCTAGTCAAGTATAATGATTAATGGGACAATCATCTATAGACTAGTATGGGGTTGGATTGATATGGAGATATCACGATCCAACACATAGGTGTGCATTACGGAATGTTGCACTGGATTGACCCATCACCGAGAAGGCTACATACATGTTATGTTAAGTCACAAGTGCTTCTCGGGTACAATGGTATTGTCATCCTTAGACTTGAAGTCACTAGATATTCTAGTTGTGGATCATTGTGATCTTGGTAGCGTTAAACGCTTCACCGTAACTGGGTAGTTATAAAGGCGTGTACTGGATACAATGAGAAGCAAGCTTAGAGATCGTAGTGGACGTAGAGAGGATTTGCCCCTCCCACATAACGGGAGCAAATATCCAAGGCCACTCGAAGGATAGTGCTTATAGAATGTCTGGCCAGACTCAAATAAATCAATATATGGGATATTGATGTTATTTGCACGAATAAGGCTATTCCATGGATCGAGAAACTAGGGATTGGATATACGAGTGTGACTTGTATGTCTCGTGTCCAATCCGGATATGGAGGCAAAGGGATGAGACAATTACTTGTACAAGGTTGTCTAGATGACTATTCTATTAGTTGGCTAGAATGGATGTTTTGCTAGAAACCGCTCCATATTAGCAAATAGTTGCTACCAACTAGATGAACCTATGGGGTCACACGCTATATAGAGTTGTACTAGATTTGGGAATTAATTAATTGGATTAATTAATTAGAAGGATCACTTTGCAAACCCTTGCAAACTTAGTAGGGACTAATTTGCAAGGAAGGGGCTAAATTGAATTCTAGTAGGACTAGAATAAGTCCTTTAGGTAGTTAACAAGGAGTTGTTGGACTATATAAAGGACCCTCCTTCCTTCCTTCCTCATAACTTATGCTCTAGAGAGAACATAACAAGAGTGGGAGAGAACAAAGGAGAGAGAGAGCAAGCAACAAGGAGGACGCCGCCCCCTTGCCGCCGCCCCCTCGTCCCCGACGCCAAAAGAGGGCCGAGCCCCTTCTTTTGCCTCGTTTTGCGTGATTCCTTCACCCTCCTCTCATTCCGGGCTAGCACCAAGGAGATTGGAGATCTAGGATCAACTCTAGGCGTGGATCAACTATAGAGAACGTGACACTATTCGCGTTTGAAGTCATCAAGGAGAACCCAAAGGTGTGTTTATGATTTCTTACCTTCACTATCGTTATGCATCTAGACTTGTGATCCTTGGAGGGTTTTGCATGGCTATTGTTTGATTATGCTTCCGTTTGCGCGATCCATGAATCAAAACCCAACACCGCAACAAGGCGAATGTGTAGGAGCTAAGAGTGGCGCATCTGGACGCCGCCAGGCATCGTTTGTCGTGAACTTCGGGATGTAACTCGCAATCCAATTCCGGGCGGTGCAGTTGTTCAAAGGTCCTAAAATAGACGATTAGACCGTCCCGTGGTTTACTAAGCGCACGATACGAAGGACAAACATGAACTAAGAGAAACCGAACCGAGGCTGTAACCATATGGTTGCTTCAAACCTGATCTTATGACACGGTATTTTGTGGTGGATAATCTTAAATCATCACTGGAAATTGATGTACACAGGCCTTATTTATCGGTTATACCACTCCGTTTCTTCTCTTCCTACCCCTTTTGACTTTTTCAGTCGTAGCTGGGTCACTTTGACCCGGCAATTTGGATGGCAAAACGACATAATTTTTTGATAATTTTTTCATGACATTGTAGAGCAACACTTATTCTACAACACTGTGAAAGAATTGTCAAAAAATTACTTCGTTTTCCTATCCAAATCACCAGGTCAAAGTGACCCAGTAAATATTGATAAAAGTCAAAAGGGGTAGGAAGAGAGGAAACGGAGTGGTACAAGAATAGCAAGCAAACAACGACCTAGCCCTACTAATCAGACTCAATAATAAAATGACCCCAATAGTTTACATATTGTAACATACTCAAACATCACAAGTCACAAATATAATAAATGGCAGACGAGCTGTAGAAGGAGGTGAGTTTTGTAATTTGTAAATACTTGAGTAATGAATAACATGATTAACAAGAGAATATAGAGCACGACAACAAGAAAATAAGTACAAAGATGATGGGTGGACAGCTTTTTGCAGATTTGGCTCAGTAGAGCAAGTCCAATACAACGAATGTATGTGTATGGTGTGCGTTATGAACTTATGGCAGAAACACTCTCAGATGAGTTGAATATGTATTATGGGGATTTCAAGTCCTCAAAGAAAAGCATGACCAATTTCAATCATCACCATCAAACCGTCAATTTGTTTGGGTGAGAAAAACTTCGGTAAAAAGTTTTTCAATTTTGAGAAAGGAAGGGCCAGAGGGTATCTTAGCAGACTCCTCAGCCAATTTCTTCCATTCCATGGCCTTTTTCTTCATCTCCTTTCCCTTCTCCCCAACAATCAGTGCTCTCACCATGACTTCAACTTTCTCCCTAGTCACATCGTTGTCGATCTCCATTCCAATCCCCCATTTATTGCAGCAAAACCAACAGTTGGTATGTTGTTCAGCAAAAAATGGCCAACAAACCATGGGTACCCCGTATGAAATGCTCTCTAAAGTAGAGTTCCACCCCGAATGTGTCAAGAACCCTCCCACCGAAGGGTGTCCCAAAACTTGCTCTTGTGGGCACCAACTTGCTAATAACCCTCTCTCTTTAGTCACATCCACGAATTCCGGAGGCAGAACAGCTTTGTCACCTACGACAAGGTCTGGCCTAATGATCCACAGAAAGGTCAAGTGACTATTGGCAAGTCCCCAAGCGAACTCCACCAATTGGTCCGGTGTCATGACGGTAATACTTCCAAAATTCACGTAGACCACGGAGTTGTGTTGCTTGGAGTTGAGCCATTCGAGGCACTCGTGGTCCTCTTTCCATAGATTCGATCCGATTACACTCATACTATCATCTTCGATTTGGTTTATCTGGAGATGTAGAGGTCCAAGGGTGTAAATTGGGGGAAACATGGATGAAAGCGCATTCAAAATGTCTTTCTCTAGGTCATCAAATGTATTGAAAATAATTGCTGAGCCTCTCCGAGCTCCGGAAATTTCACTGAACACGAAATCAATCATGAAGTCGTTAGGATCAGTTGTTCGGATAAAGCTTGGTATGTCTTTCAGACGTATGCCCTCCATTCCAGGTATTCCATCTAAAACCGTATCTAGATACCCGTTTGTGAGGTAACTAGCATCTGCACCCAAAAAAACAAAAGATAAACAAGCATACATATTCGATTTTTATGTAAAATGAGGACAAACAACTTTACTTTGTTGTTATTGAGATATATAATTGACATTTAGGATGCAAAAGAATGTCATTTCAATTTTGTGGTAAATAAAAAGAGTTTGATTCAAATGAATGAGTAATTAATTCTTTAATTATGCGCAAATACTAATTACATTGCACAAATTATACGTTTCCATTCATAGTTGTCAAATGGAGATTCAGACCGTGAGACCATCACTGAATTGTGAATTCAATCGAATCGTAAACATTTTTTTGCAATATTTCTGAACAGATGGTAAAACTTATTACATAAAACTATAACATGCGTGAGCAGTATATTCATATTTTTAGAAAATGAATGCTCAGATTTTCAGAAACTCGAGTTTGGGACAAGTGATTAGGAATTTCATACATTCAAAAGATAAGAATAATGAAGATATATAAAGACGTGAAGCAAGGATCTACAAGACACAAGGAGATGGAAAATAAATGAAAACTATCAGTCTTCAACTTAAATTGAGTAAAAAACAACAATGTAAGAAGTAATATTTCGTAGGCTGTTGCACCCAACTCAATTCCACTTATATAACTAATTTTCCGAGGAGCCATATAAAGTTAAATTTGTAAAACTTCCATCCCCGTCTGTGATTACGATAAACAAATCTTGCTCCTCCATTTCATACCCTCTTGAAGCACATTTCACAACCTTCCGATAAGGGGTCCATCTCCATCAGATTCACGAAAAATGTCAACAATTTTTGTTTCTAATTAACTCATAGGAGCACCAAATAAGTTTGAAATTTTTAGCCACTTTCTTTCCATGTTATAAACTTTCCGATTTTTTTAGATTTGCTGTCCCTGGCAAACGAAGATAGTATCTAACAATGAGTTGTAGCGGCTCATCAGGAACGAGTGGTTCTAATTTCAAAAGAAAAGGAACGAGTGGTTCTGAAGTCACCACGGTTAAACACTACAATACACGATCATAGTTAGAATATGTGATGTTTGACAAATACCTAATTTGTTCCAGTTCATCAGTTCATGCTGGTTTTCCATATAAAGTGTAGATATTTTGAATGTTTTATGAAAAGTAGACACAAATAAATTCGGACATCCATTTTGAAAATGACAGACCAATAATTAGACGAAAGGAGCAATTACCAAATACTACCTCAATTTCTTCTCTTTAATCTGCATCCGTAACAGAGTCACTTTGACTCGGTGATTTGGATACCAAAACGATACAATTTTTGAATAATTATTCCAGGGTGTGTAGTTGAGTAAATTTTAGTGTATAACATCATGCAAAGATTACTAAATTTGTGTATAATTTTACTAATCAAATAAGCATGTCAAAGTAACGCAATGAATAATGACAAAAAATCAAATAAGCTGATAGAGAAGAAACAACGGTAGTACATATTGACTCTTCGACTATGGCATGATCCGCTAAATACCTTTGAGGGGAGAGTAGCCCTTTTCGATAAGATTTTGGTACTGGACGTAACCCATAAACCCACAAACACTTAATGTCCAAAACAGTACATTGGGGATGCCTAATTCTTCGGTAGCATCAATCGTGAAGCTCATGATGCCATCGGTGACCACGCAGGAGACAGGAGGAACCACGTCGGAGGAAGCCGCCTCATCATTAAGTTTCGATAGAAGTTTCTTAAAATGAGGCAAGCAAGTCTCCCTAGTGGACTTGCAGAGTGAAGGGATGTCTTGGGTCACGTCGGCGTCAGACTCTGGGAGGCCGTCAGGGATGGTTTCGAACCGGAAAGAGGGGAGGCCGTCGAGGGCGTGGGGTCCCCGAGATCTAAGAAGGCGTTTGTGGTTGAACTCGGTGTTGACAAAGGTGATGTGGAAGCCCCTGTGGTGGAGGAGCTTGGCTAGCTTCAGCATGGGGTTGATGTGGCCTTGTGCTGGGTATGGTATGCAAACTGCATGATGCTTTTTCACTAACTTGGCCACTGAGCTCATATCTCTCTCTCTCTCTGCGGCCTAGACTTGTCTCTGTTGGAAAATCAATTGATGAATGGTTTGATGCTCATACAACTAAGAATTTTGGTTTCATTATATAGTGGAGTTTCCCTGAATGTGGGGTCGGCCTCCATGTCTTTGAGTGATTCTTAAGTTCTCGCAAATGACATGTGCTATTTCATATGGTTCACATTTTGATATGAGATAAAAGTGAGGGGAGTGGGACAGAAAAAATTTCATTACCTACATGAATAATGGCGAACCCATTAAGATTATGTGTCAGTTAATAAATCGTGTAAAACACTACAAAAAGGGTTAGTTTGACAAAGTTGAATTAAGTAATAGATAGATCAAATTTTGATTTTAATCAGACCCGTTTGAATGAACGGGATAAATTTTAAGATTTTTGGGATTTCGTGAATCCGAGTACTATAAAAGCCGGATCCGATTATTTTAAAAATGTTTTTCTTTGTTCAACAAGATAATCGGATCCGGATTTTTTGTTGACCAGATCCGGATAGGACCTAATCGGATCTAGGTAGCACCCAGCCGATCAGACATTAACCAACCAGGGAGCTACACATTAGAGAACAGCCCAAGATTATCGGTGTTTTTAGTTCTAACGTCACAAATGTCCGTATGTTTAGGGACTGTTGAAGGTTCATCCAACTTATAACTTCTGTTAGGTCGGTGACATGAATCAGATTAGGCAATCCAAAGTGAGGCGGTTGTTGTTGTGGGCTTGGTGATTCCACCGCCACACTCTCGAGCACGTCGGATATATAAAGGCTCTTTCGTACCCAAACACATACAACACATAGAGTAATTTGTGAGCAATAGTGTGAGATCTTTTCTTCTGTGTATGCAGGAGTGTTTGGGTGGGTTGCCGTCGTGGCCGTTCTTTAATCGGGATTTCTCTCAATAAAATATTGGGGTGGCGGGTTCGTTACGAATCCGTTAGTGAACAACGATAAATTTCAGTAACGTTCTTGTTTCTTTTCATCGTTCTAGCTCGAATACCCCCATATTATAATAAACTGGTATCAGAGCCGGGATTCCAAGATCTAGGTGGAGCAAAGAGCTAGGGTTTCACGTTTTGGTGGAACTCAAAGCTAGGGTTTCGCGAATGAGGTGGAGCATATTATCCGAAGGGAGGGTTTCGAGAGTCCGCCAGGAACTGTAAGTTCAATGCAGCTTCAAGACTTGAAATAGCTATTCTATTTCAAGGCCTTGAAACAGCTTTCACAACCTTTAAACTGGTTGTGCCCTATATGCATGAACATAGGGGAAGTTTATGATCTTAATTCAACTCCTAAACCCCTGTGGTTGATTAGTTGATGCTTGGTGATGAAAGACAAAGTATTTTGATTCAGTTTACAGTATCTAATGTCATCTTTTTGACTCAATTTTGCGGGAAAGTTTGTTTCCTATTTTTCAGGATTTATTTCCTAATCCGAGATTTACAGGAAAGGAAATTCTATGGTGAATTGATTTTGTGATCAATCATGTTGTGGCTGGAAGTTGCCTAACCGTTTTTCATACAATATCAAATCAAGATCCTTGAACACATTGATCAAACTATCCGTTGGAGAAGCTATTAGAGAAGTCAAAGCCGAATCTACAAAACAGGAAGTTTGTTAAAGAGAAGATCATGAAGATCTTCATTTCAAACTGCTCTATAAAAAGAGGGAAAGCTTAAGCATTGCAACGGAACAATTAGCAGAGAAACTCAAAAAAACTCAAGGATTGACAAGCAACAACAAAGAAGCATATTCATTTCTCTCAATCCAAGTCTCAGATGAAAAATGCATACTTACTGTAGATTCAGTTCTAGTGTTGTTCTTTTCTGAACGTCATTTGTATATCATTTTGATAATACTTCTAGTTCTCTTTCTCAATGATTGTTCAGTTAATCAGATAGCTAAAGCAGGTACTAGATAAGTTAGTGAGAACCTTAAGCTATGACGGAGTAAGGTATTTCTCTGTGCTTTAGATATAGGGCTTAGCTGTGGATTAATAAGAATTGTGTTAAAAATCCTGCAAGGAGAAGATCCCTGAGGTAGAGACGTAGGTTCAAGTGGACTGAACTCTATATATCTTGTGTCTCTTGCATTTACTTTTCAGTTCCATACTTAGAACTTCTGCAGCATTCAAAACAGTTTAATTTCAAGGGTTTGAAACTCATTTCAAGGCCTTGAAACAGACTTATCTTTTTATACTTCAACTGTTCTCATTCCAAGGACTTGAAACTCATTTCAAGACCTTGAATCTCTTTAAAAGTCTTTTGAAACCACCCTCTTGCAAGTTTAGCAAAAGTTGGCATACTCTATTCAACCCCCCCCCCCTTCTAGAGTATTGATCCTGTATTTCTATCAGAGCTTGTATCACTGCATATATTTAACCATCTTGTGATTATGAGTACTGTAGGTGATGGTGGTTTCACTCACGGAAGGGCTGCTAACAGACCTCCTCTCTTCTGTGGAGACAATTTTGTTCACTGGAAAGCTTTGACGAAAATGTTCATCATTGATCAAGATATGGAACTCTGGACTATCATTCAGAATGGTCCTCATACTTTCTACACAAAGAAAGATGGGATTAGAACTTCCAAATTTGAAGACACTCTCTCCTCTTCTGAGTTAGAACAATTTTCCAAAAATTATAAAGCTATGAATCTCTTATATTATGCTTTGAGTGAAGATGAGTTTAACAGGATCTCAGGTTACAAGACTGCCAAGGAGATCTGGGATAAGCTTGTGGTAACCTTTGAAGGAACCAGCCAAGTCAAGCAAACCAAGATAAACATATATCTCAGGCAATACGAGCTATTCAAGATGAATGGAGATGGGTCAATCAGATACAGGTTCAAATGATTCACTGACATTGTCAACAATCTTGTTTCATTGGGAAAACACATTTTCAATGAAGAAAATGTTAGAAAGATTCTGAGAAGTCTTCCAAAGGTAAAATGGGAACCAAAGACTACTGCTATAGAGGAAGCTAAAGATCCCTCATTACTTCAACTTGATGACCTACAAGGAAAGCTCCTTACACATGAAATATCCATGAATGAAGTTGATGGAGAATTAGCTGAAAGTGTCAAGAACCTAGCTCTCAAGTAAAAGGATATTGAGCCATCTCAAATCTTTGAAACTAAAGATGATGATGAAGATTCATTTGCTTTGATTTCCAAAGTCTTGACCAGAATTCTCAAAATGAAGAAGAACATTGGAAATAAGGACTTCAGCAGAGATAGACACAGATCATCCAGTAGCAAAGACTACAAAGATAAATCTTCTTCACATGGTAATAAGTCTAAAGTCATTAATTTATTTGAGTGTGGTGATGCGGGACACTTGATCAGAGACTGTCCACACAAAAAGAGAAACAATTTTCAGAAGAAAGATCATGATGGAAGAAAGAAAGCTATGCTAGCCTCCTGGAGTGATTCAAAAACCTGATGTGACTCTGAATCTAAAGAAGAACATGCCAACCTATGCTTTATGGCCAAGCATGATGAAAGTTCTGAAAAGAACATTGAGGTAATGTTAAACTGCTTGATTTCAAAACCAATAGAAGCCCTCTCTAATTATCTTGGAACAATGCTTTTAAATGAAGAGGACTATCTGAAAGAGATTAGAGTTTTGAAATAAAAGTTCATGAGCAAGCAAAAGAAAACTTGCATCTTCTTTGCCTGAATCAGAATCTTAAAATCTCTCAGAAGAAAAATGACAGTGATTTCAAGGCCTTCAAAACCAGTTTCAAAGCATTGAAAAGACAATTCAAAGAAGTAGTCACTGAAAAACTCTCTATTGAGTGACACCATTGTAAATCTAAAACATCAAGTTGTTAAATTGGATACACAAAAGACTACTCTAACTGAGAAACTTCAAGAATATGAATTAGTTAAAACAAGACTTGACGGCTCAGAACACAACTGGAACTTGATTATTGGAGGTAGCTTAAAGTCTGTTCATAAAACTGATATTGGATACAATCCAAATTTTCCAAAGAAAAACAATACCAGATTTGTGTAAGCTGGAAGCAGAAAATCTCCTAAATGCCATTACTATAACAAGATTGGTCATGTTGAAATGACTTCTCCTTTTAGAAGAAGACACCCTTACATAATGAGGAATACCTTTTCATTCCAACTCAAAGAACAAGTTAGACAGATTTGGGTTCTTAAAGGGGTTAGACCACCCAACGTGGTTGACCCTGAATATGAATCTAAATTCCACACTTGGTCTAACAGTTGGATAAGGCAGTGAATGGTGTTTGCAGGTTGTCAATAAGATCAAAGAACAGAAATTGTTTATGGACAGTGGTTGCTCAAGACACATGAGTGGAAAGAGATCTCTATTATCAAAATTAAAAGAGAAATCTGAAGGATCAGTTAAACTTAGTGATAAAGGCAAATGCAACATTCGTGGTATTGGTAAAGTTGGTACAGATTCTAAAAATTCCATTTGTGATGTATATACAGTTGATGGTTTGAAATTCAATTTGCTTAGTGTTTCTCAACTTTGTGATAATGGGAACAAGGTTATCTTTGAAAAGAGAAATGTGTGGTGCAAGATGAGAAATCTGGCAATTGCAACCTCGCTGCCTCTAGATCAAACAATGTTTATACTTTTCAAACTAATAAAGTTGCAGGAAAAAACTTGAAGTCTCTCAAGGCCTTGAAAGAAGATTCAAAGCTTTGGAACAGAAAGTTGGGACACATTAGCTTGCATACCTTGAACAAGCTAGTTTCCAAGAACTTAGTAAGATGTCTACCCTCTATCAAGTTCAAAGATAAAGAAGTATTCAAGGTAGGTGCACAAGGCAAGCAAACTAGAAGCTCATTCAAACCAAAGAACTTTGTATGTACTACTAGACCCATTGAATTGTTGCATATGGATCTCTGTGGTCCTATGAGAACTCCAACTCCAAAGGGTAAGAAGTACTACCTCTGTTTCGCCTGTTTCAGCTTACTTCACTTTTTGTCACTATTCACTGGATTACTTTCATCCGGTGATTTGATTAGCAAAACAATATAAGAATTTGATAATCTTTGCATGGTGTTATAGAGGAAAGTTTATTCTAAAATACTATGAAAAAATTGTTAAAAAATTACACCGTTTTGGTACCCAAATCACCAAGTCAAAGTGACTCAGTTACGGGTTAAAAAGTCAAACGCAGACGAAACAGACGAAACGGAGGTAGTATATGCTTATTATTGTAGATGATTTTTCTAGATATACTTGGGTGATGTTTCTTAGAGAAAAATCTGTAGCTCTCACTGAATATTCAAAGAATTTTAGAGAACTTCAAACCTTGAAAAACCTACATATTGCTTCAATCAGAAGTGATCATGGTAGAGAGTTTGATCAACTTGAGTTTGATGTATTTTATTCTAATCATGGTATCTCTCACAACTTTTCTGCTCCTAGAACTCCTCAACAAAATGGACTTGTTGAAAGAAAGAACATGTCTCTTGAAGACATTCAAGAACAATGCCTCTGGAAAAACAAGTTGCCAAAGTATTATTGGGCAGAAGCAGTGAATACAGCAAACTATATTCGTAACAATGCTTGATCAGACCTATTCTGAAGAAGACCCCTAATGAGCTGTTCAAAGGAAGAAAGCCAAACATCTCTTACTTCAAACCATTTGGTTGTACTTGTTTTGTCCATAATAATGGTAAGGAAAATCTTGGTAAGTTTGATGCAAGAAGTGATGAAGGTATTTTTTTTGGTTATTCACAGACAAGCAAAGCCTATAGAGTTTACAATAAGAAAAACCAAGCTTGTTGAAGAAAGAATTCATGTTATATTTGATGAAAGCTATGATGGTTCTTTGATGATGGTTTTGCAGATCTCAATCTGAACAATCATGATTCAGATACTGAAGAAGAATCCTCAAAAGGATCCAAGGAAATTTCACAAGAACAAAGCAGGAATTTTCAAGCCCTTGAAACTAAGGTTCAAAGCCTTGAAACAGAATCTCCAGAGAAGACAGCAGAACAAGCTACTACTTCAAGTTTTCCGAGACTTGAAAAACAAACTGGAGAGCCTGAACCTTGGACACCAAGAATTAGATTTAAATATCTCTCATCTCATCCTGCTGATAACATTATTTCTGAACCAACCACTAGTACACAAACCAGAACACAGTTGAAGAATTTTTGTGCTTTTAATGCTTTTATCTCTCTTGTAGAACCTAAGATTGTGAAGGAAGCACTACAAAAATCAGACTGAATTATAGCAATGCAAAGTGAACTCAATGAGTTTGAAAGGAACAAGGTCTGGAATCTAGTTCCTCCACTAAGAAATCAATTTGTAATTGGTACCTGATGGGTATTCAGAAACAAGTTAGATGAGAATGGAAAGGTAATCAGGAACAAAGCTATATTGGTAGCTCAAGGCTACAATCAAGAAGAAGGTATTGACTATGAAGAAACTTTTGCTCATGTTGCCATGTTAGAAGCAATTAGAATTCTACTTGCATTTGCATTGCACAAGAACATGAAACTTTTTCAAATGGATGTGAAGTGTGCTTTTTTAAATGGCTATTGACAAGAAGAAGTTTATGTTGCTCAACCTCCAAGTTTTGAAAATGACAAGTTTCCAGATCATGTTTACAAACTTCACAAAGCTCTTTATGGTTTGAAACAAGCTCCAAGAGCTTGGTATGAAAGATTGTCAAAATTTCTACTTGAAAATGATTTCAAAAGAGGATTAGTAGATAAGACCATTTTCATTAAGACTCATGAGAAACACATGCTTGTAGTTCAAATTTATGTTGATGATATTTTGTTTGGAGCTACTAATGATCTTCTGTGCAAGGAATTCGTAAGTCTTATGAGCAGGGAATTTGAAATGAGCTTGATGGGAGAATTGAACTTCTTTCATGGACTTCAAATTCATCAAATGAAGAAAGACATATTCCTACATCAAAGCAAGTATACAAGAGACTTGCTAAACAAGTATAATATGTATCAGTCCAAAGAGATTAAGATCCCCATGAGTTCTAAACTGTCTCTAGACAAAGATAAATATGGTAAGAGTGTGAATGTGAAAGAGTATAGAGGTATGATTGGATCATAACTCTACCTCACAGCTAGTAGACCAGATATTATGTTTAGTGTGTGCATGTGTGCTAGATTTCAAGCTGATCCTAAAGAATCACACATGACTGCAGTTAAGAGAATATTTAGATATCTCAATGGTACCAAAGACTTAGGACTTTGCTATCCTAAACAATCTAACTTCTCTTTGTGTGGCTATTTAGATGCTGACTTTGCAGGATATAAAGTTGATAGAAAGAGTACATCAGGATGCTATCAATTTCTAGGATCATCTTTAATCAGTTGGCATTCAAAGAAGCAAAACTCAGTTGCACTATCAACAACAAAAGCTGAATACATAGCAGCTGGAGCTTGCTGTTCACAAGCATATCAAGTGTGACCACACAAGTGCAATATCAATTACAAAGAATCCAGTTCAGCACTAAAGAACAAAGCATATTGATGTCAGACATCACTTCATCAAAGATCATGCTGAAAAAGGTGATATTGTTCTTCAATTTGTTACCACTAACTTATAATTTGCAGATATCTTCACTAAACCATTGCCAGATGAAATATTATCAGCCTTATATTGGAATTGGGCATGCTAAATAAAGAAGAATTGATTTAGGAGGAGAATCAGGTAAGTATTATGTGTTTCAATGGTTTTAACTGATTTACAAAGCCTTGAAAACCCTTTCAAAGCTTTGAGTATATGTTCTTTACATCATACAGCTTCCCAATGCCTTGAGATCCATTCCGAAGCCTTGAAAATAAGACTTCATGTTAGTTAGTCAATAATTTGGATCTTTCAATGTTGGGTGTTATCTTTGTAGATAATTGCTCAATATTGCCCCTTAATTTTTCAAATACCCCTTTTTAGCCAAAATAGAATTAGGTCTTTTATTTCCAACGGCGCAGACAAAATTTGAAGCTTTTTTATTCAGCAGATCTTCAAAGATTAGGGAGAATATTTTAGTTTTCTTTTCAAACTGAAACTCTCTTCTATTTATCTTCTTCTCTCCTTATTTCCTTCGTATCTATCCTACCTCCCTCTTCTTCTCTCCAAACCCTAATGAGCACTAGAAGAGCCTCTGACATAATTAAGATGGCTAGTGGTTCAAAGGATGCAACAGAGAATAAAAGAAAGTCCACTGCGGAAGAGGTCCAGACCATCAGTGGAGATTCAACTTCAAAGACCCCTACTGCAGAAGACGTTGCACTTCCTCCTCCCAATAATAAGGCAAAGAAAGGTCATACACCAATGTCCAGCAAGAAGAAGAAGACAGTGGAGTCTGCTCAAGAAAAACATAAGGGAATTCAGATTGGTAGCCCTAAGAAGGTAAAGAAGAAGGCTGACAAAGCAGAAAAGGGCAAAGAAAAAGAAAAAGTGACAGAGGATGAACCAGAGGTTGAACCAGATGAGAATATTAAGAAGGCACTACAAATCTATTCAGAGAAGAAGAAATCCACTGGTAAGAAATCAGCCATTGATAACACATGGTTTATCATTCATGTTGCTAGAGGCCAATAAATAGATGGATTAGCTTCTAGATCAGTTGCATTATGTAGTTTGATCAGTGTTTATATGTTGTATGGTATGAATCTAAAATGTATCAAAATGTTGAAGAAAAGCTCTATTTGGTTTATCCTATTCCTCCAGAGCTAGCTTACCCCAGACTCACTAAATTATTTTATCTCAACATGAACAACTCAAGAACACTGCAAATCTGGTGATACAGACCGAAGTTACTGGTATTGATATGGAATTAGATCACTCTGAGTTTGCAAATGTTCTAGGTTGTCCTAAGATGTATGATACCAGTAACAACCCTCCTTAGAGTGATGCCCTGAAGAAAGCTAAAGAATATTTCTACCTACCTAATACCCCTGCCTCATCTAAGCAGTTGACACACTTGTGCTAACTGTTGAATCCAAGGTTTTGTTTACTATTTTGATGAGATGTGTGGTACCAAGGGAATACTTAAAGGAGCTGATCACTGAAAGGGTGTTGTTCTTAATGTATTTGGTTATGCATGATTATGAAATTGATCTTCCAAAGCTTGTGATGGAATACATGCTATACAGCCAAACCAATCAAAGAAAACACCTCTTGTCATATGCCAATTTGCTCACCTCATTCTTTCAGCACTTTGAAATTCCGACTGATAGGGAAGAGACTATTACTTCTGGATTTGGTATGCTTAATGAGAAAGCATTTGAGAAGATTGGTGTGGACCAGTGCTAAGAGTTGAAATTTGTACTAAGATTTGACAGAAGAAGAATTGAGCTCCAATAAATTCCTCAAACCCAAGACCTTGACCCCCACTTCAAGCCAAACATCTCAGCCTCAAGACAACTCCTTGGTTCTTCAGATGATAAACGGACTTCAGATGGACATTGATGAAGTGAAAGAGAATCAACATGGGTTTGATACTCTCAGGCAGGTGAAGTATATGGTTGAAAACATGTTCAGAAGCATGACAATATTTTATGTTCCTGAAGAAGTATCTCAAGCTGCAAAGGGAACCAAAAAGGTTGATTCAGCAAAGGATCTGCTCAGTGAACATTCAACTCACGAAGGCGCTGCTCAGGTAAAGGATAAAGGAAAGCAGATGGTTGATGAACAAGTGGATGAAGATCAACAGGAAGAAGTTAACAGTCTAGATTCTGGAGCACTACTTATAGATCTCAAGAAGAAAAAATCAAAGAAGCCAATTGTTCCAGAAATTGTGACTGTTGCTGACTTATTTGAAGGAGAAGGTGAAGCTGATGTTGATGTGACTCAACAAGAAGAAGAACAGGTTTATGGTGATTAGGGAAATAGTCAGGAAGAAGATACAGAGCAACAAGGAGATGAAGACCTAACTCCTTAACTCTTGCCCACTCTTTCTTCTCCTTTTCAAGGCCTTGAAATCCTTTTCAAAGTCTTGAAAATTTCATATTTTCAAACAATCTTTTAAATGTCTTTCCAAAATATTTGATCCAACATCTTATCATTATTTTTTGATGAAAGTAAAAAAGGGGGATAAAATCTAGGTTTTCTATTTGTTTTGTTTAGTTACTAGCAGATCTGACCTGGTTTTGGTCAGTAGGACTATCTGAAACTTTGTTGTTATTTGTTGTTTTTCAGTTGGCTCATAAGTTGGATTTATTTTGGATATCATGTGCTATATTTGACTATGTGCTAATGAGTGTTTTTTTGCAGAATCACAGTATCAAACAGATTGTGGTTTTGTCTTTCATCAAGGGGGAGATTGTAAGTTTAATGCAGCTCCAAGACTTGAAATAGCTAGTCTTTTTCAAGGCCTTTAAACAGCTATTCTATTTCAAGGCCTTGAAATATATTTCAAAGCCTTGAAACTGGTTGTGCTTTATATGCATGAAATTAGGGGAGTTTCTAATCTTAATTCAACTCCTAAACCCCTGAGCTTGATTAGTTGATGTTTGATGATGAAATAAAAAGTATTTTGACTCATTTTACAGTATCTAATGTCATCTGTTTGACTCAGTTTTGTAGGAAAGTTTAATTCCAATTTTTCAGGATTTGTTTCCTAACCTGAGTTTCGCAGGAAAGGAATTCTATGGTGAATTTATTATGTGATCAATCCTGCTGTGTTTGGATATTGCCTAACAGTTTTTCATACAATATCAAATCAGTATCCTTGACGATATTGATAAAACAATCCGTTGGAGAAGCTGTTAGAGAAGTCAAAGCTGAAGTTACAAAATAGGAAGTTTGTTAAAGAGAAGATCCTGAAGATCTTCATTTCAAACTGCTCTATAAAAAGACGGAAAGCTGAAGCATTGAAATAGGACAATTAGCAGAGACACTCAAAAAACACTCAAGGATTGACAAGCAACAAAGAAGCATCCAAGCCTCAGAAGAACACTGTATACTTAATGCAAATTCAGTTCTAGTGTTCTTCTTTTCTGAACTTCATTTGTATACCATTTTGATAATACTTCTAGTTCTCATTCTCAAGGATTGTTCAAAGTGAACAATATAGAATTCTTAATTAAAGAGATAGCTAGAGCATGTAATAGATAGGTTAGTGAGAACCACAAGCTGTAACAGAGTAAGGTATCTCTCTGTGCTTGAGATCTAGGGCATAACTGTGGATTTATAAGAATTGGGTTGAAAATCCTACAGGGAGAATATCCCCGAGGTAGAGACGTAGGTCCAAGTGGATTGAACTCTATATATCTTGTGTCTCTTGCATTTACTTTTTAGTTCCATACTTAGAACTTTTGGAGCATTAAAATCAGTTTTATTTCAAGGGTTTGAAACTCATTTCAAGGCCTCGAAACAAACTTATCTTTTTTTATACTTCAACTGATTTCATTCCAAGGACTTGAAACTCATTGCAAGACCTTGAATCACTTTACAAATCTTTTGAAACCATTCTTCTTGCAAGTTTAGCAAAAGTTAGCATACTCTATTCAACCCCCCCCCCCCCCCCTCTAGAGTATTGGTCCTGTATTTCTACCTACTGTACACCACTTCTAGAATGATGTCTTGTTTGGTGATTAAGATCGATATGTTCGTGAGATAAGGCGGTTTATGTTCGTTGTCCTCTGAAATTTGAGGCGCAAGTACACCCTCCATGTGAAGCCCCCATGGAGGAGGATATCCGATCTCCAGTAAGCAATCTGCTGTTCATCTCATTAGGCGTGCAAGGGATCTGGCAAATCCAGCACACATTCGGTACTGGCGAGAATCTGGCAGTTTACACGCATCCGACGTTCTTGGCAATTGGCGGTCAAGCACAATTTGGTTCCCAGCGTGGAGTATCAGATTTCGGGCACGCGCATCTGATTATGGTTCTGGCGCGTGTTCTGCACGAGGCATTTTTCAGGCGTGCATCTATTTCGGAGCGTGTACCATGACACATATTAAGCTCGCATCTGGCGCGATCTGTTTCTAGGGAGCATCGGGCGCATATGGGGCATATGGGGCGCATCAGGCGCGACATATCTATTTATGCACTTGCGAATAGGTGCATCGGGTCTCCTAATTAATTACATTGGGAACTTGTCATGGTGCGTCTGTCTGGCACAATTGGGCGCATCAGTAATACTTTCGGTTCTGTTTATCAGTGAATGTATCCAAGTCTTGTTCTGGGGGGCATCTTGTTTCTGTTTCCTGAAGTGCATCCACATCTGGCCCAGTCGTTGCAGGAACACAATGTAGTTGGAGCAATGATTTGGCGATTCATATTTTTCATACTACTGCGAACATCTGTTTGGTGGAGGCGTGCTCGTTTATGTAATGGGAGACGCACTCGCAATAGGTTTAAGGAGAGAAGCATTAGGTTCCGGTTTCGGGTTGCTGAGACGATTCAAGCCAAGGTGGAGATTTGTTAAGTCGGTGACCTGAATCAGATCCAAAGTGAGGCAGTGGTTGTTGTGGGCTTGGTGATTCCACCGCCACACTCTTAAGCACTTCGGATTTATAAAGGCTCTTTGGTACTCAACACATACAAGACATAGAGTGATTAGGTGCGAAATCTTTTCATGTGTTTTTGCGGGGGTGTTTGGGTGGGTGGGTGTCGTGGCCGTTCTGGCCACAGCGTGCATCGTAATCGGGTTTTCTCTCAATGAAATATCGGGTTTTAGCCGAGGAGGTAAATAGCGGGTTCGTTACGAATCCGTTAGTGAACCACGTTAAATTTCTGCATCGTTGTTGTTTTCGTTTCACGTTCTTGCTCGAATACCCCCGGATTATAACATTTTTTATTGGTGTAAGACATAAGTACAGATACAGGTAAAGTGGTTAGGACACCAAAATTATCAAGTTCATGTATTCATTGATACAAGGCCAGGATGTGACATTCTCCTTCTTAGTCATAAACGTTTTGTGAAGTGACATTTAACAACTTTGTGCAAATTACAATACTGCTCGAACATGATTTGTTTAGGTCACCATATAGACTGTATCCCACGTTAGTCTTTATCCAATTAATACTCTATGTTAGTAGATCTATCAAGTTGAACATGCATCATATAAGTTGGGCAGAGAGCACTATTAAGTTAGCCAGAAGTTCATACATTGATAACCAGAACTTCATCTTGCACATTTAACTAGGCTTTAAAGTTCTTGAACTGCCAGAAACAACTTGATAACATGCATATTGAATTGGACGGTCCCCTATCTGAAAGAAATTTCTATTTATGATTAAGCATAAGTCCTGTCGAGAATTGTGTGGTTGATCCTCTTGTTCGTCTAGCCATTTTGCAAACTATTTTAGTGCACAGAGTGGAATATTTTAAATTCTTGGAGGACATACATGACGACAACAGAGGATTTTTAGCATAACTATGGCGCATGTGTTATTGATCATGCATATCAAGATTTTTTTTGGGTCCCCGGACACCTCTGAAGATAAACAAATATTTTATCTCAACGGTGGAATTGTGGGCACACAGGATGTGACAAACCAATTACGACACCTAAGGAGAAGTTTTTTGGCCCCAATTGAAGAAGGATGCCTGCAAATATGCTCTCAAGTGTTAAATCTTTAACTTCTTAAAAAAAAAAAAAAAAAAAAAAAAAAATCCATAAAAAAAAGTGTTAAATGTTTCAAGTTCTTCGAGGACAGTGACGTATTGGCCCTCGCTTACGTCATCATGTAATTGAAGCATCTACTAGACATCGATCTCATTTCAAGCTTCTGGACATTGATCTCCTTGGACGGTTCAACATCGCTATCTTCTTCTTCGTCATCATGTAATCGAAGCCGTCTCCTACACACTCTGTTAGTACCCGACCTGCATCGACATGAAAACAGAACAGGTAGAGTAAAATAATCTTACTTTTTTGGTTGTTTAGGTTAGGGTTTTAGGATTCCGTCTTTTTCTTTCGTATGATTGCGTAGGTTAATTCTGGTTCCTCATTGTTCACTAGCTCCGGGGTCCATCACCCTTTAAACACTAATTTAGAGGCATGTTTGTTTTGTTTTGAAACATGGTTATGCTATGATTTTCTATTTTGTTTTGAAACATGGTTATAATATGATTTTCTATGTGAAATTATTTTCTTATATTTCGGAAGAAGGTAGGGTGTAGAAGTTGATGGTTACGTAGCAGGCTATACTCTACCACATAAAGGAGGAAATTGATGCATCTTTGGCATTATCATGACACTAGACTAGACATGTAAAGAACTGTCTAAACATAACTCCAGAACATCCCCTAACTCCGGCGTTAATGACATATCCGAACTCAGATCCTTATTCCAGTGTCCATTTATCCATCAAGATAGAATAGACCTTCAGTGTGAACACGGCCCACTGGATCGTCAATCCAGAGAGTAGTACTAGTTGCCTGTAGTCGGGAGTCCGCAATGTACAAAATTAGAACGGGTCCTGTGTGTGTTCGCCATCGCAGCAGCTAGACGTCGGGAGACTGTTGTGAGTTGTGACCGTACAAGGGTCTAAAGTAATCATGTTTTAGATATAAACTAACAAACTTTAAAGATAAGTAAGAATCATATCCATGTACACAAGTACGTATGTATATATATGCATAATCCAACGCTACTTACTCCGAGTTCGCTATCTCATGTATTCATAGACACATACATATACTCTGGTGATCCCCAATAAAAAATTAAGCACACTTATACTTACCTCATAGCCTGCTGTAGATAGGATAGTCCAGGTACAACAACTACCATCCATGTGGCAATCATCGGTAAGATCTATTGGTACTCTATTATTATTCTATACTTTTCATATGGGGGTTGTGAGGTAGGTCCCTCACACATGAATCACTGGAGTCAAGGAGTCTAAGTGGCTTGGAGGCTAGAGTAAGTTTCGTCGCATGTGAGTGACCGTTTACTCACGTGCGAACCTCGTTAGTTATCTGAGAAACTTGCGAATCACACGCCCATATATACGGTCGATAGTACACGTGCGACGCAGTTGTATAATTGTCGCATACGGTAATATAACTCCTTGTAATGTTGTCCTAAGACCTCCATATATAGGAGTGTTGTCCTCTATTCTTGGTTCGGATCTTTTGGCTATCACACATTCATACTGTCTCTCTCTCCCGTCACTAACAAAGCTTACTCTCATCCTTGCTTGCTTAACTGTTTGTTCTTCATCTGTATTGTGTGTTTGTTCTTATCTGTTACAGGTACACATCCAGATCTACCAATCAATATCCCTTGCATACATTGGTGAACCCAACGTGAAGAAACCTTCACGCTTCACTTAGCATCTTACATCCATGTATCACGACGGCAATGATAGTTACTGTTCTTCTCCAAGGGATGGAGTCCCAAGAGATGAGACTCCGTTTACCATCAACAATCATTTGAAGGAGCAGACGATTTCAAATGATGCTCAAACTCTTCAGACGCTCAATGCAACAATCCATAATCAAGCGAGGGTCATGCAAGCCCAATCTGCACAAATATCCCAAATAATATCGATTATGGGGAACATCGCTACCAATTCCTCACAAGGGAGTTTAGTTCCTTCCAGATCAACAGCGGTACCAACACAACATACCACCATGCCACCACAACCTCCACCTTCAACATAAACTCCCCTCCCATTTTGCACAGCACCGCAAGCACCTAATTTACCACCACCACTCGCATCTGGCTTTCAACTAGAGCGACTACCAATTGGAAATTCTTCGGGAAGTTACCCAATGGGACCATCACCACCACCATACACAACAGGAGTATAAACTAATGTGCGAAGACCACCTCTTATGATCCCACCATGCCTTACATCCATGGATTCACTACTACCACCACACTTGTCGCAAGAGGAAAAACTTCAACAAACATATCAACTCAGGAGCAGCGTTTGGATAGTTTCCTCGCAAATCAGTGTCTCACATGTAGGGTCATTCCGAAAGTCGAATGTGCACCGCCAATCCTGCGCGAGATATGCCTGATGCCAAATCCTGCAGGATACAAGGCGCCAAAATGGGAAAAGTTCGATGAAATTAACAGAAATGCACAATAACATGTCATGCGATTTGTGGATATGATGGGTCCACATGGAGTTTATCAAAGGTCACTAATGCGCGAGTTCCCTAAATCCGTGGGACATGTTGCATACAGGTGGTACAGAACGCTGGTGGCAGGGTCCATTCGTACATGGGAGGATAAGGTTAAAAAAGTTTACACCAAATTTTTTAAGTAGAGGATAAAGTGACAACGATACACCTATCGCGTATGCATCAGAAGCACGAAGACGAAGGAGTCGTATTAATTAAGAAATTCATGACGAAGTCACTTGAGTGCGTAGACGAAGTTGTTGAAAGTCGCCTAGCATAAATATGCATCCATGGGATGTGTGACGAATACAAGGTTATGTTGATTAATTTGCAAATGCCGACTTTCTCCAAATTAATCGACTGTACCAGGAATATCGAGCCTATTGTGGAAAATAAGAAGATGAAGTTCACACAAGGAAATTCCAGTTTCAAAATTGGAAGGTTCAACTAAAAAAAGAGGACATGAAGTAGAAGTGAATGCAGTTACATCGCAGAAAGCGCAACGTGGTCCACCAAATGAAGCCCCACCCTTGCCAAGTTCCATCGGTGAAGTGACGAAACTCTGTAAACAATGGAGGAAAGATGGAGTGTTACCTGCGCTCGAGAAGGCTCCCACAGGAGAACAGTTGGGGTATCCAAAATGATGTGAGTGTCGGCCAAGTTTTGCACCCGAATGTTAAGTGAAGGTAAATTAAGTGGCTTGTTGACAGGAATTAAAAAGAAGGGGAACTGATTATTGATGAACCGGTTAAGGATGTTCGCAACAATCCTTTGCCATCGCATTCTACGTAGGAGCCTAAAGGAATAGAAGTCGCAGTAATGTCTATCATTGATCAAGAAGAATTGGAAAATGATGAAATGCCAGTCGTGGCAAAAATCCATGAAGATGAAGATTATAGATTTGGTACCGAGGATACTCGCGCAACACGAGTGTTGTATTCTCCCAAGTTTGAAATGTTTTACTACGAGATGGGTTTTTCAGGAGCATGTTGCATAGAGATGACAAATGCAATTTTAAGAGTTGCAGATGATCTCAAGGAAGATCTAGTGGTCTCCAATAGAGAGGTTTTCAAAGTCGTGCGATCAAACGGACCAATAATGTCATTCTCAGAAGTCAGCAAGAAGACAGATGCGAATCATCAAAGATCTTTGTACGTGACGGCCATTGTTAATGGCATTGAGTTCAAGAGAGAATTTGTTGATGGGGGTGCAGAGGTAAACGTAATACAAGTCACCACTCTGGAGTTGCCTGGTATTTCAGAGAAGAATATTGTGAAGTGACCGTCTCCCTTGCTTGTATTCGGAAGCGAGTCAAAGATGACAACGGGATGGATCCGTTTGGGGATTCAGATTGGAAAGATTAAGTGTTTGACTAAGTTTCATGTTACAAACGCGAACACGACATACCACATGATTATTGGTCGTGCATGGATACACTGTTTCAACACGGTACCCTCTACGACACATCAAATGATGAAAGCAATATGGAAGGACAAAGTGATGGATATCCCAGCTCCAGTAAATCCATTCAACTTGAATGAAGCTCACTTAAGGGAATCAGTTTGGTTCACAGAAATGCAAACTGAAGAATAGCAACTCCTTTCAGTCCTACACCATTGCCCAAATGGGAGGATATCGAGGATCAATAAACGGAGGGATTCATGCTGATGAGAGAAACCCCAAAGGAAGATCAATCTCCTAAGGAAGAAATGCCAAAGGTGACATATCACAAGAAGAATATTTATTCTCTGAAAAGAGTTGTAGAACATGATAATGACGGAAATGAAGTCAGTAGATTTTATCAGAATGGAAGAAGTGATACCGCATATGAAGGTGCGTGGGGTCATCTTTAGGAACCTCTATTGAAGATGTCCTCGAGAAAGTTGATTGCCAAGGAGATGAATAAATGGAGAATGTTTTAGCTGAAATGCCAATCGATAAATTGAAAGAATTTCCAGAATGCATGGAGGACTCGCCGAGGCCACAAAAGCAAGAGTTGATAGAAGTACACTTGAGTCCAATGGAAGAGAAGAAAAGGCCAGGTTTTTTATCTGCAGACCGTAGTAAAAAAGAGGCAGAAAATTTACCATCCCTCTTAATGGAATACAAATATGTGTTCGCATAAGAATATGATGAAATTATTGGATTGGATACAGAAGTCACAATGCACAGATTATACGTTATCCCAGATGCGAAGACAATTAAAAAGAGCACACAAAACTTCCGACCATAACTTGAGATGAAGATAAAAGAAGAGATAGTCAAATTATATAAAGTGAAGTTCATCGAACCTGATCATCATCCCACTGGGCTTGAAAACATCGTGCCGGTTGTGAATAAGAACGGGCAGCTGCGAATTTGTGTTGATTTCAAAGACTTAAACCGATCTTGCCCAAAGGATAACTTTTCTTTGCCAAATATAGATCTTTTAATTGACTTAACCGCTGGTCATCACATGTTTAGTTTCTTGGATGGATTTAGTGTACAACCAAATCAAGATGGATCCTATAGATGCAAAGAAAACGTCTTTTATCACGCCTGTTGGAGTAATCTACTACACTGTTATGCCTTTTGGCTTGAAGAATGCAGTTGCAACATATAAACGTGCGATGATGGCTTTATTTCATGACATGATGCATCAGGAATTAGATTTTTATGTAGATGACCTAGTGATAAATCTCGCAAGTAAAATAACCATCTACAAGACTTGAGAAAAGTATTCGAGGGATGCAGAAAGTATCAGCTGAAGATGAATCCAATGAAGTGCGCATTCGGAGTAACTTCGGGAAAGTTCTTGGAATGCGTAATCCATCGACATGGAATCAAACCTGATACTGCAAAGGTATCTGCAGTTACTAGTCTACCAGCGCCACAGACTCAGAGTGCACTAAAAATATTCTTGAGCAAGCTATCATATTTGCGACGTTTCATTCCTACAATTGCAAAATTGACATTCTGTTTCAACAACTTTCTCAAGAAGAATGAAATATACCATTGGACGGAAGAACATCAATACGCATTCGACAAGGTGAAATCATTTCTAGCATCACCACGAGTCATGATCGCGCCTCATCTTGGATCTCCACTGATTCTTTACCTTAATTTGACAAAGAAATCAATTGGAGCTTTACTAGCTCAAGAGTTTGAAGGTCAAGAAATACCAATCTACAACATTTCTCGAGTAGTACAAGCAGCTGAGTCATGATATAATGATATTGGAAGACAATGTCTCGCACTCTTCTTTTTCATCAACAAACTTAAGCACTATTTCACATCTCATAAAGTCGTAGTGATGACGAAAAGCAATCCCATTCGATAGATTTTGGCACATCCTTCTCCTTGGCAAAATGGTACATGACCATTTCCGCGTATGATATCACGTGTACATGACGAACATCAATCAAGTCTCAAGCAGTTGCTGATTTATTAGCCATTTTCCGAGATGCGAACCACGATCCTATGGTGGAGGAAACACTTGAAGAGCCAAAAATTGATGCAATAGGATCACTCTAGTGGAAATTGAATTTCGATGGTTCGTCGACAAGAATAGGAGGAGGCACATGAATTGTGTTAACAAATCCCAATGGTGAAGTAATTCATATGTCATGCAAACTGAACTTCGCAGTTACCAACAACGAAGAAGGGTACGAAGCATTGATTGCAGGTCTCCTCGCAGACAAAGCCTTAGAATTATAGAATCTGGTAGTAATGGGGGACTCCAAACTAATTGTGAAGCAAAGTTCTGCAGAATATTGCTTAAAAGAAATCAATCTCTTAATATACAGATCAATTGTTCAAAAGATGGTGCAGAAATTCACATCGGTTAAACATGAACACACTCCAAGGACTAATAATTGTCATGCAGATGCTCTTGCTACTCTTGAATCAAAGGTAAGTGCCGATAAATGTCCATTAGAGATTTTGATTATTGTCAAGACTTCTCCTTCAATATTTCGTGATTTGTGCGAAGATGCCGCTATGGAACAAGAATATTGGATAATGTCTATTTTGCATGCGATAACAGAAGGAACTAGCAAAGAAACTTGGGTTTCAACAAAGGGTTTATGCAAGCATGAAAATATGTTGTATTTCAAAGGGCGAGGAGGCATCCACATGCGACGAGTTTCATATTAAGAGGGCAAAAGTATTTTGGAAAAAATTCATGAGAATTATTGTGGAGATAATGAAGTTTCCATCTACAAAAAATCCCAACACTATGGGATCCACAGGCCTCAAATATCTTGTTATGCTGCAATGCTGCAAGGAGGTTGTGATAAGTGCTCGCAAATTAAAGATGCTCTCGAGATTTGTGAAATTTACAATGATACAGACTGGTGAAAACCTTTGATAGATTTTCTCAAAGGTGAAACTGTCCTAGATAACAAAAGGGATAGTGCAAGGCTTACGAAAAGGTCCTGTCGATATCTGTTCCAAGAAAACTTGTTATGACGAAGAGGATTTGATAGGATTTGCTCAAATGTCTAAATGGACAAGAGGTCCAAGATGTTTGAATAGATGCCCAAGAAGCAATATAGTTTAGTATGAACTTATTTTCGCTAGAATATTCATTGTGTTATTTATTGGATATTTAATATAGTGAAGTCCTTATATCTAAAATTTTGTTGTTTATCTTAAATATCCCTATTCCATTATAATGATTAAATGAGGAAATCATCTATAGACTAGTATGAGGTTGGATTGATATGGAGATATCATGATCCAACACATGGGTATGCATTAGGGGTAATGGCATACTGGATTGACCCATCTCCGAGTAGGCTACATACATGTTATGTTGAGTCACAAGCGCTTCTCGTGGTGACAACGGTATTGTCATCCTTACATTTGAAGCCATTAGATTATCTAGTATTGGATTGTTGTGATTTTGGTTGCGTCAAACGCTACACCGTGACTGGGTAGCCATAAATACGTGTACCGGATACAATAAGAAGCAAGCTTAGAGATCATAGTAGACGTAGATAGGATTTGTCCCTCCCACATAACATGAGCAAATATCCTAGGCCACTCGAGGGATAGTGCTTATGGAATGTCTGGCCAGAGTCAAATAAATCAATATGGGATATTGATGTTATTTGCACGAATAAGGCTATTCCCAGGATCGAGAAACTATGGATTGGATATACGAGTGTGACTTGTATGTCTCATGTCCAATCCGGATATTGAGACAAAGGGATGAGAACAATTACTTGCACAAGGTTTTTCAGAGGACTATTCCATTAGTTGGCTAGAATGGATGTCTTGCTAGAGACCGCTCCACATTAGCAAATTGTTGCTACCAACTAGATAGAATCTATGGGGTCACACGCCCAATAGGGTTGAACAAGATTTGAGAATTAATTAATATGATTAATTAATTAGAATGATCATTTTGCAACACCTTGCAAACTTAGTAGGACTAAAATGCAAGGAAGGGACTAATCTAAATTCATGTAGGATTAGGAAGGGCCTTCTAGGTAGTTGACAATGAGTTGTTGGACTATATAAATGATCTCCTAGATTCCTTCCCACACTAATGCTCATAACATAAGTTGAGTGGGAAGGAAACAAAGGAGAGAGAGCAAGACCACAAGGAGGCCGAAGCTCCCTTGCGACCGCCCCCTACCCGTCGGCCACAAAGAGAGGGACGACGCCCTCTCTTTGATCCTAGTTGGGGGATTTCTTCTTCCTCTTCCTCCGGTCCAGGCTAGCACAAAGGAGTAGGAAGATCTAGACATCAACCCTAGGCGAGGATAAGCCGTAGAGACGTGACACAATTCACGTTACAAGTCATAACATGAGATCTCTAAGGTGTGTTACTTGTTTCTTCCTTTACCATTGTTATTATTCTCTTCCTGTAATCCTTGGAGAGTCTTGAATGGATAATTCTTTCTTCCGCTGCGTATCCATGATCAAAACCCTACACAAGAAGTTATGGAGTATCCCCTCAAGTTGAACATCACGGAGGTGCGAGACTCTGCAGGCAACTCTTAACTTTGGTTTATTCCTGTAGGGAGGTGCGACGGGCAAACAGCGTCATTTTTAATCCCTTTACTGTCGTTTTTATTAAAATGACGGACATAGCTACCGTCGTATCGAAAGGCGTCGTTTTCTAATAAAAGACGGGTTAAATACTGTAGCTTGTTTGGTTATGGCGGTTGCACGGGTCCCGTCGTATTTAAGGTTATAAACGACGCTTTGTGTGCTGATGCATTTTTTAAAATACAACAGGTACATTTAAATCGCCGTAACTTGTTTACTACGGTTTAGTTTCTCGTCGTTTATTTTGAATACTACGGGAGGCAATTATGTCTCTAAACCAATGTTTATTACCGCCCTTTTTATAAATAATGTTGGTCAATTCTTGTCATATATATATATATATATATATATATATATATTAAACACTTGTCCTAGACAACAGAACCCAATATTCCACACATTAATTATTCCTGAACAGATTTTTGCAAGATATTATCATTCCTCCAATTTCACAACCAAAAACGTGTCTAAATGTATCATTCATTCTTGATAAGGTTTTTCTTACAAATTCCAGAAAAGAAATACTACTAGAGCCGTGCCCAGCAAAACAAAAGCTAGTGTTCCCTGAACATCTGCATTAACCCTGAATCTGAATGCTATGGCCCTTCGAGTACTGGTTGACCCCAAAGCTGAAAGCTGCATGCCATTGACTCTTTTAACTTTTTCTATTCTCGAATCTTTTAAAAAAATAGTCCGTCATAATCTTTCACTTTGCACCCAATATTCGTAAGACATGACTTTCAAAACTTGCAAAAGGAAGCGACTTAAACTAAAAACATTCGAGCTGCATGTGTGGAGTGCCTAAAGTACTGCGGGATATGTTGTGCCGAGTGAAAATGTGTGCCTTCTGGGATTTGTGGGAACAAGAATGAGTACCCTGCTAGAGAGACAAGGTCATTACAAAGGGAAGCCCAAGTGCAATGTTTAGTGTTTACTCCTATGTTGTAATGTCTGATCATGGCGTTTGGTGTTTACTATTATACATCACATCTCGGAGCAATAAATTCACTCTTGTGTTCTACTGAAGTCAAGCCACACTTACAGAACCAAAAATTAGATAAAGGAACGAACATATTTAACAAAGTAAAAAATACCTAATGAATAAATGATACTACTTTTCCAACGAAAAAAAGTCATCCAAATGAATCAGGCCACCTAAGTTTGGGACTCGGAAGAACCGTCTAAATTGAATGATCTACATCAATCCTCTACAGAAGAAGATCATTCAATGGACAACCGTCTAAATGCCATACATAGAAATTCCTAGTAGGTTGTTGTTCACAAAACAGGGACACATAACTGAATTAGGTTTCAAATTGAATCAAAATTGAATCAGGTTTCAATTGAATGAAAATTATATTAGGTTTCAAGCTGAATTAGGTTTCGAATTGATTCTTCACAATACAAGGACAAAACAAAGCTGGTAACTAATTTGGGAGACTTAAGTAACGCCGGGATAGATCCACTTTTACTTAACCAACACAGGTTTTGCCAATTACTCCAAACTTATCATGTAGTTGAGGATAGCCAAAATCATATCTAGCTAGAACAAAGATAAAGAAAACAGAAATTCATAAATCAATGTACCTTTTCCCTAATTCGCGTGTGAGCCTTCCTTCCATTTGGAAGAGCTCCAACTAGCCATTGTTGACTCTCAATAAAAGTTTGGCGACACCGTTTTCCCACCCTTCAACGTTTGAGTATCAGCATATTGAAGCCTGCAAATGAACAGAAAATGCATAAATGAAGCGAAAATTTTGAAGAAAATAATGGATTGTGACATAGAATACTAGCATATTGAGTGGATAAAAAATAAAAATAAATCAAAGCACTCAAAGAAGCTCTCCAAGCTATCTTTATTTAATTTGGTTGATTGAACTTCGACAACAAACCAAAATTAAGCTCCCCAAACTATGTTATTGACCAATAATCGGAGCACGGAGCATCTACCAATAGTTAAATAAACAAGAAGACACAACCATCATAGGAAAACTCTAAAATCATACAAAAATTGGATTCAGAAACTCTAATAAAAAGTACCTGCTACTTGGTTCTTAGATGGCCTCTCCAATTGAGGCATAGTTATAATATTGCCCTTAGTATCCTCATCCCAACTGTTTCCCAACTGGCCTACTCAATCATGAGAGAGACGGTTAGTGAGGAGTTTTTGCTCAATTGATTAAAGAGTAGAGACAAAGGGTATGAAAATAGACTGACGACTTACGAGCTTGTTACTGCGTTCTCAGATGGACGGGCGAAGACGGAGATGGATATGAGAATGGGATTGCTTGTGTTCTTAAATGAGATGAGGAAGATGCAATTAGGAGTCTGATCTGTCGGTTGGTTGACCTAGGTCGTGGGGTTTAAAAACCCTAGTCTACCATCACAAACTTCAATGCATGAAACCAAAATGCAATTTAACGTCACAGTCTACAATCAAGCCAAAAATCGAACTTGTAATGTCGAGATTAAGTATAAAAACAATCAAAACGTCAATGTTTATGAACACATTCGACATGAATCGACTCCCATATGGAAAAACAGGAATCCGGTAGCGAGGAAGTGCCAATGAGCGGAGGCTGGAGAGTGCAGCGGAGATCTAGAAGAACCGAGGCGTCACGCCTGCGGTCGATCTGCAACTCCGATTCGTCTGTGGAGCGTTGATCTTCATTTCTCTCTCTCACTGAGAGAACAAATTTATTCGACCTAGGTAGTGGGGTTTGGATAATATTTAAATATCAATATAAGTGCATTCTTGGGCGGAAAAGTCAATAAATTTGCAAGGAGTGGTCGGCCGTCGTAATTATTTCCATATGCGACGGTAATATATTTAACCGCAAGTAAATGAATAAAAATACGACGGTCAAAATATTAACCTTAGTTATGTGAATAAAATACGACCGTCACAATGTTAACCGTAGTAAACGATTAATATACGACGGGTGTTTATAAACCGCCGTATTTAAAATAAATACGACGGTAACTTCCTTCTAACCGTCGTTTTAAGACACTTTTCCTGTAGTATGGAGGCTGATTGTCGCGAGAAAGTCAAGCGATGTCAATAGTTAATTCAATGGAAATCTTGTGCACGCTCCAACCATCGACATGCATGCATTAGGAACTCCTTGGCCATTTCATACGTGGACTCTCGACTTTATAGGTCCCCTACGCCCCGCATCTCATGGAAACTAGTTTATTTTAACTGGAATGGAGCTCTGTACCAAATGGTTGGAAGTTGTCTCTCTTAAAACTGTAAATGCGCTGTCAGTGGTGAAATTTATACAAGAAAATATCATCTACTGTTTTGCTATTCCCTATACCATTCTATCAGATAATGGGACACCATTTGTAGATCGCCAGGTAGCAGCAAATCTTGTGGAATATGGCAACATACAAGTTTGCTCTACTCCTTATTACCTAAAAGGTAGTGGGCAAGCAAAAGCCACAAACAAAACGCTCATCCAAATCTTGAGCTAGACAGTCACAAATGATCACTAAAAATTGGCAGACACTCTAAATATTGCATTATGGGCATATCGCACATTACCAAGAACTCCCACATGAGTTTTCTCTATTCTTAATTTGTTATGGATCTGAATCTATAGTTCCTAATGACGTTAAAGTTAATTTAGTCTGTTTAGCCTTTAGTGCATTATATGAATTTCAAAGAGATCATGATGTAGTTTTATGGGATGAGAAACGAGAATAAAAAAAGAAATCAAACATGCGATTCAAAGAAAGAATCTCCAGAGCCTACAACAAGTCAGTCCAACATCGAGATTTTGTCGTTGGAGATTTAGTTTTGCGAGCTTCTGATCATTGTATGCACGGAGCAGCTCATCCCAAATTCGCTGCGAATTGGGAAGGCACATTCGAAGTCAAGGAAGTATTCTATAGTGGTTATTGAACTATACTAAGATGCGGTGGGACTGCCACTACGCCTAATCCCATCAACATGCGATGTGTGAAGAAATATTATCCTTGATGTTTTCTTATGAAAAATTGTGTATTAATTATTTCCTCCTATATGAGGAATCTGATTTACGATAATGACTCTCCCATATGAGGAATCGATTATCAACTTGCCATGTGTCGTTTACTAAGCTTTGGTTTGATTATGTTTATTTCTGTCTTACTATAATAAATTTTATAAAGCCTATTTGCCTAGATATCAACAACATTCGATAAAGTCTATCTGTCTAGATGACAGCACCATTCAATAAAGCCTATATGCCTAGATAGCAGCAACGTTCTATAAAGTGTATCTGTTTAGATAGCAGCAAATTCATAGATTATATGCACCCAAAGCCTATTGTTTAGATGGGAGCAAAGTTCATTATAAAATCGATAAGCCTATATGTGTATATAGAAGAAAATTTGATGTTTTATTTGATACATCTATCTGTTTAGATAGAAACAATAAGGGCATATATTTTCTTGAATAAACTTATCTATTCTAGCACTGACAAGTTCTCAAGTCTTTCAATATCAGCGGTGCATATCCAATCAGATAGCAGCAATATATGTAAACATGTGAGACGATAAATCACAAAATGTGAACATATTCTTGTCAAACGATAGAATCTTTCTCAACTGCACTAATAAGCTTCTTCTTCTTATCGTATTCTTCCTTCATCTTGTTATATTGCTCTACGAATTTCTCAATCGCCTGTTTTGCTGACGTAACTTGATAGCCGAACTTCAGCATAACAGAGTTGTGAATCTTTATGAGCCTTCGAATGAGGAAATCCAGATCAAGCTTGCCTTGTGAAATGAATTGAACATGTTTAACAGTGTCCAAGAAATATTTTGCATTTTCTCTAGACATAGTCACTGGTGTGGTCTCGGAAATTTTCTCCAATATGCTCGCTACTTTAATCAAGAAATTGCCTCTTTCCATAGACAACAACTCCATTGCCCTCACAAAAGACTTGGGATATGTAAGTCGAATTTTCATAAGCCAGCTTAAAGAGGATTGCTTTATGCCTAAAACGAAAATAAATTGAATATTAATTCTTTGAAAAAGCATATACCAATATATATCAATGATGTTTTTCAAATACATACCTGTTCCATCGATGACATGTTGAAGAGAAGGGATTTTCAATGGCGCTATCTGACTATTCGTTGAAGATTCTTTCTCAGACATTCGTTTATCTGTGAGAAGCTCTTGTTCAAAATATGTGTCAGGAATAACACACATTTCATCATTTGTAATAGCCTCAACAACCAGCGAACCCCATAAAATCCATGGGTTCTGAATTATTTGTGCATCCAAATTTACTTCGGAGGAGCCACCCTCGTCATACGAATCTTCACTAATCATTCCAGAAATTGACAAGCTCTCTCTTTGAGATCTTGTACTGATACCTCAGAAGGGGCCACACTCCTTAATTCATAAGTATTACTCGGATTAATCGTAGCAGGAACCATTCTTTCTTGAGCCTCGATTGTCACCAAAGGTGTGTAACACTTGAAGAAACATTTGATGGCTGCTCAGTAAGATTCATACTTCTCAGATTTAAATTAGCAGTCTCTGCTGAAATTGACTAAGTAGTATCTGCCACAGAAGCTAAGTTGGTCACATCCCTCGAGAGAAACAAATCTCCTTTAGTTGGTTCTCTTCTTTTCTCGATGGTATTCAAGTTTCTTTGATCTGCGAAAGACGGTTGTTCTTCTTGTCCAGGGATGTTTTTCTTTATTTCACATAAATGGGTTCAATTCGTGCACCTCCGATTGGGGGTTGCTCTTACTGTACTTTCACCACCTTTGTCTGAGCTTTCTCAGAAATTATTACATCTTCAGCGAGAATTTATGTAATGACTTCTTAAGTGTGTACAACAACACTTTCAATTGGGCTTGCCCTTGAATCCAATATTTCTGTATAGAAATTTGAGTTATAGTCAATTGTAGAGGATGATATGACAACAAAATCTTTCTTGAATTAAACTAATGAGAATTTAAAAGCATGTCTCCGTCGTACTTGGACTTATATTATCATGCATTTCAACCTCAACTGATTGTTCTCGAGTTTCGTTCTATGTCATTCAAATCATGATTAATTTTGAATTTAATGAATTCATATTTTCATACTATGAGAAATGAACTTGCAAAACCTCCACATTCATATGGTATTGCATCTCCACATTCATATGGGACGTCAATGTGAGCAGTATGGTGAAGATTATCGTCAATTCCTTTAAAAAGTGCATGACCTTATTATACGGGAGGTGTCGTTATGATAAGTTGCATGCGAAAAATTAGACATTTATGTTTCAGCTATACATTGTTTACTTGATGATTCTCCGCATTGATCCACTAAGCATTGAAGAATGTCAGGCTTAGACACTCCATGGTTTAAAGCTCAAAAGATATGTTCTTGGTATGATAAGGAAAATTTGAATACAGTACCTTCTTCATTCCCGTCGCCAACAATTTCGCGAAGTCTGATTGGGCGTGCTACATTTGCTCGACAACTGAGTGTGAACCATCCTGTTCTTCAAGACTCTTTCTTTTTGCAAGGTCAACTTGTTCTTCTTCCCACAACCTCTAACGTTCAGCAGTCTCTTCACTATCTGAGATAGACATGTGTCATGTTAAGTTTGACAAGTAAAATTGAAAATGAATTGAATAAATAAGTGATTATGACGCAAATTACTAGCGCGTATTACGCAAGCTCACAATCAAGTAATATAGGGGGTGGTATTTCAACCTCGACTTATCAACCCCAAGAGGACAGACTCGAGACTATTTAGGTAGTTGATTAATTTAAAGTACGATAACAGGAGGAAATTTGAGTGTTAAAACAATTCGTTGCCCACAAAAAAGTGACGTAAAATAACAACTAAACTAATATATTGGTATTTTTATTTTTAATAAAGAAGGAAGGAGAAACAAGGCGATCTCTAGATCACCTAGGATTGTTGATGATTTTCCTATTATCTGAGTAACATTTAATTCTACCCTAATCAAGTCGGGTAATAGTCTAAGACAATCTCTAGTCGGTCTCATGTCAATTTACGTCTCGGTTTACAACACTCTCCTCTCGGTCTCATGTTGTCTACCGGTCTGTTCTAGCAGGTCATATACTGGTACGATAATGGGTCTTGTCGGTCCACCGTTTCACGGAAGAGCTGAATAACCCTACCAAATCTATCTACACTAGCCAATCCTACTCACTTCTCCTACCGGTCTCGGTGATTCGGGATTGATGCTCAAATCTCATCCAAGCTAGTTAAAGTCACTATCGTGCACTTCCATAGTCAGCTAGCGGTTCATGTTAATTACTTCATTCCCGTTAAGAATTACGCATAGAATATGCACAATTGAACTAGAATATCACTAAATTTAAGCACGAATCAACTTGATGAGCCAAACCCTAGTTTATGAACATTAGATAAACTCCTAAACGTGTCAATAGTCTAGGATTACTAAAAATAATAAAAACTAACATTGATTCATTAGATGAAATAAAATACGCATGAAACTAGATTCAATCCGGAAAAAATTATCGTTTACATAACCCTAGGGTCTCGTAATGACGCCTAGTAAAACGTTTAGCTAATAAAGATCAACCAAACAAGGCTCAATAGTTTCTCCATAACAATATTGAGAGAGAAGAAGAAGATATAACATAGGTCTTAAATGGAGGATACTTCCCTTCTTCGTCTTCATCCTCATCCCCATCCCCCTCCTATTTTGCTCCTCTGGTGTTCATGAATATTATTAGAGAGTCATGCCACGATAATGGTTTTTTCTTCTCTCATAAGTTCTCAAGTTGTTTCCAAACAAAAAGATTCTAGAAATATGTCTAAAACAAAAGTTACTGCGCAATCCTACGTCGCACTCATACGAGTGTAGTTCGAGTCATACGAGTGTAATGATCCCACTCGTACGATTGTCTGAGAGGGGTCATACGATTACATGTCTTCCAAACTTAGATATTGGCTACCTTTCTGCACTCGTACGAGTGGATGAATAAGTCCTAGATATTTTTCTTCATTCAACCTGCTCTTTCCTCTCTCGTCTTCCATTCCAAGCATCATCTTGAGTCTTTAAATGTTTCTGAAGCTCGTATTCTCCTCTCCACTTGATCTCCAAGCTATGTTTCATGTCAAAACAACACGAAACAAACCCATGCGTTTAAATGTGACAAAATAATGTAAATAATGTGAGAAACGCCCGGATTATCAAAAATCAACTTTCACCATTTCTTCATGTTCATAATGTGTATCTAACAATATTTACCCGGAAATCACGCAAATGGTAGTGAAATGTGTATGAATTATAACTCTAATACAGATTTATCAAATCCCCCACACTACCTTTTTGAGCGTCCAGAAAAAAATCAATACAGTCCTCACACTACGATTCTCAATCAACCAAATTGCACACAATGTCACTAGCCATGTGACACAAACAGCACAAACACCACTATGCAAATCTACATGAGTTATAAAATGCCACTCAATTATCAAACAATGCAAGGATTGAAGCTAAACATAATATTTTTTTTCTTAGAGATCAGGCAATCTCGCTATCACTAACCAAAATCATCAAGCTCTCATTAGCAATTAACACAACCGCAGCAAGAAATTAAAAGTATGATGATCCTACGCACAAGATCACTGAGGGTCCCCAAACATCCAGCAAAACCAACCTAGATCCGGGCACGTCCTTTAGCTCAGAGGGTCTAGGCATCCTTAGTCTTATGGTAGTCTTTCGTCGCCAAGTCATATAAGGTTTTAAGAGCCTCTAAGCCATTATTGCATTGAATGCTAATTGTCCTAGTGACAGGAGACACAACTCCGTGTCATACGACTTGACTTTAATTTTCCTTAACTGCTCTATTTGGTTAGAATCCAAATTCTCCGCACGAACGGAGGCACATTAGGTTGTTCACCGTATCGAGTCCAAGAGAAGATTTTGATTATTTTTTTTTCATTCTCTTCTAATTCTTTCCACCGTGCATTAGAGCAACTAAGTGTGGGCTTTTTCGATTAGTTCTTGAAACCTCCGTAAGGGATGGTGGTGTACACTCCCTAACTTCACTTAGGCTAGAGCAGGGTACCACATGGAACCAACTATACACGAAGGTCCACCCTAGATTTCAAGAAGCCACAAGTTTCCACAGAAAACAGACTATTCGACTACCCCCAAGACCAAATCCTCCTACCATACTAAAGGAACTATATGTATGCCCAAACTACTTTCCACTTTTCCTAGAATAACTGGGACATCCTTTCGTGAAACCGGTGTGCTAGACACTAAAATTAAGGTTTTCCCCACCACAGTGCTTCCTATTCACAAAGACTATTTCACTTAACTCTCTTCGGTTTCTAGCTTCATCAATTGCCCTTATTCTAAAAAAAATAATTTTTACGGATTTTCTTTTTTTCCTATTTTTTTATTTTTTATCTTTTCATATTTTTTTAGACTCTATATGTAACTATTCAACTCGACTAACCTCATGTTTGGGTAGGGCAACTCACTAATTTAAAAGTGAAAAAAAATGAAAAAATTTAAAACTAGCACAATACGACACTAACACACCATTCTAGCACAATACTACACATGCTACATGTGACAGAGCTATGCAAGACAAAACATGGCTAGTGACAGTAGACACAACCCCCCCCCCCCCACAAATACACACACTTAAGCTTTTCGTTGTCCTCAACGAATTTAGAGATAATGAGGGAGGACTGATAGCTTAAATACGTAGGCGGTGGATTTCAACATTTAACACTTAAAACGTAGAAGTCGAAAGAGTGAGAGATACCTGGGGTGCCCGGACCTACATGGGCACCGCGTCCGCAAAAATGCAACTAGAAGGGGTCTTGTGGACCGTTGACAGTTTTTGGAAAAGGCTCACCTCGCGTCCGGATTCTGATGCGCCTACCAACATTCTCTATCATTCGCATCAAGAAGGGGAACCCGGAGCGTCTTCTGTACTTGTGTCCCTGCACACTGATTGTAATAATTAAAGCAACTCTCTCTCACCCCTCAAAATGGAGAACTAAAAGAAAATATTAAATATAATAGCATCCTCCTCTACATTGGGTTGCTGATAGCGCCTTTTAGGAGCTATATTTCTTCGGCATTTACCACATGTTTGATAGGTTTTTGAGAGTTTTGAGCCTAATATTGTTGAGATGAGCATGATTTGTCACTTGCTCTTTCATATGCTTACTTCTAGTCCAGGCATATTCTTTATGTTGAGTTGTGCTTACCTTGTTGGATTTGATTGCTTGGTGTAGTTGTTGTTGTCTTTGAAAAGAAACAAGGCTATTTTAGTGATGGAATCAAGAGCATGAACTTAGGAACAAAGAAGGGCAAGGAAAGAGGCTCGGAAACCAAAATGGCAAGAAATTGAAGATTCAAGAGCATTAATCCCAGTTCATTTGGGGAAGCCGAAATGCATTTCGGGCCGAAATGATTTCTCTTTTGGGCCAAAATAGGCAGAAGTCATGTGCCGAATATGGGGGAAAAAATGTAATTCTTAAGACTTTAGCTTCCCCACTTCAACCTAAGCAGCAAGGGACGTGAATAGACCATAGTGGTGAGCCACGAACGCTAAGGAGAGCAAGGAGACTTCGTTGGGAGCATCCTCAAGCAAGTCGACGAGCCCGGATCAACGCCATAACCCTATTTTTAGAGTTTGATCTATTTCCTCTCTTTCTCTTGTATGAAATATTCAAAAAATATGTTAACTTTTGTTATGATTAGCTAAACTCATACCTAGGCATCTATGGAGAGCCTATGGTTTATGTTTTGATGATAACTTTTTCGGATTTTGATGAACTTCCATGCTTAAGGTTTGTGATTCAATGAAGATTATTCTAGTTTCTATCATGTTGAGTTCTTCCTTTGACAAGTTAGGACTAAGATGTGTGGTCTTGATTATCTCTTTCTTCATTCAACCATGAATTTGTCTTAATGAAAATCTTAGTAGCCTAATATCTCGTTTATTGTGCTTAATCCTTAATAAGTTAGGAGTCATGACCCAACCTTGCTACTTAACTAGTGAGTGTGTGAAAGCAACTCTACCCTAGTTGGGATGAGTAGACGAGAACATTCTTAATCAATGAGACTGAGAAGTGAGTTGAGTAGGAATGTCTACAAGAGGGTAGATTCGGTAGGAGATAGTGAAGTGTTCATGTGGTGATGGTCTGAGAGGACATTATTCCGTGCACTGTCATTAGCCTGCTAGAACGTATCGGTAGTTAGAGTTGGCCTGAGAGGGATAAATCGATACCGGTGTGTACGACGACAAGAGACCGATAGGTAATTGTCAGTGCCGTTACCCAGCTTAGCTAACTCAGAGTTGTTGTGTTAGAAAATGGAATCCGGAATCGTCAAAACTACCCTAGGTGATCTACAGATTGCCTAGTCTTCTCTCCACTGGTTTAATCTAAATCATTTATTTCGCTTAATTTACTTATAGTTTCTAGTCACTTGATTAAGGGTGACAACACTCCAATTGCAAACATTTTTACCGGTTAGTAAGTAGGTTAAAGTAGTTGTTACACTTAGAAAAGTAAGAACCTTCCCTTGGGTTCTATAACTAAGAGCCCCAAATACTCTGTTATATTACTTGATCGTATACTTGCGCAACATCGCGTAATATAGACGCGTTAGTTGCCTCCTAAGTCGCGCCTGTGATTTAAGGTCGACGGCCCGAAGCGGTTACCTCAACCGAAAAGGATTGTGGAGGCATATTTATCCCTCCACTTCTTCTTCTTCCACCATCTCTTTTTTAATGACTTCAAGTGCACCCCTGTGCTGTGCAGATGGTGGAGAGTTGTATAAGCTGACGCTTTTCATCTTTCAATTTATCTTCTTCATAAACTTCCACAAAGTACTAATGGGATCACATGCATCCTTCTCCATAAATTTATACGAGTGGTACCTCTTTGGTGCTTGATTCTCTTTAATTGGCGCATTTAAGTCATCCAATCCCGCCCCCCCCCCCCACACACACACTTGTTGGTTTCCAATTTCTTAATTATGGCGTGTGTATCATCAATAAAATAGCCAATACGAAAAGAAATAGAACATTTCTCGTTATGCTCTTCCCCATAAGATTCTCAACACACAAGAATTTCCAAATCATCACAGACTTGATTAACATGAGATACGGAGAATTATTCAAAAGTATGAGTAGGGGCTTTTACCTGAATAGGTAGGGAACCAAGTGCCTCATTAGCTTTGTCATCAGCACACCACATGCTTCCAATGTCGGTTTATTCCCATTCATGCCAAGTAAGTGAGGGTGCATGTGGTTTTTGCTCGCAATATGGTAGGTCCTCCCATCTTTGGCACACAGGTCCACCCAAGCCTGAATCAGAGTCTGATTCCTCATAAATGGCAGAGTCCACCAATGGTTCCCGGACACTACAGTCATCGCTTGACTCAAGTATCACTTCTTCAACTGTTGTAGCTTGCGGTACAGAATCTCGTTCTTGATCTATCTTAGCCCAAATTGAATTATGCGTCTCTTGTACAGGTGGAAGCAAATTACGTTCATTCAAGTCATCCTATTGTGGCTCACTGTCTCCTCTTGTGGCTCCCCTGTTGTTGACAATTTCTCTAGTCATTCCCTTATCCTTTCCATCATCTCCCTCACGTATTCCATACCTATGGCTGCATCCTCTTGTGGAACTTATGTAACCACAGGCAAAAAATTGGAGCACACTTGGATGTCCACCATAATACAGCGTCGTTCTTCCATAATTGCTGATGAGTCTTCTTGGTGCTGATGAAGCTGGGGTGGATGAAATATGCATGCGTCTTCATACTTTTAATATTTCTTGCATTTATAGCACCAAATCACTTAGCATGTTTCGTCTATGTGCCAAAATTTTCATTTACCACATAAGTAGGGGTACTCAAATATCCCATCATAATCATTGTCGCTCTGCATGCTCATTATGTCTCCTACTTCCTGCGTCCCTGTGTAAACAAACTCACAAGATACCCGTGAAGCATAGAGATAGAGAATAAAACAAAATAAAAATAAAATGAAATTACTCTAAACTAACTACTAACTAAATAATATACTGTTGTCCCTGGAAACGGCACCAAAAACTTGACGCGCATTACTAGCGCGTTTTACACAAGCTCACGGTCAAGTAATATAGGGGTGGTATTTCAACCCCGAGTTATCGATCCTACGAGGAAAGACTCGAGACTATTTAGTTAGTTGATTAGTTTAAAGTACGATAATAGGAGGAAATTTGAGCGTTAAGACAGTTCTTCAGCCACAAACAAGTGACTGAAATTCAAATAAATAACTACACTAACATTTTTTTTAATAAAGAAGCAAGTAGAAACAAGACGATCTCTAGATCACCTAGGGTTGTTGACGATATTTGGATTATCTGAGTAACATTTAAAATCTATCCTAATAAATCTGGGTAATAGTCTATGACAAACTCATGTCGGTCTCATGTCTATTTACGCTCGGTTGACTACACTCTCCTCTCGGTCTCATGTTGTCTACCGATCCGTTCTAGCAGGTCATCTACTGGTACGTTAACGGGTCATGTCGGTCCACCGTTTCATGAAACAACTAAATAATCCTACCGAATCTACCCACACCAGTCAATCCTACTCACTTCTCCAACCAGTCTCAATGATTGGGATTTGATGCTCGTATCTCATCCAAGCTAGTTAAAGTCACTGTCGTGCACTTCACTAGAGAAATAACAGTTCTGGTTAATTACTCCATTCCCGTTAAGAATTACGCATATAATATGCAAAATTCAACTAGAATATCACTAAATTTAAGCATGAATCAACTTGATGAGCCAAACTCTAGTTTAAGAACGTTAGATCTTCTCCTAAACGTGTCAATAATTTGAGATCACTAACAATAATAAAAAACTAACATTGATTCAACAAGATGAAGTCAAATACGCATGAAACTAGATTCAATCTGGAAAAAGTATCGTTTACATAACCCTAGGCTCTCGTAGAGACGCCTAGAAAAACGTTCAGCTAAGAAAGGTGAACCAAACAAATCTCAATAGTTTCTCCACAACGAGATTGATAAAGAAGAAGAAGCAGAAGAAGATAGAACCTAGGTCTTCAATGGATGAGACTTCCGTTCTTCATCTTCATCCTTGTCCCCCTCCTATTTTACTTCTCCTGTATTCATGAATATTATTAGAGATTCATTCCCTAATAATTATTTTTTATTTTCCCATACGTTCTCTAATTAATTCCAAAAGAAAAGCTTCTAAAAATACGTCTAATACAAAAGTTACTGCACAATTCTACGCCGAACTTGTAAGAGTGTACTTCCAGTCGTACGAGTGTACTGATCCCACTCGTACGACTGTCTGAGAGGGGTTATATGATTGCATTTCTTCCAAACTTTGATTTTGGTTCGTCTTTCTTCACTCGTACGAGTGGTTGAATATGTCCTAGCTCTTTTTCTTCATTCTTCCTGCTCTTTCCTCTCTCGTCTTCCATTCCAATCATCATCTTGATTATTGCAATATTTCCGAAGCTCGTATTCTTCTCTCCACTTGATCTCCAAGCTAAGTTTCATGTCAAAACAACACGAAAAAAACCATGGCGATCAAATGTGACAAAATGACGTAAAATAATGTGAGAAAGGGACGAATTATCAAGTATGGGTCAAACTTATACGTTCACCATTTACTCATGTTCATAGTGTATATGTCACAATATTTATCCAGAAATCACGCAAAACGATTGTAAAATGTGTATGAATTATAACTCTAATACAGAGTTATCAGATTACCATCTTCGACAGCGATAGTCGCATCTCGATTGTACTTAGCAAAATCTGTAATGCTATACTGACGAGTACTTGCTAAATTTTTCCTCCCTAGCAATTTAGCTTTACTTTTAGTTCTTGTCATGGGAGTTGGGGGAGCTGCTTTCTGAGTAACTTTTGGATTGCGTCTTGGGTGTTTAGTTTTCCTCTTAACTTCTGCATCTATTGCATCTGCTGGAGACTTATCAGATGCTTTCGTTTTCTTTGAATTATCATCAGATTCGATGATCGAAAGAATGAAAGCTGTAAATTCAGGTCTAATTCGCCTCTTCGTTGCATTTTCCATTTCCATAGTGGGCATTAAGATTTCATTATTTCATTGCTTGATTTTAATATCATTGATAATGTCCTTGCCGCGTTCACCATATTCGCATCTTCTAAAATAACACTGCAAGAAAACAAAATACATTTTAATGCTCAAAAACCTTATGACTAAAATGCTTACTTCATATTAAATTTACCTTGTAGAAGTTATCATTGTATGCGTTTCGTTCTTGATAAGAATTCTTCCTGACAATATTGATCTTCTCATGCAATATCAAATCAACACACATATGTTTTTATTTGTCCAAGAGAGAACTGTAGCCATACTCAGACGAACCTCTACAGCAAAATGACCTGAAAGGATAATCGCCTTTGCGAATGGCAGGAGCTTTACTAGGTTGAATCTGAATGGATTTTGCAAGCTTGTGAATATGCGTAATCCAAAAATCACCCACTTAGGCGTTCTCTCTCCTCGCCTTTCCCCAAATGGTTGAGTAAAAAGGATAATTGCAATCAATTGAGAAGTTTCCGTAGATCAATATCTTATAACGATACCGCTTTATAGAATCAGGCCAAAAAAGAGGTGCTACAGCATCAAAGCCTAATTGAGGGCTTACTCGAATGGGATCCTAATCGACAGTTATGAGTTCATAACTTAAGCACTCATCAGCATATTCTTACAAAGCAGGCAATGATCCTCTGGCGCACCAGTTTATAAATCTGGAATACAATCTTCATTCTATAGTGATATGATTAGTAGTGAAAACTTTGTCAGCGGGAGGATAAATATCTGCATGTGAGACAATGTCGTCCAAATTCTTGACATAAGGTCTGAATTCGAAATAACTTTTTCATCGCATATCAAAGACTAAGTGAATCGAAATCCTTTTGTTTCATACCAACGCCACGCTCGAGGACAAAGAACACTTTTTGTCGCCTTGGGTCCCTCCCACAGTCTTACTCTTGTCGGAATCGGTGCATACTGAGGCCATCTCTCGAATACCCACATTGTCAGAAAAGCGACATTGACATATGTTAACACATCAACTCTGTCATGCGACTGTTCAAGATGACTCAAATCCAGATCCAATCGATGATATAAAGAACCTTAAAACTATATTTTGGCCAAGAGAAATACAAACTGAAAGTGTGAGAACATGGTAGAAGACTCCATCATGAGGATGGCCATCTGTCAAATATCTTGACAACCATACACAAAGAAAACCACACAATATGTATGCATAACCTTTAACCTCTACAGAAATATCTGCCTTTGGATTATCCTTCTTTATTTCTGAAGTAACGTTTTTGATAGACAGTAATGTAGGCAGCAATACAGGATCAATACTCTATAAGGGGGGTGGGGGTTGAATAGATTATGGAAAATTTTTGTCAAGAGTGTGGTTTCAAAGAATTTTGTACAAAGCAGAGAGTATTTCAAGGCCTTGAAATGAGTTTCAAGTCCTCAAAATCAAAACAGATAATAGAAAAGTTTGCTGATAGTTTTCAAGGCCTTGAAATGGATTTCATGTCATTAAACAGATAACCTGTTTTGAAACATTAAACAAATAAGTATAGAGCATAAAGTAAAATGCTACAGACACGAGTATTTATAGAGTTCAGTCACATGGACCTACGTCTCTACCTCAGGGACTTAATCTCTGCAGGATTTTCAACTCAATTCTTATTAATTAAAACCTAAGCCCTAGATCTCAAGCACAGAGATTTCCCTTACTATGATACAACTTGTGGTTCTCACTAACCTATCTAGTACCTGATCTAGCTAACTGATTCAACTAGAATTCTCTATTGTTTACTTGAACAACTCACGAGAATATGATAAGAGAAGTATTATCAAAATGATATACAAATTAAGCACTGAAAGAAGAAAATATGCAGTGATCTTCCGATGATTGGATCGAGTGAACTTAATCTCCTTCTTTGTTGATTGTCAATCTTTGAGAGAGTTTGAGTGTCTCTATAAATTTCTGTCTCGAATTCGCTCAGCAATTCTGCCTCATATGTTGCTAGTTTGAAATGCAGATTTGTAGGATCCTCTGGAAACAGATTTTTCTAAAATCATGCAACATATCTTGACTTCTCTAACAGCTCTTCCCAATGGCTAGTTGCCCAGTATCCTCAAAGATACTAACTTGATATTTTATCTGAGAGTGTTAGGAAAGTCCAGGCAAGATTTCACAACCACATAATCAATTTGACAACTCTATTTCCTTTCCTGCAAACACACAGATTAGGAAATAGTTCCTGCAAAATAGATAACTAATTAACACAACAAAAACTAAGTCAAAAAGAGAGATTAGCAACAATTTTGGGTATTATATTGGTTTGTCTTTTATCATCAAATAGGACATGATCAAGCACCGAAGATCAGGGATCATATTAGAATGAAAAACTACCCCTAAGTTCATGACACATACTTTCAATATGTTTTCAAACCTTTGAAAGTTGTTTCAATGCCTTGAAACAGTGCAGTTTCAAGCCTTTTAAACATTACAATATCCCCCTTGATGAAAAACAAAACCTCTATTCTGTTCAGAACTGGTTCTTCTGCAAAAATTAAACATTAGAGCATAGCAGAAAAGTCATGATATTCATAGATAAAATAGAATTAAACTGAAATAGAATTAAACACAGTTAAGCATAAAAAACATCCTACTGATCTAAACCAGATCTCTAAACCAACAAAGTACCAAATAAACACCTATATTTCTCCGCCTTTTTTACTTTCATCAAAAAAGAATGAGAAAAATGTTGGATCAAAGTTTTTCAAAGATTAAAAAAACTGTTTTGAAATATAGAAACTTAAGAATTTGAAGAGAGATTCAAGCCCTTCAAAAATAAGAAAGAAGAGGCTAGAATCGAGGGGTTGGATCTCCATCTCCCTTTGGCTCAGCATCCTCTTCCCCACTGTCTTCTTCATCTTCCTCATCTTCATGCTGTTCTTCTTCTTGAGCAACTTCTCCACCTATGCCAGCAACCACTTCTTACTCAAAAAGCTCTGCAGTAGTTACTATCTCTGGAATTTTTGCTTTCTTCTTCTTCTTCTTCTTCTTCTTCTTCTTGAGATCCTTCATCAACATTCTTGACTCTGGAATTTCTTCACTCCCTTGCTCATGTCCTTCATTACCTTGTTCTTGAGTAACCATTTTCCCAGTGTCCTTTACCCCTGCAGCCTCATCTTGAGTAGTATGCTCACTCAATAAGTCCTTTGTTGATCCAGCCTTCTTTGATCCTTCTGCAGCTTGTGAAAATTCTTCTTCTCCATGGATCAAATTGATGCTCTTGAAGATACTCTCAAGCATGTACCTCACTTGTTTGAACTGAGTCCCAAAATCATGCTGATTTTGCTTGAACTCATCCATATCATTATCTAGGACATCAAGCCTTTGAAGCACAATGGAAATGTATTGAGACTGTGAGGGTAGGACTGAAGTAGCGGTCTAGGCTTTGGGTTTTGGAAACTTCTTGGATTGAAGCTCTTCTGTAGACAAGTCAGAGTCTAACTTCCAAGCTCCCTCACTGGTTTTCATGATTCCAATCCTATGAAAAGATTTCATCAAGCATACCAAAACCATTAGTAATAGTCTCTTCTATGTCATTTGGAATTTGAAGGTATTGGAAGAAAAGTGATAACAGGTTGGCATAAGGAAAAGGATGCTTTCTTTCCTTAGTCTGGGAATAAAGCATGTGTTCCATCACGGTAAAGGTAGATCAATCTCATACCCATGCATAATCAAGTACATCAAGTATAACACCCTGTCAGACAACAACTCTTTTGAATTTTCCGTAGGCACTAAACACCTCATCAAGATGGTAAATAAAATTTTAGCTTCAACAATTAGCACAGTGTGTGTTAACTGCTTTGAGGAGGTAGCAGCGTTGGGTTAAAAGAACTCTTTTCTAGCCAGCTTAAAGGCTTCACTTTTATTGGGGTAGTTGTTTGTGTTATACTTCTTGGGACAACCTAAAACAATGTCAAACTCAGAATGATCTAAGTCCATCTCTACACCAGCCACTTTAGTTGAAATTACCAACTTTAGAGTCTTGATTTTCTTCATTTTCAGATCAAAGAGCCTAGTGAGCCTAGGGTAGGCAACTTTTGGAGGATTTTGAATTTTCCAAAGAGAAATCTTATTCAACCTTATAATGCACTCCAGATTCATGCTATTCAACATGTTGACACTAATCATGCTACATTAGGCTATAGGTCTAGAGGCAAAACCATCTAACCACATTCCTCTTGCAACATTACTAACAAACCATTTGCTAGAAATACCAGGTTTCTTACTTGGAGATGTGTGCTTCTCATAATAGATATATAGCTCCTATCCAGTGTCCTTCTTTGGCTCTTCATCTGTAGACTTACCTTTTCCTTTGTCAGCTTTTGTAGGCTTCTTTTTCTTCGCCTTCTTAGGGCTAGCAATCTGTTCATCTGGTTGTTTCTCAAGAGAAGATGGATTTGTCTTCTTCTTATTGCTAGAAGTTGGAGTCTGATCCTTCCTTGTCTTCTTATTTGGAGGAGAAGGATCCCTTTCTGCACTTGGAGTTCTGGAGCTCGACTCATCACTTAGGGTTTGAACCTCTTCTTCAGCAGTATTTTTCTTCTTTTCAGAACCTTTTTTAGGACCTCTAGCCATCTTAATTCTTTTAGACGTTCTTATTGAGCTCATTAGGGTTTGAGGGTATTAGAATAGAGAGGCAGGAGTGATACGAGAGAGAGAGAGAGAGAGAGAGAGAGAGTGAGAGATAAAGGAGAAGATAAATACTGAAGAGTTCGAGTTTGAAAGGGAAACAAAATATTTCTAAATCTTTTAAGAAGTGCGGTTTCAGTGAAATTCAAATTTGTGTGTGACGTGGGAAAGAAAATAATATTTTACTAATTTGAAAAGAAAATACTTTATAAAGGTAAAAGCAATATTGAGTAATTATCCGCAGAGATAATACCCAACATTGAAGGCCCAGTTTGTTGACTATGAAGCATACAGACTTATTTTTCAAGGCTTTGGAAAGGATTTCAAGGCCTTGAAAAGCTATATTGCTCAAGCAGATAAAATCAAGGATTTGAAAAGAGTTTCAAACCTTTGAACCGCATAGTACGTACCATATACTCCCCCTTAACCAAGGCTTCCTTATTTAGCATGCCCAATTCTAATCTCAGGGCTGTGGATCTTTCTTCTGGGAGTGTTTTAGTGAAGATATCTGCCAATTGCATGTTAGTAGACACAAATTCAAGAGTAACATCACCTTTCTCAGCATGATCTCTGATGAAATGATGTCTAAATCTATGTGTTTGGTCCTTGAGTGCTGAACTGGATTCATTATAATTGATATAGCACTGGTGTTGTCACGTTTGATAGGTATATCTCTGAAATCAAATCCAAGGTCTCTCATTCGCTGAGCTATCCAAAGGACTTGTGTGCAACGAGCTCCAACCACTATGCATTCAGCTTCTGATGTTGATAAAGCTACCGCGTTTTGCTTCTTTGAATGTCAGCTGATCAGGGATGATCCATGAAATTGACAACACCCTAAAGTGCTTTTTCTGTCAACTTTATATCCTGCAAAGTCAGCATCTGAATAGCCACACACAGAGAAATTAGATTGTTTAGGATACCATAGCCGTAAGTATTTGGTACCATTGAGATATCTAAAAATTCTTTTGACAGCAAGCAAGTGTGATTCTTTAGGATCAGCTTGAAACCTAGCACACAAACACTAAGCATGATGTCTGGTCTACTTGCAGTGAGATATAGCAATGGAACAATCATACCTCTATACTGTTTCTGTTTCTTACCAGATTAATCTTTGTCTAAGGAAAATGTAGAGATCATAGGAGCTTCAGCTACCTTGGAATGAGACATATTATACTTGTTTTTCAATTCCTTGGTGTACTTGTTTTAATGCAGAAAGATTCATTTCTTCATCTGATGTACACGAAGTCCAAGAAAGAAATTCAATTCTCCTATCAAGCTCATCTCAAATTCCTAGCAGACAAGACTTGAGAAATCCTTTCAAAGAGAATCATTAGTAGCCCCAAACAGAATGTCATCAATATAAACTTGAATTGCTAGAATGTCTTTCTCACGAGTCTGTATGAAAAGGGTTTTATCAACTAATCCTCTTTTGAAATCTTTTTCATGTGAAAACTTTGACAGTCTTTCATACCAAGCCCTTGGAGCTTGTTTCAAACCATAAAGAGCTTTATCAAGTTTATAGACATGATCCGGAAACTCATCATATTTAAAACCAGGAGGTTGAGCAACATAAAATAATTCTTGAAAATATATTCATTTAGAAAGGAACATTTGAGATCCATTTGAAAGAGTTCAATATTCTTGTAAGATGCAAATGCAAGTAACATTCTATTTGCTTCTGACCTTGCAACAGGAGGAAAAGTCTCATCGTAATCAGTAACTTCTTCCTGGATGTAGCCTTGAGATACAAGTCTTGATTTGTTTCTGATTAACTTGCCATTCTAATCTAATTTGATTCTGAATACCCACCTTGTGCCAATGATAGACTGTTCTTTAGGAGGAGGAACCAGATTCCATACCTTGTTCCTCTCAAATTCATTGAGTTCGCTTTGCATTGCAATGATCTAGTCTGCTTCTTGTAATGCTTCCTTCACATTCTTAGATTCTACAAGAGAACCAAAAGCATTAAAAGCACACAAGTTCTTCAATTGAGACCTTGTTTATGTACTAGTGGATGGATCAGATATAATGTTATCAACTGGATAAGATGAAAGATATCTGAATCTCTTCCTTGGTGTCCATGGTTCAGGTTCTCCAGGAAGCTTTTCAAGTCTGTGAGAGATTGAGGGAGTGGCTTGTCCACTTTGATTTACTTGATGTTCTTTTTCAAGGCTTTGAGACTCACTTTCAAGGCCTTGAAAATTCCTTCTGTTTTGTTTCAAGCTTTCCTTAGAACCATGCGATGTCTCTGCTTCATCCTCTGACTCATGCTTGTTTAAATTCAAGTCTGCAAAACTTTCACTCAAAAACCATCATAGCTTTCATCAAAAATTTACATGTACACTTTATGCAACAAGCTTGGTTCTCTTATTATAAATTCTATAAGCTTTCCTAGTCAGTGAATAAAGAAGAAAGATCCCTTCATCACTTCTGGAATCAAACTTGCTAAGATTATCCTTACCATTGTTGTGAAAAAAACAAGTGCAGCCAAAAGGTTTGAAGTATGAGATCTTTGTCCTTCTTCCTTTGGAAATCTCATAAGGGGTCTTCTTCATGGTAGACCTAATCAGGCACCTGTTAAGTATATAATTGGCAGTGTTTACAGCTTCTGCCCAAAAGGATTTTGGCAATTTCTTCTCCAGAAGCATTTTCCTTAACATGTCTTCAACAGTCATGTTCTTTCTTTCAACAACACCATTTTGTTGAGGAGTTCTTGGAGCAAAATAGTTGCGAGAGATGCCATACATAGCACAAAATTAATCAATCTCAAGTTGGTCAAATTCTCTACCATGATCACTTTAATTGAAGAAATAGGCAGGGTTTTTAGGGTTTGAAGCTCTTTAAAAAGCTTTGAAAATTCTGTCAGAGCTTTAGATTTATCTCTAAGAAACATTACCCAAGTAAATCTAGAAAATAATCTACAATAACTAGCATATATTTCAGACCGTTTGGAGTTGGAGTTCTCATAGGAAAAAAAAGATCCATATGAAGTAATTCAATGGGTCTAGTAGTACTTACAAAGTTCTTTGGCTTGAATAAACTTCTTGTCTGTTTACCTTGAGCACAGGCTTTGCACACCTTTTCATCCTTGAACTTGATAGAAGGTAGACCTCTTACCAGGTCCTTATAAACTAATGTTTTCAACGTGTGCAAACTAATGTGTCCAAGCTTTATGTACCAAAGCTTTAATTCTTCTTTCAAGGCCTTGAGTCACTTCAAACTTTCTCCTGCAACTTGGTCATTACATAGAAAATAAATATTATTTGATCTGGGAGCAGTGTGAGTGCAATTGCCTGATTTTTCATCCTGCACCACACATTTTTCCTTATCAGAGATGAAATTATTACCTTTTTCACATAACTGTGATACACTAAGCAGATTAAACCTAAGACCATCTACTAGATATACATATGAGATAGAATTTTTAGAACTATTACCAACATTTCCTATACCAATGATGTTAATTTGCCTTTGTCACCAAGTGTGATTGTTCCTCCTGCACGTTCATTTAATTCAAAAAAAAGGAACTCTTACCACTCATGTGTCTGGAGCAACCACTATCCATGATACATTGTTGTTCTTTGCTCTTGATGACAGCCTGCAAACACCATTCACTGCCTTACCCAGCTGTTAGACCAAGTGTGGAATTTAGATTCATATTCAGGGTCAACCATATTGGGTGGTCTAACCCCTTTAGGAACCCAAATCTGTTTAACTTGTCCCTTGATTTGAACTGGAAAAGTGTTCCTCATGATGTGAGGGTCACTTCTTCTAAAGGGACAAGTAATCTTGACATGACCAATTTTGTTACAGTAATGACACTTAGGTAAAGTTCTGCTACAAGCCTTCATAAATATGGTATTGTTATTTCTGGAAAAATTGGGATTGTAACCAATACTAGATTTGTGAACAAAATTTGAGCTTCCTCCAAGAATCAGGTTTATGTTGTGTTCTGAGACACCAATCTTGGTCATAACAATCTTAGAGTCTTGAAGTTTCTCAGTTAGCGTAGTTATTTGTTCCTCCAATTAATCAAACTGATTTCGTAGAGCAGCAATACTATCACTCAAAAGAGAGTTCTCAGTGACTCCTTCCTTGACTTGAGTTTTCAAGTCTGCGATGCTGTTTTCCAAAGCTTTGAAATTCCTACCAGATTTTTTCTGAGAAATTTCAAGATCCTGATTTTGATAAACAAGATGCAGATTTTATTTTGCTTTCTCATGAACGTTTTCTTTCAAAGTATATATTTCTTTGAAATAGTCCTCTTCCTTTAAAAGCATTGTTCTAAGATAATCAGAGAGGACATCAGTTGGTTTTGAAATCAAAAATTTTACCATTACCTCGATGTTATTTTCATAACTTTCATCATGCTTGGACATAGGGAAGAGTTAGACTTGTTTTTCCTCAGATTCAGAGTCACATGAAGAGTCCGAATCACTCGAAGAAGCTATCATAGACTTCTTCCTTCTGTCATGGTATTTCTTCTGAAAGTGTTTGCTTTTCTTGTATGGAGAGTATCTTATCAAATGTCCTGCATCACCACACTCAAAGCGATTCATTACTTTAGGCTTATTACCATGAGAGGAAGATTTGCCTCTGTAGTCTCTGCTACTGGAGGATTTTTGTTTATCCCTGCTGAAGTCTTTGTTTCCAAAGTTCTTTTTCTTCTTGAGAATTCTAGTCAAGGCTTTGGAATAAGAGTAAAGGAATCTTCATCATCATCTTCTTATTTTTTAAGGCTTTGAGATGGTTCACTCTCCTTAGCCTTGAGAGCTAAATTCTTGACACTTTCTGGAAGTTCTCCATCAACTTCATTCATGGAGATCTCATGTGTAAGCAGCTTTCGCTGCAAGTCATTAAGTTGAAGGCATGATAGATCTTGAGCTTCTTCAATGGCAGTAGTCTTTGGTTCCCATTTGGATTTAGGAAGACTTCTCAATATCTTCCTTAATTTTTCTTCACTGGAGAAGGATTTCCCTAATGAATTGAGATTGTTGACAATATATGTAAGCCTCTGGAACATGTCTTTGATGGATTCATCTCCATTTATTTTAAACATTTCATATTGTTTATGGAATATGTTGATCTTTGTCTGCTTGACTTGGCCAGTTCCTTAAAAAGTCACCACAAGTTTATCCCGTGTTTCCTTAGCAATTTTGTATCCTGAAATCCTGTTGAATTCATCTACACTCAAAGCACCATATAAGAGACTCATAGCTCTGTAACTTTTAGAAAAAATTTCTAACTCGGAAGCAGAAAGTGAATCACCATTTTTGGGTCATAATCCCATCTTTCTCTGTGTAGAATGTATGAGGACCATTCTATATGATATTCCACAACTCTATATCTTGATCAATGATATATATTTTCATCAAATCTTTCCAGTGCACAAAGTTGTCACCACATAATAAAGGAGGTCTATTAGAAGCTCTTCCCTGAGAGAAACCATCATCACCTACAATACTCATCATCAAAAGATTGTTAGATCTATGCAGTGATACAAGCTCTTATACTAATTGAAATACAGTAATGTAGGCAGCAAAACTGGATCAATACTCTAGAAGGGGGTTGAAAAGATAATGGCAACTTTTGTCAAGAGAGCGGTTTCAAAGAATTTTGTAGAAAGCAGAGAGTATTTCAAGGCCTTGAAATGAGTTTCAAGTCTTCGGAATCAAAACAGAGAGAAGAAAAGTTTGCTGATTGTTTTCAAGGCCTTGAAATGGATTTCAAATCCTTAAACGGAAAATCTGTTTTGAAACTTTAAACAGGTAAGTATAGAACAGAAAGTAAAATGCTAGAGACACAAGTATTTACAGAGTTCAGTCACTTGGACCTACGTCTCTACCTCAGGAAATTAATCCATGCAGGATTTTCAACTCAATTCTTATTAATCAAAAGCTAAGCCCTAGATCTCAAGCACATAGATTTCCCTTACTCTGTTACAACTTGTGGTTCTCACTAACCTATCTAGTACCTGCCCTACATAACTCATTCAACTAGAATTCTCTATCGTTTACTAAAAAAACTCACGAGAATATGATAAGATAAGTATTATAAATTTGATATACAAATAAAGTACAGAAAGAAGAACATTGAGAACCACTGACGCAGTTGAGTATGCAGTGATCTTCTGATGAATTTGAGTGAAATGAATCTCCTTCGTTGTTTCTTGTCAATCCTTGAGAGTGTGAGTGTCTCTGTAAATTTATGTCAAGAATATTCTCAGCAATTCTGCTAGAATTCTCTATCGTTTACTAAAAAACTAACGAGAATATGATAAGATAAGTATTATAAATTTGATATACAAATAAAGTACAGAAAGAAGAACATTGAGAACCACTGACGCAGTTGAGTATGCAGTGATCTTCTGATGAATTTGAGTGAAATGAATCTCCTTCGTTGTTTCTTGTCAATCCTTGAGAGTGTGAGTGTCTCTGTAAATTTATGTCAGGAATATTCTCAGCAATTCTGCCTCTTATGCTGCTAGTTTGAAATGCAGATTTGTAGGATCTTCTGGAAAAAGATTTTCCTAAAATCATGCAGCATAATTTGACATCTCTAACAGCTCCTCCCAACGGCTAGTTGCTCAGTATCATCAAAGATACTTATGAGATATTTTATCTGAGAGTGTTAGGAAAGTCCATGCAAGATTGCACAAACACATAATCAATTTGACAAGTCTATTTCCTTTCCTGGAAACACGCAGATTAAGAAATAGTTCCTGCAAAATAGATGACTAATTAACCCTGCAAAAACTAAGTCAAATAGAGAGATTTGCAATAGTTTTGAGTATTATATTGGTTTTTCTTTCATCATCAAACAGGGCATGATCAAGCACATTAGATCAGGGATCATATTAGAATGAAACGCTCCCCCTAAGTTCATGCCACATACTTGCAGTATATTTTCAAACATTTGAAAGTTGTTTCAAGGCTTTGAAAAAGTGCAGTTTCAAGCCTTTGAAACATGCTGAACTTACACTTTTGTTTTGGGAATTCACGGTTAAAATCCGTAATCCACCTTGGTCAAACATTTTTGGCACCAGATTTAAGAAACAAGTGTGTGTCCGCAGGAGTACTTGAGACCCACCTCGATTATGTCTTCATAACTTCTGAAACGCATTCTGTCATTTGCTCGAAAAGAGCAACTTCTTCAGAAGTATTCAAAGGGGATAAAGGATCTACATTTCCCATGGAAGGAAGTTCAAGGAGCATTTCCACATCTACGAGGGTAGGTGCAGCTTCAAGAGTTTCAAAGTTGAATGTATGGGTTTTGTTTTAATACCTCGAAAAAAAGTTCATCAACATATCACCATCGCGCTTGAGATTTGACCCTGTGGTTGCATTTATAGCATCCTATACACCTTGTGGAGTTAGTATAGCCTCATGATGTTCCAAACTATGTTCATTCCATTCATCCATCCAATCTAATTTCTCAACGAATGTTTGATGGCTAATCTCAGTGTAGGTATATAAACCAGCTTCAAGACAAAGCCTATCTACCTCATTGATGTTAACAAGATCCCAGTTATCTCTTGATGGTTGACATGTCAACAGCAGAGGTTTTCTGGGGATTTTGGAATAGTTGTGCCTTTGACAGTAGCGTCATAATAATCTTCAACATTAAAGTAGGGAGCTTTACACCATAACTCTTTGGGGAGTTCTGGTACATCTTCTGGTTTCTTAGATGCTTTTGTTCTAGCCATATCTATTATACCAGTAATGCATGCAAAAAAAGAAGATTTTAAGTAATTTCGAAGAACAAGAGCAAACCCAGTTTGGTAAAATTGCTTGATTTTAGGCTTCTATTATGAAACAAGTACTATCAATTGACTTTATTTACTAACCTTGACTTGCTATATGATCTTGAAGACAAAGATTGAGAATAGTGAAAAGCATATTGATTTCATCGATCTGCAATTGAAGATCTTGGTCTCTGAACATAAGCTCTCGGCAACAATGACGTAGAGTAATGACAAAGAACTGATAATTATGAGAAGTATTTTGAGTTCACACGACCCTTCAACTAGCTCTTACCTCGGTAACTGTGGAGAACGTGTAAATGTGATTTTTACCTATGTCACACTAAGAACTCCATTAAAGACCTAGGAAACGACTCTACAGAGACCTAGGCAATGATGGCGATTTCGGGGGCTAGGGTTTCTGAAGAAATTTGAATTGTTCGAATTTATGCATGAGATACACGTGCGGTCAGTTTTGCGCCTAAATACCACGACACGTGTGGTACATGCGCAAAAGGGGCTAATGTAGATAGTGCATGCCAGTTACAACAACTACATTCCACGTGGTAGATCTATTGCTACTCCACCATTATTCTGTACTTGTCATATGGGGCTGTGAGACAGGGTCCCACCCACATGAATCACGGGAGTCAAGGAGTCTAAGTGGCTTAGAGGCTAGAGTAAGGATCGTCGCATGTGAGTGAAAGTTATACTCGCGTGTGACCCTCATCATTTATCTGTGAGACTTGCGAATCACACACCTATATATACGGTCGACCGTACACGTGCAAAGCAGTTATATAACTGTCGCATAAGGTTATATAACTCCTTGTAAATGTTTTCGTAGTACCTCTATATATAGGAGTGTTGTCCTCTATTCTTGGTTCAGATCTTTTGGCTATCACACCTTCGTACCGTCTCTCTCTCTCAGGTCACTGACAAGGCTTACTCTCATCCTTGCTTGCTTAACTCTTTGTTCTTCATTTGTATTTTGTGTTTTTTCTTATCTCTTACAGGTACACAACCTGATCTATCCATCAGTATCCCTTGCATACACCTGCCTAGTATCCTGATCAGCTCTCTTGATTCTCCATCCCGACAATCACGACACATATGGATGTATAAATACTATTGATATATGTCCCCATTAGAGAGAGGTACAATCCAAGTGCAGTATCAACCTAGCTGTCCATTCCAGAATGACAACTTATCCCTTGAAGGCTCAGTCTTATCAGTATAGTCCCGGACAGTTCCTTAACCTCTCTGTTAAACCTGATTGGCCAGTCTTATGAGTTACTAAATCTCCAAATTCTCTTAGTAAGTCACAGGTTCCAACTATCTGCACTTAAGTCCCCAGAGTTTAACTAGCTTGCACTTAATCTCATGTTACAGTCTAATTAGTCACATTCAAGTCCTAATGAACATAATTAGATTTCATCTGCCGTAAAATTGTCACATAGAAATGGGGTCATATACTGCACCAGAATTTGAGTGTTTGATTGAAGCAACTAAGAAGTTACTGTTTTACCCCTCATAGCCAGTCAACTGAACTAGGATTTTCAGAGAGTCAAAATTGGTCAAACTTGACCCTTAGATCAGAAGTGTTGTTACAAGAGTCTTTCGTGAAATACTCTTAGGTCACATGATTATAATAGTGCCCTTACTCTTAAGATCAAAGTTCTGGATAAGTTCGTTACTTTAACATATACTTTAACACACCCAAAGTGGGTTAATGGCTTCCTTAGATGTCCAAACCATTTATCTCAAGTAAAATAGATTCACTATTAGGTTCAAGATAATTGAGTCTCAAAGTTTTAATTATTTACAAATAAGCCCCTGAAGTTTAACAAAATTACAAAAGATCCATAAACACTCGAATTGGTCAACATCAACCAGAAATGGCTTATTTTAACCCCAAGTTCCCATATATTTCATATAGATTGCTCAATGTCATTGATTTCGTATTGACACATCTTTTAACTGAAATTACAATTTTGCCCCTCCCCTACAGTTTGGTCCAACTGAAACTTCCAAAAGGCCAACTTTGGTCCAATATTGACATATGGTCTCAAAAGGATGTTTTGAGAAAATTTTCTAAAGATTGTGGAAGCTAGAGCGGTCATTTAAATAGGCATTTAAGAAAGTCATTGTTTGAGTGAATTAGGGCCGCACAGTCAACTTCAGATCTGATTTGTGATTATTAGGAATATTCTGGGAAATATGAGATTACGGTATTGTAGCTGGCTGTTCAAAAGTTCCATATTATATTCAAGTTCCTGCAAATTCCCAGTATCCAAAGAGAAAACGCGGGTTAAAGTTGGGTAAAAACTTAGTTTCTATATAAAAAATTTGGCGTTCTTATTAGTGAAGAACAGTCACAGGTAGCTGTTTTGAGTCTACATTCTGGAAGTTTGAGATTCAGTTATGGGGCATGCATCATATGGTTTTGAAGTTCTCAACACCATCTCTAGGAAGAAGATCAAACAGATTGTCAATCCAGCAAGGGAGGAGAAAGAAATTTGGTTGCAAAGTTGGTAGGAAAACATGTTCTGAAAAACATGCACATGAAGCTCATCCTATGCAGCAACTTCAAGCTCAAAATGGAGAATTTACCGGTTAATTTGAGCCAATAGAGTTGTATATGATCTACTGTGAACATTTAGGTTCAATTCTCAAATCATTTGACTTAGATTTGAAAAATTTACAGCCTATACAACCTAACAAGAAACATTAAGATTATGAAGACTTGCCGAGAACTTGTAGCTAGGTGGCCTCTTTCGTCTGATTTTCATGATTCTTAGATAGGTCAAATTGAGAAAAAACAACTAGGAAATGTAGCACAGTAACCAAAGATCACATAGCACCAAGCCACTCATAAATTGATTCAGAATTGAAGGAGTTAGAGCCATGTTTTCAGGGTACAACATTCGCCAAAAAAAAAACTATTCAAATCCTTTTCTAGACATGATATGGGTAGGTTTGCACAATCTAGAATTGTTGTCGAGGTCCTAGGGGTCACCGTGGTGCATGTTACATCAAAAACGGAGAAGAAATAAGGTATTTACATCATCCCCATCGTGTATTGTGTTTTCCGGCGACAGGACAAGATTCTGGCAAAGCTCCCCCATGATTTCTTTGAGTTTTTTGAAGTTTCTGAGCTAGGAAAATGGTCCCTTTGGTTATTAGAAACCTCCATTACGCACCCTAGAGGCCTAGACACCCCGAGACGGAAAAATCAGAGCTCTCCATGATTTTCGTCGAACTTACAACACAATCCAGCGGCATGAACCCAGATTCCGACGAAAACCAAACTGGCAATTTGGGGATTGTTCTTTGGCTTCTTCGACGCGCCTCGAACTCAAGAACAAGATTGCGGGGATTAAATTCATCAAATAATAACAATCAAAGAGTATTTGTTGATTACTAAACTATGGTTCATCAATTTCTTACCCAATTCCTACTCCACTACTTGTGTTTGATTCCGAAATTAACTTAGGGCTTTTACTCCATGCAGCAAGGGGACTCTCGAGTTGCATTAGTTTTTCACATGAGGCAGAGATGGTGGTGGTTCAGTGCTAGAGATGGTGGTTGGTGGTTGTTCTTGGGTGGATATGGAGAAAATTTGGGAAGATGATGGATGAGGAGATTTTTGCCTTCAATAGAGAGAGGCGTGAAGGATACCAGTCCGTCCCTACTCTTTCTTCCCATGGCGGCTTGGCGCTGGGGTTAAGGGTGGGGGTGGAAAAGACCAAAATACCCCTGCCTTTTCACATTAATATCAATAATTATCCTCAGCAAGATCCTCCCTTATCTAACAAGAACAACACCATCAGCCATTTTGAACTCCACCACCAGCCACCATCAACACCACCCACCATTCCGCCACAAATACCACCACTCTGCCACCAGAAACAAGAAGAGGGGTTTTTTTCCCTTGAGATTTTCCTCTATGCCCTCCCCCCTCTCTGCCTCAATGAAACGCACCATTAACACCACCTGTCCACCACCATTACCACCACCAAAAGCCACCATCAGTTAACACCATCAACCAATTCAAATCCAAAAGCAAGTTTTTTCAAGAGATCCAAAAAAAAAAGAAGAAGAACAATATTAGATCTAAAATGAATTTATTTTCAACATCATATCCAAACATAAGATCCAAAAGAAGAAGAAGAAGAAGAAGAAGAAGAAGAAGGAGAAGAAGAATCTTACGTCGCCCTCCTCTGTCGTAGATCAAATACTCTACTTCTACCGGTCGCCATCTCTGTCTCCGGATCTTTCTACCGAAGGAGAGACAAGCCCCCGATCGGAGCCTCCAGCGCCGTTCGAAGCCACCGCCATTCGAGCAACGGAGAGAGGGAGGAGCTTCTCACGGCTGATATTCCACGTCGTCGTTGTTGGTCTTCGATCTTCCACGCCGTCGCTGTCGCCGTTGGTCTCATTCGAGCGACAGAGAGAGGCTGGAGGGGGCTTGATTCTCTCTGTCTATCTCTCTACTGTGTTTTTTGTTTGTTCTTTGTGGTGTGAGGGAGTGGTGTGGTGAGAGGATAAGGCTGAATTGGTGGAGTTGGTAAAGGATAAAAAATATGTGGACTGTAAGTTCAGCTAGTTTCAATGACTTGAAACAGCTTGTCTGTTTCAAGGCCTTGAAACTATTTTGAAAGGTCTGAAACATACTGAGTAGTATACATCATGAACTTAGGGGGGGGGGGGCTTATCTTTCTAATCTTATTACCACTTATCTATGCTTGATTATATGCACCTTGATGATGAAAGACAAAATCATTTTGTTGCTCTAATGAATTATTAATCCATCTGTTTCAACAAGTTTTTGCATGGAAAAGTTATTACCTATTTTGCAGGGTCACTTGCCTAAACTATGTTCTGGCAGAAAAGGAAAATGGATTGTTTGATTAATTTTGTGCTTATGCAAACATGTCTTGACCTTCCTAACATATTCAACCACAAGCTCAAGTCAATATCCTTGAAGGTATTGAGCAACTAGCCGTTGGGAAGAGCTTTTAGACAAGTCCAAGATTTGCAGCTATTTTTTAGGAATGTTTGTTATGAGAAGATCTTGAAGATTTGTTATTCAAACAACCTGAATAAGAGGGAATGACTGAAGATTTTTCAACAGAGACACGAACACAAAAACTCAGAATATTCTCAGGATTGACAAGCAACACAGAGGAGATTCATTTCACTCAATCCATCATAGAGAATATCACTGCATATTCAGCTGCTTTATCAACTCTCCGTATTCTTCTTTTGATCTATATATGTATATAATTCAAATAATACTTGTTACATTTTGTTCTCTTGAATTTTTTAAGTGAACAATAGAGAATTCTTTTTGAATCAGTTAGCTAGAGGAGGTACTAGATAGGTTAGTGAGACCACAAGCTGTAACAGAGTAAGTGAACTCTCTGTGCTTGAGATCTAGGGGTTAGATTTCGACTAATAAGAATTGAGTTGAAAATCATGCACAGATCAAATCCCTGAGGTAGAGACGTAGGTCCAAGTGGACTGAACTCTACAAAAATCTGTGTCTCTTGCATTTATTTTGATGTTTTATACTTAGCCAAATCAACTGCACAAAACAGGTTTAAGTTCAAGGGTTTGAAAGGCAATTCAAGGCCTTGAAAACTCTCAGCTTTGTATTTGTCATCTATTTTCTTTCCAAGGATTTGAAACTCATTTCAAGACCTAGAAATACTTACAGCTTTGCACAAATTTCTTTGAAACTACTCTTCTTACATAAGTTGCAAAAAGTTGCCATACTCTATTCAATCCCCCCCCCCACTCTAGAGTATTGATAATGTTTACTACCGACATTATTGTCTTTCATGGACTATTATTTGTGAGGGTGTTGTGGTCTTTGTAACTGCTTAAGGTTACCCAAAAAGGAAATGAGAAGAAAGAACAGGGACGTCCCAAAATGGAAATTGGGAAGAAAGATCAGGGACGGAGTGGAAAGTTTCTAGCTAGTGTGAGTGATTTGATACATGCCTACCTTGCATGTGTGACACATTAGAAGGCTCCAAATGAAATTAATAAAATTTAATGGTAAATATTACAATTTCCCTCAATCTTGGATAATTATCAATTTGACCCCAACCATGATTCAATATTAGTTTAACTCCCACCTTACTGATACTGTCAGATCATAAGTCAACATTCAGTGCTGAACATGAAATTTACACAACTTCCTCAAAAAAATTAAATATTACCATTTGAGCCCTATAAGAATTTGCAGGGTGTTACAAAATCTTTGCATGGCTTTAGATTCTATGTGACATTTATTGATGATTATTGAAGATTCACATGGTCATCTTCATAACAAGTCTAAAGTTGCATATATTTTTCTGAAGTTTAAACTAGCAACTGAGAAAAAAACTTGGTATGGCTGACAAAACTTAATATCTAATGGAGGCTTTAAATAGATTGCATACACCTGTTAGGTTCTAAACTCACATGGAATTGTGCATAATAATCATTTCCTCACACTCCCAGACATAATAAAAATGAACAAAAGATAACATGGTCATATTTTTTAAACTGTAGTTACAGTTGAGTATGCCTCTTTTTTAAATATTGTATCATGCTTTTGTTACTGCAATCTATCTCATAAATTGCGTGATTAGTAAAATTACGCATTACAATAAAGAAAACCATGAAAACTTACTTACAATTGCAAACCTGATAATTACATGTTCAATGTTGTGTTTGTTATACCTATTTGAGGCACTATACAAAATTCAAGATCCAAGAATCAACCAATGTGCATTTTGAGTTGAGTTGGGTTATGCTCCCAATTACAAAGAGTACCTTTACTATGATAAATCTTCTTCGAAATTTTACATTAGTACAGATATCTTATTTGGTGAATACATATTTTCTTTTGCATCTACGTCAGCTATTAGATCCATTGGTTCTCAAAATTGTGTCCATTCTAGTAACATTGGTCCATTATTTGTTTTAGGCCACACTGATGAGAATACAAACTTTCCAAATGTTAAAACCACTTATGAGAATAGAGCTACTGGTTCTATTCCACACACCGATCATAACAGTATTGCACATAATTTCTGAGTTATCTAATTCAAGAGGAACATGTCGCAACTGTAGAGATCTATGCAGCCATCTGAGGATCAAATTGAAGTCACTAGCAGTGGCATTGCACTTTCAAGAAATATTGGGCATCCTCCAACCAGGTTACAATCAATGCATACAAGAAGCAAATTTAGGCTCTTCAAAAATATTTTTTGGTAATATTATCACCTCATGTAATTCTAATCATTTAACCTCTCTAATCAATCACACTTGCTTCACATAGCCTAAAAAGCTCTCTCGGTGGCTTAAGTTTATGGCTGATGAGTTTCAAAGTCTCTTAAAAAATACATTGACCCTAGCTCAACCTCCCTCTCGGTATAAATATTGTTGGGAATAAATGAGTCTAGAAAACAATCTAAAATTCCAGTGAGACTTTATTTACGTACAAAGCCACACTTGTTGCATTGGTGTCATCAAACGCAAGGCATTTACTTTGATGAGAATTTTAGTCCAATGATCAAACATTAGACTGTTAAAACTATTATTATTGTAGTTTCTACTTTTAATTTCCTCTTCAGCAATTAGATGTTAAGAATATCTTTTTACATGGTCACTAAGGAAACACTTTACATGCAAAATATTATGACAAAATAAACCTAAAATACCCCAATCATGTTTGCTAATTGAATAGATCTATTTATGGATTGAAACATGCTCCAATAGCCTTGTAGGAAAGGGTTACAACATGTACTCTCTCATTGGGTTTCATCGCCTGTTGAGCTGACACTTCCCACTTTCTTAGAAATGTTTTACCTCATACCGTCAGTATTTTATTGATTAATGTGGATGCTATAGTATTTAAGAAAAATGACACATGCTATATATTCAAACTTTGGTCACTCCCCTCAACACTGAATATGAATTGATCAATTTGGGACCTCTAACTTATTTATGCGTCTTTGAATTTCCTGAAGTTCTAAAGAGATATTTTTTCACCAACACAAATACACATTTGTTTTATTTCACAAGTCAATCTGCAAAATTGTAAACATCTTCCTACTCCTACTGCATTTCGCATAAAATATTACTTTCATGATGGAATTCCTCTTTCGTATCTAACTTGAAAGTTTTAATGTAATTATAAAACACGGGATCAAATACTGTAGAAGGGGGGTTGAATAGAGTATAAAATTTTTTGCTAAAAACTTAGTCTTATGAAAAATTGAGATAAGCCACTGAAAGAATCTCAAGGCCTTTGAGGAGTTTTGATAAAAGACAGAAGCTTTCTAAGAACAAGTGAAAGCTTCAAGGCCTTGAGCTGTGAAATACTTCAAGCTTTTGAGTAACCTGTTTTGTGTGTATGGTTTGCACTGAAATAGAACAGTACTATAAAGTAAAGAACACAAGTATTTTACAGAGTTCAGTCACAATTGAACCTAGTCTCTGCCTAAGGGATCTAATCCCTCCAGGATTTGGAAAACACTTCATATTAAACAACCAGATTTAGCTCTAGATCTCAAGCATAAGTGATTTGCCTTACACCTATACAGCTTGTGGTTCCCAACCTATCTAGTAACAGCTAGAATTTGTTGAAACAATAAGAACCTCTTGTTGTTCACTTGAACAATTAAACCCCAAAGTTTGTGAGGTTTAAGAAATCAGAATGATAACACAAATCTAGTACATGTATTGAAGAACACATAGATGAAATAAGCACTGAAGCTTGGATGTGTTCTTCAGCTTTCTGGATGATTGATCTTCATGTTTTGTAGTGTTGAGAGCTTGATTTTACTGAAGAGTTGATTGTATGATCTCCACGCAGTAAATACTCTTCTTTCTAAATGATAAGTCCTCTCTCTTAGTATCCTCTTCTCTTTGAAATTCAAACGGGAGCTTATAACAAGTTGCAGTAACAGAATGAGAGATTTTAGGAACTGCCTCCCTCAAATCCTTCCCAAACATGCTTCTTTCAATAGCTATGAATGGATAGCCATTAGCGTTTTTTGTGAAGGGTTTGAACGACGAAAATCCGTGCAAAAAACTTGATCTCAAGGTGAAACAAAATCTAAAAAATAAATCAACATAGAACTGACTATTTGGCACAACAGTTTCTGCAAGAAACTAGGCCAACAAATTTGATAGCTAGATAAATACCAGATTAACAATATGTAAAAGATAAATGATAAAATTATGATTAAGACTTGTATCAAGTCATTAAACAAACACAATTCCACAGATAGCCACGTGCAAGAAAGAATCAGTTAAGCTAAAAAGACTGTCAGCAGCTCAACGGAAATCTCAAGTCCTTGGAGCTCTGTGACATTCTTCATAGTTTTGAGCTTAAAGCATTCCAATCCTTGATTCAATCAAGCTGTGAACCATGTGAGTGTTAGAAACACATAAATACAGTCTAAGAATATTTGTAAGACACATTAAATCATTAACTGATCAATGCTACACCTGCATACACAAGATTGTTAAAGCATACTTAACCAATTCAAAACCAAACATAAACTTTCAAGGCCTTGGAGCTTTGAACATATGTTACCACTGTCTTTCATCATCTTCAATAAAAATCCACAAATCATATTTCATATGAAGGAAGAGAAATTGAATTATCAATCTCCCACTCGATGAAAGGTAAAACGAATATTCTTATGTACTCAGCACCCTGCAACTCAATAACAACATTAAACTGCAAGTATAATAAAATATAGCAAAAAGAAACCAAACAAACAAGTATGAACACATAAACTGTCATAGATCACATAAATTAGTCCTACAAAAACTAGTCCTACAAAAACCATAATACCAAAATAATCCTACAGACTTATTACACATATATCCTTCTCCCCCTTTTTTATTTTCATCAAACAAAGTTTAAGGAATATAGGATCATACTCAGAGTTTTTGGAAAACAAAGAAAAAACTGTTTACCGAACTTCATGGCTTTGAATAAACTAGATAGAAAGAAGAGACAGAAGGGTTCAAGGCTTTGACTTCACACAGCAACATCCTTCGAGACAGTCTTCACTCCTTCTGAAACCTTGTTTTTTCCTTTGCCTATGTCATCACCAGCTTGCTCTAGCTCACCTTCAGCTGTTTCATCTCCATGTGATTCTTCTTGCTCTTCATCTTCATATTCTGCATTCTCTGTTTAAACCTCAGCAACAACTTCAGCAATAATTGAACTTAAGGTTTTGATAACACTATTAAATGAAAAATTTAACCCTTCTAATGCAATTTGTACTTCCTTTAGTTTATTCTTCACAAGAACCCTTTTCTTATTTACTGAAGAATTTTTCTCATGAACCTTTCTTCCTGATCATATGCTAGATTCTGACTTAGTTTCTAGAACTACTTTCTTTGACGTCTTATCCTTCTGTTTTTCTTCCACATCTTTCTTCTTCTTGTCTCCCCCTTTCTTCTTTTTTGACTCGGAATGACGCTCCTGATCAACTTTTTGTTGCTCTGCTTCTGGTATTTCTTCCCTCTGCTCTTGAATATGTTGAACCTCTTCTGATTCTGCCCTTGAAGCCTCCACATCCATTCATATTTTGACCTTCTTCGCTGGAGGAGATGCCACTTGCATGCTCTGTGTTCCATTATGAAATAAAATTAGATATGGTGACCTCAATCTTCTTACAAGATCTTTTCTTCTTCCTCATTGTTGAAGGCTCTGTCTTATGAAGAATTCTAGCTGATTTTGCGCTCCTTTGAAGTTTAGGGTTTTGAGAAGAAGGAGAGAATTGAGGGGGGGGGGAGAGAGAGAGAGAGAGAGAGAGAGAGAGAGAGAGAGAGAGAGAGAGAGAGAGAGAGAGAGAGAGAGATGAATGAATAGACTGAGAGACAATGGAGGAGAAAAGCCCTAAAGTTAAGCTCATAAGTTGAAGAAAAATATTTTAAAAAGGGCTCCTTTTTATCTACATGCAAAATCGAATCTGAGAAGATATTTTGAGATACTTTGTGGTATTTGAGTAAATCTCTGAGTAAATTAAATATTCTACAACTATCTAATAAGATAATGCACATATTTGGTGATCCACTTATTGAACAAAATATGCACAAATTTATCAAAGCCTTTGAAGAATAATCTCAAAGCCTTTGAAGAACAATCTCAAGGCCTTGAAGAATGCTGCAATTACTCCTAAGCTTCAAAGCTTTGAGGCATACTTCCAAAGCTTGGAAAGTATGATCTCAAGGCTTTGAGATTTCAACAAATAAGTACAAATAAGATCCAATACTCCCCCTAAACCAATGCATCTTTGTTTAGCATTCCCAATTCAAGCCTTAGAGATGCAAACCTTTCATCTGGCAATGGTTTAGTGAAAATATCAGGTATTTGTAAAGCAGTTGAAATAAACTAAAGATACACATCACCTTTCTCAGCATGATCTCTTAGTTCTTGAAATGATGTCTCACATCTATGTGCTTAGTTCTTGAATGTTGTACTAGATTCTTAGAGATTGAGATAACACTTGTATTATCACAGTTGATTGGCACATTCCTGAATTCATATCCAAGATCTCTCAATTGTTGAGCAATCCATAATACTTGTGAGCAACAAGCACCATATGCAATGTATTCAGCTTCTGCAGTTGATAAGGCTATAGAATTTTGCTTCTTTGAGTGCCAAATATTCAATGAAGAACCAAGAAATTGGCAACACCCTGAAGTACTTTTTCTATCCACTTTGTAACCTGCAAAGTCTGCATCTCAATAACCACTCAACAAAAAGTTAGTTATTCTTGGATACCAAAGTCCCAAGTCTTTGGTTCCATTCAAATATCTAAAAATCCTTTTAACAGCAATCAAATGACTTCCCTTAGGATCTGCTTGAAACCTTGCACACGTTGACAAGATTCAACCGCAAGTGTACGGCTGTCGCGTGTAGTAATATCCTGTAAATCCGGGTTGTCGATCCTAAGGGACTTCGTTTGAATCAGTTATAGTTGTCTAATCTTATGTGGGCTCGCAAGTTGATTTGATTTGTCGAATTATACTAAAATAAAAGACGAGTATCTCGATTAGTCGGTTGGTTGATCGATTAACAAAGAATTATTGTTGAATTACTAATTAATGATAAAGTTCAGGATATCTTTTGAGATCACTAAAGTGTAATTACTGTCAATAATTTATGTTCATATAACACAGATGTCTTATACTTAGCCAAACAAGCAACACTACTTTGAAGATTCCTCAACCAAAGACTATGTTTAGGGGCATATAACTAATTCCTCTAGTATATATATCTAAACACGCATTACGATTTCAGGTTCTACTCTTAATTCTTAGTCAATTAAACTTATTCCTCTAGCTTAGATACAACTAGTGCAAGATCCACGTTTCGGGTAATAACTACTGATTCCTCAAGCATTCTCTGCCTATAATCAAACCTATTGTGACATCATACAATAAGAATGATAGAGATAAGCATAAATCAAGCATGTCTAAATAAGAAGAACATCCAATTAAGCTAAACGCATGAAGTATTATCCATAAACCACCAAACCGATGTCTAACCCTAGCTACCGTCTAGATATCCTGAATAAAGTTCTTAGCTACGCTTACTCATGATCAAGATAACAAGTTTCAAGTTTACCATGAGAAAAAATTAAAGAAAAGAAGAGTTGAGAATCCAAACGAATGATCCAAAGCTCCACAATATCTCCCAAAGCTCCCAAGCACGTCTTCCTAGATGAGAATACTGATAAAACCAGCCCTAACACGTTCTAATACGTTTTCCTAAAGTTTAAGAAAAATTTATAGTAATTACAAAAGAACCCAAAACGGACTACGGAATTTGACTTTCTCTTCGCACGAAGAGAATTTGTCTTCGTGCGAAGACTGTCTTCTCTTCGTGTGAAGGTTGTCTTATTTTGATACTGCAGCATGTTCCCCAAATACTTTTTGAAACTCCTTTGATTTTGGCTAAGTCCTTCTCTTCGTGCGAAGACACTTTCTCTTCGTGCGAAGAGAATGAGGCTGCAGTCTTTTTCTTTCTTTTCCTTGAATCTTTCATTGAATTCTTTGTTTCCGAAGATCGTCTCTATCTCCTCTTGATCTCCGCGTCCTATTTCTTGTTAACCACAACACGGAACAAGTACCCGCGATCATATCACAATAAAAATGTCAAAATACATAAGAAACGCCAGGATTTAGCAATAAACGTTCAAAAACTAAAGTTTCTCAATTTAGGCATATTATACTCAAAAGACGACCCAAGTTAAGCACACAAAATGCAGACAAATAAGTAATAAAATGACTCCGAAAACGGAGTTTTCAACTACCCCAACACTAAATTTTGCTCGTCCCGAGCAAATATTCGAACTAAAACCTCTTCTCTCAAACTTACTTCCTCGCTCAGAAATTTCTTCTTGCATACCTTCCCAATTATCCTTGCATACGTTCCTACGCCACTTGCATACATTCACCCACATTGCATAACTTCCCTTACGCCAATTGCATACTCTCACCAAATTGCATACAATCCGAAATGACAATCAAACCTCAAACCACCATGTACTAGCCGACACGACTCGATTATACACAATGCACCTATATGCAAATGCAATATTCACAATGCAAGTATTGAAATAACAATTCTTTTCTTTTCTTTCTTTTCTTTTGCGAGATCGGGCAATCTCCATTAGCTTAAACCGGTTATCATGAAGCGATGAGAAAGCTAGATACAAGGCATGAGTTGAAACAAAATTCGACAACGAGAATCTCCCCAAGTTAGTATAGAGAGCCTGGCCTTACTACATACAAGAATGCACTACATCTTCGTATGCGCCAAAAAAATAAGAGGCTATGCTAGGCTAAGCCACGTTCCAGGTCCGATCTCCTAGTCCACTAACGGGTTAGAATGTAGAGGCTTAGGGAAAAAAGGATACTCATATAGTACAAATTCCTAGGCCTCACATACTCACATAAAAACATCTCACACACCCTCGCAACGATGATATAAACTGAACCCAAAACTCACCATCTCCGGCCCTCGATCCCCTCAAACCCCGGTACAATTACGATCTCCGAGGCCACCGTCTTGAGTTGTGCACGAAATGAACCTTCCCGTCGATGAACTAGTTGCTCATCGACTCGGTCTTCCAATAAGCTCCCATTTAGTCCTTTATTTAACTCTCCTTTTTTCTTTTTTTTTCTATCTCTTTTTCTTCTTTTTCTCTTTTTTTTTTCTCTCAAACTTTTCCAAAAATTTCAGCAATACATATCCCGAGTGGTCTTCCAAGAGTAAAGCCAGTAATAAAATGAAAAGGGAAGGAAATAATCAAGTGGATGAATAAATATCACAAGTAAACTTAAAACCCCCTAACTCGTTGAAATCAATGGTGTCACAAAACTAAGCCGCATACAAATCAAAGGACATGTGTGGGGATGGATTCGTCGCAAGCCCAATCTCGATGTCCGTAGTCAAAAGTCGACACCCCTACACTTGAATGTAATCAATTCCCCTATCAAGTAGTCGGTAAAGAAATGAGTCTCGTGCTTAATCCAACCGAACTCCTAAACCCCGATGAACGAACTCCGGTACCTAGCAAGATCCACCAATTAAGTTCACCCCTCCTAATTTTGTGCGGATTAGATGTCACGCACTCACGGCTCTCCACAGCTATGTCCATGCTGTAACGACATGGATCACCGCCACACCGAAGTGCGCAAGCCTACTCTCACTCACCCTCGCATCCCCTCGTAAATAGCAAATGAAGCATAAGAGACGTGTAAGACTCACAAGAATATATCATGAAGCACTCCCTCATCCAACCCCCTCAACTACAACTCCCTCATAACGCGCTAAAGTGGTGATTCTAAACGATCGATGATGAAGGCCAAAAATCGTCAGCCTAAGTCAAGAGGTTATCAAAGAATCCAAGGTTCAATACGGGTTTTCTAGTGGTCCTACAAGGTGAGATCTATAAGCAGTGAGTGCTCTAATACGCGACCTCGCACAGCTGTTCTGTGTGCCACTACGAGGCGGGCTGGCGACTACCTAAGACATAAGAATGTTCGGCTTGTTTAGCTCACACCTAGATCAACTCTTGTTAGAAAACTAGGCACACACTTTAGATTTGAAAATTAAGTATGTGTGTAAATAGACATGCATTCCCGTAAAGAGAGTCTCTCTATACTTACTAAGGGAGACTCGCGTTGTCACTCTCAGTCGCAAATCATGCCCTATGCCTAAAAGTCTCACACTTCTCTATTCTACCAAATTTTCAGCTTCTTTTGATTGCCCTTTCTCAAATTTTTCAATTTTTTTTAGTTTTTCCGGAGTCTCCCAAATATGCTATTCTTGCATGACCGTGACCAAACAAACCAGGGATTCAGGGTAGAAGTGATGCAAAAGTGAACATTAAGAATGTGGGTCTGGGGCTTCTTGATTCTTACCGATTTGTGACCCATGAAGCCCATTATGACTTCTACCATGATACCTACTTGAAAAAATCGGGTCAAGCTGAGAAAGTCTTTGAGTTTCACGAGGACATGCCTTAAAAAAATCGAAGACATTTATGACAGAGAGAAGCTACTTGAGTGGTTTAGCCTAGTGAGAAAATCTAGCTCTAACATTGCTAGAGAAATTTTCGTCAACCTCCGGTATGCCACGAGTGGTGAGATTCAAGACCCGAGGGTAGTGTATTGTAGAAACAAGTGGATTGTCTTCACGCCAGATGCTATTCGCTTCGCACTGAAGTTTGCACCCCTTGATGGACCATGTGATTTTTCCCGGATTGCTTCCGATGAGGGTATCTATGAGAGTGTGAACAAATTCTGTTTCGCACCGGGCATGGATCCTTAGGATAGGAAGGGTGAGATTCTTAAGTGGAAAGTCGTGAGAGGTGATCTGAGGCCCGAGGCACGGTCGGTTTGCGAGCTGTTAGAGAATTGGATTTTGGGAACCACATCAAACCCGACTTATTCATTCATACTCTGTGTTATGGCATTGTGTGTCTGGTTGGGGGAGAGTATCGATATCCCTAGATTCATTTGGGGGAATATCATGGACCAAATTTCTAGGAACAACAAGATGGCCCCAGGACACACGTTCTTGCTCACACACTTGGCCATCACGTTGGATGTGGTAGTTCCTAAGCACGATAAGACTGTTGACGTCTTTCCTAAGAGGGAGTAGTCCAAGTTTGATGCCTTTGTGAGGGCATTGAAACGGAAAAAGGGCAGCCGAAAATGTAGAAGATTGCTGGGAGCTATTTTTGACGGAGAGGCGGCTTTTAACAAGCTGAGAGATGAGATGGCAAGGGATCAAGATGAGAGCAGACGTCAGTTTCAGTGTCTCCAGAGAAACCAAGCCCAATTGGGTAATTTGGTTCAAATGGTGGGTGAGTGGACCCTCTACGCGAGCAACGTACTTAGGGAGGAATTTGTCCCGGCTATCCCTACTGCTGAGAAATGGTATCCACGTATGAGAATCAGGTCACACGCACGGATGATGAGGAAGGAGAAGAAAGTGAGGAGCAAGAAGAAGGGGATGATGATGCCGGAGGCGGCTATGTGGATGCCCCATACTCGGAGGATGATTAGTAGAGAGGAGAGAACCTTCGCACTAGGATTGTTGAGTCCTTGTTTTATCGTTGAGGACAACGATGCATTTTAGTGTGGGGGTGGTGGTACCTTGTAATAGTTAGTCGAGTCTTGCATCGCCCGTTTCATATAGATAGTTTTTGTTATGTCCTTATTTTTCTTTTTATTATTTATGATTATGTTTGCACGTTTATTTTATGGAGTCAAACTACCCCTATCGAGTCATAATCGAGTTGGCCGTTTCATAAAAAAAAACGTGCACCTCAATCACAGGTACACCTGAGCCGGGCGACTCCCCAGACGGTCCCTCACCGGTCTTTCTCTTCTTAGATGCCATTTAGGATATTAAACAAGTAAAGCGAGCAAATTAACACGTGCTTTGTGACAATAAGTGTGTACGGAAAGTAAACAAGTATCAAATTCAACACGAAATCCTATGACTCTATTCAATCGCCCTCAAGCACGCTACTAAGCGTAACAAAATAAAACCGGGCTTTTACTCAATTGTGCCTAAGACGCGAAAATTAGATTTCTAGGCAAGAAAGTACTTGAGGCACCCGGAATTCCCTTCTTACAGGTGCCGTTTCTGCAAAGAGAAATTCTCTTCGTGCGAAGAGAACCTGGGCAGGCTTAAAACATATTATTTTTCACTTTTTTGCTCTCCTTTGATTGTACCTTTGCATTCCTTAGGATCCCCTCGACCTCGAGACTCCTTTTAGGATGTATAAAATTTCCAGAATCTGGTGAATCACTTTAGCTTCCGTTTTATGCTTTCTTAGGTTCGTTTCTCATTTCCTGATGTTTTTAGCCGCTTGAGCATCCTTTTAAGCCTTTTTGCTCGTTTCTTTGTTTTTTCAAGGATCTCCTCGACCTTGAGACAACATTTACGTTATATAAAAATTCCCAATGTCCGGGGAATCCTCTATTCTTCAAATTTTTTCTTCCAAAGACCCGTTTGGCAATTTCGGACGCTTTTGGACGCTTTTTCTCCGCATAACATCCTTTTGGCATAAATTCTTCGCCCGAACTCCGATATACCCGTTCCACCTGTCCAAAGAAAGCTCTCAACCACCCCGACACTATGGCACCGTTGAAATTAGCTCACTGTCCTGTCTTCAAAAATTTGCCTCGTTATTCGTGCCATTGTGCTTGCTTTCCCGATTTCTTTATATCTTCTTTGCGTATATCTAGACGGGAAGTCAGGGAATGTGATCTTCCCCAGGTGCGTGTGTTGAGTAAGTGTAGGAATGGCGTTAATCGTTTATTTCTTCATTCCGGATCCCGATACGCGTTTTGGTCAGCTGTTTCTCGGTTTTCAAGCTGTTCTTCACGCTCGTATCAAGAAGGGGGATCCGGAATAGGCCTTCCACCTAGAATTCCTGCACACACTCATTGGAAATATTAGTCCCACTCTCTCTCACCTCTCAATCAACCCAAACAGAATAAAATAACAAAACAGTATGTAAATCTACACTACAACAATAAATAGGTTGAGCTGCCTCCCAACAAGAGCTTGTAATTTAAGGTCGACGGCCCGACCCTGTTCTCTAGTTTATGACGTGTAATAAATTCAGGATCTGGTGGAAGTTATCTATGCAATTCTGTGGTTTTTGAATTTATGTTCTGTAATTTTTACTACTGACTGTAAGTTGCAGGATATCTATGTCCAGATAATGTGTTTTGCCTTTCATCAAGGGGGAGATTGATAAGCCTGAAGCTCAAGGACATTATGTTATGAAAATACTAGCAGAAAGCTTAAATCTTTGATGATGAAAGACAGAAACACAAGCATAAGAAATTGCTAAGGACCAAAGCTTCTAAGCTTTGAGTTACTGTAGCAGTTCCTATATGCTGAATTATCTAACTATTTTGTGCAAGTTTTGGTTATGTATTGGTGATGATGGTTTAATTATACAATTACATTCATCAATCTATATTCTAAGTTGAACATTGCAGGACTAAGTTCGATTGAAAATCCAATGTTCATTCGGTGAAGTTAGCAGGCAAAGCTTCAAAGCTTTGAGATATTTTGTTTACCCTTTATTGCTAAGTTTTTCTAATCTACTTATTGTATGCAGGTGGATCAGTGATACTTATATCTTAATACAAGCTGATTATTGTCTATTATTGTAGATTCTATATTGGTTACACGATATATTCATAAGTTTGAATATATTTATTAACTCAGAACTGTCAGTAGAGAATTCTAGCATAGTTTTCTCATTAGTTGTTAGCTACTGTTACAAGCAGATCTTCTTACTAGATTGTATTTTTATTTGTTTGATCTTATTTGATAAAGTGTTTGCAGGTTTTTTGGACACTCCAACGTCCATAAACAGATCTGCAATGCATTCAAATTAAGCTGTTGACAGGAGCTTATCAGATAGTAGATATTTTAGGAATTCTGTTCCTGAAATATCTCAAGTCACTTGCAGATTGAGAAAAACTATTTAAATTTGAATTGCAGAGAATTATAAGAGACACAAAGGTCGTGGTTTTGAAGAGGGAAATCAACTTGTAAACTCAAGTTCATACAGCTGTTTAAATCATTCAGGTATTCAACTCCAGCAGACTAAAGATCATTCAATTTCAGAAGAACTCTTCCAGACTTTAAAAAGCTTATCTATTCTGAGTTCTTCTTTCTGTACTCAATTGTATTACGTATTCTTCATCTATGAAACATAATTAAACTTAGTAGTTTGGTTGTTCAAGTGAAGAACAAGAGGTTCTTATTGTTTGAACAGGTTGTGGCCTGTAACTAGATAGGTTGAGAACCACAAACTGTATAAGTGTAAGGTAGCTCACTTAGACTTGAGATCTACGGCTAAATCTGGGTGATTCATAAGAAGTTGTGTTTGAATGCTGAGGGGATTAGATCCCTCAGGCAGAGACTAGGTCCAATTGTGACTGAACTCTGTAAAATCTATGTGTCCTTGCTATTTACTTTTGCTGCATTTACTTACAGTTTAAATAGGAAGTTTCAAAGCTTTGGAGCTTTCCAAGTCTCAAAGCTTTGAAGTCCCTATATTCTGTTGCTATATCTTTAAGCTTCTCAACTTCTTTTCAAAGCTTTGAGATATCAACAGTTTGCTCTACTGAAGTTTCAAAAACATGTGTTTTGGCAAAATCTAGCATACTCTATTCAAACCGCACCCCCACCCCTTCTATAGTATTAATATACCTGTTTACACCTACATTCCACACTTTCAATTGGTATCAGATCTTTGGGTCACATTTTGAAGATCTAACATTCTTGTGACAATGAGTTTTATAGGTGAAGGAGGATTCTCACAGAGAAGGGCATCTAATAGACCTCCATTATTTTGTGGTGATAACTTTGTGCATTGGAAGGCATTTATGAAAATGTTCATCATAGATCAGGACATGGAACTATGGTCTATTATTGTGAACGGGCCAAACCTGTTCTATACTATTGTGAATGGTGTTAGAACTGTCAAACCTGATGAAGATCTCTCGGTTACTGAACTGGAAAAGGTATCAAAAAATTACAAATCCTGGAACTTATTATATTGTGCTCTTAGTGCAGATGAGTTCAACAGGATATCAAACTGCAAAAATGCAAGGGGATCTGGGATAAGTTGACTGTTACCTGTGAAAGAGCTAGCCAAGTCAAGCAGACAAAGATTAATATCCTTTTGAGTCACTATGAACTGTTTAAGATGAATTCTGATGAATCCATCAAAGATATGTTTAAAATTTTGACAGATATTGTGAACAACTTGGAGTCTTTGGGAAAAGTGTTCTCAAATGAAGAAAAAGTCAGGAAGATTCTCAAAAGCTTGCCTAAAGCCAAATGGGAGCCTAAAACTACTGCTATTGAAGAAGCTCAGGATTTAAGCATTCTGGAAGTTGATGATCTGCAAGGAAAGTTACTCTATGAAGGAGGGTGATGGTGAACTGTGTGACAACATCAAGAATCTGGCACTCAAGGCAAAAGATAATGAAAAATCCCAAAGACTTGAACAATAGGATGATGATGATGATGAGGAAGCCTTAGCCTTGATTTCCAAAGCCTTGTCCAGAATTATCAAGAAAAAGAGGAACTCTGGGAACATGGATTACAACAAAGAGAAAATGATCAGAAAAGTCTTCTTCACAATCATAAAAACATAAAGTTATGAATTGCTATGAATGTGGAGATGCAGATCACGTGGTGAGAGATTGTCCTCAAAAGAAGAAGAACGGCCAATTTTTAAAGAATGAAAATGACAACAGAAGGAAGTAGGAAATGGTGGCCTCATGGAGTGATTCAGACTCCTCAGACTCAGATTCTGATGATGAGCAAGGCAATCTCTTTTTAATGGCTGGACATCAAGAGGACTATTCTACTGAGAAGCCAATTGAAGACATGGTAAAAAATATCTTATCTATTCCTTCAAATGTGTTGCCCAAAATTCTTAAAAGCATATTTTTAAATGAGGAGAGCTACAGGAATGAGATTGATTCTTTGAAAATGAAAGTACATGAGCAGGCAAAAGAAAATTTAGATTTGGTTTTTCAGAACAAATGTCTTGAAGCTACTAAGTTAAAAATTGACAGTGACTTCAAAGCCTTGGACAGTAGATTCAAACCTTTGAAATCACAAGTCAAAGAAGTAGTTGATCAAAACGCTATTTTAACTGACCAGTTTGTTGATCTAAAAAATCATTCTGATGATTTAGAACAACAAAACACTTCATTGACTAGTAAGCTTCAAGAATCCAAGAATATTCTTCCAACTTTTGCTGGCTCAGAACAGAATTTAAGTCTCCTGCTTGGAGGAAGTCTGCAGTCTGTTCACAAAAGTGGAATTGGATATAATCCAAATTTTACAAGAAAAAGCCAAACCACATTTGTGAAAGCAGGAAGCAGACATTAACCAAAGTGTCATTATTGCTGTAAAATTGGACATGTAAAAGTAACTTGCCGCTTTAGAAGGACAGAACCTCACATAATGAGGAACACCTATCCTTATCAGCTTAAGGGACAAGTGAAACAGATTTGGGTTCCAAAAGGAGTTAGACCACCTAACGTGGTTGACACAGAGTATGAACCCAAATTATACACTTGGTCTAATAGCCTGTTAAGACATTGATTGAATTTTGCAGGATGTCACCAAAGCTTTGAAAGATCAAATATGGATATTGGATAGTGGATGTTCCAGACACATGAGTAGGAAGAAATCTTTATTCTCAGAGCTCAAAGAGAAATCAGAGGGAACAATCACCCTTGGTGAAAAATCAAAGTGAAACATAATTGGTATTGGAAGTGTTGGTAACAATTCTGCATATTCAATTTCTAATGTTTATTTAGTTTATGGTCTTAAGTATAATTTATTGAGTATTTCCCAGCTTTGTGACAAGGGTAATAAGGTAGTTTTTGTCAAGGAGAAATGTGTGGTGTAAGATGAAAAATCAGGCAATTGCATACTCACTGCTCCTAGTTCAGATAATGTTCATGCACTGTGCACTAACTGAGTTGCAGGTGATAGTCTGAAGTGTCTCAAAGCCTTGAAGGATGACTCAAAACTATGGCACAGAAAGCTTTGTCATATAAGCATGCATTCTTTGAATAAGCTCATCTCAAATTATCTGGTAAGGGGATTACCAATCCTTAAATTCAAGTATGATGAGTTTTGTAAGGCGTGTACTCAAGGTAAAACAAACCAGAAGCTCATTCAAGCCAACAAATTTTGTAAGTACCTCCAGACCCTTAGAATTGCTGCATATAGACTTGTGTGGTCCTATGAGGGTTCAAACACCCAGAGGTAAGAGATATATGCTTGTTGTAGTTGATATTTACTCTAGATATACTTGGGTTATGTATATTAGAGAAAAGTCTGAAGCATTATCTGAATTTTCTAAACTTTGCAGAGAGCTTCAAACTTTGAAAAATTTGCCTGTTGCATCTATTAGAACTTATCATGGTAGGAAATTTGATCAACTTGATTTTGATTTATTTTGTGCAAAGCATGGCATATCACATAACTTTTGTGCACCTCGAACTCCACAGCAAAATGGAGTAGTTGAGAGAAAAAATAGGACTCTTGAATACATGTCTAGAACCATGCTACTTGAAAGTAATTTGCCAAAATCTCTGTGGGCAGAAGCTGTTAATACAGCCAAGTATGTGCTCAACAGATGTTTGATCAGGCCAATTTTGAAGAAAACCCCTTATGAACTGTTTAAAGGCAGAAAGCCTAGTGTTGCTTAAATTAATTCTTTTGGCTGTACTTGTTTTGTGCATAACAATGGCAAAAATAATCTTGGTAAGTTTGATGCTAGAAGTTATAAAGGTGTGTTTATTGGTTATTCTCAAACCAGCAAGGTTTACAGGATTTACAATAAGAAATCTAAGATTGTAGAGGAGAGTATTCATGTTGTTTTTGATGAAAGTACTGATGATTCTCTGAGTGAAAGTTTTGTAGATGTTAGTTTGAATAAATATGAGGCTGATGAAGACCTTGAGAAAGTCAGCAAGAGAAAAACTAAGCACCAAACTTTCAGAAGAATCTCAAGGCCTTGAACCCCCTGCTGAGCCAAAATCTCAAGGCCTTGAGACTGAGATTCATAGGAATTATGATGCTCCTTATACTGTATTAAGAACTCAAAGCCTTGAAGGTCCATATACTTGGACACCCAAAAAGAAGTTCAAATATCTCTCAGATCATCCTTCTGAGAACATTATATCAGATCCAACAACTGGAACTCAGACAAGAGGTCAATTGAGAAATCTATGTGCATTCAGTGCTTTTGTATCACTCATTGAGACCATTAATGCAAAAGAAGCACTAGAAGATGCAGATTGGATTATTGCAATGCAGAATGAGCTGAATGAGTTTGAAAGAAACAAGGTTTAGAATTTGGTTCCTAGACCAAAGGCTCAATCATTGATTGGAACAAGATGGGTGTTTAGAAATAAGCTTTATGAAAAAGTTAAGGTTCTGAGAAACAAAGCAAAACTGGTTGCACATGGATACAATCAAGAGGAAGGTATTGATTATGAGGAAACATTTGACCCTGTTGCAAGTTTGAAGCTATTAGAATACTTCTTGTATTTGCATCACATAATCACATAAATTTTTTTCAAATGGATGTTAAATGTGCTTTTCTTAATGGTTATTTACAAGAAGAAGTATTTGTTGCTCAACCACCAGGTTTTGAAAATGACATCTTTCCTGATTATGTTTACAAACTAGACAAAGCCTTATATGGAATTAAGCAAGCTCCAAGGGCTTGGTATGACGGACTCTCAAAATTTTTGTTGGAAAATGGTTTTAAGAGAGGTCTGGTTGATAAAACTCTTTTTATCGAAAATCAGGAAAAAGATATGTTAGTTGTTCAGATATATGTAGATGACATTCTATTTGGTGCTACTAATCATGCTCTTTCAAAAGAGTTTTCAAGTCTAATGTGCAGGGAATTTAAAATGAGCCTGATGGGAGAACTGAATTTCTTTTTTGGATTTCATGTACATCAAAAGAAGAAAGGAATTTTTGTGCATCAAGGAAAGTACACCCTGGACTTGTTAAACAAGTATAACATGTCACAGTCCAAGGTTGTAAAGACCCCGATGAGTTCATCACTGCCTTTAGACAAAGACACAACTGGTAAGAGTGTAGATCAGAAAGAATACAGAGGTATGATTGGTTCACTTTTGTATCTAATTTCTAGTAGACCAGATATTATGTTTAGTTTGTGCATGTGTGCAAGGTTTCAGAATGATCCTAAAGAAATTCATTTGATTATCGTGAAAAACATTTTTAGATATTTGAATGGAACCAAAGACGTGGGGCTTTGGTATCCAAGAAGGTCTAACTTTTTGTTGAGTGGATATTCAGATGCAGACTTTGCAGGATACAAAGTAGACAGAAAGAGTACTTCTGGATGCCGCCATTTTCTTGGATCTTCATTGATAAGTTGGCATTAAAAGAAGCAGAATTCAGTAGCTCTGTCAATTGCAGAAGCTGAATATATTACAGTTGGAGCTTGTTGTTCACAGGTTTTATGGATTGCACATCAGCTAAGAGATCTTGGATATGATTTCAGAAATTTGTCTATCAATTGTGACAATACAAGTGCCATTTCCATATCTAAGAATCCAGTACAACATTCAAGGTTAAAGCACTTAGATGTGAGACATCATTTTCTAAGAGATCACACAGAAAAAGGTGATATTGTTCTATCTTTTATTTCTACTTCTAAGCAAATAGCTGATATTTTCACTAAACCACTGCCATATGAGAGGTTTGCATCCCTAAGGCTTGAATTGGGTATGTTAAACAAGCATGCATTGGTTTAGGGGGAGTAATTATTTACTATGTGTATTATATGTGTGATTTCAAAGCCTTATGATTATATTTTCTGGAGCCATGAAAATATGGCTCAAAGCTTTGAAGTTTCTATAGTAGTCTGAAACTTCTTAAGGCTTTGAACCATTGTTTCACTGCTTTGATGGGTGGATTTGAATTATCTTTAAAAATTGGACCATGAAATCTTTTTTGATATATTTTTAGATAATTACAGAATCTTTCCAAATGTTCAGAGATTTGATTAAAATATCTACAAATATCTTGAAAATCTTCTGAAATCTTTTGGCATGCAAATCTCCTACTTTTAGTTAAACTCATCTACCTACTTAAGCCAGCTTCACGACTTATTTTCTCTCATTCTCTACTTCTAACTCGTCGTCTCTATCTATCTATCTCCCCGTTCTCTCAATCTCTCTAAAACCTAACCAAAATGGAGCAAAATTCAGAAAGGATCAAGCAGCTAGGTCAGACCTCCAACAAGAGGGTGAAGAGAAAGGCTAACAGGAAGATCACCATTCATGGATCAGACTTAGAAGACACGGTTAGTGTTCATGAGACTTCTCCTCCTACAAAGAAGACCAAGAAAGGGAAGGAATTTCAATAAGAATCAAAGGCTGGGTCAGATTTAGAATCAGCAACAGAGGAAGTGGTGAAAGAAATTGGGAACGAGGATCAGGAGGAAGATTCAAGTAAGAAGAAGAAAGAAGTGATTGCTGAGAAGGAAAATAATAATGTATCATCTACAAAAGTGAAGAAGGCTGGTGACAAGAAAGCAGAAGCTACTCCAGAAAAGAAGGGTGAAGAAACCACTGAGAAAAAGAGGGTTAAGCATAGTGCAGTGAAAACCAAGAAAGCCATAAACTTTGGTAATAACCTCTTGCTTGAATCTTGGTTTGTTAATTCTGATGTCAAGAAGGTATGGATGGATTGATGGATGGATGGGTATGCATCATCTAAAGTGTCTTTTTGTAGTCTGATCAGTTCTCATTTATTGGAAATTTAACCCTTAGACTACATTAAGAACTTGAAAAACTCATATGTTGTACGTATGTTGAACTCACCTTCAGAAGCTTACCCTAGGTTAACCAGACTGTTCTATTTGAATCTTATTCAAGAGCTTTATAATAGTGATAGATACATCCTTACTTCAAGAGTGGCTGGTGTGGACATTAGGTTAGATCACAGGGTGTTCTCCAAAGTTTTGGGAGGGCCTAGGAAGTATAAGGTTGGTGACTATCCTAATAAGAAAGAAATCCTAAAGAAAGCCAAAGCCATGTTTTTCTTGGAGGGAACCACATCTGAAACCAAGGAGTTAACACATTTTGTGTTTAATTGTGAAGCCAAAATTATATTTTCTATCATTATGAGGTGTGTGGTCCCCAGAGAATGCTCCTAAGAGTTGGTAATAGACAAAGTGCTGATCTTAATGTATTTGATTTGTCAAGGCTTTGAGGTAGACCTTCCTACTGTGGTGATAGAACACATGGTCTATTGTGGGACTAGGACTAGGAACCACTCTTTACCCTATGCCAATGTTCTACCATTGTTTTTCAAACATTTTGGAGTGTCTTTGAAAGATGAAGAGAAGATTACTAGTGGTTTTGGGGTAGTTGATGAAGCATCCCTTCAAAGGATTGGGATTGTTTATACTGCTAAGGGAAAGTGGAAATTCTATTCAGAGTTGAAAGTTAAGGAACTGAAGGAAAAGGAGTTCATCAAACCTAGAGCTGCTTCAACCCTTAAGGTCCATGGTAATATGGATTTCTCACAAATTATAGATAGGGTTGAGGTTCTGGAAGATGGTATGGAGGATTTGAGACAAGGTTTTTTTAACTTGTCCAATGACCTTACTAAGTTCAAAGGTTTGGTGCTTAATAAGCTTGACCTGATCATCAAAGGTTTGGATCTGGAGAAAGTGCCTTCTTCAGAAAGCAGAGATACCAGCATTGATTCAGAGGAAGTTCTGGGAGAAGCTCTCAAGAAGAAGAAGAAGAAGAAGAAGAAAGGTATTCCTGTTGTTCTAACATCAAAGGATCTCTTTGGCCAATCTGAAGAGGAGGCAGATAATGAGGAAACTGCTGCAAAAAAAGCTGAAAAGGAAGCTGCTGATCTGGACAAGTTGGTTGATGAGGTTGTTGAAAAGATGCAGGATGAGGAAGCTCATGGAAAGAAAGCTGAAGAACTAGGAGAACAAGCTGAGGAACAGGCTGAAGATGCAGAAGTCTCAGAAGAAGAACAAGAAGAGACTCAGGGAAAAGGCAAGGGAACAGCAAAGTCCACATGATCTTCAAAGCCTTGAACCTGTTCTCTATTCTTTCAACTCTTCTCAGTCCTGATATTTAGGTTATTATTTTGATTTCCTTAAAACAAAACTCTGAATATATCCTACATTTCTTCTACTCTTTTGATGAAAGTCAAAAAGGGGGAGAATATTATGTGCTATGTGTTTTTATGCTTTTAGTAGTTTTATGATTGTTGCGGATTTTTAGTATCTAGTTTATGATGTGTAATAAATTATCGATCTGGTAGAAGTTATCTATGCAATTCAGTGGTTTTTTAATTTATGTTCTGTGATTTTTACTACTGATTGTAAGTTGCAGGATATCTATGTCCAGATGATGTGGTTTGCGTTTCATCAAGGGGGAGATTGATAAGTCTGAATCTCATGGACATTATGTTATGAAAATACTAGCAGAAAGCTTAAATCTTTGATGATGAAAGCCATAAACACAAGCATAAGAAATTGCTAAGTCAAAGCTTCAAAGCTTTGAGTTACTGTAGCAGTTCCTATATGCTGAATTATCTAACTATTTTGTGCAAGTTTTGGTTATGTATTGGTGATGATGGTATAATTATACAATTACATTCAGCAATCTATATTCTAAGTTGAACATTGGAGGACTAAGTTCGATTGAAGATCCAATGTTCATTCGGTGAAGTTAGCAGGCAAAGCTTCAAAGCTTTGAGATATTCTGTTTACCCTTTATTGCTAAGTTTTTCTAATCTACTTATTGTATGCAGGTGGATTCAGTGATACTTATATCTTAATACAAGTTGATTATTTTCTATTATTGTAGATTCTATATTGGTTACTCGATATATTCATAAGTTTGAATATATTTATTAACTCAGAACTGTCAGTAGAGAATTCTAGCATAGTTTTCTCATTAGTTGTTAGCTACTGTTACAAGCAGATCTTCTTACTAGATTGTATTTTTATTTGTTTGATATTATTTGATAAAGTGTTTGCAGGTTATTTGGACACTCCAACGTCCATAAACAGATCAGCAATGCATTCAACTTAAGCTGTTGACAGGAGCTTATCAGATAGTAGATATTTTAGGAATTATGTTCCTGAAATATCGCAAGTCAGTTGCAGATTGAGAACAACTATTTAAATTTGAATTGCATAGAATTATAAGAGACACAAAGGTCGTGGTTTTGAAGAGGGAAATCAACTTGTAAACTCAAGTTCATACAGCTCTTTAAATCATTCAGGAATTCAACTCCAGCAGACTAAAGATCATTCAATTTCAGAAGAACTCTTCCAGACTTTAAAAAGCTTATCTATTCTGAGTTCTTCTTTCTGTACTCAATTGTATTTCTTTTTCTTCATCTCTGAAACCTAATTAAACTTAGTAGTTTGGTTGTTCAAGTGAAGAACAAGAGGTTCTTATTGTTTGAACAGGTTGTGGCCTGTAACTAGATAGGTTGAGAACCACAAACTGTATAAGTGTAAGGTAGCTCACTTAGGCTTGAGATCTACGGCTAAATCTTGGTGATTCATAAGAAGTTGTGTTTGAATGCTGAGGGGATTAGATCCCTCAGGCAGAGACTAGGTCCAATTGTGACTGAGCTCTGTAAAATCTATGTGTCCTTGCTATTTACTTTTGCTGCATTTACTTACAGTTTAAATTGGAAGTTTCAAAGCTTTGGAGCTTTCCAAGTCTCAAAGCTTTGAAGTCCCTATATTCAGTTGCTATATCTTTAAGCTTCTCAACTTCTTTTCAAAGCATTGAGATATCAACAGTTTGCTCTACTGAAGTTTCAAAAACATGTGTTTTGGCAAAATCTAGCATACTCTATTCAAACCGCACCCCCACCCCTTCTACAGTATTAATATACCTGTTTACACCTACATTCCACACTTTCAATTGGTATCAGAGCTTTGGGTCACATTTTGAAGATCTAACAATCTTGTGACAATGAGTTTTATAGGTGAAGGAGGATTCTCACAGAGAAGGGCATCTAATAGACCTCCATTATTCTGTAGTGATAACTTTGTGCATTGGAAGGCATTTATGAAAATGTTCATCATAGATCAGGACATGGAACTATGGTCTATTATTGTGAACGGGCCAAACCTGTTCTATACTATTGTGAATGGTGTTAGAACTGTCAAACCTGATGAAGATCTCTCGGTAACTGAACTGGAAAAGGTATCAAAAAATTACAAATCCTGGAACTTATTATATTGTGCTCTTAGTGCAGATTAGTTCAACAGGATATCAAACTGCAAAAATGCAAGGAGATCTGGGATAAGTTGACTGTTACCTATGAAAGAGCTAGCCAAGTCAAGCAGACAAAGATTAATATCCTTTTGAGTCACTATGAACTGTTTAAGATGAATTCTGATGAATCCATCAATGATATGTTTAAAATATTGACATATATTGTGAACAACTTGGAGTCTTTGGGAAAAGTGTTCTCAAATGAAGAAAAAGTCGGGAAGATTCTCAAAAGCTTGCCTAAAGCCAAATGGGAGCCTAAAACTACTGCTATTGAAGAAGCTCAGGATTTAAGAATTCTGGAAGTTGATGATCTGCAAGGAAAGTTACTCTATGAAGGAGGGTGATGGTGAACTGAGTGACAACATCAAGAATCTGACACTCAAGGCAAAAGATAATGAAAAATCCCAAAGACTTGAACCATAGGATGATGATGATGATGAGGAAGCCTTAGCCTTGATTTCCCAAGCCTTTTCCAGAATTATCAAGAAAAAGAGGAACTCTGGGAACATGGATTACAACAAAGAGAAGTTGATCAGAAAAGTCTTCTTCACAATCGTAAAAACATAAAGTTATGAATTGCTATGAATGTGGAGATGCAGATCACGTGGTGAGAGATTGTCCTCAAAAGAAGAAGAACGGCCAAATTTTAACGAATGAAAATGACAACAGAAGGAAGTAGGCAATGGTGGCCTCATGGAGTGATTCAGACTCCTCAGACTCAGATTCTGATGATGAGCAAGCTAATCTCTTTTTAATGGCTGGACATCAAGAGGACTATTCTACTGAGAAGCCAATTGAAGACATGGTAAAAAATATCTTATCTATTCCTTCAAATGTGTTGCCCAAAATTCTTAAAAGCATGTTTTTAAATGAGGAGAGCTACAGGAATGAGATTGATTATTTGAAAATGAAAGTTCATGAGCAGGCAAAAGAAAATTTAGATTTGGTTTTTCAGAACAAATGTCTTGAAGCTACTAAGTTAAAAATTGACAGTGACTTCAAAGCCTTGGACAGTAGATTCAAAGCTTTGAAATCACAAGTCAAAGAAGTAGTTGATCAAAACGCTATTTTAACTGACAAGTTTGTTGATCTAAAAAATCATTCTGATGATTTAGAAAAACAAAACACTTCATTGACTAGTAAGATTCAAGAATCCAAGAATATTCTTCCACCTTTTGCTGGCTCAGAACAGAATTTAAGTCTCCTGCTTGGAGGAAGTCTGCTGTCTGTTCACAAAACTGGAATTGGATATAATCCAAATTTTACAAGAAAAAGCCAAACCACATTTGTAAAAGCAGGAAGCAGACATTAACCAAAGTGTCATTATTGCTGTAAAATTGGACATGTAAAAGTAACTTGCCGCTTTAGAAGGACAGAACATCACATAATGAGGAACACCTATCCTTATCAGCTTAAGGGACAAGTGAAACAGATTTGGGTTCCAAAAGGAGTTAGACCACCTAACGTGGTTGACACAGAGTATGAATCCAAATTATACACTTGGTCTAATATCCTGTTAAGACATTGATTGAATTTTGCAGGATGTCACCAAAGCTTTGAAAGATCAAAAATGGATATTGGATAGTGGATGTTCCAGACATATGAGTAGGAAGAAATCTTTATTCTCATAGCTCAAAGAGAAATCAGAGGGAACAATCACCCTTGGTGAAAAATCAAAGTGAAACATAATTGGTATTAGAAGTGTTGGTAACAATTCTGCATATTCAATTTCTAATGTTTATTTAGTTTATGGTCTTACGTATAATTTATTGAGTATTTCCCAGCTTTGTGACAAGGGTAATAAGGTAGTTTTTGTCAAGGAGAAATGTGTGGTGTAAGATGAAAAATCAGGCAATTGCATACTCACTGCTCCTTGTTCAGATAATGTTCATGCACTGTGCATTAACAAAGTTGCAGGTGATAGTCTGAAGTGTCGCAAAGCCTTGAAGGATGACTCAAAACTATGGCACAGAAAGCTTGGTCATATAAGCATGCATTCTTTGAATAAGCTCATCTCAAAATATCTTGTAAGGGGATTACCAATCCTTAAATTCAAGGATGATGAGTTTTGTAAGGCGTGTACTCAAGGTAAAACAAACCAGAAGCTCATTCAAGCCAACAAATTTTGGAAAAGTACCTCTAGGCCCTTAGAATTGCTGCATATAGACTTGTGTGGTCCTATGAGGGTTCAAATACCCAGAGGTAAGAGATATATGCTTGTTGTAGTTGATAATTACTCTAGATATACTTGGGTTATGTTTATTAGAGAAAAGTCTGAAGCATTATCTGAAATTTCTAAACTTTGCAGAGAGCTTCAAACTTTGAAAAATTTGCCTGTTGCATCTATTAGAACGTTCATGGTAGGAAATTAGATCAACTTGATTTTGATTTATTTTGTGCAAAGCATGGCATATCACATAACTTTTGTGCACCTCGAACTCCACAGCAAAATGGAGTAGTTGAGAGAAAAAATAGGACTCTTGATCACATGTCTAGAACCATGCTACTTGAAAGTAATTTGCCAAAATCTCTATGGGCAGAAGCTGTTAATACAACCAACTATGTGCTCAACAGATGTTTGATCAGGCCAATTTTGAAGAAAACCCCTTATGAACTGTTTAAAGGAAGAAAGCCTAGTGTTGCTTACATTAAGCCTTTTGGCTGTACTTGTTTTGTGCATAACAATGGCAAAAATAATCTTGGTAAGTTTGATGCTAGAAGTGATATAGGTGTGTTTCTTGGTTATTCTCAAACCAGCAAGGCTTACAGGATTTACAATAAGAAATCTAAGATTGTAGAGGAGAGTATTCATGTTGTTTTTCATGAAAGTACTGATGATTCTCTGAGTGAAAGTTTTGTAGATGTTAGTTTGAATAAATATGAGGCTGATGAAGACCTTGAGAAAGTCAGCAAGAGAAAAACTAAGCACCAAACTTTCAGAAGAATCTCAAGGCCTTGAACCCCCTGATGAGCCAAAATCTCAAAGCCTTGAGACTGAGATTCACAGGAATTATGATGCTCCTTATACTGTATTAAGAACTCAAAGCCTTGAAGGTCCATTTACTTGGACACCCAAAAAGAAGTTCAAATATCTCTCAGATCATCCTGCAGAGAATATTATATCAGATCCAACAACTGGAACTCAGACAAGAGGTCAATTGAGAAATCTATGTGCATTCAGTGCTTTTGTATCACTCATTGAGACCCAAAATGCAAAAGAAGCACTAGAAGATGAAGATTGGATTATTGCAATGCAGAATGAGCTGAATGAGTTTGAAAGAAACAAGGTTTGGAATTTGGTTCCTAGACCAAAGGCTCAATCAGTGATTGGAACAAGATGGGTGTTCAGAAATAAGCTTTATGAAAAAGTTAAGGTTCTGAGAAACAAAGCAAAACTGGTTGCACATGGATACAATCAAGAGGAAGGTATTGATTATGAGGAAACATTTGACCCTGTTGCAAGTTTGAAGCTATTAGAATACTTCTTGTATTTGCATCACATAATCACATAATTTTTTTCCAAATGGATGTTAAATGTGCTTTTCTTAATGGTTATTTACAAGAAGAAGTATTTGTTGCTCAACCACCAGGTTTTGAAAATGACATCTTTCCTGATTATGTTTACAAACTAGACAAAGCCTTATATGGAATTAAGCAAGCTCCAAGGGCTTGGTATGACGGACTCTCAAAATTTTTGTTGGAAAATGGTTTTAAGAGAGGTCTGGTTGATAAAACTCTTTTTATCGAAAATCAGGAAAAAGATATGTCAGTTGTTCAGATATATGTAGATGACATTCTATTTGGTGCTACTAATGATGCTCTTTCAAAAGAGTTTTCAAGTCTAATGTGCAGGGAATTTAAAATGAGCCTGATGGGAGAACTGAATTTCTTTTTTGGACTTCATGTACATCAAAAGAAGAAAGGAATTTTTGTGAATCAAGGAAAGTACACCCTGGACTTGTTAAACAAGTATATCATGTCACAGTCCAAGGTTGTAAAGACCCCGATGAGTTCATCACTGCCTTTAGACAAAGACACAACTGGTAAGAGTGTAGATCAGAAAGAATACAGAGGTATGATTGGTTCACTTTTGTATCTTATTTCTAGTAGACCAGATATTATGTTTAGTTTGTGCATGTGTGCAAGGTTTCAGAATGATCCTAAAGAAATTCATTTGATTATTGTGAAAAACATTTTTAGATATTTGAATGGAACCAAAGACGTGGGGCTTTGGTATCCAAGAAGGTATAACTTTTTGTTGAGTGGATATTCAGATGCAGACTTTGCAGGATACAAAGTAGACAGAAAGAGTACTTCTGGATGCCGCCATTTTCTTGGATCTTCATTGATATGTTGGCATTAAAAGAAGCAGAATTCAGTAGCTCTGTCAATTGCAGAAGCTGAATATATTACAGTTGGAGCTTGTTGTTCACAGGTTTTATGGATTGCACATCAGCTAAGAGATCTTGGATATGATTTCAGAAATGTGCCTATCAATTGTGACAATACAAGTGGCATTTCCATATCTAAGAATCCAGTACAACATTCAAGGTTAAAGCACATAGATGTGAGACATCATTTTCTAAGAGATCACACAGAAAAAGGTGATATTGTTCTATCTTTTATTTCTACTTCTAAGCAAATAGCTAATATTTTCACTAAACCACTGCCATATGAGAGGTTTGCATCCCTAAGGCTTGAATTGGGTATGTTAAACAAGCATGCATTGGTTTAGGGGGAGTAATTATTTACTATATGTATTCTCTGTGTGATTCCAAAGCCTTATGATTATATTTTCTGGAGCCATGAAAATATGGCTCAAAGCTTTGAAGTTTCTATAGTAGTCTGAAACTTCTTAAGGCTTTGAACCATTGTTTCACTGCTTTGATGGGTGGATTTGAATTATCTTTAAAAATTGGACCATGAAATCTTTTTTGATATCTTTTTAGATAATTACAGAATCTTTCCAAATGTTCAGAGATTTGATTAAAATATCTACAAATATCTTGAAAATCTTCTGAAATCTTTTGGCATGCAAATCTCCTACTTTTAGTCAAACTCATCTACCTACTTAAGCCAGCTTCACGACTTTTTTTCTCTCATTCTCTACTTCTAAATCGTCGTCTCTATCTATCTATCTCCCCGTTCTCTCAATCTCTATAAAACCTAACCAAAATGGAGCAAAATTCAGAAAGGATCAAGCAGCTAGGTCAGACCTCCAACAAGAGGGTGAAGAGAAAGGCTAACAGGAAGATCACCATTCATGGATCAGACTTAGAAGACACGGTTAGTGTTCATGAGACTTCTCCTCCTACAAAGAAGACCAAGAAAGGGAAGGAATTTCAATAAGAATCAAAGGCTGGGTCAGATTCAGAATCAGCAACAGAGGAAGTGGTGAAAGAAAAAGGGAACGAGGATCAGGAGGAAGAGTCAAGTAAGAAGAAGAAAGAAGTGATTGCTGAGAAGGAAAATAATAATGTATCATCTACAAAAGTGAAGAAGGCTGGTGACAAGAAAGAAGAAGCTACTCCAGAAAAGAAGGGTGAAGAAACCACTGAGAAAAAGAGGGTTAAGCATAGTGCAGTGAAAACCAAGAAAGCCATAAACTTTGGTAATAACCTCTTGCTTGAATATTGGTTTGTTAATTCTGATGTCAAGAAGGTATGGATGGATTGATGGATGGATGGGTATGCATCATCTAAACTGTCTTTTTGTAGTCTGATCAGTTCTCATTTATTGGAAATTTAACCCTTAGACTACATTAAGAACTTGAAAAACTCATATGTTTTAAGTATGTTGAACTCACCTTCAGAAGCTTACCCTAGGTTAACCAGACTGTTCTATTTGAATCTTATTCAAGAGCTTGATAATAGTGATAGATACATCCTTACTTCAAGAGTGGCTGGTGTGGACATTAGGTTAGATCACAGGGTGTTCTCCAAAGTTTTGGGAGGGCCTAGGAATTATAAGGTTGGTGACTATCCTAATAAGAAAGAATTCCTAAAGAAAGCCAAAGCCATGCTTTTCTTGGAGGGAACCACTTCTGAAAACAAGGAGTTAACACATTTTGGGTTTAATTGTGAAGCCAAAATTATATTTTCTATCATTATGAGGTGTGTGGTCCCCAGAGAATGCTCCAAAGAGTTGGTAATAGACAAAGTGCTGATCTTAATGTATTTGATTTGTCAAGGCTTTGAGGTAGACCTTCCTACTGTGGTGATGGAACACATGGTCTATTGTGGGACTAGGACTAGGAACCACTCTTTACCCTATGGCAATGTTCTACCATTTTTTTTCAAACATTTTGGAGTGTCTTTGAAAGATGAAGAGAAGATTACTAGTGGTTTTGGGGTAGTTGATGAAGCATCCCTTCAAAGGATTGGGATTGTTTATACTGCTAAGGGAAAGTGGAAATTCTATTCAGAGTTGAAAGTTAAGGAACTGAAGGAAAAGGAGTTCATCAAACCTAGAGCTGCTTCAACCCCTAAGGTCCATGGTAATCTGGATTTCTCACAAATTATAGATAGGGTTGAGGTTCTGGAAGATGGTATGAAGGATTTGAGACAAGGTTTCTTTAACTTGTGCAATGACCTTACTAAGTTCAAAGGTTTGGTGCTTAATAAGCTTGACCTGATCATCAAAGGTTTGGATCTGGAGAAAGTGCCTTCTTCAGAAAGCAGAGATACCAGCATTGATTCAGAGGAAGTTCTGGGAGAAGCTCTCAAGAAGAAGAAGAAGAAGAAGAAGAAGAAGAAGAAGAAGAAGAAAGGTATTCCTGTTGTTCTAACATCAAAGGATCTCTTTGACCAATCTGAAGAGGGGGCAGATGATGAGGAAACTGCTGCAAAAAAAGCTGAAAAGGAAGCTGCTGATCTGGACAAGTTGGTTGATGAGGTTGTTGAAAAGATGCAGGATGAGGAAGCTCATGGAAAGAAAGCTGAAGAACTAGGAGAACAAGTTGAGGAACAGGCTGAAGATGCAGAAGTCTCAGAAGAAGAACAAGAAGAGACTCAGGGCAAAGGCAAGGGAACAGCAAAGTCCACATGATCTTCAAAGCCTTGAACCTGTTCTCTATTCTTTCAACTCTTCTCAGTCCTGAAGTTTAGGTTATTATTTTGATTTCCTTAAAACAAAACTCTGAATAGATCCTACATTTCTTCTACTCTTTTGACGAAAGTCAAAAAGGGGGAGAATATTATGTGCTATGTGTTTTTATGCTTTTAGTAGTTTTATAATTTTTGCGGATTTTTAGTGTCTAGTTTATGATGTGTAATAAATTATCGATCTGGTAGAAGTTATCTATGCAATTCAGTGGTTTTTGAATTTATGTTCTGTGATTTTTACTACTGATTGTAAGTTGCAGGATATCTATGTCCAGATGATGTGGTTTGCGTTTCATCAAGGGGGAGATTGATAAGTCTGAATCTCATGGATATTATGTTATGAAAATACTAGAAGAAAGCTTAAATCTTTGATGATGAAAGCCAGAAACACAAGCATAAGAAATTGCTAAGTCAAAGCTTCGGAGCTTTGAGTTACTGTAGCAGTTCCTATATGCTGAATTATCTAACTATTTTGTGCAAGTTTTGGTTATGTATTGGTGATGATGGTATAATTATACAATTACATTCAGCAATCTATATTCTAAGTTGAACATTGGAGGACTAAGTTCGATTGAAAATCCAATGTTCATTCGGTGAAGTTAGCAGGCAAAGCTTCAAAGCTTTGAGATATTCTGTTTACCCTTTATTGCTAAGTTTTTCTAATCTACTTATTGTATGCAGGTGGATTCAGTGATACTTATATCTTAATACAATTTGATTATTTTCTATTATTGTAGATTCTATATTGGTTACTCGATATATTCATAAGTTTGAATATATTTATTAACTCAGAACTGTCAGTAGAGAATTCTAGCATAGTTTTCTCATTAGTTGTTAGCTACAGTTACAAGCAGATCTTCTTACTAGATTGTATTTTTATTTGTTTGATCTTATTTGATAAAGTGTTTGCAGGTTTTTTGGACACTCCAACGTCCATAAACAGATCAGCAATGCATTCAACTTAAGCTGTTGACAGAAGCTTATCAGATAGTAGATATTTTAGGAATTATGTTCCTGAAATATCTCAAGTCAGTTGCAGATTGAGAACAACTATTTAAATTTGAATTGCATAGAATTATAAGAGACACAAAGGTCGTGGTTTTGAAGAGGGAAATCAACTTGTAAAATCAAGTTCATACAGCTCTTTAAATCATTCAGGAATTCAACTCCAGCAGACTAAAGATCATTCAATTTCAGAAGAACTCTTCCAGACTTTAAAAAGCTTATCTATTATGAGTTCTTCTTTCTGTACTCAATTGTATTACTTATTCTTCATCTCTGAAACCTAATTAAACTTAGTAGTTTGGTTGTTCAAGTGAAGAACAAGAGGTTCTTATTGTTTGAACAGGTTGTGGCCTGTAACTAGATAGGTTGAGAACCACAAACTGTATAAGTGTAAGGTAGCTCACTTAGGCTTGAGATCTACGGCTAAATCTGGGTGATTCATAAGAAGTTGTGTTTGAATGATGAGGGGATTAGATCCCTCAGGCAGAGACTAGGTCCAATTGTGACTGAACTCTGTAAAATCTATGTGTCCTTGCTATTTACTTTTGCTGCATTTACTTACAGTTTAAATTGGAAGTTTCAAAGCTTTGGAGCTTTCCAAGTCTCAAAGCTTTGAAGTCCCTATATTCTGTTGCTATATCTTTAAGCTTCTCAACTTCTTTTCAAAGCATTGAGATATCAACAGTTTGCTCTACTGAAGTTTCAAAAACATGTGTTTTGGCAAAATCTAGCATACTCTATTCAAACCGCACCCCCACTCCTTCTACAGTATGAATATACCTGTTTACACCTACATTCCACACTTTCAATTGGTATCAGAGCTTTGGGTCACATTTTGAAGATCTAACAATCTTTTGACAATGAGTTTTATAGGTGAAGGAGGATTCTCACAGAGAAGGGCATCTAATAGACCTCCATTATTCTGTGGTGATAACTTTGTGCATTGGAAGGCATTTATGAAAATGTTCATCATAGATCAGGACATGGAACTATGGTCTATTATTGTGAACGGGCCAAACCTGTTCTATATTATTGTGAATGGTGTTAGAACTATCAAACCTGATGAAGATCTCTCGGTTACTGAACTTGAAAAGGTATCAAAAAATTACAAATCCTGGAACTTATTATATTGTGCTCTTAGTGCAGATGAGTTCAACAGGATATCCAACTGCAAAAATGCAAGGAGATCTGGGATAAGTTGACTGTTACCTATGAAAGAGCTAACCAAGTCAAGCAGACAAAGATTAATATCCTTTTGAGTCACTATGAACTGTTTAAGATGAATTCTGATGAATCCATCAAAGATATGTTTAAAATATTGACATATATTGTGAACAACTTGGAGTCTTTGGGAAAAGTGTTCTTAAATGAAGAAAAAGTCAGGATGATTCTCAAAAGCTTTCCTAAAGCCAAATGGGAGCCTAAAACTACTGCTATTGAAGAAGCTCAGGATTTAAGCATTCTGGAAGTTGATGATCTGCAAGGAAAGTTACTCTATGAAGGAGGGTGATGGTGAACTGAGTGACAACATCAAGAATCTGGCACTCAAGGCAAAAGATAATGAAAAATCCCAAAGACTTGAACAATAGGATGATGATGATGATGAGGAAGCCTTAGCCTTAATTTCCAAAGCCTTTTCCAGAATTATCAAGAAAAAGAGGAACTCTTGGAACATGGATTACAACAAAGAGAAGTTGATCAGAAAAGTCTTCTTCACAATCATAAAAACATAAAGTTATGAATTGCTATAAATGTGGAGATGCAGATCACGTGGTGAGAGATTGTCCTCAAAAGAAGAAGAACGGCCAAATTTTAACGAATGAAAATGACAACAGAAGGAAGTAGGCAATGGTGGCCTCATGGAGTGATTCAGACTCCTCAGACTCAGATTCTGATGATGAGCAAGCCAATGTCTTTTTAATGGCTGGACATCAAGAGGACTATTCTACTGAGAAGCCAATTGAATACATGGTAAAAAATATCTTATCTATTCCTTCAAATGTGTTGCCCAAAATTCTTAAAAGCATGTTTTTAAATGAGGAGAGCTACAGGAATGAGATTGATTATTTGAAAATGAAAGTTCATGAGCAGGCAAAAGAAAATTTAGATTTGGTTTTTCAGAACAAATGTCTTGAAGCTACTAAGTTAAAAATTGACAGTGACTTCAAAGCCTTGGACAGTAGATTCAAAGCTTTGAAATCACAAGTCAAAGAAGTAGTTGATCAAAACGCTATTTTAAATGACAAGTTTGTTGATCTAAAAAATCATTCTGATTATTTAGAACAACAAAACACTTCATTGACTAGTAAGATTCAAGAATCCAAGAATATTCTTCCAACTTTTGCTGGCTCAGAACAGAATTTAAGTCTCCTGCTTGGAGGAAGTCTCCAGTCTGTTCACAAAAGTGGAATTGGATATAATCCAAATTTTACAAGAAAAACCCAAACCACATTTGTAAAAGCAGGAAGCAGACATTAACCAAAGTGTCATTATTGCTGTAAAATTGGACATGTAAAAGTAACTTGCCGCTTTATAAGGATAGAACCTCACATAATGAGGAACACCTATCCTTATCAGCTTAAGGGACAAGTGAAACAGATTTGGGTTCCAAAAGGAGTTAGACCACCTAACGTGGTTGACACAGAGTATGAATCCAAATTATACACTTGGTCTAATATCCTGTTAAGACATTGATTGAATTTTGCAGGATGTCACCAAAGCTTTGAAAGATCAAAAATGGATATTGGATAGTGGATGTTCCAGACATATGAGTAGGAAGAAATCTTTATTCTCATAGCTCAAAGAGAAATCAGAGGGAACAATCACCCTTGGTGAAAAATCAAAGTGAAACATAATTGGTATTAGAAGTGTTGGTAACAATTCTGCATATTCAATTTCTAATGTTTATTTAGTTTATGGTCTTGAGTATAATTTATTGAGTATTTCCCAGCTTTGTGACAAGGGTAATAAGGTAGTTTTTGTCAAGGAGAAATGTGTGGTGTAAGATGAAAAATCAGGCAATTGCATACTCACTGCTCCTAGTTCAGATAATGTTCATGCACTGTGCACTAACAAAGTTGCAGGTGATAGTCTGAAGTGTCTCAAAGCCTTGAAGGATGACTCAAAACTATGGCACAGAAAGCTTGGTCATATAAGCATGCATTCTTTGAATAATCTCATCTCAAAATATCTTGTAAGGGGATTACCAATCCTTAAATTCAAGGATGATGAGTTTTGTAAGGCGTGTACTCAAGGTAAAACAAACCAGAAGCTCATTCAAGCCAACAAATTTTGTAAGTACCTCCAGACCCTTAGAATTGCTGCATATAGACTTGTGTGGTCCTATGAGGGTTCGAACACCCAGAGGTAAGAGATATATGCTTGTTGTAGTTGATAATTACTCTAGATATACTTGGGTTATGTTTATTAGAGAAAAGTCTGAAGCATTATCTGAAATTTCTAAACTTTGCAGAGAGCTTCAAACTTTGAAAAATTTGCCTGTTGCATCTATTAGAACTTTCATGGTAGGAAATTAGATCAACTTGATTTTGATTTATTTTGTGCAAAGCATGGCATATCACATAACTTTTGTGCACCTCGAACTCCACAGCAAAATGGAGTAGTTGAGAGAAAAAATAGGACTCTTGAATACATGTCTAGAACCATGCTACTCGAAAGTAATTTGCCAAAATCTCTGTGGGCAGAAGCTGTTAATACAGCCAACTATGTGCTCAACAGATGTTTGATCAGGTCAATTTTGAAGAAAACCCCTTATGAACTGTTTAAAGGCAGAAAGCCTAGTGTTGCTTACATTAAGCCTTTTGGCTGTACTTGTTTTGTGCATAACAATGGCAAAAATAATCTTGGTAAGTTTGATGCTAGAAGTGATAAAGGTGTGTTTCTTGGTTATTCTCAAACCAGCAAGGCTTACAGGATTTACAATAAGAAATCTAAGATTGTAGAGGAGAGTATTCATGTTGTTTTTCATGAAAGTACTGATGATTCTCTGAGTGAAAGTTTTGTAGATGTTAGTTTGAATAAATATGAGGCTGATGAAGACCTTGAGAAAGTCAGCAAGAGAAAAACTAAGCACCAAACTTTCAGAAGAATCTCAAGGCCTTGAACCCCCTGATGAGCCAAAATCTCAAAGCCTTGAGACTGAGATTCACAGGAATTATGATGCTCCTTATACTGTATTAAGAACTCAAAGCCTTGAAGGTCCATTTACTTGGACACCCAAAAAGAAGTTCAAATATCTCTCAGATCATCCTGCAGAGAATATTATATCAGATCCAACAACTGGAACTCAGACAAGAGGTCAATTGAGAATTCTATGTGCATTCAGTGCTTTTGTATCACTCATTGAGACCAAAAATGCAAAAGAAGCACTAGAAGATGAAGATTGGATTATTGCAATGCAGAATGAGCTGAATGAGTTTGAAAGAAACAAGGTTTGGAATTTGGTTCCTAGACCAAAGGCTCAATCAGTGATTGGAACAAGATGGGTGTTCAGAAATAAGCTTTATGAAAAAATTAAGGTTCTGAAAAACAAAGCAAACCTGGTTGCACATGGATACAATCAAGAGGAACGTATTGATTATGAGGAAACATTTGACCCTGTTGCAAGTTTAGAAGCTATTAGAATACTTCTTGTATTTGCATCACATAATCACATAAATTTTTTTCAAATGGATGTTAAATGTGCTTTTCATAATGGTTATTTACAAGAAGAAGTATTTGTTGCTCAACCACCAGGTTTTGAAAATGACATCTTTCCTGATTATGTTTACAAACTAGACAAAGCCTTATATGGAATTAAGCAAGCTCCAAGGGCTTGGTATGACGGACTCTCAAAATTTTGTTGGAAAATGATTTTAAGAGAGGTCTGGTTGATAAAACTCTTTTTATCGAAAATCAGGAAAAAGATATGTTAGTTGTTCAGATATATGTAGATGACATTCTATTTGGTGCTACTGATGATGCTCTTTCAAAAGATTTTTCAAGTCTAATGTGCAGGGAATTTAAAATGAGCCTGATGGGAGAACTGAATTTCTTTTTTGGACTTCATGTACATCAAAAGAAGAAAGGAATTTTTGTTCATCAAGGAAAGTACACCCTGGACTTTTTAAACAAGTATAACATGTCACAGTCCAAGGTTGTAAAGACCCCTATGAGTTCATCACTGCCTTTAGACAAAGACACAACTGGTAAGAGTGTAGATCAGAAAGAATACAGAGGTATGATTGGTTCACTTTTGTATCTAATTTCTAGTAGACCAGATATTATGTTTAGTTTGTGCATGTGTGCAAGGTTTCAGAATGATCCTAAAGAAATTCATTTGATTATTGTGAAAAACATTTTTAGATATTTGAATGGAACCAAAGACGTGGGGCTTTGGTATCCATGATGGTCTAACTTTTTGTTGAGTGGATATTCAGATGCAGACTTTGCAGGATACAAAGTAGACAGAAAGAGTACTTCTGGATGCTGCCATTTTCTTGGATCTTCATTGATAAGTTGGCATTAAAAGAAGCAGAATTCAGTAGCTCTGTCAATTGCAGAAGCTGAATATATTACAGCTGGAGCTTGTTGTTCACAGGTTTTATGGATTGCACATCAGCTAAGAGATCTTGGATATGATTTCTGAAATGTGTCTATCAATTGTGACAATACAAGTGCCATTTCCATATCTAAGAATCCAGTACAACATTCAAGGACAAAGCACATAGATGTGAGACATCATTTTCTAAGAGATCACACAGAAAAAGGTGATATTGTTATATCTTTTATTTCTACTTCTAAGCAAATAGCTGATATTTTCACTAAACCACTGCCAGATGAGAGGTTTGCATCCCTAAGGCTTGAATTGGGTATGTTAAACAAGCATGCATTGGTTTAGGGGGAGTAATTATTTACTATGTGTATTATCTGTGTGATTTCAAAGCCTTATGATTATATTTTCTGGAGCCATGAAAATATGGCTCAAAGCTTTGAAGTTTCTATAGTAGTCTGAAACTTCTTAAGGCTTTGAACCATTGTTTCACTGCTTTGATGGGTGGATTTGAATTATCTTTAAAAATTGGACCATGAAATCTTTTTTGATATCTTTTTAGATAATTACAGAATCTTTCCAAATGTTCAGAGATTTGATTAAAATATCTACAAATATCTAGAAAATCTTCTGAAATCTTTTGGCATGCAAATCTCCTACTTTTAGTCAAACTCATCTACCTAATTAAGCCAACTTCACTACTTATTTTCTCTCATTCTCTACTTCTAAATCGTCGTCTCTATCTATCTATCTCCCCTTTCTCTCAATCTCTCTAAACCCTAACCAAAATGGAGGAAAAGTCAGAAAGGATCAAGCAGCTAGGTCAGACCTCCAACAAGAGGGTGAAGAGAAAGGCTAACAGGAAGATCACCATTCATGGATCAGACTTAGAAGACACAGTTAGTGTTCATGAGACTTCTCCTCCTACAAAGAAGACCAAGAAAGGGAAGGAATTTCAATAAGAATCAAAGGCTGGGTCAGATTCAGAATCAGCAACAGAGGAAGTGGTGAAAGAAAAAGGGAACGAGGATCAGGAGGAAGAGTCAAGTAAGAAGAAGAAAGAAGTGATTGCTGAGAAGGAAAATAATAATGTATCATCTACAAAAGTGAAGAAGGCTAGTGACAAGAAAGCAGAAGCTACTCCAGAAAAGAAGGGTGAAGAAACCACTGAGAAAAAGAGGGTTAAGCATAGTGCAGGGAAAACCAAGAAAGCCATAAACTTTGGTAAGAACCTCTTGCTTGAATCTTGGTTTGTTAATTCTGATGTCAAGAAGGTATGGATGGATTGATGGATGGATGGGTATGCATCATCTAAAGTGTCTTTTTGTAGTCTGATGAGTTCTTATTTATTGGAAATTTAACTCTTAGACTACATTAAGAACTTGAAAAACTCATATGTTGGAAGTATGTTGAACTCACCTTCAGAAGCTTACCCTAGGTTAACCAGAATGTTCTATTTGAATCTTATTCAAAAGCTTGATAATAGTGATAGATACATCCTTACTTCAAGAGTGGCTGGTGTGGACATTAGGTTAGATCACATGGTGTTCTCCAAAGTTTTGGGAGTGCCTAGGAAGTATAAGGTTGGTGACTATCCTAATAATAAAGAAATCCTAAAGAAAGCCAAAGCCATGTTTTTCTTGGAGGGAACCACTTCTGAAACCAAGGAGTTAACACATTTTCTGTTTAATTGTGAAGCCAAAATTATATTTTCTATCATTATGAGGTGTGTGGTCCCCAGAGAATGCTCCAAAGAGTTGGTAATAGACAAAGTGCTGATCTTAATGTATTTGATTTGTCAAGGCTTTGAGGTAGACCTTCCTACTGTGGTGATGGAACACATGGTCTATTGTGGGACTAGGACTAGGAACCACTCTTTACCCTATGCCAATGTTCTACCATTGTTTTTCAAACATTTTGGAGTGTCTTTGAAAGATGAAGAGAAGATTACTAGTGGTTTTGGGGTAGTTGATGAAGCATCCCTTCAAAGGATTGGGATTGTTTATACTGCTAAGGGAAAGTGGAAATTCTATTCAGAGTTGAAAGTTAAGGAATTGAAGGAAAAGGAGTTCATCAAACCTAGAGCTGCTTCAACCCCTAAGGTCCATGGTAATCTGGATTTCTCACAGATTATAGATAGGGTTGAGGTTCTGGAAGATGGTATGGAGGATTTGAGACAAGGTTTGTTTAACTTGTCCAATGAACTTACTAAGTTCAAAGGTTTGGTGCTTAACAAGCTTGACCTGATCATCAAAGGTTTGGATCTGGAGAAAGTGCCTTCTTCAGAAAGCAGAGATACCAGCATTGATTCAGAGGAAGTTCTGGGAGAAGCTCGCAAGAAGAAGAAGAAGAAGAAGAAGAAGAAGAAGAAGAAGAAGAAGAAGAAGAAGAAGAAGAAGAAGAAGAAGAAGAAGAAGAAGAAGAAGAAGAAGAAGAAGAAGAAAGGTATTATTGTTGTTCTAACAACAAAGGATCTCTTTGACCAATCTGAAGAGGAGGCAGATGATGAGAAAACTGCTGCAAAAAAAGCTGAAAAGGAAGCTGCTGATCTGGACAAGTTGGTTGATGAGGTTGTTGAAAAGATGCAGGATGAGGAAGCTCATGGAAAGAAAGCTGAAGAACTAGGAGAACAAGCTGAGGAACAGGCTGAAGATGCAGAAGTCTCAGAAGAAGAACAAGAAGAGACTAAGGGCAAAGGCAAGGGAACAGCAAAGTCCACAGGATCTTCAAAGCCTTGAACCTGTTCTCTATTCTTTCAACTCTTCTCAGTCCTGAAGTTTAGGTTATTATTTAGATTTCCTTAAAACAAAACTCTGAATAGATCCTACATTTCTTCTACTCTTTTGATGAAAGTCAAAAAGGGGGAGCATATTATGTGCTATGTGTTTTTATGCTTTTAGTAGTTTTATGATTTTTGCGGATTTTAGTATCTAGTTTATGATGTGTAATAAATTATGGATCTGGTAGAAGTTATCTATGCAATTCTGTGGTTTTTGAATTTATGTTCTGTGATATTTACTACTGATTGTATGTTGCAGGATATCTATGTCCAGATGATGTGGTTTGCGTTTCATCAAGGGGGAGATTGATAAGTCTGAATCTCATGGACATTATGTTATGAAAATACTAGCAGAAAGCTTAAATCTTTGATGATGAAAGCCAGAAACACAAGCATAAGAAATTGCTAAGTCAAATCTTCAAAGCTTTGAGTTACTATAGCAGTTCCTATATGCTGAATTATCTAACTATTTTGTGCAAGTTTTGGTTATGTATTGGTGATGATGGTTTAATTATACAATTACATTCAGCAATCTATATTCTAAGTTGAACATTGGAGGACTAATTTCGATTGAAAATCCAATGTTCATTCGGTGAAGTTAGCAGGCAAAGCTTCAAAGCTTTGAGATATTCCGTTTACCCTTTATTGCTAAGTTTTTCTGATCTACTTATTGTATGCAGGTGGATTCAGTGATACTTATATCTTAATACAAGCTAATTATTGTCTATTATTGTAGATTCTATATTGGTTACTCGATATATTCATAAGTTTGAATATATTTATTAACTCAGAACTGTCAGTAGAGAATTCTAGCATAGTTTTCTCATTAGTTGTTAGCTACTGTTACAGGAAGATCTTCTTACTAGATTGTATTTTTATTTGTTTGATCTTGTTTGATAAAGTGTTTGTAGGTTTTTTGGACACTCCAACGTCCATAAACAGATCAGCAATGCATTCAAATTAAGCTGTTGACAGGAGCTTATCAGATAGTAGATATTTTAGGAATTATGTTCCTGAAATATCTCAAGTCAGTTGCAGATTGAGAACAACTATTTAAATTTGAATTGCAGAGAATTATAAGAGACACAAAGGTCGTGGTTTTGAAGAGGGAAATCAACTTGTAAACTCAAGGTCATACAGCTCTTTAAATCATTCAGGAATTCAACTCCAGCAGACTAAAGATCATTCAATTTCAGAAGAACTCTTCCAGACTTTAAAATGCTTATCTATTCTGAGTTCTTCTTTATGTACTCAATTGTATTACTTATTCTTCATCTCTGAAACCTAATTAAACTTAGTAGTTTGGTTGTTCAAGTGAAGAACAAGAGGTTCTTATTGTTTCAACATGTTGTGGCCTGTAACTAGATGGGTTGAGAACCACAAACTGTATAAGTGTAAGGTAGCTCACTTAGGCTTGAGATCTACGGCTAAATCTGGGTGATTCATAAGAAGTTGTGTTTGAATGCTGAGGGGATTAGATCCCTCAGGCAAAGACTAGGTCCAATTGTGACTGAACTCTGTAAAATCTATGTGTCCTTGCTATTTACTTTTGCTGAATTTACTTACAGTTTAAATTGGAAGTTTCAAAGCTTTGGAGCTTTCCAAGTCTCAAAGCTTTGAAGTCCCTATATTCTGTTGCTATATGTTTAAGCTTCTCAACTTCTTTTCAAAGCTTTGAGATATCAACAGTTTGCTCTACTGAAGTTTCAAAAACATGTGTTTTGGCAAAATCTAGCATACTCTATTCAAACCCCACCCCCACCCCTTCTACAGTATTAATATACCTGTTTACACCTACATTACACACTTTCACTCTCAGATAGTGGGAAATGCTTTGAGGCGTTTCATAACCCGAACGAAATTCTCGTCCACGTATGGCTTTGCTCGCTGTCCATTTATATTGAATCGGTTCCCATTCTCAGCTTCAACCCCAAGTGATCCCCATGGGTATACCTTGTTAATCGTGAAAGTTCCACTCCATCTCGACTTCAACTTTCCTGGAAAAAGTTTCAATCTTGCATTAAAAACCACCACCTTCTTCCCCACCTTGAAGTCTCGCGGAATGATGTGCTTGTCGTGCCATTGCTTTGTCCTCTCTTTATAGATCTTTGCACTCTCATAAGCCATCAACCAAAACTCTTCAAGCTCTAGCAATTCCTGCTTCCTTCGCTCACCTGAGAGCTTTGCTTCCAAGTTGATCTTCTTCAACGCTCAATATGCTTTATTCTCAAGTTCCACCGGGAGATGACATGACTTCCCAAATACAAGTTGGTAAGGCGACATGCCCAATGGGGTCTTGTATGAAGTCCTGTACGCCCATAAACTGCCGTCTAAGTGTAGAGACCAATCTTTGCGCCCTAGATTGACTGTCTTCTCTATAATCCCCTTTATCTCTCGGTTAGAAACTTCAGCTTGTCCATTCGACTGCGGGTGGTAAGCCAGTGATATCTTTTGCGCCTTCACCCAATATTTTCTCAACACATTGCAAAGACTTTATTCACGAAATGCGATCCTTCATCACTAACAATGGCCCTGGGCGTCCCAAACGGCGTAAAACTATTCTTTCGCACAAATCTCTCTACAGTAGCTCCATCATTCTTGGGACAAGCCATTGCCTCTACTCACTTGGTCACATAATCAACAGCCAAAAGAATATAAAGATTACCAAGTGAAGAGGTGAATGGCCCCATGAAATCAATGCCCCACACATCAAACGGCTCCACCTCTAACACGAAATTCTGAGGCATCTCATTTCTGCTGGAAATAATGCCGGTCAGCTAACACTGGTCACACTGCTGCACAAACAAATGGGCGTCTTTATGCAACGTAGGCCAAAAGAAATCACTATGAAGTACCTTTGCCACTATGCGTGATTTTCCGTAGTGACCTCTACTGTTCAACTCGTGGCAGTGTCTGAGAATCTCCAAAGTGTCTGGCTCTGATACACACCTCCGTAGTACATTATCCACTCCCAACTTGAACAGATAAGGGTAATCCCAGAAGTATGGCCGCGCATATGTAAATAAATTCTTCCTCTGGTGGTAAGTCATATCCTTTGGAACAATATTGAGCGCCTTGAAATTTTCTAAGTCGGAAAACCAAGGTACAGCTGCTACCACTACCATGAGCTGTTCATCTGGAAAATCTTCTCTAATTGGCACATCTTCTTGCTTTTCATTCTCCAGCCGGTATAAATGGTCTGCAACAACATTCTCTACCCCCTTCTTATCTTTGATTACCACGTCAAACTCTTGCATCAACAGAACCCACCGGATCAATCTTGGCTTGGCATCCTTCTTGGTGAGAAGGTACATTAGGCTGCATGGTCTGTGAAAATCGTCACATGAGAACCCACAAGATATGGACGAAACTTGTCCAATGCAAATATGATAGACAACATCTCTTTCTCCGTGGTAGCATAATTTACATGTGCATCATTAAGAGTTAGACTGGCATAATAAATGACATGAGCTACCTGTAGATAGTGCTTTCTAGACAGGCAGAGCTTAGCCACGTGGCAATCATCCAGCACACCTAGCTGTGCTCCACACACACTGGATCACCACCCGCGCTGATCCACGTGGAGGGGGGGGGGGGGCTGCGAGACAGGGCCCTCGCATACCACCACACGGGACTTGTAGGGACTTAGTGGTTTGGAGGCTAGAGTAAGTCCTGTCGCGCGCCGGCGACAACCAAGCTCGCGCGCGACCCCTAGTAACTGCTTTGAGAGATTTATGGCACGAGCTCCATAGACCCGTTCAACCTCATAACGGTTCCGATATACGCGGTTAACGTGCGTAACGGTCCCTATATACGCGGACGAACGTGCCATTGTGGTTAAGCTAATTAAGCCGCCATTAATGGGCGCATTAACCCATCGTTAACCCTTCCATACAAGGGCGAATCACCTGAGATACGCGGAAGCTCTGCCGAAATTATGTCTCTCTCTCATACAGTACTATTGCCTTACTCTCTCCCTACACACAACCCTATTCTTCCCGTGTTCTTATTCTCTACTCTTGGTGTATATTGAGTCCTCCCTAAAGGATTCCCTCGTACACATTTGGTGAGCCCGACGTGAAACTTACCACTGCAAGCAACCATGTCTCACAAAGATGACGTCAGTAACAAATCACCCTCCACGGAGACAACCTCAGGAGAGGAGACCCGTCACGCCTCTGCGTCCGCCAGTGGGACTCCCACGTTGGAGGCTCTAAACGCCACCATCCAGAATCAGGGGAAGGCCCTTCAGGCTCAATCCGCACAGATGGAACGTATAATGGCCATCCTGGGAACCCTTGCTCCGAATCCTACAGCGGGCATTGCCGTCTCTCAGGGAGGGGGAGCCTCTACCACCCAGGGGACTGGAGTGGTACCCACACCAGCTAACCCTAATTCGCAAACCCCACCAGAAATGGTGTAATTACCCTCTGTTCAGGGGCAGACAACCCAAATATCGCCCCTTACCACACATATTCCACAACCACCAACTGTGGCACCCAACCTTTCTTCACAATACCCCTTGCCTCCTCCGCCAGCACTGCTGGGCAACGTGACTTACACTCCTAGCCCGACCGCAACATATGTGTCCTCGCCGGCTACAACAACCCTTCCTCCTGCTGCCGGGGGAAGTGCACCGGAGTGTATGACGTCGCTGCAGCGGCGCATAGAGACCTTCTTGGCCAATCAGCCGTTCGCAGACACCATTATTCCAAAGGTCGACAACGATCCACCTATCCCACGTGAGATCTATCTCATGCCTAACCCTGCAGGGTATAAGGCTCCTAAATGGGACAAGTTTGAAGATGTCAACGGGAATGCCCACGAGCATGTCATGTGTTTCATCGATGTGATGGGACCATATGGGGCTGATCCCAAGTTGATGATGCGTGAGTTCCAGAAATCTTTGGGAAATATGGCCTATAAATGGTATAGAACGTTGGAGGCCGGATCTGTTAAGACCTGGGACGAAATGGTTCAGAAGTTCTACACCAAATTCTTGCAGGTGGAAGAGAAGGTTAAAATGATCGATCTCTCTCGTATGTACCAGAAGCGCGAGGAAGATGGAGTCACATTCATCAAGAAATTCAGGGCCAAATCCTTGGAGTGCAGAGATGAAGTGCTTGAGGGCAGGCTCGTGGAGATATGTCTGCAAGGCATGCGAGATGAGTACAAAGGTATGCTGATCAACCTACAAACTCCGACCTTTTCAAAGCTATGGAAAGGCAGAAGAAGAAGCACGCTCCTCAGGGGGAACCACTTTCAAGATTGGAAGATTTAGCTATAAGAGGGGGCGTGAAGCTGAGGTTAATACAGTTTCACCGCACAAGCAGCCCGGGGTTACAAACTCAGATGCGCCGCCTCTGCCGTGCTCGATAGAGGAAGTAATCGACTTATTCAAACGGTGGCGTAAGTATGGAATCTTGCCTCCGCTTGAAAGAATACCCTCTAAGGAAATGATGAGGGACCCGAAGTAGTGCGAGTGCCACGGGAAAATTATGCACCCCACAGCTGACTGCAAGAAACTCAGGCACATGGTGAGCCGAAAAGTGAAGGACGGCGAGTTGATTGTCAGCGATCAGAGTCAAGACGTGTGAAACAATCCGCTGTTAGCCCACGCGGAGCAAGAGCCGAAAGGCAAGGAAGTAGCCATGATTGAGATTATGGATCTTGAAGAGATTGCGGAAGATGGCTTTCCTATCATTGCTAAAGTTCACAATGATGAGGACTACAGCATATACACGGAGGACGAGCGTGCCGATCGAATGAAAGGGTCGCACGAGTTCAACAAGTTCTTCGAAGAAATGAACTTTTCAGACAAGTGCCGGAAAGAAATGACAAAAGCAATCTTAAGGGTTGCAGAAGACTTCGAGGAAGACATCGTGGTTTCCAATGGAAAAGTTGTAAGGGCGTTTCGCTCCACGGAAAAGGTTATGACCTTCTCTGCAATTGACAAGAAGACGGATTCGAGTCACCAGAAGCCCTTATATGTAACGACGGTGATTAATGATGTCGAATTCAAAAGGGCATTTGTTGATGGAGGAGCAGTCGTCAACGTAGTCTCGCTCAACACTCTAAAATTGGCAGGGATCCCGGAGAAGAAGATTGTCAGGCGCCCATCCCCGCTGATGGGATTTGGGAGTGATTCCAGAATGACGATGGGATGGATTCGTCTGGGCGTTTAGATAGGGAAGATTGAGTGCTCAGCCAAATTCTACGTCATTGATGCGAATACCACGTATCACATGATCATAGGGCGAGCTTGGATTCACCGTTTTGACGCAGTTCCCTCAACAGCTCACCAGGTGATGAAGGCCATCTGGAACGACAGAGTAGTGGAGATAGCGGCTTCGATAAATCCCTTCAATCTAAACGAGGCGCAACTCACTGAAGCGGTGTGGTTTCCCGAAATGGCGGACGAGCCAACGCCGAGGCCATTTAATCCGACTCCTTTGCCTCGATGGGAAGACATCAAGGATCAATCACCAGCGGGAGTGATGGTGACAAGGGAGGATGCTAAGGAAAAGTTGTCCACACGCGAAGAGGCACCGCCGGTTGCCTACCAAAGAAAGAAGGTGTACACTCTGAAAAGAGTGGTAAAACATGATCTCGCAGGCAAGGAGATAGAGAGTTTCTACTCCAATGGAAAGAAATGCTACCGCATATGAAGGTGCGCGGGGGTACCCCCACTCGAGTATGGGGATATCCCTGGGCAAATAAATCAAATCGAGCATGTTACGGAGATAGAGAAACCAACATCAGAGATTTCAGAGGAAAAGCTGAAAGAAGCACCTGAATGCATGGAGGATAAGCCGAGGCCACAGAAGCAAGAGCTGAAGGAAGTGTTTCTAAGCCCAGGCGAAGAAAAGTAGAGGCTCGTCTTCGTGAGTACAGACCACACAAGCGACGAAGAGGCAAGATTGCTGCAGCTGCTTACTGAGTACAAAGACGTGTTTGCCTGGGAGTACGATGAAATGCCTGGTTTGGACGCGAGCATCACTATGCACAGGTTAGATGTCATCCCAGGATCTAAACCAGTAAAGCAAAGTACAAGAAGCTTCAGGCCGGAGATAAATGTAAAAATCAAGCGAGAAATTGTCAAGCTGTTGACCACCAAGTTTATCGAGCCGAATCATCATCCCACCTGGTTGGCCAACATTGTGCCTGTGGTAAAGAAGAATGGGCAGCTTCGCATTTGTGTAGACTTCAGAGATCTCAACCGCTTCTGTCCCAAGGATGATTTTCCGTTACCCAGCATCGATCTACTCATTGATTCTACCGCGGGTCATCGAATGTTGATCTTCACGGATGGTTTCAGCGGGTACAATCAAATCAAAATGGACCTTGAAGATGCACAGAAAACCGCGTTCATCACGCCAGTGGGAGTCTTTAATTACACGGTTATGTCGTTCGGACTCAAGAATGCAGGCGCGACCTATCAGCGAGCAATGATGGCTCTATTCCACGACATGATGAACCAGGAAGTGGAGCTTTATGTTGACGATTTGGTTGTCAAGTCCAAAAAGGAAGCGGACCATTTGGGGGACCTGCGTAAAGTATTTGAAAGATGCAGGAGTTTCTAGCTAAAGATGAATCCCATGAAGTGTGCATTCGGAGTGACTTCAGTGAAGTTCTTGGGATGCGTAATACATCGCCAGGGCATGGAGCCTGACCCCGCGAAGGTATCAGCTATCACAAGCATGACGGCGCCACACAATCAGAGTACATTGAAGACGTTTCTGGGGAAATTATCTTACATGCGGAGACTCATCCCAGCAATTGCAGAAATAACCTTCTGCTTCAGCGATCTTCTCAAGAAGAATGTTGTGTACAATTGGACAGTGGAACACGAGGTCGCGTTTGGGAAGCTAAAGGACCTGCTGACATCGCCAAGGGTAGCGATTGCACCGCAGCTTGGATCGCCGCTTCTATTGTACCTGACGTTGACAAAGAAGTCTATAGGGGCGCTTTTGTCTCAAGAATATGAAGGGAAAGAAAGGCCGATTTCCTATATTTCTCGCATAGTGCAGCCAGCTGAATCAAGGTACAAAAGCAGAGTATGAGGCTCTCATCGCAGGTCTCCGTGCGGCCAGGGCACTGGAAGTAAGCAATCTGACGGTTATGGGGGATTCCAAGTTAATCGTCAAACAAGATTCAGGGGAGTACGGATTGAAAGAGGTAAATCTGTTACCCTATCGGACTTTGGTGCAGAAGCTGGTACAACAATTCTGCGATGTCAGGTACGAACACACGCCTAGAGCTGATAATCGGCATGCTGATGCTTTAGCCACTCTGGGATCCAAACTGAGTACAGACAAATGCCCTGCGAGAATCTCAATCGAAGTCTGAATGTCACCGCCATTGACAGAGGACGCATGCGAGGATGAGTTCATGGATGCCGAAGATTGGAGAAAACCGATATTGCATGCAATTGCTGAGGGGACGAGCAAAGAGAACTGGGCATCCACTAAGGGATATTGCATACATGATAACGCCCTCTACTACAAAGGCCTAGGAGGAATACTCATGCTATGCGTCTCGCAGCAAGAGGGGCAAGCGTTATTGGAAAAGATTCACCAGCACACGTGTGGAGAAGGTGAAGTGTCGATCTATCGAAAAGGCCAAAGATATGGAATTCATTGGCCGAACATGTCAACGGCTGCTGCGATAATTCAACGGAATTGTGAAAGATGCACATTGATCAAGGATTCTATAACAATCACTTTGGTCGCGATGACACGGACTGGAGAAAGCCACTCTTCGATTTTCTCACAGAAGGAACCGAGCCTGAGCAAAGGAAAGAAGCCGAGAAACTGAAAAAAATGGCGGCTCGATATGTGGTACAGGAAAACATACTCTGGCGAAGGGGTCATGAGGGTAATCTACATCGATGCCTAGATAACAAAGAAGCGCAAGAGGTGATGGATTTATCTCACCAAGTAGAGCATCAAGGGGGCGCGAAGCTATGCAGACAGCTCCTCACAGTTGGTTATTTTTGGCCCACGATGGAGGCAGATTGTCGCACCAAAGTAAGGAGATGCCAGGAATTTCAATTTCAGGGCAACCTCGTACATGCCCCTGCCGTAGACCTACACGCATTAGGGACGCCATGGCCATTCCACACTTGGGCTCTAGATTTTGTTGGCCCCATTCGACCGGCCTCACATGGGAACCAGTTCATCCTGACTGCGACTGAGTTGTTTACTATGTGGGTGGAGGCAATACCGCTCAAGACAGCTAATGCGCTCGCAGTGGTGAATTTTGTTCAAGAAAACATCATATAGAGGTTCGGAATCCCCAACACAATCCTTTCAGATAATGGCACCCCCTTTGTAAATCGACAAGTGGCCGCAAAACTAGCGGAGTACAACATAAGGCAGGTCTGTTCCACTCCTTATTATCCGAAATGGAATGGTCAAGCACAAGCAACCAACAAGACACTACTAAGAATTATGAGCAAGATGGTCGCAGACGATCACAAGAAATGGGCCGATTCTTTGAACATAGCATTTTGGGCATATCAAACTTCGCCCAGGACTCCCACAGGAGTCTCCCCGTTCCTTTTATGCTATGGAGCTGAAGCTGTTGTACCGGCGGAGGTGAAAATCAACTCTGCGAGATTGGCTTTTCATGCACTATATGACAATCAACGCGACCACGACTTGATCTTGTTAGAGGAGAAGCGAGAGCAAGCTAAGCGGGCTAACAAACAGTACAAGGAGAGGATCGCTCGCGCATACAACAAAACAGTCCAACATCGAGATTTCACAGTCGGGGACTTGGTCTTGCGTGCTTCAGATCATTGCATGCGGGAGGCAGCCCATCCAAAGTTCGCAGCTAACTGGGAAGGACCATTTGAAGTTAAAGAGGTCTTTGGCAATGGTTACTGCAAAATACAGAGGCTTCATGGGACTGCCACAACCCCAAGCTCAGTCAATATGCGCTGGATTAAAAAGTATTATCCTTAAAACTCTCTCTCTTTACATACATTGTATTCCAATGTCTATTGAAATGTATGTCTACTACTCTGATAAATTCATGCGTTGTTTCCTCCCATATGAGGAGCTTGTAATCTGGCCTCTCCCATATGAGGGACTTGTAATCTTGCCTCTCCCATATGTGAGTGCTTTTAATAAAATAATTCTCCCATCTGAGAAGAATTGTATTACCTTAGTCGTCTCTTATCATCTATTTACTTATCTGCCTATCTGCAACAAAAGCCTATCTGCCAAGATAGCAGCCGCAATACGCGATCTTATGCGATCCGAAGCCTATCTGCCGAGATAGCAGCAATGTTCAAATACGATCTTAAGTGATCTAAAAGCCTATCTGCCTAGATAGCAGCCATAATGTATGATCCTATGCGATCCAAAGCCTATCTGCTGAGATAGCAGCAAAGTTCAAAAACAATCTCAAGTGATCTAAAAGCCTATCTGCCTAGATAGCAGCCATAATGTATGAGCCTATGCGATCCAAAGCCTATCTGCCGAGATAGCAGCAATGTTCAAAAACGATCTTAAGAGATCTGAAAGCCTATCTACCTAGATAGCAGCCGTGATATATGACCTTAATCGGTCTGCAAACCTATCTTTTTAGACAGCAAGCTATAGCAGCAACGCCCTGTGCGAATGCGAAATTTATCGAGCTTGAAATAAAGAATTATTCAGGCGGACATCCAAAAGCAAAAGGCAAAAGAAACATAACTTGTTTTATAGCCAACACACATGCGATATTACAATTTGTTGTATCAAACAAGAACAGCAAATACTAAAGTGCATTTCATTAACAGTCAAAATGACGTACAATCTATCTGTCTAGATAGCAGCCTACAAGCGGAAGTTCATACTGAGCTAAAGCACATTTCATTAACAGTCAAAATGACTTACAATTTATCTTTCTAAATAGCAGCTTACAAGCGAAAGTTTTATACTAAGAAAATTCTTACTATAAAACGAAAGACCTACAAATGCTAAAAAAAGTTATGCGACGCTATCGTCGAAATCCTAGATCTGAACAAGGCTCTTGACTGTTCTTCTGCCCAAGAGATGTGCCTGATGAACCCCATGTCCAGGAGGATGCGGCGTTGAAGAACAAGTGGAGAACAAGTCCTTGGGCAGAAAGCTTATTGACCACGGAGACGAGCGCCATGGCTCGTCACCCCTAGTTCAAGAACGTGGAGGCAAATAGTTCTCCTCCAGGAAAGTTAGAGGAGAAACACTCCATTCATTACGAGTCGATAAAAAGGTCATTCTGGAACTGCACCTCACCGGAAGGCAGCCGGAGATACGACCTGCAAACATAATAGACGAAGAAGAATCTTCGTAGAAGCATGAGGTATTGTGTATATCTTCTTCAATGCAATCATGAAGAACAATAAGATTTATAAAGGAGATCTTGCAACCTATTTCTATGGAACAAGGCACAAACTCAGATTTCACAACTGGAAGTTGCCATGACTCAACAAAAGACAAGCAATGAGTCCACCAGTCGTAAGGACTCATGGCAAGCCACATTTTGGGATGAAGAACCCAAGCAGCAAGAGGAAGGGTTTACATAGACCTTGGGGGGACTCTTCAGTTCCCTAGCTGAGTCAGCAAAGCTCGGAAAACGGGTAAGAATCAATTACTTACGTCTCAAAAGAGGTAAAATTCAATTACCCTACTAAAGGCTATGACGATTCAGTGGCACGCCCTAATTATTGACGGAAGGTCATAGTAAGGATGGGCTTCCCAAGGAAATCGTGCCTATCTAATAAATCATTAGCGCGCAAATAAAGGCCGATACGTCGCTGTGTGACGTCATAATTGATACGCATTAAGATATTTGTGCAAATCCCCAAAAGGGAAAAATGGGACATCGAGTTCCAGATAAAAAAAAGGGGGGAGAAACACTACGCCTACAATAATATTTTGTTCTAAACAGATATTTTTGTTTCTAAAACAAATCCTTGATCAAAGAGTCCTCTGGAGAAAATGAGAGCGACATCTCTCTTGCTTGGTCCACTTCTCGCCTTAGCTGTTCGTACTTGGCGTTCATCGCATGAAAGAGGTTGACAGCTTCTTCAGCCTTCTGCCTTTTTTCCTCTACCTTTCGCCTTTCAAATGCGAGGTTGTGGTAGCCGCGCTTCAAACTCACAGCTGCGATAATTTTGGTGATCCTGTTGAGGAGATACCCAAAGCCCAGCTTGCCTTGAACTTTAACTTGAAGCCCTTGGCATGTGCTAAAAAGCAGCTGTGCACTGTGAGGAGAAATGGTCGCAGGAGTGGCTACAGAAAGTTGCTCCAGAATCCAGATGGCTTCGGTCAAGAAAAGCCTCCTGTGATACGGCTCTATCTCTTGAGATCTCGCGCATGACCAGGGGTATGAGAGGCGCATCTGAATCAGCCAGTCCACATCAGCTTGCTTCAATCCCGATAAAGTTTATTCAAGCTTAGAGCATGAAAGCTTTAAAATAAGGGTGTAGAATGCGAAAAATGGTAACATACTAGTCCCTTCAAGGATTTCACGCAAAGAGGGAATGCGCATTGCTGGGAAAGCTGAAGTATGTCCTTGCTCCATTGCTCGTTTGTCAGCTGCGAGCTCGAGCTCATCATAGTTGGTGGGAAGAATATAGGCCGTAGCAGGCGCGACAGCAACTCCAACTTGCGAGCTCCAAAAACTCCATGCTTGGGGAACCTCCAGAAGCTCTACCTGTGTTCAAGGAACAGCAATAGTGGCAGCTGTTGCTTGGCCAGGAACTTCTTCGGCTGCGTGGGGCTCTTGTGGCTCAGGAGCATTCATTTGGGCATCCATATTTGCATGCGATGTTGTGTCTTCCATGACTTGTTCATTTTCATGAACTTCATCTCCAGCACCATCTGTTTCCATTTCCTCAACTGCAGCATCAGCATCTTCCTCTCTTAGCACGGTGTCAGCTTCAATATCATCAGACACCTCAATGATGTCCTCCAAAGGCTCGCCCGCATACTCAGTAGCCGCGACAGGCTTCTCAACGTAAGTGCTTCGATCTGGAGCATAAGAGGTAAGAGGCTGACTCCTTCGCTCCGGCACATCCTCTTCAGCATCGCCTGTGATACAACACAAAAAAATAGTGAGGTAACTTGTATTACACAGTGTTTTGTTATTTTAATATATCAAAAGCGGGCATCTCCACACTTAGGTGGGATCGCAGCACCTTCATCATATGTTAAAGATGTGACACCATATCCTACTAGGGTATCTTCATTAAGCACATCTTTAAGGTGAGCGTGACCTGGGGTGGGAAGAAACTTGTTACAATGATGATCGGGTTACTAAGCCTGGTTTACAAACATTGCTTGAATGATTACCTGAGGGTTCACCACACTTGCCTACTAGCAATCGGCGAATATCAGCTTTTGATAAGCCATGCTTTAATGCACCAGTAATCACTTCTTGGTAAGTCACAGCAAGGTTAAAAATCTAACCTTGTTTTCCACCTGCGATTTCCTAAAGTCCGCTTGAGCTTGCTCCTAAGAAGCCGCATCTACATCATCAACTTGCTCCACAAAGTCATCAACATGTTGTTCTTATAAACTTCTTCTCTTTATGAGCTCGATCTCATCTTCTTCTCGCTTCCTCCTTCTCTCTGCGGCTTCCGAAGCCGTTCTTTTAGACTCAGCAAGGATATCTTCGTCTATGGCTTCGCTGGAAACGCCAGAGTGAGAACCCTTGGTTTTCTTCTTTTTCTTGGCCAGGAGGCCGCCGATGGTTTCTGTGTCATCACCTGCAAAAGAACAAACTGTTCAACAACTATTGCAAGAGCAAAAGTACGAAGAAGATAAGTTTGTTTGAGATACCTTCCGAATCTTCTTCTTTTATCTCACCTCTTTCTTCTTCTCCCTCGCTTTCGACTCTTTCTTCTTCATCATCATCTATTCCTTTCACTTCTCTCCTCTCATCCTCTTCTTCCTCCTGATCAAAAGGAAAAAAAGTCTAAACTGCGAGCTCTTTCCGCACTTTGCTTGGCATGCGACCTTTGCCCTTGTCCTTAGAAGCAAGAGACTTCGCAGGAGATGAAGCTGGAGCACTCTTAGGAGGAGAGGAGATTGCAATACCCTTCTGCTTTTGTCTCTTGGTTCTCGGGGCAACATCTGCTGGAGAAGGCGGAGCATCCCTGGGAGGAGACAAAGCCGGGGTATTTTCTATCATCGAGTCAGCGAATGCGTCCATTACCTCGCGAATCCGAGCCTCTACTGGGGGAGCCATTCCCATTGTTAATAGAATTTTCTCGCCCTGCCTTCTCGCAACAACAATAGTATTGATCAGCGACTTGGAGCGCTCTCCAGATGCAAACCTCCTCAGATAGAACTAAGACAGAAAATGGAGTGTAAGTTTCAATGCATCAAAGGAAAGGAGTTTAACACGCACAGAGGAAATTGTTTACCTTGGCAAAATCTTCGCTGTACTTGATGACATGCAAAGCACCATCTCTAACAGCGGTCATCTTCTCCTCAAGAATGGTGGATGGGCACAAGTGATTGTCAAGATCCAACAAGGAGTAGCAGCCGTACTGGGAGTCATCCAAGCTGCAATTGGGACGGAATGGGAAGTTATTCCTCTTGATTATAGGAGCTGTGCTGGGCTGAGGAGCCGACTGCGTCTCGAACCTGGCCTGCTGAGTAGTCCAGTAAGCAACCCAATTTTTGGAGAAGTGACCTGCACGGCCACCTGAAGGTTGAAAGAAGGTCAAGTTGCTCCAGAATATCGTTTGACACTCACCAGACAACAGTCGCTTGTAGCAGCCTCTTACGATTGATCTAAGCCAAATGGAAGGCGCCACTGTATCAAAGCCAAACTGGGGAGAAACGCGAGTTGGATCAACATCGACTGTGGTCCTTTCATACCTTGGAGTAAGTTCAGGAACATACTCAACAAGAGCAGGGAGAGAACCCCTTAAACACCGGCAGAAAAATTCGCGGTAGCGCTCATGAAAGCGCTTGTGACCGTCGAAAAGGAGCTATTCTGAAAAAGCAAGAAATTCGGTAGGATACAGCTTCGGGAACCATCGCACATTCTCAATACGCGTGGCATAGGGCCTAGCCGTAAACTTGCTCCGGTCATCGCATATCAGGCTCCAGGTGCACTTGGGAGGATTGGTTCTAAACCATCGAGCAACTCTCCCACTGGAAAGTTCATCCTCCGCACCAAGGACGCACCACTTGTTGGGCCTAGAAGGAACATGAGCATATGAGGGCCATCGCTCAAAAACCCACATGGTCAGGAATGTGATGTTAACATAAGTCAGCACATCAAGACGACCGCGAGAGTCCTTGATCGCCACTACCAATTGGTCCAATCTGTGATATAAAGTGCCCAAGACCAGAGGCCCAAGTGCGACTCTCTGGCCGAGGGCCAACTTGACAGCAAGAGGGAGGACATGATAAAAAACCCCATCATGAGGGTGACCATCGATCAGGTACCTTGACAGCCAGGCACAGAGGAAGCCGCACAAGGTTAGATGGTACCCTTTCCCATCATAATTTTTTGCATTTGGATTCTGGTCCAGAATTTTCTTGGTGATACTACTATTCGCATAGTCGCGAAAGAAGTATTGCACCCATTTTCCCCAGGTGTTCTTCGCATATGTACCAACAAGCTGCCAGTCAGGAAGAACTTTCGCAGATGTCCACCGAGTGGAGAGTTTCTTTACCTCGGACAAGCATTCCTCCATCTGCTTGTATAGAGCAAGTTCTGGATCAGTCCTCAAAGGGCTCAAAGGATCCACTTCACCAACGGGAGAAAGGTCATACAACATGTGCACATCCTCCAAAGTGGGAGCAGCCTCGAACTCAGCAAAGTGAAAGGTGTGAGTCGCAGGTGAATAGCGAGACAGAAAGTTTAGAGGCATGGACGGATCCAACTTCACGGCAGCACCCTTCATAGCACGAACTGCGAAATAAATACCAGCGTTGTTCAATGTAATGGCGTGGTGGGTCAATACATGGTCGATCCACTCATCCATGAAGTCTAATTTTTGGACCAATGCCTGGGTAGAAATTGCAGTATGGGGGAAAAACCCATTTTCAACTCCTAACCTAATCACATCCATGGAGTCGATTAACTCTAGCATGGCTGCATTGACAGGCGGGGTAAATGTCCGCAATTCTCCGGAAGAAACAGGGGCCGGTAGATTCTTCGCCTTAACCCTAGCATTGTAGAAATCTTTTCCACCCAAATAGGGGGCTTTTCGCCACAAGGTCTGGGGAAGATCAGGTATTTCTTCGGCCTCTTTAATGGGTTTGGATCCTTTTGTCTTGGCCATTCCTACAGAAGAGCAAGAAAAAAGGGGGGGAGAAATATACACACTCTCAATTAGAATTTCAGGAAGCAATTATGTTTTGTTAAAGAAGATGAACAGTCCGGGTCAATTCTGGGTTTCAAAGTTCAGAATCTGTGTATATTGCTCGGAATTTAAGAAGTTCTACATTCAAAATTGTCACAATCTGGTAATTTGATTGGTTCTGGGTTTAAGAAAAGGGCCTCTTTTGCAGTTCTCAATGGACGATATATTTCAAAAAATGTGGGTTTACAGATCCAAGACAGTTCAAAGAATGTTTGAGTACATTAATGGAATTGAGCAAAGCCAACCTTGTTTTGGTAAAGCTTGTTTCGATGAAGCAAGTTGAAGGATACGATTGACAAGGAAGAAGTGATGATTGATCACTTGAATCTGTTCTTGAAGGCTTCCGGGTATCATTCACTTTAGTGAGAGAAGTGATGCTTTGCAACAATGGAGAGCACAAAGTATTTATCCAAAACAATGAGGAGTCGCGTCCATTCATTAGTCGAATCGCAACCGCCACCGTCCAATTGCGCAATCACAGGAAAAGCTGACGTCACGCCTAAAACCCTAAGGCCTCGTTTGGGTAGAGGATATGGTATGTAGAGATAAGGCTTATGCTGGGATATGAGGAAGGATATGAATGCTGTCGGATAAGCCCTGATAAGATATGCTGGTTGTCTGTGTTTGGGTGCTGTCGGATATGATGCAGGATATGAAGCAGGATATGTGCCAAAATAACTGTAATACCCTCAGTGCTGTTATTTTGTTGCATATTTCAAATTGATGAGAAAAATGTATACAAAATGTATCAGTATATATGTTTATTTTAATACTCTTTTTTCTACACAATAGTGATGTTGTCAAAATGTATGCAAAATGTATATTAATACACGATATAAACTTGTAGTAACATGCAAACGTAACAAATATTCATGGATACAACATGGTCATAGAAAAGTATGGAGTATAAATTACTAGTACTTATTGGCATATTGACATGTTGTTACAAAACCTACTATAAACAATTTAAATTAAACCAACGAAATTTCAGCAAGCATGGTAAAATGTCTTCATATTTATGTCAACGATACATACTCAAATAAAGTTATGCAATCCCAAAATAATAGTCATCAAACCCATGAGGACCTCCTCCAAAACGATAGTTATCAATCCCAAAATAATAGTTATCAATCCTAAAATGATAGGTTTTGGGGACAAGGGTAGAAAATTAGATTGTTTGTGTGGGTAGTTTTGTCATCCTACTAGCATCTTAATATGCTATATTTTCTTATCCAACCTTATACCTCCATGTTGGTGGTATAAAATTTGTTAATTAAAAGCTCCATCAGCATAAGGCAACATAACTTATCCCCTCTCTTATCCGGCACCCAAACACTTGATAAAAAAGGAGAGGGTATAACTTATCTTATGCTCCCTTCTTATCCTCTACCCAAACGAGGCCTAAAAGAACAGACGGCACGACATTAGGGATTCTAGGTCATAATGACACGCATGGGGGCTGATTTTGCATGTATTTGAATTGGTGCGTGGCAGCGACGCGTGCATTGGTTCCTGTGCATTGAAGCCTATCCGGCTATGTGTCTTCACGCGCAGAAAGGGGGCTAATGTAGATAGTGCTTTCTAGACAGGCAGATCTTAGCCACGTGGCGATCATCCAGCACACCTAGCTGTGCTCCACACACACTGGATCACCACCCGTGCTGATCCACGTGGGGGGGGGGGGGGGGGGGGGGGGGCTGCGAGACAGGGCCCTCGCATGCGACCACACGGGACTTGTAGGGACTTAGTGGTTTGGAGGCTAGAGTAAGTCATGTCGCGCGCGGGCGACAACCAAGCTCGCGCGCGACCCCTAGTAACTTCTTTGAGAGATTTATGGCACGAGCTCCATAGACCCGGTCAACCTCATAACGGTTCCGATATACGCGGTTAACGTGCGTAACGGTCCCTATATACGCGGACGAACGTGCCGTTGTGGTTAAGCTAATTAAGCCTCCATTAATGGGCGCATTACCCACTACAACGGTCACATTCTCGGTTATATATAGGTTCGTTAACCCTTCCATACAAGGGCGAATCACCTGAGATACGCGGAAGCTCTGCCGAAATTCTGTCTCTCTCTCATACAGTACTATTTCCTTACTCTCTCCCTACACACAACCCTATTCTTCCCGTGTTCTTATTCTCTACTCTTGGTGTATATTGAATCCTCTCTAAAGGATTCTCTCGTACACACTACCTTATCTTTTTGCTACCCCAGAACTGCTCCCACCGCACAGTCACTAGCATCACACAAGAGCTCAAACTGCATCTTTCTCAAGCAAATCAGATAGAGGCTTTGTGATCTTCGAGAAATCCTTAATTAATCACCGGTAGAATCCTGCATGTCCCAAGAAAATCCTTACCCAATTGAAAGTGGTAGGGTTGGGGAGCTTCTGAATAACCTCAATCTTTTCCCGGTCCACCTCTAAACCTTTGCTTGAAATCTTGTGCCCCAACACTATCCCCTCGTTCACCATGAAATGACACTTCTACCAGTTGAGCACTAGGTTGGTGTCAATGCATCTGTCAAAAACCCGAGCTAGCTGCTGTAGACAGTCTTCGAACCCATCACCATAGAGCGAAAAATCATCCATGAAGACTTCAAATTCTGCTCCATCATATCTGAGAAGATCGACATCAAACACCTCTTAAACGTAGTAGGTGCGTGGCATAACCCAATTGGCATGCGTCTAAAAGCAAAAGTCACATAGGGACAAGTGAATGTTGTCTTCTCCTGAGCCGCTGGCTCAATCGCTATCTTGTTATACCCGGAGTACCCATCCAAAAAGCAGTAGTGAGAATGCCGCGCCAGCCTCTCAAGCATCTGATCAACGAACGGAAGGGGAAAATGATCCTTCAATGTGGCATCATTGAGTTTGGGGAAATCCATGCAAACTCTCCACCCAGTAACAGTACAATTGGAAATCTGATCACCTTTTTCCCCTTCTACCACAGTAATACCTCCCTTCTTAGGGACACACTGCACCGGGCTAGTCCATGTGCTGTTAGAAAACGGATAAAATGATGCCCACCTCCAACCACTTAAGCACTTATTTCTTCACTACCTCCTGCATATGAGGGTTGAGGCGACGCTGAAATTGAACTACCGGCTTCTTGTCCTCCACGAGCCGGATCTTGTGCTGGCAAACTGTGGGGCTGAACCTCTAGGTATCTGCTATGTTCCCTGTCCAAACATGAAGACAGAATCACAGGAAAAGTCTCATTAGATCCTAGGTATAAATATTTTAAATGAATAGGTAAAGGCTTCAATTCTAAAACAGGAGCAGTAATAAGAGAAGGAGTAAGAATCTTCCTGCTCCCCTCATCAAAGAGGGGTAGGGGCTTGCGCCAATGAGTTTCCATAGCTTGTTCCTTCTCGCTTGATTCAAGTAGAGCAAGCTCCTCATACAGCCGCTCCAATAAAATTTCTTCCTCCTCATAGGATGTGTATGCCCCCACACCAAAACACTGCTCACTCACCGCATACGCTGGAAATTTCATAGCTTCGAAAACATTGAATGCCACCTTCTCATCGTTAAAACGCATCGCCAACTCCCCATTTGCAACATCAATGATAATCTTCCCCGTGGAAAGGAATGGCCGTCCCAATATGAGTGGGTAATCATCATCAGCCTCCATGTCCAGAATCACAAAATCTGCGGGGAAGATGAGTCCTTCGACTCTCACGAGCACATCCTCCAAAACGCCTCTTGGGCGTTTGATGGTACGGTTGGCCATCTGCAAGCACATCCGAGTGGGTTTTGGATCCCCTACACCCAGCTGCTCAAATACTGATGTGGGAATCAAATTATTGCTTTCACCAAGATCACATAATTCCCTTCCATGAAACGCATCTCCCAATGTCACATGAATGATGGAACCCCCCGGATCTTTCATCTTCTTTGGTAACACCTTTTGCACCACGGCGCTACACTCTTAATTCAGGGTCACAGTCTCAAAATCATCCATGAGCCTCCTATTAGAGCATATTTCGAAATTTGTGATATGGCATCCGCGAAAGAAATATTAATATGCAAATTCTTGAATATATCCACAACTTTATTGAAGTGCTTAGCATCCTCTTTGCTTTCAACCTCTACGGGTATGGCACACGTATCCTATACCCCTTAGTCTTCTGCTTTTCCTCCGACTTCCTACGCGTGTCCTTTGATTGGGGAATCACGGTAGGCACGGGAATTTCTTCTCAAAGCCTTTTCAAGGGCTTTTGTCGCTTTAGCTCGCACGTGGCTAGGATATGGCGGGTCTACTTTAGTAACTCCACTGCGAGTGGTGATTTCCTTTAGCTGTTCTGGTGGAGTGATAGTGTTAGATGGAAGCATGCCAGGTGGAAGTCTAGTATTCTGATTGGCTATATGTCCGATCTATGTCTCATGGCTCTTCATTATGGCTTCTATGGAGACAATCTTACTCTCTATCTTATCTTGATTCGCTAATAGTTTCCTCAACAATGCATTTGTCTCTTGTTCTTCTGATTGTGGTGCCTGCTGTTGTGGAACATGTCTTTGAGCTTGGTAAGGAACATTTGGCCTTTGGCCGGGTGCATATAATCCACTCTTTGGATTGGCATAGGTGAAATTGGGGTGGTTGCAGTTATTAGGATGATATGTGTTGGACCATTGCTGCTGTCGTGGTTGACCCATGTAGTTCACATCTTCAATACTATCTCCAAATCCGTGATTCGCATCCGCTACCATCTCTCCCACTGACTTTACCTGTGCCAATGGATTCATATTACTGAAAGCCGAAGTCATAACTGCCATCTCATGTTAAAATTTTTGTTCCACCATTGACTCAATCTTACTAACCAGTGCCCCATCATATTTTGTGTTCCTACGAGTCTCAGACCTCGTGGACTCACATTTTTCCACACTGTGTAGCAGGTCCCGACATATCTGTACTCCTAAAACCATGAAGTTTCCTTGAGCCATCATATCCAGCTCATTTGTTGTCTCCCTGTCTAAGCCGTTATAGAAATAGTGCAACAGTTTTTACCATGGCTCCCCATGAGTATGGCATCTGTGAAGAAACTGGTTGAATTTCCTCCATGTTTACCCCAAAGAATCATCTTCATGCTGAGTGAACATGGTGATGTCATCCATTCGCTGTGCAACCTTTGATGGTGGAAGATATTTCCTGAGAAACTCTTGGCAACACTCTGACCATGTAGAGATACACCCTGCTGGAAGCTCCATGAGCCATGTTTTTCCTTTCCCCGATAAGGAAAAGCTAAATAGCATCAGTTTTACCGTATCATCTGCCACCCTCTGATCATGAATGGTAGCAGTTATCAGGTTGAAGTTGATTAGATTGGCATTCGGATCATCCCCAGGAGCTCCAGTGAACAAACATTCATCGGGAACCATATTGTCAGCGGCTGATGCAATTCAAAGTGAGCAGTGTTGATTTGGGGTCTGAATATCGTGGGCAGATATCCATTGGGCGTGGTCCTGAAGTAGTCCACCAAAGGACGCTCATCAATTTCAGCATTGTTGACCTGTTCTGCGGCATTCTGACCATTATCGTTCCGATTATTTCCCCCATTATTTCTATTTCCACCGTTGTTTCCACCATTCGCTCCTCCATTATTTCTATCAACTACGCCCGCACCAGGAAGTTTTTGTGGATTTGGAGGGTTAAAGCATGCCATTGCAGCTTGCATCTCGGTCAACTGAGCTCTGAGCTCCTCATTCTCCCTTTATCGATTAGCTACATCCTCTACAGCTGCAGTTCTAGCTGCTTCCGCATCCTGCATATTTTTGCGGATTGTTTCAATCTCAGCTCTAGTTTCGTCATCCATGGTATATGAGCTTGATTTCCTCTTGTCTGTACGTTGTGCTCGTAACAAGGATTTGGGGTCTTCAAGTGTTGGATGCAAAGGTTTGTCTCTAGAACGGGACATGCACCGTACAATCTAACGTGAAATCACAAATCACACACAAAACGTAAGTGAGTAACTAATATAAACAGAAAAGTAAAATCCCTAAGGCTAGGAATTATAACTAATTTAGCCAAATTCCCCGACAATTGCGCCAAAAACTTGACAAGATCCAACCGCAAGTGTACGGCTGTCGCGTGTAGTAATATCCGATAAATCCAGTTTGTCGATCCTAAGGGACTTCTTTTAAATCAATTATAGTTGTATAAACTTATGTGGGCTCGCAAGTTGATTTGATTTGTCTAATTATACTAAAATAAAAGACGAGTATCTCGATTAGTCGGTTGGTCTATCGATTAACAAAGAATGATTGTTGAATTACTAATGAGTGTTAAAGTTCATGATATCTTTCGGGATCACTAGGGTGTAATTACCGTCAGTAATTTATGTTCATATAACACGGATGTCTTCTACTTAGCCGAACAAGCAACACTACTTTGAAGATTCCTCAACCAAAGACTATGTTTAGGGGCATATATTTGATTCCTCTAGCATATATATCTAAACACGCATTACGATTTCATGTTCTACTCTTAGTTCTTAGTCAAATAAACAGATTCCTCTAGCTTAGATACAACTAGTGCAAGATTCACGTTTTGGGTAGTAAATACTGATTCCTGAAGCATTCTCTTCCTATAATCAAACCTATTGTGACGTCATACAATAAGAATGATAGAGATAAGAATAAAATCAAGCATGTCTAAATAAGAAGAATATCCAATTAAGCTAAACGCATGAAATATGATCCATAAACCACCAAACCGGTGTTTAACCCTAGCTACCATCTAGATATCCTGAATAAAGTGCTTAGCTACGCTTACCCAAGATCAAAATAACAAGTTTCAAGTTTATCATGAGCAAAAATTAAAGAAAATAAAAGTTTAGAATCCAAACGAATGATCCAAAGCTCCACAATAGCTCTCAAAGCTCCCAAGCACTTCTTCCTAGATGAGAATACTGATAAAACCAACCCTAACACGTTCTAATACGTTTCCATAAAGTTTAAGACAACTTCCAAGTAATTACAAAAGAACCCCAAACGGACTGCAGAATTCGTCTTTCTCTTTCGCGAAGAGAATTTGTCTTTGTGCGAAGATCTTCGTGCGAAGACTGTCTTCTCTTTGTGCGAAGGTCTTCTTATTTTGATACTACGGCATGTTCCCCGAAGAATTTTTTGAAACTCCTCTGATTTTGGCTAAGTCCTTCTCTTCGTGCAAAGACACTTTCTCTTTGTGCGAAGAGAATGAGGCTGCAGTCTTTTTTTTCTTTTCCTTGAATCTTTCCTTGAGCTCTTTGTTTCCGAAGCTTGTCTCTTCCTCCTCTTTGATCTCCGCGTCCTATTTCCTGCCAACCACAACACGAAAAAAGTACCCACGATCATATCACAATAAAAATGTCCAAATACATAAGAAACGCCCGGATTTAGGAATAAACGTTCAAAAACTCAAGTTTCTCAATTTAGGCATATTACACTCAAATGACGAAAAATTCTCCAAGTTATGCACACAAAATGCAGATAAATAAGTAATAAAATAACTCTGAAAACGGAGTTATCACACATACATACACTAAACATAATATCATATCTACTAGCAGTTAAATACAAAAGAGATCCAATCATACCTCTGTATTCTTTCTGATTTACACTCCTAACATTTGAATCCTTATATAAGGATAGTGATGAACTCATGGGGGTCTTAATTTCCTTGGACTGAGACATATTATATTTTTTCAACAAGTCCATGGTATATTTTCCTTGATGCACGAAAATTCCTTTCTTCATTTGATGTAAATGAAGCCCACAAAAGAAATTCAATTCTCCCATTAAGCTCATCTCAAATTCCCTGCACATTAGACTAGAAAACTCTTTTGAAAGAGCATCATTAGTAGCACCAAATAGTACATCATCAACATAAATCTGTACTACCAACAAATCATTTTCTTGATTCTTAATGAAAAGAGTTTTTCCTACAAGACCTCTCTTAAAATCATTGTCAAGTAAAAACTTTGAGAGTCTGTGATACCAAGACCTTGGAGCTTGCTTAATAGCATAAAGATCTTTGTCTAATTTGTAAACATAATCAGAGAAACTTTCATCTTCGAAACCAGGTGGTTGAGCAACATGTACTTCTTCTTGTAAATAACCATTTAGAAAAGCATATTTGACATCCATTAGATAAAGCTTTATATGTTTATGGGATGCAAATGCAAGAAGTATTATGATAGCTTCTAACCTGGCAACCGGAGCAAATGTATCCTTATAGTAAATACCTTCTTGATTGTAGCCTTGTTCCACAAGTCTTGCTTTATTTCTCACAAACTTGCCATTTTCATCAATCTTGTTTTTGAACATACATCTGGTTCCAATCACTGGTTGAGTCTTTGGTCTAGGAACCAAATTTCATACTTTGTTCCTCTCAAACTCATTCAAACCATTCTGCATTGAAATGATCCAATCTGCATCCTCTAGTGCTTCTTTTGCATTTTTAGGCTCAATAAGTGACACAAAAGCACTAAAAGCACAAAAGTTCCTTAGCTGGCCTCTTGTCTAAGTTCCAGTAGTTGGATATGAGATGATATTGGCTGCATGATGATCTGATAGGTACTTGAACTTCTTCCTGGTGTCTTGGTATATGGTCCTTCAAGGCTTTGAGATGTTGATACAGTAGATGGAGAATCATAATTTCTATCAATCTCAGTCTCAAGGCTTTGAGATTTTGGCTCAGCAGTAGATTCAATGCCTTGATATTCTTCTGACTAATCATGCAATTTAATTTTGCTTCTATTCTCTTTTTCATAACCATCATCTTCCTCATACTTATTCAAGTTGAGATCTGCAAAACTTTCACTCAGAGAATCATCATTACTTCCATCAAAAATCACATGAATACTATCCTCTATGATCTTAGTTCTCTTATTGAAAACTCTATAAGCCTTGCTAGTTTGAGAATAACCAATAAATACACCTTCATCACTTCCGGCATCAAACTTGCTAACACTATCTTTACCATTATTATGCACAAAGAAATTGCAACCAAAAGGTTTGAAATAATAAACAATGGTCGCCCTGCATTTAAATAATTCATACGGAGTTTTCTTCAAAATATGCCTAATCAAACATCTGTTGAGCAAATAATTGGCAGTGTTAACAACTTCTTCGCACAAATATTTTGGAAAATTACTTTCAAGTAGCATGTTTATAGACATATCTTTAAGTGTCCTATTCTTCCTCTCAACAACTCCATTCTGCTGAGGAGTTCTAGGTGCAGAAAATTTATGTGAGATGCCATGCTTTGCACAAAATAAATCAAAATCAAGCTGATCAAATTCCCTACCATGATCACTTCTAATAGATGCAACAGGAAAATTTTTCAAAGTTGAAGCTCTTTACAAAGCTTTGAGAATTTAGGTAAAGCTTCAGTTTTGTCTCTAATGAACATAACCCAAGTAAATATAGAATAATCAGCTACCACAACAAGCTTATACCTCTTACCTCTTGAAGTTTGAACTATCATAGGACCACACAAGTCCATGCATTAGTTCTAAAGGCCTAGAAGTACTTACAAAGTTCTTTGGATTGAAGGAACTTTTTGTCTGTTTACCTTGGGTGCATGCCTTGCAAATCTCATCATCATTGAATTTCAGGGATGGTATTCCTCTTACCAAGTATTTTGAGATGAGTTTTGAAAGTGTGTAATGTAGACTAAATACAGAACCTAAATACTGTAGAAGGGGGGTTGAATAGAGTATGGAAACTTTTTGCAAAACTCAGAACTTAACAGATTAGCTTAGTGTGAAACTCAAATCTCAAGGCCTTGAGATTTTAGAAAACTGTATGAAACTTTCAAAGGCAAAATAGAAAGCTTCAAGGCCTTGAACTATTACCAGCTCTAAGTAGCTTATAAACCCTAGTTTGATTTGAGTTGTGTGCAGCAGATAATAATAAAACTGTAAAGTAAAGAACACAAAGCAATTTACAGAGTTCACTCCCAATGGACCTAATCTCTGCCTGAGGGACCTAATCCCACCAGGATTGGGCAAACACTTCTTATTACTCACACAGAAACAGCCCTAGATCTTCAAGCCTATGTGATTTCCCTTACACCTATACAGCTTGTGGTTCCAAACCTATCTAGTCTCAGCTACTAACTGTTGAGCTAACAAGAACCTCTTGTTGTTCACTTTAGCAACCAACAACTAGGTTAAGTGAGGTTTAAGATATTTAAAAGATAACCAGATTACAAAACAAGTGAATAACACAGTAGAAGAGATAAGCTATTGAAGCGTGGATGTGTTCTTCCTGAAAAATGGAATTACTTGATCTTTTGAAAGCTAGAATTGAAGCTTGAATCCCTGTGTGTTTGAATGAATGATCTCCCACGAATTAGTCACACCTCTGTGAGTATTCTGCAAGCCTCTATCTTTCAAAATTCAAACCAATCTCTTTTATCCACAGCTGCAGCTGAATGAGAGATTTTAGGATCTCAGTTCCTACAAATCCTCCTTCTGTTTTCAACTGAAATTCTAACAGCTCTAAGTGGATATCCGTTGGAGTTTGTTGAGATTTCTTTTGCACGTTTAACAAACCTGCAACAACATTAAAACACAGCAACAACAAAATCCAGAAATATAACAGTACTATGACTGTTTGGTTTTCCAGTTTCTGATAAAACTGGTTAAAAGATTAGAACAGTAATCTGATTAACTACTGACACATATAAATCTTATAAACAAGTTTAAGACTCTTAGAAGTCAATAAGTAATTACAATAACAAGAATCAAAACATGCAAGAAAGAATCAACTTAGTTCTGTAAAAACTATCAGCAGCTCAAGGCACGTCTCAAGGCCTTGAAGCTCTGAACCTGCTTCACAGATTTTCAAAGTTAAGTTCAGAAAACTTTGATTCTCCCTATTCTGATCATCTGCAATTGTGTTAGATATGTGGATAATGTTAAACATGAGTATATGCAGCAAGTTCCTGATCTGTATAATCAGATATCCAATCTGCAATACAAAATTGTTAGAACATTCAGCAGGATAAGAACAATTCTCAAGGCTTTGAAGCTCTATCAGTTTTCACAAGGCCTTGGAGTGTCTGAAATGCATTGCTGCTTCTGTCTTTGTCTTTGTCTTTCATCACTCAAAACAATTATCATCCAAAACACATTCAAGGGTCTTTGAATCAACAATCTCCCCCTTTATGAAAGACAAAACCTACAGTCTTGTGTAGATTTTCCTGCCACTCCTTGTAAAAATTAGATAACCACATATTGCAGATACAATAGACAATAATACCAGACAATCAGTAAACCACAGAAATCAGCAATACTTACATGTAATCACATTAATATAAGGACACAACTGACTAATCCAATCAACTGATTATTATTATTTTTCAAGTACAGCAAGTAACACAAAAACACATAATTTCTCCCCCTTTTTGACTTTCATCAAATAAGGATGAAGAAATGTTGGATCATTACTCAGAGTCTTAAGAAAAACTTGAACAAAATTTATTACTAAAATTCAAGTCCTTGAGAGCAGAAAAGAACAAGAGAAAGAGATAGAAGGTCAAGGCTTTGGTCTTCTCTGATCTTCAATTCTTCTTTGATGTCTGGCCTTTCTCCGAGTCTTCTCCAACTTCTTCCTCACTTCCAGCATCTTCAGCAGACTGATTTCCTTCTTGTTCAGCTTCCACTTCTGCAACAACTTCTTGAATTATCTCATCCACTTTCTTCTAATCCTTTACTGACTCCGCCTCTGTAGCTGCATCAACACCTGTGTCTTCACCAGCATCTTCTTCATCAGTTTGTTCATACAAATCCTTTGAAGTAAGCACCACTGGGATTGTCTTCTTTTTCTTCTTCAAGAAATCTCCGAGCCTTTCATCTGAATCCACACTAGTGTCATGACTAGTAGCAGAAGGTATCTTCTCCAAGTTCAAACCCTTTATGACAAAATCTAAGCTTTCCATTCATAACATTCATAAAGCCCTTGAACTGGTTGAATTCAGTTGACAGATCAAATAATCTTTTTCTGAGATCTTCAATCTCAACCTGCTGATCTTCAAACTTCTCAACCAACAAAGAATAATCCTCATTGGCTTGTCCTTTCCCTGATGTAGCCCCCTTTGGCTTCACAAACTCTTTCTCTCCAAGTTCCTCCTTTGACAAATCTGAATAAAAACTTCCAATGTCCTTTCCCAGTTTGGACTACCCCAATCCTCTGCAGTGCAGTCTCATCAATCAACTCAAAACCTCCAGTAATCTTTTCCTCTCCTTTCACAGGTACATCAAAATACTCAAAGAAAAGAGGAAACAGGTTGACATATGGAAGAGGATGGTTTCTAGTTCTGGTTGCACAATAAATCATATGCTCCATAAAAACTGTTGGCAAGTCTATCTCAAACCCTTGAGATATCAGATACATCAAAATAAGAACCTTATCAGTAACCAACTCCCTTGAGTTCTCCCTAGGAACTACACCTCTCATCAGAATTGTGAACAGGATTTTGGCTTCACAGTTGAGCACAGAGTGTGTCAACTGCTTTGGACCAGAGGGAACACCATCAATGAAAAACATCTCTTTTGCCTTATCAAGACACTCCAGCCTATCAGCGTAATCTCCAACATTATCCTAGGAATGCCCAAGACTTTGGCAAAAGTCCTATGATCTAACTTCAAATCTATCCCAGCCACTTTTGAAGTTAACACCATCTTATCATCACCTTCAAAAACCAAATTCAGATAAAATAACCTAGGATAGGCTTTTGAACTAGGATTTAACACCTTCCAAACTGCAGTTTCTCTTAATTTTCTCATACAATCAATATCCAATTTGTTCAACAACTCCTCAGAAACCAACCTACAGAAAGCTACCTTAGATGAAGCATAACCATGCATCCATACAGTTCTAACCTCAGAACTAACAAACCAATATGTAGGAAGTTCATTCTTACCTTGATAACCCTTCTTGGTTGCAGCAGCAAATTTGCTTAACCCTAGTTTTCTTCTCTGAGGGTTTGCGCTTCTCTTGTTTTCCTTCAGTTGGTTTCTTCTTGCTTTATTGAGCATATTTCCCCTTTTCCTCTTCACCAGTCTTTTTATTTTCTCTCCCTTTCTTCTTCTCTGACCTAGGTTGATCACCACCTTGAGCCTTTGTCTCCTGCTGTGGATCAATGCTTGAGCCTTCATCTCCCATCTCTGTTCTGGACTTCTTTGCAGGAGGAGTGTCCTCATGCAAGCTCTGAGTATTTTATGGATCTGAATCAGAAATCACTATCTTCTCCTTCTTATTTGCCCTCTTTTTGGATCATCCAGAAGGCTTTCCCTGTTGCTGAATTCTGGCCGATTTGCGCTCCATTGTGGGTTTAGGGTTTTGAGAAGAGAATGTGATTGAGCGAAATGGAGAGAGAGAGAGAGAGAGAGAGAGAGAGAGAGAGAGTGGAGAGTCGTAGAGAATTGAGAGATAATGAGAGGAATAAGCCCTGTCTTTCAGCTTAAGTAGGTTGAAAAGGATGAGTCATAAAAGGACTCTGCTAAATCAACATGCAAAAAGGATCTTGAAAAAAATATTTTTGGATATTTTAGAAAATTCTCCGAGTAATTCAAATATTATACAGTTATCTAAAAAGATAAGATATAATATTTGATGATCAATTTTTTTTAAAAAAAAATACAGATGTTTACAAGACCTGGAGAAAAATCTCAAGGCCTTGAGATTTTCTGCAATTTGAGAAACTTCAAAGCTTTGAGCTATACTTTCAAGGCTTTGGAAAGTATAATCTCGAGGCTTTGAGATTTCAACACATAATTATATATAAGTACTAATACTCCCCCTAAACCAATGCATCCTTTTTTAAAACCCCCAATTCAAGCCTTAGAGATGAAAACCTATCATCTGGCAAAGGTTTAGTGAAAATATCATCAATCTGCGAGGTAGAAATAAAATTTAAAACAACATCACCTTGTTCTGCATGATCTCTAAGAAAATGATGTCTCACATCTATGTGCTTGGTTCTTGAGTGCTGGACTGGATTCGTAGAGATTGAGATAGCACTTGTGTTGTCACAATGAATATGCACATTTCTAAAATTGTGGCCAAGATCTCTAAGTTGCATAGCAATCCATAACACTTGTGAACAGCAAGCTCCAGCTACAATGTATTCAGCTTATGCAGTTGATAATGCTACATAATTTTTCTTTTTGGAATGTCAAGTGATCAATGAAGATCCAAGAAACTGGCAGCATCCAGAAGTACATTTCATGTCTACCTTATATCCTGCAAAATCTGAATCTGAATAGCCACTCAACATAAAATTAAATCTTCTTGGATACCAAAGCCCCAAGTCTCTGGTTCCATTCAAATATATAAAAATTCTTTTGACTGCAGTTAAATGACTTTCCTTAGGATCTGCTTGGAATCTAGCACACATACAGACACTAAACATAATATCAGGTCTACTAGCAGTTAAATACAAAAGTGATCCAATCATACCTCTGTATTCCTTTTGATTCACACTCTTACCATTTGAATCCTTGTCTAAAGAGAGTGATGAACTCATAGGTGTTTTAAGCACCTTGGACTGTGACATATTGTACTTGTTGAATAAGTCATTGGTATACCTTCCTTGATGTACAAAAATTCCTTTCTTCATTTTTAAGATATGAAGTCCAACAAAGAAATTCAGTTCACCCATTAAGCTCATCTCAAACTCCCTGCACATCAAACTAGAAAACTCTTTTGAAAGAGCATCATTAGTATCACCAAATAAAATATCATCTACATAGATCTAAACTACTAGAAAATCACTTTGATGATGTTTAATGAAAAGAGTTTTATCAACTAGGCATCTTTTGAAATTATTTTCAAGTAGAAATTTTGAAAGTCTATCATACCAAGCTCTTGGAGCTTGTTTTAATTCATAAAGAGCTTTGTCTAGTTTATAAACATGATCAGGAAAGCTTTCATCTTCAAAACCAGGTGGTTGTGCTACAAAAACATCTTCTTGTAAATAGCCATTCAGAAAAGCACATTTGACATCCATTTGATAAAGCTTTATGTGATTGTGAGATGCAAATGCAAGAATTATTCCAATAGCTTCTAACCTGGCAACAGGAGCAAAAGTCTTCTCATAATCTATACCTTCTTCCTAATTATACCCTTGAGCCACTAATCTGGCTTTATTTCTTACCACTTTTCCATTCTCATCAAGCTTGTTTCTGAATACTCATCTGGTTCCAATAACTGATTTTTCTTTAGGTCTGGGAACCAGATTCCATACCTTGTTTCTTTCAAACTCATTCAGCTCACTCCGCATTGCAATGATCCAGTCTGCATCTTCTAGTTCTTCCTTGGTATTTTTAGGCTCAATCAAATATACAAATGCATTAAAAGCACACAAGTTCTTCAACTGTCCTCTTGTCTGAGTTCCAGTTGATGGATCTGATATGATGTTATCAGCTGGATGATCTGCAAGGTACTTAAACTTCTTTCTTGGTATCAAGGAATATTCTCCTTCAAGGCTTTGAGTTCTTGAAACAGTAGAGGGAGCATCATAGAAAGTTTCAGCTTCTGTCTCAAGGCTTTGAGAGTTTGGTTCTGCAGGAGGTTCAAGGCCTTGAGATTTTGCCGATTGATTCTGCACATTAGTTTTGCCTTTGTCTTCTTTCACAGCATCATCATCTGATTCATGCTTGTTAAAATCTAGATCTGCAAAACTTCCACTCAGAGAATCCTTAGTACTTCCATCAAAAATAACATGAATACTCTCTTCCACAATCTTGGTTTTTCTATTGTAAACTCTATAAGCTTTGCTAGTTTGAGAATATCCAAGAAATACACCTTCATCACTTCTAGCATCAAACTTACCAATATTGTCTCTACCATTATTATGCACAAAACATATACAACCAAAAGGTTTAAAATAAGAAACAGTAAACTTTCTACCTTTAAACAGTTCATAAGGGGTCTTTTTCAAAATAGGTCTAATCAGGCATCTATTCAGCACATAATTGGCAGTATTTTCAGCTTCTGCCCATAAGAACTTTGGCAAATTACTTTCAAGAAGCATGGTTCTAGACATATCCTCAAGTGTCCTATTTTTCCTTTCAACTACTCCATTTTGCTGTGGAGTTCTAGGTGCAGAAAAGTTGTGTGAAATGTCATGCTTTGCACAAAACAAATCAAAGTCAAGTTGATAAGACTCCCTACCATGATCACTTCTAATAGATGCAACAGGTAAATTTTACAAAGTTTGAAGCTCTTTGCACAATCTAGAAATTTCAAATAAAGCTTCAGTTTTGTCTCTAATAAACATCACCCAAGTAAATCTAGAATAATCATCTATTATAACAAGCATATACCTCTTACGTTTCGGGGTCTGAACTCTCATAGGACCACATAAGTCCATATGCAACAGTTCTAAGGGTCTAGAAGTACTTACAAAGTTCTTTGGCTTGAATGAGCTTCTGGTTTGCTTACCTTATACACATGCTTTGCAAACCTCATCATCTGAAAAATTCTGTGATGGTAAACCTCTTACCAAATCCTTTGAGATGAGTTTATTCAAGGTATGTATACTAATATGCCCAAGCTTTCTGTGCCAAAGCTTTGAATCTTCCTTCAACACCTTGAGGCATTTTAGCTTGTCACCTGCAACACTGTTAGTACTTATAGCATATAGATTATATGATCTAGGAGCAGTGAGTATGCAATCACAAGATTTCTCATCTTGCACCACACATTTATCCTTGTCAAATATAGCTTTATAACCTTTATCACATAACTGAGAGATACTAAGCAGATTATACATAAGTCCATTTACCAGATAAACATCAGATATAGAATTAGTAGAACCATTACCAATACTACCTATACCAATGATATTGCATCTTGCTTTGTCACCAAGTGTGATTGTTCCTCCAGATTTTTCTGTATGTTCAGTAAAGAGAGACTTCTTTCCACTCATATGTCAGGAACATCCACTGTCTAATATCCATTTCTGATCTTTCAAGACCTTGTTGACATCCTGCAAAAATAAATCATTGCCTCAACAGGCTGTTAGACCAAGTGCAGAACTTTGAGTCATACCCAGAATCATCTATGTTTTGTGGCCTAATTCTTTTTGGAACCCAAATCTTCCTAACCTGTCCCTTAAGCTGATAAGGATAAGTATTCCTCATAATGTGAGGTTCTGATCTTCTGAAGGGACAAGCTAATCTGACATGACCAATTTTTCCACAGTAATGACATTTTGGAGAATGTCTGCTACCAGATTTGACAAAAGCAGTTTGGCTTTTCTTTGAAAAATTTGGATTATAGCCAATCCCACTTTTGTGCATTGATTTCAGACTTCCTCCAAGAATGAGATTCAGATTAAGTTCTGAGCCTGTAAACCCAGCCAAGACCTTCTTAGACTCTTGAAGTTTCTCAGTCAAAGAACAGATTTGTTGTTCTAAATTCTCAGAATGAGTCTTTAGATCAGCATATCTTTCAGTCAATAAAGTGTTTTGATCAAAAACCTCTTTTATCTGTGCCTTCAAGGCTTTGAACCTGCTTTCCAAGGCCTTGAATTCCTTTTCAAGCTTTGTCTTAGAAACTTCAACAGTTTTGTTTGTAAAAACTAGGTCCAGATATTCTTTTACCTGCTCATGAATCTTAATCTTTAAAGCAGAAATCTCATCTCTATAACTTTCCTCATTTAAAAACATACTCTTGAGAATTTCAGGAAGCACATCAAAAGGACTAGAAAGTAGATTTTTTACCATGTCTTTCTGATGATTTTTCCGCATCAAGCGTTGCCATGAAGCATAAGTTTGCTTGATCTTCTTCTGTGTCTGATTCACTTGATGAATCAGAATCACTCAAGGAAGCCATCATGGCTTTCTTCCTTCTGTTGTCACTATCTTTCTTCTGAAAGTTCCTGTTCTTCTTCTTTTGGGGACAACCCTTACTAAATTATCTGCATCACCACACTCAAAACAATTTATTACTTTAGTTTTATGTGACTGTGATGAAGTTTTACCTTTGTAGTCTTTGCTGCCTGAAGGTATTGATCTCTCTCTGTTTTAATCCCTGTTACCAGAATTTCTTTTCTTCTTGAGAATCCTGGCCAAGGCCTTGGAGATCAATGCTAAATCCTCTTCATCATCATGCTCATCTTCAATCTCAAGGCTTTGAGACTTATCACTGTCTTTTGCCTTAAGTGCTAAGTTCTTAATGTTTTCACTCAAATCTCCTTCCACATCCTTCATAGACATTTCATGAGTGAGCAGCTTTCCTTGTAGATCATCTAGCTGAAGAAGACTTAAATCATGAGCTTCCTCAATGGCTGTTGTCTTTGGCTCCCACTTGGCTTTTGGCAAGCTTCTCAGAATTTTTATGACCTTCTCCTCATTTGAGAATTTCTTTCCTAATGTCTCAAGATTATTCACCACATCAGCGAATCTTTTGAACATCTCCTTGATGGTCTCATCTGAATTCATCTTGAACAACTCATATTGCCTCAGAAGTATGTTGATTTTGGTCTGCTTAACCTGGCTAGTTCCTTCATAGGTCACCACCAGTTTATCCCATACTTCTTTGGCACTCTTGCAATTTGATACTCTGTTGAACTCATCTGCATTACGAGCACTGTATAATAGATTCATACTCTTGTAATTTTTTGATACCTTTTCCAGTTCAGTAACTGAAATATTTTCCTCAGACTTAATACATCTGACTCCATCAATTGTAGTATAGTACGCATGAGGACCATTATGAACTATTGACCACAGTTCCATGTCTTGATCTATGACGAACATCTTCATCAATTCCTTCCAGTGCATTAAGTTATCACCACAGAACAGTGGAGGTCTGTTGGCTGCCCTTCCTTGTGAGAATCCACCATCACCTACATTACTCATAGTCACCAGATTGTTAGATCTATATCAGTGACACTAGCTCTGATACCAATTGAAGGTGTGTAATGTAGACTAAATACAGGACCTAAATACTCTAGAATGGGGGTTGAATAGAATATGGAAACTTTTTGCAAAAATCAGAACTTAACAGATTAGCTTTGTGTGAAACTCAAATCTTAAGGCCTTGAGATTTTAGAAAACTGTCTGTAACTTTCAAAGGCAAAATAGAAAGCTTCAAGGACTTGAACTATTACCAGTTCTAAGCAGCTTATAAACCCTAGTTTGATTTGAGTTGTGTGCAGCAGATAACAATAAAATTGTAAAGTAAAGAACACAAAGCAATTTACAGAGTTCAATCCCAATGGACCTAATCTCTGCCTGAGGGATCTAATCCCACCAGGATTGGGCAAACACTTCTTATTACTCACACAGAAACAGCCCTAGATCTTCAAGCCTAAGTGATTACCCTTACACCTATACAGCTTGTGGGTCCAAACCTATCTAGTCTCAGCTACTAACTGTTGAGCTAACAAGAACCTCTTGTTCTTCACATGAACAACCAACCACTAGGTTAAGTGAGGTTTAAGATATTTAAAAGATACACAGATTACAAAACAAGTGAAGAACATAGTAGAAGAGATAAGCTATTGAAGCCTGGATGTTTTCTTCCTGAAAACTGGAATGACTTGATCTTTTGAAATCTAGAATTGAAGCTTGAATCCCTGTGTGTTTGAATGAATGATCTCCCACGTATTTGTCACACCTCTCTGAGTATTCTGCAAGCCTCTATCTTTCAAAATTCAAACCAGGCTCTTTTATCCACAGCTGCAACTGAATGAGAGATTTTAGGATCTCATTTCCTACAAATCATCCTTCTGTTTTCAACTGAAATTCAAACAGCTCTACGTGGATATCTGTTGGAGTTTGTTGAGATTGCTCTTGCACGTTTAACAAACCTGCAACAACATTAAAACACAGCAACAACAAAATCAATAAATATAACAGTACTATGGCTGTTTGGTTTTCCAATTTCTGATAAAACTGGTCAAAAGATTAGAACAGTAATCTGATTAACTCCTGACACATATGAATCATGATAAACAAGTTTAAGACTCTTAGAAGTCAATAAATAATTACAATGACAAGAATCAAAACTTGCAAGAAAGAATCAACTTAGTTCTGTAAAAACTGTCAGCAGCTCAAGGCACATCTCAAGGCCTTGAAGCTCTGAACCTGCTTCACAGATTTTCAAAGTAAAGTTTAGAAAACTTTGATTCTCCCTATTCTGATCATCTGCAATTGTGTTAGATATGTGGATAATGTAAAACATGAGTATATGCAGCAAGTTCCTGATCTGTATAATCAGATATCCAAATATGCAATACAAAACTGTTAGAACATTCAGCAGGATAAGAACAATTCTCAAGGCTTTGATGCTCTGTCAGTTGTCTCAAGGCCTTGGAGTGTCTGAAATGCATAGCTGCCTCTGTCTTTGTCTTTGTCTTCAATCACTCAAAACAATTACCATCCAAAACACATTCAAGGGTCTTTGAATCAACAAGTTTGTTCCCAAGCGTTCTTTGCTGGAGTTTTGAGACTCCCTTTCACGGCCTTGAGACTTTTTAGCTTTTCACCTGCAACTTTGTTAGTAATCAAAGCATATACATTATATTATCTTGGAGTAGTGAGTATGTGATTTCTAGATTTCTCATCTTGCACAAAACATTTCTCCTTGTCAAAAATAACTTTATTACCTCTATCACACAGCTGAGATATACTAAGCAGATTATACTTAAGACCATAAACAAGATAAACATTTGAAATAGAATCAGTAGAACCATTACCAATACCACCTATACCAATTATGTTGCATTTTACTTTGTCACCAAGTGTAATTGTTCCTCCAGATTGCTCTTTAAGTTCAGTGAACAAGTATTTATTTCCACTCATATGTCCGGAACAACGACTATCCAAGATCCATTTCAGATCCTTCAAGGCCTTGGTGACATTCTACAACAAGTAAATTAATGTCTCAACAGGCCATTAGACCAAGTGTAGAATCTTGAGTCATACTCAGAATCAACCATGTTTGGTGGTCTAATTCCTTTAGGAACCCAAATCTGTTTAACTTGTCCCTTGAGCTGATATGGATATGTATTCCTCAAAATGTTATGTTCTGATCTTCTGAAGGGGCAAGTTAATCTTACATGACCAATTTTTTCACAGTAATGAAATTTTGTAGAATATCTGCTTCCAGATTTCACAAAAGTAGTTTGACTTGTCTTTGGAAAATTTGGTTATAGCCAATTCCACTTTTATGCATAGACTGCAGATTTCCTTCAAGCATGAGATTGAGCTTGTGTTCTGAGCCAGGAAATGTAGATGAAATCTTTTTAGATTCTTGAAGCTTATCATTCAATGAAGTTTTATGTTGCTCTAAATCATCTGAATGATTCTTTAGATGAACATACTTATCAGTTAAAAGAGAGTTTTGATCAACAACTTCCTTGATTTTACCTTCAAGGCTTTCAACCTACTATATTAGGGCTTGAAGTCACTTTCAATTTCCAAGTTAGTATCTTCAAGACATTTGTTTTAAAAATCAAGTCTAAGTTCTCCTTTTCTTGCTCATGAACTCTCACGTTTAAAGAATCAATCTCATTTCTATAAATTTCCTCATTTAAAAACATACTATTAAGAATTCCAGGAAATACATCAGAAGGACTAGCAAGTAAGTTTCTTACCATGCTCAGCCATTAAGCACATGTTTGCTTGTTCTTCATATGAATCTAAGTCAGATGATGAATCATAATCACTCCATGAAGCAACCATAGCTTTCTTCCTCCTGTTGTCACTTTCTTTCTTTTGAAAGTTCCTGTTTTTCTTCTTGTGAGGACAGTCCCTTAATAAATGATTTTCATCACCACATTCAAAGAAATTCATCACTTTAGGTTTATGTAAATGTGAAGAAGACTTACCTTTGTGATCCTCGCTGCTTGAGGATCAGGACTTGTCCTTGCTCTAGTCCTTGTTTCCAAAGTTCTTTTTCTTTTTTTAAATTCTGGCCAAGGCTTTGGAGATCAAGGCTAAATCCTCTTCACCATCATCATCATCTTGTTCAAGCCTTTGCGATTTGTCATTGTCTTTTTCCTTGAGTGCTAGATTCTTGATGTTGTCATTCATGTCACCATCTACCTCCTTCATATATATTTCATGGGTGAGCAGCTTTCTTGTAGATCATCTCGCTCCAGAAGACTTAGGTCCTGAGCTTCCTCAATAGTTGTTGTATTTGGCTCCCACTTGGCTTTTGACAAGCTTCTCAAAATATTTCTGACTTTATCTTCATTTGAGAAAGTCTTTCCCAAGAATTTCAGATTATTCACTACATCTGTGAATATTTTGAACATCTCCTTGATAGATTCATCTGAGTTCATCTTGAACAATTCATATTGTCTCAAAAGAATGTTGATCTTAGTTTTCTTGACTGGTTCCTTCATAGATTACTACCAACTTTTCCCAAACCTCTTTGGCTCTTTTGCAATTTGAAACGCTATTGAACTCATCTGCACTAAGAGCACAATATAACAGGTTCATAGCTTTGTAATTTTTAGATACTTTTTCAAGCTTTATAACTGAAAGTTCCTCTTAAACTTTGATGGTTCTAATCCCATCATTAGTGGTGTAATACACATGAGGACCATATGAGTGATAGACCACAGTTCCATGTCTTGATCTCTGATAAACATATGCCTTCCAACGCATGAAATTGTCACCACAGAACAATGGAGGTCTGTTGGTTGCCCTTCACTGTGAGAATCCACCTTCACCTATATTACTCATTGTCACAAGATTGTTAGATCATTAGGAGTGACCCAAAGCTCTGATACCAATTGAAAGTTTGTATGTAAGTATAAAACACAAGATCAAATACTCTAGAAGCGGGTTGAATAGAGTATGGAAACTTTTTCTAAAAACCTAGTCTTTTGAAAAATTGAGATAAGTCACTGAAAGAATCTCAAGGCCTTGGGGGAGTTTTGATAAAAGACATAAGTTTTCTAGGAACAAGTGAAAGCTTCAAGGCCTTGAGCTGTGTAATACTTCAAGCATTGGAGTAACCTGTTTTGTGCAAGATAGTTGGCAGTGAAATACAACAGTACTGTAAAGTAAAGAACACAAGTATTTTACAGAGTTCGGTCACAATTGGACCTAGTCTCTGCCCGAGGGATCTAATCCCTCCAGGATTTAGAAAACACTTCTTATTAAACAACCACATTTAGCCCTAGATCTCGAGCCTAAGTGAGTTTCCTTACACCTATACGGCTTGTGGTTCCCAACCTATCCGGTAACAGCTACAATATGTTGAAACAATAAGAACCTCTTGTTGTTCACTTGAAAAACTAAACTTTTATGTTTGTGAGGTTTAAAAAATCAAAATGATAACACAATTAAGTACAAGTATTGAAGAACATACGGATGAAATAACCAGTGAAGCTTGGATTGTTCTTTAGCTTTCAGGATGATTAATCTTCTTGTTCAGCACTCCTGAGAGCTTGATTTGATTGAAGAGTTGATTGTATGATCTCCACGCAGTAAACACTCTTCTTTCTAAGTGATAAGTCCTCTCTCTTAGTATCCTCTACTCTTTGAAATTCTAACTGGAGATCATAACAAGCTGCATTAACAGAATGAGAGATTTTAGGAACTGCCTCCCTAAAAATCCTATCCCAAACATGCTTCTTTCAACAACTATTAATGGATAGCCATTAGAGTTTGTTGTGAGGGTTTTGGACGACAAAAAATCCTGCAACAAACTTGATTTCAAGGTCAAACAAAATCCATAAAATAAATCAACATAGAACTGACTGTTTGGCACAACAGTTTCTTCAAGAAACTAGGCCAACAAATTTGATAACTAGAGAAATACCATATCTGCAATATGTAAAAGATAAATGATAAGATTATGATTAAGACTTCTATCATGTCATTAACCAATCAAAATTCCACAGATAGTCACCTGCAAGAAAGAATCGGTTAAGCTAAAAATACTGTCAGTAGCTCAAGGCAAATCTCAAGGCCTTGGACCTCTATGACATTCTTCACAGTTTTGAGCTTAAAGCATTCCAACCCTTGATTCAATCAAGCTGTGAACCCTGTGAGTGTTAGAAACACATAAATACAGTCCAAGAATATTTGTAAGACACATGAAATCAACAACAAATCCAATGCTAACAAGATTGTTAAAGCATACTTAACCAATTCAAAACAAACATAAACCTTCAAGGCCTTGGAGCCTTGAACATATGGTACCACTATCTTTCATCATCTTCAATAAACATTCACAATTCATACTTCATATCAAGGCAGATAAATTGAATTATCATAACTCCACATAGAGATCGGTTAAGTGCATTACATTATCTCACATTTAAAATACGTGTAATTTCTTTTTCTATTTATCACTTACGACCATTTAAGCAAATACAAACCACTTAACACGAAGATTGGTGTCAAAAGAATTTTGAGATATTTGCAAGAGACTATTAATCATAGCTTTTCATATGAGGCTTCGACTAATTATTTACATGCTTTTACTTGTGAAGATTAGGATGGTAACCCAACTGATATATGCAGTACTACTGATTTTGTTGTTTATCTCGGTTCAAACCCAATTCATTGTGCCTCAAAGAAATAGCTCATTGTGATCAGATCCTCCATGAAGGCATTGGTTTCTCTTGTATAAAATGGAAAACCAAACACTAATTATGTTATGTTCTCATTTCTTTTGTAAAATCAGCTCGCTAAGCTCTTTAATGAAGTCACTTCATCTTCACCCTTCTCGGGGTTGCTATTTAATGTTCTTGCACTACAACAGTTATGACCTTTATTGACAATTTTTTTGTCGACAAACAATTATATGTAGCTAGTTATATGATATATCGACCATATCCTTGTTTGTCGATATATGTATTAAAAAATTCAATATCGTGACTATATGTGTATTTTACATAAAATTAGTCTTGCATTATAAGCACTAAAGTCCCCACCCCCCCCCCCCCCCCGAAAAATAATATAATATGACAATGATTTTATTTTAGTGACATAAAAACTTGTCTATTTTTATTAGAGGGAAATCAATCAATATACGAATTCAGATAAGACGTACTACCTCTGTTTTTTCTCTTTCAAAGGCGATTGACTTTTTTACCCATAACTGGGTCAGTTCGACTCGGTGATTTGGATAGCGAAATGATGTAATTTTTGCCAATTTTTTTCATAGAATTGTACAGTAAAGGTTACTGTACAAGATCATGCAAAGATTATCAAATTTGTGTATCATTTTGCTAGCCAAATCACCGAGTCAAAGTGACCCAGTGAATAGTGTAAAAAGTGAGGTAAGATGAAAGAGAAGAAACATAGTAGTATTTCTTAAAAAATATCCTCTAAAAACTTTACAACCCTTAGATGCAATAGATATCAGAAGGTTGAGATTTGATGAACGAGTGGAGTAGAAGGGCATCAAAAGAAAGGATCGTGGAATTGCAAGTTGAAACCCATTCTCCCTCGCCGCTCTTTCTCTACTGCGGGTCGCTCTCACAAGCCAACCACCACTATATTCAACCTCTCCGGTTTCATTGATAGAATCGAAGGATTTCTCCCGACTGTATATTTCCACTCGCTCTCTGAATCATGTCTAACCTGGTATGCTCTTCTCCTTCACTCAATTTTTAGGAATTCTTTATGGGGTTGAGGTAGCGAATGGTTAGATCGATTATGGGCCGGGTTTCTTGATTTTTTTCTATTTTGGATCAATTTTGTATCTGGGATTGATCTAGCGAATAGTTAAGCAGATTTCTGGGTCACGGTTCTTCATTTGGTTAGATTTAAGATAGATTTAGGGTGTATGAATTCGGGATAGCTAATTGTGATTGCTTACACTGTGTTTGAAATTAATTTTGATTGCTTGTGATTTCAACTTCCGTCACTGTTATCCCTGGTCTGTATATTTCCAGGTAGCTCCTTAGAAGACTAACTTGATTCAACATTACATCACATGACCTTCTCAAGCTTTGTAACCATTCCACTCATTTGCCACACAACTATGATGGACAGTTAACCCATTAGGAATGATTTTGCATGAATCCTCTTCATTATCCTTGTCTTTTGAAAAGTTTCTTGTCTTTGGTAGCTGGTTACAAATATCTATATATCCATAATCATTGTCTTCATCATTAGAACCATCAGAACTTAAATTAACAAGACACAATACGTTTCCAGGAGGTCTGGAAGTGGATTTCCACGGTCATTTTGATTTCTCCTGCTATTGCCTTGCCATGAACTGATGCCTTTGTAGAAGACGACTTCGTAGTTTGATCGAGAACAAAGTATTCGGTAAACTAGCAGTCTGCTAATCATTTTCACTGAGCAATTTTAGTTACCGTTTCCTCGAAAAGTTCATCAATAACCTTAACAAGAACTTCGATAAGAATACCCTTTATTATTCTGGTTTGTAACTTATGTTCTAGTGACTACAACATAGTCCCCATCCCAATCCTTTTCTTAAGTTTCTCTAGAAGAATTAACACTCTTGCTAACTGCCTACTCAACTTTTTCATTATATTTATCATTGTTTTTATCTTCAAAAGATATAGTATCCTCTTTTAAATTAGGAAAATAGCTTGTAATAACAGCTTTATTCTAAATGATTTACTCTTTTAGCTAGTTTGGCACTGATGCCTTCTTTGGACGTTCAGAAACACCATAAATCCCATATACATGACAATGAAAGGATGTTGGCCTAAGTGCGCTTCCTTTTCCACTACCAAAGAAGCACCACCAAATGAAATTTTTGGCTGAAACATTGGTCTAGGCATCCTCCCAACTAATGGAGCAGAATGCCCAGAAGCTGAGCACCGTACACCTGTTGAAGGATCAAAATGTTGATTTTCTCAGAATGTCCAGCGTCCAATTACTTTACGGAAAATTGATTAGAGCACTAATCATCATGCATTCTATCAATCACAATGTCTTTTTACATGCTCCTACTTCAGACCCTGTGACTGGGTATATTGGTTTAACTTGATTAAGGTTTTAGACCTCTTTGTCCTTCAATTGTTGAAGTTCAATCAACTAGCCTATAATTAAGAGTTTTACTCTTTCAACATGCTGTAACACAACCTATATTGATTTTCTTAGCTTCTCGTATTTGGTTACGCTATTTGGGCATTTTCGAAATGTATTCAACTTTCGATTTGTAGGATCTCTGGTAAGACGGTTATCTTGTATACAACTTATATAGTCGTTATTTATGATTGTATTATGTGTTCTTTAATTGGCAATGCATCCAATAAGTTTTTATATATTGCTTTACATATGGTTTTTGTTACCTTCAAATGTGCTTATGTCCTGTATTCAATTTTTGATCCAGTTGAGGATTTTGATCTACAAGCAAAAGAATGTAGAGCTGGATTTATGAAATCTAAGTTAGTAACTCTAGTAATTAGCGAAATTTTCTTTTTGAGATTTTTTCATGTGAGGGTCTGAACACTTATCCTGAATTAAGTCTTGAATTGCAATTGAATATAACTGAAATTGCTCATAATCGGAACTGATTGAGTTGAATACGATCTAGTCTTGGCTCTATCATGGCCTCTCTGGCAATTTTGAAACTCTCACACAATTATATGGAGTTCCAAATTGTCTAACTAGGTTTCAATACATTGAAATATCCTAGAAGGTGAACTTTGTATTTTCCTTTTTCTTTTACAATTTCATGTATAATTCTGAAAGTGAGAGATTATAGTTCTTTTGATTAGAGTCCTTCAACCTCGTGCCCTTCTCACATACTGATGTAAGATACAAACTCGCATTCTATTTTTACTTGATTGAACTGTTGTGAGAACAAATTAGCATTTTCTATCTCTAATAACACTATGTGGAAGCTTAGCCGAATAAGTAGTACAATTATTCTGATATCTACTTTCTATTACTTTCCCTAGTCCAGTAAAGACAACTATTGGAGTTTCATTAGTAGAACAATTATTCTGATATCTATTATCTATTATAACCACCATATTACTCTTTTTGATCAACTATTTCGCGATTACATTATCTCTAATTTTGTATAGCATTTTTCTGCGGGATTTCTTGAATGGAGTAGGCTAGCTTTTTGGGCAAGATCGTGTATGGTTCGTGGAATGGAAGGAACCACCGCCACTAATGGAACGACATTTACTTAACTTTTGTTATCTTTGTTATCTAGAAACTGCATCTACTTCTCTTTTTTTCAACTAAAATATGCTCACTCTTAGGAGTTCTTAAAATGGGCAACATATTGTAGTGTATATATGACTATTAGTTTTTGCAAACATGCCAAGTTATGACTTGTTGGTTATGTATGGCTTTTAGCGCAGTTGTTGGGTTGGTTTATAAGTGGTGTTTATTCCATCGGTGGTAATTTTGTTATATGGTGCATGAATTTTTTTATTTGGTCCGATAAGGTCGACAAGCAAGCATGTCACAATGGAGATGGACATAGCGACAAAATTCTCTTCTAGTGACAATTTTGGTTGTCACTCATCGACCTCAACATGCAAATATGTATGTTGATTGTTTAATATGTGAAATAAAAAGTTTGTCGTTAGAAAGAAACTAGCGACATAATATTATGTCGAGATTTTTGTTTTTCTGTCGACAAGCTGGTTGCTTGTCGGCTTTTACTAATGACAGAGTTTTAGTGACCCCAGACCGACAAATATATATTATCAATAGAATCTCTACCGAAAAATTTTAGCTTTTTATCGACAACTTTTTTTGTCAAGAGACGTCATATTTGTTGTAGTGTTGAGCATATTTCAGAAACCCTCAAAGGTTTCTCACATTGTTTTCGTCCTCCAAGATGAATCAGGACAGTCATCCCCCAATCACTACCTACTCTTAATCTTGATCATGTTGTTACATTGTGACTATAATTCTTCCAAGATTCATATAAAGAGACAGTAATTCTTCAAAGAGAGGCGAAAATTTCATGTTGGAGACTATTGAAGTCTCTACATCTCCTTTAGTACCTATTTCAATGAAAGTCAAAAAAATGTCAAGTTTGGAACATCAATAGCTTCTAGAAATGAATACTTTTTCGACGCGTAAGGAACGGAGAATCTAATTCGTAGTAAGATAAACCAGTGTGAAGTATTGTTACAACTGGCCAAGCTTTTGGTGCATTTACTAACACTAGGATTTTTTTTGTTACAACTATTGCTAGAATCCCAACACCCTTAATGAGTTGATTTATCTAACACTTTAAATCCTGAATATTGACAAAAATCTTCTAAAGAGCTCATAAGCACATAGACATATGAAATCTTACAACCGTGGGGGAGGGTAACTCCATATACATAATTGTTGAGAAATTTTAGGTGTGTCAATTCAGCATCTGCATCCTGGTTATCAACTTAATAACGAAGTCGAACCAAATTGAGTGCATCCACATTTCACAAGAGAACTTGTGAATGGGACATATAAATAACCACAATGTCATAATTACCACAAGTGGAAATATGGTAGTCATAAAAGGGATCCTACAGTACATACTCTAGTTTTCCCATATAGAGTAGAGATGGAGGAATCCAAGCAGCTAGTAACTGTTGACAACATCGGATGAAACAAACATAAACGGCTCCATCTTTCTTCATCTACAAAAGAACCATGTATCCAACACAAACTCCTACATCTCCACCAAATAGTTTTTTCAGTATCTTAGTTAAGGAACAAGTTTAGCCCAGACCTAGTGACACTGAGCAAAGAATAGGACCATTCACCCTAAACAAAAATATTATGAAGATTCTTAGATTATGAGAACAACATGCTGAAAAGATTAGAAACTGATGCTAGCTCAAATCATACAAAAAAAATTGAGGATTTCTTGTTATTAAAGTAATAGCATATGAGCATGTCCAATTTTGAGGATTCTTCTTTACTATGTATCAAGCCAACAACCACCAGAAACTATCAAAAAGAAACATTCAAATTCCACTATCCAATTTCTCCAACAACTACATGTGCATATTGAAATCTCATATGTGTTCCAAGCGCTGGATACATGGATTGTTGGATACATGCATTGACTATTTCAACGTCAGTAGTGATAAAAAGAATTGGTTGTTTGAAGATAAATAAGCATTGTGAAACAACCAATAATACAAATCACAAGAATAAGTACCCTAAAAGATTTTTTGAGAAATTGTTTTGTCGTCAACAGAGACCTCATGCAGAGGCTTCCATCGCTCTACCACTTGATCTACCACCCTAGCTGCTTTCTTCCGTACCCTAAAGATACAAGCGCATGAAAACTGCAACTCGCACAACCACACCCGATAGTGAACAAATGAACCATTAGCAGAATTGTCGCAACAGGGAAGCAATCAGAAGAATTCCACTGAAGAACAAGTTAAAACATATCAATGAAGACATATGATTCCCAAGAGCGACCGAAAGTCGAGGCCGAGGAGGATCATAACGCGAATACAGAGGTTTTAATGCTTCAGGCGTCTACCTCCATGAGAATAGATGTCAACGAATGAATATAGGCAAAAAAAACCCTAAGAAACGTGTTTGGTTAGTTTTTAATTGATTTATTAGATCCTTTAGCGGTTTTTAGTAAATAAATTAACACGTGCGGGTTAGTATAGGAATTGTAAAAATATTAGGATACTTAAGGACTTCTGTAAACTTTTATATAGTAAAGATAAAGATATTGAATATCAGTATTAATAAACCTTATTCGATACGGAGTGACCGGTTGTTTGGATTTATTCGTTATGCAGTGACGGGTCTATTGAGAGTCTCCGCTCGACTTCACAAAATTCTTTTTTTTATAACGTTTTAATTTTCTCACTTCTCCCCCACTTATATTATTCTTAACCCATAACTACATAGTTTAATTAAGATAGTTTAAAACTCACACTAGAGGGATCGACTCTACCGGTGAAACAGTGCGACACGACTCCGTTTTAGCCATATATATAACAAGTAATCAACTAAGTTTGTGGCCCATCCGGGTAAGTAGGTGGGTTGAAAACAAAAAGATTTACAATAATTTAAAGAAATTATGTTTAGCCAAGTCTGAGAACAGAATCGCCTCGCACCAAATTTCACTACTATAATTATTGTCTTTTGTGACGATATTTTGTGACGAAGATTGAATATCATTGCAAACAAAAATACTTGGGATGGATAAATATCACCCTTGCAAATGGTAAAAAATCATGGTCTCTTGTTGCGAAAAAGAAAATTTATTGTTGCAAAAGTTGTTTATATCATCACAAAAGGTATTCAGTTTGGAGGGAAAATTTCACAACATTCTTTTTGAGATGTAAAACTTGAACTTTTGAAAAATGTTAAACAAAACCTCGAAAGAAAGTAGGTCAGATTTGCATATTATATCGTTTTCGAAAGAACGGGTTGTGCAAGACTTGCCTTGAACCATCTTTCAAAGCCTTGAATTAGTCTCGGGGGCTTGAAAATAGCTCAAGTCCATGAAATTGGATTCAAAGCCTTGACACTGCTTGAACCAGAATGCACATTCTCAGGGGGAGTTTCTGCAAACTCTCTGGATTGATTTACCCTCTCTCTTTCATATGCTTGATTCTCTGTCATTAGATGATGAAAGACAGATTGTTTTAACATGTTTCTAATCTTTGTATATCATTTGTTTGACTATCATATTGCAGAAATTTTGTTTCTAAGTTTTGCAGGATTATTTCCTAAACTGAATTGATGCAGATTTGGAAATACTTGAGCTCTTTGATCCTGTGATCAATCAGACGTATATGACAGCTTCTCATGGTGGTTAAATGAAAGATTAAAACAAGATATTTGAAGATTGTGATCATTCAACCGTTGGAGAAGATTTTGTCAAACTCTGTTGCCTACAAAATAGGAAGGTTGTTGCTGAAAATCTGGGAAGATTTGAAGAGCTATATGAAGTATAAATAAAGCTCAAATTCGAAGCAACCACAGAAAATTATCAGCAGGCAAATACAGAGAAAGAGTTCTGGATTGACAAGCATCAAAGAAGCTCATCATTCTTCCAATCCATTCACAGAAGTTCACTGCATTTCACTACAGTTTTCTACTCTAAGTGTTCTTTTGTATAGAGCTATATTGGTAGATCATTTATATATCACTTTCTACATCTATTATCAAGGATTGTTCAAAGTGAACAATAGAGAATTCTTAGTTAATCAGTAAGCTAGAGCAGGTACTAGACAGGTTAGGGAAAACCAGAAGCTGTAACAGAGTAAGGGAACTCTCTGTGCTTGAGTTCTAGGGCTTAGATTTTGATTAATAAGAATAGAGTTGAAAATCCTGCAGGGATCTAATCCCTGAAGTAGAGACGTAGGTCCAAGTGGACTGAACTCTATAAATCACTTGTCTTGTGCATTATCAGTTCATTTACTTTCATAGTTTTTGCAGCATACAAAAACTATTTATTTTTCAAGGGTTTAAACTTGTTTTCAAGGCCTTGAAAAAGGCAAACTTTCTCTATACTATCTTCATCTATTTCAAAGGCTTGAACTAGCTTTCAAGGCATTGAACTTCATAAGCTGCAAAAAATTTCATCTTCCTAGCAAGTTTTGCAAAAAGTTGGCATACTCTGTTCAACCCCCCCCCCCCCTTCTGGAGTATCTTAGCTACTTATACATGTGCGTACTCACACTTTCAGTTTTAATGTTTCAAATTTAGAAAAAAAAAATGGAGTGGGAGATTATGGGAGATTGGTTAGTCAATCTTTTATCACGACCATTAGATTTGTGAAAGAAGGAAAACATGGGCTATTAGATTTAAGTTTAACCCTAGCGTATATCTCACAGATCTATAACACTCCAACACTCCACAAAACCATCTACCTCTCTCCTTCCCTTCTCTGGGCTACAATGGATGCCGCATCATCTATCTCCAGCGATGGAGACGGTAACCAACATAGGTAACCCTCCATCTCTGCTTAGATCAAAATTCCTTAACCTCTCTCTGTTCGATTAGGAGCCTCATCTGCGTCAACAATAACCTATAAAATTCATTGACAAGTCTTCATCCAGGTAAAATTCTCTATATCATGCTCTTTGTTACTCATCCCTCCTCATCTCACTCCGCAACATGAACCCTACAATCAATGATGTCGAAATTGATCTTTTCCCGCAGGTTGGTAAGAAAGCCGTTCTAGGCAATCCCTCGAGAGGGCTCACCATGTCATGACCTTACTCCCTACAACTTCTCTAATATTCAACCAACCATAGCAAAACTTGGTCAAAGGTACAGGCATCCCTTTAGGCCACAAACTGTAGATTATTACTTTAATTTGTTTCTATTGCAAATTATGTGTTTAATTTTTTTTCTAACACTCCACATAATCTTCAATTTATTTTTGTTTTTTTCTCAAAAAAATTATTTTTGTTTTCCTTCCTCATGCTACACAGGTTTTCGAGGCAAAAGATAAGACAAGCGCGAGTTGTCAGGAGTTGGCCGTGTTGAAGTAGGTTGAATTTTATTGATACAGTTGTACATAGAGTAAAGATCCATTATAGGACTCAATTGTAGTCCACTTTTACTTATGAAATTTCATTTTTTTCTATTATTAATTATTCTATTGTTTGTTCATTTACTTAATTTCTTTTTTCGCTGAGAATATATTTTACTGTAATTTATAAAGGTACACAAAAATGTATAGAATTTAAGTATTTACTCTCAAAAAGAGTTATTTACAATGGAAATTCACAATTACTACCATATGCGATGAAATGACATTTTCACGAATGAAAAATTTGGAATTGCTCGGTTTGATTTGCAATACATATCTCTCTCTAAAAAAGTTAATTTGTGAAGACAAGTTATAATTTGTGACAGTATAAGACCTTCATATATATAAAGTTTGCGACTAGGTCATGTTATTTTGAGATAGCTATGTGATGTAGCAAGAAACTTTTTCGCGAGGGCTCGTCACAAAAAAGGCGTTAGTCACAATAGCTTTTGTGACGGCGTGCAAGGGAAAAATACAATCGCAAAAGATCTATTGCGATGGAAATATTCATTTACAACAATATAATGCCCTCGCAAAGATCAGTTTTTCTTGTAGTGTTTGTAATGACCGCATTTCTTAACCTTATATTACTTTAGAAAATTTCATGTTTAAGAATTTAAAGCTTTGATAGATGTGTCCATAACTGATAAACTATAATATATAAGCTCGTCTAGAAATACACCAAAAGTCAAAGTATTTTATTTTATTGCTAAACTAAGGATAAAAATATTTAAGGAATAATTAGTGATATTTAGTAGTTTAAGTGCTAATCGTTGATTTTTATATGCTTGACGTTACTAAATTACATTGTATTTGACGTAGTGAATAAGGATAAGCATTTAGATTTGACCAAATAAATGTGTGACATGCAGAGAGACATATGTCAGAACATTTGTGGGTGTCCCTGCATGCGCGACACGTAAGGGGTCGCGCGTCAACTCTTGAAGCCTCTTGTATGCATGTGTGACACATATGAAACATGTGTCAGCTTGTGGCAATAGCATGCACAACACGTGTCATCGCGACTCATCGCAGCCTGATTGGTTACCTCCTTCTATAAATAGGGCCCATTGACTTAGTTATTTTTCATTCCTCATTCAATTTGACTACTGGTACGTGAGGTAAAGAGATACCGATAATATTCCAAGACAATAGATTGTAGCTACTCGTCTCATTTCAAAGCTGTAATCGTGAAGCTAATATTCAGGTATCGGATCGGATCAATTGGAGACTATAGACTGATTAGATTTATAGTTTTACCAAATTATTTGTAATGTTTGATAAGATTCTTCTTTTTATATATGTAAACGATTATTGTTTAACTGAGTAGGAAAATGACGTTTTTATTGAAATGTAAAATAGTTGTATGTTTTTCTAAGCTTCCAGTATCTCTTATGGAAAAGTGATACGGTTCGTATTTCAGTGGCGGCCGAAAAGCACGTGTTTTATTTGCGTAATTCTTAATTAGCTTAAAGAAAAAGGTCGGGTCTTGACAAAATCTGTCGGAATTTAGCATCAATTGAGGCTACCAGATTGGTTACTACCATTGAATTGTCAACCAAATCCAAATCAATCGATCTGGTTTGGGAGCTGGAGAAGACTGTTTTAAACCACACCAGTTCGATCAAAGTTTCAAAAATTAAATTATATGCTTTATTTCATTACATGGTTTAGAAATTAAGTTCTACAAGTTTGTGTGATCATCTTAATTATTGGAGAACTTATATTTTAGTATCCTTATCTACCAAATAAGAAGATGTCCTGCTAATTAAGGTATCCTTAATTAGCACGATTCTCTGGTTGTCTAAGAAATTTTGCATTCAGGTTAATTAGATATTTTATTATATTTACCTTTTATAGGTTGTGTAATAAGGCATGGACAATGGATTGTTATGATATAAAATCCATCCCCAGCCTTCCTAGTTAAGAAGGCCTTTCATTTATTTTGAAGGATGCAGTTCCGAACTAAATAAGTTTTGGGTAAAAGACATTTCCACCCTTCGATTATGTGGAAAAGACATTTTGCCCCCTGATTTATGGAAAAAGACCTTTTGCACCCCTAATAGTTTTTTATGACCATTTTACCCTTGTAAGGATAGAATGACTTAAAGACCTTCACCCCCACTTTGCCCTTTACTCTAATATTTAAATAAATACTAATTAAATACATTTATGACATCACCTATAAACAAGATTACATCACACCTGGTATTCTAAAATGACCATTGTACCCCTGGTACTGTTCACATGGACAGTTACCACCCATGGTACTGTTCACGTGGACGCTTTGCACCCCTATTTTTTGGACAATTTGCACCCCTAATTTTGTGGACACTTTGTACCCCCTAATTTTGTCGACACTTTGTACCCCTAATTTTGTGGACATTTTGCACCCCTCTGCTGTTTTAAGACTAGTTGTTTTTTTAGCTGTGAGTAGGATTTACTCAATTACTATTTCCCCTCCTGTAGCTTCCCTCCAATAACTTTCCTCCAAAAAAAATCCCTCCAAAAAAGTGCATGCATCTTAGACGTAGTTAATCTCTACATCTTACTAGTTACTACTTCACTAGTAAAGGAGCTAGTGCCAACAACAAGGAAATTTAGAGAGTCAAATTTGTTGGTGCTTGGTTTGACTTCTGAGACTGCGTTTGGACGACCTTTTCAATCCCTTTACACATCCATTCAAGGTCACGTTATCGGAAGACCTAGCTCCCTGTCCAATAGGGTCGCACCAACTCCATAAGTTACAAAAATCGTTCCTACAAATATAGTAGAGTCTACCTTGATTTCCATATATGTTAGACTCTCTCACTTGTTTATCTGCCATAAGGGGAACTTCGCAGAAGCAATACTTCCTCTGGTACGTTAGGAACTCTTCTCCCCGTCTTGTTGTTCTGCTTGAGCTAGACATTCTACCTAAACAAAACAAAACATATGATCACAACAAGACAAAAAAAACTAAAATTACACCATACTAGCTAAAATAAAGAGCTTCATTCTAAAAAAAACTACTAGTATTACTTTGCCTTAATTTTTAGGGAAGTATGATTGGAGGTACAAGTGGGTAAGAGTTTGAGTGGAGATCATTGTGAAGATGGGATGTCTATATATAGGAATTTTTTGGAGGGAGGTTTATTGGAGGGAAGTTATTGGGGGAAAAGTAGTAATTGTGCAAGGATCATACTCACAGCTAAAAAACAGTTAATTTTAAACAACAGAGGGGTGCAAAGTGTCCACAAAATTAGGGGTGCAAAGTGTCCACAAAATTAGGGGTGCAAACTGTCCAGAAAATAGGGGTGCAAAGTTTCCATGTGAACAGTACCAGGGGTGGTAATTGTCCACGTGAACAATACCAGGGGTGGTAACTGTCCATGTGAACAGTACTAGGGGTATAATGGTCATTTCACAACATCATGTGTGATGTAATCTTGTTAATAGGTGATGTCATAAATGTATTTCATTAGTATTTATTTAAATATTAGAATAAAGGGCAAAGTGGTCTTTAAGGGGTGATGGTAGTTAAGTCATTCCATCCTTACAAGGGTAAAATGGTCACAAAAAAACTATTAAGGGTGCAAAAGGTCCTTTTCCATAAACCAAGGGGCAAAATGTCTTTTCCCCATAATCGAAGGGTGGAAAATGTCTTTTACCCATAAGTTTTTTATCCCCCTTCTACAGTTTTCTTTCTTCTTGAATCCACAAATTATTTTATGGTATCAGGGCATTACACATATGGTTAGTGGCTCTGCTATCCACTATCCATGTATGAGAATTCATTATTTCCCTCTTACATACAGAACCCAAGGAATAAGAGGTAAGAGCACCTCTTAGAAAGTGATCAGGCACGTAAAGAGGTGTATCCTTGAGAGCAACATTGGCATTATGATTGTAAGGCGAAGAGGACGAACCTTCTTCTGTATGAGAGAAACTCAAACTATCTGACACTTGGTTGTTCAGATAAGAGATAAGTTGTGCACACTAGGACTGTGTGAGTTGCAATGGAGAGAAGCCTTGAGACGAGTTTGTCCCCCTTTCTGAAATTGGCCTATAATGAGAGTTGAAACTAACCATTGATTCTGCAATTGCATTATGTGCTTGGTTCTTTGTTTACTCTTGAATCCTTGAGGGTAGCCATGAAGCTTCCAACACTTGTCCTTTACATGACCGACCCCATCAAAATAAGTACAAACAGACCTCTCTCTTCTCCCATGAGACCTGTTGCTTGTATGAGCATTGTTGAAATTGTAGTTAGCACCGACATTTTCCTTCCCGAAGTGTGTTTGTACTTCCCCTTGTGTTCCATGATAATCACCAATATCTTCTTGGCTCTTTTCACTTTGGCCATCATATCCATTGATTGAAATTCTTTAGTCGGATTATTTATTTGTGTTTATCTCTCTTGATGTACCACCATTGCAAAGACCTTGCTTAGGGGTTGTAGAGGTTTGTTAAGCAGCAAATGATCCCTTACACCAGTGAAATTATCGCTCAAACCCATCAAAAATTGCATGACTCTATCCTCTTCTGGGGAGTCCATTATAGACTAAATAAACCTACATTTGCAGGTTTTTAAGATACCACAAGAACAAATAGGTAGAGGCTTTTACTTAGCGAGTTCATCCCGTAGAGATCTAAGTTTAGGGACGTACTCTGTAACCGAATGTTCAACTTGTCAAAGCATAGCTATCGACTTTATCAAATTGAAAAACTCTTCGCCGATTCTTATGTGAGAATCTATCATTTAGATCAGAACACATCTCCATAGAAGTTTACTTATAAACGATACTACTCGCAATATCCTTTGAAACTGAATTTAAAATATAGGACATTAGCATACTGTCACAATGAATCCATAGTTTATGGTGCTCATCAGACGGGTTAGGTTCCGAAATTGTTCCATCAACAAACCCTAACTTATTTTTAGCTTTCAAGGCTACTATCATTGATCTCTTCTAGGTATTATAGTTGTCACCATTTAGAAGCTGACTGACAAGAATTGTACCCGGGTTATCTGAGTTCGAGAGATAGTATGGAAAAGTGGCATCCAAGCTTGCTGAAGACGACAAACTTGTATATCTGGTTGGGGATTCATCTTCCAAAACCTTGATTCAGAAGCCAGAGAGACAAGAATAATGGAGGCCTAAGAGGACTTATCAATTGAAAAAAGCAATATGGTCCCTATGGATGCGAATTTGAAATTATGTATCCATAGTGGTGATCCTCTCTCTGAGGATGAAGCAAACTCCTAGAGAAATTGGTGGGATGTTGTGTACAGGAGAATCCTTTGAGGAAGATCGAAGAGTACACCGATAGTATAGAATAGAAACACAGGGATGTGTAGGGTAGTGAGTAGGGAGAGAGTAAGACAATGGCAACTGTGAGAGAGAGAGAGACAGTATTTGGCCAGAGCTTCTGCGTAGTTCAGAAGATCAGATCGCTGTAATGAAGGGTTAACGATCCTATATATAGTGGAGAATATGACCGTTGTAGTGGGTTAATGCGCCCATTAATGGCGGCTTAATTACCTAAACCATAACGGCACGTTCGACCGCATATATAGGGACCGTTACGCACTTCGCTCGTGTATACCGGAACCGTTATGAGGTTGACCGGGTTTATGGGACACCTGGCCATAAATCTCTCAAAGCAGTTACAAAGGTTCGCGCGCGGGCTTGGTTGTCACTCGCGCACGATAGATCTTACCCTAGCCTCCAAACCATTAAGTCACTACAAGTCCCTTGTTGGTACGCGAGGACCCGGTCTCACAGCCCCCACGTGGATCAGCGCGGGTGGTGATCCAGTGTATGTGGAGCACAGGTAGGTGTGCTGGATGACTTCCATGTTGCTGTGATCTATCTGTCTGAAAGCACTATCTACATTAGCCCCCTTTTTGCGCGTGGAGACACTGATCAGATAGACTTCAATGCGCAAAAACCAGCGCGCGCATCGTAGCTATGCACCAATTCAAATATCAGAAAAATCAGCCCTCGTGCGTTTCATTATGAACTAGAATCCATAGAGTCGTGCCTTTTGTTCCTCTAGGTTTTTAGCCGTGACATCAGCATTGGCCTGTGATTTGCGTGATTCGGCGGTGACGGTTGCGACTCGACCACTGAAAAGACGCGACTCTTCAGTGGATTTGAATAAATACTCATCATCCTCCATTGTTGCAAGCTACTACTTCTCTCTAGAGTGAATGTTTTCTGAGAACCTCCGAGAGCAAATCTAGATAATCAACCACCAGTTCTTCTTGGCAAATCGACTCCTTCAAATTGCTTCAAAAACGAAAGGTTGGATTACTCAATTTTGAATTAATGCTTCCCGTACAAGTATCTTTCTCTTGAAATCTTTTGAATCTAATAAATCTGCAACCCATACACTTGAAACCCACCATTACTTGAAATTCTGGAACTCTGAATTGAAGTTCATGTAAGCTAACTTGAAACCCAGAATTTTGGCATTCTTGAAACTGAACTAGACAATTCTTCAAAAACTCGTAAGATTTTCTCTTGATTTCTACTTGAAAACTGAAAGTGGATATATTTCTCCCCCCTTTTTCTTGCTTTGTTGTAGAAATGGCCAAGACAAAGTTAACAAAATCTGTGAAGGAGGCTGAGGAAATCCCTGATCTTCCCAAGACTTTGTGGAAGAAAGCTCCTTATCTGGGTGGTGAAGACTTTTACCATGCCAGAAACCAATTAAAGAACCTGCCAGACCCTGTTACTGAAGATCTGATATTGCTAAACCCTCCACCTAATCGAGCAGAATTGGACCTGATTGACTCCAAGGATGTGGTGAGTTTGGGTCTTTAAAATGGGTTCTACCCACACACTGATATCTCAACCCAGGCATTCGTGAACAAGTTGGACCTAATGGATGAGTGGATCAATCATGTACAGACGTATCACGCTGTTAGACTGGATCAACCTGGGATTTACTACACCGTTAGGGCTGCGAAAGGTGCTGCTGTGAAACTGGATCAGACCATGCTTCTGAATCACTTTTCCCGATACTCGCTTGTAACCCACACTCTCCATTTTGCTGAGTTTGAGGATGCCCCCACCCTGGAGGATGTGCATATGCTATATGATCTTCCTCCCATGGGCGAGGTCGGTCCCTTGGCCGCACTAGAAAGTGATGAATAACTCGCTCTATATGCGCAAATGGTGGAGTGCATAGCAGAAGTAAAGAAAATTTCCACTCGTTGGACAACTGCGACAGCTCTTCCACAATACCAATTGGTTGATGCATCTGCGAAACACCTAGGGAAATTGGGTGCAGTACTTCTTTCGTGACTATGCAAATAGCAAGCTCACTAAAGAAATACTGGAGAAGGATCCCGAAGCGAAGAACTATGTTGAGGGGAAAGGGTACAGTTGGACCTTGTGTGGCTTTCTTTGCGCGTGGCTCTCGCGATATTTGATCGATGGTCATCCTCATGACGGGGTCTTTTATCATGTCTTTCCCCTTGCTGCCAAGCTATCTTTAGGCCAGAATGTTGCACTCGGCCCTCTGGTGTTAGGAACCCTCTATCATCGGTTGGAACAACTTGTAGTTGCAATTGAAGAATCGCGCGGGCGTCTTGATGTGCTCACTTTTGTCAACATTTCCTTTCTCACCATGTGGGTGTTCGAAAGGTGGCCTTCCTATGCTCGCGTCCCTTCAAAACCCAACACCTGGAATGTTCCTGGTGCTCAGATCGCACTTTAGAGTGGGAAAGCTGCCCGATGGTATAAGACAAAAGAGCCCAAATGTGCATGGAGTTTGGTCCGCGACAATCGAGCGAAGTTTACTGCCAGACCTTATACCACTCGCATTGAAAATGTGCGATTCTTCGGGCGTATGTACCCAACTAAAGGTGGCCTCATTTCCAAGGTAACTATCATCAAAGGGGCTAGCTGCTATAGAGAGTTCGTTTGCTAGTTTCTGAGAGGTTCATTGCCTTCTCTTGCTGTCCCTAAGAAATCGCACAAGTATGAGCGTATCACGGTCGATGTTGACCCCACTCGCGTTTTTCCTCAATTTGGCTTTGACGCAGTGGCACCTTCAATCTGGCCTAAATCAGTGAACAGAGATTGCTACAAGCGACTGCTGTTAAAGAGGTGTAAATCTATTCTGGTTGGTAATCTGCCTTTCATTCAACCTTCAGGGAAGCGCGAAGGTCGCCCCACCAAAAATTGGATTTCCTTCTGGAAAGCTCAGCAAGCAAGGTTTGCTTCATCCGCTCCTCTGCGCCTCAGCAGGGCTCCCTCCATTAGACGAAATACCTTCCCATTCCGTCAGAACTGCAGTTTGGACGACTCTAAATATGGATTTTATTCCTTGCTTGACGAGGGAAATCACTTATGTGTTGGGGTGATCCTTTCTGAGAAGATGACCGCTGTCAGGGGAGGGGTTGGATGCATGATCGAGTATAGCGAATCTTTCGCTAAGGTAAATAACACTTCTTTGTATTTCTTGAAACACATCTCTTTTTGAGGTGAGACATCTTACATAAATTTTCCCTTTTTCAGTGCTGCTTGAGGAGGTTCGCATCTGAAGACCATTGTACGTCGCTGTTGAATTCTATTCTTCAGGCGAAGAGGCAGAAGAAGGTTATCCCTCTGAATATGAAAATGGATGCTGAAGTGGAGGCTCTTGTGCGCCAGGAGATGGATGTAGTTGCTTGCTCCCTGATAAGCGAGAGTGTTGAAGTGAACGCAGAAGTTGCTCCAAAGGCCAAAGGGCAAAAACAAAAGGCAATTGTGATCTCTTCTTCGCCGCCCAGAGAAGCTCTGGCTTCGTCACCCACGGAGGCTCCTGCTCCCAAAGGCAAAGGCAAAGGTCGTATGCGCAGCAAGCCACGAAAGGAACTTGAAATTGAAGATTTCATCCCATATGATCAGGAGGAAGAAATTGAAGAAGAAAGACAAGGAGAAAGAGTAGAAGATGGAAGAGAAGAGAAAGAACAAGAAGAGGAAACAAGAGAAGAAAGTTCGGAAGGTAACCAAATGAACTTAATCTTCTTTGAATCATAATTTTCAACAAAAATGTTAGAACAAACTTCCTCTTCGCAGATGATGATGCTGAGACCATTAGTGACCTTCTGGCCAAGGAACGTCGAAAGACAAAGGGCTCTCGCTCAGATGCGTCAAGTGAACCCATAGACGATGCCATAATCGCAGAGTCCAAGAGGATGGCTGCTGAAGCAGAATAAAAGAGGAGGAAATGCGAGGAAGATGATATAGAAGCTGTGAAAAGAAGAAGTCTGGAAGAACAGCATGCTGACAACATGAGTGTGGCTGCCTTAGAACAAGCTCAACACGACTTTGAAGAGATCGCAGGTGATGAAGAAGGTACGATATTTAACCTTGTTGTGTCTTACCAAGAGGTAATCTTTGGTGCATTAAAACATGGTGTGTCCAAACATGACATTCGCCGATGGTTAGAGAGCAAATGTGGCGAACCCTCAGACAAACACTTGAACAATGTTTTCCAGCAAAGCTAGCAAAATATTCGATATTGTAACAAATTTTCATACAACGTCAGGTCACGCACACCTTAAGGATGTGATAGATGAGGGAACATCTGTAGGATATGGTGTCGCATCTATATCATATGATGTTGGAGCTGCGATCCCACATGAGTTGGAGGTGCTCGCTTTTGATCTAAACATAGAACAAAATATAGTAAATAATTTATAACGCAAATTACATCAATGCCTTATTAAATATTCGTCTTGTAGGTGGTGGTGCTTCAAATGAGCCTACTGCTGCTTCCAGTGAGCCTGCTGCTGCACGAGACATGATTGTTGATGCTCCAGCTGCGAGCTTGACCAATAATGAGGCAAGTGTTGGTGCCCCTACTGTTGATCCTTATGATCCTCTATTGTGCGAGGTTAAGCTCATCTCCCCTCCTAGGATTTATGCTAACAGGCTTGGTTTCTTAAGAAGTGCTATCGTTCCTGCTGCTGAGGTCATTGCTCAAAGTTACTCTGGAGATGTAATGGTTCTTGAGCAAAGGAATCAGTCACCCATGTCTCATGCTCCAGAGCGAAGCTCGCACACAGAGAAGCATGTTATGGTTACAGAAGATGCAGGGGAGTCCCTGGAAGATGTAATTGAGGTGTCAGAAGATGATGGTCTTGACACCGAAATGCGAGAGGGAGATGTTGAAGATGAGCATGCGGGCGAAGATGGCACAGGCGAAGAGATGGAAGCAGAGGGGGCTGGAGCTGAAGTTCATAGAAATGAACAAGTCATGGAAGAACAAGCATCTCATGAAGATGTTGATGCCCCAATGAGCGCTCTTGAGCCACAAGATCTTCTTGAAAGTGAATCAGTCCATGAGCGAACAGGAACTGATCAAGATGTTCTGCTGTCATCGCATGTAAATATGGATGCCTCGACAGAGAACCCTGAAACAAGCCCTCCTGGAGAGGTTAGTGGTGTTCTTCTTCCATCAACTTCTGCTCATGTCGCTGAGGTTAGTGGTGTCAATTCTCCACAATCCCTCCAAGTTCAACTACCTCAGTTGGCGTTTCGATTCCTCCTCAGCAGAACCCTGCCATCCCTTCTGTTGAAATGGACTTCTCCCAGGTGCCTGTTGCATGAGTTTGTGGGGTTCGCAGGCGAGCAGACATCGCACCCGCTGATACTTATAGCATCCCTACTGACTATGACGAGCGCGAAACTTTAGCTGATAGTCAAGCAATGCAGCACGGAAATGCTTCAACCGCCCCAGTTGTGCGCGTTCCCACCTTGCGCAAAATTCTTGAAGGAACAGTTATGTCATACTATGATCATATCTCATACTTAGTGCACCTCTTTGTTAATGTCCGCACACCTAAACTTGACATTTCTTCAGGTAAGAGGCAATATGATGTGGACTGGCTTATGAAGATGCGCTTGTCGTATCCGGGTTCATTTCAAAGAGCTTTGTATCTAGGTTTCTTTGATAGGAGAATTTACGTGACTAAAGCCATATGGATTGTGGAGCAGCTATCCGTGACAACTCCAGTTACCATTTCAGCTCAACATGCGCGGTCGCTCTTTGAGGCGTGCCAAAGGCTTCAAGTTAATGCCCAAGGCAAGATGGACTTTGGTTTTCTCCTTCAGACGCTCATCCAAATTCTCAACTATGCTATGCTGAAGTATGGCCATCGCAACCTTGCCCTTGAGAAGAGCAAGTTGGAGGCGCAAAAGAAGAAGGCTGAAGAGGCTGCCAAGCTTTTCCACGCGATGAAGGCTACTTTTGAAAATCTAAAGCAAGACGCTACCAAGGCGGAGAAAGCTTCGCTCCTTTTAGCGCCAAAAGACCCCCTAGACAAGGATTTGTTTTGAGAGTTGCATGTGCTATATTGCTATTTTTTTTTTGAACATTTGAACTCTTATGTTGGCTTCTTGTTTTCTAAATGATCTCTTTTCGCATTTCAATGCTGCAATAATTATCACATCATGTTTTTCCATAATTACTTGGATTACCCTGTCGCCGTAGTATTAAATAAGGCCTGCTTCCCACGCAGTGGGCCCCATCCTCATCATGACCTAGGGTCATTAAATAAGGCATGCTACTGTATCGTCGTAACTCTGAATGGGGTCATTAATTCTTGGTTGTTTTCGAGGCTTGCTGACTCATCATGGAAAATGAAGAGTCTCTTCTGAGTCCTATATAAGCCATCTTTCTTGCTATTTTTGATTTTCATCCAAGCTCCTGTGATTGACAAAATGTCATTTCCAGTGAGTCTTCACGGTTGTTTGTATTGCTTTTGTCCATTTTTGATTCGTATCAACTCTGGTCCTCTAAGCAAGAATTCGTGCGTTGTGCTATATGAATGGTTCCCAAGGAATTCACCGAAAAGGCTCCCGGTTTGCCTGATCTTTTTGAAGACCAATTGTGTAAGCTTTTCCGTTGGAACGAAGATATTTTCTTCTTCATTATGTTTGCAGAGTTCCTCTCCGGTGACTTTCCGGCAAGGCGCAACTTTGTACCAACTCTACCACCAGCAAGTAATGAGCGATTTGCATCTCTGTCGGTTCTCCGGCGGAGAACTATTTTCCACCATTGTTTCGGTCAGGGTATAACAAGTGAGTGTGCTTATTCCTTGCACACAATCAGCTTCCTACCCCATGAGCTATTCTCCCATTTGTTCTTCACATCAGCAACTTTCATGGCGTGAAGTTCATTAGGCATCTCGCCATGTCAAGGGTACAAGCAAGAGCCCCGTTCTGGTCGAGAACGTCGACGATGGCGTCAAGCTTCGTAGCTTTAGTGTTTTTCGTAGGATCGTTCCTTAGTAACGCTTAGATTTTTGATTGGAAGCTTTTTCTGCATTGTAAGATTTGCTTTTAGGCTGCTACCTAAACAGATAAGTTGTAAGCCGCATTTGACTGTTATGAAAGTATGCTTTTCTTTGTTGTTTTGTCTGCTACAATAGATTGTAACTTCGGTATTGACTTGCTATATGATGAAACAAGCTTTGTATTTCGCTACTGTCTAAGAAGACATGAATGAGTTGCTATCTAGACAGATAGGCTTTGGATCACATATGATCATTTTTGTTATCGCTGCTATCTAGGCAGATAGGCTTTGGATCACATAGGATCATTTTTGTTATTGCTGCTATCTAGGCAGATAGGCTTTGGATCACATAGGATCATTTTTGTTATTGCTGCTATCTAGGAAGATAGGATTTGGATCACATAGGATCATTTTTGTTTGCTGCTATCTAGGAAAATAGGCTTTGGATCACATAGGATCATTTTTGTTATTGCTGCTATCTAGGCAGATAGGCTTTGAATGAATTGGTAGATATAAGTAATATGAACAAATAAGTAAATGAAGCAACAAGACAATAATTTGATAAAACTCTCTCATATGGGAGAGTTATTATTATCACGGCATCCTCATATGGGAGGAGCATGAGAACAGATTCCTCATATGGGAGGAAGCAATGCAGAATACACGTGAACTAAGAAATTATATAACATGAATTTGAAAAGCAAATAGACAAGGCTAGGGATAGTACTTCTTAATCCAGCGCATGTTGATTGGACTTGGATTTGTTGCAGTCCCATGAAATCTCTGAATGGTGCAGTAACCACTGTCGAAAACCTCTTTGACTTCAAATGGTCCCTCCCAGTTAGACGCAAACTTACGATGGGATGCTTCCCACATGCAGTGATCTGATGCTCGTAAGACCATGTCTCCAACCGCGAAGTCTCGGTGCTGAACAGTTTTGTTGTATGCGCGAGCGATCCTTTCCGTGTACCTTGTGTTAGCTCTCTTAGCCTCTTCGCGCCTTTCCCCTAGCTTAATAAGATCATGGTCACGCTGATTCTCATACAAAGCATGAAAGGTTATCCTTGCATTGTTAACTTTGATTTTAGCTGGGACAACAGCCTCGGCCCCATAGCATAGAAGAAAAGGGGAAACTCCTGTGGGAGTCCTTGGTGAGGTGCGATATGCCCATAGAGCCAGAATTAGGTAATTTTCCCACTTCTTGTGATCATCTGCGATCATTTTGCTTAGGATCCTCAGCAATGTCTTGTTCGTTGCTTCTGCTTGTCCGTTCTCCTTTGGGTAATAAGGTGTGGAGCATATCTGCCTTATGTTGTACTCTGCGAGCTTTGCAGCCACTTGTCTATTGACGAAAGGAGTGCCGTTTTCAGAGGGAATGTAATTGGGAATCCCAAAGCGGTATATAATATTCTCTTGAATGAAGTTGACGACCGCAAGCGCGTTTGCTGTCTTGAGTGGCACCGCTTCCACCCACTTGGTGAATTGCTCAGTTGCCGTTAAGATGAACTGATTCCCATGCGAGGTCGGTCGAATGGGGCCGATAAAATCCAAGGCCCACGTGTGAAATGGCCAAGGTGTACCCAACGCATGCAAGTATACCGCAGGAGCGTGTACGAGGTTTCCTTTGAACTGATATTCTTGACACCTTTTGACCTTGGTGCGAGAGTATGCTTCCATTGTACGCCAGAAATAACCAATGGTGAGGAGTTGTCTGCATAGCTTCGCGCCTCCTTGGTGCTCCACTTGATGGGACAAATCCATCACTTCTTGTGCTTCTTGGCTATCCATACATCTGAGCAAATTCCCCTCGTGACCTCTTCACCAGAGTATGTTTTCCTTTACAACATATTGGGTCGCCTTTCTTTTAAGCTTTTCAGCTTCTTTTCTCTGCGTTGGTTCAATTCCTTTCGTCAAGTAATCAAACAGCGGCTTCCTCCAATCTGTGTCATCATCGATTGCAGCAATCTCTAAATAATCCTTAACCAACGTGAAATTCTCGCAGTTGCCCTGAATGATTGCGGCATATGTCGACATTTCTGGCCAGTGGATCCCGTATCTCTCAGCTTTTCTGTAGCCAGACACTTCATTTTCTCCACAGGAGTGTTGGTGGATTTTCTCTCATAGTGCATGCCCTTCCTGTTGCGAAACACATCGCATGAGTACTCCTCCTGGTCCCTTAAAGTAAAGGGAGATGTCATGCACACAGTACCCCTTTGTGGATGCCCAACTTTCTTTGCTCGTTCCTTCAGCAATCGCGTGTAGTATTGGCCTTCTCCAATCTTCAGCTTCCGTGGGATCCTCTTAGCATACCTCTTGCGCTAGAGCCGGAGTAGTCCTGACTTCAATTAAAATCCTTGATGGGCACTTATATGCACTAATTTTGAATCCCAAGGTGGCTAAAGAATATGTGTGCTGGTTATCAGCCCTAGGAGTATGATCATACTTGACATCATGGAATCGTTGCACCAGTTTATGAACCATGGTCCTGTAAGGCAGCAAGTTGATTTCCTTTAAGCCGTACTCGCCTGAGTTCTGCTTGACAATGAGCTTCGAATATCCCATGACCATCAAGTTGTTTACTTCCAATGCCTTAGCTGCGAGGAGCCCTGCAATCAAAACCTCGTATTCTGCCTCATTGTTGGTGACCAGGAAATCCAACTTCGTTGACATTTGGATGACTTCTCCATCTGTCTTAGTCAGTAAATACCAATTCCTCCTCATTTTCTTGTCGATGACCCATCGAAATGGAGTTTCCAATATAGTGGCTCAATCGCACAGATATCAGGCCCTTCTAGCTCGTCCTCTACCACTGGCTCATGATTGTTTTCTAGAAACTGTGCTAACAAGTCTGCCACTGCCTGAGACTTAATTGCTTTTGGACGGGCACACGTGATGTCGTACAGCGAGATAGTCATGTACCACTTTGCTAGCCTTCCACAGGGAGAGGAATGACACAAGAGATACCGGATGGGGTCCCTCTTTGTGATTACCACGACTTTGTGAGAAGCGATATAATGCTTTAACTTTCCTATGACGAAAAATAAAGCAAGGCAGTGACGTTCTATATCAGTGTACCTGGACTCAGCCGGCTGTACCACGCGAGAGATGTAATAGATTGGTCTTTCCTGTCCCTCATGCTCTTGGTCTAGCAGCGCCCGTATAGATTTCCTGGTCGATGTCAGATATAGAAAAAGCGGTGACCCCAGTTGAGGCGCAATCATTACACGTGGTGACGTCAATAAGTCCTTCAATTTCCCGAACGCAGCTCGATGCTCCTCCGTCCAGTTATACACAGCATTTTTCTTGAGAAGATAACCGAAACAGAAAGTTAGCTCTGCAATTTCTGGCACAAATCTTCGCAGATAGGATAGCTTTCCCAAGAATTTCTATAAAGTGCTCTGGTTGTGGGGTGCCACCATACTGGTGATGGCTGAAATCTTCGAGGGATCAGGCTCAATCCCATGGCAGTGGATCACACACCCTAAGAACTTTCCAGAAGTTACCTCAAATGCGCACTTCATCAGATTCATCTTCAATTGAAAGCTCCTGCACCTTTAAAACACTTTCCCCAAGTCTCCCAGATTATCTGCTTCTTCTCTTGAGTTGATAACCAAATCATCAACATAGAACTCTACTTCCTAATGCATCATATCATGGAAGAGAGCCATCATGGCGCGTTGATAAGTTGCGCCCGCATTATTCAATCCAAAGGGCATAACAGTGTAGTTAAAAACCCCAACTGGCGTGATGAACGCAGATTTCCTCGCATCCTCAGGGTCCATATTGATTTGATTATACCCGCTGAACCCATCCATGAAACTGAACATCCGATGACCTGCGGTAGAGTCAATGAGCAGGTCTATGTTTGGCAGTGGGAAATCATCTTTTGGGCAGGAGCGGTTGAGGTCTCTGAAGTCCATGCAGATGCGAAGCTGCCCATTCTTCTAGACCACTGGCACAATGTTGGCCAACAAGGTGGGGTGATGATTGGACTCAATGAATTTGGCATTCAGCAGTTTAACTATTTCTTCCTTGATCTTCAAGTTAATCTCTAGTCTGAAGCTTCTTGCACTCTGCTTTACTGGTTGGACCCTGGGACAACATCCAACCTGTGCATCGTTACACCCGTGTCAAGGTCGGGCATTTCGTCATACTCCCAGGCAAACACATCCTTGTATTCTGTGAGCAATGCTAGCAATTTTGCTTCCTCTTCGCCCTTGAGATCCGCACTCAGGAACACGGGCCTTTTATTTGCTTCAGATGGACTTAGGAACACCTCCGTTAGTTCCTGATTTTGTGGCTTGGGCTTTTACTCCATGCATTCGGGCGCTTCTTACAACTTTTCCTCCGGTAGATTTGGTTTCATTTTGTCTCCCCCTGATGCTTGTTCAAGTTGATTGATTTTCCCAGGGATATCCCATTGTTGAGTTGGGGGTACCCCCGCGCGCCTTCATAGGCGATAGCATTTCTTCCCATTGGAGTAGAAGCTTTCTATCTCCTTGCCTTTGCTATCATGCTTCACCACCCTTTTTAGGGTGTACACGTTCTTCTTCTGATAAGCAATCTTTGGCACCTCTTCGCACGTAGGCACCTTTTACTTGGAGTCTTACCTTGTCACCATAACTCCTGCAGGTGACTGATCCTTGATATCCTCCCATCAGGGCAGAGGAGTTGGATGAAATGGCCTTGGTGTCTGTTCATCCGCCATCTCCGTGAACCATACTGCTTCGGTGAGGTGTGCTTCGTTCAGGGTAAATGGATTTGTCGAGGTTGGTATCTCAACTACCCTGCCATTCCAAATGGCCTTCATCACTTGGTGAGCTGTTAAGGGAACTGCATCAAAGCGATGGATCCACGCCCGGCCTATGATCATGTGGTATGTAGAGTTCGCATCAATGACATAGAACTTGGCAGAACACTTTATCTTTCCTATCTGGAGACCAAGGCGGATCCAACCCACTTTCATCCTGGAATCGCTTCCTAATCCCATCAACGAGGATGGGCGCCTGACAATCTTCTTCTCAGAAATCCCCGCCAACTTCAATGTGTTGAGCGAGACTACGTTGACGGCCGCTCCTCCATCAATGAATTCCCTCTTGAACTCGACATCATTGATCACTGCTGTGACGTACAAGGGCTTATGATGGCCCGCATCTGTCTTCTTATCACTTTCAGAGAAGGTCATTATCTTCTTCGTTGAGCGAGAGGCCCTGACAACTCTTCCGTTGGAGACAACTATATCCTCATAAAAGTCTTCTGCTACTCTGAGGATCGCCTTTGTCATTTCCTTCCGGCACTTTTCTGAAAAGCTCATTTCATTAAAGAACCTTCTGAAGCCGTGCGACCCCTTCATCCTGTCAGCACGTGAGTCCTCGGTGTCCATGCTATAATCTTCCTCGTCATGGACTTCGGCTACAATAGGCAGCCCATCTTCTGAAATCTCTTCGAGGTCCATGATTGCGATCATGTCTACCTCCTTGTCTTTTGACTCTTGCTCTGCATGGGCTGGGAGGGGATTATTGCGCAGGTCCTACCTTTGGTCGCTGATGACCAGCTCCCCTTCCTTCATCTTCCTGCTTACAAGGTACCTGAGCTTCTTGCAGTTTGATGTTGGATGCATGACTTTTCCGTGGCATTCGAACCACTTTGGATCCCTTAGCTGCTCCCTAGAGAGTTCCCTTTCAATTTGGGGTAGGACCCCATCCTTACACCACTGTTTACAGAGGTCGATCACCTCCTCAAGGGAACATGGCAATGGCGGGGCAGTTTTGGTCGAAACCTTATGATGTTTGTGTGGTGAGACTGTATTGACTTCAGCCTCGCGCCCCCTCTTATAGTTAAATCTACCAATCCTGAAAGTCGGTCGTCCTGGGGATCGCTCAGGGGCATGCTTCTTCTTTTTCCTCTCAACTATAGGCTCTATATTCTTGGTACATTCGATTAAATTTGACAAAGTAAGCATTTGTTAGTTAATCAACATACCCTTATACTCGTCTCGCATTCCTTGGAGACATATCTCGACGAGCCGGCTTTCAACCACCTCATCTCTGCATTCTAGCGACTTCGCCCTGAACTTTTTGATGAATGTGACTCCATCTTCGTCACGCTTCTGATACATACGCTACAAGTGGATCATCGTGACTTTCTCCTCCACCTGAAAGAACTTGGTATAGAACTTCTTGACCATGTCCTCCCATGTCTTTATGGAGCCAGCTTCCATCGTCCTGTACCATTTATATGCGAGGTTCCCCAAAGACTTAGGGAACTCGCGCATCAATAGGTTGGAATCAAACCCATGTGGCCCCATCATATCAATGAAGCGCATGACGTGCTCCTGGGCATTCCTATTGACATCGTCGAATTTCTCCCACTTAGGGGCCTTGTACCCTGCAGGGTTCAGCATCAAGTAAATCTCGTGCGGGATAGGAGGCGCGTTGTCAAATTTCAGGATGATGGCGTCCGTGAAACACTTATTGGCCAGAAAGTTGTCTATGCGCTGCTCCATGGCTGTCATGCTTTTTGATACACTCCCTCCCGCAGCAGGGTGGAGTGTTGCAGCTGGGGAACGCACATATGCAGCAGTTGGATTGGGAGAGTAACCAACATTGTTTATAGATTCAGGTGGGGAAAGCAAGGGATACTGTTTGTTGGATATTGAAGGGAATACCCGGTAGTTGGGTTGCGGGCGTGATAAGGGATGGCTGATCAATTTTTCCCTGGGTAGGACGTGGCTGGACAATTGCTGGTGGGATTTGTAAACTGGAGCTAGGCAGTGTGGGTGTTACCTTTGTCCCCTGGGAAACATGGGTTCCAGTTCCTTGAGAGATAGCGGTTCCCAGTGCCGGAATCTGAGCAAGGGCTCCCAAAATTGACATAATCTGGGCCATCTGTGCAAATTGAGCGTGGAGAGCCTTCGCCTGGTTCTGGAGGGTTGCATTCAATGTCTCCAGGGTTGGACTACCACCAGCTGTTGTGGAATTAAGGCTGGTTTCCTCCCCCGAATTCGTCTCTGTTGAGGGAGATCGGTTGCTGGCATCTTCATCGTGAGACATGGCTGTTCGCTGAAGTAAGTTTCACGTCGGGTTCACCAAATGTGTACAGGAGAATCCTTTGAGGAAGATCCAAGAGTACACCAAGAGTAGAGAATAGAAACACAGGGAAGTATAGTGTAGTGAGTAGGGAGAGAGTAAGACAATGGCAACTGTGAGAGAGAGAGAGCCAGTATTTGGCTAGAGCTTCCGCGTAGTTCAGAAGATCAGATCGTTGCAATGAAGGGTTAACGATCCTATATATTGTGGAGAATATGACCGTTGTAGTAGGTTAATGCGCCCATTAATGGCGGCTTAATTACCTTAACCATAACGGCACGTTCAACCGCATATATAGGGACCGTTACGCACTTCGCCCGTGTATACCAGAACCGTTATGAGGTTGACCGGGCTTATGGGACACCTGGCGCGCGGGCTTGGTTGTCACTCGCGCGCGACAGATCTTACCCTAGCCTCCAAACCACTAAGTACCTACAAGTCCCGCGTTGGTATGCGAGGGCCCTGTCTCGCAGCCCCCAAGTGGATCAGCGCGGGTGGTGATCCAGTGTATGTGGAGCACAGCTAGGTGTGCTGGATGACTACCACATGGCTGTGATCTGTCTGTCTGGAAAGCACTATCTACAGACGTTTACTCTATTTGTGACATTCTGGCCCACATTTGAGTTTTTCGGTTTCAAAATTGAGTCAATTTATTGCAAAGCCTAGCACCGCTCACTTGCAAGCAGCCCACCAAGTCGTTCGTTATCTCAAAGGAGGACTAGACCGAGGTATTTTCTTCTCTTCAAGTTCTCATCTCACTCTTAAGGCTTATGCTGATTCTAATTGGGCCAGATGTGTTGATTCTCGTCGCTCTACTAATGGGTATCTGGTTTACTTGGGTGATTCGCTATTTTCATGGCTCTCAAAGAAACAGAATATTGTAGATCGTAGCTCTGCAGAAGCTGAGTATCAATGTCTAGTTGTAGCTCCGTGTGATTTGCAATGGCTTCAGTACCTTTTCCATGATCTTGGAGTAAATTTTGGGCGATCTCCCATAATTTATTGTGAAAGTAAGTCGGCTATGAAGATTGCTAAAAATATCCTATTTCACGAACGCACCAAGCACATCGAGATCGACTGCCATGTTGTTTGTGATTTGGTTCAAGATGGTCGCCTGGATCTTGCTCACATCTCTGCCACCCGCCACCTTGCTAATTTGTTAACTAAAGCCCTTCAACCTTCAAGCTTCCTCCCCCTACTACAGGGTATGGGTCTGGTAAAAATCTATGCTCCAGCTTGATGCGGGTTTATTGGAGAACTTATATTTTAGTATCCTTATCTACCAAATAAGAAGATGTCCTGCTAATTAAGGTATCACGATTCTTTGGTTGTTTAGGAAATTTTGAATTCATGTTAATTATATATTTCCTTATAATTACCTTTTATAGGTTGTGTAATAAGGCAGGGTCAATGGATTGTTATGATATAAAATCCATCCCCAGCCTTCCTGGTTAAGAAGGACTTTCATTCACTTTGAAGGATGCAGTTATGAACCAAATAAGTTTTTTATCCCCCTTCTACAGTTTTCATTCTACACAACCTATAAAAGATAAATTTAAGGAAATATCTGATTAACATGAATGCAAAATTTCATAGACAACCACAGAATCGTGCTAATTAAGGATACCTTATTTAGCAGGACATCTTCTTATTTGGTAGATAAGGATACTAAAATATAATTTCTCCAATATTAATTGATTTTTGTTATGAACTCAAAAGTAGAGAAGAGAGAACAATTGTAATACCCGCGATTTTTAACTGAAGACGTTTAATAATTAGAGTTGCATAGTTTTTTTTAATTATTGCGATTAAATTAAAATTACTTTGTTTAATGAATTTATTTATTTAAAAATTTAAGTTTTACTTTTAGAAAAATGTTAACTGGTTGTAAATTATAATTTTTATTAGCGCCGCGTGTTAAATTTAGTCGCGTATTTACGTCTTTTCGCGTGCCCGAAACACCAACTGAACCCATCCCTCTACCTCACCAAATAATATCTTTTTAAGAAAAAAAATGCAAAAGAAAATAAAAAAAAATGACCTCAGCCTCTCAAAATCTTAGCTCACCCTCAGTTGTTACCAGCCTTATAACATCACTCACCTCACCTTCTTCTTCTCTTTTTCTTCTCGGCAACAAACCCACAACATCGAACCAACCATCACCACCAACAATCACCACCAGCCATCGCCACCTCCAGCTCCACCTCCACCCAGCGCCCTCCTCTCATTCTCTCCGTTGTACCACGATCAAAAGCCACCACCTCTGCTCTGTTTTTTCTGAGAGCAAACCCGGAAAAACAGAGCTACTTTCCCCCCCCCCCCAATCTCCACCACCAATCACCACCACCCCGCACCACCATCATTGCCCCCATCCCTCCCTCTCACTCACCGTCTCACCCTCTCTCTCCCCCGTCAAAATTCAAGCAGAAGCAGCAGCGGTAGCAGCCACGCCGGAGTAGCCCGACGCCGCCGCCGCAGCTCTGCCTCCCTCTGTTCATCGCAGCCTTTTGTCCGCGTCTTTGTGGAGCCCCGAAGATGCTCACCGACCAGAAAAGAGCTGTGACCGAGCTCAATTCATCCCCGTGACCACGATTGCCGCCTATTTCCGTTCCGTCATCGTCGAACTTTCCGGTAAACCCAAAATCTCTTCGCGTTCTGTTACGACATGAATTTCTGGGTTGTACTTGTCGCTGCCTATATATGTATGTGAGTTTGTATGTATGTGAGTGGGTGTATGTTTGATTTGCCGTGAAGAAATTTTGGAGAAGATGGCATTTTTGAAAACTATTTAGTTGCAGAGGGGTTTTTGTGTTCATTCCAGAAATTTTAGGGTATGATGTGTTGCTATTAAAACTAATTAATTGGAGTAGTTGTAGTTTAGAGGAGATATGGGGGACTTTCTGCTATTTTTATAAACTGTTTATATTAATTAATGTTAGTTTTAATTAATTGTCTATATGTTAATAAAACCTTGCAAATTTCATATTAAATAAATAAATAAACATAAAATAATTTTTTGAAATGCAATATCTCCACAAATTAGCATATATTACAGAAAAATATTTACACTTTGTTTTTTTTTGTGAAAATTAAGTTAATAAAATGAATTGTTATATACGTTAAATTACATAATGAATATATAGTAATGTTTTACTCATTAAATAAATATTGATTTTGTTTATCTAAATAATTTGTGAGTTGTCAAATAATTATAAGTAAAAATGTTATAGTTTTAGTCAACAATTAAATTCGTTTAATTAACTACTGTTATTTTTATCGCAAAATAAATTAGTTAGAGAATAGATACGAATTGTGAAATATTACGAAATCATTTCCTTAACTAGATATGACTATTTTACCATTAAGGGAATTGTTATCTTTCGATGTTTACCTATAATCTGACTTTTCTTACAATTTACTATAACGGTAATTATAGCATTAAATAGTTTTATAGTCTTAAAATTGTTATGTATTTTTCATAATATCAGTTCAGAGATTTCTGATTCACTAGCAATTGAGACTTTAACTATCTAAAAATATTTTGGGTGTTATAAATACTCTTGGATGTCATTTGCATCTCACGTAGGACATATGCTTTCTCTATTTGTGACATGAATCTGGTTGTGATTAGGAATTTATGTGTATGCTTGTAGAGCCTGGTTTCGGCGATGGAGTGGAGTTCGACGTTGTTTACCAGTAGCGCTTTAGCTGGCACTTTTGGATCTCTCAGTGATTATTCATGCTTAGCGTTGCATACTTGTCTCCTTTCGTGTCGAAACGTGATTTATGTTCAGTCTCAAAATATACCTGTGAGTTTACTTGCTTAGTTTTGCCCACCTAGTTCTTTCATGCGATCTACTTGTTTATTTCAAAATAACTGTCGTATTTTATTCTGAAATTGCTAAACCGGTCGTTCTACTTTTAAATCGCCATTTTACAACACGTATTCGAAATGAGAAAACTCTTTATTCAAATGTCACTAAGTCAGAATTCATTAACAACGTAAAGTGAAATAATCGCATGTACCGGAACCAGTGGACTGTTACTATGTTGGCTCCGGCCGGAACTACCGATTCGACAGCTTCCCTTGACTACCTATACTTGTTGGAGTCTTGGAATTATGGTTGGTTCCGACCGGAAGTATCGATTCGACAGCTTCCCTTGACTACCTATTGGAGTCTTGGACCACTTACTACTTTGGGACTCCGAGTGCCTCGACTCTTATCGCCATAGGCTAGATTCTAGCATCTAGTACTACACTTCTGACTTACAATATTAAGGGGGTGCCGACACTTAAGGTCTAGTTGGCTATTTGTATGATGACTAGCGTGGTCGGGGAAACACTGATCCACAACGCTTGGTAGAGAGGTTGGGTTACCAGAACCCCCTAAAGGCAAGTATCATCGGTTACTATTTACCCTGGTCTCTCTTGGATACTGGTACTTAATAATATGACTTATTTAATTACATTTTTGGGAACTTATCTCGGTAAACGAATCGGCTACTCGGAATAACTTTCAATTTGGAAATAACAACTTTCGAGAACTCTGATAATCATCACTTCTTCCCGTACTTATATTTCTGGAAATTGTTCAAAGTCTTTACTCGGATGTTTATACTTGTACTCTGTTACCGTTTAAACTCTTTTAAATACAAAAAAAAAACCCGTAGCCTGTCTCAGATACTCTGTTTTACATGCTAAGTTGTTTATTCACTCAGTTTTTACTAATACTCGAAAAACTGCGTCCTTGTGTTTCTTTTAATTCCCCGCAGGTTTATGATTGGATGCTTGGGGTAACGCGCTGGGATCACGAATCTTTCTCACTTGAAAGCAATAACACTTATTAATTAACCAGAAAGTTCATTTGTTGTAAAAATGTATTTTGTTAGGCTTTGTGTCCAGTTTTGAATCAGTCACCAATGTCGTAAATTTTTATCGTAATTAATCAGTGGTTGGATGTTTCTTTTCACTTGCTTATCGTTACTACTCCTTGTACGAAAGGGTAAAATACCCTGTACGGAGGGCACTATCCCGGTCTCCAGCTCCCATGGAAATCGGGGGTGTTACAGTTGGTATCAGAGCAGTGACATCCTTTAGGACTCTAGGGAGATAACACTTAAAACTAAGTTTTTTGAAAGTAATTAAAGTAATCTTGAACCTAAACTTTAAATCGAAATGGCAAGATACACTGGAACGTAAAATATGAATAAGCTGGGGATTATGGGTTTTCTCTTGTTTATCCTCGCATGCCTAATAGATATGTGTTACTTGTGTTTTTCGTCTTTTCATTCTCAAGCCTCAGTGCTTATTACATGTTCAAATGACCAGTGATTGATTAGTGGTATATCCCACCCACCCTCATCCTTAATTTCGAGATGCCTACATGCTCTTTACTTGAGAAATATATTTGTCGAATTGCATGTATCTCGAGATAACTTATGTGTTTAACTGTTATTGCATACTTGTAGAATGTAATTATATATGATTGAAGCTATATTATTATTATTATTATTATTATTATTATTATTATCATTATTATTATTATTATTATTATTATTATTATTATTATTATTATTATTATTATTATTATTATTATTATTATTTGTGCGCTAGCTAAGCTATATCAATCTTGCATAACCCCACACCACGTAATCGTTAAGAAACTGTGTAGGGCGCATGACTGATCGCCAACACTGCTACGCCACTAGAAGAAACGTGTCTACTCAAATGGAAGGGGAAGCGGCATTGGACCCACAGGTGGCTCAACTGATCGCTCATATGGGTCAGTTTGTTAAGGCTATGAACCACAACAACCAGAACAATCAGAACAACAATGTCATTGTTGAGCGGGAACCAGACTGGGCTAAGAAGGTATCTCAGCGGAACCCGAGCAACTTTTTATGGGAAAGAGAATCCGGTATTTCTGGAGAACTGGATCAGGGATTTCGACAAAATATTCCAAGCAATGGATTGTCCAGAAGCCCACAAGATCAATCAGGCGGCTTTCTATTTCAAAGAGAAGGATGATAACTGGTGGAAAGCTAATCGAGCAAGACTCATGGCTCTGGAAGGCTTCAACTGGGATGCAATGAAGACTGCTATGAGGACAAAATTTTATCCAGAGCATGTCAAGGAGCTGAAGTATCAGGAGTTCATCGCACTGAAGCAGGGCAGCGACTCTGTGACAGACTATTATGACAAGTTCGTAGAGTTGGCCCGATTTGCTGAAGACACATTGCCAACAGAAGGGCGCAAGGTTACTCGTTTTCTAGGAGGTCTGAATCTTGAGATTCAGAGGACCATGCTCACCAGAGGCTATGATACCTTGTCAGAAGCCTATGGGATAGCTGCAAACATATGGAGGGTTGACTAGACATTGACTCAGCAGCAGGGAAAGAGAAAGTTGGAAGGCCAGGGAACTAGCGGCCAAGGAGGAAACAGCAACCAGGGGTCATACAAGCGCTTTAAGACCGGCAATGGCGGAAACCAGTACCAGTCCAACTGCAACAGGTGTGGTTGCAGCCATCGAGGATTCACTTGTGACGGCGCAATTTTGGCTTGTAGGTTTTGTGGCATCAAAGGCCACGTATACCGTGAATGTCGGAAGAGGTTGGGGACTGAGAACCAGCAAGGCTTCAACGGTCAGAACTATCAGGGGAATGGACAGAACTACCAGGGGAATCGGCAGAATCAGAATGGGAATGGATTCCGGCAGAACAACCAGAATGGGGGTAATCAAGTTCGCAACAACAACTTCCGGAATGGCACAGTTGGCCTACAGGGAAACAACAACAATCAGAATGGCAACAGGAATGGCTGGCAAAACAGGAATGTGGCTGCAAATGGTAACAACAGGGCTGGAAACAATGGGAATGGAAATGGAGGCAATGCAGCTTAGGGGATCAACCATAGGCCACATGGCCAGATATTTGTGATGAACCGCACAGAAGCAGAAGCAGCAAACAACGTGGTGACCGGTACCTTTCTTGTTCATAATCATCCTGCTTTCACATTATTTGATTCTGGCGCATCACTGTCATTTATATCATCTGCATTTGCTAAGAAGATAGGACTAGTACCTTCGAATAGAACATCTATAGTAGTTGCGACACCCAACGGTCAAGTAGTAAATTGCGACACCGTTTGTGAAGGAGTAGAGGTCAACATCCTAGGTTGCACCTTACCATCGAATCTCATTGAGTTTAACCTTGGAGAGATTGATGTTATCTTGGGAATGGATTGGTTGACGGAGTACAAAGCCAACATCATATGTGCTGATAAAAGGTGAGACTAAAAGGACCCAAGGGGGAGCGCATATCCTATAGCAGTGTTCCTAGGGAACCTTCAGTCAAGATAGTCTCGGCCTTAACCATTGTAAATTAGGTTAAGAAAGGCCAGGAGGCTTACTTGTGTTACATTCAAGACCTTTCAGCGGCAGAGAACGCGTTAAGGGATATACCTGTAGCGCGAGAATTTCCGGACGTGTTCCCGGATGAAATCCCAGGTATGTGTTCATGAATGTAATGAACAGGACGTTGAGACCGTTCATAGACCGCTTTGTGGTAGTGTTCATTGATGACATCTTGGTGTATTCGAAGAGCAAAGAAGAGCATGAGGAGCACCTTAGACAAGTTTTGGGAACCCTGAGAGAGGATAAGTTCTATGCAAAGATATCTAAGTGTGAGTTCTGGCTGGACAAAGTTCCATTCTTGGGACATATCATCTCGAGTGAAGGAGTATAAGTTGATCCAGCTAAGACGACAGTAGTAAAGGATTGGCCTAGACCAAAGAATGCGTCAGAAATCAGGAGTTTTCTGGGATTGGCAGGCTACTATCGAAGCCTTTGACAAATTTGACTAAGAAGACTATGAAGTATGTCTGGAATGAAAGCTGCGAAGAAGCATTTCAGATTTTAAAGGAGAAGCTGACAACAGCACCCGTGTTGACTCTACCTAATGAGTCAGTAGAGTTTGAGGTGTACAGCGATGCATCAAAGAAGGGCTTGGGATGCGTGTGCAAGACAATAAGGTTATTGCCTACGCATACAGGCAGTTGAAACCGCATGAGGAGAACTATGCCACACATAACTTAGAATTGGCAGCAGTTGTGTTTGCACTCAAGATTTGGAGGCATCATTTGTATGGAGCGACTTGTAGAATGTTCACTGACCACAACAGTTTGAAGTATATCTTCACCCAGAAGGAGTTGAACCACAGGCAAAGGAGATGGCTAGATTTGATCAAGGAATATGACCTGGAGATTCAGTATCACGAAGGGAAGGCAAACGTAGTTGCAGATGCTTTGAGCAGGAAATCAAGTCACACACTGAATTCCACGTGGGTCTTACCGCAAAAGTTGTGCAAAGAATTCGAGAAGATGCAAATTGAAGTGATGGAACAAGGAACCGTGGGCAACATACTTGGGAGTATGACGACTGTGCCTGACATCTTGGAAGAGATAAAGAAAGGCCAACCAGGAGACGTGAAGTTGGAAAGAGACAGAAAGAAGATCAGGACGGTTCAGCAAGAGAATTTCAGATTCACGGAGACGGAAGTATCCGGTATAAGGGAAGGTTGTGTGTACCTCAGAAGTGTGCAGATATCAAGTAGAAATTGATGCAAGAGGCGCATTGCACACCCTATTCAGTTCATCCCGGAGGGGACAAGTTATACAAGGATATGAAGAAACAGTTTTGGTGGCCCAAGATTAAGAATGAAGTAGCAGAGTTCGTAGCGCGATGTCTCACGTGCCAGAAAGTAAAGTTTGAGCACAAAAGAATGGGCGGACTAGTGCAACCACTGGAAGTTCCAAAGTGGAAATGGGATGCGATCTCAATGGATTTTGTAACAGCTCTACAGTATCAAGGAATGGGCTGGATTCAATTTGGGTAATAGTATACAGATTGACCAAGACAACGAGATTCATTACATTGAAGGACACCTGAAATATGGAACAAAGGGCAGACGCATATGTTAAGAACATAGTGCGGTATCATGGAGTACCAGAATCGATTGTTTCGGACAGAGATCCAAACTTTCTCTCTAATTTCTAGCAAGCACTTCAAGAAGCGTTGGGGACAAAGTTATGTTTCAGTACACCCTTTCACCCAGCGACAGATGGTCAAACAGAGAGAACAATCCAGAATTTAGAGGATATGTTGCGGGCTTGTGTCATGGATTTTCAAGGCTCATGGGTCGATAGACTACCTCTAATAGAGTTTTCCTACAACAACAGCTATCATGATAGCATTGGGATGGCACCTCACGAAGCTCTATACGAAAGAAAGTGTAGGACCCCACTGTGTTGGAGCGACATCAGTGAGACATTTGTACTTGGACCACAAATCATCGAGGATATGACTGACCAGGTTCGACTTATTCAGCAGACGATGAAAGCTGCGCAAGACAGGCAGAAATCATACACTGATCAGAAAAGAAGGCCACTCGTGTTCCAAGTCGGTGATAAAGTTTTTCTTAAAGTTTCACCGACTATGGGGGTAAAGAGGTTCAATCAGAAAGGGAAGTTAAGCCCGAAGTTCATTGGACCTTACGATATTGTGGAAAAGATCGGAGAACTGCATACAAATTGGATCTACCATCGAATCTCGGACGTGTTCACAACGTATTCCATGTGTCGCAATTGAAGAAGTACATTGCTGATCAATCTCACGTCCTAGATCTGGAACCCATAGAATTGGATCCTGCGCTAACTTACGAGGAACAGCCAGTCAAGATCTTGGACCGCAAAACGAGGGAAACGCGGAACAAGAGCATCAAATTGGTCAAATTTTTGTGGACGAATCACCTCACAGAGGAAGATACTTGGGAAACCGAGGATGCAATGAGGGATAAGTACCCGCACCTCTTCGTCGATGAGTTATTAACCGAGTTCCGGGGACGTCACTCCTCTAAGGGGGAGAGGATGTAAAACCCCCATTCATTCCTACTATTAACTACCCTTGCATCTCATTATATATAATCATGCTATCATTATATTGTCTCATCGCATTAGTAATTTGCATTATCATGTGTTTCTGAATGGCTGCTTGTTTCTACGTTAGTATACTTGTTATTAGAGACCCGTATACCCCAGAACTGCTTTCAAGCTTCGAGGACGAAGCTTAGTCCAAGGAGGGACGGATGTAATACCCGATATTTTTAACTGAGGACGTTTAATAATTAGAGTTGCATAGTTTTTTTTAATTATTGCGATTAAATTAAAATTACTTTGTTTAATGAATTTCTTTATTCAAAAATTTAAGTTTTACTTTTAGAAAAATGTTAACTAGTTGTAAATTATAATTTTTATTAGCGCCGCGTGTTAAATTTAAACGCGTATTTACGTCTTTTCGCGTGCCCGAAACACCAACTTAACCCATGCCTCTACCTCACCAAATAATATCTTTTTAAGAAAAAAAAATGCAAAAGAAAATAATAATAAAAAAATGACCTTAGCCTCTCAAAATCTTACCTCACCCTCTGTTGTTACCAGCCTTATAACATCACTCACCTCACCTTCTTCTTCTCTTTTTCTTCTCAGCATCAAACCCACAACACCGAACCAACCATCACCACCAACAATCACCACCAGCCATCGCCACGTCCATTCCGCCACCTCCACCTCCACCTCCACCCAGCGCCCTCCTCTCATTCTCTCTGTTGTACCCCGATCAAAAGCCACCACCTCTGCTCTGTTTTTGCCGAGAACACACCCGGCAAAACAGAGCCACTTTCCCCAAATCTCCACCTCCAATCACCACCACCACGCACCACCATCATCGCCCCCATCCCTCCCTCTCACTCACCGTCTCACCCTCTCTCTCCCCCGTCGAAATCCAAGCAGAAGCAGCAGCGGTAGCAGCCACGCCGGAGTAGCCCGACGCCGCAGCCGCAGCTCTGCCACCCTCTGTTCGTCGCAGCCTTTTATCCGCGTCTTTGTGGAGCCCCGACGATGCTCATCGACCAGAACAGAGCTATGACCGAGCTCAGTTCATCCCCGTGACCACCATTAAACGTATATAACAATTCATTTTACTAACTTAATTTTCACAAAAAATAAACAAAGTGTAAATATTTATTATGTAATATATGCTAATTTGTGAGTTGTCCAATAATTATAAGTAAAAAAGTTATATTTTTAGTCAACAATTAAATTCGTTTAATTAACTACTGTTATTTCTATCGCAAAATAAATTAGTTAGAGAATAGATACTAATTGTGAAATATTACGAAATCATTTCCTTAACTAGATATAACTCTTTTACCATTAAGAGAATTGTTATCTTTCGATGTTTAACTATAATCTGACTTTTCTTATAATTTACTATAACGGTAATTATAGTATTAAATAGTTTTATAGTCTTAAAATTATTATGTAATTTTCCTAATATCAGTTTAGAGATTTCTGATTCACTAGCAATTGAGACTTTAACTATCTAATAATAATTTGGGTGTTATAAATACTCTTGGATGTCATTTGCATCTCACGTAGGACATATGCATTCTGTATTTGTGACACGAACCTGGTTGTGATTTGGAATTTATGTGTATGCTTGTAGAGCCTGGTTTCGGCGATGGAGTAGAGTTGGACGTTGTTTACGAGTAGCGGTTTAGTTGGCACTTTTGGCTCTCTCGGTTAGTATTCATGCTTAGCGTTGCATACTTGTCTCCTTTCGTGTCGAAACGTGATTTATGTTCAGTCTCAAAATATACCTGTGAGTTTACTTGCTTAGTTTTGCCTGCCTAGTCCTTTCATGCGGTCTACTTGTTCTTTCAAAATAACTGTCGTATTTTATTCTGAAATTGCTAAATCGGTCGTTCTACTTTTAAACCGCCATTTTACAACTCGTATTCGAAATGAGAGAACTCTTTATTCAAATGTCACTAAGTCAGAATCCATTAACGTAAAGTGGAATAATCGCATGTACCGGAACCAGTGGACTGTTACTATGTTGGCTCCGGCCGGAAGTACCGATTCGGCAGCTTCCCTTGACTACCTATACTTGTTGGAGTCTTGGACTTATGGTTGGTTCCGGCCAGAAGTATCGATTTGACAGCTTCCCTTGACTACCTATTGGAGTCTTGGACCCGTTGCTACTTTGGGACTCCGAGTGCCCCGACTCTTATCGCCATAGGCTAGAGTCTAGCATCTAGTACTACTCTTCTGACTTACAATCTTAAGGGGGTGTCGACACTTAAGGTCTAGTTGGCTATTTGTATGATGACTAGTGTGATCGGAGAAACACTGATCCACAACGCTTGGTAGAGAGGTTGGGTTACCAGAACCCCCTAAAGGCCAGTATCATCAGTTACTATTTACCCTGGTCTCTCTTGGATACTGCGACTTAATAATATGACTTATTTCATTCCATTTTTGGGAACTTATCTCGGTAAACGAATCGGCTACTCGGAATAACTTTCAATTTGGAAATAACAACTTTCGAGAACTCTGATAATCGTCACTTCTTCCCGTACTTATATTTCTGGAAATTGTTCAAAGTTTTTACTCTGATGTTTATACTTATACTCTGTTACCGTTTAAACTCTTTTAAATACAAAAAAAAACCCGTAGCCTGTCTCAGCCACTATGTTTTACATGCTAAGTTGTTTATTCACTCAGTTTTTACTGATACTCGAAAAACTGCGTCCTTGTGTTTCTTTTAATTCCCGCAGGTTTATGATTGGATGCTTGGGGTAACGCGCTGGGATCACGACTCGTTCTCACTTGCAAGCAATAACACTTTGTAATTAATTGGAGAGTTCTTTTGTTGTAAAATGTATTTTGTTAGGCTTTGTGTCCAGTTTGGAATCAGTCACCAATGTTGTAAACTTTTATCGTATTTAATCAGTAGTTGGATGTTTCTTTTCACTTGCTTATCGTTACTACTCCTTGTACGAAATGGTAAAATCCCCTGTACGGAGGGCACTATCCCGGTCTCCAGCTCCCCTGGAAATCGGGGGTGTTACAACAATGTATGGAGGAATATTAAATGTGTATTATTCTCCACTAAACCACCATTTTATATAGGGTGTGGGGGTCAATCAGTATCAACCAAATATAGTAATACAATATGTTATGAATATTCGCAATATCAATAATATATTTCATAACACTCCCCCTTGAATATTCGCTAACACTAACATGATGACTCGTTAAAACCTTGTCGAGCAAAACCCGTTGGGACAAAATCTCTGACGAATGAAAAAAGAGTACATCTTATGAGCAGGAGCTTGGTTCAATCTTGAATTCATTCATAGCTACATGTCTCGTTAAATCCTTGCTTGGAAAAACTATGTGGAATAAAAGCCTACGCGAAGGAAAAAGAGTACAACGCCTTGTAATTTAGTCTCCCCCTCTTTGCATCATCTTGATGTCACACTTCATTCCTGAAAAGTGAACTTATGGGAAATACATAATGTGTAACATAATATGATGCTTAATGATCATTCGAAATAGTAACAAAAACTTATCAATATGACATTTAATATACTCATGATATTTGTCATACTAAGTAATTACATATGCACCTAAACTACTCGCGAGTGTGTATCTTCGATTTGCTTTAGCGAAGAAGTATATCTCATGGGCAATAGCCTTCATGGATTTCACATATAGTGATTCGTAAGATCATTTTGTGTAACTAGTTACTTTCATATTCGTAGTCTTAAGACTAAACAAAATATCATAATCACTCTTATGAATAGAGGATTTGTGGGTTATAATTATAATCATGAGAAACATATGGGCATTGCTTGCAATATTGCCTATTTCTCTTTCAGTGGTCTCACGCATTCAAACATTAGGGTGCGGACATTTGAATATATTGTTCTATATGAACATGGATGGCATCTCAAGTACTTTAAAGTACTTCACATATATGCTCTATGCATTCTTAACTGCAGAGCCCGTGTATATTTGTACACACGAGTGTCGACTTTGATGTTGGCCAATATTTAGTCAAACACGGTTCCACTTGTAGTGGCTTAAGGAAATCATATGATTTCAAGCACTTTTCGAAGTAAATATTCGTTAGTGATCACATATAGACTCAAATGTAGATAGCTCTTCTTCTACATGAGTTGTTGCCTCTTCAGGGGCATGTTTCATCATATATTGATGATTCTCTTGTGTTCTCAATTTCTATCAAACTTGGAACTAACAAGATGATGATCCATATAGAGGATATTTGTAGTTGCATAAGCAACCTTTACATGCTTTATAAATATCATAATTTATAAGAATGTTTGGATCAAGTTTGAATTAGACATTAAAATTGAAATTCATGTTTTGTAATAGGATATTTCCTCCACCTCATGACATGGACCATATGATCAATTTCACAAAAATATGCTTTAGGAATATTTAGATACTCGATCCAAAAAAAGTAAGGCGAGAATGTATCTACTTAGGAGATACAATTTGTCATAATTTCAAACTTGTAATCCTCAAGAACTCTACAATACTATCCTCCTTGGGATAGGAGTTTCACTTATGAAAATACACTAATCTCATGATCCTCCTTTAAAAGGGCTCAAATGAGATAGATAATGAGCATAGAACATGTAAAAAAATAACTCATAAAAATTCACCCGAATAGATTAGTTTTACACAATTCTTAAGAAGTGCATATATGGTCAATCGAAAATAATCACGAAGACTATTTGAATTCTTACATCAATTATTCAAGAAACCAATCACTTTTAGTGATATCAATGGTGACAAACACAATCTTGAAATTTCTTCACGAGTTCATGTCTAGAACCATTGATTTCTTCTAGAGACGAAATGTCTTCTAGGTGCTCGATATATATATTTTTCAAATGTGAAATTGACAACATCAACCCACTTTGGGGGATGAATCAAACATTTGGATGGTTTCTTGAAGTTTGATAGGGATTCACAACGCATCAACTAGGTGTTGGTTGGGCGATGCAATGCATGAAGCCATTTTTATGACAAAATTCTCTACGTTGGATAGGCGATTTAATGCATCAAGCTTTTTTATTTATGAAGAAATTGTCAACGGAGAATGTCATTTATTTGAGTTATACAAAATCACTTGGAATGTCCATAAATTCAAGTATAAAACTTATATAGTTTCATTATTTTGAATCTCAATATTCAAGGGGATCATTTGTGTTTCGTGAGGCACATGGTGCTAAAAAGCTACTGTTGTGAGCCTTAAAAGTTCTCATATACATCCTTTAATAGAGTTTTCTTTTTCTTTTTTTTTTCTTTTTTCAATTGTCAAAACTTTTAGTTTGACAAATGTAGGTTACCACTTGTAGGGTACCTTTTCATAAAGTCAAATATTTCATTACTTTTAGTATGAAATATGATGCAAATAAGCACACCTAGGACTTATGCATTTTCTGCTATTGTCCTTTTTTTCTCTTGTGCGAGCCATAAAAGAAAGGCTTAATTACTTAATGCATACCCCCAATTTATCGAAACTATCACATTGCGACCCACATTTTTAGAACTAGCTAATTGCATCCCCCATTTGCAGTAAACACGACAATGTGAAACTGGTAAAAATTTCCATCCAAACACCATCCTAACAAAAAGGGTAGATTTGTCAATGCCGATATTATAAATCAACATTAAGAAATGTAAAAAGTAAAATGAAAAAGATAAATAACAAAGAAGAAAAGTTGAAGATAAGAATGAGGAAGATGAAACAAACTGAACTAGAAACTCAAAGGCACCTTCTGTGTTTTCAAGAATCGAACAATTTCTTGAAAGAATCTCATCCTTATTCATCAAACTTTTTCTGGGTATGTCAACAATGTATCAATTTTTGAAGAAATCAATCAATTGTCACAAGAAGTAACAAATCAACACATTACACAGAAACAGAGAGAGAGAGAGAGAGAGAGAGAGAGAGAGAGAGAGAGAGACAGAGAGGACACCATCAACGGGTTAAGGCAGTATCTTCATCTGGTAAAACCTATCTTGTAGCTCCATTACAAAAACCTTTCCCATCCCTCTCCTTTCCCTCAATTGATCTATTGGATTACCAAAACCCAAATTCCCATTTCAAATATCTCCCTAACTTACAAATTGATTGAGCATAGTCCTCCCCTCATGGAGACGAATTTCATCTCATCGTGGCTGGGTGTTTGAGCATAGTGGGTTTAATCGAGGAAAGAGCATGGTTGTAGATATGAGTTATGGTGGAGACGGAGCTTGGTGTGTTTTGATTGGACTGGAGCTGACCGATGGTTAAGGAAAAGTTGGTCTAATTAGTTGGTGGCTTTTGGTTGGTCTGATGTTGGAATCGTGGTGTGGTTTGGCTGAAGACGGAAATGTTTGCCGGAAACTAGGTAGAAGGAGGCGGCGTTGTGGTGGCTAAGGTGGTGTTGCTAGTGGCAGATACATTGTTCATATTTTTGAAGGGATAGACTTTTTTACCCTTAATAAAAAGGATTTAGTTGTCAACTAACGGAATATTCCGTAAAGTCACGGACGGAACTTTTTTACCAGTTTCACATTGACGTGTTTATTGCAAATAGGGAATGCAATCAGCTGGTTCTAGAAATGGGGGTTGCAATGTGATAATTTCGATAAACTGGAGGTATGCATTAAGTCATTAAGCCTAAAATAAATAGGGGCTTCATAACAATCAAGAAAAAAATTAAGATGTAGAGACAAAGTATTAGAAGGAGCTAACCTTGATGCTAGTGAACCACGTCTTCTGGAGGATTTCTCTAAAATTATTAAAAATAGAAAGAAATATTTTTTAAAGTGCAAAAATATCCAACTTCACAGTATCATATATATCTTAAAATTATACGTAATAGATATATGACAAAAATAAAACATATTTAATTCAAGGGTCTTTCTCGAAGTTCAATGTAAAGCTTGTAATTGTCACGGAGTTGGGAGGATCTTGAATCACTCAACCAAAAAATTGCATAGATGTTCTGAGGATCTTGAATCACTCAACCAAAAAATTACATAGATATTGGGAGGATCTTGAATCACTCAACCAAACATTTTCATAAATATTGAGAGGATATTGAATCACTCAACAAATAATTCTTATAGAGATCAACAAAGAAATTTGGCGTATTACAAGTATACAACCATGCCTACTCACTAGGGGCATTGTTTACAACTATGGATGCATTTTTTCTCTCTATCTCTCCCCTAATTTTCAGGTGGTCTTAGACGATCAATATTGGATCCTCGTAGTACCATGATGATATAATTATTGCAATCAAGTCGAAGACCGTGCAAATTATTTTGACCAGATAAATTTATGGAATTTACTCTAGGGGATGCATCTTTATTCACATAACGGAATATAATAAATCATCCTCTCTTGGGATCCGCTACCATTTACGCTTGGGAAATGGGTCAAACTTGTCAGATATATGACGAAGTATTAGCGCATGTATTTTTCTTCTTCCATCAGGTTATGGGCAAAGTTGTATTGTGCATCAATCAATTTGATGTCCATATCCTCCAGTGATAACATCATGATGATTTTTTTTTTTTATTTTTCTTAAAAGTGGTAAAAAATAGCAATACAAGAGGATAAGAGTCAAAATCGAATTTTCTAATTCGATTATGTAATCACTCTAGGGATATATATATATATATATATCACCAACCATAAGAAGTAGGTTACGAGCATATCATTTTTTATGGAACACAACGCAATAACAGTATAACCTTGTTAAGCGGTACTAAGCGATAAAATTCCCATCACTTTATTTATCGGAGTAGTTTTATTCGGGCAAGCGCCTCGCGTTTGAAACTCTAGTGATATTTTTTTGCACAGAGGTTTAATAAAGGACATCAAAAACTCGTCCCACCTTCGCGGTAATGTCACGAGTTAAAAACTCTAGTGACATTATATTTTATTTTCGTACACAGTATGATAAAGAGAAAAATAGCAAACTCGTATATTTTTCCTATCCATATGCAGACACCTGCAATCAATTATTGGTATATAGAAATAGAAAAAAACAACCACATACTTCTATCGAGTTGCAAGGGTGTTGGTTTTGAGACCCATTTAACAATGCTTCCTTTTAATTTCAAGTTGTCCATCTTTTCTCAAACGAATAAAATAATTGAACATCCTCATGATTAAATTGTTCATGGAGCAGGTAATAAACATGATAGGCTATGGAACCTTGTGCTCCACATCCAAACAACATTAATATCAGTGTTAATGCTGAGTTTAAATCAAAACAAATTGAAGAAACAGATTAATAAACAAACCAGATGTTTTCTAGTAGTCACGAGTCAGCCACATGCGTTCATGAGTGGCGATTTCTGCTCTTTCTTTTAAAAATAATGCCAAATGCTAGGGGTTGTATATATATATTTCTCAATATATTTTTTCCGGTACCAGCAAATTTTTTTAATAGGAACCCAGACAATTAGCATTGCAGCACTTTTTCTTTCTTCTTCTTCAATTCTTCAGTATGGGCATTATTTTTTGTACGAACCCCATTAGCAGCCGTTTATTTTTCTTGGATCAAAATCAAATAATTAGTGCTGCTTTTTGCTGCTTTGGCTGCGACTTGGTCCAGGACCCGCCAACAATTTTTTTTTCATTTAGCATTACATGGCGATAATAACTGCGGAAAAGCAAAATTACACTCGCAGTTTTAGAGCATATAGTTTCGTGATGCCGTGGCTATACTCGCATGGGTTTAGGTCCCTGGAGCAGCAAGCTTTTTTTCATTTTTTTATTCAAATAAGAAAATCATATCATAAAATAAATAGAACCCATGTTTTACAACACTACTTTTGGATCAGGCGGTTGTTTAGCCTTTCGCTCCTTTTTTCAGTAGTAACAGCAGTAGTAACTTAAGTATAAAAATACAATGATTTAGATAATGCGAGCAATGTTGGTTAAAGTGGCAGCCTTGTTGAAAGTGTATAATGTAGACTAAATACAGGACATAAATACTCTAGAAGGGGAGTTGAATAGAGTATGAAAACTTTTTTGCAAAAACTCAAAGTTTAACAGAATAACTTTGTATGAAACTCAAATCTCAAGGCCTTGAGATTTTAGTAAACTGTCTGAAACTTTCAAAGGCAAAATAGAAAGCTTCAAGGCCTTGAACTACTATCAATTCTAAACAGCTTATGAACCCTAGTTTGATTTGAGTTATATGCAGCAGATAATAATCAAACTGTAAAGTAAAGAACACAAAGCAATTTACAGAGTTGAGTCCCAATGGACCTAATCTCTGCATGAGGGATCTAATCCCACCAATATTGGGCAAACACTTTTTATTACTCACACAGAAACAGCCCTAGATCTTCAAGCCTAAGTGATTTCCCTTACACCTATACAGCTTGTGGTTACAAACCTATCTAGTTCCAGCTACTAACTGTTGAGCTAACAAGAACCTCTTGTTGTTCACCTGAACAACCAACCACTAGGTTAAGTGAGGTTTAAGATAATCAAAAGATACACAGATTATAGAACAAGTGAAGAACACAGTAGAAGTAATAAGCTATTGAAGTCCGGATGTGTTCTTCTGGAAACTGGATTAATTTGATCTTCTGGAATCTGGATTGAAGCTTGGATCCTTGTGTGTTTGAATGAATGATCTCCCACGAATTTGTCACACCTCTCTACCTTCAAAATTCAAACCAATCTCTTTTATCCACAGCTGCAACTGATTGAGAGATTTTAGGATCTCAGTTCCTACAAATTCTCTTTCTGTTTTCAACTGAAATTCAAACAGCTCTAAGTGGATATCCGTTGGAGTTTTTTGAGATTTCTCTTGCACGTTTAACAGCCCTGCAACAGCATTGAAACACAGCAACAACAAAATCCAAAAAGAACAACAGTGCTATGACTGTTTGGTTATCCAGTTTCTGATAAAACTGGTTAAAAGATTAGAACAGTAATCTGTTTAACTTCTGCAACAAATAAAACATGAAAAACAAGTTTAAGACTCTTAGAATTAAATGAATAATCACGATAATAAGAATCACAACCTGCAAGAAAGAATCAACTTAGTTCTGTAAAAACTGTTAGCAGCTCAAGGCACATCTCAAGGCCTTGGAGCTCTGAACCTGCTTCACATATATTCAAAGTTAAACCCAGAAAACTTTGATTCTTCCTGTTCTGATCATCTGCAATTGTGTTAGATATGAAAATAGTGTAAACTATAAGTATATGCAGTAAATCCCTGATCTGTATAATCAGATATCCAATCTGCAACCCAGAACTGTTAGAACATAGAGCAGGATAAAACAACTCTCAAGGCTTTGAAGCTCTGTCAGTATCTCAAGGCCTTGGAGTATCTGAAGTGCTTTGCTGCTTATGTCTTTGTCTTTTTCTTTGTCTTTTTCTTTCATCACTCAAAAAAATTACCATCCAAAACACATTCAAGGGTCTTTGAATCAACACTTGTATTCAGTAAGTACTGGTGGTTGCCATGCTTGGGTTTGAATCCCCGCACAACTAGTGTTGTTGTTGTTTTTCTTCTTTTTAGGATAGAAAATCTAATCAGCAGTATTGTTTTTTTCTAAATAAAATTAATCACAAACGTATAAAGCGGAGCATGTAATTGTTCTAGATCATAAAAAATAAAAATTACTACAAACGCAGAAGGCGGAGCATGTAATTGCTCTAGATCATATGATCCTCTCTAGATCTAAATAGATTGAGGTTTAGTGTCCGGCAACTTTTTTTTTCCGTCGAACCCATAGCATAGACTATTATTTTCTTTTCGAGTATACAACAACTTGATAGGAAAAGAACGTGAATAATATCATTGTTTTATACGGTTGATTTCAATCAACTCGAAAACATGTTACAGGTGAGAACAATCAAGAGCGAAAATTATTTTTTTTTTTGTTTGATTATTCTTTTCTCGACAATATTCATAATGATAATCATACCTCTTCGCTTGATAAATCTCCTCTCCCGGTAGAGCGTGCTGATAACGTGTTATGAACTCAAAAGTAGAGAGGAGAGAACAATGGCCTTCTTTGGGAACGTTTAATTATTAGATTAATTAATTTTGTATAATTTGGTGGGAAAATTGAATTTTGGTGAGAGAGGACCCGGACCCGGCTGGGTCTGACCCGGATCCCGTTGGGGTCCGACCCGGATCCTGTTGGGTCTGACCCGGTACCGGTTGGGCCCCAATCCGGATCCGGCTGGGTGATTTGCACATGTGGCTCCCTTTGGTTGGTTAATATGTAAAAAAAGGGGGTTGTACCCGGATCCGGTTAGGCCCTACCCGGATCCGGTCAACAACTACCACAATCCTTTTAATTGATTCGGGGAAAAAAAATTAAAAATATCCGGATCCGTATTTTAAAGTACACGGATCCGGATAATTGCAAAAATTCTACAATCTATCAATCTTTGCGAAAACGGATCAGATTAATTATCAAAATATAATTAATAAATCTAATAATTAATCGTTCCCAAACAAGATCAATGTATGGAGAAATATTGAGTGCGTTTTTTTTTTTTTTTTTGGCGTATTATTCTCCACCAAATCACGCTTTATATAGGGTGTGAAAGTCAATCAGTATCAATCAAATATAATAATACAATATGTTATGAATATTCACAATATCAATAATATATTTCATAACAATTTTCTTGAAGTCTTTTCTCATTTTTGAAGAAGTTCAAGTTATTCGTCTTTTATAGATAAAATTACCTTATGTTCTCCACGTCAATAATTAATTGCGCATATGTACATTTCAGAATTTTAAAGAGAAATTAATACATTTTCTTGTGCCCACACGTACTTAGAATCTACTCCAAACACCTATTATGAAAAGTGATAGCTATCCGAAAACACCTGTCCGGAAAGAATAGTATGCATTCGTTGAGTTGAGTTACTATCATGCATACTCCAGTCCTTTGTACTTGAGTTGAGCGTTATGGGCAGTTCACAAAAGCGTCGGGAAGCTGCTAAGTGAGCTGAGCGTTATGCCTCTATCTTGTGGGCTGCCCATACTCATTCACTTTTAGGGGTGGGTGGTCCTTGCTGATCACACTCAAAATAGCTGTGTTTATGGACCAAACCCATAGCCCATAACATACATGCACCCATTTCAAAGGTTTCATGACAAAGTAAATATCTATCATACGTTTCCGGACTGAGAGATTATACTTTGCTCCACGAATAATACCTTGACATATTCGTTTAATCCTTAGGAGTTCACACCATGCTGTCGATATTAATCGTAGTTACACAACGTGGTATCGCGTAACTGCGTATCTATTTTCAGATTAGTGCCCTTGTAACCGTGGTAGTACTAGGGTAATTGGATCTATGTTTCCAACATTTTGACATAGACACAAAGGTCGATGTATTAAATAGAAATTTCAAAATAGAACGAAGAGCCCACTGGGTGAAACTTGGAAATAGCATTGCCAATGGACATCCGATAAGAACTCAGAAAAATATTAGAACGTGTTCAATATGACTTGAAGTCAAAGGCGGCAAAAGTCAAAGGCGGCTAAGAGATTTAGGAAACAAATTGGGGTGGCAAACTTTGGCAGTTTCTGGGTTGTTTCCTTATTTGTTCTAAAGCCATTTGAGATGTCTTGGGCACTAAGTCGGTTCTATATGTCTATATAAGGGACCTAGGTTGTGTCTAAATATTTTGGGTTGGGCATGGGGAAGTCTCTGACAAGGGACACGGAGCGTATGAGGCGCGCAAGGGGGCGATTTTGAAGGAATTCGGTGGGAATTGGAGTAATATTGCAAAACGTTGCAGGAATTCAGTGGGAATTGGAGCAAGGTGTTGGGGGTGTTTTGTTGTAGGGACTCAGTGGGAGTCGGGACAACAAACATTATTTTTTGTAGGAGCTCAGTGGGAGTTGGAACAACAAACAGGGGATTCGATTGCAGGAACTCGGCCATAGTTGGAGCATCGATAGGGTTCGATTGCAGGAACTAGACGGGAGTTGGAGCATCGCTGGGGGCACTCGTTGCAGGAACTTGCGAAGTTGGAGCAACTTGTGACGTGAGGGTTTCGCATACAGTTGTGAAACCTTTGGGGTTGATTATTGGATAGAAGCATCGTTTCAAGTTCGGGTTATTGAGATGATTCAAGTCAAGGTGGAGATTTGTTGAATATGACTTGAAGTCAAAGGCGGCAAAAGTCAAAGGCGGCTAAGAGATTTAGGAAACAAATTGGGGTGGCAAACTTTGGCAGTTTCTGGGTTGTTTCCTTATTTTTTCTATAGTCGTTTTAGGATGTCTTGGGCACTAAGTCGGTTCTATATGTCTATATAAGGGACCTAGGTTGTGTCTAAACATTGTGGGTTGTCATTATGACATTTGGCCATAGTGTGGCTTGTATTAGTATTGTTTCTCTCCAATAAACAGGGGTTTTCGGGTCTTGAAGGTAGCTAGCTAATCACTAGTGAACCACGTTATATCGGGTGCATGTGTTCTTGTGTTCTTTTTTTTCATAAATTCATCGTTCTCTAAGATCTGGCCGGATCATAACAAACTGGTATCACAGCTCGTTCCGCAGGGGTTTGTCACAACAGAACGCATAGCAAATTAGAGAGTAATATTTTTAAGACGCATCTCTTCCTGTGGCAGATTTAGAATTTTTCATCAGCGGGGGCTAAATTGTATTTAATAGACATGGTAATATGGGATAAAATTATGGATTTACGAAGTTTAGTGGAGGCTTTAACCCCACAACCTTGAGTGTGGATTTGCCCCTGGTCTCTCCTAATAAAGCCTCTGATGGGAGTGCTGCGAAATAACTTTTTAGCCATGTGGAAGTACTCACAAATAATACTTCCTCTGTTTCTTCTCTTTCTTCCACTTTTGAGTTTTACCACTATTCATCAGGCCGCTTTGACCCGATGATTTGATTAACAATATGATATTATTTTTTGGTAAATTTTCATGGTGTTGTACAATAAACTTTACTCTATAATACCATAAAAATTTACCGAAAAATTGTATCGTTTTATTATCCAAATCACGGTGTCAAAGTGACGTGCCTACGGATGAAAAAGTCAAAACTGGAAGAAAGAGAAGAAACAGACCAAGTAGCTTGAGATAAATCGAATGCGTTTTCGGTAAAGCAGTGACATTATGTTCTTAGCATACATTCAATTGGCATATTTTCTAATTGAATGAGTCTAAATACTCAAATATTTTCGAATTAAAAAAAAAAAAAACGAAGAGAAGAGAAGGATGGACCTCTTGCACATAAACATAATAAAACGTTCTTAAAAAAATATTTTTTTCCCTCTCCACGGCCATGTTCAACAAGCCTAAACATCTCAGAACATTTATGTATGAGTGGATTATTCAAGATACTGTCTATTCGTGTGACCATGTTTGCAAGCATAAGAGCAGCCTTCAAAAGCAAATGATCAGACAGTCTGCATACGGTCTAGTTCCATTGCATTGAATTGGTCACCCTTAAGGGTGAAAATATAGCATAATTTGGGGACAAAAATGAGCCCTATTTTAATTAATGCAACATGCATTGAGTCTTCTAAGATATTTTTCTACCATTATTTAGTGCTGTCGCACGACTTGTTGCAATCACACATATCAAGATTGATAATCTTCGGCTAAATACCCATACACAAAAGTCATTATGTAAGTGAATTTCATAATGACAACTATTACCAGTCCGTCTCAGCTCTTTGTTTTCATCTGACTTTTTTAACTCGTATCTGGGTCACTTTGTTCGGGTAATTTGGATAGAAAAATAATACAATTTTTTTATAATTTTTTCACCATATTATAGAGCAACTTTTACTCTACAACACCATGAAAAAATTATCAAAAAATTACATTGGTTTGCAATTTAAATCACCGGGTCAAAGTGACCCAGTGAATAGTGACAAAAGTCAAATTAGGAAGAAACAACTGGGACAGACTAGTATTCCACATAAGTATGTCCCAAGTACTTTTAACTATTTCTAAAAAAAAGTACATTTAACGCTCTAATCATGAAGTAGGAGTACATTACATTTTTTTCCTTTAGAAAAAGAAAATAAAGATCTTAGACAAATCTAACGTTTAGTACTAGCTTCGTTTTTTCTCTATCACACCGGTTTGACTTTTGTCACTATTCACTGCGCCACTTTGATCCGGTGATTTGTGTGGCAAAATGATACAATTGTTTGATAAATTTTTTATGGCATTGTAGAGTAAACGTTGCTCTATAACACGGTGAAAATTCATCAAAAAGTGGCATTGTTTTGCTATCCAAATTACCTAGTTAAAGTGATCCTGATACGAATTAAAAAATCAAACCAGTGTGATAGAGAAAAAACGGAGGTAGTAGTTTAGATTGATTAGTACTAGTTTAGTGCTGTCAATGGTAACATATCCATAAGGCTAAGCCCACATTTGTGAGTTTTTTTTTTTTTTTTTGATCATCCAGAATTAAACAAACACAAACAGAACGAAAGAAAAGAAAAAAAAAAAAACAAACAAACGGCCAAAACAGAGAGGCCAAGATCATCTCTCACAGTCTCTAAGGACAATGTCCCTAATCACCCTCTGGGCTAAATTATGTGGGGGATCATTGAGGATCACCAAAGTGTCATTTTGCTTAGTTCCTTCTTTGGCCAAGGCATCAGCAAGAGTATTCTTCTCCCTGGTGATGTGATGGATCGAGCAATTGCATCCTTTGACCAGGATTTGAATTTCTTTCAAGATCGTAGCAAAAGCAAAATTAAGAGGGATATCATGATTGATTAGGTTGATAGCGTCCTGAGAATCTGACTCCACAACAACATCTTTGAGGCTCATTTGATGGATGATGACTAACCCCCTGTGAATCCCCCATAATTCTGCTTCAAGCACCGAACTGAAGCCAATCTGACCAAAATAACCCCTGATCCATTGTCCTCCTTCATCTCTAAGAACTCCACCAAATCCTGCAGTTCCATTATCTCCCATCTTGCTACCATCAGTGTTAAGCTTGATAGATCCTGCAATAAGGGGAAGCCAATTATCAACACTTTTCTTAATATAGTTCCTAGTGTTATCCTTTGAGAGGAAAGCACTTTTAATTTCCTCAACATAGCTGTAAATGTTAGTGATACTCACTCTTTCTGGAGTGATGATTTGATCAAAAAAAAGTTGTTTCTTTTCAGCCAGATAAACCAACAACCACACAGAAACAATAAAGAGTGTGTATAACTAACATTATTACTTAACTTCAAGTTACTGTCAAACCAATTGAGGAAATTAAAACTTTGCATTGTGGATAACCACTGCAAACCGAAAGTCACCCTCCAAATGGCAATACCTTTTGGACAGCTTCTAAAAATATGGTTTTGGTCCTCACTGATACCTGGGCAATGAGGACAAAAACCATAAGGAGCTAAGCCCCTACCAAATCTCTCAGCATTAGTAAACAGTTTAAAATGACGAATTTTCCATGCAAAAATAATGAGTTTCATTGGCACTTTTAATTTCCAAATCCAATCCCAGTCAAGCAAGAAAACCTCACCAGATCTAGCAATAATATCATCGGCCTCCGAAACAGAGAAAATACCATTTTTTGAACCATACCAATAGATCTCATCAATAGAATCCGGGTTAAAGGGTATTATTTTGGCTTTAATAGTATTAATATGGTCAATTGAAATATGATCTTTGATCAAGTCCAGTTTCCAGTTTCTATCATCATCAATTAACATGTCAACAGTAATGTTTCCATCAAAAACAATAAGAGGGTAAGCCTCTTTAAGAGTAAAGGTTCCTATCCAACAATCATTCCAGATAGATACTAACTTCCCATTTCCAATGGTCCACTGATAATGATTTTTAATCAACTTAACAGAGTCAATAATACCTCTCCAAGTGTTAGTAGCAGTTCTTTTTCTAGGCCAATTAAAAATAGCAGCTTTACAAAGGTACTTCATTTCCAAGCTCTTAATACAAAGAGTCTCTTTGTTACTAATAATGCTATTTCCAAGTTTGGCAAGCAAGGCTCTATTCTGGTTCTTCATATCTCTTATACCTAAACCCCCTTTTTCTTGCTTTTGCACACTGTTTCCCAATTAACATTGTGAAAATTCTTTTTAATATCAGTATCACCCCAAATGAAACTCCTATTAATATTATCCATTAAACTACAGACATTGCTAGGGATGTTTTGACTTTGCATAGTATATATAGGCAGGGCAGAGGTAACCGTTTTAATAAGAGTGGTTCTTCCACCAACAGACAAGAGAGCAGCTTTCCAACCCGCAACTCTTAGATGGAATTTCTCAATAAGCTCAGCAAATTTAATTTTACCAACTCTTTCTTGGTCAAGATTAATTCTCAAATACTTGCCTAAATTTTGAGTTAAAGGAATCCCCAACTTGTTTCTAATCCCATTTTTAGTCTGCATACTAGTATTGGAAGACACGAAACTTTAGATTTATTAAAATTAACCTTTTGATTTTAAAGATTACAGAAATCATCAAGAACTTGCATCACAAAATTATAAGAAACAGTATCAGTTAAAGAAAAGAGAAGCATATCATCAGCAAATAAAAGATGAGTAAGAGGAGGACAGTTCTTAGCAATTTTGATACCTTTCCAAATACCCAAATCCTGAATTTCATCAATCATCCTTGACAATCTTTCAAGACATAACACAAAAATATATGGAGACAGTGGGTCTCCTTGTCTAAGACCTGTCCCTGCTTTGAAAAAGGGGAGAGTTTCCCCATTCCAAAGCACTGAATAGCTGACAATGGTAATGCAACTCATGATAAGCTTAACCAAGTTAGGATCAAAATTAAAAGCATTAAGAGTATCCTGTATAAAATTCCAAGAAAGACGATCATACGCCTTTTCCAGATCAATCTTAACAATCATGGCTCCAATTTTGCCTTTTCTCTTTTTAATTGAATGTAAAACTTCTTGAACCAAAACAATATTATCACAGGTAGTTCTTCCTGGAATGAAACTACTTTGGTTAGGAGAAATTAAATCATGCATAAGTGGTCTAATTTTTTCCACAATGATTTTGGAAATGGCTTTATAACCAACATTACACAACCCAATGGGACAAAAAAACTTAATGTTATTAGGGTTGTTAGTTTTAGGAATAAGTGATAACAGAGTCTTATTCAATTCCAGGGGAACAATAGAGGTAGTAAAGGCATTTTTAACCAAAGAGCACACTTTTCCTCCCACTGTATTCCAACAATCCTGATAAAACGCAGCGTTGAAGCCATCATGCCCAGGTGCTCTGTTACGATTAATTTTATTGATAGCTTTCAACACACAATGATCAGTAACATTTTCAGAAAGATTATTATTTTCCAAATCAGTGACTTTTCTTACATTGTAAGAGTAGTTGGTCTCAATCTCACAATTCTCATCTTCAGCCAAGTAAGCTTTAGAGAAATAATTAAAAACATGCTCCTTGAGATGGTTCTCCTCTTTGATCCAAACATTATCTTCATTTTTGAGCATAAAAACAAAAAAATTCCTTCTTCTGATAATCGTAGATAAGTGAAAAAATTTTGTATTACGTTCGCCCTGAACCAACCATTTAATTCTAGATTTTTGATGCCAAAGGATTTCTTCCTGTTCAAGAATCGTATTAAACTCTTTGATCAAGTCTTTTTCCAGAAAAAATAAGTCTTGTTTAAATTTAACACTAAGGATCTTCTGAATACAAGAAATTCTAGCAAGTAACTGTCTTTTCTTTTTATGGATATTACCGAAAACTTTTTTATTCCAATCAACTAGAACAGTTTGAATCTTGCCAAGAGCTTCAGGAAAAGAAAGATTAGTGTTCCAGTTGCTCTCAATAACATTAGAGAATTCAGGGTGAGTGAGCCACATATTTTCAAAGCGAAAAGGGCGACTTTTAATAGAATTGTTCATACCTTGGCTCTCGAACAACATAGGTGAATGATCTGAGTGCGTACGAGGAAGACATGTAACTAAAGTGTTAGGAAAGGCTAACTTCCAGTTAATATTGCAAAGTCCCCTATCCAACTTCTCTTGAGTATTAACAAGGCCGTGTCTGTTGTTAGTCCAGGTCATATTTGGACCACTGTGCCCCAAATCAATCAAATTGCAACTCTGAATATTGTTGACAAAATTGACATTCTTCCGCATATTGTTATTGGCCGTGAAGCTCCTCCTTTCAGATGTGCCAGTGAAATCGTTAAAATCACCAAGTAGTAACCAAGGTTCACCAATAGTTGCTTCCTTCTCTCTCAGATCGTCCCAAAGACCCACTCTGTTAACTTCAATTGGACTAGCATACACCGCCGAAAGGATCCACACCTTAAAGTGGTTCTTTTTTACCTTAGCATGAATAGCTTGCGGGTGACAGTCAATAATATCCAGATCCACATCATGGGGGTTCCACATAACCCTAATTCCACCAACCCTACCTTGCGGATCCAAATGGTGGTTTTCAGAAAATCCCTGATTTTGAAAAAAAGCTCCCATATCACTTAACTTCACTTTGGTCTCCAGCAAAACAACGATCTCAAATCTGTGATTCCTTTTAAGGAACTTAAAGTTGTTTTTAAAAATCTTGTTCTTTGTGCCTCGACAGTTCCAGAAGAGAATATCGGTTGACACAATCATAGAAAATTCTAGTGTGTAGCGAAACTTACCTTCTCTAGCAATCTCCACCAATCTTTTCTTTATCTCTTGGAGATTTCTGCTGCTCTTCACCTCCACCCCCATCAGTGAAAGGTCCGTGTTCTCAACCCACATTCGATAGATCTCCAAATCCAGCGGTTCCATCAACCATGGTGTTTCCACAAGCATCGCTTTTATTCCCCTCCTCTCCATTAAAAATTGAATTTTGTTTCTCCCCAGCTTCATTGAATCTACTTCTACCGCCATGATAGGGGGTGTTTCTTCGATTCTCTCTCACCGCCTTTCTGATAGGACCTCCTCCTTGATCAGAATAGCTCTCAACACCGGGCTTAGAGATGATCGATGAAGTGTGTAACAATTTAGGAGTGAACCAGAGTTTAGGAGAAGTGTGAATTGAAGTATCAATCTGATGGCCTTCCAAATTACCCGAGCTAATGCTTCTCGAAAGCTCGATCGCCTCCTCGATAATCACGCAGTCTTTCCCTTTGTTCGAAGTGCTTGTACTGTCAAGAATCATATCATCAATTTGCGCTTTTTTCTCCTTGGTCGAGATCAGTGAATTCGGATTGTGATCAATTTGCGTGTCTCTTACCATCTCCACCTTTGGAAGTGTGTTTTTATTGAATGGCTGAGATTTCTCTTCCTGGATAGCACGACCTTCATTGCTATTGGTAGTTGTATTAAGTTGAGGATCAGGATCCGTGCCCCTTCCTTTTGCATCCGTTGGATATGTATTTCTTATCTGCGCCTGAGATTTGGCCACGTATCTAGTTCGATGTTGGTCTTGCTTGCCGAACGGTTTTTTAAATAGGCATTTCCCTTTGATATTGGTTTGGGCTTCTTTCATGTGTTGTTGAGCTGTACTTTGTTGTGTTGGACTTTCCTGCATATCTTCATTACCAATAGGTCCAAATCTATTAAAATTAACATTGGTCATACCTTTGTGATTGGGCTTCGTCTTTTTGTGGGTAACAAAAGTCCATGGCCCAGGACCTCTTGGTCCAATATTGGTGTCAGCTTCTGAAAATCGATTTTGATAATGTGTTTAAGCTGATTCTTCTCCTTTATCTTCCACCATCCTTGTTTGCTGTTTCCCCTGTTCTTCATTTATCCTGTTCTCAGTTTCACTCTTTTTCTTCTCCGGACAGAAGTTCTTGTTATGTCCAACCATAGCGAAATGTCCCCTTTCAACATTAGCAGTTGTGATATCAAGTTTCAGAGGTAATCCGATCGCACTTGCGATCGTATGAAGACTATCCTCACGATAATATTCACTAGGCAATTCCCAGATTCTAGCCCAGGCAGCAGATTTGTGTTCATCAACATCAGACACCTTGAAATCAGGTGTCCATTTTTGCACCATAAGATAATGATCCAGAACAATCCATGGACCTCCCATAAGAGCACGGTTATAATCCGTGTCTAATTCAAAGTTGAAGAGGAAGAACCCCTTTCCAATGTCCAGGGGATTCACCTTCCCCTGATGTCTCCATAATTCTCTGATTCGAGGAAGTAATTTAAACGCAGCAATTCGGTATCCAAGAGGTCTGACTATAAGGTGATTTTGCCAGGGTTTTCTGAGTTTATCAAGAAACTCTTCTTTGAAGATTACATGAGCGGTAGTGGGGTTATCCACAGACCCTCTTATAATCTCAAAATTTTCTGCATTCACTCCTTTTTCAGGTTGATCTTTCATTTCATCACAATCGAAATATTTCTCTCGATCCGAAATCCCAACCAGGGCACGGATATATGAAGGTAGGGAATCTTCTCTGTTCTGAGAAATCATATTCTCATCAGCATCATAGTTTCTTTTTTTCTCAATCACATCAGAAGATATGAGGTCAAAAGAGAGATTCTTGTTTGAATCTGAGACCTTCAAAGAGGCCACCGATTCGTTCAATCTCGCAACCGAAGAAAGATTCTCCATTCCGGAGCAAGATCTGTCAACGGAAACAAAATTTATCGATTCGAGTGGAGAAGGCTCTCCGCTCGATTGAGACGCCATGGAAATCCTCAAGGATTTTCGGCGCCGGCAAGGAACAGCTGAGAACGACCGTTTGGCACGAGAACCAAGTCACTGCCAAGTCACTGCAACGGAAACATTTGTGAGTTGACATTTAATGATGTTCTCTATTGTAATATGCATGAAATTTCTATTGCTATAATTCATTTGATCTCCAAATTACCCACACCCTTCAATCGGAGATAAATTATCTTCGTGCAACATAAACATATTATGAAACAAATTCCAAAGCTTATCATGTTGGGGCGAAGAATTTTCTGAATATAGCATGGGTCAACCATATCATATGGGTCCCCCATATTATCACCTTTATTACTATTTAGAATTAGTCATTAAGTGTTTAATTTATTTTGTTAATTAGTTTATTTATTTAATTAATCGTTTATTTATTTAATTAGTAGATCGAGCCGAGCCCATTAGGTCAAGTTATCAATTTAGGGTTAGTGTTTTTCTAATTAAACATTGTAATAGTCCATTTTATTCATGAGGAAATAAGAATTTTTTTTCAGTTTATTTTTCGTAAATTTAGTTTATTCAAAATCCGTAGCAATACGTGGTAGAGATTCGTAGCCTCTCAAGCTACTGCTACGATACTGGAACGTATCAATTGGTAATTTCATTGATTTTCACCATTCAGCTGGTGAAATCATGTCAATCTCGTTTCAGCAACTTTCTGTTGACATCAATACGACCATCGATACTATCCTGAAGCAACAATCTCAGCTCCGAAAAACGGTGCGGATCTAATAAAAAACAGAAGAAAGAACAAGAGCAACAACAAAAGCGAGAACAGAAGCAAGAACAACAAAAAGAGCAAGAACAACCACCGCCTCCGATCGATCTGCAGCCACCGGCTGACACAAACAGCTACCATCGCCGCCACAAGAACATCAATCGCCAGCTGAAACCCAGCAGCAACAGACGCTGCAATTGCAGCAGCCGCCATTGATTCCGGCGACCAAGCAGACACCACAGCCGGACCAATCGACGCCGCAAACCCAGGACCGAACGACGTTGTTCACCGTCGGCCTCATCGAACCCTCCACCGGCAACCATGACACCCTTCGTCGGGCCCTGACTCAATCTGGCATCCTAGCAGCGTCATACGACCACAGTCCGAACCCACCGAAGCCACCAGTTACTGCCAGCCACCTCCGGGCGCCCAAAGTCGGCCTCCATCATCTTCAATCGGATCAACTCCCGACCTCAACCGGCGAATCTCAGATCTCCGATAACCAACGACCGGACACAGCCGCCCCCACCTCTCTCAGATGACCGGCGGGCACTGCCATCTTCGATTCAACCATCAGAACCCGAAGCTCCTGCAACTCGGCTCCGATTAGGCGATCTGGTGTACCCGGCTCAAGATCGTCTCGATTTAGCCATCTTCTGGATATAGGCTTAGCCCAAGCCCTGGTCCTCTAATCGGCTTGGCGGCTTCCTTTCGGCTCCTATTGATTCGTCGGCTCCTCCTTGGCTCCAAGTGAGCCACCTACCACTTTTTAGCTTATTTTTGAGCCGCGATGATATTTTTTCGAGCCACGGGGTCTACCCAAGGTTTTTCGACCTTCTGATTCCTTTTCCAGCCTCAATTTTTCAAGATTATGCTTCCAAAGTACTGTTGAAAAGTTCATCATCCTTCCATTTGATCCGGGCAAACGTGTGCAAGAGATACAAGACGTCGGGCATATTTTCTGTTCATCCACCTTGAGGACAATGTATTTTCGAGAGATGGGGAGTTGATACGGGTCAACCATATCATACGGGTCACCCGTTTTATCACCTTTATTGACTATTTAGAATCAGTCGTTAAGTGTTTATTTTATTTTGTTAATTAGTTTGTTTATTTATTAATTAATCATTTATTGATTTAATTAGTAGATCGGGCCGAGTCCATTAGGTCAAGTTATCTAGCTATGGTTAGTGTTTTTCTATTTAAACACTGTAACAATTCATTTTATTCATGAGGAAATAAGAATTGTTTTTCAGCTTATTTCATTATATTTTTCGTAAATTTAGTTTATTCAGAATCCTTAGCAATATGTGGTAGAGATTCGTAGCCTCTCAAACTACTGGTACGATAATGGTACGTATCATAACAATTTGATGTAAAATGAATGGAACAACGATTATCGTCTTGATTCCCCAATAAAATACAAGTGTCAATTACATTGGCAGCAAATGTTACCTCATAACCAATTTTTAAAGGTCACATATCATCACCATAAAGTCGTATAAGTTGCAAACTGAAATTACGAATAATGCAAATAGAAAGAAAATACTGCAAAAGGAACAATGATTGTTAAAGCTTAATAACTTGAGAAGACTGTAACGGGATCACAGAGTTGTCAAATTTGCATGGACCAACCTGTGGTGGTCAAGAACTAATCCAGAGGGGCAGTGGTCCAGACTGGTCCCAAGTACAAAGGACCGAAGGACTGGACTGGCCCACTATAGTGGTCCCGTCACACGACTATTAATCTATGGCCAGACCAGGACCGGACACACGCAATCCAAAACTGGATTAGGCGCCCTAAGCGAGCGACCCTGCGTTAACCGTTCGGTCTCGGAGCCAGTCCGTTTGACAACTCTGGCCAAAACCTTGAGAAGAGAGACTTTTCCCATATCAAAGAATTTGTGATAATCTAGAAAGCCTAAGTTGTATTGTTTGGCCTGCAGGAGTTGTGCTTAGACGAGAACATATCCTAGAATTAGACCAATATATCTGTCTTATCCCAACGTATTAAGCGAATTTGAGTGCGTGTTTGACATGAGATTATAAGCTAGCTTGAACAAAAATGTGACCAAATTAATAATCTAGTTCTCTTTGTTTTGTAAATTTTTGACCCATTCTTAAATTTTAAGTTGGCTAATAATTTACGAGTCTACAATCTCCGATTTTGAAGGCATTTTAGTTCCAGCTTCTTGTGATACCATATTAATACTCTTTTTTTTATGTATCTCCAAAATATAATATTTTAGGCGTGATACAATATCAAACAAAGACATTTATCATTCTTCTAAGTTCGAGACATTTATTGTAAATTTGATGGTAACAACTAATAGGTGCAAGTATTGCCAAATATATTAAATTTTGATTTTCACTACATATCAAACAATTTTCAGATTATATTAATTTAAGCAAAACTATTCACTTCGAATCATTTTCTTCACATTCAGAATTTAAGCTGGAACCAAACATGCTAGAACTGTTACACATTACATTTACACAAAAATCAGCTTGTTATAACCTTATTCTAATATAGAGCTACATTTTCAGTTCTAACATGAAATTTGTAAGGTATTTCACCATGAAAGTAAATCATGCCATTAATACTCGGGGTCTTAAAGAAAGAAAATGTCTACAGCCGCACGACGTTTATTCAACCCAACAAGAGTGGGTGTTACCTAATGAATATTTCAACAAATCCAGCTACTTGGTTTGGGATATTAGAGACAGTGAAAGCCGTTGGATGCACTCGTCAAAAACTAGGGTCTACTCCGCTGCAATAACATATAATATATGGTAAAGTTACAGTTAAGCAAGGTAGACTCAGATTCGCAATGTTTCATATAACTGAGCAACAAAGTTAAGAACTACTTAAATAAGCAATTGGCAAACCAATGTCTAGAACTGATGGAACAAGCTCTGCAACGATTCATATAAAATTAGGGTTCCTCTGTTTCGTACCAATCGGGGCCATTGCAAGTGGACTTGTTGTCAAGTCCCAGAAGAGTGGATTGCGAATCTTATCGTCATCAACATCATATATTATTGTTCAGTGAATTTAAAATTTGCGAGCAATATAAAAGTATGCTTGATAGATGTTGTTAATTGTAGATTAGGTATTTAATTGATGGGTTGGCTCGTGAGTTTAGGTTCACGAATGAGGGGATGACGATAGGATCGTCATGCACACTCATTGCCTGCATGTATATACTGATCGAACTTGTCGATTTTTTCTTGGGAGTACATAATGTGCATGCCAACCCGGATCGGGAATAATAAATTTCATTATCATGGTAGGAGAAGGAATCTTTGTCAAACAAAGCCATAATGAAATGATAATTCTACAATATGTTTACCCGTTGAGAGCTGTTTTATAGAATCTCAAATTCATTTGACTCTATTTAAACGCTAAACCACAAGCAAGTTTAATAGCTTGTCAATTCATTTGTATAGGAATATAACAAATAGAAGAATTCGGTTCTAAAAACACCAAATCTGGTAATTTACAGCAATAATACTAAAATACAGAGATTTAAGAGTCCATGTTCAACATGAGATTTTTCAACGTGAACCTCATCTTACGAGGTTTTAAGCATGAGGGCATCATCAACCATGAGGCTTTAGGCTGTCTAATATGTTTAAAACCTCGTGCTCTAAATGAGGTTTCATGAACGAGAACCTCATGTTGAACATGAGGTTTCATATAACATTGGGATTTTGGTATTTTAGGGACCAAATACCCTAATTGTGTATCTCTCTTTGGAAAAATAATTGGACATTTAAATTAAGAGCATCCTCAAAAAAGCTAAATTGCATTGTTGGTGCCTACAGTTTGGATATTGTGTGAATTTAATATCCACAGGTTCAAGAGCACCATTCGCGGTACATATACTTTTAACTTGTTGCAACATTGGTACCGCCTCTTAGGACATCCTCAACCCATGTTGTTTCCCCCCTTCCCCTACGGGCCCACCATTCTCCCCCTCCCCCCAAAACTACTACCAGGTACTCATCTCCAACCAATTTTTTCCCCCCCACCCAAAAAAATTAATTTTTAATATATATTATAATTTCATAATTAATTATTAATACGAAAAAGAGTAAATACAAAATTTTATACCAATATATATATATATACAAAAATAATAATAATAATAATAACAATAATAATAATAATAATAATAATAATAATAATAATAATAATAATAATAACACTTTTATTTAGAAAATAACTATTACAAGTACTAAAAAATAAGTCGTTATTACAAAAAAAGAGAATTAAACACTAATACAAACGAAAACGAGTAAAGCAGTAATAAAACACACAAACTGAAATATACCAACTTAGCAACAATTACATAATAGAGTTCTTTTGTTATTGAATACTATATTTTGTATCGTTATTATCCTGTTAAATTTGACGATATTTTAACTGTGTTTTTACATTATTTAATAATTATAATTGTTAATTGTATAAGAAAATAAGATTATTTTGAACAAAATAAGATGACAAAGAATTTTCATAAGTATACTTTTCAACAATCATGAATACATAAATAAATTTTATAAATAATAAAAATTAATATTTATTAATCAAAATAAAAAATATTTAATATAACCATAAAAATAACTAAGTGTAATTAATATTGTCTCCATGTAGGGGGAGAAGGAAGGGATGTCCATGGAGAAATCCCCCCTAACCATTCCACACCCATGGCAAAATTTATCCCATAGCACCCCCTTTTTCCCATGAGGTTGGACATGAGTCGTATTTTTATACGGTTTTCCAACTCCCCTCCCCCCATGAGGTTGGAGATGCTCTTAGCTTCCATGCATAAATTGGACAAAAAATGTAAAAAACAAGCTTAATCCTCATTCTTGCCACTAGAATTTTGTAAAATTAATTTTTTAACTCATTAATCCAAAACTTTATAAAATATTATATTTTTAATTTAATTCTTTAAATATATATGTTATGATCTAGGCAGAGCTCAAGAACGACGGTAAACGACGAAACAAAAACACAAGATGTAACGTGGTTCACTAGTGATGAGCTAGCTACCTCCACGACCCACAAAACCCCGTTTATTATAGAGAAACACCAGGAATACAACCCATACAATGTAAAAACACAACCTATAGCCTTTATATAGGCCCCTATACAGGTTGTGCCCAAAGAAATACCAAAACCGAGCTAACAAACAAGGAAACAACTAGTTGGCCACCTCCAGGAATGTCTTCCCACGAAGAAAGAATGTCTTTGCACGAACAGTCTGCTTCATCAGATTGTTCTCTTCGTCTCGTGCTCCTCCGTTTGGTCCGTTTCATGACCCACTTTGTCGCCAACTCCTCGTCAAGCCTAAGTCCATTCAAGGCACCCCTAGATTCCCAACAAATCTCCACTTTTCCTTGAATCTTCTCATCCCCTTGCGCTTGAATTAGCTGGTTCTCTCCAATAGTCTCAAGTTCACAAGTTGCTCCAAATCCACCAAGTTCCTGCAATGTGTTCCCCAAGCGATGCTCCAAATCCCGTCTAGTTCCTGCAATCGAATCTATCGGTTCTCCAACTACGGTCGATGCTGCAATCGAAACCCCTGTTTGTTGTTCCAACTCCCACTGAGTTCCTACAACAAATCATTTGTTGTTCTGACTCCCACCGAGTCCCTACAACAAACCCCCCAATACCTATCCCCTTCACGTGCCATGTCTCTCATCAGAGACTCCCCTATTCCACCATCGCCTCCTCGTCAAGAGCACAAATTCCCCCTTTCCCCTAACGTGACCAAGATAATGAAGTCTTCCGCCGCGTCTGCATCCATGTTTGCAAACGCCTTCCCCTTCGGACACTCCCTCTTCTAGTGAACCTTCTCTTTACACAATGCACAGACGTCGTTTGCAACTTAGAACCTTTGTTCCTCCTTTTTCCATAACCCCCATTGAACGCCACGAATGCGCCCGACCCTAGATCGTCTGAACCCCCATATGCGGCCCTCTGTCGCATCTCCCTTGTGTGAAGAAATGATCTTACCTCCTCCAACGTGAGATTCTCCTTTCCAGCACACGCAGACTGCACAAACCCCTCATAAGAAGAGGGTAGTGACACCAACAAATTCAGTGCGGCAAATTCATCAGTTATCTTCTCATTATTGTTTCGCAACTCAAGCAACATATTATTAAGACGAGCCAAGTGATCTCTTAGATCCGTACGTTCCCCCATGCGTAGACGAAAGAGTTGCTGCTTTAAAATCAACTTGTTAGTGAGCGACTTATTCTTGTAGAAGCTCTCCAACTTGCTCCATAGTTTCTCACCCGTCTCTTGACCCGCAACCTCCATGATCACGTCGTCCGCAAAGCACAACATGATCGTTGAGTGCAATCTTTCCTCCATCGTCTTGAACTTCTTGGTGGTTGTAGAAGCCCCATCTTTATCTTCTACCAATGGCATGCACAAGACTTGATGCCTCAACAAAGCACGTATCTTGATCTGTCATGAGCTGAAGTTGTTTCTCCCCGTGAACTTATCAATCTTAGTCATTCCCCGGTTGTTTTCTCTGCAGCTCCTTTCCAGATCCGTAACCCCCGAACGCGTGCTCCACCTTGATTGCGTAACTGTAGCTATGAATTTCACGGATTGTGAAACCCTGGCTCTTTACCTCCACCTTGATATTGGAACACCGCAACCTAAGATCTGGTACGAGTTTATTATGATCTAGACAGAGCTCAACAACCATGATAAACGACGAAACAAGAACAAAAGATGTAACGTGGTTCACTAGCGATGAGCTAGCAACCTCCACAACCCGTCAAACCTCATTTATTAGAGAGAAACACCATGAATACAACCCACATAATGTAGAGCACGACCTATAGCCTTTATACAGGTCTACTATACAGCTTGTGCTCAAAGAAATACCAAAATCGATAGGACAATCTTCGCACGAAGACTGGATGTCTTCGCACGAAGGCTCGTGCCTTAGTACGACCACTCTGCTTCATCAGATTGTTCTCTTCATCTCGTTCTCCTCCGTTTGGTCCGTTTCTTTCCCCACTTCGTCGCTAACTCCTCGCCAAGCCTAAGTCTATTCAAGGCACCTAGATTCCCAAAAATATATATAGCTGAAAATACTTATTTAATAAATTAAAATTTTCATTATTTTACTCACAAACTATGGATTCCAGCATTGCTATGGCCTCCTCAACCTTTACAGACACCAGAGCAACTATTTGAGCAGCAAGGGCTCCCAGAACATCACCGACTGCATCTCATATAACCACACCTATCCGCCTTCATCTCATCCTCCAACCCCGCATAATCCATATTGATTTTGCACGTTTCCGATGGCGGATCTTGCCATCTCTTAAATACCCCCCCCCCCGAGCAGTTTGTCGACCTGGTACAATTCACGCCGCCATACCAACAGCCTCGCGATGCTCCTTCAACAATATGAATGTTTGCTTAATCACTTGATCCGCATCATAACACAAACCGTGGAAAATACACAGGTTCCAAAACCTCCAAATGGTCCAAACAAGCGCCACAAATTTCTTACAATATTCCCCTAAGAGCTTCGTAAATGGTTGAGTAATCCACTCCATTGCTAAAACAAATTCGTCATGAAGTGATTTGGTGCCAAACGTAGAGTTCGAAACTTGCTTCGCCAATTTATACCGCATAATAATGCGCTCTTGAGTTTCTCATGCTTGCCATAGACGAGCACCACGGTTGTCCCCGATACTTCGCTAGTCAAATTCACTCTCGTAGGAATAGAATTATTATAAATCTTCAAAATCGTATTAAATTTTTATTCACCACAAATAATGGCTCCAACTAGTTGAATTATAACGCCGATAATTCATGAAGTAGTGACTTCGGCCACGGGTCAACCACTAGAACTTTTTTTGATGACGTGGGAGCTCGCAGCCACTACCCTTCAAGTTTGCACTGGGTAACCCCCGCTCTAGTGCAATAGCATGCAAACCACACTATAGAGGTAAACCATCCTAAGAAAATTCGAGCTGATAGACTCGCCGTTGAGGAGGCTAATAAGTAGTTGTAAGGTCACAGGCTTCATGGACTTGAAATACTTAGTTATTTCAAGGCCTTGAACCAGTTTTCAAAGCCTTGAATCAGGTTTCACAGGCTTGAAATAGCAGAGGCCTTGAACCAGGATTCAAAGCCTTGAAACTGTCTTACATGTATGCATGTTCTAAGGGCGAGTTTTTATCAACTCTTCTGATCTGATTCTATCTATATCACCCCTATGCTTTATGTGTTACTATTTGATGATGAAAGACAAACTATTTTGATATCTCTAACATCATTTAATCCATCTGTTTGACTCAGTTTTGCAGGGAAATTTTATTTCCTAAGTTGGCAGGATTGGTTTCCTAATCTGGCTTTTGCAGGAAAGGAAACATTAAGAGAAGATGATTCCGTGATCAATCAGAGACTCATGACAGCTTCTAAAATTGTTAAAGAAAAGATCAAAACAATATCTCTGAAGATCATGATCAACTATCCGTTGGTGAAAGCTATTAAGAGAGACAAAGTTTGTTTCCTAAAAAACAAGAAGTTGTTGCTGAAAATATGGGAAAATTTGCAGAGCCTCTAGCGGTATAAATAAAGATCATTTTCAAGTAACAAGATACAACACTCAAGGGGAAAAAAATAGGAACTCATTTCTGGATTGATAAGCATCGAAGAAGTTCATCTTTCTCACAATCCAACTCACAGAAGACCACAACATTCTTCACTGCGGTTCTACACTTTAGTGTTCTTCTATCTTGTTCTTTATTTGTAGATCATTATTGTATTACTACTATATTTCATTCTCAAGGATTTTTCAAAGTGAACAATAGAGAATTCTTATTTAATCAGTTAGCTAGAGCAGGTACTAGATAGGTTAGAGAGAACCACAAGCTGTAACAGAGTAAGGCACCTCTCTGAGCTTGAGATGTAGGGCTTAGAATTTTAATTAGTAAGTATTGAGTTGAAAATCCTGCAGGGAGAAGATCCCTGAGGTAGAGACGTAGGTCCAAATGGACTGAACTCTATAAATCACTTGTCTCATGCATTAACAGTTCATTTACATACTCAGTTTTTACAGCATTCAAACTAGTCTGTTTTCGAGGGTTTGAAACTCTTTTCAAGGCCTTGAAAAAGACTTGTCTGTCTTATTTCAAACTGTATTTCTTTTCAAAGGCTTGAAACTGTTTTCAAGGCCTTGAACTTCACTTCTTTGCATAGAAACTCTTATCCTCCACAAGTTTTGCAAAAAGTTGGCATACTCTACTCAACCCCACCCCCATTTAGAGTATCTGTGCTGCATATCTATCTGCATACTCTCCACTTCAATTGGTATCAGAACTTGTATCACTGTATAAGATTCAACCATCTGGTGATCATGAATACTGCAGGTGATGGTGGTTTCTCACAGGGAAGAGCTGCTAACTGACCACCTCTATTTTGTGGAGACAACTTTTCTCACTGGAAAGCTCTGATGAAAATGTTCATCATTGATCAAGACATAGAGCTATGGACCATTATTCAGAATGGACCTCACACTTTCTACACAGAGAAAGATGGGATAAAAACTCCAAAATCTGAAGACTCTCTCGCTACATCTGAATTAGAAAAATTCTCTAAGAATTACAAAGCTATTAACATCTTGTATTGTAATTTGAGTACAGATGAACCCAATAAGATTTCAGGCTACAAAACTGCCAAAGAAATCTGGGATAAACTTGTGGTAACATTCGAAGGAACCAGTCAAGTCAAGCAAACCAAGATCAACATCTACCTCAGACAAAATGAGTTGTTCAAGATGAATGCAGATGAGTCAATCAGAGAGATTTTCAAGAGGTTCACAGATATTTTCAACAACCTTGATTCACTTGGGAAGCATATTTCCAATAAAGAAAATGTGAGAAAGATTTTGAGGAGTCTACCAAAGGCAAAATAGGAACCAATGACTACTGCAATTGAGGAAGCTCAAGATCTATCATAACTACAACTTGATGTGTAACGGCCCAGGATCTCGGTTCAAGGTTAAAGAGACAATCGATATCAAAAAGTCGAATATTATCTATTAAGATTACATTTCATCTAATAAATACAACAATCTTGAGAAGATATATATACAAATGCAATGTGATTAAAATAAGCTATGTGATCTACTAAGTGATCTAAACGTCTTTGTCTCGATTCGAATTCCCATCCCCCATCCTGATTGATGACCAGATGTTTTAAAATGGCAAAAGTCGACGCAGTTTTGAAGAAATTGATCAGTAAAAATTGAGTAAGTACACACTACGACATGTAAAGCAACGAGTGGCACGGAAGCATGAGTTGCAATAGGTCAAGAGATTTGAAACATTAATAAGTAAAGGGGTGGAAACTTCTTAACAAGTATAAGGAGTCGCATATCAAGTACTTCTCATCTTTAAAATATCAGTAAACCATGAGTATTCCACATATTCTTAAGCAAGTAAGATATCAACAGTAAACAAGTTCAATTGAACTGATAGTGATATTAAATCACGAGTACCCAATGCTTTTAAACTCATTTAATTTGATTAAGGCATATCAAGAGCCACAAACAACACCAATAGAGTAGTCAAACTTTCTTTCAAGTCCAATTTAACCGTTAAGTTTAGTTGAGGCATATCCAGAGCTACCAGCAGGATCGATGTAGACAGAGGGATCATGGAATAATAACAAAGGGTTCCTTCTAGGTTCTATCGAACTCTATTTCACCGGAGAGTTAAGGGGCCCATACGTCAATCCCCGCTCACAACAATAGCTAAAAGGCCTTAAGTGTCGACACCCCTATACTATAGTGACCCTTACAAGTATAAATAGCACTTTATAGCTCTAACAAACTCTTGGACGCAATACCTTGGTACATTTTGGCTCATCGGGGGCGGATTTTTGAACAATTAAGCTCTATCCAATAATAAGAAGCATTGCTTCAATCGCATTAGCCATAAGAAAATGGAGGATTGCTTGGCGCCTCCCATTAATAACACAACTATGTACATCGTCCTAAATCTGTTAGAGGTATCTTATTAACTTTATTTCTCATAAAAAAAAGTTGGTATACAATCTTCACAACTCATTCAAAGGGTTCTCAGTATAAATCAATAATCGGAATTTTTCAGTAAAAATCATGCTTTTCATACTCTTCCAAATAAGACAATATTCATTTAAAACGTCACACACATGGGCACAGTGTGATAATTAAAGTTTGCACATATGTACTTTATTTCTTCAATTTACCATAGGTAAAATCAGATTATCAATTTATCACAAGTAAAGTTCCAAGACTTAAAAAGAAGATTCAATTTATACCCAAAGAATTTTGAATATTAATCATGCTTAGCATACTTTTTCAATTAACAAAATATTCATTCGTGTCATCACACAAACACTCAAATTTTGATAAATAAGAGTCGCATATATGTACTTACCATTGAGATGAAGCACAAACAAAAGCAAGAAACTAATCCTAGCACTCCAACGACAACCGCTCTCTCGTACGAGGTCGATGTCTACAATCACACGTATAACGTATTCGTTACAACTAATTTACGCATGCATAGTAAAAATACATACCTACATGCCACATAATCCTATATGTCACAAATTCGCATACAATGGTGTTCACTTATCAAAACAAATCAAACAATACACATAGAATTTCAAAAATTCAAGTTTTCTAAAAACGGTGAAACTACAATTCTGGACAAAATTTTAGCTCTGACTTTAGATGCATATTTACCATATCAAAGAATCTCCTAAAATCTTGAAATTAATTAGGATCAACATAAATGTTCCTATTTTGAGAAACATCAAGAAAATCATGCATATCTATTATAAAACTCAAGTTACAAAAATAACAAATACTGCTATGCAGAGAAGAAAAAAATTAACTTTGAAAGGTGATTACTACCACTTGGGGAATAGAAATAAAGCGCGTATTCTTCAGAATTGACCCTCAATGTGTCTAGTTACAACACAAGAATTATGAGGTGACAATGGTTTCTAAAAATGAGATTTTTACTAAAAATGCCAAGACTAGTCCAGAAACTTAATTTCAGAAAACATGCAACTTAGAATGAGCTTTTTCTCCCTAACCACAGAGGATATGAAGTTGATTTTTTTTTCTCAAAATGACTCCCTCTGAGTCTAGTTTCAAAATATGCAAGATTGAAAATTTCACAGAGGAAAATTTTGGACATAATCCATGTTTTTCACAAACTGGTAAGATTGTATCAATATGCAATTTTTCCAAAAATTAACAAGTTGGTTTCAAATGATACATGCAACTTATGGAGACTTGATTTTCACCCAAATAACATCGTTTTAGGCATGAAGTGAGATTTTCACATGCTCGTGACACAAATCGTCAAAACCCTCTTTAGCTACAAATGCGAAGAAGAAGACATTCACAACATGCAAGTGGGTTCTAGTGTGGGTTTCATGAAATAGTCAAAATTTTGGAGTCAGACACATGATCTAACCATGTAAATGAATCAAGCATAGAAATGAAGAAATCTAAGATGATTTTTCATAAATCAATGCTAAGCATAGACATGCAAGCATGAAATTCAGAGCTAGAAGAAAGTTTCCACAAGATTAAGATCATGGTGGATGAAAGAGTGAAATTGGCCTCCAATCCTTGATTTGGATGGTGGGAGAACCCTCCTCCATGATGATATTAAGGTTGGCATCTAATTTTTCATACTTTGGAGGCTAGAAAATGAATTTTTCGGTGTTTTTGTGAGGTCAACGCCCAAAAACGGGAAGAATATTTTGAGAGAGAGAAGAGAGCTATTAAATGTTCTTCAATGGAGAAATTGAGTGAAGAAGAAGATGATGATGATGAATAGGATGTGAGAGTTAGTGGAGGTGAGAAAAGAGTGATGGTGATGAACATGATGGGGGTATGTATGCATAAGGTGTAGTATTTACATATGAAGTGATTTATTTTAAAGGAGTAGTCATGAAGAGAAAAAATAATGGAGATGGGAGTGATAGAGATAGACAATTTTATTTTATTAGAGTTGACCAAAGATAGGGGGTAGAGGAATATGATGCAAATAACAAGAGTTGGATTGCTAGTTGGGGTAATAAATGTAATAATGATAAATGAGAGGTTTCTTTGTGAAAACTAAAAGTTGAGGGGTGAAAATATATTTTTCAATTAATAGCTAACACATATAAGTTAATTTTCATAAATAATAAAATTTCCAAATAATTTTAAATACACCACTTTGTATATAAATGTCAAAATTAACTTTTAGAAAATTACAAGTATTTCCTAAGTATACAAAATAAGTTCCATATAGTATTATCCAAGTTTCAAAAATTACAAAATAACTTCAAAACAAAATTTTATATAACCATAGATATCCAATGGTACCCTTATACTTTAAAACTAAGAAGAAGTCAAGAACAAGTTTGAAATATAAATATATTAAAATTCTCAAATACTTTTTCGAAATTACCAAATAGCCCCCAACTAAGATACGGGGTATTACATGATGACCTACAACGGAATGAAGCTGATGGAGAAATACCAGAAGGTGTCAAGAACTTAGCACTCAAGGCCAAAGAGAATGAGAAATTCAAAGCCTTGAAACAGAAGATGATGATGAAGATCCATTTTCATTGATTTCCAAAGCCTTGACTAGAATTCTCAAAATGAAGAAAAACTTTGGAAACAAAGACTTCAACAGAGAAAGACACAGATCATCCAGTAGCAAGGACTACAAAGGTAAGTCCTCTTCACAAAGTAAATCAAAAGTCATGAACTGATTTGAGTGTGGTGATGCAGGACACTTGATAAGAGATTGTCCACACAAGAAAAACAATAATTTTCAGAAGAAAGACCATGACAGGAGAAAGAAAGCTATGATAGCTTCATGGAGTGATTCAGATACCTCAAGTGATTCTGATCTGAAGAAGAACATGCCAACCTATGCTCTATGGCCGAGCATGATGAAAGTTCTGAGAAGGACATTGAGGTAATGGTAAACTGTTTGATTTCAAAACCAAAAGAAGCTCTTTCAGATTATCTTAGAATAATGCTTTTAAATTAAGAGGATTATCTGAAGGAGATTAGAGTTTTGAAAGAAAAAGTTCATGAGCAAGCAAAAGAGAATTTACAACTTGTTTGTCTGAATCAGAATCTCGAAATCTCTCAGAAGAAAACTGACAATGATTTCAAGGCCTTGAAAACCAGTTTCAAAGCCTTGAAAACACAAGTCAAGGAAGTAGTCACTGAGAAATCTTTACTGAGTAACAACCTCGCTAATCCGATACATCAAGTTGATGAATTAGATAAACAAAAGACTACTCTTTCTGAGAAACTTCAAGAATAAAAAATAGTCAAAGTGAAGCTTGCAGGATCAGAACACAAGTTGAACCTGATTCTTGGAGAAAGTTCAAAGTCAGTTCACAGAACTGGTATTGGATACAATCCAAATTTTCCAAGAAAGAACAATACCAGATTTGTGAAAGCTGTAAACAAAACTTCTCCTAAGTGTTATTTTTGCAACAAAATTGGTCATGTTAAGATGACTTGTCCTTTCAGAAGAAGAGATCCTCACATAATGAGGAACACATTTCCATTTAAACTTAAAGGACAAGTCAGAGAGATTTGGGTTCCTAAAGGGGTCAGACCACCGAATATGGTTGATCCTGAATATGAGTCCAAATTTCACACTTGGTCTAACAGCTGGGTAAGGCAGTGATTGGTGTTTGCAGGTTGTCACCAATGTCAAAGAAAAGAAGTGGTTTATGGACAGTGGTTTCTCAAGACACATGAGTGGAAAGAGACCTCTATTCTCAGAATTGAAAGAGCAATGTGAATGCACTACAAGAAATAGTGGAATTTTTTTACCGTTATTTTGTTTCGATCTTAATTTGGTAACAAAAACAGGACAATTCAGCTACCAAATTGCATTTTGGTAACAAAATACGTTACAGTGTACTTTCGGTGACCAATTTTATTTTGTAATGCAAGTATCGTAACGAAAATATGAGGCAGGAATTTTTTTAGTAGCGGGAAACTATTTATTTTTTATGGCGCTACACAGTTTTCGCATTTTTGTTGTAACAAAATCAAATAAAAAATTATTAACTTCTTTGTTACAATAATTTAGTAACTAAAAGAGGTAATTTTTGCACTGCATATAAAAACATTATTTGTTGGGGGCTATAGAAAACCTAGACTTTCTAAAAAAAAAAGAAAAAGAAAACCTATACTTCCACTCGTTCATTCAGTTCCAGAGTCTCCAAATCCCAACAGAGACCTGTTCTTTCACGCTTTCGGAGTGTTTATCACGAAGAAGGCATCTCTTGCCCCCTGTTTATATTCCAGGTAGGGCATCCTCCTTGGAAACCCAGCTATATCTCCTCTTGGCGGCGGTGTCTAGTGTGGAAGCAGACGGCTCGATCTCCTCTAGCTATTCCTTTACGTACCTCCCATCAATCTCTCCTCTTCTACAGTTGAAGGTAAGAGATTTCTGATTCACTATTTGCTTCGATTTTCTCAATCAATCGGGTCTGATCATAATTGGACCAAATTTCCCATTAATGTCAGATTGGGATTCATCTTGTTCCCTTTAATGTCTGGAGATATCTTAGATTCATCTTGTTCCGAGCGATAACCTGTTTTGGTAAGGTTGTACATACATTGGTTGCCTGCTAGAACCCTTGATTTTAAAAAATATGTAGTGTCAAGTTAAGTATGAAATGGGAAGTAATGAAGCGTTCATGAGAGGCTTACAATTGGATCTGAGTGGTTTCATTAAAGGAGAACGTGAACAAACAAATCGATTGGTTCCATTGAACATATTTATTCAGTAGAAAACAATTTAGAACCTTTTTTAGACGGAAGTCAAATGGAAACATAAGGAATTAAGGATACCTCAAATGCATAAATCTTTAGTATGTATGCCATTCTGTTAAAATGTCTCAAAGACTACTTCAATATAGAAAGACTACAACCTTTACGCTTAATCGGTATCCCAATCGCATAATATTCACAACCAAATCCATGAACGCCATTTCACTTGGATTATTGACTCTGCATAATAAGATTACATAAAATATTTTAGTAGATTGTAGGGGAATGTAAGGATTTCCATAGCCTCAAACACTACCCCCAAACTTCATTTAGAGTAAGAAAATCCTTGGTCAACATCTAAAACCATTAAGGTTTGGCTGAAACATTGTTCACTTGATGGTTATTCCGGGAATTCTAAAGCACCAGTAATTTAGGCATGGTAAGACAGAGGAAAAGTCTAACATACTAACAGGGTGAAGTTATAAAAATGTCCCTAGGATGTGCGAGTAGGGGAAGATGCTATTTTCACTGGTTTAACTAGTAATATTTTAGCTTAATAAGATAGTTGTGACGACAATGCACACCTTTTAATGAAAATGTAGAAGTTCTGTAAGGTCAGCATGCTCTAACATTTACAGATGTTTGGTCTTCCAAAAAAAAAAGAAATGAAAAAGAGATTAACCATAATATAAACATAGCACTTACTTGGATAATGAGATAAATTAAATTGGCAAAAAATAAAGGAATTGTTGGAAAGATATATGAGATTTACCTGTTGGTGTAATAATATCGAGGGTCTGAAAATTGAAAACACGGATAACTCCTCTATTTATCAGGATTCTCCACAAGCTCATACCAGTACCACTGACTAGATTGGGGAATAAGCCAACTGGACAAAAAGAGAAAAGAAAAACATAACTCATATAAGAATTAAGCAAACTCAGTTATGTGGGAATATCATAATGGCAGCTAAAATCTCATAGCAGGGGGTATGAAATTTGAGGGTAATCGTACTATCGTAGATAAACAAAATTGGATTTTGGGAGAAAATATTGAGAAGTCAGATGATTACTTGATTAAGGTAATAGAAAATCAATTTAAACAACAATAATACCTCGAATGTTGTAAAACTTATTTAATGAGGCTACAGGAATCGACATTTTCTTGACGAATTGATGTATTCCCTTAACTTCGCTAGAAATTAAATCATGAGAACATGAAATTTACACTAATGTGATCATTCGTATACGCAAAAAAGGGAACTCCACTTTGGTCCACACTTGTGAGAACTGAAGTGAAGTTAAAAAATAAAACCCATATCTAAAATCAGTAGCTAGATTATATCCAAAAAAAATACATATCCTTGGGAAGAAAGATCATATGCAACCTAAAAATTGAAGATAAAAAATCAACTAAATTTTCATAATTGAGGCAGTGCAATGTAGGAGACGAAAGTAAATAGGAAGATGGAAGGGAGTCTTGCGATTTTTATGAAAAGATTTGAAACCAGTCTGTTTTAACGAAATATAAAACCTAGGATTCGAGAAACGATTGAATGTGTTGTAAGGTAAAGTAATGGTCCGAAGAAACATCTGACGAGAGGAGAAAGAGAGGGCAGAGAAACCTTACCAATGTGATAGTCGTGGAAGGATCGTCCACCGAGACATTTGTTTGAATTAGATGGCTGGGCTATTCCTTGATTTGATTTTGGTTATTCATAACTCTAAATAAAAGTTGGGCTTTGCTTATGCTTAACAAAACTCCTCAATCCAATCAAAACTACTATTACTTAAATTTCTAATCCAAATAATAGTTGTTTGGAAGTCTATATCTGTTTGGTAGGAGGTGTCATAATTTTTGAATAGCTTATTCTCCTTAGCTGCTTTGTTATGTAGGACAAAACCCATAATCAAGGAAGTGTACGCTGAACTTAGAGATAGCAGATTTACAATTGTACTAAGTAGTTGTTTTTCTGTATTGATGACCAGTTTCGGTATTCGTAAACTAATGGTTCTTTTCTCGTTTAAATTTAATTGAAAAATCAGTTTATTCCCTTAAAATATTGGATTATCAAACTGTTAGGATATTAGAATTTACATCCATTAATTTATTAGTATTTGGGATGACATTATGATAAACATATTTCTTTACGCATTGTTACTATAAGTTATTAGTCTTGAGTTTTTTTCTCATTATTACAGTATGGTATCAATCAGTTGTTTGGCTACCTTATTAGGTGATAGGTACTAATGGATCGGAGTTGGATGGAACTTAGTGGGAGTGATAAATTTTCTGACGAATTTTCGAGTGGAGTAAAAAGCTTTATTACCTTTGCAAAGAACAGTGCTGATAGTAGAAATTAGATTAGGTGTCCTTGTCAACAATGCAACAATGTGTATTTTCATCCTATTGGTGTTGTAGAAGACCATTTGTTTGAACATGGAATCATACCAGATACACATGTTGGATACACCATGGGGAACCTTATGATTTGGACAATGATGATGAAGATAGTGAGAATCAACATGGTGGTGACCAGGAATTCTCCTTGAATGCAAACGATGGTTTGCAAGATATGATTGAAAATATATACTCAGGAACAAATTTAGGCCATAATATGAGTGAAAACGAGTATGGACCAAGCAACCCTATTCCAGAGGGGGAAGCAAAAAGGTTTAGTATACTGCTCGAAGATGCTCAACGTGAGGCGTATCCCGGATGTCATAAGTACTCAAAGCTATCATGTCTTGTGAAGTTGTTACACCTTAAAACAATGAAAAATTGGTCAAATAAATCTTGGGACCAACTTGTTGGATTTGTGAAAGATCTTCTCCCTCCCGGTGAGACACTGCCCAAGTCATATAACGAAGCTAAATTCATAATGCGAGATCTGGGTATGAGTTACAATAAGATCCATGCATGCAAGAATAATTGTATTTTGTATAGGAAGGAGTATATAGATCTTGATGCATGCCCTAAATGTGGAGAATCTAGGTGGGAGAGTAGTTCTTTAGGTAAGTGCAAAAAGGTCCCTCAAAAGGTTTTGCGCTGTTTCCCTTTAAAGCCGAGATTGCAACGATTATTCATGTCCAAGGAAATTGCTGAAGACGTGAGGTGGCACAAAGAAAAACGCGTTGAGGAGAATAAGGTTTGTAGGCATCCAGCCGACTAAGAGGCATGGAAGGAGCTTGACAAAAAATTTGAGTGGTTTGCGCAAGATTCGTGAAATATTCGTCTTGGACTTGCTAGTGATGGATTCAATCCATTTGGTAACATGAGCACTTCTTATAGCATGTGGCATGTGGTTTTGACTCCATATAATTTGCCACCGAAGTGTATGAAAGAACCTTTTTTGTTTTTATCTCTTCTCATACCAGGAAAAGAGTCCCCAGGAATTGATATTGATATATACATGGAACCATTAGTTGAAGAGTTGATGAAGTTATGGGAAGAGGGAACAGATACGTACGATGCATATTCGTGAAAAAATTCAAATTACATGCATCTATTATGTGGACAATTAGTGACTCTCACGCATACGCTATGCTATCAGGTTGGAGCACGAAAGGAAAACTTTCATGTCCAAACTACAATGAGGAAACTTGCTATGCAAGATTAGAATATGGGAGAAAGCAATGCTATAGAGGCCATCGGAGTTTCTTACCACAAGATCACAAATGGAGAAAAAGTCGCAAATTTGATGGGAGTGTGGAGTGCGGGACAAAGCCGAGAGTACTTTCAGGAGATGATGTGTTGAGACAGCTAGAAAAACTCCCTCCCAACGAATTCGGGAAACAGCCAAATAGTAGGAAAATAAAGTATAGTGATGCTGGACTGAATTGGCGAAAGAAGAGTATTTTATCTTCCTTATTGGAGAACGCTTAAAATGAGGCATAATATTGTTGTAATGCATGTTGAAAAAATATATTTGAAATTATTTTAGGTACACTGATGAATATTGAGGGTAAAACCAAGGATAATATAAACGCCATGTTAGATTTAGAATTGGTGGGCATAAGAAAAGAGCTACACTTGGAAAAAGTTGGTGATAGTTATAACAAACCCCTTGGTTGTTAAACTTTAGATGCTGCAGAGAGGAGGCAATTTTGTGAATGGTTAAAAACAGTCAAGTTTCCGGATGGTTATGCGTCTAATATTAGTCGATGTATAAATGTTGGTGGATCAAAGATATCTATAATGAAAAGTCACGATTGTCATGTTTTTCTACAAAAGTTACTTCCAACAGCTTTGCCGGGGTACTTGAGAAAGGATGTTTACACTACATTAACAGAGCTTAGCATTTTTTTAAAGAGTTGTGTAGCAGAACATTGCAGATGGACGTGGTAGAGAAATTGGAGAAAGATATTGTATTAATTTTATGTAAATTGGAGATGATATATCCACCTGCATTCTTCGATATTATGATACACCTAGAAGTTCACTTACCACAAGAGGCCAAGGTTGCTGGCCCAGTTCAATATAGATGGATGTATCCAATTGAAAGGTAATTTTCCTCTCATTGTGACTACAGTTGCGTTAAAATTAATTTTCATATGTACGATACATTTTTTCATACATATCTTAATTTTTAAATAGGTTCTTGCGCACACTTAAGCGATATGTTCGCAATAAAGGTCATCCGGAGGGTTCAATTTCAGAGGCGTATATTGACAATGAGTGCATAAATTTTTGCTCGTTGTATCTCCGTGGTATGGAAACAAAGTTCAATCGAGATGAAAGAAATGATAACATTATCACTGTCATTTTTATTTAATATTATAACGCTAGTTTTCTATTGTGTAGAGAAATAAGGAGACCCAAGAGGAGCTTGGCTCAATTAAGTTTTGGGAGGAGGTGCACTACAATCCACGTACCAAAAAATGGAGTTGTGAACGTGCAAAAGATCTTTATGTAACAAGTATTTTATTAAATATTATTTATGAATATATTAAATTTACACAAAATTTAGCTTGTTGTTACAACAATCTTCTACCATTATAGGATGAAATGATAGAACTTCAGCAGCAGTCTGACGTAGAGAGGAAACGCCCCTTACAGGGAAAGAGATAGTGGAGTGTGTCCTTCAGAAGGAGTCTGGGTATGTTCTTGGCCTTAGATACGGTGAGAAACGTCCTGCTTCCTCCAAACTAAGGAAAGATTACGCGGATGAAATCGAACGTGCGATGTCAAGGGCTGAAGAGGCAGAGAGGCGAGCCGATGAGGCAGAAAGGCGTGTAGATCATGTAGAAGAAGAAATTGAAAATGTCAAAGGAACCTTGGAGCAGTTTAGTTCTATCATGGAAAAAGTTGGAGCGGGGATGCTAGGTAGAGGCAACACTAGTACTGGTGGTCATTTGTCTCCGTCACGTAGTCCTGCTCGTTTTGGATCTCAATCTCCTAGCATTCCTCATGGTCATCTGTAAGTTATTTTATCCTCATCTTCTACATAACATATTACTATCCATATCCAAATCAAGTGAATTTTGGGTTATAGCAATGCATTGGTTAGTTGGATGGAAAATAATTATTGAATTATACACGTTAACGTTTATAATTTCAACTTCTTTGTGATTTTACTTGCAGCCATATAAGACATTAAAGCAAATCATAATTTCTAAGGTTTAGATACCCATATTAGTGGGAATATTTTGTGTGACTGATGTCTTTTAGAGTAGATGCTATGAGAGGTCATTTTTTGGTGTTGGTGATGTTTTTGGTGCTAGTGATGATTATGAACTTTATCTGCCACATGAAAGAAAATATGTAACTGTGTTGCCTGTCTAATTCACTTTCATGTCTAATTCAGGTTGTAACTGTACATACATGTCTTGTGGCTTTGGTATTTTAAAAGTCTTATTATCAGTACCTTGGTCGTATTTTAGTAAATCAAATCTTTTTATTTTTGTTAATATGCAGACATGGTTCCTATGGAAGCCATTTCTAGACCTTCAAAGTTAGGTATGTCACTTGCAAAAGTCTTGCTATTTCTCTGACATGTTTGCTGCCGGATCCATATTTGTTTCTTTGAAAAACTAGTATATGATGGTGGTTTCTTAGTTTGCAGTGAAAGATAGCAAATTCTGAGTAATATATTAATCAGAATGTTTATTTTAGTTAAAAAAAATTGAAAGTTTGTCACTGCATGATAACAGTAGATAAGTCTGTTAACATGTCAAAAACCAACATTTTATTATACAAGTCCAGCACTTTGATTACATGCACAATCCCTTAAGAGTAAAAAAAAAAACCAACCTTTTGTATACACCAGTGAACCACCAAAACCTTGGGGAACTTGCACAAGAGAAAAATGTGTTGGTCATCTAGAGGATATTGGATTAATGACTTTCAGTCCCTGGATGTACACCATTTGGGGGAGAATAATCACTTTGGCCCCAATAGTTTCAAACACTTCAAATTTTTCTATCAAACACTCGTAGCTTCAACTTCCATTATTTATTTTTTTACATTAACTTCAACCAAATATGTACAGTCTTTTGTTTAAAATTTATGCTTAAAATAGAAATAACTGTTTGACCCTTGCATATAAGCTAGATGATGAGGTAGTGAACAAAAAAGAGTACATGGGAAACATTAATAATATTTATAGTTGGAACAAAAAGGAAGAGATAAAGAGATCATGAAAATACACCACTCAAGATGAGGCCAATGAGCACACGATACAATACAGGCCAACCTAAAATCTAAGTTACCGGACTCTGGTGCGGGTGTCATGTCGGGGTGTGTATCCAGGTGTTGGATTTGTCTACATAACAGAAATTTAAGATCCTTGGACTCGCCTAAAAAGTGTCAAAAATGGGGACACGGGTGCAGGAACATGGAAAGTATGCTTACATTATACGCCTTTCCATTTGTAGCTTTTTATGGTGGTACAGCTGTATAGTTGAAGGTCTTTTTTTCTATGCAAGGATTGTATTGTAATAGAAGTTATATCAGGGAACTGCAAATATATCAAGTAGTTCTTTTATCTGGGGGTTCATCTTACATATTCAGCTCTTTTAGGTTTTTGTCAGCGCAATTGTTCTTCAATTTGCTTGTTCTGAAATCATAAGAGTAAAAAACCATATTTTTTGTTTTATCGCACTGTGGTATGTTATGTAGTGAACCAACCAGTAGCTGGTTGCTATAATGTGTCCTCATTTTTCAATTCCGAGGACAAATGGGGATTAGGTAAGGAAGAGTGTGAATCAGTCAAGACCATGAAGTAGATACATGACTAATTCTGTAGCAAAAATTGTAACTTCTTAGGAACAATTGAAGGTTCAATGGGAGTATCAGTTCTTATAAGGAGTATAATTTTGGAATTTTTGGCCCTACTACATAGAGTATACAAAATTTTGATGATGAGTTAGTTCTGGCCTTGTGGTTTAGTTCGTGAAAATTTTAGTCATAGGATAAGATCAGGAAAAAAAAGAAAGTGGTGGTGCGCAGTATCGATTGTTTCCACATGGCTTGAACAATTATGTGGGTTTCAGGTGGTCGATTGTTGATACACATGTTTAATAATTAGTTTAATTTTTATCTGCTAAATATGATTTTTTTTTCTTCCCTACTGCAGGTATTCCAATCGACATATTACTGAATAACAGAGGAGGACAACAAGTTTTGATGCATATTTAGGATGAGCGACATTAGTACTATATGTTTTTTTTAAGCACTTTGAGTTGCATTTTGTCAGTTGATGTGGTAGTTTCTTTAAGAGATAAGATGATTTGGTGGAGAAGATACTACAAATTTTGTGTTTTCAAGATACATTTCAAATGTAATTTTGATTTTTGCAATAATTTTTAGCACTATGTGCTCACTTTTGAGAATCCTTTATGTAGTTCTTTAATTTATTAATAGCACATTTCAAATATGCTTGTTTATGAGTTTATTTTCAGTTACAGATCCATTTGTTACGAGTACCCTTTTGTTACGAATGGATTTTTGTACGATTAAGTAGCCTTTTTGTTACGAGGTTTAGACTATTGTTACCAACAAATTTTTGTATAAGAAGGATACTGTTACGCATATTTCGACATTTCATGACAAATACTTCATGGTTTGAAGTGTTTATTCAATTACGAGAAGCTCGTAACAAAATAATAGCTTGAAATTGTTACCAATTTTCGGTAGCAGAACCTACGGTAATCTGTTGTGAACTCATCGTAAAAAAATGTATGAACTTTTGTTTCAAGTCTCCTATTGGTAACATTAATTTCTACCCACGGGCTTACCATTACGACTGTGTTACGAAAATAATTTGGTAGCTAAAGTCTTTTTGTTACGAACTTTGTTTCATTTGTTACGACAATTTGCTTAACAAATTCCTAAATTTGTTGTAGTGAGGTTCAATTAATCTTGGTGATAAAGGCAAATACAACATTCTTGGTATTGGTAAAGTTGGTACAGATTCTGAAAACTCTATTTCTGATGTAAATCTAGTTGATGGCTTGAAATTTAACTTGCTTAGTGTATCTCAGCTTTGTGATAATGGCAATAAGGTCATCTTTGATAAAGAGAAGTGTGTGGTGCAAAATGAGAAATCAGGCAATTACATTCTCACAGCCTGTAGATCAAACAATGTTTATACTTTTCAGACTAACAAAGTTGCAGGTAAAAGCTTAAAGTGTCTCAAGGCCTTGAAAGAGGATTCAAGGGTTTGGCACAGAAAGCTTGGTCACATTAGCTTGCATACCTTGAACAAATTTATCTCTAAAGATCTGGTATGAGGATTACCATATATCAAGTTCAAAGATGATGAAGTATGCAAAGCTTGTGCTCAGGGTAAGCAGACCAGAAGCTCATTCAAGCCAAAGAAGTTTGTAAGTACTTCTAGACCTATTGAATTACTTCACATGGATTTGTGTGGTCCTATGAGGACACCAACTCCAAAAAATTAAGAAGTATATGCTAGTTATTGTAGATGGTTACTCCAGATATACTTGGTTATGTTTCTCAAAGAAAAATCTGAAGCCCTCTTTGAATTTTCAAAGCTTTGCAGAGAACTTCAAACCTTGAAAAAACATACCTATTGCTTCAATCAGAAGTGATCATGGTAGAGCGTTTGATCAATTAGAATTTGATTTATTTCTCAAAAAAAAAAAAATAGAATTTGATTTATTATGTGTTAAGCATGGTATCTCTCACAATTTCTCTGCTCCTACAACTCTTCAACAGAATGGAGTTGTTGAAAGAAAGAACAGGACTCTTGAAGATATGTCAAGAACAATGCTTCTAGAAAACAAGCTGCCAAAGCATTATTGGGCATAAGCTGTGAATACAGCAAATTACATTTTGAACAGGTGCTTGATCAGACCTATCTTGAAGAAGACCCCATACGAACTCTTTAAAGGGAGGAAGCCAAACATTTCATACTACAGACCATTTAGTTGCACATTCTATGTCCACAACAATGGTAAGGACAACTTGGGTAAGTTTGATGCAAGAAGTGATGAAAGTATATTTCTGGGTTACTCTCTTACTAGAAAACCTTATAAAATTTATAATAAAATAACCAAGCAGGTCGAAGAAAGTTCATGTTATTTTTGATGAAATCTATGATGGTTCTTTTTTGTGAAAGTTTTGCAGATTTGAATCTGAACAAGCATGAATCAGAAGACGAAGTTGAGAACTCACTTGGGTTCAAGAAAAGTTGAGAAAGAAATAGAAGCCATTTTCAAGACCTTGAAAAAAGATCTCAAGGCCTTGAAAATAGAGATCAAAACATTGACAAGGATGATCAGAAAGATATAAGTGATCAGGCTACAACTTCAAGACCAGAGAAGCAATATGGAGAGCCTGAACCATGGTCTCCAAGAAAGAGATTCAAATATCTTTCATCTCATCCAGCTAACAACATTACATCTGATCCAACCACTGGTACACAAACAAGATCACAGTTGAAGAATCTATGTGCTTTTAATGCTTTTATTTCTCTTGTAGAACCCAAAACTGTTAAGGAAGCATTACAAGAAGCAGACTGGATTATAGCTATGCAAAATGAACTCAATGAGTTTGAAAGAAACAAGGTGCGAAACCTAGTTCCTCCACCAACATACCAGTTTGTCATTGGTACCAGATGGGTGTTCAAAAACAAGCTAGATGATAATTGCAAGGTGATCAGAAACAAATCAAGGTTAGTTGCTCAAGGTTACAACCAAGAAGAAGGTATTTATTATGAGGAAACTTTTGCTCCAGTTTCCAGGTTAGAAGCAATTAGAATTTTACTTGCTCTTGCATCCTACAAGAACATGAAACTATTTCAAAATGTATGTGAAATGTGCATTCTTGAATGGTTACTTGCAAGAAGAAGTTTATGTTGCACAACCTCCTGTTTTTTAAAGTGATAAGATTACATATCATATTTACAAACTTGACAAAGCTCTTTATGGTTTGAAACAGGCTCCAGGAGCTTGGTATGAAAGATTGTCAAAATTTCTGCTTGAAAATGATTTCAAAAGAGGATTGGTAGACAAGACCCTTTTCATAAAGACTCATGAGAAAGATTTACTTGTGGTTCAGATCTATGTTGATGATATCTTATTTGGAGCTACTAATGATATTCTTTTCAAAGAATTCTCAAGTCTTATGAGCAGGAAATTTGAAATGAGCATGATGGGAGAGTCGAACTTCTTCCTTGGACTTCAAATACATCAGGTGAAGAAGGGCATCTTTCTGCATCAAATCAAGTACACTAGGGACTTGTTAAACAAGTACAATATGTCTCAATCCAAAGAAATCAAGACTCTTATGAGCTCTACAATTTCCTTAGATAAGGATGAGTCTGGTAAGAGTGTCAATGTGAAAGAGTATAAAGGTATGATTGGATCATTACTTTCTCTTACTGCTAGGATACCAGATATCATGTTTAGTGTATGTATGTGTGCAAGATTTCAAGCCGATCCAAAGGAATCACACTTGACTGCTGTGAAGAGAATATTCAGATATCTCAATGGTACAAAAGACTTGGGGCTTTGGTATCCAAGACATTCTAACTTCTCTTTGCATTGATTTTCAGATGCTGACTTTGCAGATTACAAGGTTGATAGGAAAAAGAACTTCTGGAACTTGCCAATTCATTGGATCCTCCTTGATCAGTTGGCATTCTAGGAAACAAAACTCAGTTTCTTTATCAACAGTTGAAGCTGAATATATATCTGTTGGAGCATTTTGCTTACAAGTGTTATGGATTGCTCAACAGATGAGAGATCTTGGATTTGTTTTCAAGAGCATACTAATCAAATGTGACAATACCAGTGCAATATCTATTACAAAGAATCCAGTTCAGCATTCAAGAACCAAGCATATTTCTGTCAGACACCATTTCATCAGAGATCATGCTGAGAAAGGTGATATTGTTCTTGGATTTGTTTCTACTAACATGCAACTTGCAGATATCTTCAATAAACCATTGCCAAATGAAAAAAATTCAGCTCTAAGACTGGAATTAGGCATGCTAAATAAAGAAACATTGGTTTAGGGGGAGTACAAGGTAAGGAAGGTAAGTTATTATGTGTTTCAAAGATTTGAACTGATTTTCAAAGCCTTGAAAATCCTTTCAAAGATTTGATTTTACTTGTTTTAGTATAGCATCGTTTCAAGACCTTGGAAATAAGTCTGATAACTGGTTAGTGAATAATTCTTGGATCATTCAGTATTGGGTGCTATCTTTGTAGATATTTTCTCAATATTTCCCTACCTTTTTCAAAATTATTTTTCAGCCAAATACCCAATTAAATTATTTATTTCCAACGGCTTCAAAGATTTGAATCTTCTCTGATGATTACAAATCTTTTGAGGTCAGAGAGATTGCAATTTTCTTTTCAAACACAAACTCTTTCAGTATTTATCTTCTTCTCTTCTCCTTCACTCCGTATCAAATCTACCTCTCTCTACCCCTAATGAGCACTTAGAAGAGCCTCAGACAGAATCAATATGGCCGGAGTTTCAAAACCTAGTTCACAGAAGAAGAGAAAGACAATTGAAGATGAAGTTCAAGAAATTAGTGGAGACTCAGAACCAAAGGATTCTACTGATGATGAACTAGAGTCTTTACCTTCCAAGAAGATGGAGAAAAAGGACCAGTTTCCAGTAACAAGCAAGAAGAAAAAGACCACGGTGACTATGAAAGAAAAGCAGAGGGAAATCCACATTGGAAGCCCTAAGAAGGACAAGAAAAAGGCAGACTCAGGGATGAAAGGAAGAGGTAAAGAAATCCTCATTCCAGACTCAGACTCAGATACTACTTCAGGCTCCTATGGAGTGTACTCTATGTCGAAAAAAGGAAAACCTGAGAAAGATCTTCCAGAAGCAGATACGGGAAAGAAAGATAATCACAAAATTTCCTCTGCACAACAGAAGAGGATGGTTATGAATAAGAAACTGAAGCATGGAAGAAAAGCCTTAGAAGGACTCACCTTCCTGTTCAACAGTGTTAAAGAGAAAATTAATTCCTTTATTGAGGAACTTGATGCAGTTACTACAGAAGAGTAACAAGCTACTGATGAAGACAATGAGGAAGAAGAGGGAGATCAGGATGGAGATGAAGATCCAACCCCATAATCTTGCCTGTTCTTTCTTTCTCATTCTCTTTTTAAGTTCACTTTTCTAAAATTTCCAGACTCTGATCCAACATCTTCTCATTCTTTTTGATGAAAGTCAAAAAGGGGGAAAAATTAGGTTGTTTCTATTTCTGTTTAAGTGACCTATCTTTTGGTCAGAAGGATTATTTGAAACTTATGTGTTTTTGTTCTGCTTTAGTTTATTAATAAGTTGGATCTTTTGGAATTAATGTGTTATTACTATTTTAACTTTGTGCTAATTAGTATCTTTTGCAGAAACTAAGAACCAAACAGATAAAAGGTTTTTTCTTTCATCAAGGGGGAGATTGTAAGGTCACAAGCTTCATGTACTTGAAATACTTAGTTATTTCAAGGCATTGAACCAGTTTCCAAAGCCTTGAATCGGGTTTCACATGCTTGAGCTATTTCAAGGCCTTGAACCAGGATTCAAACCCTTGAAACTGTCTGACCTGTATGCATGTTCTAAGGGGGAGTTTTTCTCAACTCTTCTGATCTAATTCTATCTCTATCACCCCTATGCTTGATGTGTTACTATTTTATGATGAAATACAAACTGTTTTGATATATCTAACATCATTTAATTCATTTGTTTGACTCAGTTTTGCAGAGAAATTTGATTTCCTAATTTGGGAGGATTGGTTTCCTAATCTGGCTTTTGCAGGAAAGGAAACATTAAGAGAAGATGATTCTGTGATCAATCAGAGACTCATGAAAGTTTCTCAAATTGTTTAAAGACAAGATCACAACAATATCTCTTAAGATCATGATCAACTATCCGTCTGAGAAGGCTGTTAAGAGAGTCAAAGTTTGTTGCCTACAAAACAGGAAGTTGTTGATGAAAATCAGGGAAGATTTGCAGAGCCTCTAGCTGTATAAATAGAGCTCATTTGGAGCAACAAGAGACAACACTCAACGGGCAAAAAGAGAGACTCATTTCTGGATTGATAAGCATCAAAGAAGTTCATCTTCTTACAATCCAACTCACAGAAGATCATGCATTCTTCACTGCAGTTCTACACTTTAGTGTTCTTCTGTCTTGTGCTTTATTTGTAGATCATTCTTGTATTACTTCTATCTTTCATTCTCAAGGATTTTTCATAGTGAATAATAGAGAATTCTTAGTTAATCAGTTAGCTAGAGCAGGTACTAGATAGGTTAGAGGGAACCACAAGCTGTACCAAAGTAAGGCAACTCTCTGTGCTTGAGATCTAGGGCTTAGCTTTTGATTAATAAGAATTTAGTTGAAAATCCTCCAGGAGAAGATCCCTGAGGTAGAGACGTAGGTCCAAGTGGACTGAACTCTATAAATCACTTGTCTCTTGCATTTACAGTTCATTTACATACTCGGTTTTTAGCATTCAAACTAGTCTGTTTTCAAGGGTTTTAAACTCTTTTAAAGGCCTTGAAAAATACTTGTCTGTCTTATTTCAAACTGTATTTATTTTCAAAGGCTTGAAACTGTTTCCAAGGCCTTGAACTTCACTGCTTTTCATAGAAACTCTTCTCCTCCACAAGTTTTGCAAAATATTGGCATACTCGATTCAATCCCTCCCCCTTCTAGAGTATCTGTGCTGCATATCTATCTGCATACTCTCCCTTTCAGTAGTTATTGGGTTTCCCCAAGATTTGAACTCAAAACCTCAAGGTAAATGCCTAGATTCTTAAAAGTACTAACCCGACCAACTCAACTATACCCCTTAAGATCACTAGTACTTAGTGCATGTTCGGTAGCGCCAATTTTAATCCCATTGGAATCGGCCTCATTTTAACCATCTTGTTTGTCATGCCTGCAAATTTTAATTTGATAATCTGCAGATTAAAATAATCTATGTGCAATTGTAGAATTTCCAAAATTAGGGATTATGCTGCTGAAAATCTCTGAAAAAATAATTTTTGGTTTTTTTTTGCATTAACATAATCACAGTTCGGTTATAAATATGTGTATTCAATTGCTTGACTTTATAGCTCCTTAATTTTGTCAAATGGATCAAGTTAGTGATTTTCACTTAATTATTATTTTTTTAGATTATTCTCAGATGATTATTGATATTTTCAGCTGCTACCAAACGGGCCCTTAAAATAAAAAAAATAGATTACGCAAACAGTCTGATAGTGTTATTAAGGGTTAGTTTGGTAATGCTGTGGCGGTTTAGAAAGCTGATTTATAAAAAGCACTGTGAGAAAACTGCGGAAGGAATCTACACAAAAATTGTTTGGTAAACTCCGTATAAAATCTGTTGTGAAGAAGTACTTTTGACATTCTGTGTTTTTTTTAGAAAGACATTCTGTGTTTGGTAATTAGTGTTTTAGACTTTTTGTTGATGTCAAAACGACAATTTCAGAGATGATAAAATAAATAGTACTATTACAATAAAATATTATTAATATTTGTTAATGAATAATGTTGTCAAATGATAAATTAATCAAAAAGCAGATCGTAGAATGTAATCTCTCCCCTGTTTTTCAAAAGCTGATGAGGAAAAACAGCAAAAAAAAACTTTACCAAACACAAAAATACCGTTTTTGAACTAAAAAAACAGCATTCTAAAAAAACAAAGCAATACCAAACATGTTCTAAATATTTGTCCCATTTGAGTAAAAGTTTAAAAAGCACAACTCTTATTTTAAAAGGCACCACTCTTATTTGTGGACGGAAGAAACTGTAGAGAGATGAGCTGGCGAATGGCCAACTTGAAGCTAGGAGTGACATGGCACTAATACAGTTGTAGTAGTACTGGAAGCTTGATCCAGCTGGGTGTTCTTTTCTTGCCTTAAAAATGCGTGCCTCTATTAGGCTATGGCTATTAGGTAGTGTGACTACCCCCATTTCTCACTTGTAACCAGTTGTAGAACTACAAGTACCACCATTATTCCAGTGTAGTGCCAGCAGTTGAGTCCTTGCATGTATTATTAAATGTATTATTTAAATAGAGCGCGTCATATCATGTGTTTCTTCACCTAGGATACCAATTTCACTTGACTTTTTAATTTACCACCCCAGAAGCCAGTGCTACTAGTAGTACCACTCGGTTTCTTCTCTTTCTATCCATTTGATTTTTTTGAGTCGTATTTGAATTATTTTGATAGGGTGATTTGGATTACAAAACGATATAATTTTTTGATTTTACTCTACAATATTATAAAAATATTATAAAAGAATTCAACATATTATTGTTCAAATCACCGGATCAAAGCGACTCAATAAATAGTAACAAAAGTCAATTTAGATAGAAAGAAAGGAAACGGAGGGGTACTCCAGCCCACTTCCCTATGCACATCCTCCTTAGTAGTCCAGCCTGTCAAATTCGTGAACACTTTTCTTTTCTCTGATCTCCTCACAACCCTCGTCCATGTCAGCACAAAATTCAACTTGTAGAGGGTACTTTTGTAAATTAGTCAGGCACAACCCATCCACCAGTTCAAGATCCTCCAACTGTATCTAAGCTGTACTCCTTTTTGTTCTCTACTGACCAAAGATTAGGAACGAAACTAAAGTAGTACTACCTCCGTTTCTTCTCTATCACACCGGTTTGACTTTTACCACTATTCACTGGGTCACTTTGACCCGATGATTTGGGTAGCAAAACGATTGAATTTTTTGATAATCTTTTCCTGGTGTTGTAGATTAAAAATTGCTCTATAACACGGTGAAAAAATCATCAAAAAATTTAATCGTTTTGCTATCTAAATCACCCGGTGAAAGTGACTCAGATACGAGTTAAAAAGTCAAACTGGTGCTATAGAGAAGAAACGGAGGTAGTATATGTAGTAATGACCTTTTATTCCTTTTTTAAAGTGCAACTCATGTCCTAAAAAAAAAGATAAATACTATAATAAAATTATGAAAATAAAAGTACAACTCAAAAAATCAACAAGAAACTGTTTTTTTTTTTTTTTTTTTTTGAAATGAACAAGAAACTGTTTTCTTTGGTTCTAAACTACATAAACAAGACTGATTATAAATTAAAGAGAGAATTTATTCCCTAAAACTATAAATAGAAAAAATTGTTTGGTCCCAAAGAAAGAAACAGAAAATTGCTGACCTTATTGACAAAAAAAAATAGAAAATTGTGAACCCTAATACCACCTTATTGACATACAAATCAATAACTGTCTTACTTAATTACTTTACTTTGTTTTTAAATAAAATTATTTTTAAATAAAAAAAACTTCAAACATAGTTAACTGTGTTATGTATTTAATTACTTTTACGAAAATATTGATTTCCCGAACACTTGCATTCATTTTGAAAGAAAAGTAATATTAGTGCCGAACGAGGCGGATCCACATACACAACAACGGGGGCTTTTAAAATTTGTGAATTTACCCTATTCTTTCTGCATATTATTCACTTTAGCCCCCACTCAAATTACCGGTTACACGTAATATCACATATCACGTAATAATCACATAGCACCGAATAGCATGCGAATCGAGAATAACAATAATATACGAATCGACACACATATATATAACACAAATCATGCTCATAAACCGTAAGCGATAATTATATTGTAAAGTGCATAAACCTCTACTGTTGCGGTGAACGACCTACTGGGCGCGAGCTCACCCCCTAATAGTGTTTGCAGGTTACGACGGACGGATCAAACGGTAGAATTGAAGTGATAGCTTTATTAGATTAGATTAAAGTTTGTTATTTGGTTTATTGTATCAGATTATTTGTAAACACATTCTTTTATGAAATTACTATTTTCAATCGTGAATCACGTACCACTGTATCGTATTTTATGAAGTAAATGAATAGTTGTTTATTGAAATACGATGTTCTATATGCTACCTGAGCTGGTGGCTCAGACGGTACCTGTTTGGCAGGCGAGTCTTTATTTTGGTACCCGCGGTGTTGATCCGCCAGGTGGTGCCGGTTGGATCGTCGTGCCGGATTGTATTGTCACTATTTTATCCTAAAATTGACCCCTGGTTTCCGGAGCGTCGCAGCATGGTCACAATAATCTCTTATTACTAGCTTTAATGCTTAAAATCTCCCCTTTGTGAATTTAGCTCTTACTAAGACAAAATTCTGGATTCACCCCTGAGTGCCTATACAAAAATCGTCTTCGTGCTCATGAAACACTATGTCGTTAGCTCAAGTGATAGAAAGTTGGAAGCACCTAAGGTACAAGTTCAACTCTGGTTATAGACAAAAACAATTTCTGAAAAAAAAAATGCGCGTCTTGGATAGTGCCGTTGGATATACTCTCCTCTCTCTCTCTTACTGGCAAAGAAAGAAGTAAAGAAATCGCGTCCTAGTCCGCTTTCTCCGCAACAGCTTCCCCATCACAAAACCTCCCCGTATAAATACCAACCCTCTCCTCCTCCATTCCTCACTCACTCACAATCCACAACTCAAACCCACTTCAATTCAATAGCAGCATTCAATCTTCCAACACTCCAGAAATGGCTTCAACCCAATTGTTCCTACAACTCCTCGTTGTACTCTCCCTCCTCAATCTCTCAATCGCCGCCAGAACACTCACCTCCCTCGTCCAACCAGACCAAAACCTCCTGAAATACCACAACGGCCCACTCCTCTCCGGCAAAATCACCGTCAATCTCATCTGGTACGGCAAATTCAAACCAACCCAGAAAGCAATCATCGCCGATTTCATCACCTCCTTGTCCTCCTCCTCCCCATCTTCCCCCAACCACCCCTCCGTCGCCGCCTGGTGGAAAACCACCGAGAAATACTACCACCTGACCAAAACCCACCGCAAATCCGCCTCCTCCGCCCTCTCCCTCACTCTCGGGAAGCAGATTTCCGACGATAAATACTCCCTCGGGAAATCCCTCACCGAGAAGAGCCTCGTTGAGCTAGCGTCGAGAGGCGACTACAAGGACGCCGTCAACGTCGTGCTCACCGCCGCTGACGTCGCCGTCGACGGGTTCTGTATGAGCCGGTGCGGCACCCACGGGTCATCATCTTCTTCTTCTTCCAAGAATGCCCACGTTAAGGGAAAGAATTACAGATTTGCCTACATCTGGGTTGGGAACTCGGAGACTCAGTGCCCGGGTCAATGCGCCTGGCCCTTCCACCAGCCGATTTACGGACCCCAGAGTGCGCCCTTGGTGGCCCCCAACAACGAGGTCGGTATCGACGGGATGGTCATTAACTTGGCTAGCCTTTTGGCTGGGACAGCTACAAACCCGTTTGGAAACGGGTTTTATCAGGGCTCAGCTGATGCACCTCTTGAAGCTGCATCAGCTTGTCCCGGGGTTTATGCCAAGGGTGCGTACCCGGGCTATGCGGGTGACTTGTTGGTGGACCCGACGACGGGTGCTAGCTACAATGCGAATGGTGCGAATGGAAGGAAGTATTTGGTTCCTGCTCTGTATGACCCTGCGACGTTGTCTTGTTCGACATTGGTTTGAAATTGCAGCTTACACGGGGTCTCTAGGATTAATGTATAACAATGACATAAGAAAAAGCTAATGTAGCATAAGAGTGTTGTAGTAATTCAATTCAATTCATTCGTTTGTCTACGGTTTTTTTATAAAGGAAAGAGCAAATTGCTTTAGTTTGCTTTCACATATGATGTTCAAAGAGTTTTCAATACTTTTTTTTGGTACCACATGGGAATTACAAAAGAAGTACTGCCTGCTGGCAGTGCGCATATACATATTGAGAAATGCTCGGAACTAGGCCATTCAATGGTCGGTTCTGCCGGAACCGACCTGCAACTGACAACTCAATACCTCACCCACCCAAATAAAATTCGACCTAAACCCTTAACACAATATTGAAGAAGAAAGAAAATGAAGATGAAAACCATTCCATTTGATTAATGATGTATCTGTGAGTATATATACACCATTACAACTGTCAATAGCTCATCTAACCACTCTAACAAACATAACAAATTGTTTCCTGATATTTACAGAAATTACCCCTTAGCTTATCTCATATAAATGCATCACACCCCCTACTTTTCTGTTTCCTTTTGAATAGAGTCCAAATTGTGCACACCAAGTTTGGTCTTGAGAAATAGGAACTGAGAAGCTGGCAAAACTTTGGTGAAGATATCCGCAGTTTGATCAGAGGAAGAGATGTGAGCTATGGTGATATGTTTGCCAAGCACCTGCTCTCTTATGAATCTGTGATCAATATCAATATGCTTAACTTTTGAGTGCAGAACTGGATTAGAGGCCAGAGCAATTGTAGAAGTATTGTCACACCAAATATGAGGAGATAATGAAGAAGAGATGTGCAAGTCTTTTAGCAGAAACTTGAACCACTTGAGCTCAGCAACTGTATCTGCTAGGGCTCTATATTCAGCCTCAGTGGAAGATCTGGAAACAGTGTCTTGTTTCTTGGATGACCAAGATACTAGATTGCAACCTAAGAACACACAAAACCCAGTTGTGGATCTTCTGGAAACAATATCACCAGCCCAATCTGCATCTGTGAATGCAGTGACATTAAGAGTTGTATTGGGTTTAAAATGCAATCCTTGTTGCAGAGAACCCTTCACATATCTGAGTAATCTTTTAAGTTCTTGAAAGTCAACAATTCTTGGAGCATGAAGATGTTGGCAAAGAGAATTAACACCAAATTGAATATCTGGTCTAGTGATAGTCAGATATTGAAGACTACCAACAATGCTTCTATAAAAAGAAGGATCATGAAAAGGATCCAAAGAACTAGGTGGAACAGACTTGTACTTATATGATTGAGGAGTGTCAAGAAACTTACAATCCTGCATTCCTGCTTTGCACAGAAGATCCATGGCATATTTCTGCTGATGAAGAACGAGACCTCCAACAGAAGTTCTTTTTTGAGTTCTATACCAAGAAAGTAAGATAACTGACCCAAATCCTTGAGAGCAAAGGTCATATTCATAGAAGCAAGAAGATCATTAATCTCTTCTGGATGAGAACCATTGACCAAAATGTCATCAACATATACCAAACAGATAGTAATGTGAATCCCAGTATTTTTGACAAATAAAGAAGCATCTGCACTGCTGAGAGAAAACCCTTGAGACTGAAGAAACTGAGAGAACATAGAGTACCTGGCCCTGGGAGCCTGTTTGAGCCCATAGAGAGACTTGTGGAGATGACATATAAAAGTGGGATGTTGAGGATCAACAAAACCAGTAGGCTGAGTCATGTATACTTCTTCATTAAGTGTTCCATGAAGAAATGCATTTGAAATGTCCGTTTGTCTAATAGGCCAGCCAAAATGAAGAGCCAGAGTAAGAACTACTCTTACTGTTTTCTGCTTGATAACTGGACTAAATGTCTCATCAAAGTCAATGCCTTCTTTTTGATGATACCCCTTGGCAACCAATCTAGCCTTGTACTTAGATAAGGTGCCATCTGCATTTTTCTTGACCCTGAAGACCCATTTGTGGCCTATAGTCTTTCTGTGAGGTGGGAGAGGTACTAGAGTCCAAGTATGTTGAGCTTGAAGAGCATTGAATTATTCTGACATAGCTTGTTTCCATTCAGGAATATGACATGCTTCACTATAAGAGGAGGGTTCTGTAAGAAGAGATACAGAATAGAGATGATATTTGGGATTAGGTTTGACTATGCCACTTTTTAGTCTGGTGGTCATAAAGTGGGGTTGAGGAGCTGATGGTGGTGAAGGTGATGAAGAAGAGAAAGATTCAGGTGGAATGGTGGAAGTAGAAGAAGATAAAGGAGAAGAAGGAGTTGGGGAAGATAAAGCTGAGTTATGAGTATGAGGGTGAGAGTAATGGGGTGCTAAAACAGGATGAGAAGAAGATGCAGGGTTGGGGTTGAATAAGGTGGGTGTGCACAAGAGAATCCGGCAGGGAGAACTCTGTGTACACCAAGAGCAGAGGATCGGAAATGGCACAGGAGGAGTTGGGTTGTGTGTAGGGAGAGAGTAAGGCAGTAGTAATGTCTGAGAGAGAGACACTGGTTTGGCAGAGCTTCCGCGTATGTCTGGTGTGTCCCCCTTTGTATGGAAAGGTTAACGTCCTATATATAACAGAGAATGTGACCGTTGTAGTGTGGTTAATGCGCCCATCAATGGCGGCTTAATTAGCTTAACCACAACGGCACGTTCGTCCGCATATATAGGGACCGTTACAGCACGTTATGCGCGAATACCGGAACCGTTATGGGGTTGACCGGATTTGACCGGATTGACCGGGTTTATGGAGCTCGTGCCATAAATCTCTCAAAAGCAGTTACTAAAGGTCGCGCGCGGGCTTGGCTCGCACGCGACAGGACTTACTCTAGCCTCCAAACCACTAAGTCCCTACAAGTCCCTTGCAGTGGTATGCGAGGGCCCTGTCTCGCAGCCCCCACATGGATAAGCGGTGCTGGTGATCCAGTGTGTGTGGAGCACAATATGGTGTGCTGGATGATTGCCACATGGCCAAGATCTGTCAGCTCAGAAAGCACTATCTACATTAGCCCCCTTTCTGCGCGTGAAGACTCATAGCCGGATAGACTTCCATGCGCAGAAACCAACGTACGCGTCGCCACCACGCACCAATTCAAATATGAGTAAGTTCAGCCCCCGTGCGTGACATTATGACCTAAAACCCCTAGAGTCGTGCCGTTTGGCCTTTAGGGTTTTAGGCGTGACGTCAGCTTGTCCTGTGATTGCGCGATTCGACGGTGACGGTTGCGATTCGACTACTGAAAGGACGCAACCCTTCATTGTTTTTGGATAAATACTCTGTACTCTCCATTATTGCAAAGCATCACTTCTTTCTCTTAAAGTGAATGATACCCGGAAGTCTTCAAGAGCAGATTCAGATAATCAATCACCAGTTCAAAATCGCAAATCGTCTTCTTTAATTGTCTGCATCCAAGCAAGCTTTACAGAAACAAGGTTGGCCTTGTTCTATTTTGATTTAATATGCTGATATATGCTTTGAACTGCGTTGGATCTGCAAACCCGTGACATATTATCCGCTGAAAACTTATGAAGAAGCTCACAATCTTTGAATCCAATTTCGATTTAATCCCCCAATGATAAGGACCTTAAATGTAGGGTTTTTGAAATCCCTGATAATGCAAACGATTCCAATCTCTAATTTCGGAGATTGGTACCCGACTGTTCATCTTTCTCCAATAGATCCTGAATCTTGAAATTCAAACTGAAGTAGTGTGCATATTTCTCCCCCCTTTTTTCTTGCTTTTTCGCAGGAATGGCAAAGACAAAAGGAACTAGACCCACTAAGGAGGACGAAGAAATACCTGATCTTCCGCGGGCTCTGTGGCGAAAAGCCCCCTATCTGGGTGGCAAAGACTTCTACCATGCTAGGGTTAAGGCAAAGAAACTGCCAACCCCTGTCCCTGGTGAAGGATTGCAAACATTAACCCCTCCAGTTAACTCGGCCTTGCTCGAATTGATTGGCTCCGAAGACGTGGTTCGATTGGGAGTCGAAAATGGGTACTTCCCGTATACTGCGATTTCCACCCAAGCTTTTTTTCAGAAATTGGACTTCATGGATGAGTGGATCAACCATGTATTGACTCATCACGCCATGACTCTAAAAGATGCTGGCGTATACTTCGCAGTTCGTGCTATGAAGGGTGCTGCCGTGAAGCTGGACAAGTCCATGCTTCTAAACCTTCTTTCCCGCTACTCGCCTGCGACTCACACATTTCATTTTGCCGAGTTCGAGGCTGCCCCCACGCTCGAGGATGTGCACATGCTGTATGATCTGTCTCCCGTGGGCGAGGTGGATCCTTTGAGTCCCTTGAGAACGGAAGTGGAGATTGCTTTGTACAAGCAGATGGAGGAATGCTTGTCAGAAGTAAAGAAAATTTCCACCCGGTGGACCACTACAGAAGTCCTTCCTGACTGGCAGTTGGTCGACACATCTGTGAAAAACACTTGGAAAAAGTGGGTGCAATACTTTTTCCGTGATTATGCGAACAGCAGCATCACCAAGAAGCTTCTGAGTCAAAACCCGAAGGCTAAGAACTATGTGAATGGCAAGGGTTATCACTTGACCCTATGCGCCTTCCTCTGCGCCTGGTTGTCGAGGTACTTAATCGATGGCCACCCGCATGATGGGGTCTTCTATCACGTGCTGCCTCTTGCTGTGAAATTGGCCCTCGGCCAGAAAGTCGCACTTGGACCCTTGGTCTTGGGCACGCTGTACTACAGGCTAGATCAGCTGGTCGCGGCAATGAAGGAGTCACGTGGTCGCCTCGACATACTGACTTACATTAACATTGCCTTCTTGACAATGTGGGTCTTCGAGCGATGGCCTTCCTATGCCCCAGTTGCTTCTAAGCCCAACAAGTGGTGTCTCCCAGGTGCGGAGGAGGAACGTAATAGCGGCAGAGCTGCGAGGTGGTTCGGCACTAACTCCCCCAAGTGCGTCTGGAGCCTGATATGCGACAATTGGGAAGAGTTCATAGCCAGGCCCTATGCCATGCGCATTGAGAACGTGCGATGGTTTCCAAAACTGTATCCTTATAAGGGTGTTGCCTTCTCAGAAGAGCTCCTTTTCGAAGGTGGCGAGTATTTCCACGAGCGCTATCGCGAATTCTTTTGCTGGTGCCTGAGAGGCTCCCTTCCTGCTCTCGCAGAGCATGTTCGCGAGCTCGTGCCGAGGTACGTGAGGATTACCGTGGATGTTGATCCCACTCGCGTTTCTCCCCAATTCGGCTTCGATGCAGTAGCACCATCAATCTGGCCGCAGTCTATCATCAGAGGCTGCTATAAGCGTTTATTGTCTAAGGAGTGTAAAACAATCTTGATGAGCAATCTTCCCTTAGAGCAACCTGCAGGTAACCGTGAAGGCGGCTGTTCCAAAAACTGGCTCGCATACTAGAACGCCCAGCAGACAAGGTTTGAGACGCAGTCGATCCCTCAGCCAAGCAGAGCTCCTGTGATCAAAAGGAATTCTTTCCCTTTTCGTCCCAATTGTAGCCTGGACGAGTCTGAATATGGTTGCTATTCATTGCTGGATCGCGAGAACCATCTGTGTCCCTCCATCATTTTAGATGAAAAGATCGCCACGGTTAGAAAAGGCGATTCGCATGTCATCAGATATAGCGAAACTTTTGCTAAGGTAAGAAACTTCTCTTGCATGCGCTAAGCTTCTTTACTTCAATATATTGAAAACTTTATACTACGCTTCCTGCTGTAGTGCCATGTGCGGAGGTTTGCATCTGGTGAGCGTTCCAAATCGCTGGTTACCACCATTGTTACTGCAAGAAGGCAAGGACAGCCGTTTCGGCTGGCATCGAGAATGGATCCCGTGGTCGAGACCAGGATTCGCGAGATCATAAATGCTTTTGCTGATTCGCTGATAGACAACACTCCGGCTTTGTCTCCCCCTAGGGATGATCCGTCTCCTCCAGCGACTGCTGCGCCAAGAGCGAAGAGGCCCAGGCAAAGGGGAATTACAATTTCTTCCCCTAGAAGCGCTCCAACTTCCCCTCCTGCGAGGTCCCTTTCTGCCAGGGATAAAGGTAAAGGTCGCATGACCGGTAAAGCGCGGAAGGAGCTCGCAGTGGAGACCTTTGTTCCGTTCGGCCAGGAGGAAGAAGAGGAGAGGCGGGAGCCAAGAGAAGGAGATGAAGAAGAGGAAAGATTTGAAGATGTGAGAGACAGAGAGGGAGATGCGATGCATGAGGAAGAATCAGGAGGTATCTCAATCGTACTTCTCTTCTCATTATCTTAACTCTTTTGCAATCTGGTTTGAAAAAATTGTTTCTTCGCAGATGATGATGATGAGACCATCAGTGGCCTTTTGGCCAAGATGCAGAAGAGGGGTTCTCATTCTGGTGTTTCCGAGGAAACCATAAGCGAGGACATTCTTGCCGAGTCCAGGAGAACAGCCGCGGAAGCTGCTGAAAGGAGAAGAAAGCGAGAAGTGGAGGAGCTCGAGCGCATGAAGCAAAGGAGCCTAGAAGAACAGCACGTCGACGAACTAGTGCATCCAACTTATGAGGAAGATGTGCTTCCCGAAGAGGTGGCTCCTCGAGTTGAAGAGGAGGATGCGGCTCCAGAAGAAGATGCGGCAGCTCTAGAGCAAGCCCAAGCAGATTTTGAAGAAATCGCAGGTGGCAATGAAGGTGAGATTTTTAATCTCGCAGTAACTTATCGAGATGTTGTTGTTGGTGCTCTTAAGCACGGTGTGTCAAAAGCTGACATTCGCCGTTGGCTAGTAGGCAAGTGCGGTGAACCCTCAGGTAATCATTCGAGCGATATGTGTGAACTAGGCTTTTGCAACCCAAACCTAATCATGACTGGTTTCTTCGCGCCCCAGGTCACGCTCACCTTAAAGACATTCTTAATGAGGACACATTAATAGGGCAAGGTTCCACGTCCTTAGCGTATGACGAGGATGCTGCAATCCCACCTTCGCGTGGAGGTGCTTGCTCTTAGCTTATCAAAGATAGTAAAATAATATATGATACAAGGTTACCTCACACCATCGTATTTTGTATTGCAGGCAATGCTGATGAAACCGTGTTGGAGAAAAGGAGTCAACCTTCTGCGTCCTATGTCCTGGTGCCGAGTTCTCATACCGAGAAGCCCCTTGAGGACGTCATCGAACTTTCTGATGATGCCGAGGCTGACACCGTATTGATGGAGGAGGATGCCCATGCTGGTGGTGAGGAAATAGGAACGAACACTGCTGATGCCATCGCACCTGAGGGTATCCCACCTCAGGCTGCAGCTTCTGTTGCCACCATGCCTCCGGCAATGACTGAGCCTGCGACATCTCTTCCTGCGTGGAACTTTTGGGGTTCGCAGGTCGGGGCTGCAATCGCACCTGGTGCGGATTATACTCTTCCCCCCAACTATGAGGAGTTAGAGCTCGCAGCTGATAGAAGAGCAATAGAGCGAGGACACTCTTTAACCACCCCGGCAGTGCGCATTCCTTCTCTGCGCGAGATCTTAGAAGGAACTGGTATGTCGTGTTTTGCTGTTCGCATCTTGCATTCTTCATTTGTGAATTCGCCAGTATTACTTAGCTTTGACATTGCTTTAGGGTTGAAGCAAGCCGACGTGGACTGGCTAGTCCGGATGCGCCTCTCCTACCCCCAATCATTTGCGAGGTCTCTGGAGATAGGGCCCTTTGATAGGAGGCTATTTCTGACTAAAGCCATCTGGATTTTGGAGCAGCTATCCGCGGCCACACCTGCGACCATTTCTCCTCAGAGCGCGGAATTGCTTTTTGGCATGTGCCAAAATCTTCTCGCCAAAGTTCAAGGCAAGTTGGGCTTCGGTTTTCTTATCAAAAGATTTACCCTGATTCGCGTGGCCGTGACTTTGAAACGCGGCCACCAAAACCTCGCAGCTGAGAAGCAGAAGGTAGAGCAGCAAAGACAAAAGTTTGAAGAGGCTGTGAAGCTCTTTCATGAGATGAACGCCAAATACGAGCAATTGAAACAAGAAGTGGAGCAAGTGGAAAATCTGAGCCGTCAGTTTATGTTTATTTTGAAAAGTAGCAGATGAGTAGCTGAAACATTATTGTAATGTTGCTAGGGTTTCTCCTCCTTTTTTTTTTCAAAAAGAATTGAAATGCCCGTTTTGCCCTTTCCGGGATTTCCTCTAACTTCTCTGTGCATATCAATTTATGACGTCAGCAATTGATATTCTGCCTTGATTTTCGCGCTAATTGCTCATTAGATAAGCACGCTTTCCTTGGGAAGTCCATCCGAATCATGACCATCCGTCATTAATTAGGATACGCAACCGAATCGTCGTAGCCTTCAGTAGGGTAATTGATTGTTACCTCTTTTCAAGTCGTAAGTGATTGATCCTTACCTTCTTTTCAAATTCTGCTGACTCATCTTGGCAACTGAAGAGTCTTCACAAGGTCTATATAAACCCTGCCTTGTGCTATTTGGGTTCTTCATCCCAAAATGTGGTTTGCTGTGAGTCCTTATGACTGCTGGCTTCAACGCTTGTTTTTCGTTGATTCATGGCAGCTTCAAGTTGTGAAACCTGAGTTTGTGCTTTGTGCTATAGGAATAGTTTCCAAGATCTGCTTCATAAGGCTTATTGATCTTTATAACTATCATAAAGAAGATGCAGATAATACCTCATATTTGCTCGAAGAATCTTATTCGTCTATTATGTTTGCAGGTCATGTTTCCGGCCGCCTCCCGGCGAGGTGTAGCGCCGTACTGACCTTGCTACCGACTCGTAATGAACGGCGGAATTCTCCTCCAGCATGCCCGGAGGTTGATCATTCGCCACCACGTTCGTGAGCTCAGGGTGGCGAGCCATTGCGCTCATCTCCGTGGACAAGGAGCCCTTTGCCCGAGGAATGACTGCTCCCCTGTTTTGCACGGCCGCATACGCCGGAACAGGTGGTTCCTCTGACACATATCTTGATCAGACAGAGGCCTTGTCAGATCCTGAGATCTTGAACGTAGCGTCGCATAGGTCTTGTAGGCATGGCGGGCTGTGGGCTGTTCTTCTCTCAGAAACACCCTACTTGCTACAGATCTTTGGTCGCATATCTTTGTATCGCATAGCTTCTGCTAGGACCGTTAGGTCGATCCCTATCTAGTTGGGATTCCCCCGATGAGTAACTTCTGTTTGTAATTTACCTTTTAAATGCATTGTAAGCCATGTTGGCTGCGTAGTTAGTTTGAGCTGAGCTTTTTCGCTTGTAAGATGTTATCTGGACAGATGAATTGTAAATTCATTTTGACTCATAATGATAAATCGCCTTGTATGATTTGCTGTCTTATTACAACAAATTACGATTTCACATGCGTATTGGCAAATTTCGCCTTCTGTAGTTCTATATACACACTTTGCATTTGTGCTATGATTGGCTATCTATCGAATAAACTTGCAGATATGCTTTTCAGATCGTTCGAGATCATATTTGTGCAGCTTTGCTATCTTGGCAGATAGGTTTGTGATTTGCTTCAGATTCAAGTGCAGGCGCTATCTTAACAGATAGGCTTTTGTAGATCACTTAAGATCATTTTGCGTAATGCTGCTATCATGGCAGATAGACTCAAGAGATCATTTTGAGATCGCATTCGTGTAGTGCTGCTATCGTGGCAGATAGGCTCTTAAAAGATCACTTAAGATCATACTCTCATAGGCTGCTATCGTGGCAGATAGGCTTTTGGGGATCACTTAAGATCATATTCGCATAGGCTGCTATCATGGCAGATAGGCTTTAGGGGATCACTTAAGATCATATTCGCATGAGCTGATATCGTTACAGATAGGCTTAAAAGATCAGTTAAGATCGTGTTCGCATGAGCTGCTATCGTGGCAGATAGGCTTAAAAGATCAGTTAAGATCGTATTCGCATGAGCTGCTATCGTGGCAGATAGGCTTAAAAGATCAGTTAAGATCGTATTCGCATGAGCTGCTATCGTGGCAGATAGGCTTAAAAGATCAGTTAAGATCATATTCATGTAGGCTGCTGTCGTTGCAGATAGGCTTAAAAGATCAGTTAAGATCGTATTCGCATGAGCTGCTATCGTGGCAGATAGGCTTATAAGATCAGTTAAGATCATATTCATGTAGGCTGCTATCGTTGCAGATAGGCTTAAAAGATCAGTTAAGATCGTATTCGCATGAGCTGCTATCGTGGCAGATAGGCTTAAAAGATCAGTTAAGATCATATTCATGTAGGCTGCTATCGTTGCAGATAGGCTTAAAAGATCAATTAAGATCGTGTTTGCAAGGGCTGCTATCACGACAGATAGGCTTTCGCTAATAATGACAATGAAATAATCAAAACAATAAAGACAGCTAGAAGCATCAAGTTCTTCTCATTTGGGAGAAGTCTTTTTATTATAAAACTCTCGTATGGGAGAGATGAGATTACAATTCTCTCGTATGGGAGAGAAGATGTGCGAATCATAGCAATACAGAGCATAAAGCAAACGTTGTAACATAGCGCATATAATGAGAGGAGTTAAGGATAATACTTCTTAATCCAGCGCATGTTGACTGAGCTTGGGGTTGAGGTTGTTCCATGTAACCTCCGTATGCTGCAGTAGCCACTGTCAAAGACTTCTGTGACTTCAAAGGGTCCTTCCCAATTGGCTGCGAATTTTGGGTGAGCCGCCTCTCGCATGCAATGGTCAGATGCGCGCAAGACCAAATCTCCAACTGCGAAATCTCGACGTTGGACTGTTTTATTGTACGCACGAGCGATCCTTTCTTGGTATCGTTTGTTGGTCCTTTTAGCTTGCTCCCGCTTTTCTTCTAGCAGGACTAAGTCATGGTCGCGTTGATTGTCGTACAATGCATGGAAAGCCAATCTTGCAGAGTTAACCTTCACTTCCGCAGGTACCACAGCCTCAGCTCCATAGCATAAAAGGAATGGTGAGACCCCTGTGGGTGTCCTTGGAGAAGTACGGTAAGCCCACAGGGTTATGCTCAAAGAATCAGCCCACTTTTTGTGGTCATCTGCGACCATCTTGCTCAGAATTCTCAATAGCGTCTTGTTGGTTGCTTCTGCTTGCCCATTCCCCTTCGGGTAGTACGGGGTGGAGCATATCTGCCTGATGTTGTATTCTGCTAGCTTCGCAGCCACCTGGCGATTAACAAAAGGAGGGCCATTATCCGAAAGGATGGTGTTGGGAATTCCGAACCTGCATATGATGCTTTCTTGGATGAAATGGACCACAGCTAGCGCATTTGCCGTCTTCAGCGGTATCGCTTCTACCCACTTGGTGAACAACTCAGTCGCGGTGAGAATGAAGTGATTCCCGTGCGAGGTTGGTCGAATGGGACCAATAAAATCTAGAGCCCATGTGTGGAACGGCCATGGTGTTCCCAATGCATGTAGATCTACAGTAGGAGCGTGCACTAGATTACCTTTAAATTGACACTCCTGGCAGCGTCGTACTTTGGTGCGGCAATCAGCCTCCATGGTGGGCCAGAAATATCCAATTGAGAGGAGTTGTCTGCATAATTTCGCACCTCCCTGATGTTCCACCTGGTGAGAAAGGTCCATCACTTCATGTGCTTCCCTGCTGTCTAGACATCGCAGCAAGTTACCTTCATGGCCCCTTCGCCAAAGCAGATTTTCTTGCACCACATATCGGGCTGCTTTCCTCCTTAGTTTCTCAGCTTCTTTTCTTGATTCGGGTACAATACCCTGAGTGAGAAAATCAAAGAGTGGTTTCCTCCAATCCGCATCATCGTCGGTCAGAGCAATGAGTAAAGAGTCTTTGATCAGTGCGCAACTCTCGCACTTTCGTTGTATCAGTGCTGCGGCTGTTGACATGTCCGGCCAATGGATGCCATACCTCTGGGCTTTCCGATAGATTGACACCTCACTTTCCCGCAAGCATGTTGGTGAATCTTTTCTAATAGCAGTTGTCCCTCTTGCTCGGAGACGCATCGCATAAGTATACCGCCAGGGCCCTTGTAATAAAGGGTGTTGTCATGTATGCAATACCCCTTTGTGGATGCCCAGTTCTCGCTGCTCGTGCCTTCTGCGATGGCCCGTAAGATTGACTTTCTCCAATCCGCATCGTCCATGCATTCGTCATCGCACGCGTCTTCTGTCAACGCCGAGGATGTTCGCACTTCAATCGAGATTCTTGCAGGACATTTGTCCGTGCTGACCTTGAATCCCAAGGTAGCTAAAGCGTCGGCATGCCTGTTGTCCGCTCGAGGCTTGTGCTCGTACCTAACGTCGCAGAATTGTTGCACCAGTTTTTGTACCAACGTCCGGTAGGACAGTAGATTTATCTCCTTCAAACCGTACTCACCCGAGGCTTGTTTGACGATTAGCTTGGAGTCCCCCATAACCGTCAGATTGCTTACTTCCAAGGCCTTTGCCGCGCGAAGCCCCGCAATGAGGGCTTCATATTCTGCTTCGTTGTTGGTGACTGCGAAGTCAAGCTTTGCGGACATCTGTATGACTTCCCCATCTGGTTTGGTCAAGACTATCCCAATGCCTCCACCTTTCCTTGTTGACGAGCCGTCGAAATGGAGCGTCCAATAGGGCAACTCAACTGCATAGATTTCAGGTCCCTCCAATTCTTCTTCAATCACAGGCTCATGACTGTTATCGGGGAACTCTGCCAGCAAATCCGTCACCGCCTGCGACTTGATCGCCCGCGGTCAAACGCATGTGATGTCATATTGGGAGATGGTCATATACCATTTTGCCAATCTTCCCCCAGGAGCGGTGTGAGTCAGAAGATATCGTATGGGATCACTCTTTGTGACCACCACCACTTTGTGCGAAGCGAAGTAGTAGATGGGCCTTTCTTGACCCTCATACTCCTGAGCCAGAAGAGCTCCTATAGACTTCCTTGTTGACGTCAGATACAGCAAAAGCGATGACCCTAGATGAGGTGCGATCATTACTTTTGAAGATGTCAGCAGCTCCTTTAGTTTCCCGAACGCAGCTTCGTGCTCCGGAGTCCAGTTGTATACGGCATCTTTCTTGAGAAGATCACTGAAACAGAAAGTAATTTCGGCAATCGCTGGGATGAATCTTCGCAGATATGAAAGCTTTCCCAAGAACGTTTTCAAGGTACTCTGGTTATGTGGCGGAGCCATGCCAGTGATGGCTGATACTTTCGCAGGGTCAGGCATCTTCAGGGTCCATCTTGATCTGATTGTACCCACTAATGCCGTCCATGAAACTGAACATGCGATGACCCGCTGTCGAATCAATAAGTAGATCAATGTTGGGGAGCGGAAAATCGTCCTTGGGGCTGAAACGATTGAGATCCCGGAAATCCACGCAAATGTGAAGCTGTCCATTCTTCTTTACCACTGGCACAATGTTGGCCAGCCATGTGGGATGGTGATTCGGCTCTATGAATTTGGCATCCAGGAGTTTGACAATCTCCTGCTTAATCTTCACGTTGAGCTCCGGCCTGAAGCTTCTTGTGCTCTGCTTTACTGGCTTGGACCCCGGAATCACGTCCAACCGATGCATGGTGATGCTCGTGTCAGGCCGGGCATCTCATCATATTCCCATGCGAACACGTCCTTGTACTCGGTCAAGAGTTGTAGCAATCTTTTCTCCTCTTCGCTTGTGAGGTCCGCACTTAGAAGGACCGACCTCTTCTTTTCGTCGTTCGGGCTTAGGAATACCTCCTTCAGCTCTTGCTTTTGCGGTCTGGGTTTGTCTTCCATGCATTCGGGTGCTTCTTTGAGTTTCTCTTCTAGAGTGCTCGGCATTTGTATTTCTGTCTCCGCAACCTGCTCGATTTGGTTGATTTGCTCAGGGATATCCCCATGCCCGCGTGGGGACACCCCCGCGCACCTTCATATGCGATAGCATTTCTTCCCGTTGGCGTAGAAACTCTCTATCTCCTTGCCTTCAGGGTCATACTTTTCTATTCTTTTCAGAGTGTACACGTTCTTTCGCTGGTAGGCAATCCGCGGCGCTTCTTCTCGCGTGGGCGACTTTTCCTTGGCATCCTCTCTTGTCACCATCACTCCCGCAGGTGACTAATCTTTGATATCTTCCCATAGGGGTAAAGGAGTGGGATTGAATGGTCCCGGTGTGTGCTCATCTGCCATCTCAGTGAACCACACCGCCTCACTGAGATGCGCTTCATCCATGTTGAATGGATTCATCGAAGCTGGTATCTCGACTATTCTGTCATTCCAAATAGCTTTCATCACTTGGTGAGCTGTTGAAGGGACAGCATCAAAGCGATGAATCCAGGCTCGACCTATGATCATATGATACGTAGTGTTCGCATCTATGACATAGAACTTTGCTGAGCACTTGATTTTGCCGATCTGGATACCAAGGCGGATCCATCCTATCGTCATTCTGGAGTCGCTTCCGAATCCCATCAACGGGGATGGACGCTTGACAATCTTGTACTCTGGGATTCCTGCTAGCTTCAATGTGTGGAGCGAAACAACGTTAACTGCTGCTCCTCCGTCGACGAACGCTCTTTTGAACTCGACGCCATTGATGATAGCCGTCACATACAGAGGCCTCTGGTGGCTCCCATCATTTGTCTTCTTGTCGCTGGTGGAAAAGGTTATGATCTTTTCTGTAGAGCGAGACGCCCTAATGACTTTCCCCTTGGAGACTACAAGATCCTCCTCGTAATCTTCTGCTATCCTCAAGATCGCTTTTGTCATCTCCGTCTGGCATTTTTTTGAGAAGTTCATCTCGTCGAAGAACCTGCTGAAGCCGTGCGACCCTTTCATCCGGTCGGCACGCTCGTCCTCCGTGTCTATGCTGTAGTCTTCATCATCGTGGACTTCGGCAATGATGGGTAGACCATCCTCTGCGACCTCTTCCAGATCCACAATCGAGATCATAGCGACCTCTTTGCCTTTCGATTCTTGCTCCGCATGGGCAGGAAGTGGATTGTTGCGCACATCCTGCCTTTGGTCGCTGACAATAAGTTCGCCATTCTTCATCTTTTGGCTAAACACCATTCTGAGCTTTTTGCAGTCCGCCGTGGGATGCATGACCTTGCCGTGGTATTCGCACCACTTTGGGTCCCTCACCATATCCTTGGAGGGTGCCCTCTCGAGCAGCGGTAGGACACCGTCCTTGCGCCATTGCCTGCAGAGGTCGCTTGCTTCTTCCACCGAACATGGCAGAGGTGGTGCATCAAAGTTCACAATCTTTGCCTGCTTTTGGGGTGAGACCGTATTTACTTCAGCTTCGCGTCCCCTCTTGTAGCTGAATCTCCCGATTTTGAAAGTAGTACCGCCCGAGGATCGCTCAGGAGCGTTTCTCTTTTTCTGCCTCTCCACTATAGGTTCGATGTTCTTTGTGCATTCGATTAGTTTTGAAAACGTAGGCGTTTGCAAATTAATAAGCATACCTTTGTACTCATCTCGCATGCACTGCAGGCATATCTCTACGAGTATACTTTCAAGTATCACATCTTTGCATTCCAAGGACTTGGCCCTGAACTTCTTGATGAAGGTTATTCCGTCCTCCTCGCGCTTCTGATACATCCGCGAGAGGTGAATAATCGTCACCTTTTCCTCCATCTGGAAGAATTTGGTGTAGAACTTTTGGACCATGTCGTCCCAAGTCTTCACGGACCCGGCTTCCAGCGTCCTGTACCACTTATAAGCTACGTTTCCCAAGGATTTCGGGAACTCGCGCATCAACAATTTGGGATCGGCTCCATACGGCCCCATCACATCAATGAAATGCATGACATGTTCATGAGCGTTCCCATTGACGTCTTCGAACTTGTCCCATTTAGGAGCCTTGTACCCAACAGGTTTGGGCATGAGATAGATCTCTCGTGGGATAGGCGGATCGTTGTCTAGCTTCGGGATGACGGTATCAGCGAATGATTGGTGAGCCAGAATGGTGTCTATGCTCCGTTGCAGAGACGTCATACACTCTGGAGTGTTTCCCTCGGTAGCAGGAGGAGGGGTTGCTGCAGGCGGAGGCGACACATATGCCGCAGGAGGGTTAGGGATATATTGTGCATTCACATTACCCCATATTGTCGTTGGAGGAGGCAAGGGAAACTGCGAGGCCGGATTAGGTACCAAAGCCGGAGGCCGAGGAGTATGAACGGTGAGGGGCAACATTTGAGCTGTTGACCCTTGAATTGAGGGTAGCTGCGTAGTCGCCGGTGGAGTTTGCAGATTAGGGTTGGGTGGTGTGGTTGGCACTCCCAATCCTTGAGTGGTAGAGGCTCCTCCTCCCTGAGAGACGGCGGTGGCTGGTGCAGGGTTTGGAGCAAGAGTCCCCAAGACAGCCATGATCCGTTCTAGCTGCGCAGACTGGGCCTTGAGAGCCTTCCCCTAACTCTGGATGGTGGTGTCCAAGGCCTCTAGCGTCGGAGCTTCACCGATAGTTGTAGGAGTACGACGGATCTCCTCTCCCGAGGCGGCTTTGGTGGAAGGCGATTTGTTACTGACATCATCCTCCTGAGACATGGTTGCTTGTAATGGTAAGTTCACGTCGGGTTCACCAAAATGTGCACAAGAGAATCCGGCAGGGAGAACTCTGTGTACACCAAGAGCAGAGGATCGAAAATGGCACAGGAAGAGTTGGGTTGTGTGTAGGGAGAGAGTAAGGCAGTAGTAATGTCTAAGAGAGAGACAGTGGTTTGGCAGAGCTTCCGCGTATGTCTGGTGTGTCCCCCTTTGTATGGAAATGTTAACGTCCTATATATAACAGAGAATGTGACCGTTGTAGTGTGGTTAATGCGCCCATCAATGGCAGCTTAATTAGCTTAACCACAACGACACGTTCGTCCGCATATATAGGAACCGTTACAACACGTTATGCGCGAATACCGGAACCTTTATGGGGTTGACTGGGTTTGACCGGATTGACCGGGTTTATGGAGCTCGTGCCATAAATCTCTCAAAAGCAGTTACTAAAGGTCGCGCGCGGGCTTGGCTCGCACGCGACAGGACTTACTCTAGCCTCCAAACCACTAAGTCCCTACAAGTCCCGTGCAGTGGTATGCGAGGGCCCTGTCTCGCAGCCCCCACATGGATCAGCACGGCTGGTGATCCAGTGTGTGTGGAGCACAATATGGTGTGCTGGATGATTGCCACGTGGCCAAGATCTGTCAGCTCAGAAAGCACTATCTACAGTGGGAAACAAGGATTTTGATGCAGTAAGAGGTATTGATGTGTTGATTGATGATTGAACACTTGATGAGTATGGAAAAACATTTTCATAAAATTTAACATGTCTGGAATTATCACTTTGTGAGTAACAAGATCAAGACATCTACAGCCTTTGGTATTGGCACAGTATCCAAGGAATATAGACTTGGTAGACCTGTTTTGCAGTTTGTGTTCTGTGTATGGTTTGATACAGGGAAAACACAAACATCCAAATGGTTTAAGGGAGTGATAATCAGGATTTTTAGAGAAAAGACATTCAAAAGAAGATTTGTGATCTAAAATGTACTTGGGTTGTCTATTTATAAGGCAGTTGGCTGTGACTAGTGCATCAAGCCAAAAAGAGGAAGGTAATGTGGCATGATGGAAAAGAGCCAAGGCAGTTTCAACAAGATGTTGATGCCTTCTCTCAGCTCTTCCATTCTGTTCAGGTGTGTGAGGACAGGTTGTTTGATGAACAACACCCAATCCTTGTAAAAAGGAACCAAAGGCAGAGTTAACATATTCAGTTCCATTATCAGATCTAAAAAGTTGAATAGAGGTATGAAAGTGTGAACATAATTTTTAAAATGAACAAATGCAGCATAAGCATCACTTTTAAGTTTAAGAGGATAAATCCAGCAAAACCTAGAGAAGTCATCAAGAAACAGAATGTAGTATTTATGATGTTGAAAAGAGGGTAAAGGGGAAGGACCCCATACATCAGAGTTGATTAGCTGAAAGCAATGAGTACTAACAGAATTGGAAACAGGAAATGGTTGCTTATGCATTTTGGCAACATTACAAGCTTCACAAATGCAACTAGTGGTAGTAGGAAAGTTACACATCCTAGCTACACTGTTATAGCTACTGATAGAGGGGAGTCCCAATTTCACATGCCATGAAGAAGGAGCGGGGACATGATGCAGAACTGTATTTTGAATGGAAGGTGATGTAGGTTGATGAAGATGAGACATGGGGGAAGGCAGCAAGTATAGACCATTTTCACAAAGCATGAAAAGAACCTTCTGTGTGGTGTTTTCCAAAATAAGATAGCCCTTGGCATCAAAGAGAATGGAACAATTATTATCAGATGTGATTTTAGAGACAGACAATAGATTTGCAGAAACATAAGGAGAAAGAAGCATGGAGTGCAAATTTTGGGTGGATGAAGGAGAAAGAGAGAGTATACCATGTCCTGAATTGTGAATGGGCAATGTAGCTCCATTGCCAACTGAAACTGTATCAGAACCAGCATATGGAGCAGTCTGAGCAAATGCAGATAAATCTCCAGTGATATGGTGGGAAGCACCACTATCCACATACCCGGGTTTATGAGATGAACTAGCAGAACCTGATACCATGTTTGCTGCGAGGTAAGCTTGTTTTGATGGTTTGGAGCTCTGAAACTTGGTAGGATCAAGACGATACTAGCAGTCACGCGCCGAGTGACGAGATCGGTTGCAGATTTGGCAGACAATGGAGGATGCATTGTTGTACTGATTGTAGAGTGAACCTCCAGATGGTGAACCTGAAAATGGAGGTCGATAGGTACCTTATCCATGAAATTGAGGAGTAGACGAACCAGAACCACCAGGTTTTGAGGTGTAATTGTGAGAGAAATGATTTTTCCCAAATCGGTTAGGGTTAGGGTTTTTGTTGATGTGCATGGCGGAGAACATTTCTGTGGCTTCAATCAATGAGGAAGACAAAGCGTTTGTGGAATTGAGATGCAATTCCTCAGTGATTAAGAGGCTCTGGAATTCAGCGATTGAGATTGGAGATTCTCGGTTTCAGATTGTGGATTTGAACATATTAAATTCAGACGGAAGACCTCGAAGAATGAAGAGAATCAAATTCTCATCCGTAATAAATTCCCCAATCTGTGAAAGCTGATCTACAATGTGCTTGAAAGAATCTAAGAACACAGAAACAGATTTCGAACCCTTCGTTAATGTCAAGAGATGATTCTTGAGTTGATGAACATGAGAACGAGGCGATGATGTGAACCGTGTAGCGAGCGTGAGCCAAATTGCATTTGCAGAAGTCAAATGAAGAACAAGAGGCAACACAGATGGTGAAATTGAAGCAATTAAACAAGAACGGAGATGGCGATCAAAAATAAGCCAGTCACGGTGTGCCGGATTCGGAGAAGACGACTGCGTCGGAGTAGAAATTGTTGCCGGCAGCGGTGGTTCAGTTACGGCGGCGAGAAGATCGTTGGCTTCAAGAACGGTGACCATTTGTGCCTTCTAGACCATGTAATTTGTGGAGTCGAGCTTGAGCTGGACCAAGGATTTGAGATTTGCTACGAGGAAATGCAAACCAGAAGGAAGATCGGAGGATGATTCCACCATTGTTGAGGATGAGAAGCTCAAAGCAAGAGGACGACAAGAAAGAGACCAAAGCCGTGAGGCGATGGCTCTGATACCATAACACAATATTGAAGAAGAAAGAAAATGAAGATGAAAACCATTCCATTTGATTAATGATGTATCAGTGAGTATATATACACCATTACAACCGTCAATAGCTCATCTAACAACTCTAACAAACATAACAAACTATTTCCTGATATTTACAGAAACTACCCCTCAGCTTATCTCATATACATCTATCAGACCCTATTGGTTCTGGAACCGCCAAACCGAAGAACCAACTGTTTTTAATTTTCTAGTCAAAAGAACATTTTGAAACACAATTAAAAAGGTGTAGTCTATCAAAATCTATCTTTCTTTCTCTCCTCTCAAACGTGCCCCACTCTCTGTTTTTTCTCCTCCCTTCTCTCTCTCTCTCTCTATCAATCTGTTGACGATAGCTTCTCTTTCCAAATCTTATCTCTTGAAGATCTATTTGTGGTAGAGAAGAATTTTAAACTTTTAAGATATGAAATTTGTGTTTGTCGTTCCGTCTCTCTTGAACCGCGATTCTCATTTAGGTGAGCGGTCGCCATTTACAACCAGATCAACACATCTCCCTCTCTTTTCGATCATCTTTCTCTCAATCCCTCTCTGTCGAATTCGTTATATAAATCTCGCTACCTCCTCTCCGGAAATCATGTTATCTCTCCTACACCTCCCTCTCTTTCCGAACATTTTTTTCTTAATCTTTCTCCGGCGAGTTCACTTTTCTTATCGTGGGTAGTAACATATTTCCTCAAACTTGACATAGATTTTATTCAGAGAGAGAAAGAAAGGCTAGTTTATGCATGTTTTTTCATTGTCACAGAGAGGCAAAAATATGGATCGCGGTTCGCCAGCGGGTCTACAGGTCTGGTCCACCTTTCTTGCTTTTGGGTTTGGGTTTCATGGTGCGGTTCCATACGGGTCTAATTATCTCCGGGAGAGAGAAGTCGGGAGGTGCGCCACTGTGCATACCACTGCAACAGAAAGAGTGTGAGGTGCATCGTTCCATACTTCCTCCAAAATGATTTTGAGGCCTCTACAAATAGCCCAGATTTCAGCTTCAATAAAACCAATGAGCCACACTCCCATGTCTTCTCGAAGCAGTTTTAGAAAACGAATGCGGAACAAGAAGTTTGATGAACGAGGAACAAAACAAAGAAGAGCACAACAATTTAACGTGGTTCACTAATTTTGAGGCTAGCTGCGTCCACGGCCAAACAAACCCAATTTATTGATGAGAACTTGATTAAAGTCAACCACAATACCACACACTTGTTACTAGCCACGAACTACACGCATACATAGGACTAAATTATTAACTTGTCCCCAAAGCAACGTTCAAAGGTTACCTAAACCGAAAAGAAAACTGCCCAAAAATATGTGTAGCCCGAACCAGGTCGAACGACCTAGTACAGAGGTCGTACGACCTACTGTTGAACCCAAATTGGTTGCACGACCTAGTACAGAGGTCGCATGACCTACTACCAATCCATATCCTGCAACTTATTTCCCTTTTCTTCTTTTTTCGTTGCTTTTCAAATTCCAAGCTAGGGTTTGGATCACCAATTCATAATATGCAGGACACCATTTCCTTTGTTTCCACAAACAAGATTGTAGCTACGCTCACAATCAAGTCTTTTACGTCCTGCGCAAGGTTCCAGCCATGAAGAGTGTGGGATAGAAAGATTACAACTCTCATTATCGTAAATCTCTTATTTAAAATATTTAAAAATATCTTTGTTCATGGTAGTTGGAACAAACAGAATATACCCCAAAATTCACTTAAGCTTTTTGAGCATTTGATTGTTTCTATCTTTTCGTATCATCCAGAGAGTTACAATAATGAGAGATGTTATGACAAACCAGCTCACAAAAGATGTACCAATAAAGAAGAACACAAGGATTTTACATGATTTGCTCGCGAAAGACTCACTAACTAATTCTACGATGGGAAAGCACCCTTTTATTTCTCAAGATGAACAATTACAATGATTGTGAGAGAGTGGTGAGAAGAGAAGAAGAACACATATCTAAGATGGTGAGGAGATGAGGAATGAAGATCACCATCTTTGTAATATCTTGAAATTTTGAAAGTAGGATATTATTTGCATTTTACGTGACTTTGACATTACCTGTTAGCACGCTTAATTGCTATTGTATGCAGTGTAGTCGTTTCATTGTATAGTGGTTGTGTTTAGCTTCTATTACTTTAGTGAATTTTATGTGATTTAGTATCAAGATAGATGAACTCATAACTGCAAAACTATGATAGTTAAGCTCGTCCAGAAGTACACTGAAAGTCTTAATATCTTCTTTAATTGTTAAATTGAGGATAAAAATATTTAGGGAATTATTAGTACTAATCCATCGTTTAAGTGTTAATTAGTTTACTTAATCGTGATTAGTACATAATGACAAGTATTATAGAGTGTGTATAGCTTATATGGGTGTAAGTGTGTACCAGGAGACACGCAGGGTGGCACGTGTCACTACCTTAGCCCCTATCCTAGATGTTTGACACACAGCCCTACTGCGTGTTGTCATGTGGTAGTTTCTGTTACATGTGCGACATGTGTCTTATTGCAAGTCAGATGCTTCTAACACATGACCATGTTGTGTGTCATCATGTGGCACCCTCTCTCTGTGCGTGCGACATGTGTCTAACATGTGTCGCGTCCTAACCAATCTTTCCCTGCATGCATGCCACGTGTCCCTATGACGCATCACGACGTGATTGGTCGACTACTTCTATAAATAGGGTCCAGTGTTATAGTTGTTTCTCATTCCAGACTCGAGTTAGTTATTAATAAGTGAGAGAGAGAGAGATGCTGGTGTCAATCATATACTTGGATCTGCCGTTATTATCTCAAATTCGTTATCATATGCTATTATTGAGGTAGGGGTTATGCAGTTTACAATATTATTATCGCTTACGGTATATCCGCATGCTCGATGCTAAATATATATATATATATATATATATATATATATATATATATATATCCATCCGTTTCATGTTGTTATTATCTGTTCGCATGCTATTATGTGCTAAATTATTATTACGTGATATTGCGTGTAACATTCCACAATTATATTGTCTATTGCATTTCACCCTAGTGTTGCGGTGAACGACCTACTGGGCGCGAGCTCACTCCCTAACAGTCTTGCAGGTTACTACGGGCGGATCAGACAGTAGAATTGAAGTGAAATCTTTATTAAAGCTTGTTATCTGAATATTGTAATCGTTTATTTTTCATCACTTGTATAAAAGATCACTTTTAATACTGAGTGTCACGTACTGCTCTATCATCTCTTATTAAATAAATGAACCAACCTTTATTGAAGTACGATATTGTATTTGGTACCTGGCCTGGTGGCTCAGACGGTACCGGTTTGGCAGACGAGTCTTTGTTTCGGTACCAGCCGTGGTGAGTCGCAGGTGGTAGCCGTTAGATCGTCGTGCCGTTTTCTATGTATTAAAATAACACCGTGGGTTTCGGGGCGTTACAACATGGTATAAGAGCACGGTAACGCTCTATTTTGGGACGAAGGGATAATATGAGTTTATCAACGCTGTGTTTTCTAACTGATTTTGAGTTGAAGATCCGATGACATAGCTCTACCAAAGTGAGAAATGGTGTGGACTCAGTGCTTTGTTGTGGATGTTGAGTTGTAGACTCGGTTTATTGCTGATTGTGATATCATCTGATTAGAGATTAGGATTGTGAAATTATGGCTCCATGTGACACATTCCCCAAGTTGGTACGAGATTGTCAAAGTTGATGACTCAGGTACGTGACCGATTTTCAAATATAATCTCTCAATTTAATTTTAAATTTCGGGACGAAATTATTTTAAGTGGGGTAGATTGTAATATCTCAAAATTTTGAAAGTAAGAAATTATTTTCATTTTATTGTGAATACGTGACTTTGACATAACCTGCTAGCATGCTTAATTGCTATTGTATAGTAGTTTCGTTGTGTAGTGGTTGTGTTTATGGAGTTTCTATTACTTTAGTGAATTTTATGTGATTTAATATCCTGATATATGAACTCATAACTGCAAAACTATAATAGTTAAGCTCGTCTAGAAGTACACTGAAAGTTGATATCTTATATACTTTTTAAATTGAGGATAAAAATTTTTAGGAAATAATTAGCACTAATCCCTCGTTCAAGTGTTAATTAGCTTAGTTAATCTTGATTAGTACATAATGACAAGTATTATAGAGTGTGTATAGATTATATGGGTGTAAGTGTGTACCAGGAGACACGTAGGGTGGCACGTGTCACTACCTTAGCGCCTATCCTAGATGTTTGACACACAACCCTACTGCGTGTCGTCATGTGGTAGTTTCTCTTTCATGTGCGACATGTGTCCTACTGCAAGTCAGATGCTTCTGACACATAACCCTGTTGTGTGTCATCATGTGGCACCCTCTCTGTCTGCGTGCGATATGTGTTTGACATGTGTTGCGTCCTAACCAATCCTTCCCTGCATGCATGCCACATGTCCCTATAACACATTGCGACGTCATTGGTCGACTACTTCTATAAATAGGGTCCAGTGATATGATTATTTCTCATTCCAGACTCGATTTAGTTATTGATAAGTGAGAGAGAGATACTGGTGTTACTCATATACATAGAGCTGCTGTTATTATCTTAAATTCGTTATTAGGTGCTATTATTGAGGTTGGGGTTATGTAGTTTACAATATTATTATCGCATAGGGTATATCAGCATGCTTGTGTGTAACCTGCCATAATTATATTCTCTATCATTTCACCCTACTGTTGTGGTGAATGACCTACTAGGCGCGAGCTCACCCCCTAACAGTCTTGCAGGTTACGACGGACAGATCAAACGGTAGAATTGAAGTGAAAGCTTTATTATATTTGATTAAAGCTTTTTATCAGAATATTGTATTCGTTTATTTTTCATCACTTGTATGAAAGATAACTTTTAAAACTGAGTGTCACGTACGGCTCTATCAGCTTTTATTAAATAAATGAACCAGCCTTTATTAAAGTACGATATTGTATTTGGTACCTGACCTGGTGTCTCAGACAATATCGGTTTGGCAGATGAGTCTTTGCTTCGGTACCAGCGGCAGTGAGTCGCAGGTGGTAGAAGTTGGATTGTTGTGCCGGTTTCTATGTTTTAAAATAACACCCTGGGTTTCGGGTCGTTACAATCTTCTTGGTCTCTGGTTCGTCAGAGATGCTGGCTGCATCTGGTTCATCTTTACTGTCCTCGTCGTCACCGTCCTCGTCCTCTCTTGTTCGCTGGAGTATGTGGTTGACTCTCTCCGATTTGCCCCCATCTCTGGGTTCTATCTCTTTCTCTTCCTCTTCCCCCCTCTCTCTCCCTCTATTAGTAGTGCAAATGGGGGTATAGGTAGTGGGGTTAGGTATGTTAAAAGGTGTGGAGGGGTAGTTAGGCAAACTTACATTAAAAAATTGCCAAAATTAGCAAGGAAGAATTTGTAGATCTATAATTATTATAATTATTACTATTATTATTACTACTAAAATTATTATATTTTTTTGTTGGTTGATGTCTTCATGTAGTAATTGGGAAATTGTTTGATTTAAAAGGTGGATATATGTATGTTCATATGTATTTAATGATTATTAGTGTGTTAATATGCATTATATATAGTTAGAAAATTCATTTTTCTTGTTCAGAGGGTATGTGTTAGTATATATTCTAAAGTCAGGGGAATTGAAGTGCCTTTCAGAAATTCCATATCTTGGTGGCTAAAATTAAAAAGACGATATAAAGAAGAAAGAAAAATAAAGCGTTGTAGAAACCCTCCGAGCTCCATTGTTGCTTCTTCTATTTTCTTTAGGCGCATCGCCATAAGGAGCTTTCGACGTTCTTTTCCAGCTATCGTTAGTCTTATTTTTCCTCTTTCAATATGCTACAATCTTTGTAGATCAAACTTCTCCATGTTTTTCAGTCAATTTCCAGCTTATCAGTCAACTTTCAGTCACTCAGTCAAATGAAAGTATTTAATTGGCTGAAACTTATTATCTCGCAATCTTGTAGAAGGGAGCTAAGTGTCAAGTCTTTGTTTTTCTTCGTGCGAAGACAACTTTTCTGCAGATTCTTCTAATTCATGTCTTCGTCTTCAACGACCCAAACTTTTCGTCCGATGCCCGTTTTAGCTCTGTGACCCCCCGTTGGAAAGCTCCTCGAGTCTAATTTCAATTTCCACCGATATCACTTCCATCTTCATTATAGAACTCAAAATATCGTCAAAATATCCTTAATTTTCTCTAAAACATCCTGGAAAAGCAACTAAGCTTTTTGAAAAGCAAATAAGGACCCGAATTTTGACTCCAAACTCTGATGGATGTGTTTTTTGCACCTTTTGAGTCCTTTCGCGACGTCGAATTTGATCATGTAGAGAAATTCCCGTTTCCGGACCATTTTCTCGTTTTTCTCAATCATTGCCCAATTTAGGCGAAAACATCTAAAACGCGCTAAATTCGGCTTTCTCTTCTATTCCGAAGCTCGTTTCTTCTCTCCACTTGATTCCCGCATGTGTAATTCCTGTCAAACAACAACACGAACACTACCGCAAAGATCAAATGTGATAAATTATCAAAATCATACTCAAAACCACTAAGAAACGCCCGGATTTTACTTTAAATCTCAAAAACATCAAAAAGTGCAATTTCTTCATATTTTGGCTCGAATCTCGTCACTTTGCACCGAAACGCACGCAAATGACAATGTATTATTTACGTAGGATAACTCTTATGAAGGAATTATCAGATACCCCCACACTTGCCATTTGCGCGTCCCGAGCAAAGTCTCATCTACTGCATCTAAATGTCTATTAGCCATGCAACTAGACTAAACGACCCTAACATGACTCACGACACTACAATGCATCAAGATGATGCAGATGAAAATCTAGAATAGATCTTAAAACAAGTATTTAAAACACAAAACATCAAATTTCCCCCTTTTTGGCAAGAACATGCAATCTCCTTCTCATAATCTGAAAATCATCAAGCTTTCACTATTTTTTTTTTGAAATTCGCATACACGACGTAGCAAGAATTTGAAATAAAAATGATTCTATTCAAAAGATAGCTAAGGCGTCCCCTTTCTTCCACCAATTCAAACCAAGACACAAGCACTTACTAAGCTTCATTAGGTCTAATTCAGCTCAAATGTCATTGTAACCTTTCTTCGCCGAATCATTTGAGGGTTTCAGACCCTCTTAGCCTTTATTGCTTTTGACTACAAACTGTCCAAGTGAAGGGAGTCACAACTCCTGTGAAATAAAGGTTGAATCTAGTTTTCCTCTCTAGCTCAACATTGGGTTGTTCTCCTTATTCTTGAGCATTCGCTTTCTCTTATTTTTCTTTTAAGCACATATCTCCTATGTTTTTCAACCGTGAGCTGGAGAGTGCGGGCTTTTTCGGTTATTTCTTGTCACCACCGTAAGGAATGGCGGCGTACGCCCCCTCAAATTCACTTAGTCCAAGGCAACCGTACCACATGAAGCAACCTCTACAAGAAGGTCCACCCCAGATCAACAAGAGACCACAAGTTTCCACTTGAAAACAGAATATTCAGCTATTTTGAAATCCAATCTAATTAGCACACTATAGGAAACTTAGGTATGCCCTACCGTGTCATTCTTTCCACAACTTCCGAAGATTCCCGGGACATCCTTAGTGAAAACCCCACACTGCATTTTAAAAGTTGTAAATTTGTCCTACTACGAAAGTTCCTAATCAAAGGGATTCATTCACTAAGCTCTGTTTAGTTTCAAGATCTTCAATTGCCTCATTCTCAAATTTTCAAAATTTTCAATTTTTATGGGTTTTCTAATTTCCCTTTTTTTTTTGTATTTTTCATAATATCCTGACTCTATATGCAAGGCTTAGACTCGAAAAAGTTGACACTACACAACTAAATGTTTTTGTGGGTATACTCAATTATCTAAAAGTGCGGACAATATCTACATCTACTCTACACAAAACGACAATATAAGTAAAAACTCAACATAGAATACAATACTGACTCACAATGTAATCTAAACACATCCTGCATGTAACTGGCTTTGCAGACACATTGGCTAGCAAACAGATTAACCACCCCCCCACACTGAATGCTTCGTTGTCCTCAACGAATTTAGAGATTATGCAAGAGAACTCAGCAATCAAATGTGTAGGCCAATTGATGAGATGGAGCATGACATATACTAAATAAAAGAACACGAAATTCAGCAAAAGAAAAAGATACTCATAACCACCTCAAGGATGGGGACGAAATTGTGCCAAGCAGTTCCCAAGCACAGTAGTGGTGCCACCATGCTCCCAGTGGTCAGTGTATACTCGCACACCGGGGTCGACTGTCTCCTCTGCTAAAATCCTTGTCTGAAGAGTCCCCAACTCGCCAATGCGAGCCCCTTTGAAGGTCATGTGTGTCATGGCACACCGGGTAGATTCTAGCATAACCTGCTCATGTATGTCACTATGAAAAAATCATTAGTCCATCTCTCTCATCTCTCCACATAAATAAATAAAAACACAAAATACAACTGTATTAAAAACTCGCTCCCTAAATCAAAGTATAAATACGTTGGGTTGCCTCCCAACAAGCGCCTTGTAATTTGAGGTCGACGACCCGACCCAGTTACCTCAAAATATGTTAAGGAGGTCTAGCACGACGTGCCTCTTCCTTCAATTTCTTGCTCTTGATTTTCTGCACCACATCATTTGCACTCACCACATTTGGCTTCTCCTCTGATTCGGGTGGATCGGGCTGCAAAATTGTAGACAACCCAGGAGTAGGATCCACACGATCTTCTCTTAATTTGATCATTTCCAATTTATTTTTCCCTTTGCCCATATCAAATGCCTTGAACACAAGTGATAAATCTAGAGCCTTGATAATCAACTCCTCAGTCTCTAAATCCACATTTGCGCGCATTGTCTTCAAAAGCGGTCTTCCGAAGATGAGTGGAACATCGCGATCCTCCTTGATGTCCACTAGCACAAAGTCGTATGGGAAGACAAATGCACCCACTTTGACAAGCAAGTTCCCGATTACCCCATTTACAGTAAAAATTGAATTGTCTGCCAATTGCAGACCCATCTTCACTGGGGTTGGCTCACCAATGTCAAATCTCTGAAATAGGGACAATGGCATGTGATGAATACTCGCGCCCAAATCACAAAGCCCATGTCTATGATATCCACCCCCAAGAGTGCAGCCTAGAATGACACTACCTGGATCTCTCATCTTAGGAATGTCCCTCTGAATGACTGTTTACATGTCTCTGTCAACTTCACCGTGGCATAAGGGTCTATGCACTTCTTGCTCCATAGAATTTCCGTCAAGAACTTCTTGTACTTGGGAATCTGAGCAAGGGCTTCCACAAGAAGGATGTTGATGTGAAACTGTTTGAATATATCCATAAATCTCCCAAAGTGTTCCTCATCCTTCCTCTTCGTTTCCGCCGGATATGGAACATCGGGCACATACTTAGCCGGATTTAGAGTGTTCTTGGGCTCTTTTTTCTTTCTACCGTGTCCTTTGATTGGGGGCTCACGGCTTTGGGCACTTCTTCACCCAGTTCTTTCTCTGTAGCCTTAGTAGCTTCAGCTCTCACATGGCTAGGATATGGAGGATCCTGAGTATGTGAATAGTAATAGCTTTAAGATGCTCAGTAGGAAAAATGGTATTAGATGGAAGCATGCCAGGTGGAAGCCTAGTATTTTGATTGGCAATTTTCCCAATCTGCGTCTCATGACACTTCATTGTGGCTTCCATGGAGACAATTTTTCTTTCCATTCTATCTTGATTAGCAAGCAGTTTTCTCAATAAAGCGTTTTGTCTCTTGGTCCTCTTGTTGCGGAGCCTGCTGCTGTGGAGCCTTCTCTAAGCCTGGTATGGTGGATTTGGCTGGTGACCATGTGCATATAACCTACTGTTTGGATTGCCATAGCTGAAGTTGGTGTGATTGCGGTTATTAGGATGATAAGTGTCAGGCACTACTGCTGTCGTGGTGGACCCATGTAGTTCACATTTCCAAATGCATCGCTGTATCCCTGATTCGCATCCGCCACCATCTCTCAAACCGATTTCACATGTGTCGATGGATTCCTGCTGCTGAAGGCTGAAGTCATAACTACCATTTGCTGTTCAAATATCTGCGCTACCATTATCTCAATCTTGCTTACTAACGCCCCATCGGATTTTGAGTTCCTACCAGTCTCAGACCTCGTAGACTCACGCTTTGCCGTACTGTTAAGAAATTCTTGGCATATTTGCACTCCCAAGCCCATGAAATTACCTTGAGCCCTCATGTTCAGTTCCTTTTCTATCTCTCTATATAGGCCATTATAGAAGTAATGCAGTAGTTTGAACCACGGCTCTCCGTGAGTAGAACATCTGCGCAGGAATGATTGAATTTTCTCCATGTGTCTCCCAAGGAATCATCCTCCTGCTGAGTAAACTTTCTGATGTCATCCATTCGTTGCGCAACCTTAGACGGTGGAAGATATTTCCGGAGAAACTCGTGGCAACACTCTGCCCATGTAGGAATACAACCCGTCGGAAGCTCCATGAGTCATGTCTTCTCTTTCCCCAATAAATAAAAGGGAAAAAGCATTAGCTTTACAGTGTCATCTGGCACCCTCTGATCATGAATTGTGAACGTAATTTAGTTGAAGTTGAGTAAATGGGCATTTGGATCATCCTCTACAGCTCCAGTAAACACACATTCATCTCGAACCATATTCATTAGCTGATGACGCAATTCAAAATGAGATGCATTGATTTGTGGCCTGATGATAGGGGGCAGGTATCCATTCGGTGTGGTTCTGAAGTAGTCCACCAAAGGATGCTCATCAACTTCAGCATTCGGTCCTCCATTATTTCCACCGTTGTTAGCAAGAATTTGAAATAAAAATGATTCTATTCAAAAGATAGCTAAGGCGTCCCCTTTCTTCCACCAATTCAAACCAAGACACAAGCACTTACTAAGCTTCATTAGGTCTAATTCAGCTCAAATGTCATTGTAACCTTTCTTCGCCGAATCATTTGAGGGTTTCAGACCCTCTTAGCCTTTATTGCTTTTGACTACAAACTGTCCAAGTGAAGGGAGTCACAACTCCTGTGAAATAAAGGTTGAATCTAGTTTTCCTCTCTAGCTCAACATTGGGTTGTTCTCCTTATTCTTGAGCATTCGCTTTCTCTTATTTTTCTTTTAAGCAAATATCTCCTATGTTTTTCAACCGTGAGCTGGAGAGTGCGGGCTTTTTCGGTTATTTCTTGTCACCACCGTAAGGAATGGCGGCGTACGCCCCCTCAAATTCACTTAGTCCAAGGCAACCGTACCACATGAAGCAACCTCTACAAGAAGGTCCACCCCAGATCAGCAAGAGACCACAAGTTTCCACTTGAAAAAAAAATTTTGGCTATTTTGAAATCCAATCTAATTAGCACACTATAGGAAACTTAGGTATGCCCTACCGTGTCATTCTTTCCACAACTTCCGAAGATTCCCGGGACATCCTTAGTGAAAACCCCACACTGCATTTTAAAAGTTGTAAATTTGTCCTACTACGAAACTTCCTAATCAAAGGGATTCATTCACTAAGCTCTGTTTATTTTCAAGATCTTCAATTGCCTCATTCTCAAATTTTCAAAATTTTCAATTTTTATGGGTTTTCTAATTTCCCTTTTTTTGTATTTTTCATAATATCCTGACTCTATATGCAAGGCTTAGACTCGAAAAAGTTGACACTACACAACTAAATGTTTTTGTGGGTATACTCAATTATCTAAAAGTGCGGACAATATCTACATCTACTCTACACAAAACGACAATATAAGTAAAAACTCAACATAGAATACAATACTGACTCACAATACAATCTAAACACATCCTGCATGTAACTGGCTTTGCAGACACATTGGCTAGCAAACAGATTAACCACCCCCCCCCACACTGAATGCTTCGTTGTCCTCAACGAATTTAGAGATTATGCAAGAGAACTCAGCAATCAAATGTGTAGGCCAATTGATGAGATGGAGCATGACATATACTAAATAAAAGAACACGAAATTCAGCAAAAGAAAAAGATACTCATAACCACCTCAAGGATGGGGACGAAATTGTGCCAAGCAGTTCCCAAGCACAGTAGTGGTGCCACCATGCTCCCAGTGGTCAGTGTATACTCGCACACCGGGGTCGACTGTCTCCTCTGCTAAAATCCTTGTCTGAAGAGTCCCCAACTCGCCAATGCGAGCCCCTTTGAAGGTCATGTGTGTCATGGCACACCGGGTAGATTCTAGCATAACCTGCTCATGTATGTCACTATGAAAAAATCATTAGTCCATCTCTCTCATCTCTCCACATAAATAAATAAAAACACAAAATACAACTGTATTAAAAACTCGCTCCCTAAATCAAAGTATAAATACGTTGGGTTGCCTCCCAACAAGCGCCTTGTAATTTGAGGTCGACGACCCGACCCAGTTACCTCAAAATATGTTAAGGAGGTCTAGCACGACGTGCCTCTTCCTTCAATTTCTTGCTCTTGATTTTCTGCACCACATCATTTGCACTAACCACATTTGGCTTCTCCTCTGATTCGGGTGGATCGGGCTGCAAAACTGTAGACAACCCGGGAGTAGGATCCACACGATCTTCTCTTAATTTGATCATTTCCAATTTATTTTTACCTTTGCCCATATCAAATTCCTTGAACACAAGTGATAAATCTAGAGCCTTGATAATCAACTCCTCGGTCTCTAAATCCACATTTGCGCGCATTGTCTTCAAAAGCGGTCTTCCAAAGATGAGTGGAACATCGCGATCCTCCTTGATGTCCACTATCACAAAGTCGTATGGGAAGACAAATGCACCCACTTTGACAAGCCAGTTCCCGATTACCCCATTTACAGTAAAAATTGAATTGTCTGCCAATTGCAGACCCATCTTCACTGGGGTTGGCTCACCAATGTCAAATCTCTGAAATAGGGACAATGGCATGTGATGAATACTCGCGCCCAAATCACAAAGCCCATGTCTATGATATCAACCCCCAAGAGTGAAGCCTAGAATGAAACTACCTGGATCTCTCATCTTAGGAATGTCCCTCTGAATGACTGTTTACATGTCTCTGTCAACTTCACCGTGGCATAAGGGTCTATGCACTTCTTGCTCCATAGAATTTCCGTCAAGAACTTCTTGTACTTGGGAATCTGAGCAAGGGCTTCCACAAGAAGGATGTTGATGTGAAACTGTTTGAATATATCCATAAATCTCCCAAAGTGTTCCTCATCCTTCCTCTTCGTTGCCGCCGGATATGGAACATCGGGCACATACTTAGCCGGATTTAGAGTGTTCTTGGGCTCTTTTTTCTTTCTACCGTGTCCTTTGATTGGGGGCTCACGGCTTTGGGCACTTCTTCACCCAGTTCTTTCTCTGTAGCCTTAGTAGCTTCAGCTCTCACATGGCTAGGATATGGAGGATCCTGAGTCTGTGAATAGTAATAGCTTTAAGATGCTCAGTAGGAAAAATGGTATTAGATGGAAGCATGCCAGGTGGAATCCTAGTATTTTGATTGGCAATTTTCCCAATCTGCGTCTCATGACACTTCATTGTGGCTTCCATGGAGACAATTTTGCTTTCCATTCTATCTTGATTAGCAAGCAGTTTTCTCAATAAAGCGTTTTGTCTCTTGGTCCTCTTGTTGCGGAGCCTGCTGCTGTGGAGCCTTCTCTAAGCCTGGTATGGTGGATTTGGCTGATGACCATGTGCATATAACCTACTAGTTGGATTGCCATAGCTGAAGTTGGTGTGATTGCGGTTATTAGGATGATAAGTGTCAGGCACTACTGCTGTCGTGGTGGACCCATGTAGTTCACATTTCCAAATGCATCGCTGTATCCCTGATTCGCATCCGCCACCATCTCTCTAACCGATTTCACATGTGTCGATGGATTCCTGCTGCTGAAGGCTGAAGTCATAACTACCATTTGCTGTTCAAATATCTGCGCCACCATTGTCTCAATCTTGCTTACTAACGCCCCATCGGATTTTGAGTTCCTACCAGTCTCAGACCTCGTAGACTCACGCTTTGCCGTACTGTTAAGAAATTCTTGGCATATTTGCACTCCCAAGCCCATGAAATTACCTTGAGCCCTCATGTTCAGTTCCTGTTCTATCTCTCTGTATAGGCCGTTATAGAAGTAATGCAGTAGTTTGAACCATGGCTCTCCGTGAGTAGAACATCTGCGAAGGAATGATTGAATTTTCTCCATGTGTCTCCCAAAGAATCATCCTCCTGCTGAGTAAACTTTCTGATGTCATCCATTCGTTGCGCAACCTTAGACGGTGGAAGATATTTCCGGAGAAACTCGTGGCAACACTCTGCCCATGTAGGAATACAACCCGTCGGAAGCTCCATGAGTCATGTCTTCTCTTTCCCCGATAAATAAAAGGGAAAAAGCATTAGCTTTACAGTGTCATCTGGCACCCTCTGATCATGAATTGTGAACGTAATTTAGTTGAAGTTGAGTAAATGGGCATTTGGATCATCCTCTACAGCTCCAGTAAACACACATTCATCTCGAACCATATTCATTAGCTGATGACGCAATTCAAAATGAGATGAATTGATTTGTGGCCTGATGATAGGGGGCAGGTATCCATTCGGTGTGGTTCTGAAGTAGTCCACCAAAGGACGCTCATCAACTTCAGCATTCGGTCCTCCATTATTTCCACCGTTGTTACCTCCATTATTTCCAGGATCTACGCCTGCACCGGGTGCTGTATTCAGGCATTCCATAGCTGCTTCCATATCAACCATGCGAGGTCTGAGCTGCTCGGTTTCTTGTGCTCTAGCAGTTGCCTCTTGCACAACTTCTATTCTGGCTGCCCCTGCATCTTTCACAGCTTTACGAAATCTCTCTAACTCAACTCTGGGTTGGTCGTCCATCTGACATGATTTTGTCCTCCTCGAGTCTCTACGTTCTTGGCATAACAAGGATTCCGAGTTTTCAAATACTGGGTACAAAAGATCGTCTTCAGAACGGGTCATGCACCGTGCTATTCAACCTGAAAACACAGATCACACAAAGAAAGTAGGTGATTAACAGATATAAACAAAAAGTAAAATCAGTAAGGATAGGAATTATAACTAATTTAGCCTAAGTCCCCGACAACAGCGCCAAAAACTTGGCACGCTGCAACTGCAAGTGTACAGCTCTCAGTGCAATAATAATTCCAGAAATCTGTGTTGTCGAACCCAAGGGACTTCTATGTAAACTAGCTACTAATTCTAAACCTTATGTGGGAAAAGCGTGTTGTGTTTGTTTGCTAACTCTACTAAAATGAAAAGACAGCTAATGAGTTAACCGTTTGAACGATCACACGATTAACGAGAATAGTTGAGAAAGTTACTAATGAAGAACAAATACCGAGAATTCTCTCTAGGATCACTAGGGATGATATGACCTAAGTTTTGATTCATGATACACTAACGCGTCTTCTATTATCAATCAAGCACCGTAAAGCTCACTGAGTTACCAAATGAGTTATCTATGCCTAGAACTAAATTAAACCGAGTACCAAGTTTATTTCACTTTTAGGCACGCATTAAAGTTCAATATTCTACTTTGACGATCCTAGTTAACACTACCGAGTTACCAAGTAATGATTCAACTAGGTGGAAAGTCCACTTTACCGACTAACTCTTACGGAGTTACCATGCAAGTGTCAATTGAAATCAATCCTACGTTAGCTACGCGCAAGAGAGATGGAGTATTGCTCATAAACAATCCATGATAATAAAAGAACATGCTTAATTAAGCCCAAAACATGAATCATGATCTCAAAACAACGAGTTCATACCAAAACCCTAGCTACCAAACTAGAATTCCCAACAAAAAGAAGTTTAGCTACGATTACACTGTTGGAAATTTGCCCTAGAGGCAATCTATTTCTTGTGACATTTATATGGACTTACGATTCATTATGTTATCGATATGGAGACATGCTAAAATGAATGAAGTCATTGGAATATAAATGTTATATTCTTAAATATCCCCAGTCAACTATATTGATTAATAGGACAATCAACTATAGACTAGTATGGGGTTGGATTGATATGGAGATATCACGATCCAACACATGGGTATGCATTAAGGGTAATGGCATACTGGATTGACCCATCTCCGCGAAGGCTACATACGAGTTATGTAAAGTCACAAGTGCTTCTCGAGGTGACAACGGTATTGTCATCCTTAGACTTGAAGTCACTAGATCATCTACTTGTGGATTATTGTGTTTTGGTAGCATCAAACGCTACACCGTGACTGGGTAGTCATAAAGGCGCGTATCGGACATAATGGGAAGCAAGCTTAGATATCGTAGTGATGTAGATAGAATTTTTCCCTCCCACATAACCGGAGCAAATATCCTAGGCCACTCTATGGATAGTGCTTAAAGAATGTCTGGCTAGACTCAAAGAAATCAATATAGGATATTGATGCTATTTGCACGAATAAGGCTATTCCCAGGATCGAGGAACTATGGATTGGATATACGAGTGTGACTTGTATGTCTCGTGTCCAATCCGGATATTGATACAAAGAGATGAGACAATACTTGCACAAGGTTTTTCGGATGACTATTTTTATTAGTTGGGTAGCGTGGATGTCTTGCTAGAGGCCGCTCCATGTTACTAAATTGTTACTACCAACTAAGTAGAAACTTATGGGGTCACACGTCATATAGAACTGAACCAAACTTGGGAATTAATTAATATGATTATTTAATAAGAGGGATCAAAACGCAACCACTTGCAAACTTAGAAAGACTAATTTACAAGGTGGACTAATCCGAAATTGAGTAGGATTAGGAGAAGGCCTTTATGTAGTAACAAGGAGTTGTTGGACTATATAAAGGATGATCCTAGTGTGTACGAGAGAATCATGCAGAGAGAATTCAATATACACCAAAAGAAGAGGATAGAAAGGACACTGGAAGGATAGGGTTGTGTATAGGGAGAGAGTAAGGCAATAGCACTGTATGAGAGAGAGACAGGATTTTGGCAGGGCTTCCGCGTATCTCAGGTGACTCTCCCTTGTATGGAAGGGTTAAAGATCCTATATATAATAGAGAATGTGACCGTTGTAGTTTGGTTAATGCGCCCATTAATGGCGGCTTAATTAGCTTAACCACAACGACACGTTCGTCCGCGTATATAGGGACCGTTACAGCACGTTATCCGCGTATACCGGAACCGTTAAGAGGTTGACCGGGTTGACCGGGTTTATGGAGCTCATGCCATAAATCTCTCAAAGCAGTTACTAGGGGTCGCACGCGGGCTTGGTAGTCGCTCGCGCGCGACAAGACTTACTCTAGCCTCCAAACCACTAAGTCCCTATAGGTCCCGTGTGGTGGTACGCGAGGGCCCTGTCTCGCAGCCCCCACGTGGATCAGCGCGGCTGGTGACCCAGTGTGTGTGAAGCACAGCTAGGTGTGCTGGATGGTCGCCACGTGGCTAAGATATGCCTGTCTAGGAAGCACTATCTACATTAGCCCCCTTCCTGCGCGTGAAGACGCATGGCCGGATAGGCTTCCATGCGCAGAAACAAACGTAGGCGTCGCCGCCACGCACCAATTCAAATACATGCAAATTCAGCCCCCGTGCGCGTCATTATGACCTAAAATCCCTAGAGTCGTGTCGTCTGGTTTTTTAGGGTTTTAGGCATGACGTCAGCTTGTACTGTGATTGCGCGATTCGACGGTGACGGTTGCGATTCGACTACTGAAAGGACGCAACCCTTCATTGTTTTTGGATAAATACTATGTGCTCTCCATTGTTGCAAAGCATCACTTCTTTCTCTTTAAAGTGAATGATACCCGGAAGCCTTCAAGAGCAGATTCAAATAATCAGTCATCAATTCTTTCTTGTCAATCGTCTCCTTCAACTGTCCTCATCCAAGCAAGCTTTACCAAAACAAGGTTGGCCTTGCTCAATTCCACTTAATGTACTGATATATGTTTTGAACTGTGTTGGATCTGCAAACCCATGACTATCTGAAACATGCTATTCGTTGAAAACTGCAAAAGAAACCTTGTTCCTTAAACCCAGAACTAATCTAATCGACAGATTGCAACGATTTTGAATGTGGGACTTCTGAGATTCCAAGCAATATAAACGATTCTGAACTTTCAAACCCCGAATCAACACTGAACTGTTCGTCTTCTTTTGACAAAACATAGTTATTGCAAACTGAACTCGAACTGATTCCTGAAATTCGAACTGAAAGTGTGTGTATTTCTCCCCCCTTTTTTCTTGCTCTTTCGCAGGAATGGCGAAGACAAAAGGAACTAAATCCGTTAAAGAGGTCGAAGAAATACATGATCTTCCCCAAACCCTATGGCGGAAAGCCCCCTATTTGGGCGGAAAAGATTTTTATCATGTTAGGGTTAAGGTGAAGAACCTGCCGACTCCTGTTTTCTCTGAAGAGTTGCAAACATTGACCCCACCTGTTAACGCAGCCATGCTGGAATTGATCGATTCCAAGGATGTGGTTCGATTAGGGGTTGAAAATGGGTTTTTTCCCCCATAATGCAGTTTGTACCCAGGCGTTTGTCTAGAAATTGGACTTTATGGATGAGTGGATCGACCATGTGTGGACCAACCATGCCATTACATTGAACAATGCTGGCATCTATTTCGCCGTTCGTGCTATGAAGGGTGCTGTCGTGAAGTTGGACCAGTCCATGCTTCTAAACCTTCTCTCGCGCTACTCGCCTGCGACTCACACATTCCACGTTGCTGAGTTCGAGGCTGCCCTTACTCTGGAAGATGTACACATGTTGTATGATCTTTCTCCTGTTGGTGAGGTAGATCCCCTAAGCCCTTTGAGGACTGATCCGGAACTTGCTCTATACAAGAAAATGGAGGAGTGCTTGTCAGAGGTTAAGAAAATTTCCACCCGGTGGACACCTGCGAAACTTCTTCCCGACTGGAAGCTGGTCGATACATCTGCGAAGAACACTTGGGGCAAGTGGGTGCAGTACTTCTTCCGCGATTACGCGAGTAGTAGTATCACCAAGACACTTCTGAGCCAGAACCCAAAGGCGAAAAATTATGTGAACGGGAAAGGTTATCATTTCACCTTGTGTGCTTTTCTCTGCGCCTGGTTATCGAGGTACCTAATCGATGGCCACCCTCATGATGGGGTTTTCTACCATGTCCTCCCTCTTGCTGTGAAACTGACCCTTGGTCAAAGAGTCGCACTTGGGCTGCTAGTCTTGGGTACCCTGTACCACATATTGGATCAATTGGTTGTAGCGACCAAGGACTCCCGCGGTCGCCTGGATGTGTTAACCTATGTTAACATTGCATTCTTGACCATGTGGGTTCTTGAGCGATGGCCCTCCTATGCTCCTGTTCCTTCTAGGCCCAGCAAGTGGTGCGTCCCAGGTGCGGAGGAGGAACTCTCCAGTGGAAGGGCTGCTAGATGGTTTGGAACTCATTTCCCTAAATGTACCTGGAGCCTGATATGCGATGATCGCAGCAAGTTTATGGCTAGGCCTTATGCCACGCGCATTGAAAATGTACGATGGTTCCCAATGTTGTATCCTTCCAGGCCTGTTGCTTTCTCGGAAGATCTTCTTTTCGAGGGTCATAAGCGTTTCCATGAGCGCTATCGCGAATTCTTCTGCTGGTGTCTAAGAGGTTCTCTTCCTTCTCTTGCGGAGTATGTTCGCGAGCTTACTCCTAGGTACGAGTGGATCACGGTGGATGTCGATCCCACTCGCGTTTCTCCCCTGTTTAGCTTTGATGCGGTGGCACCATCAGTCTGGCCGTAGTCCATCATAAGAGGCTGCTACAAACGACTACTGTCTAGCGAGTGCAAAACGATCTTAAGGAGCAACCTTCCCTTCGAGCAACCCCCAGGTAGCCGCGCATGTGGTTACTCCAAGAATTGGGTTGCCTACTGGACTACCCAGCAGGCCAGGTTTGAGACACAGTCGACCCCTCGGCCAAGCAGAGCTCCTGTGATCAAGAGAAATTCCTTCCTTTTCCGTCCTAACTGTAGCTTGGACGACTCCCAATATGGCTGCTACTCGTTGTTGGACCACGAGAATCACTTGTGCCCCTCCACCATCCTTGAAGAGAAGATGGCCGCAGTTATAGAAGGTGCTTCGCATGTCATCAAGTATAGTGAAGATTTTGCCAAGGTAAACAATTTCCTCTGCGCCCGTTAAATTTCTTTCCTTTGATATGTCAAAATTTAAGCTCCATTTTCTGTTTCAGTGCTATCTGAGGAGGTTTGCTTCTGGCGAGCGTTCCAAGTCGCTGATCAACACCATTGTTCCTAAGAGAAGGCAGGGTGAGCCGATTCGGCTAGCAATGTGAATGGCTCCCACAATTGAGGCTCGAATTCGTGAAGTCATGGATGCATTTGCTGACTCACTGATAGACAATACTCCAGCCTTGTCTCCTCCCAGGAACGATCCGTCTCCTCCAGCAACTGCTGCTCCAAGGGCAAAGAGACCAAGACAGAAGGGAATCACAATCTCTTCCCCTAGGAGTGCTCCAGCTTCCTCTCCTGCGAAGTCCCTTACTTCCAGGGACAAAGGCAAAGGTCGCATGCCAAGCAAGGTGCGGAAAGAGCTCGCAGTCGAGACTTTTGTTCCGTTTGGTCAGGAGGAAGAGGAGGATGAGAGAAGGGAAGTGAGAGAAAGAGATGATGATGAAGAAGAAGAGAGAGTCGAAGATGAAAGAAAAGAAGAGAGAGGTGAGATACAAGAGGAAGAGTCGGAAGGTATCTCAGACGTACTTATCTTCTCATTATCTTAACTCTCGCAGTCTTTACTGAACAGTTTGTTCCTTTGCAGATGACGATGCAGAGACCATCAGCGGCCTTCTGGCCAAGAGGCAGAAGAGGGGTTCTCACTCTGGTGTTTCCGGCGAAACCATAGATGAGGACATCCTTGCTGAGTCTAGGAGAACAGCTGTGGAGGCTGCTGAAAGAAGAAGGAAGCGAGAAGAAGATGAGATTGAACGCATAAAACAAAGGAGCTTCGAAGAACAACATGTTGACGACTTGGTGCGTCAAACCGATGAGGAAGATGCAGTTCAAGAGGAAGATGCAGCTCAAGTCGATGAGGAAGATGCGGCTGCCCTGGAGCAGGCTCAAGCGGACTTTGAGGAGATCGCAGGCGGCAATGAAGGTGAGATTTTTAACCTTGCGGTAACTTACCGAGACGTGATTGTCGGTGCGTTAAAGCATGGCTCATCGAAAGCAGATATTCGCCGATGGCTAGTAAGAAAATGTGGTGAACCCTCAGGTAATCATCCAAGCGATGTTTGTAAATTAGGCTTAGCAACCCAATTACCATCATAACTGGTTTCTTCGCACCCCATGTCACGCTCACCTTAAGGATGTGCTTAAAGAAGATACATTAATAGGATATGGTGTCGCGTCTTTAGCATATGATGAAGATGCCACAATCCCACCTACGCGTTTAGGTGCTCGCTCTCGGTTTATCAAAAAATAATAAAATGTTGTATGATACAAGTTACCTCACATTGTCCTATCTTGTATCGCAGGTAATGCTGGTGAGGCCGTGCTGGAACAACGAAGTCAATCCTCTGCGCATTATGTACCAGAGCGAAGCTCTCATGTTGAGAAGCCTGTCGCGGCTGCCGAGTATACAGGAGAGCCCTTGGAGGATGTCATCGAGGTTTCTGATGATGTCGAAGCTGACGCCGTGCTGATGGAGGAAGATACTAATGCTGCAGCTGAGGAAATGGAGGCAGATGCTACTGAGGCTGAGGTTCATGAGCAGGTCGTGGAAGATGTAGGATCTCATGCGAATTTGAATGTTCAAATGAGTGCTCCTGAGTCTCACGAGCCTTTCGCACCTGAAGGCGTTCCTAATCGAGCAGCAGCTTCTACTGTTGCCATTCCTTCAGCAGGGATTGAGCCCCCAGAGGTTCCTCAAGCATGGAGTTTTTGGAGTTCACAAGTAGGAGCTGCAATCGCACCTGGTGCGGCCTATACCCTTCCTGCCAACTATGAGGAGCTAGAGCTCTCAGCTGATAGAAGATCAATGGAGCGAGGACAGTCTTCAGTTGTTCCAGCAATGCGCATCCCTTCTTTGTGCGAGATCCTTGAAGGAACTTGTATGTTACCGTTTTTCCTGTTCGCATCTTGCACTTTTCGTTTACAAGCTTCATGTTCTAAACTTGAATCAACATTGTTAGGTTTGAAGCAAGCTGATGTGGACTGGGTGATTCGGATGCGTCTCTCCTACCCTCGGTCATTTGCGAGGTGTCTGGAGATAGAACCTTTCAATAGAAGACTGTTCTTGACCGAGGCCATCTGGATTTTGGAGCAGCTGTCTGCGGCCACCCCTGCGACCATCTCTCCTCAGAGCGCGCAGCTGCTTTTAAGCATGTGCCAAGGCCTTCAAGCCAAAGTTCAGGGCAAGCTAGGCTTCGGATATCTTGTCAACAGAGTCACCCAGATTCGCGCGGCTGTGAATTTGAGGCGCGGCTTCCATAACCTCGCAGCTGAGGGGCAAAAGGTAGAGAAGCAAAGGCAGAAAGCTGAAGAGGCTGTCAAGTCTTCCATGATATGAGCACCAACTACGAGCAGTTGAAACGAGAAGTGGACCAAGTGACAAATATGTCACTCTTGTTTTCCCCTGATGACCCCCTGATCAAAGATTTATTTTGAAAAATAGCAAGTATTTGTTTTGAACAAAATGTTGAAACATTATTGTAATGTTGCTAGGGTTTCTCCCCCTTTTTTTTATTCAAGGATTTAATGCCCGTTTTGCCCCTTTTCGGGATTTGCTCGAATATTTTTGTGCGTATCAGTTATGACGTCACCTGTTGACATATCCGCCTTGATTTTTCCGCTAACTGCCTATCAGATAAGCACGCTTTCCTTGGGAAGTCCATACGTATTATGACCTTCCGTCATTAATTAGGGCACGCCACTGAATCGTGGTAGCCTTTAGTAGGGTAATTGAATGTTACCTCTTTCAAGGCGTAAGTGATTGATTCTTACCCCTTTTCCAAGCTTTGATGACTCAGCTAGGGAACTGAAGGGTCTCCGTAGGGTCTATATAAACCCTGCCTCTTGCTACTTGGGTTCTTCATCCCAAAATGTGGCTTGCCATGAGTCCTTACGACTGCTGGCTTCTACGCTTGTACTTTGTTTATTCATTGCAACTTCAAGTTGTAAAACCTGAGTTTGTGCTTGTGCCATAGAAATAGCTTCCAAGATCTTGTTTACGAAGCTTATTGATCTTCATAACCATCGTAAAGAAGATGCACATAATACCTCATGCTTGCTCGGAGAATTTTCTTCGTCTATTATGCTTGCAGGTCGTACTTTTGGCTGCCTTCCGGCGAGGTGCAGTATTGTACTGACCTTCTTACCAACTCGTAATGAACGGGGGATTTCTCCTCTAGCTTTCCCGGAGGAGAATTATTTGCCTCCACGTTCTTGAACTCGGGGTGGCGAGCCATTGTGCTCGTCTCCGTGGGAAAGGAGCCTCCTGCCCCAGGAGTTGCTGCCTGCTTGTTCTTCACCACCGCATACGCCTGAACAGGTGGTTCATCGGGCACGTCTCTTGGGCAGAAGACCAGACAGAGGCCTTGTCAGGATCTTGAAGATGGCATCGTATAGCTTTTGTAGCGTTTGTAGGCCGTTCATTTTATAGAAAGGCCTTTCTTGCTACAGATCTTTGGTCGCAGACTATAATGTCGTATAGCTTTTGTTAGGACCAGTAGGCCGATCATTTTACAGTAAAGATTTCCTTTCTGCATAACTTTAATGTAGATGAATCGTAAGTCATTTTGACTATGTAATTAGCTCAGTCTGAGCTTTCGCAGATAAATTGTAAGTGATTTTGACTCATAATAAAGCGCTTTGTATCATTTTTTGTTCTTGTTACAACAAATTGCAGTTTCGCATGCGTGTTGGCAAACTTCGCCCTTTGTAGTGTCGTATTCGCACTTTGCGTTGTCACTATAATTTGCTTTCTAATAGATAGATTCGCAGATTATAAAAAAAATCATACATGAGAGCTGCTATCTTAGCAGATGAGCTTTTAGATCGTTTGAGATCGCATTTTCATAGTTTTGCTATCTTGGCAGATAGGCTTGAGGATCACTCAAGATCAGATTTAAGTATTGCTGCTATCTCGGCAGATAGGCTTTGGATTGATTAAGATCATTTTTGATCAGTGCTGCTATCTCAACAGATAGGCTTTGGATCAATTAAGATCGTGTTTGCATAGCGCTGCTATCACAGCAGATAGACTTCGGATCAATTAAGATCATGTTTGCTTAGTGCTGCTATCTCAGCAGATAGGCTTAGGATCACTTTAAGATCGTATTTGCTTAGCGCTGCTATCTCAGCTGATAGGCTTAGGATCACTTAAGATCGTATTTGATTAATGCTGCTATCTCAGCAGATAAGCTTTCGTTATTGAGAAATGAAGACGTAAATAGAGCGATAAAAGACGGCCGAAATCATAAAATTCTTCTCGTCTGGGAGAAGTCTTTTATTATAAAACACCCTCATATGGGAGAGGCGAAATTACAAATTCTTCTTATGGGAGGAACAACGCATGAGTCTATGACAGTAGTAAGCATAAAATTGGCATTGTAATCTAATGCATGTAATGAAAGGAGTTAAGGATAATACTTCTTAATCTAGCGCATGTTGACTGAGCTTGGGGTTGTGGCCGTCTCATGTAGCCTTTGTATATTGCAGTAGCCACTGTCAAAGACTTCTTTGACTTCGAAGGGTCCTTCTCAGTTGGCTGCGAATTTTGGGTGAGCCGCCTCCCGCATGCAGTGATCTGATGCGCGCAAGACCAGGTCCCCAACTGCGAAGTCTCGACGTTGGACTGTTTTTTTGTATGCACGGGCGATCCTCTCCTGGTACCGTTTATTAGTCCGCTTAGCTTGCTCTCGCTTTTCTTCCAATAGGACTAAGTCATGATCGCGCTAATTCTCGTAAAGTGCATGGAAGGCCAACCTGGCAGAGTTGATTTTTACCTCCGCATGTACTACGGCTTCAGCTCCATAACATAAAAGAAATGGGGAGACTCCTGTGGGAGTCCTCGGAGAAGTTCGATACGCCCACAAGGTTATGCTCAAAGAATCAGCCCATTTCTTGTGGTCGTCCGCAACCATCTTGCTCAGGATTCTCAACAGCGTCTTGTTGGTTGCTTCCGCTTGACCATTCCATTTCGGATAATAGGGAGTAGAACATATCTGCCTTATGTTGTACTCCTCTAGCTTCGCAGCTACCTGGCGATTGACGAAGGGGGTACCATTATCCGAGAGAATTGTGTTAGGAATTCCGAACCTACATATGATGTTCTCTTGGATGAAATGGACTACAACAAGCGCATTTGCTGTCTTCAGCGGTATTGCTTCTACCCACTTAGTGAACAATTCGGTCGCGGTGAGAATAAACTGATTTCCATGTGAGGTTGGTCGGATTGGGCCAACAAAATCCAGAGCCCAAGTGTGGAACGACCATGGTGTTCCCAACGCATGTAGATCTACGGCAGGGGCATGTACGAGGTTGCCTTTGAATTGACACTCCTGGCATCTCCTTACTTTAGCGCGGCAATCTTCTTCCATGGTGGGCCAGAAGTAACCTACTGTGAGAAGTTGTCTGCATAGTTTCGCACCTCCCTGAAGTTCCACTTGGTGAGAGAGGTCCATCACCTCCTGCGCTTCCTTACTGTCTAGGCATCGAAGCAGATTACCCTCGTGGCCCCTTCGCCAGAGTATGTTTTCTTGTATCACGTACCGGGCTGCTTTCCTTTTCAGTTTCTCGGCTTTCTTTTCTCGATTCGGGCTCGATTCCTTGTATGAGAAAATCGAAGAATGGCTTCCTCCAATCCATGTCATCATCGACCAGAGCAATTGATAAAGAGTCCTTGATCAGTGCACAACTCTCGCAATTTCCTTGAATCAACGCCGCAGCCGCTGACATGTCCGGCCAGTGAATCCCATACCTTTGGGCTTTTCGATAGATTGATACTTCACTTTTCCCGCAAGTATGCTGGTGAATCTTTTCTAACAGCGCTTGTCCCTCCTGATGCGAGATGCATCACATGAGTATCCCACCTGGGCCTCTGTAGTAGAGAGCATTGTCATGTATGCAATACCCTTTAGTGGATGCCCAGTTTTCTTTACTCGTTCCTTCTGCGATAGCACGCAATATTGGCTTTCTCCAGTCTGCATCGTCCATGCATTCATCCTCACACGCGTCCTCTGTCAACGCCGACGACGTTCACACTTTAATCGAGATTCTTGCGGGACACTTATCCGCACTAACCTTGGATCCCTGGGTTGCTAAAGCATCAGCATGCCTATTATCTGCTCTGGGTTTATGCTCGTACCTGACATCGCAGAATTGTTGCACCAGCTTCTGTACCAAAGTTCGGTAGGGCAATAGGTTTACCTCTTTTAAACCATACTCGCCCGAGGCTTGTTTGACAATTAGCTTGCAATCCCCCATAACCGTCAAATTGCTTACTTCTAGTGCCTTGCTGCGCGAAGACCTGCAATGAGAGCTTCGTACTCTGCTTCGTTGTTGGTGACTGCGAAGTCAAGCTTTGTGGACATCTGTATGACCTCTCCACCGGGCTTTGTCAGATCTATTCCAATTCCTCCACCTTTCCTTGTCGACGACCCGTCGAAATGGAGCGTCCAGTAAGGCAACTCAACTGCATAGATCTCAGGTCCCTCCAGTTCTTCCTCAATCACAGGCTCATGACTATTATCAGGGAACTGTGCTAGCAAATCCGCCACCGCTTGCGATTTGATTGCCCAGGGTCGAACGCATGTGATGTCGTATTGAGAAATGGTCATATACCATTTTGCCAGTCTTCCCCCAGAAGTAGTGTGAGTCAAGAGGTACCGTATAGGGTAACTCTTTGTAACCACTACCACTTTGTGCGAAGGGAAATAGTGATTCAACTTTTCTATTACAAAGAATAGAGCAAGGCAATGACGCTCGATGTCCGTGTACCTTGATTCTGCTGGCTGCACTATGCGGGAAATATAGTAAATTGGCCTTTCTTGCCCTTCATATTCCTGAGCCAAGAGTGCCCCTATAGACTTCTTTGTCGATGTAAGGTATAGCAAAAGTGGCGATCCGAGCTGTGGTGCGATCATTACCCTTGACGATGTCAGCAAATCCTTTAACCTTCCGAACGCAACTTCATGCTCTGTGGTCCAGTCGTACACAGCATCCTTCTTGAGAAGATCGCTGAAGCAGAAGGTAATTTCTGCGATCGCCGGGATGAACCTTCGCAGGTAAGATAGCTTCCCCAAGAATGTCTTCAAAGCGCTTTGGTTGTGCGGCGCCGTCATGCTGGTGATGGCTAATACTTTTGCGGGATCAGGCTCGATGCCCTGACGATGTATTACACATCCCAAGAACTTCCCCGAGGTCACTCCGAATGCGCATTTCATGGGGTTCATCTTTAGCTGGAAACTTCTGCATCTTTCGAATACTTTCCGCATGTCCCCCAAGTGGTCCGCCTCTTCTTTGGACTTGACAACCAAGTCATCCACGTAAAATTCCACTTCTTTGTGCATCATGTCGTGGAACAGAGCCATCATGGCTCGCTGATAAGTCGCGCCTGCGTTCTTGAGACTGAAAGGCATAACTGTATAATTGAAGACTCCCACTGGTGTGATGAACGCGGTTTTCCATGCATCTTCAGGGTCCATTTGATCTGGTTGTATCCACTGAAGCCATCCATAAAGCTGAACATGCGATGGCCCGCGGTCGAATCGATGAGCAGGTCAATATTGGGCAGCGGAAAGTCGTCCTTGGGGAAGAAACGGTTAAGGTCTCGGAAGTCCACACAAATGCGATGCTGCCCATTCTTCTTCACCACAGGAACGATGTTAGCCAACCATGTAGGATGGTGATTGGGCTCGATGAATTTGGCAGTTAGCAGCTTGACAATTTCTTGGTTGATTTTCACGTTGATTTCTGGCCTGAAGCTCCTTGCGCTTTGCTTTATCGTCTTAGACCCTGGAATTACATCTAACCTGTGCATGGTGATGCTCGTGTCCAGACCAGGCATCTCATCATATTCCCATGCGAATACATCTTTGTACTCGGTCAGAAGCTGTAGCCGTCTCTCTTCCTCTTCGCTCGTGAGGTCTGCACTTAGAAAGACTGGTCTCTTCTTTTCTTCGCCTGGGCTTAGGAATACCTCCTTCAGCTCCTGCTTCTGCGGTTTGGGTTTATCCTCCATGCACTCGGGCGCCTCTTTTAGCTTCTCGTCTAAAACACCCGGTGTCGGCTTGTCTAATTCCATGACATGTTCGATCTGATTGATTTGCTCAGGGATATCCCCATGCTCGCGTGGGGATATCCCCACGCACCTTCATATGCGGTAACACTTCTTCCCGTTAGCAAAGAAGCTTTCTATCTCTTTGCCCTCGGGATCGTGTTTTGCTATCCTTTTCAGAGTGTACACATTCTTTCTCTGATAAGCAATTCGTGGTACCTCTTCTTGCGTGGACGGATTTTCCTTGGCCTCCTCCCTTGTCACCATCACTCCTGCGGGTGATTGATCCTTGATTTCCTCCCATCGAGGCAAAGGAATCGGATTAAACGGCCTCGACGTTTGCTCATCTGCCATTTCTGTGAACCATACTACCTCGGTGAGGTGCGCCTCATCCAGATTGAAAGGGTTTACCGAAGATGGTATCTCCACTATTCTATCGTTCCAGATGGCTTTCATCACCTGGTGAGCTGTCGAGGGGACTGCATCGAAGCGATGAATCTAAGCCCGGCCGATGATCATATGATACGTAGTGTTCGCATCGATAACATAGAATTTGGCCGAAAATTTGATTTTGCCAATCTGGACACACAGACGGATCCATCCTATCGTCATCCGGGAGTCACTTCCGAACCCCATCAGCGGGGATGGACGTCTAACAATCTTCTGCTCTGGGATTCTCGCCAGCTTCAGAGTGTTGAGCGAGACCACGTTAACTGCCGCTCCTCCGTTGACAAACGCTCTTTTGAACTCCACACCATTGATCACTGCCGTTACGTACAAAGGCTTCTGGTGGCTCGCATCTGTCTTCTTGTTGCTTGCGGAGAAGGTTATGACATTTTCTGTAGAGCGGGATGCCCTGACAACCTTCCCGTTGGAGACCACAATATTTTCCTCGTAATCTTCCGCTATCCTCAGGATCGCCTTTGTCATTCCTTCCGGCATTTCTCTGAAAATTTCATTTCATCGAAAAATCTGCTAAACCCGTGCGACCCCTTCATCCGAGCGGCACGTTCATCCTCCGTGTCTATGCTGTAATCCTCATCATTGTAGAATTCAACAACGATGGGTAGACCATCTTCCTCAATCTCTTCGAGGTCCATTATTGCGATCATGGCAACCTCTTTGCCCTTCGGCTCTTGCTCCGCATGGGCAGGTAGCGGATTGTTTCGCACGTTCTGCCTCTGGTCACTGACAATCAACTCACCGTCTTTCATCTTTCGACTCACCATATTTCTGAGCTTCTTGCAGTCAGCCGTGGGGTGTTGATCTTTTTGTGGCATTCGCACCACTTTGGGTCCCTCATCATCTCCTTGGAGGGTATCCTTTCGAGCGGCGGCAAGATACCATCTTTACGCCATTGCCTGCATAAGTCACTCGCTTCCTCTACCGAACATGGCAAAGGTGGCGCATCCAATTTTGTAACCCTCGGCTGCTTTTGTGGCGAGACTGTATTCACCTCAGCCTCACGTCCCCTCTTGTAGCTGAACCTCCCAATTTTAAAGGTAGTCCCGCTCGAGGATCGCTCAGGGGCGTGCTTCTTTTTCTGCCTCTCCACTATAGGCTCTTTGTTCTTTGTGCATTCGATCAGCTTTGAAAATGTAGGATTTTGTAGGTTGATGAGCATACCTTTATACTCGTCTCGCATGCCTTACAGACATATTTCCACGAGCCTGCCCTCAAGCACTTCGTCTCTGCATTCCAAGGACTTGGCCCTGAACTTCTTAATGAACGTCACTCCATCCTCCTCGCGCTTATGGTACATGCGAGAGAGATGGATCATTGTCACCTTTTCTTCCACCTGGAAGAATTTAGTAAAGAACTTCTGGACCATGTCGTCCCAGTTCTTCACGGATCCGGCCTCCAACATCCTGTACCACTTGTAGGCCACGTTCCCTAGAGATTTTGGGAACTCGCGCATTAGCAACTTAGAATCAGCCCCATATGGCCCCATCACATCGATGAAGCACATGACATGCTCGTGGGCGTTTCCGTTGACGTCTTCGAACTTGTCCCATTTAGGAGCCTTGTACCCGGCAGGGTTAGGCATGAGGTAGATCTCGCGTGGGATAGGTGGGTCATTGTCAACCTTCGGGATAATGGTATCAGCGAAAGGTTGGTTAGCCAAGAAAGTTTCCATGCGCCGTTGCAGCGACGTCATGCACTCCGGTGCACTTCCCCCAGCAGCAGCAGGAGGGGTTGTTGCAGCTGGAGGCGAAACATATGCCGCGGTCGGGCTAGGAACGTACTGTGAACTCGCATTGCCCCACGCCGCCGGAGGAGGAGGCAAAGGGTATTGTGAGGACGGATTGGGTGCCAGGGTTGGCGGTTGAGGAATATGAGCAGTAAGAGGCAATATTTGAGTTGTTTGCCCCTGAACTGAGGGCAACTCCATCGTTTCCGGTGGAGTTTGAAGGTTAGGGTTAGGTGGCGTGGGTAATACTCCCAACCCTTGAGTGGTGGAAGCTCCTCCTCCCTGAGAGACTGTCGTGGCCGCTGTGGGATTTGGGGCGAGGGTCCCCAGGATGGCCATTATCCGTTCCATTTGCGCAGATTGAGCCTTGAGAGCCTTCGCCTGATTCTGGATGGTAGCGTTCAAGGCCTCTAGCGTCGGAGCCTCACCGGCGGCCGTAGGAGTGTGGCGGGTCTCCTCACCCGAGGTGGTCTCCGTGGAGGCGATCTGTTACTGACATCATCTTCATGAGACATGGTTTCTTGTAGTGGTAAGTTCACGTCGGGTTCACAAAATGTGTACGAGAGAATCCTGCAGAGAGAATTCAATATACACCAAGAGTAGAGGATAGAAAGGACACGGGAAGGATAGGGTTGTGTGTAGGGAGAGAGTAAGGCAATAGCACTATATGAGAGAGAGACATGATTTTGGCAGGGCTTCCGCGTATCTCAGGTGACTCTCCCTTGTATGGAAGGGTTAACGATCCTATATATAACAGATAATGTGACCGTTGTAGTGTGGTTAATGCGCCCATTAATGGCGGCTTAATTATCTTAACCACAACGGCACGTTCGTCCGCGTATATAGGGACCGTTACAGCACGTTATCCGCGTATACCGGAACCGTTACGAGGTTGACCGGGTTGACCGGGTTTATGGAGATCGTGCCATAAATCTCTCAAAGCAGTTACTAGGGGTCGTGCGCGGGCTTGGTTGTCGCTCGCGCGCGACAGGACTTACTCTAGCCTCCAAACCACTAAGTCCCTACAGGTCCCGTGTGGTGGTATGCGAGGGCCGTGTCTCGCTGCCCCCACGTGGATCAGCGCGGCTGGTGATCCAGTGTGTGTGAAGCACAGCTAGGTGTGCTGGATGGTCGCCATGTGGCTAAGATCTGCCTGTCTAGGAAGCACTATCTACACCTAGCTTCCTTCCCCACAACTAATTCTCATAACATAAGTTGATTAGGAGAAAATTAAGGAGAGAGAGCAAGGTAGGAAGACTTGTCCGCCCCCTTGTCGCCCACTCTACCCGTCGGCCACAACAAGGAGGTCGAAGCCTCTTTTTGGTGCTCAGTTGCGTGATTTATTCTTCCTCTTCCATTCATCCTAGCTAGCACAAGGATATTGGAGGATCTAGATCTCAATCCTAGGTGTGGATCAACCCTATAGATGTGATACTTTTCGCGTTTGAAGTCATCAAAGGAGACCTACGAGGTACATAACACGAATCCCTTACTATCGTTATGAATTCTCTTCCTGTGATCCTTGGAGGGTCTTGACCGGAAAAATTATTGTCTACTCCGCTGCGTATCCATGATCAAAACCCTACAGTGGTATAAGAGCCACATGTCGTAGAGCATAACGTAGTTTATGTGTTACAATTTTGTTGTTTTTCACCTATAATTGTTGATTATTACGTTAAAGCGACAAAATAAGCATACAAGATGCATGTTGAATATGATTCAATCAAACAAGAACTAGTTTTACATGGGATGTAAGAATTAGTGAGTTTGAGAAATTTTTGGATCTAGGGTTCTTGGGCAACCAATTGAAAAATGTGTTTTTCAATTAGGAAACAACCAAACTTGGGCAACAAGGCAAGGAGTTATTTTGGAAACAACTTGTAAAGGAGGTTCGGCCCCCCTATGGGACCGTCCCTCCTTCCTTTCCGCCCAAGAAAGGTTCGGCCAAGGGGACGGGGCAGCCATAGCGCATGGCCTAGTCGTGTGGGTAGGGGCCGGTCGGCCCAAGGCCATTGGGCGGTCCTTTTGGGGTTCGGCCAAGTGTTGGTGGGCCCTCTTGGACCGTTTTGACCCTAGTACATCCAAAATAAATTAAAATTGACCAAGCGTGTTAATAATTGGTTTTAACTATTTATGTGCAATTTGTATGGTGATTGGATATGGCCCTAGTTGTGGTTTGTTGTGAATGTTTAAATTTTCTGGTTTGTTAACGGCTTGCAAGCTGATAAGTTTGATGTAATAATTATTTATGGTTTACGGCCTGTGAGCCGGTATATTTTTCTCAACTTGTGATATTAATTTGTTTTGTTTAGTTGCTAGCTAGTACTAAGTAGGATAGATAGCCAAGATTGAAGGAAAAGAAGACTGAAAGAATTGATGGAGCCACAACATCGAGCATGGAGCATTCCACAAGGCTATGGAGGATGGACCAAAAGATGGAGGCACATGGAGATGGGCTTTGAAAGGGGAGTAAGTAGGTAGAAATGCAGCACAAGTACTCTAGAAAGGGGGGTTGAATAGAGTATGCCAACGTTTTGTAAAACTTTCAAGGACGAGAGTTTCTATGAGGAGATAAGAAAATTCAAGGCCTTGAAATAGGTTTCAAGCCTTTGAAATGAAACAAAGTTTAAGTAAAACAGACAAGTCTTTTTCAAGGCCTTGAAAAGAGTTTCAAACCCTTGAAAACAGACTAGTTTGAATGCTGTGTAAATCAAATTAAAAGAATGAAAAGATAAATGCAAGAGAAACAGGATCTATAGAGTTAAGTCCAATTGGACCTACGTCATCTCTACCTCAGAGATCATCTCCCTGCATGATTTTTAACACAATTATTATTAATCAAAAGCTAAGCCCTATATCTCAAGAATAGAGATATGCCTTACTCTGTTACAGCTTGTGGTTCTCGCTATCCTATCTAGTAACTTCTCTAGCTAACGGATTAAATAAGAATTCTCTATTGTTAACCTTGAACAATCCATGAGAATGAGAGATATAAGTAGTATATGAATGATATACAAATTAAGTTCAAAGCATAAGAACACTGGAAGTGAAGCTGCAGTGAGAATGCAATGACCTTCTGAGATTTGGATTGAGAGAATGATCTCCTTCTTTGATTCCTAGTAACCCTTGAATGTGTATCTGTTTTTGCTTGTTGAGTGTTGTTTGAAATGCTTCAAATTGGGCTCCATTTATACTTCTCGAATGATCAACAAATCTTCCTGATTTTCAGTAACAAACTTCCCTGTTTATTAGGTATCAATCTTTGACTTCTCTAACAGTCTTCCCAACGGATAGTTGATCAGAATCTTCAAAGATAATGAGCTGATCTAGTCTTCTAACGTATTGAGAAGCTGTCATAAGTATTTGATTGATCACAGAATCATAATCTCTTAGTATTTCCTTTCCAGCAGAACCCAGGTTAGGAAACCAATCCTGCAAAATAGGAAATGAACTTTCCCTGAAAAACTAAGTCAAACAGGATAATAAAATGAAGTCTAAGTGAATCCCAAGATTTTTTTATCATCAAGTAATAACAGATTAATTATAGGGGTGAGAGAGTAAGAATGATATCATAAAAACTCCCCCTTAGAATATGCATACAGGACAAACAGTTTCAAGGCCTTCAAGCCTGTGAAACATGTGATCTTACAATCTCCCCCTTGATGAAAGACAAAACCACTTTCTGTTTGAGGCTTAGTTTCTGCAAAAAATACTTATTAGCACATAGCACAAAGAGTCCTAACATATAAGTTCCAGAAAGATCCAACTTATTCGGTAACAAACTAAAGCAGAAAAACAAATAAGTCTCAGATAATTCCCGACTGACCAAAAAGACATGTCACTAAGAACATAAAAACAACCTAAGATTTCTCCCCCTTTTGGACTTTCATCAAAAAGAATGAGAAAATAATGTTGGATCAGAGTCTTTGGAATTTTTTTTGAAAAGAAATTTAAAAAAGTGGATAAGAAAGAGTAGGCTAGTGTTTATGGGGTTGGGTCTTCATCTTCTTCCTGTCCTCCTTCCTCTTCCTCACTGTCTTCCTCATTAGCATCTTGATCTTGTTGAACCACATCAATTTCCTCAATTATGGAACTACTCGTTTCGATAACACTGTTGAACAAAAAGGTGAGGCCTTCTAAAGCTTTCCTTCCATGCTTTAGTTTGTTCTTCACATACACCTTTTTCTGTAGTGCAGAGGAGATTTTGAGAGGATCTCTTTTTCCAGTTTTCAAAAATGACTCGCACTCAGCTTCAGGAAGTTCCTTCTCATGTCTTCCATTTTTAGATACATAATATACTCCATAGGAACCTGAAGTAATATCTGAATCTGAGTCTCGAATGTAGATCTCTTTTCCTTTTCCCTTGATCCCTGTGTCTGCCTTCTTCTTTTCCTTCTTAGGGCTTCCAATCTGGATTCCCTTCTGCTTCTCTTGTGTAGTCTCCATTGTCTTTTTCTTCTTGGCTGACACTGGAATCTGTTCCTTCTTTGTCTTCTTCTTGGGAGGTGAAGACTCCAATTCTTCATCAGTAGAGGCTTTTGACTCTGAGTCTTCACTGATGAATTGAGCCTCTTCTACAGAGGTCTTTCTTTTCTTCTCTGAACCAGACTTTGAACCACCAGCCATCTTGATTCTGTCAGAGACTCTTCTTGTGCTCATTAGGGTTTGGGAGAAGAGTAGAGAGAGGAAGGAATGATACGGAGAGAAATAGAAGAGAAGATTAATACTGAAAGAGTTTTGAGTTTGAAAAGGAAATTTCAATATCTCTCTGATCTCAAAAGATTTGTAATGATCAGAAAAGATTCAAATCTTTGAAGCCGTTGGAAACAAATATTTTAATACTATATTTGGATGTGAAATGAGATTTTGAAAAAGGTTAGGGGCAATATTGAGCAAATATCTACAGAGATAGCACCCAATATTGTATGATCCATAGTTAATGTCTAATAGTTATCAGACTTACTTCAAGGCTTTGAAATAGATTTCAAGGTCTTGAAAAGCGGTTTTACTGAAGCAAATAAACTTAGTTTTGAAAAGATTCAAAGTTGAAAATCAGTTCAAACCTTTGTACCACATAATAACTTACCTTCCTGGCACTCCCCTAAACCAATTCATCTTTATTTAGCATTCCCAATTACAGTCTTAGAGCTGAAAATCTATCATCTAGCAATGGTTTAGTGAAGATATCTGCAAGTTGCATGTTAGTAGAAACAAATTCAAGAACAATATCACCTTTCTCAGCATGATCTCTGATGAAATGGTGTCTAACATCAGTATGCTTTGTTCTTGAATGCTGAACTTGATTCTTTGTGATTGATATTGCACTAGTGTTGTTACATTTGATAGGTACTCTTCTGAAATCAAATCTAAGATCTATCAAATAATAAGAAATCCATAAGACTTGTGAACAACATGCTCCAATAGCTATGTATTCAGCTACAGCTATTGATAATGCAACTGAGTTTTGTTTCTTGGAATGCCAACTGATCAAGGAAGATCCAATAAATTGACAACTTCCTGAAGTGCTTTTCCTATCAACTTTGTAACCTGCAAAATCAGCATTTGAATATCCACACAAAGAAAAGTTAGAATGTCTTGGATACCAAATCCCTAAGTCATTGGTACCATTTAGATATCTGAAGATTCTTTTCACAACACTTAAGTGTGATTCCTTTGGATCAGCTTGAAATCTTACACACATACATACACTGAACTTGATATCTGGTCTACTAGCAATAAGGTATAGTAATGATCCAATCATACCTCTATACTCTTTCACATTGACACTCATACCAGATTCATCCTTGTCTAAGGATAGTGTAGAACTCATAGGGGTCTTGATTTCTTTAGATTGAGACATACTGTACTTTTTCAACAAGTCCCTAGTGTACTTTTTTTGATTTAGAAAGATGCCCTTCTTCATCTAATGTATTGAAGTCCAAGGAGGAAGTTCAATTCTCCCATCAAGCTCATCTCAAATTCCCTGCTCATAGGACTTGAGAATTCCTTGCTCAAAAGATTATTAGTAGCTTCAAATAAGATATCATCAACATAAATCTGAAACACAAGTAAATCTTTCTCATGAGTCTTTACGAAAAGGGTCTTGTCTACCAATCCTCTTTGAAATCATTTTCAAGTAAGAATTTTGACAATCTTTCATACCAAGCTCTTGGAGCTTGTTTCAAACCATAGAGAGCTTTGTCAAGTCTGTAAACATGATCTGGAAACTTATCATTTTCAAAATCAGGAGGTTGTGCAACATAACTTCTTCTTGCAAGTATCCATTTAAAAAATCACACTTCACATCCATTTGAAACAGTTTCATGTTCTTGTAAGATGCAAAAGCAAGTAACATTCTAATTGCTTCTAACCTGGCAACAGGAGCAGAAGTTTCATCATAATCAATACCTTCTTCTTGATTGTAACCTTGAGCAACTAACCTTGCTTTGTTTCTGATCACTTTGCCATTTTCATCCAACTTGTTCCTAAACACCCATCTGGTACCAATGACAGACTGGTCTGTAGTAGCCTGATCACTCATATCTTCCTAATCATCCTTTTCAAGGCTTTGAACTCTATTTTCAAGGCCATGAGACCTATTTTCAAGGTCTTGAAAATTCCTTCTGTTTCCTTCTGAATCTTTCTTGAATCCAAGTGAGATTTCAGCTTCTTCTTCTGATTCATGGTTGTTCAGATTCAATTCTGCAAAACTTTCACTCAAAGAACCATCATAGCTTTCATAAAACATAACATGATACTTTCTTCAACAAGCTTGGTTCTTTTATTATAAACTCTATAAGCTTTGCTAGTCAGAGAGTAACCAAGAAAGATACCTTCATCACTTCTTGCATCAAACTTACCCAAATTGTCCTTTCCATTTTTGTGGACAAAACAAGCGCATCCAAAAGGCTTGAAATAAGAAATGTTTGGATTTCTTCCTCTGAGTAGTTCATAGGGAGTCTTCTTCAAGATAGGTTTGATCAGGCACCTGTTCAAAGTATAATTTGTTGTATTCACAGCTTCAGTGTTTTGACAGCTTGTTTTCTAAAAGCATTGTTCTTGACATATCTTCAAGAGTCTTGTTCTTTCTTTCAACAACTCCATTTTGTTGAGGAATTCTAGGAGCAGAAAAATTGTGAGAGATACCATGCTTAGCACAAAATAAATCAAATTCTAACTGATCAAACTCTCTACCATGATAACCTCTGATTGAAGCAATAGGTGAGTTTTTCAAGGTTTGAATTTCTATGCAAAGCTTTGAAAATTCAGAGAGGGCTTTAGATTTTTCTTTAAGAAACATAACCCAGGTAAATCTAGAATAGTCATCTACAATAAATAGCATGTACCTCTTACCTGTTGGAGTTGGAGTCCGCATAGGACCACAGAGATCCATGTGAAGTAATTCAATAGGTCTAGTAGTACTTACAAACTTCTTGGGCTTGAATGAACTTCTGGTTTGCTTACCCTGAGCATAAGCTTTGCATACTTCATCATCTTTGAACTTAATGGATTTGTAATCCTCTTACCAGATCTTTGGAGATCAATTTTTTCAAAGTATGCAAGCTGATGTGCCCAAGATTTATGTGCCAAAGTTTTGAATCATCTTTCAAGGCCTTGAGGCACTTCAAGCTTTCTCCTGCAACTTTGTTAGTGTGCAAAGTATAAACATTGTTTGATCTAGAGGCTGTGAGAATGCAATTTCTAGATTTCTCATTTTGCACCACACACTTCTCTTTATCAAAGATAACTTTGTTGTCGTTGTCACATAATTGAGATACACTAAGCAGATTAAATTTCAAGCCATCAACTAAGTAAACATCATAAATAGAATTCTTAGAGTCTCTACCTACTTTACCTATACCCAAAATGCTGCACTTTCCTTTCTCACCAAGTGTGATAGATCCTTCATATTGCACTTTTAATCCTGAGAAGAGGGATCTCTTTCCACTCATGTGTCTTGAGCAACCACTGTCCATGAACCACTTTTGATCCTTGCTCTTGGTGACATCCTGCAAACACCATTCACTGTCTTACCCCGCTGTTAGACCAAGTGTGGAATTTAGATTCATATTCAGGGTCAACCATGTTAGGTGGTCTAACCCCTTTAGGAACCCAAATTTGTCTGACTTGTCCTTTGAGTTTAAATGGAAAAGTATTCCTCATAATCTGAGGGTCTCTTCTTCTAAAAGGACAAGTAATCTTAACATGACCAATCTTGTTGCAGTAATGACATTCTGGGGATGTCTTGTTGCTAGCTTTCACAAATCTGGTATTGTTCTTCTTTGGAAAGTTTGGATTTATCCAATACAGTTTTGTGAATAGACTGTAAGTTTCCTCCAAGAATCAGATATAAATTATGTTCAGAGCCTGCAAGTCTTGTCATAATCTTCTTGGCATCTTGATGTTTCTCAGTGTGAGTAGTCTTTTGTTTCTCCAAATCATCATAATTATGTTTTACAGTAACAAACTAGTCACTTAAAATTGAGTTCTCAGTGACTACTTCTTTGACTTGAGTTTTCAAGGCCTTGAAACTTGTTTACAAGGCTTTGAAATCTCTGTCAGTTTTTTTCTGAAAAATTTCATGGTTTTGATTTTGACAGACAAGTTCCAAGTTTTCTTTTGCTTGTTCATGAACTTTTTCTATTAAAGATCTGATCTCTTTCGAAGTCCTCTTCATTTAAAAGCAAAGATTTCAGATAATCTGAGAGAACTTCAGTAGGCTTTGAAATCAGACAGTTTACCATTACCTGAATGTTCTTTTCAGAACTTTCTTCTTGCTTGGACATAAGACAAAGGTTTACTTGTTCTTCCTCAGTTTCAGAATCACTGCAGGAATCAGAATCACTCCATGAAGCTACCAAAGCTTTCTTTCTTCTGTCACGGTCCTTCTTTTGAAATTGTCTGCTTTCTTGTGTGGAAAATCTCTGATCAAATGTCCTGCATCACCACACTCAAATCAATTCATGAATTTCGTTTTATTTCCATTTGAAGAAAATTTACCTCTGTAGTCTCTGCCATTTGAGTTTCTATGCCTTTCCCTGTTGTGATCCTTTTTCCCAAATTTCTTCTTCATTTTCAGGATTCTTGTCAAGGCTTTAGAAATAAGTGAAAAATGAACTTCATCATCTTCTTCTTCTGGTTCAGGGCTTTGAGAGGATTCATTCTCCTTTTCCTTGAGGGCTAGGTTCTTAATTCCTTTGGTAAGTCTCCATCCATTCATTCATGGATATCTCATGTGAGCAGCTTTCCTTGTAGATCATCAAGTTGAAGAGATGATAGATCTTGAGCTTCTTCTATGGTTTTAGTCTTTGGTTCCCATTTTGATTTGGGAGGACTTCTCAAGATCTTTCTTACATTCTCTTCATTTGAGATGTGTTTTCCCAGAGAGTCAAGATTGTTGACTATGTCAATAAATCTCTTGAACATCTCTATGATGGATTCATCTCCATTCATCTTGAATAGCTCATATTGCCTGAGAAATATGTTGATATTGGTCTGCTTGACTTGACTGGTTCCTTCAAAGGTTACCACAAGCTTGTCCCATATTTCTTTGGCTGTCTTGCATCGAGAGATCCTGTTAAATTCCTCTGCACTCAAAGCACAATACAATAAGTTCATAGCTCTATAGTTCTTTGAATATTGTTCTAATTCAGAAGTAGTAAGTAAGTCCTCTGTCTCGGGGGTTTTTATCCCATCTTTTTCAGAGTAGAATGTATGAGGACCCTTCTGAATGATAGTCCAAAGTTCAACATCTTGATTAATGGTGAACATTTTCATCAATGCTTTCCAGTGGAAAAAATTGTCTCCACATAATAGAGGAGGTCTGTTAGCAGCTCTTCCCAAAGAAAAACACCATCACCTGCATTACTCATGATCACCAGATGGTTAAATCTATATAGTGATACAAGCTCTGATACCAATTGAAAGGGGAGTAAGCAGGTAGAAATGCAACACAGATACTCTAGAAGGGGGGGGTTGAATAGAGTATGCCAACTTTTTGTAAAACTTGCAAGGAATAGAGTTTCTGTGAGGAGATAAGAAAGTACAAAGCCTTGAAATAGGTTTCAAGACTTTGAAATGAAATACAGTTTAAGTAAAACAGACAAGTCTTTTTCAAGGCTTTGAAAAGAGTTGCAAACCCATGAAAACAGACTAGTTGGAATAATGTGTAAATCAAGGTAAAAGAATGAAAAGGTAAATGCAAGAGACACAGGATATATTGAATTCAGTCCACTTGGACCTCTCAAGGATCTTCTCCCTGCAAGATTTTCAACACAATTCTTATTAATTAAAAGCTAAGCCCTAGATCTCAAGCACAGAGATATGTCTTACTCTGTTACAGCTTGTGATTCTAACTAGCCTATCTAGTACCTGGTCTAGCTAACTGTTCAACTAAGAATTCTATTGCTCACCTTGAACAATCCTTGAGAATGAGAGATAGAATTAGTATATGAATTATATACAAATTAAGTTCAAAGCAGAAGAAAACTGGAAGTGAAGCTGCAGTGAGAATGCAGTAATCTTATGAGAATTGGATTGAGAGAATAATCTCCTTCTTTGATGCTTAGTAAACCTTGAATGTGTCTCTGTTTTTTCCCGTTGAGTGTTGTTTGAAATGCTTCAAATTGATCTCCATTTATACAGCTCAAATGATCAGCAAATCTTCCCGATTTTCAGCAACGAACTTCCCTGTATATTAGGTAACAATCTTTGACTTCTCTAACAGTCTTCCCAACGGATAGTTGATCAGTATCTTCAAAGATAATGAGCTGATCTTGTCTTCAAATGTATTGAGAAGCTATAATAAGTATTTTATTGATCACATAATCATAATCTCTTAGTATTTCCTTTCCTGCAGAACCCAGGTTAGGAAACCAATCCAGGAAAATAAGAAATGAACTTTCCCTGCAAAACTAAGTCAAACAGGTTAATAAAATGAAGTCTAAGTGAATCACAATCTTTTTTTGTTTCATCATCAAGTAATAACAAACTAATTATAGGGGTGAGAGAGTTAGAATAATATCAGAAAAACTCCCCCTTGAAATATGCATACAGGACAGACAATTTCAAGAATTTGTTCAAGGCTTTGAAAACTGTTTCAAGGCCTTCTGCTATTTCAAACCTCTGAAACCTGTGATCTTACAGGCTTGCTATTTTTTTTAGGGTTCATAGATATTCTCATTGACTTGGAAATATCTTAGTCTAGGAGGCCATATCGACGTCACGTTAATTTTTATTTTGTGGATGTTTACTTTATTGTCTTATTATTGTTGTTGGTGTATGGATGATGCATGCAATTTGATAATAAGATAATTAAACAAACCGGATCTTTTATTTGGAGTTTTGCCCAAACTCAAATAAGTAGATCAGTTGATAAAGATCAACAAAATAATTAATTAAAAGAAAAATCCCTCAAAAGTAAATATTACGTTTTGTCTTCTCGGTACTTAAACACTCATCACAAAATTGATTAATCAAGTTCGTGAGTGCCAAAGCAAGGCGACATGATTCATCATTGTGTGGTGCGATGGCACACGTAGTCTGCAATTGTTGGAGTAAGAGGTTGGACGTAACTAGTTATTTTAATAAGGATTATAAACATATAGGCAATCAATTGGGATTATCCATAGGATGGATAAATAAAGATTTATTTGCCCAATTGAACCAAGAGTTGCATGGGATGCAATTGGAATTGTTCATACCTAAATAACTAAATTTTGGGTGACTTGCCAAAGCAATCTCAAAAGGAAGTGAAATATGGATCTTGGCCCACTAGAAAATATAATGATATTTTCCGCATTAATATCTTGAGGGTTATTAATCCGTAGAAAAATAGTGGGAGCTATGTTTAACAATTTAAATCCTTGTTAAATATAGTAAAATGTCACAAGATTTGCATATTCATTTTGTGTTGAATAATCATAGCATTAAACAAACAAAATGTGACTTTATGTCCTTAAGAAGGACAAGCAGTCTGAAATCTATTTTTCAAGACTGGTATAAAATTGAGAATTGTTCTAAAATAAAAGGAAAAATGTTGTACATAATAGAGCATAAAGTTCTCTTCCCACCAACTACCAAAACACACTAAAATCTTAAGGAAGGAACATCAAATAATGGTTCTTTGGATGTAACTTGCCTCATGTTAGCTTCCATGAACTCTGAGCTTTGGAAGCAAGATGAGAACATAGAGGCGTATGGTATGATCATACATTAAAGAAGCTCTTTTCAAGAGCAAGCTAGGCATGAAAAGGTTTGAAGTGTTGCTCCTGGTTGCGTTCTCTTGCTTAGCACTCGTCAGAATTGAGATTAATCAATCTCTTGCGTGCCAAAGCAGGGCGACTTGATTCATCAAGATATGACGGGACAACACTAGCTAGTAATGTGTGACTACTGAAGCAGAAGGTAAAACGCAACTAGGCTATTTCAATAGGAATTGAAGCTTAGATTTTGAGAGTTATCTATGAGATAGACAAAGAATAAACATTTATTCACCCAAAATGGACCAAGAATTGCATTGGATGCAATTATAATTTTTTCCAAAGGCAGTTTACTCAATGAGATTGAGAATCGCTGAACACGACACTAATTAGGGGTAAGGAAAAATATATTAATAGTTAAAAGCATAGGTGAGGGCAAAAGATTTTGCGCTGACCCCATGGGTATAAAGCAAGCTTGTTACTGAATGTCAAGTTGTCTTAGATATCTAAAAGGTGGTGTAGTGGAAGAGAAACTCCCCAAAGTACCTGGAAGGAAATAATAAATGAATTTTGAATTCCAATTTAGGTATTTTTGTTATAAAAGTAAATGTATCTATCTCATCATCAAGAGTATATGATACTAGATGAGGATCTCACATTTATAGAAATGTGGAGGATCTTAAGATATGTAGGTAAATTGATAAGGAAGAAATAAACCGACACGTGGGGCAACGAAGCAAGGGGTTCCTAAATTTGTCATAGGAAATTATCTCTACATTTATGAAATTGTTCATGAATTAGACAAAAGTGATTATGTCCCTGCTATGAGTAGGTGCATTATCATAGTTTTTTGTTTGGACAAGAAAGGCTCTCTATCATAATAAAGGACATATGTTGTTCCATTTATTTTGATAAGCATTATTGTAATGCAATTTTGTAATGCAATTTTGTCTAATGGATTGTATATCCTTTATCATGATAATTTCATCTATAACATTAGTGCCAAGAGGTTTGAATTTGATGATATGAGCCTCACTTATCATTAGCATTATCGTTTATGCCACATGAATAAGAGATATATATCTAGAACTCCATGTGGATGGATTTTTGGACTCATTTGAGTTTGAATCATATGAGATATGTATGACTTATTTAAAGGGCAAGATATGATCATTGGGAATCATACATGTTGATGTATGTAGGCTGCTAAGCACAAATGCTAAAGATGGTTTTCAGTACTTCATCATATTTATTGATGGAATCAGATTTATACGGATTTGTGTATCTTATGAAGAAACAAATCAGAATCCTTTGAAGAGTTCTAGGAATTCAAGAATGAAGTAGAGAGCCAGCCTGGCAAAAGTATCATGGCTCTACGATTGGATCGTAGAGGAAAATTCTTAAGCCAATAGTTTGAGCATCTAAATAGAGGATGGGATGTGATCCCAAATCACTCTACCTAGAATACCATTATGGAATGGCATGTCTGAGAAGAGAAACTAGACCTTGTTGGACACGGTTTGGTCCATGATGTGTCATAAATACTTCCAGTTTACTTTTAGGGGCTATGTTCTAATTACGGCAAATTTCTCCCTTAACCTTGTTCCATCTAAAATCAATTATCAAAAACACCATATCAGATACGGACTAGGAAGTGTCCTAGTATGACGTTCATAAAGATTTTGGGTTATGAAGTTTATGTAAAGGCGTTTACAGATAAACTTGAACCCAAGTCGGATAAATGTTTTGTGGGATATCTTGAAATGGATATTATTTCTACAATCCAATCGAGAAAAAATTGTTTGTTGCTTGAACCACAATGTTTCTAGATAGAGATTGTCTCTAAAAGAAATAGTGGGAGTACAGTAGAACTTGAAGGAGTTCAAGAACCACAACAGAACATTGATCCTTTTGATGGAACATGAGCAGGATCACAAGGTGTTGTGGAGCAACCTACTCAGATAACACAAGAACCTCGTAGGTCAGGTAGGATATGTCAAGGGACTAGAGAAATAATAATTTCTCATAACCCATGATATATTGCTCATAAAGATGAGCCTACAACATATGAGGAGGCATCGAGTGGGCTTGGAATCCATGTATACCAACAAAGTATGGACTTTGGTGGAACCACCTGAAAGGGTGAAAGTGGGTTATGAGGAAACCAACATGGATGGTAATATGATTACTTTTAAGGTACGATTGGTGGACAAAGGTTTCATGCGAGTTCATAGTATAGACTATGACGAAACTCTTTCCCCAGTTGCGATGCTTAAATCCATTCACATCTCGCTTGCAGTTATAGCTTACACAATTTGGCAGATGGATATGTTGATTACAAGGGTCCATTTATGGATTAGAAGTAAGCTTTTGGAGTTGGCATATTTGATTAATGATGCAATGAAATGGTTAGAGTTCATCAAGAATGAAGATGAAGTTTGTGTTTACAAAAAGGTTAGTGGGAGCATAGTTATGTTTCTTGTCTTGTATGTGGATACATACGAATCATTGGGAATGATGTCCCTACTTGGCAATCTTACGTATATTGACTAGGTAATTGATTTTCAAATGATAGACTTAGGCGAAGCAACCTATGAAGAGACGTGGAGATAAGATCAAGATGGTTGTGCTGCTTAAGTCATAGTACATAAATTGACAAAGGTGTTGAAATGGTTCAACATATAAGAATATGGATTCTTACCTATGTCACATGGAATTAGTCTTTCGAAGGCTAATTGTCCTTCCAATTAGATTGAGAAAAGACCGTATGAATGAGATTCACGAGATACGCCATGATATGTACTAGGCAAGGCATGTCATATAGTATGACACATAGATACCAGTCATATCCGGGTGAGAGTCACTGGATAATTTTCAAGAAAATCCTTTAGTAATTGAGAAGCACTAAGGATGAGTTCTTGATATGTGGAGGATAGTAAGGGTTCATTGTAAGGGTTATACTGATGCGAACTTCCAATCCAACAAAGAAGATTTCAGATTATAGTCAAGTTTTGTGTTTAGCCATGATGAAGGAACTGGGAGCTAGAAGGGGTTCCAGGCAAGATTCAGCTGTTGATTCTACCATAGAGGACTGTGTATATTACTGCATGGGATGCACTAACTCAGAATATTTAATCTCAATCGATCATCGATGGAGGAGATGTGAATATATGCAAAGGACCGACAGAGGTCTCGCCTACCATGCCTCTTGCGCAGTGGAAGCGTGAGGGCCACGTTAGATCAATAGGCATATGATGCAACAGAGTGACTCAAGTGCAAGTGATAGACTGTTGGAAATATTCCCTAGAGACAATCTATTTATTGTGACATTTATATGGACATACGATTCATTATGTTATCGATATTGATATATGCTAACATGAATGAAGTCCTTGGAATATAAATGTTATATTCTTAAATATCCCAGGTCAACTATATTGATTAACAGGACGATCGACTATAGACTAGTATGGGGTTGGATTGATATGGAGATATCACGATCCAACACATGGGTATGCATTAGGGGTAATGGCATACTAGATTGACCCATCTCCGAGAAGGCTACATACGATTTATGTAAAGTCACAAGCGCTTCTCGAGGTGACAACGGTATTGTCATCCTTAGACTTGAAGTCACTAGATCATCTACTTGTGGATTATTGTGTTTTGGTAGCATCAAACGCTACACCGTGACTGGGTAGTCAGAAAGGCGCGTATCAGACATATAGGAAGCAAGCTTAGATATCATAGTGACGTAGATAATTTTTTCCCTCCCACATAATGGGAGCAAATATCCTAGGCCACTCGAGGGATAGTGCTTAAAGAATGTCTGGCCAGACTCAAATAAGTCAATATAGGATATTGATGCTATTTGCACAAATAATGCTATTCCCAGGATCGAGGAACTATGGATTGGATATACGAGTGTGACTTGTATGTCCCGTGTCCAATCCGGATATTGAGACAAAGGGATGAGACAATACTTTCACAAGGTTTGTCGGATGGCTAATCTCTATTAGTTGGGTAGCTGGATGTCTTGCTAGAGGCAGCTCCATGTTAGTAAATTGTTACTACCAACTAAGTAGAAACCTAGGGGATCACACGCCATATAGGATTGAACTAGGCTTTTGAATTAATTAATATGATTAATTAATTAGAAGGATCAAAACGCAACCACTTGCAAACTTAGTAGGTCTAATTGCAAGGTGGACTAATCCGAACTTGAGTAGGATTAGGAGAGGGCCTTTATGTAGTAACAAGAAGTCGTTGGACTATATAAAGGATGCTCCTAGCTTCCTTCCCCACAACTAATGATCATAACATAAGTTGAGTAGGAGATAAGCAAGGAGAGAGAGCAAGCAAGGAAGACCCGTACGCCCCCTTGCCGCCCCCTCTACCCGTCGACCACAACAAGGAGGCCGAAGCCTACTTTTGGTGCTCTGTTGCGTGATTTCTTCTTCCTATTCCATTCATTCTAGCTAGCACAAGGAGATTGGAGGATCTAGATCTCAATCCTAGGCGATCAACCATAGAGACGTGATACTTTTCGCGTTTGAAGTCATCAAAGGAGACCTACAAGGTACATAACATGAATCTTTTACTATCGTTATGAATTCTCTTCCTGTGATCCTTGGAGGGTCTTGATCGGATAATTTTTTTTTTATTCCGTTGCGTATCCATGATCAAAAACATACATACACATGATCAAATCAACAAGTTCAATAATCATAAGCAAAAACTAGAGAGAAAGATAAGAGAAAAGATCCAAACGAAGGTCCCAAGCTCCCACGATCGCTCCTTAGCTCCAATAGATGTGTAAAACCCTGTCAACCTCTGGAAAAGACGACCTAAGTTGCTTAAATATGTTCGCAAAACAAGAGGACAAGACTTTGATAAATTGCATAACAGCTCCGTGTCAAATCTATCAAACCCAGCGATGTCTTCGTACTAACACTTTTCTCTTCGCACGAAGAGTCTTCAGACGAAAACTTTTTCTCTTCGTGCGGAGGCCTTCCCACTTAAGTATTGCACCGCGTTTCAAGAAGACTTTTCTAGCATCTCCAAAATTTGGCTAAGTGTCAAGTCTTTAAGATAAGACTTTTTTCTTCGTTCGAAGACAACTTTTCTGCAGATTCTTCTGAGTCTTGTCTTCGTCTTCAACGGTTCATAACTTATTCGTCCGATGTCCGTTTTAGCTCCGTGGCCCGCCGTTGGAAAGCTCTTCGAGTCTACTTTCAATTGCCACCGTTATCACTTCCATCTTTTTTTTAGAACTCAAAATTCCTTAATTTACTCTAAAACATCCTAGAAAAGCAACTAAATTTTTTGAAAAGCAAATAAGGACCCGGATTTTGATCCCGAACTCCGATGAATGTGATTTTTGCACCTTTGGAGTCCTTTCGCGATGTAGACTTTCATCATGTATAGATATTCCCGTTTCCGGAACATTTTCTAGTTTTTATCAATTATTTCCCAATTTAGGCGAAAACATCCAAAACGCGTCAAATTCGCCTTTCTCTTCTATACCGAAGCTCGTTTCTTCTCTCCACTTGATTCTCGCATGTGTAATTCCTGTCAAAAAACTACACGAACACTACCGCAGATATCAAATGTGATAAATTATCAAAATCATACTCAAAACTATTAAGAAATGCCCAGATTGTACATTAAAGCTCAAAAACATCCAAAAGTGCAATTTCTTCATATTTTGGCTCGAATCTCGTTACTTTGCACCAAGATGCACACAAATGGAAATGTAATATGTACGTTGGATAATTCTTATGAAGGAGTTATCAAAGGGAGTATTGGTCTACGTGTCAAGAGCTTCAAAACGGTACCAAAATCTCCATCTCTCGGTGAAGCCAAAAAAATCACGCGTTTCGCGCTAGGTAGGGAAATCAACTAATTTGGACTTTACGATTTGTATACTTGTGATATGCTTACATTATGTTTTCATGTAATTTTTCTATTTGAATGTGTGAAATGTATGTCATTCGATTGTTAGGTGTTATCGTGTTTGTGCTATGTGAATTTGGTTGTATACGAATGTGTGGAATTGGTCTATGTGAGGAGATTGCCATATGTGGATAAAATTGGAATTTGTTGGACTGTTTTGTTAGAATAAAATGCATCAGAGGGTGTGAGAACCCGATCGAATCATATGGTGTACTCCCTCCGTATCACCGGTTCTTCAAAAATTCCATTTTGGGCGTATCTTCTTATTCTTCAAAATTTCTAAATATGGAAACTTTTTACAAAGAAAATACAACAATACCCTTAATGAAAAAAAACACACTCATTATTAATTGGGCATAACTAATTAGTATTACCAAAATAATTCAAATAATTAAGCCCAATGGATGATAAGTAGACTAATTAACCCACATCACTAACCTAAAATCCATCAGATAACCTAATTCTATCCACACCCTTTATCTCCTCATTCTTCACTTTGTTCTACACCTCTCACTCACACAGCCACAACCACCCATAGAGAGAGACAGAAGAACAGAAGCCTCCATGCCAATTCGGACAAGAGAAAGAGAGAGAGAGATAGAGAGAGAGAGAGAGGTGGGGGGAGGAGATCAATCGGCTCCATCCCCATCTCCACCATTTATCTTCTCATCTCCATATCTCTATCCATCTTTGTCTGATGAAGAGGCAGAGTATCTCCCCGAGAGATGAAGAGAGAAGGAAAATCTTGTAGATCGACAAGATCTACACTCTGAAATCGCCGAGAGATGAAGAGAGGATGAGGGAGAGAAAAAGATAGAAGGCAGAGAGAGTAGGTCGGCGAAGAGGATGGTAGCGGCGAGTTAGACGGTGGTGGATCTGTTGGTAGAGGTTGAGTGGAAACAGATTGGGTAAGACTCTCTTTCCCTTTTCTTCTCCCTACCTTAGATCCTAACGGCGGTGGAGGTAGACATGGAGGCGGACCAAGAGGCGGCACGATGGTGGACCTGTTCTTTCTTCTTCTTCTTCTTCTTCTCCCTCTGTAATTTCTTCATCTTTTTCTTCTCATTTTCCTTTTTTATTCAGCTGTTGTTGTACATATCTCTCAGATCTACTTTTTCTTATTTCATGAATGTAATATTTCGAAATTTTGAAGGTATATGGACGTGATTAAGCTTCTTTGTAGCCATAGATGCTGAAGAGTTCCAATGTCCTTGCAACAGTTAATTGATCAGTGCAGAATCTTCTTCTTTTCTTTTCTTCTTGTTCTTGTTGATCTATTCTTGTTGAATTTGTGGTGTGCTTTTCTTCTTCTTAGTACTTACTTAATGTTGTTAGCATCAGAGAGTGGAGAGAGGGAGCGGTGAAGAAGTGAAATTACAGAAATGAGCAAGGGCAAAATAGTCAATAGACCAGGTGTCTTAATCCTCGTGCCCTCAAATTTTTTGAAGAAACAAGAGATACGGAGGGAGTATGTGTCTTGGGGAGAGTGTACCCGGTGAGCAAGTTGGGCTTGGCGCCCCTCGGTGAAAGGCAGTAAACCCGCGCGGGATGTACCTGACTGTCCTTTGGGTTAATAACCCATAAAGGTGTGCTATGTGTTTGGGTTTCCTATTCCCTCGGTTTGATATCGTTAACGGTCATGTGTTTGGGATGTCTGGTCCCTCGGTTTCAGTCCGTAAACGGCCGTTTATTTGGTACACATTCCCTAGTTGATTAGGGTTTGGTATTTGGTCGAGCATATGTTACCATTAGTTTTTTGATTTATACATTGTGGGCATCGATTTACATATGTTATGTGTGTCACTCTCATACTTGTGGTAATGTCTCTTTTTGTTTATTTTCCTATTGGGTTGTGGTTGCTCACCCTACTATTTTTTAGGTGATAATGTGACACATTGAAGACATGGCAGCTTTGAGTTGATTCTTGCATTAGAGTTTATTGTTAGACGGATTTTTTGTGTGGAGCTAGCTCATCTTTTTATGTGAAATTAACTGCTTTGTCAATAATGTGAAATGCGTAGACGCGTATGCATTCTTTGCACGTTTTGGAGGGCCATTGGCATAGTTGTAGGTTTTGATGTCTTTTTATGTTCATTCATGTCAAAATTCTAAAATACTTTTTTATAGTAATATGATGTCGTTATCCTCCTTTTGACACACTCTCATGTTAATTGAATAGCGTTGGAACAATATTTTAGTTGTTTTACAAAAACTGGACAGATTATACATCTGGTATGAGTTTGCTCTTTACAGGAGATATGTCCAACGGATCGGAATGATTCAAGAATATTTGTAAACCAGACACATATGAGTTCTTTCCAGCTAAATTTAGTAGATAGTTAACGATTAGATTGCCCAGAAACATTTTTTTAAGTTGGTCATTCAGTTCTATTTTTTTTCTCCAGCAGTCATCTCACGAATAAAATTATAACTAAATATTGGTAACTCCGAATTAAAAACTGATTTATATGGGTATATTAGACATGTTTGGGAACCTCTGCAAAATTTCATGTTCTTTGGGCTTATAGTTTATGAGTAATTGTATTTAGAAAGTTCGGGTATAGTTCTTAATTTTCTGCCGACCAGCCGCACGTTTGGGCTTGTATCTCCCGATCCCCTACACGATTTTCAAAATTGTTATAGAAGCAATAATTTAACATATCTAGGATGCGACCGACCAAGTTTCATAATTTTCCGGCGAGTCATTTAAGAGATATCAAATTTCTAAGCCGAATTGTGGAAAATGTCCATTTTCAGCGTATTATTTGTGAATTTGGTTACATTCTCGGGCCTTGGGGATTCCGGCCGTGACAACTTGGTATCAGAACCTTAGGTTCGAATACCTAGGGGCAGTGGGTAATAGATTATGTGAGTTTTTGGTGCATACATGAATTTGTGTGATACGTGTTTATGTGTTCAATAATTGTGTTGTCTTGTTCCTTGATATGTGTGGTTCTGACGTGTTTTAGATGTGTCCACTTGTTTTAACTAGTGATTTACATGTTGTTATTTTTTTTATTATTCTCATGTAAATAAGTTTCTGAATTGATTTTAGAATGATTGCACATCAAATAATTGATTTGACATTCGTGTAGAGTGATGGCTCCGAACAAGAGTAGATGTATTAAGATTAAACAAAGATTACAGTTAGAGCTAAAAATGTTGGTAATCGTGGCGTATGTATTTGACTCATTGTGATAGAGACTTGTTCTTGAATATGTTTTGTTAATGTTGGAGATGTGGAAAGTCATGTTGATTTTTTTGTTAGGCACATTACTTGGTTAAGCACTCATCATTAGTATAATTTTTTTTCTAGGTTGTTATATCTAACTGAACTATTGCACGCGGTAACCCTTAATTTGGATATGTTCTTGATTAGACTTTGGTCATGTGCTTAGCGCCCCTATAAAGAGGGATAAAACTTAGACTTCTATGGGAGCATCCGTTCATAGGTGTAATGATTATTGGCGGAAAGTGATAGTTCTAACTGCTCTTTGATCTTAGAATCTCTGTTTCAATTATGAGATGGGAGGGACGGGCTCATGCTTGGGTTCTCTATTAGCATTTGAAAGGTCGTTCTTTGGATCCTTATTGTTCATGGAGATGGACCAGTGGTTCAATAGATCTGACGCCAGAGGGGTGTCATGGTATCAAATTTATTGGGCTTAGTTGAGCGGAGGGTTAAGGATGTAGATGTTTCTGAGACCGTGGTTAGGACGTGTTACGGTCACTATGAGTTTGTTGTAATGCCTTTTGAACTTACTAATGCCCCTGCAGCATTTATGGACTTAATGAACCTTATCTTTCATCCTTTGTGGCTGTTTTTGTTGATGATATATTGATATACTCACCATCACAAGAAGCACATGTGGAGCATTTAAGGATCACACTACAAGTTCTATTCATAAACCTTTTGCTAAGTATGAGAAGTGGGAGTTCTGACTCTATGAGGTGAAATTTCTTGGCCTTGTGGTTTCTGAGAGTGGAGTTCAGATGATTTGTCTAAGATTGAAGAGGTTATGAGCTGAGAACGACCGAAGAATATTTTTGAGATACGAAGCTTCATGGGCTTAACTTGCTACTATTGACATTTTGTGAAGGATTTTCACGTCTCGCAGCACCAATGACCCGACTAAATCGTAAAGGAGTTAAGTTCGCTTAGAATCATGCGTGTGAAGTAGCTATTCAAGAACGTAAGAGGAGATTGACTACATCCCTAGTCTTGGTAGTGCCAGAAAGGGGGCTTGGTTATACGGTTTATTGTGACGCTTCTTGAGATGGATTATATTGTGTATTGATGCAACAAGGCAAGGTTATAGCCTATGATTCTCGCCAGCTAAAGATAAATGAACAAAATTATCCCACTCATGATTGGAGCTTGCAGTCGTTTTCTTTGCCTTGAAGAGATGGAGACACTATTTATATGGTGAGCGATTTGATGTTTTCTCTGGTCATAAGAGTTTGAAGTATTTTTTTTCCACATACGGACCTGGATATGAAACATAGGAGATGGGTAGAATATTTACCAAATTATGACTTCAAGCTTTAGTATCACCCATGGAAGGATAATGCAGTTGTCGGTGCCCTAAGTAGGAAGTCTTTTGGCACTATAGCTAGTATAGCTATCCATGAAAGGAAAATTCTCGAGGACATTAAACAGTTTAACTTGTTCCTTGGGAGAGTGGATGGGAAGCCTACGTTGTTCAATGGTTTGGTGAGTACACTTATAAAAAGAATCATTGAGGCACAACAAAGCGATAAAGAGATAGAACATATTCGTGTTTGCTTGGCTAGTGGTGAGGTGATACAATGTTGGGTTAGGTACTCGGATCATGGCTTGAGATTTTGCAGTAAGTTGTTCCTTTAACTCTCTGTGAAGATGTACTACGTGAGTTCTACCACTCTAAATTAGCAGTGCACCCTCGAGGTACGAAGATGTATCACGATTTGCGTCGTCAGTTTTGGTGGAATGGTATGAAGAAAGATGTGGCCCTTTTTGTTGCTAAGTGTTTCACATGTCAACAGGTTAAGGCCAAGCATTAGAGGCCATCGAGATTGTTGCAACCACTACCTGTTGCAGAGTGGAAGTGGGAGCATGTGACGATAGACTTTGTGTCAGGTCTTCCAAGGTCATCAGCAGGTCGGGATGCCATTTGGGTGGTTGTGGATCGTCTTACAAAGTCAGCCCATTTTCTTCCCATTAGGATGACATATCAGTAGATGCTCTTAGCAAGCTCTATATACGCGAGATTCTCAAATTTGCATGGTGTTTCAGTTTCAATTGTTTCTGACAGAGATCCAAGGTTTACTTCACGATTTTGGAATAGTTTACAATCGGCCCTTGGGATGAATGTGTTGTTTAGTACTGCAATTCACACTCAGACGGACAGACAATCAGAGTGTACAATACAGATTTTGGAGGATATGCTTCGGGCTTGTGTATTAGATTTTCGAGGCTCATGGGAAGATCACTTGCCACTTGCCGAATTTGTCTACAATAACTGCTATCATGCCTCTATCAGTATGGCACCTTTTGAGTCACTTTATGGTAGGCTTTGTAGATCACCCATTTGTGGGGCCAAGGTAGGAGATGCAGCTATGTTAGGGCCAGAGTTGGTTCAAGAAACTACCCGCAAAATTTCCACAATCCGACAACGCCTAGTGATAGCCTAAAGTCGCCAGAGGAGTTATGCAGACAAAAGGAGGCGGCCTTTAGGTTTTGAGGTTGAGATCATGTATTTCTTAAGGTTTCGCCAAGAAAAGGGATGTTGAGGTTTGGTCGAAGTGGAAAATTAGCCCCACGATTCATTGGGCCATTTGAGATTTTAGACAAAATTGGCAAGGTCGCTTATCGTCTTGCATTGCCACCACAGTTAGATGGGGTTCATAACGTGTTCCATGCTTCTTTGTTGCGAAAGTATGAGCCAGACCCCACTCATATCCTTGATTGGACTGATTTAGATGTCACTGAGGATGTGTCATATGACGAGAGACTCGTACGAGTACTGGATCCGCTGGGGAAAGTGTTGTGTGACAAGTTAATTTCTTTGGTAAAGGTCTTGTGGAATCACCATGGACTTGAGGAGGCCATTTGGGAGCGTGAAAATGACATATGGTCCAAATATCGGGGGTTATTCGATGAAGGTACGTCTTAAATTTTGAGGACGCCATTTTCTTTTGAGGGTGGTAGGTTGTAGAGATCTACAATTCTTACAATTATTACTAATATTATTACTGCTAAAATAATTATTATTTCTTTTTTGGTTTATGTGTACATGTAGTATTTGGCAAATTTTTTGATTTAAAAGGTGGATATATGTATGTTCATATGTGTTTAATAATTATTAGTGCGTTAATATGTATTATATACAGTTAGAAAATTCATTCTTGTTCAGGGGGTATGCGTTTGTATATACTCTAAAGTGAGGGGGATTGTAGTGCCTTTTAGAAATTCCATATCTTGCTGGCTATAATTGAAAAGACGGTAGAAAGAAGAAAGAAAAATAAGAACGCATGAGCGTTGTAGAAACCCTCCCACCTCCGTTGTTGCTTCTTCATTCTTCTTCCTACGCATCGCCATAAGCAGTTTTCGATAATTTTTTCCAGCTATCGTGAGTCTTATTCTCCCTCTTTCAGTATGCTCCAATCTTTGCGGATCATACTCCTCCATGTTTGTCAGTCAATTTTCAGTTTATCAGTTAATTTTCAGTCACTCAGTCTAATAAAAGTATATAATTGGTGACCTAAAACTCATTATCTCGCAATCTTATAGAAGCTAGTAGTGGTCTACGCGCCAGGAGCTTCAAAACGGTACCAAAATCTCCGTCTCTCGGTGAAGTCAAAAAATCACGCGTTTCACGCTAGGTAGGGAAATTAACGAATTTGGACTTTACGATTTGTATACTTGTGATATGCTTACATTATGTTTTCATGTAATTTTGCTATTTGAATGTGCGAAGTGTATGTTAATCGATTGTTAAGTGTTATCGTGTTTAAGCTATGTCAATTTGGTTGTATACGAATGTGTGGAATTGGTCTATGTGAGGAGATTTTCATATGTGGATGAAATTAGAATATGTTGGGCTGTTTTGTTAGGATTAAATGCATCGGAGGGTGTGAGAACCCGATTGAGCCATATGGTGTATGTTTCTTGGGGAGAGTCTACACGTTGAGCAAGTTGGGCTTGGTGCCCATTGGTGAAAGACCGTAAACCCGCACGGGAGGTGCCAAACTGTCCTTCGGATTAATAACCCTTAAAGTTGTGTCGTGTGTTTGGGTTTCCAGTTCCCTCAGTTTGATACTGTAAACGGTCGTGTGTTTGGGTTGCCTGGTTCCTCGGTTTCAGTCCATAAGCGGCCGTGTGTTTGGTACACATCCCCTAGTTGTTCATGGTTTGGTATTTGGTCGAGCATATGTTACCATTAGTTGTTTGATTTATACATTGTAAGCATCAGTTTACATATGTTATTTATGTCGGTCTCATACTTGCGGTAATGTCTGTTTTAGTTTATATTCCTACTAGGTTGTGGTTGCTCACCTACTATTTTTCAGGTGAGAATGCGACACATTGAAGACATGGCAGCTTTGAGTTTATTTTTGCATTAGAGTTTAGTGTTAAACGGATTTTTTTTGAGCTAGCCCATCTTGTTATGTCAAATTAGTTGATTTGTCAATAATGTGAAATGCGTAGACGCGTAAGCATTCTTTGCACGCTTTGGAGGGCCATTGGCCTAGTTGTGGGATTTGATGTCTTCTTATGTTGATTCATGTCAAAATTCTCAAATTATTTTTGATAATAATATGATGTTGTTATCCTCCTTTTGGCACACTACTCATGTTAAGCGTTGGAACACAATTTTATTTGTTTTACATAAACTGGACATAATATACATGCTGGTATGATTTTTCTCTTTACAGGTGACCCGTCCAACGGATCGAAGTGATTCAAAAATATTTTTAAACTAGACATGTATGAGTTCATTCCAGATAAATATGGCAGATAATTAACAGGTTAGATCGCCCAGAAATTGTTTTTTAAGTTGGTCATTCAGTTCTAATTTTTTTTGCTCCAGCAGTCATCTCACGAATAAAATTATAATGAAATATCGGTAACTCCAAATCAAATACTAATTTTGATGGGTATACTAGACATGTTTGGGAACCTCTCTGTAAAATTTTATATTCTTTGGGCTTATAGTTTATGAGTAATTAAATATAAAAAGTTCGGGTTACAGTTATGAATTTTCTGTCGACCAGCCGCGCGATTGGGCTTGTATCTCCCGAACTACTACATTCTTTTGAAAACTGTTTAGATGCAATAATTAGACATCTCTAAGATGCCTCCGACCATATTTTCCGGCGAGCCATTTAAGAGATGTCAAATTTCTAAGCCGAATTGTGGAAACTGTCCATTTTCAGCGTATTGTTTGTGAATTTGGTTACGTTCTCGGATCTTGGGGATTCCGACCGTGACAAAGAAGAACCTCAAGAAACAACCCAAAATAAAATTGATGAAATACAGGAGAAACAAAGATAATAGTTGCTAATATGGGTATCCAATAAGAGTACGGATTTCCTAACCACCAAAATCGAAAAAACATATCAAACCAGTATTCTTTCAAACATATGTTTTTCAGTGTACTAGTTATGAGCATTTGTGTTGCACTTGACATTTAATTTGTTATGATCTATAAACTTAAATGATGTTGTTTATAACACAATACAAACAAATTAAATACGGCTAGTGACAACTATAACCCAAATTCTTATATATGATTTTTCTTTTGCAAACTTATATTTGAAATTGAAAAGATAAAAACGAGACATAAGTATTGTAATATTTCAAAATTGACGAATAATTGGTTTTCAACATCTAATATTCAACTCTGCAAATAAGTGAAAAATGAAGTGTGTAAATAAATATTTGGCTTACATATGATTTACTTAAGATTTATATGCCTCTCAACGTTGCGAATGGACTTGGAGAACGTCTATGAAGATAGTTGTTCCGTACTCCCCTTAGGTTAGATTGTGACGTCTGCTTAGTTCTTGCTAATCAGACAATATATGGTGTTGTTTCGAAAATAAACTCCAAACTCTCTAAAAGAGTCGAACATATATTGAAAAAAATGAGTGAGTGAGAGTTGGCAAGATTGAGTGAAAGTATTATGGACTAATGACTTCCTTTATAATAGTGAATGTACCTATTCAAAAACACAAACAGCTATTCAGTTAATAATGGAGATACGCGTTCGGAAAAATATGAACTGAGTGGTCACAACTATTAAGATTTAAATTTATCTAAATTTTAATTTTGAATTAATTTTATAATTTGAATAGACCCAACACTTCAAATTTGTTTATATTGTGTCAACTTTCAAAAATAATTTAAGAACATGTTTATATAATATTTTTTTCATTTTACAAGAATAAAAACACTGTTAAAATACTGAAATATTAAAACACTTTCACACTTTTAGAGAATGGTATAGATTAATGTTTTTAAACAAAACAGATAAAATATTTGTCAATCATTCACTAAATAGAAGTGAAGTTACAAAACCCTCTAATCATTCCAAACATAATCACACGTCTCTTCAGCTTCACTGGAGTTGACTCGACTTGTAATCTTATTGCCGAAGCTTCCAACTCCAATCCCGATTAACCTACCCCATATACGTGCATGCATGTCACCGCAAAATACCGCTCCCAAAGGAAAACCATAATTAGCAGAAAGTAGATAACTGGTACCACCTCGGTTCCCTCTTCCTATCCATTGTGACTTTTTGACTCATATTTGGGTCACTTTGACCAGATGATTTGGATCGCAAAACGATATAATTTTTTGATAATTTTTTTATCGTATTATAGAACAACTTTTACTCTACAACACAATGAAAAATTATCAAAAAATTATATCATATTGCTATCCAAATCACCCGGTCAAAGTGATCCGGTGAATAGTGACAAATGTCAAAGTGGGTAGGAAGAGAGGGACTGACTAGTACCACAATGAATAATAAAACCAAGCTGTCCCTTAAATTCTCTACCACATTAGTTGACCGACCTATACACAAACTCAATCAACTTTTTTTTGTCCTCTCTCCGCCCACCTTTTGCCTTTATTCCGAAGAGCTTCATGCCCTTAGCTGTATCATGCCTGTGTCCTCAAAACCATTAATCACTTACAGCTTCCTGTGAAACCTCTACGCGTTATCAACTTGTTCCTCTACTCACTCTCCCGCTCTTGTTCCTCCTATAAATACGTCTTTCATCGGTATAGACATATCCAAGTCCAACACAACCATTAACATTAACAATTCATCCTCTCTCAACGAACAAAACTCAACCATGATTTCACTTCTTCGTTGCACTTGTTTCTCTCTTATCCTACTCGCTATCCTCTGTTTCACCACTGAAGCGAGGCGACTCACTGAGTCGTCAACTCAGGACCAGGGACCCGTTCTCTTCAAGTACCACAACGGCCCTCTCCTCACTGGAAACATTTCAATCAACCTCATTTGGTACGGCAAGTTCAAGCCTTCCCAGCGCGCCATTGTTTCCGATTTCGTCGCTTCCCTCACTTCGAAACCTAGAAACAACCAACCATCGGTCGCCACGTGGTGGAAGGCAACCGAGAAATACTACCACCTGATCAAAACCCATCAGAAGAAGAAGTCATCGTCTCCGTTGGTCCTCACCGTAGGGAAAAAACACATCCTCGACGAGAAGTACTCGCTGGGGAAGTCTCTCACTAGTCATCAGATCCAACGGCTGGCGTCGAGGGGTGAACAAAAGAACGCCATCAACGTGGTTTTGACGTCGTCCGATGTAGTCGTGGATGGGTTCTGTTCGAGCAGGTGCGGGACCCACGGGTCGTTGAGCTCTACTACTGCCCGTGTCAAGGGGAAGAATTACAAGTTTGCCTACATCTGGGTCGGCAACTCGGTGACTCAGTGCCCGGGTCAATGCGCCTGGCCTTTCCACCAGCCCATTTTTGGACCACAGAGCCCGCCTTTGGTTGCGCCTAACAATGACGTGGGCTTGGACGGGATGGTCATCAACTTGGCCGGCCTTTTGGCTGGGACCGCGACCAACCCTTTCGGAAATGGGTACTACCAGGGAGATGCCGATGCATCACTAGAGGCTGCATCGGCTTGTCCTGGGGTTTATGCCAAAGGAGCGTACCTTGGCTACCCTGGGGACCTTCTGGTGGACCCTACGAGCGGCGCTAGCTACAATGCGCATGGGGTGAATGGGAGGAAGTATGTTCTTCCGGCCTTGTTTGATCCTTCCTCATCGACTTGCTCCACATTGGTTTGATTGGAAACAATGTTCGTTAAGAAACTTCTGTAAAAAAATATGTAGTATTCGTTGTAGCAAAAAAAATATTTGATTTATTTTTGTTTTGTTTATAAAATATACTTTCAATTTCAATGCTGATCAGTCATTTGTTTGTGCAAATTAATAACATAGTAGTTTCATTGTAGGATAATTTAGTGCTTATCATTCCGAAAACACTACAGTTAGCGAGCCTGCAATTGAGTTCACAATAAACAGCGTCCTTTCAATCAAAAAATATGTCCCAATCCAGGCATTGATGGCCCAAAAGGTTGAATTAGATGAACCAAATGCAAAAGAATACAGTAGTCAAGGGAATAATAATAGGAAAAAAAATTGCCTAAGCGCTTAGAAACTTTCTTTTATTAAGTCTTCAAGAAAATTAAAATATAGATGTCTGAGCCCGGTTCGAAGCGGGGACCTCTAGTGTGTGAAACTAGCGTGATAACCGACTACACCACCCGACAATTCGGTACGGCACATATTTTGCTAATATAGACCAGTGCTTCATTTACTCGATACAATCTCTGTTTCTTCTCTTTCAACTTCGGTTGACTTTTTAAGTCATAAAAATGTTATTTTGACGCGGTGATTTGAATAGCAAAACAATGTAACTTTTCGACATGTTTTCGTAACATCATCGAGGAAAATTTACTTTATGAGATATGTAAAGATTACCAAATTCATGTATCATTTTGTCAACCAAATCACCGAGTCAAAGTGATCAAGTTAATAGTGTCAAAACGTAAAGTAAACTGAAAGAGAAGAAACATATGTAGTATCTGTCATGAGACCCTGCAACATGTATGTGCTAAATTTGTAATGTTTTCTCAAAAAAAGACACACCACACACAAACACAAACACAAACACACACAATCGAATGCTCCAGCATTAACCCACAACAAACCTCGCCAAAAACTGATAAAACACAATCAAATTTCCTGCAAAATTTCAGATCTCTACAATCATCGAAACGATAGTATTTAATCGATAGCATAGTTCATTCCTTCGTTCTAATATCATGTTAAAAACTTGTTACAAATTTCAACTTCTTATATCATACTAGACTCATTAATGTGAACGCATGGCCGTCACTACCATAAGGTTAAGTATGCCCTTGCCTAGGGCCCCCATAGCAGGGAGGGCCACAAAATTTGTGAGATTTGTAGGGGTATATTGAGATTTATATATTTAGATATGAATAATCTTCTTCATTTTTGCATATTATGACTAAATTATATATGTACAAATATTAGTGATATTTTTTACATTGTTTTTTTAAAATAAATAAATGATATTTGTATACTTCAAAGAACTCTGAACAACTTAACAATTTCATTAAGAAACTAAAATTTCCCTTATAATATCACGAATATTTCACATCACCACTAACATATCATAATTTTTAGATCTACCGTAGTAAATGGCATAACATGTAAAGAATATTAAATAACGAACCTCAAACAAGAAACTCGCCTAAGGTGACAGCCCTGTGTGTAGGTGATTTGGTTTGCCAAATTTTTTTAAATCTCCCACTAAACAAACATGGCGTAAGACTCCCATAGTGTTCTAGTTGTTCCTGCCCTGTTTATCATTTTTCAGATCTATTGAGTTTCAAAAAAAAGAGGAACAACCCAAAACAAGAGGAAAACTGTAACACCCCTATTTCTCAAGCGAGCTCTAAGTGCAATATCAAGACTTTGGGGGCAATTTTGTAAATATTTTTGTCACGGCTTTAAAGTTGGAACTTCGGAGTGTTTGCAATATTTGGGAGTCGTTAGAATGATTTTGGAGCACTAGAGATGTTCGGGGTGGTTGTGCAATTATCTGAAATTAAATAGAAGCTCTAATTCTAGTTATACACTAAAGTTTGAAAAACTACACCTTCTAACCCCTATGCATGATGGACACTTGTCCTAAGTGTTTTCACAAAATTGCTATGAGTTGGCAACACCCAACAGCTCTATCATCATCTCTCAGCAGATAATTTCATCAACTTCTCACCATTTTTGTTTTTCTTTCCCCTCTCCCTCCTCAACCACCAAGAACACCACCACATCCACCATGAAACCACCTCTCCCTTCCTCCAAATCAAAACCTGCTCCTACCGCAGTACCCCCTCGGTCCGCTGATCAAAACGCACAAATCAATTGAAAGTTTGGTTGGGTATCGAGAGAGCAATCGGGTTTTGAAGTTGAAGAACCCTAGCCCTTAATCTGTCCAATTCTTCTTCCTCGTTGTAATTCAGTGGTAATAAGACCCATATTCATGATCCTTGTGCCAAGACGAGTCCAGGACGCTACTTGAAGGTCGCTGAATCGCCGGATTTCACTCGCCGGATTCTGGGCTTCAAACCCGTCGGAAACTGCTGCTAGACGCCGGGCTTCGGCGTCGTCCTCTCTGTTATTGGCCAGTCCTTCCTCCCCGACGGTTTCCCCAAGGCCTATGGACCTCGAGGAATGCTCTGAGAAACCCAGAAGCTGCTGGGATCGTGTGGAAGCGCCGGAAACCAAGCGGCACATCGCCGGTTTCCTCCATGGCCGACGGGAGTCAGGTAAACCTCCAATTCTTCCCCAAATGTCGCGTTCTTTGCATTGTTGTGCTCGCCATGCCATCGTGAGTACTGTAGGAGGATTAAAAACCGCCCAGAACTTAATTTGAAATGGGTTTGATCTCTGTCAATCATGTTTTCCGGCGGGTTATCAAGCCCTGTTCTTGCTTCGATAACTCAGCCTCTAGGCCTCGGTTTTGGGTAGGGTTTGTACCAGCATACTCCCTGTGTTTTCCTCTCAGACTTTCATGTTGTTTTCCTTGGCTAATTCGATCGTTTGGTGGCCTGAAAATCAAGTCGAAGTCACGGTGAAACAATGTTTAGAAACTCTGTTCTTGGTTGTGTATTCTGCAAACTTTTTCTGCTAACTTTGGAAGCATATATCTTCTCCATCAGTTATTTTCTTGAGTTGATTCTTCCTCAAGTGTGTTCTTTGATCATAGTACTACAAGTTTCGTATTGATTTTCAAGTCTGAATTAATCTCTTCGTGTCTTGAATTTGCCTTCAAAGTAAGCTGCTTGCTATGTTCTTGGCTGCCAAATGCTTCAAAATTTTCTAAGTATGAGAAGTCATGGTGAAACATCCATTTTGTAACCCTTGTATCTTCTTCAAAACTTAATGAAATTTAGATCTGTTTTCTCCTATGTGTAGCTGGTATATAATACTTCAAATCATCGTCTCTGGGTCATGTTCAAATTTATAACGGATTGCTCACAAAACGAGCCTAAAGTTGCTAGTTTCAACTCATAAAACTCTCTCGAATTTTTCTAAGTATTGAATCGGAATTTTTGTCCAACTTTGAGTAGCGATATCTCTTTGAATACTTGGAGTTTTTAGGAGTTCAAATATGTTCTGGAATCCTTGAACTATCGTCTTCAAAACCCTGTTCCCAGATTTTCAAGTATCCCCCTCAATTGATTACAAATCAGCTCTAAAGTTGACTAGTTGAGTCGATTTTCTTCTATATTTGACTTTTGAATTCGACACTCTAAATGACATTTCTAGCCTTAGTGTTCGTCACGAAACTTGCTCGTATTCATATTCTGAGTCTAAATATCAAGTTTGACCAAGTTTGACTTTTTGCAAACCCTAGTTTGACTGAACTGCATAGGAGGGGCAAAATAGTAATTTCACTTAAACTTTGAATTGAGATTAGTTTAGTAACTTGGAGTTTGTCAGCATGTCTTGTATGCTTATTTGGAGTACTTGTATGTAATTCTGGGCTAGGGTTAACCAAGTCAAATGTTGGGGTCTTTTTGCAGTTTTACTAAACTTTGGGGGCCTATGTGCAATTAATTAAAACTTTGCATTTGAACAAAGTTAATGTTTTGAGACCAACAACCTGACTTAGAAGGATACTTGGAGCCTTAAGAATGAATTATTTGACTCGGGAGTTATCAAATCAATGGTGGGGGTCTTTCTGTAATTTTAGCAAACTTTAGGGGCCTAAGTGTAATTTACTGAAAGTTGTAGATCTCGATGCTAAGTTCATATGGATGAGTTAAGAGTCATTCTTGGATGTTGTTGGGCCAGTATGAGTGTAATATGGGGTCCAGGCACAATCAGGGACTGTACTGGACAGTTTCAAAGTATTAGGGGCATTTTGGTCAAGTTAGCTTGCGTGACCTGCATTTTATTGCATTCTTGCATAAAACCTCATATAGAGGATATATGCTAATAGGTTGTATACTTTACTTGTGTATATCCAGCCGTTATTAAGGATCGTTCGAAGTAGACGTACGTTATCGTGTTGCTGCATTTCCTGTGAGACTCGGAGACGAGCGTTGTAGGAGTGCTAGTGTTGCTTTGCGCATTTCATGGCTCAGAGGTAAGTACATATGTACGGCCTTTTCATATCAAAATGTGTGTTTGCGTTTAATGTTCAAATGAATTTTGGTTACATGAAATAGTATGAGAATGCATGTTTTCGACTTGAAAGTTGTTAAACTCTGTTATTTATCTCCTTTGAGAACTTTCGGAAATTACTTGCGAAGTGTTGATATTATGATTCTGGTTATGTGAAAGAGAAGAAATAAAATACCTCTAATAGACTTAGGACGATGTACAGAGTACTGTTATTAATGGGAGGCATCAAGCGATCCTCCATTTTCGTATGGCTAAGACCATTGAAGCAATGCTTCTTATTATTGGATAGAACGTTAATGTTCACAAATCCACCCCCGATGAGCCAAAATGTATCAAGATATTGAGGCCAAGGGTTTTATAGAGCTATAGAGTGCTACTTATACTTGTAAGGGTCACTACGGTATAGGGGTGTCGACACTTAAGGCCTTTTAGCTAATGTTGTGAGCGGGGTTGACGAATGGGCTCCCTTAACGCTCGGGTGAAATAGGGTTTGATAGACCCTAGAAGGAACCCTTAGTGGTTATTTCGTGATCCCTCTGTCTACATCGATCCTGCTGGTGGCTCTTGACACGCCTCAGCTAAATTATATTGTTGATTGAAGTCGAAATTCAAAATTGGCTACTTATTAATGTTGCTTGTGGCTCTTGATATGCCCTAATTGATTTGAAATGATTTGTAAATCTTGGCTACTCATGAAGTACTATCGTTATCAGTTCAAATAAACTTTTTTTACTCTGGATATTTTACCAACTACTCGTGGTTTCTCAATGTTATTAAATTGAGAGGTTTTTGTTACTCGTTTACTTCCAGTTGTTCCAAATTCTCCAACATGATAGCTTTACTATTTAAATCTTCTTATTTGTTTCAACTCATGCTTCCGTGCCACTCGTTGCTTTACATGTCGTAGTATGTATTTACTCAGTTTTTACTGATCATTTTCTTCAAAACTGCGTCGGCATTTGCCATTTTAAAACCGCAGGTCGTCAATCAAGTTTGGGGAATGGGAACGCGGATCGAGATGAAGAAGTTTAGCTTAAGTCAGATCACTTAGTAGATCACATAGAATATTTCAAGTCACATTACATTTGTAAACTTATCTTCTCAAGATTGTTCTATTTATTAGATGAAATGTAAGCTTAATATTTAATATTCTACTTTTGGTTATCGATGGTCTCTTTAACCCTGAACCGAGATCCCGGGTTGTTGCAGATGGTATCAGAGCATCGGTTCTCCGGTTAAAGTGACTTTTCGATTTCCATTAGTAGAGAATAAGAAAGATAAAACATTTTCGAAATTTTAAAATTGACTAGGATAACCCAATTTGGCAATAAGAAGTAAACAAGCCGTCGGGGAGTTTGGGTACTTACGTATTATGAAACTGGACTTGTTCCGTATATGTTGATTAAATATTAATGACTATTTGAGATGTTCATGCAAAGTTTAATTGCCTATTTACAGGCGCAATATTTATGTGACATGCCTATTTATATCGAATTGTTTGTCGTAGTTGTGTGATGCGTATCTTTGACTCTTTATTTTTGTAAGTAATTTCTCGACGAGAGAGTAACGACGTTGTGACTTAGAAGACCCCGAGACAATTCTTTCGCACCTACGAGTGACGAACCTTAAAACATTAGTTTGAATTTGGTTTATTTTGAGTTAGCTTGACATGGTTCTTTCCAAAATTAGAAACTTTTGAAAATAAAGTATTTATTACAAAAAAAAATGGTTTCTGAAAATTATTGACGTTTCGAGCTACCAAATGCCAAGTGATATGGACCACTTTGTTTATCAGTCCGCTGGCGCGACTCTTAGTACGACGGTACTATAAGTTGTACCCGCTGTGTAGACTAAGTTGGAACATTTGAAGCACATGCGAGTTGTGTTAGAAAGGCACATTGTGTGACGACACATAGTGTACTTTCTCCCTCGTATGCGTGGAACACTTTAGGTGATTGGTTTATCTAACCCTATAGAGGTAACACAACATTTTTAACGCGTATGATTCAAGCAAAATGACATATTAGTCTTGATAAAAGTATTTGTCTAAAAGTTTCGAGATTTGTATAAATTCTAGCAAATTTTTGAGTAATTTCTAAAATTGAGAACTTGTATGTTGTTATTGAACTTTCAAAATCTTGTTTCGAACTTTTAATTGTACTAATCATATGCGAAACCCAATTGTGGTGCGAGTCTAGGCTGGATAGTAGTATAGACCCATAATAAACCCCGTCTTGTTGAGAGTGAGAATGAGGAACTTCTTCCCGTTAAGGTATTGTTAGCTGAAGTAAGGAAGTCATCTTTTGAGAGCATGATATCCGACGAGAGCGCTTTATGTACTTTTCTGGCTAAGTCATATAGACTGAGTCATTGTGCTACATTTCATGTGCATGTCATGTATGTGGGTAAGTATAGTATGAGATCTTCGGGGACGAAGATTCTTTTAAGGTGGGTAGATTGTAACACCCCTATTTCTCAAGCGAGCTCTAAGTGCAATATCAAGACTTTGGGGGCAATTTTGTAAATATTTTTGTCACGGCTTTAAAGTTGGAACTTCGGAGTGTTTGCAATATTTGGGAGTCGTTAGAATGATTTTGGAGCACTAGAGATGTTCGGGGTGGTTGTGCAATTATCTGAAATTAAATAGAAGCTCTAATTCTAGTTATACACTAAAGTTTGAAAAACTACACCTTCTAACCCCTATGCATGATGGACACTTGTCCTAAGTGTTTTCACAAAATTGCTATGAGTTGGCAACACCCAACAGCTCTATCATCATCTCTCAGCAGATAATTTCATCAACTTCTCACCATTTTTGTTTTTCTTTCCCCTCTCCCTCCTCAACCACCAGGAACACCACCACATCCACCATGAAACCACCTCTCCCTTCCTCCAAATCAAAACCTGCTCCTACCGCAGTACCCCCTCGGTCCGCTGATCAAAACGCACAAATCAATTGAAAGTTTGGTTGGGTATCGAGAGAGCAATCGGGTTTTGAAGTTGAAGAACCCTAGCCCTTAATCTGTCCAATTCTTCTTCCTCGTTGTAATTCAGTGGTAATAAGACCCATATTCATGATCCTTGTGCCAAGACGAGTCCAGGACGCTACTTGAAGGTCGCTGAATCGCCGGATTTCACTCGCCGGATTCTGGGTTTCAAACCCGTAGGAAACTGCTGCTAGACGCCGGGCTTCGGCGTCGTCCTCTCTGTTATTGGCCAGTCCTTCCTCCCCGACGGTTTCCCCAAGGCCTATGGACCTCGAGGAATGCTCTACGAAACCCAGAAGCTGCTGGGATCGTGTGGAAGTGCCGGAAACCAAGCGGCACATCGCCGGTTTCCTCCATGGCCGACGGGAGTCAGGTAAACCTCCAATTCTTCCCCAAATGTCGCGTTCTTTGCATTGTTGTGCTCGCCATGCCATCGTGAGTACTGTAGGAGGATTAAAAACTGCCCAGAACTTAATTTGAAATGGGTTTGATCTCTGTCAATCATGTTTTCCGGCGGGTTATCAAGCCCTGTTCTTGCTTCGATAACTCAGCCTCTAGGCCTCGGTTTTGGGTAGGGTTTGTACCAGCATACTCCCTGTGTTTTCCTCTCAGACTTTCATGTTGTTTTCCTTGGCTAATTCGATCGTTTGGTGGCCTGAAAATCAAGTCGAAGTCACGGTGAAACAATGTTTAGAAACTCTGTTCTTGGTTGTGTATTCTGCAAACTTTTTCTGCTAACTTTGGAAGCATATATCTTCTCCATCAGTTATTTTCTTGAGTTGATTCTTCCTCAAGTGTGTTCTTTGATCATAGTACTACAAGTTTCGTATTGATTTTCAAGTCTGAATTAATCTCTTCGTGTCTTGAATTTGCCTTCAAAGTAAGCTGCTTGCTATGTTCTTGGCTGCCAAATGCTTCAAAATTTTCTAAGTATGAGAAGTCATGGTGAAACATCCATTTTGTAACCCTTGTATCTTCTTCAAAACTTAATGAAATTTAGATCTGTTTTCTCCTATGTGTAGCTGGTATATAATACTTCAAATCATCGTCTCTGGGTCATGTGCAAATTTATAACGGATTGCTCACAAAACGAGCCTAAAGTTGCTAGTTTCAACTCATAAAACTCTCTCGAATTTTTCTAAGTATTGAATCGGAATTTTTGTCCAACTTTGAGTAGCGATATCTCTTTGAATACTTGGAGTTTTTAGGAGTTCAAATATGTTCTGGAATCCTTGAACTATCGTCTTCAAAACCCTGTTCCCAGATTTTCAAGTATCCCCCTCAATTGATTACAAATCAGCTCTAAAGTTGACTAGTTGAGTCGATTTTCTTCTATATTTGACTTTTGAATTCGACACTCTAAATGACATTTCTAGCCTTAGTGTTCGTCACGAAACTTGCTCGTATTCATATTCTGAGTCTAAATATCAAGTTTGACCAAGTTTGACTTTTTGCAAACCCTAGTTTGACTGAACTGCATAGGAGGGGCAAAATAGTAATTTCACTTAAACTTTGAATTGAGATTAGTTTAGTAACTTGGAGTTTGTCAGCATGTCTTGTATGCTTATTTGGAGTACTTGTATGTAATTATGGGCTAGGGTTAACCAAGTCAAATGTTGGGGTCTTTTTGCAGTTTTACTAAACTTTGGGGGCCTATGTGCAATTAATTAAAACTTTGCATTTGAACAAAGTTAATGTTTTGAGACCAACAACCTGACTTAGAAGGATACTTGGAGCCTTAAGAATGAATTATTTGACTCGGGAGTTATCAAATCAATGGTGGGGGTCTTTCTGTAATTTTAGCAAACTTTAGGGGCCTAAGTGTAATTTACTGAAAGTTGTAGATCTCGATGCTAAGTTCATATGGATGAGTTAAGAGTCATTCTTGGATGTTGTTGGGCCAGTATGAGTGTAATATGGGGTCCAGGCACAATCAGGGACTGTACTGGACAGTTTCAAAGTATTAGGGGCATTTTGGTCAAGTTAGCTTGCGTGACCTGCATTTTATTGCATTCTTGCATAAAACCTCATATAGAGGATATATGCTAATAGGTTGTATACTTTACTTGTGTATATCCAGCCGTTATTAAGGATCGTTCGAAGTAGACGTACGTTATCGTGTTGCTGCATTTCCTGTGAGACTCGGAGACGAGCGTTGTAGGAGTGCTAGTGTTGCTTTGCGCATTTCATGGCTCAGAGGTAAGTACATATGTACGGCCTTTTCATATCAAAATGTGTGTTTGCGTTTAATGTTCAAATGAATTTTGGTTACATGAAATAGTATGAGAATGCATGTTTTCGACTTGAAAGTTGTTAAACTCTGTTATTTATCTCCTTTGAGAACTTTCGGAAATTACTTGCGAAGTGTTGATATTATGATTCTGGTTATGTGAAAGAGAAGAAATAAAATACCTCTAATAGACTTAGGACGATGTACAGAGTACTGTTATTAATGGGAGGCATCAAGCGATCCTCCATTTTCGTATGGCTAAGACCATTGAAGCAATGCTTCTTATTATTGGATAGAACGTTAATGTTCACAAATCCACCCCCGATGAGCCAAAATGTATCAAGATATTGAGGCCAAGGGTTTTATAGAGCTATAGAGTGCTACTTATACTTGTAAGGGTCACTACGGTATAGGGGTGTCGACACTTAAGGCCTTTTAGCTAATGTTGTGAGCGGGGTTGACGAATGGGCTCCCTTAACGCTCGGGTGAAATAGGGTTTGATAGACCCTAGAAGGAACCCTTAGTGGTTATTTCGTGATCCCTCTGTCTACATCGATCCTGCTGGTGGCTCTTGACACGCCTCAGCTAAATTATATTGTTGATTGAAGTCGAAATTCAAAATTGGCTACTTATTAATGTTGCTTGTGGCTCTTGATATGCCCTAATTGATTTGAAATGATTTGTAAATCTTGGCTACTCATGAAGTACTATCGTTATCAGTTCAAATAAACTTTTTTTACTCTGGATATTTTACCAACTACTCGTGGTTTCTCAATGTTATTAAATTGAGAGGTTTTTGTTACTCGTTTACTTCCAGTTGTTCCAAATTCTCCAACATGATAGCTTTACTATTTAAATCTTCTAATTTGTTTCAACTCATGCTTCCGTGCCACTCGTTGCTTTACATGTCGTAGTATGTATTTACTCAGTTTTTACTGATCATTTTCTTCAAAACTGCGTCGGCATTTGCCATTTTAAAACCGCAGGTCGTCAATCAAGTTTGGGGAATGGGAACGCGGATCGAGATGAAGAAGTTTAGCTTAAGTCAGATCACTTAGTAGATCACATAGAATATTTCAAGTCACATTACATTTGTAAACTTATCTTCTCAAGATTGTTCTATTTATTAGATGAAATGTAATCTTAATATTTAATATTCTACTTTTGGTTATCGATGGTCTCTTTAACCCTGAACCGAGATCCCGGGTTGTTGCAAAAACAGATCTAGGAGAGGAGAACGGACAACAGAGAGGAGAACGAGGTGTGAATGAGAAAGAGAGTGAGTAGATCACTGGAGGAGGCCAACGCTGGAACCACCACCTTCCCTGACGTTGTCGGCGTCCATGAAGTCGCAGTAGCCATGGGCGAATCCAGGATTTTGTTACTGTAGATAGTGCATTCTATGTACATCGATCATCGTCCATGTGTCAGTCACTGATGAAACTTCATGGTACTCCACTATCACTCTATACTTGCCCTTACATTTATACTTATTCATATGGGGGCTGTGAGACAAGGTCACCCTCGCGTATAATTCGGATGGGAGTCAAGCGGTCTAAGTGGCTTGGAGTCTAGAGTAAGGACCTTCGCACGTGAGTAACGATTACACTCACGTGCCATCCTTGTCAGTTATCTGAGATACTTACAAATCACACGCCTATATATGCAGTTAACCGTACACGTGCGAGGCAGTTATATAATCGTTGCATGAGGTTATATAACTCCTTGTAAATGTTGTCCTAAGACCCGTATATATAAGAGTGATGTCTTCTGTTCTAAGTTCGGTTCTTTTGGCTATCATCACACACTTTCTCTCTCTCAGACCATTGACAAGGCTTACTCTTAACCTTGCACCACTTATTCTCTTACTCTCTGTCTATTGTCCTTTGTATTCTTGTTTATTGCAGGTAGGGCTGTAAATGAACCAAGCCGTTCGTGAACAACTCGCGTTCGATTCGGTAAAAGCTCGTTCGTGTTTGATTCGACTTATTAATCAAACAAACTCAAACATGAAAATGTGTTCGTTCGTTAAACGAGCCGAACACGAGCCGAACAAGGAGCTCGTTCGTTAGTGTTCGCGAACAAACTGTAGTAGTATATATGTATATATAGTTAGAAATAATTAAATTATTTTTGTCTTCTTTATATGTAATTTCTTAAATATAGCGTAATTAGTATGGAAATTCCATTTAATAAGAGTTTGACCTCTTAATTAGGCTTTCAAAAGGTAATTCTATAATTTGTAATAGCATAAATATTTACTATATAAGAATAAAATTGGATGCTTTGAATCTATCATTACCACAAATAAAACATATCTAAATCTCATGTTATTTGATTCGTTCAAGTATTTTATCTTAAGTAATAACACATGATATTTTAATTCAAGAATTATATATTATCGTACCTATCCGAGAGAAATAAAGTTCGTCGAGCCGAATTCGAGCCTGTAAACGAGCTAGTTAAACGAGCCACGAGCTGAACGACGAACAACTCGAGCCCTAAACGAGCCGAACTCAAACAAGGTTTTCTTGTTTGACTAAAGTTCGTGTTCGAATCGTTTTGTAGCCAAGTTAAACGAGCCAAACTCAAACAAGTGATATTCGGTTCGATTCGGTTCGTTTACAGCCCTAATTGCAGGTACACGTCCATATCTCTCTACCAGTATTCCTAATCCACATTGGTGAACCCCGACGCCAAACACTACCTTCACGGTTTATCTTGCAATCATGTCTACCCATGGCGATGATAGTTACCAGTTTCTCTCAAGAGATGTAGGCCTAAGGGATGAAAATTCGATCAGTATCAACAACACTCTCCAGTCGCAGTGGTTGCAGGTGATGCCCAAACTTTGGAGGCACTTAATGCAACTATTCAAAACCAGACGAGAGTTATGCAGGCACAGTCTGCACAAATTTCCCAGATCATGGCGATTATGGGGAATATTTCCACCAATTCCTCACAGGGAATTTCGATTCCCTTTGGAACAACAGCAGCAACAACAACACAGCCTACCTCCATGCCACCAGAGCCACCATCTTCAACACAACCACCTCTCCCATTTGGCCCAGCGCCCCCAACACCCAATTTGCTACAACGGCCACCACTCGCACCTGGAGTCCAACCAGAGAGACTGCCAATTGCACCACCATATGTGCCACAAAATCAGTGCGCAAACACCATGCCCTATGATCCCACTATGCCATATATTCAATGAACCCATTGGACTCATCGCAGGAGGCACTTTCGCAAGCATGTCCACTCTGGAACAACACTTAGAAAATTTCCTTGCATATCAATGCTTCGTAGATGAAGTTGTTCTAAAATTCGAGTCCGCGCCGCCGATTCCACGAGAAATATATTTCATGTCGAATCCTTCCGGTTACAAAGTGCCGAAATGAGAGAATTTGACGAAATCAATGGAAACGCGTAGGAACATGTTATGCGATTCGTAGACATGATGGGTCCACATGGAGTCGGTCAGAGGCTACTGATGCGCAAATCTCCCAAATCTTTGGGACATTTTGCGTACAAATGGTACATGAGATGGAGGCGGGATCCATCCACACGTGGGAAGAAATGGTGATGAAGTTCTACACAAAGTTCTTCCAAGGTTAAAAGAAAGTGACAACAATCCATCTGTCGCGCATGCATCAGAAACATGACGAAGAAGGGTCGCGTTTATCAAGAAGTTCCAAACAAAGTCTTTAGAATGCGTCGACGAAGTTTTTGAAAGCCGTATGGTGGAGATATGTCTCCAAAGAATGGCGATGAATATAAAGTATGTTAATTAATTTGCAGATGCCTACTTTCTCCAAATTAATTGACTGTACCAGGAACATAGAGCCTATAGTGGAGAAACAGAAGAAAAGTTTCTCGAACGGAGGTTGATCAAGAGGATCAGGCTTCAGGATCGGACGATTCAACTATAAGAGGGGATGCGAAGTTGAAGTAAATGCAGTTTGATCACAGAAATCACAAAGAGGCACTCCAAAGGAGCCACCAACTCTACCTTGTTCATTGGAGAGGTTACAAAACTTTGCAAACAATGGAGAAAAGATGGATTACTACTTGCGATCGAAAAGAATCCCACATGTGAGCAATTAAGAGATCTAAGTTGGTGTGAGTACCACGGTCAAGTGTCGCAGGAGTGCTAAAAACTCAAGTGGTTAGGAGACATGAAATTGAAGAAAGAGGATTTAATCATCGAGACAACAATTAAGGATGTTCCCAGTTATCCTTTACCATCCCATTCTGCAGAAGAGCCCAAGGGAAAAGAAGTCACAGTGGTGTCAAGACTTTGTTGGTATACATGGATTCCATTTCAGATCTCATGGCTTTAAGCCACTTCTTAGAGTCTGGCCCTTTCATTGTTGGAATAGATGCCCTAGAGGCAATCTAGTTTAGTATGACTTTATTTTGGCTAGAACATTCATTGTATTATTTATTGGATATTTAATATAATGAAGTCCTTAGATTTACAATTGTGTTGTTTATCTTAAATATCCCTAGTCCAGTATTAATAGGACAATCATCTATAGACTAGTATGGGGTTGGATTAATATGGAGATATCATGATCCAACACATGGGTGTGCATTAAGGGTAATGGCGCACGGGATTGACCCATCTCCGAGAAGGATACATACACGTTATGTTAAGTCACAAGCGCTTCTCTTGGTGCAATGGTATTGTCATCCTTAGACTTGAAGTCGCTAGATATTCTAGTTGTGGATTATTGTGATTTTGGTAGCGTCAAACTCTACACCGTAATTGGGTAGTTATAAAGGCGTGTACCGGATACAACAATAAGCAAGCTTAGAGATCGTAGTGGACGTAGATAGAATTTTTCCCTCCCACATAACGGGAGAAAATATCCTAGGCCACTCGAGGGATAGTGCTTATAGAATGTCTGGCCACACTCAAATAAATCAATATACGATATTGATGTTATTTGCACGAATAAGGCTATTCCCATTGATCGAGAAACTATGGATTGGATATACGAGTGTGACTTGAATGTCTCGTGTCTAATCCGGATATAGAGACAAAGGGATGAGACAATTACTTGTACAAGGTTTGTCGAATGACTATTCTATTAGTTGGCTAGAATGGATGTTTTGCTAGAAGCCGCTCCATATTAGCAAATTGTTTCTACCAACTAGATAGAACCTATGGGTTCACACGCTATACAGAGTAGAACTAGATTTGGGAATTAATTAATGTGATTAATTAATTAGAATGATTACTTTGCAACGCCTTGCAAACTTAGTAGGACTAATTTGCAAGGAAGGGACTAAACCGAATTCTAGTAGGACTAGAATAGGTCCTTTAGGTAGTTGGAAAGGATTTGTTGGACTATATAAAGGATGCTCCCTCCTTCCTTCCCATACTTATGAGCCTTTAGTTCATAACTTGAGTGGGATAGAACAAAGGAGAGAGAGAAAGCAAGCAAGGAAGGCCGAACGCCCCCCTTGCCGCCGCCCCCTATCCCGTCGGCCACCAAGGAGGACGCCACCTCCTTGTTGCCTCGTGTTGCGTGATTTCTTCTTCCTCTTCCTCCTTTCTGGGCTAGCACAAAGGAGAAGGAAGATATAGATATTAACTCTAGGCGTGGATCAACTATAGAGAACGTGACACAATTCACGTTAAAATTCATCAAGGAGAAACCCTAAGGTGTGTAAATTGATTTCTTTCCTTACCATCGTTATGTCTCTTGTCCTGTGATCCTTGGAGGGTATTTCATGGATACATTATGTTTTTCCGCTGTGTATCCATGATCAAAAACCTACATTGGTATCAGAGCCACAGGTCGTAGAGCATAAACGTGGTTTATGTGTTACATTTTGATAGTTTTATACTTTAAATTTATTTTTTATTGCGTAAAATAAGACAAATCAAGCATATAATGCAATTTGTCAATAATCAATCATAACAAGATTTAGTTTTTGCATTGGATGCATGAATTAGTTAGTTTGAGAAATTTTAGGATCTTAGATCCAGGGTTTGGGCATCCTATGGAAAGAAAAAGTTCTTTTCATACAAGGAAACAACCAAACTTGGGCACCAAGGAATGGAGTTGTTTTGGAAACAACTCCCAAATGAGGTTAGGCCTCCCTAGGGGACCGCCCCTCCTTGCTTGCCGCCCAAGTAAGGGACGGCCAAGCCGGCCGGCCCAAGGCCTTGGCGGTCCTCTTTTGGGGTCCAGGCAATTTGATTGTTGAGCCCCATGGACCGTTTTAACCTTAGAAAATTCTCTTATCAATTAAAATTGACCAAGCGCGTTAAAATTGGATTTTAACTGTTTATGTGCAAATCGCATGGGGATTGGATATGGCATTAGGATGTGGTTTGGTGTGATTGTTTAATTTTTGCGGTTTGGTTTACTGCCTGCGTGCTAATCAACTAATTGTAATAATTAATTAGGGTTTTATGGTCTGCGAGTCATATTTTTTTTTTCTCTCAACTTGTGAGATTTATTTTATTTAGTATAGTTGTTAGCTAGTGCTAGATAGAGTAGATTGTTGGCCAAGATTGAAGAAAAGAAGCCCAAATCCAAAGGAAGCCACAAAAGATGGAGCATGGAGCTTTCCACATGACTATGTAGGATGGACCAAAAGATGAAGAGGCATTGAGATGTGTTTACTTTTAGGGTTCATAGATAATTCCATTGGATTGGAATTAACTTAGTCTAGAAAAGTCCATATTCACATCACGTTTTATTTTGTTTTGTGGTTGTTTATTTTATTGTCTTATTATTTTGTGGTTGTTGTGTGGATGATGCATGCAATTAGGATAATAAGATAATTAGACAACCCGGATCTATTATTTGGAGTTGTGCCCAAACTAAAATAGATAGATCAGTTGATATGGATCAACAAAACAATTAAAATTAAGTTTAAAAATCCCTCAAAATTCAAATATTGCGTTTTGTCTTCTCGTTATTTAAACACTCATGATCATCATGATTTCCCAAAATTGTGCGTGCCGAAGCATGGCGACTTGGTTAATAATGATGTGGTGCGATGGCACACCTCGTGTGCAATTGTTTAAGTAAGAGGTTGAACGCAACTAGGTGTTTAATAGGATTAAAACCTAGAGACAATCAATTGGGATTATCCATATGGATGGATAAATAAGGAGTTATTTGCCCAATTGAACCAAGAGTTTCATAAGATATGCAATTGGAATTGTTCCTACCTAAAGTAGTCAAATTATGGGTGACTTGCCAAAGCAAGCTCATAAGGAGATGAAACATGGATCTTGGCCCACTAGAAAATATGAGGATATTTTCCGCATTAATATCTTGAGGGTTATTAATCCGTAGAAAAATAGTGGGAGCTATATTTGATAAACTAGCAATTATTGAATATAGTCAAAAATTCACAAATACTAAAACTTGCGTATTTTCCTTTTTGTAGAATTCCAAATGGCAAACAACTAATCGAGTTCGCAACATTCCCTACGATCTGTCCTTGAGAAGGACAAGCTCTCTGGAACCAACTTCCTTGATTGGTACAGAAACTTGAGAATTGTTCTCAAGCAAGAGAAGAAACTGTATGCAATAGAGGAGCAAGTTCCATCAGGTCCAGAGAACAATACCCCTGCAGCCCTAAAGGCGTATCAAAAGCATGTTGATGATGCTAATGATGCGGCCTGCTTTATGCTATGCACCATGACTTCTGAGCTTCAGAAGCAACACGAAAACATGAATGCTGTCGATATGATCGAGCATCTGAAGCAGCTCTTCCAAGAGCAGGCAAGGGTTGAGAGGTATGAGGTCTCTAAGGAATTTTTCAAGTGTCATATGGCAGAAGGGAACCCGGTGGGAACCCATGTACTCCGTATGATCGGATACTTGGAGAATCTCGCCCGACTGGGGTTCCCGGTCGGCCAAGAGTTGGCAACCGATCTCGTGTTGCAATCGTTGCCCGAGAGTTTGGACAATTCATCATGAACTATAATATGAACGAGATCGTGAAACCACTGCCAGATTTGCTCAATACGTTGAGGACAGCTGAACAAAGCATCAACAAGGGTAAGGGCAAGGCCATTATGATGGTGTAGAAAGGAAAGGGCAAAAGGTTTGCCTCATCCTCCAAGGGCAAAGGCAAGTCAGTTTCCAAGTCCAAGGAACTTGCCCTTAAGCCTGTTGGTTGCATTGCCAAAGGTGTGACTAAAGGTGAGTGTCACTACTGCAGTCAGCCTAGACACTGGAGGAGGATTTGCCCAAAATATCTGGAGGACAAGAGGCTTGGAATAGTGATTCCACCACCACCAGGTATTTTTGTTGTAGATGTCAATTTAACTGTCTCTACATCATGGCTATTAGATACTCGATGTGGATCTCACAGTTTTCGAAATGTGCAGGATCTAAAGAGAAGTAGAAGATTGGCTAAAGGGGAGATAGATTTGCGCGTTGGAAATGGAGCAAAAATTGTTGCGTTGGCCGTGGGCGTGGGCGAGCTATCTCTGCCTTCAGGATTAGTTTTAGAATTAAATAATTGCTATTTTGTGCCTGCTATGAGCAGAAACATTATTTCTATCTCTTGTTTGGACAAGGAAAGTTTTATTATTTCAATAAAGAACAATTGTTGTTCCCTTTATTTTAATAATATTCACTACTTTAGTGCGCAATTATTTAATGGACTGTATGTCCTTGATCTAAGCAACCCTGTCTACAACATTATTACCAAGAGGATTAAAATAAATGATTTAAATCTTGCTTACTTATGGCATTGTCGTTTAGGCCACATAAACGAGAAGCATGTATCTAGACTCCATAAGGATGGACTACTAGACTCATTTGATTTTGAATCATATGAGACATGTGAGGATTGTTTGTTGGGAAAAATGACAAATTCCCCTTTCAATAAGAAAGGTGAGAGGACTAGTGAGCAATTGGCGCTCATACATACTGATGTGTGTGGGCCATTTGCCATGCCTGCCAGGGGTGGTTGAAATACCCCGTTTTGTGACTACGGGTATTTTATGATATTATTGTAAGTGTTGGGAAGTTAATTTAATTATAGAGATTTAATTATAATTCTTTGAGTGGGGGAACTTTGTGACGTTAATCAAAGGTTTTAGTGTTTTTTACTTGAGTTTGGGGAAGGTGTTTGTCTTTTGGCAAAACTAAGGGGAAATAAATGTCTTTTGACCTAACTTTTCTTCCTACATAAAAGTTTCCTAATCCAAGAGGGTTTCCTACTTATGAAGTTGATTTTATTTCCAACTCTCATAAAAACCTCACTCTCCCTATTTTTTCTAATCTCTCTCACATCTCCTTCACTCTACCCGACCCTCTCTCTCTCTCGTCTCTCTCTTGTGACCGACGACAGCCACCACCGCCGCCGCCGCTCTCTCTCTCTTTTCCGTTGAGGTAATATTTCTTTACTCTCTCTCTCTCCTTCTTTCTTTTCTTTCTTTCTCTTTTCCTTTCTCTCTTTCTTTTCTCCCTCTCTCCGTCCGTCTCTCTCTCCGTCCACCTCCATGGCGGCGGGTTTGAGTTGTTTCGTTTCTTCTTTTCTTTTCTTTTGTTGATCTCTTGATCTTATGATCACTTGATCATGATTCATGTATGTTGCATGTAATCTTTAATTTTCAGTTTGTTATTGTTAGGATCATAGTTCATGGATTCGTAAGATTGATTATCAAGTTTTAGGGTTTATCATGTTCTTGGGTGTTGGGAAGAAACCCTAGTGTGGAGGAGAAGTTTGATTGAATGATTTGGGAGTTTGAATGATCATAGTAGGTGGATAACAACCTGATTTGAATGTGGGAATCATGTTATATTAGGTTTAGTATGAATATAGGATGAATTAGATGCTTGGGGGAAAAGTTTCATGAAGATTGACAATTCCCGTATGGATATTTTGAGTGAAGTTGGAAACTTGAAACTAGTGTAACTTTTGATTCATGAATCGAAATTAAGATCCGTTTGAGGATAAACTTATTATTTCGAATGTTCTGAATCCAATGGAACTGTTTTTATACCATGATCTGTTTGGGAAACTGGAGTAATAGATTTGGTGGAGTTATGATAGATTATTTATACTTTAGGTTAGGGGATTTTGAAGCAAAGTTTTGGGTCTTATTTTGGAGCATGAATTGAATGAGATGTTGGGGAAGTGTTAGAACCCTAAACCATTGACTATCATATGCATGTAATTAGTATAGCAAGTATATTGCTAGAATATTGGTTTGATTAGCATATTGTTATGTGTAGGTAACGAGTTCGTCGACGACGAGTACGTAGAGTACGTTGATTGATTTCTATAGTTGGAAGTTGCTTTGAGGTAAGTAAATATGCCAAGCCTAGTGTGCTTATCTCTTTTCGTGTCAAACGAATACTTTGATTTGTTACGTCTCAAAATGTGTTTACATGATACATGACTTGGAATATGTGATTTCTACTTGCTAAATGTTTTTGCTGAACACATCACCATGATAATGAATGAACTATAACGTAAAGTGGAAGAAGTTGTGCGGGGACATTATTATTCTCTTTGGGCGGTGTTGGCTGCGGTCACGTCTCTTTATGATCCGGTTGCAAGTACCCGGATAGCGGCATGTACTCACTCCTCTGGCCGGCGTAGTCTTAGGAGGGTGTCGACACTTAAGGTCATGGAAGCTGTGGTTTATTTGGTTTTCTCCCGTCACAACAAATTAATAATGGATTTTTGGTTTTGTTAACGAAAAGAAGTTAACAATGGATTTGGATTCTTCCTAATGATTATTAAAATTGGTTTGGAAATATCATGGAATTGGGAACTCTTATGTTTTAATACAAGAGTCAACTTTATTACCGTTGTGTTTGCGAAAAACTCCTACTTACAAATGAGTTATTGTTTTATAATTATCCCAACATCGTTTTACATGTTTGGATGTTTATTTACCAGTATTTCATGCTGATTTTGTACTGTGGTGTTTCTTTTTGATTCCGCACCACAGGTTTTGAGGATGGTTATTTGACGTAGAAGGGGGCGCGCATCACCTGGAATAATAGTATTAGTATTTCATTTGAATTTGAGTTCTTTAGTAATTTAAACACTTTAGTTGTTATGCCGGTTTGTGGCTAGGATGTTGATTTTTAATAATGCAATATTTTCAATTGAATTTAATTATTATTGTGGATGTTTTGTGCTTGCGAACCATGTTATAAAATCTCCTTGTATCCGGGCTCCTCTCGGGTACGGAGTGACATCCCCGGGTCTCCGGCTTGGGCCATTTGAGGGTGTTACAGTGGTTATGTCTACTTCATTACATTTACTGATGATTACAGTAGATATGAATTTGTGTACCTTATGAGGGCCAAATTCGAATCCTTTGAAATGTTCAAAGAATTCAAAAGTGAAGTAGAGAAGCAACTTGGCAAAAGTATTAAGGCTCTACGATCGGATCGTGGAGGAGAATACTTAAGCTAAGAGTTTGACGACTATCTTAGAGAGTGTGGGATCGTGTCCCAACTCACTCCACCCAGAACGCCACAACGGAATGGCGTGTCCGAGAGGAGGAATCGAACCCTATTGGATATGGTTCAATCTACGATGTGTCAAACCGATCTTACATTATCGTTTTGGGGTTATGTTCTATTAAGTGCAGCTTTCACCATTAACCGTGTTCCATCTAAATCATTCATGAAGACACCACATGAGATGTGGAGTGGGATGCATCCCACACTGTCGTTCATGAAGATTTGGGGCTGCGATGTCTATGTAAAACGTTTACAATCAGACAAGCTAGGGCCAAAGTCGAATAAGTGTAAATTTGTGGTACCCTAAGGAAACTAAGGGTTACTAATTCTACAATCCAACCGAGAACAAAATGTTTATTGCCCGGACCGGCGTGTTTCTAGAAAGAGAGTTTGTCTCTGAAGAAGCAAGTGGGAGGACTGTAGAACTTGAAGATATTCAAGAACCACAAATCATCGAACCGATTATGGAACATGAACAGGAACCACAAGCAGTTGTGGAACAGCCTGTTCAGGTAACACAAGAGCTTCGTAGATCTAGTAGAGTGCTCCAGAAACCCGAGAGGTATGGACTTCTCGTGACCGATTTCGGTGACACAATGCTCATAGATGATGAGCCTACTACCTATGAAGAGAACATGAAAGGGCCAGACTCTCAGAAGTGGCTAGAAGCTATGAGATCCGAGATGGAATCCATGTATACCAACAAAGTATGGACTTTGGTGGAACCACCCGAAGGGGCGCGGCCCATAGGGTGCAAGTGCGTCTTCAAGAAGAAGATCGACATGGATGGTAATGTGATTACCTATAAGGGCCGATTGGTGGCTAAAGGATTCAGACAGATTCATGGTTTTGACTATGATGAAACCTTTTCACCAGTCGCTATGACCAAATCCATCCGAATCCTACTTGCAATTGCAGCATACTACAACTATGAGATTTGGCAGATGGATGTCAAAACAGCATTCCTTTATGGTAATCTCCTCGAGGACGTGTATATGATACAGCCAGAGGGTTTTGAAGATCCAAAGCAAGCCAACAAATTCTGTAAGCTGCAACGATCCATTTATGGATTTAAGCAAGCTTCTAGGAGTTGGAATCGACGTTTTGATGAAGTAGTCTAAGAGTTTGGCTTCATCAGAAACGAAGATGAGTCTTGTGTCTACAAGAATGTTAGTGGGAGCTCTGTAGCTTTTCTGGTCTTGTATGTGGATGACATACTACTCATTGGAAACGATGTTCCCATGCTGCAATCTGTTAAAGATTGGCTAGGAGATTGTTTCTCAATGAAGGACTTAGGGTAAGCAGCCTATATACTCGGTATAAAGATCTATAGAGATAGATCTAAGAGACTGCTAGGCCTAAGTCAAATCACATATATTGACAAGGTGTTGAAACGGTTCAACATGCAAGAATCCAAGAATGGATTCTTACCCATGTCACATGGAATTACTCTTTCGAAGAGTGGTTGTCCTTCCAATGAGATTGAGAAGGAACACATGGGTAGAATTCCCTATGCCTCGGCCATAGGATCTATCATGTACACCATGTTATGTACTAGACCAGATGTGTCATATGCCTTGAGTATGACAAGCAGATACCAATCCAATCCGGGGGAGAGTCACTGGATTGCGGTCAAGAACATCCTAAAGTACTTGAGAAGAACTAAGGATGCTTTCTTCATATTTGGCGGTGAGGAGGAGTTGCGTGTAAGGGGTTACACGTATGCAAGCTTCCAAACCGATAGAGATGACTTTAGATCACAATCGGGATATGTGTTTTTCCTGAATGGAGCAGCGGTGAGCTGGAAGAGTTCCAAGCAAGAGACGGTGGCTGATTCTACAACATAGGCTGAGTATATTGCTGCAAATGGCGCAGCAAAGGAAGCTGTCTGGATCAGAAAGCTTGTTTCTGAGCTTGGTGTGGTTCCTAGCATTGCGGATCTAGTTAAGTTGTACTGTGACAACACTGGGGCGATCAGGCAATCAAAGGAGCCCAGATCACACAAGAAATCCAAGCACGTGCTCAAGAAGTTCCATCTGATTCGAGATATTATCAATAGAGGAGACGTTCGGATATACAAGATTCCTACAGATGAGAATCTGCCAGATCCACTTACAAAGCCGCTCGTGCAGTGGAAGCATGAAGGGCAGACTAGGAGCATGGGCATACGAGATTCGTCAGATTGGCTCTAGTGCAAGTGGGAGACTGTTGGCATAGATGCTCTAGAGGCAATCTAGTTTAGTATGAATTTATTTTGGCTAGAACATTCATTGTATTATTAATTGGATATTTAATATAGTGAAGTCCTTAGATTTAAAATCGTGTTGTTTATCTTAAATATCCCTAGTCCAGTATAATGATTAATAGGACGATCATCTATAGACTAGTATGGGGTTGGATTGATATGGAGATATCATGATCCAACACATGGGTGTGCATTAAGGGTAATGGCGCACCGGATTGACCCATCTCCGAGAAGGCTACATACACGTTATGTTAAGTCACAAGCGCTTCTCGTGGTGCAATGGTATTGTCATCCTTAGACTTGAAGTCGCTAGATATTCTAGTTGTGGATTATTGTGATTTTGGAAGCGTCAAACGCTACACCGTAATTGGGTAGTTATAAAGGCGTGTACCGGATACAATAACAAGATATCGTAGTGGACGTAGATTGAATTTTTCCCTCCCACATAACGGGAGCAAATATCTTAGGCCACTCGAGGGATAGTGCTTATAAACTGTCTGGCCAAAATCAAATAAATCAATATAGGATATTGATGTTATTAGCACGAATAAGGCTATTCCCATGGATCGAGAAACTATGGATTGGATATACGAGTGTGACTTGTATGTCTCGTGTCCAATCCGGATATAGAGACAAAGGGATGAGACAATTACTTGTACAAGGTTTGTCGGATGACTATTCTATTAGTTGGCTAGAATGGATGTTTGCTAAAACCGCTCCATATTATCAAATTGTTGCTACCAACTAGATAGAACCTATGGGGTCACACGCTATATAGAGTTTAACTAGATTTGGGAATTAAGTAATATGATTAATTAATTAGAAGGATCACTTTGCAACGCCTTGCAAACTTAGTAGGACTAATTTGCAAGGAAGGGACTAAACCGAATTCTAGTAGGACTGAATTTGGTCCTTTAGGTAGTTGGTAAGGATTTTTTGGAATATATAAAGGATGCTCCTTCCTTCCCATACTTATGAGCCTTTAGTTCATTACTTGAGTGGGAGAGAACAAAGGAGAGAGAGCAAGCAAGCAAGGAAGGCCGAACGCTCCCCTTGCCGCCGCCCCCTATCCCGTCGGCCACCAAGGAGGACGCCACCTCCTTGTTGCCTCGTGTTGCGTGATTTATTCTTCCTCTTCCTCCGTTTTGGGCTAGCACAAAGGAGAAGGAAGATCTAGATCTCAACTCTAGGTGTGGATCAAGTATAGATAACGTGACACAATTTGCAACGCCTTGCAAACTTAGTAGGACTAATTTGCAAGGAAGGGACTAAACCGAATTCTAGTAGGACTGAATTTGGTCCTTTAGGTAGTTGGTAAGGATTTTTTGGAATATATAAAGGATGCTCCTTCCTTCCCATACTTATGAGCCTTTAGTTCATTACTTGAGTGGGAGAGAACATAGGAGAGAGAGCAAGCAAGCAAGGAAGGCCGAACGCTCCCCTTGCCGCCGCCCCCTATCCCGTCGGCCACCAAGGAGGACGCCACCTCCTTGTTGCCTCGTGTTGCGTGATTTATTCTTCCTCTTCCTCCGTTTTGGGCTAGCACAAAGGAGAAGGAAGATCTAGATCTCAACTCTAGGTGTGGATCAACTATAGATAACGTGACACAATTCACGTTACAAGTCATCACAGGAGAAACCCTAAGGTGTGTAAATTGATTTCTTCCCTTACCATCGTTATGTCTCTTGTCCTGTGATCCTTGGAGGGTATTGCATGGATAAATTATGTTTTTCCGCTGCGTATCCATGATCAAAACCCTACATTCATGGCCTCTCCATAGGTAGTAGGCTCATCATCCATGAGTGGCACGTCACCGGGCTCAGTCACTAGAAGTCCATACCTCTCTGGCTCCTGACGTACCCTACTCGACCTACGGAGTTCTTGCGTTACTTTAAAAGTTTACTCCACAACAACTTGTGGTTCCTGTTCATGTTCCATTTTCGGATAAGTTTTTTGAGGTTCTCGAACTTCTTCAAGCTCTACAGTCCTCCCACTGGCTTATGTAGAGACAAATTCTCTTTGTAAAAACACGGAAGTTTGAGCGACAAAGATTTTGTTCTCGATTGGTTTGTAGAAATAATATCCTTTCATTTCCTTAGTATATCCCACAAACTTACACTTATCCGACTTGGGTCCAAGCTTGTATGTTTGTAAACGCTTTACATAGACGTCGTAACCCCAAATCTTCCTAAACGACACTATGGGACGCCTCCTAGTCCATATCTCATATGGCGGCTTCATGACCAATTTGGATGGAACATGGTTAATGGTAAAGGTTGCAGTCAATAAAGCATGTCTCAAAATGATAGCGGAAGATCTGCTTGACACATCATAGACCGCACCATATCCAATAGGGTGCGGTTCCTCCTCTCGGACACGCCATTCCACTGTGGCGTTCCCTGTGGAGTGAGTTGGGACAAGATCCCACACTCTCTAGGAAAGTATTCAAATTCTTGAATCAAGTATTCTCCTCCACGATCCGATCGTAGAGCCTTAATACGCTTGCCAAGTTGCTTCTCTACTTCTTTATTGAATTATTTGAACATTTCAAAGGATTCGGATTTGGCCTTCATAAGGTATAAAAATCCACATCTACTGAAATCATCAGTAAATGTAATGAAATAAAGATAACCAACTCTGGCAGGCGTGGGAAATGACCCACACACATCAGTATGTATGAGCGCCAATAACTCACTAGTCCTCTCACCTTTCTTATTGAAAGGGGACTTTGTCATTTTTCCTAATGAACAAGACTCACATGTCTCATATGATTCATAATAAAATGAGTCTAGAAATCCATCCTTATGGAGTCTAGTAATGCGTTTCTCATTTATATGGCCTAAACGATAGTGCTATAGATAAGTAGGATTCAAATCATTAGTTTTAATCCTCTTGGTATTTATGTTATAGACGAAATTATTTAGATCAAGGATATACAATCCATTAGACAAAAGCGCACTACAATAGTGCATACTATCACAATTAATGGAGCAAGATTTGTCCTTTATTCTAATACAAAAACCTTTCTCGTCGGAACAAGAAATAGAAATAATGTTTCTGCTCATAGCAGACACATAATAGCAATTGTCTAATTCTAATCCAGATGGAAAAAATAACTCATAAACGTCCACGGCTAATGCAACAACTCTTACTCCATTCCCCCATGCACAATTCTATCTCCCCTTTAGCCAGTCGTATACTTATCTTAAGATCCTGCACATTTCGACAAATGTGAGATCCACATCAAGTATCCAATACCCAGGAAGAAAAGATAGACAAATTGACATCTATAACAAAAATATCTGGTGGTGGTGGAATTACTATTCAAAGCCTCTTATCCTCCAGATACTTTGAGCAGTTCAACTTCCAATGGCCTGTCTGACTACAGTAGTGACACGCGCCCTTAGGCACGCCACCAGCAGGCTTTAAGGCAGCTTCCTTGAATTTAGCAACTTTCTTGCTCTTTCCTTTGGAGGTAGAGGCAACTCGCTTGCTCTTCCCTTTATTGGCCATTATTATGGCCTTGCCTTTTCCTTTATTAATGCTTTGTCCAGCGGTTCTCAACATATTGAGCAGGTCTGGCAGAGGTTTGTTGATCTTTTTTTTTTTTTTTTTTTGAGGGGAGAGGTTTGTTGATCTCATTCATGTTATAGTTCATGATGACCTGGCTATAACTATCTGGCAACAATTGCAGGATGAGATCAGTGCCCAACCCTTGGCCCAACTGGAAGCCTAACCTCTCGAGATTCTCCATATATCCGATCATATGGAGCACATGAGGCCCGACTGGGAGACTGCACTTGAACAGTGCTTTGGATACTTCATATCGCTCATGTCTCGCCTGCTCTCGGAAGAGTTGCTTCAAATATACGATTATATCGTACGCCTCTATGCTCCCATGTTGCTTATGAAGCTCAGAATTCATAGTACAAAGCATGAGTCACATCATTGGAATCATCCACATGTTTCCGATGCGCCCTCATGGTAGCTAGAACAGCTTCCTCAGCTAGTGCAGCTGGAATATGATTGTCTAAGGCGTACAGTTTCTTTTCCTGCTTGAGAACAATTCTCAAGTTTCTGTTCCAGCCCTGAAAATTGGTTCCAGACAACTTGTCCTTCTCAAGGACAAATCGTAGTATGAAGTCGATGCTTGATTGTTACCCATTTGGAATTCTAAAAAATGAGAAATATGAAATTTTAGTATTTGAACAATTATCAATATTTAACAATGGCTAGATTATTAAATATAGCTCCCACTATTTTTCTCGGATTAATAGCACTCACAATTAATTCGGAAAATATCATACATTCTCTAGTGGGTCCAATATCCATATGTCACTTCTTCTTGAGCTTGCTTTGGCAAGTCACCCAAGAGTTGGCTATTTAGGTAGGAACAATTTTTAGTTGCATCATGTGTAATTCTTGGTTCAATTAGGTGAATAACTCCTTATTCTTTATCTATCCCATAGATAACACCTAATTGCTTTGCCTCTAAGTTTATCAATCTTATTGAAACAACCTAGTTGCGTCCAACCTCTTACTTCTACAATCACACATTACTTGCTTGTGCCTCCGCATCACACCACGATGAATTAAATCGCCTGATTTTGGCAAGCCCGAATTTAATGGACCCCGATCATGATGGGTGTTTAACTAAGAGAAGGCAAAACGCAATATTTATCGTTGGTTTTCCAAGTCTTATTAATTGTTTTGTTGATCCTATCAACATGATCTAATTATTTGGATTTGGTAATCCCAAATAAAAGATCAACCTTGTTTATTATTATCTTCTTACGTTTTGCATGCATCAACTATACACCAAAATAAATAACAGACAATAAATTAATTAATAAATAAGAAAAATAAAAGTGGCATGGATATATCTAATAAGACTAAGATATTCTCAAGCCAATGAGAATATCTATAAGCCCCAAAGTGACAAGCTCATCTCCATGTGCCTCCATCATTAGTCCACGCGTCCTAGGCTTGTGAGTCCTCCAAGTCTTGTGGTTTCTTCAGTTTTTTATCTTCTTCTCCATGTCTTGGTTATCATCTAACTATCTAATACTAGCTATCATCTATACTAAATAGAGAAACCTCACAAGTTGAGAAAGAAGACGACACGCAGGCCGTGAAATAATAATTACATGGATATGACCTAGGCCATATCCATCCACCAAGCAATAAAGCACATAATAAAGTTAAAATAAAATTTTAACGTGCTTGGTAAATTTTAGTTGAATTTGGATTTTCTAGGGTCAAAACGGTCCAAGGGACCCACCAAACTAGTTGGCCGAACCCATAGGAGCGCCGGGCCGAACCGGTCATCCCTAGCCCGCACGGTCCAACCAGCGGTTAGGCCGCGGCCTATGCTTGGCGCGCAAGGAAAGGGGGCTGACGGCCCTAGCGTCAAACCCTAGGGTTGTTTCCAAAACTCCTTCCTCCTTTCCTTGTGTGCTTATTTCTAATTGATGAGAAAAACTCCCTTTTTCCCAATTGTGCCTGAACCCTAACTTTTCGAAACCCAAAAACTCACATCATAAATTGGCACAATCTCTATTGAATCATATTAAATTTGCATCATTATGCCAAACTTCAGTTTTCGCAAAAAATAACGATAACAGTGTAAACTGATAAAAGTAACACATAATATCATGTTATGCGCTACGACCTGTGACTATGATACCACTGAAGGGTTTTGATGGAAGTAACACAACTGAATAATAAAATTTAATCCTGCTCAAAGCCTTCCACAGATCACAGGCAAGCATTATAACATGATGAAAGTAGAATACTTGTGTACCTGAGGTTGTGTGATCACTACGAAGAATTGTGTCTTCGTCTCTATGGTAACCACACTTTTGGATTGCAGCTAGAATCCTCTCCACATGTAGTGGTAGAAAGGGAATAAGGAGGCAAAGATCACGCAAAACAGAGCACCAAAGGCAGCGCGCCACAAGGGGAGGACGGCTTGGAGGGAGCAGACGGGTTGGTGTTCGGCGTAAAATCTCTCTCCTTGCTTTATTATGTTCTCTCAATAATGACTTGTCTTGATAAAATAACAAGCTAGAGTACCCTTATATAGTTAATAACTCCTTATTAACTACATATTTGTCCCAATACTAATCATGTCCATACACGGATTAGTCCTACTAACTTTGCAAGTGGTTACGTTATGATACTTTAAATTAATTAGTCCAACTAATTAATATCCAATTCCATATTAATCCATTTGGTGTGTGACCCAATTGGTTTCTACTTAGATGGAAGTAATTATTAGAAACATAGAGCGGTCTCTAGCAACACATCTATGCCACTCAATTAATAGAAAAGTCAGTGATCCGACAAACCATGTGCACAATGTTACCGCGTTGTATCTATCCATTTGTCTCTATATCCGGATTGGACACAAGACATAATTGTCACACCCGTATATTCAATCCATATTTTCTCGATCCTGCAAATAGGCTTATCTATACAGATAACATCAATATCTCCATATTTATTTATCTGAGTCTGGTCAGACGTTCCATAAGCACTACCCCTCGAGTGGCCATGGATACTTACTCCCATTATGTAGGAGGGAAAAATCCTCTCTACATCACTACGATCTCTAAGCTTGCTTCCTATCATGCCTGATGACCATCTTTATAGTTACCCAGTTACGTTGTAACGTTTGATAATATCAAAGCATGATATTTCACAACTAGAGTATCTAGTGACTTCAAGTCTAAGGATTACAACACCTTTAGCACTACGAGAAGCACTTTTGACGTTAACATAACTTAATGTAGTCATCTCACTGTGGGTCAATCCAATATGCCATTACGCCTAAAGCATACCCATGTGTTAGACTTGATATCTCCATATCAATCTACGCTCATACTAGTCTATAGTGATCGTCATGTTAATCAATATAATGGACAAGCGATATGTAAGATAAATAACATATTGCAATCTAAGGACTTCATTATATTAAATATACCATAAATAATAAATGAATATTCTAGACAATAATGTTCGTACTAAATATAGATTGTCTCTAGGGCATCTACTCCCAAAAAAAAAAAAACAGTATGTGCTCTATTAATCTGTTTATCTTCCTCTTTCTCTTCTTTTTCTCTATCACATGTATCAAACCACAAATCCATAAAAATCAAATCTAAATTGCCAGGAGAGAGAGGGCGAGAAGATCAGAAGAATTGGCAGAAGTGGAGAAGAAGAAAAAACAACAGGAGAAGCAGAAGAAGAAGAAGAAGAAGAAGAAGAAGAAGAAGAAGAAGAAGAAGAAGAAGAAGAAGAAGAAGAAGAAGAAGAAGAAGAAGAAGAAGAAGAAGAAGAAGAAGAAGAAGAAGAAGAAGAAGAAGAAGAAGAAGAAGAAGAAGAAGAAGAAGAAGAAGAAGAAGAAGAAGAAGAAGAACACAAATCTAAGGTGGGGAGAGGATATAGAAGATAGAAAGAGGGAGATTCTCACCGTCGTCTTTGTCGTCTCTGATTCGTCGAAGACGGTGGCCGCCTCTGGTTCTTCCTCTTCCACACCGTCATCGTCGTCACCATCCTCGTCCTCCTCTCTGGTTCGCCATAGTATGTGGCCACCTCTCTCTGATCTTCTCCATCTCTCTGATCTTCTCTCCCTCTCCGACTTCTCTCTCTTTCTCTTTATCGACTATGCAAATAGGGAGAAGTATGGGTAGTGGGGTTAGGTAGGTTAAAAGGTGGCGAGTAGTTAGGTAAACTTACATTAAAGACTTGTCGAAAAAAGAAGAACCTGGAGAAACAACCCAAAAAGAAAATGAGAAAGAACTTGAAGAAACGAAGATAGTAGTCGCTAATCTACGTATCCAATAAGAATATGAATTTCTTAACCACCAAAAAAAATATATGTCAAACTAGTGTTGATTTAAACACACGACTTTCAGTATATTAATTCTTTTAACAAAGCATAGAAAATACTTCCAACACTGTTCATCGGGAAAACACTACATTAGAGAAATTGTTTTGTCGTCAACCGGGTTTGAATCCAGAACCTCATGCATGGGCTTTCAACGCTCTACCACTTGAGCTACCACCCTAGTTGCTGAAAACACTAATTTAGTGGGTATGGCTGCATGGACTTTTTTGGCCTTTTAATACAAAGTTTTTTTTTGTCTTAGATTTGCCAATGTCTGGTATGAACTCTTTTCACGGGATTTTGAGTTTTTAGCTTTAGAAAAAAGGTTGGTTTCATAATTTTTTTTATGAATTTTTTCCTTAATCATAAAAATAGCGATATTACAATCTCAATTCAAACACATTTTCAAGTTTTTAAGCCAATAAAAAGGCAGAAAAGTATTTTGGTAACTTTTACCCGACAAAAAAAGTGTCACAACATTGATTTTTAACCGCACAAACTTATTTTTACCACGCACATTTTTATTTCACATACCTGTCACATTTTTCACGGTATTCAAGACAAATTAGAATCCAAAAGTCCACATCAAACACACCTTTAAGCCCTTTGGTTTTAAAACAATTACCCACCTCATGCCAATACTTCATAAGCTGCACCTCGAACCCAATGTTTTCTATTTCATATGGAAGTCTTTAGTGGGGCTATTCCGGTCAAAAGTCAGCTTCATAAACGCAACATACCACTTCCCATTACTACATGCGCACTTTGCAGTCAGAGCGAAGAAACTATACTCCACTGTCTACCGAAATGTTCCATGCTCGAGCTATTTAGTTCGGTTCGCGCCTTGGTTTCAGCAGACCAGCAGACCCACTAACTTCCTTTCCCTCCTTCCTCCATCACCTAATGATTCACTCACCACATCACAAGACAGAATTTACGCAATTCTTGTCCTCCGATAAATTTGGCTCTCCAGGAATTCTCTAACTATGGCAAACGCACCTGTCACACCTGAGAATTCTCTACAGCCATCACCGTCTCCGAAGAGCGTCACCACCATAGAAACCACATTGCACCACTTACCAACCAGCCTATCCACAAAACTACTGTACCCCACACTGCTTCCTTCTCCAACGGACTCTTAATCCCCTCAACAACTCAAATTCAACATGTCCCCCTTGTGGAATTCATTGTTGACGCCTCATGGAAACCTCACAGTCTGTCGGTAGCAACTTGGATGCAGATCCACGATCACTCCATGCGCAGCTACAATATTTTCAGCTGTCAATCACCTCTGCAAGCTGAAGCAAAAGGAGTCTCTGAAGCTCTCAAATGGCTCCTCTTTCACGGGTACTCTTCAATTCACCTTCAAACAGACTCGCAAATGTTGATCACAACAATTTTGCAACGCATGCGCAACCATCAGCTTCTTATGATACTTCAAGATATCTTCGCTGACGTTCAAGGCTTTGATTATTGTAAAATTTCATATATCTCTCGTTCGTCCAACCTGCGCATCTACAGGCGCAGTCCATTGTACGAAACTTACTGCTCCATCCTTCTTTGGCTTAATAAATATTATGTTTCCATAAAAAAGGATATGACCCATGGACAGAGTCCACTATTAAATTATTTTACACTGTTGATCTTTAGAAGTTCTAACGGTTGTAGTTTGGACACACAATTCCCTCATTAACAGTAAAAAGGGAGATCATTTAGTATATACCACTTTGTTTCTTCTCTTACACGCCATTTGACTTTTTTGACTCGTATTTGAGTCACTTTGACTGGGTGATATCGATAGCAAAGTGATGCAACTTTTTGATAATTTTTCCATCGTGTTATAGAGCAACTTTTACTTTACAATACCATGAAAAATTATAAAGAAATTGCATCATTTTGCTATCCAAATCACCGGGTCAAAGTGAATAGTGAAAAAAGTCAAATGGGGTGAAAGAGAATAAACAGAGTGGTAGATACTACCTCCGTCCCTCTCTTTATTGCTAGTTTGACTTTTGTCACTATTCACTGGACCACTTTGACTTAGTTATTTGATTAGTAAAATGATGCAAGAATTCAATAATTTTAACATGGGGTTGTGAGTATTAGCAAAACGATGCAAGAATTCGGTAATCTTTTTTTTATGGTAATATTGAGTATCTATAGCACCATGAAAAAGATAAACCAAATTTTTGCATTATTTACTAATCAAATCACTGTATTAAAGTGACTCGGTTACGAAGAAAAAAGTCTAAAAAAAAAAAAGTGGGAATCGAGAAAGTACCAAAGATGCACTAAATAAAAAGTTGCAAAAGTCTCTTCCTTTTCATTCTCTTCCTTTTCATTCGAGTTGACTTAGCATGTAATCTTATCTTCCTTTTCATTCGAGTTGACTTGGCATGTAATCTTATTGCCGAAGCTTCCAACTCTAGTCCCGGTTAACTTACCCGACATTCATGCATACATGTCACCGCAAAAACCACTGCTATTCAATGAAACCAAGCTGTCTCTTAAATTCTCTACCACATCAGACATAAATTCATCATCCCTTTTTTGTCCTCTCTCCGCCCACCTTTTGCCTTTATTCCGAAGAGCTTCATGCCCTTAGCTGTATCATGCCTGTGTCCTCAAAACCATTAATCACTTACAGCTTCCTGTGAAACCTCTACGCGTTATCAACTTGTTCCTCTACTCACTCTCCCGCTCTTGTTCCTCCTATAAATACGTCTTTCATCGGTATAGACATATCCAAGTCCAACACAACCATTAACATTAACAATTCATCCTCTCTCAACGAACAAAACTCAACCATGATTTCACTTCTTCGTTGCACTTGTTTCTCTCTTATCCTACTCGCTATCCTCTGTTTCACCACTGAAGCGAGGCGACTCACTGAGTCGTCAACTCAGGACCAGGGACCCGTTCTCTTCAAGTACCACAACGGCCCTCTCCTCACTGGAAACATTTCAATCAACCTCATTTGGTACGGCAAGTTCAAGCCTTCCCAGCGCGCCATTGTTTCCGATTTCGTCGCTTCCCTCACTTCGAAACCTAGAAACAACCAACCATCGGTCGCCACGTGGTGGAAGGCAACCGAGAAATACTATCACCTGATCAAAACCCATCAGAAGAAGAAGTCATCGTCTCCATTGGCCCTCACCGTAGGGAAAAAACACATCCTCGACGAGAAGTACTCGCTGGGGAAGTCTCTCACTAGTCATCAGATCCAACGGCTGGCGTCGAGGGGTGAACAAAAGAACGCCATCAACGTGGTTTTGACGTCGTCCGATGTAGTCGTGGATGGGTTCTGTTCGAGCAGGTGCGGGACCCACGGGTCGTTGAGCTCTACTACTGCCCGTGTCAAGGGGAAGAATTACAAGTTTGCCTAGATCTGGGTCGGCAACTCGGTGACTCAGTGCCCGGGTCAATGCGCCTGGCCTTTCCACCAGCCCATTTTTGGACCACAGAGCCCGCCTTTGGTTGCGCCTAACAATGACGTGGGCTTGGACGGGATGGTCATCAACTTGGCCGGCCTTTTGGCTGGGACCGCGACCAACCCTTTCGGAAATGGGTACTACCAGGGAGATGCCGATGCATCACTAGAGGCTGCATCGGCTTGTCCTGGGGTTTATGCCAAAGGAGCGTACCCTGGCTACCCTGGGGACCTTCTGGTGGACCCTACGAGCGGCGCTAGCTACAATGCGCATGGGGTGAATGGGAGGAAGTATGTTCTTCCGGCCTTGTTTGATCCTTCCTCATCGACTTGCTCCACATTGGTTTGATTGGAAACAATGTTCGTTAAGAAACTTCTGTAAAAAAATATGTAGTATTCGTTGTAGCAAAAAAAATATTTGATTTATTTTTGTTTTGTTTATAAAATATACTTTCAATTTCAATGCTGATCAGTCATTTGTTTGTGCAAATTAATAACATAGTAGTTTCATTGTAGGATAATTTAGTGCTTATCATTCCGAAAACACTACAGTTAGCGAGCCTGCAATTGAGTTCACAATAAACAGCGTCCTTTCAATCAAAAAATATGTCCCAATCCAGGCATTGATGGCCCAAAAGGTTGAATTAGATGAACCAAATGCAAAAGAATACAGTAGTCAAGGGAATAATAATAGGAAAAAAAATTGCCTAAGCGCTTAGAAACTTTCTTTTATTAAGTCTTCAAGAAAATTAAAATATAGATGTCTGAGCCCGGTTCGAAGCGGGGACCTCTAGTGTGTGAAACTAGCGTGATAACCGACTACACCACCCGACAATTCGGTACGGCACATATTTTGCTAATATAGACCAGTGCTTCATTTACTCGATACAATCTCTGTTTCTTCTCTTTCAACTTCGGTTGACTTTTTAAGTCATAAAAATGTTATTTTGACGCGGTGATTTGAATAGCAAAACAATGTAACTTTTCGACATGTTTTCGTAACATCATCGAGGAAAATTTACTTTATGAGATATGTAAAGATTACCAAATTCATGTATCATTTTGTCAACCAAATCACCGAGTCAAAGTGATCAAGTTAATAGTGTCAAAACGTAAAGTAAACTGAAAGAGAAGAAACATATGTAGTATCTGTCATGAGACCCTGCAACATGTATGTGCTAAATTTGTAATGTTTTCTCAAAAAAAGACACACCACACACAAACACAAACACAAACACACACAATCGAATGCTCCAGCATTAACCCACAACAAACCTCGCCAAAAACTGATAAAACACAATCAAATTTCCTGCAAAATTTCAGATCTCTACAATCATCGAAACGATAGTATTTAATCGATAGCATAGTTCATTCCTTCGTTCTAATATCATGTTAAAAACTTGTTACAAATTTCAACTTCTTATATCATACTAGACTCATTAATGTGAACGCATGGCCGTCACTACCATAAGGTTAAGTATGCCCTTGCCTAGGGCCCCCATAGCAGGGAGGGCCACAAAATTTGTGAGATTTGTAGGGGTATATTGAGATTTATATATTTAGATATGAATAATCTTCTTCATTTTTGCATATTATGACTAAATTATATATGTACAAATATTAGTGATATTTTTTACATTGTTTTTTTAAAATAAATAAATGATATTTGTATACTTCAAAGAACTCTGAACAACTTAACAATTTCATTAAGAAACTAAAATTTCCCTTATAATATCACGAATATTTCACATCACCACTAACATATCATAATTTTTAGATCTACCGTAGTAAATGGCATAACATGTAAAGAATATTAAATAACGAACCTCAAACAAGAAACTCGCCTAAGGTGACAGCCCTGTGTGTAGGTGATTTGGTTTGCCAAATTTTTTTAAATCTCCCACTAAACAAACATGGCGTAAGACTCCCATAGTGTTCTAGTTGTTCCTGCCCTGTTTATCATTTTTCAGATCTATTGAGTTTCAAAAAAAGAGGAACAACCCAAAACAAGAGGAAAACTGTAACACCCCTATTTCTCAAGCGAGCTCTAAGTGCAATATCAAGACTTTGGGGGCAATTTTGTAAATATTTTTGTCACGGCTTTAAAGTTGGAACTTCGGAGTGTTTGCAATATTTGGGAGTCGTTAGAATGATTTTGGAGCACTAGAGATGTTCGGGGTGGTTGTGCAATTATCTGAAATTAAATAGAAGCTCTAATTCTAGTTATACACTAAAGTTTGAAAAACTACACCTTCTAACCCCTATGCATGATGGACACTTGTCCTAAGTGTTTTCACAAAATTGCTATGAGTTGGCAACACCCAACAGCTCTATCATCATCTCTCAGCAGATAATTTCATCAACTTCTCACCATTTTTGTTTTTCTTTCCCCTCTCCCTCCTCAACCACCAAGAACACCACCACATCCACCATGAAACCACCTCTCCCTTCCTCCAAATCAAAACCTGCTCCTACCGCAGTACCCCCTCGGTCCGCTGATCAAAACGCACAAATCAATTGAAAGTTTGGTTGGGTATCGAGAGAGCAATCGGGTTTTGAAGTTGAAGAACCCTAGCCCTTAATCTGTCCAATTCTTCTTCCTCGTTGTAATTCAGTGGTAATAAGACCATATTCATGATCCTTGTGCCAAGACGAGTCCAGGACGCTACTTGAAGGTCGCTGAATCGCCGGATTCTGGGCTTCAAACCCGTCGGAAACTGCTGCTAGACGCCGGGCTTCGGCGTCGTCCTCTCTGTTATTGGCCAGTCCTTCCTCCCCGACGGTTTCCCCAAGGCCTATGGACCTCGAGGAATGCTCTACGAAACCCAGAAGCTGCTGGGATCGTGTGGAAGCGCCGGAAACCAAGCGGCACATCGCCGGTTTCCTCCATGGCCGACGGGAGTCAGGTAAACCTCCAATTCTTCCCCAAATGTCGCGTTCTTTGCATTGTTGTGCTCGCCATGCCATCGTGAGTACTGTAGGAGGATTAAAAACCGCCCAGAACTTAATTTGAAATGGGTTTGATCTCTGTCAATCATGTTTTCCGGCGGGTTATCAAGCCCTGTTCTTGCTTCGATAACTCAGCCTCTAGGCCTCGGTTTTGGGTAGGGTTTGTACCAGCATACTCCCTGTGTTTTCCTCTCAGACTTTCATGTTGTTTTCCTTGGCTAATTCGATCGTTTGGTGGCCTGAAAATCAAGTCGAAGTCACGGTGAAACAATGTTTAGAAACTCTGTTCTTGGTTGTGTATTCTGCAAACTTTTTCTGCTAACTTTGGAAGCATATATCTTCTCCATCAGTTATTTTCTTGAGTTGATTCTTCCTCAAGTGTGTTCTTTGATCATAGTACTACAAGTTTCGTATTGATTTTCAAGTCTGAATTAATCTCTTCGTGTCTTGAATTTGCCTTCAAAGTAAGCTGCTTGCTATGTTCTTGGCTGCCAAATGCTTCAAAATTTTCTAAGTATGAGAAGTCATGGTGAAACATCCATTTTGTAACCCTTGTATCTTCTTCAAAACTTAATGAAATTTAGATCTGTTTTCTCCTATGTGTAGCTGGTATATAATACTTCAAATCATCGTCTCTGGGTCATGTTCAAATTTATAACGGATTGCTCACAAAACGAGCCTAAAGTTGCTAGTTTCAACTCATAAAACTCTCTCGAATTTTTCTAAGTATTGAATCGGAATTTTTGTCCAACTTTGAGTAGCGATATCTCTTTGAATACTTGGAGTTTTTAGGAGTTCAAATATGTTCTGGAATCCTTGAACTATCGTCTTCAAAACCCTGTTCCCAGATTTTCAAGTATCCCCCTCAATTAATTACAAATCAGCTCTAAAGTTGACTAGTTGAGTCGATTTTCTTCTATATTTGACTTTTGAATTCGACACTCTAAATGACATTTCTAGCCTTAGTGTTCGTCACGAAACTTGCTCGTATTCATATTCTGAGTCTAAATATCAAGTTTGACCAAGTTTGACTTTTTGCAAACCCTAGTTTGACTGAACTGCATAGGAGGGGCAAAATAGTAATTTCACTTAAACTTTGAATTGAGATTAGTTTAGTAACTTGGAGTTTGTCAGCATGTCTTGTATGCTTATTTGGAGTACTTGTATGTAATTCTGGGCTAGGGTTAACCAAGTCAAATGTTGGGGTCTTTTTGCAGTTTTACTAAACTTTGGGGGCCTATGTGCAATTAATTAAAACTTTGCATTTGAACAAAGTTAATGTTTTGAGACCAACAACCTGACTTAGAAGGATACTTGGAGCCTTAAGAATGAATTATTTGACTCGGGAGTTATCAAATCAATGGTGGGGGTCTTTCTGTAATTTTAGCAAACTTTAGGGGCCTAAGTGTAATTTACTGAAAGTTGTAGATCTCGATGCTAAGTTCATATGGATGAGTTAAGAGTCATTCTTGGATGTTGTTGGGCCAGTATGAGTGTAATATGGGGTCCAGGCACAATCAGGGACTGTACTGGACAGTTTCAAAGTATTAGGGGCATTTTGGTCAAGTTAGCTTGCGTGACCTGCATTTTATTGCATTCTTGCATAAAACCTCATATAGAGGATATATGCTAATAGGTTGTATACTTTACTTGTGTATATCCAGCCGTTATTAAGGATCGTTCGAAGTAGACGTACGTTATCGTGTTGCTGCATTTCCTGTGAGACTCGGAGACGAGCGTTGTAGGAGTGCTAGTGTTGCTTTGCGCATTTCATGGCTCAGAGGTAAGTACATATGTACGGCCTTTTCATATCAAAATGTGTGTTTGCGTTTAATGTTCAAATGAATTTTGGTTACATGAAATAGTATGAGAATGCATGTTTTCGACTTGAAAGTTGTTAAACTCTGTTATTTATCTCCTTTGAGAACTTTCGGAAATTACTTGCGAAGTGTTGATATTATGATTCTGGTTATGTGAAAGAGAAGAAATAAAATACCTCTAATAGACTTAGGACGATGTACAGAGTACTGTTATTAATGGGAGGCATCAAGCGATCCTCCATTTTCGTATGGCTAAGACCATTGAAGCAATGCTTCTTATTATTGGATAGAACGTTAATGTTCACAAATCCACCCCCGATGAGCCAAAATGTATCAAGATATTGAGGCCAAGGGTTTTATAGAGCTATAGAGTGCTACTTATACTTGTAAGGGTCACTACGGTATAGGGGTGTCGACACTTAAGGCCTTTTAGCTAATGTTGTGAGCGGGGTTGACGAATGGGCTCCCTTAACGCTCGGGTAAAATAGGGTTTGATAGACCCTAGAAGGAACCCTTAGTGGTTATTTCGTGATCCCTCTGTCTACATCGATCCTGCTGGTGGCTCTTGACACGCCTCAGCTAAATTATATTGTTGATTGAAGTCGAAATTCAAAATTGGCTACTTATTAATGTTGCTTGTGGCTCTTGATATGCCCTAATTGATTTGAAATGATTTGTAAATCTTGGCTACTCATGAAGTACTATCGTTATCAGTTCAAATAAACTTTTTTTACTCTGGATATTTTACCAACTACTCGTGGTTTCTCAATGTTATTAAATTGAGAGGTTTTTGTTACTCGTTTACTTCCAGTTGTTCCAAATTCTCCAACATGATAGCTTTACTATTTAAATCTTCTAATTTGTTTCAACTCATGCTTCCGTGCCACTCGTTGCTTTACATGTCGTAGTATGTATTTACTCAGTTTTTACTGATCATTTTCTTCAAAACTGCGTCGGCATTTGCCATTTTAAAACCGCAGGTCGTCAATCAAGTTTGGGGAATGGGAACGCGGATCGAGATGAAGAAGTTTAGCTTAAGTCAGATCACTTAGTAGATCACATAGAATATTTCAAGTCACATTACATTTGTAAACTTATCTTCTCAAGATTGTTCTATTTATTAGATGAAATGTAAGCTTAATATTTAATATTCTACTTTTGGTTATCGATGGTCTCTTTAACCCTGAACCGAGATCCCGGGTTGTTGCAGATGGTATCAGAGCATCGGTTCTCCGGTTAAAGTGACTTTTCGATTTCCATTAGTAGAGAATAAGAAAGATAAAACATTTTCGAAATTTTAAAATTGACTAGGATAACCCAATTTGGCAATAAGAAGTAAACAAGCCGTCGGGGAGTTTGGGTACTTACGTATTATGAAACTGGACTTGTTCCGTATATGTTGATTAAATATTAATGACTATTTGAGATGTTCATGCAAAGTTTAATTGCCTATTTACAGGCGCAATATTTATGTGACATGCCTATTTATATCGAATTGTTTGTCGTAGTTGTGTGATGCGTATCTTTGACTCTTTATTTTTGTAAGTAATTTCTCGACGAGAGAGTAACGACGTTGTGACTTAGAAGACCCCGAGACAATTCTTTCGCACCTACGAGTGACGAACCTTAAAACATTAGTTTGAATTTGGTTTATTTTGAGTTAGCTTGACATGGTTCTTTCCAAAATTAGAAACTTTTGAAAATAAAGTATTTATTACAAAAAAAAAATGGTTTCTGAAAATTATTGACGTTTCGAGCTACCAAATGCCAAGTGATATGGACCACTTTGTTTATCAGTCCGCTGGCGCGACTCTTAGTACGACGGTACTATAAGTTGTACCCGCTGTGTAGACTAAGTTGGAACATTTGAAGCACATGCGAGTTGTGTTAGAAAGGCACATTGTGTGACGACACATAGTGTACTTTCTCCCTCGTATGCGTGGAACACTTTAGGTGATTGGTTTATCTAACCCTATAGAGGTAACACAACATTTTTAACGCGTATGATTCAAGCAAAATGACATATTAGTCTTGATAAAAGTATTTGTCTAAAAGTTTCGAGATTTGTATAAATTCTAGCAAATTTTTGAGTAATTTCTAAAATTGAGAACTTGTATGTTGTTATTGAACTTTCAAAATCTTGTTTCGAACTTTTACTTGTACTAATCATATGCGAAACCCAATTGTGGTGCGAGTCTAGGCTGGATAGTAGTATAGACCCATAATAAACCCCGTCTTGTTGAGAGTGAGAATGAGGAACTTCTTCCCGTTAAGGTATTGTTAGCTGAAGTAAGGAAGTCATCTTTTGAGAGCATGATATCCGACGAGAGCGCTTTATGTACTTTTTTGGCTAAGTCATATAGACTGAGTCATTGTGCTACATTTCATGTGCATGTCATGTATGTGGGTAAGTATAGTATGAGATCTTCGGGGACGAAGATTCTTTTAAGGTGGGTAGATTGTAACACCCCTATTTCTCAAGCGAGCTCTAAGTGCAATATCAAGACTTTGGGGGCAATTTTGTAAATATTTTTGTCACGGCTTTAAAGTTGGAACTTCGGAGTGTTTGCAATATTTGGGAGTCGTTAGAATGATTTTGGAGCACTAGAGATGTTCGGGGTGGTTGTGCAATTATCTGAAATTAAATAGAAGCTCTAATTCTAGTTATACACTAAAGTTTGAAAAACTACACCTTCTAACCCCTATGCATGATGGACACTTGTCCTAAGTGTTTTCACAAAATTGCTATGAGTTGGCAACACCCAACAGCTCTATCATCATCTCTCAGCAGATAATTTCATCAACTTCTCACCATTTTTGTTTTTCTTTCCCCTCTCCCTCCTCAACCACCAGGAACACCACCACATCCACCATGAAACCACCTCTCCCTTCCTCCAAATCAAAACCTGCTCCTACCGCAGTACCCCCTCGGTCCGCTGATCAAAACGCACAAATCAATTGAAAGTTTGGTTGGGTATCGAGAGAGCAATCGGGTTTTGAAGTTGAAGAACCCTAGCCCTTAATCTGTCCAATTCTTCTTCCTCGTTGTAATTCAGTGGTAATAAGACCCATATTCATGATCCTTGTGCCAAGACGAGTCCAGGACGCTACTTGAAGGTCGCTGAATCGCCGGATTTCACTCGCCGGATTCTGGGCTTCAAACCCGTCGGAAACTGCTGCTAGACGCCGGGCTTCGGCGTCGTCCTCTCTGTTATTGGCCAGTCCTTCCTCCCCGACGGTTTCCCCAAGGCCTATGGACCTCGAGGAATGCTCTACGAAACCCAGAAGCTGCTGGGATCGTGTGGAAGCGCCGGAAACCAAGCGGCACATCGCCGGTTTCCTCTATGGCCGACGGGAGTCAGGTAAACCTCCAATTCTTCCCCAAATGTCGCGTTCTTTGCATTGTTGTGCTCGCCATGCCATCGTGAGTACTGTAGGAGGATTAAAAACCGCCCAGAACTTAATTTGAAATGGGTTTGATCTCTGTCAGTCATGTTTTCCGGCGGGTTATCAAGCCCTGTTCTTGCTTCGATAACTCAGCCTCTAGGCCTCGGTTTTGGGTAGGGTTTGTACCAGCATACTCCCTGTGTTTTCCTCTCAGACTTTCATGTTGTTTTCCTTGGCTAATTCGATCGTTTGGTGGCCTGAAAATCAAGTCGAAGTCACGGTGAAACAATGTTTAGAAACTCTGTTCTTGATTGTGTATTCTGCAAACTTTTTCTGCTAACTTTGGAAGCATATATCTTCTCCATCAGTTATTTTCTTGAGTTGATTCTTCCTCAAGTGTGTTCTTTGATCATAGTACTACAAGTTTCGTATTGATTTTCAAGTCTGAATTAATCTCTTCGTGTCTTGAATTTGCCTTCAAAGTAAGCTGCTTGCTATGTTCTTGGCTGCCAAATGCTTCAAAATTTTCTAAGTATGAGAAGTCATGGTGAAACATCCATTTTGTAACCCTTGTATCTTCTTCAAAACTTAATGAAATTTAGATCTGTTTTCTCCTATGTGTAGCTGGTATATAATACTTCAAATCATCGTCTCTGGGTCATGTTCAAATTTATAACGGATTGCTCACAAAACGAGCCTAAAGTTGCTAGTTTCAACTCATAAAACTCTCTCGAATTTTTCTAAGTATTGAATCGGAATTTTTGTCCAACTTTGAGTAGCGATATCTCTTTGAATACTTGGAGTTTTTAGGAGTTCAAATATGTTCTGGAATCCTTGAACTATCGTCTTCAAAACCCTGTTCCCAGATTTTCAAGTATCCCCCTCAATTGATTACAAATCAGCTCTAAAGTTGACTAGTTGAGTCGATTTTCTTCTATATTTGACTTTTGAATTCGACACTCTAAATGACATTTCTAGCCTTAGTGTTCGTCACGAAACTTGCTCGTATTCATATTCTGAGTCTAAATATCAAGTTTGACCAAGTTTGACTTTTTGCAAACCCTAGTTTGACTGAACTGCATAGGAGGGGCAAAATAGTAATTTCACTTAAACTTTGAATTGAGATTAGTTTAGTAACTTGGAGTTTGTCAGCATGTCTTGTATGCTTATTTGGAGTACTTGTATGTAATTCTGGGCTAGGGTTAACCAAGTCAAATGTTGGGGTCTTTTTGCAGTTTTACTAAACTTTGGGGGCCTATGTGCAATTAATTAAAACTTTGCATTTGAACAAAGTTAATGTTTTGAGACCAACAACCTGACTTAGAAGGATACTTGGAGCCTTAAGAATGAATTATTTGACTCGGGAGTTATCAAATCAATGGTGGGGGTCTTTCTGTAATTTTAGCAAACTTTAGGGGCCTAAGTGTAATTTACTGAAAGTTGTAGATCTCGATGCTAAGTTCATATGGATGAGTTAAGAGTCATTCTTGGATGTTGTTGGGCCAGTATGAGTGTAATATGGGGTCCAGGCACAATCAGGGACTGTACTGGACAGTTTCAAAGTATTAGGGGCATTTTGGTCAAGTTAGCTTGCGTGACCTGCATTTTATTGCATTCTTGCATAAAACCTCATATAGAGGATATATGCTAATAGGTTGTATACTTTACTTGTGTATATCCAGCCGTTATTAAGGATCGTTCGAAGTAGACGTACGTTATCGTGTTGCTGCATTTCCTGTGAGACTCGGAGACGAGCGTTGTAGGAGTGCTAGTGTTGCTTTGCGCATTTCATGGCTCAGAGGTAAGTACATATGTACGGCCTTTTCATATCAAAATGTGTGTTTGCGTTTAATGTTCAAATGAATTTTGGTTACATGAAATAGTATGAGAATGCATGTTTTCGACTTGAAAGTTGTTAAACTCTGTTATTTATCTCCTTTGAGAACTTTCGGAAATTACTTGCGAAGTGTTGATATTATGATTCTGGTTATGTGAAAGAGAAGAAATAAAATACCTCTAATAGACTTAGGACGATGTACAGAGTACTGTTATTAATGGGAGGCATCAAGCGATCCTCCATTTTCGTATGGCTAAGACCATTGAAGCAATGCTTCTTATTATTGGATAGAACGTTAATGTTCACAAATCCACCCCCGATGAGCCAAAATGTATCAAGATATTGAGGCCAAGGGTTTTATAGAGCTATAGAGTGCTACTTATACTTGTAAGGGTCACTACGGTATAGGGGTGTCGACACTTAAGGCCTTTTAGCTAATGTTGTGAGCGGGGTTGACGAATGGGCTCCCTTAACGCTCGGGTGAAATAGGGTTTGATAGACCCTAGAAGGAACCCTTAGTGGTTATTTCGTGATCCCTCTGTCTACATCGATCCTGCTGGTGGCTCTTGACACGCCTCAGCTAAATTATATTGTTGATTGAAGTCGAAATTCAAAATTGGCTACTTATTAATGTTGCTTGTGGCTCTTGATATGCCCTAATTGATTTGAAATGATTTGTAAATCTTGGCTACTCATGAAGTACTATCGTTATCAGTTCAAATAAACTTTTTTTTACTCTGGATATTTTACCAACTACTCGTGGTTTCTCAATGTTATTAAATTGAGAGGTTTTTGTTACTCGTTTACTTCCAGTTGTTCCAAATTCTCCAACATAATAGCTTTACTATTTAAATCTTCTAATTTGTTTCAACTCATGCTTCCGTGCCACTCGTTGCTTTACATGTCGTAGTATGTATTTACTCAGTTTTTACTGATCATTTTCTTCAAAACTGCGTCGGCATTTGCCATTTTAAAACCGCAGGTCGTCAATCAAGTTTGGGGAATGGGAACGCGGATCGAGATGAAGAAGTTTAGCTTAAGTCAGATCACTTAGTAGATCACATAGAATATTTCAAGTCACATTACATTTGTAAACTTATCTTCTCAAGATTGTTCTATTTATTAGATGAAATGTAATCTTAATATTTAATATTCTACTTTTGGTTATCGATGGTCTCTTTAACCCTGAACCGAGATCCCGGGTTGTTGCAAAAACAGATCTAGGAGAGGAGAACGGACAACAGAGAGGAGAACGAGGTGTGAATGAGAAAGAGAGTGAGTAGATCACTGGAGGAGGCCAACGCTGGAACCACCACCTTCCCTGACGTTGTCGGCGTCCATGAAGTCGCAGTAGCCATGGGCGAATCCAGGATTTTGTTACTGTAGATAGTGCATTCTATGTACATCGATCATCGTCCATGTGTCAGTCACTGATGAAACTTCATGGTACTCCACTATCACTCTATACTTGCCCTTACATTTATACTTATTCATATGGGGGCTGTGAGACAAGGTCACCCTCGCGTATAATTCGGATGGGAGTCAAGCGGTCTAAGTGGCTTGGAGTCTAGAGTAAGGACCTTCGCACGTGAGTAACGATTACACTCACGTGCCATCCTTGTCAGTTATCTGAGATACTTACAAATCACACGCCTATATATGCAGTTAACCGTACACGTGCGAGGCAGTTATATAATCGTTGCATGAGGTTATATAACTCCTTGTAAATGTTGTCCTAAGACCCGTATATATAAGAGTGATGTCTTCTGTTCTAAGTTCGGTTCTTTTGGCTATCATCACACACTTTCTCTCTCTCAGACCATTGACAAGGCTTACTCTTAACCTTGCACCACTTATTCTCTTACTCTCTGTCTATTGTCCTTTGTATTCTTGTTTATTGCAGGTAGGGCTGTAAATGAACCAAGCCGTTCGTGAACAACTCGCGTTCGATTCGGTAAAAGCTCGTTCGTGTTTGATTCGACTTATTAATCAAACAAACTCAAACATGAAAATGTGTTCGTTCGTTAAACGAGCCGAACACGAGCCGAACAAGGAGCTCGTTCGTTAGTGTTCGCGAACAAACTGTAGTAGTATATATGTATATATAGTTAGAAATAATTAAATTACTTTTGTCTTCTTTATATGTAATTTCTTAAATATAGCGTAATTAGTATGGAAATTCCATTTAATAAGAGTTTGACCTCTTAATTAGGCTTTCAAAAGGTAATTCTATAATTTGTAATAGCATAAATATTTACTATATAAGAATAAAATTGGATGCTTTGAATCTATCATTACCACAAATAAAACATATCTAAATCTCATGTTATTTGATTCGTTCAAGTATTTTATCTTAAGTAATAACACATGATATTTTAATTCAAGAATTATATATTATCGTACCTATCCGAGAGAAATAAAGTTCGTCGAGCCGAATTCGAGCCTGTAAACGAGCTAGTTAAACGAGCCACGAGCTGAACGACGAACAAATCGAGCCCTAAACGAGCCGAACTCAAACAAGGTTTTCTTGTTTGACTCAAGTTCGTGTTCGAATCGTTTTGTAGCCAAGTTAAACGAGCCAAACTCAAACAAGTGATATTCGGTTCGATTCGGTTCGTTTACAGCCCTAATTGCAGGTACACGTCCATATCTCTCTACCAGTATTCCTAATCCACATTGGTGAACCCCGACGCCAAACACTACCTTCACGGTTTATCTTGCAATCATGTCTACCCATGGCGATGATAGTTACCAGTTTCTCTCAAGAGATGTAGGCCTAAGGGATGAAAATTCGATCAGTATCAACAACACTCTCCAGCCGCAGTGGTTGCAGGTGATGCCCAAACTTTGGAGGCACTTAATGCAACTATTCAAAACCAGACGAGAGTTATGCAGGCACAGTCTGCACAAATTTCCCAGATCATGGCGATTATGGGGAATATTTCCACCAATTCCTCACAGGGAATTTCGATTCCCTTTGGAACAACAGCAGCAACAACAACACAGCCTACCTCCATGCCACCAGAGCCACCATCTTCAACACAACCACCTCTCCCATTTGGCCCAGCGCCCCCAACACCCAATTTGCTACAACGGCCACCACTCGCACCTGGAGTCCAACCAGAGAGACTGCCAATTGCACCACCATATGTGCCACAAAATCAGTGCGCAAACACCATGCCCTATGATCCCACTATGCCATATATTCAATGAACCCATTGGACTCATCGCAGGAGGCACTTTCGCAAGCATGTCCACTCTGGAACAACACTTAGAAAATTTCCTTGCATATCAATGCTTCGTAGATGAAGTTGTTCTAAAATTCGAGTCCGCGCCGCCGATTCCACGAGAAATATATTTCATGTCGAATCCTTCCGGTTACAAAGTGCCGAAATGAGAGAATTTGACGAAATCAATGGAAACGCGTAGGAACATGTTATGCGATTCGTAGACATGATGGGTCCACATGGAGTCGGTCAGAGGCTACTGATGCGCAAATCTCCCAAATCTTTGGGACATTTTGCGTACAAATGGTACATGAGATGGAGGCGGGATCCATCCACACGTGGGAAGAAATGGTGATGAAGTTCTACACAAAGTTCTTCCAAGGTTAAAAGAAAGTGACAACAATCCATCTGTCGCGCATGCATCAGAAACATGACGAAGAAGGGTCGCGTTTATCAAGAAGTTCCAAACAAAGTCTTTAGAATGCGTCGACGAAGTTTTTGAAAGCCGTATGGTGGAGATATGTCTCCAAAGAATGGCGATGAATATAAAGTATGTTAATTAATTTGCAGATGCCTACTTTCTCCAAATTAATTGACTGTACCAGGAACATAGAGCCTATAGTGGAGAAACAGAAGAAAAGTTTCTCGAACGGAGGTTGATCAAGAGGATCAGGCTTCAGGATCGGACGATTCAACTATAAGAGGGGATGCGAAGTTGAAGTAAATGCAGTTTGATCACAGAAATCACAAAGAGGCACTCCAAAGGAGCCACCAACTCTACCTTGTTCATTGGAGAGGTTACAAAACTTTGCAAACAATGGAGAAAAGATGGATTACTACTTGCGATCGAAAAGAATCCCACATGTGAGCAATTAAGAGATCTAAGTTGGTGTGAGTACCACGGTCAAGTGTCGCAGGAGTGCTAAAAACTCAAGTGGTTAGGAGACATGAAATTGAAGAAAGAGGATTTAATCATCGAGACAACAATTAAGGATGTTCCCAGTTATCCTTTACCATCCCATTCTGCAGAAGAGCCCAAGGGAAAAGAAGTCACAGTGGTGTCAAGACTTTGTTGGTATACATGGATTCCATTTCAGATCTCATGGCTTTAAGCCACTTCTTAGAGTCTGGCCCTTTCATTGTTGGAATAGATGCCCTAGAGGCAATCTAGTTTAGTATGACTTTATTTTGGCTAGAACATTCATTGTATTATTTATTGGATATTTAATATAATGAAGTCCTTAGATTTACAATTGTGTTGTTTATCTTAAATATCCCTAGTCCAGTATTAATAGGACAATCATCTATAGACTAGTATGGGGTTGGATTAATATGGAGATATCATGATCCAACACATGGGTGTGCATTAAGGGTAATGGCGCACGGGATTGACCCATCTCCGAGAAGGATACATACACGTTATGTTAAGTCACAAGCGCTTCTCTTGGTGCAATGGTATTGTCATCCTTAGACTTGAAGTCGCTAGATATTCTAGTTGTGGATTATTGTGATTTTGGTAGCGTCAAACTCTACACCGTAATTGGGTAGTTATAAAGGCGTGTACCGGATACAACAATAAGCAAGCTTAGAGATCGTAGTGGACGTAGATAGAATTTTTCCCTCCCACATAACGGGAGAAAATATCCTAGGCCACTCGAGGGATAGTGCTTATAGAATGTCTGGCCACACTCAAATAAATCAATATACGATATTGATGTTATTTGCACGAATAAGGCTATTCCCATTGATCGAGAAACTATGGATTGGATATACGAGTGTGACTTGAATGTCTCGTGTCTAATCCGGATATAGAGACAAAGGGATGATACAATTACTTGTACAAGGTTTGTCGAATGACTATTCTATTAGTTGGCTAGAATGGATGTTTTGCTAGAAGCCGCTCCATATTAGCAAATTGTTTCTACCAACTAGATAGAACCTATGGGTTCACACGCTATACAGAGTAGAACTAGATTTGGGAATTAATTAATGTGATTAATTAATTAGAATGATTACTTTGCAACGCCTTGCAAACTTAGTAGGACTAATTTGCAAGGAAGGGACTAAACCGAATTCTAGTAGGACTAGAATAGGTCCTTTAGGTAGTTGGAAAGGATTTGTTGGACTATATAAAGGATGCTCCCTCCTTCCTTCCCATACTTATGAGCCTTTAGTTCATAACTTGAGTGGGATAGAACAAAGGAGAGAGAGAAAGCAAGCAAGGAAGGCCGAACGCCCCCCTTGCCGCCGCCCCCTATCCCGTCGGCCACCAAGGAGGACGCCACCTCCTTGTTGCCTCGTGTTGCGTGATTTCTTCTTCCTCTTCCTCCTTTCTGGGCTAGCACAAAGGAGAAGGAAGATATAGATATTAACTCTAGGCGTGGATCAACTATAGAGAACGTGACACAATTCACGTTAAAATTCATCAAGGAGAAACCCTAAGGTGTGTAAATTGATTTCTTTCCTTACCATCGTTATGTCTCTTGTCCTGTGATCCTTGGAGGGTATTTCATGGATACATTATGTTTTTCCGCTGCGTATCCATGATCAAAAACCTACATTGGTATCAGAGCCACAGGTCGTAGAGCATAAACGTGGTTTATGTGTTACGTTTTGATAGTTTTATACTTTAAATTTATTTTTTATTGCGTAAAATAAGACAAATCAAGCATATAATGCAATTTGTCAATAATCAATCATAACAAGATCTAGTTTTTGCATTGGATGCATGAATTAGTTAGTTTGAGAAATTTTAGGATCTTAGATCCAGGGTTTGGGCATCCTATGGAAAGAAAAAGTTCTTTTCATACAAGGAAACAACCAAACTTGGGCACCAAGGAATGGAGTTGTTTTGGAAACAACTCCCAAATGAGGTTAGGCCTCCCTAGGGGACCGCCCCTCCTTGCTTGCCGCCCAAGTAAGGGACGGCCAAGCCGGCCGGCCCAAGGCCTTGGCGGTCCTCTTTTGGGGTCCAGGCAATTTGATTGTTGAGCCCCATGGACCGTTTTAACCTTAGAAAATTCTCTTATCAATTAAAATTGACCAAGCGCGTTAAAATTGGATTTTAACTGTTTATGTGCAAATCGCATGGGGATTGGATATGGCATTAGGATGTGGTTTGGTGTGATTGTTTAATTTTTGCGGTTTGGTTTACTGCCTGCGTGCTAATCAACTAATTGTAATAATTAATTAGGGTTTTATGGTCTGCGAGTCATATTTTTTTTTCTCTCAACTTGTGAGATTTATTTTATTTAGTATAGTTGTTAGCTAGTGCTAGATAGAGTAGATTTTTGGCCAAGATTGAAGAAAAGAAGCCCAAATCCAAAGGAAGCCACAAAAGATGGAGCATGGAGCTTTCCACATGACTATGTAGGATGGACCAAAAGATGAAGAGGCATTGAGATGTGTTTACTTTTAGGGTTCATAGATAATTCCATTGGATTGGAATTAACTTAGTCTAGAAAAGTCCATATTCACATCACGTTTTATTTTGTTTTGTGGTTGTTTATTTTATTGTCTTATTATTTTGTGGTTGTTGTGTGGATGATGCATGCAATTAGGATAATAAGATAATTAGACAACCCGGATCTATTATTTGGAGTTGTGCCCAAACTCAAATAGATAGATCAGTTGATATGGATCAACAAAACAATTAAAATTAAGTTTAAAAATCCCTCAAAATTCAAATATTGCGTTTTGTCTTCTCGTTATTTAAACACTCATGATCATCATGATTTCCCAAAATTGTGCGTGCCGAAGCATGGCGACTTGGTTAATAATGATGTGGTGCGATGGCACACCTCGTGTGCAATTGTTTAAGTAAGAGGTTGAACGCAACTAGGTGTTTAATAGGATTAAAACCTAGAGACAATCAATTGGGATTATCCATATGGATGGATAAATAAGGAGTTATTTGCCCAATTGAACCAAGAGTTTCATAAGATATGCAATTGGAATTGTTCCTACCTAAAGTAGTCAAATTATGGGTGACTTGCCAAAGCAAGCTCATAAGGAGATGAAACATGGATCTTGGCCCACTAGAAAATATGAGGATATTTTCCGCATTAATATCTTGAGGGTTATTATCCGTAGAAAAATAGTGGGAGCTATATTTGATAAACTAGCAATTATTGAATATAGTCAAAAATTCACAAATACTAAAACTTGCGTATTTTCCTTTTTGTAGAATTCCAAATGGCAAACAACTAATCGAGTTCGCAACATTCCCTACGATCTGTCCTTGAGAAGGACAAGCTCTCTGGAACCAACTTCCTTGATTGGTACAGAAACTTGAGAATTGTTCTCAAGCAAGAGAAGAAACTGTATGCAATAGAGGAGCAAGTTCCATCAGGTCCAGAGAACAATACCCCTGCAGCCCTAAAGGCGTATCAAAAGCATGTTGATGATGCTAATGATGCGGCCTGCTTTATGCTATGCACCATGACTTCTGAGCTTCAGAAGCAACACGAAAACATGAATGCTGTCGATATGATCGAGCATCTGAAGCAGCTCTTCCAAGAGCAGGCAAGGGTTGAGAGGTATGAGGTCTCTAAGGAATTTTTCAAGTGTCATATGGCAGAAGGGAACCCGGTGGGAACCCATGTACTCCGTATGATCGGATACTTGGAGAATCTCGCCCGACTGGGGTTCCCGGTCGGCCAAGAGTTGGCAACCGATCTCGTGTTGCAATCGTTGCCCGAGAGTTTGGACAATTCATCATGAACTATAATATGAACGAGATCGTGAAACCACTGCCAGATTTGCTCAATATGTTGAGGACAGCTGAACAAAGCATCAACAAGGGTAAGGGCAAGGCCATTATGATGGTGTAGAAAGGAAAGGGCAAAAGGTTTGCCTCATCCTCCAAGGGCAAAGGCAAGTCAGTTTCCAAGTCCAAGGAACTTGCCCTTAAGCCTGTTGGTGGCATTGCCAAAGGTGTGACTAAAGGTGAGTGTCACTACTGCAGTCAGCCTAGACACTGGAGGAGGAACTGCCCAAAATATCTGGAGGACAAGAGGCTTGGAATAGTGATTCCACCACCACCAGGTATTTTTGTTGTAGATGTCAATTTAACTGTCTCTACATCATGGCTATTAGATACTCGATGTGGATCTCACAGTTTTCGAAATGTGCAGGATCTAAAGAGAAGTAGAAGATTGGCTAAAGGGGAGATAGATTTGCGCGTTGGAAATGGAGAAAAAATTGTTGCGTTGGGCGTGGGCGTGGGCGAGCTATCTCTGCCTTCAGGATTAGTTTTAGAATTAAATAATTGCTATTTTGTGCCTGCTATGAGCAGAAACATTATTTCTATCTCTTGTTTGGACAAGGAAAGTTTTATTATTTCAATAAAGAACAATTGTTGTTCCCTTTATTTTAATAATATTCACTACTTTAGTGCGCAATTATTTAATGGACTGTATGTCCTTGATCTAAGCAACCCTGTCTACAACATTAATACCAAGAGGATTAAAATAAATGATTTAAATCTTGCTTACTTATGGCATTGTCGTTTAGGCCACATAAACGAGAAGCATGTATCTAGACTCCATAAGGATGGACTACTAGACTCATTTGATTTTGAATCATATGAGACATGTGAGGATTGTTTGTTGGGAAAAATGACAAATTCCCCTTTCAATAAGAAAGGTGAGAGGACTAGTGAGCAATTGGCGCTCATACATACTGATGTGTGTGGGCCATTTGCCATGCCTGCCAGGGGTGGTTGAAATACCCCGTTTTGTGACTACGGGTATTTTATGATATTATTGTAAGTGTTGGGAAGTTAATTTAATTATAGAGATTTAATTATAATTCTTTGAGTGGGGGAACTTTGTGACGTTAATCAAAGGTTTTAGTGTTTTTTACTTGAGTTTGGGGAAGGTGTTTGTCTTTTGGCAAAACTAAGGGGAAATAAATGTCTTTTGACCTAACTTTTCTTCCTACATAAAAGTTTCCTAATCCAAGAGGGTTTCCTACTTATGAAGTTGATTTTATTTCCAACTCTCATAAAAACCTCACTCTCCCTATTTTTTATAATCTCTCTCACGTCTCCTTCACTCTACCCGACCCTCTCTCTCTCTCGTCTCTCTCTTGTGACCGACGACAGCCACCACCGCCGCCGCCGCTCTCTCTCTTTTCCGTTGAGGTAATATTTCTTTACTCTCTCTCTCCTTCTTTCTTTTCTTTCTTTCTCTTTTCCTTTTTCTCTTTCTTTTCTCCCTCTCTCCGTCCGTCTCTCTCTCCGTCCACCTCCATGGCGGCGGGTTTGAGTTGTTTCGTTTCTTCTTTTCTTTTCTTTTGTTGATCTCTTGATCTTATGATCACTTGATCATGATTCATGTATGTTGCATGTAATCTTTAATTTTCAGTTTGTTATTGTTAGGATCATAGTTCATGGATTCGTAAGATTGATTATCAAGTTTTAGGGTTTATCATGTTCTTGGGTGTTGGGAAGAAACCCTAGTGTGGAGGAGAAGTTTGATTGAATGATTTGGGAGTTTGAATGATCATAGTAGGTGGATAACAACCTGATTTGAATGTGGGAATCATGTTATATTAGGTTTAGTATGAATATAGGATGAATTAGATGCTTGGGGAAAAGTTTCATGAAGATTGACAATTCCCGTATGGATATTTTGAGTGAAGTTGGAAACTTGAAACTAGTGTAACTTTTGATTCATGAATCGAAATTAAGATCCGTTTGAGGATAAACTTATTATTTCGAATGTTCTGAATCCAATGGAACTGTTTTTATACCATGATCTGTTTGAGAAACTGGAGTAATAGATTTGGTGGAGTTATGATAGATTATTTATACTTTAGGTTAGGGGATTTTGAAGCAAAGTTTTGGGTCTTATTTTGGAGCATGAATTGAATGAGATGTTGGGGAAGTGTTAGAACCCTAAACCATTGACTATCATATGCATGTAATTAGTATAGCAAGTATATTGCTAGAATATTGGTTTGATTAGCATATTGTTATGTGTAGGTAACGAGTTCGTCGACGACGAGTACGTAGAGTACGTTGATTGATTTCTATAGTTGGAAGTTGCTTTGAGGTAAGTAAATATGCCAAGCCTAGTGTGCTTATCTCTTTTCGTGTCAAACGAATACTTTGATTTGTTACGTCTCAAAATGTGTTTACATGATACCTGACTTGGAATATGTGATTTCTACTTGCTAAATGTTTTTGCTGAACACATCACCATGATAATGAATGAACTATAACGTAAAGTGGAAGAAGTTGTGCGGGGACATTATTATTCTCTTTGGGCGGTGTTGGCTGCGGTCACGTCTCTTTATGATCCGGTTGCAAGTACCCGGATAGCGGCATGTACTCACTACTCTGGCCGGCGTAGTCTTAGGAGGGTGTCGACACTTAAGGTCATGGAAGCTGTGGTTTATTTGGTTTTCTCCCGTCACAACAAATTAATAATGGATTTTTGGTTTTGTTAACGGAAAGAAGTTAACAATGGATTTGGATTCTTCCTAATGATTATGAAAATTGGTTTGGAAATATCATGGAATTGGGAACTCTTATGTTTTAATACAAGAGTCAACTTTATTACCGTTGTGTTTGCGAAAAACTCCTACTTACAAATGAGTTATTGTTTTATAATTATCCCAACATCGTTTTACATGTTTGGATGTTTATTTACCAGTATTTCATGCTGATTTTGTACTGTGGTGTTTCTTTTTGATTCCGCACCACAGGTTTTGAGGATGGTTATTTGACGTAGAAGGGGACGCGCATCACCTGGAATAATAGTATTAGTATTTCATTTGAATTTGAGTTCTTTAGTAATTTAAACACTTTAGTTGTTATGCCGGTTTGTGGCTAGGATGTTGATTTTTAATAATGCAATATTTTCAATTGAATTTAATTATTATTGTGGATGTTTTGTGCTTGCGAACCATGTTATAAAATCTCCTTGTATCCGGGCTCCTCTCGGGTACGGAGTGACATCCCCGGGTCTCCGGCTTGGGCCATTTGAGGGTGTTACAGTGGTTATGTCTACTTCATTACATTTACTGATGATTACAGTAGATATGAATTTGTGTACCTTATGAGGGCCAAATTCGAATCCTTTGAAATGTTCAAAGAATTCAAAAGTGAAGTAGAGAAGCAACTTGGCAAAAGTATTAAGGCTCTACGATCGGATCGTGGAGGAGAATACTTAAGCTAAGAGTTTGACGACTATCTTAGAGAGTGTGGGATCGTGTCCCAACTCACTCCACCCAGAACGCCACAACGGAATGGCGTGTCCGAGAGGAGGAATCGAACCCTATTGGATATGGTTCAATCTACGATGTGTCAAACCGATCTTACATTATCGTTTTGGGGTTATGTTCTATTAAGTGCAGCTTTCACCATTAACCGTGTTCCATCTAAATCATTCATGAAGACACCACATGAGATGTGGAGTGGGATGCATCCCACACTGTCGTTCATGAAGATTTGGGGCTGCGATGTCTATGTAAAACGTTTACAATCAGACAAGCTAGGGCCAAAGTCGAATAAGTGTAAATTTGTGGTACCCTAAGGAAACTAAGGGTTACTAATTCTACAATCCAACCGAGAACAAAATGTTTATTGCCCGGACCGGCGTGTTTCTAGAAAGAGAGTTTGTCTCTGAAGAAGCAAGTGGGAGGACTGTAGAACTTGAAGATATTCAAGAACCACAAATCATCGAACCGATTATGGAACATGAACAGGAACCACAAGCAGTTGTGGAACAGCCTGTTCAGGTAACACAAGAGCTTCGTAGATCTAGTAGAGTGCTCCAGAAACCCGAGAGGTATGGACTTCTCGTGACCGATTTCGGTGACACAATGCTCATAGATGATGAGCCTACTACCTATGAAGAGAACATGAAAGGGCCAGACTCTCAGAAGTGGCTAGAAGCTATGAGATCCGAGATGGAATCCATGTATACCAACAACGTATGGACTTTGGTGGAACCACCCGAAGGGGCGCGGCCCATAGGGTGCAAGTGCGTCTTCAAGAAGAAGATCGACATGGATGGTAATGTGATTACCTATAAGGGCCGATTGGTGGCTAAAGGATTCAGACAGATTCATGGTTTTGACTATGATGAAACCTTTTCACCAGTCGCTATGACCAAATCCATCCGAATCCTACTTGCAATTGCAGCATACTACAACTATGAGATTTGGCAGATGGATGTCAAAACAGCATTCCTTTATGGTAATCTCCTCGAGGACGTGTATATGATACAGCCAGAGGGTTTTGAAGATCCAAAGCAAGCCAACAAATTCTGTAAGCTGCAACGATCCATTTATGGATTTAAGCAAGCTTCTAGGAGTTGGAATCGACGTTTTGATGAAGTAGTCTAAGAGTTTGGCTTCATCAGAAACGAAGATGAGTCTTGTGTCTACAAGAATGTTAGTGGGAGCTCTGTAGCTTTTCTGGTCTTGTATGTGGATGACATACTACTCATTGGAAACGATGTTCCCATGCTGCAATCTGTTAAAGATTGGCTAGGGGATTGTTTCTCAATGAAGGACTTAGGGTAAGCAGCCTATATACTCGGTATAAAGATCTATAGAGATAGATCTAAGAGACTGCTAGGCCTAAGTCAAATCACATATATTGACAAGGTGTTGAAACGGTTCAACATGCAAGAATCCAAGAATGGATTCTTACCCATGTCACATGGAATTACTCTTTCGAAGAGTGGTTGTCCTTCCAATGAGATTGAGAAGGAACACATGGGTAGAATTCCCTATGCCTCGGCCATAGGATCTATCATTTACACCATGTTATGTACTAGACCAGATGTGTCATATGCCTTGAGTATGACAAGCAGATACCAATCCAATCCGGGGGAGAGTCACTGGATTGCGGTCAAGAACATCCTAAAGTACTTGAGAAGAACTAAGGATGCTTTCTTCATATTTGGCGGTGAGGAGGAGTTGCGTGTAAGGGGTTACACGTATGCAAGCTTCCAAACCGATAGAGATGACTTTAGATCACAATCGGGATATGTGTTTTTCCTGAATGGAGCAGCGGTGAGCTGGAAGAGTTCCAAGCAAGAGACGGTGGCTGATTCTACAACATAGGCTGAGTATATTGCTGCAAATGGCGCAGCAAAGGAAGCTGTCTGGATCAGAAAGCTTGTTTCTGAGCTTGGTGTGGTTCCTAGCATTGCGGATCTAGTTAAGTTGTACTGTGACAACACTGGGGCGATCAGGCAATCAAAGGAGCCCAGATCACACAAGAAATCCAAGCACGTGCTCAGGAAGTTCCATCTGATTCGAGATATTATCAATAGAGGAGACGTTCGGATATACAAGATTCCTACAGATGAGAATCTGCCAGATCCACTTACAAAGCCGCTCGTGCAGTGGAAGCATGTAGGGCAGACGAGGAGCATGGGCATACGAGATTCGTCAGATTGGCTCTAGTGCAAGTGGGAGACTGTTGGCATAGATGCTCTAGAGGCAATCTAGTTTAGTATGAATTTATTTTGGCTAGAACATTCATTGTATTATTAATTGGATATTTAATATAGTGAAGTCCTTAGATTTAAAATCGTGTTGTTTATCTTAAATATCCCTAGTCCAGTATAATGATTAATAGGACGATCATCTATAGACTAGTATGGGGTTGGATTGATATGGAGATATCATGATCCAACACATGGGTGTGCATTAAGGGTAATGGCGCACCGGATTGACCCATCTCCGAGAAGGCTACATACACGTTATGTTAAGTCACAAGCGCTTCTCGTGGTGCAATGGTATTGTCATCCTTAGACTTGAAGTCGCTAGATATTCTAGTTGTGGATTATTGTGATTTTGGAAGCGTCAAACGCTACACCGTAATTGGGTAGTTATAAAGGCGTGTACCGGATACAATAACAATATATCGTAGTGGACGTAGATTGAATTTTTCCCTCCCACATAACGGGAGCAAATATCTTAGGCCACTCGAGGGATAGTGCTTATAAACTGTCTGGCCAAAATCAAATAAATCAATATAGGATATTGATGTTATTAGCACGAATAAGGCTATTCCCATGGATCGAGAAACTATGGATTGGATATACGAGTGTGACTTGTATGTCTCGTGTCCAATCCGGATATAGAGACAAAGGGATGAGACAATTACTTGTACAAGGTTTGTCGGATGACTATTCTATTAGTTGGCTAGAATGGATGTTTTGCTAAAAACCGCTCCATATTATCAAATTGTTGCTACCAACTAGATAGAACCTATGGGGTCACACGCTATATAGAGTTGAACTAGATTTGGGAATTAATTAATATGATTAATTAATTAGAAGGATCACTTTGCAACGCCTTGCAAACTTAGTAGGACTAATTTGCAAGGAAGGGACTAAACCGAATTCTAGTAGGACTGAATTTGGTCCTTTAGGTAGTTGGTAAGGATTTTTCGGAATATATAAAGGATGCTCCTTCCTTCCCATACTTATGAGCCTTTAGTTCATTACTTGAGTGGGAGAGAACAAAAGAGAGAGAGCAAGCAAGCAAGGAAGGCCGAACGCTCCCCTTGCCACCGCCCCCTATCCCGTCGGCCACCAAGGAGGACGCCACCTCCTTGTTGCCTCGTGTTGCGTGATTTATTCTTCCTCTTCCTCCGTTTTGGGCTAGCACAAAGGAGAAGGAAGATCTAGATCTCAACTCTAGGTGTGGATCAAGTATAGATAACGTGACACAATTTGCAACGCCTTGCAAACTTAGTAGGACTAATTTGCAAGGAAGGGACTAAACCGAATTCTAGTAGGACTGAATTTGGTCCTTTAGGTAGTTGGTAAGGATTTTTTGGAATATATAAAGGATGCTCCTTCCTTCCCATACTTATGAGCCTTTAGTTCATTACTTGAGTGGGAGAGAACATAGGAGAGAGAGCAAGCAAGCAAGGAAGGCCGAACGCTCCCCTTGCCGCCCCCCCCTATCCCGTCGGCCACCAAGGAGGACGCCACCTCCTTGTTGCCTCGTGTTGCGTGATTTATTCTTCCTCTTCCTCCGTTTTGGGCTAGCACAAAGGAGAAGGAAGATCTAGATCTCAACTCTAGGTGTGGATCAACTATAGATAACGTGACACAATTCACGTTACAAGTCATCACAGGAGAAACCCTAAGGTGTGTAAATTGATTTCTTCCCTTACCATCGTTATGTCTCTTGTCCTGTGATCCTTGGAGGGTATTGCATGGATAAATTATGTTTTTCCGCTGCGTATCCATGATCAAAACCCTACATTCATGGCCTCTCCATAGGTAGTAGGCTCATCATCCATGAGTGGCACGTCACCGGGCTCAGTCACTAGAAGTCCATACCTCTCTGGCTCCTGACGTACCCTACTCGACCTACGGAGTTCTTGCGTTACTTTAAAAGTTTACTCCACAACAACTTGTGGTTCCTGTTCATGTTCCATTTTCGGATAAGTTTTTTGAGGTTCTCGAACTTCTTCAAGCTCTACAGTCCTCCCACTGGCTTATGTAGAGACAAATTCTCTTTGTAAAAACACGGAAGTTTGAGCAACAAAGATTTTGTTCTCGATTGGTTTGTAGAAATAATATCCTTTCATTTCCTTAGTATATCCCACAAACTTACACTTATCCGACTTGGGTCCAAGCTTGTATGTTTGTAAACGCTTTACATAGACGTCGTAACCCCAAATCTTCCTAAACGACACTATGGGACGCCTCCTAGTCCATATCTCATATGGCGGCTTCATGACCAATTTGGATGGAACATGGTTAATGGTAAAGGTTGCAGTCAATAAAGCATGTCTCAAAATGATAGCGGAAGATCTGCTTGACACATCATAGACCGCACCATATCCAATAGGGTGCGGTTCCTCCTCTCGGACACGCCATTCCACTGTGGCGTTCCCTGTGGAGTGAGTTGGGACAAGATCCCACACTCTCTAGGAAAGTATTCAAATTCTTGACTCAAGTATTCTCCTCCACGATCCGATCGTAGAGCCTTAATACGCTTGCCAAGTTGCTTCTCTACTTCTTTATTGAATTATTTGAACATTTCAAAGGATTCGGATTTGGCCTTCATAAGGTATAAAAATCCACATCTACTGAAATCATCAGTAAATGTAATGAAATAAAGATAACCAACTCTGGCAGGCGTGGGAAATGACCCACACACATCAGTATGTATGAGCGCCAATAACTCACTAGTCCTCTCACCTTTCTTATTGAAAGGGGACTTTGTCATTTTTCCTAATGAACAAGACTCACATGTCTCATATGATTCATAATAAAATGAGTCTAGAAATCCATCCTTATGGAGTCTAGTAATGCGTTTCTCATTTATATGGCCTAAACGATAGTGCTATAGATAAGTAGGATTCAAATCATTAGTTTTAATCCTCTTGGTATTTATGTTATAGACGAAATTATTTAGATCAAGGATATACAATCCATTAGACAAAAGCGCACTACAATAGTGCATACTATCACAATTAATGGAGCAAGATTTGTCCTTTATTCTAATACAAAAACCTTTCTCGTCGGAACAAGAAATAGAAATAATGTTTCTGCTCATAGCAGACACATAATAGAAATTGTCTAATTCTAATCCAGATGGAAAAAATAACTCATAAACGTCCACGGCTAATGCAACAACTCTTACTCCATTCCCCCATGCACAATTCTATCTCCCCTTTAGCCAGTCGTATACTTATCTTAAGATCCTGCACATTTCGACAAATGTGAGATCCACATCAAGTATCCAATACCCAGGAAGAAAAGATAGACAAATTGACATATATAACAAAAATATCTGGTGGTGGTGGAATTACTATTCAAAGCCTCTTATCCTCCAGATACTTTGAGCAGTTCAACTTCCAATGGCCTGTCTGACTACAGTAGTGACACGCGCCCTTAGGCACGCCACCAGCAGGCTTTAAGGCAGCTTCCTTGAATTTAGCAACTTTCTTGCTCTTTCCTTTGGAGGTAGAGGCAACTCGCTTGCTCTTCCCTTTATTGGCCATTATTATGGCCTTGCCTTTTCCTTTATTAATGCTTTGTCCAGCGGTTCTCAACATATTGAGCAGGTCTGGCAGAGGTTTGTTGATCTTTTTTTTTTTTTTTTTTTTGAGGGGAGAGGTTTGTTGATCTCATTCATGTTATAGTTCATGATGACCTGGCTATAACTATCTGGCAACAATTGCAGGATGAGATCAGTGCCCAACCCTTGGCCCAACTGGAAGCCTAACCTCTCGAGATTCTCCATATATCCGATCATATGGAGCACATGAGGCCCGACTGGGAGACTGCACTTGAACAGTGCTTTGGATACTTCATATCGCTCATGTCTCGCCTGCTCTCGGAAGAGATGCTTCAAATATACGATTATATCGTACGCCTCTATGCTCCCATGTTGCTTATGAAGCTCAGAATTCATAGTACAAAGCATGAGTCACATCATTGGAATCATCCACATGTTTCCGATGCGCCCTCATGGTAGCTAGAACAGCTTCCTCAGCTAGTGCAGCTGGAATATGATTGTCTAAGGCGTACAGTTTCTTTTCCTGCTTGAGAACAATTCTCAAGTTTCTGTTCCAGCCCAGAAAATTGGTTCCAGACAACTTGTCCTTCTCAAGGACAAATCGTAGTATGAAGTCGATGCTTGATTGTTACCCATTTGGAATTCTAAAAAATGAGAAATATGAAATTTTAGTATTTGAACAATTATCAATATTTAACAATGGCTAGATTATTAAATATAGCTCCCACTATTTTTCTCGGATTAATAGCACTCACAATTAATTCGGAAAATATCATACATTCTCTAGTGGGTCCAATATCCATATGTAACTTCTTCTTGAGCTTGCTTTGGCAAGTCACCCAAGAGTTGGCTATTTAGGTAGGAACAATTTTTAGTTGCATCATGTGTAATTCTTGGTTCAATTAGGTGAATAACTCCTTATTCTTTATCTATCCCATAGATAACACCTAATTGCTTTGCCTCTAAGTTTATCAATCTTATTGAAACAACCTAGTTGCGTCCAACCTCTTACTTCTACAATCACACATTACTTGCTTGTGCCTCCGCATCACACCACGATGAATTAAATCGCCTGATTTTGGCAAGCCCGAATTTAATGGACCCCGATCATGATGGGTGTTTAACTAAGAGAAGGCAAAACGCAATATTTATCGTTGGTTTTCCAAGTCTTATTAATTGTTTTGTTGATCCTATCAACATGATCTAATTATTTGGATTTGGTAATCCCAAATAAAAGATCAACCTTGTTTATTATTATCTTCTTACGTTTTGCATGCATCAACTATACACCAAAATAAATAACAGACAATAAATTAATTAATAAATAAGAAAAATAAAAGTGGCATGGATATATCTAATAAGACTAAGATATTCTCAAGCCAATGAGAATATCTATAAGCCCTAAAGTGACAAGCTCATCTCCATGTGCCTCCATCATTAGTCCACGCGTCCTAGGCTTGTGAGTCCTCCAAGTCTTGTGGTTTCTTCAGTTTTTTATCTTCTTCTCCATGTCTTGGTTATCATCTAACTATCTAATACTAGCTAGCATCTATACTAAATAGAGAAACCTCACAAGTTGAGAAAGAAGACGACACGCAGGCCGTGAAATAATAATTACATGGATATGACCTAGGCCATATCCATCCACCAAGCAATAAAGCACATAATACAGTTAAAATAAAATTTTAACGTGCTTGGTAAATTTTAGTTGAATTTGGATTTTCTAGGGTCAAAACGGTCCAAGGGGCCCACCAAACTAGTTGGCCGAACCCATAGGAGCGCCGGGCCGAACCGGACATCCCTAGCCCGCACGGTCCAGCCAGCGATTAGGCCGCGGCCTATGCTTGGCGCGCAAGGAAAGGGGGCTGACGGCCCTAGCGTCAAACCCTAGGGTTGTTTCCAAAACTCCTTCCTCCTTTCCTTGTGTGCTTATTTCTAATTGATAAGAAAAACTCCCTTTTTCCCAATTGTGCCTGAACTCTAACTTTTCGAAACCCAAAAACTCACATCATAAATTGGCACAATCTCTATTGAATCATATTAAATTTGCATCATTATGCCAAACTTCAGTTTTCGCAAAAAATAACGATAACAGTGTAAACTGATAAAAGTAACACATAATATCATGTTATGCGCTACGACCTGTGACTATGATACCACTGAAGGGTTTTGATGGAAGTAACACAACTGAATAATAAAATTTAATCCTGCTCAAAGCCTTCCACAGATCACAGGCAAGCATTATAACATGATGAAAGTAGAATACTTGTGTACCTGAGGTTGTGTGATCACTACGAAGAATTGTGTCTTCGTCTCTATGGTAACCACACTTTTGGATTGCAGCTAGAATCCTCTCCACATGTAGTGGTAGAAACGGAATAAGGAGGCAAAGATCACGCAAAACAGAGCACCAAAGGCAGCGCGCCACAAGGGGAGGACGGCTTGGAGGGAGCAGACGGGTTGGTGTTCGGCGTAAAATCTCTCTCCTTGCTTTATTATGTTCTCTCAATAATGACTTGTCTTGATAAAATAACAAGCTAGAGTACCCTTATATAGTTAATAACTCCTTATTAACTACATATTTGTCCCAATACTAATCATGTCCATACACGGATTAGTCCTACTAACTTTGCAAGTGGTTACGTTATGATACTTTAAATTAATTAGTCCAACTAATTAATATCCAATTCCATATTAATCCATTTGGTGTGTGACCCAATTGGTTTCTACTTAGATGAAAGTAATTATTAGAAACATAGAGCGGTCTCTAGCAACACATCTATGCCACTCAATTAATAGAAAAGTCAGTGATCCGACAAACCATGTGCACAATGTTACCGCGTTGTATCTATCCATTTGTCTCTATATCCGGATTGGACACAAGACATAATTGTCACACCCGTATATTCAATCCATATTTTCTCGATCCTGCGAATAGGCTTATCTATACAGATAACATCAATATCTCCATATTTATTTATCTGAGTCTGGTCAGACGTTCCATAAGCACTACCCCTCGAGTGGCCATGGATACTTACTCCCATTATGTAGGAGGGAAAAATCCTCTCTACATCACTACGATCTCTAAGCTTGCTTCCTATCATGCCTGATGACCATCTTTATAGTTACCCAGTTACGTTGTAACGTTTGATAATATCAAAGCATGATATTTCACAACTAGAGTATCTAGTGACTTCAAGTCTAAGGATTACAACACCTTTAGCACTACGAGAAGCACTTTTGACGTTAACATAACTTAATGTAGTCATCTCACTGTGGGTCAATCCAATATGCCATTACGCCTAAAGCATACCCATGTGTTAGACTTGATATCTCCATATCAATCTACGCTCATACTAGTCTATAGTGATCGTCATGTTAATCAATATAATGGACAAGCGATATGTAAGATAAATAACATATTGCAATCTAAGGACTTCATTATATTAAATATACCATAAATAATAAATGAATATTCTAGACAATAATGTTCGTACTAAATATAGATTGTCTCTAGGGCATCTACTCCCAAAAAAAAAAAAAAACAGTATGTGCTCTATTAATCTGTTTATCTTCCTCTTTCTCTTCTTTTTCTCTATCACATGTATCAAACCACAAATCCATAAAAATCAAATCTAAATTGCCAGGAGAGAGAGGGCGAGAAGATAAGAAGAATTGGCAGAAGTGGAGAAGAAGAAAAAACAACAGGAGAAGCAGAAGAAGAAGAAGAAGAAGAAGAAGAAGAAGAAGAAGCAGAAGAAGAAGAAGAAGAAGAAGAAGAAGAAGAAGAAGAAGAAGAAGAAGAAGAAGAAGAAGAAGAAGAAGAAGAACACAAATCTAAGGTGGGGAGAGGATATAGAAGATAGAAAGAGGGAGATTCTCACCGTCGTCTTTGTCGTCTCTGATTCGTCGAAGACGGTGGCCGCCTCTGGTTCTTCCTCTTCCACACCGTCATCGTCGTCACCATCCTCGTCCTCCTCTCTGGTTCGCCATAGTATGTGGCCACCTCTCTCTGATCTTCTCCATCTCTCTGATCTGCTCTCCCTCTCCGACTTCTCTCTCTTTCTCTTTATCGACTATGCAAATAGGGAGAAGTATGGGTAGTGGGGTTAGGTAGGTTAAAAGGTGGCGAGTAGTTAGGTAAACTTACATTAAAGACTTGTCGAAAAAAGAAGAACCTGGAGAAACAACCCAAAAAGAAAATGAGAAAGAACTTGAAGAAACGAAGATAGTAGTCGCTAATCTACGTATCCAATAAGAATATGAATTTCTTAACCACCAAAAAAAATATATGTCAAACTAGTGTTGATTTAAACACACGACTTTCAGTATATTAATTCTTTTAACAAAGCATAGAAAATACTTCCAACACTGTTCATCGGGAAAACACTACATTAGAGAAATTGTTTTGTCGTCAACTGGGTTTGAATCCAGAACCTCATGCATGGGCTTTCAACGCTCTACCACTTGAGCTACCACCCTAGTTGCTGAAAACACTAATTTAGTGGGTATGGCTGCATGGACTTTTTTGGCCTTTTAATACAAAGTTTTTTTTGTCTTAGATTTGCCAATGTCTGGTATGAACTCTTTTCACGGGATTTTGAGTTTTTAGCTTTAGAAAAAAGGTTGGTTTCATAATTTTTTTTTATGAATTTTTTCCTTAATCATAAAAATAGCGATATTACAATCTCAATTCAAACACATTTTCAAGTTTTTAAGCCAATAAAAAGGCAGAAAAGTATTTTGGTAACTTTTACCCGACAAAAAAAGTGTCACAACATTGATTTTTAACCGCACAAACTTATTTTTACCACGCACATTTTTATTTCACATACCTGTCACATTTTTCACGGTATTCAAGACAAATTAGAATCCAAAAGTCCACATCAAACACACCTTTAAGCCCTTAGGTTTTAAAACAATTACCCACCTCATGCCAATACTTCATAAGCTGCACCTCGAACCCAATGTTTTCTATTTCATATGGAAGTCTTTAGTGGGGCTATTCCGGTCAAAAGTCAGCTTCATAAACGCAACATACCACTTCCCATTACTACATGCGCACTTCGCAGTCAGAGCGAAGAAACTATACTCCACTGTCTACCGAAATGTTCCATGCTCGAGCTATTTAGTTCGGTTCGCGCCTTGGTTTCAGCAGACCAGCAGACCCACTAACTTCCTTTCCCTCCTTCCTCCATCACCTAATGATTCACTCACCACATCACAAGACAGAATTTACGCAATTCTTGTCCTCCGATAAATTTGGCTCTCCAGGAATTCTCTAACTATGGCAAACGCACCTGTCACACCTGAGAATTCTCTACAGCCATCACCGTCTCCGAAGAGCGTCACCACCATAGAAACCACATTGCACCACTTACCAACCAGCCTATCCACAAAACTACTGTACCCCACACTGCTTCCTTCTCCAACGGACTCTTAATCCCCTCAACAACTCAAATTCAACATGTCCCCCTTGTGGAATTCATTGTTGACGCCTCATGGAAACCTCACAGTCTGTCGGTAGCAACTTGGATGCAGATCCACGATCACTCCATGCGCAGCTACAATATTTTCAGCTGTCAATCACCTCTGCAAGCTGAAGCAAAAGGAGTCTCTGAAGCTCTCAAATGGCTCCTCTTTCACGGGTACTCTTCAATTCACCTTCAAACAGACTCGCAAATGTTGATCACAACAATTTTGCAACGCATGCGCAACCATCAGCTTCTTATGATACTTCAAGATATCTTCGCTGACGTTCAAGGCTTTGATTATTGTAAAATTTCATATATCTCTCGTTCGTCCAACCTGCGCATCTACAGGCGCAGTCCATTGTAAGGAACTTACTGCTCCATCCTTCTTTGGCTTAATAAATATTATGTTTCCATAAAAAAGGATATGACCCATGGACAGAGTCCACTATTAAATTATTTTACACTGTTGATCTTTAGAAGTTCTAACGGTTGTAGTTTGGACACACAATTCCCTCATTAACAGTAAAAAGGGAGATCATTTAGTATATACCACTTTGTTTCTTCTCTTACACGCCATTTGACTTTTTTGACTCGTATTTGAGTCACTTTGACTGGGTGATATCGATAGCAAAGTGATGCAACTTTTTGATAATTTTTCCATCGTGTTATAGAGCAACTTTTACTTTACAATACCATGAAAAATTATAAAGAAATTGCATCATTTTGCTATCCAAATCACCGGGTCAAAGTGAATAGTGAAAAAAGTCAAATGGGGTGAAAGAGAATAAACAGAGTGGTAGATACTACCTCCGTCCCTCTCTTTATTGCTAGTTTGACTTTTGTCACTATTCACTGGACCACTTTGACTTAGTTATTTGATTAGTAAAATGATGCAAGAATTCAATAATTTTAACATGGGGTTGTGAGTATTAGCAAAACGATGCAAGAATTCGGTAATCTTTTTTTTATGGTAATATTGAGTATCTATAGCACCATGAAAAAGATAAACCAAATTTTTGCATTATTTACTAATCAAATCACTGTATTAAAGTGACTCGGTTACGAAGAAAAAAGTCTAAAAAAAAAAAAGTGGGAATCGAGAAAGTACCAAAGATGCACTAAATAAAAAGTTGCAAAAGTCTCTTCCTTTTCATTCTCTTCCTTTTCATTCGAGTTGACTTAGCATGTAATCTTATCTTCCTTTTCATTCGAGTTGACTTGGCATGTAATCTTATTGCCGAAGCTTCCAACTCTAGTCCCGGTTAACTTACCCGACATTCATGCATACATGTCACCGCAAAAACCACTGCTATTCAATGAAACCAAGCTGTCTCTTAAATTCTCTACCACATCAGACATAAATTCATCATCCCTTTTTTGTCCTCTCTCCGCCCACCTTTTGCCTTTATTCCGAAGAGCTTCATGCCCTTAGCTGTATCATGCCTGTGTCCTCAAAACCATTAATCACTTACAGCTTCCTGTGAAACCTCTACGCGTTATCAACTTGTTCCTCTACTCACTCTCCCGCTCTTGTTCCTCCTATAAATACGTCTTTCATCGGTATAGACATATCCAAGTCCAACACAACCATTAACATTAACAATTCATCCTCTCTCAACGAACAAAACTCAACCATGATTTCACTTCTTCGTTGCACTTGTTTCTCTCTTATCCTACTCGCTATCCTCTGTTTCACCACTGAAGCGAGGCGACTCACTGAGTCGTCAACTCAGGACCAGGGACCCGTTCTCTTCAAGTACCACAACGGCCCTCTCCTCACTGGAAACATTTCAATCAACCTCATTTGGTACGGCAAGTTCAAGCCTTCCCAGCGCGCCATTGTTTCCGATTTCGTCGCTTCCCTCACTTCGAAACCTAGAAACAACCAACCATCGGTCGCCACGTGGTGGAAGGCAACCGAGAAATACTACCACCTGATCAAAACCCATCAGAAGAAGAAGTCATCGTCTCCGTTGGTCCTCACCGTAGGGAAAAAACACATCCTCGACGAGAAGTACTCGCTGGGGAAGTCTCTCACTAGTCATCAGATCCAACGGCTGGCGTCGAGGGGTGAACAAAAGAACGCCATCAACGTGGTTTTGACGTCGTCCGATGTAGTCGTGGATGGGTTCTGTTCGAGCAGGTGCGGGACCCACGGGTCGTTGAGCTCTACTACTGCCCGTGTCAAGGGGAAGAATTACAAGTTTGCCTACATCTGGGTCGGCAACTCGGTGACTCAGTGCCCGGGTCAATGCGCCTGGCCTTTCCACCAGCCCATTTTTGGACCACAGAGCCCGCCTTTGGTTGCGCCTAACAATGACGTGGGCTTGGACGGGATGGTCATCAACTTGGCCGGCCTTTTGGCTGGGACCGCGACCAACCCTTTCGGAAATGGGTACTACCAGGGAGATGCCGATGCATCACTAGAGGCTGCATCGGCTTGTCCTGGGGTTTATGCCAAAGGAGCGTACCCTGGCTACCCTGGGGACCTTCTGGTGGACCCTACGAGCGGCGCTAGCTACAATGCGCATGGGGTGAATGGGAGGAAGTATGTTCTTCCGGCCTTGTTTGATCCTTCCTCATCGACTTGCTCCACATTGGTTTGATTGGAAACAATGTTCGTTAAGAAACTTCTGTAAAAAAATATGTAGTATTCGTTGTAGCAAAAAAAATATTTGATTTATTTTTGTTTTGTTTATAAAATATACTTTCAATTTCAATGCTGATCAGTCATTTGTTTGTGCAAATTAATAACATAGTAGTTTCATTGTAGGATAATTTAGTGCTTATCATTCCGAAAACACTACAGTTAGCGAGCCTGCAATTGAGTTCACAATAAACAGCGTCCTTTCAATCAAAAAATATGTCCCAATCCAGGCATTGATGGCCCAAAAGGTTGAATTAGATGAACCAAATGCAAAAGAATACAGTAGTCAAGGGAATAATAATAGGAAAAAAAATTGCCTAAGCGCTTAGAAACTTTCTTTTATTAAGTCTTCAAGAAAATTAAAATATAGATGTCTGAGCCCGGTTCGAAGCGGGGACCTCTAGTGTGTGAAACTAGCGTGATAACCGACTACACCACCCGACAATTCGGGTTTCTTAATGACGGCACATATTCTGCTAATATAGACCAGTGCTTCATTTACTTAATACAACCACAGTTTCTTCTCTTTCAACTTCAGTTCACTTTTCAACTCATAAATGGATTACTTTGACTCGGTGAATTGAAGCAAACCAATGTAACTTTTAGACATTTTTCGTAGCATCGTAGAGAAAAATTTACTTTACAAAATCATGTAAAGATTACCAAATTCATGTATCGTTTTGCCAACCAAATCACCGAGTGAAAGTGACCAAGTAAATAGTGTCAAAAAATAAACTAATCTGAAAAAGAAGAAACATAGGTAGTATCTGTCATGAAACCCTACAACATGTATGTGCTAAATTTGTAATGTTTTCTCAAGAAAAGACACACACACACACACAAACACAAACACACACAATCGAATGCTCCAGCATTAACCCACAACCAACCTCGCCAAATACTGATAAAACACAATCAAACTTCCTGCAAAATTTCAGATGTTCAATATATCCTTACGATCATCGAAACGGTAGTGCTTAATCGAAAGCATGGTTCATTCCTTCGTTCTAATATCATGTTAAAAACTTGTTACAAATTTCAACTTCTTATATCGTACTAGACTCATTAATGTGAACGCATGACCGTCTCTACCATAAGGTCAAGTATGCCATACTAGGGAGGGCCTCAAAATTTGTGAGAATTATAGGTGTATATTGAGATTTATATAATTAGATAAGAATAATCTTCTTCATTTTTGCATATTATGAGTAACTTATATATGTACAAATATTAGTGATATTTTTTACACTGTTTTTTCAAAATAAATAAATAATATTTGTATACTTCAAAGAACTCTAAACAACAAAACAAATTTATTAAGAAACTAAAATTTCCCTTATAATTGGTTGAAGTTTTTAAGCTAACGAAAATAATTTTCGAGTACCTATTATAATCAAGGAGTAATTGTATCATAAGTAACAATAACTATCAAAACAAAAAATATCAACAATATTTCACATCACCACTTACATATCATAATTTTGATATCTACCGTAGTAAATGGCATAACATGTAAAGAATATTAAATTACGGGCCTCAAAAAAGAAACTCGCCTAAGGTGACGGCCTGTGTGTAGGTGATTTGGTTTGCCAAACTTTTTTTACTCTCCCTCTAAACAAACATGGCGTAAGACTCCCATAGTGTTCTAGCTGTTCATGCCCTGGTTTACCATTTTTCAGATCTATTGAGTTTCAAAAAAAAAAGAAAAAAAAGAACAACCCAAAACAAGAGGAAAACAGATCTAGGAGAGGAGAACTGTAACACCCCCGATCTCCAGAGGAGCCGGAGACCGGGATGTGCCCTCCATAGAGGGGATTTTACCCTTTCGTACAAGGAATGGTAACAACAAACAAGTGAAAACAAACATCCAACTAGTGATTTATATTACACGATAACATTGTTCATGGCTGAGTCCAAAGGGACAAAAAACCTAGCAAAATATATTTTACATTAAAAGTGGGCTCTCCGGTTCATTACTAAGTGTTGAGTCAAGATCTCTGAATGTGCTTTGATTGGTAATTGTTTATGAGTGATGAAAGACAAAAGGCTAAGACATTAGCATCAAAGGTTTGTTAGTCATCTCAAGGCCTTGAGATTGACAGAAACTTACAAAGCCTTGAGACTGCTTATTCTGCTATGTGATCTAACATCTTTGTGTTGCAAAATTTGGTTTATGGTATATATTTGTGGTTTGTACTATTTATACATCTAACACAATTGCAGATGATCATAACAGGAAGAATCAAAGTTATCTGGGCTTAATTTTGAAATGCTGTGAAACAGGTTCAGAGCTCCAAGGCCTTGAGATTTTCCTTGTGCTACTGACAGTTTTTACTGAACTTGATTGATTCTTTCTTGCAGGTTATGACTCTTAGTATTGTAATTATTCACTCACTTCTAAGTGTCTTAAACTGGTTTTTCATATCTTATTTGTTCTAGAGGATATGCAGATTGATGTTCTAATATATTAAACAGTTTTACCAGAAACTGTATAACCAAACAGTCTTAGTACTGTTAGTTGGTTGGATTTTGTTGTTGCAGTGTTTCTTTGCTCTTGCAGGTTTGTTAAACGTGCAGGAGAAATCTTAACAAACTTCAACGGATATCCACCTGAAAGCTGTTTGAATTTAAGTTGAAAACAGAAGGAGGATTTTTAGGAACTGATATCCTAAAAACTCTCATTCAGTTGCAGCTGTGGATAAAAGAGACTGGTTTGAATTTTGAAGAAAAAGGAGAGGCTTGCAGAATACTCTAAGAGGTGTGACAAATTCGTGGGATATCAATCATTCAAACACACAATCATTCAAGCTTCATTCCAGACTCCTGAAGATCAAATCCAGTCATTCCTGAAGAACACTTCCAGACTTTCAACAGTTTATCTTTTATACTGTGTTCTTCATTTGTACTTCATCTGTGTATCTCTATCTTATCTTAAACCTCACTTAACCTAGTGGTTGGTTGTTCAAGTGAACAACAAGAGGTTCTTGTTAGCTCAACAGTTAGTAGCTGGAACTAGATAGGTTTGGAACCACAAGCTGTATAGGTGTAAGGGAAATCACTTAGGCTTGAAGATCTAGGGTTGTTTTTGTGTGAGTAATAAGAAGTGTTTGCCCAATCCTGGTGGGATTAGATCCCTCAGGCAGAGATTAGGTCCATTGGGACTGAACTCTGTAAATTGCTTTGTGTTCTTTACTTTTCTGTTTGATTATTATCTGCTGCACACAATTCAAATCAAACTAGGGTTTAAAAGCTGTTTAGTATTGTTCACAGCTCAAGGCCTTGAAGCTTACAATTTTGCCTTAGTGAGTTTCAGACAGTTTACAAAATCTCAAGGCCTAGAGATTTCAAGTTTCACACAAAGCTATCCTGTTAAACTTTGAGTTTTACAAAAATTTTCCATACTCTATTCAACCCCCCCTTCTAGAGTATTTAGGTCTTGTATTCAGTCTACATTACACACTTTCACTAAGTTATACTTGTTTACGTGTGAGAACGAGCCCGTGATTTCCCGCGCGTTACCTCAAGCAAACAGATCATACACCTGCAGGGAAATTAAAAGAAACACAAGACCGCAGTTTTTCGAGTATCAGTAAAGACTGAGTGAGAGAACAACTTAGCATGTAAAACAGAATGGCTAGATGTGTTACTAGATTACGTGTTCTGAAGAGTTTGAGTTGTTTACAAGTATCAAAATCAGAGTTTGCGAGATTTCATAAATGATAGTACAATTTATAAACGATCGTTTCAGTAAGAGATGTGATTTCACAAATAGACAATTAGATTACTAGATATTCATAAGTTTCCAAATATGTAATATTCTTGTAATAAAAATCTCTCACAAGCAGCGTGTTAATCAGAACACAGTAAACATAAAGTTTCCAATTTATGAACGAAAGAGTCTTGTTATTATATTTCGCGATAGGGAGATCAGAATTAATATATCTAGCCAACGATGGGATTTAATGACCAACAAAGGGCCTCCTTGACCAATAGAGGGCCTCCTAATCTGTACTAGACCTTAAGTGTTGCAACACCCCCTTAATAAGAAAAAGGCCAGAAGGGTGAGTACTAGACGGGACTCTAGCCAACAATGCAAAGAGTCGTGCCAACAAAGGGCATCCTTGACCAACAAAGGGACTCCCAGCCAAAAAAGGGGTAAATGAAGTAACAAGTGACAAATTCAGGCATATGTGATCTTTCACTTTACGTTGTTAATGAATACTGACTTAGTGACATTTGAATAATGAGTTTTCTGATTTTGAAAATGAGTAGTAAAGTGACGGTTTAAAGCAGTACGATAGGTTTAGCAAATTTCAGAATAAAGTACGACAGTTATTTTGAAATCAATAATTATATCACACGAAAGAATTTGCACGCAAGTTACGCAGGTAAACTCGTGCGAAGAAAGAACAAGACAAATTAGGCTAAGCATGCAAACTCACCGTGAAAGCCGTAGAGCGCAAGCTAAACTGCTACTCGTAAACGATGTCCTGATCTACTGGCTCGTCAAAATCAAGCTCTGCAAATGTACACACAGATTCCTAGTTACAACCAAGCTCAAGTCGCAAGCAGATAATGCATATGTCCTACGTAATACGCAAATGACAGCTCAAAATCATTATAAACACCCAATTTATTTTTAGATAATTAAATTATGAGTTTCTAGTAAATTAGAAATATCTAAAACGATTAAAGGAAATTACATAATGGTATTAAATACTCCAACTATGATTATGAGAAATTATAAGAGAAAAAAATAGAATTTCCAATTATATAATTCAAAATAAAAATTCCTATGATTGTAAAAATTATTATTTCTATTTTAAGATATGTTTTGTTAATATTTCACAATTACTATGCATTTTGTTAAATCATTTTATTTTTCTTTTAAAGGTGACAATATTTAATTAAACATTTTTTTTTAATTGTTGAGAAAAAGAATAGTATTGATATTTATAACTATTTGGAGAAACTCAATATTCATTTAATAAAATGAAACTGAAATTTATTTAATAATGAAGCCATTATTCTTCACTGATTTTATATTTGTATATACGAAATATATTTTTGCTAACTTATTTTTCTCAAGAAATAAATTTGAAATATTGAAGTAATACTTATCTCCAGTTTACATGAACTTTCTTTTTTGTATCTACATTACAGAAACATTTATTTTCATTAATTTGTTAAGAAAATAATTTAGTTAGCTTATATAATCATTTAAACTAAATAAACAAAAAATGTAATAGAAACGAAAATGCAGTTTGTGTAAAATACATCAAGCACCCCCACTATGATATTAACAGTTCTGGCAATTAACACTTTATACCCTAAACATTTCAATTTTTACATAAAAACCCCTCTGCAACTCAATTCTTTTCAAAATCGCCATCTTCTCCAAATGATATCTTCCAACAATCCAAACACACACACACCCACACATATACAAGCCATTAAACATGATCACAGTACCATTATAGCTTAGGAGTCGACAAGAGAGAGTTCAATTTACCGAAAAACAGAGGAGGAGAACGGGTCGAAATTTTTCGACGAAACGGTGGTCTCGGAGGTGGCTGTCGTGCTTGGACTTGAGGTTTTCTTAGGGGCTGAGCTCGGTCTGAGGCGAACAGAGATGCACGAGGAGAGTGAGAGTCGATAGGCAGAGGGAGATCGAACGGGGGTGGTGTACGATGGTGGCATTGTTGTCGGGTTCGGGAAATAAAAATAGAGGATTGGAGGGGGGTCCTCTGTTCGGTGGTGAAGGAGTTCAAGATGGGGAGGATGTTGGGGTGTTGGTGGTGCTGGGTTTCGGTGCTGAAACAGAGAGGCGGAGGTGGCGGTGAATTGTGGCAGTCGTGGCGCCGGTGATGGTGATGGAGTTCACGGTGTTGGGTTTTCTTCTCAGGTAGAAACAGGGGAGAGGAATTGAGTGGGACGAGGGGAATAAGTAGCAGGGAGAGAAGGTGAGAAGAAAAGGATAAGAAATAGGGTGTGTTGGGGGAGGTGATGGTGAAGGGTAGCAGGAGGAAGGGGCGGTGATTGTGATTGTGTAGGGGCGGCTGGGATGAGCAGAGAACGTAGAGAAGAGGAGAGAAAAAAAAAAGAAAGAAAAAAAATGGAAGGGAAAACAAAGAGTATTTGGTGCTTCGCGCGCACCGGGTGACGCGGTGGTTCGAGATAGACAAGAGAGAGGAGACGTAGGTGTGAATAAGAAATAGAATGAGTAGATCACGGAAGGAGGCCAACGCTGGAACCACCACCTTACCTGACGTTGTCGGCGTCCATGAAGCCGCAGTAGCCATGGGTGAATCCAGGATTTTGTTACTGTAGATAGTGCACATTATGTACATCGATCCTCGTCCACATGTCAGTCAGTGATAAACCTTCATTGTACTCCACTATCACTCTATACGTGTCCTTACATTTATACTTATTCATATGGGGGTTGTGAGACAAGGTCATCCTCGCGTATAATTGTGACGGGAGTCAAGCGGTCTAAGTGGCTTGGAGGCTAGAGTAAGGACCTTCGCACGTGATTAACGGTTACACTCACGTGCGATCCTTGTCAGTTATCTGAGAGACTTACGAATCACACGCCTATATATGCGGTTAATCGTACACGTGCGAGGCAGTTATATAATCGCTGCATGCGGTTATATAACTCCTTGTAACTGTTTTCCTAAGACCCCTATATATAGAAGTGTTGTCTTCTGTTCTAAGTTCGGTTCTTTTGGCTATCATCACACATTGTCTCTCTATCAGACCATTGACAACGCTTACTCTTACCCTTGCACACTTATTCTCTTACTCTGTCTATTGTTCTTTGTGTTCTTGTTTATTGCAGGTACACGTCCAGATCTCTCTACCAGTATCCCTAATCCACATTGGTGAACCCGACGCCAAACACTACCGTCACGCTTTATCTTGCAATCATGTCTACCCATGGCGACGACAGTTACCAGTCTCTCTCAAGAGATGTAGCCCCAAGGGATGAAAATCCGATCAATATCAACAACACTCTCCAGTCGCAGACGGTTGCAGGTGTTGCCCAAAATTTGGAGGCACTTAATGAAACTATTCATAACCAGACGAGAGTTATGCAGGCACTGTCTGCACAAATTTCTCAGATCATGGCGATCATGGGGATATTGCCACCAATTCCTTACAGGGAAGTTCGATTCCCTTTGGAACAACAGAAGCACGAACACAACCTACCTCCATGCCACCAAAGCCACCATCTTCAAAAACCACCTCTCCCATTTGGCCCTGCGCCCCCAGCACCCAATTTGACTCAACTGCCATGACTCGCACCAGGAGTCCAACCAGAGAAACTGCCAATTGCACCACCATATGCGCCACAAACTCAGTGCGCAAACACCATGCACTATGATCCCACTATGCCATATATTCAACGCACCCATTAGCTCAACACAGGAGGCACTTCCGCAAGCATGTCCACTCTGGAAGAACGCTTAGACAATTTCCTTGCATAGAAAAGATTCGTAGACGAACTTATTTCAAAATTCGAGTCTGCGCCACCGATTTCACGAGAAATATATTTTATGTCGAATCCTTCCGGTTACAAAGTACCGAAATGAGAGAAATTCGACGAAATCAATGGAAACGCGCTGGAACATGTTATGCGATTCGTAAACATGATGGGTCCACATGGAATCGATCAGAGGCTACTGATGCTCGAATTTTCCAAATCTTTGGGAAATTTTGCGTAAAAAATGGTACAGGACATTAGAGGCGGGATCCATCCACACGTGGGAAGAAATGGTGAAGAAGTTCTACACCAAGTTCTTCCAAGTAGAAAGAAAAGTGACAACAATTCATATGTTGCGCATGAATAAAAAACATGACGAAGAAGGGGTCGCGTTTATCAAGAAGTTCCAAAAAAGTATTTAGAATGCATCGACGAAGTTTTTGAATGCCGTATGGTAGAGATATATCTCCAAGGAATGGCGATGAATATAAAGGTATGTTAATTAATTTGCATATTCCTACTTTCTCCAAATTAATTGACTGTACCAGGAACATAGAGCCTATAGTGGAGAAACAGAAGAAAATATTCTCGACCGGAGGAGGATGAGGAGGATCATACTTCAGGATCGGACGATTCAACTATGAGAGGGGAAGCGAAGTTGAAGTAAATGCAGTTTAATCACCGAAATCGCATTGAGGCACACAAAGGAGCCTCCACCTCTACCTTGTTCCATTTGAGAGGTTACAAAACTTTGCAAACAATGGATAAAATATGGATTGCAACTTGTGCTCGAAAAGAATCCAACATGCGATCAGTTAAGAGATCTAAAATGGTGCGAGTTCCACGGTCAATTCTCGCACCCAACAGTGGAGTGCTGAAAGCTCAAGTGATTAGTAGACAGGAAATTTAAGGAAGAGGAGTTAATCATCGAGGAACCAGTTAAGGATGTTCCTAGTAATCCTTTACCATCCCATTCTGCAGAAGAGCCCAAAGGAAAATAAGTCACAGTGGTGTCAATACTTTGTTGGTATACATGGATTCCATTTCGTATCTCATGGCTTCAAGCCACTTCTTAGATTCTGGCCCTTTCATGGCCTCTCCATAGGTTGTAGGCTCATCATACATGAGTGGCACGTCACAGGGCTCAGTCACGAGAAGTCCATACCTCTCTGGATCCTGACATACCCTACTCGACATACGGAGTTCTTGTGTTACTTGAACATGTTACTCCAAAACAACTTGTGGTTCCCGTTCATGTTTCATTTTCGGATAAGTGTTTTGTGGTTATTGAACTCTTTCAAGCTCTACAGTCCTGCCAATGGCTTCTTTAGAGACGAATTCTCTTTGTAGAAACAAGGAACTTCGAGCAACAAACATTTTTGTTCTCGATTGGGTTGTAGAAATAATATCCTTTCGTTTCCTTAGGATATAACTTACACTTATTCGACATGGGTCCAAGCTTGTCTATTTGTAAACGCTTTACATAGACGTCGCTACCCCAAATCTTCCTAAACGACACTATGGGACGCCTCCTAGTCCATATCTCATATGGCGTCTTCATGACCGATTTGGATGGAACACGGTTAATGGTAAATGTTGCAGTCAATAAAGCATGTCTCAAAATGATATCGGAAGATCTGGTTGACACATCACAGACCGCACCATATCCAATAGGGTGCGATTTCTCCTCTCGAACATGCCATTCCACTGTGGTGTTCCCGGTGGACTGAGTTGGGAAAAGATCCAACACTCTCTAAGAAAGTCGTCAAATTCTTGACTCAAGTATTCTCCTCCACGATCCGACCGTAGAGCCTTAATACGTTTGCCAAGGCTTCTCTACTTCTTTATTGAATTCTTTGAACATTTCAAAGGATTCAGATTTGGCCTTCATAAGGTATAAAAATCTATATCTACTAGAATCATCACTACATGTAATGAAATAAAGATAAACAACTCCGGCAGGCGTGGGAAACGACCGACACACATCAGTATGTATGAGCACCAATAACTCACTAGTCCCCCCACCTTTCTTATTGAAAGGGGACTTTTCCATTTTTCCTTGTGAACAGGACTCACATGTCTCATATGATTCATAATCAAATGAGTCTAGAAATCCATCCGTATGGAGTCTAGTAATGTGTTTATCATTTATATGGCCTAAACAATAGTGCCATAGATAAGTAGGATTCAAATAATTAGTTTTAATCCTCTTGGTATTTATGTTATAGATGAAATTATTTAGATCAAGGATATACAATCCATTAGACAAGAGCGCACTACAATAGTGCATACTATCAAAATAAATGGAGCAAGATTTGCCCTTTATTCTAATAGAAAAACCTTTCTCGTCCAAACAAGAAATAGAAATAATGTTTCTGCTCATAGCAGACACATAATAGCAATTTTCTAATTCTAAAATAAGTACAGAGGGAAAAATAACTCATAAACGCTTACGGCTAATGCAGCAACTCTTGCTTCATTCCCCCATGCACAAGTCTATCTCCCCTTTAGCCAGTCGTCTATTTCTCTTGAGGTTCTGCACATTTAGAAAAATGTGAGATCCACATCAAGTATCCAATACCCAAGATGAAGAGATAGAAAAATTGAAATCTATAACAAAAATACGTGGTGGTGGTGGTGGAATCACTATTCCAAGCTTCTAATCCTCCAGATACTTTGAGCACTTCCTCTTCCAATGGCCTGTCTGACTACAATAGTGACACGCTCCTTTAGGGATGCCACCGGCATGGTTTAAGGCAGCTTCCTTGGATTTAAAAACTTTCTTGCTCTTTCCTTTGGAGGTAGAGGCAACTCGCTTGCTCTTCCCTTTATTGGCCATCATTATGGCCTTGCATTTGCCTTTATTAATGCTCTGTTCAGGGGTCCTCAACATATTGAGCAGGTCTGGTAGAGGTTTGTTGATCTCATTCATGTTATAGTTCATGATGACCTGGCTATAACTATCTGACAACAATTGCAGGATGAGATCAGCGGCCAACTCTTGGCCGAACGGGAAGCCTAACCTCTCGAGATTCTCCATGTATCCGATCATACGGAGCACATGAGGCCCGACTGGGTTCCCCTCTGACAGACTGCACTTGAATAGTTCTTTGGATACTTCATATTGCTCATGTCTCGCCTGCTCTTGGAAGAGTTGCTTCAAATGCACGATCATATCATACGCCTCCATGCTCTCATGTTGCTTCTGAAGCTCAAAATTCATGGTACAAAGCATGAGTCACATCATTAGAATCCTCCACATGTTTATGATGTGCCCTCGCGGTAGCTAGAACAACATCCTCAGTTAGTGCGGCTGGAAAAGGATTGTCTAATACGTGCAATTTCTTTTCCTGCTTGAAGTCGATGCTTGATTGTTACCCATTTCAAATTCTAAAAAATGAGAAATATGTAATTTAAGTATTCGAACAATTATCTATATTTAACAAGGCTAGATTATTAAATATAGCTCCCATTATTTTTCTCGGAATAATAGCCCTCACAGTTCATGCAGAAAATGTCATATATTCTCTAGTGGGTCCAATATCCATATTTCACTTCTTCTTGAGCTTGCTTTGGCAGGTCACTCAAGAATTGGCTATTTAGGTAGGAACAATTTTCAATTGCATCATGTGTAATCTTGGTTCAATTTGGTGGTTAACTCCTTATTCTTTATCTATCCCATAGATAAAACCTAATTTCATTGTCTCTAAGTGTATCAATCTTATTGAAACAACCTAGTTGCGTCCAACCTCTTACTTTTACAATCACACATTACTTGCTTGTGCCTCCGCATCACACCATGAAGAATTAAATCGTATGGCTTTGTAAAGACCGAATTTAATAGACCCTGATCATGATGGGTGTTTAAGTAAGAGAAGGCAAAACACAATATTTCTCATTTGAGGGTTTTTCAAGTGATTATTAATTATTTTGTTGTCCTATGATGTACTTATTTGGATTGGGCAATCCCATATAAAAGATCAACCTTGTTTATTATTATCTTGTTACGTTTTGCATGCATCAACTATACACCAAAATAAATAACAAGACAATAAATAAATAAATAAACCAGAAAAAAAAGTGACATGGATATGTCCCATAAGACTAAGATATTCTCAAGCCAATGAGAATATCTATAATCCCCAAAGTGACAAGCTCATCTTCATGTGCCTCCATCTTTAGTCCATGCGTCCTAGGCTTTTGAGTCCTCCAAGTCTTGTGGTTTCTTCAGTTTTTGATCTTCTTCTCCATATCTTGGCTATCATCTAACTATCTAATATTAGCTAGCATCTATACTAAATAGAGAGACCTCACAAGTTGAGAAATAAGATGACACGCAGGCCGTGAAATAATTAATTACATTAATTACAATAGACCAAAATCAAAACAAACCACAAAACAAACATCCACAACCTAGGCCATATCCATCCACCAAGCAATAAAACACATAATACAGTTAAAATACAATTTTAATATGCTTGGTAAATTTTGGTTGAATTTGGATTTTCTAGGGTCAAAACAGTCCAAGGGGCCCACAAAACTATTTGGCCGAACCCATAGGAGCGTCGAGCTGAACCGTTCAGCCCTAGCCTGCACGGTCCAACCAGCGGCTAGGCCGCGGCCTATGCTTGGCGCGCAAGGAAGGGGGGCGGACGTCCCTAGGGTCAAACCCTAGGTTTGTTTCCAAAACTCCTTCCTCCTTTCCTTGTGTGCTTATTTCCAATTGATGAGAAAAACTCTCTTTTCCCCAATTGTGCCCGAACCATAGCTTTTCGAAACCCAAAAACTCACATCATATGTGAACGAAATTTGCCAAATTTTTATAAGATATATGAATTGGCACAATCTGTATTGAATCATATCCAATTTGCATCATTATGCTAAACTTCAGTTTTCGCGAAAAATAACGATAACAGTGTAAAAAACTGATAAAAGTAACACATAATATCATGTTATGCGCTACAACCTGTGACTCTGATACCACTGAAGGGTTTTGATGCAAGTAAATGATAACTCCTTAATAAGAGTTATCTTACGCACATTCCATAGTGTTATTTGTGTGCGTTTTGGTGCAAAGTGACGAGATTTGAGCCAAAATATGAAGAAAATGCACTCTTGGATGTTTTTGAGCTTTAAAGCACAATCCGGGTGTTTCTTAATGATTTTGAGTATGATTTTAATAATTTATCACATTTGATCTTTGCGGTAGTGTTCGTGTTGTTGTTTGACAGAAATTACGCATGCGCGAATCAATTAGATAGAAGAAACGAGCTCCGAAATAGAAGAAAAAGAAGAATTTGGCGCGTTTTGGATGTTTTCGTCAATTTTGGGCAATAATTGAGAAAAACGAGAAAACAGTCCGGAAACGGGAATTTATCTACATGGACAAACTCTACGTCGCAAAAGGAATCCCAAGGTGCAAAAATCACGGTAATCGGAGCTCGGGATCAAAATCCGGGTTCTTATTTGATTTTCCGCGATCTTAAAATATCCTGAAAATCCTGATTTTGACTTGAGACATCCTGAACCATTTCCCGAGCATCCTTTTAGCTCCAATACAACCAAACACCCAGCAAATAAGACTTGCTTTCACCTACAACACCTAACCTTCACTGCCACCTTATTCTCCACCATTATTGTGCCAAACCAATTCCTCACCATTTCACTCAAGTAATTATCACCAGTACCTAGATGATATCACCATCAGACCAAAATCCTACACCTTAATCATAACCATTACCATCCAATTTCATCTAACTTGCCAACAACAAAAACCTGCTACCAAATAATTAATACCTAAGCCACCTTCATTAACTAACAAATCAAACCTCCTAATCTCCTTGACAACACCACCAGTAAACACAACCACCTGCTACTAACTCAGACAAGTTAATCACCAATAATTCACCTCCTATTTACCAGATTACCTATCACCTAGTCCACCATTACACCTACACTCAAAAGTCCATCTTCACCAAAACATCTCCTGGAGCACAATCCAAACAAGCCTTCACCATTAACATCACCATAACAGTCCTCAACACCACTGCTGCTACTTAAAACTACCATGAACCACCTAAACAACCTGATCCTAACTCCATAAACTTCCTGCCATCACACCCACCAGATTATACACCAACAAACCTACTGCATTCACCAATACCCAATTGTCAACATCATTTAAACCATCATCCACCTGCTAATCATCTCCAGCACTTCACCAATACCATCAGTCCTTTCCCTATTACACAACCCAGCCATCCAAAACCACCCTGAAAACAGCCACCATTCAACCAATTAGACCACATACATCCTCCATTTCTATCCACCTATCCCCCTACAACAGTACCTAAGCCAAAACACCCACCTGCACTACTGACTTTCAGCCGTCAAAATACCACTGCCTTCTCCTTACAGCCAATTCATCACCATTGCAACCATTACCAGACGCATCCATAACCCACCTCCATAAATACCACTGCTGCAGCATCTTGCCACCATTACCTCTTCACCATTATCTGTTACAACAGAAGCCCACCTAACTTCCTTCAACCAATTCAATTACCAGCACCTACAACACCCTAACCTGCTACCTCAAAAACAACTGCCTGCCTCACCATAACAGCCACATCCTGAAAATACCCAGCTGAAAACCCAACCTACTACACCATCTCATGACCACCACAGTGCACTACCAGTAGCCCAAACACTAATAGAACAATCACCCAAACATCATCATCTCTAATCACCCATTACAACCTGTTGCACCAAAGAGCTGAAGCCAAAATACCCACCTGCACAAACTAGCCTTGACCTCCATTTGATTCACCATTATCAACACTGAACCTAACCTGAAACCATCACCATTACCAGACCTCCTCCTTCAATTCCAGTACTTTCACCAATCTCCAATCAATCCCAGACCTGCAACTCACCTGAACCGCGACCTAGACCACCAGTACGCCACCGCCAATCCTAAGAGCCACCGTAATCCATCACAACAACTCACAGAGCCATGGCCGCTGCAAATCAACGTGGAAGAAGCTTCTGCAGATAGAAGAAGAAAGCAGAACAGAGAAGAGAAAGACGAAGAAGTGCGATTCCAGGTGTTGGTCGTAGGAAGAGTAATTTCTTCGTGCGAAGAAGAATTACTTAGCCAATTTCAGAGATTATTCAAAGTCTCTTCGCAGACACAGTCTCAGTATCTATCTACGAAGGCGTTCGTACGAAGAGACGAACTGTTCGTGCGAAGAGGAGTTCCAGGCGTCTGATTTACTTCTTTGAATGGGGCTTTTGTGCAATATTGAAAACTTGTTATAACTTGTTTAGAAAATATACAAAAAAGCCCTAGAACGTTATCAGTAGAGGAGGACATGTCATAGACGAAACAAGAGCATCGGGAAGAGGGCTTGGAGCACTGTTTGGAGCTTGTTTGGAGCGCCGAGATTCACCGTTTGAATTCCTTTCTCTCGTTCTATTTATTTTTGTCTACGATTATGAAGAACATTGCGTTTGTAATCATGAATCGTAGTAGCTAAACACTTTATATCGGGATTTCTCAAACGGTAGCTAGGGTCTGAAGCCGGTTTGGCGGATTATAGAGTTGATTCATGTTTTGATTAAACTTAATTGATGATGTGCTTATTCACTATGTTTAATTCTCGTTCTTAATCCATATTTTTGTTGTTTGGCCATCAATATGAAGATTATAGGTAATACGTTAGTGAAAGCAACGAATTACCCGGATAATTGAATTAAGCACGTAGTCACAGGTTAGAGAAATCAACCACAGACTATGAACTTTGAGTAGAACTAGATGGTCGTCATTATATGTTTTAGGGGAAGCTAGCTCGGTAACTAGGTTGTAATTTGACCTAGGCATAGAAAGCTAGCTTGGTAACTCGGTTAGCATTATTGCTCGTTTGGCTAAATAAATTATCGTCTGTGTTTCAAAACGTAATTCGTTAACGGTATTCACCTAGTGATCCTAGAGAAATCCTGATACTCGTCTTTCATATTAATCGCAGTTCACATAATTAGTTCGTTATTTACGTTCTTAGCTTAGTAAAACAAAATCAATTGCTAGCCCACACAAAGTTAATCATACTAATTAGTTCACGACAAGTCCTCTGGGATTCGACAATCCTATTTATCACATTATTACTAGAACGATAACCGTACACTTGCGGAGATCGTGTCAGTAAAGCAGCGGAATAATAAATTTTTTAATTCTGCTCAAAGCACTCCACAGATCGCAGACAAGCATTAGAACATGATGAAAGTAGAATACTTGTATACCTTAAGTTGTGTGAATACTACGAAGAATTGTGTCTTCGTCTCTATGGTAACCACACTTTTGGATTGCAGCTAGAATCCTATCCACATGTAGTGCTAGCAACAGAAGAAGCAGACAAAGATGACAGAAAACAACGCACCAAAGGCAGCGTGCCACAAAGGCCGACAACTTGGAGGGGGCAGACGGGTTGGGGTTCGGCCTCAATTCTCTCTCCTTGCTTTATTATGTTCTCTCAATAATGACTTGTCTTGAGAAAATAACAAGCTAGAGAACCCTTATATAGTTAATAACTCCTTATTAACTACATATTTGCCCCAATACTAATCCTGTACATACATGGATTAGTCCTGAATTAGTCCTACTAACTTTGCATGTGGTTACGTTAAGATCCTTTTAATTAATTAGTCCAACTAATTAATATCCAATTCCATATTAATCCATTGGTGTGTGACCCTATTAGAAACATATAGCGGTGTCTAGCAACACATCTATGCCACCCAACTAATAGAAAAGTAAGTGATCCGACAAACCATGTGTCCAATGTTACCGCGTTGTATATATCCATTTGTCTCTATATCCGGATTGGACACGAGACATAATTGTCACACTTGTATATCCAATCCATAGTTTCTCGATCCTGGAAATAGGCTTATCTTTACAGATAACATCAATATCATATTAATTTATTTGATTTTGGCCAGACATTCCATAAGCACTACCCCTCGAGTTGCCATGGATACTTACTCCCATTATGTGGGAGGGAAAAATCCTCTATACATCACTACGATCTCTAAGCTTGCTTCCTATCATGCCTGACCATCTTTATAGTTACCCAGTTACGTTGTAACGTTTGATAATATCAAAGCATGATATTTCACAACTAGAGTATCTAGTGACTTCAAGTCTAAGGATTACAACACCTTTAGCACTACGAGAAGCACTTGTGACGTTAAAATAATTTAATGTAGTCGTCTCGTTGTGGGTCAATCCAGTATGCCATTAGTCCTAAAGCATACCCATGTGTTAGATATCTCCATATAATTCTACTCACATACTAGTCTATAGTGTTCGTCCTGTTAATCAATATAATGGACAAGCGATATGTAAGAAAAACAACATATTTCAATCTAAGGACTTCTTTATATTAAATGTATCCAAAAATAATAAATGAATATTCTAGCCAAATAATGTTCGTACTAAATATAGATTGCCTCTAGGGCATCTACTCCAACAAAAACAATATGTGGTATATTAATCTGCTTATGATAATTCAATATCCCTTCCTTGATATGAAGTATAAATTGCGATGTTTCTTGAAGATGATGAAAGACAGTTGTAACATATGTTCAAGGCTTCAAGGCCTTGAAGGTTTATGTTTTGCTCTTGAATTGGTTAATACTGCTTTAACAATCTTGTGTATGCAGGTGTAGCATTGGATCAGTTGCTGATTTAATGTGGCTTACAAATATTCCCGAACTATATTTATGTGTTTCTTACATTCACATGGTTCACAGCTTGATTGAATCAAGGATTGGAAATTTCTAAGCCTAAAACTGTGAAGAATGTCACAGAGCTCCAAGGCCTTGAGATTTGCCTTGAGTTTCTAACAGCTTTTTAACTTAACTAATTCTTTCTTGCAGGTGGCTACTTGTGGAATTGTGATTGGTTATTGACGTGATATAAGTCTTAATAATAATTTTATCACTTATCTTTTACATATTATTGACTTGGTGTTTATCTAATTATCAAAATTGTTGGCCTAGTTACTTGCAAAAACTGTTGTGCCAAACAGTCAGTTCTATGTTGATTTATTTTCTGGATTTTGGTTGAATTTGAAATCAAGTTTGTTCCAGGGTTGTTTGTTGTTCAAAAATCCTCACAACAAACTCTAATGGCTACCCATTCATAGTTGTTAAAAGAAGCATGTTTGGGAAAGGATTTTTAGGAGAGGCAGTTTCTAAAATCTCTCATTGAGTTACTGCAGCTGGATATAAGCTTCAGTTTGAAATTCAAAGAACAAGAGAAGAGACTGGGAGATGACTTATCATTGAAAAAGAAGAGTGTTTACTGCGTGGAGATCATACAATCAACTCTTTAATCAAATCAAGCTCTCAATACTGCTGAACAAGAAGATCAATCATCCAGAAATCTGAAGAACACTTCCAAGCTTCACTGCTTATTTCTTTTCTATGTTCTTCAATACTTGTATTTAATTTATGTTATTATTTTGATTTCTTAAACCTCACAAACTTAGAAGTTTAGTTTTTCAAGTGAACAACAAGAGTTTCTTATGGCTTCAACAGATTGTGGCTGTTATTAGATAGGTTGGGAACCACAAGTTGTATAGGTGTAAGGCAACTCACTTAGGCTGAGATCTAGGGCTAAATCTGGTTGTTTAATAAGAAGCTTTTTCCAAATCCTCGAGGGATTAGATCCCTCAGGCAGAGACTAGGTCCAATTGTTACTGAACTGTGTAAAACCTTGTGTTCTTTACTTTACAGTACTGTTCTATTTCACTGCAAACCATCTTGCACAAAACAAATTACTCAAAAGCTTTAAGTATTTCACAGCTTAAGGCCTTGGAGCTTTCACTGGTTCTCGGAAAGCTTCTGTCTTTATCAAAACTCCTCCAAGGTCTTGAGATTCTTTCACTGGCTTATCTCAAATTTTCAAAAGACTTGGGTTTTAGCAAAATTTTCCATACTCCATTCACCCCCCTTCTAGAGTATTTGATCCTGTATTTTATAGTTACATTACAAACTTTCAATTGGTATCAGTGTAACACCCCCATATTTTCATTACTGGAAGTCTGGGCGTGCCCTTCTAATGGAGAGTTACCCACCATGATCAGGAACAAAATCTTTGCTTCGGATTCAGAAAACATACTCTAATACATAAAAGCTGAAATACCGCGTTTTGTGAAAATGGGTATTTATGATGTTACTATAATTATTGAGTGTTAATATAATATTATTATTAGTATTGGGTGTTAATATGCTATTATTATATTTTATGATATTATTTGGTGTTAATATGACATTGGGATAAGTTTGGGTATTAGTTATTATGATTTAGAAAGTTAATTTTAATGTTGTAATCCATTAGGGGGTTTTATGTAGTTTTTCCTAACTTAAAGTGTGCCTTTTAAGTGAACTTGGGGGTAGTAGTTGTATAATGACTAAACCAGTGGGGGTGAAAGTGTCTTTAACCCTAAAATAGTCATCTTCTTCCTCAAACTCTCCCATGGAGGAAGAACACCATCTCCAACCCAAACACCACCATTACCACTCCGAATCTTCACCAAATTCGTTGATGTTTGTCCCAAATCACTCCCTATTCGATTTAAACTCATCAAGGCTCGATAATTTAGCATCAAGCAACCCAATTTCGCCAATTTTTGGTCCCGATTCAAAATCGAAATTTTTGAAGTAGGTCTCCTAATCCTCGCCGGATTTCTCACCCTCTAGCCTATATAAACCCCCCAATCTCAGAGCAATTCTCATACCAATTCATAGCTCTCAATCTCTCCTTCAATTTCTCTCTCTCTCTCTCTCTCTCTCTCTCTCTCTATATATCTCTCTCTCTCCCGCTGCCGCCGCCCGGCCGTCGCCCCCGCCGTCTCCGTCGCCGGTCGCCGCCGTCCTCGTCGTCAGCCACCGGCGGCGTCTCCGGCGGCGTCCTCGCCACCATCTCTGTCCGTCTCTCTCTCTCGGGTAAACAAACCCGTTTCTCTCTCTCACTATTTCTTCTTTTGTTTTGTTTTTGTTTCTCAATATTTAATCTGGTTAGTTAGTTAATGTTAGTAGTTGGGAAGAGAGAAGGAACAAAGAGGTAGCTGGCATAGTGGTTAGTTGGTAGCACTTAAAGTTTTGGTGAAGTTTGAGAAGAAGGTCATGGGTTCAAACCCCATAAGGGACAATTCTTTTTGCACAAGCTAGAATGATCTTTTTGGTACTCATCTTTACTCAAAAATAAAATATAATATGAGGGTGATAAAATATATATTTTTAATTTATTTTTATAAGTTTATAACAAATTAGAATAAGCTATTTTCCTCAAATAAATTTGTTACTTCTTTTAAATAAAGTTAGTTAGTTTATAACTTATATTCCTTACTAAGGCTTGTTTGGTTGGGAGAAACTACTATTTGAATTAAAAGTGTTTTTGAGGTAAAATAATATGCTTCTCTACTCTAAATAATAAAAATGATATTTTTATTCAATCTTATAAGTTATATTTTTATAACTATAGCTATGTTTTACAATAATAAACGTTAATTCTATAAAGAGTATTTTTCTATAAAAGAGGTTGTTCGCCTTAGTAAAGGTTTGGGAGAGTTAGAAAGAGATTTATTTCGTTTACCTATAGGACTTCGTGTGCAATGTGTTGATTAGGATACTATTTAATTTGTAGGCGACAATTTCATTGAGGAAGGACACGTCGAGTATTACTAGGAAGTGATTTGCTTTGCTTGAGATTAAAGGTAAGTAAATATGCCAAGCCTAGTGTGCTTATCTCTTTCGTGTCAAAACGAATTCTTGTATTTCTTTACGTCTCAAAATGTGTTTATGTGATGTGACATGAAATATGTGATTTCTACTTGATAAATGTTTTTCTTGGAATATCACCATGATAATGATAATGCATTAATACGTAAAGTGGAATAGTTGCGCGGGGACATTTATGATTATTGTGGTATGGTTACCATTGGCATTGGACGGTTTGATCTCGGTCTTCCGTTTCAATTTATTTTTATTTTAATCCGGTTGCAAGTCCCCGGATAGCTCCTTGTACTCACTCTTCTGGCCGCAAGAAGTCTGTAAGGGGGTGTCGACACTTAAGTTCTTGGATGCTTGCGAAGTGGTTGGTTGGTTTCCCCCGTCACAACAAAGTAATAATGGATTTTTGGTTTTGTTAACGGAAAGAAGTTGACGATGGATTTTGGATTTTCCTAATGATTATGGAAATTGGTTGAAAATGATTTGGAACTGGGAACTCTTATGTTTTAAAACAAGAGTCAACTTTATTACCGCTGTGTTTGCGAAAAACTCTTACTTACAAATGAGTCATTGTTTTATAACTACCTCATCATCGTTTTACATGTTTGGATGTTTATTTACCAGTATTTCATGCTGATTTTGTACTGTGGTGTTTCTTTTTCATTCAGCACCACAGGTTTAGAAGATGGTTATCTGGCGTAGAAGGGGACGCGCAACACATGGAATAATAGAAGTAGTATTTCATTTGAATTTGAATTCTTTAGTAATTTAAACACTTTAGCTGTTATGCCGGTTTGTGGCTAGGATGTTGGATTTTTAATAATGCAATATTTTCAATTGGATTTAATTATTATTGTGGATGTTTTGTGCTTGCGAACCATGTTATAAAATCTCCTCGTATCCGGGCTCCTCTCGGGTACGGAGTGACATCCCCGGGTCTCCGGCTTGGGCCATTTGGGGGTGTTACAGTTGGTATCAGAGCCAGGTTATCCAAAAAGAAAATTTAAAACATGTAGGGAATTTAAAATGGACATAGGAAAAGAATTTAAAATTTGACAAGCCGTTGGGACTTTGGGTAGTTTTGAATAGGACTATTATGTATTTAGGTCTTTAGAAAATAGGCTTAGTAAGTGAGTATCCCCACCCACCCTCTCCTAGCTAAGAATTTTGGCCTACCCGATTAACTAAGTATTTGGGTTTAAAGTTGGAGTTTAGGTCAGGTGTCTATTGTTTGGGTGATCAAAAGTTGAAATTGTTTTCGGAAGTCTCGTGTGATCAAAATTTAAAGTTTTGGGAGTATGTACTTATTCCATAACGGCAAATATTTTTGGGTTATGATACAAATTGTGGAGTAAGAGAGTATATGGAGTCGTTTCCTTTTTATAGATGGCTAGGACTGAGAGAACCGCAAGGAAGCTTGTTATGCTAGTATTGTGAGGATAAGTTTAATGCGCTGGAGTTTACTCGATATCGGAATCCCGCTTTCCAAGCTTGTTGTTGTTGGAATAGATGCCCTAGAGGCAATCTAGTCTAGTATGAATTATTTGTGGCTAGAAATTCATTTATTATTTATTGGATATTTAATATAATGAAGTCCTTAGATTTACAATTGTGTTGTTTATCTTAAATATCCCTAGTCAAATATAATGATTAAATGGGACAATCATCTATAGACTAGTATGGGGTTGGATTGATATGGAGATATCATGATCCAACACATAGGTGTGCATTAGGGAATGTTGCACTGGATTGATCCATCTCCGAGAAGGCTACATACATGTTATGTTGAGTCACAAGCGCTTCTCGCGGTGTAATGGTATTGTCATCCTTATACTTGAAGTCACTAGATATTCTAGTTGTGGATTATTGTGATCTTGGTAGCGTTAAACGCTACACCGTAACTGGGTAGTTATAAAGGCGTGTACTGGATACAATAAGAAGCAAGCTAAGAGATCGTAGTGGACGTAGATAGGATTTGTCCCTCCCACATAACGGGATTAAATATCCTAGACCACTCGAGGGATAGTGCTTATAGAATGTCTGGCCAGACTCAAATAAATCAATATGGGATATTGATGTTATTTGCACGAATAAGGCTATTCCCATGGATCGAGAAACTATGGATTGGATATACGAGTGTGACTTGTATGTCTCGTGTCCAATCCGGATATAGAGACAAAGGGATGAGACAATTACTTGTACAAAGGTTGTCAAGATGACTATTCTATTAGTTGGCTAGAATGGATGTTTTGCTAGAGACCGCTCCATATTAGCAAATAGTTGCTACCAACTAGATAGAACCTATGGGGTCACACGCTATATAGAGTTGAACTAGATTTGAGAATTAATTAATTGGATTAATTAATTAGAAGGATCACTTTGCAAACCCTTGCAAACTTAGTAGGGACTAATTTGCAAGGAAGGGACTAAATTGAATTCTAGTAGGATTAGAATAAGTCCTTTAGGTAGTTAACAAGGAGTTGTTGGACTATATAAAGGACCTTCCTTCCTTCCTTCCCATATAACTTATGCTCATTAAGTGAACATAACAAGAGTGGGAGAGAACAAAAGGAGAGAGAGCAAGCAACAAGGAGGCCCGAACCGCCCCCTTGCCGCCGCCCCGTCCCCGTCGGCCAAAGGAGGCCGAGACCCTCCTTTGGGTCTCGTTTTGCGTGATTTCTTCTTCCTCTTCCTCTTCCGGGCTAGCACCAAAGGAGTTGGGAGATCTAGGATCAACTCTAGGCGTGGATCAACTATAGAGAACGTGGCATAATTCGCGTTTGAAGTCATCAAGGAGAACCCAAAGGTGTGTTTATGATTTCTAACCCTTACCATCGTTATGTCTCTTGACTTGTGATCCTTGGAGGGTTTTGCATGGTTTTATGTTTGATTAGTCCTACTAACTTTGCATGTGGTTACGTTAAGATCCTTTTAATTAATTAGTCCAACTAATTAATATCCAATTCCATATTAATCCATTGGTGTGTGACCCTATTAGAAACATATAGCGGTGTCTAGCAACACATCTATGCCAACCAACTAATAGAAAAGTAAGTGATCCGACAAACCATGTGTCCAATGTTACCGCGTTGTATATATCCATTTGTCTCTATATCCGGATTGGACACGAGACATAATTGTCACACTTGTATATCCAATCCATAGTTTCTCGATCCTGGAAATAGGCTTATCTTTACAGATAACATCAATATCATATTAATTTATTTGATTTTGGCCAGACATTCCATAAGCACTACCCCTCGAGTTGCCATGGATACTTACTCCCATTATGTGGGAGGGAAAAATCCTCTATACATCACTACGATCTCTAAGCTTGCTTCCTATCATGCCTGACCATCTTTATAGTTACCCAGTTACGTTGTAACGTTTGATAATATCAAAGCATGATATTTCACAACTAGAGTATCTAGTGACTTCAAGTCTAAGGATTACAACACCTTTAGCACTACGAGAAGCACTTGTGACGTTAAAATAATTTAATGTAGTCGTCTCGTTGTGGGTCAATCCAGTATGCCATTAGTCCTAAAGCATACCCATGTGTTAGATATCTCCATATAATTCTACTCACATACTAGTCTATAGTGTTCGTCCTGTTAATCAATATAATGGACAAGCGATATGTAAGAAAAACAACATATTTCAATCTAAGGACTTCTTTATATTAAATGTATCCAAAAATAATAAATGAATATTCTAGCCAAATAATGTTCGTACTAAATATAGATTGCCTCTAGGGCATCTACTCCAACAAAAACAATATGTGGTATATTAATCTGCTTATGATAATTCAATATCCCTTCCTTGATATGAAGTATAAATTGCGATGTTTCTTGAAGATGATGAAAGACAGTTGTAACATATGTTCAAGGCTTCAAGGCCTTGAAGGTTTATGTTTTGCTCTTGAATTGGTTAATACTGCTTTAACAATCTTGTGTATGCAGGTGTAGCATTGGATCAGTTGCTGATTTAATGTGGCTTACAAATATTCCCGAACTATATTTATGTGTTTCTTACATTCACATGGTTCACAGCTTGATTGAATCAAGGATTGGAAATTTCTAAGCTTAAAACTGTGAAGAATGTCACAGAGCTCCAAGGCCTTGAGATTTGCCTTGAGTTTCTAACAGCTTTTTAACTTAACTAATTCTTTCTTGCAGGTGGCTACTTGTGGAATTGTGATTGGTTATTGACGTGATATAAGTCTTAATAATAATTTTATCACTTATCTTTTACATATTATTGACTTGGTGTTTATCTAATTATCAAAATTGTTGGCCTAGTTACTTGCAAAAACTGTTGTGCCAAACAGTCAGTTCTATGTTGATTTATTTTCTGGATTTTGGTTGAATTTGAAATCAAGTTTGTTCCAGGGTTATTTGTTGTTCAAAACTCCTCACAACAAACTCTAATGGCTACCCATTCATAGTTGTTAAAAGAAGCATGTTTGGGAAAGGATTTTTAGGAGAGGCAGTTTCTAAAATCTCTCATTGAGTTACTGCAGCTGGATATAAGCTTCAGTTTGAAATTCAAAGAACAAGAGAAGAGACTGGGAGATGACTTATCATTGAAAAAGAAGAGTGTTTACTGCGTGGAGATCATACAATCAACTCTTTAATCAAATCAAGCTCTCAATACTGCTGAACAAGAAGATCAATCATCCAGAAATCTGAAGAACACTTCCAAGCTTCACTGCTTATTTCTTTTCTATGTTCTTCAATACTTGTATTTAATTTATGTTATTATTTTGATTTCTTAAACCTCACAAACTTAGAAGTTTAGTTTTTCAAGTGAACAACAAGAGTTTCTTATGGCTTCAACAGATTGTGGCTGTTATTAGATAGGTTGGGAACCACAAGTTGTATAGGTGTAAGGCAACTCACTTAGGCTGAGATCTAGGGCTAAATCTGGTTGTTTAATAAGAAGCTTTTTCCAAATCCTCGAGGGATTAGATCCCTCAGGCAGAGACTAGGTCCAATTGTTACTGAACTGTGTAAAACCTTGTGTTCTTTACTTTACAGTACTGTTCTATTTCACTGCAAACCATCTTGCACAAAACAAATTACTCAAAAGCTTTAAGTATTTCACAGCTTAAGGCCTTGGAGCTTTCACTGGTTCTCGGAAAGCTTCTGTCTTTATCAAAACTCCTCCAAGGTCTTGAGATTCTTTCACTGGCTTATCTCAAATTTTCAAAAGACTGGGTTTTAGCAAAATTTTCCATACTCTATTCACCCCCCCTTCTAGAGTATTTGATCCTGTATTTTATAGTTACATTACAAAATTTCAATTGGTATCAGTGTAACACCCCCATATTTTCATTACTGGAAGTCTGGGCGTGCCCTTCTAATGGAGAGTTACCCACCATGATCAGGAACAAAATCTTTGCTTCGGATTCAGAAAACATACTTTAATACATAAAAGCTGAAATACCGCGTTTTGTGAAAATGGGTATTTATGATGTTACTTTAATTATTGAGTGTTAATATAATATTATTATTAGTATTGGGTGTTATATGCTATTATTATATTTTATGATATTATTTGGTGTTAATATGACATTGGGATAAGTTTGGGTATTAGTTATTATTATTTAGAAAGTTAATTTTAATGTTGTAATCCATTAGGGGGTTTTATGTAGTTTTTCCTAACTTAAAGTGTGCCTTTTAAGTGAACTTGGGGGTAGTAGTTGTATAATGACTAAACCAGTGGGGGTGAAAGTGTCTTTAACCCTAAAAATAGTCATCTTCTTCCTCAAACTCTCCCATGGAGGAAGAACACCATCTCCAACCCAAACACCACCATTACCACTCCGAATCTTCACCAAGTTCGTTGATGTTTGTCCCAAATCACTCCCTATTCGATTTAAACTCATCAAGGCTCGATAATTTAGCATCAAGCAACCCAATTTCGCCAATTTTTGGTCCCGATTCAAAATCGAAATTTTTGAAGTGGGTCTCCTAATCCTCGCCGGATTTCTCACCCTCTAGCCTATATAAACCCCCCAATCTCAGAGCAATTCTCATACCAATTCATAGCTCTCAATCTCTCCTTCAATTTCCCCCTCTCTCTCTCTCTCTCTCTCTCTCTCTCTCTCTCTCTCTCTCTATCTCTCTCTCTCTCCCGCTGCCGCCGCCCGGCCGTCGCCCCCGCCGTCTCCGTCGCCGGCCGCCGCCGTCCTCGTCGTCAGCCACCGGCGGCGTCTCCGGCGGCGTCCTCGCCACCATCTCTGTCCGTCTCTCTCTCTCTCGGGTAAACAAACCCGTTTCTCTCTCTCACTATTTCTTCTTTTGTTTTGTTTTTGTTTCTCAATATTTAATCTGGTTAGTTAGTTAATGTTAGTAGTTGGGAAGAGAGAAGGAACAAAGAGGTAGCTGGCATAGTGGTTAGTTGGTAGCACTTAAAGTTTTGGTGAAGTTTGAGAAGAAGGTCATGGGTTCAAACCCCATAAGGGACAATTCTTTTTGCACAAGCTTAGAATGATCTTTTTGGTACTCATCTTTACTCAAAAATAAAAATATAATATGAGGGTGATAAAATATATATTTTTAATTTATTTTTATAAGTTTATAACAAATTAGAATAAGCTATTTTCCTCAAATAAATTTGTTACTTCTTTTAAATAAAGTTATTTAGTTTATAACTTATATTCCTTACTAAGGCTTGTTTGGTTGGGAGAAACTACTATTTGAATTAAAAGTGTTTTTGAGGTAAAATAATATGCTTCTCTACTCTAAATAATAAAAATGATATTTTTATTCAATCTTATAAGTTATATTTTTATAACTATAGCTATGTTTTACAATAATAAACGTTAATTCTATAAAGAATATTTTTCTATAAAAGAGGTTGTTCGCCTTAGTAAAGGTTGGGGAGAGTTAGTAAGAGATTTATTTCGTTTACCTATAGGACTTCGTGTGCAATGTGTTGATTAGGATACTATTTAATTTGTAGGCGACAATTTCATTGAGGGAGGACACGTCGAGTATTACTAGGAAGTGATTTGATTTGCTTGAGATTAAAGGTAAGTAAATATGCCAAGCCTAGTGTGCTTATCTCTTTCGTGTCAAAACGAATTCTTGTATTTCTTTACGTCTCAAAATGTGTTTATGTGATGTGACATGAAATATGTGATTTCTACTTGATAAATGTTTTTCTTGGAAATATCACCATGATAATGATAATGCATTAATACGTAAAGTGGAATAGTTGCGCGGGGACATTTATGATTATTGTGGTATGGTTACCATTGGCATTGGACGGTTTGATCTCGGTCTTCCGTTTCAATTTATTTTTATTTTAATCCGGTTGCAAGTCCCCGGATAGCTCCTTGTACTCACTCTTCTGGCCGCAAGAAGTCTGTAAGGGGGTGTCGACACTTAAGGTCTTGGATGCTTGCGAAGTGGTTGGTTGGTTTCCCCCGTCACAAAAAAGTAATAATGGATTTTTGGTTTTGTTAACGGAAAGAAGTTGACGATGGATTTTGGATTTTCCTAATGATTATGGAAATTGGTTGAAAATGATTTGGAACTGGGAACTCTTATGTTTTAAAACAAGAGTCAACTTTATTACCGCTGTGTTTGCGAAAAACTCTTACTTACAAATGAGTCATTGTTTTATAACTACCTCATCATCGTTTTACATGTTTGGATGTTTATTTACCAGTATTTCATGCTGATTTTGTACTGTGGTGTTTCTTTTTCATTCAGCACCACAGGTTTAGAAGATGGTTATCTGGCGTAGAAGGGGACGCGCAACACATGGAATAATAGAAGTAGTATTTCATTTGAAATTGAATTCTTTAGTAATTTAAACACTTTAGCTGTTATGCCGGTTTGTGGCTAGGATGTTGGATTTTTAATAATGCAATATTTTCAATTGGATTTAATTATTATTGTGGATGTTTTGTGCTTGCGAACCATGTTATAAAATCTCCTCGTATCCGGGCTCCTCTCGGGTACGGAGTGACATCCCCGGGTCTCCGGCTTGGGCCATTTGGGGGTGTTACAGTTGGTATCAGAGCCAGGTTATCCAAAAAGAAAATTTAAAACATGTAGGGAATTTAAAATGGACATAGGAAAAGAATTTAAAATTTGACAAGCCGTTGGGACTTTGGGTAGTTTTGAATAGGACTATTATGTGTTTAGGTCTTTAGAAAATAGGCTTAGTAAGTGAGTATCCCCACCCACCCTCTCCTAGCTAAGAATTTTGGCCTACCCGATTAACTAAGTATTTGGGTTTAAAGTTGGAGTTTAGGTCAGGTGTCTATTGTTTGGGTGATCAAAAGTTGAAATTGTTTTCGGAAGTCTCGTGTGATCAAAATTTAAAGTTTTGGGAGTATGTACTTATTCCATAAGGGCAAATATTTTTGGGTTATGATACAAATTGTGGAGTAAGAGAGTATATGGAGTCGTTTCCTTTTTATAGATGGCTAGGACTGAGAGAACCGCAAGGAAGCTTGTTATGCTAGTATTGTGAGGATAAGTTTAATGCGCTGGAGTTTACTCGATATCGGAATCCCGCTTTCCAAGCTTGTTGTTGTTGGAATAGATGCCCTAGAGGCAATCTAGTCTAGTATGAATTATTTGTGGCTAGAAATTCATTTATTATTTATTGGATATTTAATATAATGAAGTCCTTAGATTTACAATTGTGTTGTTTATCTTAAATATGCCTAGTCAAATATAATGATTAAATGGGACAATCATCTATAGACTAGTATGGGGTTGGATTGATATGGAGATATCATGATCCAACACATAGGTGTGCATTAGGGAATGTTGCACTGGATTGATCCATCTCCGAGAAGGCTACATACATGTTATGTTGAGTCACAAGCGCTTCTCGCGGTGCAATGGTATTGTCATCCTTATACTTGAAGTCACTAGACATTCTAGTTGTGGATTATTGTGATCTTGGTAGCGTTAAACGCTACACCGTAACTGGGTAGTTATAAAGGCGTGTACTGGATACAATAAGAAGCAAGCTTAGAGATCGTAGTGGACGTAGATAGGATTTGTCCCTCCCACATAACGGGAGCAAATATCCTAGACCACTCGAGGGATAGTGCTTATAGAATGTCTGGCCAGACTCAAATAAATCAATATGGGATATTGATGTTATTTGCACGAATAAGGCTATTCCCATGGATCGAGAAACTATGGATTGGATATACGAGTGTGACTTGTATGTCTCGTGTCCAATCCGGATATAGAGACAAAGGGATGAGACAATTACTTGTACAAAGGTTGTCAAGATGACTATTCTATTAGTTGGCTAAAATGGATGTTTTGCTAGAGACCGCTCCATATTAGCAAATAGTTGCTACCAACTAGATAGAACCTATGGGGTCACACGCTATATAGAGTTGAACTAGATTTGAGAATTAATTAATTGGATTAATTAATTAGAAGGATCACTTTGCAAACCCTTGCAAACTTAGTAGGGACTAATTTGCAAGGAAGGGACTAAATTGAATTCTAGTAGGACTAGAATAAGTCCTTTAGGTAGTTAACAAGGAGTTGTTGGACTATATAAAGGACCTTCCTTCCTTCCTTCCCATATAACTTATGCTCATTAAGTGAACATAACAAGAGTGGGAGAGAACAAAAGGAGAGAGAGCAAGCAACAAGGAGGCCCGAACCGCCCCCTTGCCGCCGCCCCGTCCCCGTCGGCCAAAGGAGGCCAAGACCCTCCTTTGGGTCTCGTTTTGCGTGATTTCTTCTTCCTCTTCCTCTTCCGGGCTAGCACCAAAGGAGTTGGGAGATCTAGGATCAACTCTAGGCGTGGATCAACTATAGAGAACGTGGCATAATTCGCGTTTGAAGTCATCAAGGAGAACCCAAATGTGTGTTTATGATTTCTAACCCTTACCATCGTTATGTCTCTTGACTTGTGATCCTTGGAGGGTTTTGCATGGTTTTATGTTTGATTATGCTTCCGTTGTGCAATCCATGAATCAAAACCTTACAGTGGTATCAGAGCCAGGTTGTAGAGCATAAACTTGGTTTATGTGTTACGTTTTAGTTGTTTTACACCTTAATTTGATTGTTTATCGCGTAAAACAAGACAAATCAAGCATGGGATGAAATTTGTCAATAATTAATCATAACAAGATCCAATTTTTGCATTGGATGCATGAATTGGTGAGTTTGAGAAATTTTAGGATCTTAGATCTAGGGTTTGGGCATCCTTGGGGAAGAAGGAGTTCTCCCAAAACAAGGAAACAACCAAACTTGGGCACCAAGCAAGGGAGTTGTTTTGGAAACAACTCCCTCAAGGAGGTTCGGCCCCCCTAGGGACCGCCCCCCTTGCTTGCCGCCCAAGCTTGGCCGCCCTATGGGCCGGGCGGCCCTAACCCGCGGGCCTAGGCTTGTGGGCTTTGGGCCGGGCCGGCCCTAGGGCCTTGTGGTTCACTTTATTGGGCCTGGGCAATTTGATTGTTGGTCCCGTGGACCCTTTTAACCCTAGAAATCCTAAAATCAATTAAAATTGACCAAGCGCGTTAAAATTAGATTTTAGTTGTTTATGTGCAAATAGCATGGTGATTGGATATGGCCTTAGGATGTGGTTTGATGTGGATGTTTAATTTTGTGGTTTGGTTTTACGGCCTGCGAGCTGATCAATTAATTGTAATAATTAATTAGGGTTTTAATGGCCTGCGTGCCATTTTTTTTCTCAACTTGTGAGAATTATTTTTATTTAGTATAGATATTAGCTAATGCTAGATAAAGTAGATTGTTAGCCAAGATTGGAGAAAAGAAGCCCAAAGCCAAAGAAGCAACAAAAGATGGAGCATGGAGCATGGAACAATCCACAAGACTATGAAGGATGGACCAAAAGATCAAGACGCATGGAGATGTGTTTGCTTTAGGGTTCATAGATAATTCCATTGGCTTGGAATTATCTTAGTCTAGAAAAGGCCATATCCACATCACGTTTAATTTCTGTTTTGTGGTTGTTTATTTTATTGTCTTATTATTTGTGTGGTTGGTGTATGGATGATGCATGCAATTAAGATAATAAGATAATTAGACAACCCGGATCTATTATTTGGAGTTGTGCCCAAACTCAAATAGATAGATTAGTTGATATTGATCAACAAAACAATTAAAATTGAATTTAAAATCCCTCAAAATTCAAATATTGTGTTCTTGCCTTCTCGTTATTTAAACACTCATTATCATCATTATTTATCAAGTTCGTGCGTGCCAAAGCATGGCGACTTGGTTCATAATGATGGAATGCGATGGCACGTAACAATGTGCAATTGTTTAGATAAGAGGTTGAACACAACTAGGCTATTAATTTGATTAAGAAACCTAGAGGCAATCAATTGGGATTATCCATATGGATGGATAAATAAGGAGTTATTTGCCCAATTGAACCAAGAGTTGCATATGGGATGCAACTGGAATTGTTCCTACCTAAAGTAGTCAAATTATGGGTGACTTGCCAAAGCAAGCTCATAAGGAGATGAAAGATGGATCTTGGCCCACTAGAAAATATAAGAATATTTTCCGCATTAATATCTTGAGGGTTATTAATCCGTAGAAAAATAGTGGGAGCTATATTTGATAAACTAGCCATTATTAAATATAGTAAAAAATTCACAAATACTAAAACTTGCGTATTTTCCTTTTTGTAGAATTCCAAATGGAAAACAACTCATCGAGTTCACAACATTCCCTACGATCTGTCCTTGAGAAGGACAAGCTCTCTAGAACCAACTTTCTTGACTGGTACAGAAACTTGAGAATTGTTCTCAAGCAAGAGAAGAAATTGTACGCAATAGAGGAGCATGTTCCAGAAGGTCCAGAGAACCAAACACCTGCTGCCTTAAAGGCGTATCAAAAGCGTGTTGATGACGCTAATGATGCGGCCTGCCTAATGCTTTGCACCATGACTTCTGAGCTTCAGAAGCAACACGAAAACATGAATGCTGTCGATATGATCGAACATCTAAAGCAGCTCTTCCAAGAGCAGGCGAGGGTAGAGAGGTATGAGGTCTCAAAGGCACTGTTCAAATGTCATCTGGCAGAAGGGAACCCGGTGGGACCCCATGTACTCCGAATGATCGGGTACTTGGAGAATCTCGCCCGACTGGGGTTCCCGGTCGGCCAAGAGTTGGCAACCGATCTCGTGTTGCAATCGTTGCCCGAGAGTTATGGACAGTTCATTATGAACTATAACATGAACGAGATCGTTAAACCACTGCCATATTTGCTCAACATGTTGAGGACGGCTGAACAGAGCATCAACAAGGGTAAGGGCAAGGCCATAATGATGGTACAGAAAGGAAAGGGCAAAAGGTTTGCCTCTTCCTCCAAGGGCAAAGGCAAGTCAGTTGCCAAGTCCAAGGAACCTGCCCTTAAGCCTGTTGGTGGCATTGCCAAGGCTGTGACTAAAGGTGAGTGTCACTATTGCAGTCAGCCTGGACACTGGAGGAGGAACTGCCCAAAATATCTGGAGGACAAGAGGCTTGGAATAGTGATTCCACCACCACCAGGTATTTTTGTTGTAGATGTCAATTTAACTGTCTCTACATCATGGGTATTAGATACTGGATGTGGATCTCATATTTGTCGAAATATGCAGGATCTAAAGAGAAGTAGAAGATTGGCTAAAGGAGTAGATCAGCGCGTTGGGAATGGAGCAAAGGTTGATGCGTTGGCCATAGGCGTGTGCGAGCTATCTCTGCCTTCAGGATTAGTTTTAGAATTAAATAATTGCTATTTTGTGCCTGCTATGAGCAGAAACATTATTTCTATTTCTTGTTTGGACAAATATGGTTTTATTATTTCAATAAAGAACAATTGTTGTTCCTTTTATTTAAATAATATTCACTATTTTAGTTCGCAATTATTTAATGGACTTTATGTCCTTGATCTAAGCAATCCTGTCTACAACATTAATACCAAGCGGATTAAAATAAATGATTTAAATCCTGCTTATTTATGGCACTTTCGTTTGGGCCACATAAATGAGAAACGTGTATCTAGACTCCATAAGGATGGATTACTAGACTCATTTGATTTTGAATCATATGAGACATGTGAGGCTTGTTTATTGGGAAAAATGACAAAGTCCCCTTTCAATAAGAAAGGTGAGAGGACTAGTGAGAAATTGGCGCTCATACATACCGATATCTGTGGGCCATTTGCCACGCCTGCCAGGGGTGGTTATGTCTACTTCATTACATTTACTGATGCTTACAGTAGATATGGATTTGTGTACCTTATGAGGGCAAAATCCGAATCCTTTGAAGTGTTCAAAGAATTCAAGAATGAAGTAGAGAAGCAACTTGGCAAAAGTATCAAGGCTCTACGATCGGATCGTGGAGGAGAATACTTGAGCCAAGAGTTTGACGACTATCTTAGAGAGTGTGGGATCGTGTCCCAACTCACTCCACCCGGAACGCCACAATGGAATGGCGTGTCCGAGAGGAGGAATCGAACCCTATTGGATATGGTTCGATCTATGATGTGTCAAACCGATCTTCCATTGTCATTTTGGGGCTACGCTCTATTAAGTGCAGCTTTCACCATTAACCGTGTTCCATCTAAATCAGTCATGAAGACACCATATGAGATGTGGAGTGGGAGGCGTCCCACACTGTCGTTCGTGAGGATTTGGGGCTGCGATGTCTATGTAAATTTTTGGGGTACCCTAAGGAAACTAAGGGATACTACTTCTACAATCCAACCGAGAACAAAGTGTTTGTTGCTCGGTGTGCACAAGAGATTCCGGCGGGGAGACCTCCGTGTACACCGTATGTAGGGGATCAGGGATCGCACAGGAAGAGTGGGGTTGTGTGTAGGGAGAGAGTAAGTCAGTAGTAATGTCTGAGAGAGAGACAGAGGTTTGGCAGAGCTTCCGCGTATGGAAAGTGTGTTCTCCTCTGTATGGAAAGGGTAACGTCCTATATATAGCAGAGAACATGACCGTTGTAGTGTGGTTAATGCGCCCATTGATGGCGGCTTAATTAGCTTAACCATAACGGCACGTTCGTCCGAGTATATAGGGACCGTTACAGCACGTTGTGCGCGAATACCGGAACCGTTACAAGGTTGACCGGGTTTGACCGGATTGACCGGGTTTATGGAGCTCGTGCCATAAATCTCTCAAAACAGTTACTAAAGGTCGCGTGCGGGCTTGGCTCGCACGCGACAGGGCTTAATCTAGCCTCCAAACCACTAAGTCCCTACAAGTCCCGTGCAGTGGTATGCGAGAGCTCTGTCTCGCAGCCCCCACATGGATCATCTCGGCTGGTGATCCTGTGTGTGTGGAGCACAATATGGTGTGCTGGATGGTTGCCACGTGGCCAAGATCTGTCAGCTCAGAAAGCACTATCTACATTAGCCCCCTTTCTGCGCGTGAAGACTCATAGCTGTATAGACTTCCATGCGCGGAAACCAACATACGCGTTGCCGCCACGCACCAATTCAAATACGGGTAAGTTCAGCCCCCGTGCGTGCCATTATGACCTAAAACCCCTAGAGTCGTGCCGTCTGGCTTCTAGGGTTTTAGGCGTGACGTCAGCTTGTTCTGTGATTGCGCGATTCGACGGTGACGGTTGCGATTCAACTACTGAAAGGACGCAACCTTTCATTGTTTTTGGATAAATACTTTGTATCCTCCATTGTTGCAAAGCATCACTTCTTTCTCTTAAAGTGAATGGTACCCGGAGATCTTCGAGAGCAGATTCAGATAATCAATCACCAGTTCAGAACTGCAAATCGTGTTCTTCAGTTGTGCATATCCAAGCAGGCTTCAAGAAAACAAGGTTGGCCTTGTTCAATTTTGATTTAAGATACCAGTGTTTGCCTTGAACTGCGTTGAATCTGTAAGCCCAGAACATATAATCTGTTGAAACTTGCGAAGAAGCTTTGATCTTTGAACCCACCTTTGCTTTAATCCTTCAATAATAAGGACTTCGGATGTGAGATCTTGAAATCACTGATAATGCAACCCTTAATTTCTGAAATTGATACCAGAAACTGTTCATCTTTCTTTTCATAATAGATCTTGGATTTCGAAATTCAAACTGAAGTGTAGCACCTTTCTCCCCCCTTTTTTCTTGCTCTTCCGCAGGAATGGCCAAGACAAAAGGAACCAAACCCGTCAAGGAAGATGAAGAGATACCCGACCTTCCGCAGGCCTTGTGGCGAAAAGCCCCCTATCTAGGTGGGAAAGATTTCTATCATGCGAGGGTTAAGGCTAAGAGGATGCCTGATCCTGTCCCAGTTGAGGGATTGCTGACACTGACTCGCCCAGTTAGCTCAGCCTTGCTCGAGTTGATTGGTTCCGAGGATGTGGTTCGATTGGGGATCGAAAACGGGTACTTCCCCTACACTGCGATTTCTACCCAGGCTTTCGTCCAGAAAATGGACTATATGGATGAGTGGATTGACCACGTGTTGGACAATCATGCCGCGACTCTCGATGAAGCCGGTATATACTTCGCTGTTCGTGCTATGAAGGGTGCTGCCGTGAAGCTGGACCAGTCCATGCTTCTAGACCTTCTTTCCCGCTACTCGCCTGCGACTCACACATTCCACTTTGCTGAGTTCGAGGCCGCCCCTACACTCGAGGACGTGCATATGTTGTACGATCTTTCTCCCATGGGCGAGGTGGACCCTTTGAGTCCTTTGAGGACGGCTGCGGAGATTGCCTTGTACACGCAGATGGAGGAATGCCTGGCAGAGGTAAAGAAAATCTCCACTCGGTGGACTACTACGAAAGCCCTTCCAAACTGGCAATTGGTTGATACGTCTGCGAAGAACACTTGGAACAAATGGTTGCAGTACTTCTTTCGAGACTATGCGAACAGCAGCATCACTAAGAAGCTTCTGAGTGAGAACCCAGACGCCGAGAATTATGTGGAGGGTAAAGGCTATCACTTGACTCTCTGTGCTTTCCTCTGTGCTTGGTTGTCGAGGTACTTGATCGACGGTCACCCCCATGATGGGGTCTTTTACCATGTTTTGCCACTTGCTGTGAGGCTCGCCCTTGGCCAGAGGGCCGCACTCGGACCCTTGGTCTTGGGCACTCTGTATTACAGGCTTGATCAGCTGGTTTTGGCCATGAAAGAGTCGCGTGGCCGCCTCGATGTACTGACTTTCGTCAACATCTCCTTTTTGACAATGTGGGTCTTCGAGCGGTGGCCATCCTATGCCCCAACTGCTCTCAAACCCGACAAGTGGTGTCCCCCAGGTGAGACGGATGAGCGCAACAGCGGTAGAGCTGCGAGGTGGTTCGGAGCGAACAATACCAAGTGCGTTTGGAGCTTGATATGCGACAAACGGAAAGAGTTTACTGCCAGGCCCTATGCTACACGTGTTGAGAACGTGCGATGGTTTCCAAAGCTGTACCCTTCTAAGGGTGTTGTCTTCTCAGAAGAGTTGCTCTTCGAAGAGGGATCGCATTTCCATGAGCGCTATCGTGAGTTCTTTTGCTGGTGTCTGTGGGGTTCCCTTCCTGCCCTCGCAGAGCATATTCGTGAGATCGCGCCAAGGTATGAAAAGATTACCGTGGACGTTGACCCCACTCGAGTTTCGCCCCAGTTCGGTTTTGACGCGGTGGCACCCTCAATCTGGCCCCAGTCCATTATCAGAGGTTGCTATAAGCGCTTGCTAACAAAGGAGTGCAAGACCGTCTTCATGAACAATCTTCCCTTTGAGCAGCCTGCAAGGACCCGCGAGGGTGGTTGTTCTCAGAACTGGCTCGCATACTGGATCGCCCAGCAAACGAGGATTGAGACGCAGTCGGCCGCACAGCCAAGCAGAGCCCCCTTGATCAAGAGAAATTCTTTTCCGTTTCGCCCCAATTGCAGTCTGAGCGAGTCTGAATATGGTTGCTACTCACTGTTGGATCGTGAGAACCATTTGTGTCCTGACATCATTCTGAAGGAGAAGGTCGCCGCAGTTAAGAAGGGCGACACGCATGTCGTCAGATACAGCAAGGCATTTGCTGAGGTAAGCAATTTCTTCGCGTGCGTTAAGCTTCTTGATTTCCTTATGCTGACGCCTTTATTCTGTACTGTTTGCTGTAGTGTCATGTGCGGCGATTCGCATCTGGTGATCGCTCCAAGTCATTGGTTAACACCATTGTTGCCACCCGAAGACAAAAGCAGTCGTTTCGGCTAGCATGGAGAATGGACCCTGAGGTCGAGACCAAGATTCGCGCAGTCATGAATGCTTTTGCTGACTCGCTGATAGACAATGCTCCGGCCTCGTCTCCTCCCGGAGATGATCCGTCCCCTCCAGCGACTGCGGCGCCGAGAGTGAAAAGACCTAGGCAAAAGGGAATTACAATTTCTTCCCCTAGAAGTGCTCCAACTTCTCCTCCGGTGAGGTCCCTTTCTGTCAAGGACAAAGGCAAAGGTTGCATGCCCAGCAAAGTGCGGAAAGAGCTCGCAGTTGAGACTTTCGTTCCATTCAACCAAGAGGAAGAAGGAGAGAGGCAGGAGCCCAGAGAAAGTGATGATGAAGAAGAAGAAAGAACAGTTGTGATGCATGAGGAAGAATCAGGAGGTACCTCCGTCGCATTTCCTTTATCGTAATTCTTTTGCACTTCTTTCTTGAACCAATCATTTCTTCGCAGATGATGATGATGAGATCATCGGCGGCCTTGTGGCCAAGAGACAAAAGAGAGATGCCCATTCTGGCATTCCAGACGATCCCATAAGCGAGGACATTCTTGCTGAGTCCAGGAAGACAGCCGCGGAGGCTGCTGAAAGAAGAAGGCAGCGAGAAGAGGAGGAGCTCGAGCGTGTGAGACAGCGGAGCCTCGAAGAGCAGCACGTTGACGACTTAGTGCATCCAGTTGACGAGGAAGATGAGCTTCCCGAAGAAGTGGCTCCCCGGGCGGAGGAGGAGGATGCGGTTCCAGAAGAGGATGCAGCAGCCCTGGAGCAAGTCCAAGCGGACTTTGAAGAAATCGCAGGCGGCGATAAAGGTGAGATCTTCAATCTCGCATTAACTTATAGAGATGTTATTGTGGGTGCGTTGAAGCATGGTGTGTCAAAGACTGACATTCGCCGTTTCCTAGTAGACAAATGCGGAGAACCTTCAGGTAATTATTTGAGCGATTTGCATGTGCTATACCTGAGCAACTTGAAACAGGATCATGACTGGTTTCTTCGCATCCCAGGTCACGCCCCTCTTAAATACTTGCTTAGTGAGGACACACTAATAGGACATGGTTCCTCGTCTTTAGTGTATGACGAAGAGGCTTCAATCCCACCTTCGCGTGGAGGTGCTTGCTCTTAGCTTAAGTAAAGATAGCAAAATATTATTCAATGCGAGTTACCTCATACCATCGCATTTTGTATCGCAGGCAACGTTGAGGAACATGCGCCGGAGCAAAGAAGTCAGTCTCCTGCATCCTATGTTCTGACTCCGAGCCCCCATACTGAGAAGCACGTCGCAGCTGCTGATCATGCAGGTGAGCCTTTCGAGGACATCATCGAACTTTCCGACGGTGCTGAAGCTGGTGCTGTGCTAATGGATGAAGATTCCCATGCTAGCGCTGAGGAAGTAAGGACAAGTACTGCCGATGCTTCCGCATCTGAGAATGTTCCTCGCCAAGCGACCTCGGCTGTCACTTCGCCTCCGGCGATGACTGAGTCGGCGGCACCTATTCCTGCGTGGGGCTTTTGGGGCTCGCAGGTTGGGAATGCAGTCGCAGCTGGTGCGGCCTACACTCTTCCGTCTAACTATGAGGAGTTAGAGCTCGCAGCTGACAGGAGAGCCATGGAGCAAGGGCAGTCTTCAACGACCCCAGTAATGCGCATTCCTTCTCTTCGTGAGATTCTCGAAGGAACTGGTAAGTAGAGATTCACTGTTTGCATCTCGCATGGTGCATTTGCGAGTTTGATAGCATAACTTAGCTTTGACATTGCTTCAGGTTTGAAGCAAACTGATGTGGACTGGCTAGCCCGGATGCGCCTCACCTACCCCCGATCGTTTGCAAGATCTCTGGAGATAGGGCCCTTCGACAGGAGGCTGTTTCTCACCGAAGCCATTTGGATTTTGGAGCAGCTGTCTGCGGACACGCCTGAGACCATCTCTGTCCAGAGCGCCGAATTGCTTTGTGGCATGTGCCAAAATCTTCTTACCAAAGTTCAAGACAGACTGGGTTTCAGATTTCTTATGAAAAGAGTCACTCTGATTCGTGCAGCCGTAACTTTGCAGCTCGGCCACCAGAACCTCGCAGCTGAAAAGCAGAAGGTGGAGCAGCAGAAGCAAAAGGCTGAAGAAGCTACGAAGCTCTATCATGAGATGAATGCCAAGTGCGAGAAATTGAAGCGAGAAGTGGAGCAGGTAGAGAAGCTGAGCCATCAGTTCGCGCCCCATGACTCCTTGATCAAGAATTTGCTTTTGACTTTTTGAATTTTGAAAATAGCAAGGAAATGGCTGAAACATTAATGTAATGTTTGAAACATTAATGTAATGTTGCTAGGGTTTCTCCCCCCCTTTTTTTTTTAACAACAAGAATCTACTTGTCCGTTTTGCCCTTTCCGGGATTTGATAGGATATCTCTGTGCATATCCAATTATGACATCAGCAATTGATACTTTGCTTGATTTTCGCGCTAATTTCTCGGCAGATAAACACGCTTTCGTTGGGAAGTCCATACGAATCATGACTATCCGTCATTTATTAGGATACGCAACTGAATCGTCGTAGCCTTTAGTAGGGTAATTGATGGTTACCGCTTTTCAAGGCGTAAGTGATTGGCCTTACCCTCTTTTCAAATTCTGCTGACTCATCTTTGGCAACTGAAGAGCCTCCGCAAGGTCTATATAAACCCTGTGTTTGCCATTTGGGTTCTTCATCCCAAAAATGTGCTTTGCCGTGAGTCCTTACGACTGCTGGCTTCAACGCTTGTTTTTCGTTGATTCATGGCAACTTCAAGTTGTGAATCCTGAGTTTGCGCTTTGTGCTATAGAAATAGTTTCCAAGATCCACTTTATGAGGAATATCGTTCTTTATAACCATCATAAAGAAGATGGAGATATATCACATGTGTGTTCGAAGAATTTTCTTCGTGTATTATGTGTGCAGGTCATGTTTCCGGCCGCCTCCCGGTGAGGTGCAGCGCCGAAGTGACCGTGCTACCGTCTCGTAATGAACGGCGGAATTCTCCTCCAGCATCCCTGGAGGAGGATTTCTTGCCTCTTCGTTCTTGAACTCAGGGGGCTTGTCAATGCCCTTGTCTATCATGACAAGGAGTCCATCACCAGAGGAATGACTGCTTCGCCTGTTTTGCAGGACGGCATATGTCGGAACAGGAGGTTCCTCCGGTGCCTATCTTGATCAGACAGAGGCCTTTGTCACCCCTTGGGGTCTTGGACGTACCGTCACCCAGATCTTGCCACTAGGGACGTAGCAAATGACGAGTTGATCTCTTTGCAGCAGCATCCCTTTTGCTATAGATCTTTGGCCGCAGATCTGTGTATTGCATAGCCGGTGTTAGAACCGGTGGGTTCATCCCTTTCAGTCAGGATTCCCGTAGTGTGTTTCTGCGTACTTATCAGCTACTTTTCGAATGTATTGTAAGCCATGTTGGCTGTGTAGTTAGATTTGAGCTTTTTCGCTTGTAAGCTGCTATCTAGACAGATAATTGTAAGTCTTTTCGACTCATAATGATAAATAGCCTTTTGTGTTATCTGCTGTGTCTTTGCAACAAAGTACAACTTCGCATGCGTTTCGGCATATTTCGCCTTGCATAATGTTATGTAATGGTTTCGCATTTGCTATCTGCCATATGAATTCGCAGATGTTTCACTAGATCGTTCGAGATCATATTTTCGCAGCTGTGCCATCTTGGCAGATGGGCTTGTGATTAGCCTTTGATGCACGTGCAATCATATCAGATAGACCTTTGTAGATCACTTAAGATCATTTTCACAATATTGCTATCGTATTCGTAGAATGCCTCCATCACCGCAGATAGGTTTGGAAGATTAATTAATCTCACTTTGCACGTAAGTTGCTATCGTAGCAGATAGGCTTTACTAGATCAATTATGATCATTTTCCGCATGTGTTGCTATCATAACAGATAGGCTTTAGAAGATCAATTAAGATCGCATTTGTATGTGTTGCTATCGTAACAGATAGGCTTAGATGATCAATTAAGATCGCATTTGCATAGGTTGCTATCGTAACAGATAGGCTTAGATGATCAATTAAGATCGCATTTGCATAGGCTGCTATCGTAACATATAGGCTTAGATGATCAATTAAGATCGCATTTGCATAGGCTGCTATCGTAACAGATAGGCTTAGATGATCAATTAAGATCGCATTTGCATAGGCTGCTATCGTAACAGATAGGCTTAGATGATCAATTAAGATCGCATTTGCATAGGCTGCTATCGTAACAGATAGGCTTAGATGATCAATTAAGATCGCATTTGAATAGGTTGCTATCGTAACAGATAGGCTTAGATGATCAATTAAGATCGCATTTGCATAGGTTGCTATCGTAACAGATAGGCTTAGATGATCAATTAAGATCGCATTTGCATAGGTTGCTATCGTAACAGATAGGCTTAGATGATCAATTAAGATCGCATTTGCATAAGTTGCTATCGTAACAGATAGGCTTAGATGATCTATTAAGATCGCATTTGCATAGGCTGCTATCGTAACAGATAGGCTTAGATGATCAATTAAGATCGCATTTGCATAGGCTGCTATTGTAACAGATAGGCTTAGATGATCAATTAAGATCGCGTTTAGCAGATTGCCATTGTAGCGGATAACCCATTGTTAACAGTTATAACAAACTAAAATGAAGCAAAATTGACATCCAGAAATATGAAGTTTCTCATTTGGGAGAATTTTTTTTTTTATTATAACGCTCTCATATGGGAGAGATGAGATTACAATCCTCTCATATGGGAGAGGAGATTGTGTAAATCGTAATCATACAAGAGATTAAGCGACGTTATAATAAAACGCACGAAATGAGAGAAGTTAGGGATAGTACTTCTTTATCCAGCGCATGTTGACTGAACTCGGGGTTGAGGTTGTGCCGTGCAACCTTCGTATGCTGCAGTAGCCACTGTCGAAGACTTCTGTGACTTCGAAGGGTCCTTCCCAATTGGCTGCGAACTTCGGGTGAGTCGCTTCTCGCATACAGTGGTCAGATGCGCGCAAGACCAAGTCTCCAACTGCGAAATCTCTTCGCTGGACCGTCTTATTGTAAGCGCGAGCAATCCTTTCTTGATATCGCTTGTTGGTTCTTTTGGCTTGTTCTCGCTTTTCCTCCAGCAAGACTAAGTCATGATCACGTTGATTCTCTTAGAATGCGTGGAAGGCTAGCCTTGCCGAATTGACTCTCACTTCGGCAGGTACCACGGCCTCGGCCCCATAGCATAGTAGGAATGGTGAGGCCCCCGTGGGTGTCCTTGGAGAGGTTCGGTAGGCCCACAGAGCTATGCTTAGAGAGTCGGCCCACTTCTTGTGGTCATCTGCGACCATCTTGCTCAGAATTCTCAACAGCGTTTTGTTGGTCGCTTCGGCTTGTCCATTTCCCTTCGGGTAATAAGGGGTAGAACATATCTGCCTGATATTGTACTCTGCTAATTTCGCAGCTACCTGGCGATTAACAAAGGGAGTACCGTTATCTGAAAGAATGGTGTTTGGGATTCCGAACCTGCATATGATGTTTTCCTGGATGAAGTTGACCACACTTAGCGCATTTGCCGTTTTCAGTGGTAAGGCTTCCACCCATTTGGTGAATAGCTCAGTTGCAGTGAGAATAAATTGATTCCCGTGTGACGCTGGTCGGATGGGACCGATGAAGTCTAGAGCCCATGTGTGAAATGGCCATGGCGTCCCTAATGCATGTAGATCCACAGCGGGAGCGCGCACCAGGTTTCCTTTGAATTGACACTCCTGGCAGCGTCGTACTTTGGTGCGGCAATCGACCTCCATTGTGGGCCAGAAATATCCAATTGAGAGGAGCTGCCTGCATAACTTCGCACCTCCTTGGTGTTCCACTTGATGAGAAAGGTCCATGACTTCTTGTGCTTCTCTGCCGTCTAGACATCGCAGCAAGTTGCCTTCGTGACCTCTTCGGCAAAGCAGGTTTTCCTGTAGTACATATTGAGATGCTTTCCTCTTCAATTTCTCGGCTTCTTTTCTTGATTCGGGCACGGTGCCCTGGGTGAGGAAATCGAAGAGTGGCTTCCTCCAGTCCGTGTCGTCATCGGTTAGGGCGATATGTAGAGAATCTTTGATTAGTGCGCAACTCTCGCACTTCCCTTGTATCAGGGCTGCGGCTGTTGACATGTCTGGCCAATGAATGCCATATCTTTGAGCCTTCCTGTAGATTGACACCTCGCTTTCTCCACAAGCATGTTGGTGAATCTTTTCTAACAGCAGTTGTCCCTCTCGCTCGGAGACGCATCGCATGAGTATTCCGCCAGGACCCTTGTAGTAAAGGGTGTTGTCATGTATACAGTACCCTTTTGTGAGTGCCCAGCTTTCACTGCTTGTGCCTTCCTTAATAGCTTGTAGGATTGCTTTTCTCCAATCCGTGTCATCCATGTGTTCGTCATCGCACGCATCTTCTGTCAATGCCGACGATGCTCGCACTTCGATAGAGATCTTCGCGGGACATTTGTCTGTACTGACCTTGGATCCCAAGGTTGCCAAAGCATCTGCATGTCTGTTGTCTGCTCGGGGCTTGTGCTCGTACCTCACATCACAAAACTGCTGTACCAGTTTTTGCACTAAGGTGCAGTAAGACAGAAGGTTGATCTCCTCAAACCGTACTCGCCCGAGGCTTGCTTGACGATCAACTTGGAGTCTCCCATGACCGTTAGATTGCTTACTTCCAAGGCTTTCGCCGCACGGAGCCATGCGATGAGAGCCTCGTATTCCGCTTCATTGTTTGGGACTGCGAAGTTGAGCTTCGCGGACATCTGTATGACCTCCCCATCTGGTTTGGTCAAGACTATCCCAATGCCTCCACCTTTCCTTGTGGACGAGCCGTCGAAGTGTAGCGTCCAATAGGGCACGTCGATTGCATAGATCTGAGGGCCTTCGAGCTCTTCCTCGGTCACGGGCTCGTGGCTGTTATCGGGGAACTGTGCCAACAGATCCGCTACCGCCTGCGACTTGATCGCTCGCGGTCGCACGCATGTGATATCATATTGAGAGATGGTGATGTACCATTTCGCTAATCTCCCGCCAGGAGTAGTGTGAGTTAGCAAATATCGTATGGGGTCGCTCTTGGTGACCACTACTACTTTGTGTGATGCAAAATAGTGTTTTAACTTCTCTATCACAAAGAATAGGGCAAGGCAATGACGTTCGATGTCCGTGTACCTTGATTCAGCAGGCTGCACAATGCGAGAGATGTAGTAGATAGGCCTTTCCTGACCTTCGTACTCCTGAGCCAAGAGTGCTCCTATGGATCTCCTTGTTGATGTCAGATATAACAGAAGCGGTGATCCCAGTTGAGGTGCGATCATTATTTTTGAGGATGTTAGCAACTCCTTCAGCTTTTCGAATGCGACTTCGTGCTCCGGAGACCAGTTGTATACGGCGTCCTTCTTGAGAAGAGTGCTAAAACAGCATGTGATTTCGGCAATCGCTGGGATGAATCTTCGCAGATAGGATAGCTTTCCTAAAAATGTCTTCAATGCACTCTGGTTATGGGGCGGCGTCATGCCGGTTTTGGCTGATACTTTCGCAGGGTCAGGCTCGATTCCTTGGCGATGAACTACGCATCCCAAGAACTTCCCTGATGTTACCCCAAATGCACATTTCATGGGATTCATCTTTAGTTGAAAGCGCCTGCATCTATTGAACACCTTTCGTAGATCCGCGAGGTGATCTGCTTCGTGCTTGGATTTAACCACCAGGTCATCCACATAGAATTCCACCTCTTTATGCATCATGTCGTGGAACAGAGCCATCATGGCCCGCTGATAGGTCGCACCCGCGTTCTTAAGACCGAACGGCATTACTGAGTAGTTCAACACTCCCACCGGAGTGATGAATGCAGTTTTCCGCGCGTCTTCGGGATCCATCTTGATCTGGTTGTACCCGCTGAAACCATCCATGAAACTGAACATGCGATGGCCCGCTGTTGAATCGATAAGCAAATCGATATTGGGCAGTGGGAAATCGTCCTTGGGGCAGAAGCGATTGAGATCTCGGAAGTCCACACAGATGCGGAGCTGTCCGTTCTTTTTCACCACTGGCACGATGTTGGCCAGCCATGTGGGATGGTGGTTCGGCTCTTTGAACTTGGCATCTAGGAGTTTGACAATCTCCTGCTTGATTTTCACGTTAAGCTCCGGCCTGAAGCTCCTTGTGCTCTGCTTTACCGGTTTAGACCTTGGGATGATGTCTAAACGGGGCATGGTGATGCTTGTATCCAGACCTGGCATCTCATCATACTCCCATGCGAACACATCCTTGTATTCAGTTAGGAGTTGTAGCAGCCCTTGCTCCTCTTCGCTTGTGAGGTCCGCACTTAGAAAGACTGGCCTTTTCTTTTCCTCGTTCGGGCTGAGGAACACTTCCTTTAGCTCTTGCTTTTGCGGTCTGGGCCTGTCTTCCATGCATTCAGGTGCTTCCTTGAGTTTCTCGTCTGGAGCGCCCTGCGTTGGCTTTTCCGTCAGCGCAATTTGCTCGATTTGATTGATTTGCCCAGGGATATCCCCATGCCCGTGTGAGGACATCCCCGCGCACCTTCATATGCGATAGCATTTCTTCCCATTGGCATAGAAGCTTTCTATCTCCTTGCCTTCGGTATCATGCTTTGCGATTCTTTTCAGAGTATACACATTCTTCCGATGGTATGCGATACGCGGCGCCTCTTCGCGTGTAGGCGGCTTGTCCTTGGCATCTTCCCTTGTCACCATTACTCCCGCAGGTGACTGGTCCTTGATGTCCTCCCAGAGAGGCAAAGGAGTAGGGTTGAATGGTCCCGGTGTTTGCTCGTCCGCCATCTCGGTGAACCACACCGCCTCGCTGAGATGTGCTTCGTCCAGGTTGAATGGGTTCGTCGAAGTCGGTATCTCGACTACTCTATCGTTCCAGATAGCTTTCATAACCTGGTGAGCTGTTGAAGGAACCGCATCGAAGCGATGAATCCAGGCTCGACCTATAATCATGTGGTATGTAGTGTTCGCGTCTATGACATAGAACTTTGCTGAGCACTTGATTTTGCCAATCTGAATGCCGAGGCAGATCCATCCGATCGTCATTCTAGAGTCGCTTCCGAATCCCATCAGCGGAGATGGACGCTTGACGATCTTGTGCTCGGGGATCCCTGCTAGCTTCAGTGTGTGTAGCGAAACGACGTTGACCGCTGCTCCTCCATCAACGAATGCTCGTTTGAACTCGACGCCGTTAATAATGGCTGTCACGTACAGAGGCCTCTGGTGGCTCGCATCTGTCTTTTTGTCGCTGGCAGAAAAGGTCATAATCTTTTCTGTAGAGCGAGACGCCCTGATGACTTTCCCGTCGGAGACTACGAGATCCTCCTCGTAGTCCTCCGCTATCCTCAAGATTGCTTTCGTCATGTCTGTCCGGCACTTCTCGGAGAAGTTCATCTCGTCGAAGAATCTGCTAAAGCCGTGCGACCCCCTCATCCGATCGGCACGTTCGTCTTCTGTGTCCATAGTGTAGTCCTCGTCATTGTGGACCTCTGCGATGATGGGTAGACCATCCTCTGCGACTTCTTCCAAGTCGACAATTGAGATCATGGCAACCTCCTTGCCTTTTGATTCTTGCTCCGCGTGGGCAGGAAGCGGATTGTTGCGCACGTCCTTTCTACGATCGCTGACGATCAGCTCGCCGTTCTTCATTTTCTGGTCGAATGTAAACCTGAGCTTTTTACATTCCGCTGTGGGGTGCATGACCTTGCCGTGGTACTCGCACCACTTAGGGTCCCTCACCATCTCCTTAGAGGGTATCTTCTCGAGCGGTGGCAGGACGCCGTCCTTGCGCCACTGTCTGCAGAGGTCGCTTGCCTCCTCTACTGAGCATGGCAGAGGTGGTACATCGAAGTTCGCAACCTTCGCTTGCTTCTGGGGTGAAACTGTATTGACCTCAGCTTCGCGTCCCCTCTTGTAACTAAATCTCCCGATCTTGTAGGTGGCGCCGCTCGAAGGTCGCTCCGGAGCGTTCTTCTTTTTCTGTCTCTCGACTATAGGCTCGATGTTCTTTGTGCATTCAATTAACTTTGAAAACGTAGGTGTTTGCAAATTAATGAGCATACCTTTGTATTCGTCTCGCATGCACTGCAGGCATATCTCTACAAGCCGGCTTTCGGGCATTGGATCTTTGCACTCCAAGGATTTCGCCCTGAATTTCTTGATGAAAGTGATCCCGTCCTCCTCGCGTTTCTGATACATCCGCGAGAGATGGATCATCGTCACCTTTTCTTCCATCTGGAAGAATTTGGTGTAGAACTTTTGGACCATGTCATCCCAAGTCTTCCCAGACCCGGCTTCCAACGTTCGGTACCACTTGTACGCTACGTTCCCTAAAGACTTTGGGAACTCTCGCATCAGCAGTTTGGGATCGGCTCCGTATGGCCCCATGACATCAATGAAACGCATGACATGTTCATGAGCGTTTCCGTTGACATCCTCGAACTTGTCCCACTTAGGAGCTTTGTACCCCGCGGGGTTAGGCATGAGATAGATCTCTCGTGGGATGGGTGGATCATTGTCCAGCTTCGGGATAATAGTATCCGCGAATGACTGATGAGCCAGAATAGTGTCCATGCGCTTCTGCAGAGACGTCATGCATTCTGGAATGCTTCCCTCGGTAGCTGAAGGAGGGTTTGCCGCCGGCGGGGGCGACACATACTCTGTCGAAGGATTAGGGACATATGGACTACTCGCATTGCCCCAGATCGCCGTTGAAGGAGGCAAAGGGTACTGCAAAGTTGGGTTAGACGCCAAAGCCGAGGGCTGAGGAGTGTGGGCAGCGAGGGGTAACATCTGAGCTGTTGACCCCTGAATTGGAGGCGGCTGCGCAATCGCCGGTGGAGTCTGCAGGTTAGGGTTGGGAGGTGTGGTTGACACTCCCAGTCCCGGAGCGGTAGGGGCTCCTCCTCCTTGAGAGACGGCGGTGGCTGATGAAGGATTTGGTGCAAGGGTGCCCAGAACGGCTAAGATCCGTTCTAGCTGCACGGATTGGGCTTTGAGAGCTTTCGCATGACTTTGAACAGTGGCGTCCAAAGACTCCAGCGTCGGTGTTTCGCCGGGAGTGGTAGGAGTACGGCGGGTCTCCTCTCCCGAGGCGGTTTCGGTGGAAGGCGATCTGTTGTTGATATCATCCTCCTGAGACATGGTTGCTTTAGTTGGTAAGTTCACGTCGGGTTCACCAAAATGTGCACAAGAGATTCCGGCGGGGAGACCTCCGTGTACACCGTATGTAGGGGATCAGGGATCGCACAGGAAGAGTGGGGTTGTGTGCAGGGAGAGAGTAAGTCAGTAGTAATTTCTGAGAGAGAGACAGAGGTTTGGCAGAGCTTCCGCGTATGGCAAGTGTGTTCTCCTCTGTATGGAAAGGGTAACGTCCTATATATAGCAGAGAACATGACCGTTGTAGTGTGGTTAATGCGCCCATTGATGGAGGCTTAATTAGCTTAACCATAACGGCACATTCGTCCGAGTATATAGGGACCGTTACAGCACGTTGTGCGCGAATACCGGAACCGTTACAAGGTTCACCGGGTTTGACCGGATTGACCGGGTTTATGGAGCTCGTGCCATAAATCTCTCAAAACAGTTACTAAAGGTCGCGTGGCTTGGCTCGCACGCGACAGGGCTTACTCTAGCCTCCAAACCACTAAGTCCCTACAAGTCCCGTGCAGTGGTATGCGAGGGCTCTGTCTCGCAGCCCCCACATGGATCAGCTCGGCTGGTGATCCTGTGTGTGTGGAGCACAATATGGTGTGCTGGATGGTTGCCACGTGGCCAAGATCTGTCAGCTCAGAAAGCATTATCTACACTCGGACCGGCGTGTTTCTAGAAAGAGAGTTTGTCTCTAAAGAAGCAAGTGGGAGGAATGTAGAACTTGAAGAGGTTCAAGAACCACAAATCACTGAAGCGATTATGGAACATGAACAGGAACCACAAGCAGTTGTGGAGCAACCTGTTCAGGTAACACAAGAGCTTCGTAGATCTAGTAGAGTGCGCCAGGAACCCGAGAGGTATGGACTTCTCGTAACCGATTCCGGTGACACGATGCTCATAGATGATGAGCCTACTACCTATGAGGAGGCCATGAGTGGCCCAGACTCTCAGAAGTGGCTGGAAGTGACACGCTCCAACTGCAAGTGCACAGTTGTCGGTGCAGTAATAATCGGAAAAGTCCGGATTGTCGAACCCAAAGGACTTCGTGTAACTAACTATTAAGTTCGTTCTTTATGTGGGCAAAGCGCAGTTGTTTTGTGATTTCTAATCCTACTAAATATTAAAATAACAATTATCTCAAATAATTCAAAGAATTATTTCAAGATTAACGAGCACGGGTTGATATTGTTGTTTATCAAATGTAATTAAATTCAGGATATCTCTACGGATCACTAGGGATGTCACACTACGTTGGGTTTATGTTTTGCTAACACGATGATTTCTTTTTCTAGTTAAACGAGCAATTGTATATTGAAGATGTCTCAACCAATATCTATGCCTAAACTATCGTAACTGATTCCTCTAGCTTACTCAAGTTCAAGCATGCATTACGATACTAATTTCTACTCTTGTTCTTAGCTAACTAGCAAGATTCCTCAACCCTAGATACGGCTAGTGTGTATTTCAATTTTCCGGGCAACAAACGTAGATTCCTCTATCGTTCATAACCTAGCACAATCCTATTAATACGTCTATCAAGAGAAAAGATGAATTAAAAACATGAAATACACATAACTAGATAAGAAATCATCAATTAAGCTCAAAAGCATGAGAGTAAATCCATAAACCACAAGTTGTAATGATCAAACCCTAGTTTCCTACGAGATATCCCAAAATAAGGGTTTAGCTACTCATAATCATGTTCATAATACAAAGTTTCATGATCAAGTATCAAAATCTAGAGAAGAAAAGAAGAAGAGAAGCCAAACGGATGATCCAAGCTCTCGACCTAGCTCCCAAGCACTCCAAGCACGACTTCCAAGGTGTGTTCTGATGTTGAAATTCGTTCCCCAATGTTTCCTTAGTCTTTTGTGGCTTCAAACTCCCAAAACTATGCCAAAATAGCGAAAACAGCCCAAAAATTCGATCCTGGCCGCCAGAGGTAATCGTACGATTACCTTGATGTGATCGTACGATTACTTGCCTCTCAGGTAATCGTACGATCACCTTCAAGTAATCGTACGATTACTTCTGGATGAAGGTAATCGTACGATTACCTTGAGGTAAGTGTACGATTACTTTTCATCCTCTTCCATTCAATCTTCAACTTCTTGCTCTTTTTTCCTTTCGTCTTCACTTCCCGAGCATCCCTTTGAGCATCCAACTTTTCCGAAGTTCACTTTTGCTCCAACGCCACGTCCCGAGCTCCCGGTTCCTGAAAACCACAACACGAAAAACATACCGGAAGATCAAACGTGATAAAATATATCAAAAATCAATGCAAAAAGTGCCCGGACTCATCATTAACGTGCAAAGACTCAACATGCTCAAATTTAGCAAGAAATGATCCAAAATCTATCAAAACGCATCGGAATACACGCAAAACGGTAAGAAAACATATAAGAATATAACTCCAAATATGGAGTTATCAAATATCCCCACACTTACCCGTTGCGCGTCCCGAGCAACAATTCCAGTCTCAAACTATCTCAAATCATCCGAACCTCCCTCCTCTCATCTCACCTCTTGAGTCAACCGTTCCAACCAAGACCATTGCATACTTTTCAACTTACCAATTGCATACTAACCTCAATTAGCCGACTCAACACACGACGACTCAATACAAGACTCAACGATGCAACAATATGATGCAATGCAAATATATGACTCGATCCTACACAACACATATATACACAAAACGTCTTTTTAGGCGAGATCGGGCAATCTCAATTAGCTCAAATCGGTTCTCATGGAGTGATGAAGAATCTAGGAACGAGGTATGAATTGCAACTAAAATTGACAACAAGAATTTCCCTTAGTTAGTATAGAAAGCCTAGCTTTACTACGTGTAAGAATAACCTACCTCTTCGCGTGTGCCGATAAATAAGAGGCTACGCTAGGCTAAGCCACATTCAAGGTCCGAGCTCCTATTCCGCTAACGGGTTAAAATGTAGAGGCTTAGGGACAACAAGATAATCATGTAGTAACAAGTCCTAAGCGTCACATTCTCACTTTAAAACCCACATCTCACACACCCTCACCACGATGATAGGAACCGAATCCCGAAACTCACCATCTCCGGCCCTCGATCCCCTCAAACCCCGGTACAATAACGAATTCCGTGGCCACCGTCGTGAAACATGCACAAGATGAACATCGTCGTCAATGAAATAGTTGCTTCCACCACTCGGTCTTCATTAAGCTCAAACTTTATTCCTTTATTTCATCTCTCCTTTTTTTTTTCTCTCTTTTTTTTTTTCATTTTCATTTTTTTTTTTTTTCTGTTTTTTTTTTTTTTTTTTTTTTTTTTTCAAATCTCTCAATATCAAAACACAATGTCACAACGTATATCTCGAGTGGTCTTCCAAGTGTTAAGCCATACAAAACCCGTCAAGGGGAGGAAGTAAACAATCCAATGAATATATATCACAAGTAAAATCCATCTCCCCCTAACTCCATGAAATACACGGTGCCACCAAACAAAGCCGCAAACAAATCCAAGTACAAGTATGGGGATGGAGTCGTCACAAGCTCAATCTCTATGTCCGTAGTCAAAAGTCGACATCCCCACACTAGCATATACCCATGTCCCCTCTCAAGTAATCAAAGCAATATACGTCTCGTGCTTAATCCAACCGATCCTCCTACACCAAGATGATGAAAAGAAACGATCCCTAGCACGATCCACCAATTAAATCACCCAACCCAATTTGTGCGTATTAGATGCCACGCACTCACGGCTCTCCACAACTGTGTCCATGGTGTAATGACATGGAACACCGCCACACCGAAGTGCGCAAGCCTGCTCTCACTCACCCTCGCATTCCCCTCGATAATCAGAAATGAAGTACAAGCGATACGTAAGACTCACACAAATATATCGTGAAGCACTCCCTCATCGAACCCCCTCAACTACAAACACCCTCGTGACGCACTAAAGCGGTGATTCTAACCAATCGATGATGAAGGCCAAGAATCGTCACCCTAAGTCCAGAGGTTATCAAAGAATCCAAGGTTCGAAACAGGGTTCACTAGTGGTCCTACAAGGTAAGTTCTATAAGCAGTGAGTGCTCTAATACACACCTCGCACAGCTGTTTCGTGTGCCACTACGAGGCGGGTTGGCGACTACCTAAGACGTACACATGAATGTTCGGCTTGTTTAGCTCACACCTAGCTCAACTCTTGTACGAAAACAAGGCACACACTTTAGATTTTGAAAATCATTTAAGTGTCGTAAAATAGGCAGGTATTCCCGTAAAGGAAGTCTCTCTATACGTACTAAGGGGAACTCAAATTGTCATTCTCGGTCACACGTCATACCCTATGCCTAAAGTTCTCACACTCCTCGATTTTCCAAATTCAAGCTTCTTTTGATTGCCCTTTCTCAATTTTCAATTTGTTTTCAATTTTTTTTTTTTTTTTTTTTTTTTTTAGATTTTTTTTTTTTGTTTTTTTTTTTTTTTTTTTTTTATAATATTCCCTACTCTATATGCATGGGCCGACTCGAAAGAAGACTCGAAACTGACTCGATTTGGGTAGGTGGACTCAATTAAATAAAACGTGCACTAAACATAAACTACTCACAATACGACACAAACGACACGGACACAATATATATAAACACGACACGGACTACAAAACTGACACAAACAACCTAAACAACCTATATGTAACTGGTGAATGCAGACAGACACGGACTTGGCTAATGAAAGGCTGAGAAACCCCCCCACACTTGAACGCGTCGTTGTCCTCAACGAATGCATAGGCAAGCGAAAAGACTCAGCATTCAAATGCAGGGAGTGGTAAGTCTACTCGGACGAATCCTCGTCGTCCTGGTCCTGGTCTCCGGAGTAAGCATCCGAATGGTACTCGTAGGCACCAGGGTAGGACTCTTGGCCACTAGGCCACTGATCTCTCGGTAATCCCACATGAGTGGACAACGCCTCTAACCACTGGTCCTGACGGTGCTGATGCAAACTCACCTGACGTAGGCCCTGACCGAGGTTACGCAAGCTACTGCGATGATGCTCAAACTGCCGAGCACTCATGTCAGCCACATAATCACGGGACCGACCATTTGAGTTAAGGGTCATAGTCCTAGTCAGTCGCAACTCGGACATCAAATCCGCTAAGGTCACACTCGGCTGGCCAGGGTCAACGACAGGGGGTGGTACAGGCGGAGGTGGAACGGGAGTAGGATCTGGAGGAGTAGGAGCTGGAGGAGTAGGAGCCGCTCGCGAGGAAGAGGCTCTTTTCTTAGCCTTTCCTGTAGGAGGTCTAGAACTAGCTCCTGCCTCCATCACCACTACATCCTTGAACGGGTCAGGGATTTTGTCAAACATTCTCGGAGCCTTGGGTGTGATGTCTAGCTCTCCATCAGGTACGACAGCCCCGCACTTCTTAGCTAAGTGCAAAAGTAAGAAACTATGGCCCACAGATTTCCTATTTTTCTCTTCAAATCTCTCATGCAAATACAGGAAAATCCGCCTAGGGATGTCTATCCGATGCCCCCTCGATAGACACAGAGCCATGACACACACCTCAAAATCAACGTAATTGGGAGCCGAAACTCCCAACACCCATGACGCCAACAGCTCAATAAGCCACCGTGGCTTAGGTAGCAAGTATCCGACTGGGAGCTTCCAATGCCTGATATTGGTTTTAGACCTGTCCCAGTCGGCCCCTGGCACCCCCGCAAAACAAAATGCTGACACCTCATTAATGAGAGTCTGCTGGTCTTTCTGCAGATAAACCCTAAACTGACAGGGTGCCGTCAACGGGGGCCACTTAAGCGCGGCGGCGATGTTCTCAGAGGACAAAACAAGCCAGTTCCGACGACAATAAATGACACGAGGGTCATTGAGCCTAGCCGTCTCACCCTCATCAGTGTATCTCGCATTTGCATAAATTTCACGAGTCAACACAGAACTGGCTTTCTCTTTCACTAATTCCATCCACCCCGCAAAATTTTCAGCCTCCGCGACCTTTTGTAGGTCTTCGGGCAACCCCTCGAGTGGAAACAGTTTCTCAACCTGAACACCTCTATTAATCCTAGGGTTTGACGTGTAATACCCTTGGGCACTTGCCGAAATAAATCTAAAGTCGCAATAGACCCCGCCCCTATCAATTGCTAACTTGTTGTCGTCCGGCGCATGACCACGACCCTTTCGAATTGGGGGCAAAGAGGATGGAACGGGTGTAGTGAATACCCTAAGTTCAGGGGATAACGGGATGACCAATTGGGCACCCGAGTTACCCCCCTTTTGAACAGTCTCCGTGTCAGAATCGTTCCCCCCACTTCCCCCAGGTAATGTGTAGTCTGGGTCGTTGTCACGACTCGTTCTCGCACGTTTACTCATTTTAATCAAGTAGAACAAGATAACACAAGTAATGTAACAAAAACAAGAACGTGCACAGTGACAAGTTGTGTACAGTTATATGGCAATTAAACACGTAGCACACAATCCTAGGACTTTAATCAATCGCCCCCAAATACGCTTCTAAGCGCAACAAAAAGTAAATCGGGCTTTTACTCAATTGTGCCTAGACTCGAATATGGAAATTGGACAAGAGATTAGGACGTACCTACGTGCCCGGAGCAAGTCTTACGGGCACGAATTTGCAGAATTTCGACCACCCGGGCTGATTTAGGGTCGCCGAAATTTTTGTTCCGAATTGTTCAATTGGCTTGTGCTTTTTGCTCCTTGCGGTGTCCCCGTCGAAACCCTCGAATATCTTCTTCAAATTTGACCTCAATCACCCCCAATTGCAGATTAAGTCTCAAAAACCCTAGCTTTGCCCCTTTCTTCAATTCACCACCAATTGGAGTTGTGGTAGTGGTGGTGATGTCTCTGTGATGTTGATGGTGGTGGTTGGAGATGGCGGTGGTGGTGGTGGAGAGAGAGAGTGTAGGCGGCGGCGATGGTGAGGGGGAGAGAGGACTGTCGGGTTGGAGAGAGAGTGAGAAGGCTGGTGGGTTTGGTGAGAGAGAGAGGTAGCAGCAGCGGCGTAGTGACGGCGGTGGTGGCGGTGGTGAAGTGGTGGAGGTGGTGGTTGCTTGTTGCTGTGCGGCGATGATGCTTGCAGAGGAGAGGGGACGGGTCGATGGGGAGAAGATGGAGATAACTTGAAAAACTTTTGTTTTAACCCGACTTATGCCCTTTCGAAAGTAATCGTACGATTACTTTTATGTAATCGTACGATTACATGAAAGTAATCGTGCGATTACTTTGGCTACGAATGGGCAGTGGTTTTCATGAAAATTCACTTCGAAAAATTTTTCTAAGTAAGAAGTAATCGTACGATTACTTCTTAGTGATCGTACGATTACTTTTAAAGTAACCGTACGATTACTTTTAAGTAATCGTGCGATTACTTTCTAGTAACCGTACGACTACTTTAAGGTAATCGTACGATTACTTTAAAGTAATCGTGCGATTACTCTTGGTACGAATGGGCAGTGAGTTTTCTCCAAACTTCCACCCTAAAAATTTTTCTAAGGCAAAAGTAAACGTACGATTACCCTTAGGTAATCGTACGATTACTTTTATGCAGGAGAAAAATTTTTAATCGCCAAAATATAACCTTTACCTCGTATTTTGATCCCGAACTCCGATGAATGTGATTTTTGCACCTTTGGATCCCTTTTCCGACGTATGTCTTGCTCATAAAAATAACGTCCCGTTTCCGGATCGTTTTCCCGTCTTTTCTCAATTATCGCTTAATTACGCGAAAAATATCCAAATTGTGCCTAATTTGCCGCTTTCTTCAAAATTTTGCCATCACCTTCATCAAGACGGGGAGTGCGGGATCTCTTCTCATGTAGAAAAATTCCCAAAGTCCGGGGAATCTTTCATTCTTCGATTTCGCGCTTCCAAAGGCTCGTTTTGCATTTCCGGATGCTTTTGGACGCCGTTTAGCATCCTTTTTCGTCGTTTTTGCTCGTTTCTTTGGTTTGTCATGGATCTCCTCGACCTCGAGACTCCATTTATGGTATAAAAGATTCCCAAAGTCCGGGGAACCTTTCATTCTTCAATTTGCTCATTCCAAAGACTCGTTTGGCAATTCCGGATGCTTTTTGGCTCCCTTTTCCTCTCCGCAACATCCTTTTTGGCATAACTTCTTCGTCCGGACTCCGATATACGCGATCCACCTATCCACAGAAAGCTCTCGAACACCCCCACACTATGGCACTGTTCAAATCAGCTCACAATCCTGTCTTCAAAAATTTACCTCGTAATCCGTGCCATTGTGTCAGCTTTCTCATTCTCTTTACGTCTTCTTCGCGTATATCAAGAAGGGGAGTCCGGAAACTTGATCTTCCCCAGGTGCGTGTGTTGAGTACGTGTAGGAATGGCGTCAATCATCCATTTCTTCATTCCGGGTCCCGATACGCGTTTTGGCTTGCTTCTTCTCGTTTTTCGTGCAATTCTTCACTCGCGTATCAAGAAGGGGGATCCGGAATAGGCCTTCCACCTAGAATTCCTGCACATACTCATTGAAAATATTAAATCCACTCTCTCGCACCTCTCAAATAGTTAGAACAAAATCAAATAACAAAACAGTATTGAAATCTACACTATGCAGTAAATAGGTTGGGTTGCCTCCCAACAAGCGCTTTGTAATTTAAGGTCGACGGCCCGACCAAGTTACCTCAAATGAGCTCAGATATCGGGAATTGGTTTGAGGCTCTCGATAACCCCAATGAAATTCCCGTCCACGTACGGTTTTGCTCGCTGTCCATTTACCTTGAACCTGTTCCCATTCTCAGCTTCTACCTCGAGCGATCCCCATGGGTAAACCTCTGTAATTGTAAATGGACCACTCCACCTTGATTTCAGCTTGCCCGGAAACAGTTTCAGTCGGGCGTTGAATATCAGTACCTTCTGGCCTACTCTGAAATCTCGCGGAATGATATGCTTGTCATGCCATTGCTTGGTCCTCTCTTTGTATATCTTGGCACTCTGATATGCCATCAACCTGTGTTCTTCTAACTCAAGCAACGCCTGCTTTCTTTGCTCACCAGAGAGCTTAGCATCCAGGTTCAGTTTCTTGAGCGCCCAAAACGCTTTGTGCTCAAGTTCTACCGGCAAATGACATGATTTCCCGAAAACTAGTTGGTAGGGAGACATGCCAAGGGGAGTCTTGTATGCAGTCCGATATGCCCATAAACTATCGTCCAAGTGTAGAGCCCAGTCTTTGCGCCCTGGATTGACAGTTTTTTCTAGAATCCCCTTTATCTCACGGTTAGACACTTCAGCTTGTCCATTGGATTGCGGATGGTAGGCCAATGAGATTTTGTGTGTCTTTACCCCGTACTTGCTCAAGGTATTGGCAAAAACCTTGTTCACAAAGTGTGATCCCTCATCGCTAATAATGGCTCTAGGCGTTCCAAACCTTGTGAATATATTCTTGCGTAAGAATCTCTCGACTGTAGCACTATCATTCTTTGGACAAGCCAGAGCCTCCACCCATTTGGTGACATAATCAACCGCCAACAGAATATACAGATTACCAAGCGACGATGGGAATGGCCCCATAAAATCAATCCCCCACACATCGAATGGTTCTACTTCTAACACGAAATTTTGAGGCATTTCATTTCGGTTAGAGATATTACCTGTTCTTTGGCATCGGTCACACTGCTGCACAAATAGATGGGCGTCTTTATGCAAGGTTGGCCAATAGAAACCACTCTGAAGTACCTTCGCAACTGTGCGTGATTTGCCGAAATGTCCCCCACAGTTCAACTCGTGGCAGTGTCTAAGGATCTCCAACGTGTCCGGTTCCGCAACACATCTCCGCAATACATTGTCCGCCCCCAACTTGAACAGATAAGGATCATCCCAGAAATACTGTCGCGCGTCTGCAAAGAACTTCTTCCTCTGGTGATAATTCAGGTCCTTGGGCACAATGTTGAGTGCCTTGAAATTTGCCAAGTCAGCAAACCAAGGCACAGCTGCAACCACAACCATGAGCTGCTCATCTGGAAAATCCTCTCGAATCGGCAAATCTTCCTGCTTATCGTTCTCCAGTCTTGACAAATGGTCTGCAACCACATTCTCTACCCCTTTTTTATCTTTGATTACCACATCGAACTCTTGCATCAATAACACCCACCGGATCAATCTTGGCTTGGCGTCCTTCTTGGTGAGAAGGTACTTGAGGGCTGAATGGTCCGTGAAGATCGTCACCTGAGAACCCACAAGATATGGACGAAACTTGTCCAACGCAAATATGATTGCCAACATCTCTTTCTCCGTGGTAGCATAATTAACCTGTGCATCATTAAGAGTACGACTGGCATAATAAATGACGTGAGCTACCTTATCTTTCCGCTGGCCTAGAACTGCTCCCACCGCATAGTCACTAGCATCACACATGAGCTCAAACGGTAGGGACCAGTCTGGTGTGGTGATGATAGGCGCGCTAATCAGCTTTTCCTTGAGCAAATCAAAAGCTGACTTGCACTCCGCATTAAAATCAAAAACCGCGTCCTTCTCAAGCAATCCACACAAAGGTTTTGTGATCTTCGAGAAATCTTTAATGAAGCGCCGATAGAACCCTGCATGTCCCAAGAAACTCCTTACCCCTTTAACAGAGGTAGGGTAAGGAAGCTTTTCAATAACCTCAATCTTGGCTCTATCCACCTCTAATCCTTTGCTGGAGATCTTGTGGCCCAAAACAATACCTTCGGTAACCATGAAGTGACACTTCTCCCAGTTGAGCACTAGGTTGGTGTCAATGCATCTATCAAGAACCCGGGCCAACTGCTGCAGGCAGTCTTCGAATCCATCACCATAGAGCGAGAAGTCGTCCATGAACACTTCAAAATTCTGCTCCATCATATCAGAGAAGATCGACATCATACACCTCTGAAACGTAGCAGGTGCGTTGCATAACCCGAAAGGCATGCGTCTAAAAGCGAAAGTCCCATAAGGACAAGTGAATGTCGTCTTCTCCTGGTCAGCTGGCTCAATTGCTATCTGGTTGTACCCGGAGTACCCATCCAAAAAGCAGTAATGAGAGTGATGTGCCAGCCTATCAAGCATCTGATCAACGAATGGAAGGGGAAAATGATCCTTCAAAGTGGCATCATTGAGCTTGCGGTAATCCATGCAAACTCTCCACCCAGTAACAGTACGCGTAGCAATTTGATCACCTTTTTCCCCTTCCACCACAGTTATACCACCCTTCTTAGGGACACATTGCACCGGGCTAGTCCATGTGCTGTCGGAAATCGGATAAATGATACCCGCCTCCAACCATTTAAGCACTTCTTTCTTTACCACCTCCTGCATGTGAGGATTGAGGCGACGCTGAAACTGAACTACCGGCTTCTTGTCTTCCATGAGCCGAATCTTGTGCTGGCAAACTGTGGGGCTGATCCCCTTGATATCTGCTATGGTCCATCCCATAGCTGCCTTTCTCTCCTGTAGCACCTTGAGAAGCTGCTCCTCCTGTTCCCTGTCCAAACATGCAGACACAATCACAGGTAAAGACTCATTAGATCCCAAGTATAGATATTTCAAATGTACAGGTAAAGGCTTTAATTCTAAAACAGGAGCAGTAATAAGAGAAGGAGTAAGAATCTTCCTGCTTCCCTCATTAAAGAGGGGTAGGGGCTGACGCCAATGAACATCAAATGCTTGCTCTTTCTCGCTGGAATCAAGTAGAACAAGCTCCTCATATAGCTGCTCCAATAAAATATCATCCTGGTCGTCCGGCGTGTAAGCCTCCACCCCGAAGCACTGCTCACTTACCGCATATGCGGGAAACTTCATAGCCTCAAATACATTGAAGGCCACCTTCTCATCGTTGATCTGCATAGTCAGCTCCCCATTGGCCACATCAATGATAGTCCTCCCAGTAGCTAGGAATGGGCGACCCAAAATAAGAGGAACATCATCGTCAGCCTCCATGTCTAAGATCACAAAATCCGCTGGGAAGATGAGTCCTTCAACTCTCACTAATACGTCCTCCAAAACACCTCTGGGGTGTTTTATAGTGCGATCAGCCATCTGCAAACACATCCTGGTAGGCTTAGGATCTCCCACACCAAGTTGCTCAAACACCGAGGTGGGCATCAAATTAATACTTGCACCCAGATCACATAATGCTCTTCCATGAAACGCATCTCCCAAAGTGACAGGAATGATAAAACCGCCCGGATCTTTCATCTTCTTTGGTAGCGCCTTTTGCACAACCGCGCTACACTCCTCATTCAGAGTCACGGTTTCAAAGTCATCCATGCGCCTCCTATTAGAAAGGAGGTCCTTGAGAAACTTGGCGTATTTCGGCATTTGTGAAATGGCCTCCGCAAAAGGTATGTTAATGTGCAATTTCTTGAAGATATCCACAAACTTCTTGAAATGCTTGGCATCTTCTTGGCTTTTCAATCTCTGCGGGTATGGCACTCGCACACTGTATTCCTCCCTTGGCTTCTGTTTTTCATCCGACTTCCTCACCGTGTCCTTTGATTGGGGAATCACGGTAGGCACGGGAATCTCTTCATCTAAGGCTTTTTCAGTGGCCTTGGTCGCCTCAGCTCGCGCATGGGTAGGATATGGGGGATCCTGGGTAGTGGTCCCACTGCGAGTAGTAATAGCCTTCAATTGCTCGGTTGGAGTAATAGTGTTAGACGGGAGTATACCTGGCGGAAGTCGAGGATTCTGATTAGCTATTTGGCCAATTTGTGTCTCATGATTCTTTAAAGAGGCTTCCATTGCAACAATTTTGCTCTCAATCTTATCGTTGCTAGCTAACAGTTTCCTCAACATAGCATTTGTATCCTGTTCTTCTGAGAGTGGGGCTGGGGCCTGTTGTTGTGGAGCCTGTCTCTGAGCTTGGTATGGAACATTTGGCCTATGACCTGGCGCATATAACCCACTATTCGGATTGGCATAGCTGAAGTTGGGGTGATTGCGATTGTTGGGGTGATATGTGTTTGGCCATTGCTGCTGTCTTTGTTGACCCATGTAGTTCACGTCTTCAATGCCATCCCCATATCCCTGATTTGCATCTGCTACCATCTCTCCCACTGACTTCACCTGTGCCGATGGATTCAATTGACTGAAAGCCGATGTCATAACTGCCATCTGATGTTCAAATTTCTGTTCCACCATAGACTCTATCTTACTAACCAATGCCCCATCTGATTTCGTGTTTCTACGAGTCTCAGATCTCGTGGATTCACGTTTTGCTACATTATCAAGCAGATCACGACATCTCTGTAGTCCCATTCCCATAAAATTTCCTTGAGCCATCATGTCTAGCTCACTAGCAGTTTCTCTGTCCAAGGCATTATAAAAGTAATGGAGAAGTTTATACCATGGCTCCCCATGAGTAGGGCATCTGCGAAGGAGTTGGTTGAACTTTCTCCACGTGTCACCCAGAGAATCATCTTCCTGCTGTTTAAATGTAGTTATGTCTGCCATCCGTTGAGCAACCTTGGATGGTGGAAGATACTTCCTGAGAAACTCTCTGCTACAATCTGCCCATGTAACTATGCTGCCTGCTGGAAGTTCCATAAGCCATGTCTTTGCCTTTCCCGATAAAGAGAAGGGGAAAAGCATGAGCTTTATAGTCTCGATTGGCACTCTCTGGTCATACATGGTAGAAGTAATCTGCTCGAAGTTGAGCAAGTGCTGATGTGGATCATCACTCGGGGCTCCCGTGAATAAGCACTCATCCCTAACCATATTAATCAACGGTTGGCGAATCTCGAAATGCGCGGCATTAATCTGCGGCCTGACAATGGTAGGCTGATATCCATCCGGTGTAGTTCTGAAGTAGTCCACCAAAGGACGGTCATCCTCCTCAGCATTGTTGACTTGCTCTACTACGTTCCGGCCGTTATTGTTCCGATTATTACCCCCATTGTTCCCATTGCCACCGTTGTTTCCACCATTAACTCCTCCATTGTTCCCATTAACTATTTCTGCACCAGGGAGTTGTTGTGGATTCTGGGGATTCATGCGATCAATCATGGCTTGCATCGCAGCCATTTGAGCCCTAAGCTCCTCAGTTTCCCTTGCTCGATTTGCTGCATCCTCCACAGCTGCAGCTCTAGCTGCTTCCGCATCTTCGAGGCCCTTGCGGAACCTCTCAAGCTCAGCTCTAGTTTGCTCGTCCATTTGAACTGAATTTGCTTTCCTCTTGTCTCTATTCTGTGCTCGCAATAAGGATTCCGGGTCTTCAAGTGTTGGATGCAAAGGCTCGTCTCTAGAACGTGACATGCACCAAATAAATCAGACCTGAAACACGAATTACACACACAAAACAGGTGAGTAACAAATATAAACTGAAAAGTAAATCCCTAAAGAGAAAACTAATAGCTAATTCAACCGAAGTCCCCGGCAACGGCGCCAAAAACTTGACACGCTCCAACTGCAAGTGCACAGTTGTCGGTGCAGTAATAATCGGAAAAGTCCGGATTGTCGAACCCAAAGGACTTCGTGTAACTAACTATTAAGTTCGTTCTTTATGTGGGCAAAGCGCAGTTGTTTTGTGATTTCTAATCCTACTAAATATTAAAATAACAATTATCTCAAATAATTCAAAGAATTATTTCAAGATTAACGAGCACGGGTTGATATTGTTGTTTATCAAATGTAATTAAATTCAGGATATCTCTACGGATCACTAGGGATGTCACACTACGTTGGGTTTATGTTTTGCTAACACGATGATTTCTTTTTCTAGTTAAACGAGCAATTGTATATTGAAGATGTCTCAACCAATATCTATGCCTAAACTATCGTAACTGATTCCTCTAGCTTACTCAAGTTCAAGCATGCATTACGATACTAATTTCTACTCTTGTTCTTAGCTAACTAGCAAGATTCCTCAACCCTAGATACGGCTAGTGTGTATTTCAATTTTCCGGGCAACAAACGTAGATTCCTCTATCGTTCATAACCTAGCACAATCCTATTAATACGTCTATCAAGAGAAAAGATGAATTAAAAACATGAAATACACATAACTAGATAAGAAATCATCAATTAAGCTCAAAAGCATGAGAGTAAATCCATAAACCACAAGTTGTAATGATCAAACCCTAGTTTCCTACGAGATATCCCAAAATAAGGGTTTAGCTACTCATAATCATGTTCATAATACAAAGTTTCATGATCAAGTATCAAAATCTAGAGAAGAAAAGAAGAAGAGAAGCCAAACGGATGATCCAAGCTCTCGACCTAGCTCCCAAGCACTCCAAGCACGACTTCCAAGGTGTGTTCTGATGTTGAAATTCGTTCCCCAATGTTTCCTTAGTCTTTTGTGGCTTCAAACTCCCAAAACTATGCCAAAATAGCGAAAACAGCCCAAAAATTCGATCCTGGCCGCCAGAGGTAATCGTACGATTACCTTGATGTGATCGTACGATTACTTGCCTCTCAGGTAATCGTACGATCACCTTCAAGTAATCGTACGATTACTTCTGGATGAAGGTAATCGTACGATTACCTTGAGGTAAGTGTACGATTACTTTTCATCCTCTTCCATTCAATCTTCAACTTCTTGCTCTTTTTTCCTTTCGTCTTCACTTCCCGAGCATCCCTTTGAGCATCCAACTTTTCCGAAGTTCACTTTTGCTCCAACGCCACGTCCCGAGCTCCCGGTTCCTGAAAACCACAACACGAAAAACATACCGGAAGATCAAACGTGATAAAATATATCAAAAATCAATGCAAAAAGTGCCCGGACTCATCATTAACGTGCAAAGACTCAACATGCTCAAATTTAGCAAGAAATGATCCAAAATCTATCAAAACGCATCGGAATACACGCAAAACGGTAAGAAAACATATAAGAATATAACTCCAAATATGGAGTTATCAGGAAGCCATGAGATCCGAGATGGAGTCCATGTATACCAACAAAGTATGGACTTTGGTGGAACCACCCGATGGGGCGCGGCCCATAGGGTGCAAGTGGGTCTTCAAGAAGAAGATCGACATGGATGGTAATGTGATTACCTATAAGGGTCGATTGGTGGCTAAAGGATTCAGACAAATTCATGGTATTGACTATGATGAAACCTTTTCACCAGTCGCTATGACCAAATCCATCCGAATCCTACTTGCGATTGCAGCATACCATGACTATGAGATTTGGCAGATGGATGTCAAAACAGCATTCCTTTATGGGAATATCCTCGAGGACGTGTATATGATACAGCCGGAGGGTTTTGAGGATCCAGAGCAAGCCAACAAAGTCTGTAAGCTGCAACGATCCATCTATGGATTGAAGCAAGCTTCTAGGAGTTGGAATCGACGTTTTGATGAAGTGGTCAAAGAGTTTGGCTTCATCAGAAACGAAGATGAGTCTTGTGTCTACGAGAAGGTTAGTGGGAGCTCTGTAGCTTTTCTGGTCTTGTATGTGGATGACATACTACTCATTGGAAACGACATTCCCATGCTGCAATCTGTTAAAGATTGGCTAGGAAAGTGTTTCTCAATGAAGGACTTAGGGGAAGCAGCCTATATACTCGGTATAAAGATCTATAGAGATAGATCTAAGAGGTTGCTAGGCCTAAGTCAAAGTACATATATTGACAAGGTGTTGAAACGGTTCAACATGCAAGATTCCAAGAAGGGATTCTTGCCCATGTCACATGGAATCACTCTTTCGAAGAGTGGTTGTCCTTCCAATGAGATTGAGAAGGAACGCATGAGTAGAATCCCCTATGCCTCGGCCATAGGATCTATCATGTACGCCATGTTATGTACTAGACCATATGTGTCATATGCCTTGAGTATGACAAGCAGATACCAATCCAATCCGGGTGAGAGTCACTGGATTGCAGTCAATAACATCCTAAAGTACTTGAGAAGAACTAAGGATGCTTTCTTGATATTTGGCGGTGAGGAAGAGTTGCGTGTAAGGGGTTACACTGATGCAAGCTTCCAAACCGACAGAGATGACTTTAGATCACAATCGGGATATGTGTTTTGCCTGAATGGAGCAGCGGTGAGCTGTAAGAGTTCCAAGCAAGAGACGGTAGCTGATTCTACAACAGAGGCTGAGTACATTGCTGCAAATGGCGCAGCAAAGGAGGCTGTTTGGATCAGAAAGTTTTTTTCTGAACTTGGTGTGGTCCCTAGCATTGCGGATCCAGTGGAGTTGTTCTGTGACAACACTGGGGCGATCGCGCAATCAAAGGAACCCAAATCGCACCAGAAGTCCAAGCACGTGCTCAGGAAGTTTCATCTGATTCAAGATATTATCGATAGAGGAGACGTTCGGATATGCAAGATTCCTACAGATGATAATCTGTCAGACCCGCTTACGAAGCCTCTCGCGCAGTGGAAGCATGAAGGGCACACTAGGAGTATGGGCATACGAGATGCGCCAGATTGGCTCTAGTGCAAGTGGGAGACTGTTGGAATAGATGCCCTAGAGGCAATCTAGTCTAGTATGAATTATTTGTGGCTAGAAATTCATTTATTATTTATTGGATATTTAATATAATGAAGTCCTTAGATTTACAATTGTGTTGTTTATCTTAAATATCCCTAGTCAAATATAATGATTAAATGGGACAATCATCTATAGACTAGTATGGGGTTGGATTGATATGGAGATATCATGATCCAACACATAGGTGTGCATTAGGGAATGTTGCACTGGATTGACCCATCTCCGAGAAGGCTACATACATGTTATGTTGAGTCACAAGCGCTTCTCGCGGTGCAATGGTAGTGTCATCCTTAGACTTGAAGTCACTAGATATTCTAGTTGTGGATTATTGTGATCTTGGTAGCGTTAAACGCTACACCGTAACTGGGTAGTTATAAAGGCGTGTACTGGATACAATAAGAAGCAAGCTTAGAGATCGTAGTGGACGTAGATAGGATTGGTCCCTCCCACATAACGGGAGCAAATATCCTAGGCCACTCGAGGGATAGTGCTTATAGAATGTCTGGCCAGACTCAAATAAATCAATATGGGATATTGATGTTATTTGCACGAATAAGGCTATTCCCATGGATCGAGAAACTATGGATTGGATATACGAGTGTGACTTGTATGTCTCGTGTCCAATCCGGATATAGAGACAAAGGGATGAGACAATTACTTGTACAAAGGTTGTCAAGATGACTATTCTATTAGTTGGCTAGAATTGATGTTTTGCTAGAGACCGCTCCATATTAGCAAATAGTTGCTACCAACTAGATAGAACCTATGGGGTCACACGCTATATAGAGTTGAAATAGATTTGGGAATTAATTAATTGGATTAATTAATTATAAGGATCACTTTGCAAACCCTTGCAAACTTAGTAGGGACTAATTTGCAAGGAAGGGATAAGTCCTTTAGGTAGTTAACAAGGAGTTGTTGGACTATATAAAGGACCTTCCTTCCTTCCTTCCCATATAACTTATGCTCATTAAGTGAACATAACAAGAGTGGGAGAGAACAAAAGGAGAGAGAGCAAGCAACAAGGAGGCCCGAACTGCCTCCTTGCCGCCGCCCCGTCCCCGTCGGGCAAAGGAGGCCGAGACCCTCCTTTGGGTCTCGTTTTGCGTGATTTATTCTTCCTCTTCCTCTTCCGGGCTAGCACCAAAGGAGTTGGGAGATCTAGGATCAACTCTAGGCGTGGATCAACTATAGAGAACGTGACATAATTCGCGTTTGAAGTCATCAAGGAGAACCCAAAGGTGTGTTTATGATTTCTAACTCTTACCATCGTTATGTCTCTTGACTTGTGATCCTTGGAGGGTTTTGCATGGTTTTATGTTTGATTATGCTTCCGTTGTGCAATCCATGAATCAAAACCCTACAGTTGTTTGGTGAATGCTCTACCTATGGGGCCCACATTTAGAGATATTATGGCTAACTATGAAGATTATTTCTATCAAATGAGTGGATGGTGAATGCCGACTTTATGTGTAAATTTTGATGAAGTCTCATGGTCAATGGCAAGGGATCATAATAGATTCTAGTGAAGATGAGGATATTGTGGAAGGTCCTAGTTAGAATGATGAGTTCGAGGATAACCCTAGGAAAGACATGGAACCGTAAGCAAGTGTGAACAACAATGAGAAGCAGATATATTGGGCTTCTTTGATTTCTTAGACCTCTAATGCTTTTGGAGTTTTACTTTGAAATAATACCATGAGGCCAAACAATGTTTTAAGGTTTCTTACAATGGTTTTTGCATAAGCCACTTTTGGGTTATTTTTGCGTAGGTTAATTTCGCTGATTGGTGAAGGATAATACTTACATTTTGAGGATCCATTCTGGAATATAATAAGTCTTTATTTTATTGGGTTGGACTTTGGTTTGAAGTTGATGTTGTATTGCGTTTCAGAAGCATTCATGAGTTAGAACGCGGGAAACTTGATGTTGGTAGTGTTTGAATCGCTGCAGCAGATGGTATTTGGTGTAGGAGGCGTGTTTAAATGTTGAGTTATTTTTTTCTCTGAATTTTTATCAGGTAGTAAGCATGTACAAGAACATGCCATAAAAATTTCAATCCTAAGTACGTTTTGGAGACTTAGATACGAGTTTTCAAAGTTCGTTGTTCAAGTAGCATAATTTCATAATGGCCATCTGTAGTATTTTTGAGTTTATATCTTTACAGATCTTGGATGGATCTCAAAACTTTTATGGTGATTGGTAGACACATAGGGCTATATCTGGGTGAGAGCCAAGCCCACTTGAGAAAGTAAAGTCAGTTTAAGACTTGGTGAAGTTGAATTTTCTGTTCTGGTGGCCTATGACAGCAGCTATCTATTCCCTGCATAACTTACTATTCCCTGCATAACTTGATTATTTTGAGTTAATTAGACTCATAGAGGTCGACCCATATAAAATTTGATAATTTTGCTTACCCGTTTGATCACTTTTATAGTTTTTAAAGAAGCATGAGAAATAAGATGTGTACAGTCTATGTGAAAATTGCATGTGTAGTCGACGGTATGATCAATGTGTTATATTACTTGCTTAGTTGCTCATTACATGACATGTATTTTATTTCAGTTTTACTCCATGATACTTGTGTATGATACAATAGGTTATAATATAGGGATTTTACCAATAGACCACATCCATACAATACTAGAAATAGCTCTTACACAAAGAGTGTTAAAATTTCTTACCTTTCCGAACCCGATGATTGAGTATTCAAATAATTTTGGTAGCTAAGCAAATACCTTTCAAGCAAAGTTTATATGAGCAGGAAAGGAGGATAAATGAGCTCGTATCGAGGAATTTTGAAGTACCTATGCATTGGGTTGCTTACGAGTTTTAAAATAATGTAGGAGGAACAAGATGTATTTATATTATGTTCAAGACGAAAGTGTTTGAGATATGTTTGGGGACGTGATTTCAATTTGGTGGTTTTAGATACTTCTTAGCTAGTTTGTCGAAGTTTAGACTTTTGGGGTGTTTATACGGATCCATATTGCAGTTGAATTGGCTACTTTGGAGATTTCAGTTTATTAAATTGTTATAGAGATTGTTTGAGAGTTTTAATGTGTTGGGAAATGCTAAAATGTTGACATTATACTTGGAGCTCTATTTATCGATAATGTACATGAGGAGTTTAATTTTCTTTCATTGATGACAGTTTCTCACAACCATCTCATTAGAGTCTTGTTTTCCGGGGTATAGTTTTGAGCGTTTTTATCATTTATGATTGACTTGGAATTGGGCTTCAGGGTTTCATTTTTGAACAAGTTTTGGGATCTTGATACGTTGCTCAAAAGTCTGATCTCCAGCATTGCGCTGTCTCTTATAAATGTCGTTGAGTTTTGAGAATTCTTGGGTAAATTGTTAGATGGAAGTTGCTAAGCGTGTAATTGTTTGGAATTCGGCCTTAGAATACCCCTATGGTAGCATAATGTTCATGATTGATGTCTAAATAGGAGTATCCTTAAACTCTGGTCGATATGACCGTCAATCTAGTGAATCCAACCGTAGGAGATTTTCAGCTAAGCCACCCGACAAGAACACCTTTCTTTGAGGGTATGTCAAATTGGGAATTTATCGGAGAAGTCTTGGATAGGTGTGAGCATCGAGTTTTCACTTTTTGTAAGATGTGTATACAAGAACGTCCTGGTTCAGATTTACTGCATTGTGGAGTCGTTACTTGATGAGAATTCTTGGATTTCCAATTAAGAGATAGTATAGTGATTTAGTTGATGAGGGAGGCTAGTACCTTCCCGAGTAAAAATATTTACATCAAGGCCAATGGGATGATAAATTTGCACTTCATAAAGTGTGAATTGTTGTTAGCTCACAAGACTTGGGAGGAACCTATAGAGGACCCATGAGAAATGATAGACTAAAGAGTTAGCATGGACTATAGAGGTTTCCCACCCACCCTCGCCTTGAAAGCGTTTTGAGAACTATGTCTTTCGATTTCTCCAAATATTCAAATTTATTTTAGGGCCTATTTTAAAGTGGTTAGGAAAATGTAATCTTGGGATTTTAGTTGAAATGTCCATCAAAGAATAATGGAGTCTCCTTTTGGTTGGAGTATTTTTACCTAGTCTTGATGAAACGCATTGTTGTATTAGTGCATGTACCTATCCTTATCTCGTCTCGTCTATATTTAGTGGAAGTTATATTTAATTTGTTTCTCTCCATTTTCGTCTATAGATGACCTTAAAAGAATAAGGAAAAGAGGGAATCACTCATTTGAAACTACAATTTTGAGGTGAAGGGCTAAGTTTTGTCTGTTATCTTTTAGATCATTGGAGATACTGAGTGCGATATTCTAGGTCACTAGAATGTTAACTTTTGTGTTAGATATTTATATTTGGAGCCATGTTACTTAGCTATTATTTGAGGAACGACATATTTCTTTGTTCATGGTTTGGCCTTGGAGTTATGCTAGTCGTTGGGTTGTGTCATCATTTTGTGTAAGCGTAATGTATTTGTTATTTTAATCTGATTGGGAGTACCGATATTCAGCCTTGGACAATCTGAAGACCTTGTTTCTCGAGACAAATAGTTTATGATGTTGTAACGATTATCATTGGAGTTATTGATTTAAATTTTGGAAGCTTTCTACTACCTTAGTGTTAGCAATGACACAAAAATTTGGTATATTCAAACTTATTAGGGTATAATCTCACGTTGGAGTAGTTGGCTTATAACGTTGTTTGGCGTATGTGATTGGAGCATTTTCACTAAACCAATGTTTGAACAATTGAATGGTTATTAACCTCTAAAAGATTTGTCGAGTTTCATGCTTATATTGAATTCCTTGAAGTTACATAAATCAATGGTGTACCGGGATAAATGAGTCCGCATAGTTGTTGTAATCTTCTCGGACGATGTACTTGGAGCTTTGTTAACAGAAATATGTTTTTAAGGATTTATCACCAAAGGCGACTTCGGATACTAGCTTGCGAGCTCGTTATTGTTGAACCTATTTGAATATGAATAAGTTACTTGGAGTATGTGCCTCAGTATCGTATTATTTTGGATACACATGGTTTGTTTTCATTTATTTCCATCGCTCGAGGCGAATTTTCAGATGACGGTAGGAAAACGACGGTAAAGGGAACCACCGGGTAACATCATATATCACAGGCTATAGTTAAGTGTCTAAGGATATGAGGAACCATGTCGCGTTGGAGTCTTGTGCACTATCTCTTCGATTCTCTATTTTGTTAGATAAAACGTTTTGTACCATTCGGATATAGTTTTGACCTTGGGAATCAGTTTGGGAGTTTTGTCACTTACCTATTGTTAAGGAAACGAGATTTCTGCTTATTTATGAATCGTCTTTAGAGCCTATAATTCGTTTGGACGTGTTTTCATTGTTTAGGGAATCATAATCTAATATCTTTTAATTGGGTTATGTTTACGTTCACTAAGATTACTTTATTTCAAACTTGGGAGATTTTATGAACTTACTCTCTGTCAAGAGCCGTTTATGAGACAATAGCAATAGTTACTTGGGTAAATGATTGAAGCAATGAGGATATTTCTTTGGCACTGATTGAGTTGTGGTCGTGATCTCACTGACCATGTTATAATCTAAATCTTGAGGTAATTGAGGCACTTTGTCATAGGGTATGTATGATTAGGTTTTTGTCAACAAAATCATAGTCGGGTCATCGGATGTTGTTCACGATTGAGCTAATATGAGAGTTATATGCTTTTAATGGTCCGCTAGAGGTTCTACCTCCTGTTGAGTGGTTGTAAGAGTGTGACCTTCATTTGTTTTGACATTATTGTATTATACTTGGAATGCGTGAACAAATAAAATTGTGTTATAATCTTAACTTGGATAATTGTGGTTGCTATTTTGGGACTAAGATATTACTCATATATGGAGAACACTAATTTTTGTGAGACCTATTATGGGAAAGTAAGCCCAAGAGCAATATTGTCCTTGGAAGATTGGTTATAAATGGCCAATGATGATCAAATTTGAGTTGCATTGCATGATATATGTGATATTATTACATCTTCGTAAGTGCTGCATGATAAGATAGAAAATAATCAATAGGCGATAGTTGTGATCCCGACCCCATAGCCTTACCACCTTATCAAATGATCATGTACGACTATGTCTTGAAGAGAAAAGTGAAAGGTTTGGACAATACCTTGCCCCATGTGTAGCAACTAAGGAAGAGTTTTTTGTATACCATTTCATCTATTGGATCCCGAACCAGAAGATTTGACCATGTTAAGATTCTAGGTATCATGACAAGGGGCACGTGTACCAAGAGTGTTAGGATTGTAAAGGTATTATGGACAATTAAAGCAGGGGATGGTATGAGGAAGAAGTATCCTCACCTTGTAGACGAGATAGTTTGAGTTCCGAGGACGTCACTCCTTTAAGGGGGAAAGGATGTAATCCTTCGGTTTTGAAGCCTTTGGTTTTGAAGAACGTCATTTTTGAAGCCTTAGGTTTGCGCTTAGTTATTATATCCTAAAGTGGAGACCCATACCGTAGTGGTTGTTGAGAGGTTGGTTTAAGCTTCGAGGACGAAGCTCTCTTTAAGGGGGGAAGGATGAAATACCGCGTTTTGTGAAAATGGGTATTTATGATATTACTATAATTATTGAGTGTTAATATAATATTATTATTAGTATTGGGTGTTAATATGCTACTATTATATTTTATGATATTATTTGGTGTTTATATGACATTGGGATAAGTTTGGGTATTAGTTATTATTATTTAGAAAGTTAATTTTAATGTTGTAATCCATTAGGGGGTTTTATGTAGTTTTTCCTAACTTAAAGTGTGCCTTTTAAGTGAGCTTGGGGGTAGTAGTTGTATAATGACTAAACCAGTGGGGGTGAAAGTGTCTTTAACCCTAAAAATAGTCATCTTCTTCCTCAAACTCTCCCATGGAGGAAGAACACCATCTCCAACCCAAACACCACCATTACCACTCCGAATCTTCACCAAATTCGTTGATGTTTGTCCCAAGTCACTCCCTATCCGATTTAAACTCATCAAGGCTCGATAATTTAGCATCAAGCAACCCAATTTCGCCAATTTTTGGTCCCGATTCAAAATCGAAATTTTTGAAGTGGGTCTCCTAATCCTCGCCAGATTTCTCACCCTCTAGCCTATATAAACCCCCTAATCTCAGAGCAATTCTCATACCAATTCATAGCTCTCAATCTCTCCTTCAATTTCTCTCTCTCTCTCTATATCTCTCTCTCTCCCGCTGCCGCCGCCTGGCCGTCGCCCCCGCTGTCTCCGTCGCCGGCCGCCGCCGTCCTCGTCGTCAGCCACCGCCGGCGTCTCCGGCGGCGTCCTCGCCACCATCTCTGTCCGTCTCTCTCTCTCTCGGGTAAACAAACCCGTTTCTCTCTCTCACTATTTCTTCTTTTGTTTTGTTTTTGTTTCTCATTATTTAATCTGGTTAGTTAGTTAATGTTAGTAGTTGGGAAGAGAGAAGAAACAAAGAGGTAGCTGGCATAGTGGTTAGTTGGTAGCACTTAAAGTTTTGGTGAAGTTTGAGAAGAAGGTCATGGGTTCAAACCCCATAAGGGACAATTCTTTTTGCACAAGCTTAGAATGATCTTTTTGGTACTCATCTTTACTCAAAAATAAAAATATAATATGAGGGTGATAAAATATATATTTTTAATTTATTTTTATAAGTTTATAACAAATTAGAATAAGCTATTTTCCTCAAATAAATTTGTTATTTCTTTTAAATAAAGTTAGTTAGTTTATAACTTATATTCTCTACTAAGGCTTGTTTGGTTGGGAGAAACTACTATTTGAATTAAAAGTGTTTTTGAGGTTAAATAATATGCTTCTCTACTCTAAATAATAAAAATGATATTTTTATTCAATCTTATAAGTTATATTTTTATAACTATAGCTATGTTTTACAATAATAAACGTTAATTCTATAAAGTGTGTTTTTCTATAAAAGAGGTTGTTCACCTTAGTAAAGGTTGGGGAGAGTTAGTAAGAGATTTATTTCGTTTACCTATAGGACTTCGTGTGCAATGTGTTGATTAGGATACTATTTAATTTGTAGGCGACAATTTCATTGAGGAAGGACACGTCGAGTATTACTAGGAAGTGATTTGCTTTGCTTGAGATTAAAGGTAAGTAAATATGCCAAGCCTAGTGTGCTTATCTCTTTCGTGTCAAAACGAATTCTTGTATTTCTTTACGTCTCAAAATGTGTTTATGTGATGTGACATGCAATATGTGATTTCTACTTGATAAATGTTTTTCTTGGAAATATCACCATGATAATGATAATGCATTAATTCGTAAAGTGGAATAGTTGTGCGGGGACATTTATGATTATTGTGGTATGGTTACCATTGGCATTGGACGATTTGATCTCGGTCTTCCGTTTCAATTTATTTTTATTTTAATCCGGTTGCAAGTCCTCAGATAGCTCCTTTTACTCACTCTTCTGGCCGCAAGAAGTCTGTAAGGGGGTGTCGACACTTAAGGTCTTGGATGCTTGCGAAGTGGTTGGTTGGTTTCCCCCGTCACAACAAAGTAATAATGGATTTTTGGTTTTGTTAACGGAAAGAAGTTAACGATGGATTTTGGATTTTCCTAATGATTATGGAAATTGGTTGAAAATGATTTGGAATTGGGAACTCTTATGTTTTAATACAAGAGTCAACTTTATTACCGCTGTGTTTGCGAAAAACTCTTACTTACAAATGAGTCATTGTTTTATAACTACCTCATCATCGTTTTACATGTTTGGATGTTTATTTACCAGTATTTCATGCTGATTTTGTACTGTGGTGTTTCTTTTTCATTCCGCACCACAGGTTTAGAAGATGGTTATCTGGCGTAGAAGGGGACGCGCATCACATGGAATAATAGAAGTAGTATTTCATTTGAATTTGAATTCTTTAGTAATTTAAACACTTTAGCTGTTATGCCGGTTTGTGGCTAGGATGTTGGATTTTTAATAATGCAATATTTTCAATTGGATTTAATTATTATTGTGGATGTTTTGTGCTTGCGAACCATGTTATAAAATCTCCTTGTATCCGGGCTCCTCTCGGGTACGGAGTGACATCCCCGGGTCTCCGGCTTGGGCCATTTGGGGGTGTTACAAAAGCGTTCACAACCTTGTTAGGAGTTATTACAAACCAATATCTTACAACAGCGGAAATAGTGAAATTACTACTTTATTTAGGCTAAATGATGTTTTCACTAGTACTCAACGTTCCCATCCCTGACGTAGGCCTCTCCTGTGGTGGTTTTACAAAACAAGGGCACCACAGTTGAAAAGTCAGTGAAACGGAGTGAGAACGTATCACAATGCGTGAACAAGAATAAGGCACAACAAGTTATTCCAAGTTTATTTATTTTGAAAAGCAATTTAATTATTTAATCGGGATGATCCATAACCAATATCGTATCCAGTGTGGACGGCGAAATAATTCGCTTGTCCGAACCGATTCCACCTCAGCATCTAGACCTTAAGTGTCGACACCCCCTACGAGGTAAGCTTTGTCCCAAGAGAGTAGTACCAGAGCCTTACCATGTGCTAATGTGCCCCATGGGTACTCATAGAGTCACCTTCAACTCATGTCCCAAGCTTTGCTTGGTCAACCATCTAAAGTTCCCGAAATACTTAATTTGAACGTGTAAAAGAATGGAGATTAATTAACGTAATGAAATATTTAGTAAACACAAGTATTAAGTAAACATGAGTTTAAAACATTTAATATCCAAGTCAAAGCAGGTAGAGACATTATAGTTAAACACGCGTTTTGAGATTAAGGGTTGAGCCTACAAACTCACATACCCGTCTGGTTGTAGTTCAAATGTACTCGACGTAGCCTTCGTCGGTAAACTCGGTGTCTACAAATAAGAATAAACCATAATTAATACTTAATCGTTTAATATGCAAGTGTCTCATATTATATGTATGCTATGCGGGTTGATCCTAGTTAATTATCCGGCGGTGATTAGGTATGTGACCTACTTAACCTCTAACGGTATTCCTTTAATTAAAATCTTAGGATATTTTATTTTTCCAAAATAGTTAATATATATTTATTTATTTAATTACTAAACTAATACTACACGTCATAATCTTAGTTTAATAACTCTAATTATTTATATAATAGATACTAATCTTAATATTAATTAACATTCATTTACTAGTCAAGTACTAGCTTATAAAAATAAAACAAGGGTAGTCATTTGTATTTATAGTAAAGTATGAGTAGGGTAGGAATTGCACATTTACCCTTAAAGTAATCAAATTCTCAAAAACAAGTTGTTGCTAGTTTCTTAAAAGACACTTTTACCCCAGTTACAAAACATTATTTTTTACCTTTTCCGATTTCGACGCAATGACGTGGGTGGTTCCGGTGACACTAATTATCATTTTTATGTAAATATATATGGATGGTAGTTTCAAATTCTGCTCTTTTGAGAACGTTTAATTCCTAAAAAATTGACTGAAAGTAATTGTAAAAGACAACTAATACCCCAAAACAAGAAATAATTAGATATGACGATTTCTAACGTTCCGTTTTCGACCAAATTAACATGGATGAATCTGAGACGTGTGTGAGCGATAATATGCAAGAATATGCTGAATGCAAAGTAAGGTTAGGAACTTGTACCAATTTGTCGCTAAAATGAGCGGTGAAATGGAATGAGCAGTTGGGACCTCGTGAGTGACAGAAAATGGTTATAAAAGAGTCTCTGGAGTGTCACGGGGTGAGTGGTAGTAACTGTGTCTCAAATGGTGGATGTTTGTGGTGTTCGTGAATAAGGTGATTATGTAGTGCTCTCGGGAAATCACCAAAGCTATGGAATTTTTCGGCGAGGTGAATGAGCTTGTGTTGGTGGAGGTGGTGTTGGTGTTGGATATGGAAGAGTTGGTGATGGTAGTGAGGACGATGGTGGTGGTGGCTATGGATTTTTTGAAGCTCATCTAGTGTTTGTCGTGAATGGAGTCACTGGGGTTATGCTATTTATAGGAAAAAACTAATAATGAAATGAATAGAAACAAATGTGACAAGTTGTCAGAGGGTGAAAGGTGAATTGTTTTTTCACCTGGACAAGATTCAATTTTTACGGCATTGAATGTATGACCAATTTTCTTTGATGTATTTGAAGACTTGCAGAAAAATATTACCGACATAAGTAAATAATTTGGTGTGATGATTGTACCATAATAATAGGAATAGCACGATAAGAGTCGCCACGTAAAATATATGATACAATAGTAGTGTACACGTTATCAAATATTAGTGTGGTAGACATATAGTACCGTGTTATTTTTATTAGAACTAAGCCACATAAAATAGTATCATAAAATATTAAGTTCAAGATGTCAGTTTACACTCTATATTACCATAAAAATGTATATTTACTCTTAAAATACATAATTAAATTTTGGGTTGTTTCAAAAAGAGCTTTGGGTCACTTCTAAGGATCTAACAATCTTGTGACAATGAGTAATGTAGGTGATGGTGGATTCTCACAGGGAAGGGCAGCCAACAAACCTCCATTGTTTTGTGGTGACAATTTCATGCATTGGAAGACATTGATGAAGATGTTCATCATATATCAAGACATGGATTTGTGGTCTATCACTCTTAATGGTCCTCATGTGTGTTACAACACTAAGGAAGGGATTAGAACTATCAAAAATGAAGAGGAACTTTCAGTTACATAGCTGGAAAAGGTGTCCAAAAATTACAAATTCATGAACTTGTTATATTGTGCTCTTAGTGCAGATGAATTCAATAGAGTATCAAACTGAAAAAGTGCCAAGGGGGTTTGGGACAAGCTAGTTGTAACCTATGAAGGAACCAGTCAAGTCAAGCAAACTAAGATCAACATTCTTCTGAGGCAATATGATTTATTCAAGATGAACTCAGATGAATCTATCAATGAAATGTTTAAAAGATTCATTGATGTAGTGAATAACCTGGAATCCTTGGGAAAGACCTTCTCAAATGAAGAGAAAAGTCAGAAAGATTTTGAGAAGCTTGCCAAAATCCAAGTGGGAGCCAAAGACAACAACTATTGAGGAAGCTCAGGACCTAAGTATTCTTGAGCTAGATGATCTACAAGGAAAGCTGCTTACTTGAAATTTCAATGAAGGAGGTCGATGGTGACATGAGTGACAACATCAAGAACCTGACACTCAAGGCAAAAGACATTCACAAATACCAAAGCCTTAAACATGATGATGAAAATGAAGATGCTTTAGCCTTGATCTCCAAAACTTTGGCCAGAATCTTGAAGAATAAAAAGAACTTTGGAAACAAGGACTACAGTAAGGACAAGTGCAGATCATCAAGCAGCAAGGATCACAAAGGATAGTCTTCTTCACATTCACATAAAATTAAAGTGATGAATTGATTTGAATGTGGTTATGCAGATCATTTAGTAAGAGACTGTCCTCAAAAGAATAAAAACATGAACTTTGAAAAGAAATAAAGTGACAACAGGAGGAAGAAATCTATGGTTTCTTCATGGAGTGATTCTGATTCTTCATCTGACTCAGATTCAGATGAAGAACAAGCAAACCTATGCTTAATGGCTGAGCATGAATAAGAAAAGAGCTCAGACAAGCATATTAAAGAAATGGTAAAAAATCTACTTGCTAGTCTTCTGATGTACTTCCTGAAATTCTCAAAAGTATGTTTTTAAATTAGGAAAGTTGTAGAAATGAGATTCATTATTTAAAAGTGAGAGTTCATGAGTAAGAAAAGAAAAAATTAGACTTGATTTTTCAAAACAAATTTCTTGAAGCTACTAAGTTGAAAATTGACAGTGATTTCAAGGCCTTAGATAGTAGGTTCAAAGCCTTGAAGGCACAAGTCAAGGAAGTTTGTGATCAAAAATATCTTTTAACTGATAAGTATGTTGATCTAATGAATCATGTAGATGATTTAGAGAAACAGAAAACTTCATTGACTGAGAAGCTTCAAGAATCTAAAAATATTTTATCTACCTTTGATGACTCATAACATAAGATCGACCTCATGCTTGGAGAAAATCTGCAGTCTATGAATAAAAGTGGAATTGGCTATAATCCAAATTTTACAAAGAAAAGCCAAACTACTTTTGTGAAATCTGGAAGCAAAAATTTTAAAATGTCATTACTGTGGAAAAATTGGTCATGTAAGATTAACTTGCCCCTTCAGAAGATCATAACCTCACATTTTGAGGATCTCTTATCCATATCAGCTCAAGAGACAAGTTAAACAAATTTGGGTTCCTAAAAGAATTAGACCACCAAACATGGTTGATTCTGAGTATGACTCAAAATTCTACACTTGGTCTAATAGCCTGTTGAGGCATTGATTTACTTGTTGCAGGATGTCACCAAGGACTTGAAGGATCAGAAATGGATCTTGGATAGTGTTTGTTCCAAACATATGAGTGGAAAGAAATCCTTTTTCACTTAAATTAAAGAGCAATCTGGAGGAACAATTACACTTGGTGACAAATCCAAATGCAACATAATTGGTATAGGTTGTATTGGTAATGGTTCTACTGATTCAATTTATGATGTTTATCTTGTTGATGGTCTTAAGTATAATCTACTTAGTTTATCTCAGTTGTGTGAAAGAGGTAATAAAGTTATTTGTGACAAGGAGAAATGTGTTGTGAAAGATGAGAAATCTGGGAATCGCATACTCACAGCTCCTAGATCATATAATGTATATGCTTTGAGTACTAACAAAGTTGCAGGTGAAAAGCTAAAATGTCTCAAGTCCTTGAAGGAAGACTCAAAACTGTGGCATAGACAACTTGGGAATATAAGCATGCATACCATGAAAAAACTCATCTCAAAAGACTTGGTAAGAGGATTACCATCCCTGAAATTGAATGATTACGAGATTTGCAAGGCATGCACTCAAAGTAAACAGAAAAAAGTTCATTCAAGCCAAAGAACTTTGTAAGTACTTCTAGACCTTTAGAACTAATTGATTTGTGTGGTCCTACGAGAGTTCAAACTCCAAGTAGTAAGAGGTATATGTTTTTTGTGGTAGATGACTTCTCGATTTACTTGGGTTATGTTCATTAGAGACAAAACCGAAGCTTTACATGAATTCTCAAAGCTCTGCAAAGAGCTTCAAACTTTGAAAAATTTGCCTGTTGCATCTATTTGAAGTGATCATGGTAGGAATTTGATCAGCTTTATTTTGATTTATTTTGTGCAAAGCATGTCATCTCACATAATTTCTCTGCACCTAGAACTCCTCAGCGGAATGGAGTTGTTGAGAGGAAGAATAGGACACTTGTAGACAAGTCTAGAACCATGCTACTTGAAAGTAATTTGCCAAAATATTTGTGGTCAGAAGCTGTTAACACTGCCAATTATGTGCTCAATTGATGTTTAATTAGGCTTATTTTGAAGTAAACTCCTTAGGAGTTCTTTAAAGGCAGGAAGTCTAGTGTTTCTTATTTCAAACTTTTTGGTTATACTTGCTATGTGCATAATAATGGTAAAGATAATCTCGACAAGTTTGATGCCAGAAGTGATGAAGGTGTATTTCTTGGTTATTCTCAAACTAGCAAGGCTTATAGAGTTTTCAATAAGAGAACTAAGATTGCATAGGAAAGTATTCATGTGATTTTTGATGAAAGTACTGATGATTCTCTGAGTGAAAGTTTTGCAGATCTCAACTTGAACAAGTACGAGGCAGATGATAAGTATAAGAAAGAGAATAGAAGCAAAACTAAATTGCAGGATTAGTCAGAAGAATCTCACGGCCTTGAATCTACTGCTGAGCCAAAATCTCAAAGTCTTGAGACTGAGATTCACATAACACATGATTCTCCATCTACTGTAACAAGATCTCAAAGCCTTGAAGGACCATATACCTGGACACCAAGGAAGAAGTTCAAATACCTATTAGATCTTCCTACAGCCAATATCATCTCAGACCGAACTACTGGAACTCATACAAGAAGCCAGCTAAGGAATTTATGTGCTTTTAGTGCTTTTGTATCACTTATTGAGACTAAAAATGCAAAATAAGCACTAGAGGATGCAGATTGGATCATTACAATGCTGAGTGAGCTAAATGAGTTTGAGAGGAACAAAGTATGGAATTTGATTCCTAGACCAAAGACTCAATCAGTGATTGGAACCAGATGGGTGTTCAAAAAACAAGCTTGATGAAAATGGCAAGGTTGTGAGAAAAAAAGCAAGACTTGTGGCACAAGGATACAATCAAGACGAAGGTATCGACTATGAGAATACATTTTCTCCTGTTGCTAGCCTGATGTGCAGGGAATTCGAGATGAGCTTGATTGGAGAATTGAATTTCTTTCCTTGGACTTCATGTAAATTAAATGAAGAATTTTTTTTTGTGCATCAAGGGAAATATACCAAGGTATTATTGAAAAAGTATAGTATGTCTCAACCCAAGGGATTAAGACCCCCATGAGCTCATCACTATCCTTAGATAAGGATTCAAATGGTAAGAGTGTAAATCAGAAAGAATTCAGAGGTATGATTGGATCTCTTTGTATCTAACTGCTAGTAGACCTGATATTATGTTTAGTGTATGTATGTGTGCAAGGTTTCAAGCAGATTCTAAGGAAATTCATTTGATTGTTGTTAAAAGGATTTTTAGATATTTGAATAGAACCAAAGACTTGGGGCTTTGGTATCAAAGAAGATTTAACTTTTTGTTGAGTGGTTATCCATATTCAAACTTTGCAGGTTATAAAGTTGATAGAAAGAGTACTTCAGGTGTTGCCAATTTCTTGGTTCTTCATTAATTAGTTGCCACCCAAAGAAGCAAAATTATGTAGCCTTATCAACTGCATAAGCTGAATACATTGCAGGTGGTGTTTGTTGCTCACAGGTATTATGGATTTCTCAACCACTGAGAGATCTTGGATATGAATTCAAGAATGTACCAATCAACTGTGACAATACAAGTCTATTTCAATCTCTAAGAATCCAGTACAACATTCAAGAACTAAGCACATAGATGTGAGACATCATTTCTTAAGAGATCATGCTGAGAAAGGTGATGTGTCTCTTTCTTTTATTTCAACTTCTTTACAAATAGCTGGTATTTTCACTAAACCATTGTCAGATGAAAAGTTTGAATCTCTAAGTCTTGAATTGGGAATGCTAAACAAAGATGCATTGTTTTAGGGAGAGTATTGGATCTTATGTGTACTTATTTGTTGAAATCTCAAAGCCTTGAGATCATACTTTCCAAGCCTTGGAAGTATACCTCAAAGCTTTGAAGTTTCAGAGTAACTGTAGCATACTCAAGGCCTCGAGATTGTTCTTCAAAGGCTTTGATGAAATTGTGCAGATTTTTTTCAATAATTGGATCACCAAATATTGTGCATTATCTTATTATATAATTTTAGAATATTTTATTTACTCAGAGATTTACTCAAATATCACAAAATATCTCAAAATATCTTCTCAGATCTGATTTTGCACGCAGATCAAAAGAGTCATTTTTAAACTATTTTTCTTCAACTTATAAGCTGAAATTTAGGGATTTTCTTCTCACTTTCTCTCAATCTCTTCGTTCATCTCTCTCCCTATCTCTCTCTCTCTCTCTCTCTCTCTCAATTCTCTCCTTCTTCTCAAAATCCTAAACCTAAATGGAGCGCAAATCAGCTAGACTTCAACAGAAGATAGAGCCTTCAACAATGAGGAAGAAGAAGAGAGCAAGCAAGAAGATTGAGGTCACCATATATGATTCTAGTTCAGATAAGACACAGAGCATGCAAGAGGCATCTCCTCCTGCCAAGAAGGTAAAAATAGGAAATGATGTGGAGGCTTCAAGAGCAGAATTAGAAGAGGTATAAAAGAGTCAAGAGCAGAAGGAAGAAGTACCAGAAGCAGAGCAAAGGAAGGATGATCAGGAGTCAAAAAAGAATAAAGGGAGAGACAAGAAGAAAAAAGTTGTGGATGACAAACAGAAAGATCAGAATTCAAAGAAGCAGCAACCAGAAGTAAAAGGTAATCAACCTTCTGGGAAAAAGGTCAGAGTTAAGACTACAACTGCTAACACCGAAATCAAATGAAGTTTTTGTAAGTATTTACTTGCTAAAAATCGGTTTATTAGTCCAGAAGTCAAGAAGGTTTGGATGGATGGATATGCTTCTTCCAAAGTTGCTTTCTGTAGTTTGATTTCTGATTAGCTATTAGCTAAATTGGACATAGATTGCATCATAAAATTGAAAGGCTCATCTGTTTGGAAGATGATAAACCCTATATACAGTGGCGGACGCAGGAATCTGGTCGAGCGGGGGCCAACTTATGAAGAGAAGAGCGGGAGCCAACTTATGAAAAGAAGCAAGGATGTATAATTTAGTCATATTCGTCATGTGTGTATATTATAAATTTTGAAAGAGAAAAAACTGATAAATATTATTATCATCATCACATAATTGCAACGTACTCTTTTTAACAACAACAAAAAAATAAAAATAAAAAAATTGTAATTATTTTTCCGTAAAGTTAACATTAAGTGAAATTATATAGGGCTATATATTATATATATATATATATATATCCTTATGTACATACTTGTACTAGATTAACATATACTTCATCTGTTCTATCTGAATCTTCACCCTTTTCATTTTACCACTATTCACGTAATCACTTTAATTTGGTGATTTGATTAGTAAAACGATGTAAGAATTAGATAATCTTTGCACGATGTTGTATAGTAAACTTCACTCTACAACACCATTAAAAGTTATAAAAAATTACATCGTATGGCTATCCAAATCATCGGGTCAAAGTGACCCGACGGAAAAAAAAGTCGAAATGTGAAGATTCAGAGAGAACTGAGGTAGTAATTCTAAAATTTGTAAGGATCAAATTGAATTTATTTTAATTCAGGAGGGGGCAACTAGTACTTCTTAAAAAATGTCCAAATCTTAATGGGATATAAAATGCAAATCCAAAACTTTGGAGAGGTCGTGGCCCCCGCCGGCCCCTCCCTGTATCCGCCAATGCCTATTTATGAGGCTTAACCTAGGATTAAAAGACTATTTTATTTGAATTTGGTGCAAGAAGATGAAGACAGTAATGTTTTAACCTCTAGAGTAGCTGGTGTTGATATGATGTTAGATCATAAAGTCTTTGCCAAGGTCTTGGGGGTTCCTAGGAAATACAAGGTGATTGAACATCCTGAGAGAAAAGAATGTTTGGAGAAGGCAAAATAGATGGTTTTCTTAGATGGCACACCAACTGGACCAAATCGATTGGCACACTCTATGCTCAATTTTGAAGCTAATAATTTTTCATAATTATCATGAGGTGTATTGTCCCAAGAGAGAATTCTAGAGAGTTGGTAACTGACTGGGTGCTTATCCTGATATTTCTGATTTGTCAAGGGCTTTAGATAGATCTTCCTAGTGTTTTTATGGAGCATATGGTTTATTGTGAAACTAGGACTAGGAATCATCCTCTACCTTATGCAAATCTGCTCCCTTTGTTCTTTAAGCATTTTGGGATATCATTGAAGTATGAGGAGAAAATAGCTGGTGGTTTTGGGTTGGTAGATGAAACTTCTCTCCAAAGGATTGGGATTGTGCATACTGAGAAAGGGCATTGGAAATATTAGTCTGAGTTGTAGTCTGCTGAGATGAAGGGGAAAGAGCTCATTAAACCTAAGGGATCTACTGCGTCAAAGGCTTTAGTTAATCTGGATTTTTCTCAGATCATTGATACGATTGAGGTTATGGAAGATGGAATAGAGGACTTGATGCAAAATCAGTTTGATTGGTCTAATGAGTTTGGAAAGTTCAAGGCCTTGGTAAATGGAAAGTTGGACACGATTATCAAAGGCCTGAAACTGGAGGAAATTCCATCTGCAACCAGTCAAGATAATAGTGTGGCTTCAGATGAAGTGATTGGGGATTTTCTGAAGAAGAAGAATAAGGTGTTTCCAGTGGTTCTGACTTCAAAGGATTTATTTGAACAATCTGATGAAGAAGCTGGTGATGAAGAAGTTGCTGGAGAAGCTACTGAGAAAGAGGCTACAAAGGTTGATGAAATTATTGCTGAAATTGTTGTTGAGGTTGAAACAGAGAATGCAGAAGAACAAGGAGAAGAGAAAGAGGAATCAGATGAAGATGAAACAGCTGAAGATGAGCCAGAGCAAGCTGGTGATGACAAGGGCAAAGGAAAAAGGCAAGGTTTCAGAAGGAAAGAAGATTTCCTAGAAGAATACTGTTGTGTGAAGTCAAAGCGTTGAACCCTTCGGTCTCTTCTTTCTATCTAGTTCTTTTCTTCTTTTTTTCTTTTAAAGCCTTGAATTTCAATAAAATTTTAAGTTTTGTTTTTCAAAAACTCTGAGTATGATCCTACATTCCTTCAACTCTGTTTGATGAAAGTCAAAAAGGGGGAGAAAAGATATATGTGTAATAAGTCTGTAGGATTATTTTTTTTGTATTCTGGTTTTTGTAGGACTATTTTGTGTGATCTATGACAGTTTATGTGTTTTCATAATTTTTTGTTTGGTTTCTTTTTTCTATATGTTATTATACATGCAGTTTAATGTTGTTATTAAGATGCAGGGTACTGAGTACATAAGAATATTTGTTTTGTCTTTCATCAAGGGGGAGATTGATAATTCAATTTCTCTGCCTTGATATGAAGTATGAATTGTGGATGTTTATTGAAGATGATGAAAAACAGTGGTAACATATGTTCAAGGCTCCAAGCCTTGAAGGTTTTTGTTTTACTTTTGAATTGGTTAAGTCTGCTTTAACAATCTTGTGTATGCAAGTGTAGCATTGATCTGTTACTGATTTAATGTGGCTTAAAAATATTTTTGAACTATATTTATGTTTTTATACCATTCACAGGGTTCACAGGTTGATTTAATCAAGGATTGGAAAGTTCTAAGCTTAAAACTGTGAAGAATGTCACAGAGCTCCAAGGCCTTGAGATTTGCCTTGAGCTGCTGACAGTTTTTTAGCTTAACTACTTCTTTCTTGCAAGTGGCTATCTGTGGAATTTTGATTGGTTATTGACTTGATATAAGTCTTAATCATAATTTTATCACTTACCTTTTACATATTACTGACCTGGTGTTTATCTAATTATCAAAATTGTTGGCCTAGTTTCTTGCAGAAATTGTTGTGCCAAACAGTCAGTTCTATGTTGATTTATTTTTCTGTATTTTGGTTCACTTTGAAATCAAGTTTGTTGCAGGGTTGTTTGTCGTTTAAAACTCCTCACAACAAACTCTAATGGCTATCCATTCATAGCTGTTGAAAGAAGTATGTTTGGGAGAGGATTTTTAGGGAAGGCAGTTCCTAAAATCTCTCATTGAGTTACTGCAGCTGGATATAAGCTTCATTTTGAAATTCAAAGAACAAGAGAAGAGACTAGGAGATGAATTATCATTGAAAAAGAAGTAGGTTTACTGCGTGGAGATCATACAATCAACTCTTCAATCAAATTAAGCTCTCAATACTGCTGAACAAGAAGATCAATCATCCAGAGATCTGAAGAACACTTCGAAGCTTCACTGCTTAGTTCATTTCAGTGTTCTTCAATACTTGTACTTAATTTGTGTTATTATTCTGATTTCTAAAACCTCACAAACTTAGATGTTTAGTTGTTCAAGTAACAAAAAGAGGTTCTTATTGTTTCAATAGACTGTAGCTGTTACTAGATAGGTTGGAAACCATAAGCTGTATAGGTGTAAGGCAACTCAATTAGGCTTGAGATCTAGGGCTAAATATGGTTGTTTAATAAGAAGTGCTTTCCAAATCCTGGAGGAATTACATCCCTCAGGTAGAGACTAGGTCCAATTGTGACTGAACTCTATAAAATATTTTACTTTACAGTACTATTCTATTTCACTGCAAACCATCTTGCACAAAACAGGTTACTCAAGGGCTTGAAGTATTTCACAGCTCAAGGCCTTGAAGCTTTCACTGGTTCTCATAAAGCTTCTGTCTTTTATCAAAACTCCTCCAAGACCTTGTGATTCTTTCAGTGGCTTATCTCAATTTTTCAAAAGACTGAGCTTTAGTGAAAGTTTCCATCATCTATTCAACCCCCCTTGCAATATCCTACAGTGTAAAACCTTACTCAGGTATTAAGATTGTTACTTATTTTACAACTTCAAATTAAGCATCTCATTATGATAAATAAAATACAAAATATAATAACATGGTTAAGTGTTTTAAGGAAATAAAGTAAACATCACCATAATTTTATTAGGCACTAAAAAGTGTAATTGGATCATTATATGTACTCAATGTTAAACTCATAGGTAAATTAAGGTATGTAAAAGTCCATAAAAATGATAGTTTCATAGGAGTACATCCTTTTATTTTTGTATAGCTTGGCACGTATTGAGAGCTAGGAGCATGAGTTCTACCCACTTGGACACAATTAAGTAAATTAGACATACATAGAATTCATATTGGGCACAAGTTGTTGTGTGTCTAACTTCCTCTAAGCCAATCTATTGCATGCTAGTCACATACTTAGCTTACTTTAACTTGTTTCTATCCTTCTACTGTTATAGGGTATGTTTGAGGCACATAATAATGGTAATGATATGAGATAGTTGATATTTTAACTGAATAAATTTGACACGTGTACCACTAGTGGATTCACATTTAGATTGAAAGTATTACACTTTCATAGGTTTGTTTTAGTAAATTATATTCCTATAAGATGAGATAATATTATAACAAAAAAAAAGTAAATATATATTTATAGTTAACACCTTATATTTGGAGCCTACTCAAAGAAACCATGCTTGCTGGCTACTCTACTTCAAGTCTATAAATAGGTTGCCACCAATTCTTCATTTGATTCATACAAAGTTTTATGACTTAAAAAAATGGTAAGCATGTTCTATGATGTTCATAGCATAGTTATGACCATGATTTCTGAAAGGATTCATTCAAGTATAATTCCCTACATGTATTTCCACCGCATAAAAGATTAACAGTAATGGCAAAGTGAGTAAACTATATTAAGACTTTTTAATTACTCGCATTTTACGCTTTTAAATTTATTGTCTAAATTCTAAAAAAATAATGTCATTTAATGCTCCTCTATTATTAATGCATAAACTGCTCTACTGTTTATCATTTTAACTGTCGTTATGGTGACACGTTTTACATTTTTATCTAAATAGTTGATTTTATAAAATATGTAAAATGATCAAATGACTAGATGCTTTGGAAAACTTTTATTGTTCTATATCCACGATACCCTATCCTCCGGGTAATAATAGGCGACTAGCCACTATCATGGCGTAAATACTTGTCAAATTACGAATATATTACTGGCCTACCAACTACTTATAATGGTAGGTAAGGGGATATATCACCTATAGATCATGAACAGTTATCCACTGCATCTAAACCAAATAAAGTTATTGAAATGAAATATTAATTTTTGTATTTTATGAAGTTTTATAACTGTTAAATGATGATCCAAAATGAAGTTTCAGTTATTTTTTACTCAAAAGGAGGAGTAATCCCCTCACTTAGCTTTTCAGCTGACCCCTTTTGTAAATATAATGTCTTCAGGGACGACAAGGGTTCAAGGTGACTGATAAAGACCGTACACAAAGAATTATAGAAGGCTTGATTTGTTATAGTATAAGCTAGACTTTATGGATTTCTATAGTTTAGCGCTATTAAGTGGTAATTAATTGGACGAGTACTCTGTAAAAGTAACTTTTTCAATGAAATGAATGTTATGAATCAGTGGCGTTACTTATTTTCTTAATTGAAAGTTCGTATAAAAGTTATTATTAGAAATCACCCACACATACTCGTGTTATTTACAACTTCATATTTTCATCGGATTTTAAGAGATTGACATATCTTTTCTATAATAAAGTTAGACCCAGTTATTTTATCGCCGCTTCCGCAATCTCTTTAAAGACAAATTAAAATTGGGTCTACTCAAGGAAATTGTCTTCGTTTTTAATTCTAAGATTAAGATCGCGTTCACGGCCACTAAAGTCACTCTTTACCGTTAACTAAGATGTGTCAAAATACGGGTCGTGACAACATGGTACCAGAGCAAGAGTTTAGATCCTTTAAGGCCATTGTGAAGCCATTTTAGAACCATAAAAAATAATAATAATGAAATTAAATCACTTAAGTTTTGTTTTAGTATTTTAATTATGTGAATATACCATAGATAGAGTCATATGTCTCTGTCCTAAACATAGTAAAGAATGTCAGTTTTTTTTAAAAAAAAATCACGAATGACACATTGTTTAAACATTCTTTTTTTTATATATATATTTAATGAAGCCCTTGAACGACACTTCAAATATGCTGCAACCCATAAGTTGTGTAATTTAAATTCGTAAACAGACATTCAAATCTAAAGAGGTATGTAAGACCAGTTTCTCCAACACCAAGTTTTGAGGTTTCGCACTAAAATCTGACCTCAAGACTTGTAACTCATTTTATGATGTGATAAAACATAATATTTGAGGGATGTTTTTAGGTTTATTATGTTGGTTTAGGTGTACCACATATAGTCACGTAATTATAGTCCTTTGTATACAATACTTTGTTGTAGATAAATTTGGCATTAGTGATTGAACAAGGATAAGTTATTATTATAGTGAGTTAAAAGAAATTTTTAGGCTAAAATAATATACAAAGAGTTGGAGTCGACACTTTTTAATATGCATTTAAAAGATATATATATATATCATATTAATATATATCCAATAATTAAGTCTCAAAAAAAATATTTATGAACTGAAACTTAAATATAATGTCTATGGAACCATGAGCCATGTATTATTTGTTTTAAATTATTATGATATTATGACCCATATTGAGAGTCATTTAAATAATCTTTATGAACTGAAAGTATGTTTTGAGTCTCTTAAGAATAAGAACAAAACATTGAGAGTATACAATATAGAAGTTACACTTTGTTAAGATAAAGGTTGACTAGTAATAGAATGACAATCTACATACTTATGTAAAAAATAAATAAGAAAACCACTGTAAGTCATTGATTAAGTGATTAGATTGAAATTTTTATAAACGAAAAAGGAAACCTCGTAATATCATAAATCTGGACACAAGCAAGCAACATATGGTTAGAGTTTCACAATCACGTATTGTGGAAAGTCACTTAGTATAATAGTTTTTAAAAGAAAATAAAATACATATGGTCGATAAGCACTTTGACCCAAAAATAGTTCTTTGAAATGAAACTTTGATGCCTAGTCTAAGTTTAACAACAACCTTCAAATGAGTTGTTTTAATCCTTAATGAAATTAGGTGAAGCCCAAGTACATATTATATTCATTCTATGTCTCAATAAAATATGAATTAAGAGTTACTTGCCAAATATTTAACTTCATTTCACAAGCATACCTAACTGCATAAGATCCACCTTGCCAAAAGGATACTAGATATATACAAAGCTAGGAACAGCCTAGCATGGCTATTTTTCATATATACAATAATCCTTATAGACAACAAAAGTAGAGTACATGAGCAGCCTATATAGTATATACAAGTAGTGGATCTTTTTGTAACAAACCTTGTAAAGATTTCTAACTTCAGCAGGATCTTCTCCTTCAACCTCTTCAACCTCGACGGGATCTTCATCGTCCTAGTCAGCATAATATCCTTCTTCATCTTCCTCAGTAAAAACCATATTAGAGTCACCGTCGGGATCCGCATTACCTTGTTCAGGAACTTGAACACGAATCGGTGGAGTATGTTGTTGATTAAAATTTGTAACTAGTGGTGAGCGGTGGTGATAAAAACTGTCAAGTAAGTTCCTTGAGACCCGTCGTGATGATCAACAGGAGATGGTCCATATGTCCATAACCATATAATACGGGAAGTACCAAACGTATTTGGGTCACGAATTAGAAAATTAACTCTGGTATAAAGAGGTCGAGTTGGAGCAGAAATGAAACGCATCCTATATCGTATCAAGAGAGAATCCAAACGACTCCTATACCTTGACATAGCTATGGAACATGATAACTCACACTCAGCTTCGATGTGACCAACAAGACCACATGTAGACTTAACCGACAAATATGAGCATAACTGAACTGTAAATATGACATAGAAACATCATCCAAGCGTAGAGCAACACCGTTTAGTAATTGATCAAGTATATTAAGTTGTACCTTAGCCTTCATGACACCAAAGGTGGCATCAGTCTGAGCTCGAGGGTATATATCTGTTACCGGACCCACAAGACTTCCGATAGTCATGGCTAGATCAGGCTCGACGTATTCGTCTGGAACACCCTTGATGTTAAGCCAAAGTAACATGCATGAACGAAGCAAACTTTAGAGGGATATTTTCCTTCCATTTTCAAAGCACCACACTAGCTTCAAGTATGTTCCATGGGCCACTATTAAGAAGATCATGACGGTCATTTGGATCCTCCACCTCTAAGAAAAATATTTTTTCGTGATCCGTCGATACTACCGACACCTTCCCCGGAAGCTTCCAGAAAGTGTCAATAGCAACTTGGACATCCCTAGCCTCAAGAACCCTACTATCAACAAAATAGGCAACAATCACACTTTTGCGTTGTAAACGCTTTAGTATTCTTGTATGATTAGTTAGAGTTGGAACTTCTAAGAGCCTGTTTGGTACCAGCTGAAAATTTCAATAATCAGCTGAAATAATTTTGAAAAGAAAATCCAACTTAACTGAAAATCACAATCTGTTTGGTATGAGCTGAAATTATAGATCACTAACTTGATCCATTTAACAAAATTTAAATAACTCTAGAGTTAAGTAATTGAATACACTTATTTATAACTGAACTGTGATCATGCTAATGTGAAAAAAAAATCAAAATTAAATTTTTTAGAGATTTTCAGCTGCATAATCCCCAATTTTGAAGATTCTACAATTTCACACAGATTATTTTAATTTGTAGATTATCAGATTAAAATTTACGTGCATAACAAACAGGATTGTTGAAAAGTTACCGATTTTAATCCAATTGCCGATTTTAATCCAATACCAAACATGCACTAAATAGTAGTTGGGTCGTGGATAGTAGCCCGAGGGTTGAAATGGTAGGGTAGAGGAGAACATATCTATGTAGGCCATAAAGAAGATAGTTGGTGTTTAAACTATGGAAAAAATAGAAGAAAGAAGACTATGTACTGAAAATAAAAGGAAGGAAACAAATGTGCAAATGACAAAAGATATGCAGAGATAGGTAACTAGAGTTTGCAAGATGAAAGTGAAAGTGCTCAAAGACTCTCTGCAAGTTTTTTTTAACAACTGATTGTATATTGAGTACTCAATGCTATTACATAGAAGGACTATATGTAGGAACGTAAACTATTATTTTATTAAAGATATCTACCATAGAGTATGATTAAAATGGTGACTATGTCTAAAGATTATAAACCAAACATTTATAAGGGTGACAAGTGGATGGGTGCTAGAAGTAGTTACTGCAAAGTAAGAAAAATGAAGTTATCAAGTGTTCATGTTGTATGAAAATAAGAAGTACTTCAACAACGAAAAATCATTCAAAAAAAATAAATAAAAATCCAACATTGTACCCTCATAAAATGATATCTAAGTAAGAAATGATGCATATAAAAAAAATTGATGATTTGTAATTGTATTAGTCTAATGGTTTGAAAATGTATCTTTTTAAGGTAAAAACAAATGTACGTTAAAATATTCAGTTAACATAAATAAATAATTATGCTACAGTTCATTTGTAATCTAAACAATATTACAATCATTTTTATAAGAGGGAGATGATGTAATATCCTGCATTGTAAAACCTTGCTCCAGTATCAAGATTTTTAAGTGTTTTAAAGAAATAAAGTAAACATCACCATAATTTTATTAGGAATTAAATAGTGTAATTGGATTATTATATGTACTCAATGTTAAACTCATAGGTAAATTAAGGTATGTAACAGTCCATAAAAATGATACATTCATAGGAGTAGATCCTTTAAATGTTGTCTAGCTTGGCACGTATTGAGAGCTAGGAGCATGAGTTCTGCCCACTTGGACACAATTAAGTAAATTAGACACACATAGAATTCATATTGGGCACAAGTTGTTGTGTGTCTGACTTTCTCTAAGCCAATCTATTGCATGTTAGTCACATACTTAGCTTACTTTAACTTGTGTCTATCCTTCAACTGTTATAGGGTATGTTTTTATCATATAGTAATGGTAATGATATGAGATACTACGTAGTTGATATTTTAACTGAATAAATTTGACACATGTACCACTAGTGCATTCACATGTAGATTGAGGGTACTACACTTTCATAGGTTTGCTTTAGTAAATTACATTCCTATAAGATGAGATAATATTATAACAAAAAAAGTAAATATATATTTACAGTTAACACTTTATACTTGGAGCATACTCAAAGAAACCATGCTTGTTGGCTACTATACTTCAAGGCCTCGTTTGGGTAGAGGATAAGGAGGGAGCATAAGATAAGTTATACCTTCTCTTTTTTTATCAAGTGTTTGGGTGCTGGATAAGAGAGGGGATAAGATATGTTTCCTTATACTGATGGAGCTTTTAATGAACAAATTTTATACCACCAACATGGAGGTATAAGGTCGGATAAGAAAATATAGCATATTAGCATGTTAGTAGGTTGACAAAAATACCCCCACAAACTATCTAATTTCCTACCCTTGTCTCCAAACCCTATCATTTTGGGATTGATAACTATTATTTTGGGATTGATAACTATCATTTTGGAGGAGGTCCTCATGAGTTTGATAACTATTATTTTGGGATTGCATAACTTTATTTGAGTATGCATAATTGAGATAAATATGAAGACATTTTACTGTGCTTGCTGAAATTTCGTTCGTTTAATTTAACATTTTTATTGTAGGTTATGTAACACCAAGCCAATATGCCAATATGTACTAGTAAATTATACTCCATACTTTGCTATGGCCATGTTGTATCAATGAATATTTATTATGTTTGCATGTTACTACAAATTTATTTCGCGTATTAATATACATTTTGACATCATTATTGTGTAGAAAAAACAGTATTAAAATTTAAACATAATTACTAATACATTTTGTATACATTTTCCTCTTCAATTTGAAATATACAATATTTTATACAAAATAACAGCACTGAGGGTATTACAGTCATTTGGGCACATATCCTGCTTCATATCCGGCATCATATCCGACAGCACCCAAACACGAACAGCCAGCATATCTTATCAGGGCTTATCAGACAACATTCATATCATTTCTCATATCCCAGCATAAGCCTTATCCCTACTGATAACTCTATATTAGAGTTATATTTCTTCTGCGTTTGTGTACCGTTTTGTGTAGTTTCCGGGTTGAATATATTAGAAATACACAATGAACTTGAGGAAATTTGATAAGTTTAGCTTTGAGTGATAAATTGTTAATCTGGGCATTCTTCACATTATTTACATTTATTTTGTCACTTTTGATCGCACGGGGTGTTTTCGTGTTGTGTTGGACAGGAAACGGAGCTCATGGATCAAGAGGAGTAAAACGAACTTCGGAACATATGCGGAAGCTTGGGAGAGAAAGAAATTGGAAGAAAAGAGGACAAAGATGGAAAAAGGGGGTCAAAGTGTCATTTTAGAAAGTTTGGATAATGACACTTAACAACCCCAATGAAGAGTAGAAGAGAAGACTTAGAAAAATTGAGCAGAAGAAAAGTGAAGAAAACCACTGAAGTGTAGGATCAAAAGTTGATCCTAGGATCAAATCAGATCGCAGGATCACAATAGGTGATCGCGCGATCTGCTAGAAGAACCAGCGCACGCACGGAAAAAGAAAAAGGGCATTAAGGTTATTAATTAATAATGTTTGATGATTAATTAATACACCCTATATTAAGAGAAGAGAGACGTGAAAAGAAAAAAAAGATGAGCCATCAACGTGAGAAGAAAAGGAGAAGCAAGAGGAGACGACGAGGAAGAAGACAAGCTTCACCATTGAAGCTCTAGTGTTTGCTTTTTCTTCTTCCTACCTTTCTTAATCAATTTTTATGGAGAAACTCTTTGTTTTTGCTTATTCAACTATGAGTAGCTAAAAAAATCCATAGCTAGTCATCTCGATTTGAGAACCTAGGGTTCATGTAAACGATGAATATTTTCCGGATTTAATCTTTGCTTCATGATTTCTTGATTTCTTCATTTGAATCAATTCTAGTTTCTTGTTTATGTTAGTAATCCTAATTGAGTGACACGATTAGGAGATAAACTAGGGTTCAAGAACTAGGGTTTCACTCAATAGTTGATTCATGCTTAAAGTTAGCTTATTTTTATTCAATTGTTCTTGTACTATGCTTAATACTCAGTGTTAATGGAGTAGCTAACCGGAAAAACTGCTTAGTTAGTGAATGCACGATAGTGATTCTAACTAACTAAGATGAGACTTGACATCAATCCCGTATCACTGAGACTGAGAAGAGACGTGTTAGGATTGGCCAAATGTGGGTAGATTCGGTAGGTGAGATTCGACGGTTTCGTGCAACGGTGGACCGACAGGACCCGTTGTCGTGCATGTCGTTAGCCTACTAGAACGGACCGGTAGACACATGAGACCGATAGGAGATTCTATTATACCGTGAAGTAGAATGACTTGAGACCGATAGGAGATAGTCAGCGCTGTTACCCGGCTTAATTAGAATATAGTTAACGTGTTGCTCAGATAATCCGGAAATCGTTTACAACCCTAGGTGATCAGCGAGATTGCCTAGTCCTCTCCATTAATTGAGTAAGAATTCTTCTTAATTCCAGTTTATTATTTATTTTTGACTTTATTACAGCCACTTGTTTGGGGGTGGCAACACCACAAATTATCACTTTTTACTCCGGTTACCTAGTGAACTACTCTAAATTGTTAAATATAAACCTGTTGCGAGATTGTCCTCGAGGGTTCGACAACCCGGAGTCCTAAAAATACTCCACTCTTACTACTTGACCGTGCACTTGCGTAATACGCGTTAGTATACCGCGTCAAGTTTTTGGCGCCGCTGCCGGGGACAACGGTCAACACGTTTTTAGTTAATAATTAGTTTAGTTCTTTTATTTTTCAGTTATATTTGCTATTTTGATTTCTCATTTGTTTTCTGATTTTCTGCTATTTCAGGTACTTAGTGCATGCACAGGATCCCAAGAGAGCTTGTGCCCCCACTAGAAGACCCAGAGCAATTGTTCAGATACCAAAGAAGAAGACAAAGACAGAGCACAATGGGCGAGCAATTAACCAACGCGCAACTCAATCAGCGGGTGGAAGAGTTGTCTAAACTGGTCAATGATCGCAACGCCCAGACACCATACAACAAGTCTGGACAGGCTATTGTGGAGAAGTTTCAGTCGTCCACCTATGGACACAATCCGGCAATTGTAGTGCCAGAGATACAGGCCGAGCACTTTGATCTTAAGCCTGCGACAATTCAGACGGTGACCAATTAGTTCCAATTCTATGGGAACAGGGATGAAGACCCCAATGAATTTATTGGGAGGTTCAACGCGTACATAAAGACTACCAAGTACAAGGATGTGACAGCAGAAGCGTTGAAGCTAATTCTTTTCCCTTACTGTCTGAAGGGTGCAGCTGAGAAGTGGCTACAGTCAAGAGCTCCAGATTCGATCACTACATGGGCTCAGTGTGTGGCTGAGTTCATGGCCAAGTTTTATCCAGTTCAACGGGTGATTGAGCTACAGGGTGATATTCTAGGCTTTCGGCAACATGCCGATGAAACCGTGGTGGATGCATGGGACCGTTTTATGCATTTGATCAGGAAGTGCCCAAACCATGATTTCGGGGATTACGAAATTTTGCAGGTCTTCTACTATGGACTAGAACGTCACAATCAGGAGCTGGTTAACAGAGAAGCTGGAGGCAATTTTCTGTACTCTGTTGACAAGGAAGGAGCTTATGCACTCATGAAGCAGCTCGCTAAGCAGGACTCACAACTCTATGATTCCAGGAGATTATCGGCATTGCCTGAACCTACAGATGATGAATGGAAGACTGGGATCACCAAGATCGTGTCAGATTTAGCCAAGCATGTGTATCGGGACAAGAAGCCAGTTGCAAGAGTAGAGGAGCAGGAATTTGATTCAGCCTTGGCCCAGATTGCAAGTGAAGATGTGAACTTTGTGGGGGCACAAGGACCGCGGCAGAATTGGAACCAAGGGAACTACAGACCAGGCACAAGAGATCATCCAGGTTTCAGGTATGGGGATCAGTCTGGAGCTATATACGCACCTGGGTTTCAGCACATGCCACAAGCACCAGTGTCGCAGGCTCCACCACCGGCTGTTGTAGCGCCAAACCCAGAGATTTCTGTACTCACTAAGGCGTTGACACAGCTGAGTAACAACATGAACGATATGACCACGACGGTCAATGCTATGTCTTCTGATTTGCAGGCTACGAAGACTTCTCTTCGTGCACTAGAGGTTCAAGTTGGGCAAATTGCAACGCAATTATCTGCTAGAGCACCTGGTTCTCTACCGTCTGACACAGAGAATGTGCGCCAGGTAAATGCCATTACCACTCGCAGCGGGGTTCGTTGACTGATCCACCATACCCGAGCCATGCTAGAGCTGAAGCGTCAAAAGCTAAGGAGCATGAGGTCTTCGAGTCTGAGAAGACACCTGTCATGGTCCCCCAATCAAAGGGCATGACTCCACATGATGAGGGAAATTCCAATGAGGTATTACCATCACCTTCTTCTTCTAAAGATATACCTTTTCCATTGAAAACTAGAAAGAAGAAGGATGACTCTGGAGAGTACAGGAGATTTCTCAATATTTTATCCACACTGCATATCAATATTCCTTTGATTGAGGCACTGCAGCGAATGCCTAAGTATGCGCGGTTTATCAATGATGCAATCTATGGGAGAAAAGCTATGGATAACTTTCAGACAGTAAAACTATATGAGCAGGTGAGTTCATGTGTCTTGCATGGGCTACCCAAGAAGAAGAAAGATCCAGGTAGTTTTGTTATTGAGGCTACACTCGGCGGGGCATTTACAGGCAGGGCTCTATGTGATTTGGGGGAAAGTGTCAACTTGATTCCACTTTCAATATTTAAAATGCTAGGTGTGGGGGAGCCTAGCAAAACCTGGATCAATCTGCAGTTCACAGATAAGTCGTCCAAGAGGGCCATTGGGGTGGTAGAAGACTTACTTGTGAGGGTTGGTAGTTTGATCATGCCAGCAGATTTTGTGATCCTTGACATGCCAGTTGGTGACGTTCCGATCATTCTTGGTAGGCCCTTTCTGGCTACCGGTCGGACTTTAATTGATGTGGAGAATGGAGAGTTGATCATGAGGGTCAACGATACTATGGAGACCTTTCAGGTTTTCAAACCGACTCCTCAGTACACTTATGAGGTGAAGCCAGACTTGCCATTTCCTGTGAAAGTTGTGCGTGGGATTTCAGAGCTGACACAGGAAGATCCGCCAAATCCTAAAGGTAAAGAATCGAGTGTGCAGGCGCACGAGGTAGTCATGAGTATCTGGCGCCAGAAGTTGGATGCAACACGACCTGCCAAACCACCTTTCTGAGGCTCATGAGGTAACATGGTCGGGCCGTCGACCTTAAATTACAAAGCGCTGCTTTGGAGGCAACCCATGTAGAGTAGGATGCTTTATGTTTTTTTATTTATTTATGAGCTCTCTATATTTGACTATGAGGGGTGAGAGAGAGTGGACTTATTTTTTCAATCAGTGTGCAGGGACACAGGTACAGAAGACGCACCAGATTCCCCTTCTTGATGTGCATGCTAGAGATTGCACGAAATTGGGGAAAGAAAAAGCCCCACAGGATTATGCATAAAAGAATAGAGAATTGCTCGAGATCGAGGAGCGATTCCAATATGTTGGTTGCCACACGCATGAGAGGGCTACAATTTATATCTTAGCCGCAAATCGGAATCCGGGCGCGTAGAGACTTCTCCAGAAATCGCCAACGGTCCACAAGACCCCTTCTTGTTGCAATTTCGCGGCAACGGTGCCCATGTAGGTCCGGGCACCCAGGTACCTCTAACACTCTCTTTCAAGTCTACGTTTTTGAGCGATGAATGTTGAAATCCACCGCCTACACATTTAAGCGATGAGTCCTCCTTCATTATCTCTAAATTCGTTGAGGACAACGAAACGCTTAAGTGTGGGGGGGGATTGTATCTATGTTCACTAGCCATGTCTTTGTTTGCATCGCCTTGTTACATATAGTTATGTGTTCATATTGTGTTGGTTTGTGGTAGGAGTGTGTAGTTTATGAATTTTGTTAGCACTTTTACATTATTGAGTCCCCTACCCAAAACTTGTGTTTAATCGAGTTGGCCAAAAGCATATAGAGTTAGGAAATATTTAAAAAAAAAATCATAAAATTTTAAATTTTTGTGAAAGGGCAATCGAAGAGAGTGAATGTGGAGAGGGATTAATGATAGAATTCCGTAGGAGTATGAAAATCTGAGGTGAGGTAGACGCGAGAATCTGGAGTAGGAAGACTTATAGGGCTAATGCACATTATAAATGCAAGTAGCTGCCTCTCAGACTAGTTATCCTACTAGCGCTACACCACCGTCACTTAAGTAGTCGTCAACCCTCCTCGTAGTGGCAACGGAACAGCTGTGCGAGGGATATTTATGGGGGCCTCACGTCCCGTCTCCATCTCCTAGGTCCATTAGTTACCCCTATTGATCCGTTTACCCCTTTTATTCACAGCCTCTAGCCTAGGAAGCCTTTCATTATGACTGTCATCACTTGTTAGAATGGTCCTTTCCTAGGCGTCATGATAGAGGGAGTTGAGTTAGGGAGGTTTGATGAGGGTGAGCTGATTTGATACATCTTATGTGGATTCTCTTACATGTCGTCTTTTGAGGGGATGTGAGGGTGAGTTAGAGACGGTAGCACACTTCGGTGTGGAGGTGAGTCGTTTCCTTACACCACGATCACAGGTGGAGTACCGTAGTGCGTGATATTTTTTCCGCACGTCATGGGGTGGGGGTTGGTTGATCTTATAGGAGGCCGTGCTTATGCTTTATTTATATTCTCTATATCTTAGGTGATGAGGAGGATCGGTTGGAAAAGCACGTTTACACATTGACTACTGGGTTCGTGATTTGCTTTGCATCAAGTGTGGGGGTGTCGACATCTATGTTATTACATCACTAATTTGACACATTCCACCCCCATGTTATCTAATTTTGACATTTGATCTCCTCGGATATTACTATCGTATTGTCGGCTCCATGTGCTTAATGTTATTGTGTGGAAATGAAAAAAAAAAAGAGAAAAAAAAGTAAAATAGAAAGTGAAAGTGAAATTGAAAAGGAATAAAGGAGCAAGCTTGAAATTGAAGACCGGGGAGATTAGCTATTGTTCGAGATCACTTCTTCACATTTGTGGCCGCGAGAACGGCATTGCACCAAGATTGAGGGAATGAGGGCCGGAGTAGTGAGATTCGGTGTGGTTCCTTGGATTTTGGTGAGGGAGTGTGAGAATCGGGTTTTGTGAGTTAGATCATGACGTCTAGGACTACGCTTCTAATATCCTATCCTACCCGTCCTAAACCGTCAGCAATTTAACCCGTGGATAAATAGCTCGGAAGGTAAGTGCTAGGTATACGTTTCATGAGTGTGCGGAAGCAACATTTTTTGTGTTCGTGCCCGTTCTGTCTAACGAAACTGGCCGCAAGTTCTACCAATCACCAAAGTTATAGAACTTCCGAGGGAATATGAGAGCCTTATGACTTGCCGGTTTACTTTTTGAGATTGCCCAATCTCTAACTAAAAAAATGGTGTTGTTTCAATTTTTGCATTGTTTGATAATCGAGTTGCATTGTATAGTCATGTAGGTTGCATGGGTGCGTGTGTTGTTTGTGTCACATGGCTAGTGAAGTTAAATGCAATTCGGTGGATTGAAAATTATAGTGTGAGAAGTGATTTTGATTTTGCTCGGGACGCGCAAAAAGGTAGTGTGGGGGGATTCGATAACTCTATATTAGAGTTATATTTCTTCTGCGTTTGTGTACCGTTTGTGTAGTTTCCGGGTTGAACATATTAGAAATACACTATGAACTTGAGGAAATTGGATAAGTTTAGCTTTGAGTGATAAATTGTTAATCTGGGCGTTCTTCACATTATTTACATTTATTTTGTCACTTTTGATCACACGGGGTGTTTTCGTGTTGTGTTGGACAGGAAACGGAGCTCATGGATCAAGAGGAGTAAAACGAACTTCGGAACATATGCGGAAGCTTGGGAGAGAAAGAAATTGGAAGAAAAGAGGACAAAGATGGAAAAAGGGGGTCAAAGTGTCATTTTAGAAAGTTTGGATAATGACACTTAACAACCCCAATGAAGAGTAGAAGAGAAGACTTAGAAAAATTGAGCAGAAGAAAAGTGAAGAAAACCACTGAAGTGTAGGATCAAAAGTTGATCCTAGGATCAAATCAGATCGCAGGATCACAATAGGTGATCGCGCGATCTGCTAGAAGAACCAGCGCACGCACGGAAAAAGAAAAAGGGCATTAAGGTTATTAATTAATAATGTTTGATGATTAATTAATACACCCTATATTAAGAGAAGAGAGACGTGAAAAGAAAAAAAAGATGAGCCATCAACGTGAGAAGAAAAGGAGAAGCAAGAGGAGACGACGAGGAAGAAGACAAGCTTCACCATTGAAGCTCTAGTGTTTGCTTTTTCTTCTTCCTACCTTTCTTAATCAATTTTTATGGAGAAACTCTTTTGTTATTGCTTATTCAACTATGAGTAGCTAAAAAAATCCATAGCTAGGCATCTCGATTTGAGAACCTAGGGTTCATGTAAACGATAAATATTTTCCGGATTTAATCTTTGCTTCATGATTTCTTGATTTCTTCTTTTGAATCAATTCTAGTTTCTTGTTTATGTTAGTAATCCTAATTGAGTGACACGATTAGGAGATAAACTAGGGTTCAAGAACTAGGGTTTCACTCAATAGTTGATTCATGCTTAAAGTTAGCTTATTTTTATTCAATTGTTCTTGTACTATGCTTAATACTCAGTGTTAATGGAGTAGCTAACCGGAAACACTGCTTAGTTAGTGAATGCACGATAGTGATTCTAACTAACTAAGATGAGACTTGAACATCAATATCGTATCACTGAGACTGAGAAGAGACGTGTTAGGATTGGCCAAATGTGGGTAGATTCGGTAGGTGAGATTCGACGGTTTCGTGCAACGGTGGACCGACAGGACCCGTTGTCGTGCATGTCGTTAGCCTACTAGAACGGACCGGTAGACACATGAGACCGATAGGAGATTCTATTATACCGTGAAGTAGAATGACTTGAGACCGATAGGAGATAGTCAGCGCTGTTACCCGGCTTAATTAGAATATAGTTAACGTGTTGCTCAGATAATCCGGAAATCGTTTACAACCCTAGGTGATCAGCGAGATTGCCTAGTCCTCTCCATTAATTGAGTAAGAATTCTTCTTAATTCCAGTTTATTATTTCTTTCTGACTTTATTACATCCACTTGTTTGGGGGTGGCAACACCACAAATTATCACTTTTTACTCCGGTTACCTAGTGAACTACTATAAATTGTTAAATATAAACCTGTTGCGAGATTGTCCTCGAGGGTTCGACAACCCGGAGTCCTAAAAATACTCCACTCTTACTACTTGACCGTGCACTTGCGTAATACGCGTTAGTATACCGCGTCACCTACATACCATATCCTCTACCCGAACGAGGCCCAAGTATATAAATAGGTTGCCATCAATCCTTCATTTAATTCATACAAAGTTTTATCACTTAAAAAAAATGGTAAGAATATTCTATGATGTCCATAGCTTGGTTATGACCATGATTTCTGAAAGGATTCATACAAGTATAATTCCCTACATGGATTTCCACCACATAAAGATTAACAGTAATGGCAAAGTGAGTAAACTTTATACAGCACTTAATTACTCGCATTTTACGCTTAAAATTTACTGTCTAATTTATAAAAAAAAAAAATTATTTCATGCTCCTCTATTATTAATGCATAAACTGCTCTACTGTTTATCATTTTAACTGTTGTTACGATGACACGTTTTACATTTTAATCTAAATAGGTAATTTTCTAAAATATGTAAAATGATCAAATAACGAGATGCTTTGGAAAAATTTTATTGTTCTATATCCACGATACCCTATCGTCCGGGTAATAATAGGCGACGAGCCACTATGATGGCGTAAAGACTTGTCAAATTACGAATATATTACTGGCCTACCAACTGCTTACACTTGTAGGTAAGGGGATATATCACCTATAGATCATGAACACCCATTGCATCTCAACCAAATAAATTTATTGAAATGAAATATTAATTTTTGTATTTTATGAAGTTTTATAACTGTTAAATGATGATCCAAAATGAAGTTCCAGTTATTTTTTCTCAAGAGGAGTAATCCCCTCACTGAGCTTTTCAGCTCACCCCTTTTGTAAATATAATGTTTTTAGGGACGAAATAGGTTCAATCTGACTGATAAAGACCGTACACAAGGAATTGTAGAAGGATTGATTTGTTATAGTATAAGCTAGACTTTATGGATTTCTATAGTTTTGCGCTATTCAGTGTTAATTAATTGGACGAGTATTCTGTAAAAGTAACATTTTCAATGAAAGGAATGTTATGAATCAGTGGCGTTACTTATTGTCTTAATTGAAAGTTTGTATAAAAGTTATTATTATAAATCACCCACACATACTCGTTTTTTGTACAACTTCATAGTTTCATCGGAATTTAAGAGATTGACAAATCTTTTCTATAATAAAGTTAGAACCAGTTATTTTATCGCCGCTTCCGTAATCTCTTTAAGAACAAATTAAATTGGGTCTACTCAAAGACATTGTCTTCGTTTTTAATTCTAAGGGTAAGAGCGCGTTCACGGCCACTAAAGTCACTGTTTACCGTTAACTAAGATATGTCAAAATACAGGTCGTGACACCCCTTCTAGAGTGTTTGATCATGTATTTTATACTTATATTACAAACTTTCAGTTTCTCTTCCTCTTTCTCTTCTTTTTCTCTATCACATGTATCAAACCACAAATCCATAAAAATCAAATCTAAATTGCCAGGAGAGAGAGAGGAAGAGAAGATAAGAAGAATTGGCATAAGTGGAGGAGAAGAAGAAACAACAGGAGAAGCGGAAGAAGAATAAGAACACAAATCTAAGGTGGGGAGAGGATATGAAAGATAGAAAGAGTGGGATTCTCACCGTTGTCTTCGTTGTCTCTGTTTCGTCGGAGACGGTGGCCGCCTCTAGTTCTTCCTCGTCCACAACGTCATCGTCGTCACCATCCTCTACCTCATCTCTGGTTCGCCAGAGTATGTGGTTACCTCTCTCTGACCTTCTCCATCTCTCTAATCTGCTCTCCGTCTCCGACTTCTCTCTCTCTCTCTCTCTCTTTCTCTTTATCGACTATGAAAATAGGGAGAAGTATGGGTAGTGGGGTTATGTAGGTTAAAAGGTGGAGAGTAGTTAGGTAAACTTACATTAAAGACTTGTCGAAAAAGAAGAACCTGGAGAAACAGCCCAAAAAGAAAATGAGAAAGAACCCGAAGAAACGGAGATAGTAGTCGCTAATCTATGTATCCAATAGAATATGAATTTTTTAACCACCAAAAGAAAAAATATATCAAACTAGGGTTGATTTAAACACATGAATTTCAGTATATTAATTCTTTTAACAAAGCATAGAAAATACTTCAAAACACTGTTCCTCGGGAAAAATACTAAATTTGAGAAATTGTTTTGTCGTCAATCGGGTTTGAACCCGGAACCTCATGCAGGGGATTTCAACGCTCTACCACTTGAGCTACCACCCTAGTTTCTGAAAACACTAATTTTGGTGGGTCTGGCTTACACTTTTTTGGCCTTTTAATACAAAGGTTTTTTTTTGTCTTAGATTTTTTTGCAAATGTTTGGTATGAACTCTTTTCACGGGATTTTGAGTTTTTAGCTTTAGAAAAAAGGTTGGTTTCATAATTTTCTTGTGACTTTATCCTTAATCATATAAATAACAATAATACAATCTCAATTCAAACACATTTCAACTTTTTAAGCCAATGAAAAGGCAAAAAGAATATTTTGTTAACTTTTACCAGGCAACAAAACTGTCACAACATTAATTTTTAACTGCACAAACTTATTTTTACAACGAACATTTTATTTCACATACGTGTCACATTTTTCACGGTATTCAAGAAAAATTTGAATCCAAAAGTCCACATCAAACACACCTTTAAGCCCTTTGGTTTTAAAACAATTACCCACCTCATGCCAATACTTCATAAGCTGCACCTCGAACCCAAGGTTTTCTATTTCATATGGAGCCATTCCGGTCAAAAGTCAGCTCCATAAACGCAACATACCACTTCCTAATACTACATGTGCACTTTGCAATCACAGCGAAGAAACTATACTCCACTGTCTAGTGCAATGTTCCCATGCTCGAGCTATTTGGTTCGGTTCGCGCCTTGGTTTCAGCACACCAGCAGACCCACCAACTTCCTTTCCCTCCTTCCTCCATCACCTAATGATTTCACTCACCACATCACAAGACAGAATTTACGCAATTCTTGTCTTCCGGCAAATTTGGCTCGCAAGGAATGCTCTAACTATAGGAAACGCACATGTCACCCATGAGAATTCTCTATAGCCATCACCGTCTCCGAAGACCACCACCACCATAGAAACCACATTGCACCACTTATCAACCAGCCTATCCCCAAAACTATCGTACCCCACACTGCTTCCTTCTCCAACGAACTCTTACTACCCTCAACAACTCAAATTCAACACGTCCCCCTTGTGGAATTCATTGTTGACGCCACATGGAAACCTCAGAGTCCGTCGGTACAGCTTGGATGCAGCTCCACGATCACTCCATGCGCAGCTACAATATTTTCAACGCTCAATCACCCCTGCAAGCTGAAGCAAGAGGAGTCTCTCAAGCTCTTAAATGGCTCCTCTTTCACGGACACTCTTAAATTCACCTTCAAACAGACTCACAAATGTTGATCACAGCAGTTTTGCAACGCACGCACAACCATCAACTTCTTATGATACTTCAAGATATCTTCGCTGACGTTCAAGGCTTTGATTATTGTAAAATTTCATATATCTGTCGTTCAGTCGTCCAACCTGCACATCTACTGGCGCAGTCCATTGTAAGGAACTTACTGCTCCATTCTTCTTTGGCTTAATAAATATTACATTTCCATAAAAAAAGGACATGACCCATGGACAGAGTCACTATCAAATATTTTATACTGTTGATCTTTAGAAGATATAAAGGCTTGTAGTTTGGACACACAATTCCCTCATTAAAAGTAAAAATGGAGATCCTTTAGTATATACCACTCTGTTTCTTCTCTTACACGCCATTTGACCTTTTTGAATCGTATGTGAGTCACTTTGACCGGGTGATATCGATAGCAAAGTGATGCAATTTTATGATAATTTTTCCATCGTGGTATAGAGCAACTTAACACCATGAAAAACTATAAAAAAAAAAATTCATTATTTTGCTATCTAAATAACCGGGTCAAAGTGAATAGTGAAAAAAATTAAATGGTATGTGTGCCCACTGAAATCCCTCATAGAGATCCAAGTGTACACCTCAAGTAGAGAATAAGGATAAAGAGATATGTAGGGTGTGTGTAGGGAGAGGGTACGCACATGCAACTGAGATAGAGAGAGACAGCTTAATGGGAGAGCTTCGGTAAGTCCAAAATATCTCATGTAGATGGGTTGCACTAGGTATGAACTCGTATCGCAATGGAGGGCTAACAATCCTATATATAGTGGGGAAGTGACCGTTGTAAGGGGGTTAATGCACCATAAATGGCGGCTTAATGGTAGCCCCTGTAACGGCACGTTCAACCGTGTATATAGGAACCGTTAGGCACCTGGCTGTACACACCGGAGATCGTTATGAGGTCGAGCCGGGTTTATAGGACTTGTCCATTAAGTCTCTCAAAGAAGTTACAAAGGGTCGTGCGCGAGCTTGGTTGTCGCACGCGCGCGACGGGCCATATCCTAGCCTCGAAACCACTAAGTCCCTACAACTCCCGTGTTGGTACGCGAGGGCCCTGTCTCGCAGCCCCACGCGGATAAGCATAGTTAGTTATCTGGAAAGCTGTATCTACATTAGCCCCCTTTTGCGCGAATGTCACGCGCGCGTCCATTGTGCAGTCGCGCAAAATAAGCCGTGCGTGAACCCCACACAGATTCTTTTTAAATTCGCTTGTAGCCCCCGGTCATAGCCATGATTACCTAGGGTTTATAAGCGCCATTTAGCTTCTGAATAAGCGTGGTCACTGCGAATCTAATAAGACGCCATCCATAATTTTTTGCCTATTTTCGAGGCAAGGATAGCTAATAGGTCGTCAATTTTGCCGAATTCCGAAGCATCGCTGACTCAGCAAACGTCAGTAGTCGTGACGCTTCGATCTGAAGGCTAATTTAAACCCTTTTCTCTCTTCAATTAGAACTTTTCCATTTTTTTTTCTTCCTAGTTCATATGCATCGGAGAGAGAATCCTCAAATTGAAGCAGAAACATTCGACCAAGTTCTTGATCAGCTCGTCGACACCTTCTCTCAGGCGATCCAAGCTCCCAATTGTCAACACGGTGAATTTTTATAACTTTTGAAATTTTGTGGTCCAATTTCGCAATTGTTGTAAGTAATCTTCTCTCCCCCTTATTCTTTCCTCTTGCATGTAACAGAATCGTGCATGTTCGGTGTTCTTGTGTTTGCAGCAATGGCTCCTAAGAGATCAAACAAGGAGACCGTTGAAGTGGCGGATCTTCCCAAGGAACTTTGGTACAAGGCTCCTTTTCTGGGTGGCGATGATTTTTATTTTTCCACGATACGGGGAGACGCTCCCCAGGCAACTCCTCCAGTTGCTGCCCTGGAGCTGAAACCCGGACCAGACAGGGAAGATTGGGATTTGGCCATCACCCACGATATTCAGAGGCTTAGTATCGAAGCTGGCATAGTCCCCTTCAATGATGTCCTTTTCCAAGCCTTCTTGGAAAAGCTTGATGGGATGTATGAATGGACCACGTACATCCTTACCAACCACGAGGATGTATTAAAGCAAGTCGGTGTTTATAACGCCATCCGCGTGACCATAAGCTTCAACCTCAAAGCCGACCACGACATGCTAAGGGTCTTATTCTCGCGTTACTCGAGAAAAACCCAGACGTTCCATTTTTCTTCTTTTGAGGTCGTGCCTACCCTCGAATATTTGGAAAATTTATTAATGCTTCCGATTATGGGAGCCTTTGAACCTTTGGACGAGTTATAGGGTGATGAGGAGCTGCATCGCGATTCTGAAGAAGGCCGCCACGGGGTGGGCACCTGACAAGGTTGAACCTTGCTCTTCTTTTATGTCAGTTTCTTCTAGCGCGAAGAACATCTGGTCTAAATGGCTCATGTTCTTTTGTAAAGACTACCCCAAGCCCACCATCATCCAGAAATTGCTCAGAGGCAACCCTAACGCGGTGGTTTATACTGATGGAGAAGGGCTCCCCTGGTCATTATGTGTCTTTCTGTGTGTTTGGTTGTCGCGCTTCCTTATAGACGGGAGTCCGCGTGACGAAGTTTTTATCCATGTGCTCCCACTTGCAGTAAAGCTCGCGCTTGGTCGAAATATTGCTCTGGAGCCCCTTGTCTTGGGTTCTTTATACTATCGTCTCGACTTAGCCGTGTCTCATGTCGAGCAATCATGCGGAAGGGTCGACGTCATTTCCTTTGTCAATGTCGGATTCTTGACAATGTGGGTCTTCGAACGTTGACTTGCATACGCTCCAAATCCCTCTACTGTCTACTTGTGGAATCTGAGCTTGAAGGAGGTACATATGTGTCCTTGTTCGTGGTGTTGGTTTGGTACCAAGAGTACTCACCGTAACTTTTCCTTGGTATGTGATGATACTGACCTCTTTGTGGCCCGGCCATATTTGGTGGAATTAGACAACATCGTTTATCTTGAGGAAATGTACCATCAGGTTGATACCCCTTTCCAGGAAAAACACATCATTAGAGGGTCTCGGTGTTATGGGCGATACGTGAACTGGTGTAGAAGAGGTTATCTGCCTGCGCTAGTTGAACACGCGCCTGGTGCAGAATCTTGCCACTATGAGCGCATAGCAGTTCCTTTTGATCCTCTTTGCATGGCTTTCCAATTGGGCTATGATGTCGTCGCGCCCCCCACGTGGTCCAAGTCTATTACCAAGGGTTGTTATAACGGAGTGCTCTATGGGAAGAGCAAGGAACTGCTTCTCGCAGAACTTCCTTTGACTCAACCTTCCAGAGGAAGGCAAGGCAGAATTTCTGCTAGTTGGGTGGCTTTCTGGAATACCCAAGTTCGTCGCTTAACCAATCCCCAGACTCAACTTCCAGTCGGTATGGCCCTCGCGCCTTTACCAAAACATTATCCTTTCAAGGCTACTCTAACCCGAAGCGCGACCCATTATGGATATAACTCCTTGCTAGCTGAAGACCACCATCTTTGCCCGGAATTCATCCTGAAGGAGAAGACTACCACCATTGGGCAGAACTCCCTTGATGCTAGGGCCAAGTATGCGCGGGATTTCCAAGCGTTATTATCCGAACCTTGCTCATTCCCTTTTCTTTTGCGTCGTGTGACTGAAAACATCGTTCCTTTTCTCTTATTAGTGCTGCTTGAGACGCTTTGCCTCAGGGGATCGCAGTGGGGATCTTATAAATCTTTGTCGCTTTAAGAAAAGTCAACCCGACAGCGTCATTCTTCCAGACACGCCCATGGATGAAGAAATCCAGTAAGCGATTTTAGAGAAGCTTGAGCTTTTCCTTTCCCCATATGTCAAAGTGAAAAAGAAGAGAAGTGCAGGTCCCTCTTCGACAGATAACTTGGAGGCGCAGCCATCAAAACGCTCGCGGACTGGGCCAGCAGTGAAGAAAACTTCTAAAAGAACCATCTCGAAGAAGGGGGCCACCCCAGAATCAGAGGCAGGCTTCGTTGCCAGGGAGGAGGAAGAAGGTAGGTTAAAGTACCATATTAACTCTGGCAAGTTAATTCGTCAATACCCATTTTTTGTTATTTCTGCTGCAGGTGATGATATTACCTTAAAAGAGCCAGTGGTCATGTCTGAGGAAGAGGCCATCAAAGAGTCGAGACATATGGCTGAGGAGAGATCTTTGCAAGGATAGCTATCAGAGGAAGAGCGAATTGAGCTGGCCAAACAAAAAAACCTTGAGGAGATCACCAAGGGGAACTCTATAGAGCGCAGATCACGTGCGCAATCAACCCGTTCGCGCACACCTCTTCCCTCCACCGGAACTGTGAATGAATTGCATCGAGACCAACTAGCCCTTCACGAACTCGTCGATGATGAAAATGAAGAAGGTACAATTTTTAAGTTTGCTTTATCCCATCATGAAATTGTGATTGGCGCGTTGTACCATGGTGTGCCTATACGTGATATTCGTAAGTGGATAAGAGACCAGTGTGGGGAATCCTCAGGTAACCCTTCTGGCAACACGCAACATACTCATCCCTCCTTACCCCACTTTGAGCCGGGCTTTAATGTCTTTTATCATAAGCAGGTCACGCTAGGCTAAAAGGTGTTGATGATAATCTGCATAATGCTTATCGCGCGGACACCCCCATTGAAGTGGGGAAACGCTGCTTTAAACACTGGTAGAGGTTTTTTACCTCCCATGTCTGTTGTTTCGAGAGTAACTCACTTGTTTTTGCAGAACCCGACCCTTTCCCCTTGAGGCCTCGTCGCCCTTGCAGCTTCATAGTGGTTCCTGAGCGTGAAATTTCTATTGCAGGAGTTTCGGAGTGGGGTTCGGTGGAAAAGGCTCAATGGTTGAAGGTGACGCTGATGCAGAGCGCCTCGAGTTCATTTCTGAGCAGGAGGAGGGGGACCAGCGAAGGCAAGAGGATGATGCTGCTCCCATCACTCAAGCAATATTCCTCTCTTCGGATGACGAAGATGCTGGGAAAGGAATAAGTGCTGAGCGAGCCCCCATGGTTATGAATTCTGGACAGGATGCTTCTTCTAAGGAAAGTGCTGGAAGGGTCGAATGTGATGCTGAGTTGGTTGAACATGCCACCCCTGTTAAGGAAAGTACTGCAGGATCTTCCTCAACTGAACGCGACGCTCTTGATGATAACGAGCTTGGTTAAACTGGGCGTAATGCTCCTGTCGTGCCGGGAGTTTCGGGGAGTGATGCTGTCACAGGAGGCGTTGATTTTGATTTGGATGCTCTTTTCTCCGAGAACCCATGGGAGGTTTGGGGTTCACAGGTTAAAAACCCTGTTGTCGTGGCCCAGAGGAGTCTTATAATCCCCGAGGCATACTTTGCACGCGAAGATCAAGCTAATCAGAGGATGGTCAAGGCAGCTGGATCTAGCTCGCTATCTGCGGCTCCTATTGCCACTCTTCTGCAAATTGTCGAAGACACTGGTAAGGCCACTGCACCTTTTCTCATTATACTTAGTTGCTAAACTCATGCTTTTTCTGATTTTTCCACTATTGTTTTCCTCATGTACAGATATCGACCAGGCCTGTCTTGAGTGGCTGATGAAGGTGCGCCTATCGTATCCAAGAACACTTGCAGGAGTGCTGGAGTTACTGCCCGGGAACAGAGAGGTTTTGCTCAAAGAGATGACCGACATTTTGGAGAAAGTGTAAAGGGCTACCCCCGCAAGCACCACGATTGAAAGTGCCCAGAATCTCCTCGCAAGCGCGGACGAGCTCCAAGAAATCACAGCAGGACAATTGGATTTGGGCTTCCTTATAGAGAGGTTAACCAGAATACGCAATTCTGCTCAAATCCGGTCTGAGTGTTCTGGCTATAACGAAGAGAAGGCCGCCCATCAAGCGCGCAAGGCAGAGCTGGAGAAAGCCCTCAGAGAGTTTAAAGAAGCTGACGAGCATTATAGGGACAACAAGGCTCGCTTGGAGCAATTAGCTGCCAACTCCATTCATCTGTCGGCAGGAGATTCCCTTTTGAAAGATCTCTTCACGGATTGAAAACAACTCTTTCTTTTTAACTGCTTTTGATGTATACTTTATATTCCTTTTGTGGTCACGCTCCTGGGATTTCTTGAACATGTCTTATTTTTGCGTGCGTTGGTTTTGCGCACTTTGAAATATTATCTGGTTGGTTCCTGCTCATGAATGCGCTACTTTATGTTTTTGCGTCTTCTTTCAAACAGGTAGGCTGTCATGGGCCATTCTTTAATGCGCGTCTAGTTGCTTCCTAAACAGGCATACTTTCACTTAATTATTTTTTTTGTTATTGAAGATAGCTAGGCTTGCGCGCATGTATCATGTTTTGCTGTAGCTTAGAACCGAATGCCTCAGGACTCTTGGTGAGTCCAGAATATTTTAAACCTTTGTAGGCTCAAGTTCCCAAGAGCCTCCATTATTATCTGGACTATCGTGCCACCACGGAATTAACTAAAGTGTGCTTGTCACGCAGTGGGCCCAACCTTCATCATTGCCTAGGGCTACTGTATAGTCGTAATCTTTAATAGGGCCATTGATTCTTGCTCATTTTCGAGGTGTTGCTGACTCAGCCGGGAAACTGAAGAGTCTCCTCGGAGCTCTATATAAACCCCCTTTCTTGCTATTTCATTCTTCATATGGTCTCCAGTGATTATCAAAATGCCACCCCTCCTGGGTCCTCGTCATTTTTTTCTTGTTCTTTCCCCCTTTTCAATCCGTATTAGCTTTGGTCCATTGGCTTTGAATACGTGCGTTGTGCTATAGGAAAGACTCCCAAGGAGTTAGCTGAAGGATCCCTGAGCTCTCACGGTCTTTTCGAAGACCAAATGTGTAAGCTCTCTCATTGGAATGAAGACATTTTTTTCCTTATCATGTTTGTAGGGGTCACCTCCAGTGGTCTTCCGGCGAAGAGAAACTTTGTGCTGATTCCTATGCCAGCAAGTAATGAGTGGTGTGCATCTCCATTGGCTTTCCATCTGAGAACTATTTGCCGCCATCGTTTCAACCAGGGAGCAACAAGTGGGTGTGGTTATTTCTTACGCACGATTGGCTTCCTACCCCATGAGTTGTTCTCCCACTTGTCCTTCACATCAAAGGCCTTCATGGCTTGAGGTTCATCTGGCTCCTCACCATGTCAGGGCTATGAACAAGAGCTCTGTTCTGGTCGAGAACGTCGACGGCAGCATAAAGCTTCGTAGTCGTGGAGTCATGTAAGATTGTTCCTTAAGAACACTTCGATTCTTGATTGCAATCTCTTTTTTTTCGTTTGTAAGCCTTGCTTTAGGCTGCTATCTAGACAGATAAATTGTAAGCCGTATTTGACTGTTATGAAAGTATGTTTTTTTTTATTCGCTATTTTGTCTACTACAGTATACTTTTAACTTGCGTACTGACTTGTTACTCAATCGAGCAGATAAGCTTCGCTCGCGTTTGGCTGCTATCCAAACAAACAGGCTTTTTTTATTTTGCTGCAATCTAGACAGATAGGCTTTGATCGCGTTTGGCTGCTATCTAAACAAATAGGCTTTTTATTTTGCTGCTATCTAAACAGAAAGGCATTGATCGCGTTTGGCTGCTATCTAAACAGATAGGCTTTTTATTTTGCTGCTATCTAAACAGACAGGCTTTGATCGCGTTTGGCTGCTACCTAAACAGATAGGCTTGTTATTTTGCTTCTATCTAGATAGATAGGCTTTCACCGTGTTTGGCTGCTATCTAAACATATAGGCTTTTTATTTTGCTGCTATCTAGATAGATAGGATTTGTAATTTGCAATTGGTTGCTACCATTTGAGATAGGCATACACTCACGCTTGGCTGCTATCTAAATAGATAGGCTTTTTTAATCTGCGATTCAGCTGCTATCATATGAGATAGGCTCACATTTTGATGCTATCTAGATAGATAGGCTTTGTTTTAGTGAGCGGCTGCTATTTGGGAAAATAGACTTATACCTCATGTATCACTGTAGGGTGGCAAGATGGGTCTGATAGTTAATCAGAAAAGGGCTTCTCCATGAGGGGTTATAATCACTTATGAATCCTTCATACGGGAATATTCATGTAATACTTTGTATTTTATATAAGGGGCAATTTAGTAATTTGGCGGGATAATTCAGTCGTAGGTTGCGAATAGTGTCTTGGGTAAATTTTTTAAGAATTTTAGTTGACGGGATTTCGCGTGAGAATTCTTTGATTTTTCATTTGTTTTTAATTGTTCTTTCTCTACGTTGTCGCGATAGTGACCACCGCGTGAGTCTATACCTTAACCACACCGTAACATTTCTTTTTTTTTTTGACCATTTAAATAAATGAAAGATCTATCTTTTCTTGCTTCTTCTTCTTCACCAAGGAATCACCATCACCGCCTCCTACCACACCGCCACCCTCATCACCTCCCTCACCAACATCACTTCCCCAAGAAATGTGCTGCTATTTAAGCCCTCACACCCCTGCCTCCTCCCTCCACAGAACCACCACGGTTGCCACCCCCCCCCCCTCTCTCTCCTCTCAGGCAAACAACCACCACCACAACCACCGGCACCACCATCATCGACTTCACCACCATCACCTCCAACCTCCACCTCCACCTTACTGATTTGTCTCTCTCTCTACCTCTATCTCTCTATCAACCACACAGAAGCAGAAGCAGCGCAATAGCAGCGGGAAACCCACCATCGCCTCCGCTGCTCTAGGCGGTAAAACAGCCTCCACCACCACAGTTTCCTCTTTTCTCCACTTGTATCTCTCTCTCTCCCTCGTTCTCCTATCTGATCAGAACCCAGAAGAGGAAGAAACATAACAGTAGCAGAAAGCAGCAGCAGCCGCCACCTCCGACGCCGTGCCACCATGAATTCCGGCGACAAGCTTGGGCCCAACTGAACCGGCGTGACCCTGTCCTTCTTCTCTGTCTGTATGGACTCCATTAGGTCCGATTAGACTCCTAGTAGCATCACACAGAGCTGGAGAAGCCATTAAAGATGGCGGCGAGCATCATCGGCGGCGATTTTCGACGACTCGACCCGTCGCGTTCCTCTACGATTTCTCACATTTCTTGGCCTAGGTATGGCCTAAATCTTCTTCTAGGTTGTTTTTAATTATCAAAATCACGTTTTTATAGATTGAAATAGCATTTTGATCGGGTGAGATTGATGGGTTCATAGTTGGAGAGTTATCTTAAAAAAAGTGTCATTTTGTCAAACTATGGGGTTGTGAGTGTGTTGTATCAAAACTTTTGGGGGGCTAACCTCGCTACTCTTGTATACTAATATAAAATTATTTTCATAATAAGTTATTATTTTAATATTTATCATTCTCTTGTAAAATAAGCTAATAAAAGTACTACCTCCGTTTCGTCTGTTTCGTCCGCGTTTGACTTTTTAACCCGTAACTGAGTCACTTTGACTTGGTGATTTGGGCACCAAAACAATGTAATTTTTTAACAATTTTTTCATGGTATTTTAAAATAAACTTTCTTCTATAACACCATGCAAAGATTACTAAATTCTTGTATCGTTTTGCTAACCAAATCACCGGATGAAAGTAACCCAGTGAATAGTGACAAAAAGTGAAGTAAGCTGAAACAGGCGAAATAGAGGTAGTATTTGTTAAGAAATATTCTTATTTTAGTTATTTACTAAATTTCGCATTAGTTTCATACAGTTGTTTGGCAATAGTTCGTCAAAAAGTATATTTGTTTAAGTTAAATAGTGTCGTATTTCAAAATTAGTGTTTCTTTTAGCTAAAATAACTCTTTATTGAAACTACAATTCTCTTTATTAGATAAAATTACACTTCTCCTATTACGACTAGTATTATAATATTACTTTCAAGTATTAGTTTGATAAATATTTTATTATATTTAATACAAAGTTATCTCTATAATAACTCTAAGTATATGACTTAAAAACGGGTTTTAATTAGGAATTCTGAGAACTGAACTTAGTATCCGACCAGACGAGCATTATCTTATTTATAAATATTGTCGTTGTGACTATAGAACTGGTAATTGTTGACGACATGTTAGCAGACAAGGACTCCGACCATCCGTAAAAGCTATATGTGATAATCGCAGTTGAATAAGGTGAGACTACATGCTTAGCCTCGTCTGCCTAGCTCCTTTCATTTCATATTGCGATTTCTATTTTCTATCTCAAAATATACTTGTTATTATTTGTTTATACTTGTCAAATATTTGAACTGTTGGATACTGTTCTAGATAACTTTCACGCGATAATTAATAATTCGTTGATGATGCAAAGTGGAAAGGATTCGCATGTACCGGAACCAGTTCGGGTTTAATTCCCTGGGCACAGGTCCCTAAAATCATTACGGGTGATGACTCCCTGGGCTTTGGTCCCTAAAGATATGGCACTACGTGCACCCCGACTCCTTTCGCCGTAGGCTGGAGTACTGCTTCTAGTTACCACTCCTTTGATTGACACTCTTAGGAGGGTGTTGCAACACTTAAGGTCTAGAATGTCTGATGGGGTCACTAGTCTACCCGGGTACTGTGAAATGAATAAGTGATGACTCGACTGCCTTGTTGCCTTTATTATTCGGAGGCCCTTTGTCGGCATTATTATATCCGATTAACGCTTGGATTATTGATTTAGACTTATGTTTATACCGTTGCGAACTCTGAAACTGTTTTCATTCATACTCTGTCACTTTTACTTTATTTAACTTGTGTCCCAACAGTTTATGTTATCTTTCCTGTTTTACATGCTAAGGTGTAGCTTACTCAGTATTTATTGCTGACTTTCAAAACTGCGGTTCATGTTGTTTTCTTCCCACCGCGGGTCTATTAAGGAATAGAAGGGGCGCAAGACTCACCTAGACTGATAATGTCATGATTAGTTTCCAGTTTTGTTTTGTTGTTGTGTAATAATAAGCACCTTTTGTATAAGACTCTTTGTTTAATGTTTAATATTATGAGTTTTTGTTGTGGATTATATTGCTTTTGATCTCCGCCACTTCTATTAAGCATCGCCCTCCCGGTCTTGTCTCGAGCCGGATAAGGGGGTTGTTGCAATCCACGGGTGAACAGTGCTAATCACAAAACCCAGTAAAGGGGAAGGTTAAAGATAATACCGTCGCGTATTTGAGTGGCGTTGGAGCGATAGTAGTCCCGTGGTACTTTTTAAATGCGATAGCACTTCTTTCCATTGGAGTAGAAACTACTCACCTGCCTGCCCTCGCCGTCATGCTCGATGACCCTGCTTAGGGTGTAGATGCTCTTTTTATAAGCCACCTTGGGAATTTCCTCCCGTGTGGAGTCCTCCTTAGATTCTTCTTGCATCACCATACTCCGGCTGGTGACTGCCCCTTGACGTCCTCCCACTTGGGCAAGGGAGTTAACCGAAACGGTGCTGGAGTAGACTATCCGCCAATTATGTAAACCATACAGCCTCGGACAAATGTACCTCTTCTAGATCGAAGGGGTTCACCGAGGCAGGTATTGCGACCACCTTGTTTTTCTAAATGGCCTTCATAACCTGGTGGGCCGTGGAGGCTACCGCGTCGAAACGATGGATCCATGCCCGACCGATAATCATGTGGTAAGTGGTGTTGGCCTCGATAACATGAAATTTGGCAGAACACTTGATCTGGCCAATATAAATCCCCAATCGAATTCAGCCAACTGTCATTCTGGAGTCGCTTACGAAACCCATTAGTGGTGACGGCCTCTTAATAATCTTGTCTCGGGTAATTCCTGCTAACTCCAGGGTACTGAGAGGGATGACATTTATTGCAACTCCTCCATCAACAAAGGCCCTCTTGAACTCTACGTGGTTGATAGTGGCCGTTACGTACGGCGCCCCCTGATGATTGGCATCAGTCTTCTTGTCCGACTCATCAAACGTCATGCTCAAACTGCCTAGTCGCGCAGCCGTCACAACCTTTCCGTTGGAGATGACAGATTCCTCCCCATGGTCCTCAGCCACTCTCAAGATTTATTTTATCATCTCATGCCAGCAGTTACTTGAAAAAATCATCTCATCGAAGAATTTAACAAACTTGGCAGAGTCTTTCATTCGCTTAGCACGGCGAATCTTCCGTGTCGACACCGTAGTTTTCATCTTCATAAACTTCTGCGACCACTGGGGCCTCTGCATCCGCAACCTCCTCAAGGTCCGTAATCGATATCCTAGCTATCTCCTTTACTTTGGGCTCCTGCCTCGTGTGGGACGGCAGGGGTTTGTTGCGTACATCCTTGGTTGGCTCATCGACCACCAACTGGCCCTCCTTTATCTTCTTGTCTACCAACCACCGGAGCTTTTTGCACTCTCTGGTTGGGTGTAGTACCTGCCCGTGGCAATCGCACCACCTTGGATCCTGCAACTGATCTTTCGTGGGTTTGTGCTCCAGGGTCGGCAGGATCCCGTCTTTGCGCCACTCTTGCAAAGATCTATTGCATCCTCAATCGATAAGGGCAGAGGTGGTGCCTCCTGGGGCGCGGGACGTTGTTGTTTGTTGGGGGATGATACTGCATGGACACTGATATCTCGCGCCCGCTTGTAGTTGAAATTTCCCACTTTGAAGCTGGGGCTCGCCTGTGTTCGCTCGTTAGCGTACATCTTTTTCATCCTTTCCACCAGGGGCTCCACGTTCCTGGTGCTCTCCATCAGTATGGAAAAGGTAGGCATATTTAGGTTAATGAGCATACCTTTATATTCATCGCGCATGCCTTGAAGGCATATCTCCACCAGCCGACTTTCCAGGACATCGTCGACACACTCCAGGGACTTGGCCCTGAACCTTTTAATGAAGGGAACCCCCTCCTCGTCATGCCTCTGGTACATGCGTGAGAGGTGGATAGTGGTGACCTTTTCTTCAACTTGGAAGAATTTTGTGTAGAACTTCTTCACCATGTCTTCCCATGTATTGACGAATCCTGCTTACAGTGTCCTATACCACTTGTACGCAACAGCCCCCAGAGACTTGGGAAATTCGCGCATCAACAACCTGGTGTCTACTCCATGTGAGCCCATCATATCAACCAATCGCATCACATGGTCGTGTGCGTTCCCGTCTACTTCATCGAACTTCTCCCACTTGGGTGCTTTGTATCCAACAGGGTTGGGCATCAAGTAGATGTCCCGCGGAATGGGAGGCGCGCTCTCAACCTTTGGGATGACAGTATCTGCGAAACTCTGGTTCGCGATGATGCTGTCTATACGTTTTTCCAAGGCCGCAAAGCCCGGGATGTAGGGCATGCTTGGATCAAAGGGAGATGGTGGCGGGAGTGCATGGCTGCCTAAAGCCCCACTTGCGTGATAAGGCATCGCCGAGTATGATGTAGGGTTTCCCATTGTCATCAGGGAGGAACTCGTCGGGACGTTCGACGCCTGAGGCCCAAGGACGCCGGCAAAAGAGGATTGGGCGACAGACGTATGCACTATAGATGTGGTGGCCGCCACTGGTAGAGGCAACGGGACTGTCGATGGTGGGACTGAAGCCCCTCTAGTGGTGTTTTGGGAAAACATTCCTAAGATCGTCATGATTTGAGCAATCTGGGCAGAATGGGCCTGCATTATCTGGGCTTGACTCTGAATCGTGGCTTGGAGTGCCTCTAAATAGGGTCCGCTGCTGGTAGCTATCTGGGCACGAACATTGGTGTTAACAACGGTGTTGAGTGGTCCCTCATCCCTTGAGGTTTCCTCGTTGGAAGGGGACCGGTCACCATCACGAACGTTTCCATCGGAAGACATTGCTTCTGGTCGGTTTCGGAGGGTGAAAGCTCTGAAGATGAGTGTTCACGTCGGGTTCACCAAAATGTGCCCACTCAAATCCCTCGGAGAGATCCAAGTGTACACCTCAAGTAGAGAATAAGGACACAGAGAGATGTAGGGTGTGTGTAGGGAGAGGGTAAGCACTTGCAACTGAGAGAGAGAGAGACAGAGAGAGAGACAACTTAATGGCAGAGCTTCGGTAAGTCCAGAAGATCTCATGTAGCTGGGATGCACTAGGGATGAACTTATATCGCAACGGAGGGCTAACGATCATATATATAGTGGGGAAGTGACCGTTGTGAGGGGATTAATGCACCATAAATGTCGTCTTAATGGTAGCCCCCGTAACGGCACGTTCGACCGTATATATAGGAACCGTTAGACACCTGATCGTACATACCGGAGACCGTTATGAGGTCAAACCGGGTTTATAGGACTTGGTCATTAAGTCTCTCAAAGCAGTAACAAAGGGTCGCGCGCGAGCTTGGTTGTCGCACGCGCGCGACGGGCCTTACCCTCGCCTCCAAACCACTAAGTCCCTACGACTCCCGTGTTGGTACGCGATGGCCCTGCCTCGCAGCCTCCACGCGGAAAAGCATATGTAGTTATCCGGTGTGTATGGAGCAAAGCTGGGTGTGCTGGATTGCTGCCACGTGGCTGTGATCTCCCTGTCTGGAAAGTTGTATCTACAAGATGAAAGAGAATAAACAGAGTGGTAGATACTACTTCCGTTCCCTCTCTTTATAGCTAGTTTGACTTTTGTCACTATTTACTGGGCCACTTTAAGTTGGTGATTTGATTAGCAAAATGATGCAAGATTTCAATAATCTTTTTCATGGGGTTGTGATTTGATTAGCAAAACGATGGAAGAATTCGGTAATCTTTTTTATGGTATTATAGAGAATCTATAGCACAATGAAAAAGATAACCAAATTTTTGCATTGTTTATTAATAAAACAAAAACTCTAAACGGACAGAAAGTCCGACAGAAAATGGGACAGAATCTATGTGGCATATGCCACGTAGTTAGGCGAGTAATTGGGTTTAATTAGGAAGTTCAATTTAATCTCAGTAAAAACATAATTAACACAAACAAAACAATAAAATAAATAAAACAAAAGATGCAAGCTGCGGGAAACCCTAGTACCCTACTCACGTCTTCCCGCGTTTCATGCCATCACCGCCTCCTGTTACTCCATTGTTGAACTCGGTCTCTCTCTCTCTCTCTCCCCAACTGATCATCGTCTGTTTCTACTCTGTTTTTCGCAGTTTTTTGCCTGTGTTGCTGCCGTCTCTTCTAAGCCATCTTTGCTTAGTTTAAAGTAGCGTGATTGATAGAAATACAAAGACTTGCTGTACCCGGACAAGATGTCATCAGCAAGTTCGTCAGATAGACTTGGTACGTAATTGAATCTACGAATGTTACGTCGTTGCGTATGTCTGTCCATTTAAGATAGATTGAAGCTTGCACATGTTTGTATAGAGAGCCCCAAAAAAACTCATAGAAGTTGGGTTTCAATCAAAATGATGAAGTTGTTAAGGTTTTTGCTCTACTTAGATGAGTGAAAAAAGAGAATGTCAAATGAGTTGATTACTATTTGTAATCCCTTTTTCTCTGTTCCTGGTACTCCTCCTTCTCAACCCCAAATTTGTCACGTATCTCTTCCTTTCTTTCTATCAGCTCCTTAATTCAAATCTTGGAATCAGTGCACTATTAATCTTCCACAAATTAATATGCTAACTAACGGTTCGATGGTTTGTGCATAATAATGACGTTTTTTACAGGTTAGATTGCACGAACGATCAAATTACTAGACCGGACCGGTTAGGTGACTGGTCCATGACTCCATGGTTGAACTAAAATTAAGCTTTTTAATCCCTTTCCCCCAATCGGTAGTGATTTAAGAAACTAAATCTTTATGAGTACCTTTCTATTGAACTGTGTGTGTTCATAATGTAGTATACTTTGTTTGATGAATTTTTCTATATTTACAGGTAGCGACGATGAGTTTGATAATGAGATTAACGTCGATGATACTTTGGAGAGTAATGATACTGAAAAACATTTTATCGGAAAGATGTTCAACGACGCAGATGAAATGTTTTCGTACTACAAAACGTATGCACAACGGATAGGGTTCCCTGTGAAGCGTAGAACATCAAAGCAAGGAGCAGACGGTGTTATAAAATACGCCACATTTACTTGTGCTCGATCGGGCAAGTTAAGCCCCACGTCCAACAATCCCATAAATCCAGTTCCAATCATGAAAAACGGGTGTAAAGCCAATTTAGGTGGGCGTTTGAATGAAAGTGGGAGATGGGAAGTCAGCGTGTTACACCTCGGCCACAATCATAGTTTGAGTCCAAGCAAATCACGTTTTTTCTGGTGCAATCGACAAGTAGACTCATCTGCAAAGAGGCAACTGTTAATTAATGATGCTGCTGGAATACCACTCTATAAATCATTCAATTCTTTTGTAGTTGAAGCAGGTGGTCATGATAATGTCTCATTCTTGGAAAAAGATTGCAGAAATTTCATAGAAAAAGTGAGGCGATTGCAACTAGCAGAAGGCGATGCTTGTGCACTTCAGAATTATTTTCATAGGATGCAAAAGCATAACTCAGAATTCTACTACAGCATCGACTTGGATGAAGAAGGTCGATTGAAGAACGTTTTCTGGGAAGATGCAAGGAGTCGAGCAGCTTGTAAGGAATTCGGTGAGGTAATCACGTTCGATACAACATATTTAACTAATAAATATGATATGTCCTTTGCTCCCTTTGTTGGTGTGAACCACCATGGTCAATCCGTATTGCTAGGATGCGGTCTAGTTTCATCCGAGGATACCGAAACATTTACTTGGTTATTTCAAGAATGGCTTGCTTGTATGAATGAATCTGCACCAAATGGAATTATCACAGACCAAGACAAAGCTATGAAAAGAGCAATTGAAATTGTGTTTCCTAACACTCGACACAGGTGGTGCTTGTGGCATATCATGAAAAAAAGACATGAAAAATTAGGTAGATACAAGCAATATGAGCGCATAAATATAACATTGCAAAGTGTTGTATATGATTCACAATATACTGCTGAATTTGAGAAAGGTTGGGAAAATATGATTGAGATGTGTTGGATTGCATGAAAATGAGTGGTTAGGTAATTTATTTGATGAGAGACAGCGATGGGTCCCTTGCTTTGTGAAGGATACTTTTTGGGCAGGGATGTCAACGACACAAAGAAGTGAGAGCATGAATGCTTTCTTTGATGGCTATGTTCATTCAAAAACCACTCTTAAACAATTTGTGGAACAATATGATACTGCATTGGCCAGTAAAGTTGAAAAGGAGAAAAATGAAGATAATAGATCTGCTTCTAAGTTAGTTCCTTGTGTTACAAAAGCGTATATTGGAATTGAATTGCGAGCCCAAGAAGTATATACAATTTCAAAATTTCAGGAATTTCAAAAGGAACTGACAGGAAAAATGTATTGTGACTTACTTTCGTCAAAAGAAAGTGGCACAATTTCTGAATATGATGTGCAAGATGATATTGAAGCTGGGGAAGGAACAAAAAGAGTCGTCTTTAAAGTAACATTTGATAAAGACAAATGTGATGTGAAGTGCAGTTGCAGGAGATTTGAGTTTAGAGGCATTTTGTGTAGACACGCTCTGACAGTATTGATTAGGAATAATGTGTTGAAACTCCATGATAAATATATCTTGAAGAGATGGAGGAAAGATGTCAAGAGATGTCATACTAGGGTGAAGTCTACGTATGATAAGAGGAGTGATACAATTGAACAATCACGATGTAGCATGATGGTTAAATCATTTGCTGTCATAGCTGATGATGCTGCTGATGATCAACTGAGTTATGACTATGTCATGAGCCGGACATATAATGCTCCTAGTGAATTGTCAAAGATAAAGGCAAGTGCATTGACTAGTGTTTCCAAGGTCACTACGGAAGATGCACAAAAAATTCTCGATCCAGCAGTGAAAAGGAAAAAAGGTCGTCCACCATCCAAACGAAAGGAGTCCAAAGTTTGTAGTAAGCAGACGAAAAAGAGAAAGAAGAAAGAATGTCCAGTAAGAGAAATGACAAAGACTAGCAACTATGTTAACATGGAGGTAAACTAATTTATTCATTTATAAATATGTTCTTGAGAATTTGAGTTGAATACCAAGTAATTTGTATCTTGTAGGTTGGTAACCGATGTGGCACCCAAGTTTCAACGGAAAATAATTTTGATTTGGAGGTAAATAAAATGACATGTTAATTGTTTTAGTACATATCTTCAATATTATAAATTCATTATTAGATTATGCAGCAGATTGCTAGTGAAACAAACTTTTCAGCCCAAACTTATTATCCTTCTTGGGAGTCATGGCATTCTCTGATGTCACAGGTACACCTGTTCTCTATGCAAATACTCTGATATGTATACGGATGTATTATGCTTATAGATCATTTACAGGTTGACCATGACTATCCAGTTACACCGTCAAGTAACTATTATTCATATCCTCCTTATTCACTTACATTTCAGGTGACACAACATTGACTCGATGTTATGAAGTAATCATACAAGCGAAACAAATTCTCCTAACTTAAGATGCACTTTATTTTTCAGAATACTCAAATAGCGACGTCAGTAGTGCCTAATATGCTGTCGTTTTCTCTGAATGTTGGTACATGGAATTCTGCATCTTCTGCGTACAAGAGCAATTCTCCGATTGTACAATCACAACATGGAAACAATTTCTACAGTTATGAGGCAGTATGTTTTTTAGTTCTCTAATAAGAGTTCATCGTTTCTGAATAAAACTTTAATCTACAAGTTATTTTGAATCCAGTTCTCTAATTAGTTTTAACTTTTTATTCTTCCCCAGGCGCCTACTAAAAATAATGAGGAGATGAACACTTTCCCCAGTACAAGCAATTTTGAGATTGATGAAGATGGAAAACATTGACGCCGTGTTCAAATTTACTGCATGGTTTTCTTTGAAAATTGAAGACGATGGACCTATTCACAACGACATCGTTGTTTTCTTTTATTTTTTGAGATTCCAGTTCAAATTTAAACTAGATTTGAAGTTACTCGTTTCGATATTTATTGATCGACATGTTCACTGATATATCTACATTTTTCAAGGAAGTTGAATTGCACTCGATCAATATTTTGGCTGACCTTGCATAAAATAACTGATTTCATTGGTGCATAACTAGAATAAGAGCTTGAGTTCGCTAGAAAGCCCCGCGAATCTAGCTTCTAAAACACTTGACGGTGCGCGAATCGGATATTCTCACAAAGAGTTATGCCCGTTTCCGTCAAGTGCCGCAAGTGGGCTGTTCGTTCCGAAAAAACTCATTCTTTTTGTCAAGTTCGCCTACAATACCGATTTCATTGACGCGTAATTAGACTACAAGCTTGAGCTCTATAGAAAGGCCCGTGAATCTAGTTTCTTAAACACTTGACGCTGCGTGAATCGGATATTCTCACAAAATATTATTCCCGTTTTCCTTAAGTGCCGCAAGTGAGTTATTTATTCGGAAAAAAACCAATATTTTGGCGAACTTCTCATGAAAAACTGATTTCATGAGCGCATAACTAGTCTACGAGCTTGAGATCTCTAGAAAGGTCCGCGAATCTAGTTTCTAAAACACTTGACGGTGCGCGAATCGGATATTCTCACAAAGAGTTATGCCCGTTTTCGTCAAGTGCCGCAAATGGGCTGTTCGTTCGGAAAAAACTCATTCTTTTTGCCAAGTTCGCCTAAATACTGATTTCATTGACGCGTAATTAGACTAAAAGCTTGATCTCTATAGAAAGGCCCGTGAATCTAGTTTCTTAAACACTTGACGGTGCGCGAATCGGATATTCTCACAAAATATTATGCCCGTTTTCCTTAAGTGCCGCAAGTGAGTTGTTTATTCGAAAAAAAACCAATATTTTGGCGAACTTCTCATAAAAAACTGATTTCATGAGCGCATAACTAGACTACGAGATTGAGCTCTCTAGAAAGGTACGCGAATCTAGTTTCTAAAACACTTGACGGTGCGCGAATCGGATATTCTCACAAAGAGTTATGCCCGTTTTCGTCAAGTGCCGCATATGGGCTGTTCGTTCGGAAAAAACTCATTCTTTTTGCCAAGTTCGCCTAAAATACTGATTTCATTGGCGTGTAATTAGACTACAAGTTTGAGCTCTATAGAATGGCCCATGAATCTAGTTTCTAAAACACTTGACGGTGCGCGAATCGGATATTCTCACAAAAAATTATGCCCGTTTTCCTTAAGTGCCGCAAGTGAGTTGTTTATTTAGAAAAAAACCAATATTTTGGCGAACTTCTCATAAAAAACTGATTTCATGAGCTCATAACTAGACTACGAGATTGAGCTCTCTAGAAAGGTCGGCGAATCTAGTTTCTAAAACACTTGACGGTGCACGAATCGGGTATTCTCACAAAGAATTATACCCGTTTTCGTCAAGTGCCGCAAGTGGGCTGTTCGTTCGGAAAAAACTCATTATTTTAGCCAAGTTCGCCTAAAATACTGATTTCATTGGCGCGTAATTAGACTTCAAGTTTGAGCTCTATAGAATGGCCCGTGAATCTAGTTTCTAAAACACTTGACGGTGCGAGAATCGGATATTCTCACAAAAAATTACGCCCGTTTTCCTTAAGTGCCGCAAGTGAGTTGCTTATTCGGAAAAAAACCAATATTTTGGCGAACTTCTCATAAAAAACTGATTTCATGAGCTCGTAACTAGACTACGAGATTGAGCTCTCTAGAAAGGTCGGCGAATCTAGTTTCTAAAACACTTGACGGTGCACGAATCGGGTATTTTCACAAAGAATTATGCCCGTTTCCGTCAAATGCCGTAAGTGAGTTGTTGATTTGGAAAAAACAATTAAGTGAACTGGGTTTCTAAAAAAATTAAAGAATGCAATATGATAATAAACTTAAGTGATCCAAACGAGAATTAATAAGTTCCGTACCGTACTCAAACTATCCTGCCCATCTTTTATTTTAAGATTTTCATTAATTGATAATTATCTATCTAATTAGAAGCAAAAACTCATCAAAACTCATCTTCATGATGTGGCACAAGCCACGTAAGATTCTGTCGGCAATTCTGTCAAGCATTCTGTCCGTCTAGCACTTCTCTTAATAAAATCACCGTGTTAGTGTTAAAGTAATTCGGTTACGGAGAAAAAAGTCAAAATAAAAAAGAAAGTGAGGGAATCGAGAAATTACCAAACGTGCACTAAATAAAAAGTTGCAAAAGTCTCTTCCTTTTCATTCGAGTTGACTTAGCAATCTTATCGCCACAGCTTCCAACTCTAGTCCCGGTTAACTTACCCGACATTCATGCATACATGTCACCGCAAAAACCACTGGTATTCATTGAAAACAAGCTGTCTCTTAAATTCTCTACCACATCAGACATAAATTCAATCAACTCTTTTTTGTCCTCTCTCCTCCCACCTTATGCCTTTATTCCGAAGAGCCTCATGCCCTTAGCTGTATCATGCCTGTGTCCTCAAAACCATTAATCACTTAGAGCTTGTTTGGTGTCCGTTTAAAAACAAGAAAAATATTGGAAAAAAACATACCGAAAAAACACGTTTAACAACAGAATTAAAAGACTGTTTGGTATCCGTTTATAAACAGTGTTTAAAATCAAAAACACGTTTGACAACATTACTAAATTGCAATGTTAATTTGCTTAAATATCATTTTTACGTACAATACCGACATATACTTGATATTTGTTGCATCAAATCATAGTTGAACTGTCTTTCAATACCAATAGTATGAACAAAACACAAAAAAACACTACATTTGCTTTTTTTAAACAGCTGTTTTTCAGCATGTTTTTGTTTTTAAACAGGCAAAAAAACAGGTGTACCAAATGGATTTAGAAAAACAACCCTGTTTTTTTTATTAAAAACAGGGATGCCAAACATGCACTTACAGCTTCCTGTGAAACCTCTACGCGTTATCAACTTGTTCCTCTACTCACTCTCCCGCTGTTGTTCCTCCTATAAATACGTCTTTCAAAGATATAGACATATCCAACACAACCATTAACATTAACAATTCATCCTCTCTCAACGAACAAAACTCAACCATGATTTCCCTTCTTCGTTGCACTTGTTTCTCTCTTATCCTACTCGCTATCCTCTGTTTCACCTCTGAAGCGAGGCGACTCACCGTGTCGTCAACTCAGGACCAGGGACCCGTTCTCTTCAAGTACCACAACGGCCCTCTCCTCACCGGCAACATTTCCATCAACCTCATTTGGTACGGCAAGTTCAAGCCTTCCCAGCGCGCCATTGTATCCGATTTCGTCCTTTCCCTCACTTCGAAACCTAGAAACAACCAACCATCGGTCGCCACGTGGTGGAAGGCAACCGAGAAATACTATCACCTGATCAAAACCCATCAGAAGAAGAAGTCATCGTCTCCATTGGCCCTCACCGTAGGGAAAAAACACATCCTCGACGAGAAGTACTCGCTGGGGAAGTCTCTCACTAGTCATCAGATCCAACGGCTGGCGTCGAGGGGTGAACAAAAGAACGCCATCAACGTGGTTTTGACGTCGTCCGATGTAGTCGTGGATGGGTTCTGTTCGAGCAGGTGCGGGACCCACGGGTCGTTGAGCTCTACTACTGCCCGTGTCAAGGGGAAGAATTACAAGTTTGCCTATATATGGGTTGGCAACTCGGTGACTCAGTGCCCTGGTCAATGCGCCTGGCCTTTCCACCAGCCGATTTTTGGACCACAGAGCCCGCCTTTGGTTGCACCCAACAACGACGTGGGCTTGGACGGGATGGTCATCAACTTAGCCAGCCTTTTGGCTGGGACCGCGACGAACCCTTTTGGAAATGGGTACTACCAGGGAGATGCCGATGCATCACTAGAGGCTGCATCGGCTTGTCCTGGGGTTTATGCGAAGGGGGCGTACCCTGGCTATCCTGGGGACCTTTTGGTTGACCCTACGAGTGGCGCCAGCTACAATGCGCATGGGGTGAATGGGAGGAAGTATGTTCTTCCGGCGTTGTTTGATCCTTCCTCATCAACTTGCTCCACATTGGTTTGATCGAAAACAATGTTCGTTAAGAGACGTTTGTAAACAATGTGTAGTTATTCGTTTGTAGTTCAAAATTCTTTGATTCAATTTTTGTTTCATTTTGTTTTTTTACAAAAGTAATTACAATATTTCAATGCTGATCAGTGGCTTATTCGTGCAACACATTGTGGGTAGAAAAGATTTGTTATGTTCACAGAATCACAGATGCTTACATTTTAGCGATCTTTCAAATAACATAATTTCGTTGTGTATATATATATTCTGAGCATCATTTAGTGCTCATCTTTCTGAATTATTATTACTATACTTCTTTATGCTAATACAGTTAGCGAGCTTGCACTTTGAGTCCACACTAAAGAGATAAAAATATGCCTCAATCCAGACAGTGGTGGCCGAAAAGGTTGAATCAGAGGAACAAAATGTGAAAGAACATTCATAGGGAATGATAATGGAAAGAATTCGTCACAGTTATTATTAAGCTTAATTACTTAATGCATACCACAGTTTGTCAAAATTATCACATTGCAACACCCAATTCTAGAACTAGCTGATTGCATCCCCCATTTGCAAAAATACGTCAATGTGAAACTGGGACTGAAATTTCGTCGCAAAATTAACGTACTCGAAGGGCATTATCTCAAACAATGTGATGTGATTGTATCATAGAGGATGTGCACTTTATGAAAATACATTCGTCGGGTTCGAATGATTGAATTATGTTCCCAGTTTGACATTGATGTATCTTTTGCATATGAGAGATGCAATCAGTTAGTTTTAGAACTGGAGTTTGCAATGTGATAGTTTCGACATATTGAGAGTGTGCATTAAGTAATTAAGCCTTATTATTATGATACTTCTTTATGCTAAACACGACATGACGACAATTAGCGAGCCTGTACTTGAGTCCACAATAAACAGCGTCCACTCAAACAAAAATATGCCCCAATCCAAGCATTGATGGCCCAAAAAGGTTGATTCAGATGAATCAAATTAAAAAGAATACATTACACAAGGGAATAATAATGGAAAAAAAGGTGCCTAGGCTCTTTTGTCAAGTCTTCAAGAAAATATGAGAAAAATACAGATGTTTGAGCCCGGGTTCGAACTAGGGACCTCTAAGTGTGTTTACCGACTACACCACCCAGACAACTCTGATTTGTATGATAGCACATATTTTGTTATTTAATCCGTTTTTTCTCTATCTTTCATGTTTGACTTTTTGATCCGGTTATTTGGAAAGTAAGACGATGTAATTTTTGAATATTTTTCATGGTGTTGTAGAGTAAAGTTTACTCAACAACTATTGGGTTTTGAAGTAGGTAACGCAGCGGAATAACAAAAAATTTAATTCCTACTTCAATGCACACCACGGATCGTCAGGAGGAGACATCATAACATGATAAGAGACATAGTGTTGTGTACCTTTTGATTTGTGAGATCACACGAAGAATGATGTCCTTGTCTCTACGGTTGATCCACGTCTAGAGGTGAGATCTAGATTCTTCCTTCAAACAAGAGCTAGCTTGAACCCGGTGGAAGAGGGAAGAAGATCAAAGCAACAAAGGAACAAGAGGAGGATCGGCCTCCTCTTTGAGCCGACGGGAAGGGGCGGACGGGCTAGGGTTTCGGCCCTAGCTTTGTCTTGCTCTCTCTTTTGCTCTCTCCCACTCACTTTGTTATGTCTAATAACATTAGTGTGGTAAGGAAGCTAAAGCCTCTTTATATACTCCAACAACTCCGTGTTGTTTCCATAAAAGAGTTTCCTAATTCTAGATGAACTAGAACGATTCCCTTCCTTGCAAATTAGTCCTAATAAGTTTGCAAGATGTTGCACAATGATCCTTCTATTAATTAATCAATATTAATTAATCACAAATCTAACTCTACTCTATTTGACGTGTGACCCCATAGGTTTCTATATAGTTGGTAGTAACTTTCACTAACATGGAGCGGTGTCTAGCAACACATCCATGCCACCCAACCAATAGAAATAGTCAGTGATCCCGACAAACCTCTTGTGCCCAATATGTCATATTGCACTATCCCTTTGTCTTCATATCCGGATTGGACACGAGACATACATCGTCACACTCGTATATCCAATCCATAGTTCCTCGATCCTGGGAATATGCTTATGCTTGCAGATAACATCAATATCTCTATATTGATTTATCTGAGTCTGGCTAGACATTCAATAAGCCACATCCCTCGAGTGGCCGTGGATATTTACCCCCATTATGTGGGAGGGACAAATCCTATCTACATCACTACGATCTCTAAGCTTGCTTCCTATCACGCCCGATAGCCATCTTTATGATTACCCAGTTACGGTGTAACGTTTGATAACATCAAAGCGCAATATTCCACAACTAGAGTATATAGTGACTTCAAGTCTAAGGATTGCAATTATATTAGCACTACGAAAAGCGATTGTGACTTGACATAATCTAATGTATCCTTTTCGTTGTGGGTCAATCCAATATGCCATTACTCCTAATGCATACCCATGTGTTAGACTTGATATCTCCATATCAATCTACCCACATACTAGTCTATATTTGATCGTCCTATTAATCAATATAGTGGACTAGGGATATTTAAGATAAACAACACATTTTATCTAAGGACTTCATTATATTAAATATCACAATATATAATAAATGAATATTCTAGCCAAAAACAATGTTCATACTAAATCTACGATTGCCTCTAGGGCATCTATTCCAACAGTCTCCCACTTGCACTAGAGCCAATCTGGTGCATCTCGTATGCCTATAGATCTGGCGTGCCCTTCATGCTTTCTCTGCGCAAGAGGTTTCATGAGCGGATCTGAAACATTGTCATCCGTTGGAATCTTGCACATCTTCACATCTCCTCGATCGGTCATATCACGAATAAGATGGAATCTCCTAAGCTCATGCTTTGATTTCTGGTGTGATCTTGGTTCCTTGGCCTGTGCGATTGCCCCAGAGTTTTCACAGTACAACTCTATGGGATCCACGATGCTAGGGACCACACCGAGCTCAGTGATAAACTTCTTTATCCAAACTGCCTCTTTCGCTGCTTCCACAGCAGCAATGTACTCAGCTTCTGTTGTAGAATCAGCAATTGTACCTTGCTTGGAACTCTTCCAGCTTACAGCTCCTCCATTCAGGCAAAACACGTATCCAGATTGCGATCTGTAGTCATCTTTGTCGGTTTGGAAGCTTGCATCAGTGTAACCCTTTACACTTAGCTCTTCCTTAGCTCCAAATATCAAGAACACATCCTTAGTTCTTCTCAAGTACTTTAGGATGTTCTTGAAAGCAATCCAGTGACTTTCACCCGGATTGGACTGGTATTTGCTCACCACACTCAACGCGTATGATACGTCTGGTCTAATACATAACATGGCGTACATGATGGATCCTATGGCCGAAGCATAGGGTATCCTACTCTTGCGGTCCTTCTCAATCTCATTGGAGGGACAGTCATTCTTAGAAAGAGTGACTCCATACGACATGGGCAAGAATCCCTTCTTGGAATCTTGCATGTTGAACCTTTTCAACACCTTGTCTATATATGTACTTTGACTTAGCAACCTTCTAGATCTATACCTATAGATCTTTATACCAAGTATATAGGTTGCGTCTCCTAAGTCCTTCATTGCAAAGCACTTTCCTAGCCAATCTTTAACAGATTGCAAAGTAGGAATATCATTGCCAATGATTAGTATGTCATCCACATACAAGACCAGAAATACTACAGAGCTCCCACTAACCTTCTTGTAAACACAAGGCTCATCTTCGTTCTTGATGAAGCCAAACTCTTTGACTCCATCATCAAAACTTCGATTCCAATTCCTAGAGGCTTGCTTTAATCCATAAATGGATCTTTGCAGCTTACATACTTTATTGGCATTCTATGGATCCTCAAAACCCTCCGGTTGTGTCATGTACACATCCTCGAGGAGGTTTCCATAAAGGAACGTTGTTTTGACATCCATTTGCCAAATATCATAGTCGTAGTATGCTGCAACAGCAAGTAGGATTCGAATGGATTTAGTCATGGCGACTGGTGAAAAGGTCTCATCATAGTCAATACCATGAATCTGTCTATACCCTTTGGCTACCAATCGCCCCTTATAGGCAACTACCTTGCCATTCATGTTGGTCTTCTTCTTGAAGACCCATTTGCACCCTATGGGGCGAGCCCCTTCGGGTGGTTCCACCAAAGTCTATACTTTGTTGGTGTACATGGAATCCATTTCAGATCTCATGGCTTCTAGCCACTTCTTAGAGTCTGGGCCTTTCATGGCCTCTCCGTAGGTCGCAGGCTCATCATCTATGAGTGGTACGTCATCGGGCTCGGTCATGAGGAGTCCATACCTCTCTGGCTCATGACACACTCTTCCTGATCTACGGAGTTCCTGTGTTACCTGAACAGGTTCTTCCACAACTACTGCGGTTCCTGCTCATGTTCCATCATCGGTTCAGTGATTTGTGGTTCTTGAATCTCTTCAAGTTCTACAGCCCTCCCACTTGATTCTTTAGAGACAAACTCTCTTTCTAGAAACACGCCGGTCCGAGCAACAAACACTTTGTTCTCGATGGGATTGTAGAAATAATATCCTTTAGTTTCCTTAGGATATCCAACAAATTTACACTTATCCGCTTTGGGCCCGAGCTTGTCTGTTTGTAAACATTTTACATAGACATCGCAGCCCGAAATCCTCATAAACGACACTACGGGACGCTTCCCAGTCCATATCTCATATGGTGTCTTCATGACTGACTTGGATGGAACACGGTTAATGGTAAAAGCTGTCGTCATTAGAGCATGTCCCCCAAAGGATATCGGAAGATCTGTTTGAGACATCATAGATCGCACCATATCTAATAGAGTGCGATTCCTCCTTTCGGACACGCCATTCCATTGTGGCGTTTCCGGGTGGAGTGAGATGGGATACTATCCCACACTCCCTAAGATACTCATTAAACTCTTGGCTTAAGTATTCTCCTCCACGATCCGATCGTAGAGCCTTAATACTTTTGCCAAGTTGCTTCTCTACTTCATTCTTGAATTCCTTGAACAATTCAAAGGATTCGTATTTGGTCTTCATAAGGTATACAAATCCATATCTACTGAAATCATCAGTGAATGTGATGAAGTAGGTATAACCACCTCTGGCCGGCGTGGGGAATGGTCCACATACATCGGTATGTATGAGTGCCAATAACTCACTAATCCTTTCACCTTTCTTATTGAAAGGGGACTTTGTCATTTTTCCTAATAAACAAGATTCACATGTCTCATGTGATTCCAAATTAAATGAGTCTAGAAGTCCATCCTTATGGAATCTAGATATGCATTTCTCATTTATATGGCCTAAACGACAGTGTCATAGATATGTAGGATTTAAATCATTAGTTTTAATCCTTTTAGTATTTATGTTATAGATTGGACTATTTAGATCAAGGATATACAATCCAGTAGACAAATGCGCACTACAATAGTGCATACTATCAAAATAAATGGAGCAACACTTGTCCTTTATTGAAATAGAAAAACCCTTCGAGAAACGGAAATAATGTTTCTGCTCATAGCAGGCACATAATAGCAATTGTCTAATTCTAAAATAAGTCCAGAAGGCAAAGATAGCTCATAAACGCCTACAGCTAATGCAGCAACTCTTGCTCCATTCCCGACGCGCAGGTCTATCTCCCCTTTACTCAATCTTCTACTTTTTTTCAAATCCTGCACATTACGACAAATGTGAGAACCACATCCGGTATCCAATACCCAAGATGAAGAAATAGAAAGATTGACGTCTATAACATAAATACCTGGTGGTGGTGAAATCACTATTCCAAGCTTCTTATCCTCCAGATATTTAGGGCAATTCCTCCTCCAGTGACCCGGCTGGCTGCAGTAGTGACACTCACCCTTAGCCACGCCTCCACTAGGCTTCAGGGCTTCCTTGGATTTTGCAACTTTCTTGCGCTTTCCTTTTGAAGTAGAGGCAACTGACTTGCCCTTATTCTTATGCACCATCATTATGGCCTTGGCCTTGCCTTTGTTGACGCTCTGTTCCGCTGTCTTTAGCATGTTCAATAAGACAGGCAGAGTCTTACTGATCTCGTTCATATTATAGTTCATGATGAACTGATTATAACTGTCAGGCAACGACTGCAAGACAATACCAGTAGCCAAATATTGGGCCCAATGGGAACCCCAGTCTCTCAAGGTTCTCTATGTACCCGATCATTCGGAGCTCTCCCCTCTGCAAGAATACTCTTGAATAATGCTTTAGACACCTCATAGCGTTCATGCCTAGCCTGTTCCTGAAAAAATTGTTTCAAGTGTATGTTCATATCATACGCTTCCATATTCTCATGCTGCTTATGAAGCTCAGGAGTCATGGTGCATAGCATGAGGCAAGTCACGTCATTAGAATCATCAATATGTTTCTGACGTGCCCTCACTTCCGCTAGAAGAGACTCGTCTTGTGGTGGTGCTGGAATTCGAGTGTCCAAGACGTACAACTTTTTTTCTTTCTTAAGGACAATCCTTACCAGTCAAGGAAATTTGTTCCAGACAGTTTATCCTTCTCAAGGACAGATTGTAGGGATGAAGTCGATGCGTTGTTGTTTGCCATTTGGAATTCTACAAAATGAGAAATGTGCAATTTTAGTATTTTGAACAATTTAACTATATTTAATAATGGCTAGATCATCAAATATAGCTCCCACTATTTTTCTGGGATTAATATCCCTCACCATTAATGCGAAAAATATCATTATTTTTTCTAGTAGGTCCAAGATCCCTTTTTCACTTCTTCTTGAGCTTGCTTTGGCAAGTCACCCAAGAATAGGTTATTTAGGTAGGAACCATTCCAATTGCATCCTATGCAACTCTTGGTCCAATTAGGTGAATAACTCTTTTATTCTTTATCACATGGATAACCCCTAATTTTCATGCCTCTAGGCTCATCAATCCAATTGATTCTTGCCTAGTTGCGTCCAACCTCTTACTTCAACATACACACATTACTAGCTTGTGTCGTCCGCAACACACCATGGTAAATTAAAATCGCCTTACTTTGGCAAGCCCGAATTTTAATAAACCCTGATCATGAAGGGTGTTTTGGCAAGAGAAGGCAAAACGCAATATTTAATTTAGAGACTTTTCTTTTAATTTGTTTGGTTGATCTTATCAACATTGTCTACTTATTTGGATCGGGCTATCCACAAATAAAAGACCAACCTTGTTTATTATTATCTTGTTATTGTTTTCGCTAGTATCGCCATACACACAAAATTAAATAACAAGGCATGAATAATAAACATCCACAAACATAAAAAGAAATGTGGCATGGATATTATCAAGCCAATGATAATATCCAATTGCCCTAAAGTGTCAAGCTCATCTCCATGTGCTCTACCATAGCTGTGCGCCTAGGTATGTCTTCTTTGTCTCTTGGCTCCTTTGGTTCTCCGGTTTTCTTCTCCATGCTCTTGGCTATCATCTAAATATTTCTAATTCTAGCCTAACATCTAGAATAAATAAATAACAAAAGTCTCACATGTTGAGGAGAAAAAGACGACTCGCAGGCCGTAAAACCTAATTAATTATTGCATTAATTTGATCAGCTCGCAGGCCGTAAACCAAACCACAAAGCAATAAACATCCACAATCCTAGGCCATATCCATCCACCATGCAATAAAGCACATAATACAGTTAAAACCAATTTTTTTAACGGGCTTGTTTTAATTTTAATGAAATTGGGTATTAGGGATACAACGGTCCAAGGGGTTCAAGCCAACAAGGGGCCCGAACCCCTAGGACCGCCGTCACCACAAGGCCCGACCCTAGGCCGGTCGGCCCATTGGCCCGCGGCCTTTGCTTGGCGCGCAAGGGAGGGGGCGGACGGCTAGGGTTTCGGCCCTAGTCTTCCTTCCCTCTTCATTGTTGCCCAAGCAAGGTTGTTTCCTTATGGATTTAATTCCATAAATTTATTTCCATAATTGAAAACCCCTTTTCAATCATGTGCCCATGAACCCTAATTTTTCGTTGTGGGGCAATCGAGTATGCCATTACTCCTAATGCATACCCATGTGTTAGACTTGATATCTCCATATCAATCTACCCACATACTAGTCTATATTTGATTGTCCTATTAATCAATATAGTGGACTAGGGATATTTAAGATAAACAACACATTTTATCTAAGGACTTCATTATATTAAATATCACAATATATAATAAATAAATATTCTAGCCAAAAACAATGTTCATACTAAATCTACGATTTCCTCTAGGGCATCTATCCCAACAACAACACCTTGAAAAGTTTACCAAATTCTTGCATCGTTTTACTAATCAAATCACCGAACTAAAGTGACCCAGTGAATAGTGACAAAGTGTAAACTTGAAAGATAGAGAGAGAACAGATGAAGTAATATAGACCAGTGTATCATTTAATCAATATATATCACAACCCTGCAACTTGTATGTGCTAAATTTCTACTGCTCCAGTATTAACCCACAACCAACCTCGCCAAATACTGATAAAACACAATCAAACTTCTTGCAAGATTTCAAATGTTCGGGATATCGATCTCTACGATCATCGAAACGAGATAACAGTATAGTACTTAATCGAAAGAACTTGTCATTCCCTTGTTCTAATATCATGTTAAAAACTTCTTACACATTTCAACTTTTTATATCATACTAGACTCATTATTGTGTAGGTGATTTAGTTTGCCAAACTTTTTTGAGTCTCCCTATAAGTAAACATGGGTTAATTGCATTTTACCCCGTGGTTAGGGGTTTATGCATAAGACTCCCATGGAGGGTTCTAATTGTTCCAACTATGGTTTATCATTTTCCAGATCTACTTAGTTGTAAATAAAGGAAAACAACCCAAAACGAGAGGAGAACATATCTAAGAGAGAAGGAGAAGGAGGTGATGAATAAGAAAGAGAATGAGTAGGTATACGGGAAGAGGTCGACGTCCATGAAGCCGCTTTGTCCCTAAATTCGACGCCGCTCTAGCCGCTTCTTTTGGGGGAGGAAGAAGAAGGACGAGGAAGGAGAAGGAGGACGTCAGCCTCACCCACCTCCGCCACCATCTACTCCTCCGTCGCGACAGCCGCCATCAGTGACAGAGCCAGGATTCTGTAAGAGGGGAGGTATAACTGCGCAATGTAAATATTTTGGGGGTGCACTACTGCAATTTAATGAGGGACACAGTTGCAATTGTCAAAGGATTTTGTGAGTATTATAGTAGTTACTCAAAAGTTTAAGGGTGCACTTGCAAACCCGTCCCTCTATGTGGCTCTGCCACTGGCCGCCATCACCATCTCTCATATCTATGCGAGGTAGAGGACCCTAGACCTTTCTGTTCTTTCTCTTCTTTTTCTTCTTCTCCCTTCATCTTTCTCCAGTTTTGTTCTTCATATCCTTTTATTTTGTCTTAGTCTTCGAAAGAAAGATGGAAAGAATCTAGAGAAAGAGCATGTGAGTGACAAAACCGCAAAGAAGATGGATGGGTAAGGTGTTTAGAGCACCACATATAGGGATGACAATTTGTTTCCGTCCGATCCGAGATCCGGATGATCCGATCCAAATGGGTCAAGTCCGAATCCGATCCAATTTAAAATGGATCGGATATGGATTATGAAAGCAATATCTGAACGGATATGAATCCGAATTTGGATCATAGTGCATATTCGTTGGATATGCGATCCGATGCAATCCGATACTTTCTATTTTAAATGGATCGGATTTGAAGTTGTGAAGATGTTGTTAATTTAGAACTAAATATTATTTGACATAGTCGCAATTTTTATGTTTTTAGTTCTTTTGGGAATCCGACCCGAATCCGATCCGATTTGTGTCTTTTGGATCTTCGGATCGAATATGAATTTTGTACTTTAGATCCGATCCGAATTCGATCCGAATCCAGTGAAGATCCAATTGAATTTGGATCGGATTTGGATATATCATTCCAATTCGGATATGGATATGGGTGGATTTGATCCAAATCCGACCCGCTGTCTTCCCTAATCACATATTATTTACTTTGAGAGTGTCTAAGAATCTCTCATATATGTAAGGGTAGTTCAGTCATTTTGTAGATGTTTTAACAGAAATATCGTCCGATAACGGAACCAAAAGGGTTTTTTCTCTAATATTTAAAAGTCATGAGGGCCTTTTGCACAAAATCTTAACCACAAGGAGTAAAATACAATTAACCCAAGAAACATTTGGAGTCCAAGACTCCCCCACCTGAACAACTTCTAAAGTTTTCCCTTGCAAAATAGAAGGGGTGATTGGGCTGAAATGAGAAGAGACTAGACGAAGCAGTCATTGGATCATGAGTTAGTGGATACGGGCCCTAATAAGAGAGGCTTACTCTACTAATTCTATGGCTAACTTTGGGCTTTTATTTTTCGAGACCAAAAATGGAAAATATAAAAAACTGGGCTTCAGCTCTTCCATCATGACAAAGTCTGATATCCAATTTGGTGATATAAAAAGAAGGGTAGAGATAACGAGGGCGAAAAACTTGTCGACTAATTGAAATTTTGGAAATTAAAACAAACTTTTTTTTAGGGAAAAAACAAATATCTTTAATTTTTATTTTTGATTAAAAATCAGAATCCATAATTACAAGAAGCGTTAAAAAAGTCAGAATCAACAACCTAACAACATAAAAACCAGACACCACTAAGGAGAGGATAGGCCACAAGTCCACAACTAGCATTTTTTGCAGCTTTGTGTGCTAAACTGACTACCGAACGTAAGGTCTATGGAAATACTGCAAAACTTGAAACGAGTGGCTACATCCTTGATCTTCCCACATACGCGGCATCCAGGTAAACACGGCTGCTACTACTTTTGTGTAAAAGAGAGACAACAAAAACAAACTTAATGTTAATATACTACTATTTTTCTTTTTTTCAATCATCCTGACTTTTATCATTATTCACTGGATCACTTTGACTCGGTGATTTGAATAGCTAAATGATACAACTTTTTGTTAATTTTTGCATGGTATTGTACAGTAATAGTTGTTCTATAAAATGGTGAAAAAATTATCAAAAAATCGTATCGTTTTGCGATTAAAATCACCCTGTCAAAACGACTTAAATACGAGTCAAAAAAATCAAATGATGTGGAAGAGAAGAATCTGAGTGGTAACGTTCTTCTTGATTGTAGTGGCTCCTTTAAAGTAATCTACAATACTTCTACATTTTTTCGGATTACTAGTTCAAGAGATCGCATGTTAATAGCTAGTGCGCTCCTAGAAATCTATAATACTTCTATATTTTTTGGGTTGATTTCTCTTTAATCTTCAATAATTCAATAAAGTTGTTATGGGACAGCAAAAATTATATAAAAAGTTAAAAAAAATTATCTTTAACAAATGCACACAAAAAAACAATTATGTACCACTCCGTTCTCTCTCTTCCTACCCCTTTCTATTTTCGTCTGTTCCCTCTCTTGCTACTCTTTTCCTCATTTGGCAAGTTTTTTGATGCAGAAAGACCATTTTGCCCTCAAAAAGTACCCCCACTAACCTTATCTAAGAGCATCTCCAGTACTAAGAGGAAAAAATTAGGTAAATTATGGCAAAAAGTATTCTTTTACATAACAAATAATGGAGATTTCAAAAGTCTTCTCCAGTAGTGATTATGTAAATAATATGTATTAGTATTTTTAAATTATTTTATATTAGAAATGTGGACACATGGAGAGAAAATAGTGGAAGTTGGTGAAAAATTTATGAACATGTTCTTACCCACAAAAATAGGGGAAGAAGATGTTTTGACATAACAAAAAATCATCGCCAAGTTTGGCGAAGTGGATACATAATTTGTGTTTTACCTATAAAGATACATAAGCTATTGGAGCCCGATTTTTAACAAATTATTTATAATATACCTAACAAAACTGGTTTACATAATAATCTATTGGAGAGGCTCTAACCCCACCACTATCTCACACATTTCAATTACTACCGCACATTTGAGAGGGATAAATGAAAACAGAATAGAGAGAGATGTTTATCCACAGTTCCACACCATCACCAAACCCTAGAGGGCTTCACCTCCTCAGATTCTTCCTCTACCAGTAATCCACGCCGAATAAATCAAAAGATGAGGAAGAAGTGGTGGGTTGAAGGAAAGGAAGCATCTCCCGTCGTCGTCTCCCTCCCGTCGCCGCCGTCGTCCTCCCTCCTGTTTCCGCCGCCGTCGTCATCTCCCTCCCGTCGTCTCCAAAGAAGCAGATCGGTGCATCTACATCTCCCTTTGTCTTTCTCTGTTCGCCTTCGTTCCCTTCGATCTCTTCGCCTCCTCCTCTTCTCCTCTTCCTCCTTCTTCTTCTTCCTTCTCTGTAAATTATCGATTCTCTTGGTTGTTGAATATGTAACTTCGTGTCGATTCTCCTGGTTGTTGAATATGTAACTTTGTTTAAACATTGTTTGGATGTGTAATTTAATCAGTTATCCTCCTGATAGACTGGTGGTGGTGGTGGTGTTTGTTGTTATCAAAGCAGAGAGACGAGGAGAGAGATAGAAGAGAGAGAGGGAAGAGGACAGGGAGATAATTTTTGTGAAAGTACAAGGGTAAAATAGTCAAACGTGCATTTCTCTTAATATTCGTGCCCTCTCCAAGAGGAAGGAAGAGAGGGAACGGACTGGTAGTTGGGAAGATGTTGTGCGGGTAGTAGAAGGCTAGAAGCAATCCCAAAATGACCATAACTAGGCGTTGCACTATGTTTTGCCACCCCTATGCCAGGAAGTGAATAGATGACCGAAATTGAAAGATTCATAGCGTTCCCTCTGTTCCTTCCTATTTTTATTTTTACCACTATTTATTAGGTCACTTTGATCCGATGATTTGATTAATAAAATGGTGCAAAAATTTAATAATCTTTTCGAGGTATTGTAGAGTGAACTTTATTTTACAACACTACGAAAAAATTATTAAAAAATTGCATCTTTTTGCAGTCCAAATAACCGGGTCAAAGTGATCCGGTTACGGATAAAAAAGTCCGAGTGGAGAGGAAGAGAGGGAACTGACTAGTACTAATACTAGTTTAGCTCAAGGTTTTGCGGGAGGAGTTTATTTACTACTCAACGATTTTCTACAAAGATTTGGTTGGTAGGTGAGAGTCACTATCCAGGATATGCCAAGTACATTTACCAAAATCTCTCACTGAACAAGTGTCGGAGTAGCAAGAGAAACAACCTAAAGAAAGAGACCACCCACTCTATAAACTTTGGGTTGTTGAAACATTTGACGTATTATCATCACACTACAGTACGTATAATTGGACTTGTTAGGTGAGTCAATCGCATTGCTGGATTAAAAATAAAATGACCATTTTTATTAGCAATATGATATCACATTATGAAGAAAAAATAGAAAAGAATTATTAAAAGATTATGAGTTCATCAACTAATCACTGCTCTTACTGTGCGGGTCCCTTTTTTTTCTTTTTTTTTTTTGAGAAATGCGGCAATTTATTGTCTTTTGAGATTAACATAGTGTAGTGAGTGAAATAAAATGATAACTTATCATTTCTGCATCAATTTTCAGCTAAATAAATCTAAGTGAGACTTTTTGATTCATAGGCTTGGTTTTTAAAATGATTTTGTAGCCTCGTACAAGCGCACTAATTGAATTGCTGGATTTCGATATGCTTACAGGGCCAAAATTGGTTGTTTTCAAGCGATCAGAGGGGTTTGACAGGAAGATCAGTTATTTCTAGCTCTCCTTATTAATGCTCAGGATGCCTTTAACACGGACTCCTATAAATATGATTGCATCGTCATGTAAGACTTGTATGTTCCCCACTTATTGTATGTAGACGAATACATGCTTTTCCTCAAAATACCAAAAGGTCCATAGAGGCAAAAGGGTCATGGCATGGAACCTAGAAATACGGGTGTAAAGAAAATTGAATAAACTGGTTCAATGATCCGTACCCAACTGGACGTTGTGGTTTTGGACGACGTTTATGCTATATTAGTTTATGAACGATTCAATTTTTTTCGGATGACCTTCTAATCGCCTCCATATTGTTAACTAATCACACTGGAATGTACGAAAGAAAAATGGTGCGTAAGTAATATATTTTTATTAATACTTTATAATCTATAAATCTATGCCTCAAACCAATAGCTCAGTCAAATTGATCTTGATTGATCTTAATCTTCTCAATTTGTCTCAGGTCCATGTGTATCTGAAATGCTGATTCTGGAAGCTCTCTATGTCTTTTGAGCTTATTTATTATTTAACTTCAGATTTTTTTGACATATTAGTATTAGTATAATCTGCATAAAGTTAGGAAAAAAGACTTAACTAGATCGAACCAAACGACAGTTATCTGTTCGGTTTATCCTTCCTTTTTTAGGGAAAAGCTCAATTTCATTAAGAATGGGTAGTAAATCCCATGAAATCAGACTGAAATACATTTGTTGCCCACTCAGCGACTTGAGAAAAATACAACATATCGTCTTTGACTAGGCCAGTTCTAGCAAAAGCATGAGCCAACTCATTCCCCTTTCTTCCTGCCCACGGTAAAGTGAAATTTTCAAAAGCTCGAGAAATGTTTTGGCAAATAACCACCAACAGCTTCAATTCTGCGAGAGAGTCTTGAGCCTTAAAAGCTTCCCTGCAGCCCCATCCCGAATCAAATCAATAGCTACCAAACATTCAGATTGAATTTCTACCGAGGAGAAGTGCATTTCGCACGCAAAGTTCATCCCATCTTCTTGTTGGGGAATTATTCATCAACTCCAGTTCCCGCCGCAACGGAAGCAAAAATTGCGCCACACGATCACACACTACACACACGCCATATAGGAGAAAAAAAACGATGAAACAAGAATTTAACGTGGTTCGGCAAAACCGCCTACATCCACAGGAGGAGGAGAATTTCACTATATCAATGAGGGAATACATCGTAGGGGAGAGACGGCTCAATCCGCGGACTACGTCGACGCGGTACTCTCATCCTCATGGCCTACAACCATGAAACCCTAACCTCACACATCCGCTCAAAGATATCTCTCACCAATCTCTCTCAACTCAGCTCAATTAGAAACAATAGCTAGCACCTCTATTTATACTAATATAGAGGAGGTGGAAAAGCCCACCAAGCCCTAGCCATCACCTCCTCAGAGATCACCTTCTCAGAGATCACCTCCCCAGAGGACAAATCATACGCATCGGGTACACCGATTCGTCTTGCGGAATTCGAGACAAAACCCAACAAACTCCACATTGGCTTGAATTCTGCAAGCGCCTAGCAAATTCCTCAGCCAACTCTGTCGTTGATGTCAACTCCGCCGCATCCGCCATGCTCCACCTGCATGGATCGCCATCGCACCTCTACCGAGATGCTCTGCACCCCCTCCTAGGGCATCGCCTCGCACCCCCGACACGGGTGCGTCCCAAAGCATGACACTTTGGGGAGTAGTGTGGCTCCATCTCTCCACCGGCTAGCTCATCACTGGAGAGTTCTCCACCAACCACGTCAAGTGCAAACGAGACTCCCTTCCTCTTCACTACTGCAGTAGTTTTCTTCATCATCGTTATCGTCACTTGAGCTCCATCTCGAACAACCTGGCAACTTCTGCATAGCCTGCACTATTTCCATGCTTCAGCGTCCTCACACGTCAACCACGTGTTTCTTCACGCCAGCCCTGAGTGCTTCTCCTTTCGCCGTTGCTTCTCCTGTTCGACTACACGCCTTCACCAAGACGTCTTGCAAAGCCACCACTTTGCGAACCCGCCGCGACTTACCTCTCTTCTTGCCTCGAGTTGCTCAAGAGTTATCGTCACACACGCTGAGATAACAGGACGCCTCCTCTGCCATGGCCTCATCAACTGCGTCCACCGCCTCGATCTCTGCCCCTGGAGCTTCTTGTGAATTTCCTTGCAATAGTTGCCACGTCCCTGACCAGACTCATCTGCAACTGTTGCGTCTCGTGCTCACAATCACACAAGGCCTATGCTTCTTGCCTATGTTGAACAACAGCTCCACCTGTCAACACACTCCAAAGCCTGCATAGGTTGCCAACCGAACGTTCAATTAGGAAAACGCCTCTAATTGACCCCACCTGATTGGACTTGAACTTGATTGACCCTGATCGTATCCCGTCGTCTTCGATCTCGCCCATCGATATCGATTGATGCCGATCTTCTCAATCTACTCAGAATCTAAAAATTCTGACTGTACCGATGAATCCGTAACGTCCAAAAACATAGGGTTAGACTCTTGACTCATCCAAATCCGATCTACAGGCACGCCGTAATCACCCGAACAAGTTTGGACCGTCGATTCACGTCGATACGCTGCCACGTCAGCAACCTGCAAATTCCATCAACTTTTTGCAGAATCTGACCTCTCCATCGCGTCCGGAGCGTCCAAAAACCTAGGGTTCACCTCCTGTTCGAGTCCAATCGGACTTACAGGCAGCTCTGAACATCCAAATCAATTTGAACCATCCGATCGCCACTGGAGTACTCGTAGCACCGTGCATGCGCTGCACCCAACAGCTTCTCCCAACTCACATGCATGTGACCCACAACACCTCCAGCCACGAACAAAAGGAAAAAAAATACCATCCTACTCTTTTTTTCTTTTGCTCGTTTTTTTTTCTTTTTCTTTTTTTTTTTTTTCAATTCTTCCCTTGTTTCTTCTTCATCCTTTCACATGCGTGCTCCACCCGGATCGTGAACCTGGCTCTGATACCACTTGTTGGGGAATTATTCATCAATTCCAATTCCCGCCACAACGGAAGCAAAAATTACGCCACACGATCACACACTACACACACGCCATATAGGAGAAGAAAAACGATAACACAAGAATTTTACGTGGTTCGGCAAAACCGCCTACATCCACGGGAGGAGGAGAATTTTACTATATCAATGAGGGAATACATCGTAGGGGAGAGACGGCTCAATCCGCGGACTACGTCGACGCGGTACTCTCATCCTCATGGCCTACAACCATGAAACCCTAACCTCACACATCCGCTCAAAGATATCTCTCACCAATCTCTCTCAACTCAGCTCAATTAGAAACAATAGCTAGCACCTCTATTTATACTAATATAGAGGAGGTGGAAAAGCCCACCAAGCCCTAGTCATCACCTCCTCAGAGATCACCTCCTCAGATGACAAATCAGACGCATCGGGTACACCGATTCGTCTTGCGGAATTCGAGACAAAACCCAACAACTATTATAGCTAACTAGCAAACCATCAGTGCATTGCACGGAATTATTCTTTTTGAAATAAAAGATCGAAATTCTTATGGAAAAAGTAATAAGTAGAATTTAGATACATATTCATTATGATACGGCTTTTTCGAGTGACCTTTAACTAACTTATATTCAAAATCTAGATGATGTGAAAAGTCAGGTTTGTAAAATTTTTCTTAAATAGTGTTTTTTTTTTTTGAGAAGTTGTTTTTTCGTCAATCGGGTTTGAACCCGGGACCTAATGCAGGGACTTCCAACTCTCTACCACTTGAGCTACCACCCTAGCTGCTATTGAGTAATTTAAGGATAATCTTTTTAGATGAAATGCACTTCTATTAATGCGAATAAGGGGGCACCGAACCCTAATTAAATATTTTTAGAGAAACTGAGTGGCCCATACCGAGTTACTACATAGCCATACATATTTGTTTGGAAGAGACAATCCAAACCTTGTAAACTCATGAACAACTTTCTTCGTGGAACGGTAGCTATAGGTAAAGAAAATTGCTTCAAAACGTCAGGAAAGTGATCTAATATCGCGGAGTATGTCTCTGTTTTCTGACCCGCCAACTTGTACCACTTTCTTGTTGTTGATAGCGCCGATAGCGCATTTAGCGTCTAAATCTATTATGAGTTGTCGCTTCCCACACTCAATCATCAAAAGAAGACCTACACGAATCGCCAATGTTTCGGCTTCAGGTGCCTAAGAGGCCGACGGTAATGGGGTTGCAATGCGGCGAGGAACCGTCCAGCACTATCCCTAAGGAGCAAACTACCACCAGCTAAAATCCACATTTGGATTCAAGGCCCCGTCGGTGTTGGCCTTGACGAAGCCGATGTCTAGCAGTCTCCAGCACCCCAAGCGAAGAACTGACACTTCATTGTCCCTAAGGACCCTCTTTTGTAACATAACCTTTGTAATTCTTCAATTTTCTAAAAAGTTTTAGTTATATTCTTTTAGAAAAAAAAAACTTAAATCTGTTTCATTTGGCCTTATGCGACTTTGTATATTTTTTTAAGTCACAAAATAAGTTACAAATTTCCCATTCTTAAACTTTTTTAGGTTACTTTGATTTCTTCTGTTTAGACTAAAAAACCCCTTTTTCTAACTACAACCTTTCTCACTTTATTCTCATAAAGTTTAAATTTTAGGAGATAAAATAGAAGATAAACAACAACCTTATTTCTAAAAGAGGTAACTAAGTTTTTTAGAAAATTCAATAATCGCACAGTAAGCAATCTTTATATATATATATATATATATATTTTTTGAAGGGATTTTTTCGAAAAAAGATAAAAAGTCACATAAATTAAATATAGAAATTGGGGGCTAAGTAGATTTTAGGAGTAATAGTAAGCAAAGTTGACGCGTCTTTAAAAAAAGATAAAAAGTTATCATGAAAAATGTTGCAAGGGAAAAGAATAAATTATAATTTTTTTATGACTTGAAAATGTACGGAAAATTACTTAAAATTAGACAAAGAAAAAAAGCATAAACGGATAGGGAGAGAAAAGTTAGAGAGGCGCAAGTAGTCCATTTACTTACGATCCATTGTATATGTCTCTATTATTTGACCTTTTTAAATTTCCGAGCAACTACTCCCTCTCTTTTCAATGACAGATTACTGAGCAATGACAGAGAGGGAGTAATTGAAAAGTTCTGTAGATTAATTTGAAAACAAAAGCAAAGAATGTTTGAAAAGTCTGTAACTGAAATTAAAAACAAACGCAATTAAAACTGAAAACATGGGGATATGCATTCGTAATAAATTGTGATATATGTTTAGTCAACCAACATCCGATCGTATCGTATAATTTGGATATAGAATTTTGTTAAAAAAATATTTTGATCTTCAGAATCTTAAGAATGCACATTTAAAGTTCTTTTGACAAAATAAATATTTTATTTGAAAATTTTATGATAAATCAGTTTCTGTAAACGTGTTTATAGTTTGTACATTTCTTTTATAAAAAAAACCGTCTAGTAAAATATAATTTTTTTCCTACTTTCAGCTTACATTTATCTTATCTCATTAGTCATTTTATAGATAACTCTAAAAACTAAGCAATAAGAAATTAGATATTTAGTAGGACTCTTTTTTTTTTCAAAGATATTTAGTAGAGATGGAGGAGCGTAAATATAAGTTATAACCGGAGTTGGTTTGTGAATGGGTGTCTGTAGAGAGACGTTTTTTTTATCACTACACGGGGAGGGTTTTAAAATAAGTGGACGAAGATATTTGCTGGGGGAATAAATTCAAAACTACAGGAAATTACGATAATCATAAAAATATAATTGATTTTATTGATTATCTTCAATCTTTAAACTCCGGATACGTAATCGTGATATTATTCAATATCCTCTAGCAAAATTTAACGGAAAGAAGTAACTCAGCAACATACAGTAATTTAGTGAAAAAAATGAACAAATTGAGATATTGATAGTGATGAGAACATTTAAGTGTGGTATAACAATATAGAAGAAATTATATTATCTCCCGAAAAAAGATCTAAACTAAAAGTTGCATTGTAACGAATTGAATGAGTAACAACTATATTTGTAATAAACCTGAAAGTTGATAAAGCGATGTTTCCCACAAAATAAACTTGTTTTCATGTAATTGCAATTTGCATGACTTAGCTATTAACATAATTTGACTTAATAAATATGTATTTCTTCCAAACACTATACATAAGGAGAGGTATCAAAGTAAAATTACTTATCTACCTAAAAAAAGTTAGAGATGTATAGTATAGAAGTAAAACTTCACATCCTCAAAATTAATGAACACTTAAATCTATTTCATAATCTTCAAAGTGTGAGAAATCATCTGTGAGCCATGAACATTGTTGAATTGCTCATTTTCTTTGATGTAAAAGTTCAACTACAATACAAAGTTGCGACCACAGCAATGCACGGGCTCTAAACCAGCAGTCATTTTCTCAGTAGTTTGCTCTGCGACAAAAGTTAAGACATACTTGTAGCGAGTAAGATATAAACGTTAATGGAATAATTGATTTTCTATATGCTACACATAGTAAGCTTCTTGTAAGACTTTGAAGCTTCATACGGATAGTACATACCTTAAATCAAAATAAAAATGAACAAATTTTATTAAACGCAACAATTTATTTTTTAAACTAATTGCAACAGATTTTTTTAGACTATACGCAACAGATCTTTTTATCTAATTGCAACAGATTTTCTTTTTAAACTAAAAGCAACATATTTTATTTTTTAACTACATGCAACATATGTACTTTATTTCTAGTAATCTCATCATAGAGACGTAGGCTAATTGACTATGCAGCAATTTGCATTTTCTAAAATAAATATGTGAAATATATTTCTCTGTGTGAAGAACACCAGACACGGTTTGCATTTTCGAATCAAATATGCATCAAGCTTGCTTGCCTGAAAGCTGAAAAGGGGACAAAGTAAAATAATAAGAAAATCACTGCATAAACAGAATATTCTAAACATTGATTAACAAACTTAATTCCCTTGTATGTTTATCCATCCGCATATAAGAAACACTAACTCGAAAAGTTTTCTTAAGTGCAATAATGCGTCTAAGGTCTCTCCACTTCTAGCTATGCACTTTTAGTACATCTGAAATATGGTAATTGATATTTCTACCTGACGATAACGCAAAATATGATAAAAAAAAACAAATCACTGAAGCCTGATTAAATATGCTAGGTTGAGAATTCACCAGAAATCAATTTGCTTTCTCTGTATCTTTTCTTCATCCAAAGTTCTTGTACCTTTTGGCTCACTTCATGTCACACAACGCAAAAAGAGGAATTAGAATAAAGCAGACTCTTACATTAGAACTAAACAAACATTTTTCTCTCAGAAAAGAACTAAACAAACCTTCTTAAGAGACCTTTCCCATGAAGAAAATTGGCTTTTTATGAGCAATAAGCTGATGATTGGAGGAGATATTAATAGGGTGGGGGATCGATTTCTTATAAGATTTGAAAAATTCAAATAGTTATCTTGTCACTATCTCCAAAAAAAATTCAAACAAAACAGAATTTGTTAAAGATAGATTTATTTGAAACTTAAATTATCTACTTAACAAAAACATATTATCCTTTCAGCTTTTTTTTTCACACAAGACATATTTTGTTGAAACCACATTTATTCGAAACTTACATTATCTACTTAACTAAAACAAATTTTTAAAATATATTCAGCCGGTTTTTTGTAATTGATGGGGCCGCCGTAGTTTTTTTTTGAATTGATGGATTCATTTATGAAAAGTGAGAAAAGGATAGGGGTTGTCGTTTATGGAAGTTTTTGCAAACGTTCGTTCTGCTATTATATATATAGATTTCGCCAGCAGTGGTGATCGGAGCTTGCGAATCCTCCGGTGTCTACCCTACACAAACTCACCTTCCTTGTTTCTCGACACGCAACCCAAACCCGTTGATACTCCGAACGAGTGCCAAGATGAGTAAGTGGTAATCATCACTGTGCCACTTGTCGGGGCTGTCCACCGTGACTCAGTTAGAGTGTACGCCGCCACCTTCTCTTCCGGTAAAACCCAAGTGGGTTACTTCTTTGAAAAAACCCAGGATCTCACTGCCTACTCCAAAGATAGCTTCAGCACTTCTTCTTGTTCCATTGAAAACTAAGTCGTTTTGACATCTCTAAATTGACCAGACTGTGGCTGTGAAAATTTTGCAGATTGCCGCATTTTTGTGCAGAAATACTTCAGCGATTAAGTCTTTGATTCCTCCTCCGTAGCTGCTGACGAAACTCAAGCCTATCCCGTAGTCCCAACATTTCTTAGTAACTGAACAATTCAGGAATAAATGATCTTCTGTTTCCATCTCCTCTTCGCAAAGCTTGCAAACTGGCGGCAAATTAATGCCCCTTTGTCTGATCCTCGTTGCCACTGGTAAGACGCCAAAGGGGGTAAATCATCTTCTTGGGGACCTTTTGCTTCCACATTTTCCTCAACCATTCCTTGTTTATTGGTCCCCCAGAGGAGGATGGTGCTCCTGTCATCAAGTCCCTCTGAAACCTGTAGCCCGACGATACTGAATATATTCCATCATTCGTTTGAGACCAGTAAAACTCATCTTCTCTAGGATTCAAGGTCAAAGTAATGGAACGGATCGTAGCAATGTCCGAGGGGAGAAAAAATAAATAATGTTTGTCGTCGTCCCAGTTTCTTGTCGCTAGATCGATGAACTCTTCTACTCTCATATTTTGTTCTCCAAGAGGAGTTTTAGAAAGGATTCTGAAAGTCCCAATTCTGGGCACCCAATTATCTTGAAAGGTTTTGATGCTCTTGACATCCCCCACCTTCCACGCAAGTCATTTTTTAATAAGCTCAGCACCTGCAAGAATGCCACGAAAAGCATAGGATACTTGACTATTTCCAGTAAGCTGATAGTTAAGAATGGACTCATCTCGATATTATTTTGCTCGAAAGACTCTGCTGACAAGGCTGATTCTGAGTATGACTCAAAGTTCTGCACTTGGTCTAACAGCTTGCTGAGGCAATGATTTATTTTTGTAGGATGTCACCAAGGCCTTGAAAGATCAGAAATGGATATTAGACAGTGGATGTTCCAGACATATGAGTGGAAAGAAGTCTCTCTTTACTGAAATTACAGAAAAATATGGAGGAACAATCACACTTTGTGACAAAGCAAAATGCAATATCATTGGTATAGGTAGTATTGGTAATGGTTCTACTAACTCTATCTTTGATGTTTATTTGGTAGATGGACTTAAGTATAATCTGCTTAGTATCTCTCAGTTATGTGATAAAGTTTATAAAGCTATATTTGACAAGGAGAAATGTGTGGTGCAAGATGAGAAATCTGGTGATTGCATACTCACTGCTCCTAGATCATATAATCTATATGTTATGAGTACTAACAGTGTTGCAGGTGACAAGCTAAAATGCCTCAAGGCCTTGAAGGAAGATTCAAAGCTTTGGCACAGAAAGCTTGGGCATATTAGTATACATACTTTGAATAAACTCATATCAAAGGATTTGGTAAGAGGCTTACCATCACAGAAATTTTCAGATGATGAGGTTTGCAAAGCATGTGTACAAGGTAAGCAAACCAGAAGCTCATTCAAGACAAATAACTTTGTAAGTACTTCTAGACCCTTAGAACTGTTGCATATGGACTTGTGTGGTCATATGAGAGTTCGAACCCCAAAAGGTAAGAGGTATATGCTTGTTATAATATATGATTATTCTAGATTTACTTGGGTGATGTTTATTAGAAACAAAACTGAAGCTTTATCTAAATTTTCTAGATTGTGCAAAGAGCTTCAAACTTTGAAAAATTTACCTGTTGCATCTATTAGAAGTGATCATGGTAGGGAGTTTGATCAACTTGACTTTGATTTGTTTTGTGCAAAGCATGGCATTTCACACAACTTTTTTGCACCCAGAACTCCACAGCAAAATGGAGTAGTTGAAAGGAAAAATAGGACACTTGAGGATATGTCTATAACCATGCTTCTTGAAAGTAATTTTCCAAAGTTACTGTGGGCAGAAGCTGTTAATACTGCCAATTATGTGCTGAATAGATGCTTGATTAGACCTGTTTTGAAAAAGACCCCTTATGAACTGTTTAAAGGTAGAAAGCCTACTGTTTCTTATTTTAAACCTTTTGGTTGTATCTGTTTTGTGCATAATAATGGTAGAGACAATCTTGAAAAGTTTGATGCTAGAAGTGATGAAGGTGTATTTCTTGAATACTCTCAAACTAGCAAAGCTTATAGAGTTTACAATAGAAAAACCAAGATTGTGGAAGAGAGTATTCATGTAATCTTTGATGAAAGTTGACACGATTCTTACGTGTATACGCAAGTGCACGGTCTAAGTAATAAAGATGAGTATTAAAACTCAGGTTATCGAACCCACAGGGACAGTCTCTAGATTATTGAGCTAAACGATTAATTTAGAGTTGAAGTAACCAGTAGGAAAAAGTTTTGATTTAAGAGTTCGTCACCCTCAAACAAGTGACTGAAATTAAATAAACGAACTAAACTAATATTTTTTATTATTTTCTGATTAATACGAATATGGAGAACACTAGATAGTTTTAGGGTCCCTAAGACATTTAGACGTTTTCGGACTATGATTCGAAACACTCTACCTACGTCCAGTTATACCGGGTCACACTCATTACGATCTTCTGTCGATCTCACGCAAATTTACGTTACATTCTACTTCGGGTCCTGTCGGTCCACCTCTGTCTACCGTTACGTTCTAGTCAGCTAGCCAGGTTCGCTCATCGGGTCATGTCGGTCCACCGATTAAGCTAATCCTAACTACGTCTAACTGAAACAACCCACTCACAGTCATTCAAGTCTCTATCTCCTGTCTCAAGAAACTACGAGAATGTCAACAACGTTCTTCACGAATCCGGGTTATGTTCACTGTCGTGCAACAAACCTAGATAACTAGCATGTATTGGGTGATCAAACCAAACAAACTAACAATTAAGAACAAGAACTTGTTGAATAACTATAGCAATACGTCGATTTAAGTATCAAAACATGAATCAAAGAGACAAAAATCCGGAAAATCTAATATAAACCCTAGTTCTCCATAAACTATCTAGCTAGAGAGCTTTGGCTAGACATAACCTTGTTTAGCTTTACAAAGTTCTCCATGAAATTGATAAAAAGATAGAGGAAAACGATCAACCGCGAAATCAGGAGCTTCACAGTCGTCCTCTTCTTGTTCTTTTGTCTTCGTCTCTTTTGTTGAATGACCTCCCGTGCGTTGTTAATAACAGCCCCCTTCTTTATCTCTGGTTCGCTTTCTTCATCTCTAGCTTCGCTCAATTTTTCCGAAGTTCGCTTTCGTCTCCACTTGATCTCCCGAGCCTCCGGTATCTGTAACACACAAACTAACACACCCGGCATAAAATATTATAAAATAGCTCGATTATTCATGAAAACGCCCGGACTCAACATTTATTCACAAATAGCTCAAGTACTCAAATACTTCACATTCATAATGTAATTCTCTTAATATTCACCCGGAGTGGTAAATAACACACAATATTTACAGTTTTCGAGCTCCAAGTTTTTAGGCAAGAAAAAACCCTAAGTTTGTGCGGCGGCAGTCGTACACGAAGTTCAACAGGCGATCGCGAGGCTTCAAGGACGCAGATTTCTTGGTTAAGATGGATCAGGAAGCAGGATTCGAGTACACCATTGAAGAGTTGCAACGAGTTGAGTTTGAAGATGAGTACTGCGAGGAGGCTGAAGGTGAGTTCAAATTCTGTATGATTGGTACGTTTACTTCAGATGAAAAAATCAATTCCAAGGCTATGCGTAGTACTTTTAGACGGATCTGGAACAATGGTAATCAAGTCAATATGTATGAAGTTGATTTGAATACTTTTGTTTTTAGCTTCCCAGACCAAGCTAGCCTTGATAGGGTATCTCTGGGAGGTCCATGGGTTTTCAACGGTAAAATTCTACTGCTAAAACCCTGGAATCTGGGGGACCCTACAAAAGAAGTCCCATTCAATAAGGTTGATGTCTGGATCCAGGTCCACAATCTCCCGCTACACTTGGTAAAGGAAGAATCGGGTTGCAGAGCTGTATCTGCGGTAGGTGAGATAATCGATTCAGATCCGCGTATTGAAAGTGAAGAAGGTATCAACTATGTTCGGGTAAGGGCAAGAATCCCGATCATGAAGCCAATTCCTCGAGGGATTCACATAGTAGTAAAGGGACAAGAACAATGGATCGATTTTAAATATGAGCGGGTTCCTCATGTCTGCAGCTGGTGTGGGAGGATAACGAACGCAAGTAAAGACTGTGATCAGGACAAAACGGAGGTTTCAGGATATGGAGACTGGCTACTTGCTCACCCAGCCAAACGAAGGTCGGACGACAACAATGCGGCAAACCAAAAGCCTGCTACGAATGAAGTGCCCCCAAATCAATCAAACCTACCAACCAATCTGACATTGCCAGCACCAATTCCGAGTATTGGAGTACAGGAACCCGAAGGAAGTAAGAAGGACCAAAGTGGTCTGGTTAATGAGGAAAACCAAGCACTGGACTTGACAGCAACCCAAGATGGTGACATGCAAGTGACGGGGGTGATGGAAGAGATGGCCATCCCTGTTTTCAAAGAACCTCCTAGAGATCCGGGTGGAATCAAACATCTAATTGCCAAGTTGAACGAGAAACAAGGGTACACGGCTAGACCCAACCCAAAAGCAATGGCGAGGAAAAAAGGCATGCTGCAAATTAAAGACGCCTCAGAGCTGGAGGAGGCTGAGGCGAAGAGAAAGGGTTCTACAACCCAATTTACACCGCCGACTTCGAAGACCAAGGAACAATTAGAATTTGGGAAGAAGGCAAGGAAAATAATCTTCCCAGTCGACAAAACAGTTGATGATATGGGAGTTGATGAAGAGATGGTGACAGCTGAGTCTCAAAATTTGGCGGAGGGTGCTAAGCACCCCCGCCGTTCACAATGATTCTCCTAAGTTGGAACGTGCGGGGTCTCGGGAATCCCTGCACGTTCCTAACTCTTCACAGTGAAGTGAAGAGGTCAGTTCCCGACGTTGTCTTCTTAATGGAGACGAGGTTACAAGTTAATGATATGGAGAGAGTAAGGAGAAAACTAGGCTTTGCGAGCGGTCTGCATGTTCCTAGTGAGGGTCGTAGTGGCGGCTTATCACTTATGTGGTCAGATCAAGTAAAGCTAGAAATTCGTAATTACTCTAAATATCATATTAGTGCTTGGAGTTGTAACGAGAATGGAAGAGATTGGCTAATTACAGGGTTTTATGGCGAGCCTGCTGCAGAAAAGAGATACCAGTCGTGGAACATGTTAGAAGGACAAAACCCTGGTACTACAATGCCATGGGTGGTTGTGGGAGATTATAATTCAATAATGTTTAGTACAGAAAAGATGGGAGGACGGGCAGTGCAATACAGTCAAGTGGAACCCTTTATTCAAACAGCAACAAGGTGCGATCTTAGAGATTTGGGGTATATTGGTTCCAAATTTACATGGAGTAATAAGCATGAAGATGGAACTCTAATCCGTGAGAGGCTCGATAGAGCCATGGCCAATCATAGTTGGAGGGACCGGTTCCCTAGTACCACTGTTACTCACCGTGGACTAGCAAATTCAGACCACCAAGGTTTGCTAGTCCAAGTTCAAGCAAGCGGACGAAGCAATCACCGAATAAACAGGAGGTTCTTATATGAAGCAGCATGGTCCACAAACCAGAATTATGAGAAAACTGTTCATGACAGTTGGTCGGCCAATGGAACGATACTGGAAAAACTGAATAGTGCGGCTGGAAGCCTAAAACAGTGGGAAAAGAAGGACTTCGGCAATGTCAAATTCCAAATTAGATGTTTAAAGGACAAAATTCACTTGTTGCACCAACAAAACAAGTTACAGAATTGGTCCAGTGAAGTCAACAAAGCTCAGCAGGAGCTTAATAAACTCCTTAATCAGGAGGAAATTCTATGGAGACAACGAAGTCGTGCTTTGTGGTTGCAACACGGGGATAGAAATACAAAGTATTTCCACAGGAAGGCTTCAAACCGTAAGATCAAAAACTTCATCAGTGGACTCCGCGATGCAAATGGGAACTGGGTGGAAGAAACAATTGATCTGCAGAGATGTCTAGAAGACCACTTCCGCATGATCTTTACGTCGGACGCCCCATCGAGCGAAGGTATGGAAAAAATACTCCAATTTATTCCTAGTTTATGTTCTACCGAAGATAGAGAAGATCTTGATAGACAATATACAGCTGATGAAATCTGGATTGCTTTAAAAGATATGAACCCGCTTAAAACGCCAGGGATAGATGGCTTCCCTGCAATGTTTTTTCAAAAGCATTGGAGCACAATCGGACCAAATGTCACAAAAGAATGCTTAGGCATTCTGAATGGGGACGGGGAGATGGGTGAATTAAATACTACCTTAATCGCGCTTATTCCCAAGATCAAGCAACCAACAAGCCCAGTGGACTTTCGTCCCATTAGTTTGTGCACAGTGATCTATAAGATAATCGCGAAAGTAGTAGCTAACAGACTCAAGCAAGTGCTCGCAAAATTGATAGGAGAAACTCAAAGTGCTTTCGTCCCACAACGACAGATTACAGATAATATATTAGCAGCTTTTGAGATCATCCACACAATGAAAACTCGAGTTAAAGGGAGAAAAGGTTATGTCGCATTAAAAGTGGATATGTCTAAAGCTTATGATAGGGTAGAGTGGAATTATCTACTCGCAGTTATGCAAAGGATGGGGATTGGTGAGAAGTTCCGGAATGTGATCCGAAAGTGTATTTGCTCTGTAAAATTTTCCTTTGTCCTAAATGGAGAAGTGAAAGGACAAGTAATACCTGAACGAGGGCTGCGACAAGGGTGTCCCCTTTCGCCCTACTTGTTTCTTTTATGCAGTGAAGGACTTTCCCGTACGCTCGAAGCTGGAGTTAGAAGCAATAGACTGTCTGGAGTCCGTGCTTCCCGAAATGGTCCTATGGTTTCCCACCTGTTTTTTGCGGATGATAGCATCTTCTTTACAGGTGCAGATACAAATAATATTACAAACTTATTACAAATTATTACAGATTATGAAGAAGCCTCGGGTCAGCGTATGAATTTGCAGAAATCAGCCGCGCTCTTTTCGACTAATGTTAAAGCAGAAGATAGAGAAGCTCTCAGTAATCTGTGTGGAGTACCGGAGGCAAACCAGCATGACAAGCACTTGGGATTACCTACGACAATAGGTAAAAACAAAAGTGTCACTTTTAATTACTTATTTGACAGAGTAATGCACAAAACTACAGGTTGGAAGGAACGCTACTTATCTCCTGCAGGTAAAGAAGTCTTATTAAAAGCAGTAGTGCAAGCTATCCCCACTTTTGCCATGAGCTGTTTTCAATTACCAATAGGGTCCTGTCATAAGATTGAACAGGCTATGAGAAACTTCTGGTGGAATCAATCTAATAAAAAGAGCATATGCTGGGTTGCTTGGGACAAGTTAAAACAAGAAAAGATCAATGGGGGACTAGGTTTCAGAGATATATTGGATTTCAATAAGGCTTTGTTAGCAAAGCAGTGTTGGAGGTTGCTAGTCAACCCAAATAGCCTTGTGGCTAAAATTCTGCAAAATAAATATTACAGTGGGAAAAGCATCCAGGAAGCAACCCTGGGAACTAATCCTTCATATGCCTGGAGAAGTCTAAATGAAGGTATTAAAGTGCTCAACAGAGGCCTGGTAAAGCAGATTGGTAACGGTTCTTCAACAAAGATTTTCAAAGATCCATGGATCCCTAGAGAAGGTCCGTTGAAGGTGATCTCAGTGGGACAAGAGGAATCAGTCACCCTTGTACAAGACATCATTGATCAAAATACAGGCAATTGGAGTACAGCTAGAATGAAGGAGATCAATCTAAATGATGCAGACATTCATGACATATGCCGTATTCCCCTTAACCTCCAAACAGAGGATAAGTGGATATGGTATAGGACCAATACAGGTAACTATTCAGTAAAAAGTGGCTATGAGGCAGCAAGATCAATAACAATCAGTGCTGAAAATGTGAATTCAAGTGGAGAAAGAAGAGAAGAGAGGTGGTTGATTGACCTCTGGAAGCTCAAAGTCCCCAGAAAGTTCTTATTTTTGATTTGGCGTATAAATAACAATTCTCTCCCCACAACAGAGAATTTAGCAAGGAGAATCATTCAAGTAAACAGTTCATGTAAAATTTGTGGCCACCATTCAGAAGACACGGAACATATTTTTCAAAATTGCCCTTTAGCTAAACGGTTCTGGTCTGAGTTTGTAGGAAACAAAGTTACCTTCACATCTGGGGAAGGGTGGATCCGGCGATTCTTTCTGAAAAGCTCAACTCCGGATCAGGAACTGGTAAGTATTGGCCTATGGAGTTTGTGGATAAACCGTAACAAGACGATCTTTGAAGGCAAACAGACCCCAATTAGAGATCTGCTAGCTTCAGCCAGAGGAGTTCTCCAGGACATCATCAGCACCACACAACTCAAAGCCAATTCTCAGTCCTCACACCCAGAACCCGCAGATGGAACAAACCCAACCAATCCACATATCATAGATTTTGATGGGGCTTGGTCATACCAAAGAAGGATTGCAGGAATTGGAGTTATTCTGAAAGATGCATCAGGGAAGATCATCTCTGCACAGGCAAGACACATGCAGTGGGGGAACAGTGCTTTCGAGATTGAAGCTCAGGCGGCAAGCCAAGCTCTGCAAATGGCGTTGGATTTCCAGATCAGAGAGATTACTATACAAGGTGATGTACAGATTTTGATTGAGCTCCTTCAACATAGACAAGATCCAGATCAACAGCGCACAGTGGTGAAGAACTTGATCCAGAAAATTAAAGAGTCAAGAGAGAAGTTTGATCGGATCTCATGGAAGTATATTGATAGAGGGAAGAATCGAGAAGCGCACTGGCTCTCTCAAAGGGGGCTGAACATTGATAATATCGAGTATTGGGAAGACAATGGGGCGGTGTGGGAAATGAGAGGCTTTAATGCCTAACAGCTGTATTTGGTCCCGTTTGTTTTTTAATGAAAAGTTTTCTTTCTCAAAAAAAAAAAAATATTCACCCGGAGTGCACGCAAACCGATAATAAATCATGTAAAAAATATAACTCTAATACAGAGTTATCAAAATTCCCCACACTACCCTTTTGCGCATCCCGAGCAAAATCTTAAATTAAACTCCCACACTATGATTTTCAATCCACCGTTTTGCATACAACTTTACTAGCCACGTGACACAAACAACTCACACACACACGACTATGCAAACTGCATGCTCTATACAATGCAACACTACTATTTCACAATGCAAATATCGAAACAACACATTTTTTCTTTTTCTTTAGAGATTGGACAATCTCGCTATCACTAACGAAAATCATCAAGTTTTCTCATCTCTAGCTTCGCTCAATTTTTCCGAAGTTCGCTTTCGTCTCCACTTGATCTCCCGAGCCTCCGGTATCTGTAACACACAAACTAACACACCCGGCATAAAATATGATAAAATAGCTCGATTATTCATGAAAACGCCCGGACTCAACATTTATTCACAAATAGCTCAAGTACTCAAATACTTCACATTCATAATGTAATTCTCTTAATATTCACCCGGAGTGCACGCAAAACGATAATAAATCATGTAAAAAATATAACTCTAATACAGAGTTATCAAAATTCCCCACACTACCCTTTTGCGCGTCCCGAGCAAAATCTTAAATTAAACTCCCACACTATGATTTTCAATCCACCGTTTTGCATACAACTTTACTAGCCACGTGACACAAACAACTCACACACACACGACTATGCAAACTGCATGCTCTATACAATGCAACACTACTATTTCACAATGCAAATATCGAAACAACACATTTTTTCTTTTTCTTTAGAGATTGGGCAATCTCGCTATCACTAACGAAAATCATCAAGTTCTCACAAGTCTCTTTCGAAATTTCACAACCAATATCAAGAAATTGAAGTAGAATGATCTTACGCACAAGTTCACTAAGGGGTCCCCAAATATCCATCATAGTCAATCCAAGACTCGGGCACGTCCTTTAGCTCAGAGGGTCAAGGCATCTTTAGTACTAAGATAGTCTTTCGTCGCCAAGTCATCTGAGGTTTTCAGACCCTCTTAGCCGTTATTGCATTTGAATGCAAATTGTCCCTGTTAAGGGAGACACAACTCCGTGTAGTACGGCTTGAATTTAATTTTCCTCAGACGCTCTAATCGGATTGAATCCAAATTCCCCGCGCGAACGGAGGCACATTAGGTTGTTCACCGTATCTAATCCAAGAGAAGATTTTGATTTCTTTTTGTTTTTCACTCTCTTCTAATTTTTTTTTCAACCGTGCATTTAGAGCTACTAAGTGTGGGCTTTTTCGGTTAGCTCTTGAAACCGCCTTAAGGGATGATGGTGTACACTCCATAAATTCACTTAGGTTAAAGCAGTGTACCACATGGAACCGACTCTACACGAAGGTCCACCCCAGATTTCAAGAGACCACAAGTTTCCACTCGAAAACAGACTATTCAACTCCTTAGGACTAAATCCTTCTAGCACAATATAGGAACTAAAGATATGCCCTCGTCTTCTTTCCACTTTTCCCTGAGTACCCGGGACAACCTTTCGTGAAGCATGTGCGCAAGATACTAAAAATTAAGGTTTCCCTACCACAGTGCTTCCTAATCTCATAGACTCTTTCACTGAACTCTCTTCGGTTTCTAGCTTCATCAATGCCCTTAACTCAAACTTTTTTTAAAATTTTTTTTTGATTTTTCACTTTTCTTATTTTTTTTATTTTTTTAAATTTTTTTCAATTTTTCTCATATTTTCCTAACTCTATATGCATTGGCCAACTCGACTATCCACAAAAATTTGGTAGGGGGACTCAAAAAGATAAAAGTGCAAACAATGCATAAACTAACAATTCTAACACAGTACGATAATATGTTTAAAACACTCTATACTAACTACACTAGTCACAATACTACACGATCTATATGTAACTGGCGATGCAAACAGACACGGCTAGCAAAATATACACAACCCCCCCCCCCCCCCACACTTAAGCGTTTCGTTGTCCTCAACGAATTTAGAGATATAATAAGATGACTCATCGCTTAAATGTGTAGGCGGTGGATCTCCACAATTACCGCTCAAAAATTAGACGCTGAGAGAGGAAGAGATACCTGAGGTACCCGGAACTACATGGGCACCGTGTCCGCGAAATTGCAACACGAAGGGGTCTTGTGGACCGTTGACAGTTTCCCGCTGACGAAAATCACTTGAGCAATCCCCAAGTTACATCATGCTACAATGTATCTCCCCTAAGGTCGCGTGTGCCTCGCACACCGGGGTAGATTGCTCCATCCTTCAAAAATGCACGAAAAATCCCCAACTCCCTCAAGAGTCCCCATGTGGGTCAAATGTGCCATGGCACATTGGGGTAGATTCTTCGCTAACATTACCTGCAGAACTAGACAACTCATTTGTCCCTCTCTCTCACCTCTCAAACTCATGTATGGAGAACTAAAATAGAAATAAATCAAATAACATCCTACTCTACATTGGGTTGCCTCCCAAGAAGCGCTTGTAATTTACGGTCGACAGCCCGACCCAGTTACCTCTGCCACCTCACGAGGGTGGTCTGGCACATTGTGCCGCTTCCAGCTTAGCTTTACTGTGTTGGATTTTAAGCACTGCTTCATGTGCGTACACCGCTGATGGCTTGTTCCTATCCCAATAATCAGGTGGATCCCCTTGCGATAACTCTGGGATTTGGCGCTTCACTTGTACAGAAAATGGAACCACTGGCTGATACTCCCACGAGTATTGGGGTGTCGGTTTGAAGACTCGAAAAGTCTCCATGTCATCATTAACCCTCATAATCAATTTCCCATTCTCTACATCGATGAGAGTCCGACCAGTAGCTAAGAATGGCCTACCCAAAATTAGCGGAACATCACCTACTGGAAATCTAATATAACAAAATCAGCCGGAATGATCAGACTTCCGACCCTCACTAGCACATCTTTTACCATCCCACATGCTTTCTTGGATGATTTGTCTGCAAATTGGAGTGTGATCCAGGTTTTCGAAGGCTCCCCCACACTTAGCTTTTTGAATACCGATAGTGGCATCAAATTCACGCTCGCTCCCAAATCACATAGAGCCCTTCCAGTGTAGGCGTCACCAAGTGTAGCTTCAATGACATAACTACCTGGATCCTTCTTCTTCTTAGGCAGTCCATTCAAAACACAAGAACTGACATGTTCATTTAGGTTCACTCTCTGGAACTCATCCACTGATTTCTTTCCAAGGACCGCATCCTTAATAAATCGAGCATACTTAGGCATCTTTTGAAGTGCCTCAATCAATGGGATATTGATACGCAGTTTAGAGAAGACATTCAAAAGGCGTTTGTATTCTTCTGAATCATCCTTCTTCTTCCTAGTACGTAATGTGTATGGAAGTTCTGAAGAAGAAGGGGAAGATGAAAGTGGTACCTGAGTATGGTCCTCCTCGTCTGGTGAAGTAATGCCCTTTGATTGGGGGACCACGACAGGTGTCTTCTCAGAATCAAAGAGTTCATGTTCCTTTGCCTTTGAGGCGTCTGCTTTGGCATGACGCGAGTAAGGAGGGTCCTTAAGTGCAGTACCGCTACGAGTAGTGATGGCTAGAGCATGTCCCTCAGACGTGTCCACAATGTTTCCCAATGCTCTTTCTTCAAGTTGTTCCTTAAGATCTTTTATTTCTGCTTGGGCTACTTGAAGTGAAATTTCAACAGAGCTAATCTGTGTGGACATGTCCATAACTTGCTGAGCCATCATCTTTATTATCCCTGTCATCTCGGTCAACTCTGAAGGTGGTATTGTTTGCTGCTGATGCATCTCTGGACCATTTATCTCGTGCACTACCTCTACTGCATTCACCTGAACAGTGTCACAAGCCATCTTTTCATCTCTTACACGTTCCCGTTGCCTGTACTGGTAATCCATGCTCTCTTCTTGCTTAACCAAGCATCTCATCAATGTATATGCCCCTTCCTGATCGCAGTTAAATAAGAAGTTTCCCCCAGCTTCTGCATCCATCTTGTCTCTATTGAGATGTCCAAGTGAATCATAGAAGACCTGAATTAACTGTCGCTTGTCAATACCATGGTTGGGACATTTACGTAGCAAATGATTGAAGAGCTACCATGCTTTGACAAGTGATTCATCCTGATTTTGCCTGAACATCCAGATCTCATTCTGAAGCTGAATCACACGTGAGATAGGATAGAACTTACTCATGAATTGTACGACACACTCTTCCCACGTTTTGATTGAACAGGATGGCATAGAATCCAGCCAAACCATAGCATCTCCCTTGAGACAATGAGGAAAGAGCATCAGTTTGAGCGCTTCAGATGTGACCCCACTATATCGGATTACCCCACAGTGGCTCTGAAATCTCCCAATGAATGCATGTGGGTCTTCCTCGTCTGTCCCAGAAAAAGTGCACTGGTCTTGAATGAATTGAATTGTGGATAGCTTGAGGCAGAAGCTCTCTGCTTCAATTGGTGGCACCACAATCGCTGGCTCAGTTCCCTTGAGATCCGCCTCAAATGCCTAAATTATAGCTCTTCCAGTTTATATGGCCTTGAGGTTGGGTGCGGTCTAGATGTTGCCGCCATTTCTTTATCTACGACTACAGCTACTATAGCTTGCAGTTGCTCCGTCGTGAGGCTAATTAGCCCCTGGACTTCCGCCATCTTTACCTGAGAAAACAACACTAGCACACCCGTGAGGTAAACAGATAGTAACAAAAAATAAAAATAAAATTGAAATCTAAATTAATTTCTAACTAAACAATCTATCAATGTCCCCGGCAACGGCGCCAAAAACTTGACACGATTTCTTACGTGTATACGCAAGTGCACGGTCGAAGTAATAAAGATGAGTATGAAAACTCAGGTTATCGAACCCACAGGGACAGTCTCTGGATTATTAAGCTAAACGATTAATTGAGAGGTCAAGTAACCAGTAGGAAAAAAGTTTTGATTTAAGAGTTCGTTACCCTCAAACAAGTGACTGAAATTAAATAAACGAACTAAACTAATATTTTTTATTATTTTCTGATTAATACGAATATGGAAAACACTAGATAGCTTTAGGGTCCCTAGGGCATTTAGACGTTTCCGGACTATAATTTGAAACACTCTACCTACGTCCAGTTATACCGGGTCACACTCATTACGATCTTCTGTCGATCTCACGCAAATCGACGTTACGGTCTACTTCGGGTCCTGTCGGTCCACATCTGTCTACCGTTACGTTCTAGTCAGCTAGCCAGGTTTGCTCACCGGGTCCTGTCGGTCCACCGATTATGCTAATCCTAACTACGTCTAACTGAAACAACCCACTCACAGTCATTCAAGTCTCTATCTTTCTTCTCAAAAAAAAGTCTCTATCTCATGTCGGTCTCAAGAAACTACGAGAATGTCAACAACGTTCTTCACGAATCCGGGTTATGTTCACTGTCGTGCAACAAACCTAGATAACTAGCATGTATTTGGTGATCAAACCAAACAAACTAACAATTCAGAACAAGAACTTTTTGAATAACTACAGCATTACATCGATTTAAGTATCAAAACATGAATCAAAGAGACAAAAATACGGAAAATCTAATATAAACCCTAGTTCTCCATAAACTATCTAGCTAGAGAGGTTTAGCTAGACATAACCTTGTTTAGCTTTACAAAGTTCTCCATGAAATTGATAAAAAGAGAGAGGAAAACGATCAACCGCGAAATCTGGAGCTTCACCGTCGTCCTCTTCTTGGTCTTTTGTCTTCGTCTCTTTTGTTGAATGACTTCCCTTGCGTTGTTAATAACAGCCCCCTTCTTTATCTCTGGTTCTCTTTCTTCATCTCTAGCTTCGCTCAATTTTTCCGAAGTTCGCTTTCGTCTCCACTTGATCTCCCGAGCCTCCGGTATCTGTAACACACAAACTAACACACCCGGCATAAAATATGAAAAAATAGCTCGATTATTCATGAAAACACCCAGAATCAACATTTATGCACAAATAGCTAAAGTACTCAAATACTTCACATTCATAATGTAATTCTCTTAATATTCACCCGGAGTGCACGCAAAACGATAATAAATAATACAGAGTTATCAAAAGTACTAAGGATTCTCTGAGTGAAAGTTTTGCAGATCTAGATTTGAACAAGCATGAATCAGATGATGATGCTGTGAAAGAAGACAAATGCAAAACTAATGTGCAGAATCAATCAGCAGAATCTCAAGGCCTTGAACCTCCTGCAGAACCAAAATCTCAAAGCCTTGAGACAGAAGATGAAACTTTCTATGATGCTCCCTCTACTGTTTCAAGAACTCAAAGCCTTGAAAGAGAATATTTATGGATACCAAGAAAGAAGTTTAAGTACCTTGCAGATCATCCAGCTAATAACATCATATTTGATCCATCAACTGGAACTCAGACAAGAGGACAGTTGAAGAACTTGTGTGCTTTTAGTACATTTGTATCTTTGATTGAGCCTAAAAATACCAAGGAATCACTAGAAGATGCAGACTGGATCATTGCAATGCAGAGTGAGCTGAATGAGTTTGAAAGAAACAAGGTATGGAATATGGTTCCCAGATCTAAAGAGAAATCAGTTATTGGAACCAGATGGGTATTCAAAAACAAGCTTGATGAGAATGGCAAAGTGGTAAGAAATAAAGCCAGACTGGTGGCACAAGGATATAATCAGGAAGAATGTATAGATTATGAAGAGACTTTTGCTCCTGTTGCCAGGTTAGAAGCTATTAGAATACTTCTTGCATTTGTATCTCACAATCACATAAAGCTTTATCAAATGGATGTCAAATGTGCTTTTCTGAATGGCTATTTACAAGAAGATGTTTTTGTAGCACAACCTCCTGGTTTTGAAGATGAAAACTTTCCTGATCATGTTTATAAAGTAGACAAAGCTCTTTATGGATTAAAACAAGCTCCAAGGGCTTGGTATGATTAGACTTTCAAAATTTTTACTTGAAAATAATTTCAAAATAGGCCTAGTTGATAAAACTCTTTTCATTAAACATCATCAAAGTGATTTGTTAGTAGTTCAGATCTATGTGGATGATATTCTATTTGGTGCTACTAATGATGCTCTTTCAAAAGAGTTGTCTAGTCTGATGTGCAGGGAGTTTGAGATGAGCTTAATGGGTGAACTGAATTTCTTTCTTGGACTTCATATCTTACAAATGAAGAAAGGAGTTTTTGTACATCAAGGATAGTATACCAAGGACTTATTGAACAAGTACAATATGTCACAGTCCAAGGTGCTTAAAACCCCTATGAGTTCATCACTCTCTTTAGACAAGGATTCAAATGATAAGAGTGTGAATCAAAAGGAATACAGAGGTATGATTGAATCACTTTTGTATTTAACTGCTAGTATACTTGATATTATGTTCAGTGTCTGTATGTGTGCTAGATTCCAAGCAGATCCTAAGGAAAGTCATCTAACTGCAGTCAAAAGAATTTTTAGATATTTGAATGGAACCAGAGACTTGGGGCTTTGCTATCCAAGGAGATCTAATTTTATGTTGAGTGGCTATTCAGATGCAGATTTTGCAGGTTATAAAGTAGACAGAAAAAGTACTTCTGGATGTTGCCAGTTTCTTGGATCTTCATTGATCAGTTGGCACTACAAAAAGTAAATTTCTGTAGCATTATCAACTGCAGAAGCTGAATAAATTGCAGCTGGAGCTTGCTGTTCACAAGTGTTATGGATTGCTCAGCAACTTAGAGATATTGGCTACAATTTCAGAAATGTGCCATTGTGACAACACAAGTGCTATCTCAATCTCTAAGAATGCAGTCCAGCACTCAAGAACCAAGCACATAGATGTGAGACATCATTTCCTTAGAGATCATACAGAACAAGGTGATGTTGTTTTAACTTTTATTTCTAGTTCAATTCAGATTGCTGATATTTTCACTAAACCTTTGCCAGATGATAGGTTTTCATCTCTAAGGCTTGAATTGGGGATGTTAAACAAGTATGCATTGGTTTAGGGGGAGTATCAGTACTTATATGTGGTTATGTGTTGAAATCTCAAAGCCTTGAGATTGTAATTTCCAAGGCCTTCAAAGCTTTGAAGTTTCTCAAACTGCGGAAAATCTCAAGGCCTTGGGATTGTTCTCCAGGTCTTGAAAACATCTATATATTTTTTTTTTAAATGGATCATCAAATATTATATCTTATCTTTTTAGATAACTGTATAATATTTGAATTACTCACAGAATTTTCTAAAATATCCAAAAAAAAAAAAAAAAATCAAGATCCTTTTTGCATGTTGATTTAGCAGAGTCCTTTTATGACTCATCCTTTTCAACCTACTTAAGCTTAAACTCATGGCTTATTCCTCTCATTCTCTCTCAATTCTCTACGACTCTCCTCTCTCTCTCTCTCTCTCAATTTCTCTCAATCACATTCCCTTCTCAAAACCCTAAACCAAAAAATGGAGCGCAAATCAGCCAAAATTAAGCAACAAGTGAAGCCTTCTGGCAGATCCAAGAAGAGGGCAAATAAGAAGGAAAAGATTGTGATTTCTGATTCAGATTCAGAAAACACTCAGAGCTTGCATGAGGACACTCCTCCTGAAAAGAAGTCCATAACAGAAAAGGGAGATGAAGGCTCAAGCATTAATCCACAGAAGGAGACAGAGGCTCAGGGTGGTTTTCAACCTAGGTCAGAAAAGAAGAAAGGAGGAGAGAAGAAAAAGGCTGGAGAAGAGGAAAAAGGGAAATCTGTTCAAGAAAGCAAGAAGAGGCCAACTTAAGGAGGACAAGAGAAGAGCAAACCCACAGAGAAGAAAACTAGGGTTAAGCAGGTTGCTGCTGCAACTTAAAAGGGTTATCAAGGTAAGAATGCACTTCCTTCAGATTGGTTTGTTAGTTCTGAGGTAGAACTGTGTGGATGCAAGGTTATGCTTTATCTAAGGTAGCTTTCTGTAGTATGATTTCTGAGGATTTGTTGGACAAATTGGATATTGATTGTATGAGAAAATTAAGAGAAACTGCAGTTTGTAAGGTGTTAAATCCTAGTTCAAAAGCCTATCCAAGGTTAACTAGGTTATTTTATCTAAATTTGGTTTCTGAAGGTGATGATAAGATGGTGTTAACTTCAAAAGTGGCCGGGGTAGATTTGAAGTTAGATCATAGGACTTTTGCCAAAGTCTTGGGCATTCCTAGGAAGTATAATGTTGGAGATTACCCTGATAGGAAGGAGTGTATGGAAAAGGCAAAAGAGATGTTTTTCATTGATGGTGTACCCTCTGGTCCAAAGCAGTTGACACACTCTGTGCTCAACTGTGAAGCCAAAATCCTGTTTACAATTCTGATGAGAAGTGTAGTTCCTAGGGAGAACTCAAGGGAGTTGGTTACTGATAAGGTTATTATTTTGATGTATCTGATATCTCAAGGGTTTGAGATAGACTTGCCAACAGTTGTTATGGAGCATATGATTTATTGTGCAACCAGAACTAGAAACCATCCTCTTCCATATGCCAACCTCTTACCTCTTTTCTGTGAGTATTTTCATGTACCTGTGAAAGGAGAGGAAAATATTACTGGAGGTTTTGGGTTGATTTATGAGACTGCATTACAGAGGATTGGGGTAGTTCAGACTGGGAAAGGACATTGGAAGTTCTATTCAGATTTGTCAAAGGAGGAACTTGGAGAGAAGGAGTTTGTGAAGCCAAAGAGGGCTACATCAGGGAAAGGACAAGCCAATGAGGATTATTCTTTGTTGGTTGAGAAGTTTGAAGATCAGCAGGTTGAGATTGAAGATCTCAGACGAAGAGTATTTGATATATCAGCTGAATTTAACCAGTTCAAGGGCTTGATGAATGTTATGAATGGAAATTTAGATGTTGTCATCAAGGGTTTGAACTTGGAGAAGATACCTTCTGCTACTAGTCATGACACCAGTTTGGATTCAGATGAAAGGTTGGGATATTTCTTGAAGAAGAAAAAGAAGCCAATTACAGTGGTGCTTACTTCAAAGGATCTGTATGAACAAACTGATGAAGAAGATGCTGGTGAAGACATAGGGGTTTGATGCAGCTACAGAGGGGGATTAGGTGCAGATTAAGAAGAAAATGGATGAGATAATTCAAGAAGTTGTTGCGGAAGTGGAAGCTGAACAAGAAGGAAATCAGTCTGCTGAAGATGTTGGAAGTGAAGAAGAAGTTGGAGAAGGCTCAGAGAAAGGACAGACATCAAAGAAGAATTTAAGATCAGAGAAGACCAAAGCCTTGACCTTTTATCTCTTTCTCTTCTTCTTTTTTGTTCTCAAGGCCTTGACTCTTAATAATAAATTTTGTTTAAGTTTTTTTTAGACTATGAGTAATGATCCAACAATTCTTCATCCTTATTTGATGAAAGTCAAAAAGGGGAAGAAATTATGTGTTTTTGTGTTACTTGCAGTACTTGAATATTTGAATAATAATAATAATCAGTTGTTTTGGTTAAATCAGTTGTGTTATTGCTGATTATCTGTGGTTTACTGGTTATCTGTGGTATTATTGTCTTTTGTATCTGTAATATGTGGTTATATAATTTTTTAAGGAGTGACAGGAATATCTACACAAGGTTGTAGGTTTTTTCTTTCATCAAGGGGGAGATTGTTGATTCAAAGACCCTTGAATGTGTTTTGGATGGTAATTGTCTTGAGTGATGAAAGACAAAGACAAAGACATTGGCAGCAAAGCATTTCAGATACTCCAAGGCCTTGAGATACTGACAGAGCTTCAAAGCCTTGAGAGTCATTCTTATTCTGCTGAATTTTCTAACAAGTTTGTGTTGCAGATTGGATATCTGATCATGAAGATCAAGGTTTTGCTGAATATATTCTTGTTTTACATTATCTACATATCTAACATAATTGTAGATGATCAGAACAGGGAGAATCAAAGTTTTCTGGATTTAACTTTGAATATCTCTGAAGCAGGATCAGAGCTTCAAGGCCTTGAGATGTGCCTTGAGCTGCTGACAGTTTTTACAGAACTAAGTTGATTCTTTCTTGCAGGTTGTGATTCTTATTATTGTGATTATTTAATGACTTATAAGAGTCTTAAACTTTTTTTTCATGATTTATATGTGTCAGAAGTTAAACGATTACTGTTCTAATCTTTTAACCAGTTTTATCAGAAACTGGAAAACCAAACAGTCATATTACTGTTATATTTCTGGATTTTGTTGTTGCTCTATTTTAATGTTGTTGCAGGTTTGTTAAACGTGCAAGAGCAATCTCAACAAACTCCAACGGATAACCACTTAGAGCTGTTTGAATTTCAGTTGAAAACAGAAGGATGATTTGTAGGACTGAGATTCTAAAATCTCTCATTCAGTTGCAGCTGTGGATAAAAGAGACTGGTTTGAATTTTGAAAGATAGAGGCTTTCAGAATACTCAGAGAGGTGTGACAAATTCGTGGGAGATCATTCATTCAAACACACAGGGATTCAAGCTTCAATTCCAGATTTCAGAAGATCAAGTCATTCCAGTTTCCAGAAGAACACATCCAGGCTTCAATAGCCTATTTCTTCTACTGTGTTCTTCACTTATTTTGTAATATGTGTATCTTTTAAATATCTTAAACCTTACTTAACCTAGTGGTTGGTTGTTCAAATGAACAACAAGAGGTTCTTGTTAGCTCAACAGTTAGTAGTTAGGACTAGATAGGTTTGGAACCACAAGCTGTATAGGTGTAAGGAAAATCACTTAGGCTTGAAGATCTAGGGCTGCTTCTGTGTGAGTAATGAGAAGTGTTTGCCCAATCCTGGTGGGATTAGATCCCTCAGGCAAAGATTAGGTCCTTTGGAACTGAACTCTGTAAATTGCTTTGTGTTCTTTGCTTTACAGTTTTATTATTATCTGCTGCACACAACTCAAATCAAACTAGGGTTTATAAGCTGCTTAGAACTGGTAATAGTTCAAGGCCTTGAAGCTTTCTATTTTGCCTTTGAAAGTTTCAGACAGTTTTTTAAAATCTCAAGGCCTTGAGATTTGAGTTTCACACAAAGCTAATCTGTTAAGTTCTGAGTTTTGCAAAAAGTTTCCATACTCTATTCAACCCCCCTTTCTAGAGTATTTAGGTCCTGTAATTAGTCTACATTACACACTTTCACTGTGGTCTGCAAAAAATAAGTGTGAGACAATAGGTCCACTGGGGGATGCGGCCAGTCTAGATATCCTGCCTTCCGTCACCGCCAAAGAGAGTTTACGTGAGAGTGTCTCACTAACAAGTAAAAATAGATATGGGGATAGTGGGAAACCCTGTCTCAGACCCCTTGCAGGGTGAATCATCCCATGAACCTCGCCATTAACAATAATACTATAAGTAGTTGTAGAAACGCATTTCATGACCACATTAATCCATCTGAGCCCAAAACCCATCCTTTCTAGAACACTTCTAAGAAAATCCCACTCCACTATGTCGTATGCCTTGCTCATATCTGATTTTAAAGCTAAATAACCCACCTTGCCCTTTTTCCTGTTCTTCATTGTGTGCAAAAGCTCAAAAGTTGTCAATGCTTTATCAGAGATCAGTCTGCCCGGTACAAAGGCGCTCTGATTCTATGATATTAATGAATCGAGGATAACTTCAACCGATTAGCAATAACTTAAGTAATGATTTTATAAATAGTATGTACAAACTAATTGGTCTGGAATCCAACGGTTTATGCACCTGTTTGACTTTAGGAATAAGAACAATTAGAGTGTGATTGAATGTGGAGATGTCACCTTCACCATTCAGAATCTCTAAAAACGCATTCTCAATGTCCGCCCCTACTACATGCCAAAACTTTTGGTAGAAGATGGTTGTATATCAGTCCGGGCCCGGAGCCTTTATAGGTGCCAAATGTTTCAGAGCTGCCTGAATATCTTTTCTTGAATAATCCCGATTCATAAAGTTCCGTAGTTCGAGAGATACTAGCTCCTCAATGCTTGGCATCACTGTTCCATATCATGTCTATAAGGGTCGGACAAAGTGAAAATGTACCTGAAATAACCTTATAAAATAGTGATTATCTGTTGTTGTTCCGTAATCCAATTACCTGACATGTCTTCAATACCGCTAATTTTGTTCCTGGAATGACGAATTGAGGCTTTTTCATGGAAAAACCTCGTATCCTAATCTCATTTTTGCATCCAAACCTCTCTCGACCCCAGTCTCCACATCTCCTCCTCCCTAAGAAGGATTTGGAGAATGGAGTTACGAACAGTCTTCATCTCCTCAATCAATAGGCTTGACTGAGAGCCCTCTCTGTGATTCAATAACCTCTGTCTTAGGAATATCAACTGATTTTTAACGTGCTCGAAGGATCGTCGGTCCCATGCTTCCAGTTTCGAAGCTAGACTGGAAAGCTTCTTAGTTACCTGCCGTAAGGGCCCCTCCCAGCCCTCATTTATGAGATTTCTTATCTCCTCATGCTGTAACCACATTGTTTCAAACTGGAATCGACCTCTAGCCTGTGATCTTGGCGGTGTAGGGTTTTGATTCATGGATTGCACAACGGAAGCATAATCAAACATAAAACCATGCAAAACCCTCCAAGGATCACAAGTCAAGAGACATAACGATGGTAAGGGTTAGAAATCATAAACACACCTTTGGGTTCTCCTTGATGACTTCAAACGCGAATTATGTCACGTTCTCTATAGTTGATCCACGCCTAGAGTTGATCCTAGATCTCCCAACTCCTTGGTGCTATCCCGGAATAGGAAGAGGAAGAAGAAATCACGCAAAACGAGACCCAAAGGAGGGTCTCGGCCTCCTTTGGCCGACGGGGACGGGGCGGCGGCAAGGGGGCGGTTCGGGCCTCCTTGTTGCTTGCTCTCTCTCCTTTTGTTCTCTCCCACTCTTGTTATGTTCACTTAATGAGCATAAGTTATGTGAAAGGAAGGAAGGAAGGTCCTTTATATAGTCCAACAACTCCTTGTTAACTACCTAAAGGACTTATTCTAGTCCTACTAGAATTCAATTTAGTCCCTTCCTTGCAAATTAGTCCCTACTAAGTTTGCAAGGGTTTGCAAAGTGATTCTTCTAATTAATTAATCAAATTAATTAATTCCCAAATCTAGTTCAACTCTATGTAGCGTGTGACCCCATAGGTTCTATCTAGTTGGTAGCAACTATTTGCTAATATGGAGCGGTCTCTAGCAAAACATCCATTCTAGCCAACTAATAGAATAGTCATCTTGACAACCATTGTACAAGTAATTGTCTCATCCCTTTGTCTCTATATCCGGATTGGACACGAGACATACAAGTCACACTCGTATATCCAATCCATAGTTTCTCGATCCATGGGAATAGCCTTATTCGTGCAAATAACATCAATATCCTATATTGATTTATTTGAGTCTGGCCAGACATTCTATAAACACTATCCCTCGAGTGGCCTAGGATATTTGCTCCCGTTATGTGGGAGGGACAAATCCTATCTACTTCCACTACGATATCTAAGCTTGCTTCTTATTGTATCCAGTACACGCCTTTATAACTACCCAGTTACGGTGTAGCGTTTAACGCTACCAAGATCACAATAATCCACAACTAGAATATCTAGTGACTTCAAGTTTAAGGATGACAATACCATTGCACCGCGAGAAGCTCTTGTGACTCAACATAACGTGTATGTAGCCTTCTCGGAGATGGGTCAATCCAGTGCAACATTCCATAATGCACACCTATGTGTTTGATCGTGATATCTCTATATCAATCCAACCCCATACTAGTCTATAGATGATTGTCCCATTAATCATTATACTTGACTAGGGATATTTAAGATAAACAACACGATTGTAAATCTAAGGACTTCATTATATTAAATATCCAATAAATAATAAATGAATTTCTAGCCACAAATAATTCATACTAAACTAGATTGCCTCTAGGGCATCTATTCCAACAGTCTCCCACTTGCACTAGAGCCAATCTGGCGCATCTTGTGTGCCCATACTCCTAGTGTGCCCTTCATGCTTCCACTGCGTGAGAGGCTTCGTAAGCGGGTCTGACAGATTATCATCTGTAGGAATCTTGCATATCCGAACGTCTCCTCTATCGATAATATCTCGAATCAGATGAAACTTCCTGAGCACGTGCTTGGACTTCTGGTGCGATCTGGGTTCCTTTGATTGAGCGATCGCCCCAGTGTTGTCACAGAACAACTCCACTGGATCCGCAATGCTAGGGACCACACCAAGTTCAGAAACAAACTTTCTGATCCACACAGCCTCATTTGCTGCGCCGTTTGCAGCAATGTACTTAGCCTCTGTTGTAGAATCAGCTACCGTCTCTTGCTTGGAACTCTTCCAGCTCACCGCTGCTCCATTCAGGCAAAACACATATCCCGATTGTGATCTAAAGTCATCTTTGTCGGTTTGGAAGCTTGCATCAGTGTAACCCCTTACACGCAACTCTTCCTCACCGCCAAATATCAAGAAAGCATCCTTAGTTCTTCTCAAGTACTTTAGGATATTCTTGACTGCAATCCAGTGACTCTCACCTGGATTGGATTGGTATCTGCTTGTCATACTCAAGGCATATGACACATCTGGTCTAGTACATAACATGGCGTACATGATAGATCCTATGGCCGAGGCATAGGGGATTCTACTCATGCGTTCCTTCTCAATCTCATTGGAAGGACAACCACTCTTCGAAAGAGTGATTCCATGTGACATGGGCAAGAATCCCTTCTTGGAATCTTGTATGTTGAACCGTTTCAACACCTTGTCAATATATGTACTTTGACTTAGGCCTAGCAACCTCTTAGATCTATCCCTATAGATCTTTATACCAAGTATATAGGCTGCTTCCACTAAGTCCTTCATTGAGAAACACTTTCCTAGCCAATCTTTCACAGATTGCAGCATGGGAATGTCGTTTCCAATGGGTAGTATGTCATCCACATACAAGACCAGAAAAGCTACAGAGCTCCCACTAACCTTCTTGTAGACACAAGACTCATATTCGTTTCTGATGAAGTCAAACTCTTTGACTACTTCATCAAAACGTCGATTCCAACTCCTAGAAGCTTGCTTCAATCCATAAATGGATCGTTGCAGCTTACAGACTTTGTTGGCTTGCTTTGGATCTTCAAAACCCTCCGGCTGTATCATATAAACGTCCTCGAGGAGATTCCCATAAAGGAATGCTGTTTTGACATCCATCTGCCAAATCTCATAGTCGTGGTATGCTGCAATTGCAAGTAGGATTCGGATGGATTTGGTCATAGCGACTGGTGAAAAGGTTTCATCATAGTCAATACCATGAATCTGTCTGAATCCTTTAGCCACCAATCGGCCCTTATAGGTAATCACATTACCATCCATGTAGATCTTCTTCTTGAAGACCCATTTGCACCCTACGGGTCGCGCCCCATTGGGTGGTTCCATCAAAGTCCATACTTTGTTGGTGTACATGGATTCCATCTCGGATCTCATGGCTTCCAGCCACTTCTGTGAGTCTGGGCCACTTATGGCCTCCTCATAGGTAGTAGGCTCATCATCTATGAGCATCGTGTCGCCGGAATCGGTTACGAGAAGTCCATACCTCTCGGGTTCCTGGCGCACTCTACTAGATCTACGAAGCTCTTGTGTTACCTGAACAGGTTGCTCCACAACTGCTTGTGGTTCCTGTTCATGTTCCATAATCGGTTCAGTGATTTGTGGTTCTTGAACCTCTTCAAGTTCTACATTCCTCCCACTTGCTTCTTTAGAGACAAACTCTCTTTCTAGAAACTCGCCGGTCCGAGCAACAAACACTTTGTTCTCGGTTGGATTGTAGAAGTAGTATCCCTTAGTTTCCTTAGGGTACCCCACAAATTTACACTTATCCGATTTCGGCCCTAGCTTGTCTGATTGTAAACGTTTTACATAGACATCGCAGCCCCAAATCCTTATGAACGACAGTGTGGGACGCCTCCCACTCCACATCTCATATGGTGTCTTCATGACTGATTTAGATGGAACACGGTTAATGGTGAAAGCTGCACTAAATAGAGCGTAGCCCCAAAATGACAATGGAAGATCGGTTTGACACATCATAGATCGAACCATATCCAATAGGGTTCGATTCCTCCTCTCGGACACGCCATTCCATTGTGGCGTTCTGGGTGGAGTGAGTTGGGACACGATCCCACACTCTGTAATATAGTCGTCAAACTCTTGGCTTAAGTATTCTCCTCCACGATCCGATCGTAGAGCCTTTATACTTTTGCCAAGTTGCTTCTCTACTTCATTCTAGAATTCTCTGAACACTTCAAAGGATTCGGATTTAGCCCTCATAAGGTACACAAATCCATATCTACTGTAATCATCAGTAAATGTAATGAAGTAGACATAACCACCCCTGGCAGGCGTGGCAAATGGCTCGCACACATCGGTATGTATGAGCGCCAATTTCTCACAAGTCCTCTCACCTTTCTTATTGAAAGAGGACTTTGTCATTTTTCCCAATAAACAAGCCTCACATGTCTCATATGATTCAAAATCAAATGAGTCTAGTAATCCATCCTTATGGAGTCTAGATACACGTTTCTCGTTTATGTGGCCTAAACGACAGTGCCATAAATAAGCAGGATTTAAATCATTTATTTTAATCCGCTTGGTATTAATGTTGTAGACAGGATTGCTTAGATCAAGGACATAAAGTCCATTAAATAATTGCGCACTAAAATAGTGAATATTATTTAAATAAAAGGAACAACAATTGTTCTTTACTGAAATAATAAAACCATCCTTGTCCAAACAAGAAATAGAAATAATGTTTCTGCTCATAGCAGGCACAAAATAGCAATTATTTAATTCTAAAAACTAATCCTGAAGGCAGAGATAGCTCGCACACGCCTACGGCCAACGCAGCAACCTTTGCTCCATTCCCAACGCGCAGATCTACCTCTCCTTTAGCCAATATTCTACTTCTCTTTAGATCCTGCATATTTCGACAAATATGAGATCCACATCCAGTATCTAATACCCATGATGTAGAGACAGTTAAATTGACATCTAAAACAAAAATACCTGGTGGTGGTGGAATCACTATTCCAAGCCTCTTGTCCTCCAGATATTTTGGGCAGTTCCTCCTCTAGTGTCCAGGCTGACAGCAGTAGTGACACTCACCTTTAGTCACGGCCTTGGCAATGCCACCAACAGGCTTAAGGGCAGGTTCCTTGGACTTGGCAACTGACTTGCCTTTGCCCTTGGAGGAAGAGGCAAACCTTTTGCCCTTTCCTTTATGTACCATCATTATGGCCTTGCCCTTACCCTTGTTGATGCTCTGTTCAGCCGTCCTCAACATGTTGAGTAAATCTGGCAGTGGTTTAACGATCTCGTTCATGTTATAGTTCATAATGAACTGTCCATAACTCTCGGGCAACGATTGCAACACAAGATCGGTTGCCAACTCTTGGCCGACCGGGAACCCTAGTCGGGCGAGATTCTCCAAGTACCCGATCATTCGGATTACATGGGGTCCCACCGGGTTCCCTTCTGCCCGATGACATTTGAACAGTGCCTTTGAGACCTCATACCTCTCTACCCTCGCCTGCTCTTGGAAGAGCTGCTTTAGATGTTCGATCATATCGACAGCATTCATGTTTTCGTGTTGCTTCTGAAGCTCAGAAGTCATGGTGCAAAGCATTAGGCAGGCCGCATCATTAGCGTCATCAACACGCTTTTGATACGCCTTTAAGGCAGCAGGTGTTTGGTTCTCTGGACCTTCTGGAACATGCTCCTCTATTGCATACAGTTTCTTCTCTTGCTTGAGAACAATTCTCAAGTTTCTGTACCAATCAAGAAAGTTGGTTCCAGAGAGCTTGTCCTTCTCAAGGACAGATCGTAAGGAATGTTGTGAACTCGATGAGTTGTTTGCCATTTGGAATTCTACAAAAGGAAAATACGCAAGTTTTAGTATTTGTGAATTTTGACTATATTCAATAATGGCTAGTTTATCAAATATAGCTCCCACTATTTTTCTACGGATTAATAACCCTCAAGATATTAATGCGGAAAATATCCTTATATTTTCTAGTGGGTCAAGATCCATCTTTCATCTCCTTATGAGCTTGCTTTGGCAAGTCACCCATAATTTGACTACTTTAGGTAGGAACAATTCAAATTGCATCCCATATGCAACTCTTGGTTCAATCGGGCAAATAACTCCTTATTTATCCATCCATATGGATAATCCCAATTGATTGCCTCTAGGCTTCTTAATCAAATTAATAGCCTAGTTGTGTTCAACCTCTTATCTAAACAATTGCACATTGTTACGTGCCATCGCATTCCATCATTATGAACCAAGTCGCCATGCTTTGGCACGCACGAGCTTGATAAATAATGATGATAATGAGTGTTTAAATAACGAGAAGGCAAGAACACAATATTTGAATTTTGAGGGATTTTAAATTCAATTTTAATTGTTTTGTTGATCAATATCAAATAATCTATCTATTTGAGTTTTGGGCACAACTCCAAATAATAGATCCGGGTTGTCTAATTATCTTATTACCCTAATTGCATGCATCATCCATACACCAATCACACAAATAATAAGACAATAAAATAAACAACCACAAAACAGAAATTAAACGTGATGTTGATATGGCCTTTTCTAGACTAAGATAATTCCAAGCCAATGGAATTATCTATGAACCCTAAAGCAAACACATCTCCATGCGTCTCGATCTTTTGGTCCATCCTTTATAGTCTTGTGGAATGCTCCATGCTCCATGCTCCATCTTTTGTGGCTTCTTTGGCTTTGGGCTTCTTTTTCTCCAATCTTGGCTAACAATCTACTTTATCTAGCACTAGCTAATATCTATACTAAATAAAATAAATCTCACAAGTTGAGAAAAAAAATGGCACGCAGGCCATAAAACCCTAATTAATTATTACAATTAATTGATCAGCTCGCAGGCCGTAAAACCAAACCATAAAATTAAACATCCACATCAAACCACATCCTAAGGCCATATCCAATCACCATGCGATTTGCACATAGACAGTTAAAATCCAATTTTAACGCGCTTGGTCAATTTTAATTGATTTTAGGATTTCTAGGGTTAAAAGGGTCCATGGGCCCAACAATCAAATTGCCGGGGCCCAACAAAGTGAACCACAAGGCCCTAGGGCCGGCCCGGCCGAAAACCCACAAGGCTAGGCCCGCGGGTTAGGGCCGCCCGGCCCCTGGGCGGCCAATCTAGGGCGGCAAGCAAGGGGGCGGTCCCTAGGGGGGGCCGAACCTCCTTGAGGGAGTTGTTTCCAAAACAACTCCCTTGCTTGGTGCCCAAGTTTGGTTGTTTCCTTGTTTTGGGAGAACTCCTTCTTCCCCAAGGATGCCCAAACCCTAGATCTAAGATCCTAAAATTTCTCAAACTCACCAATTCATGCATCCAATGCAAAAATTGGATCTTTTTATGATTAATTGTTGAAAATTGCATCCCATGCTTGATTTGTCTTGTTTTACGCGATAAACAATCAAATTAAGGTGTAAAACAACTAAAACGTAACACATAAACCACGTTTATGCTCTACGACCTGTGGCTCTGATACCACTGTAGGGTTTTGATTCATGGATTGCACAACGGAAGCATAATCAATCATAAAACCATGCAAAACCCTCCAAGGATCACAAGTCAAGAGACATAACGATGGTAAGGGTTAGAAATCATAAACACACATTTGGGTTCTCCTTGATGACTTCAAACGCGAATTATGTCACGTTCTCTATAGTTGATCCACGCCTAGAGTTGATCCTAGATCTCCCAACTCCTTGGTGCTAGCCCGGAATAGGAAGAGGAAGAAGAAATCACGCAAAAAGAGACCCAAAGGAGGGTCTCGGCCTCCTTTGGCCGACGGGGACAGGGCGGCGGCAAGGGGGCGGTTCGGGCCTCCTTGTTGCTTGCTCTCTCTCCTTTTGTTCTCTCCCACTCTTGTTATGTTCACTTAATGAGCATTAGTGATGTGAAAGGAAGGAAGGAAGGTCCTTTATATAGTCCAACAACTCCTTGTTAACTACCTAAAGGACTTATTCTAGTCCTACTAGAATTCAATTTAGTCCCTTCCTTGCAAATTAGTCCCTACAAAATTTGCAAGGGTTTGCAAAGTGATTCTTCTAATTAATTAATCCAATTAATTAATTCCCAAATCCAGTTCAACTCTATGTAGCGTGTGACCCCATAGGTTCTATCTAGTTGGTAGCAACTATTTGCTAATATGGAGCGGTCTCTAGCAAAACATCCATTCTAGCCAACTAATAGAATAGTCATCTTGACAACCTTTGTAGAAGTAATTGTCTCATCCCTTTGTCTCTATATCCGGATTGGACACGAGACATACAAGTCACACTCGTATATTCAATCCATAGTTTCTCGATCCATGGGAATAGCCTTATTCGTGCAAATAACATCAATATCCTAGATTGATTTATTTGAGTCTGGCCAGACATTCTATAAGCACTATCCATCGAGTTGCCTAGGATATTTGCTCCCGTTATGTGGGAGGGACAAATCCTATCTACGTCCACTACGATCTCTAAGCTTGCTTCTTATTGTATCCAGTACACGCCTTTATAACTACCCAGTTACGGTGTAGCGTTTAACGCTACCAAGATCACAATAATCCACAACTAGAATATCTAGTGACTTCAAGTCTAAGGATGACAATACCATTGCACCGCGAGAAGCGCTTGTGACTCAACATAACGTGTATGTAGCCTTCTCGGAGATGGGTCAATCCAGTGCAACATTCCATAATGCACACCTATGTGTTGGATCGTGATATCTCTATATCAATCCAACCCCATACTAGTCTATAGATGATTGTCCCATTAATCATTATACTTGACTAGGGATATTTAAGATAAACAACACAATTGTAAATCTAAGGACTATTATATTAAATATCCAATAAATAATAAATGAATTTCTAGCCACAAATAATTCATACTAAACTAGATTGCCTCTAGGGCATCTATTCCAACAGGCGGCTGACTCTCATCCCATATAACTTCAAGAAGAAGATTATCTGAAACTTTAGCAACTAATTGTTGAACTCGTGCTCTCAAAAAATATCAATCCAACTATCTGTAACTAGGAAACGATCAAGATGTTCCCTTATTAGGCTACCATCACCATGGTTGTTACTCCAAGTGAATCTAGGCCCATTGAACCCCATATCTCGAAGTTGAAGTCACTGAATAACGCTAAAAAACTCTCTATCTTACTGAAGGGTACCGGTCTTCCCCCTTCATTTTCCAGTATAAATGAGAAGGCGTTGAAATCGCCAACTACACACCAAGGGTGATCCCCTGGGCTGAGACTTTCGAGCAATCTCCATGAATTATGTCTTTCGTTTATATCCGGATCACTGTAGAAACGTGTTAAGAAACCTTGCTTTGAGTTATTCAAAAATTGACATAGCCGTGAATGTGATACCTGGATTGGTTAATGAGTGTGAAGTCGACACTATCGTCCCACATCAATGCAAGACCCCCTCTTTGAACCCTACCACTATGAACACAATCTCGGATGATACAATTCAAAAACCCCAATCGGTGTCTCATCCGCTCCATTTCACTTGCATGCAGCTTCGTCTCCAACAAGAAGACCATATTTGGCTGAAATATCCTCGCTAGGTCACGAAGAGTTGTAACGCTACAGGGGTTTCTAAGCCCCCGTACGTTCCATCTTAAGAGTTTCATTGCGATTGGCCACGGTACCTCACTGCCTCAGCCAAAGTAAGTGTTGGGATATTTGACGCAGCCCTTTCCTGTGGGGGAATCCCATAACTGGAAACATGTGTGGTTAACATGTGTGGTTAAGTCTTCCACCAGTTCAGTTTCCATCTCCATATTGTCGTCATTGACACTACTATCCAAGTTAGGAGACGAGGCCTCCACCCGATCAGACCCCTTTTCTTCAAACAAAGCATCAGAGCGAAAGCTTGGGCTGTTAGGGCTCCGAGGAAAGAGTTTTTTCTGCGGCGGAGGCTTGTAGGTGAGCCACTATTTGTACCCAGGCTGCTCGTTAAGTTTCTCAATCTCTTCTATCGATCTGCAGACCACACTATAGTGATCCACCGTTCCACCTCATATGCAAACATTGGGAACTCGCTCATATTTATAATCAACCCAGACCTTGACATCTAGCAGCTTAATGTACCGTCCTATTCGTAAGGGCTTACTCACATCAATGCGAACCTTAACATGCATATAGTCCCCTCCTTCGCCAGACAAAATTCTTTTATCGGAGTCAATTTCAATTCCCATCGACCTCACCACGTTTTAGCATCTTCTTCGTTCTGCATGAACAATGGCAAGTTCCTGATATGTGTTCATACATCCATTTTTGCAAAACTCTCTTCTTCTACTACTACAAGGATTTGAACCCACTATTTTAAGAGAAGTATATTCCCATAAAAAATCCATGAACCGCCCGGAAGGACTTGTTCCATTGATTCCTGACTAGGGAAACTAATTATGAAGATATTGGGCCATGCCTCGTTGATGATCACGTTTTCTCTTTCCTGCTAGATCTTTCTAAACATCGAATTCATAGCCTAGACCTTCATACTATCAGGCAGAAGAAACGATCCCAGTAAGCATTATTGGAGGGCCTTTAAAGCTTCAGTGCAACTATGGGGATCAATCTCGAGGACACCCTCTTCTTCTTCCAGTAACATAAGAGCGAACCTCTTGCTTGTAGCTTCCATCAAGTCGACTGCCGAGTCACATCCTGAAGAATGGCTCCGTCTTCTGGTTTGCAGTCAACGATGCCCTAATCGAATTCCCCAGCTCTGACTTAGTCGGAAAGAGTCAAATTTGTTAAAACTTGGTTTATCCTTTCAAATCTTTTGATTTGGCTAGGAAATAACTAAAATGGTGTATTCGGATGGGTTTTTGATTTCAACACACACGTACTAAACTGTTCCAATCAGACACTTACATGGAAGTCTATGGACAATATATTAATCGACGTAATAGTATTTTCTTGGTGACGGATGTGATCTCCTTATCTTAGAGAAACTTGCTTTCTGATCGACGGGAGTCTTTCATACAAATCCTTTTCTATCCAGTGCCTAGGAACTCTGATTTTGTGGAAGAGATCTAGGATCGCGGATTTCCATGGCCTCGTGGAAAAACTTTGAAATCGAATTACGCACTTGAACACCGAACTCCTTTCAGCTTGGAGCAGAATAGTCGTGATTCGAAATGTAGGCATCTTTAGTGATTCATTTTATGCATGTGGTCCTCATTCCCTAGAACATTATGTGGAGTTTGTACTCCATATTTTCCATATCTTCATGTCCTATAGGGGTAGTTTTAGAAGGCACTGCATCTTTGATAAACTATCATGTCCTTTTCGAGTAGAGTGATTTGAGACTCACATCTCTACTTTTCTAAAAGCCTCACCCTGATGAGTTGGAAAATCTAATAAAAGATTCTCAGACTCACGAGAATGTCCTCTACTAAAGCACCAGAGTGCCTCAACAAGGAGTCTAGTCATAATGGTTCTATTACGAGACGAGATTAAAGAAACTGTCAATTTACATTAAAGCGAGTACTTACTATTAAATATAAGTACTTACTATAGTTTTGGTGATGTACGATCAGCTATGTGTCCAAATAAGATCCTCAATTCCCCGGTTTCTCAACTACAGAGTTCGAGATTCGAATTATACCAACCTCACACAGAATTCTAAATCCCACAACCCAGAGAGTTGTGAAGATTAGATTCACTTCCGACAAGGACATATTTTCCCAATCTACCTGAAAACTAGACCTTATGTGTCAACACCCCCAACTGTATCATCAGTCCAGTAGAGCACTACTAGATCCTGATACTGACTATAACTCTAGTGAACATCTAACTCTAAGGGGGACATAGACTGCCTCACTCGAGACCCTACCAAGTGATGGAGCTAAGGAGACCTGCAAAGTCTCTACCCCAGACCCTAGTCCAAGCTAAAGTCCAGCCTGAACACCCATCTAGTATAATAAGTCATATTTTCTCAACTATTTAAAACATTTCCCAAGTATTCAATTTACTCATATAAGTGCCTAAATGGCTTTTAATTCAAAAATAAATATTTATACATAGAATAAGCATACAACTACTTACCTGATAGATAGCCTAGAACTCCTGTCTAGCGGAGGTAATTCCCTACACGTCTTAAAGTCGAAGTGTATCTATTATTAACACTTTCAATCTAAGTGAGGTAGAATGCAACTATGCATATGTCATGTTTTCTTCCCAGTGAAAGGGGAGGAAGTATAGGGTCACTGACGATATTACACATGAGTATGAGTGTGTCTACTAAACTATACCCTCAATTCGCAACTAAGCACAATCTGCAATCGTAGAGCCAATTAGAACATTCATTGTTCAGCTGTATAATAGAATGGCCAATATACAAAGACAAATCAAGGACTGCGAAAAGACAAATCATCTTTTTTTTCCGATGCAACGGAAGAAAATTAACAATCAAACGCAAACAAAGAAGACAAGAAAAAAAGAAGCTAGAGATACATGCCAATCCCCATAATATCGGCAATGAGGAGGCCTTTAAGTCCTTCTGGAGCTTCAGCCAACATGACCAGTTCCTTCTGTTGCTCCGTGCCGAGGTTGGCAATCGCATCTGCAACATCATTAGCACTTCTGGGGATGTGGTGGATAGACCCCCTCCCTCCTTCTAGCAGAGCAACTCCGTCTGCAATATGGGATCTCATCGAGATTGGACCATTGATGAACTTCGTGAAGATCATCACCGCATCTTCACAATCACTCTCAACAGCATAATCAGTCCAATTGTTTTGATGTGCGATTGTGATGCCTCTGTAAATAGCCCAAATCTCCGCTTCCAAACTTGAAGTGTCTGCCAATCTCCCCATGAAACCCAACTTCCATTTTCCTTTGTCGTCACGGAAAATCCCTCCAAATCCAGCTAAAGACATCTGCAGTAATATAATTGTAAAGTAAAATTATACTAAATAGTTGTAAGAAAGCGTAAACCACACGGCACACAAGGTTCTTACCATGGGGAAACCTTTACTGTGTCTCTGCCTAAGAGGGACATTTTAGATAATGACCCCACCAACTAGCACCAACCAGAGCTAGACAACTATACTATCATAAACGTAAGATTCAAGATATATCACGAGCTTTCACACCTGACAACTACTATCACTATACCTTTATCTCCCTCCCTTCTGCAATCTCTAGTGTAGCGCCCCACACCGTGTAAATTGAAGCCTCGCTTGAAACTAATTGGGAACTGCACACTAACTCTTGAGCTAGTCACCCGAGCTATACAATGAACCTCGTTCAAACATGTACTCTAGGACCTTTTCTTATGGTAGTTTGTCAAGTGAACATCTCTCTAACACTGTTAGTTCGTGAGTAAGCAAATAGATATGAATAGCACACAATGAATTAATAGGAGAGGACACTCTAGACATGCTAAACAAATCCTAAACCAAACAGGTATAAGAGACGAACTTTAGACAAAGCTACAGTTAACTCTATACATCCCAACTAGGGGATACAACTTCAATTCTAAAAGATTCAATATGTAACATTTCATGATAACAAATCTGGAAATAGTATAGACTCAAGGATGAATATGTGATGGAAATCCTAGTGTTCAGAATATGTGAGACGTGAATAAAGAAGATACCGTCTGAAACACATATGTGACATAAAACCAAACTAAGAATAAAATCAAAGAGATAGGTTAGTCTATATAAACAAAAATTTATTCTAGACACGGGTAGACAGACAGAAGACTTGTTCTAGATCAATAGAAGAAGATTGACCAGAGCCTTAATTCAGAACAAGATCAAACTAACTTGGATTGATTCTAGAATGAACAAAAACTTCAATAACCTGGAATTGAAGTTGGAAGTTGAACGGTCGCTCAGGGGGAAGTCGAATTGTCGCATAGAGGAATCGAAAGTTGGACCGTCCTTTTCTGAAAGCTGAAACATCGCCGAGCTTGCCTGGAAATGTACCGTCGGTCTTCTCTTTCTCCCCTGCAATGGCAGCAAGCTAAACTCTCTCTCACATAAACAATAACAATTTCTTGATGAGCTTTACAAGATTGAAAACTTAATTTTCGTTGAATCCTGACCCGCTATTTATAAAGTGAGATTACTTGTTTTCTAAGAAAGACAATTCTAGATAAAATCAATTATGAATCAAGACTTTTAAAAATTAAATTAAAGTCAATTATATTTATAGAAAAACTAATTATTAAATAAAGAGTTTTTTTTGGTTTAAATAAAGAGTTTAAGTTAGAGGGCCGCTATGCTTCACCCTTTTTTCTTCACCCTTAAAGTTCACCTCCTGCGTGTCATGATATGATTATTGATAGTATTTATTTTAAGATATTTCCATAATCACATCATCAATCCAAAACATCCACATAAGGGGTGAACTTGAAGGGTGAACAAAAAAGGGTGACGTTTAGCATTTCTCTTTAAGTTATAGAGAAAATCTTATTTCCATTAAAAAAATATTAATTTTTAATTTCCAATTCTAAATAAAGTAATTAACTAAAATAAATTATCTTTAAATTAGTTTCAATTTCCTTAGAATAGAAGTTAAGCTGCCAAATATTCTTCTTTAATAATTAGGAAAACTTGTTTCCTAATCAAGTAAATATTTCCAATCAATAAAAATAAAATAAAAAATAATTAAAAATTCATATATGAAATATCGTAATTTTCAAAATATGTTGAAATAATAGTATTATTTTATTAAATTTGACCTATACTGAAACTCTTCCAATTAAATTTAATTACAAAACTAATTAAATGCATAATAGAGTCAATAGAAAATACATCTTATTATGATCATTATCATAAAATATATTATTTTTTATAAAAGATGTATACTATTCCAATTTAAATTTTCTTTACTTGGAAGACACTGAATAAATCCAATAGAATTTCTATAGTAGAATAAATACTTGATTGGAACTGGCCAAAAAGTTAGAGTGAAAATCAAAGAGCAAGAGAGACTCATTTGGCCGCCCCTAGATTGTGCACGGCCAAACTAGGGTTTCGTGGCATTCCTAGGGCACCAGAGAGTGCTTACTACTCTTTGGCCATTTTCTCTTGTGCAGGTTTGACTATTAGTCCCTACACACACATTGATAGATGCTACATGAATAATCCTAGACCTAATAATAACTCATAAACGTCTAAGATAATACCAGAAACCCAAGGATCAAACAACTGATGATTTCTTGTAACATTCTGAGTGGATTAGAGACCAGTAACTTATTTACTCGTGCCACCGGATAAAAATTCATAATCCTTGAAGGTTCTAGTATTAATCCACAAGGTGTACTATATACTAGATTTCGAACTCAGAAATCACCGATGTAGGGCGAGATATTACAATCCCCCTCCTAATATACTCGTCATCCTTGTCAAGTGTTCCCAGTAACGGATCCCCTTGGCAAGCGGCATATTGTCATGGAGACCTTGCGGTATCAGGGTTAGTTCTGATAGCATTTGTAATAAATCGAGCGGATTACTGTCCTCGTACCACCGGATAAAAAAGGCTTAAGCCTTGAAGGTGCTAGAAGTAATTCACAAGGTGTACTATATACTATATTGTAAACTCACAAATCTCCAATGTGGGATGGCATATTACAATCCCCCACCTTATATCCACAATAACATCTCGATATGGGATAAGATATTACCGTTTCAGATGATTACTACATAATTAGAGTCAAGTAACCTGAACTGTCTGCAAGAACATGGGTTAGCATAACAGGGTATCTAAATAAAGAGACTCAGATCATTTATTATAATATTATACAATGCACTACACGGTTGAAGTTATTTTGTTCCTTAGTTTACAAACACTTAAATACAGTGTGGAGTCATATATTGAACACATTCTGACTTATCATGTTACAATTTCCCCTTTGTCAATTCGGGAAAAAATCCTCCATCATGAATGTTCCAATCTTTGTCGACCACCAGGAAAAAAATCCCCATCATGAATGCTCCAATCTTTGTCGACCAGGAGTAAATCAATTTTTTCTTGAAACTTTGTCTCATTCGTCAGTTTTCTTTCTAATCCTACTTACCTAACACTTAATACAAACGACTAAGTGTAATATGCATTGTAACATAAATTCATAGCAAGCATGCATAGTACCAATTGATATCAATATGATGGTCAATGTACTTGTTTGTTTTTTGTATTCATATAGAATGCAAAAGTTATAGTTATGAAGTAGATATTCTTTAGAGCCCTAATCCAATAAATCATCTTAGTTGGAGTAGCATGGAGCATACGGAATAAATTAAGACTACTCCCCCTACTTCTCACACGAATTTGACAAAAGGATCTTTTTTTTTAATTGAACGAAACTAACAAGAGCTAACATCCAACTAAATCAAACAGAACTGTGGAAACATACGAAAGAAATCACTTGAAGGACTTGAGTGGAATCCTTGCATCATCTTCACTGCCAAATTCAAGTGGAGTATAAGACGAAGAAGAAGAAGTGAAATCAACCAGAGAGTCTTCAACATGCCGGCTCCACCTCTTCGCATTATCATAAATCAACTGAGGAGGATTATATGCTTTAGACTGAGTTGTATTACTAACCTCATGCACACAAGGATAAGTCTACGCAAAGAAATCTTCTACGCAAATGGCTACGATATACTCTAAATATTTTGGTGAATCACGCTTAAACAGTAGTACATCACCCCAAAAGTCTTCTTGCACCAAAAAGAAACGAGTTTTACACTTTTTAATGGTATCATGAAAGCAAGGACTGGAGAGCATAGCCTAGCTTTCTGGAAATCAAGATATCTTAAGAACATAAATTTTACGAAACTCGTTTGTATCTAGCAATTCTTATCTTCTCTCTCTCTCTCTCTCTCTCTCTCTCTCTCTCTCTTGTCAGGACCATTTATATATGTGCCTAAAATATGTAGATAATTCTTAGATTTTGCGAAGAAGACAGCATGTGATGGTCTGGAAGGAGCCATGAAAGCTAAAAAGAACTAAATAAGAGAGAATTGCATGCGTGATTCAGAGGTAGACCGACGGTCACTAAGGAATGGTCGAAGATCACTTTAATAGGCTTACCCTAGGGTTCCTAACTTGTTATATGGAAACCCTAGATCTCTTAGGTGTTTGCCTATGATTCTCCTACCTTTTGAAATAAATTGGGTATCTCGATCATACCAAAACTCATATTTTAGGTATGGAAGTATTCCTAAAACATAGTATTAATTAAATTAGGAGACTAAATCGAGATCAAATAAAATATTCGGTAAAGAAACGAGTCTAAAGGAATTAATAATATGCAAAAATATTTCAAATTTCTCACCTCAAGAATTCAAAATCGGTCGTACACCCTATGGATGCCGAATTTTTTCAAGCAAAAAAGATGAAAATCATTTTTTTAGGAAGAAAATCATTTTTTAATTGAGAGAAAGCTAGAAAATTGTGAAAATTGGCTAATTTTTGACAATCTTCTACATAAAATCACCCCCTAGCTAAATTAAATATATATTACATGCTAAGTAGTAAAGAAAATACTCACTGAAGGGATATTCTCTTGTTGAAAATATTTTTTATTTAATAATCCTCCATCATGAATTCAAAATACTCACTGAAGGAATATTCTTTCTTTGTGAAAAAATATGGATAACCAAAAAACTTTTTACCAAAAAGAATGTCCATGCCTAGAATACACACAAATATAAAACTGGTTTTGGTAGAGGTTGATCCAATGCAAAGACATATCAAGTATTCCATGCTAAAAATGTTTTTACTCTCAAACAAAACGAAAATAAGGTTTTTCATCTCAAGTCTCCTAAGGGCACGTTCTCCACCCCTACGTGATAGTTTTTTATATTTTTCGTCACTCAGATCTACATTTTATTTGTTATTCTTGTATGTTCTATATAAGCCCGGTATTGTTGAAAAAAATAAATAGAAAAAGAATATAAAAACAAAATAAAGAAAGGAAAAGGGTGCTTAACTTCGATTTTCTATTCTTTTATAAAGGTAGAGTGGTAGTTCTTATTCTTTACTTGCACTGCTTCTTGTCGTGGCGGCGAGGACGGCATTATACACCGGGTTGAGGGAGTCGAGTGTCGGGAGTCACGTATGTGAGTTTGGTCGATTTCTATTTCCTTGGTGAGGGAGTGTGAGTTGCGGGATTTGGTGAGATATGTCATGACAAGGAGGATTGCGCTTCTAAAAAGCCTATTCACCATCCTTAAGCCTTCAGCAGATGAAACGCGTTGGAATAAAAGCTCTGATGATGAGCTAGGCTAGATCCGGACGTTTTTATCACTGCACACGCGAAGGGTTAGGATTTTTTAGAGAAAGACGTTAAACTCTGTATTCTCTCTAGGAGGAGTTCAAATAGATGAAGAGTGAGTCTTCTTCAATTTTTCACATACTTACGTTGCGGTTTTTGCGATTGACAAACTGAGAGCTCAAGGACATGCACGTTTAAGTGATTGAGATTGCCTAATCTCAAAAAAAGAAAGAAAATGATGTTTGTGTGTTCTAGATACTTTTTGAGTTAATATCGAGTTGTACTACTTGCATATTCATCATATTGATGCATTGTCCTTTTGTGAGTCGTGCTGATTCATTTGCATCTTGAGTCGGCTAGTAAACGGTGTAGTATAAAAATACGGTAGATAAGAGCTTTCTCGGGCGCGCTAATGGTAAGTGTGAGGGTATTTGATAGCCCCGCATATTTATTGTTTTGCACAATTTTTGAGACGTTTTGATGAGAGAATTTCCATAATTTTGTATTATTCGTATACTGGAGCTTTATGTACAATACTGTAGAGTTCGGGCGTTTTCACAATTTATTTGAGCGTTATTTCCCATTTGATGTCCTTCATGTTTAGATTGGAACGAAAATGAACTTCGGAATTGAGACGAAGCTCGGAGAATGGCCAAAATGCGAGCCATGAAGCTGCATTGGAATATCAAAGCTTGGAGAGTTTAAGGAATTCATACAAATTCAAATAGAATTTGCACGAGATCCTAATCGTTTTGTACCGATTAGTCCCGGCGAACATCAACTAACTGAAGAAAACACTAGCAACAACTAGAGCTTTGATGTTGCATTATTCCATATGAAGAGCGTAATGTTTCACATGAAATACTGGGAGGAAGAGCACCAACAAACCGGATTGGAAGGTTGACTGGTGGAAGAGGAGAGAATATGCAGTTGCATCAACCAAGGAGGAGGGATTGAGTAGAACCAGAACCCAAGCAATTTCAAGAAATCAATTACTGCAAGCAGAAAATACAGAAATAAAGAGGAAAATGGAACAATACAAAATAACTTGCTAAATGAAGAACACATCAGCAACCACAAACTGATGAGAAACCCATCAAAACAAGCTGCAGCAGCCGGGAACAAGATCTGGAACATGAATTTGCACAAATTTCGATTGAATTCGTAGGAATGGCCCCTGAAAGTCACCAACAAGGATCAGCTGCCGCCGAGAAGTGAAGGACCAGGACAGGATTTTGCCAAAAATCCTGACCCAATTTGCACGAAGTTTCGCACAAAATCCTGACCCAATTTGCATAGAAGAACAACACCAAGCTTGTGGGCAGCATATGCGTAGATTGGAACTCAGGACTCGCACGAATTACTGAGTGAATTAACACAAACAGGGAAAAAAACCCATCAGCAGCAGCCACAAAGCAGTTATTTTACACAAAACCCTAAACCTTTCACGAAAATTGAAAAGGATGGAAAGCTCTGCAGGAGTAGCTCATTCGCACAAATATGAGCTCGTGTTCGCACAAAGAAAGCGACAGCGAAAATTCAATGCATCATCGATTCGCATGAATACACAGGTCATCAAAAATATTTGCACAAACTGATGGAGCACCATATTTGATTTGCACGAGTTCTCATTGTTCGTTCGAACACCCTACCCTAATTCGCACGAATAGTAGACAGAGGGGTTGCGCATAATTTGTGGGTAAAACTTGCAATTATGCAAAGATATCATAAAAATGTGTGGGAAGGTTTTATTACAAACCTAGGTCGTTTTCTAAGCGAAGATACGCTAAAAAAATTAGATACAAGGATGAGCGCACGTTTTGGAGATTTAGAGCATGACGAGAGCGCGGATACTTCGCTTAATTTTTTAAAACCCTCGGTTTCTCTCTCTCATGAATTAGATGAATTTTATCATTGCATTCATTGATATGAGTAGCTAAATTCGTGACCATCGGGACCCGAGTTTGGGATAGGGCTTTATTATCGAACTTGTGATTTTTGAGTTTTTGATTTACGTTGAATTAACTTAATTGCGCGTGAATTATCTTGTTATGATCGTTTTATGTTTTTTCATACAACCTAGTGGATAGGAGAAGTCTTATTTACGAAAATTTAATTACACTTTTTTGATAGCTCGATAATTGTTAATCGGAAGAATAAAATGGTCACCTAGTGACGTAGTAACTCGGCCGCCTTAATTACGAACTTAGAGTAGAACATCGATCTTAATAAACACTTAGGGTTAGTATGCTGATAACTTGGTTTTACCTCACGCTAGGAGTAGGACACTCTCTTGGTAACTCGGTGAGTATTGTTGCTTGTTTGACGTATTTCGCTTCCGTAATTTATTAATCATAGAATGCAATCAATAGTTAACCCTAGTAACCCCCCAAACGAGGCATCCTGATATCTCTCCATTATTTGAATTCTCACACAGTTCAATCTTTTTGCGTTCTCAAATATTGTTTTATTTACCCTCAGTTAGTAGCTTAGATAAACAAAATCAAACTTTCATCCCACATTAGGTTTATACTCCCTCCAATACTGCAGATTTAGGCTTTTTCACGCCTCTCTATTTCAAATTTTTGTTATCTTATCAAGGATGTGGGTCAATCACCCACGGCTCGAACAATCACTCTTTCACTCCATTCACTAGTCTTTAACGCGTAACATCTCTCTTTTCTTAGAAGGTTACCTCGTCCAGAAGGTAGCGTAAACGAACTTTGAAGAAAAGGAGGGAGCAGAAGGCCCAAGGTTTAATACCTTAATCAAAGATCAGACTCACGCAAATCCCAAGATACCTCCAATTTTCAATCCCGTTTTCCTGTGTGTAAGTTCAACTCAATTTCAAAGGCTTGAAATAGCTAGTCTATTTCAAGGTCTTGAAACAGCTTTCAAAGCCTTGAAACTGACTGTGCTTTATATGCATGAACTTAGGGGGAGTTTTTATTTTTTATTCAACTCCTAAACCACTGTGCTTGATTAGTTGTTACTTGATGATGAAATACAAAGTATTTTGACACATTTAACAAAATCTAATCCATCTCTTTGACTTAGTTTTGCAGGGATTTTTTTTTCCTATTTTACAGGATCTATTTCATAACCTAAGTTTTGCAGGGAAAGGAAACTCTGTGATGATTTGATTCTGTGATCAATTTGATGTGTTTGGAAGCTTCCTAACAGATGTTTATACAATATCAAATAAGTATCATTGAAGATACTGATAAAACTATTCATTGGAGAAGCTTTTAAATAAGTCAATGCTGAAGCTACAAAATAGAAAAACTTTGTTAAGAGAAGATCCTAAAGATATGCAATTCAAACTGCTCTATAAAAGAGTGATAGCTGAAGCTATGCAAGAAACAAAGAAGCAGATTCATTTCTCTTAATCCAAGTATCTGAAGAACATTGCATACTCACTGCAGATTCAGTTCTAGTGTTCTTATCTTCTGAACTTCATTTGTATATCTTTTTGATAATACTTCTAGTTCTTATTCTCAAGGATTGTTCAGGGTGAACAATGTATAATTCTTAGTTAATCAGATAGCTAGAGCATGTACTAGATAGGTTAGTGAGAACCACAAGCTGTAACAGAGTAAGGCATCTCTCTGTGCTTGAGATCTAGGGCTTAGCTATTGATTAATAAGAATTGAGTTGAAAATCATGCAGGGAGAAGATACCTGAGGTCGAGATGTAGGTTCAAGTGGACCGAACTCTATATATCTTATGTCTCTTGCATTCACTTTCCAGTTCCATACTTAGATCTTTTGAAGCAATTCAAAACAGTTTTATTTCAAGGGTTTGAAACTCATTTCAAGGCCTTGAAAGAGACTTATCTTTTATATACTTCAACTGTATTCATTCCAAGGGATTGAAACTCATTTCAAGGCCTTGAATCACTCTTAACTTGTTACAATTCTTTTTGAGACCACTCTTCTTGCAAGTTTATAAAAATTTTGCATACTCTATTCAACCCCCCCCCCCTTCTAGAGTATTGATCCTGTATATCTACCTACTGTACACCCCTTCACTGTGGTTTTGAATTTCACCAAATCTTCTTTATTAAAAACCAGTGAAAAGACAATAAGGTCCCTTTTAAATGAAATGACTTAGGCCCAATAGATATTTGGTGGTGGTGGGGGTTTGTAAGGGTAATAATGTATTTTTAGTGAGAAAAGTTGGCAAATATGGAAAGTGTGAAGAATCTGGAGGAACGTCTAAATAAGGGAAGTGTGAAGAATCTGGAGGAACAAAGGGAGTACGTCATAACTAATTACCGAAGTCTCTTGGGATGCATATTCCCGGACTAACCATATATTACTATACCTGACCACCGTGTATTTGCGATTTAAGTGTGTCACAACTCCTCATTATCCCTCTTCTCTTCCTTTAATAAATTCAGCGTAGAAAACATTTCTTCCGATTTCATGAACTTAGCTAGGAAATCAATGGTCATTTCATCCCAAGATTGAATTGACCATTCTGGTAATTTAGACTACCAGCGACTTATGGCACATTTCCAAGGATCGACATGTTTCTCGAATCTTGATGGATTCATCTATGGCATGAGGGCCCAGAGCTTCAATAAATTTTGCTAAGTTTTTGTGGAAGGTAATAGGCCCCTCACGCGTATATTGATGGTTTTTATAGTAAGGATACTTCTATGGATACGAAGTTTCCTGAATCTTCCTTGGATAAGGGATATTCACAGCGCTCCCTGGAACCACAATCTTTTGCATGATTTCCCAAGGCTGGCCTGTTGGAATAGATGCCCTAGAGATAATATAGTTTAGTATGAAATTGTTTTGGCTAGAACATTCATTGTATTATGTATTGTATATTTAATATAATGAAGTCCTTAGATTTACAATTGTGTTGTTTATCTTAAATATCCCTAGTTCACTATAATGATTAATGAGACAATCATCTATAGACTAGTATGGGGTTGGATTGATATGGAGATATCATGATCCAACACATAGGTGTGCATTAAGGGTAATGGCGCACTGGATTGACCCATCTTCGAGAAGGCTACATACATGTTATGTGTAGTCACAAGCGCTTCTCGTGGTGACAACGGTATTGTCATCCTTATACTTGAAGTCAGTAGATTATCTAGTTGTGGATTATTGTGTTTTTAGTAGTGTCAAACGCTACACCGTAACTGGGTAGCTATATAGGCGTGAACCGGGTACAATAAGTAGCAATCTTAGAAATCATAGTAGACGTAGATAGAATTTGTCCCTCCTACATAACGGGATCAAACATCCGAGGCAACTCGAGGGATAGTGCTTATGTAATGTCAGGCCATACTCAAATAAATCAATATGGGATACTGATGTTATTTGCACGAATAAGGATATTCCCAGGATCGAGAAACTATGGATTGGATATACGAGTGTGACTTGTATGTCTCGTGTCCAATCCGGATATAGAGACAAAGGGATGTGACAATTACTTGCACAAGGTTTGTGAGATGACTATTCTATTAGTTGGCTAGAATGGATGTTTTCCTAGAGACCGCTCCATATTAGCAAATTATTGCTACCAACTAGATAGAACCTATGGGGTCACACGCTAGATAGAGTTGAAGTAGATTTGGGAAATTAATTAATGTGATTAGTTAATTAGACGGATCACTTTGCAACACCTTGCAAACTTAGTAGGACTAATATGCAAGGAAGGGACTAATCCGAATTCATGTTGGATTAGGAAGGGCCTTTAGGTAGTCAACAAGGAGTTGTTGGACTATATAAAGGATGCGCATAGCTTCCTTCCCACACTAATGCTCATAAAATAAGTGAGTGGGAGAGAACAAAAAGAATAGAGCAAGCAACAAGGAGGGTCGAACCCGACCCCCCTTGCGCCGCCCATCCGCGTCGGCCAAAGCAAGGAGGTCGAAGCCTCTTTGTTACCCGGTCGTGTGATTTTTTCTTCCTCTTCCTCCGGTCCAAGCTAGAACAAAGAATAAGGAAGATCTAGATCTCAACTCTAAGCGTGGATCAACCGTAGAGACGTGACACAATTCACGTTACAAGTCATCACAGGAAAAACCCTAAGGTGTGTAACATAATTCTTCCTTTACCATCGTTATGATTATCTTCGTGTGATCCTGGAGGGTATTGAATGGATAATTTATTTTTCCGCTGCGTATCCATGATCAATAACCCTACATGGCCATGCATCAAATTTTTGATATCTCCCAATGTATATTTGGTGACCTGTTCTTGCAAGCCAATTGTCAGCGGTAAGCTGACATTCCCTGTGGAAGTGTCACATCGCAGCTGATTGGTTGAGGTACTCAATTCTCCAGCATTATCCTCTAGTGGGGAACCTTGTGGCGGTACAACCAACTAATGGGACGTTGTTTACCTAGTGTGAAAGCTTTCTATGGAAGCGAGCTTTAGAACTGCGAATTCCATGAACTCCTTCATTTGACCTCATTTCGCAACTAATTCTGCTACCATTTGCTGCAGCGCAGTGTTAGATTCTGTTGAGACCCATAGGACATGCTTCGAGGCAGGATGGCGTACTTTAGGTCCCTATCCTGCGATGTTCGAGGGCGGACAATCTTCGCTCACAGGTTCCAATGGAACACGTCCTCTTACTCTGAATCGAGTGTTAGCCATTTGGTTGAGCCAATTCTACACAACATTCAACACTGAAGCTAAACAATTAGTCTCTCTCAACTTGCTTCCCCTGCAAAGTCGAAAAAAGTTTGATGAAAGATTCTGCTAGAATAGGGCTAAGCTCAATAAACCTTGAATCAACAAATGAAGGTATAAATTAACAAATAGCGGGAAAACAACGTAAGAATTTTTGAGAAAGAAGATCAATCAGATATAGAATTGTAAACTAGAAGTTCTAAAAACAAGGCCACTTATACTAGTGCTAAACGTAACTCTCGGTTGTTTATAGGAAATTAAGAATAGACAGAAAAAATTATCTGAACTACTTGCTAACAATGGGTGAAAACTTTCTATTAGAGTTATATTTCTTGCACGTTTTACATCATTTTGCGTGCTTTACGGGTTGATAATCTTAGTTTCATGCAATGAATTGGGAGAAATATAGCATGCTTGAGTGTTTGAGCATAAATGTGTAATCCGGGCATTTTTTGTGTAAATTTCGAGCTTTTATTGTCACATTTGATCTTCCGGTATTTGTTTTGTGTCGTACGTTTCAGGAACCGGAGGCTCGGGAATGTGTATGGGAGGTGGAATGAACTCCGGAAGGACGAGAATGCTCAAGAGTATGATGGAGTTGAAGACGGGTGAAGAAAAGGATAAAGAATCAAAGAAAAAGAGGATTTTTTTCCCATACTGGTCTTAGGAACAGTAAGACCAGCCTATACTTAGAACTCTGAGCGAAATTCAATTAAAACCACCCGCTGCTGGTCTTAAGACCAGTCTGATGCCCAGTACACAGAAATATGGGGTTTCAATGTAATTTTTAAGAACTTTTGGGCAAGAAGTGAGGGGAATCTTGTATTAAGTGACCTAGGAGCTGGGAGAATATATTTTCACATTTGGGGGGATTGATTCACGTATGGAGAAAGAAAAGAAGAGGAGAACGAAGATGAAGAACTCAAGACTCCTCCATTGAAGACCTAGGTTCTATCTTCTTCTTCTTCTCTCTTAATCTTGTTATGGAGAAACTATTGTATTTTGGTAGTTTGATAAAGATTAACTAAATACTTTGCTAGGCATCTCTACGAGATCCCAGGGTTTATGTAGACGGTTATTTTCCGGATTTCAGACTTTGTTTCATGCGTTTGGATTTGATTCTTCAATTGAATGTTAGTTTCTTGAACTTGTTGTTGATCTGAGTCTATTGAATATATGATTTTATATTCAACGAAACTAGGGTTTACTCATGAATCAATTTCTTGCTTAAAGTTAATATTCGTTCTAGTTACACGTTCTTGTTATATGCTTAATCTTTAGTATGAATGGAGTAGCTAGCCGGACGTACTGGCTAATTAGATGAGTGCACGACAGTGACTCAACCTAATTAGAGAACTTGAACACAATCCTGAATCACCGAGATTGAAAAGGAGAAGTGTTAGGGTTGACCTAGTGTGGGTAGATTCGGTAGGATTATTTAGCTGTTCCGTGAAACGGTGGACCGACATGAGCCGTTATCGTACCAGTAGATGACCTGCTAGAACGGACCGGTAGACAACATGAGGCCGAGAGGAGATTGTATTCAACCAAGACGTAAAATGACATGAGACCGACAGGATAATGGCATAGTCTATTACCCGGCTGAACTAGAATAGGATTGACGTGTTACATAGCTGAACCGAAAATCGTTTAAAGCCCTAGGTGATCTAGAGATCGCATAGTTTTTCCATACTTGTTTATTAAATATAAAAAAATACAAAAATATTAGTTAGTCGTTATTTTAATTCAGTCGCTTGTTTGGGGGCAACAACCGCTTTTATCACAATTCTTCCTCATGTACCGTATTCCGAATTAATTAACTAACTAAATAGTCTAGAGTCTGTCCTCGTGGGATCGATAACTCGGGGTCGGAATACCACCCCTATATTACTTGACTGTGCACTTGCGCACACGCGTTAAGAAATCGCATCAACGGGCACAATGAATGAGGATGTGATCACATTACAGTGGTGAAGGCTATATTTATAGGCAAATAACTCATGGTGTTAGCGCGAAATAATTTATGCTGATTTAGCGCATGCATCTCCCTCTACTATTGTTGCTACCCCTGCTTCCGGTGCTCTTTCCCTCGTGTTGTTCCTTCTTCCTTTGAAGTTGTCGTACTCGTCATTGCCTTGCCATTATTTGCTTTTGTGCAGAAATTTCCCCCCTAAGTCCACCAACTCCACTGATTTTATAAATTACACCTCATGTAAGCCTTTTATGTTAGAAGCCCTATTTCAGCATGAGGAATTTATGCTTAGTTGGGAAGCAAGCTTTTCAGAATTACTTCCAAGTAAAAGAGGCCCATGAAAGATATGTATATCGAAATTGAGTGTGCTATTTCTCCATGAGTAAATTTGGTGTGTAATATTTGTTTACTTTTATGTTTATACTTATTTTGAAATTTAGTTGCAAGAAAAGTTATACACAATTTTTTTTTACCACACTGAGCAAAATAAGGCATGGCAAATAGAGAAAAACGAAGTTGATTTGGGGAAAAAATCTTGAAAAAATGTAAAAAAAATATTTAAGTTCATGCAGTACGAAAGTTGTAAAAAGAAATATTTTAACATTTAAGTACATTGCTGTTTGGATCGACTGACACCGCCATGCATGTAGTATGAAAATTGACATCTAACACCACAAACTATCTAAAGTGCTGACAACACACTCCTAAATTTCGACAATTTTTAATATAGTCTTCATCATTTTCACTATTTTGGATGTCTGTTCCTACGATTAAAAAACATTTCGAGCACGAGTCAACCCTTTGTGAGTTTAATATTCAATTTTTTATTGTAAATATCACAATGTTAGACCTTAGATTCAAGGTAATTTAATGTAAAAAGTTCTAAATTGTTAAGTTGTTGAAATGTCTAAGATTAAAACCATAATATCATTCGCAAGAAAAAGACTAAAAAATCTGAATAGTTTGTATATATATTTCTAATTAATCACTACCTTTGGGGGTCACTAAGGAAAAAGTATAATTAAATTGAATAAATTGAATTCCAAAATGTATTTTACAATTATTTTGTATCAAAATAATTTATACAAGTTTTTTAAGTACAATCATATTAAAATTAAAATGTACTAAATTTTCTTGAACCCCTATAATCCATCTTTTCCTGATTCTGTTAGTAATCGCCCACCCTCCCCTTTCACCCAATGACTTTCATACGCACTTAAATTGAGGTGAGAGGAACTATGACGAACCAATTTATATTAATATGTCATATATCACAATAGTATTATATTGTTCATCACACATGCTCATCACTAGTTTTAGACCTTCATTCAAACCATTCAGCTAGGCAAACACGTTGAAGAAGGCTTGGTATTGAGGAGACAAATAATGAAGACATAGATCGCACAATCGCCGCATTCATCAATCGTTTGATACTCTTTTCATTATCTTATATCTTTACATGACTCAATAAATTTGTTTATGCTTAGTATTACAACGAGTAAATAAATTTATATATAAGATCCTATGGGATGACTTGGTATTGATTCTCCCAATTATATTTATGAACAAATTTGATTCATGCATTTAGCTTAAATGAATTGCTTTATTATTATATATTCCTCTTTATGTTTCACATGTAACTCTAATGAAACTGATCACCTCATATGTAGATTAGATTCACATGTAACTCTAATGAGACTGAACACCACAAGAAATCATGAAATTTGGAATATTTCATATCCCGTGTCACAAAAAAGAGAGAGTTGAGATATTAGCAGCATGTTAAACGTAGTTGCGTGCATAATGTGTGATGAAATATGTGGATATTAAGAGCAATAGTTGTACATATAACTGATATGTAACATAGAATAACGAGTAAGTTGTTGTTTCAAGTATAACATTGATATACCAAAATTACCTTCAAGAATCATTGGAGTCATAGTTCTCTATTTATATCATACAATCGACCACTTTACTCGATCATTATTCAATCATCGTAATTTAAATTTATGATAAAAATATTTTACTCCAACTTCGAAATTCAATATTATACACTTGTTATGACTTAATGAATCTAGATAAAGGTAATACATTTCTCTCTACGGGATCGCTAGACTCCCGGTATTTACTTACCAATAATATAGTACCACTATAGTCGTACACGTTTGAAGTGGTAAGTGATCACTAGAGCACATTTAGTAGTGGGGCATACGTTGCGCATGTGGATATTTTGCCACACGTTGACACATAGGGGTCGTTTGTCAAACATTCAGGACATGAACTAAAACGGTAACACATGTCATTGTACTCGTTACCTTGTACACACTAGACACCCATACACGCTAAGCACAAACACAAGCTTGGCAAATATCCCCTATAAAACATGTCGTCAAAGTATAATGATAGTAGTCGTACATAATAACATTTAAACGTGCAAACTCATTGTATAACATATAAAAATGTCATGTATTTACCATAAATATAAGTAATTTATACTCCACAATATGTAAGAATATTTTAATATACTACCTCAGCCTCCTCCCACAATGATTGCCCGCTTTCTATATCAGGGCGTCTCAAAATAACTATTAACTTCCACTTTTAATGTTTGATATTATGTGGATCAATAACATTTTCCACTAAAATTCAAATAAAATTTTATGAAAAATGAATCGGTAAAGAGTAATTTTGTCAACACTATCTCAAAATTTCCAATTAATGCATGTCATCTTAAGAAGTTGGAGTTTTACAAACGAACAATTATTTTGAAACTTAAAGAGTATATGTACACATGTCTCCTACTCTATAGAACTCATTAAGATATGTATTCATTATCTTAAAACGCATAATTTTGCTGTGTCTAGAATCCTCGTATCATTTAATGCAGAAACACTTGTGAGATGATTATCACACTGAGAAAATATTTTCTAAAGTGACCCTCTTATGAGGAAAACAATTATTTTGTTTTAGAAATCATCTAAACAATTATAGCATGCAGTAATAGGGGTTAGTCTTGTTTGGTAGTAAATCAATATTTGTTAAGTTTAAAAAGCGCTTATACCGAACTCCCTCTGTCCCTAAATGAATTTTCTTCCTATTTCTTACAATTATTTTGCGGATCTAAATTGAGTAGCAAATCGTACAAGAACCCCGCAATCTTTTCATAATGTTGTAGACTAAATTCATATTTGTAACTTAATGATGAGAATAACAATTATCCATGTTGTTTTTCAAGCCAAACCATTTTCTCAAAATGGTTTAAAGAAATAGCAGCACACTCATTTTTTGACTTAGAGAATAGTTCATTTCCTGGATCAGATATCTTCTATGTAAACGCTGATTTTTTAATTTATATAATATTCTTATATTCCAATTGTCTAACAAAATATTTTTTTCATTGTAGTAATGAACGTAAACAATGTTAGAAAAGTTTCTGTAGCAACGTACATCAGATTAATGGTTGAAACATTATAGTAAGAATTATTTTATGATATTCTTATGCATGAAAAAAGAAAATATATGTATTACACGTTAGTCTTCTATGTTGTAAGGACATCATGATATTATGTGAAGAGGAAAGTGTTGTTATATTAGCTTGGCTTTAATGACTTCAAAAGACTTAGACGATTAAATCTAACCGATATTGATCGATGCGAGTTGTTTGAGACTATAGTTTTACATTAGTAATTTATTGTTATTATCAATGATCCTCCACAGCATAATTACAATTTTATAGCGTCATAGGGTGCTATTTGTCGCCATAAGGTGTTTGTATTTGGCCAAATATGTTGTTATGTTTCACATAATGTCACATATCCGCTGTAATTTCTTTTGGGAGATAAATTTTGATGTAGTGATATGCACTATAAGAAATCACCAGTATCATTCCTTTCATTCTTGGAGGTTAAAAGACTCGTTGCTATATTGTTGGCGGTGACAATTGGGTGCGCAATTGTTCAGAATTTTTTGAAGTGATCATTGAAGAATGAGTGATCTTAGAAGATTATAGTGGAGACCGATGAGATCTTGATAAGTGGCGTATGGTATATATTTATTTTTTTGGATAAAGATATAAGCTTCCATAACATAACAAAAATATACTAAGGAGTTAACATACAACATAAATTGAACTAACAGAGAACTTTAGGAGGATTAAAAAGCTTAAGTACAAACTAAGCATGTCTACATTCTAAAAGTAAACAAAAATCTCTCAATCACAATTCTATAGAGTTCACGATGCATCAATGAATATGGGCATGCATCTCTCTCTTTCTCTCTGTGTGTGCGTGGACGCGCGCGCGTGCGCGTATCTTTGCTTCGATCCTTACTCTTTTTGTTGATTTTATTTGAAAAACGATTGTAGTAGTTGTTGATTTTGCAAAACATAAATAGGAGAGAACAAAAAGAAAATTAAGAAGCATAAGCACAAACTAAGCACGTGTACATTTCAAATGTCTGAAGATATATCCGTCTCTTTAAAGAGTTGAGAGGCCACTAGCTTTGTAATTCTAGCACATCAAAAATCCTTAAACCTTGTGTGAACATTTAGATGTTGGTGGTGTGGTTAGGTCATGGGTTTGATGCAACATCATCTGGTGGTAAAAAGAATTCAACAATGTTATTGTAAATGTTCAAATGATGAACTAGCCATTTAGCCCAGTGGTTAGGATACTAAACCAGTTCATTAAATTCTCGAGTTCAGGCCTCCACCGAAGAGCAGTAGTGCATGATTTGACTACGATTTATATGATGACGTTCAATGTAATTGGAAAAAATTATCCAAATAATTATTATACCTAAGTACAAGAGACATGATAGAGGAAACAACATGTCTGCTTGAGGCCTCAATATCATCCTCTTTAATTATTATAAACCAAATATTTATGATTCATAATAATGAATGAGATTGCATTTCAAAAATATCAACTATGAATATGATGTCATAGAGCAAGAACAAAATGTGTGATACTATTGCATAGTAGCTTCATAAGACATCAATGTACGTAAGTTGAAGAAGCTGTTGTTCCAAAAATTAACACGGGGTTTCCCAATGCCAAAAGGTATGCTAGAAATTAACGACGAGTTAATTAGACTGTATCATTATACATTCCATAACTCAATTATTATGCACCAAACTCTTTAATATACCACAATCGTTAAACATATCAAAATGCTAATCTATTCAAAGTGTGTTTCCTATTACTTGTTCTCATATTAAAATCCTTAGCGCATGCTTGTGGTCACAAAATAATAACTTGATCGGTGATTACTTTACGCCGCAAGAGAAATGACGCTAATTATCATTTAAAATTATTGTCATCACCCTTTATGAAACTCAACTTTAATATATTGTATCTCGTTTAATTTTCCAAAAGTAAAATTGAATGGCAACGCTCATAAATTAACTAAAGTAAATTAATTGACAACCTTTATTTCACTAAATTTTCTCCCTACAAGCACTGTACACTAAATCTTTTGTAGAAGCATTTCAATTTTATTCGTCTAAGTCATATAAAGTTAATTTTCCGGATGCAACATCCACCAACCGTACAACAAAAGATGTCAAACATTTTAAGTTCCCACATCATTTAAATTTGACTTAGATGACTAATGTGTACCTTGGTACACCACAATTGGGGGTTGTTCAAATTGGCAAAGAGAAAAATTCAAGAATTGCATACATCATGGGCAGCCTGTACTTGGGAGAAGATATCTCCGTTTATCTATCTATCTAACCTTGAAGCATTTTAGGCAGCACACCACCTAGTCACCTACCACAATTCACTAGTACCATACCAAAAATAAAATAAACTTGATAGTAGTATGAAACTCGAGTATGGAAACATTATTCAATTCTCAATTTGAGTAGGTAATGACCACTACGACCCAACAAAAATCAGTACTCCTATTGACTTGGTTTTTCTCATGTGAATTCCCCATTTTACCCTTCCCAACTACCACCACCACCACCCTTGGCCACCACCCACCCACCACCATAAACCTCCCCTTATAAAACCCTCTCTCTTCTCTCTCCATTCCCCTTCAGGTACCATCTCTCCATCGCCTTCTTCATTTCAGAGGTACCTTCCATTTCTCTGAGAAAATATATACAGAGATGGCTCTCTCTAGCAGCAGCTCTCTCCTCTCTGCAAAGGGTCTTGTTCAAACCCAGAGTAGTCTCTTCTCTAACCACCAGCCTTCTCTCTCCCAAGTCGCCGCCGCCAACCCTAAATCGATCAGATCCGTCAGACCCATCTCGGCCGTACACGCGGCGGAGCCATCCAAGAAGCCGGCAACCACGGCGGCGGCTGCCGCCGCCACGACGGCGGCGCCGACTGTGGCGGCGCCGAAGAAATGGAGCATCGACAGCTGGAGGAGTAAGAAGGCGCTGCAGCTACCGGAATACCCGAATCAGGCGGAGCTGGAAGCGGTTCTCCAGACGCTCGAGGCGTTCCCTCCGATCGTCTTCGCCGGAGAGGCGAGGAGTCTGGAGGAGAAGCTCGGCGAGGCTGCGATGGGGAATGCTTTCCTGCTTCAGGGGGGAGATTGCGCGGAGAGTTTCAAGGAGTTCAATGCTAACAACATTCGTGATACCTTCAGGATTCTCCTCCAGATGGGTGTTGTTTTGATGTTCGGTGGACAAATGCCCGTCATCAAGGTAAATCAGAAGCAATTTGGTTTCATTTTCTGTCGATGAATTTGTCAATTTGAATGATTCAATCGCCTGTTATTTAGGTTTTTATATATGGGTTGTGATTGAATTGATCCCAATTTGCATGTGTTTGGTCATTGATTATGTCCAATCCCCTGTTTTGTCTGTTTCTCGAATTGGGCTTTGTCTAGTCAATTTGATTGATCAGGCGATTTCGTTGATTCAATCACCTGTTTATTGAGTTCAAATCAATGGGTTTTGATTGAATTTGATTTCAGTTTGCAAGTGTCTGTCATGATTATTAATCCAATCCCCTGTTTTGTCTGTTTCTGAAATTGGGCGTTTTTTAGTGTTGATTGCAATTTGATCACCCAATTTCATTGATTCAATCACCTGTTTATTGGGTTCAAGTTCATGGGTTTTGAATCGATTTCAATTTGCAAGTGTCTGTCTGATTATTTATCATGTCCAATCCCCTGTTTCTTTGAGTTTCTGAATTAGGGTTCATTTTATGTTCTGATCATTTGATATTGATAAGAGAATTGATTTGATTTTGAATGTGGTTAATGATGTTTAGGTGGGTAGAATGGCGGGTCAATTCGCGAAGCCAAGATCAGACAACTTCGAAGAGAAGGATGGTGTGAAGCTACCAAGTTACAGAGGAGACAACATCAATGGAGATGCCTTTGATTTGAAATCAAGGACACCAGACCCACAGAGGATGATCAGGGCCTATTGCCAGGCTGCTGCCACTTTGAATCTCTTGAGGGCTTTCGCCACTGGTGGTTATGCTGCTATGCAAAGGGTTACTCAGTGGAATTTGGATTTCACCGAACACAGCGAACAGGGAGACAGGTATATCCTCGGCATCTTTTTCATTTCCCCGCGTTTTATTCATTTTCAATTGATTCGTTTTCGTGGTGAATCTGATTCGGGGTCAATTATTCATTTGATGTGTATGGCTTATTTTGGCTTTTGCACCTTTTGTCATATTCCTACATTATATACTAGTCTCTATCAGTATCACTGCTTTATCAATCATTCTAAAGGATCTAATTAAGCTAGTATTTGATCATCCCTTGTGTGTGCTTATCTCCATACACCATTGCAGATATTTGTCACTACAACTTATCATTAGGGAATCACCTCAAGATATATAAAAGTAAGCTATCCTTATAGATGAGGTCAATAAGCTATATAAAAGTAAGCCATCCGGTATCAGTTTCCGACAACAAGAAAATGTATATGCGACTCGCTTGTTGCATATATTTCCAACATAAATGGGTTGATATTTAGAAACAATGTTAATTCAACATCAAATTAAGTATAGTCCCTAGGTCACTCAAAGTATTGTCATGTAGAGTTTACGTGGTTCATCGGTATAGTTGATTATTTAGGAGATATTGGTGAGAATTCAAAGAAATATGGAATTAAGGATAGAAAATACTAGGATGACTCGGAGAGAAATGTCATGAATTGGTTATGAGATGCTCAGTAAATCATCGTGGCTAGTTGGACAACACGTCATCAACCTATCACTGATTCCTTAATTGGAAAGAGAAAATTGTTGAAGAGACATTTTGTCGTCTTGAGTGAGCTTAAAAAGAAGATGATGAAAGATCTTTTATCAACATAATAGCTGTTTTGTCAAGGTAAGCGTATTATTGTTCGTACTTGAATGCATGCTGCTTTAAAGCTAATCTCAATGCATTAAAGTGGTAATAACTATAGGGTTATCGATGATGTTGTGCATTAGGTACCGCGAACTAGCAAACCGAGTTGACGAGGCTCTTGGATTCATGTCTGCTGCTGGGCTTACAATTGATCACCCAATCATGACCACAACCGATTTCTGGACATCTCATGAGTGCTTGCTCTTGCCTTATGAGCAATCTCTCACCAGGCTGGACTCAACTTCTGGCTTGTACTACGATTGCTCTGCCCATATGATTTGGGTTGGGGAACGAACCAGGCAATTGGATGGGGCTCATGTTGAGTTCTTGAGGGGAGTCGCTAATCCTTTGGGAATTAAGGTAACTTAGCGATTTGATCTATATGTTCCCATATTTCCTTGTTAGAAATCTAGTAAGTTTGAGAATGCTAATGTAATTTTATTTGTTATGCAACAGGTGAGTGACAAGATGGATCCTAATGAGCTTGTTAAGCTCATTGAGATTTTGAACCCCCAGAACAAACCTGGGAGGATTACCATCATCACAAGAATGGGAGCAGAGAACATGAGAGTGAAGCTACCTCATCTCATTAGGGCTGTTCGTCGGGAGGGGCAAATTGTAACCTGGGTCAGTGACCCAATGCACGGAAACACCATCAAGGCTCCTTGCGGTCTCAAAACTCGGCCATTTGATTCCATCAGGGTATAGTCTTTCACCTCATAAAACCTTGCTTTCTTTGCAATTATTATTTCATATGGAAGACCTAGATTGCGATAAAATTGGAAAAATTACTTGGTGAGTTGTTCAGATGGTCAAAAGAGTGGGTATAATTTAGTAATGAAATAATTTAGAATCCTGTAGTATAATTTAAAATTCCTTTGCCAAAATGGTTGGTGGGCGAAAAAGATCCTATCTTGTCCCTGTACATGGTCATGGAGAGCGTCAATGGTTTTCTTGCTTTCTTTCAAGAAATTTTGATGATGTAGAAAATTAATAGTTTCAATTAGTTGAACCGAATCGAATCATTGAGATCTGAGACAACGTAGGGTAGCTTATGAGTAACTTCATTTTCTGGAGGGGGCAATAGAATAATAATTTTGTGTAATGGGTGTAGTAGGTGAGAAATTGACTACAAGAAAAGGGGTTGGTGAGAGAATTCTCAAGTTTAATTTCCCTAATCGTGTGATTAAGTAAGACATTTTCGTATTAAGTAAGATATTTTCTTTGGTTGGTGTGGCCTTAGAGGGGGTTATATGTCCTTATCCATTAGCTGGATTGTACCCTTGGCACACTCTTGAATAGGTGAGAATCTTTATTGCTCATAACTTCTCCTTGTAAAATGTTTCTTGATTATGACAAATACAATGTACGAAATAAATCAATTTTGTTAAGGTGATGGAGTTTGGACAATGTTTTTACACCTAAGAAATGACTGTAATGGTTTTTTATATGTGTGACAGGCGGAAGTGAGAGCCTTCTTTGATGTCCATGAGCAAGAAGGAAGTCACCCAGGAGGAGTTCACCTAGAGATGACTGGCCAGAATGTGACAGAGTGCATTGGTGGGTCGCGGACCGTGACTTTTGATGACCTTGGTTCGCGATACCACACCCACTGCGACCCTAGGCTCAACGCCTCTCAATCTCTCGAGCTTGCTTTCATCATCGCTGAGCGTTTGAGAAAGAGGAGACTCGCATCGCCACTTCTACCTCCACCTTCTTTGACATTCTAGATTTCCTACGGCTTGTACGCCCCTTTTTATGATTTTATATACCGATCGGTGAATGTACTATTACTACCTATTTTTCTTTTCTTATTTTTACATTTGGTTTTGTTTTAGTTTACAAACATGTTGTGTATTTTTATGTACTAAATGTGGTTTGAGACTTTGAAAGAAATGGGAATAAAGCTAAGTGTTGGCTGCATTCCTTTGAGAAAGTGTGATGATTATACAAGCTTTTTATTAAAACCTTGTAGTGGGTTTATCTCTCAACTCAGGAGTGTTGTGCATTTATTCTACAGCATATCTTTCTACTTTTAAGCAATTTGGGGATGAACCTCACCAAGTCGACCCTCAAGAAGAAGAGGAAAAAGAATTAATAAGTGTCTTGGACTACTCTTTCCTAATTGTCAATTCATTTTGAGGTGAAATTTCATAGATTCTTATATAGTATCAGAGTCTGGTTAATTTACACACATGAATGATCTAACAATTCACGTGTTCACCGCTATCCGCAGATAAAGATCCATGTGTAGGCTAAAGAATGCAACATGTGAGGGGGCACATTAGACATTCAAGAAAAACAAAAAGAATCTTTCCGACTATGGTCAACAAGCTCTAGTGGAAGTGTCATGGGCTACTTCCCTAATTGCCATTTAGTTTCGAACCCCATGAATTCTTACAATGGTGAACGCTAGTTTGTCATTTCTTCCTCTGCATCCGTCGCCGCTTGTATTGAAGAGGATGAGACGATTAAACCTATCATTGGATGGATGCGACCAGACCAAACTAACACAGAAATATGCTCATTCGTCCTCACGTTGTATTGAAAATGATGTGACGATTAAACACGGGAAGGATGCGACCAAACAAAACTAACGTAGAAATGTGAATGGTAACTACTGGATGTGACTTCTCATTCATTTCCCATCTCGTGGTATGCATATTAAAAATAGAATTTAATAGATGAGACTAATCTCGCTACGTGGTATGTCAACATGGTGGAGCACGCTATTCCGATTCTAACAAATTTTCAGAAATTGATGTGTTTGATCTAGTTATATAAAACATTTGCTAAATTTTGATTAATGTGCCCCGTCACATAGGCAGGACACTACAGTATAATAGGCTAGTTCCAATTGATACTTTCTCGACCATAAAACTTAACCTACTTGGCTCCCCATCAGAGTGACATGCCACTATAACAAGGATGGAAAGCAGGGCACCGTATCATTTAAAAAAATGCTAACGAAAAGTGACGAGGATAGTGCGAGGAGCAAGACAATCTAAAATACAGCAGAAATTTGCATGATAAATTCTTTTACAAGTGATAGAGTAACATAGATAGACGTACGAGACACATTTCATCACATGAAAGTATAATGAACACATCAATCGGGACAGAACAAGCTATGATACGAGATCAAAACAGTTGTGCAGTGGCAAGGGAGCTACTACGCTGATTTATCCACTTTGGGGGATACACAACTTAGTTGCCTTGAAGTCTGATATGTAGGAACTCGTGGATTTGTCGAGGTATGCATAAGCAGGTTCTGACATTGTTGTAATACAAAATTTTATTCTATGTAATCAGTAAAAGAAACTTAAATTCTCTTAAGTGTATACTCTCAAACACTTTATTAAACTGCGAAGTGGTCATCACTCCCTCCTCGTGACAAGATTGATATATCTACCAACATAATATTGCTCCGATATAGCCACATTGGTATAGTATGGATGTTTAGAAAACAAGAATCTCTAGAGTTTTTGGTATACAAAACTTTATGTATACTCGTAAAGCACTGTATTAAGCCGTGAACTGGTCATACTTCTTTGTCTTCGTGACAAGATTGATATATCTACCAACATAATAGTGCTCCAATATAGCCACATTGGTATACGTGGCCGGCCCTATTGCTAGGCAGCCGAGGCGGCCGTCTTAGGCCCCACGCTGGCAGGGCCCTCGTGTTATAATTGCTGTCTTTTTTGGAAGATATCTTAAAACGTCTATGTAAGAATTCAGTGAAGTTTATATCAGTCTGGTGGTAATTAGAAATTTTGCCACAAGTTTGACCCGAGTTCGAATCTCGTTGATGAGAAATGTGAAAATATTTTGGTATTTAGTATTTCGTATTTACTTATCAAATTATTTAAGGTTAAAGAACATTAATTAAAGCTAACATAATTCTAACATATTACACACAACTACTAGATGTCTACAAGTGTTTTCTTTTTAAACAAACTCTTTTGCGTGTAAATTTTTTCTTTAATTAGGGGCCGCGTTTATTACTCGTTTTAGGCTCCCAATTGTCTTGGGCCGGCACTGTTGGTATAGTATGGATATTTAGAAAACAAGAACTCTGGAGATTTTGGTTTACAATTTTTTTTTTTTAGTTTCTCCGAATGGAACCAAACCTAAAAAAGACTAGCTACTCAAACAACCCCATCATTTCAAAGAAAACTATGTAGTGGTAGACTTCGTGGTTGATTTGGCAAGGTTGGGTGTTGTAGAGATTACTATATGGGAACGTTAAACATTACTCTCCTCGAGCGTTTTTTTTCTAATTATGCGCCAAACATGCCTAATGCATATCCCCATAATGCACCAAACGTACCTAGAGTTGGTATCATCAATTAATTCATTACCATCCTTCAAAATGTTAGGTAAATGTTGATTCTAATTCTGGGCAAAGATTGTGACAGCGGAATGTTATGGGTTTGGAGGAATTCGAGATCCTCCGATCTCCACACGATAGAGACACATAAAAATTAAACGACACAACTCAATTTCTTTGATTGATATCTTAAAAAATAAACTTATTACAACGGTTTAAATAGAAAAAAATAACTCTAGACGATTCGACCTAACGGGTCCGGAAAAGAACCGTCAAGAAAACTCGATTCGACTAACTAAATAAAAGTAAATAAATAACTACTAGTATCAATTAAACACAATAATTAATTGATGCTAATTAACGATAATGATCGCACGATTGACCCACATGATACGGTTGACCCATATCAATTCCCCCGCAGTTGAAAAACACATTGTCCTCAAGGCGGATCGGAAAATGAACACCGCGTCCAACGTTATCGTAGTGCAAAGTATGGTGGTGGACACCCTTGTAGAGATTCCACGCTTACGGTGATGGGCAATCAGCCCCAACATGCATTTTGAGAGCAGCTGAGTTTTTAATTGAATTGGGCTGTACGTAATTGGAGTGGCCCAAATAATCTAGAGTGGGTCGATTGGTGAAGTAGACCCATCAGTTGTGAAAGGAGGCAGCCCACCCAAATAATTAAACCCAATATCAAACCCAATCTAATTGGATGACCAAAAATGTGAAGGAGGCCCAAAGGAATACTCAACTGAAGACAGCCCAAGGCTGGAGCCCTAGTCGCAAATGTGAAATCGACGGTACTCTTGGTGGGCATGGTTGGGTGCCTCAGGTGAGATACCCCGTTTTTCATTATAGGGGTTCAAATCTTTTGAGGGAGTTATTAATAATTTATTGGAAGTGAGGGCTTTTGGAAAAGTTCTGTAAACTTAGTTTTGGACTAGAGTGAATTAAATTAGTTTCCAATGTAATTTTTCTAAAAACCCAGAATCCTTCTCCTACTCATACTCTTTTCCTTTTTTTTCTTCTTCTTTTCTCTTATCTTTTTTCTTTTTTTTTTCCCTAACCGCTCCTATCTCTCTCACTCTCTCTCTCTCTCTCTCTCTCTCTCTCTCTCTCTCTCTCTCTCTCTCTCTCTCTCTCGTTCTCTCTCGCGTCCACCTCCGCACGCCACCACCTTCGCCCTCTATTTATCTTTGGTTTTCGGGTAATCACTCTCATACTCTCTTATTCTATATCTCTCAATTAATCTCACAGTCTCTCACTCTCTACCGTGATCACAAACAAGGGTTTCTGACCCATGTTATGGTGTTGTATTGTGTTGTTTTGATTTCAATTTATTCTATTGTGATCACCGTTACATTGTTGTTACCTGTATATGTATCAAACCCCTAGTTTAAATCTCCATCCTAATATCTTCATTTACAGATTTATATTGTTCATCTCATCATTCATGAATCCTTAGATCAATAGGCAATTGTTAGTACTCATCATGTTCATAGGTTATGGGTAAAAACCTAGGTAAAGAAGGGATGTGTAATAAAGTGTTATGGGCGAATTAGCAACCTTATCAATTGTCACTCAGTGTCGCCTTAAGAATGGGTTTGGAAATAAAAAATTCTTACAGTGACTATATTTAGACAGTAGTTAGGGTGTCTATTTTGAACCTAGTTCTTGGAATCTCCATTCATCTTGGTTGGTTTTTCCATTGCGTACAACTAAGAGATATATGTTTCAATCTCATTCCCCTTGACGAACTGAATACGTGCTCTTTAGTTAATCATTTGGTTAGTGGATCTGCTAAGTTCTTCTTAATTTTCACATAATCTACCGATATAATTCTTGAGAGAAACTATTTAATTGCGGTTTGTCTAAGATGCATACGTTTAGACTTGCCATTGTAGATGGTGCTCTGCGCTTGTCCCATTGTCGCTTGACTAACACAATGAATGGATATAGTTGGCGCCGATTTCACCCACATTGGAAGCTTTCTAACGACGAAGTCATTTGGCTTCTTCTCCTGCCTTACCTAAAGAAATGAATTCCAATGCCATTGAGGATCTTAAAGTGCAAGTTAGTTTAGAAGATCTCTACTATTTATACGGCTGCACTCCAAGGGTAAAATCATACTCACTTGTGGACTTAGAGTCCATTATGTTCGATATCCAGTTGTCATCAATATACCCTTCTAGTACTGTTGAGTATAGTGTAGTCCATATGCTAAAGTATGTCTTAGATACTTTAGCATACGTGTCACTCATTTCCAGTGGTTATCACTTGGATTAGTAGTGAACCGACTTAACTTTCTGATTGCTTGTCCGATAACAAGCTTTGTACAATTCATGAGGTACATCAAGCAGCTAGTTACTTGAGCATATTCGACTTGTCATATACTTGAACCATGGTTCTTGGCAAGATGCAAATTAAGATCGATTGGACCCTTAAATATCTTGTCATCGTTCTTGTCGAATTTTTGAGAATCTTTCCAACATAGTGCAATCGAGATCATGATCATCCATTCGTCGTTCTAGTGCTTTTCATCCGTAAAATAACTCAGTGACACGATTCAACCGCAAGTGTACAGCTGTCGCGTGTAGTAATATCCGGTAATTCCGGGTTTATCGAACCCAAGGGACTTCTCGTAAACTATTTAAGACTTATTAACTTTATGTGGGCAAAGCGCGTTGAGTTTTTTGAACTAATCTAAGAAAGTAAATAACAAGATAATTATTTAAATTGATTTAATTGATATGAAGAAAAGCTCAGGATATCTCTACGGGTTCACTAGGGATTTCACACCAATTCAGATTTATCTTCAAGCAACACAAATGTTTTCTACTTAGCCAAACGAGCACCTATGCTTTGAAGATTTCTCAACCAAAGCCTAAATTCAAACTCTTGTACCTGATTTTCTAGCCTACTCAAGTTCAAATAAGCATTATGTTTTTATGGTCTACTCTTAGTTCTAGCTAACTAGCAAGATTTCTCAACCCTAGTTACGGGTAGTGCTTGATTTAAGTTTCCGGGTAGCGAATATTGATTTCTATAACATCCTCCACCTATAATCATCCTATTGCGAGCTCAAACAATAGAAACGATAAAATTAAGTACATAAATCAAGCATAGCTAAGAAAAACACATTCAGTTAAGCTAAAAGCATGAAACAAGATCCATAAATCACCAAACGTGGTTTTCAAACCCTAGATTCCTATGATATATCCCGAATTAAGAAAGTTTAGCTACTCATAGTTGGGAATACAACGAGGAATTTCCAAGTATTCATCAAAAACAAGAGAGATAGAGAGATAAAACGATGAATCCTTGATCCAGCGGGAATCCGAGCTCTCCAATGGCTTGGGAGCTGTCTCCTCACTTCCTCCAGTAGATTCCGTCTCTGTTTTAGGTCTGAGAATGCGTTTCCCCAGGTCTGGGCACGTTTTTTAATGAAACTTGGCCAAAATTGCACTTCAGCCCCTCCAGTTTGTAATTCTCGGACATAATTGTAAGCTGATCTTGCGCGGGCTGTATCTCCCTCATACGGACTCGTCTTCGGGCCTACCATATATCGTTGGAAAGCTACAGTTGTCTACTTTCCAATGCCGCGGGCCTTACTTCCAAACTCTTATACTTATCTCCAGATACATCCAGAAGAGTGCACACTGGTCCAGTGAAACTTTACCAGCTTTTCTTCGTTTTTGTATCAACTTCACCGGACCATATCTTTCTCATCCGAAATTTGATTGAGCTCCGTGACCTACAGTTGGAAATATATTTGAGTCTAATTTCATTTGGCACCGGTCTCACTATAGCAGGTCTTGTAGAACTCAAGATATCATCAAAATAGTGAAAGTTGGTCCCTTTTGCTCCTCTAACTTTGCTTCTCCTCATTCTTCTTGGCCATTCCCGAGCTTTTCTCATCTTCCGAAGTTCGTTTCATGTCTCCTAGCAATCTTTTAGCATCCTTTCCTATCATGAAAACATGAATAAGCATAACAAGCGATTATATTTGACAAATAACATCTAAAAACGCATAGAAACGCCCGGACTAGCAATAAATCACAACAAGCTCATTCTTCACAAGAATTGGCCTAAATTCCATCATTTTTCACCGAAACACACACAAATAGCAATTTATTACATAGGAAAGATGACTCCAACTAAGGATTTATCACTCAGCAATACCCATATCTTTCATATATAACTTTTTTGTCAATGTGTTCTTGTTGAATGATTATTTCCAATAATTAACATATGATCACGAATGGTTTTTGTGTAAACACACTTGTCTCGTTCATTAATATGAAAGTCATTTGATAGCATAGTGTTATTAAACTCGATGTGCCATTGTTTCGGTGCTTGTTTGAGCTCGTAAAGAGATTCAACCAGTCGATGTAGCTTGGTTTCTTGTCCGGGATCAACGAACCCTTCAAGTTGTTCCATGTAAATCTCTTCGTCAAATTCACCATTTACGAATGCAGTCTTAAAGTCCATTTGGTTAATTTAAATATTATGTATGCCTGCAATAGCTGTGAGCATACGTGTAACACCCAAATACCCGTTCAGATTTTACTTCACTTTTATCTTGCCCTATTCAATTTAAATCAATTTAGATTTAGCTATCTTCGAAAATCTTAATTTTAAGAAGTTTCTCCATACATTCTTAACTGCATGTCACGACTCTGGTAGAAAATGTAACATCCAAAATTTTTGGCTCTCATGAAAATCAGGGGTGTTACGATACGAATGGTCGTTATCAGGGACGGACACACACGGTGCCCTATGCGGTCACGTGAACCCACACTTTTTCAATCTTTCTACTAATATCCAGAGTTTTCAAGTATTGTTCGTTTATGCCCCACAGTATTATGGGAAGGACCATGAAGACGGGATATTTTTAGACTCGCCCTCAACTAAACAATCAAAATAAACAGAGGAGACAATTATATAGCTAATCCCCACAAGAAGTCACCAGATATATATTCCTAATGCATAATATTTGTACTTGTATATCCAAAATTAAATAAATTACTTCTGGAGCCTTCAACTTTTTAGGCTTGGTATACTAAACTTTTGTCCTATAGCCGGTAGAATTCTAAGTTTAAAATCATTTACTCACTGAGATGAAGAGTATGACGCTTTAATTTCATTATGATATTAACTTTTGATGTAAAAAACTTTTGTCCAACTTTAGTGGTAAACATGCCTCCATGACACTAAATTCCTGCATCCATCTCTGGTCGTTATCCTTGTAAATGGTGAGAATGTATCGAAATAATCAATGCATTCCTTTTGTTTATAACATTTGTCTACAAAGTTGAAAACTCCTTTTACGAGTTATGATCTAGATATATTTATCTACCTATTTTGCATAATATTGTAGTGAATTAGAAGTGAATCCGGACATTAATACCGCACCTAAGACAAAATATCTTGTTACTCAAAAGAAAATACAAAATATCTCCCCCATAACACCCCCTCCCCCTCCCCATGGGGATGGACTTGTGTATACAAGGAAATCCCAAGAGAAGATTCAAGTGTACACCTGTGACAGGAAACAAGAACAAGAGTAGAAAGCACAGAGAGATTGTAGGTGGGTGTAGGGGAAGAGTAAGCAATGGTTAACTGTTCTTGAGAGAGAGACAGTATAACGACCAGCAAAAGATCCGAGAGTTGCCATAGAAGGCTAACGTTCCTATATATAGTAGGGAAGTGATCGTTACGAGGGGTTAATGCGCCCATGAATGGCGGCTAGATATCCGCCTCATAACGGCACTTTCAACCATATATACAGGGCACATTACACGATTGTTCGCATATGTAGGGACCGTTACACGAACGACCGTATTTATGGGACAAGTGGTCATTAAATCTCTCAGACAGTTACCAAGGGTCGCGCGCGAGCGTGGTTGTTGCTCTCGCGCGACGTTCCATATTCTAACCTCCAAGCCACTAAGTCCCTAAACTCCCGCGCGGTTAATATCGCGGGCGACCCGATCTCGCAAACCCCATATGGATAAGTGTGAATATAAGGAGTAATTGAGTGATGCCGGAGTACCATCATATATACTTGATGGCTTCCATGTGGACGATGATCGATCTGCTCAAGATGTACTATCTACATTAGCCCCTTTCGCGCGTTTTTCACGTGCGTCGTCGCGTAGACGCGCAAAACCAGTCGTGCGTGGCTCCATGCAGATCCTAGTATCAATTCGAATATTATTTGAAAACCCTAGCCCCCAAAAGTAGCCATGATTGCCTAGGTCTCTGTAACGCCGTATAGCCTTTAATGTGGCATGGGCGTGATGTGGATTGCGTGGATTAGGATGATATCCACATATTTTTGCCGATTACCAAGGCGACGGTTGATACGAAAAGATTTCGAACGGTCGCAAATTTCGGTGATTTTCGAGGTAACGCCAATTCAGCAAATCTGAAGGGTCACAACCCTTCGAGGGCCTATATAAACCCCTTTACTATAACGATTAGAACTTTTCCAACATTTTTTCTATCAAAGTTTTATGAGCCAGAGAGAGAGCCCCTGCCAGCAAGTTCAGATCTTCGATCGAATTCTCGACAACATCACTCAAGCAGTTCAATCACTCAAGAAACATGAAGGTTAGCAATTCTCAAATTTCACTCCATGTTTTAAAATCAGATTATAGGCATGGAACCCAATATGGGTTTAGCGTTCATACTTGTTCTTGGCATGAAACCCATTCTGGGTTTAGTGTTTGATGTTCTTGATGCTCAACAGAGATGGCTCGCACCAAGACTCTGAAAGAGGCAGTGGAACTCCCAGAAGTCCCTAAAGACCTATGGGGTAAGGCCCCCTACTTGGGTGGAGAGGACTTTTATCTGGAGACAATCATAGGGACAACTATTGAACCATCCCCAGCGAAGAAAGTCCTGCAATTGGCGCCTGAGCCCGAGAGAGATGATTGGGATATCGCCAATGTTAACGACATAAAAAAACTTGGTCTCGAGGCTGGGTTCTATCCTTTCACAGATATTCTTCATCAAACCTTTACCGAGAAACTAAACTACATGGAAGAATGGACGAAATTCATTCTTGAACACTATGAATCCGAACTGACGACGGCCGGAATTTATGGTGCTGTACGCCCAACTAAAGGGCTAAGTGTGAGGCTCGATAAGGATATGCTGATGATTTTGTTTTCTGGATATTTAAAGAAAACTCATACCTTTCAATTTTAAACCTTCGAGGTTGGGCCTCCACTTGAAGATGTTGAGGCATTGTTAGAGCTTCCTTGCATGGGCTCTGTAGATCCTCTGGCTCCTTTGAGTACGGATGAAGAACTTCAGATCTTTGAGGAGATGAAAGAGTGCATCGGGGATCTGAAGAAGAATGCCACAAGGTGGACATCGAGCAAGAATTCAAAGACATACTAGACTGTTGCATCCGGCGCGAAGAACATCTGGTCTAAGTTGATCACCTATTTCTTCCACGATTTTGCGAACTCGAAGATCGCCCAAGAGGTAGTCGTAAAGAATCCAAAAGCGCCAACTTCGCTGGAAGGGAAAGGTTTCGCTTACACCCTGTGTGGTTTCCATTGCGTTTGGTTGTCAAGGTACCTTATAGACGGACATCCTCGTGATGGAGTATTCACGCATATCCTCGCACTTGCGGTCCGACTTTCACTTGGGAAAAAAGTGGCGTTAGGACCTTTGGTCCTTGGCTCTTTGTACCATCGCTTGGACTTAGTGATGGCGCATGTGGAGCAGTCCCAAGTTCGATTCGACGTCGTGACCTATGCCAACGTCGCGTTTCTCTCGATGTGGGAGTATGAGCGATGGCCTTTGTATGCTCCTGCCCCTCAGCTGTGAAATTTTGGAATGCGCCTAAAGCTAAAAAGAAAATCCTCTGCCACGAGCATGGCGTTGGTACAAAACCAAGGGTGTTCAGCGCTCGTTTGCTTTGATATGCGACGACTCCACTTATTTCAACCCACGACCTTATGCTCACCAGTTGGACAACATTGTCTTCAGGGAGGACATGTACCCTGATAGGAATGTGAAGTTCTCCCGCGCGCATATCAATGAAGGATCACTCTGCTATTCTAGGTTCATCAACTAGTGTAGATGGGGTTATTTGCTTGCCTTGTCCTAGTATGATATTTTGTGCGCGAGCTATCAACCCATCACCGTCCACTATGATCCTGTTCGAGTGAACCCCTAGCTAGGCTTCGACACTGTGGCTCCCTCCCTATGGTTTGACTCACTCGTGAAAAGTTTCTACAAGAGGTTGCTGTACAAGGAGTGCAACGATTTTCTAATTAGCATGCTCCCATTAACACAACCCTCCGGTAGTAGGCAAGGGGAACTGACTCCAGCTTGGTTTGCCTTTTGGAACGCGCAGACTCGTCTTAGGTCTCAACTTCAATTTCAGCCAATCAGGGCTCCCCCATCAGAATAGGCGATTATCCCTTCAAGTCAAATCCATCCAGGGGTGGGACTCAGTGTGGGTATTATTCGCTGTTAGATAAGGATCACCATTTATGCGCGGAGTTGATTTTGGGAGAAAATATTGAGGAGGCTAAGAAAGATTCCTATGCAGCTAGAAGGGACTACGCAAATGATTTCAAAAGGTATTTGAACAACTCCCATACTCTTCTTTTATTTTGAACCATCTTTTCTTGTAATATTGAATTTGCTCTTTTCTATAGTGCTGCTTCAGGAGGTTTGCGTATGGAGATCACAGTGCTGCTCTTGCAAAGATGCTGACATGAAGGACAAATATGATGTCGTTATCAAGCCCGAGATGCCTATGGGGCAAGAGATGGAAGCTAAGATCTGGTCTTCTCTCGCGGTCTTCATATCAACTATCGAGAGTCGAGCCAAAACCCCAAGAAAGCAAAAGCTTTCGGCGAGCCTTTAACAGACGCGGTGGCACCTAGACCAAAAAAAGTTCAAGAACAAACCCTGCTCCGAAGGAAAATCTTGCTCCCCAGGAGAAAGTGGTTGCCAAAGGAAGAAGCAAAGCTCAGCCTTCAACTGCGAAAAGTTTGGCCAGCTCGCGGCAAACAGACATAACTAGTTTTGTTGAATACAATCCAGAGGCCCCTTTTGTTAGGAAAGAAGGTAAATAAACCAGAGAATTTTAGTCAGCCTTTGAAGCAAAGGTTATTTTGCTGACGTATATACGTACTTTGCAGATAGCGATGAGTCCTTGGAAGTACTGGGATTCCCCACTGAAGAAGAGGTGGTCGCGGAGTCTGTCTCTATGGCCAAACAAACTGAGAGGGGTGCCCAGCTGCAGGAAGAGCGCGACATTGCAAAAGCTATGAAGAAAATCCTTGAATAACAAACTTAGCGTTCGCAATCCATCGTGGGTCAATTGGAGCGCGCCCAACTGGAATTTCAAGAGATTGTCGGCTACGACGATGAGGTTAGAGGTGCGACTAGACCACTAGAGCCAGAAGCGCAAGCAGATAGTGGCGCCCGCCTTGAGGGAGGTGCCGTGAATGCTTTTGCATGTGAGCCTACCCAAAATGCGTCATCGAGATCAAACACCCCTGTGTTCGGGGCGGGAGTTATTGAAACAACCGCTCAAAGCGAAGACATAAAACTCTCAAATCTATTAGAAGAATCCCATGGTGAAAATCAAGGTCCTGCTCTAAACTTGGATGCAATTATCGCTCAGAACCCTTGGGGAGCTTGGGCAACAAATGCCCTTGAATCCATCAAGGCTGAGGTAAATCACGTTATTCCTGAGGAATACTTTGCGCGAGAAGCCCTTGTAGACCAGCGATTGGCTGAGGCGGGAGCTTCGAGCAGTGATCCATCAGCATCGACCCCAATTCCTTCGCTTCTCGAAATAGTTGTAGGCCTTGGTAAGAATATTTAAACATGAAATCATGGCCAGCTATTAAGTTGTTTTAAAATCCAGAATAAATCTCTTAACCCTCTTGAACATGCAGGCATAAGCGAGTCTTGCTTAAAGTGGTTTATGAAGGTTCGTCTTTCGTATCCGAAGACTTTTTCCAAGGCCCTAGAGATACCGACTAAAGACAAGACGTATCTCTTTCAAGAGGTAGCGCGCCTCATGGAGAGGATATGCGAGACTACTCCAGCAACTATTTCGGTCTCAAACGCGCAGTACTTTCTGACAAACGTGCAGGGCCTCCAGATCGCTTCGCAGGGCAGGCTCAATCTCGAGTTTCTTGTTGAAAGGTTGATAAAGATCAACAATTCTGTGAACCTCAGGTTCGGCTACGTGAATTACAACATGGAGAAAGCCAGGCTTCGCGCTCAAAGGGAAGCAATTGTCAATGCTTTTAATCAATGCAAGGAGGCCAAGATGAAGCACCAGCAGCACAAGGCTTATCTGGATCAGTGTGCTGCAAATAGCATAAAGCTAGCATCTGAAGATTTGCTTTTCAATGACTTGTTCGCAGAAGATGCAAACTTTTAGTTTTGTTTGCTCATGCTCAGATGTATAAACAATCCTCATTTCAACTTCTTAGTTTTGTAAGACTGCTTGTTTTTCAAATGTTTGCACGAGTCTATGCTTGCTTGAAGCTCTATTTAAATAAATATGAAGTTTTTATCGATTATTCATATTGAATTTAGATCATGCATCAATGCTATCTTGCAGAGATAATCTTATATTTGCAAGTCATTATATTGAAATGAATGTGCTTGCAATCACATTTTGATACTATCTAAGCAGATAGGTTTCAAGTATTGCCATTACCTAAACAGGTAGGCTTAGGCTCTAAATTTTGCTGCTGTTAGACGAATAGGCTTGCACATGACTTCGTTTCTATCTAAACAGATAGGCTTTAGTTTTCATGTTGTTGCTATCTAGACAGATAGCCTTAAGTTCGCGTATTGTTGCTATCTAGACAGATAGGCTTTAGCTTTGCTGCTATATAAACAGATATGCTTTGATTTTCATATTGTTTCTATCTAGACGGATAGGCTTAGTTTTGCGTAAGGCTGCTATCTAGGGATATAGGCTTTAGCTTACCTGCTATCTAAACAGATAAGCTTTAAATTGCATATTATTGACTATCAGACTTAAACAAATAATGCCAATAATAAAGTGAGACCAGCAATTAATAAAAGATCTCTCATATGGGAGAGTCATTATCATTAACGAAGTCCTCGTATGGGAGGATATAAGCAAAGTGCAAGGTAAGGAGAAAAAGACAAAGTTTAAGGATAGTACTTCTTAAGCCATCGCATATTGACTGGATTGGGAGTCGTGGCAGTCCCATGGCAACGTAAGATGGTGCAATAGCCACTGTCAGAAACTTCTTTGACTTTTAATGGTCCTTCCCAGTTGGCAGCAAACTTGGGATGAGCTGCTTTGCGCATGCAGTGATCGGAAGCTCGTAAGACCAGATCCACAACAGCGCAGTCTCGATGCTGAACAGTCTTGTTGTAATCTCGAGAGATTATTTCTTTTTACTTTTCGTTCACCTTCCTGGCTTGTTCGCGTTTTTCTTCAAGTAAGATGAGGTCGTGATCGGGTCCGTTCTCATATAAGGCGCTGAAGGCCAATATTGCAAAATTCACCTTAACTTCGGCGGGAATAACTCCCTCAGCTCCGTAGAAAATAAAAAATGGATAAGTCCCTGTAAGAGTTCTTGGTGATGTGCGATACGCCCACAATGCCATACTCAAAGAATCCGCCCACTTCTTGTGACCGTCTGAGACCATCTTGCTTAAAATTCTGAGAAGTGTCTTGTTTGTAGCTTCTGCTTGCCCATTCCCTTTTGGATAATAAGGCGTCGAGCATACTTGCCTCACTTTGTACTCCATCAGCTTCGATGCGACTTGGCGATTGACGAACGGAGTGCCATTGTCAGATAGAATTGTGTTGGGGATTCCAAATCGATAGATGATGTTTTCTTGGATGAACTTTATGACCGCCAAAGCATTCGATGTCTTATGCGGAACAGCTTCTACCCATTTTGTGAACTGCTCAGTTCCAGTTAAGATGATGGTTCCCATGTGATGCTGGGCGGATGGGACCGATGAAGTCCAAATACCAAGTGTGAAATGGCCAAGGAGTTCAATGCATGCAAATCGACCGCAGGAGCATGCACTAGGTTGCCATTGAATTGGCATTGTTGACATCTCTTGACCTTCATGCGACAATCTACTTCCATGGTTGGCCAAAAATAGCCAACTGTCAAGAGTTGCCTACAAAGCTTCAGGCCTCCTTGATATTCCACATGGTGCTGCATTTCCATGACTTCTTGTGTTTCTTGGCCATTCAAGCATATGAACAATTTTCCCTTGTGTCCCTTTCGCCATAACAAGTTGTCCTTCAGCACGTACCGAGCTGACTTCCTCTTGAGCTTGTCAGCCTCCTTCTTGTCGTCCAATAGGATTTCATCTTGCAGATAGTCAATCAAGGGCTTCCTCCAATCAACTTCGTCATCGATTGCAGCAATTTCCAAAAAATATTTTACCAACGCGCACTTTTCACAGTCACCTTGCAAGATCACAACATACAACGACATATGTGGCCAATAGATTCCATATCTTTGCGCCTTTCTGTATATACAGACTTCATTTTCTCCGCAAGAATTCTGGTGAATTTTCTCTAGCAAGGCTTGTCCTTCCTCTTCCGTGACACATCGCATCAAGATTCCTCCAGTCCCTTTGTAATAGAGCAAGTTGTCATGTATGCAGAACCCCTTCGTGGAAACCCAACTTTCATTGCTTGTTCCTTCGGCCATTGCGCGCATAATGGGCTCCCTCCAGTCCTCAGCTTCGATTAACTCTTCTTCGCACAAATCCTTTATCAGGGAAGGAGTTGTTTGGACTTCGATTGAGATCTTGGCTGGACATTTATATGAGCTGATTTTCGACCCCATAGTGGCCAGGTTGTCTGCATGCCAATTGTCGGATCTAGGAGTATGCTCATACTTGACAGAACCAAAATTTTGAACTAGTTTCTGTACGATCGACCTATAGCTCAGTAAATTGATCTCTTTCAAACCATATTCGCCTGAGGCTTGTTTGACAGTCATCTTGGAATCTCCCATTACTATCAAGTTATGCGCTTCCAAGGCCTTGGCCGCGAGGAGACCAGCAATTAAAGCTTCATACTCAGCCTCGTTGTTGGTTACTGCAAAGTCCAGCTTGTTCGACATCTTGATGACTTCCCCATCGGGCTTAGTCAGGACGATTCCAGTTCCTCTTCCTTCCCTTGTCGATGATCCGCCGAAGTGCAGCTACCAGTGTAGTGACTCTAACGCGTATACTTCTGGTCCTTCAAACTCCTCTTCCATCATGGGTTCATAGCTCTCATCCGGAAATCGTGCTAAAAAATCTGCCACTGCTTGGAACTTAATGGCTTTCGGGTGCGAGCACATGATGTCGTACTGTGATATGGTCATGTACCATTTTGCTAATCTCCCACAGTGAACATAGTGCCCCAAAAAGTAACGTATAGGGTCGCTTTTGGATACAATGAAAACTCTGTGGGACGTGAAATAATCCTTTAATTTTCCAATAACGAAAAATAAAACAAGGCAATAACGTTCGATGTATCTGTACCTGGAGCTCCACAAGGCACTCTCAACCACTTCATCGACGCACTCCAGCGACCTGATTCTGAACTTCCTGATGAATGCGACGCCTTCCTCGTTGTGCCATTGGTACATGCGCGACAGATGAATCGTCGTGACCTTCTCCTCTACTTGGAAGAATTTTGTGCATAAACTCTTGACCATATCCTCCCAGGTCTTGATTGAGCCTGCCTCCAGGGTTCTGTACCATTTGTACGCGACTGTTCTCAAAGGCTTTGGGAATCCGCGCATGAGCAGCTTCGTGTCAATTCCGTGTGGGCCCATTAAATCAACGAACCGCATCACATGCTCTTGCGCGTTTCCGCTGACTTTGTCAAATTTCTCCCACTTAGGTGCCTTGTACCCAGCAGGGTTAGGCATTAGATAAATATCGCGCGTGATTGGCAGCGCACTATCAACCTTCGGGATGACGGTATCGGCGAATCACTGGTTCGCGATAAGATTGTCTAGCCGTTCTTCTAGGGCCATCACGTTGGAGGGTGCACTTTCTCCTTGGGGTAGACGATGGAGTCGCTGCGAGCCCAGGTATGTAGGGCATGCTAGGATCGTAGGGAGGTGGAGGTGTGTAGCTGGCTTGAACTCCAGTCGCGTATGACGACAACACGGGGTACGAGGATGGATTCCCAACAGCTGCACATTCTGGCTGATAACCAGGCACGAGAGGTGGATTTGACGGCAACATTGGTTGCTGAGGCGCAGGGCCCTGAGGAAGAGGAGGCTGAATCAAAGACGATGGATTCGACTGAGCAGGGTTATGTGACGCTTGTGCCGTGATTGTCCCTTGAGGGACTGGAGCTCCTTGAGTAGCATTTTGGGCAAGCCCTCCCAGGATCGCCATGATCTGGGCTATCTGGGCAGATTGGGCCTGTATAGCCCTAGCTTGGCTCTGGATTGTGGCGTTCAGCATCTCCAAGGAAGGATTGTTCCCAAAAGTGGTCTGAGTCTAGACATTAGTATTGGTAGTGACATTAAGTGGGTTATCCTCTCTCGAGACATCGTCCCTTAAGGGAGACTGGTTGCCTTCACGGGGGTTGGTTTCTTGAGATATGATTGCAGAGATTTTGGAAGTTTTGAAAGTGGTTTTACGTCGGGTTCACCAAATGTGTACAAGGAAATCCCAAGAGAAGATCAAAGTGTACAACTGTAACAGGAAACAAGAATAAGAGTAGAAAGCACAGTGAGATTGTAGGTGGGTATAGGGGAAGAGTAAGCAATGGTTAACTGTTCTTGAGAGAGAGACAGTATAACGACCAACAAAAGATCCGAGAGTTGCCATAGAAGGCTAACGTTCCTATATATAGTAGGGAAGTGACCGTTACGAGGGTTTAATGCGCCCGTGAATGGTGGCTAGACATCCGCCTCGTAACGGAACGTTCGACCGTATATATAAGGGCACGTTACACGATCGTCCGCATATGTAGGGACCGTTACACGATCGACCGTATTTATGGGACACGTGATCATTAAATCTCTCAGACAGTTACCAAGGGTCGCGCGCGAGCGTGGTTGTTGCTCTCGCGCGACGTTCCTTACTCTAACCTCCACGCCACTAAGTCCCTACAACTCCCGCGCGGTAAATATCGCGGGCGACCCTGTCTCATAGCCCCCATATGGATAAATGTGAATATAATGAGTGATTGAGTGATGCCGGAGTAACATCAGATATACTCGATGGCTGCCACGTGGACGATGATCGTCTGCTCAATGCACTACCTACAACTTGAACCATATTTTTTGTATAGTTTTCCCCATCCCCTCCCCCATGGGATTGGATGCTCTAAGTGCCCAAATAAATGATGCGAAGCAACTTATGAACATGAAATGGGGAAATATCTCTCATGTCTCTAGAGATGTTAATGAAGTTGCCAATTTTGTAGCTAACTTGGGAGCTGAATAAAGTGAGCAAATGAAGGTGCTCAATGTGATGAGTGATGCTATCAGAGGACTTGGCATTGCTGTCAAGCTTGGAATCGGCATGCTCTTGTAGTGTTTGTGTTATTTTGTTTGTCCTATTTGAAAGTTTCTTTTCCAATATAGAAAGAAATAAATTGTAATCACGTAGATTCAAGATTACGAGATAAAACAACCTCTCCCAACACGTTGCACCTCGATAATTGGGCATCGGGCCGGGTATAATTCCTAATATTGTTTTTCTTTTTTTATGACACATTTCATAGCTTTTTTATGATCACATTTCCTAGTTTTAAATAAAGCTCGGTTTATATTAAAAGAAGGGCTCTGTTTGGTTGGTAGTAAAATGTTTTACAAGGAAAATATTTTACGCGTAAAACGTTTAATGTGAAAAAGGTTTCCCTGCAATTCTTTTCTCGTGTTTGGTTCACTTTTGTCAAAACAGTAGGCCGTGACGGAAATGACAGTGACGGGAGGCACTGAAGGTGGGTGGCGGTAATGGGTCATGGTGGAGGTAGGCGGTAGTGGTGGTGGAGGTGTTAGTATGAGTTGTTGTGCTCTTTCACTCTCCGGAAAATGACTTACGGATTTAAAATGCGTAGATACATCATTTGAGGAAATACATTTTACAGGGAAACATTTTACTTCCAACCGAACAGCACCAAAACACCAAAACACCAAAACAAGGAAAACATTTTACAGGACCACCAACCAAACGGAGCCAAAATGTTCCCTCTCAAAAAAAAAAAAAAAACCGGAGCCAAAATGTCAATTGGGTTCCTACAAAGTCAAGTGGGCTGTTTTCTAAAACTTTTTGCAAGAACGTGCTTTCAGCTAATTTTTTCACGCGCACACGGTTCATCAGCGCGTAAGAAAAAAAAAATCGATCTCCGTTCGGTCGTTGTAAGTCCGATGGCGTAAGTTCTACGAAGATAGCGAGCAAGCTTCTTCCCAAATTCATCTCTCTCTCATATATACCCTGTTGACGACAACCGATTCAAATTTTGCAAACTATTCCCGAAAGGTGCAAATCAATGGAGGTCGAGTATTCTGGAGCTCAATTGCCACCCAAGGACCGCAGACCCGACGCTCTCGGCGACCTCTGCGTTCTCCCTGATGAAACCATTTGTCTGATTTTGACGAATCTCACCCCTCACGACGTCGGTCGTCTCGCCTGTGTCAGCAGGTACCTTCCAATTCCCTCATTTCTCGTCTGATGATATGTAATCTCACCCTTTTTGTGTTTTCCTTGTTTGGTTTGCCTGCTCTTCTGTAATTTGAATTATGGCTCTAGCTACTCTTGCTGTGATTGGTAACTGATCTGAAATTAGAAAGGATTAGCTTGTGGGTTATGCTTGGAAACTGAAGTTGGACAATACCCAGAACATGGCAGATTGTTCCTGCATAGCTGTAGGAGATGATCACATTAGTTCATGTATCATTCGATCCCGTATTGCCCAAAATTTGATTTCAGAGATGGGCAATCATGACAAACCTGTGTGTTTGCGATTTTCATTTTCTGGTTTGCCGGGAATGGATGAATTATATGAAATTGGTTGGGGCTTTATAGGGGTTCCTGGTTAGATTGTGTGGCGTTAGGAGTGGTGAGACTAGTTTGGCTACTCCAGAGCTAGGTTCCGACTGAATTACATATGGAGGTGTTGTTGGAGTAATTCAACCAGGTCTAGATTTGTTTATATGGTTTAATCATCTATCTTAACCTATAATTGGGGAAACTCTGAGTAGATGAGTCCGAACCAATTAGAGAAACACATGCCATAAGAGGCGCTAGTACATCTGAACAAGCGTGCGGGTACATATGATGTGGGGTAGAGTTGTGATGATAACAAAAATTCGTGTGAACCAGGTATGTTACCAGAGGATTCGCAGATTCTTATGAACGCCAAAGACTGTAGCGTTGCTTCCAGCATGAGAAGGAAAGAGGAATATTTTATCTAGCAAATAAGACAAAGATCGTGTTAAAAGTCATTCTTCTAATGTCTGACGGATGAACAAACCCTTTTGTAAACCAATTTTCAAGAGAATGCTAATTGTAAAAATGAGTGCTTTGGCCTTGAAGGCCTGCAAATGTGCTTATATTTGTTTTGCTGAATTTGTTGCAAATTAGGCATTAGAGACTGGAAGTTCCAAAAGCGTGAATCTTCACTATATACTATGCTGACATGTTCAAAGAATGTAAAAAAAACTCCAGCGACGTGGAAATGTGAGATTCATACCAAGAGAAGTTGCGTGATAGCGGTATTATTGCGAAAAATGTAGTATAGAGAAATGAGCATCAACCACCTCTAACTCATTGATCCCTAACAGAAACTCGACAGCAGCAATACTAAAGCTAGTATAATAAGTACGAAAAGGGGGAAAGAAAAGGTATGTTGATTGGTGGGTGGACATTTCATTTATGGAAAAATGATTTTGTTCCATCGAGGCATACCAAATAATTTGCATAGCACTACTCACTATGCCTCATTATTCAAAAAGTTGCAGTCATTTGCCCATCGTCGGCATTGATTAAATTTGGTTATGAAGTTAGATAAGCTTCCATAACCTTTGGCCACCTCACAATCTGACAAAATATTTAAAATAATCTTGTCTTTATGTTTACTATTACACCCAGGCTAGAGAAGCCCTGTGTCATCTTTTTAGATTACTCCTTGTTAAGATGTCACCCGTGATAACTGGAACAAAAACCGAACCTTCATGGAGCTCTAGATTCCCACACATATCTCTGAAGGAAGAGAGAACTGGGTTTGGTGCGCAATACATATAAACCTTCTCCACTAACTTTCCCTTCCTGCTTGTCCAAAGAAATATTGGTGGTAGTCCTCACTCCTCAGTACCCAGACTGAATATGGGTCTTTGTGAATTGTTGCAGCTGAACCACATCAATCTTGGAAATTGCAGATAGCTCAGTATCCTCCTCTGAACTAATATACGAGATCTTCATACAAGTTTTGCATTTTGCATATCTTTTTGAAAAGTTATATTAATGGTAGATCCTAATAATTGAAACTGGTAGTCTTACAGGAAACCAAGAGTAGCTCTTTTGTCTCTCTCTACATTGTCTGTTTAAAAGGTCTTTTCTCGTTGACTCATCCAGTCTCTTCAAAACTGGTGCAGTAGTAACTCTAAATGATAACATGTAACTAAACTAGATCACTTAACACAAATTTGTTTCAGTTTTCTCCCTAATGGAATACTTCATGGATGTAGTCTTGGCCCAGAAACCATAGTGCTGCGGACTATAGCAAATCTGGTGCATACTTAACTGGAATCAAGCACGCTCTTAAACACATTCACTACCAGATCTGACATTGCTTCAAATGCCACTTGTGAAAACTAAATATGAACTAGTTACGCCAAAATATCTAAGTATGATGGGCGAAGAAATATATTCCAGAAAGTTGGCCTGAATCAGCGTGATGGCCTATGACATGAAGCCTCACAGTAACAAAAATCTATAGTCTTTTGAACATTCAGGAAAGAGAGACAAATTTAATAAATGAGATGAAATGCTCATTTTGAGGTAGAGGCATACAGCTCTTGTCGTGCAAAAATCAGAGGAAAAACTTCCATGTAGGGTGACGACCCTGTTCCGGGAACGTCTCAAACTCTGTAACTCTGCCAAAACTCCCCAGAACGCACCCAAAGCAGCACATGACATTCACTTGAAAACATTGAGTCCGAAACTTAAGAGGAACTTCCTGGGGACGCGCTCCCTTTTTTGAAACGTGTGGAACGTCCTTGGGTTAAAAGATAAAACTCGGGGTCTTTCGATAGATTGAAAAGATAAGGGGTGTAAGGTATAACTTGTAAATAAAATATGATGTTACTACTAATGCTATCAACCCCAATCGAAACCGTAGCCGCGTATATATCAACGGAGAGAAAATGTTTTGGAGACTTTCAAGATTTGAGACAACCTCAAAGACTTTGACGACTTCTGATTTCTCAAGTACCTCCACATGTTTCTTAAGTATATGTGTTCTTATGAACTTTGTTCTGAAATCTTCTTGTTGTTGTTCTCTATTCTTCTTGTATTGATCTTAATTGTTGTCTTCCAATTTCGTTTGTTACAATTTATGAGTATGTATTTAAGTATCTTTTACATTATAATAAAATTGTGTATATCTTTTACATTATAATAAAATCGTGTATACAAATGTATGATATACATAAATATAATATAGTTATATATATAATTGTTGTTTCCCTCGCGTTTCATCTCCTCAATATCTAAAATTGTCGTTCGGGCGTACCCATTTCGTCATGACCTATTCCCCGTTTATAGATCCTATCTTATAGAGCAGTCTAAGACTCTTAGTGCATATTTGGTTAATTCATGTTGTTTTCCCTTACCAACCTTGAACACCCTATATTTTTTTCCCCTTGAAAATTGGAAAATAAGGCATCTGTCAAAAGCAGTGGACATATGAACCCCGTTAAAGGTCTGTCTGTTACGGATCCTCCAAACAATCCTCATGACAAGCGAAGGAGTCAAAGGCCACACCTTTGGCCTTTCTCTATCTACCCTTACACCCTCATTGGGATAAAGAACTCTGTCACAATAGCACGAGTAACCCAACAAATTCCGAAAGTCGATGGAATCAACCTCCAGAAGCCGGGCAACAAAGCAAAAGGTGGTAACCGATTCTGAACTGGATTTGCACACCTTTGGCCTTTCTCTATCTACCCTTACACCCTCCTTGGGATAAAGAACTCTGTTACAAAATAGCAAGAGTAACCCAACAAATTCCGAAAGTCGATGGAATCAACCTCCAGAAGCCGGGCAATAAAGCAAAAGGTGGTTAACCGATTCTGAACTGGATTTGCACACCTTTGGCCTTTCTCTATCTACCCTTACACCCTCATTGGGATAAAGAACTCTGTTACAATAGCAAGAGTAACCCAACAAAATCTGAAAGTCGATGAAATCAACCTCCAGAAGTCGGGCAATAAAGCAAAGGTTGGTTAACTGATTCTGAACTGGATTTGCACGAACAATAGGAAATAACAAAAACCTGACGGTGCCAAACCAAGTTGGCAATTGTCAAGATCCTATCATGATCTGCACGCCAAAAACAGGACATGTACAGGAGTCCCTACCTTCCAGATGAAAGGAGCTGGAACCAAGAAAACATTGTCCCTTACCGAGAGCAATTGTAACACCGGGATTTCAGGCCTAGTCCAAAACTGCTAAGATGTCCCCCGCACGAGGAGTTTTGTCTCGTTGTGAACGGAGTAGAACGTCGGCTTCATACCAAACCATAAAGAACAAAATTTTATATTAGTTCAAAACAACTTTATTACAATAAAGAAAATGACCAAACACGGTCCTTAAAGTAATTATTTGAAACAAAAGTAAATCGTTTTGCGAATGATAAAACTAATGATTTATAACGTGAGAACTAAGATGACCACTCCTCAATCCATGCTTGTGATTCGTTTCCCCAAAGCCCGCAGCGGCGCTAACCTGTGAGTTTTCAAAGTGGCAAAAGCCGACCACAGTTGCGAAAAGTCAGCTTGAGCTGAGTAAGAAATATCTCAACATGTAAACAGATGATTGGGCACATATAATCAAGACAAGTAAAAGAAATGAGGAGTAAAGCTTTAAAGTAATAACATAAATGCAAATAAGAAAGATAAGAGGATAAATTTGACTTTGAGATTTCAACTTAATGATTCTTTAACAAAAGTCCTACTTTAAAACTTTTCTGGCGAAGACCTCTCCACGTGCCACGGGTAAGCAGGATGCTATCCTGCCCCACTAGCCCCAGAATTAATCGTCGTACGAGCAAAATAATGCAGAGTACCCGCCTGCCTCGGAACAATATAACATGGTTACCTCGTGGGTCTATCAAACCCTACTTCGACCCGACGGTTGCGAAAGTCCCACTAGTTACGACCTTCCCGCCTTACTACTGAGCCTACTAGACCTTAAGTGTCGACACCCCCTAGAGGTTAGCAACTCCGCTAGAGTAGTACATGTAGCTCCCCCACCCCCCCCCCCAAGTCCTCATGGTAGTGTAGGACTATGGGTCCCAGGGTAGGCCAGAGTTTGGCTCCCAAAAATCCCTTGACCAGAACGTAAGGTCCTAAAATATAATCACTGTAGTGAAGTAACGAACAACTTGTACTAGGTCTTCCACTTTACGTTACTTAGTGTCTTATGAGTATTTTTTGAATTATAGTGATTCTTGATTCAAAGCAGAGATACGAAAAAACATGAATTGCAATATTTATCAGTTCCAAGTACAATATATTTCATGCTTTCAGGAGAGAGATTTCAATTTCACCGATTCGTGCCAAGGTAAGCATGATTTTCAGAGTTTCAACAAACAGACAGTACGATAATCAAAACAGTGAACAGTTCGGCACGTACCTCATTTTTGAAATTCATTTTGATAGTACATGAGTCGAGCATATAACTTACCTTAGCAAGCAAATCCAAATCCCTAGTCTCGAACAAGAAATCAATCGTAATGCACGAACCCCTTGTCTACGAAATCGCAGTCTACAAATAACGTGATACTCAAATCAATACTAACATCTATACAAACATGTATACGTTACACATGCCCTACATGAATGCAGACGAGATGATGCAACCCAATGTATACCCACTAGTACCCGCCAGTATATTCACTGAAACTCGTATTCTTGATGGGGTGACAGAATAGATAGTAAAAATATTACTTGTAAAGTTTAAGCAACATCAAGTAACACATTTCTTGAAAATCTTTATTTAAACAAACATATTAATTTATTATTTTATCAAACTTAATTTTTGTATTATGAAAATATGATACTTTTATTACTATTAAAATTATATAAACCACCACCACCACCACTACTACTACTGACTATTATGTACCAATACTACACTACTACTATTTTTACTGAAACTAATATATTACTACTATAAACTATAATATTACTATTACTACTAATACTAATACATAACAGTTTAACACTACTATAAATGTACCGCACACACACCTACCTACAAATGCATACACATGTATGTGCCTTCACACACACACCCACACCCACTGTTACACTTACGCACTCACAGACTCTCACACCAAGGATTTAAATAACGGTATCGGACGCCGTATCGGTAACGGTCGCGGAAACCGGTTTTGATCCAAAACGGACAAATCGTAACGGGAATCGGAAACTAAACGCGTGAATGTTAAAAAATCGTCAAAAGATGCCAAGAAGAATTTTTTAAACATTGTTTTTTATATCAAATGACTTTTACTAGTTATTTAGACAATGCATGACTAATTTTTAAGAGATAATGATACATTACACAATTTTTTTTTGAAATGATACATTACACACTTTAGTACTGCTACCAAACTTAACCTATCATTAAAATAATAATAAATTGCCTACGAATTACTTAGCAGTCAATGCTCAATAGTCAAATTGTCAACACCACCTACTCTAATTAAATGATATGAGAAGGATTTAGAGGATGAGAACTGTCGAGTGGATGAGAACAATCGTGACTCAATTCGTGAGAGAGAGAGAGAAAGAAGAGAGAGAGAGAGTCAACACCGTTCTTCCCTACAAATTGATCTGTTCCTGGCGGTCGTGGGTGCGAAGAATGGAAGAACGGCGTGCGACATGCGGGATCGCAACTCCGATGGAAGCCAGGGGTCTCTCTGTCTCGCTTTTTCTCTCTCTGTGTACTCTCAGATTTCACTCCAAAGCAGCAACGAGATCGATTTATAGGGCTTACGAATCGGGTTTTGTTGTCTCCTCAAATCTGCATCTTCTAGAGTTGGGTAAGTGTTCAATTCATCTTCTCCATCTTCTTCTGTGTTCTTCCAAGTCCCGTTTTTTTCATTAAAACGGATCGTATCGCCCGATATATGACCATATCGGTGCGTAACGGACGATTCACGGGTGAATCCGATTCACCTGTCGCGTATCGGTCATATCGGTTTCGGAGACCAACGATACCGTTACGAACCGGGCGATACGCACCGTTACAGACCAATATTTAAATCCTTGTCTCTCACACACACACTAACATGCATAACTATACATATATATATGCCTGGCGTGAAAGAATTTCAGAGGGGTCGGAGATTGAGTACAGATTGAGTGAGAGATTTTCCAAAGTGAACCACGGCGACAGAGATACGTCGGCGGCGAGATGACTCGCTTCAGATCGCCGATGAGATGGAAGACTATGGAGACGACGAAGCAAGGTGGCAAAGGCTTCTCAATGGCGCTGCTGCTGTTCGGTTTCAGGCAGACCCGAAAGAGAGATGGATCGTGTCAGAGGGAGCCCGTGGAGGTGGTGGTACCAACTGGGGTGGCGCTGGATCGATTCGCCGCCTGTTGCGGCTGAACGGAGCGGAGGAGAATCAGAGAAGCAGTGGAAGTGGTTAATCCGCTGTTGCTTCTCGTGCTTATTCTTGTAGTGTAGGACTAGAGGAGGGAGAAAGAGACGAGATGAGAATGAGAGAAAAGGAGAGGAAATGGGAAATAAAGAGAGAGAGAGAACAAATCAGAAGAGACTCAAAATGATGGTGACCATTGGTGTTAGAGCATCTCCAATAGATGGTGTAAAAACTATCTTTGGCACAAATATATGCCAGATTTGCCCAAAAACCAGCTCCAACAACTGGTGCAAAATCTGGCCTATATTTGCACGTGGCCTATTTTTGGACCAAATCTGACCTAAACGAAAGACAATTGGTCCTGGTGTTAAAAAAATTAAAAAGGTCAGTTTTAATGTTCTCCTCCTTCTCTGCTCTTCTCCTGCAAATCCAACGTTCGGATTTACTCTGTAACAACAGTAATTTCAGAAAATGTATAAATTTGTTATTGTTTTGCAAAAAATTTAAAATATATATATATATATAAATGAAATAAAAATAAATTCACTCACTTCAACAAATTAATTAATTTGTTAGGTTTTGCAAAAAATGATTTATTTTTAAATATATATTGTAACATGATTGTTTAATAATGAAAATTATGAAATAATAAAATAATGCTGGTGGCCTATATTTAGGCCATCTGCTGGAGCAACAACTCAAAAAGTGCTGGCGTAAAATTTAGGGCAGGTACAAATTTAGTCCAAGGACAACTTTGCTGTTGGAGATGCTCTTACAAGAAGTAAATTGGGTATGAGAGTTACTAGGGGAAGTTATCAGATTATTAAGGAATAGTCAAGAGAAATTAACGCAGGGAATTAATTGGAAAATAATTATAGAGATAATTATTTTCCAATTAATTACTTCAAACTCTCCGTTCTCTGATGGTAGGGTCAATACTAGGGCTGAAGTTAACTTTTTCTTCAAAGTTTGAAATGCCTCTTCACACTTTGCCTCCCATTGGTACCTAGTTGTCTTCTTCATCAGACTTGTCAAAGGTCTCGCTATCTTTGAGAAGTCTTTCACAAACCTTCGATAATAGCCTGCCAATCCCACGAAACTTCTTACTTCAGTGACATTCTTCGGTGTCGGGCAGTCTCTTACTGCTGCAATCTTCCGTGGGTCCACTGATATCATATCCTTGGTGATTGTGTGTCCTAGAAATGGTATCTTGTTTAACCAAAACTCACACTTCGATAACTTTCCGTACAACTTCTCTTTCCTTAAGGTCTCCAGAACACTCCTAAGATGTCTTTCGTGCTCTTCTTTTCCTTTCGAGTACACCAAAATGTCATCGATAAAAACCACCACAAACTGATCCAAATACTTCTTTAGCACTCCATTCATCAACTCCATAAAACGAGATGGTGCATTGGTCAATCCAAATGGCATAATTGTTAACTCAAAATGTCCATACTGAGTCCTAAAAGTTGTTTTGGGTATATCTTCTTCTGCTACCCTCAACTGGTGGTACCCTGATCTTAAATCAACCTTAGAAAAGGTGTCTGCGCATTGTAGCTGGTCAAATAAGTCGTCAATTCTAGGAAGTGGGTACTTATTCTTCACAGTCACATTATTCAGCTCCCTGTAGTCAATACATAACCTTAAACTCCCGTCATTTTTCTTCACAAAAAGCACTGGTGCTCCCCACGGTGAAATGCTCGACCTTATATATCCCTTTTCCAACAACTCCTTCAATTGTTCCTTAAGTTCCTTCAACTCAACATTTGCCATCCTATGGCGCCTTCGAAATCGGAGCTGTCCCTGGTACAAGATCTATGGTAAAGTCAACTCCTCTAACAGGTGGCATTCCTGGAATATCCTCGGGAAACACATCAGGGAACTCATTCACCATTGGTATATCTTCCAATTTAATTTCCTCTTGATTCTTATCCTGGATAGAACAGAGGTATGCCTTGTGCTCTTTCTTGATCAGGTTTTGGATGGTTAAGGCTGACACAAGTTTGATTCTGGGTCCTTGGGTTATACCTCTATAAGAAATTCTCTCACCATTAGGCCCACGAAACGTTACTTTTTGGTTAAAACAGTCTATATTAGCCCTGTACTTGCTAAGCCAGTCCATGCCTATAGACTACCAAGATTAAATAAGATAAGACAGTTGGTAACTTACAACCCATAATTTCTAAACCCATTCCCTCGAACATGGTATCACACTCCACAGTTTGACCATTAAGGTAGAGATTGGTACTGAAATTTTAGAAGGTGAAGGTAAATCTGACTTCCTAACAAAAGATGATGACACAAAAGAATAGGATGCTCCTGAATCGAATAAAATGAAAGCAGGAGTATTATGGATTAGGAATGTACCCGTCACCACGTTAGCATTTGCTGCCTCTACACGATTCATCACATGAATAGTGCCCCTCTCCTGACCATTTGTAGCCGTGGTCGCTGCTGTAGTGCCAGTTGGCTGATCTGTTGTTCCCGCTGGGGCATTCTGGAAGTTGCGAGTTCCCTGGATGTTACCAACTTGCTGCCTGTAGTTTTGTTATACCCCCGGTTGTATGCTCCCTGATTGTTGCCATTGTTGTTGTTGGACCGATTTCCACCACCTTAGTTGTTGTTGTTTTGCGTGGAGTTCCCACCTTGGTTACCACCGCGATACTTGGTGCCTCCATTGAACTTTCCATTACCACCACCTCCTTGGTTTTTATTTAGTTTGTGGCACTCGTACATCCTATGCCCCGATACTTCACAATTACGACATGTCACTTTGTTACCCTGTCAGTCTTTGCCTGGGTGATTCCTTGGGCAAAACTTACAGTTGTAAGTGCGAGGAGCCGTTCCATCACGATTCCCATATCCACCAATGTTTGACCTGTTCCCAAATTGGTTGTTAGGGTGTTGCCTAAAGCGATTATCCTCATTGCCAAACTGGTTCTTTGAGCTGACCTCTTGCCGGTTGTGATTCCGCCTTACGCTTCTTGTTATTCTCGTTGTTGATTTCAGCATACCGAGCCATGTTGATCGCCTTCCCATATGCATCCTGGAGAGTGGAAAATTGTATTGCTCCCAGGACACTGTAGCTTAAACCTTCAATGAAACGATCGATCTTCTCTTCCTCGGTTGGGGCTAAGGCTCCGACAAACCTTGATAACTCCGAGAACTTCTCGTAGTATTCCTCCACGGCGTCACTACCTTGTTTGAGTTCCAGGAATTCACGAAACTTCCTCTTCTTCACGTGAAAGGGATAAAATCGATCACGCTATGCTTTCACCAAATCCTCCCATCCAAAGTTCTCTTGTGCTTGGAGAACAGCCTTGTTAGCGGTCCACCAATTGTCTGCCTCTCCCTTAAAGTAGTATGTCGCGCAAGGGACACACTGATTGGCTGGGAGTTAACCGACTCAAAGATCTTATCGAAATCTCTAATCTAGTCTTCAAGCAGAGTTGGATCATCCTTGCCCCTGAAGAAGTTAGGCTTCATATAGGAAATCTTACGCGCTATATCATCTCCATGATTGTTATTACTCTCAGCAATCCGAGCGAAGGTCAAGGTCATTTGCTCCAGTTGGGCGAATCGTGCTTCCTGGTCCGTGGTTGCTTGTTGATTTCTAGAACGTGTACGGTTCCTGGTGTAATATTGATAAATCTGACCACACATTCACCTATTTCCAAATAACTACACTTAATAATGGATCATACACACACCAAATGAATTCAAAGAATCATTCAATTACTCCCAAAGTCTGTGTTAAAGTTACCCATCCAATTTAAATAATCGATAGATCGTAAGCATCCAAAATCTTAATCAAACAAGTCAAATAAGCATGCTACTAAACATAAATCGTCTCTCACGAGGATAGAATGGTAGTGGGAGGGTGGGAGGGTGGGAGATGTAGAAAGCTAGAAGACGCAAAGCTAATCTTCATTTTTGGATACTACAGACCTGCGTCACTGATCACCTCTAGTTCTTGCTCGCCGAGAAGCTTCAATGATGAAAGAAGGTCGTAGGGTTGTCTAAGTTGGAGTATCGCTACTCTCTAGTCGACCAAAAGAATATAACAAGTTTAAAGAAACTTATTCATGCATAGCATGAAAACCACCAACATGAAGAAATAACAAAGCATAAACTCTTCTTACAAGTAGGTAAACAACTTTCATACGGACCAATAAGTAATTAACAGCTTAATCGACGAGTAAGCACATGAATTGTAAAATCGCATAGGTTAATTAACAGCTTAATCGACGAGTAAGCACATGAGTTGGGCGAATCGTGCTCCCCCCCCGCTTCTTTACTTATTACTTTTTCAGATTTTAATTTTCCCTAGTCTAGTTATTAAAATGTCGAAAAGATTTTCCATTTATAGTTAACTAGTTGATTAATCCTAGCTCTTCAGGTAAGGTCACGAAGCCGGGCTCTGATACCACCTGTAACACCCCGCCTTACTACTAAGCCTACAAGACCTTAAGTGTCGACACCCCCTAGAGGTTAGCAACTCCGTTAGAGTAGTACATGTAGCTCCCCCCAAGTCCTCATGCTAGTGTAGGACTATGGGTCCCAGTGCAGGCCAGAGTTTGGTAGTGTAGGAATATGGGTCCCATACTTGCAGGTCTAACAATATCCCTTTGCTGGGAAAAAGTGATTGTTAAACCATCGGGACCCTGCGCTTATGTTCCCGCCTAACAAAAAAAATATCCCCATGTACTTCATCTTCTTCAAAAGGGCGTCCGCTCCTACACCAACTCCCTCCTCCTGAGCCTTGAAGTTGGGCCCATCCGATTCAGACCTATACCCCTCACTCTCGTGAAAGAGACTCTGATAGAATCCTACTACCACCTCCCCCTCCACAAAAGTTGTCTCATTCACCTCCATGCAAGCGATGCAGTTTGACCTCTTGTATGAGAGTTAGCTAACCTATGGAAGAGCTTACTACACCTATTGCTCACCTAATCACCCTCCTTCAACCAAAATTGCCAGGGATAGAAACTAAAATATATTTCGATGTCATATCAGATATAAATCAGATATGGTATACTAGATTAGAAAACAAATCAGGTACCAATATAAAATCACAACAATGAAAACTAAATTAGAATCTCAGAGTTGAAACCAAATCTATTTTCAAAGCCCAAATCCCAATGATCACATTTCTTACACACATTGAATATTTTATGCCTCACAATGCGTGCAATTTGTTCTACTAATACCACCTTACCCATAATTGTTTTCTACTGCAGAACAAAACCATGGCAACCAACTTATAACCAACTATATAGATGCCTTTGTTTGCCTTCATTAGGAAAAGACCCGTCAAGTGAATTTCCCGTGACTTTCTTAGCCTCAACAGAGTAAAGGAAGCATTTGAAACATTGATAAAGTCATGTGCTCAAGCAAAGAGCAGAAACACGCTAATGACCTCTAGTATGACTCGGGCCTGTTGAAATTCCCTTGTAATCGCATCCAATCATGGTCCTCGTTGTCAAGTTTGCAAAGCTTTCTACACACATCTTCGGCACGGGAAGGACTCTCAATTGTCTCCCCTTTCTGTAGCTGCATTTCCATTTCAAGAAAACTGGTGGAACAACAATCTTACCTCATTCTACTCAGCATATTAATTGCTTTTAGAAAATTTTCGAATCATTTACTAACTTTTCTGTTGGTATTAACTAACTTTCTTCTGTCATTGTCATTACTAGCACTCCTATCAATATGTAACTGAAGTCACTGTTGCATCCATGAACTTATTCCAGTGACTTAAGTTGGGCTTGCATTTAAAAAACAGTTCTATTCCCTAGTTTGTGCTTTCATATCAGGTCAAGAGTAGTACTCTGATAAACAAGAAAATGTACTAATGACTAGGAAGGGAAAATGAGGACTTCAGTTAAAAACTTCCAAAAATTTGGAACTTGGAGTTCAAGTGTACAACTGTGAGTAGCTTGAGGGGATCTCAGAGCCTCAGTGAATAAATTGTGCTGTTGAAAGCTCAAGGTAAAGCAGTTCATAGATTTAAAAATGTACTGAGGTGATCTTGTAACCTTTGAGGGGACAGTACCTAGTAAATATATAACAAATCGTCAAATGATTTTAGTGGTTGTGTTACTATGAGTCCGGAAGACTTGCTGGCCATGGGCATCAGCTACTTCAAGTTCTGTACCCAGAACATATTTCTTCTATGAAAACCTTAAACTGCATTCCCTCTCTGGAGTTCTCCCAGTGTGTTCTTTCAACAAGTTCAGTACTTCGGAGACTATTCCACTAGTTCTTTTTTAAAAAAAGAAAAGCCTTCTGCACTTGGACCTCTTCAAACTCCTTCCATGTCCATTTCTTCAAGGCTTTCTCTCTTCAACGATGGCATCTTCATGCTGTAAATGTAGCCTGGATTCTTAGTAACACGATCACTCTTTCTTGTGGGAAGTAGTAACATGGTTCAATAGACCTTTAGCTTCTAATTTCGCGTTGTGGAAGAGACTTTTGTGCCTTAGCTCATCATGACATGCTCTCAAAGTCATACTTTTGTAGCCTGCATGAATTGCTTTAGCCAGAAAACTTCTTGTCTGATAGCTCTTTCTGTAGAGATGTTAATGTACCCCTTAATAAGTAGGTCTCCAGCTTCAGCATATATATAACTTGTCCTGAGTCTTGACGATACATGGGTTATGAACCTCACTTTTGGAATTTTTATTTATGAACTATGCCCCTTTTATTAATAATTTGCTTGCTTAAATATGCAGTGTGTTGTATATCCTCTGCAATGAAGAACCTCTTTGGATGAGTCTGTGTCTTAACGTTTCAGAAGGCCAACTTCAGTACAGCGGTTCATGGAAGAAAACTGCAATGGATAGGTATTCATTGAATTGATTTTATTCATCACTGTTGTTATCATTACGATCATCATTTATGTTTGATTTTTTTCTCCAATTTCCTGGGAGTATGATGGTTTCTCTTTCATCAACCAAATCATGCAGATTACATCTATCATATGAATGCAAACCAGTAAAGCCAATGTATTTTGATGGTAAGATATGTCAAAAACCCTCTACTTGTTTTCACTTGGATTCATACTTGCAGAATTTCTGATTGTGATAGTCACCCTTTCCAGGATTCTACTCTTTGTTTCTGCTTAGAAGACATTACCGGTGCCATACCAACTTGAGTGGATTCCATTTTGATAACGGGAATGTGGACAGAAGGAAAGACGTCTCCTTGGAGGACTTCCAACGGGAGTTTGACGGAAAGAAACCAGTAAGAGAAATTCTTCTTATCTTGAAAGGATTGAATCCAGAAGAATAATATCCCAGTTTTTTTATAAGACTATTAAACTATAAGTATATTTTAGTTTATATGTGAATGATGCCTACATTTTCTTTTTCTGTATTCTGACCCGGAATCTGAACTTTGATCGTTGGTGCTACCTATATTTATCGTAAAAATAACGTTTCATTATGTTAAGTTTCATTAGTATCTTTCTGTGGTAGAAATGATATCAATCTTTAGACTATGTCCTAATTAATAAAATATGGTATCTGATATTCTCCAAAGTTAAAAATAGATTTCAGAACAGCATTTAGACGCTACACTAGCTAATCACTTGGAAATGTCCCTTGTTTTGCATATCTCTTGGAGTTAATCACACTGAACGAACCTTCAATTTCCCTCAGTTTCACCTACGGTGCCTGTGGTTTAATTTTGTTCCCTTGGCCAGTTGCGGTTCTCTCCGCCCATCACTTAGCCTGCCTGTCCAGAAAACCTTTGAGGACTTCAAACTAACATTTAATTTACCACGGCCACCTCTTCCTCCCAATGTCTGCCCTTTCCCTTTCCTGCTTTTCCTTTTGACAAGAGAATGAGTTTCTGATCCACGAAGTCCTCCAAAGGCACCCACAGTAACAATCTCCCAGCTTCAACCATGCTAGCTTCCCGACACCTCTCTTAGAAAGCCACCCCTCCAACTTCTTACTTATTGCAACCCAATGTAGTCGCTTTGTGTTGATCATATACTCCTTTTCTGGGCCAATTGGATTTTTAGTTGGAATCAGTACAGCAAGTTAGGACAGTTGGGTGCGCTGACCGGTGACTGAAGGATTGGTGTGTTTCGCACGTTTAATGTGAATTGCAAATTGTACTTTTCAAGGGAGACTGTATTCTGTGGCAGATCGGATTTCGCTTGGCCATGCTTGATGAAATAAATCATGACCATTCTTGACTGATTAAGGTTCTCCTTCCTCCTCTCTTTTTGTTAGTTGAAGAAGGACGAAGGCATGTATGAGGAGATGGCCATTAAGTAGTGAGAGATATTGGATTGAAAAGGAAGGGTTGTGCGCTTTGTTCTAGTTGGATCAGATATGAATGTGCATGTACGGGAAATGTGTTGAGTTCCTTTTAGATTGTGATGGTGGGTTGTAGAAGATGAGGATGTACAACAGGGAAATTGAAAAATTCTATATGTTTTGACAGTTTTTGGACAGTATTGGCTGAGTGACTGAAGTAGAAAATCACTAGGTGGCCAAGTTAAAAAATGAAACCATATCCTGACGCGTCTTTAGAGGATGCCGCAACCCACCAGGCAGTTTTGAAGCTTCTCTGCTGCCTGAATTTTCTAGCAATGTGGTAAAAGTCAACCGTCCTCAGGTTGCCGCAGCACTCTACCTAGCAAATCAGCCCAAAAAGATGCTCGGTTTTAGCTCTAGGCCTCTAGCCTTGACAGTTGCCCCCTCGCGTTGTCTTTTTTGTAATTTAGATATTTTGTAGTTAGTGGTTTTGCATTATGGAAGTCTGTTCCCCAATCCTCAGAATTTGTACTGAGCTATGCTACTTTGCCCCTTTATGTATAAGATTTGTATTGTTGCTTGTGGAAAAAAAAGTTGTATGCCTGCAATTGAGGCAAATCACAGGGTAGGTTTAGTATAATTAACCCTATTAATTTTTTGATTCTCTTGATTGCATGTGTTATTGGATATTTCTGTTTATTCAGGTGAGGGTAGATAAAAGGTTGTTCCTTTTGCTAGTTGTAACTTGGTGCAGAATATGTTTTAATTGTTGACAAGCCTTACAAAATTACTTTTCATATATACTGATGAACTCTACACTAGGTGTTGCTATCTGGTTTGGCTGAGGATTGGCCTGCACGTCGTACATGGACTATTGACCAGCTACTGCTGAACTATGGAGATACATCCTTTAGAATCTCTCAAAAGAGCGCTCGAAAAATTTCAATGAAATTTAAGGATTATGTCTCCTATATGAATATTCAGCATGATGAAGACCCCCTCTATATTTTTGACGAAAAGGTGGGTTCCCACTTTCAAGACGTCTTTCAGATCCAGTTTTCTTCTAAATCTTTGAACTTCTCTAACTTGAAATCGTGCAGTTTGGGGAGGTTTCTCCGAAATTACTGGAGGATTACAGTGTGCCTTACCTATTCCAAGAAGATTATTTTGATGTGTTAGACAGAGAGAAGCGTCCTCCATTTAGATGGCTTATTAGCGGGCCAGAGAGATCTGGCGCATCATGGCATGTTGATCCTGCTCTTACCAGTGCCTGGAATACTCTTATTTGTGGCCGTAAAAGGTAAACCTAATAAACATGCGTCACAGAACTCTATCCCCCTTAGTTGGTTTTACCTTAATTGCAGAGTTTCTAGTTTTTAACATGCCAAGTCTAAGAAGCACGGGTGCGGGTGTGGCAATTTCCAAAAATTAGGGGTGCAGGTGTGTGTGTGAGAGAGGGATATTGATTTACATGAAAAAAATGGAAATAAGGTTGAAAAAAAAATGAAAATAGAACTAGTGTAAGTTAGAGGTAGGTGAACTGTGGTTTGGGCTCAGTTCTGATAGCTGACCTTTTACTTAACCCACCTGATATTTTTTCCGTGTTTCACATTAGGATTCCATCCTCCGTCATAAAACAAAATTTCCACCCGTAACAATGTCACTTTGACCCGGTGATTTGGATAGCAAAACGATGCAACATTTTGGTAATTTTTTCATGGTGTGGTAGAGTAAACTTTACAACACCATGAAAAGATTGCCAAATTCTTGCATCGTTTTGCTAATCAAATCAACGGGTCTAAGTGACCCGGTAAATAGTGGAAAAAAGTCAAGTTTCAGGTGAAACAGAGGTAGTAATGCAACTAAAAGTCTAAAAACATATTAAATTCATCTAATAAAAGAAGGGTAAATTACAAATAACTCATCTCTGGTTTGGGCTCGGTTCTGTTAGCTGACTTGTGGTTTCAGAAGTTTCGCTTATATGATCTGTGTTGTGATCCGTGTTTTGCACAAGTATTGTCAAAATCAAACCCAAAAACAGAAAAATAAAGTGTTCCGACCTGGAACAAGAAAGAAGAAGGGAGAGAGGAGGACAAGGTTAACGGAGGAAGAAAGGATAAGGGCGCACCGCCCCCACCCACGATGTCTTCCTGAGTCCAGAACGAGGATGAGATGATCAGTTATGTTCGTGCTCCCTCTCTCAATCACCCTCATGGCCACGGAAGACGGAACAGTGTGGGCTAAAATGAACGATGTGGGCAAAAATGTTCTTGACGTGGTCTTCCCCCCCTCTAGGCCACGGACGATGGAACAATCGGGAGGGAAGCTTGGTGCTCATTGGCCAAGCTCGTGGGGGTTTCTTGGGGATGAAGAAGATTCCCTCTCTCGATTTGGGTCTGGACTGGACCTCTCTCTCTCTCTCTCTCTCTCTATCTATCTGCCTCTCTCTGAATTATAACCAGGTCAAGCATGATTTGGGGCACGATTCAGCCTTCGACTACCAGTGGCAGCCAAGTCCGAATCTTGCCTGGGTTGGACTGAGATCCGACAATCAGTGTTAGGATTTGGAGGTGAACTGCACAATTCTTGATTGAGTGCGAAATCAATGGCGTTGATGATAGTCAGCTAGGGTTGGTTTTGATTCGGTCAATTTTTGTCGACTGTAGCCTGTAGGTGGCTGATTTTCAGAACTAAGTTTTGTTCAATTTGGGGTTCCGGTGGTGTTATTGGTGGCACTGATGGCGGTAGGTCTCAATATAAGCGACATTTGTTCATTAAGATCTTTATGGTGTTATTGGGGTGGTTTGGGTTACTGTGTCGGAGTTAGAGGTAAGGAGGAAACAGTGGTGGTGATTGTTAAGACTGAGAGAGACAATGCTATCTACTCTGGGGTCTCTTTAGTGGTGGTTTCGCCGAAAGTGCTGAGGGCTGCAGCGCTGTTGTTACGGATTCAACCGTGTTTTGGTTGAGCTTCACGCGAGATGAGTAGCAATAACTAATAAATCTGAGAATGACTTTGGCCGTGACTTGAGAATGAATTTGGGGTGTAAGTTTAGCCATGGTTCCTAGTGGGTTACTTAGAAACCGAGTCGATTGACTCCTCTTGCCTCTTGCTGATGGATCGGTAGTAATTGATTTGGGTGTTTACTCGTAGGGTGGTGGCGGGTACTGGGCAGAAGGCAGGGAGGACAAAAGAGGTCTTGAGTAACAAGGTTTTGGTGTTTTATGTAATTTTGGTTAAGCTAAGATGCTTTTCCAGTTTTGATTAAATATTTTGACGGTTTCTATAGTGGGAAAAGCTAGATCATAGACGGAATATAGCACGGGTTAGTTATGTGTAAGTTTCAAACCACAAGTATAAGTGAACTGAACCCAAACCACAGGTCGGATATCTGTAATTTAAAAGACAAGAAAAGTAAAGAAAGTCCCAGATCTGGAACAAGAACAAGAACAGACAGTTGAAGAAGAAGAGAAGGGGAAGGGGGAAGGAGGAAGGAGAGGAGTTTCACTTTAGATACTTACTCTGTCTTCCTTCCGATCAAGCTCTAGAAACCCTCTCTAACAACCATGCCTAAACAATGAATCAAGCTTTCTCTCCCTCCTTGAAGCAGGCAAATCCAAATAACCACACGATTCAACTCAACCCCAGAATCCCCCCAATCAGACCACCACAGCCCTCTCTTCCTCTCTCCACACCCTTCGTCTTTCCCCTCCCGAACAACCTTCAACAGATCAGGACCGGTCTCAGCTTCCTCTGTAGCTCTCCAAGCCCTTGTCTTTGACTGCAACGGCGTGATTCTCTAGTTCGAAGACCTCCACGCCGAGCTTACAATGATTATTTCACTCAGTTTGACATCCATTGCCCATCCTCTTTATCTCGTCCCCTGAATTGGAGTTCCCATTTCCACGACGAGTTACTGAATCACATTGGCGGTGGAAAACCTCAGATGCGGTGGTCATTGTTTGCCATACTCTCTATAATTTTGATGTCTCTACTCTCAATTTGATGAATTGAACTGAATGTGTGATCAGAAATAGATGAAATACTTCAAATGAAACTCATCTCCTCCCTCGTCTCTTCTTCTTCAATCATCTTGTTCTTGTTCCAGATAGGAACTTTTTCTTTCTTTCTTTTCTTTGTTTTATTTAACGACTTTAATAGGTTTTTAGTTAATGTCTTCATACTTGAACGGGTAAAATACAATTAACCTTTTGTTTGATGACGAAAATATGGACAGAACATTTACGTGAGACATGTAGCAAACCACAGGTGAGTTAAGTGACACTTTTCAAACCACAGTCACCTATGAAAACCGAGCCCAAACCAAAGGTCACCTATCTCTAATTTACTCTAATAACAATAATGGTCCAAATTATATATAAACCAAAAACATTAACCATTTTACAAAACAGATAATTCACATCACATGTTCACAAGTCATAACAGTTGTATTTTAGAAGACTTCTCAACTAAAGCTTTCAAGATGACCATGCCGCATCCACAATGCACCCAGAAGCACCGGGTGCTGGTGTGGGCACCCGATGCAGGTACACGACCTCGAGAAGCACCCGTGCTTCCTAGTGGCACGTTGCTTACATTCGTTGGTGAAACAGCTTATTTCAAGTAGGCTGTACAAAAACACCTCTGCAAAGCTTATGGGCATATGACATTTTCTCTTTGGACTTCTTGTGTTCAGTTATCAGGGCTTTAATAAACCTCCAATTTCTCTGAACCTATTGTGTTTGACCTTTAACTGTTGCAGAATCAAGTCAAAAAAGATGGTAGTAAAAATCCTAGCACCAAATGGTTTTTATATTTCAGTATTTTAGGTTCTGTGACCTTCCATCATTAAGTTTGATTGAAATATATAGTCAAGACACTTTTGAAATTCCATGCAGCTGTTTCCATTCATTTTCCTAGCAAAGAAACCTCTTAGGCTGACTCAGGGCTGTCTCTAGATTTTGGGAGACCCTAAGAGAGTCTCGAGTTTGAGGCTCTTTACATGTTATAATTCTTCCAATTAGATAGTTAAATAAAACTTTTACTTCTTAGCTTTATAGATGCACATATACAAGCTGCTGTGCTAACTTTTTTGTTTTTCTCATCTTAAAAATAAGGACAAATGAGACACTAAACCTATATGCAGTTTGACATTTGTGACATTAAACCTCCTGCACTTTCAATTTCGTAGTCAAACCCCCTGCAGTTTTCATTTTGAGACAAATAGCCTCCAATTGTTAACAGAGTTCGATTAAATTTTACTGTAGTATCCATCACGTGATGACAATTACAACCCATCACATGACCTCACGTGATGGGTATTACGCTAAATTTCGTTAATTTAATCCAACCCTTTTAGCGAAAGTGCTAAGGTAGTAACTGCATATCGAAAGTGCTAATGTTTAGTGTCACCTGTGTCAAACTGCATATCGGTTTAGTGTCATTTGTCCTAGAAATAATATTTTAACCATTAATTAAAATATAAATTTTAGAAACTTAGTCACCCCTTCTAGGAAGATAGAGAGGGAACAGAGGTAGTAACTGCATAGCCCTAGAGCCGGATCTGGGCTGACTGACCACTAATCGGACTCTACCTAGCAGGGTGAACCCATGAGACACGTCACCACCCACAAGCTACCTGCACCTATGAAGCTAAGGAAGCTTTGGAGTCGTGATATCTGGTTACAGTCATCTCAGCTCTTCCTTTCCCTGTTTTATATTTAGCTTCTAAACATTCCGTTTATATTGTGGAAACGGAGTTGTTCAGTTATTGGCATAGTTTTCAGAACTGGAGTGGATGTCGAAGGGTGTTTCACTGGTTCAGTGTTTCGACGGGTGGGTCACCTGGTCGAACCACACGCTTATTAAACATATATTAAATATTAATATTATATACATGATATATTTAGGAGTATATACAATAGTATGTTAACTCAGAATAGGTACTCTCACAATCTCTAAATTGTCAACTTTTAAAGAGATTTTTAGGAGATACTACTAATATGTTGCACACAACCACACAAGAAGTTAGACCGATTTCAAACAATGTCTTTCATATTCCTGTAGAGTATTAGAGTTCAAGGTTAATCTTAATGAGAGAAACCCAGAAGGTTGCCAAATCTGTATCAGATTTGAGCATAAGATACTCTATAAATATTAGTAAAAGCAACTTATCAGGGGCGAGACCATAGTTGTCAAATCGGGATTGAGATAGTGAATCGAAATTCACCTTCACTGAATCGTAAATCGAATCGAATCATGAATCGTAAAGATTCAGCTTGCAATATTTTATGTATATATAATAAAATATTTCACAAAACTATAACATAATTGAACAAAATAATCATATTTTTACAAAAAGAACGTCAAATTTATTGGAAACTCGCATCCATAACTAGTGATTAGGACTTTCACGCATCTAAAAGATAAATAATAATCGAGATATAGATAGGCATGTGGAGGGAACTACAAGATGCCAAGGAGATTGAAAATTATAGAAAACTATTAGCCTTGGACTTGAGAAAAGTGCACTAATAATTTAAAACAAATGCATGTTGCAAAACATACATAAATGTAGGAAGTTTTATTTCTTAGACCGATGCTGCAAACTCAATTAGTCCTTCAGAAAAGGTGAATCGTAGAATCGGTCTGAATCGCAATTGAATCGTAAGATTCGGACTCTTGAATCGGGATTCAAATAATTTTTTGTTCATTAAAGATTCACTAAGGGATTCGCATCGTTTCATGGGTGAATCGAATCGAATCGTAGGATACGAATCGTGAATCGTAAGATTTTGACAACTATGGGCGAGACCAAGCTACAAGCCAGGCCAGGCCACGGCCACCTGCGCGACATCAAGTAGGTGATGCCCTCGAGCAGTCACTTGGCGGTCTAGCATACCAAATCAACGTCTTCCCACTCACCCACTGTAGACGGGAAACAATTAGAAGTAGAAAGAGATTAAGAAGAAGGAAAGGTAAATTAGTAGATGTGAACCCAAACCAACCTTGCTTCTTGACTAAGCAGTGGTCAAGCTGGTTTGTTGACCAGTAAAAAGAAAATAGGTCTTCAGATTTGTTTTCACTCTCTCTCTCTCTCTCCCTCTCCACAGTAGGCGACTGAATATAAACAGCAGATGCTTAACAAGCAATCCTTCCTTCTCTTTCAAACAGGTGGGCGTTGTATCCTCCAGGAAGAGTACCTTTAGGTGTCACGGTGCATGTAAACGAAGAAGATGGTGACGTCAATGTTGAGAGTCCGTCGTCATTGCAGGTAATGTTACTTAAACAGCCTCAATACTTCTGCTGGTGTGCTTACTCATGATAGATTTATTATTTTTCTTCTTTAATAATTCCTTCGTCAAATCACGTAGTATCCTATTATTTCTGAATCAGTGGTGGCTCGACTTTTATCCACTGCTTGGTGATGAAGACAAACCCATAGAGTGTACACAACTACCAGGCGAGACGATATTTGTACCGAGTGGATGGTGGCACTGTGTGCTAAATTTGGAGAACACTGTGGCTGTTACGCAGAATTTTGTGAACTCAACAAATTTCGAATTTGTTTGTTTGGATATGGCTCCTGGTTATCAACACAAAGGTGTTTGCCGTGCTGGCTTGCTTGCTCTTGGTGAAGGCAATTCCGGAAACATGACACTATCCGATGATGATAACTTGAGTGAATCCGACATCATAAGGAAAGACAAAAGAATAAAACTTTGTGAAGCCGACGAGGAGCAGGAATTTTCTTATGATGTACATTTCTTAGAGCAGTTTCTGGATAAAGGGAAAGATCATTACAGTTCTCCTTGGAGTGAAAGCAACAACATTGGACCTCGAGAAATGAGAGAATGGTTATCAAAACTGTGGGTGGAAAAACCAGGACTGCGAGACTTAATATGGAAGGTATTGCTTCTTAGTTTCTTAGTATTTGTTTTTGGTCAGGTTAAATTGGAGCTCATAAAATACTGGAGATTCTTACTTAGACTAACTACCTTGTTCAAAAACTGTGGATACTTTTCTCCTTGGATAGAGACTCTCTCTCGAGATCTCGATCAATCGAAGTGCAATGCAGACTTTTCTAGTCTATCTAATACCTAAGTAGTTCCTTTTTAATCTAAGTAGCTATTTGTTCTTTACCCTGTTTGTGACTATCAAGTGTACCAAACGTCTGGTTAGTCATAACAGTATACCTGGAAACTGGATCTCCCTGATTCTTGGAATCTTTGTATGATCTGTGGAGTAGCAGATCAAGGTAGCTGCTCAATTTCAGATGGCTTGCAACCTTGTAATCATAGGCCATTTGATCAGTAGAGTTCCTGTTCGCAAAGAAGAATCTGTTTATGAATAGAGAACTAGGAAAACATTTAGTATTGGGGTCGCTAAATTTAGTATGGGATCCTGTCATTTTTACTTAAACATTATGTGGTCCGGAACTGAATTCATTGACTGATTAGAAAAGTTTGGTAACGTATTTTACAGTATTCTTGCAAATTCTCTCCTGCTTGGTCTGAGCCATTCTGCGATTGGGGAAGAACTTTGGTCTGACCACTTGTAAAATGATACAGGGTGCCTGCCTTGCACTGAATGCTGGAAAATGGTTTGAATGCATAAGAGAAATTTGTGCTGTCCATCAGTTGCCTTTACCCACAGATGACGAGAGACTTCCAGTTGGTACGGGCAGCAATCCTGTAAGTTCTATGACATAGTTGTAATTTCTGCAGCTATATGAGTATCTTGGATACCTAACACGTTCGATGCTTGTGGAGAATTTTCCCAATGTTTTGTTATTAATTCATATCGGATTTTGGATCATAAATACAATAGTCTGGCGGAATTGAGCTATCTAAAAGGTGATCACCTGAAAGCATTCTTTTCATTTTTAGCATTTTGGAAATGAAGTCTGGTATTTAAATTGGTTTTTTGGTATGAAAGATGATATTAGCACGTGATATTTGATAGTTTTTTGTAAAAATGAATGCAAGAAGGATAACTTCTGATCTATAGAAAAATGTTCTATACGTGGTTTCCATTTAACTGATAAATGTGCTAACTTGCTCTTTATCTATCTATAGGTTTATCTATTTTCTGACAATGTAGTCAAAATATATGTTGAAGATGGCCTAGAATCTTCCCTTCATGCTTTGGGATCTGAGGTGCCATCTTGTTACTCTTAAGTCTTGTCGTTTGTCTCGTTCTTTCTTGTCCTTACATTCTTCTTGACATACCAATTACAATTTGCAGTTGGAGTTTTATAGTCTACTCTGCAAGGTCGACTCCCCTCTTAAGAACCACATCCCTGGTGTACTTGCTAGCGGAATTATTTTTATTGAAAATGGATCATACAAGATTGTGCCTTGGGATGGAAAAGGAGTTCCTGATGTAATAGCAAGCTTGAATTTGGTCCCAGAAAATTGCTTGAAAGCTGAATTTCCTTTTGGTATATGGAGAAAGATGCTCTTTGACTTGGGAGCCGCGACCGCAATGAATCAATCGCAACCTACAAATGAACACTCCAGAATATGGCCATATATTATTACAAAAAGATGCACCGGGAAGATATTTGCTGAGTTGTAAGTTGTCTTAACTTAAGTCTTTTTTGTTTCAATTTAGATATCGAAACCCTCAAATTAATCCATTGTATGCATAGTATATTAGCTAAAACTTGTTCTAACTGTGCTATGCTTTCTTTGCAGAAGAGATACCATCTCGTGGCAAGATAATCTGAATATCGCTTCATTTTTAGGAGAGCAAGTGCGCAACCTTCATCTCTTGCCGTTTCCTTCTCATAATGATTCAGCATTTACCAATAATGAAGAGACACCAGGTGACCTTTGTGTCCGTAGTTTGGGGCTCCCCAATGGGCTTCACATTCCCAGGGAATGGGAAATTTTCATCAGAAACCTGACCATCATGAAAAAGGATGTCTGCAGCCGGTTGACTAAATGGTAAGCCTATGTGTTGACAATGAATTAACTGGATAGTTAGGTACGATGTAACTGTTTACATACAAATATTGCTCACGGAGTATGCAAGTATTAAAAGATACTCCCTTTTTCCTCTTTAATTGAATGCTTCAGACCTTTCCGGGTCGTGGGCATCACTTATCGGGCAAAAAGGTGCTGATTACCAGCATTATGAGTAGGGTTCTTTCTTGTGCAAATAAGCAAATCAGATCACTCTTACTTCTGATTGGCTGAAATATTTAATATGTGCCCTTTTGGAAATTAGGTACTGCTTCAGTGGTCTTCAAAAGTCATTAGTTTTGTTGGAGAATCTCAGAGATTCTCTCATTTGCAGCAGAATAAAAAAGATGTCGCAGAATTAACTAGAAATTATATGTTTCCTATTATGTTGTATTTAGTAGGAAATATCCCTGATTTGGTGGGATTGATAGCTTTGGCTTCTCCTAGAACAGTCAGCATATCTTGTATATATAGACATGTACCATTCAGTTCTAAAAAATGAAAAAACTCATATTGTTTTTCATGGTATCAGAGCCAGTTCTCTGAAAAACCCCTTTCTATTCACCTACTGCCTTCATTCCCGAAAAGCTGACAATCAGCTATCTATCTCAATTTCGTAGAAGACCCCATTTCCAAAGTCTGTGTGATGGCTGGAACTACCAACAACTCTTCAGACTCGACTGGTAACAAGCAACCAGTGCAGTCTACTCAGTTGAATGGGGAACTACAGAATATCAACCCCTGCTATCGACTGAACGGAAGAAACTATCTGCAATGGTCGCAGATTGTAAAGACATTCCTGAAAGGAAGAGGAAAACTAAGCCATCTAAGTGAACTTGGTCCAGGGGTCGATGATCCTAAGTTCAAGGCGTGGGAAGAAGAAGACGCCACAATCATGTGGTGGCTCTTGAACTCTGTAGACCCTACGATCAGTGGGTCTTATATATTTCTATCAACTGCGCGGGAGATCTGGGAAGCAATTTCCCAGTCATACTCCAAGATGAACGATGCAGCCCTTCTTTATGAAATCAAGACTAAAATATCAGCTTTAAAGCAAGGTAATCGCTCGATCACTGAATACTATAATGTGATGAAAGGTTTTTGGCTTGAAGTTGATCATTATCAGAACATTAAGATGAAGTGCAGCGAAGATATTATCCTGTTGCACAATTTCGTGGAAAAGGAAAGGATTTTCGAATTCCTTGCAGGTCTGAATGCAGAATTTGATCAGGTCCGTATTCAAGTGTTGGGGAAAGAGACATTGCCATCCCTAAATGAAGTTTTCTCTATAATACGCGCTGAGGAGAGTCGCAGAACGGTAATGCTGGAGCCCCAACCAGCAGAAGGCTCTGCTATGGTTTCTACCAAGTCTATCAATGATGGTGATAAAGTTCACAACCCATGGCATCAAGTTAATGCTGAGAGTAAAAAGATGGAAAATTCAAGACCAAATCGAGAAGGACTATGGTGCACACACTGTGAGAAGTCACGCCACACAAAAGAAACATGTTGGAGATTGCACGGAAAACCTACCATTACAAGGAAAGGAGGCAACAAGGGAGGACCACGGAGAGCACAAGCACACCTCGCTGAGAATCAGATGAGCGATGAACCAGGAAGCGGAAATCTCAGCAATGATGAGATTAGTAGGTTGAGGAACTTTCTGGACTCTCTTGAAAAACCTAGTGGATCATGTTCCTTGGCTCAAACAGGCAAGTTTTCTGGATCTTATGCTTTAAGTGCCTCTAAGATGCTTCAAAATGGCTCTTGGGTTATAGACTCAGGAGCTACTGACCATATGATGCATTCTCATCATTCATTTGTGACTTACACTCCATGTCCTAGTAACAGAAAGGTCAAAATTGCAGATGGATCTCTAACTACTGTTGCAGGTCAAGGAACTGTGATTTTGTTACCAAATCTACTCTTGAGAAATGTCTTACATGTGCCAAAGTTGTCCGTAAATCTGTTGTCGATTAAACAAGCTACTAAAGACCTGAATTGTCAAGTAAATTTCTATCCCACTCATTGTGTATTTCAGGATCTGGTTACGGGGAGGACGATTGGAACTGCTAAGGAAAGTGAGGGATTGTATATCTTAGACAGCACAATTCGAAGTTTTGAGCCGTCTTCATTCAGTTCACTTTGTGATCAGACATCTATGAATAAAGAGGAAATCTGGCTTCATCATTATCGTCTTGGCCATCCTCCGTTCAGTTTAATGAAAAATATGTTTCCCTCCTTGTTTAGAAATATCAATGTTGGTAGTCTGCACTGTGACGTTTGTGAGCTTGCTAAGCATCACCGTACATCTTTTCCTTCAAGTAATAAAAGATTGCATTCACCTTTTTCTTTGATCCACTCAGATGTATGGGGACCATCGCGGGTTTCTAGTGTGTCGGGGGCAAAATGGTTTGTAACGTTCATTGATGATTGCACGAGGGTAACGTGGGTCTTTCTTTTAAGGAATAAATCTGAGGTAACTGAAACTTTTATCAATTTCTTTCAAATGATCAGAAATCAATTCGGTGTAAGCATTAAAAGCCTCCGCAGTGATAATGCAAGGGACTACTTCAACCAGAATTTATCTCAGTTTTTTCAAAAGGAAGGCATTATTCATTACTCCTCTTGTGTAGACACTCCCCAACAAAATGGAGTGGCCGAAAGAAAAAATCGGCACTTACTTGAAGTGACTAGAGCCCTCTTATTCCAAATGCATGTTCCGAAATCATATTGGGGAGAAGGAGTTTTAACTGCAGCTCACTTAATAAATAGGACGCCTTCAAGGATTTTGGGCTTTAAGAGACCTATGGAAGTATTCCTGACCCATTTTCCCAACTCACAAGTAAGCGTTAAACTCCCCCCAAAAGTTTTTGGTTGTGCTTGCTTTATTCATTTGCATAATGGAGGCAAACTTGACCCACGAGCTCTTAAGTGCATATTTGTTGGTTATTCTCCAACACAAAAGGGGTATAAATGTTATCACCCTCCTACAAGGAAGTTTTTTGTTTCGATGGATGTAACATTTGTTGAGAGGGAACCATATTTTGAAAATACTTATCTTCAGGGGGAGAGAGCCACCATGGAAGATAAGACTGTTTACCCCGATACACTTCCACCGTTACCACATTTGTCCAATGACCAAGAAGGACCTGAGGTCATACAAGAGGCAACACGTGATAAATTGCCACTGTTATCGCATATGTCCAATGACCAAGAAGAGTCTGAGGTCGTACAAGAGGCACCACCTGAGGTACACGCTGGAGAGAAACCATTGTTGGTTTACTCGAGGAAAAGAACATCAACTCCCTTACCGCAGCAAGGCCAAGAGTCCAATCAGGAACCAGGTATGGAATCTAAAAGTTACTCTCCTCCATTGGATGATTTAGATGTTCCTATAGCTGTCCGGAAAGGAACTAGATCCTGCACTCAACATCCCATATCTCAGTTTGTATCCTTTGACAAGTGTTCAATGCAACATAAGTGTTTCCTCGCAAAAATGAACTCCATTGCTACACCAAAAAGTCTACATGAGGCACTTAGGGATAAGAATTGGAGAAATGCTATGAATGAGGAAATGATTGCATTGAACAAAAATCAAACATGGGAAGTAGTAGACTCCCCCATAGGGAAGAAACTTGTAGGATGCAAATGGGTGTTTACTGTGAAGATTAAACCAGATGGTTCACTAGAGAGGTACAAGGCCAGATTAGTAGCTAAAGGGTACACTCAGACTTATGGAATAGATTATGAGGACACGTTTGCACCTGTGGCCAAAATGAACACGATACGCATACTATTATCTTTGGCAGCTAATCAAGATTGGTGTTTGCAGCAATTAGATGTAAAGAACGCCTTCTTACATGGCCACTTAGAAGAAGAGGTGTACATGATTCCGCCACCTGGTTTTGAGATGCACTTTGAAAAAAACAAAGTTTGCAGGTTGAAGAAAGCTTTATATGGGTTGAAACAATCCCCCCGAGCATGGTTTGGCAGGTTTACTAATGCAATGCTTGGAATGAAATACAAGCAAAGTCAAGGTGATCATACATTATTCATAAAGCACTCAACCAAAGGGGCAATTACAGCATTAATAGTTTATGTAGATGACATAATCATTACTGGAAACGATCATGAAGAAATGCAGCGGCTGAAGTGCAGATTGGCGGATGAGTTTGAAATCAAAGATCTTGGGAGACTCAAGTATTTCTTGGGGATAGAAGTGGCACGGTCAAAAGAAGGAATATTTATGTCCCAGCAGAAATATACTTTAGACCTACTTCAAGAGACCGGGATGTTGGGATGTAAACCTGTTGATACCCCGATAGAGCCAAATCATAGATTAAGTGAGGCTAAAGATGAAAAAGCAATTGACCGTAGAAGATACCAGAGACTAGTTGGGAAGCTGATTTATTTATCACATACACGACCCGACATTGCGTATGCAGTGAGTGTGATAAGCCAGTTCATGCACAATCCAAAAAATATCCACCTTCAAGCAGCCTACCGAGTTCTACAATACTTGAAAAGTTGTCCAGGTAAAGGAATCATGTTCAAGAAAAATACGAACAAGACTGTTGAAGTCTACACTGATGCAGATTGGGCAGGTTCAATCACTGATAGAAGATCAACTACCGGTTATTGTGCTTTATTTTGGGGAAACCTAGTGACATGGAGAAGCAAGAAGCAATCGGTGGTTGCAAGATCAAGTGCAGAAGCTGAATTTAGAGCCATGGCCCATGGCATTTGTGAACTACTGTGGATAAAAATTGTTCTGGATGATCTTAAGGTTGAATGGCAAGGACCAATGAGGTTGTATTGTGACAACAAGTCTGCCATTAGCATTGCGCACAATCCAGTTCAACATGATAGGACCAAACACGTTGAAGTGGACCGACACTTCATAAAGGAAAAACTAGATAGTGGATTAATATGTACGCCGTACGTTCCTACACATGGGCAGACAGCAGATATTCTGACCAAGGGATTACCTAATGCTTCTTTCCATAAGATAATAGGCAAGCTTGGAATGGAAAATATTTATTCACCAGCTTGAGGGGGAGTGTTGGAGAATCTCAGAGATTCTCTCATTTGCAGCAGAATAAAAAAGATGTTGCAGAATTAACTAGAAATTATATGTTTCCTATTATGTTGTATTTAGTAGGAAATATCCCTGATTTGGTGGGATTGATAGCTTTGACTTCTCCTAGAACAGTCAGCATATCTTGTATATATAGACATGTACCATTCAGTTCTAAAAAATGAAAAAACTCATATTGTTTTTCAAGTTTGAATGGTAAATTCTGATTGTTAGTCGCCAACGTTTTATCTGATAAGGATGAGATTATTGAAGGAAGGATCTTAGAAAAAAATAACCAAATCAATGTTTCCTGACGAAAAATTACCAAATCAATGTTTCCTGACGAAAAATTACCAAATCAAAGACAACTGGGTTTTTATCTTGTTGGCTAAGAAGAGCTTCTGTATCTCTTAAATCCGTTGAGTCGGTTTTTGACCCTTATGTGGCTAGGCTCTACTGAGAGTTATAATTTAATATTCATTGCAACTTGCTGGAAAGTAATTACTCATTACTGTTTCTCTCTGACTTATTGGGATGTCTTAACTCTTACGTATGTGAGCTTTGAGCTCTTCTTATGCAGTCTAGCAAAGGTTTCAATCTGCCTTCTCAATAGCTTTTCCCATTGAATTATGTAGGGGGGATCCCATACCTAGCTTTCTGATTGATCAAGTAAACGAATACATCCCTGAGGATTTTTTCAAGTTCTTAAACATCTTTCAGGTAGTTTCCCTGTCTGTGATAATTTTTATCTATTATTTGTATTTGCAAAGGCTCTTTCCTTCTAGTTATTGGCGTTGGCAGGGGAAACTACCCTGTCTATTATAACTTATTTAATTATGTTTTAGAATGGAGAAGTCGGCGAAAGTAAAACTTGCTCTTGGATACATTCTGATATCATGGACGACAACATTCACATGGAATCATGCTCAGCGGAGCACATTTCAGATGATAACCCGACTCGAAATTGCCATGCCAATGGCAATCATAGTGATGCAGAGAAGACATCATGGAAAACCACTCACATCCTTGACTTCAGTAATTTATCTTTAGGTGGGTGTTTTGGACTGATCTGGTTCTCCTTATCTGGTGTGTTTACATGTGACTGTTGAATTAAATTTGTACCAAGGGCTCTATGTTTGTGTGACTATATGGCTATATCCCCTAACAAAACTGTTCTTGGTAGCGGTGGTCATGGATCTTATTATTCATCAACATTTCTACTTCATCCCAACTTTGGCTATCTGTGTCAGCTTCAAGCTAATTCTGCATGTTAAAAACTTTAGTAGGTTTGGGTTGGGTGCACAAACATAGCTATACAAAGGAGAATATCCGTGCTACAAGTTCATAGCTTTTGCATGGATTCTACTTTTCATTTTTGTTACTACATTTAATGTATGATTTTATAAAATCTTCCAAAATTGACAATGGTACTTATTAGGTGTAAAAGCCTCTATAATTTTAGAAAAGGTGTAAGTTATGATACTTTTGCCTTGAAGCATACTTGAATTTTTTTCTATACAAATGTTTTAGAGAAAATACATTTGAATGTTTACTCCTCAAATTTGTTTCTTTAAATAAGCAATCGTGCTATTCTCAATCCTAAATGTGTCGAGTGATGGGACTTTGTCGGCCGCTTCTGCAGTAATTCTCTACTTACAAACTGCCTTCGGGAATTAGATATCTTCTCTGTTGAAGAAGTAGTCTTAAACTGTTAAAGATGATTGATACTTGCTACATGCATCAATAGTGCATTAACAGACAGGTCGGGTGGGTTTGAATCTATTGATTGGAGTAAATAGTATATTCATCTTGATTTTTCCTTAAATCAGCAACAGCATAATATTGCATTCCTAAGCTGTCATACTGAACTTGAATCCGGTTTTTGCAGGTGACCCCATTTGTGATCTGATTCCAATACATCTTGATATCTTTAGGGGAGATCCCAAACTTTTGAAGCAATTTTTAGAAAGCTATAAACTTCCACTGGGAAGAAATACACCACAGCGTAATGCTATAGTGAATGGCAGCAAGTTTGGACGACTTTCATACATTACAATGTGAGTTAATATTTGATCTCCTCTGAAATTGGGTGAATTGTTTTAGTTAAATGTAGTTGTCTTTCTATTTATCTGGTAACAGTTGGTGTGCTGGTGTTATATACAGCATTATGCGTGTGCGAGAGTTGACAGGGTGAGTAGAAATAGGGTATGTGAGAAGGAGAGAGGGAGGGAGGGACCCTATCAATGTTGTCATGGAGGTAAATTGACCTTTTCCATGGCATTGCCAAGTTGCCTTAAATGGACTGAAATTGATTCTTTGTCAGCGGATGGGCAGTGGTTTCTTGTCTAGAGAATGTGGCACGAATTTCAGATGTTTCCATGCTTTCTAGTTTAGTTGCATAACATTGACCGGGCTAAGATTGTGTCTCTATTTGAAAATAATCACAACAGCGACAGGACAAGACTGATGCTCCTATTTTTGACTGTGAGAGCATAGCCAACCCATTCAAGAAGCAATTCCAACATTTTCTTTTCCTAATAAGCCCTTTCCAAATCAACAACACAATCCCGTCTGACTTGAATAGGTGGAAGAAATAGCATTTTCTTTCCTGCAGAATATTGATCCTTGGTGTGTAAAAGTGTGGTTGTGTTCTTAGGGCCTGCATGATCACACCTATGTCAATGTGTCCTCTTTTGAAGATTATATCGGAACACCACCTATTACGATAATTGACCTGCTTTAAGTTAAAAGGGTAAAATGCAAAGTGTTGTGATAATATAATTGTGCAAGCTTCAGTTTGTGTGATCGTTTAATGACTTCAATTGGGTACATTGTTAGTTGGGTGATATGTATTTTTTTTTTCAGGAACGGTGATATGTATATTAGGGGTGTTCCAACTTTGGTTACTTACAGTATAAGAGTGGTTAACTACTATCAAGCTGAGAGAATATAGTACTCCTAACTTCAAAAATTTAAATTTGCCAAAACCCTCGTCGAGTAACTAGTAAGTTAGAGAATTGTATTTGTGATTCTGTATCTTTGCCATGGTAGTGGCCTGATGCTACTCGTATTGAGTTTTATGTCGTATAATCATGTACCTTGCCAAATTTGTTTCAAATAGGGTTTTGTCACAGACTGTGTCCTATTTGGTATCAGACTGGAACTGATGGATGCTGGTGGTTCTATATGTTTGCAGGTGCTATTGTATTTTGCATAAAGAAAATATATTGGGAGCCATTTTCAGTATGTGGAGTGAACTGAGAACTGCCAAGTCGTGGGAGGAAGTCGAAGAAGCAGTATGGGGAGACTTAAACCACTACACTGGGTTCACGTGATCAGCTCATTCATTATCTTCCAAATTGGGTACAATGTGGAGTAATTTTTTGTATTCTGGTGAATTGTATATTTTTATCAATAAATCAATCAAGCGCACAGGACTTGGAAATAATTCAGAATCATTCAAGTATTTGTCTGTATAAACCACTACACTGGGTTCACTTGATCAGCTCATTTATTATCTTCCAAAATGGGAACAATGTGGAGTAAATTTTTGTATTCTGGTGAATTATATATTTTTTATTGATAAATCAATCAAGCTCACAGGAGTTGGAAATGTAGTTCCCAATCAGTCAATTATTTGTTTGTGTAAATGTAAAATTTTGTTTCACTAATCAATCTCTTGGTTGTATTTAAATGCTAGTGGTTTGTCATCTGCTTGGAAATGGCAGCATATCTTTGTTCTAATGTAAGTCCACTACAGTTAACGTATGTGAGGGAAAATAATTCATTCTTTATCCTAAACTTTTCAAATCATTACTCATGTGGTCACGCATGTTTTCTGTTTGGGCAGATTGATTCAAGTACATCATGGCTATTTTTTCAGCATAATGCACAATACAGGAACACTAAAAGTTGGTTCAATACATGCTGTCCCACTAGTTAAAACGGTCCCATAACAAGAAAAATGGCTCGGAATTGTCTAAACCTAATGCGTGCCATGAGACAACATTATCGGAACCCACGCCTAACATAGCCAAAGAGGCACAGAGAACTTTTAAATTCCAAAGTGTCGACTACAACATGCTGAAATCTTAGGATCATCACTTCAAAAACCTACAGTTTTTCTGCAAATGAAAACATGAGTTGATAACACAGAAGAAACATAGCCAACAGAAACTACTCATAACCCAAAGCATGGTGCTTGTATTTTCTAGAGAAGATGAGAGCCTATGCTGCAGCAGATGGCTTGGTTGCAGCAGAAAGCCTGGACCTTCTCTTGGCCAGACTCTCACTTCGCTTGTCCCTCTGTTCCTTCAATCTGGAAGCAAGGAGCTTGTGGTACTCCACCTCCTCTGTCTTGGCCTTTGCGATTCTCTTCTTCTTCTCTGCAATTCTTGCTCTCTTCCTCTGCAAAGTCAATGGCGTAACCAGCCTCTGAATCTTAGGAGCTTTACTGATCTTTTTCCCTGACAACAATCCAAGACGTCTCAACAAAAGATAACGGTAGGCTTTTGGTCGTACTCTTGGGACTGATGACTAAACTTAGTGAAAATTGCCAAGTTATTCAACAAAAATGGACTGATGAGGACACTAATAATAGCCAAGCTTACCAGCCTTGTTTGTGAATGTTCGACGGTATGTGTTGACATACTTGCGAACATCGTCATCCTTTGAAAGGTTGAAGAGCTTGCGAATTTTAGACGCCCTCTTGGGACCCCTCATTCTTGGCTTCTCTATATCAGTCAGACCAGGAAGGTCATTATCACCTTTCTTCACAATAACTAAGTTCAGAACAGAAAGGTCTTGGCTCACAATACATCCACGTACAGACTTCCTCCTCCTCTCTCCATTGCGCCTTCCAAATCCACGGAAACAAGGTGTTCCTATCCCAATCAAATATGAGGCTCGCAATCAATACATTAGAAAAAGAAAGCAAAGAGGTAGTGATGTGACATAGACCTAAAAAGCTCACCTCTGTGAAGCAAGAGACGGACACGGCCTGGTGTTAGCACTCCCTGCTTCATGGGAAAACCTTGCTTGTCACAGCCTCCCATGATCTTGAAAACATAGCCCTTGAATTCCTAGAACTCAAAAAAGGAATGGCAATAAATTTAAGATTTTTCAAGTATTCAAAATATATATATATATATACATAGCTTACTAGTAACACCACCCATACCTCTCCAAGTGCATCTCCATTAACCTCCTGTGATATCCTTTTGTCAAAAAATGCCCGCCTATACAAAAAAGTTCACATTTAGTGAGAACCCAACTAAATACTATCCAACCCAGTGCCACAAACTACTTTCAAAAACTCTCAAGTGCCCTTCCAGTTCTGAAATAACTGAGATGAAGTTACTTGCGATAAAGCAAGACAAAGCCTAAGAGAAACACAAGGGATACAATGAGTTCACATTTAGTGAGAACCCAACTAAATACTATCCAACCCAGTGCCATAAACTACTTTCAAAAACTCTCAAGTGCCCTTCCAGTTCTGAAATAACTGAAACAAAGTTACTAGAAAACAGATTTTAGTGCAATAAAGCAAGACAAAACCTAAGAGAAACACAAGGGATACGATGAGTTGCAAAGCAAATATGATTCACGAGAACTATACTGCTCCAGTGCCAGCGCTGCATTTTACTTAAGAATGCAAGGAAAATTTATCACCCAGGCCATTAAAATATAAACAGCCCTAAGAAATCAACAAATTGATATAATTTTGTCAACAGGTGAGCTTCTAAGTGACACAATTTGGCGGGAAAACAATACAAGTAACTATCCAGGTGGTCTTAAACAACAGTATCCAACTCGGATAAGTCCTACATATATATGGCAGAAGTAGTGATTAATCTTGGCCCTTGAGCAAGAATCAAGATGTGTGCACTGGTTAGTTACAACAATATACTTGGTACCGATGTTCATGTTCATGCAGTAGCAATACTTCAGTTTCCAGGACATCCAAGCCCTATAACGCGACTCAAGAAGTGTACCTTTTTGTTGTGACCACTAATCACATTCTACGTGGCACGTATATTCATGTTCATGCAACAGCAAGGTTCTATCTTTAAGGACATCCAAGACTATTTCAACATGGTTTTTCATGATCAATAGTTATCCCTAGAGGCGTCTTCCTACTTCTATCTTACAGAAAAATATAAAAACTCTTTGTAAGGGGAAGTGGTAATTGCTACTGTTAAAATATGGTACTGAACCCATGCAATACAGTGATAAACAAGGTGTGTTATGGTGAAGTATACTTCAAGAAGTGTACATTTGTGTGATGACCACATTCTAATTAGTACCCAATATTCCTGTTCATGCCGTAGCTATTTTATGTAAGATTATGAAAGTCCTCTGCCGGACCCGATGTATTTTAAGGACATCAAAGACTTCTTCAACATAAACTTTTTTTACCAACAGTAATTCCCCCTGGTGTCTTCTTTCCTTCATCTTACACAAAACCTTAAAAATATTTAGCTGAGGGTAAATGGCAATTGCAACAGTTGAAGTATGGTGCCCACCTATCCAGTTACTTTTTACTTATATGTTCCGTCAAGGCGCCTACCTATGAACCATGTTCGATATAACAATACACAAAATCTGATGAAGTCGATGCATAGCTCTTTAAGTTCATATAGAACGCAAGGATCTTACTGTCGAATGTTTGCCTAAAGCACATAGAAGAATTATTCAACAACCTTTTTTGATAAGTTCCTATTTAAGTCAATGCAAACCACACTTTTCAGTTCAGCTGGTTAATCCTTGATACAATCAAATGAAAAGCTGAAATAACAAAAAAAAAAAAAAAAAAAAAAAAAAAAAAAAAAAAAAAACCTCAAAAGTAACTAAGATCACTTTGGATCATCACACTCAACCGTTTGAGAGTACAACTATACCATTTCTAGGACTGTGTTATCCCAATAATCAATCTCTATTATTTGAAAATAATGATAAAGAGGACCAAACATACATTCTTAACTCTAAACTACCAAATTGGAACATGAGTGGACAATGCATTTGTCTGCCATTAAGATTATTTGTAAACCTCTTGGAGGTAAGGAGATTTTGAAAATAAATAAATAATAATAAGCGATGCCAAAAGAACATACCGTAAAGAATAGTGACCAAATTGATGAGGCAAAATGACAATCACGACAGAACAGATACCGTAAAGAATAGTGACCAAAGCAACACCATAAGTATCCATGTTTCTGGTTATTTCATCAATTCCCAAGGATATTGGAGCCCTTTTTAAGAACCGACAGGTACATTGATCATTTTCCTTTGCTGTCTCGGTACTCCCTTTATCATAAAAAAATTATAAATAGTTGATGAATACTCACTCCCTCCGTTCCAATCTAAGTGTCTTGCGCTTTTTTTTTTTTTTTTTTTTTTTTGAAACATTTTGAATATGATTTGACTTGCAAAACAATACAAGCATTTGCCAACCTCTTGTTAATGTTCTAGACTTAAGATTACTCTACGACATTGTTAAAAGAGTAACGGGTAACAATGTCGTGTATGATTTGGTTAACCAAATTATAAACACAAAATGATTGGAAAAAAAAAAAAAACAGCATGGCAATGATTATGGATGGAAGGAGTAACTTGGAGAAGACAAGGCGAGTTGGACATGTTGTGACGTCTGCACGCTTGACACAATGTATCTCCAACACATTGATGCTTATAAGGGTAAGCAGCCTTCTCATATCTAAGGTATCCGCATCTATATCTCGTGTCAAATACTAGAACTTGTGCTAATTCTTTGTAACATAGCTATCATTTCACTGATTGATGCATAAGAACATGTATAGAATGCAAAAAGGATAAGAGACACAACTACTACCACTTTAGGCCCAAGAAAACCATGCAAAAACAAACTGCGCATCCCATCCAATTGGGTATAAAAGACCAGTTGTTACTCAAATAAAAACATTAATCCAGGAAATATGCAATCAGCTTATTCAATATTCACAGCAAAACAGCAGCTAACCCGTAAAGAAGTTAAAATGACGGTGAAATTCAATACGAAGGCCAACAACTTACAGCTTCTGATCATCGTCGATTTCGAGCTTCTTCTGGCATCCGGTGGTCGGATTCGCAATATTGAACTGGAAAACAGCATATGAACACCATCAAAATCAACGGTATACGTGTGTAAGGAGGTGTCGTAGAGATTATACTGAGGTATCAATCATTTCGAAAAGCAAAGAGAGGGATTAGGTTTAGAGGTTTCGAACCTTCATCTTCAGGACGAGCAATCTGTAGCAGCGGCGACGGCGGCAAGATGAGATGCGACGGCTTAGGGTTCCACGCTTTGGACCCCCTTCGCACCTTTTAGACGCTGAAAACACTCAGCCGGTTAGCTCCTTGCAAATGACGAAAATACCCTTCGACCAGTCCTCAAATACAGCTAGCTGTTTTTCTGGGATAAAAGGGTGACAGTGTTTTTGTTACTGTCATGGAGTTGTATATGATATAATCTCGGCAATACTTACTTTTAGGATTACGATGTATGAAGGGTTTGATAGCCAGGTTAGTGGTCATGCGCAGACGATGTGCAGTCAGATTACCACTGCGACTTTTCTCAAAAAAAAAAAAAAAGATTACCACTGCGACTACCAATGGAAAACATGTTTTCTAAAAAAAATCAGGGCGCTGCCCCAATTCCCGCCCGCTGACGGCAGCGGGACCCCGTTACAAGGGAGTCGCGCCCCATTGAGTCCCCAGACATTAGGGTAATTATGAATTACCTGTTAATTAAAACGGGTAATTAAAACTGTATAATATTTACGTTTGACTTGATGTTTAATTGCATAGTGCGTGGATGTGGCATTGTGTGTGATTGGTTTGTTGTGGTTTGGTTTTGACATTTTTTTATGTAATGGATGTAATCACAATACGGTTGTTTGGTTTCGACGATTTTTGATGAAATGGATGTAGTCACAATACGGCATGCATGGCGTGTTTCTATATCATTATGATTGTACTTCTATATCATGTATGTGATGCATGGTTGAATGTTAAAACAAGATAACAATTAGTATGGATCTTTCAATCGGAATCGTCCAATCCGTTTGAGTAGATCAGATGATGAGATCTCCTAAAAGGAACAAATCTCTCAAACTTAAATATTAAGTTATAGCCTTCATTTGCTTAGCACTCGTCAAGATCTTGATCAATTTAGTGTAGGTTTGACATATCAAGGCACCTTTATTTGTCATGGTAAGACGTAATTGCATTAGCATGTACTATACAAATTGTTGAGCAGAGGGTCTAACTTAACTAAGCTACTTCAATAGGATTGAAAACGTAGAGGCAAGTGAATTGAGAACAAGTCTATGAGATAGATTTGACTAAGGAGTTATTCACCCAATTGAGTCAAGAGTTACATAAGATGTAACTGAAATGTGTTTCCTACAAAAATAACAGAATGTTGAGCGATCAACCAAAGTTGACTCAAAAGGAGGTAAAATATGCGATCTTGGCCTATAGAAAGACATGTGATATTTTTCCGTTTTAAAGAGGGTAATCAGTAATTCGATTAGAATAATGGGAGTCATATTTGATACAAGTCCTTGTGAAAAATAGTAACATATCACGATACTTATACTTGCGTATTTTTTTCTGTGATAGATAACGATGTGATCAAATAAACAAAACTCGACTTTATCTATACGATCCGTCCTTGAGAAGGGCAATTTTTCTGAACCAATTTTCTGGACTGATACATAAATATGAGAATTGTTCTCAAACGAGGGAAATTGACGTGTTTCGTGCTAGATCCATACACATAGACATTAACTATCACTTTGTAAGAGAGTTTCTTTGTCAAAACAACTACAGATTAGGCATGTCCGATCAGAAGATTAGCTAGTGTAGATAGTGCTTTCTGGACAAGAAGATCTTAGCCACGTGGCAATCATCCAGCACACCATATTGTGCTCCATACACACTGGATCACCAGCCGCGCTGATCCACGTGGGGGCTGCGAGACAGGGCCCTCGCATACCACTGCACGGGACTTGTAGGGACTTAGTGGTCTGGAGGCTAGAGTAAGTCCTGTCGCGTGCGAGCCAAGCTCGCGCGCGACCTTTAGTAACTGCTTTTGAGAGATTTATGGTACGAGCTCCATCAACCCGGTCAATCCGGTCAAACCCGGTCAACCCCATAACGGTTCCGGTATACGCGTATAACGTGCTGTAACGATCCCTATATACGCGGACGAACGTGCCGTTGTGGTTAAGCTAATTAAGACGCCATTGATGGGCGCATTAACCACACTGCAACGGTCACACTCTTCGTTATATATAGGACGTTAACCCTTCCATACAAGGAGGAACGACCCGAGACACGCGAAAGCTCTGCTAGAATCATGTCTCTCTCTCTCTCAGTACTACTGCCTTACTCTCTCCCTACACACAACCCAACATTTCCTGTGCCATTTTCTATTCTCTGCCTTTGGTGTACACAGAAGTCTCTCTGCCGGATTCTCTTGTACACAACTAGCTAACATGTTTACAAAATATTTGACTTGTAGCCAGTATCTGTATCTCCGAACCAAACTACATTTATGTAATACATGAGACGAGTTTGAAGGGAGCGGTTAGAGATGTGTAGAAACAAACTTAGCATTGTGTGTAGTTTGGTCAAAGTATTAGGGTTGTTGTGTAAATAACAAGACCTTGTCATGGTCTATATTAGTTTTTTGAGAAACGAAAAACTAATGGCTCTACCACTGAGCTAGCACCCATTTACGAACGGTCTATTAGTTAGTTATAGTCTGTTAGTGATGATATATATACACACTATGTACATGATGATTGATCTTCAAGGAAATCGATGGAGAGTTCCAATTATTCTCATAAATGTTAGTTTCTTTCAACCTCTCTCTAACTTTCTCTGCTCCAAACTAATTCAAGGACAGTATGGGACTGTCTGATTTCTCACAACAACATCTCTTTTTAGTGTGTTTGGCAAAAAGAAAAAAAAATGGACGAAGTTTTATTTTCAAAACGGTTCTAAAAAAGAAGGGGTGAATGCTAAACAGAAAAACTATTTTTAATTAATTCAATTGCAACCAACTTTAACCTTCCAATTTTTTAAATTTCAGCATTTATTAATTTGAAATTAATACGAGTTGTATACTTTTGTCATTTAACTCTTGCACATCAGACTAAAGTTAACACTACCAAACATGAAATCGGTAATTTTTTTTTTAAATTTTTTTTTGTGTACAAAGGTTTTTTTCCGAAACAGTTCTAAGAAAGAAGGGGGTAAATGCTAACACAAAGCATGATCGTTAATTTCAAACAGTCGATAATAAATCCTATAGAGTAAAGCCTCTACTTAAGCCCAAGCTTATCTTATAAGCCAATTCATTATATAACAACGATATCGTGTTTTCTCTCTGTGTGAAACCCTAATTTATTTCCACCGTTAGATTAGAGCTTTCTGATCTGATCGTTGAGTTAAGTCTATATAATGTATTGGGTTCATTCAGTGTAAATGTTGCCAATAGACAATCGTCTCTTTCCTTTCTTTTCCATGTTTTACGTTTCGTCCTCAAGAACTCCAGAAGATTCTTTCATGGTATTAGAGCAAGGTTATCTCTACCGCCACATCTACATCATAGTCTTCTTTCCTGGTGTCCTCTTTTTTGGTTATCTCTATGGTACAATCACTTGTCTGGCAAACATCTTCCCACCGCCGACGACTCTATCAAATGCCGTCAACCCTACCTTCATTGAGTGACAGCGGTCCACACGATCCTCAATACCACACATTCTCATGAAGCTCTTACTCAGGTAATTGCATCTATAGATTCTAGATCGGCTTGGCTGATCACTCTTGGGCGCTAATATGCTTTTCTCTCTCTCTATCAAACATCTTAGAACTTAAAACGCCTTCAAACAATAGAAAAACACTCGGTTTCAATAGATCTTGGCACTCATAAACTCAAATCCTTCCGGAATAAACTTGCGGTCTCTATTTTGGTGAAATAAATTTACAGAATTAGCCAACAAAAAAGGAAAGTTAACAATATTCTTATAATTATGTGTGCAAACGTTTCATCCATTTCTATTGAGTTTTGTTTGCTCCATTTTATTTTGCAAGGTTTCTCTTGAGCGACTACGGAATATAAAAAGAAGGTCAGAGATCCATGCCTGTGTCATCTCACTTTAATATCGTTCTTATAAGAATGCGGGTATGATTTATTGCTAATGTTATCTTATTACAAATTTTCTATACATGACTGCTTTTAATTTATAGAGTTACATTTGTTCTCTATAATTTAATGAAAGAAAAAATGAGAGCCGAGAATTTGATATTTATGGAAAATTATAAATCAGAGAATTTTTAAATAAAATAAATTAGACATTGTGTGTAGAAACGACAACAGATCGGATTCGGATTGGATCCACCTATATCCATATCCGGATTCGAAAATGAACAAGTGTATCCATAATTCGATCTAAATCCAACTCGATGTTAAGCGGATTCGGACCTGATCCGGATCATATTGAAGTTGTGATATCCATATCTGATTCGACAACCCGTAAGATATATGATCGAATCATATTCGGATAAAAAATACCAAAAATATATATGAAATCTGATCATTTTTGGATCCATGTTTTGATCTTGAATCGCAAAAAAAAAAAAAAAAAAAAAACAAAAACAAAAAAAACAAACAAACAAACAAACAAACAAAAAACAGAAAACCCTTACCAAAGACAAAAAATAAAATATTATGATTATGCACTACAATAATATACAAAATTTGGATAGTGGAAACCGTAAATTCTGAGCCATATGAACCCCAAATTCACCCATAAACTAAGCTATTAAAAAACGTTTAGTACTTCCAAGTATCCTGAAATTCAACCCAAAACACACATAATTAAAATGTAATTAAGATCAGGAGGTCGAGAATAAATAAAGTTTCAAAAACAAACGTGACTACATAAAGCGTATTTTGGTAAAGGTATATAGTTTGGATCTAATCGTGTCAGATATCCATCGCATATCCTGCCGGATGTGAATTAGATACGAATCCCATCGAATTTTGTTTGTTAAGGATCCGAATTCGGATACGGATCCATTGAGTTTTGAGTTTAGTATTCTTATCCAATCCATTTTAAAATTGATCTGATTCAGAAATCCATTCAGATCGAATCACTAGAATTTCGGATTGCATCGAACCACATTGTCATCCCTAATTGTGTGATAGAAATAATAGATGGAGGAGATAAGGATTAAGGTATCAGGTGTGGGTTTTGGTTCATAAGTTAACTTTATGACCCATCTGGTTAACTCTTACCAAAGCCCATCTAATCTCAACATTCCGTTTCCTTATCCTTATGCATTGGTGTGTCAAAATGTACAACTTCAGTTGTTAAGTAAAGCCCAAATAAGTTTTAAGAAGTTCTATATCAGAAAAATCTAAGCCCGAATTCAGGACCATTCATTCCCTGCCTCATTTTTTTAGGTCGATTTGATCCAAAGCAATGTAGAAATCAAGTGTTCGTAAGTCCACAAAAACCAATTCATCACCACAAGAGTAAAAAGTTCCAACTGCCACCCAGTGCTCAAAGAGATTTCTCAGTAACACATAATTCGAATCGTCAAAATTGTCCCCTATATCAAAAATCCAAACCAATAGAAGCAAGCATCAGAAAATATAAAATAGCACGACCAAAGATTTGTGATCAAAAGGGAGCACTAGCTTCCGGCTGAAAGTTGTCTTTGTGTTTCAGGATATTCCCTTTCATTGTCTTCATATCATCCTTAACCTTTTCTGTAGCCTTTTTTAATCCCAATAACTTCCCTTCAATGCTCCCCATCTCCTCCACCATGCGATCTCGCTTCTTCTCAGATTCCATAAATTCCTCGTTTTCTACCAACTCGTACCCACCAAGCCTCGCTAGTCGCTTCAACTGCTCGATCAGAAACCCCACGTCCATGCCAAACGCCTCGAAACTTCTAGAGTGTCGCCCACCTGGCAAAACCTCATTCGAGGTACTGCTTTTAAGGTTCCTGATCACGTAAGACGCTTTTAAGGTTCTTGTAATGAGACTAGCCGCGAATGAATGATCGACATTCTTGAACAGGTGTTGGTGCAAGTGGTGTCAAAACCCAGTGAACTCCATTGATTTACAGAGAGATCGAAAATGGAGAAGAGGAACAGAGATGTGAAAGGTAAAGTGAATCACCGTGTATTGTAATGAATGTCTATAGATACATATATACACAATGAATCTGGTTTTGACCATTGGATGGTCCTTGACTAATCTAATGGCTGATATTGATGTGCCGTTGCTAATAGCACATAAGTCCTTCTCATTTATGACTTTGCAGGAAGCCTCTTGTAGGTTGTTGTGGATTTCATCTTGGTCCAGCTGCTAGTCGGCTTTAGTTGTTCTTTTGGATTGCCCAACAGATTGTTGGACATACTTGGACTTGGGTTGAGGCTTCTTCTCTTGCACTCCCCCTCAAACTGATGGTGGTGGGAGAACCATCAGTTTGTCTTTTAGGTTGTTGAAGTGGTGCGTTGATAATCCTTTAGTGAAAATGTCGGCTAATTGATCCGAGCTGTTAACAAATAAAACACGCAAGTCACGAGAGAGTACTTTTTCACGAATATAGTGATAATCGATTTCAATGTGCTTTGTGCGTGCGTGCATAATGGGATTTGCTGTCATTGCTATGGCGGACATATTGTCACACCAGAGAATGGGTTTTTTCGAAATAGGAATATGTAAGTCTCTAAAAAGGATTTTTAGCCAGGCAAGCTCAGCGGCGGTGGAGGCTAGTGCCCGATATTCTGCCTCCGTGGAGGAGCGGGCTACAGTGGGTTGCTTTTTAGCGACCCCAGTGAATAGGATTAGGGCCAAGAAAAACAATGAACCCGGAGGTGCTACGTCGGTCGGTGAGATTGCCTGCCCAATCCGCGTCAGAATAGGCATTGATTGGCATGTGGCCAATTTGGTATAGTAGGCCATGGTTTTTGGTTCCTTGGAGATAACGTAAGATACGCTTGGCTCCGATAAGGTGAGTGTCGGTTGGTGTGTGCATAAATTGGCATAAGTGATTGACAGCAAAAGAGATGTCAGGTCGACTAAAAGTTAGGTATTGAAGTGCGCCGAGAAGTTGGCGGTAGGGTGTTGGATCATCAAGTTTCTTACCGTCTAAAACATGAAATTTGGTGCCAGCAGATAAGGGAGTAGGAGCAGACTTACAGTTCGTCATATGAAATCGAGATAGTAGGTCGGAAATATACTTAGCCTGATGAATGAAGATGCCGGCCCTGTCCCTTTTTATTTCAAGACCCAAAAAATATGTCAAGGGACCAAGATTAGTCATAGAAAATTCGTAATTTAACTGCTTAATGAGTTTAGGCAAAAAAATATTATCACTACCAGTCAATATAATATCATCGACATAAAGTAAAAGAATTGTACATTTATTGCCATTGTGTCTAATAAAAAGAGAGGAGTCAGCATATGAAGCAGAAAAACCATGTGAAAGTAAGTAATTAGTAAACCGCTCAAACCACGCCCTTGGGGCTTGTTTGAGCCCATATATGGACTTGTGTAACCTGCAAACATAATTGGGGAATTTTGGATTTTTAAAACCTTGTGGTTGAGACATAAAAACAGTTTCTTTTAGAGTACCGTGCAAGAATGCATTTTTGACGTCAAGTTGCTGAAGTGGCCAATTAAAAGTAGCCGCTAGTGCAAGGATAGTACGGACAGTAGAATGTTTGACAACAGGACTAAATGTCTCGTCGTAATCAATACCTGCATTTTGATGAAATCCCTTTGCGACGAGTCGGGCTTTATAACGAGAGACAGTACCATTAGGATTGTATTTAGTACGAAAAACCCATTTATTGCCAATTATGTTTGCATTTTTGGGAGGTGGCACAAGTGTCCAAGTATTTTGTTTTGTGAGGCTAGCATACTCTTCAGCCATTGCTTGACGCCACTGTGAGTGTTTGCTAGCCTCGCTATACGAAGTTGGGTCAGACGAAGAGTTAGTAGTGATAACAGAAAAACCTGCTTTCTTTTTGCTTATTCCAGATTTACTACGAGTTTGCATGGGATGTTCGGTGGGAGGAGCCATCTCAGCAAGTGGTTGTGAAGGTGGAGGCACAACAGTGGCTGAGGTAGATGCCCCGCCTAAACCGGGTTCATGAGCAGTGGATGGTGTAGTATCTGTCGAGGTAGTATCTGTTTCGGACTGCTCAGGTGGACCGGTAGGCTGCAATACTTCAGCAGCCACTGGTGCCTCCTGAAGTGGGCCCGGACTGCTCATCATCGATGGGTTAGGTCCTCCAACCGAGAGATCAATCGTGTTGTTGGAAGGTCCTGAAAAATCAACAGTGGAATTAGTGGCGATTTGAGCGAAGGGGAATATATTTTCATCAAATACTACATCTCTACTAATGTAGATACGACTGGTTGTCTTGTCAAGACACAAGTAGCCTTTGTAGTCATCTGCATAACCAATAAACACACAAACTTTAGTCTTAGCATCAAGTTTTGATTGAGTGTAATGGCGAAGGTATGGAAAACACGCACAACCAAAAATACGCAGTTTAGAATAATCAGGAGAAGTTCCAAAAAGTAATTCAAAAGGGGATTTATTTGCCGTATTTTTACTCGGCATTGTATTTATGAGATACACAACAGTTTTTACAGCATGAAACCATAGTTTATTAGGTAAAGAAGCATTTTTAAGCAGAGTTACTGCAGTTTCCATTATGTGACGGTGTTTCCTCTCAGCTACTCTGTTTTGCTGGGGTGTGTGAGGACATGATTTTTGGTGTGTTATTCCATTTTTAGCAAGATGTTGTTGAAAAATAAAGGAGGTATATTCTCCCCCTCCGTCAGTGCGTAAAATACGAATTTGATGTTGAAGAAGTTTTTCAATTTGTATCTTAAAAATAGGAAAAACCGAGGCAACTTCAGACTTATTATGAAGGGGAAAGATCCACGTGTATTTCGAGTAATCATCAACAAAAAGTACATAATAGCGATGTCCATGGTATGATAAAGTGCTAGAAGGGCCCCAAACGTCACTATGCAATAAATGTAAGGGTGATGTAGTGTGAGTTGTGGAACTAGCGTAAGGTAAACGATGCATTTTGCCAAGTAAACAAGAATGACATTTATTATTAGATTTTCCCGACGAGGGTATTATTTTGTGCATAACAGAATCAGTTGGGTGCCCTAAACGGGCATGCCAAGTATCACCAGAAATTTTATTCCCTAAGTAGGCTGTAGGAACATTATTGAAGGAAAAAGACTCAATTGGGTAAAGCCCGTTTCTACTCAGGCCTTGGTGTAGAATTTTCCCCGTAGTTATATCCTGAATAGAAAAAGAGACATAGTCAAAAATAAAGCGACAATTATGATCAGTACAAAGTTTATGGACAGATAACAGATTTGTACTGAGTTTAGGCACATGTAAAGTATTTTGTAATTTAAAATTGTAAGAAGAGGTAGATAAGAAGGCAGTACCAGAATGGTGAATGGGAAGTGATTCCCCATTCCCAACAGCTACAAGGTCACTTCCAGTGTACGGATCAGAGAAAGTCATGTTTCCGAAATCGTTGGTCATGTGATTTGTGGCCCCCGTATCGGACAACCAATAATTTTGGTAACTAGGATTGCCGTTTTGAGCAGAAGCAGTCATGGCAGAGAGCTTTTCAGTAGGCATTTTGCCCTGAAAGGAGTGGTCCATCCTGTGAATGCAATCTAGAGCAGAGTGATATGCTTGCCCACAAATCTGACATGTTATATTATTGTTATGATGTGGATAGCCGAAATTATTGTTTCTTCCCCGATCAGAACGCCCCCCACGGGCATAATTACCACCTCTGCCGTGATAACCACCACGGTAAGAATCACCACCATAATATCTACCGCCTCTGCCGTTATAACCACCACGGTTATGGCCACGACCATAACCATTGTTGTTTCTACCAGAATAAGAGTTACTGCGACCTCTTCCCCTATTGACCGAATTATTTCCAGTTGTTACAGTGTTAAATGCCACAGCAGATTCAGTAGAAGAGACAGTGATTTGTGAGTCTAGCATCATCTCATGGGACTTCAACAGTACATGTAAATCCTCAAAGGTAAGGGGATTTGAACTAATAGACAGAGAAGTACGCAGTGAATTATATTCAGGAGGGAGCCCATTTAGGGCATAGAGGATCATGTCCTCATCTTCAATCACAACTCTAGCAACAGTCAGTTTATCTCTTATATTTTTCAGTTTTTGCATAAAAACGTCGACAGAATCAGATTTCTTCTTCGTAGTCTGTAATTCGTTCTTTAATTGCAAAATATTCGAGCGGGACAACGAGGCGTACCTGCGTTCAAGTGCCAGCCAGAGAGAACGAAAAGATGTTTGTCCAATTACCAGAGACAGTGATTCTTGGCTCAGAGTGGCGTTAAGCACAGTCATCAGCGCCTGATCTTGTACTTGCCAAGCTAAGAAGGCGGGATTTACAGTGGAGGAGACTGACCCGTCAGATTCCTTCAAATACTCAGCCGGACATGGAATTGATCCATCGAGATAGCCAAAAACGGATTGAGTTCGTAGCAGAGATGAGATCTGGTACTTCCAGATTACATAGTTGGATCCATCCAACTTGAAAGGCACGAGATTATGAATGTTTGACAGGAGGTTAAGGGGATTTGAACCACCTGTGCTGCTGGTGGTGGAGACGAGCGAGGAAGAAGTACTTTGGATCGAAATTAGAGCTCTTATGGCGGTGGCTCTGATACCATGTCAAAACCCAGTGAACTCCATTGATTTACAGAGAGATCGAAAATGGAGAAGAGGAACAGAGATGTGAAAGGTAAAGTGAATCACCATGTATTGTAATGAATGTCTATGGATACATATATACACAATGAATCTGGTTTTGACCAATGGATGGTCCTTGACTAATCTAATGGCTGATATTGATGTGCCGTTGCTAATAGCACATAAGTCCTTCTCATTTATGACTTTGCAGGAAGCCTCTTGTAGGTTGTTGTGGATTTCATCTTGGTCCAGCTGCTAGTCGGCTTTAGTTGTTCTTTTGGATTGCCCAACAGATTGTTGGACATACTTGGACTTGGGTTGAGGCTTCTTCTCTTGCAAGTGGGACCCCCTCTAGCAACAGAGCTGGTAGTACTTGAACCTAGTGGATCTTGAGAGTTCAGAATCAACGATTTCGCCATTGACTGTGATTTTGAAGTTATCAAAATCAGCATTAGACCCGGATAATTGGCAAACTTTTCGAATGTGTAAAGATTATCCCCGAGGGAGTGAGATGATCTGGGTGCAAGATCAGAACTTCAAGATAGCAGCAATGGGCTTTTTCCACTATTTTCTTCAATATCTTCAAGAGGAGCAAGCCCCCTCTTTTCTGTTAGCAACCTCCTCACGTCTTCTTTTCTTCTTCTTGCTTGATAGTAGAATTTAAACAACAAATTCTTAGAGAGAGGTAACTTGAGCAGTAAACCAAGACATGAAAGTTGGCTTAGAGGCCAACTGGGTACCTTCATTTTTAAGGACATCAAGACTTGTAGGGTTAGCACTTTGAACTGCATCTGGATTATTTTCTCTTACAGTATAGACCTGTAAGGAAAAGTTGTGCCTCAAAGGTTATAGACTCATAGTCAAGCTTAGTAAATAGTAATAAATTATCATATGTCTAAATCTGGCAGGAATCAACTCATGAAACAAAATCATAATGAATCCCTGTTTAGGGAAAAAGCAACTTCTATTAAGGATAAAGGGAGGGATTTTGAATCCCTGTTACGTCGTTTCGCAGAAACTGAAGGGCCCCAATTAGGGTTACTACTTACTACTTAGCCATACATATTTTGTTTGAGGCTGTTAGCCCAGACTTAGCAAACTCATGAGCTACTACATTTGAAGCACGATGGCTGAAGGTAAAAATGATTTTCTTTTCTGTTAGTAATATCATCTTTAAATAAGGCGTTGCATCCAATTTTACAAGGAAAAGAGAAGTGGAGCAACCTAAGGTCGTCGGTTCTTGAAAGAAAAAAATACTTGCAGGTTTGTGAGATTTAAAGAATTTTTCTCTGAATTGAGAGATCGGTTGGAAGTGAAGGATACGAAAGATATTGTCAACCTTTTTCAGTAGGAAAGGAGGTGATGAGGTTTCTATATTAGTGCTGATGAGCTAAATGCATTAGATAAGAAAGTTGAAAAAAATGCGAATGATATAAATTAGCCAAGGCCGATGATTAGTTTTACCTTGAAATGGCATTGCTTGATCATATGAAAAACAGCAACATCACCTTCAAGCAGATCACGCTCCACAGAACACTCCTTCCATCCCAAAAGAAATCTCCCCTCTGAACCTGCGAGGAACTTCACCGTGTAACTTTCTCCACTTTCATCCTCCAAAGTTACGTCATCATGACGCTTTGGCGAGTGCAATATACAGAACTCAGCAGGCTGTCCCTGTGGAGTTTTGCAGATCACATTTGCCAAAATTTCATGAAGATGTTAATTTGGAGGATGAAAGTGGAGAAAGCTACCAAGTGAGATTCCTCGCAGGTACAGAGGGAAGTTCTCTTAAGGGGTGGAAGGAGTTTTCAATGCAGCATGATCTGCTTGAAGGTGATGTTGATGTTTTCCATATGCTCAAGCCTTGCTATTTCAAGGTAATCATCGGCCATGGCTAATTTATATCACTCACATTCCTTTTTTAATTTTCTTCTCTAATAATAAGTTCATTAGCCACTAATAGAAACCTCATCACCTTCTTCCCTACTTAAAGTGGCTGACAATATATTTCATACCCTTCAACTCCCTTGATCTACCGATGTCTCAATTTAGAGCATAATTTTTTCAATCTCACAAACTTTCAAGTAATATCTTCTTTCAGGATCCACCTTCACTTTTTATTTTCCTTGTAAAATTGGATGCAAAGTCTTATTTAAATACGGATATTACTAAAAGAAAAGACGATCATTTTTACCATAAGCCCGTGCTTCAAATGTAGTAGCTCAAGTTTGCTAAGTTAGTAAGTAGTAGTCCTTCAGTTTCAACAAAGCAATATAACAGGGATTCTCAATCCCTCACCTTATCCTTAATAGAAACTGTTTTTTCCCTCGAAAGAAAAAAATATGGATATTACTATGATTTTGTTTCTGAGTTGGTTCCTGCAAGATTTAGCATATATTTATTTCTTAATATTTATTCAGCCCAACTATGAGTCTATAACCTTTAAGGCATATTTTTGTTATATGTGTATACTAGTAAGAGAAAACAATCCAATTGCGGTTCAAAGTGCTAACCCTACAAGTCTTAATGTCCGTAAAGATGAAGGTACTAGTTGGTCTCTAAACCACCTTTCATGTCTCCTTAAGTAGATCTATCTAAGCATCTGTGAATTCTTTAAAATCTACTAACATGCAAGAAGAAGAAAAGAAGAGGTGAGGAGGTTGCTAACATAAAAGACGGGCTTGATCCTCTTGAAGAAACTAGTGGAAAAAGCCCATTGCTGCTTTTTTCAAGTTCTGATGTAGCACCCGGGTCACGTAACGGACAATCTTCACACATCAGACAAAGCTTTCCAATTATCCGGGTCTGATGCTGATTTCGATAACTTCAAGATCACAATCAACGACAAAACCATCGATTCCGAACTCCCCCACTCGGTTCAAGTACTACGAGCTCTGTTGATCGAGGGGGTCCCACCTGCACCTGCTAAAAAATGTCGATCGTGCGTTCGCGGCAAGTCTCATTAAAGGAACCTTAAAAGCTTCTGAAGAAATCGGGAACCTTAAAATCAGTACTTCTGAGAAGGATTTCGCCATGTGGGGCGACACACTGAAAAGTTTCGAGGCGTTTGGCATGGACATGGGGTTTCTGATCGAGCGACTGAAGAGACTAGCGAGGCTTGGTGGGTCAGCGTTTGGAGAAAACGAGAAATTGATGGAAGCTGAGAAGAAGCGAGACCGCATCCTGGAGGAGATAAGGAGCATTGAAGGGAAGTTATTGAGATTAAAAGAGACTACAGAGAAAGTTGAGAATGATATGAAGACAATGAAGGGGAATATCCTGAAACAGAAAAACAACTTTCAGCTAGAAGCTAACGCTCCCTGGTGATCACAAATCTTTGGTTTTGATGGATTTTAATATAGCTTGCAGTTGAACTAATAAACAATGTAATTTTGTGATGAATATTGCTTCAATAATGTATGAAACTAAATTCAGAATGAGTGAGTGAACATTTACATTTCTCTTTGACACTACCTTGCGGTTTTTATTAGAAGATTTCTTTTTGTGTGTGAATTAGGTCTGTGTTTGGATCTGGGTTAAACCCACTAACTCGCTGGATAAACCTCAGATCTGGGTTAAACCCACTAACTCGCTGGCTAAACCTCTTCACCTGAACTTCTCTCTTGTTTTTCACCTCAAGTTGAAATCTTGTTGATCTCTCTATTCCCCACAGTTTTACCGATTTCTATTTTCTCTACCCATACGCGTTGTCTGATTTCTCGATTGAGCGCAACCGTTCTTCTCTCCACCTTGGTAAACTCCAACAGTTCCAAGCCTTTTTTAGAGAGGTGTAGAAATAGTATTAGCTATGTATATAGTATTGTCAAAGTATTGGGGTGTTGTGTTAATAGCAAGTCCTTGTAATCAGATTATGATTGTCAGGCTCAAATGTTCATTGGCAAACGAAGCTGAGTTGTATATGGTCTCTTCAACTTCCTCTTGACGAGAAGCAATATAAATCTCTCTTGTTCTTTAAAAAAATCACATTCTTGGTAGGACGATATATATTATGCATTTTAAAAGTTACTGTAGACAGTTGGCCCCGGAAACTATGTGAATTACATGTTATCTCCGGAAGTATTCACTCAGGTTAGTTTCATGGTGTCGCGTATATGTGCCATACGACACGAATCTGTTTATGATAAATGTTCAAAAATTGTTGAGCATCATCTGACAAATGTACATTTATAAAGTTGGGTAAAAGACACTTTTACCTCTTCTAGTTTCATTGAAAGACACTTTCACCTCCTCTAGTTTCGAAAAGGACACTTTCATTCCTTTAGTCTGCCGAAATTCAAAAAAATTACACCCCATACTGTTACACCGTTAGTCAGGGATTTGGAACCGTCAGTAAAAATAATTTTTGAGACAAATTTGTCCTAATGTTACGAAAATTGCGCATTACTTAATGGTATATTAGACTTTTTGCATGATATGGGGGTCGAATTGGTGGTCTAAAATTATTTTCAATGACATTTCCCACTCCCATACTAAGGGCGTCACAGTAGAGAGGTAAAATACTTGAAGTTCGGCACAGTGAAGGGGTGGAAGTGTCCTTTCCAAAACTAGAGGGGGTGAATTCCATATAGTCTCTTCAAAGGTTCAAACTCCTGACCTGATTATCTCTCCACTCTCTCTCACTCACGGAGGCTAAGGATGGATATGTCTTCTCCATTGAGAGTGAGGTGGGAAAGTTTAATTATTCAAAATGTCATGACAATGATGATGGTGCGGGAACAACCAGTTTCTTCAAGACATGCTTCAACACCATCAACTGCTTGTCAGGTATTTCCTCAAAACTCATGTTTTTCCTCTGCAATTGAAAAGATTAGAAACTGAGAAAAAAATCATTTGATTTCTTGACTCTTGTTTATCTTTGGATGTTTAAGGTATTGGGATGCTATCGATTCCATACGCCGTGTCGGCAGGAGGGTGGTGGAGCTTGATCTTCCTTCTTGGCATAGCCTTTTCAACAACCTACACAGGTTTGCTTATAAAAAAATGCATAAACTTGTGTCCCAATGCCAAAACCTATCCTGACATAGGAGAATTCGCGTTTGGGAGAAGAGGGAGATCTCTAGTGTCATTTTTTGTATATGTGGAGCTCTACACTGGAGCAACAATTTATCTAGGAGACAATTTCTACAAGATGTTCCCAAATGCAGGTTTACATATTGCTGAATCATCAATTGGTGGGAAACAAATGTTTTTCGTCTTAATTGCCTTGGTCATACTGCCAACAGTTTTGCTCAAGAGAATGAGTCTTCTATCGTACGTGTCGGCAAGTGGAGTTTTAGCTTCTGTTATAGTCATAGTCTCCATCTTTTGGAATGAGTTGGACCGGATTGCCTAGAGCTCTTAGCATATATGCCGCTAGTTACGGTGCCCATCCACTCTTTCCGACATTTACACTTCTATGCGCGATCAGACCCAATTTTCAAAGGTAATTTATAGCAGGCTTAATTACATGTCGCGTACTCCTGAGACTGTTATATTGCAATTTCCACTTTGTAAATTCCATGATAAGAATATCATTTGCGCAACACTAGGTTAAGTTAACTGTCAATAAAACTACAACACCAAAGTTAAAGAAATGGAGAGCATGTTCATCGACTGCACATCGTCTATGATATAGAAGCATCACGTTCTATAAGAGAATGTCCTCCGAGAACGTTAATTCTTTTTTCAGTTCGACAATGAATAGTATTGTGCAAATACATGATGCAATCATGGAGTGTTTCAAAGCGGGGTTGTATTGTGATAGTTTAGCAGTATTAGCAGTATTAGGAATATAATTGAATAGCTTCGGCATATAACTGAATAGCAAATGTCAAAAAAATGCGTAGTCCTCTCAAACCAGCAAGTCGGAGTATTTTTTTTGAAGTATTCGATATTTGAATTTCTTAACGTGTTTGTTGTTTTACTCAGGTACTGAAGTTGAGCTTAATAGAAGTCAAATAATCAAGAGACGAAGATGCAGGAATATCACTAGAGAGAGAAAGTTTTCATTCAATGTATTCAACCAGAGCAAGAAACGAGGAGATATACACGGAGAAATGAACGGTCATGAATCAAGTCGTTTCAGCCGAAGGGTGTGGAACCCTCTAGATCTAGGGTTTACAAGAGTGGGCCATTTATGTATTGGGCTAGCTCTATTACATGATAATGTGATTGATGAAGAGGCCCATTACTGGATGGCCACACTAAATGGTCTTTGACTTGTTTGGGCTTAATCACTCCAGCCCATATCTTCTAATATGCCCCCTTAAACTCATGGTGGTTGTGGCTGCACCATGAGTTTACTCTTGAACATGGGTTGGCTGCAAGCTTTTCGTGAAAATGTAGGCGGTTTGGTCTTTACCTGAAACAAAACCCACTGTAAGATGACGAAGTAAAACCTTTTCCCTAACATAGTGATAATCTAACTCTATATGTTTAGTTCGAGCGTGAAAAAGAGGATTAGCAGTTAGGGCAAGAGCAGATCTGTTATCGGACCAAATTATAGGAGCTTCAGAAAGACGAAATTGTAAATCTCTAAACAGTGTTTTAAACCAAGACACATCAGCAGCTGCAGTAGCAAGTGCCCTATATTCTGCTTCGGTTGATGACCGAGCAATGATGGGCTGTTTCTTTGAAGCCCAATGAACCGGGTTAGGCCCAAGAAACACAACAAGACCAGTTGTGCTGCGCCGGTCTGTTGGGTTTCCGGCCCAGTCCGCATCGGTGTAAACATGTAATGGAAGGGAACCTTTATGATAGAATAAACCATGGAATTTGGTACCTTGTAGATACCGAAGTATGCGTTTGGCACCGGAAAGATGCAAATCAGTTGGAGTTTGCATAAACTGACATAAATGATTAACCGCAAAAACAATATCGGGACGGCTAAACGTTAAATATTGAAGTGCACCAATTAATTGACGAAAAACAGTAGGGTTGGAGAGAGGTTTACCATCCAAAATATGATATTTAACGCCTGGTGCAAGAGGAGTAGGACAACTTTTGCAAGTTTGCATATTATAGCGAAGTAATAAATCAGAAATATACTTCTCTTGATGAATGAGAAGACCATGTGAAGTTTTTGAAATTTGTAAACCAAGAAAGTAGGTCAAATGACCTAAATCAGACATATCAAACTCTTTGCCTAAAGTAGAAACAAGATGATTAATGTAAGTTGTATCATTTCCAGAAATGATTATATCATCAACATACAAAAGTAACACAGTGATGGTATTGTTAAAGTGACATACAAACAAAGAGGAATTTGCATAAGATGTGATGAAACCAAGAGAATGTAAATATACAGTAAAACGCTCGAACCAGGTTCGAGGAGCTTGCTTAAGGCCATAAATTGATTTTTGTAATTTGCACACATAATCAGGAAATTGAGGGTGTATGAACCCTTCAGGTTGCTGCATATAAACTGTTTCACGTAAATAGCCATGTAAGAATGCGTTTTTGACATCAAGTTGGCGAAGGGGCCAATCAAAAGAAGCAGCTAGAGCAAGAATACATCTAACAGTTGTATGTTTAACGACGGGACTAAAGGTCTCGTCGTAATCTAAGCCGGGGGTTTGGTGAAACCCATTGGCAACTAAACGGGCCTTATAACGAGACACATAACCATTTGGATGGAACTTGGTCTTAAAGACCCATTTGTTGCCAATAATATTTGCAGAAGAAGGGGGAGGGACAAGAGACCAAGTTTGTTGCTTAATAAGACTGTTGAACTCATCTGTCATGGCAGTTTGCCAATGTGGATGAGCAACAACTTGCTTGAAAGTGATAGGATCAGAAGGAGGAAGAGAAGATGTAGCAGTAAAACCAGTAGTTGCATTAAAGATTAACTTTTTCTTAAAAATACCAGATTTGCTTCGAGTGGTCATGGGATGACCCGTTTGAGTACCCGGTTGTGTAACCGGGTTAGTACCCGACTGATTACCCGAATGGGGATTGGGTGAAGTGGGTTGGGAGTTGGGCATCATGGAGGTAACCAGTTGAGGAGCCAGGCCACTGCTGGGTGGACCGCATGGTTAGTATCAGTGGCAACAGGGGTGTGTCCAGCAGGCTGCTCTTCATGATTATACCTCTCAGCAGTTTGTGTAGTATCTGTAAATCCGGGGGGAGGGACAGTAGGGGGGGGGGGGGAGGGACTGTTGCTTCCAGTGCAACCCGTTGAAGAAGAAAATAAGTCAGTATAAATAGGAAACTAAGAAACAGAGAGTGAAGGAGGTGGAGATGCAGAAGGATTAGTGTTAGGAGAAACTGCAAAAGGAAAAAGATACTCATCAAACACCACATCACGACTAACATAGAATTTTTGTGAACTAGGATCATAGCACAAGTACCCTTTGTAACCATCTGCATAACCAAGAAAAACACACTGCTTTGTTTTGGGATCTAATTTAGACTTGTTATAATGTTTGAGGCATGGATAACAAGCACACCCAAAGACTTTCAAGAAGGTATAATCAGGTTTGCGTTTAAACAATATTTCAAACGGTGATTTGTTATTTGTGTTTTTTCTAGGCATACGATTGATTAAAAAGGTTGCAGTAGCGATAGCATGATACCAAAATAACTTAGGCAAACTAGCATTTTGCATAAGAGTGATTGCAGTTTCCACAACATGACGATGTTTCCGTTCAGAAACACCGTTCTGTTGTGGTGTATAAGGACACGATTTTTGTTGACTTATCCCATAGTCACTTAACATTTTCTGAAACAGATAAGATGTATATTCACCACCCCCATCAGAACGCAGAATGGTAATAGAGTAGTTAAGTAATTTTTCAACAAACGCTTTAAATGTAGGAAAGAGCGAAACAACTTCAGATTTATGTTGTAGTGGAAAAAGCCATGTAAAACGAGACAAATCATCAATAAATAACACATAGTAGCGAAATCCATTAAAAGACTTAAGCGAGGCAGGACCCCAAACATCAGTATGCAGTAACTGTAAAGGTTTAGAAGCAGTAAACGAAGATTTCTGATATGGCAACCTAGTCATTTTGCCTTGTAAACATGATTGACAAACATAATTATCAGCAGTAGAACAGTTAACACATTTGTTCAAAACAGTGTTGCTGGGATGACCCAGTCGATTATGCCATAGAGAAGACTGGACTTTGTGGCCAAGATAAGCTTGAGGAGAGGAGGATGACACAGACAGAGAAGAAATTGGGTAGACACCATTATCACTCAAACCCTTGTAAATAATCTGATCCGTAGCCTTGTCCTGAAGACAAAACGAATGGGCATCAAAAATAGCATTCAAATTGTGTTCTGTACAAAGTTTATTAACAGATAGCAAATTTGCAGAAAGACACGGCACATGTAACGTATTAGATAATGATAAGGAATGATTATTAAGCGAGAGTAAAGCAGTACCAGTTTTCTTGATAGAAAGTGATTGACCATTACCAACTTGAACATGATCAGAACCAGTGTATGGTTCTGAAATAGAGAGGTTTTGAAGATCCGAAACCATATGATTTGAAGCGCCAGTATCAGTTAGCCAGTAGTGAGGAGAAGCAGCATTGGAGGTTGACGGATGAGAGTTAGCAGCCATAGCAGATAATTGTTCAGGAGGGTTTTTGCCTTGATAGGCATAATCCATTCGGTGCCAACAGTCAATAGCCGAGTGATAATCTAAACCACAGATCTGGCATGTAACAGGTGGGTTTTGACTGGTTTTGAACCCATAACCAGAACCACCATTACCAGATAAACCATTGAATCGACCACTACCAAAACCAGACACTCCATTAGATCGGCCACCCCCCCTTTGGAAATTAGGGTTAGGGTTTCTGCCACCGCCCCCGCGAAAGAAACCAGATCTACCTCGATTTTGGTCAAAACGACCACCACGTCCAGTGAATCGACCACCCCGTTGACCAAAATTAGGGTTTCGGCCACCGCCACCACCCCCACTTCTGCCACCACGAGAGGAGGTGGTATAAAAGGCGCTGGGGTTTGGATCGTGGTTAGAGATCTGAGATTCTAGCATTTGTTCTTCGGATCGAAGAAGAACATGTAGATCTGTGAAAGAAATAGGGGCGGAATTAATCCGAAGGGACGATCTAAAGGAGTTGTACTCTGGGGGTAAGCCATTAACGGCATAGAGTAACATGTCCTCATCATCGATCAAAACAGAAGACGAAGCTAACCTATCACGAAGCGATTTAAGCTTCTGCATGTAAACATCAATGGTGTCTGAGCGTTTTTTGATTGTTTGTAAGTCGGATTTTAACTGTAAAATGTTTGACCGAGAAAGAGACGCATAACGGTGTTCTAAAATCACCCAAGCAGATCTAGAACTAGTGACCCCAATAACATGTGAGAGTGCTTCGTGAGAAAGAGTGGCATTAATAAGAGTTAAAATCGCCTGATCCTGCATCTGCCAGGCCGTAAAAAGTGGATCCACCGTCGATGAGACGGTGCCATCGGCGGCACTAAGGAACTGTGGCGGACATATGTTTGTGCCATCAACAAAACCAAACAAAGATTGAATCCGTAAAATAGAAGATAACTGATGTTTCCACACCACATAATTTGTTGAATCTAGTTTATTTGGTAAAAGATTGTGAATGTTTGAGAGTATAGCCAACAGATTTGAAGCCGCCGGCGGTGTGGTGGTGGTGGAGAGCATCCTCATGGCTCTGATACCATAATAGAAGTCAAATAATTAAGAGACGAAGATGCAGGAATATCACTAGAGAGAGAAAGCTTTCATTCAATGTATTCAACCAGAGCAAGAAACGAGGAGATATACACGGAGAAATGAACGGTCATGAATCAAGCCGTTTCAGCCGAAGGGTGTGGAACCCTCTAGATCTAGGGTTTACAAGAGTGGGCCGTTTATGTATTGGGCTAGCTCTATTACATGATAATGTGATTGATGAAGAGGCCCATTACTGGATGGCCACACTAAATGGTCTTTGACTTGTTTGGGCTTAATCACTCCAGCCCATATCTTCTAATAGAGCTTTCTGTTCAGCACTGTTGCTAGCGTTTTAATGGGAGTTATGGGATGCCTAATGTTTGGTTCTCGGGTGCAGTCACAAATAACCTTGAACCTTCCGGTTGAAACCATAGGCTCAAAAGTGGCAATTTACACCACCTTGGTCAATCCCATAGCTAAATACCCACTCATAATTACACCAATTGTTCATCTTATTGAGAATCGTTTTCTTTCGAGGCACAACAAAACACGGACGAGTCTGTTGGTGAGAAGTACAGTGATTAGCAGCACTGTACTTGTGGCATTGCTCTTCCCTTCTGTCATAGACCTCATATCACTTGCGGGAGCATTTATAGTCGTTACTACATGTAGTATTATTCCTTGCTTGTGCTACTTGAAGATTTCAGGCATTTTCAGGAGACTTGAATATGAGTCGGTGATAATAGGAGGCATCTTGATAGTTAGCATCTTCTTGGCAGTAATTGGTACATGTGATTCAGTTTCAGAGATCATGAAGAAGTTGTAATTTTGGAAGATAACGTTGTATGTACAAGTTGAGAAAACCCAGTTATGGGTTCATGGATTTGCAGAGTTGAATGGAGCGGCGCAAGTAGAAGAAGAAGACGAAAATGAAAGAGATGAATTCTCTCTTGTCTGTATTGATGAGGAGATACAATTAATAAATACTATCATCAACATAATGTGATCCGTTGGATCACTTTGACTTATCTAATGGCTGTGAGTAGACAACCGTTGGTAATTGTACAGGAGCCCTTCAGTACAAGAATATTGCAGAGTCTTCCTTGTAATAAGGCGTGAGACTTCAGTTTAGTCCAGCAGCTAGCTACAAGTGGGCTTGGCCGGCTGTGTGGGCTTGAGTAGCTAATGATGTTGGCCCAATTGATTATTGGACTGATTATGGGAACTTCTCTTTCACTCCCCTCAAACTGATGGTGGTGGAAGAACCATCAGTTTGCCTTTTAGATTGTTGAAATGATGCGTAGACAAGCCTTTGGTGAAAATATCGGCCAATTGATCTGAGCTGCTGACAAACAAAACACATAAATCACGAGAGAGAACTTTTTCACGAATGTAGTGATAATCAATTTCAATGTGTTTTGTGCGTGCATACATAATGGGGTTTGCGGTCATAGCAATGGCGGACATATTGTCACACCAAAGGATGGTTTTTTCCGTAATAGGGATATGTAAGTCTCTAAAAAGTATTTTGAGCCAGGCTAGCTCAGCGGCGGTGGATGCTAGAGCACGATATTCCGCTTCAGTGGAAGATCGGGCAACTGTGGGTTACTTTTTGGCACCCCAATGGATAGGATTGGGTCCAAGGAAGACGATGAACCCGGAGGTGCTCCGTCGATCTGTGAGGTTGCCGGCCCAATCGGCATCGGAGTAGGCATTAATAGGCATGTGACCGGTTTGGTAAAGAAGACCATGGTTTTTGGTTCCTTGGAGATAGCGTAGTATACGCTTGGCTCCAATAAGATGACTATCAGTGGGTGTGTGCATAAATTGACATAAGTGATTTACAGCAAAAGAAATGTCAGGACGACTAAATGTGAGATATTGAAGTGCACCAAGAAGTTGGCGGTAGGGAGTGGGATCATCAAGTTTCTTACCATCTAAAGCATGAAATTTTGTACTAGTAGATAAGGGAGTAGGAGCGGACTTACAGTGCGTCATTTGAAATCTAGATAGTAAATCAGAGATGTACTTTGCCTGATGAATGAATATGCCAGTCTTGTTCCTTTTGATTTCAAGTCCCAAAAAATATGTTAGAGGACCAAGATTCGTCATAGAAAATTCGGAATTTAACTGCTTAATAAGTTGTGGTAAAAAATTACTATCACTACCAGTTAAGATAATATCATCGACATAAAGTAAGAGAATAGTACACTTGTTTCCGTTGTGCCTGATAAATAAAGAGGAATCAGCATATGAAGCAGAGAAACCATGTGAAAATAAGTAGCTAGTAAAACGTTCGAACCAAGCCCTTGGGGCTTGTTTTAGGCCATATATGGACTTGTGTAACCGGCAAACATAATTGGGGAAATATGGGTTTTTAAAGCCTTGAGGTTGAGACATAAAAACAGTCTCTTTCAGATTACCATGCAAGAAGGCGATTTTTACGTCAAGTTGCTGAAGCGGCCAGTTAAAGGTGGCCGCTAGTGCAAGAATGGTGCGGACGGTGGAATGTTTGACGACGGGACTAAAAGTCTCATCGTAATCAATACCTGCATTTTGATGAAAGCCTTTTGCAACAAGGCGAGCTTTGTAACGGGAGACCGTTCCGTTGGGATTGTATTTGGTACAGAAAACCCATTTACTACCAATTATGTTTGCATTTTTTGGAGGTGGTACAAGAGTCCAAGTATTTTGTTTTGTGAGGCTAGCATACTCGTCAGCCATTGCTTGGCGCCACTGTGAGTGTTTGCTAGCCTCGCTATAAGAAGTTGGGTCAGAAGAGGAAGTAGTAGTTATAACGGAAAAACCTGCTTTCTTGCTAATACCGGATTTGCTACGCGTTTTCATGGGATGACCGGTTGGAGGACCCATCTCAGAGGCTTTTTGCGAAGGCGCAGGCAATTCGGTTGCTGAGGTAGATGCCATGCCTGAACCGGGTTCACCAGCAGTGGGGGGTGTAGCATCTGTAATGTCAGGTTCAGCTTGTGTAGTATCAGTACCGTTTGGTGTAGTATCTGTTTGTGGCTGCTCGGTCAACCCGGCAGGCTGCAATGCTTCGACTGCAACTGGTGCCTCCTGTATAGGGTCAAGATTGCTCATCATGGATGGGTTAGTTCCTCCAACCGCGAAGTCAGCAGTAGTAATGGTTGAGTGACCTGACACATCAATAGTAGCATCAGTGGAGTGATGAGCAAAGGGAAAAGAGTTTTCATCAAATACTACGTCTCTACTAATGTAGATACGATTCGTTGTCTTGTCAAGACACAAGTATCCCTTGTAGTCATCTGCATAACCAATAAAGACACAAACTTTAGTTTTGGCATCTAATTTAGACTGAGCGTAATGGCGAAGGTACGGAAAACATGCACACCCAAAAATTCTCAGTTTTGAATAATCAGGGGTAGTACCGAAGAGTAATTCAAAAGGGGATTTATTTGCCGTATTTTTACTTGGCATTCTATTTATAAGATAAACAGCAGTTTTTACAGCATGGAACCAAAATTTGTTAGGCAAGGAAGCGTTTTTAAGTAAAGTCACGGCGGTTTCCATAATGTGGCGATGCTTCCTCTCGGCAACCCCGTTTTGTTGAGGAGTATGAGGACAAGATTTTTGATGCGTTATTCCATTTTTGGCAAGGTGTTGTTGAAAAATAGAGGAGGTGTATTCTCCCCCTCCATCAGTTCGTAAAATCCTAATTTGTTGTTGAAGAAGTTTTTCAATTTGAAGTTTAAAAGTGGGAAAAATAGAAGAAACTTATGACTTATTATGTAACGGGAAGATCCAAGTATATTTCGAATAATCATCTACGAAAAGCACGTAATAGCGATGAACATTATACGACAAGGTGCTAGCGGGACCCCAAACATCAGTATGTAATAAATGTAAAGGTGTCGTAGTGTGTGTAGTGGAATGCGAGTAAGGTAAACGATGCATTTTTCCGAACAAACAAGCATGACATTTATTATCAGAATTTCCCGACGAGGGAATTATTTTATTCATAACTGAAACAGTAGGGTGCCCTAGGCGGGCATGGCAAGTATCACTAGAGATTTTATTGCCTAAGTATGCCTTAGGAGCATTATTAAAAGTAAAAGACTGAATCGGGTATAGCCCGTTCTTACTCAGGCCTTGATATAAGATTTTCCCCGTAGTTATATCCTGAATAGAAAAGGAGACAGCGTCAAAAATAAAACGACAATTATGATCAGTACAAAGCTTATGCACAGATAAAAGATTTGTACTAAGTTTAGGTACGTGCAAGGTATTATGTAATTTAAAATTATGGGAGGATGTGGATAAGAAGGCAGTACCAGAATGATGAATATGAAGTGATTCGCCGTTTCCTACAGCGACTTGGTCGCTCCCAGTGTCAGGATCAGAAATAGTCATGTTGCCGAAATCGTTGGTCATATGATTAGTGGCTCCCGTATCAGATAACCGAAAATTTTGGTAGCCAGCGTTACTGTTTTGAGTTGAAGCAGCCATGGCGGTAAGTTTATCAGTTGGCATTTTGCCTTGATAAGAGTGATCCATTCAGTGGATGCAGTCAAGGGCAGAGTGGTAGGCTTGACCACAAATCTGACATGTTACATTGTTATTGTGGTGAGGATAACTAGAACCATTATTTCTTCCTCGATAAGTATCCGAACGCCCTCCACGGGCATAACCATTATGTCTACTACCTCCACGAAAAGAGTCATAGCCACTGTACTGTCTACCGCCTCTGCCGTGGTAACCTCCTCGGTTATACCCACGACCATTATTGTTGTTTCTGCCCGAATAAAAATTGCTTCGTCCTTTACCCCTATTAGCAGTGTTATTACCAGTTGATACAGCATTAAAAGCAGCAGTGGTTTCAGTAGCAGAGGCAGAAATTTGAGATTCAAGCATCAATTCATGAGACTTTAACAAGACATGTAAATCCTCAAAAGTAAGAGGGTTCGAGTTCACAGACAGAGTAGTTCTCAGAGAATTGTACTCAGAGGGTAGCCCATTTAGGGCATAGAGGATCATGTCCTCATCTTCAATCACAACCCTAGCAACTGACAATTTGTCTCGTATACTTTTCAATTTTTGCATAAAAGTGTCAATAGAGTCTGACTTTTTCTTCACAGTCTGTAATTCGTTCTTCAATTGCAAAATGTTTGAACGAGACAGTGAGGCGTACCCGCGCTCAAGTGCGAGCCAAAGAGAGCGAGATGATGTTTGTCCGATTACCAGTGACAAAGATTCTTGACTGAGAGTGGCATTAAGCACGGTCATAAGCGCCTGGTCTTGAGCTTGCCAAGCTAGGAAGGCGGGATTTACAGTCGATGCGACTGTCCCGTTAGATTCCTTCAAGTACTGATCCGGGCATGTGATTGAGCCATCGATGTAGCCAAAGACTGATTGAGTGCGTAGCAGAGATGTAATATGGTATTTCCAGTTTACATAGTTCGATCCGTCCAATTTGAACGGTATGAGATTATGTATGTTTGATAAGAGATTGAGGGGATTTGATCCACCAGTGGAGGTGGTAGAGATGAGGGCAGTGGAGGCACTTTGGGTAGTCATCGGAGCTCTCTGGCGAAAAGCTCTGATACCATGAGAAAACCCAGTTATGGGTTCATGGATTTGCAGAGATGAATGGAGCGGCGCAAGTAGAAGAAGAAGACAAAAATGAAAGAGATGAATTCTCTCTTGTCTGTATTGATGAGGAGATACAATTAATAAATACTATCATCAACATAATGTGAGCCGTTGGATCACTTTGACTTATCTAATGGCTGTGAGTAGACAACCGTTGGTAATTGTACAGGATCCCTTCAGTACAAGAATATTGCAGAGTCTTCCATGTAATAAGGCGTGAGACTTCAGTTTAGTCCAGCAGCTAGCTACAAGTGGGCTTGGCCGGCTGTGTGGGCTTGAGTAGCTAAATGATGTTGGCCCAATGGATTATTGGACTGATTATGGGAACTTCTCTTTCACAAGTATGCCTTTTGTGACACTATATCTATGGGTAGGTTAGGAACACTATGCATATTCTTGGTTGTGGGTATATATTGAAACATCTGATCGTGGTTGGTGTTTCGAACTAGTAGCATATTATTCCATTGTATGTTTATTTTTGGGCATACAATTACATTAACTGTGCTCAAGTGGACCTTTTGGTTTTGAATGAAAAAGGTTTTCTTCTTATGTAAATTAATATTTTGATTTTATATAAGTAAGATTATTCTTTTGTGATGGAACTTTAAGTACTCAATGCATGTTTGGTACCCCAGATTTTAATCCAATGCAACTTTACATAATTCCGTTTGTTACGGCACAAAAATTTAAGCAGATAATCAGCAAATTGAAATTAAAAGAGTTTAATTGTAGAATTTTCAAAATTGAGGGTTATATAGTTAAAAATCCCCAAAAAATAATTTCAACCGTGATAGCAGTTCATTAATTATTTGGTGGAAGATTACTCTGTTTGGGCTAAAGAGTTGACTCAAAAGTATGGTATAACTTCGTTAAGGGAAGGTAACTTGCTTGTGAAGCCTTATCACTCTTAAGTTTTTGTAGCGTGTAAATACCTTCGTGCAGTTAAATCAGGAACTCCCCTATTTGGGTAGACCAACGGGTTGGAAAATTTAAGCTCATTGTTTTTTTTTTCTTTTTTTTTGATCAGCAAGAGTACTAACACACAAAAAAAAAAAAAAAAAAAACTGGAAAACAAAGAAACAAACAACAACAAGCTTAACGAACACAGTCATTAAGCATCATCTCCGTAATCACCAGGTTGGCCACTTTAGCAGGAGCTTCATCCAAAATGACAATGGTATCATGCTGATCAGCACCCATCTTTGCAAGATTATCTGCCACTTCATTCCTCCCCCTATTGATGTGAGTGATCAAACAGTTGCATCCTTCCATAAGAACTTTGATATCTTTGACTATGACTTTGAAAGGAAAATCATTTGGAGGATTAGCAACACAGTAATTGCAGGCTTCTTTAGAATTAGACTCAATCATCACTTCTTTGAGGTTCATCTGGTGTATGATCACCAGCCCCCTATGAATGCTTCAGATTTATGCTTCCAAAACAGAGCTGAACCCAATCTGGCCACAAAAACCTTTGATCCACTGTCCTTCAGCATCTCTAATCACACCTCCATATCCAGCAATGCCATTAGCTCCTTTCTTACTTCCATCAGTGTTAAGCTTGAGCTTAACTGAAAGAGGGGAACACCACAACAAATTAGTCTTAGAAGGACAAATCTCATCATTTGATTTCCTTTTAAAAGCAGTTCCAATCTCCTCAACAAGGCTATAAATATTTCTTACACTCACTTCCAAAGGACTAGTGATTTGGTTAAAACAAAAATTATTTCTGTTAAGCCAAATCACCCAACAACCGTAGATAAAGAGCAAAGAGTGAGTGTAATTAATATTAGTGCCTTCCTTGAGATTAGAATCAAACCAAGAAAGAAAATCCAACTGATGAGCAGCAGAAACCCAAAAAGGATTGAAAATCACTGACTAAACAGCAAAGCTTTTTGGACGGCTTCTAAAAATATGATTCTGGTCTTCACTCAATCCAGGGCTGTGAGGACAAGAATCATTTGAGGAGAGACCACTAATAAGTCTCTCATAGTTAGTGAAGAGTTTAAAGTGTCTAATTTTCCAAGAAAAGACAATCAGCTTGAAAGGCATTTTCTTTTTCCAAAGCCAGTCCCATCTTATCAAAGACAAATCTTCTGATCTAGCAATCGAATTATAAGCAGAGGTGACAGTGAAAAATTCCATTATCAGACCCATTCCAGTGCAAACAGTCAAAAACATTAGTGGGATTGTTTTGAGTCTGAATAGAATAGACAGGGAGAGCAGTAGAAACAGAGTTAATAAGAGTGAGTCTCCCTCCCACAGAGAGAAGAGTGCCTTTCCACCCAGCCAACTTGAGCTGAAAATTCTCAATATGATTATCACATTTTTCTTTCCCTATCCTCTCATGATTTAAGTTATACCCCAAGTACAAACCAATATTTTGAGTCAAAGGGATCCCCATTTTATTTCTAATATTACTAGCCACATGGTTCTTAACATTAGGCGAGAGAAATATTTTAGATTTAGACAAATTAATCTTTTGGCCAGACATACTACATAAATCTTCCAAGACCTGCATAACAAACCCATAAGACACACTATCAGTTTGAGAAAATAGAAGCATATCATCCGCAAAAAAGAGATGAGTAAGAGAAGGGCCATTTTGGGATATTTTAACTCCTTTCCATAACCTCTGATGGTGAACCTGGTTGATCATGCTGGTAAGCCTCTCAAGACAGAGGACAAAAAGTTAGGGGGACAGAGGGTCCCCTTGCCTCAACCCTCTTTTAGCTTTAAAATAAGGTAAAGGTTCCCCATTCCACAACACAGAGTAGCTAACTGAGCTAACACAACTCATAATCAGTTTAATCAAGGAGTTACCAAAATCAAAGAGAACAAGGGTGTCATAAATGAAGCTCCAAGAAATTCTATCATAAGCTTTCTCAAGACCAATTTTGACAATCATAGCTCACACTTTTCCTTTTCTTTTCTTAATGGCATGCAACATCTCCTGAACCAGGATAATGTTATCACAGGTGGATCTACCAGGAATAAAACTACTTTGAGTGTGAGAGATCAAACCATCCATGAGTGGTCTGATATTGTCAACAAGAATTTTGGACACAGTTTTATACACCACATTGCACAAACCAATCGGCCTGAATCGCATAATAGTCTGAGGATTAGAAACTTCAGGAATCAAAGAAATTTGAGTTCTATTCAGAACCTCAGGGATAGTGGCATTATGAAAGATATTAATCACAGTCTGGCACACCTCCTTTCCCACAGTGTCCCAACAATGCTGAAAAAATCCATCATTAAACCCATCCGGGCGAGGGGCCCTATTTTTATTTATGCCTTTGATGGTTTTAAAAACCAGATCTTGGGTAACCTCAGTAGTCAAAGCCAGGTTATCCTCATCAGACAACTTCTTAACAACAAAAGCATAAATAATCTCAACCTCAAAACAAGGGGGTTCAAGATCATACAACTTAGTGAAATAGTTAAGAACATGATCCTTAAGAATATCATCATCATTAATCCAACAACCCAATTGGTCTTTAAGCATACAGATGTTGTTCTTTCTTCTTCTCATAAGGGTTGAGAGATGAAAGAACTTAGTATTACGTTCACCAGGCAGATGCCAGTTAAGTCTAGACTTTTGAAGTTATAGAGTCTCTTCCTGATCAAGAACCTGATTGAAATCTTTAACCAGTTCTTTCTCCAGTAAGAAAAAATCTTGAACAAAGGATCTGCTAAGCACTTTTTGAATACCCCCAATCCTAGCCAATAATTGTCTATTTTTCCTATGAATATTACCAAATTGTTCTTTATTCCAGGTTTTTAAAGCCTCTTGAATTGCCTCCAAGGCATCATGAGTAGGAATATGAGTGTTCCAATTATCTTTAATCACAGCTTTGAAATCAGGATGAGATAACCAAAAATTTCAAAACGAAAAGGTTTAGACTTCTTAATATAGAGCATACCGTTCATCTCCATGAGCATTGGCGAGTGATCAGAATATGTGCGAGGGAGGCATGTTACCAGACTGTGAGGATGAGCCAACTTTCAGCTGATGTTGCAGAGAATCCTACCAAGCTTATCCAGAGTGTTAGCCAAGCCATGCATGTTATTTGTCCAAGTCATTTTTGGACCACAGTGACCCAGGTCGATAAGATTGCAATCCTGGATGTTGTTGACAAAAGTCATGTTCTTCTTCAAGGTACAGGGGGCAGAGAAGCTTCTTTTCTTTAAGGCTCCAGTGTAATCATCAAAGTCTCCCACGAGGAGCCACGACTCCACAATAGAAGCAGCCCTGATCCTGACATCATCCCAAAGCTCATCCCTCTTTCTCTCCACTGGGGTAGCATACACGGCGGAAAGGATCCATTCAGTGAAGAGGTTCTTCTTGACCTTGGCATGAATAGCTTGAGAGTGGCTACCCACAAGGTCTATATGCACCTCATGGGGGTTCCACAACATCCAAATTCCCCTCGCCCGTCCATGGGGATCCACATGGTGGTTATCAGTAAAGCCCTGGTTGCTAAAGAAACTCCCCATATCCTGGAGGCTCACTTTTGTCTCCAAAAGAACCACAATAGAAAACTTATGATTCCTATTCAGAAACTTGAAATTCTCACTAAAGTATTTATTCTTAGTACCTCTGCAATTCCAAAACAAGATGTTTGTTGTATCACTCATCGAAACTTTGTCATCATATCGAAACCCATGCTTCTTGGCAATATCAACCAGTCTCTTCTTCAGCTCCACAACTGACACGTTGTTCTTGACTTCTATCCCCAGATCCGACGGGTCCGATTCCTCCGCCATCAATATGTAGACCTGGAGATCCACATCCTTCATCAACCATGGCGTCTTTACTAGAACTGCTTGTCTCCCCCACCGATTCATGCGGAATTGAAACTTTCCTCTCCCTAGCATCTCTTCCAGAACCTCGATCGACATAGTAGGGGGAGGATCTTATTAAGGATTTTGTGGTTTTACCGTAAGAGTATGAAGGGTGATTCTCAAGGGAACTCAATTTTGGGTTTCTCTGGGGAAGGAGGGCTTTATCAATATCAGAAATCGGGCACCAGAGAGTAGTCACATCCGGCGGGTGAGCAATCTCTATTTCCAGATCTTCTCCATCTTTACTATCTTGTCTCTTTTGAAGCAACAATTCTTCTTCCAAATTTCCGTCTACTTTGGCTTTCCCTCTTCCGAAAACATTTGTTTGTAGATCAACCTCCATCTCAACCGTCGGTGCATCCTCCATCGGTTTCGTGATCTGTGTCTGATGGGGATTCCCTGAAACTCTCTGAGTCTCCTTTGTGGGGATACTACAATCAGGCATCGTCTTGTCTCTAGCAATGTACATCAGGTTGGGATGGTTCTTATTCCAATTACCAAACTCGTGCCCCACTTTAATACCCGCCCGATTGGCATCAAAACTTTTCCCCTCGGTTTTATCCGGGTACATATTGGGTTTATTAGGTTGGACTGGGCTATTCTTGATGCAAGCTGATTCTCCCCTCCCTCCCTCTCCATTAAGCGGCCCAAATCAATTACCCTTAGGCCCAACACCACCCTATTATTGTTTCTGGACTTTTTATTCTTCACAACCGTCCACGGACCAGGGCCTTTCGGGCCCACAGAGTTAGAATTCGAAGTGAACATGTTATGATAGTGAATGTTGGCTTCTTCCTTCTTCTCCGGCTCCGGCGCCTGAGTGCTCTATATCGGTCGATTCTTCTCAATCGCATCCTCACCCTTCTCCGTACAGTGCTGTTTATTGTGCCCAACCCTGACACAATCAAAACTAATACGGTGAAGATGTTCATACTCAAACGTATAGCTCTTATCTCCCACCACAACATCGGAGATCAACGGTTTATTGAGATCAATCTCAACGCATACTCTGGCAAAATGTCCTTTTTCAAGACTGGTTGTGACAATATCAAGTTCCAACGGCAAGCCGATAGCACTGGCTATGGTGTGAAGACTATCTTCACGGTAATATTCACTAGGAAGTTCAAGAATTTTATCCCAAGCCGCAGTTTTCTGTTCAGTCGCCTCCGAGACTTTGAAGTCCGGAGTCCATTTCTGGACGAGGAGGTAGTGATCTTGGATAATCCAAGGTCCCCCCATCAAATCTCTATTATAGTATTTAATAGATTCAAAGTTAAAGAGGAAAAACCCTTTACCAATATCAATATGATTGATCTTTTCGACCGGCCTCCATAACTGTCTAATTCTTTGAATGAGGAAAAATCCCGCACTGTGATGACCAAGAGGTATCACAATGAGGTGATCCTTCCATGGGGCACGCAGGTTCTCAAGGAAATCTTCCTTAAACACGACCTTAGCCGTGGTCGGATTAAGATCCGAACCCCTAATGATCTCATAATCTTGATCTTTGATCTCCCGATTCTTAATCGAATCCGAGATATCCACATCAAAATACTTCTCCCGATCCGTAACCCCCACACGGGCACGGATGTAGGAATCTCTGTTGTTACTTAATCCCCAATCCGCACCAGTGTTCTTGTTTAAATGCATCTCTTCAGAGACCATAGATTCACCCATGTCTTGATCATTGACCATAAGTTTTGATACAAAGGCATTCAAGTCCTCTGTTCAAACTCAAAATATGATCCAGCAGACCCATAGAGAAAGATTGAGGGAAGGAAAGGGGGTTAAGCTTAGATGATTCCATCGGCACCCCATCACTGCTCGATTGCGAGGTCATGCGAAAAACAGATCAACGAAGTGATCTTCGGTGGAAGAGACCCGTTGGGAACGAGAATAAAGTCACGTGAGAAAACTAAGAGAGAGAATTTCACTTTTCTTTTATTTTTGAACCTTAAGCTCATTGATGTGGCAGTTGGTTTTGTGTCAAATGTGAATTGGTTCTCAATGAAAAAAAAAGAAGTGTGTCCAATGTGGTTTTGGAAGTCTGTCAAGTGTCAAATGTGGCAGTTGGTTTTGGAAGTGTGTCAAGTGTTGACTCAGCTTTGTGAAGAAAAAAAGAAGTAAAATGAATAATGCCACTTGTCTTCTTTGCGGCCATATGTGAGAGTGTGTTCCCTTCATATTGTTAGGGACTCTGATTTAGCTCAAGCTGTGTAGAAGGTGCTGAAAGAAGATAGGTGGGATGTCATCTTCTCTACTGATCCGGTGCAATGAGTTGGCATGAACTTGGATATGAATTTGGTGCAGGATTGGAGCAAAGATCAAGGGGTAGATTGGTTTATTCTCTTTGTGACAACTGTAGCACATATATGGTATTGGCACAATTCAAAATTCATGAAGAAGATTTAGTCAAACCAAGAAATGTTAGTTCTTATTCGGTTTCTCAAGCCGTGATGAAAAGTCTCCCCATCTCCCCTGATAAGTTGAAAGCCAACCTTGTCTAGGCAAATGGATGTGTCCTCCATCTGGTAAGGTCAAGTTAATTGTTGATTGTGGAACTTCTATATGTGGAAAGTTATGTGCTATTGGCATTGTTTGCAGAGATTGGCAGGGCTCTTGGGTGTGGTGTGTACAGAGGAGTGTGGGGCCCACTTATTTTTCTTTGTACCTGCAGAATCTGACATTTAGAGCTAACTTGAGCAGTCAATGAAGATACTTGGTATGTTTCTTCTCTTTCTTCCAGTAGACCTTTTCATCCGTAACTATGTCACTTTGACTCGGTGATTTGGATAGCAAAACGATGCAATTTTTCGATAAATTTTCGTGGTGTTGTAGAGTAAAGTTCAGTGTACCACACCATGAAAATTTGCCAAAAAATTGCATCGTATTGCTAATCAAATTATCGGGTCAAAACGACCTAATAAATAATGACAAAAGTGAAAAACTGGAAAAAGAGAAGAAACAGAGGAAGTATGTGGTAGGAGCTGAGTACCAGTATGAAAGTATAAAAAGGCAAAGTAGTTACCTTAATTTCCATGACCAATACAATGAAGGCTTACCCTTATAGATCTCTGAGTGTGCAATAACTTCTGGAGGTTTAGCTCAAAATTCGTTATCTATCTATTCTCTAGTGCAGCCTCGTAGTATGAGGCTTCAACACCCATAAATTTTTCAGAAAGAATGATCAGAGCATGCAACTAGAAGAATCCTAATTTATACTCAACTGTAACATAGAACTTAACAAGTCCAAGGTAGCCTTCTTAACTTGCAAAAAGAACATATAGATACAATATACCTCTCTTTTCCACTGTACATCACCCATTTATACAACAGGCACATTTCACTCCACAGCGCAAGTCTTTAACTTCTCTAAACAATAAACAACCTAGTACAGATTATGTACATAGAAACACAAAAGTACCAATTTCAATCTAGCAGATTTCTTATATATATATATATATTTATAAATATATAATAAATAGGTTTTCCCCTCCAAAAAATAATCAAGGGAACATACTAGCCATTCAGTATTAAGAAATGTCTCAACACATTTTGATCTGCTGATCTTCAATTCCTTTTTATTAAAGACATTATTTGTAAGTTCACATGTTTCACAGGCTTGAAACCTATTTCAAGGCCTTGAACGAGTTTTCAAACCCTTGAATCAGGTTTCGCAGGTTTAAAATAGCAGAGCTATTTGAAGGCCTTGAAACTGGATTCAAAGCCTTGAACCTGTATGCATATATTTAGGGGAATTTTTCTGAAGTCTTCTGATCTGATTCTATCTCTCTCACCCTATGCTTGATATGTTGTTATTTGATGATGAAAGACAAATTGTTTTGATATATTTAACATCGTTTAATCCATTAGTTTGACTCGGTTTTGCAGGGAAATATTATTTCCCAGTTTACAGGATTGGTTTCCTAATCTGGATTTTGCAGGATAGGAAACGTGAAGAGAATGTGATTCTGTGATCAATCAGACACTCTTGACAGCTTCTCTGTTTGTTAAAAGACAAGTTCAGATCAATATCTCAGAAGATCATGATCAACTGTCTGTTGGAGAAGGCTGTTAAGAGATTTAAAGTTGTTTCCTGCAAAATAGGAATGTTGTTGCTGAAAATCAGGGAAGATTTGCAGAGCCTTGAGCTATATAAATAGAGCTAATTTTGAAGTAACAAAATAACACTTAACGGGAAAAAAGAGAGACACATTTCGGGATTGACAAGCATCAAAGAAGCACATCACTCTTACAATCCATCTTACTGAAGGTCACTGCATTCTTCACTGCAGTTTCATACTTTCAGTGTTCTTCTGACTTTTACTTTATTTGTAGATCATTCTTGTACTACTTATAATCTTTCATTTTCAAGGATTGTTCAAGGTGAACAATAGATAATTCATAGTTAATCAGTAAGCTAGATCAGATACTAGATAGGTTAGAGAGAACCACAAGCTGTAACAGAGTAAGGAAAATCTCTGTGCTTGAGATCTAGGGCATAGCTTTTTATTAAGAGGAATTGAGTTGAAAATCCAACAGAGAAAAGATCCCTGGGGTAGAGACGTAGGTCCAAGTGTACTGAACTCTATAAATCCTGTCTCTCTTGCATTTACAGTTTCATTTGCATACTTAGTTTTTGCAGCATTCAAACTAGTATGTTTTCAAGGGTTTGAAACTCTTTTCAAAGCATTGAAAAGACTTATATGTTTTCATTCAAACTGTATTTCATTCCAAGGGCTTGAAACTGTTTTCAAGGCCTTGAACTTCATTTCTCTTGAACTAAAATCCTTCTCTTCTACAAGTTTTGCAAAAAGTTGACATACTCTATTCAACCCCCTCCCCTTCTAGAGTATATGTACTGCCTTTCTATTTGCATACTCCCCTTTCAATTGGTATCATAGCTTGTATCACTGTATAATATTTAACCATCTAGTGATCATGAGTACTGCAGGTGATGGTGGGTTCTCACAGGGAAGATGTGCCAACAGACGTCCTCTATTTTGTGGAGACAATCTTGCTCACTGGAAAGCCCTGATGAAAATGTTCATCATTGATCAAGACATAGAGCTTTAGACCATTATTCAGAATGGACCTCACACTTTCTACTCAGAGAAAGATGGGAATAAAACTCCCAAATCTGAAGACTCACTCTCCTCTTCTGAATTAGAGAAATTCTCTAAGAATTTCAAAGCTATTGACATCTTGTATTGTGCTTTGAGTACAGATGAATTCAACGAGATTTCAGGCTGTAAGACTGCCAAGGAGATCTGGGATAAGCTTGTGGTGATATTTGAAGGAACAATTCAATTCAAGCAAACCAAGATAGACATCTATCTCAGGCAATACGAGCTATTCAAGATGAATGCAGATGAGTCAATAAGAAATATGTTCAAAAGGTTCACAGACATAGTCAACAACCTTGATTCACTGGGAAAACATATTTCCAATGAATAAAAGGTAAGGAAGATACTGAGAAGTCTTACAAAGGCTAAATGGAACCAAATACTACGGCTATTGAAGAAGCTCAAGATATCTCATCACTAAAACTTGATGACCTACAAGAGAAGCTCCTGACACATGAAATATCCATGAATGAGGCTGATGGAGAGCTACCAGAAAGTGCCTAGAACTTAGCACTCAAGGAAAAAGATAATGAAAAAATTCAAAGTCTTGAAACTGAAGATGATGAGGATGAAGATCCAATTGATTTGATTTCCAAAGCCTTGACTAAGATCCTCAAGATGAAGAAAAACTTTGGAAAAAAAAGACTTCAACAGAGAAAGGCACAGATCATCCAGTAGCAAGGACTACAAAGGTAAGTCTTCTTTACAAAAAAAAATCAAAAGTCATGAGCTGCTTTGAGTGTGGTGATGCAGGACACTTGATAAGAGATTGTCCACACAAGAAAATCAAAAACTTTTAGAAGAAAGACCATGACAGGAGAAAGAAAGCTATGATAGCTTCATGGAGTGATTCAGATAGCTCAAGTGACTTTGAATCTGAATAAGAACATGCCAGCCTATGCTTCATGGCCAATCATGATGATAGTTCTGTAGGGTTTTGATTCATGGATTGCACAACGGAAGCATAAACAAACATAAAACCATGCAAAACCCTCCAAGGATCACAAGTCAAGAGACATAACGATGGTAAGGGTTAGAAATCATGAAAACACCTTTGGGTTCTCCTTGATGACTTCAAACGCTAATTGTGTCACGTTCTCTATGGTTGATCCACGCCTAGAGTTGATCCTAGATCTCCCAAGTCCTTGGTGCTAGCCCGGAAGAGGAAGAGGAAGAAGAAATCACGCAAAACGAGACCCAAAAGGAGGGTCTCGGCCTCCTTTGGCCGACGGGGACGGGGCGGCGGCAAGGGGGCGGTCGGGCCTCCTTGTTGCTTGCTCTCTCTCCTTTTTGTTCTCTCCCACTCTTTGTTATGTTCACTAATGAGCATAAGTTATGTGTGAAGGAAGGAAGGAAGGTCCTTTATATAGTCCAACAACTCCTTGTCAACTACCTAAAGGACTTATTCTAGTCCAACTAGAATTCAATTTAGTCCCTTCCTTGCAAATTAGTCCCTACTAAGTTTGCAAGGGTTTGCAAAGTGATCCTTCTAATTAATTAATCCAATTAATTAATTCCCAAATCTAGTTCAACTCTATGTAGCGTGTGACCCCATAGGTTCTATCTAGTTGGTAGCAACTATTTGCTAATATGGAGCGGTCTCTAGCAAAACATCCATTCTAGCCAACTAATAGAATAGTCATCTTGACAACCTTTGTACAAGTAATTGTCTCATCCCTTTGTCTCTATATCCAGATTGGAATCCAATCCATAGTTTCTCGATCCATGGGAATAGCCTTATTCGTGCAAATAACATCAATATCCCATGTTGATTTATTTGAGTCTGGCCAGACATTCTATAAGCACTATCCCTCGAGTGGCCTAGGATATTTGCTCCCGTTATGTGGGAGGGACAAATTCTATCTACGTCCACTACGATCTCTAAGCTTGCTTCTTATTGTATCCAGTACACGCCTTTATAACTACCCAGTTACGGTGTAGCGTTTAACGCTACCAAGATCACAATAATCCACAACTAGAATATCTAGTGACTTCAAGTCTAAGGATGACAATACCATTGCACCGCGAGAAGCGCTTGTGACTCAACATAACGTGTATGTAGCCTTCTCGGAGATGGGTCAATCCAGTGCAACATTCCCTAATGCACACCTATGTGTTGGATCGTGATATCTCCATATCAGTCCAACCCCATACTAGTCTATAGATGATTGTCCATTAATCATTATACTTGACTAGGGATATTTAAGATAAACAACACAATTGTAAATCTAAGGACTTCATTATATTAAATATCCAATAAATAATAAATGAATTTCTAGCCACAAATAATTCATACTAAACTAGATTGCCTCTAGGGCATCTATTCCAACACTCTCCCACTTGCACTAGAGCCAATCTGGCGCATCTCGTATGCCCATACTCCTAGTGTGCCCTTCATGCTTCCAGTGCGTGAGAAGCTTTGTAAGCGGGTCTGACAGATTATCATCTGTAGGAATCTTGCATATCCGAACGTCTCCTCTATCGATAATATCTCGAATCAGATGAAACTTCCTGAGCACATACTTGGACTTCTGGTGCGATCTGGGTTCCTTTGATTGCGCGATCGCCCCAGTGTTGTCACAGAACAACTCAACTGGATCCGCAATGCTATGGACCACACCAAGTTCAGAAACAAACTTTCTGATCCAAACAGCCTCCTTTGCTGCGCCATTTGCAGCAATGTACTCAACCTTTGTTGTAGAATCAGCTACCGTCTCTTGCTTGGAACTCTTCGAGCTCACCGCTGCTCCATTCAGGCAAAACACATATCCCGATTGTGATCTAAAGTCATCTCTGTCGGTTTGGAAGCTTGCATCAGTGTAACCCCTTACACGCAACTCTTCCTCACCGCCAAATATCAAGAAAGCATCCTTAGTTCTTCTCAAGTACTTTAGGATGTTCTTGACTGCAATCCAGTGACTCTCACCCGGATTGGATTGGTATCTGCTTGTCATACTCAAGGCATATGACACATCTGGTCTAGTACATAACATGGCGTACATGATAGATCCTATGGCCGAGGCATAGGGGATTCTACTCATGCGTTCCTTCTCAATCTCATTGGAAGGACAACCACTCTTCGAAAGAGTGATTCCATGTGACATGGGCAAGAATCCCTTCTTGGAATCTTGCATGTTGAACCGTTTCAACACCTTGTCAATATATGTACTTTGACTTAGGCCCAGCAACCTTTTAGATCTATCTCTATAGATCTTTATACCGAGTATATAGGCTGCTTCCCCTAAGTCCTTCATTGAGAAACACTTTCCTAGCCAATCTTTCACAGATTGCAGCATGGGAACGTCGTTTCCAATGAGTAGTATGTCATCCACATACAAGGCCAGAAAAGCCACAGAGCTCCCACTAACCTTCTTGTAGACACAAGACTCATCTTCGTTTCTGATGAAGCCAAACTCTTTGACCACTTCATCAAAACGTCGATTCCAACTCCTAGAAGCTTGCTTCAATCCATAAATGGATCGTTGCAGTTTACAGACTTTGTTGGCTTGCTTTGGATCCTCAAAACTCTCCGGCTGTATCATATATACGTCCTCGAGGAGATTCCCATAAAGGAATGCTGTTTTGACATCCATCTGCCAAATCTCATAGTCGTGATATGCTGCAATTGCAAGTAGGATTCGGATGGATTTGGTCATAGCGACTAGTGAAAAGGTTTCATCATAGTCAATACCATGAATCTGTCTGAATCCTTTAGCCACCAATCGGCCTTTATAGGTAATCACATTACCATCCATGTCGATCTTATTCTTGAAGACCCACTTGCATCCTATGGGCCGCGCCCCATCGAGTGGTTCCACCAAAGTCCATACTTTGTTGGTATACATGGATTCCATCTCGGATCTCATGGCTTCCAGCCACTTCTGAGAGTCTGGGCCACTCATGGCCTCCTCATAGGTAGTAGGCTCATCATCTACGAGCATCGTGTCACCGGAATCAGTTACGAGAAGTCCATACCTCTCGGGTTCCTGGCGCACTCTACTAGATCTACGAAGCTCTTGTGTTACCTGAACAGGTGGCTCCACAACTGCTTGTGGTTCCTGTTCATGTTCCATAATCGGTTCAGTGATTTGTGGTTCTTGAACCTCTTCAAGTTCTACATTCCTCCCACTTGCTTCTTTAGAGACAAACTCTCTTTCTAGAAACACGCCGGTCCGAGCAACAAACACTTTGTTCTCGGTTGGATTGTAGAAAGAGTAACCCTTAGTTTCATTAGGGTGCCCCACAAATTTACACTTATCCGATTTAGGCCCCAGCTTGTCTGATTGTAAAGGTTTTACATAGACATCGCAGCCCCAAATCCTCATGAACGACAGTGTGGGACGCCTCCCACTCCATATCTCATATGGTGTCTTCATGACTGACTTAGATGGAACACGGTTAATGGTGAAAGCTGCACTTAATAGAGCGTAGCCCCAAAATGATAATGGAAGATCGGTTTGACACATCATAGATCGAACCATATCCAATAGGGTTCGATTCCTCCTCTTGGACACGCCATTCCATTGTGGCGTTCCGGGTGGAGTGAGTTGGGACACGATCCCACACTCTCTAAGATAGTCGTCAAACTCTTGGCTCAAGTATTCTCCTCCACGATCCGATCGTAGGGCCTTGATACTTTTGCCAAGTTGCTTTTCTACTTCATTCTTGAATTCTTTGAACACTTCAAAGGATTCGGATTTTTCCCTCATAAGGTACACAAATCCATATCTACTGTAATCATCAGTAAAAGTAATGAAGTAGACATAACCACCCCTGGCCGGCGTGGCAAATGGCCCACATACATCGGTATGTATGAGCGCCAATTGCTCACTAGTCCTCTCTCCTTTCTTATTGAAAGGGGACTTTGTCATTTTTCCCAATAAACAAGCCTCACATGTCTCATATGCTTCAAAATCAAATGAGTCTAGTAATCCATCCTTATGGAGTCTAGATACACATTTCTCATTTATGTGGCCTAAACGACAGTGCCATAAATAAGCAGGATTTAAATCATTTATTTTAATCCGCTTGGTATTAATGTTGTAGACAGGATTGCTTAGATCAAGGACGTAAAGTCCATTAAATAATTGCGCACTAAAATAGTGAATATTATTTAAATAAAAGGAACAACAATTGTTCTTTATTGAAATAATAAAACCATCCTTGTCCAAACAAGAAATAGAAATAATGTTTCTGCTCATAGCAGGCACGAAATAGGAATTATTTAATTCTAAAACTAATCCTGAAGGCAGAGATAGCTCGCACACGCCTATGGTTAACGCAACAACCTTTGCTCCATTCCCAACGCGGAGTTCTACCTCCCCTTTAGCCAATCTCCTACTTCTCTTTAGATCCTGCATATTTCGACAAATATGTGATCCACATCCAGTATCTAATACCCATGATGTAGAGAAAGTTAAATTGACATCCACAACAAAAATACCTGGTGGTGGTGGAATCACTATTCCAAGCCTCTTGTCCTCCAGATATTTTGGAAAGTTCCTCCTCCAGTGTCCAGGCTGACTGCAGTAGTGACACTCACCTTTAGTCATGGCCTTGGCAATGCCACCAACAGGCTTAAGGGCAGGTTCCTTGGACTTGGAAACTGACTTGCCTTTTCCCTTGGAGGAAGAGGCAAACCTTTTGCCCTTTCCTTTCTGTACCATCAGTATGGTCTTGCCCTTACCCTTGTTGATGCTCTGTTCAGCCGTCCTCAACATGTTGAGTAAATCTGGCAGTGGTTTAACGATCTCGTTCATGTTATAGTTCATAATGAACTGTCCATAACTCTCAGGCAACGATTGCAACACGAGATCGGTTGCCAACTCTTGGCCGACCGGGAACCCCAGTCGGGCGAGATTCTCCAAGTACCCGATCATTCGGAGTACATGGGGTCCCACCGGGTTCCCTTCTGCCATATGACATTTGAACAGTGCCTTTGAGACCTCATACCTCTCTACCCTCGCCTGCTCTTGGAAGAGCTGCTTTAGATGTTCGATCATATCGACAGCATTCATGTTTTCGTGTTGCTTCTGAAGCTCAGAAGTCATGGTGCAAAGCATTAGGCAGGCCGCATCATTAGCGTCATCAACACGCTTTTGATACGCCTTTAGGGCAGCAGGTGTTTGGTTCTCTGGACCTTCTGGAACATGCTCCTCTATTGCGTACGATTTCTTCTCTTGCTTGAGAACAATTCTCAAGTTTCTGTACCAATCAAGAAAGTTGGTTCCAGAGAGCTTGTCCTTCTCAAGGACAGGTCGTAGGGAATGTTGTGAACTCGATGAGTTGTTTGCCATTTGGAATTCTACAAAAAGGAAAATACGCAAGTTTTAGTATTTGTGAATTTTTGACTATATTCAATAATGGCTAGTTTATCAAATATAGCTCCCACTATTTTTCTACGGATTAATAACCCTCAAGATATTAATGCGGAAAATATCCTTATATTTTCTAGTGGGCCAAGATCCATCTTTCATCTCCTTATGAGCTTGCTTTGGCAAGTCACCCATAATTTGACTACTTTAGGTAGGAACAATTCCAATTGCATCTCACATGCAACTCTTGGTTCAATTGGGCAAATAACTCCTTATTTATTCATCCATATGGATAATCCCAATTGATTGCCTCTAGGTTTCTTAATCAAATTAATAGCCTAGTTGTGTTCAACCTCTTATCTAAACAATTGCACATTGTTACGTGCCATCGCATTCCATCATGATGAACCAAGTCGCCATGCTTTGGCACGCACGAGCTTGGTAAATAATGATGATAATGAGTGTTTAAATAACGAGAAGGCAAGAACACAATATTTGAATTTTGAGGGATTTTAAATTCAATTTTTAATTGTTTAGTTGATCAATATCAACTAATCTATCTATTTGGGTTTGGGCACAACTTCAAATAATAGATCCGGGTTGTCTAATTATCTTATTATCCTAATTGCATGCATCATCCATACACCAACCACACAATAATAAGAGAATAAAATAAACAACCACAAAACAGAAATTAAACGTGATGTGGATATGGCCTTTTCTAGACTAAGATAATTCCAAGCCAATGGAATTATCTATGAACCCTAAAGCAAACACATCTCCATGCGTCTTGATCTTTTGGTCCATCCTTCATAGTCATGTGGAAAAGCTCCATGCTCCATCTTTTGTGGCTTCTTTGGCTTTGGGCTTCTTTTCTTCAATCTTGGCTAACAATCTACTTTATCTAGCACTAGCTAATATCTACACTAAATAAAGTAAATCTCACAAGTTGAGAAAAAAAATGGCACGCAGGCCATAAAACCCTAATTAATTATTACAATTAATTGATCAGCTCGCAGGCCGTAAAACCAAACCACAAAATTAAACATCCACGTCAAACCACATCCTAAGGCCATATCCAATCACCATGCGATTTGCACAAACAGTTAAAATCCAATTTTAACGCGCTCGGTCAATTTTAATTGATTTTAGGATTTCTAGGGTTAAACCGGTCCATGGGCCCAACAATCAAATTGCCCGGGACCAACAAAGTGAACCACAAGGCCCTAGGGCTGGCCCGGCCCAAAACCCACAAGCCTAGGCCCGCGGGTTAGGGCCGCTCGGTCCCTAGGGCGGCCAATCTTGGGCGGCAAGCAAGGGGGGGAGGTCCCTAGGGGGCCGAACCTCCTTGAGGGAGTTGTTTCCAAAAAAAACTCCCTTGCTTGGTGCCCAAGTTTGGTTGTTTCCTTGTTTTGGGAGAACTCCTTCTTCCCCAAGGATGCCCAAATCCTAGATCATAGATCCTAAAATTTCTCAAACTCACCAATTCATGCATCCAATGCAAAAATTGGATCTTGTTATGATTAATTATTGACAAATTGCATCCCATGCTTGATTTGTCTTGTTTTACGCGATAGACAATCAAATTAAGGTGTAAAACAACTAAAACGTAACACATAAACCACGTTTATGCTCTACGACCTGTGGCTCTGATACCACTGTAGGGTTTTGATTCATGGATTGCACAACGGAAGCACAAACAAACATAAAACCATGCAAAACCCTCCAAGGATCACAAGTCAAGAGACATAACGATGGTAAGGGTTAGAAATCATGAACACACCTTTGGGTTCTCCTTGATGACTTCAAACGCGAATTGTGTCACGTTCTCTATGGTTGATCCACGCCTAGAGTTGATCCTAGATCTCCCAAGTCCTTGGTGCTAGCCCGGAAGAGGAAGAGGAAGAAGAAATCACGCAAAACGAGACCCAAAAGGAGGGTCTCGGCCTCCTTTGGCCGACGGGGACAGGGCGGCGGCAAGGGGGCGGTCGGGCCTCCTTGTTGCTTGTTCTCTCTCCTTTTTGTTCTCTTCCACTCTTTGTTATGTTCACTAATGAGCATAAGTTATGTGTGAAGGAAGGAAGGAAGGAAGGTCCTTTATATAGTCCAACAACTCCTTGTCAACTACCTAAAGGACTTATTCTAGTCCTACTAGAATTCAATTTAGTCCCTTCCTTGCAAATTAGTCCCTACTAAGTTTGCAAGGGTTTGCAAAGTGATCCTTCTAATTAATTAATCCAATTAATTAATTCCCAAATCTAGTTCAACTCTATGTAGCGTGTGACCCCATAGGTTCTATCTAGTTGGTAGCAACTATTTGCTAATATGGAGCGTCTCTAGCAAAACATCCATTCTAGCCAACTAATAGAATAGTCATCTTGACAACCTTTGTACAAGTAATTGTCTCATCCCTTTGTCTCTATATCCGGATTGGACACGAGACATACAAGTCACACTCGTATATCCAATCCATAGTTTCTCGATCCATGGGAATAGCCTTATTCTTGCAAATAACATCAATATCCCATATTGATTTATTTGAGTCTTGCCAGACATTATATAAGCACTATCCCTCGAGTGGCCTAGGATATTTGCTCCCGTTATGTGGGAGGGACAAATTCTATCTACGTACACTACAATCTCTAAGCTTGCTTCTTATTGTATCCAGTACACGCCTTTATAACTACCCAGTTACGGTGTAGCGTTTAACGCTACCAAGATCACAATAATCCACAACTAGAATATCTAGTGACTTCAAGTCTAAGGATGACAATACCATTGCACCGCGAGAAGCGCTTGTGACTCAACATAACGTGTAGCCTTCTCGGAGATGGGTCAATCCAGTGCAACATTCCCTAATGCACACCTATGTGTGGGATCGTGATATCTCCATATCAATCCAACCCCATACTAGTCTATAGATGATTGTCCATTAATCATTATACTTGACTAGGGATATTTAAGATAAAAAACACAATTGTAAATCTAAGGACTTCATTATATTAAATATTCAATAAATAATAAATGAATTTCTAGCCACAAATAATTCATACTAAACTAGATTGCCTCTAGGGCATCTATTCCAACAAGTTCTGAAAAGAACATTGAGGTAATGGTAAATTGTTTGGTTTCAAAACCAAAAGAAGCTCTCTCAGATTATCTTAGAACAATGCTTTTAAATGAAGAAGGCTATCTGAAACAGATTAGAGTTTTGAAAGAAAAAGTTCATGAGCAAGAAAAAGAGAATTTACATCTTGTATGTCTGAATAAGAATCTTGAAATCTCTCAGAAGAAAACTGACAGTGATTTCAAAGCCTTGAAAACACAAGTCAAGGAAGTAGTCACTGAGAACTCTTTAATGAGTGATAGCCTTGTTAATCTGAGACATCAAGTTGATGAATTAGATAAACAATAGACTACTGTTAATGAGAAACTTCAAGAACCTGAATTAGTCAAAGTCAAGCTTGCAGGCTCAGAACACAAGTTGAACTTGATTCTTGGAGGAAGTTCAAAGTCAGTTTAGAAAACAGGTATTGGATACAATCCAAGATTTCTAAGAAAGAACAATACCAGATTTGTGAAAGCTAGAAACAAAACTTCTCCAAAATGCAAGTTATCTAAAGAGGGCTTTCAACATCAGGTTGTTTCCCTCCTAAGAAAAGTGTCATTTTTGCAACAAAATTGATCATGTTAAGATGACTTGTCCTTTCAGAAGAAGAGACCCTCACATAATGAGGAACAAATTCCCATTTCAACTTAAAGGACAAGTCAGACATATTTGGGTTCCTAAAGGGGTCAGACCACCTAACATGGTTGATCCTGAGTATGAGTCCAAATTCCAAACTTGGTCTAACAGCTGGGTAAGGCAGTGATTGGTGTTTGCATGTTGTCACCAATGTCAAAGAACAAAAGTGGTTTATAGACAGTGGTTGCTCAATGTTGGAATAGATGCCCTAGAGGCAATCTAGTTTAATATGAATTTATTTTGGCTAGAACATTCATTGTATTATTTATTGGATATTTAATATAATGAAGTCCTTAGATTTACAATTGTGTTGTTTGTCTTAAATATCCCTAGTCCAGTACAATGATTAATAGAACAATCATCTATAGACTAGTATGGGGTTGGATTGATATGGAGATATCATGATCCAACACATGGGTGTGCATTAAGGGTAATGGCGCACCGGATTGACCCATCTCCGAGAAGGCTATATACACGTTATGTTAATTCACAAGTGCTTCTCGTGGTGAAATGGTATTGTCATCCTTAGACTTGAAGTCGCTAGATATTCTAGTTGTGGATTATTGTGATTTTGGTAGCGTTAAACGCTACACCGTAACTGGGTAGTTATAAAGGCGTGTATCAGATACAATAAGAAGAAAGCTTAGAGATCGTAGTGGACGTAGATGGAATTTGTCTCTCCCACATAACGGGAGCAAATATCCTAGGCCACTCGAGGGATAGTGATTATAGAATGTCTGGCCAGACTCAAATAAATCAATATGGGATATTGATGTTATTTGCACGAATAAGGCTATTCCCATGGATCGAGAAACTATGGATTGGATATACGAGTGTGACTTGTATGTATCGTGTCCAATCCGGATATAGAGACAAAGGGATGAGACAATTACTTGTACAAGGTTTGTCGGATGACTATTCTATTAGTTGGCTAGAATGGATGTTTTGCTAGAAACCGCTCCATATTAGCAAATTGTTGCTACCAACTAGATATAATCTATGGGGTCACACGCTATATAGAGTTGAACTAGATTTTGGAATTAATTAATAGGATTAATTAATTAGAAGGATCACTTTGCAACACCTTGCAAACTTAGTAGGACTAATTTGCAAGGAAGGGACTAAACCGAATTCTAGTAGGACTAGAATGGGTCCTTTATGTAGTTGGAAAGGATTTTTTGGACTGTATAAAGGATGCTCCTTCCTTCCTTCCCACTTACGAGCCTTTAGTTCATAAATTATGTGGGAGAGAGCAAGCAAGCAAGAGGGACCCGTCTGCCCCCCTTGTCGCCGCCCCATCCCGTCGGCCCAAAAAAGGAGGCCGGCCCTCCTTGTTTCCTCATGTTGTGTGATTTCTTCTTCCTCTTCCTCCATTATGAGCTAGCACAAAGGAGAAGGAAGATCTAGATTTCAACTCTAGGCGTGGATCAACTATAGAGAACGTGAAACAATTCACGTTACAAGTCATCACAGGAGAAACCCTAAGGCGTGTAACTTGATTTCTTCCCTTACCATCGTTATGTCTCTTGTCCTGTGATCCTTGGAGGGTATTGCACGAATAATATTTTTTTTCCGCTGCGTATCCATGATCAAAACCCTACACTCAAGACACATGAGTGGAAAGAGATCTCTATTCTCAGAATTGAAGGAGCAATCTGAAGGTTCAATTACACTTGGTGTCAAAGGCAAATGCAATATTCTTGGTATTGCTAAAGTTGGTACATATACTAAAAATTCAATTTATGATGTATATCTAGTTGATGGCTTGAAATTTAACTGGCTTAGTGTATCTCAGCTTTGTGACAATGGCAATAAGGTTATCTTTGATAAAGAGAAGTGTGTGGTGCAAAATGAGAAATCAGACAATTGCATTCTCACAGCCTCTAGATCAAATAATGTTTGTACTTTTCAGACTAACAAAGTTGCAGGTGAAAGCTTGAAGTGTCTCAAGGCCTTGAAAGAAGATTCAAAGCTTTGGCACAGAAAGATTGGTCACATTAGCTTGCATACCTTGAACAACTTGATCTCCAAAGATCTGGTAAGAGGATTACCATCTATCAAGTTCAAAGATGATGATGTATGCAAAGCTTGTGCTCAGGGTAAGCAAACCAGAAGCTCATTCAATCCAAAGAAATTTGTAATTACTAATTACTTCATATGGATCTCTGTGGTACTATGAGGACACCAACTCCAATAGGTAAGAGGTATAAGTTAATTATTTTAGATGATTACTCTAAATATGCTTGGGTTATGTTTCTCAAATAAAAATCTGAAGCCCTCTCTGAATTTTCAAAGATTTGCAGAGAACTTCAAACCATGAAAAACCTACATATTGCTTCAATCAAAAGTGATCATCGTAGAGAGTTTGATCAATTAGAATTCGATTTATTCTGTGTTAAGCATGGTATCTCTCACAATTGATCTGCTCCTAGAACTCCTCAACAGAATGGAGTTGTTGAAAGAAAGAACAGGACTCTTGAAGATATGTCAATATTGATGCTTATAGAGAACAAGCTACCCAAAACACTATTGGGAAGAAGCTGTGAATACAGCAAATTACATTCTGAACAGGTGCTTGATCAGACCTATTATGAAAAAGACCCCCTATTAACTTTTCGAAGGGAGAAATCCAAACATGTCATACTTCAAATCCTTTGGCTGCACTTGTTTTGTGCACAATAATGATGAGGACAACTTGGGTAAGTTTGATGCAAGAAGTGATGAAGGTATATTTCTTGGTTACTCTCTTACTAGCAAAGCTTACAGAGTTTATAATAAAAGAACTTGAAGAAATTATCTATGTAATCTTTGATGAAAGCTATGATGGTTCTTTGAGTGAAAGTTTTACAGACTTGAATCTGAACAAGCATGAATCAGAAGAAGTAGCTGAGAACTCACTTGGTTTCAAGAAAGGCTCAGAAGAAAACATAAGCCATTTTCAGGACCTTGAAAACAAGACTCAAGGCCTTGAAAATAGAGATCAAAGCCTTGAAAAGGATGATCAAAAAGATATGAGTGATCAGGCTGCCACTTCAAGACCAGCAAAGCAATATAGAGAGCCTGAACCCTGGTCTCCAAGAAAGAGATTCAAATATCTTTCATCTCATCCAGCTGACAACATCATAACTGATCCAACCACTGGTACACAAACAAGAACACAGTTGAAGAATCTTTGTTCTTTTAATGATTTTATTTCTCTTGTAGAACCCAAAACTGTGAAGTAAGAATTACAAGAAGCAGATTGAATTATAGCTATGCAAAGTGAACTCAATGAATTTGAAAGAAACAAGGTGTGGAACTTAGTTACTCCACCAACAAACCAATTTGTTATTGGTACCAGATGGGTGTTCAGAAACAAACTAGATGAGAATGGCAAAGTGATCAGAAACAAATCCAGGTTAGTTGCTCAAGGTTACAAACAAGAAGAAGGTATTGATTATGAGGAAACTTTTGCTCCAGTTGCCAGGTTAGAAGCAATTATAATTTTACTTTCTTTTGTATCTTACAAAATAATGAAACTTTTTCAAATAAATGTGAAATGGGCATTTTTGAATGGTTACTTGCAAGAGGAAGTTTATGTTGCACAACCCCATGGTTTTGAAAGTGATAAGTTTCCAGATCATGTTTACAAACTTGACAAAGCTCTTTATGGTTTGAAACAAGCTCCAAGAGCTTGGTATGAAAGGTTGTCAAAGTTTTTGCTTGAAAATGATTTCAAAAGAGGATTGGTAGACATACCCTTTTCATAAAAACTCATGATAAATATTTACTTGTAGTTCAGATTTATGTTGATGATATCTTATTTGGAGCTACTAATGATCTATTATGAAAAGAATTCTCAAGTCTTATGAGCAGGGAATTTGAAATGAGCATGATGGGAGAGTTGAAATTCTTCCTTGGACTTCAAATACATCAGTTGAAGAAGGGAGTATTTCTACATCAAAGCAAGTACACTAGGGACTTGTTTAACAAGTACAACATGTCTCAATCTAAAGAGATCAAGAATCCCATGAGTTCAACACTGTCATTAGATAAAGATGAATCTGGTAAGAGTGTTAATGGGAAAGAGTATAGAGATGATGAATTTGCAGGTTACAAAGTTGATAGAAAAAACACTTCAGGAACTTGCCAATTCACTAGATCCTCTCTGATCAGTTGGCACTCCAAGAAACAAAACACAGTTGCTTCATCAACAGCTGAAGCTGAATATATATCTGCTGGAGCATGTTGTTCACAAGTGTTATGGATTGCTCAACAGTTGAGAGATCTTGGATTTGATTTCAGAAGCATACCTATCAAAAGTGACAACACTAGTGCAATATCAATTACAAAGAACCAGCTCAGCATTCAAGAACCAAGCACATTGATGTCAGACACCATTTCATCAGAGATCATCCTGAGAAAGGTGACATTGTTCTTGATTTGTTTCTACTAACATGCAACTTGCAGAAATCTTCACTAAACCATTTCCAGATGAAAAATTTTCAGCTCTAAGACTGGAATTGGGCATGTTAAATAAAGATGCATTGGTTTAGGGGGAGCATCAGGTAAGGAAGGTAAGCTATTATGTGTTTCAAAGACTTGAACAGATTTTCAAAGCCTTGAAAATCTTTTCAAAGCTTTGATTTTATGTGTTTCAGTTTAGCAATGTTTCAAGACCTTGAAATTATTTTCAAAGCCTTGAAAATAAGTCTGATAACTAGTTAGTCGATAATTATTGGATCATACAGTATTGAGTGCTATCTTTGTAGATATTTGCTCAATATTGCCCCTACCTTTTTGAATTTTTTTTTTGGCCAAGTATAGTATTAAATTATTTTATTTCCAACAGACTCAAAGATTTGAATCCTCTCCGATCATTACAAATCTTTTGAGATCAGAGAGATTGAAGTTTCCTTTTCAAACTCAGACTCTTTTAGTATTTATCTTCTTCTCTTCTCCTTCACTCCGTATCATTCCACCCTCTTTATATTCTTCTCACAAAGCCTAATGAGCACTAGAAGAGCCTCTGACAGAATCAAGATGGCTGGTGGCTCAAAACCCAGTACAGAGAAGAAGAGAAAGACACCAGTGGATGAGGATCAAGAAATTAGTGGAGATTCAAGTTCTAGAACTCCTAGTGCAGAAGCAATTGCAGAGCTTCCTCCACCCAAGAAGAAAGCCAAGAAGGATGCAACTCCCTCTTCAGACAATAATATGAAGAAGAAAGAGAAATCTTCAACAGAGAAGCAACCAGAAACTCGAGTTTCAAGTCCCAAGAAGTTGAAGAAAAGAAGAAGGCCACTCAAGCTGAAAAGGGAAAATGGAAGGTAACAGAGGAACAACTAGAAGACAATGTGGAAAGAGCCTTGAAGATCTACTCTAAGAACTCTGCTCCTGATGAATCTTGGTTCATCTCAAATACTTCCAAAGGTCATTGGTTTGATGGTTTTGCCTCTAGGTCTATTGCTTTATGTAGCTTGATCAGTTTGCCTATGTTGCTTGGAATGAATCTGAATTGCATTACTATGTTAAAGAAAATCTCTATGTGGTTCATGCACCCTCCTGATCTAACCTACCCAAGACTTACCAGATTCTTCTATCTCAACATAAAGCAACTCAAGAACTCTCCACACTTAGTAATCAAGACTAAAGTTAATGGTGTTACTATGGAACTGGATCATGCTGAGTTTTCAACTGTCCTAGGTTGTCCTAAGAGGTATGACACACAGAACCATCCTCCCAAAGGTGAAGTTTTGAAGTTAGCTAAAGAAGAATTCTTTCTACCCAACACTCCTGCCTCATCCAAACTGTTAACACACTCAGTGTTAAATGTTGAAGCCAAGGTTTTGTTCACCATTCTGATGAGATGTATCTTTCCAAGGGAACATTCTAAGGAGTTCATCACTGATAGAGTGCTCTACATTATGTATCTTATTATGCATGAATATGATATTGATCTTCAGAAGTATGTAATGGAACACATGCTGTTTAGCTAGACAGATCAGAGAAAGCATCCTTTGCCTTATGTAAACTTGCTCACTCTATTCTTCCAACACCTTGATATTCCAACTGAGTGTGAAGAATCTACCACTTCTTGAATGGGTTTTCTCAATGAGAAAGATTTTGAGAAGATTGGAGTAGTGAAGACCAAAAAAAAGTTTGGAAGTTGTTTTCAGATTTAACAGAAGAAGATCTAAATGCAAAGAAGTTTGTTAAGCCCAAGACCTTGACACCCACTTCAAGTCAGACCTCTCAGCCTCTTAATTTTTCCTCAATTATTCAAAGACTTGATGGTTTAGAAATGGACTCTAGTGAAATCAAAGAGAATCAGCATGGTTTTGAGACTGATCTCAAACAGGTGAAGCATGGTTGAGACCATCTTAAGAAGCATGACTGTGTTTGATGTCCCAGAAGATGAAGAAGGTCTAACAAAGGATGAATCTGACAAGAATTTGCCCAGTGAATAACCAAACCAGGAAGAGGCTGTTCAAGACAAAGGAAAGCAAGTGGAACAAACTGCTCAAGCAAGGGATGAAGCAGACAGTCCTGATTCAGATGTGCATCTGGTAAATATCAAGAAGAAGAAGAAGAAGAAGAAATATCCTAAGACAGTAAGTTGAGAAGCTACTACAAAAGTTGAAGCTGAAGTAGAAACTGCTAGGAAGGCTGCAGAAGCACAGGGTACACAAGAAGAACCAGACAATGGTGGAGATAGTGAGGAAGAAGAAGAAGATCAGGATGGAGAAGAAGACCCAACCCCATAAACTCTTCCATATTCTTTCTTTCGCACCTCTCTTTTTCAGCCTATTTTCTAAATTTTCCAAAGACTTTGATCCAACATTTTCTCATTCTTTTTTATGAAAGTCAAAAAGGGGGAGAAATCTTTAGTTTTTTTTTTTTTTTTTTTTTTTTTTTTTTTTTTTTTATCTTTTTGTCAGTAGGATTACTTGAACTTATGTGTTTTTATGGTTATGTATGCTATGGAATAAGTTGGATCTTTTTGGAACCAATGTGTTATTACTATTTGAACTGTATGCTAATCAGTTATTTTTTGCAGAAATAATGATTTAAACAGATTGAGGTTTTGTCTTTCATCAAGGGGGAGATTTTAAGTTCACAGGTTTCACAGGCTTGAAATAGCAAACCTGGAACAAGTTTTCAAAGCCTTGAATCAGGTTTCATAGGTTTGAAATAGCAGAGCTATTTCAAGGCCTTGAAACCGGATTCAAAGCCTTGAAACTTTGACCTGTATGCATATACTTAGGGGGAGTTTTTCTGAACTCTTCTGATTTGACTCTATCTCTCTCACCCTTATGCTTGATCGGCTATTATTTGATGATGAAAGACAAACTGTTTTGATATATTTAACATCGTTTAGTCTATTTGTTTGACTCAATTTTGCAGGGAAATATTATTTCATAGTTTACAGGATTGGTTTCCTAATCTGGATTTTGCAGGATAGGAAACGTGAAGAGAATGTGATTCTGTGATCAATCAGACACTCTTGACAGCTTCTCTGTTTGTTAAAAGACAAGTTCAGATCAATATCTCAGAAGATCATGATCAACTATCCGTTGGAGAACGCTGTTAATAGAGTCAAAGTTGTTGCCTACAAAACATGAAGGTTGTTGCTGAAAATAAGGGAAGATTTGCAGAGCCTTGAGCTATATAAATAGAGCTCATTTTTAAGCAACAAAAGAACACTCAACGGGCAAAAAGAGACACGTTTCAGGATTGACAAGCATCAAAGAAGCACATCACTCTTACAATTCATCTTACAGAAGATCACTGCATTCTTCACTGCAGTTTCATACTTTCAGTGTTCTTCTGACTTGTACTTTATTTGTAGATCATTCTTGTATTACTTCTAATATTTCATTCTAAAGGATTTTTCAAGATGAACAATAGAGAATTCTTTGTTAATCAGTTAGCTAGAGCAGGTACTAGATAGGTTAGAGAGAACCACAAGTTGTAACAGAGTAAGACAAATCTTTGTGCTTGAGATCTAGGGTTTAGCTTTTGATTAATATGAATTGAGTTGAAAATCCTACAGGGAAAAGATCCCTGGGGTAGAGACGTAGGCCCAAGTGGACTTAACTCTATAAATCCTGTGTCTCTTGCATTTACATTTTCATTTGCATACTTAGTTTTTGCAGGATTCAAACTAGTCTGCTTTCAAGGGTTTGAAACTCTTTTCAAGGCCTTGAAAAAGACTTGTCTGTTTTCATTCAAAATGTATTTAATTCCAAAGGCTTGAAACTGTTTTCAAGGCCTTGAAATTCATTGATCTTGAACTGAAACTCTTCTCTACTACATGTTTTGCAAAAATTTGGCATACTCTATTCAACCCCACCCCCCTTCTAGAGTATCTATACTGACTTTCTATTTGCATACTCCCATTACATTATTAAAAAAACTATAGATGATGCTTTCCAGACAGACAGATCACAGCCACGTGGCAGCAATCCAGCACACCTAGTTGTGCTCCATGTACACCGGATAACTACCCGAGCTTATCCACGTGGGGGCTGCGAGACAGGGCCCTCGCGTACCAACACGGGACTTGTAGGGACTTAGTGTTTTGGAGGCTAGGGTAAGGGCCATCACGTGTGTGCGACAACCAAGCTCGCGCGCGACCCCTTGTAACTGCTTTGAGAGACTTAATGGCCACGTCCTATAAACCCGGTGTGCACAAGAGAATCCGGCGGGGAGTACTCTGTGTACACTGTAAGTAGGGGATCGAAATAGCACAGGAAGAGTTGGGTTGTGTGTAGGGAGAGAGTAAGGCAGTAGTAATGTCTGAGAGAGAGACAGGGGTTTGGCAGAGCTTCCGCGTATGTCTGGTGTGTCCTCCTTTGTATGGAAAGGTTAACGTTCTATATATAACGGAGAATGTGACCGTTGTAGTGTGGTTAATGCGCCCATCAATGGCGGCTTAATTAGCTTAACCACAACGGCACGTTCGTCCTCATATATAGGGACCGTTACAGCACGTTATGCGCGGATACCGGAACCGTTATGGGGTTGACCGCGTTTGACCGGATTGACCGGGTTTATGGAGCTCGTGCCATAAATCTCTCAAAAGCAGTTACTAAAGGTCGCGCGCGGGCTTGGCTCGCACGCGACAGGACTTACTCTAGCCTCCAAACCACTAAGTCCCTACAAGTCCCGTGCAGTGGTATGCGAGGGACCTGTCTCGCAGCCCCCACATGGATCAGCGCGGCTGGTAATCCAGTGTGTGTGGAGCACAATATGGTGTGCTAGATGATTGCCACGTGGCCGAGATCTGTCAGTTCAGAAAGCAGTATCTACACCCGGCTTGACCTCATAACGGTCTCTGGTATTTACGGTCAGGTGCCTAACGATTCCTATATACACGGTTGAACATGCCGTTACAGGGGCTACCATTAAGCCGCCATTTATGGTGCATTAACCCCCTCACAACGGTCACTTCCCCACTATATATAGGATCGTTAGCCCTCCGTGGCGACAACCTAGTTTAACGCTCGTTCTACACGAGTTCTTCTAGACTTACCAAAGCTCTGCCATTAAGTTGTCTCTCTCTCTCTCTCACAGTTACCATTGCTTACCCTCTCCCTACACACAACTCTACATCTCTCTGTGATCTCATTCTCTACTTTAGGTGCACACTTGGATCTCTCTGAAGGATTTCCTTGCGCACAATTTGGTGAACCCGACGTGAAACACCCACTTTCAGAGCTTCAATTATGCGAAACTTACAGAAAGGTTTTCCGATGGAAACATTCGCGATGGTGATCGGTACCCTTCCAACGAGGAGACCTCAAGGGAAGAAGGACCACTTAACACCATTGTTAACACCAATGCTCGTGCTCAAACGGCTACTGGCAAAGGACCCTCTCTGGAGGCACTCCAAGCCATAATCCAGAGTCAAGCCCAGATTATGTAGGCTCAGTCTACCCAGATTGCCCAAATCATGGCGATCGTGTGAAGACTTGCCCAAAACACTGTTCCAGGGGTTTCAGTTACACCATCGACAGCTCAACTGCCTCCACCAGGGGCAACGACAACATCCATAGTACACACGTCTGTCGCCCAATCCTCTCCTTTCGGCGGCCCTGTGCTCCTGAAGCCGGAGCTCACGTTGAGTTCGTCTCTAATGACGGCAGGAAACCCTACTCCATACTCCGCATTGCCTTTTCACAGAAATGGAGCCCGAGGGAGCCATGCGCCCCCGCCTACACCTCCCTATGATCCAAGCATGCCCTACATCCCGGGCTTCGCAGCCTTGGAACAACAGATAGAAAACATCATTGCGAACCAGAGCTTTGCAGATAGCGTCATCCCGAAGGTTAACAACGCGACTCCCATTCCGCGGGACATTTACTTAATGCCCAACCCTGTCGGGTACAAGGCACCCAAGTGGGAGAAATTTGATGAAGTCAGCGGGAATGCGCACGAACACGTGATGCGATTCATTGACATGATGGGCCCACATGGAGTTGATACCAGACTGCTGATGCGCGAATTTCCTAAGTCTCTAAGGGCCGTCGCGTACAAATGGTACAGAACCGTGGAAGCAGGATCTGTCAAGACGTGGGAAGACACGGTGAAGAAGTTCTACACCAAATTCTTCCAAGTAGAAGAGAAAGTCACCACTATCCACCTCTCACGCATGTACCAAAGGCATGACGAAGAAGGAGTCACCTTCATCAAGAGGTTCAGGGCCAAATCCTTGGAATGCGTCGACGATGTCCTGGAAAGCCTAATGGTGGAAATATGCCTTCAAGGCATGCGTGATGAGTACAATGGTATTCTAATCAATTTGAATATGCCTACTTTTTCAAGATTGATTGAAAGCACCAAGAATGTTGAGCCCTTGGTGGAAAAGATGAAGAAGAGGAACGTCCATGACCTCGCACCTGCCGGGTCTAGCTTCAGGATCGAAAAATTCAACTACAAGCGAGGGCGAGATATTAACGTGCATATAGTGTCATCCTCCCGCAAGCAGCAGCGATCCACACCAAAGGAGGTGCAAACCTTACCGTTCTCAATTGACGACGCCATAACCCTCTACAAAAAAATGGCGGAGGGACGGAATGCTGCATGCGCTAGAGCATAGGCCAACAGGGGAGCAGCTGCGAGACCCCAGGTGGTGCAAATGCCACGGAAAGGTCACGCACCCCACAAGAGAGTGCAAAAAGCTCAGATGGTTGATAAATAGGCAAATCAATGAGGGGCAGCTAGTCGTTGATGAGCCGTCCAAAGACGTACGTGAAAACCCCTTGTCGTCTCATGCACAGGAGCCCAAGGGGAAGGAAATAGCCATGATTACGATCGTGGGCATTGAGGAGGTCGCATATGCAGAGGCCCCGGTGGTCGCAAAAATCCATGAGGGTGAGGGCTACCGCATCGACAACGAAGATTCGCGCGCTGAGCGGATGAAAAACTGTGTCAAGATTGTTAAGTTCTTCGATGAGATGAATTTCTCAATCGGCTGCAGGCATGAGATGATAAAAGCAATATCAATAGTGGCTGAGGATTATAGGGAAGAATTGGTCATCTCCAATGGGAAAGTCGTTAGGGCCACACGATCAAGTGGTCTGGTCATGACGTTCGACGAATCGGACAAAAAGACTGATGCCAATCATCGGAGGCCACTATACTTAACAGCCACTATCAACCACGTAGATTTCAAGGGAGCCTTTGTCGATGGTGGAGCCACGGTGAACGTGATTCCACTTAGCACCCTGGAGCTGGAAGGAATCTCACAAAGCAAGATCGTGAAGAGGCCTTCTCCATTGATGGGCTTTGGAAAAGACTCCAGAATGACTGTAGGATGGATTTGCTTGGGGATCTAGATTGGGCAGATTAGCTGTTCTGCCAAGTTCCACGTCATTGACGCCGACACGACTTACCACATGATCAATCGGTCGAGCATGGATACATCGTTTTGAGGCTGTACCTTCTACTGCACATCAGATGATAAAAGCCATTTGGAGATACAGAGTGGTCACAATACCGTCTTCTACGAACCCTTTCAAATTGAAAGAAGCACACTTTCCTGAAGTAGTGTGGTTCACAGAAATGGCAGACGAAGCTACCACAGCTCCGTTCCAACCAACCCCATTACCCATGTGGGGAGACATCCAGAACTAATCACTAGCTGGGTGATGATAATGCGAGAGGAACCGAAGGAGGAGCGGCCTATGCGGGAAGAAGCTCCCAAAGTAACTTACAGCAAGAAGAACGTTCATAACCTGAAGAGGGTTGTAGAACACAACAGCGAGGTTAAACAGGGGGGCATCTTTTAATCTAACGGGAGGAAGTGTTATCGCATTTGAAGGCGCACGGGGTCACCTTCGACCCGCCCCATCAAGAGTGGCCCTGGACAAATTTGTGAGCTAGTAGAGGCTCCGGGTGAGGACAAGAACCCGTTGTCAGAAGAAATCAAGGAGGCCCACGAATGCATGGAGGACCGCCCGACACCACAAAATCAAGGACTAAAAGAAGTATTCCTAAGCCCTGCTGAAAGAAGAAGCGGCCGGTCTTCTTGAGCGCGGAGCTCAGCCATGAGGAGGAACACGAGTTGGTTCAGCTGTTGAAAGAATACAAGGACGTATGGGGACTATGACGAGATGCCAGGGCTAGATCAAGGCATCACCATGCATCGGCTGGATTTTATTCCAGGCTCAAGGCCAGTCAAGCAAAGCGCAAGGAATTTACGGCTGAGATAAACGTCAAGATTAAAGAGGAGATCGTCAAGCTGTTGAACGCCAAATTCATCGAGTCTTGAAGAAGAACGGAAGCCTCCGTGTATGCGTCGAATTCAGGGACCTGAACAAATTTTGCCCAAAGGACGACTTCCCTTTGCCGAACATAGATCTTCTCATTGACTCCACCGCATGCCACGAAATGTTTAGCTTCATGGACGGGTTCAGTGGCTATAATCAAATCAAGATGGACCCAGAGGATGCAAAGAAGACAACATTCATCACACCCATGGGAGTCTTCAACTACACGGTCATGCTGTTCGGTCTAAAGAATGCAGGGGTCATGCATCAACGCGCTATGATGGCCTTATTCCACGACATGATGTATCAGGAAGCTGAGTTCTATGTGGATGATCTGGTGGTTAAATCAAAGCTAAAGCAGGGACAATTTAAATATTTAAGGAAAGTATTCGATAGATGCCGAGCCTTTCAATTAAAGATGAACCCTATGAAGTGTGCATTCGGAGTAACTTCCGGAAAGTTCTTAGGCTGCGTGATTCATAGACACGGGATAAAGCCTGACCCCGTGAAAATATTGGCGATCACTAGCTTACCTGCGCCACTGTCTCAAACAGCGTTGAAGGCATTCCTAGGGAAGTTATCATATATGAGAAGATTCATACCAGCAATTGCGGAGCTGACCTTTTGTTTCAGCAACTTGCTTAAGAAGAACGCGACGTTGTTATGGACAGAGGAACATCAAGCTGCGTTTGAAAAGTTGAAAAAGTTATTGGCATCTCCAAGAGTCATGATCGCGCCCCAACTAGGATCACCTTTGCTGCTGTATTTAACCTCAACAAGAGGTCTATTGTGGCGTTACTGGCTCAGGATTTTGAAGGGCAAGAGAGGCCGGTATACTACATCTCGCGCATGATCCAATCTGCGGAATCCAGATATACAGAAATTGAGCTCCACTACCTGGCCCTATTCTTCTCCATTGAAAATTTAAAACATTACTTTGCTTATCACAAAGCAGTGGTTGTAACAAAACACGACCCTATATGCTATTTGTTGGGGCACTCACCCCCCTCTGGAAGACTTGCAAAATGGTATATGACCATGTCCCAGTATGATATAAATATGCACGCGACCCAAGGCCATCAAGTCCCAGGCATTGGCGGACCTGCTAGCCCAGTTCCCGGATGCAAACTACGAGCTCGTTTCGGAAGAAATTGAGGGACCGGAGATATATGCAATCGATGACCAGTATTGGAAGTTGAATTTCGATGGATCTTCAACAAGAAAAGGATGAGGAGTTGGAGTAGTGCTGATCAAGCCCGACCAAGAGGTTATCCAAATATCAACCAAGCTGGACTTCGTAGTGACCAATAATGAGGCCGAATACGAAGCCCTAATCGCAGGACTGCTCGCAGCCAAGGCTCTGGAAGTACATAATCTCGTCATCATGGGAGACTCCAAGCTAATCGTCAAACAAGCCTCGGGGGAATATGAGTTAGAAAAGATCAACTTACTGAAATATAGGTCAATCGTGCAGAAGGTGGTTCAGAAGTTCGACTCTGTCAGATACGAGCACACGCCCAGATCGGATAATCGACATGCGGACGCGTTGGATACTCTAGGGTTAAAATTCAGCTCTGATAAATGCCCGGAAAAAATCTCCATCGAAGTCAAGACGACTCCGTCCTTGGTAAAAGACCTATGTGTAGAAGAGTCCCCTGAAGAAGCAGATTGGATAAAGCCCATCTTGCGCGCAATGGCTGACGGGACCAGCAAAGAAACTTGGGTTTCTATCAAGGGATTTTGCATACACGATGGCCTGCTATACTACAAAGGCCCTGGGGGAGTCTCATGCGATGCGTGTCAGAAGAGTAAGGTCGAGAAACCTTGGAAAAAATACACCAAAATTCGTGCGGAGATAATGAGATTTCTATTTACAGGAAAGCCCAACGATACGGGATCCATTGGCCACAAATGTCACACTTTGCTGCCATCATACAGAGCAGCTGTAAAAAATGCACGCTGATTAAAGACTCTCTAGAAATTTCCGCAGTCAAAGAGGGAGATTGGAGAAAGCCTATAATTGACTATTTACAAGAAGGGACTCTGCCTGCCAACAGGAAAGAGGCCGATAAGCTCAAGAGGAAAGCTACTCGATACGCCTTACAGGAAAATTTACTATGGCGAAAAGGACACAACGGGAACTTGCTCAGATGTCTGAACGGGCAAGAAACCCAGGAGGTCATGGAGATGTCTCACCAGGGAGGCGCAAAGCTGTGCAGACATCTATTAACAGTTGGATATTTCTGGCCAACCATGGAAACTGATTGCCGCGCGAAAGTCAGAAGATGCCAAAAATGTTAGTTTCATGGTAATCTAGTGCATGCCCCTACCGTTGACTTGCACGTGTTGGGGACTCCTTGGCCGTTCCATACTTGGTTGCTGGATTTCATCGGACCACTACGGCCCCCTTCCCGAGGGAACGAGTATATCCTGACAGGAACAGAGCAATTCACTAAATGGGTCGAGGCGATCCCACTCAAGACAGCAAATCCGGAAGCCGTGGTCAAATTCACACAGGAAAACATCATCCATCACTTTGGTATCCCTAATACCATTCTGTCCGAAAATGGAACTCCTTTTGTCAATCTCCAGGTGGCCGCAAATTTAATGAAGTATAACATAAGGCAAATCTGTTCAACGCCCTATTATCCAAAAGTAAATGGACAAGCAGAGGACACCAACAAAACGTTGCTCCGAATATTGAGCAAAACGGTCGCTGACGATCACAAAAGATGGGCGGATTCGTTAGGAATGGCGCTTTGGGCGTATCGCACATCACCCAGGACTCCCACATGAACCTCCCCATTCTTACTATGTTATGGGGCTGAGGCAGTTTTCCCTCCTGAAGTCAAGGTGAATTCAGCAAGACTGGCTTTCAGCGCATTATATGACAACGACCGTGATCATGATCTCATCCTGCTGGAAGAAAGACGCGAGAAAGCTGCTAGAACAAACGCCAAGTATAAAGAAAGGATCTCGCGCGCCTACAACAAAAAGGTCCAACATAGGGACTTTGCAGTAGGGGACCTAGTCTTGCGAGCTTCCGATCATTGCATGCGCAAAGCAGCCCACCCCAAGTTTACGGCTAACTGGGAAGGACCCTTCGAGGTCAAGGAAGTCTTCGATAGCGGTTATTGCAACATTCTACGCTGCAACGGGACTGCCACTACTCCAACCCCGATCAATATGTGATGGCTGAAAAATTACTATCCCTAGCTCCCTCTTCACGTTGCTTAACACTTGCACTGTACATTTTCTTACTAAAATCCTCCCATATGGGGATTTATATAATAATAATAAATCTCCCATATGAGAGTTCTTTTATCAATTGCAAAATCTCGTTTTATCATTTTGCTGACCGCAATACAAGTGTAAGCCTATCCATTCAGATAGCATCTAAAAGCATTATTAAGAAAGCCTGTCTCATATGATAGCAACAAAAACGCGAACGTAAGCCTATCTCATATGGTAGCAGTACTGCAAACTCAAAGCCTATATGTCCAGATAGCAGCCAAACGAGAACGTAAGCCTATTTCATATGGTAGCAGTACTCCAAACTCAAAGCCTATATGTCTAGATAGCAGCCAACCGCGACTAAATCCTATCTCATATGATAGCAAAAACAAATTCAAAAGCCTGTCTGTCAAGATAGCCATGGGCTCACAAGCCTCAGCCTAATGGCGGAAAATTATACTTATCCGTAAAAAAGCAATCACATACAGCCTCGCATTCATGTAATCAAAAGCATGAACCAATAAAAAGCATATATTTCAAAATACGCGAAAACCGGCACGCGCAAAAACAGGACAGATGCTCAAGCAATCCAAGGATTGTGGCCACAAGGGGCGCAAGAAAATTTACAACAGAGTTCGAGAGAGCGATGCTAAAATTTCAATCCTCAAAGAGATCCTTCAAAAGGGAATCCCCTGCTGCCAACCCGATGTTATTGGCAGTCAGTTTCCCCAAGCGAGCCTTGTCATCCGCATGGCGTTTAGTAGCTGCCTCGAATTCTCTGGCCATCCGCTCCAACACTGCCTTGCGTGCGTCAAGAGTGGCTTTGTCCTCCCTATAGGCAGCATACTCGGACCTGAGTTGCGCAGAATTACAAACTTTTATCAACCTCTCCACAAGGAAATCCAAATCCAAACACCCTGCTGCGATCTGCTGAAACTCTTCTGCGCTAGCAAGGAGGGCCTGAGCGCTGTCAACCGTGGTGCTCACGGGCGTAGTTCCATGAACTCTTTCCAAAAGAGAAACCATCTTTCTGAAGAGTTCACATCTGTCTTTTGGGGCTAGTTCCGGCACTCTAGCGAATGCACTGGGTAAAGACACGCGCACTCTCATTATCCACTCGAGGCAAGCTTGGTAGATACCTATAAGCACGGAAACAAAAGAAGGGCACTCAGCAAAAACATGGATCAGAAACTAAGTAGAACGGTGCGTCGCGCCTGGATGACTCAGTCCTTTTGACATTCTAACTAATAGAGAGGTTATGCCCAACTAAAACACGAGGGACAACATGCTCACCCAACTCAGCATCATGATTGGGGGGCATAGGCTCTCCAGCATTTTCACCAAGGAGCGTGTCTTCCACAGCCGTCGCATTTGCTTCCCACCCAACATCTTCTTCATCAAATGTGTATTGTTGGGGTGGCAGGAGTAGCATCAAGTTCTTTCCTTTGGACCTTTTCATCCCGTTCATCAACGAACTCGAGATGCTCCCCACTGGAAAAACCTTAAACCATGGGAGTTCTTTTTATTATAGTCTGCCATGTAGAACCTGCATCAGAAACGAGGGGAAATTCTTCTGTATCTTCCTCATCAGAGTTATTCCCTGCAGCAGAATAAGAATAATATTTCAGGAGTCATGAAATATCGGCTCCAGGGAAAAGAAAGAAATGAGTAGTACCACTCCTCTTAAAAACTGTATTGACGGCAGACTGCTTGATGAATTCCATTCGAGAACGCTTCGATTGCTGAGAAACTATGTCGCTAGCCTCGGGTTCGTCACTAGTTCTCATTCTCGTCGATCTTTCGTCAATTGAAGTCAGAAAGGCTTCTAATGCATCAGAAACCAGCTGCCGGACTTCAGGAGTCATAGGCCTGGCTGGGTCAATGCGACTGTCAGGTACGAAGGACTTTCTTAAGATTGCCTTCTCCTCGCGCAAGCAGTCGATAAAACTAGTGCTACGATCTCCAGAGGCGAAGCGCCTCAAACAACATTGATACAAAGAAAAGTGCAAAAGTTAGGTGTAGCACATGAAAACATGAAGACAAGGGAAGGAGGCGCGAGCATACCTGGATGAAGGAGTCCACATACTTTACTTTGGCTGTAAAAGATTTTTGCTTAATAACGTCAATCTTTTCTTCGAGAACGAATTGAGCACACAAATCTCGATCTTTAGCCAACAAAGTGTAAAAGCCGTAACGCGAATCATCATGACTACGGGTTGTCTTAACAGATACTCCTTTGTTGAGAGTGCTGGCGCCTTGCTGGGTTGGAAAAGAGCATGACCAGGACCGTTTTGAAATTTGATATGGCGATGGATTTGAAAATTCCAGAAATCAAACCAGCCGGGAGTATTTTTACCTCTTCTGCTACGTGACAGTTGAATCAGAGGGAGTTCAGTCAGGAGAAGGGGAGTGCCCCGGTCATATATAACACTGTCATAACAATTCTTGACAATAGAATCGGTCCACAACGGAGGGGCGACAGCCTCATACCCGAACTAGGGGCTCACGCGAACAGATTCATGGAAGACGGTGAGCTGCTCATAACTGGAAGTCTCGGGGCCAGGCACGTATTCAGGCAAAGCGGGTAGATATCCCTTTCGAACCCAGTTAACGAACCTACTAAAGACCCAATCTCTTTTATTAATGTGATCAGCGGTGATTTCGTGGTCATCCTCCGGGTAGAAATCCTCCCAGAAATTCATGTTTTTATCCTCCATTCGAGTAACGTAAGGACAAGGATGGAAGTAACGAGCGTCGTCGCATATGAGGGAAAAGGTGTGTTGGGGAGATTTTATTTTGTACCAACGCCATGATCGAGGGGAGATAAAAATCCGTGTGGCATTGGGCGCATTCCATAAGTCTACGTCGACAGGGTTTGGAGCGTACGCAGGCCATCTTTCGAAAACCCACATAGATAAAAATGCAGTATTGACAAAAGTAGTGACATCAAATCTTCCCTGCGACTGCTCGGCGTGCTCCATAGCTAAATCTAGACGATAGTACAGGGAGCCTAATACAAGAGGCCCTAAAGCTACTTTCTGTCCAAGTGACAGTCTCACAGCAAGTGCGAGTACATGGGTAAAAAATCCGTCGCGGGGAGACCCATCTATCAGGGTAGCGTGATAACCACACACAGAGAAACCCACATAGGGTAAAATTAAGACCTTTGCCGTCAACACTGACAACAGGTTCAGAATCCTTGTCCCGCCACTCACGAGCCAAGTGTGGTTTGACATAATCTTTGAAGAAATACATCACCCACTTTGACCAGATGTTCTTCGGACTAGAGGACACATATGCAAATTCCTTACTAGGTTCGGTCTCACCTGTTTTCCATAGCGAAGTAGCTTTCTTCAAGTATGCTATACAGACTTTTATATCCTCGAATAATTGAAGCTTTTGTGGATCAGTCAAAGGGGCCAGGGGATCAATGACCCCCATACTTGGAAGATTCAGCAAAACTTTCGTATCTTCCAAGGTGGGAGCGGCTTCAAAATCAGAAAAATGAAAGGTGTGCGTCTTTTTGGAATATCTGGAAAATAGTGTCTGTAGCATGACATTATCAACTCTGACATGGAGTCCCTTTGTGGCGCGGACAGCGTGAAAGATGTTGGAACGTTTCAACTCCCTCGCGTAATTAATAAGAATGTATTATGTCCATTCTTCCATCCAATCAAGCCCCTCCATAAAGGCTTGGGGGAGAATATCAGTAAAGCCGTACAAACCATCTTCGATGCCAAGCCTTTGTACATCTTGAGCGTTGGTCACATCCCAGTCAGAGCTTGCGGGCTCAGGCACAAGTTGTAGGGCGTCATCTATCGGAGATTCTGGGAGAGTGGTTTCCTTAATAGTGGCTACGTAAAAATCATCACCACCCAAATATGGGGCCTTGTACAAAAGTTCCCTGGGAAGTTCCGGCACCTCGACAGATTCTTTGTTTAATTTCTTGGGAGCCATTGATGGGAATACAAGATAAACAAATTACAACCCGATTGCATGCAAGAGGAAAGGAGAAAAGAGGGGAGAAGAGTATCTGCGAAATTCTACCACAAATTTCAAAATTGACAAACAGCTAATCACTCACCTTGCTGACGATTGAGCGCTTGAACTGTTTGGGAAAATGTGCTGACAATCTGATCAAGAACTTGGTCGAAAGTTTCTGCTTCTTGCTGAGGATTCTCTCTCTGATGCATAAGAACTCAGAAGCAACAACAATGGAAAATTTCTAACTGGAGGAAGCAAAGGCTTTAAATAGCCTTCAGATTGAAGAGTCGTGACTGCTGAAGTCTGCTGATTCAGCAACGCTTCGGTATCCGGCGAGATTGGCGACCCATGAAATCCTTCTTAGTTATTCTTTCCTCGAAAATAGGAAAAAAAATTGTGGATGGCGTCTGATTAGCTTCACAGTGCCCACGCTTCGTCAGAAATAAAACGAAGCTTCTTAACCATAGGCAATCATGGCTATGACTGGGGGCTAGGGATTTGAATCTGAATTCAAAATTCAAAGAATCTGTGTGGAACCCACGCACAGCTGATTTTACGTGACTACACAACGGACGCACGCGTGACATTCGCGTAAAAGGGGGCTAATATAGATGGTGCTTTCCAGACAGACAGATCACAGCCACGTGGCAACAATATAGCACACCTAGCTGTGCTCCATGTACACCGGATAACTACCCATGCTTATCCACGTGGGGGCTGCGAGACAGGGCCCTCGCGTACCAACACGGGACTTGTATGGACTTAGTGGTTTGGAGGCTAGGGTAAGTGTAACACCTCATCTAATTCCTAGGGGTAAGACAGTAATTTGGGAGGTAAAATAAAATTTCAAATAATAAGTTGGTAAACTTATCGTGTTTTATTAATTGAGAATTTTGGGTAAGATTTTAGAAAGATGTTAGGCTAGAACTTATAATTTAATTCGCGAATATTTCTCTAATTTTAACAAATAGTAACCGCGTGTGCGACCACCGCGAAGGTTGGTGTGTGAGCCACACTCAATTACCCTAGTAGCTGATGCTCCAACTATACCCAATTATTTCCAAAATTTCCTATTTTATTTACCAGTTTTGTTTCTTCATCACCTTCTTCTTGCTTTGTCTTCACGACAAAACAACCATCACCGCCTCCACTCTACACCGCCTTCCCACACCACCTCTCTCCCTCTATTTAAGCTTCAATTTTCCTCCTGGCAGCCACACTGAGCAGCAGCCACCCTCACTAGTCATCACCATCTCCACCATCTTCTCCAGCATCACCACTGTGCTCCACATCACCGCCAACATCACGACCACCTCTTCACCATCACTGCAACCCATCTCTTTCTCTCTCTTTATCTCTGTACCAGCTCACAGTGAGCAACACCAAAGGCAAGGGAACCGGAGGTAGACGCCACGAAGACCACCACCACCACTACCGTGGTTCTCGTCGGAAAAATCACCGAGGAGGAGAAGACCCACCTCTGTCTCCCTTTCCCTCTCGTTTCTCTATCACTCCCCACTCTTCCACGAACTAAAAGAAGAAGAAAAAGGGGATAGCAGCAGCAACCCAGCTGCTGCAACAGAGCCACCGTTGCCGCCGGTAGCCACCATTGTTACTGGCGAAGATTTTTTCCCAGGCCACCAAAGTACACTCACCTTCTGTAATTTGTTCCAATCTCTTTCTAGATGCGCAAGGAAGCTCTAAGAGCTTGAATCCAGCGCCAAGAACCACCGGAAAGCCACCGTCGGCCACACCCACCGTGAGCTCCGACGAGACTTCGACCCGGCTCAAATCCTCGTCGATTCTTGCGTTTCTTCGACTGGGTACTCTCTAAATCTCTCCTTAATTTGATTTATGTAATCAAAAACTTGTCTTGAGGCCTTGACTCATGTTTTGTTCGGATCAAATTGCTATGTTCTTGTTTGGGGTCTTTTATGTAGTTTCTGAAAACTAGGGGGGTGATATGTGGGGCATATGAATATGTTTATGGTAGATAGGGGCATTTTGATCATTGTAGCATAACTTGGGGTATTTATTGACATTTAGCAAACTATTTACATAAAAAAATAAAACAAAAAATAGATTTTTGGGTTTAAATCAATTTCAACAATTTCTAACTGCCTGTTTAATTGAATTAAGGTACAATTTGACATTTAATTAACACGAGTAAAAATTATTGTTAGTCAACTAGGATTTGATCTCCTGGAGATAAACAAGCTAGAAATATGTTCCAAAAATATTTCCGATTGGTTTGAATAAATATTTTCTCTGAGTAAATTATTTGAAAGAGCTTCTTGGTTACTTGAAAATACATAGGTTGGTTAATACATGTTGTCACGGGGGAAAAATGGATCAGCAGTGTAAAAGTGAACTAAGTAATTTAAGACTCGTTAGACTTATAGAAATTCATAATTGCTTTCTTATAGATAATTTGTGACTAAATAAGGAACTGGGGTTTGATGGTAAAAATCCCGTAGTCGAGGACTACAATATTAAAATTCGGAACATGCTATCTACTGATATGGGATTACCTGCTCAGCGTTGCGTGCCTAGCCTCTTTTTGTGCCACAGTATAATTTTACAACTTGTCTCAAAAGAACTTTATGACTTCCATGCTCTGCCTGAGATTTGTTCACGTATGAGATATTCAATTTGAAACTGTCGCACGATGGATAATAATGTGCAATAACGTAAGGTGAAAAGATTAGTACGGGAGAAGTGGATTATTATTGTCGGCACTGGACCGACCTGTGATTATTATTGTCGGTACTGAACCGGCCTGTGATTATTATTGTCGGTACTGAACCGGCATGTGAGTATTATTGTCGGCACTGGACCGGCATGTGATCATTATTGTCGGCACTGGATCGGCCTGTGATTATTATTGTCGGTACTGGACCGACATGTGATTAATATTGTCGGTACTGAACCGATATATGATTATTATTGTCGGTACTGAACCGGTATGTGATCATTATCGTCGGCACTGGACCGGCCTGTGATTATTATTGTCGGTACTGGACCGACCTGTGATTATTATTGTCGGTACTGAACCGACCTGTGATTATTATTGTCGGTACTGAACCGGCCTGTGATCATTATTGTCGTGATGGCTTTGATCATTCGGCCTGTGTTAAAATGGGAATTGCTTGATCTAAGAAGTATAAACGAAAATCGAATTGCAGAAACTCATTGGGAATTTCAGACCCATATATTAATTTTTGAAGGAAATACTAGTTTCTGAAAGTTTTCCGAACAGGAGGAAAGAACTTGAGAGTGTCACTTCCCTGGCTTTTACTTATGTCAAGTTATATTTTAAATTTGAAATTTGTCTCGTATGGATTTTATACGTTTGTTATTACTTGTTAAGTATTTCATTGATAATTTGAAAACTGCGGTTCCTGTTTCCTTCCCACCGCAGGTTTGGAAGCTGAAGACTAAGGGGCAGCGGGGTACGGGACTCACTTAGAAGGATATCGTCACGAATTGAATCTAGTGTGGCTAGCTAAGAATAATGTAGTACTTTTGATAACGCTCGTGTAATATCTAGAAACGTTTGTGATGTTTAATATTATGTAATAAATAAATATTTTGGGATGTTATGCTTTTGATCTCCGCCGTTACGTTTAGCATCGCCCTCTCGGTCTTGTCCGAGCCGGATAAGGGGGTCGTTGCAGTAAGGCCCGTCGCGCGCGTGCGACAACCAAGCTCGCGCGCGACCCTTTGTAACTGCTTTGAGAGACTTAATGGCCACGTCCTATAAACCCGGCTTTACCTCATAACGGTCTCCGGTATGTACGGTCAGGTGCCTAACGGTTCCTATATACATGGTCGAACGTGTCGTTACAGGGGCTACCATTAAGCCGCCATTTATGGTGAATTAACCCCCTCACAAATGTCACTTCCCCACTATATATAGGATCTTAGCCCTCCGTGGCGAAAACCTAGTTCAACGCTAGTTCTACACGATTTCTTCTGGACTTACCGAAGTCGTGCCATTAAGTTGTCTCTCTCTCTCTCTCACAGGTACCATTGCCTAGCCTCTCCCTACACAGAACTCTACATCTCTCTGTGATCTCATTCTCTACTTGAGGTGCACACTTGGATCTCTCCGAAGGATTTCTTTGCGCACAAAGACAAATTAGTTAAAACGTATAAATGGTAAGATATTGTTATGTTTTAAAATATCTCTTTCATTTAAGTAACTATTTCAAAATCCAGTTTTATTTTGGATAATTTTTTTGAAATGTATCTTAGATATAAAAGAACATGTCTTTATTTAATTAATTATTAATCATCTATTAACATAAACAACATTATTTTATATAAATTTATCTTCAAAATTTATCTGAAGAAATCAAATACTCCCTCCATCCCACGCGATTGGTTAAAATGTTAATCGGGTATTGTTTGGGCCTAGGGATTTGGTTAGTCAAACAAGACAATAATTTGACAATTTTTACATGGTCTTGTAGAGTAAACTAGCCTCTACAAGATCATGCAAAAATTATCAAATTTGTTTGACTAACCAAATTGCTAGGCCCAAATAATACTTGATTAACATTTTAACCAATCGCGTGGGACGGAAGGAGTATAAATCAAATAATATATTTATATTAATTATCAAAAAAATAATATATTTATATTTACCCTGCGGTCACGGGTGAGTCAAGTGATATATTATAAGTGTCCCACGGGCACGGGTCATTTGCTAGTGTGTGTATGTGTGTGTGTGTGTGTGTGTGTGTCTATATATATATATATATATATATATATATATATATATATATATATATATATATATATATACCAAAAAAAACTTTTGTGGGTTTTTCTCTCTAAAAGAAAAACTTTTGTGGGACACTGTTTGAAAAGCATTTCAAAATTGGTCCTCGCAAACTGATTAACAATAATATAAAAATAAAATAACTATGGAAGAAAATTGTTGAAAATCAAGAACAAACAAATAAGAAGATGAAGAAGCCCTTAAATTTGTTCTTCGCATCATCATCATTTTCTTCTTCTCTTCAATTTATTGATTAAAATTACAAAGAGGTCCTTAAATTTGTTAATTTGTTCAACGGTGTTGCCAATTTGGGTTTATTTGGTCGCCATCACTAAAAAATGTGTGTGTGGGTTGGGGGGTATTTTAAAGTGTTTAAACTTTAGTGTTACAGAAGACATATTACATGTACATAGGTTTAATGTGAATAATCCAAAATAGAATGAAAGTGTTAGCATTTGGTGCGCCTATGTGGGGTGCACAATGAAATTATCCTAATCTTATGGGGTTAGGTGAGACAAGCTCAAACCTTATGGGGTTAGTGGCAAGGACATAAACCCTAGGGGGTAATGTTGCAATTGGGTATAAGTATGTCTATATAAGGAGACAGCCTCCTACACATTATTATGCTAGAGACATAATAATAATACACTACTGTAGAGATCATGTGTTGATCATAATACAGTAAACCCTAGACTCTCTCTCTAACTAGCCTCCATTGGTGGAACTTGGTGTGGATCAGAGCTTTCGTCCTAGTGATTCGAGCCAGACTGTGGGAGCAAGGTGGGCACGTGAAAGCAAGCATCCTACGATCATCCGATGTGCTTAGGAGCTAAGGAAGACAAGGTAAACACATGAATCTTCCGCTATAATTCATGTTGTAGATCTGTATGTGATAGATCATGTTCGTCCTTCATTGGTATCAGAGCCTTATGCATATTTTTCGTGCCTCGTTATGCGTACCTGAATCAGTTTAGAAAATCGTGTTTCTGAAAATTCATAATCTGTTAGTGAAACCTATATGGTTAGATAGGATTTTTCACGAGGATACCAGAAATATAAATTTTGTAATTTTTAGACGAACAGAGAATTAGTTATGTATATTTTAAGATTCGGAACAATATAAATCTGGACTGTTTGATCTGAGCTGTAAAAAGATTTTTTCAAAAGGTGTTAAAATTGACTTTTGAACACATAATCGGAATCAGGGTGAAAAGACGAGTCCACTAATATAAGGATCGCCGGAAACGGAGGCCGGGAAGGCGGCGCGTGGGCCTCACGCGCCACCGACAGAGCCTCCACGCGCGGCCACGCGCTGCACGCGCCAAAGGGCGGCGGCGGACTGCTGACGTGGCAGGTGACGTGGTGGTGCCACGTCAGCACTAGGGCTGATGTGGCGCTGACGTGGCAGATGATGTGGAGGGGTGACGTGGCAGCTAACGTCGGCATAGGGCTGGAGTGGCATGCCAACGTGGCACTCGGCCGACGTCGGCGCGTAACGGAGGCAGACGCACCCACGCGCGGCGGCGCGTGTTGGCGCTTGCGCCCTCCTCCGGGCACCATTTTTTGCCAAGTTTTTTTCTACAAGCTCAAAATTGAATTTCCTATTTTCTGGGATTTTTTCATAATTTTTGGAAAAACTGAAAATTTTATTATTTTCTAGATTAATTAATTAGTGTTTTAGCACACTTCCCGAGGCAATTAGACGTCATTAAACACACTGTTTTGAGCCCAAATTTTTTCAGGAGACTTATGACTTTTTTCCTACCTTATAAGATAGGAGGTGAGATCCTAGGTAGTTGGGAGCATTTTTCGATCTTGTTAGTTGATTGATTTATTGCTTAATAATTTCCAGTAATTATTATTTAATTCTAGAAATTTCCAGAAAATTTCTGTATGTTTATTTTATTTTTATACATGCTGTTGTGGGTTGAATGGATGTGTTTGATGCATGGATGTGGCTTAGATGTTTTTATATTTGGTTTTGGTTTTGAATATGTAATCAATTAAAATACGGCCTGCGTGTCGTGCCTCTCTACATACTCTAGTGTCTTCTCTTCTCATCTAAATCGCCTATTAGAGGTTACTTCTGATTAGAAATAAGATAGTTAGTGAAGATTGAAGACTAGAAGCTTCAAGAGAGGTGGTCAAACCAAAAGCTATGGCGCGAGGTGCATGGAGCAAAAAAAAGACGAACAAGGAAGCTTCAAGGAGCACTCGAGATAGGCGAGATCCATGAGGCGTGAAGTTCAAGACTTGCTCAAGACGTACTCTCAATAGTGGGAGTGCACCTTAGGGGCCACATCCATTGCATATTTATTTATGCTTGTGCTTGTTTTATGTTATAACTGCGTGTGATTGGATATAACTGTATAACCTCGCATGCTAAAGAACTAAAACAAAAGAGCTCACATTATACATGATTGAAACTAATAGGGAATCATAAGTGACGATATCTGATTCCTAGAATTGCTACTAGGTTTTGGTGGAGTCCTTATGATGAACTACTAAATTTTAATCATGTATCATGTTATTTCGGAGCTAAGTAAATGCTAGTATTAATTTCCTATGCAATGTCTCAATATCAATCGTGTCTAAATCGAAACTTTAAAGGCTAAAACGATGACAACAAACGATATGACAAGTCCTCGTACTATGTAACCAATCGTTGGACATAGGTTGTCGAAATACCTACAAGTATGGTCGAACCTGTGATGAATAGTTGTCACAGCAGCACATGAACATTATCTTTAGGCTAACCAATAGTGGGAGGCAGTCAAGATAATGTCATAGAGCATGCTATGCCAAGGTGGGGAAATGACCTCATCAGCAAGTTCAAGACCACTTTGAGATTCAAAGATTGTAGGAATGAGCCAAAGAAGAATCTTGGATCCACCTTAGCCACTTGCCTCATCAAAATTGTGAGTAGTGACTCATAAATCCCGCCTTAAACTATCAAAATCAAATCATAAAAAAAAATTGGCACTCGACTATAGTATCTGATATTAGTACTCAACTATAGCATCTGAGATTTATGCCGTTTATGATGCGAAGTTTAAGCTATACGATTAGCAATTTGATGCTATCTCTGCCACGTTTCATGAAAATGACATGAAAACGTTATATGACACACTTTGAGAGTGTCAAGATGCTTGGATAAGAACAAATATCGCTTCGTTCTAGGATCTAAGCAACCAAGTGTTTGCTAAGAATACTATTTCAACATACTTTTGAAGTCTAACCAATATATGATTGCTAAAAGGCTGTGAATGAAGTGCGATCGGCAGATTTAGTCCCTACCCCGGTATTAGGACCGTGAGGAACAGGTGGGGGAAAGGATAATTGAATGAGGGTGCAATATCGGTACATGACCATTAGCCCAAGATTGGCAAACGCAAAGGAGGAAAAAGATGGTTTTCTAAGATTAGAAGGCCAGACCTGGCACTAACATCTCTTCTAAGGATCGGCAAGATTATCTTTGAGGGAGTAGCGACCAAAAGATGTTTTGGTCACAGTTTTACTTTGGAATTGGTCATGTTATGATTATGCACTCTTGAATTCTAGCATAAGAGACGCCTCATAATCTTTAGATTACACCTTTAGGGCTGTGACTTAAGATTCTGATATGTGGCGTGCTAGATTGAGACACACTATGTCAGGAAAGGATGTTCAGGCTAGCTAAGGTAGGCCTGCTTGGAATATGCCCAAGGTACCCTTACCTGTGTGTGATTCTTGCCTTACATGAAAGGCGAAAGGAAAACCATCCTGTAAAGCAGTAAGGATTATTGAGTCTTTACAAATAATTCATTTTGTTGCATTTGTGTTCCATTAAATTTTAATAGCTAAGACATGGTGCTTACTGTTCCATCGCATTTGTAGATTATTGTACGCATCTCAACTATGTGTGCTTGGGCCACATAAGTCTGAGGCACAAGGGTGCTTCAGACAGGTATCTACAAAAGGTAGAAGACAGTCTGGACAAAAGGATATCTCCTTAGCCAGAATGAGACTGCGAATATCTATCTTAGCAAGAGCTATGTGATGGAAAGGAGTAGTAAGGCAGTTGTGCATTTCCCGCACTCCGCAGCAGGATGCTGTAGCAGAAAGGAGGAGTAGGATACTGCCTGAAGATGGTTTGATGTATGATAGCACGTTCAAAGTACATGTTCCCTGTCTTGATCAGACTCTTTGTTAAAACGGCTGTCGATGTACTCAACCAAATACCCACCAAGTCTGTAGCCACTACGCCTACGAGATGTGGACCAAAAGGCAACCTATGTGAGGTCACCTTAGGCCATAGGGATCGGTAGCTTATGAGTTAACTAAATTTTCCTAGTCAGGGAGAAGAACGTGGAGATGGTATTCTCTACGAGTAAGAGGAACCACTAGATGACACTCAATTCACCACTACTCAAGAGAAATTTGTTCCTATGGATATTGAGAACAGTGGGAGTGCCTTACCTAATGAGCAGCCTATCGTATATGACGATAATGATGAAAAAGAATCATTTTGTGTAGGAGCGCTCTTTGGAGCGTACCCCTTCGACGATTTGACATCGAAGGGGAAGACATGATAGTCACCACGCAAGAAGATTAACCTAGGATATCGCCCCAGGATATTTCATCACCTGACAAGAAGGAATTTAGACCCTAGATGGAAGAAATGTATCTTCATGGAGTAACATATCTTCCCATACTATTTGGAGTACTCTGGGGGGGTTGCGTATTCGAAACGCGATAGCCAATTAGTAGTGTAACGCAAATGGATTCACAAAATGTATGTTTTCTCTTAGGAGATCCCCATAGTTAAGGGAATGTTCGTAGAGATGATGATCTCCGCGAGCATGGAGGAACTGCTAGAAAATACCCTGTTCCTTAGTCCATTATGAGGAATTAGTCCCTCAAGGATCCTTCGGACAGTGGGAGTGACTTTCTAAGCGAGGTGCCCATCCATAGGGGTGAGAGCAAATTATGATCCTCCTATGCAAAGGAATTGCTCATAGGAGCATGCCCCATCGACTGTTTGAGATCGAAGGGATGATCTTAAGGATCACCTTGCATAAACGATAGGATAGAATACTATGCCTTATCGTTCCCTAATTATGAAGAATGAAAAGTAGCCTTTACAGAAAAAGTTAGAGTCTGTAAAGGACCAACCAAGTTTAAGACTAGGTTGACTTTTCCGACTGGATATCAGGCTATTGGAAATGAGTGGATTTCCAAGGTCAGTCAGAGTGACACAGACGGAAGCATAGAAAGGCATACGACTTGAAAATATATTTGTAATAGTTGTGATGATGGAAATAAGGCTCCATTCTCGATAAATGTGACGATTGAATTTCTCAATGGAGAAATCAGAGAGGTGATCTGTATGACTCGACCACAGGGTTTCGAGATGTATGATCGAATGCAAAAATAAGTGCAAGCTAATTAAGTCCATGTATGATCTTAATTATTCCTCTAAGTCAGCAGTATTTTATCAATGGATGAAAAATCGCTGCATACCACTCTCAGTAGTATAGAGTAGATGATCATGTCACTTATTATCGATGACACACTATTGGCCAGGAGAGTCTAAGGACTATTTCACATCTACTATTGGGTTTTTATTCTTCTATATTTGTGACGAAGGATATTGGTAGGGCGAGATGCATTCTCGTTCGTTTAGAAGGACTTCTTATACTGTCGCAAAAGGCGCACACCAAGAAGATACTCTGAACGATTCCATATCATGGACCCAAAGCCATGTGATACTCCCATAGCTCGCTTCAAGACTTTATGAGCCTGAATATGTGCCCTAGAAGACACCATACATGATTGACCAAATGATCAAAGTGCCCGATGCAGTGTGAGTCTGCTATATACTATGGTATATACTGAGACCCCACAAACCTCATGTAATCGGAAGAGTGGATTTCAGGAAATCTAACTTAAGACACTAGATTGCAACCAAAAGGATACTCTATACGAAGATCATGTGTTATGACTATCGGAGATGATGCTTCGACTAGCCAGCTATGCATGCTGACTAGGGTGGGAGACCTAGATACACGTGGATCCGACTCAGGCTATAGACCATGGTAGATGACACACACATCGCATGGAACTGCAGCATAAGTGTTGCATAATCGCCTTAGACCGCTCCATCGATCATGGAAGCGAAGCACGATTGTCTGTTCTACCACCGGGCAGAAACATGTTTGGATAAGAAGGTTTCTGATAAGCTTATGGGCTGTCAACCAACCTGTGGTGCTAGCGTACGACTACAGTAATTTTGATAAGGCCAAACATATAGAAAAGGGTACTGTTTCACAAAAGGTGAAATAACTACCTGAAGAGTAGTCTTGGAGTAGATCGACTACGGGCCAAAAGGTAGGCACCTCCCATTCCTAAACCACATAAGAATCGCCTTTTTGGATTGCTTTAGGAAATTGGGACTCGGTAGTCGATCACTGTCAATATGATTTATGAGAATATGAGACATTGATAATTAGATTTTAATTGGATTTGTTTATTCATGCTACATGTTGTTTCGATATGTGTATGATACGTTTACATATCCTGTACTAGCATAGAACATGTCGCCCAGACACTAGGTTGTCTCCCTCACACGAGCAACCGCCTTTACGATATTTTGGATAGTCCAGGTGAGTAGAAGATGAGACAAAATGCCGATAAGTGCTAGAAGCCTATGATACGATAAGTGAATCCTGTCATATGAGGCGCATGGCCTATGAAAAGAGATGGACATCTATCAATAGTGCAAGACCCTGTCAGACATATTCATTTGTCGCATTGGAATAAGTCCCAAGGTGAGATTGGTTTATGGCCATTCGAACATGGTTACTACCCCGAACCATGTATAGTCTGCGTAGAGAAAGCCAAATGAGAGAACTGATTTCGACTTGCATATGTGCAATATTCAGTTCGGGTTAATAGTCACACGGGCTATTGGACTTACATCTGCATAGTGGTCCATATGGGATAGGACATGTGCTCTGATTAGAGTTCAAACACTATGGCGCACATCTTATGAGATGACGCGTGCTGATAAGTGACATGAGGTGGCGAGTAGAACTAGTCCCTGAGATTCCTCGCCGTGTGAGCCTCGTCGATCATATAAGAATGATTGACACTGTATACCCTTAGTAATTTTATCCATGTCGGGGAGAGACGGTTTGGTCATGCTACATTAGCGTGACACCTCACGGCTATGAATGATTCGGCCTTACAGGACATTGCTAGGAAAGCAGCTGACTCCGAATCAAATTGACAATGGATTGAAAGGAAGACTCTCATTGCACCGCTCTTTATCATTTTAATTGGGCCCACCTATAAGATCTTATGGGATCATGCCGGATATGAATATAATAAAGGAGATGTAGACTCATTGATGCACGACCTTCGGGACAAGGTAGGTGCTCATGGTCCACGAGATGACAATTGACAGAATCTGGGGGATACGAGATATATATATATGTATTGCATTATTTCTTGAGGTTGAGTGCGCCTGCTGCTAGCTCGTCTCGTATGAGTTTAGAGTATGGAACTCCCAAAATGCAGGTTCTCTCACAGTCACACACCAAGGCCACAAAACACTTTGGCAGATGATAATAGTTGGAGATCGAGGGAGACTAGACCTACTGTATTTGTGCAACCCCACTGTGCAAGTGGGAGATGTTAGCATTTGGTGCGCCTATGTGGGGTGCACAATGTAATTATCCTAATCTTATGGGGTTAGGTGAGACAAGATCAAACCTTATGGGGTTAGTGGCAAGGACATAAACCCTAGGGGGTAATGTTGCAACTGGGTATAAGTCTGTCTATATAAGGAGACAGCCTCCTACACATTATTATGCTAGAGACATAATAATAATACACTACTGTAGAGATCATGTGCTGATCATAATACAGTAAACCCTAGACTCTCTCTCTAACTAGCCTCCATTGGTGGAACTTGGTGTGGATCAGAGCTTTCATCCTAGTGATTCGAGCCAGACTGTGGGAGCAAGGTGAGCACGTGAAAGCAAGCATCCTACGAACATCCGCTGTGCTTAGGAGCTAAGGAAGACAAGATAAACACATGAATCTTCCGCTATAATTCATGTTGTAGATCTGTATGTGATAGATCATGTTCGTCCTTCAGAAAGAAATTAATAGTTTGAGCTCTCGTACCTTAACTTTAACTCTTACGAGCAAAAACAATGGATTTTATATATGGGCCAAAAAATGTCCAAAGTTATTGCATCAATGGGCTGGGCTTGTTGTATCGTAAAATGTTGATCGACCAGTATATAAGTGTGTTTACTTAGGGTTACTCTCTTCAATATTGTGAAAGTAGGTGCCGCACTCTCCTATATGCCTTTCCCTAAGTGTTTTGTTTTGTCGATGCGCTTGCTCTTCTTATGACAAATCTTTCACAAAAATGATGTTGTATCTCAATATGTATGTAAGTGCAATGCAATTATCTGTTAATCGTCTACTATAATGTATCAAATTATATAATGTATTCGTATGTGTTAATGGTGATTCAATTAATCATGACGGATTTTGTTTCTTGTTAATTGTGTATGGGCACACTCATATTTGTAATACTAAAGATTTTATATGAAATTCGTGATGAGAAGAAGAGATGCTCATATTTTTGATGAATCCCCATATTTTCACAAAAAGTCTAATAAATTGAGTCCCATTTCATTTGTTGATGAAATGAATTTTTAGAATTAACTAACAAAATAAAGAAGGTCAATCCTATTCGTGTGCAAGAGTTTCATTCATTTGTGTTGATTTTTGTTTGCCACTCTTTTTTGCAAGGTTTCTCGTGAGCGTCGAAACGCTTATAGAATCTTTACAATAGATCAAAGATCGATGTTTATATCATTTCACTTTGATATCTCTTTAACCCAAATGCATGTATGATTTATAGCTATAGGGATTTTATCACAAATTCTCTATACCATGAGTGATTTCAATTATGTTTTGAGCTCAATGACTAATATTAATTTGTGGATGCAGTTGTTACATATGCTTTCCTATGATTGAATAAAATAAAATAAGAGAAGCTGAAATCTGATTTTTTAATGTAAAAATTAGAAACTGTGTACAAGTATTAAGATGCCATACGTCTGAATTTTAGTTAATAAGTTATGTTTACGGCCCACTCGGTCAACTTGGACACGAAAGCCCACTAACCTCAACCGTTGGTGTTCAATATGTACAGCTTGATCTTGTAACTTAAGCCCATATAAATTTTAAGAGATTTTATATTATGATAAGCTAAGCCCAAATTCAGGAGCATATATTCAACACCACAGTGGTATATTGATGCGGTATCACAAGTGTATTTTATTGCTTGATTAAACAAGGTTTATGGATTACTGACCTTACCATAATTTATATACCACCACATAAAATTGTATACAGACAATTCTTAATAAATCATATGTGATACTACCATCGTGGTACTGAATATCTTATCCAAATTTGAATCCATTTACTCCATCAATTCTAATGTAACTTAATTGTTAGGTCGATTTGGTCTAAATTGTTCAGAAATCAAGTACCTATTAGTTGAGCAACCAATTAAGCACCGTTGTGTTCATTTGACAAGAAAGTTTTTCCCGGAATATTGAAAGAAAAGAAAAATGAATTTCACTTTCTCGTGTCTGTTCACTTTGCAAGAAAAGAAAATTAAACTCTCGGAACCCTGCGAAATCCTCTCAAATTAGTGGAATGCGTTTTACGGGAATTTGAGTACTATTGGGAAAGTTAAAATCTGTGGGACTCACAACTTTCCTTCAAACTGAACGGCCAAAATATCAAAAGAAAACTATTTTCCATCAAGATCTTTTCCTTTTCTGGCAACTGAACGGAGTCGTAAAAAGTGTCCACCGCCTCCCCAGTACTCAAAGAGCTAAATATATTTCTTGCTGCGCAATTAAAAATCAAAATCGATCATTAATCTCTTATTTTCTCAAAAAAAAAATAAAAAAAAAATAAAAATAAAACTCTAGATGTCACAATATTGTTCCCTGATTTCCAAAACCCAAACAAATTGAAGAAAACATTAGAAAAAAGAGAATAACACGGCTAAGAGCATCTCCAACAGAACCGGCATTTCACCATTTTACTTAAAATTTGGATAAGGTAGAGAAATTTTAGGGTCTAACTGATCATGTATTTGAATAGGCGAAATTCACATTCGGCATCATCCTCGCCAGGTATGGCGAGGAGATAAACTTCGGCAAATCTCCAAGGATTTAGGTACAACTTACACGTGTCCTAATGAAATATAACTTCTACCTAATTAAATTTAAAAAATGTTAAATTTAATTGTTTTCTCACTTACACGATCAACAACATTATTTTTGTTGTTATCTAATATTATTTAAAAGTTCAAATTGCCTAACTTTTAGATTATGTTGTTGGAGTCCAAAGTGTAAAATTTACTGCATAAAATGCGAATCCGTATTTTTACGGAAAAAATGCATTAAGTTTGGATGATACTATTGGAGATGCCCTAACAGCCCAATAAGCTACCTTCCTCATTTAATTTTCAACAAGGGATTATTATAGAAAAGGCATCAAGTTGAAATCTATTTACTATTAAGGCATGAAAGGAAAAATAATTATTAAAAAAAGGAACTTTCAACAAATTATTTACTAACAAGATAATAATCTATAATTCAGTACTGTAAATAACATTTATATCCAAATTGATTGCTTTTTAGATAAGCACTTACGTTGTTCCTCCATCAATCTTTACAGCCACAAGCAATGGTGATGTTAATAGTTACAACACAATATTTGTGTACATGACATTTATACCCTTATGTTTTCAACTTCTCTCTCATTATTTCTCTCTGCCCATCTTTGTGTATTATTTTTCTGACTTCATCTCTGCTTCATGTTCTTTCACTTTCACAAATTTGTCAATTACTTTCCGAGCATAATGCACTGTTAATTTCTTTATACATGATGTAATGTGAAAGATTTCACCCACGTATTGAGACAAATAACAAATTGATGTTCTATGGAGGTATGGAGAGATTAGTAAGAGTTAAACTACTACAACAATCAAATTCATCAGATTTTCAGTATTTGTACAACCACAATCGAAGTCTCCTACGTCTTCCACCGTGTATTGGCTTCTCCCTCACCAAACCGAAGAAGAAAATCCCGTAATTCTTCTCAATGCAGAACCCCAAACCGTCACGAGATCGAAGACCCCCGCCCCCAAACAAGTCAGGGTAAGGGTGAAATTGAACGAATACTCTAACTGAACCATATCGTGGCCTGATTTCGAATGGAAGAGGGAGACTTCTTGCCGCCGATATGGGTGAAACCAACGAACATGGTGCTTCACTGTAATTTACTTCAGGTAGAAGAAGATGATGGAAGTGGTCGGGGATGAGACGGCAGTCGCGGTGAGTTCTGGTATAGAGAGAATGATGACAGAAAGATCGATGCAGGGGTTCGGTAGTGTGACCGACAAAACGGAGAAGAGAGAGATGGCCGATTGATTTTCAAGGACTTGAGCGGCCACTTTGAGGGGGGGGGGGAGTTATCCATGGATCCAGAAATTTTGATCGGCAGTAAGAATTTTGAGCAAAAAAAGGTCAAAGGGTAAAAATGTCTATGTAAAAAATATTGTGTTGTAATTAACAAATCTTGTGCTGTAATTATCAACACTCCACAAGAAATTCCAGATCATGTTCAACCCATAAGTTCTTTAAAAACAAGATTAATCCAAACAAATCCTAATGATGATTGACTTAAATTAAAGACCTAAGATTAACTCAAAAGTTCTTCAATCCTAACAATGCAGTATCTAAGATGGTTCCTCAAATTCTTTTTTTTTTTTAACAAAGTACCAAACAAACAGTGGAGCATTTAACGAGAGAGAGATTTCAGCGAATTAGATCAACATCTCTGGACGAAACCGAACCTCCAACGATGAGCTCCTTAGAGTTTTCTAAATGCGGAGAACACATCAATTGGGCGCGGGGGTTTGACGATGGAGAGAAATAAATACTATTATTCTAATAAAAGGGTACAATTGTCATACAAATTACTAATTTATAGACTATTGTCTTGTTAGTAAATAGTTTGCTGATAATTATTTTTTCTTTCTGGCCTTAGTAGTAAATAGTTTTCAATTTATGCATTTTTTATAATAATCCCTTCCAATAATTGCATTTTTACTATTGTCTTTTTTACTTTTTTTATTTAGCCCTCACATTAATTGCATTGCAATTCCACTATACTTTTCAAAATTTGAAATTTACCTTCATTTTATTTAAATTTAGTCCCCACTCTGTATTTAACTCCTAATTGCAAATAATCATCTTGGATCCACAAATCTCCTTCGGGAAAGAGTTGAGTTGGCATGTTATAAGGAAGGGACTATGGCATGTGGCAGTCTCTTTTTGAGACCTTTGACTGTTTTAATCTCCACCCTCCATTTGGTTCTACCTACACTCAAGATGGCATGATATTTTCTTTTTTTCATTTATTTTTTCCCATATAGACATGCAATATTAAAGGAAGTGCTCGTTCTATCTCTAGTCTCTGACCGACTGAGAATATTACTGAATTGTCAGCCGAATCTACATTTTCAGACAGGACTAGATCATCGAGGATACGCCGCCAAGTGTATCTATCCATGCGAACCACCATGGACGAACTCCTCGCCGGAAACCTCCATTCCGGCGGCGATACTACGGTCGGCGAGGTATGTATTATTTATAAAGCAACCCATTTCGATCTGTCTCGTAGTTATTTCCTAGCTTAGCTCGATCATGTGGGTTCTTTATTAAATGTGCTCAATTCTCCGATCTGCAGCAAATCTTGGGGGCCATATCTGGTTTACCCGATCAGCAGCAACAGCTCATTCCAAGGGCTTCTCAGACCACCGCTGCTGCTCATGACGAGGACGAAGACTACAACTGGGTAATAATAATCATTATTACTAGTACTTAATTAAAAGTCCCTTAATTAATTGATTAGGGAGCTTCCCATTTTCAGTGATGAAGAAGCCCATTCACATAAGCCCAGCCAACTAATTAAGTCCCTGTTTGGCAACCCTAGTTTTAGCAACAACAAAAAACAAGTCTGACAATCCTGTTTTTTCTTACTACCTGTTTGTAGGTCATTTCTACTTGCAAAATAGATATAGTAATTTTTACCAGAGATATTAAGCCTTAAGATCTCATTCCCGGGCTAGCTCCATTTCCCCTTTCCCAGTCAATACAAGGAAATTACTGCTTGATAATGGAGGTCCGGCTAAGTTACCTTATTCACTAAGGCGGTAGCCCTCGATAATAGGGATATTATTCCTTTTCGGTTGAATTCCTGCATGTCCCCATTTCTAGTAGGTACTAGGTATATAATGTAGTCCTTTCCTACCTACAGTTGCGGAGCTCGAATTTAGATACAGCTGGGGTATATATACAGATATACTATGTAGAGCCAATACCAAGTGCTGTAGTGCAAGAGTTCAGAATCAGCTGGTGCATTGTAAGGCAGGGGCGACGTAAAAGCAAGTAGTAATTTGAAGATGCATCCCGAAGGCAAAAGCAAGCATAAGAGGAAGAGGAAACAATAGGAATGTGACAGCTGACATTGACTAATCCAGTAATCGCTATCCCTCACACATTACGTTAGCCGACTTGCAAGTTATCATGCATGAATTAGTTAGGATCTCTGTCGTTTCTGCTTTATTTGATTTTACCTTCGCACGTGTCTACAACCGGACTACTCAGTAACGATTGTCATTCTTTAAGCTTCTTATCAAGACACGTGTTACTGTGTTTTTAATTGATTTGAGCTACTCACTTGCTCACCCATTCAGTCCTAGGAATATATAAATGGATGCCGAAAACTACTCATACTCTTTTAAGGTATTTACTCATAATGTTTGCAAGTTTCTCAAAGAACGCCTTCTTCTATAAAGAGGCCGATGTAGATCCTACAATTAAATGCCTTGCAGGTTTTACAATTTGTTTGGGAAAAGTTGTAAAACTATATATTTATAGTTAAAGAGCTCAGAGAGGCCTTTTCAAACCTTGTGTGGTTCATGGCTCGGATTATGCCCTAAAAGAGCCGACATTGACCAAACTAGTAGTATCGTCTACAAAAGTAACTGCGTACACGTTGACTGGCACGTATGCATGTGTTGCATGGATTAGATGGAATATATCAAAATTTTGCAATAATATAATACAATATTGATTGGTAATTTTATGATTTACTATGCAGGTAGCTTATGATAATGATCTGACAAATAAGCGGTGAGTCGTGTGAAGGCGGCATTATCCCATTTTTCCTTATCATAGAACTAATCAGAAACTATATTCGGATTGTTTAATTTGTTGACATTACTATTTTACTCTTCTGCTTCAAGTGACAGTTCAAAAAGGAGGAGGAAGAGATTAGATTCTGAAGCACATGAATTAGCTTTGGAGAAGGCAAAACAGCTCCTAACAAGCTTGTCAACAAAACACCCTAGTTTCATTAAGCAGATTCAATGGTCTCACGTTAATGTGATTTATAAGCTGGTTAGAAGAAAAAAACATTTTATTTATTTTGATAATAAAATATTGTATTTGGTTATAGTTATAACTTATAACCTATTATATATTTTACGACAGGGTGTCCCGGTGGAGTTCTGCAAATCGCACTTGCCAAAACATCACGAAGATGTAATTTTGGAGGATGAAAGTGGTGAAAGCTACCAAGTGAGATTCCTCGCAGGTAAAGAGGGGAGATTTCTGAAGGGGTGGAAGGAGTTTTCTATGGAGCATGGTCTGCTTGAAGGTGATGTCGTTGTTTTCCATATGCTCAAGCCTTGCTATTTCAAGGTAATCATCGGCCCTTGCTAATTTATATCACTCGCGCCTTTCTCTTTTGTTCTATTCTATAATTCATTAGCCACCTCATCACCTCCTACTCTACTGAAAATGACTGACAATATCTTTCGTATGTATCCTTCAACTTCCTTGATCTGGCGATGTCTCAATTCAAAGATTTTTTTGTCAATCTCACAAACCTGCAAGAAATATCTTCTTTCACGAATCGATGGATTTATTTAACGATGGATATTACTAACAGAAAAGAAAAGACGATCATTTTTTACCTTCTCGTGCTTCAAATGTAGTAGGTAATGAGTTTGCTAAATTTGGGGTTAACAGTCCCAAACAACATATGTATGGCTAAGTAGAGTAAGTAGTATCCCGAATTGGGCCCTTCAGTTTCTACAAAACAATGTAACATGGATTCTCAACCCCTCCCCTTATTCTTAATAGAAGCTGCTTTGTCCCTAAAAAAAAGGATGAATATTTCATATTACTATTATTTTGTTTCATGGCTGAATATATTCCTACCAGATATAAACATATATTTACTCAGCTTGACTGAGTTTATAACCTTTGAGGATTAACAATAGGGGCAATATGGTACCATTACCCTGTGATAGAGTTGGTACTTCAGCAAACAACAATGTCAACTCAGTTTACCTAGGCTATAAAATGAACTAGAATTCTGAGAGTGATCAAAATCAAAGACCTCTAAAATGAACTAGAATTCTGAGAGTGAACGGATGAGTTTACCTAGCTACAGGGGCGGAGCCATGTAGGGGCACGGGGGGCACGTGCCCCCCAATAATTTTTCGAAAACACTAGCTAACTCTTAATCTTTAAAAAAAAAATAAGTCCGGCCTTTGTACAAATAAAAAAGTGCCTCCCCCCCCCTCCAAACAAAGCGACCGTCCAGCGTAGTTGGTAAAGTTGTTTGAGTAAATCCAATGTGACGCGGGTTCGAGTCGCCCGACGTCCGATTTTAATTTTTTTCTACAAAAATTTAAAAACAAGATAAAAAGCGCCCATTGAGATTCGAACACTCGTCACCAAGTCTACATGGCAGAGCTTTACCAACTGAGACAGTAGGCATGTCATACCATTTTGGATACTTAATTGAATTTATCTTAAATAGCAGTACAAATATTGGATTGTGCCCCCCATCGGTCAAATCCTGGCTCCGCCACTGCCTAGTTAGTAGCCATAAACTCTGCAGAAAGTCAAGAAGAAAATTAGTTGAGGGCTAGTCGGCTACTTAACCTTCGATAATATGTGAGATATGTTACTTTGACTGTCCTATAAATACAAATCAAACAATACCAATAACTCCTAACCTCATTTTATTGTCTTTGCTCCACCCCTCGGGGTTTGTGTTAATTACAAAGTAACCCCCTGGGCGCATATGTAATATTTCTAACACTTACTATTTACTCACCTGCACTACGAGTCTGTAACCTTTGAGTCACAACTTCCTTTTACAGGTCTATACTGTAAGAGCAAACAATCCAAATGCAGTTCAAAGTGCCAACCTTACAAGTCTTAGCGTCGGTACAAATGAAGGTATTTAGCTGGCCTTTACATCGTACTCAGCTTTCACATCTCTGTTTAGTGTTTACTTGTGGTGTCAAATGGCCAGACCGGGTTGGGGCCCGGTGGGGCAGGGGGCTAGGCCGGGCTGGGTTGTGGACGAAGAAATGTGATCCAGAGCTGTCCCGGGCCTAAACCTCACGGGTTCAAGGGTTAAGCGGCGAAGGAAGCGGTCCAGGATATTTTAGTAAAAATATTATTTATATATATATATATATATATATATATATATATATGTATATATATAATTATATTTTAATATTTTTTGTAACGATTGACTAAATTACCCCCAAAATATGAGCGCCCTATACTTTTTTTAAATTATATACATACACACACACTATGGGGCCGGACCGGGCTGGAAGTGGCCGGGCTGACCTGGACCGCGCTTTGTCTATGGGGCGGGCCGGGCCGAGCAAGCCGAGCAAATAATTACACATGGCAGTTTTGGTCCGGGGTAGGGAGGGAGGGAGGGGTGGGCTGGGGCGGAGTAGATGTATTTCGGGGCGGGGCGGTTTAATATTATTTTTTATTTTACACACACACATATTTGTACGGGTTGACTAAATTTACCCGAAAATAGCAGTTTTTTTAATGGGGGTAAAATGGACAAAAGGAAGTGAACTTGGGGGGTGTGTGTATAATACACACAATAGGGTCGGACCGGCCCGAACGGCCCGGGCTGACCCGGACCGATTGAGTATGGAGCGGGCTGTGCCGGGCTAGCCGAGCAAATAAGTGCACCGGGGCAGTTTGGGGTCGGGCTAGGCTGGGCTAGGGGCCGGGTTAGGTGTATTTCGGGGCGGTTTAATTTGTGGGGACACTACTAGTGTTAACTGCTCAAGTTATATAGCTCTAAGCGTTGTGTTTTTCTAAATTGAAATGATCAGGCAACAAGAAAAGAAAATGTGAGGTTGCCGCCCCTGTTGGTGCCGTTCAAGAAACTTGCAGAAAGAGCCCATTGCTGCTTTCAAGTTCTGATCTTGCACCCGGTTCATCTCACTCCGTCAGGAACGATCTTCTTCACTCGTCAGATAAATCCTGCCGACTATCCGGGTCAGACGCCGATTTCGAAAACTTCAATATCATCGTCAACGGCGAAACCATCGGTTCCGAACTCCCCGAAATCACTCGGTTCAAATACTACGAGCTGTGTTGTTCTAGGGGGTCCCACCTGCACCAGCACCTACTAGAGAATGTCGACCGTGCGTTCGCGGCAAGTCTCATTACAGGAACCGTTAGAGCATCTGACACGATCAGAAACCTAAAAATGAGCACCTCTGAGAAGGAATTCGCCATGTGGGGCAACACTCTGGAAAGTTTCGAGATGTTTGGCATGGACGTGGGGTTTTTGATCGAGCGGTTGAAGCGACTAGCGAGTCTTCGTGGGTCCGAGTTGGGAGAAGACGAGGAGTGGAAGAGGTATGTTGAAACTGAGAAGAAGCGAGACTGTATAGTGGAGGAGATGAAGAGCTTGGAAGCGAAGTTGGTGGGATTGAAACAGGCGACGGAGAAGCTTGAGGAGGAGATGAAGGCGGTGAAGGTGGATGTGGTGAAACACAAAAGTAATTTCCAGCAGGAAGCTAATGCTCCGTGGTTATGACAAATCTTTGTCTCTTTGATAGATTCTGTTTTTATCTTTAACTAATAAAACAATGTAATTTATGGAGAAATATTGTACTATATATATTGCTGCAAACAATGGTTAAGGTTAATGTATGAAGGAACCTTTTGTTTATTAGTTTCAAGTTACGTTTCATTCTTCTTTCCAATATTTGCTCACTGATGGAAGTAAGTTGCATGATTATTTTCAGCCACCATAACCTCTTTTTGTAATCATCGTGATGTCTTTGCAGTTTAGGGTCATAGCTGTTTCTTTGCTTTGGGTTAACCCAACATGTTTATGTGTAATATACACTCGTAGCCATTTAGTTTTCTAGTATCGGTTGTGTAGTACGGTTAGGTTACTACCTACACACTGCAGGTACTCCACTGTGGCGACGAAAGCCTCCAAACGTTTTCACTGTACTTCGAACCTAACTGTATTTTTTATTAATACATTTCTCATCTTTGATCAAAAAAGAGAACCAGTAATCGTGATGTCTAGGCAGTACTTTAAGGGAACCAAGTGATGGCTAAAGTTTAGTGATGCAAGTTCAAAACTTCAAGATCACAGTCAACGGCGAAACTGTCGATATGATTCAGAATTCCCTGAAACCACTCGGTTTAAGTAGTACAAGCTCTGTTGCTCGAGGCGGTCACACCTGCAGCAGAAGCTGCTCAAGAATGTCGATCGTGCATTTGCGGCAAGTCTCATTACAGGAACCTTAAAACATCTGACGCGATCAGGAATCTTAAAATCAGTAAGGAGGATTTCGCCATGTGAGGCGACACTCGGAAAGCTTTTGAGGCGTATGGCATGGACATTGGGTTTCTGATCGAGCGGTTGAAGAGACTTGCGAGGCTTTGTGAGTAAGAGTTGGGAGAGAACTAGGAATTGAAGAGGTATGTTGAAGCTGAGAAGAAGCGAGAGCGCATAGTGGAGAAAATGAGGAGCATTGAAGTGAAGTTATTGGGATTAAAAGAGTCTACAGAGAAGGTTGAGGATGATATGAAGATCACAATGAAGGGGAATATTCTGAAACACAAAGACCAATTTTCAGCTAGAAGCTAATGCACCTTGGCGATCACAAATCTTTGGTCTTGATAGATATTAATATAGCTTCCTGTTGAACTAATAGCAATGTAATTTTGTGATGAATATTGCTGCAAAGTAGGGAATTTAATATAATGTGTGAAACTAAATTCAGAAGGAGTCAGTGAACATTTAATTTGAGACTAGCTTGCGGTTATTACTTAGAAGTTTTTTTTTTTTTTTTTTTGCTGTGAGCTAGGCCGTGTCATTCAACGTGTAGCTAGAGACCATTTACATGCAAGCATCAGGTATCAAACACCGGACCTCAAGTTCAAGTTTAAAGGACCAAATCATCTAACAGTTGTCTCAAACTTTGTTAGTACTTAAAAGTTACATTTCTTTCTTCCTTCATGTGTTTACTCTCTTATGGTTATGGAAGTAAGTTTCAGATGAACTTACTGTTCATCTTTCAGCATGCTATGATGGAGTTGTAAGGTCAAGTAGGGGTGAGCAAATTGGCGACATTTTTGGGTTCTTGTGTAAATAACAAGACCTTGTAATGGTCTTCATACAGGATAATAATAATATTGAATACTAATATTATTTAGTTAATTAGTTATTTAGTTAATGATTTATTTGTTGTTATTATTATTATTATTATTATTATTATTATTATTATTATTATTTAGTACTTATTTAGTATCCCGTCGAGTAGGCCCGTTAGGTTAGGGTTAGGAGTTTATTATTTATGTGATGTAATCTTTCAATATTAGTCAAGCAATAAGAATATTGTTCTTCCTCTGAACTCTTGTCTCTTCCTAACTCTTGTCTCTACTCTCGTCTAATCTCATCTTCTCATCTAAAGTTTCGATTTCTTCACCTAAATCTTCAGTTTCTTCATTAACGATACGATAACCGTATCAATTTGGTACTTTCATTGAGAGCGGCGGTCAGATAGTTTCTGTGTCGCTCACCATGAACCACCTCCACGCACCCGTTTTCAGTCAAGAAGAGCGCGACATCCTCCAAAGGCTCCTCGACAAGCTCGATGGTATGGTTGCCCGAGCCGCGCGTTGGGCAGAAGAAGACGTCGCCCGAGCCGCGCGATGGGCAGAAGAGTGCGCCGCCACCGCGCAAATCTGGTTGTCGCCGCCATTGTCGTTGGAGGAACAGCCGCCGCCACTGCCGCTAGATGAAGAACCGCAGCAGAAACCACTGCAGGAACCCGCGGACAAAACACAGCCGGCGACTCAACCATCACCGTCACCGCAACAGCAAACCCAGCAGTCGCCGTTAGACGAAGACCAGCAGTTGCAGCCGCCGTTGCCTCCACCGCTGCACCGGTTGTCATCCCCGACGTCGGTGAATCAGCAGATCCAGGTCACGATCGGACCACCACCACAACAAATCGCCGACCTACCTCCTCAGCCACCACCAGATCCGAACCCTCCCGATCCACCGTTGGACTCCCCGTAGCTCCAGAATACGACCGACACCGCAGAGCCCTTCGGCAAACACCCTCCAACCGATGGAATCCTCCAATCGGATGCCCATACTCGATCACCAACAGCGGCGCCCGAACCAGAGGCGTACTCAACCGCCATAGATTCCGGCGACCTCTTCATGGTCGCCCAGATCCAAAGCCTCCGATCGGCGCTAGCACTGCAGATCGCCAGAACACCATCAGGCCGCCACTCCAAACGCATGTCGGTCCACCACCATACCGCCTCCGACGACCCCCCATCCGATCGTCACCAGCCTCCAACACCTCCACTCAGCCACAACCTCCTTCCTCAAACACCAGGTGCACCGGAAGACTCCATTTCGCCGTCGATGAAGACGCGACCAAGTCCTCCTGCACTCCGGCTCGATTTAGCCAAGAGGCTGACATTGGCTCGATATTGGCTCGTGTTGGGAATTGTATTCAGAAAGCCATATTTATGATTGAATTAATAATCCTTAATAGATAATTGTTTGCATATTAATTTAGCAAACACGTGAGTATGCAAATGCTATTTATTATTTGCCATATAAATATGCATTATAAAGTCTCATCTTCCACACCTAAGGCAATCGAACATGCAGGCGAGTTCGGGCATGCGCGAGATTGATTGTCAGTTATTTATGAAATATAAGTAAGGGTTCACAGTCTAGATGATTTTGGACAAATCATCGGAACGACTGTAGTGTAACATTATAGTGACACATATCGGTCAAGGAAACTGTATAGTTTCAACTTGTTACACTAGCATACTTTGTGTATGTTGAACAGGACCGCCATATGAAATATAATTATCTCGGACTGACCGAAGTGAGATAATATAATATTTCATTGTTATTGGTAATATTTGAAACTCTTAATCTATGATTGTTTATGTGGACACAGATCTTGATTAATCATTATTTTAATATACTGAGTGAGATTCAAATGCGAGTCAACAATATGGTATATTGGATAATGATTATTATGATTTGGTGAAAGCTAAAAAATTATGGAATCCACGTCTCGTATGAGAATGATGTACCCTCCTGGGAGCTCACTAGGTTTTGTTATGTCAAGTCTCGCCAGCTGGTTATTTGTAACCAAACATAACAAATAAGGGTTGAGCGGTTTAGATCAGGGAATACATAAGATGTTGATGAGATCGAAATTGTCAGTAAGAGTAGATCAGCATTAACGGGTATTTGTAATCTTAACGTGGGGAGTTATCTGATATTAATGACAGAAGCTCATACATAATGATGAGAATAAATGTCGAAGTGCAGATATAGTTTTATGGTGGAGTAAACTATAATTAATAATTAGTTTTGAATTTAATTCGGGGAATTATGAGTTCAAATATATTATTGGGAGCCGATTCATTTATTTTCTCCAGAGGTCCCTGACGTAGTCCAACATAAGTGTGATCATGTGATTCACATGTGTTTTTGAGTTTCAAGTGTGTGGAATTTAAATTGAGATTATGTTTGGTATTTTATAGTTGATGGGTATTACTATAAACCATATGATTAGGACTTAATTGCAAGCTACACTAAAGTTTGTAAGGAGGGACTTGCTATGTAAAAAAATTCTACAAGGGACTTGTGTGCAATTATGGGTATACCTAATATTAGGGTTAGTAATATGTCTCAATAAATAGTCCATCATAGTTCTTAAGTGGGGGAGATGGTTAATACATCTTGTACACACAAGAGAGAAAAACTAGTTGTGCCTTCATGAGCTTTTCTTGTACGAATCACCATCGAACTTGAATCGGAGCTAGGATCATACGGTTGAAGGCTTCCGGACATACCAGATTACGTTTTGGGGTGTTTAGGCCTAGATAACGATCTCGGATCGCTTTTGGTAAATAACGAAAGTTGTAGCTCTCGGAAAACCAAGAGTCAGGAAGAAACGGCGCGTCGATCGAAGTTGTAGAACTCCAGATATCGCCGGTAAATTATTTTGGTCCGCAGTTGATTTTCAGCAGGATCTGAATTCGGTCTTCGGAGCATAACTGGAGCTACAGATGTCGGATGAAGACAAGTCATATATGAAAATCGTGTATCTCGACGAGACAGACGCAATGGCACAGGTCCCGGTGTCAGGTTCAGAACAGAGCTTCGTCAGCGGCTGGTCAAAGTCTCGGGATTTGCATCGTCCCAGTCCGGATGGACTGTGGTAAATTTTATTCCGCAAGCTTACTTGCCACAATAATTTTTTGAATGCCTATGATTAATTCTCTGCATAAATCACGTGGTCCGAGATAAATCTCGACAAATTTTCTCCTCAGCTCGATCCAGCCGCGAGCTTGCCTTCGACTCGGCTTAAGCCACGTTATACAGATCCGGCTTAGCTTGAGCCGCCCATTCCAACTCGGCTTGGCTTCCTTCCCATTAGTTTTGGGCTGACATTTTCATTTGGGCTGAGTTCTGAATTTAAGCCCAATTTTTCAAATGGATTTAATATTGTTTTTGGGCCTAATTATGTCTTGCATGAACTATTTGGGCTTATTGCTGATTTTGGACTACGACCCAACATTTTCAAGGTTGTTCGTCGTCAATTTGACCCAGGCAAGAATATCGGCGATCTTTTAACACCCACCTTGAGAGCAAGGTGGTTTTCAATCGTGGAGGAGTTGATACGGGTAGCGTATCAATTATTTAGTATTTATTTATCAATTTATTTATTTAATTAATAAATCAGGCTTGGCCCGTTAGATTAGGATTATGGTTAGTATTATCTATTTAAGCAGTGTAATCTTCATTATTAATCAATAAGAATATCATATTTATCTTAATTCTAATCACTCCCTAGTCTCTATCTCGTCTTTCAATCTGATCTCTCTCCATTTCTTCATCATCTATCAATTTTTTCTAGATCTCGATACTATCACGTATCAATTTGGTGCTCTCGTTGAGTTTGCCGGACGCTTTTGCGACGAACAAGAACTCAAACGCCGTCGTCACCATGGATCGTACGTCCGAACCCTTTACCATGGAGGGTTTATTGTACTGCCTCAACAACCCCGTCAACGACGAATGGGCAAAATTCGCAGATTGGGTACGGGAAAACGCTGCGAAATGGAGGGCATACGAGCAAGGACTCCAGCCACCACTGCAGGAAATCAACAATCACATCCGCCATCACGGACGGTTGCGTTGCAGGAGAACCCGTCCACGCCGCCGTCGCGAGATGAAGCACAGCAAGAGCAGCGTCGCGAACAAACGCTGCCTCTGCCAATCCCAGCCCCATTGTCGCCACAACTAGAGGAACCCCATGAAGCCCCTGTCAACAAGAAGGACGACGATGAAAGACCTGTCTAGGCCGCGATTCCTCCACAGCCGGTACCAACCCAGCCGCCAATCACGTCGTCGCCCCAGTCACCGCCCGACATAGCCATTGTTTCCGACGACCCAGAGGTCTCTCAAGTCGGATTCGCCCTCCCCGTCGCTCAAATAACGGATCGGGTCATCACCACAACCGCCTGCTCCGGCGAGTCCCTGTCTATTCAGCAATCGGTTGGCACAACAGCGGCGACCACGAACAGACCCAGGGCACGCTCCTCGGCCTGATTCAGCAACCGATCAAATCAGCAGCGTCCTCCGCCGCCAAGCACGACCTCCCCGCTGCTCCGGACACCAGCTGGAACAATTCAGGTCTCCGACAACCACCGACGGACTTCCCGCGCCTCCAGCCGCCAACGCCGCTACCCATGGCCATTCAGACACCGGAGGGACCAACCCAGGCCTCTGTCGCTCGTCCCTAAACGATCTCCGGCCTCTCCCGATCTTCAATCGCCGGCGAATTCAAGCTAGAGCCACCGGATCCGCCACCCCTAACCCGAAGGGGTCTTCCTCAGCCGTTGGTTCGTAGGGCATCAGACAAGGGGCTGAATTGCATTAGTTGGGCTCCAACCTTAAGTTAAGCTAAATTCTGGTGTTGGGTCAGCCCAACTTCTGTACTTCGGTCTATCTCTTCTAGTGGGCTCAATAATGCAACTGGGCATCATTTTTCTTCTGGGCCTACTTCATTGTGGCAGAATATTTTTGGGCCTAGTGATAATTTGGAACTACAATGTGATGTTCTACATGTCTACCTCCATCTGTTTGATCTGAGCAAGCCTATTGAAGATTTTTTTTTTCAACGCCCACCTTGAGAACAAGGTGGCTTTTAAGGGTGGGAGAGTGATATGGGATAATATATTATTGAATAATAATATCATTTAGTTCATTAGTTATTTAGTTAATAATTTATTTATTATTATTATTATTTAGTTTTTATTTAGTAGCCCGTAGAGTAGGCCTGTTATGTTTGGGTTAGGAGTTTATTATTTATGCGATGTAATTTTTCAATATTAGTCAAGCAATAAGAATATCGTTCTTCGTCTGAACTCTTGTCTCTCCCTAACTCTTGTCTCTACTCTCGTCTAATCTCTTATTCTCATCTATATCTTCGATTTCTTCGCCTAAATCTTCAGTTTCTTCATTAACGATACGATAACCGTATCAGGTCTACTAGCTAGTTTTTTTATAAACATTTTTTTCCTTCCTCGGGTGCAAACCCAAGACCTCAAGCAAGGGCTTTAATCGCTATACCACTTAGCCAACACCCATTTGCAACGGTCTAATACTTAGTTATAGTATGTTAGTGATGATATGTATATGACGATTGGTCTAAAAGAAAACCAATGGAGTGTTCCAATTATTCCCAAAAATGTTAGTTTCTTTCAGCCTCTCTCAACTTTCTCTCCCCCAAACTAACCCAGTGACATTATGGGAATGTATGCTTTTTCACAACAAAATTCATTTTTAGTGCGTTTGGCAAAATTTCTTTTTTCAAATTTTTGGACGAGTTATTTTCTTTCTCAAAACATATTTCAAAAAAATAAGGGGGTAGTTGCTATCCCGTAAAATGTTTTTGATTAACTCAATGCAACCAATTTTAACCTTTATGAAATTAATATGAGTTCTATATTTTTGTCATTTTACTTTCGCACAGCAAATTAAAGTTAACATTACCAAACATGAAATTTGTTAATATTTTACCATAGATTTCACGTAATATTTACCATATGAATTGTTATCTAAAATTTACAACATATTTTCCACGGCAATTTCTAGTAGCTAAACACCTTCACCAAGACAAGTCCAGGCCGAAGCATGGTCCTTAAACATTCCATAATCAATCCCACGGGGTAAAGCCCATAATTAAGCCCAAGCTTATCTTATAAGCCCATTCATTATAACAACGATATCCACTTTTCTCTCTATGTACGAAACTCTAATTTGTTCCTACCGTTATATTAGAGCGTTCTGATCAGACCGTTGAGTTCAGCTTATATAATGTATTGTGCAACCTTAGGATTTTATTCAGTGTAAATGTTGCCAATACACAATCGTCTCTTTCCTTTCTTTTTTCATGTTTTACGTTTCCTCTCAAGAATTCCATAAGATTCTTTCATGGTATTAGAGCAAGGTTTTCTCTACCGCCACATCTACATCATAGTCTCCTTTCCCGATGTACTCTTTTTGGTTATCTCTATGGTAAAATCATTTGTCTGGAGAAACATCCTCCCACCGCCGACGACTCTATCAAATACATTCAACCCTACCTTTTCAAGATCAAGCGGTCCACATGATCATCAATATCACACTTTCTTATGAAGTTCTTACTCAGGTAATCGGATCTATAAATTCTAGATCGGTTTCGCTCAAGAGTGAGCGGTGATATGCTTCTCTCTCTCCCTCGCTCTCGATCAAACATCTTAGGACTTAAAACCGACCTTCAAACAATAGAAAAACACTCCAATTCCATAGATCTTTACACTCATAAACTCTAATCCCGCCGAAATAAACTTGCGATCTTTTTTTGATGATATGAATCTATAGGATTAGCCAACAAATAAAAAACATTAACAATGTTCTTATAATTATGTGTGAAAAAAGTTCCATCCCTTTGTATTGAGTTTTGTTTGCTCCATTTTGTTTTGCAAGATTTCTCTTAGCGCCTACGATATATAAGAAAGGATCAAAGGTCGATGTTCATATCATCTCACTTTGATATCTCTCTGATCAGAATGCAGGTATGATTTATTGCTAATGTTATCTTATTACAAATTCTATATACATGACTGCTTTTAATTTATCGATGTGTTTGTTACATTTGTTTTTATATAATTGAATAAAATAAAAAATGAGAGCCGAGAATCTGATACTTTTTGAACGGTAATAAACTAGACACTTTCTAAAATAAAATAAATTAGGCATTTTGTTTTACGCTGATAAACTAGTTTAAAATGACAATGTTTTACGCTGGTTAGTCTAGAAAAACAAAAATGAAGCAACCCGATTTCAGCGGATTACGGAGTTATAGTTGAAGTTGGGGATCAATTTCAGAGGATTTAATTGAGCAGTGAGCTTTTAAAGCCAAGAAGAAGAACAGGGAAGAGATGAGAGTGAGAGATAAAAGAGAAGAAATAAAAGAGATGAAAGAAGATGATGTGGTCTCCCAAATGTTTTCGTCTTTTTTCATCCTTGCTAACCGTATTTACTATTCTAGCAGACTAGCACATAAAGGCTTCGATTCGAGCGAAAGCCCTTTTTTTTGAGAAATTGTTTTGTCGCCAATTGGGTTTGAACCCGGGACCTCATGCATGGGCTTCCAGCGCTCTATCACTTGAGCTACCACCCTAGCTGCAACAGGTTGTATGTTTACTAAGTGCAGTAAAGGAATGGACTACCGATGATGTCTAACTTTGGAAGGATACTCGAAATCTCATTTATCAGGTTCTATTGTGGAAGAAGACACAATTTTTCTGAACAGTTCGCCATGATATATCTGATCCATACATAATATGATGAAAAATGGATACAAAATTTCAAAAGAATTACGTCGTTAGGATTGAGAAATTGCAGCAGTTCTTTCTAAATAGCCTTGATTCTTCCGTCGAGACTGGAGAGTCACTTTGAAAGTATTACCTAAACTCTGCAGACTGAATATAAATGGAAGTCTCACTCTTCTTTAATTTTCCTTTTGTTGTAGCCAACAATTTACAGTGCTTACTTTCATTTTATATGAAATTTGTGACCCCATTTCAAAAAAAAATGAAATTTGTGACCCAGAATAAAAGATAAATCTGTTTTCTCGGGAACTTTTTATTTTGACCTTTTACACTATTCTTTGGTAAAAGTAACACGGTTTGCATCGTTTTTCTATCTAATTTTTTGTGTCTATGACCCAATTGCGGGTGGAAATTGAGAATTTTAATTCTATAATGAATTTAAAGAAATTTCAATCAGAATTTTCAATTTTCAATTAACGAAACTAAGGAAATTTCAAAAAAAATCAATTAACAAAATTTCAATAAATAAATATAGATATTACACATATATATATATATATTTTAAATCATTAAACAATCAAGTGTAAGGTTAAAAAATTATAATTTGTAACCAAGTATCTGGTTTCGCAATCGAATTTGCCAATGTAGTTTTCATACAATGTCTTAGATATGATGGAATCCAACTTAGAGGGAAAATGGAATTGAAGCCAACTTGAGTGAAATTGAATGGAGTGGAATGAGGGTAGTAAGGTTGTTACCCCTCCGGTAACGATCGGGCACACACACCCACACAAACACAAAAATAAAATATTAAATAATAATTCTTTCTTCTTGATTTTTCAAACGGGGGAGACTACATCTCTTTTAATAGATGAACTGACATATCTTAACTAACCCTAGACTCTACGGTTCAAGTCCGGACCAACTAAATAACCAAGTAACATAATAAAATATCAATTATTAATTAACTAATAAATAAATAAATATAAATAACGATACGAATCTCGTATCAACTCCCCCACGCTTGAAAACCACCTTACTTTCAAGGTGGATCTCGAAAAATCTTCAATCTTGCCCGGATCAAATTGACGTCGAACCAACTTGAACAAACCCATTTGGAGTCCAAATCCAGAATTTGTAGGCTGACCCAACTTGTCTTGGTAATCAAGAGAATAGTTAGGCCCAGATTTATGAGACCACATTAATTCTAACCCACATTGAAAACTTAGCCTGCAATAACAATTGAACACAAGTTCATAATCTTTAGAATGAGGCCCAAACATGGGTCCAAATTGATTATGAGCCCCAAAATCCATCTGCTGAGACGAAGAAAATTCCTTACTGGTTGTTGGAGATGGCGGATCTGGGAGGATTGACGGCGTGGTGGTTCTGCTGTCTGTGGCACCGGAGATGGCGAGCAGGACGGCGATTGGTTCGGTCGGAAATCGGACGGGTCTGGTGGCTTCGATGGAAGGCTGCCGGTTGTTTGGACGAGGTCGTCGGCGGCTCTCCATGGTTCGGCCGATTTCTGGAACAACGGAAGGCCGTCGTCGGTCGAAGGAGGATGGTGGACGCACTGGGGCCGATTTAATGGGGACAAGGTTACCGTCGGTTTAGACAACGACGGCGGCTGAGGTCGATTTTGGACGCACTAGGTAAACTCCAGCTCTAGTGCAGTATCCTGCAAACCACACTAGAGACACAAGCCAGCCTGAGAAAACCCAAGCTGACAGGCTCGCAATTGAGAAGGCCAGTAGGAAATCTCTCTTATATCGACAGTTTATAGTTCAGATTACTCCCTTAACATTTCACTTGCCAGTCAAAATCGACCCTAAACTTAATTTTACTTGCATACAAAACTAACATATGGACATCGGTATTTACGTTCCCTTTTATAGACAATCTTCATCTTCTTCCTTTCGTCTCACAACCACTACCATCTATATACTAATTCAAATAACTGTTTTACTATTTTAAGGGTAGCAAATTCGCAACCGTCAAATCTACCTGAGATCCACGGTTAGCAGTGGCAAGGGCCACGTGAAAAGCTCATATTGCTCCCTTAAATTTTCACTTGCTAGTCAAAATCGATCTTAAACTTTTATTTTGCTCACATACAAAACTAACTTATGGGAACCGTCTGACATTGACTGACATCGGTATTATGCTCCCTAACCTCATCATCTTTTTCCTTCTTCTTGACAACCGCTACCACAAACCCAAAACTGATCAACTGACTTCCCACTTCATCTCAGATGCTCGGATGAGCCTTGGAAAATGCTCAGGGTCTAGTTGTTGTAACTCAATTCCTCAAATTATCTACTTCGTATTCAATATCATCAAAGTTATAATTGTGTGTAGGAATGCCAACAAATCGGGTTCGCAGCTAGGGTGGTAGCTCAAGTGGTAGAGCGTTTGAAGCCCCTTCATGAGGTCCCGGGTTCAAATCAGGTTGACGAAAAAATAATTTCTCAAAAAAGACAAAAAAAACAAATCGGGTTCGGATCGGATCCACCTATATCCATATCCGTATCCGAAAATGAACAACTGAATCTATATTTGACCTAGAACCAACCGGATGTAAGCGGATTCGGACTTGATTCAGATCAAATTAAATTTGTGATATCCATATCCGATCCGACGACCTGTAAGATATGTGATCGGATCATATTCAAATCTAAAATCGGATTCATGTCAGAGAAAATATAAAAAAATTACCAAAAAATATATGTAATCTGATCAGTTTTGTATCCATTTTTTGATCTAGAATCGCAAAATCCTAAAAATACTTCACAAATACAAAAGTAAAAGATTATGACTACTTACTACGATAATGTAAAAAACTTGGATGGGGGAAGCCGAAAATTCTCAGACATCGAAACCTCAAATTCACCCATAACGTTATTCGAAAATGTTACTCCATCCAATTATCTTGAAATTCAAACACGAAAACACATAATGAAATTGTCCATAAAATCGAGTGTTTAGTTGTCCTACAGCGGAAGTCCATAAAATCACAAGTTGGAGAACAAATAAAATTTCAAAAACAAACGTGACTACGTAACGTGAGTGGTGGATGTGTTAGGGTTTCCGATAGAGGATGCGTTCATATATGTGTGCGTTAATTCGTATTTTTTGTAGAAATTAAAACATATTTTGGTGAAGTATATAAATCCGGATCTAATCGGATCAGATTTCCTGACCGATGTAAATTTGGAGACGAATCCCATAAACGGATCCCATCAAATTTTAATTTTTAGTATTCATATCTAATTCATTTCAAAATTGATCTGATTCAGATGTGATCCATTTAGATCGAATCACTAAGATTTCAGTTCGGGTCAAACACTGACATCCGTACTTGTGTAGTTGTTTGATAGAAATAGTACATGGAGGATATAAGGATTAAGGCATCATGTATGGGTTTTGGTTCATAACTTCTTTACGGCCCATCTGGTTAACTTTTACCCAAGCCCATCTAATCTCAAATTTCCGTTTTCTTATCCTTATGCATTAGTGTGTCAAAAGGTACAACTTGAGTTTGTAACTTAAGCCCAACTAAGGTTTAAGATGTTCTATATGAGAAAAGTCTAAGCCCGAATTCAGGACCATTCATGCCATATCTTATTTTATAGGTCAATTTGATCCAAAGTTATACAAAAGTCATGTGTTCATAAGTCCACAAAAACCAATTAATCACCCAAAGAGTAAAAAGTGTCGACTGCCACCCCAGTGCCCAAAGAGCTTTCTCAGGACACAAAACTCAGAAACGTAACAAATTTTCTTCCGATATCCAAAATCCAAACCAATAGAAGAAAGCATCAAAAATAAAAAATAGTATGACCAATAATAGTTTTGCATCCCAAGAATCTCCCAATTTGGTTCACTGAGAGCTGACAAGGTATATGATAAAGATGTTTTCATCACAGTATACTACTTTCTCTGTTCTCTCTGAATCTTCACCCTTTTCATTTTACCACTATTCATTGAATCGCTTTAATTTGGTGATTTAATTAGTAAAACGATGCAATAATTTGATAATCTTTGGACGATGTTGTAGAGTAAACTTCACTATACAACACCATAAAAATTTATCAAAAAATTTCATCTTTTGGCTATCCAAATCACCGGGTCAAAGTGACCCGATTACGGAAGAAAAGTCCAAAGTGAAGCTTCAGAGAGAACGGAGGTAGTACCACTTTGTTCCTTCTCTTTATCCCCCTATTGACTTTATAACATATAGTTAGGAAAATTTGACCCGATAATTTGGATAGCAAAACGGTGTATTTTTTAGATAATTTTTCCATGGTATTATAGAGCAACTCTTATTCTACAACACCGCGAAAGAATTATCAAAAACTTACTCGTTTTGCTATCCAAATCACCGGGTCAAAGTGACCCAGTGAATAAGGGTAAAAGTCAAAAAGAGGAGAAAGAGAAGGAACGGAGTGATACGACTTTAGTATGGCATGTGGCACCTTTTGAGATTGTTGAATGTATTAATCCCCACCATTCATTTCTTCTACAGTTCTACCTACTCTAGTACAGTCACATACCTGGGAGGTTTCTCCAAAAAAAATCCATATTGACTCTGACTCTAAGGAGGTCACTTTGAACGGTCATACTATCTCTGTTTCTTCTCTTTCAAGTGCGCTTAAACTTTTTTATCCGTATTGGGTCACTTTGACTCGGCGATTTGGATAGCAAAACGATATAATGTTTTTGTAATTTTTTCATAGTATTATAGAGTAAAGTTTACTCTACAAGATCATGAAAAAATTACCAAATTCGTGTATCGTTTTGCTTACCAAATCACCGGGTCAAAGTGACCCAGTGAATAGTTTCAAAAAGTGAAGTACGATGAAAGAGAAGAAAGAGGTAGTATTAGCCAACGTTATGATAGGAACATTTGCTAAGCTAATTTCTTCATAATTTATATGAAGAAATTAGCATGAAAAAGTTAAGCGAATTTCTTCATAAGCTAAATGATTCGGTCAAAGTGAACGGATAAATAGTCGCTTCAACTGCTCACTCAGAAACCCTATGTCCACACCCAACATCTCGAAACTTTCCAAAGTGTCACCCCACACCGTGAAATCATCTTTGGAGGTACGTACTACTGTTTCTTCTCTTTGACTCGTATTTGGGTCACTTTGACTTGGTGACTTAGATCGCCAAACGATGTGGTTTTTTATATTTTTTACCGTATTATAGAACAACTTTTACCCCACAACATGAGAAAGTTATCAAAATTTTGCATCATTTTGCTATCCAAAATAGTGTGAAAAGTCAAATGGGAGAAAGAGAAGAAACAGACTTAGTACTCTATAAGACTAGCTGCCAATGTACGGTCAACATTCTCGTGCAGGTAGGACCGCCTCAAGAAACAGAGTTGGTAGTATTTGAACCGAGTGGTTCTCAAGAGTTCAAAATTAACGATTTCGCTCTGTGATTTTTTCATTTATTTTTGGCTCATGAGACATGCAAATTTTAAAGCCAGCAAATGAGTATAGAGAGAAGGGTTAGAACGTGATTTACGGACACAAGTCATCATCGATCTTAAACCCAATCATCCGAGGTTAGATACGCGACACCCGAGAAACAAGGGTTAAAACAAATGGCCATGACTCAACTCGCCGGATGAACATGACAGCGGCTGAACCAGCAGCAACAACAGCGAGCGAAAACCTCAATCCCGTCGATGCTTCTGTCGCCGATGTATTTGTCCCATTCCGATCTCCGATCCCTTTCATAATTTCCTCTCTCATCTGGGTTCTATATGAAATGTGGCGTTCAATTCTCTGATCTGCAGATCTTGGGCGATAGATCGGGTTCACCGGATAACGATGATCGGAGTGTTGTTATTCCCGGAGATGATGAGCCCGATCTATCGCCCAAGATTTGCAGGTCAGAGAATTGAACACCACATTTCATAGAGAACCCAGATGAGCGAGCAAATTGTGAGAGGGATCGGAGATCGAAATGGGTATCTATTACAATAATACCTTGGCGACTGAAGCATCGCCGGGAATGAGGTTTTCGGTGGCTGTTGCTGTTGGTGGTTCAGCCGTCGTCATGTTTCAGGCGAGTTCAGTCATGTTCATGTGTTTCAACCCTTGTTTCTCGGGTGTCGCGAATCTATCCTTGGAGGATCGGGTTTATAGATGATGACTTGTGTCAAAATCAGTAGTTCTTCTCTAAGCCTTCTCTCTACTCATTGCTGGCTTTAAATAAATGAGTGTAAAGAGCCCACTGCTTTCAAGTTTTGATCTCTACACATCAGACATAACTTTCCAATTATCCGGGTCTGATTCTGATTTCGACAACTTCAAAATCCCATTCAATGGGGAAACACTTGACTCTGAACTCTCAAGATCCACTCGGTTCAAGTACTACCAACTCTGTCACTCGAGGTGGTCCTACTTGCACAAGAATGTTGATTGCACATTGACACTTTGGAAGGTTTCGAGACGCCGGTTATGGACGCGGGGTTTCTGATTGAACGGTCGAAGCCACTTGTAAAACTTGGACCAGAGTTGGGAGAAAACGAGGAGTTGGTGAGGTATATAAAAGCTGAGAAGAAGCGAGACCGCATGGTAGAGGAGATGAGGAGCATTCAAGGAAAGTTGTTGGGATTGAAAGAGGCTATTGAGAAGGTTTAGGATGATATGAAGACCATGAAGTTGAAGAGTATCTAGAAACACAAAGACACCTTTCAGCAGGAAGCTAATGCTCCATGGTGATGACAATCTTTGGTTTTAATTTTTTTTCTGATTACCTAATAAACACTGTAATTTTGTGATAAATATTGTACTCTATATTTGCTGCCAATAGATTTAGTATAATTTATGAAGCTAAATTCAGAATTAGACAGTCATTTGAGACTACCTTGTGTGATTATTGCTTACAAGTTACATTTCATTACTCTTTCCATTTTTTACTCATTGATGGAAGTAAGTTAGAGACGAACTTATTGTTCAGCTTCCAACATGTATGATGGTAGTGACTAGGTATGCCGTAAGGCCGAGAATGGGCGAGCAAAACCCGCCTAGAACCAGTCGGAATTTAACGGCCAATGATGCCACTTGATTGATTAAGATTATAGAATCCTTAGTCTGAATCAAGTTTGAGACTGTTAAAGTGGGGGCTGGAATCATTATAGGAACAGTAAGAATATGGAGGAGTGGAGATATGGGTTTTGACTCAACATGAAAAGATTCTAAGGCGAGCCGGGATCTTAGATGATGTTCGTGCCTTGAAGGGTTACAACATTTCTTCCTAGATAGATTACATTAATTATATCATCACCATGGAGCACTGGCTTCCTGCTGGAAGATATCTTTGAATTTTCAGATATTCACCTTCATCGTCTTCATCTCATCCTCAAGCTTCTTCTAGCCTCCTTTAATTCCAAAAAAAAAAAATCTCTTCAACACTCCTCATATACTCCTGCATGCTGTCTCAGTTGCTTTTAACTTCTCTATACCTCTTCACATCCTCTTCAGCTCCCAACTCCGATCCAAGCCTCGAAAGTCATTTTAATATATCGTTCAGAAATTGGACATCCATTCGTAAACTCTTGAAACTGTCCAAGAAGTAGTCCCACATAGCGAAACCATCCTCAGAAGTAGCAATTTCACAAGCTATAACAGCATCAGCCGCTTTTACTTTTCCTGTTGTGCACAAGAGATTCCGGCAGGGAGACCTCCGTGTACACCGTACGTAGTGGATCAAGGATCGCACAGGAAGAATAGGGGTGTGTGTAGGGAGAGAGTAAGTCAGTAGCAATGTCTGAGAGAGAGACAGAGGTTTGGCAGAGCTTCCGCGTATGGCAGTGTGTCCTCCTTTGTATGGAAAGGTTGACGATCTATATATACTGGAGAACGTGACCGTTGTAGTGTGGTTAATGCGCCCATTGATGGCGGCTTAATTAGCTTAACCATAACGGCACGTTCGTCCGAGTATATAGGGACCGTTACAGCACGTGGTGCGCGAATACCGGAACCGTTACGAGGTTGACCAGGTTTGACCGGATTGACTGGGTTTATGGAGCTCGTGCCATAAATCTCTCAAAACAGTTACTAAAGGTCGCGCGCGAGCTTGGCTCGCACGCGACAGGGCTTACTCTAGCCTCCAAACCACTAAGTCCCTACAAGTCCCGTGCAGTGGTATGCGAGGGCTCTGTCTCGCAGCCCCCACATGGATCAGCTCGGCTGGTGATCCAGTGTGTGTGGAGCACAATATGGTGTGCTGGATGGTTGCCACGTGGCCAAGATCTGTCAGCTCAGAAAGCAGTATCTACATTAGCCCCCTTTCTGCGCGTGAAGACTCATAGCCGTATAGACTTCCATGCGCGGAAACCAACATACGCGTCGCCGCCACGCACCAATTCAAATACGGGTAAGTTCAGCCCCCGTGCGTGTCATTATGACCTAAAACCCCTAGAGTCGTGCCGTCTGACCTTTAGGGTTTTAGGCGTGACGTCAGCTTGTCCTGTGATTGCGCGATTCGACGGTGACGGTTGCGATTCGACTATCGAAAGGACGCAACCCTTCATTGTTTTGGATAAATACCTTGTATCCCCCATTATTGCAAAGCATCACTTCTTTCTCTTAAAGTGAATGGTACCTGGAGATCTTCGAGAGCAGATCCAGATAATCAATCACCAGTTCAGAACTGCAAATCGTATTCTTCAATTGTGCATATCCAAGCAGGCTTCAAGAAAACAAGGTTGGCCTCGTTTACTTTTGATTTAAGATACCAGTGTTTGCCTTGAACTGCGTTGAATCTGTAAACCCATGAAATTTTTGAAGAGGCTTTGATCTTTGAACCCGCTTTGTTTTAATCTTTCAACAATACGAGATCTTGCAACTCCCCAATTTCTGAAATCGATACCGGAACTGTTCGTCTTCCTTTGCATAGATCTTTGAATTTCAAAATTCAAACTGAAGTGTGGTATTTCTCCCCCCTTTTTCTTGCTCTTCCGCAGGAATGGCCAAGACAAGAGTAACCAGACGCGTCAAGGAAGATGAAGAGATACCCGACCTTCCGCAGGCCTTGTGGCGAAAAGCCCCCTTTTTAGGCGGCAAAGATTTCTACCATGCGAGGGTAAAGGCGAAGAGGATGCCTGATCCTGTTCCAGTTGAGCGATTGCTGACGCTGACTCGCCCAATTAACTCAGCCTTGCTCGAGTTGGTTGGTTCCGAGGATGTAGTTCAATTGGGGATCGAGAACGGGCACTTCCCATATACTGCGATTTCTACTCAGGCGTTCGTCCAGAAATTGGACTATATGGATGAGTGGATTGACCACGTGTTGGATCATCACGCCGTGACTCTTAATGAAGCCGGCGTATACTTTGCTATCCGTGCTATGAAGGGTGCTGCCGTGAAGTTGGATCAGTCCATGCTTCTAGACCTTCTGTCCCGTTACTCGCCTGCGACTCATACGTTCCATTTTGCTGAGTTCGAGGCTGCCCCCACACTCGAGGACGTTCAAATGCTGTACGAGCTTTCCCCCATGGGCGAGGTGGACCCTCTGAGTCCCTTGAGGACATCTGCGGAGATTGCCTTGTACACGCAGATGGAGGAATGCCTAGCAGAGGTGAAGAAAATCTCCACTCGGTGGACCACTACGAAGCCTCTTCCGAACTGGCAGCTGGTTGATACTTCCGCGAAGAATACCTGGAACAAATGGTTGCAGTACTTCTTTCGAGACTATGCGAACAGCAGCATTACTAAGAAACTTCTGAGTGAAGATCCGGAGGCTGAGAATTACGTAGAGGGCAAGGGTTATCACTTGACCCTTTGTGCTTTTCTCTGTGCCTGGCTGTCGAGGTACTTGATTGATGGTCACCCTCATGACGGAGTCTTCTACCATGTGTTGCCACTTGCTGTGAGGCTCGCTCTTGGCCAGAGAGTCGCACTCGGACCCTTGGTCTTGGGCACGCTGTACTATAGGCTTGACCAGCTGGTTCTGGCTATGAGGGAGTCGCGTGGCCGCCTCGATGTACTGACTTTTGTAAATATTTCCTTTTTGACGATGTGGGTTTTCGAGCGCTGGCCGTCTTATGCTCCAACTGCTCTCCAACTTGACAAGTGGTGTCCCCCGGGTGAGACAGAGGCGCGCAACAGCGGAAGAGCTGCGAGATGGTTCGGAACAGGCAACACCAAGTGCGTTTGGAGTTTGATATGCGACAAACGGAAGGAGTTTACTGCCAGGCCCTATGCCACACGCATTGAGAATGTGCGATGGTTCCCAAAGCTGTACCCCTCTAAAGGTATGGTCTTCTCAGAAGAGCTTCTCTTTGAGAAGGTACCGCATTTCCACGAGCGCTACCGCGAGTTCTTTTGCTGGTGTCTGCGAGGTTCCCTTCCTGCCCTCGCAGAGCATATCCGTGAGCTCGCGCCAAGGTATGAAAAGCTTACAGTGGATGTTGACCCCACTCGAGTTTCTCCTCAGTTTGGTTTTGATGCGGTGGCCCCATCAATCTGGCCCCAGTCTATTATCAGAGGATGCTACAAGCGCTTGCTGACAAAGGAGTGCAAGACGGTCTTCATGAACAATCTTCCCTTTGAGCAGCCTGCGGGAACCCGCGAGGGTGGTTGTTCCCAGAACTGGCTCGCATACTGGGTTGCCCAGCAAACGAGGATTGAGACGGAGGCGGCGGCGCAGCCAAGTAGAGCCCCCCTGATCAAAAGAAACTCTTTTCCGTTTCGCCCCAATTGCAGTTTGAGCGAGTCTGAGTATGGTTGCTACTCACTGTGGGACAGTGAGAATCATTTGTGCCCTGATTTCGTTCTGAAGGAGCAAGTCGCCGCAGTCAAGAAGGGCGACACGCATGTCGTCAGATATAGCAAGGCGTTTGCTGAGGTAAGCAATTTCTTCGCGTGCGTTAAGCTTCTTGATTTCCTTACGCTGATATTTTCATTCTGTACTGCTTTAGTGTCATGTGCGGAGGTTCGCAGCTGGTGATCGCTCCAAATCACTGGTTAACACCATTGTTGCCACCAGAAGGCAAGGGGAGTCGTTCCGGCTAGCATGGAGGATGGACGCCGAGGTCGAAACAAAGGTTCGCGCAGTCCTGAAGGCTTTTGCCGACTCGCTGATAGACAATCCTCCGGCTCCGTCTCCTCCTAGAGATGACCCGTCCCCTCCAGCGACTGCGGCGCCGAGAGTAAAGAGACCTAGGCAAAAGGGAATTACAATTTCTTCCCCTAGAAGTGCTCCAGCTTCTCCTCCGGTGAGGTCCCTTTCTATCAAGGACAAAGGCAAAGGTCGCATGCCCAGCAAAGTGCGGAAAGAGCTCGCAGTTGAGACTTTCGTTCCATTCAATCAAGAGGAAGAGGAAGAGAGGCAGGAGCCCCAAGCAAGTGATGAAGAAGAAGTAACAGTTGTGATGCATGAGGAAGAATCAGGAGGTACCTCCGTCGCATTTCCTTTCCCGTTATCGTAACTTCTTTCTTTTCTTTAAACCAATCGTGTATTCGCAGATGATGATGATGAAACCATTGGTGGCCTTGCGGCCAAGAGACAAAAGAGAGATGCCCATTATGGCATTCCAGATGAGCCCATAAGCGAGGACGTTCTTGCTGAGTCCCGAAAGACAGCCGCGGAGGCTGCTGAAAGAAGAAGGCGGCGAGAGGAAGAGGAGCTCGAGCGCGTGAAACAGCGGAGTCTCGAAGAGCATCATGTTGACGACTTAGTGCGTCCAGTTGGCGAGGAAGACGAGCTTCCCGAAGAAGTGGCTCCTCATGCGGAAGAGGAAGATGAGGTTCCCGGAGAGGATGCAGCGGCCTTGGAGCAAGTCCGAGCAGACTTCGAAGAGATCGCAGGTGGCGATAAAGGTGAGATCTTCAATCTCGCAGTAACTTATAGAGATGTTATTGTGGGTGCGTTAAAGCATGGTGTGTCAAAGGCTGACATTCGCCGTTGGTTAGTAGGCAAATGCGGAGAACCCTCAGGTAACTATTTGAGTGATACGCACGTACTAGGCTTTAGAAACTTAAGGCAGAATCATGACTGGTTTATTCGCATCCCAGGTCACGCTTCTCTTAAAGACTTGCTTAGTGAGGACACACTGATAGGGCATGGTTCCACGTCCTTAGTGTATGATGAGGATACCTCAATCCCACCTTCGCGTGGAGGTGCTTTCTCTTAGCTTTAGCAAAGATAGCAAAATAACTTATAACACAAGTTACCTCATGTCATCGCATTTAATGTCGCAGGTTATGCTGAGGAACCTGAGCTGGAGCAGAGAAGTCAGCCTTCTGCGTCCTATGTTCCAATTCCGAGCTCCCATACCGAGAAGCCCGTCGCAGCTGCTGAACACGCGGGTGAGCCTCTTGAGGACATCATCGAGCTTTCCGACGATGTTGGAGCTGATACTGTGCTGATGGATGAAGATGTCCATGCTAGTGCAGAGGAAGTAAGGACAAGTGCTGCTAATGCGTTCGCATCTGAGAGCGTCCTTCGCCAAGCGACTTCGGTTGTCCCTTCGCCCCCGGCGATGACTGAGCCAGAGGCACCTATTCCTGCGTGGAGCATTTGGGGCTCGCAGGTTGGGAATACAGTCGCAGCTGGTGCGACCTACACTCTTCCTCCCGACTACGAGAGATTGGAGCTCGCAGCTGATAGGAGAGCTATGGAGCGAGGGCAATCTTCGAACAACCCGGCAGTCCGCATTCCTTCTCTTCATGAGATTCTGGAAGGAACTGGTAAGTAGAGCTTTACTGTTCGCACGTCGCATTATTCGCTTGCGAGTTTTGACATCATGACTTATTTTTGACGTCTCCTCAGGTTTGAAGCAAACCGATGTAGACTGGGTGGTTCGAATGCGTCTGACCTACCCGCAGTCGTTTGTGAGATCTCTGGAGATAGGGCCCTTCGACAGGAGGCTGTTTCTTACTGAAGCCATCTGGATTTTGGAGCAGCTATCTGCGGCTACGCCTGCGACCATTTCGGTCCAGAGTGCTGAATTGCTATGCGGCATGTGCCAAAATCTCGTGACCAAAGTCCAAAGCAGAATGGGCTTCAAGTTTCTTATGAACAGAGTCACGCTGATTCGCGCAGCCGTAACTTTGAAGCTCGGCCACCAGAATCTCGCAGCTGAGAAGCAGAAGGTGGAGCAGCAGAAGCAAAAGGTTGATGAAGCTCTGAAGCTGTATCATGAGATGAATGCCAGGTGCGAGCTACTGAAGCAAGAAGTGGAACAAGTGGAGAAGCTGAGCGAGCAGTTCGAGCCCCAAGACTCCTTAATCAAGAATTTGCTTTGACTTTTCGAATTTTGCAAAGATAGCAGGAAAAAAGATAGCTGAAACATTAATGTAATGTTTTGAACATTAATGTAATGTTGCTAGGGTTTCTCCCCCTTTTTTTTAACAACAACAATGAATTTTTCCCGTTTTTCCCTTTTCCGGGATTTGATTGGATATTTCTGTACATATCCAATTATGACATCAGCAATTGATACTCTGCTTGATTTTCGCACTAATTTCTCGGCAGATAAGCACGCTTTCATTGGGAAGTCCATCCGAATCATGACCATCCGTCATTTATTAGGATACGCAACTGAATCGTCGTAGCCTTTAGTTGGGTAATTGATTGTTACCGCTTTTCAAGGCGTAAGTGATTGAACTTACCCTCTTTTTGAATTCTGCTGACTCATCTTTGGCAACCGAAGAGTCTGTACAGGGTCTATATAAACCCTGTCTTTGCTATTTGGGTTCTTCATCCCAAAGATGTGCTTTGCCGTGAGTCCTTACAACTGCTGGCTTCAACGCTTGTTTTTCGTTGATTCATGGCAACTTCAAGTTTTGAATCCTGAGTTTGCGCTTTGTGCTGTAGAAATAGTTTCCAAGATCCACTTTATGAGGAATATTGCTCTTTATAACCATCATAAAGAAGATGCAGATAATATCTCATGTGTGTTCGAAGAAATTTCTTCGTGTATTATGTGTGCAGGTCATGTTTCCGGCCGCCTCGTGGTGAGGTGCCGCGCCGAAGTGACCGTGCTACCGTCTCGTAATGAACGGCGCAATTCTTCTTCAGCATCCCTGGAGAAGAATCCGTCACCTTCACGTTTGTGAGCTCGGGGTGACGAACCGTCGCGTTCATCCCCGTCTACAAGGAGCCCTTGCCCTTTGGAGCTTCTGCTTTCCTGTGGATCGCCGGAACCGGTGGTTCCTTGGGCAAATGTTATGGGGTGCAGATCTGACAACGGTCTTGTCGAATACCGGGATATTGAGCGTATGGCTTCATGTGGCTCTTTTAGAGCAAGATCCCCCCCTGCTACAGATGTTCACCCGCAGATCTGCGTGTTGCGTAGCCGGTGTCGAAACCGGTGGGTTCATCCTTTTCTAGTCGGAATTCCCGTAGTGTGTTTCAGGCTTGTCAGCCACTTTTCGAATGTATTGTAAGCCATGTTGGCTGCGTAGTTAGATTCGAGCTCTTCGCTTGTAAGCTGCTATCTAGACAGATAAATTGTAAGTCATTTGACTCGTAATGATAAATAGCTTTTTGTATTATCTGCTGTCTCTTTACAAAAAAATACAATTTCGCATGCGTTTCGGCATATTTCGCTTTGCATAATGCTATGTAATGGTTTCGCATTCGCGATATATTAATTCGCTGATGCTTCGCTAGATCGTTCGAGATCATATCTTCGCAGCTGTGCTATCCCGGCAGATGGGCTTGTGGTTGGCCATTGTGGATCATTTAAGATCATTTTCACAACGTTGCTATCGTAGTAGATAGTCTCTAGCAGATCAATTAAGATTGTTAAGTGGTGCGAATTGCTATCATGGCAGATAGGCTTTATTAGAGAATCGATTGAGATCATTTCTCACGTAAACTGCTATCGCAACAGATAGACTTTTAGAAGATCTAATAAGATCATTTTGCGCATGCGTTGCCATCGTAACAGATAGGCTTGGGCGATCAACTAAAATCGCTTTGCATATAAGTTGCTATCGTAACAGATAGGCTTGGGTGATCAATTAAGATCGCATTTAGACAGGCTGCTATCGTAAGAGATAGGCTTATGATCAATTAAGATCGCATTTGTATAGGCTGCTATCGTGACAGATAGACTTAGATGATCAATTAAGATCGCATTTATACAGGCTGCTATCGTAAGAGATAGGCTTATATGATCAATTAAGATCGCATTTGTATAGGCTGCTATCGTAAGAGATAAGCTTAGATGATCAATTAAGATCGCATTTGTACAGGCTGCTATCGTAAGAGATAGGCTTATGCGATCAGTTAAGATCGCATTCGCACAGGCTGCTATCGTAAGAGATAGGCTTAAAGGATCAATTATGATCGCATAGGTTGCTATCATAACAGATAGGCTTTTATGATCACTTAAGATCGCATTGCATTGGCTGCTATCGTGAGAGATAGGCTTAGATGATCACTTAAGATCGCATTTGCATTGGCTGCTATCGTGAGAGATAGGCTTAGATGATCACTTAAGATCGCATTTGCATTGGCTGCTATCGTTAGAGATAGGCTTAGATGATCACTTAAGATCGCATTTGCATTGATTGCTATCGCGAGAGATAGGCTTAGATGATCACTTAAGATCGCATTTGCATTGGCTGCTATCGTTAGAGATAGGCTTAGATGATCACTTAAGATCGCATTTGCATTGATTGCTATCGCGAGAGATAGGCTTAGATGATCACTTAAGATCGCATTGCATTGGCTGCTATCGTGAGAGATAGGCTTAGATGATCACTTAAGATCGCATTGCATTGGCTGCTATTGCGGCAAATAAACCATCGTTAACAGTAATAACAAACTGAATAGAGCAACATAAACAGCTAGAAATGTGAACTTCTCATTTGGGAGAATTCTTTTATTACAACGCTCTCATATAAGAGAGATGAGATTACAATCCTCTCATATGGGAGAGGAGATTGCGTAAATCGTAGCCACATGAGACATTAAACAACGTTATCATAGAACGTATGAAATGAGAGAAGTCAGGGATAGTACTTCTTGATCCAGCGCATGTTGACTGAACTCGGAGTTGAGGTTGTGCCGTGCAACCTTCGTATGCTGCAGTAGCCACTATCGAAGACTTCTATGACTTCGAAGGGTCCGTCCCAATTAGCTGCGAACTTTGGGTGAGTTGCTTCTCGCATACAGTGGTCAGATGCGCGCAAGACCAAGTCTCCGACTGCGAAATCTCTTCGCTGGACTGTCTTGTTGTAGGCGCGAGCGATTCTTTCCTGGTACCGCTTGTTGGTCCTTTTGGCTTGCTCTCGCTTTTCTTCCAGCAAGACTAAGTCATGATCGCGTTGATTTTCATAGAGTGCATGGAAGGCCAGCCTTGCCAAATTGACTCTAACCTCCGCAGGTACTACAGCTTCGGCCCCATAACATAGTAGAAATGGCGAGGCTCCTGTGGGTGTCCTTGGAGAAGTTCTGTAGGCCCATAGAGCTATGCTTAGAGAGTCGGCCCACTTCTTGTGGTCATCTGCGACCATCTTGCTCAATATTCTCAACAGCGTCTTGTTAGTCGCTTCGGCTTGTCCGTTTCCCTTTGGGTAATAGGGGGTAGAACATATCTGCCTGATATTGTACTCCGCTAATTTCGCAGCTACCTGGCGATTAACAAAAGGAGTACCGTTATCTGAAAGAATGGTGTTTGGGATTCCGAACCTGCATACGATGCTTTCCTGGATAAAGTGGACCACAGCCAGCGCATTTGCCGTCTTTAGTGGTATTGCTTCCACCCACTTGGTGAACAGCTCGGTTGCGGTGAGAATGAAATGGTTCCCGTGCGACGTCGGTCGGATGGGACCGATGAAGTCCAGAGCCCATGTGTGAAATGGCCATGGCGTCCCTAGTGCATGTAGATCCACGGCGGGAGCGTGCACTAGGTTCCCTTTGAATTGGCATTCCTGGCAGCGTCGCACTTTGGTGCGGCAATCGACCTCCATCGTGGGCCAGAAATATCCGATTGAGAGGAGCTGTCTGCATAATTTCGCACCTCCTTGGTGTTCCACCTGATGAGAAAGGTCCATGACTTCTTGTGCTTCTCTGTCGTCTAGACATCGCAGCAAGTTGCCCTCGTGACCTCTTCGCCAAAGTAGGTTTTCCTGTACCACATATCGAGACGCTTTCCTTTTCAAGTTTTCGGCTTCCTTTCTCGATTCGGGCACGGTGCCCTGGGTGAGGAAATCGAACAGTGGCTTCCTCCAGTCCGTGTCGTCATCGGTTAGGGCGACGAGTAGAGAATCTTTGATTAGTGCGCAACTTTCGCACTTCCCTTGTATCAGGGCTGCAGCTGTTGACATGTCTGGCCAATGAATGCCATATCTCTGAGCCTTTCTGTAGATTGACACCTCGCTTTCTCCGCAAGCGTGTTGGTGAATCTTTTCTAACAGCTGTTGTCCCTCTTGCTCGGAGACACATCGCATGAGTATTCCTCCAGGGCCCTTGTAGTAAAGGGTGTTGTCGTGGATGCAGTATCCTTTTGTGAGTGCCCAGCTTTCGCTGCTGGTGCCTTTCGCAATAGCTTGCAGGATTGCTTTCCGCCAGTCTGCGTCATCCATGTGCTCGTCGTCGCATGCATCTTCTGTCAATGCCGACGATGTTCGTACTTCAATGGAAATCCTTGCGGGGCATTTGTCTATGCTGACCTTAGATCCCAAGGTTGCTAAGGCGTCTGCGTGTCTATTGTCCGCTCGGGGCTTGTGCTCGTATTTCACATCGCAGAATTGCTGCATCAGCTTTTGTACTAGGGTGCGGTAGGACAGGAGGTTGATCTCCTTCAGACCATATTCGCCCGAGGCTTGCTTAACAATCAGTTTGGAATCTCCCATGACCGTCAAGTTGGTCACCTCCAAAGCTTTCACCGCACGGAGCCCCGCGATGAGAGCCTCGTATTCCGCTTCGTTGTTTGTGACTGCGAAGTTGAGCTTCGCGGACATCTGTATGACTTCCCCGTCTGGCTTTGTCAAGACTATCCCAATGCCTCCGCCTTTCCTAGTTGACGAACCGTCGAAGTGGAGGGTCCAATAGGGCACGTCGATTGCGTAGATTTCAGGGCCTTCGAGCTCTTCTTCAATCACTGGTTCGTGGCTGTTGTCGGGAAACTGTGCCAACAGATCCGCTACCGCCTGCGACTTGATCGCTCTTGGTCTCACGCATGTGATATCGTATTGAGAGATGGTCATGTACCATTTCGCCAATCTCCCGCCCGGAGTAGTGTGAGTTAGCAAGTATCTTATGGGGTCGCTCTTGGTGACCACTACTACTTTGTGTGATGCAAAATAGTGTCTCAACTTCTCTATCACAAAGAATAAAGCAAGGCAATGACGTTCGATGTCTGTGTACCTTGATTCAGCAGGCTGCACAATACGAGAGATATAGTAGATGGGCCTCTCTTGGCCTTCATACTCCTGAGCCAGGAGCGCTCCTATAGATCTCCTTGTTGATGTCAGATATAGCAGAAGCGGTGATCCCAGTTGAGGCGCGATCATTATCTTTGAGGACGTGAGTAAATCCTTCAGCTTTTCGAATGCGGCTTCGTGGTCCGGAGCCCAGTTGTACGCGGCGTCCTTCTTGAGAAGAGTGCTGAAACAGCATGTGATTTCGGCAATTGCTGGAATGAATCTCCGCAGGTATGACAATTTTCCCAGGAATGTTTTCAAGGTACTTTGGTTATGGGGTGGCGTCATGCTAGTGATGGCTGACACTTTCGCAGGGTCGGGCTCGATCCCTTGGCGATGGACTACGCATCCCAAGAACTTCCCCGAGGTTACCCCAAATGCGCATTTCATGGGGTTCATTTTCAATTGAAAGCTCCTGCATCTATTGAACACCTTTCGCAGGTCTGCGAGGTGGTTTGCTTCGTGCTTGGATTTAACCACCAGGTCATCCACGTAGAATTCCACCTCTTTGTGCATCATGTCGTGGAATAGAGCCATCATGGCTCGCTGATAGGTCGCGCCCGCGTTCTCAAGGCCGAACGGCATCACCGTGTAGTTGAATACCCCTACAGGAGTGATGAATGCAGTTTTCCGCGCATCTTCGGGATCCATCTTGATTTGATTGTACCCGCTGAAACCGTCCATGAAACTGAACATGCGATGGCCTGCTGTTGAATCGATGAGCAAATCGATGTTGGGCAGTGGGAAATCGTCCTTAGGGCAGAAGCGGTTGAGATCTCGGAAGTCTACGCAGATGCGGAGCTGTCCGTTCTTCTTCACCACCGGTACGATGTTGGCCAGCCATGTGGGATGATGATTCGGCTCTATGAACTTGGCATCTAGGAGTTTGACAATCTCCTGCTTGATCTTCACGTTAAGCTCCGGCCTGAAGCTTCTCGTGCTCTGCTTGACCGGTTTAGACCCTGGGACGATGTCTAAACGGTGCATGGTGATGCTTGTATCCAGACCTGGCATCTCATCATACTCCCATGCGAACACATCCTTGTATTCAGTTAGGAGCTGTAGCAGTCCTTGTTCTTCTTCGCTTGTGAGGTCCGCACTCAGGAAGACCGGCCTTTTCTTTTCCTCGTTCGGGCTGAGGAACACTTCCTTTAGCTCTTGCTTTTGCGGTCTTGGCCTTTCTTCCATGCATTCAGGCGCTTCTTTGAGTTTCTCGTCTGGAGTGCCCTGCGTTGGCTCTTCCGTCAGCGCAATTTGCTCGATTTGATTGATTTGCCCAGGGATATCCCCATGCCCGTGTGAGGACATCCCCGCGCACCTTCATATGCGGTAGCATTTCTTCCCATTGGCGTAGAAGCTCTCTATCTCCTTGCCCTCGGGGTCATGCTTTGCGATCCTCTTCAGGGTATACACGCTCTTTCGATGATATGCGATACGGGGCGCCTCTTCGCGTGTAGGCGGCTTTTCCTTGGCATGTTCCCTTGTCACCATTACTCCTGCGGGCGACTGGTCCTTGATGTCCTCCCAGAGAGGCAAAGGAGTAGGGTTGAATGGCCCGGGTGTTTGTTCATCTGCCATCTCAGTGAACCACACCGCCTCGCTGAGATGTGCTTCGTCCAAGTTGAACGGGTTTGTCGAAGCCGGTATCTCGACTATTCTGTCGTTCCAGATAGCTTTCATAACTTGGTGAGCCGTCGAAGGAACTGCGTCGAAGCGATGAATCCAGGCTCGACCTATGATCATGTGGTATGTGGTGTTCGCGTCTATGACATAGAACTTTGCTGAGCACTTGATTTTGCCAATCTGAACGCCCAGGCGGATCCATCCGATTGTCATTCTAGAATCTCTTCCGAATCCCACCAGCGGAGATGGACGCCTGACTACCTTATGTTCGGGGATCCCCGCTAGCCTCAGTGTGTGGAGCGGAACGACGTTGACCGCTGCTCCTCCATCGACGAACGCTCGTTTGAACTCGACACCATTAATGATGGCGGTCACGTACAGAGGTCTCTGGTGGCTCGCATCCGTCTTCTTGTCGCTGGCGGAAAAGGTCATAATCTTTTCCGTAGAGCGGGATGCCCTGATGACTTTCCCGTTGGAGACTACAAGGTCCTCCTCGTAGTCCTCTGCTATCCTCAAAATTTCTTTCGTCATATCAGTCCGGCACTTCTCGGAGAAATTCATCTCGTCGAAGAATTTGTTGAAGCCGTGCGACCCTTTCATGCGGTCGGCACGTTCATCCTCTGTGTCCATGCTATAGTCTTCGTCTTCATGGACCTCGGCGACAATGGGCAGACCATCGTCTGCGACTTCTTCCAAGTCGACGATCGAGATCATGGCGACCTCTTTGCCCTTCGAGCCCGGTTCCGCATGCGCGGGAAGCGGGTTGTTGCGCACGTCCTTCCGGTGATCGCTGACGATGAGCTCGCCGTTCTTCATCTTCTGATCGAACGCGAACCTGAGTTTCTTGCACTCGGCGGTGGGATGCATGACCTTGCCGTGGTATTCGCACCACTTAGGGTCCCTCACCATCTCCTTGGAGGGTGTTTTCTCGAGCGGTGGCAGGACGCCGTCCTTGCGCCACTGTCTGCAGAGGTCACTTGCTTCCTCTACCGAGCATGGCAGAGGCGGTACATCGAAGTTCGCAACCTTCGCTTGTTTCTGGGGTGAAACTGTATTGACCTCAGCTTCGCGTCCCCGCTTGTAGCTAAACCTCCCGATCTTGTAAGTAGTGCCGCTCGCAGGTCGCTCTGGAGCGCTCTTCTTTTTCTGTCTCTCGACTATAGGTTCGATATTCTTGGTGCATTCGATTAGCTTTGAAAACGTAGGTGTTTGCAAATTGATTAGCATACCTTTGTATTCATCTCGCATGCACTGCAGGCATATCTCTACGAGCCGGCTTTCGGGCATTGGATCTTTGCACTCCAAGGATTTCACCCTGAATTTCTTGATGAAAGTGATTTCGTCCTCTTCGCGCTTCTGGTACATCCGTGAAAGATGGATCATAGTCACCTTTTCTTCCATCTGGAAGAACTTAGTATAAAACTTCTGGACCATGTCGTCCCAAGTCTTTACGGATCCGGCCTCCAATGTTCGGTACCATTTGTATGCTACGTTCCCAAGAGATTTTGGGAACTCTCGCATCAGCAGCTTGGGATCGGCTCCGTACGGACCCATGACATCAATGAAACGCATGACATGCTCGTGAGCGTTTCCATTGACGTCCTCGAACTTATCCCATTTAGGAGCCTTGTACCCCGCCGGGTTAGGCATGAGATAGATCTCTCGTGGAATGGGTGGATCGTTGTCTAACTTCGGGATAATGGTATCCGCGAATGACTGATGAGCCAGGATAGTGTCCACGCGTTTCTGCAAAGACGTCATGCATTCTGGGATGCTCCCCTCGGTAGTTGACGGAGGGGTTGCCGTAGGTGGTGGCGACACATACGCCGCCGGAGGATTGGGAGCATATTGACTACCCGCATTTCCCCAGATCATCGTTGGGGGAGGCAAAGGGTACTGCAGAGTTGGGTTGGACGCCAAAGCCGATGGCTGAGGAGCGTGAGCAGCAGGAGGCAGCATCTGTGCCGTTGATCCCTGAACCGAAGGCAGCTGCGTAGCCGACGGTGGAGTCTGCAGATGAGGGTTGGGAGGTGTGGCTGACACTCCCAATCCTGGAGCGGTAGGGGTTCCTCCTCCCTGAGGGATAGCGGTGGCTGGTGGAGGATTCGGCGCAAGGGTGCCCAGAACGGCCAAGATTTGTTCTAATTGCGCAGATTGAGACTTGAGAGCTTTCGCCTGACTTTGGACAGTAGCGTCCAAAGACTCTAACGTCGGTGCTTCGCCGGGAGTCGTCGGAGTACGGCGGGTCTCGTCTCCCGAGGGAGTTTCGGTGGAGGGCGATCGGTTGCTGACATCATCCTCCTGAGACATGGTTGCTTTTGTTGGTAAGTTCACGTCGGGTTCACCAAAATGTGCACAAGAGATTCCGGCAGGGAGACCTCCGTGTACACCGTACGTAGTGGATCAAGGATCGCACAGGAAGAATAGGGGTGTGTGTAGGGAGAGAGTAAGTCAGTAGCAATGTCTGAGAGAGAGACAGAGGTTTGGCAGAGCTTCCGCGTATGGCAGTGTGTCCTCCTTTGTATGGAAAGGTTGACGATCTATATATACTGGAGAACGTGACCGTTGTAGTGTGGTTAATGCGCCCATTGATGGCGGCTTAATTAGCTTAACCATAACGGCACGTTCGTCCGAGTATATAGGGACCGTTACAGCACGTGGTGCGCGAATACCGGAACCGTTACGAGGTTGACCGGGTTTGACCGGATTGACCGGGTTTATGGAGCTCGTGCCATAAATCTCTCAAAACAGTTACTAAAGGTCGCGCGCGGGCTTGGCTCGCACGCGACAAGGCTTACTCTAGCCTCCAAACCACTAAGTCCCTACAAGTCCCGTGCAGTGGTATGCGAGGGCTCTGTCTCGCAGCCCCCACATGGATCAGCTCGGCTGGTGATCCAGTGTGTGTGGAGCACAATATGGTGTGTTGGATGGTTGCCACGTGGCCAAGATCTGTCAGCTCAGAAAGCAGTATCTACACCTGTAATGATTCTATCCGCCACCTTACTGTCAACAGTCTCAAGCAGGTGCTCATGCATATACGCCTTCCTAGAGAAACATAGGTTGTAGTACTTCAACCGAGTGGGTATAGAGAGTTGAGCATCAATGATCTTGCCCTCAACTACGATTTTGAAGTTTTTAAAGTTAGCTTCACGCCCCGAAATTGAGGAAGCTTCCGTGCGAGTGAAGGTTGTCTAGGCTGTGATGACCCAATCTGATGGTCCACTTTCTGCTACATCATCCAGAGGAACAAGCCTAGGACCTTTTCTAGTGGCAGGTTCACATCTTCTTTTCCTACAGCCGTTTTTTCAAACTTTTTGTACAGCCTGAAAAGTTGGCATTAAATGTGAAGAACAAAGGTTTAGAGCAAACTTGAGCAGCCAAGTACGGCGTAAATGCTAACTAGATAGAAACATTTAATTTCAGGTAGATTCAGACTTGGACCGTTAGCACATTTGACTAGATTTGGCTCGTTTTCTTTCACAATATAAACTTGTGAAAGTGTGAATCAAAGTTCAAAATCAAGTTGAGTGATAAGCTAACGAGAAACAGTTCATGAGTTGGTTTTCCTGCCAAAATTAGGTGTATTTGTTTCATGTTAGGTCATTGCTCAGCTTCATTATGATCTTTGATGAAAACTTTCACATGACTATATTGTGAAAGCAAACGATCCAAATCTAGTCGATGGTGCTATTTGTTCAAGTCTTAGTAACCAAATTGCAAATGAGGGTATCTAGTTAGCCTCTACATCATACTCAGGCCTATCTTCATTTACTGCTCAAGTTAGCTCTAACACTTTGTTCTTACGATGCAATGATGATTTGTCGGGCAGTAAGAAAAGAAGACGTGAACCTGCTAAGAGAAAAGGTCCCAAGCTCTTGTGGACACTGTATCACAAAGTAGACAACCTTCACTCATCAGACAACCCTGTTTCCTGGGCCACGAAGTTGATTTTGAAAACTTCAAAATTGTAGTTAAGGGCGAGAGCATTGATCCTCAACTTTGTGGATTCACTGGTTGAAGTACTAAAACATGTGCTGCTCTAGGAAGAAGTAATTGCACCAGCACCTGCTTGAGGATGTTGATAGTAAAGTGGCGGCTGAAATCATTAGAAATACAGTAAAAGTGGCCGATGCAATAACAGCTTGAGAAATTTCTACTTCTAAGGATGATTTCTCTACATGGGATTGTAACTTGGACAGTTTAAACAGCTTAGGGATGGTCGTCCAATTTCCGCGGGACATGTTGAAACGACTATCGTGATTTGTATCGGAGTTGGGAGCCTAAGAGGAGGCAAATAGGTATACAAAATCCAAAAGGAAACAACGCAGGATGCGGGAGGATATGAAGAGTGTTGAAGATAAGTTTTTGCAATTGAAAGAGGCTAGAGAGAAGCTTGAGGATGAGACGAAGATGATGAAGGTGAATTACCGAAAATACGAAGATATCTTCCAGGAGGAAGTCAGCGCTCCATGGTGATGAAACAATTAATGTAATCTAGCTGTGTAGGAAGAAATGGTGTACTACTACTAACAGTCAAGTTTGTGTGATGTGAAACAATTAATATAATTTGGGGATACTTTGATCAGTTCAGTCTCTCTGTTAAGTCAACTAACTTGAGATATTGTAATCAAAGTGGAACTGGGAAATCATGTTTTTGGTAATCATCAACATTTTGAACTTTCAGTGTTTTTGTCAACTACTAGTAAATTGAGTTTAGGTTTACCTTCACCAGTTCTCGATGGATTCTCTGTCTCCATCCAAATTTGACGAGGAAGGTCTTCTTCTCCTCCGCCTTTATTTATGGAACTTGTGGCCACGAGATTTGATTGTTGGCCTGATAATGAATAGGTAGTGTTGGAATTCTGCAGAAATCAAGGATGATTTATATGTAAATATATTGTTTTTATTGTGATTATCTTTGATTTGGTCAGTAGGTTACCAACTTTAAGAAGATAGGATATAGTTTCCTAATTTAGTTTGTCCAGATTGATTTGATTTCCTGATTTCACTCCCTAGGTCAACTTGTAATGTATTTAAATACCCTGCACTATTATTCAATGAGAGATACAGAAGAAAAATAATATTTTCGTTCTATTGAAACTCTTCATGGTATCAGAGCCCTTCTTGTAGGGTGATCCACGACCTTCATTGTCGTTCTACCTTCTTTTCCAGCCTTAATTGCTGTTATCAACCTTCATAGTTGATTATCGTTCGACCTTCATTGTCGATCATAAATCATGTCAGAAGCATCTAAACAAACTAGCTCAGTTAACCCTCTTATTCATGCTGAGAATCCAACCCTCCAACTTACGACATCCAAACTTGACGGGAGAAATTTCATGGAATGGTGTCAATCAGTGAAGATTTCTCTGAAAAGCAAGGGAAAGTTCAAGTATGTTACTGGAAAGGAGAAACAGCCATATGAAGATGATCCCAAATAAAATATTTAGAATGTGGATAATTATATGGTGATGTCTTGGCTGCTCCACTCCATGGAACCTAGAGTCAGAAGAACATACATGCTTCTTCCCACCGCCAAAGCAATTTGGGATGCTGTGAACAAAACATATTCCAAGGAAGGTTTTGTTACACATGTCTTCCAAATTAAGAGGCAGATTTTCAACACCAAGAAAGGCTCCGTGAGTGTCACAGATTATTACAACACACTCAGGGGGCTTCTCACTGAATTGGATATGTACGAGAATGTGGAGTTACATTTCTCAGAAGATGCAAAGAAAATAAGGGACATTATGGAAAGGCAGCGCGTCATCCAGTTCTTGTTGGGACTCAATTCCGAATATGATCATGCTAGAGATCGAGTTCTTGGAACCGCTATCTGATCTTGACGAGGCATTCGCTATCATCAGGGGAAAAGAAAGAACCAAAGAACTGGTGGGAACCAAACATATGGAAGGTGAAAAATCAACCACCGAGAATTTTGCACTTGCAGTGACAAGACCGTTAAACAACAAACAGTTCCAGGATAAGGACAAGCTTTGGTGTGATTATTGCAACAAGCAGAGGCACACACGAGCAACTTGCTGGAAGCTACACGGGAAGCCACAAAGTCTGAACAAACAACCACTAAAGGAGGGTTCCAATTTGATCAACGCAGTCAAGGAAATAAGACTATGACCATGGTTGGAAACAATGCACAAGGACCAGAAAAGTTAGCCAGCAAGACGTGGACAAGCTCTGAAAATTGTTGAACCAGCTTGATAGCGCTAACGACAATGAAAACTTCAACGTTGTACCAAATGCTACAAGTACTTGATCAATGGATTTGGAAGGTATGAAGAGTTCCTCACTACAATTAAGATCTTATTCTCATGTCTGGATTATTGATTCAGGTGCATCAGATCACATGACAAATATGTCTAGTATTTTTTCGAGATATTCACCAAGTTCAGGTAGACATAAAATTAAAGTGGCTGATGGAACTTTTTCCTCCGTTTCTGGTCAAGGAACCGTTAAAATATCAAACACCATGACTCTGGAATCAGTCCGTCATGTTCCAATGTTGGATTACAACTTGTTGTCTGTCGGAAAAATCACAAAAGATTTGAATTGCGTAGTCAAAGTTGATCTTTCTGGTTGTTATTTTCAGGACAAATGGGGGAAGATGATTGGGCATGGTAAGCTGATTGATGGGCTTTACTTTCTGGATACTGATTGGAGTGAAGAAAATGAGCCTCAATGTCTAGTTTCTTCTCACACCACCTTAGACCAGATTTACTTGTGGCACAACCGTTTAGGTCATCCGCCATTTACCCTACTAAATAAATTATTTCTAGACTTGTGTAAGCAAATATATGTAAGCAATTTTCATTGTGATTCTTGCATACTTGCTAAACATCATCGTACTACTTTTCGAATAAAAGAGATTCAGCTTTCTGCTCCATTCAATTTGATACACTCTGATGTGTGGGGTCCATCTCGTATTACTAATATTTATGGTACCTGGTGGTTTGTTACCTTTATTGATGATTGTACGAGAATAACTTGAGTATATTTGATGAAAAGAAAATCGGAAGTTGCTTCTACATTTTCCAAGTTTTATAAGTTCGTCAAAAATCAGTTTGGTGTTAATATTCGAACATTGAGATCAGATAATGGAAAGGAATACTTCAACGAGGAGCTTATGACATATTTACATGAGCAGGTATTCTACATCAATCATCTTGTGTCGATACACCTCAGCAACACGGAGTTGCGGAAAGGAAGAATCGGCATCTTCTTGAGGTTGCACGAACTCTTCTATTTGAGAGAGGAGTGCCAAATTCTTATTGGGGAGATGTTGTACTCACTGCAGCTTATCTGATAAACAGAATGCCCACTAGAGTTCTTCAGAATCAAAGTACTGTAAAGAAACTTATGGCAATGTTTCCATTCTTTCAGGGGGTTGGAAGTCTACCACCAAAGGTGTTCTGGTGTGTCTCCTATGTTCATGTCCATTCACACATGCGAGGTAAGCTTGATCCTAGAGCAATGAAGTGTGTTTTCCTAGGATACTCCCCGACTAAAAAGGTGTACAAGTGTTAACATCCTCTCATAAAGAAGACTTATGTTACTATGGATGTAACTTTTCTCGAAAATCAGAACTACTTTAGTAAGACCAATGTTCAGGGGGAGAATGACGTAAAAGATGCGGATAAATGGGATTGGCATGTAGAGGGTGATACGAAAGAAGAGACCACTCAGCTCGAGTTTAGTAATTTAAACCACGATGCCAGGGAAGTTACTGAGGTTGAAGAAGAAGTGACTAAGGACCTTGGAACAATGTTTGAGGCTCCTCAACAAGAGAACCAACTTCTCAACCAAACTATGACAGACCCTGAGACCAATTCTCGAACTCCACTAAAAGAACCGGATGCGCCTATAAGAGTATATTCCAGGAGGCAACCTGTAACTACGCCGCAAGCTCCAGTGGTCAACGAAGAAGAAGGTACAAAAAATGATGACATTGATATGCCTATTGCTCTAAAGAAAGGTGTAAGGAGTTGTACCAAACACCCCATGTCTCATTTTGTGTCTTTGCATAATCTTTCTCCTCAATATAGTGCACTTTAACATCTCTTTTATCCCAAAAAGTTCCTACTTGTGTCCACGAGGCCCTATCCATAAAACCATGAAAAGATGCTATGGATGAGGAATTAAGAGCCTTGGAGAAAAATCAGACATGGCTTGTAGATCTTCCAAGAGATAAGAAGACGGTTGGCTGCAAGTGGATATATACTATAAAATACAAACCTGATGGAACATTAGAGAGATATAAGGCAAGACTTGTTGCGAAAGGATACACACAAACGTACGGGATAGACTATCATGAGATGTTCGCACCTGTGGCAAAGATTAATGCAGTGCGTATTCTCTTATGTTTGGCAACCTCAAAGGAATGGCCATTGCACCAACTAGATGTCAAGAATGCGTTCCTCCATGGAGATTTGGAAGAGGAAGTTCACATGGATATGCCGCCAGGGTACCGCGAGAACTTAAGTGGCAAGAAAGTGTGAAAATTGAGAAGGTCGCTGTATGGGCTGAAGCAATCACCACGAGCATGGTTTGAGAGATTTACCAAAGCAATGCGAAGTTACGGTTACTCCCAAAGTCAAGGTGACCACACCTTGTTCATAAAGAATTATGCAAGTGGGAAAATTATAGCTTTAATTGTTTATGTGGATGACATCATTTTGATCGGCGATGATCAAGAAGAAATTACGGGTCTGAAGGGTTATCTTGCAAAAGAATTTGAAATCAAAGACATGGGAAGCTTGAGATACTTTTTGGGAATTGAGGTGGCAAGGTCACGCCATGGAATCTTCATATCTCAACAGAAATATACTCAATATTTACTTGAAGAAGTTGGAATGTCTGGTTGTAAACCAATTAATATTCCCATTGAGAGTAATCATCGACTTGGAGAACAAGAAGGAGCTGAACAGGTTGAAAAAGGAGAATTTCAGAGAATGGTCGGCAAACTTATCTACTTGTCTCACACAAGGCCTGATATTGCATATGCCGTGAGTGTTGTTAGTCAGTTCATGCATGCTCCGACAAAGGCTCACCTTGAAGCTGTTTATAGAATTATAAGATATTTAAAAGGTTCTCCAGGTAAAGGTCTTCTATTTAAAAAATGCGAAGAACTGAAGCTGGAAGCATACACTGATGCGGATTGGGCTGGTTCTAAGACAGATCGGAGGTCAACTATTGGGTATTGTACCTTCCTTGGAGGGAACCTAGTTACTTGGAGGAGTAAAAAGTAGTCAGTCGTGGCACGCTCCAGTGCAGAAGCAGAGTTTCGGGCAATGGCACTTGGCATCTATGAATTATTGTGGTTAAGAATAATTATGATTGATTTACAAGTCAAATTGGATGGCCCTATGATGTTATATTACGACAATAAGGCTGCAATAAGTATTGCTCACAATCCAGTCCAACATGATCGAACGAAGCATGTTGAAATTGACCGACACTTTATTAAGGAGAAACTCGACTCAGGACAGATTTGCATACCATATGTTTCCGACACTCAACTAGCTAACGTGCTTACAAAAGGATTACCTCAACCAACCTTCCAGCGGTTGATTACCAAGCTCGGAATGCAAAATATATTTGCATCAGCTTGAGGGGGAGTGTTGGAATTCTGCAGAAATCAAGGATGATTTGTATGTAAATATATTTCTTTTATTGTGATTATCTTTGATTTGGTCAGTAGGTTACTAACTTTAAGAAGATAGGATATAGTTTCCTGATTTAGTTTGTCCAGATTGATTTGATTTCCTGATTTCACTCCCTAGGTCAACTTGTAATGTAATTAAATACCCTGCACTATTATTCCATGAGAGATACAGAAGAAATATAATATTTTCTTTCTACTGAAACTCTTCATGTAGGTTTGAGATTAGGTTTACCTTCTCCAATTCTCGATCTGGTTGGGCCCAACTCATACAGTGCAAAAGCCGGACTTTGACCGGTTTGCTTGCAGCCTTGGAATATTGAGTAAGGATTCGACAGATGAGCCTGTACATGTTAGTATGAACATTTTAATTTTCATTCACCAAACAAAAGAAGGCAGTCCACTAGTTTTGCCCAAAAGTTTGCAGAAGCAATGGCCAGACAAACTACCTACTACTAGTTCTAACCAGTCATCAACATGTGAAATCTATATAGCTAGCAATCGCGTGGAAAATATACATCTATGGTTTTCATCTCATTTTCAAGCTTATCAGCAATCTGTTTTCAAATCCAATATCTTTCAGCTTTTTCTTCTATGGTCTCACCTCTGGAGCCAGCCTAGCATAGCTTCATTATACCTATTCAGTTACACCAATAAATCTTCAGAAGGAATGATCAGAGCATGCAACTATATATACAAGAATCTTAAGTTATACTCAACTGTAACATAAAACTTAACCAGTCTACGGTAGTTTTATCATTTTTCCTATTTAAACAGGCACGTTAACTCCACATGGCAGTCTTTAACTCCACCAAACACACATTAACCTAGTACAATATATATATATATATGAACATATATAGAAATTCACAAAGATGCTTGTGCAGATACAGACATCGGGTAACTAACTTTTTCCGCCATCGTCCATTTTACCCAAGATTTTGCAGAAGGGAACTACCAGAGCAACTATATTCACCATGGAGCATTGCCTTTTTCCTTGAGAGTGTTGTCATACTCGGATGCCATGCTCACAAGTTTCTTCAAACGATCAAGTAGGAAACCGACATCCATTCACAAATTACCAAACCCTTCTAAAGTGCGGGTCCACATTGAAACATTATCCTCGGAGGAGGTTGAAAATTTATAAGCTCTAATCGCATCAGCCACTTCTACTGTTTCTTTGACGATTTCGGCTGCCATCGTACGAATCACATTCTTCACAAGGTTGTCATGAAGACACGACTTCCTAGAGCAACAGAGCTGGTAGTAACTGAACAAAGTGGATCTAGAGATTTGATCAGGATCAATTATGTCCTTCACCTTGGTTCTGAACTTCTCAAAATCATCATCACTTCCTGATAACAAGCACGCTGCTTCCTCCACGTTTTTCAAGTTCACAAAACCAGTATCAAGTGGTGAAAATGAGCAAGCTTCAATGGCTTCTGAGGGAAATTGCACTGCTTTTCTCAAGTTCTCAAAATATGATTCATCAGCATCCTGGCCTGATAAGTGCAATATCTCAGTGCCGGTATGATCTGGTTCAGATGACCTCCTTTCAACATTTTCTTGAACCATATCCACGTCTGGAGCAAGTTTGCTTCGTTCTTCATCAGAAGCCACACATTTTCTTTTCTTCTTGCCAGCAAATTCTGAAAACCACCATTGAAATTCAATAACAAAAATTAGAGCTGACTTCATATGATAGCTGAATACTTGTGATATAGAGACAAAGGTTAGCAATTATCGATACCTTCATTAGTCAAATGACTTAAATCATTTGCTCTTACTATATACACCTGTAAAACAGGCATCAAAGGTCAAAATCAAGGAGAGTGATAAGGTGAACATGAAACCAATCACATCAAAGGTCCGGCTTGATTACCTTAAAGTAGCAATCTTTGAGCAAATGGAAAACTAAAACGTCGCCAATATCCAGCTTATGCTCATTTGAAAATGCTCTCCATCCACCGACAAATCTCTTTCTATCGGTACATAGGAATTTCACCATGTAGCTCTTTCCACTTTCATCATCATCCAAAGTAACTTCCGCATATGCGCTGGCATGTTCCGTTTGGCAAACTCCACGGGGATAGCCAGCTGACATGGAATAAGTAAGTTCAGTCCAACAAAATAAAAATATCTTCTTATCAACACTTTGAACGCAGTCTATACTAACCGCCGCAGATAGTCGAATAACATGTGAGTGTTGCATCTGCTTAATGAAACTTGGATGTTTACTTGACACCCAAAGGTTTTTTTGGAGCTTTACTGCGTCCTTCCAGGCTAATGTACGTGCTTCAGAATTTAGTATTATTCCCTTCTTTGTCGTGCAACTTCAAGCAAACAAACAAAGCCAGCAATCTAATTTTATTATATCAACGAGAAATAAAATAAGGATTTGCAGATTTTCAAATTTACTCACCGCGAGCTTGTTTGATATTTTGCAACCTACAAGGGAAACATTATATTCACAGTCAATTTTTTACAGAAGTGCAGTGAAAATTTCATCGAAACAACTCAATTCATTATGTCTATTTATCTTTGTGGACACATTTCTAGCCTCAGAGTTAGAAATGAAGTAGCATTTTCTCAGCTGGATACACAAAGTACTGTAACCATACACACACAAGTCACAACTATTCTCCATTTGGTTCATCTTTTTTCACTTATATGGTAATTACTAATTAGGAGAGGAAAGCACAACAAGTTTGTGTGCATGTTTTCTCGTGTGAGAAATGCGTATTATCCTGGCAGGGCATATTTCTAGCCTCGGGTGTAGTTTTAAATGAAGTAATGTGCACAGTAATTCTTGCACAGTCTGCAGCTAGATTCATTACATAGTTACATGTAGCTTCAAAATTACATGTCCCTAGCGAAATGTCTCCTAACATGACAAAAATTTAAATTTTCCGAGTCTAGAAAAAGAAGTTCAGAAGCGTCTTACCAATTCAAGTATACAAATTTTCTTAGAGAAGAGTTGGGAATGCGGTTTTGTTATACAATGATAGATTATATTGTAGGTAAGACAAACACTCATACAAAACATAATCTACCAGAAAACACTAAAGCTTATTGGTTATCTTACCTGCTTATTCTTCTTTTCTCTTGAAACCTCCTTAATGGAACCAGGGATATTGCTTCTAACAGATGGTGGCTTCCATGAAACCTGAAGAACCAGTGTTATGTTACAATACATGAGAGATGTAAATGAGCATTACAAAGACGTTGGTTGGTTGGTTAGCTGACATTGAATGTACCTTGCTGGAAGAGGTGGATGAGTCTTCTTCTTCTTCTTCTTCATTCCCACTCTGCAATTCAACATTTCTTGGGTGCTTCCGACCATCCACAGATACTTGGAGACCTTCAGCTATAGGCCGAGAGAGAGGACCAAAACAGGAAACAAAATGAGAGGTGCAACACACAAAGAACCCCCAAAAGGCACACCCAAAATTTGACCAGGCGACGCAAAGTAGATCAGTAGATCAATAGATACCTTCATTTGGAGAGGCATTTAAACTTGGATTATTATTTACTCCTGTTATATACACCTGTAAAATTGACATGATCAAATGTCAAACTCAAGCAGAGTGCAGATGAACAAGAAATAGTCTTTTATGCTAGCAACATGCTTCTTGTTTAGCAAGTTTATAACTCTTTGCCAATTACGGAACTTTCAACTAGGAAATACTGGTATAATCTAATTTTTTCTAAAAATTGGAAGTTTAAAATAAAAAACCGTTAATGTGACAGATTGGCGATATCCATAAATGAACTAACTCAACGTACCTTGAAGTAGCAATGCTTGAGCAAATGGAAAACTAGAACATCGCCTTCAACTTTCCATCCACCGGAAAATCTCTTGGGTACACCAAATATGAATTTCACAATGCACCTCTCTCCACTCTCATCCTCCAAAGTAACTTCTGCATCGTGCGTCGGCATGTGGGATCTGCACAACTCCTTAGGGATAGACTACCCATAAAACAGGTTAATTAGTAGCAACCAAATTAAACAACATTTTGATCAATTGTTCGAACAACGACATGTTTTTGTTTTTCTAGACTAACCAGCGTAAAACATTGACAAACAGCGGACTGCTTCATTTTCTTTGTGAGTGTTCGATGTGCTTCTGAATCAATTCTTCCCCTTTTTCTCATGCAACTTCAAGCAAAACGAGTCGACAAAACCAATATGAGTAACTAATAAGGAAACAGAAATACTAATACGTAAGATTCGCAAATTCACTTACCCTTCATTGTTTTGATCATGATCACAAGCAACCTGCAATGAAACCATGAATTTCTCCATCCAACAAATGAAGTAATGTAATTTTGTGTCAAAGGAAGCCCCAGGATGATGATGAAGATGTAAAGAGAATGGCCTCCAAAAACCCTAACAGTAATTGATCAGAAACAAAAGAAACAGAGAGTGTGTGCCTCAAAAAAACCTTAAAATTAACAAAGGCATTGACAGTAGCGAAGATACCTTACTGGAAGAAGAAAGGGGAGGGTCGCCTTCTTCTTTGTCTTCTTCCTCCATAATCGTAGCAATTTCAGCTCTGGGTGCAGACCATCGAGACAAAAGAAGAAGGGTTTCAGGGAGAGAACTGAGAAGAGCTGCAACAACCCCAAATTTGGCACTTGATGATGGTCCTGCTTCTCCACCGCTTCACACTGCTCTCTCCTTTCATGATGACTGGGACTCAGAAAATTTGTTTTGTGCTCAATAGAAAACGTACCCCCACGGAACATGCCAACCGAACGAGAAATGTTTGTTTGCTCTAAGAGTAAACGAAGGTAGTGAAAATCGAGGAGAATGATGATGTCAACATTTATTTTAAACGCGGAGGCTATGGTACGTCCTGGCCCCACGCGGAAGAAACCGGCTCAGCCGGTTCTTGCCGGTAATTACGGTTTTACCCGCAAAAAGACAAAAAAATGGACCCCAGGGCGCCGCCATCAGGATTTTGGATAGAAATGTAAAGAAATGGATAAAACTGTAAAGATGGAGATAAAACTACAGATAGAAATAATTAAAAATGGACAGACATGATTAGAATCGGATAAAACTTAAACAAACCAGATAGAAACGCAAACAACGCACTACAACTAAGCTATTACAGCAGATTTGCAAGCACTGGAGGTTTAAAGGGAAGATACATGACTTGTGAAACATAAAAGTGGACAGAAGCACACCATCCAACTGTCGTTTCACTTAAAAAAAATAACAATTATTGCGAAAAGTAACGCAAATGCAAGAACGATGATGCATGTGTGCGATATCCTTTGTCTCCTTAGCATTTCTTGATTTTCAGACCTCATTCGTCTTGTTGTTTCAATAATTCTGGACCATCGTTGCATTGTCTCCTCGCAAAAGCATGGCGGTTCTTCGTCCGCCCATACAAAGTAACTACATTGAGACCCCTGAGGCAGTGGGCACCGGTAGAAATCTCGACCTGAGTTCTTTGTGTTAGGACCAGCTCTTCTCATCACTCGTATCCTTCCACAGTTACAATACCTTGGTCCATACTCGGGGTTACGACGGTATTGGTTAGAGGAGGAGCTGAATGAGGTATGTGACATGGTGGTTTTGGGGATATTTGGAGGATGAGAAGATGGTGGAGAGCAAATGGCAGGTGTGCTTGTGCAAGAGTGGTTGGGTGCATAAGTAGGAGAAGGGAAGGGTGGTTTGTTGTTGGACATAAATGTGGAGTAAAGGGTTCATAAATACAGGTTTGACTACACTGTTACCAAAGTATATGCTGATTAACAAAGTAAAGGAATCAGTGAATGTGGTCACGACTGGGAAACAGATTTGACCAATATGTAGATAGAAATCCAAAACACACAGATACTATTTATGAACAGGTAGACTGTAATGTAGTTCACATGAACAAAAATAGTTAAGTTCATGGTTTTGAAACCACAACCACACAACTATTACAGCCACAGAAAGAGTCACCACCCTCATTGTCAAACAAACATACATAAACAGGTAAAAATCCAAAACACACAGGCTTTATTTATGTCAAACAAACAAACATAAACAAAAAAAGCAGATAACAATCCAAAACATACAGACGAGATTTAGAAACAGGTAGCATACAATGTAGTTGACATGAACAAAAATAGAGTTTTTGGAACCTCAATCACACAACTGTTACATCCCCAGAAAGATTCACCACCCTCATTGTCAACATTCTCAAACAAACAGACATAAGTTAAATTGTTTTCAAAACAACACCAAATCACATATTTGTCATGGACTACTCAAAAGTAACGATTCTTAAAGGCTGAATAGACCGTAGGTATGTCCTTGTACTTTCTGGCAAATAAGTCCTCATTGTTTTCCTCATACTTGAATCTGTCCACAGCATCAAGAAGGTCCCGTCGGAGGTCGTTGAACTCGGAACGGCCAATTTCATTGGCGAGCCAGATTCTTATGTATTTTTCATTGATCTTTATCCTCCGAACAGGGTCTGGGATCAGCTCCCTCAGATTTGCCATGTAGAAGCACACGTACGCTCCACAGTCATGGCTGGAAAAAGGAAAGTAAGTAGCATTACAGAACAATTGGATAAAAATGTAAACAACATAGATTGAACTATTAGTATGAAGACATTACTTGTTACGTTGCCTTGGAATGTCAGGCTTTGTCCAAACAATCTCCCACTTTCTGATGTCATGAACATCTCTATATTCTGGCAGGGATATGCTGAAATTTGTGTGCATTTGTACAAGCTTCTCACGAATGGCATCCGGTAGGTAAATGTACCTCGACATCGGATCAAGGATGTACACTTTTTGCTCAATAAAGTGCAATACCATGAGAAAGTAATGCGTGTCGTGGATGTTGAGGGGAATAGAAACCTGTACATAAGCCAAAGAACAAACCAAGTCAAAAATGCCCTTCTTATTGACACTTGGAGGACTAGGACGTAACGCTTACCATAGACATTGAGTTCATGTCCCCCATGTATATCTGATTTATCCCACCATTTGCATTCTTCTGACCCAATGGCTGTGCATGAAAATGACCGCATTAAAGAAATGTAGTATTGATCAATCAACGACGAAATTAAGTGCAATGATTCCAGTGTTTTAATTACTTACAGCATACATGCATGGAAAGAACCATATCTTCTTTTCCTCATCAGTCCTAAATTTCTCTCGGAGGTGGAGGATGTGGGACATGCAGTCGATCATCTGCAGATTGAATGGATACAATTTCGGATAAAATTTTAAAACAATCAAACAGTTCTGTTAACGTTCTAATTTTACAACATAACATTCATTTTGAAAATAGAACATAAAGTAAAGATTATTTATTCATTTACCGTATCTCCTAAGAAGGTAGGAGCCTCCAGCTGCCATGAATAATCCCATGCTATACTAGCCACTCCATTTATATTAACAATTTGGTTACTGTAGAGAAAGGGTACGTTCCATTTAATAAACGATGAGCCATTCCATTTATAAATAAACAATGAGATTGATCAATCACAAACATTTTAATGTAGGGAAAGGGTACTTACTATTGAAATGGAGTCCTTAGTTCTGGCTTCTCATTCATGCCCTCAACAGCCTGACGGCTAATGTAGAAATGCAACCAGCAGTCTTCTACTTCCGGCATGATTGGCAGCACAACATCAAACGTGCCCTGCATCCGTACTCTCTCCGAGGTTCTCTTTGGGCCCTTTACTGTTTCCCTCTCCCCTCCTCTTCCTCTTCCTCTACCTCTCCCTCTCCCTCTCCCTCCTCTGTTCGATGGACTGACAGTATTCTTTCCGATGGGAGGAGCTGGCACCTTAGGTGATCCATGAGCAGGCCTGATGGGTGGGAAAACCCTTGGTGATGGATGACCAGGCATGGTGGGAGTTGAAGATACTTGTATTGGAGATTTGGGTGGAAGCTTGTTGGATGCTGCCTGCAATAAGAAACATATGGATAGAAATCAAAACATGACAGTATGACACATTAGATGGATAGACATATAACTTATCAAATTGTTGCAAACCATTGATGTGTTCTCTTCTGAAACTTCTACAGGTTTGAATGGACTTGTAGCTGTGGTATCTACAGTACTGTGCTGTTGTGGCTCTTCTGGGTCAATTTCGGCGTGGCCTTCGGATTCTTGTTGTCTGCCCTCTCTTGAATTTCCATCATTTTGTTGTTCCTCCTCTTCATGTTCTTCTTCCTCCTCTGCATACTGCATTTGCTTACCCAACCTCTTCTCTAGTACCCTCTGCACGGCCTGTTCGACAACGCTTCCAATTTGTTCATTGACCATTAACATGATACACTATCTCTTATGACTGCTTTAAACTATTATCTGTAATGTTTAGGTATCGATCTAGCTTGTCAATTGAAATATCTGATGTCCTTATTTTACAGCACAGTTCTTTCCAGTACTTTCATTCTTATCTATATGTTCATAACTTCTATCTAACCTGTCAAATAAAATATCTGAAAGCTTTGATCTTTTTCCTGGCAGCACACCGTTTTCTGTCAACGTGATAATAACATGCTCTACTGTTCCTGCAAGAGGTTTGAGTCATCACATATGGTTTGTGGCCACATTATTTTTGTGCTCTTTCATAAAGGAGTACAATTCATTCCGGAAAACTTGTTATCGAAACGATGGCAGAAGACGGATAGTGACTTCTACAAGAATGATCCAGCCATGCAGGAGCCAAAAATAAGACGGTGTGACGATCCAAAAACCCAGGCATTTCGTCGGGGTTGCATGAAGGGACGAATGGAGATGATTAGTGACATGGGTGGAACATCACAAGAGACTTACGACTATTGGCAAAAACATGTTGACTTGATGATACGGGGTCTCAAGGACATTATTTTGAAGCAAGAAAATGGTGAAGAGCCCGTGGTTAATGTCAACTCACAAGAGTACGCCCACGTAATGCCTCCATCCAAAGGTGATACAAAACCAAAAGGGAGCTCCAAAAATGTTCGAAAGAAGTGCGGGAGATGCCAAGAATACGGACACAATCGAACTACATGCCCGAATCCTCCAGTTGGTGTTTCCGGTCAAGATGTCGGCCAATCTCAATCGCAAGCGTCGCAACAAACTATGATTTCCAACTGCGAATACAACTGGTCCGAGGGAATGGGTGACCAAAACTCTTCAAGACGTGTTGGGAATGACTGGACTGATTTATTCTAGGGATTACATTAACTGTGTGAATGTTTTAGTTAAGTACCTTGACATTTTTATCCGTTATTTGACCTTTTTTGTCTGATCATTTACTGTGTTATCCGGTTCTTTGCGTTTTTATCCACTGATGTGAATTCTGGAAAATGCTGCATCAGTTTCTTTGCAGTTTTATCCAAATATGTGCGTTTTTATCCACTGGGGGTGGTGACCTGCTAGAACCGGTCACCACCCCATGATTTTCCGTGTTTTTTGTCCGGTAGTGGGGGGGGCCCACCGCAAAAAAAATTGCAGCAAGCCCCCTGGGACGTACTCTAGACAGACCCTATTTTAAAGAAGACTGGGGTAATTTACACTTTGCACCCCTGTTATGGTAATTAGGCAAAATGTACCCTTATTATTTATGAATTAACATAAGACATCCCTATTTTGGATGGGATTGAACGGAAGCTAACGGAAATGAAAAAGTACATTTTTACCCACATACTTTTTCAATCTATATACTAACAAACAACGGGGTTTTACAGTTCACAAAAGTCATGTGTCCCCATTTTCTACCCTTAGATTGTTTGCAAACAAACGGCGCATATTTACTGAACCAATCTGCCCCTTAAAGTTTGTGGGCCACCCCAAATCACCATGCCAGGGAATAGACGGAACAGAAGGACGTGACCACTTCCATCATTGCAAAAATTGTTATGCAGCATCACTAATCACTTAAAGATTTATGTATTTGTTTATTTTTTGAGATTTTTTTTAGGATTTTATTTTGAAATTTTTTATTAGATGTTACGATAATATATCACTTCTTTTTAATTAGTTTAACGTTTCGTCCTGATAAGCTGTAATAGTCCCAACGGGACGGGTTATCTGCTAGTAATTAACTAACACCTCACTTGTTAATATGGTACAGAATATCCTGGCTCTCGTATCAAGAAAAATCACCACCGCTGAGTACTGATCAAAGAAAAATCAATTTCATCTTTCAAAATAAAATAAATTTTAGAATAGAAGAAAAAAAACTCATTTACCAAAACGTGGGTGAATTTACATAATTTTAGTCCTCCGACAAATTTGACTCGCCAGAAACTCTGTGACTATGAACCAATCACTTGTTTCGTTAAAGAACTCTCTCATAGCCATCAACGTCTCCGAACAACACCATCATCACAAGCTCCGCCATACTCCTATTATCACAAACCCTGAACTGCCTTACAACGACCTTTTGCTCTCTCCTTCACCAGCGGCCAGCTCATCCACCAACAGGATCATCTGCCACCTTCTCCCGTTACAGACTTCATCGTTGATGCTACATGGAAACCTCAAAACCCATCAGTGGCAGCTTGGATGGATCTCCATGACCACTCCCGATGTAATCACAAAGTTTTCACCGCTGAATCGCCACTGCAGGCTGAAGCACAGGGAGTTTCACAGGCTCTCAAATGGCTCCTATATCATGGATTCTCCGCAATTCATTTGCATACCGACTCACAACTACTGATATCGGCTATTGCACATCGCACCAGAAACAACCATCTTCACATGCTTGTCCACGATATCCTTGTGGATGCCAAACAGTTCGTTTCTGCAAACTCTCATACAGTCCGCGTTCTATTGTTCAACCAGCGCACCTACTAGCGCAAAAAATTGTAAGGAAGTTACCGTTACCTTTTCCTCATATTTAATAAAATTACGTTGTTTCCTCAAAAAAAACGTGGGTGAATGACGAACAGCCTAATCCAGTCTTAAAGACTAAACAACCAACCCTAAATCAGCCCATAATTGAATTATTTGGCACTTGCTGGTCAATGCAGTACCAACTTAGAAAAACTCAGATTCAGTTCGAGCGGAGGGATTTAGGCTTCGATTTCAGCGGATTACGGAGTTACAGTTGAGTTGGGGATCAATTTCAGAGGATTTATTTGAGCAGTGAAGGCTTTTAAAGCCAAGAAGAAGAACAGGGAAGATGATGAGAGTGAGATAAAAGAGAAGAAATAAGAGAGATGAAAGAAGATGATGTGGTCTCCTAAAGGTTTTCGTCTTTTTTCATCCTCTCTAACCGTATTTACTATTCTAGCAGACTAGCACATAAAGGCTTCGATTCGAGCGAAAGCCCTTTTTTTTGAGAAATTGCTTTGTCGCCAGTTGGGTTTGAACTCGGGACCTCATGCAGGGGCTTCCAGAGCTCTACCACTTGAGCTACCACCCTAGTTGCAACAGGTTGTGCAGTAAAGGAATAGATTACCGATGATGTCTAACTTTGGAAGGATATTCGAAATCTCACTTATCAAATTCTATTGTGGAAGAAGACACAATTTTTCTGAACAGTTCGCCATGATATATATGATCCATACATAATATTTTAAAAAATGGATACAAAATTCCAAAAGAAGTACTTCGTTAGGATTGAGAAATTGCTGCAGCTCTTCCTGAATAGCTTTGATTCTCCCGTCGAGACTGGAGAGTCACTTTGAAAGTATTACATAAACTCTTGAGAATGAAATTGTGTCTGTGACCCGATTGCGGGTGAAAATTGAGAATTTTAATTTTATAATGAAATTAACGAAATTTCAATTAGAACTTTTAATTTTTAATTAACGAAACTAAGGAAATTTCAAAAACAAAAAAATCAATTAACAAAATTTCAATAAATAAATATAATATTTACACACACACACATATATATATATACACACTTTAAATCATTAAACAATCAAGTGTAAGGTAAAAAAAAAATGTAATTTGTAACCAAGTATCTGGTTTCGCAATCGAATTTGCCAACGTAGTAACTTGAGTGAAAATTGAATGGAGTGGAATGAGGGTAGTAAGGTTGTTACCAATCGGGTAACGATCGGGCACACACACCCACACAAACACGAAAATAAAATACTAAATAATAATTCTTTCATCTTGATTTTTCAAACGGGGGAGACTACAACTCTTTTAAACCCTAGACTCTACGGTTCAAGTCCGGACCAACTAAATAACCAAGTAACATAATAAAATACCAATTATTAATTAACTAATAAATAAATATAAATAATGATACGATAACCCGTATCAACTCCTCCCCCCCACCCCCCCGCTTGAAAACCACCTTGCCCTCAAGGTGGATGTTGAAAAAATCTTCAATCTTGCCCGCATCAAATTGACGTCGAACCAACATGAGCAAACCCATTTGGAGTCCAAATCCAGAATTTGTAGGCTGACCCAACTTGTCTTGGTTAGGCCCAGATTTATGAGACCACATTGAAAACTTAGCATGCAATAAAAATTGAACCCAAATTCATAATCTTTAGAATGAGGCCCAAATATGGGCCCAAATTGATTTGGAGCCCCAAAATCCATCTGCTGAGACGAAGAAGATTCCTTACGGGTTGTTGGAGACGGCGGATCTGGGAGGATTGACGGCGTGGTGGTTCCGCTGACTGTGGCGCCGGAGATGGCGGGCAAGACGGCGATTGGTTCGGTCGGAAATCGGACGGGTCTGGTGGCTTCGGTGGAAGGCCACCGGTTGTTTGGACGAGGTCGGCGACGGCTCTCCATCGTTCGGCCGATTTCTGGAACAACGGAAGGCCGTTGTCGGTCGAAGGAGGATGGTGGAGGTTACTGTCGGATAATTGGGACAAGTCGTCGGTCGCTTCTGGTTTAGACAACGACGACGGCTGGGGTTGATTTTGGACGCACTGGGTAAACTCCGGCTCTAGTGCAATATCCTGCAAACCACACTAGAGAGATAAACCAGTCTGAGAAAACTCAGGCTCACAGGCTCGCAATTGAGTAGGTCAATAGGAGATCTCTCTTATATCGATAGTTTATAGTTCAGATTACTCCCTTAACATTTCACTTGCCAGTCAAAATCGACCCTAAACTTAATTTTACTTGCATACAAAACTAACATATGGACATCGGTATTTACGTTCCCTTTTATAGACAATCTCCATCTTCTTTCTTTCGTCTCACAACCACTACCATCTATATACTAATTCAAATAACTGTTTTACTATTTTAAGGGTAGCAAATTCACAACCGTCAAATCTACCTGAGATCTGACGGTTAGCAGTGGCAAGGGCCACGTGAAAAGCTCATATTGCTCCCTTAAATTTTCACTTGCTAGTCCAAATCGATCTTAAACTTTTATTTTGCTCACATACAAAACTAACTTATGGGAACTGTCTGACATTGACTGACATCGGTATTATGCTGCCTAGCCTCGTCATCTTTTTCCTTCTTCTTGACAACCGCTACCACAAAACCCAAAACCGATCAACTGACTTCCCACTTCATCTCAGATGCTCGGATGAGCCTCGGAAAATGCTCAGGGTCTAGTTGTTGTAACTCAATTCCTCAAATTATCTACTTCGTATTCAATATCATCAAAGTTATAATAAGGGGCTAAGGGCTTTATTGGTATTTGAGTCCTAAGTGGTGGTCTTTTGGTACGCCGGACCCATTCTGGGGTAACGGGTGACAACCATTAATTTAATTTACACTTTGCACCCTCAAAAGATAGTAAATAGGCAGGCTGCACCATAACTATTCAGTGTTTGACAGATGACACCCCTATTTTGGACGGAATTGGACGGTGAATGACGGAGCGAAGTAAAATACGATATTACCCTTCGTTATATCACCAATATTATAATGTGATGGTGTAGATATTGTATTCATACTTGGAAAGACGAAAATACCCTCATATTATCCTCTTCTTCACTCTGTTTCTTCATCTCCTCCAATTCTTTCCCTTCTGAACCGCCGCCACCCACACCACCCTTCTGCAGCCACCCACACCACCCACATTAAAAGATCAAGCGTTTCTCTCTCTTTTCCTCCACAACTCTCGAACTTCTGTCCCCAACCACCACCACCATCACAACCAATTTACACCAATACGGACCAAACCCTCCCCTATCTAATCAACTGCCCGATGACCCGAAACCCACCCATAACAACCACCACCAGTCCCTAACCTCGCACTCTTAGAGATTTGCTCATCTAAGATATGGATATTTCATTTCCCAGGTTTTGGAGGAGGTGGGTAGAGAGAAGTTGACCGATGTTTCGGCCAGAATTAATGGCGACGGAGGCAAAAGTTGGTTCGGAGGGTGGCTGTAATGGGTTTGGGTTGCTGGATTAATGGAAATCAATATTTTTCTCTCTGGTCAAATAACAAAGAAATGGATGTAACCCCAAAAACAAGTGCACACATCTACTAAAAGAAGATTTAAAGAAGATTACAAAAATTTGGTGATTCCAGTACCTTCTAAATTACCCATCGAGTTTGGTACTTAGCAATTTTTAATTCATACTTTTCGAAGAGTTTTAGAATTAATCACGAGACTAATATCAGAGTATATGAGATGGTTGGCAAATGGAGAGATTAACGAGGGGAATTAGCACTAAAAAGAGAATTTTTAGGATAGATGATATTTTTTCCTAAATGGATGCTACTAAAAGGGAATTTTTAGGATAGGTGTCTGTGTTCGCGATGAGCAGGGAGGTTTCACGGCGGGCAAGTTCCGACGATACCCGAGACAGAGATCTCCCTTAGTAGCAGTAGCAGAGGTTGTCGCCATTGAAGAAGGCTTGAAGATGGCTGAGGAGTTGCACCTATCTGAGATTGTCATCGAATCCGATTGCCTAAATGCGATTAAGCTGATCCAGGAAGGCGTGGTAAACAAAATCTCGGCGACGAATTCTCTCTCCGACCTCAAGGCTGCTCTTGGTGGATGTGCGCAAAGGATTAGCAGTTTTGGCAGAGTGGAGTTCTCTTTTGTCCCGAGAGAAGGAAATCAGTTAGCTCACCTTTTTGCTAAGAAAGGTCTTTATGAAGATGATATGTGTTTTTATTCAGTTATTTCCAACTGAGCAAATGATGTACTTCAAATTGATCTATTAGGCATGACTACCCAGATTTAATGATATAGCTTTTTCCTCAAAAAAAAATGGAGAAAGTTTAGGCAAATTTTGAGAGTCCAGACTTTTTTTTTCTGAAAATGTCAGACTTTAGAAAAAAAAAACAATAGAACCAGAATAATTACAGTATTTAAATTGATTAATGAAAAATAATTAAGTCATGAAAATAGAAATTTGGTGTAAACATCAAATTGGGTGGTGTAAGAATCACCCTAAGTTATAATTAGAAGGCAAAATGAGCGGGTGAGAGAAAAAAATTCACTACTATAGACACGGTATAACAATACTCCAATAAAAGATAAATGATACGAATGATGTTTGAATTTTGAAAGAGGAAACAAATTATTTGATACAAATAGTGCATAAACCCATTCCTAAAATAAGATATTGTCACAGCAAGACAATTCCAATGAGGGGAATAATTTATAAACTACTACTTAGAAATTAATTTTCCATTATTGGACATAAAAGCTCTGATTATTTCGTTAATTTAGTTAATTAGGTTAAGTTTATTAATTTTGAAGTAATTGTATGTTTTTATTAGATTAATTAGGTTGATTTAGTTGGTATTCTCAAAGAAAAAAGGTTAATTTATTGGTGGCACTAATTGCAAAATATAAGCATTAGAAGGTTAAAATAGACCACTAGTACTTTAGAGGGCAAAAGGGGAAGAAATTCTACACCAAAAGTGGGCCAAACTGCCACCTCATGCGCACAAATTGTAATTATTATGACACAAAATAGGGGTATTTTCTGACAAAAACTGAACAGTAAGGGTGCAGTCTGCCTATTTACTATCTTCCGAGGGTGCAGAATGTAAATTACCCTTGAATATTTTGATAATGTTGTCTTTCTATTGACTATACGAATGTTTCCGCTGATTCTAGACTTTTGCACTAATATTCATGTATTGGATTTACGTTGAATTTTGTCCGTCCTAGCTACGCCACTATTTCTTGGTAGTTCAATTGTATTACTAGCTCATGGTAAGAGCAATTTGTGATGGCAGAAGTCTCTGTGTTATGTGTTTGACGGCGATAGTAAGAGGCCGATGACGGCGGTTGCGTTGTTTCAATGTTGAGGTTCGAGTAGCGCCGGCAGTGTTTGACAATGGGCTAGTAAAATAACAAAACAAAAAAATGAGGGAAAGTAAAATAACAAATTTGACGGAGACATGCATTGTTGTTTCAAACTTGTGTATTCTAGTGGTAAAGTAACAAATTTTATACTGACGAATGTGTAAATATGTATATTATTAAGTTTGATATGTAAAAATACCATAAACAGATTTTATCCGATTTCACTTGTATGTCCATTGGCTTCAATAACAATTCGCCAGTAATAGCACATTCTTTTGCTTTAATTCTCAAAATCTTGGCATATGAACATAGGCTTTACACAGTAAAACTAAAAAGTATAGGTTACAAAAAAACATAGAGAAGTTCTAAGGACATTTCATGAAAAGCCCAATATGAGCATGGTCATAATTTAGATAAAGTAAAAGTCCTGAGGTAGCAGAACTGAGACCTAGTAAGCCTTTCAATCAGTATAGTTCCAAGAAAACAAGGCACTTCGAGGCACATATTGATACACAGGAAAACTCATCAACTACTAAGGTTTTGATAGAAGAACAGCAAGACTGATCAACTACTGCAAAAGCTTTTTTTAGAAGAATAGCATTCTCAATGACGTATGAGCCGAGCGCTGCCATGCGAAATTGCAAATAACAGTGAAGACAACAAAAACAGTAGTAATAATGCAGTATTTGAAACTGTTGATAGCATAGAACTATCAATGGAAACAAAGCTCACACTGAAAGTCTGAGAACTGAATTCTAATTAAGCACATTTTCATGTCGTAATTCTGAAACACTACTACTTATAGATACTACTTATAGATGCGAAGTCAACCAACATAAGAGAATGCAAACCATAGCAACGATTTAACACTCCAAACATGATTAGATAACTTGTGAGCCTAAGCTGTAGCAGCTGGCTTGACAGCAGAGAGTCTGGATCTTCTCTTGGCCAAGCTTTCACTGCGCTTGTCCCTTTGCTCCTTCAACCTGGTCGCAAGGAGCTTGTGGTACTCAACTTCTTCAGTCTTGGCCTTCGCAATTCTCTTCTTCTTCTCTGCAATTCTAGCTCGCTTCCTCTGCAATGTCAATGGAGTAACCAGCCTCTGAATCTTGGGAGCCTTGCTGATCTTCTTCCCTGAAAATCAAACATTTACCAGAAGTGTCAACAAAAAAAGGGCCTCAACTTTCAGTTCTAGTAAAACTCGGGAACGAAAAACATGAAACAAGGTTTTCTAGATGGACAATTTTTCACAAAAGCTTGCGAAACAGTCGCATCCCATTGCAATGGTAGGCACTCAAAAGTATATACATGATAACTAGCAAAAAAAAAACACAAAAAACCAAAAAAAAAAAAAAAAAAAAAAAAAAAAAAAAAACACTTACCAGCCTTGTTTGTGAATGTCCTACGGTATGTGTTGACATACTTCCTCACATCATCATCCTTTGAGAGGTTGAAGAGTTTGCGGATCTTTGATGCCCTCTTAGGACCCCTCATTCTTGGCTTCTCAACATCAGTCAAACCAGGAAGGTCATTCTCACCTTTTTTCACAATCACCAAGTTCAGAACAGAAAGATCTTGGCTGACAATGCACCCACGCACAGACTTCCTCCTCCTCTCTCCGTTGCGCCGTCCGTACCCACGAAAGCAAGGTGTTCCTATTACAAATCTCAGAATTAATACATTGAAATTGACAACAGCAAGATCATGCAAAATACACACAAGCGAATAGGTAAAACTTTTTTCACAGTGATGAAGACTCAGCAGCATTGTAAACCTAGGTAAGCTCACCTCTGTGAAGCAAGAGACGGACACGGCCAGGTGTTAGCACTCCCTGCTTCATTGGGAAACCTTGCTTGTCACAACCTCCCATGATCTTGAAAACATAGCCCTTGAATTCCTAAAGAACACAAAAGAGAGTTGCAATAAATTTAAGATTCTTCAAGTATGATGATTCACAAAATTTATAGATTACAAAGAACATTACAAACATACCTCTCCAAGTGCATCTCCATTGACCTCTTGTGAGATCCTCTTGTCAAAAAATGCCCGCCTACACAGCATGTCGATTAAGTGAGCATTTAAATAACTAGAGATTAGCATCGGCACAAACAAACAAGCAGTCTAAGGGCAACAGTTCTATGAGAAATGAATGAAGACACTATGAAGCAAATATAAACAAAAATGTATCAAGCTAAAGAAAAGAAATACCAATAGAAAAGTCCATACATTGAATTTAGCAAAGCGCAAGGAAAGCCTATACGACTCAACAGATTTTTACCAGTCTCAATAGATTTTTCCTTGATAATGCAGGCTAAAATTCATCCTCTGGGACATACAAAGATTGGCATTCATAGGCAACCAAAACCTCACGTAACATGTTCACAGGTGAGCTGGTAGATGAAGATTTTTTTTGCCTTTGGCAGTACAAATTTTCCAATGTAATTACTATTAATATACTCAAAAGCAATGGCATCATACTAAGAGAAACGACCATGTGGTAAATATCTAGAAAAAAGTGTAGTCTTTCTCAATGCTCTTAATACCTACAAAGCACGGATGCTTCGGGGAGGTTGCACACCTGCACCGCGTGCTTACTGGATGCTTGCGGGTGCTTCGTGTATAAGGCAGGGCCATTTTGAAAGTTATAGTTGAGATGAGTTCTAAGTACAACTATAATTTAAGCAAAAGAACATGCATCCACGTAAAAATGTATAGCCTTTAGAGTTCATGTCTCTCCCCTGCTACGAACAACAACAGGAAGAGATATATTGTTGATGTAGTAACTCCGTGTCTGTGAATCTATGTATGAATTTCTGTTTCATTATTATTTGGATTACCGTTACTGTTTTTTATATCTATATTAGTATATTGTATCACAAATAATTTAAAATAAAACTGTAAAATAAAGTCACCGCACCCTTGATTTTTGGAACTGGCCACACTCAGTTGCCACACTTGCACCTGTGCTTCTTAGCTTACGACTCTTGAATGATATAAGATGTGCATTTTCACATTTTCTGTAGTGATTCCATTCCGGTAGGCACCTCTCTATATACTCAGGATACCAAACTACTTCTCCTCGAATTTTCCCTAAAAAATACTTCAGTCGACGACTTCATCCTGTTCTAGCATGCAGGAAAATCCATAGTTGCTTTATTGGTATGAAAGAAAAAACTAACCCACTACATTAAAATGCCTTACTTTGTACTAATCAGACAGACAGCGCTGCCTCTACCTTCAAACTAGACTACTAACACCAACCTCTACCTTCAAACTTCTACATTAATGACTTTATTGTCTCCAAGTTTTCTTAGAATGTGTTCAGAGTAGTATCTAATCAATCCTTACCAATTGCAGAACCAATACCGTGGAGCAGAATTTGAGTTCTAGACTGAAATCAGCTAAAACCCATTATACACAAGGTAATAAAAGATATTGCCCACCATTGGTAAAACTGTCACGCAGTAGAAGCCAGTGGAATCATACAGTGTAGAAATGACAACCAAACAACACCTAAGAACCTTAAACTGGCGTACCCAATATAAACCACCAAATTAAAAGCATATAGAACTAGATATTTTCTCATACAAAATACCAATCCGTTCCTCCATAAACAGAGACCAAACCCTAAAATGCGCAGCTTGAAAAGAGGTCAAATGGGAGATCAAATTCATATGAGGATGAGAGAAACTTACAGCTTCTGGTCATCGTCAATCTCGAGCTTCTTCTGGCATCCGGTAGTCGGATTTGCGATATTGAACTGGAATAATCATATCCAACCGATTAGAGTGCGGCACAAAGACAAGGAAACAGTGACCAAATAATCAATCATCCGAATCGTAAAGAGTGTAAGAGAAATAGAGAGTTCGAACCTTCATCTTCAATGGCGGAAGGCTTCTGCTTCTTCAGCCGAGCGATCTCTAGCAGAGGGACGGCGGTAGAATGAGATGACAGGCTCCGCTTAGGGTTTTGACGATGTGGATCCTCACTCCCTCTTATACGTGTCTTGCGTATAAAATTCACTTGAAAATGACGAATACACCCTTCCATAAATTACTTTTAGCAAAATAATCTTTACTCTTTATTTTATTTTTGGATAATCAAGAATTTTCCATTAAACTTTCCCCATTGATGAGTTCTAGAGATGGCAACGGATCGAATTTGGATCGGATCTGTCAATAATCCGATCCGATCCGAAAATAATACCTCCTGATCCGAATCCGATCGGATCCGGATCGGATCATATAACGGATCACCCAAAAAGTCCGAATCCGATCCATAAGGGAAACGGATCACGGATCACAAGAACGGATCGGGTCGAATTATATATTATTATATAATTATATATATAATATATGGTTATATTATATAATTATAATTATATTACATAATTATACATATATTATATGTATTTTGGATCGGATCAGATCAGATTATCAGATATTTTGTATATATATCGGATCGGGTCGGATCGTATCGGATCGTCGGATATTTACAGATATGATCCGTCCAATCCGAAATCCGAACGGATCGCAAATTTGTGATCCAAATCCGATCCAACGGAAAATGGATCGGATTCGGACCGCTCCATTAGGGTCGGATCACCCCGGATCTCGGATCGGAGCGGAATGCATTGCCATCCCTAATGAGTTCAACCAACACAGCATTAACATTTTGGAGCGCATAACCCACTGCAGCTGCACGATGTGCCGTGAAGTTCAATTTCCTTGGGCGCCATTGGACAACTACTTATTCAAAACCCCGCGTGAATTCGTATTTGTGTTAAACTGATCTCCTCTCTCTCTAAAAACTCTCTCCATAAATCTTAAATACACATGCGGTGGCGGCTCCTCCTCCATGGAGCTGCCGCCGGCCACCCACTCCCAGTGACTTCCTCTGCCCCTACGAACATGTCGCCATCTCCTCCACATTTTTTCACCGCTCCCCACCGGCTCCAATCAATGCCCTTTTCCTTCCAGTTTCGGTTGCTCCAGATCCGCACTGCACCGGCTCTCCCGCCGATATTGAAGTCGGGAGCGCCCTTCTTCGACGTCCCTGGGGACTCCAGTTCTGGTCTCCAACTACCCTGTCTCATCTCTTGACGCTGTCGCCGCCACCGCCATGGACAGAAGCTCTGACGCCACCTCCACCACGAGCGCCACTGACGCCGCTTGCTGGTCTGCTGCCGCCATCCCCTTCGCTTCAACCGCCTCTTCGTTCATCCCCCACCAGCCACCCCCTTTTTTCTCGGCCTCCACCATTGTTATGTGGAGCTTCGGTTTCTCACCCTTCCACCAATCTAGATCTGACTTTTTGGTGGTTGTTCCCCTCTCCCCGGTTGTTGGGGCTGCTCCGTCCCCCTTCCCCTTGACTAGGCTAGACCACGGCTTGGTAATGTTTCACCGAGTAGTCCCCTCACCGCCCACCGACACTACCAATGTTTCATCTATAAGGGCTCTCCGGTTGATGATCAGGTCCCCTACTTTGCTTCTCGGGTCACTGATCCTTGCGCCGGCTGGTGACCTCTGGTTTTGGTGGTCCCTCGGCGAAGATTTTGGTGGTCTGGATGCCTTGTGTCGCAGCATTTTCCCAGCAGCTTCAGCCTATGTTTAGGGCACGGATGTGCCATGTTTTGGGTCGTTTTGGTTTGGGCCTTCTCATGGTGTGTTCCTAAGGAGATAGTGTAGGTTTTTGATCATGGATACGCAGCGGAAAAACATAATTTATCCATTCAATACCCTCCAAGGATCACAGGACAAGAGACATAACGATGGTAAAGGAAGAAATCAAGTTACACACCTTAGGGTTTCTCCAGTGATGACTTCTAACGTGAATTATGTCACGTCTCTATAGTTGATCCACGCCTAGAATTGAGATCTAGATATTCCTTCTCCTTTGTGCTAGCTAGGAATGGAGGAAGAGGAAGAAGAAATCACGCAACACGAGGCAACAAGGAAGTGGCGCCTCCGTGGTGGCCGACGGGGTAAGGGGCGGTGATAACTCTGTATAGAGTTATATTTCTTTTACGTATCTATATCGTTTTGCATGATTTTCGGGTGAATTATATGAGATTTACATTATAATTGTGACGAATTCGTGTAGTTGAGCTTTGAGTGCTTAATTGTCAATCCGGACGTTTTTCGCATTAATTTGAGCTTATTTATCACATTTGATCGCACGGGTGTTTTCATGTTGTGTTTGACAGAAAACAGAGCTTAGAAGCGTGGAATTGGAATGAAAGCGAACTTCGGAAACGGAAGAAGCTCAAGAAAAAGGTTAAGGAGAGAAGAGAAGATGAAAGCTGCTATGAACCAAGCTGCTGCAATTCAGAAACAATTTACCTACACCAACCACACACCAATCTGCATCACCATGACCTCCATCTTAGCCCAAAACTGTTACACCATAACTACTCTCAAACTTCCACAACCATGACTAAACCAACAACCCACATGATTCACCAAACACCTACAGTACCTATACACAAAAACATCACCTTACACCATACAAAACCCAGCACCACCACTGGCTTCACCTTACCATCTCCTAAACCACCCAATCACCGATCCAAACCTCAATCACCACCGTCCCTCCCTCAAGTCCTCCAACAATCACCTGCACCAACAAGCCACAACTCATCCCAACCAAGCTCACAGTTTACACCTAAACAACCACCTGAAACTCCATAAATTCCGGCCACAAAAACAAACACAAACCACCACGATGAAACACCACAGCCAAGATCAATCTCTTATACCACAAAACCAGAACCTGAATCACCACTGATACCACCATAAACCAACCAATTCAGGCCATTAACCCACCAATCAATTCACCATCGCAGACCCAATTTCTCAATTCAATACCCATATAGACCCAACACAGCCACCATTCCTTCACCAAACCACCGCTGCCTTCTCCTGGAACAGCCATCAAAACCAGACCCAACCTCCCGCAATTACCACCTGCAGACCTTCAATCCATTAATCTAACACAGCCAAGGCCGCAAGAAGCAAGACCCATCAGAGAGAAGAGAAGCATCGCAAACAGAGCCAACACCCGAAGCAAAACAGCAGCAAATCAGCCACGGAAGAAAACCCAGCGAACAGAGCATAAATCAAGAAGAAGAAGAGAAGGTTCTGATCGCAAGACCATCCCTCAGGTCGTGCGATCAGAGGAAGAAAGAAAAGAGAGAAAACTCTATGCTTTTCACGATCAGCAAGGCTGATCGCACGATCACCTGGGAGAAAATCGAAGGCACGGTTTAAGATATTTTGACGTGTTTGGGTTATTTAATAAAAAAACCCTAGCAGCTATTATTAGCTAATGATTGCCAACTATTAACTCCAACAACATTGGAGTGGTAAAATTGAAATTAAAGGAATTTTGGGCAAGCTACGGGACTAAAGAGAGAAAAAGGACTATTTTGAGGAGGGACGGAATTGAGAACGCAGAACAAGGAAGAGCACAGAGAAAAGGACGAGGGGAGAAAAGAAGATGAAGAAGACAAAGAGGGTGAAGCTCGGATTCACTCCGAAGCTCCGATTTCGCGTTTGATCTCTTCTCTCTCTTGTTTCATCATGCTTATGGAAGAACTTCTGTTGTTTGTCTACTCAATGAGTAGCTAAACCTCTCTTGCTAGATAGTTTATGGAGAACTAGGGTTTATTTTAGATTTTCTGGATTTGAAGTTTGATTCATGTTTTGAACTTAATTCTACCTATTGTTCTAGCTAATTCAACAAGTTCTTGTTATTAATTCTTAGTTTGTTTGGTTTGATCACCCAATACATGCTAGTTATCTAGGTTGTTGCACGACAGTGAACGAGCCCGGATTCGTGAAGAACTTTGTTGACATTCTTGTAGTTTCTTGAGACCGACATGAGATAGAGACTTGAATGACTGTGTGTGGGTTGTTTCAGTTACACGTAGTTAGGATTAGCATAATCGGTGGACCGAGAGGACCCGGTGAGCGAACCTGGCTAGCTGACTAGAACATAACGGTAGTTGGAGGTGGACCGACAGGACCCGAAGTAGACCGTAACGTAGATTTGCGTGATATCGACAGAAGATCGTAATGAGTGTGACCCGGTATAACTGGACGTAGGTAGAGTGTTTCAAATCATAATCCGGAAATGTCTAAATGCCCTAGGGACCCTAAAACTATCTAGTGTTCTCCATATTCATTTTAAACAAAAAATCACAAAAATATTAGTTTAGTTCGTTTATTTGAATTTCAGTCGCTTGTTTAGAGGCAACAACCTCTTAAATCAAACAAATTCCTCCGGTTACTTAATCTCTAAATTAATCTTCTAGTTAAACAATCTAGAGACTGTCCTTGTGGGTTCGACAACCTGAGTTGTAATACTCATTCTTTATTACTTCGACCGTGCACTTGCGTATACACGTAAGAAATCGTGTCAGGCGGCGGCAAAGGGTCGGTTCGGCCATTTGTTGCTTGCTCTCTCTCTTTTTGTTCTCTCCCACTCAAGTTATGATCAAAAGGCTCATAAGTGTTGGAATAGATGCCCTAGAGGCAATCTAGTTTAGTATGAATTTGTATATGGCTAGAAAATTCATTTATTATTTATTGGATATTTAATATAATGAAGTCCTTAGATTTACAATCATGTTGTTTATCTTAAATATCCCTAGTCAAGTATAATGATTAATGGGACAATCATCTATAGACTAGTATGGGGTTGGATTGATATGGAGATATCACGATCCAACACATAGGTGTGCATTGCGGAATGTTGCACTGGATTGACCCATTACCGAGAAGGCTACATACACGTTATGTTGAGTCACAAGTGCTTCTCGGGTACAATGGTATTGTCATCCTTAGACTTGAAGTCACTAGATATTCTAGTTGTGGATCATTGTGATCTTGGTAGCGTTAAACGCTACACCGTAACTGGGTAGTTATAAAGGCGTGTACTGGATACAATGAGAAGCAAGCTTAGAGATCGTAGTGGACGTAGAGAGGATTTGCCCCTCCCACATAACGGGAGCAAATATCCTAGGCCACTCGAAGGATAGTGCTTATAGAATGTCTGGCCAGACTCAAATAAATCAATATATAGGATATTGATGTTATTTGCACGAATAAGGCTATTCCATAGATCGAGAAACTAGGGATTGGATATACGAGTGTGACTTGTATGTCTCGTGTCCAATCCGGATATGGAGGCAAAGGGATGAGACAATTACTTGTACAAGGTTGTCTAGATGACTATTCTATTAGTTGGCTAGAATGGATGTTTTGCTAGAAACCGCTCCATATTAGCAAAGAGTTGCTACCAACTAGATAGAACCTATGGGGTCACACGCTATATAGAGTTGTACTAGATTTGGGAATTAATTAATTGGATTAATTAATTAGAAGGATCACTTTGCAAACCCTTGCAAACTTAGTAGGGACTAATTTGCAAGGAAGGGACTAAATTGAATTCTAGTAGGACTAGAATAAGTCCTTTAGGTAGTTAACAAGGAGTTGTTGGACTATATAAAGGACCCTCCTTCCTTCCTTCCTCATAACTTATGCTCTAAAGAGAACATAACAAGAGTGGGAGAGAACAAAGGAGAGAGAGAGCAAGCAACAAGGAGCGACGCCGCCCCTTGCCGCCGCCCCTCACCCCGTCGGCCAAAAGGAAGGGCCGAGCCCCTTCTTTTGTCTCGTTTTGCTTGATTCCTTCACCCTCCTCTCATTCCGGGCTAGCACCAAGGAGATTGGAGATCTAGGATCAACTCTAGGCGTGGATCAACTATAGAGAACGTGACACTATTCGCGTTTGAAGTCATCAAGGAGAACCCAAAGGTGTGTTTATGATTTCTTACCTTCACTATCGTTATGCATCTAGACTTGTGATCCTTGGAGGGTTTTGCATGGTTGTTTGTTTGATTATGCTTCCGTTTGCGCGATCCATGAATCAAAACCCTACAGTGGTATCAGAGGCACAGGTCATAGAGCATAAACGTAGTTTATGTGTTACATTCTTGTTGTTTTACACCTTAAATTGTTGTTTATCGCGTAAAACAAGACAAATCAAGCATGGGATGCAATTTGTCAATAACTAGATCATAACAAGACCCAATTTTGCATTGGATGCATGAATTGGTGAGTTTGAGAAATTTTAGGATCTTAGATCTAGGGTTTTGGGCATCCTTGGGGAAGAAGGAGTTCTCCCAAAACAAGGAAACAACCAAACTTGGGCTCCAAGCAAGGAGGTTGTTTTGGAAACAACCTCCATAAGGAGGTTCGGCCCCCTAGGGGACCGCCCCCTTGCTTGCCGCCCAAGATTGGCGCCCTAAGGGGACGGGCGGCCCTAACCCGCGGGCCTAGCTTGCGGGTTTTGGGCCGGGCCGGCCCTGGGGCCTTATGGTTCACTTTGTTTGGGCCCGGGCAATTGGATTGTTGGGCCCATGGACCGTTTTAACCCTAGAAATCCTAAAATCAATTAAAATTGACCAAGCGCGTTAAAATTGGGTTTTAACTGTTTATGTGCAAATCGCATGGTGATTGGATATGGCCTTAGGATGTGGTTTGATGAGGATGTTTAATTTTGTGTTTTGGTTTTACGGCCTGCGAGCTGATCAATTAATTGTAATAATTAATTAGGGTTTTATGGCATGCGTGCCATTTTTTTTCTCAACTTGTGAGATTTATTTTATTTAGTATAGATATTAGCTAGTGCTAGATAAAGTAGATTGTTAGCCAAGATTGAAGAAAAGAAGCCCAAAGCCAAAGGAGCCACAAAAGATGGAGCATGGAGCATGGAGCATTCCACATGACTATGAAGGATGGACCAAAAGATCAAGACGCATGGAGATGTGTTTGCTTAGGGTTCATAGATAATTCCATTGGCTTGGAATTATCTTAGTCTAGAAAAGGCCATATCCACATCACGTTTAATTTCTGTTTTGTGGTTGTTTATTTATTGTCTTATTATTTGTGTGGTTGGTGTATGGATGATGCATGCAATTAGGATAATAAGATAATTAGACAACCCGGATCTATTATTTGGAGTTGTGCCCAAACTCAAATAGATAGATTAGTTGATATTGATCAACAAAATAATTAAAATTGAAAAATCCCTCAAATTTTAAATATTGTGTTCTTGCCTTCTCGTTATTTAAACACTCATTATCATCATTATTTATCAAGTTCGTGCGTGCCAAAGCATGGCGGCTTGGTTCATAATGATGGAATGCGATGGCACGTAACAATGTGCAATTGTTTAGGTAAGAGGTTGAACACAACTAGGCTATTAATTTGATTAAGAAACCTAGAGGCAATCAATTGGGATTATCCATATGGATGGATAAATAAGGAGTTATTTGCCCGATTGAACCAAGAGTTGCATATGGGATGCAATTGGAATTGTTCCTACCTAGAAGTAGTCAAATTATGGGTGACTTGCCAAAGCAAGCTCATAAGGAGATGAAAAGATGGATCTTGGCCCACTAGAAAATATAAGGATATTTTCCGCATTAATATCTTGAGGGTTATTAATCCGTACAAAAATAGTGGGAGCTATATTTAATAAACTAGCCATTATTAAATATAGTCAAAAACTCACAAATACTAAAACTTGCGTATTTTCCTTTTTGTAGAATTCCAAATGGCAAACAACTCATCGAGTTCACAACATTCCCTACGATCTGTCCTTGAGAAGGACAAGCTCTCTGGAACCAACTTTCTCGATTGGTACAGAAACTTGAGAATTGTTCTCAAACAAGAGAAGAAACTGTACGCAATAGAGGAGCATGTTCCAGAAGGTCCAGAGAATCAGACACCTGCTGCCTTAAAGGCGTATCAAAAGCATGTTGATGACGCTAATGATGCGGCCTGCCTAATGCTTTGCACCATGACCTCTGAGCTTCAGAAGCAACATGAGAACATGAATGCTGTTGATATGATCGAACATCTAAAGCAGCTCTTCCAAGAGCAGGCGAGGGTAGAGAGGTATGAGGTCTCAAAGACACTGTTCAAATGTCATCTGGCAGAAGGGAACCCGGTGGGACCCCATGTACTCCGAATGATCGGGTACTTGGAGAATCTCGCCCGGCTTGGGTTCCCGGTCGGCCAAGAGTTGGCAACCGATCTCGTGTTGCAATCGTTGCCCGAGAGTTATGGACAGTTCATTATGAACTATAACATGAACGAGATCGTTAAACCACTGCCAGATTTGCTCAACATGTTGAGGACGGCTGAACAGAGCATCAACAAGGGTAAGGGCAAGGCCATTATGATGGTGCATAAAGGAAAGGGCAAAAAGTTTGCATCTTCCTCCAAGGGCAAAGGCAAGTCAGTTGCAAAGTCCAAGGAACAAGCCCTTAAGCCTGTTGGTGGCATTGCCAAGGTCGTGACTAAGGGTGAATGTCACTACTGTAGTCAACTTGGACACTGGAGGAGGAACTGCCCAAAATATCTGGAGGACAAGAGGCTTGGAATAGTGATTCCACCACCACCAGGTATTTTTGTTGTAGATGTCAATTTAACTGTCTCTACATCATAGGTATTAGATACTGGATGTGGATCTCATATTTGTCGAAATATGCAGGATCTAAAGAGAAGTAAAAGATTGGCTAAAGGGGAGGTAGATCTGCGCGTTGGGAATGGAGCAAAGGTTGATGCGTTGGCCATAGGCGTGTGCGAGCTATCTCTGCCTTCGGGATTAGTTTTAGAATTAAATAATTGCTATTTTGTGCCTGCTATGAGCAGAAACATTATTTCTATTTCTTGTTTGGACAAGGAAGGTTTTATTATTTCAATAAAGAACAATTGTTGTTCCTTTTATTTGAATAATATTCACTATTTTAGTGCGCAATTATTTAATGGACTTTATGTCCTTGATCTAAGCAATCCTGTCTACAACATTAATACCAAGCGGATTAAAACAAATGATTTAAATCCTGCTTATTTATGGCATTGTCGTTTAGGCCACATAAATGAGAAACGTGTATCTAGACTCCATAAGGATGGATTACTAGACTCATTTGATTTTGAATCATATGAGACATGTGAGACTTGTTTATTGGGTAAAATGACAAAGTCCCCTTTCAATAAGAAAGGTGAGAGGACTAGTGAGCAATTGGCGCTCATACATACCGATGTGTGTGGGCCATTTGCCACGCCTGCCAGGGGTGGTTATGTCTACTTCATTACATTTACTGATGATTACAGTAGATATGGATTTGTGTACCTTATGAGGGCAAAATCCGAATCCTTTGAAGTGTTCAAAGAATTCAAGAATGAAGTAGAGAAGCAACTTGGCAAAAGTATCAAGGCTCTACGATCAGATCGTGGAGGAGAATACTTGAGCCAAGAGTTTGACGACTATCTTAGAGAGTGTGGGATTGTGTCCCAACTCACTCCACCCGGAACGCCACAATGGAATGGCGTGTCCGAGAGGAGGAATCGAACCCTATTGGATATGGTTCGGTCTATGATGTGTCAAACTGATCTTCCAATATCGTTTTGGGGCTACGCTCTATTAAGTGCAGCTTTCACCATTAACCGTGTTCCATCTAAATCAGTCATGAAGACACCATATGAGATGTGGAGTGGGAGGCGTCCCACACTGTCGTTCATGAGGATTTGGGGCTGCGATGTCTATGTAAAGCGTTTACAATCAGACAAGCTAGGGCCTAAATCGGATAAGTGTAAATTTGTGGGGTACCCTAAGGAAACTAAGGGATACTACTTCTACAATCCAACCGAGAACAAAGTGTTTGTTGCTCGAACCGGAGTGTTTCTAGAAAGAGAGTTTGTCTCTAAAGAAGCAAGTGGGAGGAATGTAGAACTTGAAGAAGTTCAAGAACCACAAATCACTGAACCGATTATGGAACATGAACAGGAATCACAAGCAGTTGTGGATCCACCTGTTCAGGTAACACAAGAGCTTCGTAGATCTAGTAGAGTGCGCCAGGAACCCGAGAGGTACGGACTTCTCGTAACTGATTCCGGTGACAAGATGCTCATAGATGATGAGCCTACTACCTATGAGGAGGCCATGAGTGGCCCAGACTCACAGAAGTGGCTTGAGGCCATGAGATCCGAGATGGAATCCATGTATACCAACAAAGTATGGACTTTGGTGGAACCACCTGAAGGGGCGCGGCCCATAGGGTGCAAATGGGTCTTCAAGAAGAAGATCGACATGGATGGTAATGTGATTACCTATAAGGGCCGATTGGTGGCTAAAGGATTCAGACAGATTCATGGTATTGACTATGATGAAACCTTTTCACCAGTCGCAATGACCAAATCCATTCGAATCCTACTTGCAATTGCAGCATACTACGACTATGAGATTTGGCAGATGGATGTCAAAACAGCATTCATTTATGGGAATCTCCTCGAGGACGTGTATATGATACAGCCGGAGGGTTTTGAGGATCCAAAGCAAGCCAACAAAGTCTGTAAGCTGCAACGATCCATTTATGGATTGAAGCAAGCTTCTAGGAGTTGGAATCGACGTTTTGATGAAGTGGTCAAAGAGTTTGGCTTCATCAGAAACGAAGATGAGTCTTGTGTCTACAAGAAGGTTAGTGGGAGCTCTGTAGCTTTTCTGGTCTTGTATGTGGATGACATACTACTCATTGGAAACGACATTCCCATGCTGCAATCTGTGAAAGATTGGCTAGGAAAGTGTTTCTCAATGAAGGACTTAGGGGAAGCAGCCTATATACTCGGTATAAAGATCTATAGAGATAGATCTAAGAGGTTGCTAGGCCTAAGTCAAAGTACATATATTGACAAGGTGTTGAAACGGTTCAACATGCAAGATTCCAAGAAGGGATTCTTGCCCATGTCACAGGGAATCACTCTTTCGAAGAGTGGTTGTCCTTCCAATGAAATTGAGAAGGAACGCATGAGTAGGATTCCCTATGCCTCAGCCATAGGGTCTATCATGTACGCCATGTTATGTACTAGACCAGATGTGTCATATGCCTTGAGTATGACAAGCAGATACCAATCCAATCCGGGTGAGAGTCACTGGATTGCTGTCAAGAACATCCTAAAGTACTTGAGAAGAACTAAGGATGCTTTCTTGATGTTTGGCGGTGAGGAAGAGTTGCGTGTAAGGGGTTACACTGATGCAAGCTTCCAAACCGATAGAGATGACTTTAGATCACAGTCGGGATATGTGTTTTGCCTGAATGGAGCAGCGGTGAGCTGGAAGAGTTCCAAGCAAGAGACGGTGGCTGATTCTACAACAGAGGCTGAGTACATTGCTGCAAATGGCGCAGCAAAGGAGGCTGTTTGGATTAGAAAGTTTGTTTCTGAACTTGGTGTGGTCCCTAGCATTGCGGATCCAGTGGAGTTGTTCTGTGACAACACTGGGGCGATCGCGCAGTCAAAGGAACCAAGATCGCACCAGAAGTCCAAACACGTGCTCAGGAAGTTTCATCTGATTCGAGATATTATCGATAGAGGAGACGTTCGGATATGCAAGATTCCTACAGATGATAATCTGTCAGACCCGCTTACAAAGCCTCTCACGCAGTGGAAGCATGAAGGGCACACTAGGAGTATGGGCATACGAGATGCGCCAGATTGGCTCTAGTGCAAGTGGGAGACTGTTGGAATAGATGCCCTAGAGGCAATCTAGTTTAGTATGAATTTGTATATGGCTAGAAAATTCATTTATTATTTATTGGATATTTAATATAATGAAGTCCTTAGATTTACAATCATGTTGTTTATCTTAAATATCCCTAGTCAAGTATAATGATTAATGGGACAATCATCTATAGACTAGTATGGGGTTGGATTGATATGGAGATATCACGATCCAACACATAGGTGTGCATTGCGGAATGTTGCACTGGATTGACCCATTACCGAGAAGGCTACATACACGTTATGTTGAGTCACAAGTGCTTCTCGGGTACAATGGTATTGTCATCCTTAGACTTGAAGTCACTAGATATTCTAGTTGTGGATCATTGTGATCTTGGTAGCGTTAAACGCTACACCGTAACTGGGTAGTTATAAAGGCGTGTACTGGATACAATGAGAAGCAAGCTTAGAGATCGTAGTGGACGTAGAGAGGATTTGCCCCTCCCACATAACGGGAGCAAATATCCTAGGCCACTCGAAGGATAGTGCTTATAGAATGTCTGGCCAGACTCAAATAAATCAATATATGGGATATTGATGTTATTTGCACGAATAAGGCTATTCCATAGATCGAGAAACTAGGGATTGGATATACGAGTGTGACTTGTATGTCTCGTGTCCAATCCGGATATGGAGGCAAAGGGATGAGACAATTACTTGTACAAGGTTGTCTAGATGACTATTCTATTAGTTGGCTAGAATGGATGTTTTGCTAGAAACCGCTCCATATTAGCAAAGAGTTGCTACCAACTAGATAGAACCTATGGGGTCACACGCTATATAGAGTTGTACTAGATTTGGGAATTAATTAATTGGATTAATTAATTAGAAGGATCACTTTGCAAACCCTTGCAAACTTAGTAGGGACTAATTTGCAAGGAAGGGACTAAATTGAATTCTAGTAGGACTAGAATAAGTCCTTTAGGTAGTTAACAAGGAGTTGTTGGACTATATAAAGGACCCTCCTTCCTTCCTTCCTCATAACTTATGCTCTAAAGAGAACATAACAAGAGTGGGAGAGAACAAAGGAGAGAGAGAGAGCAAGCAACAAGGAGCGACGCCGCCCCTTGCCGCCGCCCCTCACCCTGTCGGCCAAAAGGAAGGGCCGAGCCCCTTCTTTTGTCTCGTTTTGCGTGATTCCTTCACCCTCCTCTCATTCCGGGCTAGCACCAAGGAGATTGGAGATCTAGGATCAACTCTAGGCGTGGATCAACTATAGAGAACGTGACACTATTCGCGTTTGAAGTCATCAAGGAGAACCCAAAGGTGTGTTTATGATTTCTTACCTTCACTATCGTTATGCATCTAGACTTGTGATCCTTGGAGGGTTTTGCATGGTTGTTTGTTTGATTATGCTTCCGTTTGCGCAATCCATGAATCAAAACCCTACAATAAGTGTGGGAAGGAAGGAAGGAGCATCCTTTATATAGTCCAACAAATCCTTGTCAACTACCTAAAGGACCTATTCTAGTCCTAGTAAAATTCAATTTAGTCCCTTCCTTGCAAATTAGTCCTACTAAGTTTGCAAGGTGTTGCAAAGTGATCCTTCTAATTAATTAATCATATTCATTAATTCCCAAATCTAGTTCAACTCTATATAGCGTGTGTAGAGTTCAACTCTATAACTGGACGTAGGTAGAGTGTTTCAAATCATAGTCCGGAAATATCTAAATGCCCTAGGGACCCTAAAACTATCTAGTGTTCTCCATATTCATATTAATCATAAAATAATAAAAATATTAGTCTAGCTTGTTATTTAAATTTCAGTCACTTGTTTGAGGGTGACGAACTCTTAAATCAACCAATTTCTTCCTCCGGTTACTTTAAATTTAAATTAATTATTTAACTAAATAATCTCAAGACTGTCCCTGTGGGTTCGACAACCTGAGTTGTAATACTCATTATTTATTACTTCGACCGTGCACTTGCGTATTTACGTAAGAAATCGTGTCAAGTTTTTGGCGCCGTTGCCGGGGACAGTGATAGATTGTTTAGTTAAAAAATTAGTTTAGAGTTTTTGTTTTATTTTTCTTTTTGTTACTATCTGTTTACCTCACGGGTGTGCTAGTGTTGTTTTCTCAGGTAGCTATGGCGGAAGGCCAAGGGCTGATTAGCCTCACAACGGAGCAGCTGCAAGCTATGGTAGCTTCAGCCGTAGAGAAAGCACTGGCGGCAACAACGAGACCGCACCCGACCTTAATGCCATATAACCGTTCTGGGAAAGCAATAATCCAGGCATTTGAGGCGGATCTTAGAGGAAGGGAGCCAGCAATTTTGGTTCCACCAATTCAGGCAGAAAGCTTCTGTCTAAAGATGAGCACAATTCAATTCACTCAGGAACAGTGCACATTTGCTGGTACATATGAGGAAGACCCACATGATTTCATTGGGAGATTTCAGAGCCATTGTGGGCTAATCCGATATAGTGGGGTCACATCTGAAGCGCTCAAACTGATGCTCTTCCCCCATTGCCTCAAGGGAGCTGCTATGGATTGGCTGAATTCATTGCCATCCAACTCAATCAAGACATGGGAAGACTGTTGTGCACAAGAGATTCCGGCGGGGAGACCTCCGTGTACACCGTATGTAGAGGATCAGAGATAGCACAGGAAGAGTTGGGTTGTGTGTAGGGAGAGAGTAAGGCAGTAGTAATGTCTGAGAGAGAGACAGAGGTTTGGCAGAGCTTCCGCGTATGGCAAGTGCGTTCTTCTTTGTATGGAAAGGTTAACGTCCTATATATAGCAGGGAACGTGACCGTTGTAGTGTGGTTAATGCGCCCATCAATGGCGGCTTAATTAGCTTAACCACAACGGCACGTTCGTCCGAGTATATAGGGACCGTTACAGCACGTTATGCGCGAATACCGGAACCGTTACGAGGTTGACCGGGTTTGACCGGATTGACCGGGTTTATGGAGCTCGTGCCATAAATCTCTCAAAACAGTTACTAAAGGTCGCGCGCGGGCTTGGCTCGCACGCGACAGGGCTTACTCTAGCCTCCAAACCACTAAGTCCCTACAAGTCCCGTGCAGTGGTATGCGAGGGCTCTGTCTCGCAGCCCCCACATGGATCAGCTCGGCTGGTGATCCGGTGTGTATGGAGCACAATATGGTGTGCTGGATGGTTGCCACGTGGCCAAGATCTGTCAGCTCAGAAAGCACTATCTACATTAGCCCCCTTTCTGCGCGTGAAGACTCATAGCTGTATAGACTTCCATGCGCGGAAACCAACATACGCGTCGCCGCTACGCACCAATTCAAATACGGGTAAGTTCAGACCCCGTGCGTGCCATTATGACCTAAAACCCCTAGAGTCGTGCCGTCTGGCCTTTAGGGTTTTAGGCGTGACGTCAGCTCGTCCTGTGATTGCGCGATTCCACGGTGACGGTTGCAATTCGACTACTGAAAGGACGCAACCTTTCATTGTTTTTGGATAAATACTTTGTATCCTCCATTGTTGCAAAACATCACTTCTTTCTCTTAAAGTGAATGGTACCCGGAGGTCTTCGAGAGCAGATTCAGATAATCAATCACCAGTTCAGAACTGCAAATCGTCTTCTTCAACTGTGCATATCCAAGCAAGCTTCGCGAAAATAAGGTTGGCCTTGCTCGATTTTGATTTAGAATACCAGTGTATGCTTTGAACTGTGTTGGATCTGCAAACCCACGACATATTATCTGTTGAAACTTGTGAAGAAGCTTTGATCTTTGAACCCACTTTTGCTTTAATCCAATAATAAGGACTTCGGATGTGGGGTTTTGAAATCTTCGGATGTGGGGTTTTGAAATCACCGATAATGCAACCCTCTAATTTCTGAAATTGATACCAGAAACTGTTCATCTTTCTTTCTATAGATCTTGAATCTCGAAATTCAAACTGAAGTGTGGTATTTCTCCCCCCTTTTTTTCTTGCTCTTCCGCAGGAATGGCCAAGACAAAAGGAACCAGACCCACCAAGGAGGACGAAGAGATACCCGATCTTCCGCAGGCTTTGTGGCGAAAAGCCCCCAATCTTGGTGGCAAAGATTTCTACCACGCGAGGGTTAAGGCGAAGAAGATGCCTGCTCCTGTCCCTAATGAGGGATTGCTAACACTGACTCCCCCGGTTAACTCAGCCTTGCTCGAGTTAATTGGCTCCGAGGATGTGGTTCGATTGGGAATCGAAAATGGGTACTTCCCCTACGCTGCGATTTCTACTCAAGCTTTTGTCCAGAAATTGGAATACATGGATGAGTGGATTGACCACGTGTTGACCAATCATGCTGCGACTCTTGACGAGGCCGGCGTATACTTCGCTGTTCGTGCTATGAAGGGTGCTGCCGTGAAGCTGGACCAGTCCATGCTTCTAAACCTTCTTTCCCGCTACTCGCCTGCGACTCATACTTTTCACTTTGCTGAGTTCGAGGCTGCCCCTACACTCGAGGACGTGCACATGCTGTACGATCTGTCTCCCATGGGTGAAGTGGACCCTTTGAGTCCTTTGAGGACGGCTGCGGAGATTGCTTTGTACACGCAGATGGAGGAGTGTCTGTCAGAAGTGAAGAAAATCTCCACCCGGTGGACCACTACCAAAGCCCTTCCAAACTGGCAGTTGGTTGATACGTCCGCGAAGAACACCTGGAACAAATGGTTGCAGTACTTCTTTCTTGACTATGCGAACAGCAGCATCACTGAGAAGCTTCTGAGTGAGAATCCAGAGGCCAAGAATTACGTGAAGGGTAAAGGCTATCACTTGACCCTTTGTGCTTTCCTCTGTGCATGGTTGTCGAGGTACTTAATTGATGGTCACCCACATGATGGGGTTTTCTACCACGTTCTGCCGCTTGCTGTGAGGCTCGCCCTTGGCCAGAGAGTCGCACTCGGGCCCTTGGTCTTGGGCACGCTGTACTATAGGCTTGATCAGCTGGTTGCGGCCATGAAGGAGTCGCGTGGCCGCCTCGATATATTGACTTTCGTCAACATTTCCTTCTTGACGATGTGGGTCTTCGAGCGATGGCCGTCCTATGCTCCAACTGCTCTTAAACCCGACAAGTGGTGTCCCCCAGGCGAGACGGAGGAGCGTAACAGTGGCAGGGCTGCGAGGTGGTTCGGAGCGAACAATACCAAGTGCGTTTGGAGCCTGATATGCGACAAGCGGAAAGAGTTTACTGCCAGGCCCTATGCCACGCGCATTGAGAACGTGCGATAGTTTCCAAAGCTGTACCCCTCTAAGGGTGTTGTCTTCTCAGAAGAGCTTCTCTTCGAAGAGGGATCGCATTTCCATGAGCGCTATCGCGAGTTCTTTTGCTGGTGTCTGCGAGGTTCTCTTCCTGCCCTCGCAGAGCATATTCGTGAGCTCGCGCGAAGGTATGAGAGGATTACCGTGGATGTTGACCCCACTCGAGTTTCTCCCCAATTCGGCTTTGATGCAGTGGCACCATCAATCTGGCCTCAGTCCATTATCAGAGGTTGCTATAAGCGCTTGCTAACAAAGGAGTGCAAGACAGTCTTCATGAACAATCTTCCCTTTGAGCAGCCTGCAGGTACCCGGGAGGGCGGTTGTTCCCAGAACTGGCTCGCATACTGGGTCGCCCAGCAAACGAGGATTGAGACACAGTTGGCCGCTCAGCCGAGTAGAGCTCCCTTGATCAAGAGAAACTCTTTTCCGTTTCGCCCCAATTGCAGTCTGAGCGAGTCTGAATATGGTTGCTACTCATTGTTGGATCATGAGAACCACTTGTGCCCTGACGTCATTCTGAAGGAAAAGATCGCTGCAGTTAAGAAGGGCGACACGCATGTCATCAGATATAGCGAGGCATTTGCTAAGGTAAGCAACTTTTTCCGCGTGCGTTAAGCTTCTTGATTTCCACATGTTGATGCCTTTATTTTGTATTGTTTGCTGCAGTGTCATGTGCGGAGATTCGCATCTGGTGATTGTTCCAAGTCGTTGGTTAACACCATGGTTGCCACCAAAAGACAAGGACAGTCGTTTCTGCTAGCATGGAGGATGGATCCCGAGGTCGAAACCAGGATTCGCGCAGTCATGAATGCTTTTGCTGACTCGTTGATAGGTAATGCTCCGGCCGTGTCTCCACCCAGAGATAATCCGTCTCCTCCAGCGACTGCCGCGCCGAGAGCGAAAAGACCCAGGCAAAAGGGAATTACAATTTCTTCCCCTATAAGTGCTACAACTTCCCCTCCAGCGAGGTCCCTTTCTGTCAAGGATAAAGGCAAAGGTCGCATGCCCAGTAGAGCGCGGAAGGAACTCGCAGTTGAGACCTTCCATTTGACCAGGAGGAAGAAGAGGAGAGGCAGGAGCAGGAGCCCAGAGAAGGTGATGAAGAAGAAGAAGAAAGAACAAATGTGATATATGAGGAAGAATCAGGAGGTACCTCCATCGCGTTTCCCTCATTATCGTAATTATTTCGCAACTCTTTCTTAAACCAATCGTTTCTTCGCAGATGATGATGATGATGAGACCATCGGTGGCCTTTTGGCCAAGAGACAAAAGAAGAATGCCCATTCTAGTACTCCAGACGAACCCATAAGTGAGGACGTTCTTGCCGAGTCCAGGAAGACAGCCGCGGAAGTTGCTGAAAGAAGAAGGCAGCGCGAAGAGGAGGAGCTCGAGCGTGTGAGACAGCGGAGCCTCGAAGAGCAACATGTTGACGACCTAGTGCGTCCCACTAATGAGGAAGATATGCTTCCCGAAGAGGTAGCTCCTCAGACTGAAGAGGAGGATGTGGCTCCAGAAGAGGATGCAGCAGCTTTGGAGCAAGCCCAGGCAGATTTTGAAGAAATCGCAGGCGGCAATAAAGTTGAGATCTTCAACCTCGCAGTAACTTATAGAGATGGCGTAGTGGGTGCATTAAAGCATGGTGTGTCAAAAGCTGACATTCGCCGCTGGCTAGTAGGCAAATGCGAAGAACCTTCAGGTAATCATTTGAACGATATGCATGGTCTATACCTTAGCAACTTGAAACAGAATCATGACTGGTTTCTTCGCGTCCCAGGTCACGCTCATTTTAAAGACTTGCTTAATGAGGACACACTAATAGGACATGGTTCCACGTCTTTAGTGTATGACGAAGATACATCAATCCCACCTTCGCGTGGAGGTGCTTGCTCTTAGCTTTAGCAAAGATAGTAAAATAACATTCAATGTGAGTTACCTCATACTATCGCATTTTGTGTCGCAGGCAATGCTGAGGAACCTGTGCTGGAGCAGAGAAGTCAGCCTTCTGCATCCTACGTTCCGATTCCGAGCCCCCATACCGAGAAGCCCGTCGCAGCTACTGAACACGCAGGAGAGCCTCTTGAGGACATCATCGAGCTTTCCGATGATGCTGAAGCTGATGCTGTGCTAATGGAGGAAGATGCCCATACTGGCGCTGAGGAAGTAAGAACAAGTGCTGCTGATGCTTCCGCATCTGAGAGTGTCCCTCGCCAAGCAACCTCGGCTGTCACTTCGCCTCCGGCGGTGACTGAGTCGGCGGCACCTATTCCTGCGTGGAGCTTTTGGGGCTCGCAGGTTGGGAATGCAGTCGCAGCTGGTGCGGCCTATACTCTTCCTCCTAACTACGAGGGGTTAGAGCTCGCAGCTGACAGGAGAGCTATGGAGCAAGGACAGTCTTCGACCACTCTGGCAATGCGCATCCCTTCTCTTCGTGAGATTCTCGAAGGAACTGGTAAGTAGAAATTTGCTGTTTGCATCTCGCATTATTCATTTGCGAGTTTGACATCATAACTTTGCTTTGTCATTGCTTTAGGTCTGAAGCAAACTGATGTGGACTGGGTAGTTCGGATGCGCCTCACCTACCCTCAATCATTTGAAAGATCTCTGGAGATAGGACCTTTCGATAGGAGGCTGTTTCTTACCGAAGCCATTTGTATTTTGGAGCAGCTGTCTATGGCCACGCCTGCGACCATTTCTGTTCAGAGTGCCGAGCTGCTTTTTGGCATGTGCCAAAATCTTCTTGCCAAAGTCCAAGGCAGATTGGGTTTCAGATTTCTTATGAAAAGAGTTACCCTGATTCGCGCAGCTGTAACTTTGAAACTCGGCCACCAAAACCTCGCAGCTGAGAAGCAAAAGGTGGAGCAGCAGAAGCAAAAGGCTGAAGAAGCTACTAGGCTCTATCATGAGATGAATGCCAAGTGCGAGCAATTGAAGCAAGAAGTGGAGCAGGTAGAGAAGCTGAGCCATCAGTTCGCGCCCCATGACTCCTTGATCAAGAATTTGCTTTGACTTTTTTTTTTTGAATTTGAAAAGTAGCAAGGAAATAGCTGGAACATTAATGTAATGCGGAAACATTAATGTAATGTTGCTAGGGTTTCTCCCCCTTTTTTTTAACAAAAAAGAATCAACTTGCCCGTTTTGCCCCTTTCCGGGATTTGATAGGATATCTCTGTGCATATCCAATTATGACATCAGCAATTGATGCTCTGCTTGATTTTCGCGCTAATTTCTCGGAAGATAAGCACGCTTTTCTTGGGAAGTCCATCCGAATCATGACCATCCGTCATTAATTAGGATACGCAACTGAATCGTCGTAGCCTTTAGTAGGGGAATTGATCGTTACCGCTTTTCAAGGTGTAAGTGATTGACCTTACCCTCTTTTCAAATTCTGCTGACTCATCTTTGGCAACCGAAGAGTCTTCACAGGGTCTATATAAACCCTGTCTTTACCATTTGGGTTCTTCATCCCAAAAATGTGCTTTGCCGTGAGTCCTAACGACTGCTGGCTTCAACGCTTGTTTTTCGTTGATTCATGGCAACTCCAAGTTGTGAATCCTGAGTTTGCGCTATGTGCTTTAGAAATAGTTTCCAAGATCCGCTTTATGAGGCTTGTTGATCTTTATAACCATCGTAAAGAAGATGGATATGATATCTCATGTGTGTTCGAAGAATTTTCTTCGTGTATTATGTTTGCAGGTCATGTTTCCGGCCGCCTCCCGGAGAGGTGCAGCGCCGTAGTGACCGTGCTACCGATTCGTAATGAACGGCGGAATTATCCTCTAGCATCCCTGGAGGAGGATTTCTTGCCTCTTCGTTCTTGAACTCAGGAGGCTCGTCAATGCCCTTGTCTATCATGACAAGGAACCCATCACCAGAGGAATGACTGCTTCCCCTGTTTTGCACGACGGCATACGCCGGAACAGGAGGTTCCTCCGGTGCATATCTTGATCAGACAGAGGCCTTTGTCAGCTCCTGGGGTCTTGGACGTACCGTTACCCAGATCTTGCTGCTAGGGACGTAGCGAATGACGAGTTGATCTCTTCGCAGCAGCATCCCTTTTGCTATAGATCTTTGGCCGAAGATCTGTGTATCGCATAGACGGTGTTAGGACCGTTGGGTTCATCCTTTCTCAGTTAGGATTCCCTCGATGTGTTACTTCTCGCTTGTAAGCTACTTTTCGAATATATTGTAAGCCATGTTGGCTCCGTAGTTAGATTTGAGCTTTTTCGCTTGTAAGCTGCTATCTAGACAGATAAATTGTAAGTCTTTTCGACTCATAATGATAAATAACTTTTTGTATTATTTGCTGTGCTGTTGCAACAAAATACAATTTCGCATGCGTATCGGCACATTTCGCCTTGCATTATGCTATATGCATGTTTCGCATTTGCTATCTGCCACTTAAATTCGCAGGTATTTTATTAGATCGTTCGAGATCGTATTTGCGCAGTTGTGCCATCCTAGTAGATGGGCTTGTGATTTGCTTTCAATTTCAAATGTAAGTGCTATCACATCAGATAGACTCTTTGCAGATTACCTGAGATCATTTTTGCATGATGTTGCTATCTCAATAGATAGGCTTTAGAAGATCAATTGAGACCGTTTTTCGCATGAGTTGCTATCGTAGCAGATAGGCTTTAGAAGATCAATTAAGATCGTTTTTCGCATGAGTTGCTATCGCAGCAGATAGGCTTTAGAAGATCAATTAAGATCGTTTTTCGCATGAGTTGCTATCGCAGCAGATAGGCTTCTGAAGATCAATTAAGATCGTTTTTCGCATGAGTTGCTATCGTAGCAGATAGGCTTTAGAAGATCAATTAAGATCGTTTTTTTCGCATGAGTTGCTATCGTAGCAGATAGGCTTTAGAAGATCAATTAAGATCGTTTTTTTCGCATGAGTTGCTATCGTAACAGATAGGCTTTAGAAGATCAATTAAGATCATTTTTCGCATGAGCTGCTATCGTAGCAGATAGGCTTTAGAAGATCAATCAAGATCGTTTTTCGCATGAGCTGCTATCGTGACAGATAGGCTTGGAGGATCAATTAAGATCGCATTTGCATAGGCTGCTATCGCGGCATATAGGCTTAGATGATCAATTAAGATCGTGTTTGCGTAGGCTGCTATCATGGCAGATAGGCTTAGATGATCAGTTAAGATCGCATTTGCATAGATTGCTGTTGTGGCGGATAGCCCATTGTTAACAGTTATAACAAACTAAAATGAAGCAAAATTGACATCCAGAAATATGAAGTTCTCATTTGGGAGAATTCTTATTATAATGCTCTCGTATGGGAGAGATGAGATTACAATCCTCTCATATGGGAGAGGAGATTGTGTAAATCGTAGCCATACAAGACATTAAGCGACGTTATAATAAAACGTATGAAATGAGAGAAGTCAGGGATAGTACTTCTTAATCCAGCACATGTTGACTGAACTCGGGGTTGAGGTCGTACCGTGCAACCTTCGTATGCTGCAGTAGCCACTGTCAAAGACTTCTGTGACTTCGAAGGGTCCTTCCCAATTGGCTGCGAACTTCTGGTGAGCCGCTTCTCGCATGCAGTGGTCGGATGCGCGCAGGACCAAATCTCCAACTGCGAAATCTCTTCGCTGGACCGTCTTATTGTAAGCACGAGCGATCTTTTCTTGATACCGCTTATTAGTCCTCTTAGCTTGTTCTCGCTTTTCCTCCAGAAAGACCAAGTCATGATCACGTTGATTTTTGTAGAGTGCGTGAAAGGCTAGCCTTGCCGAATTGACTCTCACCTCCGCAGGTACCACGGCCTCGGCCCCATAACATAGTAGGAATGGTGAGGCCCCCGTGGGTGTCCTTGGAGAAGTTCAGTAAGCCCACAGAGCTATGCTTAGAGAGTCGGCCCACTTCTTGTGGTCATCTGCGACCATCTTGCTCAAAATCCTCAACAGCGTTTTGTTGGTCGCTTCGGCTTGTCCGTTCCCCTTCGGGTAATAAGGGGTAGAACATATCTGGCTGATATTGTATTCTGCTAACTTCGCGGCTACCTGGTGATTAACAAAAGGAGTACCATTATCTGAAAGAATGGTGTTTGGAATTCCAAACCTGCATATGATGCTTTCTTGTATGAAGTTGACCACAGCTAGCGCGTTTGCCGTCTTTAATGGTATTGCCTCCACCCATTTGGTAAATAGCTCAGTTGCGGTGAGAATAAAATGATTCCCGTGCGAAGTTGTTCGAATGGGACCAATGAAGTCTAGAGCCCATGTATGAAATGGCCATGGCGTTCCCAATGCATGTAGATCCACAGCGGGAGCGTGCACTAGGTTTCCTTTTAATTGGCACTCCTGGCAGCGTCGTACTTTGGTACAACAATCAGCCTCCATCGTGGGCCAGAAATATTCAATTGAGAGGAGCTGCCTGCATAATTTCGAACCTCCTTGGTGTTCCGTCTGATGAGAGAGGTCCATGACTTCTTGTGCTTCTCTGCCGTCTAGACATCGCAGCAAGTTGCCCTCATGACCTCTTCGCCAAAGCAAGTCCTCCTGCACCACATATCGGGATGCTTTCCTCTTCAATTTCTCAGCTTCTTTTCTCGATTCAGGCACGGTGCCCTGAGTGAGAAAGTCAAAGAGCGGCTTCCTCCAATCTGTGTCATCATCGGTTAGAGCGATGAGTAGGGAATCTTTGATTAGTGCGCAACTTTCGCACTTCCCCTGTATCAGGGCCGCAGCTGTTGACATGTCTGGCCAATGAATGCCATATCTCTGAGCCTTTCGATAGATTGACACCTCACTTTCTCCGCAAGCATGTTGGTGAATCTTTTCTAGCAATAGCTGTCCCTCTTGCTCAGAGACGCATCGCATGAGTATTCCGCCAGGACCCTTGTAGTAAAGGGTGTTGTCATGTATGCAATACCCTTTTGTGAGTGCCCAGCTTTCACTGCTTGTGCCTTCTGCGATAGCTTGTAAGACTGCTTTCCTCCAGTCCGAATCATCCATGTGTTCGTCGTCGCACGGATTTTCTGTCAATGCTGACGATGTTCGCACTTCGATAGAGATCCTTGCGGGACATTTGTCTGTACTGACCTTAGATCCCAAGGTAGCCAAAGCATCTGCATGCCTGTTGTCTGCTCGGGGCGTTCTTCTTTTTCTGTCTCTCCACTATGGGCTCGATGTTCTTGGTGCATTCAATGAGCTTTGAAAACGTAGGTGTTTGCAAATTGATGAGCATACCTTTGTATTCATCTCTCATGCACTGCAGGCATATCTCTACGAGCCGGCTTTCGAGCATTGGATCTTTGCACTCCAAGGACTTCGCCCTGAATTTCTTAATGAAAGTGATCCCGTCCTCCTCGCGCTTCTGATACATCCGCGAGAGATGGATCATCGTCACCTTTTCTTCCATCTGGAAGAACTTGGTATAGAACTTCTGGACCATGTCGTCCCAAGTCTTCACGGATCCGGCTTCCAACGTTCGGTACCACTTGTACGCTACGTTCCCCAGAGATTTCGGGAACTCTCGCATCTGTAATTTGGGATCAGCTCCTTATGGTCCCATGACATCGATGAAACGCATGACATGCTCATGAGCGTTTCCGTTGACATCCTCGAATTTGTCCCATTTAGGAGCCTTGTACCCCGCCGGGTTAGGCATGAGATAGATCTCTCGCGGGATGGGTGGATCGTTGTCTAGCTTCGGGATAATGGTATCCGCGAATGACTGGTGAGCCAGAATAGTGTCCATGCGCTTCTGCAGAGACGTCATGCATTCTGGAATGCTTCCCTCGGTAGCTGAAGGAGGGGTTGCCGCAGGCGGAGGCGACACATACGCCGCCGAAGGATTGGGGACATATTGACTACTCGCATTGCCCCAGATCGGCGTTGGAGGAGGCAAGGGGTACTGCGAAGCCAGGTTAGATGCCAAAGCCGAAGGCTGAGGAGTGTGAGCAGTGAGAGGCAACATCTGAGCTGTTGACCCTTGAATCAAAGGCAGCTGCGTAGTCGCTGGTGGAGTTTGCAGATTATGGTTGGGAGGTGTGGTTGACACTCCCAGTCCCAGAGCGGTAGGGGCTCCTCCTCCTTGAGGGACGGCGGTGGTGTTGGAATAGATGCCCTAGAGGCAATCTAGTTTAGTATGAATTTGTAATTGGCTAGAAATTCATTTATTATTTATTGGATATTTAATATAATGAAGTCCTTAGATTTACAATCGTGTTGTTTATCTTAAATATCCCTAGTCAAGTATAATGATTAAATGGGACAATCATCTATAGACTAGTATGGGGTTGGATTGATATGGAGATATCACGATCCAACACATAGGTGTGCATTACGGAATGTTGCACTGGATTGACCCATTACCGAGAAGGCTACATACACGTTATGTTGAGTCACAAGTGCTTCTCGGGTACAATGGTATTGTCATCCTTAGACTTGAAGTCACTAGATATTCTAGTTGTGGATCATTGTGATCTTGGTAGCGTTAAACGCTACACCGTAACTGGGTAGTTATAAAGGCGTGTACTGGATACAATGAGAAGCAAGCTTAGAGATCGTAGTGGACGTAGAGAGGATTTGCCCCTCCCACATAACGGGAGTAAATATCCAAGGCCACTCGAGGATAGTGCTTATAGAATGTCTGGCCAGACTCAAATAAATCAATATATGGGATATTGATGTTATTTGCACGAATAAGGCTATTCCATGGATCGAGAAACTAGGGATTGGATATACGAGTGTGACTTGTATGTCTCGTGTCCAATCCGGATATGGAGGCAAAGGGATGAGACAATTACTTGTACAAGGTTGTCTAGATGACTATTCTATTAGTTGGCTAGAATGGATGTTTTGCTAGAAACCGCTCCATATTAGCAAATAGTTGCTACCAACTAGATAGAACCTATGGGGTCACACGCTATATAGAGCTGTACTAGATTTGGGAATTAATTAATTGGATTAATTAATTAGAAGGATCACTTTGCAAACCCTTGCAAACTTAGTAGGGACTAATTTTCAAGGAAGGGACTAAATTGAATTCTAGTAGGACTAGAATAAGTCCTTTAGGTAGTTAACAAGGAGTTGTTGGACTATATAAAGGACCCTCCTTCCTTCCTTCCCTACACAACTTATGCTCTAAAGAGAACATAACAAGAGTAGGAGAGAACAAAGGAGAGAGAGAGAGCAAGCAACAAGAGGGACGCCGCCCCCTTGGCGCCGCCCACTCGTCCCCGACGCCACAAGAGGGCCGAGCCCCCTTTTGTGCCTCGTTTTGCGTGATTCCTTCACACTCCTTTCATTCCGGGCTAGCACCAAGGAGATTGGAGATCTAGGAACAACTCTAGGCGTGGATCAACTATAGAGAACGTGACACTATTCGCGTTTGAAGTCATCAAGGAGAACCCAAAGGTGTGTTTATGATTTCTTACTTTCACCATCGTTATGCATCTAGACTTGTGATCCTTGGAGGGTTTTGCATGGTTGTTTGTTTGATTATGCTTCCGTTTGCGAGATCCATGAATCAAAACCCAACAGTGGTATCAGAGCCACAGGTCATAGAGCATAAACGTAGTTTATGTGTTACATTCTTGTTTTTTTACACCTTAATTTGTTGTTTATCGCGTAAAACAAGACAAATCAAGCATTGGATGCAATTTGTCAAAGAATTAATCATAACAAGACCCAATTATTGCATTGGATGCATGAATTGGTGAGTTTGAGAAATTTTAGGATCTTAGATCTAGGGCTTTATGGTTCACTTTGTTTGGGCCCGGGCAATTGGATTGTTGGGCCCATGGACCGTTTTAACCCTAGAAATCCTAAAATCAATTAAAATTGACCAATCGCGTTAAAATTGGATTTTAACTGTTTATGTGCAAATCGCATGGTGATTGGATATGGCCTTAGGATGTGGTTTGATGTGGATGTTTAATTTTGTGGTTTGGTTTTACGGCCTGCGAGCTGATCAATTAATTGTAATAATTAATTAGGGTTTTTATGGCCTGCGTGCCATTTTTTTTCTCAACTTGTGAGATTTATTTTATTTAGTATAGATATTAGCTAGTGCTAGATAAAGTAGATTGTTAGCCAAGATTGGAGAAAAGAAGCCCAAAGCCAAAAGGAGCCACAAAAGATGGAGCATGGAGCATGGAGCACACCACATGACTATGAAGGATGGACCAAAAGATCAAGACGCATGGAGATGTGTTTGTTTAGGGTTCATAGATAATTCCATTGGCTTGGAATTATCTTAGTCTAGAAAAGGCCATATCCACATCACGTTTAATTTCTGTTTTGTGGTTGTTTATTTATTGTCTTATTATTTGTGTGGTTGGTGTATGGATGATGCATGCAATTAGGATAATAAGATAATTAGACAACCCGGATCTATTATTTGGAGTTGTGCCCAAACTCAAATAGATAGATTAGTTGATATTGATCAACAAAATAATTAAAATTGAATTGAAAAATCCCTCAAATTTTAAAATATTGTGTTCTTGCCTTCTCGTTATTTAAACACTCATTATCATCATTATTTATCAAGTTCGTGCGTGCCAAAGCATGGCGACTTGGTTCATAATGATGGAATGCGATGGCACGTAAAAATGTGCAATTGTTTATATATGAGGTTGAACACAACTAGGCTATTAATTTGATTAAGAAACCTAGAGGCAATCAATTGGGATTATCCATAAAGATGGATAAATAAGGAGTTATTTGCCCGATTGAACCAAGAGTTTCATATGGGATGCAATTGGAATTGTTCCTACCTAAGAAGTAATCGAATTATGGGTGACTTGCCAAAGCAAGCTCATAAGGAGATGAAAAAGATGGATCTTGGCCCACTAGAAAATATAAGGATATTTTCCGCATTAATATCTTGAGGGTTATTAATCCGTAGTAAAATAGTGGGAGCTATATTTAATGAACTAGCCATTATTAAATATAGTCAAAAATTCACAAATACTAAAACTTGCGTATTTTCCTTTTGTAGAATTCCAAATGGCAAACAACTCATCGAGTTCACAACATTCCCTACGATCTGTCCTTGAGAAGGACAAGCTCTCTGGAACCAACATTCTCGATTGGTACAGAAACTTGAGAATTGTTCTCAAGCAAGAGAAGAAGCTGTACGCAATAGAGGAGCATGTTCCAGAAGGTCCAGAGAATCAGACACCTGCTGCCTTAAAGGCGTATCAAAAGCGTGTTGATGACGCTAATGATGCGGCCTGCCTAATGCTTTGCACCATGACCTCTGAGCTTCAGAAGCAACATGAGAACATGAATGCTGTCGATATGATCGAACATCTAAAGCAGCTCTTCCAAGAGCAGGCGAGGGTAGAGAGGTATGAGGTCTCAAAGGCACTGTTCAAATGTCATCTGGCAGAAGGGAACCCAGTGGGACCCCATGTACTCCGAATGATCGGGTACTTGGAGAATCTCGCCCGGCTTGGGTTCCCGGTCGGCCAAGAGTTGGCAACCGATCTCGTGTTGCAATCGTTGCCCGAGAGTTATGGACAGTTCATTATGAACTATAACATGAACGAGATCGTTAAACCACTGCCAGATTTGCTCAACATGTTGAGGACGGCTGAACAGAGCATCAACAAGGGTAAGGGCAAGGCCATTATGATGGTGCATAAAGGAAAGGGTAAAAAGTTTGCCTCTTCCTCCAAGGGCAAAGGCAAGTCAGTTGCTAAGTCCAAGGAACAAGCCCTTAAGCCTGTTGGTGCCATTGCCAAGGTCGTGACTAAGGGTGAATGTCACTACTGTAGTCAACCTGGACACTGGAGGAGGAACTGCCCAAAATATCTGGAGGACAAGAGGCTTGGAATAGTGATTCCACCACCACCAGGTATTTTTGTTGTAGATGTCAATTTAACTGTCTCTACATCATGGGTATTAGATACTGGATGTGGATCTCATATTTGTCGAAATATGCAGGATCTAAAGAGAAGTAAAAGATTGGCTAAAGGGGAGGTAGATCTGCGCGTTGGGAATGGAGCAAAGGTTGCTGCGTTGGCCATAGGCGTGTGCGAGCTATCTCTGCCTTCAGGATTAGTTTTAGAATTAAATAATTGCTATTTTGTGCCTGCTATGAGCAGAAACATTATTTCTATTTCTTGTTTGGACAAGGAAGGTTTTATTATTTCAATAAAGAACAATTGTTGTTCCTTTTATTTGAATAATATTCACTATTTTAGTGCGCAATTATTTAATGGACTTTATGTCCTTGATCTAAGTAATCCTGTCTACAACATCAATACCAAACGGATTAAAATAAATGATTTAAATCTTGCTTATTTATGGCATTGTCGTTTAGGCCACATAAATGAGAAACGTGTATCTAGACTCCATAAAGATGGATTACTAGACTCATTTGATTTTGAATCATATGAGACATGTGAGGCTTGTTTGTTGGGAAAAATGACAAAGTCCCCTTTCAATAAGAAAGGTGAGAGGACTAGTGAGCAATTGGCGCTCATACATACCGATGTGTGTGGGCCATTTGCCACGCCAGCCAGGGGTGGTTATGTCTACTTCATTACATTTACTGATGATTACAGTAGATATGGATTTGTGTACCTTATGAGGGCAAAATCCGAATCCTTTGAAGTGTTCAAAGAATTCAAGAATGAAGTAGAGAAGCAACTTGGCAAAAGTATCAAGGCTCTACGATCGGATCGTGGAGGAGAATACTTGAGCCAAGAGTTTGACGACTATCTTAGAGAGTGTGGGATCGTGTCCCAACTCACTCCACCCGGAACGCCACAATGGAATGGCGTGTCCGAGAGGAGGAATCGAACCCTATTGGATATGGTTCGGTCTATGATGTGTCAAACCGATCTTCCATTATCATTTTGGGGCTACGCTCTATTAAGTGCAGCTTTCACCATTAACCGTGTTCCATCTAAATCAGTCATGAAGACACGATATGAGATGTGGAGTGGGAGGCGTCCCACACTGTCGTTCATGAGGATTTGGGGCTGCGATGTCTATGTAAAACGTTTACAATCAGACAAGCTAGGGCCTAAATCGGATAAGTGTAAGTTTGTGGGGTACCCTAAGGAAACTAAGGGATACTACTTCTACAATCCAACCGAGAACAAAGTGTTTGTTGCTCGGACCGGCGTGTTTCTAGAAAGAGAGTTTGTCTCTAAAGAAGCAAGTGGGAGGAATGTAGAACTTGAAGAAGTTCAAGAACCACAAATCACTGAACCGATTATGGAACATGAACAGGAATCACAAGCAGTTGTGGATCCACCTGTTCAGGTAACACAAGAGCTTCGTAGATCTAGTAGAGTGCGCCAGGAACCCGAGAGGTACGGACTTCTCGTAATTGATTCCGGTGACACGATGCTCATAGATGATGAGCCTACTACCTATGAGGAGGCCATGAATGGCCCAGACTCGCAGAAGTGGCTTGAAGCCATGAGATCCGAGATGGAATCCATGTACACCAACAAAGTATGGACTTTGGTGGAACCACCTGATGGGGCGCGACCCATAGGGTGCAAATGGGTCTTCAAGAAGAAGATCGACATGGATGGTAATGTGATTACCTATAAGGGCCGATTGGTGGCTAAAGGATTCAGACAGATTCATGGTATTGACTATGATGAAACCTTTTCACCAGTCGCAATGACCAAATCCATCCGAATCCTACTTGCAATTGCAGCATACTACGACTATGAGATTTGGCAGATGGATGTCAAAACAGCATTCCTTTATGGGAATCTCCTCGAGGACGTGTATATGATACAGCCGGAGGGTTTTGAGGATCCAAAGCAAGCCAACAAAGTCTGTAAGCTGCAACGATCCATTTATGGATTGAAGCAAGCTTCTAGGAGTTGGAATCGACGTTTTGATGAAGTGGTCAAAAAGTTTGGCTTCATCAGAAACGAAGATGAGTCTTGTGTCTACAAGAAGGTTAGTGGGAGCTCTATAGCTTTTCTGGTCTTGTATGTGGATGACATACTACTCATTGGAAACGACATTCCCATGCTGCAATCTGTGAAAGATTGGCTAGGAAAGTGTTTCTCAATGAAGGACTTAGGGGAAGCAGCCTATATACTCGGTATAAAGATCTATAGAGATAGATCTAAAAGGTTGCTAGGCCTAAGTCAAAGTACATATATTGACAAGGTGTTGAAACGGTTCAACATGCAAGACTCCAAGAAGGGGTTCTTGCCCATGTCACATGGAATCACTCTTTCAAAGAGTGGTTGTCCTTCCAATGAGATTGAGAAGGAACGCATGAGTAGGATTCCCTATGCCTCGGCCATAGGATCTATCATGTACGCCATGTTATGTACTAGACCAGATGTGTCATATGCCTTGAGTATGACAAGCAGATACCAGTCCAATCCGGGTGAGAGTCACTGGATTGCTGTCAAGAACATCCTAAAGTACTTGAGAAGAACTAAGGATGCTTTCTTGATGTTTGGCGGTGAGGAAGAGTTGCGTGTAAGGGGTTACACTGATGCAAGCTTCCAAACCGATAGAGATGACTTTAGATCACAGTCGGGATATGTGTTTTGCCTGAATGGAGCAGCGGTGAGCTGGAAGAGTTCCAAGCAAGAGACGGTAGCTGATTCTACAACAGAGGCTGAGTACATTGCTGCAAATGGCGCAGCAAAGGAGGCTGTTTGGATCAGAAAGTTTGTTTCTGAACTTGGTGTGGTCCCTAGCATTGCGGATCCAGTGGAGTTGTTCTGTGACAACACTGGGGCGATCGCGCAATCAAAGGAACCCAGATCGCACCAGAAATCCAAGCATGTGCTCAGGAAGTTTCATCTGATTCGAGATATTATCGATAGAGGAGACGTTCGGATATGCAAGATTCCTACAGATGATAATCTGTCAGACCCGCTTACAAAGCCTCTCACGCAGTGGAAGCATGAAGGGCACACTAGGAGTATGGGCATACGAGATGCGCCAGATTGGCTCTAGTGCGAGTGGGAGACTGTTGGAATAGATGCCCTAGAGGCAATCTAGTTTAGTATGAATTTGTAATTGGCTAGAAATTCATTTATTATTTATTGGATATTTAATATAATGAAGTCCTTAGATTTACAATCGTGTTGTTTATCTTAAATATCCCTAGTCAAGTATAATGATTAAATGGGACAATCATCTATAGACTAGTATGGGGTTGGATTGATATGGAGATATCACGATCCAACACATAGGTGTGCATTACGGAATGTTGCATTGGATTGACCCATTACCGAGAAGGCTACATACACGTTATGTTGAGTCACAAGTGCTTCTCGGGTACAATGGTATTGTCATCCTTAGACTTGAAGTCACTAGATATTCTAGTTGTGGATCATTGTGATCTTGGTAGCGTTAAACGCTACACCGTAACTGAGTAGTTATAAAGGCGTGTACTGGATACAATGAGAAGCAAGCTTAGAGATCGTAGTGGACGTAGAGAGGATTTGCCCCTCCCACATTACGGGAGTAAATATCCAAGGCCACTCGAGGATAGTGCTTATAGAATGTCTGGCCAGACTCAAATAAATCAATATATGGGATATTGATGTTATTTGCACGAATAAGGCTATTCCATGGATCGAGAAACTAGGGATTGGATATACGAGTGTGACTTGTATGTCTCGTGTCCAATCCGGATATGGAGGCAAAGGGATGAGACAATTACTTGTACAAGGTTGTCTAGATGACTATTCTATTAGTTGGCTAGAATGGATGTTTTGCTAGAAACCGCTCCATATTAGCAAATAGTTGCTACCAACTAGATAGAACCTATGGGGTCACACGCTATATAGAGCTGTACTAGATTTGGGAATTAATTAATTGGATTAATTAATTAGAAGGATCACTTTGCAAACTCTTGCAAACTTAGTAGGGACTAATTTGCAAGGAAGGGACTAAATTGAATTCTAGTAGGACTAGAATAAGTCCTTTAGGTAGTTAACAAGGAGTTGTTGGACTATATAAAGGACCCTCCTTCCTTCCTTCCCTACACAACTTATGCTCTAAAGAGAACATAACAAGAGTAGGAGAGAACAAAGGAGAGAGAGAGCAAGCAACAAGAGGGACGCCGCCCCCTTGGCGCCGCCCACTCGTCCCCGACGCCACAAGAGGGCCGAGCCCCCTTTTGTGCCTCGTTTTGCGTGATTCCTTCACCCTCCTTTCATTCCGGGCTAGCACCAAGGAGATTGGAGATCTAGGAACAACTCTAGGCGTGGATCAACTATAGAGAACGTGACACTATTCGCGTTTGAAGTCATCAAGGAGAACCCAAAGGTGTGTTTATGATTTCTTACTTTCACCATCGTTATGCATCTAGACTTGTGATCCTTGGAGGGTTTTGCATGGTTGTTTGTTTGATTATGCTTCCGTTTGCGCGATCCATGAATCAAAACCCAACAGGTGGCTGGTGAAGGATTCGGCGCAAGGGTGCCCAGAACGGCCAAGATCCGTTCTAGTTGCGCAGACTGAGCTTTGAGAGCTTTCGCCTGACTTTGGACAGTGGCGTGCAAGGACTCTAGCGTCAATGTCTCGCCGAGAGTGGTAGGAGTACGGCGGGTCTCCTCTCCCGAGGCGGTTTCGGTGGAAGGCGATATGTTGCTGATATCATCCTCCTGAGACATGGTTGCTTTTGTTGGAAAGTTCACGTCGGGTTCACCAAAATGTGCACAAGAGATTCCGGCGGGGAGACCTCCGTGTACACCGTATGTAGAGGATCATAGATAGCACAGGAAGAGTTGGGTTGTGTGTACGGAGAGAGTAAGGCAGTAGTAATGTCTGAGAGAGAGACAGAGGTTTGGCAGAGCTTCCGCGTATGGCAAGTGCGTTGTTCTTTGTATGGAAAGGTTAACGTCCTATATATAGCAGGGAACGTGACCGTTGTAGTGTGGTTAATGCGCCCATCAATGGCGGCTTAATTAGCTTAACCACAACGGCACGTTCGTCCGAGTATATAGGGACCGTTACAGCACGTTATGCGAGAATACCGGAACCGTTACGAGGTTGACCGGGTTTGACCGGATTGACCGGGTTTATGTAGCTCGTGCCATAAATCTCTCAAAACAGTTACTAAAGGTCGCGCGCGGGCTTGGCTCGCACGCGACAAGGCTTACTCTAGCCTCCAAACCACTAAGTCCCTACAAGTCCCATGCAGTGGTATGCGAGGGCTCTGTCTCGCAGCCCCCACATGGATCAGCTCGGCTGGTGATCCGGTGTGTATGGAGCACAATATGGTGTGCTGGATGGTTGCCACGTGGCCAAGATCTGTCAGCTCAGAAAGCACTATCTACAACTGTGCCTCCCAGTTCATGAGTAAATTCTTTCCCATCTCACGCATGATTCAGCTGCAGAACGAGATTTGGTCATTCAGGAAAAAGCAAAATGAATCCATGGTCAAAGCATGGGAGCGTCTCAACTTCTTGCTACGCAAATGCCCCAACCATGGCATTGCAAAAAGCCAGATCATACATGTCTTCTATGATGCACTTGGAATGCTTGAAAAAGACAAGATTGATAGAGAAGCTGGGGGCAGTTTCTTGTTCAAATGTGATGTTGACGGTGCATATGAGTTGATGAGACGTGTGGTTGAGCAAGAGGAGAGATGGGAGTATGAGCACCAACAAAAAAAACCGATGAAGCATAGCTCAGTGGCATATAGCACGGTTCAGGTGAATGCGGTAGAGGTAGTGCATGAAGCAAATGTGTCAGAGATGCATCAGCAGCAGCCAGTAACACCATTAGAGTTGACCCAGATGACAGGGATAATAAAGATGATGGCTCAGCACATGACAGACATGTCCACACAGGTCAGCTCTGTAGCAATTGCACTTCAAGTTGCTCAAGCAGAAATAAAAGATCTAAAGGAACAACTTGAACAAAGGGCACTGGGTAGCATTGTTGACACATCTGAGGGACAGGCTTTAGCCATCACTACTCGTAGCGGTACTGCACTTGAGGACCCTCCCTATCCGAGTCATGCCAGAGCAGAAGTCTCAAAGGAAAAGGAACATGAAGTCTTTGATTCTGATAAGACACCTGTCGTGGTCCCCCAATCAAAGGGCAAGACTCCACCAGACGAGGAGGAGCATACTCAGGTACCACTTTCATCTTCTCCTTCTTCTTCAGAACTTCCATACCCATTACGTACTAGGGGGAAGAAGGATGATTCAGAAGAATACAAACGCTTTTTGAATGTCTTCTCTAAACTGCATATCAATATTCCATTGATTGAGGCACTTCAAAAGATGCCTAAGTATGTTCGATTTATTAAAGATGCAGTTCTTGGAAAGAAAGGGGTGGATGAATTTCAAAGAGTAAACTTAAATGAACAGTTTAGTTCATGTGTTTTGCATGGGTTACCTAAGAAAAAGAAGGATCCAGGTAGCTTTGTCATTGAGGCTACATTGGGTGATTCCTACACTGGAAGAGCTCTCTGTGATCTGGGAGCGAGCGTGAATTTGATGCCGTTGTCGGTATTCAAAAATTTAGGTGTGGGGGAGCCCCCGAAAACCTGGATAACTCTCCAATTTGCAGATAAATCGACCAAGAGAGCATGTGGGATGATAAAAGATGTGCTTGTGAGAGTTGGGAGCCTGATAATTCCAACTGACTTCGTAATACTAGACATGCCAGCGGGTGATGTGCCTATCATTCTGGGCAGGCCATTCTTGGCGACTGGTCGTACTCTCATTGACGTAGAGAATGGAGAACTGATTATGAGGGTACATGATGACATGGGGACCTTTTGGGTCTTCAAACCGTCACCCCAACATTCATGGGAGTATCAGCCAGGGGTTCCATTTGTTGTGCAAGTGAAGCGACACCTCCCTGAGTTATCGCACGGGGATCCACCTGATTATTGGGATAGGAACAAGCCATCAGCGGTGCATGCACATGAAGCAGTACTTTAGATTCAGCACAGGAAAGCCAATTTGGATGCGGAACAATGTGCCAGACCACCCTCTTGGGGTGGCATAGGTAACATGGTCGGGCCGTCGACCTTAAATCACAAGCGCTTCTTGGGAGGCAACCCAATGTAGAGTAGGATGTTATTTGTTTTCTTTTTGCTTTAGTTCTCTATATTTGACTATGAGGGGTGAGAGAGAGTGGACTTATTTTTCCAATCAGTGTGCAGGGACACATGTACAGAAGACGCACCGGATTCCCCTTCTTGATGTACGTGCTAGAGATTGCATGAAATTATGGAAAGAAAAAGCCCCACGGGATTATGCATAAAAGAATAGAGAATTGCTCGAGGTCGAGGAGCGATTCCAATATGTTGGGTGCCACACGCATGAGAGGGATACAATTTATATCTAAGCCGCACATCAAGATCCGGGCGCGTAGAGACTTCTCCGGAAATTGTCAACGGTCCACAAGACCCCTTCTTGTTGCAATTTCGCGGCAACGGTGCCCATGTAGGTCCGAGAACCCAGGTACCTCTAACACTCTCTTTCAAATCTACATTTTTGAGCGATGAATGTTGCAATCCAGCGCCTACACATTTAAGCGATGAGTCCTCCTTCATTATCTCTAAATTCGTTGAGGACAACGAAACGCTTAAGTGTGGGGGGTTTGTATCTATGTTCACTAGCCATGTCTTTGTTTGCATCGCCTTGTTACATATAGTTATGTGTTCATATTGTGTTGGTTTGTGGTAGGATTGTGTAGTTTATGCATTTTGTTAGCACTTTTACATTATTGAGTCCCCTATTCAAAACTTGTGTTTAATCGAGTTGGCCAAAAGCATATAGAGTCAGGAAATATTAAAAAAAAAACCAAAAAAAAGAAAAAAAAAATCATAAAATTTTAAATGTTTGAGAAAGGGCAATCGAAGAGAGTGAATGTGGAGAGGGCTTAATGATACAATTCCTTAGGAGTATGAAAATCTGAGGTGAGGTGGACGCGAGAATCTGGAGTAGGAAGACTTATAGGGCTAATGCACATTAGAAATGCGAGTAGCTGCCTCTCAGACTGGTTATCCAACTATCGCTACACCACCGTCACTTAGGTAGTCGTCAACCCTCCTCGTAGTGGCAACGGAACAGCTGTGCGAGTGATGTTTATGGGGGGCTCACGTCCCGTCTCCATCTCCTAGGTCCACTAGTTACCCCTATTGATCCGTTTACCCCTTTTATTCACAACCTCTAGCCTAGGAAGCCTTTCATTGTGACTTTCATCACTTGTTAGAATGGTCATTTCCTATGCGTCATGATAGAGGGAGTTGAGTTAGGGAGGTTCGATGAGGGTGAGTTGATTTGATACATCTTACGTGGATTCTCTTACATGTCGTCTTTTGAAGGGATGTGAGGGTGAGTTAGAGACGGTAGCACACTTCAGTGTGGAGGTGAGTCCTGTCCTTACACCACGATCACAGGTGGAGTACCGTAGTGCGTGATATTTCTTCCGCACGTCATGGGGTGGGGGTTGGTTGATCTTATAGGAGGTCGTGCCTATGCTTTATTTATATTCTTTATATCTTGGGTGATGAGGATGATCGGTTGGAAAAGCACGTCTACACATTGACTACTGGGTTCGTGATTTGCTTTGCGTCAAGTGTGGGGGTGTCGACATCTATGTTATTACATCACTAATTTGACACATTCCACCCCCATGTTATCTAATTTTGACATTTGATCTCCTCGGATATTACAATCGTATTTTCGGCTCCATGTGCTTAATGTTATTGTGTGGAAAAGAAAAAAAAAATAAAGTAAAATAGAAAGTGAAAGGGAATAAAGTAGCAATCTTGAAATTGAAGACCGGGGAGAATAGCTATTGTTCGAGATCACTTCTTCACATTTGTGGCCGCGAGAACGGCGTTGCACCAAGATTGAGGGAATGAGGGCCGGAGTAGTGAGATTCGGTGTGGTTCCTTGGATTTTGGTGAGGGAGTGTGAGAATCGGGTTTTGTGAGTTATATCATGACGTCTAGGATTACGCTTCTAAATATCCTATCCTACCCGTCCTAAACCGTCAGCAATATAACCCGTGGATAAATAGCTCGGAAGGTAAGTGCTAGGGATACGTTTGATGAGTGTGCGTAAGCAACATATTTTGTGTTCGTGCCCGTTCTGTCTAACGAAACTGGCCGCAAGTTCTACCGATCACCAAAGTTATAGAACTTCCGAGGGAATATGAGAGCCTTATGACTTGCCGGTTTACTTTTTGAGATTTCCCAATCTCTAACTGAAGAAATTTTTTTGGTGTTGTTTCAATGTTTGCATTGTGAAATAATCGAGTTGCATTGCATAGAGCATGTAGATTGCATTGTCGCGTGTGTGAGTTGTTTGTGTCACATGGCTAGTAAATTGTATGCAGTTCGGTGGATTGAAATCATAGTGTAGGAGTTTAATCGAGATTTTGCTCGGGACGCGCAAAAATGTAGTGTGGGGGAATTTGATAACTCTGTATAGAGTTATATTTCTTTTACGTATCTATATCGTTTTGCGTGCTTTTCGGGTGAATTATATGAGATTTACATTATAATTGTGACGAATTCGTGTAGTTGAGCTTTGAGTGCTTAATTGTCAATCCGGACGTTTTTCGCATTAATTTGAGCTTATTTATCACATTTGATCGCACGGGTGTTTTCATATTGTGTTTGACAGAAAACTGAGCTTAGAAGCGTGGAATTGGAATGAAAGCGAACTTCGGAGACGGAAGAAGCTCAAGAAAAAGGTTAAGGAGAGAAGAGAAGATGAAAGCTGCTATGAACCAAGCTGCTGCAATTCAGAAACAATTTACCTACACCAACCACACACCAATCTGCATCACCACTGGCTTCACCTTACCATCTCCTAAACCACCCAATCACCGATCCAAACCTCAATCACCACCGTCCATCCCTCAAGTCCTCCAACAATCACCTGCACCAACAAGCCACAACTCATCCCAACCAAGCTCACAGTTTAAACCTAAACAACCACCTGAAACTCCATAAATTCCGGCCACAAAAACAAACACAAACCACCACGATGAAACACCACAGCCAAGATCAATCTCTTATACCACAAAACCAGAACCTGAATCACCACCGATACCACCATAAACCAACCAATTCAGGCCATTAACCCACCAATCAATTCACCATCGCAGACCCAATTTCTCAATTCAACACCCATATAGACCCAACACAGCCACCATTCCATCACTAAACCACCGCTGCCTTCTCCTGGAACAGCCATCAAAACCAGACCCAACCTCCCGCAATTACCACCTGCAGACCTTCAATCCATCAATCTAACACAGCCAAGGCCGCAAGAAGCAAGACCCATCAGAGAGAAGAGAAGCAACGCAAAAAAGAGCCAACACCCGAAGCAAAACAACAACTAATCAGCCACGGAAGAAAACCCAGCGAACAGAGCATAAATCAAGAAGAAGAAGAGAAGGTTCTGATCGCAAGACCATCCCTCAGGTCGTGCGATCAGAGGAAGAAAGAAAAGAGAGAAAACTCTCTTCTTTTCACGATCAGCAAGGCTGATCGCACGATCACCTGACGTGTTTGGGTTATTAAATAAAAAAACCCTAGCAGCTATTATTAGCTAATGATTGCCAACTATTAACTCCAACAACATTGGAGTGGTAAAAGTGCAATTAAAGGAATTTTGGGCAAGCTACGGGACTAAAGAGAGAAAAGGGACTGTTTTGAGGAGGGACGAAATTGAGAACGCAGAACAAGGAAGAGCACAGAGAAAAGGACGAGGGGAGAAAAGAAGACGAAGAAGACAAAGAGGGTGAAGCTCGGATTCACTCCGAAGCTCCGATTTCGCGTTCGATCTCTTCCCTCTCTTGTTTCATCATGATTATGGAAGAACTTGTGTTGTTTGTCTACTCAATGTGTAGCTAAACCTCTCTTGCTAGATAGTTTATGGAGAACTAGGGTTTATTTTAGATTTTCTGGATTTGAAGTTTGATTCATGTTTTGAACTTAATTCTACCTATTGTTCTAGTTAATTCAACAAGTTCTTGTTATTAATTCTTTGTTTGTTTGGTTTGATCACCCAATACATTCTAGTTATCTAGGTTGTTGCACGATAGTGAACGAGCCCGGATTCGTGAAGAACTTTGTTGACATTCTTGTAGTTTCTTGAGACCGACATGAGATAGAGACTTGAATGACTGTGTGTGGGTTGTTTCAGTTACACGTAGTTAGGATTAGCATAATCGGTGGACCGATAGGACCCGGTGAGCGAACCTGGCTAGCTGACTAGAACATAACGGTAGTTGGAGGTGGACCGACAGGACCCTAAGTAGACCGTAACGTAGATTTGCGTGAGATCGACAGAAGATCGTAATGAGTGTGACCCGGTATAACTGGACGTAGGTAGAGTGTTTCAAATCATAATCCGGAAATGTCTAAATGCCCTAGGGACCCTAAAACTATCTAGTGTTCTCCATATTCATTTTAAACAAAAAATCACAAAAATATTAGTGTAGTTCGTTTATTTGAATTTCAGTCGCTTGTTTAGAGGCAACAACCTCTTAAATCAAACAAATTCCTCCGGTTACTTAATCTCTAAATTAATCTTCTAGTTAAACAATCTAGAGACTGTCCCTGTGGGTTCGACAACCTGAGTTGTAATACTCATTCTTTATTACTTCGACCGTGCACTTGCGTATACACGTAAGAAATCGTGTCAGGCGGCGGCAAAGGGTCGGTTCGGCCCTTTGTTGCTTGCTCTCTCTTTTTTTGTTCTCTCCCACTCAAGTTATGATCAAAAGGCTCATAAGTGTGGGAAGGAAGGAAGGAGCATCCTTTATATAGTCCAACAAATCCTTGTCAACTACCTAAATGACCTATTCTAGTCCTACTAGAATTCAATTTAGTCCCTTCCTTGCAAATTAGTCCTACTAAGTTTGCAAGGTGTTGCAAAGTGATCCTTCTAATTAATTAATCATATTCATTAATTCCCAAATCTAGTTCAACTCTATATAGCGTGTGACCCCATAGGTTCTATCTAGTTGGTAGCAACAATTTGCTAATATGGAGCGGTTTCACTACTAGAAATGTTGGCTTTGGCCACAGTGAATGTGGCCACATTTATTGAATGTGGCTAATGAAGCTATTAACCACATGGGTTGACCGTGGCTACTTTATTTTTCGGTATATTCAAAATACCGTGGCTAAATGTCGATTTCGTCACGGTACCATTGCATTATCGTAGCTTTTTTTAGATAAATTTGCCACGGTGTTTATATTACCGTGGTTAAACCTTTTAGCCACAGCTCTTACATGTGGCGAATTATTGGAATTGCCAAAATTACCCTTCACCAATTCTCAACCCGCGAAGATGTCCCTCTAATTTTAATTTCCCCCAAATTTTCAATCAATCGCGGCTGAAATATATCCACAAACGAAGCCCTAGTAGCTAGCTAGAGGTTAAGTGTGGATCGAACGGTTGACTGTGAGATTGCAGATCGAGGGAAGCGCGCATCAATTCATCGATACCTTCATCGGTTAGTTCACCAAATCACAGTCAAAGTTGCTCTGCTTGATTTGTTGTTTAACACGAATCGAGTCCCTCTTACGTTTCTCTCTCGCTACTGCAGAAAAGACAACTGTCACCCAGCACCCGCGTCGACGCCACTCTGCAACGTACGAATCGGCGTAAGGAAAAACATCCCAGGTATACCTTCAATGATCCCCTGCTAATTTATTCGAACCGCTTTCTCCATCTGTGTATTCCAATTCAAATCAGAAACTGGGATTTCTGTTTGTCGACAATTGATTTGTTAATACATTCAAAGTGAACAGTAAGAAACATAAAAGAAGAAAATTACAACAATCAGTTGATGTTGATGACCGACTCTAAATGATTCAAAGGTGTCAAAATCGATTTGCTTTCATTATTCGACGAGTTTCAGTCAGGCTATATCTGTTCGATTTTGGATTTTTTTCACGATATGTTTATACTTTTGGGGGGCTCAATTATTGTGGGTTCCTGAAATTGCGTTTGTGAATTCACTCAGCCAGTTTTTGTATTCTCAGAGAAATTTTATCTTCCAGTGTTTTGTTTATGGCTCCATTGGTATTTTTTTGTGCTAAATAGAGTTGCCATTGAAAATTGTGTTGGTTCCATCCAAAAAAAAACAAAGAAAATTGTGTCGCTTATTTTCCTTCTATCTCTGTCTTTTGTGTACTGGAATCAACAATTGACCACAGTTTGTAATTCTTTTTGTTGTTTTTTACTATATGGTTGGAGACATGGAGTAATTTGGAGACTTGGAGTGGTTGTGTCTCTACATCCAATTTAAGAGATGTTTGTGGTTCGATAAAAATACTATTAAATGTATATGTTTCATTTGTTCAGTGATTTTTCTTCCGTTTCTTTTACTATAATCTAGGTGGAGATAATGCAGACGCATCATGTGTGCCGAAAAAGCCATAATAGAAACTGGAATAAAAAAGCATTGCGTGCCCAATACATGTAGGTTTCCAATTTTTCTTGCAGGTAGAATGCCGTAATAATAGAACCTGTAATAGAAAAATATCGGACCGGTGTTTGTGATTGTTACAAATTTAGAGTTCTTTAATATCATGAAGTAGTGATGTTCAAAGTTATTTTTAAAGTTCAGAATATGCTTGTCGAGTTGAGTATCTTGCTTTCGATTGTAATTATCATTTCTTCTTGTTGATTACAACATTTTTCAAAGAAGGTTGCATAAATCAATTTGTCACAGATTTTTTAGAAATTTTGGTTAATGACCAAGTACAAGGGTAATTAGGGAGCTACCAAAGTTTTGAGTTGTTCAAATCATATAAAAGGTTGTGAAGTCCCAGACTATTCAATTTTGTAGCTAGGACCCTTGTATTATTTGATGAACAGTTGGAGTTGATTTTTTTTAAACTGCCTAGCTACTAAGTGATTCTTTTCTTTGATTACTTTAGTATATTCTTGGAGTATACTTTTTCATAGAAAATAACCTTTATTAATATAAACTTTGATGATCGACGGTAGTATGAAACCACTGTGGCAAATGTTGCTTATCGCAAAGGTAAATTAGTATTTGAGATTTTGATTTTTCAGGTCTTGGAGTATACGTTTTCTCTACGATGGATAAGATCTGGATTCACCATCCAATCAGGATTGATTCGGTATACATGACAGGGTGCCAATCCTTTTTAGAATTTACATTTGCTAATAACAAGGGAGCCCCTAAGATACATTGCCCTTGCAAGAAGTGCTGCAATATGTTTTTTCACGAGCGAGGTGTGGTTGAAGAGCATATTATTGTAGACGGGTTCGAACCGAGTTACACTACGTGGACTTTCCATGGTGAGATGGAATCAGATAATCCCGTTTTGTCTGATGTTGTGGTCGATAGCATGGGATATTCGAACATAGATGATATGGAAGGCTTGATCCACGACGGGCTTGGAATACCTAGGAAAGAAAACTCGGGGCCAAATGAGGAAACAATGAAACTTTTTAAGTTGTTGAAAGATGCTGAGAGAGAGTTATATCCAGGTTGTTTGAATTTCACCTTATTGTCATTCCTAGTCTGTATATTGCACACAAAAGCCTTGTTTGGGTGGAGCTATAAATCCTTAGATGTGTTGCTAGAAATATTGAATGAGGCATTTCTCCAATGTCAATTGCCCGCCTCAACTTACAAAGAAAAAAAGTTTCAGAGTGCCCTCAGTTTTGACTAAAAGAAGTATGATGCATGTCCAAATGATTGCATGTTGTTCTGGAAAGATAATGCTCACAAGGGCAAGTGTGACTTCTGTGAGGCATCAAGGTATAAGAAGTTTGAAGGGGACACAGACGATGAGAACCAAAAAGGTAAAAAGGTTGCTGTGAAACAATTGCGGCACTTTATTTAAAGCCGAGGCTACAACGGTTGTTCATGTGTAAGGAAACTGCCTCATCTGAGGCATCCAGCAGATTCACCTGCTTGGAAATCCTTGGATGAGAAACATCCCGACTTCGCTGCGGAGCCTAGAAATGTCCGACTGGGACTTGTATCTGATGGTTTTAATCCATACAGGACAATGACCATTACTCAAATTACATGGCCTGTCCTTTTATTTACGTTGAATGGTCCCCCCGAGTCTGGTTACTCACAACCTGATTTCATGTTATCGTTATTGATTGATGGGCCTTCCGCTCCGGGAAATGATATCAATGTGTATTTAGAACCATTAATTGACGAGTTGAATGAATTCTGGGCAGAAGGGGTGGATACATATGATGTTGTTAGTGACGAGATGTTTTGACTACATGCAGCACTCTTGTGGACAGTCAACGAGTTTCCTGCTTATGCTAACTTGTCAGGTTGGAGTACAAAAGGAAAATATGCATGCCCCGTCTGTAATATGGACACTGCACATAGATACTTAACGCATAGTAATAAGTTATGCTATATGGGAAGTCGCAGAGCACTAGACATTGGGCACAGCTTCCGGAAAGACAAAAATAGTTTTGACGGGACTGTGGAGACCAGAACGATGCCAACTCGATTGTCAGGGGAGGATGTTTTACGGCAAGTAGAGCATAATAAAAATGAATTCGGAAGCGGGAGGGACGAGACAAGACTGCTGGCAATAAAAGAAAGGCACCAAGCCGTTCAGCTTCAACTAGCATTCCTAAACATGGTTGGAAAAAGAAAAGCATATTTTTTGAACTGCCTTATTGGAAAGACAATCTTCTGCTCCACAGTCTTGATGTGATGCATATTGAGAAGAATGTTTCCGAGAGTTTACTTTACACATTGTTAGGTTGTGAGAACAAGTCCGAGGACGGTTTGAAGGCACGTCGCGACCTTAAAGAGACGCGTATTAGAAAAGAGCTGCATCCTGTACCTCTACCTTCGGGAAAACCGTCTTTACCTCCTGCCGATTTCACTTTGACTAAGGAAGCAAAACGCACATTTCTCAGAATGCTAAAATGTGTTAAAGTGCCTGAGGGTTATGCAGGTAACATCTCACATAGTGTGAACTTGAAGAAGGAGATCATTTATGGTTTGAAGAGTCATGATTATCATATCTTGATTCAACAACTTCTACCAATTGCGGTGAGAAAGCTTCTTCCGAAGAATGTAGCTCATGTGATAGTTGAACTTGGAAATTTCTTTCGAATACTGTGCTCAAGGTCATAGATGAAGCTGAGTTCACGCTTCTTGAGGAAAGAATACGGTTAACTCTCTGCCAACTCGAGAAGATCTTTCCACCTTCTTTCTTTGACATTATGGTCCACCTTCTTGTTCACTTACCAGAGGAGGCAAAAATTGCAGGGCCTGTGCGAAAGAGGTGGATGTATTCTCTGGAGAGGTATATTCAAATAATTAACATAGAAATTAATTTTTTCATCTTTTTCATTAATAATTTATCTTCATTACTATATATATATATATATATATATATATGTATGCACTTAAACAGTATGTGCGGAATCGAAGTCGCCCTGAAGGATCAATTGCAGAAGGGTATTTGGCAGAGGAATGCACCACCTTCTGTTCTAAATATCTGAATGATGTCGAATCAAAGTTGAATCGCACTACTCAAAACTATGTAAGTTCTGAAGAAGGGATGGGGAAGGGAAAGAGAGATGAGTTTGTAATTGGTGGTACTGAATGGGAACAAGTTCATAGGTATGTGTTAGCGAACTGTCCGGAAGTTGCCTCGTTTGGAGAGTAAGTCCACATACTAATCCTTCAAATTACATATATTGTGAATAACTTAATACATAAAACCTTTTTCTTCTTCGTAGGAAACATAGAACGGAGATTGAATATGCCAGGAAAAAGGGCCGCAAGGGTAAGAGAGAACTAGCTCAGATACTGCACAAGTCATTTTCAAATTGGTTTCGAGAACAAGTAATTTCCCACTTACTTTAATTTGGTGTCTGGTACGTGTATTTGTGGCGAAAAAGTTATATCAATGAATTTTATCTTAATTATAGACTAGGTGGAGGAAATGCTAAAACTTGAATTTTCTTCTGTTTCTGAAGAACTGAGAAGCCTTGCAATGGGTCCTAATATGTGGGTTAAGAGGTACAAGGAGTTTTGGATTAATGGGTTGAGGTTACGGACAGTTAGCAGCGAAAGGAAGTTGACAACCCAAAATAGCGGAGTTATGGTGACTGCATCCACTATGAGTTTCTCAAGTGGAAGTGGTCATCGTCCGGTTGAAGGAGATGTTACATATTACGGAATTTTAACTGATATTATTGAGTTGAGCTACTCCGACAAGATGAAACATGTCGTGTTCAAGTGTGATTGGGTTGATAATGAGCATGGTATGAAGGTAGACGAGTTCAAGTACACAATGGTGAATTTCAAACATCTCATGTACAAACATAATTTGGTGTCTGACGAACCATTCATTATTGCATCACAAGCACAAAAAGTCTGGTATATGAAAGATCCGGTAGAATTGGACTGGAAAGTCGTTGTCAAATCGACTCACGTGATGTTTACGCGCGTAGTGGTTATGGTGCAGTTGACTCGCAGTTTGAGAATAACACATCAGAACCGCAACAAGGTGTATCTGAATCCATATTGGTAGATGATGATGAAGCACTGGCCGAGGGCGAGAATATAAATTTTGATAGTCAACTTGGTGATGATGTAGAGGATGAATATGTTGATCGTGGATTTGATGGTGATGATTACTAGTAGAGTGATTATTACGTTTTGGGGTCCTTCTATTGTCCGTATTTACTAGTTTGTAATAAACTGAATATGGAGTTAACATGTCCTCCTTTCGCTATTTCTCTCTAGTCAATTTTTGGCTCTTGTTCTAATTTGTTTTATTTTTGATGCACTGAATTTATACACACTTGATATTGTGCTGCTTTATGTTTATGAAAAATTGTTAGTTATCATTTCATATTATTTTCTAGTCATGTAACTGATCCATTTCAATTGCAGTTTACTATGAAGAAACAGGCTGCTCCAAAGTGGCGACTGGTTTTATCTAAAGTAACTACTCCGTCACAACTTCCATGTGCTTCTCAAACCATCTCCCACCATACTAATCTTCAACCGACCATCTCTCATACACGACCCCCTCCCCAAACACAACTCCCGATTGCATCTCAAACCACCCCCGTTCTCAGTTACATATTAATCAGCCACGCCCCAATATACAACCTCCCATTTCTCAACCACGACCACCTCTCCAAACCACACTCATGTTTGCTTCTCCAAACAACCCCCACCCTTCTCATGTGCGTCCATCCGTTAATCAACAATGCCCCCCAATACGACCCCCCAATTCTCTGTCACGACCCCCTCCCCAACCACAAATCCCAATTGCTTCTCCAACCACCCCCACCCTTCTCAACCATCACCCACTCCACTTGAGGGGCAAAATGTTGCAACTAGTCAACCTGTGCCGTCAGCGGAAGGTAGGTCCATTGGTATGGTATTTGTATAGAGTCATGTTAACCTGGAAACTGTATAAATAAATCAGTTTAAAGGTAGTTTATACTTGTTTAACTCCCTGCTTGTTTTCTGTACTTAATCTGTCCAGTCAAGCTTTCTATTGTAGTTCACTTGGCTAATTTTCTGTCTTGTCAAGTTTCTCTCGATTTTAGGATCATTTTATTTTATGTGATATTGATTAGAGCTAGCAAACTTGAAAGAAATTTAACCTTTACATTTATCCTTTCTTTTTTGTGCATTTACCTGATTGGTTTCCTATGTGGGTGACTTCTACGGTAGACTGAGGTGAGAGCTCCTAGGATAAAATGTTTTACACCATGTGGTACATTCATTTTCATACCTGATGAATATAGCGACATAAGCCATCCTAAGTTGTGTTTTTTTGTTTTGTTTGTCTTTGTGGGTTGTAATATATACTATCATAGAAGAATGAACTCAGTTGTTTTTTTGTGGGTATTCTAACATTAAGTTGTGTGTTTTTTTTTGTTCTGTTTGGCTTTATGGGTTGTAGTATATACTATCATAGAAGAAAGAACTGTGTGGCTGTGTTTTTGTTGATATTCTTACTTTCAGCTTTGCTTCCATATGGAAGTATGATTCCATAAAACTTATTGTAACCTTGGTTCAGAATGTGCTCAAGTTGAGAGGTGGTACAGTGGTGGTGGTGGTTTAGTGCAGTTTAGTGCTTGTTCACATGAATGCATCTCCTATCGCTCGCTAGTTTATCTGAATGTCCTAATTTCACTGCAATATGCCATAGTTCACACTTAGCCAAAAGAAGATGAACTAAATAATGATAGAAGTTGTTACATAAAGTTATTATTGCCACCAGCAGGCTTAAGGGCAGGTTCCTTGGGTTTGACAACTGAATTGCCTTTGCCCTTGGAGGATGAGGCAAACCTTTTGCCCTTTCCTTTCTGTACCATCATAATGGCATTGCCCTTACCCTTGTTGATGCTTTGTTCAGCTGTCCTCAACATATTGAGTAAATTTGGCAGTGGTTTCACGATCTCGTTCATGTTATAGTTCATGATGAACTGTCCATAACTCTCAGGCAACGATTGCAACACGAGATCGGTTGCCAACTCTTGGCCGACCGGAAAAACTAGTCGCGCGAGATTCTCCAAGTATCCGATCATACGGAGTACATGGGGTCCCACTGGGTTTCCTTCATCCAGATGACACTTGAACAATGCCTTAGAGACCTCATACCTCTCAACCCTTGCCTACTCTTGGAAGAGCTGCTTCAGATGCTCGATCATATCGACAACATTCATGTTTTCGTGTTGCTTCTGAAGCTCAGAATTCATGGTGCATAGCATAAGGCAGGCCGCATCATTAGCGTCACCAACACGCTTTTGATACGCCTTTAGGGCTGCAGGGGTATTGTTCTCTCGACCTTCAGGAACTTGCTCCTCTATTGGGTACAGTTTCTTCTCTTGCTTGAGAACAATTCTCAAGTTCCTGTACCAATCAAGGAAGATTGTTCCAAAGAGCTTGTCCTTCTCAAGGACAGATCGCAGGGAATGTTGTGAACTCGATGAGTTGTTTGACGTTTGGAATTCTACAAAAGGAAAATATGCAAGTTTTAGTATTTGTGAATTTTTGACTATATTCAATAATGGCTAGTTTATCAAATATTGCTCCCACTATTTTTCTACAGATTAATAACCCTCAAGATATTACTGCGGAAAATATCCTTATATTTTCTAGTGTGCCAAGATCCATGTTTCATCTCCTTATGAGCTTGCTTTGGCAAGTCACCCATAATTTGACTACTTTAGGTAGGAACAATTCCAATTGCATCCCTTATGCAACTATTGGTTCAATGGGGCAAATAACTCTTTATTTATCCATCCGCATGGATAATCCCAATTGATTGCATCTAGGCTTTAATCATATTAATAGCCTAGTTTTGTCCAACCTCTTATTTAAACAATTGCACATTACTTGTTTGTGCCGTCGCATTCCATCATTATGAACCAAGTCGCCTTGCTTTGGCATGCACGGACTTGATAAATCATGATGATAATGAGTGTTTAAATAACGAGAAGGCAAAAACACAATATATGAATTTTGAGGAATTTTCAAATTCAATTTTAATTGTTTTGTTGATCCATATCAACTGATCTATCTATTTGAGTTTGGGCACAACTCCAAATAATAGATCCGGGTTGTCTAATTATCTTATTATCCTAATTGCATGCATCATCCATACACCAACCACAAAATAGTAAGACAATAAAATAAACAACCACAAAATAAAATAAAAACGTGATGTGGGTATGGCCTTTTCTAGACTAAGATAATTCCAAGCCAATGGAATTATCTATGAACCCTAAAAGCAAACACATCTCCATGCGTCTTCATCTTTTGGTCCATCTTTCATAGTCATGTGGAATGCTCCATGCTCCATCTTTTGTGGCTTCCCTTGGCTTTGGGCTTCTTTTCTTCAATCCTTGCTAACAATCTATTCTATCTAGCACTAGCTAACAACTATACTAAATAAAATAAATCTCACAAGTTGAGAGAAAAAAAATGGCTCGCAGGTTATAAAACCCTAATTAATTATTGCAACAAACTGATTAGCTCGCAGGTCGTAAACCAAACCACAAAATTAAACAATCACACCAAACCACATCCTAAGGCCATATCCAACCACCACGCGATTTGCACATCAACGGTTAAAATCCAATTTTAACGCGCTTGGTTAATTTTAATTGATCTTAGGAATTTTTCTAGGGTTAAAACGGTCCAAGGGGCCCAACAATCTAATTGCCCGAACCCCAAAAGAGGACCGCCAAGGCCTTGGGCCGGCCGGCCCCTAGCCCACACGGCTAGGCCGTGTGCTAGGGCTGCCCCGGCCCCTAGGCCGTCCCTTAATTGGGCGGCAAGCAAGGAGGGGCGGTCCCCTTAGGGAGCCGAACCTCTTAGGGAGTTGTTTCCAAAACAACTCCCTGAAACAACTCCCTTGCTTGTTGCCCAAGTTTGGTTGTTTCCTTGTTTGAAAAGAACTCCTTCTTTCAATAGGATGCCCAAGCACTGGATCTAAGACCCTAAAATTTCTCAAACTCACTAATTCATGCATCCAATGCAAAAACTAGGTCTTGTTTTGATTGATTATTGACAAATTACATCATATACTTGATTTTTCTTGTTTTACGCGATAAACAATAAATTTGAAGTGTAAAACTATCAAAACGTAACACATAAACCACGTTTATGCTCTACGACCTGTGGCTCTGATACCACTGTAGGGTTTTGATCATGGATACGCAGCGGAAAAACATAATTTATCCATTCAATACCCTCCAAGGATCACAGGACAAGAGACATAACAATGGTAAAGGAAGAAATCAAGTTACACACCTTAGGGTTTCTCATGTGATGACTTGTAACGTGAATTGTGTCACGTCTCTATAGTTGATCCACGCCTAGAGTGGAGATCTAGATCTTCCTTCTCCTTTGTGCTAGCTACGAACGGAGGAGGAGGAAGAAGAAATCACGTAACACGAGGCAACAAGGAGGTGGCGCCTCCTTGGTGGCCGACCGGGTAAGGGGCGGCGACAAAGGGTCGGGTTCGGCCCTTTGTTGCTTGCTCTCTCTCCTTTTGTTCTCTCCCACTCAAGTTATGATCAAAATGCTCATAAGTTTGGGAAGGAAGGAAGGAGAATCATTTATATAGTCCAACAAATCCTTGTCAACTACCTAAAGGACCTACTCTAGTCCTACTAGAATTCAATTTAGTCCCTTCCTTGCAAATTAGTCCTACTAAGTTTGCAAGGTGTTGCAAAGTGATCCTTCTAATTAATTAATCATATTAATTAATTCCCAAATCTAGTTCAACTCTATATAGGGTGTGATCCCATAGGTTCTATCTAGTTGGTAGCAACAATTTGCTAATATGGAGCGGTTTCTAGCAAAACATCCATTCTAGCAAACTAATAGAATAGTCATCCGACAAACCTTGTACAAGTAATTGTCACATCCCTTTGTCTCTATATCTGGATTGGACACGAGACATACAAGTCACACTCGTATATCCAATCCATAGTTTCTCGATCCTGGGAATAGCCTTATTCGTGCAAATAACATCAATATCCCATATTGATTTAATTGAGTCATGGCCAGACATTCTATAAGCACTATCCCTTGAGTGGCATAAGATTTTTGCTCCCGTTATGTGGGAGGGACAAATTCTATCTAAGTCCACTACGACCTCTAAGCTTGATTCTTATTGTATCCGGTACACGCCTTTATAGCTACCCAGTTACGGTGTAGCGTTTGACGCTACCAAAATCACAATAATCCACAACTAGAATATCTAGTGACTTCAAGTCTAAGGATGACAATACCATTGTACCGCGAGAAGCACTTGTGACTCAACATAACATGTATGTAGCCTTCTCGGAGATGGGTTAATCCAGTGCGGCATTACGCTTAATGCACACTCATGTGTTGGATCATGATATCTCTATATCAATCCAACCCCATACTAGTCTATAGATGATTGTCCCATTAATCATTATACTGGACTAGGGATATTTAAGATAAACAACACAAATGTAAATCTAAGGACTTCATTATATTAAATATCCGATAAATAATACAATGACAGTTCTAGCCAAAATAAATTCATACTAAACTAGATTGCCTCTAGGGCATCTATTCCAACAGATAGAGGCTCTTGGGCCTTACTGGGTCCGATCTTTTCTGCGTAGGGTAGTTTACTGTGGGGCCTTTGAGCTTATATCCCAATAGGTGAGGTCTGTTCTTATAGGTAGTGGCTAGTTTATAGTAGGAGATTTGGCTCATTTTCTGTTTTTCCGTCTTGGGTATGCCCCTTTGCTTTTTGTAATCATTTTTCTTGAAATGAAATCTTTCGTTGCCAGTGAAAAAAAACGTCGCACGATCTCCCTACAATCTTCAATGACCAACCCTAACGTCGAGCTAGACGGCGTTTCGTCACCATCACCCTGACAATCCGTTGGAGATAAATTTACACCACCAGCTTTGTTATTCTCGACCGTATCGCAATGAGAATTCCTTACCGGAAAGCCAACACTTCCACCATCATCGCTGCCGTAACAGCCGGCAGTGAGGCTGCAGAAGCTGCTAGCCAGGATCCTTGTGAATCGCGAACGACAACTCATAAGCCACCATGTTCCTCCTGGGCATTCCATGATCCGTCGCAATTCAATTTGTGACATCTGATCGTCGGCAACATCTAGGAGACCGGTGGCAAAACGTCAGGAGCTAATGATAGAGTATACCCAGTTATTGGAGCGACCACCATTGTTGAAGATTCCTGCCCGAGATGGCGATGAACCTATTTGTTGGCCACTATTTCATCTTGATCAATACCTTCAAAGATATGCAAATTTCGGCATCGCCATAATACCCATATTAGAATAGAAAACTTCGATTTGTTAGCCTTAGAGAGGTTGTTCAAGCAATGATCAATCCAATCGGTTATATTCCGAGTATCTCCTTCTAGCGGCACACCTTCCATGGTAATTTCACACACCTTCTTCGCAAACTTACATTTAGAGAAAACATGAAGTTCTGTTTCCTCCTCCTTTCCGCACTTAGAATAACAACCGGTACATCAACCCCCTTCGGACGAGATTAACGGAAGTAGGAAGAGAGGAATTGAACGCCCGCCAGACCGTAGACATGGCCCTTCGTGGGATAGGGAGACTCCAGAGTTTTGCTAGTTCTCGAGGACCCGTGCTACTAGATTGTCCCATGACCTTAACATTACACTCTTGGGCCATCTCCTCCGCCACCATATATCCTGATTTCACCGTTTATCTTCCTTCTTGTTCTTCTTGTTCTTGTCTCACGCCAAACCCAAACCTCCACCTGCCTTGTTTTTCTTGTTCTTGTCTCACGCCAACCAACACAAATTTTGATCCTTCCCGTGCTTTTTCCACCAAAAATCTCGTATCAAACCTTCAATCTTATCACAAAGATTCTGAGGCAAGAAACAAGACATCGTATAGCTTGAATCACACCCTTGACTAGGACATCCTTACCCGCTACAGAGAGAATTTTTATTCTCGTTCCATTCCCGAGTCTTTGCACTAATCCGCTCCCAATAGTCAGGAGAAAGCTGATGCTTTTCCTCGGCCCACTTTCGTAGGCAACCCCAAATATTTGTCAAAAGAGTGAACTAGTTGCACTCTCAAAGTCATTATGAATTGATATTAAAGTACCATAGAGATATTGCTGTAAGCTATCATCTGGTCTGACGCTTTCTCAAACTCCTATAAATTTGGATAAGAGTCGACACTTTGGACACAGTTGCTTTAGTGAAGAAGATGCTATCGTCCAAGAAGATGAGGTGGGATACAGCAGGACCATCTTTATATGCTTTAATAGGCGATAACATTCTCCGAGAACCTACATCAAGAAGAGCGTGAGAAAGGCCCTTCGTGCATAAAAGGAATAGATATGGCGAGAGGGGACATCCTTGACGCAAACCATGTTGCGAGTTAACCTCTCCCACCACCTCCCCATTCTGCACAAAAGAGAAACTGACAATTGTCGCACAACTCATAATGAGATCCACAAATTGCAACCTCATTCCAAACTTCATCGAAATAGTCTGCAAATAACACCATTCCACCATGTCACAAGATTTACTGACATCAGCTTTAAGAGCCATATAACCCATCTCTGCCTTCATTCGTGTACTCGTGGTATGAATCAGCTCGCTCGCCACACTAACACTATCCAAAATAAGTCAACCCGGCACAAGCACACTTTGAAATGGAGAAACAATATCGTGTAAAACAAGTTTGGTCTATTAGCAATAACTTTAGCAATGATCTTGTAAATTACCGTGCAAAGACTGATCGGTATGAAATCAGCTAGGCGACGTGGTTGTTTCACCTTCGGTTTGAGTACAAGCAACGTTTTATTAAATTTTGTATGTCATCCCCGTTGTTTAAAACTCCCGAGCAAATTGCTGTGACCTTGTCCCCAACCACATGCCTCGCTGAAAAAATATGGGCATGAACCCGTTAACTCACGGTGCTTTGTATGGACCCATTTGTTTTAGCGCCACCCAAATGTCCTCCGCCTTGAAGATCCTATCCAAGTTATCCCTTTGTTGGCCTGTAATGATTTCCAGAATCAGCCCTACCACGTGCTTATCGTAGTCTAGTCTCCTGTTGGCGGCAAAGGTGCATCTTGATGAGCCTAAAACAAAAGAAACTTGCAAAACTTAACAGGCTTATCTCTGAAATGTGATCAACCTAATAGCAGAATCACTCGGCAGTATTAAAGTAACAAACACACTAATCAAAATAACATTGGTTGCTGGAGATTCTCGATAAATTTGCTTCGTAACTAAAAGATTGCCTGCTTTCAAGTTGACAAAAAGCAACACAGCTAAGTTCAGGTAGATATCTAGTGAAGCCAAGTTGTAACCCGGATATACCTAGTGGTTTACTAGTCCTACCGTTGCAGAGGGGGACAGAGATGATCCACGGAAACAAATGTAAACTATCCTAGCAGTTGCGCAGACGCTCTTGAGCAATCGGAGAATACCTAGGTTACATGGACTTACCGGTGTCGTGACAAGTGTGTGCGTTCAGATCGAATTTACTCCTTTGTTGGAATTTTGATCGGAAACGGACTTGAGTGTTCGCAACTCATCAATTGACAAGACATAAGAGCATCTCCAACAGATGGAGAAAAACGTTCTTTGGACTATATTTAGGTCAGTTTTGTCCAAAAAACAGCTCCAACAGCTGGTGTAAAAGCTGGCCTAAATTTACACCAGCCAAGTTTTTGGAGAAAAGTAAAGACTACTATTCACTGGTGGAAAACATTAAAAGATTCAAGTTTAATCTGGAGCCACTGATTGTTTGATGATGGCAACTAAAAAGTAATAAAAAAGTGATGGTGGCTTATATTTAGGCCTACTGCTGGAGCAACAACTCAAAAAGTGTAGGAGTAAAATTTAGGGCAGGAACAAATTTAGTCCAAAGAACGTTTTGTTGTTGGAGATGCTCTAAGAGCATGTCAGCAAGGTTTGAAGATGTCAATGAGATTTAGATTAGATGAGTTTAGCTTTCAACGAGACAAAGGCTATGAAATAAAGTAGAAAACATGGGAAAATGAAAGTGAAGCTAAAAACAGATTTATTGTATGGCTATATTTAAAACTTTCAACTTTGAAGTGTTGGATGAAATGACATATCTGCCATAATCTGGGAATCGTACCGTACACGTGTACAGTTCCCAAATTCCAAGCAACTTAGAATCATGCTGAGGAAACAATCTGGTAAATAAATGACATTAGCGTTTTAGGGAATGGAACAAGAAAAGTTGTGAAACGAGAATGCAACACAAGAACAGCCTCTTGCTGATCCAATCAACACCCTTGTAATAAAAGTCCTGACAACTTCGAGACTCCTCACACGAGCAAAAGGTAACTCGTCACACGTAAGAGTGTCACGTTGAGTTCAAGTCCCCTTTTTTTTTTTTTTTTTTTTTTTTTTGAGAAAATGAGTTCCAAAGCTTGATAGAGGCCTATAATTGCATAATAATAGCACTATTGGGTTGACCTGTCACTGAAGATATCGTTTCATCAAAGGTAAAATTGCACGGGTGGTACCAAACTTTTGACTTTTGTAACAGTTCAATATCTGCATTCTTAATCTCGACCACCGAGCTAGTGACCATTTACTGAAAGAACCATTAATTTCATAGAAAAGAGAAAAAGGAGAAGAAGAAACTTAATGCAACGAAAGGGAAGAAGAATATAGAGTAAACCCTCCAATCCTCAATCTGGAAACTGAAGTGCAAAACACAATACACAAACTGAACCATCAGGAAATAAATGAAAACAAGAAGAATAGAATAAAAAAAGTTGTGAAGAGCCATTAATTCCAAAAAATAAAATAAAATAGTACTTGATCGAATGAAGGGGAACACACAAAAGTACAGACATCATCTTATTCAATTTGGGTTTGGGAACCGATTTGTGGTGGTTCGTGTTTTGAAGAAGGAGGACAAACAAGAGATGTTTGTGGATAATCAGTCGATGATTTAAAACATGTATGTATGATGTTGCATCGCATTTTAGGTATCCCTTTGCTCAAATGGTGTTTTGCTAAATGAGTTTTATGATTCAATTTTTAATTGACCTTCATATCTCAATGATTAGAGGAAACAAACTTGAGGCTGTACTTCACCATTTGAGCAAAGGGATAATTAAAATGCAAAGAAAAAAATAAGATTGAAATAATTATGAATTCCCTTGCCTTCCCAGGAAAAGCTCGTACGACCTTCAACAAAAGGATCCGTTATTTTATATGTGACTACAGGGCGAATTGGGGCTCTCCCTTCACCACCCCCACGGGAATGGTTATTTTTCTTAAGAAATATTCATGATAACCTTTCGAGCGTAATATTATTTGTATATGAGTTTCATGATTCAATTTTTAATGTGTGACTTTCATATCTTAATGATTAGAGGAAACAAACTTGAGGTTGTTCTTCACCTTCAACATCATAATCTTCTTCCCAATTGTTCTTTTCCAGTTTTGCTCCTTTGTCTCAACCAACGGTCCTTTTTGTCATTTTTGTTTCTTATTTTCTTTACTTGACATTTTTGTTCGTCTCCAGGCAGGTATACAAACAATTTTATTTCTTAGTTTTATTTAGGTGGATTTGAGAGCAAACAAATTGCAATTTGTTCACTATTCTTTGTGTTGTTGATTTGAAATGCTGCTCCTGGTATAACATGTTAAAAGGTATGAACGAAATTAACTCTAAATATTAAGGTATAAAACAAAGCAAAATATAATTATTTGGAGAATGTGAGTGGATGTTAAGGGTATCTTGGTCATTTTAGTCGCTACAGGTATCACCGTTGTAACAAAATTAAAATTTGGATAATCGAATTGAAAAAGTTAGTACCAGAGTCAGAGTGTAACAAAAGTTCAACCTTCTGGTACTACCAGTGGAATTTTACCTTCATCAATTAAGTTAAAATTCACGATCCCAAAACCTATGTTGGAAAGGAAAATTTTCTCATAATTTACCATTATTGAGTTACGAACGTGAAGAACATAACTGTAATTCTGGCAGTCAGTCAAATTGGAGCTGTCATTATTAGAAAACCTTAGATAACCATACAATAACTCTTAATAATATTTAGTGTGAAAGCGGAGATAAATTATACCGTAGGATGGAGTGGGTGGTGGAGAGCGTAAAAGATGGACTCATGGGGACTCGGAATATCTGGAGTTCAAAATCTTAACTAGTCATTTTAAAGTGATCACAGCATTTCTGCTGGTAGATGACCTTCTCCAGGCACAGCCGCACAGGTATCAGAAAATTGGATGACTAAGACAATCACTCTCAGGTAACTGAGTTCTAAGTTCTGAAGTAACTGGAAACTGAAACAAGCTAGCCGACATTACCTGGAGAAAGTAATATACATACCACGTTACCAGCTACTACTACTATTTGCTACTTCAAACACTGCATATGTTATCCGGATGGGTCTTTTCCAAGAATGAACATAAAACTCAAGATATTCACTTGCCAGCAATGAAACTCACGATGAAGTAGACCCACAAACTTCCTATATCAGACACTTGGGTCTCGTGATGTACCCAATCTGCCACATATTCACTACTGCCGAGTTCCAAGCTGAGAAGTTACTCATGGGGAGAATAATAATCTGGAGTATAACTGTCATTTTATATTTTTACGTTCCTTTCCTACTGGCAAGAAACCAACACAGAACCAGCTCCATATCCAACTGCACGTCAAGAGAGGAACGGGTCTAAGTCACCTCACAATTTACACTTGCTCTTTATACTGATGTAAACAAGACTTAGAGCCACGGCTCTTAGAGGATTCAAGTTTGATTTCATAGAGCTAGTCACTGGTTAGTCAATTAGACTTTTAGGTCCCGAAATAGACAGTCCAACAGAACAGCGACAGGTTAACGACAAGTTATTCCTCCTATTCCTATCATCACTAGCACCTAAAGAGTAAAGACCTCTTTAGCTTTAAGAATCAAGGCACAAGCAACGGATTAATCCATCCAACTCAGATGTGTGGGTTTGAGTGTCCAAACCAAGACCTCACCAGAGTAGTTCAGGTACATTTAGGTAACAGAAGCAACAAGGACGTGCTACAAGGTGAAATCAGAAAAAGCCCAAGGCCATGGTTGGGACAAGAGTAACATCAAGAACAATGAAAATATGGAAACAGCGCGAATGAAACTACTCATTCAGTGAAGCTTAAAGGTAATCATTATTCGTCCATAATGTGTAAACAACACCGATTTGTGATCCTCAAATGTCCGGTTCAGTAATGATTTTCAAACCGTAAATGAGTAAAAGAGAGCCATTCAAAACCAAAGCATTGAACTGAAGATGGCCTATAAAATAGAAATCAAATAAAATCATACTGACATATGCTAAAATATGCACAACAATATCCTTTTTCAAACAACAATTTGGAACATGACAACAATAGCTCCCTATAGGCTGTCCCTATAGGATGGAAGCCAGGAACGGGGAGCTCACAAGAGCACGATTAAGTGTAACTGGGGGATTGCATGCTAAATATGCACAGAGCTGAAGTACAATAGGTTTTCTTCTAAAAACTGACAGGTGAGAGACCATGAATAAAAACACCGACTTGTTCCCCTACGCCGAAGTGTCATAATTTGAAAAGTCATTAAATTATCCTAGAGATCATAGCAGCCAAAAATCAGATGCAGGATCTCTAACTTTCATTATGGGATAACCAGATTTAGAAGTGTGTAAGTAAAAATAGAGCCCAAATTCTAAGAAGATAGCCTGAAAAGAAATAACCTCAAGACAAGAACTGAAAACTCCTTTGATTTACAATGAGACGATCTAAATGTTTTCATGGAGAGCCTAATCCTAAGGCTAAGACCAGAAAGCTATTTTTTTTTTACAATGCAGAGCTGCTCATTTAGACTCCCTCTCTCGCCCTCGCAAAATGACTTGTCCCTGTAGCTACCAGACATAGACAAGCAACACATTGCAGAACCATGTCAAAGTAAGAATAATAACCTCATTACGACTGAAGTTGGGCCTGAAATGACTACCTCAAAAGGATAGCCCTCAACTACTGAATAGGTTACAAAAGACACCTGAGTAACACAGCTCAGCTCAGTACAAGCTCCGGATCGAGCCCATCATCCCAACAAATAAAGCTTGAACTCTCCAAGTTACTTACCTCATACAACAAGAATAGTACCAAACACAAGTTAAACACCAGATTGATGAAGCTTGTGTGACTTGGCTCAGGAAAACCAATCTATGCCCTAGGAAAATGGAATGTGGTACACTTATGAAGCTGGACAGGGGATTATATGAGGTAACTGCATTCGCAACCCTAAAGACAATGAAAAGATTCAAGTAATCCCAACAAGACAGATAGCTATATGCATATCTTATGCACACCCATAAAAGTATTCGAGTCTCATCAAAACTTCATTGAGTCAACTCAACCTATCCAAAAACCTCCCTACCGATCCCACACTAACGAAATACTAGGCATTGCAAGTTTGTAAATACATTTACACGCACCAACGGAAGAGACCTAAAAGCTTACTAATCACATCCACTTACAAAGCCATTTTGTCCCTACATATCATCAATTAGATAATCGTAACTTTTGTACCTTAAAACTATAGATCTTCTAGACCAAATCACTATTCCTTTTGAACAAAAGTCTCTTCTAAGGTAGAGTATTCGTTGAACCCCCAAATTAGTCAGGAAATTAGACTAAAATTTCCTCAATACAACAAGATCCGAAGATACACTACGCACTATCTGAGGCCACATTTTCAATCAACCCTATGAACAATGAAATGGTTCAAGTAATATCAACGAGACAAATGGCTAAAAACATATCCTGTGTGCATCCAGAAACGTAATCAAGTCACTGCACTGTCAATACAACCTATAGAACAACCTCCCTCTTGACCCCCATCCCATACTACAGAAATACGAAGCTGGAGGAATCATCCGATTGCGAGGCCATTTTGTCCCTACATATCATCATAAGTCCGTAACATTATTACCTATGGTCTTCTAGACCAAGTTCTAATTCCTATGGTCTTCTAGACCAACTAATGTAAAGTATTCTTCAAGTCCCCAAATTAGTTTGGGAATTAGACTAAAGTTTCCTTCAATATAACAAGAGCCCAAAATAAACACAAATTGAAGCATGCAAATCCAAACTAATCAGCAATAATTTAAACGAAAATATAAGCTTACATTTCCCAAAGAGAAAAAATGGCTACCAGCCACTAAAGTCTTCATCAAGTCCTACCTAAAACAGAACCATATCTAAACTTCTATCTATGGAGTCCCAATCTAAAGCAGAAAACCAAGTCTACCAATACACAAAATCAAGAAAAAGGGTATTTCTTCTAACATGTCTTGTAGCAGAAAAATTTACATTGCAAGCACTAAACCCACTATCATTTCTTCTTCCAAACATCTAGGTATATATAGATCATATAAATACCCCCAACATGTACAAAAGACACATATATATGTATAAAATCTCTGAAAACTGATAAAGAACCCTAGAATTCATTCATTCATTCATACCTTCCCAGCTCTTTGCATTCCCAAGTCAAACATCTTTCCACCTCGGGCTTGTCGTCGGCATTCGCGGCGAAATGGGGAACTGGTTGAACCCTAATTGGCCTGGAGAGAGCAAAGGGTATGGTGACCTTGGTGAGGGCAAACACCCAAAAGGCAGCGGCGAAGATGGTATTGTGAAATGGTGTTGACCGGACGACGTCGTTGGAGATAGGAACGCCGGCGGAGGAAGTGGTTGCTGTTGGGAGGGATTCGAATTGGAATTGGAATTGTTCCATCTGGGTGAGACCAGAGGGGCTAGAGGCGAAAACCCAGAAAATCTTTTATCGGAGTCGATTGAAGAGGCTGAGTTCTGAAGGAAGCGCATGTAGGCGGAGATCGGCGATTCGGCTGAAGCGTGCACCGACGGGAGCGGCGGTAGCGGCGATAACGGCGCTATTGGCCGGATTCCGCCGTAGTTGGGCGGAGGGTTCATGTGGGTCCCACTGTTGAGCAGCGGAGGGGGGCGGTTGGTGAGCTGCGCTAGCGGCGGAGGCCGAATCCGCTGCAGTCGGGAGCTCTGCTGCTTCGGCGGCTGTATCGGCGGAGGCGTGGAGAACCGCTCGTGAGCCGGCGACCCGGTCAGCTTCTGCACCACGTCTCTGAAGTCGTTCTTGTTGATGTTGTAAACCGGCGGCTGATGCTGCTGCTGCTGTTGTTGGATACCCTGTTGCGGAACCGGCGCCGGAGGGACAGGAACCGGCGGTCGGTGGACGGTCTGGTCAAAGGCCGGTCTACGAATCGGCTTTGAGATTTTGTGGGAAATCTTGTTCAGATGCCTCAGGTACTGATCTTGATTACTGGACCCGGATGCGGCGGCGGAGGCGGTGGTGGCGGTGGTGGTGGTGTGAGTGGATTCATCAGAAACAGAGGAGTGACAGCTTTTATCCATCTCTGGAACACACAAAAACCCAGCAGATCTAGACTGTGTCTGGTGGGTTGTTGTTTTTTCGTTATCGCAGAGAGTGAGAGGATGAGGAAGAGAGAGTTGAGGGTCGGTCAAAGAGGCGACAAAATTTCTCGGTCTATGATTATGTGATGGTGGTGGAGGAGGAGGAATTAAAGAGGAGTTTAAAGATAGATACGTTTAGAAACTGTCACAGGCTCTATCTTTAATCATCGTCATTATTCATTTCTAGAGAGAGAGATAGTGATAAAATAGCCATAAAAAGGCACGCAACCATCTCTATCTCTGTGGTGTGGTTCTGCTTTCACATATTGCGTCTCTTTGTAGTGCAGTGGAGTTGTTAAAATAATTGTAGGTGTAGTACGAAAAAACTTTTACACTCTCTTCATTTTGGCAGAGACGTGTTAAGTTTAGGGCAATTTACGGGCACTCCGGCTGAAAAAACATGTTAAAGAAACAGAATCAAATATCTGTTTGCTATCCGTTTAAAAATAGTATTTAAAATCAAAAATACATTTGACAACATTACTAAAATTTCAATGTTAATTTGCTAGAAAAAATTTTCAGTTGCTAAATTTTTGGGAAAAACTTCGTTGTCTCCTTCGGTCATGCAAAAAGCTATTAGTAAGACATGGAAAACGTTTGGTTCAGTTTGGATTGAAAAAAAGAATGAATTCTATCTCTTTCATTTTCAAAATCCCAAAGACAAAGACTTTTTTCTTAAGGAATCACTTATCTCTATGCATGGCTTATCTTTGGTTTTCAAAGAAAGGAAAAACAACCAAGCTCTTTCAGAAATCGATTTTTCAAATGCTGATATCTGATTTCAAGTCCCCAATGTCTCTTTTGAAGGTTTTGATTATGAAACAGCAGAGAAAATGGGGAATTTGGTTGATTTAATTGTTGTGGACTGCTCTTTTGAAAGGGTGTGTAGCATGCAAGGTCTAAGAATCAAGTCTAGAATCTCTCTTGACCAGGCCTTAACTCCAGGAGCCTACGTCAACGTTCCTGGAGAAGATGAGATGAAATGGGTTTATTTCAGTTATGAGAGAGTTTTCAAAATCTGTTATCGCTGTGGGTGTATTGGGCATGATAATAGACATTGCAGCACTAACCTGATTGAAGTTTTGGAGAAACTGGAAGCAAAGTACCTGCAATCACACCACCTTTCTTCGTACCCCTTCCACGTGAACCCCCAACGCAAAATGTTCACTCACTTTCTCAAATTTCACTCCAAGCATGGGCCATTTTGCACAATGAAATTTGATACTAGTTCTACCCCTATCTACACTTTCCATGATGTTTCTGTTATGCAAGATCCCAATCAAGGCCCTCCCCTACCAATGAACCGTCACCCCTTAGAACACTCTGCTTCTTCCAACGACTCAGCTACTTTTTTCACTCCCCCCTCTGGCCGGGAGCCTCTTAATCTTTTATGAAGGAAAACTTCCCAATCTCCAGCAATTAATAATGCAATCCCAACCGTTTCTTATTCCTTCACAAACCGTTCCACTTTCTCTTCCAATGCATGAACACGCTTCGGAGTTCGTCATGAATGCACCTCTCTCTCTCAGCAACCCCAACCGTCCTCTTTGAATGTTGCTTCGGTTTCTGAGCCGTCTTTCAATAGACACATGCACTTAGATTTTGAAAATGGAGACTCTCTGCTCCAAGAATTGAAAAGTCTCCCACCAATCAACACTATAAATCGTAACATCCAGCTTTCGGAAAAAATTTTACACCATCCCCCCACTCAATCTCTCTCTTGTCCAAATTTTCCACACTGGCAATCTAATCCCTCCCAGATGAGGCAACTCCCAACCACCTTCAAGAAGCTACCCCATGAAAGGTTCACAATTAAGGCGCCTGAGTTCTCTCCTTCCCTGACTTTAGAAACGGACTTGGAAGTTGTTCAAAGAAACCAGGATTTGGTGGATATCGATAAGATTCTTAAGGAAACTGGTCCTTAGGTACCTAAGAAAACCAGAGGAAAGAGAGGAGAGAACAAAAAGTAAATGGTTTCGGAGAAAAAGAAGAGTACAAAGAAGGACATGAGTAAGGGAAAAGAGAAAGCTTCTGTCAAGGCAAGATCTTTGTAGATTCCAGCAATCAAGAAAGCCGCCAAGAAGAGAGATACTCTTGTGTCTCATTCAACTGATCACAAGGGGAAGGGTAAGAAACAAAAAAACAAATTCCAGGCTGGAGGCTCAAAAAGTTAATGAAGGTTGGGTTGAGGTTGAAGTTAAGAAAGGAAGATCTGAGTGGATTCCAGGTCAGGTTCAGTTTTACCCTCAAGCTCTGGTGGAGGTCTCTCATGCTCTTCCTCTGGCTGTTCTGCCTCCAGTGTCCTGCTCTTGTGCTAAGAAAACACCCCATGGAGGTTGCAGTGAAGGCTCCCTTTTCTGGTGAGGGAAGTCCAGGCTTGTCTCCTTCTGTGGATGCTTCTTCAAATGTCCCTGCACTGCCTTCTCATGATCTAACTGGTGCTGGTGGTTCGTTTGGTGCTGCTGAGGATGAGTTTCCACCCATTCCTGATGACAAACTCATGTCAGCAGTTATCCCCTTCATTGATGCTTAGGAAGTTGCATGCTCTGGCTGTGTCTAGTTTTGTTTGGTCTTTTGTTTGGTCTTTGTACATCCTCTCGAATGGTTTTGTTGAACTTTTCTGCTGATAGTGCCTGTGTTTTGATTGTGTTTGCGTGGGATTTGGTAGTTGGCTAGGTCCTGTTTTGGCTAGTTTTTTTATGGTTAGCATTACCGATCATGGCTTTGCTATGTATTCTACTATGTATTTTGCGGCCTCTTATTAATATGAAGTTCTAATGTTCCCGCAAAAAAAAAAAAAAAAACGTACAATACCAACATACATTTGATACTTTTTCATCTAACCATAGTTTAAACACTAATAGTATGAAAAAAACACCACATTTGTTGTTTTATTAAACATATGTTTTTAACATGTTTTTTTGTTTTAAACAGGCAAAATAACAAGCATGCCAAATGAGTTTTAAAAAAACACCCTGTTTGTAATTAAACTTGATTAAAAACAAGATGCCATACCTGCACTGAGTCTACAATATTGCAGAAGCATACTAAATCAATATTCGATCTTTTTATCTCAACTATTTGCCCACTCGGGGTTGTAGAGAGAGAAAATACTCTCCCCATTTTCTATGCATACACAACTCTGAAGCTTATCTCCCTCCAACTAACCCTAGCCGCCTCCGTTCATCCCTCTAACCTTCTCCTGCTCCTCTGAGATTGACACGGATGTCTGAGAGACTTTTTTACCGGCTAAGACAAACTTCGGCGACAAAAGGCAACGCCCGTGCTACCGAAGGAGAAGCACGGACGACCGTCGGCGAAGTTCCGACAATTGTCGGAACGAAGAAAGGAAACACACCCAGTGTCACAGCACGCCACACGGATGGATCCCTGCGAACATCGAAGACTTTTCGGAGAGGCTAACAACTTAAAGTAACACCACAAATTAGTCCAGTTTCGACCGATCTACCACTCCTCCAAAGAAACTGAAAGTTTTTTCGGCAAAATGGCAGCCATACCTACGGGTTGGGCCAGAGGACTCCCCGACGAACTCCCGATACTGGTCAACGCAAAAAGTTTCTCGGCCAGAAGGTTCAACTGTGAGCAATCACCAGATATCGAAAGGAGTCGCAGAAATTGTGGGGCGAAACGGATAGCCCATCCAGGGGCCATAGGATTCATCAATGGCAAAAGTTCAAACCCACACCCAGCTTATAACTCACCAGACAAGCGCGTAATATGCTCTAGAAGTGCAATTTTGGCCTTGCGTTTTTAGCACCTCCCCTTCTGAGAAAATGAAAAATGTTTGTACCAAAATCATTATAGTGTTGGGCTCTTCATCTTTACCCACACACAAACAGCAAGCCGATTTGGTTACCTACATTAACAAGCGAACAAAACAGGTGATGTACGCTAGTCGTTTGTCGGTCGAGGCTGCCCATTCTCCCCCAAATAGAGATAACACTTCTCTCCAATTTCGGCGAGCAAAGGGACAAGATCATCTGCTTGTTCCAATTTCAAAGACTCACAGAAGGACATCGCTTACTGCAACTAAAGATGGCATCTTTCAAGGGGAAGCAACCCATCAATCCAATATTTGTACCTCTTTTCTTATGTAAACCCATATGGTTTCAGTTTGTATTCAGTTTTTCCTTTCAAACATGTACTGGTTAGGCCTCGTAGTTCTGATCCATTGCTAGGCACTAAGGGTCACCCCCGTAGTTGGTTTCGAGTGCAGAAACTTCATAGTTGGAAGCGCCATATCTCAAGTAACAAGGTTTCGGGCTCTCCTGTTCACCGTCTCAGTTCTCGACACCATGATTTGCACTTGACAAATACGTTCTTCGCAAGGAAGCGTAATTTTCTTATGGAAGTCCAGCCCTTTCGAGAAAAATAATTGAAGCACGAACCTTGTGGTCATGTCAACTTGTTGCATCAAAAGCTGGAACTGTTAGGACATCGGACAGTCTCGACCAGTTCAAACAGATAGTTTTTTTTCCCACAAAGTTAAACATGCTTGTCAAATCTTCTTAATAAATGGAGGGGTGATGGGTTTCCATGACATGTTGTTTCTCCAAATCAACCGTCAGTTTGTTTCCAGGATAGGCTGGAATTTGTTCTGTAGTTGGTTTTGCTATATTAGGGTAACACACAACTTCATAAACGGAGCATCCAGTCTCATAACTTCCATAAGGCGCCCTTGGATTCACAGTAATTCACCAACTACATACGTCATGTCTGTTTTTCTTGCAGATTCAGTTCAAGCCTGTGTTCATTTTGTACACGCCCATCCCACCTATTCGTATCTCATTCTGGAAGTCAATTTGAAGGAGAAAAAGAGTACTCAAGTCATGCTTTTCTCTGTTACCTGTTCCGCAGTTTCGTCCGATCAGCGAAATCACGTCAAGCCGATCAATGGCAGGGGGACAAGAAGAATGTTGAACTTTGATAAGTCTGAAGCTACTTGAGATTGATATGTGAATGAACATGCAGAGAGATTTTATTTCCTTGATGATGAAAGACAGAAACACAAGCAGGAAATATTGCTAAGTACCAAAGCTTCAAAGCTTTGAGTTACTGTAGTTATGCTTATATGTATATTTGTCTAACTGTTTTTGTGCAGGTCTTGGTTTTGATATGGGATGACAATATACATGCATTATTAATCTATGTTCTCATCTATAATATATGCAGGACTGAGTTGGATTGAAAATCCAAGTTTACTTTGATGAACTAGCAGGCAAAGCTTCAAAGCTTTGAGATTTACTGGTTATCCTTCACTGCTAAGTTCATCTAATCATCTTTGTGTATGCAGGTTATTTCTGTGAGACTTAGAACTTGTTATGAGTTGATTACTGTCTAATAATACATGTTCTATACTGGTTACTCGATTTATTCATCAGTTTGAATATATATATATATATATAACTGAAGTTTATCAGCAGACAAATCTAGCCCAATTTTTCCTGTGAATTGTTAGCAGTTTGTTAATCAGATCTTGATGCTAGATTGTCTTGTTGTTGGTTGATCTTGTTTGCTGAGTTTATGAAGGTTTGTTGGATGCTCCAATGTCCATAAACAAATCAGAAATTCATTCAAATATAGCTGTTGCTTGAAGCTTATAAGAAATATTTCTCAATTGGTTGCAGACTGTTGCTCAAGTGTTCAGCACTTTTAATTTGAATTGGAGAGAGCCAGAAAATAGAGACTGAGATCATGGATTTGAAGAAAGCTAAAAACACGAAAGATCAAGTTACATAGTTCTTCAAATCAATCAAGCAAATCATCTCTCCAACAGCAGAATATCAAATCAGATCAGAAGAACTCTTCCAGACTTCACTAGCTTGTTCTTTCTGAGTTCTTCTACTTGTACTTAATTGTATTATTCATTCTTCATTTCTCAAACCTCACTAAACTTAGTAGTTTGGTTGTTCAAGTGAACAACAAGAGGTTCTTATTATTTCAACAGGTTGTAGCCTGTAACTATATAGGTTGGGAACCACAAGCTGTATAAGTGTAAGGTAGTTCACTTAGGCTTGAGATATAGGGCTAAATCTGGGTGATTAATAAGAAGTTGTGTTTGAATCCTGGAGGGATTAGATCCCTTATGCAGAGACTAGGTCCAATTGTGACTGAACTCTGTAAAATCTTTGTGTCTCTGTTATTTATTTTTGCTATCTTTACATTCATTCTAAACTAGAAGTTTCAAAGCTTTGGAGCTTTCCAAATCTCAAAGCTTTTAAGCCTCTATATCCTGCAGTTATATCTTCAAGTTTCTCAAAACCATTTCAAATCTTTGAGATATCAACTGTTTGCACTACTCAAGTTTCAAAAGACTGTGTTTTGGCAAAATTTAGCATACTCTATTCAACCCCCCCCCCCCCCCCCCCCGCGCTGTAATACCCCATTTTAATTTAGGGGTAATTATTGTCTTTTATGAAGTGTAGATGTTAAATATATGTTAATTGGGGATGTAGTTGTAGTTTAGAAAACATAAACTAGTTAACAAAGGGGGGTTGTGTTTACAATTTGAAGAAACCCTAAAACCTAGTGGGTAAATAAGTAAGTGGGAATTAAATATTAAATAATAATGAGAAATGAAGGGGAGAAAAAAAAACGGAATTCTTCCCAATTTTCGGTAGTTTCCCAACCCCCAACATCGCTCTCTCTCTTTCTCTCCCGTACATCTCTCTCTCTCTCTCTGTCCCTCTTTCTTTCTCTCTATATTTCTTCTCCTTCTCCTTCATCCCGTCACCACCAACACCACCACACCCAGCACCACATCGTCCACCTCCCTCACTTCTCCTCCTCCACCTCTCTGTCTCTCTCCCTCTCCCTGTTGTCTCCGGCAAAGACCCAGCAGAAACAGCAGCGGCACAAGGACGCTGCCGCCCCTGACGAGCGACGCCGCCATCACCACCGGCCACTCTCTCCTCTCCCTCCCTCGGTTTTGACCACGTCTCCTTCCTCCCCTCCCTGTTTCAAGCCAAGGAGGAGGAAGAAAAGCAGCAGCTAGCGGCAAAAGGAAGCCCAGAGCCACCCGCTGGCCGCCATTAACGCCGGCGAAGAGTACAGCCGGCGAATCGGGTGTACCCCCCCCTCCGAAATCAATACCATCCACCTCCTGGAGGTCCGAGGACTTCATTTTCGCCAACAATCGGAGCTAACAACACCTCAATCGTCGGAATCGTTCATCAACGCCGGCCACCATCGACGGCGAACCCAACCGGACCCAAATCTTGACAGTTTCTCGCGATTTTCGCTTGGGTAACTCCTAAATCACCCTCTGGTTCATTATTGATCATCAAAACTTGATTTTGTTAGCTCTAAATCGAATCGGGTTGTTGGGTTGTGAGATTTATACATATGTTCATGCTTGGGGGGTTGTTTTGAATTTTCTGAAAAGTTGAGGTTATGAACTGTTACATGTGAAAACTGTTAATTAGTGGGAGGTGATTATATGTCATTTATGAGAACTTGGGGGATATAATTGTTGTTTATACAAACTGCATATAAAATTTAAATTAAAAATGAAATTTTGTATTAGAATTAATTTCTAATATATGTAGTTATTGTTTTAATTATATAAAATATGTTTTTGCTATTAAAATTATATATGTATTATTCAATAGGAAATATTGTTGTTTTCTTGATAAATAAGCAAGAAAATTATATTGTTTATTTATCATATAATTTTATGTGATTAAATAAATATTTCAAGTACTTATAAATTTGTGTTTTGAGTGAAATATGTCATTTGTTTAATATTGTCAAAATAAAATAAGTTAGAGAGTTAAATAGGAAAATAAATTTTAAGAATATTCCTCTATTTATAAATAGATAAAACTTGAATATTATTTATAGATATTAGAAATTATTTCTCCAAATAAAGTTATAAATTATGTGTGACTAAACACTTGTTCTCTTTGAATAAACATTTTGTCAGTTTTATTTATGGATTTAATTCTTTAATAGAATATATATTTTATAATAAATGATTAGCAATAATTAAATTAGTTTGAATTAAATTTGGTAGTCACTTACAAATAAATATGTTGTATAGTAAATTACTATTTTCTAAATATTAGAGTGTACAAATTTAATATGCGATTTCTTACTTAATAATTTTTAAGAGATAGTATTTATATAAATAGTGATTTTTATGAGCAAAATAAAATTGTTTACGACGTCGGATTGTCATATAAATTTTGGCACGCTAGTAATTAATGGGATATTGGGGGGGGGGGGATTTCAAATGAGACTTAGAGAAATTTTGCATAGCATACTTGCACACTTTGGACTTGTAATTAATTTAGGAATTATAAATTGTAGGTGACGAGATCGTAGACGAGGGCTTCATTTATCCGCAGAGGCTTTGTTGCACTAATTGTCTTGCTACTCGAGGTGAGTACACATGCCTAACCTAGTGTGCCGTCCTCCTTTCGTGTCTAAATATTTTTACGATTTTACGTCTCAAAATATGATTTATGGTATGCGTGCTTGACTTGAAATTTTGACAACGTGTCTCAACGATTACTTCAAAAGTGTATTGTGATTAATTGGTTTGTTCCCGCCACCATTAATTATGAATCGTGGATCTTTCAGAGAAATGAAAAGAAATATTGTACTTGAATATATCCCCCTTATTGGGGCAGTGTTATGAGAGTATACCCCCCTAAGTAGGGCAGATTTATGGACTTATCCCCCTTAATGGGGCAGCATTATGGGAGTATATCCCCCTAAGAGGGGCTGAATTTATGGATGTGAAAATATTCCATTGAAATCAGAAACAACAACGTATCGAGGATATCGAAAATTTATAACATCTCGGGTTTGGTCCATTGCATTCGTGTACCTAGTTCCCTATAACTATTCATATTCTTTAAAGAAAAATATGCCTCTTATCTATTTACACATTGGGGTGTTTACTTACTCAGCATTTCTTGCTGAGCTTGGAAAACTGTGGTCTTGTTTTATTTTCCCCCGCAGGTCTAGGTGATGGGAGCTCGGCTTAAGGGCTTCGCAGACTCATCTAGTGGTACTAGTATCTTTAAATGAATGATTTGCCCAGACAATGCTCATCTTGTATAATAGTATGTAATATTTCACTTTTGAAGACATTATGGCTTGTAATATATAACTATGGCATGTTTTGTTCTCGATTTCCGTCGCTTCATTTTGAGTGGCACCCTCCTGGGCTCTCCGGTCCGGAACGGAAAGTCTGGGGAACGAGGGGTGTTACAGGTGGTATCAGAGCAGGCAATCCAAAATGGAATTAAAACCTATAGGGTAATTTAAAATGAATTTAGGGTAAGGAATTTAAAATTTGACAAGCCGCTTGGGGTATGGTTAGTATATATTATTAAGTCCCACCCAACCGCGTCATCTCTTTCCTTCAGGAGAGACATTTTGAGTTCTTACCATGTGTTGATTGATTGGCCAGAATATGATATATATATATATATATATATATATATATATATATATATATATATATAGGTACACTTTTACATGAATGACCTTTTGGGATGATGTTACTCCCACGATGGAGAATGAGTATTACAAAGTTCGGGATTTGATTCTGGAATGAGAATAAGCTGATAAGAATTTGTGTGAAATTCTATACATTATTTGATCATTATGTGAGATAGTCATGTCATACTAGTGGATATGTGTGTGAAGTTCATGGAATAATCCTTTCTATGTACCTATTCTATAATATGTGTTATACTTTTGCAATATCAATGAATGTCATGCTTTGCGATATAATACCTCATGATAGAATAAGCAATAATATAATAAGTGCTAGTGTAGGGATATGACTGATAGACCCCTGCAATACTACACCAGGAGAGTCCCCCAAAGACAAATGGCAGCTGGAGGAGATAACCAACCAGAGATGGCTCAACTGGTCACCCACATGGCCAGAATCATTGCTAGAAACGAGGAGCGCGAAGAGCAAAGCTATTCCAAGCAGATAGCGGATCATAACCCTCGCGAATTTGCAGGAAAGGAAGACCCACTGAACTGGAGGATTGGATCACGAATTTCGAAAAGATACTAAGGGCTGTCAAATGCCCTGAAGACTAGAAGGTTAACTGTGCAGCCCTTCACTTGACTGGGAAGGCGGGACATTGGTGGACAACCAATCATGAGGCCCTACTGGCTCAACCCAACTTTGGTTGAGAAGCTTTCAAGGCTGCTATGAGATTAAGGTTCTATCCAAGCCATGTCCGGACTAGGATGTACAATGAGTTCCAGAACCTAAAGCAGGGAAACGGCTCAGTGACGAACTATTTCGAGAAATTCGTGGAGTTGTCCAGGTTCGCTGGAAACACGGTACCTGATGAAGAAAGCAAGGTAGCAAAGTTCATTGGAGGTCTGCACCTCCATCTATAGAAAATTATGCGCAGCAGAACTTACGACACCTTGCATGAGGCCTACGACCGAGCAGCTGACATGTGGCAAATCCAAGAGATACAGGATGAGGTTCGTGGGAAACGCAAGGCGGATGAAGCTGGAGGTAGTAGCAATAATCCGTCAAGAGATAAGAAGTTTAAGCCCAACAATGAAGGGAACCATCAGAACCAGGGCAACCAACAGAATCAAGCAGCTCAGACAGTTCGCCACTACAACTGCTACAGATGTCAGCGGAACCACCCAAGAACTGACTGTATGGGGAACCTAATCACATGCCACAACTGTGGTAAAAAGAGGCATCGAGCTTTTGAATGTCGTTCCCAACCGGCCAGGAACCATCAAGGGATCCAAGGAGGAAACTATCATAGGTCACCCCAGAACAACTACCAGGGGAACCGCCAGCAGTATGGGAACCAACAACTAGGTATCCTGCAAATTGGATATGGAGAAAGGAATTTCGGCAACCGCAACAACCAGAACAATGGAGGGAATGGCTATGGAAGGCAGCCAAACTACAACCAGGGGAATGCAGGACAGCATGAAGCTCAGAACCGCAACAACAATGCTGGTCAAGGAGGCAACAACAACAATGTAGCTGGTGCAGGAGGAGCTGGAGCTCAGAATGCAAATGTGGGAAGGATTGCTGTCATGACCAAGGCAGAGGCTGATGCTGCTTATGGAGTTGTCACGGGTACTTTCTTTATCCATCAGAAACCAGCTTTTATATTATTTGATTCTGATGCATCATATCATCATCATTTGCAGAGAAACTGGGTTTGAACAAGTTTGCTAAGAAATATATCCCAGTAGCAACTCCCACTGGCCAAATAGCAGTATGTGACACCGTATTTGAAGGGGTAGGAGTGAAAATCCTAGCATACACCTTACCTGCATACTTGATTAAGTTTGATATGAGAGGCATAGATGTCATCCTAGGGATGGATTGGCTTAGTAAATATCGAGCCGTCATTGATTGTTATGATCAGAAGGTTGGATTAAGAGGACCCAACGGGGAAAGAATCTCTTACCGTGGAATCACGAAGGAGCCTTGTCTTAGATTAGTGTCAGCCCTGACCATAGTCAACTAAGTGAAGAAAGGGACTCTGCCTACTTATGTTACATCCAAGACGTCTCCAAGAAGGAGAATGTGCTAGAGGAGATACGAGTTGTAAAGGAGTTTCCAGACTTATTCCCATACGAGATTCCAGGAATGCCGCCAAGAAGAGAATTAGAGTTTAATCTAGATTTATCTCCTGGAACCACACCGTTCTCAAAAGCGCCATACCGAATGGCACCCGCAGAACTGAAGGAGCTAAAAGAGCAATTACAGGAATTCTTGGATAAGGGGTACATACGGCCAAGTGTGTCACCCTGGGGAGCACCAGTGCTTTTCGTAAAGAAGAAAGATTGAAGCTTAAGGCTATGCATTGACTACCGTGACCTGAACAGTGCAACCATCAAGAATAAGTACCCTCTACCCCCGATTGACTATCTCTTCGATCAATTACAAGGGGCTAGTGTCTTCTCCAAGATTGATTTGAGATCAGGGTACCATCAGCTTCGGGTAGCCGAGCAGGATATCCCGAAGACAACCTTTAGAACAAGATATGGCCACTACGAGTTCACTGTGATGCCTTTTGGTTTGACCAATGCACCTGCGGTATTCAAGGATTTGATGAACCGAGTAATGAGGCCATTTATAGATCGATTTGTCGTCGTCTTTCTTGATGACATCCTTGTGTACTCGAAGAGCGAGGAAGATCACGAGGAACATCTCAGAGAAGTGTTGCAGACTTTGAGACAAGAGCGACTGTATGCTAAGCTGTCAAAGTGCGAGTTTTGGTTGGATTGTGTTCCATTTCTGGGTCACATCATCTCGAAGGAAGGAATATCAGTGGACCCAGGAAAGATTTCAGCCGTCAAAGATTGGCCAACACCGAAGAATGTATCCGAGATAAGGAGTTTCCTTGCCTTAGCAGGTTACTATAGGCGTTTTGTGAAGGATTTCTCCAAGATCTCCAGGCCACTAACAGCACTAACGAAGAAGGCAGTAAAATATCAGTGGAGCGAAAGTTATGAAGAAGCGTTTCAGATACTGAAGGAAAGGCTAACTACAGTGCCAGTATTGGCCCTACCTAATGATTCAGGCGAGTTTGAGATATACAGCGATGCATCAAAGAAGGGGCTAGGATGTGTACTCATGCAAGACAAAAGGGTGGTTGCCTATGCATTAAGACAGCTAAAACCCCACGAGGAGAACTACGCTACTCACGACTTGGAGTTGGCAGCAATTTTTTTTGGCTGAAGATATGGAGACATCACCTGTACGGAGCAGTTTGTAAGCTTTACACAGATCACCGCAGCCTAAAGTACATCTTCACGCAGAAGGAACTAAACAACAGGCAACAGAGATGGCTAGAAATCATCAAGGACTATGACTTACGTATCCAGTACCACGAAGGGAAGGCAAACGTAGTTGCGGACGCATTGAGTCGAAAGGCGAGCCATACCTTGAATGCAATGATAGTTTTGCAGAATGGCTATGCCATGAATTCAGGAAGCTTGAGATCGAAGTCGTGGATCAAGGAGGAGTATAGAAATTAATTGGCAGTATGACAGCAATACCAGATTTCTTTGAGGAAATAAGGAGTAATCAAGCAGGAGATGTCAACTAGAAAGAATTAAGAAGAAGATTGCAGCAGGACAAGCCAGAGACTTTCAAATTCACGAAGATGGGAGCATACGCTACAAAGGAAGATGGTGTGTACCGCAGAAGTGCGAAGAAACCAAGGAGAAATTGATGCAAGAAGCGCACAACACGCCTTACTCAGTACACCCTGGAGGCAACAAACTCTACAAAGATTTGAAGAAGACATTTTGGTGGCCAAACATGAAAAAGGAAGTAGCAGAATTCGTAGCCCGATGCTTAACATGCCAGAAGGTGGAGTTTGAACACAAGAGAATGGAGGCCTAGTTCAGCCTTTGGACATACCTGTTTGGAAGTGGGATTCCATTTCCATGGATTTTGTGACATCACTGCCAACATCAAAGATTGGACTTAATCAGATTTGGGTAGTAGTAGACCGATTGACCAAGACGGCAAGGTTCATCCCGATGAAGGATACGTGGAACATGGAGCAGAGAGCAGACGCGTATGTTAAAAACATTGTGAGATATCATGGAGTTCCAAGCTCGATAATTTCTGACAGAGACCCTAACTTTCTCTCTCACTTCTGGAAGGAGCTTCAGGAAGCAATGGGGACCCAATTACGTTTCAGCACGGGATTCCACCCAGCCGCGGACGGAAAGGCATAAAGAACGATCCAGACATTGGAGGACATGCTAAGGGCTTGTGTCATGGACTTCCAAGGTTCATGGGTTGACAAGCTACCACTAATAGAGTTCTCATACAACAACCGCTACCACGCCAACATCGGCATGGCACCACACGAGGCTTTGTATGGGAGGAAGTGCCGAACACCTCTATGTTGGAGTGACATCAGCGAGACAGTGGTTATAGGCCCACAAATGATTGAAACCGATCAGGTGAGACTTACCCAGCAGAGAATGAAGGCAGCACAAGACAGAAAAAAGTCCTATGCAAATCAGAAGAGGAGACCATTAGAGTTCCAAGTGGGTGAAAAAGCGTTTCTAAAAGTTTCACCTACGAAGGGAGTGACACGAGTCAATCAGAAGGGGAAACTGAGCCCCAAGTTTATCGGCCCATATGATATTCTAGAAAGAATTGGAGAATTTGCTCATCGACTGGACGTACCTTCGAATTTGGGACGAGTGCACAACGTCTTTCACGTTTCACAGCTGAAGAAATACGTACCTGACTCATCCCACGTGTTGGATCCGAAACCAATTGAGTTAGACCCATCTTTGACTTACGAGGAGCACCCCGTCAAGATTCTAGATACTAAGACAAGAGACACGCGTACCAAGAGTGTTAAGCTAGTAAAGGTCCTATGTACAAACCATCAAACGGAAGAGGCTACTTGGGAAGCAGAGGATGATATGAGGGAAAAGTATCCGCACCTCTTTGACGAGCTAAATTGAGTTTCGGGGACGTCACTCTCCTAAGGGGGAGAGGATGTAACCCTTTAAATTTTCACATCATAATCCCATCACATCAAGTATTAGCATATACTATCACGTGACGTATTAATAAAATAAGTATTACGGAAATTTGCCTGTCACCTTAGATTTGCATTTCATTATATCTTATGCTAAGAAAATATGGAGATCATGTATTTGCGATGAACAATTGTTTGAACGTTTGATTTAAGCTTCGAGGACGAAGCTCTCTTTAAGGGGGGAATGATGTACTACCCCGTTTTAATTTAGGGGTAATTATTGTCTTTTATGAAGTGTAGATGTTAAATATATGTTAATTGGGGATGTAGTTGTAGTTTGAGAAAACATAAACTAGTTAATAAAGGGGGGGTTGTGTTTGCAATTTGTAGAAACCCTAAAACCTAGTGGGTAAATAAGTAAGTGGGAATTAAATATTAAATAATAATGAGAAAGAAAAAGGTGAGAATAAAAAACTGAATTCTTCCCAATTTTCGGTAGTTTCCCAACCCCCAACATCTCTCTCTCTCTCTCTCCCTCTCTCTCTCTCTCTTTCTCTCCCGTACATCTCTCTCTCTCTCTCTATCTCTCTCTCTCTTTCTCTCCCGTAAATCTCTCTCTCTCTCTCTCTCTCTCTCTCTCACGGAACACATCTCTCTCTCTCCCTCTTACTTTCTCTTTATATTTCTTCTCCTTCTCCATCATCCCGTCACCACCAACACCACCACACCCAGCACCACCCCCGACGCCATCACCACCATCACCACAGCCTCCACCTCCCTCACTTCTCCTCCTTCACATCTCTGTCGCTCGTCGCTCGCCGTCGATGGTGGCTGGCGGTGATGAACGATTCCGGCGATTGAGGCTGCTGCTGTCCCCAACGAGCGACACCGCCATCACCACCGCCCACTCTCTCCTCTCCGTCCCTCTGTTTTTACCACGTCTCCTTCCTCCCCTCTCCGTTTCGAGCCAAGGAGGAGGAAGAGAAGCAGCAGCTAGCGGAAAAAGGAAGCCCAGAGCCACCCGCCGGCCGCCATTAACGCCGGCGAAGAGTACAGCCGGCGGATCGGGCGTACCCACCCTCCGAAATCAATACCATCCACCTCCTGGAGGTCCGAGGACTTCATTTTCGCCAACAATAGGAGCTAACAACACCTCAATCGCCGGATTCGTTCATCACCGCCGGCCACCATCGACGGCCAACCCAACGGGAACCCAAATCTTGACCGTTTCTCGCAATTTTTCGCTTGGGTAACTCCTAAATCACCCTCTGGTTCATAATTGATCATCAAAACTTGATTTTGTTAGCTCTAAATCGAACCGGGTTGTTGGGTTGTGAGATTTATACATATGTTCATGCTTGGGGGGTTGTTTTGTACTTTCTGAAAAGTTGAGGGTATGAACTGTTATTTGTGAAAACTGTTAATATTAGTGGGAGGTGATTATATGTCATTTATAAGAACTTGGGGGATATAGTTCTTGTTTATACAAACTGCATATAAAATTTAAATTAAAAATGCAATTTTGTATTAGAATTAATTTCTAATATTTCTAGTTATTGTTTTAATTAAATAAAAGATGTTTTTGCTTTTAAAATTATATATGTATTATTTAATAGGACATTGTTGTTTTCTTGAAAAATAAGCAAGATAAATAATATAGTTGATTTATCATATAATTTGGTGTGATTAAATAAATATTTCAAGTACTTATAAATTTGTGTTTTGAGTGAAATATGTCATTTGTTTAATATTGACAAAATAAAATAAGTTAGAGAGTTAAATAGGAAAATAACTTTTAAGAATATTCCTCTATTTATAAATACATAAAACTTGAATATTATTTGTAGATATTAGAAATTATATCTCCAAAATAAAGTTATAAATTATGTGTGACTAAACACTTGTTCTCTTTGAATAAACATTTTGTCACTTTTATTTATGGATTTAATTCTTTAATAGAATATACATTTTATAATAAATGATTAGCAATAATTAAATTAGTTTTAATTAAATTTGGTAGTCACTTACAAATAAATATGTTGTGCAGTAAATTACTATTTTCTAAATTTTAGAGTGTACAAATTTAATATGCGATTTCTTACTTAATAACTTTTAAGAGTTAGTATTTATATAAATAGTGATTTTTATGAGAAGAATACAATTGTTTATGACGTTGGATTGTCATATAAATTTTGGCACACTAGTAATTAATGGGATAATGGGGGGGGGGGGGGGTAATTTCAAATGAGACTTAGAGAAATTTTGCATAGCACACTTGCACACTTTGGACTTGTAATTAATTTAGGAATTATAAATTGTAAGTGACGAGTTCGTAGACGAGGGCTTCGTTTATCCGTAGAGGCTTTGTTGCGCTAATTGTCTTGCTACTCGAGGAGAGTACGCATGCCTAACCTAGTGTGCCGTCCTCCTTTCGTGTCTAAATATTTTTACGATTTTACGTCTCAAAATATGATTTATGGTATGCGTGCTTGACTTGAAATTTTGACAAAGTGTCTCAACGATTCCTTCAAAAGTGTATTGTGATTGATTGGTTTGTTCCCGCCACCATTAATTTTGAATCGTGGATCTTTTAGAGAAATGAAAAGAAACATTGTACTTGGATATATCCCCCTTATTGGGACAGTGTTATGAGAGTATACCCCCTAAGTGGGACAAATTTATGGACTTATCCCCCTTAATGGGGCAGCATTATGGGAGTATACCTCCCTAAGAGGGGCTGCATTTATGGATGTGAAAATATTCCATCGAAAGCAGAAGCAACAGCGTATCGAGGATATAAAAAATTTATAACATCTCAGGTTTGGTCCATTGCGTTCGTGTACCTAGTTCCCTATAACTATTCATATTCTTTAAATAAAAATATGCCTCTTATCTGTTTACACGTTGGGGTGTTTACTTACTCAGCATTTCTTGTTGACCTTGGAAAAATGCGGTCTTGTTTAATTTTCCCCCGCAGGTCTAGGTGATGGGAGCTCGGCTTAAGGGGTTCGCAGACTCATCTAGTGGTATTAGTATCTTTAAATGAATGATTAACCTAGACAATGCTCATCTTGTATAATAGTATGTAATATTTCACTTTTGGAGACATTATGGTTTGTAATATATAACTATGGCATGTTTTGTTCTCGATTTCCGCCGCTTCATTTTGAGTGGCACCTTCCTCTCCGGTCCGCAACGGAAAGTCTGAGGAACGAGGGGTGTTACACCCCCCCCCCTTATAGAGTATCTAGATCCTGTATTACACCCACTTTAAAAACTTTCAACTGGTATCAAAATTTTGGGTCACTGTTTAAGGATCTAACAATCTTGTGACAATGAGTTATGTAGGTGATGGAGGATTCTCACATGGAAGAGCAGCTAATAGACCCCCACTGTTTTGTGGTGATAACTGTGTGCATTTGAAGGCATTGATGAAAATGTTCATCATAGATCAGGACATGGAACTATGGTTTATTATTGTGAATGGCCCAAATTTGTTCTATACTACTGTCAATGGAGTTAGAACTGTCAAGCCTGATGAAGATCTCTCATTTACTGAACTAGAAAATGTATCAAAGAATTACAAAGCGTTGAACTTATTATATTTGTGCTCTTGCAAACGTGCAAAAGAGACATGGGACAAGGTGACTGTCACTTATGAAGGAACCAGCCAAGTCAAGCAGACAAAGATTAATATCCTTTTTAGACAGTATGAACTATTTAAGATTAATTCTTATGAATCCATCAAAGATATGTTCAAAAATGTTTACAGATATTGTGAACAACTTGGAATCCTTGGGAAAAGCTTTCTCAAATGAGGAAAAGGTCAGGAAGATACTCAGAAGCTTGCCAAAGTTAAAATGGGAGCCTAAGACAACTGCAATTGAAGAGGCTCAAGACCTAAGCATTCTGGAACTTGATGATCTACAAGAAAAACTGCTCACTCATGAGAAGGATGTTGATGGTAAATTAAGTGACAACATCAAGAACCTGGCCCTCAAGGCAAAGAACAATGAAAAATCCCAAAGCCTTGAACAGGAGGATGATGATGATGAAGAAGAAGCCTTAGCCCTGATCTCCAAAGCCTTGGCCAGAATTCTGAAGAAAAAGAGAAACTTTGGAAACAAGGACTACAACAAAGAAAAATTCAGATCCTCAACCAGTAAGGATCATAAAGGTAAGTCTACTTCACATTCACATAAACCTAAAGTTATGAATTGCTATGATAGGAGATGCAGATCATCTGGTAAAAGATTGCCCTCAAAAGAAGAAAAGTAGGCAATTTCTTAAGAAGGAAAATGACAACAGAAGGAAGAAGGAAATTGTAGCCTTATGGAGTGATCCATACTCTTCAGACTCAGATTCTGATGAAGACCAAGCCAATTTATGTTTAATGGTTGGACATCAAGAAGACCACTCTACTGAAAAGCCAATTGAAGACATGGTAAAAAATCATTTATCTAGCCCTTCTAATGTCTTACCTGAAATCCTCAAAATAATGTTTTTAAATGAGGAAAGTTACATGAATGAGATTGATTCCTTGAAAATGAAGGTTCATAAGCAAGCAAAAGAAAATTTAGATCTGGTTTTTCAGAACAAATGTCTTGAAGCTACTAAGTTGAAAATTGAAAGTGACTTCAAATCCTTGGACAGCAGATTCAAAGCTTTGAAATCACAGGTCAAAGAAGTAGTTGATCAAAACACTCTTTTAACTGAAAAGTTTGTTGATCTAAAAAATCATTCAGATGATTTAGAACAAAAAAACACTTCATTGACTAGTAAGCTTCAAGAATCTAAAAAAATTCTTTAACTTTTGCTGGCTCAGAACAAAAGCTAAATCTTATGCTTGGAGGAAGTACGCATTATGTATACAAAAGTGGATTTTGTTATAATTCAAATTTTTCAAGAAGAAACCAAACTACTTTTGTGAAATCTGGAAGCAGACATTCTCTTAAGTGTCATTATTGTGGTAAAATTGGACATGTGAAATAAACTTTCCCCTTTAAAAGGACTGAACCTCACATAATGAGGAATACCTATCCTTATCAGCTTAAGGGACAAGTGAAACAGATTTGGGTTCCAAAAGGAGTTAGACCACCTAACATAGTCTACTCTGAGTATGAATCCAAATTCTACACTTGGTCTAATAGCCTGTTAAGGTATTAATTGAATTTTGCAGGATGTCATCAAAGCTTTGAAAGATCAGAAATGGATTTTGGATAGTGGATGTTCCAGGCACATGAGTGGAAAGAAATCTTTATTCACAGAGCTTAAAGAGCAATCAGAGTGAACAATTACACTTGGTGGTAAAGCAAAGTGCAACATAATTGGTATAGGAAGCTGACACGATTTCTTACGTGTATACGCAAGTGCACGGTCGAAGTAATAAAGAGTGAGTATTAAAACTCAGGTTGTCGAACCCACAGGGACAGATAGTAGGTTTATTGTTAATTAGAGATTAAATCTAAAGAGTGTAATTGAAATAACAGTAAGAAAGTTGTTGATTTGAGAATTCGTCACCCCCAATCAAGTGACTGTATTAAACTAACTAAAAAAACAATATTTTTGGATTTTTATAATTAAACAAGGTTTGATTAAATAGGGAGAAGGACTAGGCGATCTATGGATCACCTAGGGCAGCAGACAATTCCGGATATTGCTTTGAAACATGTAATATTGAATATGCTCTTGATCACGTCTAACTACTCACAATCTCCTGTCGGTCTCATGTAAGCCTATGCTAGATTCAATAGTCGTCATCTGTCGATCCATAAACTATATCACCTAACAAGCACTAAGTTTAATCCTACGTTTTGATCCAGACCCTAACACTTCGCCTTTCGGTCCATCATGATACGGGGTTGCTAGCAATCCTAGATTCACAAGCTAATTAATCTTCACCTGTCAGTCCATCAATCTTTCACCAAGTAGATACCCTAGTTCATGACGCTAAGGTAGCATAAAATTAAGAACAAGATTACTAGAAGAAGCAAATTCACTATTACTTTAAGCTAAGATAACACGGTATGTATTGAAACATCTCATATGATCATTCATATCCTACCAAGCACGTGTCAATAGTGCAAGTTCAACAATCCATCAAACGAGATAAAATCAATCCATCCATGAATCCATAAGCATGAATCAAACAAACAAATCTGGAACGGTGTCTAACAATGCCCTAGGCTCTCCATAGAGCCTAGCCAAGAAAACTACTCAAATATACTGAAAATAAAAGGTAACGAGTTCATAGTATTGAGAAACAATAGAAAAGATAGGAGGGATAGTCAAACTCGTGACGAAAATCGCGTTCCGGCAACTCCGACGTCGTTCTCCATGTCCCTCACGTCCCCTAGCCTTCCTCCCTCTTCTCCAGCAGCCTCTCGTCTGTGTTTAGGTCTAAGAATGCGTTCCCCAAGGCCTGGGCACGCTTTTTAATGAAATATGGCCGAAATTGCACTTCAGCCCCTCCAGTTTGTAATTCCCGGACAGAATTATTTGCTGATTTTGCGCGGGCTGTATCTCCCTCATACGGACTCGTCTTCGGGCCTACCATATACCGTTGGAAAGCTACGGATGTCTACTTTCCAATGCCGCAAGCCTTGCTCCAAAATTCTTTGTAGATTTTCCTGAGCATCGAAAATAGTGCAGGCTGGTCCTGTGTGACTTTTCCAACTTTGCTTCGTTTTTGCGTATTCTTTTCTCCTCTTCATCTAGCTCCATTCCAAGCATATCCAAGCATCTCATAAGCTCAATTTCACCTCTCTTACCTGAGATACACAACACTAAACACCCCGTGCAATTATCATAGCAAATATGAGAGAAAACTTGCACAAATAAGCTAGAAACACAACTTTTCACTCTTAGGCTTATAAATCATCAATTCCACATATTAACGCACATATAACATATAAATCATGTGAAATAAGCCTATTACAAGTATTATGGAAGTATAAAAATAACTCCTAAGAGGGAGTTATCAAATACCCCCACACTTACCTTTTGCTCGTCCCGAGTAAAACCACTATTTACTAGCCTCCTCAAGACGCAAACAAGACTCGACAATGCAACAATATGATGCAAATGCAAACTACGACTCGATCCTACACAAACACATATATACACAAAACACACGTTTTATCTTTTTGGTTGAGATCAGGCAATCTCCATTGACTTAAATCGGGTATCATGAAGTAATGAGAATCCTAAGAACAAAGCATGAGTTGAAACTAAATTCGACAACGAGACTCTCCCCTAGTTAGTATAGAAAGTCTAACTTTACTAAGTACAAGAGTACGCTACCTCTTCGCGTGTGCCACGAAATAAGAGACTACGCTAGGCAAAGCCACATCCAAGGTCCGAGCTCCTAATCCGCTAACGGTTTTCACATGATGAGGCTTAGGGACATATAGATAATCTAGTCGAAATCAAGTCCTAAGCGTCACATTCTCACATCAAATCCCACATCTCACACACCCTCACCACGATGATAGGAACCAAAACCCAAAGCTCACCACCTCCGGCCCTCAATTCCCTCAAACCCCGGTACACTAGTGATCTCCGTGGCCATCGTCGTTTGTCATGCATGAAACGTGAACCGTCATCGTCAAAGTTGCTCCACCACTCGTTCCAATTCAAATTCAACTCAACACTTTATTTCATCTCTCCTTTTTCTTTTTCTCTCTTTTTTTCATTTTTTTTTTCACAATTCTCTCAAACTACCATCAAAATCCAACAATCATATCCGAGTGGTCTTCAAATACTAATCAAATATGCTAGGAGAAGGAAACACGTAAGTCGATGAATGAATATCACATAGAAATATCATCTCCTCCTAACTCAATCAAAGTCCATGTCAAATCCAAGCCGCAAAATCAATGAAGTGCATGTGTGGGAGTGGAGTTGTCGCAAGCTCACACTCAATGTCCGAAGTCAAAAGTCGACACCCCCACACTCGAATGTAACCATATCCCCTCTCAAGTAGTCCCGAAGATGAATGTATCTCGTGCCTAATCCAACCGATCCTCCTACACCAAAGTAATCAAAACCGGTACCTAGCACGATCCACCAATTAAGTTCTCCCAACCCAATTCCGTGCGTATTAGATTCACGCACTCACGGCTCTCCACAACTGTGTCCATGATGTAATGGCATGGGACACCGCCACACCGAAGTGCGCAAGCCTACTCACTCACCCTCGCATCCCCTCGTAGATAATCAATGAAGTGCAAGCGAGATGTAGAACTCCACGAATTGTATAATCACTCCCTCATCGAACCCCCTCAACTACACAACCCCCTCGGGACGCACTAAAGTGGTGATTCTAATCAATTTGTGATGAAGGCCAAGAATCGTCACCCTAGGTCCGAAGGCTAGCAAAGAATCCAAGGTTCAAATTGGGGCGTCTAATGGTCCTACAAGGTGAGTTCTAAAAGCAGTGAGTGCTCTAATACACACCTCGCACAGCTGTTTCGTGTGCCACTACGAGGCGGGTTGGCGACTACCTAAGACGAACACATGGATGTTCGGCTTGTTTAGCTCACACCTAGCTCAGCTCTTGTGAGAAAAATAGGCACACACTTTGAGTTTTCAAAATCACATAAGTGTTAAAAATAGGTAGGCACTCCCGTAAAGAAAGTCTCTCTATACCTACTAGGGGGGACTCATGTCGTCACTCTCGGTCGCAATTCATGCTCTACGCCTAAAATCCTCACACTTCGCGATTTATCAAATTTTAGCCTCTTTTGATTGCCCTTTTCTCAAAATTTTATCTTTTTAATTTTCTTTTTTTTTTTTTTGGATTTTTCATTTTTTGATTTTTTTTTCATATAATTCTTACACTACATGCAAACCGACACGAACGAAACTACACAAAACAGTCGATAGGGTAGGTAGACTCAAATAAGAAAACGTGCAATATTAAACACAAACACAAACAAGTATATACACGACTAACAAATCACAATACGATATACTATCACAATATCACGACACGGACCACATAAATAGGCACAATACGACACGAACAACTATATGCAGACATGGCGATGCAAAGACTGACTGGCTAGTCAAGACTACAACTCCCCCCACACTTGAGCACTTCGTTGTCCTCAACGAATTTAGAGATCAACCAAGAAGACTCGGCATTCAAATGTGAGGGGCGGTTGTTCTACTCGGAGTCAAAGTCACGGCACAAGAAGGTAGCTACAATAAGTTTAGAGATAATTCAAGCTACGTGCACGTGAACGAGTTGTGTGTACCGAAATTAAGCAAGTACTCAAGTAATTCCCTAGAATTCTAAAAATAAAATCCTAGAGCAAGTACGATGTGCCTAAACGGTAAGTAAAGAGAGGGAAAAGAAACTCACAACCGACACAAGGTCGGGGACGAAACCCGATAACTGCTGGCTAAGATAGCACGAACAATCCCCAAGCAAACATTGTGCGCACAAATGCAAGCTCCCTTGCGGTCGAGTGTGTGAAACACACCGGGGTCGATTGATCCGTTGCTGACGAAATAGAGAGAAGAATCCCCGAACTCATGATGGAGCTCCCGTAACGGTCGAGTGCGCGGTAGCACACCGGGGTCGATGTCTTCATCCAATTTCTCTTTTTTGAAACATAGACACATGTATAAGCTGGTCCTTTGAACGTTGATAATGATGAACACCCAAACAAACTCCATGAATTCTTTTATTGGGACTCTGCAGACACCCTCAACATAAGTCCATAGCCCAAACATTGTTTATTTCACCGCCAACTTATACCCACTGAAAGTGAGAGTCCCCGTTGACAAAGTTCACAATAATATCACCCGTGACTGCCTCTTTTCTTCTTCTTCTTCTTCTTCTTCTTCTTCTTTTTTTTTTTTTTTTTTTTTTTCTTTTTCTGGGTTGACTTCTGGACCTTGCAGATGTCGAAGCTGAGAACCATAGCTCTGCAGTGTCAATTTGGGACATAGAGAAAGAGGGATTGAGGGTAGAGAAAGACGAAGATTTGTGGCCGGTTTTAATGGTTTTCGGGCGGTGGTTCTCTAGTTTGCTGGTTTTTCAATTTGAGAAGCGATGGTTGCAGGTTTCAGGAACAGGGATTGGGGTTTCGTGGGTAATCTTGGTCGGCGAAGGGTGGCTCTGGGTTTCTGGGCGAGACGAAGAAAGCCGCCGGTTTTAATGGCTACCGGCGGCAGGGTTGTAGGGGTTGGGGTAAAAGCTTGGCAACCGCCGGTTTTCATGGCGGATTGGACGGTTTCTCAATCGGGGTTCGATCAGAGGATTCTTTGGGGTTCTTGGCGGCTGTACTTGCCGACCTGGTTTCTCAATCGGACAGAGAGTGGGTTCGGGGTTTTGGGTGAAATCAGTGAGAGGGGAAAGGGCAGAGAGAGGGAGGCGAAGGAGGACAGGCGGTGATGGAGGTGGGTTATGGTCTGTAAGTTCTGGGCCGGCGGTGGAGCTTTGAACGGAGACTCGCCTGGTTCAATGGTGGAGGCGGTGATAAGTAGGGGGAACGGGGTCTGGGTTCTGTTAGTGGCCGATTGGTTTTGGTCAGAGGTTAAGGAGAGGACGAGGAGACAGATGTGGGTAGTGGTGGCTGGGTTCTGTTCGAGGGAGAGCAGAGGATTGATGGCGGTTCTGGGTTGGGGTTGTCTGGTTCGATGGTGGTTATGGTTGCTGAGTTGTTGGCGGGTTTTGTTTGTGGGTTCTCTTTTGGCTCTCGTATACCAGACTGACACAAAATCTTCTGTGTTTACAGAGAGATTAACAGAGAAGAGAAGCTGCAAAGGAGGAATTGACGTTGCAACCCAATGTTGCAACACTGGGGAGCCAAGTGAATTTTTCTGAACTTCTGAATTTGCAAACACCTCCCCTCCTGATGGTAAACAGTAAGATCGGAGCTTTTTTCGCACTTAGAACACCATAACTCTACCAAACTGCACATGAATGATGAAACTGCTGCTGATGGAATTAAATTTTTCTCGCCATTTTTTCTTCTTCCACCATCTTTTTTCTTTCAATTTCTTCTCAATTGAGCACGAACAAACTCTCACAAGGCGCAAGAATCTCAATAACGATAAACACAAGTTGCACAAGTGAAAAATCGTCGGAAACTTTTTCTTCTTCTTCCAATTCATAAGAATCGACATCATAACGATTTCACAAATAATCTCAAGTCTCCCATGCCGTGAAAATAGATCAATATCCTCCTTGATTGTTTTCTCAATTCGCAGTACTTTCAATGATGATTTAAACGGTAAGCCATAAAATATGAAAGTTTGAATACCTTCATCTCCTTCATATGAAGCACCCGAATCATCAATTACTTCAATTTCGACGTCTTTCTCATCTTCATCAAGCTCACACATGAGATGGTCCATCACATTCACAACCGGAGAGTCAAGTTCGTCAATATTGAATCCATGAAGAAGACTTTCAATCTCACCGAAAACAGCATTATGCTTCTCCTCCATGCTTGATTCAAGCCATGAATCGATGTTTGGACATGTTGGGATACACAATGGCTCATCATCATCATTTTCTTTGAACGTTGGGAAGGTTGGAGCATCTTCAACATTAGAATAGAGACTAAGTTGTGAGTCCACAAGTGTCGTTTCCATTCCCAATTGTGTTGCTCGTTGCTTCCATTCTTTAACATTTGGAATCATCTCCTCAAGCATCCAACCAAGGAAGAACATTAAGCTAGTAGGAGGAGTTGGGTCATTAGGCCGAAAGATATAGCGTTGTATCTCCATGGCAACCCTCTCTCTTGTGCCATCCACATGGCCCTCCTTCATGATTTTCCAACCCGCAAGGTTGCATACTTCAATTATGCTCGCAAAACGATGATCTTTCTCATCCCCCATGCTTATAGATAACCTGCACACCAAAGATCTCAAGCACTACCGTGAGGTGATAAGAATAGATAATAAATAAATAAACAAAAATAAACTCCCTAAACTAATTTCTAATTAACTATAAACCACTGTCCCCGGCAACGGCGCCAAAAACTTGACACGATTTCTTACGTGTATACGCAAGTGCACGGTCGAAGTAATAAAGAGTGAGTATTAAAACTCAGGTTGTCGAACCCACAGGGACAGATAGTAGGTTTATTGTTAATTAGAGATTAAATCTAAAGAGTGTAATTGAAATAACAGTAAGAAAGTTGTTGATTTGAGAATTCGTCACCCCCAATCAAGTGACTGTATTAAACTAACTAAAAAAAGCAATATTTTTGGATTTTTATAATTAAACAAGGTTTGATTAAATAGGGAGAAGGACTAGGCGATCTATGGATCACCTAGGGCAGCAGACAATTCCGGATATTGCTTTGAAACATGTAATATTGAATATGCTCTTGATCACGTCTAACTACTCACAATCTCCTGTCGGTCTCATGTAAGCCTATGCTAGATTCAATAGTCGTCATCTGTCGATCCATAAACTATATCACCTAACAAGCACTAAGTTTAATCCTACGTTTTGATCCAGACCCTAACACTTCGCCTTTCGGTCCATCATGATACGGGGTTGCTAGCAATCCTAGATTCACAAGCTAATTAATCTTCACCTGTCAGTCCATCAATCTTTCACCAAGTAGATACCCTAGTTCATGACGCTAAGGTAGCATAAAATTAAGAACAAGATTACTAGAAGAAGCAAATTCACTATTACTTTAAGCTAAGATAACACGGTATGTATTGAAACATCTCATATGATCATTCATATCCTACCAAGCACGTGTCAATAGTGCAAGTTCAACAATCCATCAAACGAGATAAAATCAATCCATCCATGAATCCATAAGCATGAATCAAACAAACAAATCTGGAACGGTGTCTAACAATGCCCTAGGCTCTCCATAGAGCCTAGCCAAGAAAACTACTCAAATATACTGAAAATAAAAGGTAACGAGTTCATAGTATTGAGAAACAATAGAAAAGATAGGAGGGATAGTCAAACTCGTGACGAAAATCGCGTTCCGGCAACTCCGACGTCGTTCTCCATGTCCCTCACGTCCCCTAGCCTTCCTCCCTCTTCTCCAGCAGCCTCTCGTCTGTGTTTAGGTCTAAGAATGCGTTCCCCAAGGCCTGGGCACGCTTTTTAATGAAATATGGCCGAAATTGCACTTCAGCCCCTCCAGTTTGTAATTCCCAGACAGAATTATTTGCTGATTTTGCGCGGGCTGTATCTCCCTCATACGGACTCGTCTTCGGGCCTACCATATACCGTTAGAAAGCTACGGATGTCTACTTTCCAATTCCGCAAGCCTTGCTCCAAAATTCTTTGTAGATTTTCCTGAGCATCGAAAATAGTGCAGGCTGGTCCTGTGTGACTTTTCCAACTTTGCTTCGTTTTTGCGTATTCTTTTCTCCTCTTCATCTAGCTCCATTCCAAGCATATCCAAGCATCTCATAAGCTCAATTTCACCTCTCTTACCTGATATACACAACACTAAACACCCCGTGCAATTATCACAGCAAATATGAGAGAAAACTTGCACAAATAAGCTAGAAACACAACTTTTCACTCTTAGGCTTATAAATCATCAATTCCACATATTAACGCACATATAACATATAAATCATGTGAAATAAGCCTATTACAAGTATTATGGAAGTATAAAAATAACTCCTAAGAGGGAGTTATCAGAAGCATTGGTAACAACTCTGGATATTCAATTTCAGATGTTTATATAGTTAATGGTCTTAAGTATAATTTATTGAGTATTTCTCAGCTTTGTGATAAAGGTAATAAGGTAGTTTTTGACAAGGAGAAATGTGTGGTGCAAGATAAAAAATCAGGAAATTGCATACTCAATGCTCCTAGGTCACATAATGTTTATGCACTATGTACTGACAAAGTTGCAGGTGATAGTTTGAAATATCTCAAAGCTTTAAAGGACGACTCAAATCTATGTCATAGAAAGCGTGGACATATAAGCATGCATACTTTGAACAAACTCATCTCAAAAGATCTGGTAAGAGGATTACCAATCCTAAAATTCAAAGATGATGAGATTTTCAAGGCATGCACTCAAGGTAAACAGACCAGAAGTTCATTCAAGCCAAAGAACTTTGTAAGTAATTCTAGACCTTTAGAATTGATGCACTTGGACTTGTGTGGCCCCATGAGGGTTCAAATACCCAGAGGTAAGAGATATATGCTTGTTGTGGTTGATGATTATTCTAGATGTACTTGGGTTATGTTTATTAGAGAAAAATCTAAAGCATTATCTGAATTTTCAAAACTTTGTAAAGAGGTTAAAACTTTGAAAACCTTACCTGTTGCATCTATTAGGAGTGATCATGGTAGGGAATTTGATCAACTTGATTTTGATTTATTTTGTGCAAAGCATGGCATCTCACATAACTTTTCTGCACCTAGAACTCCTCAGCAGAATGGTGTACTTGAGAGGAAAAATAGAATTCTTGAAGACATGTCTAGAACCATGTTACTTGAAAGTAATTTGCCAAAGTTTTTGTGGGCAGAAGCTGTTAACACTGCCAACTATGTGCTCAATAGTTGTTTGATCAGATCTATTTTGAATAAAACTCCTGATGAATTGTTCAAAGGCAGAAAGCCTAGTGTTGCTTACTTTAAGCCTTTTGGCTATACTTGTTTTGTGCATAACAATGGCAAAGACAATCTTGGTAAGTTTGACGCTAGAATTGATGAAGGTGTGTTTCTTGGTTATTCTCAAAGTATCAAAGCTTACGGGATTTACAATAAGAGAACTAAGATTGTAGAAGAGAGCATTCACAAATTTGATGATAGTAATGATGATTCTCTGAGGGAAAGTTTTGCAAATCTCAATTTGAACAAGTACGAGGCTGATGATGACTATGAGAAAGTCAATAGAAGCAAAACTAAGCAGCATAAACTTTTAGAAGAATCTCAAGGCCTTGAACCTCCTACTGAGCCAAAATCTCAAAGCCTTGAGATAGAGAATGACAGGAAATATGAGGAACTAACTTGATGAGAAATGTAAGGTTATGAGAAACAAAGCAAGACTGGTTGCACAGGGATACAATCAAGAAAAAGGTATTGACTATGAGGAAGCTTTTGCCCCTATTGCAAGGTTAGAAGCTATCAGAATACTTCTTGCATTTGCATCACATAATCATATAAATTTTTTTCAAATGGCTATCAAATGTGCTTTTCTGAATGGTTATTTACAAGAAGAAGTATATGTTGCTCAACCACCAGGTTTTGAAAAAGACACCTTTCATGATCATGTTTCCAAACTGGAAAAAGTCTTGTATGAACTTAAGCAAGCTCCAAGATCTTGGTATGACAAAGTCTCTAAATTTATATTGGAAAATGGTTTCAAGAGAGGACTGGTTGACAAAACTATTTTATCAAAAGTCATGAAAATTATTTGTTAGTTGTACAGATAGATGTTGATGATATTCTATTTGGTGCTACTAATGGTGCTCTTTAAAAAGAGTTTTCAAGTGTAATGTGCAGGGAATTTGAGATGAGCTTAATGGGAGAACTGGATTTCTTTCTTGGACTTCATGTACATCAAATGAATAAAGGAATTTTAGTGCATCAAGGGAAACACACCCTCGACTTGTTAAACAAGTATAACATGTCACTGTCCAAGGTAGTTAAAACTCCAGTGAGTTCATCACTGTCTTTAGACATAGACACAACTGGTAAGAGTGTGAATTAAAAAGAATATTGAGGTATGATTGGTTCACTTTATATCTAACTGCTAGTAGACTAGATATTATGTTCAGTGTGTGCATGTGTGCTAGATTTCAAGCTGATCCTAAGGAAAGTCATTTGATTTCTGTGAAAAGGATTTTCAATTCACTTTTATATCTAACTGCTAGTAGACCAGATATTATGTTTAGTGTGTGCATGTGTGCTAGATTACAAGCTGATCCTAAGGAAAGTCATTTGATTGCTGTGAAAAGGATTTTCAGATATTTGAATGGAACCAAAGACTTGGGGATTTGGTATCCAAGAAGATCTAACTTTATGTTGAGTGGTTATTCAGATGCAGACTTTGCAGGATACAAAGTAGACAGAAAGAGTACTTTTGGATGTTGCCAATTCCTTGGATCTTCATTGATAAGTTGGCATTTAAAGAAGTAAATTTAGTAGCTCTATCAACTGCAGAAGCTGAATACATTGCAGTTGGAGCTTGTTGCTCACAGGTTTTGTGGATTGCTCAATAGCTAAGAGATCTTGGATATGAATTCAGAAATGTGCCTATCAACTATGACAATACAAGTGCCATTTCTATTTCGAAGAATCCAGTTCAGCATTCAAGGAAAAAGCACATAGATGTGAGACATCACTTTCTTAGAGATGATGCTGAAAAAGGTGATATTGTTCTATCTTTTATTTCTACTTCTGAGCAAATAGCTGATATTTTCACTAAGCCACTGCCAGATGAGAGGTTTGCATCCCTAAGGCTTGAATTGGGAATGTTAAACAAGAATGCATTGGTTTAGGTGGAGTATTAGTTTCTATGTGTATTATATGTGTGGATCTCAAAGCCTTGAGATCATACTTTCTTAAGCCTTGAAAGTATGGCTCAAAGCTTTAAAGTTTCTGTTTTGGTCTGAAACTTCTCAAAGCTTTGAATCACTGTTACACTGCTTTGATTAAGTGGATTTAGATTCTTTAATAAATTGGATCGTGGATTATTATGTAATATCTTTTTAGACAATTACAGAATAATTCAAATGTTCAGAGATTTGGATTAAATATCTCAAAATATCTTCAGAAATCTTCTGCAATCTTTTTGCATGCAAACTCATTTTTAATCAATCTCTTCTACCTACTTAAGCCAACTTCAGGACTTATTTCTCTCATTCTATACTTCTATCTCTTCTTCTATCTCTCTTTCTCTCCCTTGTCTCTCAAACTCTCTCAAACCCTAATCAAAATGGAGCAAAAGTCTGAAAGAATCAAGCAGAAAGGTCAAACTTCCAACAAGAGGGTGAAGAGGAAGGCTAACAGGAAGATCACCATCCATGGATCAGATTCAGAAGACACATCCAGTGTCCATGAGACGTCACCTCCCTCAAAGAAGGTCAAGAAGGGAAAGGAAGTTCAGGAAGAACCAGTGGTTGAGTCTGAATTTGAGTCTGCTACTGAAGAAGTTGTGAAGGACAAAGATCAGGGGAGTAAGGTTCAAAAGGAAGAATCAAGTAAAAATAAAAAGGAACTGACTGCTGAGAAAGGAGAAAAGAAGAGTGTGCCATCTTCAAAAGAGAAGAAAGCTGATGAAAGGAAAGGAGAAGCAACTCCATAAAAGAAGAGTGTAAAACACAGTGCTCTGAAGACCAAGAAGGCCACCATTTTTGGTAAGAACTTGTTACCTGTCTCTTGGTTTGTTAATTATGAGGTTGAAGCTATGTGGATGGATGGGTATGCAGAATCCAAAGTCTCTTTTTGTAGTCTAATTAGTACTGAGTTGTTGGATATAATGGACCTAGACTACATTAATAATTTGAGAAACTCATCTGTTAGGAGTTTGTTGAATCCACCTTCTGAGGCTTACCCTAGCTTAACCAGATTGTTTTATCTGAATTTAGTTCAAGAACTGGATGATAGTGATAGGTATATTCTTACTTCCAAAGTGGCTGGTGTGGACATTAGGTTGGATCACAAGGTGTTTTCAAAAGTTTTGGGAGTACCTAGGAAATATAAGGTCAGTAATCACCCTGATAGGAAAGAACTTTTGGAGAAAGCCAAAGCCTTGTTTTTCTTGGAGGGAACCACTTCTGAACCAAAACAGTTAACACACTTTGTGTTTACCTGTGAAGCCAAAATTCTGTTCTCAATCATTATGAGATGTGTAGTTCCCATAGGGTATTCCAAAGAGCTGGTGACAGACAATGTGTTGATTTTGATGTACCTGATTTGTCAAGGGTTTGAGGTAGACCTTCCAACTGTTGTGATGGAACATATGGTTTACTATGGCACTAGGACTAGGAACCATTCTCTGTCTTATGCCAATGTGTTATCATTGTTTTTCAAACACTTTCGAGTTTCTTTGGAGGATGGTGAGAAGATTACTACTGGTTTTGGAGTAGTAGATGAGGCATCAATTCAAACGATTGGGACAGTTTACACTGCTAAAGGAAAGTGGAAGTTTTACTCCGAGTTGAATGCTAAGGAGCTGAAAGAGAAAGAGTTTATCAAACCTAGAGCTGCTTCAACCCCCAAAGTGTCTGGTAATCTGGACTTCTCTCACGTTATAGATAGGGTTGAGGTTCTGGAAGATGGAGTGCAAGATTTAAGACATGGTCTATTTGATTTGTCCACTGAATTCACCAAGTTCAAAGGTTTGGTGATCAACAAACTTAACATTATCATCAAAGGTTTGGATCTGCATAAAGTACCTTCTTCAGAGAGCAGAGAAACCAGCATTGATTCAAAAGAGGTTCTTGGAGAAGCTCTTAAGAAGCAGAAGAAGAAGAAAGGAATCCCTGTTGTTCTTACATAAAAGGATCTATTTGAACTGTATGAAGATGAGGACAGTGCTGAGGAAACTGTTGCTGAGAATGCTGAAAAAGAGGCTGTTGATTTGGACAAGTTAGTTGATGAAGTTGTTGAGAAGATGCAGGCTGAATCTGAGGAAACTCATGGAAAGAAAGTTGAAGAACATGGACAAAAAGGAGAAGAACAGGCTGAGGATGAAGAAGTTTCAGAGGAAGAGCAGGAGGAGGCTCAGGGCAAAAGCAAAGGAAAAGCAAAGTCTTCAAAGCCTTGAAACCCAATCTTTCGATTCTTTTTCTCACAAGTCCTGAAGTTCTTTTGTTATTTTGTTTTATTTTAAAACACTCAGAACAGATTCTACATTTCTTTTACTCTTTTGATGAAATTCAAAAAGGGGGAGAAGATTATTATGTGGGTTTATGTTAGTTTTTAGGCTATTCAGGTATTCAGGATGTTTAGTTTTCTAGATTAAGTTTTTGTAATAATTTTTGGATGTAGGATGCAATATATTATTAAGATGTGCCTATGTTTTTTTGGTTATTCTATGGTATTTGTTATCTGGGATTTTCTAGCCATATTTTAGTTATTCTATGAATATCATTTGTGGCTGTAAGCTGCAGGAAATCAGGATTTCAAATAATGTGTTTTATCTTTCATCAAGGGGGAGATTGATAAGTCTGAAGCTACTTGAGATTGATATGTGAATGCACATGCAAAGAACTTTTAGTTCCTTGATGACGAAAGCCAGAAACAAAAGCAGGAAATATTGCTAAGCACGAAACCTTCAAAGCTTTGAGTTACTGTAGCTATGCTAATATGTATATTTGTCTAACTGTTTTTGTGCAGGTCTTGGTTTTGATATGGGATGACAATAAAAATGCATTAGTAATCTATGTTCTAATCTATAATATATGCAGGATTGAGTTGGATTGAAAATCCAAGTTCACTTTGATGAACTAGCAGGCAAAGCTTCAAAGCTTTGAGATTTACTGGTTACCCTTCACTGCTAAGTTCATCTAATCATCTCTGTGTATGCATGTTATTTCTGTGAGACTTATAACTTTTTATTAGTTGATTAATGTCTAATAATACATGTTCTATACTGGTTACTTGATATATTCATCAGTTTGAATATATATTTTAACTCAAGTTTATCAGCAGACAAATCTAGCCCAGTATTTCCTGTGAACTGTTAGCAGTTTTATAATCAGATCTTGATGCTAGATTGTATTTTTTGTTGGTTGATCTTGTTAGATGAGTTTATGTAGGTTTGTTGTACGCTCCAATTTCCACAAACAAATCAGAAATCCATTCAAATATAGCTGTTGATTGAAGCTTATAAGAAAGGAGGATTTATAGGATTTCTGTTCCTATAATTTCACAGTTGGTTGCAGACTGTTGCTCAAGTGTTCAGCACTTTTAATTTGAATTGGAGAGAGCCAGAAAATAGAGACTGAGATCGTGGATTTGAAGAGAGCTAAAAACAGGAAAGATCAAGTTACATAGTTCTTCAGATCAACCAAGCAAATCATCTCTCCAACAGCAGAATATCAAATCAGATCAGAAGAACTCTTCAAAGCTTCACTAGCTTATTCTTTCTGAGTTCTTCTACTTTTACTTAATTGTATTATTCATTCTTAATTTATGAAACCTCAGTAAACTTAGTAGTTTGATTGTTCATGTGAAAAAAAGAGGTTCTTATTGTTTCAATAGGTTGTAGCTGTTGGAATAGATGCCCTAGAGGCAATCTAGTTTAGTATGAATTTGTATATGGCTAGAAAATTCATTTATTATTTATTGGATATTTAATATAATGAAGTCCTTAGATTTACAATTGTGTTGTTTATCTTAAATATCCCTAGTCAAGTATAATGATTAATGGGACAATCATCTATAGACTAGTATGGGGTTGGATTGATATGGAGATATCACGATCCAACACATAGGTGTGCATTACGGAATGTTGCACTGGATTGACCCATCTCCGAGAAGGCTACATACATGTTATGTTGAGTCACAAGTGCTTCTCGCGGTGCAATGGTATTGTCATCCTTAGACTTGAAGTCACTAGATATTCTAGTTGTGGATCATTGTGATCTTGGTAGCGTTAAACGCTACACCGTATCTGGGTAGTTATAAAGGCGTGTACTGGATACAATGAGAAGAAAGCTTAGAGATCGTAGTGGACGTAGAGAGGATTTGCCCCTCCCACATAACGGGAGCAAATATCCTAGGCCACTCGAGGGATAGTGCTTATAGAATGTCTGGCCAGACTCAAATAAATCAATATAGGATATTGATGTTATTTGCACGAATAAGGCTATTCCCATGGATCGAGAAACTATGGATTGGATATACGAGTGTGACTTGTATGTCTCGTGTCCAATCCGGATATGGAGGCAAAGGGATGAGACAATTACTTGTACAAAGGTTGTCAAGATGACTATTCTATTAGTTGGCTAGAATGGATGTTTTGCTAGAAACCACTCCATATTAGCAAATAGTTGCTACCAACTAGATAGAACCTATGGGGTCACACGCTATATAGAGTTGAACTAGATTTGGGAATTAATTAATTGGATTAATTAATTAGAAGGATCACTTTGCAAACCCTTGCAAACTTAGTAGGGACTAATTTGCAAGGAAGGGACTAAATTGAATTCTAGTTGGACTAGAATAAGTCCTTTAGGTAGTTAACAAAGTGTTGTTGGACTATATAAAGGACCCTCCTTCCTTCCTTCCTCATAACTTATGCTCATTAAGTGAACATAACAAGAGTGGGAGAGAACAAAAGGAGAGAGAGCAAGCAACAAGGAGGCCGACCCGCCTCCTTGACCCGCCCCCTTGCCGCCGCCCTCACCTCGTCGGCCAAAAGAGGGCCGAAGCCCCTCTTTTGTCTCGTTTTGCGTGATTCCTTCATCCTCTTCCTATTCCGGGCTAGCACCAAGGAGTTTGGGAGATCTAGGATCAACTCTAGGCGTGGATCAACTATAGAGAACGTGACACTATTCGCGTTTGAAGTCATCAAGGAGAACCCAAAGGTGTGTTTATGATTTCTTACCTTCACTATCGTTATGCATCTAGACTTGTGATCCTTGGAGGGTTTTGCATGGTTATTTGTTTGATTATGCTTCCGTTGCGCGATCCATGAATCAAAACCCTACAGTGGTATCAGAGCCACATGTCATAGAGCATAAACGTAGTTTATGTGTTACATTCTTGTTGTTTTACACCTTAATTTGATTGTTTATCGCGTAAAACAAGACAAATCAGGCATGGGATGCAATTTGTCAAGAATTACTCATAGCAAGATCCAATTTTTGCATTGGATGCATGAATTGGTGAGTTTGAGAAATTTTAGGATCTTAGATCTAGGGTTTGGGCATCCTTGGGGAAGAAGGAGTTCTCCCAAAACAAGGAAACAACCAAACTTGGGCTCCAAGCAAGGGAGTTGTTTTGGAAACAACTCCCAAGAGGAGGTTCGGCCCCCCCTAGGGACCGCCCCCTTGCTTGCCGCCCAAGCTTGGCCGCCCTAAGGGGCCGGGCGGCCCTAACCCGCGGGCCTAGCTTGCGGGTTTTGGGCCGGGCCGGCCCTAGGGCCTTGTGGTTCACTTTAATGGGCCCGGGCAATTGAATTGTTGGGCCCATGGACCGTTTTAACCGTGAAATCCTAAAATCAATTAAAATTGACCAAGCGCGTTAAAATTGGATTTTAACTGTTTATGTGCAAATCGCATGGTGATTGGATATGGCCTTAGGATGTGGTTTGATGTGGATGTTTAATTTTGTGGTTTGGTTTTACGGCCTGCGAGCTGATCAATTAATTGTAATAATTAATTAGGGTTTTATGGCCTGCGTGCCATTTTTTTCTCAACTTGTGAGATTTATTTTATTTAGTATAGATATTAGCTAGTGCTAGATAAAGTAGATTGTTAGCCAAGATTGGAGAAAAGGAAGCCCAAAGCCAAAGAAGCCACAAAAGATGGAGCATGGAGCATTCCACATGACTATGAAGGATGGACCAAAAGATCAAGACGCATGGAGATGTGTTTGCTTAGGTTTCATAGATAATTCCATTGGCTTGGAATTATCTTAGTCTAGAAAAGGCCATATCCACATCACGTTTAATTTCTGTTATGTGGTTGTTTATTTATTGTCTTATTATTTGTGTGGTTGGTGTATGGATGATGCATGCAATTAGGATAATAAGATAATTATACAACCCGGATCTATTATTTGGAGTTGTGCCCAAACTCAAATAGATAGATTAGTTGATATTGATCAACAAAAACAATTAAAAATTGAATTTAAAATCCCTCAAATTTTAAATATTGTATTCTTGCCTTCTCGTTATTTAAACACTCATTATCATCATTATTTATCAAGTTCGTGCGTGCCAAAGCATGGCGACTTGGTTCATAATGATGGAATGCGATGGCACGTAACAATGTGCAATTGTTTAGATAAGAGGTTGAACACAACTAGGCTATTAATTTGATTAAGAAACCTAGAGGCAATCAATTGGGATTATCCATATGGATGGATAAATAAGGAGTTATTTGCCCGATTGAACCAAGAGTTGCATATGGGATGCAATTGGAATTGTTCCTACCTAAAGTAGTCAAATTATGGGTGACTTGCCAAAGCAAGCTCATAAGGAGATGAAAGATGGATCTTGGCCCACTAGAAAATATAATGATATTTTCCGCATTAATATCTTGAGGGTTATTAATCCGTAGAAAAATAGTGGGAGCTATATTTAATAAACTAGCCATTATTAAATATAGTCAAAAATTCACAAATACTAAAACTTGCGTATTTTCCTTTTTGTAAAATACCAAATGGCAAACAACTCATCGAGTTCACAACATTCCCTACGATCTGTCCTTGAGAAGGACAAGCTCTCTGGAACCAACTTTCTTGATTGGTACAGAAACTTGAGAATTGTTCTCAAGCAAGAGAAGAAATTGTACGCAATAGAGGAGCATGTTCCAGAAGGTCCAGAGAACCATACACCTGCTGCCTTAAAGGCGTATCAAAAGCGTGTTGATGACGCTAATGATGCGGCCTGCCTAATGCTTTGCACCATGACTTCTGAGCTTCAGAAGCAACACGAAAACATGAATGCTGTCGATATGATCGAACATCTAAAGCAGCTCTTCCAAGAGCAGGCGAGGGTAGAGAGGTATGAGGTCTCAAAGGCACTGTTCAAATGTCATCTGGCAGAAGGGAACCCGGTGGGACCCCATGTACTCCGAATGACAGGGTACTTAGAGAATCTCGCCCGGCTTGGGTTCCCGGTCGGCCAAGAGTTGGCAACCGATCTCGTGTTGCAATCGTTGCCCGAGAGTTATGGACAGTTCATTATGAACTATAACATGAACGAGATCGTTAAACCACTGCCAGATTTGCTCAACATGTTCAGGACGGCTGAACAGAGCATCAACCAGGGTAAGGGCAAGGCCATAATGATGGTACAGAAAGGAAAGGGCAAAAGGTTTGCCTCTTCCTCCAAGGGCAAAGGCAAGTCAGTTTCCAAGTCCAAGGAACAAGCCCTTAAGCCTGTTGGTGGCATTGCCAAGGTCGTGACTAAGGGTGAGTGTCACTACTGCAGTCAGCCTGGACACTGGAGGAGGAACTGCCCAAAATATCTGGAGGACAAGAGGCTTGGAATAGTGATTCCACCACCACCAGGTATTTTTGTTGTAGATGTCAATTTAACTGTCTCTACATCATGGGTATTAGATACTGGATGTGGATCTCATATTTGTCGAAATATGCAGGATCTAAAGAGAAGTAAAAGATTGGCTAAAGGGGAGGTAGATCTGCGCGTTGGGAATGGAGCAAAGGTTGCTGCGTTGGCCATAGGCGTGTGCGAGCTATCTCTTCCTTCAGGATTAGTTTTAGAGTTAAATAATTGCTATTTTGTGCCTGCTATGAGCAGAAACATTATTTCTATTTCTTGTTTGGACAAGGAAGGTTTTATTATTTCAATAAAGAACAATTGTTGTTCCTTTTATTTGAATAATATTCACTATTTTAGTGCGCAATTATTTAATGGACTTTATGTCCTTGATCTAAGCAATCCTGTCTACAACATTAATACCAAGCGGATTAAAATAAATAATTTAAATCCTGCTTATTTATGGCATTGTCGTTTAGGCCACATAAATGAGAAACGTGTATCTAGACTCCATAAGGATGGATTACTAGACTCATTTTATTTTGAATCATATGAGACATGTGAGGCTTGTTTATTGGGAAAAATGACAAAGTCCCCTTTCAATAAGAAAGGTGAGAGGACTAGTGAGCGATTGGCGCTCATACATACCGATGTGTGTGGGTCATTTGCCACGCCTGCCAGGGGTGGTTATGTCTACTTCATTACATTTACTGATGATTACAGTAGATATGGATTTGTGTACCTTATGAGGGCAAAATCCGAATCCTTTGAAGTGTTCAAAGAATTCAAGAATGAAGTACAGAAGCAACTTGGCAAAAGTATCAAGGCTCTACGATCGGATCGTGGAGGAGAATACTTGAGCCAAGAGTTTGACGACTATCATAGAGAGTGTGGGATCGTGTCCCAACTCACTCCACCCGGAACGCCACAATGGAATGGCGTGTCCGAGAGGAGGAATCGAACCCTATTGGATATGGTTCGGTCTATGATGTGTCAAACCGATCTTCCATTGTCATTTTGGGGCTACGCTCTATTAAGTGCAGCTTTCACCATTAACCGTGTTCCATCTAAATCAGTCATGAAGACACCATATGAGATGTGGAGTGGGAGGCGTCCCACACTGTCGTTCATGAGGATTTGGGGCTGCGATTTCTATGTAAAACGTTTACAATCAGAAAAGCTAGGGCCTAAATCGGATAAGTGTAAATTTGTGGGGTACCCTAAGGAAACTAAGGGATACTACTTCTACAATCCAACCGAGAACAAAGTGTTTGTTTCTCGGACCGGCGTGTTTCTAGAAAGAGAGTTTGTCTCTAAAGAAGCAAGTGGGAGGAATGTAGAACTTGAAGAAGTTCAAGAACCACAAATCACTAAACCGATTATGGAACAAGAACAGGAATCACAAGCGGTTGTGGAGCCACCTGTTCAGGTAACACAAGAGCTTCGTAGATCTAGTAGAGTGCGCCAGGAACCCGAGAGGTATGGACTTCTCGTAACTGATTCCGGTGACACGATGCTCATAGATGATGAGCATACTACCTATGAGGAGGCCATGAGTGGCCCAGACTCTCAGAAGTGGCTGGAAGCCATGAGATCCGAGATGGAATCCATGTATACCAACAAAGTATGGACTTTGGTGGAACCACCCGATGGGGCGCGGCCCATAGGGTGCAAGTGGGTCTTCAAGAAGAATATCGACATGGATGGTAATGTGATTACCTATAAAGGCCGATTGGTGGCTAAAGGATTCAGACAGATTCATGGTATTGACTATGATGAAACCTTTTCACTAGTCGCTATGACCAAATCCATCCGAATCCTACTTGCAATTGCAGCATACTACGACTATGAGATTTGGCAGATGGATGTCAAAACAGCATTCCTTTATGGGAATCTCCTCGAGGACGTGTATATGATACAGCTGGAGGGTTTTGAGGATCCAAAGCAAGCCAACAAAGTCTGTAAGCTGCAACGATCCATTTATGGATTAAAGCAAGCTTGTAGGAGTTGGAATCGACGTTTTGATGAAGTGGTCAAAGAGTTTGGCTTCATCAGAAACGAAGATGAATCTTGTGTCTACAAGAAGGTTAGTGGGAGCTCTGTAGCTTTTCTGGTCTTGTATGTGGATGACATACTTCTCATTGGAAACGACATTCCTATGCTGCAATCTGTGAAAGATTGGCTAGGAAAGTGTTTCTCAATGAAGGACTTAGGGGAAGCAGCCTATATACTCGGTATAAAGATCTATAGAGATAGATCTAAGAGGTTGCTAGGCCTAAGTCAAAGTACATATATTGACAAGGTGTTGAAACGGTTCAACATGCAAGATTCCAAGAAGGGATTCTTGCCCATGTCACATGGAATCACTCTTTCGAAGAGTGGTTGTCCTTCCAATGGGATTGAGAAGGAACGCATGAGTAGGATTCCCTATGCCTCGGCCATAGGATCTATCATGTACGCCATGTTATGTACTAGACCAGATGTGTCATATGCCTTGAGTATGACAAGCAGATACCAATCCAATCCGGGTGAGAGTCACTGGATTGCTGTCAAGAACATCCTAAAGTACTTGAGAAGAACTAAGGATGCTTTCTTGATATTTGGCGGTGAGGAAGAGTTGCGTGTAAGGGGTTACACTGATGCAAGCTTCCAAACTGACAGAGATGACTTTAGATCACAGTCGGGATATGTGTTTTGCCTGAATGGAGCAGCGGTGAGCTGGAAGAGTTCCAAGCAAGAGACGGTAGCTGATTCTACAACAGAGGCTGAGTACATTGCTGAAAATGGCGCAGCAAAGGAGGCTGTTTGGATCAGAAAGTTTGTTTCTAAACTTGGTGTGGTCCCTAGCATTGCGGATCCAGTGGAGTTGTTCTGTGACAACACTGGGGCGATCGCGCAATCAAAGGAACCAAGATCGCACCAGAAGTCCAAGCACGTGCTCAGGAAGTTTCATCTGATTCGAGATATTATCGATAGAGGAGACGTTCGGATATGCAAGATTCCTACAGATGATAATCTGTCAGACCCGCTTACGAAGCCTCTCACGCAGTGGAAGCATGAAGGGCACACTAGGAGTATGGGCATACGAGATGCGCCAGATTGGCTCTAGTGCAAGTGGGAGACTGTTGGAATAGATGCCCTAGAGGCAATCTAGTTTAGTATGAATTTGTATATGGCTAGAAAATTCATTTATTATTTATTGGATATTTAATATAATGAAGTCCTTAGATTTACAATTGTGTTGTTTATCTTAAATATCCCTAGTCAAGTATAATGATTAATGGGACAATCATCTATAGACTAGTATGGGGTTGGATTGATATGGAGATATCACGATCCAACACATAGGTGTGCATTACGGAATGTTGCACTGGATTGACCCATCTCCGAGAAGGCTACATACATGTTATGTTGAGTCACAAGTGCTTCTCGCGGTGCAATGGTATTGTCATCCTTAGACTTGAAGTCACTAGATATTCTAGTTGTGGATCATTGTGATCTTGGTAGCGTTAAACGCTACACCGTATCTGGGTAGTTATAAAGGCGTGTACTGGATACAATGAGAAGCAAGCTTAGAGATCGTAGTGGACGTAGAGAGGATTTGCCCCTCCCACATAACGGGAGCAAATATCCTAGGCCACTCGAGGGATAGTGCTTATAGAATGTCTGGCCAGACTCAAATAAATCAATATAGGATATTGATGTTATTTGCACGAATAAGGCTATTCCCATGGATCGAGAAACTATGGATTGGATATACGAGTGTGACTTGTATGTCTCGTGTCCAATCCGGATATGGAGGCAAAGGGATGAGACAATTACTTGTACAAAGGTTGTCAAGATGACTATTCTATTAGTTGGCTAGAATGGATGTTTTGCTAGAAACCGCTCCATATTAGCAAATAGTTGCTACCAACTAGATAGAACCTATGGGGTCACACGCTATATAGAGTTGAACTAGATTTGGGAATTAATTAATTGGATTAATTAATTAGAAGGATCACTTTGCAAACCCTTGCAAACTTAGTAGGGACTAATTTGCAAGGAAGGGACTAAATTGAATTCTAGTTGGACTAGAATAAGTCCTTTAGGTAGTTAACAAAGTGTTGTTGGACTATATAAAGGACCCTCCTTCCTTCCTTCCTCATAACTTATGCTCATTAAGTGAACATAACAAGAGTGGGAGAGAACAAAAGGAGAGAGAGCAAGCAACAAGGAGGCCGACCCGCCTCCTTGACCCGCCCCCTTGCCGCCGCCCTCACCCCGTCGGCCAAAAGAGGGCCGAAGCCCCTCTTTTGTCTCGTTTTGCGTGATTCCTTCATCCTCTTCCTATTCCGGGCTAGCACCAAGGAGTTTGGGAGATCTAGGATCAACTCTAGGCGTGGATCAACTATAGAGAACGTGACACTATTCGCGTTTGAAGTCATCAAGGAGAACCCAAAGGTGTGTTTATGATTTCTTACCTTCACTATCGTTATGCATCTAGACTTGTGATCCTTGGAGGGTTTTGCATGGTTATTTGTTTGATTATGCTTCCGTTGCGCGATCCATGAATCAAAACCCTACAGTGGTATCAGAGCCACATGTCATAGAGCATAAACGTAGTTTATGTGTTACATTCTTGTTGTTTTACACCTTAATTTGATTGTTTATCGCGTAAAACAAGACAAATCAGACATGGGATGCAATTTGTCAAGAATTACTCATAGCAAGATCCAATTTTTGCATTGGATGCATGAATTGGTGAGTTTGAGAAATTTTAGGATCTTAGATCTAGGGTTTGGGCATCCTTGGGGAAGAAGGAGTTCTCCCAAAACAAGGAAACAACCAAACTTGGGCTCCAAGCAAGGAGTTGTTTTGGAAACAACTCCCAAGAGGAGGTTCGGCCCCCCCTAGGGACCGCCCCCTTGCTTGCCGCCTGTGCACAAGAGATTCCGGCAGGGAGATCTCCGTGTACACCGTACGTAGTGGATCAGGGATCGCACAGGAAGAATAGGGGTGTGTGTAGGGAGAGAGCAAGTCAGTAGCAATGTCTGAGAGAGAGACAGAGGTTTGGCAGAGCTTCCGCGTATGGCAGTGTGTCCCCCTTTGTATGGAAAGGTTAACGATGTATATATACTGGAGAACGTGACCGTTGTAGTGTGGTTAATGCGCCCATTGATGGCGGCTTAATTAGCTTAACCATAACGGCACGTTCGTCCGAGTATATAGGGACCGTTACAGCACGTGGTGCGCGAATACCGGAACCGTTACGAGGTTGACCGGGTTTGACCGGATTGACCGGGTTTGACCGGATTGACCGGGTCTAGGGAGCTCGTGCCATAGATCTCTCAAAACAGTTACTAAAGGTCGCGCGCGGGCTTGGCTCGCACGCGACAGGGCTTACTCTAGCCTCCAGACCACAAAGTCCCTACAAGTCCCGTGCAGTGGTATGCGAGGGCTCTGTCTCGCAGCCCCCACATGGATCAGCGCGGCTGGTGATCCAGTGTGTATGGAGCACAATATGGTGTGCTGGATGGTTGCCACGTGGCCTAGATCTGCCATGTCATAAAGCAGTATCTACATTAGCCCCCTTTCTGCGCGTGAAGGCTTGTAGCTGTATAGGCTTCCATGCGCGGAAACCAACATGCGCGTCGTCGTCACGCACCAATTCAAATACGGGTAAGTTCAGCCCCCGTGCGTGTCATTATGACCTAAAACCCCTAGAGTCGTGCCGTCTGACCTTTAGGGTTTTAGGCGTGACGTCAGCCCGTCCTGTGATTGCGCGACACGACGGTGACGGTTGCGATTCGACTACTGAAGGGACGCAACCCTTCATTCTTCTGGATAAATACCTTGTATCCCATCATTGCAAAGCATTGCTTCTTTCTCTTAAAGTGAATGGTACCCGGAGATCTTCGGGAGCAGATCCAAATAATCAATCATCAGTTCAAGACTGCAAATCGTATTCTTCAATTGTGCATCTCCAAGCAGGCTTCAAGGAAACAAGGTTGGCCTCGTTTACTTTTGATTTAAACTACCAGTGTTTGCCTTGAACTGCGTTGAATCTGTAAACCCATGAAATCTGTGAAGAGGCTTTGATCTTTAAACCTGCTTCGTTTTTAATCTTTCAACAATATTGGGTCTTGCAAATCCCCAATTTCTAAAATCGGCACCGGAACTGTCTGCTTTCCTTTGCATAGATCTCGAATTCCAAAATTCAAACTGAAGTGTGGTATTTCTCCCCCCCCTTTTTTTTGCCCTTTCGCAGGAATGGCCAAAACAAGAGTAACCAGACCCGTCAAGGAAGATGAAGAGATGCCGGAGCTTCCGCAGGCTCTGTGGCGAAAAGCCCCCTTTCTGGGTGGGAAAGATTTTTACCACGCGAGGGTGAAGGCGAAGAGGATGCCTGATCCTGTTCCCATTGAGCAGTTGTTAACGCTGACTCGCCCAGTTAACTCAGCCTTGCTCGAGTTAGTTGGCTCCGAGGATGTGGTTCGATTGGGAATCGAGAATGGGCACTTCCCATACACTGCAATTTCTACTCAGGCGTTTGTCCAGAAGTTGGACTATATGGATGAGTGGACTGACCACGTGTTGGGTAATTACGCCGAAACTCTCGATAAAGCCGGCATTTTCTTCGCTGTCCGTGCTATGAAGGGTGCTGCCGTGAAGCTGGATCAGTCCATGCTTCTAGACCTTCTGTCCCGCTATTCGCCTGCGACTCACACGTTTCACTTTGCTGAGTTCGAGGCTGCCCCCACGCTCGAGGACGTTCAAATGCTGTATGAGCTTTCCCCCATGGGCGAGGTGGACCCCTTGAGTCACTTGAGAACACCTGCGGAATTGGCCTTGTACGCGCAGATGGAGGAGTGCCTAGCAGAGGTAAAGAAAATCTCCACTCGGTGGACCAGTACGAAACCTCTTCCGAACTGGCAGCTAGTGGATACGTCTGCGAAGAATACCTGGAACAAGTGGTTGCAGTACTTCTTCCGAGACTATGCAAACAGCAGCATCACTAAGAAGCTTTTGAGCGAGGACCCGGAGGCCGAGAATTATGTAGAGGGCAAGGGTTATCATTTGACCCTTTGCGCCTTTCTCTGCGCTTGGCTGTCGAGGTATCTGATTGATGGTCACCCCCATGACGGGGTCTTCTACCATGTGCTGCCACTTGCGGTGAGGCTCGCTCTTGGCCAGAGGGTCGCACTTGGACCCTTGGTCTTGGGCACGTTATATTATAGGCTGGACCAGCTGGTTCTGGCGATGAGGGAATCGCGCGGCCGTCTCGATGTTCTGACCTTTGTCAATATCAGCTTTTTGACAATGTGGGTTTTCGAGCGCTGGCCGTCTTATGCTCCAACTCCCCTCCCACTTGAGAAGTGGTGTCCCCCAGGCGAGACGGAAGCGTTCAACAGCGGGAGAGCTGCGAGATGGTTTGGAGCAAGCAACACCAAGTGTACTTGGAGCTTGATATGCGACAAACGAAGGGAGTTCACTGCCAGGCCCTACGCCACACGTGTCGAGAATGTGCGGTGGTTTCCAAAGCTATATCCTTCCAAAGGCATGGTCTTGTCAGAAGACCTTCTTTTTGAAAAGGGGCCGCATTTCCACGAGCGCTATCGTGAGTTCTTTTGCTGGTGTCTGCGAGGTTCTCTTCCTGCACTTGCAGAGCACATTCGTGAGCTCGCGCCACGGTATGAAAGGCTTACAGTGGATGTTGACCCCACTCGGGTCTCGCCTCAGTTTGGTTTCGATGCGGTGGCCCCATCAATCTGGCCCCAGTCTATCGTCAGAGGGTGCTACAAGCGCTTGCTGACAAAGGAGTGCAAGACGGTCCTCATGAGCAATCTTCCCTTCGAGCAGCCTGCGGGAACTCGCAAGGGTGGTTGTTCCCAGAACTGGATCGCATACTGGATTGCCCAGCAGACGAGGATGGAGACGGAGGCGGCGGCGCAGCCAGGAAGGGCCCCCTTGATCAAGAGAAACTCTTTTCCGTTTCGCCCCAATTGCAGTTTGAGCGAGTCTGAGTACGGTTGCTACTCGTTGTTGGACCGCGAGAATCATTTGTGCCCCGATTTCATTCTGAAGGAGCAGGTCAATGCAATCAAGAAGGGTGACACGCAGGTCATCAAATATAGCAAGGCGTTTGCTGAGGTAAGCAGTTTCCTTGTGTGCTTTGAGCTCTTTGATTTGCTTGCACTGATGCTTTTTGTTCTGTATTGTCTAGTGTCATGTGCGGAGGTTCGCAGCTGGTGACCGTTCTAAATCGCTGGTGGATACCATTGTTGCCACCAGAAGGAGGGGGGAGTCGTATCGGCTAGCACGGAGGATGGATGCCGAGGTCGAAACAAAAGTTCGCGGGGTCATGAACACCTTTGCTGACTCGCTGATAGACAACCCTCCGGCTCCGTCTCCTCCTAGAGATGACCCGTCCCCTCCGGCGACTGCGGCGCCGAGAGCGAAGAGACCTAGGCAAAAGGGGATTACGATTTCTTCCCCTAGGAGCGCTCCAGCTTCTCCCCCAGTGAGGTCCCTTTCCATCAAGGACAAAGGCAAGGGTCGTATGCCCAACAAAGTGCGAAAAGATCTCGCAGTTGAGACTTTCGTTCCATTCAACCAAGAGGAGGAAGAGAGACAGGAGCCCCAGGCAAGTGATGAAGAAGCAACAGTTGTGATGTGCGAGGAAGAATCAGGAGGTACTTCCGTCGCATCTCCTTGCCCTTTATCATGACTTCTGTGCAGTTCTTTTCTTTGAACCAATTTTGTATTCGCAGATGATGATGATGAAGCCGTTGGTGGCCTCGTGGCCAAGAGGCAAAAGAGAGATGCCCACTCTGGCGTTTCAGATGATCCCATAAGCGAGGATGTTCTTGCTGAATCCCGGAGGACAGCCGCGGAGGCTGCTGAAAGAAGAAGGCAGCGAGAGGAAGAGGAACTCGAGCTTGTGAAACAGCGGAGCCTCGAGGAGCGGCATGTTGACGACTTAGTGCGTCCAGCTGGCGAGGAAGACGAGCTTCCCGAAGAAGTGGCTCCTCATGTGGAGGAGGAAGATGAGGTCCCTGGAGAGGACACAGCAGAGCTAGAGCAAGTCCAAGCGGACTTCGCAGAGATCGCAGGTGGCGATAAAGGTGAGATCTTCAATCTCGCAGTTACTTATAGAGATGTAATTGTGGGTGCGTTAAAGCACGGTGTGTCAAAGCCTGACATTCGCCGTTGGTTGGTAAGCAAATGCGGAGAACCCTCAGGTAATTATTTTGAGTGATATGCGCATACTAGGCTTTAGTCACTTGAGGCAAAATCATGACTGGTTTACTCGCGTCCCAGGTCACGCTTCTCTTAAAGATTTGCTTAGTGAGGATACACTGATAGGGCACGGTTCCACGTCCCTAGTGTATGATGAGGATACCTCAATCCCACCTTCGCGTGGAGGTGCTTATTCTTAGCTTTAGTAAAGATAGTGAAATAACTTATAACACAAGTTACCTCATATTATCGCATTCGGTATCGCAGGTCATGCTGAGGAGCCTGAGCTGGAGCAGAGAAGTCAGCCTTCTGCATCCCATGTTCCAATTTCGAGCTCCCATACCGAGAAGCCCGTCGCAGCTGCTGGACACGTGAGTGAGCGTCTCGAGGATGTCATCGAACTTTCCGATGATGTCGAAGCTGATGCTGTGCCGATGGACGAAGGTGTCCGTACTGGCGGTGAGGAAGAAAGGACAAGTGATGCTAATATTTTCGCATCTGGGAGTGTCCGTCCAGCGACTTCGGCTGTCCCCTCGCCTCCGGCGATGACTGAACCGGAAGCACCTATTCCTGCGTGGAGTATTTGGGGCTCGCAGGTTGGGAATGTAGTCGCAGCTGGTGCGGCCTACACTCTTCCTCCTAACTATGAGAGTTTGGAGCTCGCAGCTGATAGGAGAGCCATGGAGCGAGGGCAGTCTTCGAACAACCCGGTGGCTCGCATTCCCTCTATTCATGAAATTCTGGAAGGCACTGGTAAGCAGAGATTTTACCATTCGCACGTCACATTATTTGCTTGCGAGTTTTGACATCATGACTTGTTTTTGATGTCTCAGGTTTGAAGCAAACCGATGTAGACTGGGTGGTTCGGATGCGCCTCAGATACCCCCGATCGTTTGTGAGGTGTCTGGAGGTTAGTCCTTTTGACAGGAGGCTATTCCTTACTGAAGCCATCTGGATACTAGAGCAGCTGTGCGCGGCTACACCTGCGACCATTTCGGCCCAGAGTGCCGAATTGCTGTGTGGCATGTGCCAAAATCTCGTGCTCAAAGTCCAAGGCAGACTTGGTTTCAAATTCCTCAAGGACAGAGTTACACTGATTCGCGCAGCTGTAACTCTGAATCTCGGGCACCAGAATCTCGCAGCTGAGATGCAGAAGGTGGAGCAGCAGAAGCAAAAGGTTGATGAAGCTTTGAAGCTGTATCATGAAATGAATGCCAAGTGCGAGCAACTAAAGCAAGAAGTGCAACAAGTGGAGAGGCTGATCGAGCAGTTCGAGCCCCAGGACTCCTTAGTCAAAAATTTGTTTTGACTTTTCGAATTTTGAAAAGAAAACAGGAAAATGGTTGAGACATTAATGTAATATTTTTGAAACATTAATGTAATGTTGCTAGGGTTTCTCCCCCTTCTTTTTCAACAACAAACAATGAGTTTGCCCGTTTTGCCCCTTTCGGGATTTGATTGGACATTTCTGTGCATATCCAATTATGACATCAGCAATTGATTCTTTGCTTGATTTTCGCGCTAATTTCTCGGCAGATAAGCACGCTTCCGTTGGGAAGTCCATCCGAATCATGACTATCCGTCATTTATTAGGATACGCAACCGAATCGTCGTAGCCTTTAGTAGGGTAATTGATTGTTACCGCTTTTCAAGGCGTAAGTGATTGAACTTACCCTCTTTTTTGAATTTTGCTGACTCATCTTAGGCGACCGAAGAGTCTCCACAGGGCCTATATAAACCCTGTCTTTGCCATTTGGGTTCTTCTATCCCAAACATGTGCTTTGCCGTGAGTCCTTGCGACTGCTGGCTTCAACGCTTGCTTTTCGTTGATTCATGGCAACTTCAAGTTTTGAATCCTGAGTTTGCGCTTTGTGCTATAGAAATAGTTTCCAAGATCCACTTTATGAGGCTCATTGCTGTTTATAACCGTCATAAAGAGGATGCAGATAATACCTCATGTGTGTTCGAAGAAATTTCTTCGTGTATTATGTGTGCAGGTCATGTTTCCGGCCGCCTCGTGGCGAGGTGCAGCGCCGTAGTGACCGTGCTACCGTCTCGTAATGAACGGCGGAATTCTCCTCCAGCATCTCCGGAGAAGAATCCGTTGCCCTCACATTTGTGAGGTCGGGGTGCTCGTCAATGCCCTTGTCCAACATGACAAGGAATCCATCACCAGAGGAATGACTGCTTCGCCTGTTGCGCGGAGTATCCTCTGTCGGCACAGGAAGCTCCTCCGGCGCCTATCTTGGTCAGACAGAGGCTTTTGTCATTCCTTGGGGTCTTGGGCGCATCGTATCCCTGACCTTGCTGCTAGGGATGTGGCGAATGACAAGTTGATCTCTTCGCGACAGCATCCCTTTTGCTATAGATCTTTGGCCTCAGATCTGCGTACTGTGCTGCCGGTGTCAAGACCGGTGGATTCTCTCTTTTCTTAGTCGAGAGTTCCCTTGGCGCATTTCTGGCTTACCAGCCATTTTTCGAATGTATTGTAAGCCATGTTGGCTGTGTAGTTAGATGCGAGCTTTTCGCTTGTAAGCTGCTATCTAGATAGATAAATTGTAAGTCATTTGACTCATAATGATAAATAGTATTTGTATCATCTGTTCTTTGCAACAAAATACAATTTTGCATGCGTTTCGGCTTGTTTTGCCTTGCATAATGACATGTAATGATTTCACATATGCGATGTCAATTTACAGATATTTCGCTAGATCATTCGAGATCGTTATTTCGCAGCTGTGCCATCTTGACGGATGGGCTCGTAATTGGTCGTTGTAAATCGTATGAGATCACGTTCACAACGTTGCCATCGTTCCGGATAATTTTCCAGAGATCAATCAAGATCGTTGAGCTGTGCAAATTGCTATCATAGAAGATAGGCTTTGTTTGAGATCGTTTCTCGCATAAACTGCTATCACAGCAGACAGATCCTTAGAAGATCTAATAAGATGACTCTGCACTCGTGTTGCCATCATATCAGACGGGTTTGGATAATTAACCAAAATTGCTATCGTAACAGATAGGCTTGAGAAGATCATTATAAGATCGCATCTGTATGGCCCGCTATCTCAAGAGATAGGCGTTAGATGATCGATTGAGATCGTTTTTGTATTTCGCTGCTATCGCAAAAGATAGACTTTGGATGATCATGTAAGATCGTGTTTTCGTTTGGGTGCTATCGCAAGAGATAGGCTTTAATGATCACTTAAGATCGTATTTGTATTTGATTGCTACCATGAGAGATAGGCTTTAGATGATCACTTAAGATCGCATTTGCGTTTGGCTGCTATCGCAAGAGATAGGCTTTAATGATCACTTAAGATCGCATTCGCATTTGGCTGCTATCGCAAGAGATAGGCTTTAATGATCACTTAAGATCGCATTTGCATGTGATTGCTACCATGAGAGATAGGCTTTAGATGATCACTTAAGATCGCATTTGCGTTTGGCTGCTATCGTAAGAGATAGGCTTTAATGATCACTTAAGATCGCATTCGCGTGTAACTGCTATCGTAAGAGATAGGCTTTAGATGATCGATTAAGATCACATTTGTAGTGGCTGCCATCGTAGGAGATGGGCTTTAGATGATCACTTAAGATCGCGTTCGCGTGTAGCTGCTATCGTAAGAGATAGGCTTTAGATGATCGATTAAGATCACATTTGTATTGGCTGCCATCGTAGGAGATGGGCTTTAGATGATCACTTAAGATCGCATTTGTATTTAGTTGCTATCGTAAGAGATAGGCTTTAGATGATCGATTAAGATCACATTTGTAGTGGCTGCCATCGTAGGAGATGGGCTTTAGATGATCAATTAAGATCGCGTTTGTGTTTGGCTGCTATCGTAAAAGATAGGCTTTAGATGATCGATTGAGATCGCGTTTGCTATCATATGAGATAGGCTTTGATGATCAATTAAGATCGCGTTCGCTATCGTAAGAGATAGGCTTTGATGATCATTTAAGATCGCGTTCGCTATCGTAAGAGATAGGCTTTGATGATCAGTCAAGATCGCGTTCGCTATCGTAAGGGATAGGCTTTGATGATCAGTTAAGATCGCGTTCGCTATCGTAAGGGATAGGCTTTGATGATCATTTAAGATCGTGTTTACATTTGTTACTATTGAAGCGAATAAATCATTGTTAACAGTTGTAACAAATTAGATAAGCGATATAAACAGCTAATAAATGTGAACTTCTCATTTGGGAGAATTCTTTTATTATGACATTCTCATATGGGAGAGATAGGATTACAATCCTCTCATATGGGAGAGGAGATTGCGAATATCGTAGCCACATGAGACATTAAGCAACGTTATCATAAAACGTATGAAATAAGAGAAGTCAGGGATAGTACTTCTTGATCCAGCGCATGTTGACTGAGCTTGGAGTTGAGGTTGTGCCGTGCAACCTTCGTATGCTGCAGTAGCCGCTATCGAAGACTTCTGTGACTTCGAAGGGTCCCTCCCAATTAGCTGCGAACTTCGGGTGGGTTGCCTCTCGCATGCAGTGATCAGATGCGCGCAGGACCAGGTCGCCAACTGCGAAATCCCGTCGCTGGACTGTCTTGTTATAGGCGCGAGCGATTCTCTCTTGGTACCGCTTGTTAGTCCTTTTGGCTTGTTCTCGCTTTTCTTCCAGCAAGACTAAATCATGATCGCGTTGATTTTCATAGAGTGCGTGGAAGGCCAGCCTTGCCGAATTGACTCTGACCTCCGCAGGTACCACAGCTTCGGCCCCATAACATAGTAGAAATGGCGAGGCCCCTGTAGGTGTCCTTGGAGAAGTTCTGTAGGCCCACAGAGCTATGTTAAGGGAGTCGGCCCACTTCTTGTGGTCATCTGCGACCATCTTGCTCAGAATTCGCAACAGCGTTTTGTTAGTCGCTTCGGCTTGTCCATTTCCCTTTGGATAATAGGGGGTGGAGCATATTTGCCTGATATTGTACTCCGCGAGTTTGGTAGCTACCTGACGATTAACAAAAGGAGTACCGTTATCTGAAAGAATAGTATTTGGGATTCCGAACCTGCATACGATGTTTTCCTGGATGAAGTTAACCACAGCCAGCGCGTTTGCCGTCTTCAGTGGTATTGCTTCCACCCATTTGGTGAACAGTTCGGTTGCAGTGAGAATGAAATGGTTCCCATGTGACGTTGGTCGGATGGGGCCAATGAAGTCCAGAGCCCATGTATGAAATGGCCATGGCGTCCCTAATGCATGTAGATCCACGGCAGGAGCGTGCACTAGGTTCCCTTTGAATTGGCATTCTTGGCAGCGTCGCACCTTGGTGCGGCAATCGACTTCCATCGTGGGCCAGAAGTATCCGATTGAGAGGAGTTGTCTGCATAATTTCGCACCTCCCTGGTGTTCCACCTGATGGGAGAGGTCCATGACTTCTTGTGCTTCCCTATCGTCTAGGCATCGCAGCAAGTTGCCTTCGTGACCTTTTCGCCAAAGCAGATTTTCTTGAACCACATATCGAGAAGCTTTCCTCTTCAATTTGTCTGCCTCTTTTCTCGATTCGGGTGCAGTGCCCTTGGTGAGGAATTCAAACAATGGCTTTCTCCAGTCTGTGTCGTCGTCGATTAGAGCGACAAGTAGAGAATCTTTGATTAGTGCGCAACTTTCGCACTTCCCTTGTATCAGGGCTGCGGCTGTAGACATGCTTGGCCAATGGATGCCATATCTCTGAGCTTTCCTGTAGATTGACACCTCGCTTTCTCCGCAAGCGTGTTGGTGAATCTTTTCTAACAGCTGTTGTCCCTCTTGCTCGGAGACGCAACGCATGAGTATTCCTCCAGGACCCTTGTAGTAAAGGGTGTTGTCGTGGATGCAGTATCCTTTCGTGAGTACCCAGCTTTCGCTACTGGTGCCTTTCGCAATAGCTTGCAAGATTGCTTTTCGCCAGTCTGCGTCATCCATGTGTTCATCGTCGCACGCATCTTCTGTTAATGCCGACGATGTTCGCACTTCGATGGAAATCCTTGCGGGGCATTTGTCTATGCTGACCTTAGATCCCAGAGTTGCTAAGGCGTCTGCATGCCTGTTGTCCGCTCGGGGTTTGTGCTCGTATTTCACGTCGCAGAATTGCTGCATCAGCTTTTGCACTAGGGTGCGGTATGGCAGGAGGTTGATCTCCTTTAAACCATATTCGCCCGAGGCCTGTTTAACAATCAGTTTGGAATCTCCCATGACTGTTAAGTTGCTCACTTCCAAAGCTTTCGCCGCACGGAGTCCCGCGATCAGAGCCTCGTATTCTGCCTCGTTGTTCGTGACTGCGAAGTTGAGTTTTGCGGACATCTGTATGACTTCCCCGTCCGGCTTTGTCAAGACTATCCCAATGCCTCCACCTTTTCTGGTTGACGAACCATCGAAGTGGAGGGTCCAATAGGGCACGTCGATCGCGTAGATTTCAGGGCCTTCGAGTTCTTCCTCGATCACAGGTTCGTGACTGTTGTCAGGAAACTGTGCCAACAGATCTGCTACCGCCTGCGACTTGATCGCTCTTGGTTTCACGCATGTGATATCGTATTGAGAGATGGTCATGTACCATTTCGCCAATCTCCCGCCCGGAGTAGTGTGAGTTAGCAGGTATCTTATGGGGTCGCTTTTGGTGACCACCACTACTTTGTGCGATGCAAAATAGTGTCTCAACTTCTCTATTACGAAGAATAAAGCAAGGCAATGACGTTCGATGTCCGTGTACCTTGATTCAGCAGGCTGCACAATGCGAGAGATGTAATAGATAGGCCTCTCTTGTCCCTCATAGATCTGAGCCAAGAGCGCTCCTATAGATTTCCTTGTCGATGTAAGGTATAGCAGAAGCGGCGATCCCAGTTGAGGCGCGATCATTATCTTTGGGGATGTGAGTAGCTCCTTTAGCTTTTCGAATGCGGCTTCGTGATCAGGAGCCCAGTTGTACACGGCGTCCTTCTTGAGGAGAGTGCTGAAGCAGCATGTGATTTCAGCGATTGCTGGGATGAATCTCCGCAGATATGACAATTTTCCCAAGAATGTTTTCAAGGTACTTTGGTCTTGAGGTGGCGTCATGCTGGTGATGGCTGACACTTTCGCAGGGTCAGGCTCGATCCCTTGGCGATGGACTACGCATCCCAGAAACTTCCCCGAAGTCACGCCGAATGCGCATTTCATGGGGTTCATTTTCAGTTGAAAGCTCCTGCATCTGTTGAATACCTTTCGCAGGTCTGCAAGGTGATCTGCTTCATGCCTGGATTTGACTACCAGGTCATCCACATAGAATTCCACTTCTTTGTGCATCATGTCGTAGAATAGGGCCATCATGGCCCGCTGATAGGTTGCGCCTGCATTCTTAAGACCGAATGGCATTACCGTATAGTTGAATACCCCCACGGGAGTGATGAATGCAGTTTTCCTTGCATCTTCGGAATCCATCTTGATTTGATTGTACCCGCTGAAGCCGTCCATGAAACTGAACATGCGATGGCCTGCTGTTGAATCAATGAGCAAATCGATGTTAGGCAGTGGGAAATCGTCCTTAGGACAGAAGCGATTAAGATCTCGGAAGTCCACGCAGATGCGGAGCTGTCCGTTCTTCTTCACCACTGGCACGATGTTGGCCAACCATGTGGGATGGTGATTGGGCTCTATGAACTTGGCATCTAGGAGTTTGACAATCTCCTGTTTGATCTTCACGTTGAGCTCTGGCCTAAAGCTTCTGGTGCTTTGCTTGACCGGTTTAGACCCTGGGATGATGTCTAAACGGTGCATGGTGATGCTCGTGTCCAGACCCGGCATCTCGTCGTATTCCCATGCGAACACGTCCTTGTATTCAGTTAGGAGCTGCAGCAGTCCTTGTTCCTCTTCGCTTGTGAGGTCCGCACTCAGGAAGACTGGTCTTTTCTTTTCCTCGTTCGGGCTGAGGAACACTTCCTTAAGCTCTTGCTTTTGTGGTCTTGGCCTGTCTTCCATGCATTCGGGGGCTTCTTTAAGTTTCTCCTCTGGAGTGCCCTGTGTTGGCTCTTCTGTGAGCGCAACTTGCTCGATTTGATTGATTTGCCCAGGGACGTCCCCATGCCCGTGTGAGGACGTCCCCGCGCACCTTCATATGCGATAGCATTTCTTCCCGTTGGCGTAGAAGCTCTCTATCTCCTTGCCCTCGGGGTCGTGCTTTGCGATCCTCTTCAGAGTGTAGACACTCTTGCGATGATATGCGATGCGCGGCGCCTCTTCGTGGGTAGGCGGCTTTTCTTCGGTGTCTCCCCTTGTCACCATCACGCCTGCAGGTGAGTGGTCCTTGATGTCCTCCCAGAGAGGTAAAGGAGTAGGGTTGAATGGTCCGGGTGTTTGCTCGTCCGCCATCTCGGTGAACCACACCGCCTCGCTGAGATGTGCTTCGTCCAAGTTGAACGGGTTAGTTGAGGCCGGTATCTCGACAATCCTGTCGTTCCAGATAGCTTTCATCACTTGGTGAGCCGTTGAAGGGATTGCGTCAAAGCGATGAATCCAGGCCCGACCTATGATCATGTGGTATGTGGTGTTCGCGTCTATGACATAGAACTTCGCCGAGCACTTGATTTTGCCGATCTGAACGCCCAGGCGGATCCACCCGATCGTCATTCTGGAATCGCTTCCGAATCCCACCAGCGGGGATGGACGCTTGACTACCTTGTGCTCGGGGATCCCTGCTAGCTTCAGTGTGTGGAGTGGAACAACATTGACCGCTGCTCCTCCATCGACGAATGCTCGCTTGAATTCGACGCCGTTGATGATGGCGGTCACGTACAGGGGCCTCTGGTGGCTCGCATCTGTCTTTTTATCGCTGGCAGAAAAGGTCATAATCTTTTCTGTGGAACGGGACGCCCTGACGACTTTCCCGTTGGAGACCACGAGGTCCTCCTCGTAGTCCTCTGCTACCCTTAAGATTGCTTTTGTCATGTCCGCTCGACATTTTTCGGAGAAGTTCATCTCGTTGAAGAATCTGTCGAAGCCGTGCGACCCTTTCATGCAGTCGGCACGCTCATCTTCCGCGTCCATGCTGTAGTCTTCATCTTCATGGACTTCAGCAACGATGGGCAGACCATCCTCTGCGACTTCTTCCAAGTCAACTATCGAGATCATGGCGACTTCTTTGCCTTTTGAGCCCGAATCTGTATGGGCAGGCAGCGGGTTGTTGCGCACATCCTTCCGATGGTCGCTGACGATGAGTTCGCCGCTCTTCATCTTCTGATCGAGTGCGAATCTGAGCTTCTTGCACTCGGCTGTGGGGTGCATGACCTTGCCGTGGTATTCGCACCACTTAGGGTCCCTCGTCATCTCCCTGGAGGGTGCTTTCTCGAGCGGTGGGAGGACGCCGTCCTTACGCCACTGTCTGCAGAGATCGCTTGCCTCCTCCACCGAGCATGGCAGGGGCGGTGCGTCGAAGTTTGTAACTTTTGCTTGCTTCTGGGGCGAAACTGCATTGACCTCAGCTTCGCGTCCTCGCTTGTAGCCGAATCTGCCGATCTTGTAGGTGGTGCCGCTCGCAGGTCGTTCTGGAGCGCTCTTCTTTCTCTGTCTCTCGACGATGGGCTCGATGTTCATCGTGCACTCGATGAGCTTTGAAAACGTGGGTGTTTGCAAATTGATCAGCATGCTCTTGTACTCATCTCGCATGCACTGCAGGCATATCTCTACGAGCCGGCTTTCGAGCATGGGATCCTTGCACTCCAAGGATTTCGCTCTGAATTTCTTGATGAAAGTGATTCCATCTTCCTCGCGTTTCTGATACATCCGCGAGAGGTGGATCATCGTCACCTTCTCTTCCATCTGGAAGAACTTGGTGTAGAACTTCTGGACCATGTCGTCCCAAGTCTTCACAGATCCGGGCTCCAACGTCCGGTACCATTTGTATGCTACATTCCCAAGAGTCTTTGGGAACTCTCGCATCAGCAGTTTGGGATCAGCTCCGTATGGACCCATGACATCGATGAAACGCATGACATGCTCATGAGCATTTCCATTGACGTCTTCGAACTTGTCCCATTTGGGAGCCTTGTACCCTGCCGGGTTAGGCATGAGATAGATCTCTCGTGGAATGGGTGGATCGTTGTCTAGCTTCGGGATGATGGTATCCGCGAGCGATTGATGAGCCAAGATGGAGTCCACGCGCTTCTGCAAAGACGTCATGCATTCTGGAATGCTTCCCTCGGTAGTTGACGGAGGGGTTGCCGTAGGTGGTGGCGACACATATGCTGTCGGAGGATTGGGAGTGTATTGGCTACCCGCGTTTCCCCATATGGTCGCCGGTGGAGGTAGAGTGTACTGCAAAGTTGGGTTAGACGCCAAAGCCGTGGGCTGAGAGGCGTGAGCGGCAGGGGGTAGCATTTGCGCTGTTGATCCTTGGATCGAAGGCAGCTGCGCAGCTGACGGTGGAGTTTGCAGATGAGGGTTGGGAGGCGTGGCCGATACTCCCAATCCTGGAGCAGTAGGGGTTCCTCCTCCCTGAGGGGTGGCGGTACCTGGTGGAGGATTTGGCGCAAGGGTGCCCAGAACGGCCAAGATCCGCTCCAACTGCGCAGATTGAGACTTGAGAGCTTTTGCCTGACTTTGGACAGTGGCGTCCAAAGACTCCAAAGTTGGTGCCTCGCCGGGAGTCGTCGGAGTACGGCGGACTTCGTCTCCCGAGGGAGTTTCGGTGGAAGGCGACCGGTTGCTGACATCATCCTCCTGAGACATGGTTGCTTTTGCTGGTAAGTTTCACGTCGGGTTCACCAAAATGTGCACAAGAGATTCCGGCAGGGAGATCTCCGTGTACACCGTACGTAGTGGATCAGGGATCGCACAGGAAGAATAGGGGTGTGTGTAGGGAGAGAGCAAGTCAGTAGCAATGTCTGAGAGAGAGACAGAGGTTTGGCAGAGCTTCCGCGTATGGCAGTGTGTCCCCCTTTGTATGGAAAGGTTAACGATGTATATATACTGGAGAACGTGACCGTTGTAGTGTGGTTAATGCGCCCATTGATGGCGGCTTAATTAGCTTAACCATAACGGCACGTTCGTCCGAGTATATAGGGACCGTTACAGCACGTGGTGCGCGAATACCGGAACCGTTACGAGGTTGACCGGGTTTGACCGGATTGACCGGGTTTGACCGGATTGACCGGGTCTAGGGAGCTCGTGCCATAGATCTCTCAAAACAGTTACTAAAGGTCGCGCGCGGGCTTGGCTCGCACGCGACAGGGCTTACTCTAGCCTCCAGACCACAAAGTCCCTACAAGTCCCGTGCAGTGGTATGCGAGGGCTCTGTCTCGCAGCCCCCACATGGATCAGCGCGGCTGGTGATCCAGTGTGTATGGAGCACAATATGGTGTGCTGGATGGTTGCCACGTGGCCTAGATCTGCCATGTCATAAAGCAGTATCTACACCGCCCAAGCTTGGCCGCCCTAAGGGGCCGGGCGGCCCTAACCCGCGGGCCTAGCTTGCGGGTTTTGGGCCGGGCCGGCCCTAGGGCCTTGTGGTTCACTTTAATGGGCCCGGGCAATTGGATTGTTGGGCCCATGGACCGTTTTAACCGTGAAATCCTAAAATCAATTAAAATTGACCAAGCGCGTTAAAATTGGATTTTAACTGTTTATGTGCAAATCGCATGGTGATTGGATATGGCCTTAGGATGTGGTTTGATGTGGATGTTTAATTTTGTGGTTTGGTTTTACGGCCTGCGAGCTGATCAATTAATTGTAATAATTAATTAGGGTTTTATGGCCTGCGTGCCATTTTTTTTCTCAACTTGTGAGATTTATTTTATTTAGTATAGATATTAGCTAGTGCTAGATAAAGTAGATTGTTAGCCAAGATTGGAGAAAAGGAAGCCCAAAGCCAAAGAAGCCACAAAAGATGGAGCATGGAGCATTCCACATGACTATGAAGGATGGACCAAAAGATCAAGACGCATGGAGATGTGTTTGCTTAGGTTTCATAGATAATTCCATTGGCTTGGAATTATCTTAGTCTAGAAAAGGCCATATCCACATCACGTTTAATTTCTGTTATGTGGTTGTTTATTTATTGTCTTATTATTTGTGTGGTTGGTGTATGGATGATGCATGCAATTAGGATAATAAGATAATTATACAACCCGGATCTATTATTTGGAGTTGTGCCCAAACTCAAATAGATAGATTAGTTGATATTGATCAACAAAAACAATTAAAAATTGAATTTAAAATCCCTCAAATTTTAAATATTGTATTCTTGCCTTCTCGTTATTTAAACACTCATTATCATCATTATTTATCAAGTTCGTGCGTGCCAAAGCATGGCGACTTGGTTCATAATGATGGAATGCGATGGCACGTAACAATGTGCAATTGTTTAGATAAGAGGTTGAACACAACTAGGCTATTAATTTGATTAAGAAACCTAGAGGCAATCAATTGGGATTATCCATATGGATGGATAAATAAGGAGTTATTTGCCTGATTGAACCAAGAGTTGCATATGGGATGCAATTGGAATTGTTCCTACCTAAAGTAGTCAAATTATGGGTGACTTGCCAAAGCAAGCTCATAAGGAGATGAAAGATGGATCTTGGCCCACTAGAAAATATAATGATATTTTCCGCATTAATATCTTGAGGGTTATTAATCCGTAGAAAAATAGTGGGAGCTATATTTAATAAACTAGCCATTATTAAATATAGTCAAAAATTCACAAATACTAAAACTTGCGTATTTTCCTTTTTGTAGAATACCAAATGGCAAACAACTCATCGAGTTCACAACATTCCCTACGATCTGTCCTTGAGAAGGACAAGCTCTCTGGAACCAACTTTCTTGATTGGTACAGAAACTTGAGAATTGTTCTCAAGCAAGAGAAGAAATTGTACGCAATAGAGGAGCATGTTCCAGAAGGTCCAGAGAACCATACACCTGCTGCCTTAAAGGCGTATCAAAAGCGTGTTGATGACGCTAATGATGCGGCCTGCCTAATGCTTTGCACCATGACTTCTGAGCTTCAAAAGCAACACGAAAACATGAATGCTGTCGATATGATCGAACATCTAAAGCAGCTCTTCCAAGAGCAGGCGAGGGTAGAGAGGTATGAGGTCTCAAAGGCACTTTTCAAATGTCATCTGGCAGAAGGGAACCCGGTGGGACCCCATGTACTCCGAATGATTGGGTACTTAGAGAATCTCGCCCGGCTTGGGTTCCCGGTTGGCCAAGAGTTGGCAACCGATCTCGTGTTGCAATCGTTGCCCGAGAGTTATGGACAGTTCATTATGAACTATAACATGAACGAGATCGTTAAACCACTGCCAGATTTGCTCAACATGTTGAGGACGGCTGAACAGAGCATCAACCAGGGTAAGGGCAAGGCCATAATGATGGTACAGAAAGGAAAGGGCAAAAGGTTTGCCTCTTCCTCCAAGGGCAAAGGCAAGTCAGTTTCCAAGTCCAAGGAACAAGCCCTTAAGCCTGTTGGTGGCATTGCCAAGGTCGTGACTAAGGGTGAGTGTCACTACTGCAGTCAGCCTGGACACTGGAGGAGGAACTGCCCAAAATATCTGGAGGACAAGAGGCTTGGAATAGTGATTCCACCACCACCAGGTATTTTTGTTGTAGATGTCAATTTAACTGTCTCTACATCATGGGTATTAGATACTGGATGTGGATCTCATATTTGTCGAAATATGCAGGATCTAAAGAGAAGTAAAAGATTGGCTAAAGGGGAGGTAGATCTGCGCGTTGGGAATGGAGCAAAGGTTGCTGCGTTGGCCATAGGCGTGTGCGAGCTATCTCTTCCTTCAGGATTAGTTTTAGAATTAAATAATTGCTATTTTGTGCCTGCTATGAGCAGAAACATTATTTCTATTTCTTGTTTGGACAAGGAAGGTTTTATTATTTCAATAAAGAACAATTGTTGTTCCTTTTATTTGAATAATATTCACTATTTTAGTGCGCAATTATTTAATGGACTTTATGTCCTTGATCTAAGCAATCCTGTCTACAACATTAATACCAAGCGGATTAAAATAAATAATTTAAATCCTGCTTATTTATGGCATTGTCGTTTAGGCCACATAAATGAGAAACGTGTATCTAGACTCCATAAGGATGGATTACTAGACTCATTTTATTTTGAATCATATGAGACATGTGAGGCTTGTTTATTGGGAAAAATGACAAAGTCCCCTTTCAATAAGAAAGGTGAGAGGACTAGTGAGCGATTGGCGCTCATACATACCGATGTGTGTGGGTCATTTGCCACGCCTGCCAGGGGTGGTTATGTCTACTTCATTACATTTACTGATGATTACAGTAGATATGGATTTGTGTACCTTATGAGGGCAAAATCCGAATCCTTTGAAGTGTTCAAAGAATTCAAGAATGAAGTACAGAAGCAACTTGGCAAAAGTATCAAGGCTCTACGATCGGATCGTGGAGGAGAATACTTGAGCCAAGAGTTTGACGACTATCATAGAGAGTGTGGGATCGTGTCCCAACTCACTCCACCCGGAACGCCACAATGGAATGGCGTGTCCGAGAGGAGGAATCGAACCCTATTGGATATGGTTCGGTCTATGATGTGTCAAACCGATCTTCCATTGTCATTTTGGGGCTACGCTCTATTAAGTGCAGCTTTCACCATTAACCGTGTTCCATCTAAATCAGTCATGAAGACACCATATGAGATGTGGAGTGGGAGGCGTCCCACACTGTCGTTCATGAGGATTTGGGGCTGCGATTTCTATGTAAAACGTTTACAATCAGAAAAGCTAGGGCCTAAATCGGATAAGTGTAAATTTGTGGGGTACCCTAAGGAAACTAAGGGATACTACTTCTACAATCCAACCGAGAACAAAGTGTTTGTTTCTCGGACCGGCGTGTTTCTAGAAAGAGAGTTTGTCTCTAAAGAAGCAAGTGGGAGGAATGTAGAACTTGAAGAAGTTCAAGAACCACAAATCACTAAACCGATTATGGAACAAGAACAGGAATCACAAGCGGTTGTGGAGCCACCTGTTCAGGTAACACAAGAGCTTCGTAGATCTAGTAGAGTGCGCCAGGAACCCGAGAGGTATGGACTTCTCGTAACTGATTCCGGTGACACGATGCTCATAGATGATGAGCCTACTACTGTGCACAAGAGATTCCGGCAGGGAGATCTCCGTGTACACCGTACGTAGTGGATCAGGGATCGCACAGGAAGAATAGGGGTGTGTGTAGGGAGAGAGCAAGTCAGTAGCAATGTCTGAGAGAGAGACAGAGGTTTGGCAGAGCTTCCGCGTATGGCAGTGTGTCCCCCTTTGTATGGAAAGGTTAACGATGTATATATACTGGAGAACGTGACCGTTGTAGTGTGGTTAATGCGCCCATTGATGGCGGCTTAATTAGCTTAACCATAACGGCACGTTCGTCCGAGTATATAGGGACCGTTACAGCACGTGGTGCGCGAATACCGGAACCGTTACGAGGTTGACCGGGTTTGACCGGATTGACCGGGTTTGACCGGATTGACCGGGTCTAGGGAGCTCGTGCCATAGATCTCTCAAAACAGTTACTAAAGGTCGCGCGCGGGCTTGGCTCGCACGCGACAGGGCTTACTCTAGCCTCCAGACCACAAAGTCCCTACAAGTCCCGTGCAGTGGTATGCGAGGGCTCTGTCTCGCAGCCCCCACATGGATCAGCGCGGCTGGTGATCCAGTGTGTATGGAGCACAATATGGTGTGCTGGATGGTTGCCACGTGGCCTAGATCTGCCATGTCATAAAGCAGTATCTACATTAGCCCCCTTTCTGCGCGTGAAGGCTTGTAGCTGTATAGGCTTCCATGCGCGGAAACCAACATGCGCGTCGTCGTCACGCACCAATTCAAATACGGGTAAGTTCAGCCCCCGTGCGTGTCATTATGACCTAAAACCCCTAGAGTCGTGCCGTCTGACCTTTAGGGTTTTAGGCGTGACGTCAGCCCGTCCTGTGATTGCGCGACACGACGGTGACGGTTGCGATTCGACTACTGAAGGGACGCAACCCTTCATTCTTCTGGATAAATACCTTGTATCCCATCATTGCAAAGCATTGCTTCTTTCTCTTAAAGTGAATGGTACCCGGAGATCTTCGGGAGCAGATCCAAATAATCAATCATCAGTTCAAGACTGCAAATCGTATTCTTCAATTGTGCATCTCCAAGCAGGCTTCAAGGAAACAAGGTTGGCCTCGTTTACTTTTGATTTAAACTACCAGTGTTTGCCTTGAACTGCGTTGAATCTGTAAACCCATGAAATCTGTGAAGAGGCTTTGATCTTTAAACCTGCTTCGTTTTTAATCTTTCAACAATATTGGGTCTTGCAAATCCCCAATTTCTAAAATCGGCACCGGAACTGTCTGCTTTCCTTTGCATAGATCTCGAATTCCAAAATTCAAACTGAAGTGTGGTATTTCTCCCCCCCCTTTTTTTTGCCCTTTCGCAGGAATGGCCAAAACAAGAGTAACCAGACCCGTCAAGGAAGATGAAGAGATGCCGGAGCTTCCGCAGGCTCTGTGGCGAAAAGCCCCCTTTCTGGGTGGGAAAGATTTTTACCACGCGAGGGTGAAGGCGAAGAGGATGCCTGATCCTGTTCCCATTGAGCAGTTGTTAACGCTGACTCGCCCAGTTAACTCAGCCTTGCTCGAGTTAGTTGGCTCCGAGGATGTGGTTCGATTGGGAATCGAGAATGGGCACTTCCCATACACTGCAATTTCTACTCAGGCGTTTGTCCAGAAGTTGGACTATATGGATGAGTGGACTGACCACGTGTTGGGTAATTACGCCGAAACTCTCGATAAAGCCGGCATTTTCTTCGCTGTCCGTGCTATGAAGGGTGCTGCCGTGAAGCTGGATCAGTCCATGCTTCTAGACCTTCTGTCCCGCTATTCGCCTGCGACTCACACGTTTCACTTTGCTGAGTTCGAGGCTGCCCCCACGCTCGAGGACGTTCAAATGCTGTATGAGCTTTCCCCCATGGGCGAGGTGGACCCCTTGAGTCACTTGAGAACACCTGCGGAATTGGCCTTGTACGCGCAGATGGAGGAGTGCCTAGCAGAGGTAAAGAAAATCTCCACTCGGTGGACCAGTACGAAACCTCTTCCGAACTGGCAGCTAGTGGATACGTCTGCGAAGAATACCTGGAACAAGTGGTTGCAGTACTTCTTCCGAGACTATGCAAACAGCAGCATCACTAAGAAGCTTTTGAGCGAGGACCCGGAGGCCGAGAATTATGTAGAGGGCAAGGGTTATCATTTGACCCTTTGCGCCTTTCTCTGCGCTTGGCTGTCGAGGTATCTGATTGATGGTCACCCCCATGACGGGGTCTTCTACTATGTGCTGCCACTTGCGGTGAGGCTCGCTCTTGGCCAGAGGGTCGCACTTGGACCCTTGGTCTTGGGCACGTTATATTATAGGCTGGACCAGCTGGTTCTGGCGATGAGGGAATCGCGCGGCCGTCTCGATGTTCTGACCTTTGTCAATATCAGCTTTTTGACAATGTGGGTTTTCGAGCGCTGGCCGTCTTATGCTCCAACTCCCCTCCCACTTGAGAAGTGGTGTCCCCCAGGCGAGACGGAAGCGTTCAACAGCGGGAGAGCTGCGAGATGGTTTGGAGCAAGCAACACCAAGTGTAATTGGAGCTTGATATGCGACAAACGAAGGGAGTTCACTGCCAGGCCCTACGCCACACGTGTCGAGAATGTGCGGTGGTTTCCAAAGCTATATCCTTCCAAAGGCATGGTCTTGTCAGAAGACCTTCTTTTTGAAAAGGGGCCGCATTTCCACGAGCGCTATCGTGAGTTCTTTTGCTGGTGTCTGCGAGGTTCTCTTCCTGCACTTGCAGAGCACATTCGTGAGCTCGCGCCACGGTATGAAAGGCTTACAGTGGATGTTGACCCCACTCGGGTCTCGCCTCAGTTTGGTTTCGATGCGGTGGCCCCATCAATCTGGCCCCAGTCTATCGTCAGAGGGTGCTACAAGCGCTTGCTGACAAAGGAGTGCAAGACGGTCCTCATGAGCAATCTTCCCTTCGAGCAGCCTGCGGGAACTCGCAAGGGTGGTTGTTCCCAGAACTGGATCGCATACTGGATTGCCCAGCAGACGAGGATGGAGACGGAGGCGGCGGCGCAGCCAGGAAGGGCCCCCTTGATCAAGAGAAACTCTTTTCCGTTTCGCCCCAATTGCAGTTTGAGCGAGTCTGAGTACGGTTGCTACTCGTTGTTGGACCGCGAGAATCATTTGTGCCCCGATTTCATTCTGAAGGAGCAGGTCAATGCAATCAAGAAGGGTGACACGCAGGTCATCAAATATAGCAAGGCATTTGCTGAGGTAAGCAGTTTCCTTGTGTGCTTTGAGCTCTTTGATTTGCTTGCACTGATGCTTTTTGTTCTGTATTGTCTAGTGTCATGTGCGGAGGTTCGCAGCTGGTGACCGTTCCAAATCGCTGGTGGATACCATTGTTGCCACCAGAAGGAGGGGGGAGTCGTATCGGCTAGCATGGAGGATGGATGCCGAGGTCGAAACAAAAGTTCGCGGGGTCATGAACACCTTTGCTGACTCGCTGATAGACAACCCTCCGGCTCCGTCTCCTCCTAGAGATGACCCGTCCCCTCCGGCGACTGCGGCGCCGAGAGCGAAGAGACCTAGGCAAAAGGGGATTATGATTTCTTCCCCTAGGAGCGCTCCAGCTTCTCCCCCAGTGAGGTCCCTTTCCATCAAGGACAAAGGCAAGGGTCGTATGCCCAGCAAAGTGCGAAAAGATCTCGCAGTTGAGACTTTCGTTCCATTCAACCAAGAGGAGGAAGAGAGACAGGAGCCCCAGGCAAGTGATGAAGAAGCAACAGTTGTGATGTGCGAGGAAGAATCAGGAGGTACTTCCGTCGCATCTCCTTGCCCTTTATCATGACTTCTGTACAGTTCTTTTCTTTGAACCAATTTTGTATTCGCAGATGATGATGATGAAGCCGTTGGTGGCCTCGTGGCCAAGAGGCAAAAGAGAGATGCCCACTCTGGCGTTTCAGATGATCCCATAAGCGAGGATGTTCTTGCTGAATCCCGGAGGACAGCCGCGGAGGCTGCTGAAAGAAGAAGGCAGCGAGAGGAAGAGGAACTCGAGCTTGTGAAACAGCGGAGCCTCGAGGAGCGGCATGTTGACGACTTAGTGCGTCCAGCTGGCGAGGAAGACGAGCTTCCCGAAGAAGTGGCTCCTCATGTGGAGGAGGAAGATGAGGTCCCTGGAGAGGACACAGCAGAGCTAGAGCAAGTCCAAGCGGACTTCGCAGAGATCGCAGGTGGCGATAAAGGTGAGATCTTCAATCTCGCAGTTACTTATAGAGATGTAATTGTGGGTGCGTTAAAGCACGGTGTGTCAAAGCCTGACATTCGCCGTTGGTTGGTAAGCAAATGCGGAGAACCCTCAGGTAATTATTTTGAGTGATATGCGCATACTAGGCTTTAGTCACTTGAGGCAAAATCATGACTGGTTTACTCGCGTCCCAGGTCACGCTTCTCTTAAAGATTTGCTTAGTGAGGATACACTGATAGGGCACGGTTCCACGTCCCTAGTGTATGATGAGGATACCTCAATCCCACCTTCGCGTGGAGGTGCTTATTCTTAGCTTTAGTAAAGATAGTGAAATAACTTATAACACAAGTTACCTCATATTATCGCATTCGGTATCGCAGGTCATGCTGAGGAGCCTGAGCTGGAGCAGAGAAGTCAGCCTTCTGCATCCCATGTTCCAATTTCGAGCTCCCATACCGAGAAGCCCGTCGCAGCTGCTGGACACGTGAGTGAGCGTCTCGAGGATGTCATCGAACTTTCCGATGATGTCGAAGCTGATGCTGTGCCGATGGACGAAGGTGTCCGTACTGGCGGTGAGGAAGAAAGGACAAGTGATGCTAATATTTTCGCATCTGGGAGTGTCCGTCCAGCGACTTCGGCTGTCCCCTCGCCTCCGGCGATGACTGAACCGGAAGCACCTATTCCTGCGTGGAGTATTTGGGGCTCGCAGGTTGGGAATGTAGTCGCAGCTGGTGCGGCCTACACTCTTCCTCCTAACTATGAGAGTTTGGAGCTCGCAGCTGATAGGAGAGCCATGGAGCGAGGGCAGTCTTCGAACAACCCGGTGGCTCGCATTCCCTCTATTCATGAAATTCTGGAAGGCACTGGTAAGCAGAGATTTTACCATTCGCACGTCACATTATTTGCTTGCGAGTTTTGACATCATGACTTGTTTTTGATGTCTCAGGTTTGAAGCAAACCGATGTAGACTGGGTGGTTCGGATGCGCCTCAGATACCCCCGATCGTTTGTGAGGTGTCTGGAGGTTAGTCCTTTTGACAGGAGGCTATTCCTTACTGAAGCCATCTGGATACTAGAGCAGCTGTGCGCGGCTACACCTGCGACCATTTCGGCCCAGAGTGCCGAATTGCTGTGTGGCATGTGCCAAAATCTCGTGCTCAAAGTCCAAGGCAGACTTGGTTTCAAATTCCTCAAGGACAGAGTTACACTGATTCGCGCAGCTGTAACTCTGAATCTCGGGCACCAGAATCTCGCAGCTGAGATGCAGAAGGTGGAGCAGCAGAAGCAAAAGGTTGATGAAGCTTTGAAGCTGTATCATGAAATGAATGCCAAGTGCGAGCAACTAAAGCAAGAAGTGCAACAAGTGGAGAGGCTGATCGAGCAGTTCGAGCCCCAGGACTCCTTAGTCAAAAATTTGTTTTGACTTTTCGAATTTTGAAAAGAAAACAGGAAAATGGTTGAGACATTAATGTAATATTTTTGAAACATTAATGTAATGTTGCTAGGGTTTCTCCCCCTTCTTTTTCAACAACAAACAATGAGTTTGCCCGTTTTGCCCCTTTCGGGATTTGATTGGACATTTCTGTGCATATCCAATTATGACATCAGCAATTGATTCTTTGCTTGATTTTCGCGCTAATTTCTCGGCAGATAAGCACGCTTCCGTTGGGAAGTCCATCCGAATCATGACTATCCGTCATTTATTAGGATACGCAACCGAATCGTCGTAGCCTTTAGTAGGGTAATTGATTGTTACCGCTTTTCAAGGCGTAAGTGATTGAACTTACCCTCTTTTTTGAATTTTGCTGACTCATCTTAGGCGACCGAAGAGTCTCCACAGGGCCTATATAAACCCTGTCTTTGCCATTTGGGTTCTTCTATCCCAAACATGTGCTTTGCCGTGAGTCCTTGCGACTGCTGGCTTCAACGCTTGCTTTTCGTTGATTCATGGCAACTTCAAGTTTTGAATCCTGAGTTTGCGCTTTGTGCTATAGAAATAGTTTCCAAGATCCACTTTATGAGGCTCATTGCTGTTTATAACCGTCATAAAGAGGATGCAGATAATACCTCATGTGTGTTCGAAGAAATTTCTTCGTGTATTATGTGTGCAGGTCATGTTTCCGGCCGCCTCGTGGCGAGGTGCAGCGCCGTAGTGACCGTGCTACCGTCTCGTAATGAACGGCGGAATTCTCCTCCAGCATCTCCGGAGAAGAATCCGTTGCCCTCACATTTGTGAGGTCGGGGTGCTCGTCAATGCCCTTGTCCAACATGACAAGGAATCCATCACCAGAGGAATGACTGCTTCGCCTGTTGCGCGGAGTATCCTCTGTCGGCACAGGAAGCTCCTCCGGCGCCTATCTTGGTCAGACAGAGGCTTTTGTCATTCCTTGGGGTCTTGGGCGCATCGTATCCCTGACCTTGCTGCTAGGGATGTGGCGAATGACAAGTTGATCTCTTCGCGGCAGCATCCCTTTTGCTATAGATCTTTGGCCTCAGATCTGCGTACTGTGCTGCCGGTGTCAAGACCGGTGGATTCTCTCTTTTCTTAGTCGAGAGTTCCCTTGGCGCATTTCTGGCTTACCAGCCATTTTTCGAATGTATTGTAAGCCATGTTGGCTGTGTAGTTAGATGCGAGCTTTTCGTTTGTAAGCTGCTATCTAGATAGATAAATTGTAAGTCATTTGACTCATAATGATAAATAGTATTTGTATCATCTGTTCTTTGCAACAAAATACAATTTCGCATGCGTTTCGGCTTGTTTTGCCTTGCATAATGACATGTAATGATTTCACATATGCGATGTCAATTTACAGATATTTCGCTAGATCATTCGAGATCGTTATTTCGCAGCTGTGCCATCTTGACGGATGGGCTCGTAATTGGTCGTTGTAAATCGTATGAGATCACGTTCACAACGTTGCCATCGTTCCGGATAATTTTCCAGAGATCAATCAAGATCGTTGAGCTGTGCAAATTGCTATCATAGAAGATAGGCTTTGTTTGAGATCGTTTCTCGCATAAACTGCTATCACAGCAGACAGATCCTTAGAAGATCTAATAAGATGACTCTGCACTCGTGTTGCCATCATATCAGACGGGTTTGGATAATTAACCAAAATTGCTATCGTAACAGATAGGCTTGAGAAGATCATTATAAGATCGCATCTGTATGGCCCGCTATCTCAAGAGATAGGCGTTAGATGATCGATTGAGATCGTTTTTGTATTTCGCTGCTATCGCAAAAGATAGACTTTGGATGATCATGTAAGATCGTGTTTTCGTTTGGGTGCTATCGCAAGAGATAGGCTTTAATGATCACTTAAGATCGTATTTGTATTTGATTGCTACCATGAGAGATAGGCTTTAGATGATCACTTAAGATCGCATTTGCGTTTGGCTGCTATCGCAAGAGATAGGCTTTAATGATCACTTAAGATCGCATTCGCATTTGGCTGCTATCGCAAGAGATAGGCTTTAATGATCACTTAAGATCGCATTTGCATGTGATTGCTACCATGAGAGATAGGCTTTAGATGATCACTTAAGATCGCATTTGCGTTTGGCTGCTATCGTAAGAGATAGGCTTTAATGATCACTTAAGATCGCATTCGCGTGTAACTGCTATCGTAAGAGATAGGCTTTAGATGATCGATTAAGATCACATTTGTAGTGGCTGCCATCGTAGGAGATGGGCTTTAGATGATCACTTAAGATCGCGTTCGCGTGTAGCTGCTATCGTAAGAGATAGGCTTTAGATGATTGATTAAGATCACATTTGTATTGGCTGCCATCGTAGGAGATGGGCTTTAGATGATCACTTAAGATCGCATTTGTATTTAGTTGCTATCGTAAGAGATAGGCTTTAGATGATCGATTAAGATCACATTTGTAGTGGCTGCCATCGTAGGAGATGGGCTTTAGATGATCAATTAAGATCGCGTTTGTGTTTGGCTGCTATCGTAAAAGATAGGCTTTAGATGATCGATTGAGATCGCGTTTGCTATCATATGAGATAGGCTTTGATGATCAATTAAGATCGCGTTCGCTATCGTAAGAGATAGGCTTTGATGATCATTTAAGATCGCGTTCGCTATCGTAAGAGATAGGCTTTGATGATCAGTCAAGATCGCGTTCGCTATCGTAAGGGATAGGCTTTGATGATCAGTTAAGATCGCGTTCGCTATCGTAAGGGATAGGCTTTGATGATCATTTAAGATCGTGTTTACATTTGTTACTATTGAAGCGAATAAATCATTGTTAACAGTTGTAACAAATTAGATAAGCGATATAAACAGCTAATAAATGTGAACTTCTCATTTGGGAGAATTCTTTTATTATGACATTCTCATATGGGAGAGATAGGATTACAATCCTCTCATATGGGAGAGGAGATTGCGAATATCGTAGCCACATGAGACATTAAGCAACGTTATCATAAAACGTATGAAATAAGAGAAGTCAGGGATAGTACTTCTTGATCCAGCGCATGTTGACTGAGCTTGGAGTTGAGGTTGTGCCGTGCAACCTTCGTATGCTGCAGTAGCCGCTATCGAAGACTTCTGTGACTTCGAAGGGTCCCTCCCAATTAGCTGCGAACTTCGGGTGGGTTGCCTCTCGCATGCAGTGATCAGATGCGCGCAGGACCAGGTCGCCAACTGCGAAATCCCGTCGCTGGACTGTCTTGTTATAGGCGCGAGCGATTCTCTCTTGGTACCGCTTGTTAGTCCTTTTGGCTTGTTCTCGCTTTTCTTCCAGCAAGACTAAATCATGATCGCGTTGATTTTCATAGAGTGCGTGGAAGGCCAGCCTTGCCGAATTGACTCTGACCTCCGCAGGTACCACAGCTTCGGCCCCATAACATAGTAGAAATGGCGAGGCCCCTGTAGGTGTCCTTGGAGAAGTTCTGTAGGCCCACAGAGCTATGTTAAGGGAGTCGGCCCACTTCTTGTGGTCATCTGCGACCATCTTGCTCAGAATTCGCAACAGCGTTTTGTTAGTCGCTTCGGCTTGTCCATTTCCCTTTGGATAATAGGGGGTGGAGCATATTTGCCTGATATTGTACTCCGCGAGTTTGGTAGCTACCTGACGATTAACAAAAGGAGTACCGTTATCTGAAAGAATAGTATTTGGGATTCCGAACCTGCATACGATGTTTTCCTGGATGAAGTTAACCACAGCCAGCGCGTTTGCCGTCTTCAGTGGTATTGCTTCCACCCATTTGGTGAACAGTTCGGTTGCAGTGAGAATGAAATGGTTCCCATGTGACGTTGGTCGGATGGGGCCAATGAAGTCCAGAGCCCATGTATGAAATGGCCATGGCGTCCCTAATGCATGTAGATCCACGGCAGGAGCGTGCACTAGGTTCCCTTTGAATTGGCATTCTTGGCAGCGTCGCACCTTGGTGCGGCAATCGACTTCCATCGTGGGCCAGAAGTATCCGATTGAGAGGAGTTGTCTGCATAATTTCGCACCTCCCTGGTGTTCCACCTGATGGGAGAGGTCCATGACTTCTTGTGCTTCCCTATCGTCTAGGCATCGCAGCAAGTTGCCTTCGTGACCTTTTCGCCAAAGCAGATTTTCTTGAACCACATATCGAGAAGCTTTCCTCTTCAATTTGTCTGCCTCTTTTCTCGATTCGGGTGCAGTGCCCTTGGTGAGGAATTCAAACACGATCTTTCTCCAGTCTGTGTCGTCGTCGATTAGAGCGACAAGTAGAGAATCTTTGATTAGTGCGCAACTTTCGCACTTCCCTTGTATCAGGGCTGCGGCTGTAGACATGCTTGGCCAATGGATGCCATATCTCTGAGCTTTCCTGTAGATTGACACCTCGCTTTCTCCACAAGCGTGTTGGTGAATCTTTTCTAACAGCTGTTGTCCCTCTTGCTCGGAGACGCAACGCATGAGTATTCCTCCAGGACCCTTGTAGTAAAGGGTGTTGTCGTGGATGCAGTATCCTTTCGTGAGTACCCAGCTTTCGCTACTGGTGCCTTTCGCAATAGCTTGCAAGATTGCTTTTCGCCAGTCTGCGTCATCCATGTGTTCATCGTCGCACGCATCTTCTGTTAATGCCGACGATGTTCGCACTTCGATGGAAATCCTTGCGGGGCATTTGTCTATGCTGACCTTAGATCCCAGAGTTGCTAAGGCGTCTGCATGCCTGTTGTCCGCTCGGGGTTTGTGCTCGTATTTCACGTCGCAGAATTGCTGCATCAGCTTTTGCACTAGGGTGCGGTATGGCAGGAGGTTGATCTCCTTTAAACCATATTCGCCCGAGGCCTGTTTAACAATCAGTTTGGAATCTCCCATGACTGTTAAGTTGCTCACTTCCAAAGCTTTCGCCGCACGGAGTCCCGCGATCAGAGCCTCGTATTCTGCCTCGTTGTTCGTGACTGCGAAGTTGAGTTTTGCGGACATCTGTATGACTTCCCCGTCCGGCTTTGTCAAGACTATCCCAATGCCTCCACCTTTTCTGGTTGACGAACCATCGAAGTGGAGGGTCCAATAGGGCACGTCGATCGCGTAGATTTCAGGGCCTTCGAGTTCTTCCTCGATCACAGGTTCGTGACTGTTGTCAGGAAACTGTGCCAACAGATCTGCTACCGCCTGCGACTTGATCGCTCTTGGTTTCACGCATGTGATATCGTATTGAGAGATGGTCATGTACCATTTCGCCAATCTCCCGCCCGGAGTAGTGTGAGTTAGCAGGTATCTTATGGGGTCGCTTTTGGTGACCACCACTACTTTGTGCGATGCAAAATAGTGTCTCAACTTCTCTATTACGAAGAATAAAGCAAGGCAATGACGTTCGATGTCCGTGTACCTTGATTCAGCAGGCTGCACAATGCGAGAGATGTAATAGATAGGCCTCTCTTGTCCCTCATAGATCTGAGCCAAGAGCGCTCCTATAGATTTCCTTGTCGATGTAAGGTATAGCAGAAGCGGCGATCCCAGTTGAGGCGCGATCATTATCTTTGGGGATGTGAGTAGCTCCTTTAGCTTTTCGAATGCGGCTTCGTGATCAGGAGCCCAGTTGTACACGGCGTCCTTCTTGAGGAGAGTGCTGAAGCAGCATGTGATTTCAGCGATTGCTGGGATGAATCTCCGCAGATATGACAATTTTCCCAAGAATGTTTTCAAGGTACTTTGGTCTTGAGGTGGCGTCATGCTGGTGATGGCTGACACTTTCGCAGGGTCAGGCTCGATCCCTTGGCGATGGACTACGCATCCCAGAAACTTCCCCGAAGTCACGCCGAATGCGCATTTCATGGGGTTCATTTTCAGTTGAAAGCTCCTGCATCTGTTGAATACCTTTCGCAGGTCTGCAAGGTGATCTGCTTCATGCCTGGATTTGACTACCAGGTCATCCACATAGAATTCCACTTCTTTGTGCATCATGTCGTAGAATAGGGCCATCATGGCCCGCTGATAGGTTGCGCCTGCATTCTTAAGACCGAATGGCATTACCGTATAGTTGAATACCCCCACGGGAGTGATGAATGCAGTTTTCCTTGCATCTTCGGGATCCATCTTGATTTGATTGTACCCGCTGAAGCCGTCCATGAAACTGAACATGCGATGGCCTGCTGTTGAATCAATGAGCAAATCGATGTTAGGCAGTGGGAAATCGTCCTTAGGACAGAAGCGATTAAGATCTCGGAAGTCCACGCAGATGCGGAGCTGTCCGTTCTTCTTCACCACTGGCACGATGTTGGCCAACCATGTGGGATGGTGATTGGGCTCTATGAACTTGGCATCTAGGAGTTTGACAATCTCCTGTTTGATCTTCACGTTGAGCTCTGGCCTAAAGCTTCTGGTGCTTTGCTTGACCGGTTTAGACCCTGGGATGATGTCTAAACGGTGCATGGTGATGCTCGTGTCCAGACCCGGCATCTCGTCGTATTCCCATGCGAACACGTCCTTGTATTCAGTTAGGAGCTGCAGCAGTCCTTGTTCCTCTTCGCTTGTGAGGTCCGCACTCAGGAAGACTGGTCTTTTCTTTTCCTCGTTCGGGCTGAGGAACACTTCCTTAAGCTCTTGCTTTTGTGGTCTTGGCCTGTCTTCCATGCATTCGGGGGCTTCTTTAAGTTTCTCCTCTGGAGTGCCCTGTGTTGGCTCTTCTGTGAGCGCAACTTGCTCGATTTGATTGATTTGCCCAGGGACGTCCCCATGCCCGTGTGAGGACGTCCCCGCGCACCTTCATATGCGATAGCATTTCTTCCCGTTGGCGTAGAAGCTCTCTATCTCCTTGCCCTCGGGGTCGTGCTTTGCGATCCTCTTCAGAGTGTAGACACTCTTGCGATGATATGCGATGCGCGGCGCCTCTTCGTGGGTAGGCGGCTTTTCTTCGGTGTCTCCCCTTGTCACCATCACGCCTGCAGGTGACTGGTCCTTGATGTCCTCCCAGAGAGGTAAAGGAGTAGGGTTGAATGGTCCGGGTGTTTGCTCGTCCGCCATCTCGGTGAACCACACCGCCTCGCTGAGATGTGCTTCGTCCAAGTTGAACGGGTTAGTTGAGGCCGGTATCTCGACAATCCTGTCGTTCCAGATAGCTTTCATCACTTGGTGAGCCGTTGAAGGGATTGCGTCAAAGCGATGAATCCAGGCCCGACCTATGATCATGTGGTATGTGGTGTTCGCGTCTATGACATAGAACTTCGCCGAGCACTTGATTTTGCCGATCTGAACGCCCAGGCGGATCCACCCGATCGTCATTCTGGAATCGCTTCCGAATCCCACCAGCGGGGATGGACGCTTGACTACCTTGTGCTCGGGGATCCCTGCTAGCTTCAGTGTGTGGAGTGGAACAACATTGACCGCTGCTCCTCCATCGACGAATGCTCGCTTGAATTCGACGCCGTTGATGATGGCGGTCACGTACAGGGGCCTCTGGTGGCTCGCATCTGTCTTTTTATCGCTGGCAGAAAAGGTCATAATCTTTTCTGTGGAACGGGACGCCCTGACGACTTTCCCGTTGGAGACCACGAGGTCCTCCTCGTAGTCCTCTGCTACCCTTAAGATTGCTTTTGTCATGTCCGCTCGACATTTTTCGGAGAAGTTCATCTCGTTGAAGAATCTGTCGAAGCCGTGCGACCCTTTCATGCGGTCGGCACGCTCATCTTCCGCGTCCATGCTGTAGTCTTCATCTTCATGGACTTCAGCAACGATGGGCAGACCATCCTCTGCGACTTCTTCCAAGTCAACTATCGAGATCATGGCGACTTCTTTGCCTTTTGAGCCCGAATCTGTATGGGCAGGCAGCGGGTTGTTGCGCACATCCTTCCGATGGTCGCTGACGATGAGTTCGCCGCTCTTCATCTTCTGATCGAGTGCGAATCTGAGCTTCTTGCACTCGGCTGTGGGGTGCATGACCTTGCCGTGGTATTCGCACCACTTAGGGTCCCTCGTCATCTCCCTGGAGGGTGCTTTCTCGAGCGGTGGGAGGACGCCGTCCTTACGCCACTGTCTGCAGAGATCGCTTGCCTCCTCCACCGAGCATGGCAGGGGCGGTGCGTCGAAGTTTGTAACTTTTGCTTGCTTCTGGGGCGAAACTGCATTGACCTCAGCTTCGCGTCCTCGCTTGTAGCCGAATCTGCCGATCTTGTAGGTGGTGCCGCTCGCAGGTCGTTCTGGAGCGCTCTTCTTTCTCTGTCTCTCGACGATGGGCTCGATGTTCATCGTGCACTCGATGAGCTTTGAAAACGTGGGTGTTTGCAAATTGATCAGCATGCTCTTGTACTCATCTCGCATGCACTGCAGGCATATCTCTACGAGCCGGCTTTCGAGCATGGGATCCTTGCACTCCAAGGATTTCGCTCTGAATTTCTTGATGAAAGTGATTCCATCTTCCTCGCGTTTCTGATACATCCGCGAGAGGTGGATCATCGTCACCTTCTCTTCCATCTGGAAGAACTTGGTGTAGAACTTCTGGACCATGTCGTCCCAAGTCTTCACAGATCCGGGCTCCAACGTCCGGTACCATTTGTATGCTACATTCCCAAGAGTCTTTGGGAACTCTCGCATCAGCAGTTTGGGATCAGCTCCGTATGGACCCATGACATCGATGAAACGCATGACATGCTCATGAGCGTTTCCATTGACGTCTTCGAACTTGTCCCATTTGGGAGCCTTGTACCCTGCCGGGTTAGGCATGAGATAGATCTCTCGTGGAATGGGTGGATCGTTGTCTAGCTTCGGGATGATGGTATCCGCGAGCGATTGATGAGCCAAGATGGAGTCCACGCGCTTCTGCAAAGACGTCATGCATTCTGGAATGCTTCCCTCGGTAGTTGACGGAGGGGTTGCCGTAGGTGGTGGCGACACATATGCTGTCGGAGGATTGGGAGTGTATTGGCTACCCGCGTTTCCCCATATGGTCGCCGGTGGAGGTAGAGTGTACTGCAAAGTTGGGTTAGACGCCAAAGCCGTGGGCTGAGAGGCGTGAGCGGCAGGGGGTAGCATTTGCGCTGTTGATCCTTGGATCGAAGGCAGCTGCGCAGCTGACGGTGGAGTTTGCAGATGAGGGTTGGGAGGCGTGGCCGATACTCCCAATCCTGGAGCAGTAGGGGTTCCTCCTCCCTGAGGGGTGGCGGTACCTGGTGGAGGATTTGGCGCAAGGGTGCCCAGAACGGCCAAGATCCGCTCCAACTGCGCAGATTGAGACTTGAGAGCTTTTGCCTGACTTTGGACAGTGGCGTCCAAAGACTCCAAAGTTGGTGCCTCGCCGGGAGTCGTCGGAGTACGGCGGACTTCGTCTCCCGAGGGAGTTTCGGTGGAAGGCGACCGGTTGCTGACATCATCCTCCTGAGACATGGTTGCTTTTGCTGGTAAGTTTCACGTCGGGTTCACCAAAATGTGCACAAGAGATTCCGGCAGGGAGATCTCCGTGTACACCGTACGTAGTGGATCAGGGATCGCACAGGAAGAATAGGGGTGTGTGTAGGGAGAGAGCAAGTCAGTAGCAATGTCTGAGAGAGAGACAGAGGTTTGGCAGAGCTTCCGCGTATGGCAGTGTGTCCCCCTTTGTATGGAAAGGTTAACGATGTATATATACTGGAGAACGTGACCATTGTAGTGTGGTTAATGCGCCCATTGATGGCGGCTTAATTAGCTTAACCATAACGGCACGTTCGTCCGAGTATATAGGGACCGTTACAGCACGTGGTGCGCGAATACCGGAACCGTTACGAGGTTGACCGGGTTTGACCGGATTGACCGGGTTTGACCGGATTGACCGGGTCTAGGGAGCTCGTGCCATAGATCTCTCAAAACAGTTACTAAAGGTCGCGCGCGGGCTTGGCTCGCACGCGACAGGGCTTACTCTAGCATCCAGACCACAAAGTCCCTACAAGTCCCGTGCAGTGGTATGCGAGGGCTCTGTCTCGCAGCCCCCACATGGATCAGCGCGGCTGGTGATCCAGTGTGTATGGAGCACAATATGGTGTGCTGGATGGTTGCCACGTGGCCTAGATCTGCCATGTCATAAAGCAGTATCTACAACTACCTATGAGGAGGCCATGAGTGGCCCAGACTCTCAGAAGTGGCTGGAAGCCATGAGATCCGAGATGGAATCCATGTATACCAACAAAGTATGGACTTTGGTGGAACCACCCGATGGGGCGCGACCCATAGGGTGCAAGTGGGTCTTCAAGAAGAATATCGACATGGATGGTAATGTGATTACCTATAAAGGCCGATTGGTGGCTAAAGGATTCAGACAGATTCATGGTATTGACTATGATGAAACCTTTTCACTAGTCGCTATGACCAAATCCATCCGAATCCTACTTGCAATTGCAGCATACTACGACTATGAGATTTGGCAGATGGATGTCAAAACAGCATTCCTTTATGGGAATCTCCTCGAGGACGTGTATATGATACAGCCGGAGGGTTTTGAGGATCCAAAGCAAGCCAACAAAGTCTGTAAGCTGCAACGATCCATTTATGGATTAAAGCAAGCTTGTAGGAGTTGGAATCGACGTTTTGATGAAGTGGTCAAAGAGTTTGGCTTCATCAGAAACGAAGATGAATCTTGTGTCTACAAGAAGGTTAGTGGGAGCTCTGTAGCTTTTCTGGTCTTGTATGTGGATGACATACTTCTCATTGGAAACGACATTCCTATGCTGCAATCTGTGAAAGATTGGCTAGGAAAGTGTTTCTCAATGAAGGACTTAGGGGAAGCAGCCTATATACTCGGTATGAAGATCTATAGAGATAGATCTAAGAGGTTGCTAGGCCTAAGTCAAAGTACATATATTGACAAGGTGTTGAAACGGTTCAACATGCAAGATTCCAAGAAGGGATTCTTGCCCATGTCACATGGAATCACTCTTTCGAAGAGTGGTTGTCCTTCCAATGGGATTGAGAAGGAACGCATGAGTAGGATTCCCTATGCCTCGGCCATAGGATCTATCATGTACGCCATGTTATGTACTAGACCAGATGTGTCATATGCCTTGAGTATGACAAGCAGATACCAATCCAATCCGGGTGAGAGTCACTGGATTGCTGTCAAGAACATCCTAAAGTACTTGAGAAGAACTAAGGATGCTTTCTTGATATTTGGCGGTGAGGAAGAGTTGCGTGTAAGGGGTTACACTGATGCAAGCTTCCAAACTGACAGAGATGACTTTAGATCACAGTCGGGATATGTGTTTTGCCTGAATGGAGCAGCGGTGAGCTGGAAGAGTTCCAAGCAAGAGACGGTAGCTGATTCTACAACAGAGGCTGAGTACATTGCTGAAAATGGCGCAGCAAAGGAGGCTGTTTGGATCAGAAAGTTTGTTTCTGAACTTGGTGTGGTCCCTAGCATTGCGGATCCAGTGGAGTTGTTCTGTGACAACACTGGGGCGATCGCGCAATCAAAGGAACCAAGATCGCACCAGAAGTCCAAGCACGTGCTCAGGAAGTTTCATCTGATTCGAGATATTATCGATAGAGGAGACGTTCGGATATGCAAGATTCCTACAGATGATAATCTGTCGGACCCCCTTACGAAGCCTCTCACGCAGTGGAAGCATGAAGGGCACACTAGGAGTATAGGCATACGAGATGCGCCAGATTGGCTCTAGTGCAAGTGGGAGACTGTTGGAATAGATGCCCTAGAGGCAATCTAGTTTAGTATGAATTTGTATATGGCTAGAAAATTCATTTATTATTTATTGGATATTTAATATAATGAAGTCCTTAGATTTACAATTGTGTTGTTTATCTTAAATATCCCTAGTCAAGTATAATGATTAATGGGACAATCATCTATAGACTAGTATGGGGTTGGATTGATATGGAGATATCACGATCCAACACATAGGTGTGCATTACGGAATGTTGCACTGGATTGACCCATCTACGAGAAGGCTACATACATGTTATGTTGAGTCACAAGTGCTTCTCGCGGTGCAATGGTATTGTCATCCTTAGACTTGAAGTCACTAGATATTCTAGTTGTGGATCATTGTGATCTTGGTAGCGTTAAACGCTACACCGTATCTGGGTAGTTATAAAGGCGTGTACTGGATACAATGAGAAGCAAGCTTAGAGATCGTAGTGGACGTAGAGAGGATTTGCCCCTCCCACATAACGGGAGCAAATATCCTAGGCCACTCGAGGGATAGTGCTTATAGAATATCTGGCCAGACTCAAATAAATCAATATAGGATATTGATGTTATTTGCACGAATAAGGCTATTCCCATGGATCGAGAAACTATGGATTGGATATACGAGTGTGACTTGTATGTCTCGTGTCCAATCCGGATATGGAGGCAAAGGGATGAGACAATTACTTGTACAAAGGTTGTCAAGATGACTATTCTATTAGTTGGCTAGAATGGATGTTTTGCTAGAAACCGCTCCATATTAGCAAATAGTTGCTACCAACTAGATAGAACCTATGGGGTCACACGCTATATAGAGTTGAACTAGATTTGGGAATTAATTAATTGGATTATCTAATTAGAAGGATCACTTTGCAAACCCTTGCAAACTTAGTAGGGACTAATATGCAAGGAAGGGACTAAATTGAATTCTAGTTGGACTAGAATAAGTCCTTTAGGTAGTTAACAAAGTGTTGTTGGACTATATAAAGGACCCTCCTTCCTTCCTTCCTCATAACTTATGCTCATTAAGTGAACATAACAAGAGTGGGAGAGAACAAAAGGAGAGAGAGCAAGCAACAAGGAGGCCGACCCGCCTCCTTGACCCGCCCCCTTGCCGCCGCCCTCACCCCGTCGGCCAAAAGAGGGCCGAAGCCCCTCTTTTGTCTCGTTTTGCGTGATTCCTTCATCCTCTTCCTATTCCGGGCTAGCACCAAGGAGTTTGGGAGATCTAGGATCAACTCTAGGCGTGGATCAACTATAGAGAACGTGACACTATTCGCGTTTGAAGTCATCAAGGAGAACCCAAAGGTGTGTTTATGATTTCTTACCTTCACTATCGTTATGCATCTAGACTTGTGATCCTTGGAGGGTTTTGCATGGTTATTTGTTTGATTATGCTTCCGTTGCGCGATCCATGAATCAAAACCCTACAGTAGCCTGTAGCTAGATAGGTTGGGAAGCACAAGCTGTATAAGTGTAAGGTAGTTCACTTAGGCTTGAGATCTAGGGCTAAATCTGGGTGATTAATAAGAAGTTGTGTTTCAATCCTGGAGGGATTAGATCCCTCAGGCAGAAACTAGGTCCAATTGTGACTGAACTCTGTAAAATCTCTGTGTCTATGTTATTTACTTTTGCTATCCTTACATTCAGTCTAAACTAGAAGTTTCAAAGCTTTGGAGATTTCCAAATCGCAAAGCTTTAAAGCCTCTATATCCTGTAGTTAATCTTCAAGTTTCTCAAAACTGTTTCAAAGCTTTGAGATATCAACGGTTTGCACTACTCAAGTTTCAAAAGACTGTGTTTTGGCAAAAGTTAGCATACTCTATTCACCCCCCCTTCTAGAGTATCTAGATCCTGTATTAAACCTACTTAACAAACTTTCAAACTTTGCTTATTTCTTATTTTATATTCATTTTTCTATGTTATGTTTGTCACTAGGACATTCATAGTTATCTGTAATTTGTTATATTTTTTTTAATGATATTCTGCAACTTTCTTCAATTTTTTTTATTCGATTGATTATTGACATTCAAGCTTTAGGCTCCAACATAAGCAAGTCCTTAATCACTAGGCCCAACCAATAAGCTTGTCTCCCTAGTTACATTCCACTTTTAAACCGATCTATTCGGCACCAATGATATTTATAGTTTTAGTGTTATGTCTTCAACATGTGATTCAATTTTGGAAAAACAAACTTCCACATCTTAGCATTTAATCTACCGCTCTTTTTTTTTCACAATAAAAACACACTTATATTACATTATGAAGGATGCTCACCGTATTTGGGGCTAGACCATAACAAAGTCCCCATATATGTACTATATCAAGAGTTTTTCAACAAGTACACATAAATGAACTTTGCTTCTTTTTTTTCTTAATTTAGCTGCTCTATGACGGTCATGAAGCAAAAATTGAGACAACCATAATGGAATTTCTTAATGATGGATCCAAAATTTTCCTTGTTCTCTTCCTAAAGCTGCGAAAAAGTCAGACGCGTTATTAGTTCCCGAGAGACCTGCTCCATACGATGTAAGCTTGGAGTTACTCCCAACAATTAATATTAATAACCAATAATCAGGGGCGACACATGGAATAATTTGAAAGTAATTCTACCGCCGCTTTAGAATCCATCTTAATGTGTAACTATTTATACTGAGATTTATGAGAAAATGCGTGTCTTGAATATCACGGAGCTCAGCTTCTAGAAATGAAGTATGCAAACGACAAGAAGTGTATTCTTGGATCCATTTACCAACATAATTACGAAAGATATCTCCTCTTCCTTCGATAAGAGAACTTTTATTAAAGAAGTCGTCCATATTAATTTTAATAAAACTGAAATAAGGAGGAGACCATTTAACCCAATATATTGATGTTATGCGCAATTTTATTTGTAAAAAGATCAAAACTACATGTAAGATGATAAGTGTTATATATGATTGAGTGAGATTCAAATTCAACATGGTTAAATTTTTAATTATTCACCATAAGGAGTAATTGAACATGGATTCTCAAGTGATGAGACTGAGATTCATGGAAAGATGTTGATGAATTCGGATGGTGATGCGAGTAGGGAAGTGATCAACTCCAGAAGTTTGCATCTGTTTGTGGTAAAATAATCTTCAAATTCTTTTTGTGTATGAACAATCTCGAAAAATATGAATATTAGTCTCAAAAGATTAAGAATGTAAAATACAACACGAATTGTGATGGGGCTAAATTTGTATTAAGAGGTAACTTACCACAATAAAACACCACAAAAACGTAAATTTTGAATACCACCCGAATATTTCAAATTCTCTCAAAGTGTATGTCCATCACAAGTTGATGAAGCACCCCTACATTATGGGAATGTTCTATGTCCGAGGTGGTCAGCTTCATTGGGAACAGAGTAGGACCTCCGATTATAAATTAGTACAACCCGTAATATCTTAAACACTTTATTTCAATTCAAAGAGATAACTTTGATAAAATGTTTGCAATTGAAATATTACATTATTCGATAAAAGAATTACTCAAATGAAACACTAAGTTTTATAGCAGTCAAATCCTTAGGCTTCAATTTATGTGTGTGTTCCCAACCTTATTCATGAAACGTGGTGTTTTAATATAGACAAAACCGAACAACATAAAAATATAATCAGTAAAGACTGAGTTAGATCACACCACGTCATGTAAAAAACGAGTTTTGGGGCTCAACCATTATAATTAAAATATATCTTGGGAAAAACCACGTACAAAGTAGCAAGTAACTGATACATCATTATATTATTGGTTTGGTTGTGCCAACGTACGCCCAGCATGTAGAATCTTTTTAAAGATGTTACGAGGAAAAAATATCACAAATAGAGGTGCCTCTTGAGATATCACAAATCTCAATTCACACAAAAAGTTAAGTGTCGACATCCCTATACCGTTGTGACCCACACATGAATAAGTAGATGTCTGTAGATGTCACATATCACTAACCGCTAGATCGTAGCACCTCGGTGCATGTTGGCCAACCACAGAGGTCGGGTATGTAATCTTCGAAGGATTAGTGCCCGAAGAGGATAGACTCGTTTGCGCCTCTAACAGTAGCCTCCACACACATACTCTGTCATCGTGCTGATTCTATTAGAGCATATTATTAACATGTCATTTCTCAATCATAATATTTTATTCAAAAGATCAACAATAAATTCATGTATTCCAAGCGTGATACTCATTTCAAGCTCTTAAAATAGAGAAGAAGTTTTCACATCATGATTATCAGTTGTTGGTTCCATCAACATAATGTTCCAAGATTTATAAGATATGAAAATATCATAATTTGTAAGCACCTCACACAAAAATCACATTTTGATAGTTAAAGTGCTGAACATATGAACTTACCAACAACAAGTAATGCGGCGCGCTTAAGGAAAGAAAAGTCATAGTACTCGTAATAAGAATCCTCCACAAACTCGGAGTCTACAGTAATGCAATTATATCAAATTAAGACACAACTGATTCGCACCATAATGTGCCCATTCCCTATATGCAATTCAAGTGTAAGCCCCCAATAAATTTCCCAATCCGAGTAGAACCCTAATTCAGTTTACAAGAACTATTAATGTAATTACTTTCTCTAAACTACTACTGATTTTAATTCACATTTGTTCTTTGTATTATCGTTTGATTAATTATTCTCCATGTTATCTCTAGCTATCATGAATAACTTGTTTTCTATCACGATTATGACTATCTAACTTTCTTTTCATGTATTTCATGGTGAACCTAGGGAAAAATTATATCTTTTTCCATATTATTTCTTCATGACTTCATGATCTGAATGGTCTTAATCTAGCATGCATATTCTATCTAGTTTCTATTGTCTGAGCTTCATCTCATGTTTGATGACTTCGTCACTCGTTCAAGCTAACTTTCTTGGTTGAGGGGCGAGAGCCACATACCCATATATAAAGATGACATTATATTTAATCTCGTATCGGGAAAAATTCACAGGTGACTTGTTAATAATAACCAATACGTTGGATTGGTTAGGTTTATAGCTTGACAGGGACTGTAGGATCGAGGGACGCAGTAAACTATTGGGTTGTGAGAATAACTAGAATGAATTCGTCATGTACAGTTAGACGGAGAGACAAGATTTTGACCAAAAACGTAATGGTGTGAGTTACCAAGAGTGATTCATACTAACACATTGGCGTGAATGAGATAGAAAACATACTTACTGTTGTTAGAAGGAGTAATCGGAATTGTCTAAGCCCTAGTGAATTCACTGGATGTATCGTCTCCCGTCACTTGTGTCACAACTATCATTATTAATTAAAAATATCATTTTTTGTCTGTAAACTGTTGTCTTTATTTTACGCTTCTTGTTTATGGGCATCAACTCATCAACTCAAATATTGTCCTTGTGTGATTGATAAACTCGGCGTTGAAATTATTCACTATATATTACTTGATTAATGCACTAAACACTAGGTTTTTTTCTCTTTTCTTGTTTATAATCCAAATCTTTAAATGTGGCCAACTCGATGATGACTCGACATTTTGGTGAGTGGTCTCAATAATTTAGACATGCAACTAACAAAACTACTAACTACTACTAACTATAAATAACACAATACGACAATATATTTAAAAAAAATACGACACAAATCACAAATTGACTCACAATAGAAATACTACACCCTAAACTACATGCGAATTAGCAATGCAACCGACATCGACTTGGCTAGTCCGAGTCTTAACCCCCCCCCCCCCTCCTCACACACACACGCACGCACACACTTAAGTTCTTTGTTGTCCTTAACAAATTTAGAAATAAAAAAGAAGACTCAACACCCAAGGCTAGGGTTGGAAAGCATACGGGCGGCACACAAAGGAGGGGTCAGACAATAATTTTTTCTGCAACTTAATGAAAACTCCTATTCTCTTCAGTTCTCTTCTCACATCAAAAAGGAACCCTAGCTTCCATTATCGCTTAGCCGCACATCGCACCAGAGAGAAGAAGTTATGCGCAAGCCTCTCATTGCCTTAGTTTAGAGTGAACGATTCATAGTTCGGCAGTTCATCGATTGAAGATTTGATGATTGAAAATTGGAGCAGCTTTTTGGAGAATATGAAAAAGACTATTGATTTATTCCTCCGAGACCGCAATAGTTTGCTATATGTTTCTCTATCTAGTTTTACCATGAATATCTTATGATTTATTGAGTTTTGATTCCATCATGAGTAGCTAAACTCATATGATGGGGCATGATTTGGGTGATTTGAACATGTCTTTATTTATAGCATTGATTGATTTTCTGCATTCGACTTAAGCTAGATTGAATGTTTATAAATGGCTGTTTTTGAGTTGCTATAACACCCCGTCTTTTTCTAAGTATAATTGATGTCTTTTTAGAAATTTTAATGTTATCTTCGAAATATATGGCTAGTGGGGAGGTAGTTGTACTTTTAGATGATATTAGCTAGTTAATAGTTGGGGGTGATAGTGTAGTTAGAAAAAATATGAAGACTAATAGTTAAATAGGAATTACTTAATAAAATAAAACAAAAATAAATAGTTTTTCACCATTCCCCAACTTCTCCTGCAAAACACAACTCTCACAATTCTCTCTCTCTCTCTCTCTCTCTCTCTCTCTCTGTCTCTCTGTCTCTCCCCGTACTTCTCTCCCCCTCCCTATTTCTTCTCCTCATTCTCTTCTTGGGAAACACAACCTCCACCACCCCCAACACCACAACTCTCTCTCCATCTCTCTCTCCCTCTATTTCTATCTTTCTCTCGGCTAGTAGCAGAAGCAGTAGCGGCGGCGAAGCCGATTCCCTTGCCGTCGGGAACCCACCCGAAGACCACCAAGGAGCCATCACCACCACTGTAAACCCTCTATCTCTCCCTCTTCCTCTCTCTCTCTCTCGCTGTAATGACCCCAGAAGACGAAGAGGAAGCGGAAAAGAGGCAGCCACGTAGTAGCGAAGCAAGAACTCCGGCGGACCTCCATGTTTTCTGGCGAGAACTCGAGCAACTCAAAACAACAACACCCATCCTTCCAAACTAGATCCGATCACCTCCTGGAGGTCCGACCGAGCTTGAGGAGGCCTCAAACTAGCCCAAGAACAGCCGGAGAAAAGCCCTGTCGAGCTCCACCTCAGGCGACCTTGACCCACTCCGTTTCTTCGCCATTTCTCGCGATTCTTTGACTGGGTATGCTCTAAATCTTCCCCTTAGTTTTTTTCAGTAAGCAAAATTGTTCTTAGGACCTTGAATCCATGCTTTGATAGGTTAGTTTGAGTGTTCCTTGTTGGGGGGCTAAATTAAAATTTTCAAAAAGTTTATGGGGGGGTTATTTTGCTGTTTCAGAAACTCAGAGGGTGGCAGTTGACTTTTTTTAAACTTTTGGGGTACTAAGTTCATTTTCAATTTCAGTTTCTTTAATAAACTTATTTTTATTTAATTTTTTTATATTACAATTAATAACTATATTTTTTTTTTCATAAATTGGTTGGGGGAAATTATTGTATAACTAAAGAGAGATGTGAAATTAACAAGTGAGTTTCTCGTTAGTTTTAAATTAATAAGAAGGATTCTTATAGCGTTTTATTTGAGTCTGTCATGAGTTAGAAGCTCCAATTGTAGGTGACGGTTTCGTAGGCGAGAACAACATCTAGGATGTGCTTTCGGAGTAAGGTAAGTTAATATTCCTAGCGTGGCATGCCTTTCATTCATTCGTGTATTGAGTGCGTTATTTGTGAAATACTACCATACATGCTTATTTGAATTTTGTATTTGCTTTTCAAAATATTCTACTTTGAAGTATCACATGAAAATTATAATCCAAAATAAAGGATCATTCAAATTCTATTCCAAAATGAGAAAGTACTGTTCAAATCACAACTACCATATGAGGCCCTGATTATATAGTTCACGGGCCACGATTACTAGATCTACGATTCCGCTCAAATATTGGTCAAGTACAAATGTTAATCTTATATCAAATATTGTGAAAATGTGCCATACCGGCTTTACTCGGAGCTCCCGATTTACATCTTGTAATATCTTGGAAGAAAAATTCGTAATGACGTAAAGTGGAAGCTGTTGTGCGTGGGTTTGTGCCATATCCATGATACGATACTTTTCAGATAGATTGTGATTGATTTTCATTAGTTATTATATGGTTATGAGGCGCTGTGATGCGAACCTCTGTGATTGAGTTATGATTTTGGCTGTGCTTTTGCACATTATGAGATAGTGGATGTGGATTGGATATGGTCACGCCCCGTATCAACTAGTTGGTAAAATGAACTCCTGGACTCGATAATCTTATCATTGAGAAAAGAGAGTACTATCATCTTGAGATTTAAAGCGATGAGTTGTGGAAATATTGATAAGTACTTAATGTCCAAGATGGTCCACATCTTTGGATTGAAAATACAAAATTTGAAATCGTCACGAAGTTTGACAAAGCAAACAACACAAATGTTATTCCCGAATATTTCTGATATTTATTAGCGAACTTGTTATTCCTGTCACATGCCTCATAATCTGTTTACGTGCTATGGGTGTTAGCTTACTCAACCGTTTGCTGATTATTTTCTGTAAAACTGCGTCGGCTTTTGCTATTTTAAAACCGCAGGTTATCATTCAAGGTGGAGGACGTTCACGACATTGCTGGATAGGAAGGCTTGTTGCTAGAATATCACCTAGTATTGTCATTTGAAATGTACTCTTAGCTTTTCAAATGCAATCACTGTTTATCTTGAAATTGTAATAAATTATGTTTTGAGTTATCGATGGTTGTATTAGCTGTGAATCGACGATCCTTATCCGTTCCCAATGAGGCTCATCACCTCGGGTGGAGGCATCCCATGCAATATGGGGGTGTTGCAGTTGCGATCATACAACTAGTTAAAAATTCTTATTACTTTATCATGCATTCATGCGTACTTTTTGTTAATTTTATTCTCTTTATTTTTTGGTCTCAAATTGTTCTTATAGAATCTGTGTTTTCAGGCACTTTGACATTCTATGTCCCGCGATACACGGGCGATCATACAACTTTTTGAGGATCAAGAATCACTAATCCGCAAAATATGTGAAGAGTTGAGAAAGAAAATCTCTATTATGGCTGATGCAGCTATTGACGCAGAAGGGTTGAAGATCGAGTTAGCAACGGAACACACTTTTCGTGAGCAGAATAAAAAAGCTATGGAGGAGCTGCAAGTTGTGGTTTAAGATCTCAATGCTAGGTTGGATCAGAAACAACCAAAAAGGCCTCCACGTGTGGATCCTTGCAATTTAGGGAAACAAGTGCTGCAGGCACAAACACAAGAGCGGGAAGCTCAAATGGTTGACAACTTCAACCCGAATGATGCAAGCTATCGGTCACCTATTTTTAGCCTTAATATGCACAACATATCAAGGGTTATTTATTGAGCATGGTTCAGAAGGATTGTCAATTCAGTGGGAGGCCGACCAAAAATCCTAATACACACTTGGAAATACTTCCTCAAATTTTCAAATGATGAACGTTCACCCAGCAGACGAATCTACGTGAAACTCATGATGTTCCCTTTTTCACTTACATACAAAGCTACGTAATAGTTTATGACCTTAGCTAGCCACTCTATTACTACATGGAGCAACTTACAGAGGAGGAAGTATTATTTTCCATCTCGAGTAGTAGATCTTATAGACGAGATTCACAACTTTCAACAAGGTGATGGTCAAACTTTGGGGGAAGCTTGGGAGAAGTTCAACCTTATTTTTAGGAGGATTCTCAACCATGGGGGCAAATGTTCAATATCGGAAACACCTTCTACTTTGCGCTCGACAGAGACACAACAAAAGAACTCGACCAATTGGCAAGAGGTAATTTTATGGGTCTTGGTCCACAATAGGCTAAGGCAATTCTTGATAATGTTTCTAGGCGTCAGACATCAAGATCATTGGTTCTCCGACATCAAAATCCGACCGGTGACACAACATTGGTGAATCAGTTAGAGTCCATCGATTTGCATATTGTAGCACTCACCACAGCTTTTCAGACTATCAGCCTTAATGGATCAGAACAAGTTAAAACTATAGAGAAGCAATGATCGCATTGTGAGATCAAGCAAGCATCATTTGAAGATGCGAACTATTTGGGGGCAGCCGCGACAATAGCAGCGTCAATGGGGAAACACGTATTAACGCAATAACATATATTACCCTAATTTTAGTTGGAGAAATCGAAATAATGGACTTATGCGCCTCGACAGTATCCACAAAGATTACAACTACAAGCACAACAACCAGTGGAGAATCCTTACATGATGACTGCTGTTGAAGATCAATAGCAAGCCATATAAGCTTGAAATTTACATGGCGTCAACTAAAGTATCGGTGAAGACACATGAGACCCAAATCGGAAAACAGCTAACCAAGTTACACTTAGAGCTCCCGGTGCACTGCCAAGCACGACCACCATTCCACATGAGAGCGCAAAAGCCGTTACTATTATTCTTGAAGAGATTTACAAAAGCCTACTATCGATTCGTAATCTCCCATGGGAAATATTCAAGTGGCCGCACACAACAATACGTCAAGCACAAATGAGGACATTAGCACAATTATCTCAAGCAAGGAAGCCATGATCCCCCAATCAAATGGCATGGAAAATCAACGCAATGATCCTCTAGGTATGATCTCTAAAATTACTACTGAGGAGATTAAAATTTCTCTTCACCCTTCATGAATCAAGAGAGAAGGACACAAGCATATTTATGGCAAATTAATTGATATCTTTAAACAACTCTGCATTAACATACCGTTAGCAGAAGTCCTTACTCATATGCCTAAATACAAAATGTTCTGAAGGAAGTGATTTGAGGTAAGCAGAAACTAGATGATACTGGAACTGTAGCTTTGATTGAGATTCGTAGTGTTGTTATTCAGAGGGTAAGTCCTAAGTTCAGAAAGTGTCATTGTTTCATGCAAAATATGAGGTGGAACCACTACGAGAGCTTTATATAATTTAGGAGCAAGTGTGAGTATTATTCCTTTGTCCATGTTTAAATGCATAGGCCTAGGTGAACCTGAACCGTCTAATGCTAGTTCACAACTTGCTTTCAGTCAACCATACAAGTCGCAAGTATGATTAAGAACCTACTAGTCAAAGTGGGCAGTTTTGTGCTTCTAGCTGATTTTATCATAGTTGATATAAACGAGGACCGAAAAGTCCCACTTTTCTTTGGGATACCACTATCAAGGACTATGAGAGTTAGCATTGATGTAGAATTCGAAGAGCATAGAAATAAGGCCTTAGATGACCAAGTGACTCTAAAGGCGTTCGACAATAATAGTATTAGAGGCAATTAAAAAATGACCAAGTTACGGACAACTAAAATACTAAAAGTTGATCCAAAGGTAGAACCTATACCCGGACTTACATCAATTATTAAGGTTGAAACAATGCCATTGGCACCACTTGTGTAGAGAGAATTTGAGATACACGAAGTGTGCCGCAAACTTAGAACCAAAAAGTACAAAGAGGAGGCTAGGCGAGCTACACCATCTTATTTTTCCCACAGAGTAACTGGGTCGGGCCGTCGACCTTAAATTACAAGCGCTTGTTGGGAGGCAACCCAACGTTTATTCTATCGTTTTTAGTTTTTAGCTAGTTTTGTTTTTCAATCTTATGTTATTTCAATTTCTTTGTTTAGGTTGTTCTTCAAATTTGAACTTATATATTTTTAATAAGATGCTACCAATGAGACCGAGAAGGAAGTGTTCATTATTGAATTGCATGGAAAGATGTTTGCAATTGATGGTCTATCCTGGATGCGCAAGCTACACAATTGACCGCAAGGAGCTGGACAAAGACGTGTGGACTTTCAAGAATTGACAGCTTTTTTCAAAGAACGGTTAGTGCGATCGACCCCATGCATTACGATGCATTTGAACCATTAGGGGGAAATCATTCCACGATTTTGGGGATCGCACCGCCCATTTATATGTTTTGAGACGCGAGAATGGTAAAGAAAATGTTAAGAAGGCTTAAGATTTTTAAAAACGTGAGGAGGATTCAAATAAAATATCCAACGCCATGGTGGGAAAATGTCACAATGGCAAGGAGATATATCAAGCATTCTACAAGGACCCCACCATGGCAAGAATCCTACAACCACGACGAAACAAAAGTGCAAAAATCCAGCACCACAACGGACATCACCCCACCGCGGCGAAGGAGAGCACAAAGGAACATTATTAACACACCACCGCAGCGGCCATCACCCAACCGCGGCGAGCTCCATCCTACCACGCGGCAGCAGACGACCCAACACCAGCACCGCGATGGCCACCCCACCATGACAAACCCAAAACAGTGAGTTCCGTCACAACATAGGTCGTGCCTTCACCGCGACGAAAAGTTTGAAAAAGGGCTATTTTAAACCGGCCCACCACGGCGAGCCAGCGAGCAGAGGCAAAAATCGGCTCCCCTTTCCTGTGGCAGAATTTGATTACCGGAAACTAGTGTATCCTTCTCTGTCAAAATGCTATCCGTTTCGTTCCCTTTGAGCTATGTGCCGGTGCCTAAACCCCTGTTCAGGCTTTGGTCATGTGCATGCACCTGTTCCACCTCTACCCCATTACCTCTTCCTCCATTACCTATGCTCGAACCCGAACCCATATGTTTTTCTTTAGGTTTGGTGCTGAATATTGATTCGCTCGCCTTCCATTTCGGAACCAAAGCTTGAGCCACCTCGCCAACTGCTACGCCTTTTCCTTTGTCAACCCCGGAAGTAGAACTATTCGATATAATCTCATCACCCATCGCGTTGTCGTAGATTTTGAAACCTGCAGAGTTGTCCTACAAAGTAGCCAAGTCTTACACTTCCATTTATTGCTCCGAGCTTATCTCGTCTTTGTCATTCTCCCTGCCTGTACCACCGAACTGATCATCTTCCTCTTCTCAGTCCTTGAATGATTCAGGCAACTTATTTTGCTTCAGCCGATTTTCTGTTTTGGCCACGTTCTTCTTCCTTAGCGGTGAGCGGTAGACAAGCCAATCCCCGTAACCTTGTCCCTCCAGATCCTTCTTCTCCTCTGTTTTTGCTTTGCAATATAGACTATGGTGTGTCATTCAACCACACCATTCACAAACACTCGGAACTCGTTCGTATTTGTAATCTAGCCAATCGTTGTCGTCAAGCACCTTGATGAAGAATCATGTTATCAAAGGTTTTTCAACACCAATGTGCACCCTTTCTCGAATATAATCTCTCCCTTCACCCGAAATCCGTCTCTTATCAACCTCTACAAGCTCACCAAACTTCCGAATAGATTTTTCGAAGATCAGCTTGCGTCCGAGAGAAATAAGGGAGATTTTGTACCTAAACCCACACCTACATTGACTCAAAGAGAAGTTATCAGTACGTACATAGGTTGTCCAGGGCTTTAGAGATGAATATTGCCATCGAAAATCCAAAGACCTCCCTTGAGAACCTTCTCTACGGAAGCTTTGGACAAAAAATTGATAACGAACCTGTTTGAACTTGTTTCATTACTGCTAATCGAATCTCCATCCTCCCATATCTTCTGAAAAAGTTGCTTCATTCCCCAAACATTAAAACCGATAGAAAGAATGAAAGCAACATTGAGGCAAGGCCCGAGACTCTAAATGGCCTCAGAGGGATGCTCGCCCGAGAACTCTTCAATTTCCTCTTCGTCCGGCATCAGTACCGGTGTTCGCCGCTGACCTCTAGCCATCAGAGGAGAGCTTGAAGCCATGCTCCCGAAGTCGGAACCCTAGTTGCAGCCTGTTCGCACCCTAGTCGTTCTCCAATTAAAAGCATGCTTGGTATTTGTTAAAAAATAGATAAAAGTTGAATACTAAAATTGGTATTTGTGGGAATGATTGGTATATTTTAAAAACAGATTAAAAACAAGCATAATCAATGTTGGACGTGTTTAGAATAAATATACTTATCTACTTGAACAAATATGTTAAATCTAAGTTGTCAAACATACACTAATTCGTAAGGTAGACGAGAAAACATAAGCTAATCACCATTTTCCCAAGGATGCTTGTGACAGAATGGGGATGCAAAATTACAAACAAGCTCAAACTGAAGTCTAACGTTATCATTAGAAATGAAATTTAAGAAAAAGATGCTTGAGCTTAGAGGAGAAAATAAACGGCAAATACTACCAAACAAAGTCTTGAAAACTTTGGAACTAGAAGAGCCACGAGCAGTCAATCTGTTCAACGTGATTGCGTCGAGGGAATTTTTGTCTCTATTCCCGAGTGGGAGTTTCAAAAATCTCAATCCGATTCCCATAAAGTCTTGTTTGCGTCCACTTTTTTCAGACCCAAATGTAATCATTTGGTTTCTTTCATAAACACCTTTCACTTTTACTTTAGTCTCCCAAATGGTCCAGTTTTTGGTTAATTTATTTCAAATTGTTCTCTTTTGTGGGAGAATTAGCTACTAATATCAAATTAGAGTTTGCTTCTCTCATTATAAGTATTCTTTGCGGTAGTCCTACCATCTAGGGTGTTTGCGTGTCACAACACTCACATTTTTTTGAGAAATCACTCAAATTAAATTTTAATTAGTATTATTGAATAAATTCTGGTTGCTTTTGTATATTTTAAGAATTTGATTGACGTGCTCCTTGATACAGGCCTTCTTTTTTTTTTTTTTTTTTTTTTTTTTTGATCATCCGGAAAATAAAAGCAACTAACAAGAAATCAAGAAAACAGAAAAAAAAGGAGACAAAACAGGGCACACAGCACCCCCTTAGTGACAACAGTCACTGAGCATAATATCCCTAACCACCAGCTGGTCAAATTTCTTAGGGGGGTTATCCATGATCACCAGAATCTCCCCTTGTTTACTCCCTTCTTTTGCAAGTGCATCAGCAAGGACATTCTTCTCGCGAATGATGTGATTGATAGAACAGTTACACCCTTGAATCAGGACCTTGATCTCTTGAATGATCACAGTGAAGGGGAAGTTAGGAGGAGTGTCGTGAACAATGAGATTGATAGCATCTTGCGAATCGGACTCCACAACAACTTTCTTGAGATTCATTTGATGAATGATGACCAAACCTCTATGGATACCCCAAAGCTCCGCTTCCAAAACCGAGCTGAACCCAATTTGTCCAAAGTAGCCCTTAATCCATTGCCCCCCTGCATCTCTAATCACACCTCCAAAGCCTGCAACTCCATGTTCTCCCAATTTGCTTCCATCAGCATTAAGTTTGAAACCACCTGCATTAGGGGAAACCCAATTAGTATGGTTCCTTTTATCAACATTCCCAGAGTTCTCATTCATGAGGAAAGCAGTTCTAATTTCCTCAACATATCTATAAATGTTTATTGCACTCACTCTTTTCGGTGTATTCATTTGGTTAAAACAAAAATTATTTCTTTTAAGCCAAATAAACCAGCACCCACAAAGAAATAATAAGGAGTGAGTGTAACTAACATTTCCACCAACTTTAAGATTGTCATCAAACCACTTGAGGAAGTTAGAACTGTGAATTGATGAAATCCACTGGGAACTGAAAATCACTGTCCAAACGGCAATGCCTTTTGGACAGCTTCTAAAGATGTGGTTTTGGTCCTCACTGATACCTGAGCAGTGAGGACAAAAACCATTTGAAGCTAAGCCTCTCTTAAACCTTTCTTCATTAGTAAAGAGTTTACAGAGCCTAATTTTCCAAGCAAAAATAATTAATTTCATGGGCACTTTTAATTTCCATAACCACTCCCATGTAATGGTATTTTGCTCATTATTTCTAGCAATATACTCATAAGCGGAAGAAACAGAAAAGATGCCATTACTCGAGCCATACCATTGTAAAGCATCCACAGCATCTGGATTAGAAGGGATAAACTTTGCATAAATAGAATTAAGATGCTCATCCGCAATTAAATCCTTTAACAAATCCAGATTCCACTTTCTATTACCGCCAATTAGAAGATTAACAGTTAAATTCTCATCAAAGTTAATATCAGGGTATAACTCTTTAAGAGAAAAAGGGCCGATCCACAAATCCTTCCAAATGGACACGGCCTTGCCATTACCTATAGTCCATTGAAATCTTCTCTTAATAACATTTACAGAGTCAACAATGCCTCTCCAAGTATTCGTAGCACTTCTTTTCCTAGGCCAGTCCAGAATAGAAGTATTACTCAGATATTTTTTTCTTAAACAGTTACTCCAAAGAGAGTCTTTGTTACTAATAATGCTCCATCCTAACTTGGCCAACAGAGCCCTATTTTGATGTTTCATTTCTCTAAGGCCAAGACCCCCCCTTTTTTTTGTTCTTACAAACTGTTTCCCATTTTACACTATGCATATTCTTTTTCTGATCAGTGTCACCCCACAAAAAGCTCCTATTAATTTTATCGAGCAAATTGCATACATGACTAGGAATAGATTGGGTCTGCATAGTGTAAATAGGGAGGGCAGAAGTGACTGTTTTAATAAGAGTAACCCTCCCACCAACAGACAAGAGAGACGCTTTCCAGCCTGCCAATCTAATATGAAACTTTTCAATAAGCTCAGCATACTTTACTTTACCAATTTTTTCCTGATCTAAATTAATCCCAAGATACTTACCAATATTCTGCGTAATCGGGGATACCAAGCTTATTTCTAATGGAAGTAGCAACCTGGTTGTTAACATTAGGTGAAAGGAAAACTTTCGACTTATTATGGTTAACTTTTTGCCCTGACAGATTACAAAAGTCCTCAAGAACAGTCATAACAGAATCATAAGACACACTATCAGTAAGAGAGAAAAGTAACATATCATCCGCAAAAAAAAGATGCGTCAGGGGGGAACAATTCTTAGCAATTTTAATACCTTTCCACAGACCCTGTTCATGCACCTGATCAATCATTCTAGTCAATCTTTCGAGACATAACACAAATATGTAAGGAGACAGGGGGTCTCCTTGTCTCAAGCCTCTCTCAGCTTTGAAAAAAGGAAGAGCCTCTCCATTCCAAAGCACATAATAATTAACCGAACTTATACAACTCATAATGAGTCGAATAGTAGAAGGGTCAAAATTAAAAGCCACAAGAGTATCTTGAATAAAATTCCAAGAAAGGCGATCATAAGCTTTTTCTAAATCGATTTTCACAATCATGGCACCAACTTTACCTTTCCTTTTCTTAATAGTGTGGATCACTTCTTGCACAAGAATGATATTGTCACAAGTAGATCTTCCCGGGATGAAGCTACTTTGATTCGGGGAAATTAACTCATGCATGAGAGTCCTGATTCTTTCCACAATAATTTTAGAAATAACTTTATAACCCACATTACACAAACCAATAGGCCGAAAGAGCTTAATAGTTTCCGGGTTATTAGTTTTAGGAATAAGAGAGATAAAAGTCTTGTTAATCTCGGAAGGCACCGTAGAGGTAGCAAAAACATTCTTAAGAGATAACTCAAAAGTTTCAATAAATTGAAAGCTAAAAAGTTGACCGGGCAAATGAGTGCTTGCTTAATTGGTAGAACGTTTAAAAGTCCTTGTATCAAGGCCTGTGTTGAACCCAATAGACGACAATAAGATAAGTCCAAAAAAAAAAAAAAATTGACCGACAATATCAAAAATCTATACAATATTAGATAATTTTAAATTAACCTACTTGTAGTAGCCAGCCGCCAGTCGTAGTTGCAACTCTTGAGCATCTTATTTATATTTGAATCATCATTAGAAATATATGTATTTCAAACAAGCATTAACCATTGTATATATGTGCAGCTAGGGTGGTAGCTCAAGTGGTAGAGCGTTGGAAACTATTGCATGAAGTCATGGATTCAAAACCTGATTGACAACAAAATAATTTCTCAAAAACCATTGTATCTATATATTTTTTTCTTCAGAAAACCAAAACTAACCATTTTTGTTTGTCTAGTAGCTGCTAGCCAACTACCACTCTGTCCCAGCTCTTTCTTCCCAATTTGACTTTGGTCACTATTTATCGGGTCACTTTGACCCGGTGATTTGAATAGCAAACCGTTGTAGTTTTTTAATAATTTTTTCATGGTGTTGTAGAGCAAAAGTTGCTCTATAATATGGTGAAAAAATTATCAAAAAATCGTATTATTTTGCTATCCAAATTATCCGGTCAAAGTGACCCAGATACGAGTCAAAAAAAATCAAATGAGAAGAAAGAGTTGGTATGGACTGGTAACTTCTATAATTCCTTGCATAGAAAAAGAATTAGTTGAATCATCATATAGAAATGAGTAAAAGGTGTTCCCACTGCCCACCTCTGCAGATTTCTAGTCGACACAAATATTTTGCTTCTCAACTAATTTGTCACCAATGATTGAAAAGCATTAAGAATGTGCTCATCAAAAGCAAATGGTATTGCATAATGCATAGGCAATTAGTATGAAACCATTGGGCTCTTCGTGAAGGGCCATGAAATATATTATGTGGGCTACTTTTGGAGTATAGATGCTGTTGACATTAGCCCAGACTAAGTTGCACATTTGGAAGCGATGTAGCACATGTGCGGGTGCAGTGCGAGTATGAGAACTGGGTGCGGGTGCAGTGCGAAAAACTTCAAAAAATTAACGGTGCGGCGGTGACTTTAGTTATATTTATATTATTCGTGATTGTTGTGAAACGAGAAGACGAGATGGACGAGAATAAAGGCAGAAGTATGAGAGACAAAGATGTAGGGAGAATAGTGATGAGATGTATATTATTCTCAACCCTAAGCCTCATTATATAGGCATTAATGTGGGTTAATGGACCAATAAATATATACAATTGGACCTACAACATGTGGTGGATATTCACCAATAAATTAGCCCATTATTTCATAACACTCCCCCTTGAATATTCACCACTACGATGCCTCGTTAAAACCTTGTCATGAAAAACCCAGTGGGAAAAAATAAATGACTAAGGAAAAAGAGTACATCGGTGAATCCTATTTGCTCAGTTGGTGATGACATTCTTCTGGAATGCATCTGGATAATCTTCGCAAGCCTCGTTAAAACCTTGCTAGGAAAAACCCTGTGGGACAAAAACCGTAGCGAAGGAAAAAGAGTGCCGCGCTTTTAGCATTTCATTGGATCTCCCCCTCATTGGAATATCCATGTACCTGACAAACAAAATCCATTGCAAAAGCAACAATCTAAAAGAAATAATTAACAATCATAATTGATTAAATGCATATGCACCTAAAACTACTCGCGAGTGTACACTTTTTATTTGCTTCGGGCAAATATTTTTTCATGGGAACCAACCTCCATGGAATTTCACAAAAGTGTGATTCGTACGATCGTATTTGTAACTAGTTATATTTTTAACCCATATTTTGTTGTTCCTTAGTCCCTGACACTAAGACAACATTACATCATTCTCACTACGAGATGATTATATTAATGAGAATTTATCATGACCCATATATCATGTTTCTCATTTTAAAAGTCCCACGCTTAAAGCGGACATAATCCCAAACATAAGTCCCACGCTTAACAGCGGACATATATCCCACGCTTGGTAGCGGATTTGTAATATCTACATGGATCCCACGCTGAACAGCGGATATGTAGTATTCGCATATATTGTAATTGTGCATCGGGTTGTTAGTACTTTGAGTACTATACGTTTTGCTCTACATAATTATGTAACCCGAGCAATAGTTTATGCGTGTGTTGACTTTGTTTTGGCCATTATCTAGTCAACACTTTTTCCTTTAACTTATATGATTTGTATAGCGCTTAATATAATAATCATTAATTGTAGGATCATGAGATTGTATTAAGGTACCTTTAGCTACTTCCAGAGCTATATGCCTCTTCCAGGGCTATTTGGTTACCAACGTTGGTTTTGATCCATACTAATGACAATCTTTCAAGATTTTCCTTGCAATCTTGTTTTCCCATCTTGTAGAGCAATATATTCATATCCCAACTTATTTTGGATGCTTTGATTTCGTGTTCCTCTTCCGGATGATCAACATATGTACACAAGCAACCTTTTTATGCTTAAAATGTATACCCAAATCGACACCCATTTTTCGAGAAGCTATCCATTTATTGAGATTTTGCATCAGTACATACCCGTAGAGACAATGATATTTTGACTCATGTCATGTAATATGACCCATTCTCCCCCTCATGACGTGAGCAATGTTATCATAACCATAAAGATATTTCGTTGATGCTTCAGGCATCAATTTGTCTCATATGTACTTTGTGTAAACCAATCCTCAAATTAAAATAAAAACATTGACAATAAGCAATCTCTTGGACGCCGTAGTTCTCTAATCAAAGTTTCTCCCAGAAACCCAAAAAGAGACGTAAGTGTCAATACTTTTATTTAAAATTGAGTGGTTGTAGATTCTCTCTTCAGGGAGATCTTTTGATGTTATATTATAACTCCATGTTATAATATTATTTTTTCATAACTTCTGGTATGAAAATCACTTTTTATGCATATGAAATGCATTTGTCCATTAAACCCTCATGGACTAAGAACATCTTCTGGATGCTCTACATGAATCAATAACAAATGTATAAACAGTAATGTACTAGACAATGTTAAAAATAAATGTGTAAACAGTACAAAAAATAAACATAATATAACCTCTTCAGGAGGGTGGATCATAGTTGAATTGTAGCAATCTCTTCGGGAGATAATTAATTATAATATTTCATAACTTCAGGTTATGAGTCATAACTGCTGGTTATGAGTGATATCATGTAATATGTAACTTCGAGTACATATGACATGGCCAGATTTAACATCGATGGCGATTACGAAACCTCTCCTAGAGGTCCGTTTTTGATCCATTATGAGAGAACAATAGAAAAAATAGCAAAAAAATCATAAAAATTAGATAAAGCGACGTAACAAAAACTGACCTCTTCGGGAGGTTTAAAAGAAAATTGTAGGATATCTCTTCAGGAGATGTAACCTAAAATTATGACTTCGGGTCATATAAAGAACTGTCGCAACTTCATGTTACGATAAAATTCATCTCTTCCGGAGATTTTAATAATATTTGTTATGACTTCAGGTCATAAAAAAAATGATGTCATAACTTCGGGTTACGATCAGATAATCAAAGAATTCACAACTTCAGGTGTGAAAGTATAATTGTATCACTAGCTTGGACCAATATGTGGTCAAGAATTAAAATCTCTTCAGGAGGCTTGATAATAACAAGTATTTTAGGCGTTTTAGACATCTCTTCAGGAGATCGATCATGACTTCGGGTCATATAAAAGAAAAACGCTGCAACTTTAGGTATAATGCGCTATGACTTCAGGTCATAAAAAAATAGTGTCATAAATAACTTCAGGTTATAACCAAACTTCATGTAATTCACAAATTCAGGTGTGAAAAAAGGTCACTGATTATGAAATCAATAATGTGAACCAAATAAAAGAAAATTGAAACATCTATTGTTGATGATTATATTTCAGTTCAAGGAAATCAATTGACTTATATTAACAAATCAAGCAAATTCCCAACCAACATTGGTTAAAGACGTCGAATTTACAGATCACCTTACTGAAGCAAGGGTTTGCCTTTAGTTTGTTTAATAGTCACACAAGTTCTAGTAGAGAATAAAATAAACCTTTTGTTGATAATGGAGACAAAAGGTGACCTCCTTCATTAATTTCACAAAGTCATGGGCTCCACGAGCAACACATATATAACCCCAAAAATACAACTTACCTCATAATGGACAAGTCCGCACAATTTCATCACAATTGGATCTGTTGGTCCTGAGGAAAAACAGGTTGCCGTAGAATTGAACCGGTGAGTATTTAAATCTCTCTTCGAATCATGCATAAGAGTTATCGTGCTGATAACGTGTTGTGAAACGAGAAGACGAGAGAGACGAGAATAAAGGCAGAAGTATGAGAGACAAAGATGTAGGGAGAATAGTGATGAGATGTATATTATTCTCAACCCTAAGCCTCATTATATAGGCATTAAGGTGGGTTAATGGACCAATAAATATATACAATTGGACCTACAACATGTGGTGGATATTCACCAATAAATCAGCCCATTATTTCATAACAGTGATACCATTATACAAATATAAAAATAATAATTATAGTCCAACCTATAATCAAACATAAATTCATGCATAAACTCAAACAGTTAAATGCTGTTATGATCAGGAACGAGCAAGAGAACGATGCGAAAAGAAAAGAAGAAAATCACATCGATTTAACGTGGTTCACTAGCGATGAACTAGCAAAACTTTGATTTTATGTAAAGAAACGAATACGAATACAACCACCCGACAACTCGTACACACTAAGAAAAAAAAGCACTCAAGCTCTCAACTCACCACTGTGTGTTCTTGTTATTGTTAAGGGTAAAAGACACTAACCACCCCTGGGTTTAGGGAAAAACCCACGGACCACCCCTGAGTTTTGGATAAAGACACTCCGCACCCATTTAACGGAATATTCCGTGGACGATTAACACACTTATGTTAGTTTCGTTGAAAAAGTGGCTAATTGCATTTTTTCGGACCATATTGCCCCTGTCATATTTTCTGTTGTTCTTAGTGTTTTGGTGTTCTTGAACTTGATGTTCATGGTTCAAGAACACCAAGAACACCAAGAACAAAGGGAGATTCATCAGACCCAATACCAGAAGGTCACAAAACAACTACAACACACAAATACCAGTTCTGATTCTTCTCAAAACACGAAACAAAACCAAAACACATCTGATTTCTGCAAAAAAAGTGAATTGTTCACTACACTATCACAACAATCAATTTCTATTTACCTCCACCACCAACAAAAACAACAACACACCAATGCCGGATCTGATTTTCTCTAGCTTACACCCCATCCTAATCGCTACCGTCCCACTCCAAAACAGAATCAACAAAGAGAAAATCAAATAAAATGAAGCTTCAAATCCTCAAATTTGTAGCTCAAAAAGTTTGAAGACCCCAAATTTCAAAGCTCTATATCAGACTGGAGCAAGAACTATCTACAAACTCAACAAGAGAAACGTCTAAGAAAGTATGGTGTATTATGCATAGCTTTAGATCTGTAAAAAAAAAAAAAACGATCCAATGCAGTAAAACCCAAATTCAAGAACGCCCAATCAAAGCCTGAAACATAGTAGAAATTGAACTCCTTAATTGGCATTCAAAACCATGGCAAGAAGATTTCAAAAGAGCAAGAACATCAAGAAAGATTTGAACTTACAGAAATAGTTTGAAGAGATAAATCAATCCCTCAAGAACTTGTTGCTATAGGTTTCTAAAAAACCATTCGAAGTGCCAAGACCAGGAGTCCAGGACTGAAATTGAGAGAAGAGAACGATTGGAATTTAAAGGATGAAATCTGAACTTTGTGGGTTGATCTTCATCGCACCGTCCTCTTCTTTATCCTCCTTCTATTCTTCCTCTGGTCTAAGTCAATCGGAGTTGTTCTCCTTGTCCGGCGAGCGGCAACGCACAGAAGCACGGCGACAGCGGCTTCTTCTCCAGCAAATCTCCCTTCATCAACCGGCGGCTTCTTCTCCATCAATTGGTGTTGCTCAACATCTCGTCGGCGGCGTCAGGCGACTTCTCCGGAAGAGCCATAGATCGGAGCTCCAAATTTTGGATCTGGTGATTTACTTCAGCCATAGATCGGAGCCATAGATCGTCGAGCCTCCCGGCATCGGCTCCACCCAGGACCCCCACATCGGCACCGTTAAGCTCGTCGTCTTCCTACGGGGTTGCGTCAACGGGCAGTACATCATCAAGGGTCTCTCTTCTGGGTTCATGTTAGTTCTCGGTGGAATTGGCTATGTGATGAGTATGGTCTTCATTCACATTAAGATCCCTGGTTACCTAGGTTTAAAAAGAATTGCTTCTTTGGTTGATTTTGCAGCTAATGAATGGAGGGGGAAGAGAGAAAGATGGGGAAGAGAGAGAGAATAAGGGTTAGAAATAAAGGAGAGAGGAGTTAGGGTACTATATATGATGTAATTTTATCATATTTTAGGGGTAAAATAGTCTTTTTATCCTGTACTGTTAGTCAACCGTCTGTCTCCGTCCAAAAAAGGTGCAAACTGTCTTTTTTCAAAACCCAGGGGTGGTCTGTGGGTTTTTCCCTAAACCCAGGGGTGGTCAGTGTCTTTTACCCTATTGTTAAAGGCATAGTATCTTTATATATGTATTTGAAAGGCGGTGGAATTTCCATCCACACCACTGCCTCAATTGTTTCCATTTTGTGCCTGTGGCTTCCTTGCGACTTCAAATCAAGACATACTAAGGGCATCTCCAACCCATGCCTTTTTCCCCTACCCTTACCTCCCCCTCCTCTCACGGGCCCACTATTTTTCCTCTCCCCCTTCCCCCAAACTACTACTCATCTCCAACCATGTGGGAGGGAGGGGGATGGGGAGGGGTGCTATGGGAGAAATTTTGCCTTGGGTGCCCTCACCCAAGGCAAAATTTCTCCCCATAGCACCCCAAGGCAAAATTTCCCCATGGACATGCCCTCACCCAAGGCAAAATTTCTCCCCATAGCACCCCCTCCCCCCATAGGGTTGGACATGAACCGTATTTTTATACGATTTTCCACATCCCCCTCCTCCCATAGGGTTGGAGATGCCCTGACAAGTATTCACTTTGTCTTGAATCATCTCAGCAACCCGGATCTGAACAGATGCTTCTTTCCAATAATCATCCCCAAATGTTTCACAGTTGTATGCTAAACCATCACGTCACAAGTTGCTCCACGTTCGCCAAGTTCCTGCAACGAGTTCCCTTGGTGAAGCTCCAACTCCCGTCGAGTTCCTGCAATCGAAACTTTATTGATGCTCCAACTCGGCCGAATTCCTGCTATCGAATCCGCTGTTTGTTGTTCCAATTCCCACTGAGCTCCTAAAACAAAACCCCCCAATACGTTGCTCCAATTCCCACGGAATTCCTGCATGTTTTTGCAAAACTGCTCCCATTCTCATCGAATTCCTGCAATATCGACCCCTTGCGCGCCTCACACGCTCTCCTGTTTTTTTTGTTGTTCCCCTTTCACGTGTCGTGTCCCTCGTCAGAGACTCCCCTATCCAAATCCGTCTCCTCGTCAAGAGCAGGGATTCATTCCCCCCAACGGGGCCTAGAGAACCTCCGAAGTACCCTCCACCTGCAACCAAATCTGGAGATCATAAGTTCTTCCTTCGTCCACTGGTGTCTCTTTTCTCTGCCGTTTGAACAGACGCCACCGTAGCTTCTTTTGGGCTCCGTCATCGCGCCGGATCCCTGACAGTCAGATAAACCATAGGAAGCCCTCTGTCGTATCCCCACTTGCCGAGCTTCACGCTTTTGACGACTCGTCACACATTTATTAAAAAAATATCGGTTATTCGATTAAAAAAATCACGATTTACTGTCAACCCGTCTGACACATTCTGACATCCAAAACTCTACCATGAGGACACACAGTCCTCAGAATTTACAGTTTAACAGTATTTTTGAAGATCTGGTACGTGACTCAAATTCACTAAAAACCGATATTTTTACAAATTTCTCGCCAAAATTTTAATTTACAATAAATCGCTAAAAACAACATTGTTAACTAAAAATACAAATTTTAGCAACTACTCCGCGATCCAATCGTGCTCCGGCTCAACTTGTAAAAACAGAGGGGTGAGCCTAGCCCAGTAAGTACTGCCTAACCACTGGCGTAGAAAATCTAAAATCTACTTAACACAATAGCCAGTTATTGAACATCAGTATGCGGCACCAAATAGAAAAATATCGTGATCTAAAAATCACCAAACAGTCAACACACAGCTATATAGAAAGATATAAAATTCACACCGGCAGTATAAAAAGATATAGACTGTAACTGCAGAAATTTAGAAGTTAAATTTTCCCTACGTCTTTTTGAATGCGAAAGCCTAACAAAAAGTTCACATATAGCCTGTTGCAACCCATCCATAATCCTCAAAGCTCTATGTAAAAATTCTCAGTTTTACAAAGATGGAAAAGCTTAGAGGATTCCTTTCCTAACTCTACTGCTAAGAAATAAACATCACTGTTTGTGAAGAAATGGTTTGTTTGAATCGAAGATACTTTGGGTCTAAGTAAGAATACCCATGCACATAGCCTTAAGTTGGAAGCATTTAGTCACAAAATGATGCAACCCTATTTTCTTTCTCTTCAGGTATAACTACCAACGTGTCACCAAATCAACACAAATACATGACTAATGAAGTTAAACTTATTGGTGTATATCAATATGACAAAAGTGAAAACATAATTGTGATGTTCAATTAAGCACTAGTAGTACATGTCAGGCTTGCCTATAAGTATTTTTCTATTAAAATTTCAAATATAATACTTGAATTTTTCTCACACCAAAGTGGAACAAATTAAACATTCTGATAAGACCATCAACTAGCATGTTACTAAAATAGTCACACTTGAGTGCAAAACGTCGACAACCAAATACTATATCAAATATATGGATACGGTCTGAATATAGTAAAAACGTGCAACCAATACTCAAGCAAAGAACTTGTTCCACTAAAAGTTGTTTATTTAATCTTTTTTATCCAGGATTTTACAGTTCTACCCTACTTAATAGAAATTTCGTCTCGAAATTTACTTTTTAGAAAATATCACGTACCACCAAGTCTCATCGCTTCAACCACCCAAGCAGTACTAGACTGTGTACCCTAGCTCGACAGTGCGGTGGCTCACAAGTGTGGTGACTCACAAGTACCTACCTCTTGTATGACACCCGTCACACACACCCGCCAATACACCCGCCCAGTCACAGGTACACTATCCGTTCCTCCATTTGGGTCAGGCTCTGATATCACTGTGATGAATCGTCACACATTTATTATAAAAATATCGGTTATTCGATAAAAAAATCACGATTTACTGTCAACCCGTCTGACACATTCAAACATCCAAAACTCTACCAGCAGGACACACAGTCCTTTGAAATTATATTTTAATAGTATTTTTGAAAATCTGGTACGTGATTCAAATTTACTAAAAACTGATATTTATATAAATATCTTGCCAAAATTGTAATTTACAATAAATCGCTAAAAACAACATTGTTAACTAAAAATACAAATTTTAGCAACTACTCAGCGATCCAGTCGCGCTCCGGCTCAACCTGTAAAAACAAAGGGGTGATCCAAACAACACAGTAGGTACCGCCTAACCACTGGCTTTGAAATCTAAAATATACATAACACAACAGCCAGTTGTTACACATCAACATGCAGAAGATATCATGATTTAACAATCACCAGACAGTCAGCACATAGCTATATAGAAAGCTATATAATTCACACCAGCAGTATAAACAGATATAGACTGTAACTGCATAAATTTAGAAGTTAGATTCCCCCTACCTCTTTTTGAATGCGAAAGCCAAACAAAAATTTCACTTATAGCCTGTTGCAACCCATCCATAATCCTCAAAGCTCTATGTAAAAATTCTCAATTTTCCAAAGATGGAAAATCTTAGAGGATTCCTTTCCAAACTCTACTGCTAAGAAATAAACATCACTGTTTGTGAAGAAATGGTTTGTTTGAATCAAAGATTCTTTGGGTCTACGTAAGCATACCCATGCAAGAGCCTTAAATTGGAAGCATTTAGTCACAAAATGATGCAACTTTATTTTCTTTCTCTTCAGGTATTGTAGGGTTTTGATGCAGGTTACACAACGGAATATTACATTTTTTCCTGCTCAAATCCCTCCCAGGATCACAGGGAAGCCATCATAACATGATAAGGGCATATAAGATGTGGACCTTAGTTTTGGAGATCACACGAAGAATAGTGTCTTCGTATCTATGAATATCCACACCTAGGATTCTTGATTGGATTCCTTCTCACCGCGTAGTACTAGAAACGGAAGAAGGAAGAACGGATCCCGCAAAAAGAGGCAAAGCCGTGGCCAAGAGGAGGGGCCTACAGCGTCGGGTAGGGGACGGGTTGAAGCTTTGGCTCCTTCCTTGTCTCTCTATCTTGATTTGTTATGTTCTCTCAATAATGACTTGTGTTGAGAAATAACAAGCTAGAGTTCCTTTATATATTAATAACTCTTTATTAATTACATAAAGGCCCCAATACTAATCATGTCCTTACATGGATTAGTCCACTTGAAAATTAGTCATACTAAGTTTGCTTGTGGTTGCGTTATGATCCTTTTCTTAATTAGTCTAACTAATTAATACCAATATCCAATTTAATCCATCCAGCGTGTGACCCCATAGGTTTCTACCTAATTGGTAGTAACTTCTTACTAACATGGAGCGGTGTCTAGCAACACATCCATGCCACCCAACTAATTGAAATAAGTCAGTGATCCCGACAACCTTGTGCCCAATGTTCATGTATTGTGTTATCCCTCTGTCTCCATATCCGGATTGGACGCGAGACATATTAGTCACACTCGTATATTCAATCCATAGTTTCTAGATCCTGGGAATATGCTTATGTAAGCAGATAACATCAGTATCTCCATATTGATTTATCTGAGTCTCGCCAGACATTCTATAAGCACCATCCATCCAGTGGCCCATGGATATTTTCTCCCATTATGTGGGAGGGACAAATCCTGTCTACGTCACTACGATCTCTTAGCTTGCTTACTATTGTGCCCGATAACTATCTTCATAGTTACCCGGTTAAGGCGCAAAGTTTGATAATATCAAAGCGCGATATTTCACAACTAGAGTATCTAGTGACTTCAAGTCGAAGGATTACAATACCTTTAGCACTACGAAAAGTGATTGTGACTTTGACATAATCTAATGTATCATTATCGTGGTGAGTCAATCCAGTATGTCATTACTCCTAATGCATACCCATGTGTTAGACTTGATATCTCCATATCAATCTACCCACATACTAGTCTATAGTTGATGGTCCCGTTAATCAATATAACAGACTAGGGATATTTAAGATAAACAACAATTGTATCTAAGGACTTCATTATATTAAATATCAAATAAATGATAAATGAATATTCTAGCTTAAACATTGTTCATACTAAATATAGATTGCCTCTAGGGAACCTATTCGAACAGTCTCCCACTTGCACTAGATCCAATTGGTGCATCTCGTATGCCTATGGACCTAGTATGACCTTCATGATTTCGCTGAATGAGCGGATTTGTGAGCGGATCCGAAAGATTATCATCCGTTGGAATTTTGCATATCTTCACATCTCCTCTATCGATCATTTCACGAATAATATGGAATCTCCTAAGTACATGATTTGATTTCTGGTGTGATCTAGGTTCCTTGGCTTGTGCGATCGCCCCAAAGTTGTCACAATACAACGTCATGGGATCCACAATACTAGGAACCACACCAAGGTCACTGATAAACTTCTTTATCCAAACAGCCTCCTTTGTTGCGCCTGCAGCATCAATGTACTCAGCTTTAGTTGTAAAATCAGCAACTGTCTCTTGCTTGGAACTCTTCCAGCTCACAGCTCCTCCATTCAGGCAGAACACATACCCCGACTGCGATCTGTAGTCATCTTTGTCGGTTTAGAAGCTCTCACTAGTGTAACCAGTTACATTGAGCTCTTCCTCACCTCCAACTATCAAGAACGCATATTTAGTTCTTCTCAAGTACTTGAGGATGTTCTTGACAGCAATCCAGTGACTCTCACCCGGATTAGACTGATATCTTCTTACCATACTAAATACGTACGGTATGTCTGGTCTAGTACACAAAATGACGTACATGATGGATCCTATAGCCGACGCATAAGGAATCCTACTCATGCGGTCCTTCTCATTTTCATTGGAAGGACACTCAGCCTTAGATAGGGTGATTCCATGCGACATGGGCAAGAATCCCTTCTTGGAATCTCGCATGTTGAACTGTTTCAACACCTTGTCTATATATGTATTTTGGCTTAGGCTGAGCAACTTTCTAGATCTATCTCAATAGATCTTGATACCAAGTATACAAGCTACGTCTCCTAAGTCCTTCATTACGAAACACTTTCCCAGCCAATCTTTAACATATTGTAAAGTAGGAATGTCGTTTCCAATGAGCAGTATGTCATCCACATACACGATCAGAAACACAACAGAGCTCCCACTAACCTTCTTGTAAACACAGGGATCATCTTCGTTCTTGATGAAGCCAAACTCTTTGACCGTGTCATCAAAACGTCGATTCCAAATCCTAGAAGTTTGCTTTAATACATAAATGGATCGTTGTAGCTTACAGACTTTATTTTCATGCAATGGATCCTCAAAACCCTCCGGTTGTGTCATGTACACATCCTAAAGGAGGTTTCCATAGAGGAACGCCGTTTTGACATCCATCTGCCAAATCTCATAGTCATAGTAAGTTGAAATAGCAAGTAGGATTCGAATGGATTTGGTCATGACGACTGGGGAAAATGTTTCATCATAGTCAATACCATGAATCTGTCTATAACCTTTAGCCACCAATCGTCCCTTATAGGCAACTACCTTGCCATCCATGTTAGTCTTATTCTTGAAGACCACTTGCATCCTATGGACCGAGCCCCCTCAGGTGGTTCCACCAAAGTCCATATTTTGTTGGTGTACATGGATTCCATTTCGGATTTCATGGCTTCTAGCCACTTCTTAGAGTCTGGCCCTTTCATGGCCTCCCCGTACATAGCAGGCTCATCATCCATGACTGGTATGTCATCGGGCTCAGTTACGAGAAGTCCGTACCTCTCTGGCTCATGACGTACCCTTCCTGACCTACGGAGTTCCTGTTTTATTTGAACAAGCTCTTCCACAACGGTTTGTGTTTCCTGTTCATGCTCCACCAACGGTTCAGTGGTTTGTGGTTCTTGAATTTCTTCAAGTTATACAGTCCTCCCACTTGCTCCTTTAGATACAAACTCTCTTTCTAGAAACCTGCCGTTCTGAGCTACAAACACTTTGTTCTCGGTTGGATGTAGAAATAATATCCTTTCGTTTCCTTAGGATATCCCACAAATTTACACTTATCCGCTTTGGTTCCGAGTTTGTCTGATTGTAAACGCTTTACATAGACATGGCAACCCCAAATCTTCATAAACTACACTATGGGACGCTTCCCAGTCCATATCTCATATAATGTTTTCATGACTGATTTGGATGGAACACGTTTAATGGTGAAAGCTGCAGTCAATAGAGTATGTCCCAAAAATGATATCAGAAGATCTGCTAGACACATCATATATCGAACCATATCCAATAGTGTGCAATCCCACACTCTCTAAGATATTCGTCAAACTCTTGGCTTAAGTATTCTCCTCCACGATCCAATCACAAAGCCTTAATACTCTTACCAAGTTGCTTCTCTACTTCATTCTTGAATTCTTTGAACAATTCAAATGATTCAGATTTGGCCTTCATAAGGTATACAAATCCATATCTACGGAAGTCATCAGTAAACGTAATGAAGTAGGTGTAACCACCTCTGGAAGGCATGGGAAACGGCCCACATACATCAGTATGTATGAGTGCGAGTAGCTCACTAGTCCTCTCACCTTTCTTATTGAAAGGGGATTTTGTCATTTTTCCTGATAAACAAGACTTACATGTCTTATATGATTCCAAATCAAATGAGTCTAGAAATCCATCCTTATGGAGTCTAGATATGCGTTTCTCGTTTATGTGGCCTAAACGACAGTGCCATAGATAAATAGGATTTAAATCATTAGTTTTAATAATCTTGGTATTTACGTTATAGATGGAATTATTTCGATCAAGGATATATAATTAGACAAATGCGCACAACAATAGTGCATACTATCAAAATAAATGGAACAACACTTGTCCTTTATTGAAATAGCAAAACCTTTCTCGTCCAAACAAGAAATAAAATAATGTTTATGCTCATAGCAGGCACATAATAGCAATCGTCTAATTCTAAAATAAGTCCAAAAGGAAAAGATAGCTCATACACGCCTATTGCTAATGCAGCAACTCTTGCTCCATTCCCGACGGACAAGTCTATCTCCCCTTTAGCCAATCTTCTACTTGTTTTCAAATCCTGCACATTTCGACAAATGTGAGATCCACATCCAGTATCCAATACCCAAGATGAAGAAATAGAAAGATTGATGTCTATAAAAAAAATAGCTGGCGGTGGTAGTGGCATCACTATTCCAAGCCTTTTATCCTCCAGATACTTGGGGCAATTCCTCCTCCAGTGACCGGGCTGGCTACAGTTGTGAAAATCACCTTTAGCCACGCCCCCACTAGGCTTCACGGCTTCCTTGGACTTTGCAACTTTCTTGCGTTTTCCTTTAGAAGTAGAGGCAACTCCCTTGCCCTTCTTCATATTCACCATCATTATGGCCTTGCCCTTGACTTTATTGATGCTTTGTTCAGCTGTCTTTAGCATGTTCAGTAAGTCTGGCATAGTTTTACTGATCTCATTCATGTATAGTTCATGATGAACTGGTTATAACATTCAGGCAACGATTGCAAGACGAGATCAGTTTCCAACTCTTGTTCGAGTGGGAACCCTAGCCTTGTAAGGTTCTCTATGTATCCGATCATCCGTAGTACATGAGGCCCAACCGGGTTCCCTTCCGCGAGACTGCTCTTGAACAATGCCTTGGACACTTCTTACCGCTCATGCCTCGCCTTTTCCTGGAACAACTGTTTCAAGTGTATGATCATATCATAGGCTTCCATGTTCTCATGTTGCGTCGGAAGCTCAGAGGTCATAGTGCAGAGCATGAGACAAGTCACATCATTAGAATCATCCACATGTTTCTCATGCGCTCTCACGGCAGCTAGAACGAACTCATCCTCGGGTGGTGCTGGAGTATAATTGTCTAATACATACAATTTGTTTTCTTGCTTAAGGACGATCCTTAAGTTTCTATACCAACCAAGGAAATTTGTTCCAGACAACTTGTCCTTCTCAAGAACATATCGCAGGGATGAAGTCGATGCGTGATTGTTTGCCATTGGAATTCTACAAAATGAGAAATATGCAATTTTTAGTATTTTTAACAATTTAACTATATTTAACAATGGCTAGATCATTAAATATAGCTCCCACTATTTTTTTCGGATCAATAGCCCTCACCATTAATGCGAAAAATATCATATATATTTTCTAGTGAGTCCAAGATCCATATTTCACTTCTTCTTGAGCTTGTTTGCAAGTCACCCAAGAACTGGTTATTTAGGTAGGAACCCTTCCAATTGCATCCCATGCAACTCTTTGTCAAATTAGGCGAATAACCCATTCATTATCCCTTTAGGATAACACCTAATTGTCATGCCTATAGTCTCATCAATTCAATTGATTTTGCCCAGTTGCGTCCAACCTCTTGCTTTAACAGTCACACATTACTTGCTTGTGTCGCCGCTACACACCAAGGTGAATTAAAATCGTCTTGCTTTGGCAAGCCCGAATTTAATAGACCTTGATCATGAAGGGTGTTTAGGCAAGAGAAGGCAAAACACAATATTTCCATTGAGGGATTTAATAGTCATTATCTAATTATTTGGTTGATCTCATCAACATGATCTACTTATTTGGATTGGGCTATCCACAATAAAATATCAAACTTGTTTATTATGAACTTATTACGTTTGGCATGCATCATCAATATATAAAAATAAATAACAAGACATAAATAATAAACATCAACGAAAGAAAAATAACGTGGCATGGATATGAACCCTACACTATGATATTACCAAGCCAATGATAATACCTATATGCCCTAAAGTGACAACCTCATCTCCTTGTGCTCCATCATAGCCGCGCGCCTAGGATGTGAGTCCTCATCGTCTTTGTGGTTTCTTGGTCCTCCGATATTCTTTTCCATGCTCTTGGCTATCATATAATTAATCTAATTTTAGCCTAGCATCTAGAATAAAATAAATAAAGGCTCACATGTCGAGAAGATAATCGGTTCGCAAGACGTAAACCAAACCACAAAAGTAAACATCCACAACCTAGGCCATATCCATCCACCATGCAACAAAGCACATAATACAGTTAAAGTCAATTTTTAATGCGTTTGTTTCAATTTGAGTTGAAATTGGGTAATTAGGGTCACAACGGTCCAAGAGGTCCAACCTAAACCTAAGCCGAACCCCAAGGACCGCCGCACGCCACCCGCCCGACCCGGCCCTAGGCCGACTGCCCTAGGTGGCCGCGGCCTTACTTGACGCGCTAGGAAGAGGAGGGGAGGAGGCTAGGGTTTCGGCCCTAGCTTCCTTCTCCTTCCTTCCTTGTTTCCCAAGTTTGGTTGTTTCCATATATTTGTTTCCATACTTTGAAAAAACCCTTTATCTAAATTATGTGCACAAGAACTCTAATTTTTCAAGAACCCAATTCTTCACATCCTATGTGATCAAACACACCAATCTTCACATCTAATGTTAAGTTAGGTCTTGTTTTATCTTGAATCAAATTCATTTTGCATCTAATATGCCAATTGATTTCAGTCTTCGCGTAATATTAACAATACGGTGTATGAATTGAAAATTGTAACACATAAGATCATGTTATGCGCTAGACCTGTGGCTCTGATACCATTTTAGGTTTTTGATGAAGGTTACGCAGCGGAATATTAAATTTTTTCCTGCTAAAATCCCTCCAAGGATCACAGGGAAGCCATCATAACATGATAAGGGCATAGAAGATGTGTACCTTAGTTTGGGAGATCACATGAAGAATAGTGTCTTCGTCTCTATGAATATCCACACCTAGGATTCTTGATTGGATTCCCTCTAACCCTGTAGTGCTAGAAACGTAAGAAGGAGGAACGGATCACGCAAAACAAGACAAAGCCGTGGCCAAGAGGAGGGGGCGACGACGTCGGGTAGGGGACGGGTTGGAGCTTCATCTTCTTCCTTGTCTCTCTCTCTCTCTTGCTTTGTTATGTTCTCTCAATAATGACTTGTGTTGAGAAATAACAAGCTAGAGTTCCTTTATATATTAATAAGTCTTTATTAATACATGAAGGCCCCAATACCAATCATGTCCTTACATGGATTAGTCCACTTGCAAATTAGTCCTACTAAGTTTGCTTGTGGTTGCGTTATGATCCTGTTATTAATTAGTCCAACTAATTTATATCTATATCCAATTTAATCCATCCAGCGTGTGACCCCATAAGTTTCTACCTAGTTGGTAGTAACTTCTTACTAACATGGAGCGGTGTCTAGCAACACATCCATGCCACCCAACTAATAGAAATAAGTCAGTGATCCCGACAAACCTTGTGCCCAATGTTCATGTATTGTGTTATCCCTTTGTTTCCATATCCGGATTGGGCACGAGACATATTAGTCACACTCGTATATCCAATCCATAGTTTCTAGATCCTGGGAATATGCTTATGTGAGCAGATAACATCAATATCTCCATATTGATTTATCTGAGTCTCGCCAGACATTCTATAAGCATCATCCCTCGAGTGGCCCATGAATATTTGCTCCCATTATGTGGGAGGGAAAAATCCTGTCTATGTCACTACGATCTCTGAGCTTGCTTCCTATCATGCCCGAAAACTATCTTTATAGTTACCCGGTTAAGGCGCAACGTTTGATATATCAAAGCACGATATTTCACAACTAGAGTATCTGGTGACTTCAAGTTAAAGATTACAATACCATTAGCACTACGAGAAGTGATTGTGACTTTGATATAATCTAATGTATGATTCTCGTCGTTGGTCAATCCAGTATGTCATTACTCCTAATGCATACCCATGTGTTAGACTTGATATCTCCATATCAATCTACCCGCATACTAGTCTCGCCCCGTTAATAAATATAATGGACTAGGGATATTTAAGACAAACAACAATTGTATCTAAGGACTTCATTATATTAAATATAACAATAAATAATAAATGAATATTTTAGCCAAAACATTTTTCATACTAAATATTGATTGCCTCTAGGACACCTATTCAATAGGTATAACTACCCACGTGTCACCAAATCAACACAAATACATGAATAATGAAGTTAGACTTATTGGTGTATATCCATATGAAAAAAGTGGAAACATAATAGTGATGTTCAATTAATCAATAGTAGTAGATGTCATGCCTGGCTATCAATTTTTTCTATTCAAATTTCAAATATACTAGGTTCCACCCCGCGCGCGTTGCTCGCGGTGTGGCCTTGGCATGTTTGCTTGTCCGATGGGCGGAGATATACATTTGCTAAAGCAGGATTCTTATGTACCGCGTTTAGATGTTATTTTATCGGATTTATACTGTAAATAGCCTCAACATCCGTGAGTGCATCACATTTGTAGTACATTGCATAATCACGAGATTAGAATAACGAGATAGTAGGCATAGAGTATTTCAGCATCATAGTGAGGTAGTACAGGAGTAGTAGACGAGCGTGTCATTGATGGCAACTTAAATTGGCTACATAGATATTGGTTGCACCTGCCTTGGAATTGGGTGTTGTCTTTTTGGCAACATATATTGAGTACTATGTTTTACAATGATATAGTTCGGCAATCTTTCTTATTATCAGGCTGTAACTACATAATATATGGGTTGTGCAGTCAAACTTGGGAAACTTCTAGCGGCTGATATAATGCAGTGCCTTCAGATATTCAATGTTTGTGAGACAGGTATCGGGAATTTTCTTTGTGTTTTTAATTGATAACTATAATTATCCTATTTTGCTCTCTTATGAGCATCATGAGCTCTCTGATCCTAACAAAATCATACTCATAACATGTTACCTTCCAAAGTCAATGCTTGTTATCTTCCCCAACCACCCAACACCTATGTCCTTCTGATTTGGGTTTCATCATTTACATGCATTGCTTGGTGTAAAATTGAAGATTTATTTAGTAGATTGAGTTGGGTTTGCAGTATCTTGTGCTTGATTCGCCTGTCTTGCAGGTTGCATTTATTGGAGGTGTGTTTGTGTGAATATGCATGTCAATCAGCTCAATGAGAGGACATGAACGGATGCTATGTATTACCAGTTCATGCACAATCTATTCCATTGTCAACGCCTATTATCTTCCCCAATGAGCCACCATCTCTCTCCTTATGCTCTAGGCTTCATCATTTAGATGCATTGCTTGATGTGCATCGAAGATTTCTTAAGTAGATTGAGTAGGGTTTGCAGTGTTTGGTGGTTGATTGACCTGTCCTGCAGATTACATTTACTGAAGATGTGTCTGTCTAAGTAATCATGTCAAGCAGTTTAATTAAAGGACACGAAACGTTGATATGGTCTTTTGACTTCCTTCCTTACTTCTGGTATAAAAGCATAAGTAGTTGGCCTAAGTTACAACATACTGTAATTCAATGGAGTCTGGTAAGGAAAATACCGATGACAAAGGGGGAAAGACTGATAAGATGAAGAGCAAGGAGAAGATGAGGAAAAGTAAAAAATATCAGAGTGAGGAATAATTCACAGAGGACGAGTCTGAGTGGGAGAGTTGGGCTGAACATGGTTATGTGGTCGGGAAGGGTTCGGAGACTACGGTGTACTCAGATGCAGAGGAAGAAGATGACTTCTGGGGAACTGATACGGCTTCCTCGTATTCGCTGAAGTTGAAGCATTCTGTCTCTCGTTCTTCCAGTTCAGGTAGAAAGAAGAAGGAAAAAGTGATAGCCGGAGGTAGCGAAGACTCGCAAATGAAGAAATCAATTCTTCCGCTGGAGGCGACACCAGATAAGGGCAACAAGAGGAAGAATACTGGAGAAGATGTTCAAGAGTCATGCAAGAAGAAACCAAGATTATAGAGTGTCTAGGTTTTTTTTTTGTGCTATATTATGGTGGATTGTAGTTTCATGTCACGTATTATGAGTAGTAATGTTGAGTTTGGTCATGTTCACTTTGTAATGGGGTTATGGATTGATGTCGCCTTGGTCTATATTTCGTGTATTAATGCAGAGTTTGCTTTCTTCATAATCTAATAATCGTTTAGAATGATGTATTATACTATGATATTCATGGATTGATGCATATCGTGTCTGCTTGATCGAACGATCAATATTTTTTTGGTCTGAGATGTGTGGATAACATCGTCTTTGTGCATCGTCTTTGCTTGATGTGTGTTGACGTTTTCTTAAGTTAAGTATGCTTTGCAGTAGATGATGCTTGATTTACTTGTATTGCAGATTGCATTTATTGGAGATGTGTTTATTTGAATATGCATGTCAATCAGTTTAATGTAATCATGACATGAACAGGTGCTATATATTACCAGTTCATGCATAACCCAGTGCATTGTCAATGCCTATTATTTCACCTAATCAGTCATTATATCTCTGTATCTGTTTTAGGTTTCATAATGTAAATGCATTGACTGTTGTGTATTGAATCCTGTATTGCAGACTTCATTAACTGAAGAGGTGTCTGTCTGAGTAATGATGTTAAGCTGTATAATCAAAAGTCATGATCACTTGATATGGTCTTTTGACTTTCTTGCTTACTTGTGGTATAAAATCACAAGCAGTTGGCCTAATTGACAACAAACTGTGATGCAATGGATTCACCTAAGGAACATACCGATGACAATAGGAAAAAGACTGCTAAGAAGGAGAGTAAAAAGAAGATGAGGAGAAGCATAAAATGTCAGAGCGAGGAAGAATTCACAGAGAGCGAGTCTGAGTGGGAAAGTTGGACCGAACACGGTTATATTGTTGGGAAAGGATCGGACACTACAGTGTAATCAGACACGGAGGAAGAAGTCGATTTATGGGGTATTGACACGGCCTCGTCATATCCGCCGAAGCTGAAGGGTTCTGGCTTGCGTTCTTCCAGTTCAAGCAGGAAGGAGAAGCAAAAAGTGATAGCCAAAGGTAGTGAAGACTTGCAGGTGACGAGATCAATTGTTCCACTGAATGCGGCACCAGAGAAGGGCGCCAAGAGAAAGAAGACCGTGGAAGATGCTCGAGAGTTGTGCAAAAAGAAACCAAGAGTATAGAGTCCTGTGTACGTGTTATGTTATGGTGAATTGTAGTATGCCTCATGAGCAGTAATGTTGAGCTTGGTAATGTTTGCTTTGTAATGGAATTATGAACTAATGTTATCGTGGTCTATATTTTGCGAATCGATACAGCTTTTGTTTTTTTCGTAATTTAATACTCGTTCAGAATGATGTATTAGATTATGTTATTCATAGATCGGCACAGATGTTATATTTGGCAAACAATGAGAGGCGAAGGAACGAATTAACACTGTGTGTTCATCTTATTTGATTGGAATAATACGATAAATAGCATGTACATGTGTGGCAATAAAATGAAACACAATAATCCAGCTGTTTTCTTTAATAGGCATACATTGGATAATTGTTGGAAGTAACTATCTGCATAGGATGAAAGCGTAGCGGTGTTCGCTGAATGTAGGAAACTTGATACCTAAGATACAGATTGATACTCATTATTTGTACCGAAGACTTATCTATATACATGCATCAACTCTCTATATAAACCACCCTCCATGCATTATTTTCCAGCAACTCTCTCTGAAGTGCAGCAACACCAAGACCAAGAACACGATTAGCTATCTTGAACACAACTATGGCGCCGCCGAGGTCATCCGTAAGAAGAAGGAACACAAAGAAGAGCAATTCCTCCACGATCAACTCACTCCCGAAAGAGTTAATCACAGAAATCTTGGCGATTTTAGGATCTTGTTCGTCTGATGATTTGTTCACCGCAAAGAAAAGGTAATATCCTAGGTTCTTCTCTTTCTTTATCTCCTTTGTGTCGTTTAATATTCATAATCTTCAAAGCTCAATCTGAATATCAATAGGAATAGTATTAGAATAAGAAGAATTTAATCAAATCATACCGATAGAGTTGGAGAGTTTTCTATTTTCACTTACCATGTTTTTGTACATGACCCAGTGTGTTTTTGTCTCTATAAAAGCTTTGACACGGAAATGGGCGGATTCAGAATTTGGCCGAGTGAGTACAAGAAAAAATTCAAGTTTAATGACGCATCTTTTGATTAATTTTGAAATATTTAAGAGGTAAAATGACGAATTGATAGATTGTTGAAGTGAATATATAATACGAGTGGGGACTAATGCAATTATATTAATAGAATGTAGGCTAAATGTTGTGAATATTAAAACTTTGAGTGGGGGCTAATATAATTAAATAAATGAATGTAGGGTAAAAATTGCAAATTTCAAAAATCGAGTGGGGGTTGGTCTCCAGATAAGAGTGTCACTGGACATAGAGATTGAAGACAGGGATTATGTCTATGTTCTTACATTTTAATAAACACGTTAAACCAATTTTTTGATCCGCTGTCTTCCTAGCCTTCAATTTCGAGCAATGAAGTAGGGTCTGTTGAGCAAAAGCTCATTTTTTAGGTTTTGGTGGTGGGAGCAATAGGAGGCGATCACCAGTTTCAGAACTTATGTATTTTGATTTCTGAATGTTCTCTTGTTTAGTCTATCTCAAACAATAACCCCTAATTAATGGAAAGACGTTAGATGATGAGGGATTAAACTGAAAACTTTACCATATTATAGGGGGTAAAAGACACTTTCACCCTCTCAACTTTGATGCAAAGACACTTTCACCCCTTTCCAGTTTGATGATTATATGTAATTTTTTGGAACTTGTTGCAGTTTGAAGATGTTCAATGAAGCATCTAACTATAATTGCGTATACGAGAAGGTGTCGCTTAAGAAGTTCCCTATTTTTCCATGGCGGTCGAGTCAGCAGTGGATTCGGGAATTCTCGCGTTTTATGAGGAGATGCAATGACAGTGGGAACCCAGAAGCTCTCTTTAGGCAAGGAATGGTAAGCGGCAGTTCTATTGATTTATCATAACGTGGAGCAAGAAGAGAATCTAAGTTAATTGTTGTGAAGTGGCATAAACTCACGTATATTTTTTTTGTTTTTTTTTTTTAAATTTAGGTTGATTACTTCAGTTTGTGCCGACATAGTGATGGGTTAGATTCTTTACAAAAAGCAGCAGAAGCTGGACTTGGAGAAGCACGTTATATAATTGTCATCATTTTGGTGTTGAGTGGAGACAAATACCGTGAGAAGGGAATCGAGTTGTTCCGTGGAATGACAAAAGACAAGGAAATAGAGACAAAATTGGAGGAGTACCGGCAAAAGGTTAAGTCAATTTTAAGGAGCATCTGGATTAAAAGTCCAATCATACAGATGGAGAAACAGCGTTGCTGTGCATCGCAACCCCATCACAGGTGGAGATCAGGATGGGCGCGCAACGAAGACAATATATTGTGTGATGCTTGTAGATGTGATAGGGAAGTCGACTTCATTTATAAGATATTTCCTCATAACTAATATGTCTAAATTTTTTTTCCCAATAACAATAGCAATGATCCCAAAAATTGTAATTTAATATGAGAATTGCAAATAATGAGCAGATATACAAGTATGGACTTGGGATCTCTTTCCTAAAGGGCTCTGAAAACTAAGTTCAGGGTTAATTGTATTTTATTCATCTTGCGGTTAGTGGTGTGTTGCAAAACACATCATCTAAATTCAATGATATATTTGCAGGATGACGCGTGCATCGAACGATTTACAATGCCACAAAAAGAATTTAAGCAAATATAACTTGTAAACATACTCCAGTGCCATCTACTTGCACTTAGAGGCATAAGCGATTAATGTGTTATGATGCCCAGCCAGAATTTATCCCTGTAATAGTATACGTTCAGTTGTTATTCACACTGTCACAAGAGCGTGGTTTAATACAATTTTAATAGCTATCCGAACTATTGTTGCATTTATGATTTGAGTTTAATCTTGTAGCTGGCCGTAGACATCGCCGTTAAAATCAGGGATTGGATTTTTATTCGTCTTAGCATGTGTTTTATATTAATTCGCTATTCCACTGCATAATTGACTTTGCAATTAAAGATAAGATGTGTAACAAATGTAATAGGGACTTCATATTATGCAGACCGAACTACAATATTACGTGGACATCCACTGATAACAAAGCGTTGATTACAATAACATACAAGACGATAATGACATATTATCTTAATTAGTTTGTCGATGGGGCTATGTTTTTATGTGTAAGCGTGCATCAAGCTTCAACTACATAGCGTACAGTCCAACCATTTATTGGAAATACATTTCCGTTGGTGCACCGGGAAAGGAGGAAGTAAAATCTTCTTGCGCCGCTGTTCGTGTTCACGGACTCAAGCACGCTTTGTTGTTCCTTGAAACAATCACAGTGCCAAATATAATAAGCTATTTGGGTATGGGGTATAATTTTAGATCGAGAAATTTTGTTTCATACCTCAGCCGACATTGATGACATGGTTGTTGCATTTATCCCCAATACAGTGTCTACTGACTGTCCGAAGATGCGTACCTGGAGTTCAGCACTACCGTCATGAAGTTGCACGGTTATACGTCCCCTGGGGAGAAACAATCAAAAAAAAAAAAAAAAAAAAAAGAGAGAAAAAAAAAAAGAAAAAAAAACATTTGGCAGTTAGATTTCGTATCCTCTTTGAAAAAAGGTGTTAAATTGATGTTGTGTAAAATTAGGTTGATACAGTCTACGGCGTAATGCTTGTTAGTGTCATTACGTACCACGGTATAGCATCACAATCATTATTTTGGCAAGCAGAGCATTGGAATCTGTTGTTTGGATAACGATTTGCAACACGATTGCACAACTTGCATGCGTAATACCATGCTTGCTGATTTGTTGGTAAAGCGTGAACGGTGGCTTGTACCCAAATCTCGCGTATTGTAGCCTGCAGTTACTCATAAAAAGCATACAATCTGAAGTGAAACTGCTGGGAAAGCTGCATTACTAAGCTGGCAGTGATTGTTCATTACTGAAGAAAATTCTCACCGGTAATGTCGGCAAATCGACTATTGCACAGAGTGTCATTTCTTGTTTGTATGTTTGAAGATGATACAAACTTTGAGGCTTGGATGAATTGTTCTTGCGAGGGGCAAACGAAGCTTATGGGACAAAGCAATGGTGCTTGGTTGTTGTGCATTATGAGGTAGTTGATCTGTATGTTAGTATTTATAGTAACATTTGTTGCAGGGGTTGGTGGGTACCTGAGCTATATGTAATATAGTTATATAATGTTCTGTGCTAAATGTTTTTTCTTTGCTGTTTTTGTTTGTGTTCTTTTTTTTTTTATAATTATTAGATATTTGTTTCGCATTGAAACTGAGACATACTGTAACACTGAAATCACCTTGTGTGTGTGGTAATGTCATCTGTAAATAATTTGCATACAATGGCACGCAGTACAAGAATACCAGCAAACTACTTATTTATCCATATACATAATTAAGTGATAAATTCTTCACAGCATGGTACGATGCATTTTTTTCAGAGAAATATCATTTAGGAAAATTATGAGTAATTAAGCCGAATTGGTAGTTGGGGAAACCAGTTGAATGTGATGTGGCAAACGTACAAGATGCGTAACGATGATAAGTAATTAGTGGATAACCAATCCATTTTATTGATAGAACGATATTAGTTGTAACCACTGATGGTTATTCATTGCCACTATATGTTGAAGAACACATCGGTCATCGGAAAGTTGGGGAAGCATCTGGGGTTATGTTTTGTCTGTCAATGCAATATTGATTTGTGATGATTCCATGTTTGGTTAGAACGATTTATCATACCTTGCTAACTATACCTTGTATTGATTCTAGGGAGAGGTTGTAGTGTATGGTTTCGGTGTTTTTTGTGTTACTGTTGTTATATAATTCGGAGGAGACATTCTTGTATGTGCATTGTGTCAGGATATTATTTGATCAAAAAACATGCCGGCAATACTCTCCAGAAGTGCATGTGAAACTCCCTGTGATGATGCACGCAACGAATGAAAAATGCAAATGTAACATCAAGATTGATGTACATCTCTGACTTTGTTTGCATTTATCGCATCGAACGAAGGACACGAGCCCAATACATGATTTGCGTCTTGTGGAGTTTGTATTATCAAACGGGGATGGCAGCTTATGCAAGAATGACAAAACCATATTAAAGCTACTGCAATCAATGGTTGTGCCTTTTGTATATGTGAGAACATTGATTATCATTTTCACTGGATATGCCTACCCTAATTTTGAATTTGATTGCTTCAAGTCTGAGTACGTCGTGAACCTAGCTGGCTTGACATGAAGGATTGCCTATTGTGATATCTGGAATGAAATTTTACTTGTCAAACGCTTTCATAACCCACACGTCTACACAAGTTTTGATTAGTTGTCCTGTGAAATTCTTACGAATATTAGATCAATCTGCCAACACCCTTTGGACGTCTGCTTGTCGGACGAGCGGAGAAATGTGGTTGTCATTGCCGGTCACTGTAAATAGTCTTAAGATATGTAGGTATATTATATTTAGAGTAATCGGATTAATAGCTGATAGTAGCTTCTCCATAACATGATTAGTTTAAAACTTGTGAATATTACATTCGAACAGCAAGAAGATAAACACTCGATATCGCAGCATTGCAGCAAGGAAAGTACATTGGCAGTCAACATGCATGGCATCAATAAAAGCCTGTACTATATTTTCCTTCAGCAATGGTTCTTATAAGTGTTTAGTCTGCTTTTTGAACCCGGCGAACGACCCACCTCGTTAATCTTGGGTTCCTGTTTTGTGTGCATCTGAGTATGCGGACGTAGAATTTCTGTGATGTTCCTCTTGCATTTGCGGCTAGTAGGATATTCTGTTGTTCCTGAATATGAAATTGTGGTTGGTGTTGTTATCGAGTGTATACATTGCCTATTTTAAAAGATAAGAATACCTGCTCAGACATTGTTGACATTGTGACAAGGGTGTTGTCTAAGACAGTTTCAACAGGTAGCCCAAATATTGTGGCATCCATTATCCCAGTGTCATCCTGTAGCTCAACATAGAGGCGGCCGCTGTATCGAAGGGTTGTGTGGTTGTTAGTTTGCATATATTTCATGTCAAGAACAAATGTAGTATAGAGTAGAAGAATTGTTGCATATATTGTACGCTGAACAGTTATCTAACCATATGATTGCATCCTGGGTAGAATTGCCGCATTTATTGCAGATCTGTCCCAAGCACTCATTTTTGCAATTTCGGCATGCTTTGAACCATGGCTGCTGGGTTGTTGGTATTGCAGTCATTGATACCTTAATCCATGTTTCTCTGTATAAGGGCTGTCATGTATAATTAATTAGGTGTTAGCTTTTTGCAATTGTTATGCTGTGGACAAGAAAACTAAATAGAAGAAACAACTCACCAAAGTAGCCCTAACTGCTGATATGTTGCTGACTTCCATTGAAAGCCGTCGCACCAATGCTGTATGTTGATGACAGCATAGATTCTGGAGGTACTGCTTATATAGCATGCTTGCTCTACTTAGTTAGTTGAACTATGGTGCACGGGATAGAATGGCACGCATTACTATGTGTTGCATACACCGAGGCCGCCGCATATCGATGAAATGAAACATGCTCAGCAAAGTTGGGATGAAATGATATACGAATGTTAATTACGATGCTGTTGGTTATAGTGTCAACATGATTTAGTTATATATGCATGTTCTTATCCTCTTCTTCAGCATAACGGTAGGCATACAATTACATGGTCGATATAGTTGGGATTGGGTTATAGCCGAAGTAGATATGGAAATAAGTAATCCTTGTCTGTCTATGCTGTTGTGCTTTCAGTCAATTATAGGAGCCTGTACACTATGCAGTATCAACAACAATGGCAAAGTAGAAAACATAACAAAATTTTATTCAATGCAATAAAGCCACACGGAAACATGGTACTGCACCACATATCGTACAACAAAGGGAAATGAAATATAACAAAGTACGTGACGAGAGAAATTTATTTCGATACATATTCATGACTGGATATTATTTACTATTATTGCCATTGCGTCGTCACGTTCATGCAATCTTAACATGGCGGACCACCCACCTAAATATGCTGCGATTGGTTTGGTGTACGCCCTTTACAACACGCACATAGAAAGGTGTTGATGCATTGTTTGTGTTGGCATTGATGATGAGAGACTGGCATTCCTGGTGTTACATTATAACATTGAAGTGAGGCACAAATTTCATTGTAAATATGTTATGGATGTTGTATTATGTAGTTATATGATGTATCATTTGTAAGTACTATATTGACACCTCTAGCGTCATTCGGGCCAAGGTTGCAGCTGTTGTGTAAAGCACAGTTTCCCCAGCTTGCCCAAACAGCGTAACATTCACTATACCGGTGTCATCTTTGAGCTCAACCATGAGACGGCATCTGTATCATAATAAATATTTGTATGTAAAATATTGATCTAAACATCTTGTAATGTGAATTTGCATGTGTTATAGCTGGTTAACCTGGGAGTAGTGTTAGATTGGGAGTTGCGGCAAGTACGACAGTTTGAATGAATACACTCTTGCTGGCACATATCACATGCATTGAACCATCCCTGCTGTGTGGTTGGGATGATACAAATGCAGACTCTTATCCAAGCTTCATTGTATGCTTCCTGAGAAAAATGTGGCAGTGATTCAATTTAATATCGCATTGTTGTGTAGTAAGAGCTTACATGACCTGACATTGGAAAGTAATATGACAACTGTATTGTGTGAAGTAATGATACCAATGCCGACTGAAGTTCTGCAATCGTGGATGGTGGCATGATGTTCGGTCTGGCGATTGAATGTTGGTGGTGCAATTGTTGGAATATAAGATGCGTTTAATGGTACTGGATGCATGTCTCGTTTGAGCAGCTAATGGTTTATATAGTGCATAACTGGTAAGTGGTAAATTGTTTAGGAAGTATATTAAGAATACGATGTGGGGTAATGTGCTCTATTAGCAAAAAATCATGTGTATTGTTAGCTGGGGATTCAAATATTGTTTCGTATCCATGCCGATACCTAGAAATTAGTGAAGGAGGCGTATTTCTGCACATATTCAATCATGTTGTGTAATTTGCTACTTGCCAATTTACCAACAACAGGATAGTACTGTATTACACTGATAGATACTGTAGCATCATCAATGTTATGGTTCGTGAAATGACCGCGATGTAGTTTTACAGATGGTTAAAGTTGTTATGGTATTGTTTGTGCCAAGTGTGTGGGTGCAACACTGTTGTATGCCAAGTGTTTGGGTTGCATGGTAGATAGGCATATGTTGAGAATGCATGTGAGCAAGCTAGCCGATAAAGCATTCAGAGTGTTTCATCATCATTGCACTGCAATTGTCAGTTTTGCATAGCTAACTTATCCATTTGTTGGCACACATTTCTATTTCATGGGGAAACTGACAATTAGATGGGTTTGGTATAATTGATCAGTTGTTAGTAGCTCAAATGTATCAGTATGTTATACTGAGCTTGCTTTTTAGATGGTTATAAGAGTCAAGCTTATCACAAGTTGTGTGTGTGATCTGAATTTGCAGGGCTATGAAGTGTTGCCACAATACTGTTATGTGTCAGCTGTCCAAGTTGCATGTTGGATGCAAATTTCCTAAGCTTGCATGTGGTGTCGGTATGCTTCTAAAGTTGAATAGAAACTTTTGATGTTTGTGATGAAAGTGCCAGTCTTAGCATGTTTCATTCGTTAACTGACTGGCACGCATACCTAGTCTATTTGGGAAGATAGCCATTGTGTGAGAAAAGATTTTGATTCGGTGAAAACCAATCAGGGAAAAGATAATTGGTATATTACATATAACATGTGTGTTATTGTGATAATACGTTATACACATATGTTGTGTAGCTGTTCAAAGCTAGGATTAATCTATTGGTATGAATGAATGCACAAATTGTGTGCCAGATATATGACCTCTGCGTTAGCTTATTGTTGGCGGTAATGGTTGTCGTAGCTTACAAATCCCACTACACAAGTTCAATTCTTCTCCCGGTCAACTATACACATAAGGGGTGTATGTGGTATTTGCATTTTCACAATTACAATTATAGGACCAAGTTGTCAAGTTTTCCATGAAAATGTATGTATACGATTGTATGGGTAGGGCAATAAGCTATTTTTTGGGTGGTGCTGGAGCATTACGTGACACGTGAAGAGGCTAAACAACAACCCACATACGTAAAAGTTAAAGAAGTTGGTTGTTTGATCAACATCGAAATTAAAGTGATATATTGCTAAAAAAAGAAAAAAAAACCTTAAAATTAGGTATATGTACGGAGGACATTATCAATGTAATGCATTCAGTGCACAAGTAACACAGTAATCGAGGAATATCAGATGAAGCATGTAATGATACGAATTGTTAATTACATGATTCAAACCAACGAGTATACAACTGGTCCGCAAGTATTAAGTTGCGTACTATTTCAGGAACATCATATAATATATTTAACGCACAATAGTAGGGACCAGTCTGGGAAGCAGTAAAGCGGATACTGTTGGATCGTATGTCGATTTCGATAAGATAGCAAATAATGCGGTACAGTTTTTTATAAAAAGCCAGTATGAATCTCGATTGTAATAGTTAGTGGAATGTGATCTAGGAAAAGAAGCATCGTGCGAATATTCACATATCTCTTGAATTTGTTTAGACTGATCATGTTTAGAAATTATTGAAGCTACGTGCTTGCAAGGCTACATAGACTTATGTGCTAATACCCTGTCTTACCTATATAGGTTAATAATAAGGTTATGCATTTGGTCAATTTGATGTTTTAAGCATAGAGGACCTTATCGCTTGATTATACATGCGGCTGTAACAATATAAATAAGCAACATTAGAATCAGTAATTTCGAAATGCCAAACAACCACACGCTGAACATTTATTCAAAATATGATACAAATAGCTGGAATTATGCAGCTAATCCGTATCACTGGGTGACATATAACGACTACACGCTTCTAACTTGTCTTCTGTAATCAAATCCTGTATAATTTCTGGGACTTCATATAGAATTTGGCATTCATCCAATTGCTGTGCTCCCATACTTGCAAGCTGTTTGGCGACGCAATTTTCTAAGTAGTCGATATGATTTAGGGCTATGTGCATGTCTCGCAGCAGAATATGCCCCTGGTTGATTTGATTTCTCATACCTGCAGGAAAATCTCTGACAAAATGGAATATCTTTATTGCTTTGTAGCATGAAGTCTGTATTTCTATGTTACTCCAGTTTTTATCACAAGCTAAGTGAATGCCGTGATAGATTGCCCAAAGTTCACTCTCGAGTTTATTTGTTGCGTCTAATTTTCCTATGAAACCAAGCATCCAGTTATCTTCATTGTCTCGGCAAACTGCACCGATACCACCACTGCTTGTTGCAGAAGCTGCAAAGCCATACACACTTATTCTGGCAATCCCTGTATCAACCATATATTATGCACAGAATTACACCACAAATCATAAAACACATGCACATTTATGTTGTCGGTGATTAACATGATTAAATGTATTAGTACTTACTTTGCAAGTTAGGCACGCTCCTAGGAGGGATTTCACCCTGGAAAGTTGTTGCACTGAGTAAAGTTCGGGATGTAGCAGATGAGTCTGACGACTCCTCCTTTGGAGATGACATCAAAGGCAGCGATTGTTAATTTTCCCAGTTTTGTCTAGCTGGTTGTTGTGGTGGTGCAACGTTGGGTTGTATCAAGAGGGAGATAGATGTAGTTTTATAGCTGACAAATTATGGCACGCATTTCGATAGTAGCACCTGGATATGTTGCCGTGTCTTCTGGTGCTCACGTATTCTGATCACATGTATAAATTTGGATGCGTGTAATTGTGTCTACATCTATATACATGATTTGGATATGAATGAAGTGGCATTGGAGTATATTTCATACGCATTTGTAACTATAAACGTATGGCAGTTAATATTTCAGTTGGTAACAGTATCAACACAGTTGAACAAAAGGCAACTCCATCTAATGTGCGTAAGATGCCGTAATTGCAAAACTACACCCTATTTATGATACGTATTGGTATACGCGTACGTGATCGGCTACATGAGATGTCACAAAAGCTGTTCAAGATAACGCTGTGTGCCAATTGAAGTTGATTACCAAGCTGAAGAGTAATAAAGGGAATTAGTGACTATATAGTGTCAATGTATGTATTTTTTTTTTATGTTTCCCTCTTTTTTTTTAATGCTCCATTTTTTTTCTTATTTTCTTTTTCTTTCTTTTTTTTTTTTATTTTTTTTTACAGGTGTTTATTTAGTTTAACATGTTATTGCGTCCAGCTGCACCAGGAAGAGAATTATATCGCGTGGCAGACAACAGTCAGTCGATACAACTTCATATAGAATCGAGCAACAATGAATGCCAAGAACAACAACAAGACGGCAGTTTTGAGGAGGTTAGCAAAGAAACTGATACAGAAGAAGAAAATGCAAGTGCGATGAAGGATATTTTCGAGGAAGAAAGTACTTGTTAAAGTGACTGCATTCTGGTTAAGGTTCGGTGTCAACATTATACTCTGACGAGAGCAAAGATGACGATGGCTGGGGGTTTTTTATATTATGATTCTTTGAATTAGTAATGGTTTTACAAATGATTATAGAAAGTAACAAATATCAATTTGGATTGTATCGTTTGCGGACAGTGTCAGCACCGAGTATTAATCGATCAGAGCTTTATTATTATTTTTTTTTTAAATTTTTATTTGATATACAAACGAGAAATATACAGAGACACTGTATTTTGAAACTGATGCAGCTATATTTGATACATTACACAAAACCGTGTAACTCTTTAATGCAATCTATGGTGGGAAATTGTATCTATATACATGGAACAATAAATACAACATTGAAAGAGGGATCTATGCAATGCATACAGTGGGTGGAGATTAAAACAGTCAGTGGGCTCTTCATCTTCCATTATAAAGCTGTTGCTATAAAAACATTCCTAAAACTTTCAAAAAGATTATATAAGAATAGCTATGGACAAGAAAGAGGACGGTGCAAGTAAGTCTCCAGAAACTGCAGAAAAGAAATCGAGCAGCAAGAGGAAGCGACACAATGAAGTCAAAAAGCGGAAGAAGCCGATGTATACTGTAAGCACGGAAAGCAGTGAAAGTGATAATGAAGTTGATTCGGAAACAAGGGATCAGCATGATTACGTTGTTGGCAAAGGATCCGAGACTACAGTTTACTCAGGAAACGAAGACGAAGACGAGGCATGCGACAGTGATACGGCAAGATCGTACGAAAGGAATAAGAAAGCTATTTTAGCTATGTTTCGCCGACAGAGGGAGGCAGGACGTAAAGAAAGATCAGAGCGACAGGAACGATTGAAAATGAAAGCCGACAATGTTAATGAAAAAATCTCAAAGAAGAAGCGTAGAAAATAAATTAATTATTATATTTTATTTGTAATATGTCGCATAATTTATGTTACAAATCTACTACTTGGGCATGGATGGCTATTGTAAATTTTAAAGTTCATATCAAGGATGTTTGCTTTGGTTAGTTTCATTATGGAAAGTTATTGGTGGTCGTTGCATAATTAATATACCACGAAAGTGCACAAAATAGGAATTACATGAGAAAAAATATGAGCAAGAGTACTGCTGTATCTTGGATTATCAGATGTTTAGAATTCAATACAATCCAATGTATATTACGAAAAGTATATTTCATGTAACTGTTTAGTTTCTCCTATAATATGGAATGGATGTTATTACAGATATGATATGAACATAGACGCACGGTATTAAGACTGTGATTCTATTCCCTTTGAACATCTACTATACAAAAGCATCTTATGTACTTTAGAATACAATAAATAGTAGATTACCGATAATTTCATTGTGCATTAGCAATTGAACGATAGAGAAGTACATAATTTTTAATCAGATACGTAGATGTCGTTAAATACTATGTATAAATATCACAATCCGCACACAATTACAATAGCATAAAATTGACCACAATTAAACAAACAACTGACCAGACTATATATATCGGAGAAATTTAGGTGTGGTGGAGTTACCACCGGAGCACCACTCATCAAAAAATACACCTCAGCATTAATTGAGGTTTCATATATGATCGACACCAAGTTTTACCAAATCAGACGATGTGTACGACACAGGTATGAAACATCTGTTCACAAAAAGCCTATTAAAACAGGCAACTGTTAGCTTTGCTCTGATTACATTAGCAATGCAGTTCTGCAGAAGGGGGAAAAACGAGAAATAACATAACAAAAAGCATACACAAATACCACAGATGATTGCTACGCATGACAAATTACTGGCGGTAGACTGTTGCCCGAAACATTGGAATACTGGGATCAACCAATTCAATCACGCATGCATCATTAAGCGCTAGCTGAGAATGCAGCACGTATTTAAACCAAGCAAGACGACGGTGGAAAGGATTTCCTGCGTGCGTGAAACCACATGTTGTTTCCCATCTCGTGTAGCCATTATCCGATGTTTCTAGCCACACTTTGTTCGGGGTGCCAGTCAAGTGTTCTCGTACAAAATATGTAGGAATGTTCTGCACAATTTAAAATAACCTGTTGATATCATGCATCAATGCAAATGTCCCGAGGAATTAGAAATTAAGTACTTACAACTCCGCCCTTTCTCGTAGTGTAAGAATGAATGATGCGGAATGCAAAGAATGGCACTTCAGTGTTGTGAGCTTGCGCACGAGCGAGAGCATGATTTTCTTGTGGACCCATTCGAAAGACAGAAGAATTGAGCCCGTAGTTGATTTCCACAGCAGATTCATCCATGATACGGACCTTGAAATTCAAATTGCCCTCATATTTGAACATAAGTACAGCCTTAGGAGGGATGCGATAAGCACTGGCAAATTGAAGCCATCCCATGCCAAAGTAATGCTCATTATCTACTTGATCGATGCAGATATTCCACGATGCCCCGTTGGGCACATGTAGGTAAACAATGGGTGCAATGCTGTCGTAGTGACGAGCAACATACTTTGGAGGGATTCGCTGCACAAGGAAAATGGTTATCCAACAGAGGTAGCTAATCAATAAATTGTAATTAAGGAGAACATATACACAAATTGCCCGACATTGTTACCATGGTGGTATCTTTCTTGTTAAATGGATCGTAAAGCTTGAAGAAGCGAGGTGCTATTTCTTTAATGCCTGCAGTAGCGTTGCTTTCCTGCTTAACAATACTGTGGTAAGTGATTTCGGTGCACGTTGGATCCATTATCCTTATATCATAGCTCAGATTCGCTCTAAATTTTAAGAAAACAAAATATCCCAAACTGATTGAGTTGAATTTGACCACAGTTTTCCACCCATTGCCAAGATACAGTTCATTGTTGCCTGCAAGAATCGTCGTGTCAAAGATTGCGCCGGAGGGAGTTCGTAGCTGGACAATCTTTCCAACATCTTTCCTGTATACATCAACAAAGATACGGGGCAAGGACTGCAAGCGGAACAACGATTGATTAGATTGCCTGCTTGAAATAATATTGTTAAGTTCCTTCTATGCAGAACATGTACTTAATAAGTATTTTCGAACATAGGCATATACTGGTATTAGAAGCTTTATATATAAGCTTACCAGTCTGTCATTTTCTGGATCACTGGATACGATAACTTTGAAGAAATTCATACTGATTCCAATGCTGAGGCCTTAACTGCTAATGTTTGATTATAGAATGTATGCTGTGTATACAAATGGCAACCACATCAGTTCTTTAATAAGTTCATATTGAATTACACACACACACACAAACGCACATTACAGTGACAAACCGGAAGGATCATAACATAGTTATGCATTCTCACAGTGACACAAACATAATGCGGTTCAAAGTACCCAATAACTCGTGTTTTATATATTTATTCATTTACGCAATTCAAATCTTCGGCATCTTGAGCATGCATACTTTGATGAAATAGTACATACAAGCAAAAGTACAGAAACAATATCGAAGGGGGAAAAACAGATTGTCACTATGGGATTGCAATTGCAAACACTACAGATTGAAAATGTTGAATACAATAACACAAACAAGTGATAGCTGATTTCAATGAGTTGTGTACATATATATAAGCAGGTATTCTTATGAACTTGTGCAAATCCTTTTTTTTTCATGTGATATCACAGATTGGAAGGAAAACCCTAAACGAAACGTACCTGAAGCAGGTGAATCTTGGCGGCGATACCTAAGACTTGCAATATGAAGGGTTGGGTGGGAGGAGAAGTGGGTGGTCATGAATACCCAACGAAGTTTTGCGCGATTAATTTATTATGCTCGACTAAAATTGCAGTGCAGGCCCTCCTATGTGCAGATATTTAATATTATGCATATGGTTGGCCGAGTTTAATCGAGAACTAATACATAATAGTTATTTGCTGGGAACTAATTGAGTCTTCGTTTAAGAAATTAATATATCTGCATCGGCGTTTAAAAATTATACGAAAGATTATTACGTATAAATTGGAGTTTAGTCTTGCATTGTACAAAGGTTGAAATCTTACTAATAACTGATCTTATTAAGATTTTGTATTCATCAAAGTTTAAATTGCTATGTCATCTATCACACCGGCCTGATTTGTGCGCAGGTATATTTACCTAACTGCTAATTGCATCAAAACAATGTGTACATAATAAGTTTCGTATAGATGTCTATAAAAGACGTCTATTTTACAATGACACAACAATAATCAGACACTAAGTCGAATAATATATGCAAATACATGAATGATAGAAAATTACTGACGTCAAACAACATTGGATTGCCAGCAAACAATGTGAAGCTGGATATCTTAAAGAGATGGATGTGCAATGAATAAATATTAGAGGTGGCGTCGGAAAATGTATGAAGGAAAAGCACCGATACAAAACAAACAAAACATTATATGTTATGTTACACATATGTTGTCCCAAAAGTGTACCCAAAAAAATACCCAGGTCTCTGCTATGATTGGAGACATTACTTTACCCTTCTACTACAACAGAACAGGAGACTATATAGTATGGCATCTTCATATGCACAAAATGACTGCCATGTTTTGCTCTGAAACTGCACAAAAAAATATTAGCAAAAGGCATAAAAATAACAACTGTGTAAGCACAAGTTGTTAATTTTATGCACTGCTGTCTCCAGGGTGCACTGCTAAGTGCAGTCCTTATATCTACATACATATCTGATCACATAGTTTTACAGGCCTTCATCACAGAGTTAATTTTATGCAATCTCAACTTGGCGAACACTCCACTTGTTAAGCCAGCGTGGATTCTTGCTGCTGGATGGAGCCAGGCGGAAATAGAATCGTTTGTCTACCGCTGCATCATTCGCCTTGGACAACACATCGCTCTGTTCCTGCATGGCAATATAAGACGACTATATTAATTAACATCCCATGGAATCAGCCGCATTTCAACTCAAAATTGCGATATATGGGCGTAGTTAGCTTACATCTGGAGTCATTGCAGACAGGATAACCGCACTCTTATTTAGCACTGTTTCAACAGCATGTCCAAATATAGCAACCTCAAGTTCACCACTGCCATCACCAATTCGAACTTCGAGGCGCCCCCTGCACGATATCAATTTGTTTACATCACAATTAGAAATCATATACTTACATGAGAAAGACACCGTTGCTCACAAATGGACTGTTGTGTATACAACCATAGATGACATGAGTTATTGAATTGGTAAACATTAACTTCGAAAAATTATGTGAGATGGAACGCGGCATACCATGGTGCAGAAATGCAGTTATTTTTTTCACAGCCTGGGCAAGCAAATACTTCGCCTAGCACGTGGTTAGTAGCCCGGTTGCACTTGTTGCATGCGGTATACCACGGCCGCTGACTACATGGTGCTACAACAACAGACACTCTCACCCAGACTTCATCAAAACCAGCCTACTGCAATGCAAAATAACATTAATTCAATCGGGAATATCATAGATAAACTTGCTCGCGATTACAATGCTAGACAGGACAAGTTACCGGACTACTTGGTAAGTCTGCAATCCTCACAAGTTTGAACTTAGATGTAGAAGTATTGGCAACTTTCTTTTTCAGTAACATCTCAGGGTCACTGATAGCATCAATTTTCTCGTAGTTAGCATCGCGCCTGCAATATCTTTAGATTGTTAACATAAACTACCAGACGACAACCTATGCACTACATATAGGTAGATAATGAAGGCAGTTTACCAATCCAACAATTCATCAACCCGTGCATCAGGAACGTCAGTCAAGAACATTGTAGACATAGTAGTTTTCAAGGAGAATCCTGGGAGACACAGGCAAAACCATTTATGAACATAACAGTAGGTACAAACATAACATATCATACGTCAACATTTCAGCAAAAGATAGCATGTTGATACCGGAGTATTTCGATGCCACAACATTAGTGACGATGACCACCGGCTGGGACTTTGCTAACTTGGCCAGTTTTTCTGCATCAGTGGTTGCTATCTCATCCCAAGCTGAAAGGCACACTGGACTCAAACTGTTTGGCAAGGCAAATGAAGTTAGAGAAAACAGCAAATAGATAGAGTGGATAAGATTCAGTAAGGGGAAGGGAAAAGACACCACATGATATCATTGATTACATAACAATTTTCAGCATCATAAATAACTAAAGACATCTTACATATATATAACATGTATATTTCATATCTGCATTCCATACCAGTATAAACAAAACAAAAATTGATGAATCAAAGGAACATGTTATACATGCTCGTATTAATTTATCAGGCAAATCAAGAATATCTTTATTGCATACACTGATGGTTCATTGCTCACAAGTCACATTGTACAAGCTTAACGTTGATCTGGTATGCTTTCATTCTTCTATTACTGTACAGAGCATAACAAAGCAATATTTGCAGTGTAAGAGACAATATTTAATTATACTATTGATTTAAGAAATTCCACTGCCTACAATGTGATCATACCTACCTAACAAGAATAGGCGCAGAACAGTATATTAGAAGTAAGCAAGGCACATCCAAGAACTTACGTATCGTCGACAACAACTATATCTCGAACCTTCGACCGAGCACTCGAATCCTTCCATGGCACTGTTTTCGGCGACATGACAGCTATGATTATCACTGCAACATCTGCACATGGATACATATATTGCGAGTATGTAAATTTTGATGAAACGAAGAAAGATAGCCACGGCAAGCACAGCAATAACAAGCACAACTAAATAAGAGCAACGCATAAACAACACAGCAAGCGATGCAGTGCTAAAATATTGAGGGAAACTACCAAATTTGTCAGGTTTCCCGATGAGGTCGCGGGCGTCAGTCAGATTCTTGAAATTGAACGTAGTAGCTCCCCTTTCATCTGCAGCATCTTCGACTGGTACAATTTTCATCTGAGGATCCAGAACAAGGACATAATCGTGATCAATGTAGCGATGTTGCGGGTTAACACGGCGTACAGCTCCATCACTGAACCAGTATGAATGATATGGATGTAGCTGTTTGTCAAACGTTTCAATTTCAGCGTCAAAAGCTGTGGCTTGTATCTTTTTGCCCTGCACAGGACAAAGCAGGTAATGATGATTACGACACAGGTATTGGGTGAGGTCAGTGTACTACTCGCTAACTAACCTCGCTATCACAAAGGACATATCGCTGATACTTAGTGTTGCCAAATCGAGCTGTTGTTGCACGATACTTCTCAACGACACGAAGTTTAATCTTCCATTCTTTCAATTGATCAGTTAGGGCAGATAACTTCAGCATATCACTTTCCATCCCTAGTTTACAACAGCAACACACAAACAGCATATATAAGCACCACATTTGTAGTTACATGCTCTTCAGATCGTAAAAAAACTTGATGCATAATCACGCAATCATTTAACTTTGCAGCAAGTACATTTGATATAGCAAAATCAAGCGAACAACAAATTTAAACCACAATAATGCAGCCAGGCAAGATTATAGCAAGCACATATTCGGGGCCATAATTTCATGTGTCGTATTTCCAGTGACACGGACGAAAGCATGACAAAAAAAAAAAATAACAATAATAATAATAAATAAATAATAAAAAAAAATATTATATATATATGTATATATATATAGTATATGCTATTCCTATTGTGAATCACTATTATAATTGCCCCGATGCTCGACGCAGCAGATGTTTATACACAACATTCTGGGTACTGTCAACAGTTTGGACATTATCAAGTGGATGTATTAAAATTTTCACTGACGCAGACAACGTTGCTCGAGATAATGCAACATAGAGTTGACCGTGCGAGAATACTGGTTGAGGAAGATAAATACCAACATACTGCAAAGTTTGGCCTTGGGACTTGTTAATTGTCATAGCAAAGCATGGTCGGACCGGGAATTGTTTTCTTTCAAACTCAACTGGGTAGTTATCTGTCTCAGATGGCCTGAGTGGTATCCTAGGTATGAAGACATCCTTCCCTTTATTGTGTCCTATAGCTATTTCAGCATGTATGACATTAGGGAGGAGATTTTTACAAATGAGTTTAATACCATTAGACAGCCCGGCAGATGGATCTAAATTTCGTAACAACATCACAGGACAACCACGTTTTAAGCGTAGCTCATGAGGAGGCAGTCCATTAGGTGTAAGAGTATGTAAAAACTCTAAAGAATGGTTATCTCGGCTACCAGGAAGACAATGATCAAAACTTGTGTAGGCATGTGTGTTACCAGGGAATCTACCAAGTAAAATTTGATTCAGTAAATCAACACAATCATTTCTTGGTGTCAAGATGGCCCGATAGACAAGGTAATCAGAATTCAAGCAATCGCTTTCAAAGTTAGGGTATACGTAATCAATGAAAGCATTAATCGATGCTCTTTCATTTATAAAAGGCACAACCATAGATTGCGGTAGCTTTAATAAGGATTCATCATTTTCTTGCAAGCTGCCATCCCCGACTGATAATAGAAACTCCGCAAAAGATGGATCATGTATTGCCCTCATGTTCGCCGTTAGACGTAATAGGCGCATATGAGGCCACAGGTGTGAAGCAACAATGCTGTTACATATGCATTCCTCCTTCGTTGCTCGCACTGTCACAGGAAGTACTTGCCTAAAATCACCACCGAAAACAACAACCTTCCCTCCAAACAATTCGTTGCTCGAGCATATATCGCGGAGCATAGATTCAAAAGCCTCGATATTCTGCTTCTTTGCCATTGTGACCTCATCCCATATAATTACACTTGATTGTCGAATCAGCTCTGCTAAGGCAGTCCGCTTCCCAATGTTGCAGCAACTCTTCTCTTTTGTGTCCAGAGGTAGCTTGAAGCGAGAATGCGCTGTTCGACCCCCAGGTAAGTTGGATGCTGCAATACCTGTGCTGGCAGTAGCCAATGCAATATAACCCATGCCACGAATACGAGCGAGGATAGCTCTGTAAAGGAATGTCTTCCCAGTCCCACCAGGCCCATCAACAAAGAAACACGCACCTTTCTTCCGCAAAACATGATCAATGATTACATCATATGCAGTTTGCTGGTCCTCATTCAGTTGCTTCGATGCCGCAATGTTTTCTGGAGGGATAGGAATTGCTAACTCTTCATCGATCTCTCGATTTAGCGGTGCAACTTCATCGGAACCATTAATATCCATTGGCAAGTTATAATCTCTTAACTGCCTTCCCATTGACTCGAGAACCATGTTTACATGTCTTAGAGTTCTTGAAAGGACCTGACCTTCACTATTGGCTTCTCCACGACGATAGTCTTCAGAAAGCTTAGCATAAAATCGTTCCCACAGCTGCCGAGGATTACTCGGCTGGCAGAAGACCAGAATGGTGGCAAACAGTCGTCGTAAAGTGTGTGGCATCTGGAATGTTGTAGCCTCTTCTAAACAATCTTCCAATGCAGTGTCTTTCTCAAGCAGCCCAAGTTTTTCGCAAGCATCACGATATGTTTCACAGACATGACTACCGACGGTCCGAAGATGCTCGTATGATTCTGCACCTCTGACATGCATTAGTAGTATACGCAAGAAGAAACGCTCACCTTCCGCGGGATTAGCAGCCACTATACGACCAATAGCATCACCTCTCTTCCGAGGCGTCCACTCCGACTTCGTAGAATTCCATACATAATGTTCAGGAAACTCACTGTAGAGCCACCGCCTAGCTTCTGGATCCCGTTTATTTGTTTCAAAATATTCGGTTAACATCGTCTTCTTATATTTCTTATCCGTCGCGATATACGCAAGTTTCGTATATTTGTTGAATGCAATGGACTGCATTCCAGGTAGATGAAGCTGGAGGACAGTCACATGAGGATACATCTCATTCAAAGGAAACTTGAAGATACGCCAAGCAGCTTCAGGCGGGGAAATCCATCTAGCAGACTGAAAAGCCTTTATTTCATCTATGCAACCCTTCTGTTCCGATATCACTTGGAACACAACCCTGTCGTGACCTTTGTATATATATTTGTACAGATATTTAACAGCCTTTATGGTTGAGCATATTTCCACATTTATGTGGCAGTCATACTTAGCAAGCAAGTAAGGATTATACGGCACAACCCACCTGTTGTCCAATGTTTGTCCTCTTACCTCAACAGTTCGGCCATTTCTTTGCCGGCGATAAACTGCGAATGCATCATCACCAGTCCTTGTAACATCTGAAAATTCCCGGGGATATTTGTTCTTGCAGCCAGTTTTAGGTCGCATGCAAGGGCACTGTCGGTTAAACTCACCACATGGACCATGCATCATATGTTTCTTCACTGCATTATGTAAATGAGGATTTGCATGCGGGTCAGGTATTTCGGCAGATATGTACTTGTCAATTCTATCAGGACTCATTAACTTGGCAAATTTCTTTAGAATCAGTAGGAAATGCACATGTGGTAGACCCCGCTTCTGGTACTCAATCACGTAGGTGTAAGCAGCAATTGGGCCAAGTATCTCCCTATCAATCAAATCCCGCTTGAATTCTACTGTTTTCGCCCGGAAAATTCGCGCTACTAAATCAGGCCGGTTTTGAGGTTGCTCAAATGGTAGAAGCTCCGCACGAATCTCTGCCCAATTGGGATTGCATGTCATCGTGACAAGGTAATCAGGTTTGCCGTATTTACGCACCAAAGCCATTGCATCCTGGTAACGACGCTTCATATCACGGGGCCCACCTACAAAAGACGGCGGCAACACGACTTGACGCCCGACATTATTTGGGTTCATTTCACCTGCAGTGATGCTGTCCAGTATTCCCTGGTAAAGTTCCGCTCGGATAGTGTCCTCATGCTGACGCACATAATCTAGCCTGCTTGTCTCAAGTTTCACATACATGTCGACCATGTATTGCTGAAGCAGACGCCCAAAGAACAACATCGATGACCGGCGTATATCTCGCATCTGTAACCGGTAGCAGTAATACTGACGACAGCTAACAGTTGCACTGTCAGACTCTGCATCACTTGGACCTGCAATTAGAGGCTCATTATTCAGCAACACACCAAACACAACAACACTGGTAATATGAACTCACACATACTAAGTAACAACATCAAACTACCTTTTCGTGGCTTCTTTTTCGGAGGTTTTTTATAAATTCTAGGATGCCATCCAGGCTGCCCACGAGGAAACATGATAGGATACTGAAGCGGATCAAAACAACCCAGATGATACTGAATACTCTTTGCTTCACCACCCTTATGCCTCACCCTAATATCACGGACGTATTTACCAGCACGCGACTCATCGTCAATCCAAATTGCTGCAACCTGATCAGATGTGGGTAAATTTTGCGTTCGCTGATCAAGTCCGGGATCACATTTAATCCGAACATCACAATCAGCAAATTCAGGGCTTGCACTAATAGACTGAAATGACTGGTTATAAGGATTGGCCTCTAGAATATCAGTCTAGCATGAAATAACAGCCGGATCAAGATTTTCAAAAGCCTTCACTCGGCTTTGCAGCTGGAAGGCTGGATCATAGAAATAAACCTGTAGATATCTAGGAGGTTGTTGGCCAGGATCAATATCATTAATGTAGTGGTATATCTGCCCTTGTACACGGAATGTATAGATCCCTTTGCTTCTATTCTTCGTGTCAGGATCAGCTTTCACACCCATCGAAGTGAAGGAAAACAGGCAATTGTATGCACGAATATTGTTCCGGAAATCTTCGCTAGTCACATTGTCGGACAGGAGCAACTCCGCCAACGAATTTGGGATCTCATGGGGGGCAAGGACTACACACCCCTCACTGCAGCAAAAGCCATCTGGTTCGTACGCAAATAATTTAGCATCACAATGTGGACAAAACGTGGAGAGGGCAGCATGCTTGGCTCCATAGGCGGGGGCGGAGCACCCCGCTCCCACTTTTTCGTACGTCTCTGCCCTACACAACCGAATAAAAAACCAATTAACAGATATCAAACCATGACTGAAAACACATATAAATACAAATGAAACCATAATCGAGAACAGAAGACTAACGGGGTGGTTGGGGAACTGGAGCAGCACCGCCAGCACGACTATTACATTCACCCACAAATACAGCAGGAGGTACGACAGAGGTCCCTCTATTCCCGGGAGGCGCATAGACAGTGTGTGGATGCTGTAATGAACCTGGCGATGAAGAACCCGACGCGCCTGAAGCAATATTCAGCAACCCAGATGACACAGCTGGCATGTAGGACAACACAGTATTTGGTAAACCATTATAGGCATCCAAAGCAGTACCATATCCGGCCGCAAAACCAACAGACGGTCTATTCAGCCCAAAACCCCTAATAGCCATGGAACCAACAGGCATGGGATACGGGGAAGCATACCAAGGTGCTTGCACACTACTACCTGGTATCGCGGTATAGACAACAGAACCGGTAACAGAGCCCCTTACATCTGCATTGTGCACAGACGGGCTGGGATTCGCAATACGCCCCCGCGGTCTACCCGAGGGCCGCGGAGCCATGTCAGACGTATTACCTCCTGCAGATGAAGGCCCACTATTTGCATTTTCCGACCACGGTCTACCCGACCGCCGAAGAGCCGGGCCAGGAGTGTTAACTCCTGCAGATAATCCTGAACCGCGTGCTAGCTCCTACCCCACTAAACCCCGGCGAGTACGTTTCCCAAGACTACCTGTAGGCATTTAGAAACTACAGGCCACACACTACATAAAGCCACAAACATCAATTAACTTCAACCACGGTAACAACATCACAGACACAAAATCTATACCAAATAACCAAGCAGTGGACAAACCACATTTCCACCGCAAATTCTCAGTCGCACCATCTATCCAGAATACACATGATTTATACTGATTCCAACCTGACCGAGATGCCTCATTATTAAAATAAACGCACCAGCTTAAGACACTGAGCCAGCATTACACATTAAACCAGGTAAAAGTAACTAAACCAAACAAACAAACAAAAAACCAAAGGGATGGCAAGACACAAATCCCACACGCTAGCAAGCCAGAACAGAAACACAGCAACAAACAACAGGCATGGAACAAAACACACACTGCCAACTCTAACAGATATGAACATACCAGATAAGCGATCAGATGAAGGCCCACTATCCACATTTTCCAACCGCGGTCTACCCGACGGCCGAAGAGCCAGGCCAGGAGTGTTAACTTCTGCAGATAATCCTGAACCGCGTGCTAGCTCCTCCCCCACTAAACCCCGACGAGTACGTTTCCCAAGGCTACCTGTAGGCATTTAGAAACTACAGGCCACACACTACATGAAGCCACAAACATCAATTAACTTCAACCACGGTAACAACATCACAGACACAACATCTATACCAAATAACCAAGCAGTGGACAAACCACATTTACACCGCAAATTCTCAGTCGTACCATCAATCCAGATTACACATGATTTATACCGATTCCAACCTGACCGAGATGCCTCATTATTAAAATAAACGCACCAGCTTTAGACACTGAGCCAGCATTACACATTAAACCAGGTAAACGTAACTAAACCAAACAAACAAACAAAAAACGAAAGGGATGGCAAGACACAAATCCCACACGCTAGCAAGCCAGAACAGAAACACAGCAACAAACAACAGGCATGAACAAAACACACACTGCCAACTCTAACAGATATGAACATACCAGATAAGCGATCACAACGAATTCCTTGCTCAACCAACAGCTGATCAACCTGCAAACACCAACACTGAATGTAAGCAAATGTGAATCATACTAACCAAGCATCATCTTATCAACTGGCTACAACCACCACCTGCAGAGCCTATACGTACATATAGCACACTTCTACATGCAGTAATAACACCATTAGCCAACAAAAAAACCCCACAACACACACATGCAAGCAATCAAACCACATACAAATACCTATTTGTTAATCATCATCATAAAAAACACACATGCAAGTAAGTATCACAACAACCCACATGGCAGAGTAAATATTCAATTCACAATCAACCAAATAAAACCCCCCCAACCACCAACTGCCCGAAAAAAAAAAGAAAAAAAGTAAAACCCAAGTCAAAAAACCCAATTCAACAACCCTACAGAACCTGACAAACCGATACACAAACCAAGTACCGGATAACGCACAACCCACCATACCAATTTCCGGCAGCCGGCGAAAAAAAAACCCACAAGCCGTAGAAAATACAGAGACGAAGAGAGACGAAAGAACTAACCCGGTGACAATAGATCAGCAAATGGCACCAACATCAGAAGAGCCTTCTCCCACATTCTAAGAATAAATGGCAAAAAGTCGACACCTGTCCCACTAACGATTGCCGGAAACCAGCCACAGCTACTCGGAGCATCGCCACCTGTCCCACCAAGAAGAACACCGACTACGAGGTTCATGTTCCACAGCCCAGACCAACCAGAGACAGTTCAAAAGACAATATCACCCTTCAACCACAGCCTATCTGTTCCACGTCAGCAAGGGCATAACCGACCTTTTCTACACGTCACTATTACGTAGGCATTTCGCTAGCACTTGGTTCGAATTGGCAGCACGTAATTGGACCACCACTGCCACGCAAACTGGCCGTAACTTCTTTTATATAGGTAGTAGGAATAGATCAGCAAATGGCACCAACATCAGAAGAGCCTTCTCCCACATTCTAAGAATAAATGGCAAAAAGTCGACACCTGTCCCACTAACGATTGCCGGAAACCAGCCACAGCTACTCGGAGCATCGCCACCTGTCCCACCAAGAAGAACACCGACTACGAGGTTCATGTTCCACAGCCCAGACCAACCAGAGACAGTTCAAAAGACAATATCACCCTTCAACCACAGCCTATCTGTTCCACGTCAGCAAGGGCATAACCGACCTTTTCTACACGTCACTATTACGTAGGCATTTCGCTGGCACTTGGTCCGAATTGGCAGCACGTAATTGGACCACCACTGCCACGCAAACTGGCCGTAACTTCTTTTATATAGGTAGTAGGAATACTTGAATTTTCCTTATACCAAAGTGGAACAAAATAAACATTCTGATAAGACCATCAACTAGCATGTTACTAAAATAGTCACACGTGAGTGCAAAACGTCAACACCCAAATGCTATATCAGATATATGGATACGACCTGAATATAGTAAAAACGTGCAGCCAATATCCAAACAAAGACCTTGTTCCACTAAAAATTGTATATTTAATCTTTTTTTATCCGGGATCTTACAATACTCATCAGTGGTTGTGTCCGCACTCTATTTTTCAGAGGCCCATGGCAACCACGGATCTTGCTACTTCAACGAAGCATGTATCCTGATTCACCGCCCGTGGTTGTCTCTCCTTGTAAACATGTCGATCTTGATCATCTTCTCTTCAGCTCCTAGTCCAGACCCGTCACCCCAAATCGCGTGCTCCACCTTGCTCGTGAAACCCTAGCTATGAATTTCACTGATTGTGAAACCCTTGCTCTTTAGCTCCACCTTGATTTTGGAACACTAATCACAAAGCTTTGATACTAGTTTGTTACGATCGGGAATGAACAAGAGAACAATGACAAAACAAAAGAACAATAGCACCACGATGTAACGTGGTTCACTACCGATGAACTAGCAAAACCCCGATTTTGTTGAGAGAAACGAATACAAATACAACCACTTGACAACTCACACACACACTACCACTCTGTGTGTTTGTTATTGTCAAAGGCATAGTGCCTTTATGGGCTTGTTCGGATGAGAGGAAGTAGGGAGGAAAGGGAAAGTAAAAAACCCGGAAAAATCCGACAAACCTCTCCAAACCGATAAAGAATCTAGATTTCCGTCCGAAAATCCGGAACTCCAGCTTGAAATTCGGATTTCCAAATTTTGGTCGGAGTTGAGATTTTTTTGGCGGAAATCTGTTTTTTGGGGAAATTCCGGACTTTTTAAGTTTATTTATGTTTTTTTTAATGTAAATGTGTGTTAGCTCAGTGGTAGATTGTTTGAAACTTCATGAGGTTCTGAGTTCTAACCTTGCTATCTAAAAAAAAAGTTTTTTTTTTTACCAATAATCGAAAATAATCTACCGCATCCAAACACTACAAATTAAATGAACTTTTAAGCTTAAACTCTCACTTATTTCATCTCATCCAAATATGAATGTGAAGGGCGGTGGAATTGCCAACTACACCACCGCCTCAATAGTTTCCATATAGTGCCTTTGACTTCCTTGCCGACTTAGAATTAAGACATACTAACAGATGTCAACAATGTAACATCTTCATGTCGTTGTTCATAGTTCTGTGTAGACGAGTAACATAGATGCACATTTTTTTGTGAAATTGTAGTTGCACTTTAGAAGACCACTCAACAAAACATTTGGAAATGACCTCGCCTTATCCCGTGAGCACCTGAGCACCCACATAGCATCCTGGATCACCCGCTGCGGGTGTGTCACCTCCGAGAAGAACTTGTGCTACATAAGAGAGAAGTAATAAGATTATTTTAGTTCATTTCAATTTCGTTTTCTTACACCAAGCTTTATTACCGCATGGAGTGTTTGATTTAGAATGTGCAAACTATTTAATGCAAACATTCATCCCGTTAAAGGAACAAGATATCGCACAACAAGCCATGGATAACAGTTATGATACCGGTGTTATTTAGATTAATTATTATGTCCGGAGTGTCATTTGCTATCCATTTTTATTTATCAATGCTCGATAGTGGATTTCACTTCCAGCAGGGATATTGCTAGTTGCTGAAGATGGTTTAATCTATAATTACAAGTTAATGTTACGACCTTATTAATCTAATAATGAATATGATTTTTAGTTCTTTTGTTGACAGCCAACAACAAACTTGTCTAGTCTATATGACTACGTTCCTTGATTGACACAGCAAAAATTGAACGAAGAAGCCACTTAATAATCTCCATAGTAGTGCAAAACTATTCTCAACCTACATGAAAACTGAACTTGTATTTTTTTTGAGAGGATAAACTTATACTGATATGAGGGAAAAAAGATTGTCTAGGGGCCAAAATGTTTACAACGATTTAAATAGCATAAAACATAAAAATGATTAGAAATTATTAGAAATGGTAAAAATGAGAAATTAAGAATATTTTAGAATATTTAAGAATAACCCAATTAATCCGTGTTACGTCTACAACGGCCATGCTCTGACATCTCTCTCTATGGTAGGGAGAGACACTTTCTGGCGGCCATCATACCTCCTAGCATCACTCATATATATTTATTTTTTTATCTTCTTTGAATACTTACACAGTTTATGATGAAAACGCCTATGCTACTCGAACCAATTTATTGTCGAAGACGGAGATACACCATGGTTGCAGAGATTTGATTTTGGATTGAAGCTGCGGAAGGCTAGTCTAATCAAGCCAAAAAAGTATGTAGAACCCCAACACAGCCAAGCCTTAATGTTCTTATCATCAACCAACAAAGTAATAGATGTTTGGTCGTGGACAGAACAAAGTTGAAAAAGCTCTCGAGAACCTCAAATGGAAGCCTATTCGTTTAAATTGCTCGCCCATGCCCGAAGAGTTCTTGCCCCGTACAAACACTCCAATCCTCGCTTGATGCTTTGAAGCCATTTGCTGCACCCAGGGATGGATCCCAGTAGGAGGAATGGGGGGATGGGGATGCGGTTGTTGGGTCTGTTGATTGGGTTGGTAGTGTAAGAAACCAGGTTGTTGGAATTATTGGTGGTTGTGATAGTGGTTGGTGATTTGGTGTTAGTGTTAGTGTTAGTGCCTTAGAGGTCTAAAACGTAGTATAAGCATTTTTTTTGAATCTAGTCACTCGAATAAGCCTAGTGGTTAAAGCGGACTATTGTGAATCTAGTCACTCGAATTCAATCGAATTCAGTTCTTGCTATAAGCATCTTTTTGGACCTTTGTTTAGACAAAAAAAGAGTGCCCCTCTATAGCACCTATAGAAGCTTCATGTGATGTGGTTCATGAGGTTTCTCTCTTTACTCTGTTTGAGCTTTTCAAGTGAAATTATGTAGTTTGCGAATGTGTTGTTAGTTCGAGTTCATTGTCTTCCTAGCACTACTTCCTTGCAAGTCGATGAAGATATGGTTAAGTGGTTTGATTTCTTTTTTTGTTACATTGATTTCAGTTCCCAGTATACACGTTTTTTTTTTGGAATCTAAATTTTCCACATTCCATTGATTTCAATTTACTTCTTAGTTCTTACCTTTTAAATGAAATTAAGATCGATACATTTTGGCACCTCTGATTCTGTACGTTTTTCTCGCTTTAGGTACTAACCAGTGACCATTAGATGCCATATACTATTACCATTTGGAAAGAACGTTGGAGCAGCACCTAATACTATAGAAGGTAACTACTCTCCATTTGGAAAAAATGTGAGCATCATTTGACAATATTGCTCTGTTCACACATTGGTCATTCTTGAGTAGGTGACTCCCGGTAGAAATCTATTTAAACATACTTATTTGCATATGCGCCTGCTTTCTTGAATCGATTGGTAGATTATCACTGGGTTTAATCTCATGCTGAGTTTGGTTTGAATAGATGTCTATGTTGGTCACTATCTCTATCTATTGAACCCTTTTCCACGTACACTCTTGACTACTCTATTTCTCTGCACATAACTGCTTCATTATGAAAAAAAAAATAATCACTGCTAGAGTATTCTTTATACTCTTCTTATAACTGACAGGAATATCACTTGGTTTCATCTAAATTTATACAATATGATCGATAGAATTGTATAGTCTTGCAACATTCCCCCTTTTTCATGTGTGTTCTGCTTTTCAGGCCTTTGCAAAATCTCTATCATAATTTGATTCAAAATACATTACAAACCATAATATTTATTTTTAACGCGCAAAAGTTAATAACATTTAGTGTCACTAAATAATTGTTATTGCACTCCGTCCGTATTCTCAAAAATAATATTTCGAGCTCCTATTATTAAATGCTTATTATCTCCCCATGTTAAGATTACTTATATCCGTCGATTAAATTAATTACTGACTAATTCATTTAATCGACCTCTTTTCAAATTCTTGATCCTTACCACTTAACTTGTTTGATGTGTCCAGATTACCAAGTAATCTACCTGCAGGGTTTGACATAGCCTATAAGCTTCATCACGGGGATATCATCAATCCCATAACCGGGACATGGATTCCTTCGATATATCAATTTACACCATGGAATCAATAGTATCACCCAACTCATAGATGTTGTTTACTCCATAGGAATCTCACTCACTTGACTTTTCAAAGCAATACCTACTGAATACATGTGCACATCGACTATATAAGGATTAAAAGCATAAGTAATTATAATAATCATGAGACGCAACTTGTCTTGTTAAGTCAGTAAAAAGACATTGGTCTGAACTTGGTCCTGTTTAATATACACAAAGTATACTAGCACATAGAGTTGAAACTATGGTATGAACTATACTGTTTCCTGTAGGCAAGACAGGCCTACTAAAACAATGTGCTACAATCGTTCCGATGGTTTGTCTAATTCCAACAAGATTGTGAACTCATAACTTGCATTCCACAAGAACCGAAGATATGATATTCTGTGTGTAAGCTAGACTCTACACACCAGATATTCTACTGTGTGGAATAATAGATAACTATGCATAATAATAACATAATGCAAAAACACTGCCCAAAACATTTCTCATAAATGTCAAAATCAAATAATTCATTACAAAGGAATGGCTTTTAGTACTCAATCCCAGAATTTCCCACTAAGACTCAAAGCCATGCAGCAACACACCTCAAACCCATTCCCTCTACGTGGCCATCCAAAACCCTTAGCTGTCAGACACTTCGTAAGTGGGACTGCCATGTTATTCGATTATGCAATCGTCATTGTTGGGTTTTTATTCATGGATGCGCAACAGAAACAATAATTAACCATGCAAAACCCTCCAAGGATCACAAGTCAAGAGACATAACGATGGTAAAGGAAGAGGAAGAAGAATCACGCAAAACGAGACGAACCAAAGGAGGTTTCGGCCTCCTTTGGAGCCGACGGGGACGGGCGGCGGGCTAGGGGGCGGCGGCTCCTCTAGCTTGCTTGCTCTCTCCTTTTTGTTCTCTCCCACTCTAGTTATGATCAATTATGAGCATAAGTTTTGGGAAGGAAGGAAGGTCCTTTATATAGTCCAACAACTCCTTTCCAACTACCTAAAGGACTTATTCTAGTCCTACTAGAATTCAATTTAGTCTCTTCCTTGCAAATTAGTCCCTACTAAGTTTGCAAAGTTTTGCAAAGTGATCCTTCTAATTAATTAATCCAATTAATTAATTCCCATATCTAGTTTAACTCTATATAGCGTGTGACCCCATAGGTTCTATCTAGTTGGTAGCAACTATTTGCTAATATGGAGCGGTTTCTAGCAAAACATCCATTCTTGCCAACTAATAGAATAGTCATCTTGACAACCTTTGCACAAGTAATTGTCTCATCCCTTTGTCTCTATATCCGGATTGGACACGAGACATACAAGTCGCACTCGTATATCCAATCCATAGTTTCTCGATCCATGGGAATAGCCTTATTCGTGCAAATAACATCAATATCCTATATTGATTTATTTGAGTCTGGCCATACATTCTATAAGCACTATCCCTCTAGTGGCCTAGGATATTTGCTCCTTTTATGTGGGAGGGACAAATTCTATCTATGTCTACTACGATCTCTAAGCTTGCTTCTTATTGTATCCAGTACACGCCTTGATAACTACTCAGTTACGGTGTAGCGTTTAACGCTACCAAAATCACAATAATCCACAACTAGAATATCTAGTGACTTCAAGTCTAAGGATGTACCGCTAAGCGCTTGTGACTCAACATAACGTGTATGTAGCCTTCTCGGAGATGGGTCAATCCAGTGCGACATTACCCCTAATGCACACCTATGTGTTGGATCATGATATCTCCATATCAATCCAACCCCATACTAGTGTATAGATGATTGTCCCATTAATCATTATACTGGACTAGGGATATTTAAGATAAACAACACAATTGTAAATCTAAGGACCTCATTATATTAAATATCCAATAAATAATAAATGAATTTCTAGCCACAAATAAATTCATACTAAACTAGATTGCCTCTAGGGCATCTATTCCAACAGTCTCCCACTTGCACTAGAGCCAATCTGGCGCATCTCGTATGCCCATACTCCCAGTGTGCCCTTCACGCTTCCACTGCGTGAGAGACTTTGTAAGCGGGTCTGACAGATTCTCATATGTAGGAATCTTGCATATCCGAACGTCTCCTCTATCGATAATATATCGATCAGATGAAACTTCCTGAGCACGTGCTTGGATTTCTGGTGCGACCTGGGTTCCTTTGATTGCGCGATCGCCCCAGTGTTGTCACAATACAACTCCACTGGATCCGCAATGCTAGGAACCACACCAAGTTCAGAAACAAACTTTCTGATCCAAACAGCTTTCTTTGCTGCGCCATATGCAGCAATGAACTCAGCCTCTGTTGTTGAATCAGCCACCGTCTCTTGCTTGGAACTAATCCAGCTCACTGCTGCTCCATTCAGGCAAAACACCTATCCCGAATGTGATCTAAAGTCATCTCTGTCGGTTTGGAAGCTTGCATCAGTGTAACCCCTTACACGCAACTCATCCTCACCGCCAAATATCAAGAAAGCATCCTTAGTTATTCTCAAGTACTTTAGGATGTTCTTGATTGCAATCCAGTGACTCTCACCCGGATTGGATTGGTATATGCTTGTCATATTCAAGGCGTATGACACATATGGTCTAGTACGTAACATGGCGTACATGATAGATCCTATGGCCGAGGCATATGGAATTCTACTCATGCGTTCCTTCTCAATCTCATTGGAAGGACAACCACTCTTCGAAAGAGTGATTCCATGTGACATGGGCAAGAATCCCTTCTTGGAATCTTGCATGTTGAACCGTTTCAACACCTTGTCAATATATGTACTTTGACTTCAGCCTAGCAGCCTCTTAGATCTATCTCTATAGATCTTTATACCGAGTATATAGGCTGCTTCCCCTAAGTCCTTCATTGAGAAACACTTCCCTAACCAATCTTTAACAGATTGCAGCATGGGAACATCGTTTCCAATGAGTAGTATGTCATCCACATACAAGACCAGAAAAGCTACAGAGCTCCCACTAACCTTCTTGTGGACACAAGACTCATCTTCGTTTCTGATGAAGCCAAACTCTTTACTACTTCATAAAAACGTCGATTCCAACTCCTAGAAGCTTGCTTCAATCCATAGATGGATTGTTGTAGCTTACAGACTTTGTTGGCTTGCTTTGGATCCTCAAAACCCTCCGACTGTATCATATACACGTCCTCGAGGAGATTCCCATAAAGGAATGATGTTTTGACATCCATCTGCCAAATCTCATAGTCATGGTATGCTGCAATCGCAAGTAGGATTCGGATGGATTTGGTCATAGCGACTGGTGAAAAGGTTTCGTCATAGTCAATACCATGAATCTGTTTGAATCCTTTAGCCACCAATCGGCCCTTATAGGTAATCACATTACCATCCATGCAATCTTCTTATTGAAGACCCACTTGCACCCTATGGGGCGCGCCCCTTCGGGTGGTTCCACCAAAGTCCATACTTTGTTGGTATACATGGATTCCATCTCGGATCTCATGGCTTCTAGCCACTTCTGAGAGTCTGGGCCCTTCATGGCCTCTTCATAGGTAGTAGGCTCATCATCTATGAGCATCGTGTCACCGGAATCGGTCACGAGAAGTCCATACCTCTCAGGTTCCTGGCGCACTCTACTAGATCTACGAAGCTCTTGTGTTACCTGAACAGGTTGCTCCACAACTGCTTGTGGTTCTTGTTCATGTTCCATAATAGGTTCAGTGATTTGTGGTTCTTGAACCTCTTCAAGTTCTACAGTCCTCCCACTTGCTTCTTTAGAGACAAAATCTCTTTATAGAAACACGCCGGTCCGAGCAACAAACACTTTGTTCTCGGCTGGATTGTAGAAGTAGTAACCCTTAGTTTCCTTAGGGTACCCCACAAACTTACACTTATCCGATTTCGGCCCTAGCTTGTCTGATTGTAAACATTTTACATAGACATCGCATCCCCAAATCCTCATGAACGACAGTGTGGGACGCCTCCCACCCCACATCTCATATGGTGTCTTCATGACTGATTTAGATGGAACACGGTTAATGGTGAAAGCTGCACTTAATAGAGCGTGGCCCCGAAACGATAATGGAAGATCGGTTTGACACATCATAGATCGAAACATATCCAATAGGGTTCGATTCCTCCTCTCGGACACGCCATTCCATTGTGGCGTTCGGGTGGAGTGAGTTGGGACACGATCCCACAGTCTCTAAGATAGTCGTCAAACTCTTGGCTCAAGTATTTTCCTCCACGATCCGATCGTAGAGCCTTGATACTTTTGCCAAGTTGCTTCTCTACTTTATTCTTGAATTCTTTGAACACTTCAAAGGATTCGGATTTTTCCCTCATAAGGTACACAAATCCATATCTACTGTAATCATCAGTAAATGTAATGAAGTAGACATAACCACCCCTGGCAGGCGTGGCAAATGGCCCACACACATCAGTATGTATGAGCGCCAATTGCTCACTAGTCCTTTCACATTTCTTATTGAAAGTGGACTTTGTCATTTTTCCCAATAAACAAGCCTCACATGTCTCATATGATTCAAAATCAAATGAGTTTAGTAATCCATCCTTATGGAGTCTAGATACACGTTTCTCGTTTATGTGTCCTAAACGACAGTGCCATAAATAAGCAGGATTTAAATCATTTATTTTAATCCGCTTGGTATTAATGTTGTAGACATGATTGCTTAGATCAAGGACATACAGTCCATTAAATAATTGCGCACTAAAATAGTGAATATTATTTAAATAAAAGGAACAACAATTGTTCTTTATTGAAATTAATAAAACCATCCTTGTCCAAACAAGAAATAGAAATAATGTTTCTGCTCATAGCAGGCACAAAATAGCAATTATTTAATTCTAAAACTAATCCTGAATGCAGAGATAGCTCGCACACGCCTATGGCCAAAGCAGCAACTTTTGCTCCATTCCCAACGCGCAGATATACCTCTCCTTTAGCCAATCTTCTACTTCTCTTTAGATCCTGCACATTTCGGTAAATGTGAGATCCACATCCAGTATCTAATACCCATGATAGAGACAGTTAAATTGACATCTACAACAAAAATACCTGGTGGTGGTGGAATCACTATTCCAAGCCTCTTGTCCTCCTGATATTTTGGGCAGTTCCTCCTCCAGTGTCGAGGCTGACTGCAGTAGTGACACTCACCTTTAGTCACACCTTTGGAAATGCCACCAACAGGCTTAAGGGAAGGTTCCTTGGACTTGGCAACTGAATTGCCTTTGCCCTTGGAGGATGAGGCAAACCTTTTGCCCTTTCCTTTCTGTACCATCATAATGGCGTTGCCCTTACCCTTGTTGATGCTCTGTTCAGCTGTCCTCAACATATTGAGTAAATCTGGCTGTGGTTTCACGATCTCGTTCATGTTATAGTTCATGATGATCTGTCCATAACTCCTGGGCAACGATTGCAACACGAGATCGGTTGCCAACTCTTGGCCGACCGGGAACCCCAGTCGGGCGAGATTCTCCAAGTACCCGATCATACGGAGTACATGGGGTCCCACCGGGTTCCCTTCTGCGAGATGACACTTGAACAGTGCCTTAGAGACCTCGTACCTCTCTACCCTTGCCTGCTCTTGGAAGAGCTGCTTCAAATGCTCGATCATATCGACAACATTCATGTTTTCGTGTTGCTTCTGAAGCTCAGAATTCATGGTGCATAGCATAAGGCAGGCCGCATCATTAGCGTCATCAACACGCTTTTGATAAGCCTTTAGGGCAGCAGGTGTTTGGTTCTCTGGACCTTCTGGAACATGCTCCTCTATTGCGTACAGTTTCTTCTCTTGCTTGAGAACAATTCTTAAGTTTCTGTACCAATCTAGAAAGTTGGTTCCAGAGAGCTTGTCCTTCTCAAGGACAGATCGTAGGGAATGTTGTGAACTCGATGAGTTGTTTGCCATTTGGAATTCTACAAAAGGAAAGTACGCAAGTTTTAGTATTTGTGAATTTTTGACTATATTAAATAATGGCTAGTTTATCAAATATAGCTCCCACTATTTTTCTACGGATTAATAACCCTCAAGATATTAATGCGGAAAATATCCTTATATTTTCTAGTGGGCCAAGATCCCTGTTTCATCTCCTTATGAGCTTGCTTTGGCAAGTCACCCATAATTTGACTACTTTAGGTAGGAACAATTCCAATTGCATCCCTTATGCAACTCTTGGTTCAATTGGGCAAATAACTCCTTATTTATCCATCCATATGGATAATCCCAATTGATTGCCTCTAGGTTTCTTAATCATATTAATTGCCTAGTTGTGTTCAACCTCTTATTTAAACAATTGCACATTACTAGCTTGTGCCCTCGCATTCCATCATTATGAACCAAGTCGCCATCCTTTGGCACGCACGAACTTGGTAAATAATGATGATAATTAGTGTTTAAATAACGAGAAGGCAAGAACACAATATTTGAATTTTGAGGGATTTTAAATTCAATTTTTAATTGTTTTGTTGATCAAAATCAACTAATTTATCTATTTGAGTTTGGGCACAACTCCAAATAATAGATCCGAATTGTCTAATTATCTTATTATCCTAATTGCATGCATCATCCATACACCAACCACAAAATAATAAGACAATAAAGTAAACAACCACAAAATAAAAATTAAACGTGATGTGGATATGGCCTTTTCTAGACTAAGATAATTCCAAGCCAATGGAATTATCTATGAACCCTAAAAGCAAACACATCTCCATGTGTCTTGATCTTTTGGTCCATCCTTCATAGTCATGTGCAATGCTGCATGCTCCATGCTCCATTTTTTGTGACTCCTTTTGGCTTTGGGCTTCTTTTCTTCAATCTTGGCTAACAATCTACTTTATCTAGCACTAGCTAACTTCTATACTAAATAAAATAATTTCACAAGTTGAGAAAAAAAATGGCATGCAGGCCATAAAACCCTAATTAATTATTACAATTAATTGATCAGCTCGCAGGCCGTAAAACCAAACCACAAAAATAAACATCCACATCAAACCACATCCTAAGGCCCTATCCAATCTCCATGCGATTTGCACATAAACAGTTAAAATCCAATTTTAACGCGCTTGGTCATTTTTAATTGATTTTAGGATTTCTAGGGTTAAAACGGTCCATGGGCCCAACAATCTAATTGCCCGGGCCCAAAAAGGTGAACCGCAAGGCCCCGGTCCCTAGGGCGGCCAAGACTTGGGCGGCAAGCAAGAGGGGCGGTCCCCATGGGGGGGCCGAACCTCTATAGGGAGTTGTTTCCAAAACAACTCCCTTGCTTGGTGCCCAAGTTTGGTTGTTTCCTTGTTTTGGAAGAACTCCTTCTTCCCCAAGGATGCCCAAACCCTAGATCTAAGATCCTAAAATTTCTCAAACTCACAAATTCATGCATCTAATGCAAAAATTAGATCTTGTTATGATGGATTATTGACAAATTGCATCCCATGCTTGATTTTTCTTGTTTTACGCGATAAACAATCAATTTAAGGTGTAAAACAACTAAAACGTAACACATAAACCACGTTTATGCTCTACGACCTGTGGCTCTGATACCACTGTTGGGTTTTGATTCATGGATGCGCAACGGAAACAATAATTAACCATGGAAAACCCTCCAAGGATCACAAGTCAAGAGACATAACGATGGTAAAGGAAGAAATCAATAACACACCTTAGGGTTCTCCTTTGATGCAAACGCGAATTGTGTCACGTTCTCTATAGTTGATCCACTCCTAGAGTTGATTTATAGATCTTCCAATCCTTGGTGCTAGCCGGAAAGAGGAAGAGGAAGAAGAATCACGCAAAACGAGACGAAACAAAGGAGGTTTCGGCCTCCTTTGGGGCCGACGGGGACGGGCGGCGGGCTAGGGGGCGGCGGCTCCTCTAGCTTGCTTGCACTCTCCTTTTTGTTCTCTCCAACTCTAGTTATGATCAATTATGAGCATAAGTTTTGGGAAGGAAGGAAGGAAGGTCCTTTATATAGTCCAACAACTCCTTGCCAACTACCTAACGGACTTATTCTAGTCCTACTAGAATTCAATTTAGTCCCTTCCTTGCAAATTAGTCCCTACTAAGTTTGCAAGGTTTTGCAAAGTGATCATTCTAACTAATTAATCAAATTAATTAATTCCCAAATCTAGTTCAACTCTATATAGCGTGTGACCCCATAGGTTCTATCTAGTTGGTAGCAACTATTTGCTAATATGGAGCGGTTTCTAGCAAAACATCCATTCTAGCCAACTAATAGAATAGTCATCTTGACAACCTTTGCACAAGTAATTGTCTTATCCCTTTGTCTCTATATCTGGATTGGACACGAGACATACAAGTCACACTCGTATATCCAATCCATAGTTTCTCGATCCATGGGAATAGCCTTATTCGTGCAAATAACATCAATATCCCATATTGATTTATTTGAGTCTGGCCAGACATTCTATAAGTACTATCCCTCGAGTGGCATAGGATATTTGCTCCCGTTATGTGGGAGGGACAAATTCTATCTACGTCTACTACAATCTCTAAGCTTGCTTCTTATTGTATCCAGTATAACTACCCAGTTACGGTGTAGCGTTTAACGCTACCAAAATCACAATAATCCACAACTAGAATATCTAGTGACTTCAAGTCTAAGGATGACAATACCGTTGTACCGCGAGATGCGCTTGTGACTCAACATAACGTGTATGTAGCCTTCTCGGAGATGGGTCAATCCAGTGCGACATTACCCCTAATGTACACCTATGTTGGATCATGATATCTCCATATCAATCCAACCCCATACTAGTCTATAGATGATTGTCCCATTAATCATTATACTGGACTAGGGATATTTAAGATAAACAACACAATTGGAAATCTAAGGACTTCATTATATTAAATATTCAATAAATAATAAATGAATTTATAGCTACAAATAAGTTCATACTAAACTGGATTGCCTCTAGGGCATATATTCCAACAGTCATCACTGCCACATCACCTCTGTGCACGAGTTCTCTAATCAAATGATACTTGCGCTCTATGTGTTTTCCTTTATTGTAAGCTCTTGTTTCCCTTGAGTTTGCAACCGCACCGCTATTATTTCAATAAAGTGTCATAGCCGGTTGTGCACTCGGTACCACTCCAAGATCTATTTGAAAATTTCTGAGCCAAACAGCTTCCTTAGCAGCTTTCGGAGTAGCCATATATTCAACTTCCATGGTAGAATCAACAATGGAAGATTGCTTGATTCTCCTCCAAATAATGGCTCCACCTCCTAAGGTCAAAACATATCCAGATGTAGACTTCCTGGAATCTCTATCATATTGAAAATTCGATTCTGTGTACCCGATGGGTACAAGACTATCTTCATGATAAACCAACATATAATATCGATTCATTTTTAGGTACTTCAATATATGTTTTACCGCAGTCCAATGTTTTCTGCCAGGGTTAGACTGATATCTACTAACCATGCCAACAACAAAGAAAATAGTTGGTGTAGATAGTGCTTTCCAGATAGACAAATCACAGCCACGTGGCAATCATCCAACACACCTAGCTGTGCTCGACACACACTAGATCACCACCCGTGCTGATCCACGTGGGGGCTGCGAGACAGGGCCCTCGCATACCACTACACGGGACTTGTAGGGACTTAGTGGTTTGGAGGCAAGAGTAAGTTCCGTCGCGCGCGAGCGATAACCAAGCCCGCGCGCGACCTTTAGTAACTGCTTTGAGAGATTTATGGAACGAGCTCCATAAACCCGGTCAACCTCATAATGGTTCCGGTATACACGGACGAAGTGCGTAACGGTCCCTATATATGCGGACGAACGTGCTGTTGTGGTTAAGGTAATTAAGCCGCCATTTATGGGTGCATTAACCCACTAAAACGTTCATATTCTCCACTATATATAGGATCGTTAACCCTTCCTTACATAAGACTAATCACCTGAACTACGCGGAAGCTCTGCCAAATCTGTCTCTCTCTCATACAGCTACTACTGTCTTACTATCTCCCTACTCACAACCCTACTTCTCCTGTGTTCCTTATCCCCTGTTCTTGGTGTACGTTGAAACTTCCTCAAAGGATTCTCCCATACACATTTGGTGAACCCGACGTGAATCTTATACTTGCAAGCAAACATGTCTCATGATGAAGAAGTCAGCAACCGATCTCCTTCAACCGAGATGACCTCAGGAGAGGAGACCCCCAACAATTCTACGACAGCAGCCAGTACTCCAACCTTGGAGGCATGGAATTCCACCCTCCAGACCCAGGCGAAGGCTCTTCAAGCTCAATCTGCACAAATGGCTCAGATAATGTCCTTTCTGGGATCTCTTGCTAAGAATTCGGCATGGGGAACAGCCGTCTCTCAAGGAACTGGTACCCCTGTCTCCCAGGGAACAGAGGTAACTCCTACACCACCTAAACCTAGTTTGAAAAGTCCACCGGCAACGATCCAACCACCTACTACCCAGGGGCAAACGATCCCACCACCGTCCATTTCCACACCCGTTTCCCAATTCCCAACTATTCCCTTCAATATCCAGCCGCAATATCCTTTGCCTTCTCCACCAGCAACCATAAGCAATGTGGCCTACACCTCTAACCCAACTGCTGTATATGTGTCTCCACCGGCTGCAACCCTTCCTCCTGCTGTGGGAGGGGGTGCACCAGCAAGCATGACGACTTTAGAGCGACGCATAGAGACCTTCCTGGCCAACCAGTCTTTTGAGGACACCATCATTCCAAAAGTTGATAATGCCCCTACTATCCCGCGGGAGATCTACTTGATGCCCAACCCCGCAGGGTATAAGGCTCCTAAATGGGAAAAATTTGATGATGTTAATGGGAATGCCAGAGAGCATGTTATGCGCTTCATTAATGTGATGGGGCCATACGGGGTTGACCCCAATTTGTTGATGCGTGAGTTCCCGAAGTCTTTGGGGAATGTGGCTTACAAGTGGTACAGAACGCTGGAAGCTGGATCTGTCAAAACCTGGGATGACATGGTTCAGAATTTCTATACCAAGTTCTTCCAGGTGGAGGAGAAGGTTACGATGATACGTCTTTCGCGCATGTATCAAAAGCGTGACGAGGATGGCGTCACCTTCATCAAAAAATTCAGAGCCAAATCGTTGGAATGCATAGACGAAGTGCTCGAAGGCAGACTTGTTGAAATATGCCTACAAGGCATGCGAGACGAATACAAGAATATGTTAATTAACTTGCAAACTCCTACTTTTTTCGAAGTTAATTGAATGTACCAAGAACATAGAGCCCATAGTCGAGAGGCAAAAGAAGAAACATGCCCCTGAGCGATCTCCTGGGGGACCCACTTTCAAGATCGGGAGGTTTAGCTACAAGAGGGGGTGCGAAGCTGAGGTCAATACAGTTTCGCCACACAAGCAACCCAGGGTTTCGACTTCAGATGCGCCGCCTCTGCCATGTTCTTTGGAGGAGGTGATCGACCTATGCAAACAGTGGCGCAAGGATGGGGTCCTACCTCCTCTCGAAAGAACACCTTCCAGGGAGATGCTGAGGGATCCAAAGTGATGCGAGTGTCACGAGAAGGTTATGCACCCCGCGGCTGATTGCAAGAAGCTCAGGAACCTTGTGAGCCGAAAAATGAAAGAAGGGGAGCTGATTGTCAGCGACCAGAGGCAAGATGTGCGCAATAACCCGCTCCCACCTCATGAAGAGCAAGAACAGAAGGACAAGGAGGTAGCCATGATCGCCATTATGGACCTCAAAGAGATTTCGGAAGATGGTCTGCCCATCATTGCTGAAGTCCATGAAGAGGAAGATTACATCATGGACACCGAAGACTCGCGTGCTGACAGGTTGAAGGGGTCGCATGGTTTCAGAAAATTCTTTGACGATATGAACTTTTGGGAGAAGTGCCGGAAAGAAATTAGAAAGGCAATCCTCAGGGTAGGGGAGGAATTCGAAGAGGACATTGTCATCTCCAATGGAAGAGTGGTCAGGGCCTCTCGCTCGACAGAGAAGATATTGACCTTCTCTGAAAACGACAAAAAGACGGACTCGAGCCACCTGAAGCCCTTTTATGTAACGACAATAATCAACGAAGTTGATTTCAAAAGGTCATTTGTCGACGAAGGAGCAGCTGTGAATGTGGTCTCACTCAACACTCTGAAGTTGGCAGGGATTCCTGAGAAGAAGATCGTCAGACGCCCGTCTTCACTGATGGGATTTGGAAGTGACTCAAGGATAACGATGGGATGGATCCGCCTTGGCCTCCATATAGGGAAGATCAAGTGTTCCATCAAGTTCTACGTCATTGATGCGAATACTACGTATCACATGATCATAGGCCGGTCATGGATTCATCGTTTCGATTCAGTTCCTTCGACAGCTCACCAAGTAATGAAGGCCGTTTGGAATGGCAGGGTAGTCGAGATACCAGCCTCGACGAATCCCTTTAACTTGAACGAAGCGCATCTCACCGAGGCAGTGTGGTTCACTGAAATGGCGGATGAACAGACGCCGGGGCCATTCAACCCAACTCCTTTGCCTCGATGGGAAGACATCAAGGACCAGTCACTAACAGGAGTGATGCTGACAAGAGAGGATGTCAAGGAAAAGGTACCCGCACGCGGAGAGGTGCCGCAAATTGCTTATCAAAAGAAGAATGTGTACACTCTGAAGAGGGTGGTAAAGCATGACAAAAAAGGTAAGGAGATAGAAAGCTTCTGCTCTAATGGGAAGATATGCTACCGCATATGAAGGTGCGCGAGGGTGCCCCCACCCAAACATGGGGATATCCCTGGACAAATCAATCAACTTGAGCGTGGCCCGGAGAAAGACAAGCTAAGGTCAGAGGTTCCGGAGGACAAGTTGAAAGAAGCGCCCGAGTGTATGGAGTACAAGCCGAAGCCACAAAAGTAGGAACTGAAAGAAGTGTTCCTAAGTCCAAATGAAGAAAAGAAAAGGCCTGTTTTCCTGAGCGCAGACCTCACAAGCGAAGAGGAAGCAAGATTGCTGCATATGCTGACAGAGTATAGGGACGTGTTTGCTTGGGAATATGATGAAATGCCTGGTCTGGACACGGTTATGCACATATTGGATGTCGTCCCGGGATCCAAACCTGTGAAGCAAAGTGCGAGAAGCTTCAGACCAGAAATAACTGTGAAGATCACGCAAGAAATAGTGAAGTTGCTGAATGCTAAATTCATCGAGCCAAATCATCATCCCACCTGGTTGGGAACATCGTGCCAGTGGTAAAGAAGAATGGGTATCTTCGAATCTGCGTGGACTTCAAGGACCTAAATCCTTTATGCCCAAAGGACGAATTCCCATTTCCCAACATCGATTTGCTCATCCAATCTACTGCAGGACATCGGATGTTCAGCTTCATGGATGGTTTCAGCGGATATAACCAGATCAAGATGGATCTTGAGGATGCAAGAAAAACTGCGTTCATCACGCCAGTTGGTGTCTTTAACTACACAATTATGCCTTTTGTACTCAAGAATGCGGGTGCGACTTATCAGCGAGAAATGAGGGCTCTTTTCCATGGCAGGATGCATCAGGAAGTAGAGTTCTATGTTGATGATCTGGTTGTCAAGTCAAGAGAGGAAGCAGAACACCTAGGGACCTGCGAATGGTATTCGAAAGATGTAAGAGTTTCCAATTAAAGATGAATCCCATGAAATGCGCGTTCGGAGTGACTTCGGGGAAGTTCTTGTGATGTGTGATCCATCGCCAGGGAATTGAACCTGAACCAGCAAACATTTCAGCCATCACCAGCATGACAGCACCGCACAATCAAAGCGCTCTGAAGACGTTCTTAGGAAAGCTGTCTTATTTGCGGAGATTTATCCCAACAATTGCAGAACTGACCTTCTGCTTCGGTGATCTCCTCAAAAAGAATGCTGTGTATGATTGGACAGAGGAACATGAAGCCGCATTTGGGAAGCTGAAAGACCTGCTGACATCGCCAAGAGTAATGATTTCACCACAGTTGGGATCACCACTTTTACTGTATCTAACATCCACCTAGAAATCCATAGGGGCATTGTTAGCCCAAGAATATGAAGGGCAGGAAAGGCCAATTTATTATATCTCTCGCGTGGTACAGCCGGCTGAGTCAAGATACACAGAAATTGAACGTCATTTCCTTGCTTTATTTTTTGTGATAGAGAAGTTAAAGCATTATTTCACCTCACACAAAGTCGTGGTGATCACAAAGAGCGACCCCATACGGTATCTCTTGAGTCACTCCTCTCCCTGCGGAAGGTTAGCAAAGTGGTATATGACCATCTCGCAGTACGACATAACATGTACTCGACCAAAAGCAATCAAATCGCAAGCAGCGGCAGACCTTTTAGCACAGTTCCCATATAAAAGCTATGAACCAATGATAGAGGAGGAGCTAGAAGGTTCCGAGATCTATGCAATTGAGTCGCCATACTGAATGCTTCATTTCGATGGGTCATCAATAAGGAAAGGTGGTGGAATTGGCATTGTACTGACTAAACCAAATGGGGAGGTCATCCAAATGTCCACCAAACTAGATTTTCCAGTAACGAAGAATGGAGCGGAGTACGAGGCTCTAATCGCAGGGGTCCGCGCGGCCAAGGCACTGGAAGTGAGAAATTTAACGGTCATGGGGATCCAAGCTAATTTTCAAGCAAGCTTCAGGCGAGTATGGGTTGAAGAAGGTCAATTTGTTACCATACAGGACTATAGTGCAGAAGCTAGTGCAGCAATTTCACGACGTCAGCTACGAGCACACGCCTAGAGCTGAAAATCGGCACGCGGACGCTTTAGCCACTCTAGGGTCAAAAATTAGTGCGAACAAGTGCCCGGCAAGAATCTTGATCGAAGTTAGAACAACCCCAGCCTTGACGCAGGAAGTTTGCGAAGAGGAACTCGCAGAAGATGGGGATTGGAGAAAACCAATACTGCGCGCGATTGCTGAGGGAACAAGCAAAGAAAATTGGGCATCCACAAAGGGATACTGCGTGCATGATAATTCCCTTTACTTTAAGGGGCCAGGAGGAATACTCATGCGGTGCATCTCACAGCAGGAAGGGCAGACATTATTGGAAAATATCCACCAACACTCTTGTGCGGAAAATGAAATTTCCGTCTACAGAAAAACCCAGAGGTATGGGATTCATTGGGCGGATATGTTGGCGGCCGCCGCGATCATTTAAGGAAATTGCGAGGGCTGCAAATTGATTAAAGATTCCTTGGAGATTGCTGCAATCAATGATGACACGGATTGGAGGAAACCACTCTTTGATTACTTAACAGAAGGAATCGAGCCAACTCACAGAAAAGAAGCTGATAAGCTTAAAAGAAAGGCAGCTCGATATGTCGTCCGGGAAAACATACTCTAGCGAAGAGGTCACGAGGGCAATCTACTATGATGTCTGGATAGCCAAGAAGCGCAAGAGGTGATGGATCTTTCCCATCAAGTGGAACATCAAGGGGGTGCAAAGCTATGCAGACAACTCCTCACCGTTGGCTATTTCTGGCCCACAATGGAAGCTGATTTCCGCACCAAGGTGAAAAGATGTCAAGAGTGTCAATTCAAGGGCAATCTCGTGCATGCTCCTGCTATAGATTTACACGCATTGGGATCACCTTGGACATTCCACACCTGGGCTTTAGAATTTATCGGTCCCATTCGACCAGCCTCGCATGGAAATCAGTTCATCTTGACTGCAACGGAACTATTTACTAAGTGGGTGGAAGCAGTGCCGCTCAAAAGAGCAAATGCGCTCGCGGCGGTCAACTTCGTTCAAGAGAGCATCATATACCGTTTTGGGATCCCCAATACCATCCTCTCGGATAACGGCACTCCTTTTGTAAATCGCCAGGTGGCTGCGAAACTAGCAGAATACAACATAAGGCAAGTCTGCTCCACGCCTTATTACCCGAAAAGGAATGGTCAAGCAGAAGCAACCAACAAGACGCTGCTAAGGATTTTGAGTAAGATGGTCGTGGATGATCACAAGAAGTGGGTAAACTCTTTAAATTTGGCTTTATAGGCGTATCGCACTTCGCCGAGGACCCTCGCACGAGTTTCCCCTTTCCTTCTATGCTATGGAGCTGAAGCTGTCGTACCAACAGAAATAAAGGTTAACTCTGCAAGGATAGCCTTTCATGCCTTGTACGAAAATCAACGTGATCATGATCTGATTCTGCTGGAAGAAAGGCGTGAACAGGCTAAGAGGGCTAACACAAGATACAAGGAAAGAATCGCTCGCGCATACAACAAAACAGTTCAGCACCGAGATTTTGCGGTTGGAGACCTGGTTCTGCGAGCTTCAGATCATTGCATGCGGGACGCAGCCCATCCAAAATTTACAGCCAACTGGGAAGGACCATTTGAAGTCAAAGAAGTCTTTGACAGCGGATACTGCAAAATCTAGCGACTTCATGGGACAGCAACAACTCCAAGCCCAATCAATATGCGATGGATTAAAAAGTATTATCCTTAGCTCATCTCTTTATTTTAATGCCAAAAGTTTGTTGCTTTTGAGTTAAAAGTCTAGTTGCCTCATGTATCCTGCACTACTTCCTCCCATATGAGGAATTTTGTTCTCACGCTCCTCCCATATGAGGATGCTTTAATAATATATGAGAGAAACTTATCAAATTGTCATCTTGATTGTTTTATGTGATTGTCTGTTCATGTTATTTTAAAAAAAATGTCAACTTGTCCAAAGTCTATCTGTCGAGATAGCAGCCATAACAAAATATGATCCCCTGCGATCAAAGGCCTATCATCCTAGATAGAAACTATAATAAAATAAGATCCTCTGCGATACAAAGCCTATCTGCCTAGATAGAAGCTATAGCGAAATATGATCTTGAGTGATCCAAAGCCAATCTGCCTAGATAGCAACTACAAAAAAATTTGATCCCATGCGATCCAAAGCCTATCTGCCTAGATAGCAGCTATACCGACATGATCTTGAGTGATCCAAAGCCTATCTGCCTAGATAGCAGCAATAACAATAACGCTCTCGTGCGATTTAAAGCCTATCTATTTTAGATAGCAAATTATTCAAACATTATTTGGATATAACATCGATAGAAACACAACTTGTTTCGTCATATAGCAAGTTTGCACGCGAAGTTACAATTTCTTGTAGCAGACAAAACAACAAATGAAAATGCATTTTTCATAACAGTCAAATATGGCTTACAGTTTATCTGTCTAGATAGCAGCTTATAAGAAAAATCTTACACTAAGGAAAATTCCTAATCTAAAGCCTGAATCTACGAGTTCTAAAACTATGAGATAGGACGCTGTCGTCGACGTCCTCGATCAAAACAGAGCTCTTTTTTGTACTCCCGCCACGGTGAGATGCCAAATGAACTTTATGCCATGAAGGCTACAGACGTGAAGAACCAATGGGAGAACAACTCATGGGGCAGGAAGCTGATTCTGCACAAAGACAGGCACAATCACTCGTCATACCTTGTTCGAAACATTGGTGGTAAATAGTTCTCTTCCGGAGAACCGGCAGAGATGCACACCATTCATTACATATAAGTAGTGAAACCGGTACAAGACTGTGCTTCACTGGAAAGTCACCGGAGACAGTACCTGCGAACATAATAAACAAGAAGGAATCTTTGCTCAAGAAGGAAACCTTACGCAATTGATCTTCAAAAAGATCAGGAGGATCAAAGGACTTTACTAAGAATTTCTTGGGAACTATTTCTATAGCACAAGGCACAAACTCAGGCATCAAAGCCCGAACTTGATATGAATCAACAAAGGTCAAGGGCCGATGCTGGCAGTCGTAAGGACTCATGGGAAACAACATTTTGATGAAGAATCAAATAGCAAGAAGGGAGGTTTATATAGAACTCAGAAACGACCCTTCAGTTTCCTTTCCGAGTCAGCAACATCTTCGAAACGGGTAAAAATCAATTACCTACACCTCGGAATCGGGTAAGAATCAATTACTCTACTAAAGGCTACGACGCTACAGTAGCACGCCCTATTTAATGACGCAAGGTTATGATAAGGATGGGGCCCACTGCACGGTAATCACGCTTATCTAATAAATTAATAGCGCAATAATCAAGGAAATTACGTCAACACATGACGTCACAGTTAATATAGCATCAAAGAGCGAGTACAAAATCCTCAAAAGAGCAAATGGTAACATAGAATTCCCAATGTTTGAAAAAAGGGGGGAAGCATTAGCATTACAATATGGGCGAATCTTAAAATAAATTCTTGATTAAGGGGTCTTCTGGTGATAACATGAGCGACGTTTCTTTTGCTGGTTAACTTCTTGTTTTAGCTTCTCATAACTGGCTTTTATCGCATGGAAGAGATTTGCAGCTTCTTCAGCCTTCTTCTTTTGCTCCTCCAATTTCCTCTTTTCAAACACGAGGTTGCGGTAGCCATACTTCAGCATTGCAGATGTGAGGATTTGGGTAACCCTGTTGGGGAGGAATCCAAAGTCCAACCTTCCTTGAGCTTTAGCTTGAAGTCTCTTGCATGTGTCATAGAGAGACCGTGCGTTATCAGTGGAGATGGTAGCAGGGGTTGCCGCAGACAGTTGCTCTAAAATCCAGGTGGCTTCAGTCAAGAAAAATCTTCTGTCAAATGGATCCAACTCTAGAGTTCTCGCAAACAACCACGGGTATGAAAGGCGCATCCTTATGAGCCAATCCACATCAGGTTTCCTCATTCCTAAAGAAATGACAAGTTTAGGAATGCAAATTGCTAACAAAAACATTAGGTATGACATATGGCAGCACTATAGTATACCTGTTCCTTTGATGATTTCATGTAAAGAAGGAATGCGCATAACGGGGAAAGCTGAAGCATCTCCTTGCTGCATGGCCTGTCTGTCAGCTTGAATCTCAAGTTCAGTATAGTAAGCAGGAATAGCACAAGTAGTGACAGGTGCGATGGCAGCACCCGCCTGCGAACCCCAAAAACTCCATGCGGTTGGAACTTGGGAAAGATCCATCTCAACAGAAGGGATAGCAGGGCTTGATTAAGGTCCTGGAACATTGACAGGAGCAGCATCGCTAGAATAAATGGGTGGAATATTAACACCACTAACTTCAGCAATAGTCGTGATAATGGGAGGACTGCCGCTGCCACTGCCAACTGCAATCCGTGCTGAAACGCCCACATCCGTGTGCGATGGCTGCAGGATGCCTTGGTGGTTTTTTGCTTGCCCAAGGACTTCTTCACCCATGAGATATTCTTGTTGCTCAGGAGCATCCATTGGAACATCGACATTTTCATGCGATGCTATGTCTTCCATGATCTGTTCATTCCCATGAACTTTTTCTCCAGCACCCTCTGCTTCAGTCTCTCCTACATGCTCAACTTCAGCATCTCTCTCTTATTCTGGATTTGAGTTCAACATCATCAGACACCTCAATAACATCTTCCAGAGGCTCTCCTGCATCTTCAGCAACTTTGAGAGGCTTCTCTATATGCGAACTTCGTTCTGGAACATGCGACGTGGGAAGCTGACTTCTCTGATTTAACATGTTATCATCAGAGTCGCCAACACCTGCCTCACCGATGACCTCTCTCGCAGCTGGCACATTAGTGGTGATTACCTGTGCGACGACAACATCACTTGCAGGGGCAGCAGGGTTAACCTCAGCAGGTTCCTTTGAGGAAGCACCACCTGCAAGAAAAAATTGAGGAAAACATGTTGAGGTAACTCGCGTCATGAAATATGTTTCATTTTATTCTGTTAGATCGAAAGCGAGCACCTCCAAACTTATGTGGGATCGCAGCTTTAACATCATATGTTATAGATGTGACACCATATCCTACAGAGGTATCTTCATTTATCACATCTTTAAGGTGAGCATGACCTGATGGTGCGGAGAAATTCGTTACAATAGGGAATGAGCTATCAAGCTTGGTTTACAAACGTTGTTCAAATGTTTACCTAAGGGTTCGCCACATTTTCTTACTAATCATCGGCGAATATCATCTTTTGATAAGCCGTGCTTTAACGCACCAACAATTACTTCTTGATAAGTCACAACAAGGTTAAAAACTGTACCTTCCTTGTCGCATGCGATTTCCTCAAAGTCTTCCTGAGCACGTTCTAAGGCGGCCACACTCATGCTACCAGCATGCTGTTCTTCCAGACTTCTTCTCTTCATAAGCTCAATGTCATCTTCCTCGCGCTTTCTCCTTCTCTCTTCTGCATCAGCGACCATTACTTTAGACTCAGCGACGACAAAATCTCAACTCACAGATTTGCGTGATTAGAGCTTCGTCTATAGGCTCACTAGACGCGTCTGAGCGAGAGCCCTTTGTCTTTCTTTTTTATTTGGCCAAAAGGCCACTGATGGTCTCTGTATCATCATCTGCGAAGGAAAATTTTAGTTAACAACACTACTGCGAAAGCCATGATTTAAAGAAGATAAGTTCATTTGAGGTACCTTCTGAACTTTCTTCTCATATCTCCTCTCTTTCTTCTTCCTCTCTTTCGTCTTCCTCTCTTTGCTCTTCTTCACTTCCTTCTCCTCCCTCTTCTTCCCTTCTTTCTTCCTCCTCAGCTTCTTCTTCCTGATCAAAGGGGATGAACGTCTCAACAGCGAGATGTTTCTGTGTCTTGCTCCGCATGCGACCCTTGCCTTTACACTTGGAAGCAGGGGACTTCGCAGGCGACGAAGCTGGAGCGTCCCTGGGAGGCGAGGAAATCACAATTCCATTCTGTTTTTGCTTTTTAGCTTTCGGGGCAACCTCTGCATCCACCCCAACATAGTTGTCTATCAGGGAGCGAGCAAATACGTCCATCTCCTCGCGTATCCGAGCCTCTACCGTGGGAGGCAATTCCATTTCCAGAAGGATTTCCCTCTTTTGCCTTTGTGCTTTAACAATGGAATTGACCAATAATGGGCAACGGTCTCCGGATGCGAATCTCCTCAAACAACACTGAAAAAGAAAATCTTATGTAAGTCTCAACGTTTTAAAGAGATAAGTCCTTCAAGCATGAAGGAGAATTGTTTACCTTGGCAAAATCTTCGCTGTACTGGATCACACGTACAAATTCACGTAAACTGCTTGAGATTTATGTAGCAAACATTCATCTAGATATTATAAATATTCACTTTATTTATAGAAAATAAATACACCCTTCTTATAATTGTTTGAGATTTATCCTAAATAGATAGAAGAAGGGATTTGGGTTGTCTTGAAATTTAAAATAAATATATCACTGAAGGATTTGAACTTTCATCCCGTAGTTTCATTTAACATGCTAACTAGGACTTGAATTGATTAGAAATTATAATTTGTAGGCGACGAATTCATAGACGAGGGTTACGTCTACTTGTAGATGTCATTCCGTGCTATTTATGGTTGCTATTTGAGGTGAGTAAACATGCCATGCCTACTGAGCTCTGCCTCATTTCGTGTCTAAATATTTTATAATTTTATAATATGTCTCGAAATGTGTTTTGTGAATTACATGCCATACTTGAGTTTGGTTACATTTCGAAATAATGCTTTGAAACGGTCACACATAATAATAATAATAATAATAATAATAATAATAATAATAATAATAATAATAATAATAATAATAATAATAATAATAATAATAATAATAATAATAATAATAATAATAATAATAATAACAATGTGTAATCACGTAAACTGGAAAGAGTTGTGCGGGCCTTTATTATTTTCGATGTTGACTTCGGTCACTCGGTCCGTGATTATTATTGTCGATGTTGACTACTGTCACTCTGCCCGTGTATTTAACTCGGTCTCAATTAGCCCCGCGACACTCCTTGTACTCACTCCTTCTGGTCGCAAGAACCCTTTAGGGGGTGTCGACACTTAAGGTCTTGGTAGCTTGGTTATAACATATTTGGTGATGAGATATATTGTGACAGTTGGTTCTTCCCCGCTACAACACAATTATGACGTTGAACTTTTAATGTGAAAAATGAATGGAATATTGAATCTTTGAATTACCCCTAATTAGAAATGGTATGGATTGGGAATGTTTCCCTTGGTTATGCACTTGAAGATTTGAGATTACATTTCCAAAATCAAATAATTAAATAAAGAGTTAAGAAAAATTGAGTTCTTTTCATAAAGGGTCATTATCAGAACATATTTGATTACTTCTCAATTATCATCTTGCTTTATTAAAAGGAAATGCCTCCTAACTGGTTTACGTGTTTGGTGTTTGCTTTCTCAGCATTTCATGTTGACTTTGGAAAAACTGCGGTCTTTGTTTCTTTCCCCCGCATGTCTAGGAGAAGGGAGCTCGGCATAAGGGGAACGCGGTCTCATGTAGTGTATAATAGTAGTATTAGTTAAGCCAAACTCTTGGTTTAATTTCACTATGTGTAATAGTATGTAGAATATTTTGTTCAAGACAATATAAGAGTTCGTAACGTATGACTTTGGTGTGTTTTGTTCTCTATTTCCGCTGATTCATTTTGAGTAGCACCCTCCTGGGCTCTCCGGTCGGGAACTGGGCTCTCCGGTCGGGAACGCAAGGCTCGGGAATCGAGGGGTGTTACAACTACCTGCATGCTTTCCATCTCATCAGGTGTTTTAGGACACTGATCCTTAGATAGACTGATTCCACGTCTGAAAGGGATTAACCCTTTCTTTAAATCTTGCATGCTAAATCTTGAAAGAACAGTATCAGTAGCTTGTGATAAGCCCAACATCCTATTTTTTCCGATCTCGCATAAGCTTGATCCCTAGAACGTATGCTGCTTCTCCCAAGTCTTTCATATAACCATACCGACACACAAGATAATACACCCACATCGTTCCCAATGAGAAATATATCATCAACTTAAAATATCAAGCATACCACCATATTTTTCTTACACTTCTTGTACACACACGGCTCATCTGAACACTGATCAAAACTAATTATTTTATTGCCTGATCAAAACGAATGTTACATGATCCAGATGCCTGCTTAAGTCCATAAATAGACCTCTTATGCTTGCACAACTTGTGCTCCTGGCCCTTAGCTATGAGTCCTTCTAGCTACATCATATAAATGCATTCATCAAGAATTCCATTAAGGAATGTTGTCTTGATATCCATTAGCCAAATTTTTTAATCGAAATGAGCCGCAATGGACAAGAGAATCCTGATAGACATAATCATGGCCACCGACGATAAAGTTTCCTTATAGTCGATCCCTTCTTTCTGAGTAAATCCTTTCGCAACAAGCCTTGCTTTGAAGGTTTAAACTTTCCCTTCTACCCCTATTTTTTTAATTATAAATACACTTACATCCGATGGGTTTACCCCACCTGTTGGATCTACAAGATCCTAAACCCGATTATAGTACATAGACTCCATCTCAGAAATCATAGCCTTTTTCCACTTTTCTGCATCCGCACTTCCAACAGCTTTGTTATAGTTACTTGGATCAGTATCATGTTCATCAGGGACCTTGTCTAAAGACTCTCCCAAGTACATGTATCTGTCAGGTTTATGAGAAACCCTCCCACTACGACGAGGATGTACTTGTGGTTCACTAGCAGCAACATTTTCTCCACAACTCGGTTGCGGCGGAATGTTACTACTATCGTGTGGATCACTAGTATTGACATTTTATTATGTATCACGAGTATCTACATTTCTCCAACCACCCCATGGTAATTCAATGTCGATATCTTTTCTTGTGGTATTTTCTCTTGTACAGTTGGTATATCAAGACCTTGGACTACTTAATTTCCTCGCATTTCTTCCAGAACAATTTTACTTTTAAGCTTGTGATCCGTAATATAGTCTTCCTCTAAGAATCTCGCACTGGTGCTAACAGTGACTTTCTGATCTTTAGGACTATAAAATAAACCACCGTTTGTTCCTTTCGGGTACCCTACAAAGACACATACTTCTGTCCTTGATTCCGACTTACTTGCATTCCCCTTCCGCACATGTGCTGGTGTGTACGAGAGATTCCGGCGGGGAGACCTCCGTGTACACCGTATGTAGAGGATCAGAGATAGCACAGGAAGAGTTGGGTTGTGTGTAGGGAGAGAGAAAGACAGTAGTAATGTCTGAGAGAGAGACAGAGGTTTAGCAGAGCTTCCGCGTATGGCTAGTGTGTTCTCCTTTGTATGGAAAGGTTAACGTCCTATATATAACAGAGAATGTGACCGTTGCAGTGTGGTTAATGCGCCCATTAATGGCGGCTTAATTAGCTTAACCGCAACGGCACGTTCGTCCGCATATATAGGGGCCGTTACAGCACGTTATGCGCGAATACCGGAACCGTTATGGGGTTGACCGGGTTTGACCGGATTGACCGGGTTTATAGAGCTCGTGCCCTAAATCTCTCAAAAGCAGTTACTAAAGGTCGCGTGCGGGCTTGGCTCGCATGCGACAGGGCTTACTCTAGCCTCCAAACCACTAAGTCCCTACAAGTCCCGTGCAGTGGTATGCGAGGGCTCTGTCTCGCAGCCCCCACATGGATCAGCGCGGCTGGTGATCCAGTGTGTGTGGAGCACAATATGGTGTGCTAGATGGTTGCCACGTGGCCAAGATCTACTAGCTCAGAAAGCACTATCTACATTAGCCCCCTTTCTGCGCGTGAAGGCTCATACCTGTATAGACTTCCATGAGCGGAAACCAACATACGCGTCGCCGCCACGCACCAATTCAAACATGAGTGAATTCAGCCCCCGTGCGTGCCATTATGACCTACAACCCCTAGAGTCGTGCCGTCTGGCCTTTAGGGTTTTAGGCGTGACGTCAGCTTGTCCTGTGATTGCGCGATTCGACGGTGACAGTTGCGATTCGACTACTGAAAGGACGCAACCCTTCATTGTTTTTGGATAAATACTTTGTACTCTCCATTATTGCAAAGCATCACTTCTTTCTCTTAAAGTGAATGATACCCGAAAGTCTTCGAGAGCAGATTCAGATAATCAATCACCAGTTCAGAACTGCAAATCGTCTTCTTCAACTGTGTGTATCCAAGCAGGTTTCACGGAAACAAGGTTGGCCTTGTTCAATTTCGATTTAAAATACTAGTATATGCTTCGAACTGCGTTGGATCTGCAAACCCATTATCTGCTGAAAAACTTGTAAAGGGACTCACAATCTTTGAATTCAGTTTTGATTTAATCCCCCAATGATAAGGACCTTGAATGTAGGGCTTTTGGAATCTCTGATAATGCAAACAATTCCAATCCCTAATTTCTGAAATTGATACCAGAAACTGTTCATCTTTCTTTCCATAGATCTTGAATTTCGAAATTCAAACTGAAGTGTGGCATATTTCTCCCCCCTTTTTCTTGCTCTTCCACAGGAATGGCCAAGACAAAAGGAACTAGACCCACCAAGGAGGACGAAGAAATACCTGATCTTCCGCAAGCTTTATGGCGAAAAACCCCCTATCTGGGTGGCAAAGACTTCTACCACGCGAGAGTTAAAGCAAAGAAACTGCCTGCTTCTGTCCCCAATGAGGGATTGCTAACATTGACTCCTCCAGTTAACTCAGCCTTGCTTGAGTTGATTGGCTCCGAGGACGTGGTTCGATTGGGAATCGAAAATGGGTACTTCCCGTATGCTGCGATTTCTACCCAAGATTTTGTCCAGAAATTGGACTACATGGATGAGTGGATTGACCATGTGTTGACCGATCATGCTGCGACTCTTAATGAGGCCAGCGTATACTTCGCCGTTCGTGCTATGAAGAATGCTGCCGTGAAGCTGGACCAGTCCATGCTTCTAAACCTTCTTTCCCGCTACTCACCTGCGACTCACACTTTTCACTTTGCTGGGTTCGAGGCTGCCCCCACACTCGAGGATGTGCATATGCTGTATGATCTATCTCCCATGGGTGAGGTGGACCCTTTGAGTCCCTTGAGGACGGATGCGGAGATCGCTTTGTACACGCAGATGGAGGAGTGCCTATCAGAGGTAAAGAAAATCTCCACCCGGTGGACCACTACCAAAGCCCTTCCTAACTGGTAGTCGGTTGACACGTCTGCGAAGAATACCTGGAATAAATGGGTGCAGTACTTCTTCCGTGACTACGCGAACAGCAGCATCACCAAGAAGCTTCTGAGTCAAGACCCAGAGGCCAATAATTATGTGGAGGGTAAAGGCTACCACTTGACCCTTTGTGCTTTCCTCTGTGCCTGGCTGTCGAGGTACTTAATCGATGGTCACCCGCATGATGGGGTCTTCTATCACGTTCTGCCGCTTGCTGTGAAGCTGGCCCTTGGCCAGAGAGTCGCACTCGGACCCTTGGTTTTGGGCACGCTGTACTATAGACTGGATCAGCTAGTTGTGGCCATGAAAGAGTCGCGTGGCCGCCTCGACATACTGACTTTCGTCAACATTGCCTTCTTGACAATGTGGGTCTTTGAGCGATGGCCGTCCTATGCCCCAACTGCTTCTAAGCCCACCAAGTGGTGTCCCCGAGGCGAGGTGGAGGAGCGTAACAGCGGCATAGCTGCAAGGTGGTTCGGAGCAAACAATACCAAGTGCGTTTGGAGTATGATATGCGATAACCGGAAAGAGTTCATAGCTAGGCCCTATGCCATGCGTATTGAAAACGTGCGATGGTTTCCAAAGCTGTATCCTTCCAAGGGCGTTGTCTTCTCAGAAGAGCTCCTCTTCGAAGAGGGAGAACATTTCCATGAGCGCTATCGCGAATTCTTCTGCTGGTGCCGGCGAGGTTCCCTTCCTGCTCTCGCAGAGCATATTCGTGAGCTCGCGCCGAGGTATGAGAGGATTACCGTGGATGTTGACCCCACTCGCGTTTCTCCCCAGTTCGGCTTTGATGCAGTGGCACCATCAATCTGGCCACAGTCTATTATCAGAGGCTGTTATAAGCATTTGTTGACAAAGGAGTGCAAAACGGTCTTCATGAACAATCTTCCCTTTGAGCAGCCTGCAGGTAACCGCGAGGGTGGTTGTTCCAAAAAATGGCTCGCATACTGGATCGCCCAACACGTCAGGTTTGAGACGCAGTCGGCTCCTCAGCCAAGCAGAGCTCCTTTGATCAAAAGAAACTCTTTTCCGTTTCGTCCCAACTGCAGTCTGGACGAGTCTGACTATGGTTGCTACTCACTGTTGGATCATGAGAACCATATGTGCCCTGGCATCATTCTGGATGAAAAGATCGCCGCAGTTAGGAAAGGTGACTCGCATGTCATCAGATATAGCGAGACTTTTGCCAAGGTAAGCAACTTCTTTTGCATGCATTTAACTCCTTGATTTTCTCATATTGATATCTTTACTCTACACTGCTTGCTGTAGTGCCATGTGCGGAGGTTCGCATCTGGCGATCGTTCCAATTCGCTGGTTTACACTATTGTTACCACAAGAAGACAAGGACAGTCGTTCCTGCTAGCATCAAGGATGGATCCTGACGTCGAAACCAGGATTCGCGGGGTCATGAATGCTTTTGCTGACTCGCTGATAGATAATGCTCCGGCCTCGTCTCCACCCAGAGATAATCCGCCTCCTCCAGCGACTGCCGCGCCAAGAGCGAAGAGACCCAGGCAAAAGGGAATTACAATTTCTTCCCCTAGAAGTGCTCCAACTTCCCCTCCAGCGAGGTCCCTCTCTGCCAAGGACAAAGGCAAAGGTCGCATGCCCAGTAGAGCGCGGAAGGAGCTCGCAGTAGAGACCTTCGTTCCATTCAACCAGGAGGAAGAAGAGGAGAGGCTGGAGCCAAGAGAAGGAGATGAAGAAGAAGAAAGAGCAAGTGTGATACATGAGGAAGAATCAGGAGGTACCTCCATCGCATTTCCCTTCTCATTATCGTAATTCTTGTGCAATTCGATCTTGGACCAATCGTTTCTTCCCAGATGATGATGATGATGAGACCATCGGTGGCCTTTTGGCCAAGAGGCAAAAGAGGGATGCTCATTCTGGCATTCCAGACGAACCCATAAGCGAGGACGTTCTTGCCGAGTCCAGGAAGACAGCCGCGGAAGCTGCTGAAAGGAGAAGGCAGCGAGAAGAGGAGGAGCTCGAGCGTGTGAGGCAGCGGAGCCTCGAAGAGCAACATGTTGACGACTTAGTGCGTCCAACTGATGAGGAAGATGCGCTTCCCGAAGAGGTGGCTCCTCAAGCAGAAGAGGAGGATGCGGCTCCAGAAGAGGATGCAGCAGCTTTGGAGCAAGCCCAAGCAGATTTTGAAGAAATCGCAGGCGGCAATAAAGGTGAGATTTTTGATCTCGCAGTAACTTATCGAGATGTTGTTGTGGGTGCATTTAAGCATGGTGTGTCAAAAGCTGACATTCGCCGTTGGCTAGTAGGCAAGTGCGGTGAACCCTCAGGTAATCACTTGATCGATATGCATGAACTAGACTTAGCAACTTGAATCATAATCATGACTAGTTTCTTCGCGTCCCAGTTCACGCTCATTTTAAAGACATGCTTAATTAGGACACACTAATAGAGCATGATTCCACGTCTTTAGTGTATGACGAAGACACTTCAATCCCACCTTCGCGTGGAGGTGCTTGTTCTTAGCTTTAGCAAAGATAGTAAAATAACGTACAATACGAGTTACCTCATACTATCGCATTTTGTATCGCAGGCGATGCTGATGAACCTGTGCTGGAGCCAAGGGGTCAGCCTTCAACAGCCTATGTTCCGATTCCGAGTTCTCATACCGAGAAACCCGTCGCAGCTGCTGAATATGCAGGAGAGTCTTTTGAGGACGTCATCGAACTTTCTGATGATGCCGAGGCTGACACTGTGTTAATGGAGGAAGATGTCCATGCCCGTGCTGAGGAAGTGAGGGCAAGTACTGTTGATGATACCGCATCTGAAAGTGTCCCTCGCCAAGCAACTTCGGCTGTCACCACGCTTCCAGCGATGACTGAGTCGGCGGCACCTCTTCCTGCGTGGAGCTTTTGAGGCTCGCAGGTCGGGGCTGTGGTTGCAACTGGTGCGGCTTATACTCTTCCTCCTAACTATGAGGAGTTAGAGCTCGCAGCTGACAGGAGGGCTATGGAACGAGGACAGTCTTCAACCACCCCTGCAACACGCATTCCTTCTCTTCGTGAGATCCTTTGAAGGGACTGGTAAGTCGTGTTTTGCTGTTTGTATCCCGCGTCATTCATTTGCGAGTTTGATAACATAACTTAGCTTTGACATTGCTTTTAGGTTTGAAGCAAGCTGATGTGGACTGGCTAGTTCGGATGCGCCTCACCTATCCCCAATCATTTGCGAGATCTCTGGAGATAGGGCCCTTTGATAGAAGGCTGTTTCTTAACGAGGCCATTTGGATTTTGGAGCAGCTGTCTGCGGCCACGCCTGCGACCATTTCTGCTCAGAGTGCCGAATTGCTTTTTGGCATGTGCCAAAATCTTCTGACTAAAGTTCAAGGCAGGCTGGGTTTCAAGTTTCTTATGAAAAGAGTTACTTTGATTCGCGCAGCCGTAACTTTGAAACTCGGCCACCAAAACCTCGCAGCAGAGAAGCAGAAGGTGGAGCAGCAAAAGCAAAAGGTTGAAGAGGCTTTAAAGCTCTATCATGAGATGAATTCCAAGTGCGAGCAATTGAAGCAGAAAGTGGAGCAGGTAGAGAATCTGAGCCGTCACTTCACCCCTCATGACTCCTTGATCAAGAAATTACTTTGACTTTTGAATTTGAAAAGTAGCAAACAAATAGCTGGAACATTAATGTAATGCTGAAACATTAATGTAATGTTGCTAGGGTTTCTCCCCCTTTTTTTTAACAAAAGAACCGAAATGCCCGTTTTGCCCTTTCCGGGATTTGATGGAATATCTCTGTGCATATCTAATTATGACATCAGCATTGATATTCTGCTTGATTTTCGCGCTAATTTCTCATAAGATAAGCACGCTTTCCTTGGGAAGTCCATCCGAATCATGACCATCCGTCATTAATTAGGATAGGCAACTGAATCGTCATAGCCTTTAGTAGGGTAATTGATCGTTACCGCTTTTCAAGGCGTAAGTGATTGACCTTACCCTCTTTTCAAATTCTGCTGACTCATCTTGGCAACTGAAGAGTCTCCACAAGGTCTATATAAACCCTGTCTTTGCCATTTGGGTTTTTCATCCCAAAAATGTGCTTTGCCGTGAGTCCTTACGACTGCTGGCTTCAACGCTTGTTTTTCGTTGATTCATGGCAACTCCAAGTTGTGAATCCTGAGTTTGCGCTTTGTTCTATAGAAATAGTTTCCAAGATCCGCTTTATGAGGCTTACTGTTCTTTGTAACCTCTATAAAGAAGATGGAGATGATATCTCATGTGTGTTCGAAGAATTTTCTTCGTCTATTATGTTTGCAGGTCATGTTTCCGGCCGCCTCCCATTGAGGTGCAGCGCCGTAGTGACCTCGCTACCGACTCGTAATGAACGGCGGAATTCTCCTCCAACATCCCTGGAGGAGGATTTCTTGCCTCTTCGTTCTTGAACTCAGGAGGCTAGCCAATGCCCTTGTCTATCTGGACAAGGAGCCCAGTACCAGAGGAATGACTGCTTCCCCTGTTTTGCACGACTGCATATGCCGGAACAGGTGGTTCCTCTGGTACATATCTTGATCAGACAGGGGCCTTGTCAGATCCTGAGATCTTGGACGTAACCTCACCCAGATCTTGCTGCTAGGGACGTAGCGAATGGGGAGTTGATCTCTTCGCAGAAGCATCCTACTTGCTACAGATCTTTGGCCGCAGATCTGTGCACCGCATAGCCGGTTTTAGGACCGTTAGGTTCATCCTTTTTCAACTAGGATTCCCTCGATGTGTTACTTCGAGCTTGTAAGTTACTTTTCGAATGCATTGTAAGCCATGTTGGCTGTGTAGTTAGCTTGATTTAAGCTTTTTCGCTTGTAAGCTGTTATCTAGTCAGATAAATTGTAAGTCTTTTTGACTCATAATGATAAATGGCTTTTGTATTATCTGCTGTCTCGTTACAACAAAATACAATTTCGCATGCGTATCGGCATATTTCGCCTTTGGAGTGCTATATGAACACTTTGTACTGTTTTTAGATCGTTCGAGATCGTGCTTTCGCAGCTGTGCCATCTTGGCAGATGGGCTTGTGATTTGCTTTCAGATTCAAGTGCAGGTGCCATCTCATCAGATAGACCTTTGTAGATCATTTAAGATCTTTTTGCATAATGCCACTATCACAATAGAAAGACTTAAGGACGAATTTTAAATCGCATTTGTATAACGCTGCTATCACGGCAGATAGGCTTGATAGATCGTTTAAGATCACGTTCACATATGTTGCTATCGTGGCAGATAGGCTTTGGAAGATCAATTAAGATCATTTTTCGCATGAGCTGCTATCGTGGCAGATAGGCTTAGAAGATCAATTAAGATCATTTGCGTAGGCTGCTATCGTGGCAGATAGGCTTGGAAGATCAATTAAGATCGCATTCGCATGGGCTGCTATCGTAACAGATAGGCTTTAGAAGATCAATTAAGATAATTTTTCGCATGAGCTGCTATCGTGGCAGATAGGCTTAGAAGATCAATTGAGATCGCATTCGCATGGGCTGCTATCGTGACAGATAGGCTTAGAGGATCAATTAAGATCGCATTTCGCACAAGTCGCTATCGTGACATATAGGCTTATTGTTAACAGTAATAACAAACTAAATGAAGCAACATCAACAGCTAGGAATATGAAGTTCCCATTTGGGAGAATCCTCTTATTATAGTGCTCTCATATGGGAGAGATGAGCTTACAATTCTCTCATATGGGAGAGAAGATTGTGTGAATCATAGCCATACAAGACATGAGGCAACGTTATAATAAAACGTATAAAATGAGAGAAGTCAAGGATAGTACTTCTTAATCCAGCGCATGTTGACGGAGCTTGGGGTTGAGGTTTTTCCGTGCAACCTCCGTATGCTGCAGTAGCCACTTTCAAAGACTTCTGTGACTTCGAAAGGTCCTTCCCAATTGGTTGCGAATTTTGGATGAGCCGCCTCTCGCATGCAATGGTCAGATGCGCGCAGGACCAAATCTCCAACTGCGAAATCTCTTCGCTGGACCGTCTTATTGTACGCACGAGCGATCCTTTCTTGATACCGCTTGTTGGTCCTTTTAGCTTGTTCTCGCTTTTCCTCCAGCAAGACTAAGTCATGATCGCGTTGATTGTCGTATAATGCGTGGAAGGCCAATCTCGCCGAATTAACCTTCACCTCCGCAGGTACTACAGCCTCAGCCCCGTAGCATAGGAGGAATGGTGAGACCCCTGTGGGTGTCCTTGGAGAAGTCCGGTAGGCCCACAGGGCTATGCTTAGAGAATCAGCCCACTTTTTGTGGTCATCTTCGAACCTGCATATGACGTTTTCTTGGATGAAATGGACCACAGCTAGCGCATTTGCCGTCTTCAGTGGTATCGCCTCCACCCATTTGGTGAACAGCTCAGTAGCGGTGAGAATAAAATGATTCCCATGCAAAGTTGGTCGGATGGGACCAATGAAATCCAACGCCCATGTGTGGAATGGCCATGGCGTTCCCAATGCATGTAGATCCACAGCAGGAGCGTGCACTAGGTTTCCTTTGAATTGACACTCCTGGCAGCGTCGTACTTTGGTGCGGCAATCAGCCTCCATCGTGGGCCAGAAATGTCCAATTGAGAGGAGCTGCCTGCATAATTTCGCACCTCCTTGGTGTTCCACCTGATGCGAAAGGTCCATGACTTCTTGTGCTTCCCTGCCGTCTAGACATCGCAGCAAGTTGCCCTCATGGCCTCTTCGCCAAAGTAAGTTCTCTTGCACCACATATCGGGATGCTTTCCTTTTCAACTTCTCCGCTTCTTTTCTCGATTCGGGTACGGTGCCCTGGGTGAGAAAATCGAAGAGTGGTTTCCTCCAATCCTCATCATCGTCGGTTAGAGCGATGAGTAAGGAATCTTTGATCAGTGCGCAACTCTCGCACTTTTCCTGTATTAGTGCTGCGGCTGTTGACATGTCAGGCCAGTGAATGCCATATCTCTGGGCCTATTGACACTTCGCTTTCCCCGCACGCATGCTGGTGAATCTTCTCAAGAAGCAATTGTCCCTCTTTCTCGGAAACACATCGCATGAGTATTCCGCCAGGGCCCTTGTAGTAAAGAGTGTTGTCATGTATGCAATACCCCTTTGTGAGTGCCCAGCTTTCGCTGCTTGTACCTTCTGCGATGGCTCGTAAGTTCGCCTTTCTCCAGTCCGCATCGTCTATGCGTTCATCGTCGCACGCGTCTTCTGTTAACTCCGACGATGTTCGCACTTCGATCGAGATTCTTGCGGGACATTTGTCTGTACTAACCTTGGATCCCAAGGTTGCCAAAGCATCTGCATGTCTGTTGTCCGCTCGGGGTTTGTGCTCGTACCTGACGTCGCAGAATTGCTGCACCAGCTTTTGTACCAGAGTTCGGTAGGACAGAAGATTAATCTCCTTCAAACCGTACTCGCCCGAGGCTTGTTTGACGATCAGCTTGGAGTCTCCCATGACCGTCAGATTGCTTACTTCCAGAGCTTTTGCTGCACGAAGTCCCGCTATGAGGGCTTCATATTCCGCTTCGTTGTTAGTAACTGTGAAGTCAAGTTTGGCGGACATCTGTATGACCTCTCCATTTGGTTTGGTCAAGACTATCCCAATGCCTCCGCATTTCCTTGTTGACGAACCGTCGAAGTGGAGCGTCCAATAGGGTACATCGATTGCATAGATTTCAGGTCCTTCGAGTTCTTCTTCGACTACATGCTCATGACCGTTGTCGGGGAACTGTGCCAACAAATCCGCCACCGCCTGCGACTTAATCGCCCGCGGCCGAACGCATGTGATATCAAACTGGGAAATGGTCATATACCATTTTGCCAATCTTCCTCCAGGAGTAGTGTGAGTTAGCAGATATCGTATGGGATCACTTTTTGTAACCACCACCACTTTGTGCGACGCGAAGTAGTGTCTCAACTTCTCTATTATGAAGAATAAGGCAAGGCAATGACGCTCAATGTCCGTGTACCTTGATTCTGCGGGCTGCACAATGCGAGAGATGTAGTATATGGGCCTTTCCTGACCTTCGTACTCCTGAGCCAAAAGTGCTCCTATGGATTTCCTGGTTGACGTCAGATACAGTAAAAGCGGTGACCCCAACTGAGGTGCGATCATTATTTTTGAAGACGTCAACAGTTCTTTCAGCTTCCCGAACGCAGCTTCGTGCTCCGGGGTCCAGTTGTATGCGGCATCTTTTTTGAGAAGATTACTGAAGCAGAAAGTAATCTCGGCAATCGCTTGGATGAATCTTCGCAGATACGATAGTTTCCCCAAGAATGTCTTCAAGGCACTCTGGTCGTGCGGCGGAGTCATGCTGATGATGGCTGAAACCTTTGCAGGGTCAGGCTCGATTCCTTGGCGATGTACCACGCATCCCAAGAATTTCCCCGATGTTACCCCGAATGCGCATTTCATAGGGTTCATCTTCAGCTTAAAGCGTCTGCATCTGTTGAACACCTTCCGCAAATCTGCCAGGTGATCTGCCTCTTGCTTGGATTTAACCACGAGGTCATCTACATAAAACTCCACTTCTTTGTGCATCATGTCGTGGAATAGGGCTATCATGGCCCGCTGGTAGGTTGCACCTGCGTTTTTGAGACCGAAGGGCATCACCGTATAGTTGAACAATCCCACTGGGGTGATGAATGCAGTTTTCCGTGCATCTTCAGGGTCCATCTTGATCTGGTTATACCCGCTGAAGCCGTCCATGAAACTGAACATGCGATGACCCGCTGTCGAATCGATAAGCAAATCGATGTTGGGGAGCGGAAAATCGTCCTTGGGGCAGAAGCGATTGAGATCTCGGAAGTCCACGCAGATACGAAGTTGTCCGTTCTTCTTTACCACCGGGATGATATTGGCCATCCATGTGGGATGGTGATTCGGCTCTATGAACCTGGCGTCCAGGAGTTTGACAATCTCCTGTTTGATCTTCACATTAAGCTCCGGCCTGAAGCTTCTTGTGCTCTGCTTTATCGGCTTAGAACCCAGGATGATGTCTAAACGATGCATAGTGATGCTTGTGTCCAGTCCGGGCATCTCATCATACTCCCATGCGAACACGTCTTTGTACTCAGTCAGGAGCTGCAGTAATCCCTGCTCCTCCTCGCTTGTGAGGTCCGCACTTAGAAAGACTGGCCTCTTCTTTTCCTCATTCGGGCTGAGGAACACGTCTTTTAGCTCTTGCTTCTGTGGTCTGGGTTTGTCTTCCATGCATTCGGGTGCTTCTTTGAGCTTCTCATCTGGAGTACTTTGCATTGGCTTTTCTGTTAGCGCAATCTGCTAGATTTGGTTGATTTGCCCAGGGATATCCCCATGCCCGCGTGAGGACATCCCCGCGCACCTTCATATGCGATAGCACTTCTTCCCGTTGGCGTAGAAACTCTCTATCTCTTTGCCTTCAGGGTCATGCTTTGCTATTCTCTTCAGAGTATATACGTTCTTTCGTTGGTAAGCGATTCGCGGCGCCTCTTCGCGTGTGAGCGGCTTTTCCTTGGCATCCTCCCTTGTCACCATCACTCCCGCAGGTGACTGATCCTTGATATCTTGCCAAAGAGGCAAAGGAGTAGGGTTCAATGGTCCCGGTGTTTGCTCGTCCGATGAACCACACCGCCTCGCTGAGATGTGCTTAATTCATGTTGAATGGATTCGTTGAAGCCTGTTAAAGGGACCGCGTCAAAGCGATGAATCCAGGCTCGACCTATGATCATGTGATACGTAGTGTTCGCATCTATGACATAGAACTTCGCTGAGCACTTGATTTTGCCAATCTGAACGCCCAGGCGGATCCATCCAATCGTCATTCTAGAGTCGCTTCCAAATCCCATCAGCGGAGATGGACGCCTGACAATCTTGTACTCGGGGATCCCTGCTAGCTTCAGTGTGTGGAGTGAAACGACGTTGACCGCTGCTCCTCCATCGACGAATGCTCTTTTGAACTCGACGCCATTGATAATGGCTGTCACATACAGGGGCCTCTGGTGGCTTGCATCTGTCTTTTTGTCGCTGGCGGAGAAGGTCATAATCTTTTCTGTAGAGCGAGACGCTCTGACGACCTTCCCATTGGAGACTACCAGATCCTCCTCGTAGTCCTCTGCTATCCTCAAGATTGCTTTCGTCATTTCTGTCCGGCACTTCTCGGAGAAGTTCATCTCGTCGAAGAATCTGCTAAAGCCGTGCGACCCCTTCATCCGGTCGGCACGTTCGTCCTCCGTGTCTATACTGTAGTCCTCGTCATCATGGACTTCGGCAATGATGGGTAGACCATCCTCTGCGACTTCTTCCAGGTCCACAATCGAGATCATGGCGACCTCTTTACCTTTCGAGTCTTGCTCCGCATGGGCAGGAAGTGGATTGTTGCGCACATCCTTCCTGTGATCGCTGACGATCAGCTCGCCGTTCTTCATCTTCTGGTTGAATACAATCCTGAGCTTCTTACAGTCCGCTGTGGGATGCATGACCTTGCCGTGGTACTCGCACCACTTCGGGTCCCTCACCATCTCCTTTGAGGGTGCCTTCTCGAGCGGCGGTAGGACACCGTCCTTGCGCCACTGCTTGCAGAGGTCGCTTGCCTCTTCCACCGAACATGGCAGAGGTGGTACGTCGAAGTTCACAATCTTCGCCTGCTTATGGGGTGAAACAGTATTGACCTCAGCTTCGCGTCCCCTCTTGTAACTGAATCTCCCGATCTTGTAAGTAGTACCGCTCGAGGATCGTTCCGGAGCGTTTTTCTTTTTCTGCCTCTCAACTATAGGCTCGATGTTCTTCGTACATTCGATTAGTTTTGAAAACGTAGGTGTTTGCAGGTTGATGAGCATACCTTTGTATTCATCTCGCATGCACTGTAGGCATATCTCTACGCGCCGGCTTTCAAGCATCGGATCTTTGCATTCCAAGGACTTCGCCCTGAACTTCTTGATGAAACTTATCCTTTCCTCCTCGCGCTTCTGATACATCCGCGAGAGGTGGATCATTGTCACCTTTTCTTCCATCTGGAAGAACTTGGTGTAGAACTTCTGGACCATGTCGTCCCAAGTCTTCACGGATCCGGCCTCCAACGTTCGGTACCACTTGTACGCTACGTTCCCCAAGGATTTCGGAAACTCTCGCATCAGCAGCTTGGGATCGGCTCCGTATGGCCCCATGACATCGATGAAACGCATGACATGCTCATGAGCGTTTCCGTTGACATCCTCGAACTTGTCCCATTTAGGAGCCTTATATCCCACCGGGTTAGGCATGAGATAGATCTCTCGCGGGATGGGTGGATCGTTTTCTAGCTTCGGGATGATAGTATCCGCGAATGATTGGTGAGCCAGAATAGTGTCCATGCGCTTCTGCAGAGACGTCATGCATTCAGGAATGCTTCCCTCGGTAACAAGAGGAGGGGTTGTCGTAGGCGGAGGCGACACGTACGCCGCCGGAGGATTGGGGACATATTGGCTGTTCGCATTGCCCCAGATCGTCGTTGGCGGAGGCAAGGGATACTGCGAAGCCGGGTTAGATGCCAAAGCCGGAGGCTGAGGAGTATGAGCAGTGAGAGGCAACTTCTGAGCTGTTGACCCCTGAATTGAAGGTAGTTGCGTAGTCGCCGGTGGAGTCTGCAGATTAGGGTTGGGAGGTGTGGTTGACACTCCCAGTCCTGGAGCAGTAGGGGCTCCTCCTCCTTGAGAGACGGCGGTAACTGGTGAAAGGTTTGGCGCAAGAGTGCCCAGAACGGCCATGATCCGTTCTAGCTGCGCAGACTGAGCTTTGAGAGCTTTCGCTTGACCTTGGATAGTGGCGTCCAAGGATTCTAGCGTCGGTGCCTCGCCGGGGGTCGTAGGAGTACGGCGGGTCTCCTCTCCCGAGGCAGCTTCGGTAGAAGGCGATCTGTTGTTGACATCATCCTCCTGAGACATGGTTGCTTTTGTTGGTAAGTTCACGTCGGGTTCACCAAAATGTGTACGAGAGATTCCGGCGGGGAGACCTCCGTGTACACCATATGTAGAGGATCAGAGATAGGGTTGTGTGTAGGGAGAGAGTAAGACAGTAGTAATGTCTGAGAGAGAGACAGAGGTTTGGCAGAGCTTCCGCGTATGGCTAGTGTGTTCTCCTTTGTATGGAAAGGTTAACCGCCTATATATAACAGAGAATGTGACCGTTGCAGTGTGGTTAATGCGCCCATTAATGGCGGCTTAATTAGCTTAACCGCAACGGCACGTTCGTCCGCATATATAGGGGCCGTTACAGCACGTTATGCGCGAATACCGGAACCGTTATGGGGTTGACCGGGTTTGACCGGATTGACCGGGTTTATGGAGCTCGTGCCATAAATCTCTCAAAAGCAGTTACTAAAGGTCGCGTGCGGGCTTGGCTCGCACGCGACACGGCTTACTCTAGCCTCCAAACCACTAAGTCCCTACAAGTCCCGTGCAGTGGTATGCGAGGGCTCTGTCTCGCAGCCCCCACATGGATCAGCGCGGCTGGTGATCCAGTGTGTGTGGAGCACAATATGGTGTGCTAGATGGTTGCCACGTGGCCAAGATCTGCTAGCTCAGAAAGCACTATCTACAGCTGGACTACCCCAAATGCGAACATGCAGTAGACTTGGCTTGCGCCCAGTTCACATTTCTGTTGGTGTAGTTGGTACTGACTTAGATGGAACCAAGTTCTAAATATATGCAGCTGTCTCTAAAGCATGCCCCCAAAAAGAAGTTGGGAAGTCTGAATAACTCATCATGGATCTCACCATTTCTAAAAGTGTCCTATTCCTTTGCTGTGCCACCCCATTATGTTGTGGCGTACCCTGAGCGGACAACTGGGATTGAATCCCTTATTCCTTCAAGTAATCACTGAATTTTCCCAAGAGGTAATCGCCACCTCGCTCAGATCGAAATGACTTGATATATTTTCTTATACGCTTCTCTGATTCTGCCTTCAAACTTTTAGATTTACGCTACATCAAATAATTATATCCATATCTTGATTAATCATTAACAAAAGTAATGAAATACTCAAAACCTTCCCTCGCTTGGACATTCATTGGTCCACAAACATCTGAATGGATAAGCTCCAATAGTTCTTTGGCCCTATTACCCTTTGCCAAAAATGGCCTCTTGTTCATCTTACCTTCTAAACATGACTCACATGCTGGTAGTGCCTCCAATTTTAATGAACCCAATGGTCCATTCTGAACCAGCCTTTGTATCATCTTTATCTTGATATGACCAAGTCCTAAATGCCAAAGATATGTTTGGTTTATCTCGCAAGGTTCCGTTCTCTTTTTATATGAGCTATCCGAGTTATTCAGCTCATACAGTTGCGCTATGGGAATCTCTGGATTTATAATGTAAAGACCATCCACCAATGGAACAGAACAAATAAAACATTTATTTTTCTTAATAACCACATAGTCATTAAAATAAACTGAATATTCATTTATAATGTAATGACCGTCCACCAATGGACCAGAACAAATAAAACATTTATTTTTCTTAATAACCACATAGTCATTAAAATAAACTGAATATTCATTCTTAACCAACTTAGAAACTGAAATCAAATTCCTTCTAATGGAAGGTACATAAATACAATCTTTTAAAACTAAAATCCTATCATTCCTAAAATGTAAGAAACAAATTCCTATTGCAACTGCAGCTACTTTATTTCTGTTGCCCAAGGATAGATAAATCTCGCCATCACTAAACTGTCTGGTTTCCTGGAACCTCTGCAATGAATTGCAGACATGGTTAGTGGCTGCCGAATCTACACACCAGGTTCTAGTACATCGAACCGCTAAACATGATTCAATTATTAGTGAAAGATATATACTTTAGTTGTTTTGGATAGGACGAGTCAGGAACTTTGGACATTAATTTTTCCAGTGCCCTTTCTGGTTACAGAAGAAACACTTCCCTTTCGGCTTTCTCACTGTGGCCTGAGGAGCAAGTGCTTGCTGTGTCCCACGAGCTATTCCTTGAGGTGTCTGAGCAACCTTCGAAACTACTGGTTGTGCAACTTTCTTCTTCATCTTCTTAGCCCTAGGGTTATAAGTAGAAGCCTTTTCAGAAACCATTACATTAACCGGTTTCTGTAGAAGTCCTTGAGCTGCTTGAAGCTCCTTTAACAATTCGTCTAAATAATAAGTCTTTTTGTTTATATTATAATTTAGCCGAAAACCGTTAAATGAATCAGATAGCGTCATGATCACGATATCAACCTGAGTTTCCTCATCGATTACAGCTCCAAGGATCTCTATTTCACCTAGAAGACTAATACTCTTCAGGACATGATCCCTAACAGAGGTTCCTTCAACCTATTTTGTGTTCATGAGTTTTTTCATAGCAACTTTCCTGGAAGCATGATCCTTATCCCCAAACATATCTTTGAGGTTCTCCATGATCTCATAGGCAGAGCCCATGTTCTCATGCTGATGCTGCAACACATTCGACATGGAGCCTGATATGTAGCATTTAACCGTTTGATCGACTTTCTGCCACCTCTTATAAGGCTTGGCTTCTTCTTCTTCAGAAGCCTCTTCTAGAGTCTCTTTAGGACATTCCTCAAGAAGCATAAATTTATAGTCCTCAGCAGTTAGAACAATATTCACATTCCTCTTCCAATCAATAGAGTTTGATCCAGTGAGTTTTTTTTTTTCTTTTATTTTTTTTTCAAGAGAATAGATAGTGGGTTCGATGAGTTCAACATTTTGAACCTGAGAATCATGTAAATAAAACATATAAGGGCAATGTAAACCAGAAGTATTCTAACACACATAAAATAATATGCCATGATGGGTGCACGTCTACCATCCATTCTATAGATTGACATGGTACCATTGGTCCTGCAAGCCATAGCAGCGACTCCGATGGGGAGGATACTATAACTTACATCTAAGTGTATACCATCATTTTACTTCTAAACCCATTACCCTATTACATGCCTCTGAGATGGAGAGATGAAACATAAACAATAATTATTAGAGGTATCCTAATAGGAATTTATACCAGTGATACTATAGTGTGTTCGATAAGAAGGTTAACTCCAAGGCTAACACACACAACCAACTACATCACTTATAAATCAATGATGGAGACAGTGAGATCTAGCAGCACTAGACTCCCTCTCCCACTTAGTTGTTTGAACAATTTAATAAAAATTAAAAATTTATCCATGTTGTCCACGATTAACAGGCAAGCATCTACCATAATCATACACACATATATAATCAAGCACATAACAAGAATTCAACCACACACAGTTATTTATTATGGTCAAAGCTTCATTAGTTGCGCTAGCAAGATCCTTCTGACCACACGACACGACTTCAATCTTTAAAAAATCTTGACAATCTCTATGCCGTCACTGGTGGAATCTTGACGATCTGTAATCTTTCGGCCTTCTGTATTCACTAATATTACAGTAACCCTAGTATCCATGGATCCCGCAAATCAATCTGTAACAGAGTACCAGAGACTGCTATAGACTTTCAAAGCCACCAAGGAGCTCACACGTTCATCTAAAACTGGAATAATAGAACCTAGGGTTTACTATTTGTGTACAAGGAAATCCTTAAGAGAGATCCAAGTGTATACCTCAACTAGGGAATTAGGGTAGAGTACACAGAAATGCAGGGTGTGAACAAGGAGAGAGTAAGAAATGGTAATTATCTCAGAGAGAGACAACTTAATGAAAGCAGGAGAGCTTAGAAAGCAGAACCATTGTCGTGGAGGTCTAACATTTTGATATATACTGGGGGAAGTTGTTGGAATAGATGCCCTAGAGGCAATCTAGTTTAGTATGAATTTATTTGTGGCTAGAAAATTCATTTATTATTTATTGGATATTTAATATAATGAAGTCCTTAGATTTACAATTGTGTTGTTTATCTTAAATATCCCTAGTCCAGTATAATGATTAATGGGACAATCATCTATAGACTAGTATGGGGTTGGATTGATATGGAGATATCATGATCCAACACATAGGTGTGCATTAAGGGTAATGGCGCACTGGATTGACCCATCACCGAGAAGGCTACATACACGTTATGTTAAGTCACAAGCGCTTCTCGCAGTGCAATGGTATTGTCATCCTTAGACTTGAAGTCACTCGATATTCTAGTTGTGGATTATTGTGATTTTGGTAGCGTTAAACGCTACACCGTAACTGGGTAGTTATAAAGGCGTGTACCAGATAAAATAAGAAGAAAGATTAGAGATCGTAGTGGACGTAGATAAAATTTGTCCCTCCCACATAACGGGAGAAAATATCCTAGGCAACTCGAGGGATAGTGCTTATAGAATGTCTCGCCAGACTCAAATAAATCAATATGGGATATTGATGTTATTTGCACGAATAAGGCTATTCCCATGGATCGAGAAACTATGGATTGGATATACGAGTGTGACTTGTATGTATCGTGTCCAATCCGGATATAGAGACAAAGGGATGAGACAATTACTTGTACAAAGGTTGTCAAGATGACTATTCTATTAGTTGGCTAGAATGGATGTTTTGCTAGAAACCGCTCAAGCAAATTGTTGCTACCAACTAGATAGAACCTATGGGGTCACACGCTATATAGAGTTGAACGAGATTTGGGAATTAATTAATTGGATTAATTAAATAGAAGGATCACTTTGCAACACCTTGCAAACTTAGTAGGGACTAATTTGCAAGGAAGGGACTAAATTGAATTCTAGTAGGACTAGAATAAGTCCTTTAGGTAGTTGGCTAGGATTTTCTGGACTATATAAAGGACACTCCTTCCTTCCTTCCCACACTTATGATTCAATTGATCATAACTTGAGTGGGAGAGAACAAAAGGAGAGAGAGCAAGCAAGCAAAGGAGCCGTTGCCCCCTTGCTGGCCGCCCCCTTCCCGTCGGCCCACAAGGAGGCCGAAACCTCCTTGTTTTGGTCTCGTTTTGCGTGATTCTTATTCCCCTTCCTATTTCCGGGCTAGCACCAAGGATTGCAAGATCTAGAAATCAACTCTAGGCATGGATCAACTATAGAGAACGTGACACAATTCGTGTTTGAATTCATCAAAGGAGAACCCTAAGGTGTGTTATTGATTTCTTCCTTTACCGTCGTTATGTCTCTTGACTTGTGATCCTTCGAGGGTTTTGCATGGTTAATTATTGTTTCCGTTGCGCATCCATGAATCAAAACCCTACAGTGGTATCAGAGCCACAGGTCGTAGAGCATAAACGTGATTTATGTGTAACGTTTTGATAGTTTTACACCTTAAAATTGTTGTTTATCCCGTAAAACAAGACAAATCAACCATGTGTTGCAATTTGTCAATAATATATCATAACAAGATCTAGTTTTTGCATTGGATGCATGAATTAGTGAGTTTGAGAAATTTTAGGATCTTAGATCTAGGGTTTGGGCATCCTTGGGGAAGAAGGAGTTCTTTCCATACAAGGAAACAAGCAAACTTGGGCAACAAGCAAGGGAGTTGTTTTGGAAACAACTCCCAAAGGAGGTTCGGCCCCCTAGGGGACCGCCCCTCCTTGCTTGCCGCCCAAGCAAGGCCGGCCTAGGGGTCGGGGCAGCCCTAGCCCGCGGCCTAGCCGCGTGGGCTAGGGGCCGGCCGGCCCTAGGCCCTTGCGGTTCACTTTTTGGGCTCGGGCAATTGGATTGTTGGGCCCAATGGACCGTTTTAACCCTAGAACATCCTAAAATCAATTAAAATTGACCAAGCGCGTTAAAGTTGGATTTTAACTGTTTCTGTGCAATTCGCATGGTGATTGGATATGGCCTTAGGATGTGGTTTGTTGTGGATTTTTAATTTTTCTGGTTTGGTTTACGGCCTGCGAGCTGATCAATTAATTGTAATAATTAATTAGGGTTTTATGGCCTGCGAGCCATTTTTTTTTCTCAACTTGTGAGATTTATTTTATTTAGTATAGAAGTTAGCTAGTGCTAGATAAAGTAGATTGTTAGCCAAGATTGAAGAAAAGAAGCCCAAAGCCAAAAGTATCCACAAAAGATGTTTCATGGAGCATGGAGAATTCCACATGACTATGAAGGATGGACCAAAAGATCAAGACGCATGGAGATGTGTTTGCTTTTAGGGTTCATAGATAATTCCATTGGCTTGGAATTATCTTAGTGTAGAAAAGGCCATATCCACATCACGTTTTATTTTGTTTTGTTTTGTGGTTGTTTACTTTATTGTCTTATTATTTTGTGGTTGGTGTATGGATGATGCATGCAATTAGGATAATAAGATAATTAGACAACCGGGATCCATTATTTGGAGTTGTGCCCAAACTCAAATAGATAGATTAGTTGATATTGATCAACAAAACAATTAAAATTGAATTTAAAATCGCTTTAAATTCAAAATTGTGTTCTTGCCTTCTCGTTATTTAAACACTCATTTTCATCATGATTTATCAAGTTCGTGCATGCCAAAGCATGGCGACTTTGTTCATAATGATGGAATGCGATGGCACAATCTAGTAATGTGCAATTGTTTAAATAAGAGGTTGAACACAACTAGGCTATTAATATGATTAAGAAACCTAGAGGCAATCAATTGGGATTATCCATATGGATGGATAAATAGGAGTTATTTGCTCAATTGAACCAAGAGTTGCATAAGGGATGCAATTGGAATTGTTCCTACCTAAAGTAGTCAAATTATGGGTGACTTGCCAAAGCAAGCTCATAAAGAGATGAAACATGGATCTTGGCCCACTAGAAAATATAAGGATATTTTCCGCATTAATATCTTGAGGGTTATTAATCTATAGAAAAATAGTGGGAGCTATATTTGATAAACTAGCCATTATTGAATATAGTCAAAAATTCACAAATACTAAAACTTGCGTATTTTTGTTTTTGTAGAATTCCAAATGGGAAACAACTCATCGAGTTCGCAACATTCCCTACGACCTGTCCTTGAGAAGGACAAGCTCTCTGGAACCAACTTCCTTGATTGGTACAGAAACTTTAGAATTGTTCTCAAGCAAGAGAAGAAACTGTACGCAATAGAGGAGCATGTTCCAGCAGGTCCAGAGAACCAAACACCTGCTGCCCTAAAGGCGTATCAGAAGCGTGTTGATGAAGCTAATGATGCGGCCTGCCTTATGCTATGCACCATGACTTCTGAGCTTCAGAAGCAACACGAAAACATGAATGCTGTCGATATGATCGAGCATCTGAAGCTGCTCTTCCAAGAGCAGGCAAGGGTGGAAAGGTATGAGGTCTCTAAGGCACTGTTCAAGTGTCATCTGGCAGAAGGGAACCCGGTGGGACCCCATGTACTCCCTATGATCGGGTACTTGGAGAATCTCGCCCGGCTAGGGTTCCCGATCGGCCAAGAGTTGGTAACCGAACTCGTGTTGCAATCGTTGCCCGAGAGTTATGGACAATTCATCATGAACTATAACATGAACGAGATCGTGAAACCACTGCCAGATTTACTCAATATGTTGAGGACAGCTGAACAGAGCATCAACAAGGGGAAGGGCAAGGCCATTATGATGGTGCATAAAGGAAAGGGCAAAAGGTTTGCCTCATCCTCCAAGGGAAAAGGCAAATCAGTTGACAAGTCCAAGGAACCTTCCCTTAAGCCTATTAGTGGAATTTCCAAAGGTTTGACTAAAGGTGAATGTCACTACTGCAGTCAGCCTGGACACTGGAGAAGGAACTGCCCAAAATATCTGGAGGACAAGAGGCTTGGAATAGTGATTCCACCACCACCAGGTATTTTTGTTGTAGATGTCAATTTAACTGTCTCTACATCATGGGTATTAGATACTGGATGTGGATCTCACATTTGTCGAAATGTGCAGGATCTAAAGAGAAGTAGAAGATTGGCTAAAGGAGAGATAGATCTGAGCGCTGGGAATGGAGAAAAAGTTGCTGCGTTGGCCGTGGGCGTGTGCGAGCTATCTCTGCCTTCATGATTAGTTTTAGAATGAAATAATTGCTAATTTGTGCCTGCTATGAGAAGAAACGTTATTTCTATTTCTTTTTTGGACAAGGATGGTTTTGTTATTTCAATAAAGAACAATTGTTGTTCCTTTTATTTGAATAATATTCACTATTTTAGTGCGCAATTATTTAATGGACTATATGTCCTTGATCTAAGCAATCCTGTCTACAACATTAATACCAAGCGGATTAATAAATGATTTAAATCCTGCTTATTTATGGCACTGTCGTTTAGGCCACGTAAACGAGAAACGTGTATCTAGACTCCATATGGATGGACTACTAGACTCATTTGATTTTGAATCATATGAGACATGTGAGGCTTGTTTATTGGGAAAAATTACAAAGTCCCCTTTCAATAAGAAAGGTGAGAGGACTCGTGAGAAATTTGCGCTCATACATACTGATGTGTGCGGGCCATTTGCCACGCCTGCCAGGGGTGGTTATGTCTACTTCATTACATTTACTGATGACTACAGTAGATATGGATTTGTGTACCTCATGAGGGCAAAATCCGAATCCTTTGAAGTGTTCAAAGAATTCAATAATTAAGTAGAGAAGCAACTTGGCAAAAGTATCAAGGCTCTACGATCGGATCGTGGAGGAGAATACTTGATCCAAGAGTTTGACGACTATCTTAGAGAGTGTGGGATCGTGTCCCAACTCACTCCACCCGGAACGCCACAATGGAATGGCGTGTCTGAGAGGAGGAATCGAACCCTATTGGATATGGTTCGATCTATGATGTGTCAAACCGATCTTCCATTATCGTTTTGGGGCCACGCTCTATTAAGTGCAGCTTTCACCATTAACCGTGTTCCATCTAAATCAGTCATGAAAACAGCATATGAGATGTGGAGTGGGAGGCGTCCTACATTATCGTTCATGAGGATTTGGGGCTGCGATGTCTATGTAAAACGTTTACAATCAGACAAGTTGGGGCCAAAATCGGATAAGTGTAAGTTTGTGGGGTACCCTAAGGAAACTAAGGGTTACTACTTCTACAATCCAACCAAGAACAAAGTGTTTGTTGCTCGGACCGACGTGTTTATTGAAAGAGAGTTTGTCTCTAAAGAAGCAAGTTGGAGGACTGTAGAACTTGAAGAGGTTCAAGAACCACAAATCACTGAACCGATTATGGAACATGAACAGGAACCACAACAATTGTGGAGCAGCCTGTTCAGGTAACACAAGAGCTTCGTAGATCTAGTAGAGTGCGCCTGGAACCCGAGAGGTATGGACTTCTCGTGACCGATTCCGGTAACACGATGCTCATAGATGATGAGCCTACTACCTATGAAGAGGCCATGAAGGGCCCAGACTCTCAGAAGTGGCTAGAAGCCATGAGATCCGAGATGGAATCCATGTATACCAACAAAGTATGGACTTTGGTGGAACCACCCGAAGGGGCGCGACCCATAGGGTGCAAGTGGGTCTTCAAGAAGAAGATCGACATGGATGGTAATGTGATTACCTATAAGGGCCGATTGGTGGCTTAAGGATTTAGACAGATTCATGGTATTGACTATGATGAAACCTTTTCACCAGTCGCAATGACCAAATCCATCCGAATCCTACTTGCGATTGCAGCATACCATGACTATGAGATTTGGCAGATGGATGTCAGAACATCATTCCTTTATGGGAATCTCCTCGAGGACGTGTATATGATATAGCCCGAGGGTTTTGAGGATCCAAAGCAATCCAACAAAGTCTGTAAGCTGCAACGATCCATATATGGATTGAAGCAAGCTTCAAGGAGTTGGAATCGACGTTTTGATGAAGTAGTCAAAGTGTTTGGCTTCATCAGAAACGAAGATGCGTCTTGTGTCTACAAGAAGGTTAGTGGGAGCTCTGTAGCTTTTCTGGTCTTGTATGTGGATGACATACTAATCATTGGAAACGACGTTTCCATGCTGCAATCTGTTAAAGATTGGCTAGGGAAGTGTTTCTCAATGAAGGACTTAGGGGAAGCAGCCCATATACTCGGTATAAAGATCTATAGAGATAGATCTAAGAGACTGCTAGGCCTAAGTCAAAGAGCATATATTGACAAGGTGTTGAAACGGTTCAACATGCAAGATTCCAAGAAGGGATTCTTGCCCATGTCACATGGAATCACTCTTTCGAAGAGTGGTTGTCCTTCCAATGAGATTGAGAAGTAACGCATGAGTAGAATTCCCTATGCCTCGGCCATAGGATCTATCATGTACGCCATGTTATGTACTAGACCAGATGTGTCATATGCCTTGAGTATGAAAAGCATATACCAATCCAATCCGGGTGAGAGTCACTGGATTGCAGTCAAGAACATCCTAAAGTACTTGAGAAGAACTAAGGATGCTTTCTTGATATTTGGCGGTGAGGAAGAGTTGCGTGTAAGGGGTTACACTGATGCAAGCTTCCAAACCGACAAAGATGAATTTAGATCACAGTCGGGATATGTGTTTTGCCTAAATGAAGCTGCGGTGAGCTGGAAGAGTTCCAAGCAAGAGACGGTGGCTGATTCTACAACAGAGGCTGAGTACATTACTGCAAATGGCGCAGCAAAAGAAGCTGTTTGGATCAGAAAGTTTGTTTCTTAAATTGGTGTGGTTCCTAGAATTGCGGATCCAGTTGAGTTTTACTGTGACAACACTGGGGCGATCGCGCAATCGAAGGAACCCAGGTCACACCAGAAATCCAAGCACGTGCTCAGGAAGTTTCATCTGATTCGAGATATTATCGATAGAGGAGACGTTCAGATATGCAAGATTCCTACAGATGAGAATCTGTCAGACCCTCTTACAAAGCCACTTACGCAGTGGAAGCATGAAGGGCACACTAGGAGTATGGGCATACGAGATGCGCCAGATTGGCTCTAGTGCAACTGGGAGACTGTTGGAATAGATGCCCTAGAGGCAATCTAGTTTAGTATGAATTTATTTGTGGCTAGAAAATTAATTTATTATTTAATAATGGGACAATCATCTATAGACTAGTATGGGGTTGGATTGATATGGAGATATCATGATCCAACACATAGGTGTGCATTTAGGGTAATGGCGCACTGGATTGACCCATCACCGAGAAGGCTACATACACGTTATGTTAAGTCACAAGCGCTTCTCGCGGTGCAATGGTATTGTCATCCTTAGACTTGATGTCACTAGAATTCTAGTTGTGGATTATTGTGATTTTGGTAGCGTTAAACGCTACACCGTAACTGGGTAGTTATAAAGGCGTTTACCGGATACAATAAGAAGAAAGCTTAGAGATCGTAGTGGACGTAGATACAATTTGTCCCTCCCACATAACGGGAGCAAATATCCTAGGCCACTCGAGGGATAGTGCTTATAGAATGTCTGGCCGGAATCAAATAAATTAATATGGGATATTGATGTTATTGTCACGAATAAGGCTATTCCCATGGATAGAAAAACTATGGATTGGATATACGAGTGTGACTTGTATGTCTCGTTTCCAATCCGGATATAGAGACAAAGGGATGAGACAATTACTTGTACAAAGGTTGTCAAGATGACTATTCTATTAGTTGGCTAGAATGGATGTTTTGCTAGAAACCGCTTGAACTAGATTTGGGAATTAATTAATTGGATTAATTAATTAGAAGGATCACTTTGCAACACCTTGCAAACTTAGTAGGGACTAATTTGCAAGGAAGGGACTAAATTGAATTCTAGTAGGACTAGAATAAGTCCTTTAGGTAGTTGGCAAGGATTTGTTGGACTATATAAAGGACACACCTTCCTTCCTTCCCACACTTATGATTCAATTGATTATAAATTGAGTGGGAGAGAACAAAAAGGAGAGAGAGCAAGCAAGCAAAGGAGCCGCCGCCCCCTTGCTCGCCGCCCCCTTCCCGTGGGCCCACAAGGAGGCCGAAACCTCCTTGTTTCGGTCTCGTTTTGCATGATTCTTCTTCCCCTTCCTCTTTCCGAGCTAGCACCAAGGATTGGAAGATCTAGAAATCAACTCTAGGCTTGGATCAACTATAGAGAACGTGACACAATTCGTGTTTGAATTCATCAAAGGAGAACCCTAAGGTGTGTTATTGATTTCTTCCGTTACCATCGTTATGTCTCTTGACTTGTGATCCTTGGAGGGTTTTGCATGGTTAATTATTGTTTCCGTTGCGCATCCATGAATCAAAACCCTACAGTGGTATCAGAGCCACAGGTCGTAGAGCATAAACGTGGTTTATGGGTTACGTTTATATAGTTTTACACCTTAAAATTGTTGTTTATCGCGTAAAACAAGACAAATCAACCATGTGATGCAATTTGTCAATAATCTATCATAACAAGATCTAATTTTTGCATTGGATGCATGAATTAGTGAGTTTGAGAAATTTTAGGATCTTAGATCTAGGGTTTGGGCATCCTTGGGGAAGAAGGAGTTCTTCCCAAACAAGGAAACAACCGCCCCTCCTTGCTTGCGCCCAAGCAAGGCCGGCCTAGGGGCCGGGGCAGCCATAGCCCGCGGCCTAGCCGCGTGGGCTAGGGGCCGGCCAGCCCTAGGCCCTTGCGGTTCACTTTTTGGGCCCGGGCAATTGGATTGTTGGGCCCAATGGACCGTTTTAACCCTAGAACATACTAAAATCAATTAAAATTGACCAAGCGCGTTAAAATTGGATTTTAACTGTGTATGTGCAAATCGCATGGTGATTGGATATGGCCTTAGGATGTGGTTTGTTGAGGATGTTTAATTTTTCTGGTTTTGTTTACGGCCTGCGAGCTGATCAATTAATTGTAATAATTAATTAGGGTTTTATGGCCTGCGAGCCATTTTTTTTCTCAACTTGTGAGATTTATTTTATTTAGTATAGAAGTTAGCTAGTGCTAGATAAAGTAGATTGTTAGCCAAGATTGAAGAAAAGAATCCCAAAGCCAAAAGGAGCCACAAAAGATGGAGCATGGAGAATTCCACATGACTATGAAGGATGGACCAAAAGATCAAGATGCATGGAGATGTGTTTGCTTTTAGGGTTCATAGATAATTCCATTGGCTTAAAATTATCTTAGTCTAGAAAAGGCCATATCCACATCACGTTTTATTTTGTTTTGTTTTGTGGTTGTTTACTTTATTGTCTTATTATTTTATGGTTAATGTATGGATGATGCATGCAATTAGGATAATAAGATAATTAGACAACCCAGATCTATTATTTGGAGTTGTTCCCAAACTCAAATAGATAGATTAGTTGATATTGATCAACAAAACAATAAAAATTGAATTAAAAATCCCTCAAAATTCAAATATTGTGTTCTTTCCTTCTCGTTATTTAAACACTCATTATCATCATGATTTATCAAGTTCGTGCGTGCCAAAGCATGGCGACTTGTTTCATAATGATGGAATGCGATGGCACAAGCTAGTAATGTGCAATTGTTTAAATAAGAGGTTGAACACAACTAGGCTATTAATATGATTAAGAAACCTAGAGGCAATCAATTGGGATTATCCATATGGATGGATAAATAAGGAGGTATTTGCCCAATTGAACCAAGAGTTGCATAAGGGATGCAATTGGAATTGTTCCTACCTAAAGTAGTCAAATTATGGGTGACTTGCCAAAGCAAGCTCATAAAGAGATGAAAGATGGATCTTGGCCCACTAGAAAATATAAGGATATTTTCCGCATTAATATCTTGAGGGTTATTAATCTGTAGAAAAATAGTGGGAGCTATATTTGATAAACTAGCCATTATTGAATATAGTCAAAAATTCACAAATACTAAAACTTGCGTATTTTCCTTTTTGTAGAATTCCAAATGGCAAACAACTCATCGAGTTCACAACATTCCCTACGACCTGTCCTTGAGAAGGACAAGCTCTCTGGAACCAACTTCCTTGATTGGTATTGACTTGTGATCCTTGGAGGGTTTTGCATGGTTAATTATTGTTTCCGTTGCGCATCCATGAATCAAAACCCTACAGAAGTGATCGTTGTGTGTGTGTGTGTGTGGGGGGGGGGGTTGATGCACCATAAAAGGCGTCTTAATGATAGCCCCCATAACGACACGTTCGACTGTATATATAGGGATCGTTACGCACCTGTCCGCAGATACTGGAGACCGTTATGAGATCGACCGGTTTTATAGGACGTGGTCATTAAGTCTCTCATAGTCAGTTACAAGGGGTCGCGCGCGAGCTTGGTTGTTGTTCACGCGCGATGATATTTACTCTAGGCTCCAAACCACTAAGTCCCTATAGGTCCCGTGTGATTGTTACGCGAGGGCTCTGTCTCGCAGCCCCCACGTGGATATGTATGAGCACTGATCTGGTATATATGGAGCACAGTTAGATGTGCTGGATGGCTGCCACGTGGCCATGATCTGTCTGTGTGGAATGCACTATCTACATTAGGCTCATTTTGCGCGAATACCACGCGCGCGTTTGCTGTGTAGTCGCGCAAAATCAGTCGTGCGTATCTCCACGCAGGGCGTTTGAATTTTGAATAATTTAATTCTTGAGACCCTAGTTCCCATAAGACGCCATCATTTCCTAGGGCTCTATGAAAGGTAGGGGATGTCCATTGCGCAGTAAACCAAACGTCGCCTGCATATTCCTGCCAATTCTCGAGGAAAATTCCGTAGGTCCATAGGTCATTAATTCTCGTCTGTTTTCGAGACATCGCTGATTCACCCATACCCCAAAGGGTCACCATCCTAAGTCCTATATAAACCCTTTTCTTCCAAGCAACAAGAAACAACAAGGTTAGCAAATTTCACCCTCTTCTTTGTGAACCCGAAACCAGTCTTGAACTAGGATCATGCAACCCCCTCTGGGTTTTTGCTATTCTTCGTATTTCTCTTCGTACCGGATTTGGATTCCTAATTTCGTATGTTCCCATTGTGATTCAGAAATGGTTCCCAAGAAATCCACAAAAGGAACAGTTGATTTTCCCGAGCTTTCCATAGACCTATGGTGTAAAGTCCCCTATCTGGGTGGAGATGACTTTTTCCCGGACTGCCTTAAGGGATCTTCGGTGGAAGACACTCTGCAACTAGTGCTTGGATCAGAGCGTGATGATTGGGATGTGACTTCTCTTTGCACAATCAGCTTCCTGCCCCATGAGATGTTTTCCCATTTGTTCTTCACATCAGCAGCCTCCATTACTTGAAGTTCATCTAGCATCTTACCATGTCAGGGGCATCGACAAGGGCTCTGTTTTGATCGAGGGAATCGATGACGACGAGTCGGCCGTAGTAGTTTCCATAGTCCACAAGTCCCACATAGAAGTTTTGAATTTCTTTGAGACATCTTTTGATGTATGGATTCTATGTTTCCAAGTTTTGCTTATATAAAAATGCTTTTTGCTTTCGCTTTTGTTTCGCGAGTATTGAACTTTATTTTGATGTGTCGGCTAAATCATGCCGTGTAGGTATCGCATGTAGCTGCTATCTTGAAATATATCTATAAACAAGCCAGCATTTCGTCGCATGATGATGCTATCAGAAAGATAGGCTTTAATCTTATGGCTTCCTAGACATATAGTCTTTAAGTAAGAATGGTTTCTATCTAGGAAGATAGGCTTATGCTCGCATGCTGCTGCTATCTAGACAGATAGGCTTAGAAAAGATTGCTATCTGGGCAGATAGGCTTACAAGATATTTCTATCTAGGCATATAGGCTTACAAGAGATTGCTATCTAGGCAGATAGGCTTACAATAGATCGCTATCTCGGCAGATAGGCTTACTAGAGATTGCTATCTAGGTAGATAGGCTTAGAAAAGATTTCTATCTAGGCAGAGAGGCTTAAAATAGATTGCTATCTCGGCAGATATGTCCTCGCGCTTTGTTTCACTGGCTTTGATCCTGGGATAACATCTAGCCTGTTCATAGTAACCTCCTTGTCCAATCCTGTCATCTCATCATAATCCCATGCTAAGAAATCTATGTAGGCTTTCAACAACTCCAACAGTGTCTTCACTTCCTCAACATCAAGATCGGCACTCAGGAAGGCTGGCCTTTTCCGCTCCTCTTCGGGTGATCCTCCATGCATTCAGGGGCCTCCTTCAATTATTCTATTTGTGTCTTCCCATTATCCTCGCTTGGAGCCTCTATCAGCTCACAAATTTGCTCAGGGACATCTCCGATGGGACAAGTCGATGATGATCCCGCACACCTTCAATGCGATAGCTCTTCATCCCATTGGCGTAGAAGCTGCCTATTTTCTTGCCTTCATCATCATGTATCACGACCCTCTTCAGGGTGTATCTAGGGTGTTTCCTCCCGCGCAGGTTACTCCTCTTTTGGCACTTCGCGCGTCACCATCACTCCATCTGGTGACTGGTCTTTGATGTGCTCCCACCTGGGCAAGGGAGTTGGCTGGACCGGGGCTGGAGTTCGCTCATCCGCCATCTCCGTGAACCAGACTGCCTCAGAAAGGTGTGCTTCATCCAGGTTGAAGGGATTCACCGAGGCTGGTATCTCTACCACCCTGTCTTTACATATGGCCTTCATTACTTGATGAGCTGTGAAAGGTATGGCGTCAAAGCGGTGGATCCACGCCCAGCCAATGATCATGTGATAAGTGGTGTTTGCGTTTATCACATGAAATTTGGCCGAACATCTTATCTTCCCAATCTGGACTCCCATCCGGATCCATCCAACAGTCATCTTCGAGTCACTCCCGAACCCCATCAAGGGTGATGGCCTTTTGACAATCTTCCTCTCTAGGATTCCAGTTAGTTCAAGGGTACTGAGTGGGATCACATTCACCACAACTCCTTCATCGACAAAAGCCCTTTTAAATTCAATGCCATTGACAACGGCAGTCACGTACAATGGCCTCTGATGGTTCGCGTCTATCCTTTTGTCCGACTCATCGAACGTCATGGACATGCCACTTGATCGCGCGGCCCTAATGACTTCGCCATTTCAAACGACGAGCTCTTCTCCATAGTCTTCTGCCACTCTCAAAATGGCCTTTGTCATCTCGTGCCTGCAAGTGCTGGAGAAGTTCGCGTCGTTGAAGAACTTCTCGAATTTGTTGGAGCATTTCATCCGTTCGGCACACGAATCTTCTGTATCCATGCCATAATCTTCATCCTTTCCTTCAGGCTCACGTTGTGTACGGGACGACAAGGGATTGTCACGCACATCCTTTGCTGGCTCATCAACAAGAAATTGTCCCTCTTTGATCTTCCTATCCACCAGCCAACTTAGCTTCTTGCATTCCCTTGTTGGGTGCATGACCTGCCCATGGCACTCGCTGCAACAACCCCCTTTATCCGACTCAGGACGAGACCGGGAGGGCGATGCTTAATAGATTTGGCGGAGATCAAAACCAATATAATCCACAACACATATTTATAATATTAAACAACTATATTAAACTTTAAGTCTTACACACTAGCTGATTACTATTACACACTAGTTAACTAACAATTCTATATCAACTAAGGGTGGCGTTCATATTCTAAGTGAGTCTCGCGCCCCTTCTACTCTATAATTCCCCAGCTCCTAGACCTGCGGCGGGAAGAAAACAACAAGAGCCGCAGTTTTCAAACTCAGCAATAAATACTGAGTGAGATACACCATATCATGTAAAACAGGAAAGAGAATATAAACTTCTGGGACACAAGTTAAATAAAGTAAAATTGACAGAGTATGAGTAAAGCAAGATCAGAGTTTGCAGCGTCATAAACGATAGAGTTAACTTATTTACGAATGACAATAACCAAAGATTTAAACATTTTCAATTTAAATCATTCACAAGTGCCGATTTCCAAATATAGAATCAAAGGAGCAAGTTATTACGCACTGTAACCGAATATTGGTCATCAAAGGACCTCCAAAATGTTAACGGTCAACAAAGGACCTCCCAAATGTTAACGGTTAACAAAGGACCTCCCAAAATTCAACGGTCAACAAAGGACCTCCCAAATATTAACGGCCAACAAAGGACCTCCCAAATGTTAATGGTCAACAAAGGACCTCCCAAGTGTTAACTGTCAACAAAGGACCTCCCAAATGTTAATAGATTCCGGTACGTGCGATATTCCACTTTACGTTTTTACGCGTTATTATTTTTCGTGTAACAGTTTCAAAGAAATCTTTTCCAAACGTAACCAAAATCAAGTAAAGAATGTGAACCACAAAATACATTTTGAGACAAGACATAAAATCATGTCACGACAAGAAAGAATCTAGGCACACAAGGCTAAGCATGAAACTCACAAGTACAGTTTGAGACAAGACATAAAATCATGTTTTGACACGAAGGAAGCAAGGCACACGAGGCTAAGCATGTAATATCACCTTACACCGAGATAGAGATTCACAATCTTCACGTGTAGTTGAAGTAGCCTATGTATACGAATCAGTCGCCTACAATTGACAAGTCTCTAGTCACAATGATGCTACTTCCAAATAAAATAATGCATGGATATTTGTCTAGGTCGGGTACTAAGTCCATACCAAATTATCCTAATAAACCGGTTTCAAGTGGTATACTCACGTGCCGAATACAAGCTCAACATGAATATCATTCTAAAAGTCACTAATTCTCATATAATGATGCTCACATATCAAAATAAGTCCAACAAAACATTTGGAAGTTCAAAAATTCAAATTTTCTAAAACATTTGAAACTACAATTCTGGACCTTGATTTTAGAGCCACATATACCATATCAAAGCATCTCCTAAAATTGTGAAATTAATTTATGATGAACCTACTTGTGTCTAATTTCAGAAAAACCAAGAAAATCATTCATTATTATTATAAAACTCAAGTTACAAAAATAACAAAAACTGCTATGCAGAGAAGAGTTTGGCAAAAAGTTTCAAATTGACAAGGGGATTGCTATAACTTGGAGAATATCAATAAAGCTCATCTTTTCCAGAATGAATCCCCTATGTGTATAGTTTCATCAAAAGAAATATTGGGTGCTATAAGTTACTGGAAAAGAGGGTTTTAATAAAAATGGGAAGATTGGTCCAAAAAAAGATTTTCAGAAAACATGCAACTTAAAATTATAATATCTCCTTAACCAAAATAGCTATGGAGTTGATTTTTTTTCTCAAAATGACCCCCTCTGAGTCTAGTTTTATAAAATGTAAGATTTGAAAATTTTACACAGACAAAATTTGAAGTTATACTACGTTTTTCACAAACTGGTCATATTGTAACAGCATGCAACTTTGCCAAGAACACTCAAAACATGATCAAATCAATCCTATGATACATGCAACTTAAAATAACTTGATATATACATAGATACTACCAATTAGACATGCAATAATAAATTCACATCAAGAATTTGAAGAATCAAGTGAGAGTTTTGAGAAATTCATGCTAAAAATTAACAATTCAAGACCCAAAACACACATGCAAACAAAGATCAAGAAATTTCCTAATATGAATATGAACTATATAAATGATCTAAGCATGAAAATGAAGAATCAAGTATGAGAGTGAAGATATGTAAGATGAAATTTCATTAATCTAAGCTAAACATGGACATTCAAGCATGCATTCAAAACTAGAAGAAACTTTACCCCAGGATTCAAGAAATGGTTGAGGAAAATAGTGAAATTGGCCTTCAATCCTTGAGGAGAATGATGAACTAACTCCCCTCCATGGTTATACCAAGCTTTGAATCAAATTTTTCATACCTGGGAGACTAAAAAATGGAGTTTTGGTGGAGTTTTATGGAGGTCAAGCTCCAAAAACGGGAATGGAGTTGGAAGAGAGATGAGAGAGCTTCTTTGAGTGTTCATGAAGAGGAAAACCATGTGAATAAATGAGAGAAAGAAATGGGTTGATGGAGATGAATGGAATGAGTGATTGGATGTATAACATATTTATATAGAGATACAAGCAAGCCATGGGTACTACTATTTTATTAGAGTTGACTTAGAAAGTGGAGGAGGGACTTGGAGAGAATTATAAATCTCCCAACTAATTAGTTGTGATAGAAATTAAAATATAAAAAAAACGAGGGTTGAGATGAAATAATAAAAATTGATGGTAAGTACCATATTACACAAAAAAGAGGGTAAAAATGCAATTATCAATTACCATTTAGCACATAAAATGATAAAATTTACATTAAAAAGAATACCAAATAATTCCAAATAACATTCTATGTATTTAAATGTCAAAAAGCACATTTAGAAAACTAAAGAAAATAAGTCAAGATTATGCTTGACATAGTAATAGTTCATTTTTTTATTTTTATTTTTTTGAAACTCAAGTATTTATTTTACCGAAATTACAAAATAACCCTTAGATAAAATACGGGGTATTACACTCGCACCATCTAGGATCTCGCAACTGTTCTCCAGAGGGCTTGTGCTCCAGTGCTGGAAGAAGTCCATCCTTTCGCCGCCTCTTGCATAGAGTTATGGCATCCTCCAGTGAATATGGCAACGCGGGTGCCTCCCTGGGCGTGGGTCGCTGCTGCTTTTGCGAAGATGCGACCGTGCTCACTTTTCCCTCGCGTCCGCGCTTATAGTTGAATCTCCCAATATTGAAGATGGAGCCTGCCGGCGTGTGATCGTTCACATATCTCTTTTTCACCTTCTCCACCAGCGGCTCGATGTTCCTGGTGCAGTCAATCAATTTTGAAAAGGTAGGCATGTCTTAAACTTGATAAATCTGACTTCATCAATTGTAGTGTAGTACTCATGGGCATCCTTGGGGAAGAAGGAGTTCTTTTCATACAAGGAAACAAGCAAACTTGGGCAACAAGCAAGGGAGTTGTTTTGGAAACAACTCCCAAAGGAGGTTCGGCCCCCCTAGGGGACCGCCCCTCCTTGCTTGCCGCCCAAGCAAGGCCGGCCTAGGGGCCGGGGCAGCCATAGCCCGCGGCCTAGCCGCGTGGGCTAGGGGCCGGCCAGCCCTAGGCCCTTGCGGTTCACTTTTTGGGCCCGGGCAATTGGATTGTTGGGCCCAATGGACCGTTTTAACCCTAGAACATCCTAAAATCAATTAAAATTGACCAAGCGCGTTAAAATTGGATTTTAACTGTTTATGTGCAAATCGCATGGTGATTGGATATGGCCTTAGGATGTGGTTTGTTGAGGATGTTTAATTTTTCTGGTTTGGTTTACGGCCTGCGAGCTGATCAATTAATTGTAATAATTAATTAGGGTTTTATGGCCTGCGAGCCATTTTTTTTTCTCAACTTGTGAGATTTATTTTATTTAGTATAGAAGTTAGCTAGTGCTAGATAAAGTAGATTGTTAGCCAAGATTGAAGAAAAGAATCCCAAAGCCAAAAGGAGCCACAAAAGATGGAGCATGGAGAATTCCACATGACTATGAAGGATGGACCAAAAGATCAAGATGCATGGAGATGTGTTTGCTTTTAGGGTTCATAGATAATTCCATTGTCTTAAAATTATCTTAGTCTAGAAAAGGCCATATCCACATCACGTTTTATTTTGTTTTGTTTTGTGGTTGTTTACTTTATTGTCTTATTATTTTATGGTTAATGTATGGATGATGCATGCAATTAGGATAATAAGATAATTAGACAACCCAGATCTATTATTTGGAGTTGTTCCCAAACTCAAATAGATAGATTAGTTGATATTGATCAACAAAACAATTAAAATTGAATTAAAAATCCCTCAAAATTCAAATATTGTGTTCTTGCCTTCTCGTTATTTAAACACTCATTATCATCATGATTTATCAAGTTCGGGCGTGCCAAAGCATGGCGACTTGTTTCATAATGATGGAATGCGATGGCACAAGCTAGTAATGTGCAATTGTTTAAATAAGAGGTTGAACACAACTAGGCTATTAATATGATTAAGAAACCTAGAGGCAATCAATTGGGATTATCCATATGGATGGATAAATAAGGAGGTATTTGCCCAATTGAACCAAGAGTTGCATAAGGGATGCAATTGGAATTGTTCCTACCTAAAGTAGTCAAATTATGGGTGACTTGACAAAGCAAGCTCATAAAGAGATGAAAGATGGATCTTGGCCCACTAGAAAATATAAGGATATTTTCCGCATTAATATCTTGAGGGTTATTAATCTGTAGAAAAATAGTGGGAGCTATATTTGATAAACTAGCCATTATTGAATATAGTCAAAAATTCACAAATACTAAAACTTGCGTATTTTCCTTTTTGTAGAATTCCAAATGGCAAACAACTCATCGAGTTCACAACATTCCCTACGACCTGTCCTTGAGAAGGACAAGCTCTCTGGAACCAACTTCCTTGATTGGTATTGACTTGTGATCCTTGGAGGGTTTTGCATGGTTAATTATTCCGTTGCGCATCCATGAATCAAAACCCTACAGAAGTGATCGTTGTGTGTGTGTGTGTGTGGGGGGGGGTTGATGCACCATAAATGGCGTCTTAATGATAGCCCCCATAACGACACGTTCGACTGTATATATAGGGATCGTTACGCACCTGTCCGCAGATACTGGAGACCGTTATGAGATCGAGCGGTTTTATAGGACGTGGTCATTAAGTCTCTCATAGTCAGTTACAAGGGGCCGCGCGCGAGCTTGGTTGTTGTTCACGCGCGATGATATTTACTCTAGGCTCCAAACCACTAAGTCCCTATAGGTCCCGTGTGATTGTTACGCGAGGGCTCTGTCTCGCAGCCCCCACGTGGATATGTATGAGCACTGATCTGGTATATATGGAGCACAGTTAGATGTGCTGGATGGCTGCCACGTGGCCATGATCTGTCTGTGTGGAATGCACTATCTACATTAGGCTCATTTTGCGCGAATACCACGCGCGCGTTTGCTGTGTAGTCGCGCAAAATCAGTCGTGCGTATCTCCACGCAGGGCGTTTGAATTTTGAATAATTTAATTCTTGAGACCCTAGTTCCCATAAGACGCCATCATTTCCTAGGGCTCTATGAAAGGTAGGGGATGTCCATTGCGCAGTAAACCAAACGTCGCCTGCATATTCCTGCCAATTCTCGAGGAAAATTCCGTAGGTCCATAGGTCATTAATTCTCGTCTGTTTTCGAGACATCGCTGATTCACCCATACCCCAAAGGGTCACCATCCTAAGTCCTATATAAACCCTTTTCTTCCAAGCAACAAGAAACAACAAGGTTAGCAAATTTCACCCTCTTCTTTGTGAACCCGAAACCAGTCTTGAACTAGGATCATGCAACCCCCTCTGGGTTTTTGCTATTCTTCGTATTTCTCTTCGTACCGGATTTGGATTCCTAATTTCGTATGTTCCCATTGTGATTCAGAAATGGTTCCCAAGAAATCCACAAAAGGAACAGTTGATTTTCCCGAGCTTTCCATAGACCTATGGTGTAAAGTCCCCTATCTGGGTGGAGATGACTTTTTCCCGGACTGCCTTAAGGGATCTTCGGTGGAAGACACTCTGCAACTAGTGCTTGGATCAGAGCGTGATGATTGGGATGTGACTTCTCTTTGCACAATCAGCTTCCTGCCCCATGAGATGTTTTCCCATTTGTTCTTCACATCAGCAGCCTCCATTACTTGAAGTTCATCTAGCATCTTACCATGTCAGGGGCATCGACAAGGGCTCTGTTTTGATCGAGGGAATCGATGACGACGAGTCGGCCGTAGTAGTTTCCATAGTCCACAAGTCCCACATAGAAGTTTTGAATTTCTTTGAGACATCTTTTGATGTATGGATTCTATGTTTCCAAGTTTTGCTTATATAAAAATGCTTTTTGCTTTCGCTTTTGTTTCGCGAGTATTGAACTTTATTTTGATGTGTCGGCTAAATCATGCCGTGTAGGTATCGCATGTAGCTGCTATCTTGAAATATATCTATAAACAAGCCAGCATTTCGTCGCATGATGATGCTATCAGAAAGATAGGCTTTAATCTTATGGCTTCCTAGACATATAGTCTTTAAGTAAGAATGGTTTCTATCTAGGAAGATAGGCTTATGCTCGCATGCTGCTGCTATCTAGACAGATAGGCTTAGAAAAGATTGCTATCTGGGCAGATAGGCTTACAAGATATTTCTATCTAGGCATATAGGCTTACAAGAGATTGCTATCTAGGCAGATAGGCTTACAATAGATCGCTATCTCGGCAGATAGGCTTACTAGAGATTGCTATCTAGGTAGATAGGCTTAGAAAAGATTTCTATCTAGGCAGAGAGGCTTAAAATAGATTGCTATCTCGGCAGATATGTCCTCGCGCTTTGTTTCACTGGCTTTGATCCTGGGATAACATCTAGCCTGTTCATAGTAACCTCCTTGTCCAATCCTGTCATCTCATCATAATCCCATGCTAAGAAATCTATGTAGGCTTTCAACAACTCCAACAGTGTCTTCACTTCCTCAACATCAAGATCGGCACTCAGGAAGGCTGGCCTTTTCCGCTCCTCTTCGGGTGATCCTCCATGCATTCAGGGGCCTCCTTCAATTATTCTATTTGTGTCTTCCCATTATCCTCGCTTGGAGCCTCTATCAGCTCACAAATTTGCTCAGGGACATCTCCGATGGGACAAGTCGATGATGATCCCGCACACCTTCAATGCGATAGCTCTTCATCCCATTGGCGTAGAAGCTGCCTATTTTCTTGCCTTCATCATCATGTATCACGACCCTCTTCAGGGTGTATCTAGGGTGTTTCCTCCCGCGCAGGTTACTCCTCTTTTGGCACTTCGCGCGTCACCATCACTCCATCTGGTGACTGGTCTTTGATGTGCTCCCACCTGGGCAAGGGAGTTGGCTGGACCGGGGCTGGAGTTCGCTCATCCGCCATCTCCGTGAACCAGACTGCCTCAGAAAGGTGTGCTTCATCCAGGTTGAAGGGATTCACCGAGGCTGGTATCTCTACCACCCTGTCTTTACATATGGCCTTCATTACTTGATGAGCTGTGAAAGGTATGGCGTCAAAGCGGTGGATCCACGCCCAGCCAATGATCATGTGATAAGTGGTGTTTGCGTTTATCACATGAAATTTGGCCGAACATCTTATCTTCCCAATCTGGACTCCCATCCGGATCCATCCAACAGTCATCTTCGAGTCACTCCCGAACCCCATCAAGGGTGATGGCCTTTTGACAATCTTCCTCTCTAGGATTCCAGTTAGTTCAAGGGTACTGAGTGGGATCACATTCACCACAACTCCTTCATCGACAAAAGCCCTTTTAAATTCAATGCCATTGACAACGGCAGTCACGTACAATGGCCTCTGATGGTTCGCGTCTATCCTTTTGTCCGACTCATCGAACGTCATGGACATGCCACTTGATCGCGCGGCCCTAATGACTTCGCCATTTCAAACGACGAGCTCTTCTCCATAGTCTTCTGCCACTCTCAAAATGGCCTTTGTCATCTCGTGCCTGCAAGTGCTGGAGAAGTTCGCGTCGTTGAAGAACTTCTCGAATTTGTTGGAGCATTTCATCCGTTCGGCACACGAATCTTCTGTATCCATGCCATAATCTTCATCCTTTCCTTCAGGCTCACGTTGTGTACGGGACGACAAGGGATTGTCACGCACATCCTTTGCTGGCTCATCAACAAGAAATTGTCCCTCTTTGATCTTCCTATCCACCAGCCAACTTAGCTTCTTGCATTCCCTTGTTGGGTGCATGACCTGCCCATGGCACTCGCTGCAACAACCCCCTTTATCCGACTCAGGACGAGACCGGGAGGGCGATGCTTAATAGATTTGGCGGAGATCAAAACCAATATAATCCACAACACATATTTATAATATTAAACAACTATATTAAACTTTAAGTCTTACACACTAGTTGATTACTATTACACACTAGTTAACTAACAATTCTATATCAACTAAGGGTGGCGTTCATATTCTAAGTGAGTCTCGCGCCCCTTCTACTCTATAATTCCCCAGCTCCTAGACCTGCGGCGGGAAGAAAACAACAAGAACCGCAGTTTTCAAAGTCAGCAATAAATACTGAGTGAGATACACCATAGCATGTAAAACAGGAAAGAGAATATAAACTTCTGGGACACAAGTTAAATAAAGTAAAATTGACAGAGTATGAGTAAAGCAAGATCAGAGTTTGCAGCGTCATAAACGATAGAGTTAACTGATTTACGAATGACAACAACCAAAGATTTAAACATTTTCAATTTAAATCATTCACAAGTGCCGATTTCCAAATATAGAATCAAAGGAGCAAGTTATTACGCACTGTAACCGAATATTGGTCATCAAAGGACCTCCAAAATGTTAACGGTCAACAAAGGACCTCCCAAATGTTAACGGTTAACAAAGGACCTCCCAAAATTCAACGGTCAACAAAGGACCTCCCAAATATTAACGGCCAACAAAGGACCTCCCAAATGTTAATGGTCAACAAAGGACCTCCCAAGTGTTAACTGTCAACAAAGGACCTCCCAAATGTTAATAGATTCCGGTACGTGCGATATTCCACTTTACGTTTTTACGCGTTATTATTTTTCGTGTAACAGTTTCAAAGAAATCTTTTCCAAACGTAACCAAAATCAAGTAAAGAATGTGAACCACAAAATACATTTTGAGACAAGACATAAAATCATGTCACGACAAGAAAGAATCTAGGCACACAAGGCTAAGCATGAAACTCACAAGTACAGTTTGAGACAAGACATAAAATCATGTTTTGACACGAAGGAAGCAAGGCACACGAGGCTAAGCATGTAATATCACCTTACACCGAGATAGAGATTCACAATCTTCACGTGTAGTTGAAGTAGCCTATGTATACGAATCAGTCGCCTACAATTGACAAGTCTCTAGTCACAATGATGCTACTTCCAAATAAACTAATGCATGGATATTTGTCTAGGTCGGGTACTAAGTCCATACCAAATTATCCTAATAAACCGGTTTCAAGTGGTATACTCACGTGCCGAATACAAGCTCAACATGAATATCATTCTAAAAGTCACTAATTCTCATATAATGATGCTCACATATCAAAATAAGTCCAACAAAATATTTGGAAGTTCAAAAATTCAAATTTTCTAAAACATTTGAAACTACAATTCTGGACCTTGATTTTAGAGCCACATATACCATATCAAAGCATCTCCTAAAATTGTGAAATTAATTTATGATGAACCTACTTGTGTCTAATTTCAGAAAAACCAAGAAAATCATTCATTATTATTATAAAACTCAAGTTACAAAAATAACAAAAACTGCTATGCAGAGAAGAGTTTGGCAAAAAGTTTCAAATTGACAAGGGGATTGCTATAACTTGGAGAATATCAATAAAACTCATCTTTTCCAGAATGAATCCCCTATGTGTATAGTTTCATCAAAAGAAATATTGGGTGCTATAAGTTACTGGAAAAGAGGGTTTTAATAAAAATGGGAAGATTGGTCCAAAAACAGATTTGCAGAAAACATGCAACTTAAAATTAGAATATCTCCCTAACCAAAATAGCTATGGAGTTGATTTGTTTTCTCAAAATGACCCCCTCTGAGTCTAGTTTTATTAAATGTAAGATTTGAAAATTTTACACACACAAAATTTGAAGTTATACTACGTTTTTCACAAACTGGTCATATTGTAACAGCATGCAACTTTGCCAAGAACACTCAAAACATGATCAAATCAATCCTATGATACATGCAACTTAAAATAACTTGATATATACATAGATACTACTAATTAGACATGAAATAATAAATTCACATCAAGGATTTGAAGAATCAAGTGAGAGATTTGAGAAATTCATGCTAAAAATTAACAATTCAAGACCCAAAACACACATGCAAACAAAGATCAAGAAATTTCCTAATATGAATATGAACTATCTAAATGATCTAAGCATGAAAATGAAGAATCAAGTATGAGAGTGAAGATATGTAAGATGAAATTTCATTAATCTAAGCTAAACATGGACATTCAAGCATGCATTCAAAACTAGAAGAAACTTTACCCCAGGATTCAAGAAATGGTTGAGGAAAATAGTGAAATTGGCCTTCAATCCTTGAGGAGAATGATGAACTAACTCCCCTCCATGGTTATACCAAGATTCGAATCAAATTTTTCATACCTGGGAGACTAGAAAATGGAGTTTTGGTGGATTTTATGGAGGTCAAGCTCCAAAAACGGGAATGGAGTTGGAAGAGAGATGAGAGAGCTTCTTTGAGTGTTCATGAAGAGGAAAACCATGTGAATAAATGAGAGAAAGAAATGGGTTGATGGAGATGAATGGAATGAGTGATTGGATGTGTAACATATTTATATAGAGATACAAGCAAGCCATGGGTACTACTATTTTATTAGAGTTGACTTAGAAAGTGGAGGAGGGACTTCGAGAGAATTATAAATCTCCCAACTAATTAGTTGTGATAGAAATTAAAATATAAAACGAGGGTTGAGATGAAATAATAAAAATTGATGGTAAGTACCATATTACACAAAAAAGAGGGTAAAAATGCAATTATCAATTACCATTTAGCACATAAAAAGATAAAATTTACATTAAAAAGAATACCAAATAATTCCAAATAAAATTCTATGTATTTAAATGTCAAAAAGCACATTTAGAAAACTAAAGAAAATAAGTCAAGATTATGCTTGACATAGTAATAGTTCATTTTTTTTTTTTTTGAAACTCAAGTATTTATTTTACTGAAATTACAAAATAACCCTTAGATAAAATACGGGGTATTACACTCGCACCATCTAGGATCTCGCAACTGTTCTCCAGAGGGCTTGTGCTCCAGTGCTGGCAGAAGTCCATCCTTTCGCCGCCTCTTGCATAGAGTTATGGCATCCTCCAGTGAATATGGCAACGCGGGTGCCTCCCTGGGCGTGGGTCGCTGCTGCTTTTGCGAAGATGCGACCGTGCTCAATTTGCCCTCGCGTCCGCGCTTATATTTGAATCTCCCAATATTAAAGATGGAGCCTGCCGGCGTGTGATCGTTCACATATCTCTTTTTCGCCTTCTCCACCAGCGGCTCAATGTTCCTGGTGCAGTCAATCAATTTTGAAAAGGTAGGCATGTCTTAAACTTGATAAATCTGACTTCATCAATTGTAGTGTAGTACTCATGGGCATCCTTGGGGAAGAAGGAGTTCTTTTCATACAAGGAAACAAGCAAACTTGGGCAACAAGCAAGGGAGTTGGTTTGGAAACAACTCCCAAAGGAGGTTCGGCCCCCCTAGGGGACCGCCCCTCCTTGCTTGCCGCCCAAGCAAGGCCGGCCTAGGGGCCGGGGCAGCCATAGCCCGCGGCCTAGCCGCGTGGGCTAGGGGCCGGCCAGCCCTAGGCCCTTGCGGTTCACTTTTTGGGCCCGGGCAATTGGATTGTTTGGCCCAATGGACCGTTTTAACCCTAGAACATCCTAAAATCAATTAAAATTGACCAAGCGCGTTAAAATTGGATTTTAACTGTTTATGTGAAAATCGCATGGTGATTGGATATGGCCTTAGGATGTGGTTTGTTGAGGATGTTTAATTTTTCTGGTTTGGTTTACGGCCTGCGAGCTGATCAATTAATTGTAATAATTAATTAGGGTTTTATGGCCTGCGAGCCATTTTTTTTCTCAACTTGTGAGATTTATTTTATTTAGTATAGAAGTTAGCTAGTGCTAGATAAAGTAGATTGTTAGCCAAGATTGAAGAAAAGAATCCCAAAGCCAAAAGGAGCCACAAAAGATGGAGCATGGAGAATTCCACATGACTATGAAGGATGGACCAAAAGATCAAGATGCATGGAGATGTGTTTGCTTTTAGGGTTTATAGATAATTCCATTGACTTAAAATTATCTTAGTCTAGAAAAGGCCATATCCACATCACGTTTTATTTTGTTTTGTTTTGTGGTTGTTTACTTTATTGTCTTATTATTTTATGGTTAATGTATGGATGATGCATGCAATTAGGATAATAAGATAATTAGACAACCCAGATCTATTATTTGGAGTTGTTCCCAAACTCAAATAGATAGATTAGTTGATATTGATCAACAAAACAATTAAAATTGAATTAAAAATCCCTCAAAATTCAAATATTGTGTTCTTGCCTTCTCGTTATTTAAACACTCATTATCATCATGATTTATCAAGTTCGTGCGTGCGAAAGCATGGCGACTTGTTTCATAATGATGGAATGCGATGGCACAAGCTAGTAATGTGCAATTGTTTAAATAAGAGGTTGAACATAACTAGGCTATTAATATGATTAAGAAACCTAGAGGAAATCAATTGGGATTATCCATATGGATGGATAAATAAGGAGGTATTTGCCCAATTGAACCAAGAGTTGCATAAGGGATGCAATTGGAATTGTTCCTACCTAAAGTAGTCAAATTATGGATGACTTGCCAAAGCAAGCTCATAAAGAGATGAAAGATGGATCTTGGCCCACTAGAAAATATAAGGATATTTTCCGCATTAATATCTTGAGGGTTATTAATCTGTAGAAAAATAGTGGGAGCTATATTTGATAAACTAGCCATTATTGAATATAGTCAAAAATTCACAAATACTAAAACTTGCGTATTTTCCTTTTTGTAGAATTCCAAATGGCAAACAACTCATCGAGTTCACAACATTCCCTACGACCTGTCCTTGAGAAGGACAAGCTCTCTGGAACCAACTTCCTTGATTGGTATTGACTTGTGATCCTTGGAGGGTTTTGCATGGTTAATTATTGTTTCCGTTGCGCATCCATGAATCAAAACCCTACAGAAGTGATCGTTGTGTGTGTGTGTAGGGAGGGTTGATGCACCATAAATGGCGTCTTAATGATAGCCCCCATAACGACACGTTCGACTGTATATATAGGGATCGTTACGCACCTGTCCGCAGATACTGGAGACCGTTATGAGATCGACCGATTTTATAGGACGTGGTCATTAAGTCTCTCATAGTCAGTTACAAGGGGTCGCGCGCGAGCTTGGTTGTTGTTCACGCGCGATGATATTTACTCTAGGCTCCAAACCACTAAGTCCCTATAGGTCCCGTGTGATTGTTACGCGAGGGCTCTGTCTCGCAGCCCCCACGTGGATATGTATGAGCACTGATCTGGTATATATGGAGCACAGTTAGATGTGCTGGATGGCTGCCACGTGGCCATGATCTGTCTGTGTGGAATGCACTATCTACATTAGGCTCATTTTGCGCGAATACCACGCGCGCGTTTGCTGTGTAGTCGCGCAAAATCAGTCGTGCGTATCTCCACGCAGGGCGTTTGAATTTTGAATAATTTAATGCTTGAGACCCTAGTTCCCATAAGACGCCATCATTTCCTAGGGCTCTATGAAAGGTAGGGGATGTCCATTGCGCAGTAAACCAAACGTCGCCTGCATATTCCTGCCAATTCTCGAGGAAAATTCCGTAGGTCCATAGGTCATTAATTCTCGTCTGTTTTCGAGACATCGCTGATTCACCCATACCCCAAAGGGTCACCATCCTAAGTCCTATATAAACCCTTTTCTTCCGAGCAACAAGAAACAACAAGGTTAGCAAATTTCACCCTCTTCTTTGTGAACCCGAAACCAGTCTTGAACTAGGATCATGCAACCCCCTCTGGGTTTTTGCTATTCTTCGTATTTCTCTTCGTACCGGATTTGGATTCCTAATTTCGTATGTGCCCATTGTGATTCTGAAATGGTTCCCAAGAAATCCACAAAAGGAACAGTTGATTTTCCCGAGCTTTCCATAGACCTATGGTGTAAAGTCCCCTATCTGGGTGGAGATGACTTTTTCCTGGACTGCCTTAAGGGATCTTCGGTGGAAGACACTCTGCAACTAGTGCTTGGATCAGAGCGTGATGATTGGGATGTGACTTCTCTTTGCACAATCAGCTTCCTGCCCCATGAGATGTTTTCCCATTTGTTCTTCACATCAGCAGCCTCCATTACTTGAAGTTCATCTAGCATCTTACCATGTCAGGGGCATCGACAAGGGCTCTGTTTTGATCGAGGGAATCGCTGACGACGAGTCGGCCGTAGTAGTTTCCATAGTCCACAAGTCCCACATAGAAGTTTTGAATTTCTTTGAGACATCTTTTGATGTATGGATTCTATGTTTCCAAGTTTTGCTTATATAAAAATGCTTTTTGCTTTCGCTTTTGTTTCGCGAGTATTGAACTTTATTTTGATGTGTCGGCTAAATCATGCCGTGTAGGTATCGCATGTAGCTGCTATCTTGAAATATATCTATAAACAAGCCAGCATTTCGTCGCATGATGATGCTATCAGAAAGATAGGCTTTAATCTTATGGCTTCCTAGACATATAGTCTTTAAGTAAGAATGGTTTCTATCTAGGAAGATAGGCTTATGCTCGCATGCTGCTGCTATCTAGACAGATAGGCTTAGAAAAGATTGCTATCTGGGCAGATAGGCTTACAAGATATTTCTATCTAGGCATATAGGCTTACAAGAGATTGCTATCTAGGCAGATAGGCTTACAATAGATCGCTATCTCGGCAGATATGCTTACTAGAGATTGCTATCTAGGTAGATAGGCTTAGAAAAGATTTCTATCTAGGCAGAGAGGCTTAAAATAGATTGCTATCTCGGCAGATATGTCCTCGCGCTTTGTTTCACTGGCTTTGATCTTGGGATAACATCTAGCCTGTTCATAGTAACCTCCTTGTCCAATCCTGTCATATCATCATAATCCCATGCTAAGAAATCTATGTAGGCTTTCAACTACTCCAACAGTGTCTTCACTTCCTCAACATCAAGATCGGCACTCAGGAAGGCTGGCCTTTTCCGCTCCTCTTCGGGTGATCCTCCATGCATTCAGGGGCCTCCTTCAATTATTCTATTTGTGTCTTCCCATTATCCTCGCTTGGAGTCTCTATCAGCTCACAAATTTGCTCAGGGACATCTCCGATGGGACAAGTCGATGATGATCCCGCACACCTTCAATGCGATAGCACTTCATCCCATTGGCGTAGAAGCTGCCTATTTTCTTGCCTTCATCATCATGTATCACGACCCTCTTCAGGGTGTATCTAGGGTGTTTCCTCCCGCGCAGGTTACTCCTCTTTTGGCACTTCGCGCGTCACCATCACTCCATCTGGTGACTGGTCTTTGATGTGCTCCCACCTGGGCAAGGGAGTTGGCTGGACCGGGGCTGGAGTTCGCTCAGCCGCCATCTCCGTGAACCAGATTGCCTCAGAAAGGTGTGCTTCATCCAGGTTGAAGGGATTCACCGAGGCTGGTATCTCTACCACCCTGTCTTTACATATGGCCTTCATTACTTGATGAGCTGTGAAAGGTATGGCGTCAAAGCGGTGGATCCACGCCCAGCCAATGATCATGTGATAAGTGGTGTTTGCGTTTATCACATGAAATTTGGCCGAACATCTTATCTTCCCAATCTAGACTCCCATCCGGATCCATCCAACAGTCATCTTCGAGTCACTCCCGAACCCCATCAAGGGTGATGGCCTTTTGACAATCTTCCTCTCTAGGATTCCAGTTAGTTCAAGGGTACTGAGTGGGATCACATTCACCACAACTCCTTCATCGACAAAAGCCCTTTTAAATTCAATGCCATTGACAACGACAGTCACGTACAATGGCCTCTGATGGTTCGCGTCTATCCTTTTGTCCGACTCATCGAACGTCATGGACATGCCACTTGATCGCGCGGCCCTAATGACTTCGCCATCTCAAACGACGAGCTCTTCTCCATAGTCTTCTGCCACTCTCAAAATGGCCTTTGTCATCTCGTGCCTGCAAGTGCTGGAGAAGTTTGCGTCGTTGAAGAACTTCTCGAATTTGTTGGAGCATTTCATCCGTTCGGCACACGAATCTTCTGTATCCATGCCATAATCTTCATCCTTTCCTTCAGGCTCACGTTGTGTACGGGACGACAAGGGATTGTCACGCACATCCTTTGCTGGCTCATCAACAAGAAATTGTCCCTCTTTGATCTTCCTATCCACCAGCCAACTTAGCTTCTTGCATTCCCTTGTTGGGTGCATGACCTGCCCATGGCACTCGCTGCAACAACCCCCTTTATCCGACTCAGGACGAGACCGGGAGGGCGATGCTTAATAGATTTGGCGGAGATCAAAACCAATATAATCCACAACACATATTTATAATATTAAACAACTATATTAAACTTTAAGTCTTACACACTAGCTGATTACTATTACACACTAGTTAACTAACAATTCTATATCAACTAAGGGTGGCGTTCATATTCTAAGTGAGTCTCGCGCCCCTTCTACTCTATAATTCCCCAGCTCCTAGACCTGCGGCGAGAAGAAAACAACAAGAACCGCAGTTTTCAAAGTCAGCAATAAATACTGAGTGAGATACACCATAGCATGTAAAACAGGAAAGAGAATATAAACTTCTGGGACACAAGTTAAATAAAGTAAAATTGACAGAGTATGAGTAAAGCAAGATCAGAGTTTGCAGCGTCATAAACGATAGAGTTAACTGATTTACGAATGACAATAACCAAAGATTTAAACATTTTCAATTAAAATCATTCACAAGTGCCGATTTCCAAATATAGAATCAAAGGAGCAAGTTATTACGCACTGTAACCGAATATTGGTCATCGAAGGACCTCCAAAATGTTAACGGTCAACAAAGGACCTCCCAAATGTTAACGGTTAACAAAGGACCTCCCAAAATTCAACGGTCAACAAAGGACCTCCCAAATATTAACGGCCAACAAAGGACCTCCCAAATGTTAATGGTCAACAAAGGACCTCCCAAGTGTTAACTGTCAACAAAGGACCTCCCAAATGTTAATAGATTCCGGTACGTGCGATATTCCACTTTACGTTTTTACGCGTTATTATTTTTCGTGTAACAGTTTCAAAGAAATCTTTTCCAAACGTAACCAAAATCAAGTAAAGCATGTGAACCACAAAATACATTTTGAGACAAGACATAAAATCATGTCACGACAAGAAAGAATCTAGGCACACAAGGCTAAGCATGAAACTCACAAGTACAGTTTGAGACAAGACATAAAATCATGTTTTGACACGAAGGAAGCAAGGCACACGAGGCTAAGCATGTAATATCACCTTACACCGAGATAGAGATTCACAATCTTCACGTGTAGTTGAAGTAGCCTATGTATACGAATCAGTCGCCTACAATTGACAAGTCTCTAGTCACAATGATGCTACTTCCAAATAAACTAATCCATGGATATTTGTCTAGGTCGGGTACTAAGTCCATACCAAATTTTCCTAATAAACCGGTTTCAAGTGGTATACTCACGTGCCGAATACAAGCTCAACATGAATATCATTCTAAAATTCACTAATGCTCATATAATGATGCTCACATATCAAAATAAGTCCAACAAAACATTTGGAAGTTCAAAAATTCAAATTTTCTAAAACATTTGAAACTACAATTCTGGACCTTGATTTTAGAGCCACCTATACCATATCAAAGCATCTCCTAAAATTGTGAAATTAATTTATGATGAACCTACTTGTGTCTAATTTCAGAAAAACCAAGAAAATCATTCATAATTATTATAAAACTCAAGTTACAAAAATAACAAAAATTGCTATGCAGAGAAGAGTTTGGCAAAAAGTTTCAAATTGACAAGGGGATTGCTATAACTTGGAGAATATCAATAAAGCTCATCTTTTCCAGAATGAATCCCCTATGTGTATAGTTTCATCAAAAGAAATATTGGGTGCTATAAGTTACTGGAAAAGAGGGTTTTAATAAAAATGGGAAGATTGGTCCAAAAACAGATTTTCAGAAAACATGCAACTTAAAATTAGAATATCTCCCTAACCAAAATAGTTATGGAGTTGATTTTTTTTCTCAAAATGACCCCCTCTGAGTCTAGTTTTATAAAATGTAAGATTTGAAAATTTTACACAGACAAAATTTGAAGTTATACTACGTTTTTCACAAACTGGTCATATTGTAACAGCATGCAACTTTGCCAAGAACACTCAAAACATGATCAAATCAATCCTATGATACATGCAACTTAAAATAACTTGATATATACGTAGATACTACCAATTAGACATGCAATAATAAATTCACATCAAGGATTTGAAGAATCAAGTGAGAGATTTGAGAAATTCATGCTAAAAATTAACAATTCAAGACCCAAAACACACATGCAAACAAAGATCAAGAAATTTCCTAATATGAATATGAACTATCTAAATGATCTAAGCATGAAAATGAAGAATCAAGTATGAGAGTGAAGATATGTAAGATGAAATTTCATTAATCTAAGCTAAACATGGACATTCAAGCATGCATTCAAAACTAGAAGAAACTTTACCCCAGGATTCAAGAAATGGTTGAGGAAAATAGTGAAATTGGCCTTCAATTCTTGAGGAGAATGATGAACTAACTCCCCTCCATGGTTATACCAAGCTTGGAATCAAATTTTTCATACCTGGGAGACTAGAAAATGGAGTTTTGGTGGAGTTTTATGGAGGTCAAGCTCCAAAAACGGGAATGGAGTTGGAAGAGAGATGAGAGAGCTTCTTTGAGTGTTCATGAAGAGGAAAACCATGTGAATAAATGAGAGAAAGAAATGGGTTGATGGAGATGAATGGAATGAGTGATTGGATGTATAACATATTTATATAGAGATACAAGCAAGCCATGGGTACTACTATTTTATTAGAGTTGACTTAGAAAGTGGAGGAGGGACTTGGAGAGAATTATAAATCTCCCAACTAATTAGTTGTGATAGAAATTAAAATATAAAAAAAACGAGGGTTGAGATGAAATAATAAAAATTGATGGTAAGTACCATATTACACAAAAAGAGGGTAAAAATGCAATTATCAATTACCACTTAGCACATAAAAAGATAAAATTTACATTAAAAAGAATACCAAATAATTCCAAATAAAATTCTATGTATTTAAATGTCAAAAAGCACATTTAGAAAACTAAAGAAAATAAGTCAAGATTATGCTTGACATAGTAATAGTTCATTTTTTTTATTTTTATTTTTTTGAAACTCAAGTATTTATTTTACCGAAATTACAAAATAACCCTTAGATAAAATACGGGGTATTACACTCGCACCATCTAGGATCTCGCAACTGTTCTCCAGAGGGCTTGTGCTCCAGTGCTGGCAGAAGTCCATCCTTTCGCCGCCTCTTGCATAGAGTTATGGCATCCTCCAGTGAATATGGCAACGCGGGTGCCTCCCTGGGCGTGGGTCGCTGCTGCTTTTGCGAAGATGCGACCGTGCTCACTTTGCCCTCGCGTCCGCGCTTATAGTTGAATCTCCCAATATTGAAGATGGAGCCTGCCGGCGTGTGATCGTTCACATATCTCTTTTTCGCCTTCTCCACCAGCGGCTCGATGTTCCTGGTGCAGTCAATCAATTTTGAAAAGGTAGGCATGTCTTAAACTTGATAAATCTGACTTCATCAATTGTAGTGTAGTACTCATGGGCATCCTTGGGGAAGAAGGAGTTCTTTTCATACAAGGAAACAAGCAAACTTGGGCAACAAGCAAGGGAGTTGTTTTGGAAACAACTCCCAAAGGAGGTTCGGCCCCCCTAGGGGACCGCCCCTCCTTGCTTGCCGCCCAAGCAAGGCCGGCCTAGGGGCCGGGGCAGCCATAGCCCGCGGCCTAGCCGCGTGGGCTAGGGGCCGGCCAGCCCTAGGCCCTTGCGGTTCAATTTTTGGGCCCGGGCAATTGGATTGTTAGGCCCAATGGACCGTTTTAACCCTAGAACATCCTAAAATCAATTAAAATTGACGAAGCGCGTTAAAATTGGATTTTAACTGTTTATGTGCAAATCGCATGGTGATTGGATATGGCCTTAGGATGTGGTTTGTTGAGGATGTTTAATTTTTCTGGTTTGGTTTACGGCCTGCGAGCTGATCAATTAATTGTAATAATTAATTAGGGTTTTATGGCCTGCGAGCCATTTTTTTTTCTCAACTTGTGAGATTTATTTTATTTAGTATAGAAGTTAGCTAGTGCTAGATAAAGTAGATTGTTAGCCAAGATTGAAGAAAAGAATCCCAAAGCCAAAAGGAGCCACAAAAGATGGAGCATGGAGAATTCCACATGACTATGAAGGATGGACCAAAAGATCAAGATGCATGGAGATGTGTTTGCTTTTAGGGTTCATAGATAATTCCATTGGCTTAAAATTATCTTAGTCTAGAAAAGGCCATATCCACATCACGTTTTATTTTGTTTTGTTTTGTGGTTGTTTACTTTATTGTCTTATTATTTTATGGTTAATGTATGGATGATGCATGCAATTAGAATAATAAGATAATTAGACAACCCAGATCTATTATTTGGAGTTGTTCCCAAACTCAAATAGATAGATTAGTTGATTTTGATCAACAAAACAATTAAAATTGAATTAAAAATCCCTCAAAATTCAAATATTGTGTTATTGCCTTCTCGTTATTTAAACACTCATTATCATCATGATTTATCAAGTTCGTGCGTGCCAAAGCATGGCGACTTGTTTCATAATGATGGAGTGCGATGGCACAAGCTAGTAATGTGCAATTGTTTAAATAAGAGGTTGAACACAACTAGACTATTAATATGATTAAGAAACCTAGAGGCAATCAATTGGGATTATCCATATGGATGGATAAATAAGGAGGTATTTGCCCAATTGAACCAAGAGTTGCATAAGGGATGCAATTGGAATTGTTCCTACCTAAAGTAGTCAAATTATGGGTGACTTGCCAAAGCAAGCTCATAAAGAGATGAAAGATGGATCTTGGCCCACTAGAAAATATAAGGATATTTTCCGCATTAATATCTTGAGGGTTATTAATCTGTAGAAAAATAGTGGGAGCTATATTTGATAAACTAGCCATTATTGAATATAGTCAAAAATTCACAAATACTAAAACTTACGTATTTTCCTTTTTGTAGAATTCCAAATGGCAAACAACTCATCGAGTTCACAACATTCCCTACGACCTGTCCTTGAGAAGGACAAGCTCTCTGGAACCAACTTCCTTGATTGGTATTGACTTGTGATCCTTGGAGGGTTTTGCATGGTTAATTATTGTTTCCGTTGCGCATCCATGAATCAAAACCCTACAGAAGTGATCGTTGTGTGTGTGTGTGTGGGGGGGGGGCGTTGATGCACCATAAATGGCGTCTTAATGATAGCCCCCATAACGACACGTTCGACTGTATATATAGGGATCGTTACGCACCTGTCCGCAGATACTGGAGACCGTTATGAGATCGACCGGTTTTATAGGACGTGGTCATTAAGTCTCTCATAGTCAGTTACAAGGGGTCGCGCGCGAGCTTGGTTGTTGTTCACGCGCGATGATATTTACTCTAGGCTCCAAACCACTAAGTCCCTATAGGTCCCGTGTGATTGTTACGCGAGGGCTCTGTCTCGCAGCCCCCACGTGGATATGTATGAGCACTGATCTGGTATATATGGAGCACAGTTAGATGTGCTGGATGGCTGCCACGTGGCCATGATTTGTCTGTGTGGAATGCACTATCTACATTAGGCTCATTTTGCGCGAATACCACGCGCGCGTTTGCTGTGTAGTCGCGCAAAATCAGTCGTGCGTATCTCCACGCAGGGCGTTTGAATTTTGAATAATTTAATGCTTGAGACCCTAGTTCCCATAAGACGCCATCATTTCCTAGGGCTCTATGAAAGGTAGGGGATGTCCATTGCGCAGTAAACCAAACGTCGCCTGCATATTCCTGCCAATTCTCGAGGAAAATTCCGTAGGTCCATAGGTCATTAATTCTCGTCTGTTTTCGAGACATCGCTGATTCACCCATACCCCAAAGGGTCACCATCCTAAGTCCTATATAAACCCTTTTCTTCCGAGCAACAAGAAACAACAAGGTTAGCAAATTTCACCCTCTTCTTTGTGAACCCGAAACCAGTCTTGAACTAGGATCATGCAACCCCCTCTGGGTTTTTGCTATTCTTCGTATTTCTCTTCGTACCGGATTTGGATTCCTAATTTCGTATGTGCCCATTGTGATTCTGAAATGGTTCCCAAGAAATCCACAAAAGGAACAGTTGATTTTCCCGAGCTTTCCATAGACCTATGGTGTAAAGTCCCCTATCTGGGTGGAGATGACTTTTTCCTGGACTGCCTTAAGGGATCTTCGGTGGAAGACACTCTGCAACTAGTGCTTGGATCAGAGCGTGATGATTGGGATGTGACTTCTCTTTGCACAATCAGCTTCCTGCCCCATGAGATGTTTTCCCATTTGTTCTTCACATCAGCAGCCTCCATTACTTGAAGTTCATCTAGCATCTTACCATGTCAGGGGCATCGACAAGGGCTCTGTTTTGATCGAGGGAATCGCTGACGACGAGTCGGCCGTAGTAGTTTCCATAGTCCACAAGTCCCACATAGAAGTTTTGAATTTCTTTGAGACATCTTTTGATGTATGGATTCTATGTTTCCAAGTTTTGCTTATATAAAAATGCTTTTTGCTTTCGCTTTTGTTTCGCGAGTATTGAACTTTATTTTGATGTGTCGGCTAAATCATGCCGTGTAGGTATCGCATGTAGCTGCTATCTTGAAATATATCTATAAACAAGCCAGCATTTCGTCGCATGATGATGCTATCAGAAAGATAGGCTTTAATCTTATGGCTTCCTAGACATATAGTCTTTAAGTAAGAATGGTTTCTATCTAGGAAGATAGGCTTATGCTCGCATGCTGCTGCTATCTAGACAGATAGGCTTAGAAAAGATTGCTATCTGGGCAGATAGGCTTACAAGATATTTCTATCTAGGCATATAGGCTTACAAGAGATTGCTATCTAGGCAGATAGGCTTACAATAGATCGCTATCTCGGCAGATAGGCTTACTAGAGATTGCTATCTAGGTAGATAGGCTTAGAAAAGATTTCTATCTAGGCAGAGAGGCTTAAAATAGATTGCTATCTCGGCAGATATGTCCTCGCGCTTTGTTTCACTGGCTTTGATCCTGGGATAACATCTAGCCTGTTCATAGTAACCTCCTTGTCCAATCCTGTCATATCATCATAATCCCATTCTAAGAAATCTATGTAGGCTTTCAACAACTCCAACAGTGTCTTCACTTCCTCAACATCAAGATCGGCACTCAGGAAGGCTGGCCTTTTCTGCTCCTCTTCGGGTGATCCTCCATGCATTCAGGGGCCTCCTTCAATTATTCTATTTGTGTCTTCCCATTATCCTCGCTTGGAGCCTCTATCAGCTCACAAATTTGCTCAGGGACATCTCCGATGGGACAAGTCGATGATGATCCCGCACACCTTCAATGCGATAGCACTTCATCCCATTGGCGTAGAAGCTGCCTATTTTCTTGCCTTCATCATCATGTATCACGACCCTCTTCAGGGTGTATCTAGGGTGTTTCCTCCCGCGCAGGTTACTCCTCTTTTGGCACTTCGCGCGTCACCATCACTCCATCTGGTGACTGGTCTTTGATGTGCTCCCACCTGGGCAAGGGAGTTGGCTGGACCGGGGCTGGAGTTCGCTCATCCGCCATCTCCGTGAACCAGACTGCCTCAGAAAGGTGTGCTTCATCCAGGTTGAAGGGATTCACCGAGGCTGGTATCTCTACCACCCTGTCTTTACATATGGCCTTCATTACTTGATGAGCTGTGAAAGGTATGGCGTCAAAGCGGTGGATCCACGCCCAGCCAATGATCATGTGATAAGTGGTGTTTGCGTTTATCACATGAAATTTGGCCGAACATCTTATCTTCCCAATCTGGACTCCCATCCGGATCCATCCAACAGTCATCTTCGAGTCACTCCCGAACCCCATCAAGGGTGATGGCCTTTTGACAATCTTCCTCTCTAGGATTCCAGCTAGTTCAAGGGTACTGAGTGGGATCACATTCACCACAACTCCTTCATCGACAAAAGCCCTTTTAAATTCAATGCCATTGACAACGGCAGTCACGTACAATGGCCTCTGATGGTTCGCGTCTATCCTTTTGTCCGACTCATCGAACGTCATGGACATGCCACTTGATCGCGCGGCCCTAATGACTTCGCCATTTCAAACGACGAGCTCTTCTCCATAGTCTTCTGCCACTCTCAAAATGGCCTTTGTCATCTCGTGCCTGCAAGTGCTGGAGAAGTTCGCGTCGTTGAAGAACTTCTCGAATTTGTTGGAGCATTTCATCCGTTCGGCACACGAATCTTCTGTATCCATGCCATAATCTTCATCCTTTCCTTCAGGCTCACGTTGTGTACGGGACGACAAGGGATTGTCATGCACATCCTTTGCTGGCTCATCAACAAGAAATTGTCCCTCTTTGATCTTCCTATCCACCAGCCAACTTAGCTTCTTGCATTCCCTTGTTGGGTGCATGACCTGCCTATGGCACTCGCTGCAACAACCCCCTTTATCCGACTCAGGACGAAACCGGGAGGGCGATGCTTAATAGATTTGGCGGAGATCAAAATCAATATAATCCACAACACATATTTATAATATTAAACAACTATATTAAACTTTAAGTCTTACACACTAGCTGATTACTATTACACACTAGTTAACTAACAATTCTATATCAACTAAGGGTGGAGTTCATATTCTAAGTGAGTCTCGCGCCCCTTCTACTCTATAATTCCCCAGCTCCTAGACCTGCGGCGGGAAGAAAACAACAAGAACCGCAGTTTTCAAAGTCAGCAATAAATACTGAGTGAGATACACCATAGCATGTAAAACAGGAAAGAGAATATAAACTTCTGGGACACAAGTTAAATAAAGTAAAATTGACAGAGTATGAGTAAAGCAAGATCAGAGTTTGCAGCGTCATAAACGATAGAGTTAACTGATTTACGAATGACAATAACCAAAGATTTAAACATTTTCAATTTAAATCATTCACAAGTGCCGATTTCCAAATATAGAATCAAAGGAGCAAGTTATTACGCACTGTAACCGAATATTGGTCATCAAAGGACCTCCAAAATGTTAACGGTCAACAAAGGACCTCCCAAATGTTAACGGTTAACAAAGGACCTCCCAAAATTCAACGGTCAACAAAGGACCTCCCAAATATTAACGGCCAACAAAGGACCTCCCAAATGTTAATGGTCAACAAAGGACCTCCCAAGTGTTAACTGTCAACAAAGGACCTCCCAAATGTTAATAGATTCGGGTGGTGCGATATTCCACTTTACGTTTTTACGCGTTATTATTTTTCGTGTAACAGTTTCAAAGAAATCTTTTCCAAACGTAACCAAAATCAAGTAAAGCATGTGAACCACAAAATACATTTTGAGACAAGACATAAAATCATGTCACGACAAGAAAGAATCTAGGCACACAAGGCTAAGCATGAAACTCACAAGTACAGTTTGAGACAAGACATAAAATCATGTTTTGACACGAAGGAAGCGAGGCACACGAGGCTAAGCATGTAATATCACCTTACACCGAGATAGGTATTCACAATCTTCACGTGTAGTTGAAGTAGCCTATTTATACGAATCAGTCGCCTACAATTGACAAGTCTCTAGTCACAATGATGCTACTTCCAAATAAACTAATGCATGGATATTTGTCTAGGTCGGGTACTAAGTCCATACCAAATTATCCTAATAAACCGGTTTCAAGTGGTATACTCACGTGCCGAATACAAGCTCAACATGAATATCATTCTAAAAGTCACTAATGCTCATATAATGATGCTCACATATCAAAATAAGTCCAACAAAACATTTGGAAGTTCAAAAATTCAAATTTTCTAAAACATTTGAAACTACAATTCTGGACCTTGATTTTAGAGCCACATATACCATATCAAAGCATCTCCTAAAATTGTGAAATTAATTTATGATGAACATACTTGTGTCTAATTTCAGAAAAACCAAGAAAATCATTCATAATTATTATAAAACTCAAGTTACAAAAATAACAAAAACTGCTATGCAGAGAAGAGTTTGGCAAAAAGTTTCAAATTGACAAGGGGATTGCTATAACTTGGACAATATCAATAAAGCTCATCTTTTCGAGAATGAATCCCCTATGTGTATAGTTTCATCAAAAGAAATATTGGGTGCTATAAGTTACTGGAAAATACGGTTTTAATAAAAATGGGAAGATTGGTCCAAAAACAGATTTTCAGAAAACATGCAACTTAAAATTAGAATATCTCCCTAACCAAAATAGCTATGGAGTTGATTTTTTTTCTCAAAATGACCCCCTCTGAGTCTAGTTTTATAAAATGTAAGATTTGAAAATTTTACACAGACAAAATTTGAAGTTATACTACGTTTTTCACAAACTGGTCATATTGTAACAGCATTCAACTTTGCCAAGAACACTCAAAACATGATCAAATCAATCCTATGATACATGCAACTTAAAATAACTTAATATATACATAGATACTACCAATTAGACATGCAATAATAAATTCACATCAAGTATTTGAAGAATCAAGTGAGAGATTTGAGAAATTCATGCTAAAAATTAACAATTCAAGACCCAAAACACACATGCAAACAAAGATCAAGAAATTTCCTAATATGAATATGAACTATCTAAATGATCTAAGCATGAAAATGAAGAATCAAGTATGAGAGTGAAGATATGTAAGATGAAATTTCATTAATCTAAGCTAAACATGGACATTCAAGCATGCATTCAAAACTAGAAGAAACTTTACCCCAGGATTCAAGAAATGGTTGAGGAAAATAGTGAAATTGGCCTTCAATCCTTGAGGAGAATGATGAACTAACTCCCCTCCATGGTTATACCAAGCTTGGAATCAAATTTTTCATACCTGGGAGACTAGAAAATGGAGTTTTGGTGGAGTTTTATGGAGGTCAAGCTCCAAAAACGGGAATGGAGTTGGAAGAGAGATGAGAGAGCTTCTTTGAGTGTTCATGAAGAGGAAAACCATGTGAATAAATGAGAGAAAGAAATGGGTTGATGGAGATGAATGGAATGAGTGATTGGATGTATAAAATATTTATATAGAGATACAAGCAAGCCATGGGTACTACTATTTTATTAGAGTTGACTTAGAAAGTGGAGGAGGGACTTGGAGAGAATTATAAATCTCCCAACTAATTAGTTGTGATAGAAATTAAAATATAAAAAACCGAGGGTTGAGATGAAATAATAAAAATTGATGGTAAGTACCATATTACACAAAAAAGAGGGTAAAAATGCAATTATCAATTACCATTTAGCACATAAAAAGATAAAATTTACATTAAAAAGAATACCAAATAATTCCAAATAAAATTCTATGTATTTAAATGTCAAAAAGCACATTTAGAAAACTAAAGAAAATAAGTCAAGATTATGCTTGACATAGTAATAGTTCATTTTTTTTATTTTTATTTTTTTGAAACTCAAGTATTTATTTTACCGAAATTACAAAATAACCCTTAGATAAAATACGGGGTATTACACTCGCACCATCTAGGATCTCGCAACTGTTCTCCAGAGGGCTTGTGCTCCAGTGCTGGCAGAAGTCCATCCTTGCGCCGCCTCTTGCAGAGAGTTATGGCATCCTCCAGTGAATATGGCAACGCGGGTGCCTCCCTGGGCGTGGGTCGCTGCTGCTTTTGCGAAGATGCGACCGTGCTCACTTTGGCCTCGCGTCCGCGCTTATAGTTGAATCTCCCAGTATTGAAGATGGAGCCTGCCGGCGTGTGATCGTTCACATATCTCTTTTTCGCCTTCTCCACCAGCGGCTCGATGTTCCTGGTGCAGTCAATCAATTTTGAAAAGGTAGGCATGTCTTAAACTTGATAAATCTGACTTCATCAATTGTAGTGTAGTACTCATGAGGACCATTCTGAACTATTGACCATAGTTACATGTCTTTATCTATGATGAACATCTTCATCAATGTCTTCCAGTGCATGAAGTTATCACCACAGAACAATGGAGGTCTGTTGGCTGCCCTTCCTTGTGAGAATCCACCATCTCCTACATTACTCATAGTCACCAGATTGTTAGATCTAAAACAGTGACACAAGCTCTGATACCAATTGAAAGTGTGTAATGTAGACTAAATACAGGACCTAAATACTCTAGAAGGGGGGGTGAATAGAGTATGAAAACTTTTTTTCAAAACTCAAAGTTTAACTGAAAGACTTTGTGTGAAACTCAAATCTCAAGGCCTTGAGATTTTAGTAAACTGTCTTAAACTTTCAAAAGCAAATAGAAAGCTTCAAGGCCTTGAACTCTACACGATTCTAAACAGCTTTTGAACCCAAGTTTGATTTGAGTTGTGTGCAGCAGATAATAATCAAACTGTAAAGTAAAGAACACAAAGCAATTTACAGAGTTCAGTCCCAATGGACCTAATCTCTGCCTCAGGGATCTAATCCCACCAGGATTGGGCAAACACTTCTTATTACTCATACAGAAACAGCCCTAGATCTTCAAGCCTAAGTGATTTCCCTTACACCTATACAGCTTGTGGTTCCAAACCTATCTAGTTCCAGCTACTAACTGTTGAGATAACAATAACCTCTTGTTGTTCACTTGAACAACCAACCACTAGGTTAAGTGAGGTTTAAGATAATCTAAAGATAAACATATAGAAGTACAAGTGAATAACACAGTGAAGAAGATGAGCTGTTGAAGCCTGGATGTGTTCTTCTGGAATACTGGAATGATTTGATCTTCTGGAATCTGGATTGAGTGATTTTAGGATCTCAGTTCCTACAAATCCTCTTTCTGTTTTCAACTGAAATTCAAACAGCTCTAAGTGGATATCCGTTGGAGTTTGTTGAGATTTCTCCTGCACGTTTAACAACCCTGCAACAGCATTGAAACACAGCAACAACAAAATCCATAAAGATAACACTGCTATGACTGTTTTGTTATCCAGTTTCTGATAAAACTGTTTCACAGACTAGAACAATAACTTTTATAACTTCTAAAACATGTGAATCATGAAAAACAAGTTTAAGACACTTAGAAGTGAGTTGATAATCACAATACTAAGAATCACAACCTGCAAGAAAGAATCAACTTAGTTCTGTAAAAATTGACAGCATTTCAAGGCACATCTCAAGGCCTTGGAGCTCTGAACCTGCTTCACAGATATTCAAAGTTAAACCCAGATAACTTTAATTCTTCCTTTTCTGATCATATGCAATTGTGTTAGATATATAAAAAGTGTAATCCATAAGTATATGCAGTAAATCCCTGATCTGTATAATCAGATATCCAATCTGCAACAAAGAACTGTTAGAACATATAGAAGAATAGAATAACTCTCAAGGCTTTGAAGTTCAGTCAATATCTCAAGGCCTTGGAATAAGTGAGATGCTTTGCTGCTTATGTCTTAGTCTTTTTCTTTCATTACTCAAAACATTTACCAACCAAAACACATTAAAGGGTCTTCGACTCAACAATCTCCCCGTTGATGAAAGACAAAACCTACAGTCTTGTATAGATTTTCCTGCCACTCATATTCAAAATTAGATAACCACAAAATGCAAATACAATATACAATAATGCCAATCAAATAACCAGAAAACATAAAATTTTCATATTATCACAGAAACATAAACACAACTGATTAAACCACAAAACAACCAAGTATTATTATTATTCAAATACTGTAAACACAGAACCACATAAATTCTCCCCCTTTTTTACTTTCATCAATTAAGGATGAAGAAATGTTGGATCATTACTCAGAGTCTAAAAATAAAAAAAAAAAAAAAAAAAAAAAAAAAAAAAAACTTAAAACAAAACTTTAGCTAAAAAGTCAAGGCATTGAGAACAGAAAAGAGAGAAGAGAGAGAGATAGAGGGTCAAGGCTTTGGCAGTCTCTGATCTTCACTTCTTCTTTGATGTCTGGCCTTTCTCTGAGCCTTCTTCAATTTCTTCTTCACTTGCAGCATCTTCAGCAGACTGATTACCTTCCCGTTCAACTTCCACTTCAGCAACCACTTCTTGGATTATGTCATCCACTTTCTTCTTAGCCTGTACTGAATCCACCTCTGTAGCTGCATCAACACATGCGTCTTCACCAGCATCTTCTTCATCAGTTTGTTCATACAAATCTTTTGAAGTAAGCACCACTGGAATTTGCTTCTTCTTCTTCTTCTTCAGAAAATCTCCCAGCTTTTCCTCTGAATTCACACTGGTGTCATGACTAGTAGCAGAGGGTATCTTTTCCAGATTCAAGCCCTTGATGACAACATCCAGCTTCCCATTCATAACATTCATTAAGCCTTTGAACTGGTTGAATTCAGTTGACAAATCAAATAACCTTTGTCTGAGATCTTCAATCTCAACTTGCTGATCTTCTAACTTCTCAACCAACAAAGAGTAATCCTCATTGGCTTGTCCTTTCCCAGATGTAGTCCCCTTAGGCTTCACAAACTCCTTCTCAACAAGTTCTTCCTTTGACAAATCTGAATAAAACTTCCAATGCCCTTTCCCAGTCTGAACTACTCCAATCCTCTGAAGTGCAGTCTCATCTATCGATCCAAAACCTCCAGTAATCTTTTCCTCTCCTTTCACAAGTACATCAAAATATTCAAAGAAAAGAGGTAACAGGTTGGCATATGGAAGATGATGGTTTCTAGTCCTGGTTGCACAATAAATCATATGCTCCATAACAACTGTTGGCAAGTCTATCTCAAACCCTTGAGATATTAAATACATCAAAATCAGAACCTTATCAGTCACTAACTCCCTTGAGTTCTCCCTAGGAACTACACTCCTCATCAGAATTGTAAACAAGATTTTGGCTTCACATTTGAGCACAGAGTGTGTCAACTGTTTTGGACCACAGGGAACACCTTCAATAAAAATCATCTCCTTTGCCTTATCCAGACACTCCTTCCTATTAGGATAAATTTCAACAATGTATTTCCTAGTAATGCCCAAGACTTTGGCAAAAGTCCTATGATCTAACCTCAAATCCACACCAGTCACTTTTGAAGTTAGCACCATTTCATCAACACCTTCAGAAATCAAGTTCAGATAAAATAACCTAGTTAACCTAGGATAGGCCTTTGAACTAGGATTTAACACCTTCCAAACAGCAGTTTCTCTTAACTTTCTCATGCAGTCTATGTCCAATTTATCCAATAATTCATCAGAAATCATACTACAGAAAGCTACCTTAGATGAAGCATACCCTTGCATCCAAACAGTTCTAACCTCAGAACTAACAAACCATTCTGTAGGAAGTACATTCTTACCTTGATATGCTTTCTTAGTTGCAGCAGCAACTTGCTTAACCCTAGTTTTCTTCTCTGAGGGTTTGGTCTTTTCTTGTCCTCCTTCAGATGGTTTCTTCTGGCTTTCCTGAGTTGATTTCCCCTTTTCCTCTTCACCAGTCTTTTTATTTTCTCCCCCTTTCTTCTTCTCTGACCTAGGTTGATCACCACCCTGTGTCTCTTGTTGTGGATCAATACTTGAGCCTTCATCTCCCTTCTCTGTTCTGGACTTCTTTGCAGGAGGAGTATCCTCATGCAAACTTTGAGTGTTTTCTGAATCTGAATCAGAAATCACTATCTTTTCGTTCTTATTTGCTCTCTTCTTGGATCTGCTAGAGGGCTTTCCCTGTTACTTAATTCTGGCTGATTTGCGCTCCATTTTGGGGTTTAGGGTTTTGAGAAGAGAATGTGATTGAGAGGAATTGAGAGAGAGATAGTAGAGTCGCAGAGAATTGAGAGAGAATGAGAAGAAAAAGCCCTGACTTTCAGCTTAAGTAGGTTGAAAAAGCCCTGACTTTCAGAAAGTGTAATCTCAAGACTTTGAGATTTCAGCATATAAATACATATAAGTACTAATACTCCCCCTAAACCAATGCATCCTTGTTTAACATCCCCAATTCAAGCCTTAGAGATGAAAACCTATCATCTGGCAAAGGTTTAGTGAAAATATCAGCAATCTGCATTGAAGTAGAGATAAATTTAAAACAACATCACCTTGTTCTGCATGATCTCTAAGGAAGTGATGTCTCACATCTATGTGCTTGGTCCTTGAGTGCTGAACTGGATTCTTAGAGATTGAAATAGCACTTGTGTTGTCACAATGAATAGGCACATTTCTGAAGTTATAGCCAAGATCTCTAAGTTTCTGAGCAATCCATAACACTTGTGAACAGCAAGCACCAGCTGCAATATATTCAGGTTCTGCAGTTGATAATGCTACATAATTTTGCTTTTCGGAATGCCAACTGATCAGTGAAGATCAAAGAAATTGACAGCATCCAGATGTACTTTTCCTGTCTACTTTATATCCTGCAAAATCAGCATCTGAATAGCCACTCAACATAAAATTAGATCTTCTTGGATACCAAAGCCCTAAGTCTCTGGTTCAATTCAAATATCTAAAAATTCTTTTGACTGCAGTTAAATGACTTTCCTTACGATCTGATTGAAATCTAGCACACATACAGACACTGAACACAATATAAGGTCTGCTAGCAGTTCAATACAATAGTGATCAAATCATACCTCTGTATTCCTTTTGATTCACACTCTTACCATTTGAATCTTTGTCTAAAGAGAGTGATGAACTCATAGGGGTCTTAAGCACCTTGGACTGAGACATATTGTACTTATTCAATAAGTCCTTGGTATATTTTCCTTGATGCACAAAAATTCCTTTCTTCATTTGTAAGATATGAAGTCCAAGAAAGAAATTCAGTTCACCCATTAGGCTCATCTCAAACTCCCTGCACATCAGACTAGAAAACTCTTTTGAAAGAGCATCATGAGTAGCACCAAATAATATATCATCTACATAAATCTGAACTACTAACAGATCACTTTGATGGTGTTTAAAGAAAAGAGTTTTGTTAACTAAGCCTCTTTTGAAATTGTTTTCAAGCAGAAATTTTGAAAGTCTGTCATACCAATCCCTTGGAGCTTGTTTTAAACCATAGAGAGCTTTATCCAGTTTATAAACATGATCAGGAAAATTTTCATCTTCGAAACCAGGAGGTTGTGCTACAAAAACATCTTCTTGTAAATATTCATTCAGAAAAGCACATTTAACATCCATTTGATAAAGCTTTATGTGATTGTGAGATGCAAATGCAAGAAGTATTCTAATAGCTTCTAACCTGGCAACAGGAGCAAAAGTCTCCTCATAATCTATACCTTCTTCCTGATTATATCCTTGAGCTACCAATCTGGCTTTATTTCTTACCACTTTGCCATTCTCATCAAGCTTGTTTCTGAATACCCATCTGGTTCCAGTAACTGATTTCTCTTTAGGTCTAGGGACCAGATTCCAAACCTTGTTCCTTTCAAACTCATTCAGCTCACTTTGCATTGCAATGATCCATTCTGCATCTTCTAGTGCTTCCTTGGTATTCTTAGGTTCAATCAAAGATACAAATGCACTAAAAGCACACAAGTTCTTTAACTGTCCTCTTGTCTGAGTTCCAGTTGATGGATCTGATATAATGTTATCAGCTGGATGGTCTGCAAGGTACTTAAACTTCTTTCTTGGTACCCATGAGTATTCTCCTTCAAGGCTTTGAGTCCTTGAAACAGTAGAGGGAGCATCATAGAAAGTTTCAGCTTCTGTCTCAAGGCTTTGAGATTTTGGTTCAGCAGGAGGTTCAAGGCCTTGAGATTCTGCTGATTGATTCTGTACATTAGTTTTGCCTTTGTCTTCTTTCACAGCATCATCATCTGATTCATGCTTGTTCAAATCAAGATATGCAAAATTTTCACTCAGAGAATCCTTAGTACTTTAATCAAAAATTACATGAATGCTCTCTTCCACAATCTTGGTTTTTCTATTATAAACTCTATAAGCTTTGCTAGTTTGAGAATATCCAAGAAATACACCTTTATCACTTCTAGCATCAAACTTACCAAGATTGTCTCTACCATTATTATGCACAAAACAGATACAACCAAAAGGTTTAAAATAAGAAACAGTAGGCTTTCTACCTTTAAACAGTTCATAAGGGGTCTTTTTCAACATAGGTCTAATCAAGCATCTATTCAGCAAATAATTGGCAGTGTTAACAGCTTCTGCCCATAAAAACTTTGGCAAATTACTTTCAAGAAGCATGGTTCTGGACATATCCTCAAGTGTACTATTTTTCCTTTCAACTACTCCATTTTGCTGTGGAGTTCTAGGTGCAGAAAAGTTGTGTGAAATACCATGCTTTGCACAAAACAAATCAAAGTCAAGTTGATCAAACTCTCTACCATGATCACTTCTGATGGATGCAACAGGTAAATTTTTCAAAGTTTGAAGCTCTTTGCACAGTCTAGAAAATTCAGGTAAAGCTTCAGTTTTGTCTCTAATAAACATCACCCAAGTAAATCTAGAAAAATCATCAATTATAACAAGCATATATCTCTTACCTTTTGGGGTCTGAACTCTCATAGGACCACACAAGTCCATATGAAGCAATTCTAAGGGTCTAGAGTACTTACAAAGTTCTTTGGCTTGAATGAGCTTCTGGTTTGTTTACCTTGTACACATGCCTTACAAACCTCATCATCTGAAAATTTCTGTGATGGTAAACCTCTTACCAAGTCTTTTGAGATGAGTTTATTCAAAGTATGTATACTAATATGCCCAAGCTTTATGTGCCAAAGCTTTGAATCTTCCTTCAAGGCCTTGAGGCATTTTAGCTTGTCACCTGCAACACTGTAAGTATTCATAGCATATAAATTATATGATCTAGGAGCAGTGAGTATGCAATCAACAGATTTCTCATCTTGCACCACACATTTCTCCTTGTCAAATATAGCTTTATAACCTTTATCACATAACTGAGAGATACTAATAAAATTATATTTAAGTCCATCTACCAGATAAACATCAGATATAGAATTTGTAGAACCATTACCAATACTACCAATACCAATGATATTGCATTTTGCTTTGTCACCAAGTGTGATTGTTCCACCAGATTTTTTTGTAAGTTCGGTGAAGAGAGACTTCTTTCCACTCATATGACTGGAACATCCACTGTCTAATATCCATTTCTGATCTTTCAAGGCCTTGGTGACATACTGCAGAAACAAATCATTGCCTCAATAGGCTGTTAGACCAAGTGCAGAACTTTGAGTCATACTCAGAATCAGCCATATTTGGTGGCCTATTTCCTTTTGAAACCCAAATCTGGCTAACCTGTCCCTTAAGCTGATAAGGATAAGTATTCCTCATAATATGAGGTTCTGATTTTCTGAAGGGACAATTTAATCTGACATGACCAATTTTTCCACAGTAATGACATTTTGGAAATGGTCTGCTACCAGATTTGACAAAAGTAGTTTGGCCTTTCTTTGGAAAATTTGGATTATAGCCAATCCCACTTTCATGCATTGATTTCAGACTTCCTCCAAGAATGAGATTCAGATTATGTTCTGAGCCAGTAAACCTACCTAGGACCTTCTTGGACTCTTGAAGTTTCTCAGTCAAAGAGCAGATCTGTTGTTCTAAATTCTAAGAATGAGTCTTTAGATCAGCATATCTTTCAGTTAAAAGAGTGTTTTGATCAACAACCTCTTTTATCTGTGCCTTCAAGGCTTTGAACCTGCTGTCCAAGGCCTTAAAGTCCTTTTCCAGCTTTGTCTTAGAAACTTCAACAGTTTTGTTTGGAAAAACTAGGTCCAGGTTTTTTTTTACCTGCTCATGAATCTTAATCTTTAAAGCAGAAATCTCATTTCTATAACTTTCCTCATTTAAAAACATACTTTTGAGAATTTCAGGAAGTACATCAGAAGGACTACCAAGTAAATTTTTTACCATATCTTCAATATGTCTGTCTGATGAATTTTCCTCATCATGCTTTGCCATGAAGCATAGGTTTTCTTGCTCTTCTTCTGTGTCTGAGTCACTTGATGAATCAGAATCACTCCAATAAGCCATCATGGCTTTCTTCCTTCTGTTGTCAGCGTCTTTCTTCTGAAAGTTCTTGTTCTTCTTCTTTTGTGGACAGTCCCTTACTAAATGATCTGCATCACCACACTCAAAACAATTCATTACTTTAGTTTTATGTGACTGTGATGAAGATTTACCTTTGTAATCCTTGCTTCTTGAGGGTCTTGATCACTCTCTGTTTTAATCCCTCTTACCAGAGTTTCTTTTCTTTTTGAGAATCCTGGCGAAGGCCTTGGAGATCAATGCTAAATCCTCTTCATCATCAGGCTCATCCTCAGTCTCAAGGCTTTGAGACTTTTCACTGTATTTTGCCTTAAGTGCTAGGTTCCTGATGTTTTCACTCAAGTCACCTTCCACATCCTTCATAGACATTTCATGAGTGACCAGCTTTCCTTGTAGATCATCTAGCTGAAGAAGACTCAAGTCCTGAGCTTCCTCAATGGCTGTTGTCTTTGGCTCCCACTTGGCTTTTGACAAGCTTCTTAGAATCTTTGTGACCTTCTCTTCATTTGATAACTTCTTTCCCAATGACTCCAGATTGTTCACCACATCAGTGAATCTTTTGAACATCTCCTTGATGGTCTCATCTGAATTCATCTTGAACAACTCATATTGCCTCAGAAGTATGTTGATTTTGGTCTGCTTAACCTGGCTAGTTCCTTCATATGTCACCACCAGTTTATCCCATACTTCTTTGGCACTCTTGCAATTTTACACTCTGTCGAACTCATCTGCATTAAGATCACAGTATAACCGATTCATGGCCTTGTAATTTTTTGATACCTTTTCCAATTCAGTGACTGAAAGATTTTCCTTAGACTTGATACATCTGACTTCATCAATTGTAGTGTAGTACTCATGAGGGCCATTCTGAACTATTGACCATAGTTCCATGTCTTGATCTATGATGAACATCTTCATCAATGTCTTCCAGTGCATGAAGTTATCAACACAGAACAATGGAGGTCTGTTGGCTGCCCTTCCTTGTGAGAATCCACCATCTCCTACATTACTCATAGTCACCAGATTTTTAGATCTAAAACAGTGACACAAGCTCTGATACCAATTGAAAGTGTGTAATTAAGACTAAATACAGTTCTAAATACTCTTGAAGGGGGAGGGGTTGAATAGAGTATGAAAACTTTTTTGCAAAACTCAAAGTTTAACACATATACTTTGTGTGAAACTCAAATCTCAAGGCCTTGATATTTTAGTAAACTGTCTGAAACTTTCAAAAGCAAAATAGAAAACTTCACGGCCTTGAACTGTACACAATTCTAAACAGCTTTTGAACCCTAGTTTGATTTGAGTTGTGTGCAGCAGATAATAATCAAACTGTAAAGTAAAGAACACAAATAAATTTACAAAGTTAAGTCCCAATGGACCTAATCTCTGCCTGAGGGATCTAATCCCACCAGGATTGGGCAAAAACTTCTTATTACTCACACAAAAACAGCCCTAGATCTTCAAGCCTAAGTGATTTCCCTTACACCTATACAACTTGTGGTTCCAAACCTATCTAGTTCCAGCTACTAACTGTTGAGCTAACAAGAACCTCTTGTTGTTCACTTGAACAACCAACCAATAGGTTAAGTGAGGTTTAAGATAATCTAAAGAAAAACAGATAGATGTACAAGTGAATAACACAGTAAAAAGATGAGTTGTTGAAGCCTGGATGTGTTCTTCTGGAATACTGGGATGATTTGATCTTCTGGAATCTGGAATGAAGCTTGAATGATTGTGTGTTTGAATGAATGATCTACCACGAAGTTTTCACACCTCTCTGAGTATTCTGCAAGCCTCTCTCTTCTTCAAAATTCAAATCAGTCTCTTTTATCCACAGCTGCAACTGATTGAGAGATTTTAGGTTCTCAGTTCGTACAAATCCTCTTTCTGTTTTCAACTGAAATTCAAACAGCTCTAAGTGGATATCCGTTGGAGTTTGTTGAGATTTCTCCTGCACGTTTAACAACCCTGCAACAGCATTGAAACACAGCAACAACAAAATCCAGAAAGATAACACTGCTATGACTGTTTGGTTATCTAGTTTCTGATAAAACTGTTTAACAGACTAGAAATATAACTTGTATAAATTCTAAAACATGTGAATCATGAAAAACAAGTTTAAGACACTTAGAAGTGAGTAGATAATCACAATACTAAGAATCACAACCTGCAAGAAAGAATCAACTTAGTTCTGTAAAAACTGTCAGCAGCTCAAGGCACATCTCAAGGCCTTGGAACTTTGAACCTGCTTTACAGATATTCAAAGTTAAACCCATATAACTTTGATTCTTCCTGTTTTGATCATATGAAATTGTGTTAGATATATAAAAAGTGTAATCCATAAGTATATGTAGTAAATCCCTGATCTGTATAATCAGATATCCAATCTGCAACACAGAACTGTTAGAACATATAGTAGAATAGAATAACTCTCAAGGCTTTGAAGTTCAGTCAATATCTCAAGGCCTTGGAATAACTGAGATGCTTTGCTGCTTATGTCTTAGTCTTTGTCTTTCATCACTCAAAACAATTACCAACCAAAGCACATTCAAGGGTCTTTGATTCAACAAAGTCTTCCCAGGATTGCCATGATCTGAGCAATCTGGGCAGACTCGGCCTGCATAACTTGGGCTTGGCTTTTGATTGTGGCCTGCAACATCTCCAAAGAGGGATTGCTCCCAGTGGCTGTTTGGGTATTAGTGTGGGTGTTGGCGTCGCGGGTCTCCTCTCTCGAGATTACCTCCTCCAAAGGGGATTGCTCACCATCACGAAGGTTGGCTTCTAGAGACATGGCGGTTTTGACTGATTAAGGCTTTGAAGGCTGAGAGTTCACGTCGGGTTCACCAAATTGTCTACAAGGAAATTCTTAAGAGAGATCCAAGTGTACACCTCAACTAGGGTATTAGGGTAGAACACAGAGAAATGCAGGGTGTGAATTGGGAGAGAGTAAGCAATGGTAACTATCTAAGAGAGAGATAGCTTAATGACGGCATGAGAGCTTAGAAAGCAGAACCATTGCCATGGAGGGCTAACATTCCTATATATAGTGGGGAAGTGACCGTTGTGTGTGTGTGTGTGGGGGGGGGGGGGGTTAATGCACCATAAATGGCGGCTTAATGATAGCCCCCCGTAACGGCACGTTCGACCGTATATATAGGGAACGTTACGCCCCTGTTCGCAGATACCGGAGACCGTTATGAGATCGACCGGGTTTATAGGACGTGGTCATTAAGTTTCTCAAAGTCAGTTAAAATGGGTCGTGCGCGAGCTTGGTTGTCATTCACGCGCGACAGACCTTACTCTAGTCTCCAAACCACTAAGTCCATACAGGTCACGTTTGATTGGTACGCGAGAACCCTGTCTCGCAATCCCCGCGTGGATAGGTATGAGCAGTGATCTGGTATATATGGAGCACAGTCAGATGTGTTGGATGGATGCCACGTGGCTATGATCTGTCTGTCTTGAATGCACTATCTACACTATTACAGAATGTTACAAATCTTTTTCATCCACGAAAAACAGCGTGAAAATTAAAACCAAATCAAACCACATACATCAAACAGTGTGACCATGATAGCAGGACACGATTCAATTTGCAAAACAGAGTTAGACATCGTAATCTTCCTACTCTAACATGCATAAACGGTTTGATTATTTGACAATATGGCTGTATCGCATATATGAAGAGTTGAACCAGGCTCTGATACCAATTGAAGGGAGGCAAATCCCTGACCAGTTCGAATTCAAGTCTGCTATACCGATTAAAATCAGTTCCTTATCAAACAAGAACACCATAACCCTACTAGACGAAATTAGGGTTCATACATGCGTCCTAGTAGTTGATGTAGGTCTAAATCACTCCGGATCTTCTCTCATATTCCTGAAGTTCCTACTGGATGCAAGTGCGGGCTTGCTGCTTCTAGAATCCTCTTTGGCCTCCAGACGTATTGCTCTCACTCTCGAATCCCTCCATTTCAGTGTGTATCTGAAGCATACAAATTCGGAAGACTAAGGAAACTTATATAGGCTACAGGAGGGACCTGGAGGAGAAAATATGAATCAGGCTCCTAAATTTATTAGGACTTCTGGTTCCACCCGAACCTAGTTCGAATAAAGTTAATAACAGTTAGTACCACTAAATAATTGTTATTGCACTCATGTCCGTATTCTAAAAGAATAATATTTCGAGCTCCTATTATTAAATGCTTATTATCTCCCCATGTTAAGATTGCAGATATCCGCCGATTAAATTAATTATCGGCTAATTCATTTAATCGACCTCTTTCCAAATTCTTGATCCGTACCACTTAACTTATTTGATATGTCCAGATTACCAAGTAATCTACCTGCAGGGTTTGACATGATCAAAACTTATAAGCTTCATCAAGGGGATATCATCAATCCCATAACCGGTACATGGATTCCTTCGATATATCAATTTACACCATGAACTCAATAGTATCACCCAACCCATCGAGGTTATTGACTCCATATGAATCTCACCCACTTGACTTGTCAAAGAAATAACTACTAAATACATGTGCACATTGACTATCTAAGGATTAAGAGCATAAGTAATCATAATAACCATGAGACGGAACTTGTCTTGTTAAGTCAGTACAAAGAAAATGGTCTAAACTTGGTCTTGTTCAATATACACAAAGTATACTAGCACATTGAGTTGAATCTATATTATGAACTATCCCGTTTCCTGTAGCCAAGACATGCCTACTAAAACAATGTGCTACAATCGTTCCGATGTTTTGTCTAATTCCATCTAGATTGTGAACTCATAACTTTCATTCCAGAAGAACCGAGATAGACTCTACACACCATATCTTATACTATGTGGAATAATATAAAACTATGCATAGTAATAACATAATGCAAAAACACTGCCCAAAACTATTCTCATAAATGTCAAAATTAAATAATCCAATTCAAAAAGCATGGCTTTTAGTATTCAATCCAACAACCCAACCGTTGTATAAGGGTTTGCTAAGGAAGTACAAGGGACCGTTTTGAGTGACGGCCAAGGTCGGCAAGGCTTTGTACCGGGTGGAGTTGCCTCCCAAGTCCAAAATTCATCCGGTATTCCACGTGAGCCAGATGAAGCCTTATCACGAGGATAATGAAGACCCGGACCGTGGGGAGTCGAGGCGAGCACCACCGATGATAGCCACTTCTTTCGAAAAGGAAGTGGACGAGATCTTGAAAGAGCGGACGATCAGTCGCAAGGGCGCGCCGAAGCACAAGGATTACTTCTTCAAGTGGAGGGGCACACCCGTGGAGGAAGGAACGTGGGAAAGCGAGGAGTCGTTGTGGAAATTCCGGGACGAGATCGAGAGATTCTGAACAGATGACGCGACGAGGACGCCCGCATCATTAGGTGGGGGAGAATGTCTTGGGACGCATAATATACTTTATCTTTCGGACTTAGATTTCCCCATGACACCTTTAGCTCAGATGGAGTTAGGATACTTTGGGCCTAGAGGATGTCCTAGCCCACTTAGCCCACTAGTTGGTCCATATTCTCGAAGCTTCCCAAGTTTTATGGATGTAACATTGTGTAAGGGGCTCTAGAATCATCCCTTGTAAATATCTTAGGCTAGAACATGTAGGAAGGTTCTAGGTCAATTGATCCTAGCCGTTAGATCGATAGGTTTCTAGATCTTTCCAAGGATGAATGCCTTGTATAAATAGGGAGGTGCTCATTTGCTCCATCCATCACCCAAGAGTTGTAAGCTCTCTTCATAGCAATACAAGTACTTTCCTTCATAGCTCTTTCGATTGTTCTTATTACGCTAACGTTCAATTGTGGGAAGGCTGACTTATTTGCTTGCAGCGGGAATTAAAAAATACTAAGTGCCGCACATGAAGTTGGAGAAAAGCAGCCCGTGACACCAGACTAAGTTGCACAATGAGAAACACTCTCGAGCGTCATGGTTTCAGCAAAAATCGAACACACGATCTTCTAGGGTAATAAGCCTATTTTAGTTCCTTTCAGATTCTCTGAGTGCCGGATTTATAATGCACAAATTATTTGATGCGAACACCCATCCGGTGAGAATAGCGAGATATCACACCAAAAAGCAATGGATAAATAGTTATGAGACCAGAGTTATTCAGATTAATTGTCCTGTTCCAAGTGTCGGTTATGAACTAATGGCACTTCTCTTTTGCATAGATAAAATGTTGCAGGGAATGAAGTTTAGATTTGATATAGCAATGCGCATCAACCCAAGGAACATCCAAGTTATGAATATAAACACAAATTCACGAAAGCTAAGTAACATATGAGTACCAATATCAGCTGAAGCTACTATCACTTTACCTACAAAACAACGTCGATTTACGAACTGGGAGAGAGACGGAAAGTTTCACATTGCGGTCAAACAAATGCACTCTGTGCCCGACCACGATTGTTGGGTACAACAGGAATTCTAATGAATCCAGAGTCTTCATTTCATTGTTGAGCTTTTTGACTACCAAGTAGTCACTTCTCTTCTCAAGCACTGCAAATTTATCTTCAGTCACAAAAACAGCCGAAATGCCAGTCCCAGATTTCTCTTCACGAGTAATTTTGTTTGCTTCCTTCTTGCCTAAGCCAATTGGAAAATGGTGAAGCTTATAAGATCCCTCGCCACTTTCTGAACTGATCACCACAACAATTTTTGTACAACTGCAAGACATTGCTTTTGGGGCTCGACACAAGTTACTAGAACCTGGTTCTAGGACTTGGACCAGTCGTATGCCTTGCTCAAGTACGAAATCATATGCGTAAAGATAACACCCCCTTAGATAGTACAAGTATTTTTTGTTTGCAGAGAAAATAGGAAACTCTCTTCCGAACTTGAAGACGAGAATGCCACTGCTGTGACCCGCTGCTTGAAGGTTTTTCTTTGGGTGTGAAGAGAGGACCTGTATGCTTTTCATGTCAGAGTGATATGTTTTGATATGAGTTCCCTTCTTCGCATCACAAGCAACTAAGATACTTCCAGAACCAGCAACGATAATCTTTTGCTTAGCATGAAACTGAATAGAGTAGACTTCTACACCACGTATATATACTGGCTTGTTTTCCCATTTGTCTGTACCAAAATAATATTAAAAATGGTATTAGCAATTCCGAAGTCATAAATAGACAAATGAAACCCACAAACTTAGTGTGTCGATTTCTTAAATTGTTTAAGTAGGTTCATAAGAAAACACACCTATTGATATAAGTAATCATATAGTCATCAACAGAAATATAACCGTTGAGTATTTTTTGTTTGAAAGCATGACGTAAGAGAATTGCGACATACGAAAAAGAAAATGAAAGTAAATTTCTTCATAAAAGTAGAGGCGCAGAGTACAATACCATTAGTCCATTGCTATGTTTCAACAGCTCCACTAGCTGATGCCGAGCAAGGGGGAGAGTCGGATGAAATGCAGCAGAAACAACTCCACTGCTGAAGGAGCCACATAGCTCAGAATGACCCGTATAAATGCCGCACAACTCCAAAAATTTATCACACCACTGGCCACGATGATGGTTGATGGGATTATCATTTAAGAGCCTGAAATCCCACACACCAATTGTCTGATCCCTTAAAGCCGACAAAATAAGAGGTTGACTTAGGTGAAAGCTGGCACTCGTCACATCATCCCAGTGTGCGTTCAGTTTATACAAGCACTTGCCGTACAGCAAATCCCATATTCTGATAGTACGATCACGGGATGAACTCAGAATCCAAGGGAACTTGTGATGAAACGCGACTGAGTTTATACGACCTCCGTGGCCATGAAAAGTAATTGTTGACTTTAACTCTTTGTGGTCCCAGATCATTATCTTACCATCGTCACCTGCACAGGCTGCAACCAAAAATGAAATCAAATAAAGAGGTACACATTTGCAAAAAGGTTAGAATGTGGTAGAGGTGCATGTACTGTATAGTGTATACTATTGAAGATTATTAATGGAAACCAGACGGCCATGAAGAAAGACACCATTGTACTGGATATGTAATGTCCCCGTTAAAACTTTCCTCTAGGTTTTGTTATCTTCAAGGTGGATAACATAAGGAATTGATTTTCAGAAACTACTTTCACAGTCATTTTTCTATCTCATCTCATCTCATCTTTACTCAGGAAGATTGTGGATCCACATGTTGGATAAAAGCCCTCATTCAGGAGGTTTAATAATATAATCTGGGAAGCTAAGTTTACTTTAATGTTCACTGTGACGGTCAATGAGATATGCGTTTCTTTCTTTTCCGTATTAGTCTTATCTCCTGACTAGTCTCTTGCGATCTTCATATCCATGGGTGCAAAAAAGGAAATTATAAGACATACAAAATACATAATCATTGTGAATAGGGGAGAAAACAGAATGCACTACCTCCTGAAACAAATAAGGGCCGCGAGTTGTGAAAATGAACATTTCGAACAGGACCCTTATGTGCTGCTGTAAATGTGTGTTGAAGAGACCGCATGTCATAGTCCCACAGCTCGATGTCACCATTTTCTAGGCCTGCAAGGATCCACGAAGTGAAAACTCAGGCCCCAGACTCTGTTGGTGCTACAGCCGAACAACTCCTTCATTATTCAAGCCAAAACTTGAACTCTGTTGCATATAATAAACTCATAATGTTAGAGCAAACAAATGGCACGTCTTGCCTCCAACTAAAAATCTATTAGAATGTATAAGAAAACTCTAAACCGAAGAAAATTTGATTTGAGTTGCTTCACCATTTTGTTTCCAGAGCATATAACAAAACATATAAAGATTCACTTTTACTTCAAAGAAACAATCATACTTCATTATTACATGTATCTAGTAACTAGAAAGGAAGTTGGGTGTATCCAATTTTTTTGAGCTTGAATCTCATTACCATAGAAGCCTTTTATGCCCTCACAAGCTCAACGATTACATGCTGCCAAGGCGATCAAGACGGTCTTCGAGTAGACTTAATTGTATAGGACAATAATGTAATTTAGTTAGAATTATTATTTGACTTAGTAGTCTCTAAGCCATCGTGTATTAGCTTTCAATTCATTCAATTCAATAAAATCTTTACTTCTACATGGTATTAGAGCGGGTTCCTTACCCTCGCTCCTGATTTTTCTTTTCTCACGAGGATCGACCTTACGTCGTTCCCTCTTTCTCCTCGCCGCTCGACGCCTTCTGCTTCAGTTCCCCACCTGTCTCTCATTGTTCCCTGTGCTTCGATTCGTCGTTGGCTGTTTACTGATCGACGCCTACTGCGCCGCCAGAATCTCCGAAGTCCATCCAGGCACGGTCAGCGATCCTATGTGGTCCAGGTCGCAAAGTATAGAACAGAATATTGTATTGAATAATAATATTGCCAGATTACATATGTTTATATATTATACTGAGAAGCTACTAGATGCTAGGTCAAAACTAATTGCTTATTTAGTCCCTATAGTTCCTATACGCCCCCGCAAGATGGAGGGTCGTGACGAGACTCCAATCTTGGTCTTCAATGTAGCGCGGAAGAGCAAAGTGGTATTGGTATGGTTATCGGCGCCATCGTTTTTCCGATTAAGAGGGAACGATCTTCGATCCTCTTCGGTAGCGGACGACAACCATGCAGGGGTTTTGCTTTTTCCAACGCCGATTTTGGATACGACAACTAGAAACTAGGATTTATTGAATAGAAAAAGAAAAGCAGAAGGGAGGCACTGCTTGGATCAACGGCGAGGCATCTGTTGGGTCTAAACCTGGACGAGCCCGGAACGGAGGTCACCGAATGGAGGGAACGAGAGATCGATCCTCTTGAGTGGTAACGGTTCCGGTGTCCGACTGGTAAAAACGCTGTAGAAGCTGAGAGAAGCCCTACTGGAAAACGGCTCGAATGGAGCCACACAGAAGCCTGCTGGTAGGTTGGCTCGGTTGGAGAATATCTGGAACAGCTGAGGCGACGCGAGACTGGTGACGCAGTGGCGACGAACCAGTGTGAAGTTGCCGCCGATTGAGGGAACGACCTGGTCGATCCTCTGGAACGGCGGAGAACCTGTAAGCAGCTATAGACGTTGCTGGCAGCTGGAGGATGGTCCTCGTGCGTTGTGGGGTCGCCGACTGAGGCGGCAGTGATGAAGGCTGACTGTGAGGAAGCCAGATCTGTGACGGGAAGAGCTTTGTTTTCTTTTTCTTTTTTTGGTTACTGTCGACGTTCTGGACGAAGACGAAGAAAAAAATAAAATATTTGAAATAGGGAAACACTCCACGAGAACGGAGAACAGCTGAAGCGGCTCAAAGTCAAGAATAGGAGCAAACTATGAGGTTGAAGGAAAAAAAAACAATTCCAGCGGGCAGCTCGTGGTGGTGCCGCCCGCCAGAGGCGGAAGCAATTAGGTCACCAAGAGCGTAGCCGCTCTGATACCATATAGAACAGAATATTGTATTGAATAATAATACTGCCAGATTACATGTGTTTATATATAATACTGAGAAGCTACTAGAAGCTAGGTCAAAACTAATTGCTTATTTAGTCCCTATAGTTCCTATACAAAGTTCACCGGCTCTATCCTGTTGTTCCGATCGCCCATCCGTTCACATCAACGGCGGCATCGAATGCCGCTTGGTTCATCTTCATTGCTCAATCTTATTCCTTATAGTCTCTGCCCCGCGTCCCCTGCTTTACCGCCCTCCTCGCCGTTAGTCATCAATTGATTTCGTCCGGCTTCGCCAACTCCACCGAACAGTTCACTCCCAACATCGCAGAGCTGGAGGTATCACTTTTTTTTTCAATCAGAGAAAAGCAGCGCTGTAGCAGCGTGTTTGATTTTGCAAAAAAAAAAAAAGGAACAAAAACAAAAAGCTGTTGAGCTTTCTTCTGCTCCACAGAGTTTGGTTGTTTAGGGAGTAACATTCTAGTTCCTTAATCTGGTGATTGGCAGTAAGAAAGGAACCATGTCATCAAATTTAATAATTGTGGACCAATTATTGGTGTATTAACTTGTGTTCTTTGGTTATCATGGCGCCTAACAAAGCACAACAGTATCAGCCGCTCCAGTTTTCGCCATAGTGGAACTCGCCTACCCACACCTCAGGTTGGCACACCAATATAAAGTAACCTAGTCCGTTTCAGGGTTTCTGTCAGGGTTACGGTGAGCAGGGTCACACGATTCGACAGTGTTCTCAGTTTGGCTGGATGCTTCAGCAGTATATTCAACGAATCCTCGTCCGACAGGCTATAGCCCCGGCTCTCCTAGTCCAGCCTATTATGCGCCTCACACACCCCGGACTCCGCGTGCACATGTGGCCACGACACCCTTAGGGGGGCAACCAACACCAACTTGGCTGCTTGACAGTGGTGCCACTCACCATATTATGGCTGACCTGGCCAATTTCTCGCTTCATCAGCCCTATGCGCGTGGAGATGACGTCATGATCAGTGATGGCACAAGTCTGCCTATCACTCACACTGGTTCGCTATCTTTATCCTCCTTCTCCCATATTTTTAAACTTGATCATGTTTTATGTGTTCCGACCATTAGGAAAATACCTTATTTCAGTATCTCAGCTTTGGACTTTTAACAATCTTTTAGGTGAATTCTCATCTGTTGGTTTTTTCCAGAAGGATCGAACTACGGGGGTGCCCATTCTGACTGGTCCGCTTAAAGATGGAGTCTATGAGTGGCCAGCTTGCACTCCATTGCTGGCTCTCGTCACTGAGTCTCGTCCATCCTTTCACTCATGGCATAGTCGTCTTGGTCATCCAGCAGGGCCTGTCTACCGGCAGGTAGTTTCAAATTTTTCTCTTCCCTTTAGTAGCACCATAGAGTCTGAATCTTGTAGTGCATGTCAATGCACAAAGAGTCATAAAATCTCTTTTCATAATTCTAGTATTAAATCTTCTAGCCCCCTTGAAGTCATTTTCTCAGATGTTTGGACCTCTCCTGTTGCGTCTCATGATGGTTTTAAATATTATGTCATTTTTGTTGATCCTTTCTCTAAGTATATCTGGCTCTACACCATGCAATGAAAATCGCAATTACATGACATATTTGTCCGCTTTTCGTGCAGTAGTGGAGAAAATTTTCTCTTTTCCTATCAAGAAACTTTATTCAGACGATGGTGGTGGGGGGGGGGAATACATTGGTCTTTTTGGGTATCTCAGTCTTCATGGTATTTCTCATGTTACCTCTCCTCCTCATACCCGTGAGCACAATGGGTATTCAAAACGCCGTCATCGTCACATCGTCGAGACTGGCCTCGCTTTACTTCATCATGCCTCTGTTCCTCTTCAGTATTGACCCTATGTGTTCACCACTGCGGTCTACTTATCAGCCGACTTCCTACGCGAAATTTCAACTTTCGTTTCCCGTTTGAAGTCATCTTTCACCAGCATCCCGACTACACCAAACTTCGAGTTTTTGGCTATCTCTGTTAACCTTATCTCCGTCCTTACACCTCACATAAGCTAGAATATCGGTCCACTCCCTGTGTATTTTTTGGGTATTCTCTCACTCAGAGTGCCGATCTATGTCTCGATGTTACCTCTCATCGTCTTTATGTCTCTTGTCATGTTCAGTTTGATGAGTCGACTTTTCCGTTTGTCACTTCATCCTCTGAGTCCTCCCAACAGTCTGATGATCCCATCTCCCTGTGGTTCTCTACCAACACTAGCATCCTTAGTCACTACACCTTCAGCACCACCACCACCACCCATTGATATATATGCTCATCATCAATACTCTGGCCAACACTTTGTTCGTCGTTCTAGTGTCTCATCTGTAACCCCATTCTGCTCCCCCTCTGCCTGCCACCTCCCATTCTATGGTCACAAGGTAACAAGATGGCACTCTTCATGGCAACCCTAGATACACCTTCAATGCTACCCTTTCCACCACTGATAAAGATAGCGAACCAACTTATGTCAATGAGGCTCTTAGGCACCCACATTGGAGAGTTGCTATGGCAGCAGAGTTAGATGCCCTGGTTCAGAATAATACATGGGATCTCGTTTTATCAACTCGTTCTACTAATTTTGTTGGATGCAGGTGGGTGTTTCGCATCAAGCGAAAGCCTAATGGTTCTATTGTCATATACAAGGCACGTTTGGTTGCCAAAGGATTTCATCAGCGACATGGCATTAACTATCATGACACCTTCAGTCCAGGGGTCAAGCCTTCCACATTTCGTTTGGTTCCATCTATTTCCATCTCTCAGCGATGGCCCATCAAGCAGTTGGATGTCAACAATGCTTTCCTTCAGGGTTCTCTCGCTGAGCAGGTGTCTACACGCAGCAGCCCCCTGGATTTATAGATCAGGATCGTCCCCATCATGTTTGTTGCCTCAACAAGGCGATCTACGGCCTCAATCAGGCTCCCAAGAGCAAGGTACGCAGAACTCCGATAGTTTCTCCTTCACCAGGGTTTTGTTAACTCTCGTTCTGACATATCATTGTTCATCTACCGTCACTCAGGCGCCATCCGGTATATGCTCGTTTATGTGGATGATATTGTTATTACTGGATCTGATGCATCGTCTGTTCAGCAGTGCATCTTGGATCACTCTCGTAGATTCTCATTGAAAGATCTTGGTGATTTATCTTATTTCCTTTTGGCTGAGGTTTTACAGCATCCGCATGGTTTTCTCCTATCGCAGCATAAGTACACACTTGATCTTCTTCACCGTCTTGGCATGTCTTCTGCCAACCCGGTTTAGACGCCTATGGATACCTCTACTGATCTTACGATTAACAGTGGAACAACTCTCTCAAATTCCAAGGAATATCGGATGGCTGTTGGAAGCCTTCAATATCTCTCCCTCACTCGTCCTGATATCTCCTTTGCTGTTAATCATCTATCTCAGTTCATGCACAAGCCTACTACAACTCATTGGAATGCGGTCAAACGTGTTCTACGATACCTACATGGGACATGTGATCTTGGTTTGGTGCTTCGTCGTGGTCCTCATACCCTCTATGCGTTTTCTGATGCCGACTGGGCATGAGACAAGGATAACTATACCTCCACCTCTGGTTACTTGGTCTATCTTGGTGGCTCTCCCATCTCATGGAGCTCCAATAAACAACGCACGGTTGCTCCATCCTCTACTGAGGCTGAGTATCGGGCAATTGTTGGTGCTTCCGCTGAGATACGTTGGCTTTGCTCTCTTCTTGCCGAGCTTGGAGGTCCGGGCACCAACTATGTCTGCTCCAATTCAGTATTTCACTCTCTTATGAAGCATGTTTCCCTTGATTTTCACTTTGTTCGTGAACAAATTCACGTTGGTCTTTTTCGTGTGTCTCTTGTTTCGTCTGCTGATCAGCTAGCTGATTGTCTCACGAAGCCCCTCTTGAGATGGCCTTTTCTTCTTTTGCGGTCCAAGCTTGGAGTCTCTCCTAGACCCTCCATCTTGTGGGGGCGTATAAGACAATAATGTAATTTAGTTAGAATTATTATTTTCCTTAGTAATCCCTAAGACAGATTACTTAAAACTACCGTGTATTAGCTTTAAATTCACTCAATACAATCTTTACTTCTACAAATTGTAGTACATGACAGTCCCTATATATATATATTTAATTATTAATGCCTCGCCTTGAATGCCATTCTGTCATTTATCATAATCAAAGCTTACTACTACTGTCTAACCTATCCACATTCTCACTTTATGTCGATCAATAGTTAGGCCTCGTTTGGGTAGCGGATAAGATACAACGGATATGGTTTATGCTGGGATACGAGGTAGGACATTTATGATGTCGGATAAGGCCATATATGATATGTTGGCTTACTGTGTTTGGGTGCTGCAGGATATGAGGCATGATAAGAAGCAGGAAATGAATTACCATGTTTGGGTGGTGCATGATAAGAAGCAGGATATGTTCCAAATGACTATAATACCCTCACTGCGGTGATTCTGTACAAATACTTGAATTGTAAATTGATGTCTGAATTGTATGAAATGTTTGTAAATAACAATATAATGTTCCGCCAATCCAATCTTTAAACATTGTTTTGACTAACTCGCCCCTTATTTGTTGCTGTCATAGTTTTTGAGTACGATGTTCTTGGTTGGTGTTCATGTTCTTGGTGTTCAATGTCACAACAACTATTTCGCCCAGATCACTAATCCAATTATTTATCTTCAACCTCAACAAAGCTCGAATCTTTGTCTGGTTTTGATGGAAGGTGAGGGTTTGGTTATGAGCATGAATCATAGAAGGTGGGGGAGGACGAAGGTAATCTCTTACACGTTAGAGTAATGCTATATGCCTCCAATAAATTATCCCAAAAACCATCCCAACTTGGTCACATCGGCGAAATGATCCTACATTCAAGAAAGAAAATATTTAATTCTTACTAGTGGTAGGAGCCTTTGGCTGTTATGGCCAATTTGGGATGATTTGGGACACAGTGCGATCTTCTTTTCCTTCTTTTCAATTTTTTTCGAAGTTCTTGGGGAGTTTGTACGAGCTCCACAAGGAAATCGCGTGCTCCACCTTGATCGCGAAATCCTAGCTATGAATTTCACGGATTGTGAAACCCTCTCTCTTAAGCTCCACCTTGATCTTGGAAAACCGATCACCTATGTTCTGATACTAGTTTTTTATGACATGGGTATCTCAAGCTAAGACGATGTAAACACGATGAACAAGAACACCCGATGTAACGTGGTTCACTAGCAATGAACTAGCTATCTCCACAACCAAAATACCCGATTGTATTGAGAGAAACACACCTGAACGATTTGCACACACACTAAGAAAAAACATTTAAGCTCTCAGCTCACCGATCACGATGTATGTATTTTGCTGTGTTACTCTTTCAACCTTTTATACACATGCCTTGGGGGCGGTGGAATTTCCAGCCCACACCACTACCTCAAGTTTATTTCCAAAAGTCAGTGCATTTGACTTCCTTGCCAGACTCAAAATTCAATACATACTAAGGGCATCTTACACAGTTGATTTAAAATTTTACACCAAATCCTATATTTGGTGTAAAAAAATGGTTTGGCCTCCCACAGTTAACCCTCAAAAACACCATTTCACCATTTTTGGTGGAAAATAGCACTTTTGGCCTCCCACAATTTTCACCAATTTTTACTTCGCATAGTTATTTCACCATTTCATCAAATTTAGAGAATGGTATTTTAGGCCTCCCACATTAAACCATCAAATTTATCACCAAATCATGAATTCCATATCTATCAAAATAAAAATAAAAGAATTACCAAACAATATTACACAAAATTGCAAAATGATTAAATAACACTTCAAAAAAATTAACATGCACAAGAATTACAACAAAATGAACAAGATACCATGATTATGACAAACGATTTGAGTAATCTTACACCAAGAAGCTTAAAATTTTGGACTCGCAAGAAACATGCACTTTCTGAGGACGATAACATGTCTAGAGTATCACGGAACTTAAACTTTGGTGCATGGGCGAGGGGAGGAAGTAATGATGAATCGTATGTCACAAAACCTCCTAGCAATAATGATCAGATGTATGCTAGACCAGATGCAAGTTTTCAGCTACCAAAACGAGGATTTCCTCCAGATTGGCACGCAAACATGGCGCATTCCATTATTATTGTAAGATCAGGTTTTGCAAGGCTTGGAATAGGTTAGATATTTCAAGGCCTTGAACCACCTTTGAAAGCCTTAAATCATTTCTCTGAGGCTTGAAAATAGTTCTTGAAACTTGATTCAAAGTCTTGAAACTGCTTAACCTGTTTGACATTCTCAGGAGGATTTTTTTGCAAACTCTCTGAGTTGATTCCCTCTCTATCTTTCACTTGTTTGATTAACTGTTATTAGATGATGAAAGACAAATTATTCTAACACATTTGAACATAGAATATCATCTGTTTGACTTTGATATTGCAGGAAATTTTATTTCCAAGTTTTGCAGGATTGTTTCCTAAACTGAACTTACGCAGATTCGGAAACAGTTGGACACTTTGATCCTGTGATCAATCAGACTTGGATGGCAGCTTCGCAAGTTGTTTAAACGAAAGATCACAAAAAAAATCTCTGAAAATTGTGATCATCCAACCGTTGGAGAAGATGTTAAAGAAGTCAAAATCTGTTTCCTACAAAATAGGAAGTTTGTTGCTGAAAATCTGGGAAGATTTGCAGATCTATTTGAAGTATAATAGTAGCTCACTTTGAAACAACAAGAGACGATACTCAACGGGCAAAAGTGAGAGACAGATTCTGGATTGACAAAACATCAAAGAAGAACATCAAACTCACAATACATTCCACAGAAGTTCACTGCATTCTTCACTGCAGTCTTCTATTCTAAGTGTACTTCTGTATTGTACTCCATTGGTAGATCATTACTGTATTATCTCTATATTCTTTCTCAAGGATTGTTCAAAGTGAACAATAGAGAATTCTTAGTTAATCAGTTAGCTAGAGCAGGTACTGGACAGTTTAGGGAAAACCACAAGCTGTAACAGAGTAAGGGAGTTCTCTGTGCTTGAATTCTAGGGCTTAGCTTTTGATTTATAAGAATTGTGTTGAAAATCCTGCAGGGATCTAATCCCTGAGGTAGAGACGTAGGTCCAAGTGGACTGTACTCTATAAATCACTTGTCTCTTGCATTTACAGTTCATTCTTTTTCATAGTATTTGCAGCACACAAAACTATCTGTTTTTCAAGGGTTTGAACTTGTTTTCAAGGCCTTGAAAAAGACTTACTTTCTTTATACAAACTGCATCTCTTCCAAGGGATTGAACTTGTTTTCAAGGCCTTTACCTTCACTCTTTTCACAAGTTTTCATCTTCCTATTAAGTTTTGCAAAAAGTTGGCATACTCTATTCAACCCCCCCCCCCTTCTAGAGTATTTAGCTGCATTAACACCAGCACACTCACACTTTCAATTTATATCAGAGCTTGTATCACTATATAGATTTAACCATTTGGTGATCATGAGTACTGCAGGTGACGCTGGTTTCTCACAGGGAAGTGTTGCTAACAGACCTCCTCTATTCTGTGGAGAAAATTTTGCGCACTGGAAAGATTCGATGAAAATGTTCATCATTGATCAAGACATGGAGCTTTGGACCATTATACTGAACGGACCTCAAACTTTCTACATAAAGAAAGATGGGATTAGAACTCCCAAATCTGAAGACTTACTCTCCTCTTCTGAACTTGAGCAATACTCTCAGAATTACAAAGCTATTAACATCTTTTATTGTTCTTTGAGTACAAATGAATTCAATAGGATTTCAGGCTGCACTACTGCCAAAGAAATCTGGGATAAACTTGTGGTTACTTTTGAAGGAACCAGTCAAGTGAAGCAAACCAAGATCAACATCTATCTCAGGCAATATGAGCTGTTTCAGATGAATGCAGATGAGTCCATCAGAGACATGTTCAAGAGGTTCACAGAGATTGTCAACAACCTTGATTCACTGGGAAAACATTTTTCCAATGAAGAAAAGGTAAGGAAGAGTCTAAGAAGTATTCCAAAGACCACAACAATTGAATAAGCTCAGAATCTCTCAACTCTTCAACTTGATGACCTACAAGGGAAGCTTCTGACACATGAAATATCTATGAATGAAGTTGATGGAGAGCTACCAGAAATTATCAAAAACTTAGCTCTCAAATCCAAGGAAAATGAGAGAAACCAAAGCCTTGAAACTGAGGATGGTGATGATGAAGATCCAATTTCCTTAATCTCCAAAGCCTTGACAAGGATTCTCAAAATGAAGAAAAACTTTGGTAACAGAGACTTCAACAGATTAAGGCATTAGACCATCCAGTAGCAAGGACTACTAGAGTAAATCTTCTTTACAAAATAAATCAAAAGTTATGAACTGCTTTGAATGTGGTGATGTAGGACATTTGATAAGAGATTATCCACACAAGAAAAGCAAGAGATTTCAGATGAAAGACCATGACAGAAGAAAGAAAGCTATGATAGCTTCATGGAGTGATTAAGATAGATCTAGTGAATCTGAATCTGAAGAAGAACATGCCAACCTATGCTTCATGGCCAAACATGATGAAAGTTCAGAGAAGAACATTGAGGTAATGGTAAACTGTCTGATTTCAAAACCAAAAGAAGCTCTTTCAGAATATCTCAAAACAATGCTTTTAAGTGAGGAAGATTATCTGAAAGAGATCATACTTTTGAAAGAAAAAATTCATGAGCAAGCAAAAGAAAACTTACAACTTGTTTGTCTAAATCAGAATCTTGAAATCTCTCAGAAGAAAACTGACTGTGATTTCAAGGCCTTGAAAACCAGTTTCAAAGCCTTGAAAACACAAGTCAAGGAAGTAGTCACTGAAAACTCTTTAATCAGTAACAGCCTTGTCAATCTAAGACATCAGTTTGATGAATTAGATAAACAAAAGATTACTCTTACTGGGAAACTTCAAGAATCTGAATTGGTCAAAGTCAAGCTTGCTGTATCAGAACACAAGTTGAACTTGATTCTTGGAGGAAGTTCACAGTCAGTTCACAAAGCTGGTATTGGATTCAATTTCCCAAGGAAAAATAATACAAGATTTTTGAAAGATGGAAACAAAACTTCTCCTAAATGTCATTACTGCTGTATAACTGGTCATGTTAAGATGACTTGTTCTTTCAGAAGAAGAGACCCTCACATAATGAGGAGCACATTTCCTTTTCAACTCAAAGGACAAGTTAAGCAGATTTGGGTTCCTAACGAGGTTAGACCACCTAACATGGTTGATCCTGAATATGAATCCAAATTCCACACTTGGTCTAACAGCTGGGTAAGGCAGTGATTGGTGTTTGCAGGCTGTCACCAACATCAAAGAACATAAGTGGTTTATGGACGGTCGTTGCTCAAGACACTGAGTGGAAAGAGATCTCTATTCTCAGATTTGAAAGAGAAATATGAAGGTTCAATTACACTTGGTGAAAAAGTAAAATGCAATATTCTTGGTATCGGTAAAGTTGGTACAAATTATGAAAACTCTATTTCTGATGTGCATTTAGTTGAAGGTTTGAAATTTAACTTGCTTAGTGTATCTCAGCTTTGTGACAATGGCAACAAAGTTATCTTTGATAAAGAGAAGTGTGTGGTGCAAAATGAGAAATCAAGAGATTGCATTCTCACAGCCTCTACATCAAACAATGTTTATACTTTTCATACTAACAAAGTTGCAGGTGAAAGTTTGAAGTGTCTCAAGGCCTTGAAAGAGGATTCAAAGATTTGGCACATGAAGCTTAGTAATATAAGTTTGCACACTTTCAACAAGTTGATTTCCAAAGACTTGGTAAGAGGATTGCCACCCATTAAGTTCTAAGAAGATGAATTGTGCAAAGCCTGTGCTCAAGGAAAACAGACCAGAAGTTCCTTCAGGCCAAAGAAGTTTGTAAGTACAACTAGACCCATTGAACTGCTTCATATGGATCTCTATGGTCCTATGAGAACTCCTACTCCAAAAGGTAAAAGGTATATGCTAGTTGTTGTAGATGATTTTTCTAGATATACTTGGGTTATGTTTCTCAAAGAAAAATCTGAAGCACTCTCTGAATTTTCAAAGCTTTGCAGAGAACTTCAAACCATGAAAAACCTACTGTAGCTTCAATTAGAAGTGATCTTGGTAGAGAATTTGATCAATTAGAATTTGATTTGTTCTGTGATAAGCATGGTATTACTCACAAATTTTCTGCTCTAAGAACTCCTCAACAGAATGGTGTTTTTGAAAGAAAGAACAAGACTCTTGAAGATATGTCAAGGACAATGCTTCTTGAGAACAAGCTGCCAAAACATTATTGGGCAGAAGCCGTGAATACAACAAACTATATACTGAACAGGTGCTTGATCAGACCTATTCTGAAGAAGACTCCCTATGAACTATTTCAAAGGAGGAAGCCAAAAATTTCATACTTCAGGCCCTTTGGATGTACTTGTTTTATCCACAACAATAGAAAAGACAATCTTGGTAAGTTTGATGCAAGAAGTGATGAAGGTATATTTCTTGGTTACTCTCAGAATAGAAAAGCTTATAGATTTTACAATAAAAGAACCATACTGGTTGAATAGAGCATTCATGTAATTTTAATGAAAGCTTTGATGGTTCTTTGAGTGAAAGTTTTGCAGACTTGAATTTGAACAAGCATGAATCAGAGGAAGAGACTGAGAATCCACTGGGATTCAAGAAAGGCTCAGAAGAAAACAAAAGACATTTTCAAGATCTTGAAAATGGTGCTTAAGGCCTTGAAAATAAGCCTCAAAACCTTGAAAAAGATGATCAGAATGATACAAGTTACAAAGCCACTACTTCAAGACCAGAGAAGATCTATGGAGAACCTGAACCATGGTCTCCAAGAAAGAGATTCAAATATCTCTCATCTCATCTAGTTGACCTTATCATCTCAGATCCAACCACTGGTACACATACTAGATCACAGTTGAAGAACTTATGTGCTTTTAATGCTTTTATCTCTCTTGTAGAATCAAAAACTGTGAAAGAAGCTTTACAAGAAGCAGACTGGATCATTTCTATGCAAAGTGAACTCAATGAGTTTGATAGGAATAAGGTTTGGAACTTGGTTCCTCCACCTACAAACCAGTCTGTCATTGGTACCAGCTGGGTATTCAGAAATAAGTTGGATGAAAGTCGCAAAGTGATCAGAAACAAAGCAAGGTTAGTTACTCAAGGTTACAACCAAGAAGAAGGTATTGATTATGAGGAAACTTTTTCTCCAGTTGCCAGGTTAAAAGCATTTAGAATTTTGCTTGCATTTGCATCTCACAAGAACATGAAATTATTTCAAAAGGATGTGAAGTGTGCTTTTTTGAATGGCTATTAACAAGAAGAAGTGTATGTAGCACAGCCTCCTGGTTTTGAAAATGACAAGTTTCCAGATCATGTTTACAAAATTGACAAAGCTCTCTGTGGTTTGAAACAAGCTCCAAGATCTTGGTATGAAAGACTGTCAAAGTTTTTTCTTGAAAATGATTTCAAAATTTAGTAGACAAGACTCTTTTCATAAAGACTCATGAGAAAGACTTGCTTGTAGTTCAGATATATGTTGATGATATCTTGTTTGGAGCTACTAATGATCAATTGTGCAGAGAATTCTCAAGTCTTATGAGCAGGGAATTTAAAATGAGCATGATGGGAGAACTGAACTTCTTCCTAGGTCTTCAAATACATCAATTGAAGAAGGGCATCTTTCTGCATCAAAGCAAGTACACAAGAGACTTACTAAAAAAATAAAGCATGGCTCAATGTAAGGAAGCCAAGACACCTATGAGTTCTACACTGTCCTTAGACAAGGATGAATCTGGTAAGAGTGTCAATGTAAAAGAGTATAGAGGTATGATTGGATCATTAGTAATCTCACGGCAAGAAGACCAGATATTATGTTTAGTGTATGCATGTGTGCTAGATTTCTAGCTGATCCAAAAGAATCACACTTAACTGCTGTGAAGAGAATATTCAGATATCTCAAAGGTACCAAAGACTTAGGGCTTTGGTATCGAAGACATTCCAACTTCTCATTGCTTGGATTTTCAGATGATGACTTTGTAGGTTACAAAGTTGATAGGAAAAGTACTTCAGGAACTTGCCAATTTATTGGATCATCCTTGATCAGTTGGCATTCCAAGAAACAGAATTCAGCTGCTCTATCAACAGCTGAAGCTGAATATATAACTGCATGAGCATGTTGCTCACAAGTACTATGGATTTCTCAACAGCTAAGAGACCTTGGATTTGATTTCAGGAGCATACCTATCAAGTGTGATAACACTAGTGCAATTTCAATTACAAAGAATCCAGTGCAACATTCAAGAACCAAGCACATTGATCTCAGACACCATTTCATCAGAGATCATGCTGAGAAAGGTGATATTGTTCTTGAATTTGTTGCTACTAATATGAAAATTGCAGATATCTTCACTAAACCATTAACATAAGAAAGATTCTTAGCTCTAAGATTGGAATTGAGAATTCAAAATAAAGATGCATTGGTTTAGGGGGAGCATCAGGTAAGTTGTATATACTTTCAAAGTTTTGAACTGATTTTCAAAGCTTTGAAAATAATTTCAAAGCCTTGATCTTTATCTGTTGCAGTGTTATAGTTTTCAAGACCTTGAAAACCTTTTCAAAGCCTTGAAAATGAGTATGCTACACTGATAGTCAATAATCTTGGATCATTTTGTGTTGGGTGATATATCCGTAGATATTTGCCTAATATAGCCCCTACCTTTTTGAAATTCTTTTTAGCCAACTATAGTAGTTCAATATTTATTTTCCAACGAACTAAAAGATTTGAATTTTCTCTGATTATTTTAAATCTTTTCAAGACCAGAGAGATACTGGTTTCCTTTTGAAACTCAAATTCTTTAAGTATTTATCTTCTTCTCTTCTCCTTCACTCCGTATCATTCCACCTCTCTCTATTCTTCTCCCTAACTCTAATGAGCACAAGGAGAGCCTCAGACATAATCAAGATGTCTGGAGGATCGAAACCTGCTTCAGAAAAGAAAAGAAAAGAAGCAGTGGATGAAGTTCAAGAAGTCAGAGGAGACTCTAGCTCTAGAACTCCCAGTGCAGAGGCAGTTCCAGATCTTCCTCCACCCAAGAAGAAAGTCAAGAAGGTTACAACTTCCTCCTCAGAAACGAAGAAGAAGGAGAAAGCTGTTACAGATAAGCAACCTGATAAAGAGTCCACTAGTTCAAAGAAGCTGAAGAAGAAAGCAACTCAAGCAGAAAAAGGTAAAGGAAAGGTGACAGAAGAACATCCAGAAGCTCACTTGAAGAAGGCCTTGCAGATCTATTCAAAGGCCTCAACAAAGAACACAAATCCTAATGAGACTTGGTTTGTCTCAAGCATCTCTAAAGGTCAGTGGTTAGATGGTTTTGCTTCTAGATCTGTTGGTTTCTGTAGTATGATCAATATGCATATGGTGGAACACATGAAACTTAAGTGCATCTCTATGTTGAAGAAAATTTCTCTGTGTGTCATGTTTAATCTTAAAGAGTTAGCATATCCTAGACTCACCAGACTCTTCTACCTTAATTTGACACAAGTTAAGAGATCTGCACACTTGGTGATCAAATCTAGAGTTGCTGGGATAGAAATTGAGATGGACCACTCTGAATTTGCCAATGTGCTAGGCTGTCCAAAGAGACATGACACTAGCAACCATCCACCAAAGTCAGAAACCCTGATGCTAGCTAAAGATGAGTTCTTTCTTCCAAACATCTCCTCCTCAGCCAAACAGTTAACACATTCTGTGTTGAATGTTGAAGCCAAGGTCCTTCATACCATTCTGATTAGGTGTATTTTTCCCAGAGAGCACTCTAGAGAATTAGAAACTGAGAGGATACTGCACATTATGTATCTGGTTATGCATGGGTATGAGATTGGTCTTCCCAAACTAGTGATTGAACATATGCTCTTTAGCCTTACCAGTCAAAGAAAACACCATCTACCCTATGCTAATCTCATCATTTTGTTCTTTGAACACTTAGAGATTCCAACTAGTAAAGAGGAATCAGTTACTTCTGGTTTTGGAATGCTTAATGAGAAAGCTTTTGAGAAGGTTGGAGTGGTAAAGACTAAGGCAAAAAACTGGAAGTTATACTCAGACTTGACAGAAGAAGAATTGGGTGCAAAGAAGTTTCTTAAGCCCAAGACCTTGACTCCCACTTCTAGTCAGACTTCACAGGCTACAAACAATCAGAGAATTGATGGTATGGAATTGGATTTGGAGGACATCAAAGTAACTGTTTATGGACTTAAATCTAATATGGGGCAATTCAAGTACATGGTGGAAAGCATCTTCAGAAGCATGACTTTGCTTGATGTTCCTGAGGATGATGAAGGTCCAAATAAAGGAGAATATGACAAAGATCTGCCTAGTGAACATTCAAACTAGGAAGAAGTTGCTCCAGTCTCAGATAAAGTAAAGTAGGTGGCAGAACAAGCTTCACAGGAAGGAGATGAAGTCAATAGTCCTGACTTAGATGATCTGCTGATTACCTTGAAGAAAAAGAATAAATCTCCAAAGGCTTCTACAAAGGAAAAGACTGAAGAAGTAACTGTTGTTGGTGAGAATGAAGAGGAACATGAAGTGCAGGGCAAGACTCATGCTGAAGATAGTGAGAAAGAGGAAGGAGATCAAGATGGAGATGAAGATCCAACCCCTTAATCTTTCCTACTCTTTCTTCCCCATTCTCTCTTCTTAAAATTTATTTCTTTAAGTTTTCAAAATTTTTCAGAAACTTGATCAAACATCTTCTATCTTTTTGATGAAAGTCAAAAAGGGGGAGAAAATTCTAGGTTTTTAGTTTTTATTCTAAGGTGTTATTTGCTTCTTGCTGAACTGTTTACTTTCTGTTGGTAATATGAATAAATTGGACCTTTTTGGATTTACTGTTTTATTATAAACTGTGAACTAACCAGTATCTTTTGCAGAAACTAAGGATCAAACAGAATTTGGTTTTGTCTTTCATCAAGGGGGAGATTGTAAGATCAGGTTGTGCAAGGCTTGGAATAGTTTAGCTATTTCAAGGCCTTGAACCAGCTTTCAAAGCCTTGAATCAGTTCTCAGAGGCTTGAACATAGTTTAGCTATTTTCAAGGCCTGGAAACATGATTCAAATCCTTGAAAATGCTCAACCTGTGTGAACATTCTCAGGGGGAGTTTTCTGCAAACTCTCTGAGTTGATTCCCTCTCTATCTTTCACTTGTTTGATTCACTGTTATTAGATGATGAAAGAAAAATTATTCTAACACATTTGAACATAGAATATCATCTGTTTGACTTTGGTATTGCAGGAAATTTTATTTCCAAGTTTTGCAGGATTGTTTCCTAAACTGAACTTATGCATATTCGGAAACAGTTGGACACTTTGATCCTGTGATCAATCAGACTTGGATGACAGCTTCTCAAGTTGTTTAAACGAAAAATCACAAAAAAAATCTCTGAAGATTGTGATCATCCAACCGTTGGAGAAGATGTTAAAGAAGTTAAAATCTGTTTCCTACAAAATAGGAAGTTTGTTGCTGAAAATCTGGGAAGATTTGCAGATCTATTTGAAGTATAATAGGAGCTCACTTTGAAAAAACAAGAGACGATACTAACCGGACAAAAGTGAGAGACAGATTCTGGATTGACAAAACATCGAAGAAGAACATCAAACTCACAATCCATTCCGGAGAAGTTCACTGCATTCTTCACTGCAGTCTTCTATTCTAAGTGTACTTCTGTATTGTACTCCATTGGTAGATCATTTCTGTATTATCTCTATATTCTTTCTCAATGATTGTTCAAGGTGAACAATAGAAGATTCTTAGTTAATCAGTTAGCTAGAGCAGTTACTAGACAGGTTAGGGAAAACCACAAGCTGTAACAGAGTAAGGGAATTCTCTGTGCTTGAGTTATAGGGCTTAGCTATTGATTAATAAGAATTGTGTTGAAAATCCTGCAGGGATCTAATTCCCTGAGGTATAGACGTAGGTCCAAGTGGACTGAACTCTATAAATCACTTGTCTCTTGCATTTACAGTTCCTTCTTTTTCATAGTATTTGCAGCACACAAAACTGTCTGTTTTTCAAGGGTTTGAACTTGTTTTCAAGGCCTTGAAAAAGACTTACTTTCTCTGCATCTCTTCCAAGGGATTGAACTTGTTTTCAAGGCCTTGAACTTCACTGTTTTCACAAATTTTCATCTTCCTAGCAAGTTTTGCAAAAAGTTGGCATACTCTATTCAACCCACCCCCCTTCTAGAGTATCTTACATTAACACCTGCACACTCACACTTTCAATCATAGTTTTAAAAACCGGACCGGCTGGTTTGACCGGTAAACCGGCCCATGACCGGTCCGGTTCGCTTATAGGACCGCCCATGAAAGAATTGGTCAAAACCGGCCGGTTCGACCACATTGTCCATTTATTTATGAAAAATAATTGGGGTTGATTGGATTCGAACCCACAACGAAGTGGGTCTTGCATCATAGCCTTAACCACTACGCCATGTCTCTAGATTTGTAATGCTAATGCAAATGAATAAATATATATCAATTCGTTAGTATTAATTACATTAACTTATCGACTTTTTTTTGTATTTCCAGTTATGTCATTGTGAAACGGGATTTAACCACCATATCTTTAAACAAAATCTACATTCATTTTTCCAGTAACTACTTCGAACTAATTTTTTGATCATTTTAATCATATATTAAATTAAAAAAGCTCTTAATTTACATATTTGTGATGATGTGAGTGTTTTTTCATGAACTTATATTATGTTGTCGTTATGCAAATAAATTTAGATTAAGTTATCATCATGTTTTTATCCATATTTCAATCGTACTTAAGTTATTTAGTTCATTTTTTACATATTTTATATAAAAATATAATTATATATAATTAAAAAAACGTGCAATAAAACCGGTTGAACCACCGGTTCGACCGGTTCGACCGTAACCAGTGACCGGTCCAGTTTTTAAAACTTTGCTTTCAGTTATGTTACTTTGTACTTCATTCTGCTTTCTTCATTTCTTAATTCGATTATGTATTTATTTTTATGCTGATAATGTGATCTATTTTTATTTTTCGAGTTTATTATTAATGCATTCTTCTTTTCGTCATTTTTGTTTATATTTTTTTATCGCTAAGATTAATTATATTAGTCGTCAAAAATACTTTTTAGCACTACTCATTTGTAAAATATGACATTATGTGATGTCTCCAATTATATAAAAGTAATGTAAAAACATGCCCTAAATACTAATTAAAAATTTGGTGTAGATTACACCAAATCTTATTTTTTCCATCAAATTTGATGGTAAAAATAGGATTTGATAATATTGGATATGATTTGGGGGTACTGTGGGAGATTTACTTTACCATTTCTCAAAAGCTACGCCAAATATAGGATTTGGTGATTTGGTGTTTTTTTGGTCAACGACTCTGGGAGGCCTAGGTGATTTGATGATTTGGTGATTTGTTGTGGAAGACCAAAAATATCAAATTTTACCATCAAATATAAGATTTGGTGCACTGTGGAAGATGCTCTTAGACATACATTTTCTCATATATTTGTATTAACTTTGACTTTCATGTTTTAACCCAGGAGTGTGATGATGTCAAACTAACTCCAGAGTCCAGATGTATGAGATTGGTTATAATTTGTTTTGGAATGTTTAGAATTTAAGGAATGCTTATTTATACTTTATATTAGGCCTTCATGGAAAAACCAAACAAGTTTCTGCACTGCATCTTTAAAGGCTCGGTGCCAAGCAGTGCAAGCACACCGTTTCATTTTAGGGTGCTTACAAACCTAACAATGTTGTATTCAATTTAATATCGTGAAAGTAGAGATCATAAATCCCTTAATTTGGACTCTGCAAATTTGAAAAGATTTAAAAATCAACTGGGATCAACAAAGGGACAAGGAAATTGATGAAAAACTCCAGAGATAAATGTAAGAGAGGAAAAACAATAATAGACAAGGAAAAATTTCCGTACAAGTTTTTCTAATAATTGATTATAGAGTCGAGCGAGATGATACGTTTCGGCTTCGACCACGTATGTCCAACAAGTTAAAGATCAGAAGAGGAATTTCGAAATTCCAACAAACTTGTGTAGTTTAGAAACATAATTTTAGCACTTTGAAATACGAATGTACCCTAAAAAAAAAATACGAACGTAAAATTGCACAAAATTTTTGTAGTCCCAATTTTAACTTGCCAAACTGCCCATTATTAAGTCCCACCATTGATCGCGTTTCAAAGTACATCCTGACCTACCTCCTGGATCAAACCAAAAAGTGATCTATTCCCTTTTACTGATTTAGTCCAGTGAAGACTATGATCCGTAGTATTTTTGTTGACAGCCAGCCACAAAAAGTATATTATCGTCTAGCTGACAAACATGCCTTCATAGTTTTGAAGTCAAAACAGCAATTTCACGCGTTAACTTCATAAGATCTCTAAAGACTTAATGGGACTGATATCAAAACATGTCTTTTGGGTGCAACTATGTACTTCACAACTTCATGTTATAGCAAACACGAAGTTGTGAAAGCAATGTTGTAGCAACAAGAGACTGAGAACCTAAAGAACGGAATCTGGAATAAAAGTTGGACTTGTGTATACAACTTAGAAGACATCATCTCCCATTACATACGGCCAAAGTCGTTGGAAGCTCAAGAAATGTGTTGTCTTTGACGAACTCTTATCATCGTGTGAATCAGATAATATTGGCACTGTTTTGCATAAATAAGATGTTGCAGGGAATGAAAATCATATTGATATTGCAATGCCAATCAGCCAATTCACTGAAGCAAGTAACATGGTATCAATATCAGCTGAAGCTACTATCAACAAAACAACAACGAATTATGAGCAATTCAGTTTCACATTGCGGTCAAACAAAATCACTTTGCTCCCGACCACGTTTGTTGGGTACAATGGGAAATCTAATGAATCCAAAGTCTCTGTTGCACCATTGAGACGGCACAACTTGAGGTGTTTGAGGGTAGCATAAACAAAAGCCTTCCTGTCATCCCACCAGATCCCACTCTTCACATGACTCGTCTCATGGATCTCACACTTTTTCTTCAGAAAACTATCTGCGATGACGATAGAATGTTTACCAACCAAAGCTACATACTCCATATCTGTTTTCCAGAAAACACGCCTGGTTTGAGGAATACTGTGTAGATCTACTATAATATTGCACGATGAAAAATCCCATTTGAAGACCCTATCACCTGATTTGCACAGCACGCGCCATGTACCAGCATAAAAAATTTCATCAACCACAGTTGGAAGGGAAATCACACGACACGGATCATTGTTCAGCTTTTTGACTAACAAGTAGTCACTTCTCTTCTCAAGCACAGCAAATTTGTCTTCACTCACAAAAACAGCTGAAATGGCTGTACCTGATTTCTCTTCATAAGCAATTTTGTTTGCTTTCTCCTGATCTTCCTTACCCAAACCATTTGGAAAATGGTGAAGTTCATAAGATCCCTCGCCACCTTCTGAACAGATCACCACAGCAGTTTTCGTACAACTGCACGACATAAATTTTGGGGCTCGACACAAGGAACTGGTACCATGTTCTAGAACTTGGACCAGTCGGATTTCTGCTTGAGTTGAAAAATCAAATGCCCAAAGAAAATACCCCCTTAAATAGTATAAGTAATCATTGTTTGCAGAGAAAACATGGAACTCTCTTCCGAACTTGAAGACGATAATGCCATTGTTATGACCAGCTGCTAGAAGGTTTTTCTTTGGGTGTGACGAGAGGACATGTATGCTTTTCATGTCATACTGATATGTTTTGATATGAGTTCCCTTCTTTGCATCACTAACAACTAAAGTACTTCCAGAACCAGCTAATAGTCGTAGGACTCATTAGTAGAGGACTGATTGTGTAATTAGTGTTGTAATTACTATTTAAACACTGTGAATAGTGAATGAAGGACACGGAAGATTTCTCCCACTTTCATGGTATCAGAGCAACCCTAGCCGCCGCCGTCGCACGTCGCTGCCGCTGCCGGCTAGCGCTCCGATCCGCTCCACCAGCTTCCGCCCTCTCTCTTTCTCACTCTTCCCGTCGCTACCACGACGTCGATCGTCCTCAGCGGCGGTGCTCCGCCTGTCCGATCGCTGACCCGTTTGCATCAGCCGTCGTCTTCTTCACAATCTTTTTCAGTCGCCGATCGTGCGCCACAGTTCGTTGCTTCCTCCCTGCAACGATCTCCACTGCATCGCTGTAACTACCGTCTACTGCTCTCCCTCATCTCCTCTGCTACTCGGAAACCACCGGCCTTGCTTTGCCTAAGTTACCTGGAACGCGGATCGTTCCGATTCGTGGAACGGGAACGGGATCGCGGAACGCCATACCCTATGGAATTCGGTACGCCAGGGGTAGGCTTCGTTGGATACCTTTATAGCTGTTTTACCATTTATCGCAAATCATAAAGTGTAAAAGTGCTAAATATATGAAACATTTAAAAGTCAATACTCTAAAAATGGATGTAACTTAGTAAAATTCCCCCTTTTGCATTAGATGCTTTAGGTGAAAATAGTGAAAAAATAGGGATTGCCAAATTAAGCGATCTGGATCGCTGGTGTTCCACGTTTCGGAACGCGTGATCCAATTCGCAATTCGCGGGGGTACGAGTGAATTGTGGTAACACTGTGCCGGACTATCTTCTACATGCGCAGTGTTGTGCGCGCTGCCAAACGCCGCCACATACCGACCGTCTCTGGTCGCCGTCCGTCTTGCGCCCTTCGTCTATGAATCGAAATCGAACTCTGATCGTTGGCAAAAAGGGAACAGAGGCAACCCACAATTATTTATTGAAAAAGTTCATTACTTTATTTGATTAGTTTGTTGGTTGAAACTTGAAAGGAATCCGCCGACTAAGTGTTGGGTAGGTTCTTGTTTTGCCTACTGATGGTGGGTTAGCCACGAAGAGGTGAAAAAAAAAAAACCTCAAGCGGTGCTTCCAGACTCAATTTTGGCTGGCTCAGTTTTCGTGGGTCAATTTTGTGCTGCTGCAGTTTGCTACTATAGCTTGCAAGTGGAGACTAATCATTGCGTAATAATTGTGAATCGTCAGTGGGTTATAGTTTTGTCACTTCTGTGCTTCTAATGGCTATTGAAAATTTTGATTTGTCGGGCCGACGCCAGAATTTCCGGAAAGGGCATGGTCGCACTCAGCAACACGCTACACCACCGGCCTCTCCTCACGGCAACTGGGTGTGGTGTCCTGCCCCATCGTCCCCGACTGTTCATTCGGGCCCATATCCCCCGACACCGGGTTGGACACAGTCAGGACCCTCTCAGCCTACAGTTACGTCAGGTATTCTTGGTCCAGGACCTTCTCAGCAGGGCCTCACAGCCGCTTCTGCCTACCCGACTGCTACTGATTTGGGATCTCAGCTCTCTGGCATGACACTCAACGTTCCGGATCAAACTTGGTATCTTGATTCCGGCGCATCTGCTCATCTCACTCCGCAGTCAGGTATACTATCCTCTCTCTCGTCATCTTGTCCTTTTCCTAACATACTTGTGGGAAACGGCTCTAGCATTCCAGTGAAAGGATCCGGCAATCACACCCTTACCACCAACTCACGTTCCCTTCACCTTAGAAATGTCTTACTCACCCCAAACGTCATCAAAAACCTAGTTTATGTTCGCCAATTCACTACTGACAACAATGTCTCCGTTGAGTTTGACCCTTTTGGTTTTTCTGTAAAGGACCTACGATCGGGAGCTCTTTTACAGAGGAGCAACAGTTCGGGTGATCTCTATCCATTCCAGTCTGCCCCACCACCATCGTCTGTTGTCTCTTTTGCTGTTCTTCCTGCTTCCGTTTGGCACAACCGCCTTGGTCATCCCGGGCGTCTAGTTTTAGATTCGCTTCGTAATAGTCATTTAATTTCTTGTATTAGGCATAATTCAGAAGCTCTTTGTCATGCTTGTCAAATTAGTAAACACGTGCGTTTGCCTTTTTCACCATCTACTTCTTCTACTTCTAGTCCATTTGACATTGTTCACAGTGATTTATGGACATCACCGGTCTTAAGCAAATCGCACTACAAATACTACCTACTACTATTAGATGACTATACCCATTTTCTCTGGGTTTTCCCACTTAAACAGAAAAGCGAAGCGATATCAAAATTTAAACAATTCACTACCTTCGTACAAACTCAATTTGAGCGACCCATCAAAACTTTTCAATGTGACCTTGGTGGAGAATTCGATAATGGCTCTTTTCACTCTCACGCCATTAATCATGGACTTGTCTTCTGGTTTGCGTGTCCTCAGACGTCATCTCAAAATGGCAAAGCTGAACGCATGATTCGTCGAATCAATGACATCAGTCGTGCCCTCCTAGCTCAGGCCTCCCTTCCAGCCTCTTTTTGGGTTGAGTCTCTTCTGACTGCTGTCTACCTTCATAACATTCTTCCCACCAAAGTCCTTGGCAACAATATTCCTACTGTTGCCCTCTACCATCGCTCACCATCCTATGAGCATCTCCGCACGTTCGGATGCTTGTGTTACCCGAACCTCTATGCCACCTCACCACACAAGCTTGCACCACGCTCTGTTCGATGTGTCTTTTTGGGGTACCCTCTTAATCATCGTGGGTACAGGTGTCTATACTTGAGTACTGGTCGGGTTCACACTTCCCGTCATGTCACCTTTGATGAGACGGTGTTTCCTTTCTCAACTCCTGGGTCTGTGTCTCCCTCTGTCCACAGGACGTCTGATCCCGATGACAGTCTTCCGTCTCCCCTTTTCACTCATCGTTCTCATAACCCTGTGGCACACACACCCTCACCCACCCCTCCTAGGGCATCCACATCACCACCCGCACCTACTAGGGCACCCACACAGCTTTCCCAGTCCAGGACCCTTGTGGAACCGTTTCCTCAGCACTACGTCCGTCGGTCAGTGTCCACTCGCCCTCCTCCTGTACCCTCTGTTCCTGTGTTACCTGACCCCCCTGAGTCACCCACACCGAGCCCAATGGCCACCTCTCCTCCCCATCTCTCTCCTCAGATGACCACCAGATCCATGCATGGCATTGTCAAACCAGTCACCCGTCTCACTTTAGCGGCCCAGCCACCTGACCCCATCTCGCCCCTTCCCAAATCCCCCATCCTAGCCTTGTCGGATCCTCACTGGAAAGCGGCCATGGATGATGAGTTTGGAGCTATGGTTACGAACCACACTTGGGATCTGGTTCCTCGCCCTACAGGGGCTAATGTTCTGCGATCTATGTGGCTCTTTCGCCACAAGTTTCGCGCTGATGGTATTCTGCAGCGCTATAAGGCGCGATTGGTAGCTAATGAGAAGTCCCAGATGGTTGGGATTGATTGTGAGGAGACTTTCAGCTCGGTTGTCAAACCGACCACCATCCGTACAGTTCTCAGCATTGCTGTCACGCGCTCTTGGCCTATCCGTCAGTTGGATGTCAAGAACGCTTTTCTTCATGGTGATCTTTCTGAGACGGTATACATGCATCAGCCACCTGGCTACCGCGAAACACGCCATCCTGACTTTGTTTGCCGGTTACACAAATCCTTATATGGTCTGAAGCAGGCTCCTCGTGCTTGGTTTCAGCGCTTTGCCACCGTCCTCACACAGACTATCGGTTTCTCTGGTTGCTCGTGTGATGAGTCTCTCTTCGTCTACAGTCGTGGCTCGGACATCGTCTACCTCCTGCTATATGTGGATGATATCGTCATCACTGGGTCGTCTCCGATTGTCTTGGATCAGATTATCTCCCAGCTCTCTGGAGAGTTTGCTATGACTGACCTGGGCCATCTGCATCACTTTCTGGGCATTGCTGTCACCCGTGATTCGTCCGGCCTGTTCCTGTCTCAGCATCAGTATGCGACCGACATTCTTCGTCGTGCCTCTATGTCGACCTGTAAGTCTACTGCCACCCCTGTTGAGGTAGGAAGTAAACTCACAGCTACATCTGGCCCACCGGTTGCTGATCCTACATTATACCGCAGCCTTGCTGGGGCCTTGCAGTACCTCACGTTCACTCGACCAGACATCTAGTATGCAGTTCAGCAGGTCTGTCTCTTCATGCATGATCCCCGTGAGACGCACTTTCATGCTCTGAAGCGTATATTACGCTACATCAGTGGGACTCTTGAGCATGGTCTACGACTCTCTGCCTCAGTTGCCGATTCTCTCACCGCCTACACTGATGCTGATTGGGCTGGTTGCCCGGACACGCGCCGCTCCACTTCTGGTTACTGTGTCTTCTATGGAGACAATCTTCTCAGTTGGTCGTCCAAACGTCAGGCAACGGTCTCCCGCTCTAGTGCTGAGGCTGAGTATCGTGGTGTTGCTAACGCCGTCTCCGAACTCTGCTGGGTCCGGAATTTGCTTCTTCAGCTTCGTGTCACCCCGCCTCGGGCCACTGTCGTGTATTGCGACAATGTGAGTGCTGTCTATCTCTCTGGTAATCCTGTTCAGCATCAGCGTACTAAACATGTTGAGATTGATCTACACTTCGTTCGTGAGAAGGTTCGTTTGGGTCAGCTTCGCGTGTTGCACATTCCTGCTGATTATCAGTACGCCGACATCTTCACCAAGGGTCTTCCTCGGCCCTTGTTCCAGCGCTTCCGATCCAGTCTCAGTGTTGGCGCGCCTACAGTTTCGACTGCGGAGAAGTAATAGTCGTAGGACTCATTAGTAGAGGACTAATTGTGTAATTAGTGTTGTAATTACTATTTAAACACTGTGAATAGTGAATGAAGGACACGGAAGATTTCTCCCACTTTCACCAGCAACTATGATGTTCTGCTTAAAATGAAACAAAATAGAGGAGAGTTCTATACCACGTATAGCTATTGGCATGTTTTCCCATTGTTCTGTATCAAAATAATATTAAGAATCGTATTAGTACTTCCTAAGTCGTACATAGATAACATAATATACAAACTTGTGTGTCGATTTCTTAAATTATTTAATTACCTTAATAAGAAAACACAATTAGTGAAATAAACAATAGTGAAATAAACAAATAAAATAGTCATCAATAAAAATGTCATTGTTGAATAAATTTTGTTTGAAAGCATGATTTAAGAAAAATACTACACACGAAAAAGCAACAACAGGAAATAAATGTATCATAAAAGAAGAGAACAATACCATGAGTCAATTGCCAGGTTTCGACGCCTCCACTAGTTGATGCCGAGCAAATGAGTGGGAGTGTCGGATGAAAAGCAGCAGAAATAATTCCACCCCTGAAGGAGCCGCGTAGCTCTGACTGACCATTATAAACGCCCCACAATCTGAACACTTTATCACATGACCAATGTCCACGATGATGGTTGATAGGATTATCCTTTAACAACCTGATATCCCACACACGAATTGTCTTGTCCATTGAAGTTGACAAGATCAGAGGTTCGGTTAGATGAAAGGATGCACTGGTCACGTCATCCGATTGTGCTTTCAGTTTATACATGCACTTGCCATGCGACCAGTCCCAGATTCGAATTGTACGGTCGCTAGATGAACTGACAATCCAAGGGAACTGATGATGAAATTGGACGGAGTTTATTCGACCTCCATGGCCATGAAAGGTAAATGAACACTTCAACTCTTCGTGGTTCCAAATCACAATCTTACTATCATCGCCTGCAAACAAACAATGTAATCAAGTTCAGCAAAGGAGGTACCCATTCATAAAGGATCAGAAGTGCTACAGGTGCATGTAACCTATACTATTAACGATGATTTGATGATAACCAGTCAGCTATGAAGAAAGAGACCACTGTACTGGACATGTAATGTACCGCTTTACACTATCTTCTGGGTTATGTTCTCTTCATGGTGGACAAAAAAAAGGAATTGGTTCTCAGAAAATACTTTTACGTTCATCTTTCCATCACATATCATATATACCCAGAAAGATTGTGGACGTACGTCTTGGATAAATAGCATGTTAGTAATTTTATCTGGGGAAAGGAAGATTGTGGATACACGTGTTGGTTAAATAGCGTTCAGGAGGTTTAGTAATATAGTCTGATTCTGGCCAACGCGATATGCGGCGTTTCTTCTTCTTCTTCTTCTTCTTCTTCTTCTTCTTCTTCTTCTTCTTCTTCTTCTTCTTCTTCTTCTTCTTCTTCTTCTTCTTCTTCTTCTTCCGTTTTAGTCTTATCTCGTGACTTTGACTTTTCTCTTATGATCTTCATATTCAGTGTGGACAATAAAAATGAATTGATAAGACATACATGACCACTGCGAATAAGGGAGAAAACAGAATGCACTACCTCCTGAGACAAATAACGGCTGAGTATTGTGAAATGAACACTTCGAACAGGACCCTTATGTGCTGTGAACGTGTGTTGAAGAGACCGTATGTCGTAGTCCCACAGTTCAATGTCACCATTACTTAAGCCTGCAAGGATCCATGACTTCTTGGGGTGAAAACTCAACCCCCAGACTATGTCGGTGCTACTACTAAACAACTCCTTCATCATCCAAGCCAAAACTTGAACCCTGTTGCATATGATAAAGGCATAATGTTAGAGCAAACAAATGGAAAATCTCACCTCCAATCCCTGTTGAAGATTTATTAGAATGTATAAGTAAAATCCAAACCAGAGAAAGTTTGATTCGAGTCGCTTCACCGTTTTATTTGTAGTTCATATAACAAAACACTTAAAGATTTACTTCAAAGAAACAATATTACTTCATTGTTTTCTTTATTACATGTGCCTAGTAACGAAAAAGGAAGTTGGGTAGATCCAACTGTTTCGAGTTTTGCATATAGAAAAACTTTCTCCACATCACAGCTCGAGGATTAGATGCTTCCAAGGCAATCGAGACGGTGTTTGAGTTGACTGAACCGTACATGACAGACCCCGTATATTTAATCAATTATGGACCACCTTGAATGGCGTTCGGTCATTCATCATAATCAAAGCTTCCTACCGGTTCTTTCTGGTCTATCCACATTTGAACTTTATGTATATTGGTTTAGTTTCTGAAATGCTAATCATTGGGGCATAACTAATTTAGTATTTACTCCCCGTCCATATTTGACTGTGCAGCAAACCGCACCATAACCGCAAACTAGTCCAACATGGACATAACTATTTAGTATTAGTGCTTGGTAATATTCGAATTGAGACTGTTAGGAATTTCAAAACGTGACAAAGCAAGAGGAATCAAAAAAACGATAACAAGATCAAGAACACAAGAATTTACGTGATTCACTAGTTTTGAGACTAGCTACATCCACGGCCAAACCAACCCAATTTATTGATGAGAGAAAGCCAACCCAATTACAATCACACACACCAAAAAAGTCTTGACCCTAGCATCTATTTAGACTAGTACAAAACTTGGTGCCAAAGCTATGACCAAAACGAGTCCTAGACAAACTAGGAGTGTATCTATCCAATATTGTCTTCTAAACAAATAAGGAGACAACCAATTAAAGCTAACAAAGACGTCCAAGTACAATGTACCTTGCTAGCTTCAATCACAAAGTCATAGTAGGACTTTGCCACTTCAATGAATTGTGTTTGGCTCACAATTCTAACAAATCTCCATAGCTTTTGTTTGAATCAATCTAAAGTCCCAACAAAGACAACTGTGTGCGCCGAGTTGAAAACTCCCAAATAGATCTGATTGAAAACGCATAAGAAAACAAACTCAAAATATTGTGCGAAATGATACATTCTGTCTCCAAACTATGAGATCATTGTCAAGCGGGTCATTGAACTTAATAATGCATGAACAGTCACCAAAACAATCATCAATGAGTTAGTTCTTAAATAATAAGATACCAGAAAAATAATATCAAGAAACATAAAAACATGCATGTTTTAAACTTTACCTAACATGGATTTTTAGTGCTAATTCCAAAAGTGTAATGCATTTTTAAGATTTCTTGGTTGTAATGTGATATTTTGAAATAATTAAATTGTAACATAAGGAGAGAGACAGACACGTAAAATTTGCATGTCTGCTATCTAGTTAGCTATTAATGGAGAGGAGGATGCATGTTCTGCAAAATGCATGATGATATGCATGGTCTATTGAAGCTTAAAATTACTCAACTTCTTTATATTTTAGTACATAATTGGAATTAACTTTGTAATCGAGAGGAGGATGCATGGTTCTGCAAAATACATGATGATATGCATGGTCTATTGGAGCTTAAAATTACTCAACTTCTTTATATTTTAGTACTTGGCATTAGTTTTAGCATCTCCAATAGGTTATTTAAATCAGCTTTGTTAGGAAAAATTTAAAGAAGTTGAAAAATTGGACTCCAATACAATAGTTATCTTGTTATGTAAATTTAAAAATATGTATCCACTTCGCCAAACATAGCGAGTAAATTTACTTCTCCATCTAAAGAACGTGGGTTTCCTATAATTTAGGCTAAACTTTTATTTTCAGTTTGTAATTGTCTTAAACTCTAAATCGACGTATTAATAATTAAAAAGTTATTTATATATTTTAAAACTGTGCCGTTTAAATAACAAACCTCATATCCAGGTCATTTAGATAATCTTTTTGGATAATACTATTGAACTACACAACAAAATTTGTAGCTCAAAAAATTACAAAAGATTGATTTGAGCAATAAAGTACCTCACTTATACATAATAGTATTGGAGATGCTCATGCAAGTTTCTGCAAAATACATGATGATATGCATAGTCTATTGGAGCTCAAAATTGCTCAACTTCTTTATATTTTAGATAAAATTGAGTTTTGCATGAGCCATTGGGAGATGCTATGTCGAGCGCAGAAAGGCATATGCTATCTTACCCAGATAGTAGCTTCTTCAAGTCATTAAGACACTAAGTACTGAGCCAAAACCCAAAATCTGAAATTATATATAAATTTTAATACAAATACTGATTCAAATGGCCAAATTCAGGATTGTTGTTTGACCATGTTCAGGAATGCATGTTGCATTGAAGAACATGTTACGGTATTTTTAATAGCTTTTCTTGAATTTCATTCGAGGGTAAGAACTCATGAGCCACACAAATCAGAGTAATTGGATTAATTGTTCTCTATTGCTGAATATATACATATTCAAACGATTGTATAATAGCAATCCGGAAAGACACAGCAAAGCCCTTAGGTGCCTAATCAAGTATACAAGTCCTCAATGGTTAAACAGAATCAGAAATCGCAGAAGTCTAAACAGAATCCAGAACTCGAACGATGACTACGGGCATCTCAAACCCCATGGGGGGAGGGGGAGGGGGAAGGGGAAAATCGTATAAAAATACGGTTCATGTCCAACCCCATGGGGGGAGGGGGAGGGGCATGGGGTGCTATGGGGATAAATTTTGCCTTGGGTGAGAGATGGTTAGGGGGGATTTTCCCATGGACATCCCCTCCCCCTCCCCCCTACATGGAATGATTAATTAATTGAATATTTGATAATTTTAATTACACATACTCATATTTTATGATTATAGTATGTATTTTATTATTATGATTAATAAATTTTATTTTGTATTATTTAATAAAATTAATAATGTATTCACTATTTTTGGAAAGCATATTTACGAAAAACAGATTCGGAAAAGCTTATTTGGAAGTGCTTATGGAAGTTCGGCCAATGTGTCTGAACAAGAATTCAATCCTTTCAACTAACGAAAGAACTATTTTATGTAATCGTTGTTAGGTTGGTTTATTTCAATTTCTGTGTTTTATCGCTCTACTCCTTGCATTTTTGTATTAGTGTTTAATTTTATTTCTTGTAATAATGACTTTTCCGTACTTGTAATCGTTATTTTTTCGAATACTAATTTTGTTTGTTAATATTATTCTAATTATTATTAGTATTATTATCATTGTTATTATTATTAACATCTTTTTGTGTGTGTGTGTATCTATATATATATAGTAAACAGTTTTGCATTTACATTTATTGGTATTAATAATTCATTTTTAAATCATTAAATATATCTTACAAATTATTTTTTTGGGTGGGGGGAAAGAAATGGGTTAGAGACGATTAGTATTTTGGTGGAAGGGAAGGGGAAGGGGGAGGGGGAGAGGGAAAAAGCAATGGGTTAGAGATGCTCTAAGAAGGAGAAGAATAAAGAGAAAAAAAAATACCAGTACCAAGCCCCCCAGAATAGTGAACTGAACCCACACACGTTGTTCGTCGATTTTCTTCAGAGTTCTCTCTCAGTGATGGATCGATCAAATTATATATAAAAAAATTAGTGGTTAAACTGGCTAGTGGATAAGGCTTTGCAATCTAACCCGCATTGACGTTTTTCTTAGGGAAACCGGCATTGACTTTAAATCCAGTTGTTGACATCACTAGAGTTTAATAAGTGTAAATAACCAAAAATAAAACAGTTATCAAACTAATCAATTTTTAATAAAACCTAATAAGAATTCAAATAGTTTTCCAGAGGTGTGTAATACAGAAAAGAAGTTTGACTTAATCCGATTTTATCTGAGGCGATACTCGAGCACCGGGACTTTCGGCAACTGCGACCACTGAGTCGGGGGAATCTGTAGGGTTTTGATGCTGGCTACGCAGCAGAAAAACAAAAAAATTATACTCAAAACCCTCCATGAATCGCTGGTGAAGCATTCATAACGTGATAAAGGAGACAAGGTTACCTTTCCAATCTGACTGATCACTACGTAGAATTTATGTCCACGTCTCTGCAGATATCCACACCGTAGGATCTACAACTAGAACTCCATGAATGATTTGTGCTTGCAGTGTAGAAGAAGGAGGAATCACTAAGGAGCTGATCCAATCAAGCTTGAAGCAACAACAATGGAGAAGGAAGAGGGGTTAGGCCATCTCTGTCGTCGGGTACGGGGAGGTCGGCCCTCTCTCTTTTCTCTTCCTTTGCACTAATTACTTCATCTTATTAAATATTAGGGTTGGACTAGCCTTTTATAATTAACAACTCTATATTAATTACAAAAATGCCCCACTACTAATCCGATCCATACTAGGATTAATTAGTACACTACTAATCCGATCCATCGTAGGATTAATTAGTATACTACTCATCTGATCCATCGTAGGATTAATTTTTACACTAATAATCTGATCTATACTAGGATTAATTAATAGTTTAGTCCACTTTTCTATTTAATCCAACTAAATATGCACGTTTTTGCACTTTGATCCTTGATTCTTTTCCTTGTTAATTAGTGCATCAATTAACATCTATATCCAATCTAATCATTTGGTGTGTGACCCTGCAGGTTCCTATTACGTTGGCAGTAACACTTACAAACGTTGAGCGATGTCTAGAAAAACATCAATGCTACCCAACTAATAGGAGTTAGTGATCGGACAAACCTCTGTGACCAATGTTAACATGTTGTATTGTCGCTTTGTCACTATATCCGGATTGGACACGAGATACAAATGTCACAATCGTATATCCAATCCATAGTTTCTCAAACCTGTGAATAGACTTATCAAAATAGATAGCAACAATATCGTATATTGATTTACCTCAGCCTGGCCACGCATTTATAAGTTCTACCCATCGAGTGGTCGCGGATACATACTCACGTTACGTGGGAGAGACAAATTCTCTCTACTTCACTACCATCTCTCAGCTTGTATATCATGTCCGCTTATCGCCTTTATAGTTACCCAGTTACGGTATAACGTTTGACGATATCAAAACATGATACTTCACAACTAGAGTATCTAGTGACTTAAAGTTAAAGGACTACAACACCTTTGTCACTACGAGAAGAACATGTGATTTTCACATAACTTCTATGTAGCCTTCTTGTGGTGGGTCAATCGAGTATGCCATTACCCCTAATGCATGTCCATGTGCTAGACTTGATATCTTCATATCAATCTACCCACATAATAGTGTCTGCGAAAAACAGTCGTCTTATTTAACTGTAATACTACCTTTGTTTCTTCTCTTTCAATGACGGTTGACTTTTTTACCCATAACAGGGTCACTTTGACTCGGTGATTTGGATAGCAAAACGATGTAATCTTTTGGCCATTTTTTCATAGGAGTAAAGTTTACTCGACAAGATCGTGCAAATATTAATAGTGTCAAAGAGTGAAGTAAGCTGAAAAAGAAGAAACAAAGGTAGTACTCATAAGGATAACATTTATACTATAAGGACTTAATTCATGTTAACATATCTCCATATCGATAACATAATGAATAGTAAATCCATATAAATGTCACCATAAATAGATTGCCTCTAGGGTAAAATTTCAACTGTATCCCACTTGCACTAGAGTCAATCTGGTGCATTTCGTATGCCTATTGATCTAGCACGATCCTCATGCTTTCGCTGAGCAAAGGGTTTTGTAAGCGGGTCATCTGCGGTACTTTGAGTATATATTCACATCTCCTTCATCAACGACCGGATGAGATGGAATATCCTGAGTGTGTGCATCTGAATTAGTCATTTTTGGTAGAATTAGCAACTAAATCTTGCCTAGAAGCTTTCCATCTCACAGTTTCTCCATTGAGGCAAAATACAAAACTTGGCTGCAATCTGAAGTCATCTTTTTCGGTGTGGAAGCTTGCATCAGTGTAACCCTTTACAGCGATGTCTTCCTTCCCTTAAAATATCAAGAATTTGTCCATAGTTCTTCTCAAGTACATAAGGATGTTCTTGACAGTTATCCAGTGAATCTCACCAGGATATGACTGGTATCTACATTTCATGATCAAAAGAATATGACATGTCTGGCATAGTACATAACATGGCGTATCTTGTGAATCTTATTCATAAAATTTTGGAATTGGGCCCTAGAGGCAATCAATTTATCATGACAAATATATATGGACTTACGATTCATTATGTTATCGATATGAAGATATGTTAACATGAATGAAGTCCTTAGAATATAAATGTTATATTCTTAAATATTCGTGGTCGATTATATTGATTAACAGGACAATCAACTATAGACTAGTTTTGGAGTTGGATTGATATGGAGATATCACGATCCAACACATGAGTATGCATTAGGAGTAATGGCATACTGTATTGACCCACAACGAGATGGATACATTAGATTATGTCAAATTCACAATCGCTTCTCGTAGTGCTAATGGTATTGTAATCATTAGACTTGAAGTCGCTAGATACTCTAGTTGTGAAATATCATGCTTTGATATTATCAAACGTTGCGCCTTAACCGGGTAACTATAAAGATAGTCATCGGGCATGATAGGAAACAAGCTTAGAGATTGTAGTGATGTAGACATGATTTGTCCCTCCCACATAATGGGAGTAAATATCCATGGGCCACTCGAGGGATGGTTCTTATAGAATGTCTAGCCAGACTCAGATAAATCAATATGGAGATATTGATGTTATCTGCACGGATAGGCATATTCCCAATATCGAGGAATTATGGATTGGATATACGAGTGTGACTAATATGTCTCGTGTCCAATCCGGATATGGTGACAAAGGGATAACACAATACATGAACATTGGGCACAAGGTTTGTCGGATGACTATTTCTATTAGTTGGGTAGCGTGGATGTCTTGCTAGAGGCCGCTCCAGATTTGTATTTATTACTACCAACTAAGAAGAAACCTATGGGGTCACACTCCCTATGGATTAGATCGGACTTGGAAATAATTAATATGATTACTTAAATAGAAGGATCAATACGCAACTACTTGCAAACTTAGTAGGACTAATTTGCAAGTTGGACTAATTCGTGTATGGACATGATTAGGATAGGGGCTTTTATGCAGTCACCAAAGTGTTGTTGGACTATATAAAGGACACTCCTAGCTTCCTTCCCACACTAATGCTCATAACACATTGAGTGGGAGAGAAAAGCAAGGAGAGAGAGCAAATCCCAAGGAGGTCGAACCCCTTGGGACCGTCCCCTACCCCGTCGGCCACAAAGAGGGCCGAGCCCCTCTATGGTGTTCCTTGTGTGATCTTCTTCTTCTTATTCTTCTTCTTCCATTGATTCCTAGTTAGGACAAGGTGTTGGAAGATTCGGTTTCAATCCAAGGAGTAGACTAGCCATAGAGAAGTGAATACTATTTCACGTGAGAAGTCATCACAGGAGAACCCAAATGTATGTAGATACTAGAATCCATTACTATCGTTATGTAGTCTCTTCCTGTGATCCATGGTGGGATTTGAGCACGATTAATTTTTGTTATTCCGCTGCGTAACCTGCGTCAAAACCCAACAGTGGTATCAGAGCCACAGGTCGTAGAGCATAACGTAGTTTATGTGTTACGAATTTTGTTGTTTTAAACTTTAATTATTGCTTATCGCGTAAAACGGATTAATCAAGCATATTGATGCAATTTGTGAATATGATTCAAGCCAAATAAGATCTAATATTACATGGGATGTAAGGATTAGTGAATTTGGATCACATAGGATGTGAAAATTTTAGATCTAGAAAACTAGGGTTTGGGCTCAAGTTGGAAAAATGTGTTTTTCAAACTTGGAAACAACTAAACTTGGGCAACAAGGAAGAAGTTATTTTGGAAACAACTAAACTTGGGCAACAAGGAAGAAGTTGTTTTGGAAACAACTTAAATTGGCAACAAGGAGGAAGTTGTTTATGGAAACAACTAAACTAGGGAACCAAGGAGGAAGTTGTTTATGTAGGGTTTTGATTCATGGATTGCGCAACTGAAGCATAAAAAAACATAAAACCATGCAAAACCCTCCAAGGATCACAAGTCAAGAGACATAACGATGGTAAGGGCTAGAAATCATAAACACACCTTTGGGTTCTCCTTGATGACTTCAAACGCGAATTGTGTCACGTTCTCTATAGTTGATCCACGCCTAGAGTTGATACTAGATCTCCCAAACCCTTGGTGCTAGCCCGGAAGAGGAAGAGGAAGAAGAATCACGCAAAACGAGACCCAAAAGGAGGGTCTCGGCCTCCTTTAGCCGACGGGGACGGGGCGGCGGCAAGGGGGCGGTCGGGCCTCCTTGTTGCTTGCTCTCTCTCCTTTTGTTCTCTCCCACTCTTTTTTATGTTCACTAATGAGCATAAGTTATGTGGGAAGGAAGGAAGGAAGGTCCTTTATATAGTCCAACAACTCCTTGTTAACTACCTAAAGGACTTATTCTAGTCCTACTAGAATTCAATTTAGTCCCTTCCTTGCAAATTAGTCCCTACTAAGTTTGCAAGGGTTTGCAAAGTGATCCTTCTAATTAATTAATCCAATTAATTAATTCCCAAATCTAGTTCAACTCTATGTAGCCTGTGACCCCATAGGTTCTATCTAGTTGGTAGCAACTATTTGCTAATATGGAGCGGTTTCTAGCAAAACATTCATTCTAGCCAACTAATAGAATAGTCATCTTGACAACCTTTGTACAAGTAATTGTCTCATCCCTTTGTGTCTATATCCGGATTGGACACGTGACATACAAGTCACACTCGTATATTCAATCCATAGTTTCTCGATCTATGGGAAATAGCCTTATTCGTGCAAATAACATCAATATCCCATATTGATTTATTTGAGTCTGGCCAGACATTCTATAAGCACTATCCCTCGAGTGGCCTAGGATATTTGCTCCCGTTATGTGGGAGGGACAAATTCTATCTACGTCCACTACGATCTCTAAGCTTACTTCTTATTTTATCCAGTACACGCCTTTATAACTACCCAGTTACGGTGTAGCGTTTAAGGCTACCAAGATCACAATAATCCACAACTAGAATATCTAGTGACTTCAAGTCTAAGGATGACAATACCATTGCACCGCGAGAAGCGCTTGTGACTCAACATAACGTGTATGTAGCCTTCTCGGAGATGGGTCAATCCAGTGCAACATTCCCTAATGCACACCTATGTGTTGGATCGTGATATCTCCATACCAATCCAACCCCATACTAGTCTATAGATGATTGTCCCATTAATCATTATATTTTACTAGGGATATTTAAGATAAACAACACAATTGTAAATCTAAGGACTTCATTATATTAAATATCCAATAAATAATAAATGAATTTCTAGCCACAAATAATTCATACTTAACTAGATTGCCTCTAGGGCATCTATTCCAACAGTTTATGGATATAACTAAACTTGGGAACCAAGGAGGAAGTTGTTTATGGAAACAACTGCCATTACCAAGCTCGTTACTTAAACACTCATCATGATCATGATTACCAAGCTCGTACGTGCCAAAGAAGGGCGACTTGGTTTGTCATAGGTGTGTTGCGATGGCAAAAGCACGTAAGAGGTTGGACGCAACTAGGTGATTTTAATAAGATTAAAAACCTAGAGGCAACCAATTGGTATTATCCATGTGTTGGATAATTTATTTGCCCAATTGAACCAAGAGTTGCATGGTATGCAATTGGAATGGTTCCTCCCTAAATAACCAATTCTTGGGTGACTTGCCAAAGCAAGCTCAAGAAGAAGTGAAATATGGATCTTGGCCCACTAGAAAATATAATGATATTTTCCGCATTAATATGGAGGGTTATTAATCCTAGAAAAATAGTGGAATATAGTCATACGTCACAATATTTTGCATAAATCTTTTTGTGTTGAATACTCATGACATTAAACAGACAAAATGTGACTTCATGTCCTTAAAAGGACAAGCTGTCTGGAATCTAATTTTAGACTGGTATAAAATTGAGAATTGTTCTCAAATAAAGGAAAAATGTTGTACATTGTAGAGCATAAAGTTCTCTTCCCACCGACTACCTAGACACACTGAAAGCCTTATGGAAGGAACATCAAAGAATGGTTCTTTGGATGTAACATGCCTCATGTCAGCTGTCATAAACTCTAAGCTTTGAAAGCAAGATAAGAAATATGGAGGCGTATGATATGATCATACATTAAAGAAGCTCTTTCAAAGAGCGTGCTAGACATGAAAGGCTTGAAGTGTTGCTCCACTTTGCACTCTCTTGCTTAGCACTCGTCATGATCAAGGTGGAGTGAGTTCGGGCTTGCCAAAGCAAGGCGACTTAATTCATCAATATTTGACGCAACGACACAAGCTAGTAATGTGTGACTGCTGAAGCAAGAGGTGAAGCGCAAACTAAGCTATCTCAATAGGATTCAAAGCTTAGAGATTGGGACTTATCTATGAGAGATAAATAATAAATAATTATTCTCCCAAATGAACCGAGAATTGCATTGGATACAGTTATAGTTTTTTTTCAAAGGTGATTTACTCAATATGATTGAGAATCGCTATACAAAGCACTCATAAAGGGCTAAAGGTAAAATATGTTAATGGTTAACAACATGGGTAAAGAAAAAAAGGTTTGTGCCGACCCCATGGGTATAAAACAAGCTTTTTGCTAAAACCAAGTTGCCTTAAAGGTCCCATAGGTGGTGTGGAGGAAGAGAGACTGCCCAAAGTACATTGAATGAAATAATAAAGGAATTATGAATTCCAAATTAAGTATTTTTGTTATAGAAGTCAATGTCTATCTCATCATCATGAGTATATGATACTAGATGAGGATCTCACATTTATAATTATGTGGTGGATCTCAAGAGATATAGAAAATTAGATAAGGAAGAAATAAACCTACACGTGGGGAAATGAAGCAAAGGGTAGATGAATTAGCCGTAGGGAGTTATTTATACCTTTTTGGAATTATCCATGAATGAGACAAATACGATTATGTCACTGCTTTGAGTAGGGACATTATCACAGTTTCTTGTTTTGACAAGGAAAAATCTTTTATTAAAATAATGGACAAATGTTGTTCCATTTTTTTTGATAAAATGCATTATTGTAATGCACTTTTGTCTAATTGGATTGTATATCCTTGATCATGATAATTTCATCTATAACATTAAAGCCAAGAGGTTTGCATATATTGATATGAACCTCAGTTATCGTTAGCATTATCATTTAAGCCACATGAATAAGAGATACATATCTGGAACTCCATATGGATGGATTTCTGGAATTCATTTGATTATTGAATCATATGAGACATGTAAGACTTATTTATTAGGAAAATATATGATCTTTTGGGAATCATACATGTTGATGTATGAAGGCCGCTAAGCACAAATGCTAAAGGTGGTTTTCAGTACTTTATCATATTTACTAGTGGGATCAGAGAAATATGAATTGGTGTATCTTATGAAAAAATGAATCAGAATCCTTTAAAGATTTCAAGGAATTCAAGAATGAAGTAGAAAGCCAGCTTGGTAAAGTATCATGGCTCTACGATTGGATCGTGGATACTTAAGCCAATTGTTTGAACATCTATGGGAGTATGGGATGCGATCCCAACCTACTCTACCTAAAACACCATTATGTAATGGCGTGTCTAAAGGGATGTGTTAAACAGAGCTTCCAGTTTACTTTTAGGGGCCATGTTCTAATTACAGCATATTTCACCCTTAACCTCGTTCCATCTAAATTAATTATGAAAACACCATATGAGATATGGACTAGCAAGTGTCCTAGTATGTCATTCATAAAGAATTTGGGTTATGGAGTTTATATAAATAGTTTATAGATAAACTTGGAACCAAGTCGGATAAATGTACTATGTGGAATATCCTGAGAAAATAAAGGATATTATCTCTACACTCCAATCGAGAATAAATTGTTTGTTGCTCGAACCGCTGTGTTTCTAGATAGAAATTGTCTCTAAAAGAGACAGTGGGAGGACAGTAGAACTTGAAGGAGTTCAAGAACCACAACAGAACATTGATCCTTTTGATGGTACATGAGTAGGATCACAAGGTGTTGTGGGGCAACCTACTTAAGTAACATAAGGACTTCGTAGGTCAAGTAGGATATTTCAAGGAGCTAGAGAAATATAGATTTATCATAACCCGATGATATATTGCTCATAGAGATGAGCCTACAACCTATGAAGAGGCCACGAGCGGGAAATACTCTCAGAAATGGCTTGGAGCCATGAGATACGATATGGAATCCATGTATTCCAACAAAGTATTGACTTTGGTGGAACCACCTGAAAGGGTATGACCCATATGGTGCAAGTGGGTTATAAGGAAACCTACATGGATGGTAATATGATTACTTTTAAAGGGACAATTGGTTTAAAAAGGGTTTTCTGTGAGTTCATAGTATAGACAATGATAAAATCTTTTCCCCAATTGTGATGCTTAAATCCATTAGCATCTTGCTTGTAGAAATCTATCTATAGATTGAGTCAAGCTTCTCGGAGTTGGATTCTTCAAATTGATGGTGCAATCAAAGGAGTTTTGGTTCCATCAAAATTGAAGATGAAGCTTATGTTTACAAGAAGGTTAGTGGGAGCACAGTTATATTTCTGAACTTGTATGTAGGGACATACTAACCATTGGGAATAATGTCTCTACTCTGCAATCTGTTAAAGATTGGATAGAGAATTGATTTCCAATGATAGACTTAGGCGAGACAATCTATAAAGATATATGGAGATAGATCAAAGTAGTTGTTCAGCCTGAGTCATGGTACATATATTGACAAGTTATTGAAATGGTTCAACATGTAAGAACATGGATTCTTACCCATGTCACATGGACTTTGTCTTTCGAAGAACTAATTGTCTTCCAATTAGATTTAGAAAGGACCGTATGAATGAAATTCACGAGATACGCCATGTTAAAGTACTAGGCCAGATGTGTCATATGGTATGACACAAAGATACCAGTCAAATCCGGGTGAAGTATCACTAGATAACTATCAAGATTATCCTTAAAATACTTGAGAGTAACTTAGGATGAATTCTTGGTAAATGGTGGATAATAAGAGTTTACCGTAAGGGGTTACAGTGATGAGAACTTCTAATCTAACAAACAAGATTTCAGACTATAGTCGAGTTTATGTTTTGCACTAGTGGGAGGGACTGTGAGCTGGAAAGGTTCCAGGCAAGATTTAGTTTCCGATTCTAACACAGAGGACTAAGAATATTAATTCATAAGATGCTACTCAGAATATTCAATCTCAATCAAATTGTTGATAGAGGAGATGTCAATATTTGCAAAGTACCAGGAGATGTCTCTCTTACCTTGCGCAGTAAAAGCATGAGGGCCGCGCTAGATCAATAGGCATATGATGCAGGAGATTGACTCTAGTACAAGTGCAAGACTGTTGAAATTGTGCCCTAGAGGCAATCAATTTATCGTGACAAATATATATGGACTTACAATTCATTATGTTATCGATATGGAGATATGTTAACATGAATGAAGTCCTTATAATATAAATGTTATATTCTTAAATATCCCTAGTGGATTATATTAATTAACGGGACAATCAACTATAGACAAGTATGGGTTTGGATTGATATGGAGATATCACGATCCAACACATGGGTATGCATTAGGAGTAATGGCATGCTGGATTGACCCACAACGAGAAGGATACATCAGATTATGTCAAAGTCACAATCGCTTCTCGTAGTGCTAATGGTATTGTAATCCTTAGACTTTGAAAGTGTGATTATGCAGAGGTATAAGTAACTAAGATACTCTAGAAGGGGGGGGGTTGAATAGAGTATGCCAACGTTTTTCAAAACTAGCTAACAAGTAGAAGAACTAGTGTAGACAGTGAAGTTCAAGGCCTTGAACACAGATTCAAGCCTTTGAAATGTAGCAGAAAGTTTTAGAACAAGTAAGTATTTTTCAAGGCCTTGAAAACAAGTTCAAACCCTTGAAAAAATAAAAAGTTTTTGTATGCTGCAAAAGCTTTGAAAGTAGATGAACTGAAAATGCACAAGACAAGTGATTTATAGAGTTCAGTCCACTTGGACCTACGTCTCTACCTCAGCGATTAGATCCATGCAAGATTTTCAACTCAATTCTTATTAATCAAAAGCTAAGCCCTAGAACACAAGCACAGAGAGTTCCCTTACTCTGTTACAGCTTGTGGTTTTCCCTAACCTGTCTAGTAGCTGCTTTAGCTAACTGATTAACTAAGAATTCTCTATTGTTCACTTTCAACAATCCTTGAGAATGAATGTAGAAATAATACAGAAATGATCTACCAATATAGCTCTATACAGAAGATCACTTAAGAGTAGAAAACTGCAGTGAAATGCAGTGAGCTTCTGTCTATGGATTGGAAGAGATGAAGAACTTCTTTGATGCTTTTCAGTCCAGAATACTTTCTCTGTATTTTCCCGTTGAGAATTGTGTTGTTGTTGCTTCGAATTTGAGCTCTTTAAATACTTCAAACAGCTCTGCAAATCTCTCCAGATTTTCAGCAACAACTTTCCTACTTTGTTGGTAACAGAGTTTGACTATGTTGAGATCTTCTCCAATGGTTGAATGATTGTAATCTTCTGAGATATTATTGTAATCCTTCACTTAACCATCATGAGAAGCTGTCAAACACATCTGATTGATCACAGGATCAAAGTCTTCAAGTGTTTCCAAATTTGCAGCAATCCAGTTTAGGAAACAATCCTGCAAACTTAGAAACAATATTTCCTGCATTATCATGGTCAAACAGTTGATATAATACGATTCAAAACATGTTCAACAATTTGTCTTTCATCAACTAATAACAAATAATCAAACATATGCAAGAGAGATGATAATTTAGATCAGAGAGTTAATAGAAAAACTCCCCCTGAGAATATGCTTTCAGGTTTAACAGTTTCAAGACTTTGAATCCAGTTTCAAGGCCTTGGAAATAGCTAACACTATTTTCAAGCCTCTGAAGCTAATTCAAGGCTTTGAAAGCTGCTTCAAGGCCTTGAAATAGTCAAGCTCTTTCAAGCCTTGAACAACCTGAGCTTTCAATCTCCCCCTTGATGAAAGACAAAACCAAATTCTGTTTGATCCTTAGTCTCTGCAAAATAAAATTATTAGTCTGCAATTTAAAGACACAATTATTCCAAAAATATCCAACTTATTTAAATACTAGCAAAAACACTTAAAAAGTTCAGCAGATAACATCAAATAAACCTAAGATCCTAAACTGAAAATCTAAAATTTTTCTCCCCCTTTTTGACTTTCATCAAAAAGATCGAAGATGTTTGATCAAGTGTCTGGAAAATTTAGAAAACTTAAAGAAATAAAGCAGAGAGAGTATGGAAGAAAGAATAGGAAAGATTAAGGGTTTTGGTCTTCATCTTCCTCCTGATCCCCTTCCTCTTTCTCATTGTCTTCTTCATCAGTCTTGTCTTGCTCCTCCTGTTCCTATGCAACTTCTTCCGCAGTAGCTGTGTCACAACTCTTATCCTTTTCAGATGTCTTTGGAGATTTCTTCTTTTTCTTCAAAGTGATCAGCAGCTCATCTGAATCAGGACTATCAGCTTCATCTTCTGCCAGTTCTGCTGCCTGCTTTCCCTTATCTGAAACTGGAGTAACTTCTTCCTGTTCTGAATGCTCACTAGGAAATTCCTTGTCTGATTCTCTTTTATTTTTTCCTTCAGGCTCCTCAGGAACATCAAGAAAGGTCATGCTTCTGAAGATACTTTCCACCATATACTTGACTTGTCCCATATCACTTTCTAGTCCAAAAACAGTAGCTTTGACATCCTCCATGTCCAGTCCAAACCATCAAGTCCTTGATTGTCTATAGGCTGAGAGGTTTGGCTTGAAGTGGGAGTCAAGGTCTTGGGCTTAGAAAACTTCTTTTCACCTAGTTCTGCTTTAGTAAGATCTGAATACAGTTTCCAAACATTCTCCTTGGTTTTCACAACTCCAATTTTCTCAAATGCTTTCTCATTGAGTTCCCCAAAACCAGATGTGACTGATTCTTCTCCCGTAAAAGGGATTTAAAAGTGCTCAAAGAACATGGTAAGGAGGTTTGCATATGGGAGAGGGTGAACTCTCTTACTGGTTAAGATGAAGAGCATGTGTTCAATGACAAGGTTTGGGAGATCAATCTCATAGCCATGCATAATCAGGTACATGATGTGAAACATTCTATCAGTTACCAACTCTCTTGAGTGCTCTCTAGGAAAGACACATCTCACAAGAATAGTATGAAGAACTTTGGCTTCAACATTTAACACAGAGTGTGTTAATTGTTTGGATGAGGTTGAGACATTTGGAAGAAATAATTCTTATTTGGCTAGCTTCATAGTTTCTGAATTTGGAGGATGGTTGCTAGTGTCATATCTCTTTGGGAAACTTAACACATTGGCAAACTCAGAGTGATCAAGTTCAATTGTTATCCCAGCAACTTTAGATGTGATCACTAAGTGTGCAGATCTCCTTACTTGGGTTAGGTTCAGATAGAAGAGTCTGGTGAGTCTGGGGTAGGCAATATCCCTAGGATTTAGCATGCACCACAAAGGGATATTCTTTAACATAGAGATGCACTTGAGTTTCATGTGTTCCAACACATACTTATTAACCAAACTGAAAAAACCAATAGACCTTGAAGCAAAACCATCTAACCACTTACCTTTAGAGATGTTTGAGACAAACCATGTCTCATCTGGAGCTCTGTTCTTTGTTGAGACTTGAGAGTAGATCTACAAAGCCTTCTCCAATTGACCTTCTGGTTGTGCTTCAGTCACCTTCCCTTTCCCTTTTTCTGCCTGAGTTGCCTTCTTCTTCACCTTCTTTGAACTGGTAGGCTCTTTTTCTGGTTGCTTTTCTTTAATGGCCTTCTGCTTCTTCTGCTTTTCTGAAGAGGAGGTTGTAGCCTTCTTGATCTTCTTCTTTGGTGGAGGAGGATCTGGAACTGCTTCTGAACTACGAGTTCTGGAGCTAGAGTCTCCACTGACTTCTTGAACCTCTTCCACTGATGCTTTTCTCTTCTTCTCTGATACAGGTTTTGAACCACCAGCCATCTTGATTCGATTTGAGGCTCTTCTTGTGCTCATTAGGGTTAGGGAGAAGAAAAGAGAGAGATGGAATGATACGGAATGAAGGATAAGAGAAGAGGATAAATACTGAAAGAGTTTGAGTTTCAAAAGGAAACTAGTATCTCTCTGATTCTAAAAAGATTTGCAAAGATCAGAGAAAATTTCAAACTATTATGCCGTTGGAAAAAGAATATACTAATACTAATTTTGGCTAAAATAAATTTTGAAAAAGGTAGGGGCTATATTAGGAAAATATCTACAGAGATATCACCCAGTATAGAATGATCCAAGTTTATTGACTATTAGTGTACCATATTCATTTTCAAGGCTTTGAAAAGGCTTTCAAGGGCTTGAAATACTATAACACTGCAACAGATAAAAGATCAAAGCTTTGAAATGATTTTCAAGGCTTTGAAATTCAGTTCAAACATTTGTAAAGACAAATAACTTACCTTTCTTACCTTAAGCTCCCCCTAAACTAATGCAGTCTTATTTAGCATTCCCAGTTCCGATCTTAGAGCTGAGAATCTCTCATCTGCTAATGGTTTGGTGAAGATATCTGCAATTTGCATATTAGTAGCAACAAATTCAAGAACAATATCACCTTTCTCAGCATGATCTCTGATGAAGTGGTGTCTGAAATGAATGTTCTTGGTTCTTGAGTGTTGTACTGGATTATTTGTAATTGAAATTGCACTAGTGTTGTCACACTTAATAGGAATGCTTCTGAAGTCAAATCCAAGGTCTCTGAGCTGTTGAGCAATCCATAGTACTTGTGAGCAACATGCTCCTGCAGCTATATATTCAGCTTCAGCTGTTGATAGAGCAACTGAATTCTGCTTCTTGGAATGCCAGCTAATCAAAGATGATCCAATCAATTGACAGGTTCCAGAAGTGATTTTTCTATCAACTTTATAGCCTGCAAAGTCAGCATATGAAAAACCACTTAAAGAAAAGTTAGAATGTCTTGGATACCAAAGCCCTAAGTCTTTGGGACCACTGAGATATCTGAATATTCTCTTCACAGCAGTTTAGTGTGATTCTTTTGGATCAGCTTGAAACCTAGCACACATGCATACACTAAAGATGATATCTGGTGTACTTGCTGTCAGATAGAGTAATGATCCAATCATGCCTCTATACTCTTTAACATTGACACTCTTACCAGATTCATCTTTGTATAAGGATAGAGTGGAACTCATTGGGGTCTTAGCTTCCTTGCATTGAGTCATGCTGTATTTATTCAACAAGTCTCTTGTATACTTGCTTTGATTCAGAAAAATACCCTTCTTCAACTGATGTAAGTGAAGTCCTAGGAAGAAGGTTAATTCTCCCAACATGCTCATTTCAAACTCCCTGCTCATAAGACTTGAGAATTCTCTGCACAATTGATCATTAGTAGCTCCAAACAGTATATCATCAACATATATCTGGACTACAAGTAAATATTTCTCATGATTCTTGATGAAAAGAGTCTTGTCTACTAAACCCCTTTTGAAATCATTTTCAAACAGAAACCTTGACAGTCTTTCATACCAAGCCCTTAGAGCTTGTTTCAAACCATAAAGAGCTTTTTCAAGTTAGTAAACATGATCTGGAAATTTTTCATTTTCAAAACCAGGAGGTTGTGCAACATGAACTTCTTCTTGTAAATAACCATTCAAGAAAGCACATTTTACATCCATTTGAAAGAGTTTCATGTTCTTGTAGGATGCAAATGCAAGTAAAATTCTAATTGCTTCTAACCTTGCAACTGGAGCAAAGGTTTCTTCATAATCTATACCTTCTTCTTGATTGTAACCTTGAGAAACTAACCTTGCTTTGTTTCTGATTACATTTCCCCTTTCATCCAACTTATTTCTGAATACCCATCTGGTACCAATGACAGACTGGTTTGTTGGTGCAGGAACCAGGTTCCAAACCTTATTCCTCTCAAACTCATTGAGCTCACTTTGCATAGCAATAATCCAGTCTGCTTCTGGCAAAGCTTCCTTCACATTTTTTGGTTCTACAAGAGAAATAAAAGCATTAAAAGCACATAAGTTCTTCAACTGTGATCTAGTTTGTGTACCAGTGGTTGGATCTGATATGATATTGTCAGCTGGATGATATGAGAGATATTTAAATATCTTCCTTGGAGAACATGGTTCAGGATCACCATAGATCTTCTCTGGTCTTGAAGTAGTAGCTTTGTCACTTGAATCCTTCTGATCATCTTTTTCAAGGCTTTGAGCTGTAGTTTTAAGGCCTTGAGAACTGTTTTCAAGGTCTTCAAAATGTATTCAATTTTCTTCTGAGCCTTTCTTGGATACAAGTGGATTCTCAGTCTCTTCCTCTAATTCATGCTTGTTCAAATTCAAATCTGCAAAACTTTCACTCAAAGAACCATCATAGCTTTCATCAAAAATAACATGAATGCTCTCTTCAACTAGTTTGGTTCTTTTATTGTACACTCTATAAGCTTTGCTTTTCAGAGAGTAAACAAGAAATATACCTTCATCACTTCTTGCATCAAACTTACCAAGATTGTCTTTTCCATTGTTATGGATAAAACAAGTGCATCCAAAGGGTCTAAAGTAAGAGATGTTTGGCTTCCTACCTTTAAATAATTCATAGGGGGTCTTCTTTAGAATGGGTCTGATCAAGCACCTGTTCAAACTATAGTTTGCTGTAATCACAGCTTCCGCTCAGTAGTGTTTTGGCAACTTGTTCTCAAGAAGCATTGTCCTTGACATATCTTCCAGAGTCATGTTCTTTCTTTCAACAACACCATTCTGTTGAGGAGTTCTTGGAGCAGAAAATTTATGAGAAATACCATGCTTTTCACCAAATAGATCAAACTCTAACTGATCAAATTCTCTACCATGATCACTTCTGATTGAAGCTACAGGTAAGTATTTCAAGTTTTGAAGTTCTCTGCAAAGCTTTGAAAATTCAGTGAGAGAGCTTCAGATTTTTCTTTGAGAAACATAACCCAAGTGTATCTAGAGAAATCATCTACAAAAACTAGCATATACCTTTTACCTTTTGGAGTAGGAGTCCTCGTAGGACCATAGAGATCCATATGAAGTAATTCAATAGGTCTAGTTGTACTTACAAACTTCTTTGGCTTGAAGGAGCTTCTGGTTTGCTTTCCTTGTGCACATGCTTTGCATAACTCATCTTCTTTGAACTTGGAGGATGTCAATCCTATTACCAAGTCTTTGGAAATCAATTTGTTCAGAGTATGCAAACTGATATGAACAAGTTTCCTATGCCAAAGCTTTGAATCTTCTTTCAAGGCCTCGAGACACTTCAAACTTTCACCTGCAACTTTGTTAGTCTGAAAAGTATAAACATTGTTTGATCTAGAGGCTGTGAGAATGCAATCTCCTGATTTCTCATTTTGCACCACACACTTCTCTTTATCAAAGATAACTTTTCTACCATTATCACAAATGTGAGATACACTAAGTAAATTAAACTTCAAACCTTCAACCTGATAAACATCAAAAATTGAGTTTTCAGAATTCGTAACAACTTTTCCAATACAAAGAATATTGCACTTCCCTTTATCACCAAGTGTTATTGAACCTTCTGATTGCTCTTTTAATTATGAGAATAGAGATCTCTTTCCACTCATATGTCTTGAGCAACCACTGTCCATGAACCACTTCTGTTCCTTGGTGTCAACTTGCAAGCACTGCCTTACCCAGCTGTTAGACCAAGTGTGGAATTTGGATTCATATTCAGGATCAACCATGTTAGATGGTCTAACCCCTTTAGGAACCCAAATCTGCTTAACTTGTCCTTTAGGTTGGAAAGGAAAAGTGTTCCTCATTATGTGAGGGTCTCTTCTTCTAAAAGGACAAGTCATTTTAACATGACCAGTTTTACAGCAGTAATGACAAGTAGGAGAGGTTTTGTTTCCAGCTTTCACAAATCTGGTATTGTTTCTTCTTGGAAAGTTTGGATTGAAGCCAATACCAGCTTTGTGAACAGACTGTGAACTTCCTCCAAGAATCAAGTTCAACTTCTGTTCTGATCCAGCAAGCTTGATTTTGACTAGTTCAGATTCTTGAAGTTTCTCAGTAAGGGTAGTCTTTTTTCTTTCTAAGTCACCAACATGATGTCTCAGATTAACAAGGCTGTCATTCATAGAGGAGTTTTCAGTGACTACTTCCTTAACTTGTGTTTTCAAGGCTTTGAAACTGGTTTTCAAGGCCTTGAAATCACTGTCAGTTTTCTTCTGAGAGATTTCAAGATTCTGATTTAGACAAACAAGTTGTAAATTTTCTTTTTCTTGCTTATGCACTTTCTCTTTCAAAAGCCTTATCTCTTTCAGATAATCTTCCTCATTTAAAAGCATAGTTTTGAGATATTATGAAAGAGATTCTTTTGTCTTTGAAATTAAACAGTTAACTATTGCCTCAATGTTCTTTTTAGAACTATCATCATGCTTGGCCATGAAGCAAAGATTGTCATGTTCTTCTTCAGATTCAGATTCACTAGAGCTGTCTGAATCACTCCATGAGGCTATCATGGCTTTCTTTCTTCTGTCATGATCTTTCTTTTGAAAGTTCTTGCTCTTTCTGTAAGGACAATCTCTTATCAAGTTTCATGCATCACCACACTCAAAGAAGTTCATAACTTTTGACTTACTTTGTGAAGAGGGCTTACCTTTGTAGTCTTTGCTTCTGGATGGTCTACGCCTTTCTCTGTTGAACTCTTTGTTTCCAGAGTTTCTCTTCATTTTGAGGATCCTTGTCAAGGCTTTGGAAATCAAGGCAATTGGATCTTCATCATCACCATCATCAGTTTCAAGGCTTTGAATTCTCTTATTCTCTTTGGCTTTGAGGGCTAGATTTTTGACACATTCTGGGAGTTCCCAATCAACTTCATTCATGGATATCTCATGTGTTAGGAGCTTCCCTTGGAGGTCATCAAGTTGTAAAAGTTGAGAGACTATGAGCTTCTTCAATAGTTGTGGTTTTTGGTTCCCACTTTGCCTTTGGAAGACTTCTAAGTATCTTCCTCACCTTTTCCTCAGTGGAAAAGTGTTTTCCCAGTGAGTCAAGGTTGTTGACAATATCAGTGAATCTCTTGAACATATCTCTGATGGATTCATCTGCATTCATTTTGAACAGCTCATACTGTATGAGATAAAAGTTGATCTTGGTCTGTTTAACTTGGATGGTTCCTGCAAAGGTAACCACAAGTTTATCCCAGATTTCTTTAGCAGTTGTGCATCCAGAGATCCTGTTTCATCTGTACTCAAAGCACATTACAAAATGTTAATAGCCTTGTAATTATTTGAAACTTTCTCTAATTCAGAAGAGGAGAGTGAGTCTTCTGTTTTAGGAGTTCTGATCCCATCTTTCTCTATATAGAAAGTATGAGGTCCATTTTGAATAATGGTCCAAAGCTCTAGATCTTGATCAATGATAAACATTTTCATGAGAGATTTCCAGTGAGAAAAAGTTTCTCCACATAATAGAGGAGGTCTGTTAGCCGCTCTTCCTTGTGAGAAGCCACCATCACCTGCAGTACTCATGATCACCAGATGGTTAAATCTTATACAATGATACAAGCTCTGATACCAATTGAAAGTGTGAGTATGCTGATGTATAAGTAACTAATGTACTCTAGAAGGGGGGGGGGTTGAATAGAGTATGCCGACTTTTTGCAAAACTAGCTAACAAGTAGAAGAACTAGTGTAGACAATGAAGTTCAAGGCCTTGAACGCAGATTCAAGCCTTTGAAATGTAGCAGAAAGTTTTAGAACAAGTAAGCCTTTTTCAAGGCCTTGAAAACAAGTTCAAACCCTTGAAAAATAAACGATTTTTTTATGGTGCAAAAGCTTTGAAAGTAGATGAACTGAAAATGCACAAGACAAGTGATTTATAGAGTTCAGTCCACTTGGACCTACGTCTCTACCTCAGGGATTAGATCCCTGCAGGATTTTCAACTCAATTCTTATTAATCAAAATCTAAGCCCTAGAACTCAAGCACAGAGAGTTCCCTTACTCTGTTACAGCTTGTGGTTTTCCCTAAATTGTCTAGTACCTGCTCTAGCTAACTGATTAACTAAGAATTCTCTATTGTTCACTTTGAACAATCCTTGAGAATGAATGTAGAAATAATACATAAATGATCTACCAATATAGCTCTATACAGAAGATCACTTAAGAGTAGAAAACTGCAATGAAATGCAGTGAGCTTCTGTCTATGGATTGGAAGAGATGAAGAACTTCTTTGATTCTTTTCAATCCACAATACTTTCTCTGTATTTGCCCGTTGAGAATTGTGTTGTTGTTGCTTCGAATTTGAGCTCTTTAAATACTTCAAACAGCTCTGCAACTCTCTCCAGATTTTCAGCAACAACTTTCCTACTTTGTAGGTAACAGAGTTTGAATATGTTGAGATCTTCTCCAACGGTTGAATGATTGTAATCTTATGAGATATTGTTGTAATCCTTCATTTAACCATCATGAGAAGCTGTCAAACACATCTGATTGATCAGTGTTTCCAAATCTGCAGCAATCCAGTTTAGGAAACAATCCTGCAAACTTAGAAACAATATTTCCTGCATTATCATGGTCAAACAGTTGATATAATACGATTCAAAACATGTTTAACAATTTGTCTTTAATCAAATAATAATAGATAATCAAACATATGCAAGAGAGATGATAAATTAGATCAGATAGTTAATAGAAAAACTCGCCCTGAGAATATGCTTTCAGGTTTAACAGTTTCAAGACTTTGAATCCAGTTTCAAGGCCTTGAAAATAGCTAACACTATTTTCAAGCCTCTGAAGCTTATTCAAGGCTTTGAAAGCTGTTTCAAGGCCTTGAAATAGTCAAGCTCTTTCAAGCCTTGAACAACCTGAGATTTCAGACTTGAAGTCTCTAGATACTCTAATTGTGAAATATCATACTTTGATATTATCAAACGTTGCGCCTTAACCGGGTAACTATAAAGATAGTCATCGGGCATGATAGGAAGCAAGCTTAGAGATCGTAGTGATGTAGAAATTATTTGTCCCTCCCACATAATGGGAGTAAATATCCATGGGCCACTTGAGGTTTGGTGCTTATAGAATGTCTGGCCAGACTCAGATAAATCAATATGGGGATATTGATGTTATCTGCACGGATACGCATATTCCCAGGATCGAGGAACTATAGATTGTATATACGAGTGTGACTAATATGTCTAGTGTCCAATCCGGATATGGAGACGAAGGGATAACACAATACATGAACACTGGACAGAAGGCTTGTTAGATGACTATTTCTATTAGTTGGGTAGCGTGGATGTCTTGATAGAGGTCGATCCATGTTAGTATTTATTACTACCAACTAAGAAGAAACCTATGGGGTCACACTCCCTATGGATTAGATCGGACTTGGAAATAATTAATATGATTAATTTAATAGAAGGATCAATACGCAACTACTTGCAAACTTAGTAGGACTAATTTGCAAGTTGCACTAATTCGTGTATGGACATGATTAGGATCGGGGCTTTTATGCAGTCAACAAAGAGTTGTTGGACTATATAAAGGACACTCCTAGATTCCTTCCCACACTAATGCTCATAACACATTGAGTGGAAGATAAAAGCAAGGAGAGAGAGCAAATCCCAAGGAGGCCGAACCCCTTAGGACCACCCCCTACCCCGTCGGCCACAAAGAGGGCCGAGCTCCTCTATGGTGTTCCTTGTGTGATCTTCTTCTTCTTCTTCCATCGATTCCTATCTAGGATAAGGTGTTGGAAGATCTCGTTTCAATCCTAGGAGTGGACTAGCCCTAGAGACGTGAATACTATTTCACATGAGAAGTCATCACAGGAGAACCAAAAGGTATGTAGATAGAATCCTTTACTATCGTTATGTAGTCTCTTCCTGTGATCCTTGGTGGTATTTGAGCAGGATTTTTTTTTTCTGCTGCGTAACCTGCGTCAAAACCCAACATAAAATCCTTCTCAATCTGATTGTAAGGACAATTAGCCTTCATAAGACTAACTCCATGTGAAAAAGGTAAGAATCCATATTCTTGCATGTTGGACCATTTCAACACCTTGTCATTATATGTACTTTGACTTAAGCCGAGCAACTATATCTATCTATCTCTATAGATATTTATTATATAGGCTGCTTCTCTTAATTATTTCATTGAAAAGCAATTCCCTAGCAAATCTTTAACAGATTGCAGAGTAGGGACATCATTCCCAATGATTAGTATGTCATCCACATACAAGACCCGAAATATAATTGTGCTCCCACTAACCTTCTTGTAAATACAAGCTTCATCTTCATACTGGATGAAATCAAACTATTTGATTGCATCATCAAATTGAAGATTCCAACTCCTAGAAGCTTGCTTCAATCGGTAAATATATCGTTGCAATTTACACACATTTTGCCCATGCTATGGATTAACAAAATCCTATGGTTGTGTCATACACACCCTTAAGGAGGTTTTATAAGGAAACGCTATTTTGACATCCATATGCCATATCGCGGTAAGAAGCAATTGCAAGCAAAATGTGAATGGATTAAACATTGCAACTGGGAAAGAATTTCGTCATATTCTATACTATGGACTTTCTGAAACCTTTATCCACCAATCGTGCCTTAAAAGTAATCATTACCATCCACGTTAGTTTTCTCGAAAACCACTTGCAGCCTATGGATTTTACTCTTCAGGTGGTTCCAGCAAAGTCCATATATGGAGCTCAAATATCAAACGTGATTCAAACCCGAATCTGGGTGGGCTTTCAGGGTCTATAACTCTTATAAATCATATAAGGAGATCAAATATGCTTCTTTTATAAAAAAAAATGATGAAGAAATGAGGGTTTTACCTCAGCTGCGGCCTAGCCTAGTGATTACCTGTAGGCGTGGACCAACCCAGATTCCGGCGACGTAGGTTCTGTCGATTTCTAGTGAGAAAATGTGTGTTCTGGGTTGGCTCAACCTCACCAACATCATAGAAAAAATTAATTCCGCCGAAACTTAACAGTGAATGACAATTTAGGGACCATGAGAATTAGGGGTTCTTATGAACTTACACCATTCTCTTTCTCATTACAACTTGAAACTCGAAATTGGCAAGGTCTTTTCATCTATTGGTAATGGAGAATCTGGGGTGGAAGCAGTTTTGAAGATTAAGTGGTGGAGACGGTGATTACCGTGGTGGTGTTGATGGCTTCTTGGAGGGAAATCACTTATTTGTATAGTCTCCTTGATTTCTCTCCCAAAACTGATTATAAATTCACTTAGGCCCTGTTTGGTTCTTGGAGAATGAAAAGGAAAGGAAAAAACAAGGAAAAGAAAAGAAACGGAAAAGAAAGCTATTTTCTTTCTTGTGTTTGGTGGTTTGTAGGAAGAAAGGAAAATACATTGATTTTCATTATACTGTTTGGTTAGCGTAAACTTGAGAAAAGAAATTAAAAGTGAAAATCCAATTTCTTGGACATACACATAAACAGCTAAACAAACATATTTCGTAATTGACAATCAGCTCCCCCTATCACAAACACAACAAGTTCTTGATAAAGACAGAAACTACCCCAAAATTTCCAGATAGTACAGGATGACCCCCAAATCAAACATAGCTTATCATCGACGTCATCTTCTTCTTTCCCCTCAACACCCAACCATATAAAAATCATGCATATAATATATACATACACCCACACCTAAACACACAGATAGATGTCCAACATTAACCAAAAAAATTGATGAGGGTGCGATTGATTTACCCGAAACAGATCAATGAGGACGAGTCCGAGTCGCGGCGAACAATGGTGGTTGTTGTGGTGGCTCCTTTCGGCTGGACCCCGCTGTAGGGCATGGGCTTCGTCCGGCTGGGCATTGATTGAGCAGATCAGAGGACGAGAGGGATTGACAGAGAGGCCGATGAGAGATCGTAAGCTTCGATCGAAAAAACAGCCAATGGCTGGGCACGGTCGCCTAGCTGTGGTCCGGTGGCTGGGCTCTCCGTAATTGGGAAAGAGAGGACATAAAACGGAGTAAGTATGCCGGTACCGACAAGAGAGAGAGAGAGAGAGAGAGAGAGAGAGAGAGAGAGAGAGAGAGAAAACCAGAGAGCGAAGGAGTGATAAGGATATGTCTGAGAGAGAGCCTTGTAAAAATTTTTTTTCCTTTTCCACCTATTTTTGGAAGGAATAATAGTTTCCGTTTTCTTTATAGAAGTTTTCCCTACACTTTCTCTATGTTTTCTTTTTCTGGACTAATTTAGTCTCCAAACACATAATGAAAAATGTCAGGAAAATAAATTTTCTTTTCCTTCCCATTTTCCATAACCAAACATAGCCTTAAGGTCGCATATATAGGCTAAGAGAATTTGTGAGAGAGTGCCACCTTAGGATGCGGTTTCCCTTAATAGCTAGGTATTTGACACCTCATAGGGGTCAATTGTAATTTTAGAGAATTTAGGGTAGTAATGGAGGTTTTGAAAAAGAATTGAAATTTAGCCCCTAATTTAAATATTTTTCCATTTCCATACCCTTGGCATCCAGGAAATCCCACACTGCAGAACTCATATGGCACCGGACTATGAAAAAAAGATACACAATCGCTCCAAAATTTAAGATATTACAAATTAACCACAAAGAAAATGTCAGTGTGTTACACTAAATATAGATTGCCACTAGGGAAGCTACTCCAACACAACCCACTAGCCGCCTAAGCATTCTCTGCATCAAACAAATCTCACACATACACACATGCACGCATGCATAAATGCATGTTCCACTAATTTGCTTAGTACTTCAATTGTGTTTGCTGCCCAATTGCTTTTCCAATTTCTATGATAGGTTTTGATCACCTAAACACAACAGTTATGATCTAGAATGAGCTTAAGAACGATGATAACGATGAACAAGAACACACCCGATGTAACGTGGTTCACTAGCACGATGCTAGCTACCTGCACGACCAGAAAACCCTTTGTTTATTAGAGAGAAACACTACGGATACGACCCACACAAGTATGCCACGACCCTAGGTCCTTATATAGTCCTAAGATACCGAATTGGTTCCCAAAAAACAAAGAAAATACCAAAACGAACAAGGAAACAATATTTAGCTGGCTTATTGAATTATTCGGACCCGTCACTATCGAAGTGTTCGGACCCATCAAGCTGTTCTCTGACCCATTGAAATGCTGCTTCTCCTTTGTCTTCCTTGACTTCGTCTAGATCCTCCGTTTGGCCTTGTTTCTTTTCCCTCCTTTGTCTCCTAACTCCTCGCCAAGCTTCTCGAGCCTATTCAAGGCATATTCCCAACAAATATCTACGTTTCCTTGAATTCCCTCTTTCGCCTGCGCTTGAATTAGTGGATTTTTTCCAAATCCACAATTTCACAAGTTGCTCAAACTTTTCCAAGTTCCTACAACGTGTGCCCTCAGCAATGCTCCAACTTCTGTCAAGTTCCTGCAATCGAACTCTATCGATGCTCCAACTACGGTCGAGTTCCTGCAATCGAGTCCCCTGTTTGTTGTTCCAACTCCCACCGAGCTCCTACAACAAAATCGTTTTGTTGTTCCGACTCCCTACAAACCCCCCCTCCCAACACGTTGCTCACATTCCCACCGAATCCCTGCAACCTTTTTGCGAGATTGCTCCAATTCCCACCAAGTTCTTGTAATATCGGCCCCTTGCGCGCATCATACACGCCCACTTTCACTTGCTGTGTCCCTTTTAAGAGACTCCCCTATTCCACATTTTCCTCCTCATCAAGAGCACGGATTCCCGCTTCCCCCAACGGGGCTTAGAGAACTAGACAATCCTCCGAAGTACCCTCCACTGTAGCAAAACTTGCTTATCTTGAGTTTATCCTTTGTCCAAGGATGTATATTTTCTCTATCATTTGAAACTCTGACTCCATCAATGCGCCGAAAATCTGACTCTCTGAACCCCCTATGCAGCCTTTGTCGCATCCCTTCATGCAGAGCCTCAAAATCAGCGGTGGTTTTATGGTCCCCCTCCTTGTCTTTCGCCAATGGCAACAACATGCATTGCTGCTTCAAAAAAGCACGCACCTTGATCTGTCGTAGGCTGAAGGCATTTCTTCATTTTAACTTGTCAATCTTGGTCATCCCCCCTGTCATCTTCTCTGCAACTCCTAGTCTAGATCCGCAACCCCCAAACGCGTGCTCCACCTTGATCGAGAAACCCTTGCTTCGAATTTCAAGAAATTGTAAAATCAATGTCCTTAGTTCCACCTTGATCTTGGAACAATGAACCTAAGATCTGATACCAGATTGTTATGATCTAGAACGAGCTTGAGAACTATGATAACTATGAACAAGAAAACACCCGATATAACGTTGTTCACTAGCACGATGCTAGCTACTTCCACGACCCGAAAAACCTTTGTTCATTATAGAGACACAACACAAATACAACCCACACCAGTATGACGCGACTCTAGGTCCTTATATAGGCCTACGATACCGACTTGGTGCCCAAGAAACAAAGAAGATACCAAAACGAATAAGGAAACAATATTCAGCCGCCTGCTCGAATTATTCAGACCCGTCACTATCGAACTGTTCGGACCCATCAAAAAGTTCCCAGACCCGTCAAACTGCTTCTTCTCCTTTGTCTTTCTTGCCTTCGTCTAGATCGTCTGTTTCACCTTGTTTCCCCTCTTCGTAGCCTTACTCCTCGCCAACCTTCTCGAGCCTATTCAAGGCATATTCCCAACACACATGATGCAAGGAAAGACTAATTTCCTTGCTTATATATCCCAATCGAGACTCCATAATCGATGAGATGACAATGAAGCTCTTAAAACTTCCCCCTAAATCTTTGTGGCATCGCTAGATGTTTCTGCAGAGAACTCAAGATCTGATTAGTTCCAAAGTGGTGGTTGTTTTTTGATTTGTTTCATTCGACCAGATTCTTTATCTATTTGCATGAAACTCAGAAGATTTTTATTCTTAAAATCTCTTCCAAGTCCATATTTTTCGGAATGATGCCGTCGTTGAGTGACAGTGACTACTCTAGATCATTATTAAATTTAAATTTTGGAAGGACATATCTTTTCTTTATTATCATCAATTTCAGATTCATCCCAAGCAAGAAGTATAAATGTGATATTATTAACCATTGTATTATGAATATTTAGAGTAATAACATACGTACTGAATTTTATTTTTGATAAAAATTGTTTAACTAATGGAATTATTAGGTAAAACAATCAACAATCACAATAATGAACTTACAAACCCTCTTCAAATTGAAGTACAGACTGAACAATAAAATTATGTAACTTACAAGGATGAAACCCAGAATCCAAATTGTTGTTCTGATATTTCTATATGCCATCACAGTTACAGTGTTGAACTTGATGCAAGTAGTGACAGAGAAAGCATGAGTACTTGAGATAAACTTGAATACATTCATTAAGCAGACAGCTTGCACCACAAAACAATCAATTGCCCCTACGTTGAAAAAACTGGAAGTATCCCTATTTCTCCCTAGATTGTTGGTGTTTTTAATGTGAAAAGTTTGAGATGCCTCTGAGTTCAGAGTCCACGAACTATGTATGGCATACATGGTTGGTGAATACTTGAAAAAGAAGGAGTAAACTTCTCAAAAATATTCAAATTTATAGATAATCTAAATGAAATCGAGAAGTAAATGAAGCAAGTTGGTTTAGCACACTTCTTGTTGATTGCTTTATGGGTCGTATGCTCATCGTGTTGGTTGAACAAAATCGCCAGTAGCGGCATTCAGCTGGAACCTGAGGTTTTGTTTTACAGCTTTTCGACGAGATATCAGTGGGTGAATCCTTGGTCAGGAATGATGGTCTTATCTTTCCCGGGGTAAGAACTTGTCGGCGGTGGTCAAGTAGATAGAGAAACAGCAGTAATCGGAAGCCCTTGCAGTGAATCGAACCAACCGTATTATTTGAAATCGCATAAGCACTGGTTTAGGACAAAAAAGGGAGAACATGTTTAGCAGAAAGCATTGGCGGGGAAAGGTAAAAGGGGATTATGTGGTCGACAGGAGGCATTTCGTAGTAATTGCGAAGCAGCATCCTTCATCTTATAAATATTTCAATTTGACAGCGGTAATTAAGGGAAGAGCGCAATATTAAAACACTAAACACTAACTAACTGACTGACAAACAAACTAACTGCTTCTCCCTGCTGTCCTCATTGACTAACTAACTGCTTCTCCCTGCAGTCCTCGTTGACTAACTAACAAACTGCTTCTTGTGTAGTCCTCGGTGCTGCTACCCGAGAAACAGAAACAAATCATTGTACCCACAAGAAACCACACACTAATCAAGAACCATCACCATATCAAAAAGGATAAAAAGCAAAATCAGATCAAAGCCACATCACCATCTGATAATTAGAAATTCAGAGCAATTGATCATAATGCTGCAGAAATTCATATTGAGGTTGAGGAAGAACAACCAACAGATGGTAGTGGTCGAATCAATAAAGATGATCTTTCCAACTTGGCTCCAAATCAAGAAGAAGAAGAAGAACTATATCTATATCAGGTTCTCTCTATGCCTCTCTGAAAATCTTTTCTTATCCGTGCGTAATCTTCGGCTCCACGTCTCTTTACCAAACTCAAGAAGTTACAGTTCAAGAACCTCCAGGTCAGGGGCGGACGTATAAATTTTGTGTCGTGGGGGCACTCTTAACCCTTAAACTATATCACAGGGATAACAATATCATTAATGTAACTATGTATAGTCCAAAAGTGTCAAGTTTTATAATTTAAGGGTGGAATGTGAATGGATTTCATATAAGATGGAGTCCCTTATAAATATTACTGTAAACATGTATGAACAATGTTTCAAATTTTAGAGAATATTAGTAGAATCTTTTCATGGAGCGGGGGCAAGGGACCCCAGGGGTCTCAATGTGAGTCCACCCCTGCTCCAGGTAATGATGAAGAAGAAGAAGAAGAAGGGAACAATAAAATGAGGAGCCTAAGCGGATTAATTTGTTTGGTAGATACGGACTATAGTATAATATGGTGAAGAGAAGTAAGATTTAGTTGACAATAACAAAGTATCAGTCTGAAAGAGTGGTTATAGAAGGGAAGTTGAGAAGATAAGTCACATAGGCTAGTATTTATACATTTTAAAGATGGCATTCAACCAAACTTGGAAGTGTCTTTACTATTCTTTTATGTTTAAAAGTGTGTATACTATTCTTGATTTTCCATCATGTCCCTACTCTTTAGATAGTTCTTAATTCATACATAATTAATAATTTCATTATTGTGATACATGCTTAACAATACCACATTCCTCTAAAAAAATGTCATGTTACGTATCATAAAGTCTCCATGTCACTATGTACAAAAGAAGTAATAGATTATTCCACTTGAATTTTTTGGACATGCTAAATGTCATTCTTCTGGTACTTCTATATGAGAAGGTTCTCCCAAAATATCCTTAATTCATTACTGGAATACCACCATTTTAACAAAAATATATAAAATGTCATTGTTCCTAAATCTATTTTTGATACACTACAACAAATATGACATGTGTTGACAGTTTTTTTGTTGACAGACCGTTTTATGTAACTAGTTGCGCGATTAATCGACAACTAGCAAAATAGGCAAACGCGATGCGTGTGAAAAAAAAAATATACTTGTAATAAAGTTCTACTCTTTAAATTGTAATATTTAAAATACATATTTATATGAAGTGTGATTGTTTTTATAATTTTACCACAAATTTATTCATTATGTACATCTAAGATGTCGAAATGAGCACATCTTTGTAGACAACATTCTTGGTGTAGCAGCCTGCATGTTCCCGAACAACTCATTTTTTTTTTTTAAGTTTTAATTGCATTCCTGAAAGTACATCTTGACAATGCAACATATAGTTGTCGATGGCTGAAAACATGTATTAAAGATAAATGCCAACATTTGGAATTTGTTTAACCTTGTGCCTTTTCAATGGGCAGTGCAAACTCGACCGATTGGGAACTATTTTCTTGTCATATCAAATGACAAATCCATAATTTGTGGTGGTTCCAAGGAGATACAATGGAGGAAATGTCCATATAATATTTCTGCGTATATGAAATTTTCTTTAAGACCATTACATATTAGACGTGTCCCATTACACAGCTCATTACGTGGATCAAGGTTTCTAAATAGAATTTCTGGTGCACGACATGATAGCTTCATACATGAACTGTCCATGGAAGTGACTAAAATGTCTCTAAAACCCATGTTCTCCTCTCCCTTTAAAGTTGAAACAGCAAATTTGCAAAAAAAAAAAAAAAAGAAGAAGCTAATGTTGGTTATTTGATACACTTATCCTGCCAACAAAAGAACCAAGTGAACACCAAACTGAAATAAAAAGATAGAAAAAAATATAGCTAATATGAAATGTCAAAAATAATTAATCATAAAACACAAAACATGACTAACATATGAGTAACCCAACAAAGAATTAACCAACAAAAAATTGGTGCTTGTAAAATGTTAGAACGGATGCCCGAACCTGAAACACAAAACAAACTGCCGAAAAACAACAAAATAATGTTTTTTTTGAAGTAATAATGTTTTTATTTGAATACATGGTGCAATAAAACATAATTTTTCAAAAATGTACCTTTAACTGCTATAAACATGAATATGATTTGCAAAAAAAAATGAATAAGTGGATTGAACCAAGTGCTAATCCAACCAACACAATTCTGTAAATTAATATCCGAACCAGAACTAATTTGTTTAATCTTAATCAAAAGTTAATTTTTTTTTTGTTCGAAGGAAAAAACAAACCGAGGTACTGAGAAATAACCCAACCAACCTACAAAAGTAATCAAGTCAGTTTGTAGTTCGAAGAAACACGAAAAAAAACAATCACCTAGTACCTTGATCAATGCTAGATCAATGCTGTCATGATTTTCATGAAAATTGCCTATGAAACAGCAAATTTGGACAAAAAAGAAGAAGCTAATGTTGGATATTTGATACACTTATCCTGCCAACAAAAGAACCAAGTGAACACCAAACTGAAATAAAAAGATAGAAAAAAATATAGCTAATATGAAATGTCAAAAATAATTAATCATAAAACACAAAACATGACTAACATATGAGTAACCCAACAAAGAATTAACCAACAAATAATTGGTGCTTGTAAAATGTTAGAATGGATGCCCAGAACCTGAAACACAATACAAACTGCCGAAAAACAACAAAATAATGTTTTTTTTGAAGTAATAATGTTTTTATTTGAATACATGGTGCAATACAACATAATTTTTCAAAAATGTACCTTTAACTGCTATAAACATGAATATGATTTGCAAAAAAAAAAAAAAAAAAAATGAATAAGTGGATTGAACCAAGTGCTAATCCAACCAACACAATTCTGTAAAATTAATATCCGAACCAGAACTAATTTGTTTAATCTTAATCAAAAGTTAATTTTTTTTGTTCGAAGGAAAAAACAAACCTGAGGTACTGAGAAATAACCCAACCAACCTACAAAAGTAATCAAGTCAGTTTGTAGTTCGGAGAAACACGAACAAAAAACAATCCAAAGCACCCACCACCTAGTACCTTGATCAATGCTAGATCAATGCTGTCATGATTTTCATGAAAATTGCTTATGAAACAGCAAATTTGGACAAAAAAAGAAGAAGCTAATGTTGGTTATTTGATACACTTATCGTGCCAACAAAAGAACCAAGTGAACACCAAACTGAAATAAAAAGATAGAAAAAAATATAGCTAATATGAAATGTCAAAAATAATTAATCATAAAACACAAAAAATGACTAACATATGAGTAACCCAACAAAGAATTAACCAACAAAAAATTGGTGCTGGTAAAATGTTAGAACGGATGCCCAGAACCTGAAACACAAAACAAACTGCCGAAAAACAACAAAATAATGTTTTTTTTTAAGTAATAGTGTTTTTATTTGAATACATGGTGCAATACAACATAATTTTTCAAAAATGTACCTTAAACTGCTATAAACATGAATATGATTTGCAAAAAAAAAATGAATAAGTGGATTGAACCAAGTGCTAATCCAAACAACACAATTCTGTAAAATTATTCTCCGAACCAGAACTAATTTGTTTAATCTTAATCAAAAGTTGATTTTTTTTGTTCGGAGGAAAAAACAAACCGAGGTACTGAGAAATAACCCAACCAACCTACAAAAGTAATCAAGTCAGTTTGTAGTTCGGAGAAACACGAAAAAAAACAATCCAAAGCACGCACCACCTAGTACCTTGATCAATGCTAGATCAATGCTGTCATGATTTTCATGAAAATTGCCTATGAAACAGCAAATTTGGACAAAAAAAAAAAAAAAAGCTAATGTTGGTTATTTGATACACTTATCGTGCCAACAAAAGAACCAAGTGAACACCAAACTGAAATAAAAAGATAGAAAAAAATATAGCTAATATGAAATGTCAAAAATAATTAATCATAAAACACAAAACATGACTAACATATGAGTAACCCAACAAAGAATTAACCAACAAAAAATTGGTGCTTGTAAAATGTTAGAACGGATGCCCAGAACCTGAAACACAAAACAAACTGCCGAAAAACTACAAAAAAATGTTTTTTTAAGTAATAATGTTTTTATTTGAATACATGGTGCAATACAACATAATTTTTCAAAAATCGTACCTTTAACTGCTATAAACATGAATATGATTTGCAAAAAAAAAAATGAATAAGTGGATTGAACCAAGTGCTAATCCAACCAACACAATTCTGTAAAATTAATATCCGAACCAGAACTAATTTGTTTAATCTTAATCAAAAGTTAATTTTTTTTTCGAAGGAAAAAATAAACCGAGGTACTGAGAAATAACTCAACCAACCTACAAAAGTAATCAAGTCAGCTTGTAGTTCGGAGAAACACGGAAAAAAAAAAAAAAAAACAAAAAAAAAACAAAACAAAAAAAACAAAAAAAAAAAAAAAACACCCACCACCTAGTACCTTGAGCAATGCTAGATCAATGCTGTCATGATTTTTTGCCTATATGACCTTTGGAAAACAACTAATCCTGAATTACAAACATGGCTGACATATGAGTAGTCCAACAAAGAATTAACCAACAAAGTTGGTGCTTAAAAAAAGTTAAAACGGATCTACCTTTCGTAATTTAATTCCCAACCGTACCCTGAACCTGGAGCACAAAATAAACTGCCGAACTACAACAAAATAATGTTTTTATTTGAATACATGTTGTAATACAAAAGAATTTTTCAAAGAACCGAGTGCTCATCCAACCTAGAAAATCATGTCAAATTAATATCAAAACCATAACTATTTTTTTAAACTTTAATGAAATGACTTGTTTTTGTTGGAAAGAAAAACAGACGGAAGTTCTAAGTAACAAAAGTAAGAACCCAGCAAACCTAAAAAAGTAATCAAGTAATCTTGTTGTGAGGAGAAAGACGGAAAAAAAAGCAATCCAAAGCACCCACTACCCAGTCCCTTGATCAGATGCTTGATCAATGCTTTCATGATTCACTCTCGCACTTCTCTATCATCTCGAGAGTGTGGAGATAAATGGTGTGATTGAAGAAATAAAGAATGACGTGAGAGAGTGGGGAGAAGAAGTAGTGGGGTAATGATTTGAAGAGAAATGTGAGGAATTTAACGGAAGTGGGGTTAATGCATTTACATTTCTGACCCATGTAACTGTTAGTCTTTTTACTATGTTTGAAGGGGTATTTTTGACAACACAAAAGTATGACAGACTTCCCTTTTTGATTTCACTATAATGAGTGTTGGCTTTATATATTAGTATAGATATTTGTGTTTGTCGATGCATATGATTTTTTTTGTCGATCTTTTGATTTTTATTTTATAATTTAGTCAATGATTGTGACTATTTATTTAAGTTTGACAACTAATTATATGGTGACATACCCAATTGTCAACTCCTGCTAAAAAAGTGAATACAAATTTGGAGGGTAAACAATTGGTGTTTCCCACAATTCAAAATTCTAAGAGGGAATTAAAAAATTTAGAAACGCTTTCAATCATAAACCAGTTACACTCACGACTCTCATCAGAAACCTCTCTTTCTCCCCCTCTATCGACGATCCTCTCAGAAACCTCTCTTTCTCCTCCTCTCGTCCCTTTTCAATCTCCCGCACTACCCCACGATTCTCTTTGAAACCCTCCCTCAGGAACCCTCTCTCATAGTCTCTTCTCTTTCAATTGTCAGATCGACGGACTCAACTTCCTAAACCCTGGAGAAAGAGGCGAAACCCTCTGTTCAGATCCACAGTCACGCCATGGATAGCAACGCTAACCAATCGCCTCCCTGCCTCCTTCCCTGATTATGGCGTCTTCCTGATTATGTGAGTTGTCTTCTATAGTTATTAGGTTTTCTCTAGTTTATAGCTTTTGAATTGCTCTTGTGGTCTGTTTATGGCCTTTGGGCTCAAATCTGTGCACTTAAGAAGATCCTATGCTGCTGATTCTTGCAGAAATAGATGATTATCATGCCAGTCTGTCATATACCTTGTCTTCATCTCTTTCTCTGGGTTTATATAAATGGGGGGGGGAGGAGAAGGAAACACAAAGGACCCTCCATTTCTTCTTCAACGGAGATAGAACAAGAATTGTGCATCTGCTTCAACAAATAAAAACCATACAAACCCTAGCTCCGGTTAACAGAAGCCATGAGCCTGTTCGGTCTCGGAAGCAGGTATTCCCCCCAATCATGTCTTCTTCTTCTTCTTCATCTTCTTCCTACACTTGTTAATATCTGATTTGAAAATAAGTTCCTCATTTTCAAGCTCTACAAGATACTGACGATCGTGATTCTGAAACCCAATTTCAGATTTTCAGTTATTTGAATTTTCCCGTCAATTAATCACAATTTCGAAATCAGGGACCAATTGATTGATAATGAAAATGCGAATTCAAACGAAGTTATATTAACTGTGAAGAATGTGGTTGTGATTTTTTGTATCTCTAATGATCCAATTCACTTGATTGCCACCTGGTTTATGTTGGCAGCTGCACATACAATGGTCATTTCTGGAATCCAATAATCTTTCATTAGTTTTTGCTTGCTTGTGTAAAGAAAGTACTGGAGAAATAGAGATGAGAACATCCTGAGTTACATGGTGAATAGCATCAGATTATGAAATGGCTTAGGAGATGAAGTGATAATTTATCCTGGCGTTATACATCAATATATTATAATCTCCTAGTTGCCAGAAACCAAAGATTTCCATTATCACTCTGTCCAAGAATGCCAAATCTAGTCTGTTTGTAGCTGCTTTGTGTTAACTAAATGCCCATCGATTGTTTGTTTTTCTAGTATGCTTGTTTGGGAACAACCCTCCTTAGCTCAGAAACCGAGTTCATTCGCCGCCTTGAGTATATATAATTTTCCCTTTTGCTCTGTCCTTAGGATGTGATGAAAGAAACACTGATGTTTCTGTTGTAACTCTCATGCTTGATGTGTGCAGAAATCAGAAAACATTTCGACCAAACAAGAGTGCTCCTTCGGGAAGTAAGGTTGGTTAATCTCCTTCTGCAATGGGGGCTCAAAGCCCATTCTTTTCCATAAATTATGTCCAATTTCATTTTCTAGATGTTTCTTCTATGTGGAATAATAAGTGCACAAAGGGTCCTTGTTGATTTTCTCTCAACTTTATTGTGATGTTTCCTTCTGCTTCTTTTCTCTTCCACTGCAGGGTGCAGAGCTCAAAAAACATATAGATGCTACCTTAGGTAGTGGAAACTTAAGGGAAGCTGTTCGGCTCCCCCCTGGAGAAGATCTCAACGAGTGGCTGGCAGTAAACAGTACAAATCTTTTGCCCTAAAACATTTGACATAGATGAATTATAGTTCTCTTCCATGCCAAAGTTTCAGCGTATTGTCACTTTTCATCTCTGTTCCGACATTTTCCCCCAAAACCTAGGTATACAGATGTATATAGTTTAGTAATATGGTTTAGAAGAAGGATTTTGCTAACAGTAATTGTGGGAAAACAAGAAAGTGATAGTGAAACCTAAACTTGCCAAAGGGATGTTTCCAAATGTCTGCTAAATCATTTTGGTCTTCTACGAAGTGGAAAACATGTAATTTTAAATCGTAATAGGGATAATTTAAAAAGTGACAGATAATTAGCATCTTCTTTCTTGAATGGGGATTCTTAGTGGCTTAGATGGAATATTTGGTATTGTAACACTCTACCTCTAGTACTATGTTACATATCGTCTCATTACCTTCAAGGCTTGGACATAAAAAATATACTGGTAGGCTAACTTGATCCCGCCTCCTTTACGTACCCCTTTTCACTCCTTTCCTACCTTACTCTCCCCATTTTAGCACAAATTTCAACCTGACTTCTTAATGCCCCCAAAATATTGCATACAGAGATATATTGGAGTATTTATTTGTTATTAATATGAGAGGAATGATTTTGATGTATGCAAAATTCAGGTGACTATTATTCTTCCTACGGCCTTAGCCCTGCCTCATTCTCATTAGAGGTATTTAAATTCTAGAAGGAATGTTAATGTGTGTGACTTGTGAGTAGTTAAGAAGAGTGAGTATAGCATCCAAGTTCAAGATAATTAGGTAGAAGTAGAATCCTAGTACCTAATCATATTATGTGCCTTGCCGGTTATCTGATAGTTATCTTAACTATGAATGTTGTGCAGATCTGGTCAGAAGTTTACTTCCAAGCATTATTCCTCCATCATATAGGGGTGCTTCCATTCGTTATTTATATAATGTGAGATGTACATTATCTGGACAATATCTGATATCAGAGAGTGGACACTCTCTTGGTGAGTGAACTAAAGATGTAACAGAGCTGGTTAGTTCCTCTTATATCCTAGTTGTTTTTATCGTTTCTCAAATTTTTTCAAATTATCCTAATTTGTTTTTCATCGTTTCTATGTTGCATTTCCGTTAGTAGTAATCACTTTCACTCCATCAATCTATCGACTTCCTGCATGACTTTGAACCCCTTCTCCCTCATAATGCATTTCTCCCCTGTTTAGGTTGTAAGGTTGTTGACCACTTCCCTTTCAGCTAAAACAGATAACAATTTTGTTGGTTTTCTTAGCTACCATGTCATTATCAAAATTCACTTCCGCACATTTGTTGAGCTCTCAACAATAGACTCTTGTAGTTTAGATGGAATGGACAACAGTAAGCCCTATACTCCCTTAGACATCAACTCAACGGCCTCAATCCTTATTACTTGTGTCTGGCTGCATATATATTTGAACTTTTTTTGTCATTAATTTTCATAAACTTGGTTTTTGAGAAGGTTTATGAAATTTGCGTTCTGCAGGAAGCACGAATTCTACAGCAAATTTGGGTCACCAAGGAAAATAATGGGTTGTCAATTGAGGATGGTCATAGCGATGGTGAGCTTTCCCTTTTGTTCTTTTGTTCAGCTCAAGATGGTTAACATCCACTTTAATGTTGGGTTATATATGAAGTCTTTGAGCTCCAAAAAATCCAAAAAATGGCCTTTTTGGCTTTTGGGTGCTGATGCTCATAATTTTCCTTGTCTCTTCCAAAGATTATAAATCATTTTTCAAAGAAAGGAGCAGGAATAATGAAATATCAAAAATCATTTAAATAAAGGCTCCTTTCCCTGAATGCTCTATGATATGCTGTTTTGTCATGCTCTTCTTACCTGGTATATTTGAAGGTTCAGCTGGCTGTCCTTCCCAGTTTTATCTTTGGAATGTGCACAATAGTCAGTGAACCTCTTTATTGTGATCAATGTTTGCCAAACTACTCATATACTCTATATGTGCATCGATCTGGGCATTACTAGGAGCATGCATGGCTTAGAAAATGTTGAATCGTCCTTCTAAGGCAGTAATGCCTCCATTGCAATCATGTCACCTTTGAGATTAAGAGACTGCTTATGCATGCTTGAGAAACTAGGTTGCCCATTTAACTCCAATAAGTGCAAGAATCCCTACTATTCACTTATCCTCCACCCGCAATCAGGTAGCCTTGAACTCCAACAATATTAGTCTCTGTGTTACTCCCACGCAACCACCAATTTATGATTTTGTTTTCACAATGTCAACCACCTCCACCAGTACAGCTGTAACATCTACCAATCTTATTGATACTCACCCACTCTCCCACACCATCCTGCTGTGGCAACATCCACTAAAGAGCTAGTGTATTATATTCACTCTTGCTTCGACTTTCAGAAGAGCTAACCAATTACTGTGCAAACCATGCAATGCAGTTGACCCTCTTCTACCATATCAGGAAGTAAAATACAAAAGTAATATTTTAAAAAGTACGAACTTATTTTTGAATTTCCAAAGAAGGGAAAGAAGACCTTACAATGGGACGATGTATTTAGTAATACTTAGGGGCTAAATAATGATTATTGTTTTGGTTTGTACATTACAATGTGATAATCTGGTATTGTAGCAATGTGTTCTTCGTGAATTGTTCCTGCTTCAACTGTGCTTCTGGATGTTTTATGGAAAGAGACGGATGCCGACTCAGATATTTCACAATTTTGCTATATATTTATATCAAAATCAAAAGATTCAGCTCAAGATTCGATTATTATCATTATCCCATTCTGGTTTCATTTGACATTGATATGGTTGGATTCTGGGGCTTTTAGTAACCAGTAAATTAGTACTTGATTTAGCAAAACCTTATTGAAAAATTGTGTAATGGAAATTGTCCAATCAACGCTTTGATTGCGTCTTGTAACACGCTTTCTTATTTGCCTTTTTCGGGTATGGGGTAATACCTAGTCTATATAATAAGATAGGGGGTGTGGGTCCCGCCCATTTCAAAAGACATTTTCTGGAGACATTTTTAGGAGACATTTTTAACAATTGGATTAAAAGTATCTTCCTCACATATTCTCCACCGTTAGATTAGTATTTCCTCGTAGGTTTTTCAATTCCGCCGGTTCCCTTTCACGTTCAGCTTTATGGTGCCTTCCATGTCCATCGGTGATATTCATTGTTGTTAAACCACAACACCAATTTTCTGTTAATGAAAATCAAACGTGAGTTTTCAACTTTTTTTGAATTTTTGATTACTTTAGATCGTACATAACAAATTTTATCAGTAAGCTAGGCTATAGATGTATATCGTAGGCGATATTCATTGTTGTTAAACCATATAGTCACTATCTTATGATTCCTTTTTTCATTGCTTGCAGGTTTAGCGTCGCTTGTTATGATACGTTTAGGGCATCAAAGGAACCAAAGTACTGGCCGGTAGTCCTGGACACTTGATGATATAACACTAGCTGTTTTCTGGGCACTTGATTCCTCTTTCTGGACATAGTTTTTGAACTTTAAAACGCTAGATACTTGTTTTGTTAACTTAATTCTGCTTTGTACGAATCTTTAATTAGAGTGAACTGGTGGACGGTCATTCACTCGGCTTAAGGATGCAAAATACTTATTATGCAGTATTGTTTTAGTTTGTAATGTAAAAAAAATCTCACTTTTGGAGGGTTGATCTTGGATTTGAGCACAGTTGTGCATATATTTTGATTGGGTGCATGTCTGCATATATGTAAACCATTATTTTTTTATTTGGTCGTGATACTGGCGACAAACATGTGTGTCGCCTGAAAGATGTAAAAGTGAGAAACATATCTACTGGTGACAAATATTTTTGTCAATTATCTACATAAACTACTAAATTTACTTGTCGGTAGTTGATTAGCGACAGAAAAGGTTTATTGTTAGATTTAAACTGTCGACAAAAATTGATGTCGCCTTTTTTTCCTGCCGACATATTTGAGGTTTGTCGGCTTTAATACTAACGACCGAGTTGTAGTGACCATTTTGCGTCAAAAAATAATTTGTCGATAGAATTTCTACCGACATATTTGGCCTTTCTAGCGACAATTTTTGCTTTCAACGGAGGCCGACTTTCTTGTAGTGATATTAAGCATTGGAACCTCATTTTTATTTTGAGGTTTCTATCAGGGCCTAATTATGTTTTTTTAGAATAGCTATTAATTATGTTTTGAACAATAAAGAAGGTATAAAACTTTTTTTTGGAGAGTCAATTAACTAAAAAAGGGTAAAAGACACTGACCACCCCTGAGTTTAGCACTAATTCCACACCGCACCCCTGTGTTTTGAAAAAAGAAACTTTGCACCCATTTAACGGAATATTCCGTGGACACATAGCACCCTTCTGTTATGTTCCGTTAGCAAAGTGGCTGATTAATTTTTTCGGACCATATTACCCCTTTGTGTTTTTGGACTTTATTGCCCTTTTTCATCAAGAACACCAAGACCAAACTCATAAAATTCCCAAAAGTACAGATTCAAGCGGCTTTTCTATACCCATAAGAAAAACATAGCCTGCTAATTTTTCAAAACAACTGATCCATCCATTGCCAAAAGACAAAACCAAGTTTCATTATCTACTAGTACAAAAATAACCACAAAGCTTAAACAAACATACTACACATACAAAAGACATTGTCAACAAACCAGCTAGTTGTATCAGAAAACTAAGTGATGTCTCATGTCTTGCTGTTGCTGGTGGTACTCCAATAACTCCACATCAGTACTAACTCTTGAGAAAGATAGTGGTTAAGACCGCCTTAGACTGCAAAGACTCCTTCAACAGCTTCAAACCTTGCAAAAATTGATCAAATCCTTAAACAACGGCATCCTATAATCTCATAAAACATGGACATTATAAACAAAAACAGAAGAAGATATCATTATTTCCATAAAACATACTTCTCTTACCCTTACCCAGCAGCAAGAAGACAATCAATCACTCGAACAACCCAATACTGAAGGATCAAAACCCCGCAAGAAACTAAAACCCATAACCTCCTATCCTCCATCACCGAACACAAACCAGCTGACTGAAATCCTCTCCTTCCTCCGGCCAACAACCCCTATCTCCTCCAAACCCAAACGCCCCCCGAATCCCTAAAATCCAGATCTGCAAATTCTCTCCTTCCTCCAACCCAGAGCCCCGATCTCCACCAAACCCAAACGCCCGATCTCCTCCAAACTCCAAACCTTGAACAGCGGGGACCGTCAACCAACCATGACCTCATTCTCCAACTTCGCCCAGATCCGCGACCACCCACAACCGCTACCACTAGGTTTCGATCTGGTGAGGTGGGCGGTTTATTTCGTGGTGGGTGTGGAGCGGAAGAGAGAAGAGACCGAAGGGGAGAGAAGGTGGGAGACCCGGCGCTGGTGGCTGTTGCTGGTCGGGCTCCTCTTGGTTGGCAGCCTCCACGACCTCTCGAATCCACGAACCCATTCTCAAATTTCAATCTTTAAGCTGAATCGAGATCCACCGTCGTCGAATTCATGACCCATGGTGGTGGTAGGGGTGGTAATGTTTTAGCGGTGGTTGTTTGGGTTTTGTGTTGGGTCTGCCGAACAGGAGAGAGAGGGAGGGGGAAGAGAGAAATAGGGGATGATATAGAGGAATTAGGTTTAGAAATGAGGTAAGTGAATGGAAGAAGTAATATATATGATGTAATTTTATAACATTCAAGGGGTAAAATAGTCTTTCTTCCAGCTTTTTTAGTCAACTCAATTCCATCCAAAAATAAGTTGCAAAGTGTATTTTTTCAAAACACAGGGGTGCGGTGTGGAATTAGTGCTAAACTCAGGGGTGGTCAGTGTCTCTTACCCTTAAAAAAAAGATGCTGAGATGGTTAAGAGGGTTTTAACTCTTGGGGGTTCTGGGTTTTTTAGGGGGGGTTTTGGGTCAGAGAGACTTGTGAGCGAGAAATTAAAGAAAAACATCGACTTTAGTGGTGATACAGAGAAGTTCGTGTTTGGTTGGATAAAATTATTGAAAAATCAGAAAAGATGAGTGAAGAGATGATCGTTATTGGGCCTACACTACAACGAAGATTGAAAGAGAGAGATTACATAGAGCTTCTTTCTTCTTCATCTTCCTCTACTGTGTTCTTCTTTTCTCAATTCATTTTTTTATTAATTTGATTTCTTTATTGACGGAGTTTACAAAAGTTTCAATCAATCCGTTTATTTTTATCGAAACCATAATCAATGTGCAGTTACGTATTACCATACACAAAAGAGTGGGGATTATACTGAAAAATGAAAACAACAGAGGGTTATGAACATAAAGTGTATATTCCGTGTGCTTAGTTTGAATGACTCAATTATTTTTAAACTCACCCGTTGTTCACTGGTAAAACATGATTTATCATACTACTACTCCATTGGTGTCACGACCCGACCTTTACCCCTTTAAGTTGATTACGAATTTATCAGAGTAAATGCGTCATTTTCGGTCGCGACGGAAATACGAACCTTTTTTGCTTTTCGTTGAAAAAAATAGCAGAAGCTTAGAAATAAAAATTTCTTCTCAAATTGAATAAAAACGTCATTGTTCCTATTCATTTGAACAATAATCTTTTACATATATCAAAATCATGAATCTTAACAAATATTACAATTAATTCAAAATCGCTATAATCTACCCTGGCTATATTCTTCGATTGGACCCGTTCCCGTACTTGTAGATATTTTAGGGTGAGCAAAAAGCCCACTAGGTACCGCCTAACCACTGGAGTAGAAATATAATAATCAATTAAACTGTAACATCGATCACGAATCACACAATTATCATGATTTATACTTCATACGAATAACAAACAATAACTTAACAGTCAACATATAAGCATACAATCACGTGCATAGACCGTAATTACAGTAGACGTGAAAATTATATTTCCCCTACGTTAATATCAGCTTCACGATAACAGCATTAAAATGATACGAGTAGCTCCAAATCTTTTATCTCGGAATATTCTCAATATGTCTCTATCTCACTTATCGGTAGTTGAATCGAATATAGAATGAGAAATAACTATAGCACTGGACCCTATTTATAGAATTCAGCGACCAATCAGATCGCGACGAGTCACAGGGACACGTGTCGCACATGCAGTGAAAGTTGTGCCACAAGACGACACATGTCGCCTGTGTGTCACACATGGATAAGGATTGCCTCAGAGGATGACACGTAACCCCCCTACGTGTCGCGCATGCAGGGGATCGCAGATGTTGTGACACGTGTTCCTCTGCGTGTCACACATTTATTTGGCCAAATCTAAATGCTTATCCTCAACCACCACGTCAAATAAACATGTAATTTAGTCACGTCAAGCATGTAACAAGACAAAATCACAAGATGCATACATATGTACTTAATTAGCACTTAAGCCACTACTTAGGACTAATTATTCCTAAATATATTTGTCCTTAATTTAGCAATAAAATAAGAAATTATGACTTTCGGTGTATTTCTGGTCGAGCTTAACATTTACAGTTTAGCAATTATGAGTACATCTATCAACTACTAAACAATTAAACATGAAATAAACTGATGTAATATAAGCTTAAGAAATGCGGTTATTACAATTGGTGTGTAAGACTTCGTTATTGTAGTGATGTTTCTATTTTGCCCAGTCCGCCTATAATCATCAGAAAGTGCAACATGAAAATGTGGTTTTAATGCTTGGTGCAAGAATCTTGAATCAAAATTTCGGTATTTATAGTACAAAATATGGATATTTGGGGGGGGGGTCGGTGAAATGAAGCATATTTTTTATGTCGTGGTTTTCATGCATTGAAATTTCATTTACATTTCTGAGGTTACTGTTTGTTCTTGTCTACCCCAGTAAGACAAAAACCCCAATATAACTTTGTTTTGCTCAGTAAATCGGGGATAAAAGCTTTGGGGGGTCAACAATTATTCTTCTGTCTTTACTTACAAATATAAAATGTTGAAGAGTTCTTATAAAATTTTCCAAATTGTCCCTATAAATTTTTTAATTATGTATTCGTATTTAATCATACTTTTTTGTAACAATATTCTCAACTCTCTAATTTTGAAATGTTATTGTGTTATCGTGGTGTGTAATTAATTATCGATTATATAATTTCGAAAATGTCGTAGTAGGATTAAAATGGTCTTAACAAAAAAATTAATATGAATAGCACATAGCGATGACTTACACGGTCAGTTTTTGAAGTCTTAATTTAACCTTGAACACATGACATTTTCTAGAAAAACACATGAAAGTTGGCCTTGTATAGGAGCACTTCTACTGCTCCCACGCAAAGGTGAATTTGATCCTGCATTGGCCGCAATATTTCTCTGACAATGCTCTCCAACGGAAACTTTAGGGGTTTGGGATTCCAAGCAGCAAAAATATTCTAGACAATGTAGCAATGAGGGAAACTACACGATCATTTGTTAGAAGAAACCATAACCCTAACAATGACCTAAAAGTGGTGAATCATTTAGAGTCCTTGAACTCTCAAATTGCATCTCTCACCATAACATTTCAGATAATGAGTCAGAACTCTCCCTTTCAGGTCAAGACAGTTGGTCAGCAAGTGATGGTTAATAAGATTCAACAAGCGGCAGTTGAGGATGTGAAGTATTTGGGACAACATCAACAACGTCGATGAGGAAACTTATACTACTCAAACAACCGAAACCATCCTAATTTTAGTTGGAGCAACCCTAACATTGGAGTTCATGCACCACGTCAGTATCATGTACCTAAAGCTCCAGTTCAGCAGCATCAGCAGCAAGCTCCAAAAATTATGGATGTGTTAACAAAGATCAATGCAAAGATAGACATGTTGGAAGGTGACATGGAAGCCACTAAAGCAACAATGAAAATTCATGAGACGCAGACTGACCAAATTTCTAGTCATACGAAACGAAATTCGCCAGTTATGCTACCTAGTAACACATAGACTCCAAATGAACAACTCAAAGTCGTGAAAATGCGTAGTGAGATAGTGAGTAAAGATACTCCTTACCCTTCAGTTGTGCTTTCCCAGTTATTTCTCAACTGGATGGTCAGACAAATTTTAACAACTTTTGTGATCAGAGATTTAGAAGACGATACCCGACCCTCTCTGGCAACCAACCTCAAGTGAGATATTCTCTGTTAACTCTAATTATTGTAGGCTTTGATACGGTTTTCACAGCGGAATAACAAAATAGATTCCGTTCAAGACCCTCCATGAATCGCAGGTCGTGCATGACAATGATGGTAAGGGATAAAAGCAATGTGTACCTTGTTTGTCTGGATTTATCACTTCCCGTAGAATAGCGTCCACGTCTCTATTAATACCCACACGTAGCATTGCACCGGATCCTTCTCACGCCTTTGTGCTAGCAATGAAATAAGGAGGATGAATAAGATCACGAAAACGGGACACCGAAGAGGGTCGCGCCTCACAAGGACAACAGAGAGGGAGGGGTCGGACCGGGGGGGGGGGGGGAGATCTCGGCCTCCTTGTCTTGCTCTCTCCTTGTTTTGCTGTCTCTCAATTGTGATAACACAATTATGAGATAATAAGCTAGGAGTGCCCTTATATTTTTAATAACTCCTTATTAATTACATATTAGCCCCAATACTAATCATGTCCATACACGGATTAGTCCACTTTGTAATTAGTCCTAATAAGTTTTCTTGTGGTTGCGTATTGATCCATCTATTTAATTAGTCCTGCTAATTGATTCCAATGTCCGTTTTAATCCATAGGTATGTGACTGCATAGGTTTCTACTTAGTTGGTAGTAACAATTAATAACATAGAGCGGTGTCTGGTAACACATCTATGCCACTCAACTAATAGAAATAGTCAGTGATCCGACAAACCTTGTGACCAATGTTACCGCATTGCATTATCCCTTTGTCTCTATATCCGGATTGGACACGAGACATACAAGTCACACTCATATATCAAATTCAGAGTTTCTCGATCCTGGGAATAGACTTATCCTTGCATATATATAACATCAATATCCTATATTGATTTATCTGAGTCTGGCCAAACATTCTATAAGCACTACCCCTCGAGTGGCCATGGATATTTTCTCCCTTATGTGGGAGGGAAAAATCTTCTCTACATCACTACCATCTCTACGCTTGCTTCCTATTATGATAAACGCCTTTATTGCTACCCAGTTACGGTGTAGTCTTTGACGATATCAAAACACAATATTCCACAACTAGAGTATCTAGTGACTTCAATTCTAAGGACCACTATACCATTGTCACAACGAGAAGCACGTGTGAATTTAACATAATTAATGTAGCATTCTCGTGGTGGGTCATTGCAGTATGCCATTACCCCTAATGCATGCCCATGTGCTAGACTTGATATCCACATATCAATCTACCCACATACTAGTCTATAGTTGATCGTCATGTTAATCAATATAAACGACTAGGAATATTTAAGATAAACAACAATTGTAATATAAGGGATTCATTATATTAAATATCTCCATAAATAATATAATGATTATTCTGGCCAAAAATAATGTTCATAGTAATTAAGATTGCCTCTAGGGCATCTATTCCAACGCTTATCACCTTCTTAATTTGATAATTCCTACCTTCTTACGCTATAAAAAAAAATCTTCAATTTCATATAATCTCTTACTCCTTTAAATGGAAAAATCTTTGGGCCTCAGGTCTTCCTTTTCATATCATTGCTCTTATTTGGCACATCTTAACTAACTAAATTCATTCTTTAGACAATTTGCATGATAGGATTAGCAATATCTCTCCATACCGTCCCCTTGGTCCTATCTATCATGAAAATACTTCTCCTATTTTATTATTTGCTCTAAGGCTCAATGTTTGTGGGAGTTAGCTCCTGTAACACACCTTCTATGCAGTTATATTGACATTCAATCATGGCTCAAGGGATGGTTAAGGCCAATAAATTTATTGCAGGTCCAACCAAATTGGCAACGGTTTCTAGCAATTCTCTGGGTCTTATGGAATGCGAGAAATAAACTTATCTATTAGAAGAAGCTTTTCACCAAGGAGCAGCTCCTTCACCAATCCAGTGATCTAGCTGCTTCCTTCGTGGCTGCATGTACTGTTACTTCTAATGATAAGTAATATGTTCAATTTCCTTTGCTCATATCAATCATGTGTGGTGGAGGTTCCAATGGATGATGGTTCATCAAGTTGGATTCTTGCAAAAGATCAGTTTGCCCTGACCCAAGTGGTTCCTGTTTCTGATGTTGCACCTATTGCCATGCTTCCTCCCTTGGTTTGCTCTGCAGCTTTGGATGATGATATCCTTGCTCTTCCACCCCCCAGGACATATGGACTTTTCTGATGCTGATTTTTGGTTCCTCTTCCCAACTCAATGCTGATTTTCCTGGCTTCCTTCCATTGCCTGATGCTCCAGATTCTGCTATCATTCCTTATATAGTTGATTAGGTTGTGCAGTTTTGCAGTTTCTACTCTATGTGATCTATTTTGGTTTTGAACAGTTTTGCATTAGTTTTGAGTAGCTTTTGATGTAGCTCTTGGTGGTTGGTTGTGAAGCCCGATGGTGTTTTGGCCTTGTGCTTGATGTAGTTTCTATCTATATGTCTTTGCTCTAGTTTTCTTAGTATTTCTAGTTTGGTTAGGTTTCATGAGATTTATCATGTGATGTTGAATCTCCTTTGGTATTATTAATATGATGTTCTTGTTTTTGTGGCAAAAAAATACATAAATTCCCGAGGCCGAAATAAAATTCCGTCATATCACTAAAAAGTTATTGAATATTACAAATTTATGTAATAAATTCGATAGCATTTAATGTTTTCCCAAATGATTTGATTTTCTAGCTCCGCCATTGTGCTCCTCGACCCAGACTTCGCCTTAGCCGATCTGCAAACCTGTACTCACTTACCCACACCTAGGAAACAGCGGTGGAGGTATTAAAAGTATAGGGATAAAATGAACCTTCCCCCAATTTTGCAGCACACTTTGGATAAGGCTTCAATGCGGGCATATTTAAAATTTTTGAGCCGGTTTTGCCGATTTCTCATTAAATGGATAGATTTTCATATGAAATGTGAGCTGACCAGTCTGAACCTAGTCAGTTTCATGAAATGGTAAAACTTTTTGTGAAGTAGATAGTTATATACAGAAATACCCCTAATTATTAGTTTTGTGTCCATTATTCTCCTTAAGGAAAATCTAAAAATACCCATTATTAGCAAGCGTGTTTCCAATAGGTCTATTGAAATAATTTTATGTTGTTTAACCTCCCTCCCAGTGATGGGTTCGCAGCACAGAAGTGTGTGTTGATGTGTGGTGAGTTGCATTCACTTTTCTTTAAGTTTTACATTTGGTAATATTGCACTGTTTTTGTGTAAAAATTGTGCGTATAGGTATTTTTGACGCCTAATTTTTTTTTACAATAGTACGTTCTTGATATATACTAGTATATTTCGTTTCACTTCTCAGTTTTTGAGTTTTAAATAACCAAATAAGAAAAAGTACATTTCTTGAAAAATATTCTTTTCCCTTTCGTTTTCTATCAACAACCCAACAAAACAAGTAAACCGATTTTGTATTCCTTTTTCTTTCATTTCGTTTTTTTTTCACATTTTCCCACAACCAAACATGGCCGTGGAGATTAAGGGGATTTACTAACTAACTAACTCACTGACTGACTAACAAGTTCTCACTCGGTGCTGCTACCCAGTGAAAAACTGTCACCAACTAACTTTGCTCCAAAAAAGCTAATAACTGACTGTCTATTTCTCCCTTCGCTGCTGCTACCAGTGAGAAAATGTCACACAATATCTTCTCTCTTCCCCTAATAAGAATATAAGCTAAGTATAGAACTGAAAAGTAAATGCAAGAGACACAAGATATATAGAGTTCAGTCCACTTGGACCTACGTCTCTACCTCAGGGACTTGATCCCTGCAGGATTTTCAACTCAATTCTTATTAATCAAAAGCCAAGCCCTAGATCTCAAGCACAGAGAGATGCCTCACTCTGTTACAGCTTGTGGTTCTCACTAACCTATCTGTTACTTGCTCTAGCTAACCGATTAACTAATAATTCTATATTGTTCACCTTGAACAATCCACGAGAAATAAATGAGAAGAAGTATACAAATGATATACAAATGTAAGGCTCAAAAAGAAGAAATACTGAGAACAAGTTCTTCAGTGAATGTCCAGTGTTCTTCTGATGGATTGGATGATGTTTGATCTGCTTCTTTGCTGTTTGTCAATCTAATCCTGAATTTTGTTTGAATGTCTTTTTATCTTGTTCTATGTTGTGTCTTCGAAATTCTTCATTCAAAGTCCTTCTTATACATCTAGTTTGAATTGTAGATCTTCAAGATATTTTCAAAACCAACTTTTCTATTTTATAGCTGCATTGTTGACTTCTTTAACTGCTTCTTCCAACAGATAGTTTTTCAATATCTTCAAATATACTGATTTGATCTTGTTTAGAAACATGTTGGTAAGATTTCAAACAAATTAGATTGATCACATAATCAAATCATCAACTAGTTTACTTTCCTACAAAACATAAGTTAGGAAATAGATCCTGCAAAATAGGAAACATAATATCCTTGCAAAACTTAGTCAAACAGATAGATTAGATACATTTTAGAGTGTCAAAATACTTTGTCTTTCATCATCAAATAACAACTAATCAAGCACAGGGTTTTAGGAGTTTAATCAAGATCAGAAACTCCCCATATGTTCATGCAAAGCACTGTCAGTTTCAAATCCTTGAAAGTTGTTTCAAGGCCTAGCTATTTCAAGCCTGTGAAACCAAGCTGAACTTACAATCTCCCCCTTTATGAAAGACAAAACCGCAATCTGCTTGGTACTATGTTTCTGCAAAAAATAGTCATTAGAACACAGTAGAATATTACAATAATAAATCATAACACATAATGTCCAACTTATTAACCAACTGAATAACAACAAATAACTGCAAAGTTTCAGATAGTCCTACTGACCAAAACCAGGTCTCTAAACAAATAAGTAAACATAAAATAACCTAAATTTCTCCCCATTTTTGATTTTCATCAAAAAAGAATGAGAAAATCTTGGATCAAAGTTTTGGAAATAACTTTAAGAAAACTGTTTGGAAAGATAGAATTTTCAAGTCTTTGAAAAGGATTTCAAGTCCTTGATATAGATAGAAAGAATAGGAAAGAGTTAAGGGGTGGGGTCTCCATCTCCTTGTTGATCTGCATCTTCTTCCTCACTATCTTCTTCATCATTCTCATCATCCTGATTTTCTTCTTGAGCTTATTTATCACCAGCTCCACCTTCTTCCTCAAACAGATCAGTCTCAATCACTATTTCTGGAATGATTGGCTTCTTTTGCTTCTTCTCAAGGTCTTTAAGAAATATTCCTGAATCCGGATTGTCAGCTTCATCTTGATCTTGGTCTTCATCACCTTGTTCCTCAACCACTTGCTTACCTTTATCCTTCATTACATCAGTCTCATCATGAGTTGTATGGTTACTAAAATGTTCTTTGGTTGGACCAGCCTTCTTGGTTTCCTCTGCAGCTTGAGAGACTTATTCAGCACATCATAAGTAGTCATGCTATTGAAGATGTTTTCAACCATGTACTTCATTTGTTTAAACTCAGTTCCAAACTCATGTTCATTCTCCTTCAGTTCATCCATGTCCTTCTCACGTCCATCAAGTTTCTAAATAATCAAGGAGAGATCTTAAGGCTGAGAGGTTTGGCTTGAAGTAGGGGTCAAGGACTTGAGTTTAAGAAACTTCTTGGAGTTCAGCTCTTCTTCTGTCAATTCTGAGTACAACTTCCAAGTCTTAGCACTGGTTTTTACTACACCAATTTTCTCAAATGCTTTCTCATTAAGCATACAAAAACCAGTAGTAATAGTTTCTTCCATTTCAGTTGGAATTTCAAGGTGTTGAAAAAATGAGGTAAGCATATTGGCATATGGCAAAGGATGCTTTCTCTGATTGGTTTGGCAATAAAGCATGTGTTCCATCACAATTTTTGGAAGATCAACCTTATAACTATGCATAACCAAGTACATTAAGTATAACACCCTTTCAGTTAAAAACTCCTTTGAGTTCTCCCCTGGTACCAATGTATATATTTAATATAATGAAGTATTTAGATTACAATTGTGTTGTTTATCTTAAATATCCCTAGTCCATTATATTTATTAACGGGACGATCAACTATAGACTAGTATGGGGTTGGATTGATATGGAGATATCACGATCCAACACTTGGTTATGCTTTGGGAGTAATGGAATACAGGATAGACCCACCGCAAGAAGGCTACATTAGATTATGTCAACGTCACAAACGCTTCTCGTAGTGCTAATGCTGTTGTAATCCTTAGAGTTAAAGTCACTGGATACTCTAGTTGTGAAATATCATGCTTTGATATTATCAAACGTTACACCGTGACTGGGTAACTATAAAGATAACAATCGGGCATGATAGGAAGCAAGCTGAGAGATGGCAGTGATGTAGATAGGATTCGTCCCTCCTACATAATAGGAGTAAATATCCACGGCCACTCGAGGGGTAGAGCTTATGGAATGTCTGACCAGACTCAGATAAATCAATTTGGAGATATTGATGTTATCTGCATGGATAAGTCTATTCACAGAATTCAGAAGCTATGGATTGGATATACGAGTGTGACGAATATGTCTCCTGTCTGATCTGGATATAGAGACAAATGGATAACACAACACGGTAACATTGGGCACAAGGTTTGTCGGGATCACTGACTATTTCTATTAGTTGGGTGGCATATATGTGTTGCTAGACACCGTTCTTTGTTTGTAATAGTTACTACTAACTAAGTAGAAACCTTTGGGGTCACACACCATATAGAATAATCTGGATATGAGTATTAATTAGTTGGACTAATTAATAAAGGATCATAACGCAACCACAAGCAAAGTTAGTATGACTAATTTGCAAGTGGATTAATCCATGTAAGGACATGATTAGTATTGGGGAAATTATGTAGTTAATAAAGAATTATTAACTATAGAAAGGAACTCTAGCTTGTTATTGAGAAAACATAACAAAGTAAGAGAGAGAGAGAAGGAGGTTCGCCCCCCTAGTATGTCCGCCCCCTTGCCGCCGTCAGCCCTCTTTGGGCGTTGGTGGTTGCTCCGTTTTGCGTGATCCTTCGCTCCTTTCTTCCGTTGCTAGCACTACACGGTGGGAAGGATTTCAGTTGTAGATCGAAGGTGTGGATACTCATAGAGACGAAGACACAATTCTTCGTAGTGATCACACAAACTAAGGTACGCATGTTTCTACCCTAATCATGCTATGATTGCTTGCCTGTCATACTTGGAGGGGTTTGATCAGGATTAATTTTTTTTTATTCCGCTGCGTAAACTGAATCAAAATCCCTACATTAGTATCATAGCCACAGGTCGTAGCGCATAACATGAGAATATTGTAGGGTTTTTATCATGGATGCGAAGCGGAAAAACATAAATCATCCATTCAATACCCTCCAAGGATCACTTGACAAGAGACATAACGATGGTAAGGGAAGAAATCAAGTTACACACCTTAGGGTTTCTCTTGTGACGACTTGTAACGTGAATTGTGTCACGTCTCTATAGTTGATCCACGCCTAGAGTTGAGATCTATATCTTCCTTCTCCTTTGTGCTACCTAGGAATGGAGGAAGAGGAAGAAGAAATCACGCAACACGAGGCAACAAGGAGGTGGCATACTCCTTGATGGCCGACGGGATAGGGGGCGGCGGCAAGGGGGGCGTTCGGCCTTCCTTGCTTGCTTGCTCTCTCTCCTTTTGTTTTCTCCCACTCAAGTTATGAGCTAAAGGCTCATAAGTCTGAGAAGGAAGGAAGGAGCATCCTTTATATAGTCCAACAACTCCTTGCCAACTACCTAAAGGACCTATTCTAGTCCTACTAGAATTCGGTTAGTCCCTTCCTTGCAAATTAGTCCTACTAAGTTTGCAAGGTGTTCCAAAGTGATCCTTCTAGACTAAGTTTGCAAGGTGTTCCAAAGTGATCCTTCTAATTAATTAATCCTATTAATTAATTCCCAAATCTAGTTCAACTCTATATAGCGTGTGACCCCATAGGTTCTATCTAGTTGGTAGCAACAATTCGCTAATATGGAGCGGTTTCTAGCAAAACATCCATTCTAGCCAACTAATAGAATAGTCATCCGACAAACCTTGTACAAGTAATTGTCTCATCCCTTTGTATCTATATCCGGATTGGACACGAGACATACAAGTCACACTCGTATATCCAATCCATTGTTTCTTGATCCACGGGCATAGCCTTATTCGTTCAAATAACATCAATATCCTATATTGACTTATTTGAGTCTGGCCAGACATTCTATAAGCACTATCCCTCGAGTGGCCTAGGATAATTGCTACCGTTATGTGGGAGTGACAAATTCTATCTACGTCCACTACGATCTCTAAGCTTGCTTCTTATTGTATCCGGTACACGCCTTTATAACTACCCAGTTACGGTGTAGCGTTTGACGTTACCAAAATCACAATAATTCACAACTAGAATATATAGAGACTTCAAGTCTAAGGATGACAATAACTTTGCACCACGAGAAGCACTTGTGACTAAACATAACGTGTATGTAGCCTTCTCGGAGATGGGTCAATCCAGTGCGCCATTACCCTTAATGCACACCGATGTGTTGGATCATGATATCTCCATATCAATCCAACCCCATACTAGTCTATAGATGATTGTCCTATTAGTCATTATACTGGACTAGGGATATTTAATATAAACAACACAATTATAAGTCTAAGGACTTCATTATATTAAATATCCAATAAATAATACAATGAATTTTCTAGCCAAAATAAATTCATACTAAACTAGATTGCCTCTAAGGCATCTGTTCCAACAGTCTCCCACTTGCACTAGAGCCAATCTGACGCATCTCGTATGCCCATGCTCCTAGTGTGCCCTTCATACTTCCACTGCACAAGCGACTTTGTAAGTGGATCTGACAGATTCTCATCTGTAGGAATCTTGCATATCCGAACGTCTCCTCTATCGATAATATCTCGAATCAGATGGAACTTCCTAAGCACGTGCTTGGATTTCTGGTGTGACCTGGGCTCCTTTGATTGCGCGATCGCCCCACTGTTGTCACAGTGAAACTCAACTGGATCCGCAATGCTAGGAGCCACACTAAGTTCAGAAACAATTTTTTTGATCCAAACAGCTTCCTTTGCTGCGCCATTTGCAGCAATGTACTCAGCCTCTGTTGTAGAATCAGCTACCGTCTCTTGCTTGGAACGCTTCTAGCTCACCGCTGCTCCATTTAGGCAAAACACATATCCCAATTGTGATCTAAAGTCATATTTGTCAGTTTGGAAGCTTGCATCCGTGTAACCTCTTACACGCAACTCTTCCTCGCCGCCAAATATTAAGAAAGCATCCTTAGTTCTTCTCAAGTACTTTAGGATGTTCTTGACTGCAATCCAGTGACTCTCACCTGGATTGTATTGGTATCTGCTTGTCATACTCAAGGCATATGACACATCTGGTTTAGTACATAACATGGTGTACATGATAAATACTATGGACGAGGCATAGGGAATTCTTCTCATGCGTTCCTTCTCAATCTCATTGGAAGGACAACCACTCTTCGAAAGAGTGATTCCATGTGACATGGGCAAGAATCCCTTCTGGGAATCTTGCATGTTGAACCGTTTCAAGACCTTGTCAATATATGTACTCTGACTTAGGCCTAGCAGTCTCTTAGATCTATCTCTATAGATCTTTATACCAAGTATATAGGCTGCTTCCCCCAAGTCCTTCATTGAGAAACACTTCCCTAGCCAATCTTTAACAGATTGCAGCATGGGAACGTCGTTTCCAATGAGTAGTATGTCATCCACATACAAGACTAGAAAAGCTACAGAGCTCCCACTAACCTTCTTGTACACACAAGACTCATCTTCATTTCTGATGAAGCCAAACTCCTTGACTACTTCATCAAAACGTCGATTCCAACTCCTAGATGCTTGCTTCAATCCATAAATGGATCGTTGCAGCTTACAGATTTTGTTGGCTTGCTTTGGATCTTCAAAACCCTCAGGCTGTATCATATACACGTCCTCGAGGAGATTCCCATAAAGGAATGCTGTTTTGACATCCATCTGCCAAATCTCATAGTCGTAGTATGCTGCAATTGCAAGTAGGATTCGGATGGATTTGGTCATAGCGACTGGTGAAAAGGTTTCATCATAGTCAATACCATGAATCTGTCGGAATCCTTTAGCCACCAATCGACCCTTATAGGTAATCACATTACCATCCATGCTGATCTTCTTCTTGAAGACCCACTTGTACCCTATGGGTCGCTCCCCTTCGGGTGGTTCCACCAAAGTCCATACTTTGTTGGTATACATGGATTCCATCTCGGATCTCATGGCTTCTAGCCACTTCTGAGAGTCTGGCCCTTTCATGGCCTCTTCATAGGTAGTAGGCTCATCATCTATGAGCATTGTGTCACCGGAATCGGTCACGAGAAGTCCATACCTCTCGGGTTCCTGGAACACTCTACTAGATCTACGAAGATCTTGTGTTACCTGAACAGGCTTCTCCACAACTGCTTGTGGTTCCTGTTCATGTTCCATAATCGGTTCAGTGATTTGTGGTTCTTGAATCTCTTCAAGTTCTACAGTCCTTCCACTTTCTTCTTTAGAGACAAACTCTCTTTCTAGAAACACGCCGTTCCGAGCAACAAACACTTTATTCTCGGTTGGATTGTAGAAGTAGTAACCCTTAGTTTCCTTAGGGTACCCCACAAATTTTCACTTATCCGACTTTGGCCCTATCTAGTCTAATTGTAAACGTTTTACATAGACATTGCAGCCTCAAATCTTCATGAATGACAGCGTGGGACGCCTCCCACTCCACATCTCATGTGGTGTTTCCATGACTGATTCAGATGGAACACGGTTAATGGTGAAAGCTGCACTTAATAGAGCATAGCCCCAAAATGACAATGGAAGATCGGTTTGACACATCATATATCGAACCACATCCAATAGGGTTCAATTCCTCCTCTCGGACACGCCATTCCATTATGGCGTTCCGGGTGGAGTGAGTTGGGATATGATCCCACACTCTCTAAGATAGTCGTCAAACTCTTGGCTTAAGATTCTCCTCCACGATCCGATCGTAGAGCCTTGATACTTTTGCCAAGTTGCTTCTCTACTTCACTCTTGAATTCTTTGAACATTTAAAAGGATTCGGATTTGGCCCTCATAAGATACACAAATCCATATCTACTGTAATCATCAATAAATGTAATGAAGTAGACGTAACCACCACTGACAGGCGCGGCAAATGGTCCACACACATCAGTATGTATGGGTGCCAATTGCTCACTAGTCCTCTCACCTTTCTTATTGAAAGGGGACCTTGTCATTTTTCCCAATAAACAAGCCTCACATGTCTCATATGATTCAAAATCAAATGAGTCTAGAAATCCAGCCTTATGGAGTCTAGATACACGTTTCTCGTTTATATGGCCTAAACGACAGTTCCATAAGTAAGCAGGATTTAAATCATGTATTTTAATCCTCTTGGTATTAATGTTGTAGAAATGATTGCTTAGATCAAGGACATACAGTCCATTAAATAATTGCGCACTACAATAGTGAATATTATTAAAATAAAAGGAACAACAAGTGTTCTTTATTGAAATAATAAAACCTTCCTTGTCCAAACAAGAAATAGAAATAATGTTTCTGCTCATAGCAGGCACAAAATAGCAATAATTTAATTCTAAAACTAATCCTGAAGGCAGAGATAGCTCGCACATGCCCACGGCCAACGCAGCAACTTTTGCTCCATTCCAAACGTGCAGGTCTATCTCTCCTTTAGCCAATCTTCTACTTCTCTTTAGATCCTGCACATTTCGACAAATGTGAGATCCACATCCAGTATCTAATACCCATGATGTAGAGACAGTTAAATTGACATCTACAACAAAAATACCTGGTAGTGGTGGAATCACTATTCCAAGCCTCTTGTCCTCCAGATATTTTGGGCAGTTCCTCCTCAAGTGTCCAGGCTGACTGCAGTAGTGACACTCATCTTTAGTCACACCTTTGGCAATGCCACCAACAGGCTTAAGGGCAGGTTCCTTGGACTTGGAAACTGACTTTCCTTTGCCCTTGGAGGATGAGGCAAACCTTTTGCCCTTTCCTTTCTGTACCATCATAATGGCCTTGCCCTTACCCTTGTTGATGCTGTGTTCAGCTGTCCTTAACATATTGAGTAAATCTGGCAGTGGTTTCACGATCTCGTTCATGTTATAGTTCATGATGAACTTTCCATAACTCTCGGGCAACGAATGCAACACGAGACCGGTTGCCAATTCTTGGCCGACCGGGAACCCCAGTCGGGCGAGATTCTCCAGGTACCCGATCATACAAAGTACATGGGGTCCCACTGGATTCCCTTCTGCTAGATGACACTTGAACAATGCCTTAGAGACCTCATACCTCTCAACCCTTGCCTGCTCTTGGAAGAGCTGCTTCAGATGCTCGATCATATCGACAACATTCATTTTTTCGTGTTGCTTCTGAAGCTCAGAAGTCATGGTGCATAGCATAAGGCAGGCCGCATCATGGTGAATGTTGTGAACTCGATGAGTTGTTTGCCATTTGGAATTCTATAAAAAGGAAAATACGCAAGTTTTAGTATTTGTGAATTTTTGACTATATTCAATAATGGCTAGTTTATCAAATATAGCTCCCAATATTTTTCAACGGATTAATAACCCTCAAGATATTAATGCGGAAAATATCCTTATATTTTCTAGTGGGACAATATCCATGTTTCATCTCCTTATGAGCTTGCTTTGGCAAGTCACCCATAATTTGACTACTTTAAGTAGGAACAATTCTGAATGCATCCCTTATGCAACTCTTCGTTCAATTGGGCAAATAAATCCTTATTTATCCATCCGCATGGATAATCCCAATTGATTGTCTCTAGGTTTTAATCCTATTAACACCTAGTTGCGCCCAACCTCTTACTTAAACAATTGCACACGAGATGTGCCATCGCACCACATCATTATTAACCAAGTCGCCATGCTTTGGAACACACGATCTTGGGAAATCATGATGATGATGAGTGTTTAAATAACGCATAGACAAAACGCAATATTTAAATTTTGAGGGATTTTATAAATTCAATTTTAATTATTTTTGTTGATCCATATCAACTGTTCTATCTATTTGAGTTTGGGCACAACTCCAAATAATAGATCCGGGTTGTCTAATTATCTTATTATCCTAATTTCATGCATCATCAATACACCAACCACAAAAATAAAAAGACAAAAAAATAAACAACCACAAAACAAAATAAAACGTGATGTGGATGTGGCCTTTTCTAGACTAAGATAATTCCAAGCCAATGGAATTATCTATGAACCCTAAAAGCAAACACATCTCCATGCGCCTTCATCTTTTGGTCAATCATTCATAGTCATGTGGAATGCTCCATGCTCCATCTTTTGGCTTCCTTTGGCTTTGGGCTTCTTTTCTTCAATCTTGGCTAACAATCTATTGTATCTAGCGCTAGCTAACAACTATACTAAATAAAATAAATCTCACAAGTTAAGAAATAAAATTGCTCGCAGGCCATAAAACCCTAATTAATGATTACAATTTATTGATCAGCTCACAAGCCGTAAATCAAACCACAAAATTAAACAATCACACCAAACTACATCCTAAGGCCATATCCAATCACCATGCGATTTGACCATAAACAGTTAAAATCTAATTTTAACGCGCTTGGTCAATTTTAATTGATTTTAGGAATTTTCTAGGGTTAAAACGGTCCATGGGGCCCAACAATCCAATTGCCCGAACCCCAAAGAGGACCGCCAAGGCCTTGGGCCTGCCGGCCCCTAGGCAGTCCCTTACTTGGGCGGCAAGCAGGGAGGGGCGGTCCCCTTAGGGGAGGCGAAACAACTCCCTTGCTTGTTGCCCAAGTTTGGTTGTTTCCTTGTATGAAAAGAACTCCTTCTTTCCATAGGATGCCCAAACCCTAGATCTAAGATCCTAAAATTTCTAAAACTCACTAATTCATGCATCCAATGCAAAAACAAGGTCTTGTTATGATGGATTATTGACAAATTTCATCATATGCTTGATTTGTCTTGTTTTACGCGATAAACAATAAATTTAAAGTGTAAAACTATCAAAACGTAACACATAAACAACGTTTATGCTCTACGACCTGTGGCTCTGATACCACTGTAGGGTTTTGATCATGGATGCGCAGCGGAAAAACATAAGTCATCCATTCAATACCCTCCAAGGATCACATGACAAGAGACATAACGATGGTCAGGGAAGAAATCAAGTTACACACCTTAGGGTTTCTGTTGTGATGACTTGTAACGTGAATTGTGTCACGTCTCTATAGTTGATCCACGCCTAGAGTTGATATCTAGATCTTCCTTCTCCTTTGTGCTAGATAGGAATGGAGGAAGAGGAAGAAGAAATCACACAACACGAGGCAACAAGGAGGTGGCGTCCTCCTTGATGGCCGACGGGATAGGGGGCGGCGGCAAGGGGGGCGTTGGGCCTTCCTTGCTTGATTTCTTTTTCTCCTTTTGTTCTCTCCCACTCTATTTATGAACTAAAGGCTTATAAGTCTGGGAAGGAAGGAAGGAGCATCCTTTATATAGTCCAAAAACGCCTTGCCAACTACCTAAAGGACCTATTCTAGTCCTACTAGAATTCGGTTTAGTCCCTTCCTTGCAAATTAGTCCTACTAAGTTTGCAAGGTGTTCCAAAGTGATCCTTCTAATTAATTAATCCTATTAATTAATTCCCAAATCTAGTTCAGTTCTATATAGCGTGTGACCCCATAGGTTCTATCTAGTTGGTAGCAACAATTTGCTAATATGGAGCGGTTTCTAGCAAAATATCCATTCTAGCCAACTAATAGAATAGTCATCCGACAAACCTTGTACAAGTAATTGTCTCATCCCTTTGTATCTATATCTGGATTGGACACGAGACATACAAGTCACACTCGTATATCCAATCCATAGTTTCTCGAGCCATTGGAATAGCTTTATTCGTGCAAATAACATCAGTATCCTATAGTGATTTATTTGAGTCTGGCCAGACATTCTATAAGCACTATCCCTCGAGTGGCCTAGGATATTTTGTCCCGTTATGTGGGAGGGAAAAATTCTATCTACGTCCACTACGATCTCTAAGCTTGCTTCTTATTGTATCCGGTACACGCCTTTATAACTACCCAGTTACGGTGTAGCGTTTGACGCTACCAAAATCACAATAATCCACAACTAGAATATCAAGCGACTTCAAGTCTAAGGATGACAATACATTTGCACCACGAGAAGCACTTGTGACTTAACATAACGAGTATGTAGCCTTCTCGGAGATGGGTCAATCCAGTGTGTCATTACCCTTAATGCACACCCATGTGTTGGATAATGATATCACCATATCAATCCAACCCCATACTAGTCTATAGATGATTGTCCTATTAGTCATTATACTGGACTAGGGATATTTAAGATAAACAACACAATTGTAAACTAAGGACTTGATTATATTAAATATCCAATAAATAATACAATGAATGTTCTAGCCAAAATAAATTCATACTAAAGTAGATTACCTCTAGGGCATCTATTCCAACAAATACGTGTTACTGTTTTTTAGTTTTAAACTTTATATGTTGTTTTACGCAAAAACTGAAATTAATAAGCATATTAGATGAAAATTGAAGATGATCCAACCAAGCAAGATCTAATTTTAAATGAGATGTAGGAATTAGTGAGTTTGATATATATAGGATGTGATGAATTGGGTTCTTGAAAAATTAGGGTTCATGGGCACATAATTGGAAAAGGGGTTTTCAAATTATGGAAACAACCAAACTTGGGCAACAAGGAAGGAAGGGGAAGGAAGCTAGGGTCGAAACCCTAGTCACTATCCCTCTCTCTTCCTTGCGCGCCAAGCAAGGCCGCGACCACCTAGGGAAGCCGGCCTAAGGCGCACGGTTGGACCGTGCGGCCTAGGGCCGGGCCGGTGGCGTGCGGCGGTCCATGGAGTTCGGCCAAGGTTGTGGTTGGACCTCTTGGACCGTTTTGACCCCAATTACCCAATTTCAAATAAAATTAAACAAGCGCGTTAAAATTTGTTTTAACTGTATTATGTGATTTGTCGCATGGTGGATGGATATGGCCTAGGTTGTGGATGTTTATTTTGTGGTTTAGTTTACGGCCTGCGAGCTGATCAAATTAATGTAATAGTTAATTAGGTATTACGATCTGTGAGTTGATCATCTTCTCAACATGTGAGGTTTTATTTATTTATTTATTTTAGATTCCAGGCTAGAATTAGATAAATTAGATAATAGCCAAGAACATGGAGAAGAAGACCAAAGAAATTAGAAGCCACAAAGACGATGAAGGCTCCCATCCTAGAGCGCGCTGCTATAGTGGAGCACATGGAGATGAGCTTGTCACTTTAGGGCATATAGATATTAAGATTGACTTGGTAATATCTTAGTCTTAGGGTCCATATCCATGCCACATTATTTTTATTTTGTGGATGTTTATTATTTATGTCTTGTTATTTATTTTGTGTATGGATGATACAAGCAAAACGTAACAAGATTATAATAAACAAGAATGGTCTTTTATTGTGGATTGTCCAATCCAAATAAGTAGATCATGTTGATGGATCATCCAAAAAAATAAGAAGATAACATTTAAATCCCTCAAATGAAATGTTACGTTTTTTGCCTTCTCTTATTTTAACACCCTTCATGATCAGGGTTTATTAATTTCGGGCTTGCCAAAGCAAGGTGATTTTAATTTACCATGATGTGATGCCGCGACACAAGCAAGTAATGTGTGGTTGTTAAAGTAAGAGGTTAAACGTAACAAAGTAGTTTCAATTGGATTGATAACTTAGAGGCGAGGCAATTGGGATTATGTATGAGATAGATAAATAAGGATTTATTTGCCCGGTTGCACGAAGAATTTCATAAGGATGCAATTGGAAAGACGTTCCTACCTTAATTACTAATTATTGGGTGACTTGCCAAAGCAAGCTCAAGAAGAAGTGAAATATGGATCTTGGACCCACTAGAAAATATATGATATTTTCCGCATTAATTGTGAGGGCTATTAATTCGAGAAAAATAGTGGGAGTTGTATCTAGCAATTATTAAATGTATTTAATTGTTCAAAATACTAAAATTGCATATTACTCATTTTGTAGAATTCCAAATGGCAAACAACAATCAAACATGGACACCATCCATGCGTTTTGTCCTTGAGAAGGAAAAGTTGCCAGGGAACAGCTTTCAGGTACAGAACTTAAGGATTATCCTTAAGCAAGAAAAGAAGTTGTACATCTTAGATGCACCTGTTCGAGCGCCACCGGCCGAGGATGCAGCCGAGGCTTTCGTAAGGGACACCATCCATGCGTTTTGTCCTTGAGAAGGAAAAGTTGCCAGGGAACAGCTTTCAGGTACAGAACTTAAGGATTATCCTTAAGCAAGAAAAGAAGTTGTACATCTTAGATGCACCTGTTCGAGCGCCACCGGCCGAGGATGCAGCCGAGGCTTTCGTAAGGGAACATCAGAAGATTCTGGACCACAATAATGATGTGACATGTCTCATGTTGTGCACCATAGAGGCGTACGATATGATCGTACATTTGAGGTAGCTCTTCCAAGAGCAGGTTCGGCATGAGAGGTACGAAGTATCCAAGGAACTCTTCAAGTGTAGTCTCGCAGAGGGGAACCCAGTCGGACCTCATGTACTCCGCATGATCAAATACATGGAGAATCTCGAAAGGTTAGGCTTCCCATTCGGTCAAGAGTTGGCCACTGATCTCATCATGCAATCGTTGCCGGATAGTTATAGCCAGTTCATCATGAACTATAACATGAATGAGATCAACAAGACTCTGTCATACTTGCTCAATATGTTGAGGACCGCTGAACAGAGTATTAAAAAGGGCAAATGCAAGGCCATAATGATGGTCAATAAGAGGAAGAGCAAGTCAGTTGCATCTACCTCCAAAGGAAAGAGCTAGAAAGTTGCAATATCAAAAGAAACTGCCTTAAAGCCTGGTGGAGGCGTGACTAAGGGTGATTGTCACTACTGTAGTCAACCATGATACTGGAAGAGGAACTACCCCAAGTATCTGGAGGATAAAAGGCTTGGAATAGTGATTCCCCCTCACCATGTATTTTTGTTATACATGTCAATCTTTCTATTTATTCATCTTGGGTATTGGATACTTGATGTCGATTTCACATTTGTCGAAATGTGCGGGATTTGAAAAGAAGTAGAAGAGTGGATAAAGGGGAGATAGACTTGCGCGTCGGGAATGGAGCAAGAGTTGCTGCATTAGCTATAAGCGTGTATGAGTTATCTCTGCCTTCAGGGCTTATTTTAGAATTAGACAATTGCTACTATGTGCCTACTATGAGCAGCTATGAGCAGAAACATTATTTCTATTTCTTGTTTGGACGAGAAAGGTTTTACTATTTCAATAAAGAACAATAGTTGTTCCATTTATTTTGATAGTATCCACTATTGTAGTGGGCATTTGTCTAATGGATTATATATCCTTGATCTAAGTAATCTCATCTATAACATTAATACAAAGAGGATTAAAATTAATAAATTAAATCCTACTTATCTATGGCACTGTCGTTTAGGCCATATAAATGAGAAAAGCATATCTAGACTCCATAAGGATGGATTACTAGATTCGTTTGATAGCGAATCATATGAGACATGTGAGTCTTGTTCAATGGGAAAAATGAAAACGTCCCCTTTCATTAAGAAAGGTGAGAGGACTAGTGAGTTATTGGCACTCATACATAATGATGTATGTGGACTATTTCCCACGCCTGCCAGAGGTGGTTATACCTGCTTCATTCTATTACTGATGATTTCAGTAGATATGGATTTGTATACCTTATGAAGGCCAAATTCGAATCCTTTGAATTTTTTAAGGAATTCAAGAATGAAGTAGAAAAGCAACTTGGCAAAAGTATCAAGGCTTTGCGATCAGATCGTGGAGGAGAATAAAGTCAAGACTTTGACGACTATCTTAGAGAGTGTGGGATTGTGACCCAACTCACTCCACCTGGAACGCCACAATGGAATGGCGTGTCCAAGAGGAGGAATCACACCTTTTTGGACATCGTGCGGTCTATGTTGTGTCAAACAGATATTTCGATATCGTTTTGGGGACATGCTCTAATGACAGCTGCTTTTACCAATAACCGTGTTCATCCAAATCGGTCATGAAGACACCATATGAGATATGGCCGGGAGGCGTCCCATATTGTTGTTTATGAAGATTTGGGGTTGCGATGTCTATGGAAAACGTTTACAGAGGGACAAGCTTGGACCCAAGTCAGATAAGTGTAAGTTTTTGGGATATCCAAAGGAAACTAAAGGATATTACTTCTACAACCCAGTCGAGAACAAAGTATTTTTTGATCGAACCGGCGTGTTCCAAGAAAGAGAGATCGTTTCTAAAGGAGCAAGTGGGAGAGCTGTAGAACTTGAAGAAATTAAAGAACCACAAAGCACTGATTTGACAATGGAGCATGAACAAGAACCGCCAACGGTTGTGGGGGAACCCTTTCAAGTAACACAAGAACACCGTAGGTCGAGTAGGGTACGTAATGATCCAAAGAGGTATAAACTTCTCGTTACTGAGGCCGGTGATGTATTATCCATAGACGATGAGCCTACGAATTACGGAGAGGCCTTGAAAGGGCCAGACTCAAAAAAGTGGCTTGAGGCCATGAGAATCGAAATGGAATCCATGTATCCAACCAAGTATGGAATTTGGTGGAACCACCCGACGGGGCTCGACCCATAGGGTGAAAGTGGGTCATCAAGAAGAAGACTGACATGGATGGCAATGTGGTTGCCTATAAGGTCTGACTGGTGGCTAAGGGATACACACAGATTCATGGAATGACTATGACGAAACATTTTCCCCAGTCGCGATGACCAGATCCATTTGAATCTTTCTTGGGATTGCTTGGGATTACAGCGTTCCTTTATGGAAACCTCCTCGAGGATGTGCATTCGACACAACCTGGGGGTTTTGAGGATCTAGAGCATGAATATAAAGTCTGTGAGCTACAACGGTCCATTTATGGATTGAAGAAAGCTTCTAGGAGTTGGAATCGACGTTTTTATGACGCGGTCAAAGACTTGGGCTTCATCAAAAACGAAGATAAGCCTTCTGTTTACAAAGTAGTTGTTGCCCGAACATTCATGTTCCTAGAAAGAGAGTTCGTCTCCAAAGGAACAAGTGGGAGGGCTGTAGACCTTGATGAAATTCAAGAACCACAAAGAGTTGATATGAAAATGGAGCATGAACAAGAACCGAAAACGGTTGTGGAGGAACCCGTTCAAGTAACAAAAGAACTCCGTAGGTTGAGTAGGGTACGTCATGAGCCAGAGAGGTATGGACTTCTCGTTACTGAGGCAGATGATGTATTACCATAGAAAATGAGCCTACTAATTACAGAGAGGCCATGAAAGGGCCAGACTCAAATAAGTGGCTTGCAGAAATGAGATCCGAAATGGAATCCATGTATTCCAACCAAGTATGCACTTTGGTAGAACCACCCGATGGGGCTCGTCCCATAGGGCTCAAGTGGGTCATCAAGAAGAAGATTGACATGGATGGAAATGTAGTTGCCTATAAGGGCCGACTGGTGGCTAAAGGATACAGACAGATTCAGGGTATTGACTATGATGAAACCTTTTCCCTAGTCGCGATGACCAAATCCATTTGAATCTTGCTTGCGATTGCAGCATACTACGATAATGAGATTTGGCAGATGGATGTCAAAACAGCGTTCCTTTATGGAAACCTCCTTGAGGATGTGTACATGACACAACCTGAGGGTTTTCAGGATCCAGAGCATGCAAATAAAGTCTGTAAATTACAACGGCCCATTTATGGATTGAAGCAAGCTTTTAGGACTTCGAATCGACGTTTTGATGACGCGGTCAAATATTTTGGTTTCATCAAGAACAAAGATGAGCCTTGTGTTTACAAGAAGGTTAGTGGGAGTTCTGTTGTGTTTCTGGTCTTGTATGTGGATGACATATTACTCATTGGAAATGACATTCCCATGCTGCAATCTGTCGAAGATTGACTGGGAAAGTGTTTCGCAATGAAGGAATTAGGAGATGCAACTTATATACTAGGTATCAAGATCTATAGGGATAGATTGAGGAAGCTGATCAGCCTAAGCCAATGTACATATATAGACAATGTGTTGAATCCGTTCAACATGCAAGATTCCAAGAAGGGATTTTTTCCCAAGTCGCATGGGATCACTTTTTCGAAGAGTGATTTCCCAAGAGTGGGTGTACTGTAGGTTTAAATACATGATCAATACTCTAGAAGGGGGGGGGGGGTTGAAAGGAGTATGTCAACTTTTGCTAAAACTTGCAAGAAGTGGGGTTTCAATAGAATAAGTGAAGAGTGACGAGTAGTTCAAGGCCTCGAAATGAGTTTCAAGCCCTTGGAAAGAAAACAGTTAATTATAAAGAGAATAAGTCTATTTCAAGGCCTTGAAATGAGATTCAAACCGTTGAAATGGAACTGTTTTGAATGCTGCAAAAATGCTAAGTATGAAACTGAAAAGTAAATGCAAGAGACAGAAGATATATAGAGTTCACTCCACTTGGACCTACGTCTCTACCTCAGGGATCTTTTCCCTGCAGGATTTTCAACTCAATTCTTATTAATCAACAGCTAAGCCCTAGATCTCAAGCACAGAGAGATACCTTACTCTGTTACATCTTGTGGTTCTCACTAACCTATCTAGCACCTTCTCTAGCTATCTGATTAACAAAGAATTCTCTATTGTTCACCTTTAAAAATCCTTTAGAATGTGAACTAGAAGTAGTATAAGAATGATATACAAATGAAGTTCATAAAAGAAGAACACAGGAAACGAAGCTGCAGTGAGTGTGCAGTGTTCTTCTGATTCTTGGATTGAGAGAAATGGATCTCCTTCTTTGTTTATTGTCAATCCTTGAATGTCTGAGAGTCTCTGCTAAGTGTTATACGTTCATAGATTCAGCTTTCCCTATTTTATAGAGCTGTTTGAACTGAGGATCTACTCGTTAACAAACTTTCCCATTTTGTAGCTTCAACTTTGACTTCTCTAACAGCTTCTCCAACGGATAGTTTGATCAATATCTCCAATGATACTGATTTAATATTGTTTGAACAACTTTTAGGCAACTACCAAACACAGCAATATTGATCACATGATCAATTCTTTAAGAAGTTACCATATCTGCAAAACATGTATTAGGAAACAGGTTCCTACATAATAGGAAATAGAAATCCCTGCAAAACTGAGTCAAAAAAATTGATGTTAGAACCTGCAAACTGTGTCAAAATACTTTTTCTTTCATCATCAAGTAACAATTAATCATGAACAGGGGTTTAGGAGTTGTACTAACATCAGAAACTCCCCCTAAGTTCATGCATATAAAGCTCAGTCAGTTTCAAGGCTTTGAAATCTGTTTCAAGGCATTGAAATGCACAAGCTATTTCTAGTCTTGATCCTGCATTGAACTTACAATCTCCCCTTGATGAAAGACAAAACTATAATCTTCCAATATGTTTGATGTTGTGATTCTGCAACAAATACTCATTAGCATAAAGCAAATCATAGCACATGATATCCAAGATAAATCGTACTTATTGACTTACTGAAAAACATCACATAACACAAAAGTTCAGATAAACCTACTGACCAGAAAACCAGGTCTCTAGTAAGCAAATAATAAGCAAATAATATCCCGAAATTTCTCCCCCTTTTTGACTTTCATCAAAAAAGAATGAGAATATGTTGGATCAGAGTCGTGGAAAAAAATTTGAAAAAATTGTTTGAAAAATATAGAATTTTCAAGACTTTGAAAAGGATTTCAAGGCCTTCAAAAGGTAGAAGAAAGAGTAGGCAAGAGGTTTAAGGGTTTGGATCTTCATTTCCTTTTTGTTCTGCATCCTCTTCCTGACTGTTTCCCTCATTGTCATCCTGTTCTTCTTCCTGAGCTACATCCACATCACCAGCTACACCTTCTTCCTCAAACAAGTCATCAGCAGACACAATTTATGGAATAGCATCTTTCTTTGATTTCTTCTTCTTGAGATCTATAAGCCTTGTTCCTGAATCTGGACTGTCAACTTCTTCCTCTTGATCATCTGGTTCTTCAACCACTTGCTTTCTTTTCCCTTTTCCTCAGCAGTCTTTTCCCGAGTTCACTATTCACTAGGTAGGTTCTTGGCTGAATTACCCTTTTTTGTATCCTCTGCAGCTTGAGAGACTTCTTCAGACACATTAAACACTGTCATGCTTCTGAAGATGTTTTTAACCATGTACTTCACCCGCCTGAACTCAGTTCCAAACTCATGATGATTCTCCTTAACTTCATCAATGTCCATTTCCAGTCCTTCCAGTTTCTGAAGGATCGAGGAGATATCTTGAGGCTGAGAAGTTTGGCTTGAAGTAGGGGTCAACGCCTTGGGTTTGAGAAACTTCTTGGAACTTAATTCTTCCTTTGTTAAATTTGAGTACAGCTTCCAAGTCTTAGCACTGGTTTTCACCACACCAATCTTCTCAAATAATTTTTCATTAAGCATACCAAAACCAGTAGTAACAGTCTCTTCCCTATCATTTGGGATTTCAAGATGTTGGAAGAAAGAGGTGAGCAAATTGGCATAAGGCAAGGGGTGTTTCCTCTGATTGGTTTGCGTATACAGCATGTGTTCCATCACAAGTTTTGGAAGATTGATCTCATAACCATGCATAACCAAATACATTAAGGACAACACCCTCTCAGTGATCAGCTCCTTTGAGTGTTCCCGAGGTACCACACATCTCAGCAAGATAGTGAATAAGAATTTGGCTTCATCAGTCAGCACAGAATGTGTTGACTGCTTGTATGAGGTAAGGGTATTTGGATGAAAGAAATCTTATTTTACTAGTTTCAGGGCTTCACTCTTTGGAGGATGGTTACTTGTTTCATACCTCTTTTGACAACCTATAACACTGGAAAACTCAGAATGATCTAGTTCCAAATCAATACCAGCAAGTTTGGTCTGAATTACCAAGTTTAAAAATCTATTCAGTTGCTTCATGTTTAGGTAAAAGAATCTGGTGAGTCTGGGGTAAGCTACCTATGGAGAATTTAGAATAAACCACAGAGAGATTTTCTTCAATATTTTAATGCAATTCAGATTCATACCATGCAACATAGGGACACTGATCATACTGCAGAATGCAATAGGTCTAGAAGAAAATCCATCTAACCATTGACCTTTAGCAACATGAGTAATGAACCATGATTTGTCAGGGTTTGATTTCTTACCAGTGGATTTCTTCTTATCTGAATAGATCTGTAGTGATTTATTAATGTTCTCTTCTGGTTCATCCTCTGTAACCTTTTCTTTTCCTTTTCCCTTGTCTGGTTTGTCAGCCTTATTCTTTGCTTTCTTGAGGATTCCAATCTGAATCCCTTTTTGTTTCTCTTGAGCAGATTCCACTGTCTTCTTCTTCTTGTTGGATACTGGTGTCAGGTATTTTTTTTGCCTTCTTCTTGGGAGGAGGGGTGCCATGTCTTCTTCAGTAGGAGTATTTGAACTTGAATCTTCTATAATGGTTTCAAGCTCTTCCACAGTGGCCTTTCTTTTCTTCTGTACCAGCCTTTGATCCATCATCCATCTTTATTCTGTCAGAGGCTCTTCTAGTACTCATTAGGGTTTGGGGAGAAGAAGAGAGAGGAAGGATAGATACGGAGGAGAGAAAGATAGAAGAAGATAAATAGAAGAGAGTTTCAGTTTGAAAAGGAAACTAAATATTCTTTCAGATCTTTGAAGATCTGCTGAATCCAAAAGATTCAAATTTTGATTGTGCCGTTGGAAATAAAAGTTATAATACTAATTTGGCTAAAAATGGGTATTTTAAAATTGAGGGGCTACATTGAGCAATTATCTACAAAGATAACACCCAATATAGAAAGATACAATTTATTGACTATCAAGCATGCAATCTTATTTTAAAGGCTTTGGAATGGATTTCAAGGCCTTGAAAAGTTGTATGAATAAAGCACACACACTCAAACATTTGAAAATATTTTCAAGACTTTGAAAATCAGTTCAAACCTTTGAAACACATAGCACTTACTGGATTCTTCGTAATTGATATTGCACTTGTATTTTCACACTTGATAGGTATATCTCTGAAATCAAATCCAATATCTCTCATTTGTTGTGCTATCCATAACACTTGTGAACAACAAGCTCCAAATGCTATGTATTCAGCTTCTGATGTTGATAGTGCAACTGAGTTTTGCTTCTTTGACTGCAAGCTGATTAAAGATGATCCAAGAAATTGGCAGCATTCTGATGTGCTCTTCCTATCAAATTTATATGCTGCAAAGTCAGCATCTGAATAGCCACACAAATATAAGTGAGATTGTTTAGGATACCAAAGCTCTAAGTCTTTGGTACCATTGAGATATTTAAAAAATATTTTAACTGCAGTCAAGTTTGATTCTTTAGGATCAGCTTGAAATCTAGCACACATACAAACACTCGACATGATATCTGGTCTGCTAGCTGTGAGATAGTGTAATGATCCAATCATACCACTATACTCTTTTACATTTACACTCTTACCAGATTCATCTTTTTCTAAAGACAGTTAGAACTCATGGGGGTCTTAGTTTCTTTGGACTCATACATATTGTACTTGCTTAGAAAGTCCCTTGTGTACTTGCTTTGATGTAGAAATATGCCTTTTTTCATCAGATGAATTTTTAGTCCAAGAAAGAAGTTCAATTCTCCCATCAAGCTCCTTTCAAATTCACTGCTCATAAGACTTGAAAATTCCGTTATCATTAGTAGCTCAAAACATAATATCATCATCATAAATTTGAACTACAAGCAAGTCTTTCTCATGAGTCTTTATGAATAGGGTCTTATCTACTAATCATTTTCAAGTAGAAACTTTGACAATCTTTCATACCAAGCTCTTGGAGCTTATTTTAAACCATAAAGAGCCTTTTCAAGTTTGTAAACATTATCTGGAAACTTGTCATTTTCAAAACCAGGAGGTTGAGAAAAATAAACTTCTTGCAAATAGCCATTTAGAAATGCATCCATCTGAAAGAGTTTCATGTTATTGTGAGATGCAAATGCAAGTAGAATTCTAATTGCTTCTAACCTGGCAACAGGAGAATTTTTTTCTTCATAGTCAATACCTTCTTCTTGATTGTAGCCTTGAGCTACTAATCTAGATTTTTTTCTGATTACCTTTCCATTTTCATCTAACTTGTTTCTGAATACCCATCTGGTTCCAATAACAGACTGATCTTTTGGAGGAGGAACTAGGTTCCCCACCTTGTTCCTTTCAAACTCATTGAGGTCAATTTGCATTGCTATGATCAAGTCTTCTTCTTGTAGTTCTTCCTTCATAGTTTTAGATTCTACAAGAGAAATAAAAGCATTAAAAGCACATAGATTCTTCAACTGACCTAGTTTGTGTACCAGTGATTGGATCAGAAATAATGTTATCAGCAGAATGAGATGAGAGATATTTGAATCTCTTCCTTGGTGTCCATGGTTTCGACTCTCCAGTTTGCTTCTCAAGTCTCGGAGAACTTGAAGTAGTAGCTTGTTCTGCTGTCTTCTCTGGAAGTTCTGTTTCAAGGCTTTGAACTTTGGTTTCAAGGCCTTGAAAATGCCTGTTTTGTTCCTGTGACATTTCTTTGGATCCTTTGGAGGATTCTTCTTCAGTATCCGAATCATGCTTGTTCAGATTGAGATCTGCAAAACCATAAATTAAATAACCACCATAGCTTTCATCAAAATAACTTGAATTCTTTCTTCAACAAGCTTGATTCTCTTATTGTAAACTCTATAGGCTTTGCTTGTCTGTGAATAGCGAAGAAAAATACCTTCATCACTTCTTGCATCAAACTTACCAAGATTGTCCTTACAATTATTGTGGATAAAACAAGTAAAACTAAATGGTTTGAAGTAAGAAGTGTTTGGATTTCTTCCTTTGAACATCTCATATGGGGTCTTCTTCATAATAGGTCTGATCAAGCACCTGTTAAGAATATAGTTTGCTGTATTCACAACTTCTGCCCAATAGTGATTTGGTAGCTTGTTTTCCAGAAGAATTGTTCTTGACATGTCTTCAAGAGTCCTGTTCTTTCTTTCAACAACTCCATTTTGTTGAGGAGTTCAAGGAGCAGGAAATTTGTGAGAGATGACATGCTTAGAACAGAACACATCAAACTCAAGTTGATCAAACTCTCAGCCATGATCACTTCTGATTGAAGTAATAGGTAGTGTTTTCACGGTTTGAAGTTCTCTACAAAGCATTGAAAATTCAGTGAGAGCTTCAGTTTTTTCTCTAAGAAACATATATATCTAGAGAAATCATCTACAATAACAAGCATGTACTTCTTACTCTTTGGATTTGGAGTTATCATAGGACCACATAGATCCATATGCAATAGTTCAATGGGTCTAGTAGTACTTACAAAGTTCTTAGGGTTGAATGAGCTTCTAGTTTGCTTCCCTTGTGCACATGCCTTGCATAATTCTTCATATTTGAATTTGATAGAGGGTAGACCTCTTACCAAGTTCTTGGAAATTAACTTTTTCAAGGTATGCAAGCTAATGTGTCCCAACTTTCTGTGCCAAAGCTTTGAATCTTCATTCAAGGCCTTGATACACTTCAAGTTTTCTCCTGCAACTTTGTTAGTTTGAAAAGTATAAACATTGTTTGATCTAGAGACTGTGAGGATACAATTTCCAGATATCTCATCCTGCACCACATTTCTCTTTGTCAAATTTAACTTTATTATCATTATCACAAAGTTGAGATACACTAATCAAGTTAAATTTCAAACCATCAACTAGATATACATGAGAGATAGAATTTTCAGAATTTGTACCAACTTTAGCAATACCAAGAATGCTGCATTGCCTTTGTCACCAAGTGTAATTGAACCTTCAGATTGCTCTTTCAATTCTGAGAATAAAGATCTTTTTCCACTCATGTGTCTTGAGCAACCACTGTCCACAAACCATTTATATTCTTTGGTCTTGGTGACAACCTGCAAACACAATTCACTGCCTTACCCAGCTATTAGACCAAGTGTGGAATTTAGATTCATATTCAGGGTCAACCATATTAGGTGGTCTAACCCCTTTAGGAACCTAAATCTGTCTAACTTTTGCTTTGAGTTGAAATGGAAAAGTATTCCTCATTATGTGAGGGTCTCTTCTTCTAAACGGACAAGTCATCTTAACATGACCAATCTTATTAGAGTAATGGCATTTATGATATGTTTTGCTTCCATCTTTCACAAATCTGGTATTGTTCTTTTCTTGGAAAATTTGGATTGTATCCAATATCAGTTTTTTGAACAGACTTTAAGCTTCCTCCAAGAATCAAGTTCAAGTTTTGTTCTGAGCCAGCAAGTTTTGTCTTGACTAATTCAGATTCTTGAAGTTTCTCGGAAAGAGTAGTCTTTTGTCTATCCAATTCATCAACTTGATGTGTTAGATCAATAATACTGTTACTCAAAAAAGAGTTCTCAGTGACTACTTCCTTGACTTGTGTTTTCAAGGCTTTGAAACTGGGTTTCAAGGCCTTGAAATCAGTGTCAGTTTTCTTCTGAGAGATTACAAGATTCTGATTTAGGCAAACAAGATGCAAGTTTTCTTTTGCTTGCTCATGAAATTTTCTTTCAAAACTCTAATTTCTTTAAGATAGTCCTCTTCATTTAAAAGCATTATTTTAATATAATCAGAGAGGGCTTCTTGTGGTTTTGAAATCAAGGAGTTTACCATTACCTCAATGTTCTTTTCAGAGCTTTCATCATACTTGGACATAAAGCATAGGTTGGCATGTTCTTCTTCAAATTCTGAATCACTTGAGGTTTCTGAATCACTCAATGAAGCTATCATAGCTTTCTTTCTTCTAACATGATCTTTCTTTTCAAAGTTCTTGTTCTTTTTGTGTGGGCAACCTCTGATCAAGTGTCCTGCATCAACACACTCAAAGTAATTCATGACTTTAGGCTTATTACCATGTGAAGAAGATTTACCTTTGTAGTCTTTGCTGCTGGAGGATTTGTGCCTATCTCTGCTGAAGTCCTTTTTTCCAAAGTTCTTTTTCATTTTGAGAATTTTGGTCAAGGCTTTGGAAATCAAAGCAATAGGATCTTCATCCGCATCTGCAGTTTCAAGGCTTTGAGATGGCTCATTTTATTTTGTCTTGAGAGCTAAGTTTTTAACACCATGTGGTATTTCTCCATCAACTTCATTCATGGATATTTCATGTGTAAGAAATTTTCCTTGAAGATCATCAAGTTGAAGTTATGAAAGATCTTGAGCTTCCTCAATAGCAATAGTCTTTGGTTCACACTTTGCTCTTGGAATACTTCTTAGAATCTTTCTAACCTTTTCTTCATTGGAAATGTGTTTTCCAATGAATCAAGATTGTTGACAATGTCAGTGAATCTTTTCAACATGTAACTGATTGTTTCATCTCCATTCATCTTGAATAGCTCATATTGCCTGAGATATATGTTGATCTTGGTTTTCTTGAATTGACTGGTTCCTCAAAGGTCACCACAAGCTTGTCCCAGATTTCCTTGGTAGTTGTAGATAGTGCTTTCTAGACAGGCAGATCTTAGCCACGTGGCGACCATCCAGCACACCTAGCTGTGCTTCACACACACTGGATCACCAGCCGCGCTGATCCACGTGGGGGCTGCGAGACAGGGCCCTCGCATACCACCACACGGGACTTGTAGGGACTTAGTGGTTTGGAGGCTAGAGTAAGTCCTGTCGCGCGCGAGCGACAACCAAGCCCGCGTGCGACCCCTAGTAACTGCTTTGAGAGATTTATGGAACGAGCTCCATAAACCCGGTCAACCCGGTCAACCTCGTAACGGTTCCGGTATACGAGGATAACGTGCTGTAACGGTCCCTATATACGCGGACGAACGTGCCGTTGTGGTTAAGCTAATTAAGCCGCCATTGATGGGCACATTAACCACACTACAACGGTCACATTCTCCGTTATATATAGGATCGTTAACCCTTCCATACAAGGGAGAATCACCTGAGATACGCGGAAGCTCTGCCAAGATCCTCTCTCTCTCTCATACAGTGCTATTGTCTTACTCTCTCCCTACACACAACCTTACACTTCCTGTGTCCTTTCTATCCTCTACTCTTGGTGTATATTGAATTCTCTCTGCAGGATTCTCTCGTACACATTTGGTGAACCTGACGTGAACTTACCATTGCAAGCAACCATGTCTCATGAAGATGATGTTAGTAACATATCGCCCTCCACGGAGACCACCTCGGGAGAGGAGACCCGTCACACTCCTACGGCCGCTGGTGAGGCTCCAACGCTAGAGGCCTTGGACGCCACCATCCAGAAGCAGGCGAAGGCTCTTAAGGCTCAATCCGCACAGATGGAACGGATAATGGCCATCCTGTGGACTCTCGCCCCGAATCCCACATCAGCCACTTCCGTCTCTCAGGGAGGAGGAGCTTCCACCACTTAAGGGTTGGGAGTATTACCCACGCCACCTAACCCTAACCTTCAGACTCCACCGCAACGGTGCAGTTGCCCTCAGTTCAGGGGAAAACAGCTCAAATGTTGCCTCTTACCGCTTATATTCCTCAACTGCCAACCCTGGCACCCAATCTGTCTTCACAATAACCTTTGCCTCCTCCGCTGGCGGCGTGAGGCAATGCGAATTCACAGTATGTTCCTAGCCCGACCGCGTCATATGTGTCGCCTCCAGCTGCAACAACCCCTCTCCTGCTGCTGGGGGAAGTGCACCGGAGTGCATGACGTCGCTGCAGCGACACATGGAAACTTTCTTTTCTAATCAACCATTCGCTGATACCATCATCCCGAAGATTGACAACGATCCCCCTATCCCACCGAGATCTACCTCATGCCTAACCCTGCTGGGTACAAGGCTCCTAAATGGGACAAGTTCGAAGATGTCAATGGAAACGCCCACGAGAATGTCATGCATTTCATTGATGTGATGGGGCCATATGGGGCTGATCCCAAGTTGCTGATGCGCGAGTTCCCGAAATCTCTGGGGAACGTGGCCTACAAGTGGTATAGGACACTGGAGGCTAGATCCGTGAAGACCTGGGACGACTTGGTCCAAAATTTCTATACCAAATTCTTCCAGATAGAAGAAAAGGTGACGATGATTCATCTCTCTCGCATGTACCAGAAGCGCGAGGAGGATGGAGTGACATTCATCAAGAATTTTAGATCCAAGTTCTTGGAATGCAGAGATGAAGTACTTGAGGACAGGCTCGTGGAAATATGCCTTCAAGGCATGCGAGACGAGTACAAAGGTATGCTTATCAACCTACAAACTCCTACATTTTCGAAGCTAATCGAATGCACAAAGAACATAGAGCCTATAGTGGAGATACAGAAAATGAAGCATGCCCCTAAGAGATCCCCGAGCAAGACTACTTTTAAAATCGGGAGGTTCAGCTACAAAAGGGGACGTGAGGCTGAAGTGAATACGGTCTCGCCCCAAAAGCCGCCAAAGGTTGCAAACTTCGATGCGCCACCTTTACCATGTTCGGTAGAGGAAGCGATTGACTTGTTCAGGCAATGGCGTAAAGATGGTATCTTGCCGCCGCTTGAAAGGATACCCTCTAAGGAGTTGATGAGGGACCCAAAGTGGTGCGAATGCCACGGAAAGATCATGCGCCCCACGACTGACTGCAAGAAGCTCAGAAATATGGTAAGCCGAAAGATGAAAGACGGCGAGTTGATTGTCAGCAACCAGAGGCAGGATGTGCGAAACAATCCACTGCCTGCCCATGCGGAGCAAGAGCCGAAGGGCAAAGAGGTTGCCATGATCGCGATTATGGACCTCAAAGAGATTGCGGAGGATGGTCTACCCATCGTTGCCGAGGTCCACAATGACGAGGATTACAGCATAGACACGGAGGATGAACGTGCCGATCGGATGAAGGGGTCGCACGGGTTCAGTAGGTTCTTAGATGAAATGAACTTTTCAGAGAAATTCCGGAAGGAGATGACAAAGGCGATCCTGAGAATAGTGGAGGATTACGAAGAAGATATCGTGGTCTCCAACGGAAAGGTTGTCAGGGAATCTCGCTCTACAGAAAAGGTCATAACCTTCTCCGCAAGCGACAAGAAGACAGATGCGAGCCACCAAAAGCCTTTGTACGTAACGGCAGTAATCAATGGGGTGGAGTTCAAAAGAGCTTTTTTCGACAGAGGAGCGGCAGTTAACGTGGTCTCGCTCAACACTCTGAAGCTGGCGGGAATCCCGGAGCAGAAGATTGTCAGGCGTCCATCCCCGCTGATGGGGTTTGGAAGTGACTCCAGGATGACAATAGGATGGATCCGTCTGGGTGTCCAGATTGGCAAATCAAATGTTCGGCCAAATTCTATGTTATCGATGCGAACACTACGTATCATATGATCATCGGCCGGGCCTGGATTTATCGCTTCGATGCAGTCCCCTCGACAGCTCACCAGGTGATGAAAGCCATCTGGACCGATAGAATAGTGGAGATACCAGCTTTGGTAAACCCTTTCAATCTGGATTTGGCGCACCTTACTGAGGCAGTATGGTTCACAGAAATGGAAGATGAGCAAACGCCGGGGCCGTTTCATCCGACAACTTTGCCTCGATGGGAGGACATCAAGGATCAATCACCCGCAGGAGTGATGGTGACAAGGGAGGAGGCCAAGGAAAAGTCGTCCACGCAAGAAGAGGCACCACGAATTGCTTATCAGAGAAAGAATGTTTACACTCTAAAAATGATAGCAAAACACGATCCCGAGGGCAAGGAGATAGAAAGCTTCTACACGAACGGGAAGAAGTGTTACCGCATATGAAGGTGCGCGGGGATATCCCCACGCGAGCATGGGGATATCCCTGAGCAAATCAATCAGGTCGAACATGTCATGGAATTAGACAAGCCGACACCGAGCGCTTTAGACGAGAAGCTAAAAGAGGTGCCCGAGTGCATGGAGGATAAAGCCAAACCGCAGAAACAGGAGCTGAAGGAGGTATCCCTAAGCCCAGGCGAAGAAAAGAAGAGACCAGTCTTTCTAAGTGCAGACCTCACGAGCAAAGAGGAAGAGGGACTGCTACAGCTTCTGACTGAGTACAAAGATGTATTTGCATGGGAATATGATGAGATGCCCGGTCTAGACACGAGCATCACCATGCACAGGCTGGATGTGATTCCAGGGTCTAAGCCGATTCCAGGGTCTAGACACGAGCATCAAGAACGCAGGTGCGACTTATCAGCGAGCCATGATGGCCCTGTTCCACGACATGATGCACAAAGAAGTGGAATTTTATGTTGATGACTTGGTTGTCAAGTCCAAAGAAGAGGCGGATCACTTGGGGGACCTGCGGAAAGTATTCAACAGATGCAGAAGTTTCCAGCTAAAGATGAACGCCATGAAGTGCGCATTTGGAGTGACCTCGGGGAAGTTCTTGGGATGTGTAATACATTGTCAAGGCATCGAGCCTGATCCCGTAAAAGTATCAGCCATCACCAGCATGACGGCGCCGCACAACCAAAGTGCCTTGAAGACATTCTTGGGGAAGCTATCTTACCTGCGAAGGTTCATCCCGGCGATCGCAGAAATTACCTTCTGCTTCAGCGATCTTCTCAAGAAGGATGTCGTGTACAACTGGACCACAGAGCATGAAGTTGCGTTCGGAAGGCTAAAGGACTTGCTGACATCGTCAAGGGTAATGATCGCACCACAGCTCGGATCGCCACTTTTTCTATACCTTACATCGACAAAGAAGTCTATAGGGGCACTCTTGGCTCAGGAATATGAAGGGAAAGAAAGGCCAATTTACTATATTTCCCGCATAGTGCAGCCAGTAGAATCAAGGTACACGGACATCGAGCGTCATTGCCTTGCTCTATTCTTTGTAATAGAAAAGTTAAAGCATTATTTCGCTTCGCACAAAGTGGTAGTGGTTACAAAGAGTGACCCTATACGGTACCTCTTGACACACACTACTCCTGGGGGAAGACTGGCAAAATGGTATATGACCATTTCTCAATACGACATCACATGCGTTCGACCCCGGGCAATCAAATCGCAAGCGGTGGCGGATTTGCTAGCACAGTTCCCTGATAATACTCATGAGCCTGTGATTGAGGAGGAACTAGAGGGACCTGAGATCTATGCAGTTGAGTTGCCTTACTGGACGCTCCATTTCGACGGGTCGTCGACAAGGAAAGGTGGAGGAATTGGAATAGTTCTGACAAAGTCCGATGGAGAGGTCATACAGATGTCCACAAAGCTTGACTTCGCAGTCACCAACAACGAATCAGAGTACGAAGCTCTCATTGCAGGCCTCGCGCAGCAAGGGCACTAGAAGTGAGCAATTTGACGATTATGGGGGATTCCAAGCTAATCGTAAAGCAAGCCTCGGGCGAGTATGGTTTAAAGGAGGTGAACCTATTGCCCTACCGAACTTTGGTACAGAAGCTGGTGCAACAATTTTGCGATGTCAGGTACGAGCATAAACCCAGAGCAAATAATAGGCATGCTGATTCCTTAGCCACCCTGGGATCCAAGGTTAGTGCGGATAAGTGTCCCGCGAGAATCTCGATCGAAGTGCGAACGTCGTCGGCGTTGACAGAGGACGCGTGTGAGGATGAATGCATGGACGATGCAGACTGGAGAAAGCCAATATTGCGTGCTATCGCAGAAGGAACGAGTAAAGAATACTGGGCATCCACTAAAGGGTACTGCATACATGACAACGCTCTCTAATACAGAGGCCCAGGTGGGATACTCATGCGATGCGTCTCGCATCAGGAGGGACAAGCGCTGTTAGAAAAGATTCACCGGCATACTTGCGGGGAAAGTGAAGTATCAATCTATCGAAAAGCCCAAAGGTATGGGATTCAATGGCCGGACATGTCAGCGACTGCGGCGTTGATTCAAGGAAATTGCGAGAGTTGCGCACTGATCAAGGACTCTTTATCAATTGCTCTGGTCGATGATGACATGGATTGTAGGAAGCCATTCTTTGATTTTCTCACACAGGGAATCGAGCCCGAATCGAGAAAAGAAGCCTAGAAACTGAAAAGGAAAGCAGCCCGGTACGCGGTACAAGAAAACATACTCTGTCGAAGGGGCCACGAGGGCAATCTGCTTCGATGCCTAGACAGTAAGGAAGAGCAAGAGGTGATGGACCTCTCTCACCAAGTGGAACATCAGGGAGGTGCGAAACCATGCAGACAGCTTCTCATAGTGGGTTACTTCTGGCCTACCATGGAAGCAGATTGCCGCGCTAAAGTAAGAAGATGCCAGGAGTGCCAATTCAAAGGCAATCTCGTGCATGCCCCTGTCGTAGATCTACATGCGTTGGGAACGCCATGGCCATTCCACACTTGGGCTCTGGATTTTGTTGGCCCTATCCGACCAACCTCGCATGGGAATCTGTTTATTCACACTGCGACCGAGTTGTTCACTAAGTGGGTAGAAGAAATACCACTGAAGACGGAAAATGCGCTTGCTGTAGTCCAATTCATCCAAGAGAACATCATATACCAGTTCGGAATTCCTAACACAATTCTCTCGGATAATGGTACCCCCTTCGTCAATCGCCAGGTAGATGCGAAGCTAGCGGAGTACAACATAAGGCAGATATGTTCTACTCCCTATTATCCAAAAGGTAATGGTCAAGCGGAAGCAACCAACAAGACGATGCTGAGAATCCTGAGCAAAATGATTGCGGACGACCACAAGAAATGGGCTGATTCTTTGAACATAGCCTTGTGGGCGTATCGAACTTCTCCGAGGACTCCCACAGGAGTCTCCCCATTTCTTTTATGCTATGGATCTGAAGCTGTAGTACCTGCGGAGGTAAAAATCAACTCTGCAAGGTTGGCCTTCCATGCACTATACGAGAATTAGCGCGATCATGACTTGGTCCTATTGGAAGAAAAGCGAGAGCAAGCTAAGCAGGCTAATAAACGGTACCAGGAGAGGATCGCCCGTGCGTACAATAAAACAGTCCAACGACGAGACATCGTAGTTGGGGACCTGGTCTTGCGCGCATCGGATCATTGCATGCGGGTGGCAGCACACCCAAAGTTCACAGCCAACTAGGAAGGACCTTTCGAAGTCAAAGAGGTCTTTGATAGTGGCTACTGTAATATACAAAGACTACATGGGACGGCCACAACCCCAAGTTCGGTCAACATGCGCTGGATTAAGAAGTATTATCCTTAACTTCTCTCATTACATGCATTAGATTACAATTCTACTTTATGCTTTGTATTGTCATAGACTTATGCGTCTTCTCTCCCATATGAGGGAATTGTAATCTCAACTCTCCCATATGAGGGTGTTTATAATAAAAGATTTCTCCCAAATGGGAAGAATTTTATAATTTCAGCTGTCTTTATCGCTTCATTTACTTCTCCATTGCTCAATAGCGAAAGCTTATCTGCTGAGATAGCAGCATTAATCAAACACGATCTTAATTGATCCTAAGCCTATCTGCCGCGATAGCAGCACTATGCGAATATGATCTTAATTGATCTCAAGCCTATACGCGAGATAGCAACCATACTTGAAACACGATCTTAATTGATCCCAAGCCTATCTGCCGCGATAGCAGCACTATGCGAATATGATCTTAATTGATCTCAAGCCTATCTGCCGAGATAGCAGCCATACATGAGTCCAGTCTTAAGTGATCTTCAAGACTATCTGCTGAGATAGCAGCACAATGCGAATGCGATCTCAAACGATCTAAAAACTTACCTGCTAAAAATAAATGGTAGCTCTAATGCATGATCTTTATGATCTGCGAATCAATCTATTAGATAGCCAACTATAGTGACAACGCATCGCGCGAATGCAAAATTTGTCAAGCGCACGTTCAAGCACAAAGGGCAAAGTTTGCCGACATGCATGCGATATTACAGTTTGTTGTAACAAGAACAACAAATGATACAAAACGCTTTATTATGAGTCAAAATGACTTACAATTTATGTGTCTAGATAGAAGCTTACAAGCGGAAGCTCAGACTGAGCTAATTACATAGTCAAAATGACTTACAATTCATCTAGATAGCAGCCTACAGGCGAAAGTTACACATACAGGAAATCCTTACTGTAAAATGATCGGCCTATTGGTCCTAACAAAAGCTATGCGACATAATAGTCTGCGACCAAAGATCTGTAGCAAGTAGGGCCTTTCTGTAAAATGAACGGCCTAAAAACGCTACAAAAGCTATGCGACGCCATCATCAAGCTCTCAGGATATGAAAAGGCTTATGTCTGGTCTTCTGCCCAAGAGACGTGCCCAATGAACCACCTGTTCAGGCGTATGCGGCGGCGAAGAATAGGCAAGCAGCAACTCCTGGGGCATGAGGCTCCTTGTCCACGGAGACGAGCACAATGGCTCTCCACCCCGAGTTCAAGAACGTGGAGGCAAGTAGTTCTCCTCCGGGAAAGCCAGGGGAGAAACCCCCCGTTCGTTACGAGTCGGTAAGAAGGTTAGTACGGCACTGAACCTTGCTGGGAGGTAGCCGGAAATATGACCTGCAAACATAATAGACGAAGAAAATTCTTCGAGCAAGCATGAGGTATTATGTGCATCTTCTTTACGATGGTTATGAAAATCAATAAGATTCGTGATGAAGATGTTGAAAGCTATTTCTATGGCACAAAGCACAAACTCAGGTTTCACAACTTGAAATTGCCATGAGTCAACAAAGAACAAGCATTGAATCCAGCAGTCGTAAGGACTCATGGCAAGACACATTTTGGGATGAAGAACCCAAGCAGTAGAAGGCAGGGTTTATATAGACCCTACGGAGACTCTTCAGTTGTCTGGCTGAGTCAGCAAAGCTTGGAAAAGGGGTAAGAATCAATCACTTACGCCTTGAAAAAGGTAGCATTCAATTACCCTACTAAAGGCTACGATGATTCGGTAGCGTACCCTAATTAATGACGGAAGGTCATGATACAGATGAACTTCCCAAGGAAAGCGTGCTTATCTGATAAGCAGTTAGCACGAAAATCAAGGCGGACATGTCACTAGCTGACGTCATAATTGATACGCATAAAATATTCAAGCAAATCCCGGGAAGGGCAAAACGGGCATTCAAGCCTTGAATAAAAAAAGGGGGGAGAAACCCTAGCAACATTAACAATAATGTTTTAACATTTTGTTCAAAACAAATACTTGCTTTTGTTCAAAATAAATCTTTGATCAGGGAGTCATCAGGAGAAAATTGAAGTGATGTATTTGTCACTTGGTCCACTTCTCGCTTCAGCTGCTCGTACTTGGTGCTCATCTCATGGAAGAGCTTGACAGCCTCTTCAGCCTTCTGCCTTTGCTTCTCCACCTTTTGCCCCTCAGCTGCGAGGTTATGGAAGTCGCGCTTCAAATTCACAGCCGCGCGAATCTGGGTGACTCTGTTGACAAGGTACCCGAAGCCCAGCTGGCCCTGAACTTTGGCTTGAAGGCCTTTGCACATGCTGAAGAGCAGTTGCGCACTCTGAGGAGAAATAGTCGCAGGCGTGGACGCAGATAGCTGCTCCAAAATCCAGATGGCTTCAGTCAAGAAAAGCCACTGTTAAAAGGTTCTATCTCCAGACACCTCTCAAATGACCGAGGGTAGGAGAGACGCATCCGAATCAGCCAGTCCACATCAGCTTGCTTCAAACCTAACAACGTTGATTCAAGTTTAGATTATGAAGCTTGTAAATGAAAAGTGAAATATGCGAACAGGAAAAACGGTATAGAAAAAACGGTAACATACCAGTTCCTTCAAGGATCTCGCGCAAAGAAGGGATGCACATTGCTGGAACAGCTGAAGACTGTCCTCGCTCCATTGCTTTTCTATCAGCTGCGAGCTCTAGCTCCTCATAGTTGGCAGGAAGGGTGTAGGCCGCACCGGGTGCGATTGCAGCTCCTACTTGCGAAATCCAAAAGCTCCATGCTTGAGGAACCTGTGGAGGCTCAATCCCCACTGAAGGAATGGCAACAGCAGTAGCTTCTGCTCGATTAGGAACACCTTCAGGTGCGAGAGGCTCGCGAGGCTCGAGAGCACTCATCCGAACATTCACATTCGCATGTGATGCTACATTTTCCGTGACCTGCTCATGGATCTTAGTCTCACCAGCATCTGTCTCCATTCCTTCGGCCGCAGCATTAGTATCTTCCTCCATCAGCACGGTGTCAGCTTCGGCATCATCAGAAACTTCGATGATATCCTCTAAGGGCTCTCCTACATACTCAGCTGCTGCGACAGGCTTCTTGACATGAGAACTTCGCTCTGGGACATAAGATGCAGAGGGTTGGCTCCTTTGTTCCAGCATGGCCTCATCATCATCACCTGCGATATAAGACAGGACAATGTGAGGTAACTTGTATCGTACAATATTTTATTATTATTACTTTGAGAAACCAAGAGCGAGCACCTCCACGCGTAGGTGGAATTGTGGCATCTTCATCATATTCTAAAGACGCGACACCATATCCTATTAATGTATCTTCGTTAAGCACATCCTTAAGGTGAGCGTGACCTGGGGTGTGAAGAAACCAGTTATGATGGTAATTGGGTTGCTAAGCCTAATTTACAGACATTGCTTGGATGATTACCTGAGGGTTCACCACATTTGCTTACTATCCATCGGCGAATACCGGCTTTCGATAAGCCATGCTTTAATGCACCGACAATCACGTCTCGGTAAGTTACCGCAAGATTAAAAATCTCACCTTCATTGCCGCCCGCGACCTCCTCAAAGTCCGCTTGAGCCTGCTCCAAAGCAGCTGCATCTTCCTCTTGAGCCGCATCTTCCTCATCGGTTTGACGCACCAAGTCGTCAACATGTTGCTCTTCCAAGCTCTTTTGTTTTATGCGTTCAATCTCATCTTCTTCTCGCTTCCTTCTTCTTTCAGCAGCCTCCGCAGCTGTTCTCGTGGACTCAGCAAGGATGTCCTCGTCTGTGGTTTTGCTGGAAACACCAGAGTGAGAACCCCTCTTCTGCCTCTTGGCCAGAAGGCCGCTGATGGTTTCTGCATCGTCATCTGCGAACGAACAAACTGTTCAGTAAAAGACTGCGAGAGTTAAGATAATGAGAAGATAAGTACGTTTGAGATACCTTCCGACTCTTCCACTTGTATCTCACCTCTTTCTTCTTCTCTTTCATCTTCGACTCTCTCTTCTTATTCATCATTATCTCTCTCTTTCATCCTCCTCTTCCTCCTGACCAAATGGAACGAAGGTCTCGACTGCGAGCTCTTTTCGCGCCTTGCTTGGCATGCGACCTTTGCCTTTGTCCTTGGAAGTAAGGGACTTTGCAGGGGAGGAAGCTGGAGCACTCCTAGGGGAAGATATTGTGATTCCCTTCTACCTTGGCCTCTTTCCCCTTGGAGCAGCAGTTGCTGGAGGAGATGGATCGTTCCTGGGAGGAGACAACGCCGGGGTGTTGTCTATCAGTGAGTAAGCAAATACGTCCATGACCTCGCGAATTCGGGCCTCAATTGTGGGTGCCATTCTCATTGCTAGCCGAATCGGATCACCCTGCCTTCTCTTAGCAACAATGGTGTTGATCAGCGACTTGGAACGCTCGCCAGAACCAAACCTCCTCAGATAGCACTGAAACAGAAGATGGAGCATAAATTTTGACATGTCAAAGGAAAGAAATTCAACGCACGCAGAGGAAATTGTTTACCTTGGAAAAATCTTCGCTATACTTAATGACATGCGAAGCACCTTCCCTAACTGCAGCCATCTTCTCTTCAAGGATGGTGGAGGGGCACAGGTGATTCTCGTGGTCCGAAAATGAGTAGCAGCCATACTGGGAGTCGTCCAAGCTACAGTTAGGACGGAAAGGGAAGGAATTTCTCTTGATCACAGGAGCTCTGCTTGTCCGAGGGGTCGACTGTGTCTCAAACATCGCCTGCTGGGTATTCCAATAGGCAACCCAATTCTTGGAGTAACCACCTACGCGGTTACCTGGGGGTTGCTCGAAGGGAAGATTGCTCCTTAAGATCGTTTTGCACTCGCCAGACAGTAGTCGTTTGTAGCAGCCTCATATGATGGACTGCGGCCAGATTGATGGTGCCACCGCATCAAAGCCAAACTAGGGAGAAACGCGAGTGGGATTGACATCCACCGTGATCCTCTCGTACCTAGGAGTAAGCTCGCGAACATACTCCGCAAGAGCAAGAAGAGAACCTCTTAGACACCAGCAGAAGAATTCGCGATAGCGCTCATGGAAACGCTTATGACCCTCGAAAAGAAGATCTTCCGAGAAAGCAACAGCCCTGGAAGGATACAACTTAGGGAACCATCGCACATTTTCAATGTGCGTGGCATAAGGCCTAGCTGTAAACTTGCTGCGATCATCGCATATCAGGCTCCTGGTACATTTAGGAAATGAGTTCCAAACCATCTAGCAGCCCTTCCACTGGAGAGTTCCTCCTCCGCACCAGGGACGCACCACTTGCTGAGCCTAGAAAGAACAGGAGCATAGGAGGGCCATCGCTCAAACACTACAAGAAAAGTCGCCTTTTCCGGCGCTTGTACTTTGCGGGCGCCCTATTTGGAACCCATAAACGGCGGTTTTACAAAAAATGCCGTTTGCAGATCTACAAAGGGCAGTCTCCAGGAAAATGTCGTTAGTTTTAACGACGCTTTGTATAAAAGTGCCTTGTCGGATGAGAAAGGACGGTTTTCTCAAAAGGGTCTTTAAAATTACCGGCATCACATGTTAAAGCGCCACAACTATAACTTGTTTTAAAACAAAATCTTATGTTTTAAGTGATTGAATCTCCACCGTCCGATTCAAACCCTAAATATTTATAACTCCACCATTCCCTTCCTTTCTTTACTCCTCAAACACAGCCGCCTCCCCAACCTCCCTCCCTTCCTCCTTCCCTCCTGATCCATCTCTGTTCGTCTCTTCTCTATCTTTCCCCCTCTATTCGTCTCTTCTTTTCTTTCCCATCGACTCTCTCTCTCTATCTCCACATTGTTCGTCTCTTCTCTCTTTCTCCCTCTATTCGTCTATCTCTTTTCGCCCCTCTCTCTGTCTACTTCCCGACGGTGGTGGTGGTCGTTCATCTCCAGGTATGGCTTTCTCAATTCGCTTCCTCCGTCTCTCACTTTCTTAACTCCTCAATCGATTTCTATATTCCAATTTCTCTTTCTCCGTCTCCTCTCCCTCTATGTTTCTCTTTATGCTCTGTCTCCGTTTCGTTTCTTCCATGTTCCACCTCCGATCTATTTCTGGGTTTAAAAGTTATGGTTGAAGATGGGTTGAAGATGATGGGTTCAAGATCGGTTGAAGATGAGGTGCAATTGGATTAAATTTTGGATCTGTTAAACGAAAATATATAAATTTGTATATTTGTAAATAAAAAACATGGAGTTCTGAAATTTGAAATAAAAAATCATTTTTCCAGTAACAAATGAAAAAAAAATGATAAAGAAAAAACCATATTAAAATAGATCGCGTCGCTCAAATTAAATTTGTATATCATCAAAGTTGACAGAAACACTGAAAAATTTAAAAAATATTAAAATAGTATAAAAGGCGGTTTTCCAGATAGCGCCGTTATACTTTACGGCAGTTTCTAGCAAGCGCCTCAAGCACTACGACGCTTTTTAAAACCGCCGTTAAAGGAAACAGCGAAGAAACCGCCGTTAGAATACAAACGACACTTAGTTTATCGGCAGACGCGAAACCGCCGTAAAAACCGCCGTAAGGGCTGGAAACGGCGGTTTTGAGCCATTTAACGGCGGTTTTCAAGCGCCGTTTTGGACGATATTTCTTGTATTGAAAAACCCACATGGTCAAGAATGCGATGTTAACATAGGTTAACACATCCAGAGGACCGCGGGAGTCCTTGGTCGCTACAACCAATTGATCCAATCTGTGGTACAGGGTACCCAAGACTAGCGGCCCAAGTGCGACTCTTTGACCAAGGGCCAGTTTCACAGCAAGAGGGAGGACATGGTAAAAAACCCCATCGTGAGGGTGGCCATCGATTAGGTACCTCAATAACCAGGCGCAGAGAAAAGCACACAGGGTCAGATGATAACCTTTCCGGTTCACATAATTTTTCACCTTTGGGTTCTGGCTCAGAAGTTTCTTGGTGATACTACTACTCGCGTAATCGCGGAAGAAGTACTGCACCCACTTGCCCCAAGTGTTCTTCGCAGATGTATCAACCAGCTGCCAGTCGGGAAGAAGTTTCGCGGGTGTCCACCGGGTGCAAATTTTCTTAACCTCTGACAGGCACTCCTCCATTTGCTTGTATAAAGAAAGTTCTGGATCGATCCTCAAAGGGCTTAGGGGATCTACCTCACCAACAGGAGAAAGATCATACAGCATGTGTACATCTTCCAGGGTAGGAGCAGCCTCGAACTCAGCAAAGTGGAATGTGTGAGTCACAGGCGAGTAGCGCGAGAGAAGGTTTAGAAGCATGGACTGGTCCAACTTCATGGCAGCACCCTTCATAGCACGAACGGCAAAACAGATGCCAGCATTGTTCAATGTGATGGCATGGTTGGTCAACACATGGTCAATCCACTCATCCATGAAGTTCAATTTCTGGACAAACGCCTGGGTACAAATTGCAGTGTGAGGGAAAAACCCATTTTCAACCCCTAATCGAACCACATCCTTGGAATCGATCAATTCCAGCATGGCTGCGTTAACAGGTGGGGTCAATGTTTTAAACTCTTCAGAGGGAACAGGAGTCGGCAGGTTCTTCACCTTAACCCTATCATGATAAAAATCTTTTCCGCCTAAATAGGGGGCTTTCCGCCATAGGTTTTGGGGAAGGTCAGGTATTTCTTCGATCTCTTTAACGGATTTGGTTCCTTTTGTCTTGGCCATTCCTGCGGAAGAGCAAGAAAAAAAAGGGGGAGAAATACACACACTTTTAGTTCGAATTTCAGGAATCAGTTCGAGTTTCAGTTTGCAATAACTGTGTTTTTTCAAGGGAAGACGAACAGTTCAGTGTCAATTCTGGGTTTGAAAGTTCAGAATCGTTTATATTGCTTGGAATCTCTGAAGTCCCACATTCAAAATCGTTGCAATATATTGATTAGATTAGTTTTGGGTTTAAGGAACAAGGTTTCTTTTGCAGTTTTCAACGAATAGCATGTTTCAGATAGTCATGGGTTTGCAGATCCAACAGAGTTCAAAACATATATCAGTACATTAAATGGAATTGAGCAAGGCCAACCTTGTTTTGGTAAAGCTTGCTTGGATGCGGACAGTTGAAGAAGACGATTGACAAGAAAGAATTGATGATTGATTATTTGAATCTGCTCTTGAAGGCTTCCGGGTATCATTCACTTTAAGAGAAAGAAGTGATGCTTTGCAGCAATGGAGAGCACAGAGTATTTATCCAAAACCAATGAAGGGTTGCGTCCTTTCAGTAGTCAAATCGCAACCGTCACCGTCGAATCGCGCAATCACAGGACAAGATGACGTCATGCCTAAAACCCTAAAAGACCAGACGGCACGACTCTAGGGATTTTAGGTCACAATGACACGCACGGGGGCTGAATTTGCATGTATTTGAATTGGTGCGTGGCGGCGACGCGTACGTTGGTTCATGCGCATGGAAGCCTATCCGGCTATGCGTCTTCACGCGCAGAAAGGGGGCTAATGTAGATAGTGCTTTCTAGACAGGCAGATCTTAGCCACATGGCGACCATCCAGCACACCTAGCTGTGCTTCACACACACTGGATCACCAGCCGCGCTGATCCACGTGGGGGCTGCGAGACAGGGCCCTCGCATACCACCACACGGGACTTGTAGGGACTTAGTGGTTTGGAGGCTAGAGAAAGTCCTGTCGCGCGCGAGCGACAACCAAGCCCGCGCGCGACCCCTAGTAACTGATTTGAGAGATTTATGGCACGAGCTCCATAAACCCGGTCAACCTCGTAACGGTTCCGGTATACGCGGATAACGTGCTGTAACGGTCCCTATATACGCGGACGAACGTGCCGTTGTGGTTAAGCTAATTAAGCCGCCATTGATGGGCGCATTAACCACACTACAACGGTCACATTCTCCGTTATATATAGGATCGGAGAATCACCTGAGATACGCGGAAGCTCTGCCAAGATCCTGTCTCTCTCTCATACAGTGCTATTGTCTTACTCTCTCCCTACACATAACCTTACACTTCCTGTGTCCTTTCTATTTTCTACTCTTGGTGTATATTGAATTCTCACTGCAGGATTCTCTCGTACACAGTAGTCTTGCAACCTGATATCATGTTAAATTCATCTTCACTCAAAGCACAATATAAGAGATTCATAGCTTTATAGTTTTTAGAAAATTGTTCTAATTCAGAAGCAGGGAGTGAGTCTTCAGATTTGGGAGTTTTGATCCCATCTTTCTATGTGTAGAACTTGTGAGGACCATTCTGAATGATAGTCCAAAGCTCTAGGTCTTGATCAATGATGAACATTTTCATCAAAGCTTTCCAATGGAAAAAATTGTCTCCACAGAAGATAGGAGGTCTGTTAGAAGCTCTTCCGTGAGAGAAACTACCATCACCTAAAATACTCATAATCACAAGATGGTTAAATCTATGCAGTGATACAAGTTCAGATACCAAATGAAGGGGTGTGCAGTAGGTATAAATACATGATCAATACTCTAGAAGGGGGGGGGGGTTGAAAGGAGTATGTCAACTTTTGCTAAAACTTGCAAGAAGAGTGGTTTCAAAAGAATAAGTGCAGAGTAATGAGTAGTTCAAGGCCTTGAAATGAGTTTCAAGCCCTTGGAAAGAAAAAAGTTAAGTATAAAGAGAAAAAGTCTATTTCAAGGCCTTGAAATGAAATTTAAACCCTTGAAATGAAACTGTTTTGAATGCTGCAAAAATGCTAAGTATGAAACTGAAAAGTTAATGCAAGAGATACAAGATATGTAGAGTTCAATCCGCTTGGACCTATGTCTCTACCTCAGGGATCTACTCCCTGCAGGATTTTCAACTCAATCCTTATTAATCAACAGCTAAGCTCTAGATCTCAAGCACAGAGAGATACCTTACTCTGTTACAGCTTGTGGTTCTCACTAACCTATCTAGTACATTCTCTAGCTATCTGATTAACTAAGAATTCTCTATTGTTCACCTTGAAAAATCATTGAGAGTGTGAACTAGAAGTAGTATAAGAATGATATACAAATGTAGTTCAGAAAAGAAGAAGACAGGAAATGAAACTGCAGTGAGTGTGCAGTGTTCTTCTCATGCTTGGATTGACAGAAATGGATCTTCTTCTTTGTTGCTTGCCAATTCTTGAATGTCTGAGTGTCTCTTCTAAGTGTTGTACGTTCATAGCTTCAGCATTCCCTCTTTTATAAAGATATTTGAATTGAGGATCTCCAGGATCTTCTCTTTAGCAAACTTCCCTATTTTCTAGCTTCAACTTTAACTTCTCTAACAGCTTCTCCAATGGATAGTTTGATCAATATATCCAATGATACTGATTTGATATTGTTTGAACAACAGTCAGGGAAACTTCCAAACACAGCAATATTGATCACAAAATCAATTCTTCAAGCAGTTACCATATCTGCAAAACATAGGTTAGGAAACATGTTCCTATAAAATAGGCAATAGAATTCTCTGCAAAACTCAGTCAAACAGTTGATATTAGAACTTGAAAACTGTGTCAAAATACTTTTTCTTACATCATCAAGTAAACAGAAGTTTAGGAGTTGTACTAAGATCATAAACTCCCCCTAAGTTCATGCATATAAAGCTCAGTCAGTTTCAAGGCTTTGAAAGCTGTTTCAAGGTCTTGAAAAAGACAAGCTTTTTCAAGCCTTGCTCCTGCATTGAACTCACAGAGATGATTCGTATTGGGGAAATTATGTAGTTAATAAAGAGTTATTAACTATATAAAGGAACTCTAGCTTGTTATTTTCTCATCTAATTCATTATTGAGAGAACACAACAAAGTAAGAGAGAGAGACAAGGAGGTTCGACCCCCTAGTCCATCCGCCCTCTTGCAGCCGTCGGGCCTCTTTGGGCGTTCGTGGTTGCTCCATTTTGCATGATCTTTTGCTCCTTTCTTCCGTTGCTAGCACTACACGGTGGGAATGATTCAAGTTGAAGATCCATGGTGTGGATACTCGTAGAGAAGAAGGCACAATTCTGTGTAGTGATCACACAAACTGAGGTACACATGTTATGATTGCTTGCCTGTGATCCTTGGAGGGGTTTGAGCAGGATAAATTTTTTTTTATTCCTCTGCGTAACCTGCATCAAAATCCCTACATTAACTTCTTGGATGTGATAGAGGTGGTGGGTAGAAAGAATTCTTCTTTGGCCAGTTTCAGGGCTTCACTCTTAGGAGGGTGATTGCTAGTTTCAAACCTATTTGGAAAGCCTAGAACATTGGCAAACTCAGGGTGATTGCTAGTGAGTCTGAGGTAGGCTATCTTTGGAGGGTTGGAGAGATTTTCTTCAACATCTTAATGCACTCTAGATTCATACCATTCAACATAGAAACACTGACCATACTGCAGTAAGCAACCGATCTAGAAGCAACTCCATCTACCCATTGACCTCTACCAACATTAGTAATGAACCACTTGTTATCAAGGGATGATTTCTTACCAGTGGATTTATACTTTTCTGAATAGATCTGTAGTGCCTTCTCAATGTTCTCTTCTGGCTCATCCTCTGTTACTTTTTCTTTTCCCTTGTCTGCTTTAGCAGTCTTCTTCTTAACCTTCATAGGGTTCCTAATCTGAATCCCTTTCTGCTTTTCATAAGCAGATTCTACTACCTTCTTCTTGCTGGAAGTGGGTGTATGGTTTTTCTTTGTCTTCTTCTTGGGAGGAGGAGCGGCAATGTCTTCTGCACTTGGAGTTTTTGAACTTGATTCACCACTGATGGTCTGAACCTCTTCCTCAGTAGTCTTTCTTTTCTTCTCTGTAGCAACCTTTGAACCACCAACCATCTTGATTATGCCAGAGGCTCTTCCAGTGCTTATTAAGGTTTGGGGAGTAGAAGAGAAAGGTATGAGAGATACGAAGGAGAGAATGAGAGAAGAATATAAATACTGAAGAGTTTCAGTTTGAAAAGGAAACTGAATATTTTCTTAATCTTTTGAAGATTTGCTGAATCAAAAAGATTCAAAATTGTGTGTGCCGTTGGAAATAAATAATATAATACTATTTTGGCTGAAAATTGGTATTTTAGAAATAAGGGGCAATATTGAGAAATTATATAAAAAGATAACACCCAACATTGAAAGATCCATATTATTGAATAAACAACATACAGTCTTATTTTCAAGGCTTTGGAAAGTATTTCAAGGCCTTGAAAAGTTATATTGCAAAAGCACATAAAACCCAAGCTTTGAAAAGATTTCAAGGCTTTGAAAATCAGTTCAAACCTTTGAAACACATAATACTTACCTTATACTTACCTGATTCTCCCCCTAAACCAATGCTTCTTTACTTAGCATGCCTAATTCAAATCTCAAGGCTGAGAATCTTTCATCTGGAAGTGGCTTAGTGAAGATATCTGCAAATTGTATGTTAGTAGAAACAAATTCAAGAACAATATCACCTTTCACAGCATGATCTCTGATCAAGTGATGTCTAACATCAATGTGTTAAGTTCTTGAATGTTGAACTGGATTCTTTGTGATTGATATTGCACTTGAATTTTCACACTTAATAGTTATATCTCTGAAATCAAATCCAATGTCTCTCATTTTTCGTGTTATCCATAACACCAGAATGCTATATATTCAGCTTCTACTGTTGATAATGCAACTGATTTTTGCTTCTTTGAATCCCAGTTTATTAATAATGATCCAAGGAATTGGCAGCATCCTGATGTACTCTTTCTTTTAACTTTATATCCTGCAAAGTCAGAATCTAAATAGCCACACAAAGAGAAATTAGATTGTTTAGGATACCAAAGCCCTAAGTCTTTGGTACCATTGAGATATCTAAAAGTTATTTTAACATCAGTCAAGTGTGATTATTTAGGATCATCTTGAAATCTAGCACGCATACAAACACTGAACATGATTTCTGGTCTGCTAGCTGTGAGGTATAGTAGTGATCCAATCATACCTCCATACTCTTACACATTCACACTCTTACCAGATTCATCTTTGTCTAAATACAATGTGTATAGCTCATGGGGGTCTTGATTCCTTTTGATTGAGACATATTATATTTGTTCAGCAAGGCTCTTGTGTACTTGCGTTGATGTAGGAATATGCCTTTCTTCATCCGATGTATTTGAAGTCCAATAAAGAAGTTCAATTCTCCCATCAAGCTCATTTCAAATTTCCTGCTCATAAGATTTGAGAATTCATTGTAAAGAGAATCATTAGTAGCTCCAAACATAATATCATCAACATATATCTGAACTACTAGAATATCTTTCTCATGAGTATTTATGAAAACGGTCTTGTCTACTAATCCTCTTTTGAAATCATTTTCAAGTAAAAAATTTGACAATCTTTCATACCAAGCCCTTGGAGCATGTTTCAAACCAAAAAGAACCTTGTCAACTTTATAAACATGGTCTGGAAACTTGTCATTTTCAAAACTGTAGGTTGAGCAACATAAAATTCCTCTTGCAAATAGTCATTTAAGAATGCACACTTCACATCCATTTTAAAAAGTTTCATGTTCTTGTGAGATGCAAATGCAAGTAGAATTCTAATTGCTTCTAACCTGGCAACAGGAGCAAAAGTCTCCTCATAGTCACTACCTTCTTCTTAATTGTAGCCTTGAGCTACCAATCTTGCTTTGTTTCTGATTACCTTCCCATTCTCATCTAACTTGTTTCTAAATAACCATCTGGTGCCAATAACGGACTGATTTCTTGGTGGAGGAACTAGATTCCAAACCTTGTTCCTTTCAAACTCATTGAGTTCATTTTGCATAGCTATGATCCAGTCTGCTTCTTGTAATGCTTCCTTCACAGTTTTAGGTTATAAAAGAGAAATAAAAGCATTAAAAGCACAGAGATTCTTTAAATGTGATCTTATTTGTGTGCCAGTGGTTGGATCAGAAATAATGTTATCAGTAGGATGAGATGAGAGATAATTTAATCTCTTCCTTGGTGTCCAAGGTTCTTGCACTCGAATATGTTTTTCAAGTCTCTGAGAACTTGAAGTAGTTGTGTAATACCCCGAATTTTTCTAAGTAATATATTTAGTAACTTAATTATTCATTTAAACTTTAACTGGCTAAGTTTTTAATTTAATATTTATTTACTACGTTCACATTTTCACGTAGTATTTGTAAATATTAGTTTTCTTAAAAATTGTTGTCCGAAATATAATGGGTGAGACTGTAAAATTATTAACCGTGACACTTTTAATCACAGTATAGAAAACCGAAGTTTTTCGTACTCCCGTCACACGGTGAAATATTCCTCCTACGAGCTTTCTTTACGCAGATGCACACATACGCGTTTTCAATTTCTTTTCATTTTTTTTATTTTCTTTTTACTTTTACCATTCATTTTTCACCACCTTTTCTTATATTTATAGTCTCTTCTCCTCCTCCATTTCTTCACTCCATTCTCCTCTGCCTCACCCAAAAACACACCACCACCACCACCACTTTCATTTCTCTCCCTCTGTTTTGCCGAGGAAAAACAAACCCAACTCCACCACCATCGTCCCTCTCTCCTTCATCACCGACAACAACATCACCACACCACCACCGAGCAACCACCACCAGCATACACCACCTGAAAACACCACCGTCAACGCCACCAACCCCGCCAAAATCACCACCGGAACCATCACCACCAACAGCTCCACATCCACTCGTGGACTCTCCCTGCCTCCCTCTCACCCCGGCTATAGAATACGGAGCTACTTCCGGAGATACCTTCGGAGTTACCGACTGCAACTAGCAGCAGCCCACCCGACGGGAAGCCCAGACCCGACCGAATCCGACGCCGCCCAGACCGATGCCGCCAAAGCTCGTCGTCGCCGTTGCCATTGCCTCCTCTTCCTGCTCTTTCCGACAATACCCAACATTTCCATCGTCACCTCCATTGAAGCCGACGAGAAGCTCGCCGGAAAACTCAACCCACCTCTGTCCTTCTCCGTTTCAACTCGCTTTACCGCGGGTAACCTCTATTTCATCATCCAAATCATTTTTAGTCGTCAAAACCAGATTTTGATTAGTTCGAATGTAAACTGGAATGATCCCGGTTGTGTTGTTAAGGTCACTGTAAATGTTTGAACATAGGGGTCTTTTTGTACAAACCAAAACGATAGGGGTGCTTTGTGTCATTTCAGAAACTGTTGATTTGCTAGTCGGGAGTAACCCATTGTACTTTCTGCAGAGCTTAAAGATTCTAGTTGTAATTTTCTATTTAGTATTTATAGTTTCAACTATTATCTATAGTTTATGATTTACAAAGTAAATAGAAAAATATAAATATACATATAAATATTTCTAAAGAGAAAAAAATATTATGTCACTTTAGTTTTATGTCAGTATATATTAGTTTTAAAATAATTTAAGAGCTACTACCTCCGTTTCTTCTCTATAGCACCGGTTTGACTTTTTGACTCGTATCTGGGTCACTTTGACCGGGTGATTTGGATATCAAAACGATGTGATTTTGTAATAATTTTTTCACCGTATTATAGAGCAACTTTTATTCTACATCATCATAAAAAAATTATTAAAAAATTATATCATTTTGCTATCCAAATCACCGGGTCAAAGTGACCCAGTGAATAGTGGTAAAAGTCAAACCGGTGTGATAGAGAAGAAACGGAGGTAGTAATACTCTTTATCAACTAAGTAAGTTTTGTTTAATCAAATATTTACCAAATGAAACTTGTTTACCTTACATAAATGTTATTTTTCTTAAAGTATCAGGTATTATTAAAAATAAATAATGATGGTACGTTTTTCATTTAAATAGGTTAAATGTTTAATTTAATTATTTCAGTTATCAATTTTGGGGACTTCGACTTGTTATCGGTTAAGAATGCATTTGTGTAAAAACAAGTCAAGACTATCAATAGCATATCATGTAGACATGTGCATCATTTACTGACGACATGAACTCGTCGTAATTAGGACTATATGTTTGTTTGTAGAGCTTGACTTCATAGATCAAGGTGTGGTGTACGAGTAAAAGCATAGCTAGCATATCTACGGCTCTCACGGTGAGTATTCATGCTTAGTCTTGCGTGTCTATCTTCTTCTTTTTTCAAATCGTGATTTATGTCTTGTCTCAAAATAAATGTGATTTTACACGCTTAGTTTCGCGTGACAAATTCTTTCATGATATCTGCTTGTTTTCTTCGAAAAATAAATGTCGGACTTTACTCTCTACTTGATATACCTGCTTTACTCGAGTCAAATCGTCACTTTACTATTCATATCCGAACTCGGAAACTTGATTCACAAATGTCACACTGTCAGAATTCATTAATAATGTAAAGTGAAAGAATCGCAAGTACCGGAACCAGTTGGGTCTGTGACAGTGGTATACGCCTACGTCGTGTTACTTTATTCATCGGGTGACGATTCCCTGGGACAGGTCGCTGAAGAGATATCGGGTTTAATCCCCTGGGGTACGGTCCCTAAAATTATTTCGGGTGATGATTCCCTGGGACGGTTCCCTAAAGAGATATCGGGTTTAATTAAAATTGGGCTCAAGCCTTTATGGGACTCCGTGTGCCCCGTCTCCTTACGCCGTAGGCTGGAGAACAGCTTCTAGTACTACCCTTCTGACAAGCTCTTAAGGGGTTGTCGAAACTCAAGGTTTAGATGACTGCGTGATCTATGATGACTAGCGTGATCGAAAACCCCGATCAACAACGCTTGGCAGAGAGGCCGGGTTACCTGAACCCCCTATAAGCCAGTATCATCGGTTACTATTTATCCTGGTCTCTTATGGAAATTGCGACTTAAAAGTATGACTTGCTTCGTTCCATGTTTGGACACTTATGAATATCCTGGTAAATGAATATGTTACTCGTAATTCCTTTTTGGAAATAGCACCTTTTGAGAACTCTGATAATCGTCACTCTTATTTGTACTCATATTTCATAAAGCAGTTTGAAGTCCTTACTCTGATCTTTATACATATACTCTGTTACTGTTCAAACTAATTCAAATACAAACCAGTAACCTTTCTTAGCCACTCTGTTTTACATGCTAAGTTGTTTATTCACTCAGTTTTTACTGATACTCTCAAAACTGCGTCTTCTGTTCTTTTTATATTCCCTGCAGGTGCATGACTAATTTGCTTGGGGAAACGCGCTGGGATCACGAACACGTTCTCTCTTGCAACATCACTACTTAGTAATAAACTGAAGATTCGACTCGTATTGTAATTTCCCTTTTGTTAGGCTTATCGTCCAGTTTGGACTCAGCCATAACTTTTGAAATTCAAATAAATAGTCGGATGTTTCTTTTCACTTAATTGTTACTGCTACTGCTTGTACGAAAGGGTAATCACCTGTACGGAGGACACCAACTCGGTCTCAGGCCTAAGGCTCAGAAATCGGGGGTGTTACAAGTTGCCTGATCATCTGTCTTCTCTGGAGCATTGTTTCAAGGCTTTGAACCTCATTTTCAAGGCCTTGAAATGTCCTCTTTGTTCCTATGAGTTTTTCTTGGAAACCTTTTGAAGAATCTTCTTCATAATCTGAATCATGCTTGTTCAGATTAAGATCAGCAAAACCATCACTCAAAGAACCATCATAGCTTTCATCAAAGATAATATGTATACTTTCTTCAACAAGCTTGGTTCTCTTATTGTAAACCCTATAAGCTTTGCATATCAGAGAATAACCAAGAAAGATACCTTCATCACTTCTTGCATCAAACTTACCAAGATTGTCCTTACCATTATTGTGAACATAGCAGGTACACCCAAAAGGTTTAATGTAAGAAATGTTTGGCTTTCTTCCTTTGAAAAACTCACAAGGATTCTTCTTCAGTAAAGGTCTGATCAAGCACCTGTTGAGAATATAGTTTGCAGTATTCACTACTTCTGCCCAATAGTACTTTGGAAATTTGTTTTCCAGAAGCATTGTGCTTGACATGTCTTCAAGAGTCCTGTTTTTTCTTTCAACGACTTCATTTTGTTGAGGAGTTCCAGAAGAAGAAAATTTGTGAGAGATGCCATTCTTAGAACATAATAAGTCAAACTCTCTACCATGATCACTTCTAATTGAAGCAATATGTAGGTTTTTCAAGGTTTTAAGTTCTCTACAAATCTTTGAAAATTCAGAGAGGGATTCAAAATTTTCTCTAAGAAACATGAACCATGTATATCTAGAAAAATCATCTACAACAACAAGCATGTACTTCTTACCCTTTGGAGTTGGAGTTTTCATAGGACCACAGAGATCCATATGCAGTAATTCAATGAGTCTAGTAGTACTTACAAAGTTCTTTGGTTTGAATGAGCTTCTAGTTTGCTTGTCTAGTGCACGTGCCTTGCATACTTATTTATCTTTGAACTTGATAGAGGGTAAACCTCTTACTAAGTTCTTGTAAACTAGCTTGTTCAAAGTGTGCAAGATAATGTGTCCTAACTTTCTGTGCCAAAGCTTTGAATCTTCTTTGAAGGCCTTGAGACACTTCAAGTTTTCTCCTGCAACTTTGTTGGTTTGAAAAGTATAAACATTGTTTGACCTAGAGGCTGTGAGGATGAAACTGCCAGATTTATCATTTTCAACCACAGATTTTTCTTTATCAAATATAACTGTATTAACATTAGCACAAAGCTGAGATACACTAAGCAAGTAAAATTTCAAACCATCCACTAAATATACATCAGAAATAGAGTTTTCAGAATTTGTACCAACTTTACCAATACCTAGAATGTTGCATTTTCCTTTGTCACCAAGTGTAATTGAACCTTCAGATTGCTCTTTCAACTCTGAGAATAAAGATTTCTTTACACTCATGTGTCTAGAGCAACCATTGTCCATAGACCATTTCTGTTCTTTGGTCTTGGTGACATCCAGCAAACACCATCACTGCCTTACCCAGTGTTGGAATAGGTACCCTAGAGGAAACCTATATTTGGTATGAATGATGTAATGGCTAGAATATTCATTTATTATGTATGGTGATATTTAATATAATGAATTCCTTATATACAATGTGTTGTTTATCTTAAAAGACCCTCGTCCATTATATTGATTAATAGGACGATCAAATATAGACTAGTATGTGTGTAGTTTTATATGGAGATATCAAGTCGAACACATGGGTATGCATTAGGAGTAATGGCATATTGGATTGACCCACAAACGAGAAGGATACATTAGATTATGTCAAAGTCACAATTGTTTCTCGTAGTGCTAATAATATTGTAATCCTTAGACTTCAAGTCACTAGATACTCTAGTTGTGAAATATCACGCTTTGATGTTATCCAACGTTGTGCCTTAACCGGGTAACTATAAAGATGGCTATCGGGAATGATATGAAGCAAGCTTAGAGATGGTAGTGATGTAGAGAGGATTTGTCCCTCCCACATAATGGGAGTAAATATCCATGGCCACTCGAGGGATGGTGCTTATTGAATGTCTGGCCAGACTCAGATAAATAAATATGGAGATATTGATGTTATCTGCTTGCATAAGCATATTCCCAGGATCGAGAGACTATGGATTGGATATACGAGTGTGACTATTATGTATCGTGTCCAATCCGGATATGGAGACAAAGGGATAATACAATATGAGATATTGGGCACAAAGGTTTGTCGGGGATCACTGACTATTTCTATTAGTTGGGATGCATGGATGTGTTTCTAGACACCGCTCCATGTTCGTAATATGTTACTACCAACTAAGTAGAAACCTATGGGGTCACACGTCAATAGATTTGAACTAGATTTGGGATTCATTAATATGATTAATTAAATAGAAGGATCACTTTCCAACACCTTGCAAACTTAGTAGGACTAATTTGCAAGGAAGGGACTAATCCAAGTTCATGTAGAACTAGGAGGGGCCTTTATGTAAACTAATAAAGTGTTGTTGGTCTATATAAAGGAGGCTATAGCTTCCTTCCCACTTAATGTTTAATCTCATAACATAAGTGAGTGGGATAGAAAGAAAAGAAAGCAAGAGACAAGCCAAAGGAGGCCGAAGCCCCCTTTAGCCTACCCTACTCGTCGGCCACCAAGAGAGAGTCGAATCTCTCTTGGTTCTTCGTTGCGTGATTCATTATTCCCTCTTCTTTCGGTCCAAGCTAGAACTAGGAGAAGGAATAATCTGGATCTCACCTCTAGACTTGGATCAACCGCAGAGACGAGGACAATATTCTTCGTGCGATCTCCCAAATCACAAAGGTACACATCTACCATGTCTTTCATCATGTTATTATATCTCTTCCTGTGATCCTTGGTGGGATTTGAGTAGGGATGAATTTGTTTTTAATCTGCTGCGTTACCTATGTCAAAACCCAACACCCAGCTGTTAGACCAAGTGTGGAATTTAGATACCCAGGGTCAACCATGTTAGGTGGTATAACCCCTTTAGGAACCCAAATATGTCTAGCTTTTCCTTTGAGTTGAACTGGAAAAGTATTCCTCATTATGTGAGGGTCTCTTCTTCAGAAAGGACAACTCACCTTAACATGACCAATTTTATTGCAGTAATGGCACTTAGGAGATGTTCTGCTTCCAGATTTCATAAATCTGGTAATGTTATTTCTGGGGAAATTTATATTGTATCCAATACCAGTTTTGTGAACAGAATTTAAGCTACCTCCAAGAATCAAATTCAAGTTGTGTTCTGAGCCTGCAAGTTTTGTTAGGGTTGATTCAGATTCTTGAATTTTCTCAGTTAGAGTAATCCTTTGTTTATTCAATTCATCAACTTGATGCCTTAGATTAACAATGCTGTCACTCAGAAGAGAGTTTTCAGTGACTACTTCCTTGACTTGTGTTTTCAACGCTTTGGAACTGGTTTTCAAGGCCTTGAAATCACTGTCCGATTTCTTTTGAGAAAATTCAAGGTTCTAATTCCGACAAACAATATGCAAGTTTTCTTTTTCCTGCTCATGAACTCTTTCTTTCAAAATTTGATCTCTTTCAGATAGTCCTCTTCATTTAAAAGCATTGTTTTAAGATAATCAGAGAGGGCTTCTATTGGTTTTGAATTAAGTAGTTTACCATTACCTCAATTTTCTTTTCAGAACATTCATCATGCTTGGCCATAAAGCATAGGTTTGCATGTTCTTCTTCAGATTCAAAGTCACTTGAGGTTTCTGAATCACTCCATGAGGCGATCATAGCTTTCTTTCTTCTAGCATGGTCTTTCTTCTGAAATTTTCTGCTCTTTTTGTGTGGAAAAGCTCTAATCCAGTGTCATGCATCACCACACTCAAATAAATTCATTACTTTACGCTTATTACCATGTGAAGAAGATTTACCTTTGTAGTCTTTGCCACTGGAGGATCTGTGTCTGTCTCTGCTGAATTCCTTGTTTCCAAAGTTCTTCTTCATTTTGAGGATTCTGGTCAAGGCTTTGGAAATCAAAGCAAAGGGATATTCATCATCTTCTTCTTCAATTTCAAGGCTTTGAGATGGCTCACTCTCCTTTGACTTGAGAGCTAAATTCTTGACAACTTCTAGTAACTCTCCATCAACTTCATTCATGGATATTTCATGTGTAAGGAGTTTTCCTTGCAGGTCATCAAGTTGAAGTGATGATAGATCTTTAGCTTCTTCAATAGCAGTAGCCTTTGGACTTCTCATAATATTTCTAACCTTTTCTTCATTGGAAATATGTTTTCCCAATGAATCAAAATTGTTGACAATATCATTGAATATTTGAACATGGCTCTAATTGATTCATCTCCATTCGTCTTGAACAACTTATATTGCCTGAGAAAGATGTTGATATTGGTTTGATTGACTTGTATAGTTCCTTCAAAGGTCACCACAAGCTTACCCCATATCTCTTTAGCAGTTTTTCAGCCTGAAATCCTGTTGAATTCATCTGCACTCAAAGCACAATATAAGAGATTCATAGATCTATAGTTTTTAGAAAACTGTTCTAACTCAGAACTAGAAGGTGGATCTTCAGATTTGGGAGTTCTAATTCCATCCTTTTCTGTGTAGAAGGTATGAGGACCATGCTGTATGATTGTCCAAAGATCTATGTCTTGATCAATGATGAACATTTTCATCAAGGCTTTCCAGTGAACAAAATTGTCTCCACAGAAGAGAGGAGTTCTGTTAGCACCTCTTCCTAGAGAGAAACCACCATCACCTATGGTACCCATAATAACAATATGGTTAAATCGATGCAGTGATACAAGCTCTGATACCAATTGAAGGAGTGTACAGTAGGCAGAATACAAGATCAATACTCTAGAGGGGGGGGGGGGGTTGAATAGAGTATTCCAACTTTTGCTAAACTTGCAAGAAGAGTGGTTTCAAAAGATTTGTAACGAGTAAAGAGTATTTCAAGGCCTTGAAATGAGTTTCAAGTCTTTAGAATAATAACAGTTGTAATAGAGAAGCTAAGTCTATTTCAATTCCTTGAAATGAGTTTCAAAGCCTTGAAATAAAACATGTTTTGTTTGCTGCAAATAAGCTAAGTATAGAACTGAAAAAGTAAATGCAAGATACACAAGATATATAGAGTTCAGTCCACTTGGACCTACGTCTCTACCTCAGGGACTTGATCCCTGCATGATTTTCATCTCAATTCTTATTAATCAAAAGCTAAGCCCTAGATCTCAAGCACAGAGAGATGCCTTAGTCTGTTACAGCTTGTGGTTCTCAGTAACCTATCTAGTAACTGCTGAATTCTCTATTGTTCTCCTTGAGAAATCCAAGAGAAAGAAATGAGAATAATTATAAAAATGATATAAAAATGTAAAGCTCTGAAAGAAGAAACGTTGAGAACAAGTTCTTCAGTGAATGTGCAGTGTTCTTCTGATGGATTGGATGATGCTTAATCTGCTTCTTTGCTGCTTGTCAATCCTGAATGTTGTTTGAATATCTCCTTATCTTGTGCTCTGTTGTGTCTTCGAAATTATTCATTGAAAGTCCTTATTATACAGCTAGTTCTAATTTTAGATCTTCAAGATCTTTTCATAACTAACTTTCTTATTTTGTAGCTGCATTGTTAACTTCTTTAACTACTTCTCCCAACGGATAGTTGCTCAGTATCTTCAAAGGTACTGATTTGATCTTGTTCAGAAACATGTTGGGAAGCTTTCAAACAAAGTAGATTGATCACGGAATCAAATCATCAATTAGTTTCCTTTCCTGCAAAATATAAGTTAGGACATGGATTCTGCAAAATAGGAAACATAATGTCCCTGCAAAACTTAGTAAAACATATGGATTTGATTCAGTTTAGGGTGTCAAAATACTTTGTCTTTCATCATAAATAACAACTAATCAAGCACAGGAGTTTAGGAGTGGAATCAAGATCAGAAACTTCCCCTAAGTTCATGCACATAAAGCACTGTCAGTTTCAAAGCCTTGAAAGCTGTTTCAAGGCCTTGAAATAGACTAGCTATTTCAAGCCTGTGAAACCAAGCTAAATTTACATCAATAATAAACAAAAAAGGTGTTATTTGTCTACAAATTTAGAAGGGTAAAATGGTCACAAAAAGTCATTTTGCACCCCTCCACTAACGGATTGTAACAGAAGGATGGTATCTGTCCACCCTCCATCCGTTAACAGGGGTTCAAAATGTATTTTTCCATAAATTTAGGCGGTGAAATGTCTTTTCTCCATAGTTGGAGGGTGGAAAATGTCTTTTACCCCACACAAATTTCTTCAGAAAAAACTATGAAAGTATTTTCCAGTGAGTTGGATAGATTGTTTATTTTCTTGTTTATTAGGGATATGTCATGAACTCGGAAAATAAGTTTGTAGGGATATGTTATGTATACGTAAGTTATGTTAAAATTCAAAAATAATATCATTTAGTGGTTGGTGTTGTTACTGATGTTATGTAAGGGCCTGTGTTTTAACACCTTGAGCAAGAACTTATTTTGGTTCATTGACACTAAAACCTACACATACACTCCACGCAGTTCTAATTTGCCAATATAAACCTAACACTTTGTTGTAAAATGGTTCCTCGACATGCTTTTGTTACTCAATTTCGATAAAGTTCAAATCAAGAACTTGGACAAATCTTAACATATCCTTAAACTAGGTAACAAGGGGATCGATTCAAGATCTCAAACACCGTAAACGATTAACGGGTGAATGATAAATTAGGCTTTGAAGTTGGCCACTTCATATGTCCAATTTTAAATGAACCCACATCTTGGAAATGTGGAAGAGAAGAGTAGTTCATCTACTAAAGGTTTGAGTACTAAGGGCACACCCTTTGGGTGGAGCACTTTTTGTGCAGGAGAGATGACCTAGACAAAGGTTGAACCACCACGCGCGTGTCGCCGGCCTTCGGGTTCGGGCACGGGCCGTGACGTGGCGCGGTGCGGTGCGGTGGTTGGTTGGGCTTTATCTTTTTGGGCCATAAACTAACTAATAACTCAGCCCATTAGTAAATTAATATTTACTAATCTGAAAGTCCGACCCGAGAAAGTTACAACCTGACCAACGATTGTGACTTCTCTAACAGTTGCAACCGCTACTACTCAATTTTCAACAGACACAAACGGTTACGTAACTGCCATTTCCCCTGCCTATAAAAGAATCCTTCCTCTCTTAGTTTTTCCTATCCAAAATCAACAGCAATTCTCTCACTTACTTACAGATTCTCTCAAAACAAATTTCCGTTCACCGGTACTGCAAATTATGCTTTCGTCTGCAGTACGAGAAGACTTTCATCCTGAGGAGTAATTTGCCTGTGTTTGTACATATATAAAACAAAGCACCATCACTGTGGGGGAAAATATTACTTCACAAAGATCATTCATTAACGAGACCGTCTTCCATCTAACTTCAGTATTTGGTAGATTAACTATCTGTAAGTTTTACCATTTCTGCATTTTTCATCTTTCTGTGTTATTTCATTTTAGATTCTAGCTAATACACCTTCTCTCTTTCCAACAATCGTGAAGTAATATATGTAGGTGTTTAGTAGAATCTGTTTAACACAGGAATTTTAACAGTATTATTTTTCTATAATCAAATTAGTTTACAGTCTTATTATTATTCTGTATTCTTCTCTTCTTCTATTTTTCTTTCTGTTTGCTGAGAAGATTTGTTTCTTCAGAAATTTCAGAAACAGGGACTAATTCTCATCCGGCTAATTCACTTGCCATGGCGACAGTGGATGCCAAACTGGTTGTTCCGGTCAACACAATAACATTGGAAGCGTCAGCAGCGTTGATTTCAAGCGTTGGCAGCAGAAAATGCTCTTCTATCTCACCACCTTGACTTGGAGAAATACCTAAGGGATGATGCGCCTGAAACTCCACCAAGTACAGATGCATAAGCACTTATCGCAGTTGACGCTTGGAAGCATTCTGACTTCCTTGCTAGAAATTACATTCATAATAGTCTAGATGATCAACTGTACGATATTTATTGTTCTGTAAAGACTGCAAAATAACAATGGATGTCCCTAGAAAAGAAATATATAACTGAGGATGCTGGAGCATAGAAATTTGTAGTATAAGATTTTATGGAGTTTAGGATGGTGGATTCCAAATCCATTATGTCACATGTTCAAGAATTTCAATGCCTCATTCATGATGTGCAAGCCGAAAACATGATTCTAACCAAGGAATTTCTCGTTGCATTCATGATTTATAAGATTCCACCGGCATGGAAAGTGTACAAGATTTACCTGAAACACAAGCGCAAAGAGATGAAGATGGAGGAACTATTTTTCCGCCTACGCATCGAGGATGGAAACCGGATCGCTGACGAGAAACCCTCAACAAGTTATAATTCAGGATCAACATTTTGGAGGGAGGCCCATAAAGGAAAAATAAAAAAAGAAGGAAGGAAAGTGGCCCTTATGAGAAAAATAGGTTCAGGGGAAAGTGCCTCATTTGTTGTAAAGTTGGTCATTTGAAGAACTGTCGCAAAAGAAGAAGAAATTTCAAGGGAAAGAAGCAGGAAGCAAACCTTATCGAAGGAAGATAGTGGTTCTAAAGACTTTTTCGACGTAATCTATGATGTCAATCTCGCCGGAAGAAATGCAAAAGATGGTGGGTTGACACCGGGGCTACTCGCCATTTTTGTGCCCATAAGAACATGTTTTCCGAGTATGAAGAAGTCAAGAACGAGGAACAACTCTACATTGGTAATCGGCCACAAATTTGGTCAAGGTAAAGGGATGGTTGATTCTTTAAATGACTTTCGGAAAGAAAGTTGTCCTTAATAATGTATTACATGTCGTCGACATTAGGAAAAACCTTGTTTCAGGTTCGGTACTTAGAAAAAAGGGTATCAAACTTGTCTTTGAATCCGACAGGTTTGTTTTAATACAAAATGGGGAGTATGTAGGAAGGGGTTACTTGAAGGATAGGCTTTTCAAGCTCAATGTAATGGTTGTTTCCGCAATTAATAAGAAAGCAATATTTAACTATTTGTCGGAGTCTTCTCTTTCTTCTTCTTGTTTATGGCAACATGTTAATTACGACACAATTCGTAAATTAATGAATACCGATCATCTTCCAAAAAGTTCTATCGATGAAAATCACAAATGTGAGATTTGTGTAGAGGGAGAAAATTAACAAGACAATCGTTTCAACCGGTTGGTACATAAATGACAAGTCCTCTTGAACTTATTCGCACCGATATTTTTATTTTAAAATTTATCCAAACAAGAAGCGGTAAAAAGTATTTTATTACCTTCATTGATGATTGTACCAAAAATAGTTATGTTTACTTATTGCATAGCCGAGATGAAGCATTGGACGCATTCAAGCAATTCGAAGCCGGAGTGGAAAATCAACTCAACAAGAAGATCAAACTACTTCTAAGTGATCGAGGAGGATAATATGATTCTCCATTTGCAACTATATGCGCTGAAAATGGAATAATCCATCAAACTTTAGTACCATATACGCCTGAACAAAATGGAGTTGCAGAAAGGAAGAATAGGACCTTAAAATAAATGCTAAATGCATTACTTTTATGTTCGGGTCTACCACAAAACTTGTGGGGGGAAGCACTATTAACCGCCAATTACATTTTTAATAGAATACCTATAAAGAAGATGGAAAAAACTCCATACGAGTTATGGAAAGGGCGTAAGCCCTCATACAAGCATCTCAGATCCTGGGGGTGTCTAGAGAAAGTGGCTACTCCATTACCTAAGAAGGTAAAGTTAGGCCCAAAGATAATTGACTGCATCTTCATTGGATATGCATTAAATAGCACCACCTACCAATTTCTGGTACATAAATCGGAGATACCAGATATTCATGAGAATACTATCATAGAATCAGCAAATGCGTCATTTTTTTAGGATATCTTTTCTTGTAAAGAGATGAAAATGAAACTGTTTGATAAACGGGCGCATGACATAACTTTTGAAGAAAACTTAGATGAAGAGCCTAGATGTAGTAAAGAGTAAAAATTTGCAAAGACATATGGTCTGGAATTTCTTACCTATATGGTAGAAAATGATCCTACAACGTACAAAGAAGCTATGTCAAGTGTTGAGGCACCATACTGGAAGGAAGTGGTAAAAAGAAAAATCGAATCAATTCTCCACAATAATACGTGATAACTAGCTGATCTTCCTCAAGAACGCAAACCATTGGGTTGAAAATGGGTATTCAAGCGAAAGCTTAAATCAGATGGTTCCATCGACAAGTATAAGGATAGACTTGTCGCAAAAAGGATACAAACAAAAGGAAGGACTAGATTTCTTCGACACTTATTCTCCGGTTACAAGAATAACATCCATTCGGATGCTAGTTGCGATCATAGCAATCTTTAACTTTAAAATTCATCCAATGGATGTCAAGACAACATTTCTAAATGGAGAATTAGAAGAAGAAATTTATATGGAACAACCTGAAGGATTTCAAGTTCCAAGAAGCAAAAAACAAGTATTGATGGCTAAAGAAATCCATATATGGATTAAAACGAGCACCCAAACAGTGGCACAAAAAAATAGAAAAAGTTATGTCACAAATGTTTTTAAAACAAATGAATGCGACAAATGTGTATATTCTAAAACCAACACATATCGGTGTGTCATCATATGTCTATATGTTGATGACATGTTGATTTTTTAGAACAACGAGAAAATAATACGCGTCACAAAAGGGTTATTGTCGACACGATTTTACATGAAAGATCTAGGAGTGGCCGATGTCATTCTAGGAATCAAGGTTTCTAGAACGTCCGCTGGGTATGCATTATCTCGGTCTCATTATATTGAGAAAGTTCTCGAAAATTTTGACAAAAATGTCAACAAACAAGTTAAAACACCAGTTGACACAAGCATGCATCTCGCCAAAAGATGCGGCTCGGCAATCAACCAACTTGAGTATGCTTAGATAATAGGAAGCCTGATGTACATCATGAATTCTACAAGGCCAGACATCGCACAAGCAGTTGGAAAGCTAGGTGGCTTCACTAGTAATCCTGGGAAGGATCACTGGACAGCATTAATCTGAGTATTAAGGTATATACAATACACTAAAACTTAGGATTACAATATTACAACTATCCTACTGTTCTAGAAGGATATTGCGATGAAATTTGAATTATATGATTGTAGATGGTGCTTTCCAGACAGACAGATCACAGTCACGTGGCAGCCATCCAGCACACCCGACTGTGCTCCATGCAAACTTGATCATTGCCCATCCTTATCCATGTGGGGGCTGCGAGACAGGGCCCTCGCGTACCAACACGTGACTTGTAGGGACTTAGTGGTTTGGAGGCTAGGGTAAGGCCCGTCGCGCGCGTGTGACAACCAAGCTCGTGCGCGACCCTTTGTTACTGCTCTGAAAGACTTAATGGCCACGTCCTATAAACCCGGATTGACCTCATAACGGTCTCCGGTATGTACGTTCAGGTGCCTAACGGTTCCTATATACACGGTCGAACGTGCCGTTACAGGGACTACCATTTAGCCGTCATTTATAGTGCATTAACCCTCTCACAATGGTCACTTCCCCACTACATATAGGATCGTTAGCCCTCCGTTGTGACATACTAGTTCTTTTGGACTTACCGAAAGCTTTGCTATTAAGTTGTCTCTCTCTCTCTCACACAGTTGCAATCGCTTACCCTCTCCTACTTACACCCCACATCTCTCTGTGTTCCTATTTCCTACTTGAGGTGTACATTTGGATCTCTCTTGAGGATTTCCTTGTACATAATTTGGTAAACCGGACGTGAAGCCACCCAATTTTAGAGCTCCAATCCTTCAAATCCTACAAAAATGTCTTCCGATGGAAACGTTCGTGACGGCGATCGGTCCCCTTCCAACGAACAAACCTCAAGTGAAGAAGGACCGCTTAACACCATTGTTAATCCCAATGCTCGTGCTCAAACAGCTACTGGGAGTGGGCCCTCTCTAGATGCACTCCAAGCCACAATCTAGAGTCAAGCCCAGATTATGCAGGCTCAATCTGCCCAGATCGCCCAAATCATGGCGATCCTGGGAAGATTTTCCCAAAAAACTGTTCCAGGGGCTTCAGTACCACCATTTAATGCCCAGCTGCCTCCACCAGGGGTAGAAACTACATCCATAGTGCACACATCTGTCGCCCAATCCTCTCTTCCAAATGGCTCTGTGCTACAGAGGCTAGGGCTCCCATTGAGTTCGTACCTGATGACGGCAGGAATCCCCACCCCGTACTCTGCATTGACTTTTCATGAAAATGAAGCCTTGGGGAGCCATGCGCCCCCGCCTCCACCTCCTTATAATCCGAGCATGCCCTACATCCCGGGTTTCGGGCCAGCATCATCCTCGACACGCGGAGAAAGCACGCCTGCCAGCGTGGCGGCCCTTGAACAGCGTATAAATAACATCATTGGAACCAGAGCTTCGCAGACACCATCGTCCCCAAGGTTGACAGCACCACCCATTCCGCGAGACATATATTTGATGCCCGACCCCGCCGGATACAAAGCACCCAAGTGGGAGAAATTTGACAAGGTCAGCGGGAATGCGCACGAACATGTGATGAGGTTTGTCGATCTGATGGGCCCACGCGGGGTTGAAACCAGGCTGCTTATGCGCTAATTCCCCAAGTCCCTGGGGACAGTCGCATATAAATGGTACAGGACCCGGGAAGCAGGATCTGTCAAGACCTGGGAAGACATGGTGAAGAAGTTCTACACGAAGTTCTTCAAAGTCGAGGAGAAGGTCACCACCATCCACCTCTCTCGCATGTACCACAAACACGACGAATAAGGGATTGTTTTCATCAGAAAGTTCAGGGCCAGGTCCCTGGAATGCATTGACGAGGTCTCGGAGGGCCGCCTGGTGGAGATATGCCTCCAGGGCATGCGCGACGAGTATAAAGGTATGTTAATCAATTTGAATATGCCTACTTTTTCAAAATTGATTGACTACACCAGGAATGTCGAGCCATTGGTGGAGAGAATGAAAAAGAGATACGACAGTGAGCGTACACCAGCGAGCCATTGAGATGAAAATTAAATTACAAGCGGACGCGAGACGCCAATGTACATGCGGTATCATTCCCCAACAAGCAACAGCGGGTCGCGCCCCAGGAGGCACCACCCTTGCCTTGTTCGATTGAGGATGCAATAGATCTTTTCAAAAGATGGCGCAAAGACGGGATCCTACCAGCCCTGGAGCGTAAACCCACGGGAGACCATCTGCGGGATCCAATGTGGTGTAAAGGCCACAGGCAGGTGCTGCACCCAACCAAGGAGTGCAAAAAGCTCTGGTGGATGGTAGAAAGGAGAATAAGGTAAGGCCAGTTGGTTGTTGATGAGCCAACCAAAGATGTACGCAACAACCCTTTGCCGACTCACGCGAGGCAAGAGCCCAAAGGGAAGGAGATAGCCATGATCTCGATCAGAGACCTTGAAGAGATCGCGGAAGCAGAGGCCCCGATGGTCGCGTAAATCCATGAGGACGAGGACTACGGCGTCGACACAGAAGACTCGCGCGCTGAACGGATGAAAAACTCTGCCAAGTTCGCTAACTTCTTCGATGAGATGAATTTCTCGAGCGGCTGCAGGCACGAGATGATAAAGGCGATTTTAAGAGTGGCCGAGGACCATGGGGAAGAACTGGTCACCTCTAACGGGAAAGTTGTCAGGGCCGCGCCATCAAGCGGTTTGATCATGACGTTCGACGAGTCTGATAAGAGAACATCCATGAATCACCAGAGGAATTGTATGTGACGGCTGTCATCAACGAAGTTGAGTTCAAAAGGGCCTTTGTTGATGGAGGGTCTGCGGTAAATGTCATTCCCCTCGGCACTGTGGAGTTTTCGGGAATCCCCCGAGGCAAGATTGTTAATAAGCCATCACCTCGGGTAGATTCGCTTGGGAATCCAAATTAGGCAGATCAAGTGTTCTGCCAAATTCCATGTCATCGATGCCAACACCACCTACCACATGTTTATCGGTCGCGCATGGATCCATCGATTCGACGTCGTGCCTTCCACGGCCCCATCAAGTAATGAAGGCCCTCTGGAAGGACAGAGTGGTCGCAATACCTGCCTCGGTGAATCCATTCAATCTGGAGGAAGCGCACTTGTCCGAGGCAGTGTGGTTCACAGAAATGGCAGATGAACCTGTTCCATCCCCATTTCGGCCAACTCCTCTGCCCAGATGGGAGGACATCCATGACCAGTCGCCAGTCGGGGTGTTGGTGATGCAGGAAGCACCTAAGGAAAAGCAGCCCGCGCGGGAGGAGGTCCCTAGGGTGACCAAGAACGTCTACACTCTAAAGAGGGTCATCGAGCATGACGAGGACGACAAACAGGTGGGAAGCTCCTACTCCAACGACAAGAACTATTATCGTATATGAAGGTACGTGGGGTCATCTTCGACTCACCCCATAGGCGGTGTCCACGGGCAGATTTGTGAGATGGCGGAGGCTTCAAAGGAGGATAAGGGGAGCACATTGCTGGAAGAAATTAAGGAGGCCCCCGAATGTATGGAGGACCGCCCAAATCCACAGAATCAAGAACTAAAGGAGGTACTCCTAAGTCCCACAGAGGAAAATGAGACGCTGGTCTTCTTGAGCGCAGATCTCAGCAATGAGGAAGAACAAGAGCTGATTCAGCTGTTGAAAGAATGCATGGATATATTCGCGTGGGACTATGATGAGATGCCAGGGCTAGATCAAGGCATCACCATGCATCGGCTGGATGTTATTCCAGGCTCAAAGCCAATCAAGCAAAGCGCGAGGAATTTCCGGCCAGAGACAAACGTCAAGATCAAGGAAGAGATCGTCAAGTTGCTGAATGCCAAATTCATCGAGCCTAACCACCACCCAACCTGGCTTGAAAATATAGTGCCTGTCTTGAAGAAGAATGGGAGCCTTCGCGTATGCGTAGATTTCAGAGATCTGAACAAGTTCTGTCCGAAGGACGACTTCCCTTTGCCGAACATAGACCTTCTGATTGATTCCACCAAAAGCCACGAAATGTTCAGCTTCATGGATGGATTTAGCGGCTATAATCAGATCAAGATAGATCCATAAGATGCAAAGAAAACAGCATAAATCACACCCGTGGGAGTCTTCAATTACACGGTTATGCTGTTTGGTCTAAAGAATGCAGGGGCCACGTATCAACGCACGATGATGGCCTTATTCCATGACATGATGCATCAGGAAGCTGCGTTCTATTTGGATGATCTGGTGGTTAAATCAAGGCTAAAGCAGGGTCATCTGAAGGATTTGAGGAAAGTCTTCGACATGTGCAGAGCCTTTCAGTTAAAGATGAACCGTATGAAGTGTGCATTCGGAGTGACCTCCAGTAAATTCCTAGGCTGCGTGATTCACAGACACGGGATCGAGCCTAACCCCACAAAAATATCGGCGATCACTAGCTTACCTACGCCACAGTCCCAAACCACGTTGAAGGCATTCCTAGGGAAGTTATCATATATGAGAAGTTTCATACCAGAAATTGCGGATTTGACCTTTTGTTTCAGCAATTTTCTTAAGAAGAACGCGACATTCTCGTGGACGGAAGAGCATCAAGCTGCGTTTGAAAAGTTGAAGAAGTTATTGGCATCTCCAAGAGTCATGATCGCGCCCCAACTGGGATCACCTTTGCTGCTGTACTTAACCTCAACAAAGAGGTCTATTGGGGCATTACTAGCTCAGGAGTTTGAAGGGCAAGAGAGGCCAGTATACTACATCTCGCGCATGATCCAATCTGCGGAATCCAGGTATACAGACATCGAGCGCCACTGCCTGGCTCTATTCTTCGCTATTGAAAAGTTAAAACATTACTTTGATTCTCACAAAGTAGTGGTACTAAAAAAACACGACCTTATATGCTATCTTTTGGGGCACTCAGCTCCCTCTGGAAGACTTGCAAAAATGGTACATGACCATATCCCAGTATGATATAGTCTGTACACGACCCAAAGCCATCAAGTCCCAGGCGTTGGCGGATCTACTAGCCCACTTTCCGAACGAGAAGGTTCATACCAGCAATTGCGGAGTTGACCTTTTGTTCCCAACCAAGAGGTTATCCAGATGTCGACCAATCTGGACTTTGCGGTAACCAATAATGAGACCGAATACGAAGCCCTGATCGCGGGACTGCTCGCAGCCAAGGCCTTGGAGGTTCAGAATATCATTATCATGGGAGACTCCAAGTTAATTTTCAAACAAGCCTCGGGACAATATGCGCTAAAAGAGATGAACATGCTGAAATAAAGGTCAATAGTACAGAAGTTGGTTCGGAAGTTCCAATCTGTCAGATACGAGCACACTCCCATGTTTGATAAACGACATGCGGAAGCATTGGCTACCCTAGGGTCAAAGATCAGCTCAGATAAGTGCCCGGAAAAAATATCGATCGAAGTCAAGACGACTCCGTCCCTGGTAAAAGACTGTGAGAGGAGGAGTCCCCTGAAGAAGCAGATTGGAGAAATCCAATCCTGCGCGCGATGGCTGATGGAACCAGCAAAGAAACTTGGGTTTCCATCAAGGGATTTTGCATACATGGTGGTCTGCTACACTAAAAAAGCCCTGGGGGGATTCTCATGCGATGCGTAACAGAAGAGGAAGGTCGAGCAACCTTGAATAAAATCCACCGGCATTCATGCGGAGACAATGAGATTTCCATCTAGAGGAAAGCCCAAATATATGGGATCCATTGGCCACAAATGTCATACTTTAAAGTGATCATATAGAGCAGCTGTGAAAAATGCGCGCTGATTAAAGATTCTCTGGAAATTTCTGCAATTGAAGATGGGGATTGGCGAAAGCCTATAATCGACTACTTACAAGAGGGGACTCTGCCTGCCAACAGAAAAGAAGCTCAAAAGGAAGGCTGCTCGATACATCCTACAGGAAAGTTTGCTGTGGCGGTAAGGACACAACGGGAACTTGCTCAGATGTCTGAACGGGAAAGAGACCCAGGAGGTCGTGGAGATGTCCCACCAGGTAGAACCAAGGAGGCGCGAAAGCTGTGCAGACAGCTCTTAACAGTTGGATATTTCTGACCAACCATGGAAGCTGATTGCCGCGCGAAAGTTAGAAAATGCCAGCAATGCCAATTTCATGGCAATCTAGTGCATGCCCCTACCGTCGACTTACACGCGTTAGGGACCCCCTTGGCCGTTCCACACTTGGTCGTTGGATTTCATTGGACCAATACGACCCCCTTCGCGTGGGAATGAATATATCCTCACAGGAACGGAGCAATTCACTAAGTGGGTTGAGGCAATCCCACTCAAGACAGCAAACGCGGCGGTCGTGGTTAAGTTCATACAAGAAAACATCATCCATCGCTTTGGTATCCCTAACACTATGTTTTCCGACAATGGAACTCCTTTTGTCAATCGCCAGGTGGCCGCAAAATTAATGGAGTACAACATAAGGCAAATATACTCAACGCCCTATTATCCAAACGGAAATGGACAAGCGGAGGCCACCAGCAGGATGTTGCTCCGAATATTAAGAAAAATGGTCGCAGACGATCACAAAAATGGGCAGATTCTCTGGGAATGGCACTTTGGGCGTATTGCACATCGCCTAGGACTCCTACAGGAACTTCCCCATTCTTACTATGCTATGGGGCTGAAGCAGTTGTCCCTTCTGAAGTCAAGGTGAATCCAGCAAGACTGGCTTTCAGCGCTTTATATGACAACGAGCGTGACCATGATCTCATCTTGCTAGAGGAAAGACGCGAGAAAGCTAGTAGGACGAAAACCAAGTATAAAGAAAGAATCTCGCGCATCTACAACAAAACGCTCCAGCATAGGGACTTTGCAGTAGGGGACCTAGTCCTACGACCTTCCGACCATTTCATGCGCGAAGCAGCTCATCCCAAGTTTGTGGCTAACTGGCAAGGACCCTTCGTGGTCAAAGAAGTCTTTGATAGTGGTTATTTCAATATTCTACGCTGCCACAGGACAGCCACCACTCCAACCCCGGTCAATATGCGGTGGCTAAAAAATTATTATCCCTGGATTTCTCTCTTTACTTTGCTTAACACTTGCTCTGTACATCTTTCTAAAATCCTCCCATATGGGGATTCATATAATGATAAAAGCTCTCCCATATGAGAGCTCTTTTATCACCTGCCAGTCTCATTTTATCATTTTGCTTATATGGAATAGTAGTTGACCATAATGCAAGTGTAAGCCTATCTATTTAGATAGCAGCCAAACGCGACTAAAGCCTATCTGTCTAGACAGCAGCAAACACAAAAGCCTATCTGTCTAGATAGCAGCTAACTGCAAATTCAAAGCCTATCTGTCTAGATGGAAGCAAACACAAAAGCATATTTGTCTAGATAGCAGCTAAGTGTAAATTCAAAGCCTATTTGTCTAGATAGCAGTCAAACGCGACTAAAGCCCTTCTGTCTAGATGGAAACAAATACAAAAGCCTATCTGACCAGATAGCAGCCAAGTGAAAAAGCTTAATCGAATGAATAGCAGCCAAAATGCGAGTTAAAAGGTATATCTTATTAGACAACAGCAAATACTCACATGTGAGTCAAAGTCTATCCTATTAGACAATAGCAAACGCTCAGACATGTTAAAATATTCAAACGCGAGTTAAAAGCAAAAGCGAATCAAAGCGAGCTTTCATATCAGCAAAATGCAAGTTACAACTGTCTAGATAGCATCTAAAAGCGAAGCTTACAATGAAAGATGCTTTCAATCAAAAGCTAAGTGTTCTCAAAGAACGCTCAAAGAGATTCCTACATGAGACTCTAAAGCTATGAGACTAACTACGAGCAACTCCACGTTGTCGCCGACGTCCTCGACCAGAACAGAGTCCTTTCTGATACCCCTGGCATGGCAAAGTGCCAGATGAACTTCAAGCCGTAAAGGCTGCTGATGTGAAGAACAAGCGGGAGAACAGCTCATGGGGTAGGAAGCTTATTGTGCAAAAAGTAAGAAGCACCCCCACTCATTAATCCATGTCTTGAGCACTGGTGGCAGATAGTTCTCTGTCGGAGTTCCACCAGAGATGCACCCCACTTATTACTTGTTGGTTTAAGAATTGGTAGCAGATTGTTCTCCGCTGGAGGACCACCGGAGATAATCCCCGCAAACATGACTGGGATAAAGATGTATTCATTCCAACGAAAGAGCTTACACCACCGGTCTTCGAAAAGACCAGTCGAATTAGAAGCTTCTCTGATTGTTCATTGGGAGCCATTTCTATAGCACAACGCACTAGTGCAAGCCTGGAGATCCAGAGCTGATACGGATTGAAAACGGGTAAAAAGCAATGAAACGAATGGAAATGACTCACGAGAGGTGGAATCTTGTCAATTGCAAGAACCCAGAAGGGTATCAAAGGGGGAAAACAAAATGGCGGAGAAGAGGGTTTATATAGGACTCAAGGGAGACTCTTCAGTTCCCGGTTAAGTCAGCAACGCCTCGAAAATAGACAAGAATCAATGACCCTATTAAAGCCTACAACGATACAGTAGCGCTAGGGAATAATGAGGGTTTGGATTACTGTGTGACGGGCACACCTTATTTAAACCCCACGACGGCACAACAGTTCAGACAATGATGGCGGCTTATGGGGACTTGAGCCTTTAAAGCATTAAAATATCTAGGACTCTCAAAAATCTTGAGTTAGTCAGTTCTAAACTGTAGCAAAACATGACATATGCGCATAAGCCTATCTGTCTACGATAGCAGTGAAATCATTACTAAAAGCATAAGCCTATCTGTCTACGATAGCGGCAAAAATCATTAAGTCAAGCGTAAGCCTACCTGTCTAGGTAGAAACGAGACGCAACTAAAGCATATATGTTTAGATAACAACCATACGCAGCGATGCGCGAGCCGATCTGTCTAGATATAGCTCTCAAACTCCAAAAACCTAAGCCTAATGGGAAAAACCCTACTTACTTACAAGGAGCAATCACATAAAGCCTCGCATTCATGCAAGCAAAAACATGAGCCAATCGAAAGCATGAAAAAAATATATTTTGATGCGCAGAACCAGCGCGCGCAAAAGAAAAAAATCAAAGATGTTCAAACGATCCAAGGATCGGATCGCAGCCACAGAAGCACAAAAAATTACATTAAAAAGAGTTCGAAAGAGCGATTCTTGCAATACTAAAAATTTCAATCCTCAAAGAAATCCTTCAAGAGGGAATCTCCCGCTGACAACCTGATGCTATTAGCAGTTAGCTTCTCCAAGCAAGCCTTGTTGTCCGCATGGTGTTTAGTGACTGCTTCAAATTCCCTTTCCATTTGCTCCAACTCTGCCTTGCGCTCGTGAAGAGCAGCTTTCTCATCCCCATAGGCAGCGTACTCGGACCTGAGTTGCGCAGAATTTATGATTTTAGCCAACCTCTGCACAAGGAAGTCCAATCCAATCGCCCTATCGCGATCTGCTGAAGCTCTTCCGCGCTAGCAAGGAGGTCTTGAGCGCTATCAACCGTGGTGCTCGCGGGGGTAGTCGCATGAACTCTCTACAAAAGAGCGACCATCTTTTTGAAGAGTTCCCCTCTGTATTTTGGGGAAAGCTCGAGCACTCGAGCAAGTGCAGTTGGAAAGGACACGCGCACTTTCATTAGCCATTTGAGGCAAGCCTGATCAATACCGCGCACACAAACGCAGCAGAATACTTTGCATAAATACGAGTCCAGAAATAAATTGTCTTGAACAAGAAGGGGAATGATCTTACCATTCCCTTCAACAATTTGCTGAAGAGAAGCAATGGGCACTACCGCATGCGAACTAGAGCCTTATTGCCTCGGCTAACCTCTGATCTGCTCGGGCCTGCCGCGCAAAGTATGCCCCAGGAATCACATAACTTCTCTCAACCACAACAGGATTTTCAGTCTGCGAACCCCATACCTCCCATGGATTCTCGGAGAAAAGGTCATCTAAATCAAAATTGAAGCCCTCTGAGACGGCAGCACTGCCCGTAGCACTCAGCACCAAAGGAGCATCGCGCTGAGTTGACTCAGTTCCTTTAACATTTTTATCAGAAGGGATGTCGCGCTCGGCAAACGCAACATATGCGGCCTTCTCCTCGACAGGAGCGGCATGCTCACCCAACTTAACATTTTTCTCAACTTCTCCAGCATTTTCCACAAGGGAAACATCATGACCAGAGCCCACGAATGTCGGGGCCCGCTCAGCACCTGTCTCCGCACAACGTCTTCTTCATCTGAAGAAATGGGTATCGCTTGAGTGACGGGAGCAGCGTTATCCTCCTTCCTTTGCCAGTCCTCTTCCTCCTACTCAAAAATGAACTCAAGACGCTCTGCACCAGTATCACCTTCAACTTTTGGAGCCTCTTCCATCAGGTTTTGTCTTGAAGCTCCTACAATATAAATTTAACGCTCAGGAACCACTATGGCACTACGGGGGCGACGAGGTCTCAAGGGGCAAGGATCAGGCTCTTCAAAAGCAAGTGTGTTACTCTTAAGATGAAGAAAAGAAAAGACATTAAGCCTCTACCGTTATTCGAAGCGTCATTTCCCCACTTATATGGGGCGTCCGCGCGATAAAATTTTGTAGATTTTCATCAACACCTCTTAGCTTGGCATGACCTGCTTATGATCAAGACATTGAAGCCTGACTCGTAAAAGGGTAAAATGGGACATCACGTTGCTAAAGGAGTTACCTGAAGTCTCCCCACATTGATCCCTTATCCATTTACGGATATCACGTATGGGCACACCATGGTACAGTGCGCCAGTCACAATTTCATGGTTTGATAAAGCAAATTTAAAAATTGTACCTTCTTCGTTTTCATCCTCGACAAATTCGTGGAAGGCTAATTGTGCTCGATGCAGCTCATTCGCAGTTTTCAGAGTTGGACGAGGTGGGCGCGAGTGTGCTGATCGTACGCGTGGCCTTCGTCTTTCAGAGCTCTCCTTAGCTATTTCCTCGAGGCTTTTCTTTTTAGCCATCTCAATTCTCTCCTCCTCTGACAGCTTTTCTTGCAAAGATCTCTCCTCAGCCATATGTCTCGATTCTTCGATGGCCTCTTCCTCGGTCATTATTACTGGTCCCTTTCAGGGGACTATCATCATCTGCAGTATGGGAACAAATAATGAGCATTGACATATTCACTTATCCTACTAAGAAAATGAACCACTTTATCACACCTTCTTCCTCTTCCTCCCTGGAAACAAAGCCAGCCTCTTGCTCTGGGGCTGTCCTCTTTTTGGAGTAGTTTTCTTTACAGAAGAAGTCTTCTTCGCCGATGGCTCACTTCGCAAACGCTTTTATTGCTGCGTCACCAGGTCGTCAGTCGAAGGGGGATCCGCATTTCTCTTCTTCGTCCCTTTGACATGCGGTGCAAGGAAAGCTTCAAGCTCATCCGAAATCTCTTTATGGATTCCTTCATCCATGGGCATCTTAGAGGAATGACATCGCTGGGTTTGCTTTTTTTCGAGCGACAAAGATCAATAAGACCCCCGCTGCGATCCCCAGAGGCGAAGCGTCTCAAGCAGCACTATTATGAAACAGAAAGAACAATATTTTCAAATTTGAGGCAAACAAAAGGAAAGAGGGATAAGGAAGTTCACACAATACCCATTGGAAGTCCCTTGCGTACTGAGTTCTCGCATTAAGGGAGATCTGTTCGACGATGGCAGTTTTCTCATCCAGAAATAGTTGCAGTCATAGATGGTGATCTGCATCTAGCAATGAATAATAGCCATACTGGGCCGCGCTTCGGGTAAGAGTTGACTTAAAAGGATAGTCTTTCGACAAAGGTGCGAGGGCCTTGCCGACTTGGAGCTGAGTCTGGGGATTGGTAAAACGGCGAGCCTGTGTATTCCAGAAAGCCACCCAACTAGCTGAAATCCTTCCTTGTCTTCCTCTGGAGGGCTGAGTGAGAGGGAATTATGCAATAAGCAGTTTGTTGCTTTTCCCATAAAGCACCCCATTGTAACAACCTTTGGTAATGGATTTGGATTACATGGGGGTGCGGTAGGATCATAACCCAGTTGAAAGACCACACGAAGAGGATCAAATTGAACCGCTATACGTTCATAGATGCAGGATTCAGCCCCATGCGCGTGTTCAACCAAGGCAGGAAGATAACCTCTTGTGCACTAATTCACGTACCTTCCATAGCGCCGAGACCCTTTGGTAATGTGATTCTCCTGGAAAGGGGTATCAACCACGGATACATGTCTTCAAGAAACATAATGTTATCCAATTCCACCACATATGGCCGGGCCACAAAGAGACTGGCGTCGTCACATACAAAGGAGAAGTTACGATGAGTACCCTTGGTGTTAAACCAACGCCACGATCGGGGGCATTGGTGTATATCTACGGAGTTTGGTATGTTCCACAGTTCGACTGCATAAGGTATTGGAGCGTATGCGGGCCATCGTTCTAAAACCCACATGGTTAAGAAGCCAACATTAACAAAAGAAATGACATCGATCCTTCCCTGCGACTGCTCAACATGTGTCGCGGCTAAATCAAGACGGTAGTACAAAGAACCTAAGACAAGGGGTCCTAGAGCGATCTTTTGTCCAAGCGCGAGCTTTACTGCGAGTGGAAGCACATGGATAAAGAATTCGTCACGCGGACTCCTGTCTATAAGATAATGTGACAACCAAACACACAGGAAGCTGCGCAATGACCATGGGAGCCCTTCTCCATTGCTAGAAATCACCGCGTTGGTGTTATCCTTGAGCAATTTCTGGATAATGGCAGACTTGGCATAGTCTTTGAAGAACAACATGATCCATTTGGACCATGTGTTCTTCGCACTGGAGGAAACAGACATGAAGGTCTCACAAGGTTCAGTCGCGCCAGGTGCCCACCTCGAGGCAGCTTTCTTCAGAGTTGTGATACACTCCTGCATCTGCGTGAAAAGGGTAAGTTCCTCATCAGACTCTAATTTTTCCAGGGGTTCGTGGGCTCCCATGCTCGGACGCATCAATAGATTCTCCACATCTTCAAGAGTAGGTGCGACCTCGAAGGGAGAAAAATGGAACGAATGGGTTTTTCTTGAATACCGCAAAAACAGGACCCTTAGCATATCCTGGTCGGATTTGAGGTTGAAACCCTTGGTCGCGCGGATGGCATGATAGACGCCAGCTTGCATTAGCACCTCCTCGTAGTTTTTAAGGATGAATGAGGTCCATTCATCCATCCAATCGAGTTTTTCCAGAAAGACCTGAAAAAAGACATCATTGAATGGGACCAGGCCAGCTTCGATACCAAGCCTCTGTACATCATGGGCGTCTGCTAAATCCCAATCTTCCCTGTTTGGTTCGGGCTTCAAATGAAGAGAAGAACCGGGAGGAGACGCTTGGGGAGAAATTCCTAGGATTTTAGCCAAGTAAAAGTCATCACCACCCAGATATGGGGCCTTGTACCAAAGGTCCCTGGGAAGTTCCGGCATCTCAACAGCTTCCTTGTTTAACTTCTTAGGAGCCATTGCTGAGAACACAAGACCAGATTACAATTCGGTTGCATGCAAAAGGAAAGAAAAGGGGAGAAAGAGTATTCGCAGATTTGACCACAATTTCAAAATTCAAAATTTGCAACCATTCACTCACCTTGTTGACGACTGAGCGTCTTGATTGATTGGGAGAACTTGTTGAGTATTTGATCACAAACTTGGTCGAAATTTTCGGCTTCTTTTTGGGGATTTTCTCTCTGGTGCATAGGAACTCAGGAACAATGGAATTGGAAAAGTTTCAATTGGAGAAGACAAAGGGTTTAAATAGCCTTCAGACTAAAGAGTCGCGATTGCTGACGTTCACTGAGTCAGAAACTCTTCGGTATCTGGCGAGATTGGCGACCCATCAATCATTCTGAGTGATTCTTGCCTCAAAAATAGGCGAAAACCTGTGGGTGGCGTCTGTTTAACTTTGCAGTGGCCACGCTTCATCAAAGGCTAAAATGAAATCTCTAAACCCTAGGCAATCATGGCTACTCCCGGGGGCTAGGGATTCAAATTTTATTCAAAATGATGTGAGGATCCGCGTGGGGACCACGCACGGCTCATTTTGTGCGACTGCACGACGAACGCACGCGTGACATCCGCGCAAAAGGGGGCTAATGTAGATGGTGCTTTCTAGACAAACAAATCATAGCCACGTGGCAGCCATCCAGCACACCCAACTGTGCTCCATGCACACCTGATCATTGCTCATACTTATCCACGTGGGGGCTGCGAGACAGGGCCCTCGCGTACCAACATGGGACTAGTAGGGACTTAGTGGTTTGGAGGCTAGGGTAAGGCTCGTTGCATGCGTGCGACTGACACAATTTCTTACGTGTATACGCTAGTGCACGGTCAAGTAGTAAGTGGAGTATTTTACGACTCCGAGTATCGAACCCAAGGAAAATAGACGATTATTAGCTAATTCGGAATTAAATTTATGATACATAAGTAACCGGTAAAAAGTGTTTGATTTGAAAGTTAGTCACCCACAAACAAGTGACTTAAACAAAATAACAACTAAGCTAACTATTTTTGTATGATTTTTCAATTTAAAAGAAAATAATTGTGTTTGATACGATTATGGAGGAGCCCTAGATAATCAAGGGTCCCTAGGGTTGAATACAATTTCCGGACTAAGCTTAAGACACTCTAGTTACAATTGACTATACCGAGTTACGCTCATTACACTCTTCTATCGATCTCATGTAAATTTGCTTTACGGTTAACTTCGGGTCCTTTCGGTCCACCTACGCTTACCGTTCCACTCTAGTTGGCTTGTTAGGTCCGTTCACCGGGTCCTATGGGTCCACCGCTTTCACTAAAACCTAACCAATCCCAACTGAAACAACCCACACTCGGTCACTCAAGTTCTTTTCTCCTCTCGGTCTCCAAGAACTACAAGAATGTCAAATGCGTTCTTAACACACCCGGATTAGTTCACTATCGTGCAACTAAAAGGGTAACTAGCATGCTACGGGTGATCAAACCAAGCACACATGTAACTACGACCAAGAACACAATGAATAAATCAAACATAAACATAGAATTAAGCTAGAAGCATGAATCAACTCAAAATCCGGAAAAATCCTAATCAAAACCCTAGTTCTCAATTGATTATCTAGCAAAGAGAACTTTCGCTAGACATATAATTGTTTAGCAATACATAAATCTCCATAATCAATCAATAAGGAAGAGAGAAGAGAAATCAAACGAGTAATCTTCATGAATTGATGATCTCCTCCTTCAATCATCGTCTCCCCTTGTTTATTGCTCCAAATATGCATCAATATTCCCACAAGATCGTCCCTCTACATTAGAATAGGTCTGGAGTCTTCAAAATTTCAAAAAAAAAGCAAAATAGCCCCAAAAATTGCGATTCTGGCCTTCTGTTCGCACGAACACCCGACTGTTCGTGCGAACAGTGTTCGTGCTAACAGGTTTAGTGTTCTTATTTTCCAGCAGTCCCTTTTTCACCCTTTTTGCCATCTTTGACGGACCATATCTTTCTCGTCCGATCTCCGTTTTAGCTCCGTGACCTATCGTTGGAAATCTCTTTGAGTCTACTTTAATTTGCCGCTGGTCTCACTCCAAAATTCATTGTAGAACTCGAGATACAATCAACATAGTGGAGATTGGTCACTTTTGCTCCTCCGACTTTGCTTCTCTTGCTTCCTCTTGAGTTTTCTTTGTTTCCGAAGTTCGTTTCATGCCTCCTAGCCATCGTTTAGCATCCGTTCCTGTCAAGACAACATGAACAACCATACCAAGCGATTATATTTGCCAAATAACATCGAAATATGCATCGAAATGCCCGGAGTAACAACAAAGTGCTAAAAACTCAACTTTCTACGTTTTCTCAACATTCATAGTGTAAAACTCATATTTCAAACCCGAAATCACGTAAAACGATATAAATTATGCAAGAAATATAACTCTAATAGAGAGTTATCAGCGACAACCAAGCTCGCGCGCGACCCTTTGTAACTGCTCCAAGAGACTTAATGGCCACTTCCTATAAACCCGGCTTGACCTCATAACGGTCTTCGGTATGTACGGTCAGGTGCCTAACGGTTCCGATATACACGGTCGAACGTGCCGTTACAGGGGCTACCATTAAGCCTCCATTTATGGTGCATTAACCCTCTCACAACGGTCACTTCCCCACTATATATAGGATCGTTAGCCCTACGTTGCGACATACTAGGTCTTCTAGACTTACCGAAAGCTTTTCTATTAAGCTGTCTCTCTCTCTCTCTCTCTCTCTCTCTCAGTTGCAATCGCTTACCCTTTCCCTACTCACACCCCACATCTCTGTGTTCCTATTCCCTACTTGAGGTGTACACTTGGATCTCTCTTGAGGATTTCCTTGTACACAATGATACAAAAGATTCTAATTCTACGAGTTGTTATGTATTCACACACGGAGGAGCGGAAATATGTTGGAAGTCTTCAAAGAAGACATGCATTGCAAGGTCTACTATGGATCAGAATTCATAGCGTTAGGAAAGGCAGGGGAAGAAGGAGAATGGCTTCGTCATTTCCTCGAAGACATTCCAATATGGCAACAACCTGTGTCTGCTCTATGCATTCACTACGATAGCCAATCAGCAATAGCAAAGGCACGAAATAGTATATATGGTAAGTCTCGACATATGCATCGAAGACACAACAATATAAGGCAAATTCTCTCACAAGGGATAATATCAATCGATTACCTAAAGTCAAAAGAATATATAGCGGATCCGCTGACCAAAGGTCTACCGAGAGAATTGGTTGCAAGTTCGTCCAGAGGAATGAGGATAAAGCCTATCTCGTAAGAGTTGCAAGCGGAAAAATTAACCTAGGTGAATGGAGATCCCAAGAACTAGGTTCAAAAGGGACAACCTAACTGTTCGTGCAAATATCAAATCACTCATAGATGGAAACTACATTTCAATCCCATTCCTAGGGCGAAGAGTGATAGGATCAGGATAAGCAATGTTTTTACTGAGATCACATGTTAAGAAGAGTATGGATTGATACCCTTAAATATGTCTCACCTATGTGAGTAGGAACTGGGGCCGGTTCTAGGAACTATAAGAACCAACTATGTTTCGGTATGTAGTGGTGTGGTTACTATTGACAAGGTATACGACACGCCAAAGCAGTTCAAAGCGCTTCGCACACTGACTGGCCACTATACCCAATAGTATCTCACTAAGGGAAAGGTTCAAAGTCTATGACCACCTTTCCTTAATAAATTAATTACAAAAGAGAGAAATCCACAAATGAGACTGACACTTTCAACATTAACGCTAATTTGTCATTCATGTGGGGGATTGTTGTAAAATGGTTTCTCGACATTTTTTTACCCAATTTCAACCAAGTTCAAATCAAGAACTTAGACCAACTTTAACATATCCTTAAACTAGGTAACAAGCGGATCGATTCAAGATCTCAAACGTCGGAAACCATTAACGGGTGATGACAAATTAGGCTTTGAAGTTGCAACTTAATATGCCCAATTTTAAATGAACCCACATCTTGGAAATGAGGAAGAGCGGAGTAGTTCATCTACTCAAGGTTTGATTACTAAGGGCATGCCCTTTGGGTGGAGCAAATTTTGTGCAGGTGAGAGGACCTAGAAAAGGTTGAACCACCACACGTGAACTGTCGCCGCCGTCCGTCCGGTCGGCTCGGCTCGATCTCGGTTTCGGGTTCGGGTTTGGGCACGGTTCGTGACGTCACGAGGTGAGGTGGTTGGTTGGGCTTTATCTTTTTGGGCCAGAAACTGAAAGGGTGTACAGTAGGTAGAAATGCAGGACCAATACTCAAGAAGGGGGGTTGAATAGAGTATGCCACTTTTGCTAAAACTTGCAAAAGAAGTGGTTTCAAAAGATTTTGTGAAGAATAAGTGTAGTTCAAGGCCTTGAACTGAGTTTCAAGTCCTTGGAATGAAAAAAGTTAAGTATAAAGAGAAGAAGTATATTTCAAGGCCTTGAATTGAGTTTCAAACCCTTGAAATGAAACTGTTTGAAAGCTGCAAGTAAACTAAGTATTAAACTGTAAAGTAAATGCAAGAGACACAAGATATATAGAGTTCACTCCACTTGGACCTACGTCTCTACCTCAGTGATCTTCTCCCTGCAAGATTTTCAACTCAATTCTTATTAATTCACAGCTAAGCCATAGATCTCAAGCACATAGAGATACCTTACTCTGTAATAGCTTGTGGTTCTCACTAACCTATCTAGTCCCTTCTCTAGCTATCTGACTAACTAAAAAAAATTTATTTTTCACTTTGAACAATCCTTGAGAACGAGAACTAGAAGTGAAAACAAGAAGATATACAAATGAAGTTCAGAACACAAGAACACAGAAAATGAAACTGTTGTATGAGTGCAGTGTTCTTATGAGAATTGGATTGAGAATTTGATCTACTTATTTGTTGCTTGGCAATCCTTGAATGTGTTTGAGTGTCTCTTTTTTTCCCGTTGATTTGTGTCTACAAATGCTTCAAACTGAGCTCCTTTTATACAGCTCAATTGACTTCCAGATCTCCCAGATTTTCAGCAACAACCTTCCTATTTTGTAGGCAACAACTTTGACTTCTATAAAACCTTCTCCAACGGGTAGTTAATCAGTATCTTCAATGATAATTATTTGATTTTGTGTAGACATAAGTTGGGAAGCTTCCAAACACATCAAAATGATCACAGAATCAAACCATTACTCAGTTTCCCTTCCTGCATCATACATGTTAGGAAACATATCCTGTAAATTAGGAAACAAACTTTCCCTGCAAAGCTAAGTCAAACAGATGGATTAGATAGTGTTAACATGTAATAATGCTTTACTTCCATCATCAAGTAACAATAAGTTAAGCACATGGGTTTATGAGTTCAATCAAGATCACAAACTCCCCCTAAGTATATGCAGTTGAAGCTCAGTCAGTTTCAAGGCTTTGAAAGTTGTTTCAAGGCCTTGAAATAGACTAGCTATTTCAAGTCTTTGAAACTAATGAAACTGAATTGATATTACAGAAACTAACTAATATCTGAATGTCCAACCCGAGACAGTTTCAACCTGACCCAACAGTTGTGACTTCTCTAACACTTGTAACTGCTACTAACAGACACAAACGGTTACGTAACTGCCGTTTTTCTTCCCATAAATAAAGTCTTCCTCTCTCAGTTTTTGCTATCCGAACTCGACAGCAATTCTCTCACTTACTAACAGATTTCTCTCAAAACAAAGTTCTGTTCGCCGGTACTGCGGATTGTGATTCCGTCTGTAGTACGATAAGACTTTCATCCTGGGGAGTAATTTTTACGTGTTTATACTTAATTAAAAGGAAGCACCATCACTGTGGGGGAAAATATTACTTCACGGAGATCGTTCATGAACAACGAGACAGTCTCTAATCCAACTTCAGCATTCCGCAGATTAACTATTTGTAAGTTTTACCATTTCTGTATTTTTCATCTTTCGGTTTTATTTCGTTTCAGATTCTAGTTAATACACCTTATCTCTTTCCAACACACTTTCACATATTGTCACACTTAGCCCCCAAATCGTTAAATGTGTAAATAAAAGTACGAAATGGTGGGCATTTTGTAATTAGGATGGGTCTGTCTAGTGTAAGTCCTCGGGGTGGGGTGCAAATAAAATAGTTGTGGTCCCCCCCCCCCACCCCACTAAAAGAAAAAAACACAGAATTTGATGGGGAAGTGACCGGTTCTAGCAGGTCACCACCCCCAGTGGATAAAAAATGTTGAATCGGATAAAAATGCAAAGAAACGGATTTATAAATCATCAGAAGTTTACAACAGCAGATAAACACTCATAGAACCAGATAACACACTAAAACATCAGACAAAAGGGACCAAATAACGGATAAAAATGTCAAGGTACTTACCAAAAAAATGCAAAAATTTAATATAATCCTTGAGTAAATCAAACTCAGTCATCACCAACTCCCCGAAAGAGTATTGGTCACTCCTTCCCTCAGACTAGTTGTAGTTAATGTTGGAAATCATTGTTTGTTATGTTGATTGAGATAGGGCTTGCGGTTGCGATTGGCTGACATCTTGATCCGAAACACCAACTGGAGTATTTGGGCATGTACTTCGATTGTCTCTATATTCTTGACATCTCCGACACTTCTTTCGAATATTTTTGAAGCTCCCTTTGGGCTTTGTATCCCCTTTGTATGGAGGCCTTATGTGAGAATACTCTTGCGAGTTGACATTAACCACAAGCTCTTCATTTTCTTGCTTCAAAATAATGTTCTCGAGATTTCCTATCATCAAGTCAACATGTTCTCACCAACAGTCGTAAGTCTCTTGTGATGTTCCACCCAAGTCACTAATCAACTCCATTCTTACCTTCATGCAATCCCAACTAAATGCATGGGTTTATGGATCGTCATGTCTTGTTTTCGGGTGCTTCATAGCGGAATTCATGTAGAAGTCACTATCCGTCTTTTTCCATCGTTTCGATAACAATATTTCCGGAATTAATTGAACTCCATTATGAAAGAGCACAAAAATAATGTAGCCACAAACCATCGGTGATGACTCAAAAATCATGCGTAAATAATAGAGCATGCTATTATCTCGTTGAGAGAGAATGGCGCGATGACATAACAAAATTCAAGCCACTGAGATATTTCATTTGAAATTTCAGATAGAAATATTAAATACTGAGAAAAATAAACTAGTACTGGAAAGAACTGCTCAGTAAACAAAGGACATCAGATATTTGAACTGCAGTTCTAAAAAAATCTAAAACAATAAGATAAAATTTAAAGCGACAATAACAGATAGTGTATTGTATGAACTTACTAGAGATGCCCTTTGTTTCTCCCTTGTGACATAATTGCATCCATATCACATTCAGGTAGTTGTTGAATACCAATAGATTTGTAGTGTTTTACCTTCATTTCATGCTCCTTGAACTTTGCATACACGATCGTAGTGTAGAACATGGCTGCATACGAAAATTCTTGAATTTATTTGTTACGGCTCAAGGTCTGATAATGAGCATAACACGCGAAATTTAATGTTATACCACCAAAAATTAACAAGATAAACATAGTTAACATTGATTTACTGCAGACAAATGTTCACACAGGTTAAAGGCAGATATTAGTCTCAAACATTTGGTTAACTTGCAAGAGAAAACAGATAAATGTGTAAACATTATTGAGAATCTCTAAACTTTATAATTTCAATATGAAATATTATAATTATTCCCACTTTGGAGAAGCTCATTTTTTTAAAATGTGTTATGATACAAATTGTACAACTTTAACAATGTATACTCATGTTAACTACATATTTTACACGATATGTTTGTCATAAGAAAGTCAAATTCAGTCAATCCCAACGAAGCTCAATCTTAAACCATAAACATGTCTAGTAACATGTTCTGTTTTCAAACTAGGAAGTGAAATGTTAAGCACCTGATCCGTAAATCATAATTGGATAAAACCTTAGAACACATAAACCCTAACCCTATCTGGATAAAAACTTAAAGCACCTAAACCCTTTCTGGATAAAATCCTAAAGCTCCTAGGGTTTACAACTTTCTTCAATGATTTGCAACATGTATTACACATTGTTTTGTCTATAGTGTTTATGTGTTGCACAACCTGCTTATCTATTCTATCCGTTTGTTTATGTGAGTGTAGGCAGCACCCAACAAGCCTCCATATGTGGGTAGTTTATTTGGGACGGATGTCGACTCCTAAAGAGGGGGGAACAAATATCTCTTGCCTGAAATAAGTATTTGGCACTTCTTGCCTGGTATAATACCATAATTGATTACGAAAATACTATTCCAGAGGTAGGGAGGTTACTCCTAGGAATCTTATCGGTGAATTATTTTACTTAGTTCTTACCTCTGCTTACCACATTATTGCTTTTCTTAAGTCTCGAGCTCAAGTATCTTCAACTCCAATCAGGCCTTATCATGCATCACCCAAGGTTACACCTTTACTACCCATCAGGCATGCTCATGGATCACCTAAGGTGGCAGCTTCTCCGCAGAAAAAAAAATGTCAGTCTAATAAAATTCCAAGACAAGTTAACAAGTAATGTTTTCACTCTTATGTTGTTGGGTTTTGAGGTAGGTAACGCATCAGAATAACAAAAATTTAATTCCTACTCAAAGCCCACCAAGGATCACAGAAAGAGACATTCATAACATGATGAAGGACATAGAAGATGTGTACCTTTTGGTTCGGGAGATCACACAAAGAATAATTTCCTCGTCTCTACGGTTGATCCACATATAGAGGTGAGATCTAGATCTTCCTTCTCCTGGTGCTAGCTTGGACCGGAGGAAGAGGGAATAAGGAATTAAGCAACAAGGAAACAAAGAGAGGATCGGCCTTGTCTTTGTGGCCGACGGGTAGGGCACACGAGCTAGGGGCTTCGGCCTCTAGTCTTGTATTGCTCTCTCTTTTTCTTTCTCTCCCACTCACTTATGCTATGAGCATTAGTTGTGGGAAGGAATCTAGAGCATCCTTTATATAGTCTAACAACTCTTTTTTAACTTACATAAAAGCCCTTCCTATACATGAACTTGGATTAGTCCCTTCAATGCAAATTAGTCCCACTAAGTTTGCAAGGTGTTGCAAAGTGATCCTTCAATTAATTAATCATATTAATTAATCCCAAATCTAGTTCAAATCTATTAGAAGTGTGATCCCATAGGTTTCTACTTAGTTGGTAGTAACTTATTACTAACATGGAGCGGTGTCTAGCAACACCTCCATGCAACCCAACTAATAGAAATAGTCAGTGATCCCGACAAAAATTTGTGCCCAATATCACATATTTCATTATCTCTTTGTCTCCATATCCGGATCGGACACGAAACACAATAGTCACACTCGTATATCCAATCCACAGTTTCTCGATCCTGGGAATATGCTTATACAAGCAGATAACACTAATATCTCCATATTGATTTATCTGAGTTTGGACAAACATTCAATAAGAACCATCCCTCGAGTGGCCATGGATATTTGCTCCCATTATGTGGGAGGGACAATCCTCTCTACATCACTACGATCTCTAAGCTTTCTTTCTATCAATGCTGATAGCTACCTTTATAGTTTCCCGGTTAAGGCACAACGTTGGATAGCATCAAAGCATGATATTTCATAACTAGAGTATCTAGTGACTTCAATTCTAAGGACTACAATATTATTATCACTACGAGAAGGGATTGTGACTTTTACATAATCTAATGTATCCTTCTCGTCGTTGGGTCAATCCAGTATGCCATTACTCCCAATGCATACCCATATGTTAGACTTGATATCTCCATATCAATCTACACACATACTAGTCTATATTTGATCGTCCTATCAACCAATATAATGGACTAGGGATATTTAAGATAAACAACACATTGTATCTAACGAATTAATTATATTAAATATCACAATAATTAATAAATGAATATTCTAGCCTTTACACCATTCATACTAAAATAGATTTCCTCTAGGGCACCTATTCCAACAGTCTCCCACTTGCATTAGAGCCAATGTGGTGCATCTCGTATGCCTATAGATCCAGTGTGTCCTTCATGCTTACGTTGCGCAAGCGGCTTTGTGAGCGAATCATAAATATTGTCATCCGTTGGAATCTTGCACATCTTCACATCTCCTTGATCGATCATATTACCAATAAGATGGAATCTCCTAAGTACATGCTTTGATTTTTGGTGTGATCTTGGTTCCTTGGCTTGTGTGATTGCCCCAGATTTGTCACAATACAACTTCATGGGATCCACGATGCTAGGAACCACACCGAGCTCAGTGATAAACTTCTTTATCCAAACTGCCTCCTTTGCTGCTCCTGCAGCAGCAACGTACTCAGCTTCAGTTGTAGAATCAGCAGCTGTCCCTTGCTTGGAACTCTTCCATCTCACAAATCCTCCATTCAAGCAAAACACGTATCAAGACTATGATGTGTAATCATCTTTTTCGGTTTGGAAGTTTGCATGAGTGTCACCAATTACACTCAACTCTTCCTTGCCTCCAAATATCAAGAACGCATTCTTAGTTCTTCTCAAGTACTTTAGGATGTTCTTGAAGGAAATCCGGTGACTCTCACCCGGATTGGACTGGTATCTACTTACCATACATAATGTGTATGATACGTCTAGTCTAGTACACAACATGGCGTACATGATGGATCCTATGGCTAAAGCATAAGGTATTCTACTCATGCAGCCCTTCTCAATCTCATTGGAAGGACAAACATTCTCAATCTCATGGGAAGGACAGTCATTCTTAGAGAGATTGACTCCATGAGACATTGGCAAGAATTCCTTCTTGGAATCTTGCATGTTGAACCTCTTCAACACCTTGTCTATATATGTACTTTGACTTAGTCCTAGCAGCTTTCGAGATCTACCCCTATAGATCTTTATACCAAGTATATAAGCTGCATCTCCTATGTCTTTCATTGTGAAAAACTTCTCTAGCCAATCTTTAAAAGATTTCAAAGTAGGAATGTCGTTTCCAATGAGTAGTATGTCATCCACATACAAAACCAGAAACACTACAAAGCTCCCACTAACCTTCTTGTAAACACAGGGCTCATCTTCGTTCTTGATGAAGCCAAACTCTTTGACTTATTGGACTTCTCTGGATCCTCAAAACCCTTAGTTTGTGTCATATACACATCCTCGAGAAGGTTCCCATAAAAGAATGTTGTTTTGACATCCATTTGCCAAATCTCGTAGTCATAGTATGCTGCAATAGCAAGCATGATTCAAATGGATTTAGTCATGGAGACTGGTGAAAAGGTCTCATCATAGTCAATACCATGAATCTTTCTATACCCTTTAGCTACCAACCGACCTTTGTAGGAAACTACCTTGCCATCCATGTCGGTCTTCTTCTTGAAGAACCATTTTCATCCTATGTGCCGAGCCCCTTTAGGTGGTTCCACCAAAGTCCATACTTTGTTGGTGTACATGGAATCCATTTCGGATCTCATGGCTTCTAGCCACTTCTTGGAGTCAAGGCCTCTCACGACCTCCCCGTAGGTTGCAGGGTCATCATCCATGAGTGGTATGTCATCGGGCTCAGTCACGAGAAGTTCGTACCTCTCTGGCTCATGACGTACCCTTCCTGACCTACGGAGTTCCTGTCTCACCTCAACAAGTTTTCCCACAACCACTTGCAGTTCTTGTTCATGTTCCATTATCGGTTCAGTGTTTTGTGGTTCTTGAATTTCTTCATGTTCTACGGTCGTCCAACTTGCTTCTTTAGAGACTAGCTCTCTATCTTGAAACACGCCAGTCCGAGCTACAAACACTTTTGTTCTCGGTTGGATTGTAGAAATAATATCCTTTCGTTTCCTTATGATATCCCACAAACTTACACTTATCCGCTTTGGCCCCAAGCTTGTCTGTTTGTAAACGTTTTACTTAGACATTGCAGCCCCAAATCTTCATAAACGACACTATGGGACGCTTCCCAGTCCATGACTGATTTGGTTGGAACACGGTTAATGGTAAAAGTTGAAGTCAATAGAGCATGTCTCCAAAATGATATTGGAAGATCCGTTTGACACATCATAGTTCGCACCATATCCAATAGTGTGCGATTCCTCCTCTCGAATACGCCATTCCTTTGTGGCGTCCCGGGTGGAGTTATCTGGAATACTATACCACACTCTCTAAGATATTCGTCAAACTCTTGGCTCAAGTATTCTCCTCCACGATCCGATCGCAAAGCCTTAATACTCTTACCAAGTTGCTTCTCTACTTCATTCTTGAATTCCTTGAATAATTCAAAAGATTTGGATTTGTCCTTCATAAGGTAAACAAATCCATATCTACTAAAATCATCAGTGAACGTAATGAAGTAGGTGTAACCACCTCTGGCAGGCGTGGAAAACGACCCACATACATCGGTATGTATGAGTGCTAGTAACTCACTAGTCCTCTCACCTTTCTTAAAAGGGGACTTTGTCATTTTTCCTAATAAACAAGATTCGCATGTCTCAGATGATTCCAAATCAAATGAGTCAAGAAGTCCATCCTTATGGAGTTTAGATTTGTGTTTCTCATTTATATGGACAGTGCCACAGATATGTGAGATTTATGTCATTAATTTTAATCATTTTAGTATTTATGTTATAGATGGAATTATCTAGATCAAGGATATATAATCCATTAGATAAATGTGCACTACAATAGTGTATATTATCAAAATAAATGGGGCAACACTTGTCCTTTATTTAAATAGAAAAATCCTTCTCGTCCAAACAAGAAACGGAAATAATGTTTCTGCTCATAGCAGGCACATAATAGCAATTGTCTAATTCTTAAATAAGTCCAGAAGGCAAAGATAGTTCGTAAACGCCTATAGCTAATGCAGCAACTCTTGCTCCATTCCCAACGCGTAGATCTATCTCTCCTTTAGCCAATCTTCTACTTCTTTTCAAATCCTGCACATTTCGACAAATGTGAGATCCGCATCCAGTATCCAATACCCAAGATGAAGAAATAGATAGATTGACGTCTATAACAAAAATACCTGGTGGTTGTGGAATCACTATTCCAAGCGTCTTATCCTCCAGATACTTGGGGCAATTCCTCTTCCAGTGACCCGGTTGGCTACAATAGTGACAATCACCTTTAGCCATGCCCCCACTAGGATTTAGAGCTTCCTTGAATTTTGAAACTTTCTTGCGCTTTCCTTTAGAAGTAGAGGCAACATCCTTGCCCTTCCTTTTATTCACCATCATTATGGCTTTTCCCTTGCCTTTGTTGATGCTCTGTTCAGCTGTCTTTAGCATGTTCATCAAGTCTGGCAGAGTCAGACTGATCTCATTCATTTTATAGTTCATGGTGAACTGGTCATAACTGTCAGGAAACGATTGCAAGACAAGATCAGTAGCCAACTCTTGTCCTAGTGGGAATCCCAGGCTCGTGAGGTTCTCAATGTACCCGATCTGAGTACATGAGGCACAACTGGATTCCCTTCTACAAGACTACTCTTGAACAATGCTTTGGACACCTCATATCGCTCACACCTTTCCTTTTCCTGAAACAACTGTTTCAAGTGTATGATCATATCATAGGCCTCCATGTTCTCGTGTTGCTTCTGAAGCTCAGAGGTCAAGGTGCACAGCATGAGGCAAGTCACGTCATTAGAATAATCTATATGTTTTTAACGTGCCGTAACATCAGCTAGAACGGACTCATCTTGGGGTGGGTCTGGTAGAGTGTCCAAGACGTACATCTTCTTTTCTTTCTTAACGAAAATCCTTAAGTTTCTGTACCAATCAAGTAAGTTTATTCCAGACAGTTTATCCTTCTCAAGGACAGATCGCAGGGATGAAGTCGATGCGTGATTGTTTTCCATTTGGAATTCTACAAAACGAGAAATATGCAAGATTAGTATTTTGAACGTTTTAACTATATTCAACAATGCATAGTTTATGAAATATAGCTCCCACTATTTTTCTCGGATTAATAGCCCTCACCATTAATGCGGAAAATATCTCACATATTTTTTAGTGAGTCCAAGATCCATATTTCACTTCTTCTTGAGCTTGCTTTGGCAAGTCACCCAAGAATTGGTTATTTTGGTAGGAACCATTCCAATTGCATCCCATGCAACTCTTGGTCCAATTAGGCGAATAACCAATTATTCTTTATCCTTTAGATAACTCCTAATTGCCATGCCTCTAGGCTCATCAATCCAATTGATCACACCTAGTTGCGTCCAGCCTCTTGCTTCAAAAATCACACATTACAGGCTTGTGTCGCCGCAACACACCAAGGTGAATTAAAATCGCCTTGCTTTAGCAAGCCCGAATTTAATAGACCTTGATCATGAAGGGTGTTTAGGCAAGAGAAGGCAAAACGCAATATTCTATTTGAGGGATTTAATAGTCATTATTTGTTTGGTTGATCCTATCAACATGATCTATTTATTTGGATTGGGCAATCCACAATATAAGGTCAACTTTATTTATTATTATCTTGTTAACGTTTTGCATGCATCATCCATACATCAAAATAAATAACAAGACATAAATAATAAACATCCACATAAGAAAAATAATGTGGCATGGATATGGCCCCAAGACTAAGATATTACCAAGCCAATGATGATATCTATATGACCTAAAGGGAAAAGCCCATCTACATGTGCTCCACCATAGCCGCACGCCTAGGGTAGGGAGTCTTCATCGTCTTTTGGCTTCTTGGTTCTTCGGTCTTCTTCTCCATGTTCTTGGCTATCATCTAAACATTTCTAATTCTAGTCTAACATCTAGAATAAATAAATAAATAAAGCCTCACATGTTGAGGAAGATGATCAGCTCGCAGGCCGTAAAATTAACTAACTATTACATTAATTTGATCAGCTCGCAGGCCGTAAACCAAACCACAAAACACAAAACACAAAACATCCACAACCTAGGCCATATCCATCCACCATACAACAAAGCACATAATACAGTTAAAACCAATTTTTAACATGTTTGTTCAATTTTAGTTGAAATTGGATAATTAGGGTTACAACGGTCCAAGGGGTCCAACATAAGTCTAGGCCAAACCCCAAGGGGCCGCCGCACGCCACCTTGGGTCGGCCTAGGCCGGCTGCCCCTAGTGACCCACGGCCTTTCTTGGCGCGCAAGGAAGAGGAGGGGCAGACAATTAGGGTTTCGGCCCTAGTATCCTTCCCCTTCCTTCCTTGTTGCCCAATCTTGGTTGTTTCCGTATAATTGTTTCCGTAATTGAAAAACCCCTTTTACAATTATGTGCCCATGAACCCTAAATTTCAAGAACCCAATTATTCTCATCCTATGTGATCAAACTCATCAATTTACACATCCAATGTTAAATTAGATCTTGTTTATATTGAATCAAATTCAATTTTGCATCTACTATGCCAATTAATTTCAGTTTTCGAGTAATATGAATATAACGGTGTTTAAACTGAAATCGTAACACATAAACGACCTGTGGCTCTGATACCACTTTTGGGTTTTGACATAGGTAACGCAGCGGAATAACAAAAATTTAATTCCTACTCAAAGCCCGCCAAGGATCACAGGAAGAGACATTCATAACATGATGAAGGACATAGAAGATGTGTACTTTTTGGTTGGGGAGATCACACGAAGAATAATGTCCTCGTATCTACGGTTTATCCACATCTAGAGGTGATATCTAGATCTTCCTTCTCCTTTTTCAAGCTAGGACCGGAGGAAGAGGGAAGAAGGAATCAAGCAACGAGGAAACAAAGAGAGGATCGGCCGGGCAAGGGCCTTCGGCCTCTAGTCTTGTCCTGCTCTCTCTTTTGCTTTCTCTCCCACTCACTTATGTTATGAGCATTAAATGAGGGAAGGAAGCTAGAGCATCCTTTATATAGTCCAACAACTCTTTGTTAACTTACATAAAGGCCCTTCCTAGTTCTACATGAACTTGGATTAGTCCCTTCCTTGCAAATTAGTCCCACTAAGTTTGCAAGGTGTTACAAAGTGATCCTTCAATTAATTAATTATATTAATTAATCCCAAATCTAGTTCAAATCTATTAGACGTGTGACCCCATAGGTTTCTAATTAGTTGGTAGTAACTTATTACTAACATGGAGCGGTGTCTGGCAACACATCCATGCAACCCAACTAATAGAAATAGTCAGTGATCCCGACAAAACTTTTTGCCCAATATCACATATTGCATTATCCATTTGTCTCCATATCCGGATTGGACAGGAGACATAATAGTCACACTCATATATCCAATCCATAGTTTCTCGATCCTTAGAATATGCTTATACAAGCAGATAACATTAATATCTCCATATTGATTTATCTGAGTCTAGCCAGACAGTCAATAAGCACCATCCCTCGAGTGGCCATGGATATTTGCTCCATTATGTGGGAGGGACAAATCCTCTCTACATCACTACGATCTCTAAGCTTTCTTCCTATTAATGCTGATAGGTACCTTTATAGTTGCCCAGTTAAGGCAAAACGTTGGATAGCATCAAAGCATGATATTTTACAACTAGAGTATCTAGTGACTTCAAGTCTAAGGACTGCAATATTATTAGCACTACGAGAAGCGATTGTGACTTTGACATAATCTAATGTATCCTTCTCGTCGTTGGGTCAATCCAGTATGCCATTACTCCTAATGCATACTCATGTGTTAGACTTGATATCTCCATATCAATCTACACACATACTAGTCTATATTTGATCTTCCTATTAACCAATATAATGGACTAGGGATATTTAAGAACAATACGTTGTATCTAAGGACTTCATTATATTAAATATCACAATAATTAATAAATGAATATTCTAGCCATTACACCATTCATACTAAAATAGATTGCCTCTAGGGAACCTATTCCAACATATGTTTCATTCTTTCCTTTTTAAGTTTATATCTATATGTCCAGTAAAATCTTCTGCTTTGTCTAGCTATTATTGTGGAGCATTTGTGTGCTTTTACATGGCACATCTAAGAGTACATCCCCCTCCCCCGAACCTGAAAGGAAGATAAAGATCAATGCAGGTTTCATTACAATATGGGTTCCCAATTTCATTGGTCGTTCCACGTACAACGACCTCAAGGAAGTCCTTCTTGAAGATATTAACAACTTTAAAGCTCAGAGAAACAATGAGGATGTTTTCGACAAGAAGAATAATAAGATACCTACTGTCTTTTCAGCTTATGAGGGTCATTAGCTTTGAGCAGGGCGCTCCATTTTGATCTCTCCGTAGTTTTGTGTTTTTTTTTTTTTAAATAATTGACCGATTTTTTGTTGGATAATGTAGGTGGTTAATCTTATTGTGGTTGTAATGTTGAATGTGGTTTCAAAAAACTTAACTTGTATGGTTTTTGTTTAGATGTTTGACAATATTATATGCCTGTTTATAATTAATGTTTATTGGCCTAATACTTTTATCTGTTATTTTGTCATGTCAGTTTATCACTCCTAACCACATGCATTGCTTCATTGCCTGTATTAATCAGCTCATACTTGATCTTTGGTTTCAGAGTAGTTAAACCTGTCATTATGGACACTTTACTCCCGATTTATGTCCAACAACCAACCACCCATTCACTTCTTCTACTTATACACCAACCCACTCTTGCACAATCAGATATGCCATTTACACCTCCTTTCCATCATTATTTCCCCCTCCAAATATCCACAACTGCTTATTAACACCTTTTCACATATCTCCTTCCACTCCTCCTCTTACCAATTCCGTCATAACACCGAGTCTCGACCTATATATTGTAACTGTGGAAGGATACGAGTGATGAGAACAGCAGGTTCTTACTAAAAGAACCCATGCAGAGATTTCTTCTGGTGCCCACTATCTCAGGAGTCTCAATGCGGCTACTTCGTATGGGCCAATGAAGAACCTCCATACTTTTTGCGAGGAAACAATGCAAGGATGGTCCACAATTATTGCAACAACGAGACAAATGAAATATAAAAATGAAGAAAGGCTAAAGAGTTAAAGCATAGCACACAAATGCATCACCGTTCTTTCATTTGCGTTTCTTTCGCAATGCTTGTTATTTTTTTAAGGTGAAACGACCGTCTCAAGGTGTGCTTGTTTCCATTTCTAATGTATCACATATTCTGTATCTTTTTTTTAAGCTTTGGTGCTTGCAAATCTGCTGTAATAGCTCAATTATTGAGAATTGTTAACGTTTCTATCTGATTCATTTCAGTTTTGTCCATTTCACTTCATTTTTGTCACTTTTTAATTATTTTTATCTTTAGCTTTATCTTAAACTATACAGTTTTATCCATTTTATTTACATTTCTATCCAAGTTTCTGATGATGGCGCCCTGGGGCCCATTTTTTGTCTATTTGATGGTAAAACCGTAATTACCGGCTAAAACCGGCCAAACCGGTTTATTTTTCGTGGGGCCAGGACGTACTATAGCAGTTCCAAATTAGGATTATTTATTAAGAAATTAAACCAAAACTGAGTCAGAATTGCAGTGTAGCCGCTTTACCTAGTCGATAGGCTCTGGCATGGCCTTCCACTTCCATAAAGGAATTGGACCTTGTCGGCAGTGACCAAGGACCAAGAAAGTAGCAAATTGAGGTTTTGTGTGTTTGTTAAAACTCATCCGAGGGTATATTAGGGGGGTTTGGTCCAGAGAGACTTGTGAGCGAGCAATTGAAGAAAAACGATGACTTAAGTGGTGAGACAGAGAAGTTCGTGTTTGGGTGGAGAAATTCAAGGAAAATCGGAGAAGATGAGTGAAGAGAATGACCGTTATTAGGGCCTACACTACAGTGAATATTGAAAGAAAAAGATAACATGGAGCTTCTTCTTCTTCATCTTCCTCTAATGTGTTCTTCTTTTCTCAATAATTCATTTTTTATTTGTTTGATTTCTTTATTGACCGAGATTAAAAAAGTTTCAATCATTCTGTTATTTTTATTGACCCAAAAAACAATGTGTGGTAAGTATTACAATACACCAAGAGTGGAGGTTATACTGAAAAATGAAAACTACAGAGGGTTTATGGACATAAAGTGTATATTCCGTATTTCCGTGTATGTTTAGTGTGAACGACTCAATTATTTTTATACTCGCCCTTTGTTCACTGGTAAAAAAAGGATTTATCATACCGTACTGGTGTGTATACTTCATTATTGTAGTGATGTTTTTATCTTTCCCAGTCCGCCTGAAATCAACGAAAAGTGCAAGATGAAAATGAGGTTTCAATGCTTAGAGACCTCATGCAAGAAGAGTTTTCAATAGAATGACATTTTCAAATCTTTTATCAAAAATTTGGTATTTATAGTGTAAAATATGGGTATGGGGGTGAGGGGGGGGAGGGGGGAGGGGTGTTGGTGAAATGAACTATATTCTTTTATGTTGTGGTTGTCATGCATTGAAATCTCATTTCCATTGTTGAAATAGAAGAAGAGACGAATATTATTAATCAACTTAATTAACAACATTATAAATGGGCCTTTATATAGACAACACGTTCTCAATGTTTTAAATGGAGTTTCTAGTATTGCTAACGTTAATCATACAGTGATTGCCTTCATCCCAAAGTTGAAGCAAACAAGAACTCATGTCGACTTTCGTCCTATTAGTTTGTTCACGGTGATATATAATTTGGTTACCAAGACACTGGCGAATCGTCTCAAAGATATTTTTCCGAGCTTGATTTCGGAAACGCAAAGTGCTTTTGTCCCGGGACGAATTATCACGGACGATGCCCTCACGGCGTTTGAACTTCTTCATACTATGCAACACCGAATCAAAGGCATAAAGGGCTACCTAGCTTTGAAGACCGATATGAGCAAGGCCTACGATAAATTCGAGTGGAGCTATCTCAAGGCTTTGTTGACGAAGCTTGGTTTTGGAAACGGATGGGTGTCCTTGGTGATTGATTGCGTGTCAACGGCAACGTTTTCCATTACCATTAAAGGTCGGCCTATGGGGCACATCATTCCCACCCGAGGTATTCGGCAAGGATGCCCTCTCTCGCCGTACCTCTTCCTTTTCTGTGGAGAATTTCTTTCATGTGCACTCTCGGGTCTCACAAGGGATGGAGTTCTTTCCGGTTTAGCCGCTTCAAGAGGAGGACCGGTGATTTCTCATCTTTTTTTTCGCGGATGACAGTATCCTTTTCATGAAAGCAACTTCATAAGAGTTTAATACTTTGAGGAATTCGCTTCAACTCTATGAGAAGACGACGGGTCAAAAAGTGAATCTTCAAAAGTCCTCCATTGTTTTTTAGCCAATTTGAGTAGAAGCCGTCAAGAAGAGCTTAGTGCCTTGATGGGGGTTAAACGTGAAGCTTTGCATTATCGATATCTTGGGCTCCCCGCGCACATTGGTGAGATGAAGACTTCAAAGTTCCAAGGGTTCATCGAACGAATTGACAGTAAACTTAAAAGTTGGAAGGAAAAGTATTTTTCGTTTGTCGGGAAGGAAACACTTATCAAAACGGTTATCCAGTCTATTCTTAGCTACTCGATGAGTGGTTTTCTCCTTCCGAATGGGGTCCTCCAAAAAATTGACTCTCTTATTTCTAATTTTTGGTGGGGAGGAAAAACTGATAAACGTCCAATGTTTTGGATGTCTAAGAGGAGACTACAACTTCCACGGTCTCAAGGTAATTTACACCTAAGAGATTTGACAAACTTTAATCTCGCTCTACTAGCAAGGAAGGTTTGGAGATTCCTCTACAACCCAAACTCTTTGGTAGCGAGAGTTTTTCGAGCCAAATACTTCTCCAACACGGGGTTGTTATGTGCGAAGCTGATGAAGGGTTGTTCCTTTGCTTGGAGAATTATTTTAGCGGGTAAGACTGTCATTATGAAGGATATTGGTTGGAGGATATGAAATGGTGAAAATCTAAAGGTCTTGGCGATCCTTGGCTTCCAAAGGAATGGACGTTTAAACCGATCACCCTGGCCGGCCCAAAACAGTGACCTTCAGGTTTCTCACCTTATTGACGATGAAAAGCGTTGCTGGAACATGGATACGCTCAAAACAGTGCTTTGGGACAAGGACATCGAAGAGATGCTAAATATTGGGATCCCGGAATTTCGTGAAGTAGACCAATTGATTTGGCATTATGAATCAAATGGTATATACTCGGTACGTTCCGGATACAGATTGCTTGAAACATTTGTATACAACTTTGGAAGTACCTCTAGTTTGCACAATTCAGACTGTTTGAAAACCCTATGGACCCTGAAGATCTCAAAAAGGATCATTTACCCTATAGGGCACGCTGTTAATAGATGCTTGCCAACAAGGGTGAATTCACGTAATAGAGGAGTTGATACACCTGGGACCTGTCCTATCTTCAACAAAGAAGATGAAGAAACTGAACTTCACATTTTTGGACGATGCCAGATAGCAGTATCTATGTGGAAGCTTCTTTTGTTAATTCGTGTGCCGGATACAGAAGCTTCTTTTCGAGTATGGTTTCTCAAGCCTTTGAATCTCTTGATAAAGAGAAAAGGGAGAAGTTATGTTGTGGAATATGGGTTATGTGGAATCACAGGAACCAAGTCGTCTTCCACCACAAGAAAAAATCAGTCGCGGATCTAATAGCTCAGGGGGAGGATTTGATTGCTGAGAATCGGGCTGTTTTGGAGACCAATCCAGTTACGGTTTCGAGGTCAGGCCCCCATCAACTAATCAAATGATGGGTCAAACCAATCCATGGGTGGTGTAAGGTCAATTTTGATGCGGCTCGGAGTAGAGATCACCGGCTGGCCGGAGCAAGAATAGTAGTGAAGATGATGGGGGCTCGCTCATTGCAGGGAAAGGTACTACACTCCCCTTTGGAATCTCGGCTAAAGAAGCGGAAGAAGGAGGCCCCTTGAAGCGGCTAAACTTATCACTGAACTAAATCTCAACCACGCCATTATCGAGACAGATGCGAAGGGAATTGCAGGTCTCTGGAATCGATTAAGGAAGCAAATGCTGTGGACTAGCACAGACCACAGAGAAGAGGAGGAATTAAATATCTCGGAAGGGGGTTGGAAGGTAAAACAGGCGCTAAATCTGTTGGGAAATAATCACCAATACCAACTTGTTTTCTCTCCTAGAGAAACAAATAAAACAGCTCACACAGTGGGTCAACAGGTGACAAAGACCAACAATGATGTAGATTTGTTTTTCATTTCTCCAAGCCGGCTTAGTGATGTACTGGATTTCGATTTAAGGGATGATGACCCTACCTATCACTAAATTTGATATTTTCCTAAAAAAAAGAGAACAATAAACCTAACGAGCCTAGACAGTACCATAACAGTCCTAACAAACTAGGAAACAAATAAATAATTAAGGCAAAATTGCACCGGAGGTACCCATATTTGGCAAAAACTGACAAGTGTGTACCCAAATTTCAAAATCGTACACCCCGGGTACCCAAATTTTCAAAATCGTGCACCAGAGGTACCCTTCCGTTAACTTTCCGTTAATATTGGACGGAAAACTATAAAAAGACTATTGTACCCCTTATTTTCACCTCCAACTTTTTTTAAAATACAAGTTTTACTAACAAATCTAAAAAAAACTTTAAAAATAATAAAATTTTAATTTAATAATTTGATATATGTAAGATATGCAATATATTCATCAAAATTACATATTTTTACACAATTTTAAGATATCAAAATATGTTTTTATCAACATATATCCGTCAATCTTAAAGTCTTTAACCTTTTTTAACAATTTTTCAAAAAAGTGGGAGGTGAAAATAAGGGTACAATAGTCTTGTTATAGTTTTCCGTCCAATATTAACGGAAAGTTAACGGAAGGGTACCTCCGGTGCACGATTTTGAAAGTTTGAGTACCCGTGGTGCACGATTTTGAAATTTGGGTATCTACTTGCCGGTTTTTGCAAAATATGGGTACCTCCGGTCTACTAATAACTCTAACATTCATTTTGAGGTTACTGTTCGTTCTGGTCTACCCCAATAGGACAGAAACCCCAAGAAAACTTTGTTTGCACAGTAAATCGGGGATAAAAACTTTGGGAGTCAAAAATTATTCTCTATCTCTTCTTACTATATAAAACGTTGAAGCATTCCTATAAAAATTTCCAAACTGCCCCCATAAAATTTCTAATTTTTTTATTCGTATTTAATCAATCTTTTTTGTAACGATATTCTCAAATCTCTAATTTCAAACGCGTTAGAGTGTTATCGTGGTGTGTAACTTAATTTTTCATTCTCTAATTTCAAACAAGTTGTAGTAGGATTAAAATGGTCTAATAAAAAATGAATATGAATCACACATAAATTAGTGATGACTCTGTCGGTCAGTTTTTGAAGACTTAATTTAACCTTGAACACGTGACATTTGCCAAAACACACATGAAATTTAGCCTTGTATAGAAGAACTTATACCGCTCTCACGCAAAGGTGAATTCGATTCTGCATACGCCGCAATATTTCTCTGGCTGTTTTGTGGACGTCGGGGCGGATCCAAGCAGAGTGGTCAATTATTGGAAAGCTGTTATGAACTATGGGCTGGTTTATTGGTGAATATCGATCACATCCATTTGTATATTGTTATTGGTCCAGTAGCCCACCCTATATAAGGAGGCTTATTGTTGCAGAATAATATCTCGCAATACTACTCTCCCTACATATTTGTCTCTTTATTTTCTCGTCTCTCTCGTCTTCTCGATTCTCAACACGTTATCAGCACGCTGCTCTAACAAGATATTAAAGATTCAGAATATAAGGTAAAACTTTTAGTTTTATTCGTACACAATAACTTACTGTATTATTGTGACAGAAAAAAACTCCCCGTGTGCCTTAAAAAAAATTATGCCGTCCAGTTCCATTAAAAGAAAAGAAGAGTAAGCTGCTAGTTAGGGTTTTTATACACTGCATGATAAAAACAGACCTACAAAGGGGTATGAAAACAATATTTGTTTTTACTTATTTGTCTACTTAGAAAGGTGATACATAGCTAAATTTTCCGAGCTATGACTAGGATTCTGCGTTGGTTTTAGTTCCACATGAACTTTTTTTCCTTTGATTTTACTTACTGTACTATGTCAGTTTAGATTTCTTTCTAAGATGCTACTCCATCTCGTTTTATTATTTAAATTCATTTGGTTTGTTTATATGGAGTTGGTATTTTTTATTGTCAGAAAAGAAATAAAAAGAAAATTACTAGCAATAGCAGACAAGTTTCACTCCAGTGGAGTTATTTTTTTGGTCTACAACAGTATTACAGGGAACTCCCCGAAAGAGGTACCCATAACCATCAATTTGTTAACCTGTTTATAGGTTAGCATAATTGCGTTTTATTTTTGTTTACTAGTTAATCTAAATTGGTTTAGAGCGAGTCTAAGTTGCGTATTAATCTCATGTTATTCTACACCAATAGTTGTGAATTACAAGAAAGTTTGACGTTAACCCGAAGTTACAATAATTTTATGAATTTATCACCTGAAGTCATAACTGCATCTCCTGGAGAGATGTCATATAATTCTTTTAACCTCCGAAAGAGGTCTCTAAATAGGCTTGCAAAGTCATGATCCATACCTGAAGTTATGGATGACATGGAATATTAATCGTAACCTGAAGTTGCGACAATTTTTTTTTATGACCTGAAGTCATATTTAGTTACATCTCTTGAAGAGATGTTCTACAATTTTCGTGTAAACCTCCCGAAGAGGTTATACTTTGTTAATTTACTTTATTTACTTTTATGCATTTATTTTTGCTATTTTTATTCTTATGTTCTCTCATTATGGATCAAAAACGAACCTCCTGAAGAGGATTCGTAATAGCCATCGATGTAAAATCTGGCCATGTCATATGTACCTTAAGTTACATATTACGTCATATCGTAACTTGAAGTTATGAATATTAGAACCTGAAGTTCTAAATATTTTAATAAAAGAATGTCATCTCTGATGTTGAGCTAATAGAATTCACTAGATGTACTCTTTTTCCTTAGTCATTGATTTTGTCCCACTGAGTTTTTCATGACAAGGTTTTAACGAGGCATCTAAGTGGTGGATATTCAAGGGGGAGTGTTAGGAAATATGGGTTGCGTTATTGGTGAATATCCAGCACATATTGTAAGCCCATTTATATATTGTTATTGGTCCATTAGCCCACCCTAATGCCTATATAAGGAGGCTTAGGGTTGCAGAATAATATATCTCAATACTACTCTCCCTACATATTTGTCTCTTTGTTTTCATGTCTCTCTCTTCTTATCGATTCTCAACAAAATCACAATTTTATCATCTATTTTTTCTACTAAAATTACTTTACCTCCCATTTAAATTAAGCTATAGTATCCACTATCTAAGTTTATCATCACTCACACCCACTGTGACAAAATTCTGGATATGCGTCTGAGCGATCCCTAAGATACATTGTGTGTGACAATTCTAGCTCCCTGATTGACGAGTGTGTAATGGCAAACACCGGAGTAGATTGCTCTCCGTCTGCTAGAATCTGTGCCCGCAGAATTTCCTACTCACAAGCATCATTCCCAACTCACGAGCACGAGTCCTCGTGAAGGTTGTGTGTTCCATGTCACACCGGAGTCAACTCTCCTATAAATCTATATGTCACTAGATAAACTAGTAGTCCCTCTCTTTCTCTCATCTCTCCAAATAAACAAAAATAAATAGATAATAAAATCTAAATTAACCTACACTACTCTACTTCTACGTTGGGTTGCCTCCCAACCAGAGTCTTATAATTTACGGTCGACGCCCTGACCATGTTAGCTCAAATCATGACTAAGGAGTTTTGCACGATGTGTCTCCTCCTTTCGTACATCGTTCTTGAATCTGATCATTATGTCATGTGCTCGAGCAATTGTTGGCTTGTTCTTAACTTGCGATGGATTGGGCTACAGAATCACAGGCAACCCAGGAATAGGATCCACTCGAACTTCTAAAAGCTTTATTATTGCAAGCTTATTCTTCCCTTTTCCCGGATGAAATGCTTTAGAAGACAAGTGAATCATCATGTGTCTTTATCGAGACCTCCTCGGTTTCTAAGTCCAGATTTTCCCACATTTTCTTCCAGAGTGGTCTCTGAAATATAAGTGGGACATCATGATCCTCCTTCATGTCTTCTATCACGAAATCCGTCGGATATACAAATTCACTCACTTTCACAAGAATATTCTCTATCACGCATGTCGCCCACTTAGTATATTGGTCTTCCAGTTGTTGACACATCTTAATCATTCCCAACATCGAAACAGTGATAACGTCATAAGACTAAAACTGCCTCCCAAATTGCAGAGCCCTCGTGTCTGAATACCACCCCTAAAACTACACGGTAAAATACACTACTTGGTTCTCACATCTTGGGGATTCGTCTCTGAATCGCCGTACTGCATGTATCAGTCAGTTACTATGGAGAGGAAATCTATGCTCTTCTTGCCCTATAACAAATCCTTCAGGATTTTTTTGTACTTAGGCATCTAGACAAGTTCCTCCACAAACAAAATGTTAATGTGTAACTTTCTGAAGATATATGTGAATCTACCATATAACAGGTAATCCCAATCTCCCTTTATTACATGTGGATAAAGAATTTGCGGCTCACAATAAATCGAATTTAGAGTTTCCTTTGGTTATGTCTTCTTAGCCGTGTTTTTGCTTGGGGACTCCGAGATTCGATATTCAACAGGTCTTCAGCAATGCGTTCATCCAATCCCATATATTTACCATCATCGATCATGTCCACCTCCTTTGCATATTCTCTATATATAGATGTATAGAAGTAATGAAGCATCTTAAACCGCGGTTCTCCATGGTTCGGGCATCTACTCAAAATTTGGTTCAATTTTCTCCATTTATCTCCCAAGAAGTCGCATCAACGTAGTTGGATCAAATTATCTCTACCGCGAGGATTACTTTCCCGGTGTCGAGATAATCGCCGATGATCATGATGAAGACATTGATCTAGGAGAACATAATGAAATTGATCTCAATCCAACGTTTTCTATTCACTGATACCTCTTACAATGTTCACCCAAATAGATGACCAACAGTGTGGGTGGCTCATCGCTAAACAAATTGAGGGTATTGAAATGGGAGGCACCCACTTGACTGCAAAAAGGGAGAAAAAAAGGTTGAAACGTGCTCAATAGAGTATAGGTTTTTACGTGCGACCAATTGCACAATATGAGTATGAAGTCCGTGGTAATGACCTGGAAACTCATCTAGTGAACTTCCATCTATGATATTTCCTTGTAACCTGCACGTGCGGCGAATATCAACAGATGTGGTTCCGTGTGTACATGGGTGTGCTTGTGCATCAGAACTCAGGAGACTTGGCCATTACAAAGTCAAGCACGATTTTAAGGTCATGTACGATCACACCAGCGCGTTATATTCACTGGAATACTACACAAAGGCCTATGCTGCGACAATTCACACTCCTCCCAACCCAGCAAGGTGGGACATAACCGACATACCTCCACACATAAGAAGATGCCACCCACTTCCACCGAAGAAAGTGGTGAAAGTTAGGAGGGACAAGGAGAAAAGGCACAAGCCAATCGTCGAAACCGTGCATGAAAAGAAGTGAGGGACGGGAACGTACGGATGTATTTATTGCCATGTAAAATCGCATACCAAAAAGAGTTGCCCTCATTTACGTCATTGACGTTGTTATACAATTCGTTGTTCGTTCTTTGTAATCTCAAGTTTGCAACTTCTTCCATGATTGCGCAATCACTATATCTTTTGTTTTTAACTTGCAGTTTGCAATTTACAGCAATTTACCACAATCAACACGTAGTTTACATTGTTAATATTAATGATATAATTATTTATTTAATTAGACAAATGTTAGATAAATAAATATATCAAAATTAATATAAATATTGATTTTTTTTACAAGATAACTAGTGGAATTTGATAAGACACGTATTTCAATTTTGGATACATTTTCTATGTCATCAACGCATAGAAAATGTATCCACATTATTACACTTGAAAACATGCAAAATTAGGTACAGCACAAGAGCTTGTACTAAATTTTGCCTCCGTCTCTTAATCTATCCCAGAAATCCATCTATAAAATGCACACATTCTCTACCACCGAACTCGTAACATCTACGATGGCAAAAAAAACCCTCAAAGAAAGAACGGGAAGAGAAGCCGGCAAAAGAAACGGAGGCAGCCATCGAAGTAGAAAGTCAAGACGCAGAGGGCACTAAGGAGGAAAGTGAAGGTGAAGACCCATATACAACTGCAAGTTCAGACCTAGATGAAGCTACCGATATGGTTGAATATAAAGACACTGAATCCGAAGAGGAGGAACAAGGCAGGAGATCCCCAGAAGTTGAAGACTCGTCCCGAGATGAGAAGCTCTCTCCTCCTTCTTCTGAAGAGGAGACTCTTTCAGAAGAAGAGGAGACGACGGAAAGAAAGAGAAAGAGATATGCAGCTGAAAGGGATACGAGTAGTTTCATTCCTTGGGTCTCAGATGATAAAAAACCAAAATTGTAATCATGCTTAATTTTTTCTGTTAATGAAATGGTTTTTTCTCCATTTTCCTTCAACGTTTTTTGTGTTTTTTGCAAAAAAATAAAAAATATTGTTTTTATGTCATACGAGCAATTGCTCGTCCCAGTATTCATAACTCGTGTCAGTCTTAGCATGGCAATATACTGAGACGGGCAGAACTCTCGTCCCAGTATATTGTTAAACTGAGACGAGCAATGAAAACTGGGACGGGCATAAACTGAGACGAGCTATATACTGGGACGAGCAAAAAATCTCACGTCCCAGTTGTTAAGAAGAGAGGAGAGAGAGATTGAAATGTAAACTGTGTCGTTTTGTGTTTTAAAAGAAGTGTTAATTAAGGGCATCTCCAACCCTATGGGGGGAGGGGGAGGGGGAAAAACGTATAAAAATACGGCTCATGTCCAACCTTATGGGGGGAAGGGGAAGGGGAAGGGGAGGGGGAGGGGTGACACGGTGATAACTTTTGCCTTGGGTGTGGGCATTTTCCCATGGACATGCCCACACCCAAGGCAAAATTTCTCCCCATAACACCCCCTCCCCCCACATGGTTGGAGACGAGTAGTAGTTTGGGAGAGGGAAAAGGGGAAATTGGTGGGCCCTTGGGGGAGGAGGAGGGGGAGGGAAGGGGAAAAAAATAATGGGTTGGAAATGTCCTAAGGGTACGTTTGGTTTTCTAGTATTAGCGGTGTAGATACTGCTTTCTGACATGACAGATCTTGGCCACGTGGCAGCCATCCAGCACACCATATTGTGCTCCATACACACAGGATCACCAGCCGAGCTGATCCATGTGGGGGCTGCGAGACAGAGCCCTCGCATACCACTGCACGGGACTTGTAGGGACTTAGTGGTTTGGAGGCTAGAGTAAGCCCTGTCGCGTGCGAGCCAAGCCCGCACACGACCTTTAGTAACTGTTTTGAGAGATCTATGGCACGAGCTCCCTAGACCCGGTCAATCCGGTCAAACCCGGTCAACCTCGTAACGGTTCCGGTATTCGCGCACCACGTGCTGTAACGGTTCCTATATACTCGGACGAACGTGCCGTTATGGTTAAGCTAATTAAGCCGCCATTAATGGGCGCATTAACCACACTACAACTGTCACGTTCTCCAGTATATATATATCGTTAACCTTTCCATACAAAGGAGAACACACTGCCATACGCGGAAGCTCTGCCAAACCTGTCTCTCTCTCAGACATTGCTACTGACTTACTCTCTCCCTACACACACCCCTACTCTTCCTGTGCGATCCTTGATCCACTACACACGGTGCACACGGAGGTCTCCCTGCCGGAATCTCTCGCGCACATTTTGGTGAACCCGACGTGAATGTCTCCGAGCAAGAGGGACAACAGCTGTTAGAAAAGATTCACCAACACGCTTGCGGAGAAAGCGAGGTGTCAATCTACAGAAAGGCTCAGAGATATGGCATTCATTGGCCAGGCATGTCAACAGCTGCAGCCCTGATACAAGGGAAGTGCGAAAGTTGCGCACTAATCAAAGACTCTCTACTCGTCGCCTTAACCGATGACGACACGGACTGGAGGAAGCCACTGTTCGATTTCCTCACCCAGGGCACCGTGCCCGAATCGAGAAAAGAAGCTGAAAAGTTGAAAAGGAAAGCGTCTCGATACGTGGTACAGGAAAACCTGCTTTGGCGAAGGGGTCACGAGGGCAACTTGCTGCGATGTCTAGACGGCAGAGAAGCACAAGAAGTCATGGACCTTTCTCATCAGGTGGAACACCAAGGAGGTGCGAAATTATGCAGACAGCTCCTCTCAATCGGATACTTCTGGCCCACAATGGAAGTCGATTGCCGCACCAAAGTGCGACGCTGCCAAGAATGCCAATTCAAAGGGAACCTAGTGCACGCTCCCGCCGTGGATTTACATGCATTAGGGACGCCGTGGCCGTTTCACACATGGGCTCTGGACTTCATCGGGCCTATCCGACCGACGTCGCATGGGAACCATTTCATTCTCACCGCAACCGAGCTGTTCACTAAGTGGGTGGAAGCAATACCACTAAAGACGGCAAATGCGCTGGCTGTGGTCAATTTCATCCAGGAAAGCATCGTATGCAGGTTCGGAATCCCAAACACCATTCTTTCAGATAACGGTACTCCTTTTGTTAATCGCCAGGTAGCTGCGAAATTAGCGGAGTACAATATCAGGCAGATATGTTCTACCCCTTACTACCCAAAGGGAAACGGACAAGCCGAAGCGACTAACAAGACGCTGTTGAGAATATTGAGCAAAATGGTCGCAGACGACCACAAGAAGTGGGCCGACTCTCTAAGCATAGCTCTGTGGGCCTACAGAACTTCTCCAAGGACACCCACAGGAGCCTCGCCATTTCTACTGTGTTATGGGGCCGAAGCTGTGGTACCTGCGGAAGTTAGAGTCAACTCGGCAAGGCTGGCCTTCCATGCACTCTATGAAAATCAACGCGATCATGACTTAATCTTGCTGGAAGAAAAGCGAGAACAAGCCAAAAGGACCAACAAACGGTACCAGGAAAGAATCGCTCGCGCCTACAACAAGACAGTTCAGCGAAGGGATTTCGCAGTCGGAGACTTGGTCTTGCGCGCATCTGATCACTGCATGCGAGAAGCAACTCACCCAAAGTTCGCAGCTAATTGGGAAGGACCCTTCGAAGTCACAGAAGTCTTCGATAGTGGCTACTGCAGCATATGAAGGTTGCACGGTACAACCTCAACTCCCAGCTCAATCAACATGCGTTGGATCAAGAAGTACTATCCCTGACTTCTCTCATTTCATACGTTTTATGATAACGTGCTTAATGTCTCATGTGGCTATGATTTACGCAATCTCCTCTCCCATATGAGAGGATTGTAATCCCATCTCTCCCGTATGAGAGCGTTATAATAAAAGAATTCTCCCAAATGAGAAGTTCATATTTCTAGCTGTTTATGTTGCTCTATTTGATTTGTTATTACTGTTAACAATGGTTTATTCGCTGCAATAGCAGCCAATGCAACGCGATCTTAAGTGATCATCTAAGCCTATCTCTTACGATAGCAGCCAATACAATGCGATCTTAAGTGATCATTTAAGCCTATCTCTTACGATAGCAACTAATGCAAACGCGATCTTAAGTGATCATATAAGCCTATCTCTACGATAGCAGCCAATGCAAACGCGATCTTAAGTGATCATCTAAGCCTATCTCTTACGATAGCAGCCAATGCAATGCGATCTTAAGTGATCATATAAGCCTATCTCTACGATAGCAGCCAATGCAAACGCGATCTTAAGTGATCATCTAAGCCTATCTCTTACGATAGCAGCCAATACAACGCGATCTTAAGTGATCATCTAAGCCTATCTCTTACGATAGCAACTAATGCAAACGCGATCTTAAGTGATCATATAAGCCTATCTCTTATGATAGCAGCCAATGCAATGCGATCTTAATTGATCATGTAAAGCCTATCTCTCACGATAGCAGCCAACGCAAATGCGATCTTAATTGATCATCTAAAGCCTATCTCTCGCGATAGCAGCTAACGCAAATGCGATCTTAATTGATCATCTGAAGCCTATCTCCTACGATAGCAGCCAACACAAATGCGATCTTAATTGATCATCTAAAGCCTATCTCTCACGATAGCAGCCAACACAAATGCGATCTTAATTGATCATCTAAAGCCTATCTCTCACGATGGCAGCCAACTCAAATGCGATCTTAATTGATCATGTAAAGCCTATCTCTTACGATAGCAGCCAAGCGCAAATGCGATCTCAATTGATCTTGTAAAGCCTATCTCTTACGATAGTAGCCAAACGCAAATGCGATCTCAATTGATCATCTAAGCCTATCTCTCAAGATAGCGGTCTATATAAATGCTTCTCAAGCCTATCTGTTACGATAGCAACTTATATGCAAAGTGATTTTAGTTGATCACCCAAGCCTCTGATACGATGGCAACGCATGCGCAAGATGATCTTACTGGATCTTCTAAAAGTCTATCTGTTGCGATAGCAATTTATGCGAGAAGCGATCTCAAGCAGTTCGCTAATAAAGCCTATCTTTTGTGATAGCAGTTCGCACCACTTAATGATCTTGATTGATCTGCTAAAGACTATCTGTTACGATGGCAATGTTCTGAACATAATCTTAAATGATTTGCAACGGCCAACAACAAGCCCATCTGCTATGATGGCACAACTGCGAAAAGTCTGATCTCGAACGATCTAGCAAAGCATCAGCAAGTTCATATATCGCAGATGCGAAACAATTACATAGCATTATGCAAGGCGAAATATGCCGAAACGCGTGCGAAATTGTATTCTGTTGTAAAGAGACAGCAGATAATACAGAAAGCTATTTATCATTACGAGTCAAATGACTTACAATTTATCTGTCTAGATAGCAGCTTACAAGCGAAAAGCTCGAATCTAACTACGCAGCCAACATGGCTTACAATACATTCGAAAAGTGGCTGGTAAGACGGCAAAGACACAGTACGGAAACCCGGACTGCAAAGGATGAGCCCACCGGTTTCAAACACCGGCTACGCAACGCCCAGATCTGCGGGTGAACATCTGTAGCAGAGGGGATCTTGCTCTAAGAGAGCCACATGAAGCCATACGCTCGAGATCCCGCTATCCGACAAGACCGTTGTCCGATATGCTCCCCATAACATTTGCCCAAGGAACCACCGGTTCCGGCGATCTACAGGCAAGCAGAAGCTCCAAAGGGCAAGGGCTCCTTGTAGACGGGGATGAACGCGACGGTTCGTCATCCCGAGCTCGCAAACGTGAAGGTGACGGATTCTTCTTCGGAGATGCTGAAGAAGAATTCCGCCGTTCATTACGAGACGGTAGCACGGTCACTTCGGCGCTGCACCTCGCCACGAGGCGGCCGGAAACATGACCTGCACACATAATACACGAAGAAATTTCTTCGAACACACATGAGATGTTATCTGCATCTTCTTTATGATGGTTATAAAGAGCAATAAGCCTCATAAAGTGGATCTTGGAAACTATTTCTATAGCACAAAGCGCAAACTCAGGATTCAAAACTTGAAGTTGCCATGAATCAACGAAAAACAAGCGTTGAAGCCAGCAGTCGTAAGGACTCACGGCAAAGCACATCTTTGGGATGAAAAACCCAAATAGCAAGGACAGGGTTTATATAGACCCTGTACAGACCCTTCGGTTGCCTAAGATGAGTCAGCAAAATTCAAAAAGAGGGTAAGTTCAATCACTTACGCCTTGAAAAGCGGTAACAATCAATTACCCTACTAAAGGCTACGACGATTCAGTTGCGTATCCTAATAAATGACGGATAGTCATGATTCGGATGGACTTCCCAACGGAAGCGTGCTTATCTGCCGAGAAATTAGCGCGAAAATCAAGCAGAGAATCAATTGCTGATGTCATAATTGGATATGCACAGAAATGTCCAATCAAATCCCGGAAAAGGGCAAAACGGGCAAATTCATTGTTCGTTGTTAAAAAAAAGGGGGAGAAACCCTAGCAACATTACATTAATGTTTCAAAACGTTACATTAATGTTTCAGCTATTTCCTTGCTATTTTTCAAGATTCAGAAAAATCAAAGCAAATTCTTGATTAAGGAGTCTTGGGGCGCGAACTGCTCGCTCAGCTTCTCCACCTGTTCCACTTCTTGCTTCAATTGCTCGCACCTGGCATTCATCTCATGATACAGCTTCAGAGCTTCATCAACCCTTTGCTTCTGCTGCTCCACCTTTTGCATCTCAGCTGCGAGATTCTGGTGACCGAGTTTCAAAGTTACAGCCGCGCGAATCAGCGTGACTCTGTCCTTAAGAAACTTAAAGCCCATTCTGCCTTGGACTTTGGTCACGAGGTTTTGGCACATGCCACATAGCAATTCAGCGCTCTGGACCGAAATGGTCGCAGGCATAGCCGCAGACAGCTGCTCCAGTATCCAGATGGCTTCAGTGAGGAACAACCTCCTGTCAAAAGGCCCGATCTCCAGAGATCTCACAAACGAGCGAGGGTACCTGAGACGCATTCGAACCACCCAGTCTACATCGATTTGCTTCAAACCTGAGGTGACGTCAAAGATAAGTTATGATGTCAAAACTCGCAAGCGAATAATGCGACGTGCGAACAGTAAGGTTCTACTTACCAGTTCCTTCCAGAATCTCATGAAGAGAAGGAATGCGCGCTGCCGGGGCGGTTGAAGATTGTCCTCGCTCCATAGCTCTCCTATCAGCTGCGAGCTCTAATCTCTCGTAGTCAGGAGGAAGAATGTAGGCCGCACCAGCTGCGACTACATTCCCAACCTGCGAGCCCCAAAAGCTCCACGCAGGAATGGGTGCCTCTGACTCAGTCATCGCCGGAGGCGAAGGGACAGTCGAAGTCGCTTGACGAAGGACGCTCTCAGATGCGAGAACATCAGCAGCACTTGTCCTTCCCAGCTCAGCACTAGCATGGACATCTTCATCCATCAACACAGTGTCAGCGCCAGCATCGTCGGAAAGCTCGATGATGTCCTCACGAGGCTCACCCGTGTGGTCAGCAGCTGCGACGGGCTTCTCGGTATGGGAGCTCGGAATCGGAACATAGGACGCAGAAGACTGGCTTCTCTGCTCCAGCGCAGGTTCCTCAGCACGACCTGCGACATTAAAATGCGATGATATGAGGTAACTTGTGTTATAAGTTATTTTCGCTATCTTTACTAAAGCTAAGAGTAAGCACCTCCACGCGAAGGTGGGATTGAGGTATCCTTGTCATACACTAAGGACGTGGAACCATGTCCTATCAGTGTGTCTTCACTAAGCAAGTCTGTAAGAGGAGCGTGACCTGGGACGCGAATAAACCAGTCATGATTTTGCCTCAAGTTGCTAAAGCCTAGTACATGCGTGTCACTCAAATAATTACCTGAAGGTTCTCCGCATTTGTCTACTAACCAACGGCGAATGTCAGCCTTTGACACGCCATGCTTTAACGCACCCACAATAACATCTCTATAAGTTACTGCGAGATTGAAGATCTCACCTTTATCGCCGCCTGCGATCTCTTCGAAGTCCGCTTGGACTTGCTCTAGTGCTGCTGCATCCTCTCCGAGAACCTCATCTTCCTCCTCCACATGAGGAGCCACTTCTTCGGGAAGCTCGTCTTCCTCGCCGACTGGACGCACTAAGTCGTCAACATGCTGCTCTTCGAGGCTCCGCTGTTTCACACGCTCGAGCTCCTCTTCCTCTCGCCGCCTTCTTCTCTCAGCAGCCTCCACGGCTGTCTTCCGGGACTCAGCAAGAACGTCCTCGCTTATGGGCTCATCTGAAATGCCAGAAGGGGCATCTCTCTTTTGTCTTTTGGCCGCGAGGCCACCAGCGGTCTCATCATCATCTGCGAATACACGAATGGTTTAAAGAAAAGAAGTGCAAAGAAGTTACGATGACAAGGAAGGAAATACGACGGAGGTACCTCCTGATTCTTCCTCATGCATTACAACTGTTGCTTCTTCTTCTTCATCACTTGTCTGGGGCTCCTGTCTCTCTTCCTCTTCCTCTTGGTTGAATGGAACAAAAGTCTCAACTGCGAGATCTTTCCGCACTTTGCTGGGCATGCGACCTTTGCCTTTGTCCTTGATAGAAAGGGACCTCACTGGAGGAGAAGCTGGAGCGCTTCTAGGGGAAGAAATTGTAATTCCCTTTTGCCTAGGCCTCTTCACTCTTGGTGCCGCAGTCGCTGGAGGAGACGGGTCATCTCCGGGAGGAGACGAAGCCGGAGGATTGTCTATCAGCGAGTCAGCAAAAACATTCATGACTGCGCGAACCTTTGTTTCAACCTCAGTGTCCATCCTCCATGAAAGCCGGAACGGCTGCTGTTGTCTTCTGGTGGCAACGATGGTGTTGACCAGCGACTTGGAGCGATCACCAGCTGCGAATCTCCGCACATGACACTACAACAGTACAGAATAATAGTGTCAGCACAAGGAAATTGAGAAAACTTAACACATGCGAAGTAATTGCTTACATCAGCAAAAGCCTTGCTGTATCTGACGACCTGCGCGTCGCCTTTCTTGATTGCGGCGACCTGCTCCTTCAGAATGAAATCAGGGCACAGATGGTTCTCACGGTCCCACAGTGAGTAGCAACCATACTCAGACTCACTCAGACTGCAAGTGGGGCGAAACGGAAAAGAATTTCTTTTGATCAAGGGAGCTTTACCCGGCTGCGCGGCCGACTCTGCCTCGATCCTCGTTCGCTGGGCAACCCAGTATGCGAGCCAGTTCTGGGAACAACCACCCTCGCGGGTTCCCGCAGGCTGCTCAAAAGGGAGATTGTTCATGAAAACCGTCTCGCACTCCTTTGTTAGCAAGCGCTTGTAGCATCCTCTGACAATGGAGTCAGAGGGTCTACCTCGCCCATGGGGGAAAGCTCGTAAAGCATTTGCACGTCCTCGAGCGTGGGGGCAGCCTCGAACTCAGCAAAATGGAACGTATGAGTCGCAGGCGAGTAACGGGACAGAAGGTCTAGAAGCATGGACTGATCCAACTTCACGGCAGCACCCTTCATAGCCTGGATAGCAAAGTATACGCCGGCTTCATTAAGAGTCTCGGCGTGATGATCCAATACGTGGTCAATCCACTCATCCATATAGTCCAATTTCTGGACGAACGCCTGAGTAGAAATCGCAGTGTATGGGAAGTGCCCGTTTTCGATCCCCAATCGAACTACATCCTCGGAACCAACCCACTCGAGCAGGGCTGAGTTAACTGGGCGAGTCAACGTCAGCAATCGCTCAACTGGAACAGGATCAGGCATCCTCTTCGCCTTTACCCTCGCATGGTAAAAATCTTTGCCGCCTAAAAAGGGGGCTTTTCGCCACAAGGCCTGCGGAAGGTCGGGTATCTCTTCATCTTCCTTGACGGGTTTGGTTACTCTTGTCTTGGCCATTCCTGCGAAAGAGCAAGAAAAAAGGGGGAGAAATACCACACTTCAGTTTGAATTTTGGGATTCAAGATCTATGCAAAGGAAGACGAGCAGTTCCGGTATCGATTTCAAAAATTGGGGAGTTGCAAGATCCAATATTATTGAAAGATTAAAACGAAGCGGGTTCAAAGATCAAAGCCTCTTCACAAATTTCATGGGTTTACAGATTCAACGCAGTTCAAGGCAAACACTGGTATTTTAAATCAAAATACCAACGAGGCCAACCTTGTTTTCTGGAAGCCTGCTTGGATATGCACAATTGAAGAATACGATTTGCAGTTCTGAACTGGTGATTGATTATCTGGATCTGCTCTCGAAGATCTCCGGGTACCATTCCCTTTAAGAGAAAGAAGTGATGCTTTGCAATAATGGGGGATACAAGGTATTTATCCAAAACAATGAAGGGTTGCGTCCTTTCGATAGTCGAATCGCAACCGTCACCGTCGAATCGCGCAATCACAGGACAAGCTGACGTCACGCCTAAAACCCTAAAGGTCAGATGGCACGACTCTAGGGGTTTTAGGTCATAATGACACGCACGGGGGCTGAACTTACCCGTATTTGAATTGGTGCGTGGCGGCGACGCATGTGTTGGTTTCCGCGCATGGAAGTCTATACGGCTATGAGTCTTCACGCGCAGAAAGGGGGCTAATGTAGATACTGCTTTCTGACATGACAGATCTTGGCCACGTGGCAGCCATCCAGCACACCATATTGTGCTCCATACACACAGGATCACCAGCCGAGCTGATCCATGTGGGGGCTGCGAGACAGAGCCCTCGCATACCACTGCACGGGACTTGTAGGGACTTAGTGGTTTGGAGGCTAGAGTAAGCCCTGTCGCGTGCGAGCCAAGCCCGCACGCGACCTTTAGTAACTGTTTTGAGAGATCTATGGCACGAGCTCCCTAGACCCGGTCAATCCGGTCAAACCCGGTCAACCTCGTAACGGTTCCGGTATTCGCGCACCACGTGCTGTAACGGTTCCTATATACTCGGACGAACGTGCCGTTATGGTTAAGCTAATTAAGCCGCCATTAATGGGCGCATTAACCACACTACAACGGTCACGTTCTCCAGTATATATATATCGTTAACCTTTCCATACAAAGGTGAACACACTGCCATACGCGGAAGCTCTGCCAAACCTCTGTCTCTCTCTCAGACATTGCTACTGACTTACTCTCTCCCTACACACACCCCTACTCTTCCTGTGCGATCCTTGATCCACTACACACGGTGCACACGGAGGTCTCCCTGCCGGAATCTCTCGCGCACAAGCGGTATTAGTTAGGATTGGACTAAATATAGTCCATGTATTAGTTAATACTATGTTTGGTTATTCTGGACTAACTTTAATACAAATACTAAATAGTGAAAAGATGGTGTTTAATACCCCAAATTAGTACCCTCTCACATGAGGGTATTATCTGGATTGACCTATTTTTATACATTAATACTGAATTAATAATGTACGAAACTAAACACATTATTAGTTATAACTCAGCTAATCTAATCAAATCTTATCCTGAAAATTTAGTCCAATCCAATTCAGTATAGATAGTCTGAAAAACCAAACGTGCTGTAAGTGTATATTGAGCTGGTTACACTTGTTTACTTTTTTTTTTTTGCCAAGTAGGAGGGTATTTTACAAAGACCAATAGTGAACCAATTTTCTCGTATTAGTAGTACTTGAGAAGGTTCGAATCCCCTTCCAAAATCGAACCGGTTGATGGAAGAAGCAAGCTCGATTGCTATCAGAGCTGCTTCCGCTTCTGCTTCCAGCACTGAATCGCATTCCTTGTTCGTTTTTGCACCGGCGATGATAGGGACGCCGTCGTGGTTTCTAATAATCACCCCCCGATGTTGCGGAGGAGACCAACTTATTCCTGCAACAGATCGACGATCCCCCAGACCGGAACCGAGAAGACGCCAAGGTAATTTCTTCAATAATTCGAGTCAGGGACTTTTGGAGCTGTTTATGGCCGAGGACGTTACCCAATTTTTTGTTTCTTACATATTCAAAGTATAGGTCTTGTACATTTGCACGCAATTCCTTACGCTGGTATGCGAAAGCTAATTTTATGCTCTGGTTTATTACTATCATAGGTTTTTGTCAATCCTCAAGCCCCATTTTTCCAGTTATAAGATGTTTTCTCTAATTACATGGTTTGTTAAATCTCAATGAATATGTAAGACTGCTTTCTGAAACCCACATTCTATTCAAAAACAAAAAATAAAAAACTTATCCTGACATGGCTACATGTCGTGTTAATTTGGGTTTTCAATTCTGAATGAAATATGAAGTTAAAAAGTTTCATCATAATCCTTCTCGACTTCGTAATTGAACTAGTATGTAGCTGTGCTTTAGCAATTGAAAACATTAGAATAGGAAACAGACAGATATTTTCATGAGAAAAAAAAAAACACATTAAATAGAAAGACCAAATACATCTTGCCTGCAAATTTCACCCTTCTATCTTGGAAGCACTCTTTCATCAGATAGGCCATTTTTGTAAGCTATTTCCCCCGACAAGCTGTCCCATGCACCCTGTTTTTTTAACAGTCTAGTTGGAATTACTATATTTCCATCTCTTGAATATGAGGGGTTTTATGTTTGCATGTATATCAGTTTGTTCAGTAGTGGTAAGAAAGGTCCATTGGCGCTACTTCACAATGGTCGATTGGTCGAAAATCTCCTCAATAGATGTGGATTGGTAGAAAAGCTCCATTGGCGCTATCCTTTTTAACTCATTGGGAAATTAGCGATGAAGAAGTTGAACCTGACCGCTGATATCCGGGATGTCTGACCATATGTGCTGGCTCCGGTGCCGTAATCAGCTCAAGCCCTCACTGGTAGGTACCCAATTACTAACTTCCGTGCTCTCATGTATCTCAATTGATCAAGTTCCTCAGTTGTTTTGATTTGATTTGCTCCTTCTAACGTGATTTCGAAATGTTTTCAAATCTGTTATTAACTATTTACACCTATGTTAATTGCTTGGAGGCGAGCTGTGTCAGATGATGGAGGTAAAACGCACTGCAATACTTAGCTGCATGTTATGTCATTTATTGTCCCTGAATTCCATATCTTGTTAACAAGACCCCTGCGCGGTGTGGGTAGAGGCACCTGGCGAGTTATTTATCTTAAGTCTTGCCCTTCTCATTCGAGTGTGCGTATAGTTGTAAAATTATTTTACTTGCATCTCAATCAGGACCACATGTTAAACCCATACAACTATGAGTCATTTGTACAAGTGTATTACTGATATTGAGGGACAAGCTAGGGTTTGGTTAAATCTCATTTGCCAGTACCTAAAGCAGTTGAGCTGAAACCATCCAGTTGAATCAAGTGGCAGATTTTGAAGCTTTAAATCCCAGAAAATACACCTTTAAAGAGTTTCAAGGCATGGCATCAAGGCATTAATGATAAATAACTGAATTGAGACAATTGACAATCGAAAAACTATTTAAGTTTTGACAAATAAATCCCTACTTATGATGTATAATTTTTACCTCATTCCGAGCTGTTTCAGTTCAACTAGATATTAGCTTTTCAGGAAAACAAATAGGCTTCCTGGTAAGTATTATAAGTGTTGTCTGGTTGATTGTCAACTTATTTGACACCATGATGATGTAATGATGTATTAGCCACTGGTTATGCTGTTCAAGACCATGATATGAGTGAACTTGAAGGGAACTATCTCTTTTTGAAAGGGATACAAAAGTGGATACGTTTATACTTCAGAAATAGTAATTGAAATTCGACGTTAAGCCAATTAGACTTCTTGGTTTCCCTCCGCTGCAATCAATTAACACCACATATCTTATCATTCTTACACTTACTGTGATGATTTTTTTTTTTTGAGTTCAGTTGATTTACGATTATAATCTTTCCATATTGGCCTTGGCAGGACACACAACGGAAAATGGGGGAGGAACACAGAACTTTATTGAAACAACATGCACAAGGAAAAGCACAAATGGTGGGAGTTGAAGATCTGGCTAGAAAAATATAGCAGAACTGAACTACATTTCAGGTGTCCTTTAGTTCAAATGAGCTCTGTTGTATTTCTTTCACTGAGAAACATCGATAGCAATTATCTTTGTTTTATCCCAGAAGTAGCAGAACTACAAAGCAAGCTCCCGGATGATATACACATAAACAAAGAATCTCCGTACTTAAGGACAGCCACGTAACTTTTTCTGCACAGTCTGCCGTACTTCAGCCGACATTAGCTGCGTTCAAGAAATGAAACTCCCCTGCAGTATACTTTCATTGACGAGCTTCAACCAAAGCTACCCCACGCGCGTTGCGCCTGGGGTTCAAATAAGTGTCTTCTAGACGAGGCTAAAGTTTTCCAGACCTCATGATTGAATAGATTTGGGCCGTTTGATCTGTGCCAGCTGTGGAGAGAGACACTCTCCCTTGAAACAAAGTGAAAATCACTCTCTTTTTCGCACGGTCTCTCTCTCACGCCTGACATAGACGCAAGAACTGTGACTCCTCAGAAGTTGTTGGATCAATGACGCGTTTTGTTTGTAGAGACTGTTGTACCATCTCTGTGCCGCGATTTGTTTCTCGCCGCTGCTGCAACTCCGACCAGTGAGCAGGTCTGTCTCAAACTTTGGGTACGTATTCTCCATCTTCATGAGGTGCGTATTTCAATCAGATAGTTCCCACTACAGAGTTGCTCCATCGGAACACTGAAATTGGGGTTTATAGTCTTCTCTATTTGGTAGCTTCGGTAAACAAGAAAGTGGAGGTTTTGTTTTTTAATTTTTTTTCAGTGTTTGATGATATCGTAATTACTTGAGATTCCTGAAATTGCTAAATTTTTGGTGGGAGGATAAAATTCGTGGCTGGAATGTTGAATATTAGCAACCCTCTTCATGTCCTGCCAAATCGATTCGCCCATTGTACACTTCAAATAATGCGTTGTTATTTTTATTAGAATGCTGTCTTAAGAAAGAACTCGACTAGGTATACCAAAACATGTTCCCAACCTGAATAGATTTTACTAAATCTTTTTCATAGAAAGTTATAGGACAGGTAAAACAATTGTTGCTATACAGTACATCAAATCAGTCTGAACCATGACTTTTATACAAAAAAGAGTGCTCTCTTAAATCTGTCTTGTTTGAGATGATACCATCCACAGGAAATTGTCCAGAAGTATAGCCTTTACGTCTTCAAGTTGTTACGCTGTAAAAAAAAGAAAATAATAATAAAGAATTTAGTATTTGAAAATTATAAAAAGTTTTAGCTAAAATGAGACAATGAATCTCAATACCTAGTGTCGTGTGCATTGCCCTTGCAATTTCCTGTGGCTAGCAATTCCATCGGTCCTATGCAGTACATAGTTGCAGCTAACCTCACAGCTAATGGTTTCTCCGCCCCATATCTGTGATCGAGTGCGGTGACTGCAAATGCGAATGTCACAGGACTTACTTTTAGCCCAAAGGATTTATTAAGCTTTTGCATGTAGTAGAATTGGACGCAAGTCACTGTGGACCCCAATGTTGAGAAAAGGAGCCCCAAGAAAGTCATACTAAATAACCATTTTCGTCTTTTCTTCCATGTCCTGTAACTGTCCCATAGTGCTAGTACAAAGGATATAAGGGATAGAACAACTGAAATCAGTTTATGCTTGTAGAAGAAAGGCAACTTTTCTTGTGGTGCCTGGGGCCCTGGGCTGACATCTGCTCGGCGACGGCAACTCCGATCTCCAGTAAAATAAAAGCAACAGCAAGCCAATACCTTGAAAATACCTAGCATAAATGAAAAAAATGCAAATTATTTTCTTCATCGAGCACTGTTTCCGTCCGAAATCTTATTAGCAACATTCTAATAAAGTCGAGCAAGGTTTATAGATTGAAATCATGCTGCCCTAATGTAGGAGCTTAGTTCTGTAGTCATAAAGTGCTTTACTAAATGCATACTCGAGATTCGGATCATGAATGGAAATCCCACTTTGCTTAATCACGGAATGACTCGAATCGTAAAGATTTGGTTCAAATATAATCAATTGTAAATTCTGCTCATACATTTTTAATCTTCTTTGCTGAGTTGCCCACTCATATGTAATAGTCTTCTGAACTAATCTAAAGTTCACTCATTAATATGTTATTTATATATATCTGAATGCCAAACAAAAGTATATGCAACATACCTTCTTTGCTGACTTTCTTCATCTTGCAGGACTTGCATCTCCAGTATATTTTGCTATTTCATTGCTAGAGTCATCAGCTCCTTTTTGAGTTTGTTTTAAGCAACATTAAAATACTTTGGCCAGAATCTATGCGTAGTCCCAAACCATCTCCGCCTATTTTATCTTAGAAAACATTCTTTTAACAGCTGTAAATTAAGCATCGAGATCAAGTCTATTCAAAAGGCTACAAAGACATTCTGAAGTCAAAATTATCAACCCTGCTCGCTTCTTTCTTTATTGCTTGATCTGAATCAGTTGCAGCATCCTGACCTGATTTCTGTGACGTATCTGCTTCAGGATTTACAGTATGGACAATTTCCTCTGTTGTCAGAGTTGATTTGATTCCAGATATTGTAGATCTTTCAGGCTCACCAGTAGTCTTTGCATCATCCTCTTGAAGGTGTGCATGATCCTCTACATTGCCGGGCTTCGCTTCAGGATTGTCCCTCTTTGCTTGAACTGAATCAGTTGCAGCATCCGGACCTGATTTCTGTGACCTATCTGCTTCAGGATTTACAGCATGGACAGTTTCCTCTGTTGACAGATTTGATTCTATTCCAGATATTGTAGATTTTTCAGGCTCATCAGTAGTTTTTGGATCATCCTCTTGAAGGTGTGCATTATCATCTACATTGCTGGACTTCTCTTCAGGTTTGTCACTCTTTTCTCGAACCGAATCAGTTGCAGCATCCTCACTTGATATCTGTGACATATAGGCTTCATGAGTTTCAGTATGTGCCACAGTTTCCCCTTTTGACGGAATTGCCAGCCTCCTTACCCACTGTTTCTTGAATATTTTGTAAAGTTGTATTGCTCTTATCAGCAGAATCTGCGGGTTCTTCTTGAGCCCCCAAGGGATTGCTAGCCTTCTTTTCCTGTTCGCCTTTCTTTTCCTCTTCGCCTGCTGGTTCTTGACCAGTCTCAATCTTTGCACTTTGATTATCTTTTTATCAACCTTGAATTCCTTTTTTTCCTTTGTACAAAGGATACATGCATCTGCAGAATCTGGGTTTTCAAGAGAATACGGATTTGATGTTCTTCCATATTCATCGTGACGTACTCCTGATTTGATTCTTTGTTTTGCAGGTTGTTGAACACAGCTCTGAATTGGGGTTAATGGTTGATAGCACTTGGGGCAGAGAAGAGAAGAGTACAATGATGACAGGAGGTGAAGATTTTGAGAGGAGTTGAGAGAGAAGGTAGAGAACAAGTGAGAAGTTCTTGATTATTCCCAGTTCTTGATTAAGCTCAGTGTAATGTTGTGTATTTAAACAATCTGTTCACAATCTGAAATAACTGATTTTCCCTGTGTTGTGTATTGAGAACTGATTTTCCCTCCTGAAATAACTGATTTTAACTGAGAACGAGGTCTTGATCAATCCCAGTTTTTTATTTCAGCTGCCTTGAATAATTTCAGTTGCCTTTTTTTTTGAGCCAATTTTCAGTTGCCTTAGATAATCTGTTAAGGCAACCTTGGAAAAAAAAAATAAAAAATCTGTTAAGGCAACAGAAATAACTGCCTTTCCCGCCTGAAATAACTGACTTTATCTGATACCCGTTTTGAATTTGTTAATGGAGAGCGAATAGAAATCAACCGACTCCTTGTTTCACATCGCCTGAAATAACGGTTTTTTTGGGTTATAGATTGAGCAAGTGCAATAATAGTACAGGAAGATTACTCGCAAAGCAAGAACAAAACAAGAGTAACGGACCTGACGCACTAATAAGACCAAACGAAACAACGATAAAGAGAGTCCTACCAAAGTTCAAGAAAAAACCGAACTAAAGTACCAATCAAACCCAAACGTACCAATCAAACCCAAACAATCATCCCAATGACTAAGAACAGGAACAAAGCAGACCTAATAAAACTAGACCGGGTCACCGGGCCAAATTTCCTGCAGGTACTTCTCCGTAAGAACGTTTTATGAGCTCAACTTCTACCGGATCATCTTTTGGAGTAGCTTTGTAGGTACCGAGAGAAAAACTACTATCACCTAGAGGTGTATACCGGTTCGGTTTAACCGACGGTTTCGGTTAAAACCGAAGCTGTTAAACCGACGGCTACGTAACCGAGAACCGAACCGTGGGCAGGGGACCGAAGCCGAGCCGGACCCGGATAGCTAACGGGTACGGTTCAGTTTCAAGTTTTGTGGAACCAGAACCGGAAGCTACGGTTCCAATTGTTATTTTCGAAAATTTGTCCGTTGCATGTCATGTCACATCGGGCGCCTGCGGGTCAGTGACCGTGTTTTCTGGCCCGTTGGTGTGTTTTGGCATAATTACACCCACCCCCTCCCTTACTCATCGATAAGTACCCTATACACCCCACACATTTTCATCACTCAAAACACTTCCAATACTCTCAATTTCTCTCACACTTCACACTCTCAAATTCTCTCAATCTTCCAACTTTGTGAATTGCAGATTTCTCTCAATCATCAACAATTGTGAAGCACCGATCAATCAAAACATCCAACTTTTCCATCTTCCACATTCTTCTTCCAAGAATTATTCTTGGAGTTTGTAAGTTTTACTTTTAGTTGTAAATTATATTTTTTTTATCCAATCTTTCTAAGAAAAAATGGATTCCTCCCATAACGCAGATATGAATCTTAGTGACGTTGAAGAAGTAATTGGCGTACGTGTCGCTAATGATTTTGAATTAGAGGAAAATGATCCGACACAAGGTGCGAATAAAAGAACTCGTAAGGTTAGTAAAAGAAGAAAAGTTTGGGATCGTATGAAAAAATACCCGATGGCGTAGACGACAAAGGTAAACCAAAATTTAAGGCCGTTTGCAATCATTGTCAAAAACATTTTGTACATCATCAAACTGGTGGATTAGGATCAATGAAAAAAGATTTACAAAATGCACATGGACTTTTGTTAGATACACCCACCGTAGGGTATCGGGACATCCCCCCCAATCGGCATCTGTGTAAGCACGAAGAATGGAAGGGGCAGATTTATAGAGCCATAAACCACGTTGAGAGGTTCCCTGTACATACCGAATGATGCGCTTAAGAGCAGCCATGTGCTCATCCATTGGGTTGTGCATGAACAAGCAGACTTGCTGAACGGCGTAAGAGATGTCCGGCCGGGTGAAAGTAAGGTACTGCAGGGCCCCGGCTAGACTACGATATAGAGTAGGATCGGCACACGGAACAGATGGAGCGGCACTCAATTTGGGCTTGGTATCAACAGGGGTAGCCGCAGCTTTACAAGAGGACATACATGCACGCTCGATAATTCCAGTAGCAAACTTGGTTTGTGACAAAAACATTCCTTTGGAACATCGCTTGAGAGAAATGCCTAGAAAATAACTCAGAGGACCGAGATCTTTCATTGCAAATTCCTTGTGAAGCTGACTCATAATTGTAGTGCGCAGAGCATCCGAGGAGCAAGTCAATATAATATCGTCGACATACAATAGCAAATATGCAATATGTGTACCTTGTCGATAAATGAATAATGAGTGATCCACTTTGCTGTGACTGAAACCAATTTGAGCAATATAGTCGGCAAACCGTTTGTACCAAGCACGAGGTGCTTGTTTGAGGCCGTAGAGCGACTTATTGAGGAGACACACATGAGTAGGCCGTGTCTTGTCGCGATACCCCATGGGTTGATGCATATAAACCGTTTCATGTAAAGTGCCATGTAAGAAAGCATTCTTTACATCAAGCTGATTAATGGACCATGACTTCGAAAGGGCGAGGCATAGAACCGTACAAATGGTAGAGGGATTAACCACGGGGCTAAAAGTTTTGCCACAATCGACACCAACTTGTTGTGTTTTGCCATCACCTACAAGACGAGCTTTATACCTTTCAAACGAACCGTCATAGTTAAACTTATGCCGAAAAATCCACATAGAGCGAATAATATTGACATTCGGAGGTCGAGGAACCAAGACCCAAGTCTTATTATCAATAAGAGCGGTATACTCATCGTCCATGGCCAATTTCCAATTAGTGTCACTGAGGGCTAATAGGGAATTTTTCGGAATCGGCAATATAGCTACGGAGTGAGAGAAATTGTGTTCATTGGAGGGCTGTGAGTATTTGGGGTTTGGTTTGACGATGCTCAGCACGGGTAGTGGGTTTGGAGGTTGTGGGTTTGGAGATAGGTATATGTGCTCGGCGAGTATAGGTGATGAGGGGTGGGGCTGCGTGACTGGTAGCAGGCCTACTGCCAGGGAACTGGGCAGGAGGGTTGGACATGGCAGACCCACTGTCAGGGGACTGGGCAGTGGGGGAGGGTGTGGGTGTTTCGGGCGGTTGTGGAGGAGTCATGGTCATGTGTCGGAGGACATACGGGGAGACTCCATCATCCAAAAAATCGTAGGTGTGAGCGTCGGGTTGATGGATTTTGGCAAACGGGAAAGTAATCTCATCAAATAAGACATGAAGACAAATAATGATTTTGCGAGTAGACATGTCGAGACACTTATACCCACGGTGATCTTGAGGATAACCGAGGAACACACACGGAGTGGAACGAGGTTGGAGTTTATGTGTGGTGGTGGACGGTATTAATGGAAAACATAAGCAATCAAAAATACGAAGATGTCTATAAACCGGTGTACGATTATAGAGGATGCTAAGAGGGATGTTATAGGCAATGGTTTTACTATGAATGATGTTCAGTAAATAGGTAGTTGTAGCAAGAGCATGATGCCACAAATTAACAGGGAGTGAAGCATGAAAAAGTAAAGTCCGAAAAATGTTATTAATAGAACGAATTTTACGTTCTGCTTTGCCATTTTGAGAGGAAGTATGAGGACAAGAGAGACGAAAGACTAATCCATTATCCTCACAAAAATTTCGAAATAGGCTGTTGACAAATTCAGTGCCATTATCACATTGTATCGACTTTATTTTTCGTTCAAATTGAGTTTGAACAAGAGCATGAAACTTTGTTAATATGGGGCTGACGTGATTTCTCTTGGCGATGGGGAATGTCCATAAGAAATTTGAAAAATCATCCAAAACTACCAAATAATATTTGTGACCAAGGGAGCTTAATATGGGGGAAGTCCACAAATCACAGTGAAGAATATCAAATGGCATATAAGTTTGTGAAATGGACGTAGCAAATGGTAAACGAACATGTTTTCCTAGAGGACATGACTGACAAAACGATTTAGTAGAATTCGAATTACAATCAATGAGTTTATTTTGCCTAATAACAGAAAAGACGGGAGCACCCGAATGGCCTAAGAGATCGTGCCAAACTGATGGAGCTAAAGCAGCAAATGATGACGGTACCACTTGTTGAGTAATGGGAGACACAGGATAAAGAGCACCCCGACTATCACACCTCATTAGACGTGTCCCCGTCCGCAAATCCTTCACACAAAAACCAAAGGGGTCAAATTCAATGGATACCATGTTATCAGTAGTGAATTTTCTAACAGAAATAAGGTTTTTGATTAGTTTTGGGGCGACAAGGACATTTTTTAATACTAATGGGGAATGTGGTGTAGGTAGGGTAGTGTGGCCGTAGCCATTGATGGGAATAGAATTGCTATTTCCGACAAGTATACCATTACGAAAACTCTTATTAACATAAGACGAGAGCGTACCTTGATTCGACGTCATATGAGACGTAGCACCCGTGTCCATCACCAACGGTTCAGGAGGAGTTAGCCCAAGAGTGTACATGGCCGCCTCAATGTCAGTAGGGTTCGGTGTGGAAGCATCAGCCGTATACGCATGTTGGGGCCGACTGCCAAAAATCCCTTGTTGTGGCCGAGGGGAGTAAGAGGGTCGCATCCACGGGGTAGAGGGATAGGGGAACGGTGGATACCCCCAAGGAGAGGAGGGCCACTGCCACGGCCCATACCCCCTGTACCATTGCTGAGTTGCTGCAGGTTGAGGAGGATTAGGTTGTGCTGCTGCGGGAGATGATGCTTGTTGGCCCTTGCCTCCTTTGCCACCCTTGTTCCCCTTTTTCTTACCACTAGACCCTTGTCCACGGCCACCTATGCCGTTTCCGGAGAGAGAACCCTTCGATGAGTGCCCTCCAAGGTCGCTGTCAGCACCACCACGCACATAATGCGCCTCGGACGAAGCAGTGGCAGCCTGTTTGGCTAGACCAGCCTCTTCGAGAGTTAACATGGACCGAGCACGATAGAATGCAGGAAGAGGGTTGCTTTGAGGGATGATCGTTCCTACACCTTGGTATGCTGGAGAGAGACCGGAGACTAATTAAAGAACTAGGCGACTGTTACCGGAGAGCCGACATTCTTCAATTGGTCCGCCACGGATTTAAGACGTTGGAAGTAGGCCGAGACAGAGGAAAAATCCGCCATCTCGACGTGCGAAAATTCTTGTTCAAGCGTGACAGCTCTTGAATTTTCATTATCCTGGAAAAGGCTCTCGATTCGTTCCCAAGCTTCCATGGCTGTGGACTCGATTTCGACGATAGTTTCCAAGAGTTCGGTTGATATGGTGGAATAGATCCACTGCAAAACCGTGGCATCGAGTGTCTCCCACATCTCCTTCTCGTCATCCGTGGAAGGTGGTGGAATAGCAACCTTCGGAGTGACGATGTGGTGAAGAACCCGATTGGATTTGGCATGATTGGTGAACAAAGCTACCCAAAGAGGGTATTGATCGTTATCCATTCCAAGTTTGATCGGAATGTGATTGGAGATGTTGTTCACAGCAAGAGCCGGGTGGAAAGTCGACTTTGCATCAGGGGCCATTTTGAGAGACATGAGTGTAGGGTTTTGATTCATGGATCGCGCAAACGGAAGCATAATCAAACAAATAACCATGCAAAACCCTCCAAGGATCACAAGTCTAGATGCATAACGATAGTAAAGGTAAGAAATCATAAACACACCTTTGGGTTCTCCTTGATGACTTCAAACGCGAATAGTGTCACGTTCTCTATAGTTGATCCACGCCTAGAGTTGTTCCTAGATCTCCAATCACCTAGGTGCTAGCCCGGATTGAAAGGAGGGTGAAGAAATCACGCAAAACGAGACACCAAAAGGGGTTCGGCACCCTTGTGGCGTCGGGGACAAGGGGGCGGCGGCAAGGGGGCGGCGTCCCTCTTGTGGCTTGCTCTCTCTCTCCTTTGTTCTCTCCTACTCTTGTTATGATCTCTCTAGAGCAAAAAAGTGTGTAGGGAAGGAAGGAGGAGGGTCCTTTATATAGTCCAACAACTCCTTGTTAACTACCTAAAGGACTTATTCTAGTCCTACTAGAATTCAATTTAGTCCCTTCCTTGCAAATTAGTCCCTACTAAGTTTGCAAGGGTTTGCAAAGTGATCCTTCTAATTAATTAATCCAATTAATTAATTCCACAATCTAGTACAACTCTATATAGCGTGTGACCCCATAGGTTCTATCTAGTTGGTAGCAACTCTTTGCTAATATGGAGCGGTTTCTAGCAAAACATCCATTCTAGCCAACTAATAGAATAGTCATCTAGACAACCTCGTACAAGTAATTGTCTCATCCCTTTGCCTCCATATCCGGATTGGACACGAGACATACAAGTCACACTCGTATATCCAATCCCTAGTTTCTCGATCCATGGAATAGCCTTATTCGTGCAAATAACATCAATATCTCATATATTGATTTATTTGAGTCTGGCCAGACATTCTATAAGCACTATCCTCGAGTGGCCTTGGATATTTGCTCCCGTTATGTGGGAGGGGCAAATCCTCTCTACGTCCACTACGATCTCTAAGCTTGCTTCTCATTGTATCCAGTACACGCCTTTATAACTACCCAGTTACGGTGTAGCGTTTAACGCTACCAAGATCACAATGATCCACAACTAGAATATCTAGTGACTTCAAGTCTAAGGATGACAATACCATTGTACCCGAGAAGCACTTGTGACTCAACATAACGTGTATGTAGCCTTCTCGGTGATGGGTCAATCCAGTGCAACATTCCGTAATGCACACCTATGTGTTGGATCGTGATATCTCCATATCAATCCAACCCCATACTAGTCTATAGATGATTGTCCCATTTAATCATTATACTTGACTAGGGATATTTAAGATAAACAACACAATTGTAAATCTAAGGACTTCATTATATTAAATATCCAATAAATAATAAATGAATTTCTAGCCAATTACAAATTCATACTAAACTAGATTGCCTCTAGGGCATCTATTCCAACAGTCTCCCACTTGCACTAGAGCCAATCTGGCGCATCTCGTATGCCCATACTCCTAGTGTGCCCTTCATGCTTCCACTGCGTGAGAGGCTTCGTAAGCGGGTCTGACAGATTATCATCTGTAGGAATCTTGCATATCCGAACGTCTCCTCTATCGATAATATCTCGAATCAGATGGAACTTCCTGAGCACGTGCTTGGACTTCTGGTGTGGCCTCGGTTCCTTTGATTGCGCGATCGCCCCAGTGTTGTCACAGAACAACTCCACTGGATCCGCAATGCTAGGGACCACACCAAGTTCAGAAACAAACTTTCTGATCCAAACAGCCTCCTTTGCTGCGCCATTTGCAGCAATGTACTCAGCCTCTGTTGTAGAATCAGCTACCGTCTCTTGCTTGGAACTCTTCCAGCTCACCGCTGCTCCATTCAGGCAAAACACATATCCCGACTGTGATCTGAAGTCATCTCTATCGGTTTGGAAGCTTGCATCAGTGTAACCCCTTACACGCAACTCTTCCTCACCGCCAAACATCAAGAAAGCATCCTTAGTTCTTCTCAAGTACTTTAGGATGTTCTTGACAGCAATCCAGTGACTCTCACCTGGATTGGATTGGTATCTGCTTGTCATACTCAAGGCATATGACACATCTGGTCTAGTACATAACATGGCGTACATGATGGATCCTATGGCCGAGGCATAGGGAATCCTACTCATGCGTTCCTTCTCAATCTCATTGGAAGGACAACCACTCTTCGAAAGAGTGATTCCATGTGACATGGGCAAGAATCCCTTCTTGGAATCTTGCATGTTGAACCGTTTCAACACCTTGTCAATATATGTACTTTGACTTAGGCCTAGCAACCTGTTAGATCTATCTCTATAGATCTTTATACCGAGTATATAGGCTGCTTCCCCTAAGTCTTTCATTGAGAAACACTTTCCTAGCCAATCTTTCACAGATTGCAGCATGGGAATGTTGTTTCCAATGAGCAGTATGTCATCCACATACAAGACCAGAAAAGCTACAGAGCTCCCACTAACCTTCTTGTAAACACAAGACTCATCTTCGTTTCTGATGAAGCCAAACTCTTTGACCACTTCATCAAAACGTCGATTCCAACTCCTAGAAGCTTGCTTCAATCCATAAATGGATCGTTGCAGTTTACAGACTTTGTTGGCTTGCTTTGGATCCTCAAAACCCTCCGGCTGTATCATATACACGTCCTCGAGGAGATTCCCATAAAGAAATGCTGTTTTGACATCCATCTGCCAAATCTCATAGTCGTAGTATGCTGCAATCGCAAGTAGGATTCGGATGGATTTGGTCATAGCGACTGGTGAAAAGGTTTCATCATAGTCAATACCATGAATCTGTCTGAATCCTTTAGCCACCAATCGGCCCTTATAGGTAATCACATTACCATCCATGTCGATCTTCTTCTTGAAGACCCACTTGCACCCTATGGGCCGCGCCCCGTCAGGTGGTTCCACCAAAGTCCATACTTTGTTGGTATACATGGATTCCATCTCGGATCTCATGGCCTCAAGCCACTTCTGCGAGTCTGGGCCATTCATGGCCTCCTCATAGGTAGTAGGCTCATCATCTATGAGCATCGTGTCACCGGAATCAGTTACGAGAAGTCCGTACCTCTCGGGTTCCTGGCGCACTCTACTAGATCTACGAAGCTCTTGTGTTACCTGAACAGGTGGATCCACAACTGCTTGTGATTCCTGTTCATGTTCCATAATCGGTTCAGTAATTTGTGGTTCTTGAACTTCTTCAAGTTCTACATTCCTCCCACTTGCTTCTTTAGAGACAAACTCTCTTTCTAGAAACACGCCGGTCCGAGCAACAAACACTTTGTTCTCGGTTGGATTGTAGAAGTAGTATCCCTTAGTTTCCTTAGGGTACCCCACAAATTTACACTTATCCGATTTAGGCCCTAGCTTGTCTGATTGTAAACGTTTTACATAGACATCGCAGCCCCAAATCCTCATGAACGACAGTGTGGGACGCCTCCCACTCCACATCTCATATGGTGTCTTCATGACTGATTTAGATGGAACACGGTTAATGGTAAAAGCTGCACTTAATAGAGCGTAGCCCCAAAACGATAATGGAAGATCGGTTTGACACATCATAGACCGAACCATATCCAATAGGGTTCGATTCCTCCTCTCGGACACGCCATTCCATTGTGGCGTTCCGGGTGGAGTGAGTTGGGACACGATCCCACACTCTCTAAGATAGTCGTCAAACTCTTGGCTCAAGTATTCTCCTCCACGATCCGATCGTAGAGCCTTGATACTTTTGCCAAGTTGCTTCTCTACTTCATTCTTGAATTCCTTGAACACTTCAAAGGATTCGGATTTTGCCCTCATAAGGTACACAAATCCATATCTACTGTAATCATCAGTAAACGTAATGAAGTAGACATAACCACCCCTGGCAGGCGTGGCAAATGGCCCACACACATCGGTATGTATGAGCGCCAATTGCTCACTAGTCCTCTCACTTTTCTTATTGAAAGGGGACTTTGTCATTTTTCCCAATAAACAAGCCTCACATGTCTCATATGATTCAAAATCAAATGAGTCTAGCAATCCATCCTTATGGAGTCTAGATACACGTTTCTCATTTATGTGGCCTAAACGACAATGCCATAAATAAGCAGGATTTAAATCATTTATTTTAATCCGCTTGGTATTAATGTTGTAGACAGGATTACTTAGATCAAGGACATAAAGTCCATTAAATAATTGCGCACTAAAATAGTGAATATTATTCAAATAAAAGGAACAACAATTGTTCTTTATTGAAATAATAAAACCTTCCTTGTCCAAACAAGAAATAGAAATAATGTTTCTGCTCATAGCAGGCACAAAATAGCAATTATTTAATTCTAAAACTAATCCTGAAGGCAGAGATAGCTCGCACACGCCTATGGCCAACGCAGCAACCTTTGCTCCATTCCCAACGCGTAGATCTACCTCCCCTTTAGCCAATCTTTTACTTCTCTTTAGATCCTGCATATTTCGACAAATATGAGATCCACATCCAGTATCTAATACCCATGATGTAGAGACAGTTAAATTGACATCTACAACAAAAATACCTGGTGGTGGTGGAATCACTATTCCAAGCCGCTTGTCCTCCAGATATTTTGGGCAGTTCCTCCTCCAGTGTCCAGGTTGACTACAGTAGTGACATTCACCCTTAGTCACGACCTTGGCAATCCCACCAACAGGCTTAAGGGCTTGTTCCTTGGACTTAGCAACTGACTTGCCTTTGCCCTTGGAGGAAGAGGCAAACTTTTTACCCTTTCCTTTATGCACCATCATAATGGCCTTGCCCTTACCCTTGTTGATGCTCTGTTCAGCCGTCCTCAACATGTTGAGCAAATCTGGCAGTGGTTTAACGATCTCGTTCATGTTATAGTTCATAATGAACTGTCCATAACTCTCGGGCAACGATTGCAACACGAGATCGGTTGCCAACTCTTGGCCGACCGGGAACCCAAGCCGGGCGAGATTCTCCAAGTACCCGATCATTCGGAGTACATGGGGTCCCACCGAGTTCCCTTCTGCCAGATGACATTTGAACAGTGCCTTTGAGACCTCATACCTCTCTACCCTCGCCTGCTCTTGGAAGAGCTGCTTTAGATGTTCGATCATATCGACAGCATTCATGTTCTCATGTTGCTTCTGAAGCTCAGAGGTCATGGTGCAAAGCATTAGGCAGGCCGCATCATTAGCGTCATCAACACGCTTTTGATACGCCTTTAAGGCAGCAGGTGTCTGATTCTCTGGACCTTCTGGAACTTGCTCCTCTATTGCGTACAGCTTCTTTTCTTGCTTGAGAACAATTCTCAAGTTTCTGTACCAATCGAGAAAGTTGGTTCCTGAGAGCTTGTCCTTCTCAAGGACAGATCGTAGGGAATGTTGTGAACTCGATGAGTTGTTTGCCATTTGGAATTCTACAAAAAGGAAAATACGCAAGTTTTAGTATTTGTGAATTTTTGACTATATTTAATAATGGCTAGTTTATTAAATATAGCTCCCACTATTTTACTACGGATTAATAACCCTCAAGATATTAATGCGGAAAATATCCTTATATTTTCTAGTGGGCCAAGATCCATCTTTTTCATCTCCTTATGAGCTTGCTTTGGCAAGTCACCCATAATTTGATTACTTCTTAGGTAGGAACGATTCCAATTGCATCCCATATGCAACTCTTGGTTCAACCGGGCAAATAACTCCTTATTTATCCATCCATATGGATAATCCCAATTGATTGCCTCTAGGTTTCTTAATCAAATTAATAGCCTAGTTGTGTTCAACCTCTTATCTAAACAATTGCACATTGTTACGTGCCATCGCATTCCATCATTATGAACCAAGTCGCCATGCTTTGGCACGCACGAACTTGATAAATAATGATGATAATGAGTGTTTAAATAACGAGAAGGCAAGAACACAATATTTAAAATTTGAGGGATTTTTCTTCAATTTTAATTATTTTGTTGATCAATATCAACTAATCTATCTATTTGAGTTTGGGCACAACTCCAAATAATAGATCCGGGTTGTCTAATTATCTTATTATCCTAATTGCATGCATCATCCATACACCAACCACACAAATAATAAGACAATAAATAAACAACCACAAAACAGAAATTAAACGTGATGTGGATATGGCCTTTTCTAGACTAAGATAATTCCAAGCCAATGGAATTATCTATGAACCCTAAACAAACACACATCTCCATGCGTCTTGATCTTTTGGTCCATCCTTCATAGTCATGTGGTGTGCTCCATGCTCCATGCTCCATCTTTTGTGGCTTCTTTGGCTTTGGGCTTCTTTTCTCCAATCTTGGCTAACAATCTATTTATCTAGCACTAGCTAATATCTATACTAAAAAATAAATCTCACAAGTTGAGAGAAAAAAATGGCACGCAGGCCATAAAACCCTAATTAATTATTACAATTAATTGATCAGCTCGCAGGCCGTAAAACTAAACCACAAAATTAAACATCCACATCAAACCACATCCTAAGGCCATATCCAATCACCATGCGATTTGCACATAAACAGTTAAAATCCAATTTTAACGCGCTTGGTCAATTTTAATTGATTTTAGGATTTCTAGGGTTAAAACGGTCCATGGGCCCAACAATCCAATTGCCCGGGCCCAAATAAGTGAACCATAAAGCCCTAGGGCCGGCCCGGCCCAAAAACCCGCAAGCTAGGCCCGCGGGTTAGGGCCGCCCGCCCCCTTAGGGCGCCAAGCTTGGGCGGCAAGCAAGGGGGGGCGGCTCCCTAGGGGCCGAACCTTCCTTGTGGAGGTTGTTTCCAAAACAACCTCCTTGCTTGGAGCCCAAGTTTGGTTGTTTCCTTGTTGTGGGAGAACTCCTTCTTCCCCAAGGATGCCCAAACCCTAGATCTAAGATCCTAAAATTTCTCAAACTCACCAATTCATGCATCCAATGCAATAATTGGGTCTTGTTATGATTAATTCTTTGACAAATTGCATCCAATGCTTGATTTGTCTTGTTTTACGCGATAAACAACAAATTAAGGTGTAAAACAACAAGAATGTAACACATAAACTACGTTTATGCTCTATGACCTGTGGCTCTGATACCACTGTAGGGTTTTGATTCATGGATCGCGCAAACGGAAGCATAATCAAACAAATAACCATGCAAAACCCTCCAAGGATCACAAGTCTAGATGCATAACGATAGTAAAGGTAAGAAATCATAAACACACCTTTGGGTTCTCCTTGATGACTTCAAACGCGAATAGTGTCACGTTCTCTATAGTTGATCCACGCCTAGAGTTGTTCCTAGATCTCCAATCACCTAGGTGCTAGCCCGGATTGAAAGGAGGGTGAAGAAATCACGCAAAACGAGACACCAAAAGGGGTTCGGCACCCTTGTGGCGTCGGGGACAAGGGGGCGGCGGCAAGGGGGCGGCGTCCCTCTTGTGGCTTGCTCTCTCTCTCCTTTGTTCTCTCCTACTCTTGTTATGATCTCTCTAGAGCAAAAAAGTTTGTAGGGAAGGAAGGAGGAGGGTCCTTTATATAGTCCAACAACTCCTTGTTAACTACCTAAAGGACTTATTCTAGTCCTACTAGAATTCAATTTAGTCCCTTCCTTGCAAATTAGTCCCTACTAAGTTTGCAAGGGTTTGCAAAGTGATCCTTCTAATTAATTAATCCAATTAATTAATTCCACAATCTAGTACAACTCTATATAGCGTGTGACCCCATAGGTTCTATCTAGTTGGTAGCAACTCTTTGCTAATATGGAGCGGTTTCTAGCAAAACATCCATTCTAGCCAACTAATAGAATAGTCATCTAGACAACCTCGTACAAGTAATTGTCTCATCCCTTTGCCTCCATATCCGGATTGGACACGAGACATACAAGTCACACTCGTATATCCAATCCCTAGTTTCTCGATCCATGGAATAGCCTTATTCGTGCAAATAACATCAATATCTCATATATTGATTTATTTGAGTCTGGCCAGACATTCTATAAGCACTATCCTCGAGTGGCCTTGGATATTTGCTCCCGTTATGTGGGAGGGGCAAATCCTCTCTACGTCCACTACGATCTCTAAGCTTGCTTCTCATTGTATCCAGTACACGCCTTTATAACTACCCAGTTACGGTGTAGCGTTTAACGCTACCAAGATCACAATGATCCACAACTAGAATATCTAGTGACTTCAAGTCTAAGGATGACAATACCATTGTACCCGAGAAGCACTTGTGACTCAACATAACGTGTATGTAGCCTTCTCGGTGATGGGTCAATCCAGTGCAACATTCCGTAATGCACACCTATGTGTTGGATCGTGATATCTCCATATCAATCCAACCCCATACTAGTCTATAGATGATTGTCCCATTTAATCATTATACTTGACTAGGGATATTTAAGATAAACAACACAATTGTAAATCTAAGGACTTCATTATATTAAATATCCAATAAATAATAAATGAATTTCTAGCCAATTACAAATTCATACTAAACTAGATTGCCTCTAGGGCATCTATTCCAACAATGAGGTCAGAGAAGAAGAAGAGGAGAAGGAGCGGAAGCAATTTTGATAGGAGAAGCCCTAGAGCTCTGATACCGTAAAGGAGATTCAATGGTGATCTGTTATTGAGAAAATCATGAGTTTAAATACAAGAGTTGCTGGCTACAAATCAGGAACTGATTGCTATCTATTTGCTAACTGATTTCTACAAATTAGGTAACTAATTATGAGTAAATAATTGACATATTGACTATGATTCTATCATCTATCAGTTAAAACATTTGCTAGTGGTATCCTTTATTTAGGGCAAACTTGTTCATTCAGTAAAATTGTGAACACCAAGAACATCACCCACCACCGCCACAACCACCCTCCATTTCTGCCTGCAAACTCAGGTTCTGCCAGCGACACCACTACCACAACCACCACCAAAAGAAACAAAATCATATAATAGGAAGACGAGAGAGAGATAGATAGAAAGAGAGAGAGAGAGAGGGACTGGCTTGGCGGAACCCTAGATTCGGGCACTCTCGTATTAAATCTTAAAATCGGAAGTCGCAATGGAAGGGCTGGTTGCTTCCGGAACTTGATCAGTGGTGGCTGCGTCAAATTGAATTACTGGGTTTCAATTTGGGTGGTGGCGGGTGATTTGAAGAAAAAGACATGAGGATGAAGATGAAGAGAGTTCTCTATTGTTCTTCCTCTTCTTTTCTGCTACTTCTTCCTCCTTTTGTCCTTTTTTTTGTTAGGATTCCAATACGCGAGAAACAAGAGAAAGAAAGAACCAACAAGAGTAAGATCAAGAACACAAGAATTTACGTGGTTCACTAGTTTTGAGACTAGCTACATCCACGGCCAAACAACCCAATTTATTGATGAGAGAAACCCGATTACAATGCACGCCGTGGCCACAACGACCACGACGGCCACCCAAAAACAACACACACGTACCCAAGAGAACTCAATTGTGTCTCACACACACTAACAAAGGCTCACAATTCCAAAAGTGTGTATTGCTCCAAATAACACAAAAAGATGTGCATATATATATATACTACTACAAGACTTGGAGCCAAAGTACCTTCCAAAAATAATCCAAGACGAACAAGGAATTATTTCCATCCAATTGTTTCCAAATACAATTCGGAAACATTCCACCATTAACTTTGACCTTTGCTACCAAAGTAATGACTTGTTTCCAAAATAATGTGATGATTGAATCAACAATAAAAACCCCAACAAACCTCCACCTTGATTCAAACTCCAGAGCTACCAAACCAATTCTTCTCATCAATCCAACGAACCCGATCCGAGTGTATTCCCAATTTGCGGAATTTGAACACACTCCCAATGCGCCCCAACAAGCACGTCTATGCGTCTTCAACAAACACAAAGACAATGTGTCCCAATAAACGCTCCCCTAATGCACCATGACACAATGCATACCCCAACGTTGCGCCAGTGACACTTCGCAACAAAGTGCCTATCAAACGATGTCATGCCAATTTGCGCCGCCACCCGCACCAATACGCAAAACCAATAACCGATGCGCGCCAATCCAAGATCCAATCGCGCCATCAATGCATGAACAATAACACGCCACCAATCCACGTGCCCAATAACACGCGCCATGCTCCATGCCTGGAGCCCAATCCGCCCCCATGGGGCCTAGAGAGCTACATCCTCCTTGAGCGTCCCTCCTCCACCTGAAGCGAGATCTACAGGTGAACGATTCTTTGGACGCTCCCTCTTCCAATGATGTTTCTCCCTCAATTCGCTAGTTGATTCGAGTCGCCTCCACCTATACTTGAATCCTCCTAGTTGCCAAATCCAGATATAGATCCAGATCACTCGCCGTGTTGAGCACGCCATATCGATTGACGCATGCCGGAACCGAAAGCGTGCCGGATGTACTAGAACTAGATCCACAATTCCGATGCTCCACAACAAGAGCCCGATTGCTCCCCCAAGAAGGAACCCAATAGCCTCCCAACAAAGACTTGGTGTGCTTGAACCCCCTGTTTCAGAGGCCAACCAGCGAAAATCCGATCTTCCAATCAAACCTGACATATCTTGATCACAAACTCGCCAATGCTTCTCTTGAATCTCAACGAAACCTGGCTCTGATACCACTTGTTAGGATTCCAATACGCGAGAAACAAGAGAAAGAAAGAACCAACAAGAGTAAGATCAAGAACACAAGAATTTACGTGGTTCACTAGTTTTGAGACTAGCTACATCCACGGCCAAACAACCCAATTTATTGATGAGAGAAACCCGATTACAATGCACGCCGTGGCCACAACGACCACGACGGCCACCCAAAAACAACACACACGTACCCAAGAGAACTCAATTGTGTCTCACACACACTAACAAAGGCTCACAATTCCAAAAGTGTGTATTGCTCCAAATAACACAAAAAGATGTGCATATATATATATATATATATATATATATATATATATATATATACTACTACAAGACTTGGAGCCAAAGTACCTTCCAAAAATAATCCAAGACGAACAAGGAATTATTTCCATCCAATTGTTTCCAAATACAATTCGGAAACATTCCACCATTAAATTTGACCCTTGCTACCAAAGTAATGACTTGTTTCCAAAATCATGTGATGATTGAATCAACAATAAAAACCCCAACATTATTTTCTAGAGAATTATCTATTTTACTTTGAGCCTTGGGTAACATTAGTAGTGTGGTTTGCAAACTACTCTTTTCAATTGTTTAACAGTTGAAAATGTGTGTTCAAAACAAGGACGGAGCTCAAAATATGTATACCATTGTTGCATTTTTGCCTTGTTATGTTGCTAGTTCTAAAGTTTATACTCCCTGGCTTCTTAAGGGCTTAATCTATGATTCTGTTCTTATGGATCATTTTGAAAGAGATGTTTCTTTTCCGTTTCATGACAATTTATTCTATTCATACACAGTAATCGAACCGTAGTCGGATTTTAATCATGTTATGGTTAAGCCACTCCCTGAGATAGTCTTTTTAGGATATATCCATTTGTGTTATGACGCAGCGGGTGAATCCGGGTATCAAGCAAGAACGATAACAAAATATAAAGAACGAGAGACAAGAATTTAACGTGGTTTGCTAGTATAAATACTAGCTACTCCACAATCCGAACCTGATTTTATTGAGAGAAACAGAACCCGAACCCGATTACAACCGTGAACAAACACACGAAAAAATTCTCTCAACTCACTGTTTTGATAAGCCTCTACCGTGTGTTGTTTTTGTTGCTACTGACCACCAAACAAACCAAAGACAAATGACTTTATATATAGCCACATTGTCCACCGCCTCAAGCAAAGTTGGAACATGAATCGGCTATATTGTTCTAATTGCCTTTGACCAATTAATTAATCAAGGCCTTTAATTTACTTGGACCAAAGTTATTACCAAAAATTAATTCAAGTCAATATTCTAACAAATCTCCACATTGACTTGAATCATCTCAGTAACCCTGAACCAGAACCGATGCTTCTCTCAAACCTGAAACAGATGCGTCTCCCTGAATCTGAAACGAGCACGCCTTCACCTAGAACCAGACTTGAATACATTCACTGGGAAAGCAGGACCGAATGTATTCCCGATGCGCTCCAAACAGCGCCAGAACTAGTGCACCATGACAAGTGCCCAGAAGTTGTCCAGACCAAATGCACTGACGACGAGTGCCACAAATTGTCATGCCAGATGCGCCCCGTATGCCTCAGATGCGCCCAAAAAAACCTAGTGCGCGCCAGAAATCTTTTCGCGCCTAGAACCAGAACCCGATTCGCGTGCCAGAAATCTCACGCGCTAGATGCTCCATGCCAGGAGCCCAGAATCGCCCCCAAGGGGCTCAGAGAAGAATTTCGTACTCGGAGGAGGTCCCTCCACCTAGAACCAGATTCGTCTGGTTCTTCTTGGGACACTTCCTCTTCTAGTGACCTTTCTCCTTGCAGTAGGCACAGACGTCCTGTGGTAAGCTGGATCCTGCAAACCTCTTGTATCCCTTACCATTTCCTGCTTTGACCATTAAACCAGCCGCATAATGGTCACCTGAATTGCCTTCAGCCTTGTGCCTCAGACTCCTAGTGAGAAGAGCAGATCTGACCTGTTCTAGGGTTATCGTATCTTTCCCACCAATGAAAGATTGCACGAAACCCTCATACGATGGAGGCAACGATACCAACAGAATTAAGGCCGCATCCTCATCACTTATGTTCTCCTCACTATTACGCAATTCAAGCAGAATAGTGTTTAGAACATCTAAGTGACCACTAATTTGCGTACCTTCAGACATTCGAAACACGAATAGCCGTTGCTTGAGCATCAACTTGTTTGCCACAGATTTCTTCATGTAGAGCTCCTCCAACTTGACCCACAAAGCAGCCGCATTTTCCTGATCTGCGACACCGGTGATTACGTCGTCCGTCAGACACAACATGATCGTTGCGTGCGCCTTCTCCTCCATCTTGAGATACGCCGATGTGGTTGTGTCCACGTTGCCCTTGTTGGACGCCAGAGGCAGCCAAAGATCGTCGCGTTTCAACAACTCTTTCATCTTGATCTGCCACAGACTGAAACTGTTTCTCCCACTGAACTTCTCGATCTTCATAGTACCCAACATCGTTTCTTGTTGAAACCCTGACCTCACCTGGCTCTGATACCAGTTTGTTATGACGCAGCGAGTGAATCCAGGTATCAAGCAAGAACGATAACAAAATATAAAGAAGAATTTTAACGTGGTTTGCTAGTATAAATACTAGCTAAACCTGATTTTATTGAGAGAAACGGAACCCGAGCCCGATTACAACCGTGAACAAACACACGAAAAAATTCTCTCAACTCACTGTTTTAATAAGCCTCTGCCGTGTGTTGTTTTTGGTTCTACTGACCACCAAACAAACCAAAGACAAGTGACTTTATATATACCCACATTGTCCACCGCCTCAAGCAAAGTTAAAACGTGACTTGGCTATATTATTCTAATTGCCTTTGACCAATTAATTAATTAAGGCCTTTAATTTTACTTGGACCAAAGTTATTACCAAAAATTAATTCAAGACAATATTCTAACAATTTGAATATCAGAAATCCCATTTTCTGTTCTTTACCTAGTTAATTAAAAGTCCCTAGATAATTAAAAGCCACTTAAGCAAAATGAGTCAAGGAAGCCAGTACGAGCATTGTTCTTGAGATTCAATGAGGAGCGGATGATTTTACGTCGTCAAAGAGGGTAGTAACCGTTAGAAAGAAACATGGTTATAACAGAAGATTACATGCATACAATTTGTCACTGATGCCAAATTTTCTTTGCAGGTTGTTTCAAAGCTGAAGCAGCAAGCAATGGCTGATAATACACGACCTGTGGATACAACATGCAAGTGCATGGTATGCCCATGTTCAGGTTTTACTACTGTTGAGTCTAAAGTCATGTTTAGGCAATGGATGAGAATTACTTGTGTTGGAATTGCTGCTGATTGTTGCATAACAAGACCTCAATTGAATTTCGCACAATGAATCTGTTAGATCAACTTCAAACTTCATGTAGATTATCTAAAGGCGGAATCATAATCTACAAGACATAAACTATCATCTAGAATAGCAAAGAACAAAAAAAAACATTAAATAAGACTAACCTCGGTCCATAGCTAGTGTATTGTGTTCAACATTATGATGATCTTTAGTGGACCGCGATCTTCCAACCACAACTCGGACCAGCTTCAATGATCTCTCTCAGTGGGAAGAGTGAGACTACTGTATTCGAATGTGTTGGGGATCACAGCCCTGGTAGTCTTTATATACTAAATTGATGAGGCTCCCATAACCCAAATCATTTAGTAATGGGCTACTACACATTACAAAGCCCACACCACTTTATGTTCCTACGAGCCCAATTATTAATTAGATCACTTTAGTAGCCCGTTTATTTGATATCCCAATAATATAACTACTAATATTTTCATATTGGCCCACAAAGAAATAAAATTACTCAACAATATCCCACTTGGGCCACACTTGAAAACCGGATGTAGTTATATTTCATAATCTTTAGTGCTAGCAAAAGTGCTATCATCCTTAAAACATTCCTTATAACAATCTGGTCCATTGTCCATACAAGTGTGAGACCAAAGCGACCTTTGCTACATTTAGATACAGTCGTAACAAAGACCCATCAATGATCACCAAACCAATATGTTGAATGAAACAGATCAAGCGTGGATGTGTAGCGGGAAATTACATGCAATGTGATCTTTAGACATGCCTATTTCCACTGATCCTTACTGAAGTGAGATCAAACCTTATAATTTCCATCTTTATGCTGAACCGCAATTGGAAATTCAAAATAACAATAATTCAGAGTAACTTGAATAAAACATAAACTTTATTCTGCAGAAACTGAAGTAAGTGTCTCGAGAAACGACATTCATTAGATACAAACTCCCACTAAACCAAAATACCTTAGATATTACCACTCCAAATGAGCAATCTGCTCCTCAACACTTTATGTGGTAATTCTTTAGTTAGAGGATCCTCAAGAATGGAGTTTATCATAGTAATGTCACATTGAAACAAACACTCTGAATATTTTCTTAAGAAGAATAAGACTTTATGTCAATAAACTTCAATACTTTACTAACCGGTTGTATGTTTACCCTAATACATACAATGATTAACCAAAATTATACAAAATATACTAATATGTAAACAATAACCACATGTGTACATATTCTGGTATACAAAAGACTCATTGATTCGATGTATAACGAATCTTTGCATCCTTTATTGCTTATCTCAATATTCTTGAAATACTGAATGAGACTAGAAATTGTCTCCTTAAGTAGTAGGATTATTCTTCAGTGCACAACCTTAAGTACTCGATCTAGAAAATACCTTATCGATATAGATCTCTTGTCGAATACTCAATGATACACCCCAAGAGCATTTATTTTCGACACATGAAATATGTCCCCAAGATCTTTTCTTTAGAAACCTTATGAAGAATATCTTGGTCCACCCAACAAGTCTATATCGGTTCTAGTCAAAAGAGTAGAATCAAAATGATGCACCAGAAAATTACTCCCACTGAACTGTGGTACTTACAAATATCTACCGTAGTTATCTCGCACAACATGAGATAATAACTTTATGAATATTGCGATACCATATCTAGAAGCAAGCTTTTAGACTATAAATGGAATTGTGTAATTTACAAAAATGTACTTTGAATAACTAAAGTCAAAGTTATATGATTGTAATAAACTTATCCATATATATGTACATCTACTTTAAGTAATCGTACATGTCATAACAACTCAAAAGAGAATTTCGTAAACCTTTATGAAGTCTCTTTAGTCAGTGCCTCTTTTAGATGAAATGTAATGACAAAGTATGACCATCATATCTTTCATAAACCAATATAACACCTTATTTATTGTAACCAATAATAAATTATGCTATTATGAAAGATTCCAAATGTCACTAATTTTGTCAAGAGATTTCATCTTATCATTACAAAATCAATTCAATTTAATCTTTGTTTGACTTGTAAGAAGTTGATTGAATCATCTTCCACAAACCTTATGTCAAACCCAAATACATGAGAATAACATGTAATACATAAATCATATTTCTCATGTCATTAGTGAATTACTTTAGCGGCACTTCATATTTAAGGCTGATGACTTTGCCTATTATGAGTATCCTTATGGAATATTTCTTTGAACGGTGTGAATAACTAAATATGCACCCTCTTATTTGGCCAAACAAATAATATTCCTTTGGGCCGATTACTGTTCGCATAAACAAGTATGCCTTATTATTTGGCCACACAATGACCTTCTTTTGGGCCGATCATTGCTTGCATAAACAATAGACACGTGCATTTCACAAACATATCAAACTTTATGTTCAAAGAAAACATTCATTATAACCGTATCTCCCACTCAAACTCAACATTCTCAAAAGTCTCAAGAAAAAGAGCTTTATTTGAGAAGAAAAATTACGAGATTTAGAACTTCTCAATTATTATTTACTTCAATAAAAGTGGCTGCTAGCAGATACCAAATTCAATATCTCCCACTAGACCAATATGGCCTTACTTTAGGTGGGATGATTAGAAATGAGAACCTCCTTATGCTAGGTATTCGCCTAGCAAATCATATATGGTACTAAATAGCCACTTTAATACATAAAGTATCTCAAATTTAAGTTACAACTTAAATCTTTATTCCCACAGCCTCATGATAAAGAAAATGACTATTCATTCTCCTTACAATATCCAGATATGTTTATTTTCATTCCCACAAACTTAATTTATGACAAGTATGTCTATAACTCCATGTAGGGAAGAAATTATATGCACATCTATGGGACTTAAGTTAACACCATGAATGGTGTTACCTTGTACATTCACATACTTTACTTCTCAGACCGATTATAGGTGTTGATGAGGTGTACAGAAGTCTTATGAACTAAATATGAAACTGTTTCCACCCAAAATAACTATAAATAGTGGTATACGATATCAGTACATATAAGTTCTAGTATGTCCTTATTCCACACACACACCTAATTATTTATACACCCCTTTACGCTTTCAACACAAATTCAAAATATTTGTGAAATCAGGGAGGCTATGAATTCTATTACACATAAGCATCTTAATTCTTCCAACGAAGACATTCCTTTAGCTTTTGTGCCATACCAAATATAGAATTCTTACTATTGCATCATTGTACCTCAACATGAAATGCATGGTCTTTCTTAATGAAGCATTACATTTGAAATATTGCTTTTAAACGAAATGAAGCATTTACAACCTTCACTGAATTATATTTAAAACATCAAAATTTCTGAATTTATCCCAGAAAACATTATTTCCTTAACATTAGTAAATGCTTTTCTTAATAAACATAAAATTCAAACAATGTTTGAAAAAATTTAAAAGTCTTTATTGCTTCAACTATATGTGTTTTGCCATTGCCCATAGAGATGAATCTTCCAGCATCAAGTGTCTATTGGCCCAACAACCAACCATGCATAAATATTCTCAATTGAGTAGTTGCACCAAAATCAACTCGCCAAATATGATTAGGTACAAAACTTAAATTAACTGAAAATTTTATCCATAGTGAGAAGTAAATTTTCCTTATCCAGCATGTGGCATTAAATTCATATTCACACATCCACTTATATATGTAAAAAAGTATCAAAAAATTACCGAATGATATTACATTTACATATTTGGAATGTGATTCAACTGCAACTTACATGACTGTATTCCCTTTATCTTGACTATTATCCTTAGGGCAAATACTAAGCGAGTACATTTAGTTTAATCTCATACAACAATTTTCTCTTTTAACACAGATGGGTGAAAAGTTCACTAAGATATTTATCCATGTGAGCGTTACAGCTCTCCGTATACTCACTTAAGTGCTTGAGAGAAAATATATATACACCTTATGAGCATGTCCTTAGACAACTCTAACTTTAGTACTTAAGTTCTTAATTGAGATTAAAGCTTTCCTGATGTACTCCCTTATGTTCCTCTTTTAACAAGACAATGTTGACTAAAAGTCCTCTTAATGTTTTCTTTAGAAAAGTCGGACACATAAGCTGGAGGAACTCAATAGCATTGCCATTACTTCACTTAAAAGCTTCTAGAATTAACTTTATTTTCAAGAATTTATACATGCTATAAAGCACTAAATGTGAGTCTTTGTCAGCAATAACAAATAAGCTGACTTAAATAGAGAACAAGTTAAAGACATGAGCTCAAAATACAAATATATTGTACAAGCATGAAATAAAATATAACCATAAAGCATTCATGCAAAACATAAATTAACAATATATTTAACGGGTTCTTTACAAGATACCTAGCACAACATTGTTGTTTAGTCTTTGGACAAAAACAACAACTTGTAAGTGGTACTCTCCACGTAGTAATCAAATATTGACAGTAAGTCCGGTCAAACAATGAGTCTTCCTTTGGGCCGACGTATTGTTCACATGGAATAACTTGATAACTGTCACATATTTACTACCACAAGTGTGCTTATTATTTGGCCAACTAACAACCTTCCTTTGGGCCGATTAGCTAGTCGCACAAATAATAAACACACACATCTTTATATCCAAAATAAATAAATTTTACACAATAGAGGTCACTTTGGCGACATATTATTTCAACTGATTTATTCTAGGATACAAGACCATTTTATTTTAGTGTAAAATACCAAAATTACACTAATGTCTAAAATGTATATTTTAGTGTAAAATGTCAAAGTTACACTAATCAATTAAATGTAGAACCCGAAATATTAATCTTTTAGTATAATACAAAAGATTACACCCAAAATATTCATAATGGTGTAAGATATCAAATATGCACCAAATATCCTTAATGGTGTAAGAATACTAAATATATATCAAATTTCATATGGTGTATGATACGAAATATACGCCAAAAGACACTTAATGATGTAAGAATACCAAATATACACCAAATAATTTAATAGTGTATGAATACCAAAGATACACCCAATATTAATAATGGTGTAAGATACTAAATATACATCATATTTCATATTGTGTAATATACCAAATATACACTAATGATTTATAATGGTGCAACATACTAAAAATACACCCCAAAAAAACTAGCAACAGTAATAATCTCGCATATTTAATCCATGAATGAAGTCATAAACATGATATAAGTACAGTAGTATCATGAGAGAAACATTAATTTAGTCAAAACATGTAAATAATGAGATTACATGTCCAAAAATATGCTAAAATACGAAATTATTTATTCTGCCCAAAACAAAAATTCTGAATTTGAAAAATCTAACTGTACAGATGGATTCAAAAGACCCAAAAACCTAGAGTTTGACTATTGAATCGCCCAAATTGGATATCTAGAACTCCCGGAATAGCCAAAACAATATGAGTTGTCGGATCTGGGCGGCACAACAAAGCAACGGTACACGCTGCCACACCAGATCGAAACTCGCCACCGCCCAGATCTAAGTCAGTGTTTGGCAAATCATTAATCGGAGCAGTTGGTTTGAAATACCATAACTTTCAAACCGTAAGTCGGAATTAAGCTTATAATATATCGTTAGAAAGCTTGTTTCGAGATCTTCGTAATCATATAAAGAACTCCCACATCCGACATAAGTACAAAAAACGAGGCTATGAACCCTAATTCGGGATTATGCAAAAATACTTGTTCTTAACGATCCTAGCATGATAGTGGCTATGTTACCACTTGTTAGATCAACTTCAAACTTTATGTAGATTATCTAAAGGCGGAATCATAATCTACAAGACATAAACTATCATCTAGAATAGCCAAGAACAAAAAAACATTAAATAAGACTAACCTCGGTCCATAGCTAGTGTATTGTCTTCAACATTATGATGATCTTGAGTGGACCGCGATCTTCCAACCACAACTCGGACCAGCTTCAATGATCTCTCTCAATGGGAAGAGTGAGACTACTGTATTCGAATGTGTTGGGGATCACAACCCTGTTAGTATTTATATACTAAATTGATGAGGCTCCCATAACCCTAATCATTTAGTAATGGGCTACTACACATTACAAAGCCCACACCACTTTATGTTCCTACGAGCCCCAATTATTAATTAGATCACTTTAGTAGCCCGTTTATTTGATAGCCCAATAATATAACTACTAATATTTTCATATTGGCCCACAAAGAAATAAAATTACCCAACAAAATCATCTTTATGTCATCCTGCCGTAGAGTGTACCACTCTGATTCTTCTCTTCCCCATCATTTGACTTTTTTGACTCGTATCTGTGTCACTTTGACCGGGTGATTTGGATTGCAAAACGATACGATTTTTTGATATTTTTTCACCATGTTATAGAACAACTTATACCCTACAACACCATGAAAAAATTATCAAAAAGTTGCATCATTTAGCTATCCAAATCACCGGGTCAAAGTGACCCAGTGAATAGTGGTAAAAGTCAGCCATGATGGGGTAGAGAAGAATCAGAGTGGTAGACAAGTTGCAATAAATTTGATGGTGACTATGTTGCTAACTTTCTATTGTTATCCTTTTCTTTAATTTTGACTCCGGAATCCTGATCTCCAATCTTGGAATGACCCAATACAATGATGTAGATGACATATGTTGCTTCTGATTGACATTGTAATATATGTTAAATGGCCACTCTATTGATACGACCACATTTACTTCTGTGACAGCTATGCTATTGGTGGTCTTGCAGGCGGCGAAGATAAAGATTCGTTTTGGCGTGTAGTTGCTCAATGTACTGCTTCATTGCCTGATGATAAACCACGATATGTTATGGTTAGAGTAGTTACAAAATAAATCAACCCAAATTTTAGTTTAGAATAATTGGTATACAGTATACTAGCTCTATAAAGTGCTTATGTCATTCATTGTTAAATTTCACCAGGGCGCGGGCTATCCACTGGATATTGTAGTTTGCAGCGCTTTGGGAGCTGACATGTACGATTGTGTCTATCCTACTCGTACTGCAAGATTTGGCACGGCTCTTGTTCCTGAGGTCATAGTTTCTTTTTCGTTTCATGAAAATTTTATTCTATTCATACACAATAATCGAACCGTAGGCGAATTTTGATCATGTTATCGTTAAGGCACTACCTGATTAGTTAGTGAGATAGTCTTTTCAGGATAAATCCATTTGAATGTCAAAAATCCCATTTTCTGATCTTTACCTAGTTAATTAAAAGTCCCTTTAAATGTGCTTCCTCACTCCTTTTATATGTTAACGCATAAAACTAGTCTCTTTTACACCCAACTATTTGAAGAGTACTGTGAGGCTGTGGCCACTCCATGACTGTGGGTTGTTGCACTTGCGCTTTTATTCGAAGGGATCAGTATGAAGATGCTGACAATTAAGTGAATATACTAACACCAAAGTTGGTATTAGGTACATAAACTATTTCTTATGGTTTTCAGTACTTGAGCAAAATGAGTTGAGGAAGCCAGTAAGAGTATTGTTCCTGAGATTCAATGAGGAACACATGATGACATGATTTTATGTCGACAAAGATGGTAGTAACCGTCAGAAAGCAACATGGTTATAATAGAAGATTACATGCATGTGTTTTTTTTACTGATGCCAAATTTTCTTTGCAGGGTGTTTTAAAGCTGAAGCACCAAGCAATGGCTGACGATACACGACCTGTGGATCCAACATGCAAGTGCATGGTATGCCCATGTTCAGATTTTACTACAGCTGAGTCAAAAGTCATGTTTAGGCAATGGCTGAGAATTACTTCTGTTGGAATCACTGTAGGTTTGCAAAAACTACACGAGGGCGTACATTCATTGTCTTGTCACCAAGGATGCTATGGGATTTCAGCTTCTGTCATATCACAATTTGTATTACATGTTAAAAGTATTTATCTGAAACTTTGTAGCTATCGAATTTTCAGTTGATATTTTCTTTGATAGTATTCTGAATACTGCAGCTAAGCAGAGATCTACACTCGTCAATTGTCGAGGGAAGGTTTCCCGGGTATGTTTTTCATTTAGTATTTTTCCGCAGCCAGTTTATCGTTTCAACATGTTTCTGTTCTTGTATGAAATGGTTGTTTGGTCATGCATAGCTTTATGCAAACATGCAACCTTGTGATCAATTTATCTGAACTTCCTAGATTGGTTTGCATTTCGATGATTAGTTTCTTTCATGTCCCTGCAGATTCGTATGTGAATTCCTGACGAAAATGGTAGGTCTTCACTTTCTTTAATATTAAATCGTGATCTGAAGATGTGTTACTTCCATTTTCTGTAAAAGCACTGTAAATAAGAACGCCTGCATTGTATGATTTCGAATTAAAATTGTCTTGTGTAACTGCATTTTGATTTGATTCATTGTAGCACTTCTGAATTTTTTAGGTTTAGTGAGTGGATTAAAATAACTTTAACTCAACAAACTTTCATTCCACTCCATTGCCTCCTAGAATTCGTGACTTCTGTCACTATTTGTAACCAACAAAACCTGACTTCCAGGACCTAAACTCAGTTTGGAGGGCTGGCTATAAACAGTACACTTCTACTTTCAAAGGGTGTGAAAAGTACATAAAAGTTAACTGCTTACACCTTGAGGTTTGACCTTTTGCAAAGTGCTCCGGTGTGGTTTCACCTCTTCCTGAATACTGCAACATACCATCAGGAAAGTTTGGGAAGTTACCCTTCAATATTTTGATGTCCTCTTTCAATCAATGGAATAGTACCCACATTGCCTACCCACTTCTCAACTGTGAAACTCTGAAATTAAAGCCAAATCATAGGGTCCAATCATATCTCCGGTGGAACTCTTGTTGCGCTCTGATTTCGCTTCAATGCTTCAATATTACCGCTGAATGCCGATTTGGGCGTCTGATTGTTCTCTGGTTCGGCTTCAAGACTTCAACTTATCGCTAAAATCTCACTCGGGAAGTGCCAGTTGCACCCCGGCTTCAACCCTTCAAATTTGTAGGGGTAAATTATACTGAAAGATAGTTTAGGGGTTGATTTGTAGTAGTTACATTTTAGTTCAATGAAATATACTTCCATTTTGATGAGAACAAAATGCTAAAAAGTTAAAAGTTAAGGGAATTTTTTTGAATGGAAACACACCCGTGAACCTCGTGTATGCATTAAGATAAATATTGAAGCACATGCATGCAACATGGATTCCAGGCCACTGCGTATGGTTTTTGAAGTTTAGCCTTATTTGCTTGAACTACTAAGTAATTGAGTATTTTGTTCAAGTAATGTTCAAATCTTTTGTATAGCTTGAACTAAAGCGTAGCTTCTAACACCAACAGGAAACAATCATGTAGTTCATTGACATCTACAGCAGAAGTTTACTGCAAATGCATCGGGATGTCTTGGAGATGTTCGCCCCATAATGGTTAACATCAGGCGTCTTCTTAAAAATTCATCCGGTTGCTGTAATGTAGAATATCATATGCTCGTTTCACTAGTGCGATTCCTAGGAGTTAACCGAAAAATGTTAAAGACCAGGGACTGCACACTGCAGTTTGTTAGTTACTCAGGGAATCTCCAACCCATGTCATTTGTCTCCTCCCCCCACATCCCCCTCCCCTCACGGGCCCACTATTTTCCCCGTCCCCATCCCCCAAACTACAACTCATCTCCAATCCATTCCCCCCCTATTCATAGCACCCCAAGGCAAAGTTTCTCCCCATAGCACCCTCTGTTATCAGTATCGAGCGATACTTGATACATACGACACGATACGATACATGCCATCAGCGTTACGTATCGTTCGCTGTATCGCTAATGAAAGTGTATCAAACTGTATCGAGCGATACACATCCGATACGATACGTATCCTGTATCTCACGATATGTTTGAGAACTGAAACTGGGCTAGATTTTTTAGAACCTATTGATGCGTCACTGATGTGGAAGGCAATTGTCAAAGGTAAGAACCTCTTACAAGGGTGTCTCAAATGGAAGCTTGCTGATGGAAACCAAATTTCGATTACTAAACACCCTTGGGTTTCTGATGTCCCAGGTGACTATCAAGCAATTTTTACTTCCCACCTTTAATATTAAATGGGTCAAGGATCTAACTACCCCTTGTGACGGAGGATGAGTTTCTTGGAATCATTCCCTTCTCACAAATATTTTTCCTTCTTGGCTTACTAACCTTATTCTCAATACCCCTCTAAATTATGTCACAAACGAACCACAATGGAGTCTCAATCCCAACCAATATTTTTCAATCAAATCCCTTTACAATCATTACTATAACCCTTCACCTTGTCCTAATTACAAATCCAAGAATAATTCCTTCAACCCTAACCTGCTTTCTCTCAAACGGAAACAACTATGGGAACTTAAAGTTCTTTTTAAAATCAAATTCTTTACATGGCAGCTTGTTCATCAAATCCTTCCTACGATAGAATTTATCAGCTCTAGAGGGATGAATGGTAACCTTAACTGTGTTTTTTGCCACGAAAATGAAACTGTTAATCACCTTTTCATGCATTGTATTTTCTCAAAATCTCTCTTTGCTAAACTCAACATAAATATTTTCACAATGGGTTTTACTCAATGGTTGAACTATTGGATAAAGAAAACTACCCAATCACACTCTCAGCACATCTCTTGGATCATGGCTTGTTGGGTCATCTGGAAATAAAGAAATGAAACCATTTTCAGAGGAAGCACACCAATGATTGACAACTGTTATTTTCATGTTACCAATCTAACTTCTCAAATTTCAAATGTCTTTATGTACACTCCCACACAGCTATAGGTCTGATTTCAGAAAAGAAGAAGAAGCCAAAAGCTTCCACTTCAGGACCTGCAATAAGGAGGAAGACTGATGCCAAAAATGCAGAAAAAGGGAAGGCACCAATGGTTGAGGAAGGCGAGAGAGACAAAAGGAAACCAAGATGTTTTGAAGCTGCTTTGGAGAGATTTATGAAGGAAAGTCCTACCGAGGAGCAATGGAAACTGAAATTCCGAGAGGGAGAAAGGAAAATGGAGGAGATAGCTGCCATGTATAAACCCAAGTCACAAGGGTTTATTTTGGTTAATGGAAAAATGGTGGAACCAAACGAGGAAGCTCTCTTCAAATTTCTGGAGGAAAAGTCAGGATCGAAGAAGAAGGGGAAGTCAGTTTGAAGCAGTTGGATGTCTTCGTATTTTTGTTTTAAATTTCTACCTAGTTTTTTTTGTTGAACAATGTTGATTTCTGTTCTAAGGTTGCTACTTTGAGGTGCTACTTTGATGTGTTAGATTGTGTTTAAGGGAAGAGCATGGTAGGAGGATGCTCCATCGTCTTTGATATCTGTACTTGTATCTTTCGTTTTCTTTAATTGAAGTTCTCGATATTTTAACGCAAAAAAAAGAAAAAAAAACTTCGTATTACATGGATGATAAGAATATTTTGTTAGATGGTTGTATTTCTCCAGGTTTGCCTCAATTATGCTAGTAAAAAAAAAACTCGATTGTCTTGAATTCTTGATAATTGATCTAACATTTAGAAGAAAATTCCAGATAGAAGACAAATTGTTCTATTTACATGACTCTAGTGGAATACGGCTGTGTTCGTAGTGGGGACTCGTTAGAGATCCCTAAATTTAGTATTCCAGTTTTATGTTCCATATTTGGTGCTTTTGCCACACATAAGAAAGAATATTTGACTACTAAAACGATGCCACATAGATATACCCTACATATAACTGACAACGCACTCAATTCTCCTACTGAACTATTGCTCTCACTTATGTAATTTGAACATGTTATTCATTATTGGACGCGAGTCTAAAATATATTAACATCTCCTGATAATGGGACTCTATAATAGCTACATATATAAAAAAAAGTTAATACGTGCTGGTTAGACTACTTGATCAACCTTTATATGTATTTAAGACATACTCAGTAAGAAAGAAATGCCAGATGCAACCAATAAACTCTTCACTATAGGGGTCAGTATATTTTTTAAGTTGTTTTAAGAAAGGTGTGTATATCGTTCCGATACGCGATACGATACGATACACGATAAGAAAATCCCACTATCGATACACAATACGTATCAAACTTTGACAACTATGATAGCACCCTCTTCCCATCCCTCTCCCCTCATGGGGTGGACTTGAACCGTATTTTCATTCCCCATCCCCCTGCCCCCATGGGGTTGGAGATGCTCTTAATTGAGCTATGCCAAATGTGAAGTTGTATGCTTCCAGTAGTGAGGAGATTTTTTACTGTAAATTTGAAACTTTTGCCTAGTTGATCACTTCTGTTTATTTGCGGCTCATCCAACTAACGCGTAGACTTGGGTTCTTCTTTTGTGTAGCTTGTAACATAGTGTTTGCCTTGATTCCGTTATAGCTTGTATGCACTTGGATTTTGCATTTCACAGGTAGAGTATAATCTTTCTTTCTCTTTTGCAGTTCCCAAAGGGCGATGTAACTAAGTGGGTGTGCAATGCCATGGAGGTTACTGGAATTGATATTTCATCCTGCTGTGCTCCATTTTCATCATCCAGCATGAAACAGACAAAAATAGACCGGGATAGAGACCACGAGACACAATTTAGTGAAAATTATACCTAAGGGAGGACCTTGATCCACTTAGCTGACCAGGTTAAACTAGGGAAAAAGCTAGTTGAGTTTTAACATGAAAGAGTAAAAAGTTCGAGACCACACTTCAATTGATGCATTGGGTTTCTTAGAAGCACATGTGCACGCCTAAAGGGCTTGGGGGTCTCAACATAAAATTCCCTTCATTGTTAAATAAAGCTTTGCTTGCCAAACAGGCTTGGAAAATTGCAACTAAAAAATCCAGCTTGTTGTCCAGATACTTATACTCTAGATACTGTAAAAAACATATTTCCTAACTAGGAAAACAAATAAAAGTCCTTCTATGGTTTGAAAAAGTTTTTCTTCTGTTAAATCATTGGTTGCTGAGGGGATGGCATGGGATGTGGTAAAAGGGGATATCATTTCTGCTTATAAAGACAAATGGATTCCTGATACCCCTGTTCTCTCTTCTTTTCTGGAAGGTGATGATAATAGGGAGATTAAGGTGGGAGAATGGATCAAAATAAACAGGAATGGCAAAAGAGTATGGAATTTGGATAAAATTAGACACTTGTCGGCTTGGACTCAGAAGCAAATAGCTTCAATTTCTCTGCCTATATTAGAGCAACCAGATGACATTAAATGGTGTTTTTCTTCTTCTGGGCTTTTCACTGTTGCTTCAGCTTATAAGATTTTGGTTAAGAATGAATTTTGCACTAGTCTTGCTCACCATGAAGATAAAGGGTGGAAGGGGATCATCCTGGATTTTCCTTGGCATCAGTTCTGGAGTCTCAAATTACCCTCCAAGATCCTGTTCTTTCTTTGGCAAGCACTCAATGGAAAGTTTCCAACGAATGAAATAATTCATAGGATTTTTAGTAGCTATAGTAAGATTTGTACTCTGTGTAAATCTCAAGATGAAACCATAGATCACCTCTTTCTTGACTGCAGGTTTGCCAAAGTTCTCTGGTCAATATCCCCTATTCAAATTTATTATCCTTTCACCTTCTTAGAGATACCTTAAGGCATTCCTCCATGCATGATACTTGTCACATCCCCCTCCCGCCGACCCTGATTAGCGATCAATACAACTTTGCGTTAACGGGAGGAGGGCGGGACATGCCGGTGCGTCCTTAACTCGTCGAGAGGCTAAACACATTGATTTAAAAAGTCGTGATTATTCGAAAAGCTTTGCGGAAGCGTAATTAAAGAATTACATGGGGTCGTCATGAAAAACATATCGACTTGTAGCATAAATGAAAATATTGGAAAGAAAAGAAAGTTATAACTTGTAAATTATTTACATTTAGCCCTCTCGACTCGTAAAAAAAACAGAGCATATCTCGAGAATGGTTCTAGGTATCATACAATGGCTCGTACAAGGTCTTATATACATACATAATACTTAACCTTTACATTCTAAATACAATTAACCAACATGTACATAATCGATTCAAGTTATCTAACTTATTTGCAATATATGACCACATTAGCATCTTCAAGCCACGTCAACACATATAAACTTAACGCCTAGATACTCCTTAGTTCTTATGTGTCCTTAAAAACTGAAAAAAATGGTAACATGAAAGGGTGAGCTCAACTAGCTCATTGAGTGACATCTACGCCCCTCCGTAGGTTTGAAAACTAAAAGGACTAACTTTCCATGGAGCGTCACGAACATAAGTCATATTCATACATACATATACTTGTAAAACTTGAAAGATCATGACATTCATAAAACATAACGTGTATCGTAAAGAAAGTGTACGTAAAGCATAACTTGTATCGTAAAGAAAGTGTAACGTAAAGCATAACTTGATTCGTGTGAAATCTTATTGTTCCAAATAGAAACATTGCTTTGTCTCATGTGGAGACCATAACGTACTTGAACATACTTTCTTAGATTATTATCTTATGGCCTGTGATAACCTTCGTGACTTAACAAAGCGTAGGGACATGTCCATCGTGACAGCTCGTGAGGCGACGCGTTGCCTGCTTATATTGTCCCGGCAAAAGGGCCATAGCCTGCTTATACCCGACATTGGGTTTCACTCCGGTACCGTGGCCATTCTGAAAACGTGTTTTATCTTATGAAACGTTCATTTAATTTGTTAGCATCCATGGGGGCATAAAACATTTCATTTGAGTACATAAAACATACATACATAGTAGGGACAACATGAACATATATAAGCTTGTAAGAGACTTAAGGTTCGGTAAAAAATTCGGGACGTAGGGTAGCTCACCTTGCGAGCTTAATACATTTATTTAACATTCCTTATTCCAAATTCATTCATCTTTAATCCTACGAGCATCAACTCCACGTCACGTAAATAGCAAAGAAGGATACAAATCATACATATATTTACTTAGCATAAAATCATTCCAAACATAGAACATAATCACTTAGCATAAATTCATTCCAAACATAGCACATAATCACTTAGCATGAAATCATTCCAAACATAGACATGCCTAAATCACTTAGCAAAATGATACTAGTCTAATCAATGCAAGGTAAACAAACTTCTCACACATCCATATTCTTGTATAGTCTTAAACATATTATTAGATGCATATGGAATGTAAAATGCAGCACATAAGAGCAATATTACATGTAATGAACTAAAAGGTAACTTGCATAAACTAGCTTTAATAACTTGATAAATTTCTAAATCATGCTTATGAGAAAAGTGTAACCATCGCTAGTACAAAATTCATAGGTGACTCAAAATAATTATTTGGGACATAAAATTTGGTCCTAAAATAGATAAAGAGTTTACATATAACATATAAAAATATCAAAATTTATGAAAACTTAAAAGTACTTTTAAACATTAACTTTTAGAGCTGTATAGGTGTAAAACAGAGACTGAAAAGCTGTCTTAGGAATAAATTCATAAAATATTCATAGAAATTCCAAAAATTGTAAAATCTTAATTAAAAGTAAATTACACCCCTGGGAACAACATATACAAATTCGATAACCATTGGAGTAGAATAAGGGCATAAAATGTATGAAAAACCTCACTGGTCTGGGATTGAGAAGAGTATTAAAACAGAACTGGTTTTTTAGCCGAATAAAAACTAAATACAAGCCCAAAGTATCTGAAATTTTTGCTATAGAAACATCATATAAAAATAAACAAACCTTGAATTTTTCTTAATTTTCTGAAATATTTAAGTATTTTTCTAAGTTTTGTAAAAATCAGCTCAAAACATGAGTTTGATTGTTTGGTATAGTTCAAAACTAGTTGCATGCAAGAAATTTTCTTCCAATATCTGAAATTGGACAATCAAAAGATCGGAAGCATATACATATATACCCAACAAACTCAATTTTATACTTGCATGTGTGAAAATCATGAAGTTGATGATGAATCAAGAACATGAAATCACAAATCCACCATGCTAACATACAAATGAGATTGTCAATGCTAAGATTGCATTTTGAAAATGATGATCCACTAACAGGATACTAAATATTTGTCATAGAATCACAAGAATGAGTAGTGAATGAACAAAATCATGATGTATATGCAATAACTTAGATCTTACTTCTCATTTTCATTGAGTTCTTGAGGAGGGTTAAGGAGAACTGATGATTGATGGCTCCTAGGGGCTTCAATCTTGAAGATGATGCTCAAATCTTGCTCCCCAATTGATATACTAACACCCAAGATGAGTTTCCAATACTTAAAACCTCAAAAAATTGATTTTTGAATCATGTATTTGGAGGGTCAAGAACAAAACGGGAATGGTGTTCTTGAGGAGGATTTTGAGTGTGGGAGAGAATGAGAGAGAGCTTGAGAGGTGTGGAGAGTACTAGATTGTGACTTGATAGTATATGGGGCATACAACATTCATACATGTAATGATAGCTCAATATAATATTATAGTTGACTAGTTTAGTGGATGAATGTTTAGATGTAAAACTTTATTGAAAACATGCTAGTTTGAGGTAAATAAGGTAAAATCTAATTGGAGAGGTTGATACATAAAAACACAAAGTTTGGAGAATAATTCAAATTTACATAAAGTTATGGGGCAAACTATAAATTTAATATTAACTACACAATTAACATTTTTTAAATATTTTCTTTAAGTTATAGCATACTTAATAAAATATTAACATTAACACACATATTTAGGAAATAATAAAATTGCTTAAAAACTAAATGTGCAACACAAATATGAGGGTAACTACATTCTACCCACCTTATAAAGAATTCGTCCTCGAATTCGCTTAACACATTTATAACATGAATGAAATCATATAAGATTCTAACAAACATGAAATCACTGTACAACTTAGCCTTATAGGTCATCTTACCCTTTAACTTGGGATAGCAAAAGCATCAAGCCTGTCACGCTTACGGGAGGGAACAATACGCAGTGTCGTCACACTTTGTACCGCTCCAGCAAGCTCGTAATTGTTTCATAGGTCCTGTCTTTCACGCTTACGAGAGGGAACAATACATCGTGTCGTCACACTTTGTACCGCTCCAGCAAGCTCGTAATTGTGTAAGAAGTCCCTTTTCGACCGTACAACATAGCGGGAACAACTTATACCATCATAATGATATAGCTGCTCGTCCAACTTACACATGTAGCGGACGAAACACTTGACATTCGCACATCGGCTGAACTTTTGACATGCTCGAATCACAATTAATTTACTTACTAACATGCATATTACATGGAAGTCACTTATCGGACATAAAACATACATGACATGCATAACTCACACATAATAACTTATATGTTCAATTAGTAAAAATAAAAACATACATCAAGCACATAACTTGGACATAACATAACGTTTCATGACAAATCATAACAAACATTTTTTTTCATTTTATTTTGGGCATGAAAATCACAGTTATCGCATATACACACTCCAATTAGAACAACCAATAACATAATTAAAGCATGTTATATTTTTCTATTTTTTTATAAACATCATACATAATCGAAAAAATATAGCATACATAGTTTTCATGATCTTCACATAACATGTACATGTGTTTACATATATAGCACCCTACATACATGAAAGAGGCATCGCATACTATACAAATCACATAAACATGTTTATCATACTAACACATAAAAGCACCCTACATACTTAGTATCATCATCTTGTCATGGAATTTTTATAAAGATGTGATTCTAGTATCACCCTTGGTCCGTGACCACATAATATGAACATAATTCTTCACTTTCCATTTCATACATGTCATACTCTTAAAAAGCAACTCTTAAAGTTTACGAGTCATGTCTCATGCACATAATATGCTTAGACAAATACATAACAAATGAAAACCATGGTACTATACTTGATTCATGAGGTCATATCATATACTTGCTTCTATCTTATTCCTATGAGGCATACACAAAGCTTAATCATGGTCTCGTAAGTCAACGTGTCATTTTCCTTATCTCATGCATGACTAATGAAAGCTAGAAATATGATTTTCAATCACTCACACATAATTCATAACCATGTATCATAAGAATCATTTTAACTACAACCATGATTGTGCATAACAACTTACACATAATTCACAAAAGCATTCAAAAGAAGAACTTGTGTACATATGTCACATAAAAATCCATATAATCGTGGGATCTAACATACAATCATAGACCTTATAAATACTAGGGTCATACTAATATAGAATAGAATCATACACACAACATACATACACATAACTTTCACATAAGTAAGCAGATTATGGGTTCCTAAGGTTTACTAATCTTACGTATCTATAACCTAATGCTCTGATACCACAAATGTCACATCCCCCTCCCGCCGACCCAGATTAGCGATTAAGAAAACTTTGCGTTGTCGGGAGGAGGGCGCGACATGTCGGTGCGGCCTTGACTCGTCGGGAGGCTAAACACATTGATTTAAAAAGTCGTGATTATTCGAAAAGCTTTGCGGAAGTGTAATTAAAGAATTACATGGGTTCGTCATGAAATACATATCGACTTGTAACATAAATGAAAATATTGGAAAGAAAAGAAAGTTATAACTTAGAAATTATTTACATTTAGCCCACTCGACTCGTAACATAACCAGAGTGTATCTCGAGAATAGTTCTAGGTATCATACAATGGCTCATACAATGTCTTATATACATACATAATACTTAACCTTTACATTATTAATACAAATAACCAACATGTACATATTCGCTTCAAGTTATCTAACTTATTTGCAACATATGAGCATATAAGCATCTTCAAGCCAACACGTCAACACATATAAAATTAATGCCTTGATACTCCTTTGTTCTTATGTGTGCTTTAAACCTGAAAAAAATGGTAACGTGAAAGGGTGAGCTCAACTAGCTCAGTGAGTTAGATCTACGCCCCTCCGTAGGTTTGAAAACTAAAAGGACTAACTTTCTATGGAGCGTCATGAATATAAGTCATAGTCATACATACATATACTTGTGAAACTTGAAAGATCATGACATTCATAAAACATAACGTGTATCGTAAAGAAAGTGTAACGTATATCATAACTTCTATCGTAAAGAAAGCATAACGTAAAGCATAACTTGAGTCGTGTGAAATCATATTGTTCCAAATAGGAACTTTGCTTTGTCTCACGTTGAGACCATAACGTACTTGAACATACTTGCTTAGATTATTATCTTATGGCCCGTGATAACCTTCGTGACTTAACATAACGTAGGGACATGTCCATCGCGACGGCTCGTGAGGCGACGCGTTTCCTGCTTATATTGCCCCAGAAAAAGGGTCGTAGCCTGCCTATACCCGACAAGGGGTTTCACTCCGGTACCGTGGCCTTTCTGAAAACGTGTATTATCTTATGAAACACTCATTTTCTTTGTTAGCATCCATGGGGGCATAAAACATTTCACTTGAGTACATAAAACATACATACATAGTAGAGACGACATGAACATACATAAGCTTGTAAGAGACTTACGATTCAGTACAAACGTCGGGAGGTAGGGTAACTCACCTTGCGAGCTTAATACATTTATTTAACATTCATTATTCCAAATTCATTCATCTTTAATCATACGAGCATCAACTCCATGTCACGCAAATTGCAAAGAAGGATACAAATCATACATATATTCACTTAGCATAAAATCGTTCCAAACATAATACACAATCACTTAGCACGAAGTCATTCCAAACATAGCACATAATCACTTAGTATAAAATTATCCCAAACATAGACATGCCTAAATCACTTAGCAAAAAAATACTAGTCTAATCAATGCAAGTTAAACAAACTTTTCACACATCCATATGCTTGTATACTCTTAAACATACTATTAGATGCATATGGAATGTAAAATGCAGCACATAAGAGCAATATGACATGTAATGAACTAAAAATTGTATAAACTAGCTTTAATAACTTGATAAACTTCTAAATCATGTTTATAAGAAAAGTGTAACCATCGCTAGTACAAAATTCATAAGTGACTCAAAATAATTATTTGGGACCCAAAATTTTGTCATAAAATAGATAACGAGTTTACACATAACATATAAAAATATCAAAAAATATGAAAACTTATAAGTATTTTTAAACATTAACTTTTAGAGCTGTTTAGGTGTAAAATAGAGACTGAAAAGCAGTCTTGGGAATGAATTCATAAAATATTCATAGAAATTACAAAAATTATAAAATTTAACTAGAAGTAAATAACACCCATGGGAACAACATATACAAATTTGATAACCATTGGAGTAGAATAAGTGCATAAAATGTATGAAAAACCTCACTGGTCTGGGATTGAGTAGAGTATTAAAACAGAACTGGTTATTTAGCCGAATAAAAACTAAATACAAGCCCAAAGTCTCTGAAATTTTTACTGTAGAAACATCATATGAAAATACACAAACCATGAATTTTTTGTAATTTTTTGAAATACTTAGTATTTTTCTAAGTTTTGTGAAAATCGGCTCAAAACATGAGTTTGATTGTTTTGTTTAGTTCAAAACATGTTGCATGCATGAAATTTTCTTCCAAGATATGAAATTGGAAAATCAAAAGATCTGAAGCATATACGTATATACCCAACAAACTCAATTTTATACTTGCATGTGTGAAAATCATGAAGATGATGATGAATAAAGAACGTGCAATCACAAATCCACCATGCTAACATACAAATGAGATGGTCAATGCTAAGATTGCATTTTGAAAATGATGATCCACTAACATGCAACTAAAGATTTGTCATAGAATCTCAAGAATGAGTAGTGAATGAACAAAATCATGATGTACATGCAATAACTTAGAACTTACTTCTCATTTTCATGGAGTTCTTGATGAGGGTTATGGAAAAGTGATGATTGATGGCTCCTAGGGGCTTCAATCTTGAAGAAGATGCTCAAAAATTTCTCCCCAATTGATATACTAACACCCAAGATGGGTTTCCAATAATTAAAACCTCAAAAAATTGGTTTTAAAATCATATTTTTGGAGGGTCAAGAACAAAACCGGGAATGGTGTTATTGAGGAGGATTTTGAGTGTGGGAGAGAATGAGCGAGAGATTGAAAGGTGTGGAGAGTACTAGAGTGTGACTTGATAGTATATGGGGCATAAAATATTCATACATGTAACGAGAGCTTAATATCATATTATAGTTGACTAGTTTAGTGGATGAATGTTTAGATGTAAAACTTAATTGAAAAAATGCTAGTTTGAGATCAATAATGTAAATCTAATTGGAGAGGTTGATAAATAAAAACACAAAGTTTGGAGAACAATTCAAATTTACATAAAGTTACGGGGAAACCAGAAATTTAGTATTAACTACACAATTAATTTTTTTTAAAAATTTTCTTTAAATTACAGCATACTTAATAAAATATTAACATTAACACACATATTTAGGAAATAATAAAATCGCTTATAAACTAAATGTGCAACACAAATATAAGAGTTACTACATTCTACCCACCTTATAAAGAGTTCGTCCTCGAATTCGCTTAACACATTTATAACATGAATGAAATCATATAAGATTCTAACTAACATGAAATCACTGCACAACTTAGCCTTATAGGTCATCTTACCCTTTAACTCGGGATATCAAATGCATCAAGCCTGTCACGCTTACGAGAGGGAACAATACGCAGTGTCGTCGCACTTTGTACCGCTCCAGCAAGCTCGTAATTGTTTCACAGGTCCTGTCTTTCACGCTTACGAGAGGGAACAATACATCGTGTCGTCACACTTTAGACCGCTCAGCAAGCTCGTAATTGTGTCAGAAGTCCCTTTTCGACCGTACAGCATAGCGGGAACAACTTATACATCATAATGATATAGCTGCTCGTCCAACTTGCACATGTAGCGGACGAAACACTTGACATTCGCACATCGCCTGAACTTTTGACATGCTCGGATCCCAATTAATTTACTTACTAACATGCATATTATATGGAAATCACTTATCGGACATAAAACATACTAACATGCATAACTCACACATAATACATCACATAACTTATATGTTCAATTAGTACAAATGAAAACATACATCAAACACATAACTTGGACATAACATAACGTTTCATGACAAATCATAACAAACATAGTTTTTCATTTTATTTTGGGCATGAAAATCACAGTTATCGCATATACACACTCCAATTAGAACAACCAATAACATAGTTAAAGCATGTTATATTTTTCTATTTTTTTTATAAACATCATACATAATCGAAAAAATATAGCATACAAAATTTTCATGATCTTCACATAACATATACATGTGTTTACATATATAGCACCCTACATACATGAAAGAGGCATCGCAATACTCTACGGATCACATAAACATGTTTACCATACTAACACATAAAAAAACCTACATACGTAGTATCATCATCTTGTCATGGAATTTTTATAAAGTGTTATTCTAGTATCACCCTTGGTCCGTGACCACATAACATGAACATGCTTCTTCACTTTCCATTTCATACATGTCATACTCTTAAAACGCAACTCTTAAAGTTTACGAGTCATGTGTCATGCACATAATATGCTTAGAAAAATACATAACAAATGAAAACCATGGTACTATACTTGATTCATGAGGTCATATCATATACTTGCTTCTATCTTATTCCTATGAGGCATACTCAAATCTTAATCATGGTCTCGTATGTCAACGTGTCATTTTCCTTATGTCATGCATGACTAATGAAAGCTAGAAATATGATTTTCAATCAGTCACACATAATTCATAACCATGTATCATAAGAATCATTTTAACTACAACCATGATTGTGCATAACAACTTACACATAATTCACAAAAGCATTCAAAAGAAGCACTTGTGTACATATGTCACATAAAAATCTATATAATCGTGGGATCTAACATACAATCTTAGACCTTATAAATACTAGGGTCATACTAATATAGAAAAGAATCATACACAAAACATACATACACATAAACTTTCACATAAGTAAGCACATAATGGGTTCCTAAGGTTTACTAATCTTACGTATCTATAACATAATGCTCTGATAACACAAATGTCACATCCCCCTCCGGCCGACCCTGATTAGCGATTAATACAACTTTGCGTTAACGGGAGGAGGGCGCGACATGGCGGTGCGTCCTTGACTGGTCGAGAGGCTAAACACATTGATTTAAAAAGTCGTAATTATTCGAAAAGTTTTGCGGAAGCGTAATTAAAGAATTACATGGGGTCGTCATGAAATACACATCGACTTGTAACATAAATGAAAATATTGGAAAGAAAATGAAGTTATAACTTGGAAATTATTTACATTTAGCCCTCTCGATCGACTCGTAAAAAAAATAGAGCGTATCTCGAGAATGGTTCTAGGTATCATACAATGGCTCACACAAGGTCTTATATACATACATAATACTTAACCTTTACATTCTTAATACAAATAACCAACATGTACATAATCGCTTCAAGTTATCTAACTTATTTGCAACATAAGACCACATAAGCATCTACAAGCCAACACGTCAACACATATAAACTTAAGGCCTTGATACTCCTTAGTTCCTATGTGTCCTTAAAGCTTGAAAAAAATGGTAACGTGAAAGGGTGAGATCAACTAGCTCAGTGAGTGACATCTACGCCCCTCCGTAGGTTTGAAAACTAAAATGACTAACTTTTCATGGAGCGTCATGAACATAAGTCATAGTCATACATACATATACTTGTGAAACTTGAAAGATCATGACATTCATAAAACATAATGTGTATCCTAAAGAAAGCTTAACGTAAAGCATAACTTGTATCGTAAAGAAAGCGTAACGTAAAGCATAACTTGAGTCTTGTGAAATCATATTGTTCCAAAAAGGAACCTTGCTTTGTCTCACGTGGAGAACATAACGTACTTGAACATACTTGCTTAGATTTTTATCTTATGTCCCGTGATAACCTTCGTGACTTAACATAACGTAGGGACATGTCCATTGCGACGGCTCGTGAGGCGACGCATTGCCTGCTTATATTGCCCCGGCAAAAGGGCCGTAGCGTGCCTATACCCGACAGGGGGTTTCACTCCGGTACCTTGGCCTTTCTCAAAACGTGATTTATCTTATGAAACGTTCGTTTTCTTTGTTAGCATCCATGGGGGCATAAAACATTTCACCTGAGTACATAAAACATATATACATAGTAAGGACGACATGAACATACATAAGTTTGTAAGAAACTTAAGGTTCGGTACAAACTTCGGGAGGTAGGGTAACTCACCGAGCTTAATCCATTTATTTAACATTCCTTATCCCAAATTAATTCATCTTCAATAGTACGAGCATCAACTCCGAGTCACGTAAATAGCAAAGAAGGCTACAAACCATACATATAATCACTTAGCATAAAATCATTCCAAACATAGCACATAATCACTTAGCATGAAGTCATTCCAAACATAGCACCTAACCACTTAGCATGAAATCATTCCAAACATAAACATGCCTAAATCACTTAGCAACATGATACTAGTCTAATCAATGCAAGGTAAAGAAACTTCCCACACATCCATATGCTTGTATAGTCTTAAACATATTATTATATGCATATGGAATGTAAAATACAGCACATAAGAGCAATATGACATGTAATGAACAAAAATGTAACTTGCATAAACTAGCTTTAATAACTTGATAAATTTCTAAATCATGCTTATGAGAAAAGTGTAACCATCGCTAGTTCAAAATTCATATGTGACTCAAAATAATTATTTGTGACCTAAAAGTTTGACATAAAATAGATAAAGCGTTTACACATAACGTATACAAAAATCAAAAATTATAAAAACTTATAAATATTTTAAACATTAACTTTCAGAGCAGTTTAGGTGTAAAAAAGAGACTGAAAAGCGGTCTTGAGAATAAATTCATAAAATATTGATAGAATCTGCAAAAATTATAAAGTTTTAACTGGAAGAAAAACAACCCCGGAAATAACATATAATAATTTGGTAACCATTGGAGTAGAATAAGTACATGAAATGTATGAAAAACATCACTTGACTGGGGTTGAGCAGAGTATTTAAACAGAACATGTTTTTTGCAGATTAAAAATTAAGTACAAGCCCAAAATCTCTGAAACTTTTACTGTAGAAACATCATATGAAAATACACAAACTATGAATTTTTCGTAATTTTAAGAAACACTTAAGTATTTTTCTCAATTTTGTGATTATCAGATCAAAATATGAGTTTGATTGTTTTGTATAGTTCAAAACTTGTTGCATGCAAGAAATTTTCTTCCAAGATCTGAAATTGGAGAATCAAAAGATCTGAAGCATATACATATATATCCAACAAACTCAATGTTATACTTGCACGTGTGAAAATCATGAAGATAATGATGAATCAAGAACATGCAATCACAAATCCACCATGCTAACATGCAAATGAGATGGTACATGCAAAGATTGCATTTTGAAAATGATAATACACTAACCTGAAACTAAAAATTTGTCATAGAATCACAAGAATGAGTAGTGAATGAACAAAATCATGATGTACATGCAATAACTTAGAACTTACTTCTCATTTTCATGGAGTTCTTGAGGAGGGTTATGGAGAAGTGATGATTGATGGCTCCTATGGGCTTCAATCTTGAAGAAGATGCTCAAAAATTGCTCCCCATTTGATATACTAACACCCAAGATGGATTTCCACTACTTTAAACCACAAAAAATTGATTTTTAGATCAAGTTTTTGTAGGGTCAAGAACAAAACCGGGAATGGTGTTCTTGAGGAGGATTTTGAGTGTGGGAGAGAATGAGGGAGAGCTTGAGAGGTGTGGAGAGTACTAGAGTGTGACTTGATAGTATATGGGGCATAAAATATTCATACATGTAATGAGAGTTTAATATCATATTATAATTGACTAGTTTAGTGGATGAATGTTAGATGTAAAACTTAATTGAAAACATTCTAGTTTGGGGTAAATAACGTAAAAATCCAATAATGGGGAGGTCGATACATAAAAACATAAAGTTTGGAGAACAATTCAATTTACATAAAGTTATGGAGCAAACTATGAATTTTATATTAACTACACAATTAACATTTTTAAAACATTTTCTTTAAACTATAGCATACTTAATAAAATACAAACATTAACACACATATTTAGGAAATAATAAAATCGCTTAAAAACTAAACGTGCAACATAAATATGAGGGTTACTAAAAAAAAGTTGAATCAAAGACTAGCTCTAGGACAAGATTTGTGCTAAGTGCTCTCCTCCGAGCCTCTTCTGCTCCCCCATGAGCATCACCAACATCTCCTTGAGCTCATCAATCTCTCAATCATAACCCTCTTCCCTAATCTTTTTTCAACGCCTATGTCCCTCCCCAATCATCCTTCATCTCTCAGTTTCTAATTTAGACCTCATCATTTGCATGTCTAGTTTCGTGTGTAATGCAAATCTTTACTATTGATTCAGTTGGGTTTTTCAATATCAATTGATTGATCTCTTTGTTTTGCAGGATCAATTCATCAGTATATAGTGGCTCTGCTTCTTTCACTTCTTTCTGTCTCTCAAAGCTTTTTCTCTTGCTTCTTGTTGCTGTTCCTTATTTGTCTTCCATGTCTAAATCTTACTGCATGGATTTCAATAACTTTTCTTCTAATGATTCTAGAGAGGAAAGGCTAGATGAAAGGGGATCAGTTCTTGCACTTGACCCTGTTAAAGCTTATGCTTTCAGAGAGCTCACAAAGAACACCCTGATAGCCAAGTTCATTGGGTCCAGAACCCTCTCTCCTGCAATCATGCAAGCTGAAATAACAAAGAATTGGAAAACGTTTGGAAATATTTTGGTGGAGAGAAAAGAGCTTTCAAGGAAAGATGTTAGATATTTGTTTCACTTTCAAAATCAGAAAGATAAAGACTATTTTCTGAATGAATCAGTGGTCACTTTTCATGGTTTAAGCCTTGTTTTCAAAGAGAGAATGCCTAATCAAGCTCTCACGGAGGTTGATTTCTCACATGCAGACATTTGGTTTCAAGTTCCTAACTGCCCTCTTGAGGGATTCCATTTTGATCATGCAAATGATTTGGGTGTCCTTGTTGGAAATCTGTTAGTGATCGATTGGTCGTATGAAAGGGGTAGAAACTGGTATGGTTTAAGAATCAAATTTAGGATCAATTTGGATGAAGCTTTGGTTCCTGGAACATATGTGAAGTTGGCTAATGAACCCCTCAAATGGGTTTATTTCAGTTTTGAAAGAGTGTTTAAGGTCTGTTATCGATGTGGTATAGTTGGACATTCAAACAAAGAATGTAAATATAACCTGGTTGAAGTTTTGGAAAGGCAGGAATTGAGGTATCTCCAACCCTACTTTCTCTCAAGTCTGCCATTTTATGTGAACCCAAACAGACCCCTCTTCACTAATCTACTCAAAGCTCACTCCAAAAATGGCCCCTTCCGCACAATGAAGTTTGACACCAGTGTCATTCCTGTCTATGATTTCACCATACCCCCCTCTCTCAAGAGCACACTCAAGAAGCTCCCAACAATTTAGTCTTATCTTTTGACAGTAGATCTTCATCTCCTGATGAACCATTCTTCACACCATGCTCACAAACCCAATGTGAAGAATTCAATCAAACCCCCCAATCTTACCTGACCCGGAATTTATAGGCAACAACTCCACCAACCCTGCATGAACCACATTTAATACCCCTCATCAATTCCTTTGGCCGGATCACATCCCAACAGTTACTCATCCTTCCCCCTTTTCAAACCATCTGAATCAGTTCAATGAATGCACTACCACCCAACCGTTTGCTCTTCCCCTTCATTCAACTACCCTCCCAATGCATGTTCAAACCTCATGTTCCCAATGCACCTCAGTAACTGCAAACGTTCTCCCTGATGATTCCCTTCCCCAGGAGTTGGTTCAACTGCCTCCCATCATTACTACAAAAGGAAAAGAACCGGCAGTTACAGACGTTTTGCCCACCACTTTACCACCCTCCTTCTCCTCCTTTGCCTCAACCACTCACCATCAAAGTTTTTCCAGTCCCAACACCATGCGTACCCTCCCCACCACATATAAAATGCTTCGAAACTCTGGCTTTGTAATGAAAGCCCCTGATTTTACCCCATATGTCACTACAGAGAATGAGTTTGATCCCTCTTAGAGGAAGCGAGAAATTGCAGATCTAGACAAAGCAATTGCTGAGAAAGACAAGATGGCACCAAGGAAACAAAGAGCCAGAGATAAAAAGTCCAAAGACGTGGTGGGTGTTAAGATAAAAAAGGAGAAGGGTCCTCAGTTCACGTGAAGAAGAAAGCTGTTCTCTCAAAAAGAGCCAAAGAAGACAAAGTGCAAAAGCCAATCAAAAAGAGAGATACCAGTTCTTCACAGATGAGTTCTCCATTCAGTTTGATCAAGGGTAAGAGGCCAAGAACAAAAACAAGCAAGGCCATGCAGAAAGGTAACCTTTGTTTTTTGTATTTAATCCCTTCTCCCCACTTTTTCTCAATTTTAAGTTCAAAAAACGACTCAGAGATGAAATCTTGCCGTCTGAATTTAGTCCACCAAACAAGTCTTCCAAGATCTCAACGGGGTTTAGGATGGTTGTCCCAAAACAACCATCCAAATCACCATAAAGCTTTTAAGTTGGATTTGTAGAGGAGGTTGTCAAGCCTCTACAGTTTCTCAAGTTTTCAAATTGGCCAAAAACCATAAGCCCTCTCTAATCTTCTTGTCAGAAACTAAAAAATAAGTTGTTTTTATAAATAAGAAATTTCGGAAGCTAGGATTTGATTCCACTTTTGGGGTTGATCCTAATGACTCTAGGGGTGGCCTCTGGTGTGCTTGGAATAGTTCATCTATGAGATGTTCAGTTAGTTTTTCTTCTCTTAACCTGATTCTCCTTAAGGTCTCTGACAACATTAGGGGTCAATGGCATCTAGGATTAGTGTACGGTTCCCCCTATTATGATGATAGAGACGTGTGGAATGAATTTGACAAAGTTCTCCCTACCAATGAGCCCCTGGTTCTTATTGGGGATTTTAATCAGGTTATTTACCAGCATGACAAAGCTGGTCCTGGAGCATCTAATCTCAGGGGTGCTAACTCCTTTCTTAGTTTTATCAATTTATGGAGTTTGTTAGAGGTTTGTAACTGTGGTCCTTGGTTTACCTGGTCCATCAACAGAACCTCATCCACTCCCACTTTTGAGAGACTTGATAGAGCCTGGTGTAATTTTGGCCTTCTCAACCTTTTCCCTGATCTTTATGTTTCCACATTAGGTATGTTTGTGTCTGACCATTCTCCTATTTTACTTAACTTTAATCCTTCTTTACATGTTGGATATTCTTATCCAAAATTTGAAGCTTGGTGGCTGAACTTTGATGCTGCCTTTGAAATTATCTCCTTTGTTTGGAACCTGCATATCCCTGGTTCACCCAGTTACAGGGTTGCTAAAAAGCTCTTCATCTGTCTCCAGGCCCTCATAACTTGGACAAAACACAAACCTAGTCTTAATAATCGGATTAAACAAGTTAAAAAAGAAATTTGCTCTCTTCAGAATGATCTTCGCCTCTCCCAAAATGCCTTCTTCAAGAAAAAAGCAGAACTTCTTACTTTACTTAAAAGTGAAGAAACTTTCTGGGCTCAAAGAGCCAGATGCTCCTGGCTTAGAGATGGTAATAAAAATACCAAATTCTTTCATGCTTATACCAAAGTTAGAAGACAAACTAATACCATAAGAGCTATCCAAAATCCTCAGGGTGTTCTCTTAACTGATCCTCTTCAAATTTCTAGGGTGTTTGTTGATCATTTCATAAACATTTATTCTGAACCTTCACCCTCCTATCATGAACTCCTTGCTGATAATAACAACTTGTATGCCTTTGATCTTCTTTTTAATATAAAAAAAAACATTAACAACAGATTAACAATCCCTCCTCTCCACTCCTTTTTCTGCCTCTGAAGTTAAAAATGCAGTTTTCTCTTTCTCGCCACTGAAAGCTCCTGGTCCTGATGGGATGCAAGCCATCTTCTTTCAGAAAGCTTGGCCCATCATTTTAGAGCAGATCACTTCTGCTATCCTCTCATTTCTTAACTCTGGTCACATGTTAAAAGAGCTCAATAAAACAGTTATTGTTCTTCTTCCAAAAGTTAATAATCCTGCTACTGCTAATGACTACAGACCTATTAGCTTATGCAATGTCTTCTACAAGATTATTGCCAAAGTCCTAGTTAATAGGCTCAAAATAGTACTTCCCTCTCTTGTCTCCTGGAATCAAAATGGCTTTGTTCCAGGAAGACTAATACAAGATAATCTACTCATTGCTCAAGACCTCGTTTACACCATCCATAAAGCCAATTCCTCCAACCATAAGAAGTTAGGAGCTCTAAAGCTGGATATCTCCAAGGCCTTTGATAGGGTTAGATGGGACTTCTTAGAAGCCACTCTGCACCAGATTCATTTTCCTTCACACTTCATTCATCTCATCCTCCAATGTGTCACCACTGTTTCTTACCAAGTTATTATTAATGGCAAAGCTTCAACCCCCTTTAAACGCCATAGAGGGTTAAGGAAAGGGGATCCTTTGTCCCCTTTCCTATTTTCTCTTTGTGCTGAGGTTTTCTCTGCTTCTTTGGTGCATGCTAATGAAACAAGACTCATAGCTGGGATCCCTTATTCTCGGTCTGAAGAGCTCATTCATCTGCAGTTTGCAGATGACACTCTTCTTTTCTTCCAAATTTCACCTAATGTAGGTTCACATATCCAGCATCTAATTTCAACCTTTGCTTCTCAATCAGGTTTAAATATCAACTTAAACAAATCTTCTATTGTTTTTAGTCCTAACTGTACTAACCTTGATAAACATTATCTTTGTCAAAGTCTCTTTGTTACTGAGAAACCTCATTTAGGAAAATATATGGGCATCTTCCTCAATGATAAAGAAAGCAATAAAGAACTCATAGCTGATACTGTTAGTAAAATTTATCAGAAATTCTCTGGTTGGAAGGGTCTTATGCTGAATTTTGTAGGAAGATGTGTCATAATTAAAGCTGTGCTTAATAGTCTCCTAGTCTATCCAATGTCTATTAGTGTGTTCCCTAATAAAACCTGCAAGGTCATTTCCTCTATGCTAGCAAAATTTCTTTGGTTTGGCAAACTTCTACTAAAGGCATTCACTGGCCTCCCTGAAAATTTCTCTGCAACAAGACTAGTAGAGGGGGCTTAGGTTTTAAAGACATAACTTCTTTTAACAATGCCCTCATTGATAAAAACAGCTGGAGAGTGCTTACTTCTAAATCTTCTCTTTTCTCTAAATACTTCACCACCAAATATTGTAAAAGAACACATTTTAGCATCATTAGGCCGGGAACCTCCTCCTCTACTGCTTGGAGAACCATCTGTAAAGGAAAGGACATTCTTTCTAAAGGTTTGGCCTGGAAAATTGGAAATGGAAAACATATCATGATTAGATCTTCTGGTTGGATTCCTGATGTCCTTGCTAACTCCATCCATGAAAGTCTGCAAACTACTGATGCAAGACATTTATTGCAACAACCCCTTTATCCGGCTCGGACCAGACCGGGAGGGCGATGCTAAAAGTAACGGCGGAAATCAAAAGCATAACATCCAAACTTATTTATTACATAATATTAAACATCCAAAAAGTCTTTAGTTATTACACAAGTCTTTCCGAAACTACTACATAAGGGTGAACTAGCCAGCTACATCACTACTCGTGCTGATAACCGTCTACGTGAGTCCCGTACCCTGCTATGCCATAGTCCTCAGCTCCTAAGCCTGCGGTAGGAAGGAAACAGGAACCGCAGTTTCAAAGTCAGTACAAAAGACTGAGTAAGCGACACCTAAGCATGTAAAACAGATGAGGAAAAAATATCTTTTCTGTCACAATAACTCAGAACAGGAAATAAATATAAGGAATAAAAATAACTTCTAAGAAACAAAAGCTCAACTGAAACTTCTCTTCTTTGTTAAACTTTTCTCTTTTATAACATCCAAAACTCAGAAAAATTGTATTATTAATCTGTGTTGATACGGGGAAGATCTACTATACTATCACTAGCAGCCATGACCTTAAGTGTCGGCACCCCCCTAAGACTCCTCGCGGTTAGAGAGGTGAGTACATGGAGCGACAGCAGGTTGCGCCCGGGTTAAAATAAGCGTGTCGAGTGAACGAAGCCAACACGACCAATCTAGATAAAAGCAATCACAACGATCCCCGCACAACTCTTTCCACTTTAATTAATTATGCATTAATGTTATTCGTGTGACAGTATTAAACAAATCAACTTCTGAAAATATAAGAACGTCACAATTTAACATGAAAATAAACAACACATATTTTGAGACGAATATATAAGTTAAAATGAGACACGAAAGGAACTAGGCTCGCAAGACTTGGCATGTTCACTTACCTTACTTTGCGTAGCAAAAGCACGTCCTAGCAGTGGCTCGGGCCTACAAAGACGTCACCTACAAATCGTGTCTTCTACGTCAACAAATATCCAAATAAAATGCTATAAGTCCTTAAAGAGTATTTATATCAACTTAAACCCTACTATTTATATTTCTATCGTTTTATTACCCATTTATAATTTCCTAGAAATGAAACAACTCATCTATTTTTAAACAACTATTATTATTATTTAAAAGTGACTAATTAGATTAATAAAATTATGAGCTAAAGAAATTACACTTAAGAACTAATTTGAATTATAACGACAAAGTGATATTTCGACTATTATGTTTTTAAGAAAATTTCACACGACACTATAATATTTAGAAAAGTCTAATTTTACAAGTTTAATAACAAATTTTATAGACTAAGTGATTAAACAATATTTATTAAAAGCTTTTTACAAAAACGTTTCTATTTTAGTTTTAAATAATCCGTTTACAATTTCTTCAACCGAATAAATTTTTCGAGACGAGAGCAAAGGCTACTATTTTTAGAAATCATTGCTAATCCAAAATTATTATTATTTTTATTATTATTATTATTATTATTATTATTATTATTATTATTATTATTATTATTATTATTATTATTATTATTATTATTATTATTATTATTATTATTATTATTATTATTATTATTTTTAACTAAAAGTGTAGTTTAATTATATGAACCCTAATTTATATTAAAAATCAACAAATACCTAATTTATATTGAAACAGTTATGTTAAAAGTCACTAGTCACCCCCTAGTTTCTGAAAATACAAAACAGTCCCCCCTTTGTCATGTTATAACACTTCTGAAAAATACACTTTGACCCCCTTTTCAACAACAACTCAATTTAGCTCTTCTAATTATGAATCTACCTATCAAGTTTTGATTTTGATTATGTATAACAATTAAACAGAGGGTATAGCACGTACCTAGGCCAAGAATGGCCGGAAACCGTCGAGATATGCGTCGGGTCGAAGTCTCAAGTCGGAGTCGCCGGACTTGAAGCTCACCCGCCGGATTTAATGGCTTCTTGGCCGGTTCTGAGCTTGCTGTTCACCTAGTCGTGGCTTTAGGAGTCTACTGGAAGCGCTGGAAGTCGCTGGGTGTTGTGGCGGAGCTTGGCCAAGAAGGTCGCCGGAATTAATGGAGGTCCCGCGGCGGCGGTAATGGCTTTTGCTACTGCTGCTGCTACTATCCGGTTGCTCTGACCCCTCCTGGGTTCTTAACAGAGTATGAGAGGCTGAGTGAGTGAGCCGAGGAATGAGAGAGAGGTGGTGAAGGTGGGTCTTATCCGGTGGTTGTCCCGACGGGAGCATGGCGGTGGGATTACTGCTTCTCTCTCTGCCCTTCACTGCTGGTGAGGTCTTCGAATAACAGAGAGAAAATGAGGGTGAGAAGAATCAGAGGGTGAAAATGGAGCAGTGGTTTGCTTGGTGGTTCTTGCTGCCGGAAGTAATGGTGGCAGTGGTGGAGGGGTGGCTGCTTCCACTCTTCCTTTGCTGCTGCTGTTGGTTTCTGGAAGCAGCGAGTAACAGAGAGGGAGAGAGAGAGAGAGAGCTGAGTGGTGGTGGTGGGTTTGTCGAAGCTTCAAAGACGATGGTGGTGATGATGATGTTGACGGTGGTGAAGGTGGTGGTGTTGGGGGTGGCTGCTGTGATGGCGAGGGTGGCTGGTGAGGGCCTTATATAGGCTAAGGGTACTTGGGGACCAAGCATAAATGGTGGTGATGTGGCAATGGTGGAGGCGGTGATGAAGGTTGGGGCGGTGTTGTTGTTGTTTTGCCGTGAAGAAACGATTTGGTGAAGATGTGAGAGAGGGAGGAGTGGTAGTGTGTGGGTGAAGTACTAGTGCTTCTAGTGATTGGGAGTGACAAGCACACCTAGTCTCGCGGTGGTCGGGTACGCGTTAAAACCAAGATTTTAACTAAAATTTACGAAACGTTGTCGTATTAATTCACGACCGTTAATCTAATATTATTCTAACATTTTCTACAAATAAAACTCAAAAATCTATTCAAATATTATTTTGTCAATAAAATTATTATTATCCTTCTATAATGACCTTTTTACCCCTACTAATTAAATGGGGTATTACATCCTTCCCCCCTTAAACAAAGCTTCGTCCTCGAAGCTAAAATCGGGCAACTAATCGTGATACTCAGATAATCTAGCAAACAACTATCTAACAGAATTACTATCGCATGGCTGACAAGTAATTTCACGTAACAAATAATAGCACGTAGCTATTTTAAGATATACGTAATGCAACACGTGACAAAAAATAAGGTCGTGGTCACATCTATCTAATTAAGTGGTCTTAGTCTCATTCGGGTTCTAAGTCTCAAGGTCAAACGTGTCTCAAAGGTATTCAAACATATCTCAAAGGTACTTAAGACGTGAAAATAGCAAACTAAGACGTAATAGTGTCAAACCGAGGGTTACGTCCTCTCCCCCTTAGAGAGTGACGTCCCCGGAACTCCACGTACCTTATTAAATAAGTGCGGGTACTTCTTTCTCATATCTTCTTCAGCCTCCCAAGTTGCTTCCTCCGTTTGGTGGTTGGTCGAAAGGACTTTGACCAGTTTGACACTTTTGGTTCTCGTATCCCTTGTCTTTGTATCCAGTATCTTGACAGGTTGTTCCTCGTAGGTCAGTGACGGGTCGAAATCCACTGGTTCCGGATCCAATACATGGGATCTGGTACATATTTCTTTAGGAGAGATACGTGAAAAACATTTTGTACTCTCCCCAAATTCGATGGTAGATCCAGTCGGTACGCAACTTCCCCTATTTTCTCAATAAAATCGTATGGACCAATAAATTTAGGACTTAACTTTCCTTTCAGGTTGAACCTGGTTACTCCTTTAGTAGGTGAGACTCGCAGAAACGCCTTTTCTCCTACTTGGTGTTGGAATAGATGCCCTAGAGGCAATCTAGTTTAGTATGAATTATTTGTGGCTAGAAATTCATTTATTATTTATTGGATATTTAATATAATGAAGTCCTTAGATTTACAATTGTGTTGTTTATCTTAAATATCCCTAGTCCAGTATAATGATTAATGGGACAATCATCTATAGACTAGTATGGGGTTGGATTGATATGGAGATATCATGATCCAACACATAGGTGTGCATTATGGAATGTTGCACTAGATTGACATATCTCCGAGAAGGCTACATACACGTTATGTTAAGTCACAAGCGCTTCTCGCGGTGCAATGGTATTGTCATCCTTAGACTTGAAGTCACTAGATATTCTAGTTGTGGATTATTGTGATCTTGGTAGCGTTAAACGCTACACCGTAACTGGGTAGTTATAAAGGCGTGTACTGGATACAATAAGAAGCAAGCTTAGAGATCGTAGTGGACGTAGATAGAATTTGTCCCTCCCACATAACGGGAGCAAATATCCTAGGCCACTCGAGGGATAGTGCTTATAGAATGTCTGGCCAGACTCAAATAAATCAATATGGGATATTGATGTTATTTGCATGAATAAGGCTATTCCCATGGATCGAGAAACTATGGAGTGGATATACGAGTGTGACTCGTATGTCTCGTGTCAAATCCGGATATAGACACAAAAGGATGAGACAATTACTTGTACAAAGGTTGTCAAGATGACTATTCTATTAGTTGGCTAGAATGGATGTTTTGCTAGAAACCGCTCCATATTAGCAAATAGTTGCTACCAACTAGATAGAACCTATGGGGTCACACGCTATATAGAGTTGAACTAGATTTGGGAATTATTTAATTGGATTAATTAATTAGAAGGATCACTTTGAAAAACCTTGCAAACTTAGTAGGGACTAATTTGCAAAGAAGGGACTAAATTGAATTCTAGTAGGACTAGAATAAGTCTTTTAGGTAGTTGGCAAGGAGTTGTTGGACTATATAAAGGACCTTCCTTCCTTCCTTCCCACATATAACTTATGCTCATAATTGATCATAACAAGAGTGGGAGAGAACAAAAGAAGGAGAGAGAGCAACAAGCTAGGAGCTCGCCGCCCATCCCGTCGGCCACAAGGAGGCCGAGCCCTCCTTTTGGGTCTCGTTTTGCGTGATTTTTCTTCCTCTTCCTCTTCCGGGCTAGCACCAAGGACTTGGGAGATTCTAGGATCAACTCTAGGCGTGGATCAACCGTAGAGAACGTGACACAATTCGCGTTTGAAGTCATCAAAGGAGAACCCTAAGGTGTGTTATTGATTTCTTACCCTAACCATCGTTATGTCTCTTGACTTGTGATCCTTGGAGGGTTTTGCATGGTTTTATGATTTTTTGTGTTTCCGTTGCGCATCCATGAATCAAAACCCTACAGTGGTATCAGAGCCACATGTCATAGAGCATAAACGTGGTTAATGTGTTACGTTTTAATTGTTTTACACCTTAATTTGATTGTTTATCGCGTAAAACAAGACAAATCAAGCATGGGATGCAATTTGTCAATAATTAATCATAACAAGATCTAATTTTTTCATTAGATGCATCAATTGGTGAGTTTGAGAAACTTTAGGATCTTAGATCTAGGGTTTGGGCATCCTTGGGGAAGAAGGAGTTCTCCCAAAACAAGGAAACAACCAAACTTGGGCACCAAGCAAGGGAGTTGTTTTGGAAACAACTCCCATAAGGAGGTTCGCCCCCCTAAGGGACCGCCCTCCCTTTGCTTACCGCCCAAGCTTGGTCGCCCTAGGGGCCGGGCGGCCCTAACCTGCGGCCTAGGCTTGTGGGTTTTTGGCCGGGCCGGCCCTAGGGCCTTGTGGTTCATCTTCTTGGGCCCGGGCAATTTGATTGTTTGGCCCATGGACCGTTTTAACCCTAGAAATCCTAAAATCAATTAAAATTGACCAAGCGCGTTAAAATTGGTTTTTAACTGTTTATGTGAAAATCGCATGGTGATTGGATATGGCCTTAGGATGTGGTTTGATGTGGATGTTTAATTTTGTGGTTTGGTTTTACGGCCTGCGAGCTGATCAATTAATTGTAGTAATTAATTAGGGTTTTATGGCCTGCGTGCCATTTTTTTCTCAACTTGTGAGATTTATTTTATTTAGTATAGAAGTTAACTAGTGCTAGATAAAGTAGATTTTTAGCCAAGATTGAAGAAAAGGAGCCCAAAGCCAAAGAAGCCACAAAACGATGGAGCATGGAGCATGGAGCATTCCACATGACTATGAAGGATGGACCAAAAGATCAAGACGCATGGAGATGTGTTTGTTTAGGGTTCATAGATAATTCCATTGGCTTGGAATTATCTTAGTCTAGAAAAGGCCATATCCACATCACGTTTAATTTCTGTTTTGTGGTTGTTTATTTTAATGTCTTATTATTGTGTGGTTGGTGTATGGATGATGCATGCAATTCGGATAATAAGATAATTAGACAACCCGAATCTATTATTTGGAGTTGTGCCCAAACTCAAATAGATAGATTAGTTGATATTGATCAACAAAACAATTTAAAATTGAATTTAAAATCCCTCAAAATTCAAATATTGTGATCTTGCCTTCTCGTTATTTAAACACTCATTATCATCATTATTTATCAAGTTCGTGCGTGCCACAGCATGGCGACTTGGTTCATAATGGTGGAATGTGATGGCACGTAACAATGTGCAATTGTTTAGATAAGAGGTTGAACAAAATTAGGCTATTAATATGATTAAGAAACCTAGAGGCAATCAATTGGGATTATCCATATAGATGGATAAATAAGGATTTATTTGCCCAATTGAACCAAGAGTTGCATATGGGATGCAATTGGAATTGTTCCTACCTAAAGTAGTCAAATTATGGGTGACTTGCCAAAGCATGCTCATAAGGAGGTGAAACATGGATCTTGGCCCACTAGAAAATATAAGAATATTTTCCGCATTAATATCTTGAGGGTTATTAATCCGTAGTAAAATAGTGGGAGCTATATTTGATAAACTAGCCATTATTGAATATAGTCAAATATTCACAAATACTAAAACTTGCGTATTTTCCTTTTGTAGAATTACAAATGGCAAACAACTCATCGAGTTCACAACATTCCCTACGATCTGTCCTTGAGAAGGACAAGCTCTATGGAACCAACTTTCTTGATTGGTACAGAAACTTGAGAATTGTTCTCAAGCAAGAGAAGAAACTGTACGCAATAGAGGAGCATGTTCCAGAAGGTCTAGAGAACCAAACACCTGCTGCCCTAAAGGCGTATCAAAAGCGTGTTGATGACGCTAATGATGCGGCCTGCCTTATGCTATGCACCATGTCTTCTGAGCTTCAGAAGCAACACGAAAACATGAATGCTGTCGATATGATCGAACATCTGTAGCAGCTCTTCCAAGAGCAGGCAAGGGTAGAGAGGTATGAGGTCTCTAAGGCACTGTTTAAGTGTCATCTGGCAGAAGGGAACCCGGTGGGACCCCATGTACTCCGTATGATCGGTTACTTGGAGAATCTCGCCCGACTAGGGTTCCCGGTCGGCCAAGAGTTGGCAACCGATCTCGTGTTGCAATCGTTGCCCGAGAGTTATGGACAGTTCATCATGAACTATAACATGAACGAGATCGTGAAACCACTGCCAGATTTACTCAATATGTTGAGGACGGCTAAACAGAGCATCTACAAGGTTAAGGGCAAGGCCATTATGATGGTACAGAAAGGAAAGGGCAAAAGGTTTGCCTCTTCCTCCAAGGGCAAAGGCAAGTCAGTTGCCAAGTCCAAGGAACCTGCCCTTAAGCCTGTTGGTGGCATTGCAAAAGGTGTGATTAAAGGTGAGTGTCACTACTGCAGTCAGCCTGGACACTGGAGGAGGAACTGCCCAAAATATCTGGAGGACAAGAGGCTTGGAATAGTGATTCCACCACCACCAGGTATTTTTTTGTAGATGTCAATTTAACTGTCTGTACATCGTGGGTATTAGATACTGGATGTGGATCTCATATTTGTCGAAATATGCAGGATCTAAAGAGAAGTAGAAGATTGGCTAAAGGAGAGGTAGACCTGCGCGTTGGGAGTGGAGCAAAGGTTGCTGCGTTGGCCATAGGCGTGTGCGAGCTATCTCTGCCTTCAGGATTAGTTTTAGAATTAAATAATTGCTATTTTGTGCCTGCTATGAGCAGAAACATTATTTCTATTTCTTGTTTGGACAAGGATGGTTTTATTATTTCAATAAAGAACAATTGTTGTTCCTTTTATTTAAATAATATTCACTATTTTAGTGCGCAATTATTTAATGGACTTTATGTCCTTGATCTAAGCAATCCTGTCTACAACATTAATACCAAGCGGATTAAAAGAAATGATTTAAATCCTGCTCATTTATGGCACTGTCGTTTAGGCCATATAAATGAGAAACGTGTATCTAGACTCCATAAGGATGGATTACTGGACTCATTTGATTTTGAATCATATGAGACATGTGAGGCTTGTTTATTGGGAAAAATGACAAAGTCCCCTTTCAATAAGAAAGGTGAGAGGACTAATGAGCAATTGGCGCTCATACATACCGATGTGTGTGGGCCATTTGCCACACCTGCCAGGGGTGGTTATGTCTACTTCATTACATTTACTGATGATTACAGTAGATATGGATTTGTGTACCTTATGAGGGCAAAATCCGAGTCCTTTGAAGTGTTCAAAGAATTCAAGAATGAAGTAGAGAAGCAACTTGGCAAAAGTATCAAGGCTCTACGATCGGATCGTGGAGGAGAATACTTGAGCCAAGAGTTTGAAGACTATCTTAGAGAGTGTGGGATCGTGTCACAACTCACTCCACCCGGAACGCCACAATGGAATGGCGTGTCCGAGAGGAGGAATCGAACCCTATTGGATATGGTTCGATCTATGATGTGTCAAACCGATCTTCCATTATCATTTTGGGGCTACGCTCTATTAAGTGCAGCTTTCACCATTAACCGTGTTCCATCTAAGTCAGTCATGAAGACACCATATGAGATGTGGAATGGGAGGCGTCCCACACTGTCGTTCATGAGGATTTGGGGCTGCGATGTCTATGTAAAACTTTTACAATCAGACAAACTAGGGCCTAAATCGGATAAGTGTAAATTTGTGGGGTACCCTAAGGAAACTAAGGGATACTACTTCTACAATCCAACCGAGAACAAAGTGTTTGTTGCTCGGACCGGCGTGTTTCTAGAAAGAGAATTTGTCTCTAAAGAAGCAAGTGGGAGGAATGTAGAACTTGAAGAGGTTCAAGAACCACAAATCATTGAACCGATTATGGAACATGAACAGGAACCACAAGCAGTTGTGGAGCAACCTGTTCAGGTAACACAAGAGCTTCGTAGATCTAGTAGAGTGCGCCAGGAACCCGAGAGGTATGGACTTCTCGTGACCGATTCCGGTGACACGATGCTCATAGATGATGAGCCTACTACCTATGAGGAGGCCATGAATGGCCCTGACTCTCAGAAGTGGCTAGAAGCCATGAGATCCGAGATGGAATCCATGTATACCAACAAAGTATGGACTTTGGTGGAACCACCCGATGGGGCGCGGCCCATAGGGTGCAAGTGGGTCTTCAAGAAGAAGATCGACATGGATGGTAATGTGATTACCTATAAGGGTCAATTGGTGGCTAAGGTATTCAGACAGATTCATGGTATTGACTATGATGAAACCTTTTCACCAGTCGCTATGACCAAATCCATCCGAATACTACTTGCGATTGCAGCATACCACGACTATGAGATTTTGCAGATGGATGTCAAAACAGCATTCCTTTATGGGAATCTCCTCGAGGACGTGTATATGATACAGCCGGAGGGTTTTGAGGATCCAAAGCAAGCCAACAAAGTCTGTAAACTGCAACGATCAATTTATGGATTGAAGCAAGCTTCTACGAGTTGGAATCGATGTTTTGATGAAGTGGTCAAAGAGTTTGGATTCATCAGAAACGAAGATGAGTCTTGTGTCTACAAGAAGGTTAGTGGGAGCTCTGTAGCTTTTCTGGTCTTGTATGTGGATGACATACTACTCATTGGAAACGACGTTCCCATGCTGCAATCTGTTAAAGATTGGCTAGGAAAATGTTTCTCAATGAAGGACTTAGGGGAAGCAGCCTATATACTCGGTATAAAGATCTATAAAGATAGATCTAAAAGGTTGCTAGGCCTAAGTCAAAGTGCATATATTGACAAGGTGTTGAAACGTTTCAACATGCAAGATTCCAAGAAGGGATTCTTGCCCGTGTCACATGAAATCACTCTTTCGAAGAGTGGTTGTCCTTCCAATGAGATTGAGAAGGAACGCATGAGTAGAATTCCCTATGCCTCAGCCATAGGATCTATCATGTACGCCATGTTATGTACTAGACCAGATGTGTCATATGCCTTGAGTATGACAAGCAGATACCAATCTAATCCGGGTGAGAGTCACTGGATTGCAGTCAAGAACATCCTAAAGTACTTGAGAAGAACTAAGGATGCTTTCTTGATATTTGGCGGTGAGGAAGAGTTGCGTGTAAGGGGTTACACTGATGCAAGCTTCCAAACCGACAGAGATGACTTTAGATCACAGTCGGGATATGTGTTTTGCCTGAATGGAGCAGCGGTGAGCTGGAAGATTTCCAAGCAAGAGACGGTAGCTGATTCTACAACAGAGGCTGAGTACATTGCTGCAAATGGCGCAGCAAAGGAAGATGTTTGGATCAGAAAGTTTGTTTCTGAACTTGGTGTGGTCCCTAGCATTGCGGATCCAGTCGAGTTGTTCTGTGACAACACTGGGCGATCGCGCAATCAAAGGAACCAAGATCGCACCAGAAGTCCAAGCACGTGCTCAGGAAGTTTCATCTGATTCGAGATATTATCGATAGAGGAGACGTTCGGATATGCAAGATTCCTACAGATGATAATCTGTCAGACCCGCTTACAAAGCCTCTCACGCAGTGGAAGCATGAAGGGCACACTAGGAGTATGGTCATACGAGATGCGCCAGATTGGCTCTAGTGCAAGTGGGAGACTGTTGGAATAGATGCCCTAGAGGCAATCTAGTTTAGTATGAATTATTTGTGGCTAGAAATTCATTTATTATTTATTGGATATTTAATATAATGAAGTCCTTAGATTTACAATTGTGTTGTTTATCTTAAATATCCCTAGTCCAGTATAATGATTAATGGGACAATCATCTATAGACTAGTATGGGGTTGGATTGATATGGAGATATCATGATCCAACACATAGTTGTGCATTATGGAATGTTGCACTGGATTGACCCATCTCCGAGAAGGCTACATACACGTTATGTTAAGTCACAAGCGCTTCTCGCGGTGCAATGCTATGGTCATCCTTAGACTTGAAGTAACTAGATATTCTGGTTGTGGATTATTGTGATCTTGGTAGCGTTAAACGCTACACCGTAACTGGGTAGTTATAAAGGCGTGTACGGGATACAATAAGAAGCAAGCTTAGAGATCGTAGTGGACGTAGATAGAATTTGTCCCTCCCACATAACGGGAGCAAATATCCTAGGCCACTCGAGGGATAGTGCTTATAGAATGTCTGGCCAGACTCAAATAAATCAATATGAGATATTGATGTTATTTGCACGAATAAGGCTGTTCCCATGGATCGAGAAACTATGGATTGGATATACGAGTGTGACTTGTATGTCTCGTGTCCAATCCGGATATAGAGACAAAGGGATGAGACAATTACTTGTACAAAGGTTGTCAAGATGACTATTCTATTAGTTGGCTAGAATGGATGTTTTGCTAGAAACCGCTCCATATTAGCAAATAGTTGCTACCAACAAGATAGAACCTATGGGGTCACACGCTATATAGAGTTGAACTAGATTTGGGAATTAATTAATTGGATTAATTAATTAGAAGGATCACTCTGCAAAACCTTGCAAACTTAGTAGGGACTAATTTGCAAGGAAGGGACTAAATTGAATTCTAGTAGGACTAGAATAAGTCTTTTAGGTAGTTGGCAAGGAGTTGTTGGACTATATAAAGGACCTTCCTTCCTTTCTTCCCACATATAACTTATGCTCATAATTGAACATAACAAGAGTGGGAGAGAACAAAAGAAGGAGAGAGAGCAACAAGCTAGGAGCTCGCCGCCCCTAGCTCGCCGCCCATCCCGTCGGCCACAAGGAGGCCGAGCCCTCCTTTTGGGTCTCGTTTTGCGTGATTTTTCTTCCTCTTCCTCTTCCGGGCTAGCACCAAGGACTTGGGAGATTCTAGGATCAACTCTAGGCGTGGATCAACCGTAGAGAACGTGATCCAATTCGCGTTTGAAGTCATCAAAGGAGAACCCTAAGATGTGTTATTGATTTCTTACCCTAACCATCGTTATGTCTCTTGACTTGTGATCCTTGGAGGGTTTTGCATGGTTTTATTATTGTTTGTGTTTCCGTTGCGCATCCATGAATCAAAACCCTACACTTGGAACTCCAGAGGCCTTCTCTTTTGATCCGCGTATGAATTCTGTCTGTCTTGAGCTGCTTTCATTCTTTGGTGAATGAGTCGTACTTGGTTTGTCATGTCTTCGATCATCTGTGGGTCAATGACCACCGTCTCTCTGATGTCACTCCAACACAGTGGTGACCGACACTTCCTTCCATACAGGGCTTCGTACGGTGCCATCCCGATGCTAGCGTGATAGCTGTTATTGTAGGAGAATTCTATTAACGGCAGTTTATCGACCCATGAACCTTGGAAATCCATAACACAGGCTCTTAACATATCTTCCAGCGTCTGAATAGTTCTCTCCGTCTAACCGTCTGTGGCTGGGTGGAAAGCAGTACTGAACTTCATTTGAGTTCCCAGTGCTTCTTGAAGCGCCTTCCAGAAGTGAGAAAGGAAGTTAGGGTCTCTGTCCGAGATTATTGAACTCGGAACCCCATGATATCTCACGATGTTTCTGACGTACGCATCTGCCCTTTGCTCCATGTTCCACATGTCTTTCATTGGAATAAATCGCGCCGTCTTTTTAATCTGTCTACGACTACCCATATCTGGTTGAGTCCATTCTTCGACGTAGGCAAAGCTGTGACGAAATCCATTGATACAGAGTCCCACTTCCAGACTGGAACATCTAACGGTTGGAGTAGACCTCCCATTCTTTTATGCTCGAACTTCACTTTCTGGCATGTAAGACATCTAGCCACGAACTCGGCTACTTCCTTCTTCATATTGGGCCACCAGAACGTCTTCTTCAGATCCTTGTAAAGCTTATCGCCTCCAGGGTGGACGGAATATGGAGTGTTGTGTGCCTCCTGCATCAGCTTCTTCTTGACCTCCGAACACTTCTGTGGCACGCACCATCTTCCTTTGTAGAGAATGCTCCCATCTTTGTGAATCTGGAATTCCTTGGCCTCTCCTGCTGCAATCTTCTTCTTTATCCTCTCGAGCTTCACATCCCCTGCTTGACTGCTTCGTATTTCTTCGAAGAAGTCTGGTACCGCTGTCAGGCTTCCGAGTAACTTCTGTACCGTTCCTTGTTCCACCACTTCGATGTTAAGGTTCCGGAACTCGTGACATAACGAGTCTGACAAAACTACCATGGCGTTCACTCCATGGCTCGACTTGCGGCTTAGCGCGCCAGCGACTACATTAGCCTTCCCTTCGTGGTACTGGATGCGTAGATCGTAATCCTTGATAATTTCAAACCATCTTCGTTGCCTGTTGTTCAGTTCCTTCTGTGTGAAGATATACTTCAGGCTACGATGATCTGTGTAGAGCTTGCAAACTGCCCCGTAGAGGTGATGCCTCCATATCTTCAACGCGAAAACTACCGCTGCTAGTTCCAGGTCATGCGTGGCATAATTTTCCTCGTGTGGTTTCAGCTGTCTAGACGCGTAAGCAATCACCTTTCGGTCTTGCATCAGTACACAGCCAAGCCCTTTATTCGACGCATCGCTATATACTTCGAACTCTCCAGAGTCATTTGGCAAAGCTAGTACTGGTGCCGTAGTGAGCTTCTCCTTTAGAGTCTGGAACGCCTCTTCACAACTGTCATCCCAGTGATACTTTACCGCCTTCTTTGTCAACGTCGTCAATGGCCTGGCAATCTTTGAAAAATCCTTCACGAAACGTCTGCAGTAACCAGCTAAACCAAGGTAGCTTCGAATTTCGGACACGTTCTTCGGCGTAGGCCAATCTTTAACCGCTGAGATCTTCGCTGGGTCAACGAATATTCCTTCTTTGGAGATGATGTGGCCTAGAAACGGCACACGGTCCAACCAGAAGTCACATTTTGAAAGCTTGGCGTACAGCTGCTCTTGCCTCAAGGTCTGCAATACTGTCTGGAGATGTTCTTCGTGATCCTCTCCGCTCTTCGAGTACACCAGGATGTCATCGATGAAAACAACCACGAACCGATCTAAAAATGGCTTCATTACACGATTCATCAAATCCATGAAAACGGCAGGGGCGTTGGTCAAACCGAACGGCATAACTGTGAACTCGTAGTGACCGTATCTGGTGCTAAAGGCCGTCTTTGGAATATCTTTCTCGGCTACGCGGAGTTGATGATGACCAGATCTCAGATCGATCTTGGAGAAAACACTGGCTCCTTGCAGTTGGTCGAATAAATCCTCAATCCGGGGTAGCGGATATTTATTCTTGATAGTGGCACTGTTCAGTTTTCGATAGTCAATGCGTAATCGCAAGCTTCCACCCTTCTTCCTGACGAACAGCACTGGTGCTCCCCAGGGCGACACACTAGGTCATATGTACCCCTTCTGTAGAAGTTCTTGTATCTGTTCCTTCAGCTCCTTCAATTCCACAGGTGCCATCCGATACGAGGCCTTGGAGATGGGTGCAGTCCCAGGTACCAAGTCTAAAGTAAACTCCACTTCTCGATGAGGTGGAATTTCGGGAATCTCGTCAGGGAATACATCAGGAAATTCCCTCACGACCGGTATCTCGTCCAGCACATTTTCCTTCTTGGTTACGTCTTGTACATAACACAAGTAGGCAGAGTTTCCCTTCTTCATTTGGTTTATTATTGCCAGAGCTGACGCTAGTCTAATCCGAGGCTCAGTGGGGATACCCCGGTAGGTGATCTTTTCCCGTTTTGGTCCCCTTAATCGAACCTTCTGGTCATAGCAGTTGATAACTGCCCGATACTTCCCCAACCAATCCATTACTAGAATCACGTCTATGCCTCCTAGATTAAATCTTATTAAGTTGGCAGGTAAGACACTAGTTAGGATTTTCAGTTCTACTCCTTCGTATACAGTGTCACAAACCGTTATTTGGCCATCAGGGGTTGCTACTGGGATGGATATACTAGATGAATTATGTAAACCCAGCTTATCAACAAATGCAGACGAAATAAAAGAAAATGATGCGCTAGAATCAAACAGTAAGAAAGCAGGGTGCTCATAAACAGAAAAAGTACCCGTAACGACTCCGTGTGCAGCCTCTGCCTCGGTCTTGGTCATCACAGCACTTCTCCCCACATTTGCATTCTGAGTTCCTGCTCCTCCTGCTCCTGCTCCATTTTTGTTATTCCCGTATCCAGCGTTACCATTTCTGATCCTGGGTTGACCTCCGTTCTGGCCTGCATTGCCTGGGTTGTAATTCTACTGCCTGCCATACCCATTTCCCCATTTTTCTGGTTGCGATTCCCATTCTGTTGGTTTCCAAACTGCTGGTTGCGGGCAAAGTTATTCCCGTTCAGCTGGCGGTTTCCTTGATAGTTGTTTAGCTGTGGCCTCCCAAAATTACCGCCTTGGATTATTTGTTGGTTCCCCGCTGGTTTTGAACGGCATTCATAGGACCGATGCTCCCTTTTACCGCAATTGTTACAAGTGACCACATTCCCAGCGCAATCCTCTCCTGGATAGTTCCGTGGGCACCATTTGCAGAAATATCCCGAACTTTCTGAGTCCCAGTGTTTTGCTGGTTTCCACGATACTGCGCTTGGTTACCTCCTCCATTGTCAGGCCTGAATTTCTGAATTCCCTTGAAAAAGTTGTTGCTTCCTCCGGCCTCTTCTAGCTTACGCTTCTTGCGTTTCTCCTCTTGGGTGACACGAACCCGCCAAATGTCTGCAGCTCTGTCGTAGGCTTCGTGAAGAGTGGAGTAGGTCCTGCTCAGTAGAGACTCTTGCAGCCTCTCGTGCAATCCACCGATGAATCGGGAAACTTTGGAATCCTCGTCAGGCACCATGTTCCCCACAAACCGTGTTAATTCAGTATATTTCCGGAAATACTCTGTCACTGCGTCGTTCCCCTGCTGCAGGTTCTGGATTTCGTGTTCCTTGCTCCTCTTCACATGGTGAGGGTAAAAACGAGCCCTGAGCGCAGTTTGAAGCGCCTCCCAGTTGAATTTGGGATCAGCCAGGAGTGTTTCCAGTGCATTCCTCCACCAGAGATTTGCTTCACTCTTCAAGTAAAAGACTGTGCAGTTGACTTTCTTATCATTAGGGAATTCTATCGTCTCCAGAATTTTATCCATTTCCACGATCCAGTCTTCTAATTCGACAGGATCTTCTCTCCCAGTCAACTCCATTGGTTTCATCTCAGCTACATTCTTGGCCCAGTTAGTTCCTTTCTGTCCCCCATTGTTCATCATCTGGGTCATTTGGGTGAAGAATTGCTCCATGGAGATGTTATCAGCCATCTTTCTGGGTCAAACTTTCCTATATAGTGATGACGGAGCGGTCTATTAGTCACGCCCTACAGTAACCTTAGTTAAGGTCGCGGAAACCTCAATAATCACGTCATGAGTTCACAATAAATAAATCCAGCATAAACATAAAATAACACGAATAACATAGCAATTCTATAATAAGGCACATAATGCTCAAGTCTGTAACTCATCCCATATAGTTCAAATTCTGCTTTCCTCTTTTTCACTATAATGATCAGAGATAGTAAAAATAACTCTTGGAACTTGCAAAACAGGATGTGGGTGGGCGGGAATACTCAAGACCAATCTCCTAAGCTACCCATAACCCGAACGGCTTTCCAATTTTTAATAATATTGCCCTATGTTCATTTTAAGTTGCCCTACAGGTTTTTAATTCCCTTTTTACGGATTGCTTGCTCTGATACCACCTGCAACAACCCCCTTATCCGGCTCGGACAAGACCGGGAGGGCGATGCTAAAAGTAACGGCGGAAATCAAAAGCATAACATCCCAACTTATTTATTACATAATATTAAACATCCAAAAAGTCTTTAGTTATTACATAAGTCTTTCCCAAACTACTACATAAGGGTGAACTAGCCAGCTACATCACTACTCGTGCTGATAACCGTCTACGTGAGTCCCGTACCCTGCTATGCCATAGTCCTCAGCTCCTAAGCCCGCGGTGGGAAGGAAACAGGAACCGCAGTTTCAAAGTCGGTACAAAAGACTGAGTAAGCGACACCCAAGCATGTAAAACAGATGAGGAATAAATATCTTTTCTGTTGCAATAAAACAGATGAGTGAACGAAGCCAACATGACCAATCTAGATAAAATCAATCACAACGATCCCCGCACAACTATTTCCACTTTAATTAATTATGCATTAATGTTATTCGTGTGACAGTATTAAACAAATCAACTTTCGAAAATATAAGAACGTCACAATTTAACATGAAAATAAACAAAAAATATTTTGAGACAAATATATAAGTTAAAATGAGACACGAAAGGAACTAGGCTCACAAGACGTGGCATGTTCACTTACCTTACTTTTCGTAGCCAAAGCACGTCCTAGCAGTAGCTCGGGCCTACAAAGACGTCACCTACAAATCGTGTCTTCTACGTCAAAAAATATCAAAATAAAATGCTATAAGTCTGTAAAGAGTATTTATATCAACTTAAACCCCACTATTTATATTTCTATCGTTTTATTACCCATTTATAATTTCCTAGAAATGAAAAAACTCATCTATTTTTAAACAACTATTATTATTATTATTATTATTATTATTTAAAAGTGACTAATTAGATTAATAAAATTATGAGCTAAAGAAATTACACTTAAGAACTAATTTGAATTTTAACGACAAACTGATATTTCGACTATTAAGTTTTTAAGAAAATTTCACACGACACTATAATATTTAGAAAAGTCTAATTTTACAAGTTTAATAACCAATTTTATAGACTAAGTGATTAAATAATATTTATTAAAAGCTTTTTTACAAAAAACGTTTCTATTTTAGTTTTAAACAATCCGTTTACAATTTCTTCAACCAATAAATTTTCTGAGACGAGAGCAAAGGCTACTATTTTTAGAAATCATTACTAATCCAAAATTATTATTATTTTTATTATTATTATTATATTTTTATTTTTAACTAAAAGTGTAGTTTAATTATATAAACCCTAATTTATATTAAAAATCAACAAATACCTAATTTATATTAAAACAGTTATGTTAAAAGTCACTAGTCACCCCCTAGTTTCTGAAAATACAAAACAGTCCCCCCTTTGTCATGTTATAACACTTCTGAAAATACACTTTGACCCCATTTTCAACAACAACTCAATTTAGCTCTTCTAATCATGAATCTACCTATCAAGTTTTGATTTTGATTATATATAACAATTAAACAGAGGGTATAGCACGTACCTAGGCCAAGAATGGCCGGAAACCGTCGAGATATGGGTCGGGTCGAAGTCTCAAGTCGGAGTCTCCGGACTTGAAGCTCACCCGCCGGATTTAATGGCTTCTTGGCCGGTTCTGAGCTTGCTGTTGACTTATTCGGGGCTTTAGGAGTCTACTGGAAGCGCTGTAAGCGCTGGAAGTCGTTGGGTGTTGTGGCAGAGCTTGGCCAAGAAGGTCGCCTGAATTAATGGAGGTCCGGCGGCGGCGGTAATGGCTTTTGCTACTGCTGCTGCTACTATCCGGTTGCTCTGACCCCTCCTTGGTTCTTAACAGAGTAAGAGAGGCTAAGTGAGTGAGCCGAGGAGGGAGAGAGAGGTGGTGAAGGTGGGTCTTCTCCGGTGGTTGTCCCGACGGGAGCACGGCGGTGGGATTACTGCATCTCTCTCTGTCCTTCATTGCTGGTGGGGTCTTCGAATAACAGAGAGAAAATAAGGGTGAGAAGAAGCAGAGGGTGAAAGTTGAGCAGTGGTTTGCTTGGTGGTTCTTGCTGCCGGAAGTAATGGTGGCAGTGGTGGAGGGGTTGCTGCTGCCACTCTTCCTTTGCTGCTGCTGTTGGTTTCTGGAAGCAGCGAGTAACAGAGAGGGAGAGAAGGAGAGAGCTGAGTGGTGGTGGTGGGTTTGCCGAAGCTTCAACGACGATGGTGGTGATGATGATGTTAACGGTGGTGAAGGTGGTGGTGTTGGGGGTGGCTGCTGTGATGGCGAGGGTGGCTGGTGAGGGCCTTATACAGGCTAAGGGTACTTGGGGACCAAGCATAAATGGTGGTGAGGTGGCATTGGTGGAGGCGGTGATGAAGGTTGGGGCGGTGTTGTTGTTGTTTTTCCGTGAAGAAAAGATTTGGTGAAGATGTGTGAGAGGGAGGAGTGGTAGTGTGTGGGTGAAGTACTAGTGCTTCTAGTGATTGGGTGTGACAAGCACACCTAGTCTCGCGGTGGTCAGGTACGCGTTAAAACCAAGATTTTAACTAAAATTTACGAAACGTTGTCGTATTAATTCACGACCGTTAATCTAATATTATTCTAACATTTTCTACAAATAAAACTCAAAAATCTATTCAAATATTATTTTGTCAATAAAATTATTATTATCCTTCTATAATGACCTTTTTACCCATACTAATTAAACGGGGTATTACATCTATTTACAACTCTTGATCAATTGCTTGACTCTTATATTGATGGAAGTGGCAGATGGTGTAGGCTCACTGTATTTCAGCTTTTTCCCCATTGGTTGGCCAACAAGATTTTGGAGTAGAACTGTGGTTCCTTTGAAGAGCAAGACATCCCCTTTTGGAAGGCCACCTCTTCTGGGATCTTCACTGTCACCTCTGCTTACAATCTTCTTAACTACAATAATACCTCTCCTAATCTCTCTTCTTATCCACTGCATTTTAAGTCTATCAGTAGAAATTTTAATTGGACCTTATTATGGAAATCTGGATTGCCTAACCATATTAATGGTCTTATTTGGAGAATTTTTACTAGTTCTCTTCCCACTTTGCATAAGTTGCATGCTAAAGTTAATTCTATTAATCCTATTTGTCCCTTTTGTAATGATTCTGCTGAAACTGATACTCATCTCTTCCTTCTTTTTCCAAGGGCTCAAGGAGTCTGGTTCAAGGCTCATATCCATATCTCTTTTTCTCCATTCTCTTGATATCATTTTATGGATTAAGAGTTGGCTCAGAAAGAAGAAAGATTGGAAATGCAATCCTCATTGGTGTTGGTTTCCTGCCATCAGATGGACTCTTTGGAACTCTAGAAACCAAATGATCTTTCATAAGATCAACACCAATGGAGAGCAACTATATCACCTTGCCCAGAATTTGAAGGATTTTATTATTTTATCTGTTCAGTAATTCAGTTTCCTTCCTACTCATATTCTTCAGCTATGGTCAAGATTGCTTCTGTGGATGGTGCTCCCTCCTTGGTTAAATCTTCTGATCATTTTGCAGCCAGTTTCAGCCCTAAGCAAGTTCAGCAAGTGCTAGATGTGGCTCCTCTTGCCTCAGAACCCCCTCTTGATGATCCAGCTAAGGTTTCGGTTGGAAATGTCTTTGAGTTTGGTTCCTCTTCTGCATAAGGAGTTGCTGCATCTCTCCCCCTGGATCCCCCTTCGGTGCCCTCTTATGCAATCATCCCCTTCATCATGGAGTAATTACCGAAGTTGGCTTTGGTAGTGGTTAATAGTGGTTAGGTCTTTTCATTCCCTGCAAAGTCAGTATGTGGATGCTCTACTATGCTTTGTTTCTGCTATGTTTACTTCAGTTTGTGTAGTCTCAATGTTTGAACTAGTTGTAATTGTTTTGTTCTTCTATGGTATTTCTCATGTTTTCAAAAAAAATATATATATGAGGGTTACTACAATACTCCTAGGATACTAAGCTGGATTGGTGCAATCACATGGACTATATGGCTGTATAGAAATTCCCTGGTTTTTAATGGAAAGGAGGCTAAGCAGGATATTACGATCGAATTTCCAATTTACAAACAAAAGGTTTATACAAATCAATTTTTGGAAGCTTGGATTTTGCAGGTCCCTAGATAACCCCTCCTGCAGAAGGAGAAGCCTAATAGAATTATTATCATAGGAGGCAGTTTCCAGATGCAAGACACCAGAATCTTTGTTTGGTCAAAGAAAAGAAGAGGGGGTACAACAGTCTTTGGGACTGCTAGCCACTGTGGCATGATGGTTTATTCTAATAAGGAAGCAGCCATGTTGCACACTCCAAATGCTATCATTGAGATGCTTGTTGACATCATTATCTACATGCATTCCAAGAATTTTTGTCATATTGAAGTTCGTTTTGCTAATTCATTTGTGTTCAATTGATCCAACAGATGAAGAACAAGAATCATCAGAGAATGCAGGAGTGTCCTCAGGATTGGAGAAGGAAAATGCAGGATCTGGTGTTAATTAGTTGGGAAATTTGTTGTCTTTTGGTTAAGTATTTGTTTAAAAACAATATTAGCAGTGGTGGTATTTTGGTTTAGATGCTGGTTAATAGTGTTGCTAGTTGTTGCCCAAGTTCCCTTTGTTTGGGTGATTTTGTTGGTTTGTGTAAAACTAGTTTTATCCTTAATGTGATGTTCTACTTTCAAAAAAAAAAAAAAAAAAATTGATGTGGCAAATTTGGACATAGAGTTAGCTATTAGACGAGACTGCATATATTTTTTAGTTCAATATGCTGATTCATACACAAATCACATTCCAATTCTTTCAAGTCAATTTGTTTTTGTAACCTGGGATACACTTATATTCTTCACAAAGAATCTTGATTCACTATATTGTAACTTTAAGAAACTTGAACAAGTTTTTAATTTCGTTGGAACTTCTCTGTCATGGTTACCACAATTCAAATTCTTTACCTCAAAAGGCTAATCTCATATAAGACTTGGGAATATGATTAGGTTGTCGTTTTTCTTCTTGATGACAGCAGGTCTGCTGCAGAGCTAATGCAATTTTAATGACTTATCTTCTGCGTCATCTCTAATATTTCAGTGGTGGGCTCACGGGTCAAATACTTGTAGTTACATTATGGGCTTTGCATGGTCAGAGAATTGTCCTGAATGGTCGATGAAGATTAATATAGAAGATAAGTAGTTGAGAGAGCAACGAAAATATGGAGATTGTGTATCAAAAACACCAAAATGTTGATGTTTGCTCTAAAATTATCAAAGCATGGTGTAAAACCTCAATTTGAAGTGTAGGTTATAGCCATTGAAACTTCAACTTGAGCTTGAGGTTTTATATATAACAATTAAAAAGAACACGTGAATTCTAGAAGCCTGTATGTAACACCCCCAAATGGCCCTAGCCGGAGGCCCGTAGATGTCACTCCGTACCCGAGATTAAACCCGGATACAAGGAGATTTTATAACATGGTTCTCAAGCAAAAATATCCACAATAATAATTAAAATTAATTGAAACTACCCATTATTACAATCCAAAACATTCTAGCCTCAAACCAAGCATAAACAAACTAAAGTGTTTAAAATACTAAAGAGTTCAAATTTGAAATAAAACCACTAATGATCCAAATGATACGCTTCCGCTTCCACGCCAGATAACCATCCTCTAAACCTGTGGTGCGAAATTAAAAAGAAACACCACAGTACAAAATCAGCATGAAATACTGGTAAATAAACACCCAAACATGTAAAATGATGATGGAATAGTTATAAAACAAAGACTCATATAAAAGTAAGAGTTTTTCTCAAACACAACGGTAATAAAGTCGACTCTTGTAATAAAACATAAGAGTTCCCAATTCCATAATATTTCCAAACCAATTCCGTAATCATTAGGAAATCCAAAATCCATCATTAACTCTTTTCCATTAACAAAAATCAAAATCCATCATTATTAATTCGTTGTGACGGGGGAAACCAAACCAACTCGCTAGCATCCAAGACCTTAAGTGTCGACACCCCCCAAAGACTCTAGCGGCCAGAGGAGTGAGTACAGGGAGCTATCCGGGGACTTGCAACCGGATTAAATAAAAATAAATTAAAACGGAAGACCGAGATCAAACCGTCCAATGCCAATAGTGACCAATAATAAATGTCCCCGCACAGCTATTCCACTTTACGTATTAGTTCATTATTATTATCATGGTGATATTTTCAAGAAAAGCATTTAACATGTAAAAATCACATATTGCATGTCACATCACATAAACACATTTTGAGACGTAAAGAAATACAAGAATTCATTTGACACGAAGGAGTTAAGCACACTAGGGTTGGCATGTTTACTTAAATCAAAGCAAAATCCAACTATAGCAATCAATCAATGTACTCTACGTACTCGTCGTCGACGAACTCATCACCTACACGTAACAATATTCTAATTAAACAAAATATTCTAGCAATACACCTGCTATACAAGCTACATGCATATGATAGTCAATGGGTTAGGTTTCTAACACCAACCTAACATCCCACTAAATTCATACTTCAAAACCAAATCCAAAACCTTATTCCAAAATCCTATAACCTAAAGCATACATAACCTATCATAACTCCACCAACTTATTACTCCAGTTTCCAAAACAGATCATGGTTCAAAAACAGTTCCATTGGATTCAAAACATTCGAAATAACAATTTTAGCCTCAAACGGATCTTAATTTCGATTCCTGGATCAAAAGATATGCTCGTTTCAAGTTTCCAATTTCACCCAAAATATCCTTACAGGAATTATCAATTTCCATGAAACTTTTCCCCCAAGCATCCAGTTCATCCTATATTCATACTAAACCTAATATAAGATGATTAACCATATCAAATCAGATTGTTACCCACATACTATGATCATCCAATACCCCAAATCGCTGAATCAAACTTCTCCTCCAAACTAGGGTTTTTCCCATCACCCATGAACATGATAAACTCTAAAACTTGATTATCAACCCTACGAATCCATGAACAATGATCCTAACAATATCAAACTGAAAATTAAAGATTACATGCAGCAGACATGAATCATGAACAAATGATTACAAGAACAAGAGATCAACAAGAGAAAAGAAAAGAAGAAACAAAACTAGCTCTAACCCGCCGCCATGGAGGCCGGACGGGAAGAGAGAGAGACGGACGGAGAGAGAGAAAGAAAGAGCGAAATAAAGAGAGAAAGAAAAGAGAGAGAGAAAGAGAATACCTCAACAGGGAGAGAGAGAGACGGCGGTGGTGGCGGTGGTTGTTGACGTCGGCCACAAGAGAGAGAGACGAGAGAGTGAGAGAGAGAGAGAGAGAGGGTTCGGGTGAGAGAGGGAGAGACGTGAGAGAGATAGAGAGAAATAGGGAGAGTGAGGGTTTTATGAGAGTTGGAAAAAAATCAACTTCATAAGTAGGAAACCCTCCTGAGTTAGGAAACTTTACGTAGGAAGAAAAATTAGGTCAAAGACACTTTTTCCCCCTTATTTTTGTCAAAAGACAACTACCTCCCATAAACTCAAGTAAAAGACACTAAAACCTTTATATTAAAGTCACAAAGACTCCCAAACTCTCGTAACCATTATAATTAACTCTCGACAATTAAATCAACTCCCCAACACTTGTAATAATATCACAAAATAACCATAGTCACAAAACGGGGTATTTATCATTCCCTCCTTAAAGAGAACTTCGTCCTTGAAGTTTAACTAAAACCTCCCTCCTTAAAGAGAACTCGTCCTTGAAGTTTAAACTAAACCTTAACCACAATAAGGTATGCACCTCCCCCAAAAGGTACAACTACTAAATGCAAACCTAAGGTCATGAATGATATGCAATATACTATAAGCAGTACTGTATTAAAAAAAAAAGTTGATGTGTAATCCGTCGGTTTACATCCTCTCCCCCTTATAGGAGTGACGTCCTCGGAACTCAAGGTACCTCGTCAAACAGGTGAGGGTACTTCTTCCTCATATCATCCTCCGCTTCCCAAGTTGCCTCTTCAGTGAGGTGATTTGTCCATAAGACCTTTACAATCTTGACACTCTTGTTGCGGGTGTTCCTCGTCTTGGTGTCTAAAATCTTGACAGGGTGTTCTTCATAACTCAAAGACGGGTCCAGTTCTACTAGTTCGGGATCTAATACATGGGATGCATCAGGCACGTACTTCTTCAGCTGAGATACGTGGAATACATTGTGAACACGACCCAAATTCGAAGGTAAATCCAAACGATAAGCCACTTCTCCGATCTTCTCTATAACATCATATGGTCCAATGAATTTCGGGCTCAAATTCCCTTTTTGATTGAACCTCATGAATCCTTTAGTAGGCGAAACCTTAAGGAATGCTTTTTCTCCAATCTGAAACTCCAACGGTCTCCTCTTCTGATCAGCGTATGACTTCTGTCTATCCTGGGCTGCTTTCATTCGCTGCTGGATAAGTCTCACATGATCTGTCATCTCTTCAATTAGCTGTGGACCAATTACTATCGTCTCGCTTATGTCATTCCAACACAATGGTGTTCTACACTTTCTTCCTTACAATGCCTCGTGCGGTGCCATTCCGATACTGGTATGGTAACTGTTGTTGTAGGAGAATTCTATCAAAGGTAATCTATCAACCCATGAACCTTGAAAATCAATAACACATGATCTTAGCATATCTTCCAACGTTTGAATTTTCCTCTCGGTTTGTCCATCCGTAGCAGGGTGGAATGCCGTGCTAAATTTCAACTGAGTCCCCAACGCCTCCTGGAGTGCTTTCCAGAAGAGAGAAAGAAAGTTGGGATCTCTGTCGGAAACTATAGAGCTTGGTACTCCATGATACCTCACGATGTTCTTCATATACGCATGAGCTCTTTGTTCCAGGTTCCATGTATCTTTCATCGGAATAAACCTTGCTATGTTGGTTAATCTGTCAACTACGACCCAAATCTGATTCAGTCCATTCTTTGATGTCGGTAAAGCAGTCACGAAATCCATTGAAATCGAATCCCACTTCCAAACTGGGACATCTAATGGTTGCACTAAGCCTCCCATTCTTTTATGTTCAAACTTCACCTTTTGACAAGGTAGACATTTTGCCACAAATTCTGCTACTTCCTTTTTCATGTTGGCCACCAAAACGTCTTCTTCAGGTCCTTGTAGAGTTTGTCACCGCCTGGATGTACAGAGTAGGGTGTGTCATGCGCCTCACGCATCAGCTTCTCCTTAGTTTCAGTACACTTATGTGGTACACACCATCTTCCCTTGTAAGGAATACTTCCATCTTCATGGATCTTGAAATCCTTTGCTTGACCTTCTGCAATCTTCTTCTTTATCCTTTCCATCTTCACATCTCCTGGCCGGTTACTCCTTATTTCTTCTAAGACATCTGGTACAACTGTCATCTTCCCAAGGATATTCTTCACTCCACCTTGTTCCACCACTTCGATCTCGAGCTTTCAGAACTCTTGGCATAGCCGATCTGGCAAAACTAGCATAGTATCCAAAGTATGGCTCGATTTTCGGCTTAACGCACCAGCTACTACGTTTGCCTTCCCTTCGTGGTATTGGATACGCAAATCATAACCCTTTATGACTTCTAACCAACGTCTTTGCCTGTTACTTAGCTCTTTCTGCGTGAAAATGTACTTGAGACTGCTGTGGTCCGTATACAATCTACACACTGATCCATATAAATGATGTCTCCATATCTTCAGTGCGAATACTATTGCTGCAAGCTCTAAATCATGCGTAGCATAGTTCTCTTCATGAGTTTTCAGTTTTCTTGAAGCATAGGCAATAACTCTCCTTTCTTTCATAAGCACGCATCCTAACCCCTTCTTCGACGCATCACTGTAAACATCGAACTCGCCAGAATCATTGGGTAAAGTTAACACAGTTGCTGTAGTCAACTTTTCCTTTAATGTCTGGAATGCTTCTTTACAATCTTTTTTCCACCGATACTTTACCGTCTTCTTGGTTAGCGTAGTCAGCGTTCTAGCGATCTTCGAGAAATATTTTACAAAACGCCTGTAATATCCTGCTAATCCCAGAAATATTCTTACTTCGCACACATTCTTCGGAGTAGGCCAATATTTAACTGCTGAAATCTTTCCTGGATCCACGGATATTCCTTCCTTGGAGATTATGTGACCCAAAAATGGAACATGTTTTAGCCAAAACTCACACTTCGAGAGCTTAGCATACAACTTCTCATGTCTCAATGTCTCTAACACTTCCTTGAGATGTTCTTCGTGTTCTTCCACTCTCTTTGAATAAACAAGGATGTCATCAATAAAGACGACCACGAAATGATCCAGAAATGTTCTCATAACGTGATTCATTAGATCCATAAAAACTGCAGGAGCATTGGTTAGACCAAAAGGCATAACAGTAAACTCATAGTGTCCATACCTCGTTCTAAAGGCTGTCTTCGGGATGTCCTTCTCGACTACCCAAAGCTGATGATACCCTAATCTCAAGTCTATCTTTGAGAAAATGCTCGCCCCTTGCAACTGATCGAACAAGTCGTCAATGTTGGAATAGATGCCCTAGAGTCAATCTAGTTTAGTATGAATTATTTGTGGCTAGAAATTCATTTATTATTTATTGGATATTTAATATAATGAAGTCCTTAGGTTTACAATTGTGTTGTTTATCTTAAATATCCCTAGTCCAATATAATGATTAATGGGACAATCATCAATAGACTAGTATGGGGTTGGATTGATATGGAGATGTCATGATCCAACACATAGGTGTGCATTATGGAATGTTGCACTGGATTGACCCATCTCCGAGAAGGCTACATACACGTTATGTTAAGTCACAAGCGCTTCTCGCGGTGCAATGGTATTGTCATCCTTAGACTTGAAGTCACTAGATATTCTAGTTGTGGATTATTGTGATCTTGGTAGCGTTAAACGCTACACCCTAACTGGGTAGTTATAAAGGCGTGTACTGGATACAATAAGAAGCAAGCTTAGAGATCGTAGTGGATGTAGATAGAATTCGTCCCTCCCACATAACGGGAGAAAATATCCTAGGCCACTCGAGGGATAGTGCTTATAGAATAACTGGCCAGACTCAAATAAATCAATATGGGATATTGATGTTATTTGCACGAGTAAGGCTATTCCCATGGATCGAGAAACTATGGATTGGATATACGAGTGTGACTTGTATGTCTCGTGTCCAATCCGGATATAGAGACAAAGGGATGAGACAATTACTTGTACAAAGGTTGTCAAGATGACTATTCTATTAGTTGGCTAGAATGGATGTTTTGCTAGAAACCGCTCCATATTAGCAAATAGTTGTTACCAACTAGATAGAACCTATGGGGTCACACGCTATATAGAGTTGAACTAGATTTGGGAATTAATTAATTGGATTAATTAATTAGAAGGATCACTTTGCAAAAACTTTGCAAACTTAAAGGGACTAATTTGCAAGGAAGGGACTAAATTGAATTCTAGAATAAGTCCTTTAGGTAGTTGGCAAGGATTTGTTAGACTATATAAAGGACCTTCCTTCCTTCCTTCCCACATATAACTTATGCTCATAATTGAACATAACAAGAGTGGGAGAGAACAAAAGAAGGAGAGAGAGCAACAAGCTAGGAGCTCGCCGCCCATCCCGTCGGCCACAAGGAGGCCGAGCCCTCCTTTTGGGTCTCGTTTTGCGTGATTTTTCTTCCTCTTCCTCTTCCGGGCTAGCACCAAGGAATTGGGAGATTCTAGGATCAACTCTAGGCGTGGATCAACCGTAGAGAACGTGACACAATTTCGCGTTTGAAGTCATCAAAGGAGAACCCTAAGGTGTGTTATTGATTTCTTACCCTAACCATCGTTATGTCTCTTGACTTGTGATCCTTGGAGGGTTTTGCATGGTTTTATGATTGTTTGTGTTTCCGTTGCGCATCCATGAATCAAAACCCTACAGTGGTATCAGAGCCACATGTCGTAGGGCATAAACGTGGTTTATGTGTTACGTTTTAGTTGTTTTACACCTTAATTTGATTGTTTATCGCGTAAAACAAGACAAATCAAGCATGGGATGCAATTTGTCAATAATTAATCATAACAAGATCTAATTTTTGCATTAGATGCATCAATTGGTGAGTTTGAGAAATTTTAGGATCTTAGATCTAGGGTTTGGGCATCCTTGGGGAAGAAGGAGTTCTCCCAAAACAAGGAAACAACCAAACTTGGGCACCAAGCAAGGGAGTTGTTTTGGAAACAACTCCCATAAGGAGGTTCGGCCCCCTAAGGGACCGCCCCCCTTTGCTTGCCGCCCAAGCTTGGTCGCCCTAGGGGCCGGGCGGCCCTAACCCGCGGCCTAGGCTTGTGGGTTTTGGGCCGGGCCGGCCCTAGGGCCTTGTGGTTCATCTTCTTGGGCCCGGGCAATTTGATTGTTGGGCCCATGGACCGTTCTTACCCTAGAAATCCTAAAATGAATTAAAATTGACCAAGCGCGTTAAAATTAGATTTTAACTATTTATGTGCAAATCGCATGGTGATTGGATATGGCCTTAGGATGTGGTTTTATGTGGATGTTTAATTTTGTGGTTTGGTTTTACGGCCTGCGAGCTGATCAATTAATTGTAATAATTAATTAGGGTTTTATGGCCTGCGTGCCATTTTTTTTCTCAACTTGTGAGATTTATTTTATTTAGTATAGAAGTTAGCTAGTGCTAGATAAAGTAGATTGTTAGCCAAGATTGAAGAAAAGGAGCCCAAAGCCAAAGAAGCCACAAAACGATGGAGCATGGAGCATGGAGCATTCCACATGACTATGAAGGATGGACCAAAATATCAAGACGCATGGAGATGTGTTTGTTTAGGGTTCATAGATAATTCCATTGGCTTGGAATTATCTTAGTCTAGAAAGGCCATAACCACATCACGTTTAATTTCTGTTTTGTGGTTGTTTATTTTAATGTCTTATTATTGTGTGGTTGGTGTATGGATGATGCATGCAATTAGGATAATAAGATAATTAGACAACCCGGATCTATTATTTGGAATTGTGCCCAAACTCAAATAGATAGATTAGTTGATATTGATCAACAAAACAATTAAAAATTGAATTTAAAACCCCTAAAAATTCAAATATTGTGTTCTTGCCTTCTCGTTATTTAAACACTCATTATTAATATTATTTATCAAGTTCGTGCGTGCCACAGCATGGCGACTTGGTTCATAATGATGGAATGCGGTGGCACGTAACAATGTGCAATTTTTTAGATAAGAGGTTGAACACAACTAGGCTATTAATATGATTAAGAAACCTAGAGGCAATCAATTGGGATTATCCATATAGATGGATAAATAAGGAGTTATTTGCCCAATTGAACCAAGAGTTGCATATGGGATGCAATTGGAATTGTTCCTACCTAAAGTAGTCAAATTATGGGTGACTTGCCAAAGCAAGCTCATAAAGAGGTGAAACATGGATCTTGGCCCACTAGAAAATATAAGGATATTTTCCGCATTAATAACTTGAGGGTTATTAATCCGTAGTAAAATAGTGGGAGCTATATTTGATAAACTAGCCATTATTGAATATAGTCAAAAATTCACAAATACTAAAACTTGCGTATTTTCCTTTTGTAGAATTCCAAATGGCAAACAACTCATCGAGTTCACAACATTACCTACGATCTGTCCTTGAGAAGGACAAGCTCTCTGGAACCAACTTTCTTGATTGGTACAGAAAAACTTGAGAATTGTTCTCAAGCAAGAGAAGAAATTGTACGCAATAGAGGAGCATGTTCCAGAAGGTCCAGAGAACCAAACACTTGCTGCCCTAAAGGCGTATCAAAAGCGTGTTGATGACGCTAATGATGCGGCCTGCCTTATGCTATGCACCATGTCTTCTGAGCTTCAGAAGCAACACGAAAACATGAATGCTGTTGATATGATTGAACATCTGAAGCATCTCTTCCAAGAGCTGGCAAGGGTAGAGAGGTATGAGGTCTCTAAGGCACTGTTCAAGTGTCATCTGGCAGAAGGGAACCTGGTGGGACCCCATGTACTCCGTATGATCGGTTACTTGGAGAATCTCTCCCGACTAGGGTTCCCGGTCGGCCAAGAGTTGGCAACCGATCTCGTGTTGCAATCGTTGCCCGAGAGTTATGGACAGTTCATCATGAACTATAACATGAACGAGATCGTGAAACCACTGCCAGATTTACTCAATATGTTGAGGACGGCTGAACAGAGCATCAACAAGGGTAAGGGCAAGGCCATTATGATGGTACAGAAAGGAAAGGGCAAAAGGTTTGCCTCTTCCTCCAAGGGCAAAGGCAAGTCAGTTGCCAAGTCCAAGGAACCTGCCCTTAAGCCTGTTGGTGGCATTGCCAAAGGTGTGACTAAAGGTGAGTGTCACTACTGCAGTCAGCTTGGACACTGGAGGAGGAACTGCCCAAAATATCTGGAGGACAAGAGGCTTGGAATAGTGATTCCACCACCACCAGGTATTTTTGTTGTAGATGTCAATTAAACTGTCTCTACTTCGTGGGTATTAGATACTGGATGTGGATCTCATATTTGTCGAAATATGCAGGATCTAAAGAGAAGTAGAAGATTGGCTAAAGGAGAGGTAGACCTGCGCGTTGGGAATGGAGCAAAGGTTGTTGCGTTGGCCATAGGCGTGTGCGAGCTATCTCTGCCTTCAGGATTAGTTTTAGAATTACATAATTGCTATTTTGTGTCTGCTATGAGCATAAACATTATTTCTATTTCTTGTTTGGACAAGGATGGTTTTATTATTTCAATAAAGAACAATTGTTGTTCCTTTTATTTAAATAATATTCACTATTTTAGTGAGCAATTATTTAATGGACTTTATGTCCTTGATCTAAGCAATCCTGTCTACAACATTAATACCAAGCGGATTAAAATAAATGATTTAAATCCTGCTTATTTATGGCACTGTCGTTTAGGCCATATAAATGAGAAACGTGTATCTAGACTCCATAAGGATGGATTACTAGACTCATTTGATTTTGAATCATATGAGACATGTGAGGCTTGTTTATTGGGAAAAATGACATAAGAAAGGTGAGAGGACTAGTGAGTAATTGGCGTTCATACATACCGATGTGTGTGGGCCATTTGCCACACCTGCCAGGGGTGGTTATGTCTACTTCATTACATTTACTGATGATTACAGTAGATATGGATTTGTGTACCTTATGAGGGCAAAATCCGAGTCCTTTGAAGTGTTCAAAGAATTCAAGAATGAAGTAGAGAAGCAACTTGGCAAAAGTATCAAGGCTCTACGATCGGATCGTGGAGGAGAATACTTGAGCCAAGAGTTTGACGACTATCTTAGAGAGTGTGGGATCGTGTCCCAACTCACTCCACCCGGAACGCCACAATGGAATGGCGTGTCCGAGAGGAGGAATCGAACCCTATTGGATATGGTTCGATCTATGATGTGTCAAACCGATCTTCCATTATCATTTTGGGGCTACGCTCTATTAAGTGCAGCTTTCACCATTAACCGTGTTCCATCTAAGTCAGTCATGAAGACACCATATGAGATGTGGAATGGGAGGCGTCCCACACTGTCGTTCATGAGGATTTGGGGCTGCGATGTCTATGTAAAACGTTTACAATCAGACAAACTAGGGCCTAAATCGGATAAGTGTAAATTTGTGGGGTACCCTAAGGAAACTAAGGGATACTACTTCTACAATCCAACCGAGAACAAAGTTTTTGTTGCTCGGACCGGTGGTTTCTAGAAAGAGAGTTTGTCTCTAAAGAAGCAAGTGGGAGGAATGTAGAACTTGAAGAGGTTCAAGAACCACAAATCACTGAACCGATTATGGAACATGAACAGGATCCACAAGCAGTTGTGGAGCAACCTGTTCAGGTAACACAAGAGCTTCGTAGATCTAGTAGAGTGCGCCAGGAACCCGAGAGGTATGGACTTCTCGTGACCGATTCCGGTGACACGATGATCATAGATGATGAGCCTACTACCTATCAGGAGGCCATGAATGGCCCAGACTCTTAGAAGTGGCTAGAAGCCATGAGATCCGAGATGGAATCCATGTATACCAACAAAGTATGGACTTTGGTGGAACCACCCGATGGGGCGCGGCCCATAGGGTGCAAGTGGGTCTTCAAGAAGAAGATCGACATGGATGGTAATGTGATTACCTATAAGGGTCGATTGGTGGCTAAGGGATTCAGACAGATTCATGGTATTGACTATGATGAAACCTTTTTACCAGTCGCTATGACCAAATCCATCCGAATCCTACTTGCGATTGCAGCATACCACGTCTATGAGATTTGGCAGATGGATGTCAAAACAGCATTCCTTTATGGGAATCTCCTCGAGGACGTGTATATGATACAGCCGGAGGGTTTTGAGGATCCAAAGAAAGCTAACAAAGTCTGTAAACTGCAACGATCAATTTATGGATTGAAGCAAGCTTCTAGGAGTTGGAATCGACGTTTTGATGAAGTGGTCAAAGAGTTTGGCTTCATCAGAAACAAAGATGAGTCTTGTGTCTAAAAGAAGGTTAGTGGGAGCTCTGTAGCTTTTCTGGTATTGTATGTGGATGACATACTACTCATTGGAAACGACGTTCCCATGCTGCAATCTGTTATAGATTGGCTAGGAAAATGTTTCTCAATGAAGGACTTAGGGGAAGCAGCCTATATACTCGGTATAAAGATCTATAGAGATAGATCTAAAAAGTTGCTAGGCCTAAGTCAAATTACATATATTTACAAGATGTTGAAACGGTTCAACATGCAAGATTCCAAGAAGGGATTCTTGCCCATGTCACATGGAATCACTCTTTCGAAGAGTGGTTGTCCTTCCAATGAGATTGAGAAGGAACGCATGAGTAGAATTCCCTATGCCTCAGCCATAGGATCTATCATGTACGCCATGTTATGTACTAGACCAGATGTGTCATATGCCTTGAGTATGACAAGCAGATACCAATCTAATCCGGGTGAGAGTCACTGGATTGCAGTCTAGAACATCCTAAAGTACTTGAGAAGAACTAAGGATGCTTTCTTGATATTTTGCGGTGAGGAAGAGTGGCGTGTAAGGGGTTACACTGATGCAAGCTTCCAAACCGACAGAGATGACTTTAGATCACAGTCGGGATATGTGTTTTGCCTGAATGGAGCAGCGGTGAGCTGGAAGAGTTCCAAGCAAGAGACGGTAGCTGATTCTAAAACAGAGGCTAATTACATTGTTGCAAATGGCGCAGCAAAGGAAGCTGTTTGGATCAGAAAGTTTGTTTCTGAACTTGGTGTGGTCCCTAGCATTGCGGATCCACTCGAGTTGTTCTGTGACAACGCTGGGGCGATCGCGCAATCAAAGGAACCAAGATCGCACCAGAAGTCCAAGCACGTGCTCAGGAAGTTTCATCTGATTCGAGATATTATCGATAGAGGAGACGTTCGGATATGCAAGATTCCTACAGATGATAATATGTCAGACCCGCTTACGAAGCCTCTCACGCAGTGGAAGCATGAAGGGAACACTAGGAGTATGGGCATACGAGATGCGCCAGATTGGCTCTAGTGCAAGTGGGAGACTGTTGGAATAGATGCCCTAGAGGCAATCTAGTTTAGTATGAATTATTTGTGGCTAGAAATTCATTTATTATTTATTGTATATTTAATATAATGAAGTCCTTAGATTTACAATTGTGTTGTTTATCTTAAATATCCCTAGTCCAGTATAATGATTAATGGGACAATCATCAATAGACTAGTATGGGGTTGGATTGATATGGAGATATCATGATCCAACACATAGGTGTGCATTATGGAATGTTGCACTGGATTGACCCATCTCCGAGAAGGCTACATACACGTTATGTTAAGTCACAAGCGCTTCTCGCGGTGCAATGGTATTGTCATCCTTAGACTTGAAGTCACTAGATATTCTAGTTGTGGATTATTGTGATCTTGGTAGCGTTAAACGCTACACCCTAACTGGGTAGTTATAAAGGCGTGTACTGGATACAATAAGAAGCAAGCTTAGAGATCGTAGTGGATGTAGATAGAATTCGTCCCTCCCACATAACGGGAGAAAATATCCTAGGCCACTCGAGGGATAGTGCTTATAGAATAACTGGCCAGACTCAAATAAATCAATATGGGATATTGATGTTATTTGCACGAGTAAGGCTATTCCCATGGATCGAGAAACTATGGATTGGATATACGAGTGTGACTTGTATGTCTCGTGTCCAATCCGGATATAGAGACAAAGGGATGAGACAATTACTTGTACAAAGGTTGTCAAGATGACTATTCTATTAGTTGGCTAGAATGGATGTTTTGCTAGAAACCGCTCCATATTAGCAAATAGTTGCTACCAACTAGATAGAACCTATGGGGTCACACGCTATATAGAGTTGAACTAGATTTGGGAATTAATTAATTGGATTAATTAATTAGAAGGATCACTTTGCAAAAACCTTGCAAACTTAGTAGGGACTAATTTGCAAGGAAGGGACTAAATTGAATTCTAGTAGGACTAAGTCCTTTAGGTAGTTGGCAAGGAGTTGTTGGACTATATAAAGGACCTTCCTTCCTTCCTTCCAACATATAACTTATGCTCATAATTGAACATAACAAGAGTGGGAGAGAACAAAAGAAGGAGAGTGAGCAACAAGCTAGGAGCTCGCCGCCCCCTAGCTCGCCGCCCATCCCGTCGGCCACAAGGAGGCCGAGCCCTCCTTTTGGGTCTCGTTTTGCGTGATTTTTCTTCCTCTTCCTCTTCCGGGCTAGCACCAAGGACTTGGGAGATTCTAGGATCAACTCTAGGCGTGGATCAACCGTAGAGAACGTGACACAATTTCGCGTTTGAAGTCATCAAAGGAGAACCCTAAGGTGTGTTATTGATTTCTTACCCTAACCATCGTTATGTCTCTTGACTTGTGATCCTTGGAGGGTTTTGCATGGTTTTATGATTGTTTGTGTTTCCGTTGCGCATCCATGAATCAAAACCCTACAGTCAATTCGGGGTAAAGGGTATTTGTTCTTGATTGTTGCGCTATCCAACTCTCTATAGTCAAACCACAACCTCAACTTCCGTCTTTCTTCTTCACAAACAACACCGGTGCTCCCCAAGGGGAAACACTCGGCCTTATGTAACCCTTTTGAAGTAGCTCTTGTAACTGATCCTTTAGTTCTTTCTACTCTACTGGTGCCATTCTGTACGGTGCCTTCGAGATTGGAGCTGTTCCAGGTGCTAAGTTCATAGTGAATTCAATATCCCTTCTAGGTGGCATCCCCGGAATCTCGTCCGGGAATACATCGGGAAAATCTTGACTATTGGTATCTCTTCGAGCACATTCTCCTTCTTAGAAACATCCTGAACATAACACAAATAAGCACTATTCCCCTTCTTCACTTGGTTGACTATGGTCAAGGCTGACACTAGTCGGATACATGGTTCTTTCGTGATACCACGGTAAGAAACCTTTTATCCTTTTTGACTTTCGAGCCTTATTTTATGATCGTGGCAGTCTATAACTGCTCGATATTTACCCATCCAATCCACACCCAATATCACATCTATTCCTCCAAGATCAAACTATATCAGGTTGGCTGGTAAGGTACTAGCCGAAATCTTAACTTCTACTCCTTCAAAAATGGTGTCACATACTGTTACGTGACCGGTTGGGGTAGCTACAGGAATGGATATTCTAGACGGCTTATTGAGACTCAACTTTTCCACAAATGATGATGAAATAAATGAATACGATGCTCCAGAATCAAATAGAGTAAATGCTGGTAGATCATGACAAGAAATGTATCAGTGACTACTCCATTTGCTGCTTCCACTTAAGTCCTGCTCATGACAGCGATCCTTCCAACGTTCCCATTATGAGTTGCGGTAGTTCCTGTCGTACCAGTCCCATTGGTGTTGGCATTAGCTGGAGCGTTGTTGTTCCTATTCCCGTTCTGAACTCCATTGTTCCTTCCATTACCCTGGTTGTTCACCTGCTGCCTGCCATAATTGTTGCCTCCATTAATCTGGTTGTTGTAGTTACCATAGTTCCGGTTTCCGCCCTGATTTTTGTTGTTGAATTGTCGGTTCCCTTGATAATTTCCTCCCTAGTTCCCGTGCTGGTTTCCATTTGGTTTCAATCGGCACTCAAAAGCACAATGACCCTTCCTGCCGCAGTTGTGGCAGTTGACAAGGTTTCCTTGGCAATTCTTTTCCTGGATGGTTTTGTTGACACCACTTGCAGATATAACGGCGAGGTTGATCATCTCCATTATTCTGCTTGTTACCACGGTACTGGCCCTGGTTATTTCCTCCTTGGTTAGTCTTAAACCTCTTGTCCTGCCTACCTTGGTTAATCCTACCCTGATTGTTGCCAAAACTCCCAGCATTCTCAATCTTGCGCTTTCCACGCTTCTCATCTTGTGCCTCTTGAATGCGCCAAACGGTTGTGGCTCTATCATAAGCTTCCTGGAAAGTATCGTACGTTCTACACATCAAGTCTTTCTGCAGATGAAGTTCGAGACTAGACATGAACTTCCTAACCTTAGTCACTTCGTCAGGCATCAACTGACCTGCGAATCGGGATAGCTCCATGAACTTCTTGAAGTACTCGGTCACAGAACCGTTTCCTTGTGTTAGATTCACGAAGTCTATGTAATTTTGATCCTGGACATGGTCCGGATAAAAGCGAGTACGAAGTGCAGTCTGAAGAGCCTCCCAATTGAAATTGGGTTGAGCCAAAAAGTTCTGACGTGTGCTCCTCCACCATATATTACCTTCGTTCTTCAGGTAGAATGCCGCACAAACAACCTTGCGGTCGGGGCACTCAACTACTTCTAGGATCTTATCCATCTCATCGATCTAGTTTTTCGAGCTCGACAGGGTCCTCATTGCCTGTAAAGTTCAATGGCTTCATGTCAGCCACTTTCTTTGCACAATTAGTTGCATTCTGTTCTCCATTGTTCATATTCTGAGCCATCTGAGCGAATTGGGCAAAGAATTGGTCCATGTTGTTGTTGTTGTTTGGTGCTGCCATAGGGACTTGACTATTTCTCCTATGTAGTATTGATGTGGTCTATCAGTCATAATCCCTACACTATAGCCTATTGTATTACTTATAAAGTATCAAGAAGTACAAAAAATCATGCATATATGGCACGTAGTGCACAATTAAACAAGTAATGTCACACATTGATCATCATTTAAATCAATTACACATGTATTTCCACATAGGCTGATGACGTCTCAACTTTTCATCTTCTTCAAAATCAGAAAAAGGATCAATCGGACAAGTAAAAATTATGAATTTTGGTGTGTAACAACCTCTCTGAGTCTAATTTCATAATCAATAAGAACCAACTCAAAATCAATTGTAGAACTCAAGATACACAGGAAACACTACAGCTGCTGTCAAAGCCCACCAGAACAGAAACTTTGATTTTGAAAAGCCTTAAACTGACTTTAAAATTCTCAAAATGAGCTAGTCATTCTCCCAGAGTTAGACAAACGTGCCTACTAGTGTCCCTAAAAATTTGAGATCAAAATAAGATCTGGAAGATAGGTAAAAATCAAGAGTACTACAGCTAGTCACTTTGAAATTATGCTACTGAACCACCAACTTTGAAATTTTTTAACTAAGTCTCCAGAACTCATATAGGGCTGAAATTTTTATGGGAGATAACTGGATATGTCTAATTCCTGGGAAAAATTCAGGGAAAAATAAATCAAAAATTAAATACGTCTGCTACAACAAAAACACACTGCTGCGCAGATTCAAGTATCACCAAAGATCTTAGTTTTCGCGTTCCAACTCCATGAACACTTTCTATGCACTTAATCAATGATGACAAAACATAACACAACCTTAATCTATTAAATCATACTCCAAAATTCAGAAAGCTAAATTTATTAAACTCCCCAAATCGGGTCCTCAAAGAATAAACATTATTCATCCTTCTCAAAGCTAACTCTTAAAAATTTAACTCTAGCCCAAAGTGACTATTCAATAATCGTTCTAAAAGCTTCAAAGTATTGCTTGGCATCATAGCTCAAGTCTAGGAAATCTAAGGAATTCTAACATGCTCAATCCTTGTCCTCATCGCTTTCATCCAACTCCTCCTCTTCATCAGCATCATACTCGTTCTCTTCACCTTCACTCGGGTCTTCTTCGCTTTCTTCATACTCCATGGAATCTTCCTCAATCTCGGGGTATTCATCGACATCTTCCATTGGATCCTCTTCGACTTCCTCATCGTCACTAGAGTCTATAATGATCACCTCTTCGTCATAACTAGAGCTTATGTAGATCAAGTCTTCTTCATCCATGGACTCTATTTCAATAACTGTATAACTTTGCCAATTAAGATGAGTCTCCATCAACAGTTTACATATAAAATATGCACTTACCTTTCATTCACCTTGGCAGCGATAATCCCTATCATTCAGACGATTGAACCTGCCCATAATGTTGCTATACTTTGTAATAATTTCCCCAAACATGGGTCTCATATGTAATGCCTTCACCATACAGTAAGCCTGAAAAGCTGGATTCCTATACCGAGGAAAATCTAAGGCATGGAATCTATCCTCACAATACTGAACCACGCGGTCACGAAAATCTGGAAAGTCTTCACCTTCGACCCAATGTGTCACAACAGGGTGCTTCTCAACTGGCATCACACGCTTCCTTGCCGTATGCTTAGTTCTAGCCATCTACAAGAGGAAACAACTTAATAAATCTCTAATTTCACAAGGTATATATCGTCACAAAAAATAACTACTCTTCGCAAACCAATAATTATTCCCAAGACTCCAAATTGATAATCACAAGACTCTTAAAGAAAATTTCCCAAACAAAACACTTCAAAAAGGTTGGGTAATATCAATCCGACATCACCCCCATCTTTTGATCATCTAAACAGTAGGCTTCCAACCTGACTTTCCATGAAACGCCTCAACAATCCGATCTCTTAGTATCTTGGATAGGCTAAGACTCTTAGTTAGGAATGGGTGGGTGGAAATACTTGCTTTCTATCCTATTTTCTAAACATTTACACATAATAGTCCTATCCATACTACCCAAATTCCCACGGCTTGTCAAATTTTAGTTATTTTTCCTATATTCATTTTAGTTACCCTAACAAGTCTTGATTTCCTTTTTGGAAAATCAGAATCTGATACCACCTGTAACACCCCCAAATGGCCCAAGCCAGAGGCCCGGGGATGTCACTCCGTACCTGAGATTAAACCTGGTGTAGATACTGCTTTATGACATGGCAGATCTAGGCCACGTGGCAACCATCCAGCACACCATATTGTGCTCCACACACACAGGATCACCAGCCGAGCTGATCCATGTGGGGGCTGCGAGACAGAGCCCTCGCATACCACTGCACGGGACTTGTAGGGACTTTGTGGTTTGGAGGCTAGAGTAAGCCCTGTCGCGTGCGAGCCAAGCCCGCGCGCGACCTTTAGTAACTGTTTTGAGAGATTTATGGCACGAGCTCCATAAACCCGGTCAATCCGGTCAAACCCGGTCAACCTCGTAACGGTTCCGGTACTCGCGCACCACGTGCTCTAACGGTTCCTATATACTCGGACGGACGTGCCGTTATGGTTAAGCTAATTAAGCCGCCATTAATGGGCGCATTAACCACACTACAACGGTCACGTTCTCCAGTATATATATATCGTTAACCTTTCCATACAAAGGGGGACACACTGCCATACGCGGAAGCTCTGCCAAACCTCTGTCTCTCTCTCAGACATTGCTACTGACTTACTCTCTCCCTACACACACCCCTATTCTTCCTGTGCGATCCCTGATCCACTACGCACGGTGTACACGGAGGTCTCCCTGCCGGAATCTCTTGTGCACATTTTGGTGAACCCCACGTGAACTTACCAGCAAAAGCAACCATGTCTCAGGAGGACGATGTCAGCAACCGATCGCCTTCCACCGAAACTCCCTCGGGAGACGAGGCTCGCCGTACTCCGACGACTCCCGGCGAGGCGCCAACCTTAGAGTCTTTGGACGCCACTGTCCAAAGTCAGGCAAAAGCTCTCAAGTCTCAATCTGCGCAGTTAGAACGGATCTTGGCCGTTCTGGGCACTCTTGCGCCAAATCCTCCACCTGCCACCGCTATCCCTCAGGGAGGAGGAACCCCTACCGCTCCAGGATTGGGAGTGTCGGCCACGCCTCCCAACCCTCATCTGCAAACTCCACCGTCAGCAACGCAGCTGCCTTCGGTCCAAGGGTCAACGGCACAAATGCTGCCCCCTGCTGCTCACGCCTCTCAGCCCCCGGCTTTGGCGTCCAACCCAGCTCTGCAGTATACTCTGCCTCCACCAGCGACAATCTGGGGAAACGCGGGTAGTCAATACACTCCCAATCCTCTGGAGGCATATGTGTCGCCACCGCCTACGGCAACCCCTCCGCCAACTACCGAGGGAAGCATTCCAGAATGCATGACGTCTTTGCAGAAGCGCGTGGACTCCATCCTGGCTCATCAGTCGTTCGCGGATACCATCATCCCGAAGCTAGACAACGATCCACCCATTCCACGAGAGATCTATCTCATGCCTAACCCGGCGGGGTACAAGGCTCCCAAATGGGATAAGTTCGAGGACGTCAATGGAAACGCTCACGAGCATGTCATGCGTTTCATCGATGTCATGGGTCCATACGGAGCCGATCCCAAGCTGCTGATGCGAGAATTCCCAAAAACTCTTGGGAATGTAGCATACAAATGGTACCGAACGTTGGAGGCCGGATCTGTGAAAACTTGGGACGACATGGTCCAGAAGTTCTATACCAAGTTCTTCCAGATGGAAGAAAAGGTGACGATGATCCATCTCTCGCGGATGTATCAGAAACGCGAAGAAGATGGAATCACTTTCATCAAGAAATTCAGAGCGAAATCCTTGGAGTGCAAGGATCCAATGCTCGAAAGCCGGCTCGTAGAGATATGCCTGCAGTGCATGCGAGATGAATACAAAAGCATGCTGATCAATTTGCAAACACCTACGTTTTCAAAGCTCATCGAATGCACGATGAACATCGAGCCCATTGTCGAGAGACAGAGAAAGAAGAGCGCTCCAGAACGACCTGCGAGCGGCACCACCTACAAGATCGGCAGATTTGGCTACAAGCGGGGACGCGAAGCTGAGGTCAATACAGTTTCGCCCCAGAAGCCAGCAAAGGTTGCAAACTTCGACGCACCGCCTCTGCCATGCTCGGTGGAGGAAGCAAGCGATCTCTGCAGACAGTGGCGCAAAGACGGCGTCCTGCCACCGCTCGAGAAAGCACCCTCCAAGGAGATGACGAGGGACCCTAAGTGGTGCGAATACCACGGCAAGGTCATGCACCCCACAGCCGAGTGCAAGAAGCTCAGATTCGCGTTCGATCAGAAGATGAAGAACGGTGAACTCATCGTCAGCGACCACCGGAAGGATGTGCGCAACAACCCGCTGCCTGCCCATACAGATTCGGGCTCAAAGGGCAAAGAGGTCGCCATGATCTCGATAGTGGACTTGGAAGAAGTCGCAGAGGATGGTCTGCCCATCATTGCTGAAATCCATGAAGATGAAGACTACAGCATGGACACGGAAGATGAGCGTGCCGACCGCATGAAAGGGTCGCATGGCTTCGACAAATTCTTCAATGAGATGAACTTCTCTGAAAAATGTCCAACGGATATGACAAAAGCAATCTTAAGGGTAGCAGAGGACTACGAGGAGGACCTCGTGGTCTCCAACGGGAAAGTCGTCAGGGCGTCCCGTTTCACAGAAAAGATTATGACCTTTTCTGCTAGCGACAAGAAGACAGATGCGAGCCACCAGAGGCCCCTGTACGTGACCGCCATCATCAACGGCGTCGAATTCAAGCGAGCATTCGTCGATGGAGGAGCAGCGGTCAATGTTGTTCCACTCCACACACTGAAGCTAGCGGGGATCCCCGAGCACAAGGTAGTCAAGCGTCCATCCCCGCTGGTGGGATTCGGAAGCGATTCTAGAATGACGATCGGATGGATCCGCCTGGGCGTTCAGATCGGTAAAATCAAGTGCTCGGCGAAGTTCTATGTCATAGACGCGAACACCACATATCACATGATCATAGGTCGGGCCTGGATTCATCGCTTTGACGCAATCCCTTCGACGGCTCACCAGGTGATGAAAGCCATCTGGAACGACAGGATTGTCGAGATACCGGCCTCAACTAACCCGTTCAACTTGGACGAAGCACATCTCAGCGAGGCGGTGTGGTTCACCGAGATGGCGGACGAGCAAACACCCGGACCATTCAGCCCTACTCCTTTACCTCTCTGGGAGGACATTAAGGACCAGTCACCTGCGGGCGTGATGGTGACAAGGGGAGATGCCAAGGAAAAGCCGCCTACACACGAAGAGGCGCCGCGCATCGCATATCATCGGAAGAATGTGTACACTCTGAAGAGGATCGCAAAGCATGACCCCGAGGGTAAGGAGATAGAGAGCTTCTACGCCAACGGGAAGAAATGCTATCGCATATGAAGGTGCGCGGGGACGTCCTCACACGGGCATGGGGATGTCCCTGGGCAAATCAATCAAATCGAGCAAGTTGCGCTGACAGAAGAGCCAACACAGGGCACTCCAGATGAGAAACTCAAAGAAGCGCCCGAATGCATGGAAGACAGGCCAAGACCACAAAAGCAAGAGCTAAAGGAAGTGTTCCTCAGCCCGAACGAGGAAAAGAAAAGACCAGTCTTCCTGAGTGCGGACCTCACAAGCGAAGAGGAACAAGGACTGCTGCAGCTCCTAACTGAATACAAGGACGTGTTCGCATGGGAATATGATGAGATGCCAGGTCTGGACACGAGCATCACCATGCACCGTTTAGACGTCATCCCAGGGTCTAAACCGGTCAAGCAAAGCACCAGAAGCTTCAGGCCAGAGCTCAACGTGAAGATCAAGCAGGAGATTGTCAAACTCCTAGACGCCAAGTTCATAGAGCCAAATCACCATCCCACATGGTTGGCCAACATCGTGCCGGTGGTGAAGAAAAACGGACAGCTCCGCATCTGCGTGGACTTCCGAGATCTCAATCGCTTCTGCCCTAAGGACGATTTCCCACTGCCTAACATCGATTTGCTCATTGATTCAACGGCAGGCCATCGCATGTTCAGTTTCATGGACGGCTTCAGCGGGTACAATCAAATCAAGATGGATCCCGAAGATGCAAGGAAAACTGCATTCATCACTCCCGTGGGGGTATTCAACTACACGGTAATGCCATTCGGTCTTAAGAACGCAGGCGCAACCTATCAGCGGGCCATGATGGCTCTATTCCACGACATGATGCACAAAGAAGTGGAATTCTATGTGGATGACCTGGTAATCAAATCCAAACATGAAGCAGATCACCTTGCAGACCTGCGGAAGGTGTTCAACAGATGCAGGAGCTTTCAACTGAAAATGAACCCCATGAAATGCGCATTCGGCGTGACCTCGGGGAAGTTTTTGGGATGCGTAGTCCATCGCCAAGGGATCGAGCCTGACCCTGCGAAAGTGTCAGCCATCACCAGCATGACGCCACCTCACAACCAAAGTACCTTGAAAACATTCTTGGGAAAATTGTCATATCTGCGGAGATTCATCCCAGCAATCGCCGAAATCACATGCTGTTTCAGCACTCTTCTCAAGAAGGACGCCGCGTACAACTGGGCTCCTGATCACGAAGCCGCATTCGAAAAGCTCAAGGAGCTACTCACATCCTCAAAGATAATGATCGCGCCTCAACTGGGATCACCGCTTCTGCTATACCTTACATCGACAAGGAAATCTATAGGAGCACTCTTGGCTCAGGTGTATGAAGGCCAAGAGAGGCCCATCTATTACATCTCTCGCATTGTGCAGCCTGCTGAATCAAGGTACACAGACATCGAACGTCATTGCCTTGCTTTATTCTTCGTAATAGAGAAGTTGAGACACTATTTTGCATCGCACAAAGTAGTGGTGGTCACCAAAAGCGACCCCATACGATACTTGCTAACTCACACTACTCCGGGCGGGAGATTGGCGAAATGGTACATGACCATCTCTCAATACGATATCACATGCGTAAAACCGAGAGCAATCAAGTCGCAGGCGGTAGCAGATCTGTTGGCACAGTTTCTCGACAACAGCCACGAGCCCGTGATCGAGGAAGAGCTCGAAGGCCCAGAAATCTACGCGATCGACGCACCCTATTGGACCCTCCACTTCGACGGTTCGTCAACCAGAACAGGCGGAGGCATCGGGATAGTCTTGACAAAACCAGACGGGGAAGTCATACAGATGTCCGCAAAACTCAACTTCGCAGTCACGAACAACGAGGCGGAATACGAGGCTCTTATCGCGGGGCTCCGTGCGGCGAAAGCTTTGGAAGTGAGCAACTTAACAGTCATGGGAGATTCCAAACTGATTGTTAAGCAGGCCTCGGGCGAATATGGTTTAAAGGAGATCAACCTCCTGCCATACCGCACCCTAGTGCAAAAGCTAATGCAGCAATTCTGCGACGTGAAATACGAGCAAAAGCCCCGAGCGGACAACAGGCATGCAGACGCTTTAGAAACTCTGGGATCTAAGGTCAGCATAGACAAATGCCCCGCAAGGATTTCCATCGAAGTGCGAACATCGTCGGCACTAACAGAAGATGCGTGCGACGACGAACACATGGATGACGCAGACTGGCGAAAAGCAATCCTGCAAGCTATTGCGAAAGGCACCAGCAGCGAAAGCTGGGCACTCACGAAAGGATACTGCATCCACGACAACACCCTTTACTACAAGGGTCCTGGAGGAATACTCATGCGATGTGTCTCCGAGCAAGAGGGAAAACAGCTGTTAGAAAAGATTCACCAACACGCTTGCGGAGAAAGCGAGGTGTCAATCTACAGGAAAGCTCAGAGATATGGCATTCATTGGCCAAGCATGTCAACGGCTGCAGCCCTGATACAAGGGAAGTGCGAAAGTTGCGCACTAATCAAAGATTCTCTACTCATCGCTCTAACCGATGACGACACAGACTGGAGGAAGCCATTGTTCGAATTCCTCACCCAGGGCACCGTACCCGAATCGAGAAAGGAAGCCGACAAATCGAAGAGGAAAGCTTCTCGATACATGGTTCAGGAAAACCTGCTTTGGCGAAAAGGTCATGAGGGTAACTTGCTGCGATGCCTAGACGGCAGGGAAGCACAAGAAGTCATGGACCTTTCTCATCAGGTGGAACACCAGGGAGGTGCGAAATTATGCAGACAACTCCTCTCAATTGGATACTTCTGGCCCACGATGGAAGTCGATTGCCGCACCAAGGTGCGACGCTGCCAAGAATGCCAATTCAAAGGAAACCTAGTGCACGCTCCAGCTGTGGATCTACATGCATTAGGGACGCCATGGCCATTTCACACATGGGCTTTGGACTTCATCGGCCCCATCCGACCAACGTCACATGGGAACCATTTCATTCTCACTGCAACCGAGCTGTTCACCAAATGGGTGGAAGCAATACCACTGAAGACGGCAAACGCGCTGGCTGTGGTTAACTTCATCCAGGAAAACATCGTATGCAGGTTCGGAATCCCAAATACCATTCTTTCAGATAACGGTACTCCTTTTGTTAATCGTCAGGTAGCTACGAAACTCGCGGAGTACAATATCAGGCAGATATGCTCTACCCCCTATTATCCAAAGGGAAACGGACAAGCCGAAGCGACTAACAAAATGCTGTTGAGAATTCTGAGCAAGATGGTCGCAGATGACCACAAGAAGTGGGCCGACTCCCTTAACATAGCTCTGTGGGCCTACAGAACTTCTCCAAGGACACCTACAGGGGCCTCGCCATTTCTACTATGTTATGGGGCCGAAGCTGTAGTACCTGCGGAGGTCAGAGTCAATTCGGCAAGGCTGGCCTTCCATGCACTCTATGAAAATCAACGTGATCATGATTTAGTCTTGTTGGAAGAAAAGCGAGAACAAGCCAAAAGGACTAACAAGCGGTACCAAGAAAGAATCGCTCGCGCCTATAACAAGACAGTCCAGCGACGGGATTTCGCAGTTGGCGACCTGGTCTTGCGCGCATCTGACCACTGCATGCGAGAAGCAACTCATCCAAAGTTCGCAGCTAATTGGGAAGGACCCTTCGAAGTCACAGAAGTCTTCGATAGTGGCTACTGCAGCATACGAAGGTTGCACGGCACAACCTCAACTCCAAGCTCAGTCAACATGCGCTGGATCAAGAAGTACTATCCTTGACTTCTCTTATTTCATACGTTTTATGATAACGTTGCTTAATGTCTCATGTGGCTATGATTGACGCAATCTCCTCTCCCATATGAGAGGATTGTAATCCTATCTCTCCCATGTGAGAGTGCTATAATAAAAGAATTCTCCCAAATGAGAAGTTCATATTTCTAGCTGTTTATATTGCTCTATTTAATTTGTTATTGCTGTTAACAATGATTTATTCGCTGCAATAGCAGCAAATACAAACGCGATCTTAATTGATCATCAAAGCCTATCCCTTACGATAGCAAACGCGATCTCAATCGATCATCTAAAGCCTATCTCTTACGATAGCAGCCAAACGCATACGATCTTAATTGATCATCTAAAGCCTATCTCTCACGATAGCAGCAAATACAAACGCGATCTTAATTGATCATCAAAGCCTATCCCTTACGATAGCAAACGCGATCTCAATCGATCATCTAAAGCCTATCTCTTACGATAGCAGCCAAACACATACGATCTTAATTGATCATCTAAAGCCTATCTCTCACGATAGCAGCAAATACAAACGCGATCTTAATTGATCATCAAAGCCTATCTCTTACGATAGCAAACGCGATCTCAATCGATCATCTAAAGCCTATCTCTTACGATAGCAGCAAACACAAATACGATCTTAATTGATCATCTAAAGCCTATCTCTTACGATAGCAGCCAAACGCAAATGCGATCTTAAGTGATCATCAAAGCCTATCTCTCACGATAGCAGTCAACACAAATACGATCTTAATTGATCATCTAAAGCCTATCTCTTACGATAGCAGCCAAACGCAAATGCGATCTTAAGTGATCATCAAAGCCTATCTCTCACGATAGCAATCAACACAAATACGATCTTAATTGATCATCTAAAGCCTATCTCTTACGATAGCAGCCAAACGCAAATGCGATCTTAAGTGATCATCAAAGCCTATCTCTCACGATAGCAGTCAACACAAATACGATCTTAATTGATCATCTAAAGCCTATCTCTTACGATAGCAGCCAAACGCAAATGCGATCTTAAGTGATCATCAAAGCCTATCTCTCACGATAGCAGTCAACACAAATACGATCTTAATTGATCATCTAAAGCCCATCCCTTACGATGGCAGCCAATGCAAATGCGATCTTAAGTGATCATCCAAAGCCTATCTCCTACGATAGCAGCAAAATACAAAAAACGATCTCAATCGATCATCAAAATCCTATCTCTCACGATAGCGGTTTATACAAGTGCGATCTTATATGATCTTCTTAAGCCTATCTGTTACGATAGCAATTTATACGCAAAGTGATTTTAGTTGATCACCCAAGCCCGTCTGTTACGATGGCAACGTAACTGCAGAACCATCTTGCTAGATTTTCTAAAGGTCTATCTGCTGCGACAGCAATTTATATGAGAAACTATCTCAAGCAATTCTCTAATAAAGCCTATCTTCTATGATAGCAATTCGCACCGCTCATTGATCTTAATTGATCTGTTAAACAAAACTATCTGTTACCATAGCAAAGTTGTGAACGTGATCTCATACGATTTACAACGACCAACTGCAAGCCCATCCGTCAAGATGGCACAGCTGCGAAATTACAATCTCGAATGATCTAGCGAAACATCTGCGCATTGACGTCGCATATGTGGATTCATTACATGGCATTATGCAAGGCAAAACAAGCCGAAACGCATGCGAAATTGTATTTTGTTGCAAAGAGAGCAGATAATGCAAAAGCTATATATCATTATGAGTCAAATGACTTACAATTTATCTGTCTAGATAGCAGCTTACAAGCGAAAAGCTCGAATCCAACTACGCAGCCAACATGGCTTACAATGCATTCGAAAAGTAACTTACAAGCACGAAGTTACACATCGCGGGAATCCTAACTGAAGAGGGATGAGCCCAACGGTCCTAACACCGGCTGTGCAATACGCAGATCTGCGGCCAAAGATCTGTAGCAAGTACGATGCATCTGCGAAGAGATCAACTCGCCATTCGCTACATCCCTAGCAGCAAGATCTGGGTGAATCTACGTCCAAAGATCTTAGGATCTGACGAGACCCCTGTCTGATCAAGATATGTACCAGAGGAACCACCTGCTCCGGCGTATGCAGTCATGCAAAACAGGGGAAGCCGTCATTCCTCTGGTACTGGGTTCCTTGTCCTGATAGACAAGGGCATTGGCGAGCCTCCTGAGTTCAAGAACGAAGAGGCAAGAAACCCTCCTCCAGGGATGCTGGAGGAGAATTCCGCCGTTCATTACGAGACGGTAGCACGGTCACTTCGGCGCTGCACCTCGCCACGAGGCGGCCGGAAACATGACCTGCACACATAATACACGAAGAAATTTCTTCGAACACACATGAGGTATTATCTGCATCCTCTTTATGATGGTTATAAACAGCAATAAGCCTCATAAAGTGGATCGTGGAAACTATTTCTATAGCACAAAGCGCAAACTCAGGATTCAAAACTTGAAGTTGCCATGAATCAACGAAAAACAAGCGTTGAAGCCAGCAGTCGTAAGGACTCACGGCAAAGCACATGTTTGGGATGAAGAACCCAAATGGCAAAGACAGGATTTATATAGGCCCTGTGGAGACTCTTCGGTAGCCTAAGATGAGTCAGCAAAATTCAAAAAGAGGGTAAGTTCAATCACTTACGCCTTGAAAAGCGGTAACAATCAATTACCCTACTAAAGGCTACGACGATTCAGTTGCGTATCCTAATAAATGACGGATAGTCATGATTCGGATGGACTTCCCAACGGAAGCATGCTTATCTGCCGAGAAATTAGCGCGAAAATCAAGCGCAGAATCAATTGCTGATGTCATAATTGGATATGCACAGAAATGTCCAATCAAATCCCGAAAAGGGCAAAACGGGCAAACCCATTGTTTGTTGTTAAAAAAAAAGGGGGAGAAACCCTAGCTCGCTCAGCTTCTCCACTTGTTTCACTTCTTGCTTCAGTTGCTCGCACTTGGCATTCATTTCGTGATACAGCTTCAAAGCTTCATCAACCTTTTGCTTTTGCTGCTCCACCTTCTGCATCTCAGCTGCGAGATTCTGGTGACCGAGATTCAAAGTTACAGCTGCGCGAATCAGTGTAACTCTGTCCTTGAGGAATTTGAAACCAAGTCTGCCTTGGACTTTGAACAGGAGATTTTGGCACATGCCACACAGCAATTCAGCACTCTGGGCCGAAATGGTCGCAGGTGTAGCCGCAGACAGCTGCTCCAGTATCCAGATGGCTTCAGTAAGGAATAGCCTCCTGTCAAAAGGTCCGATCTCCAGAGATCTCACAAACGATCGGGGGTATCTGAGACGCATTCGAACCACCCAGTCGACATCGGTTTGCTTCAAACCTGAGACATCAAAAATGGTTATAATGTCAGAACTCGCAAGCAAATAATGCGACGTGCGAACGGTAAATCTTTACTTACCAGTGCCTTCCAGAATTTCATGAAGGGAAGGGATGCGGGCCACTGGGTTGTTCGAAGACTGCCCTCGCTCCATGGCTCTCCTATCAGCTGCGAGCTCCAACCTCTCATAGTCAGGAGTAAGAGTGTAGGCCGCACCAGCTGCGACTACATTCCCAACCTGCGAGCCCCAAATGCTCCACGCAGGAATAGGTGCTTCTGGCTCAGTCATCGCCGGAGGCGAAGGGACAGCCGAAGTCGCTGGGCGGAGGACACTCCCAGATGCGAAAACATTAGCATCACTTGTCCTTTCTTCCTCACCACCGGTACGGACACCTTCGTCCATCGGCACAGCATCAGCTTCGACATCATCGGAGAGTTCGATGACATCCTCGAGATGCTCACTTGCGTGTCCAGCGGCTGCGACGGGCTTCTCGGTATGGGAGCTCGAAATTGGAACATGAGACGCAGAAGGCTGACTTCTCTGCTCCAGCTCAGGTTCCTCAGCATGACCTGCGATGCCAAATGCGATAATGTGAGGTAACTTGTGTTATAAGTTATTTCGCTATCTTTACTAAAGCTAAGAATAAGCACCTCCACGCGAAGGTGGGATTGAGGTATCCTCATCGTACACTAGGGACGTGGAACCGTGCCCTATCAGTGTATCCTCACTAAGCAAATCTTTAAGAGAAGCGTGACCTGGGATGCGAGTAAACCAGTCATGATTTTGCCTCAAGTGGCTACAGCCTAGCATGCGCATATCACTCAAAATAATTACCTGAGGGTTCTCCGCATTTGCTTACCAACCAACGGCGAATGTCAGGCTTTGACACACCGTGCTTTAACGCACCCACAATTACATCTCTATAAGTAACTGCGAGATTGAAGATCTCACCTTTATCGCCACCTGCGATCTCTGCGAAGTCCGCTTGGACTTGCTCTAGTTCTGCTGCATCCTCTCCGGGAACCTCATCTTCCTCCTCCACATGAGGAGCCACTTCTTCGGGAAGCTCGTCTTCCTCGCCAACTGGACGCACTAAGTCGTCAACATGCTGCTCCTCGAGGCTCCGCTGTTTCACACGCTCGAGCTCCTCTTCCTCTCGCTGCCTTCTTCTTTCAGCAGCCTCCGCGGCTGTCTTCCGGGATTCAGCAAGAACATCCTCGCTTATAGGATCATCTGAAATGCCAGAATGGGCATCTCTCTTTTGCCTCTTGGCCACAAGGCCACCGACGGCTTCATCATCATCATCTGCGAATACATAATTGGTTCAAAGAAAAGAACTGCAAAGAAGTCAAGATAAGTGGCAAGGAGATGCGACGGAAGTACCTCCTGCTTCTTCCTCGCACATCACAACTGTTGCTTCTTCTTCTTCATCACTTTTCTGGGGCTCCCGCCTCTCTTCCTCCTCTTGGTTGAATGGAACGAAAGTCTCAACTGCGAGATCTTTTCGCACTTTGCTGGGCACACGACCCTTGCCTTTGTCCTTGATGGAAAGGGACCTCACTGGGGGAGAAGCTGGAGCACTCCTAGGGGAAGAAATCGTAATTCCCTTTTGCCTAGGTCTCTTCACTCTCGGCGCCGCAGTCGCTGGAGGGGACGGGTCATCTCTAGGAGGAGACGGAGCCGGAGGGTTGTCTATCAGCGAGTCAGCAAAAGTGTTCATGACTCCGCGAACCTTTGTTTCGACCTCGGCATCCATCCTCCATGCTAGCCGGTACGACTCCCCCTTTCCTTCTGGTGGCAACAATGGTGTCCACCAGCGATTTGGAACGATCGCCAGCTGCGAACCTCCGCACATGACACTGAACAATACAGAGCGAAAAGCATCAGCGCAAGAAAAAAAATAATCAAAAAGCTTAAAGCACATAAGGAAATTGCTTACCTCAGCAAACGCCTTGCTATATTTGATAACCTGCGCGTCACCCTTCTTAATTGCGTCGACTTGCTCCTTCAGAATGAAATCGGGGCACAAATGATTCTCGCGGTCCCACAGCGAGTAGCAACCATACTCCGACTCGCTCAAACTGCAATTGGGGCGAAACGGAAAAGAGTTTCTCTTGATCAAGGGGGCCCTTCCTGGCTGCGCCGCCGCCTCCGTCTCAATCCTCGCTTGCTGGGCAGCCCAGTATGCGAGCCAGTTCTGGGAACAACCACCCTTGCGAGTTCCCGCAGGCTGCTCGAAGGGAAGATTGCTCATGAGGACCGTCTTGCACTCCTTTGTCAGCAAACGCTTGTAGCACCCTCTGATAATAGACTGGGGCCAGATCGATGGGGCCACTGCATCAAAACCAAACTGAGGAGAGACCCGAGTGGGGTCAACATCCACTGTAAGCCTTTCATACCTTGGCGCGAGCTCACGAATATGCTCTGCAAGGGCAGGAAGGGAACCTCGCAGACACCAACAAAAGAACTCACGATAGCGCTCGTGGAAATGCGGCCCCTTTTCAAAGAGAAGGTCTTCTGACAAGACCATACCTTTGGAAGGGTATAGCTTTGGGAACCACCGCACATTCTCAACACGTGTGGCATAGGGCCTGGCAGTAAACTCCTTTCGTTTGTCGCATATCAAACTCCAAGTGCACTTGGTGTTGCTTGCTCCAAACCATCTCGCAGCTCTTCCGCTGTTGCGCGCTTCTGTCTCGCCTGGGGGACACCACTTATCAAGTGGGAGGGGAGTTGGAGCATAAGACGGCCAGCGCTCGAAAACCCACATTGTCAAAAAGCTGATATTGACAAAGGTCAGAACATCGAGGCGGCCACGCGATTCCCTCATCGCCAGAACCAGCTGATCCAGTCTATAATATAGCGTGCCCAAAACCAAGGGTCCGAGTGCGACTCTCTGGCCAAGAGCGAGCCTCACAGCAAGTGGCAGCACATGGTAGAAGACCCCGTCATGGGGGTGACCATCAATCAGATACCTCGATAGCCAAGCACAGAGAAAGGCACAAAGGGTCAAATGATAACCCTTGCCTTCTACATAATTCTCGGCCTCCGGGTCCTCGCTCAAAAGCTTCTTAGTAATGCTACTGTTCGCATAGTCTCGGAAGAAGTACTGCAACCACTTGTTCCAGGTATTCTTCGCAGACGTATCCACCAGCTGCCAGTTCGGAAGAGGCTTTGTAGTGGTCCACCGAGTGGAGATTTTCTTTACCTCTGCTAGGCACTCCTCCATCTGCGCGTACAAGGCCATTTCAGCAGATGTCCTCAAGTGACTCAAGGGGTCCACCTCACCCATGGGGGAAAGCTCATACAGCATTTGAACGTCCTCGAGCGTGGGGGCAGCCTCGAACTCCGCAAAATGAAACGTGTGAGTCGCGGGCGAGTAACGGGACAGAAGGTCTAGAAGCATGGACTGATCCAACTTCACGGCAGCACCCTTCATAGCACGGATAGCAAAGAAAATGCCGGCTTTATCGAGAGTCTCGGCGTGATGATCTAACACGTGGTCGATCCACTCATCCATATAGTCCAATTTCTGGACAAACGCCTGAGTAGAAATCGCAGTATATGGGAAGTGCCCATTCTCGATCCCCAATCGAACCACACCCTCGGAGCCAACCAACTCGAGCAAGGCTGAGTTAACTGGGCGAGTCAGTGTCAACAATCGCTCAACTGGAACGGGATCAGGCATCCTCTTCGCCTTCACCCTCGCATGATAGAAATCCTTCCCACCCAGAAAGGGGGCTTTACGCCACAGAGCCTGCGGAAGCTCCGGCATCTCTTCATCTTCCTTGACGGGTCTGGTTACTCTTGTCTTGGCCATTTCTGCGAAAGGGCAAGAAAAAGGGGGGAGAAATACCATACTTCAGTTTGAATTTTGGAATTCGAGATCTATGCAAAGGAAAGCAAACAGTTCCGGTGCCGATTTCAGAAATTGGGGAGTTGCAAGATCCAATATTGTTGAAAGATTAAAACGAAGCGGGTTCAAAGATCAAAAGCCTCTTCACAAATTTCATGGATTTACAGATTCAACGCGGTTCAAGGCAAACACTGGTATTTTAAATCAAAAGTAAACGAGGCCAACCTTGTTTTCTTGAAGCTTGCCTGGATATACACAATTGGAGAATACGATTTGCAGTTCTGAACTGGTGATTGATTATCTGGATCTGCTCTCGAAGATCTCCGGGTACCATTCACTTTAAGAGAAAGAAGTGATGCTTTGCAATAATGGGATACAATGTATTTATCCAAAAGAATGAAGGGTTGCGTCCCTTCAGTAGTCGAATCGCAACCGTCACCGTCGTATCGCGCAATCACAGGACGGGCTGACGTCACGCCTAAAACCCTAAAGGTCAGACGGCACGACTCTAGGGGTTTTAGGTCATAATGACACGCACGGGGGCTGAACTTACCCGTATTTGAATTGGTGCGTGGCGACGACGCGCATGTTGGTTTCCGCGCATGGAAGCCTATACAGCTATGAGCCTTCACGCGCAGAAAGGGGGCTAATGTAGATACTGCTTTATGACATGGCAGATCTAGGCCACGTGGCAACCATCCAGCACACCATATTGTGCTCCACACACACAGGATCACCAGCCGAGCTGATCCATGTGGGGGCTGCGAGACAGAGCCCTCGCATACCACTGCACGGGACTTGTAGGGACTTTGTGGTTTGGAGGCTAGAGTAAGCCCTGTCGCGTGCGAGCCAAGCCCGCGCGCGACCTTTAGTAACTGTTTTGAGAGATTTATGGCACGAGCTCCATAAACCCGGTCAATCCGGTCAAACCCGGTCAACCTCGTAACGGTTCCGGTACTCGCGCACCACGTGCTCTAACGGTTCCTATATACTCAGACGGACGTGCCGTTATGGTTAAGCTAATTAAGCCGCCATTAATGGGCGCATTAACCACACTACAACGGTCACGTTCTCCAGTATATATATATCGTTAACCTTTCCATACAAAGGGGGACACACTGCCATACGCGGAAGCTCTGCCAAACCTCTGTCTCTCTCTCAGACATTGCTACTGACTTACTCTCTCCCTACACACACCCCTATTCTTCCTGTGCGATCCCTGATCCACTACGCACGGTGTACACGGAGGTCTCCCTGCCGGAATCTCTTGTGCACACCTGGATACAAGGAGATTTTATAACATGGTTCTCAAGCAAAAACATCCACAATAATAATTAAAATTATTTGAAAATATCCATTATTGCAATCCAAGACATTCTAACCTCAAACCAGGCATAAACAAACTAAATTTTTTAAAATACTAAAGAGTTCAAATTTGAAATAAAACCACTAGTGATCCAAATGATACGCGTCCCCTTCTACGGCAGATAACCATCCTCTAAACCTGTGGTGCGTAATAAAAAAGAAACACCACAGTACAAAATCAGCATGAAATGCTGGTAAATAAACAACCAAACATGTAAAATGATGATGGGATAGTTATAAAACAAATACTCATATACAAGTAAGAGTTTTTCTTAAACACAGCGGTAATAAAGTCGACTCTTGTAATAAAACATAAGAGTTCCCAATTCCATAATATTTCCAAACCAATTCCATAATCATTAGGAAATCCAAAATCCATCATTAACTCTTTTCCATTAACAAAAATCAAAATCCATCATTATTAATTCGTTGTGACGGGAGAAACCAAACCATCTCGCAAGCATCCAAGACCTTAAGTGTCGACACCCCCCAAAGACTCTAGCGGCCAGAGGAGTGAGTACAGGGACCTATCCGGGGACTTGCAACCGGATTAAATATAAATAAATTGAAACTGAAGACCGAGATCAAACCGTCCAATTCTAATAGTAACCAATAATAAATGTCCCCGCACAACTATTCTACTTTACGTATTAGTTCATTATTATTATCATAGTGATATTTTCAAGAAAAGCATTTAACATGTAAAAATCACATATTGCATGTCACATCACATAAACACATTTTGAGACGTAAAGAAATACAAGAATTAATTTGACACGAAGGAGTTAAGCACACTAGGCTTGGCATGTTTACTTACCGCATAGCAAAATCCAACTATAGCAATCAATCAATGTACTCTACGTACTCGTCGTCGACGAACTCATCACCTACACGTAACAATATTCTAATTATACAAAATATTCTAGCAATACACTTGCTATACTAGCTACATGCATATGATAGTCAATGGGTTAGGTTTCTAACACCAACCTAACATCCCACTAAATTCATACTTCAAAACCAAACCCAAAACCTTATTCCAAAATCCTATAACCTAAAGCATACATAACCTATCATAACTCCACCAACTTATTAATCTAGTTTCAAAAACAGATCGTGGTTTAAAAACAGTTCCGTTGGATTCAAAACATTCGAAATAACAAGTTTAGCCTCAAACAGATCTTAATTTCAATTCCTGAATCAAAAGATATGCTCGTTTCAAGTTTCCAATTTCACCCAAAATATCCATACGGGAATTATCAATTTCCATGAAACTTTTCCCCCAAGCATCTAGTTCATCCTATATTCATACTAAACCTAATATAATATGATTAACCATATCAAATCAGATTGTTACCCACATACTATGATCATCCAATCACCCAAATTGCTTAATCAAACTTCTCCTCCAAACTAGGGTTTTTCCCATCACCCATGAACATGATAAACCGTAAAACTTGATTACCAACCCTACGAATCCATGAACAATGATCCTAAAAATATCAAACTGGAACTTAAATATTACATGCAGCATACATGAATCATGAACAAGTGATCACAAGAACAAGAGATCAACAAGAGAAAAGAAAAGAAGAAACAAAACTAGCTCTAACCCGCCGCTATGGAGGCCGGACGGGAAGAGAGAGAGAAAGAAAGAGAGAAAGAAAGACAGAAAGAAAAGAGAGAGAGAAAGAAAAGAGAGGGATAAAGAGAGATTACCTCAAAAGGGAGAGAGAGGGACGGCGGTGGTGGCGGTGGTTGTTGCCGTCGGCCACAAGAGAGAGAGACGAGAGAGTGAGAGAGAGAGAGAGGGTCGGGTGAGAGAGGGAGAGACGTGAGAGAGATAGAGAGAAATAGGGAGAGTGAGGGTTTTATGAGAGTTGGAAAAAAATCAACTTCATAAGTAGGAAACCCTCTTGAATTAGGAAACTTTACGTAGGAAGAAAAATTAGGTCAAAGACACTTTTCCCCCCTTAGTTTTGTCAAAAGACAACTACCTCCCCCAAACTCAAGTAAAATACACTAAAACCTTTAGATTAAAGTCACAAAGACCCCCAAACTCTCGTAACCATTATAATTAACTCTCGACAATTAAATCAACTCCCCAACACTTGTACTAATATCACAAAATATCCATAGTCACAAAACGAGGTATTTCACTCTAAGTCGAGGACGAGATTTCAATCATTGAAACCTTATCTTCAACCTGAGATTTTCAAAGACACCATATTTTGGTGTGTTATGGACAAACTCCCATGTTAGGTAGTTTTAGGGGGGGGGGGGTAATATGGATGAATTCACATGTTATGGTAGTTTTAGTACTCAACATCCACATTTAGGTTCATTTCTCATTTCTTGTATCTTATCACAAATCAAGACATAAGAATTCGCCGAAAGAATTGCCAAGTATAGTATCTACCAAAAACATGAGTGACTTTCTTAGCCACAAGAATTGCCAAGTATAGTATCTACCAAAGCTTGTGATAATCATCAATTCCCCGCGAACTGTCCATCAAAAGAATTAATTAGAATGAGGTAATTAGTAGTATTTAATAATATGTGTTGTTTTAATCTTGGCATGGAACCTTCTGAAATTATTACCTTGTGGGCTGTGCAGCACCAAGCCAACTCGTCATTTTTTGTGTTCCTTTTAAGTGATGTAGTGTGCTGCCACTAAGCCTGGCCATCGGCCCAATGGCCCGCCCAACCCGCCCAACCCAGCCCAGTGTGAGTGGGTTTGAGTTCGGGAAAGTTCAGCCCGATACGGCCTTGGGCACACAAAACAAGCCCGAACCATGAATGGGCTGGGCATGGGTTCAACCTCCTCAGCCCAGGCCTAGCCCGGCCCGGTGACGTAATAAATAATCAAACATTAATAATTATACAGACGGGTTACATATGTTTTGAATAGTTTTACTTTGCAAATGTGTACATTTGTAGTTTTTACTAACACATGTAGGGGGTATTGAATTGTCATAGAATAATATGCACTAACATATCAATATCATATAATAGTACTACACTTACAAGTTACAAATCATCCAAAGCTAATTAATCTTCTCGTTTCTTTACAGACATCGGCACAACGACTGGCTTTCTTTACGTGAAAACTTAATTGATATAAATAAAAATGTGTTAAATGCATGATTAATTTCAATCATATTTTTATTTAACGTATTGCTAAGTAACTTTTAAATTTTTAAATTTATTGTTTTAAATATTATTGAAATTATTTTGGCGCACGGGTTGGGTTTTGGTTTAGAGATTTTCGAATGGGTCGGGCTTGGGTTCGATTGTTGGCCCGGACGATGGGTTGGGTTGGGCCTGGGTTCACGTTTTCAAAACACTAGCCCGTTCTGGCCCGACCCAACCCGGCCCATGGCCAGCCCTAGCTGACACATATGATTGTACATGTTATGTCTGTCTTGGCCAAGAAGTTTGAGAATAGTGCTACGGTGGCTTGTGACACATTTAACTCACATGGAGTTGGGCTACTTTGAGCCTAAGATATGTCGTGGCCCATTTAGTTGCCCTTTTTCTGGAGTGTTCTTGTATTTGTGGGCTACATTGTGTGTAGGACTCTTTAGAATGCCCTCTTGTAAATATTTTAGGGTAGATCATGGGGAAATGTTCTGGGCATTCGATCCTAGCCGTTAGATTAGATCATCTCTAGATAATTCCAAGGGGAAAGGCCTTTTATAAATATGGAGGGACTCATTTGCTCCAACCCATCCACGAATCATCCAGATATCAAGTGTTGTAAGCTCTCCCTAAGCAATACAAGTTATTTTCCTTCATATTTCTTTCTGTTGTTCTTCTGTTAGCGTTCGGCTGTAGGCTGACTTTATGCTTGCAGAAGGAATTGAAAGCCACTAAGTTGGGACAAGGGTTATGCTTCTTCCCATGGAGACACTCTTGACTAAAGAAAGTCGAAAGAGGAATTTATAGCCACTTATAGAAATATAAAATAGGATGCTTCTATATATTATTATTATTATTATGAAAAGTGAGAATTCAGATTCAACTAATTCGAATGTTAAAGATAGGATTTCAATTGATTGGGATGGGGTGCCCCGGAATGGTCGAGAAAAGCAATCCGGAAGGATATAGAATTGACATGCATTGGTTGCTGCCTCTCAGTGCACGATATGCAAAAGGCGATCAAAGGAGATATAACCGAGATCAGTTTGAAGCAGTAAAATTTATGTCCCCGTACTAGGGTATGAACTTGCAAGGTGGTGAAAAGCTACTGAATAATTTCTATTATAGTAATAATTTATTTTATAAATGAAGCATACTACTATCATGTAAATAAAAGTGAATCAGATATTGAATTATTACCTGCTGCAATAAGAATGTTGTAAAGGAATTCCAAACTCCATTTTGACTCCCCTGTCCAAACTCTTGGTGAACTCTTGGTGATGTCCCTGGTTATGTGTTTGTTCAATGTAAAGACCTCGGTGCTGGTGTTGTCCCTCTTTATGTGTTTTCAATTTGAATACCTTGGTGATGTGGTTGTCCCGTGTTATGCGTTGTCCAATTTGAGGACCATGGTTCTGTGGTAGCGTTCCAATTCAAGGACCTTGGATCTGTATCAGTCCAAATCGACGGCCCTGGTTCTTTCGAGGTCTTCTTGTGGCTGTCCTGAAAATCAAATTGTTGCCCAAATATAGTTCAAAATCCAATCATTAAGGGAGTTATTAGGACACTTTCTAGTTGATTTACCAGCAAATTCAGTACTGCAAGTGGAAGAGTTAAAAACCAACCCAAAGCCAAAATCTAATGCACTAAAGTGGACAGTGCACTGTAGAAGCCATGTGCCAATGTAACGCGATTTACTAACGCGTTTAAACGCAAGCACACGGTCAAGTAGTAAAATGAAGTATTTTAGTCTCCGAGTTGTCGAACCCACAGGGACAGTCTCAAGATTATTTAACTAGACGATTAATTTAGATTTACGTGACCGGAGGAATATTTGTTGATTAAGGAACTTGTCGCCCCCGAACAAGCAACGAAAATGAAATAACCAAAGTAAACTAATATATTTGTGATTTTCTGAAGAATACGAATAAGGAGAACACTATATAGTTTTAGGGTCCCTATGGCATTTAGACATTTCCGGATTACGATTTGAAACACTCTACCTACGACTAATTATATCGGGTCACATTGCGATCTTCTGTCGATCTCACGCAAATGTACGTTCTGGTCTACTTCGGTTCTTGTTGGTTCCACCTCTGTCTACCGTTACATTCTTGTCAGCTAGCCAGGTTCGCTCACCGGGTCTTGTCGGTCCACCATTTTCACTCAACCCTAACTACGTCTAACTGAAACATCCCACACACGGTCATTCAAATCTCTATCGCCTGTCGGTCTCAAGAAACCACAAGAATGTCAACACATCCCCCAGGAATCCGGGTTTCGTGCAACAACCTAGATAACTAGCATATATTGGGTGATCAAAACCAAACAAACTAAGAATTAAGAACAAGAACTTGTCAAATAACTAGAACGATACGTAAAACTAAGTTCAATAAAACGTGAATCAAACTTCAAAATCCGACAAATCTAAACAAACCCTAATTACCAATAAACTATCTAGCTATATCCAGCTAGACATGAATACGTTTAGCTCTACAAGTTCTCCATGAAAGTGATAAAAAGAGAGAAAGAAGAAAGAAACCGGGAAATCCAAGCTCCGTCTTCGTCTTCTCCTTCGTCCTTCTTCAGTCCTCTACGTAGAATGTCTTCAGCGTGACTGATGAATGTCCCTCCCCCCCTCGTGTCTTCAAAATCATCCCCTTAAGTCTTCTCATACGATGGATAAAACACTCACTTATTTACAAATTCACCCCTCCAAGAAAGTGGGGACTTCTCCTCAAGCCTAGTGCACATTTAAAACAAATCCATGCAACTTTTGTTTTTCCAAAAACAGCGGCTTCTTTTTTTACACCCTGATCGTGCGACCTAGACTGCCTGGTCGTGCGATCTCCTTATCATTATTCTTAAGCTCTTTGCTCGTTTCCGATATTATTTTCCCTCCCCTTTCCACGCTCCGAGCCTCCGGTACATGTGAGTCACACAACTACACATACCGGGTTGTCAAATGTGACAAATAAAGCTCAAATTAATGCGAGAAATGCTCGAAGTTACAAATTAATGCTTAAAGCTTAACTTCTACGTTTTCTCTCTATTCGTAGAATGTAACTAAGATTATTAACCCGGAAATCACGAACAATGTTGATACAATCAATGAAGAATGGCCGCAATCAATTAAGAATGGTGGGAATCTTGATACAGAAGTGCGAATCACTGTTTAGAGGAAGAAACACTATTGAGGAGTGATGGTGACAACTGTTGAATCCTTGTTGAATTCACTATTGAATGTTGAATGCACTGTTGAATGCAGACGAGAGAGAGAGAGAGAGAGAGAGAGAGAGAGAGAGAGAGAGATGAAAGTGACGGATTTTGGTATTTATACTTTTTTACCTGAAAAACATAATTTCATTGATTTACCCTCTCAATACAAACTTTCTTTCCTACTCTAACTGACATATAAATTTAGAACTCTCAGTATACAAAATAATACTACCTCTGTTTCTTCTCTTTCAACTTATTTCACTTTTTGACACTATTCATTAGCTCACTTTGACCCGGTAATTTGGTTAGCAAAACGATACACGAATTTGGTAATCTTTGCATTTACTCTACAATACGATGAAAAAAATTCCAAAAATTGCATCGTTTTGCTATCCAAATTACAGAGTCAAAATGACACAGTTACAGATATAAAAGGCAAGCGCCCTTGAAAGAGAAGAAACAGAGGTAGTACTTTTCACTCTCACTGTATATACTAGTTTATCCACTGCTTTATACCTGTATATATCAGCCCTTGACATATCAATTGCCCATTTTTGTTGTCTTCTTGTTGATGTAGTCAGCAAGAACTTGGCAATCCACTTCAAACAAGATTTTTGAGTTTCTTTTCTCTTGAAGTTTCATGGTATTTAAACGTAGAGCCAAAGTGTCTGCACTTGATGCATCAGAGCAAGACCTAGGTTATCTAAATTCGCTCAACTCCTGGCGATTCACGAACTAGATCGTACGAACTCATTCGTGGGTCGTTTGCGATCTAGATCGCCGAAAGTGGCGATCTAGATTGTGAACATAGATGATAGAAGATAACACAATGAATGAAAACGCAAAGAAAGATGCATTAGAGGTCCCGTGAACATAACATCCCTTCGTCGGTGCTTGAAGACGACAGAAATACATAACAGCATTGAAACTCCATTGGAAACTTAATAGACGGGGGGAAGAAGAAGAAGAAGAAGAACGATGGAGGAAGGTAGAAGAAGCGCAACAGATGAAGAAAAGAAAAAAGACGAGGAAAAAGGCGTTGAATTGTTGACCGTCAAATTTGTGGCAGGCGACGTGGATGGGTTGTTACTAAATTACTGGAGTAATTGTAGCAGTCGGGGGATTCTAAGAGTTTTAGTCATAAAAAATAAATGAGGAATATCAATTAATCAAACTATCAGTAAAAAATCATTTTGTGATTCCACAAAAGGAAAAAAATCTTTTTTGTGAGAGAGAAATTTGAGCACTATATCGACTAATACTATTTCATCGATGGTATTGTTTGAAATTCATAATGATAGTGATAAGGATATAATTTGTTGAGATTTTTAGCAAAATTTTCGAAAAAGATACACTATCCAGTTAAAATAATACTTACAAAAGATATGTTATATGAGGTAAAATGGGACAAAGAGCAGAATTGATTGATAATTTCATATATATTTTTTGAGAATAATAATTTCATTATTATTATTATTATTTTAGTGGGAGGTTTTTTTTTGAGATTTTACATCATTTCATATAGCGCGGCTCAAAAAAATGAGCTAGCACCCAATGTAATGAAAAATAAAATTTGAACAACCTATATATATATATATATATATATATATATATATATATATATATATATATATATAATCGATTCTAAAAATCGTCCCGCGAACCGGACAGGCGAATTTCGATTCAACTGAGCGATCCGAAGAAGCCTACCCCTAGCGTACCGCGAATCAGTTCCCCTAACGTACCGCGATTCCAAACCCGTACCACGAACCGCAGCGAACTACGATCCAGGTAACCTTGAGCAAGACTCCATAGCCCACCCCCGTCTTCCTTCATGATCTCTTAGAGCCCAGCCTTACCAAGCAGACCCTGATTTTATCACACCAAGCAGCATAAGAATTGCATTTGAGGACTTTAATGGGGGAGGAGGTTTCCACTTAACTTTTTTTTTTCACCTTTGGGATCAACTCATACCTCTTCATTGAGTTGTTGGGGTTCCCACACTTCTGCCACTCAAAAAATTCTCTTTTGCACAACACTAAAACAGTTGCAGGGTTAGGTCAGATTTTTCTGAAAAAATCTGCATTTCTACTCTTCCAAGCATTCCACAATGCAAGAAGCATGTCTAGTGGGAATTCTTTGGCCATAACTTTTTTCACCATCTCAGCTAGCCATCCATTCAAACTTTCAATATTTCTGAGTTTTTCAGGGGTGGGAATACCCAAGCCAAACCAAAAAGGAGCCGGCCATTGACAGTGCAGAAGGCAGTGCTCAATGGTTTCAGCTTCTTGACTGCAGATAACACATATAGGCATAGTTATGAAAACCGGACCGGACCAGACCAGCCGGTTCGACCAGTCGGTGACCGGTCTGGTTCATTGATCGGACCGGTCATGTACAGAACCAGTCAAAACCGGTCAAGAACCGTCCGGTTTCTGCCCGAATCGACGAACCGGTCGGGTTGGAACCGGCTATTTTTTTATAGTTCCCAAAACAATGCCATTTGTGAGTATTGAATCCACAACCACACCCACACCCACTGTAGGCAGAAGTATTAACCACTGGGATACGTGGCTTTTTGAAATGCGGAGTTAACATTCCACTGGCATACGTGCCTTTTTATATGCGGAGTTAACATCACTGTTATAAACCATTGCAGTGCTACAAAATCTTTATATTCAAATACTTGTTAAATAACACGTAAACAATCATTTTTTTTTTGAAATTTTAATTTAAACTTGCAGAGAAAATCATTTTTTGTCAAATTCAATTTGAAAAATCATGAAAATTATGTGATTAATAACTATGTTAATGTTTTCCTAAAAAAATAGGGTATTGATTCTTACACCAGCTAATTTGATGGTTACACTAGATTATCGTTGTCATGACTTTATTACCCTCGTGAATTAATACATAATTTCTTCCAAAATGAGTAGTAGTATTTTCTTTAATTCGATTTTAATCATTTCCTTCTGCAAGTTTATATATCCATAAATTTCCGCCAATCATGTCTATAATTTTTCATGCTCCTTTTTGGAGCTTTCCATCCATGCTCATACTGGCACTGTATGAGCTTGTAGTAACTTGTTCTATTGCTCCACACTTCTATGGTGGATTGAATGACAGATTTTATCAAAAGAAAAATATATAAAGAAGAACTAGTATAATAGAACCTAATATTTCTTCATTCATAGTTATATAAAAAGTTTACGTTGATCACAGTTTTTCGTGAATAGAAAAACCTTAACCCCCGCAACTCTGTGCAGATTATGGCCTTATGCCAATCATTTTAGCTTTTCTTTCTTTATTTTCTTCTAAAACCGTTGATATTGTGTTTTAATATAGGGTTAAAGTATTTGAGGACTGAACTAATTTTTCTCTTTTGAGGTAAGTGGGTCGATACTGCACTACAATCTCATAAATTTGGAAAATTGCATCAGGATTGTAGATGGAAAGCTACCAAAAGGAGTATAAAATTACGAAAAGTCTAAGACATGATTGGCAAAAAGATATGGAAATATAAATGCAGAAGTAAATGATTAAAATCGAATTAAAGAAAATAATACTACTCATTTGGAAGAGATTATGTATTAATTCACGAGGGTAATAAAGTCATGAAAGCGATAATCTGGTGTAACCATCAAATTAGCTGGTGTAAGAATCACTATCCAAAAAATAACTATATTAAGGTTTTCGTTGTCTTTCCTAAAAAAAATTCTCATTATATAATTTGATATATATGTTTTTCATCTTTAAGTATTTATGCTATATATTATATAAATATATCACATATTCATATAAAAATAAAAATATAATATATCATAAAAGAATGTGCGGTTCGACCGGTTGAACCACCGATCCTACCGGTTGAACCATAAACTGGCGCCTCATCGGTTTAATGGTCGGTCAGGTTTTTAAAACTTTGCATATAGGGGATTTATTGTGCTATTTGTACACCCACATTGGAAGATTTGTCAGGAGGAAACACACGAGCAGTTTCACTTACCACCTGCAATATTGATAAATTTTAGGACAAATGACACTAAAACCTACATGCAGTTTGCACTTTGTGACACTAAACCTCCAACAGTTTCAATTTCATAAGAAAACCTCCTGCAGTTTACATTTTGGTACCAATAGCCTTAAATTGTTAACGGTGTTAATCGCAATTAACGGAGATCCATCAAACTTTTAACCACTGTAAGGGTATTATGGGAAATTTAATGATTAATTTTTTTAGGGTAAAAGACACTTTCCACCCCTATCTTTTGGATAAAAGACACTTTGGTCCCCTGACGTTTGGAAAATTCCACTTTGCACCCTTGTAACGGAAAATGGTAGGACACTTAGCACCCTTCTGTCATGTTCCGTCCATAAGGCCGCTTTTTAACATTTTCATGACAATTTTGCCCCTAAGTTGAGAAATTCTATTATATTCTTCACTAACTGACACCATTACACCTTCACCAACAACAAATATTTCCCTTCTCCTCCTCTTTCACTCCAAAACATGAAGAACACTGAGAACATTGAGATCAAACACCAAGAACAAACGAAGTACATTTTGGAACACAACCACTGTTAACAAAAATATAGAACTTCATTAATAAAGCATAAGCTATGTACATAATAATACTTGCATATCGCTTCGCTTACATTTCACACGAGAAGATCCCAAACATACTATAACATAGATATACCCGAAGAAACACAAAAATTGGCTGGTAATTCCAGAACATTTCTATTGTGATTCATCTTCGTCCTTCAAAAATCTCCAGCTTGAGATAGATGACCTCCAAATCCCATATTGAAACAACTTCTCCCCCCTAATTTTCTCCATACTTGCATTTAGTTGCAAAAGCAAAAATACACACCTTCAATTCCCCAGTGAAAAGAGTGCTAGCACGGAGAACCAAGAAGAGACTGGGGGAAAGCCAACCCTTGTTTCCAGGAAACAGAGGTGATGCTCCATCAACTTCAAAGAAAAAGTTGGGAAATTTTGGATCTGATATTCACTATCCATTTTGGAGCATGCAAACCACATGTTGGGCAACATACTTGCACCTCCCGCCTTTGTATCTGAATTCCCCTCGAAGGAAGCAGCTCTGCGGTTCAATTTCCTATCCCTGTCCGTGTTAAGACTGGAATGATCCAAATAAGGAACATGCCCATAGGCGGGAACGGGAGATCCTGGGCACTTAGCAAGCATCTGGATATCAACATCATCCTATCCTTTGGCATGCCACATAATAGCTCTGCAAGCTTTATGAGTCCAGGATTGATGAGCAAGGCTAGTTCGGCGATAACAAGGGGCTTCTTCTACATGTTGTTTGGATGGTTTGTGATCCGTCAATGGGCTGCAAAATAGGTACGTTAATGTATACAGGCAAAGCTTAAATGAGAAAGCTATTTGTAAGAAATCAAATTAGTTTTGTGATGTTGGTTGTTATGATGGTTCTCCAGTACGAACAAGTACAAACAGGGGCGGAGCCATGTAGGGGCACGAGGGGGCACGTGCCCCCCCCCCCCCCCCAAATTTTCCGAAAACTCTAGATAACCTTTAATTTTGTAAAAAGAATTAACCAGGCCTTTGTAGAAATAAAAAAGTGCCCCCCCTCATCCTGAATGGCTGTCCAGCGTAGTTGGTTAAGTAATCTGTTGAAAACTGAAGTGACGCAGGTTCGAATTAGCTGCGCGCGGTTTAAATTTTTAAAAAGGGCCGCTGGAGACTCGAACCCTGGTTGCAGAGGACCTTAGGGGAGAATTTTACCAACTGAGCCAGATTGGTTATATTAACTTTTGGGATAATTGATTGAATTTAACTTTAAGTTGCAGTACAAATATCGGTTTGTGCCCCCTTGATCAAATCCTAGCTCCGCCACTGAGTACAAATAAACTTCAAATTTGTGAAATTTGGTTCAAGAACAAACATAAATATCCAATGAAGTAGACTAACCCACAATCAACTTCAGAATTTGTGAATTGAAAAAAAAAAAAAAACCTGAATTTAATGTTTTGTAATCAGATTCAAAACAAATTTAGGCAAAACTAACCATCGAATATTGACGCGCAATGAGTAAGAACTTCAAAATCAAAATTCAAATTTGCTGGTAAAAATCAAGGGTCGGAGAGTGAATCGTACGAATCAGGTGAAGACCCCATGTATGCAAGAACTAGATTGACAGTTCCTTCCCCTCTGTAAACCCAGTCGCAAACATCTTCCGACTCCTTTGTGCTGCAATCTGTGAAATTGAAATCCCAAGTTTAATAATCAGGAATGTGAAATGAGTTAGGTGAACATTGCTTAGTACCCACTATGAGATCTTCTCTCTGCCATCAAAACCCACCTCGAATTCGGCAGCCACGATGAAGTGCCTTTTGAAAATGTTGAAGGCGGCGAATGTCTCTGGCGAGTGTAAATTGGCGTTCGAGAGTCGGATTGGGTTTTCTCCTTCGACAGATCTTCTTCTTCGACCCTCTCTACCGGAGTTTCGCAGCCTCCGGTTGAAGAACAGAGAGGAGCGAGTGAAATTCATAGAAAAGGGGAAAGCAGCGGCCTGTGGTTGGAGGAAGACGAAGATTAAGGTTTGAGGCGGCTGGAGGAGGAAGAAGAAGATGATGAAGGTTTGAGGTGTTGTAGGTGAAGATGGAAGCCGGCTGTTGTTCCACACAAGGGAGAAGAGAGAGAGAGAGAGAGTGAGTGGTGGCTTAGGGTTAGGAGGAAGTTCTTTCTTTAATTGTGTAATAAGTAAATTGGGTGGGTAGAATGGACATTCAATTACTTCCGTTAATATATGTTAGTTTCCGTTAGTTGCAAGGGTGCAAAGTGGAATTTTCCAAACGTCAGGGGACCAAAGTGTCTTTTATCCAAAAGATAGGGGTGGGAAGTGTCTTTTACCCATTTTTTTAACCTAATTTTGACTAAACCCACACTACAGACCCCGCCAATTGCAAAACAAAACAAAAAACACTACAGACCCATCATTATCATAGGGAGAGAGACGGTTGGAGAGACCTTCGGCGAGGAGATGGAAATCACGGTTCGACCGATTGAGGAGTAAACCAGCGACTGTGGTACTCGATTGTACGGAATAATCAACGTCTCTCCCGATTTCTCCCGAGAAACCTCCCGTGTTCTCCTCGACTTCAATCTCTGTCAACACTCTTGTCCTTCTCTTCGTCGTTTCACTCCCTCTCGCACACTCTGTTTTGCTGGAGGAACAAACCCATGCCACACTGTCCAGTAAGGTTCTTGTCGTAGCCACTTTCTCCGGTGAATATTGAAGATTCAAAGCTTTTACGGTGAAGTTTGAAATCCGATCGGGATGGGTAAGTCGTTCTTCCTGTGCTTTTTTTAGAAGTTCATGTACTTTAAATTTGTGCCTTTGTATATTCTTCTTGCTTTTACACCTCTATATTGTTGGGAAGATTCGATATGTTTTTGTTGGGATGTTCTATTGCAGAAATCGAAATTGGGGCTTGGGTTGGGAGATTGACTGTAATTAAAAATTGAATTGTTTATGCGTCGTACATTGACAATTGATCTGTAACTGATAAAAAATTGACTTAAAGTTAATTAGTGCTTGGTTAGGTACTGATTAATTAAGAATACAACTGTAATATATCTTCCCCTTCATGGCCATGGTATGACAGGTAAACACGGTTAATAATGTGTTGCATTTGTTAATTGTTTACTGACTTTGCTACTTGTTCCTAGTTTCTTGGTTTGTTCAAATGCATTACCTCCAACTTCATGGCTGAGAATAAAGGTTTGTTGTTGAAGAAGCTTTTCTACAAGGCAGCAAAAGCCACAACATCACCACAGTTTGAGAGAGCAATGTGGGAGATCAAGAGCACCTCTGTAAAAGCATTTGATTGGTTGAATAAGAAAAATTCATCACATTGGTGCAGGGATTTTTACAAGACAGAGTGCAAGACAGACATGTAGATTAACAACAACTGTGAATCATTGAATGGAGCAATCAAGGATGCAAGGGAGAAGCCTATTCTCACCTTACTTGAAAGCATCAAGGAATTGTTGATGGATAGGTTGAATGAGAAAAGAAATGAAATGGATAAATTGGAAGGCTTGTTGTGTCCAAACATCCAATCCATTGTTGAAGGATTAAAGATTCAAGCTGGTAGATGTGAGCCAAAACAATGTGGTGGTGGATGGTATCAAATTAAGGTCACAAATGGGTCTAAAGTGGGTGTAAATTTGGACACGATGAACTATGAATGTAGGATGTGGGATGAGTGTTACTTGAAATCAACTTACAATAAAGTGTATGAAGGCATTATCTACCATTTGAATGGTCCTGATATGTGGGAGAGGACTAATGCACAACCACCACTACCTCCATTTTATCGCCAGCAACCAGGGAGGCCCAAAGGTGCAAGGAACATATCCGTTGAAGAAAGAGAAGCAATTTAGTATATGAATTTACTACATACATGAGATTCTATAATAGAGAAATTAACACCAATTGCCTCACACAATCTTTCTTCATTTCTAGGAACAAAGAAGAAGAGGAGGAGTACTGGCAAAGGGAAAAGCTTCTCAAGTGTGGCAAATGTGGAGAGAAAAATCACAATGCAAGAACATGTAAAAATGCATTGGACCACCAGAGAAAGAACCTTCCTAGGTGGAAAGATAAGGTAAGATAAGTCTAGATTTCTTGCATTATCTTTATTTGGACTTCTTTAAGCTAAGTAGTTGTTGTCCTATGAACTATGTATTATCTTGGTGTTTTTTTAGTGAGCTTTGTCCTCTAGTTCATGGAAAGTAGTTGTTGTTATTTATGTGAAGTAGTCATTGTTTTTATTTTCTGATTTGGACCTCCTGATGCTAAGTACTACCTCCGTTTCTTCTAGTTTGTCTTACTTTGACTTTTTTACCCGTAGTTGGGTCACATTGACTCGTTTATTTAGATAGCATTCATTGTATTATAGATTAAAGTTTACTCTACAAGACCATGCAAATATTATGAAATTCTTGCATCGTTTTGCTAATCAAATCACCGGGTCAAAGTGACCCAGTGAATAGTGACAGAAAGTGAAGTAGGCTGAAAGAGACGAAACAGAGGTAGTAGTTGATGATTTTTTTATGCAAACTATTGATGCTTTTTTATGCAGAGTAGTTGATGTTTTGTTATGCAAAGTATTTAATGTTTTCTTATGCCATGTATTTGTTGTTTCTATTTTTTCTATTGATTATTGTGCAAATTTGGTCTGTTGTAGAAAGCTGAAGTAAGGGCAAGGAGTGCTGCCAAAGGCTTTAATGCTACCCTATTAAAAAACAAAGGTGGCAGGCCTAGGAAGAGGCCATATGGTGATTCATTTATTCCTCCACCAGCTCCAAGAGAGTCAACATATGCTCCATCAGATTACAGTGGTCCTTCACCAAGCTCTGCCTCAATCCCTTCACAGGCTCCACCAACAACAAACACTCAATGCTCTCAAACAGGTGCACCAAGAAGGAGGTACATGACTGCAAACCAACTGCAGGCACAAGCTATGGCAAGAAGGGAGAGAGCTAGAAGTTCAAATGTGTGATATGTGAAGTACTTATTTTGGCTTTGTTTAAACTAAGTATTTGGTATTTTGGAATGATAAATATCTGGTGTGAAGTGGCTGGATTTGGATGTTAAGGAGTTATTTTGACTTTGTTTAAACTAAGTAATTGGTACTTTTGGATGCTATGTATCTGGTGTGTTTTTAGCACAAATATTTAGTTAGCTTTTGGAGATGTTTAAGGCATTATTGTAAAAAAAAATCACGGTTTTTTTAGCACAAGTTTAGCACAATTTTGGGTGTTTTCTAGTACAAGTTTGGTTGTTTGTTGGTGGTGTAATGGCTGATTGTTGATGGTGGCTGATGGTATACAGTATTTCAGGTGGAGCAGGAGGTTTGGTGAAGGTAATATATGGAGCACTGGTGTTGTTGGGTTGTATAGGCATTGCGGTGGAGTTGATAGCAGGTGGTACATTCTGGAAATAAGAATATGCTATGATAATCAAATTAAAGGGTTATTACTTTTGATATAGATTAACTCTGTAGTTTTACAAATACTACATATCGGCTTCAATAAAAAAATCGCAACAAACATTACATGAAATGATCGTCACCCCCACTACGATACCTATTTCTACATTCACGATAAAAGCCTAACTACGATACCTAAGCACAACCAAATACATTACATGAAAACGATCTTCACCAACAACAAGACAATAACAACAAGAAAGAAGAAGATCAAATTCAATCTTGTTTTCGCCTTTTCTTCGAGCCGGTGGATAGTTGATTCAATGCGGTTGATCCTCCGCAACAATCCGGGTATAATTTCAGTACTCCTAGCGCACATTCGTGGGTCAAACCAAAGATGAAACCCACATCCACCACCTACAACCTGTTTACGAAAAAAATCAATTTTTTTTGTACAAGATATGATTCAAATTGTTTAACAAGAAGAGAAACCAGATTTTTTGAACCATTAGATTCATAAACTCATATAGTGTTATGAATCTGATACGGTACCCATGACACCCACACAGTTAGGGGAGGGACTACATGAGGATTTGGTTGAGACTTTCAGCCCCAGCAGGTGGGTCGAGCACGATGGACAGTTGGTCCACCTTCGTATCTGAAGGACTACGTGCAACCTAGACCGACGCGTTAGCATTCCTTTGATTACAAGACTTTATATTTTTGTTTAGTTTAATTATGTTAGTTGGATTTATTTGAACTTTGTCAGAAGTTGATGTCTTTTTTATAAATCTGGGGTTTCTATACGGTTCTTTACCCAGATTAGGATTAGGTCGAACCGTCAGGGTTAGAGGTATAAAATGGGTGTAAAAGTTTTCTGATGATAATAAGAAAATTTTCAGCCCTAATTTGTGTCTTTTCCTTCAACGTGAGAACCCTTGGTGCCGAGAGATACCAACTGGTATCATCTTTGGTGCTTTCATTGCACAATCGTCGGTCGGTTTCTTCCGCGGCGAACACCCACACGCCAGATTCCATGGCGGACGATGCTTCCGGTAAACAACCGGTGAAGCAAAGCTTCACAGTGGATGACGCGATAGACGCGATTACAAACCTGCGAGTGGATCTGCACACCCGTGACTCGCGCCGTGACTCTGAGTTCGCAGAGATGCATGACGCGGTTCGCCAAATCCTCAACCGTGAGGCTGGCCTCAATGCCACCGCTCCAGTGACACAGCAAGCTCCTTCCACAGCAAGCTCCAGCCAAGTGGCCGCCTGGCAGCCACCACCGTCCAGAACCACGCCACCAACTCCTACGGATACCAACCCGCGTATGAGAATTGAATCACCCCGTTTCAATGGAGATGACCCCGTGGGCTGGATTTTTCGCATTCAGAAATATTTCGACTACTATCGCGCAACGGATGTGGATCGTTTGCAGCTCGTCGGTATTCTCATTGACAACCCCGCCGCGGAGTGGTTCCGTTATTACCAATCCAACAATCCGAATGCCACTTGGATGGAATTTTTGGCGGCTGTGAAACTTCGATTCGACCCAGGACATTACGAAGATTATGTGGGGGTTTTGTCCAAGCTACAGCAGACGTCTACGGTTATGGCCTATCAAACGGAATTTGAACGAGTGTTGAATAAGATTTCGGGGGTTGAAGAACGCATCTTAGTGTCAATTTTCCGTGCCGGGTTAAAACAGCCTTTAAAACGAGAATTAACGTTACGAAATCCGCCGACGCTACCCGAGGCTTTTGCGTTAGCGCGCGAACTCGCAGCGGGTCAGGAAGAGTTATTTCAGACTTATGTTCCAAAGCGACCGTGGATTCCACCAACATCTCGGCTCCACTCGGGTACCTCGGCCACTGGGACTTTGCACGCACCTCAGCCAGCCTCGGCAAACCCTCCTGTGCGTCGGATCACCCCGGCCGAACAGGCCGAACGACGGAAGCAGGGACTTTGTTACAATTGTGATGAGAAATACACGCGTGGTCACCACATCCACTGCAAACATCAGTTTCTACTTCTGTGTACCGAAGATGAAGATGGCAAGGAGTTGTCACTCCCTAGTGATGAGGACGACCCCGACGTCATCATGGACAATCTGTCTCATTTACATTCCCTATCAGGTAATCCTCACCCGCGCTCCTTGAAGTTATCTGGTACTATCAACGATGTTTGTGTTCAGGTCTTGATTGACGGGGGTAGCACCCATAATTTCATTCACCCAACGATGGCCGAGCAACTGTCTTTACTATTGCATCCAGTTTCTCCGTTTCGAGTTTATGTGGGCAATGGCGAATCATTGCGTTGCACTTACTGTTGTCCAAAGACACCGCTGACCATCCAGGGAACGACTTTTGAGGTGGACTTGTATGTGTTGGCTGTCCACAGTATTGACGCAGTCTTGGGCGTCCAGTGGTTGGAAACGCTTGGGGAGGTTGGGCATGACTATCGCAAGCTCACAATGAAGTTCATTTGGAAGGGACAACAGATCATTTTTCATGGCGTGGATCACGGACCGCATCCAATCTCATACAACTCCCTTGCAGTTCAGTGCTCCATGAACCCTTCGGTTGATTATTACGAGATTATGGCCGTTTCCCCTGACACCGACCAGCCAGTATTGTCTGACGATTTTCCAGCTGATCTTCCCGATTCGGTATTACAAGTTCTTACCCAGCATCGGGCGGTATTTGAGGTTCCCACTGGCTTGCCGCCTACCCGGCAGTGGGACCATCGTATCCATCTGCAGCCCGGTACCCCGCCGACCAATTTCCGGCCGTATCGTTATCCCTATTTCCAAAAAACCGAGATTGAGCGCCAGGTATAGGACATGCTTCGGCAGGGTGTTTTTCAGCCTAGTCACAGCGCATTCTCATCACCTGTGTTGCTGGTCCGCAAGAAAGACGGCACATTTCGATTTTGTGTGGATTACCGCGCGCTTAACGCCGCCATTGTTCCTGATCACTTTCCCATACCGACGACGGATGAGTTATTTGACGAGCTTGGGGCTGCCCGATATTTCACCAAGCTCGATTTGCGCTCCAGGTACCATCAGATCCGTATGCACAGCGAGGATATTGAGAAAACGGCTTTTCGCACACACGATGGACACTTCGAGTTTCTGGTCATGCCATTCGGGCTGACGAACGCACCATCGACTTTTCAGGCTGCCATGAACAGGATTTTTCGACCGTATCTTCGCTCCTTCGTGATTGTGTTTTTCGACGACATCCTTATCTACAGCACGACCCTGGAGCTCCATGCCAAACACTTGGACCAGGTTTTATGTCTTTTATCTGAGCATTGCTTCTTCGCTAAACTGTCCAAATGCTCTTTCAGCAGGACTAGCGTCGATTACCTGGGTCATGTTATCACAGAGGGACGAGTACAGGCAGATGCGCAGAAAATCGAGGCTATGGTGGCTTGGCCTCCGCCGACGACGGTCAAACAGTTGCGAGGGTTCCTGGGATTGACCGGGTACTATCGTCGTTTCATTCGCAACTATGCTACCATTGCAGCAGCATTAACTGACCTCCTTAAGAAGGAGGCTTTTGAGTGGACATCGGCAGCAGAACAGAGTTTTGCGGCTTTAAAGGCTTCCATGACTTCGGCCCCAGTTTTGCAGTTACCCGACTTTTCGCAGACTTTCATTGTCGAGACCGATGCTTCGGATCAGGGTGTCGGTGCAGTGCTTTTGCAACAAGGTCATCCGTTAGCTTTTTTCAGCAAGAAACTTGGTCCCCGTCTCCGTTCGGCGTCTGCCTATCATAAGGAATTGTACGCGGTAGTCGAAGCCGTTCAGAAATGGCGTCAGTACTTGTTGGGGCGTGAGTTCATTATCCGCAGCGATCAGCGCAGTCTGAAGGAGTTGTTATCACAGGTGATTCAGACACCGGACCAACAGTTCTATATTCGAAAGCTTATGGGCTTTCAATTTCGGATTGAATACAAGCCGGGATCGGCTAATACTGTGGCGGACGCTCTATCCCGTCGCGACACTGTGCCAGAGCAGGATTCGGCCACTCTTTTTGCTACGGCTATTCAGCCACTACCGGCGGTGTTGGACACCATTCGTCACGAGACCTCGACGTTGCCGGATCTTCAGGCTTTGGTGACCGTCGTGCAGTCTTCCAATCCACCGCCTCACTTCACTTTCGTTGATGGTATTTTGTATTATCACACCTGTATCTGTGTTAGCCGTGATTCCTCTGTTCGTCCGGTGCTTTTCCTGGAGTTTCACAGCTCCCCGACGGCGGGTCATCCTGGGATTGACAGGACTTATCGGCGCCTTTCTGCAGCATTTTACTGGCCGGATATGCGTACCGATGTTCGTCAGTTTGTGACATCGTGCTTAGTGTGTCAAACCACTAAGTACTCTACGCAGAAGCCGGCGGGTCTTCTGCAGCCGTTACCGATTCCGGATCGTGTCTGGTCCGCGGCCACAATGGATTTCATCACGGGTTTGCCGCCTTCTCAGGGGTTCACTGCCGTCATGGTTGTGGTTGATCGCCTCACGAAGTATGTTCATTTCGGGCCACTCCCTGGTGACTTTGACGCACCACGTGTAGCACGACTGTTTGTGGAGGTAGTTGTCAAACATCACGGGTTCCCGGAGACGATTGTGTCTGATCGCGATTCAGTGTTCATGAGTACTTTTTGGCAGGAGATGATGCGGTTGAGCGGCACTACGCTCAAGTTCAGCACTGCGTATCATCCGCAGACTGACGGTCAGACTGAGGTCATGAACCGGGGCTTGGAGCAGTACTTGCGCGCCTTTACTTCGGAACAGCCGAAACGGTGGGTGTCCTTTCTACCTTGGGCCGAGTTGGCTATGAACTGCAGCCGTCACGAGGGTATTCGCATGACTCCATATCGGGCATTGTATGGTCGTGAGCCCCCATCATTGTTTCCGTCTTTGCCAGTGGATGGGAAATCACCGACTGTGGACGAGTTGATTGCTGAGCGTCACGAGTTGTTAGTTGATCTGAAGGGTCACTTACGTCAGATGCAGCAGCGTATGCGTGATCAGGCAAATAAACACCGAAGGGATGTCTCTTTTCAGGTTGGTGATTTTGTTTTACTTCGGTTGCATCCCTATCGTCAGCGTTCCTTGGCGCGCCCGTTGTCGGCAACGTTGGCTCGGCGTTATTACGGACCCTTTCCGGTTTTGGCCCGTATTGGTCCAGTTGCCTATCGGTTGGGTCTACCAGACGGTTGTCGCTTGCATAATGTCTTCCATGTGTCCTTATTGCGCCCTTTCGTTCCTCACAGTTCTACGGTGCCTTTAGCTTCGCTGCCGGATCGGTTCTTCAAAGGTCGCCCCATTGCTACGCCCGTTATAGCATCCCAGGAGCGGACAGTTATGGTTGCTGGCAAGGCTCAGCGTCAGTGGTTGGTTTCTTGGTCCGACGGCGCGTCACCAACTTGGGAACCTGTGGACGCACTGCGTGAGTCGTTTCCTGAGATTCAGCTTGAGGACAAGCTGATTTCCGAGACCGGGGGAGTTGATACAGTACCCATGACACCCACACAGTTAGGGGAGGGACTACATGAGGATTTGGTTGAGACGCAGCCCCAGCAGGTGGGTCGAGCACGACGGACAGTTGGTCCACCTTCGTATCTGAAGGACTACGTGCAACCTAGACCGACGCGTTAGCATTCCTTTGATTGCAAGACTTTATACTTTTGTTTAGTTTAATTATGTTAGTTGGATTTATTTGAACTTTGTCAGAAGTTGATGTCTTTTTTATAAATCTGGGGTTTCTATACGGTTCTTTACCCAGATTAGGATTAGGTCGAACCGTCAGGGTTAGAGGTATAAAATGGGTGTAAAAGTTTTCTGATGATAATAAGAAAATTTTTAGCCCTAATTTGTGTCTTTTCCTTCAACGTGAGAACCCTTGGTGCCGAGAGATACCAACTGGTATCAGAATCTTATCAAGAAGAAAAATGAAATCTAACAAGAAATTCACTTACCGGCCTCCAATTCTGACAGCATAGGAAACGACGACCTGGGTTTTCCGGCGTCCACGAAGTCTTCAGCGTTGTCGAAATTCCACACCTGCAAAATCGTACAGCCATGGATTCAACGGTCTCTTTGTTACACTTGAGTTCTTCAAGGTCGCAATAAGGGTCTGTGTAACACAGATACAAAACCACCCAATGAAGGCTTAAATAGCCATGGAGTTTCAACGGTCGTGAGCAACCTCCGTGTTTCATCGGGACAGAAGAAGATGTACCAGGGGAGGAGATAGGGTAGTTTTTTTTGTTTAATAAAGATAGGGTAGCTTGTTTTACTGATTTGTCATTAACTTAATGAACAAAATTACTTTCATGCCCATCACTTCATGGGTCTCTGTTAATTGTGATTAACACCGTTAACAATTTAAGGCTAATGGTACCAAAATGTAAACTGCAGGAGGTTTTTTTATGAAATTGAAACTGCTGAATGTTTAGTGTCACGAAGTGCAAACTGCATGTAAGTTTAGTGTCATTTGTCCTAAATTTTATTTTGACCCAACTTTTTAAGAGCTGTAACAACTTTAAAAGTTATTTGTTTGTATATTTAATATTTTAATTCTGCATTGTAAACATTCTGCAGAAAAATGTTATAGGTGGTCTCATTGAAGAGGAGTGACAAGGTTTTGCAAAGACTTATGTGCTCGAACACTATAGTGAGATCGGTCAATTTTGCTATAATCCCGTCTCTTGTGACGATGATGGAAAAATATCAAGTTGGCTCAATTGGTCTTACCCTCATCCTATATAACGAATGATTTTGTCATAAACTATAGGCTTTATACCTCTCTGTCCCAGCTCTTTCTCCCCACGTTGACTTTTTGGTTCGTACCTGGGTCACTTTGACCCGGTTATTTGGATAGCAAAACGATGTGATTTTTTATAATGTTTTCACCGTCTTATAGAACGACTTTTACTCTATAACACCATTAAAATGTTATCAAAAAATTGCATCATTATGCTATCCAAATCACCGGGTCAAAGTGACCGAGCGAATAGAAATGAAAGTCAAATTGAGGAGAAAGAGCTGGGATAGAGTTGTACAAGAATAGACCGACCCAAGCTATAAGTTGTCTTTACTTTTACTGAAGACGTAAATAGTTAAAGAAAGAGAAGCAGGGATTTTCTCATGGACATGCTCACACCCAAGGCAAAATTTCTCTCCATAGCACCCTATGGGGTTGGAGTTGAACCATATTTTTATACGATTTTCCCCCTTTCCCTCCCTCTCACTTTCCCCCATGGGATTGGAGATGCCCTTATGTTTTTGACAAACCTACTATATTATCGATTTACCATAAAAATCCCCATATTATTTTAATTTGTGACAAAGAGCTTAATTTTCGTCCATCTCCATTATTGAAAGTAACAACATACCAAAAATTATTATTTTATTTATAAATTATACTTTTTAAATGGGTAAAAGACACTTTCAAACCCTTGGGGTTTGATGAAAAGACACTTCCACATATAATACAATCCCAATCTGCACTGGTTAAAGCTCCATTTGTTTAGTGTTGGGTTTTAATTGGAATCATACTTGATAATAACTTTTGGTCGTCAATCAAAGGAAATTAGGAAAGAATTTAGTCAAAGTCAAATTACAAACTTTGGGGAGGTAATTTGCACTATGCAGTAGCATATACAGGCAAAGCCTTTGGTTATAATCATTGTCAGGAACAACACACATACACACACAACCGGTTTGTTTCTTTGGTGCTAGGAGAGCTTTTCTTGTGTGTATGCGTGTGTGTGTGGGTGTTTGGTTGGGTGGCCGCCGTGGCCGTTGTGGCCATGACGTGCATTGTAATCAGATTCTCTTCTCAATAAAATATCGGTTCTGGCCGTGGAGGTAGCTAGCGGGTTCATTGCGAATTCGTTAGTGAACCACGTTAATATTTGTCTCATTCTTTTTTGCTTCATATCGTTTTTGCTCGAATACCCCCAAGTTATAACAGATAGTTTTCCTCCTTCCAACAAAGTTTTGATTTAATGTGTTTTGGTAGATGCGATGGCACTTTTTGTGTTACCATGAATAATGTATCGTATGATTTTGTATTGATCTCTGGCCTTAAGGATAATCTTGCTAAGTCTAAAGTGTTTTTCTCTAATGATACTAGCAGAAGTAGGAAGAGTTTTACACCTTGGGTATTGAGGCTTCTAATTTTTTAGGTAGATATTTGGGTATTAATCTTGTCCATGACAAGTTTGATAAATGCAGTGTTATTGATATCATTACTAATTTACAAAAAGGCTCACTGGTTGGACTAGTAAAAACTATCTTTTGTCAGTAGTGTTACTTTAGCTAAAAGTTTCATTACTGCTCTGCCAAGTTGAATTGAGTGTTAGACTGTGAAAAATAGATTGAGATAGATTGTGTGTGATTGAGAGATATAGTAGTGGTAGAGGATAGTTTTGTCATTTAACTACTAAAACTTACGAAAAGAGGTAAGTGGAAAGTTTTAGGCGAAACATCTCACCAAGGCAAGTGGAAAATTTCATGCGAAACAATGGAGGTAAGAGTTGTAGCACTAAGGAGCACGTGAGATAGTCATGGACTGCACTCTTTAGCCTTTTCCATTGCCCATGTTTACCAAGTCGTGTGCTTGTTGAACCAAATATTTTAGTAGTTTTTGTTTGATGGACTAGTGCTAATCACTAATGGTACTCCTTCATTTTCCGAGACAAAGTGATACTCCTCTGTTTCTCCTAAATCTCCCCACTTTTTTTTTGGGTTGTTTCTCCTGATTCTTTTCACTTTTCATATTTAATAACTTTTTTCACTTTTAAACACTTAAATTATCAATTTAACATCGACACCAATCCCAACTACCCACCCATTCCAACCCCCAAGGCCTACTTTACAAAGGGAACATCGTTTGCCGAGAACCCTGCAACCTTGCATACCGGTAACCTATCGGCTCGATAACCTTGGTAAGGCATCGATTTTTAGTACTGACATGCAAAGGTTCAAATCCATTTACTCCACATTATGAACACACAATCGGATGTGTCAAGAACGAGCTGACAGTAGGGGAAGACTAAAGCCCTGAGCCTGCTTGTAGCAAAAAGTTTCACTTGAGCCTACGTTGCTAAGAGAATCGAGAGAAAGAAAAGACAGACGGCAGAAACCGATCCTTCCAACCAGACAACATGCGGAGTTGAACACAACCCCCATACATTAGGCTTGGTCATGTTCTTAAATCAATCTCCTTTTCCGAGCTCTGACTCAATTATAAACGGACAGAATTTTAGACAAAATTTTATACATAATTCCTAATTTTAGTGATCTTGAACAGGTGTTAGTGTTTTTAACGGTTTAGTATTTCCATAGCTGAGTTTAATTTTATTATAATAGAAAACTATGTCTACATTTATGTCTAAAATTATATCCATGTATCATTACTCATTAGGAAAAGTCCTTTTGCAATTTGGTTGTCAGGAAGTCAACGTAAGGTGCGAGAGTACTAGAGCTACCTCCCTTCTACCGGCAAAATGAAGGTAAGGTAGGTATGCATCTTTTAGAAAGAGAGAACTCTCCACCCAACCTCACCCAAAACCAAACACTTGCGTGGAAGGACGAATTGTGCTTTCACATCACCTTTTACAAAAATGGTTAATACTCAAGTGAGAAGAAACAAAAGAAACATAGGTGGTACTTCCTCCGTTCTTCTGGAATGGCCTGAGACCGCCCCCATCCCTGGTTGACCGATCAACCTCCAATGCGTAAGATACATGGCCTTAGCCACACTCATCTACCCACATTTAATTTCAACACTTTCACGTCTCGTTGTCATGAGCCACACTCATCGACTTTCACCAACATGGTAAGATACATGGCCTTAGCCTTTTTATTTGCTCCCAAGGGACCACTACCCAAAATCATCTTTCAGAATCACTCTTGTTACTCAAAGAGAAATGCACCCATGCCTCTTGAGTTATTTGTAAATGCGCCCCCATTAAAAACTTATGCATGACACCTTGAATTATTCATTCTAAATGGTCCTTCTGATATACTCCCTCTGTTTCACCAGATTCTTCAAAAAGTTATTCGGGTATTATTTGGGCTTGGCGATTTGGTTAGCAAAACAAAATAAGAATTTGATAATTTTTTGTGGTATTGTAGAGCAAAGTTTACTCTACGACACTATGAAAAGATTGCAAAATTCTTGAATCGTTTTGCTACCGAAATTGCTAGACCCAAATAATACCCAAATAAGTTTTTGAAGAACCTGACGAAACGGAGGGAGTATTCACTTGTACCTTATCACATTTAAGAGTTACTTCCTTTGCAGGATCTTCTCAATCTAAATTTTCCACCCCTATTTATGTCACTTTTGGATGGCAAAATGATGCGGTTTTTGATAATATTTTCATGATTTTGTAGGGCAAATCATGAAAAGATTACCAAATTCTTGCATATTTTTGCTAACCAAACCACCGGGTCAAAGTGGCCCGATAAATAGTGGAAAAGATCAACTGGAAGACCCTGCAAAAATAGAAGTAGCATATGGAAACCCCATGCATGTAAGAGAAGAAGCACTATACAGTACAATCATTCTAAATGGTTCTGGTAGATGTATTCACCTTTAATGTTAAATATTATTAGTTTTTGCATGTGTTGTACGTGGCATGTTTAGACTTTTTTTCTAACCATATTGTTGTTAATATGTGTTAACTCCCCCTTAGGAGTTATATTTGATAGCATTTGAATGCCTTTGAGTGAGTTTACATGGACTTTTAGGTAGAAATGGCCATCAAAGTGATTGAATTGGGATATTGAGATATTTGTGCGATAATATGATATTTCATCATTTTTTATTTTATTTCCTATATTTTGTCATATATGATCGCGCAGTTTTGGTACGTGGTGTTTTGGCAAGGACAAAACAATGGCAAGGAGTGTAAAGTGGATCCCGGACAACAAAAGTGAAAGAAATCTCAAAGACGGAGGCTAAACGGAAGCATGGAGCTAAGGAGCAAAGAAAAGAAGAATTCCAGCCCCAAGGGTCTTCACAGGAACAGTATTTGAGTTTCTATATGTGTTCGTGCGAAGAGAAGAGAAGTAAGATAAGAATTGTTAGGGTCTTTGGACGAAGATGATCATCGGATTTTAGCAAAATCATTTGTTTGATCTCTTTTTTATTCTTTTGCTAGTATGGAACAACTTTGTACTTATTTTTCTAGTATCAGTAGCTAAACTCGTAACTAGGTTCCTCGGTGAACCTAGGGTTTTATATATTTTCTTGATGTTGACTGGACTCATGATTTATCTTAAGTAGTTGGATGTTCTACTTTATCTCTTGCGCGCTACTGTTATTTGTGTGTAGTAAAACTTGTTCACTCTAATTTTCTAGTAAACTTAGGGGTGTGAGCGAGAGCCACAATTCCGGGTTGGGATAGGAATCAAGACTGACCCCGGACTGTGAAGAACAAGGAGGTGAGATGATTCGGTTAGCCGGATAACATTGAATCGGGCACTTGAGTGATCTATTAGGTGGTTAGAACCTTAGTGTCATATCTGTTGTTCGTTACATGTGCGGCGGACCAATATGGACCAATCACCAGTGAGATTGTAGAATGAAGTAGAACAAAGTCGGTAGGTGTTGGTGTACAAGAGGCCCGATAGTAAGCGATTGTGCACGGTGTGAGCTACTGAGAGGGGTTTTCACCATTTAACTGGTGTGGCATGAGTAGATACATTTACACCCTCTGTCCCACCAGATTGGTGAATAAGTTAATCAAGTATTATTTGGGTCTAGCGATTTGGTTATTCAAACAAGGAAAGAATTTGATAATTTTTGAATGGTCCTGTAGAGTAAACTAGCCTCTACAAGGCTATGCAAAACTTATCAAATTCTTGCTTTGTTTGACTCACCAAATCGCTATGACCAAATAATACCCGATTAACTTATTCACCAACCTGGTGGGATGGAGGGAGTAATTAGTATTTCTAACGACAATTCAAGGAAAATATCGACACCCTAGAGGATCCTATGGAAAGCTAGTCCCGTCTCCGACTGATGAACTAATCCAAAATACTGTTCTTTATTTCATTACTTTCAGCTAGTAGTATTAGGATGAAAATCACCATTAAACTTCTCATATTATTTACTTTTACAAATCTTGGCAAAATCTTCATTTCGACAGTCGCAGATTGTCCTCGAGATTTCGAGATTTCGACAACCCGGGAGTGAAATACACCTAACTTATTGTTAACGCAGAGGAATAACAAAAATTTAATTCCTACTCAAAGCCCACCAAGGATCACAGGAAGAGACAACATAACATGATAAGGGACGTAGTAGTTGTGTACCTTTTGGCTTGGGAGATCACACGAAGAATATTGTCCTCGTCTCTACGGTTGATCCACGTCTAGAGGTGAGATCTAGATTCTTCCTTCTCAAGTGCTAGCTTGGACCGGAGGAAGAGGGAAGAAGGAATCAAGCAACCAAGGAAGGAGAGAGGGGTTTCGGCCCTCTCTTTGTGCCGACGGGAAGGGGCGGACGCAAGGGGGTTTTCGGCCCCTTTGTGTTCTTGCTCTCTCTCTCTTGCTTTCTCTCCCACTCACTTGTGTTATATCTAATAACATTAGTGGGAAGGAAGCTAGAGCCTCCTATATATAGTCCAAAAACTCCTTGTTAACTACATAAAGGTCCTTCCTAGTTCTACATGAACTTGGATTAGTCCCTTCCTTTCATATTAGTCCTACTAAGTTTCCAAGGTGTTGCAAAGTGATCCTTCAAATTAATTAATCATATTAATTAATCCCAAATCTAGTTCTACTCTATTTGACGTGTGACCCCATAGGTTTCTACTTAGTTGGCAGTAACTTATTACTAACATGGAGCGGTGTCTAGCAACACATCCATGCCACCCAACTAATAGAAGTAATTCAGTGATCCCGACAAACCTTTGTGCCCAATATTTCATATTGCACTATCCCTTTGTCTCCATATTGGATTGGACACGAGTTATAAATAGTCATACTCGTATAACCAATCCATAGTTCCTCGATCCTGGGAATATGCTTATGCAAGCAGATAACATCAATATCTCCATATTGATTTATCTGAGTCTGGACAGACATTCAATAAGGCTTATCCCTCGAGTGGCCGTGGATATTTACTCCCATTATGTGGGAGGGAAAAATCATCTCTACATCACTACGATCTCTAAGCTTGCCTCCTATCATGCCCGATAGCTATCTTTATGATTACCCAGTTATGGTGTAACGTTTGATAACATCAAAACACAATATTTCACAACTAGAGTATCTAGTGACTTCAAGTCTAAGGATTGCAATTATTTTAGCAGTACGAGAAGCGATTGTGAATTTAACATAATCTAATGTATCCTTCTCGTCGTGGGTCAATCCAGTATGTCATTACTCCTACTGCATACCCATGTGTTAGACTTGATATCTCCATATCAATCTACACACATACTAGTCTATATTTGATCGCCCTATTAATCAATAAAGTGGACCAGAGATATTTAAGATAAACAACACATTGTATCTAAGGACTTCATTATATTAAATATCACAATAATAAATGAACATTCTAGCCAATAACACTGTTCATACTAAATAATAGATTTCCTCTAGGGCACCTATTCCAACAGTCTCTCACTTGCACTAGAGCCAATCTGGTGCATCTCGTATGCCCATAGATCTGGTGTGCCCTTAATGCTTTCGTTACGCAAGAGGTTTTGTGAGCGGATCTGAAAGATTGTCATCCGTTGGAATCTTGCACATCTTCACATCTCCTGGATCGATCATATCACGTATAATATGGAATCTCATAAGTACATGCTTTGATTTCTTGTGTGATCTTGGTTCCTTGGCTTGTGCGCTTGCCCTGGAGTTGTCACAGTACAACTCTATGGGATCTACGATGCTAGGGACCACACCGAGCTCAGTGATAAACTTTTTTATCCAAACTGCCTCTTTTGCTGCTTCCGCAGCAGCAATGTACTCAGCTTCTATTGTAGAATCAGCAACTATCCCTTACTTGGAACTCTTCCAGCTCACAGCTCCTCCATTCAGGCAAAACAGGTATCCAGACTGCGATATGTAGTCATCTTTGTTGGTTTGGAAGCTCGCATCAGTGTAACCTATTACACTTAGCTCTTCCTTACCTCCAAATATCAAGAACGCATCCTTAGTTATTCTCAAGTACTTTAGGATGTTCTTGACAGCAATCCAGTGACTCTCACCCAGATTGGACTGATATCTGCTCACCATACTCAACGCGTATGATACGTCTGGTCTAGTACACAACATGGTGTACATGATGGATCCTATGGCCGAAGCATAGGGTATCCTACTCATGCGATCCTTCTCAATCTCATTGGAGGGACAGTCATTCTTAAAAAGAGTGACTCCATGCGACATGGACAAGAATCCCTTCTTGGAATCTTGCATGTTGAACATCTTCAACACCTTGTCTATATATGTACTTTGACTTAGGCCGAGCAACTTTCTAGATCTATCCCTATAGATACTTATACCAACTATATATGCTGCATCTCCTAAGTCCTTCATTGCAAAACAATTTCCTAGCCAATCTTTAACATATTGCAAAGTAGGAATGTCCTTTCCAATGATTAGTATGTCATCCACATAAAAGACCAGAAATACTACAACCTTCTTGTAAACATAAGGCTCATCTTCGTTCTTGATGAATCCAAACTCTTTGACTGCGTCTTAAAAACGTCGATTCCAGCTCTTAGAAGCGTGCTTTAATCCATTAATGGACCTTCGTAGCTTACAGACTTTATTGACATTCTCTGGATCCTCAAAACCCTCCGGTTGTGTCATGTACACATCCTCGAGGAGGTTCCCATAAAGGAACGCTGTTTTGACATCCATCTGCCAAATCTCATAGTTGTAGTACGCTTCAATAGCAAGTAGGATTCGAATGGATTTATTCATGGCGACTGGTGAAAAGGTCTCATCATAGTCAATACCATGAATCTGTCTATACCATTTGGCTACCAATCGCCCCTTATAGGCAACTACCTTGTCATCCATGTCGGTCTTCTTCTTGAAGACCCACTTGCACCCTATGGGCCGAGCCCCTTCAGGTGGTTCCACCAAAGTCCATACTTTGTTGGTGTACATGGAACCCACTTCGGATCTCATGGCTTCTAGCCACTTCTTGGAATATGGGCCTTTCATGGCTTTCCTGTAGGTTGCAGGCTCATCATCCATGAGTGGTACGTCATCGGGCTCAGTCACTAGAAGTCCGTACCTCTCTGGCTCATGACGCACTCTTCCTCACCTATGGCGTTCCTTGTTACATGAATAGGATCTTCCACAACAGCTTGTGGTTGCTACTCATGTTCCATCATCGGTTCAGTGATTTGTGGTTCTAGAATCTCTTCAAGTTATACAGCCCTCCCACTTGCTTCTTTATAAACAAACTCTATTTCTAGAAACACACCGGTCCGAGCAACAAACATTTTTTTCTCGGTGGGATTGTAGAAATAATATCCTTTAGTTTCCTTAGGATATCCCACAAATTTGCACTTATCCGCTTTGGGCCCGAGCTTGTCTGTTTGTAAACGCTTTACATAGACATCGCAGCCCAAATCCTCATAAACGACACTATGGGACACTTCCCAGTCCATATCTCATATGGTGTCTTCATGAATGATTTGTATGAAATACGGTTAATGGTAAAAGCAGCCGTCATTAGAGCATGTCCCCAAAATGATATCGGAAGATCCGTTTGAGACATCATAGATCGCACCATATCTAATAGTGTGCGATTCCTCCTCTCGGACACGCCATTCCATTGTGGTGTTACGGGTGGAGTGAGGTGGGATACTATTCCACACTCTTTAAGATAAACATCAAACTCTTGGCTTAAGTATTCTCCTCCACGGTCCGATCGTAGAGCCTTAACACTTTTACCAAGTTGCTTCTCTACTTCATTCTTGAATTCCTTGAACAATTCAAAGGATTCGGATTTGGCCTTCATAAGGTATATAAATTCATATCTACTGAAATCATCAGTAAACGTGATGAAGTAGGTGTAACCACCTCTGGCAGGCGTGGGGAGTGACCCACATACATCAGTATGTATAAGTGCCAATAACTCACTAGTCCTCTCACCTTTCTTATTGAAGGGGGACTTTGTCATTTTTCTTAATAAACAAGATTCACATGTCTCATATGATTCCAAATCAAATGAGTCTAGAAGTCCATTTTTATGGAGTCTAGATATGGGCTTCTCATTTATATGGCCTAAACGACAGTGCCATAGATATGTAGGATTTAAATCGTTAGTTTTAATCCTTTTAGTATTTCTATTATTGATTGGACTATTTAGATTAAGTATATACAATCCATTAGACAAATGCGCACATAAAATGGAGCAACACTTGTCCTTTGTTGAAATAGAAAAAACCCTTCTCGTCCAAACAGGAAATGGAAATAATGTTTCTGCTTATAGCAGGCACATAAAATCAATTGTCTAATTCTAAAATAATTCTAAAAAGGCAAAGATAGCTCATCAACGAACGCCTACAGCTAATGCAGCAACTCTTACATCATTCCCGACACGCAGATTTATCTCCCCTTTAGCCAATCTTCTACTTCTTTTCAAATCCTGCACATTTCGACAAATGTGAGAACCACATCCAGTATCCAATACCCAGGATTAAGAAATAGAAAGATTGAAGTCTATAACATAAATACCCGGTGGTGGTGGAATCACTATTCCAAGCCTTTTATCCTCCATATATTTAGGGCAATTCCTCCGCCAGTGACCCGGTTGGCTGCAGTAGTGACATTCACCTTTAGCCACGCCTCCGCTAGGATTTAGGGCTTCCTTGGATTTCGCAACTTTCTTGCGCTTTCCTTTGGAAGTGGAGGCAACTCATTTGCCCTTATTCTTATGCATCATCATTATGACCTTGCCCTTGCCTTTGTTGACGCTCTGTTCAGCTCTCTTTAGCATGTTCAACAAGTCTGGCTGAGTCTTACTGATCTCGTTCATATTATAGTTCATGATGAACTGATTATAACTGTCAGGCAACGATTGCAAGACAAGATCAGTTTCCAAATCTTGGCCAAGTGGGAAATTCCAGTCTCTCAAGGTTCTCAATGTACCCGATCATTCAGAGTACGTGAGGCCCTACTGGATTCCCTTCTGCGAGACTACTCTTGAACAATGCTTTAGACACCTCATAGCGTTCATGCCTTGCCTGTTCCTGAAACAATTGTTTCAAGTGTATGATCATATCATAGGCCTCCATGTTCTCGTGCTGCTTCTGAAGCTCAGCAGTCATGGTGCAAATCTTGAGGCAATTCACGTCATTAGAATCATCAATATGTTTCTTATGTGCCCTTACTTCAGCTAGAACAGACTCGTCCTGTGGTGGTTGTGGAATCGGAGTGTCCAAGACATACAGCTTCTTTTCTTGCTTAAGGACAATCCTCAAGTTTCTGTACCAGTCAAGGAAATTTGTTCCAGACAGTTTATCTTTCTCAAGGACAGATCGTAGGGATGAAGTCGATGCGTTCTTGTTTGACATTTGGAATTCTACAAAACGAGAAATGTGCAATTTTAGTATTTTGAACAGTTTAACTATATTCCACAATGGATAGATCATCAAATATAGCTCCCAGTATTTTTCTCGGATTAATAGCCCTCACCATTAATACAGAAAATATCATTATATTTTCTAGTAGGTCCAAGATCCCTTTTCACTTCTTCTTGAGCTTGCTTTGGCAAGTCACCCAAGAATAGGTTATTTAGGTAGGAACCATTCCAATTACATCCCATTCAACTCTTGGTCCAATTAAGTGAATAACTCTTTATTCTTTATCCAATGGATAACCCCTAATTGTCATGCCTCTAGGTTCATCAATCCAATTGGGTCTTACCCACTTGCGTCCAACCTCTTGCTTCAACATACACACATTACTAGCTTGTGTCGTCCGCAACACACCATGGTGAATCAAAAATCGTCTTGCTTTGGCAAGCCCAAATTTTAATAAACCTTGATCATGAAGGGTGTTTTGGAAAGAGAAGGCAAAACACTTAATTGAGGGATTTAATCATTCTTAATTTGTTTGATTGATCCAATCAACATGATCTATTTATTTGGATTGGGCAATCCACAATAAAATACTATCCTTGTTTATTATTATCTTGTTAACCTTTTGCTAATATCGCCATACACACAAAAATAAATAACAAGACATAAAATAAACATCCACAAAAAAAAAAAAAAAAAAAAAAAACAAACATGGCATGGATATGGCCCCTAGACTAAGATATTATCAAGCCAATGATAATATCCAATTGCCCTAAAGTGACAAGCTCATCTCCATGTGCTCCACCATAGTCGTGCGCCTAGGGGTGTCTTCTTTGTCTTTTGGCTTCTTTGTTTCTCTGGTCTTCTTCTCCATGCTCTTGGATATCATCTAAATATTTCTAATTCTAGCCTAACATCTAGAATAGATAAATAATAAAAGCCTCACATGTCGAGGACAAAAGACGACTCGCAGGCCGTAAAACCTAATTAATTATTACATTAATTTGATCAGCTCGCAGGTCGTAAACCACACCACAAAGCAATAAACATCCAAAACCTAGGCCATATCCATCCACCATGAAACAAAACACATAATACAGTTAAAACCAATTTTTAACGCGCTTGCTCAATTTTAATTGAATTGGATAATTAGGGTTACAACGGTCCAAGGGGTCCAACCTATGCATGGGCCGAACCCCTAGGAGGACCGCCGCCCGCCACGTGGCCCAGCCCAAGGCCGGCCGTCCTGGTGACTCGCGGCCTTGCTTGGCGCGCAAGGAGGAGGGGAGGACGGCTAGGGTTTTGGCCCTAGTCTCCTTCCCTTCCTTTCTTGTTGCCCAAGTGTAGATAGTGCTTTCCAGACAGACAGATCTTAGCCACGTGGCGACCATCCAGCACACCTAGCTGTGCTCCACATACACTGGATCACCACCCGCGCTGATCCACGTGGGGGCTACGAGACAGGGCCCTCGCATATCTCCACACGGGACTTGTAGGGACTTAGTGCTTTGGAGGCTAGAGTGAGTCCTGTCGCGCGCGAGCGACAACCAAGCCCGCACGCGACCTTTTGTAACTGCTTTGAGAGATTTATGGCACGAGCTCCATAAAACCGGTCAACCTCGTAACGGTTCCGGTATACGCGGACGACGTGTGTAACGGTCCCTATATATGCGGACGAACGTGCCGTTGTGGTTAAGGTAATTAAGCCGCCATTAATGGGTGCATTAACCCACTAAAACGGTCATATTCTCCACTATATATAGGATCGTTAACCCTTCCATACAACAACGAATCACCTGAGCCACGCGGAAGCTCTGCCAAAATCTTGTCTCTCTCTCATACAGTTACCATTGCCTTGCTCTCTCCCTACACACAACCTACTCTTTCCGTGTTCTTTCTATCCCCTGCTTTTGGTTTATATTGAATCCTCCCTAAGGGATTCTCTCGTACACATTTGGTGAACCCGACGTGAAACTTACCACTGCAAGCAACCATGTCTCACGAAGACGACGTCAGCAACAGATCTCCCTCCACTGAGACAACCTCGGGAGAGGAGGCCCGTCACACTTCCGCAGCCGCCGGCGGAACTCCAACTTTGGAGACTTTAAACGCCACTATCCAGAATCAGGTGAAGGCCCTTCAGGCTCAATCCGCACAGATGGATCGGATAATGGCCATCTTGGGAACCCTTGCCCCGAATCCGACATTGGGTATTGCTGTCTCTCAGGGAGGAGGAACCTCTACCACCCAGGGAACTGAAGTAGTACCTACGCAACCTAACCCTAATTCGCAAACCCCACAAGCAATGGTGCAGCTACCCTCTGTCCAGGGACAAACGGTCCAAATACCATCCCTGACCACACATATTTCCCAACCACCAACCGTGTTATCCAATGTCTCTTCACAGTACCCCTTGCCTCCTCCGCCGGCACCGCTAAACAACGCGACTTACACCCCTAGCCCAACCACGGCATATGTGTCTCCGCCGGATGCAACTCTTCCTCCTGCTGTAGGAGGGAGCGTACCAGAATGTATGATGTCGTTGCAGCGGCGCATAGAGACTTTCCTGGCCAATCAGCCTTTTGCAGACACTATAATTCTGAAGGTCGACGACGCCCCACCTACCCCACGCGAGACCAATCTGATGCCCAATCCCGCTGGGTACAAGGCCCCTAAGTGGGACAAGTTTGAAGATGTCAACGGGAATGCTCACGAGCAAGTCATGTGTTTCATCGATGTAATGGAACCGTATGGGGCTGACCCCAAGTTGCTGATGCGTGAGTTCCCAAAATCTTTGGGAAACGTGGCCTACAAATGGTATAAAACACTAGAAGATGGATCTGTCAAAACTTGGGATGACATGGTTCAGAGGTTCTACACAAAATTCTTCCAGATGGAGGAGAAGGTTACGACGATCCATCTCTCTCGTATGTATCATAAGCGCGATGAGGATGGTGTCACCTTCATCAAGAAGTTCAAAGCCAAATCATTGGAATGCAGAGATGAAGTGCTTGAGGGCAGGCTCGTGGAGATATGCCTGCAAGGCATGCGAGATGAGTACAAAGGTATGCTAATCAACCTGCAAACTCCTACCTTTTCGAATTTGATTGAATGTACGAAGAACATAGAGCCCATAGTGGAAAGGCAAAAGAAGAAGCACGCCCCTGAACGACCCTCAGGGGGAACCACTTTCAAGATTGGAAGGTTTAGTTATAAGAGGGGGCGCGAAGCTGAGGTCAATACATTTTCACCACACAAGAAACCCAGGGTTGCGACTACAGATGCGCCGCCGCTACCATGTTCATTAGAGGAGGTGATTGATTTATGCAAGCAATGGCGCAAATACGGGGTTTTGCCTCCACTCGAAAGAATACCCTCCAAGGAGATGATGAGGGATCCAAAGTGGTGCGAGTGCCATGGAAAGATCATGCACCCCACAGCTGACTGCAAGAAGCTTAGGCACATGGTGAGTCGAAAAATGAAAGAAGGGGAGTTGATCGTCAGTGGTCAGAGGCAGGATGTGCGTAACAATCCGCTGTCGGCCCATGCAGAACAGGAGCCGAAAGTCAAAGAGGTAGCCATGATCGCCATCATGTATTTAGAAGAGATTGCGGAAGATGGTCGGCCCATCATTGCTGAAGTCCACGACGACGAGGAATACAGCATAGACACAGAGGATGAGCGTGCTGACAGGATAAAGGGGTCGCACGGGTTTAGCAAGTTCTTTGATGAGATGAACTTTTCGGAGAAATGCCGGAAAGAGATGACAAAAGCGATTCTAAGAGTAGCAGAAGACTTCGAGGAAGATATCGTGGTCTCCAATGGGAAATTTGTCAGGGCGTCTCGCTCTACCGTAAAGATTATGACTTTCTCCGCAAGTGACAAGAAGACGGATTCGAATCATCAGAAGCCCTTGTATGTGACGGCAGTGATCAATGACGTCGAATTCAAGAGGGCATTTGTCGATGGAGGAGCAGCCGTCAACGTGGTCTCGCTCAACACTCTAAAGTTGGCAGGAATCCCGGAGAAGAAGATTGTCAGGCGCCCATCCCCACTGATGGGATTCGGGAGTGACTCCAGGATGACGATGGGATGGATTCGCCTAAGCATCCAGATAGGAAAAATCAAGTGTTCAGCTAAATTTTACGTCATTGATGCGAATACTACGTATCACATGATCATAGGGCGAGCTTCGATTCATCGTTTTGACGCGGTTCCCTCAACAGCTCACCAGGTGATGAAGGCCATCTGGAATGACAGAGTAATGGAGATATCGGCCTCGGTAAATCCTTTCAATTTAAATGAGGCGCACCTCACTGAAGCGGTATGTTTTACTGAAATGGCGGACGAGCAAACGCCAGGGCCATTTAACCCGACTCCTCTGCCACGATGGGAAGACATCAAGGATCAATCACCAGCAGGAGTAATGGTGACGAGGGAGGATGCCAAGGAAAAGGTGTCCGCACGCGAAGAGGCACCGCAGGTCGCCTACCAAAGGAAGAACGTGTACACCTTGAAAAGAATGGTAAAACATGATCCTGCGGGCAAAGAGATAGAAAGCTTTTACTCCAACGGAAAGAAATGCTACCGCATATGAAGGTGCGCGGGGGTACCCCTCATCCGAGCATGGGGATATCCCTGGGAAAATTAGACAAATTGAACACATCCCGGAGGCAGACAAGCCAACACCAGAGGCTTTGGAGGATAAACTGAAAGAAGCACCTGAGTGCATGGAGGACAGGCCGAAACCCCAGAAGCAGGAACTGAAAGAAGTGTTCCTGAGCACAAGCAAAGAAAAGAAGAGGCCTGTTTTTCAGAGCGAACACCTCACGAGCAATGAGCAAGCAAGGTTACTGCAACTGCTGACCGAATACAAGGATGTGTTCGCCTGGGAGTACGACAAAATGCCTGGTTTGGACATGAGCGTGACCATGCATAGATTGGATGTCATCCCGGGGTCTAAATCGGTAAAGCAAAGCGCGAGAAGCTTCAGGCCAGAGATAAATGTGAAAATCAAGCAAGAAATTGTCAAGTTATTGACTGCCAGGTTCATCGAGCCGAATCATCATCCCACCTGGTTGGCCAACATGGTGCTTGTAGTAAAGAAGAATGGGAAACTTCGAATCTGCGTAGACTTCAGAGACCTCAACCGCTTCTGCCCCAAGGACGACTTCCCGCTGCCCAACATCGATTTGCTCATCGACTCCACTGCAGGGCACCGGATGTTCAGTTTTATGGATGGCTTCAGTGGGTATAATCAGATCAAAATGGATCCAGAAGATTCACGAAAAACTGCGTTCATAACGCCGGTAGGGGTCTTTAACTATACGGTTATGTCCTTTGGACTTAAAAACGCGGGTGCGACTTATCAGCGAGCAATGATGGCTCTATTTCACGACATGATGCACCAGGAAGTGGAGTTCTATGTTGACGATCTGGTCATCAAGTCCAAAGAGGAAGCGGACCATTTGGGGGACCTGCGGAAAGTATTTGAAAGATGCAGGAGTTTCCAGTTGAAGATGAACCCCATGAAATGTGCATTCGGGGTGACTTCGGGGAATTTCTTAGGATGCGTAATACACCGCCAAGGCATCGAGCCTGACCTCGCGAAAGTATCGACTATCGCTAGCATGACGGTGCCACATAATCAGAGCACTCTGAAGACGTTCCTAGGGAAATTATCTTACATGCGGAGATTCATTCCGACAATTGCAGAAATAACCTTTTGCTTTGGCGATCTCCTCAAAAAGAATGCTGTATATAATTGGACAGAGGACTATGAGGCCACATTTGGGAAGCTGAAGGACCTACTGACATCGCCAAGGGTAATGATTTCGCCACAGCTTGGACCGCCGCTTTTGTTGTATCTAACGTCGACGAAGAAATCTATAGGGGTGCTTTTGGATCAAGACTATGAAGGGCAGGAAAGGCCGATTTATTACATTGCGCACATCGTACAACCAGCTGAATCAAGGTACACAGATATCGAACGCCATTGTCTTGCTTTGTTCTTTGTGATAGAAAAGTTAAAACACTACTTCGCTTCGCACAAAGTTGTGGTGATTACAAAGAGCGACCCCATACGGTATCTCTTGACTCACACTTCTCCCTGCGGAAGGTTGGCAGAGTGGTACATGACCATTTCACAATATGACATTACGTGCGTTCGACCACGAGCAATCAAATCGCAAGCAGTGACAGATCTTCTAGCACAGTACCCGGATAGCGGCTATGAACCTGTAATTGAGGAGGAATTGGAAGGACCTGAGATCTATGAAGTCGAGTCATCATATTGGATGCTTCATTTTGATGGATCATCAACAAGGAAAGGTGGGGGAATTGGAATTGTTTTGACTAAACCAGATGGGGAAGTCATCCAAATGTCCACGAAATTAGATTTCCCAGTAACCAACAATGAAGCGGAGTATGAGGCTCTCATCGCAGGACTTCGTGCGGCCAGGGCACTGGAAGTAAGCAATTTGACGGTTATGGGAGATTCTAAGTTAATTGTCAAACAAGCCTCAGGCGAGTACGGGTTGAAGGAGGTAAATCTGTTACCCTATCGGACTTTGGTGCAAAAGCTGGTACAACAATTCTGCAATGGCAAGTACGAGCAAACGCCTAGAGCTGATAATCGGCATGCTGATGCTTTAGCTACTGTGGGATCTAAAGTTAGTGCAGACAAATGCCCTGCGAGAATATCAATCGAAGTCCGAACTTCACCGGCATTGATAGAGGAGGCATGCGAGGATGAGTCCATGGATGAGGAGGATTGGAGAAAACCGATACTGCGAGCAATTGCCGAGGGAACGAGCAAAGAAAATTGGGCATCCACCAAGGGGTACTGCATACATGACAACGCCCTTTACTACAAAGGTCCGGGAGGAATACTCATGCGGTGCGTCTCGCAGCAGGAGGGGCAAATGTTATTGGAAAAGATTCATCAGCACACTTGCGGGGAAAGTGAGGTGTCGATTTATCGAAAGGCCCAAAGATACGGGATTCATTGGCCAGACATGTCCATAGCCACTGCGATAATTCAAGGAAATTGTGAAAGCTGTACATTAATCAAGGACTCTTTGGAAATTGCTCTGGGTTATGATGACACGGATTGGAGAAAGCCACTCTTTGATTTTCTAACAGAAGGAATCGAGCCCGAGCAAAGAAAGGAAGCCGAGAAACTTAAAAGAAAAGCGGCTCGATATGTGGTGCAGGAAAACATACTCTGGCGGAGGGGCCATGAGGGTAACCTACTCAGATGCTTAGACATCCAAGAAGCGCAAGAGGTAATGGATTTATCTAACCAAGTAGAGCATCAGGGGGGTGCAAAACTATGCAAACAACTCCTCACATTTGGTTATTTTTGGCCCACAATGGAGGCAGATTGCCGCACCAAGGTAAAAAGATGTCAAGAGTGTCAATTTAAGGGCAACCTTGTGCATGCTCCTGCAGTAGATCTATACGCGTTAGGAACGCCATGGCCGTTCCACACTTGGGATCTAGATTTTGTTGGCCCCATTCGACCGGCCTCGCATGGGAACCAGTTTATCTTAACCGCGACCGAGTTTTTTACTAAGTGGGTGGAGGCAGTACCGCTCAAGACAGCCAATGCACTCGCAGTGGTCAAGTTCGTTCAAGAAAACATCATATACAGGTTTCGAATCCCCAATAAAATCCTCTCGGATAACGGCACTCCTTTTTTAAATCGTCAGGTGGCTGCGAAACTAGCGGAATAAAATGTAAGGCAAGTCTGTTCCACTCCTTATTACCCGAAATGTAATGGTTAAGCAGAAGCAACCAACAAGATACTACTGAGGACTTTGAGTAAGATGGTCGCAGACGATCACAAGAAGTGGGCCAATTATTTAAATATAGCATTATGGGCATATCGAACTTCGCCAAGGACTCCCACAGGAGTCTCTCCGTTCCTTCTATGCTATGGAGCTGAAGCCGTTGTACCGGCGGAAGTAAAAGTCAACTCTGCGAGGTTAGCCTTTCATGCTTTGTATGACAATCAGCGTGATCATGACTTGATTCTATTGGAAGAGAAGCGCGAACAGGCTAAGCGAGCCAACAAAAGGTACAAAGAGAGGATTGCTCGCGCATACAATAAAACAGTTCAACACCGAGACTTTGCGGTTGGGGACTTGGTCTTGCGAGCTTCAGATCATTGCGTGCGGGAAGCAGCCCATCCAAAGTTCGCAGCTAACTGGGAAGGACCGTTCGAGGTTAATTTTTTTTTTTGACAGTGGTTACTGCACCATACAGAGGCTTCATGGGACTGCCAAAACCTCAAGCCCGATCAATATGCGCTGGATCAAAAAGTATTATCCTTAGCCTCTCTCTTTATATATTGAATTCGAATGACTGTTGGATTGTATGTCTAGTCCTCCAATGAATTCATGCGTTGTTTCCTCCCATATGAGGAACTTGTAGTCATGTCTCTCCCATATGAGGGTGCTTTTAATAAAATAATTCTCGCATATGAGAAGAATTTTATTATCTTAGTTGTTTCTTATCATTTTATTTGATTCTTTGCTTACTTAAAACAAAAGCCTATCTGCCTAGATAGAATCCATAATATACGATCCCATGCGATCCCAAGCCTATCTGCCGAGAGAGCAGCAATGTTTAAATACGATCTTAAGTGATCTAAAAGCCTATCTGCCTAGATAGCAGCGATAGTAACAACGCCTTTGTGCGAGCAAATCCTATCTGCCGAGATAGCAGCAATGTTCAAACATGATCTTAACTGATCTACAAGCCTATCTGCCTAGATACAACGATAATAACAACGCCTGCATGCAAGCAAAGCCTATCTGCTCAGATAGAAACAATATTGGATCATGATCTTAACTGATCTGTAAGCCTATCTGCTTAGATAGCGAGCCATAGCGACAACGCTTGTGCGATGCAAAACTTATCGGCTTGAGATAAATAATTATTCGGGCAATATCCGAATGCAAAACGCGAGGGAAACATAACTTGTTTCGTCGTATAGCAAACACGCATGCGATATTAAAATTTGTTGTATCAAACAAGAACAGCAAATACCAAAGTGCATTTCATTAATAGTCATGAAGACTTACAATTGATCTGTCTAGATAGCAGCTTACAAGCAAAAGCTTATACTAAGGAAAATTCCTAATATAAAATGAACGACCTACAGGCCCTAACAAGAGCTATGTGACAGGACGCTATCGTCGAGGTCCTAGATCAGAACAGGGCTCTTGATTGATCTTCTGCCCAAGAGACATGCCAGATGAACCTCATGTCCTGACGGATGCGGACGTGAAGATCAAGTGGAGAACAACTCCAGGGGCAGGAAGCTTATTGTGCAGAGAGACGAGCGCCATGGCTCGTCACACCTTGTTCAAAACAATGGTGGCAAATAGTTCTCCTCCCGGAAAGCTAGAGGAGAAACAAACCATTCATTACGATTCGATAAAAAGGTCAGTACAGGATTGCGCCTCGCCGGAAGGCAACCGGAGATACGACCTGCAAACATAATAGACGAAGAAGAATCTTCGCAGAATCATGAAGTATTATGTAAATCTTCTTCAAAAATATCACGAAGATCGGTAAGCTTAACAAAGAAGATCTTGGGAGCTATTTCTATGGCACAAGGCACAAACTCAGGTTCCACAGCCTGAAATTGACATTAATCAACAAAGAACAAGCATCGATGCCAGCAGTCGTAAGGACTCGTGGTAAGACACATTTTGGGATGAAAGACCCAAGTAGCAAGAGGCAAGGTTTATATATACTCCATAGGGGACTCTTCAGTTCCCTGGCTGAGTCAGCAAAGCTTGGGAAACAGGTAAGAATCAATTACTTACGTCTCAAAAGGAGGTAAAAATCAATTAACCTATTAAAGGCTATGACGATTCGGTGGCACGCCCTAATTAATGACGGAAGGTCATAATAAGGATGTGGCTCCAAAGGAAATCATGCTTATCTATTAAATTTTTAGCGCAAAAATCAAGCTAATTACGTCACCATATGATGTCATAATAGATATGCATCAGGATACGAGCGCAAAATCCTCGGAAGGGCAAAATGGGACATAAAGTTTCAAATGTTAAAAAAAAGGGGGAGAAACACTAGCATTACAATAATATTTTTTGTTTCTAAAATAAATCCTTGATTAAAGGATCTCTTGGGAAAAGGGGAGCGACGCCTCTTTTGCTTGATCCACTTCTTGTTTTAATTTCTCGTACTTGGCATTCATCACATGGAAGAGGTTAACGGCTTCTTCAGCCTTCTGCCTTTGTTCCTCTAACTTTCGTCTTTCAGATGCGAGATTGTGATAGCCATGTTTCAAACTCACATACGCGAGGATCTGGGTGACCCCGTTGAGAAGATACCCGAAGCCTAGCTTGCCTTGAACTTTAGCCTGAAGCCCCTTGCATGTGCCATAAAGCAACCTTGCATTATTAGGAGAAATGGTTGCGGGAGTAGCCACAGACAGTTGCTCCAGAATCCAGATGGCTTCGGTCAAGAAACACCTTCTGTCGTAAGGTTCTAGCTCCAGTGATCTCGCAAATGACCATAGGTATGAGAGGCGCTTCCTTATCAGCCAATCCACATCAGGTTGTTTAATCCTAGACCAAAAAATGATTACGTTTAGAGCATGAAAGGTTTTAAACAAAGGTGTAGAATGCGAAAAGTAGTAACATAACAGTTCCTTCAAGGATCTCACGCAAAGAGGGAATGCGCATGGCTGGAAAAGCCGAAGCATGCCCTTGCTGCATCGCTTGTCTGTCAGCCGCGAGTTCGAGCTCATTAAAGTTAACAGGGATAGTATAAGGTGTGACGGCAGCGCCAACTTGCGAACTCCAAAAACTCCATGCTGGGGGAACCTGTAAAAGCTCTACCTCAGTGGAAGGAACGGCAACAGTAGTGGCTGCTGCTTGACTAGGAGCTTCTTCAGCTGCGAGAGGTCCTTGGGGCTCGGGAGCACTCATTTGAACATCAACATTTTCATGCGATGCTATGTCCTCCATGACCTATTCATTTCCATGAACTTCAGCTCCAACATTCTCCGCTTCCATTTCCTCAACTTCAGCATCGACATCTTCTTCTCTTAACACGGTGTCAGCTTCGACATCGTCAGATACCTCGATGATGTCCTCCAGAGGTTCTCCTGCATACTCAGTAGCTGCGATAGGCTTCTCAACGTGAGGGCTTCGCTCTGGAACATAAGATGTAGGGAGCTGACTCCTTTGCTCCGGCATATCCTCATCAGGGTCGTTAACACCTGCCTCGCCGATCACCTCTCTAGCAGTTGATACATTGTCAGTAGAACCATGTGCGATGGCAGTATCACCTGCGATACAAGACAGGAAAATATTGAGGTAACTTGCATCATACATAATATTTTTATTTCTGATAGATCAAAGCGAGCACCTCCACACTTAGGTGGGATCGCAGCACCGTCATCATATGTTAATGACGCGACACCATATCCTACTAGAGTATCTTCATTTAGCACATCTTTAAGGTGAGCGTGACCTGGTGGTGCGAAGAAACTCGTTACAACGAGGAGTGGGTTATCAAGCTTGGTTTACAAACATTTTTTGAATAGTTACTTGAGGGTTCGCCACACTTTGCGATCTCCTCAAAGTCCTCTTGATCTTGTTCCAAAGCAGTCGCATCTGCGTTATCAACCTGCTGTTCTTCCAGACTTCTCCTTTTTATGAGCTCGATCTCATCTTCCTCGAGCTTCCTCCTTCTCTCTTCTGCTTCAGCAGCCATTCTCTCAGACTCAGCAAGGATATCTTCATCTATGGTCTCGCTGGACATGCCAGAGCGAGAACCCTTGGTCTTTTTCTTCTCCTTGGCCAGGAGACCGCTGATGGTTTCTGTGTCATCATCTGCGAAAGTAAAATTAATCAGCAACTATTGCAAAAGCTAAAGTATGAAGAAAAGTTTGCTTGAAATATCTTCCGAGTCTTCTTCTCGCATCTCACCTCTTTCTTCTTCTATTTCGCTCTCTCATCTTTCTTCTTCATCATCTCCTTCTCTCACTTCTCTTTCCTCATCCTCCTCTTCCTCTTCTTCCTGACCAAAAGGAATAAAAGTCTCAAATGCGAGCTCATTCTGCGCTTTTCCTGGCATGCGTCCTTTGCCTTTGTATTTGGAGGCAAGAGACTTCGCAGGAGACGGAGTTGGAACATTTCTAGGAGGGGAGGAGATCACAATGCCCTTCTGCTTTTGCCTTTTGGCCTTTGGGGCAACCTCTGCATCCACTTCGGGTGCAACAGCCCGCGAATTCCCAAGCTTTCCGTTCCGGACCGTTCCGGGAGGGCCGATGCTAAAAGTGAACGGCGGGAATCAAGCATAACATTCCAAAAGTATTTATTTATTATACATCGCTAAACATCATTAGAGTCTCTAAACATTACAAAAGTGATTTCCAAAAGCTATACATCATCATGCTTGCTACCTAACACTACACGTGAGTCCCGTACCCAGCTTCGCCATAGCCTCCTGCCTCTAAGCCTGCGGTGGGAAGGAAAACAGAACCGCAATTTCTAAAGTCAGCTGTGAAATGCTGAGTAAATAACACCCAAACGTGTAAAACAGAAGAAGAAGCTTTACTTTATTATTTGCAATAAAACAGGAGGAATAAAAACTTGTAAAGAAAGAACTTCATAAATAAAGCAGGGACCCTTTCTATAAACATTCTTCTTGTCTTATTATCTCTTCCAAACAGGTATTATCTTCCTCAATCTCATCTTCTTTTTCCTTTCAAAAAAAAAAAAAAAAAAAAAAACTCATGCCAAAACTGTATTATTAGCTTTGTTGATACGGGGAAGGAACTACTAATCTATCACTAGCAACCATGACCTTAACTGCCGGCAGCCCCCTAAGACTTCTTGCGGCCAGAGAGGTGAGTACATGGAGCGATAACCACGGGCCGTGATGTCCTGTAATTGCTGCTCTGTTTGAAACAGAGAGAAAGAGGTATGTCGAGGAGGCAGAGCAAGTGATGGAGGTTGGCTGTGGTGGGTTTGCTTTCTGGTGGCTCCCCGACGGCGGAAGAGGCGTCCCTGGTGGCGATGGTGGTTGCTGCAAAGCTTCTGCTGCTGCTTGTTGATGAGAACTGAGAGTGACAGGGAGAGATATAGAGAGAGAGAACAAGCAGGTGGGTTTACTTCAACAATGGTGGTGTCGAAAGTGGTGGTGGTGACGACGAGTACGGTGGTGATCCTGGTGGCTGGCTGCTGCCACCACTACTCCGCTGTTGCTGGTGGGGTTGCTGCGGGCAGAGAGCAACAGAGAGGTGGAGAAGATGAGTTGGGCAGCGAGAGAGAAAGAGCTGCTGGGTTGTGAAGGTGGTGATGTTGAAGGTGACGCCAATGGTGATGAGGGAGGTGGTGGTTGTTGTGAGTGGCTGCTGGTGGGAGGAGGGAGCTGATCAGCTGCTTATATAGCTGAGTTTACTTGGGCTCCAAGCACAAGTGATGTGACATAGGTGGTGCTAGTAGCTTCATGAAGGTGGTGGTGATGATGGTGAAGAATCGTATAGAGGAAGGAGAAGAGAAAGCTTGCTGGAGACAAAAGTTTTCAGATTAAATAATATTTTTGGCAATAATTGGGTGTGGGTGGAGTACTATGTGGTTGGGTGATTGGGTGTGGCAAGTCTAGCAATACTCGCGGTGACTAAACACGCGCTATAACTTTAAGCTAGCTAAAATTGGCGAAACAACTACGAATTGATTATCAACTATTATTCTATATTATCTAAAACTTTTTATAAACTCGACTCAAAGATTTATTTAAAAATATTATATTGCAAATTAATTATTACTATGCGTCTAAAATGACTGTTTTATCCCTGTTAGATAAACGGGGTATTACATCGGGAGTATTGTCTATCAGCGAGCAAGCAAACACATCCATTTACTCTCGAATTCCAGCCTCTACTTGGGGAGCCAGTTCCAGTGTCACAGGAATTTCCTCGCCTTGACTTTTTGCGGCAATGATGGAGTTGACCAGCGATTTGGAGCGTTCTCCAGATGCGAACCTTCTCAGATAACACTAAAAACGCAAAGAGGGTGTAAGTTTCAACGCACCAAGATAAAGAAATTTTTTATGCACAAAAGAAAGTTGTTTACCTTGGCAAAGTCTTCGCTGTACTTGATTACATGCGAAATTCCCTCCCTAACAGCAGTCATCTTCTCCCCAAGAATGGTGGATGGGCACAAGTGATTGTCATAATCAAGCAAGGAATAAAAGCCGTATTGGGAGTCATCCAAGCTGCAATTAGGGCGGAATGGAAAGGCATTCCTTTTGATCACAGGAGCTTTGCTGGGATGAGGAGTCGAGTGCGTCTCGAACCTGGCTTGCTGAGCAGTCCAGTAAGAGATCCAATTCCTGGAAGGGCAACCTACACAACTACCTGAAGGTTGGATGAAGGGAAAGTTGCTCAGAAAGATCGTTTTGCACTTACCCATCAGCAGACGCTTGTAGCAATTTCTTGCAATTGACTTAGGCCAAATGGAGGGCGCCACTGCATCAAAACCAAACAGGGGCGAGACGCGAGTTGGGTCAACGTCGACTGTGATCTTTTCATATCTGGGAGTTAGCTCAGGGAAATTTTTGGCAAGAGCAGCAAGGGAACTTCTCAAGCCCCAGCAGAAGAATTCGCGATAGCGCTCATGACCTTCGAGAAGGAGCTCTTCTAAGTAAGCACCGGATCTAGTGGGGTACAACTTTGGAAACCATCGCACATTTTCAATGCGTGTGGCATAAGGCCTAGCTGTAAACTTGCTCCGCTCATCGCATATCAGACTCCATGTGCACTTGGGAAGATTGGTTCTGAACCATCGAGCAGCTCTCCCACTGGGAAGTTCATTCTCCGCACCTCGAACGCACCACTCACTGGGTCTAGAAGGAACGGGAGCATAAGAGGTCCATCGTTCGAAAACCCACACGGTAAGAAACGCAATGTTGACAAAATTCAACACATCAAGACGCCCGCGAGAGTCTTGGATCGCCACCACCAGCTGGTCCAGCGATGATATAAGGTCCCTAGTACCAGAGGTCCAAGTGCGACTCTTTAACCAAGGGCCAACTTAACAGCTAGGGGAAGGACATGATAGAAGACCCCATCATGTGGATGACCGTCGATTAAATACCTTGACAACCAGGCACAGAGAAAGCCGCAGAAGGTCAGGTGATACCCCTTCCCCTCTATGTATTTCTTCGCATTTGGATCCTTATCCAGAATCTCCTTGGTAATATTACCATTCGCATAGTCGCGAAAGAAGTATTGCACCCACTTTCCCCAAGTGTTCTTCGCAGACGTCTCAACTAGCTCCCATTCAGGAATTACTTTCGCAGATGTCCATCGAGTTGAAATTTTCTTTACCTCAGACAAGCACTCCTCCATCTGTGCATATAGGGTGAGTTCTGGGACAGGTTTTAAGGCACTTAAGGGATCCACTTCGCCCATAGGAGAAATATCATATAGAATTTGAACGTCTTCTAAAGTTGGGGCAGCTTCAAATTCAGCGAAATGAAAGGTGTGGGTCGCAGGTGAATAACGAGAAAGAAGGTTTAGAAGCATGGATGGATCCAGCTTCACGGCAGCACCCTTCATAGCAGGAACTGCGTAATAAATCCCAGCATTGTCTAACGCAATGGAATGGTGGGTCAATACATGGTCAATCCACTCATCCATGAAATCCAACTTTTGTACAAAGGCCTGGGTAGAAATTGCAGTATGATGGAAGAACCCATTCTCAACTCCTAACCTTACTACATCCTTGGGGTCGATTAACTCTAACATGGCTGCTAAGGTAGGCGGGGTCAGTGTTAGCAATTCTCCGGAGGGGGCAGGAGCCGGTAGATTCTTTACCTTAACCCTAGCATGATAAAAATCCTTTCCACCCAAATATGAAGCTTTTTTCGACAGGGTTTGTGGAAGATCATGTATCTCTTCGGGTTCTTTAACGGGCTTAGATCCTTTTGTCTTGGCCATTTCCGCAAAAGAGCAAAAAAAGGGGGGGGGGAGAAATATACCCACAAATTTCAGTTCAGATTCACGAAGCAATTGTGGTTCGTTTTGAAATCAGAAGAAGATGAACAGTTCGGGGTCAGTTCTGGGTTTAGAATCTCAGAATTTCAGAAGTTTCAGAAGTTCATCGCTCGAAAATCGTTTCAATCTGGTGATTCAATCTTTTAGGGTTTAAGAAAAACCCCTTTCGCAGATTTCAATAAATGGTGTATTCCAAATTAGTTCTGGGTTTGCAGATCCAAGACAGTTCAAAGGATATTTGAATACATTAATGGAATTGAGCAAAGCCAACCTTGTTTTGATGAAGCAAGTTGAAGAAGACGATTGACAAGGAAGAATTGGTGGTTGATTACTTGAATCTGCTCTTGAAGGCTCTCAGGTAACATTCACTTTAGAGAGAGAAGTGATGCTTTGCAACAATGCAGGGCATGGAGTATTTATTTAAAAACAATGAAGAGTCACGTCCTTTTAGTGGTCGAATCGCAACCGTCACCGTCGAATCGCGCAATCACAGGACGAGCTGACGTCACGCCTAAAACCCTAAAAGAACAGACGGCACGACTCTAGGGATTCAAGGTCATAATGGCACGCATGGGGGCTGATTTTGCGTGTATTTGAATTGGTGCGTGGCGGCGACGCGTGCACTGGTTTTTGCGCATTGAAGCCTATCTGACTAGGCGTCTTCACGTGCAAAAGGGGGCTAATGTAGATAGTGCTTTCGAGACAGACAAATCTTAGCCACGTGGCGACCATCCAGCACACCTAACTGTGCTCCACACACACTGGATCATCACCCGCGCTGATCCACGTGGGGCTGCGAGACAGGGCCCTCGCATATCTCCACACGGGACTTGTAGGGACTTAGTGCTTTGGAGGCTAGAGTGAGTCCTGTCGCGCGCGAGCGACAACCAAGCCCGCGCGCGACCTTTAGTAAATGCTTTGAGAGATTTATGGCACGAGCTCCATAAACCCGGTCAACCTCATAACGGTTCCGGTATACGCGGACGACGTGCGTAACGGTCCCTATATATGCGGACGAACGTGCCGTTGTGGTTAAGGTAATTAAGCTGCCATTAATGGGTGCATTAACCCACTACAACGGTCATATTCTCCACTATATATAGGATCGTTAACCCTTCCATACAACAACGAATCACCTGAACCACGCGGAAGCTCTGCCAAAATCCTGTCTCTCTCTCATACAGTTACCATTGCCTTACTCTCTCCCTACACACAACCTACTCTTTCCGTGTTCTTTCTATCCCCTGCTTTTGGTGTATATTGAATCCTCCCTAAAGGATTCCCTCGTACACACCAAGCATGGTTGTTTCCTTATGGATGTTTCCATAAAATTGTTTCCATAGTTGAAAAACTCATTTTTCAGCTATGTGCCCATGAACCCTAATTTTCAAGAACCCAATAATTCACATCCTATGCGATTAAACTCACCAATTCTAACATCCAATGTTAAATTAGATCTTGTTGATGTTGAATCAAATTCATTTTGCATCTACTATGCCAATTAATTTTAGTTTTCACGTAATATGAATATAACAGTGTACAAACTGAAATCGTAACACATAAAATCATGTTATGCACTACAACCTGGCACTGATATCACTGTTGGGTTTTGGCGTAGGTAACGCAGCGGAATAACAAAAATTTAATTCCTAATCAAAGCCCACCAAAGATCACAGGAAGAGACATCATAACATGATAAGGGACATAGTAGTTGTGTACCTTTTGGCTTGGGAGATCACACGATGAATATTGTCCTCGTCTCTACGGTTGATCCACGTCTAGAGGTGAGATCGAGATTCTTCCTTCTCAAGTGCTAGCTTGGACCGGAGGAAGAGGGAAGAAGAAATCAAGCAACCAAGGAAGGAGAGAGGGGTTTCGGCCCTCTCTTTGTGCCGACGGGAAGGGGCAGACGCAAGGGGGTTTCGGCCCCTTTGTATTCTTGCTCTCTCTCTTGCTTTCTCTCTCACTCACTTGTGTTATGTCTAGTAAGCGTAGTGGGAAGGAAGCTAGAGCCTCCTTTATATAGTCCAACAACTCCTTGTTAACTACATAAAGGTCATTCCTAGTTCTACATGAACTTGGATTAATCCCTTCCTTGCATATTAGTCCTACTAAGTTTGCAAGGTGTTGCAAAGTGATCATTCTAATTAATTAATCATATTAATTAATCCCAAATCTAGTTCTACTCTATTTGACGTGTGACCCCATAGGTTTATACATAGTTGGCAGTAACTTATTACTAACATGGAGCGGTGTCTAGCAACACATCAATGCCACCCAACTAATAGAAATAAGTCAGTGATCCCGACAAACATTTGTGCCCAATATCTCATATTGCACTATCCCTTTGTCTCCATATCCGGATTGGACACGAGACTTAAATAGTCACACTCGTATATCCAATCCATAGTTCCTCGATCCTGGGAATATGCTTATGTAAGCAGATAACATTAATGTCTCCATATTGATTTATCTGAGTCTGGCTAGATATTCAATAAGCCTCATCCCTCGAGTGGTCGTGGATATCTACTCCCATTAGGTGGGGAGGGACAAATCCTCTCTACATCACTACGATCTCTAAGCTTGCTTCCTATCATGCCCGATAGGTATCTTTATGATTACCCAGTTATGGTGTAACGTTTGATAACATCAAAGCACAATATTTCACAACTAGAGTATCTAGTGTTTTCAAATCTAAGGATTGCAATTATATTAGCGCTACGAGAAGCGATTGTGACTTTAACATAATCTAATGTATCCTTCTCGTTGTGGGTCAATCCAGTATGTCATTACTCCTAATGCATACCCATGTGTTAGACTTGATATCTCTATATCAATCTACACACATACTAGTCTATATTTGATCGCCCTATTAATCAGTATAGTGGACCAGGGATATTTAAGATAAACAACACATTGTATCTAAGGACTTCATTATACTAAATATCACAATAAATAATAAATGAATATTCTAGCCAATAACACTGTTCATACTAAATAATAGATTGCCTCTAGGGCACCTATTACAACACTTATTACTTGACTTGTGCACTTGCGAGTACACATAAATTAGCGGTCAATATGAGGGCTTCACTGCAAGGGTGGATATACGTTAGAACCCCCACTCAACTTTTACAAATTGCAATTATACTTTTTTTTCAATTTAGCCCCACAATAACTTCACTATGAACCCCCCCCCCCCCCCCCACTGAGTTTTACAACAATCAAATTTATCATTATTTTAATTTATTTTTGTAATTTAGCTCCCATGCACTGTAATGAATCTCCCTCTCTCTTCAGTGTTGACATTTTGATGTTCGTGTGTAAATTAAGAAGAGTCCGGAGCTGAGTAAAAAAAGAGTCGACACGGCTAAAGAGGTGGTTGAGTGAGGAATTGAGTTAAATGGTCAACTATTAAGTGAAAGTAGGGGTTCAGCTGAGCGAGCAGATAGTCAGCTCAGAAGTGCACATCAGAACAATATAAAAGGAGGACACGGTTTGAGGGCTCTCAACGCACATGCAGAAAGTACATTCAGAGAGGGAGGATGTTATTAGGGAGAGACGTATAGATGAAGTCTAACCTCATTTCATTCCAGATGGGACCAATGTCAAATCATTCATATACAACTTCGCTCAGGCATAGCCGGCCTAATACGAAATTTAAGTTTGGTATTTATACCTGATATTTGTGCCAAGCTTGGATTTGGTACGTTCTTCCACACTATATGCGAGCTCGAAACGAGCGCGGGCCCCACATATGCAGTATAGAGTCGAGCCTGAGCCATGTAAATTTCTGCACGCGCCCTACTGAAATTTAATTCTGCACTCTCACCTGCCAGTGTCTAATTGTAGTTTTTTTTTTTTTTTTTTTTTTTTTTTCTTTCAACAATTTCGTATATCTTAATTTATGATAAGATACAAGAAATGAGAAATGAACCTAAAGTTGGATGTTGAGTGCTTAAACGACCCTAAGAATTCGTCCATAATAAAACCATAAAACTGTCATAATGGGAGTTTGTCCATAAAACACCCAAATATGGTGTTTTTAGAAACCTGAGGTTGAAGATATTGAAACCTCGTTTGGAGGCTTCTAGAATTCATTTTTTTTTAAATGTTAAATATAAAACCTCGAGCTCAAGTTGAGGTTTCAACTAAACTTAAATTGAGGTTTTTTAGAAACGCCTTATTTTGGCATTTTTAGAGCAAACATCAACATTTTGGTGTTTTTGATACACAACCTCCATATTTTGGTTTCTCTTTCGAAGAGAAATACTCGACTTATCATCTCTTTTAATCTTCATCGACTATTCTGGACAATTCTTTGACCATGCAAAGCCCATAATGTAATTCTAAGTATTTGACCAGTGAGCCCACCACTGAAATATTAGAGAGACGCATAAGATAAATATTTACAAGTGCATTGGGCTCTGCCGCATAATCAACAAGAAGGAATACGACAGGTCAATCATATTCCCAAGTCTTATAAGGCATTAAGATTAGCCTTTTGAGGTAAATAATTTGAACTGTGGTAACCGTAACAGCGAAGTTCCAACGAAATTGAAAACTCATTAAAGTTTCTTAAAATTATAATATCGTGAATCAAGATTCTTAGAGAAGAATTGAAGTGTATCCCAGGTTGCAGAAACAAATGACTTGAAAGAAATGGAATGTGATTTGTGTATGAAGCAGCATATTGAACTACAAAATATATGCTGCCTCGTCTAATATCCAACTCTATGTCAACTTTGCCCCATCAAGTGAAGTGTGGTCTCTAACTTTTTACTCTTTCATGTCAAAACTCAACTAGCTACGTGTGGATCAAGCTCCTCCTCAGGTCTAATTTTCAGTAAATTGTGTCTCGCTGTCTCTATCCCGGTCAGTTTTTGTCTGTTTCTTGGATGATGAAAATGGAGCACAGCAGGATGAAATATCAATTCCAGCAACCTCCATGGCATTGCACACCCACTCAGGTACGTCGCCCTTTGGGAACTGCAAAAAAAGAAAGAAATGTTATACTCTGTGCCTTTGAAAATGCAAAATCCTAGTGCATACAAGCTATAACGGAATCAAGGCAAACACTATGTTACGAACGAAGCACCCAAATCTAAGCATTAGTTAGATGAGCCGCAAATAAACAGAAGTGATCAACTGGGAAAAAGTTTCAAGTTAACAGTAGAAAATCTCCTCACTACTGAAAGCATACAACTTCACATTTGGCATAGCTTAATTAACTAACAAACTGCAGTCCCTGGTCTTAACATTTTTTGGTAAACTCCTGGGAATCGCACTAGTGACACGAGCATAGGAGATTCTACATTACAGTAATCGGATACTTTTTTAAGAAGAAGCCAGATGTTAAGCATTATGGGGCGAACATCTCCCAGAAATGCCAATGAATTCACTGTTCCAACTGCATTTGCAGTAAACTTCTGCTGTAGATGTCAATGAACTACATAATTGTTTCCTGATGGTGTTAGGCGCTAAGCCTCATTTCAAGCTATACAAAAGATTTGAACATTACTTGAACAAAATACTTTAAGTACTTTGTAGTTTAAGCAAATAAGGCTAAAGTTCAAAAACCATACACAGTAATCCGTTATCTACTTTGCATACATGTGCTTCGATTTTCATCAAAATGCATACACGATGTTCACGGGTATGTTTCCAGCCACATAATTCCCTTAACTTTTTAGCATTTTGTTCTCATCAAAATGGAAGTATATTTCATTTAACTAGAATTTAACTTACTACAAATCAACCCCTAAACTATCTTTCAATGTAATTTAACCCTACAAATTTGAAGGGTTGAAGCCGAATCAGGGTGCAACTGGCACTTCCCGAGTGAGATTTCAGAGACAAGTTGAAATCTTGAAGCCAAACTACAGAACAATCAGACACCCAAATCGGCGTTCAGCAATAATAATATAGAAGTATTGAAGCGAGCACAGAGCGCAACAGGAGTTCCACTGGAAATAACTTTCAGTGTGATTTTCTTTAATTCCAGAGTTTCACACAGTTTGAGAAGTAGGTAGGCAATGTGGGTTCTGGGCAAAACACAGGTATAATTTTTGAAGTTTAACCAACAAATAAAAAATTCAACAAAATGAAACACGAAAATGCAACTAATATGACAATGGTAGCTAAAGATCAGAAGGCTTATCCGTGTGCTAGTGTGTCTTGTTTTTTTTGTCTCATACCTTGTTTCTTTTCTGGTGATGATGTCAGTTCAGTGAATTGCACCAAGACAAAAGCGATAAATGTGACAGTCAAATTGGGTTAAAATTCAGTTCATCCAGTAGTCAAACAGTCGACCCGAGATAGTTCCACGTACCCAAGCACAACCGGAATACCTCTAATGAACCCCCATCACCATCCAGGAGACAAACAATTTCACACCCTTTGGGTAGAAGTGTATTGTTCTAGTCAACCCTCCAAAGTCCAAAGTGAGATTTGGTCCTGAAAGTAACTTTTTGTTGGTTACAAATAGTGACAGAAGTCACCAATTCTCGGGGGCAATGCAGAAAACAATGCAGGTATTCTTACTACAGCACTTTACAGAAAGTAGAAGTAACACATCTTCAGATAACAAAATAATATAAAGAAAGAGAAGACCTACCATTTTCTTCAGGAATTCACAGACAAATCTGCAAGGAATTGAAAGAAACTATTCATCAAAAATGCAAACCAATCTAGGAAGTCCAGAGAAATTGATCATAAGGTAGCATGTTTGCATAAAATGATCCATGACCAAATAACCATTTCAATCAAGAAAAGAAACATGTTGAAACAATAACTCAACTGGCTAGGGAAAAATGTTAAATGAAAAACATACCCTGGAAACCTTCCCTCAATAATTGACGAGTGTAGATCTCTGCTTAGCTGCAGTATTCAGAATATTATATTTAGGATTATCAAAGAAAATATCAATTGAAAATTCGATAGCTACAAAGTTTCAGCTAAATACTTTTAACATGTAATACAAATTGTGATATGACAGAAGCTGAGATCCCATAGCATCCTTGGTGACAAGACAATGAATGTACGCCCTCGTGTAGTTTTTGCAAACCTGCAGTGATTCCAACAGAAGTAATTCTCAGCTATCGCCTAAACATGACTTTTGACTCAGCCGTAGTAAAATCTGAACATGGGCATACCATGCACTTGCATGTTGGATCCACAGGTCGTGTATCGTCAGCCATTGCTTGGTGCTTCAGCTTTAAAACACCCTGCAAAGAAAATTTGGCATCAGTAAAAAACCACACGCATGTAATCTTCTATTATAACCATGTTGCTTTCTGACGGTTACTACCATCTTTGTCGACATAAAATCATGTCATCATGTGTTCCTCATTAAATCTCAGGAACAATGCTCTTACTGGCTTCCTCAACTCATTTTGCTCAAGTACTGAAAACCATAAGAAATAGTTTATGTACCTAATACCAACTTTGGTGTTAGTATATTCACTTAATTGTCAGCATCTTCATACTGGTCCCTTCGAATAAAAGCGCAAGTGCAACAACCCACAGTCATGGAGTGGCCACAGCCTCACAGTACTCTTCAAATAGTTGGGTTGGACTAGTTTTATGCGTTAACATATACAAAGAGTGAGGAAGCACATTTAAAGGGACTTTTAATTAACTAGGTAAAGATCAGAAAATGGGATTTCTGACATTCAAATGGATTTATCCTGAAAAGACTATTTCACTAACTATTCAGGTAGTGCCTTAACCATAACATGATCAAAATTCGCCTACGGTTCGATTATTGTGTATGAATAGAATAAAATTGTCATGAAACGAAAAAGAAACTATGACCTCAGGAACAAGAGCCGTGCCAAATCTTGCAGTACGAGTAGGATAGACACAGTCGTACATGTCAGCTCCCAAAGCGCTGCAAACTACAATATCCAGTGGATAGCCCACGCCCTGGTGAAATTTAACAATGAATGACATAAGCACTTTATAGAGCTAGTGTACCAATTATTCTAAACTAAAATTTGGGTTGATTTATTTTGTAACTACTCTAACCATAACATATCGTGGTTTATCATCAGGCAATGAAGCAGTACATTGAGCAACTACACGCCAAAACGAATCTTTATCTTCGCCGCCTGCAAGACCACCAATAGCATAGCTGTCACAGAAGTAAATGTGGTCGTATCAATAGAGTGGCCATTTAACATATATTACAATGTCAATCAGAAGCAACATATGTCATCTACATCATTGTATTGGGTCATTCCAAGATTGGAGATCAGGATTCCGGAGTCCAAATTAAAGAAAATGATAACAATAGAAAGTTAGCAACATAGTCAGCATCAAATTTATTGCGACTTGTCTACCACTCTGATTCTTCTCTACCCCATCATGGCTGACTTTTACCACTATTCACTGGGTCACTTTGACCCGGTGATTTGGATAGCTAAATGATGCAACTTTTTGATAATTTTTTCATGATGTTGTAGAGTAAAAGTTGTTCTATAACATGGTGAAAAAATATAAAAAAATCGTACCGTTTTGCAATCCAAATCACCCGGTCAAAGTGATCCAGATACAAGCCAAAAAAGTCAAATGATGGGGAAGAGAAGAATCAGAGTGGTAGACTCTACGGCAGGATGACATAAAAATGATTCATCGTGCGAAATTCAATTGAGGCCTTGTTATGCAACAACTTCTCCTATGGTTATAGAAGAGTTAGTGACCTCCCACACCTGTTGCATACTTCCATAACACTGACTTAGAACTCTTTCTCAAGCAGTCAAGCTCTATGATTTTAAATAACAGTGAATGCTACCATAATGATACCAATAGTGGTGGCGGGTGTCTTGAGAAGCTGAAAATAGTGTTAGTAGTTGCCTTACGCAAAACCTTAAATTTTGCACATCTCTTAAACCAACTGTTTGCCTCCTAAAAGAACTATATACATATTATACACGAACTGTAAGAGCAAGTAGCATTCCTCTACAAAGATTAAGGAGCATGATGTGAATATAAAGGGAAAACGAGAGTTCAGCTGTGATTCTTATAGGTTGTTGGACACTGCAGAATCACATATTTTCGTCATTTCATTCTTTTAAACTTAGAACAGATTTTAACTATGCAAATAAAATACGATAAAGCCCTCTAATTGGCCAGGAAGTCTTGCTAGATGCGTATATGATTTGCATAACAAACCCAGCGCCAATCCAGATTTCTAGGGAGTAAACTCATTTCAATCTAACTTTTAGTTACTAGTGGAACGTTTCAGTAACTTCAAGTAGGACAATTAGAGATGAACAAAATATGAAGTTGTGACAACTCACGCCTGCGCTCGCACGCACGCACATAAGAAAAAGATGACAAGAAGTATAATTATGCAGCCTTTTATAACAATCACCAGAACTGTTTCCAAATAAAACAGTGAGAATGGCATAATTGTATGTGAAGATCAATCAACAGAAGAGGCTAAGGAATTGAGAACTACCCAGGTAAGTTTCGATCCACCAAACCTCTGACACATATATCCCTAAAAGAGACAAACGCTTCAATTAGGAAAAACTATATAATACATGACTAAAAAGCTGGCAAACATCGTAGCCATAGTAAAGAGCACCTTAATACAGGATCCAGACCACCTTGTACGATGCCAAATAAATTCTGCTCATTCGGCCTCTTGTGAGCTGTAAAAAGAGAATAAACAAACATCTCTTTCATAATGATCCATAAAAACAGAATCATAAATTAAGCACTAAAGAAATCAGGGAGTATAAACTTTACAACCAGCAACATAACAAGGCGAAAATGCATCAGTGATATCCCTATTTTGAGCTCCGTCTTAGTTTTAAACACACATTTTCAACTGTTCAACAATTGAAAAGAGTAGTTTGATATTTAAAAAAAAAATGAGTTTACATTTTACAAACCACACTACTAATGTTACAAGGATCAAATTAAAATAAATTAATTCTCTAGAAAAAAAGGACAAGAGGAAGAAGTAGCGGACAAGAAGAAGAAGGAGAACAACAGAGAATTCTCTTCATCTCCATCCTCATGTTTTCTTCTTCAAATCACCCACCACCACCCAAATTGAAACCCAAGAATTCAAGCTCCAGAAGCAGCCAGCCCCTCCATTGCAACGCTCCCTCGCTCTGCCTCGTGTTCTGGTTCTGTTTGTTGCAGGTGGTTCAATTTGGATCGAATCTGATGGTTTGGATTCCCGGTGGTTTTTTATTATTCTATTCGTTTTTCAACTGGCGTTCATGTGGGTTGAATATAATTTCGGTTTTATTGTGGTTGTTGTTTGGTTTGAGATGGTGGTTGCCACTTACAATTGCCTTCACGCTAAATTTGGGTTTGGATGGTCAGGTATATGGTTGGTGACGGTCCTAGTGGTTTTGTTGCTTTTGGTGGTGGTTGTGGAAGTGGTGTGGCTGTCTGGGTTTGCTGGTAGCAATGGAGGGTTGTCGTGGCGGTGATGGTGGTGATGTTCTTGGGTGTTCACGATTTTACTGAATGAACAAGTTTGACCCTAAATAAAGGATACTAGCAAATGTGTAATTTTTAAGTCAGGAGCAACTAATATGTATTAAAGGGTACAGTAGTTTTTCACCTAAATGTGTTCACTTATATGGACGAAAGTCAACGGTGGTTACTTGATTTGAAGAATTGAGAATTCTGGTATCGCGTACGCTGCAACTGAAAATGTGAGTACCAAACTAGGACAGAGCTCAAAATATAGGCACTGCTAGCATTATTGCCACGTAAGTAAGGAGTGAAACTCGCTTAAAGGGAAAGGTAAAATTGTTGGGTTTTTTATTATTAATTGATTCAAACGATAGATTGGTCAAAGAAGGATTTATTGTTTTTTGGAAACATTGAATTACTTTGGCAACAAGTAATTCACATGTATTCTTGGTAGTGTCCTTATTGGATTAGGAAACAATTCCTTGTTTGTCTCGGATTAATTGTGGTAGTTACTTTGGCTCCAAGTCTTGTAGTAGTATATATAGGAACATGTATTGGTGTTATTTGCAGCAATACACACGGTTGAAATTGTGAGCCTTTGTTAGTGTGTGTGAGACACAATTGAGTGCTCTTGGGTGCGTGTGTGTTGTTTTGGGTGGCCGCCGTGGTCGTTGTGGCCACGGCGTGCATTGTAATCGGGTTTCTCTCATCAATAAATTGGTTTGGTTTGGCCGTGGATTAGCTAGTCTCAAAACTAGTGAACCACGTAATTGTTGTGTTCTTGATCTTACTCTTGTTGGTTCTTGCTTTCTCCTGTCTCTCACGTATTGGGAATCCTAACAAAAATGACCACAAACCAACATATGACATTATCCGTATATGATCGTTATCAGAAACAAAACCATACAAAAAGCATCAGGTAACTATGGGTCTAAAGACCAGACACGCACTATGTAAACCTAGCAGACATAAACAAATCTTCTATGAATCCATATATTGACTTCCATGCTGAAGTTTCTAATAAAAGATAATGCATCCTGGTGCCACAACCAGCAACACTGGATGTTCATGTAAACATTTGACGTATTATGGATATATAGGTGAGAATTTTGTGACAGTTGATATTAATTAATATGTTTACCTGCAATGCACCTGTCTATCCAGCGAAGGGTGCGATACATAGCCTCTTCGATTCTTGGACCAGTAATGGTAGTCTTGACGACATCATCGAGAGCCATGATAATATCTGCTCCAATTCTATTCTGCAGAATACATATAAAAACATGAGAATGGAAGAGAAAGAGGCACACGTCTGAACAAAATTTGGAGCAGCTATACAGTACTAGGACGGGTGAAACCCGGGTATTGAAATTAGCACTACTCTTAAAGTGAGGAAAAACAAAAAAGTGGCCCGAATCCAATTGAATGTGCTACAGAAGTCTAATGAAAAACTTTTGATCTGTGGCTCAGAGCATCATATACAATAACTAGGGGATTTCAGAGGTATCTCCAAGGCATTATTAAGGAATTCAGCCTTGCGTCGAAACTCCAAATATCAAGAAAACACTTTTAACCAGATTCAAGTACAGCATTTAGATGGCTTTCCAGGAGGTGGGTCAAATATAACCCAGAAGTAGTAGAAGTGTAGAACATATATTCTGCCTGCTACTTTTGTCTTACCATCCCATTGGTTCTATCTCGATTCAGATAATTTTAACCCATAGATAACAGTGTTAAATACACAATTTGAATTTTTTCTCAACGATGCAACTCTTTTCTAAACAATGCCTCCAAATATAATCCTGCTCTAGAAAGGTGAAGGGAAACTATCAGGAAGGGGTGTATACGAAAAACTTTGAAACGACAAACAAATAAAAATATCTCAACAAATCCGAAGTAGTTTTCAAACACTATGACCAATTCACCAAAGCTATTCCGCACTTCCTTGCAACACGAAACCCCCCAAATTGTACTGTGTTTGGAAACAACAATTGTTGTATGGAGCTTTTACTTTCTCGTCAAAATTTCCATGATTATTTTCCTAACAAAGCTTTTCTAAAGATTTTTTAGCTCGTCAGATCTGAACCCCCACCTTGAAGAGGCAAGATTGGGACGTCAATCTGCTAGATGGCATTTATGCTATGGTCCAACCTCAAAAGGTTGATATGTTTGGCAACTCTCCAATTTCCTATCAAACAAAGATGCATAGCGAACAAGGAAAGGTAGTAAGTTGACATGCAAGCCCAAGTGTCCTCAACAAGTATCAATCATTCATATTACTCTAAATTAATCAACAAACAACGGAGATCATATTAACTCCAGCTGATTGTTCAATAAATAAGAATTCAGGAATGAAGGTCAAAGGAATTATTACATTGGCATTCATTGTGTGGTGTATAAAATTGAATAGATGTATGTACCAGATAAGTACGGTGAATCAAATTATTCAAAAAGCTGAAGACAGAGTTTATAACTTTTGCAACGCAATTTTGTTTTCCAGTAACTGCAAAGGTATTAGATTCGTCATTGGATCAAGCAAAGCTGTTGCAGATATTCGATAACATTTTCTTGTATAAGTTAAGCCATAAAATGTGCCCACTAAGAGAGAACGAGAAACTCCCAGAAATCAATTTCTAAAGTTAAAACACAAACCATGATAACATTTTGAGAAATGAGACATGCAAATGAAAATAGCAGAACTGTCCTGAAGAAAACACGCACACACGCTATATATAAAAAGTACTGACTTGGATCTGAATTGATTCCTCGGGTGTTAAGAGCATGGGCTTCCCATCAACTGGTGACTGCACAACAAGATGAGCCATCAGTTATGAGCAGCAACAATTTAACAGAGGCACAACATATGGAAGTTGTGACGCTATCAGACAACATCAATGACTGTCATCAACTTATAGTCACAGGGTAAAACGAAGGCTAGAAAAGTTCCAGGACCTTAAATAATCAACTGTTTTCTGAGGATAGTAGGTGGTGCCTGTTATTGCTATTATATCATTCAATACATTCAATGACTGCGTTGTCTGCTACTCCCAGTCTGTACAAATTATTCAATAAAAGTTAAGCATTCCTTACATCCAGTCAAATTCATGTTCATGACATACACTTCTGAAGGCTTAATACTAGCTAACCATTTCTCTAACTTATTATCAAGTTTAGTATACATTTACTTTTCAAGTGTAGTTATCTTCTTAGTAGATGGGGAGTGTCGAACTCAAAACCTAATTTTAGGATGTAGTACACTATCACTCGAGCTGACAGCCAATGTACCCCCAGTATCTTCCTTTTGTTACACTAAACAACACACGGTACACACCAACAGACAGCCCCAGCTAAACCTTGCCAATTGAGCTTTAATTTGATCATTTTGCAGGAAATTGTACTTTTTACCATTTTCCATCCTTGGATTATTCTATTTTCACTGGATTACAAGTTGGCCAAACAAGCATCTCTCGTATTTCAGGCAATTCTCCTTTCCAGAGTATTGATCCACGACATTTTGGTTTCAATACAGCTTCTTCCAACAAAGCACTTCACTGTAAGGTTCTTGCTCATCCTGGTTCTATTAAGAAAAACAAGTTGGTTCGTCAGCCACCAAGCTTGTACACTTGTTCCAATATCACCAAGCTCATGCAGTGCTCAGTTTTCTAGTGGCACCTGCACTTTCTAGTTAAAACTGTTAAGTTGAATTTTACAGATCACATCAAAGCGGAGTGTCATGTTGGATAATAGTGTCTTGGTCCTGACATGAACACGGCACATAACAGGCAGTTTCTTTGGAGGCATTCATAGCATGATCATCAGACTGGTTACTCTGCCTCTGTCTTGCCTTGCTGTTTGAACTCTAGTTTTATTCAGATTACCTATCAAGCTATCGGTATGAGTTCTTTCTATGTTCTCCTTAAATTGTAGATTTGACTATGCAACCATTCTTGGCGCTGCTGCGTGTTTGTTTTCCAACTTTTCCGACTACGAATAGTCACTGCATTTGCCAAGTTACATCTCCATTTTCTCGTTCTTCCCACGATTCTTCTAACAGCTTTCCCATTTTCTCCTCAATTGTAACACACACTGACAACATTTACCCTTAACTCATTGACTCTCAGCATTCACTTCTCTGAAATCCTCATCAAGTATTTAAGGTGTATAGATGGGAGTTATCATGGATGTGTGTGCATGTGACGACCATACAGTTAACTACAAACAATTGCAAGTAATAGCACATGACGAATTGAGATGATAGGGGAAAGGACATGGGCTGACATTGACTAAATGTTCAGTGTGTCAGAAAGTGTGGAACTAGACAAGTTCTGCCAACTCTCAAACTGATTGCCCAAGCAGTTGTGGATAAATACACTTAGCTATATCTTCTCTGTCAGTAACACAAAATTTTAACAACGCGAATCAGTAACATATAAACTGAATCATACAGATGTATCTATCACTCAAGTTCAAGGTGCGAATAAAGAAATACTTATTCAATAGGGGAATGAAGAATCAGTGCACTTTTTGCTAGCATACAAGTTCACCGACGTTAGTATTGTAGATTGTTTAGTTATCAGTTTAACTCGAAGAACAGTACCTGAAATGTGACACCTTTCTCTGTAATGTCAGCCAAATGCAATAGCGATACCTGAATCCAAATGAAAAATTATCATGAATAGTGTCATTGATTCACGCTACTCAAACCTAGTACAAGATTTTTTTTACCCGAGAACTACTATTAACCATCATAACAACATTTTTTTTGACAAAGCACTCACAAATAGCACTTCATAGTTCGATAACTCATAAGAAAATCATACAATGTAAAACTTCCGTCATTTCAACTACTCAGACTGCTTTAAGAAAATGTCTCGAAATATCTTCATTAATGTTACTTTCTTTGCCACAGTACAAAGAAACGCTATCACAGAAAAAGATGTTGATACCCTATAGACTATAGAGCTGTCAAATGGACCGGAGGACCACCGACCTGGCCTGGGCCGTTTGAAGGGTGAACCGGCCGGCCCGAGACAGAGGTTGTCCTGAACCGGCCCAGGAGCGTAGGGTTGTCCTGGGACGGAAGTTGTCCTGGTCCGGGCTGGTCCCGGATATGGGGGGCTGAAGGACTGGACCAGCCCAACAGAAGCCCAGGACGGGCCCAGGAGGCCAAGACCGCCTAATTTGTTAAAAAAAACTATAATGTAAATATACATATATATATAAATGTATAAATCCAAATCAAAATATAGTACTTTAAGTATACAAGTACATATATATATATATTAAAATTATTAAAACCATGGGCTAGGACCGACCCGCCCTGAACCGGCGCACCCATAGTGGTCCGGTCCGTGGGCTGGGCTGGGCCAGTCCCAGGATTGCGAATCTCTGGCCCGTCTCATTCCAGGACCTGACCAGGACCAACTGTCCTCCCTCAGCCGGGCCGGACCGTTTGACAGCTCCGATACCCTAATGTCTTGCTCTTGTACTACCCTTCCTACCTACTTTTACCTCCCAAGTCCCAACATTTCTAACCCTATATCTCTCCTCTCAAAAAGTGGAAAAGAAAAAAAAAAGTAAGAAAGTTATCTAAAAAGTCTATAACAGAGGCGTGTAGGCTGAAATTTATGAAAAATTAATGAACCCTGGAGTTGACAATTATCAGTTTTCTTTTCTGTTTACTCCTCATTTGTTTGGTCAAAAATCCTGACATAGATTCTGTTTCACCTATACTCCAGTTAGGGATATGATAGATATGAAGCAATTTCAGCTTATACATGCCCGAGAACAAGTACATAAAATTCATTTTCTAAACTAGGAAATAAGAATGCTACATTGCTACTCCATAACCATGGTGTTTCTAAGAAGCAGGAAAGAAAAACCTCTAAAACAAGGAACCACATTGACAATAAAAATAACAATGAAATGTATAACAATAAGCTCTCATAATCAATGTAATACAAGTTGCCCAACCATTTGAAAACCGCCAGAATCAGTAAGCAAAGCCCTTGGCCAGTTCATAAATTTGTGGAGGCCCCCCAAATCATCAATCAGTTCAGAAGTAGGTCGAAGTGCCAAGTGATAAGTATTTCCAAGAATGATTTGACAACCAATTTCCTCAAGCTGGCTAGTTGTCAAACCTTTAATTGTCCCTGTAACCACAAGAACCCACTTTATATTGTCAATGGCCCAGAATGCTGAAAATAAAATAAGGCGTCGAAGTTAAGTCGAGCATTTTTAGATACTTAATTTCACATATGATATCAATTGAATAACTCAAATTTCTCTTTTTGCCATTTTCCTTACATATAATCATACAGGCAACTTTGGATCTCTGATTAACCGAGAACGAATTGAAGAATGTACAACCTCAACTCATGAAGACATAATCCAAAGCTTGCACACCAAATCCCAACCACTCCAAAAGGCATAGTTACCAGATGTACCAAACTAAGACACCTAAATCAGCATTTATATAAACCTGTGGGTCTTGTAGAATCTTAGTACTATTTTGATAGGTTATACATGCATAGCTTACATTATTTCAGTTTACGCAGAGATTTCTGTCCAGAGCACTAAGAGCTGGTTCTACAAGTGTCACTCGAGGGGCATAACTTTTCAGTTGGGTGAGAACTAAGGAGAACAAGGTTTTAACTGCATTATAACAATGTGTACTGGGACCTCTAAGACCAAACTATTTGACATGTCAATGAAGTGTATCACCCCTGCTTCCATGTTCGTAACACATTGCCTATATAAACCAATCTAGAACAATGGTAAGAACTTCAACGTAATTAAGTGTAAGAATTCATGGGGTTCCACCTCAAAACCAACTGAGGGGAGTAGCCCAGGACACTTATTAATCTTTTTTCTTGTTCTTGAATGTCTGATGTGGGACTTTTAAACAAAAAGGCTTCTTGGTTGGGGGATCATCCGTCTGGATATTTCTCATTGCTGAGGTAGAAACTGAACAGAGCTTAAAGCTCAGTTAACATTTATGAATAGGCAGAAGAACTCTTTGTTCTATCAAAAGAAGCCTCAGATTTTCTGTGTGAACACAAGGATCCAACTTCGTATATAAATTCAAGATTGAACATAGCGTCAAACTGTTGAGGAGTAGGCAAGAAACAGCAGAGAGGAGGTTCATGTGGATCCTCACAGGGGGAGTTAAGAGGAGAGAAGAATATTGGAGAAAGGAGCTTTAGATTACTTTGCACCTTGTTATACATTTCTCCGGTATTCTATTGCTCTAATAGAATAGAACTGGTATTCAATAAAGACTTCACAGATTATGGGCTTTGGCCTACAAGTATTCCACTTGAAGAAGAAAACTTGACTTTTGTGCAATTCTTGCTTTAATGCTAAGATTTGTAGTTTCTACATGCTAGATTTCAAGTTTTTTCACCTGAGAAATAATAATAGCACGTGCTTTTGTTCAAGATATAATCACATGTCTTAACAAAACTATTGGTCACACCCAACTGATCCCAACTAGGCTCAGGCAAACTGCTTGAATGAATTATGCAAAGTATCTGAAGTGATCGGGGTACAGCCAGCGAATTACTCAGTTGACAAACTTCATAGACTAGAACATAGGTCCTCACTTCTATATTTCCGAGAAATAAGAGCCCAAAAAAGCATTCACACCTTAATTGAATGTCCAAGAAAAAGGTGCTTAATATGTGAACATTGACCAGATAAGAGTACGAGTTTGAATATATCTGGAGATACGGATCCAAATGCATCATTATTATCTTAATAAATTCCAACCAGTTGCAATGGGAATGTGTGCGACTCAACATAGAATATTAAAATCCCAACTGCTTTTCCAGTCGCAAAATCTCTAATAATCTGACTAATATTTGATGCAATGATAAAAGGATGTAAATTATCCTTTAATTCAATGAATCGGTGAGATATAGCATCTTCAACTAACCCAAATAATATAGCATAAAGATGGTCATTACGACGCTAGCCATGACAATGAAACATGGATATAAAAACAGAAGAGAACTTTTGCTCCGTCATTTTTTTTATAGTTAAAGAGATTGTTAATCAACGATAAAAAGTAATTACAACTTCATTCAAATGAGCATATGGTGTTTAGGTCGTCCAAGTGAGAATGATGCCAGAACAGGATGAAAAAGTGCAATTTCATGTCATAAAGAAAATATTATTGTTGTAATGTGATACAGATTTTTTTTGGTTACATCATAAAACTGAAAATAGATAAAAAGCTAACCTTGTGTCCCAACAGGCATAAAAAGAGGTGTCTGGCAAACAAAGTGAGGTAGTGTAAGTCGTGCTGCCCTAGCACGATTGAATCTCCCAAGAATCTGGAGTGGAGAACAAAATAACAATCCCATTAGTAAACTCGAAAGTAATTAGCAGCCTTCCTGAAGTTGAGAAGGTGATAAATATACATCCTTTATCAAACGCGTTTGTACATAATGGCATTCCTAAAGTTTATCTTCTAACTTCACATGTGGTCGGGTTTTTATCGGTCTTATTTTAGTTATCACTTATCAGTCTATCAAATAAAAGACTAGCTCAGTTCACACCAGAAAGGGTAACTGGACCAGCACCAGTGAAATTACACCCAATTCAAAAGCAATGTGATTCTACAAACATGTGAAGTATTTCTGCTTACAAATAAGTATAACCATTCAAACAGCATTTTACCCAGAACTTTTTCTCTAAGCCTTTCGCTCCAAACATTCATGAAAATCAGAATTACGTTCCACATGAAGATGGGTTTTTCTTAATGGGTCTGAATAATCAAATCCCATGAAACCAACCCAACTAGATAACAGAGTATTTTTTTGCATCCTCCTCAGAGATTGTGAGGAGAGAAAACCCCACTTCAAACAGAACAAGAAAAAAAGGGTGAATGCACCAAACAATGTTGAACAAAACTGAAACTCCTCTAACCTCAAAGCGAAGAGCCATTAAGGAGTTGTTGTTGCTCCAACTTTTGTGGAGAAGACGCAGAGATAGGGTTATACAGTCCGCTTGCGGCGCCGGCGGCTAAGCTGGACAGGGGCTTTTTGGTGCTCTCTGCTGCTGCTAAAAGTGGACTCCTAACGAGGGGACAAAGGTCAATATTCCAAGGCAGACGGTCAAATTCATACCCAATTTATATGTGTGCGTGGAGCCGAACCTTTGCGAACGTATTTATTGGATCATTCTACCTACTAATATGACAAAATCTATGAAATTCCTTTTTGTACATTTGTAATGTTCCTTTTTTGTACTAGTATACACAAGTTACTTCGTAGTCTTTGTCGACGATTTGACTTTTTCATTAGTAGCGGTGTCATTTTAATTCGGTGATTCAAGTTATGGGCATGTCGACCAAGCTCTTCTAGTCAAGGCACCACCTCACTTTAGCCCTCCCAACCCCCATTTTCTCATTATTCACCTCTCCACCAAGACATTCTTGCCAAGGTTAGAGTTGCCCCAAGGCAATGGGTTGGGCAATTCTAACCTCTTGCCTTGCCTTCTAGCCCCAATGCCACATAGACAATCAACCCCCTTTTCACCCTCAAATACTAGTTTTTTCACAAATACTAGTTTTGCTCCATTGAAAAATAATTTGCAAAAAACACTGAAAAAAAACTGTTTAAAAATTTGTTTGAAAAATTTGGAAAAAACTGCTTTGAAAAAAAGTTTGCAAAAGTTGAAAACAAACTGTTTCATATAACAGTTTGCAAAAATAATTTTCAAAATCTGTTTTTAAAAACTGTTTTCAAAAAAATGTTTTTAAAACTGTTTTTGAAAACAGTTTCCAAAAAATGTTTTTAAAATCTGTTATCAAAACTGTTTTCAGAAACTGTTTTCAAAAAACTGTTTTTAAAAACAGTTAAAAAACAGTTTCAGAAAATATAACGGAAACTGGAAAAAAATACAATTTCTAACAGTGCAAAAAACTGTGAAAAAAAAACAGTTTGAAAACAGTTTATATAAAACTGAAAAAAAAAAGTTAGTTAAAAACTGGACGAAAAAACAATTTCAAGACCGCAAAAAACGTCCTCACAAACTGGGAAAAAATATTTCAGAATAAGTTCGCCAAAATGAAAAGAAAAAACAGTTTTGAAACTGTTTGTAAATAATTGTTGGAGAACTGTTTTTGCAAACAAAGCAAAAAATAAAATAAAATAACCTTTGCATTGCACAACTATTTATAATAATATTTTTTGAGGGGTAAAATTTAAATTTATATTAATATAAGCACAAATTGTAATACAAAAATATATATTTTAAATATATTTTACACTTATTATAGTAATTAAAACATACTATTTCCATTACAAAAGTAAAAGTATTACTAAAACACAAAATACAGTATTTTTTAATAGTGAACAGTGTCTTGCCTCTCACCCTGCCCCAGACGGGTGGAAACAGATTTCAAAAAGCAGTGAACAGTGTCTTGCCCCAGAGCCCCTTGCATTCTGCCCTGGTGCCTCAACGGGTGACCATGCCCTAAGAAGCAATGTAATTTTTAGAGGTCTCAAATTTTTTGATAAACTTTTTACGGAGTTGTAAATTATTTTTTACTATACAACACTATGAAAAATTATTAAAAACTATCAAAGTGACCCAATGAATAGTGATAATAGTTAAAACGATGAGAATAGTGATAAAAGTCAAAACGATGAGAAGATTTCTTCTTCTTTGATAGAAGCATGCTTATTTTTATTTTATTTTTTGGGAAGAAACATGTTTATTAATTAAGCATAAAACTAATTCACTACAATTGTAGTAAGGATTGAAAAGTTAGCGAGTCGGGATATGAGTGAAAATAGAAATTACCTGCATAGTTGTCGTTGAGACAACATTTAGCAAAGGAATAAATGACAATTTTCTCCCCTTGAGTTTGTATTAAATATCAATCTTCATGTTGCTTGGATAGAGGTGGAACACTAACGGAGAGGCAAAAAGACATATTTACCCTAAAATTGAAGAAAAAATGACACAATATAAATACTATTTTTTTCTCTTCCCTATTATTCTTCAATAGCTAACTCTCTCTCTCTATCTATGTCCCTCTCCCACTTACTTCAACCCTAGCGCCACCTCTTCTTCCTCATTCTAACCACCGTTCCTTTCTTCCTCCCTCTTTACCCTATGTGGTGGTTCTCTTCCTAGATCCTCTGCTGCAAAATCTGGCTCATACAGGACCTGCAACTCAAGTACTCTTGTTAGGACCCGCAAAACAAACTAACAACGACAACAAAAAAAAATTGATCATCCTCCGGGGATGAGGTCACTCTCGAGATTGGTCTTGGTTCTCACTAATCTCTAGCAAGCTGCTTCGATTTGATGGTTCGATGCCCCAGATTGCTCAGATCCCAGATCAAATTGAGGGTTTGAAACCCCAAATCCGTTCTCTAATATGTCTGTCTCTGACTCCTTCGATCTAGACTGGGTTTCGTTCATATGGTTGTGTTTGGAGGCGGAGATGCTATCATCTTCTTCTCTTTACACTCCATTGTTTGATGTGCATATGGGATTTTGTTCATATGGGTTCTGTTTGCATATGTTGTTTGATGCGTGTTCATCGTTGAAGCCCCTTCTTCTTTGTCCTTCTACCGTTGAAGGCCCTTGTGCTGTTTCCCTTCGATTTGTGTTGGACAGTAGATGTTTAGGTAAATTATTGGGCACTACGATTTACGGTCCTGAATCGGGAATGGTCTAACAGTGAATCAAGGCTTTCATTTGTTTGTGACTCTTGATTTTCCCCCTTTCTTAGGAAATGATGAATTTGATCGGTTGAATTTAGGTGTTGTGAAATTGCGACTTTCTTGGAGGGACAATTAGTTTTGCAACCATGGTAGGTGAAATCTTCTCTGACTCGTTTCAATTAAAGATCTGAGCCTCTTGTTAAGATTTGTTATTTGTTGTTAGTTTGTTTGTTTTGTTTTTGTTTTTGTTGTTGTTGTTGTATTGGTGTTGTTGCTGCTGATGGTAGTGGTGGTGGTGTTTCAAGAACATCAAGAACATGAACAAAATAAGTACAAATAAAATAGGGGTAAAATGGTCATAAAATATAAATTGTACCATTCACTAACATAAGGGTGGTGTTCGTCCAACGTCCATCCAATGACAGGGGATTTTTTATCTCTGATGGGGAGGGGGTAATGGTCTTTATCCAAAAAACATTGGGAATTGGTATTTATTCCAAACTCAATGGGTGGAAATTGTCTTTTACCCTTAGCAAAAAGATGGGCTGAAGTGTCGCAATCTCGTCTAACAAAATATACAAATGTATTCGCTCGCACTCTCATTCATGATCTTTTAAGTACAACTCACGGAGTATGCATCCCCATTAATTGAACGAGTGCCTCAGTATTGCGATTGTTAAACCAAAAACAGAGAGTTTGATTCTATCCCCAATTCCAGGATCAGTGACTGATCTAAGAGAGACAGATTTTCCTTGAAGGAGAATACTTCTGCCATGATGGAATTCTCAACAAAAAAAAAATTGTGCGTGCCATCGGTAATACCCCGTCTAATTACTAAGGGTAAAATAGTAATTTGTGAGATAAATAATAATTGAGTTGTGAAAAAATAAAATTGGGTAAATTATCGCGTTTCTTGTTGAAAATTTGGGTGAGATTATAGAAAAAATATGTTAGGTTAATATTCATAGTTAGTTGTGTGTGTTTCTCTATTTTATCGTGACTGCATATGCGACCACCGCGAGATGTTGTACGGGTGTTACACCCAACCACCTACACTTTGGTGTGCCCAACCACACCCTAAAATTTCACAAGACTTCGTCTTGCTGATGACTTCTTCTTCTTCGGCAAGATTTTTGTCGACGCCACCGACTCCACCTCTTCTTCTTCACCGATTCCTCCTCCCTATAAAGCAATCCCTCTTCTTTGTGCAGAGCATCCAGCAGCCACAAACAGCCACCATAATCATTATCTCCACCGCCACCATCATCATTATCAACATCATCTTCCTCACCTCCGACGAAACTGCCTGCGAAACCACCACCTCCATCTTCACTCTCTGCTCTTCTTCTCCGACTCCCTCTCTCTCTCTCTCTGTCATGTCCTTTCAAGCCAAGAGAAACAACAGCAGCAGCTAGCGGTGACAACCCAGCCACCACCACCGCCGCTGCCACCATTGGGAACACCCACCCCGAGACACCATCATCTCCTTTCCCTCTCTGTTTCTCTCTCACTCCCCTCTAAGTAACGACCTGAAATAAGAAAGAATAGGGAGAAAGAAGCAGCAACCCAGCTGCAGAAAATAGAGCACGACCATCACCATCACCGACCTCCATTCTTGCCGGCGAAGAGCTCCACGCGAATGGAAACAGAGCCCCCACCACCTAGAAACCATCCTAATCCGTTCCTAGAGACTCGACTAAGCCAGCAGAAAGCTCATCCGGACCCATAACCACCTCAGTCGCCGGAATTGAGAACCACCACCGTGGTCATCGAAGGGGAACTCGACCCGGACCGTTTCTCAACCGTTTCTTGCGCTTTTTGGTTCAGTATGCTCTAATCTTCACCGTGAGCTGATTTAGATTGTCAAAATCATGTATTGATGCTTGAATTCATGTTTAGATTGATCAAATTAGAAGTTCATACTTAGGGGGAGGTAGTTGTCTTTTTCAAAAACTACTTTAGTTAAAGAGAAGAGGTATTTGTTGCCTTTTAGCATAACTTGGGGGTTCCTCTTGACATTTAACCATCTGAACATATATAAAAATAAGGCAATAAAAACAAAAAAATGAAAAACTATATATTTTTGGGTTTAAATTAATATTTACAAATTCCAGTTATCCTTATAATTGAATAGAAGTGAGTTAAATATTTACATAATATGGGTGAAAATATTTGTTAGTTAAATTGAATTTATTTTCTTGAAAATAATCAAGTTATAAGTATAACTTACAATTATTTCTCTCCGATTTGTCTTAAATTAGTTGGCTACTAAGAAGTATCTTAAAATTTAATTTAACGGTATTATCATTTGATAGCAAACATTTATTAGTAACTAGAAAAATTTCTCCCAGCTTAAATATTTATGACCGTTTTATTAAAAAAATGTTATAAATAGTTTCCATACTTAGTTTCTAAAAAAGGTTATAATAAATGGTCATTTTAATAAAATTATTCTTTAAAGTGTTTCTTGGTTACTTAAAATAATAATATATGTGGTCAATAAATTAGTATTTAGTAAATAGCAAAGTTATTGAATTGAAGTTGTGGGCTCTTACACAATAATTTTATTAGAATTGGAAATATTTTTAGGAATAAAATAAAAGTGTTGCTTGTGGGGATTGAGTTACTTCAAATGAGGTGCGTTAGACTTATAACAATTCATATTGCATACTTGTATGGGCAAACTCGTAATTGAATAAGGGAATGTAATTTGTAGGTGACGAATTCGTAGACGAGGGCTACATGTTCTTCTAGGAGACTCTACGTGCAATTTGCTGAGGATCAATGTGAGTATACATGCCAAGCCTTGCGTGCTAGCCTTCTTCGTGTCATAAAACGACTTTATTGATTGTCTCAAAAGGCATTTTGTAATATACATGTTTTACTTGAGTTTTGTTCGTATTTTGAAATGACTGCTTTGAAATTGTCACAAGATAAATAACAATCCATAATAACTTAAAGTGGAAAGAGTTGTGCGGGGAACGTCATTTGAATTATTATCATTTGGTTTGGTGGCTGATGGCTCGGCCACTCAACCCATTGATATTTAGCCCAGTTGCAATTTTCCCCGATTTGGCTCATTGTACTCACTCCTTCTGGGCACAAAGACCCTGTTAGGGGGTGTCGACACTTAAGGTCTTGGAAGCGGGTTTGGGATATAATTGTGTAGTGATTGGATTTTCCCCGTTCAACTCAAGACTAAAATGGACTTTCTGGTGTGGAAATTTATTGCTGAGAAACTGGATCTTTTTATTTCAATGGAAATTTCAGATTTGGATTACTGGACTTGAATGGAAACTCTCAGATGAGGATATTGGAAATGGACTGAATTCTGGTTACTGGAAATTTCTGAAAAATGTGACGGAAACTTCAGAATATTATATTCAACTGTCTTTTTTACTTCCGCTGTGACTGTTATTATTTACTGTTTTATTTGAATTATCTCTCTTCCGTGTTTGACATGCTTGGGTGTTGCTCACACAGTATTTCATGCTGGCTTTTAAAAAACTGCGGTTCTTATTTTCCTTCCCACCGCAGGTCTAGGAGATGGGGACTACGAAGTAGATGGGTACAAGACTCACATGGCTTGATAATGTCAAAAGAGATCATATAGTATGCTAGTATATGTGTAATATAGTAGTACGTAATGACGTATGTAAGAAACAACGTGTAATTTTAAATAGTATTGTAATATATCTGGATGTTATGCTTTCGATTTTCGTCGCTACTTTTAGCATCGCCCTCCCGGTCTCGTCCGAATCGGATAAGGGGGTTGTTGCACCATCGCCTGAAGAATATTACGGTGAAGATCTCTAACCACCGCCCCACCAACTATAGTCTTCGAGATCGATCAATTAGCACATCAAATTTATCTTTACTAAATATTTTTCCTAAATTAATAAGTCCAGTTTGGAAAAATTATAATCCAAATGTACACTTGTGAAGCCAGACTAAACTTATAAACTACTCATGATTCGTTTCGATGTTGAAACAATTAATTTTCTTTTCTTAAACAAAACAAGTTAGTTGAAATATCCAACAGATAACTATGGATTTTAAAATTGGAAATACAAAATAATTTATTAAGACGCGAGTAACACTTGAACACTCAATTGAATGATTGTTGAATTTTAAATTTCAGCTCATGCATTCTGTACATAATTGGAATGTGTAGCTTTTTGACACGTAATATTTTAATCAGACAAATTGAATTTTAAACGGTTTGCCAATATTGGGTCATAACAAAGCCCACTTAGCTTGAGAGGGGCATTTTGTAAGTGTAACCTATCAAGAAGTACGAATAGTTCCCCATTTCGGACGATTTGGCGTGAGATTTCAACGTGCATGCATGCTATATAGTGGGCCATTACTCAATGGCCGCACAACCCTCCACATAGGCTTTTTATATCTCGTTATTAGGGAACGTCGAAAGAGACATCATATTGACTCAAATGACGCATTTCAATCATTATAGTTTGGTTTCTGAGCGGGATCCAAACCATCCAACACATTAGCATGTAGATACATAATATACGATGGTTAAAATCTAAATAATTGAAAATAAATTAAACAAGCTATCCAGACAGAATTATCACCATGTAGGGTCCTAGTTATGAAACTACTCACACATTGTTATTCATATGCACAAAAGAGTGTTCATGTTCATCAAAGATAAGATAGAAAAAGATTGAGATATTCAAACTCGTGAGGAATCGTATGGACTCAAATGGTGTATTTCAATCCCTATAGTTTGGTCTGTGTACGTGTTTCAAACCATTCAACGCAGTATGCATGTACATACACTATAGATGATGGTTGAAAACTCATGAATTAAAATAAACTAAACAAGATATCCAAATCGAGTCACGACCATGTAGGGTCCTAGTTATGAAACTACTCACTCAGAGAAATACATGAACACACAAGAGCGTTAATGTTCATCATAGAGAAGAGAGGAAAATCTTGAGATATTTTAAGATGTATTCAATGATTTACCTTCTTGCTCATTGCCTCAGACGTGAGTGTCCCAAGACAAAAGTTTATTTGTAGTATCATATTCATCCTTATGTGTCTGGGCACGAAATTGAGTGAAGAAATCCGAAATTGCACTATAGCCACTCTAATTTATAACTCCGGACAGGTCGGGCAATTAATTTTTAATGGTCAATAACTCTTTCATCCGGACTCAAATTGGGTCTACGTCATACTTTTTGAAAATATGTTAGGCTAATGTGTTTTTTTATACATCTAAGGGGTGAACCTCGCAAACCCCAAATGCGATTGGGCTGCAAATAAGTGGAAACTTTCTCAACATTTAGAGCTAGTTTATATACACACGAGATAGGCACAAATGAAGACATTTTTTTTTTCATCTCTCACGCATCCAAAGAGCGATTCGTGCCGTGGAAATCAAACGTTCGCCCAAGAGGTGTGCCCGTTGAGATCTAAGCGGGTAGACATCAACATCAAAAACCCAGGACTTTGTATCAGCATCGATCACGCTACAAGAGGTGTGCTCAATATCTTTTCACTACTATTATCATGTTAAGGTTTACCAGAATTATTCGACATTGTGTTAAAGCCAAGCTGATGTATCGCACATAGTATTGTGTGAAAACTGGGCAGTTTGAAAGCACCAGTTTTCATTCCGATTCTTTTAATATTGGTCTAAAACTTTAAATATTGGTCTAAAACTCTAAATCATTTTTAGAGTAAAAAAGTCAGCGTCTACATCAACTTTTCAGTGTTCTGAAAGAGCACCACGTGGTGCTCTGGTGCTCTTCAACCAATGAGTGTTGGTACTCTACAATCTACATACTCATTGGTTGTGGAGCACCACGTGGTGCTTTTTTGGAACACTACAAAATTGCTTCTGCGTCTACCACATTGTGCATAGTCGAAGCAAGAGCTCCACAACGGTGCATAGCCCCATCACTCTAAAATCCAAAGAGCTAGATCCAATTCAATCAATCCCCATTCCATGAAAATATCAGAAACATCGAACCATACGTGTCCGGTTCTCACGCTCCCGTTCACGTGGCAGACACAGAAATTACAACCCCCTCCCGCTTCGATGTCACTCGGAACCAGTGAAAAGAAGAAGAATCAGATAGCGTAAAAGCTTCACTCAAATCACACAAAAAAGTTGCAAATCTCACCTCAAAGGTCTCTTCCTTTTTCGTTCCCTCCCTCATCATCATCATCTCTGAATATTCACTGCACAACACACGTTAATGGATTCTCTGCTTTCCCCGAAGCAGGGTATAAACACCATCCACTCATCTTCTTCCTCTCTAAAGCCCACTCACTTCCCTTTCTCGAGCAATGCTCGTCGTTTTTCGCTTTCACTCTACCGTCCCTTCGATATGGGGTAACATTTCCACAACTCCGTTCATCGTTAAACCCATTTTCTGAAAAAAAAAAGAAGTTTCCGAAATTGGTCGATGATATTTCGACCAATTTCACGCGGGTGGGGAAGAAAGAAATTGTTTATTTGCAGTGAATTTGATTCTGATTTCGCTGTTCATGTTGCTACAGGTTGGGGTCAAGTCGAAAGGCTTCGAGTGAGCTAAGAGTTTGTTGTAAGGCAAGTTTATTAGTATACTTAGTTCTAAAAGAAATCAGAGATTACTTTATAAAGTATTGGTGTTGGACAATTTACAATACTGTTGGTTTTGGCTTTGGTTAGGCAAGTAGCAATGGAGAATTAAAACCTACAAATGCATACAGTGGCAAAACAGGAGGACCAGTACTTGAGGTAACCTTTTGCATTTACAAGTTCTTTTATCCAGATTTTTTGCTACTATTGTAGTAGGATGTAGAATCTACTAGCAATTTACAGTTTACAGCAGGTGGCTAATAAAGGGTAAGCTACTTATAATAAGACTAGGAATTTTGTTGGCAAAGGTTAGTGAGAATCATAGATTTCCTTGTTTAATGTGGATAGCTCATGAGACTTTGATGTACTCACCTTGCTGTGAATTTTACTGTAGCTAATTAGGTCTTATATTGCTTTATTAGCAAGCTTTAGCATTATATTATCCGCATGTTAAACTGGATTCGATTTGAACATTCTCTTTTGCTCATGTATATAGTACTGAGGTTTTGGTCTTACTGGCTAGTAGTGGTCTTACTGGCTAGTAGTAGATGAAAATTTATACTTCTGTTATACTACTGCTCATTGCAATTAACTGGATTCCTTTAGGACCTTATATTCTGCTCATGTTTCTGCTGTAATGGGATTGGTGGGATGTTAAACTGGCGTTAAGACTATTTAATAACTTTTTCAGGAGGAGGCTCCTCCGAGGTTAGAAAGTGGAATGTCGTTTGACGTCTTTCCAGGCCAGGCATATCCACTGGGAGTCTCTGAACTTGAAACTGGAATCAACTTTGCCATTTTCTCACAACACGCGACTGCAGTTAGCCTTTGCCTGTCAATTCCCGAAAGGTTAGATTGTAGTTTCTTTTAAGTGGTTTCATTTATCAATGTACTACATTGAAGTGTAAAAGAGATTTACTTTAAGTAGTTCTCTCTGATTTCAACTTTTTTTTCTGCAGGGAAAACCGTGAAAATGTAGATGGAGGAACGGGTGTAGAATTTCGATTGGATCCTCGTGTGAATAAAACTGGAGACATATGGCACATATGTGTGGAGGTATCTTTGGTTGTAGCAGTTTGTCAAACAAACATTCTTTTTTTTTTAAAAATTCAAGAACCTGATTGCAATATGTTTTGGATGCAATATGTTTTGGATACAATAAAACTGGAGACATATGGCACATATTGTATTCACCATGTTTGAATACAATATGTTTTGGATCGTTGTGAGAGGGAATAGCTAAGTTGCAACTGAATTGCAGTGCAATAAATCCTTGGAGTAATTTAAGTGGTTGGATAGTACAAAACAAAATAGAAAGACAGAAAGTTGCGTATTTTTATGCATTTATGTATCGTTAGTTGAGGATTATTATGTCCCTCCTGAGAAGTTTCCCTTCTGCCTCTCACATCTCCTGCTTCTTGGCTTCGGTAATATCATTCTTTCTTGGTAACTTTCTTAGGCAGCCAAGGCAGTCAAGTTATATGGAATGACGTACCTGTGAATTGGTTGATACCACATTTTTTCTTATGCATTCATATGATTTCATGTCTACAGTTTAGGTCTATATGTGAATGACAGTCAAAATTCTTGTTCTATGTATCTATGGTTATCCAAATTGCGAGCTCTTTGCAAACAATGATCGAGCATATCCTCTGACTATATTGTCCCTTTCCACACCACTGTATTGTCATTTTAATCATACATCCAACACAACGGCATTGACACTGAATTGTTTTTCTTCTTAATAGAGATATTAGTAATTTTCAGTTGTTAAAAGCATTTCACACTTGCTTCTATTGAAATTTGGGCAGGATCTCCCTCGAAGTGGCGTCCTTTATAGTTATCGGGTCGATGGTCCTAGAGACTGGAATCAGGGTCATCGGTTTGATGACAGCAATCTGCTTATAGATCCCTACGCAAAACTAATTGAAGGTCGCAGACGATTCGGCGATTCAAGTAACAAATTGTCCAAGTTCTTTGGAACTTATGATTTTAACAGCGTACCGTTTAAATGGGGAGATGATTACAAACTCCCAAATTTACCCGAGGTAATATCCACTGAGCAATTCTTTACCCTTTGACCTATAAGAAAGTATCATTCTTTGAAATTGTTTCTTGTCTAATTAAGGGCATCATACTCACTCCTATGTGCTCTCACTATTCTCCCTTCTGTTGGCCGTGCTTCAATAATGCCTTTGTTATTTGTTGCTATCCAGAAAGATCTTGTTATATACGAGATGAATGTTCGTGCATTTACAGCTGATGAATCCAGTGGACTAGACCCAAGCATACGTGGAAGCTATCTTGGTGTGATCGAGAAGGTACTATTCTACAGTGAATTAGAAAGTTCCTATAAACTCTTTTTTGGTGTGATGTTCAAGATGGGTATGGGTATCTTTTGCTAACAGCACTAAATTTCAACTGTTATTCAATGTAAAACTACATCCAACAATAGATAAGTAGCTTTTCATAGAAATTCTGAGCAAGAAACACATAATGGGGAAGCAGAGAGTACCTAAACCAATTAGTAGGCAACCAAAGAAGAGTGTTAATCTCTGAGAATGTTGTGACCTACATGCTATGTTCATGAAAGAATTTACTGGATATCCTTACGAAATAGATGAGTAGTTGGATGAAGCAACTTCAATGCAATTAGATTGACCATGCTAAGCAATGCTTAATGAATGTGTGATATGCAATTCAACAAAAGAACATAAAAAGATATCCCAAGTTATTAGAGGAACATGATGAACATGGGTGGTGAAGCGTGCTATTAAGTGCAGTGTCACTTGGAATATAGAACAGTTGATAAAGGACTTTAAGCTTTAATACCATTTGAAGGACAATAAAGTAAAACAGTAAAACGAATTTAAACCTCAGATTTTTGTTTTTGTTTGGTTTTCTTGCTCTCCTGTTTCTAATCTTCCTAAGAAACTAATTGGTTCTGAATGACATTATAATCAGGTGTCGGGTACTAGACAACTAGAAACGAATAGGGTACGAATGAGTGGGATTACTGAATACAAACAGAGGTGGAGGATTCTTAAGACTGATTATGTAAAGGGTTCGTTTTCAACTAATGCTTATCGAGGCAACGGGGTGCTTCATTGTCCATACATCAATTCTAGATTGCTTGGAGTTCTATCTTTTTCTGAAGGAGTCCCAATTGTTTCAGTAAATCAGTGACGTTTGAGTTAGTTGTTCGCTCTGTTATAGTTCAACTTGTATTGTAAATTTAAAATTTCGGTTCAGTGTTGCCAGCCTGCTAAGATACCGGCTATTAAGTTTTATACAAGGTTCTTTTTCAAAAGGATGATAAGTTGGGTAAAATGATAAAAGATCGACCTTGTGACATTTCTTCACAGGATATACCTTAAGAATGTCGTAAAAAAATTACATTAAGAGTCACCCAAAATAGCTCCTGGAAAAGCAAACTAAAACTGGGAACAGCCTAATCTTGAGCTCTTTGCTGATGTCCCATTATTATCTATGTTGATGAATATGTATGTTTGTTGTGGAGATACATGGGTCTTCTAACTGGAATCAATTGGCAGGAGTGGAATAATCCAGTTGTTTTTTATAAACTGAACATTTAGCTGGTATATTCCACATGCAGGACAAGTTAATATTGTTTAATACTTGTCACCGTACAGGGCATATGATCACATCGTTAGTTCGAGCTAATAAGTGATAAACTACTTGTAAACGTTACTTATAATTAATACTAATTAAATGAAAGTTTATGTATGCTCAAGGTAAATATGACATTTCTTTTTATTTGAAGATACCACATCTTCTTGAGCTTGGAGTTAACGCAGTGGAGTTGCTACCTGTTTTTGAGTTTGACGAGTTTGAGCTCCAACGTCGTCGCAACCCTCGAGACCACATGGTAATTCTTTGTTCGTTCTGAATTATTTGTAAGCTTTATTTGTTTACTTGAGTAATATTGTTGTCCAAGTGTTTTCTTACCGTCAATTTTTTTCATGGAACTTCCATGGCTGTCTAATTAATCTCCTTTGATTCTTTTTTGCCATTATAAAAGTCCAAAGAATTAGATTTTCTCAAATTTTGAAGCTTCAGATGAAGTGAAAAATTGAGTCAGGATATGGAACGTAGAGAAGCAAAAATTCTTTTACTTATGAGGATTAGGATGAGTCTCTAACTATGTCTTGCGGTTGAGTGTGCCAGTGTGACTAACACAACGTCCTCTGCTCAAAGTTTAGCTCCAAAAAAAGTGTTAATAGAAAATAATGGTTCAGAAATTCAGTTTTTCATACACCACCTGCATATGCATGCCCTAATTATCACCTGTCTAATTTGGATTTTTTATGCTCCGCGGCACTTGATGCAACAAGATCAATACATGGGGCTATTCGACAATAAACTTCTTTTCCCCTATGAGCCGTTATGCAAGTGCTGCCGGAGGACCATCTACTGCTTCTAGGGAGTTTAAAGAAATGGTCAAAGCCTTGCATGGTGCTGGGATAGAGGTATGGCTTGGACTTTGCTGGTTTCCCATTTTGCTATATCTCATTTTCAGGGTGTATGCTTGTATGTCTCAATGTGGTAATCCTTCTTCTTGATGGTTGAATACCTGTGTAATTTGGTCTTACTTTTTCTCGCAGGTCATTTTGGATGTCGTCTATAACCATACAAATGAGGCTGATGATGAAAATCCTTATACGACTTCGTTCCGTGGAATAGATAACAAGGTGAATTTTAGTAGATTGTTCCTTCTTTAACGGGTAACATTGCTCCTTCCTTTTTAGATGATACATATGTGTAAAGAATAACTTATTTCATAAATGTATGGATGTTACCTAGAGGTGCACAATTAGTAGGATCCACGACCAAATTGTACCACATTGTATCAGCAATCCTAGGTATAATCACTGACCAACCTTTTAATGCATTCACCACTTGACTTCTTAACTCTCGTTGCAGCCAGGTCTGTCTCACCCTCCACTTCGCCTCATTGTCGTGTCGTCTGGTTTTGATCTCAGCATCTATACAGACTTGTCAGCCAAGCTGTCAAAGCCCGGACTCCTCCCAGTGCGATGTTGTCATATTTGTGCCTTACGCTTAAAATTCGTAGTGACCAACAACCTTCCTTTTGTCAAATTAAAATTCTTTTTGAACTATGCTCTTTGGTCAAATTTTAGTATAGGTCCCTGTCAATTTTTCTTGAATTTATGCCGAAGTTTAAATTTCATTTTGCATGTTATTTGTACGACATCTCAGCTCTTTTACATCTTAGGGGCTGTAAGGATTTAGTTGTTCTAAGCTGAAAAATAAACTTTTACTCAATGCAGCTAAATAGATGTTTCTAAAATCTTATAGCAATGCAGCTGAAATGACATGTATCCTGATAAGTATATTGCCCCCTCCATTCTTTTCGTAAATGTATCAGCCTAATACAAAAAGTGGCGATTGTTCAACTTGACCTCGTCCGATCCCTCGATCATTCAAGCCAAGATACCAGCATAATTTATCACGGCTATACTTAGCTAGTTTTATCTAATTTTGTTAGGATGCATGTTCTATTGAGTACAGTCGCGATTCTTTCTAAGTAGTGGCCTTTTGGTCATTTTTCTTCACCTTGATAGTTGAAATAGTATGCTTCTTAACTTGTCTTCAGGTATATTACATGGTCAACGGTGGCAAGTTGCTGAACTTTTCAGGCTGTGGTAATATTATACGCCGTGCCCAGCTGTTCTTTTGCATTTTGTGTTCTATATCATCGTATCTGAATTTGATACGTTTGTGTACGAGTTATATGATACCTGATGCACTTGGGGGCTTCAGTCCGTATGAACATATGTTTATTCCATCCTGAATGAAGTCTTGAGAAAAGTGAAAACGTCGCAGTAGAGGCAAAAGAATTGCACGATTTCACAAAGCACACGTGAGAATCCTGTAGACAAGACATTTATTTGCAAAACTCTATTAAGCATACTGAAGTCTCTCTTTTGAATCAATAACCTGTAGAAATCAGAGGGAGTGGTGAGTTGATATCTTTTAAATCACGTAGGTGCTTAAAATGAGGGTATACCGATTTTGTATTTGCAGCTCTTTTTTTTTTTTTTTTTTTTTTTTTTTTTTTTTTTTTTTCCCATAACCACAGTGTGCTTACTTGGTAGCCAAAGATGTTCACAAAAACTTTGCTTGTTGACTCATTAGTGTTAAAATTCCTGGTGACTGTCTATCTATGAATATGACTATCAAGGGTGAACAAAAATGAATGACTTAATTGATTGCGGAAGCAAGGAAGCAAATTCTCTTTCGACCACACACAATGCGAAATTGAGAATGGTTCTTGTTCTGTCTTCAGTAGAAATACACTTAGCGCTAGCGTACCCGGTCCAATCCATCATGCCCTTCTATTTGTATGTAGTCACGTGTCTATAGTGTTTCCTATGTTCAAGTGTTATTCGAAAAACTAGTTAGGTAGTCAGCTGAGCTATTAGTGGGAGTGTGGGACTATCCATGTCTGGCACTTCTTAAAATTATACTTAATGATTTTACTTTATTTTATGACCTGAGATTCCTGTATCCCATTCTACTTCAACTTAGCAACATTTGATTTGATGAGAATATGCATAAATGTATGTTTACTAAGCCTGGGTTTCACAAAGTTGTAGTTGGTTATATGTTGGCTGGATGCACATTGTTGGGGAATCATTTATAGCAACTTAACCTTTTGGGACAGAAGGTGTCCAAATGTGGCTTTCGTTAGGCCCATATTAGCATACAATCCAATGAGGTTTTTTGATTGAACTTCTATTCATATAGGCAGTATTTGGCTGTAGAATTATTTATTTCTATGCATTATGGATTTCAACTCACACATATTCTAAGTTCTGTAGCCATAACCATCAGTTAACTTTTTGTTGAAAGTGTGATGGAAGTACGTGTTTGTCTCCACAAACAGAGTGCGACATATATACGAGCATTTGATGTCATGCATGACATCACCTAAAATTATGTTTCTTTATGTTTGCAGGAAACACACTGAACTGTAACCATCCAGTAGTCATGGAGCTTGTACTGGAAAGTTTAAAGCACTGGTATTGAATTCTCTGGATAACAAAATCCTGGATAAACTTCAATATGATAGTTTCTTACAACTGTATTCATCCTTATATTCACTATTTTCTTTCTAATCAACTGCAAGGGTTGTTGAATATCACGTGGATGGCTTCCGGTTTGATCTTGCGAGTGTCCTTTGTCGCGGCACAGATGGTTCTCCACTTGATGCTCCACCACTTATTCGAGTGAGTTATTCAAGCATTCATGTTGTTACCAGTAAAACTACATGTTTGTAATGCTGAAACCAAGGGTTCGTAATTACTTTACTCCAGCATAAACATTTATTTCAACTGTCATTATGTATGCCACATACATATTTATGTCTCATTGCACGGTATCCAAGATAAAATGATATCATCATCCACACTATATATATTATATATACTGATAGGTAATAAAAATTTATTATAAAGAAAAGCCTCGAAAATGAGGTCTAACAATAGAAACAGGACTGCACTGGTTCATGGGCGACCCGATTCATGTTTTGCTACGACCCGAAAAGGGAGACATGATTCGTGGAGCGAAGGTAGGCCCAAGCCGTAGCGATCACGAACATGTCTCCCGGGGGTTCGGGGGCAGCGCCCCCGAAAAAAATATTTTGACCCGTTTTGACCCGTTTGGGCTTGGATCCGGCCCGGTTTGATAGGTTGTCTATTTATAGAGTTCTTAGGGTTCGTAGCATGTTATGTTGAGCGTTCTGATTTCGCTTGTAATTCTCTCTGAGACGATTCGTCTGTTTTAGTGAAATCTCTGCAACTCCGTGGAGTAGGCTGTTTTGCCGAACCACGTAAATCTGTGTGTTTTGATTCTTTCTTTCTGCATATTTTTTCGTTTTTCACAACACTAATCCTGCTGACTGCTGCTCCAACTAACTATTTTTCATGTAATTCACTGTCTACTCCATTTGTTTTGATTCTCGATCCAGTTTCGACCGAGAAGCTTAGCCTGCACCTTAGTGATTTTTCTCGAAGTTTTTCTCATCTTGAATAGACTGAAAATGTCTTTAGCTTGCTGCTCCTGGCGATTATTGATAAGCTCAAAAATTTCCTTAGCTCCAACAAATCATTAGCACTAGGAGGCAACCTAGTGGACTGTACGTATCAACTTCCAACTGGGTAATAAGAGTGCCCTGTGACTCCACAAAACCACCAGAAGTGGAACTTTCTTGCTCCTCTAGTTCCACCATCGTCCACCACTGGTTACAATCAGTGACCTTTTCCTCGTCAACTACTTCCCTAGCAGGAGTTGGCATTCTAACATTAAGCCCATCGCTAACCTCCTCACTCGCACTTACGAACGCACATTGCCATTCACCACCTCCAACGCCTTCTCGCTATGGCATTCGTTGCTGGCAATCACCCTCTGTAGAGACTGCAAATTTCTCAGTAAGTTTTATGTTTGTTTCCAGCCTTTGCAAATTTCTCACCCTTAGAATTGACTTTGTTATTGGTGCCCCAACACTTCTCCAGCACAGAAAGTCCAGCGAAGTCTCCCTCTGACGAGATTATGAAAAGTTGCACTGTTGGCCTGCTAAGATTACAAACACAGCACTGGGTCAGCATCACAATCTACGTAAGGCTAGGGTAAATTGAATTCATATCCCCCGTCTCAAGGAAGAGATGCAGGCGGATTGGACTCGCTGAAAAAGCCACCTTGTCGTAATTTAAAAACATGAAAATCTGACATTGTAGTGTATCAAGCTCATTATACTCTACATGGTGTCCTACAAATATGCTTGTTCACACAAATGAGGTCAATGTAATGGCATAAATAAATATCTGTTTTTTTTGCGTAGTTTTAAGTATCTATGGGAATCCAACTTAAAACCAACTGGTAGTGAGGGAGGTAGCCTGGTATCTTATTTACTGCACGTTTAGCTTCTGTATTCCCGATGTGGGATGGGTCTTAACAGATGCATATTATCATCTGTGGTATCTAAGCAAAAAATATTTCCGCTTATTATTGAACAGGCTATTGCAAAGGATCCTACTCTGTCGAGGTGTAAGATTATTGCAGAACCATGGGACTGTGGAGGCCTTTATCTTGTTGGAAGTTTTCCAAATTGGGATCGGTAATTTCTCTTAGCTTTTGGTTGTACATTGGCTTTGAGAGAACACCTAAGAAGTAAAGAGTGAACATTGTTTTATTCACTAATGCTAACCAGAATTGAACTTCCCGATTGTCAACAGTGGATTTTCACTATGATAGATACGTTTATCCAGTCAGTTTTACGCCACTCTCAAACAAAAGAAAAAAAATGACGCAAATCAACACTGCTCTGTATATGAGGACTCAATTGCTAGATGTTCATGTTTTCTCTTCATTATTGTATTTTACAGGTGGGCGGAATGGAATGGAAAGTACCGTGATGATTTGAGGAAGTACATAAAGGTAATGGTAATACGGACCAATTAAAGAGTAAATACCCGGTTCTTGTATCAACTCCAATAGCGAAAATGTTAATTTGGACCAATGAACCAGTCAAATAGCCTACTAAGTAACCAAAAGATTAAAAAATGCATTCAGAAATTTAGCAAGAGATATGTTCTAGTGCTGTCCCAGTTTCACCGCAAGTCTTTTTTTTATATTACAAATCATAATTCTAGACATTGCGGTGTTGTACTAGTTTATGAAAATATTGTTGGCATAATGTGCTAGGTTTGCGGAATTACAAACATACACGACGTTCCAACTATTTGACTCACCCTTGATAAACCCGGCTGTTCATCATCTCATCTTTCTCTAACTAGAATTTGCCACTGATTTAGCACAAACGTCTTGTTTCGTAATCATTTTTCCTTTGATATTGCTTGAAAGATTAGCCCAAGCATTGGAAGGAGTCTCTAGACTTACAAGCTTGTACAGTTTCTTTCTTTTTGCATCTTTCTAAATAATCCATAAATTTAAGCACTACAGTCTTCTGCAACTAAAATCCGTGAACTTCATTCAAAATATCCCAATAATTAAATATAAACTCAAAACTACAGTGAGATGCCACAGTTGGAAATGCAATTTGTTGCCTGAGTGTAATCAAACGAGTTTTCCTACTTGGCAATTGTTTCAAACAGCATCTCGAATGTTCCAGTACGATAACAAGATTCAAGCTGTATCCATAAGGCAGACATCCATATGAGCCTTGATGGGAAGTTCTATGTAGACATGTACTTCTTGGTAGTCAAGGAATTTCACGACCTTACAATTTTGTTCAGACTTTTTCGCTCAAAAAAGCTACATATTACCTAAATATCTAGAGGAAGTATTACTTTTTAGTTAACTGTATAAATACTACTCCCTCCGTCCCAAATTGTTTGTCTTGTTTGCCATCTTAGCTTGTCCCAAAATTGCGTCTCCTTTGGGAATACAACCACCTTTTACCACTACTTTTTCCAATCTTACCCTTCATTAACTATTTGTTTTATTTTTCCTATGCGGTCCCACATGTACTACCACCTTTAAATATGGGTGTACTTTTGGTAATACATAATAATTTGACATCTTTTTTCACTACCTTAATATTTGTAAAAAGTCAAACAAGACAAACAATTTGGGATGGAGGGATTAGTTGTAAATTCCCTCAGGACATGGTGGGATGTACCTTGATTTCGGCTGTTCCAGTTTGTGCCTCTGATTTTATTCGGCAGTTTCTTGTTTCAAAAAATTGGTCATATTAGCAGGGGCGGACGGAGGATTCATTGTTAGGGGAGACACAATTAACACTAGAAAGTTGTCATATTTTTTAGATGAAAGTGTAGGTATCACAGGTTTTAAAGTACATGTATTATTTAATCAAGATTAATTTTACTATTTTTTGTCCTAAATTTTATATAATTGTGATCTTTTAACAAATTCTAGTAAGTGTTTGGCTTTTCATAAATGTATTTCTAATTCCACAAGGTTGCATAGGGGATATTTCCATGCATATGTTGCCATTTGTGTTTTTCTCAGGGGGTCATATTTTATCTTTTTGACAAAATAGAGGGTCTTATATGAAGTTATTGGAAATATATTGGAAATGGTGGCTGACAAACAATTTTGAGGGTGGGCATAGGCCCACTTTGGGTCTCAAGTGGATCCGCCCTTGCATATTAGTACACTTTGGTCATTTTTATTGGCTTCAAAGGGGTGCGTTTGAATTCTCGTGGTTTTGTAAAATAGAAACCAGATTTCAAGGTTTTCAAAACTGAGGAAAAATCTAAAGGTGCCAGGTAATTGGAACCGGCGCCCGGGTATCTGACAACCGGTGCCCTGGTCGCGGAACCGGCGCCTAGTCGGGTGGTTTCACGCGTAACTTAGTCCCAGTGTTATCACAATTCACTCGTACCCCCGTAAATTGGGAATTGGATCGCGCGTTCCGAAACGTGGAACATTGGCCATCCAGATCGCTCAATTTGGCGATCCCAATTTTTTCCCAATATTTTTCACCTAAAGTATCTATGTAGAAGGGAAAATTAAACTTAGATATGTTAAGTTACATTTATTTTTAGAGTATTGACTTTTAAAAATTGTATATATTGAGCAGTTTTATACTCCATGATTTGTGGAAAATGGTAGAACTCCTATAAAGGTATCCAAAGAAGCCTACCCTTGGCGTATCGAATTCCATAGGGTATGGCGTTACGCGATCCCGTTCCTGTTCCACGAACCGGAATGATCCGTATTCCAATGTAACTTATCTTAGTCCAGCCTTTTTACACGTGGCACGTCTCCGTTTACTGGTCAACTTTGACCGGTCCCCTGGTCACCACCAATGTTTTTAACCAGGTGGAATAAAGGAATGACACAACTTTTCCAAACTGTCAGTACAGTTCGTTTTCAGCATTCTGGTCCCCTGTTCAATAAAAAGTATTGTTTCCGATTTCTTTAAGGACCAGTCGCCTGGTTGGTGACCCGGCTGCGGGATATGACTAAACCTGTTTCAGCCAAACAGGTCAGTCTTTAGTTTAATAAAATCCAAAAGCTGACCGATCCAAACCAGGCCAAGATGTAATGTTTGAACTAAGAGTTTAAACATCTTATATTGGTTCTCTTTCTGGCTTGTGAATGACATTTGGATGAGCTGCATATCTTCACCTGGCTGATTATATTTGTAAGGTTGAGATTTAGGAATGTCGTATCATTTTCTGATTGCCACAGACTGTGTGAATATATAAGTAAAACTAGGTGATTATGTCATAGTTACTTCTATGTGCATTGGCCTTATCATGCGCACATGGTATTCTATCTTTTCCCCTTCCATTACCTTCTCATTTGGTTTCATACAAAATAAAAAAATTGATATGATTGCTGTACGCTGTATACCTGGAGATGTGATCTTTGAGAAGCTAAGCTTTATCAGGAGCAATTTTTTAGTGCTCCAAAAGAGCACCACTTGGTGCTCTACAACCAATTTAAGCGCAACACTTAAATACACTGTGAGTGATTGGCAGACACTCATTGGCTGTAGGGCACCACGTGGTGCTCTTTTGGAGCACTAAAAAATTTCTCCTTTATCAGACATAAATTTTGTAAATTTTGTATGGCACCAAATCTGGAGATGCCGTCTTGAACATGATGTTCTATCTTTGTAGTTAAGAAAGTGCTTGTTCTACAGACTGTAGTGTTGATTCTATAGAAAGAATATAGGGGGCTATGTCTTGATCAACATTTCAACTCAATTGCGTGTCTTCTAAAGGCTCTTATGAGAGAGATTCTGATATTCTGGTAATTGTTTGAAATGTAGGGCGATGCAGGAATGAAGGGGAGTTTTGCAAGTCGAGTTGCTGGTTCTGCTGACTTGTACAAAGTAAGTTCATCAAATATCTTGAATCACCATTCACAAGTTTCTTCATCTGTCCTCTCACTGTACGTTAATGGCTACTAAAAAAATTGGAAGGACGATATATGCGAATGGCTACTTCTGCTGCTATAAAATTTATATAACCTTGTAGGTTTTAACTTAATTACTCTACGCTGTTATTACTTGAGTCAAGGGATAATTGTTCAGGGTCCCTACCAAATTTAATTATGCAGAAATGGCTGCTACTAAGGAGCAGAACATGATGGTTCAGACTGTGGACATGAATTTTTATTTTTAAAGAAAACAGTGCGACCTTTTTTCTGGGCCAGGTCTCAACAGTGAGCAGCATGTAGTCACATGTTAGATAGTAGTATTTTGTTAGTTAAAGTTTTCCGAACCCCTATCGATATTTGGTATCTCGATAATTCTTGAAACTGATGTTTCAGTCTTTTCTAAATTATTCAGAATAAAAATGTATCATTCAGAATAATAGAAAATGAGGTACATTGTCTTGAGCACCACCTGAATGGAAGACCCATATGCGTTAAGAATCTTAGGGGACTGTATATGTTCAATTGGTTTCTCTTTTTTGGTTCTCAATGGTTTGCCTGACACGGAGTTGGGGAAGATAATTTACTATTTTATGAAATAGTCAAACCGCCGACCTGAATGAAATTTCGTTGTGTTGTTAATATGTATGTAGATTGTACTTTTCACCTTCTCCCACTATTTAGCACCTCGCATGTGTGTTGCCTCGGTAATTGACAGAAACCACCCTACAAGTCAGCACAATACCAGCCCATTAGTCTGTGGTAAGTACCTCTAATCACGCTTCCATTAGCCAAACTATTTGACACAATGACCCTTACATCCAATTCCGATCAGGGAACAAGTAGGGCCCATTCCTGACACTGATGTTGGGAGAATTTTGCCCTCCATCCCGCTGGAATGAGGGAGGGATGGAGGGTTTCAACTTACAAATTGAAAATGTCATGTTGGGAACAGAGTACATACAATCCGAATCGTTATTCAACTGTAAACAACCGTGTTTCCCTGTCTCCTGCTTTAGCATGTTGTCTTTCCCTTGTGGTCAGTGCTGTCACTGTTGTTTGCTTTGTACATTCCACATGAAAATCTTGGTTTTATCTTTTACCTTTTCCCTTCACCAATTGTGGTCATGCTATCCTTTTGGGAACTCCACCGAATATGTTTGCAAGTAATGCTTTCGACTTCTATTTCTAATATTTCTTTTACACTCCATTATCAATTCAAGGTCGAATGACATCCATCTTCCTGAGGAAGTTACTCAAAACATAGGATGAGTGTTCCTCATATAATTTTACTAGTCAAGTTTGCCTTCTTTAAAGAGATATAACAGTATTTATTTAGCTCCTTTAGCTCCTGAAATAATTTTTACATGATGTCATGCAGGTAAATAAGCGCAAGCCATACCACAGTATCAATTTTATCATTGCGCATGATGGTTTTACACTGTATGACCTTGTTTCATACAATTTTAAGGTGGCTTCTCTAATTCAGACATTGAGCTTGTATACTTGGTTTTGTCTTGATGGCATCTCCAGTTTATTGTTTGTTGGTATTTTGTAGCATAATGATGCAAATGGAGAAGGCGGCAATGATGGATGCAATGACAATTTTAGTTGGAATTGCGGTAGTGAAGGTAGGATCTGTTTACTTGTCATTCCTTTTTGTGCATGGATTTACGTTAGAGTAATGAATGGTGAAACTCCACCTTTGGTTCGTCATTGCTATACTTGTCTGATCCTGCACTGCTTAAGCTTCAAGAAGTTATCTCAGCATCACCACCACCACCACCACCTCCTCCTCCTCCACCACCACCACCACCACCACCGTCGCCATCACCGTCACTGTCGCCATCAGTGTGCCATTTGCTACTTCTATTGCGTCTCCAGTCCTTAGGACCCTCAGATGTTTCCTCCTATCAACAATAACCAATCTGAATCTCGTAACTAATAAAAGGGCGATATAATACAGGTGCGAGATGATACAGCACACACACAGTATGATGGGAAACCTTGTATAGCGTTTTTTCAAGAAATATAATTTGAGTTTGCATTTGATTTCCAACAGAGCGATGGTGGTGGTGGGTGTAGTGGTGCTGTTGGTCTGTATTGACAGTTGTGCAGAAGAGTCCAAATCAAACTGAGGAGGCCAAAGTGAGTGTAGGTTGGGCGTGCTAGTTGTTACAATTAGTTTGGGCAATCGTCTCTTCAATGGCTAACGAAAGGCCAAATAGGTTTTAGGAGACAGAAGTGAATCAAATCAGCATTTGATTTATAGTACTAGTCGGCATCTCCCACAGCGAGCAAAGTCATGTCCTTTGGTTTTCACTGGTGGTCTGTTTCCTAGTGCCGCCTGGTTCTGTTTGGTTTGTTTCTTTAGAGAGAGAGAGAGACATGTATAATTGAGAGAGAGAGAGAGAGAGAGACATGTATTATTGAGAGAGAGAGAGAGAGAGAGAGAGAGAGAGAGAGAGAGAGAGAGGGGGGGGGGGGGGAGAAACATTGAACTTTTCTTTTCTGCATACGTGCTTCTGTTAACAGTAATTATTTTGCCAACTTTTAATAGCATTTCCCAGCCATAAATCATAATTATAGTAATCCTAGCGAACGTATTTCGTCCTTTGTCAAACCGAACGGTGTTATTGCACAGGAGAAACTTCTGATACGAATGTTAAAGCTCTAAGATCCCGCCATGTTATTGTTATTTGTTCCTATTTCGACTTTTCTTTTCTGCACATGTTATTGGAGAGGAGAAACTTTTCTTTTCTGCTCATGCTATCGCTTTTTGTTCCTATTTCGACTTTTCGATTAGGTGAATCACCTTGTGTTTATTATTGGACAGGTGAAACTTCTGATACGAATGTTAAAGCTCTAAGATCCCGCCAGATGAAAAACTTCCACCTGGCACTGATGATATCCCAGGTATAGTACGTATCTCTTGCATTGAATATAACTGTTCATATTTCATGTTTTGTTTCTAGGTTATTTCTGGAGTCACCTGTTCATAATTTCATTCAACACGGTGTTATAACAAATGTTCCCAATGTGATCATACCTTTGTTTAGAGTGTTGATCATGGTTTATCCTCTGGATTGCAGTGTCTTGTAGCCTCTTCTAATGAAGCACAGCATCTCTAGTAAATCATCCTGTCACTGCTAACCCCAAAGCTAGTTTGATTAAAGAAGAGAGCTTGGACAGCCATGACTCTGCATCCTAGTTAACTGGACAGCTTCTAAGTTAAAAGGAAATTTTGAGAAAAGATAAACTAATGATAATTTGATACTACTTTTCGGGATATTAGCTACTAGGCCTCTTTGGCTTGGTATGAAGGCTGTGTCCTCGTAGCAGTCTTCTTATGGCAAAAGCAGCAACCATTTTGTCAAACACAATATTGTCCGTGCATAATATGGCACAGGGTTCTCTCCCTAAGTATTAAAATTGAGTTGTAAATTGTACTATTAGAGTACAGGTTGAATCTAGCCAATTGCAGATGAAATATTTCATGATTAAGTTCTCACTGACCACCACAATTGCAGATGAAATATTTTATGATTAGGTCTTTTTATGGCAAAAGGAGCGTCAATTTCATCAAACAAAATGGCGTCCATGCATAATATGACACAGAGTGTCTCCCTATGTTTTACAATTGAGTTGTAACTGGCTGATGTCCTATGTTACATAAAGAAGAGAAATATCTGCTACAGTGACTATACCCTAGGACAAAGATACACTTACTCATTGTGAGCTACTTAGGTGAATATCCATCATGTTCCAGCTGGTGACAGGCTCGAAAATTCCTCATGGATTTTCTCTGTTTATGTGTCCGTGCTGTCAGAAATAACATTAGTTTAGTTTCACTCTTGGTTTATGTTGCGCTACAAAACTGAGCGCAGAAATTTAATCAGACTACCTCCAAAAGCACATTTCTCGATAATAGGAGTAACAAAAGAACTATACACTTTTTAGAAGAAAGGATCCACTTCATGAAATTTCGATGAAAAGCTCAGTGACATGAGAATACAAATAAGAATTGAGAAAGGCAGAGGTATAATGGTTCATGTTGAATGTCTAGTGCTTCTATACGCTGATCCGCCTGAGTGGAGGTGTTAAAGTTATATCAGTTGCAGTGACAACCTCTTTTTATGTTTGCCTATGTTGGTTGTGACTTTTGCGTCACCTTAAGCTCTTCACTCAGGAAAGGGTGGCTCCTAATTAATGAGCAATATGTGGTGTCACTATCTAAGGCAACCCTTGAGCTTACGTTGGCTGGTCCAGTTGGAAGAAAACCGAATAAACTCGAAAGATTCGGATTACCTCGATAGGGAGGCACGTAACACACGCTAGAAAATGGCCAGCTTAATCTCCTCACAAAGGGCGTTTATAGAGTGTGTGTGCTTTCTTATTCTTTTACTCAATTCTTGACTCGTGTCCTAAAAGGATGTCACAAAAGAATGCTATCTGTTAGTCTTGCAAGCAATAGTTGAGTTGTCTATTTAGTTTCCTAGTTCTGCTTTCACCTGACATTATATTGATTCGATTGATGTCTTTCGAATTTTATGATTATTCATCCAGTTTTAATTCTGTAAGTTGACATTGTGCGGCTAGTTATTCAACTAGAAATATTCATTTATTGTTTATCTTTTTGAATTGGTCGAATATGTGGGGTTGTGTTTTGTCAGGGGACACCAATGATGCTAATGGGAGATGAGTATGGGCATACTCGCTATGGAAACAACAATAGCTATGGGCATGATACTGCAATTAATAATTTCCAGTGGGGACAGGTCTGTGGTTACCTGCTTCACCCCGATAGATTTTATTAATGTAATGCTGCTCTGATGCTGCCACACACTTCTGATATGACAGTTAGAGGAGAGGAAGGGAGGTCACTTCAGGTTCTTCTCGGAGATGATCAAGTTTCGGAAAGGGCACGATGTATTTGGGCGTGAAGAATTCATTGGCAAGGTAGATTTTCTAAGATATTATTTGTAGTGGTATTCTTTGAGCTCCCAGTCATTTTAAGGCCTTACTCTTATTGATTCATTAAATGGGTCATTGTTTTTAGTATAAAACTTGTATTGCCTTTTGTTATCTTGCTTGAGCTAGTAGCTAGAATAAGCAAATCAGGAAACCATATAAAAAGGGTTTAAAAAAAATTAGTATTTCAAGAACAATGAATCAGAGAAATATATGCAAATTAGTCTGTTTCTTCGCTGAATACAGTTGCAGACTCCTTCTTCAATTCATTCTTGTATGAAAGTTTCATTTATTACTTACTAAAATCATCAGGTTATATCAGTTGACTTCCTTATTTCTGAATTAGCACTCATGGTGCACTTATGCTAATGATATACTGTTTCCTGGCCTTGATGGCATTTATTTGATAGTTACATGGTTATCTATTGTGTTTCTCATGCTAGAGTTTTTGATATGCAGAGTGAAGTTACATGGCACGAGGACCACTGGGACAATCTTGAGAGCAAATTTCTTGCATTTACGTAAGTGAAAAGTCGCTCATTTTCTGTCGCTCTACTAATTTCCAGCAAACTTGCATGTGTTACCATGCGATGTTTTAGTGATGTTTACCACTTGCCACCCACTTCTTTGAAAAGTGAATGAAGTGTTATTTCATTAGGCATGCATGAAAATGACTCATCTTGATGGCAGCATTTCTTTCTTTGACACTGAACCATATTTTGTGATAATAACACATATAATTTGTTTGCATGCATAGAAGGTAGACTTTTGTCTCTTTAATGTCTTGCCTTTTGCTTCATGTAATAAACAGTACTACATATTAATAAGCTACTGAGAAATTTATCAAAACACGTGTTTGTAGGCTTCACGACAAAAATGGAGGAGACATCTATTTGGCATTCAATGCACACGACTACTTTGTCGAAGTCGCAATACCAGCACCACCGGCAAACAGACGTTGGTTCCGAGTGGTTAGTGCTTCATTACTGTTTTCTGAATACTAAGTCAATTGTTGAAGACAACTTATAAGTGGTGTTTGGTGTGTGACTTATAAGCTGAACTTTAGGATTTGGACTTCTAAGCTCATAGTGTAAAAAAGAGGCTAAGAAAAAGTTTGGGTTTGCGAAGCTTTTTTAGAACTTTTGGACTTGACTACTTTTACACCAAACACATTTTTTTTTCTTCATCTTTTTTGTCGTAGACTTTTTAAACATGATCTTATAAGTCAGCTTAAATTGCAAATAAGTCATACCAAACTCACCCATGATTTCTCTTTTTTCTTACTCATCTCCTTCAAATTCAGAGCGATTGATGTCAATGTTTGAACATTGCAGGTAGACACAAACCTGGAATCGCCAAATGATTTTGTAGCGGAAGGTGTTCCTGGCGTTGCAAAGACTTATAATGTTGCGCCTTACTCCTCAATTCTTCTCAAGGCTCAGCAATGATTTAGGGATGTCAGATAGCTAGTTGATCGGAGTTCAGTAAAATCATCTCTGTTGAACAATGATTAGGTGAGATTGGTTATGGTTAATAGTATAGCTTATATTCCAATAACTAAATAAGGGCGTCAAGGATATACCTAGATTAGTGCTAGTTACAGGTTAGATCAATAAATGTGTGCGCTCATAGAGTCATGTATTCTCCATATTCATCTGTTAGGCTGTTCCTATGGGACTTAGGATACGACACCATAGCACCAGGATATCTTATCTAACAATATGTTCGACAGTAAACAACATCAGCATTACTAATTTTATTGTAGTTATATCATTTCTTCGTCTGATTCTTTTTGCAACTGATTTAGATGTTAAGTTGGAGTAAACGGAGGTTGGTAATAAGCAATTGAGCTGCTAATAACGTGGGAGAAGAAGGCCCCAAGGAATTGAAAGTCATAACTCATAAGCGACAGGTGACATAGATAAGTCCTTGCCTTTGGCCGGGCGTTAACTTTATAGAATGGCGCATGGCCTAAAATTTTGGGGGTATTTTCAATGAATTTTGGATCTAACCAGATCAGGTTATCGGAGATTGATAGAGTTGCTACTATGAACCGATGGGCTTGCATATATGTGCTGGCCCAGCTCGTAGAGACCGAGCCCAATCCAGGAGATGAGTTAGAGATAAAGTCGAGCCCAGAAGGGAAGCCCAATGACTTAATTGTAATATATAGTAAACTACAAGGATCATCTCATTATTATTTCCCTGAGATCGAACGGTCAGAAACTTTATATATAAGCTTACTCTATCGTGCATGCAAAACCTAAGAATTTTTTTTGTGTTTTGTCTCCTTCACAGACAACGTTGTCTCTCTCCCTCTCTATTAAACCTTCACATGTTTTCATGGTATCGGAGTCACGTCTCACACGTGAATGGTTTAACAACTCACGTGCTCACCGTCACCCGCATACAAAAAGATCTACGTTTAGGCCAATGAAAGCCAGAGAGGGCGTGTTGAGAAATTCGACATTGAACATTCGAAAGAAAAAAAAAAAAACTAATAAGTATCTTGCACTACTCCCTTCATTGACAATTAATTTTGAGGTGGTACCCATGTATTCTTAACAGTTGCAATGATAAGCTGTGGGTTGTGAGTGGGAGTTAAGATGGTCATTTTGTAGAACATCTTAGACTAGTGAGTTGCATGCAATTCTGCACTCAATATGCTTTAAAATGGCATTGTTTTTCTTATTGATTTTTACTTGACACCACCCACCTTTAGATCCAAGACCAATTCCTTGACACGAGGTTTTATCTTTGATAAAAGGAAACATTGCGGTTCATGAAGTACATATTCATTAGTCAGAATTCTTTGGATCTTTCAAGCTTTCATTGGGACAATTGTGATGCATATAATTTAATCATCAAGTTGCATGTGTTCAGTTTGATCACAACAAAGGGTAATCACTAATCACACTTGACCAAACTGAATGCGCCTGTTGGCGCATTAGAACCGGATCTAAAAAAGTGTGGGATTAAACGTTGTTTCCTTCTAGAAGTCATCTGTAGATCTAGAACTAAAAGTTCTACTCTGTGGATTATATTACATCATAAATAAAATACTCCAGAAAGTAAGACAGAGTGAGAGGCTATAAACATTGTTTTCTTCAGGAAGTCTTGTGCAGACTCAGAAAATAAATGTTTACTCTGTGGTTTATTTCATATCATAATAAAATTCTCCCAACAGGAAAATGAGAAAGAGGCCCCGGGACAAGGTTGAGCCTAATGTTGTGATTTGTGAGTTTTTTCATTTTGCAATCTGTTAGAAACTCTTAAAGTTAAAACTAATATTGAAACTTTCTCAATTGTAACTCTATCACTTGTCGATCCATTTTTCTTTGGCTGAAGATACGAACTTTCATAAAAGCAACACAATTTAAGTTACAAAAGAGTCTAGCTAGCTAAGAAGACATTAAAAAAGAAATTCCAAGCAAAACAAAGAGCAGTGAGGAAGAGAAGTCAACAGAACTAAACATCTTAACGAAAGCTAATTTAGATAATGGTAATTCTGATGCAACATCAGGGTTCAATCTTTCTTTGGAGATGACTTTGCTGCGTCTGGTTCTGAAGCTGATGTTTCTGTCGGTGGAGTTGTTTAAAGAACAATCGTCAATATAAATATCAACATGGAAGTCAGAAAGATAGCTTAGAGAATGGAGAGAAATAGAAATGTGTCTGTAATAGTCATCGAAATTGTCTTGGTAATCTTTCTGTGCAGAGACTGCTTGATCATTGTCCCTTACACAGGTGAGTGTGCGTTGAACTCCATTGTAATAAGCAATATGTGAGCCCAACACAGACGCGCTGACTATAAGCAAAGGTAAAGGGTTTTGGTCTTTGACTCGACTCAGGAAGGGGAGCAAAAGCTACAAGATAACACAAAAGTGAAACCAACATGGCAATCTCAAATATACCTCCTCTGGTCCTTGCCGAATTTGAATTGACCTATCAAAATGAAAGGTTGTTTGACCAGTGTTAGGACAAGTCCGTCGTATCAAAGAGCCTCTCGTTACTCGACAGTGACACAAGAAAAACGTAAATGAGCCATTTTATACAATCCAATAAACCAAGCGCCGGGGAAAAAAATCAGCAGTAATATCACAACTCAACAGTAAACGCTAATAACAATGAAAGTGAAAGTCGTCATCTCATACTAATCAAGCATACGTTCAACAATTTTCTGTTAACTACTGAATTTCTTATCTGGCTTGAGAGACTGCTACAATCTCATAAAGCTTTTATTTCTAGCACACACAAAACCCTGGTGCAAAAAGGTGGAGACAGCCACCTTAGCTGCCCCTCTGGCAACGTCCCAAGCTACTAGAGAGGGATAAATCAGGTACACAATAACCTCCTAGTGAGGAGTGAGGGTGGGTTAAAACATGGTGTACACAAGGAACTGATCTGTTAAATGTATAGCTATATATTGTTTATTCGGTATATAGTTGAAGTGAATACAATAAGAATATTCCATATGTAGAAGAGACGCGTGAAAGCGAATAACTAGTTTGGTTCTGAGATTGATCGACTGCAACAACATATTGTAGAATTGACTCGACTAGAAAACAACGAGTTAATTAAAGGTTGGCAATACATATAATTCATGGATGTATAAATAAAATACACATACATATTTTGTAGAATAAATGACCACCCTTATTGCCCTATCTATCTTATTATTGCTCTTCCAGCGTAAACTCTGCACCATTCTAGCCCTGATTGACATTGTAGCAATCTCTGAAGCCAGCTAAGAAAAATATTTTATAACCGAGTTCAAAATCACCAGGGTAGTCAGAGACCAAATAGTACATCCCAGGTTCCTCCAAAATAATGATCGTCACTCCGTACTCATTATTTCCGAGTACAGCAATAGGGTTATCCACCTTGCCAGCATTGTAGTCAGCCTCACTGATTTGGACCACTCTATGTGGGCTTATTGCACTAAACTCTGTAAAAAGTTAAAACCAAGATCATACAGTTATAATTAGCTATGCATTGCATGCATTGTTCACACACTAGCAAAATAAGTTTCCAATGGCGACTAATGAGTTATATTCAGAAGCAATAACTTACCGATAACACATCCGAGAGGGACTGGTGTCCCGTCATTAGCGGCGTTGAACTGGGCACAGCCTTCTGGGGTCCAAGCAATTGATGCTATCACATCTTCTTGAGCAATAATTTTGGGCATAGAAAGAACCAGAAGTAGTGTCACAGATATGAAAACAGAGGTCAAATCTGCTAGGCAAGAAGAAGACTTGGCCATTTTACTGAAATATAGACCCAGTGGAGAGATACTACAGAGAACTAGATGGTGGTTATGGTGATGATACAAAATGGAAGAAAGATACCCTTTTTGTAGCCAGATTAAGCTGGGGAGCAAGATGAGCAACATCCTCCCCGGTATATTACTTATGTTAAATTAAAATATTTTTTAGCTAAAATTAGAAAATGGTCACACCTTTACTACTTAACTAACTTACTTAATTACTACGTTGAGCACTAGGGAGTACACACCAGTTGGACTGTTAGAACGTAGAATATTCTTTAATCTGATCTCATATGTGCTATACAATTCCAATTGCATTCGGAGGAAATTTCAGCAAATCAAGAAAAAGGTAATTCGTGCAGATCACAATGCATAGCTTTCTCTCTTGAGGTCCGATCATCTAAAGCCAGTGGCAGAGAGACAGAGGGGCATTTGGTGGTAATTGCGACCCCTTCACTTCTATAAAAAATAACTTATATCCCTAATCTCTTGCTCTTCAACAAATATACAATTTCTAAATTTACTCCTTTTTTTTGGCGTAATTACTTAATGCACAACCCCAATATACCAAAACTAACACATTGCAACTTCCATTTCTAGAATAAGCTTATTGCATCCTCAATTTGTAAGAATCATACTTACTGAAGCTGGTAAAATAATCCATTTAAAAACCATCCTAAACTTATCTTTAAAAAGGGGCAAATGTGTCATTATAAATGTACATTGAAGAGTCTTACTTTCAATAAACTAGGAGTCAAAAAAATAAAAAAGAAATAAAATAGGCTGAACCGTTTGAAGACGAAGAAGAAGAAGATTCAGAAAAGGAGAAGAGGGAGGAGACGAAGCCTCTACTATCTGTCTTCTGCTGCATTCTCTCCCTCTCTCTGCCACTTCTAACCCTCTCCCTCGATATCATTTTGCCCCAAATAAAAAACCCTAGAACACGTACCCAACAATGAACACCGCAACAACCTCCCCTCCTACCCCAATTTCTCTCGTCTCCCCCTCCTCTTCTCTCAATGTATCCTCTCTCCCTCTCCCTCTTGATGCTTTTGCCCCAAATAAGAAACCCCAGCATCTTATGATTTTCCCAAATTTGAACAGCCCATAAAAGAAGGGAGATAACTTTACAAGTGATGCACATGGTATTGCGGTTTCATCAACAAAAGAAGATATTGCTGTTTTCGTCGGGAAAATCATCAGTTTTTGTTTTCTTCTTGTCTGATTCGTGTAGTAGTTTTTCTAGGGTTGCAACGTTGCCGTCACCAAGGTGTTCACTAGTTTCTCTGCTCCTCTTCCTATTCTTGTTATGTACTAAATTCTGATTATTTTCGTTAGTAAATTACGTGTAGCGCCCAGTGGGGTGCCCATGTAAGAAGTCACAAACTCTAAGGGGGTATGTTGCAATAAGCTATATGTCTGTCTATATAAAGAGACATCTTCCTACTAAAAAAGTTAGTCGAAATGAATCATAAAGTGGTAGAGGCAGATCCTACATACCCTAGCATCTCTCTACCTTGCATCCCAAGGTAGAATGTGGTGTGAAACACAATGCTCGTCCTCGAGATTCCCACTAGACTAGTGGAAGCAAGACGAATCTGACGGTACGAGAAAGCAAGCAACAACTACGGTCATCATCCGCTGCGTAGGAGCTTAGGCGAAGAGGTAAACGCGTGAATCTTCCGCTTTATTTTGCATTTAGATCTATGTGTGCTTAGCTCAGCCTTTTCCTTCATCGGTATCAGAGCTCTAAACTTGTTTTCGTGCCTTGTAGACTGAACCCGTACCTGCAGTATAAAATTGGGTTTTTGAATTTTCAGAATCTGTAAGCGAATCCTATATGGTTGCGTAGATATTTTCACGAGGATTCCAGAAATATAAGATTTTAGTTTTTGGACACGTGTAGTGAAAGATATGGCCGTTTAAAGATTCATAAAACAATTCATCTGGACTGTTAGATCTGATTAGAGAAACATGTTTTTTCAAAGTTGTTAAAATTGGACTTTGAACACATAATCGGGATCATGAAGAAAATATGATTCCAACAAAGTAAAGATCATCGGAACTAGAGCACGTGAAGGCGGCGCGTGGGCCACTCGCGCCACCGACAACGTCGCCGCGCGCGCCCACACGCCACCGCTCTGCACGCGCCAAAGGACTGTGGCGGCTGCTGACATGGCACTAGGGATGATGTGGTAGTGGAACGTCAGCAAGAGGTGATGTAGCACTGACCTGGCAGCCACATGTCAGCTGCGGCGACCGCTGAGGTGGCAGTCCCGTCAGCCTAGGTGCTGAAGTGGCATGCCACATGTCACTGACTAGACCACCACGTGGCGTCCGAGTCAGCACGTGCTGACGTGAAAGACGACCGAGGACGGCGCGGCGGCCCGTAAGGGTGCGTGTGGAGCTCAATCAAAGGCCGGGTGAGGAAGATATGGTCCGTGGAAGAAAACACAAAAACAAAGGAGAGCTAGTGAAGTTGCTCTGTACCAGACTTCACTCATCGGGATACTGATGAAGCTACATAAAGTATTTTTGATCAAGGCCTACACCATTAGAAATTAGACATCCAGAGCTTCCCAACGATATAACATAGGCCCAAACCGAAGTCTGAATGAAGGAGAAAATGCCCGCACAACATCAACTTATGAATTCTATCCGATAATTACAAACTGGAGGGGCTGAATTGCAAATTCAGCCAAAATACATGGAAAATCATGCCCGTGCCTACATATCATGACTTTTTAACCTAGAAGGCAAAGTAGGCTGCTAGAGAACAAGTTATAACACGTTGGAGGAAGGATGGGAGCTTGGAACACATTGGAGCAAGGATTTCATCGTTTGATCTCTTTTCTCCCTATTTTCTTTGTTTTTGCTCATGATCACACAAAATCTTGCTATTGTGATCATGAGTAGCAATAGCTAAACTTATTATTGGGATTTCTCTTTGGTAGCTAGGGTTTGAAGCCGTCCTAGTGAATTATGGATTTTGATTCATGTTTTGATTAAACTTAATTGATGATGAACTGTTTTGCCATGTTTATTTCATGTTCTTATTCTATATGCTATTGTGAGACGTTGCAGTAGGAAGATTTTATGTAATATGTTAGTTAAAACAACAAATTAACAGGATAGTTGAATTAAACACCTAGTCACACCTAGTTTAGAGGAATCAACCTAATTGACTGAAAACTTTGAGAAGATAAGATGTTCATAATGCATGTCGCAAATTTGTGAGTTAGTGAAAGCAATTTGCGTATCATATACATAGGTTTTGATAGTGGAAGCAGCAAAGAATCTTGCTCGTTTGGCAATGAAATCATCATCTGTGTTTCAAAAACGTAATTCGTTAGCGGTGGATACCTAGTGATGTGTGAGAAATCCTGATACTTGTCTTCCATCGTAAACTCAATTTTAATAAGTAGTTTGTCTTTTAATTTCTTAGTTTAGTTAGACACTCTCAATTTCTTGTCCACACGAAGTTGATAGTACTAGTTGATTCGCGACAAGTCCCTTAGGTTCGATAAACTCGAATTTCCGGGTTTTACTACACAGAATGACCATACACTTGTGGTTAGATAGTGTCATCACACGTGGAAAGGATTAAGGATGGAGAAGGTAGCGACGAATTTGAAGAACATTGAATGCATAAAATCTTGATTTGATCTCTTAATGAACTAAATAGAGCAATTGCATAGACCAACGACAGAGAGAGAATGAGAACTCTCTCTCTAAACACCAAGCTCTTAAGTTATTAGAGAATATATAGAATCCAGATCCTTAAAATGAAATACAATAACTCTATATATATAATACTACTCCGATGATCTTCTTTAACCCTTACAATCCTGATCCTCCTGCTAACAGGCGAACTCCTCCACCTTCGCCCAACTTCTCCCTTCTCAAACCTCCTGCGCTCAAATCCATACTGTTGTGTCCAGCATTGACCGCTGACTTCAAGGTTGCGTTATACGGGTATGGACCAGGTCGGGTCTGATACGAGTGGGGAGGACGAAGATACGAAGGTCATGGAAGACGTCCCCAACGTGCGACCCAAGCGCAACGTTGGCCCGCCGGTTTATCTGAAATATTATGTTTAATCGTTGTTTATTTGCTAGTAGACTCTTTTGATTGTTTTTGAGTTATTTGGATTATGCTGAAGTTAATTATTTTTACCCGGGGTTTCTATACGGTTCTTTACCTGGGCTAGGATTAGGGTCGAACCGTCAGGGTTAGAGGTCATATAAAAAGGGTGTAAAATTCTTTCTGAATTATCAATACAGAGAATTTTGCCATAGTTTTTGTTTTTTTTCTCCCGTTCATCTTGCTCACGGCCGAGCAGGTTATCTCCACGGAAGAACCATCGTTACTGATAACTCCGTTTCGGAGTTATTTTATTACTTGTTTATCTACGTTTTCTGTGCTTTACTTGCAAAATTTGGTGTCTTTTGAGTATAATATGCCTAAATTGAGAAACTTGAGTTTTTGAACGTTAATTGTTAAATCTGGGCGTTTCTTGTATATTTGGACACTTTTATTGTGATATGATCGCGGGTACTTGTTTCGTGTTGTGGTTGGCAGGAAATAGGGCGCGGAGATCAAGGAGGATGAAGAGACGAGCTTCGGAAACGAAGAACTCAAGGAAAGATTCAAGGAAAAGAAGAAAGAAATCTGCAGCCTCATTCTCTTCGCACGAAGAGATTTACATAGCCAAAATCAGAGGAGTTCAGAGAGTATACGTGCAGCATGATGCATTATCATAACAAAAAGACGTTCGCACGAAGAGAAGACAATCTTCGCACGAAGACAAATTCTCTTCGTGCGAAGAGAAGGCCAAAATCTGCAGTCTGTTTGGGGTTATTCTGTAATTATTTGGAAGTTGTCTTAAACTTTAAGGAAACGTATTAGAACGGGCTAGGGCAGGTTTTTTTGAGTTTCTCATTGAGGAAGACGTTCTTGAGAGCTTTGGGAGCTATTGTGGAGCTTTGGATAATCGTTTGACTTCTCAACTCCTCTTTTCTTTGATTTTTGCTCATGTTAAACTTGAAACTTGTTATTTTGATCATGAGTAAGCGTAGCTAAGCTCTTTATTCAGGATATCTCGAAGGTAGCTAGGGTTTAAACACCGTGTTTGGTGGTTCATGGATTATATTTCATGCTTTTGGCCTAATTGGATATCTTTATGCTTAGTCATGCTTGATTTTATGCTTATTTCTGTCATTCTTATTGTATGACGTCACAATATGTTTGATTAAAGGTAGAGAATGCTTGAGGAATCGGTATTTACTACCCGAAACGTGAATCTTGCACTAGTTGTATCTAAACTAGAGGAATCGGTTTAGTTAACTAAGATCTAGAGTAGAACCCGAAAGCTTAATGCATACTTAGACTTACGTAAGCTAGAGGAATCAGTTATGTATGTCTAAGCATAGGACTTGGTTGAGGAATCTTCAAGGTAGTGTTGCTCGTTTGGCTAATTATAAAAGATCTGTGTCATATGAACATAAACCATCAACGGTATAAACACCCTAGTGATCCTAAGAGATGTCCTGAACTTTGTATCCATTCATCAATCTCACAAATTTAATCGTGCGATTCATCAATCGGTTAACGTAGTAGCTGTCTTTCATTTTTCGTAGGATTTAGAAAACAAAATCAACACGCTTTGCCCACATAGGGTTAAGAAATATCAATTAATTACAAGAAATCCATGAGGATCGACTACCCGGATTTACCGGATATTACTATACACGACAGCCGTGCACTTGCGGTTGGAACGTGTCAGTTACCAGGAGGGTAACATTGGTGCTTTCATTGCACTCGTCGGTCGGACCTCTTTTCGCGGCGATCTCCACTCCACCGCTTCCTCTATCTCCGACCATCAATGGCGGAACACGAGGGACAAACACCTACCGCCCCAGTTCTTTCACAAGCAGACATCATCGCCACCATCCAATCTCTTCGCCAGGATTTGATTTCACGCGACAAACGCTGGGAGGCTGATATCCTAGCCCGAGACAAGCGGATCGAGACGGAATTCTAAACGCTCCAAGACACCGTCCGAAAAATCGGCCAATGTATCACGCCGCCGCCACCTCCGCTTGATGCCTCGTGCCATGGCAGACCTGGGCAGCAATTTGCCGCCCCGACCAGCGCCCACAAAGCCGAATGGAAGCCACCCCCTTCGCGCCCAGCAGCGAACACCGGTGCATATGACAGCGCGCCGCGGATGCACGTTGACTCGCCTTGGTTTAATGGAGATGACCCCGTCGGGTGGATCTTCAAAGTCCAAAAGTATTTTGACTATCACCGCACATCTGACCTGGATCGTCTGCAAATCGTCACCATGCTCATTGACCACCGCGCTTCGGAGTGGTTTCGTTATTATCAATCCAATAATGAGTCGGAAACTTTGATGGAATTTCTCACCGCCGTCAAGTTGCGGTTCGATGCCGGACATTATGAGGATTTCTTGGGCACACTTTTGAAGCTGCAACAACGTACCATCGTTTTGGCTTATCGAAATGAGTTTGAGACCGTATTAAATAAGATTACAGGGGTTGACGAATCCGTGTTGATTTCTTTGTTTAGTGCTAGCCTACAGACTCTCAAACGTGAGCTCGCGCTTCACCACCCACAAACACTTGCAGTATCTTTTGCTTTAGCCCGTGAGCTATCGGCTGGACAAGAGGAGTTGCTTCAATCTTATGTTCCTCGCCGCGCGTGGAATTCATCGGCCACCCACATGCCATCTGTTCCCAGTGTGTCTACCACACCCCCTTCGGGTTTTCGCTCTTCCACGGCTGCCCAAGCCGCGGGTCTTCCGATCGTTCGCCTTTCGCACGAGGAGTGCGACGAGCACGCACGTAAAGGATTGTGCTATAATTGTGATGAGAAGTATGAGCGGGGTCACAAGTGCAAGTCCTGTTTCCTGGATCTTTTGGGGGACGACGACGACGAGACTGAGGTTCCGGTTCAAGCTGAGGAAGTCGAACCTGGGGTTATCATCGACAACCTGTCTCATCTCCACACTTTAGCCGGTAACCCTCACCCTCGCTCTTTAAATTTGACTGGTCTTATTTTGGGGGTAACAGTTCAGGTCTTGATCGACGGCGGCAGCACACATAATTTCATCCATCCGTCCGTGGCTGAAAACTTATCACTGTTATTGCATTTTGTCTCGCCTTTCCGAGTTTATGTTGGTAATGGGGAATCGCTGCGCTGCTCCTACTAATGTCCCAAAACACCTTTGACCATGCAAGGCACCTTATTCGAGGCTGACCATTATGTGTTGGCCGTTCATGAGATAGATGCGGTCCTGGGTATTCAGTGGCTACATACACTTGGGGTTGTTTCTCATGGCTACAGTAAGTTGACTATGGCATTCGAGTGTCAAGGTAATTTCTTGGTACTTTCGGGTGTGGACCACGAGCCCAAACCGATGTCCTTCAACCAGTTGACCACGTTTTCGCAGACCCACAGTGATTTTGAGCTGTTTGAGCTCCTTCCCGTACCTACCCGTGTAGTTGCCGATGCCGGGTTTATGGAATTTCCTGCTGACATTCCGTCTGAGATTCGGTTCGTGCTCCATCAGAACAGTGAGATTTTTTCCATGCCTACTGGCCTTCCACCAGTGCGCCCCTAGAACCATCACATTCACCTGCAGTCGGGCTCCAAACCCGTCAATGTTCGACCGTACCGGTACCCCTACTTTCCGTAGTCAGAGATTGAGCGGCAGGTTCGTGAGATGCTATCTCAGGGGATTATTCAGCCCAGTACTAGTGTCTTCTGTTCGCCGGTTCCCTTGGTGCGTAAGAAGGATGGCACTTGCCATTTCTGTATGGATTATTGAGCGTTGAACGCATCTACCGTTCCCGATCATTTTCCAATACTCACCACTGATGAGCTATTTGTCGAGCTGGGCGCCGCCCGTTACTTTTCGAAGCTTGACTTGCATTCCGGGTACCATCAGATTCGAATGCACGAATCAGACATCGCCAAGACTTCCTTTCGCACGCATGACAGTCACTACGAGTTCCTCGTCATGCCATTTGGACTCACGAATGCGCCTTCCACGTTCCAGGCGACCATGAACCGCATTTTTCGCTCCTGTGTGATTGTCTTTTCCGACGACATTCTGGTCTACAACACATCGTTGGAATTACATGCCCAACACCTTCATCATGTTTTGCAGCTTAAGTCTAAACATTGTTTTTATGTGAAATTGTCTAAGTGTTCATTTAGCAGGACAACGGTCGACTATCTGGGACATATTATCACGAATGGGCAGTTACAGGCGGATTCAAAGAAACTTGAGGCCATGATGGCCTGGCACACGCCGACTACGGTCAAACAGTTGAGGGGTTTTCTCGGTTTGAAAGGGTACTACCGCCGTTTTATACGGGATTATGCTACCATTGCCGCTCCACTCACTGATATCCTCCGCAAGGAGGCCTTTGCTTGGTCAGAAAGAGCCGCTCACAGTTTTGTGGCACTGAAGGCAGCTATGACATCAGCACCCGTGTTACGGTTACCTAATTTCACAGACATATTTGTGGTGGAGACAGATGCGGTTGATACGGGGGTAGGGGCCGTCTTATTGCAATAGGGAAATCCGTTAGCTTTTTTCAGCAAGAAGCTGGGGCCACGGCTTTGGGCAGCTTCCGCTTACCACAAGGAGTTGTATGTTGTGGTTGAAGCGGTGCAGAAATGGCGTCAGTATCTTTTCGATCGGGAATTCGTCATCCGCAGCGATTAGAAAAGTCTTAAGGAGTTTCTGTCTTAGGTCATTCAGACGTCGAATCAGCAGTTTTATATTCGTAAGTTGATGGGTTTTGAGTTTCGCATTGAGTATAAGACGGGTACAGCTAACAGGGTCGCGGATGCTCTTTGTCGACGTGAGGCCGAACCTGATGACCTACAAGGGAAGCTCCTTACACATGAAATATCCATGAATGAAGTTGATGGAGAACTACCAGAAGGTGTCAAGAACCTAGCTCTCAAGGCATAGGAGAATGAGCCATTTCAAAGCCTTGAAACTGAGGATGATGATGAAGATCCATTTGCTTTGATCTCCAAAGCCTTGACCATAATTCTTAAAATGAAAAAGAACTTTGGTAACAAGGACTTCAACAGAGATAGACATAGATCCTCCAGTAGCAAAGACTACAAAGATAAATCTACTTCACATGGTAATAAGCGTAAACTCATGAATTGCTTTGAGTGTGGTGATGCAGAACACTTGATCAGAGACAGTCCACACAAAAAGAGCAAGGACTTTCAGAAGAAAGATCATGATAGAAGAAATAAAGCTATGATAGCTTCCTGGAGTGATTCGGAAACCTCAAGTGACTCTGAATCTGAAGAAGAACATGCCAACCTAAGCTTTATGGCCAAGCATGATGACAGTTCTGAAAAGAACATTGAGGTAATGGTAAACTTCTTGATTTCAAAATCAACAGAAGCCCTCTCTGACTATATTAGAACAATTCTTTTAAATGAATAGGACTATCTGAAAGAAATTAGTGTTTTGAAAGAAAAAGTTAATGAGAAAGCAAAATAAAAGTTGCATCTTGTTTGTCTGAATCAGAATCTTGAAATCTCTCAGAAGAAAATTGACAGTCATTTCAAGGCCTTGAAAACCAGTTTCAAAGCCTTGAAAACAAAAGTCAAGGAAGTAGTCACTGAAAACTCTCTCTTGAGTGACCACATTGTTAATCTAAAACATCAAGTTAATGAATTGGATAAACAAAAGAATACTCTAACTGAGAAACTTCAAGAATCAGAATCAGTCAAAACATGACTTGCAAGCTCAGAACACAACTTGAACCTGATTCTTGGAGGTAGCTTAAAGTCTGTTCACAAAACTGGTATTTGATACAATCCAAATTTTCCCAAAAAGAAAAATACTAGATTTGTAAAAGTTGGAAGCAGAACTTCTCCTCAGTGCCATTACTGCAATAAGATTGGTCATGTTAAAATGACTTGTCCTTTAAGAAGAAGAGACCCTCACATAATGAGGAAGACTTTTTCTTTTCAACTCAAAGGACAAGTTAGACAAATTTGGATTCCTAATTGGGTTAGACCACCCAACATGGTTGACCCTGAATATGAATCTAAATAGCACACTTGGTCTAACAGCTGGGTAAGGCAGTGAATGGTGTTTGCAGGTTGTCACCAAGATCAAAGAACATAAATGGTTTATGGACAGTGGTTGCTCAAGAAACATGAGTGGAAAGAGATCTCTACTCTCAGAACTGAAAGAGCAATCCGAAGGATCAATTACACTTGGTGACAAAGGAAAATGCAGCATTCTTGGTATTGGTAAAGTTGGTACAGATTCTGAAAATTCCATTTCTGATTTATATCTAGTTGATGGGTTGAAATTTAACTTGCTTAGTGTATCTTAGCTTTGTGATAATGGGAACAAGGTTATCTTTTACCAAGAGAAATGTGTGGTGCAAAATGAGAAATGGAAATTGAATCCTCACTGCCTCTAGGTCAAACAATGTCTATACTTTTCAAACTAACAAAGTTGCAGGAGAAAACTTGAAGTGTCTCATGGCCTTGAAAGAAGATTCAAAGCCTTGTCACAGAAAGTTGGGACACATTAGCTTGCATACCTTAAACAATATGGTTTCCAAGAACTTAGTAAGAGGTCTAGCCTCTATCAAGTTCAGAGATGAAGAAGTATGCAAGGCCTGTGCACAAGACAAGCAAACTAGAAGCTCATTCAAACCTAAGAACTTTATAAGTACTACTAGACCCATTGAATTACTGCATATGGATCTCTGTGGTCCGATGAGAAATTCAACTCCAAAGGGTAAGAGTACATGCTTGTTATTGTAGATGATTTCTCTAGATATAATTGGGTTATATTTCTTAGAGAAAAATCTGAAGCTCTCACTAAATTTTCAAAGCTTTGTAGAGAACTTACAACTTTGAAAAACCTACCTATTGCTTCAATTAGAAGTGATCATGGTAGAGAGTTTGATCAACTTGAGTTTGATATATTCTATTCTAAGCATGGTATCTCTCACAACTTTTCTGCTCGTAAAACTCCTCAACAGAATGGAGTTGTTGAAAGAAAGAATAGGACTCTTGAAGACATGTCAAGAACAATCCTTCTGGAAAACATATTGCCAAAGCATTAATGGGTTGAAGCTATGCATACAGAAAACTATGTTCTTAACAGGTGCTTGATCAAACCTATTATCAAGAAGACGCCATATGAGCTGTTCAAAGGAAGATAGCCAAAAATTTATTACTTCAAACATTATGTTTGTACTTGTTTTGTCCAAAATAATGGTACGGACAATCTTGGCAAGTTTGATGCAAGAAGTGATGAAGGTATTTTTCTTGGCTATTCACAGACAAGAAAAGCCTATAGAGTTTACAATAAGAGAACCAAGCTTGTTGAAGAAAGCATTAATGTTATATTTGATGAAAGCTATGATAGTTCTTTGAGTGATGGTTTTGCATATCTTAATCTGAACAAGCATCATTCAGATACTGAAGAACTATCCTCAAAAGGATCCAAGGAAATGCCACAGGAACAAAGCAGGCATTTTCAAGTCCTTGAAACTAAGGTTCAAAGCCTTGAAACAGAATCTTCAGAGAAGACAACTGAAGAAGCCACTACTTCAAGCTCTCAAAGACTTGAAAAACAAACTGGAGAGTCTAAACCTTAGACACCAAAGAAGATATTTAAATATATCTCATCTCATCCTGCTGATAACATTATTTCTGATCCAACCACTAGTACACAAATTATATCACAGTTGAAGAATCTTTGTGCTTTTAATGCTTTTATCTCTCTCGTAGAACCTAAAATTGTGAAGAAAGCTTTACAAGAAGCAGACTGGCATATAGTTATGCAAAATGAACTCAATGAGTTTGAAAGGAAAAAGGTTTGGACTCTAGTTCCCCCTCCAAGAAATCAGTCTGTCATTGGCACCAGATGGGTATTCAAAAACAAGTTAGATGAGCATGAGAATGGAAAGGTAATCAAGAACAAATCTAGATTGGTAGCTCAAGGCTACAATAAAGAAGAAGGTATTGACTATGAAGAAACTTTTTCTCCTGTTGCCAGGTTATAAGCAATTATAATTCTACTTGCATTTGCATCTCACAAGAACATGAAACTTTTTCAAATGGATGTGAAGTGTGCATTTTTAAATGGCTATTTTCAAGAATAATTTTATGTTGGTCAACCTCCAGGTTTTGAAAATGAAAAGTTTCCAGATCATGTTTACAATTTGACAAGGCTCTTTATGGTTTGAAACAAGCTCCAAGACCTTGGTATTAAAGATTGTCAAAGTTTCTACTTGAAAATGATTTCAAAAGAGGATTAGTAGATAAGACCCTTTTCATAAAGACTCATGAGAAAGACATGCTTGTAGTTCAAATTATGTTGATGATAGTATGTTTGGAGCTACTAATGATTTTCTTTGCAAGGAGTTCTCAAGTCTTATGAGCATGGAATTTGAAATGAGCTTGATGGGAGAATTGAATTTCTTTCTTGGACTTCAAATTCATCAGATGAAGAAAGGCATATTCCTACATCAAAGCAAGTATACAAGAGACTTGCTAAGCAAGTATAATATGTCTCAATCCAAAGAGATGAAGAACCCCGTTAGTTCTACACTGTCTTTAGACAAAGATGAATCTGGTAAGAGTGTGAATGTGAAAGAGTATAGATGTACGATCGGATCATTAATCTACCTCACAGCTAGTAGATCAGATATCATGTTCAGTGTGTGCATGTGTGCTAGATTTCAAGCTGATCCTAAAAAATCACACTTTACTGCAGTTAAGAGAATAATTAGATATCTCAATGGTACCAACGACTTAGGGCTTTGGTATCCTAAACAATCTAACTTCTCCTTGTGTGGCTATTCAGATGCTGATTTTGCAGGATATAAAGTTGATAGAAAGAGTACATCAGAATGCTGTCAATTTCTTGAATCATATTTAATCAGCTGGCATTCAAAGAAGCAAAACTCAGTTGCACTATCAACAGCAGAAGCTGAATACATAGCATTTGGAGCTTGCTGTTCACAAGTGTTATGGATAGCACAATAAATGAGAGACCTTGGGTTTGATTTCAAAGATATACCTATCAGGTGTGACAACTCAAGTGCAATATTAATTACAAAGAATCGAGTTCAGCATTCAAGAAAAAAAATATTGATGTCCGACATCACTTCATCAGAGATCATGCTGAAAAATGTTATATTGTTCTTGAATTTGTTTCTACTAACTTACAATTTGCAGACATCTTCACTAAAACATTGCCAAATGAAAGATTCTCAGCCTTAGATCGGAATTGGGGATGCTAAATAAAGAAGCATTGGTTTAGGGGGACATTCAGGTAAGTATTATGTGTTTTAAGGGTTTGAACTAATTTTCATAGCCTTGAAAATCTTTTCAAAGCTTTGAGTATATGTGCTTTCAACCATACAGCTTTCAAGGCCCTGAAACCCATTCAAAAGCCTTGAAAATAAGACTGCATGCTAGTAAGTAATTAATTGAATCTTTCAATGTTAGGTGTTATCTTTGTAGATAATTTCTCAATGTTACCCCTCAATTTTTCAAATACCGCTTTTCAGCCAAAATAGTATTATATATTTTATTTCCAACAACACACACAAAATTTGAATCTTTTGATTCAGCAGATCTTCAAATATTAGGAAGAATATTTAGTTTCCTTTGAAACTGAAACTCTCTTCAACTTATCTTCTTCCCTCTTTCTCTGCTTCGTATCTATCCTACCTATACCTTATTTTCCCCAAACCCTAATGAGCACTAGAAGAGCCTCTGACAGAATTAAGATGGCTGGTGGTTCATGTTGGTAATATGCCCTAGAGGCAATCTATTTCTTGTGTTATTTATATGGACTTACAATTCATTATGTTATCGATACGGAAATATGCTAACATGAATGAAGTCCTTGGAATATAAATGTTATATTCTTAAATATCCCTAGTCAACTGTATTGATTAACATGACGATCAACAATAGACTAGTATGGGGTTGGATTGATATGGAGATATCACGATCCAACACATGGGTATGCATTAGGGGTAATGGCATACTGGATTAACCCATCTCCGAGAAGACTACATATGAGTTATGTAAGGTCACAAGCGCTTCTCGCGATGACAACAGTATTGTTATCCTTAGACCTGAAGTCACTTGATCATCTAGTTGCGGAGTGTTGTGTTTTGGTGGTCATAAAGGTACGTATCGGACACAATATGAAGCAAGCTTAGAGATCGTAGTGATGTAGATAGAATTTGTCCCTCCCACATAACGGAAGCGAATATCCTTGGCCACTCGAGGGATAGTGCTTATAGAACGTTTAGCCAGACTCAAATAAATCAATATGGGACATTGATATTATTTTCACGAATAAGGCTAATCCAAGGATCGAGGAACTATGGATTGGATATACGAGTGTGACTTGTACGTCTCGTGTCCAATCCGGATATAGAGACAGAGAGACGAGACAATACTTGCACAAGGTTTGTCGAATGACTATTTCTGTTAGTTAGGTTGTATGGATGTCTTGCTAGAGACCGCTCCATATTAGTAAATAGTTACTACCAACTAAGTAGAAACCTATGGGGTCACACGCCATATAGGATTGAACTAGAATTCAAAATTAATTAATATTATTAATTAATTAGAAGGATCAAATCGCAACAACTTGCTAACTTAGTAGGACTAATATGCAAGTTGGACTAATCCGAACTTGAGTAGGATTAGGAGAGGACCTTTATGCATTACCAAGGAGATGTTGGACTATATAAAGGATGCTCCTAGCTTCCTTCCCTACACACTAATGCTCATAACATAGGTTGAGTAGGAGAGAAGCAAGGAGAGAGAGAGCAAGCAAGGAGACCCGTCTTTTGTTGTGAAGTTATCTTTCTTTAATGCAATTGATGCAATTTGTCAATAATTCAATCAAACAAGAACTAATTTTACATGGGATGTAGGAATTAGTGAGTTTGAGAGATTTTTGGATCTAGGGTTCTTGGGCAACCAATTGAGAAAAGGTGCTTTCCAATTAGGAAACAACTTAAGTTGGGCAACAAGGACAAGGATTTGTTTTGGAAACAATTCCTGATGGAGGTTCGGCCCCCCTAGGGGATCGCCCTCCTTCCTTGCCGCCAAGCAAGGTTCGGCCAAGGGGCCGGGGCAGCCCAAGCGCACGGCCTAGTCGTGTGGGCTAGGGGCCGGCCGGCCCAAGGCCATTGGGCGGTCCTTTTGGGGTTCGGCCAAGTGTTGGTGGGCCCTCTTGGACCGTTTTGACCCTAGTACATCCAAAATCAATTAAAATTGACTAAACACGTTAAAAAAAATTGGTTTTAACTGTTTATGTGCAATTTGTATGGTGATTGGATATGGCCTTATATGTGGTTTGTTGTGAATGTTTAAATTTGTGGTTTGTTTACGGCCTGCGAGCCGATCAATTTGATGTAATAATTAATTAGGGTTTACGGCCTACGAGCCGGTATATTTTTCTCAACTTGTGAGATTTATTTATTTAGTTTAGTTGCTAGCTAGTACTAAATAGAATAGATAGCCAAGATTGAAGAAAAGAATCCCAAACAATTAAAGGAGCCACAACATGGAGCATGGAGCATTCCACAAGGCTATGGAGGATGGACCAAAGGATGTAGGCACATGGAAATGCGTTTTCTATTTTAGGGTTCATAGATATTCTCATTGGCTTGGGAATATCTTAGTCTAGGAGGCCATATCCATATCACGTTAATTTCTATTTTGTTGATGTTTACTTTATTGTCTTATTATTGTTGTTGGTGTATGGATGATGCTTGCAATTTGATAATAAGATAATTAAACAAACTGGATCTTTTATTAGGAGTTTGGCCCAAACTCAAATAAGTAGATCAGTTGATATAGATCAAAAAAATAATTAATTAAAAGAAAAATCCCTCAAAAGTAAATATTACGTTTTGCCTTCTCGTTACTTAAACACTCATCACAAAATCAATTAATCAAATTCGTGCGTGCCAAAGCAAGGCGACTTGGTTCGTCATTGTGTGGTGCGATGGCACACATAGTGTGCGATTGTTGGAGTAAAAGGTTGGACGTTACTAGGTAATTTTAATAAGGATTAAAAACCTAGAGGCACTCAATAGGGTTTATCCATATGATGGATAAATTAGGAGTTATTTGCAAAATTGAACCAAGAATTGCATGAAATGCAATTGGAATTGTTCCTACCTAAATAACTAACTTTTGGGTGACTTGACAAAGCAAGCTCAAAAGGAAGTGAAATATGAATCTTGACCCACTAGAAAATATAATGATATTTTCGGCATTAATATCTTGAGGGTTATTAATCCGTAGAAAAATAGTGGGAGCTATGTTTAACAATTTAAGTCCTTGTTAAATATAGTAAAACGTCACAAGATTTGCATATTCCTTTTGTGTTGAATAATCATAGCATTAAACAAATAAAACGCGAATTTAGGGCCTTTAGAAGGACAAGCAGTCTGGAATCTATTTTCTAGACTGGTATAAAATTGAGAATTGTTCTCAAATAAAAGGTAAAATAATGTACATAATAGAACATAAAGTTCTCTTCCCACCAACTACCAAAACACACTAAAACCTTAAGGAAGGAACATCAAAGAATGGTTCGTTGGATTGATATGCAGATATCACGATCCAACACATGGGTATGCATTAGGAGTAATGACATACTGGATTGACCCATCTCCGAGAAGGCTACATATGAGTTATGTAAGGTCACAAGAGCTTCTTGCGGTGACAACGATATTGTCATACTTAGACTTGAAGTCACTAGATCATCTAGTTGTGGAGTGTTGTGTTTTGGTAGCGTCAAACGCTACACCGTGACTGCGTAGTCATAAAGGCGCGTATCGGACACAATATGAAGAAAGCTTAGAGATCGTAGTGATGTTGATAGAATTTGTCCCTCCCGCATAACGGGAGCAAATATCCTGGGCCACTCGAGGGATAGTGCTTATAGAATGTCTGGCCAGACTCAGATAAATCAATATGGGGTATTGATATTATTTGCACGAATAAGGCTAATCCCTGGATCGAGGAACTATGGAGTGGATATACAAGTGTGACTTGTATGTCTCGTGTCCAATCCGGATATAGAGACAAAGGTATGATACAATACTTGCACAAGGTTTGTCGGATGACTATTTCAATTAGCTGGGTAGTATGGATGTCTTGCTAGAGACCGCTCCATATTAGTAAATAGTTACTACCAACTAAGTAGAAACCTATGGGGTCACATGCCATATTGGATTGAACTAGACTTGGGAATTAATTAATATGATTAATTAATTAGAAGGATCAAATCGCAACAACTTGCTAACTTAGTAGGACTAATATGCAAGTTGGACTAATCCGAACTTGAGTAGGATTAGGAGAGGGCCTTTATGTAGTAACAAGGAGTTGTTGGACTATATAAAGGATGCTAATAGCTTCCTTTCCTACCCACTAATGCTCATAACATAAGTTAAGTAGGATAGAAGCAAGGAGAGAGAGCAAGCAAGGAGACCTGTCCGCCCCTTGCCGCCCCCTCTACCCGACAGCCACAACAAGGAGGCAGAAGCCTCCTTTTGGTGCTCCGTTGTATGATTTCTTCTTCCTCTTTCATTCTTCCTAGCTAGAACAAGGAGATTGGAGGATATAGATCTCAATCCTAGGCGTGGATCAACCATAGATACGTGATACTTTTTGCGTTGAAGTCATCAAAGGAGACATACAAGGTACATAACACGAATCCTTTGCTATCGTTATGAATTCTCTTCCTGTGATCCTTGGAGGGTCTTAATCTGAGAATTTTTTGTTTATTCCGCTGTGTATCAATGATCAAAATCCTACAGTTCAAAGGTTGGTACAGAGAAGAAAAGAAAGGCCACTGTGGAAGAGGTTCAGACCATTAGTGGAGATTCAAGTTCAAAGACCCCTACTGCAGAAGACATGGGACCTCCTCCTCCCAAGTAGAAGGAATAAAAAAAGATCAGACACCAGTTTCCAGCAAGACGAAAAAGGCAGTGGAGTCTGCTCAAGAAAAACAGAAGGGAATTCAGATTGGTAGCCCTAAGAAGGTGAAGAAGAAGGCTGACAAAGCAGATAAGGGAAAAGGTAAAGAAAAGATCTACATTCAATACTCGGATTCAGATGCAACTTCAAGTTCATATGAAACCTATCCTTTATTAAAGAAGGGAAAAAAGTAGAAAAAACTTCAAGAAGCTGAATCAGAATCTAGCCCGAAACAGGAAGAAAAGATCATAAGAAAACTCTTCAGTATTTAAGAAAATGTCTTTTGTAAAGAAGAAACTGAAACATGGAAGGAAAGATTTAGAAGGGTTAACCTTCCTGTTCAACAGTGTGATCAAGACCATAAGCTCAATCATTGATGATGTTGATGTGGCTCAACAAGAAGAAGAACAGTTTGATGATGATGAGAGAAATAGTCATGAAGAAGATGCAGAGCAGCAAGGAGATGAAGACCCAAACCCTTAACTCTTGCCTAATCTTTCTTCTCCTTTTTAAGGCCTTGAAATCCTTTTCAAAGTATTGAAAATTTCATCTTTTCAAACAGTCTCTTAAAGTCTTTCCAAAAACTATGATCCAACTTCTTCTAATTCTTTTGATGAAAGTAAAAAAGAGGGAGAAATCTAGGTTCTTATTTGTGTTATTTGTTTACTAAGATCTGACCAGCTTTGGTTTTTCGTCAGTATAATTAATTATCTGAACTTTGATGGTATGTGTTATTTTCAGCAAATTAATAAGTTGGATTTATTTTGGATATCATGTGCTATATTTGACTGTACTATATGCTAATGAGTATTTTTTGTAGAATCACAGTATCAAACAGATTGTGGTTTTGTCTTTCATCAAGGAGGAGATTGTAAGTTCAATTCAGTTTCAAGACTTGAAATAGCTTGTCTATTTCAAGGCCTTGAAACGGCTTTCAAAGCCTTGTAACTGATTGTACTTTATATGCATGAACATAGGGGCAGTTTCTGATCTTGATTCAATTCCTAAACCCCTGTGCATGATTAATTGATACTTGATGATGAAAGACAAAGTATTTTGACACAGTTTACAGTATCAAAAATCATCTGTTTGACTCAGTTTTGCAGGGAAATTTTGTTTCCTATTTTTCAGGTTTTGTTTCCTAACCTGAGTTTTGCAGGAAAGGAAATTATGTGATGAATTGATTCCGTGATCAATCCTGCTGTGTTTGGAGGTTGCCTAATAGTTTTTTATACAATTTCAAATCAGTATCATTGAAAATACTAATCAACTATGCGTTGGAGAAGCTGTTACAGAGAAGTCAGAGCTAAAGCTACGAAGTAGGGAAGTTTGTTATGAGAAGATCCTGAAGATCTGCATTTCAAACTGCTCTATAAAAGAGGGAAAGTTGAAGCTATGCAACGTGACAATTAGCAGAGACACGAAAAAACATTCAAGGATTGACAAGCAACAAAGAAGCAGATTCATATCTCTCAATCCAAGCTTCAGAAGAACAATGCATACTCACTGCAGATTCAGTTCTAATGTTCATCTCTTCTGAGCTTCATTTGTAAATCATTTTGATAATACTTCTAGTACTTATTCTCAAGGATTTTTCAAGGTGAACAATAGATAATTCTTAGTTAATCACATAGCTAGAGCAGGTACTAGTGAGAACCACAAGCTGTAACAGAGTAATGCATCTCTTTGTGCTTGAGATCTAGGGCTTAGATGTGGATTAATAAGAATTGTGTTGAAAATCCTGCAGGGAGAAGATCCATAAGGTAGAGACGTAGGTCCAAGTGGACTGAACTCTATATATCTTGTGTCTCTTGCATTTACTTTTCAGCCATACTTAGTTCTTTTGCAGCATTCAAAAACAGTTTCATTTCTAGGGTTTGAAACTCATTTCAAGGCCTTGAAATAGACTAATCTTTTTATACTCCAACTGTTTTCATTCCAAGGGATTGAAACTCATTTTAAGGTCTTGAATCACTTTAGAAATCTTTTGAAACCACTCTTCTTGCAAGTTTAGCAAAAGTTGACATACTCTATTCAACCCCCTTCTAGAGTATTGATCCTGTATTTCTACCTACTGTACACCCTTCAAGCAGGACGAGTCTGATACGAGCGGGGAGGACGAAGATACGAAGGTCACAGAAGACGTTCTCAACGTGCGAACCAAACACAACGTTGGCCCGTCGGTTTATCTGAAAGATAATGTTTAATCGTTGTTTATTTTGCTAGTAGAATCTTTTAATTGTTTTTGAGTTATTTGGATTATGCTGAAGTTAATTATTTTTACCCGGGATTTCTATACGGTTCTTTACCTGGGTTAGGATTTGGGTCGAACCGTCAGGATTAGAAGTCATATAAAAAGGGTGTAAAATTCTTTCTGAATTCTCAATAGAGAGAATTTCGCTCTATGTTTTGTTTTTTTTTCTCCCGTTCATCTTGCTCACAGACAAGCAGGTTATCTCCTCGGAAGAACCATCATTACCAGAAGGGTAACACTGCGTTGATCTCCTCGCTAACTCATCCTTCCACTAACATCCATCTTATCATTCCTCACACCTTTGCACCAAATACTTGTCACTGAAGCCCCTATATCAACACAATTCTCCAAGCATTCAAGACAAGACTTAGATGCGGAGTGACACTCCCGAAACTCCTAGTGCCCCATGGGTGTTTGTATTCTTAGTACTTCCAGTAGGATGGAGAATTGGCGGTATAAAATCTGTTGCCCGACATTGATAAATATGGAGAGAGAGAAAGACTGCAATGAAGTAAATGCTCGGGAGAAGTGAGAAATATGCTCCACCATATGATAAATGTTTTCCATTGTTTCTTTTCACTATTTGCGAGTTTTCTTCTTCTTTTCAGCTGTCTTTTTAATATGAAAATTACAAAATCTACCATTTTTTGAGATTATTTAGGCACAACTTGCTCAAGTACCATATGAATAATTTTTTTGGCGAGAAACCGAATAACAATCTATCTTGTAAAATACATTTATGAAAATACACCCAATATTGTTCTAATGATTCAAAGTCTAGCAAAATTCGCAGCTTCTGAGTTATTTCCTAATCAGTTTTGGCAATGTTTTGGTATTGCTTTGGGCCTAAGTCAGAACCCTTAGATCTATATAAGTGCATAAAACGGGAGTAGACTTGGTGTGGTGTGTAAATCTGTATTCTCTCTCAATAAACATTTGGTACTGGCCGTGAAGGTAGCTAGCGAATTCGTTAGTGAATCCACTAGCGGACCACGTTAAATATTGTCTCGTTCTTGTTTGTTTCGAGAATACCCACATGTTTATAACAGATATACCTAGGAAATAAGAAGTTAATTAAAAGTGGATGATACATACATATAGTTCAAGGAGTACATAAATATACTGACATAGACATCACAAAGAAAGATAACTTCACAACAAAAGACACGAACATAGTGCGTCAAATTACGATGGACGATAACCAAACGAGGGGCATGCGATAATAGATTTCTCAATCTATTTATTTATTAGTCTTCAGTCTAAACCATGTCGGTTTCTAGCCTTGATTAACCTTCGGGCAGTCTCTGATGCCAGCTAGAAAAAATATTTTATAACCAAGTTCAAAATCACCAGGATAGTCAGACACCAAATAGTACATCCCAGGTTCGTCCAAGGTAATGACAGTTACTCCGTATTCATTTTTGCCGAGTATAGCAATTGGGTTATCCACCTTGCCAGCATTGTAGTCAGCCTCACTGATTCGGACCACTCTATGCTTACTATCATTAAAAAGAAACTCTGTAGAAAGTTAAAACAGAGGTTAATCATACAGTTATGTCTAGATATGCATTTCATGTATTGTTCATGCACTTTATCTATATTGCAAATTCTATTTCTCTGACAGCAATTTGACTTTTTAACTCGTATCAGGGGCACTTTGATCGAGTGATTTAGATAGCAAAACGGTACGATTTTCTGATAACATTTTCGCCGTGTTATAGAACAACTTTTTATCTACAACATCATGAAACAATTATCAAAAAGTTAATTCATTTTGCTACCTAAATCAACGGGTCAAAGTGACCTAGCGAATAGTGATAAAAATCAAACTGCATAGAGAAGAAACGGAGGCAGTACTATTTAGAAGCAATTACATACCCATGCTAGATCCCAGAGGGACTGGAGTCCCATCATTCAAATCGTTGAAAATGGCACAACCTTCTGGGGACCAATCAAATGATGCAATTGGATCTTCTTGAGCGTTAATTGTTTGCATAGACAGAACCATAACTACTACGGCCGACATGACAAGAGCAGTCACATGTGCAAGGCAAATAGATGACTTGGCCATTTTACCCCAAGAGAGACGCAGTAGAAAGATGTCTAAGAGAAATGGCTGGTTATAATGGTGATGGTGACAATGGAAGAAAGAGACCCCTTTTGTAGCCAAACTAAGTTTGGGAGCAAGATGAGCAACTTCTGCTGACTCCACATGATAACCGATATAGTATACTTGTACATACTAATTAATTAGCTTAAGTACTTGTTAAACTAAAAAAGGAAAAGGGTAACACCTTTATTCCTTCATGAAGTTACTTAATTACAACGTCGACTACCAGGGTGCACACACAAGTTGGACTGTTAAACATTTTTTAATCAGATCTCATATGTGCTATACCGTTCCAATTGCATTTGGAGAAGATTTCATCACAATCGAGAAATGGATAAATCTGTGGATCACACTGCAGATTTTGGCTCCCTAGACCCAATATGCTAAACTTAGTAGTCTCTTCCAATATGCTAAACTTGGTCTTCAGATCAATGCGTATTATTTATACAATAATACATGGCACATGTGATGGCTTTGAATTTCCAGAGTACAGTAAATTCAGAGGAAACTATACACATTGAGATCTATATCACACAAATTCTTACTGATAAAAAAAAAAATCATGCTATCTATTGTTCTATACAAACCATGTACACAGCTCTATAGAAAGTATTACAAAGTGTTTTCAAATTTGCAGAATAGGATATCATGGAGGAAAATATTACATGCAAACAAGAATGGCAGTATGTGAAAGTATTCCATCGAGAGGAGAGGCATAGTGAATCATAATAGCAGTATGATATATATTTACGATCGAATAGCAAAAATTATTTCCACAAGAGTAACGACGTTGATCTTAACGCAACGAGAAAAAGAGATAGAGAACATTAACGTGACTCTGGAATACGAATGACTCACACAATATAAAAAATATCAAAATCACAAGATAAACAAGCAAGAAAGTGAAATCAATTCACAGAAATTAGGAACAACAAAGAAGAAGATGATGAAGAAAATGAGAGAATCTTCATACTGAAAATAACATCATCAAAATGATGATATATTGTAGGTTGTTACAGCAGAGACGGAAAAACCAATAGGAGAGTGACACATGTCCTATCTTGCTAACGGACAGAAAAATTAGAAAGCATAAGAAGAATGACACCGTTCTCATCTACGGAGTATCCAAAATTTTCTCATAGGGAGTAGAAGATGACATGACGATCCAACAGTAATTGCTGCTAGATTTTTCATGTCATCATTTTATCAAACCTTTCACTTTAGTTCAGAGCTTCAAAGCAGATCTTCATCATTCATCATCTTATTGCTGTAATTCCAATACCCCCTCAAGTTGGAGTGGGGTGGTGTATAACACCCAACTTGGAAAGCAAGTTATGGAAGATGGGAGCTGTAAGTCGCTTTGTAAGAAAATTTGCAAGTGGACATGCACTACTCACTTTATCAAGCAATTTTTTCCAGAATGAACCATGTCCCTAATGAAGTGACAATCCAGATCAATATGCTTGGTCTTATCATGGTGAACTGGGTTATTAGCAACGTCTATGGTAGACTTACTATCACAAAAGATAACTGGTTTACTCGAGGTATGAATAGAAAGTTCAGAGAGCAAAGAAAGAATCCACTGGACTTCACAAGAGGTCATTGCCAAAGCTCTATATTCAACTCTAGCTGAGCTTCGACAACCTGTTGCTTCTTTGATCTCCAAGAAACAAGAGATTTTTCAAGAAACACTAAGTAACCATTTGGGATCTTCTTGTGTCTATGCACCCTCCCCTATCTGAGTCTGAATAAGCAGTACCAACTGTATTGGTGGTTGCTGGGAAGAAAATGCCCTGACCAGGGGCCTTTTTGATGTACCTCAAGACATGATGCAGAGAGACCAAATGATGTAGGTTGAGATACATATTGACTGAGCTTGTTAACAACAAAAGTTGTGTGACAGAAATAAAGAGTTTTCCTATAGACTTTCTATAAAGAGTGGTGTTGTCCTTGTCCATCACTTCACTGTCAGTAGCACTTAAGAAAATTTGTGCCACCATGGGAGAAGAAGCTGACTTTCAATTCAAATAGCCACTTTCCCCCAAAAGGTTGTGGTCAAACTTATGCTGACACAAGAAGATGCCATTAAGTTTTTAAGTTTTGGTTATCTCAAAACCTATAAAATAATTGAGATTCCCCAGGTCTTTAAGTTTAAAATCTTGATTAAGTAAGTGCTTGAAGTCTGTCAAACGGTGTACATTATCCCCAGTAAGGAGAATGTTATCCACATAGACCGGAATTATGATGAGCCCTTTGTCTGATTCTTGGATAAAAAATTTGTAATCACTCTTACACTGCTTGAAATCCATCTGCAAGAGAGTGCTTGATAACTTATCAAACCATTGTCTTGAGGCTTGTTTAATACCATACATGGCCTTTTGCAGTTTACACACCTGGTAGCCTTGAGGAGTAGGAATATTACATGTTGTAAGAGGTGTATACCCTTGTGGAAGATCCATGTAAACTTCTTCTACCAAAATTCCATGCAGAAAAGCATTGTCCACATCTACTTGCACTAAATGCCAACCATTCATATCTCCTAGTGCTGAAACACATTTGAAAGTGGGTAACTTAGCCATAGGCAAGAAGGTCTCTGAAAATCTATTCCTTCCACTTGAGTATAACCTTTTGCAACTAGTGTGGCCTTGTGCCTTTCTATTGAGCCATCGGCTTTGAGTTTAGTTTTGTGTACCCACTAGGTATTTCCCGTGCCTAAAGGCACGATTGAAAAAGAAAAATAAACAAACATGTCACTGAAAGCACTGAATGAGTCGGTTTAAAACTCTTTTTACATATTTGGTGATTCAAGCTCCTAGGTAATTGTTGGATGAAATGGTGAAGCAATTGGCGAAGCAAGGAAGAAGAACAAAGACGCGAAAATTGGTTGTGTCATTGGTCTTCCTACAAAGACAATTTGTCTTCGTACGAAGACATCGTGTCTGGGCGGTTTCGGTTGTTTCCTTGTTAAATTTTAGAATGTTTCTTCGTTTCTTTGGGCACAAGTCAGTATCTTAGGCCTATATAAAGACCTATGGTCGAGACTAATTGTGTGTGGTGCATTGTAATTGAGTTCTCATCAATAAATTGGTTCGTTTCGTCCGTGGATGTAGCTAGCCTAAAAACTAGTGAACCACGTTATATCGTTGTGTTGTTCTTCATCTTCTTCTTTGTCTCATCACTCTTCTTGGTTCCTAACAAGTGGTATCATCGCTTCCGCGTGCGTACTCTTACAAGTGGTATCAGAGCAAAGTTGTTGGGTTAGAGTTTGTTGGTTAAGAGTGATGGCGAATTCGTTTCGGATGAAGATCTATCGTGTTGGTGAGAATATTGTTGATACACCCACCACCAAGTTCCTTATTGGGGGAACTATTGAGTTCCTTGTTGTGGGAGTTATCGGGTTCCTTATTGTGGGAGCTATCGGGTTCTTTGTCATGGAGCATCGGGCGAGCATTCTAGCGCGAATTTGGAGGTTCACGTGGAATTGGCGTTCTGGCGTAATTGGGCTTCAGACGTGGAGCATTGGGCGTATGAATCTCAATCGGGCTCATCCGTTGCAAGAATTCGTAAGATTTGGAGCATCGGCATGGAGCAATCTTGTTCGGGCCGGTAGGAGGATTCAAGTCAAGGTGGAGACAGCTCGGATCAACCGGCGGATTTGGCTCGTGGCACGGAGAAATTGATGTGTCTTGTTGGCACACAATTGATTGGTGACGCGTTATTGGGCGCAGATTGGTTGGTTACATGTTATTGGGAATGTATTGATTGGCGGCGTGTTATTGTGCGCGCATTGGTTGTTGGCACGTTATTGGCCGTGTCTCGTTTGGTGTCTTGGTGCGGTATATTGGCGGCGCAATTGGCATGCCTTGATTGATGGGCACTTTTGTCGTGTGTCATTGTAACGACGTTGGGGAGATGCATTGTGTCATGGTACATTAGGGTGTGTTGATTGAGACACACAAGTCTATGCGTTTGTTGAGACGCAAAGATGCGCTTGTTGTGGCACATAGTGGATGTATTCCAATACCGCAAATTTGGGAATACATTCTATCGGTTGATTGGTTGATCGTTTCAATTTGGGTGGAGCGCTTCAAGTTTGATTGTTGGAAGTGCAACCACAAATGGCATATTCGTTGAAAGGACGAATGAAAATCGGAGAAACGATTTGGTGAATTGTGTGGAGGCGTTCTTGATTGGGAGGCGCATCCACAATTGGATTTATGAGAACATTGGATGGTTGCTAGGGAACTTGAATTAAGGTGGGGATTTGTTACGTATTTGGTGATTCAAGCTCCTAGCTAATTGTTAGACGAAACGGTGAAGCAATTGGCGAAGCAAGGAAGAAGAACGAAGACGCGCAAATTGGTTGTGTCAGTGGTCTTCCTACGAAGAAAATTTGTCTTCGTACGAAAGTCTTCGTGCGAGGACAATTTGTCTTCGTACGAAGACATCGGGTCTGGGCGGTTTCGGTTGTTTCCTTGTTCAATGTTGGAACGTTTCTTGATTTCTTTGGGCACAAGTCAGTATCTTAGGCATATATAAAGACTTAGGGTCGAGACTAATTGTGTGTGGTGCATTGTAATTGAGTTCTCATCAATAAATTAGTTCGTTTGGTCCGTGGATGTAGCTAGCCTAAAAACTAGTGAACCATGTTATATCGTTGTGTTGTTCTTCATCTTCTTCTTCGTCTCATCACTCTTCTTGGTTCCTAACAAGTGGTATCGTCGCTTCTGCGCGCGTACTCTTACAACTCTCATTTACACAAAAGAATCAAGGAAATGCATTCATAAATATCAAAGAACGAAACATATCCACCACGTAAGCACTCTTTCACTAAGCAAATACACATTTCATTGAACATATAAGCAAATATGCTTATCACAGCCTGAGTACAAAGGGGATATTAGAACCGATCCTCTTGATTAGAAACAAATAAGAATGTATATTAATAAAGAAGGGAGAAGCAAGGTAATAAAATCTAATAAAAGAACAGTTATAGCAAGAAAATGCCTCATGTGAGCTAGAATAATCAGGCATAATTGCATCAATCTCAAAAGGATGAGTACTTTTAGGATAAAACTGTACTCAACACTCTCAGCATCTGCTATGTACCAAGAGTTGGAAGAAACTCATTGACCCTGATTGACGTTCTCCAGTTACCTACAACAGGTTAATAATACACTCGAGCACCACCTAGTCACCTACACACCACACAAATAAGAAAAGGATTAGAAATCTCAATTTTCCGCTCCGTATCTGACTAATTCTGCAATTATATTGGAAAATTTTCACTTCAAGGGGGCAGCAGTGTCTCGCTAAGCATTGTTGGATGCAGATTCTTTACTTCGATTATGAGCAGATGCAGTAAACATCATTGGTTTCATTTGAACTTTGTACCACCTTAGTCCTAACGTTATTATAAAATAAGCCGATACTCTGATATTCTAAAGCAACTAAATTCATTTCAACTGATACAAACAATTATGTCCCCTGAGAGCAAGTCAACCTCAGCTACATAGGGAGAAGTTTAAGCTTCTCCCTTGTTTGAGGAATGAAATCTTTTTAACCAAATGTCTGAAATGCTTGCGAATCAGTGAATACCACCATGGGAGTGAAGAAACATGAAGAGATTCGGCCTCATACCCATTGATGTGGAGCCTAAACTATCCATATGTAACCAGTTCTCAGTTCAAAAGCCAAATATTGTGCGGTTGGGATGTAATCCCGACCCAAGTTCCCATATCCAAACCAAACCCAATAACAGAATGTATCAAAATACTAAGGCCTCATTTGGGTAAGGTATAAGGAGGGGGGACAAGGATAAAACTGTACCTCCTGCTTCTTATCCTGTGTTTGGGTGCAGGATAGGGAGCAGGTACAATACTGCTTTCCTTATCCCTTAGGTACAATTCTCAATTTTTTTGCCTACAACCTTATACCACATAAGAGGTGGTATAAGGTAGGATAAGGGGAGGAGGGTATAAAGAGGGTGTTTTGAAATGACAAAATTGCCCCCATATGTGTGTGTGTGTGTGTGTGTCTATATGTACATAAATACATGCATATATTTTCTTAAAAAAATGCACATATATATTATACATGTATATATGTAATATATGAATATATATGTATTATATGAATCTATATAATATGTGTATGTATACATATACATAATATATATGTGTATATATATGCACATACACATATATGTATGTGCATATGTACGTATATACATATACATATACATTTATATATATATATATATATAGATGTGTCTGTAAGATGTATGTACACACACACACACACACATATATACGTACATGTATGTATACACACACACATATAAATACATATGTATATATACAAATACATACATATATCTCTATATATGTGTATATACATATATGTACACAAACACACACACATTTATATATGTGTACATATATCTTATATATATAATATACATATCATATGTATATGTATATATACATATGTATTATGTATATATATACATATACATGTTATACATATATTTATATAATTTATATATATACATATACTACATATATATACATATATATATATGTATATGTGTGTAAATATGTAACGAGAACAATGACAATCAAATTTTCAAGACGCATCAACACCTATGATGCAAGGACTAATAGACTTACATCACCATATCATGAGCTAAGATTTATAATTATCTCTACTACAATATTGTCACATTTAGCATGTTAAAATGTGTGTGTAATATTAGTTTTTGTTTACAGTCTACAGTGGAAGACAACCTAATTGTAAAAATAAGTTTCAAACAAGCAGAGCGGTGTGGTCATTTACACACGTATCCCACCTCTTATCATGCACTACCCAAACATGTTAATATATATCTCTGCAGCTTATCCTATCCCATATCCTGCTCTAACCAGTCACTTAGAACCAGTACAATCATATCCTGCCTTATACCAGTACAATCATATCCTACCTCTTATACCAGTACAGCTCTTATCCCCATCATTTTTGTACCTTACCCAAACGAGGCCTAAGGATACAAACTTTCCTTAGTATTCATGAAGATCAAATATCACCCAAAATGCCAGCAAGTGACCAAACTTTACTTAGTGCCGTGTTGTATTATTAACTTAATTGCAAAGCAGGATCATCGTGTCCCTTTTGTGTTACGTCATTCTACTCTTATGTTTGGTTTCTTTATTTGAATCATCCACAACATGTTTCGTAATTAGTTTCACACCTTTCAAGTCTTTCCTATAATCATAACCATTATGTAGGCTTAATTGGATGTCTTCATTATCATAAAAAGAAATAGCCCCTATGAAGGGTCAGATAACAATTTAAATGCCAGTAAAATAGCCAAAGGGAACGTCCATTAAATTGGGAACTCTCTGAAATTGTAATCCAGCCTTTTTTTTTTCTTTTTTAATTTTCGTTGTGCTTAAATGACTTCTCAATGCTTTAATTCTGATTTCGTAGAACATTGAGGTAGCTTCCACTCCTACGACCTTTGACTGTAGTGATAAAGCTGTGATTCATGTATTTTCTCCCTTCCATTTCTATTCGAAGGCGTTCATCTATTTCACAATGATAAGCTTAGCCAAAAAAAATATCGTCTATATGACAATGATGTGTGGTATAGAGAAGGCAAAGATAAACAAAGAAAGAGGTGTACATAAACTTAAATCCTTCATTGAACTATGCTCAAGATGTAGATTAAGCATTACAGTGCCCTTGAGGGAAGCATACACTTATTATTACAAACCAAACTAAAGCACTGGTAATTTCTGATTATGGCAAACGCTGAGGTCTGCAACTAATTGAGGAAAACCAACACAGTTCAATAGTGATAGCTTACACTTAGGTATACAACTAATTAAGTAATCCCATCACAACTGATTGATTCAACATTTAAGAAGCAAATAGTAAGTTTTCCAACCAAAATTAAGTCATTCAAACAATGATAATGCATACCTGACAAATTGAGTAGCAATAGAGCTAACTCCATGACCGAATCTCCAGCAGTTATGTTTGAACTTATATCAGCAGCTACAAAAACAACAACAGCCGCAGCAGCAACAACATCAACAACAAAAAATTAATGAATAAACAAAAGATTAGTGAACAAAGGTGCCGAAGCCCTCGCGATCCCTATCCGGCAGCCACTACCTAAACCCCAATTCTCTAGAGTACGATTGAACTCCTACAACCCGCTGCTCAAAATCGATAACCTAACCCAGCTCACCCTAATCGCCTGCTACTTCCCCGTGTCCCTCACTCAAACATTTGTAAAGCCACAACCTCAAAAAAATCAGATCCTAGTAGGATGAATGCAAATAAAAAAGCAACAATATCTACAGGTTCAATATACCATTGCTTACATTTATATCTTCATGTTCAACTTCCAGGAGCCCCAAAAAAATTACGTATTTTTTTTTCCAGTTCTGATTTGCTATCCTGCTAGAAACCCACTTAATTAATAAAAACCCAGGAAGCAGTCTTCCATCACCACTACTACCTCTAACCTCGTCCCCTCCATGGCACCACTACAACGCCTTCAATCTTAAGGAAAACTACGACGACATAGCTTTTCCTCCATCTTCACCAAGTCCTCAACCAATTGGCTCAAAACCAGACCCATCCCGACTCTTCCCCACTGAGAACCACCACAACCAAAATAGAAGTCCATGAACGCCTCGCCTGATTCAAAAAAGCCGCAACGTACGGCTTGTTTGTCCAAATCGAGAATAAAAATAGAGGTGAAGAAGCAGAAGATTTAGAGCATACCCACACCATGAATGAGTGGAAGCGGTGGAGAACGAAGGCGGGTTGGATTTCTGGCGAGCTTTTCGTCAATTTTAATGGAGCACCAACGACTTTGTTAATTACAGTAAAACTTCTATAAATTAATATTGTTGGGACCAGGGTATTTTATTAATTTAATGAAATATTATTATACCGATAAATTAATAATTTATTAATTTAAAGAGATTCTACGTATGACCTTTAAATATTCAAGTCCAATGTACTAGATACAATGTATATTGGTTAAAAACAAACCACTTTTTATCCTTATTAAATGGATGTGAATCATTTCCTAGATTATCCTGGTGAAAATAATGAATATTACGGGGTTCAAGGCATTGAAGAAATTATGGCGAATACCATTCAAAAACCAGTCGATGACGAAGTGCAGGATGATTCAACAACATTGAACCGGTCACTCGGAAAGAAGCATTCCAAGCGGCACCAACTCTTCACAATTTTTTGTTGCAATACGAGAAGTCAATGCCCAAACTCTTAAGTGCAATGGGGAGGTTTAAAGATGAACTCAACTTAGATTTGAAGTTCAACCAAAAAAAAAGTGACTAGAGATTCATTTTTCACTAGCCAATATTAGAATTTTTTTTTAATAATTATTAATTTATAGTTTCGTTGGGACCAATATATATACAATGTGATTTCAAAAAAATTATTATTTTATTATTTTATCGATTGGGTTCCAATTTTGTACTAGCCCCAAGTTGGGACTAGACAAATTATTAATTTTATCGAAATTATTAATTTATTGAGTATTAATTTATAGATGTTTTACTGTAGCTGGTATGGGTTCGCAAGGACGGTGGGAGGGAGGGAGAGAGAGAGAGAGACGTCGATGAAAGGGCGAGGGCGAAGCTAGAGCTAGGTTCTATCGACGTCGGATCTAGTCATGGTTTTGTCGGCTATAGAATCCAGGATTTCCCATCGAGGCTTCGTCGGCCTGGCTGCTGCCGGCTCTGTCTAGCAGCATTTCCAGGGGGGGGGGGATGAACGAGAGAGTGTGTTGTAGAGATTTGGAGGTGGTGGAAATTGATGGTTGTGGTGATGGAGGTGGTTGTTGATTTGGTGGTGATGGAGGTGGTTCGAATGGTGGTGGTGGTGTTTTTTCGAGTTCTAGAGGAGCGGGAGGAGAGTAGAGGGTGTGAGAGAGGAGAGGCATAATTGGAGGTGAAGGTGGTGATGGTGGTTGTGGAGGGGTTGCCGTTGGTGAACAAGAGAAGAAGATGAGGATGAAGAAGAAAGGAGCTACGAGGAAAGAGAGAGAGAGGGATAATGTGAGAAAATTGGGTGATGGAGTCAATTTTTTTAAATTGTTTTACGTTGTGGATGTACGACAAATTCAATGAAATCGATACGCGGAAAACATTTGATACGAGGCGATAATTGTTATACACGACTGATAATTGCAACACGACTAATAAATAGAAATCGATTGACAAAACATAATTCAAATGATAAAATAAAATTTGACCGATAAAACTAAGCTCGACTAACAAAATGAGATTTGACTGTTAAAATAAAATTTGACTGATGGGAAAAAAGTTAACTGATAAATATATTATGACCGTTTAAAATAATTTGGCTGGTAAACCTGAATTTGATTAATAAGATTAAATTCGACTGGTATTGCAAAAGAAATTCGAACGCTTAATTTACAGGGTTTAAATAATGAATTTGAGTGAATATATTTTGATAAACTAATATAAACGTAGAAAATTTTAGAAATATTTTATTTAATAAAATTTACTAATTTTTTTGAAATTTATAACTAACTTTTATATGAAAATAAAAGAGTGTCGTTTGAAACTAAATTTATGAAAATAAACTAACTTAACAAGAGAACTATAAGCATATAAGTAATTACTACGCTCAAGGAAAACTAAAATAAATTATAAACTAAAGTAAATTATGAAAATATCCCTATGGAAAATCAGGCTTATTACAATCCTTTAATTCCTCTGTCTCTAAGGGTTGAGTTAGATGTACAACTTGTTGCTGCAAATCTCACTCCGCCAAACCCCGAGTTAAGTTCGCAATCTACCTCTGCAGATCTCGTTTATGCCTTTGCAGATATTCTATCATCATAACGTCTTACACGTTACTTTCTTGTTGGTTTGAGGGGGGGGGGGGGCTTCCGCACTAGGAACCTGCCCGCAATCACGAGGTCGTCCATGCAACATTATTATGACGATCTTCTTCCCACATAGCTCTGATACCAACTGACATTGAACTGAATCAGACTTTTATGGGAGCAGCCAGAAGCAATTCCAAACAGAAGGAAAACCATGAAAAAAACCTCTCTAGGGTTCTGTTAATTAAAACTTTCGTATTCAATAACATAAAAAAATAAGTCCACAAGCCGGACTTAAATAGCCTAAAAGTAGTTATTTTAGAAAAATGTCAAAAAGTTAAAATTAACCTTAAGTTAATTTCTAAACAAGAAACGCATTTGAAAAAAGATTGACCCGTATTGGATTTAAAACGATTTTCTAATTAATATCAATTAAGATTATCGGTAAAATGGCAAATTTGGCGATTCAACCCTTAAACAGCTGAATTTGGCAGAGTCAGGGTGGTGCTCGTGACACTGTCACAATATTCTTTAAAACCTCATTTCTAAACGAATTAATGTGCAGTTTGACCTTATTCTTCAATCCTTCAATTCTTCCATTGATTATGCGTTTAGCCTAAAGCTATTTTTGTTGATTCAACTAACATTTCCATGAATTTCTTCCTGCATCACATTTTATGGTATGATATTATTCTAAAAGGTTCAATTATAGTATGTCAATTTGAAATTGTTTTACATTATGAAATTTCGAAAACATGGGGAGCCCAATTTCAAATCAACTCACACTCTAGAGAGCACTGTCCGGAGTTGAAGGTTTTCACTGGGAGTTACCTTACCATGGAAGGGGATTTTCTCGAGAGGATGAATTACTTTCCTATCACATAGGAGGAGGGAATTAGGATAACATTATCAAAAGTGATTCAACAGAGGTCTAAAGAGAGATACGATTTGTTGGATGGTTCCCCTTGGGAGCCTTTGATCAATAGTCGTTCGATGAAGGAGCTGTTCAAAAAAATAGGAGCAAATGGGAAAGACGTACGAATCACAAGGGTGGCAATCGGTTCGTTTATAAGTTCCCAATAGTTTCCTCTATGGAAAGAGTTCTTGAAGGAGGTCTTGTAGCTTGGATAATAAGATTCTCCTAAAAAGGTGTGGGATGAGAAAGAAGACATCAAGCGAGTGAGTTTGGACTATTTTGATGCTTGGGTTGCAGATTTGGAATCTCGAGACCCAACTTTCAAACACAGAATTTGGTGAAGCACTGGTAGCGAGATTGGCAAGTGAATCAAGGTACACAATAGTGAAGTCCATGAGGAAAAGTGTGATTTCATCAAATCAAACTTTGATGAAATCGCTAATTTGTTGCTTCCAAGGGATTGATAATCTGTACCTAGCAATCTAATTATATTTATATATATAAGCGTCTCTGCAGGAGGTAGGAAGGCGAACCGTCGGTCAATGGAAGTCCAACCGTCGGTCTTGGGGGCTCATGGAAAGCTTGACTGAACCTAGGAAGAGCTCTCTCTCTCTCACGTGTGTGGGAGGTTGACCTAATTTTTCTGCTTATAAACTTTTAACTTAATTTTCTCTCAACTCTAGCGCTATAGGAGATGTTATTTGATTTCCAAGGAAGAGAAGTCTAGATAAAATCAATTATGAATCTGGACTTATACAAATTAATTTAAAGTCCAACTCTTAATTAAAGAGTAAACAATTTATAATAAAAGAGTTATACTTATAAATATAATTTCCATAAAAAATATTCGTACTTAATTTCAAATTGTAAATAAAGTAAATAATATAAAAAAAGTATTATTTTTCAAAAATCAATTTTAATTTTCTTTGAATAGAAATTAAATTGTGAATTATTTTTATAATATTTATGAAAGATTCTTCAATCAAGTATAACTAAAAATCCATAAAAATAATTTAGGAACATCAATAAAATCTAAACAATAATTCGACCGAAACTAATTAACAAGTAAAAACTTTTATGGCTGAATTTCTTTGAAAATATAAACATGTTGTGTTCTTTTGATTTATACTCAAACTCGTCCAATTAACTTTAAACAGAAAACTGATTTTATCCATAAAAGAGTTCTAAAAGGAGAATTCGTCTTTGTGATCGTTATCACTAAATATATTAATTTCATAAAAGATATATCATATTCTAAATTAAACTCTCTTACTTGGAAGATAAGAAAAAATATCATAAATAATCTTTAATAATAATACCTGACTGCTTGAAAATGCCACCAGAGAGCCTGTAGTATTCAACCTGGCTGTCCCACTGACTGTGCATGGCCTCCTAAGGTTTCGGGTGAAGCAGTAGGGCTCCTCATGGAGTACTGCTGCTCTTTGGTCATTTACTCTTTTACAATGAATGCAGTTTGGTCCAAAGACACATGGATTGACGCTACATGAGTAATACTAGACCGAAGAATGACTCAGTAACTTCTAGGAAAATACTTGAAACTCAAGGATCACATAAGTGAAGATATTTGATTTCTTGCTGGACTAGATTTAAGACGCCTGGGTTGCTTGCAAGAACTTGTGTTACCATCACAGAGTAAAATAATAAAGAGACTTAGATCATTTATTATAATCCTATACAATGCACTACATGATCTGAGTTATTTTGTTCCTGAATTGACAAACACTAGGAACAGTGCGGGATCCTAGATTGAACATATTCTGGCTCATCATGTTTCACAATGTAGGTCTTTACACTCCGGACCTGTTCCTGAAGCTTCTTAGTTTGGTCAATATGAATTGTGTATTTGGCTTACCCCGCACGCAAAGGGTGGAAGATTCTGTCCTAGTTGTTGTTGACAATTTTTTGATGATGACACCTTTTGTATCATGCATGAAGACTATGGATGCTCTGCGGATTGCTTACCTTTATTTAAGAGATATTGTGCATTTTCACGGGGTGGCACTTTCCATCACATCAGATCGTGACACGAAGTTTATGAGTCAGTTCCACAAGAGTTAATGGGAGAAGCTGGGGACTCAATTGAACTTCAGTTGCGCCTATGATCCTTAGACGGATGGTTAGATTGAGGAGATGAGACCTATCCATATGTTGTGGGAGCCAGTGGGCAATTCTCAGGATATTCCATGGGGCTTGGGTTTAACTTAAGTAATGTGACGACAGTTTGGAACTATGGAATAGGTCACTCATATAGTCTTCAAACATTTATTCACTTTGAAGTTCAAATAGGGTTATTAAGTGATTAAAATTATGCTAAGTGTTGGAGTGCAAAATACTCTTCCTATGTAGCAGTTTGGGCAATCTTATTAGATATCTAGAAGGGCCCAAACCAAAGCAGTGAGACTTAGCTCTTCCTAAACGGAGTTTTCTCTAGAATAGTTTGACGAGCTAGACCACCAAATTGAGTGCATTTTAGATTTTTTATGGCCAAAATTCATTCGGTGTGATGGAATAGCACCTAAACTGCGCACATGACGAATCCAACCAAAGGAAGAGGAGACGACATAGCACTTCAATGGCATACACGACCAGGTGGAAGCACAACACTGAGGCGAGAAACAGGAAGTACAAGGCAGAGTGGACAAGCAACGACGTCAGGTACTAATTGATGCCGGTGATTATGTATGGGCAGTACAGACTAGTGGTCACTTTTCTGTTGGGTAGTATAATAAGCTCAAGGATCAGAAGATTGGGATTTGTGAGCTTGTGCATAAGATCAATGATAATGCTTAAAGGTTGTGTCTTCTCAGTCACCTGAAGTTATGACGTGTTCAATATGAATCATCTCACCCAATGCTTTGTGGATTCTAAGGACAGTGCATTAAACTCGAGGACGGGTACTTTCCAACCCGGGGCGATTGATGCAGGAGCATATGATCAATACGAAGCAAAACTGTCCGAAGCAACTAATTTGGAGCTTAACTATCACGAGATGGAAGATAACCACAATAAACAAAAGTAAGGACAATAATTGGGTCGTCGCGCTGATTATATCGTAATTTTTGCTACTGGTGTCATAATGTGGATTACGAACCCATTCTGGAAAGCTCCGGATGAGTCGCACTAGGTCCAAAGTAAGTTACTCTCCATCGGGACCAGTCAGACGGAAGATTTTTGTTTTTTGGATATTTTTATTAATTCATTAGGACCTCATTTTGAAATCAATTTTTTCAAACTTTAAACATTAAATTTCTGGTAATAACGCAACATTTCCACCCAATTTCAGGATTTTGCCATTTTTCGCCTAGTTTAAGGTTTTCAGTATACTGTTTGGCTTGTGGACAGAATTCGACAGTCGTAGTTATTAATTAGTTTGAAACCCTAGAGACGTTTTCTCTTGATATTTTTCCTTTCCATTCGATGTTTCTACTACACGGTCATCGCCACTGTATCGCCATGGGTCATGTTTTTGAACATCCCGAGTTCATGATGTGTTTAGGTACTACAGTATCTCCATGGATGATTTGGCTCGGTGTTGTTACGGTGAGGGACCTCTTTGTAAGGGTGATGATTGCTCACACAACCGAGAAGGGAACATGTTTGTATATTCTTTTTCTTCTCTTGGTCACAAGCTCTCAGGGGATGTTTCTATCTGGCTATATCTAGTCTTGGATGATCTCCGGCCCACTTCTTCGTAGTTAAAGATAGACGAGACACTTTAAAATTTAGACCGTCTGAATAACTTGTGCCAGTCATTCACTCTTGAAACATGATTGGCTTATTACACGAGCTTCTTGAAATTAATATAAAATTCCTTTCTTAAAATAATAAATGAAAAAAAGTTACATTTGTTTTACATCAAACTTTTACGCACGCCTCATTCCTCAATGATTTCATTATGGTTAACCTATCCAATCCAGTCGTAGCAAGAGTTAAAGCTTTAAACCCATTTCAACATTAAGTTTTTGTTGGAATCAAGGGTGCGTTGAATGTATTTGGGCTTGGCGATGAGTTGGCTACGAAACGGGGCAAAGAAACGGGCCAAATGGAGGAGCAAGACGAAGAGAAGAAACCTGGGGTGGGCTGTCTATTCGTGCAAACACTCTGAGTGTTAGTACGGACACATCGGGTGTTCGTACGAATACTTACTTGATGGCGGCCAAAATTGTTTCTTGTTGTGTTAGCTCGATTTTGGAATTTCTTTGGGCACAAGCTGTATAGTAGGCCTATATAAAGGCTATAGGTTGTGCTTTACATTGTATGGTTGTATTTTTGGTGTTTCTCAATACTAAACAGGGTTTTATCAGGTCGTGGAGGTAGCTAGTTCATCGCTAGTGAACCACGTTACATCGAGTGTCATTGTTCATCGTTTTCATAGTTCTCCTTGCTCGTTCCAGATCCTAACAATCTGGTATCAGAGCTTAGGATCGTTGTTCCAAGATCAACGTAGAGCTAAGGGCCTCGATATCACAATTCTGTAAAATTTGAAGCTAGGGTTTCGTGATCAAGGTAGAGCACGCGTTTGGGGGTTACGGATCTGGACTAGGAGCTCCAGTGAAGATGACTGGGGAGATGACCAAGATCGAAAAGTTCAACGGAAGAAACCGCTTCAGCCTATGGCAGATCAAGGTACGTGGTTTGTTAAAGCAGCAATGTCTGTGGTTGCCATTAGAGAAAGACAAGGAGGGGTTCGTGAAAACCACCAAGGAGTTTAAGATGATGGAGGAAAGAGCGCACTCAACCATCATATTGTGCTTGGCGGACAACCTGATCACAGAGGTTGCAGATCAAGAGACAGCTGAAGGACTATGGAACTAGTTGGAGAGCCTCTACAAAAAGAAGTCGCTCACCAACAAGTTGATGATGAAGTAGCAGCTGGTTAGTCTAAGTATGGGGGAAGGTACGGATATAAAAGATCAATTGGATCATTTGAACACTATTTTGCTTGATTTGCGAAATAGTAACGAAATGATAAGTGATGAAGATACCACGCTATTTTGTTAGTTTTGCTACCACCGTCTTACGAGGGGTTCGTGCCGCCTGCTTGTGCTGGAAAAGAGATTATGCCGTTGGAGGATTTAAGATCAGCTCTTCACACAAGGGAGATGCGGCGTTGGGACGCATATGGAGGTTCAGACGTTCCGATTTCGGGCGCATTCATGGTAGCCAAGGGATACAAGGCTAAGAACAACAAGGGTCTTAAGTTACCAAACGACGTCTGCGCATTGTATAAAGAGATGGGTCACTGGAAGAGGGAGTGTTCAAAGGCAAAGGCGCGTGCGGATCTGGCTGCAAGGGTGAGGTCTTCGGACGACGACTTTGTTCTCTAGGCCCCGTTGGGGGGAAAGGGGGAATCCGTGCTCTTGAAGAGGAGGTGGATGTGGAATAGGGGAGTCTCTGACGTGGGACACAGAACGTGTGTGTGTGTGGGGGGGGGGTTGGTTTTGTAGGGAGTTGGTGAGAGTAAGAACAACAAACGATTTTTTTGTAGGAGCTCCGTGGGAGTTGGTACAACAAACCGGAGATTCGATTGAAGGAACTCGACCGTAGTTGGAATCGATAGGGTTCGATTGCTCAAACTTGACGGGAGTTGGAGCATCGCTGGGGTCACTCGTTGCAGGAACTTGGCGAATTTGGGGCAAATTGTGGCATTAGGGATTATTGGAGAGAATCGACTAATTCAAGACCAAGCGGACGAGAGGATTCAAGGAAAGGTGGAGATTTGTTGGAATCAAGGGTGCCTTAAATGTACTTGGGCTTGGCGAGGAGTTGGCGACGAAGCGGGGCAAAGAAATGGGTCAAAAGGAGGAGGAAGACGAAGACAAGAAACCTAGGGTGGGCTGTCTGTTCGTGCGAACACTCCAAGTGTTCGTACGAACATGTTCGTGCGATCACATATGATGTTCGTACAAACACTTACTGGAAGGCGGCCAAAATTGTTACTTGTTGCGTTTAGCTCGGTTTTGATGTTTATTTGGCCACAAGCTGTATAGTAGGCCTATATAAAGGCTATAAGTCGTGATTTACATTGTGTGGTTGTATTAGTTGTGTTTATCAATAATAAACGGGGTATTTGGGGTCGTGGAGGAACTAGTTCATCGCTAGTGAACCACGTTACATCGGGTGTTCTTGTTCATCATTTTCAGCATTCTCCCTTCTCGTTCCAGATCCAAACAAGATTAGCCATTTACAATTTCCATCTCTTTTGTGCAGGAAGTAATATCAATCTACAGTTCCTGTTTGCCCAAGAATGTTAAACATCCAGAGAGAAACTACAAGGAGGTGGAAGTTCGGGTGAAATGGGAAATGGTATACTCATTGCCCTAGTTCTAGTTATCCTTTTCGATGCATTTCTTCTTTTTTTTTTTTTTGGGAATCAAGGGGTGCCTTGAATGGACTTATGCTTGCCAAAGAATTGGTGACGAAGAGGGGAAAGAAATGGACCAAACGGAGGAGCAAGACGAAGGGAAAGCAATCTGCAGAAGCAGACTGTTCGTGCGAAGAACACAGGCCTTCATGCGAAGAGAATCCTGGAGGCGGCCAAAAGTGATTTCCTTGTTTGGTTAGCTCGATTTTGGTATTTATTTGGCCAAAAGTTGTATAGTAGGCCTATATAAAGGCTATAGGTTGTGCTTTACATTGTGTAGGTTGCCTTCGTGGTATTTCTCTTCAGTAAACGATGTTTTGGGTCGTGGAGGTAGGTAGCTCATCGCTAGTGAACCACGTTACATCGTTGTGATCTTGTTCGTTGTTTTCATCATTCTCTAAGCTCGTTCCAGATCATAACAAACTGGTATCATAGCCTGGTTCGGTGTTCCAAGATCAAGGTGAAGCTAAAAAGCCAGGGTTTCACAATCCATGAAATTCATAGCTAGGTTTCGTGATCAAGGTGGAGCATGCGTTCAGGGGTTACAGATCTGGACAAGGAGATGCAGAGAAGATGATCGGGGGGATGACCAAGATCGACAAGTTCACAGGGAGAAACAACTTCAGCTTATGGTAGATCAAGGTACGTACTTTGTTGAAATAGAAAGGCCTGTGGTTTCCATTGGCGGAAGATAAAGAGGGGGCTTCTACAACCACCAAGGATTTTAAGACAATGGAGGAAAGAGCTCACTCAACGATCATGCTGTGTTTGGCAGACGACGTGATCACGGAGGTTGCAGATCAAGAGACGGCTGAGAAACTATGGAGCAAGTTGGAGAGCCTCTACAAAAAGAAGTCGCTCACCAACAAGTTGGTGTTTAAGCAGCAACTCTTTGGTTTACGCATGGGAGAAGGTACAGATCTGTGAGATCACTTGGATCGTTTAAATACTATTTTTTTTGAGGCGAAAAAGTAATGAAAAGATAAGTGATGAAGATGCCACACTGATTTTGTTGGTGTCGCTACCACCGTCTTATGAGGAGTTCGTGCAGTCTGCTTGTGATGGAAAAGAGACTCTCACGTTGGTGGAGGTAAGATAATCTCTTCACACAAGGGAGATGCGACTGAGGTCCGGATATGGGGGTTCAGACGCTCTAGGGTCGGGCGCATTCATTGCGTCTAATGGGGGTTATGGTAAAAGGAGGAACAAGGGTTCTAAGTTGTCAAACGAAAGAGAAGGGTCACTGGAATAGGGGGTGTCAGAAGGGGAAGGCATTTGCAGACATGGCTACAGGCGCGACGGATGACTTCGTTCTATAGGCTCCGTTGGGGGAGGAAAAAGGGGGATTCGTGCTCTTGACAAGGAGGCGGATGGTGGAATAGGGGAGTCTCTGGAAAGAGACACGAAACGTGAAAGGGGAAACGTATTAGGTGGTTTTGTTGTTAGGACTTAGTGGATTCGGAACAACAAACAAATTTGTTGTAGGAACTCAGTGGGAGTTGCAACAATAAACACGAGTTTCGATTGCAGGAACTTGGCTGTAGTTGGAGCATCAACAGGGTTCGATTGCAGGAACTTGACGAGATTTGGAGCATCGCTGGGGGCACACGATGTAGGAACTCGGCGAAGCTGGAGCAACTTGTGATATTGAGGCTATTGGAGAGAACCGGCTAATTCAAGCGCAAGCAGATGAGAGGATTCAAGACAAGGTGGAGATTTATTGGGAAACAAGGGGTGCCCTGAATGGACTTAGGCTTGGCGAGGAATTGGTGGCGAAGAGGGGCAAGAAACGTACCAAACGGAGGAGAAGGACGAAGAGAAAGCAATCTGCAGAAGCAGACTGTTCGTGCGAAGGCCTTCGTGCGAAGAGAATCTCTCTTCGTGCGAATAAAATCCTGGAGGCGGCCTAAATTTGTTTCCTTGTTCGTTTAGCTCGGTTTTGGTATTTCTTTGGGCACAATCTGTATAGTAGGCCTATATTAAGGCTATAGTCGTGCATCACATTCTGTGGGTTGTAATCGTGGTGTTTCTCTCTAATAAACAGGGTTTTTCACGTCATGGAGGTAGTTAGATCATCGCTAGTGAACCACGTTATATCAGTGTGATCTTGTTTGTCGGTTTCATCGTTCCCTAAGCTCGTTCCAGATCATAACAATTTTAAACAATGTTAACTGTTCTTGGATGTTTCTGCTCCTTGAAGGCTGTTTTAATTGAGGATTGTAGGAGTGCTTCCTCTCTGTTCTGACTGTTCAGCCTCAGTTTTTGATAATAAATTCCTTCGATCAAAAAGGAGCAAAAAAAGATGAACTCCTCCATGGGGTAAATGCTGTCCTTGTTTTTTACTGTGTACAAAATTGGTTGTAGATGTGTGAAACTAAATAACCATTCATCTTGTAAGATAGATTTATTGAAAGTTACGTACATAAGCTAAATCCCAGAGCTGGTATGCCAAGGAAATAAACAAGTTCATTAAAAGTGGATGATAATTGATACATATCGTTCATGACTATATAAAGACACCGACATATTGTGTCAAAGATGGAATAAACAACCAAACGAGGGGCACGCGATGATACATTTCTCCATCTATTTATTTATTTATTTATTTATTTATTTAGTTGTTACCTTCAGTCTAAACTATGCCTGTTTCTAGCTAGCCCTGGTTAACCTTTGGGCAGTCTCCGATGCCAACTTGAAAAGATATTTGATAACCGAGTGCAAAATCTCCAGGGTAGTCAGAGACTAAATGGTACATCCCTGGTTCGTCCACGGTAATAACAGTTACTCCGTATTCATTTTGACCGAGTACAAAAATAGGGTTATCCACTTTGCCAGCATTGTAGTCAGCCTCACTGATTCGGACCACTCTGTGCACACCAGTATTTATAAACTCTGTAGAAAGTAAAAACACAAATTATACTGTTATGATTAGATATGCATTGCATGTATTGTTCACGTACTTGCATATGTATTGCAAACTCAATTTGCAATGGTGACAAATGTGTGATATTTACAAGCAATTACATACCCATGCTAGATCCCAGAGGGATCGGTGTATCAGCGTTTGCAGCGGCAGCAGCGTTGAACTGGGCACAGCCATCTGGGGTCCAAGTAAATGATACAATTGGATCTTCTTGAGCGTTGGTTGTTTGCACAGACAGAGCCAGAAGTACTACTGCGACAGACATGACAAGAGCAGTCACATTTGCAAGGCAAGAAGAAGACATGGCCATTTTATCGAAAGAGAGACCCAGTAGAAAGATGGAGAAGAGAAATAGCTAGCTGTTATGGTGATGGTAAAGAATGGAAGAAAGAGACCCTTTTTGTAGCTAAATTAAGCTGGGGAGCATGATGAGCAACTTGTGGTGACCCGACATCATACCCAATATAGAATTAATGTTAATCTATTAGCTTAAGTAGTTTCTGAACTAAAAAATGAAAAAGGTATCACCTTTACTCGTTGATAAAGTTACTTAAGTATTACGTCCACTACTAGGGTTAACTCACAAGTTGGCTGATCGAGAGAAGGATAAATCAACGGATCCACAATAAAGGTTATCGCTCCCTAGATGCAATCTGAAAATTTTAGTGGCGTCCACAATACTTATAGGTTTCAGTGTCTATTATTATGTACACAAATATTACATTGTACTTGTGATGGCTTTGATTTCATGTATAACAAAACTACAGAGGAAATTATATAAGTTGACATAAACGGCAAGAATTTATTGGCAAGATATAGCTTTTATTGCCGTCCAAGGCTTTAACGGAAAGGGTTGCGGCAATAAAGCTCCCGCCGCATTAAAGATTGACATTTTTGCTCAGTGGCGAGAAAATACTTGGGTATAAAGTATTCGTGGCAAGAACATTTTTCTTGCTGTTAATAATTGTCATATGTGGCAATATCTCTCGCCGCAATTGATATAGTCAAGTACAGCCAGAAATAATTCTCGTCGTTTTTGCTTGTCTTTAGGCGGCAAAAATTGTTGTATTTTTTTTTTTTATTTCTTTCTTGCCGTATACGATAACCATCTTTCGCGGTGAGTCATTCTTTCCATTTTTGTGTTCAAACCTGCAACCAGTACAGTTCAAACATGTATAAACCACAACCTGTACAATTCAGCCAATATTTCAGGCACAACCACACTTAGCACAGCCAATATTAGGCACAACCACACAACCACACAACACAGCCAATATTTCAGGCGCAACCACAAAACACAGCCAATATTTCAGGCGCAACCACACAACACAGCCAATTCACGCACAATTCGAAATTCTGATATATATAAGTACACAAAATTTCCATTAACGTGAAGCAACACTAGCTGCTTAGAAGCAACAGATCGATACGTGTCTAGGAGGCATCAGGCTGAGTGTACACAATCTGTAGCTAGTACATAGGAGCGACAATAAAATGTGACTTGTACGCTCAGACAAAAAAAATGCAATCTCAAGTTGCTTCAACTTTGGGCGCTTCTCTTGAACCTACAAACAAAAACATGTTGTAGCACCTGTAAGTGAACTTATGCAACAAAAAAGAGCAGCAATGTACAGTAGTACCTTTAGAACAAATCATCAACGAAATATATTTGGCACATTGCCATACTAAAACAAGAAAAGGCCATTTCAAGCATATGGTCTAAGAATCCGTCTAGGGCATGTTCATGCCGGTGTGACTGATAAAACCCCCTTCATGCATTACAGATCATTTTCAGGCTAGCCAGATATAGTAGTATTTGGCAAATAGGAATTATTTTAATTAACGGAATGATAGAGGTGATAGAAGCATCAGGGACCATTACGCTTTGCCATTTCTCATTACAGTTTCGGACTGGGGTACACAGAGTTGGGGGAAGAAGCAGGTCTGTGGGGAAGTTTATCAACTGTGAATTACATATGCATTCCTAATCAGAGACGAAATGATATACCATACAAATTAGTGATGCTGGAGATATTTAAGCAAAGATCCAACACAATTTCTTGGAAAATATCCTCTCAACTGGGTTAAGATAATAACCGTAGACTGCTCTGCAGAAAGAAATCATTCTGAAAGCAGGGGATTGGAGGTTTCTTTTCGAAATTCCTTAAGTGACAATAAATGTCTGCTAACAATAACTAAGATGCCAGGTAACGGGTAAAATAGTACTTGGATGAATTACTCTTCCTGAGAGTACGCATTAAGCAGGACAGCATTAGATAGATCCACTCAACATTCTGGACAAGCAGCCACACAACAAGCTGGACATGCATTCTGAGACTACGCAAAATGTCTTCTTACTCTGTCTTGGTTCACTTAATCGAGGCCCAACCCCAATCCCTAGATCAACTAATATTGGGGGAGTAAGTGTCTTTTACCCAAGAGGATAACCTAAATGATGACTGACCAAGGTTCTAAAGATAGAGCATCTGATAGCGACTTTTCGGAGATATATTTCTCTAGCATTTACCACATGATTCATAGATTTCGGGAGTGTTTTGGAGCCTATTGTTGATGAGTTATGCATGTTATCACTTGTTTCCTTCATATGCTTAATTCTAGCCCGGACACGTTTTATTCATTGATTTATGCTTGGTTTGTCAGATTTGATCGCTTGGTATAGTTGTTGTTGTCTTTGACAGGTAACAGGACTTGAGGAGCGATTGGAATCAAGAACGTGATTTTCGGAAGCTAGGAAGGACAAGGAAAGAGGCTCGGGAACCAAGAGGCCAAGAGGTTGAAGATTCAAGAACATTGAAGCCCAGCTCATTTCGCACGAAACGAAGGATTTCACACGATATCAATTTCGCGCGAAATACCCTATTTCGCACGAAATGGCCAGAAGAGTTGTGTGGATTTTTAGGGTAAAAATGCAATTTTTGAAGACTTTAGCTTCCCCACTCCGACCAAAGCAGCAAGTGACGAGAATAGAGCATTATTGTGAGCCAAGAACAACAAGGAGAGCAAGCAGACATCGTTGGGAGCATGATCAAGGAAGGAGACGTCGTTGGGAGCATCATTAAGCAAGGAAACGAGGCCGGATCAACGCCATCTTCATCTTTTTAGCGTTTGATCCACTTTTCTTCCATTCTCATTTTATATGGAATATTTTGTCATGAATACTTTTTTTATGTGTAGCTAAACTCATACCTAGGCGTCTATGGAGAGCCTAGGGTTTATGTTCTGATGATAACTTTTCCGGATTTGATGAACTTTCATGCTTAGGGTTATTGATTGAATGGAGATTCTTATACTTTCTATCATATTGAGTTCTTCTCTTGACAAAGTAGAATCAAGATGTGTGATGTTGATTATCTCTTTCTTCGTTCAAGAATAACCTATGCTTAATGACGATCTTAGTAGCCTAATATCTCGTTTATCTTGCTTAATCCATAGCGAGTTAGGAGTCATGACCCAACCTTGATATTCAACTAGTGAGTGTGTGAAAGCAACTCTACCCTAGTTGGGATGTGTAGAAGAGAACATTTTTAATCAATGAGACTGAGAAGTGAGTTATGTAGGAATTGATAGAAGAGGGTAGATTCGGTAGGATATAGTGGGGTGTTAGTGTGGTGATGGTCTGAGAGGACATTATTCCATGCACTGTAGTTAGCCTGCTAGAACGTATTGGCAGATGGTGTTGGACTGAGAGGGACGAAACGGTACCAGTGTGTAGAACGACAAGAGACCGATAGGTAATTGTCAGTGCCATTACCCAGATTAGAAAACTAAGAGTTGTCTTGTTAGAACATGGAATACGGAATCGTCAAAACTGCCCTAGGTGATCTATAGATTGCCTAGTCTTCTCTAGTCTTCTCTCCATTGGTATAGATAAAATAATTTCTTTTGCTTACTTTACTTATAGTTTCTATTCACTTGATTGAGGGTGACAACACTCCAATTACAAACCTTTTAATGGTTACTAAGTAGGTTAAAGTAGTTGCTAGAACTTAGAAAAGTAAGCACCTTCCCTTGGGTTCGATAACTCGGAGTCCCAAATACTCCATTATATTACTTGACCGTATACTTGCGTCTAAGCGCGTTAGGAATCCGCGTCATGTTTTTGGTGCCGTTGCCGGGGAAGGCATTGGTTACTATTCTAGTTTAGCAATTAGTTTAATTTACTCTTTTTCTTTTTGTTTACTATTTTTGTGATTTCTGACTTTGTTTTAAATTGTGTTTCAGGTTTTTAGTGTATGCGCCGGATCTCTAGAAACCTTGTGCACCCATTTGAAGACCCATAACAACTATTCAGAAATCCGAGAAGGAATCCTAGACTGATCGCAATGGGTGAGAAACTGACTAACTCTCAACTGAATCAGAAGTTGACTGAGATGCAAGAGAAGCTCGTTGAGAAAATGAACCAGAAGCCCTACAATAAGTCCGGCCAAGCACTGGTTGAAAAGTTCCAGTCAACTCAGAGAGGACACAAGCCAACGATTATGGAGCCAACCATCCATGTTGAGCACTATGATTTGAAGCCTGCCACCATCACGACAGTGGAGAACCAGTTTCAGTACTATGGGAATAGGGATGAAGACCCCAATGACTTCATTGGGAAGTTGGATGCTTACATCAGGACAATGAAGTACAAGAACGTGACTCCTGAGACGCTGAAACTGATTCTCTTTCCTTATTGTCTGAAGGGTGCGACAGAGAAGTGGTTAGAGTCCAGAGAACCAGAATCAATCACCACATGGGAACAATGTGTTGATGAGTTCATGAGCAAGTTCTACCCTGCTCAACGTGTGACTGGCTTGCAGGCAGAGATTCTTGGTTTTCAGCAGCATGATGATGAGACGATTGTGGATGCATGGGACCGTTTTATGAGGTAGATACGCAAGTGTCCTAATCATAATTTCAGCGATTAAAAGATCCTTCAGGTTTTCTATCACGGCCTGGAATGTGCTAATCAAGATTTGCTGAACAGGGAAGTAGGTGGAAACTTCTTGTACATAGTGGAAAAGGATGGAGCATACGCTTTGATGAAGCAAATTGATAACAGGATGCTCAATTCTATGACTCTAGGAGGCTGTCCAATTTTCCTGAGCCAAAGAACGATGAGTGGAAAGATGGGATCACGAAGATGGTATCTGACATGGCAAAACATGTGTATTAGGATAAGAAGAATGTGTCTGCAGTAGAGGAGCAGGAATTTGATGCAGTTTTGACTCAAGATGCTAATGAGGATGTCAGCTACGTGGGGGAACAAGGGAAGCGTCAGAACTGAAATCAGGGGAACTACAGGCCAGGAACCATAGATCGTCCAGGATTCAGGTATGGGGATTCATCTAGAGCTTCATATGCACCCGGGTTTCAGCATAGGCCAGCTACGCTAGTTGCTCAGGCGCCACCACCAGTTGCAGGACAGAACGCTGAGATGACAGATATCAAGAACATGATGTACCAGATGGGCAAGAATGTTTATACCTTTATCTCACAGGTGGAGGCGTTGACAGCTGATTTGCACATCACCAAGACCTCACTTCGTAGTTTGGAGGTGCATGTAGGACATATTACAACTCAGCTCTCCTCTAGAGCACCAGGATCCTTGCCGTTTGATACTGAAACCACTCGTAGTGGGATTGCTCTTTATGATCCCCCATATCCGAGCCATGCCACAGGAGAAGCCTCAAAGTCTAGGGACCATGAGGTCTTTGACAAGATCCCTGTCATGATCCCCTAATCAAAGGGCGTGACTCCACACATGAATAATGAGGTAACACCACCACCACCTTCTTTGCCTAAGGATCTTCCATATCCTCTTAAGGCGAGAAATAAGAAAGATGACTCTGAGGAGTATAAGAGGTTCCTGTCTATTTTCTCCAAGTTGCATATCAATGTACCATTGATTGAGGCAGTCAAGATGATGCCTAAGTATGCTAAATACATGAGGGATGCAATTTCAGGAAAAAGGGCAGTGCCAGATTTTGAGACAACGGATTTGACCGAGCAGGTGAGCTCATGTGTTCTGCATGGGTTTCCATAGAAACAGAAACATCCGGGGAGCTTTGTGATAGAAGCTAACTTGGGAGGAGCTTACACGGAACATGCCCTAAGTGATTTGGGTGCCAGTGTTAATCTGATGCCACTTTCAGTTTTTTAGAAGCTGGGAGTGCAAGCTCGTTCCACATGGATCAATCTACAATTTGCTGATAAATCTTGCAAAAAGGCCGATGGAGTGGTGGAGGATGTGCTCGTGAAGGTAGGGAACTCTATTATGCCCTCTGATTTTGTTATTCTGGCCGTGGGAGATGTTCCGATTATCTTGGGTAGGCCCTTTTTTGCTACCGGTCGGACTCTCATCGATGCTGAGAACGGTGAATTGATCATGAGGACAAATGATGCGTGGGAAACTTTCTAGGATTCCAAGGCGAATCCACAACAGTATCGAGAAAAGACACAGGTTCCAGTGGCAGTGCATTCAGTGCACGAGAGTTCAGAGGTGGTAAATGTTGAGCCACCTGATTCAAAATCGAGGTTCCCCGAGTTGTGTTGAGGATCCAGCAGTGGAAGCTGGATGAGGAGGAACGTGGTGCCAAGAGGCCTTTCTAGAGGCATGAGGTAACTGGGTCGGGCTGTCGACCTTAAATTACAAGCGCTGATTGGGAGGCAACCCCATGTAGTTAGTTAGTTGTTTTTCGTATTCAGTTTTGATATTCATAAATGATTTTGAGGGGTGAGAGAGAGAGAGAGTGGTTTTAATATTTCCTATGAGTGTGCAGGACACAGGTACCGAAGACGAATTCGGATTGCCCTTCTTGATGCATGTGCACGATGTTGCACGCACAACGGGAACAACTGGCTAACTCAGAGAAAATGAGCATTACTGAGAAGTTACTCGAGTTCGAGGGGTAACTACTTAGTTTGAAGAGCATTGAAGCATTTTTTTCATGCGGTGGTTTCACGTATTGGAATACGGAGTGGAAGTTGCGGTTTACGAGATTAAGTGGCGAGATTCATGCACACGAGAGAAAAAAAGAAAGGAAATGGGAAACTCCCCAGAATTTGGGAATTTTGCAATTAAAATGGACTCCCATCAGTTAATGTAGTTCATTGGTGCAAGAATCGAGGAAAACGGAGGCCAAACGAAGAAATTGGAGCAAAAAGAGCATGAGTAGCAGCCTGTTTCGCGCGAAATAGGCCATTTCGTGCGAAATAGGGAAACACTTAAAAAAATTGTCGTCCCCTATTTCGTGCGAAATGGAAGTAACCACCTGTTTTGAGTTTTCAAAACCATTTTGGGCCGAAATGAGGCATTTCATGCAAAATGCATTTCGCACGAAATGCCCCATTCGTGCGAAATGGGTCGGGCTGCTCACTTAATGGGTGCATTTTGGTCAATTTGGGAGGGGTATATAAATAAAAAGCCGACCGAGGAAGCTACCCCAGCCCCCATTCGGATCACAATTCACTATCTTCATCTTCTTCCTCTCAAAAGCTCAAGAACACAAACCCACCAAAAACCCAAAACTCCTCCAAATCAAGAATTTCTAGTTGGGTTTTTTCTCTTTTCAAGCTCGTCTACAAGATTAATTCTTGTGGTTTTGAGAGACAGTGAGTAGTTTGAGTGTGGGGGAGATTGAAGAGGAAGAGCTCCAAGAACAAAAAAAACTCCGATTAGTCAATTTGGAGTTAGATTTGGCCAAAGATGTAGAAGAGACTTTCGAGGAGGAAACCGAGGAGCACAAGGAGGTATACTCGCCTTAACTTTCTCAAGTTTTTGAAAATTGGTCGACCGATTCAGTCCTTTCTTGACATCTTTTTGTGAAACCGGTCCCGTAAGAACGGTACTCCGGGACCGCATGTATCTCACTTTTATCTCGCTTTACTTCTTGCTTAGGTACTATTAGGGTTTAATATTTTGAAATTTATACTTGTAATTGTTTTTCGCGAAGGCCCCGAATACGTGCTCTATAGGGATTGCGAGGTAGATGCTGATTGAGTCTTAGGCTTACTTGCTTAGTTCACTCTAGCCCTCGCGTGCACTCGTTTTTCATTGTCTTTATCATCATGTCTACATCGGGTGGTAATGCTAAGAGGATATGGGTATTAATTGTTGATGATCACCCCGTCTTCAATCCTGGGGAAGATGTGATTATGAGTGAGGGAGACGAGGATGTGAACGAGGGAGACGGTTCTGGCTTCCGTAGTCAGGTACCTCCGTCTGTAATTCTTTATGACTTGAACCAGGAGATGCCTCCACTTCCTGAGATTGGGTCGAGGGGTAAGGTGGTGAAGGAGGTTGACCTTGATACTGTCTGCAGTACCAAATTTTGCAGCTTCAGGTTCGTGAGTGCGAATGCCCATAAGGCATTCTACACTAATTCGTTCCTGAAGAAGGAAGGGACTCCTGAAAAACTCTTCTCGGAAAGCAAGAACATGCCTAAACAGCTTAAGGACCTCTTCAAGAGCGAGAGGTTAGACAAGTGGTTTAACATTTGCAAGAAGTCTAGGTCCACTCTTGCAAGAGAGATCCTTGTCAATGCTTGTTTCTATAATGAGGGACAGAGTGAGGATCAGAAGCAAGTGTATTGCAGGTGAGCTTACATAGTTCTCACGCCCGAGACTATAGGGCCGCCATGAACTTCAAGCCTCTGAAGGAGACTTGTGCCTAACATGAGACTATCCGGAGGTTGGATGCTGTTGAGGTTGTGAGTGCCTTTTGATTTCAGGGGGGTGCCTGGAGCAGGGTGGAATGAGAGACCCACTTTACCTGAGTGGAGTGTTTCTAAGAAGGTCGTACTTCCACATGCGAGGCGGATTTGCGATCTTCTTGAGAACCGGGTTTTTGGCGTTATGCCTTAGCCTACATACTCCTTTTAGCTATGCACCATGTCTTACTGTTTGGGGAGAAGTAAGCGTATAAATGTATTCATTTATCGATTTATCATGGAGAGGACTGGACGCTCTAACCCTAGATCTCCCGGGCACACTTGCCTTATCCTAAAGCTAGCAAAAGATGCTGGCGCTGCATTGAGTGGTCTAGAGTATGACCATAAGAATAAGAAGAATGATGGAGAGCGCAAGTGGGAGATAGTGACCGACCCCCTTAAAGCCCAAAACCTGTAGTACCCCCACAGCTTAGGAGGAGGGAGGCTAGTAGCTCGAGCTCTAGAGTGGAGCGTCAGCTCAGCAAAATCGCCCACATGCTAGAGCAACAGAGACTACAAGCAGATGTTGACAAAGCTAGGTCTCGGAGACAGTTTGAGCATGTCCGAAGTAGTGCGCGTCAGCTTGGCCGCAGTTTAGAGCAGCTAAATCTGGACTGTGTTGAGCAGAGAGGATGTATTCAGGAAATGGCCCTAGCGGCCAATGTCACTTTGCAGCACCTGCACACCTATGATGGACTGTACCATTACATGTATGATGTATACCCCGAGTCGAGTCCGGATGTTCGAGTCGAGGAGGACGAGGAGACCCAATCCGACTAGATCCACCGGCCCTGTGCTTAGGCAGCCAAGTCCTCTTGATTTCATTTTATATTTCGTTGAGGACAACGAAGCGCTTAAGTGTGGAGTGATTTTTAGCTATATGCTAGTTAGCCATTGTATCGCCTTGTAACATGTAGTTTAGTGAGTCAGTTTTGCACGTAGGTGTCAGTCTATAGGTTTTCATGTGCACGTTTATTTATTGCATTGTATATAGTGTCTGCACCTTTACTTATTGAGTCCACCTACCCATTATTTGTTGGTTAATCGAGTTGGCCCAAGCATATAGAGTTAGGAAATAATGAAAACAAAGAAAAAATTAAAAAACTGAAAAATCCTAAAAATTGATTTTTTTTAGAAAGGGCAATTGAAAAGAGTAAACTTGGAGAGGGCTTAATGATAGTATTCCCTAGGTAGTATGAAAATCTAAGTGAGGTAGACAGGAGAAATACTGGAGTAGGAAGGCTATAAGGCTAATGCACTCGAGAATTGTGAGTAGCTGCCTCTCAGACTAGTTATCCTACTAGGGCTACACCGCCGTCACCTAGGTGTTGGGTTTTGATTCATGGATCGCGCAACGGAAGCATAATCAAACATAAAACCATGCAAAACCCTCCAACGATCACAAGTCAAGAGACATAACGACGGTAAGGGTTAGAGATCACAAACACACCTTTGGGTTCTCCTTGATGACTTCAAACGCGAATTGTGTCACGTTCTCTATAGTTGATCCACGCCTAGAGTTGATCCTAGATCTCCCAACTCCTTTGGTGCTAGCCCGGAAGAGGAAGAGGAAGAAGAAATCACGCAAAACGAGACCCAAAGGAGGGTCTCGGCCTACTTTGGCCGACGGGGACGGGGCGGCGGCAAGGGGGCCGTCGGGCCTCCTTGTTGCTTGCTCTCTCTCCTTTTGTTCTCTCCCACTCTTGTTATGTTCACTTAATGAGCATAAGTTATGTGGGAAGGAAGGAAGGTCCTTTATATAGTCCAACAACTCCTTGTTAACTACCTAAAGGACTTATTCTAGTCCTACTAGAATTCAATTTAGTCCTTTCCTTGCAAATTAGTCCCTACTAAGTTTGCAAGGGTTTGCAAAGTGATCCTTCTTATTAATTAATCCAATTAATTAATTCCCAAATCTAGTTCAACTCTATATAGCGTGTGACCCCATAGGTTCTATCTAGTTGGTAGCAACTATTTGCTAATATGGAGCGGTCTCTAGCAAAACATCCATTCTAGCCAACTAATAGAATAGTCATCTTGACAACCTTTGTACAAGTAATTGTCTCATCCCTTTGTCTCTATATCCGGATTGGACACGAGACATACAAGTCACACTCGTATATCCAATCCATAGTTTCTCGATCCATGGGAATAGCCTTATTCATGCAAATAACATCAATATCCCATATTGATTTATTTGAGTCTGGCCAGACAGCTATAAGCACTATCCCTCGAGTGGCCTAGGATATTTTCTCCCGTTATGTGGGAGGGACAAATCCTCTCTACGTCCACTACGATCTCTAAGCTTGCTTCTTATTGTATCCAGTACACGCCTTTATAACTACCCAGTTACGGTGTAGCGTTTAACGCTACCAAGATCACAATAATCCACAACTAGAATACTAGTGACTTCAAGTCTAAGGATGACAATACCATTGTACCGCGAGAAGCGCTTGTGACTCAACATAACGTGTATGTAGCCTTCTCGGAGATGGGTCAATCCAGTGCAACATTCCCTAATGCACACCTATGTGTTGGATCGTGATATCTCCATATCAATCCAACCCCATACTAGTCTATAGATGATTGTCCCATTTAAACATTATACTTGACTAGGGATATTTAAGATAAACAACACAATTGTAAATCTAAGGACTTCATTTTATTAAATATCCAATAAATAATAAATGAATTTCTAGCCACAAATAATTCATACTAAACTAGATTGCCTCTAGGGCATCTATTCCAACAGTCTCCCACTTGCACTAGAGCCAATCTGGCGCATCTCGTATGCCCATACTCCTAGTGTTCCCTTCATGCTTCTACTGCGTGAGAGGCTTCGTAAGCGGGTCTGACAGATTATCATATGTAGGAATCTTGCATATCCGAACGTCTCCTCTATCGATAATATCTCGAATCAGATGAATTTTCCTGAGCACGTGCTTGGAATTCTGGTGCGATCTGGGTTCCTTTGATTGCGCGATCGCCCCAATGTTGTCACAGAACAACTCCACTGGATCCGCAATGCTAGGGACCACACCAAGTTCAGAAAGAAACTTTCTGATCCAAACAGCCTCCTTTGCTGCGCCATTTGCAGCAATGTACTCAGCCTTTGTTGTAGAATCAGCTACCGTCTCTTGCTTGGAACTCTTCCAGCTCACCGCTGCTCCATTCAGGCAAAACACATATCCCGATTGTGATCTAAAGTCATCTCTGTCGGTTTGGAAGCTTGCATCAGTGTAACCCCTTACACGCAACTCTTCCTCACCGCAAAATATCAAGAAAGCATCCTTAGTTCTTCTCAAGTACTTTAGGATGTTCTTGACTCCAATCCAGTGACTCTCACCCGGATTGGATTGGTATCTTCTTGTCATACTCAAGGCATATGACACATCTGGTCTAGTACATAACATGGCGTACATGATAGATCCTATGGCCGAGGCATAGGGATTCTACTCATGCGTTCCTTCTCAATCTCATTGGAAGGACAACCACTCTTCGAAAGAGTGATTCCATGTGACATGGGCAAGAATCCCTTCTTGGAATCTTGCATGTTGAACCGTTTCAACACCTTGTCAATATATGTACTTTGACTTAGGCCTAGCAACCTCTTAGATCTATCTCTATAGATCTTTATACCGAGTATATAGGCTGCTTCCCCTAAGTCCTTCATTGAGAAACACTTTCCTAGCCAATCTTTCACAGATTGCAGCATGGGAATGTCGTTTCCAATGAGTAGTATGTCATCCACATACAAGACCAGAAAAGCTACAGAGCTCCCACTAACCTTCTTGTAGACACAAGACTCATCTTCGTTTCTGATGAAGCCAAACTCTTTGACCACTTCATCAAAACGTCGATTCCAACTCCTAGAAGCTTGCTTCAATCCATAAATGGATCGTTGCAGCTTACAGACTTTGTTGGCTTGCTTTGGATCCTCAAAACCGTCCGGCTGTATCATATACACGTCCTCGAGGAGATTCCCATAAAGGAATGCTGTTTTGACATCCATCTGCCAAATCTCATAGTCGTGGTATGCTGCAATCGCAAGTAGGATTCGGATGGATTTGGTCATAGCGTCTGGTGAAAAGGTTTCATCATAGTCGATACCATGAATCTGTCTGAATCCTTTAGCCACCAATCGGCCCTTATAGGTAATCACATTACCATCCATGTCTATCTTCTTCTTGAAGACCCACTTGCACCCTATGGGCCGCGCCCCATCGGGTGGTTCCACCAAAGTCCATACTTTGTTGGTATACATGGATTCCATCTCGGATCTCATGGCTTCTAGCCACTTATGAGAGTCTGGGCCATTCATGGCCTCCTCATAGGTAGTAGGCTCATCATCTATGAGCATCGTGTCTCCGGAATCGATTACGAGAAGTCCATACCTCTCGGGTTCCTAGCGCACTCTACTAGATCTATGAAGCTCTTGTGTTACCTGAACAGGTTGCTCCACAACTGCTTGTGGTTCCTGTTCATGTTCCATAATCGGTTCAGTGATTTGTGGTTCTTGAACCTCTTCAAGTTCTACATTCCTCCCACTTGCTTCTTTAGAGACAAATTCTATTTCTAGAAACACGCTGGTCCGGGTAACAAACACTTTGTTCTCGGTTGGATTGTAGAAGTAGTATCCCTTAGTTTCCTTAGGGTACCCCACAAATTTGCACTTATCCGATTTAGGCCCTAGCTTGTCTGATTGTAAACGTTTTACATAGACATCGCAGCCCCAAATCCTCATGAACGACAGTGTGGGACGCCTCCCACTCCACATCTCATATGGCGTCTTCATGACTGATTTAGATGGAACACGGTTAATGGTGAAAGCTGCACTTAATAGAGCGTAGCCCCAAAACGATAATGGAAGATCGGTTTGACACATCATAGATCGAACCATATCCAATAAGGTTCGATTCCTCCTCTCGGACACGCCATTCCATTGTGGTGTTCCGGGTGGAGTGAGTTGGGATACGATCCCACACTCTCTAAGATAGTCGTCAAACTCTTGGCTTAAGTATTCTCCTCCACGATCCGATCGTAGGACCTTGATACTTTTGCCAAGTTGCTTTTCTACTTCATTCTTGAATTCTTTGATCACTTCAAAGGATTCGGGTTTTGCCCTCATAAGTTACACAAATCCATATCTACTGTAATCGTTAGTAAATGTAATGAAGTAGACATAACCACCCCTGGCAGGCGTGGCAAATGGCCCACACACATCGGTATGTATGAGCGCCAATTGCTCACTCGTCCTCTCATCTTTCTTATTGAAAGGGGACTTTGTCATTTTTCCCAATAAACAAGCCTCACATGTCTCATATGATTCAAAATCAAATTAGTCTAGTAATCCATCCTTATGGAGTCTAGATACACGTTTCTCATTTATGTGGCCTAAACGACAATGCCATAAATAAGCAGGATTTAAATCATTTATTTTAATCCGCTTGGTATTAATGTTGTAGACAGGATTGCTTAGATCAAGGACATAAAGTCCATTAAATAATTGCGCACTGAAATAGTGAATATTATTTAAATAAAAGGAACAACAATTGTTCTTTATTGAAATAATAAAACCATCCTTGTCCAAACAAGAAATAGAAATAATGTTTCTGCTCATAGCAGGCACAAAATAACAATTATTTAATTCTAAAACTAATCCTGAAGGCAGAGATAGCTCGCACACGCCTACGGCCAACGCATCAACCTTTGCTCCATTCCCAACGCGCAGATCTACCTCTCCTTTAGCCAATCTTCTACTTCTATTTAGATCTTGCATATTTCGACAAATATGAGATCCAGGTCCAGTATCTAATACCCATGATGTAGAGACAGTTAAATTGACATCTACAACAAAAATACCTGGTGGTGGTGGAATCACTATTCCAAGCCTCTTGTCCTCCAGATATTTTGGGCAGTTCCTCTTCCAGTGTCCAGGCTGCCTGCAGTAGTGACACTCACCTTTAGTCACGGCCTTGGCAATGCCACCAACAGGCTTAAGGGCAGGTTCCTTGGACTTGGCAACTGACTTGCCTTTGCCTTTGGAGGAAGAGGCAAACCTTTTGCCCTTTCCTTTCTGTACCATCATAATGGCCTTGCCCTTACCCTTGTTGATGCTCTGTTCAGCCGTCCTCAACATGTTGAGTAAATCTGGCAGTGGTTTAACGATCTCGTTCATGTTATAGTTCATAATGAACTGTCCATAACTCTCGGGAAACGATTGCAACACGAGATCGGTTGCCAACTCTTGGCCGACCGGGAACCCCATTCGGGCGAGATTCTCCAAGTACCCGATCATTCGGAGTACATGGGGTCCCACCGGGTTCCCTTCTGCGAGATGACATTTGAACAGTGCCTTTGAGACCTCATACCTCTCTACCCTCGCTTGCTCTTGGAAGAGCTGCTTTAGATGTTCGATCATATCGACAACATTCATGTTTTCGTGTTGCTTCTGAAGCTCAGAAGTCATGGTGCAAAGCATTAGGCAGGCCGCATCGTTAGCGTCATCAACACGCTTTTGATACGCCTTTAAGGCAGCAGGTGTTTGGTTCTCTGGACCTTCTGGAACATGCTCCTCTTTTGCGTACAGTTTCTTCTCTTGCTTGAGAACAATTCTCAAGTTTCTGTACCAATCAAGAAAGTTGGTTCCAGAGAGCTTGTCCTTCTCAAGGACAGATCGTAGGGAATGTTGTGAACTCGATGAGTTGTTTGCCATTTGGTATTCTACAAAAAGGAAAATACGCAAGTTTTAGTATTTGTGAATTTTTTTGACTATATTCAATAATGGCTAGTTTATCAAATATAGCTCCCACTATTTTTCTACGGATTAATAACCCTCAAGATATTAATGAGGAAAATATCCTTATATTTTCTAGTGGGCCAAGATCCATCTTTCATCTCCTTATGAGCTTGCTTTGGAAAGTCACCCATAATTTGACTACTTTAGGTAGGAACAATTCCAATTGCATCCCATATCCAACTCTTGGTTCAATTGGGCAAATAACTCCTTATATATCCATCCATATGGATAATCCCAATTGATTGCCTCTAGGTTTCTTAATCAAATTAATAGCCTAGTTGTGTTCAACCTCTTATCTAAACAATTGCACATTGTTACGTGCCATCGCATTCCATCATTATGAACCAAGTCGCCATGCTTTGGCACGCACGAACTTGATAAATAATGATGATAATGAGTGTTTAAATAACGAGAAGGCAAGAACACAATATTTGAATTTTGAGGGATTTTAAATTCAATTTTAATTGTTTTGTTGATCAATATCAACTAATCTATCTATTTGAGTTTGGGCACAACTCCAAATAATAGATCCGGGTTGTCTAATTATCTTATTATCCTAATTGCATGCATCATCCATACACCAACCACACAAATAATAAGACAATAAAATAAACAACCACATAACATAAATTAAACGTGATGTGGATATGGCCTTTTCTAGACTAAGATAATTCCAAGCCAATGGAATTATCTATGAACCCTAAACAAACACATCTCCATGCGACTTGATCTTTTGGTCCATCATTCATAGTCATGTGGAAAAGGCTCTATGCTCCATGCTCCATCTTTTGTGGCTTCTTTGGCTTTGGGCTTATTTTCTCCCATCTTGGCTAACAATCTACTTTATCTAGCACTAGCTAATATCTACACTAAATAAAATAAATCTCACAAGTTGAGAAAAAAAAAATGGCACGCAGGCCATAAAAACCCTAATTAATTATTACAATTAATTGATCAGCTCGCAGGCCGTAAAACCAAACCACAAAATTAAACATCCACATCAAACCACATCCTAAGGCCATATCCAATCACCATGCGATTTGCACATAAACAGTTAAAATCCAATTTTAACGCGCTTGGTCAATTTTAATTGATTTTAGGATTTCTAGGGTTAAAACGGTCCATGGGCCCAACAATCAAATTGCCCGGGCCCAAAAAGGTGAACCACAAGGCCCTAGGGCCTGCCCGGCCCAAAACCCACAAGCCTAGGCCCGCGGGTTAGGGTCGCCCGTCTCCTAGGGCGGCCAAGCTTGGGCGGCAAGCAAGGGGGGCGGTCCCTAGGGGGGCCGAACCTCCTTGAGGGAGTTGTTTCCAAAACAACTCCCTTGCTTGGTGCCCAAGTTTGGTTGTTTCCTTGTTTTGGAAGAACTCCTTCTTCCCCAAGGATGTCCAAACCCTAGATCTAAGATCCTAAAATTTCTCAAACTCACCAATTCATGCATCCAATGCAAAAATTGGATCTTGTTATGATTAATTATTGACAAATTGCATCCCATGCTTGATTTGTCTTGTTTTACGCTATAAACAATCAAATTAAGGTGTAAAACAACTAAAAACGTAACACATAAACCACGTTTATACTCTACGACCTGTGGCTCTGATACCACTGTTGGGTTTTGATTCATGGATCGCGCAACGGAAGCATAATCAAACATAAAACCATGCAAAACCCTCCAAGGATCACAAGTCAAGAGACATAACGATGGTAAGGGTTAGAGATCACAAACACACCTTTGGGTTCTCCTTGATGACTTCAAACGCGAATTGTGTCACGTTCTCTATAGTTGATCCACGCCTAGAGTTGATCCTAGATCTCCCAACTCCTTTGGTGCTAGCCCGGAAGAGGAAGAGGAAGAAGAAATCACGCAAAACGAGACCCAAAGGAGGGTCTCGGCCTCCTTTGGCCGACGGGGACGGGGCGGCGGCAAGGGGGGCGTCGGGCCTCCTTGTTGCTTGCTCTCTCTCCTTTTGTCTCTCCCACTCTTGTTATGTTCACTTAATGAGCATAAGTTATGTGGGAAGGAAGGAAGGTCCTTTATATAGTCCAACAACTCCTTGTTAACTACCTAAAGGACTTATTCTAGTCCTACTAGAATTCAATTTAGTCCCTTCCTTGCAAATTAGTCCCTACTAAGTTTGCAAGGGTTTGCAAAGTGATCCTTCTTATTAATTAATCCAATTAATTAATTCCCAAATCTAGTTCAACTCTATATAGCGTGTGACCCCATAGGTTCTATCTAGTTGGTAGCAACTATTTGCTAATATGGAGCGGTCTCTAGCAAAACATCCATTCTAGCCAACTAATAGAATAGTCATCTTGACAACCTTTGTACAAGTAATTGTCTCATCCCTTTGTCTCTATATCCGGATTGGACACGAGACATACAAGTCACACTCGTATATCCAATCCATAGTTTCTCGATCCATGGGAATAGACTTATTCGTACAAATAACATCAATATCCCATATTGATTTATTTGAGTCTGGCCAGACATTCTATAAGCACTATCCCTCGAGTGGCCTAGGATATTTGCTCCCGTTATGTGGGAGGGACAAATCCTCTCTACGTCCACTACGATCTCTAAGCTTACTTCTTATTGTATCCAGTACACGCCTTTATAACTACCCAGTTACGGTGTAGCGTTTAACGCTACCAAGATCACAATAATCCACAACTAGAATATCTAGTGACTTCAAGTCTAAGGATGACAATACCATTGTACCGCGAGAAGGGCTTGTGACTCAACATAACGTGTATGTAGCCTTCTCGGAGATGGGTCAATCCAGTGCAACATTCCCTAATGCACAACTATGTGTTGGATCGTGATATCTCCATATCAATCCTACCCCATACTAGTCTATAGATGATTGTCCCATTTAATCATTATACTTGACTAGGGATATTTAAGATAAACAACACAATTGTAAATCTAAGGACTTCATTTTACTAAATATCCAATAAATAATAAATGAATTTCTAGCCACAAATAATTCATACTAAACTAGATTGCCTCTAGGGCATCTATTCCAACACTAGGTAGTTATCAACCCTCCTCGTAGTGGCAACGAAACAGCTGTGCGAGTGATGTTTATGGGGGCCTCACGTCCCTTCTCTTTCTCCTAGGTCCATTAGTTACCCCAATTTGATCCATTTACCACTTTTATTCACAGCCTCTAGCCTCATCTTTTGAGGGGATGTGAGGGTGAGATAGAGACGGTAGCACACTTCCGTGTGGCGGTAAGTCGTGTCCTTACACCACGATCACATGTGGAGTACCGTAGTGCGTGACATTCTTTCCGCACGATATGGGGTGGGGTTGGCTGATCTTATATAAGGTCGTTCTTTGATTTTCTTGTTTATGCTCTATATCTTAGGTGATGAGGAGGATTGGTTGGAAAGCACGTTTCACATTGACTACCGTTTTTTTTGATTTGGTTAACATCGAGTGTGGGGGTGTCGACATTTATTTGACTACATCACTGATTTGATACATTCCACCCCTACATTGTTTACTTTGATATTTGGATCTCCTCGGTTATTATTATCATCATTATTGATAGCTCCATGTGATTATTGCCGTGGAAATGAAAAAAACAGAAAATATAAAGAAAAACAGAAATTAGAAAGTGAAATGGATAAAAAGAGCTGAAATTGAACTTCATGAATAACTGAAGAGATGATCTATGGATTTTGATCACTTCTTCACATTTGTGGCCGCGAGAAAAATGTTGCACCAAGATTGAGGGAATGAGGGCCGGTGTAGTGAGATTCGATGGGGTTCCTTGAATTTTGGTGAGGGAGTGTGAGAATCGGGTTATGTGAGTTATATCATGAAGTCTAGAACTGTGCTTCTAAATATCTTACCCTACCCGTCCTAAGCCGCCAACAATTTAACCCTCGGATAAATAGCTCGGATGGTAGGTGCTAGGGATATGCTTGATGAGTGTGCGGAAGCAACTTATTTAGTGTTTGTGCCCGTTCTGTCTGACGAACTGGCAGCAAGCTCTACCGATCACCAAAGTTATAGAATCTTCTAGGGTATGTGAGATCCTTTTGACATTCCGGTTTGTTCTTCGAGATTGCCCAATCTCTAACGAAAAAGAAAAAATGTTGTTCTTTATTTTGTTGCATTGTACATAATTGAGTTGCATTGTACATATCATGTAGGGTTCATCGTCGTGTCTTTGTGTATTGAGTCGTGATTCGTGTTGGCTGGCAGAAAGTGAAGTATGCAAAGCGGTGGGGTATGCATTGGTTCGGTTTTGGTATGTATGCAATGTCTCAAGTGTGGGGGGTTTTTGAGCGTCATCGTTGCTCGTGACGAGCAAAGAGTAAGTGTGGGGGAATTTGATAGCGACTTTTAGGAGCTATATTTCTCTAGCATTTACCACTTGATTCATATGTTTTGGGAGTGTTTTGGAGCCTATTGTTATGCATGTTATCACTTGTTTCCTTCATATGCTTAATTCTAGTCCGGGCACGTTTTATTCATTGATTTATGCTTGAGTTGTCAGATTTGATCGCTTGGTATAGTTGTTGTTGTCTTCGACAGGTAACAGGACTTGAGGAGCGATTGGAATCAAGAACGTGATCTTCCGAAGCTAGGAAGGACAAGGAAAGAGGCTCGGGAACCAAGAGGCCAAGAGGTTGAAGATTCAAGAACATTGAAGCCCAGCTCTTTTCGCACGAAATGAGGGATTTTACACGAAATCCATTTCTGGCAAAATACCCTATTTCGCACGAAATGGCCAGAAGGCTTGTGCGGAGTTTTGGGGCAAAAATGCAATTTTTGAAGACTTTAGCTTCCCTACTTCGACCTAAGCAGCAAGTGACGTGAATAGAGCATTTTTCTGAGCCAAGAAAAACAAGGAGAGCAAGGAGACGTCATTGGGAGCATCATCATGCAAGGAGACGTCGTTGGGAGCATCATCAAGCAAGGAGACGAGCCTAGATCAACGCCATCTTCATATTTTTAGCATTTGATCCCCTTTTCTTCTTTTTTTATCTTGTGTGGAATATTTTTTCATGAATAATTTTGTTATAAGTAGCTAAAATCAAACCTAGGCATCTATGGAGAGCCTAGGGTTTATGTTTTGATGATAACTTTTCCGGATTTGATGTACTTTCATGCTTAGGGTTATTGATTGAATGAAGATTCTTCTAGTTTCTATCATATTGAGTTCTTCGCTTGACAAAGTAGAATCAAGATGCGTGATGCTGATTATCTCTTTCTTCGTTCAAGAATAACCTATTCTTAATGACGATCTTAGTATCCGAATATCTCCTTTATTGTGCTTAATCCTTAGCGAGTTTGGAGTCATGACCCAACCTTGCTATTTAACTAGTGAGTGTGTGAAAGCAAGTCTACCCTAGTTGGGATGAGTAGACAAGAACATTCTTAATCAATGAGGCTGAGAAGTGATTTGAGTATGAATGACTAGAAGAGGGTAGATTCGGTAGGAGATAGTGAGGTGTTCGTGTGGTGATGGTCTGAGAGGACATTATTCCGTGCACTGTCATTAGCTTGCTAGAACGTATCGGCAGACAGTGCTAGCCTGAGAGGGACACAACGGTACCGGTGTGTAGGAAGACAAGAGACCGGATAGGTAATTTTCAGTGCCATTACCCAGCTTAGCTAACTAAGAGTTGTCATGTTAGAACATGGAATCCGAAATCGTCAAAACTGCCCTAGGTGATCTATAGATTGCCTAGTCTTTTTCTCCATTGGTCTAGATCAAATCATTTCTTTTGCCTACTTTACTTATAGTTTCTAGTCACTTGATTGAGGGTGACAACACTCCTATTGCAAAACTTTTTACCGGTTACTAAGTAGGTTAAAGTAGTTGCTAGAACTTAGATAAGTAAGCACTTTCCCTTGGGATCGATAACTCGGAGTCCCAAATACTCCATTATATTACTTGACCATATTCTTGCGTCTAAGCGCGTTAGGAATCCGTGTCAGTATCTCTCTCAAAGAGTTCACTCTGACATATGTTATGAACAAAGGGTTACATAGTTTCATAAAGGATTTACAGCAAAGCTCCAAAGATGCAGCAAAGAAAACGAAAACTTACGGTGGCTCATAGATGAACGATAAAAAGGACGGGAGAGAACAGGCACAATCAACAAATCAAGTTCGTTTGTTCTCCATTGCCTAGGGATTCTCCACCTACATCAGCTCTGCAAAAGGAGTGGTGGAGGTTGTGGTTCGGTGGTAGTCTTGGTGGTCGTGGTTAGTGGTTCTGGAGGATGAAGAAGGTCATGGAAAAGAAGATGCCACCAAACTCAGATAGTGGGGGAGGAGGTGATTATGAGATTCCACCTCATGAGTGATGTGTCAAGATGAATGAGCCAAGTGACACACATGCATAGTGGGGGTGCAAGTGTAAATACTACAAAGTTAGGGTAGAAAGTAGGAGAAGAAGAAGGTAATACATTTATGAAAAATTAACATTGGTCCCATTACTTTAAATGCATTAAAACTAGTCCACAATTCTTAGTAATCACAAGTTGGCCAAGAATCAGCCAGAAACGCAAGTTTCGAGAAAATTCATAGGTATTCCCAGTTTTTTCAATATTTGCATATTTATCCCAATTTGAAATCTCATTCTATACATTCTCTCTTGATCAGATGTCATCAAGCACTGGTGAACAAGAAAATCACACAACAGACTCAAAATTTGAATTAATTACAGTTTGGCCCCTATAAAATTTCAGGGTGTTACATCTTATCCTTAGAATTCTTACAAAACCTTGTTTTCTCCCTAAACGTTCAATAAATTTTTCTTGTTGAGCAAGAGACTACCTAGTAATCCTGAATGAAAAGTTTAGGCTCTAAACCATCACAAAGACCCCAATCTACCCTGATAAGATCTTTGTAGCAAACAACTGGTGACCGTAGAACCCTCCAGAATGAGTTGAGATCTTTCCTATCAATTTAGGATAACCCTATTGACATAGGTTGTAGAGATTTTCAACCTACCCATTATTGAACCTATTAGAGACCTGTTATTCTGTAAGTTCAACTCAGTTTCAAAGGCTTGAAATAGCTAGTCCATTTCAAGGCCTTGAAACAGCTTTCAAAGCCTTGTAACTGATTATGTTTTATATGCATGAAATTAGGGGGAGTTTTTGATCTTGATTCAACTCCTAAAACCATGTGCGAGATCTGTTGTTACTTGATGATGAAAGACAAAGTAGTTCGACACATTTAAAAATTATCTAATCCATCTGTTATACTTTGTTTTGCAGGGAAATTTTGTTTCCTATTTTACAGAATCTATTTCCTAAGTTTTGCAGGAAAGGAAACTCTGTGTTGATTTGATTCAATGATCAATATGTGGTGTTTGAAAGGTTGCCAACATGTTTCTATACAAGATCAAATCAGTATCTCTGAAGATATTGAAGCAACTATCCGTTGGAGAAGCTGTTAGAGAAGTCAAAGCTGAAGCTACAAAATAGGGAAGTTTGTTAAGAGAAGATCTTGAAGATCTGCAATTCAAACTGCTCTATAAAAGAGGGAAGAGCTGAAGCATTTGCACGAGATTTTAAGCAAAAACACTCAAAAACATTCAGGGATTGAAAAACAACAAAGAATCAGATTCATTTCTCACATTCCAAACCTCTGAAGAACACTGCATACTCACTGCAGATTCAGTTCTAGTGTACGTTCTTCTACTTCTGAAATTTATTTGTATATCATTCGTATACTACTTCTAGTTCATATTCTAGTGGATTGTTTAAGGAGAACAATAGATAATTCTTAGTTAATCAGTTAGCTAGAGCAGGTACTAGATAAGTCAGTGAGAACCACAAGCTGTAACAGAGTAAGGCATCTCTCGGTGCTTGAGATCGAGGGCTTAGATTTTGATTAATAAGAAATGAGTTAAAAATCCTGCAGGGAGAACATCTCAGAGGTAGAGACGTAGGTCCAAGTGGACTGAACTCTATATATCTTGTGTCTCTTGCATTTACTTTGCAATTAGATACTTAGTTCTTTTTCAGTTACATACAAAACAGTTTCATTTCAAGGGTTTGAAACTCATTTCAAGGCCTTGAAATAGACTTATCTTTTTACTTCAACTGTTTTCATTCGAAGGGCTTGAATCAGTCTTCACTCAATTCTTTTTTCTAAACTTTTGCAAAGTTCAGCAAAACATGGCATACTCTATTCAACCCCCCCTTCTAGAGTATTGATCCTGCATTCCTACCTACTTTACTCCCCCTTTCAATTGGTATCAGAGCTTGTATCACTATATATATTTAACCATATGGTGAAAATGAATACTGCAGGTGATGGTGGTTTTTCACAAGGAAGAGCTGCTAACAGACCTCCTCTATTTTGTGGTGACAATTTAGTTCACTGGAAAGCTTTGATGAAAATGTTCATCATTGACCAAGATGTTGAACTTTGGACTATCATTCAGAAGGGTCCTCATACCTTCTATGCTGAGAAAGATGGGAGCAGAAATCCCAATACAGAGTACTTACTCTCTACTTATGAATTAGAACAATTTTCAAAAAATCACAGAGCTATGAACTTATTGTATTGTGCTTTGAGTGCAGAAGAAATTCACAGGATCTCTGGATGCAAAACAGCTAAAGAAATATGGGATAAGCTTGTGGTGACCTTTGAAGGAACCAGTGAAGTCAATCAAACATTTCTCAGGCAATATGAGCTATTCAAGATGAATGGAGATGAATCCATCTGAGAGATGTTCAAGAGATTCACAGACATTGTCAACAATCTTGATTCATTGGGAGAGCATATCTCAAATGTAGAGAAAGTGAGAAAGATCTTAAGAAGTCTTCCCAAAGACAAATGGGAACCGAAGATTATAACCATATAAGAAGCTCAAGATCTATCAACTCTTCAGCTTGATGATCTACAAGGGAAGCTGCTCACACATGAGATCTCTATGAATGAGATGGATGGAGACTTACTAGAAGGTGTCAAGAACCTAGCTCTCAAGGCTAAAAAAAACGAACCATCTCACAGTCTTGAACCTGAAGAAGATGATGATTAAGATCACTTTTCACTTATTTCGAAAGCCTTGACAAGAATTCTCAAAATGAAGAACTTTGGAAACAAGGATTTCAACAGGGACAAACATAGAAACTCCAGTAGCAGAGACTACAAAGGTAAATCATCTTCTCATGGAAATAAATATAAAGTCATGAATTGATTTGAGTGTGGTGATGCAGGTCACTTAATCAGAGACTGTCCACACAAGAAAAGCAAACAGTTTCAAAAGAAAGACCATGACAGAAGAAAGAAAGCCATAGTAGCTTCATGGAGTGATTCAGATTCTTCTAGTGATTCTGAATCTGAGGAAGAACAGGCCAATATATTTCTTATGGGCAAGCAAGATGAAAGTTCTGAAAAGAACATTGAGGTCATGGTAAACTTTTTGATTTCAAAACCAACAAATGTGCTCTCAGACTATCTCAAATCAATGCTTTTAAATTAAGAGGACTATGTGAAAGAAATTAGATATATGAAAGAAAAATTTAATGAGCAAGCAAAAGAAAACATAGAGCTTGTTTGTCTAAATCAAAGCCTTGAAATTTATCAGAAGAAAGCTGACAGAGATTTCAAAGCCGTGGAGACCAGTTTCAAGGCCTTGAAAACTCAAGTCAAAGAAGTAGTCACTGAGAACTTTATTTTGAGGGACAAGATTGTTTATCTAAAACATCAATGTGATGATTTTGAGGAACAAAATACCACTCTTACTAAGAAACTTCAAGATGCTAAGAAGATCATGACAAGACTTGCTGGCTCAGAACAAAGTTTGAACTTGATTCTTGGAGGAAGTTTACAGTTTGTTCACAAAACTGGTATTGGATACAATCCAAATTTTCCAAGCAAAAGCAATACCTGATTTGTGAAGGCTAGTAACAAGATATCCCCATAATGTCATTACTGCGACAGAATTGGTCATGTTAAGATGACTTGTCCTTTTAGGGGAAGAGACCCTCAAATTATGAGAACACTTTTCCATTCCAACTTAAAGGACAAGTTAGACAGATTTGGGTTCCTAAAGGGTTTAGACCACCTAACATGGTTGAACCTGAATATGAATCTAAATTCCACACTTGTTCTAACAGGTGGGTAAGGCAGTGAATGGTGTTTACAGGATGTCAACAAGAGCAAAGATAAAAAATGGTTTATGGACAGTGATTGCTCAATACACATGAGTAGAAAGAGATCTCTATTCTCATAATTGAAAGAGCAATCTGAAGGTTCTATTACACTTGGTGACAAAGGCAAATGCAACATTTTGGGTATAGGTAAAGTAGGTACAGATTCTAAAAACTCTATTTCTGATATTTATTTCGTTGATGGCTTGGAATTTAACTTGCTTAGTGTATCACAGTTATGTGATAATGCTATCAAAGGTATCTTTGATAAAGAGAAGTGTATGGAGCAAAATGAGAAATCTGGAATTTGCATTATCACAACCTCTAGATCAAACAATGTTTATACTGTGCACACTAACAAAGTTGCATGTGAAAGCTTGAAGTGTCTCAAGGCCTTGAAAGAGGATTCAAAGCTTTAACACAGAAAGCTTGGACACATTAGCTTGCATACCTTGAACAAGCTAATCTCTAAATACCTAGTAAGAGGATTACCCTAAATTAAGTTCAAAGATGATGAAGTATGCAAAGCCTGTGCTCAAGGTAAACAGACCAGAAGTTCCTTCAAGTCAAAGAAGTGAATAACTTTACATGGATCTCTATGGTCCTATAAGGAATCCAACTTTAAAGGGTAAGGGGTATATGCTAGTTATTGTTGATGATTATTATAGATTTACTTGGGTTATGTTTCTTAGAGATAAACCAGAAGATCTATATGAATTTTCAAAACTTTGAAAAGAGCTTAAAACTCAGAAAAACCTGCCAGTTGCTTCAATCAGAAGTGATCATGGTAGAAAATTTGATAAACTTGAGTTTGATTTATTTTGTGCTAAGCATGGTATCTCTCACAAATTTTCTGCTCCTATAACTCCTCAACAGAATGGAGTTGTTGAAAGAAAGAACAGGAGTCTTGAAGACATGTCAAGAACAATGCTCTTGGAAAACAAACTTCCAAAATCCTTTTGGGAAGAAGCTGTAAACATAGCAAATTACATTCAACAGATGCCTGATTAGGCCAATACTGAAGAAGAGCCCCTATGAGCTTTTCAATGGCAGAAAGCCTAACATTTCTTATTTCAAACCTTTTGGATGCACTCGCTTTGTCCAAAACAATGGTAAGGACAATTTGAGTAAGTTTGATGCAAGAAGTGATGAATGTACTTTTCTTGGTTACTCTCTGACTAGCAAAGCTTGTAGAATTTACAATAAGAGAACTAAGCTTGTTGAAGAAAGCATTCATGTTATTTTTGATGAAATCCATGATGGTTCTTTGATTGAAAGTTTTGCAGACTTGAATTTGAACAAGCATGAGTCAGAAGAAGAAGCTGAGAATTCACTTGGTTTCATGAAAAGCTCAGAAGAAAACAGAAAGATTTCAAGGCCTTGAAAATAGGTCTCAAAGCCTTGAAAAGGATGATAACAAAGATGAAAGTGATCAGGATGCTACTTCAAGACCATAAAAGCAAATTGGAGAGCCTGAACCTTGGACACCAAGGAAAAGATTAAAATATATTTCATCTCATCCAGTTGACAACATTATTTCTGAACAACTGGTACACAAACAAGATCACAGTTGAAGAATCTTGGAGCTTTTAATGCTTTTATCTCTCTTGTAAAACCACAAACTGTGAAGGAAGAATTATAAGAAGCAGGCTAGATCATAGCTATGCAAAGTGATCTCAATGAGTTTGAAAGAAACAAAGTGTGGAACCTAGTTCCTCCTCCAAGAGACCAGTCTGTCATTGGTAGCAGATGGGTGTTCTGAAACAAGTTAGATGAGAATGACAAAGTGATCAGGAACAAAGCTAGATTAGTAGCTCAAGACTACAATCACGAAGAAGGTATTGACTATGAAGGAACTTTTGCTCATGTGGCCAGGTTAGAAGCAATTAGAATTCTACTTGCATTTGCATCTCATAAGAACATGAAACTGTTTCAAATGGATGTGAAATGTGCTTTCTTAAATGGATATTTGCAAGAAGAAGTTTATGTTGCTCAACCTCCAGGCTTTGAATATGACAAGTTTTCAGATCATGTTTATAAGCTTGACAAATCTCTTTATGGTTTGAAACAAGCTCCAAGGGCTTGGTATGAAAGATTGTCAAATTTTCTACTTGAAAATGATTTCAAAAGAGGATTAGTAGATAATACCATTTTCATAAAGACTCATGAGAAAGACATGCTTGTAGTTCAGATTTATGTTGATGATATTCTTTTTGGAGCTACTAATGATCTTCTGTCCAAGGAATTTTCAAGTCTTATGAGCAGGGAATTTTAAATGAGCTTGATGGGAGAATTGAATTTCTTTCTTGGACTTCAAATTCATCAGATGAAGAAAGGCATATTCCTACATCAAATCAAATAAGCTAGAGATTTTATAAACAAGTATACTATGTCTCAATCCAAAGATATCAAGACCCCCATGAGTTCTATATTGTCTTTAGACAAAGATGAATCTGGTAAGAGTGTGAATGTGAAAGAGTATAGAGGTATGATTGGATCATTACTTTACCTCACAGCTAGCAGACCAGATATCATGTTCAGTGTTTGCATGTGTGCTAGATTTCAAGCTGATCCTAAAGAATCACACTTGACTGGAGTTAAGATAATATTTAGATATCTCAATGGTACTAAAGACTTAGGGCTTTGGTATCCTAAACAGTCTAACTTCTCTTTGTGTGGCTATTAAGATGTTGAATTTGCAGGATATAAAGTTGATAGAAAGAGTATGTCAGCATGCAGTCAATTTTTTGGATCATCATTAATCAGCTGGCATTCAAAGAAGCAAAACTCAGTTGCACTATCAACAACAGAAGCTGAATACATAGTAGCTGGAGCTTGCTGTTCACAAGTGTTATGGATAGCAAAAAAAACGAGAGAGCTTGAATTTGATTTCAGAGATATACCTATCAAGTGTGACAAGACAAGTTCAACATCAATTACAAAGAATCCAGTTCGGCATTCAAGAACAAAGCATACTGATGTTAGACATTACTTCATTAGAGATCATGCTGAATAAGATGATATTTTTTTTGAATTTATTTCAGCTAATATGCAATTTGCAGATATCTTCACTAAACCATTGTCAGATTAAAGATTTTCAGCCTTTAGGTTGGAATTAGGCATGCTAAGTAAAGAAACATAGGTTTACGGGGAGAATCAGGTAAGTCTTATGTGTTTCAAAGGTTAGAACTGATTTTCAAAGCCTTGAAAATATTTTAAAAGCTTTGAGTGTATTTGTTCTAATCATATAGCTTTTCCAGGCCTTGAAAACATTTCCAAAGCCTTGAAAATAAGACTGTATGCCAATTAGTCAAAAATTTGGATCTGTCAATGTTGGGTGTTATCATTGTAGATCAATATTACCCCCATTTTTCAAATACGCCTTTTTCAGCCAAAATAGTATTATATTATTTACTTCCAACGGAACACACAAATTTTGAATCTTTTTGATTCATCAAATCTTCAAAAAATAGGAAGAATATTTAGTTTCCTTTTCAAACTGAAACTCTTGACTATTTATCTTCTTATTTCTTTCCCTCTTTCGTATCTATCCTACCTCTATCTTCATCTCCCCAAAACCTAATGAGCACTAGAAGAGCCTCTGACAGAATAAAGATGGCTGGTGGTTCAAAGGTTGGCATATAGAAGAAAAGAAAGGCCACGGTGGAAGGGGTTCAGAACATTAGTGGAGATTAAAGTTCAAAGACTCCTACTGCAGATGACATGGAACCTCTTCCTCCCAAGAAGAAGGCAAAGAAAGATCAGACACAAGTGTCAAGGAAAAAGAAGACAGTGGAGTCTGCTCAAGAAAAACAGAAAGGGATTTAGATTGGTAGCCCTAAAAAGGTGAAGAAGAAGGCTGACATAGAAGACAAGGGAAAATGAAAAGAGAAGATCTACATTAAAGACTCGGATTCATATGAAACTTCAAGTTCATATTAAACCTATTTTATATCAAGGAAGGATAGAAATGAGAAAGAAAATCAAGAAGCTGAGTCATAATCCAACATGGAATCTGGAAGAAAAGATCAGAAGAAAAGTTATTCGGTGCTCAAGAAAAGGACTTTTGTAAAGAAGAAACTGAAACATGGAAGGAAGGCATTAGAAGGGTTAACCTTCCTGTTCAACAGTTTGATCAAGACCATAAGCTCAATCAGTGAGCAAGTTGATGCGGCTCAACAGGAAGAAGAACAAGTTGATGATGATAAGGGAAATAGTTTGGAAGAAGAGGCAGAGAAGCAAGGAGATGAAGATCAAAACCCTTAACTCTAGCCTATATTTATTTTACTTTTTCAAGGCCTTGAATTCCTTTTCAAGGTCATGAAAATTTTATCTTTTCAAACAGTTTTTTTTTAAAACTTTTCCGGAACCCTGATCCAACATTCTTCTCATTCTTTTTGATGAAAGTCAAAAAGGGGGAGAAATTTAGGGTATTATTTGCTTGCTAGGAGACCTGGTTTTTGGTCATTAGGATTATATGAACTATACTGGTACTTAGTTATTTAATAAGTTGGATTATTTGAAAATCATATGTTATTGCTTATTGCTACTTTTCCTATTATGTGCCAATGAGTATTTTTGCATAAACTTAGTATCAAACAGATCGTGGTTTTGTCTTTCATCAAGGGGGAGATAGTAAGTTCGACTCTGTTTCAAAATCTTGAAATATATAGTCTATTTCAAGGCCTTGAAACAACTTTTAAAGCCTTGAAACTGACTATACTTTATATGCATGAACTTAGGGGGAGTTGCTGATCTTGATTCAACTCCTTAACCCCTGTGCTTGATCTGTTGTTACTTGATGATGAAAGAAAAAGTAGTTTGACACATTTAACAATATCTAATCCATCTGTTTGATTTAGTTTTGCAGGGAAATTTTGTTTCCTATTTTACAGGATCTATTTCCTAACATAAGTTTTGCAGGAAAGGAAACTCTGTGTTGATTTGATTATGTGATCAACCTGTGGTGTTTGAAAGCTTGCCAACATGTTTCTATACAAGATCAAATCAGCACCTCTGTAGATATTGAAGCAACTATCCATTGGAGAAGCTGTTAGAGAAGTCAAAGTTGAAGCTACAAAATAGGGAAGTTTGTTAAGAGAAGATCTTGAAGATCTGCAATTCAAACTGCTCTATAAAAGAGGGAAGAGCTGAAGCATTTGCAGGAGATGTTTAGAAGAGACACTCAAGCACATTCATGAATTGACAAGCAATAAAGAAGGAGATTCATTTCTTTGAATCCAAGCCTCTGTAGAACACAATACTCATTGCAGATTCAGTTCTAGTGTTCTTCTACTTTTGAACTTTATTTGTATATCATTCTTATACTGCTTCTAGTTCATATTTTCGTGGATTGTTCAACGTGAACAATAGATAATTCTTAGTTAGTCAGTTAGATAGAGCAGGTACAAGATAGGTTACTGCGAACCACTAGCTGTAAGAATTTAGTTGAAAATCCTGCAGTGAGAAGATCCCTAAGGTAGAGACGTAGGTCCAAGTGGACTGAACTCTATATATCTTGTGTCTCTTGCATTTACTTTTCAGTTTCATACTTAGTTCTTTTGCAGCATTCAAAAACATTTTCATTTCAAGGGTTTGAAACTAATTTCAAGGCCTTGAAATAGACTTATCTTTTTACTTCAACAGTTTTCATTCTAAGGGCTTGAAACTCATTTCAAGGCCTTGAATCACTCTTCACTTATTACAATTCTTTTTGAAACCACTCTTATTGCAAAGTTTTGCAAAAGTTGGCTTCTCTATCCAATCCCGCTTCTAGAGTATTGATCCTGCATTCCTACCTGCTTTACTCCCCTTTCATATTCCTCTACTTTAATGTTCGAGCTCTTTCCTTTCCCCAGATAACCCTTTCTTGTTTTGTTTTGTGTACAATTGTTCAAAAGAAGTTGTTATCCATGTGCATGTGGTGGGAAAATATGTTTTGCTGATTTGGTATTTGTTTGACTATAAAATGAATGTTTAACGAGTATTGTGCATGTCACTGACTTCCTTCGTAAGCTTTGGCGGTGCACGTTTAGACTTATGTATGCTCTCATAGTTTTGAAGTGAAAGAGCGAAATTTTTTGAATGATAACTTAAAACTCGTCGTTTTCATGAATAATATTCTTTGTCGTTTTTCTTTTCCCTTAGGAATTTCTATGTTTTTATAACATCCATTACATCCATGGCATCCCGTTTAGATATATATTAAGGTCGAAGTACTGTCCTACAATTTTCTAAAATTCCTATTTTTGACATTAAGTGTCTCAGAAGTGTATATCTGCATTTCTTAGCTGGAAGGAGTTCCCAAGTGTCCTATATCTATATGATATTGTGAAAACGTGTGGACACTTTAGATCGAAGGTAGGGTTTCGTGTTGAGATTGTTTTATGCTAGTGCGATTGGTGTAACCTAACTGAAGTTATGCGGCGTTAACACACTATCCTCTAGTACGTTAGTGCTGGTTATAAGAGAAAATACTAAAACATCAACAATCATAGCCTTAATTCATGAAGTCATGTCTCCTATCATTAGGGTAATTTGCATTAGGTGTAATCATGACTAAGAATTTAAATTATAATCTCCAATATTCTAATATAGTTCATGGTTTCAAATTCAGTGTGTGTAGCGTAGTCTGAAAGGCCCTGCAAACGGAATCTAAAATGCTCCATCATAAAGGACACTCAATTAATCGAACATGAGTCAAGTAGCTCCTAGCTTCCACTTAAACCTGGTGAGGTGTAGAAAGTGCCCTTAGGAGCCTTAAGATGAAAGTCTTTTTTAAGGGTAAAACTGCTCTTTTGGTATGGAATTATTTATATGTATTCATATATGATCAACTTGTACCAACTACAATTTCAGTATTTGTGTGTATTCAAGGCATGCACATTCTTAGAAGTTAATTTTGTTTCGTACGCCGTGTTTGTTCTTTGTGAAAAATTTGAAGAGATTTAAGTAATCACTAGACGTAACCCCGCGCCAGTGGCGCGGGGCATGTTCGGGGAACGACCCCATTGTATATGTTTTTTGCTTTTTGTTTTTTTCTAGTCATAATATATTATTATTCGCTCTTTATTAATTGTTTTCGAATTCTATTGTTGCATGTTGGGCAATTTTCCTATCTTATTCTTTATTAAGTTGACGATGCAATATTTCACCAAATTCTTTAATAAATTTATCTCTAGGTATAAAATCATAACATAATTGTATTTTTGTCAATAAATTATTTGATGTTCGTTTGATGGAGTTGTATCTTATCAAAATATTTTTTAATTGCAAATGGGTGGTAGTTAAGTGGTAGAGCGTTTTAGGCCCCTTAATGAGGTCCCGAATTCGAACCCGGCAATATGATGTAATTCTAAAAAAAAAAAAAAAAAAAAATCAACCAACTATGATGTTGATTGTCAAGTCTACAGATGTTTTCTTTTATCTGTTCATAGTCCATTTTATAGGCACGGAATAAAGGTCAGCTGAAATCATTTACTGAGAGACTAAAGTAAGACTAAACTTTCATCGTTATATTTCTCATCATTCTTCAACATTCCACCAAATACCAAACACGACAATATCTTTAAGTCCCGATCTTATTCTTTTCTTACTGAATATAATGAATTTCAGCTCAAACAAAACTCGGTTAGAGTGTGAAAACCAACATTTCACTATGTCATCGTCTCATGGCACCCAGTGACATATTTAATGATTAAAATCGCGGCATGAACTTTTTGTGATGGGATAAATTTTAATAAAATAATAATAATACAGAGATGCAGTAAATTTTTGATATTACATAAATGAAAATACATCTTCGAATGCAAAATATGCTCTTAAATAATTATGTTTCGTAATCGCATGTGTCTTCTACTAAATCCATACCCTAAGTATATGAGTACCTAATAAAATGTAAAAATTAATAGTTCGGACTCTAGAAATAAAAAAATCATAATTTCACTAAGCTAAAAATAAATAGAAACTAAAATATGGAAAAAAAAATCATAGGAATTTCAAATCACAATTATTGTAGGTTGAAATTTTCTGCAAGTGCCGTATTTTAGTTGGCTCCCATACGAAAACGAAAAATGACGTGGAAGAAAAATATTACAAATAATAGTAACTTCGTGGATTAAGTATTTCAATTTTAATTATAATATTTAAAAGTAGAAGTAGATAGAGTATACACCAATTTGCAGTCTAATGAGCACAATATCACATCAGAAAATAGCATACAACCTCACTTCTATGGAAGTCGTGAATGAGTATGTATTTTATCATTTTTTGTTGAGTGTTAGTAGCAGTTGAACTTTCTTAAGATACTTTTGTAACATAAAATTAATATTAATTTGTTAGAACACCCAAAGCAATTCAATTATCGAGAAAACTTAGTATATAATATTCCTCAAGAAATCAGTATTTACATTAGTATTAATTATATGCAATGTAAGAATAAATTTCATAGAAAAATATTTATTTTCAAATACTAAAATTGAATATGAAATTAGTAGCAATTCCTAGGGAGGAATCTATTTATAAAGGTTGAAATTATTTAACATATTAAAGTATTTATCGACAACAAATGCATTATAATATTTTCTTTAGGAACAAGGACAACAAATATAAATTCACGTTTTTTTTATTTTTTTGAGTTTGTTGTGATACTGTAGTACATACTCCAAAATAATATTAACAAGTTATATTCATTAGATAAAAAGGTTCATAACTTTCCCAAATCCACTAATATATTTTAATAGTATAATCACATCATAAAGGGTGCTATTACAACATTAAAATGAATAAAAGTTGAAAATTTTAAATATATTTAAATATTTATCGACATGATATTTGTTAGAAGATTTACTTTTGTAGGAATAAGCACAACAAATCTATTTTTTGACCAAACAAATCCAAATTAACGTCTTTTATATATTGAGTTTATTCTGATTATGTAATACATAATTGCAAATAATATGAAAAATTAAATTATTAGATATAACGGTTTATAACTTTTCTACATCCAATAACAAATATTCTAATAGTAAATTCACGTCATATTAAGTGTTATTACAACATTAAAACGAATAATTAATGCTATGAGTTATAAATATAAAGAGTAGTATTAAAAACAATAATGACAAAGCAATACATATACAATTGTAAGTTTCTCATTGGTTGTTTTTAAGTAAATTGACACATAGGATTACAAATGGCGTACTCATGACAATCATTATTGAAAAATGGCAGAACGTGGTTTCACCTCGAGACTTTTCTGTTTATATATATATATATATATATATATATATATATATATATATATAAGATTTGGTGACTCATAATTTTTTAAAAGTAAAAATTGATTTTCAGTGAAGGGTAATTCATATAATTTTCATGAACTAGAAAGCTACCTTCATCAAATATTTCTAGTTCATGAAGGATGCTGATTAAAGAAAATTATTTTGAATGAGATATTTTTTTAGTCTATCGAAGATATAATTTTTTTTGAGTCCCTAGCATGTTTTATGAATTTATTTTTGTTAGGGGAGTATATTCAGCTAATTGAGGTATAAAACCGAATTTATATTTTAGGTTGAATTTTTTCATATTTTTCACATATTTTCCATATTTTATATTTTGCATATTTTGAGTTCCACTAGACTCAAACTTGTACCGAAGTCATAGATTTTGACCTAGATTTAGTCTCATAATTAGAATTGAAATAATATTTAGGAAATCTAATGTTTTTAGAATTATTTCTAAATCTAGAATCTTAGTTTTTGTAGGATTGAGACTCCCAATAGATCAAAGAATCATATAAGAAAAACCTAAGAGATCTAGGGTTTCCTTTCCCAGAAGCTAGAAAATCCTAGAATTGCCTATAAGCGGCGACTTTCGGCCTCCCATAGAGATCGTCGATGTAGCGACCAGAACTTTTTCTTCGTTGATAATTTATTCTTTTTCATATTTATAATCATCATTAAATAGTTATATTTGGTGCCTAAGTGTTACATGATTATTTGAGTCAATGTTTTGCTTGTATATGAATATGATTTTATGTAAGATGAGATGAGTAGTCTAAAATTATAAAGTAGCAAGGAGTTTAGAGCACGATATGAAGATTTTGGGGTCAAAATAGCAAGAATTACATAAGTTTATATGTAGAGGGGCCCTAGGTGTAGTTTAGACATAGGGGGCTCAACATGACTTAAACACAAAGTTTTATACCTGATACATCAGAAAAACAGGATCAGCTTTGTTTTTGACGATTTTTCTTCATTCTCCCATCCCCTTTCTCTCACACACGATGCACTGAAAGAGAATACTAAAACCTAGCATTCAAACTCTTAATTGGAAGACGAGAAGAGGATTTTAGGCGCGGTGAAGGGGAAGAAACGGATCTCTACTCCAAGAGGCAGCCTCTACTTAGGGATTCTAATCTTGGAGGTTCTTGATCGAAATCCTTTCGTGAGGTAGGAGTTTTAGTTTTGATTGTGAATATACTTATTATGAAGTATGATGCACTACGTGTGTTCTATGTGATCAATGCATGTGTTAATTGATATTCTTGTACTCTTACCATATGAATTTATAAATCTGAATTTTTCATGATATTGGTTGCATACAGATTGAACTTCAATATGTGAATTACATGTGATACGGTAGGACTTGTGGTCATGGGTTGATTGAGTTTGCTGTAATATGTCATAACTGTGGAATAACCGAGTGAGAGGTTGTTGGTGGTGATACCGGTTGGGTACGGTTGATACTTAAGTTGCGCTTGAACAACTCCGTGGTGAAAGACCGGAAACCTGAACAGGGGGTAACTCATTCCATCGGGTAGCACCCGTAAAGAGGGCAGAGCCTATGGGGCTATTACGTGATATGGTCACGACAGAGCCATGTATTTGCTAAGTTCAACGGGACGCGCTATGTGCGGTCGCCAGCAGAGCCATTTTTTGGCTAGTACGTACCTCACCGGTGGCAATTTGAGTGTTACATGGTTATGATTTGATAAGAAAACGTAAGGTGTCATGTATATGAATTGTGTCTGCGCTTGTAGTGTAAAGTAGTATGTCTGACTCTTTGATTTCATGGAATACTTTCGGTGAACTGCAGGTCATGACATGTCAAATAAATTATCTCTTACTATTACTTCTACTGGGCATTGGTTTGCTCACTCCTTCATTTTTCAGGTGCTAGATTGCAGCCGAGAGGCTAGACATGAACTTCATGCAAGGAGAATATTTGGCTGCATTTAGTTAATAAATTCGTCTACATGATGCACGCTTGAACTTGTTGAGATGTTTCTTTTGTTTTGGAATTAAGTTTAGGCCAGAGGCCATGTCATGTGAAAGATCAGGTTGTGCAAGACTTGAGGCCTTGAACTAGCTTTCAAAGCCTTGAATTAGTTTCAGAGGCTTGAAAATACTTTGGCTATTTTCAAGGCCTTGAAACTGGATTCAAAGCCTTGAAATTGCAAAACCTTAATACACATTCTCATGGTGGTTAAATGCAAGATTACAACAATATCTCTGAAGATTGTGATCATCCAACCGTTGGAGAAGATTTCAAAGTAGTCAAACTCTGTTGCCTACAAACTAGGAAGGTTGTTGCTGAAAATCTGGGGAGATTTGCAGAGTTGTTTGAAATATTTATAGAGCTAAAATTCGAAGCAACAAGAGACAACACTCAACGGGCAAATACTTAGAAAGTATTCTGGATTGACAAGCATCAAAGAAGTTCTTCATTTCTTCCAATCAATTCACAGAAGTTCACTGCATTTCACTGCAGTTTCTTTACTCTTAAGAATTCTTCTGTATAGAGCTATATTGGTAGATCATTTCTGTATTATTTCTAAATCTATTATCAAGGATTGTTCAAAGTGAACAATAAAGAATTCTTAGTTAATCAGTTAGCCAGAGCAGATACTAGACAGGTTAGGGAAAACCACAAGCTGTAACAGAGTAAGGGAACTCTCTGTGCTTGAGTCTAGGGCTTAGCTTTTGATTAATAAGAATTGAGTTGAAAATCCTGCATGGATCTAATCCCTGAGGTAGAGACGTAGGTCTAAGTGGGCTGAACTCTATAAATCACTTGTCTTGTGCAATTTCAGTTCATTTACTTTCATAGTTTTTGCAACATACAAAAACTGTTTCTTTTCAAGGGTTTTAACTTGTTTTCAAGGCCTTGAATTTCATTGTTTTCACAAGTTTTCATCTTCCTAGCAAGTTTTGCAAAAAGTTGGCATACTATATTCAACCCCCCCTTCTAGAGTATCTTAGCTGCTTATACATCTGCATACTCACACTTTCAATTGGTATTAGAGCTTGTATCAATGTATAGATTTAACCATCTGGTGATCATGAGTACTGCAGGTGATGGTGGTTTTTCACAGGGAAGAGCTGCTAACAGACCTCCTCTATTTTGTTGAGAAAATTTTGCTCACTGGAAAGCTTTGATGAAAATTTTCATCATTGATGAAGACATAGAGCTTTGGACCATTGTACAGAATGGACCTCACACTTTCTACACAGAGAAAGATGGGATCAGAACTCCCAAAACAGAAGACTCACTCTCCTCTTCTGAATTAGAGCAATTTTCTAAGAACTACAAGACTATTAACATTTTGTATTGTTCTTTGAGTATAGATGAATTCAACGTGATCTCTGGATGCACAACTGCTAAAGAAATCTAGGATTAACTTGTGGTTAACTTTGAAGGAACCAGTCAAGTCAAGCCAACCAAGATCAACATTTATCTCAAACAGTATGAGCTATTTAGGATGAATGCAGATGAGTCCATCAGATACATGTTCAAGAGGTTAACTGATATTGCCAACAACCTTGACTCACTGGGAAAACACTTTTCCAATGAAGAAAAGGTGAGGAAGATTCTCAGAAGTAGTCCAATGGAAAAATGGGAACCAAAAACCACAGCCATTGAAGAAGCTCAGAATATTTTAACTTTACAACTTGATGAACTACAAGGGAAACTCCTGACACATGAGATATCTATGAATGAAGTTGATGGAGAACTCCCAGATGGTGTGAAGAACTTAGACCTCAAAGCCAAAAAGAATGTGAGAACTCAAAGCCTTGAAACCGAAGATGGTGATGATGAAGATCCAACTGCCTTAATTTCCAAAGCCTTGAAGGATTCTCAAAATGAAGAAAAATTATGGAAACAAAGATTTCAACAGAGAAAGGCATAGATCATCCAGTAGCAAGGATTTCAAAGGTAAGTCCTCTTCACAGAACAAGTCAAAAGTTATGAACTGATTTGAGTGTGGTGATGGAGGACACTTGATAAGAGACTGTCCACACAAAAAGAGCAAGAAATTTTTAAAGAAAGATCATGATAGAAGAAAGAAAGCCATGATAGCTTCATGGAGTGATTAAGATAGCTCCAGTGAATCTGAATCTGAGAAAGAACATGCCAACCTATGCTTCATGGCCAAGCATGATGATAGTTATGAAAAAAACATTGAGGTAATGGTAAATTGTCTAATTTCAAAACCAAAAGAAGCTCTTTCAGAATATCTCAGAACAATGCTTTTAAATGAGGAAGATTATCTGAAAGAGATCAGGCTTTTGAAATAAAAAGTTCATGAGCAAGCAAAAGAAAATACAAGTTGTTTACCTAAATCAGAATCTTGAAATCTCTCAAAAGAAGACTAACAGTAATTTCAAGGCCTTGAAAACCAGTTTCAAAGCCTTGAAAACACAAGTCAAGAAAGTAGTCACTGAAAACTCCTCATTGAGTGACAGCCTTGTTAATCTAAGACATCAGGTTGATGATTTAGAGAAACAAAAGATTGCTGTTAGTGAGAAACTTCAAGAATCTGATTTAGTCAAAGTCAAGCTTGCTGGATCAGAACACAAGTTGAACGTGATTCTTGGAGGAAGTTTACAGTCTGTTCACAAAGCTGGTATTGGATTCAATCCAAACTTTCCAGGAATGAACAATACCAGATTTGTGAAAGTTGGAAACAAAACTTCTCCTACTTTTCATTACTGCTGCAAAAATGGTCATGTTAAAATGACTTGTCCTTTTAGAAGAGGAGACCCTCACATAATGAGGAACACTTTTCCTTTTCAACTCAAAGGGCAGGTTAAGCAGATTTGTGTTCCTAAAGGGGTTAGACAACCTAACATGGTTGATCCTGAATATGAATCCAAATTCCACACTTGGTCTAACAGCTGGGTAAGGCAGTGATTCGTGTTTGCAGGTTGTCACCAATATCAAAGAACAGAAATGGTTCATGGAGAGTGGTTGCTCAAGACACATGAGTGGAAAGAGATATCTATTCGCAGAATTAAAGGAGCAATCAAAAGGTTCCACAACACTTGGTGACAAAGGCAAATGCAATATTCTTGGTATTGGAGAACTTGGTACAAATTCTGAAAACTCTATTTCTGATGTATATCTGGTTGAAGGTTTGAAGTTTAATTTTCTTAGTGTCTCTCAGCTTTGTGATTATGGAAACAAAGTTATCTTTGATAAATAAAAGTGTGTGGTGCAAAATGAGAAATCAGGAGATTGCATTCTCACAGCCTCTAGATCAAACAATGTTTATACTTTTCAGACTAACAAAGTTGCAGGTGAATGTTTGAAGTGTCTCAAGGCCTTGAAAGAGGATTCAAAGCTTTGGCACAGGAAACTTGGTCATATCAGTCTGCATAAGTTCAAAGAAGATGAAATGTGCAAAGCATGTGCTCAAGGCAAGCAGACCAGAAGTTCCTTCAAGCCAAAGAAGTTTGTAAGTACAACTAGACGTATTGAATTACTTCATATGGATATCTCTGGTCCTATGAAGACTCCCAATCCAAAAGGTAAACGGTATATGCTAGTTGTTGTATATGGTTTTTCTAGATATACTTGTATTATGTTTCTCAAAGAAAAATCTGAAGCACTCTCTGAATTTTCAAAGCTTTGCAGAGAACTTCAAAACTTGAAAAACCTACCTATAGCTTCAATCACAAGTGATCATGGTAGATAATTTGATCAGCTAGAATTTGATTTATTCTGTGATAAGCATGGTATTTCTCACAACTTTTCTGCTCCAAGAACTCCTCAACAGATGGGTGTTGTTGAAATAAAGAGCAGGACTCTTGAAGACATGTCAAGAACAATGCCCTGTTGAGAACAAGCTGCCAAAACATTACTGGGCAGAAGCTGTGAGTACAGCAAACTATATTTTGAACAGATGCTTGATCAGACCTATTCTGAAGAAGACGCCCTATGAACTATTCAAAGGGAGGGAGCCAAACATCTCTTACTTCAGACCCGTTGGATGAACTTGTTTTATCCATAACAATGGAAAAGATAATCTTGGTAAGTTTGATGCAAGAAGTGATGAAGGTAAATTTCGTGGTTACTCTCTGAATAGAAAATCTTATAGAGCTTACAACAGAAGAGCCAAAATGGTTGAAGAGAGCATTCATGTTATTTTTTATGAAAGCTATGATGGTTCTTTGAGTGAAAGTTTTGCAGACTTGAATTTGAACAAGCATGAATCAGAGGAAGAGACTGAGAATCCATTAGGATTCAAGAAAGGCTCAGAAGAGAATAAATTACTTTCTCAAGACCTTGAAAATGGTACTCAAGGCCTTGAAAATACAACTCAAAGCATTGAAACAGATGATCAGAAGGATTCAAGTGACAAAGCCACTACTTCAAGACCAGAAAAGATCTATGGAGAACCTGATCCATGGTCTCCAAGAAAGAGATTCAAATATCTCTCATCCCATCCAGCTGATAATCATATCAGATCCAACAACTGGTACAGAAACCAGATCACAGTTGAAGAACTTATGTGCCTTTAATGCTTTTATTTCTCTTGTAGAACCAAAAACTGTCAAGGAATCCTTACAAGAAGCAGACTGAATCATTGCTATGCTGCACCAAGATTGAGGGAATGAGGGCCGGTGTAGTGAGATTCGGTGGGGTTCCTTGAAATTTGGTGAGGGAGTGTGAGAATCGGGTTATGTGAGTTATATCATGAAGTCTAGAACTGTGCTTCTAAATATATTACCCTACCCGTCCTAAGCCGCCAACAATTTAACCCTTGGATAAATAGCTTGGATGGTAGGTGCTAGGGATATGGTTGATGAGTGCGCGGAAGCAACTTATTTAGTGTTCGTGCCCGTTCTGTCTGACGAACTGGCAGCAAGCTCTACCGATCACCAAATTTATAGAATCTTCTAGGGTATGTGAGATCCTTTTGACATTCCGGTTTGTTCTTCGAGATTGCCCGATCTCTAACGAAAAAGAAAAATTGTTGTTCTTTACTTTGTTGCATTGTACATAATTGAGTTGCATTGTACATACATGTAGGTTTCATCGTCGTGTCTTTGTGTATTGAGTCGTGATTCGTGTTGGCTAGCAGAAAGTGAAGTATGCAAAGCGGTGGGGTATGCATTGGTTCGGTTTTGGTATGTATGCAATGTCTCAAGTGTGGGGGTTTTTGAGTGTCATCGTTGCTCGTGACGAGCAAAGAGTAAGTGTGGGGGAATTTGATAGCAACTTTTAGGAGCTATATTTCTCTAGCATTTACCACTTGATTCATATGTTTTCGGAGTGTTTTGGAGCCTATTGTTATGCATGTTATCACTTGTTTCCTTCATATGCTTAATTCTAGTCCGGGCACGTTTTATTCATTGATTTATGCTTGGTTTGTCAGATTTGATCGCTTGGTATAGTTGTTGTTGTCTTCGACAGGTAACAGGACTTGAGGAGCGATTGGAATCAAGAACGTGATCTTTCAAAGCTAGGAAGGACAAGGAAAGAGGCTCGGGAACCAAGAGGCCAAGAGGTTGAAGATTCAAGAACATTGAAGCCCAGCTCATTTCGCACGAAATGAGGGATTTTACACGAAATCCATTTCTGGCAAAATACCCTATTTCGCACGAAATGGCCAGAAGGCTTGTGCGGATTTTTGGGGCAAAAATGCAATTTTTGAAGACTTTAGCTTCCCTACTTCGACCTAAGAAGCAAGTGACGTGAATAGAGCATTTTTCTGAGCCAAGAAAAACAAGGAGAGTAAGGAGACGTCATTGGGAGCATCATCATGCAAGGAGACGTCGTTGGGAGCATCATCAGGCAAGGAGACGAGCCTAGATCAACGCCATCTTCATATTTTTAGCATTTGATCCCCCTTACTTCTTTTGTTATCTTGTGTGGAATATTTTTTCATGAATAATTTTGTTATAAGTAGCTAAAATCAAACATAGGCATCTATGGAGAGCCTAGGGTTTATGTTTTGATGATAACTTTTCCGGATTTGATGTACTTTCATGCTTAGGGTTATTGATTGAATGGAGATTCTTCTAGTTTCTATCATATTGAGTTCTTCGCTTGACAAAGTAGAATCAAGATGCGTGATATTGATTATCTCTTTCTTCGTTCAAGAATAACCTATGCTTAATGACGATCTTAGTATCCTAATATCTCCTTTATTGTGCTTAATCCTTAGCGAGTTTGGAGGCATGACCCAACCTTGCTATTTAACTAGTGAGTGTGTGAAAGCAAGTCTACCCTAGTTGGGATGAGTAGACAAGAACATTCTTAATCAATGAGGCTGAGAAGTGATTTGAGTAGGAATGACTAGAAGTGGGTAGATTCGGTAGGAGATAGTGAGGTGTTCGTGTGGTGATGGTCTGAGAGGACATTATTCCGTGCACTGTCATTAGCTTGCTAGAATGTATCGGCAGACAGTGCTAGCCTGAGAGGGACACAACGGTACCGGTGTGTAGGAAGACAAGAGACCGGATAGGTAATTTTCAGTGCCATTACCCAGCTTAGCTAACTAAGAGTTGTCATGTTAGAACATGGAATCCGAAATCGTCAAAACTGCCGTAGGTGATCTATAGATTGCCTAGTCTTTTTCTCCATTGGTCTAGATCAAATCATTTATTTTGCCTACTTTACTTATAGTTTCTTGTCACTTCATTGAGGGTGACAACACTCCTATTGCAAACCTTTTTACCGGTTACTAAGTAGGTTAAAGTAGTTGCTAGAACTTAGATAAGTAAGCACTTTCCCTTGGGATCGATAACTCGGAGTCCCAAATACTCCATTATATTACTTGACCATATTCTTACGTCTAAGCGCGTTAGGAGTCCGTTTCAGTATCTCTCTCAAAGAGTTCACTCTGACATATGTTATGAACAAAGGGTTACATAGTTTCATAAAGGATTTACAGCAAAGCTCCAAAGATGCAGCAAAAAAAACGAAAACTTACGGTGGCTCATAGATGAACGATAAAAAGGACGGGAGAGAACAGGCACAATCAACAAATCAAGTTCGTTTGTTCTCCATTGCCTAGGGATTCTCCACCTATATCAGCTCTGCAAAAGGAGTAGTGGAGGTTGTGGTTCGGTGGTGGTCTTGGTGGTCGTGGTTAGTGGTTCTGGAGGATGAAGAAGGTCATGGAAAAGAAGATGCCACCAAACTCAGATAGTGGAGGAGGAGGTGATTATGAGATTCCACCTCATGAGTGATGTGTAAACATGAATGAGCCAAGTGACACACATGCATAGTGGGGGTGCAAGTGTAAATACTACAAAGTTAGGGTAGAAAGTAGGAGAAGAAGAAGGTAATACATTTATGAAAAATTAACATTGGTCCCATTACTTTAAATGCATTAAAACTAGTCCACAATTCTTAGTAATCACAAGTTGGCAAAGAATCAGCCAGAAACGCAAGTTTCGAGAAAATTCATAGGTATTCCCAGTTTTTTCAATATTTGCATATTTATCCCAAATTGAAATCTCATTCTATACATTCTCTCTTGATCAGATGTCATCAAGCACTGGTGAACAAGAAAATCACACAACAGACTCAAAATTTGAATTAATTACAGTTTGGCCCCTATAAAATTTCAGGGTGTTACATCTTATCCTTAGAATTCTTACAAAACCTTCGTTTCTCCCTAAACGTTCAATAAATTTTTCTTGTTGAGCAAGAGACTACCTAGTAATCCTGAATGAAAAGTTTAGGCTCTAAACCATCACAAAGACCCCTATCTACCCTGATAAGATCTTTGTAGCAAACAACTGGTGACCGTAGAACCCTCCAGAATGAGTTGAGATCTTTCCTATCAATTTAGGATAACCCTATTGAAATAGGTTGTAGATATTTTCAACCTACCCATTATTGAACCTATTAGAGACGTGTTATTCTGTAAGTTCAACTCAGTTTCAAAGGCTTGAAATAGCTAGTCCATTTCAAGGCCTTGAAACAGCTTTCAAAGCCTTGTAACTGACTATGTTTTATATGCATGAAATTAGGGGGAGTTTTTGATCTTGATTCAACTCCTAAAACCATGCGCTAGATCTGTTTTTACTTGATGATGAAAGACAAAGTAGTTCGACACATTTAAAAATTATATAATCCATCTGTTATACTTTGTTTTGCAGGGAAATTTTGTTTCCTATTTTACAGGATCTATTTCCTAACCAAAGTTTTGCAGGAAAGGAAACTCTTTGTTGATTTGATTCAATGATCAATATGTGGTGTTTGAAAGGTTGCCAACATGTTTCTATACAAGATCAAATAAGTATCTCTCAAGATATTGAAGCAACTATCCGTTGGAGAAGCTGTTAGAGAAGTCAAAGCTGAAGCTACAAAATAGGGAAGTTTGTTAAGAGAAGATCATGAAGATCTGCAATTCAAACTGCTCTATAAAAGAGGGAAGAGCTGAAGCATTTGCACGAGATTTTAAGCAAAAACACTCAAACAGATTCGGGGATTGACAAACAACAAAGAATCAGATTCATTTCTCACATTCCAAACCTCTGAAGAACACTGCATACTCACTGCAGATTCAGTTCTAGTGTTCTTCTACTTCTGAAATTTATTTGTATATCATTCCTTTACTACTTCTAGTTCATATTCTCGTGGATTGTTTAAGGAGAACAATAGAGAATTCTTAGTTAATCAGTTAGCTAGAGCAGGTACGAGATAGGTCAGTGAGAACCACAAGCTGTAACAGAGTAAGGCATCTCTCTGTGCTTGAGATCGAGGGCTTAGATTTTGATTAATAAGAACTGAGTTGAAAATCCTGCAGGGAGAACATCCCTGAGGTAGAGACGTAGGTCCAAGTGGACTGAACTCTATATATCTTGTGTCTCTTGCATTTACTTTGCAGTTAGATACTTACTTCTTTTTCAGTTACATACAAAACAGTTTCATTTCAAGGGTTTGAAACTCATTTCAAGGCCTTGAAATAGACTTATCTTTTTACTTCAACAGTTTTCATTCGAAGGGCTTGAATCAGTCTTCACTCAATTCTTTTTTCTAAACTTTTGCAAAGTTCAGCAAAACTTGGCATAATCTATTCAACCCCCCCTTCTAGAGTATTGATCCTGCATTCCTACCTACTTTACTCCCCCTTTCAATTGGTATCAGAGCTTGTATCACTATATAGATTTAACCATATGGTGAAAATGAATACTGCAGGTGATGGTGGTTTCTCACAAGGAAGAGCTGGTAACAGACCTCCTCTATTTTGTGGTGACAATTTAGTTCATTGGAAAGCTTTGATGAAAATGTTCATCATTGACCAAGATGTTGAACTTTGGACTATCATTCAGAAGGGTCCTCATACCTTCTATGCTGAGAAAGATGGGAGCAGAAATCCCAATACAGAGTACTTACTCTCTACTTATGAATTAGAAAAATTTTCAAAAAATCACAGAGCTATGAACTTATTGTATTGTGCTTTGAGTGCAGAAGAATTTAACAGGATCTCTGGATGCAAAATAGCAAAAGAAATATGGGATAAGCTTGTGGTGACCTTTGAAGGAACCAGTGAAGTCAATCAAACATTTCTCAGGCAATATGAGCTATTCAAGATGAATAGAGATGAATCCATCTGAGAGATGTTCAAGAGATTCACAGACATTGTCAACAATCTTGATTCATTGGGAGAGCATATCTCAAATGAAGAGAAAGTGAGAAAGATCTTAAGAAGTCTTCCCAAAGACAAATGGGAACCGAAGACTAAAACCATATAAGAAGCTCAAGATCTATCAACTCTTCAGCTTGATGATCTACAAGGGAAGCTGCTCACACATGAGATCTATATGAATGAGATGGATGGAGACTTACTATAAGGTGTCAAGAACCTAGCTCTCAAGGCTAAAAAACGAACCATATTACAGTCTTGAAACTGAAGAAGATGATGATTAAGATCCCTTTGCACTTATTCCGAAAGCCTTGACAAGAATTCTCAAAATGAAGAAGAACTTTGGAAACAAGGATTTCAACAGGGACAAACATAGAAACTCCAGTAGCAGAGACTACAAAGGTAAATCAGCTTCTCATGTAAATAAATCTAAAGTCATGAATTGATTTGAGTGTGGTGATGCAGGTCACTTAATCAGACACTGTCCACACAAGAAAAGCAAACAGTTTCAAAAGAAAGACCATGACAGAAGAAAGAAAGCCAAGTAGCTTTATGGAGTGATTTAGATTCTTCTAGTGATTCTGAATCTGAGGAAGAACAGGCCAATATATGTCTTATGGGAAAGCAAGATGAAAGTTCTGAAAAGAACATTGAGGTCATGGTAAACTTTTTGATTCAAAACCAACAGATGTGCTCTCAGACTATCTCAAATCAATCCTTTTAAATGAAGTGGACTATCGAAAATCAAAGCCATAGAGCTTGTTTGTCTAAATCAAAGCCTTGAAATTTATTAGAAGAAAGCTGACAGAGATTTCAAAGCCGTGGAGACCAGTTTCAAGGCCTTGAAAACTCAAGTCAAAGAAGTAGTCACTGAGAACTCTATTTTGAGGGACAAGATTGTTTCTCTAAAACATCAATGTGATGATTTTGAGGAACAAAATACCACTCTTACTAAGAAACTTCAAGATGCTAAGAAGATCATGACAAGACTTGCTGGCTCAGAACAAAGTTTGAACTTGATTCTTGGAGGAAGTTTACAATTTGTTCACAAAACTGGTATTGGATACAATCCAAATTTTCCAAGAAAAAGCAATACCTGATTTGTGAAGGCTAGTAACAAGATATCACCATAATGTCATTACTGCGACAGAATTGGTCATGTTAAGATGACTTGTCCTTTTAGGGGAAGAGACCCTCAAATTATGAGAACACTTTTCCATTCCAACTTAAAGGACAAGTTACACAGATTTGGGTTCCTAAAGGGGTCAGACCACCTAACATGGTTGAACCTGAATATGAATCTAAATTCCACACTTGTTCTAACAGGTGGGTAAGGAAGTGAATGGTGTTTACAGGATGTCACCAAGAAAAAAATAAAAAATGGTTTATGGACAGTGATTGCTCAATACACATGAGTAGAAAGAGATCTCTATTCTCATAATTGAAAGAGCAATCTGAAGGTTCTATTACAATTGGTGACAAAGGCAAATGCAACATTTTGGGTATAGGTAAAGTAGGTACAGATTCTAAAAACTCTATTTCTGATATTTACTTCGTTGATGGCTTGGAATTTAACTTGCTTGGTGTATCACAGTTATGTGATAATGGTAACAAAGGTATCTTTGATAAAGAGAAGTGTATGGAGAAAAATGAGAAATATGGAATTTGCATTATCACAACCTCTAGATCAAACAATGTTTATACTGTGCACACTAACAAAGTTGCATGTGAAAGCTTGAAGTGTCTCAAGACCATGAAAGAGGATTCAAAGCTTTAACACAGAAAGCTTGGACACATTAGCTTGCATACCTTGAACAAGCTAATCTCTAAATACCTAGTAAGAGGATTACCCTAAATTAAGTTCAAAGATGATGAAGTATGCAAAGCCTGTGCTCAAGGTAAACAGACCAGAAGTTCCTTCAAGCCAAAGAAGTTTGTTAGTACTACTAGACCTATTGAATAACTTCACATGGATCTCTATGGTCCTATAAGGAATCAAACTTTAAAGGGTAAGAGGTATATGCTAGTTATTGTTGATGATTATTGTAGATTTACATGGGTTATGTTTCTTAGAGATAAACCAGAAGATCTATATGAATTTTCAAAACTTTGCAAAGAGCTTCAAACTCTGAAAAACCTGCCAGTTGCTTCAATCTGAAGTGATCATGGTAGAGAATTTGATAAACTTGAGTTTGATTTATTTTATGCTAAGCATGGTATCTCTCACAAATTTTATGCTCCTATAACTCCTCAACAGAATGGAGTTGTTGAAAGAAAGAACAGGAGTCTTGAAGACATGTCAAGAACAATGCTCTTGGAAAACAAACTTCCAAAATCCTTTTGGGAAGAAGCTGTAAACATAGCAAATTACATTCAACAGATGCCTGATTAGGCCAATACTGAAGAAGAGCCCCTATGAGCTTTTGAATGGCAGAAAGCCTAACATTTCTTATTTCAAACCTTTTGGATGCACTCGCTTTGTCCACAACAATGGTAAGGACAATTTGGGTAAGTTTGATGCAAGAAGTGGTGAAGGTATTTTTCTTGGTTACTCTCTGACTAGCAAAGCTTATAGAGTTTACAATAAGAGAACTAAGCTTGTTGAAGAAAGCATTCATGTTATTTTTGATGAAAGCCATGATGGTTCTTTGATTGAAAGTTTTGCAGACTTGAATTTGAACAAGCATGAGTCAGAAGAAGAAGCTGAGAATTCACTTGGTTTCATGAAAAGCACAGAAGAAAACAGAAAGATTTCAAGGCCTTGAAAATAGGTCTCAAAGCCTTGAAAAGGATGATAACAAAGATGAAAGTGATCAGGATGCTACTTCAAGACCAGAAAAGCAAATTGGATATTTTGAACCTTGGACACCAAGGAAAAGATTAAAATATATTTCATCTCATCCAGTTGACAACATTATTTCTGAACAACTGGTACACAAACAAGATCACAGTTGAAGAATCTTGGAGCTTTTAATGCTTTTATCTCTCTTGTAAAACCACAAACTGTGAAGGAATAATTATAATAAGCAGGCTAGATCATAGCTATGCAAAGTGATCTCAATGAGTTTGAAAGAAACAAAGTGTGGAACCTAGTTCCTCCTCCAAGAGACCAGTCTGTCATTGGTAGCAGATGGGTGTTCTGAAACAAGTTAGATGAGAATGACAAAGTGATCAGGAACAAAGCTAGATTGGTAGCTCAAGACTACAATCAAGAAGAAGGTATTGACTATGAAGGAACTTTTGCTCATGTGGCCAGGTTAGAAGCAATTAGAATTCTACTTGCATTTGTATCTCATAAGAACATGAAACTGTTTCAAATGGATGTGAAATGTGCTTTCTTAAATGGATATTTGCAAGAAGAAGTTTATGTTGCTCAACCTCCAGGCTTTGAATATGACAAGTTTTCAGATCATGTTTATAAGCTTGACAAATCTCTTTATGGTTTGAAACAAGCTCCAAGGGCTTGGTATGAAAGATTGTCAAATTTTCTACTTGAAAATGATTTCAAAAGAGGATTAGTAGATAATACCATTTTCATAAAGACTCATGAGAAAGACATGCTTGTAGTTCAGATTTATGTTGATGATATTCTTTTTGGAGCTACTAATGATCTTCTGTCCAAGGAATTTTCAAGTCTTATGAGCAGGGAATTTTAAATGAGCTTGATGGGAGAATTGAATTTCTTTCTTGGACTTCAAATTCATCAGATGAAGAAAGGCATATTCCTACATCAAATCAAATAAGCTAGAGATTTTATAAACAAGTATAATATGTCTCAATCCAAAGATATCAAGACCCCCATGAGTTCTATATTGTCTTTAGACAAAGATGAATCTGGTAAGAGTGTGAATGTGAAAGAGTATAGAGGTATGATTGGATCATTACTTTACCTCACAGCTAGCAGACCAGATATCATGTTCAGTGTTTGCATGTGTGCTAGATTTCAAGCTGATCCTAAAGAATCACACTTGACTGGAGTTAAGATAATATTTAGATATCTCAATGGTACTAAAGACTTAGGGCTTTGGTATCCTAAACAGTCTAACTTCTCTTTGTGTGGCTATTAAGATGTTGACTTTGCAGGATATAAAGTTGATAGAAAGAGTATGTCAGCATGCAGTCAATTTTTTGGATCATCATTAATCAGCTGGCATTCAAAGAAGCAAAACTCAGTTGCACTATCAACAACAGAAGCTGAATACATAGTAGCTGGAGCTTGCTGTTCACAAGTGTTATGGATAGCAAAAAAAACGAGAGAGCTTGAATTTGATTTCAGAGATATACCTATCAAGTGTGACAAGACAAGTTCAACATCAATTACAAAGAATCCAGTTCGGCATTCAAGAACAAAGCATACTGATGTTAGACATTACTTCATTAGAGATCATGCTGAATAAGATGATATTTTTTTTGAATTTATTTCAGCTAATATGCAATTTGCAGATATCTTCACTAAACCATTGTCAGATTAAAGATTTTCAGCCTTTAGGTTGGAATTAGGCATGCTAAGTAAAGAAACATAGGTTTACGGGGAGAATCAGGTAAGTCTTATGTGTTTCAAAGGTAAGAACTGATTTTCAAAGCCTTGAAAATATTTTAAAAGCTTTGAGTGTATTTGTTCTAATCATATAGCTTTTCCAGGCCTTGAAAACATTTCCAAAGCCTTGAAAATAAGACTGTATGCCAATTAGTCAAAAATTTGGATCTGTCAATGTTGGGTGTTATCATTGTAGATCAATATTACCCCCATTTTTCAAATACGCATTTTTCAGCCAAAATAGTATTATATTATTTACTTCCAACGGCACACACAAATTTTGAATCTTTTTGATTCATCAAATCTTCAAAAATAGGAAGAATATTTAGTTTCCTTTTCAAACTGAAACTCTTGACTATTTATCTTCTTATTTCTTTCCCTCTTTCGTATCTATCCTACCTCTATCTTCATCTCCCCAAAACCTAATGAGCACTAGAAGAGCCTCTGACAGAATAAAGATGGCTGGTGGTTCAAAGGTTGGCATATAGAAGAAAAGAAAGGCCACTGTGGAAGAGGTTCAGAACATTAGTGGAGATTAAAGTTCAAAGACTCCTACTGCAGAAGAAATGGAACCTCTTCCTCCCAAGAAGAAGGCAAAGAAAGATCAGACACAAGTGTCAAGGAAAAAAGAAGACAGTGGAGTCTGCTCAAGAAAAACAGAAAGGGATTTAGATTGGTAGCCCTAAGAAGGTGAAGAAGAAGGCTGACATAGAAGACAAGGGAAAATGAAAAGAGAAGATCTACATTAAAGACTCGGATTCATATGAAACTTCAAGTTCATATTAAATCTATTTTATATCAAGGAAGGATAGAAATGAGAAAGAAAATCAAGAAGCTGAGTCATAATCCAACATGGAATCTGGAAGAAAAGATCAGAAGAAAAGTTATTCGGTGCTCAAGAAAAGGACTTTTGTAAAGAAGAAACTGAAACATGGAAGGAAGGCATTAGAAGGGTTAACCTTTCTGTTCAACAGTTTGATCAAGACCATAAGCTCAAGAAGTGAGGAAGTTGATGCGGCTCAACAGGAAGAAGAACAAGTTGATGATGATAAGGGAAATAGTTTGGAAGAAGAGGCAGAGAAGCAAGGAGATGAAGATCAAACCCCTTAACTCTAGCCTATATTTATTTTATTTTTTCAAGGCCTTGAATTCCTTTTCAAAGTCATGGAAATTTTATCTTTTCAAACAGTTTTTTTTAAAACTTTTCCGAAACCCTGATCCAACATTCTTCTCATTCTTTTTGATGAAAGTCAAAAAGGGGGAGAAATTTAGGGTATTATTTGCTTGCTAGGAGACCTGTTTTTTGGTCATTAGGATTATATGAACTATACTGGTACTTAGTTATTTAATAAGTTGGATTATTTGGAAATCATATGTTATTGCTTATTGCTACTTTTCCTATTATGTGCCAATGAGTATTTTTGCAGAAACTTAGTATCAAACAGATCGTGGTTTTGTCTTTCATCAAGGGGGAGATAGTAAGTTCAACTCTGTTTCAAAATCTTGAAATAGATAGTCTATTTCAAGGCCTAGAAACAACTTTTAAAGCCTTGAAACTGACTATACTTTATATGCATGAACTTAGGGGGAGTTGCTGATCTTGATTCATTTCCTTAACCCCTGTGCTTGATCTCTTGTTACTTGATGATGAAAGAAAAAGTAGTTTGACACATTTAACAATATCTAATCCATCTGTTTGACTTAGTTTTGCAGGGAAATTTTGTTTCCTATTTTACAGGATCTATTTCCTAACCTAAGTTTTGCAGGAAAGGAAACTCTGTGTTGATTTGATTATGTGATCAACCTGTGGTGTTTGAAAGCTTCCCAACATGTTTCTATACAAGATCAAATCAGAACCTCTGAAGATATTGAAGCAACTATCCATTGGAGAAGCTGTTAGAGAAGTCAAAGTTGAAGCTACGAAATAGGGAAGTTTGTTAAGAGAAGATCTTGAAGATCTGCAATTCAAACTGCTCTATAAAAGAGGGAAGAGCTGAAGCATTTGCAGGAGATGTTTAGAAGAGACACTCAAGCACATTCATGAATTGACAAGCAATAAAGAAGCAGATTCATTTCTTTGAATCCAAGCCTCTGTAGAACACAATACTCATTGCAGATTCAGTTCTTGTGTTCTTCTACTTCTGAACTTTATTTGTATATCATTCTTATACTACTTCTAGTTCATATTTTCGGGGATTATTCAACGTGAACAATAGATAATTCTTAGTTAGTCAGTTAGATAGAGCAGGTACAAGATAGGTTACTGCGAACCACAAGCTGTAAGAATTTAGTTGAAAATCCTGCAGGGAGAAGATCCCTAAGGTAGAGACGTAGGTCCAAGTGGACTGAACTCTATATATCTTGTTTCTCTTGCATTTACTTTTCAGTTTCATACTTAGTTCTTTTGCAGCATTCAAAAACATTTTCATTTCAAGGGTTTGAAACTAATTTCAAGGCCTTGAAATAGACTTATCTTTTTACTTCAATTGTTTTCATTCCAAGGGCTTGAAACTCATTTCAAGGCCTTGAATCACTCTTCACTTATTACAATTCTTTTTGAAACCACTCTTATTGCAAAGTTTTGCAAAAGTTGGCTTCTCTATTCAATCCCCCTTATAGAGTATTGATCCTGCATTCCTACCTTCTTTACTCCCCTTTCATATTCCTCTACCCTAATGTTCGAGCTCTTTCCTTTCCCGAGATAACCCTGTCTTGTTTTGTTTTGTATACAATTGTTCAAAAGAAGTTGTTATGCATGTGCATGTGGTGGGAAAATATGTTTTGCTGATTTGGTATTTGTTTGACTATAAAATGAATGTTTAACGAGCATTGTGCATGTCACTGACTTCCTCCGTAAGCTTTGGCGGTGCACGTTTAGACTTATGTATGCTCTCATAGTTTTGAAGTGAAAGAGCGAAAATTTTTGAAAGATAACTTAAAACTCGTCGTTTTCATGAATAATATTCTTTGTCGTTTTTCTTTTCCCTTAGGAATTTCTATGTTTTTATAACATCCATTACATCCATGGCATCCCGTTTAGATATATATTAAGGTCGAAGTACTGTCCTACAATTTTCTAAAATTCCTATTTTTGACATTAAGTGTCTCAGAAGTGTATATCTGCATTTCTTAGCTGGAAGGAGTTCCCAAGTGTCCTATATCTATATGATATTGTGAAAACGTGTGGACACTTTAGATCGATGGTAGGGTTTCGTGTTGAGATTGTTTTATGCTAGTGCGATAGGTGTAAGCTAACTGAAGTTATGCAGCGTTAACACACTATCCTCTAGTACGTTAGTGCTGGTTATAAGAGAAAATACTAAAACATCAACATTCATAGCCTTAATTCATGAAGTCATGTCTCCTATCATTAGGTTAATTTGCATTAGGTGTAATCATGGCTAAGAATTTAAATTATAATCTCCAATATTCTAATATAGTTCATGGTTTCAAATTCAGTGTGTGTAGCGTAGTCTGAAAGGCGCTGCAAACGGAATCTAAAATGCTCCATCATAAAGGACACTCAATTAATTGAACTTGAGTCAAGTAGCTCCTAGCTTCCACTTAAACCTGGTGAGGTGTAGAAAGTGCCCTTAGGAGCCTTAAGATGAAAATCTTTTTTAAGGGTAAAACTGCTCTTTTGGTATGGAATTAATTATATGTATTCATATATGATCAACTTGTACCAACTACATTTCAGTATTTGTGTGTATTCAAGGCATGCACATTCTTAGAAGTTAATTTTGTTTCGTACGCCCTGTTTGTTCTTTGTGAAAATTTGAAGAGATTTAAGTAATCACTAGACGTAACCCCGCGCCAGTGGCGCGGGGCATGTTCGGGGCACGACCCCATTGTATATTTTTTTTTCTTTTTGTTTTTTTCTAGTCATAATATATTATTGTTCGCTCTTTATTGTTTGTTTTCGAATTCTATTGTTGCATGTTGGGCAATTTTTCTATCTTATTCATTATTAAGTTGACAATGCAATATTTCACCAAATTCTTTAATAAATTTATCTCTAGGTATAAAATCATAGCATAATTGTATTTTTGTCAATAAATTATTTGATGTTCGTTTGATGGAGTTGTATCTTATCAAAATATTTTTTAATTGCAAATGGGTGGTAGTTAAGTGGTAGAGCGTTTTAGGCCCCTTAATGAGGTCCCGAATTCGAACCCGGCAATGTGATGTAATTCTAAAAAAAAAATCAACCAACTATGATGTTGATTGTCAAGTCTACAGATGTTTTCTTTTATCTGTTCATAGTCCATTCTATAGGCACTGAATAAAGGTCAGCTGAAATCATTTACTGAGAGACTAAAGTAAGACTAAACTTTCATCGTTATATTTCTCATCATTCTTCAACATTCTACCAAATACCAAACACGACAATATCTTTAAGTCCCGATCTTATTCTTTTTTTACAGAATATAATGAATTTCAGCTCAAACAAAACTCGGTTAGAGTGTGAAAACCTACATTTCACTATGTCATCGTCTCATGGCACCCATTGACATTTTTAATGATTAAAATCGCGACGTGAACTTTTTGTGATGGGATAAATTTTAATAAAATAATAATAATACAGAGATGCAGTACATTTTTTATATTACATAAATGAAAACACATCTTCGAATGCAAAATATGTTCTTAAATAATTATGTTTCGTAATCGCAGTTGTCTTCTACTAAATCCATACCCTAAGTATATGAGTACCTAATAAAATGTAAAAATTAATGGTTCGGACTCTAGAAATAAAAAAATCATAATTTCACTAAGCTAAAAATAAATAGAAACTAAAACATGGAAAAAAAAATCGTAGGAATTTCAAATCACAATTATTGTAGGTTGAAATTTTCTGCAAGTGTCGTATTTTAGTTGGCTCCCATACGAAAACGAAAAATGACGTGGAAGAAAAATATTACAAATAATAGTAACTTCGTGGCTTTAGTATTTCAATTTTAATTATAGTATTTAAATGTAGAAATAGATAGATTATACACCAATTTGCAGTCTAATGAGCACAATATCACATCAGAAAATAGCATACAACCTCACTTCTATGGAAGTCGTGAATGAGTATGTATTTTATCATTTTTTGTTGAGTGTTAGTAGCAGTTGAACTTTCTTATGATACTTTTGTAACATAAAATTAATATTAATTTGTTAGAACACCCAAAGCAATTCATTTATCGAGAAAACTTAGTATATAATATTCCTCAAGAAATCAGTATTTATTAGTATTAATTATATGCAATGTAAGAATAAATTTCATAGAAAAATAATTATTTCAAATACTAAAGTTTAATATGACATTAGCAGCAATTCCTAGGGAGGAATCTATTTATAAAGGTTGAAATTATTTAACATATTAAAGTATTTATCGACAACAAATGCATTATAATATTTTCTTCAGGAACAAGGACAACAAATATAAATTCACGTTTTTTTATTTTTTGAGTTTGTTGTGATACTGTAGTACGTACTCCAAAATAATATTAACAACTTATATTCATTAGATAAAAAGGTTCATAACTTTCCTAAATCCACTTATATATTTTAATAGTATAATCACATCATAAAGGGTGCTATTACAACATTAAAATGAATAAAATTTGAAAATTTTCAATATATTAAAATATTTATCGACACGATATTTGTTAGAATATTTACTTTTGTAGGAATAAGCACAACAAATCTATTTTTTTGACCAAACAAATCCAAATTAACGTGTTTTATATATTGAGTTTATTCTGATTATGTAATACATAATTCCAAATAATATGAAAAATTAAATTATTAGATATAACGGTTTATAAATTTTCTACATCCAATAACAAATATTCTAATAGTAAATTCACATCATATTAAGTGTTATTACAACATTAAAACGAATAATTATTGCTATGAGTTATAAATATAAAGAGTAGTATTAAAAACAATAATGACAAAGCAATACATATACAATTGTAAGTTTCTCATTGGTTGTTTTTAAGTAAATTGACACGTAGGATTACAAATGGCGTACTCATGACAATCATTATTGAAAAATGGCAGAACGTGGTTTCACCTCGAGACTTATCTGTTTTTTTATTATATATATATATAAGATTTGGTGATTCATAATTTTTTACAAGTAAAAATTGATTTTCAGTGAAGGGTAATTCATATAATTTTCATGAACTAGAATGCTACCTTCATCAAATATTTCTACTTCATGAAGGATGCTGATTAAAGAAAATTATTTTGAATGAGATATTTTTTTAGTCTATCGAAGATATAATTTTTTTTGAGTCCCTAGCATGTTTTATGAATTTATTTTTGTTAGGGGAGTATATTCAGCTAATTGAGGTATAAAACCGAATTTATATTTTAGGTTAAATTTTTTCATATTTTTCACATATTTTCCATATTTTATATTTTGCATATTTTGAGTTCCACTAGACTCAAACTTGTACCGAAGTCATAGATTTTGACCTAGATTTAGTCTCATAATTAGAATTGAACTAATATTTAGAAAATCTAATGTTTTTAGAATTATTTCTAAATCTAGAATCTTAGTTTTTGTAGGATTGAGACTCCCAATAGATCAAAGAATCATATAAGAAAAACCTGAGAGATATAGGGTTTCCTTTCCCAGAAGCTAGAAAATCCTAGAATTGCCTATAAGAGGTGACTGTCGTCCTCCCATAGAGACCGTCGATGTAGCGACCGGAACTTTTTCTTCGTTGATAATTTATTCTTTTTCATATTTATAATCATCATTAAATAGATATATTTGGTGCCTAAGTGTTACATGATTATTTGAGTCAATGTTTTGCTTGTATAATGTTTTGCTTTGTATATGAATATGATTTTAGGTAAGATGAGTTGAGTAGTCTAAAATTATAAAGTAGCAAGGAGTTTAGAGCACGATATGAAGATTTTGGGGTCAAAACTGGAAGAATTACATAATTTTATATGTAGAGGGGCCTAGGTGTAGTTTAGACATAGGGGGCTGAACATGACTTAAACACAAAGTTTTATACCTGATACATCAGAAAAACAGGATCAGCTTTGTTTTTGACGATTTTTCTTCATTCTCCCATCCCCTTTCTCTCACACACGATGCACTGAAAGAGAATACTAAAACCTAGCATTCAAACTCTTAATCGGAAGACGAGAAGAGGATTTTAGGCGCGGTGAAGGGGAAGAAACGGATCTCTACTCCAAGAGGCAGCCACTACTTAGGGATTCTAATCTTGGAGGTTCTTGATCGAAATCCTTTCGTGAGGTAGGAGTTTTAGTTTTGATTGTAAATATACTTGTTATGAAGTATGATGCACTACGTGTGTTCTATGTGATCAATGCATGTGTTAATTGATATTCTTGTACTCTTACCATATGAATTTATAAATCTGATTTTTTCATGATATTGGTTGCATACGGATTTAACTTCAATATGTGAATTACATGTGATACGGTAGGACTTGTGGTCATGGGTTGATTGAGTTTGCTGTAATATGTCATAACTGTGGAATAACCGAGTGAGAGGTTGTTGGTGGTGATACCGGTTGGGTACGGTTGATACTTAAGTTGCGCTTGAACAACTCCGTGGTGAAAGACCGGAAACCTGCACAGGAGGTAACTCATTCCATCGGGTAGCACCCGTAAAGAGGGCAGAGCCTATGGGGCTATTACGTGATATGGTCACGGCAGAGCCATGTATTTGTTAAGTTCAACGAGACGCGCTATGTGCGGTCGCCAGCAGAGCCATTTGTTGGCTAGTACGTACCTCACAGGTGGCAATTTGAGTGTTACATGGTTATGAGTTGATAAGAAAACATAAGGTGTCATGTATGTGAATTGTGTCTGCACTTGTAGTGTAAAGTAGTATGTCTGACTCTTTGATTTCATGGAATACTTTCGGTGAACTGCATTTCATGACATGTCAAATAAATTATCTCTTACTATTACTTCTACTGGGCATTGGTTTGCTCACTCCTTCATTTTTCAGGGTCTAGATTGCAGCCGAGAGGCTAGACATGAACTTCATGCAAGGAGAATATTTGGCTGCATTTAGTTAATAAATTTGTCTACATGATGCACGCTTTAACTTGTTGAGATATTTCTTTTGTTTTGGAATTAAGTTGAGGCCAGAGGCCATGTCATGTGAAAGATCAGGTTGTGCAAGACTTGAGGCCTTGAACTAGCTTTCAAAGCCTTGAATCAGTTTTAGAGGCTTGAAAATAGTTTGGCTATTTTCAAGGCCTTGAAACTCGATTCAAAGCCTTGAAATTGCAAAACCTTAATACACATTCTCATGGTTGTTAAATGCAAGATTACAACAATATCTCTGAAGATTGTGATCATCCAACCGTTGGAGAAGATTTCAAAGTAGTCAAACTCTGTTGCCTACAAACTAGGAAGGTTGTTGCTGAAAATCTGGGGAGATTTCCAGAGCTATTTGAAATATTTATAGAGCTCAAATTCGAAGCAACAAGAGACAACACTCAATGGGCAAATACTTAGAATGTATTCTGGATTGACAAGCATCAAAGAAGTTCTTCATTTCTTCCAATCCATTCACAGAAGTTCACTGCATTTCACTGCAGTTTCTTTACTCTTTAGAATTCTTCTGTATAGAGCTATATAGGTAGATCATTTCTGTATTATTTCTAAATCTATTATCAAGGATTGTTCAAAGTGAACAATAGAGAATTCTTAGTTAATCAGTTAGCTAGAGCAGGTACTAGACAGGTTAGGGAAAGCCACAAGCTGTAACAGAGTAAGGGAACTCTCTGTGCTTGAGTCTAGGGCTTAGCTTTTGATTAATAAGAATTGAGTTGAAAATCCTGCAGGGATCTAATCCCTGAGGTAGAGACGTAGGTCTAAGTTGGCTGAACTCTATAAATCACTTTTCTTGTGCAACTTCAGTTCATTTACTTTCATAGATTTTGCAACATACAAAAACTGTTTCTTTTCAAGGGTTTTAACTTGTTTTCAAGGCCTTGAAAAGGCATACTTGTTCTCTACTTTCTGCATCTACTTCAAAGGCTTGAACTTTTTTTCATGGCCTTGAATTTCATTGTTTTCACAAGTTTTCATCTTCCTAGCAAGTTTTGCAAAAAGTTGGCATACTCTATTCAACCCCCCCCTTCTAGAGTATCTTAGCTGCTTATACATCTGCATACTCACACTTTCAATTGGTATTAGAGCTTGTATCAATGTATAGATTTAACCATCTGGTGATCATGAGTACTGCAGGTGATGGTGGTTTTTCACAGGGAAGAGCTGCTAACAGACCTCCTCTATTTTGTTGAGAAAATTTTGCTCACTGGAAAGCTTTGATGAAAATTTTCATCATTGATGAAGACATAGAGCTTTGGACCATTGTACAGAATGGACCTCACACTTTCTACACAGAGAAAGATGGGATTAGAACTCCCAAAACAGAAGACTCACTCTCCTCTTCTGAATTAGAGCAATTTTCTAAGAACTACAAGGCTATTAACATTTTGTATTGTGCTTTGAGTACAGATGAATTCAATGTGATCTCTGGATGCACAACTGCTAAAGAAATCTGGGATTAACTTGTGGTTAACTTTGAAGGAACCAGTCAAGTCAACCAAACCAAGATCAACATTTATCTCAAACAGTATGAGCTATTTAGGATGAATGCAGATGAGTCCATCAGATACATGTTCAAGAGGTTCACTGATATTGCTAACAACCTTGACTCACTGGGAAAACACTTTTCCAATGAAGAAAAGGTGAGGAAGATTCTCAGAAGTCTTCCAAAGGCAAAATGGGAACCAAAAACCACAGCCATTGAAGAAGCTCAGAATATTTCAACTTTACAACTTGATGACCTACAAGGGAAACTCCTGACACATGAGATATCTATGAATGAAGTTGATGGAGAACTCCGAGATGGTGTGAAGAACTTAGACCTCAAAGACAAAAAGAATGAGAGAACTCAAAGCCTTGAAACCGAAGATGGTGATGATGAAGATCCAACTGCCTTAATTTCCAAAGCCTTGAAGGATTCTCAAAATGAAGAAAAATTATGGAAACAAAGATTTCAACAGAGAAAGGCATAGATCATCGAGTAGCAAGGATTTCAAAGGTAAGTCCTCTTCACAGAACAAGTCAAAAGTTATGAACTGCTTTGAGTGTGGTGATGGAGGACACTTGATAAGAGACTGTCCACACAAAAAGAGCAAGAAATTTTAAAAGAAAGATCATGACAGAAGAATGAAAGCTATGATAGCTTCATGGAGTGATTCAGATAGCTCCAGTGAATCTGAATCTGAGAAAGAACATGCCAACCTATGCTTTATGGCCAAGCATGATGATAGTTCTGAAAAAAACATTGAGGTAATGGTAAATTGTCTAATTTCAAAACCAAAAGAAGCTCTTTCAGAATATCTCAGAACAATGCTTTTAACTGAGGAAGATTATCTGAAAGAGATCAGGCTTTTGAAATAAAAAGTTCATGAGCAAGCAAAAGAAAATACAAGTTGTTTGCCTAAATCAGAATCTTGAAATCTCTCAGAAGAAAACTAACAGTGATTTCAAGGCCTTGTAAACCAAATTCAAAGCCTTGAAAACACAAGTCAAGGAAGTAGTCACTAAAAACTCCTCATTGAGTGACAGCCTTGTTAATCTAAGACATCAGGTTGATGATTGAGAGAAACAAAAGATTGCTGTTAGTGAGAAACTTCAAGAATCTGATTTAGTCAAAGTCAAGCTTGCTGGATCAGAACACAAGTTGAACGTGATTCTTGGAGGAAGTTCACAGTCTGTTCACAAAGCTGGTATTGGATTCAATCCAAACTTTACAGGAATGAACAATACCAGATTTGTGAAAGCTGGAAACAAAACTTCTCCTACTTTTCATTACTGCTTCAAAACTGGTCATGTTAAAATGACTTGTCCTTTTAGAAGAAGAGACCCTCACATAATGAGGAACACTTTTCCTTTTCAACTCAAAGGGCAGGTTAAGCAGATTTGGGTTCCTAAATGGGTTAGACAACCTAACATGGTTGATCTTGAATATGAATCCAAATTCCACACTTGGTCTAACAGCTGGGTAAGGCAGTGATTGGTGTTTGCAGGTTGTCACCAATATCAAAGAACAGAAATGGTTCATGGAGAGTGGTTTCTCAAGACACATGAGTGGAAAGAGATCTCTATTCGCAGAATTAAAGGAGCAATCAAAAGGTTCAATAACACTTGGTGACAAAGGCAAATGCAATATTCTTGGTATTGGAGAACTTGGTACAAATTCTGAAAACTCTATTTCTGATGTATATCTGGTTGAAGGTTTGAAGTTTAATTTTCTTAGTGTCTCTCAGCTTTGTGATTATGGAAACAAAGTTATCTTTGATAAAGAAAAGTGTGTGGTGCAAAATGAGAAATCAGGAGATTGCATTCTCACAGCCTCTAGATCAAACAATGTTTATACTTTTCAGACTAACAAAGTTGCAGGTGAAAGTTTGAAGTGTCTCAAGGCCTTGAAAGAGGATTCAAAGCTTTGGCACAGGAAACTTGGTTATATCAGTCTGCATAAGTTCAAAGAAGATGAAATGTGCAAAGCATGTGCTCAAGGCAAGCAGACCAGAAGTTCCTTCAAGCCAAAGAAGTTTGTAAGTACAACTAGACGTATTGAATTACTTCATATGGATATCTCTGGTCCTATGAAGACTCCCAATCCAAAAGGTAAAAGGTATATGCTAGTTTTTGTATATGGTTTTTCTAGATATACTTGTATTATGTTTCTCAAAGAAAAATCTGAAGCACTCTCTGAATTTTCAAAGCTTTGCAGAGAACTTCAAAACTTGAAAAACCTACCTATAGCTTCAATCAGAAGTGATCATGGTAGATAATTTGATCAGCTAGAATTTGATTTATTCTGTGATAAGCATGGTATTTCTCACAACTTTTCTGCTCCAAGAACTCCTCAACAGATGGGTGTTGTTGAAATAAAGAGCAGGACTCTTGAAGACATGTCAAGAACAATGCCCTGTTGAGAACAAGCTGCCAAAACATTACTGGGCAGAAGCTGTGAGTACAGAAAACTATATTTTGAACAGATGCATGATCAGACCTATTCTGATGAAGACCCCCTATGAACTATTCAAAGGGAGGGAGCCAAACATCTCTTAACTTCAGACCCGTTGGATGAACTTGTTTTATCCATAACAACGGAAAATATAATCTTGGTAAGTTTGATGCAAGAAGTGATGAAGGTATATTTCGTGGTTACTCTCTGAATAGAAAATCTTATAGAGCTTACAACAGAAGAGCCAAACTGGTTGAAGAGAGCATTCGTGTTATTTTTTATGAAAGCTATGATGGTTCTTTGAGTGAAAGTTTTGCAGACTTGAATTTGAACAAGCATGAATCAGAGGAAGAGACTGAGAATCCATTAGGATTCAAGAAAGGCTCAGAAGAGAATAAATGACTTTCTCAAGACCTTGAAAATGGTACTCAAGGCCTTGAAAATACAACTCAAAGCCTTGAAAGAGATGATCAGAAGGATTCACGTGACAAAGCTACTACTTCAAGACCAGAAAAGATCTATGGAGAACCTGAATTATGGTCTCCAAGAAAGAGATTCAAATATCTCTCATCCCATCCAACTGATAATCATATCAGATCCAACAACTGGTACAGAAACCAGATCACAGTTGAAGAACTTATGTGCCTTTAATGCTTTTATTTCTCTTGTAGAACCAAAAACTGTCAAGGAAGCTTTACAAGAAGCAGACTGAATCATTGCTATGCAAAGTGAACTCAATGTGTTTGAAAGGAACAAGGTTTGGAACCTAGTTTTTGCACCTTCAAACCAGTCTGTCATTGGTACCAGATGGGTATTCAGAAACAAGTTGGATGAATGTGGCAATGTGATCAGAAACAAAGCAAGGTTAGTTGCTCAAGGTTACAATCAAGAAGAAGGTAATGATTATGAGGAAACTTTTTCTCCAGTTGCCAGGTTAGAAGCAATTAGAATTTTGCTTGCATTTGCATCTTACAAAAACATAAAACTATTTCAAATGGATGTGAAGTGTGCCTTCTTAAATGGCTACTTACAAGAAGAAGTTTATGTTGCACCACCACCTAGTTTTGAAAATGACAAGCTTTCTGATCATGTCTACAAACTTGACAAAGCTCTTTATGGTTTAAAACAAGCTCCAAGGACTTAAAATGCATCAATTGAAGAAGGGAATATTTCTGCATCAAAGCAAGTACACAAGAGATATACTAAACAAATATAGCATGGCTCAATGTAAGGAAGCCAAGACTCCTACGAGCTCTACACTATCCTTCGACAAGGATGAATCTGGTAAGAGTGTCAATGTAAAAGAGTATAGAGGCATGATTGGATCATTACTCTATCTGACAGCAAGTAGGCCAGATGTTATGTTTAGTGTATTCATGTGTGCTAGATTTCAAGCTGATCCAAGAGAATCACACTTGACTGCTGTGAAGAGAATATTCAGATATCTCAATGGTACCAAAGACTTAGGGCTTTGGTATCCAAGACATTCTAACTTTTCTTTACATGGTTTCTCATATGCTGACTTTGCAGGTTACACGGTTGATAGGAAAAGTACTTTAGGAACTTGCCAATTCATTGGATGATCCTTGATTAGTTGGCATTCCAAGGAACAGAATTCAGTTGCTCTATCAACAGCTGAAGCTGAATATATAGCTGCAGGACCATGTTGCTCACAAGTATTGTGGATTGCTTAACAGCTAAGAGACCTTGGATTTGACTTCAGAGGCATACCTATTAAGTGTGACAACACTAGTGCAATTTTAATTACAAAGAATCCAATGCAACACTCAAGAACCAAGCACATTGATGTCAGACACCACTTCATCAGAGATCATGCTGAGAAAGGTGATATTGTTCTTGAATTTGTTGCTACTAACATGCAAATTGCAGATATCTTCACCAAACCATTAGCAGCTGAAAGATGATCAGTTCTAAGACTGGAATTGGGCATGCTAAATAAGGATGCATTGGTTTAGGAGGAGCATCAGGTAAGAAAGGTAAGCTTTATGTGTTTACAAAGGTTTGAACTGAGTTTCAAAGCCTTGAAAATTATTTCAAAACCTTGACTTTTACTTGTTGCAGTGTTATAGTAGTTGAAGACCTTGAAAGCGTTTTCAAAGCCTTGAAAATGAGTTTGCTACACTGATAGTCAATAAATTTGGATCATTCTATGTTGGGTGATATCTCTGTAGATATTTTCCTAATATAGCCCCTACCCTTTTCAAAAATTTGATTTAGTCAAAAATAGTAAGAGTATATTCTATTTTCCAACGGCATAAAAGTTTTGAAATTTCTCTGATCATTGCAAATCTTTTGAGAATCAGAGAGATACTAGTTTCCTTTTAAAACTCAAACTCTTTCAGTGTTTATCCTCTTCTCCTCTCCTTCACTCCATATCATTCCACCTCTCTCTATTCTTCTCCTAAACCCTAAAGATCACAAGAAGAGCTTCAGATAGAACCAAGATGGCTGGAGGTTCGAAGCCTATCTTAGAGAAGAAAAGGAAAGAAGCAGTGGAAGAAGTTCAAGAAGTCAGTGGAGACTCCAGCTCCAGAACTCCCAGTGCAGAGGCAGTCCAAGATCCTCCTCCACCAAATAAGAAGGTCAAGAAGGCTACAACCTCCTCTTCAGAAAAGCAAAAGAAGCAGAAGGCTATTACAGAAAAGCAACCATAAACAAACCCTACCAAATCAAAGAAGGTGAAGAAGAAAGCAACTAAGGCAGAAAAAGGGAAATGGAAGGTGACAGAAGCACAACCAGAATGAAAATTTGAGAAGGCATTGCAGATCAATTCACAGGCCTCAACAAAGAACACAACACCAGATGAGACATGCCTTGTCTCAAACTTCTCTAAAGGTCAGTGGTTAGATGGTTTTTCTTCAACATCTATTGGTTTCTGCAGTTTGGTCAATAAGTATGTGTTGGAACACATGAAACTTAAGTGCATCTCTCTGTTGAAGAAGAGTTCTTTGTGGTGTATGCTGAATCATAGAGAAATAGCCTACCCTAGACTCTCCAGACTCTTCTACCTGAACCTGACCCAGGTTAAGAGAACTGGACACTTGGGGATCAAATCTAAAGTTGATGGAATAGTAATTGAGCTGGATCACTCTGAGTTTGCCAATGTGTTAGGGTGTCCAAAGAGGTATGATACTAGCAATCATCCACCAAATTCAGAAACTTTGAAGCTAGCCAAAGAAGAATTCTTTCTTCCAAACATGTCAACCTCAGCCAAACAGTTAACACACTTGTGTTGAATGTTGAAGCCAAAGTCCTTCATACTATACTGGTGAGATGTGTCTTTCCCAGAGAGCACTCCAGAGAGTTGGTGACTGAGAGAATGCTGCACATCATGTATCTGGTTATGCATGGCTATGAGATTGATCTTCCAAAACTAGTAATTGAACACATGCTCTTTAGCCTAACAAGCAAGAGGATTCACCCTCTACCATATGCAAACCTGCTCACTTTGTTATTTGAGCATTTTGAGATTCCTTTTACTGGAGAGGAGTCAGTCACATCTGAATTTGGGGAACTCAATGAGAAAGCCTTTGAGAAAATTGGAGTTGTAAAAACAAATGAGAAATTTTGGAAACTTTACTCAGACTTGACTGAAGTAGAACTAGGTGCAAAGAAATTTTCTAAGCCCAAGACCTTGACTCCCACTTCAAGTCAGACTTCTCAGCCTACAGACAATCAAAGACTTGATGGTTTGGAGCTAGACATGGAGGATGTCAAAGCAACTGTTTTTGGACTGGAAAGTGATATGGGACATGTCAAGTACATGGTGGAGAGTATCTTCAGAAGCATGACATTGCTTGATGTTCCTGAGGATCCTCAAGGAACAAAGAAAAGAGACTTTGACAAGGACTTGCCTAGTGAGGATTCAGACCAGGAAGAAGCTACTCCGGTTTTCGACAAGGGAAAGCAGGTAGCAGAACAGGTAGAGGATGAAGTCAATAGCCCTGACTCTGATGAACAGCTGATCACATTGAAGAAGAAAAAGAAATCTCCAAAGGCTGCTGAAATGGACAAGACTGAAGAAGCAACTGGTGTAGGAGGGACTGCAGAAGAACATGAAGAGCAGGACAAGACTGCTGAAGAAGACAATGATGATCAAACTCCTTAATCTTGCATATTCTTTCTTCCACATTCTCTCTTCTTTAAGGTTTTATTTAAGTTTTCAAAATTTTCCAGACACTTGATCCAACATTTTCTATCTTTTTGATGAAAGTCAAAAAGGGGGAGAAAATTATAGGTTTTTAGTTTCTAGATCTTATTCCTAGGTTTATTTGGTTTTATTTTGCTGAAAATGTTTAAGTTTTTGTTGGAATTATGAATAAGTTGGATCTTTTTGGAAATACTGTGTTTTAGATTGTGGACTAATCAGTTTATTTTGCAGAGACTAAGGATCAAACATAATTTGGTTTTGTCTTTCATCAAGGGGGAGATTGAAAGATCAAGTTGTGCAAGAGTTGAAATAGCTTGGATATTTCAAGTCCTTGAACCAGCTTTCAAAGCCTTGAATTAGTTTCAGAGGCTTGAAAATAGTTTTGCTATTTTCAAGGCCTTGAAACTGGATTCAAAGCCTTGAAACTGCAAAACCTGAATACAGATTCTCAGGGGAAGTTTTTCTGCTAACTCTCTGATTTTGATTTACTCTCTCTTTCATATGTTTGATTCTCTGTTGTTAGTGATGAAAGAAAAATTCTTATAACATGTTTTTAATCGTAATATATCATCTGTTTGACCATGATAATGCATGAAATTTTGTTTCTAAGTTTTGCAGGATTGTTTCCTAAACTGAATTGCTGCAGATTTGGAAACATTTGGACACTTTGATCTTGTGATCAATCAGACGTATGTGACAGCTTCTCATGGTGGTTAAATGCAAGATTACAACAATATCTTTGAAGATTGTGATCATCCAACCGTTGGAGAAGATTTCAAAGTAGTCATACTCTGTTGCCTACAAAATAGGAAGGTTGTTGCTGAAAATCTGGGGAGATTTGCGGAGCTGTTTGAAGTATTTATAGAGCTCAAATTCGAAGCAACAAGAGACAACACTCAACGAGCAAATAAAGAGAAAGTATTCTGGATTGACAAGAATCAAAGAAGTTCTTCATTTCTTCAAATCCATTCACAGAAGTTCACTGCATTTCAGGGCAGTTTCTTTACTCTTAAGTGTTCTTTTGTATAGAGCTATATTGGTAGAACATTTTTGTATTATTTCTATATCTATTCTCAAGGGTTGTTCAAAGTGAATAATAGAGAATTCGTAGTTAATCAGTTAGCTAGAGCAGGTACTAGACAGGTTAGGGAAAACCACAAGCTGTAACAGAGTAAGGGAACTCTCTGTGTTTGAGTTCTAGGGCTTAGCTTTTGATTAATACAAATTGAGTTGAAAATATTGCAGGGATCTAATCCCCGAGGTAGATACGTAGGTCCATGTGGACTGAACTCTATAAATCACTTGTGTTGTGCATTTTCAGTTCATTTACTTTCATAGCTTTTGCAGCATACAAAAACTGTTTTTTTTTCAAGGGTTTGAACTTGTTTTCAAGGCCTTGAAAAAGGCATACTTGTTATCTACTTTCTGCATCTACTTCAAAGGATTGAACTTATTTTCAAGGCCTTGAATTTCATTGTTTGCACAAGTTTTCATCTTCCTAGCAAGTTTTGGAAAAAGTTGGCATACTCTATCCACCCCCCTTCTAGAGTATCTTAGCTGCTTATACATCTGCATACTCACACTTCCATCATGTTATAAAAAGATTGGATTTGATGATTCAACTCCAATAGGATTTGAAGACATTTATTTGTCACTTGCTCATCCTAAATTTTACGAACAACAGTGCACGCTTTTCTAAAAAAGTGTAGCTTGGATAATTAGTTTGCAAAACTATTTTATATGGGTATTCTACACTTAATGTATCAACCTCGTGTTAAAATTTCATAAATTTTTCACCGTACGGTATAAGAGTTATTGAATTTTAAAGTTCGTGTTACAACTCTGGGTAGTTTTGCCGGCCAGCCCCGCATTTGTGTTAATAAGTCAAACACCACCTTTTATTTTGAAAAACTGTTTCTATGGGGTGTTACAAACTTGTACATCAATTTCCTGCCAAAATTTCATAACATTTCGACTTACCGTTTATGAGATATTAAATTACGAAGTTGTAGTCACAGTTCTGAATTTCGTAACGACCAGCTTCACGTTTTTGCTTATAGCTCCTACAGCTCTTCTTCTTTGTAAAAAGTGTTATAGTGGGTTATATAAAACCTTTATAGGATCCTTCCTACTAAATTTCACAATGTTTTGATGAACGGTTCGAGAGAAATCAATTTTTGAATGTAGACTTCCAATTATATCTGTTTTTCATCGTGTTGTTTGTAACTTTACTCACGTGCTCGGGTTATGGAAACCGGGGTGTGAGAAATTGGTATCAGAGCTCTAGGTACGAATACCTAGGGACACTGGGCAATGTATTTTTTGAATATTTATTGCATACATGAGTTTATGTGGTACGTGCTGACGTGTTTGGTCATTTGTGTTGCCTTGTTGTTTAATGTGCATAGTTGTGAAGTGTTCTAGATGTGTTAAATTTTATTTTTTATTACTCTCGTGTCAATAAGTTGTTTATTGACTGTAGAAAATGGTATGTGTTACTTTCGGGGACAAAATTCCTCTAAGGAGGGTAGGTTGTAGCGACCGGAACTTTTTTTTCGTAGATAATTTATTTTCATTCATAGTTATAATCACCATTAAATAGTTATATTTGGTGCCTAAGTGTAACATGATTATTTAAGTCAATGTTTTTTTTGTATATGAATATGATTTTAGGTAAGATGAGTTGAATAGTCTAAAATTATAAAGTAGCAAGGAGTTTAGAGCACGATATGAAGATTTTGGGGTAAAAAATGCAAGAATTACATAAGTTTATATGTAGGGGGGGCCTAGGTGTAGCTTAGACATAGTAAGGGGGCTGAAGGTGACTTAAACACAAAGTTTTGTACCCGATACATCAGAAAAACGGGATCTGCTTTGTTTTTGACGATTTTTCTTCATTCTCCCATCCCCTTTCTCTCACACACGATGCACTGAAGGAGAACACTAAACACCTAGCATTCAAGCTCTCAACCGGAAGTCCAGAAGAGGATTTTAGGCGCGGTGAAGGGGAAGAAACGGATCTCTACTCTAAATGGCAGCCACTACTTAGGCATTCTAATCTTGGAGGTTCTTGATCGAAATTCTTTTCGTGAGGTAGGAGTTTTAGTTTTGATTTTTAATTTACTTGTCATGAAGTATGATGCACTACGTGTGTTCTATGTGATCAATGCATGTGTTAATTGATATTCTTATGCTCATACCATATGACTTTATAAATCTGAATTTTTTATCATATTGGTTGCATATGGATTGAACTTCAATATGTGAATTACATGTGATACGGTGGTACTTGTGGTCATGAGTTGATTGAGTTTGCTGTAATATGTCATAACTGGGGAATAATCGAGTGAGAGGTTGTTGGTGGTGATACTGGTTGGGTACGGCTGGAAATTTAGTTGGGCTTGAACAGCTCCGCGGTGAAAGACCTGAAACCTGCGCAGGAGGTAGCTCATTCCATCGGGTAGCACCCGTAAAGAGGGCAGAGCCTATGAGGCTATTACGTGATACGGTCACGGCAGAGCCATGTATTGGCTAAGTTGAACACGACGCGCTATGTGCGGTCGCCGGCAGAGCCATTTGTTGGCTAGTACGTACCTCACCGGTGGCGATTTGAGTGTTACATGGTTATGAGTTTATAAGAAAACGTAAGGTGTCATGTATGTGACTTGTGTCTACACTTGTAGTGTAAAGTAGTATGTGTGACTCTTTGATTTCGTGGAATACTTTCGGTGAATTGCATTTCATGACAGGTCAAATTAATCATATCGAATTATTACTTCTACTGGGCATTGGTTTGCTCACTCCTTAATTTTTCAAGTGCTAGATTGGAGCCGAGAGGCTAGACATGAACTTCATGCAAGGAGAAGATTTAGCTGCATTTATGTAATAAATTCGTCTACATGATGCCCGCATGGACTTGTTGAGATGTTGCATTTTTTTTTGGCTTCAGTTGAGGCCAGAGGCCATGTCATGTTCTAGATAGATTGGATTTGATGATTGAACTCGAATAGGATTTGGAGACATTTACTTGTCACTTACTCATCCTGAATTTTACGGACAACAGTGCACATTTTTCTCAATAAGTGTAGCTTGGATAATTAGTTTGCAAAACTGTTTTAGATGGGTATTCTACACTTAATATATCAACCTCGTTTTCAAATTTCATAAATTTTTCACCGTACGGCTTAAGAGTTCTTGAATTTTAAAGTTCGTGTTACAACTCTGGGTAGTTTTGCCGGCCAGCCCCGCATTTGTGCCTATAAGTCAAACACCACTTTTTATTTTGAAAAACTGTTTCTATGGGGTGTTACAAACTTGTACATCAATTCCCTTACAAAATTTCATAACATTTCGACTTACCGTTTAGGAGATATTAAATTACGAAGTTGTAGTCACAGTTCTGAATTTCGTAGCGACCAGCTTCACGTTTTTGCTTATAGCTCCTACAGCTCTTCTTCTTTGTAAAAAGTGTTATATTGGGTTATATAACACCTTTATAGGATCATTCCTACCAATTTCACAATTTTTTGATGAACGGTTTGGGAGAAATCAATTTTTGAATCTAGACTTCCAATTCTGTCCGTTTTTCATCGTGTTGTTTGTAACTTTACTCACGTGCTCGGGTTATGGAAACCGGGGCGTGAAAAATTGGTATCAAAGCTCTAGGTACGAATACCTAGGTACACTGGGCAATGTATTTTGTGAATATTTAGTGCACACATGAGTTTATGTGGTACGTGCTGATGTGTTTTGTCATTTGTGTTGCCTTGTTGTTTAATGTGAAAAGTTGTGAAGTGTTCTAGATGTGTTAACTTTTGTTTTTTATTAATCTCGTGTCAATAAGTTGTTTATTGATTATAGCAAATGGTATGTGTTAATTTCGGTGACAAAATTCCTCTAAGGAGTGTAGGTTGTAGCGACCGGAACTTTTTTTTCGTAGATAATTTATTGTTATTCATAGTTAATCATCATTAAATAGTTATATTTGGTGCCTAAGTGTAACATGATTATTTAAGTCAATCTTTTGCTTGTATATGAATATGATTTTAGGTAAGATGAGTTTAGTAGTCTAAAATTATAAAGTACCAAGGAGTTTAGAGCACGATATGAAGATTTTGGGGTCAAAACTATAAGAATTACATAAGTTTATATGTAGGGGGGCCCTAGGTTTAGTCTAGACATAGATAGGGTGCTGAAGGTGACTTAAACACAAAGTTTTATACCTGATACATCAGAAAAGCGTGATCAGCTTTGTTTTTTGACGATTTTTCTTCATTCTCCCATCCCCTTTCTCTCACACACGATGCACTGAAGGAGAACACTAAACACCTAGCATTCAAGCTCTCAACCGGAAGTCCAGAAGAGGATTTTAGGCGCGGTGAAGGGGAAGAAACGGATCTCTACTCTAAATGGCAGCCACTACTTAGGCATTCTAATCTTGGAGGTTCTTGATCGAAATTCTTTTCGTGAGGTAGGAGTTTTAGTTTTGATTTTTAATTTACTTGTCATGAAGTATGATGCACTACGTGTGTTCTATGTGATCAATGCATGTGTTAATTGATATTCTTATGCTCATACCATATGACTTTATAAATCTGAATTTTTTATCATATTGGTTGCATATGGATTGAACTTCAATATGTGAATTACATGTGATACGGTGGTACTTGTGGTCATGAGTTGATTGAGTTTGCTGTAATATGTCATAACTGGGGAATAATCGAGTGAGAGGTTGTTGGTGGTGATACTGGTTGGGTACGGCTGGAAATTTAGTTGGGCTTGAACAGCTCCGCGGTGAAAGACCTGAAACCTGCGCAGGAGGTAGCTCATTCCATCGGGTAGCACCCGTAAAGAGGGCAGAGCCTATGAGGCTATTACGTGATACGGTCACGGCAGAGCCATGTATTGGCTAAGTTGAACACGACGCGCTATGTGCGGTCGCCGGCAGAGCCATTTGTTGGCTAGTACGTACCTCACCGGTGGCGATTTGAGTGTTACATGGTTATGAGTTTATAAGAAAACGTAAGGTGTCATGTATGTGACTTGTGTCTACACTTGTAGTGTAAAGTAGTATGTGTGACTCTTTGATTTCGTGGAATACTTTCGGTGAATTGCATTTCATGACAGGTCAAATTAATCATATCGAATTATTACTTCTACTGGGCATTGGTTTGCTCACTCCTTAATTTTTCAAGTGCTAGATTGGAGCCGAGAGGCTAGACATGAACTTCATGCAAGGAGAAGATTTAGCTGCATTTATGTAATAAATTCGTCTACATGATGCCCGCATGGACTTGTTGAGATGTTGCATTTTTTTTTGGCTTCAGTTGAGGCCAGAGGCCATGTCATGTTCTAGATAGATTGGATTTGATGATTGAACTCGAATAGGATTTGGAGACATTTACTTGTCACTTACTCATCCTGAATTTTACGGACAACAGTGCACATTTTTCTCAATAAGTGTAGCTTGGATAATTAGTTTGCAAAACTGTTTTAGATGGGTATTCTACACTTAATATATCAACCTCGTTTTCAAATTTCATAAATTTTTCACCGTACGGTTTAAGAGTTCTTGAATTTTAAAGTTCGTGTTACAACTCTGGGTAGTTTTGCCGGCCAGCCCCGCATTTGTGCCTATAAGTCAAACACCACTTTTTATTTTGAAAAACTGTTTCTATGGGGTGTTACAAACTTGTACATCAATTCCCTTACAAAATTTCATAACATTTCGACTTACCGTTTAGGAGATATTAAATTACGAAGTTGTAGTCACAGTTCTGAATTTCGTAGCGACCAGCTTCACGTTTTTGCTTATAGCTCCTACAGCTCTTCTTCTTTGTAAAAAGTGTTATATTGGGTTATATAACACCTTTATAGGATCCTTCCTACCAAATTTCACAATTTTTTGATGAACGGTTTGGGAGAAATCAATTTTTGAATCTAGACTTCCAATTCTGTCCGTTTTTCATCGTGTTGTTTGTAACTTTACTCACGTGCTCGGGTTATGGAAACCGGGGCGTGACAAATTGGTATCAAAGCTCTAGGTACGAATACCTAGGTACACTGGGCAATGTATTTTGTGAATATTTAGTGCACACATGAGTTTATGTGGTACGTGCTGATGTGTTTTGTCATTTGTGTTGCCTTGTTGTTTAATGTGAAAAGTTGTGAAGTGTTCTAGATGTGTTAACTTTTGTTTTTTATTAATCTCGTGTCAATAAGTTGTTTATTGATTATAGCAAATGGTATGTGTTAATTTCGGTGACAAAATTCCTCTAAGGAGTGTAGGTTGTAGCGACCGGAACTTTTTTTTCGTAGATAATTTATTGTTATTCATAGTTAATCATCATTAAATAGTTATATTTGGTGCCTAAGTGTAACATGATTATTTAAGTCAATCTTTTGCTTGTATATGAATATGATTTTAGGTAAGATGAGTTTAGTAGTCTAAAATTATAAAGTACCAAGGAGTTTCGAGCACGATATTAAGATTTTGGGGTCAAAACTATAAGAATTACATAAGTTTATATGTAGGGGGGGCCTAGGTTTAGTCTAGACATAGATAGGGTGCTGAAGGTGACTTAAACACAAAGTTTTATACCTGATACATCAGAAAAGCGTGATCAGCTTTGTTTTTTGACGATTTTTCTTCATTCTCCCATCCCCTTTCTCTCACACACGATGCACTGAAGGATAACACTAAACACCTAGCATTCAAGCTCTCAACCGGAAGTCCAGAAGAGGATTTTAGGCGCGGTGAAGGGGAAGAAACGGATCTCTACTCTAAATGGCAGCCACTACTTAGGGATTCTAATCTTGGAGGTTCTTGATCGAAATTCTTTTCGTGAGGTAGGAGCTTTAGTTTTGATTTTTAATTTACTTGTTATGAAGTATGATGCACTACGTGTGTTCTATGTGATCAATGCATGTGTTAATTAATATTCTTGTTCTCTTACCATATGACTTTATAAATCTGAATTTTTCATCATATTGGTTGCATATGGAATGAACTTCAATATGTGAATTACATGTGATACGGTAGTACTTGTGGTCATGGGTTGATTGAGTTTCCTGTAATATATCATAACTGTGGAATAACCGAGTGAGAGGTTGGTTGTGGTGATACTGGTTGGGTACGGCTGATAATTAAGTTGGGCTTGAACAGCTCCGCGGTGAAAGACCAGAAACATGCGCAGGAGGTAGCTCATTCCATCGGGTAGCACCCGTAAAGAGGGCAGAGCCTATGAGGCTATTACGTGATATGGTCACGGCAGAGCCATGTGTTGGCTAAGTTGAACACGACGCGCTATGTGCGGTCGCCGGCAGAGTCATTTGTTGGCTAGTACGTACCTCACCGGTGGCGATTTGAGTGTTACATGGTTATGAGTTTATAAGAAAACGTAAGGTGTCATGTATGTGACTTGTGTCTACACTTGTAGTGTAAAGTAGTATGTGTGACTCTTTGATTTCGTGGAATACTTTCGGTGAATTGCATTTCATGACATGTCAAATTAATTATCTCGAACTATTACTTCTACTGGGCATTGGTTTGCTCACTCCTTCATTTTTCAAGTGCTAGATTGGAGCCGAGAGGCTAGACATGAACTTCATGCAAGGAGAAGATTTAGCTGCATTTAGTTAATAAATTCGTCTACTTGATGCCCGCTTGAACTTGTTGAGATGTTGCATTTTTGTTGGACTTCGGTTGAGGCCAGAGGCCATGTCATGTTCTAGATAGATTGGATTTGATGATTGAATCGAATAGGATTTGGAGACATTTACTTGTCACTTGCTCATCCTGAATTTTACGGACAACAGTGCACATTTTTCTCAATAAGTGTTGCTTGGAAAATTATTTTACAAAACTGTTTTATATGGCTATTTTACACTTATAAATCAACCTCGTGTTCAAATTTCATAATTTTCACCGTACGGTTTAAGAGTTATTGGATTGTAAAGTTTGTGTTACAATCCTGGGTAGTTTTGCCGGCCAGCCCCGCATTTGTGTCAATAAGTCAATTACCACTTTTTATTTCAGAAAACTGTTTCTATGGGGTGTTATAAAATTTTACATCAATGTTGTGTCAAAATTTCACAACATTTCGACTTATTGTTTAGGAGATATTAAATTACGAAGTTGTAGTTACAGATCCGAATGTTGTAGCGACCAGCTGCACGTTTTTTATTATAGCTCCTACACCTCTTTGTCTTTGTAAAACTGTTATAGTGGGTTATATAACACCTTTATAGGATCCTTCCTACCAAATTTCACAATGTTTTGATGAACGGATTGACAAAAATCAATTTTTGAATCTAGACTTCCAATTCTGTTCGTTTTTCAGCGTGTTGTTTGTAACTTTACTCACGTGCTCGGGTTATGGAAGCAGGGGCGTGACAGTCGACCTCCCTCCTACATCATAATTTTTCTCTTTCTTTTCTTCACTTAGGTTATTTTTTGCTTTCATGACTCCTTCTAAACCATTGAATGTCGACTTCTCTGCTAAATCCAGGGATTGTCAGCATGTGTTGCGGACTTATGTTCAAGGTCCAGGTGCGAAGAAGATTAGAGAGGAGTTGTTTGATGCAAGTGCGTTTCGTAAGGTCTATGTTCTCAAACAGACTTCGTTTCCTAGGGTGTTTCCTCTTTTCATGCTACTGTTCTAAGTACAAACCTCGATTTTGGTGCAAGAAGATTATTGGGGTGATGTTCCTTCTTTCAAGTCTCACTCACCAAGAGATTTAGAGTATATTGTTTCTATTTGTGGATAATCTTCTTTTGTTCGACTGATGGATGAAACCAGGGAAGAAAATTTTGAAGGTTGCGGATGCTGAGGAAGATGTTGAGACATGTCCTTGTGAATGTGAAGTTAGTAATACAACTAAAATTAAAGCTGACACTCCTCCTCCACTGATTACCGACAGTGCGAAGAGTTGGACTAGGCTTGTAAAGATTGAATGCCCCACTTCTAGTGTGTTGACTGAACCTAGTGGTCTTGGCGAGAAGTCTTGGAGTGTAGCACATTTTATGGAAAGTCCTCTAGTTGCTTGTATTGCTTCTTTTTCTTCTTTACAATCCGCTTAGCTACGCTAGTTACCAAGATGCGAGGAAATCAGGATGAGTCAATTATTTTGAATGATATATACTATAGTTCCTTTATTTTGCTCTTTGTTTCGTTTAATTCATATAAATAAACGGCCATTTTGTCAAATTCGTGTGACAGAAATGGGAGAGTAGTTTTTTTTTTTTTTTTTTTTTTTTTTTTTTTTTTTTTTTTACAATATAAGAAATCCTATTCTATCCTACGCTAGGTGGGAGGCTCGAAATTGAGATCTCAATGAACTGCATAAACGGCCCTAGCCACTAGGCTAAAGGGCGACTTCGGGATTATGTTTGAATTTGATAATTCGTAGGAACATTTTTCAATTTAATGACTATGAAATAAACGTTTTTGTTTTATATATAATGTTGCCTGGTCTAGCCAAGGATCTGGTCATTGGGCGATTCATAGAGAAATCGTGTGTCTCTATGAGCTTTCCTCCTTTACCCTATTTTTAGAACGACCTATTTTCTTGGTGAAATTTTCAGCTCGTCATAGGGAGACTGGAAACTTGGACCTTGTTGAAAGAGAGAGCTCTAATCTCAAGGTTAATGACAAAATTCAGCTTCCTCATTTTATTCAGCCCCTCGTCCTTTAAATAGGACTACTATTACATGGAAACATATTATTCAGCATAAAGTCAAATTGCCTATTTGAGGGGTTAATCATTGTTGGAATAGATGCCCTAGAAGCCATCTAATTTTAGTACGAATTGGCTAGAATAATCATTGTATTATTTATGGAGATATTTAATATAATGAAGTCCTTAGATGTACAAATCGTGTTGTTTATCTTAAATATCCCTAGACAAATATAATGATTAATAGGACGATCATCTATAGACTAGTATGGGGTTGGACGGATATGGAGATATCACGATCCACCACATTGTTATGTATTAGGGGTAATGACATATTGGATTGACCCAAATCCGAGAAGGCTACATAAAAGTTATGTAAAGTCACAAGCGCTTCTCGCGGTGATAGGATATTATCATCCTTAGACTTGAGGTCACTAGATCATCTAGTTGTGGAATATTGTGCTTTGACAACGCCAAACGCTATTCCGTAACTGGGTCGTTATAAAAGCGCATGTTGGGCAAAAAAGGAAGCAAGCTTAGAGATGGTGAGTGATGTAGATAGGATTTGTCCCTCCCACATAACGGGAGCAAATATCCGAGGCCACTCGAGGGATGGCGCCTATGGAATGTCTGGCCAAACTCATATGAATCAATATGGAGATATTGATGTCATATGCATGGATAGGGCTATTCCCAGGATCAAGAAACATGGATTAGATATACGAGTGTAACTTGTATGCTCGTGTCCAATCCGGATATTGAGACAAAGGGATGCGATAAGATCACAAGGTTTTGTCAAAGATGACAATTTCTATTAATTGGGTGGCATGGATGTGTTGCTAGACACCGCTCTGTGTATGTAAATAGTTACTACAAATTAAGTAGAAACCTATGGGGTCACATGCCATATGCATATAATTGGACAAGAGACTTAATTAATAGAGATTAATTAAAAGGATCATATTGCAACAAGTTGCTAACTTAGTAGGACTAATTAGCAAATAATACTAGTCCATATATGGATATGATTAGCATTGGGCTCTTTATGGAAACAACTAGGAGTAGTTGGACTATATAAAGGAACTCCTTCCTTCTCTCTCAATACATGTTATTCATGACACATATTGAGAAGATAAAAGAGTTGAGAGCAAGCAAGTAAGAGGGCCGAACCCCCTTACCCGCCGCCCCAAAGCCGTCGGCCACACAAGGAGGCCGAATCCTCCTTTGTGGATCTTGTTGCGTGATTTCTTCGTCTCCTTCATCCGTTCTAGCTAGCACAAGAAGGTTGTAAAGGTCCAATTCTCTATCCTAGGCGTGGATCAACCGTAGAGAACGTGGCATTATTCGCGTTTGAAGTCATCAAAGGAGAACCCAAAGGTAAACACATATTAATCCTTTACTATCATTATGTGTTCTTGACATGTGATCCTTGGAGGGATTTAAACGGAATATTTATCTTCTTCCGCTGGGATTCCATGTTCAAAACGCTACAGTGGTATCAGAGCCACAGGTCGTAGAGCATAAAGTCGTTTATGTGTTACGATTTTGTTGTTTTAACACTTGAAATTCATGTTTACCGCGCAAAACGACAAATTTAGCATAGTAGATGCAATTGAACGGAGATTCAATCTAACAAGATCTAGTTGTGCATTGGATGCAACAAATTAGTGAGTTTCTTGGTTTGAAGATTAGGGTTTGGGCACATGTTTGAAAAAAGGGTTTTTCAACATGGAAACAACTTGGATTGGGAAACAAGGAAGGAGTTGTTTTTGGAAACAACTCCCATAAAGGGTTCGGCCCCCTAGGGGCCCGCCCCCTATGCCTTGCCGCTCAAGCCACGCACGGCCTAAGGGCCGGCCGGGCCTAGGCGCGACCAGGCTGACCGACGGCTTGGGCTTGGCCGGGCCCTAGGGCCGTGTGTGATCCAATAGGACTTTGGGAAGTCTTTTTGGAATGTTTTTTTAACCCTACTTCTTCCAAAACAATTAAAATTGAACAAGCGCGTTAAAATTGGTTTTAACTGTTTATGTGCTATTCACATAGTTGTTGGATATGGCCCTAGGTTGTGGTTTGTGTGTGAATGTTTATTTTGTGGTTTGTTTTACGACCTGCAAGCTGATCAATTAATGTAATAACTAATTAAGGTTTTACGGTCTGCGAGTCGTCTTTTTCTCAACTTGTGAGATTTATTTTATTTAGTATAGGAGTAAATAGATAAAATAGATTGTTAGCCAAGATTGAAGAAAAGAAGCCCAAAGACATTGGAGCCATGGAGATGGAGCATGGAGCATTCCACAAAACTATGAAGGATGGACCAAAAGATGGAGGCGCATGGCGATGTGATCTATTTGAGGGTTCATAGATATTCTCATTGGCTTGGGAATATCTCAGTCTAGAAAGGCCATATCCACATCACGTTTATCTTGTTATTGTTGTTTATTTTATTATTATTTTGTGATTGGTGTATGGTTGATGCATGCGATTAGGATAATAAGATAATTAGACAACCCGGATCTATGATTTGGAGTTTTGCCCAAAACTCAAACATATAAATCATGTTGATAATGGATCGAAAATACAAATTAAAATTGAAAGGCAAAATCCCTCAATCAAAATATTGTGTTTATGCCTTCTCGTTATTTAAACACTCATCATGATCACTATATCCCATGCTTGTGCATGCCAAAGCATGACAACATGATCTATCGTGGTTAGATGCGACGGCACGTAACAATGTGCGATTGTTTAAGTAAGAGGTTGGACACAACTAGTTTAATAAGATTAAAAGAACCTAGAGGCATACAATTGGGATTATTAATTGGGATGAATAAATAATGATTATTTGCCCAATTGAACCAAGAGTTACATATGATGTAATTGGAATGGTTCCTACCTAAATAACCAATTCCGGGTGACTTGCCAAAGCAAGTTCGAGAAAGGCAAAATATGGATCTTGGCCCACTAGAAGATATAAGGATATTTTCCGCATTAATATGGAGGGTTATTATTCCAGGAAAAATAGTGGGAGCTATATTTAATAATCTAGCCATTATTGAGTATAGTTAAATCATACTAAAACCTTGTATATTTCTCGTTTTTGTAGAATTTCAATGGCAAACAATTCATCGAATTCATCACACTCCCTACGGGCTGTTCATGAGAAGGACAAGCTTTCTGGAACAAACTTTCTGGACTGGTACAAAAATTTAAGAATTGTTCTTAAACAAGAAAAGAAATTGCACACACTAGAAGAAGAAGTTCCAGAGGGTCCAGAGAACAGTACCCCAACAGCCCTAAAGGTGTATCAGAAACGTGTTGACGATGCTAATTTGCGGCATGCCTTATGCTTTGCACCATGAATCCTGAGCTTCAGAAGCAACATGAGAACATGAATGCAGTCGATATGATCGAACACTTGAAGCAGCTCTTTCAAGAGCAGACAAGGGTTGAATGGTATGAAGTTTCTCGGGCATTGTTCAAGAGTCACTTGGCAGAAGGGAACCAATAGGACCGCATGTGTTGCGGATGATCGGGTATCTTGAGAATGTCGATCGCCTAGGGTCCCCGATTGGTCATGAGTTGGGCACAAATCTCATTCTGAAATCGTTGCCGGATAGTTATGGACAGTTCATCATGAACTATAACATGAATGAGATTGCCAAGCCTCTGCCAGAGCTACTCAATATGTTGAGGAAAGCTGAACAATCCCTCAACAAGGGAAAGGGAAAGGCCATAATGATGGTGCAGAAAGGAAAGGGTAAAAGGTTTGCCTCTACCTCCAAGGGTAAAGGCAAGGCAGTTTCTAAACCTAAGGAAAATGCTCTTAAACCTGCTGGTAGCGTGGCCAAAGGCGTGATCAAGGGTGATTGTCACTACTGCAGTCAGCCTGGACACTGGAAGAGGAATTGCCCAAAGTATCTGGAGGATAAAAGGCTTGGGATAGTGATCCCACAACCACCAGGTATTTTTGTTATAAATGTTAAATTAACTACTTCTTCATCTTGGGTATTGAATACTGGATGTGGATCTCATATTTGTCGAAATATGCAGGATCTAAGTAGAAGTAGAAGATTAGCAAAAGGAGAGGTGGACTTGCGCGTTGGGAATGGAGCAAGAGTTGCTGCATTGGCTATAGGCGTGTATAGGATGTCTCTGCCTTCTGGATTAGCATTGGAATTAGATAATTTCTTTTATGTTCCTGCTATGAGTAAGAACATTATTTCCGTATCTTGTTTGGACAAGAAAGGTTTTACTATTTTAATAAAGAACAATTGTTGTTCCATTTATTTAGATAGTATTCACTATTGTAGTGCGCAATTATTTAATGGATTATATATCCTTGATCTAAGCTATCCAATTTATAACATAAATACTAAAAGGATTAAAATGAATGATTTAAATCCTGCTTATCTTTGGCATTGTCATCTAGGCCATATAAATGAGAAACGTGTATCTAGACTCCATAAGGATGGATTCCTAGACTCATATGATTTTGAATAATATGAGACATATGAGGCTTGTTTGTTGGGAAAGATGACAAAATCCCCTTTCAACAAGAAGGGTGAAAGGACTAGTGAGCAATTAGCACTCATACATACTGATGTGTGTGGGCCGTTTGCTACACCTGCCAGAGGTGGTTATGTCTACTTCATTATATTCACTGATGATTTCAGTAGATATGGATTTGTATACCTTATGAAGGCTAAATCCGAATCTTTTGAGAAATTCGAGGAATTTAAGAATGAAGTAGAGAAGCAAATTTGCAAAAGTATCAAAGCTATACGATCAGATCGAGGAGGTGAGTACTTGTGCCAAGAGTTTTATGATTATCTTAGAGAGTGTGCGATATTATCACAACTCACTCCACCCGAAACGCAACAACGGAATGCCGTATCCGAGAGGAGGAATCGAACCTTGTTGGACATGGTGAGATCTATGATGTGTCAAACAGATCTTCTGTTATCTTTTTGGGGATATGCTTTAATGTGTGCAGCTTTCACCATTAACCGTGTTCCATCCTAATCCGTCATGAAAACACCACATGAGATGTAGAGTGGGAGCCATCCCACAGTGATGTTTATGAGGATATGGGGCTGCGATGTTTATGTAAAACGTTTACAGCCAGACAAAATCGGGCCAAAATCGGATAAGCGTAAATTTGTGGGATACCCTAAGGAAACTAAGGGCTATTACTTCTACAATCCTACCGATAACAAAGTGTTTGTTTCTCGGACTTGCGTGTTTCTAGAAAGAGAATTCGTCTCTAAAGAAGCAAGTGGGAGGACTGTAGAACTTGAAGAAGTTCAAGAACCACAAATTACTGATTTGGTTATGGAACATGAACAGGAACTACAACAGGTTGTGGAGCAACCTGTTCGAGTAACACAAGAGCTTCGTAGGTCAAGTAGAGTGCGCCATGAGCCAGAGAGGTATGGAATTCTCGTGACGGAAACTGGTGACACTATGCTCATAGGAGATGAGCCTACTACCTATGCAGAGGCCATGAAAGGGCCGGAATCTCAAAAGTGGCGAAAGGCCATGAGATCCGAGATGGAATCCATGTATACAAACCAAGTATGGACATTGGTGGAACCACCCCAAGGGGCACGCCCCACAGGGTGCAAATGGGTCTTCAAGAAGAAGACCGACATGTATGGTAATATAGTTACTTATAAGGGCCGATTGGTGGCTAAAGGATTTAGACAGATTCATGGTATAGAAAATGATGAAACCTTTTCCCCAGTCGCTATGAACAAATCCATCCGAATCCTACTTCCGATTGCGGCTTACTATGACTATGAGATTTGGCAGATGGATGTCAAAACAACATTCCTTTATGGGAATCTTCTCGAGGATGTGTACATGACACAACAAGAAGGTTTTGTAGATCCAGAGCATGCAAATAAAGTCGGTAACCTTCAACGATCCATTTATGGATTGAAGCAAGCTTCTAGGAGTTGGAATCGATGTTTTGATGAAGCTGTCAAAGAGTTTGAATTCATCAAGAACGAAGATGAGTCTTGTGTCTACAAGAAGGTTAGTGGGAGCTCCGTAGCGTTCCTGGTCTTGTATGTGGATGACATACTACTCATTGGAAATAACATTCCTATGCTGCAATCAGTTAAGGATTGGATAGGAAAGTGTTTCTCAATGAAAGAATTAGGGGAAGCAGCCTATATACTCGGTAGAAAGATCTATAGGGATAGATCTAAGAGGTTGCTAGGGCTTAGTCAAAGCACATATATTGACAAGGTGTTGAAACGGTTCAACATGCAAGATTCCAAGAAGGGATTGTTGCCCATGTCTCATGGAATTACTCTTTCGAAGAGTGATTGTCCATCCAATAAGATTGAGATGGACCGCATGAGTAAGATCCCCTATGACTCGGCCATAGGATCTATCATGTACGCCATGTTATGTACTAGACCGGACGTATCATACGCGTTAAGTATGGCGACCAGATATCAGTCTAATCCGGTTGAGAGTCACTGGATAGTTGTCAAGAACATCCTCAAGTACTTGAGAAGAACTAAGGATGCGTTCTTGATATTTGGAGGTGAGGAAGAGTTGCGTGTAACTGGTTACACAGATGCAAGCTTCCAAACCGACATAGATGATTTCAGATCGCAGTTGGGATTTGTGTATTGCCTAAATAGAGAGTTGTGAGATGGAAGAGTTCCAAGCAAGAGACGGTTGCTGATTCTACAACAGAGGCTGAGTATATTGCTGCAAGTGGTGCAGCAAAAGAAGCTGTTTGGATTAGAAAGTTTATTTCTGACCTTGGTGTAGTTCCTAGCCTTGGGGATACCACAGTGTTGTATCGCTCAATCTAAGGAACCTAGATCACACCAGAAATCCAAACTCGTACTCCGGAAGTTCCATCTTATTCGAGAGATTATCGATAGAGGAGATGTGAAGATATGCAAGATTTCTACAGTTGATAATCTGGCAGATCCATTCACGAAGCCGCTTGTTTGAGCACAACCATGAAGAGCACACTAGGTCGATTGGCATACGCGATGCACCAGATTAGCTGTAGTGCAAGTGGGAGACTGTTGGAATAGATGCCCTAGAGGCAATCTAATTTTAGTATGAATTGGCTAGAATAATCATTGTATTATTATGGAGATATTTAATAAATGAAGTCCTTAGATTTACAAATCGTGCGGTTTATCTTAAATATCCCTAATCAAATATAATGATTAATAGGACGATCATCTATAGACTAGTATGGGGTTGAATTGATATGGAGATATAGCGATCCAACACATGGGTATGTATTAGGGGTAATGACATATTGGATTGACCCAAATCCGAGAAGGCTACATACAAGTTATGTAAATTCACAAGCGCTTCTCGCGGTGATAGGATATTATCATCCTTAGACTTGAAGTCACTAGATCCTCTATTTGTAGAATATTGTGCTTTGACAACGCCAAACGCTATTCCGTAACTGGGTAGTTATAAAAGCGCATGTTGGGCACAATAGGAAGCAAGCTTAGATATGGTGAGTGATGTAGATAGGATTTGTCCCTCCCACATTACGGGAGCAAATATCCGAGGCCACTCGAGGGATGGCGCCTATGGAATGTCTAGCCAGACTCATATGAATCAATATGGAGATATTGATGTCATATGCATGGATAGGGCTATTCCCAGGATCAAGAAACATGGATTGGATATACGAGTGTAACTTGTATGCTCATGTCCAATCCGGATATTGAGACAAAGGGATGTGATAATAAGATCACAAGGTTTTGTCAAATATGACTATTTCTATTAATTGGGTGGCATGGATGTGTTGCTAGACACCGCTCCATGTATGTAAATAGTTACTACAAATTAAGTAGAAACATATGGGGTCGCACGCCATATGGATATAATTGGACAAGAGACTTAATTAATAGAGATTAATTAAAAGGATCATATTGCGACAAGTTGCTAACTTATTAGGAGTAATTAGCAAATAATACTAGTCCATATATGGATATGATTAGTATTGGGCTCTTTATGGAAACAACTAGGAGTAGTTGGACTATATAAAGGAACTCCTTCCTTCCCTCTCAATACATGTTATTAATAACACATATTGAGAGGAGAAAAGAGTTGAGAGCAAGCAAGTAAGAGGGCCGAACCCCCTTACCCGCCGCCCCAAAGCCGTCGGCCACACAAGGAGGCCGAATCCTCCTTTGTGGTTCTTGTTGCGTGATTTCTTCGTCTCCTTCCTCCGTTCTAGATAGCACAAGAAGGTTGTGAAGGTCCAATTCTCTATCCTAGGCGTGGATCAACCATATAGAACGTGACGTTATTCGCGTTTGAAGTCATGAAAGGAGAACCCAAAGGTTAACACATATTAATCCTTTACTATCGTTATGTGTTCTTGACTTGTGATCCTTGGAGGGATTTGAACGGAATATTTATCTTCTTCCGCTGCGATTCCATGTTTAAAAACCTACAAGCATATGATCAAATTAAATCGGCCTTAATTAGGAGATTATGATCCAATCAAATCAAATCTGCCTAATCCAGAGGATACTTAACCAATTAATAAAAACAAGATAAAATAAATAAAATCAAAGAAACAAAACTAGAAACTTAATTGGCGCGTCTCTAGTACACGCGCCCAACAAATGAGTCTTTAACATCACCCTCCTCTGGAAGAAAGACCTTGTCCTCAAGCTCAAAGTCCGGATAGGCCTTGCGGAAACGGTCCAAAGACTCCCAAGTGCACTACTAGAAAAACGAGCTTTTGCCATGGGTAAAACATGTGGCAAAAGGTTAAATACCCGTGGCAAAATGCAGCCGTGGCAAACATGTTGCCACGGTAACTAAACAATTCATACATCTGCCTTTACCCTTCCCATAAAAAAAGGAAAATCAACAAAACAAACAACATAAAGTCAATTCATTGAATTTTAGTCTGCATTCATTTTCACTTCAATAGGTTATGATAAATACAAAAAGTCATACTCTCATCTATCTGTCATGTTTCCTTCTATTTTTTTAATGACAGAACGTATAAATTTATGGTCATATTCATCTTCCACAGCTTGATTCTTCTATTCCAATTTCAAATTGATTTAATTTGGGAGTCAGTTCGACTACCCTCCAAAAACTGGTTGGGTAAGTGGTATATTCACTTAGTTCTCTATTTGTACAATTTAGGTTTTTTCCTTCTAGAAAAACATTAAGGCTTTTCCTTCTCTTTTTTCTCTCTTTGAGGCAAGTCGACATCAACTGGTGGTGGTGCTGGGATTGCAAATCTTCGAAAATAATATTGATTCATCTAAAAAGACAATTTTACCTAAGAATGTCAATTATTTTAATGAAATATTTATGTGGATATACTTTTATCCCAAAAATATGAACTTGCGAATTTCATAAGCCTATGAATCCATCCTAATTAAAACACCATATTAGATTTCCCTAATATAGCATATTAGATCCCACACCTATCAGTAATTCCTTAAATGTGATCTTCACAAACCGAAAAATAGTAAAATATTTGGCCAATTTTAAGTGTTTGATATAATCAGTCTAATCAAAGACTACTTATTGGAACCCGCAAATAAATTTATCAGTGAATCGATATACATTCGTCAATTGACATTAAGGTAAAAAGCTTTAGCTTACTAAAATATTAGAATAAGAATCAGTGATGGTAATCGAGTTGTAATGTGAATTATTACAATAACCGTAACTCATCACTTTAAAATGTGTTGTTTTATTACATTGTTTTCTTATGAGCAGGTAAATGCAACAAAATAAGAGGGCATTAGAAGTTTATTTAATTACATTTCTGCTAATCCCCCTTTACAAAAGTATTCGCAGAAGCATCAATATGAATAAAGTGAAATACTTATTTTCTGATAGTTTTCTATTATTATATGCATTTGCATGAGCATAAATGAAAGAAGAGTTTCAAAATTTATAATAAATCATAGAGGGCCGCTATGATTTATCCATTTTTCTTCACCCCTAAAGGTCACCTCACTTATTTTTTCTCCTAAATACAAATTTTAAGAACCTAAATAGGACTAAAGTAGTAGTATAAATTAACGTAAAGAAAGTGACAACTTAGAATATTATGTAAAAAAGATAAGAATATTATTATCACGACTAGTTTCACGATAATATTTGACTACACCAATCTTTTCCCCTGAATGACTACATATAAATCTGCCAGTCTTCTAAGTTCACTTATCAAAAAAAAATGGGGAGGCAAAGGTTTGAGTGTTCCCATGCGATCACTACTAAGGTCACTTATAATCAAGCTTCATAATTCAAGAGTGAACAGATTAAGTGAGAGCAGTAATTTCAAGATTTAGACAGCATAATACCTTGAAATATTGAGCTCAGAACTTTACAGTAATTTGAGTTCCTTCAAATTGCTGAAAAACACAGACAAACAAACAAACAAACAAACAAACAAACAAACAAAAAATCAAATTAGTTTCAAAAATTTCATAATTATATATAGCAATAACAGAATATTAATTAGATGCTTCTTTCAGCATTGTATAAGGACTCAGACTCAAATGGTTATTTCACAAGAAAGGAATCAAACAGTGTAACGAATTTTCACCAAGACAACAACAGAGTCTAAAGTAGAGAGTATTGTGTCTACAAGTCCTAATGGCATATCACCACCGAATTGAAAATGTGGCTTTGAACTTCTAATATACTCTCTTTGTACTTCGAAGCTGCACCTAGAAGTGTAATTCATATGGGAGAATTACAATAAAGGCAGAAATGTAAAAACTATTTACTAAGGGGTTAAAAATAGTTTGCTTATTATTTGAAAGTGACGTTGCTAGATAATATTTACTGAGAAGGCAGAAACATCATATTGGGTTGTAGAATCTCTTCTTTACCCTTGCGAGATTTTTTATTATTTTACTTTGATTTCTTTTTTTAGGAAAAGATTCTTTTTGATTTGATTTAACAAATGTGAGCAAATAATATTACAGTTTCAGCATATCCAGCTACTGTTGACAAACTATTTTAGAAAACCATTAGGTATACGAGTTTAAGCCACGTTGAGCCCTTCTCTTCAACCAAAACTCAGACCTAGGTCTTCCATTCACAACAGATCAATAGTGAGAATCTAAAAAAATAATCCAAAATTGAGAACACTCATTGCTAACATGAGTAGTTGAAGAACGACAATACGCAATGCTGGATCACTGTCTAGAAACAAACCTCTAACATGTAAGCTACGGTAACTACCAAGACCATCAACACTCCTAATAATCCTAATGTAGAGGACCACAACACTATGACCTCTTGATTCAACCTCAAAGCTGTATACCTCTCCTCATTGTACATTGCAGAGCAGGCATTAGGTTTCTGGAAGATCAATTTCGGCAATTATTTCTATTTTTTAAAGACATCCGAGGTTAAATAAGAGATTTGATGGTTAAGTGTTTACTTTTTTGCGTTACTTGTAAATAGTTTTTAGAAACTTCATTTTTAACTAATTAGTAAAATAATATTGACTTCTTACTAAATAGTAGTCAAATATTAGCTTTAATTATAATAATCCCAATTCATATATCAATTCTTCGTTATCCGCTGGTCTTCCTCCAATTCACCTATTCATTGGGTCACAGGTTTGTACTTTCTATGTAACAATCGACGCTCGTTCTACAATGTTCAGTTCTTCGTACTTGACTGTAACTCATAGGTTAGTAACATTCATGTGTGACAGTAACCTAAGCAAGTGAAACAATGATTTGTGAAGGTCGATCATTCACAGGAGCAACACAGAGGTATAGGAGCTTCTCTTAAACAAGTGAATATTAACAAAGGGAACACACAAATGGAACTAAAAAAACTCACCAGTCCCCTTCAATAGACGATTGATAGACGAACTGGAGCACACAAAGGGAGAGAAGAAGCGCAAGCACTTGAACACACACACTTCAATAGACGATTGATGAAAGAACTGGAAGAGAAGAACCGCAAGAAATGAAACACACAAAGGGAACTACAAAAACTCACCAGTCCAGTTCAAGAGCTAGATCGGATGGAAGAGAAGAACGACGCCCGATATAATGGATGAATCAATAGCCCGATTGAATCAATAGCCCGATTGAATCCGGACGATTGATGGAGGAATGGAAGAGAAGAACGACGCCCGATCGTTTTAGTAGCAACGACGGCCCGATCCTTCTGATTGATGGATCTTGGAACTGGAAGAGAAGAACACCCGATCGTTTTGGGTGTTTAATCTCTAGCTATCACCTACGATCGATTGAGGCTGAGGGATAGGAACAGACGGTTGATGGGTTTGACTAGGGGATCGTGTGTAATCTCTTGCTAATGGGGTTGGATTTTTAATGAAAATATTATCGCGCCACCACTTACTTTTGGCTTCGCGGGTAGGTTTTTTTTCGCACGAAAGGGTATTTTTTGGAGAATTAAACAAATGGCCACGGCCAGTTACTGTGGCAATTTTTTTTCCCATCCGTTTGCCACGTGAATTAATTTTTCCGTGGTTAAAAGATTTTTTTGCCACGGGTATTTTTTTTACCGTGGCGGTTATTAAATCCATTAGCCACGATCAACCACCGTGGTTAATGTTATTTATTTCCACGTTTATTAACCGTGGGTAAGTGTAGCCTGGCCAAAGGCCATTTTTCTGGTAGTGGTGGAGTCAGCAATATCAGTTCCAGTCCAATGGACAAAAAGCTCCCAATTACCGCAATTCAGCCGAGCTCTCAAAACAGTGGGAGGAGTTGGGATGACTTTCCCATTATCAATTGGAGGTAGTGAAGGCGATGTATTAGGTGGAGGAACCTTGTATGGTTTTAGAAGGGAGACATGAAAGACGATGTGAAGCTAAGAGTCCACAGGTAACTGGAGTTTGGAAGCAACTAAACTAATGCGTTGCCTGACGGGAAACAGTCCATACAATTTGGGGGAAAGCTTGTGGCGCTTCTGAATAGTAAGGGAATGCTGACGGTACGACTGTAAGCAAAGACAAACTAAGTCTCTAAAATGCTATATTCAACATCCTGGTGCCCTTTGTCATAATGCTCCTTCACGCGGACCTGAGCTTGCAGTAGTTTTCTCTTGATTTGGTCAAGCAGTGTGTCACGATTAGCCAAGGCATTGTCCACCGCCTCTATGCGAGATGAACCACAAACATATGATAACAAGCACGGAGGGTCGCGGCCATAAACAACTCGAAAGGGGGTATCTTTCAAAGCCAAATGGAATGATTTATTATAGCAATACTCTGCCCATGGAAACCAATCTACCCAACTTTTGGGTTCCTCCCCTACAAAGCATCTCAAGTACATCTCTATAGTGCGATTAACAACTTCAGTTTGCTCATCATATCGGAGATGTTAAGAGGAACACATTGCTAATTTAGTCCAGCTTAAACGAAAAAGTTCCTTCTAGAAAGTGCTAGTGAAACCACATAACAGTCTAAAGTTATAGATTCCGGTATGCCATGGAGACGAACAACTTGCTCCATAAAAGCATGTGCAACCCTAGTAGCGGTATGTGGGTGTTCTATTGGGATGAAATGCGCATATTTTGAGAAGCGATCTACTATACAAAATAAGACTATCTTACCCTGTCCTTAGGCAGCCCATCAATGAAGTCTCCATTGAAATATCAACCCATATTTGTGAGGGAAGAGCCAATGGCTGAAGTATACTGGCAGGACTAAAGTTTTCGACTTTTTGACGTTGGCAAGTAGGAGATGATGCCACATATTCAATAATGGATGCTCTCATTCCCTCCCAATAAATTTATCTTTCGATCCGATTTAACGTTTTTTTGTACCCCTTCATAAGTGCTATCATGAAAATTCTATAAGATTGTCAAAATTAATGAGGTAGGCAACAAATAAATACGATATTTGTAGAGGAGAAGACCATCATGAGTTGGCCAAGGGGCATCCAACTCGCCATTTGTAACTTTAATAAACAACTCTTGTAATGATGCATCCATAGTAATGTCTTCTCGTATAGCTTCGACAAGTACGAAACGGGGCTGACTTATTGCATTTAAGATTTGATCCTCCTTAAAACATCTCGACGGTGCATCTGGAATGAAAGTTTGTAATGTGAGTAAATAAACAGGATCAAATACTCTACAAGGTGGGGGGGGGGGGGGGTTAATAGAGTATGGAAAATTTTGTTCAAAACTAGCCTTTTAAAATTTAAGTCACTGTGCAGTTGAAATCTCAAAGATTTGTAAAAGATTTGAAAAACAAGAGATATAACTAAAACTCACAGAAGCTTCAAAGCTTTGAGATTGGAGAACCTCCAAAGCTTTGGACCTGTCTGTTTTGAACTAAATGTAAGCAGTAATGAAAAGCAATAAAGTAAAGAGCAAGAACACAAGGAGCTGATCCCTCCAAGATTTCAACACACTTATTATTAATCACCCAGATTTATCCCTAGATCTCAAGCCTAAGTGAGCTACCTTAATCTTATACAGCTAGTGCTTCAAAACCTATCTAGTTAACAACTACAACCTGTTGAAACAATAAAACCCTCTCGTTGTTCACTTGAACAACTAAACTACTAAGTTTGTGAGGTTGAGAAAATAAGAATGAATAATACCATTCAGTACAAGTAGAAGAACTAAAAAAGATAAGATGATGAAGCTTGGAAGAGTTCTTCAGATTTGATGAATGATCTTATGTTCTTGCAGTTGTTGATTATCCTGATTGTTTAGAGATTTTATGTATCTTGATTTCCCTCGTATGAAACAATATCCAACCTCTTATGGATCAGCCTTTCTCAGTCTCTATTTATTTGAAATTCAAACTCATGCTCTTTGTCAACAACCTGCAACAACTTGAGAAATTGTAGGAACTGTATTCCTACAAATCCTCTTCCCTAAGATGCTTCTTTCAACAAATATGTTTGAATAGCTTTTGAATTTGTTTATGGACGTTTGAACCAACAAGAGTTCTACAAATTCTCTGAAACAAAGATCAGACTGAATAGCCACACAAGATCGGATCTGTTAGACGGTTTGTTCCTGCGAAAACTCTAGCTGATTTTGCCTTAGATAAAATCCAATATAAATAGTCACATATGAATATGATTGTAAGACAAGATAAATAACATAATGAGAAGTTAGATTAAATCCCAATCCAATCTTGAATCCATCAAACCAATCCTACATACAGAAAATAGTTAAGCAATTGAGAGCATAAAGACAATCTCAAAGCTTTTGAGCTTTGACTACATCTCAAAGCTTTGGAGCTTTGATCATCAGTCCATTCAGTGAATCATTCATTGTGCAAAACTAATTAAATCATTAACATTAGCTTAAAGATATTTGTTAAAGGCAATTATAAGTGGTTGAATCATCATTCAATCCAATCTTCAAGCCTGCAAACACAGAAATTGTTAAGAAATCTAGACAGTTAGCACAAGCAAAAAGTATCTCAAAGCTTTGACACTCATAACAGTTCTGATCCTTTTGGCTTTCATCATCAAAGATCAAAACCCCCCTGAGTTTGTAAACGCATTCAAGCTCAAGAAAAAACAACTAGAATTGCTTCGCAAGATTTCCTGCAACTCAATGTCACCATTAAACCTTAACAGGATAAATTATATCATATATTCATCAATACAAACACAACACAAATATCTAAAAAGAACTGAAGCATAAAAACATCAACCACATCACAGTATCCAAAATTATTACAAAAACTTCAGATAACTAGCACATAACACATACTTCTCCCCCTTTTGGACTTTCATCAAATAAGCAGAAGAAATCTAGGATCATGTTCAGAGGTTTTTAAAAGAAAACAAATAAAACATCAGGTCTCAGAAGAAAGAAGAAAAGAGAGAAAGGTTTAGAAAAGAATGTCTTCAAGGCTTTGAACTCCCATCTCCCCCACCTTTCTTGGTAGTCTTCTTTCCACCCTTAGCTTCTTCTTTATCCTTGGTCTCAGTCTCCACTTGTGCTTCTTCAGCAGTTTTAGCTTCTCATTCTTCTTCAGCCTCAGCTTGCTCTTCCATCTGTTCATCTTGCTCACCAACATTCTCATCTTTTTCCTCCACATTTTCAGATTGCACATCAGCAACCACTTCAGCAATCACCTCCTCAATTGTAGTTGTATTATTCTCTGTTCCTCCTTCAGCACTTTTCTCATCACCAGCTTCCTCATCACCAGCTTCTTCATCTGACTGTTCAAAAAAGTCCTTTGAAGCAAGAACTATTGGAACCTTCTTATTCTTCAGTTTCAAAACAACTCCAAGAATTTAACCCGAGTCAATGCTGGTGTATTTGCTTTCAGCTGATGGTATCTATTCTAAGTCCAAAACTGTAGGGTTTTGATTCATGGATCGCGCAAACGGAAGCATAATCAAACAAACAACCATGCAAAACCCTCCAAGGATCACAAGTCTAGATGCATAACGATAGTGAAGGCAAGAAATCATAAACACACCTTTGGGTTCTCCTTGATGACTTCAAACGCGAATAGTGTCACGTTCTCTATAGTTGATCCACGCCTAGAGTTGTTCCTAGATCTCCAATCACCTTGGTGCTAGCCCGGATTGAAAGGAGGGTGAAGAAATCACGCAAAACGAGGCACCAAAAGGGGCTCGGCCCTTTGTGGCGTCGGGGACAAGGGGGCGGCGGCAATAGGGGGGCGGCGTCCCTCTTTGCTTGCTCTCTCTCTCTCCTTAGTTCTCTCCTACTCTTGTTATGTTCTCTCTAGAGCATAATGTGTATAGGGAAGGAAGGAGGAGGGTCCTTTATATAGTCCAACAACTCCTTGTTAACTACCTAAAGGACTTATTCTAGTCCTACTAGAATTCAATTTAGTCCCTTCCTTGCAAATTAGTCCCTACTAAGTTTGCAAGGGTTTGCAAAGTGATCCTTCTAATTAATTAATCCAATTAATTAATTCCACAATCTAGTACAACTCTATATAGCGTGTGACCCCATAGGTTCTATCTAGTTGGTAGCAACTCTTTGCTAATATGGAGCGGTTTCTAGCAAAACATCCATTCTAGCCAACTAATAGAATAGTCATCTAGACAACCTTGTACAAGTAATTGTCTCATCCCTTTGCCTCCATATCCGGATTGGACACGAGACATACAAGTCACACTCGTATATCCAATCCCTAGTTTCTCGATCCATGGAATAGCCTTATTCGTGCAAATAACATCAATATCTCATATATTGATTTATTTGAGTCTGGCCAGACATTCTATAAGCACTATCCTCGAGTGGCCTTGGATATTTGCTCCCGTTATGTGGGAGGGGCAAATCCTCTCTACGTCCACTACGATCTCTAAGCTTGCTTCTCATTGTATCCAGTACACGCCTTTATAACTACCCAGTTACGGTGTAGCGTTTAACGCTACCAAGATCACAATGATCCACAACTAGAATATCTAGTGACTTCAAGTCTAAGGATGACAATACCATTGTACCCGAGAAGCACTTGTGACTCAACATAACGTGTATGTAGCCTTCTCGGTAATGGGTCAATCCAGTGCAACATTCCGTAATGCACACCTATGTGTTGGATCGTGATATCTCCATATCAATCCAACCCCATACTAGTCTATAGATGATTGTCCCATTTAATCATTATACTTGACTAGGGATATTTAAGATAAACAACACGATTGTAAATCTAAGGACTTCATTATATTAAATATCCAATAAATAATAAATGAATTTCTAGCCAATTACAAATTCATACTAAACTAGATTGCCTCTAGGGCATCTATTCCAACAGTCTCCCACTTGCACTAGAGCCAATCTGGCGCATCTCGTATGCCCATACTCCTAGTGTGCCCTTCATGCTTCCACTGCGTGAGAGGCTTCGTAAGCGGGTCTGACAGATTATCATCTGTAGGAATCTTGCATATCCGAACGTCTCCTCTATCGATAATATCTCGAATCAGATGGAACTTCCTGAGCACGTGCTTGGACTTCTGGTGCGACCTGGGTTCCTTTGATTGCGCGATCGCCCCAGTGTTGTCACAGAACAACTCCACTGGATCCGCAATGCTAGGGACCACACCAAGTTCAGAAACAAACTTTCTGATCCAAACAGCCTCCTTTGCTGCGCCATTTGCAGCAATGTACTCAGCCTCTGTTGTAGAATCAGCTACCGTCTCTTGCTTGGAACTCTTCCAGCTCACCGCTGCTCCATTCAGGCAAAACACATATCCCGACTGTGATCTAAAGTCATCTCTATCGGTTTGGAAGCTTGCATCAGTGTAACCCCTTACACGCAACTCTTCCTCACCGCCAAACATCAAGAAAGCATCCTTAGTTCTTCTCAAGTACTTTAGGATGTTCTTGACAGCAATCCAGTGACTCTCACCCGGATTGGATTGGTATCTTCTTGTCATACTCAAGGCATATGACACATCTGGTCTAGTACATAACATGGCGTACATGATGGATCCTATGGCCGAGGCATAGGGAATCCTACTCATGCGTTTCTTCTCAATCTCATTGGAAGGACAACCACTCTTCGAAAGAATGATTCCATGTGACATGGGCAAGAATCCCTTCTTGGAATCTTGCATGTTGAACCGTTTCAACACCTTGTCAATATATGTACTTTGACTTAGGCCTAGCAACCTCTTAGATCTATCTCTATAGATCTTTATACCGAGTATATAGGCTGCTTCCCCTAAGTCTTTCATTGAGAAACACTTTCCTAGCCAATCTTTCACAGATTGCGGCATGGGAATGTCGTTTCCAATGAGCAGTATGTCATCCACATACAAGACCAGAAAAGCTACAGAGCTCCCACTAACCTTCTTGTAGACACAAGACTCATCTTCGTTTCTGATGAAGCCAAAATCTTTGACCACTTCATCAAAACGTCGATTCCAACTCCTAGAAGCTTGCTTCAATCCATAAATGGATCGTTGCAGCTTACAGACTTTGTTGGCTTGCTTTGGATCCTCAAAACCCTCCGGCTGTATCATATACACGTCCTCGAGGAGATTCCCATAAAGGAATGTTGTTTTGACATCCATCTGCCAAATTTCATAGTCGTAGTATGCTGCAATCGCAAGTAGGATTCGGATGGATTTGGTCATTGCGACTGGTGAAAAGGTTTCATCATAGTCAATACCATGAATCTGTCTGAATCCTTTAGCCACCAATCGGCCCTTATAGGTAATCACATTACCATCCATGTCGATCTTCTTCTTGAAGACCCACTTGCACCCTATGGGTCGCGCCCCATCAGGTGGTTCCACCAAAGTCCATACTTTGTTGGCATACATGGATTCCATCTCGGATCTCATGGCCTCAAGCCACTTCTGCGAGTCTGGGCCATTCATGGCCTCCTCATAGGTAGTAGGCTCATCATCTATGAGCATCGTGTCACCGGAATCAGTTACGAGAAGTCCGTACCTCTCGGGTTCCTGGCGCACTCTACTAGATCTACGAAGCTCTTGTGTTACCTGAACAGGTGGATCCACAACTGCTTGTGATTCCTGTTCATGTTCCATAATCGGTTCAGTAATTTGTGGTTCTTTAACTTCTTCAAGTTCTACATTCCTCCCACTTGCTTCTTTAGAGACAAACTCTCTTTCTAGAAACACGCCGGTCCGAGCAACAAACACTTTGTTCTCGGTTGGATTGTAGAAATAGTATCCCTTAGTTTCCTTAGGGTACCCCACAAATTTACACTTATCCGATTTAGGCCCTAGCTTGTCTGATTGTAAACGTTTTACATAGACATTGCAGCCCCAAATCCTCATGAACGACAGTGTGGGACGCCTCCCACTCCACATCTCATATGGTGTCTTCATGACTGATTTAGATGGAACACGGTTAATGGTAAAAGCTGCACTTAATAGAGCGTAGCCCCAAAACGATAATGGAAGATCGGTTTGACACATCATAGACCGAACCATATCCAATAGGGTTCGATTCCTCCTCTCGGACACGTCATTCCATTGTGGCGTTCCGGGTGGAGTGAGTTGGGACACGATCCCACACTCTCTAAGATAGTCGTCAAACTCTTGGCTCAAGTATTCTCCTCCACGATCCGATCGTAGAGCCTTGATACTTTTGCCAAGTTGCTTCTCTACTTCATTCTTGAATTCCTTGAACACTTCAAAGGATTCGAATTTTGCCCTCATAAGGTACACAAATCCATATCTACTGTAATCATCAGTAAACGTAATGAAGTAGACATAACCACCCCTGGCAGGCGTGGCAAATGGCCCACACACATCGGTATGTATGAGCGCCAATTGCTCACTAGTCCTCTCACCTTTCTTATTGAAAGGGGACTTTGTCATTTTTCCCAATAAACAAGCCTCACATGTCTCATATGATTCAAAATCAAATGAGTCTAGCAATCCATCCTTATGGAGTCTAGATACACGTTTCTCATTTATGTGGCCTAAACGACAATGCCATAAATAAGCAGGATTTAAATCATTTATTTTAATCCGCTTGGTATTAATGTTGTAGACAGGATTACTTAGATCAAGGACATAAAGTCCATTAAATAATTGCGCACTAAAATAGTGAATATTATTCAAATAAAAGGAACAACAATTGTTCTTTATTGAAATAATAAAACCTTCCTTGTCTAAACAAGAAATAGAAATAATGTTTCTGCTCATAGCAGGCACAAAATAGCAATTATTTAATTCTAAAACTAATCCTGAAGGCAGAGATAGCTCGCAAACGCCTATGGCCAACGCAGCAACCTTTGCTCCATTCCCAACGCGCAGATCTACCTCCCCTTTAGCCAATCTTTTACTTCTCTTTAGATCCTGCATATTTCGACAAATATGAGATCCACATCCAGTATCTAATACCCATGATGTAGAGACAGTTAAATTGACATCTACAACGAAAATACCTGGTGGTGGTGGAATCACTATTCCAAGCCGCTTGTCCTCCAGATATTTTGGGCAGTTCCTCCTCCAGTGTCTAGGTTGACTACAGTAGTGACATTCACCCTTAGTCACGACCTTGGCAATCCCACCAACAGGCTTAAGGGCTTGTTCCTTGGACTTAGCAACTGACTTGCCTTTGCCCTTGGAGGAAGAGGCAAACTTTTTACCCTTTCCTTTATGCACCATCATAATGGCCTTGCCCTTACCCTTGTTGATGCTCTGTTCAGTCGTCCTCAACATGTTGAGCAAATCTGGCAGTGGTTTAACGATCTCGTTCATGTTATAGTTCATAATGAACTGTCCATAACTCTCGGGCAACGATTGCAACACGAGATCGGTTGCCAACTCTTGGCCGACCGGGAACCCAAGCCGGGCGAGATTCTCCAAGTACCCGATCATTCGGAGTACACGGGGTCCCACCGGGTTCCCTTCTGCCAGATGACATTTGAACAGTGCCTTTGAGACCTCATACCTTTCTACCCTCGCCTGCTCTTGGAAGAGCTGCTTTAGATGTTCGATCATATCGACAGCATTCATGTTCTCATGTTGCTTCTGAAGCTCAGAGGTCATGGTGCAAAGCATTAGGCAGGCCGCATCATTAGCGTCATCAACACGCTTTTGATACGCCTTTAAGGCAGCAGGTGTCTGATTCTCTGGACCTTCTGGAACTTGCTCCTCTATTGCGTACAGCTTCTTCTCTTGCTTGAGAACAATTCTCAAGTTTCTGTACCAATCGAGAAAGTTGGTTCCTGAGAGCTTGTCCTTCTCAAGGACAGATCGTAGGGAATGTTGTGAACTCGATGAGTTGTTTGCCATTTGGAATTCTACAAAAAGGAAAATACGCAAGTTTTAGTATTTGTGAATTTTTGACTATATTTAATAATGGCTAGTTTATTAAATATAGCTCCCACTATTTTACTACGGATTAATAACCCTCAAGATATTAATGCGGAAAATATCCTTATATTTTCTAGTGGGCCAAGATCCATCTTTTTCATCTCCTTATGAGCTTGCTTTGGCAAGTCACCCATAATTCGATTACTTCTTAGGTAGGAACAATTCCAATTGCATCCCACATGCAACTCTTGGTTCAATCGGGCAAATAACTCCTTATTTATCCATCCATATGGATAATCCCAATTGATTGCCTCTAGGTTTCTTAATCAAATTAATAGCCTAGTTGTGCTCAACCTCTTATCTAAACAATTGCACATTGTTACGTGCCATCGCATTCCATCATTATGAACCAAGTCGCCATGCTTTGGCACGCACGAACTTGATAAATAATGATGATAATGAGTGTTTAAATAACGAGAAGGCAAGAACACAATATTTTAAAATTTGAGGGATTTTTCAATTTTAATTATTTTGTTGATCAATATCAACTAATCTATCTATTTGAGTTTGGGCACAACTCCAAATAATAGATCCGGGTTGTCTAATTATCTTATTATCCTAATTGCATGCATCATCCATACACCAACCACACAAATAATAAGACAATAAATAAACAACCACAAAACAGAAATTAAACGTGATGTGGATATGGCCTTTTCTAGACTAAGATAATTCCAAGCCAATGGAATTATCTATGAACCCTAAACAAACACATCTCCATGCGTCTTGATCTTTTGGTCCATCCTTCATAGTCATGTGGAATGATCCATGCTCCATGCTCCATCTTTTGTGGCTCCTTTGGCTTTGGGTTTCTTTTCTCCAATCTTGGCTAACAATCTACTTTATCTAATACTAGCTAATATCTATTCTAAATAAAATAAATCTCACAAGTTGAGAAAAAAAAAATGGCACGCAGGCCATAAAACCCTAATTAATTATTACAATTAATTGATCAGCTCGCAGGCCGTAAAACCAAACCACAAAATTAAACATCCACATCAAACCACATCCTAGGGCCATATCCAATCACCATGCGATTTGCACATAAACAGTTAAAATCCAATTTTAACGCGCTTGGTCAATTTTAATTGATTTTAGGATTTCTAGGGTTAAAACGGTCCATGGGCCCAACAATCCAATTGCCCGGGCCCAAATAAGTGAACCATAAAGCCCTAGGGCCGGCCCGGCCCAAAACCCGCAAGCTAGGCCCGCGGGTTAGGGCCGCCCGCCCCCTTAGGGCGCCAAGCTTGGGCGGCAAGCAAGGGGGGCGGCTCCCTAGGGGCCGAACCTTCCTTGTGGAGGTTGTTTCCAAAACAACCTCCTTGCTTGGAGCCCAAGTTTGGTTGTTTCCTTGTTGTGGGAGAACTCCTTCTTCCCCAAGGATGCCCAAACCCTAGATCTAAGATCCTAAAATTTCTCAAACTCACCAATTCATGCATCCAATGCAATAATTGGGTCTTGTTATGATTAATTCTTTGACAAATTGCATCCAATGCTTGATTTGTCTTGTTTTACGCGATAAACAACAAATTAAGGTGTAAAACAACAAGAATGTAACACATAAACTACGTTTATGCTCTATGACCTGTGGCTCTGATACCACTGTAGGGTTTTGATTCATGGATCGCGCAAACGGAAGCATAATCAAAAAAACAACCATGCAAAACCCTCCAAGGATCACAAGTCTAGATGCATAACGATAGTGAAGGCAAGAAATCATAAACACACCTTTGGGTTCTCCTTGATGACTTCAAACGCGAATAGTGTCACGTTCTCTATAGTTGATCCACGCCTAGAGTTGTTCCTAGATCTCCAATCACCTTGGTGCTAGCCCAGATTGAAAGGAGGGTGAAGAAATCACGCAAAACAAGGCACCAAAAGGGGCTCGGCCCTTTGTGGCGTCGGGGACAAGGGGGCGGCGGCAATAGGGGGGCGGCGTCCCTCTTTGCTTGCTCTCTCTCTCTCCTTAGTTCTCTCCTACTCTTGTTATGTTCTCTCTAGAGCATAATGTGTATAGGGAAGGAAGGAGGAGGGTCCTTTATATAGTCCAACAACTCCTTGTTAACTACCTAAAGGACTTATTCTAGTCCTACTAGAATTCAATTTAGTCCCTTCCTTGCAAATTAGTCCCTACTAAGTTTGCAAGGGTTTGCAAAGTGATCCTTCTAATTAATTAATCCAATTAATTAATTCCACAATCTAGTACAACTCTATATAGCGTGTGACCCCATAGGTTCTATCTAGTTGGTAGCAACTCTTTGCTAATATGGAGCGGTTTCTAGCAAAACATCCATTCTAGCCAACTAATAGAATAGTCATCTAGACAACCTTGTACAAGTAATTGTCTCATCCCTTTGCCTCCATATCCGGATTGGACACGAGACATACAAGTCACACTCGTATATCCAATCCCTAGTTTCTCGATCCATGGAATAGCCTTATTCGTGCAAATAACATCAATATCTCATATATTGATTTATTTGAGTCTGGCCAGACATTCTATAAGCACTATCCTCGAGTGGCCTTGGATATTTGCTCCCGTTATGTGGGAGGGGCAAATCCTCTCTACGTCCACTACGATCTCTAAGCTTGCTTCTCATTGTATCCAGTACACGCCTTTATAACTACCCAGTTACGGTGTAGCGTTTAACGCTACCAAGATCACAATGATCCACAACTAGAATATCTAGTGACTTCAAGTCTAAGGATGACAATACCATTGTACCCGAGAAGCACTTGTGACTCAACATAACGTGTATGTAGCCTTCTCGGTAATGGGTCAATCCAGTGCAACATTCCGTAATGCACACCTATGTGTTGGATCGTGATATCTCCATATCAATCCAACCCCATACTAGTCTATAGATGATTGTTCCATTTAATCATTATACTTGACTAGGGATATTTAAGATAAAAAACACGATTGTAAATCTAAGGACTTCATTATATTAAATATCCAATAAATAATAAATGAATTTCTAGCCAATTACAAATTCATACTAAACTAGATTGCCTCTAGGGCATCTATTCCAACAAAAACCTCGATGATTACATCCATCTTTGAACTCACCAAACCCTTGAACTTTACAAAATTAGTAGACAAATTAAAAAAACCTTGTCTAAAATCCTCAATACCATTCTCCAAAACTTCAACTCTATCAAGAACCTGAGAAAAATCGACACTTCCAGGATAATTTGATGTTGTAGCTTCTCTAGGTTTGATATACTCCTTCTCATTCAATTCATTTGCAGAAAACTCAGAATAGAACTTCCATTTTCCTTTAATAGTCTAAACTACACAAATCATTTGAAGTGAAGCTTCATCCACCAACCCAAAACCACTTGTGATCTTTTCCTCATTTTTCAAAGATGCTCCAAAGAGTTCAAAGAAAAAAGGTAACAAATTGGCATAAGCAGAGAGTGATTTCTAGTACCACAATACACCATATGTTCCATGACTAAAATAGGCAATTCAATCTCAAAGCCTTGACAAATCAGATACATCAAGATCAAAACCTTGGTTGTCACCAACTCTTTGGAATGCTCTCTGGGAACTACACATCTCATGATAATTAAGAAAAGAATCTTGGCTTCTGAGTTCAACATTGAATGTGGTAACTGCTTGGGTCTAGTTGGTATGCCCTTTAGGAAAAACAAAGACCTTGCCTTCTCCAAAAACTCCTTTCTCTCAGGATGCTCATGAATCTGATACTTCCTAGGAATGGCCAAAACCTTGGAGAAAACCCTATGATCTAGCCTTATATCAATTCCAGCAACTTTAGAGGTTAAAACATAACTCTCATTATCATCAACTTCTTGAACCATTTTCAAATTGAACAACCTAGTCAATCTAGGATAAGCCTCAGAAGGTGGATTCAACATCTTCCCAATAGAAGAATCTCTGAAACTCTTAATGTAATATATGTCTAATTTCTCCAATAAATCACCACTTATAAGACTACAAAAAGCTATCTTAGAAGATGCATACCCATCCATCCAAACAGCTTTAACCTCAGAATTAAAGAACCAAGATTCAGGAAAAATATGCTTACCATACACAAAAGCTTTGTTGGTTTTCACAGCACTATGCTTAACTCCTTTCTTCTCTGATGGTGGATCCTTATTCTCTTCCTCTGGCTTCTTTTATTTTGGAGATTGAATACCATTCTTATCACCTATCTTCTTCTTTGAACTAACCTCTTTCTTTTTCTTGCTTGACTGATCTCCTTAATCCTTAAATTTCACCACTTCTTCTGCTTCAGACTCTGATTCAGATCCCTCTTCTTGAACTTATTTTTGACCCTCCTTACCCTTCTTGATCTTCTTTGAAGTAGGAGAAGCCTCTTGAAAGCCGACTGTTTCCTCTGAATCTGATCGATGAACCGTGATCTTTCTGTTAGCCTTCCTTTTCATCCTCTTAGAAGAACTCTGACCCTGCTGCTTGATCCTCTCAGATTTACGTGTCGGGTTTTGATGCAGGTAACGCAGCGGAATAACAAAATTTTTATACTGCTCAAACCCCTCCAAGGATCAGAAGCAAGCCATCATAACATGATAAAGGAAGAACAAGCATGTACCTTGGTTTGAAAGGTTGTGAAGACTTGTCACGTGAAATTTTGTTCACCTCTCTATAAATATCCACACCTTGGATCCTTGATTGGAATCGCCGTGTAGTGCTAGCAACGGAAGAAAGGAGGACCGAATCACGCAATACAAGGCTCGACCACGCCAAAGGAGGCCGACGCACGAGAAGGGGCGGACGGGTAGGGGCTCAGTCGAGCTCCTACCTTGTCTCATCTCTCTCATTGCTTTCTATTCTCTTGCGTGATAACAATTATGACAACTCTCTCTTGATAATAAGCTAGGAGTGTCCTTTATATAGACTAACAACTCCTTTTTAACTACATAAAGGCCCCTCCACTAATCATGTCCTTACATGGATTAGTCCACTTGCAAATTAGTCCTACATACTTTGCTAGTGATTGCATCATGATCCTTTCAATTAATTAGTCGAACTAATTAATTTCATATCAAATATAATCCATATGGTGTGCGACCCCATAGGCTTCTACTTAGTTGGTAGTAGCTTATTACAAACATATAGCGGTGTCTAGCAACACATCTATGTCACCCAACTAATAGAAGTAGTCAGTCTTCCCGACAACCTTGTACCTAATGTTACCGCGTTGTGTTATCCCTTTGTCTCCATATCCGAATTGGACACGAGACATAATTGTCACACTCGTATATCCAATCCATAGTTTCTCGATCCTTGGAATAGTCTTATCCGAGCATATACATTCGATATCTCCATATTGATTTATATGAGTCTGGCCAGACATTCAATAAGCACTACCCTCGAGTGGCCGTGGATATTTTCTCCTATTTTGTAGAAGGGAGAATTCCTTTCTACATCACTGTCATCTCTCAGCTTGCTTCCTATCATGCCCGATGACTATCTTTATAGTTACCTAGTGACGGTGTAACGTTTGATAATATCAAAGCAAGATAATTCACAACTAGAGTATCCAGTGACTTCAAGTCTAAGGATTACAACGCCATTAGTACTACGAGAAGCTCTTATGACGTTAACATAATCTAATGTAGCCTTCTCGTTGTGGATCTATCCATTATGCCATTACTCCTAATGCATACCCATGTGTTGGATTGTGATATCTCCATATCAACCCAACCCCATACTAGTTTATAGTTGATCGTCCCGTTAATTAATCTAATGGACTAGGGATATTTAAGATAAACAACACATTTGTATCTAAGGACTTTCATTATATTAAATATCTCCATAAATAATACAATGAATTATTCTAGAAAATAAATTTCATACTAAATAGATTGCCTCTAGGGCATCCAAAAAACAGTCTCCCACTTGCACTAGAGCCAATATGGTGCATCCCTTATGCCAATTGACCTAGTATGCCTTTCATGCTTTCGCTGAACCAATGGCTTAGTGAGCGGATCTGACAAATTGTCATCCGTTGGAATCTTGCATATCTTCTCATCTCCTCGATCGAATATCTCTCGAACTAGATGGAATATCCTAAGTACATGCTTTGTCCTATGGTGTGACCTGGGTTCCTTAGCTTGTGCGATTGCCCCAGTGTTTTCACAGTACAACGTGATGGGATCCACTATGCTAGAAACCACACCAAGCTTAGTGATAAACTTCTTTATCCAAACAACCTCCTTTGCTGCGCCTGAATCCGCAATGTACTGAACTTCTGTTGTAGAATCAGCAACTGTCTCTTGCTTGGAACTCTTCCAGCTCGCAGCTCTTCCATTCAGGCAAAACACATAACCCGACTGCGATCAGTGTAACCAATTACCTTCAGCTCTTCCTCACCTCCAAATATCAAGAACGCATCCTTAGTCCTTTTCAAGTACTTCAGGATGTTCTTGACAACATTCCAGTGACTCTCACCCAGATTGGACTGGTATCGGCTTGCCATACTTAATGCGTATGACACATTTGGTCTAGTACACAACATGGCGTACATGATAGATCCTATGGCCGACGCATACGGGATCTTACTCATGCGGTCCTCCACAATCTGATTGGAAGGAAAATCATCCTTCGAGAGGGTGATTCCATGCGACATGGGCAAGAATCCCTTCTTGGAATCCTGCATGTTCAACCGTTCCAACACCTTGTCTATATATGTATTTGGCTTAGGCCGATCAGCTTCCTCGATCTGTCTCTATAGATCTTGATACCTAGTATATAAGCTGCATCCCCTCAGTCCTTCATTGCGAAACACTTCCCAAGCCATCCTTTTACAAACTGCAACATGGGAATGTCGTTTCCAATGAGTAGTATGTCATCCACATACAAGAAGAGAAACGCAACAGAACTCCCACTAACCTTCTTGTAGACACAAGACTCATCTTCGTTCTTGATGAAGTCAAACTCTTTGACTGCCTCATCAAAACGTCAATTCCAACTCCTAGAAGCTTGCTTCAATCCATAAATGGATCGTTGCGGCTTACAAACTATAATTTGCATGCTCTGGATCCTCAAAACCCTCAGGCTCTGTCATGTACACATCCTCGAGTAAGTTTCCATATAAGAAAGCAGTGTTGACATCCATCTGCCAAATCTCGTAGTCGTGATAAGCTGCAATGTCAAGTAGGATTCGAATGGATTTGGTCATTGCGACTTGGGAAAATGTTTCATCATAGTCAATACCATGAATCTGTCTATATCCCTTAGCCACCAATCGGCCCTTGTAGGTAACTACATTACCATCCATGTCGGTCTTCTTCTTGAAGACCCACTTGCACCCTATGGGCCGAACCCCATCGGGTGGTTCCACCAAAGTCCATACTTGGTTGGAGTACATGGATTCCATTTCGGATCTCATGGCTTCGAGCCACTTCTTTGAGTCTGGGCCTGACACGGTCTCTCCATAAGTAGTAGGCTCATCTCCTATGACCATTACGTCACCGGGCTCAGTCACGAGAAGTCCATACCTCTCAAACTCGTGACGTACTCTACTCGACCTACGGAGCTCCTGTGTTACTTGAACATGTTGTTCCACAACCGATTGTGGTTCCTGTTCATGTTCCATTGTCATGCCAGTAAGTTTTGGTTCTTGAATTTCTTCAAGTCCTACAGTCCTACCACTAGCTCCTTTAGAGATGAACTCTCTTTCTAGGAACACGCCATTCCGAGAAACAAACACTTTGTTCTCGATTGGGTTGTAGAAATAATACCCTTTTGTTTTCTTAGGGTATCCCACAAACTTACACTTATCTGACTTGGGTCCGAGCTTGTCACTCTGTAAACGCTTTACATAGACGTCACAACCCAAAATCTTCATAAATGACACTATGGGACGCCTCCCAGTCCATATCTCATATGGTGTCTTTATGACCAATTTGGATGGAACACGGTTAATGGTAAAAGCAGCTGTCTTTATAGCATGTCCCCAAAACGATATCGGAAGATCTGTTTGACACATCATAGATCGCACCAGGTCCAACAAGGTGTGGTTCCTCCTCTCAGAAACGCCATTCCATTGTGGCGTTCCAGGTGGAGTGAGTAGGGACAAGATCACACACTTTCTAAAAAAATCGTCAAACTCTTGACTCAAGTATTCTCCTCCACCATCCGATCGTAGAGGCTTGATACTTTTGTCAAGTTGCTTCTCTACTTCATTATTGAATTCATTGAACTTTTCAAAGGATTCGGATTTGGCCTTCATAAGGTATACAAATCCATATCTACTGAAATCATCAGTAAACATAATGAAGTAGGTGTAACCACCCTTGGCAGGCGTGGGAAACGGTCCACATACATCAGTATGTATGAGTGGCAATAACTCACTAGTCCTCTCACCTTTCTTATTAAAAGGGGACTTTGTCATCTTTCCAATATAACAAGATTCGCATGTATCACATGATTTATTATCAAATGAGTCTAGCAATCCATCCTTATGGAGTCTAGATATGCGTTTCTTATTTATATGGCCTAAGCGACAGTGCCATAAGTAAGTAGGATTTAACTCATTAATTCTAATCCTCTTAGAATTAATGTTATAAATGAGATTACTTAGATCAAGGATATACAATCCATTAGACAAATCCCAACTACAATAGTGGATACTATTAAAATAAATTGAACAACTATTGTTCTTTATTGAAATAGAATAACCTTTCTTGTTCAAACAAGAAGTATATATAATGTTTATGCTCATAGCAGGAACATAATAGCAATTGTCTAATTCTAAAACAAGCCCTGAAGGCAGAGATAACTCATACACGCCTATAGCTAATGCAACAACTCTTGCTCCATTACCGACGCGCAAGTCTATCTCCCCTTTAGCCAATCTTCTACTTCTTTTCAAATCCTGCACATTTCGACAAATGTGAGATCCGAATCCATTATCCAATACCCAAGATAAAGATATAGAAAGATTGAAATCTATAACATAAATACCTGGTGGTGGTGGAATCACTATTCCAAGCTTCTTATCCTACAGATATTTGGGGATTTTCTCTTCCAGTGACCTGGCTAGCTACAATAGTGACATTCACCCTTAGCCACGCCACCACCTGGCTTTAAGGTAACATTCTTAGATTTGGAAACTTTCTTGCCCTTTCCTTTGCAAGTAGAGGCAACTGACTTGCTCTTCTTCTTGCTAACCATCATTATGGCCTTTCCTTTGCCCTTGTTGATACTCTCTTCAGCGGTCCTCAACATATTGAGTTAAGTCAGGCAGATTCTTGTTGACCTCATTCATGTTATAGTTCACAATGAACTGGCTATAACTATCCGGCAACGATTGCAGGATGAGATCAGTGGTCAACTCTTGGCCGAATGGGAAGCCTAACCTCTCGAGATTCTCCATGTATCCGATCATACGGAGTACATGAGGCCTGAATGGGTTCCCTTCTGCGAGACTGAACTTGAACACTACCTTGGATACCTCGTACCTCTCATGCCGAGCCTGCTCCTGGAGGAGCTGCTTCAGGTGTTCGATCATATCGTACGCCTCCATGTTCTCATGTTGCTTCTGAAGCTCAGAGTTCATGGTACACAGCATGAGACATGTCACATCATTATTGTCATCTACAATCTTTTGATGTGCTCTTACGACCACATTTGCAGCACCCTGAGCTGGTGGAGATGGAACAGGAATGTCCAGGATGTACATCTTCTTTTCTTGCTTAAGGACAATCCTTAAGTTTCTGTACCAGTCAAGGAAACTACTTCCTGACAACTTGTCCTTCTCAAGGACCGAACGCAACGATGGGGTCGATGTTTGATTGTGCAAGATCAGGTTGTGCAAGGCTTGGAATAGTCTAACTATTTCAAGGCCTTGAACCAGTTTCAAAGACTTGAATCAGTTCTCAGAGGCTTGAAAATAGTTTAGGCCTTGAAACTGGATTCAAAGCCTTGAAACTGCTTAACCTGTGTAAACAATCTCAGGGGGAGTTTTCTGCAAACTCTCCTGAGTTGATTTCCTCTCTATTCTTCATTTTCTTGATTTATTGTTATTTGATGATGAAAGACAAAGCATTATAACTCGTTTGAACATAGTATATCATTTGTTTGACTATGCTTTTGCAGGAGATCTTATTTCCTATGTTTGCAGAGATTGTTTCCTAAACTGACTTATGCAGTGAAGGAAATAATCAAGAAGATGATTCTGTGTTTGATCTGAATGACTTGTTAGCTTCTCAAACTATTCAAATGCAAGATCACGACATTATCTCTGAAGATTGTGATCATTTAACCGTTGGAAAGATTGTCAAAGAGTCAAAGTCTGTTGCATACAAAATAGGAGATTTGTTGCTAAAAATCAGGGAAGATATTCAGAGTTGTTTGATGTTTAAATAGAGTTCAATTCTGAAGCAACAAGACACATCACTCAACGGGAAAAAAGAGAGAAAAAATTTTGGATTGAAAAAGCATCAAAGAAGCTCATTCATCTCACAATCCATTCACAGAAGATCTCTGCATACTTTATTGCAGTTTCTACACTCTAAGTGTTCTTCTATATTGTACTTCATTGGTAGATCATTTCTCTATTATTTCTATCTTTATTATCAAGGATTGTTCAAAGTGAACTATTGAGAATTCTTAGTTAATCAGTTAGCTGGAGCAGGTACTAGATAGGTTAAGGAGAACCACAAGCTGTAACAGAGTAAGGCAATTCTCTGTGCTTGAAGATGTAGGTGTTAGATTTTGATTAATAAGAATCGAGTTGAAAATCCTGCAGGGAGAAGATCCCTGAGGTAGTTGATAACCCCGCTTACGGTGTTATATTATTAGTTGAAAGACTACCGTTTTGTGTGATTTCCGAGTAAAATACATTGTATTTATGCTATGATTGTGAGGAATTTGTGAGTTAGAGCTTAATGTGCATAATTGACAAGTCCGGGCGTTTTCTAGTTGATTTGAGCTATTTTTATTATATTTTACACCCGGTGTGTTAGTCTTGTGATTCACAGGTACCGGAGGCTTGGAGTGTGGAACGAAAACGAAAGCGAACTTCGGAATTGAGGAAGAAAGCGCTGGAATATGGTCTAGCAATGAAAAGGCAAAGAGTGAGCTGCTTTCAGGGTCAAATAGGAACGAAAGTGTGGCTATGTCCTTCCCCTAAATCACCATCACAGCCACCAATACATACATATCTGCCTTTACCTCTCTCCCAACAGTTCACCTACACCATAGCAAACCAATCTCCATTACACCTGCAACTAATTTCAAACCCCTCAATACAACCTACCACTTGCAATTAACTACTGCTCCTAAACAACACAACCAATTCACCATTGATCCACCTCCAATTCACCATGACCTCAACTTCACCACCATAACCTGCAAATAAACCTATGCCATAACTTCCTTTTCTCCAATAAACAACCTGCAATATAAACCATCCTACACCATCAGACAATCTTCAACCAAATCACCTCCTACCTACAAACCACCTAAACCCAACAAATACTAACAGACCATCACCTTCATACCCATGTCCTTCAAAACAACAACCTGCACCTTATCCCCACAATTCACCATTACAGAAACAAATAACATCAGCCCGACATCATCACCAATTTCTCCTATCACATCCAAACAACCTGCAACACCCATAATCAATTAACACCAACTACCTTCTTCCCCAAATCAACCAACAGCCAACACCTCCACCAAACCACCAGATTTCACCATTACATAAGACCTCCAAATCACCATTACACCCTCTGTTCCATCTAACCTCCAACCTACCGACACCACAAACTCAGCCACAAGACCACTAAAACACTCTGCCTTAATCCACCAATAAACCCGCAAAATAAACCCAGCATCAGAGAAGGCAGCGAAGAAGCCCAGAACCAAAGAAGATTAGAGGAGAAAGAAGAGCAGCGAAGCAAATCAACTCCAGGGGTATTAGTGCTATGGAAGCTACCCCTTCTGTTTATTCGTGCGAAAAGGCTTGTCCAGGCGTTGATTTGAGCTGGAGGCGAAGTGAAATTAAATGAAAAATTAAAAAAAAAAAAAAAAAAGGAAGAAGCAGAGCACAAGCCACGGAGAAAGACCCAGCATCAGCGAAGCAAAAGAAGAAACCCGGCAGAGAAGGGCATCGAATCTCAGCAAACAGAGCAACAATATTAGCAACAAATCAGAGCCGAAGCAAGAACCCAGTAGAACAGAGAAGGAGAAGAGAAGAAACAGAGGATCAAAGAAGAATCAGTTTCTTCGTCGAACAGAAGTACTTTGCCAATCTCAGAGAGCTGTTCGTGTGCCAACAACAACAAGGTTTTGCTCCTTTGTGCGCAGAGAAGTCTCCTGGCGGCTACAAAGCTGGGGCATAGTGCAATTTCGCAGAACTAAAAAAAAAAATAAGCTACGGGTTTTATTTCAGCCCTAGTGTTTATTGTGACTCCCACAATCTTGGAGGTTTATTGTGCAAAACAAAGAGAGTTTACTCCAAGTCTTTTACGGGGTTGTTATGTGAGACAAAAGGGGCTGATTTATCATACTGCATCATTCTACAACAGAAGAGACGAGAAAAAAAGGACGCCATTCACGAAGAACGGAAGAAGACGAAAAAGAAGACGATGAAGGACAAGAAGCTCTGATTTCGTATTTGATCTCTTCCCTCTCTCGTTTTATCAATTTTATGGAGAACTTTGTAAAGCTAAACGAGATTATGTCTAGCTAAGCTTTTATAGCTAGATAGTTTATGGAGAACTAGGGTTTATATTAGATTTTCCGGATTTGTCTCTTTGATTCATGTTTTGATACTTAAATCGACGTATTGTTCTAGTTATTTGACAAGTTCTTGTTCTTAACTCTTAGTTTGTTTGGTTTGATCACCCAATACATGCTAGTTATCTAGGTTTGTTGCACGACAGTGAACATAACCCGGATTCGTGAAGAACGTTGTTGACATTCTTTTAGTTTCTTGAGACCGAAAGGAGATAGAGACTTGAATGACCGTGTGTGGGTTGTTTCAGTTCGACGTAGTTAGGATTAGCATAATCGGTGGACTGACAGGACCCGGTGAGCGAACCTGGCTAGCTGACTAGAACGTCACGGTAGACAGAGGTGGACCGACAGGACCCGAAGTAGACCGTAACGTAGATTTGCGTGAGATCGACAGAAGATCGTAATGAGTGTGACCCGGTATAACTAGACGTAGGTAGAGTGTTTCAAATCATAATCCGGAAATGTCTAAATGCCCTAGGGACCCTAAAACTGTCTAGTGTTCCCCATATTCATATTAATCGAAAAATAATAAAAACATTAGTTTGGTTTGTTTATTTAATTTCAGTCACTTGTTCGAGGGTGACGAACTCTTAAATCAATCAATTTCTTCCTCCGGTTACTTTAACTTTAAATTAATTATCTAGCTAAAAAATCTTAAGACTGTCCCTGTGGGTTCGACAACCTGAGTTTTAATACTCATTCTTTATTACTTCGACCGTGCACTTGCGCATACACGTAAGAAATCGTGTCAGTAGTGACGTAGGTCCAAGTTGACTGAACTCTATAAATCATTTGTCTCTTGCATTTACAGTTCATTCATTTTCATAGTTTTGCAGCTTACAAAACTGACTGTTTTTCAAGGGTTTGAAACTGTTTTCAAGGCCTTGAAAAAGGCTTATCTGCTTTATTACAAACTACATCTCTTACAAGGGCTTGAACTTGTTTTTAAGGTCTTGAACTTCACTAGTTTTCACAAGATCTCATATTCCTAGCAAGTTTTGCAAAAAGTTGGCATACTCTATTCAACCCCCCTTCTAGAGTATCTTAGTTGCATTACCACCTGCACACTCACACTTTCAATTGGTATTAGAGCTTGTATCAATGTATAGATTTAACCATCTGGTGATCATGAGTATTGCAAGTGATGGTGGTTTTTCACAGGGAAGAGCTGCTAACAGACCTCCTCTATTTTGTTGAGAAAATTTTTCTCACTGGAAAGCTTTGATGAAAATTTTCATCATTGATCAAGACATAGAGCTTTATACCATTATACAGAATGGACCTCACACTTTCTACACAGAGAAAGATGGGATTAGAACTCCCGAATCTGAAGACTCACTCTCCTCTTCTGAATTAGAGCAATTCTCTAAGAATTACAAAGCTATTAACATCTTATATTGTGGTGAATTCAACAGGATTCAGGCTGCACTACTGCCAAAGAAATTTGTGATAAGCTTGTGGTGACTTTTTAAGGAACCAGTCAAGTCAAGCAATCCAAGATCAACATCTATCTCAGGCAATATGAGTTGTTCAATATGAATGCTGATGAATCTATCAGAGACATGTTCAAGAGGTTCACAGACATTGTTAACAACCTTGATTCACAGGGAAAACATTTTTCCAATGAAGAAAAGGTGAGGAAGATTTTAAGAAGTCTTCCAAAGGCAAAGTGGGAACCAATGACCACAACTATTGAAGAAGCCCAGAATATCTCAACTCTACAACTTGATAACCTACAAGGGAAGCTCCTGACACATGAAATATCTATGAATAAAGCTGATGGAGAGCTCCCAGAAAGTGTCAAGAACTTAGCTCTCAAAGCCAAATAGAATGAGAGAACTCAAAACCTTTAAACTAAGGATGATGATGATGAAGATCCATATGCCTTGATTTCCAAAGCCTTGACAAGGATTCTCAAAATGAAGAAAAACTTTGGAAACAAAGAATTCAACAGAGAAAGACATAGACCATCCAGTAGCAAGGACTACAAAGGTAAGTCTTCTTCACATAATAAATCAAAGCTTATGAACTGCTTTGAATGTGGTGATGCAGGACATTTGATAAGAGATTGTCCACACAAGAAAAGTAAGAGATTTCAAAAGAAAGATCATGACAGAATAAAGAAGCTTTTGATAGCTTCATGGAGTGATTCAGACAGCTCAAGTGACTCAGAATCTGAAGAAGAACATGCCATTATATGCTTCATGTCCAAGCATGATGAAAGTTCAGAGAAAAACATTGAGGTAATGGTAAATTGTCTGATTTCAAAATCAAAAGAAGCTCTTTCAGATTATCTCAGAACAATGCTTTTAAATGAGGAAGATTATCTGAAAGAGATCAGACTTTTGAAAGAAAAAGTTCATGAGCAAGGAAAAGAGAACTTACAACTTGTTTGTCTAAATCAGAATCTTGAAATTTCTCAGAAGAAGACTGACAGTGATTTCAAGGCCTTGAAAACCAGTTTCAAAGCCTTGAAAACACAAGTCAAGGAAGTAGTCACTGAAAACTCTTCAATGAGTGACAGCCTTGTTAATCTCAAACATCAAGTTGATGATAAACAAAAGACTACTCTTAGTGAGAAGCTTCAAGAATCTGAACTGATCAAAGTTATGCTTGCTGGATCAGAACACAAGTTGAACTTGATTCTTGGAGGAAGTTCACAGTCTGTTCACAAAGCTGGTATTGGATTCAATCCAAACTTTCCAAGAAAGAACACTACCAGATTTATGAAAGCTGGGAATAGAACTTCTCCTAAATGTCACTATTGCTGCAAAGCTGGTCATAATAAATGACTTGTCCTTTCAGAAGAAGAGACCCTCACATAATGAGGAACACTTTTACATTTCAACTCAAAGGACAAGTTAAACCGATTTGGGTTCCTAAAGGGGTTAGACCACCTAACATGGTTGATCCTTAATATGAATCCAAATTCAAAACTTGGTCTAATAGCTGGGTAAGGCAGTGATTGGTGCTTGCATGTTGTCACCAACATCAAAGAACACAAGTGGTTTATGGACTGTTGTTGCTCAAGACACATGAGTGGAAAGAGGTCTCTATTCTCAGAATTGAAAGAGCAATCTGAAGGTTCAGTTACACTTGGTGACAAAGGAAAATGCAGTATTCTTCGTATTGGTAAAGTTGGTACAAATTATGAAAACTCCATCTCTAATGTATATCTAGCTGATGGTTTGAAATTTAACTTTCTTAGTGTATCTCAGCTTTGTGACAATGGAAACAAAGTTATCTTTGATAAAGAGAAATGTGTGGTGCAAAATGAGAAATCAGGAGATTGCATTCTCACAGCCTCTAGATCAAACAATGTTTATACTTTTCAGACTAACAAATGTGCAGGAGAAAGTTTGAAGTGTCTCAAGGCTTTGAAAGAGGATTCAAAGCTTTGGCATAGGAAGCTTGGTCATATCAGTTTGCATAATTTGAACAAGTTGATTTCCAAAGACTTGGTAAGAGGATTATTATCCATTAAGGCCTCGTTTGGGTAGAGGATATGGTATGTAGGGATAAGGCTTATGCTGGGATATGAGCAAGTATATGAATGTTTTCTGATAAGCCCTGATAAGATATGATGGTTGTTCGTGTTTGGGTGCTGTCGGATATGATGCAAGATATGAAGCAGGATATGTGCCCAAATGACTTTAATACCCTCGGTGCTGTTATTTTATATAAAAAATTCTATATTTCAAATTGATGAGGAAAATGTATACAAAATGTATTATACTTATGTTTATGTTTTAATAGTGTTTTTCTACACAATAATGACGTCAAAATGTATACGAAATGTATATTAATATGCGAAATAAATTTGTAGTAACATGCAAACATAATAAATATTCATTGATACAACATGGCCATAGCAAAGTATGGAGTATAAATTACTAGTACTTATTTGCATATTGGCATGGTGTTACATAACCTACAATAAAAAAGTTAAATTAAACGAACGAAATTTCAGCAAGCACAGTAAAATGTCTTCATATTTATCTCAATTATATATACTCAAATAAAGTTATGCAATCCCAAAATAATAGTTATCAAACCCATGGGGACCTCCTCTAAAATGATAGTTATCAATCCTAAAATAATAGTTATCAATCCCAAAATAATAGGGTTTGGAGACAAGGGTAGGAAATTAGATAGTTTGTGGGGGTATTTTTGCCAACCTACTAACATGCTAATATGCTATATTTTCTTATCCGACCTTATACCTCCATGTTGGTGGTATAAAATTTGTTCATTAAAATCTCCATAAGCATAAGGCAACATAAGTTATCCCCTCTCTTATCCAGCACCCAAACACTTGATAAAAAAAGAGAAGGTATAACTTATCTTATGCTCCCTCCTTATCCTCTACCCAAACGAGGCCTAAGTTCAAAGAAGATGAATTGTGCAAGGCTTGAGCTCATGGAAAACAGACCAGAAGCTCCTTCAAGCCAAAGAAGTTTGTAAGTACAACTAGACCTATTGAACTGCTTCATATGGATCTCTGTGGTCCTATGAGAACTCCTACTGCAAAAGGTAAAAGGTATATGCTAGTTGTTGTAGATTATTTTTCTAGATATACTTGGGTTATGTTTCTCAAAAAAAAAAAAAAAAAAAAAAAAAATCTGAAGCCCTCTCTGAATTTTCAAAGCTTTGCAGAGAACTTCAAACTATGAAAAACCTACCTGTAGCTTCAATTAGAAGTGATCATGGTAGAGAATTTGATTAATTAGAATTTGATTTGTTCTGTGATAAGAATGGTATTACTTACAACTTTTCTGCTCTAAGAACTCCTAAACAAAATGGTGTTGTTGAAAGAAAGAACATGACTCTTGAAGATATGTCAAGGACCAAACTGGTTGAATAGAGCATTCATAATATTTTTGATGAAAGCTATGACGGTTCTTTGAGTGAAAGTTTTGCAGACTTGAATTTGAACAAGCATGAATCAGATGAATAGACTGAGAATCACTGGGATTCAAGAAAGGCTAAAAAAAACATATGACATTTTCAAGACCTTGAAAATGGTGCTCAAGGCCTTGAAAATAAGCCTCAAAGCCTTAAAAAGATGATCAGAAGGATACAAGTGACAAAACCACTACTTCAAGACCAGAGAAGATCTATGGAGAACCTGAACCCTGGTCTCCAAGAAAGATATTCAAATATCTCTCATCTCATCCAGTTGATAATATCATCTTAGATCCAACCACTGGTACACAAACTAGATCACAGTTGAAGAACTTATGTGCTTTTAATGCTTTTATCTCTCTTGTAGAATCTAACACTGTGAAGGAAGCATTCAAGAAGCAGACTGGATCATTGCTATGCAAAGTGAACTCAATGAGTTTGAAAGGAATAAGGTTTGGAACCTGGTTCCTCTACCTACAAACCAGTCATTCATTGGTACCAGATGGGTATTCAGAAATAAGTTGGATGAAAGTGGCAAAGTGATCAGAAACAAAGCAAGGTTAGTTGCTCAAGGTTACAACCAAGAAGAAGGTATTGATTATGAGGAAACTTTTTCTCTAGTTTCCAGGTTAGAAGCAATTAGAATTTTGCTTGCATTTGCATCTCACAAGAACATGAAGCTGTTTCAAATGGATGTGAAGTATGCTTTCTTGAATGGCTACTTACAAGAAGAAGTTTATGTTGCACAACCACCTGGTTTTGAAAATGACAAGTTTCCGGATCATGTTTACAAACTTGACAAAGCTCTTTATGGTTTAAAACAAGATCCAAGAGCTTGGTATGAAAGATTGTCAATTTTTTTGCTTGAAAATGATTTCAAAAGAGGATTAGTAGACAAAACTCTTTTCATAAAGACTCATAAGAAATATTTGCTTGTAGTTCAGATCTATGTTGATGATATCTTGTTTGGAGCCACTAATGATCAATTGTGCAGAGAATTATCAAGTCTTATGAGCAGGGAATTTGAAATGAGCATGATGGGAGAGCTGAAATTCTTCCTAGGACTTCAAATACATCAATTGAAGAAGGGCATGTTTCTGCATCAAAGCGAGTACACAAGAGACTTTTTAAGCAAATATAGCATGGCTCAATGTAAGGAAGCCAAGACTCCTAGAGTTCTACACAATCCTTAGACAAGGATAATATGGTATGAGTGTCAATGTGAAAGAGTATAGAGGTATGATTGGATCATTACTCTATCTCACTGTAAGCAGACCAGATATCATGTTTAGTGTATGTATGTGTGCTAGATTTCAAACTGATCTAAAAGAGTCACACTTGACTGATGTGAAGAGAATATTCAGATATCTCAATGGTACCAAAGACTTAGGGCTTTGGTATCCAAGACATTCTAATTTTTCTTTGCATGGTTTTTCAGATGCTGACTTTGCAGGTTACAAAGAACTTGCCAATTTATTGGATCGTCCTTGATCAGTTGGCATTCCAATAAACAAAGTTCAGTCTCTCTATCAACAGCTGAAGCTGAATATATAGCTGCTGGAGCATGTTGTCACAAGTAATATGGATTGCTCAACCGCTAAGAGACCTTGGATTTGATTTCTGAAGCGTACCTATCAAATTTGATAACACCAGTGCAATTTCAATGACAAAGAACCCAGTTCAACATTCAAGAACCAAGCACATTGATGTCAGACACCATTTCATCAGAGATCATGCTGAGAAAGGTGATATTGTTCTTGAATTTGTTGCTACTAACATGCAAATTGCAGATATCTTCACTAAACCATTAGCAGATGAAATATTCTCAGCTCTGAGATTGGAATTGGGAATGCTAAATAAAGATGCATTGGTTTAGGGGGAGCATCAGGTAAGAAAGGTAAGATGTATGTGTTTTCAAAGGTTTGAACTAATTTTCAAAGCCTTGAAAATCACTTCAAATCTTTGATTTTTATCTGTTACATTGTTACAGCGTTTCAAGACCTTGAAAACCTTTTCAAAGCCTTGAAAATAAGTCTGCTATACTAGTAGTCAATAAACTTGGACCATTCCGTATTGGGTGATATCTCTGTAGATATTTTCTCAATATATCCCCTACCTTTTTCAAAAACACGTTTTAGCCAAAAATAGTATTAGAATATTTTATTTTTCAAAGGCCTAAAAGATTTGAAATCTCTCTGATTATTGCAAATCTTTTGAGATCAGAGAGATATTTCAGTTTCCTTTTGAAACTCAAACTCTTTAAGTATTTATCTTGTTCTCTTCTCTTCTCTCCGTATCACTCCTACCTCTCTCTATTCTTCTCCTAAACCCTAATGAGCACAAGGAGAGCCTCAGACAGAATCAAGATGGCTGGAGGATCAAAACCTGGTTCAGAGAAGAAAAGAAAAGCAGCAGGGGATGAAGTTCAAGAACTCAGTGGAGACTCTAGCTCTAGAACTCCTAGTGCAGAGGCAGTTCCAGATCTTCCTCGACCAAAGAAGAAAGTCAAGAAGGTTACAACTTCCTCCTCTGGAAAGAAGAAGAAACAGAAAGAGAAGGCTATTACAGAGAAGCAATCTGAAACAGAAATCTCTAGCCCCAAGAAGTTGAAGAAAAAGAAGAAGGAAACTAAAGATAAAAAAGGGAAAGGGAAGGTGACACAAGAACAGCCAGAAGATCATATCGAGAGAGCTCTGCAAGTCTAATAAAACCTGGTTTGTCTAAAACACCTCCAAATGTCAGTGGTTAGATGGTTTTGCTTCCAGATCTATTGCATTCTGTAGTATGATCAATATGCATATGGTGGAACACATGAAACTTGAGTACATATCTATGTTAAAAGAAAAGTTCTCTGTGGTTTATGCTGAACCCTAAAGAGTTAGCCTATCCTAGACTCACAAGACTTTTCTATCTGAACTTGACACAAGTTAAGAGATCTGCACACTTGGTGATCAAATCTAGAGTTGCTGGGATAGAAATTGAATTGGACCACTCTGAGTTTGCCAATGTGCTAGGCATTCCTAAGAGGTATGACACTAGAAATCATCCACCAAAGACAGAAATGCTGAAACTAGCCAGAGAAGAGTTCTACCTACCAAACACTCCCACCACAGTCAAATAATTAACACACTCTGTGTTAAATTTTGAAGCCAAGGTCCTTCACACTATTCTGGCAAGGTGTATCTCTCCCAGAGAGCACTCTCAGGAATTGGTGACTGAGAGAATGTTGTAGATCATGTATATGATCATGCATGGCTATGAGATTGATCTTCCAAATTAGTGATTGAACACATGCTCTTTAGTATTACCAATCAAAGGAAATATCCTCTGCCCTATGCTAATATGCTCACACTATTTTTTGAACACTTTGAGATTCCAACTGGTGGAGAGGAATCAGTCACTTGTGGCATGGGAATGCTTAATGAGAAGGCCTTTGAGAACATTGGAGTGGTGAAAACTAAAGAGAAGGTTTGGAAGTTGTACTTAGATTTGACTGAAGCAGAACTAGGTGCTAAGAAGTTTATTAATCCCAAGAACTTGACTCCCACTTCAAGTCAGACTTCTCAGCCTACAGACAATCAGAGACTTGATGGTTTGGAGTTGGATATGGAAGAAATCAAGAAACTGTCTATGGTCTTGAAACTGATATGAGGGAAGTAAAGTACATGGTGGAAAGCATCTTCAGGAGCATGACTATGCTTGAGGTTCCATAGGATGAAGAAGGTACAAAGAAGGGCGACTGAAACAACCCGGGATCTCGGTTCAGGGTTAAGTAGAATTATGCTATTAAGATTACATTTCGTTTAGTGTATACAAAAAATCTTGACGAACTAAGTCTACGAAAAAAAGTAAATAAATAAAAAGTCTAATAAGTGATCTAAACGTCTTCGTCTCGATTCGCGTTCCCATTCCCCAACCTTGATTGATGACCTACAGTTTTAAAATGGCAAAAGCCGACGCAATTTTGAAGAAATGATCAGTAAAAACTGAGTAAATACATTCAATGACATGTAAGGCAATGAGTGGCACGGAAGCATGAGTTGAAACAAATCATAAGGTTTAAACAGTAAAACTATCATGTTGGAGAATTTGGAACAATTGGAAGTAACCGAGTAACAAAAACCTTTCAATTTAATAACATTGAGAAACCACGAGTTGTTGGTAATATAACCAGAGTAAACAAGTTATTTAAGAGAATAACTTAGTTCATGAGTAGCCAAAGCATTTCAAATCATTTCAATTTGTTAGGGAAATCCAGAGCCACAAACATCGTCGATAGAGTAAACAAGTTTCTTTCAAGTTCAGTTAAACGTTAGTTTTAGCTGAGGCATATCCAGAGTCACCAGCAGGATCGATGTAGACAGAGGGATCACGAAAATCTCATAACATTAGCTAAAAGGCCTTAAGTGTCGACACCCCTATACCGTAGTGACCCTTACAAGTATAAGTAGCACTCTATAGCTCTATAAAACCCTTGGACTCAATATCATGATACATTTTGGCTCATCGGGGGCGGATTTGTGAACATTAAAGTTCTATCCAATAATAAGAAGCATTGATTCAATGGTCATAGCCATAAGAAAATGGAGGATCGCTTGACACCTCCCAATAATAACAGTACTCAGTACATCGTCCTAAGTCTATTAGAGGTATTTTATTTCTTCTCTTTCGCATAACCAGAATCAGAATATCAACATTTTTCAAGTAATTTCCGAGAGTTCTTAAAGGAGATGAATAAAATAATTTAACAACATTCGAGTGGAAAACATGCATTCTCAAACTTTTTCATATAACAAATCATTCATTTGAAACATCAAACACAAACGCACATTTTGATATGAAAAGGCCGTACATATGTACTTACCACTGAGATGAAGCACAATCAAAATCAAGAAACTAAGCCTAGCACTCCGACAACAACCGCTCTCTCCTACGAGGTCGATCTCTAGAATCACACGTATGACGTACTCGTTATAACCAATTTACACATGCATAATAAAAATGAAAACCTACATGTCACATAGTCCTAAATGTCACTTATTCACATATAATGATGTTTAATTATCAAAATAAGTCCAACAAAACACATAGAATTTCAAAAATTCAAGTTTTCTAAAAAATGTGAAACTACAATTCGGGAAAGAATTGTAGCTCTGACTTTGGAGCCATATTTACCATATCAAATGATCTCCTAAAATTTTGAAATTAATGTATGATTAACCTACATGTGTCTACTTTCAGAAACACCAAAAAAATCATGGATATCTATTATAAAACTCAATTTACAAAAATAACAAACACTGCTATGCGTAGACAAGTTTGGCAGAAAGTTTCAACTGTTAAGAACAATTAATACTACTTGGAGAGTAATAAAAATGCCCATCTTCTCCAGAATGGATACACAATGTGTCTAATTTAATCACAAGAAATATGAGATGCCATAGGTTTCTTAAATTAAATTTTTTAACAAAAATGGCAAGAGTGGTCCAGAAATGGATTTTCAGAAAACATACAAGTTAGAATGAGCTTATCTCCCAAACCAAAATGGTTATAAAGTTTATTTTTTTTTCAAAATGACCCTCTTTGAGTCTAGTTTCATAATATGTAAAATTTTAAAATTCCACAGAGATAAAAGTTTTAGATAATGTACGTTTTTCACAAACTGGTCAGATTGTAAAAATATGCAATTTTTCCAAAAATCAACAAGCTTGGTTCAAATGATACATGCAACTTATGGAGACTTGATTTTCACCCAAATAACACCATTTATGCGTTAACTAAGATTTTTACATGCTCTTGGCACAAATTATCGAAGTGTTCTTGACATGCAAATGCAAATAAGAGGGCATTCACAACATACATGTGGGTTCTAGTGTGAGTTTCATGAAATAGTAAAAATTTTGGAGTCAAACACATGATCTAACTATGAAAATGAAGAATCAAGCATGGAGATGAAGAAAACTAAGATGAAATTTCATTAATCAAAGCAAAAGATGGACATGCATGAATGAATTGAAGAAGAAATGTTACCTCAAGATTCAAGATGATGGTGAGGAAATGAGTGAAATGGGTATTCAATTCATGAGTAGAATGGTGAAATGACTCCCCTCCATAGTTATACAAAGCTTGGAATCAAGTTTTTCATGCTTTGGATGCTAGGAAATGAAGTTTTCATGGTGTTTTTGTGAGGTCAACTCCCAAAAACGGGATGAAGTTTTGAGAGAGAGAAGAGAGCATGTATTGATGTTCTTAATGAGAAAAAGATGAAGAAAAAATGAGGGTGAAAAAGCTAGGGAGTGATGACTAGTTGAGGTGATGTGAGGATGGAGTGAATAATCCCACAATGGGATGTACATACATACAAGTGGTAGGTAGTAATTGTTTAATTTGGGTTTGACTTGCATGGGAGAGGAAGATGAGCCTGAAAGGAATAAAAGCCTCCCAACAATTAGTTAGGGTAGAAATAGAAAAGGCCAAAATTGAGGGGTGAAAATATAATTTCCAATTAATAGGTAACACTAGAAAAGATAACTTTCATAAATTGTAAAATCTCCAAATAATTTCAATTAAAACACTTTGTATAATTCACTTTTAGAAAACTACAAGTACCTCCCAAGTATAAAAAAAGAAGTTTCATATAACATTTTTCAAGTTTTAAAAATTACAAAATAACCCCAAAATAAAAGTATGTATCATCATAGATGTCAAATGACACACTTATACGTTAAACTAACAAAAGGTCATTAATAAGTTTGAAATTTTCTTGAAATTTTCAAATAGTTTCTCAAAATGACCAAATAACCCCTAACTTAAATACGGGGTATTACAGTGACTATGACAAGAATCTGCCTAGTGAACACTTAACTGAGGAAAAGACTGGTCCAGTCAAGGATAAGGGGAAGCAAGTGGTAGAACAAGCTGCTCAGAATGGGGATGAAGTCAGCAGTCCGGGCTTAGTTAACCTGCTGATTACTCTGAAGAAAAAGAAGAAATCTCCAAAAGCTGCTACAAAGGACAAGACTGAAGAAGCTGTTGTTGCTGGTGAGAATGAAGAAGAACAGGAAGAACAGAACAAGAATGATGCTGAAAACAGTGAGGAAGAAGAAGGATATCAGGATGAAGATAAAGATCCACCCCCTTGATCTTTCCTGTTCCATTCTTTCTTAAGTTTTCAAATTTTCCGGACACTTGATCCAACATCCTCTCTATCTTTTTGATGAAAGTCAAAACGGGGGAGAAATTCTAGGTTTTAGGTTTTATTCTTAGGTGTTCTTTTATAATTGCTGAACTTTTTATTTTCTGTTGGTAATAAGTTGGATCTTTTTGTAATTACTATGTTATTATGCATGATGAACAAATCAGTTTTTTTTCCAGAGACTAATGATCAAACAGAATTTGGATTTGTCTTTCATCAAGGGGGAGATTGTAAGATCAGGTTGTGCACGGCTTGGAATAGTCTGACTATTTCAAGGCCTTGAACCAACTTTCAAAGTCTTGAATCAGTTCTCAGAGTCTTGAAAATAGTTTAGCTATTTTCAAGGCCTTGAAACTGGATTCAAAGCCTTGAAACTGCTTAACCTGTGTGAACAATCTCAGGGGAGTTTTCTGCAAACTCTGCTGAGTTGATTTCCTCTCTATTCTACATATGCTTGATTTATTATTATTTGATGATGAAAGACAAAGCATTCTAATTCGTTTGAACATAGTATATCATTTGTTTGACTATACTTTTGCAGGAGATCTTATTTCCTAAATTTGCAGAGATTGTTTCCTAAACTGACTTATGCAGGGCAGGAAATAATCAAGAAGATGATTCTGTGTTTGATCTGAATGACTTGACAGCTTCTCAAACTATTCAAATGCAAGATCACGACATTATCTATGAAGATTGTGATCATTTAACCGTTGGAGAAGATTGTCAAAGAGTCAAAGTCTGTTGCCTACAAAATAGGAGATTTGTTGCTGAAAATGTGGGAAGATATTCAGAGCTGTTTCAAGTTTAAAATAGAGCTCAATTCTGAAGCAACAAGACACATAAATCAACGTGCAAAAAGAGAGAAAAAAAGTTATGGATTGACAAAGAATCAAAGAAGCTCATTCATCTCACAATCCATTCACAGAAGATCACTACATAATTCATTGCAGTTTCTACACTCTAAGTGTTCTTCTATATTGTACTTCATTGGTATATCATTTGAGTATTATTTCTATCTTCATTCTCAAGGATTTTTCAAAGTGAACAATAGAGAATTCTTAGTTAATCAGTTAGCTAGAGCTGGTACTAGATAGGTTAAGGAGAACCACAAGCTGTAACAGAGTATGGCAATTCTCTGTGCTTGAAGATGTAGGGCCTAGCTTTTGATTATTAAGAATTGAGTTGAAAATCCTGCAGGGAGAAGATCCCTGAGGTAGAGACGTACGTGCAAGTGGACTGAACTCTGTAAATCATTTGTCTCTTGCATTTACAGTTCATTCATTTTGATAGTTTTTTCAGCTTACAAAACTGACTGTTTTTCAAGGGTTTGGAAATGTTTTCAGGGCCTTGAAAAAGGCTTATCTGCTTTATTACAAACTGCATATCTTCCAAGGGCTTGAACTTGTTTTCAAGGCCTCGAACTTCACTAGTTTTCACAAGATCTCATCTTCCTAGCAAGTTTCGCAAAAAGTTTGCATACTCTATTCAACCCCCCCCCCCCCTTCTAGAGTATCTTAGCTGCATTACCACCTGCACACTCACACTTTCAGATTGTTTGCCATTTAAAATTCTAGAAAATGAGAATTACACAATTTTAGTATTTTGAACAATTTCAACTACATTCAATAATTGCTAGATTATCAAATATAGCTCCCGCTATTTTTCTCGGATTAATAGCTCTCACCATTAATGCGGAAAATATCACATATTTTATAGTGGGCCCAAGATCCATATTTCACTTCTTCGTGAGCTCGCTTTGGCAAGTCACCAAAGAATTAGTTATTGAGGTAGGAACATCCTTCCGATTGCATCCCCATGCAACTCTTGGTGGAACCGGGCAAATAACTCCTTATTTATTTATTTAACTCATAATCCCAATTCCATGCCTCTAAGTAATCAATCCAATTGAATCTACTCAGTTACGTTTGAACGTCTTATCTTAGCAATCACAAATTACGTGCTTGTGCCGCCGCATCACACCATGGTAAATTAAATCGCCTTTCTTTGGCAAGCCCGAATTTAATAAACAATGATCATGAAGGGTGCCAAATAAGAGAAGGAAATAAACTTAATATTTCCTTTGAGGGATTTAAATAGTCATTATTTAGTTTGGTTGATCCAATCAACATGATCTACTTATTTGGATTGGGCAATCCACAATAAAAGACCATCCTTGTTTATTATTATCTTGTTACGTTTTGCATGCATCAACCATACATCAAAATAAATAACAAGTTATAAAATAAACATCCACAAAAGAAATAAACGTAAAATGGATATGGCCCCTAGACTAAGATATTACCAACCCAATGATAATATTTATATGCCCTAAAGTGACAAGCTCATCTCCATGTGCTCCACCATAGCCGCGCGCCTAGGGAGGGAATCATCATCGTCTTTGTGACTTCTTGGTCTTCAAGTCTTCTTCTCCATGCTTTTGGATATTCTAATTAATCTATCTCTAGCCTATCATCTAAAATAAATAAATAAATAAAGCCTCACATGTTGACAAGAGAAACGGCTCGCAGGCCGTAAAACCTAATTAACTATTACATTAACGTGATCAGCTCGCAGGCCGTAAAACCAAACCACAAAGTAAACATTCACATCCATTCACCATGAAACAAAGCACATAATACAGTTAAAACCAATTATGATACGCTTGTTCAATTATAGTTGTTTTGGACATACTAGGGTCAAAACGTTCCATGAGGTTCACCATAGGCATGGCCGAATCAACCAAGGAACCGCCGCACTAGGCCTGGGCCGGCCGGCCCCTAGGCCACACGGCTAGGTCATGCGCTAGGGTGCGGCGGCCCCTACGCCGTGCGTTACTTGGACGGCAAGGAAGGGAGGGGCGGTCCCCTTGTGGGGCCGCACCTCCTTATGGAAATGTTTCCAAAACAACTCCTTCCTTTGGTAGTTTGTTTCCAAAACATCCCTTTGCCTTGATGCCCAAGTTTAGTTGTTTCCATACTTGAAAAACCCCTTTTCCAAGCATGTGCCCAAACCCTAGTTCTTGATCCAAAACTTCTCACATCCTATGTGATCAAACTCACTAATTCCTACATCTCATGTAAATTTAGGTCTTGTTTGTTTGAATCAAATTCAATATGCATCTTGTATGCTAGTTAAGTTTTAGTTTCGCATAAAATTAACAATACGGTGTGTAAATTGAAAAATGTAACACATAAAATCATGTTATGCGCTCTAACCCCTCCAAGGATCACAGGCAAGCCATCGTAACATGATAAAGGAAGAACAAGCGTGTACCTTAGTTTTAATGGTTGTGAAGACTTGTCACGTGAAATTGTGTTCACGTCTCTATGAGTATCGACACCTTGGATCCTTGATTGGAATCCTTCCCACCATGTAGTGCTAGCAACGAAAGAAAGGAGGAACAGATCATGCAATACGAGGCTCGGCCACGCCAAAGGAGGTCGACGCACGAGAAGGGGCGGACGGGTAGGGGCTCGGTCGGGCTCCTACCAAATCTCTCTTAAGAATAAGCTAGGAGTGTCCTTAATATAGACTAACAACTCCTTGTTAACTACATAAAGGCCCCTCTGCTAATCATGTCCTTACATGGATTAGTCCACTTGCAAATTATTCCTACTAACTTTGATAATGATTGCATCATGATCCATTCAATTAATTAGTTCAACTAATTAATTCCATATCAAATATAATCCATATGGTGTGCGAACCCGTTGGCTTCTGCTTAGCTGGTAGTAACTTATTACAAACATAGAGCGGTGTCTAGAAATACATCTTTGTCACCCAAGTAATAGAAATAGTCATTCTTTTCGACCAACCTTGTACCTAATGTTACCGCGTTGTGTTATCCCTTTGTCTCCATATCCGGATTGGACACGAGACATAATTGTCACACTCGTATATCCAATCCATAGTTTCTCGATCCTGGGAATAGTCTTATCCAAGAATATACAATCAATATCTCCATATTGATTTATATGAGTCTGGCCAGACATTGTATAAGCACTACCCCTCGAGTGGTCGTGGATATTTGCTCCTATTATATAGGAGGGAAAAATGCTTTCCATATCACTGCCATCTTTCAGCTTGCTTCCTATCATGTCCGATGACTATCTTTATAGTTACCCAGTGACGGTGTAACGTTTGATAATATCAAAGCAAGATATTTCACAAGTAGAGTATCCAGTGACTTCATGTCTAAGGATTACAACGCCATTAGTACTACGAGAAGCGCTTGTGGCGTTAACATAATCTAATGTAGCCTTCTCGTTGTGGGTCTATCCAGTATGCCATTAATCCTAATGCATACCCATGTGTTGGATCGTGATATCTCCATATCAACCAAACCCCATACTAGTCTATAGTTGATCGTCCCGTTAATCAATATTATGGACTGGGGATATTTAAGATAAACAACACATTTTCATCTAAGGACTCTCATTATATTAAATATCTGCATAAGTAATACAATGAATTATTTTAGCAACTAAAGTTCATACTAAATAGATTCCCTCTAGGGCATCCAAAACCAACATTGCGTTCCATTGGAATTTTGGGGTTCAGAAGGTCAAAGAAAGGAATTTAGAGAGAGATAGAGACGGAGAGAAAGAGGTGAAGAATGAGAGACATAAGCCCTGGAGCTGGATTAAGTAGGTAGAAGAGTTTGAGTGAAAGAGGGTTGCATGAAAAAATTGATTTCAAAAAGATTTGGTTGAGATATTTTTGGGATATTTAGTCAAAATCCTCTGAACATATCGAATATTTTGCAATTTTCTAAAAAGATATCATAAAAGATTTCACGATCAAAATTTTTAAATAAAATAAGGCAGCACAATACTCACAACTTTGAAACAGTGGCTCAAAGCTTTGAGAAATTTCAAGACTGCCAGAAAACTTCAAAGCTTTGAAGCATACTTTCAAGGCTTAAGAAAGTATGATCTCAAGGATTTGAGATTTTCAAACATAATACAAGTAAGAACTAACACTCCCCTTAAACCAATGCATCCTTGTTTAGCATTCCCAATTCAAGCCTTAGGGTTGCAACCTTTCATCTTGCTATGGTTTAGTGAAAATTTCGGCTATCTGCATAGAAGTTGAAATAAAAGATAAAGATACATCACCGTTCTCAGCATAGTCCCTTATAATATGATGTCTCATATCTGTATGCTTAGTCCTTGAATGCTGCACTGAATTCTTTGATATTGAAATGCCACTTGTATTATCACAGTTAATTGGCACATTATATCTCTTAAATTTTGAGAAATCCATAGTACTTGTGAACAGCAAGCACCAGCTGCAATGAATTCAGCTTCTGTAGTTGATAAGGCTACTGGATTTTTCTTCTCTGAATGCCAACTGATTAAAGATGAACTAAGAAATTGACAGGATCCATAAGTTCTCTTTCTATCCACTTTGTAACTTGCAAAGTCTGAATCTGAATAGCCACTTAACAAGAAATTAGTTCTTCTTGGATACTAAAGCCCCAAGTCTTCAGTTCCATTCAAATATCTGAAAATCCTCTTAACAGCAGTCAAATGAGGAAATTGGAAACCATAAAGAGCTTTTGTCTAGTTTGTAAACATGATCAGGAAAGTTATCATCTTCAAAACCAGGTGGTTGTGCAACAAAAACTTCTTCTTGTAAATATCCATTAAAAAAAGGACATTTAACATCCATTTGATAAGCTTTATATGTTTATGGGATGCAAATGCAATAAGTATTCTGATAGCTTTTAACCTAGCAATAGGAGCAAAAGTCTCCTCATAATCAACTCCTTCCTCTTGATTATACCCTTGTGCTACAAGTCTGGCTTTATTTCTTACAACCTTACCATTTTCATCCAGTTTATTCCTGAATACCCATCTGGTTTCAATAACAGACTGAGTCTTCGATCTTGGAACCAAGCTCCAAACCTCGTTTCTTCAAACTCATTCAACTCATTCTGCATAGCAATGATCCAATCTGCATCTTCCAGTGCTTCCTTTGCATTTTAAGGCTCAATAAGTGATACAATGTCACTAAATGCACAAAGATTCTTTAGCTGTCCTCTTGTCTGTGTTCCAGTTGTTGGATCTGAGATAATTTTCTCTGCAGGATGATTTGATAGGTATTTGAACTTCTTCCTTGGTGTCCTGGTGTATGATCCTTCAAGGCTTTGAGATCTTGACACAATAGTGGGAGCATCATATGTTCTGTCACTTACAGTCTCAAGGCTTTGAGATATTGGCTCAGCAGGATGTTCATGGTCTTGAGATTATTCCGACTGTTCCTGCATATTAGTTTTGCTTCTTTTCTCTTTTTCACAATCATCATCTGCCACATACTTATTCAAATTGAGATCAGCAAAACTTTCACTCAAGGAATCATCATTACCTTCATCAAAAATCACCGAATGCTCTCTTCAACAATCTTAGTTCTCTTATTTAAAACTCTATAAGCCTTGCTAGTTTGAGAATAACCAAGAAATACACTTTCATCACTTCTAGAATCAAACTTACCAAGATTATCATTCCCATATTATGCACATAACAAGTACAACTAAAAGGCTTAAAATAAGAAATACTTGGCTTTCTGCCTTTGAAAACTTCATAAGGAGTTTTCTTCAAAATATGTCTAATCAAGCATATATTCAGCACATAATTAGAAATATTAACAACTTTTGCCCACAAATACTTTGGCAAATTGCTTTCAAGTAGCATAATCCTAGACATATCTTCAAGTGTCCTATTTTCCTCTCAACTACTCCATTCTTATGAGGCACTCTAGGTGCAGAAAAGTTGTGTGAGATGCCATGCTTTGTACAAAACAAATCAAAATTAAGCTGATCAAATTCTCTACCATGATCACTTCTAATAGTGCAACATGTAAGTTTTTCAAAGTTTGAAGCTCTCTACAAAGCTTTGGGAATTCAGATAATGCTTCAGAATTGTCTCTAATGAACATAACTCATGTAAATCTAGAGTAATCTTCTACCACAAAAAGCATATATCTCTTACCTTTGGGTGTCTGAACCCTCATAGGACAACACAAATCCATATGCATCAATTCTAATGGTCTGTAAGTACTTACAAAGTTCTTTGGCTTGAACGAACTCTTGGTCTTTTTAATTTCGGTACATGCCTTGAAAATCTCATCATCTTTGAACTTTAGTTTTGGTAAGCCTATTACCAAGTCTTTTGAGCTGAGCTAAATCAAAGTGTGCATGCTGATGTTGTTGGAATAGATGCCCTAGAGGCAATATAGTTTAGTATGAACTTGTGTTTGCTAGAATAATCATTGTATTATTTATTGGATATTTATTATAATGAAGTACTTAGATTTATAATTGTTTTTTTATCTTAAATATCCCTAGTCCATTATATTGATTAACAGGACGATCACTTATAGACTATATGGGGTTGGATTGATATTGAGATATCATTATCCAACACAGGGGTAGGCATTAGGGGTAATGGCATACTGGATTGACCCATCTCCGAGAAGGCTACATACAAGTTATGTGAAAGTCACAAGTGCTTCTCATGGTGACAACGGTATTGTCATCCTTAGCCATGAAGTCACCAGATCTTTAAGTTGTGGAATATTGTGATTTTTGTAACGTCAAACGCTACACCGTGATTGGGTAGCCAAAAGGCGTGTACCGGATACAATAAGAAACAAGCTTAGAGATCGTAGTAGATGTAGATAGAATTTTTCCCTCCCACATAACGGGAGAAAATATCCGCGGCCACTCGAGGGATAGTGCTTATGGAATGTCTGGCCAGACTCAGATAAATCAATATGAGATATTGATATTATCTGCACGGATAAGGCTATACCCAGGATCGAGAAACTATGGATTGGATATACGAATGTGACTTGTATTTCTCGTGTCCAATTCGGATATAGAGACAAAGGGATGAGACAATACTTGCACAAGGTTTGTCGAATGACTATTCTATTAGTTGGCTAGAATGGATATCTTGTTAGAGACCGCCCCATATTAGCAAATTGTTGCTACCAACTAGATAGAACCTATGGGGTCACACGCCCAGTAGGGTTGAACTAGATTTGATAATTAATTAATATGATTAATTAATTAGAAGGATCACTTTGCAACACCTTGCAAACTTAGTAGGACTAATTTGCAAGGAAGGGACTAATTCGATTTCATGTAGGACTAGGAAGGGCCTTTTGGTAGCTGACGAGTTTTTGGATTATATAAAGGATGCTCCAAGATTCCTTCCCACAACTAATTCTCATAAAATAACTTGATTGGGAGAGAAGGCAAGGAGAGAGCAAGACAATTCAAGGAAGGCTGAGCCACCCTTGCCCGTCCGGCCCGATACCCGTTGGCCACAAGAGGAGGCCGAAACCTCCCTCTTTGGTCTGCGTTGTGTCATTTCTTCTTCCTCTTCCTCTGGTCCAAGCTAGCACAAAGGATAAGGATGATCTAGATCTCAACTCTATGCATGGATCAACCATAGAGTACGTGACACCATTCGCGTTACAAGTCATCACAGGAGACCTCTAAGGTGTGTAGCACAATTCCTTTACCATCGTTATGATTCTCTTCTTGTGATCCTTGGAGGGTCTTGAATGGATAAATTCTTTCTTTCATTGCGTATCCATGATCAAAACCCTACAGTGGTATCAGAGCCACATGTCGTAGAATATAAACGTGGCTTATGTGTTAATTTTATGTCCTTTACACCCATAATTGTGATATTATTGCGTTAAAATGGACAAATTAAGCATAAATATGCATGTTGAATGTGATTCAACCAAACAAGATCTAGTTTGTGCATAGGATGCGTGAATTAGTGAGTTTGAGAAATTTTAGGATCTTAGATCTAGGGTTTTGGGCACCAATTTAGAAACTAGTTCTAATTTGGAAACTTTTGAACTTGTGGAGAAAGGAAGGAGTTGTTTTGTAAACAACTCAAGAGGAACAACCACAAGAGGGACCGCCCTCCCTTCCTTGCCGGCCAAGCCATCTAGGCCGAGGGCCAAGGCGGTCGGCCAACCCCACGCCTTCGGCCGGCCGGCCTAGGCTCGGCCCGAGGCAGCTCCAAGGTTTTCCGGTCACTAGTTCTTTGGGCCTCTTAGACTGTTTTGACCCTAGTGATCCTAAAATCAATTAAAATTGATCAAGAACATTAAAATTGGATTTTAACTATTTATGTGCAAATAGCATGGTGATTGGATATGGACTTAGGATGTGGTTTGGTGTGATTGTTTAATATTTGTGGTTTGTTTTACGGCCTGCGAGCTCATTGATTAATGTAATAGTTAAGTAGGGTTTATGGCTTGCGAGCCGATCTTTTTCTTAACTTGTGGGATTTATTTTATTTAGTACTAGATATAATAGATTGTTAGCCAAGATTGGAGAAAAGGATCCCAAAGATAAAGGAACCACAAAAGGTGGAGCATGGATCATTCCACAAGACTATGAAGGATGGACCAAAAGATGGAGGCGCATGGAGATGTGTTTGCTAATTTGGGGTTCATAGATATTCCCATTGGCTTGGGAATATCTTAGTCTAGGAGGCCATATCCACGTCACGTTTTATTTATTTTTGTGGTTATTTAATTTTGTGTCTTATTATTTTGTGATTGATGTATAGTTGATGCATGCAATTAGGGTAATAAGATAATTAACAAACCGGATATATTATTTGGAGTTTTGCCCAAACTCTAAATAGATAGATCAGTTGATATGGATCAACAAAACAATTAAATTAATTTTTTTTTTAATTTTTCTTCTCGTTATTTAAACACTCATCATCATCATGATTTATCAAGCTCGTGCATGCCAAAGCAAGAAGACTTGGTTCATAATGATGTGATGCGATGACACAATCAAGTAATGTGCAATTGCTTAAATAAGATGTTGGACACAACTAGGTTATTAATATGATTAAAACCTAGAGGCAATCAATTGAGATTATCCATACGGATGGATAAATAAGGAGTTATTTGCCCAATTGAACCAAGAGTTGCATAGCATGCAATTGGTATTGTTCCTACTTAAAGTAGTCAAATTTTGGGTGACTTGCGAAAGCAAGCTAAAAAGGAGATGAAACGTGGATCTTGGCCCGCTAGAAAATATAATGATATTTTCCGCATTTATATCTTGAGGGTTATTAATCCGTAGAAAAATAGTGGGAGCTATGTTTAATAATCTAGCCATTATTAAATATAGTCAAAAGTTCACTAATACTAAAACTTGTGTATTTTCCTTTTGTAGAATTCCAAATGGCAAACAACTCATCGAGTTCACAACATTCCCTACGTTCTATCCTTGAGAAGGACAAGCTTTCTGGAACCAACTTTCTAGACTGGTATAGGAACTTGAGAATTGTTCTCAAGCAAGTACAGAAACTGTACGCTCTAGAGGAGCAAGTTCCTGCCACTCCAGCAAATAATACTGATGCAGCCCTAAAGAAGAATGAGAAGCGTGTTGATGTTGCTAATGATGCGGCCTGCCTCATGCTATGCACCATGTCCTGTGAGCTTCAGAAACAATATGAGAACATGAATGCAGTCGATACGATCGAACACTTGAAGCAGATCTTTCAAGAGCAGGCAAGGGTTGAGAGGTATGAAGTTTCCTAGGCATTGTTCAAATTTCATCTGGCTGAAAGAAAACCTGTGGGACCTCATGTACTCCGTATGATCGGATACTTGGAGAATCTCGCACGCATAGGGTTCCCGGTCGGCCAAGAGTTGGCCACCGATCTCGTGTTGCAATCGTTGCCTGAGAGTTATGGACAGTTCATCATGAACTATAACATGAACGAGATCGTGAAACCACTTCCAGATTTACTCAACATGTTGAGGGCGGCTGAACAAAGTATCAACAAGGATAAGGGCAAGGCCATTATGATGGTGCAGAAAAGAAAGGGCAAAAGGTTTGCCTCATCCTTCAAGGGAAAAGGCAAAGCAGTTGCCAAGTCCAAGGAACCTGCCCTTAAGCCTGTTGGTGGCGTTACCAAAGGCATGACTAAAGGAGAGTGTCACTAATGCAGTCAGCCTGGACACTAGAGGAGGAACTGCCCAAAATATCTGGAGGACAAGAGGCTTCGAATAGTGATTCCACCACAACCACGAGGTATTTTTGGTGTAGATGTCAACTTAACTATCTCTACATCATGGGTGTTGGATACTGGATGTGGATCTCACATTTTTCGAAATGTGCAGGATCTAAAGAGAAGTAGAAGATTGGCTAAAGGGGAGCTAGACCTGCGCGTTGGGAATGGAGCGAAGGTTGCTGCATTGGTCGTAGGAGTGTACGAACTGTCTCTCCCTTCATGATTAGTTTTAGAATTAAATAATTGCTATTTTGTGCCTCCTATGAGCAGAAACAATATTTCTATTTCTTGTCTGGAAAAGGAAGGTTTTATTATTTCAATAAAGGACAATTGTCGTTTCATTTATTTTAATAATATTCACTATTGTAGTGCACAATTATTTAATGGACTGTACGGCCTTGATCTAACAATCCTGTCTACAACATTAATTCTAAGAGGATTAAAATGAATGATTTAAATCACGCTTACTTATGGCACTGTCGTTTAGGCCACATAAACGAGAAACGTGTATCTAGACTCCATAAGGATGGATTTCTAGACTCATTTGATTTTGAATCATATGAGACATGTGAGGCTTGTTTGTTGAGAAAAATGACAAATTAGCGTTTCAATAAGAAAGGTGAGAGGACTAGTGAGCAACTGGCACTCGTGCATACTGATGTATGTGAGCCATTTTCCACGCGTGCCAAGGGTGGTTACGTCTACTTCATCACATTTACTAATGATTTCAGTAGATATGGATTTGTATACCTTATGAAAACCAAATCCGAATCCTTTGAAAAGTTCAAAGAATTCAAGAGTGAAGTAGAGAAGCAAATTGGCAAAAGTATCAAGGCTCTATGATCGGATCGTGGAGGAGAATACTTGAGCCAAAAGTTTGACGACTATCTTAGAGAGTGTGGGATCGTGTCCCAACTCACTCCACCCAGAACGCCACAGTGGAATGGCGTGTCCGAGAGGAGGAATCAAACCCTATTGGATATGGTACGATCTATGATGTGTCAAACCGATCTTCCATTATCACTTTGTGGATATGCTCTATTGAGTGTAACTTTCACCATTAACCGTGTTCCATCTAAATCAGTTATGAAGACACTACATGAGATATGGAGTGGGAGGCATTCTACACTGTCTTTCATAAAGATTTGGGGCTGCGATGTCCATGTAAAGCGTTTAGAATCAGAAAAGCTAGGGCCCAAGTCGGATATGTGCAAGTTTTTGGGGTACCCTAAGGAAACTAAGGGCTACTATTTCTACAATCCAAATGAGAACAAAGTGTTTGTTGCTCGGTCTGGTGTGTTTCTAGAAAGAGAGTTTGTCTCTAAATAAGAAATTGGGAGGACTATATAACTTGAAGAATTTCAAGAACCACAAAGAAATGATCCTTCTATGGAACATGAGCAGGAACCAAAAGTTGTTGTGGAGCAAACTGTTCAAGTAGAACAAGAGCTTCGTAGATCTAGTAGAGTGCGCCACGAGCCAGAGAGATATGGACTTCTCGTGACTGAGTCTGGTGACGCGCTGCTCATAGAAGATGAGCCTACTACCTATGAAGAGGCCATGAAAGGGTCGGACTCTCAGAAGTGGCTTGAAGCCATGAGATCCGAGATGGAATCCATGTATGCCAACAAACTGTGGACTTTAGTGGAACCACCTGAAGGGGCGCGGCCCATAGGGTGCAAGTGGGTGGTCAAGAAGAAGATCGACATGGATGGTAATGTGATTACCTATAAAGGCCGATTGGTCGCTAAAGTATTAAGACAGATTCATGGTATAGACTATGATGAAACTATTTCACCAGTCGCTATGACCAAATCCATCCGAATCCTACTTGCTATTGCAGCTTACTACGACTATGAGATTTGGCAGATGGATGTCAAAACAACATTCCTGTATGGGAATCTCCTCGAGGACGTGTATATGATATAGCATGAGGGTTTTGAAGATCCAGAGAAGGCCAAAAAATTCTGTAAGTTGCAACGATCCATTTATAGGTTGAAGCAAGCTTCTAGGAGTTGGAATATACGTTTTGATGAAATGGTCAAAGAGTTTGGCTTAATCAGGAACAAAGATGAGTCCTGTGTCTACAAGAAGGTGAGTGCGAGTTCTGTTGCTGTTCTGGTCTTGTATGTGGATGACATACTACTCACTGGAAACGACATTCCTATGTTGCTATATGTTAAAGAATGGCTATGAAAGCGTTTCTCAATGAAGGACTTAGGGGAAGCATCCTATATATTCGGTATCAAGATCTATAGAAATAGATCTAGGAGGCTGCTAGGCCTAAGTCAGAATACATATATAGACAAGGTGATGAAGCGGTTCAACATGCAAGATTCCAAGAAGGGATACTTGCCCATGTTGCATGGAGTCAACCTTTCGAAGGCTGATTGTCCATCCAATGAGATTGAGAAGGAACGCATGAGTAGGATACCCTATTCCTTGGCCATAGGATCCATCATGTATGCCATGTTATGTACTATACCATATGTGTCATATGCCTTGAGTATGACAAGAATATTTCAGTCTAATCTAGGTGAGAGTCACTGGATTGCAGTCAAGACCATCCTTAAGTACTTGAGAAGAACTAAGGATGAGTTCTTGATATTTGGAGGTGAGGAAGAGCTGCATGTAAGGGGTTACACGGATGCAAGCTTCCAAACTGACAGAGATAATTTCAGATCGAAGTCGGGGTTTGTGTTTTGCCTGAATGGAGCAGCGGTGAGGTGGAAGTGTTCCAAATAAGAGACGGTGGCTGATTGTACAACTGAGGCTGAGTACATTGCTGCGAATGGCGCAGCAAAGGAGGCTGTTTGGATTAGGAAGTTCATCACTCAGCTTGGTGTGGTTCCTAGCATTGTGGATCCAATAGAGTCGTATTGTGACAACACTGGGGCGATCGTACAATCAAAGGAACCAAGGTTACAGCAGAAACCCAAGCACGTACTCAGGAAATTCCATCTGATTCGAGATATTATCTATAGAGGGGATGTTCGGATATGCAAGATTCCTACAGATGAGATTCTGTCAGATCCACTTACAAAGCCTCTTGTTCAGCGCAAGAATGAAGGTAACACTAGGAGCATTGGCATACGAGATGCACCAGATTGGCTCTAGTGTAAGTGGGAGACTGTTGGAATAGATTCCCTAGAGGCAATTTAGTTTAGTATGAACTTGTTTTGGATAGAATAATCATTGTATTATTTATTGGATATTTAGATTTAAAATTGTGTTGTTTATCTTAAATATCCCTAGTCCATTATATTGATTAACAGAACGATCACTTATAGACTAGTATGGGGTTGGATTGATATGGAGATATCATGATCCAACACGTGGGTATGCATTAGGGGTAATGGCATACTGGATTGAACCATCTCCGAGAAGGCTACATACAAGTTATGTGAAAGTCACAAGTGCTTCTCGCGGTGACAACGGTATTGCCATCCTTAGCCTTGAAGTCACTAGATCATCAAGTTGTGGAATATTGTGATTTTTTTTAGCGTCAAACGCTACACCGTAATTGGGTGGCCATAAAAGCGTGTACCAGATACAATAAGAAGAAAGCTTAGAGATCACAGTAGAAGTAGGTAAAATTTGTCCCTCCCACATAACAGGAGCTAATATCCGCGGCCACTTGAGGGATAGTGCTTATTGAATGTCTTGCCAGACTCAGATAAATCAATATGGGATATTGATGTTATCTGCACGGATAAGGCTATTACCAGGATCGAGAAACTACGGATTGGATATACGAGTGTGACTTGTATGTCTCGTGTCCAATCGAAATATAGAGAAAAAGGGATGAGACAATACTTGCACAAATGTTTGTCGAATGACTATTCTATTAGTTGTCGAGAATGGATGTCTCAATAGAGACCGCTCCATAATAGAAAATTGTTGCTAGCAACTAGATAGAACCTATGAGGTCACACGCCCAATAGGGCTGAACTAGATTTTGGAATTAATTAATATGATTAATTAATTAGAAGGATTACTTTGCAACACCTTGCAAACTTAGTAGGACTAATTGGCAAGGAAGGGACTAATCCGAATTCATGTAGGATTAGGAAGGCCTTTAGGTAGTTGACAAAGAGTTTTTGGACTATATAAACAATGCTCCTAGCTTCCTTCCCACAACTAATGCTCATAACATAGCTTGAGTGCGAGAGAAGGCAAGGAGAGAGCAAGACAAGACAAGGAAGGTCGAGCAACCCTTGTCCGTCAGCCCCATACCTGTCGGCCACAAGAAGAGGCCGAAAACTCCCTCTTTGATCTCCATTGCGTGATTTCTTCTTCCTCTTCCTCCGGTCCAAGATAGCACAAAGTAGAAGGAAGATCTAGATATCAAATCTAGGCATGGATCAACCATAGAGGACGTGACACCGTTTGCGTTACAAGTCATCACAGGAGACCTCTAAGGTGTGTAGCACAATTCCCTTACCATCGTTATGATTCTCTGCATGTGATCATTAGAGGGTCTTGAATGGATAAATTCTTTCTTCTGCTGCGTATCCATGATCAAAACCCCACAGATGTGCCCCAAATTTCAATGCCAAAGCTTTCAGTCCTCCTTCATTGAGGCACTTAAGACCATTCCCTGCAACTTTTTTAGCACTAAAAGCATAGAAATTATGTGACCTAGGATCAGTGAGTATGCAATTTCCTGATTTCTCATCTTGGACCACACATTTCTCCTTGTTAAAAACCACTATGTTACCTCTATCACATAATTGAGATATGCTAAGAAAATTATATTTCAAACCATCTACTAAATAACATCAGTAATTGTACTTGAATAACCATTACCATTGCTTCCAATACCAATTATATTGCATTTTTATTTGTCAGCAAATGTAATTGTTCCTCCTGAATTCTATTTAAGATCAGTGAATAAAGATTTCTTTCCACCCATATGCTTGGAACATCCACTGTCCAAGAACCATTTATGATCCTTCAAAATTTGGTGACATCCTGCAAAATTCAATCAATGCATGAACAGGCTACTAGAACAAGTGTAGAATTTTGATTCATACCAGAATCAACCATGTTACGTGGTCTGACTCCTTTTGGAACCCAAATATATCTAACTTGTTCCTTAAGCTGATAAGGATAGGTGTTCCTCATTATGGGAGGTTTTGTCCTTCTAAAGAGGCACGTTAACTTAATATGTCCAATTTTTCCACGGTAATTACATTTTAGAGAATGTCTGCAAACTGATTTTACAAATGTGGTTTGGTTCTTTTTTGGAAAATTTGGATTGTAACCAATTCCACTTTCGTAAACAGAATCCATACTTCCTCCAAGTATGAGATTGAGCTTGTGTTCTGAGCCAGCAAAGGTGGATAAAATTTCTTAGATTCTTGAAGCTCCTTAGTCAATGAAGTTTTCTGTTGCTCTAAGTCATCTGAATGATTCTTTAGATAAACATACTTATCAATTAAAAGAGAGTTATGATCAACAACTTCCTTGACTTGTACCTTCAAAGCTTTGAACCTACTGTCTAAGCCTTTGAAGTCACTGTCAATTTTTAACTTAGTAGCTTCAAGAGTCTTTTTTAGAAAAATCAAGTCTAAGTTTTCTTTTGCTTTCTCATGAACCTTCACCTTTAAAGAGTAAATCTCATTTCTATAGCCTTCCTCATTCAAAAGCATACACTTGAGGATTTCAGGCAAAACAGTAGAAGGAATAGACAGAAGAATTTTTACCATTTCTTCAATATGTTTGTCTAAGGCCTTTTCATCATCATGCTCAGCCATCAGACAAAGATTTTCCTGTTCTTCATCATAATCTCCGTCTGTTGAAGTTTCTGAATTACTCCATGAAGAAACCATTTCTTTCTTTCTTCTATTGTCATTTTCCTTTTTAGGAAATTGGCTCCTCTTCTTCTTTTGTGGACAATCTCTTACCAAATGATCTGCGTCTCCACATTCAAAGAAATTCATTACTTTAGATTTATAATAATGTGAAGAAGATTTACCTCTCTGAGCCTTGCTACTAGAGGATCTGGATTTGTCCTTGTTGTAATCCTTGTTTCCAAAGGTTTTTTTTCTTCTTCAAGATTCTGGCCAAGGCTTTGGAAATTAAGGCTATAGCATCTTCATCATCATCATCATCATCATCATGTTCAAGGATTTGAGATTTTTCTTTATCTTTTGCCTTGAGTGCCAGGTTCTTGATGTTGTCACTCATGTCAACATCCACTTCCTTCATTGAAATCTCATGAGTGAGTAGTTTGCCTTTCAGATCATCCAGCTCTTAGATACTCAAATCTTGTGCTTCCTCAATAGCAGTTGTATTTGGTTTCCACTTGGCTTTAGGCAAACTCCTTAGGATCTTTCTGACTTTTTCTTCATTTGAGAAAGATTTTCCCAAGGATTCGAAATTGTTCACAATGTCTGTAAGCCTCTTGAACATGTCCTTGATGGATTCATCAGAATTCATCTAGAATAGTTCAAACTGCCTTAGAAGAATATTTATTTTAGTCTGATTGACTTGACATGTTCCTTCATAAGTTACAGTCAATTTGTCCCAGATCTCCTTTGCACTCTTGCAGTTTGATATTCTGGTGAACTCATCTGCACTAAGAGCACAATTTAATAAGTTCAAAGTTTTGTAATTCTTTGATACCTTTTCCAGTTCAGTAGCTGAGATATCTTTTTCTTGTTTGACAGTCGTGACTCCATCTGAGGAAGTATAGAAAGTATTGGGACCATTAACAACAATTGACCACAGCTCCATATCGTGATCTATGATTAAAATTTTCATAAATGCCTTCCAATGCACAAAATTATCACCACAGAACAATGGAGGTCTGTTGGCTGCTCCACCCTGTGAGAATCCTCCATCACATACATTACTCATAGTCACAAGATTGTTACATCTTTAAGCAGTGACCCAAGCTCTGATACCAATTGAAAGTTTGTAATGTAAGTAAAAAACATGATCAAATACTCTAGAAGGGAGGGGGGAATGAATAGAGTATGGAAATTTTTGCTCATAACTGGCCTTTTAAAACTTTAAGTCAATGCATAGTTGAAATCTCAAAGCTTTGAAAAAGATTTGAGAAGCTAGAGATATAATTGCAACTCATAGAAGTTTCAAAGCTTTGAGATTGGAGAACCTAGAAAGCTTTGGACCTGTCTGTTTTGAATTAAATGTGAGCAGTAATGAAAAGCAATAAAGCAAATGGCAAGAACACAAGGATTTTTACAGAGTTCAGTCACAATTGGACCTAGTCTCTTCCTGAGGGATCTGATCCCTCCACGATTTCAACACACTTCTTATTAATCACCCAGATTTAGCCCAAGATCTCAAGCCTAAGTGAGCTACCTTACACTTATACAGCTTGTGGTTCCAAACCTATCTAGTTAACAGCTACAACCTGTTGAAACAATAAGAACCTCTTGTTATTCACTTGAACAACTAAACTACTAAGTTTGTGAGGTTGAGAAAATGAAAATGAATAATACAATTCAGTCCAAGTAAAAGAACTCCGAAAAAGATAAGTTGATGAAGCTTGGAAGAGTTCTTCAGATTTTATGAATGATCTTCAGTTCCTGCAGTTGTTGATTGCCCTGATTGTTTAGAGATTTTCTTTATCTTGATTTCCCTCGTATGAAGAAATCTCCAACCTATTCTGGATCATCCTTTATCAGTCTCTATTTATTTGAAATTCAAACTCCAGCTATTTGTCAACAACTTGCAACAACTTGAGAATTTTTAGGAACTGTATTCCTACAAATCCTCTCCCCTGAGATGCTTCTTTCAACAGCTATGTTTGAATAGCTTTTGAATTTTTTTATGGACGTTTGAACGACCAACAGTTTTGCAAAATCTCAACAACAAAGATCAAACAATGATCAGACAGAATAGCCACACAAGATCTGATATGTTAGACAGGTTGTTCTTGCAAAAACTCTTGCTGATTTTTCCTTAGATAAAATCCAATATAAATAGGCACAAGTGAATATGATTGTAAGACAAGACAAATAAAATAATAAGAAGTTAGTTTAACTCCCAATCCAATCTTGAATCCATCAAACCAATCCTACATACAGAAAACAGTTGAGCAATTTTGAGCATAAAGCAATCTCAAAGCTTTGGAGCTTTGACTACATCTCAAAGCTTTGGAGCTTTGATCATCAGTCCATTCAATGAATCCATCAATATTCAAAACTAATTCATTCATTAAAATTAGCGTAAAGATATTTGTTAAAGGAAATAATAAGTGATTGAATCATCATTCAATCCAATCCTCAGGCCTGCAAACACAGAAACTATTCTAGACAGTTAACACAAGAAAACAGTATCTCAAAGCTTTGAAGCTTTAAGACTTATAACAGTTCTGATCCTTTCGGCTTTCATCATCAAAGATCAATATCCCCCTGAGTTTGTAGACATATTCAAGCTCAAGAGCTTGAACTATCATGCAACTTTTTTTAGTTGCCCAACACGTCCACCTCAAAATCAAAACCCAGTAGCTTGCTTATCCAATGTTGTTGAGGCGATGTCGTAATGCGTTGTTCTAACAAAAACTTCATGCTGTAGTGATCAATACGAATAAGAAAGCGACGTCCCCATAAATATGTCCTCCAGTGTTGCACTTCCTTTGCCAGCCCAAACAATTCTCGTTCATATGCTGCCATCTTGTGATGTCTTGTAGGAATTTGTTTGCTAAAAAATGTAATGGGATTGCTGTTTTGTTGAAGGACTGCACCAATGCCCTCACTTGACGCATCACATTCAACCATAAATTGTTGATCGAAATTCGGTAATTTCAAAACAGGAGCCGAGTCAAGTGCATGCTTAAAGTGAGAAAATGAAATCATGGCTGCCTCGTGCCATTGAAAAGAATTCTCTACAATAAGCTTGTCAGTGGGGCTGCCAACTAACTATAATCATTAATGAATTTTTGATAGTAACCTGTTAGCCCAAAAAATCCTCGCAACGCAATGATTGATTGGGGCAGTGGCCAATCTGTAATTTTCATAATATTTCTCTTTTCAAAGTTCACAAATTATGCTGATATGACATGGCCAAGGTATGACACTTCAGCTTCGGCAAAAGCGCACTTAGATTTCTTCAAATAAAGTTAATAGGAACATAAAAAGTCAAATGTTATGCGCAAATGCAACATGTGCTCTTCCAAAGTGTGACTATAAATCATGGTATCACCAAAAAAACCAAAATAAATTTACGCAAATGGGCTGCAAATACCTCATTCATAAGGACCTGTAAAGTGGAAGGAGCGTTGGACTACCCGAATGGCATGACAAGGAATTCGAAGTGTACATGATGGGTTTGAAAGGCCGTCTTCTCCACATCAGGTGCATTCATTCGTACTTGGTGATAGCCGGATCGTAAGTCCAACTTGGTGAAGAACCGGGACACGTACATTTCATCAAGCAACTCATCTACTACCAGGATAGGAAATTTATCTTTCACTGTCTTCGCATAATTAGTTCTCTATAATATACCCAAAAATGCCATGACCCGTTCTGTTTCTTAACCAATAGGACTGGAGATGAGAAGGGGGATCTACTTGGATTTATGATCCATTGTTGCAACATTTCAGTACATTGCTTCACTATCTCATCTTTTTGGAGGTGCGGGTAGCGGTATGGCCTCACTACTACGGGACCTAATCCGGGTTGAAGAAATATTCTGTGATCACAGTGGCCAATCGGTGGTAGACCAGTTGGTACTTGAAATAAATCTGCAAACTGTGAAATTATTTGCTCAAGCTGGGTATTGCGGGAATCCATCTGCGGGAGCGAATGAAGGTGGTATTGGTCTGAACTTTGGAGACCATGGAGGAAAATTCTTCCTCTTTCGCCATCAAAGTTCATAGTAAGAGGCGAAATCCCAAAGTATAGGTCCCAATTCTTGGAGCCATTGAATTCCAAGCACCGAATTAAATTTGGCTGATGGAAGAACAAACAAATCTGTAGAAAAATTATAGTTATCAATTGAAAATGGAACTTTTCAGCAGCGACCGCTACAGCGCACATTCTCCCTATTTTCCACCGACATTGTACTACCCGTGTTTGGTTGGACTTGAATCTCAAGGTAGTTGGCCGCCGTTAAACTGATAAAATTATGAGTACTCCTAGAATCAACTAATCAACGTAGTGGTAAGTTTCGTATAATAGCCTTGACCTGCATTGTAGTTTCCCCCTTTTATCATGTTACAGAGTGAAGAGATATTTCTGGTTCCACCTCAGGCTCAAGTGTCGGTTCCTCTGATAACTCCGTTTTCGGAGTTATTTTATGCCTTTTATTTCTACGTTTTGCGTGCTTATAATGGAGAATTTGTCGTCTTTTGAGTAAATTGAGCGTAAATGTGATGATGTGAGTTCATATGCATTACTTGTTAAATCCGGGCGTTTCTTTAGATTTTTGAGCTTTTATTGTGATATGATCGCGGGTTGTGTTTTCGTGTTGTGATTCGCAGGAAAACAGGGCTTGGAGGATCGTGCGGGATATGGAAGCGAACTTCGGAAACAAGGAACTCGAAGACAAGTCAAAAAGGAAGGAGAAAGTCAAAGGAAAGCAAAGGAAAGTCAAAGGAAGAAAGGAAACCAAAGGAAAGTCAAAGGAAGGAAGAGAAAAGTCAACAAAAAGAGGGCTGGAACAGAAGTCTTCGTGCGAAGACATTTGTCTTCGTGCGAAGACAAAACACTTAGCCAAAATCCAGCTCGGCCAAATTCTCTTCTTATACAAGCTTGCAGTATCTCTTTGAGAAGACCTTCGCACGAAGGGCAGAAGTCTTCATACGAAGACTCTTCGTGCGAAGACAACTGTCTTCGTGCGAAGAGATCGCTGGACAGTGCAGTTTTTTGGGGCTTTTTCGTATTTTATCCAAACTTTGTAATATAATTATGGGAACGTATTTAAGCCTTTTAGGTCGACTTTTTCAGTAGTTTTTGACATTAGAGACATCTTTTGGAGATCAAGAAGCCTTTGGGAGAGCTTAGGAGCTTTGGATCATTCGTTTGAATTCTAAACTCTCGTCTTTTCTTGATTTTTATGTTTAAACTCAATATTCTTGTCGTTTTGAGTATGAATATGAGTAGCTAAACACTTTTTGCTGGGAATTCTCGTTTGGTGTAGCTATGGTTTGATCTAAAGTTGATGTTTTGATGATTGTAAAGCATGCTCTAGCTTAATCTCATGTGTTTATTCACTATTATGGATTATTTACGTTCTTTATTATATTATCTTTGCGAGTAGCTAACGTAGAGATAAATTCAATTAGTTTTCACGCGGTAACTCCGTGAGAATTAGTCGGTAAATTGAATAATCCACCTAGTCGTATCAATGTTTGGTAACTCGACATCGTTAACTAGGATCGTTAAAGTAGAAACATGGTTTTAATGCATACTTGAAGCTAAATTAGACTTGGTAACTCGGTTTAGTTTAATTTAAAGTATAGTGAACTTGCTTGGTAACTCGGTAAGTTTAATATAGCTTGATTAATAGTGAATAACACGTGGTTGTTTTACAAATCAAAATATAAATTTAGATCGACCTAGTGAACCTAGAGAATTCCCGGTATTTTTCTCTTATTTGATAAAAACCCAAAATTCATTCTTTATTAATCGTGAACTATTTCACTTGGTTAATTGAGAACTTTGCGTTTATTTTATTAGGATTAGATAAAAACACAACTTGCGACTTGCCCACATAAGGTTTAGAATAGTAATTAATTTGCACAAAGTCCCTTGGGTTCGACAACCCGGATTTCCGGTTTATTACTACACACGACAGCTGTGCACTTGCAGTTGGAGCGTGTCAAGTTTTTGGCGCCGTTGCCGGGGACTTCGGCTAAATTATTTATAATTCCTAGCCTTAGGGATTTTAATTTATTGTTTATATCCGTTACTCACCTACGTTTTGCGTATTTCGCGATTTCAGGTTGATTTACACGGTGCATGACCCGTTCTCGAGACGAGCCTTTGTATCCAACGTTTGAAGACCCGGAATCCTTATTAAAAGCACAGCGTAGAGACAAGAGGAATTCAAGCTCAGTAGTTATGGATGAAGAGACGAGAGCTGAGTTTGAGAGAATCCGCAAAGGTATGCAAGATGCGGAAGCAGCTAGAGCTGCAGCTGTAGAGGAGGCTGCAAACAGAGCCGCGGAAGCTGAGGAGGTGAGAGCTCAAATGGCTGAGATGCAGGCAAGGATGGATCGAATGGCTCCCACAAATCCACAACCACGTCATGGTGTGGGGGCACAAGTGGCGAACATCGGTGGGAACAATAATGGGAATAATGGGGAGAACAACAGGCAGAACAATGCTGAGAATGAAGAACGCCCTATGGTGGATTATTTCTGAACTACTCCAGCATGTTATCAGCCTACCATTGTCAGGCCTCAAATCAATGCCCAACACTTCGAGTTGCGCCAACATATGATCAATATGGTTCGTGATGAGTGCGCATTCAACGGAGCTCCAGGAGATGATCCCAATCACCATCTGCTGGTATTTGAGCAAATCACATCAACCCTGCACGATCAACGAGTTCCAGATGAAACAGTTAAGCTATTACTATTTCCATTCTCCTTATCTGGAAAAGCCAAGAAGTGGCTTATGGAGCTGCCAGCTGGTAGCATAGTGACATGGGCGGATTGTTGTCATGAGTTTCTGAGGAAGTATTTGCCACCATCTAGAGTCGCTCAGCAGATGGCTGAGATTGCAAAATTCACTCAGGATGAAGACAGCTCGTTGGGAGATGCGTGGAGGAAGTTCAGCCAAATTCTCCGTAGATGTCCGAATCATGGAGAGCCATGGCACAAGCTCTTCCATTATTTCTACACTGCGTTAGACAAGGAGACAGCTGACCAGTTAGATATGCTAGCTGGAGGTAATTTTATGGGACTTGGAGCACAGCGAGCTCAAGATCTGCTGAACAACGCGTCAAAGAGAGAGACTACACGATCTGAAACGCGTAGGTACTCCAAACCGGGGGATACATCCTTAGTCAACAAGATTGAATCAATGGAACAAAAGCTGGAATCCATGACCTCAGCATTTCACGGTATGCATCCTCCAACACAAAAGCCCATGGGTGAATTACTAGCAGACGAAAGCCAGGGATATGATAATAGTGTTGAAGATGTGAATTTTATGCGACAGCAGCAATGGCCCAACACCTATCATCCCAACAATCGTAATCATCCCAACTTCAGCTATGCCAATCCGAACAGTGGCTTATATGCACCCGGTCAGAGACCCAATGTTCCATACCAAGCGCAAAGGCAAGTTCCACAACAGCAGGCTCCACAGAAAGAAGATCAAGAGATGAATGCTCTATTGAGAAAGCTCCTAGCTAATCAAGACAGGATGGAGAGCACGATTGTCTCAATACAAGCCACAATGAAAAGCCATGAGACTCAGATTGGGCAGATCGCTAATCAAAATATCAAGCTTCCACCAGGTATGCTTCCAGCTAATACCATCACTCCTAATGAGCAGCTAAATGCCATCACAACTCGCAGTGGCATCACTACTGAAGACCCCCCATATCCTAGCCACGCGCGAGCTGAGGCGACTAAGGCCACTGAGAAAGCCTTGGATGAAGAGATTCCCGTGCCTACCGTGAATCCCCAATCAAAGGACACGGTGAGGAAGTCGGATGAGAAGCAGAAGCCAAGGGAGGAATACAGTGTGCGAGTGCCATACCCGCAAAGATTGAAGAGTCAAGAGGATGCCAAGCATTTCAAGAAGTTTGTGGATATCTTCAGGAAACTGCACATTAATATACCTTTTGCAGAGGCCATCTCACAAATGCTGAAATATGCCAAATTTCTCAAGGACCTCCTTTCTAATCGGAGGCGCATGGATGACTTTGAAACCGTAACTCTGAATGAGGAGTGTAGCGCAGTTGTGCAAAAGGCGTTACCAAAGAAGATGAAAGATCCGGGCGGTTTCATCATTCCTGTTACATTGGGAGACGCATTTCATGGGAGGGCATTATGTGACCTTGGTGCAAGTATTAATTTGATGCCCACGTCAGTTTTTGAGCAACTTGGTGTGGGAGATCCTAAGCCTACCAGGATGTGCTTGCAGATGGCTGATCGCACAATAAAACGCCCCAGGGGTGTTTTGGAGGATGTATTAGTGAGAGTTGAAGGACTCATCTTCCCAGCGGATTTTGTGATCTTAGACATGGAGGCCGACGAGGATGTTCCTCTTATTTTGGGCCGTCCATTCCTGGCCACTGGGAGAACTATCATTGATGTGGCCAATGGGGAGTTGACTATGCAGATCAACGATGAGAAGGTAGCCTTCAATGTATTTGAGGCTATGAAGTTTCCCGCATACGCGGTGAGCGAGCAGTGCTTTGGGGTGGAGGCATACACGCTGGACGAGGAGGACGATACTTTGTTGGAGCAACTCTATGAGGAGCTTGCTCTATTTGATTCCAGCGAGAAAGAACAAGCTTTAGATGTTCACTGGCACCCACCATTACCCCTCTTTAATGAGGGAAGCAGGAAGATTCTTACTCCTTCTCTTATTACTGCTCCTGTTTTAGAATTAAAGCCTTTACCTGTTCATTTGAAATATTTATACTTGGGATCTAATGATAATTTACCTGTGATTGTATCTGCATGTTTGGACAGGGAACAGGAGGAGCAGCTTCTCAAGGTACTACAGAAGAGGAAAGCAGTAATGGGATGGACCATAGCAGATATTAATGGGATCAGCCCCACAGTTTGCCAGCATAAGATCAGGCTCATGGAAGACAAGAAGCCGGTAGTTCAATTTCAGCGCCGCCTCAACCCTCACATGCAGGAGGTGGTGAAGAAAGAGGTGCTTAAATGGTTGGAAGCAGGTATCATCTATCCGATTTCCGACAGCACGTGGACGAGCCCGGTACAATGTGTCCCCAAGAAAGGAGGTATAACTGTGGTGGAAGGGGAAAAAGGTGATCAAATTGCCACCCGTACCGTTACTGGGTGGAGAGTTTGCATGGACTACCGCAAACTCAATGATGCCACTTTGAAAGATCATTTTCCCCTTCCATTTGTAGACCAGATGCTTGATAGGCTGGCTCACCATTCACACTATTGCTTTTTGGATGGATATTCTGGGTATAATCAGATAGTGATTGAGCCAGCTGACCAGGAGAAGACGACATTTACTTGTCCATATGGGACTTTTGCATTCAAACGCATGCCCTTTGGGCTATGCAATGCCCCAGCTACGTTTCAGAGGTGTATGATGTCTATCTTCTCAGACATGATGGAGCAAAATTTTGAAGTCTTCATGGATGATTTTTCGCTTTATGGTGATGGGTTCGAAGACTGTCTCCAGCAGCTAGCTCGGGTACTGGACAGATGTATTGACACCAACCTAGTGCTCAACTGGGAGAAGTGCCATTTCATGGTGACCGAGGGAATAGTATTGGGGCACAAGATTTCCAGTAAAGGGTTAGAGGTAGACCGGGCGAAGATTGAGGTGATTGAGAAGCTTCCTTACACTACGTCTGTCAAAGGGGTACGGAGTTTCTTGGGACATGCAGGTTTCTATCGGCGCTTCATTAAGGATTTTTCGAAAATCACAAAGCCTTTATCTGGTTTGCTTGAGAAAGATGCCGTGTTTGATTTCAATGAAGACTGCAAGACAGCTTTTGATTTGATCAAGAAAAAGCTGATTAGTTCTCCCATCATAGCTACCCCAGACTGGACCTTACCGTTCGAACTTATGTGTGATGCCAGCGATTACGCAGTGGGAGCAGTGCTGGGACAGCGGAAAGACAAGGTTGCTCATGTAATTTACTATGCTAGTCGTACTCTTAATACTGCGCAGGTTAATTATGCCACCACGGAGAAAGAGATGTTAGCAATTATCTTCGCATTGGACAAGTTTCGTCCATACCTTGTGGGTTCTCAGGTTACTATTTTCACGGACCATGCAGCCCTCAAATATCTTCTTGCTAAGAAGGATGCGAAGCCTAGATTGATCCGATGGGTGTTGCTAATGCAAGAGTTTGACATAGTGATAAAGGACAAAAAGGGTGTAGAGAACGTTGTTGCAGACCATTTGTCACGACTGGATAACGAAAAACAAGAAGATGTGCCAATTAGAGAAGATTTTCCAGATGAACAACTTATGGTAGTGGTAGCAGCTGTGCCTTGGTTTGCGGATTTGGCAAACTTCAAGGCGCTCAAAATTGTCCCGAAAGACATGTCTTTCCATCAGAAAAAGAAATTTTTCGCAGATGCACGACACTATTTCTGGGATGACCCTTATTTGTTTAGGTTGGGAGCTGACAATGTGTTGAGAAGATGCGTAGCTGAGCCAGACACTTTGGACATTCTTAGACACTGCCACGAATTGAATTGCGGAGGACATTTTGGCAAAGCGCGTACTGTGGCAAAGGTATTGCAAAGTGGATTTTACTGGCCTACTTTACATAAAGATGCTCATCTATTTGTACAGCAATGTGATCGATGTCAGAGAACCGGCAATATCTCCAACCGAAACGAGATGCCTCAAAATTTCGTGTTGGAAGTAGAGCCCTTTGATGTCTGGGGCATTGATTTCATGGGACCATTCCTGTCTTCACTTGGCAATCTTTATATACTGTTAGCTGTGGATTATGTGACCAAGTGGGTGGAGGCAATGGCTTGCCCCAAAAACGATGGAGCTACTGTAGAGAGATTCGTGCGGAAGAGCATTTTTACACGGTTTGGAACCCCCAGAGCCATAATTAGTGATGAAGGATCGCATTTCGTGAATAAAGTCTTTGCCAATGTCTTGAGCAAATATGGGGTAAAGACGCATAAGATATCACTGGCTTATCATCCGCAGTCGAATGGGAAAGCAGAAGTTTCTAACCGAGAGATAAAAGGGATTCTGGAGAAGACAGTCAACCCGGGACGCAAGGATTGGTCTCTGCATTTAGATGATAGCTTATGGGCGTATAGGACTGCGTACAAGACTCCTTTAGGCATGTCTCCCTACCAGTTAGTATTTGGGAAGTCATGTCATCTTCCGGTGGAACTTGAGCACAAGGCATTCTGGGCCTTGAAGAAGATCAATTTGGATGCTAAGCTCTCAGGTGAGCTACGAAAACAAGCGCTACTTGAACTTGAAGAATTTCGATTGATGGCGTATGAAAGTGCGAGAATCTATAAGGAGAGGACAAAGCTGTGGCACGACAGGCACATCATCCCGAGAGACTTCAAGGTAGGACAGAAAGTATTGATCTTCAATGCCAGACTAAAGCTGTTTCCAGGGAAATTGAAATCTAGGTGGAGTGGTCCCTACACGATTACTGCAGTTTATCCATGGGGATCTCTTGAGGTAGAGGATGCAAATGGGAACAGGTTTAAGGTAAATGGACAGAGAGCGAAACCGTACGTGGACGGGAATTTCATTGGAGTCATTGAGTGGCTTCATGCAACTCCCACAATTTGAGAAATCTCTGAGGTAACTGGGTCGGGCCGTCGACCTTAAATTACAAAGCGCTTGTTGGGAGGCAACCCAACCTATTTATTGCTTTAGGATAGGTTTTAATACTGTTTTGTAATTTTTTATTCGGTTTGATTTTATTGAGAGGTGCGAGAGAGTGGATTTAATATTTCCAATGAGTATGTGCAGGAATACGAGGTGAAAGGCCTATTTCGGATCCCCCTTCTTGATGCGCGCGTGCGAAACAGAGTAAAAAGTCAAGATTTGCAGCCCAAATCGCGTATCGGGATCCGAAGTGAAGGAATTGAGGATAGACGCCATTTCTTGCACCTATTCAACACACGCACCTGGGGAAGATCATATTCCCGGACTCCCCGTCTTGATTTGCGCAAGAATTTAATTAGTGAACGGAGAAAGCTAGCACGCCGGCACGGATTACGAGGTGAAATTTTGAAGGACAGACTGAAATAAGAATTGAACAATGCCAACGTGTGGGGGTGGTCGAGAGCTTTCTGTAGACAGGTGGATCGCGCAAATCGGAGTCCGGATGAGGAAGTTACGCCAAAAAGGATGTTTTAGCGAGTAAAACGAGGCCAAAAGCATCCGGAAATGCAAAACGTGCCTTGGAACGCGTGAAATTGACAAATAAAATATTCCCCGGATTTTGGGAGTGTTTTAAGGTAAAAAGGGAGTCTCGAGGTCGAGGAGATCCTTCGGAAAGCAAAGGCACGATCGGAGACGCGAAAATTTGACGAAAAGGATGTTTTTGGCAAGCTCCAGCATTGTCTTCGTATGAAGACAATTGTCTTCGTAGGAAGACTTCATACTTAGAAAAATTTTCAAAGCTCTGAATTGTCTTCCTATAACCACTTGCAGTATCTGTTTGAGAAGACCTTCGTGCGAAGACAAATTGTCTTCGTACGAAGACTCTTCGCACGAAGAGAACTGTCTTCGCACGAAGACAACGGGCAAAAGGTCAGTTTTAGCCAACACGGATTACAATCATGGGGTTACTTCTTGGGGGCATTTTGGACTTTTGGCTCATACTTGGTTCAAGACATCAGCTGGGCATCGATCTCTTCTTCATTCTTCACAACCTAGCAGTTCTTCACCTCCATAGCCGCGACCTCACACGCAAATCGCCCCACCCTTGTTTCTTCACCAAAATCAACAACCCACCTAGGGTTTTGCTCGCGATTCAGAGGAGAACAAGATTTGAGAGGTGGTTTGGAGTGAGTTTGAGAGACAAGAGAGAAAGCAGAGGAAGAAGAAGCTAGGGTTTTGGAGAAAAATTGAGGAATTGTACGACTTAGAGCTTGATTCAGCTTACGGGCGAGAAGGCAACGCTAACGGGGACTACACAAGGAGTACGGAGCATCAATCAATTCAAGATTTTGACAAATTCTTCCGGCAACATCAAAATCAGCCCGGGTTGGTCAAATTTTGAAATTTTTGCGTCCGTAAGACTTGCTCCGGACGCGTAGGTACAATCTAAACTTTGTATTTCAATATTCCAGTCCTAAGCACATTGAGTAAAAGCCCGATTATTTTTTGTTGCGCTTAGTAGCGTACTTTGGGGGCGATTGCGTAAAGTCCTAGGAATTATTTGTTTACGTGCCTACGTGTTTCATTCAGTACACACTTCTTGTTCACGTGCACAATAGTTGAATTTATCGTTTTACTTGAAATTGCATTCTAAATGGCGGGTGGAAAGAAACGGAAGACGGGAGAGGGTTCTTCGCAAGACGCATCGGGGTCGGGCGATCCTCAATTAGAGATAGCGCCCACTCCCCAATATGCTATCTTGAATGCCCCTTTTCCGGCTAAACCGGGCATTGTAGGCCGACGAAAGGCCAAGGCTAATTTGAAGGAGAGTAGTATTGGGCCCGGATACTATGATAGTTTCCGTTTCGTCACTTATGAGGCCCATCTTGACTCTCGAAAAGATACTTACTTGACTAAGAACGGGCAGCCCGAAAAGGCATTTCCATTGCACGAGGACATGCCTCAAGCAATCAAGGAAATTTTTGAGCGCGAGAAGCTTACCAATTGGTTTAAGCTAGTAGGGCAGTCTAGTTCGCATATTGCGCGAGAGTTTTGTTTCAATTTGCGGTATGCAAAAGATGGTGAGAGCCAAGACCCTCGTCTTGTTTACTGTCGGAACGAGTGGATAGTCTTCACGCCAGAGACTATCGCTTTGGCCATGGGTTTCCCCGCATTGAAAGAAGGTTGTGGGTTAGAGACTGTTCTTCGTAGTGAGAACCTTTGGTCTCGTTTAAATGCTTTTTTCTTTGCGAAGGGGGTTGATCCATGGGACAGGAAAGGGGAGCTGACTCATTGGAAGGCCGAAAAGAAGTTTTATAGGCCGGAGGCAAAGTGGTGCTGTGAATTGTTAGAGAACTGGGTTTTGGGAATCACACGAAACCCTAGTTACACTTTCCGCCTATCTGTCTGGGCTCTCTGTCTTTACACCGGGGTTAGAATCAACATCCCTAAACTGATTTGGGAGAATTGTCTTGAGAGGGTGTCGAGGACTAACAAGTTGGGTCCCGGTCATACTTGCTTGCTTACTCACCTAGCCAAAACTGCCGAAGTAGTCATTGGGAGAGACATGGATTTGAAACCGTTTACTGCTAGGAAGTGGCATAGGTTTGATGAGACAGCGAGGAAGAAGGGCAAGGGTAGGAGGATGAACACCTCTAGGTTTGATAACCAGGTTGCCTACGACCACCTGAGAGAGGAGATGGCCCGGGATAGACTCGAGAGAAGACGCCAGTTTGCCCACACTCGGGACAATCAGGCAAAGCTGGGGGGATTAATCCAGATGGTGGGCCAGTGGGTTATACAGTCTAGTGGTCAGGCGGCGAGGGAGTTTGTTCCACCGGTCCCGACGGCGGATCCGTGGTTCCAGGAGGATGAATTTGAGTATCCGGTTCCGCCGAGTGAGGATGAGGAAGAAGAAGATGATGAGGAAGAAGATGAAGAGGAGGAGGAAGATGACGAGTAGTGGAGTGTGCCCTCATGCTAGAATTGTTGAGTCCTCGTGTTATCGTTGAGGACAACGATGCATTCTAGTGTGGGGGTGGTTGAGTCCTTTTTGCTAGTCAATGTTGAGTCTTTGCATCGCCCGTGTCAGCATGTAGTTAGAAATTTTTGGTTATGTCCTTATTTTTCTTTTTATTATTCATCTTTTTGCGTGCACGTTTTGGTATTTTTGAGTCATCCCACCATTATTGAGTCAGTAGTCGAGTTGGCCGTGCATATAGTGTAGGAATATATATAAAAAAAAAAAAAAAAAAAAAAAAAAAACTAAAAATGTGAAAAAACCAAAAAAATTAAAAATTTGAGAAAGGGCAATTGAAAAAAGCTGAAAATTCGGTAAAATCGAGAAGTGTGAGACTTTTAGGCATAGGGCGTGAATTGCGATCGAGAGTGACGATGTGAGCTTCCCTTAGTAAGTATAGAGAAACTTTCTTTACGGGAATGCGTGCCTATTTTACACACGAACTTAATTTTGTCAAATCTAAAAGTGTGTGCCTAATTTTCTTACAAGAGTTGAGCTAGGTGTGAGCTAAACAAGCCGAACGTTCTTGTGTTCGTCTTAGGTAGTCGCCAACCCGCCTCGTAGTGGCACACAGAACAGCTGTGCGAGGTGTGTATTAGAGCACTCACTGCTTATAGAACTTACCTTGTAGGACCACTAGTAAACCCTGATTTGAACCATGGATTCTTTGACAGCCTTTGGACTTAGGGTGACGATTCTTGGCCTTCATCACTGATTGGTTAGAATCACCGCTTTAGTGCGTCACGAGGGTGTTGTAGTTGAGGGGGTTCAATGAGGGAGTACTTCATGCTATATTTGTGTGAGTCTTGCATATCGCATGCACTTCATGTATGATCTTTGAGGGGAATGCGAGGGTGAGTGTGAGTAGGCTTGCGCACTTCGGTGTGGCGGTGTTCCATGGCATTACAACATGGACACAAGTGAGGAGAGCCGTGAGTGTGTACCATCTAATACACACAAAACTCGGGTTGGGGGAAATTTCATAGGTGGATCGTGCTAGGTACCGGATCTTACTCATCATGGTGTAGGAGGTTTGGTTGGATTAGGCACGAGACAGATATTTGATTGACTACTTGAGAGGGGACAGGATTACATTCGAGTGTGGGGGTGTCGACATTTGACTTCGGACATCGAGATTGCGCTTGCGACGACTCCATCCCCACACGTGCTTTATTATGTTAGCGGCTTTGTTAGTAGCACCGAGGATTTCATCGAGATAGGGAGAGACATTTATTTGTGATTTATACGTGTTGATTTGGAATTTGTCTCTCCTTACGATTATATGATAGCTTGGCACTTGGAAGACCACTCGAGACAAATATTGAAGGAATTGTGCAGGAAAAAAAAAAAAAAAAAAAAAAAATCTGAAAAAAAAAAAGAGAGGAAAAAAGGAGAGTTGAATAAAGGAAGAATGAGAAGCATTGTGGAAGAACGAGTGGAGAAGCGACTAGTTCACGAACGGGAAATTTTGGCTTATACATCATTCATGACAATAGCCGCGGAGATCGTAATTGTACCGGGGTGTGAGGGGATCGAGGGCCGGAGATGGTGAGTTTCGGGCTTGGTTTCCATCATTGTTGTGAGGGTGTGTGAGCTACGGTATTTGTGAGAATGTGACGCCTTAGGACTTGTGTTTGATTATTATCCTATTTGTCCCTAAAGCCTCATCATTCTAAACCCGTTAGCGGATTAGGAGCTCGGACCTTGAACGTGGCTTAGCCTAGCGTAGCCTTTTATTTTGTGGCACACATGAAAAGGTATTGCATTCTTGTACTTAGTAAGGTTAGGTTCTCTATACTAGCTAGGGGAGATTCGTGTTGTCGAATTTGATTTCAAATCATTCCTTGTGTCTAGATTTCTCATCGCTTCGTGTGAATCGGTTTAAGCTAATGAGATTGCCCAATCTCACAAAAGAAAAAGAAAATTTGTTATTTCAATACTTGCATTGTGAATATTGCATTTGCATATAGGTGCATTGTGTATAATCGAGTCGTGTCGACTAGTAGGAAGGATGGTTGGTGAATGGTTCTACTCGGATTAGTATGCAAGTGTTCATAGTTTTGTATGCAATGTGAGGTGATAGTATGCAATTGGCGTAGGGAAGTTATGCAATGAGTAGTTAGGTTAGTATGCAAAGTTGGATGAATTGCGGGAAGGTGAGAAAAGTTTTGACTTGAGAGAAATGGAATTGACTTGAGAGATTTGCTCGGGACGAGCAAAAGGTAGTGTGGGGGTAGTTGATAACTCCGTTTTCGGAGTTATTTTATGCCTTTTATTTCTACGTTTTGCGTGCTTATAATGGAGAATTTGTCGTCTTTTGAGTAAATTGAGCGTAAATGTGATGATGTGAGTTCATATGCATTACTTGTTAAATCCGGGCGTTTCTTTAGATTTTTGAGCTTTTATTGTGATATGATCGCGGGTTGTGTTTTCGTGTTGTGATTCGCAGGAAAACAGGGCTTGGAGGATCGTGCGGGATATGGAAGCGAACTTCGGAAACAAGGAACTCGAAGAAAAGTCAAAAAGGAAGGAGAAAGTCAAAGGAAAGCAAAGGAAAGTCAAAGGAAGAAAGGAAAGCAAAGGAAAGTCAAAGGAAGGAAGAGAAAAGTCAACAAAAAGAGGGCTGGAACAGAAGTCTTCGTGCGAAGACATTTGTCTTCGTGCGAAGACAAAACACTTAGCCAAAATCCAGCTCGGCCAAATTCTCTTCTTATACAAGCTTGCAGTATCTCTTTGAGAAGACCTTCGCACGAAGGGCAGAAGTCTTCGTACGAAGACTCTTCGTGCGAAGACAACTGTCTTCGTGCGAAGAGATCACTGGACAGTGCAGTTTTTTGGGGCTTTTTCGTATTTTATCCAAACATTGTAATATAATTATGGGAACGTATTTAAGCCTTTTAGGTCGACTTTTTCAGTAGTTTTTGACATTAGAGACATCTTTTGGAGATCAAGAAGCCTTTGGGTGAGCTTAGGAGCTTTGGATCATTCGTTTGAATTCTAAACTCTCGTCTTTTCTTGATTTTTATGTTTAAACTCAATATTCTTGTCGTTTTGAGTATGAATATGAGTAGCTAAACACTTTTTGCTGGGAATTCTCGTTTGGTGTAGCTAGGGTTTGATCTAAAGTTGATGTTTTGATGATTGTAATGCATGCTCTAGCTTAATCTCATGTGTTTATTCACTATTATGGATTATTTACGTTCTTTACTATATTATCTTTGCGAGTAGCTAACGTAGAGATAAATTCAATTAGTTTTCACGCGGTAACTCCGTGAGAATTAGTCGGTAAATTGAATAATCCACCTAGTCGTATCAATGTTTGGTAACTCGACATCGTTAACTAGGATCGTTAAAGTAGAAACATGGTTTTAATGCATACTTGAAGCTAAATTAGACTTGGTAACTCGGTTTAGTTTAATTTAAAGTATAGTGAACTTGCTTGGTAACTCGGTAAGTTTAATATAGCTTGATTAATAGTGAATAACACGTGGTTGTTTTACAAATCAAAATATAAATTTAGATCGACCTAGTGAACCTAGAGAATTCCCGGTATTTTTCTCTTATTTGATAAAAACCCAAAATTCATTCTTTATTAATCGTGAACTATTTCACTTGGTTAATTGAGAACTTTGCGTTTATTTTATTAGGATTAGATAAAAACACAACTTGCGACTTGCCCACATAAGGTTTAGAATAGTAATTAATTTGCACAAAGTCCCTTGGGTTCGACAACCCGGATTTCCGGTTTATTACTACACACGACAGCTGTGCACTTGCAGTTGGAGCGTGTCATCCTCCCCATTTTAATCAGCTAACTCGAGCCAAAATAACTTCTTACACTGGTGTCCCGCAGAATATGGTTCATCACAGTTGTAACTAATCCCTCTCGCCCTTCTTTCTGCCATCTCAGACCTTGTGAACTTCTTGATGAAAGGTGAAGAGCTTACGAAATGCCCTTCCGTATTGCTTCTTGTGGGTGGTGGTTCTTGTGCGATGTTTAATTGAAGAGCACCTTTGTGGTCGTGCCATTTTATTTTCCCCCTGCACAGGTTCTCACAACTGGTAACTCTAATAGAGAGTTATATTTCTTACACATTTTACACCGTTTCGCGTATTTTCCGGGTTGACTATCTCAATTTCATGCTATGATTTGAGAGAATTAGAACATGCTTGAGTGTTTGAGCACAAATGTCTAATCCGGGCATTTATCATATAATTTCGAGCTTTTATCACATTTGATCTTCCGGTATATGTTTCGTGTTCAGGAACTGGAGGCTCAAGAATGTGCATTGGTGGTGGAATGAATTTCGGAAGGAATCAAAGGCTCAAGAACATGTTGGGAATTGAAGACGAGTGCAGAAAAGAAGAAAACATGTTGAATTCCCCAAACTAGTCGTACGACCAGTCATAGTGGTTGTACAACCATTTTTACTTAGCCAATATTGAAGAACAACGGAAAAAACACCCTTCTGCTGGTTGTACGACCAGTCAAAGTGGCCGTACGACACGTCCCGCTACCAGCACGCATATATTTGGGTTATAATGAAATTTTGAAGACTTTTTGGGCAACAAGTGATGGGAATTACTTACTGAATGACCTAGGATCAGGGGAGAATGGGAAATGGCGTATCTTTTGGAAAAAGAAGACGCATGGAGAAGAGGAAGACAGGGGAGAGACAAAGAAAAAGGTCAAAATCCCATTGATGATCTAGGGTTTGAGTTTTTCTTCTTTTTCTTCCTCCCTCAATCTTTTTATGGAGAAACTATCGTGTTTTACTAGCTTGAATACGACTAGCTAGACTTGTGCTAGATTTCTCTAGAGCGCCTATGGTTATGTAGACATTTGTTAATTCCTGATTCGTAAAATTTGTTTCATACTTGATGGCTTTGATTTATAGAATGGATGTTTTTCTTTCATGAAATTGTTAATTACTCTAGCCTATTGACACAGTTATAATAGTACTTAATATTCATTGAAAGTTCATGCTCCGTAGATTTAAATCATGCTTAATGTTAATTTCATTCTAGTTTTTTGTTCATATGTTTTTTTAACCCTTGGTGGGTATGGAGTCATGACCCGGAACCACCATTTGGCTAGCGAGTTCGCGACAATGACTCTAACTAGCCTTGATGAGATGTGAGTAAAAATCCCAAATCACCAAGACCGAGAGGATACATGAATAGGATTGGCCGCAGTGGGTAGATTTCGTAGGAGTGTTCGATTGTTTCGCGCAACGGTGGGCCGACAGGACCCGTTGATGTGTACGTAGTTAGCCTACTAGAACGGACCGGTAGAATCATGAGACTGACAGGAGATTGTAGTCTACCGAGACGTAAAATGACATGAGACCGAACGGAGATTGTCATACCCTATTACTCGACTTAGTTAGTATAGAAATAACTTGTTACTTAGCTATCCGGAAATATTCTACAGCCCTAGGTGATCTAAAGATTGTCTAGTTTCTTCATACTTGTTTATTAAATAAAAAATCCAAAAATATTACATTAGTTTGTTATTTCATTTTTCATTCACTTGTTTGTGGGTGACGAAATCATTTATCACTCAATTTTCCTCCCTGTATCCGTATTCTTAATTAGTCGCTTAACTGAATAGTCTCGAGTCTGTCCTCGTGGGATCGATAATTTGTGGTTGAAATACCACCCTTATATTACTTGACCGTGCACTTGCGCATACGCGTTACGAAATCGCGTCAAGTTTTTGGCGTCGTTGCCGGTGAGAGCGGTAGATTATTTAGTTAGGAGTTACTTTAGAGTAATTTTATTTCAGTTTTCTAACTCTCCATCTTTGTACTTCATGGGTCTTGTGAGTCTATTTTCTCAGGAACGTATGAAGCAGCAAATGTTCTAAGCATGTCGAGTAAAAACTATTAGTCGGGTCCCCCCTACTGTATCTACTGCAGGGGTAACCATGAAGAAGAAGATGCATGCATGAGTTGGTGTTATGGATGCGGCATTTGGAATGACCCTAGAGACCCATGCCGATTTTATCCACTCCAGCTTCATCACCACTAAGAAGACTCATCAGCGAGTATGACAGAACGGCGTAGTACTATGGAGGACATCCAAGTGTGCACCAAATTTTTGTCCATAGATACAAAATTACCACAAGAGAATTCAGCCACAGGGATGGAATACGTGAAGGAGATGATGAAGAGGATAATGAAACAAGTAGAGAAACTGTCAGCGGCAGGGGAATCATGTATTCAAGAGCCACAAGAGGAACCCTTTCCACATGACATTGAGCCTAAATTTGAACCTTTGTCATCATCACCACAAGATGACGATTTGGATGAACCGCACTGGCTGCCAGCTGTACAAGAGATGCAGGAGAAATTCAAGGCTAAAATGGAGCAAGAAAGAAGTCTTCATTGCAAGCTATAGCAGCGGAAGAGGAGATACCTAAGCCGAGTGAAGACTGCAGTTTCCAGGAACCATTGGTGGACTCGGCCATTTATGAAGACCCAGACTCTGATTCAGACTGGGGTGGACCTGTGTGCCCAACATCGGAAGACGTGCTGTATTGCAAGCCAAGACCGCAAGCGTCCTCACATCCGTCGCATGAATGGGAAGACACCGACATTGGAAGCATGTGGTGTGCTGACGATGAAGGTGGTGAAACACTTGTGCTCAGTGCTATTGAGGTAAAATCCCCAACTTTGATTAATTATTAATTCTCCATATCCTATTTCACGCAAGTCTGCGACAAGATGGAATAATTACTGTATGGAGATTCTTATGGGAAAGAACGTGATGTTCAACTTCCCATCTCTTGTTTTGTGGGAGATTCTATAGATGATCCATATGCCATAGTCAAAGAGTTGGAAATCAACAAGTGTGGGGGTGTGGATGAATTGCATGTGTTGTTTGAAGAGCATCAAACACCAAAGGGATACTACTAGATGAATTTATGGAGAATGATGCATGTGAGCCCAGTGGTACTTTGTGTAAGTTGATCAAGAAGATAAATTGCAAGATGAAAAGAGTCAGCTTCTACAACTCTACACCATCTCCACAGCACAGGGGTGTACTTGAAGTCATTTAAAATAGATGCTGGAAGAAGAAGATGTGGAGGGATAAATATGACTCCACAATCCTTTTCGGTTGAGGTAATCAGGTCAGGCCGTCGACCTTAAATTACAAGCGCTGCTTGGGAGGGAAACCAATGTAGAGTAGGATGCTATTTTTTTTGTTTTGTTTGAGTTCTCCATATATAATTTTTGAGGGGTGAGAGAGATTTGCTTTAATACATTCAATCAGTGTGCATGTACACAAGTACAAAAGACTCTTCGGATTCCCCTTCTTGATGCGCGTGTTGGAGAGTGTTGAGTAGGAGCGCATGGGAATCCGGAGACGGATGAAGATTTCTGAAAGCTTTCAATGGTCCACAAGACCCCTTCTTGTTTCAGTTTCGCAAACACAGTGCCAATGTAGGTTTGGGCACCCCAGGTATTTCTTAGTCTCTCTCTCGGCATTTAAGTTTCGATCGACAATTGCGTAGATCCACCGCCAACACATTGAAGCGAGGAGACCTCCTTGATTATCTCTAAATTTGTTGAGGACAACAAAACGCTTAAGTGCGGGGTGGGCGGGGGGGGGGGGGGTGTGCATAATTTCACTAGCCATGTTATTGTCTTGCATAACATTGTTACATGTAGTTTATGTTGTATTGTCAGTTGTGTGGTTCGTGTAGGGGGGTTTTAGATACATTGTCGTATTGTGTTAGTGTTTTAAAATTCTGCATTGTTTTTCACTTTTACATTATTGAGTCCCCCCTACCCAAATGTGTGGTTAATCGAGTTGGCCAAAGAATATAGAGTTAGGAAAATATGAGAAAATTATTAAAAAAAATAGAAAAACAGAAAATCCATAAATATTGAAAATTTTGAATTAAGGGCAATTGATGAAGCTCGAAACCAGAGAGATTTCAGTGAAAGAGTATCGATGAATAAGAAGCACTGTTGTAGAGAAAACCTTAATTTATATTATCTTGCGAACCGGTTTCACGAAAGGATGTCCCGGGTATTATGTAAAGTGGAATGTAGATTTTTGGGCATACCTTTAGTTTCTATTGTGTGCTAGGAGGATTTAGTCTTGGGGTAGTTGAATAGTATGTTTTCGGTTGGAAACTTGTGGCCTCCTGAAATCTAGGGTGGACCTTCGTGTAGAGTTGGTTTCAATGTGTACGGTTTCCTCGGCCTAAATGAAGTCAGGGGGCGTACACCACCATCCCTTCCGGCGGTTTCAAGAGCTAACCAAAAAATCCCACACTAAGTTATTCTAAATGCATGGTTGAAAAAATTATTAGAGAATGGAAAACAAAATGAATCAAGAATCTTTTCTTCGACTAGATACGGTGAACAACCTAATGTGCCTCCATTCACGTGGAGAATTTGGATTCAATCCAATTAGAGCGAATAAAGAAAATTAAAGTCAAGTCGTATTACACGGAGTTGTGTCTCCCGTCACTGGGACAATTTGCATTCAATGCAATAACCACTAAGAGGGTCTAAAAACTTCATAGGAATTGGCGATGAAAGACTACCATAAGACTAAGGATGCCTAGACCCTCTGAGCTAAAGGACGTGCCCGGATCTTGGATTGAGTTTTTTGGATGTTTCGGGACCCCTTAGTGAGCTCGTGCGTAGGATCATTGTACTTTTAATTCCTTTTTTTGGTTGTGTGAATTGCAAAAGAGACTTGTGAGAGCTTGATGATTTTGGTTAGTGATAGCGAGATTGACCATTTCATACGAAAAAGAAAATGAAAAATATAGCGTTGTTTGATTCTTGAGTTGTTTAAAATCGAGTTGCATTGTATAGTTATGTAGTTTGAATTGGGTGTGTGTGTGTTGTTTGTGTAACATGGTTAGTGGAGTTGTATGTACTTCGATAGATTGAAAACGTAGTGCGAAGATTGATTTTTCCAGGGACGCGCAAAAAAGTTGTGTGGGGGATTTGATAACTCTCTATTCGAATTATATTTCGTGCACATTTTATACCGTTTTGCGTATTTTCCGGGTTGATTATCTCAGTTTCGGGCTATGAGTTGAGAGAATTACAGCATGCTTGAGCGTTTGAGCATAGATGTGTAATCCGGGCATTTATTGTGTCATTTTGATCTTTCGATATTTGTTTCGTGTTGTGCGTTTCAGGAACCGGAAGCTCGGGAGTGTGCATTGGAGGTGGAATGAACTTCAGAAGGAAGAGAAAACTCAAGAACATGTTGGGACTTGAAGACGGGTGAAGAAAAGACCAAATAAAAGAAGAAAACATGTTGAATTCCCCAGAATGGTCGTACGACCAGCCATATAGGTCGTACGACCACCTTTACATAGCCAATATTAAAGAAAAAAGGAAAAAAACACCCTTTTGTTGGTCGTATGACCAGTCAAAGTGGTCGTACGACCAGTCCCGCTACCAGCACGCAAATATTTGGGTTCTAATACAATTTTGAGATCTACGGCTTAGCTTTCGATTAATAAGAATTGTGTTGAAAATCCAGCAGGGAGAAGATCCTTGAGGTAGAGACTAGGTCCAAATGCAATGAACTCTATATATCCTCTGTCTGCAATTACATGTTCATTCTCATACTTTGATTTACACATCATTCAAACTAGTCCGTTTTCAAGGGATTGAAACTCTTTTAAAGTCCTTATAAAAGACTTGTCTATTTCTTTACTTAAAGTGTATTTCATTTCAAAGGCTTCAACTGTTTTCAAGGCCTTGAACTTCTTTACTCTTCACAAGAACTCTCATCTTTGCAAGTTTTGCAAAAGTTGGTATACTCTATTCAAACCCCCCTCCTTCTAGAGTATTTGTGTTGCATATTTACCTGCTTACTCCTCTTTCAATAGGTATCATAGCTTGTATCACTGTATAGATTTAACCATCAGGTGATCCTCAGTACTGCATGTAATGGTGGTTTCTCACAGGGAAGAGCTGCTAACAAACCTCCTCTATTTTGTGGAGATAATTTTGCTCACAGGAAAGCATTACTGAAAATGTTCATCACTGATCAAGAAATAGAGCTATGGACCATTATTAAGAATGGACCTCACACTATCTACACAGAGAAAGATGGGATTAGAACTCCGAAATCTGAAGACTCTCTTACTTCATCTGAACTAGAAAAATTCTATAAGAATTTCAAATCTATTAATATCTTGTATTGTGCTTTGAGTACAGATGAATTCAACAGGATTTCAAGCTGTAAGACTGCTAAGGAGATCTGGGATAAGCTTGTGGCGACATTTGAAGGAACCAGTCAAGTCAAGAAAACCAAAATCAACATCTATCTCAGGCAATATTAGTTATTCAAGATGAGTGGACATGAGTCAATCAGAGATATGTTCAAAAGGTTCACAGACGTTGCCAATAATCTTGATTCACTGGGAAAGTATATTTCCAATGAAGAAAAAGTGAGGAAGATTCTGAGAAGTCTTCCAAAGGCAAAATGGGATCCAAATACTACAGCTATTGAGGAAGCTCAAAATCTCTCATCACTTCAACTTGATGATTTACTAGGGGAGCTTCTGACACATGAAATATCCATGAATGAAGCTGATGGAGAGCTACCAGAAGGTGTCAAGAAATTAGCACTCAAGGATAAAGAGAATGACAAAGCTCAAAGCCTTGAAACTGAGGATGATGATGAAGATCCAATGGCTTTGATTTCCAAAGCCTTGACCAAAATCCTTAAGATGAAGAAAAACTTTGGAAACAAAGACTTCAACAAAGAAAAACACAGGTCATCCAGTGGCAAGGAGTACAAAGGTAATTCCTCTTCACAAAATAAATCAAAAGTCATGAATTGCTTTGAGTGTGGTGATGCACGACACTTGATAAGAGATTTTCCACATAAGAAAAGCAAGAACTTCCAGAAGAAAGATCATGAATGAAGAAAGAAAGCTATGATAGCTTCATGGAGTTATTTAGACACCTCAAGTGACTCTGAGTCTGAAGAAGAACATGCCAACCTGTGCTTTATGGCCAAGCATGATGAATGTTCTAAAAAGAACATTGAGGTAATGGAAAATTTCTTGATTTCAAAACCAAAAGAAGTCCTCTCATATTATCTTAGAACAATGCTTTTAAATGAAGAGGATTATCTGAAAGAAATCACATTTTTGAAAGAGAAAGTTCATGAGCAAGAAAAAGAGAATTTACATCTTGTTTGTCTAAATCAGAACCTCGAAATTTATCAAAAGAAAACTGACAGTGATTCCAAAGCCTTGAAAACCAGTTTCAAAGCCTTGAAAACACAAGTCAAGGAAGTAGTTGACGCGGATTCTTAACGCGTATGCGCAAGTGCACGGTAAAGTAGTAAGAGTGGACTATTTTTAGGACTCCGGTTTGTCGAACCCTCGAGGACAATCTCGCAACAGGTTTATATTTATCAATTTAGAGTAGTTCACTAGGTAACCGGAGTAAAAAGTGATAATTTGTGGTGTTGCCACCCCCAAACAAGTGGCTGTAATAAAGTCAGAAATAAATAATAAACTGGAATTAAGAAGAATTCTTAATCAATTAATGGAGAGGACTAGGCAATTTCGCTGTTCACCTAGGGTTGTAAACGATTTCCGGATTATCTGAGCAACACGTTAACTATATTCTAATTAAGCCGGGTAACAGCGCTGACTATCTCCTATCGGTCTCAAGTCATTCTAATTCACGGTAGAATACAATCTCCTATCGGTCTCATGTGTCTACCGGTCCGTTCTAGTAGGCTAACGACATGCACAACAACGGGTCCTGTCGGTCCACCGTTGCACGAAACCGTCGAATCTCACCTACCGAATCTACCCACATTTGGCCAATCCTAACACGTCTCTTCTCAGTCTCAGTGATACGGGATTGATGTTCAAGTCTCATCCTAGTTAGTTAGAATCACTATCGTGCATTCACTAACTAAGCAGTGTTTCCGGTTAGCTACTCCATTAACACTGAGTATTAAGCATAGTACAAGAACAATTGAATAAAAATAAGCTAACTTTAAGCATGAATCAACTATTGAGTGAAACCCTAGTTCTTGAACCCTAGTTTATCTCCTAATCGTGTCACTCAATTAGGATTACTAACATAAACAAGAAACTAGAATTGATTCAAAAGAAGAAATCAAGAAATCATGAAGCAAAGATTAAATCCGGAAAATATTCATCGTTTATATGAACCCTAGGTTCTCAAATCGAGATGCCTAGCTATGGAGTTTTTAGCTACTCATAGTTGAATAAGGAAAAACAAAGATTTTCTCCATAAAAATTGATTAAGAAAGGTAGGAAGAAGAAAAAGCAAACACTAGAGCTTCAATGGTGAAGCTTGTCTTCTTCCTCGTCGTCTCCTCTTGCTTCGCCTTTTCTTCTCACATTGATGGCTCTTCCCTTTTCTTTTCACGTCTCTCTTCTCTTAATATAGGGTGTATTAATTAATCATCAAACATTATTAATTAATAACCCTAAAGCCCCTTTTCTTTTTCCGTGCGTGCGCTGGTTCTGCTAGCAGATCGCGCGATCACCTTTTGCTGATCGTGCGATCTGCTGTTGTGCGGGCTTCTAATCTTCTGTCTGATCGTAGGATCACCAAATCTGATCCTGCGATCTGCTGTTGATCATAGGATCAACTTGTGATCCTACAAGTCAGTGATTTTTCTTCTTTTTCTCTACAACCTTCGCCCACTTGATCGTGCGATCACATATTGTCATCCTGCGATCTGCTTTGATCCTAGGATCAACTTTTGATCCTACACTTCAGTGGGTTTTCTTCACTTTACTTCTGCTCAATTTTTCTAAGTCTTCTCTTCTACTCTTCATTGGGGGTGTTAAGTGTCATTATCCAAACTTTCTAAAATAACACTTTGACCCCCTTTTTCCATCTTTGTCCTCTTTTCTTCCAATTTCTTTCTTTCCCAAGCTTCCGCATATGTTCCGAAGTTCGCTTTCCTCCTCCTCTTGATCCATGAGCTCTGTTTCCTGTCCAACACAACACGAAAACACCCCCTGCGATCAAAAGTGACAAAATAAGTGTAAATAACGTGAAAAATGCCCAGATTAACAATTTAACACTCAAAGCTAAACTTATCCAATTTCCTCAAGTTCATAGTGTATTTCTAATATATTCAACCCGGAAACTACACAAAACGGTACACAAACGCAAAAGAAATATAACTCTAATATAGAGTTATCAGTAGTCAGTGAGAACTCTCTGCTGAGTGATAGCCTTGTTAATATGAGACATCAAGTTGATGAATTAGATAAACAAAAGACTACTCTTACTGAGAAACTTCGAGAATCTGAATTAGTCAAAGTCAAGCTTGCAGGCTCAGAACACAAGTTGAACTTGATTCTGGGAGGAAGTTCAAAGTCTGCTCACAAAGCTCGTATTGGAGACAATCCAAATTTTCCAAAAAAGGACAATACCAGATTTGTGAAAGCTGGAAACAGACTTCTCCTAAATGTCATTACTGCAACAAAATTGTTAATGTTAAGATGACTTGGCCTTTCAGAAGAAGAGACCCTCACATAATGAGGGACACCTTTCCACTTCAACTCAAAGCACAAGTCAAACAGATTTGGGTTCCTAAAGGGGTCATACCACCCAACATGGTTGATCCTGAATATGAGTCCAAACTCCACACTTGGTCTAATAGCTGGGTAAGGCAGTGATTGGTGTTTGCAGATTGTCACCAAGGTCAAAGAACAAAATAGGTTTATGGACGGTGGTTGCTCAAGACACATGAGTGGAAAGAGATCTCTATTCTCAGAATTGAAAGAGCAATCAGAATGTTCAATTACACTTGGTGACAAAGGAAAATGCAACATTCTTGGTATTGGTAAAGTTGGTACAGATTCTGAAAATTCAATTTCTGATGTATATCTTGTTGATAGCTTGAATTTAATTTTCTTAGTGTATCTCAACTTTGTGATAATGGTAATAAGTTTATCTTTGATAAAGATAAGTGTGTGGTTCATAATGAGAAATCAGGCAATTGCATCCCCACAGCCTCTAGATCAAACAATGTTCATACTTTTCAGACTAACAAAGTTGCAGGTGAAAGCTTGAAGTGCCTCAAGGCCTTGAAATAGGATTTAAAGCTTTGGCACGGAAAGCTTGGTCACATTAGCTTGCATACCTTGAACAAGTTGATCTCCAAGGATTTGGTAAGAGGATAACCATCCATTAAGTTCAAAGATGATGAAGTATGCAAAGCCTGTGCCCAGGGTAAGCAGACCAGAAGATCATTCAAGCCAAAGAAGTTTGTAAGTACTACTAGACCTATTGAATTACTTCACATGGATCTCTGTAGTCCTATGAGGACTCCAAATCCAAAAGGTAAGAAGTATATGCTAGTTATTGTAGATGACTACTCCATATTTACGTGGGTTATGTTTCTCAAAGAAAAATCTGAAGCCCTCTCTGAATTTTCAAAGCTTTGCGTAGAATTTCAAACCTTGATAAAACCTATTTATTGCTTCAATCAGAAGTGATCATGGTAGAGAGTTTGATCGATTAGAATTTGATTTATTAGGTGTTAAGCATGGTGTCTCTCACAATTTCTCTACTCCTATAACTCCTCAACAGAATGGAAGTTGGTGAAAGAAAGAACATGACTCTTGAAGATATGTCAAGAACAATGCTTTTAGAAAACAAACTACCATAACACCATTGGGCAGATGTTGTGAATACAACAAACTATATTCTGAACAGGTGCTTGATCAGACCTATCTTGAAGAAGACCCCCTATAAACTATTCAAAGGGAGAAAGCCAAACATTTCATATTTCAAGCCCTTTGGATGCACTTGCTTTCTCCATAACAATGGAAATGACAACTTGGGTAAGTTTGATGCAAGAAGTGATGAAGGTATATTTCTTGGTTACTCTCTGACTAGCAAAGATTATAGAGTTTATAATAAAATAACCAAGCTGGTTGAAGAAGGTATTCATGTTGTTTTTTATGAAAGCTATGATGGTTCTTTGAGTGAAAGTTTTGCAGACGTGAACCTGAACAAGCATGAATCAGAAGAAGAAGCTGAAAACTCACTTGGTTTCAAGAAAGGCTCAGAAGGAAACAAAAGCCATTTTCAAGAATTTGAAAATAGGTCTCAAGGCCTTGAAAACAGAGATCAAATCCTTGACAAGGATGATCAGAAAGATATGAGAGTTAGGCTACTACTTCAAGACCAGAGAAGCAATATGGAGAGCCTGAACCCTGTTCTCCAAGAAATAGATTCAAATATGTTTCATCACATCTAGTTGACAACAGCATCTCTGATCCAACCACTGGTACACAAACTAGATCACAGTTGAAGAATTTTTGTGCTTTTAATGCTTTTATTTCTCTTGTAGAACCTAAGACTGTGAATGAAGCATTACAAGAAGCATACCCGATTATAGCTATGCAAAGTGAAGTCAATGAGTTTGAAAGAAATAAGGTGTGGAATCTAGTTCCTCCACCAACAAACAACTCTATCATTGGAAGCAGATGGGTGTTCAGAAAAAAAAAATTGATGAAAGTGGAAAAGTGATCAAAAACAAAGCAAGGTTAGTTTCTCAAGGATACAACCAAGAAGAAGGTATTGAATACGAGGAAATTTTTTCCCCTGTTGCCAGGTTAGAAGCAATTCTATTTTTACTTGCCTTTGCATCTTACAAGAATATGAAACAGTTTCAAATAGATGTGAAGTGTGCATTTTTGAATGTATACTTGCAAGAAGAAGTTTATGTTGCATAACCTCCTGGTTTTGAAAATGACAAATTTCCAGATCATGTTTACAAACTTGACAAATCTCTTTATGGTTCGAAACAAGCTCAAAGAGCTTGGTATGAAAGATTTCCAAAATTTTTGCTTGAAAATGATTTCAAAAGAGGGTTAGTAGAAAAGATGATTTTCATAAAGACTCATGAGAAAGATTTACTTGTAGTTCAGATTTATGTTGATGATATCTTATTTGGAGCTACTAATGATCTATCGTGCAAATAATTCTCAAGTCTTATGAGCAGGGAATTTGAAATGAGCATGATGGGAGAGCTGAACTTCTTCCTTGAGCTTCAAATACATCAGATGAAGAATGACATATTTCTACATCAAAACAAGTACACCAGGGACTTGTTGAACAAGTACAGTATGTCTCAATTCAAAGAAATCAAAACTCCTATGATTTCTACACTGCCCTTAGATAAGGATGAATCTGGTAAGAGTGTCAATGTAAAAGAGTATAGAGGTATGATTGGATCATTGCTATATCTTACTGCTAGTAGACCATATATCATGTTCATTGTATGTATGTGTTCGAGATTTCAAGATGACCCAAAGGAATCACACTTAACTGTTGTGAAAAGAATCTATAGATATCTCAATGGTACCAAAGAGTTAGGGCTTTGGTATCAAAGACATTCTAACTTTTCTTTGTATGGATTCTCAGATCCTGACTTTGCAGGTTATAAAATTGATAGGAAAAGCACTTCTGAAACTTGTCAATTTATTGGATCCTCATTGATCAGTTGGCACTCCAAGAAACAAAACTCAGTTGCTTAATCAACAGCTGAAGCCGAATACATAGCTGATGGAGCCTGTTGCGCACAAGTCTTATAGATTTCTCAAGAGTTGAGAGATCTTGGATTTGATTTCAGAAGCATACCTATCAAATATGACAACACTAGTGCAATATCAATTACAAAGAATCCAGTTCAGCATTCAAGAACCAAGCATATTGATATTAGACATCATTTCATCAGGGGTCATGCTGAGAAAGGTGATATTGTTCCTGAATTTGTTTCTACTAACATGAAATTTGCAGATATCTTCACTAAACCATTTCCAGATGAAAGATTTTCAGTTCTAAGAATGGAATTGGGAATGCTAAATGAATATGCATTGGTTTAGGGGGAGTGTCAGGTAAGGAAGGTAAGTGATTATGTGTTTTCATAGGTTTGAACTGATTTTCAAAGCCTTGAAAGTCTTTTCAAAGCTTTGATTTTATTTGTTTCAGTATAACAGCGTTTCAAGACCTTGAAATTCTTTTCAAAGCCTTGATAATAAGTCTGATAATTGGTCAGTCGATAACTCTTAGATCATTCAATATTGGGTTCTATCTTTGTAGATATTTGTTCAATATTGCGCCTACCCTTTTTCAAAATCTTTTTTTCAGCCAAGTATAATATTAAATTATTTGTTTCCAACGGCCTCAAAGATTTGGATCTTCTATGATCATTACAAATCTTTTCAGATCAGAGAGATATAGTAGTTTCCTTTTCAAACTCAAACTCTTGTAGTATTTATCTTCTCTTTCTCTCTGTATCATTCCAACCTCTCTCTCTATTCTTCTCCCAAACCCTAATGAGCACAAAAAGAGCCTCTGACAGAATCAAGATGGCTGGTGGTTCAAAGACTGATGCAGAAAACAAAAGAATCCCTATAGAAGAGGGTCCATACAACAGTGAAGATTCAGAGTCCAAGGCCTCTACTGATGAAGAATTTTCTCATCCCAGGAAGAGGGAAAAGAAGATTCCAGTTTCAGGCAATAAGAAAACGGCACTGGAGACAACACAATAGAAGCAGAAGGGAATCCTTATTGGAAGCCCCAAGAAAGAAAAGAAGAAGGCAGATACAGAGGTCAAGGGAAAAGGAAAATAAATCTACATTCCAGACTCGGATTCAGATACTACTTCAGGTTCCTATGGAGTATTTTCTATATCCAAAAAAGGGAAGACATGAAAAGGATCTTCCAGAAGCTGAGTCAGTACCAAAGACTGGAAGAAACGATCATCACAAAATTTCCTCTCCACTACAGAAAAAGGTTTATGTGAAGAAGAAATTAAAGAATGGAAGAAAAGTTTTAGAAGGACTCACCTTCTTGTTCAACAGTGATTTAAAAATGATTAGTTCCATAATTTAGGAAATTGATGTGGTTCAGCAAGAAGAAAAAGCTATTGATGAAGACAGTGAGGAAGAAGGAGATCAGGATGGAGATGAAGACCCAACCATATAAACTCTTGCCTACTCTTTCTTGTCCACTCTTTTCTTGCAGTTATTTTCAAAAATTTCCAAAGACTCTGATCCAACATTTATCTTTTTCTCATTCTTTTTTATGAATGTAAAAAAGGGGGAGAAATTCTTAGGTTGTTTTTTATGTTTTTAGTGACCTGTCTTGGTTGGTTAGTATGTTTTATCTGAGACTTATGTGTTTTTGCTTAAGTTTTTTATTGAATAAGTTGAATCTTTTTGGAACTCATGTGTTATTAATTTTTAAAATTTGTGCTAATAAGTATTTTTTGCAGAGACTAAGGATCAAACAGAATGTGGTTTTATCTTTCATCAAGGGGGAGATTGTAAGTTCACATGTTTCACAGGCTTGAAATAGTAGAGCTATTTCAAAGCCTTGAAACAATTTTCAAAGCCTTGAATTGTCTCACAGGCTTGAAATAGCAAAAGCTATTTTCAAGGTCTTGAAAACAGCATTCAAAGCCTTGAAATTGTATGTCTGGTATGCTTATTCTAAGGGGGAGTTTCTCTGAATACTTCTGATCTTATTCTAACTCTCTCACCCCTATATTTGATCTGTTATTACTTGATGATGAAATACAAAACTTTTTGATTCACTTAGACTTCATCTAATTAACCTGTTTGACTTAGTTTTGCAGGAAAATTTCATTTCCTATTCTGCAGGTTATATTTCCTAACCAGAGTTTTGAAGGAACGGAATTTTTCGGCTGATTTGATTCTGCAACCAATTTATTGATCTTAACATCTTCTCAACGTAGTCATGGAAAAAATCAGATTAGTATCTCTGAAGATACTGAGCAACCATCCATTGGAAGAAGACTGTTAGAGAAGTCAAAGTTGTTGCCTACAAAATAGGAAAGGTTGTTGCTGAAAACCCTGAAGATATGATGAACAATTAAGCAGTATAAATGGAGCTCAATTTGAAGTATTTCACAACATACTCAACAACACTCAACGGGAAAAAGAGAGACACATTTCAGGATTGACAAGCATCAAAAAAGCACGTCATTCTCACAATCGAACTCACAGAAGATCACTGCATTTTCACTGCATTTTTTCACTTCCAGTGTTCTTCTGATTTGTACTTAATTTGTATATCATTTTTATACTACTTCTATCTCTCATTCTCGAGGATTTTTCAAAGTGAAAAATAGAGAATTCTTAGTTAATCAGTTAGCTAGAGCTGGTACTAGATAGGTTAGTGAGAACCACAAGCTGTAACAGAGTAAGGCATATCTCTGTGCTTGAGATCTAGGGCTTAGCTTTTGATTAATAAGAATTGTGTTGAAAATCCTTCAGGGAGAAGATCCATGCGGTAGAGACTAGGTCCAAGTGCACTGAACTCTATACATCATGTGTCCCTTGCACTTACATTTTCATTCTCGTAATTTGATTTACACAGCATTCAAACTAGTCTGTTTTCAAGGGTTTGAAACTCTTTTCAAGGCTTTGAAAAAGACTTGTCAATTTCTTTACTTAAACTGTATTTCATTTCAAATGCTTGAAACTGTTTTCAAGGCCTTGAACTTCTTTACTCTTCACAAGAATTCTCATCTTTGCAAGTTTTGCAAAAGTTGGCAGACTCTATTCAACCCCCCCCCCCCTTCTAGTGTATTTGTGCTGCATATTAACCTGCTTACTCCCCTTTCACCGTCTATAACGGACCGTCAGACTCATGAGACTGAGAGGATATTGTAGTCTACCGAGACGTAAAATGACATGAGACCGAAAGAAAATTTTCATAGCATGTTACCCGACTTAGTTAGAATTGAAATAATGTGTTAATTAGCTATCTGGAAATCGTCTACAGCCCTAGGTGATCTAGAGATTGTTAGTTTTTTCATACATGTTTATTAAATAAAAAAGCCAAAATTTTCGATTAGTTTGTCATTTCATTTTTCAGTCACTTGTTTGTGGGTGACGAATCATTTATCACTCAGTTTTCCTCCCTGTTATTGTACTCTTAATTAATCGCTTAACTAAATAGTCTCGAGTCTGTACTCGTGGGATCGATAACTCGGGGTTGAAATACCAAACCTATATTACTTGACCGTGCACTTGCGCATACGCGTTAATAAATCGCGTCAGCAATACCTTCTGTTAGGTCTAAAATGCTCGAGCTTGATTCATTGCATATGCTAAATCAGGTGGTGCATGTAGTTCCACATCCAAGCAAATTGAATATGATAGTCCTGCAGTGAATAAAATTGCATGCTGGTCTGTTATCACAAATCTTCTTGCTCGGGGCAAGCGCTCCTGAAAGTGGCTCTGATAATCCTTGACTGATCCCGTTTGTTTAAGATTGACTAGTTCCCCTAAGAGATTACCTCGTGCCGGGGCCCAAACAGAAATACTCCTTGAACCCGTCCTAATTGATTGTGGGTTGTTCGGATTCCAACTGGTGATACCATAATTGCGCCTCCCCAAGGAGATGAAATGCAGCTAACCCAACCTTGTCAACTTCTGTAGTGCGGTGATTGGCAAAGAAATTATCACAACAGTGTAACCAGATTAAGGGATCCTTCGTACCATCGTATGTTGGAAATTCCAACTTTGTATACAAGGTACCATCCCTCCACCGGTTGTTGCACATGCGCTGCTCGCTGGATTGCTTGTGTTGACTGTGTGTGTTATCCTTTGTGATGGGATATTGCATGCGGTTCTTTCTGGTTGCGCAAGCATATTGATCTGGATATTTTGCATCATTTCCTTGAACAACAGCAAGAATTATTGGATCTGATTCCCCAAATGGCTCTCATCTTCAGCATCCTTAGCATCACTTTTAGCATGTGCTTCTTGGAGAAGTGCTCTCAATCTGTCACCGGTAATAGAGTCGCCCATTATCTTTGGCTCTGATACCATTGTTTCCTGCTCTAGCCAAGGATTTGGTCACTGGGCGATTCACAGAGAAATCGTGTGTCTCGAAGAGCTTTCCTCCTTTATCCCGTTTCTTAGAACGACCTATTTTCTTGATGAAATTTTTAGCTCGTCAAAGGGAGAGACTGAAACCTTGGACCTCGTTGGAAGAGAGAGCTCCAATCTCAAGGTTATTGACAAAATTCAGCTTCCTCATTTTATACAGCACCTCGTCCTTTAAATAGGACAAATAATTACATGGAAACAAATTATTCAGCATAATGTCAAATTGCCTAATTTAAGGGATAAGCATATGATCAAATCAAATCTGTCTTAATTAGGAGATTATGATCCAATCAAATCAACTCTGCCTAATCTAGAGGATACTTAACCAATCAATCAAAACGAGACAAAATGAATAGAATCATAGAAAGAGAACTAGAAACTTAATTGGCGCGTCTCTGGTACACGTGCCCAACAAATGATTCTGTAATAGATAGTAAACTGTTTTTTTAGTGAGGAATTACTCTAAGTTCAAATAAGAACATAAACCCTAAATTTGATAGAAAAATCTACCATTTTGCCAAAGTATTGAAATTTTAATTCTGTAAGCACAAACAAAACAATTTTCAGATTACAATTTCAACTACATTATCTGCTCAGATTATTTTCTTCTATTGGTAGTTTGAGCCGGTAGCAATCATGGTCTGACATGATCTTGTAAGTGGAAGGGATCACAACTACATTATCTGCTCAGATTACTTCTATTGGTATTTTATTTCATGTATAGTTGAATTAAATACAACCAGACGAGATGTGTGAAACCGAATAATCATCCATCTTGTAAGATAGATTTATGAAGAGTTTCAAAAACAAAATCCCACAATTGATATATCAAGTAAATAACAAGTTAATTAAAAGTGGATGATGCATATAGATCATGGAGTATATGAAGACACTGACATAGACTTCAGAAAACAAAAAAAAGACACTGGCATACTGTGTCAAAATAACCAATGACTAGCAAGCGCTAATAGATTTCTCCATCTATTTATTTTTATTCTTCAGTCTAAACTTTGTCTGTTTTCTAGCCCTGATTAACCTTAGGGCAGTCTCTGATGCCAGCTAGAAAAAATATTTTATAACCGCGTTTAAAATCCCCAGGGTAGTCAGAGACCAAATAGTACATCCCAGGTTCGTCCAACGTAATGACAGTTACTCCGTAGTCATTTTGGCCGAGTACAGTAATAGGGTTATCCACCTTGCCAGCACTGTAGTCAGCCTCACTGATTCGGACCACTCTATGCACACCAGCATTCATAAACTCTGAGAAAAAGTAGAAACCCATATTATACAGCTATGATTAGATTTCCATTTCATGTATTTTTCACGCACTTACATCTGTTTTGCAAAATCAGTTTCGAATGACGACTAGTGTGTAATATTTAAAAGCATCTACATACCCATGCTAGATCCCAGAGGGACTGGTGTCCCATCATTTAGAGCGTTGAAACCGGCACAGACTTCTGGGTCCCAAGTAATTGATGCAATGGGATCTTCTTGATCAGCGTTGATTATTTGTATAGACAGAGCCAGTACTACTGCCATAGATATGACAAGAGCAAGGAAAGAAGAAGACTTGGCCATATTACAAAAGTGAAATAGCTGGTGGTTACGGTTGTGGTAGAGAATGGAAGAAAGAGACCCATTTTGTAGTTAATAACGCTGGGGAGCAGGATGAGCAACTTCTGGTATCTATGCTAGTTTATTAGCTTAAGTAATTTTTTAACTTGAAAAGAAAAAGGTAACGCCTTTACTCCTTAATGAAGTTTCTTACTAACACCGTGATTTTATTTTTTTATTTTTTGAGAAACAAAGATATATAAAACCCAGGCCTAAGAAGGCATAAAACCTGAAACTACTACATCTTTAGCAACTAGAACACGTAACCAGTCAGGGGGGTCTTCAAACCATTCAACATCCGTAGCGTTCCTTCGGTACAACTGTGCAAGGGAGTGTGCAGGGACATTGCCTTCTCTGTGGATGAATTGAACTTTGCACTCTTGGAAGTTGTTTAAGAGACTAACAATCTCTTCTATGACCTCTTTAGCTTCGGTGATATCAACAAGTGGATGGCCTTCAAATCTTCTTTGAATTTCTTGAATAGCTAGTTTCGCGTCTCCCTCTAGCACCAATCTTGTAACTCATAGTCCCAATGCTAAGTAAATGTTGGACCGCAGCCTTGACTTCTGCCATCTTTGCCGTAGCACAGTACCCTACTTCCTTGTGTTCCGCTGCCAAAATGACACCTTTCTCATCCCTAATCAGAACACCTGCCCAGGCTTTCCCGTTTTCATGATCCCAGGCACCATCAAAATAATGTTTAACCCAATTTGCTGGTGGCGTCCATAGACTTCCATTGCTTGACTTTAGAATCTCTCTGTGGTTGTTGTGCTTCGGATCTCCTTCAAGTTATCCAATACCAGTTGGCAAATTGTGCTGGTCGAGAACTCCACATTGTTAAATCTTCTACTGTTGCGCGCCGTCCACAAAGAATGGATGATGTAAAATATAAGTTGAAGGTCTTGAGGATTTTTTGACATTATTTGGCCACTAATCCACTCATTGAAATCTCCCCTTAGTTTGGAACTAAAATCATGACCCAAAAGCCGTTCCCAGACCTGTTTAGCCTTAGTACATGACATGAACACATAGGAGGTTGTTTCTTGACCCTTACCACAGCTGGTGCAACAAGTATCAATTTTAACGCCCCTTCTAGTGAGATTGTATGCACACGGTAAAGCTCTGTTAATGCTTCTCTAGATCAGAAAATTTACGTTTTTCGCCACTTTAACCTCCCACAACTTCGCATAAATCTTCGAAGTAGCTGAAGTCTGTTCAGGTTGTAGAGCCACTTCAGCATCAGATTGGACAGCCACTTCATACCCCGACCGAACTGTATAATTTCTGTCATATGTATGCCCCCAAACAAGCTTATCAGGTTTCTTGATTAACGGAAGAGGAAGGTGTTTCACCACATGTTTGTCGACGTCCCAGAGAATAGCATCCATCTTGTCGTCATCCCAACAGTTCACATGATCTTTGATAAGATCACTCACAAGCAATTCTTAATTATGGGATCCAGTTCTCTTGAATCTTTATACTTTGACCATCTCTTATCTTCCACCGTAGACCTTTCTTAAGAACATTTTTTCCCGCTATAATCCCACGCCAAGCATAAGAGGGGTTATTTCCTAAATCTGAATCCATAAACTCAGTTGTAGGAAAATATTTTGACTTCATAACTCTACCGCACAAAGAATTACCGTTTCTCATTAGCCGCCAACCTTGTTTGGCCAACATTGCAAGATTGAACTTCTTGAGATCTTTGAAATAGAGACTCCCCTTCTCCTTTGGTTGTCGGATTTTGTCCCAAGCCACCCAACTTATGCCACGATCACTTGTAGACTTGCTCCACCAAAAACGCCTTATCATCATCTCCATCTTGTTGCACACTCCATCCGGAAGTTTGAACAGGACATTGCGTAGGTAGGAAGAGCTTGGACAACCTCTTTTATCATCACCTCCTTTCCCGCTACTGAGGGATTCTGTCCTTTCCACCCCTTCAATTTTCTTCCCAAACCTTCTGTGAGCTTGTTAAAAGTCACTGTTTTAGTCCTCCCCAAAGTTGTCGGCTACCCTAGATACTGATCATGTTGAGGAACCTCCTGAATACCTGCCGCTTCAAGGACGTTGGTTTTAGCCTCGACTGTTGTGTTAGGAGAGAAGACAATTGCAGACTTATCCATATTGATTTGCTGACCTGATGCTTTCTCGTAAGAATTCAAGATTTGAATGAGCACGTTGATATTATCAGTATCAGCCAGCGTAAAAAACATAGAATCGTCAGCAAAAAATAGATGGGAGACCACTGGTCCTCCCTTAGAGGCTGTCACTCCTCTCAATCTGCCTTCCTCGACAGCCTGTCCCACCACTCGAGATAGAATATCACTACACAAGAGAAACAAGTATGGTGATAGTGGACACTTCTGTAGCAGCCCCCTTTCCGGCACTATGTAACCCATGGGCCTACCTTCTCTAAGCACTGACTAAGAAACTGAAGAGATACAGTTCTTCATTAAAGTTCTAAACCGAACTCCAAAGCCAAGGTGGAAAGCACTTCTTGCAAATATTTCTATTCCATTCTATCATATGCTTTACTCATATCCAACTTAATTGCCATAGAACCCTTCTTCCCCTTCTTTCTTGTCTTCAGAGAACGAATAATTTCAAAAGCTGTTAAAACATTGTCCGAAATCAGACGCCCCGGTACAAAGGCACTCTGATTTTCAGATATCAGGTAAGGAAGCACGCTCTTCAAGCGATTAGCTAAACATTTAGCCACAATCTTGTAAAGAACAGTACATAAATATATAGGACGATACTCACTCGGCTTTCTTGGCTGTTTCTTCTTTGGAATCAAAGCAATGAGAGTCTGGTTGAATTCCTGGATTGAACCACCTTCATTTAATATTTTCATAACTTCGTGTGTCACCTCTTGTCCCACCAAACCCCAATGCTTCAGAAAAAACCCCGCATTATACCCATCCACACCTGGAGCTTTATCTGGAGCCATTTGAAAGGGAGCTTCATGGACTTCCGTAGCCGTAAAACCTTCCTCCAATCGTGCACTGTCTGCCGGCTGCAAAATTTCTGCCGAATAATCCAATAGGGGCTCAATATCATCCATCTCCGGCTTAGTGGATGTGAAGATTTCTGACAAATAGTCTCCCAAAACGTTATTCACTCACTGTTCATCTGTAACCAAATAACCATTGTCGTATTCAATACCTTTGAAACTATTTCTGGCTCTTCTGATTGTTGCTTTAAGATGAAAAAACTGAGTATTCCTATCCGCATTTTTCAGCCACTCTATCCTGGATCGTTGTTTCCACATCACCTCGTCTTTGCGTTGCAACATGTTGTACTCAAACGATAAGGCTCTCTTCTCTGATAAAACTACTCCTGTTTGTGGGAGCTCATCTAAATAATTCCCACGTTACCGAATCAAATTACAGCGCCTAGACACTTGGCCAAAGACTTCACGGTTTCACCATGCGCATTTGTGACTCATTCCTTTCAGCTTGGCCGCAAGGTTACCCCTGCAAGAAACCCAAGATTTGGCCACAAAGAGCCAAAATCATCATGCAGCTCCCACATACTTTCGTACTGAAATCTTCTTTTGCGTCTCCAGATACTACTCTCTTGCTTCCATTCCATGAATATAGAAAGATGATTTGAGTTTGGCCACCATAAATGCGTGACTTTTGCACCCAAATTATTGTCCATCAGCTGAACAATAGATAAAACGCGATCTAACCTCCGACAGATATTATCTTCATTGCTTTGATTGTTGCTCCATGTAAACGGGTTTCCATGAAACCCTAAATCAAACAAACCAACATCACTCAACGCTTCTCTAAACTTATCAAGCTGACTAAAACTAACCCCTGCTCCTCAATCCGTTTCGGCGTATGACGAGATAGCATTGAAATCTTCCGCGACGCACCATGGGATTTCTGGTTGGGGCTTTAGTCTTATAATCAAATCCCAAGAAAGAAGCGCTCGTTTCTGTTAGAATCCTCATAGAACCCTGTGAATTTCCAACTCTGCAAATCATCATCTCTCTTCACTATTGCATCAATATAGTATAAAGAATGACTCAAAATCTGAACTTCCATACTTTCTTTCCACAGCAACGCCAATCCTCCGCTTTTACCTCTGGAATCAACCGCGAATCCTTTGTAAAAACGCAGGCCAGACAACTTCTGCTGCATTGCTTCCTGTGATAACTTGATTTCCAGCAGAAAAACCAAGTCAGGGGATTTTTTCTTCACGATATCGCGAAGCGATAGGAACGTAGCGGGGTTCCCCAGACCCCTCACATTACAACTCAGAAGACTCATCGTGATAGGCGGGAGTGCAATGCAGCCGCCGCCAAAACCGGGTTGAGTGATCGAGAAACAGTCTTCTCCTTCACATTGACATCCTCAAGACCATCCGAAATCATACTGTCCTGTGTTTTTGAAGAATCTTCTTCAACTACTGCTGTCTTAGTGGGATTAGGAGGAGGGCTAAAATTCATTAAATTTCCCTTTCGTTTACCCAGATCCTTCTTTAGAGCATTACTAGAAATATTCTCCGCAGCAATGTTGAACATATTAATTTTATCAATAATCCTCCTCCCTGCCTGATCGATTAACTTAAAAGTATTCACTGTAGAAACAGTGTTGCTAACTCTTTCCCCGGTTTGGAGCTCACCGCTTCCTGTAACCAGGTCCAGAACCTTCTGCACAGATGCCGAAGTTGGTAGATGTTGTTCCTTAGCCTTTGGGTCTTCTCCAGAACCGTACTTTTCTTTCATCATCTCCTGCTGGTTACTCACTGTCCACTGACCAGGTTGACCACTGGTGACCTGGGTTTGTCACTTTCTCCATCTTCAGGATTGATCTCCGTATTATCTCCTACTCTAACTTGGTCTTGCCCTTAGGAGTTGATCCCCCTGTTTCCATTCTTCTCAGATTGTCCCATCTCACTTCTACTACGATTCTTGGGCTTCGCGGGGCCGTTCGACGTAGACATTGTGGATGACATAATAGGAAATCTCCATACCCTGGTTCCGTTTCATTCTGAATATCCTTTGGAATAACCTCACAGCCATCGCTGGAATGTGTAACACATCCACACCACTTACAAACAGCGGGAACTCTCTCATACTTGAAATTGATCCGAATTTCTTCACCTTTTACAACCAAGTTAACACCTCTGGGAATTGGTTCATCTAGGGGAAGACGAGTCCTAGCACGAATATAATTGATACCGTCTTCACTGTCAATTCGCCCATCCACATATAATGATTCCGCCACCGAATCCATGATCAACTTTCCCGTCTCCTTCTTCATTAAGTGTATAAGGATGTTACTCATCTGATCTAGACCTCAAAATCAGTGAAGTTCACTGTTTCGGTAGGATCCCCCAGTGACCATGGTTTTAGGAGAAGAATACTATCATTAAACGCCCACGGACCGCCTGAAGCTACTCGTTCCATGCTAGCTTGATCCTGAAAAACGAATAAGTAACTGTGAAAATCAACTTCTATCATGTTTACCTCGTTACCCTTGTTCTAGATTTTTTCAGAAAAACTGGTCTCATAGTGGCTGCAACAATCTTCTCCTTCGTAGAAAAAAAACCGATCAAAACATGGCGAAATCCCTGCTCAGCCTCACTGCAATAGTCGTCGTCAAGACCAACCCTAATCTTGTCCTTCTTGGTATACTCCGATCCTGACATGATTGAGTTTACTTATCTCCTTTGCTTGATCGTTAACCTTGAATCGAACTATCGTAGCCTCGCCGCTGTTTTTTTAGAAACTTCAAACCCTAGCAGTCGCCCTCCCAACCCTCTCCGAACTTCTCGGAGAAACTAAAAAAACTTTTGTCCCTAACTTCACATTAACACCGTGACTAGGGTGCACACACAAGTTGGACTGTTTTTTTAATTTAATCTCATATGTACTATACCATTCCAATTGCATTAGTAGAAATCACAATCAGGAACATAACAAATCTGCGGATCACAATGCGAGCAGATTATTGCTCTCTTGATCCAATCTGCTAAACTTAGTATCATCCGTTAATGACTTTTTTTAGGCTTAACTGCTGATTGCATTTCCTCAATATACTGAAATTAGCTTATTGTATCCCCCTGTTTTATAATTAGCTGATTGCAATCCCCATTTTCAATACTACTAGCTTATTGCAACTGGAAAACAATCAAATTTAACTATCTTCGAGAATATTCCGTTACTTTCCATGTGTGTCCTATTGTATGAGGACAGTAGGGTCAATTCTATGCTAATAAAGAACATTATGAATATCACCCCTTCTCCGCCACTACGTATCTCCATCTCTACCACTACAACCACGAACTACCGCACATTATCACTGCAACTTCCGCCACAAACCCAGATTTCGCCCCCATCATCAACCTCCTGTCATCTTCTTTCAACAACCATAACATTCCCGATTGCACCCATTGCTTCCACCAAATCGACCCAGGTACCACTATCGAACCCACCCAAATTCCAAATAATTGCTCATGAACAACTTCTAACCCATCACAAAAACCAATCCCCAAACTCAAATTATCATACCCAAATCAAAAACCGATCACCAACCTCGAATTCTCATACCCAAATTAAATCCTGACAAATCACCCATAGACCCAAAAAATCAAGCATCAATTATTGAAAGGCTTGTCAGTATCTAAACTATAATCAACCGATTATTGGGTTTGATGGATCCTAGTTGACAAGATCCAAGCTATGGATCATGCTTTTTCAGTAGCGATTGAAGAACAAAATGAGAAATAGAGAAGGATTGAGAATGAGACTTGAAGAAGAAGAGGTGAGAAGAGAGATTCAGAGAGAGAATCGGAGAAGAAGAAGAAATTTCAGATTGATATTCTGAAACATCCCGGGATCTCGGTTCAGGGTTAAAGAAACAATCGATAACCAAAAGTAGAAATATACTATTAAGGTTACATTTCTTTTAATGTACATAACAAAATCATAATACGTACAATTTGAAAAAAAAACGTGTTTTTGACCTGCTAAAGTATCTAAACTACACTCGGCATTCTCGTCTTGATCCGCGTTCCCACCCCCACCTTTTTTGATGACCTGCGGTTTTAAAATCGCAAAATTCAACGCAGTTTTGAAGGAAATGATTAGTAAAAACTGAGTAAATACACACTACGATATGTGAGTAAGTTGATAACGACATTAGTATATGAGTAGCCAATTCTTTTCAAATCATTTCAATCGATTATGGCATTTACAGAGCCACAAATAACATCAATAGAATAGTCAATTTTCTTTCAACTTCAATCAACAGTTTAATTTAGCTGAGGCATGTCCATAGCCACCAGCAGGATCGATGTAGACAGACGGATCACGAAGTAATCATAAAGGGTTCCTTAGGGTCTATCAAACCCTATTTTACCCGAGCTTTAAGGGAGACAATTCGTCAACCCCGCTCACAACATTAGCTAAAATGCCTTAAGTGTCGACACTCCTATACCTTAGTGACCCTTACAAGTATAAGTAGCACTCCATAGCTCTACAAACCCCGTTGGCCTCAATACCTTGGTACATATTGGCTCATCGGGGGCGTTTTTGTGAACAATAAAGTTCTATCCAACAATATGAAGCATTGCTTCGGTGGCAGTAGCCATAAGTAATAGTAGGATTGCTTGGCGCCTCCGGCCGGAGCCATAAATAACACAACTCTGTACATCGTCCAAAATCTATTAGAGGTATCTTATTACCTTAATTTCTCATTACCAAAGTTGGTATACAATCTTCACAAGTCATTTCAAAGAGTTCTCTGTATAACTCAATAATCTGAATTTTTCGATATAAATCATGCTTTTCATACTCTTCCGAATAAGACAATATTCATTTAAAACGTCACACACATGGGCACAATGTGATAATTAAAGTTCCAGATCATCAACTTATCACAAGTAAAGTTCCAAGACTTATAAAGAGGATTCAATTTATATCCAAACAATTTCGAGATAAATCATGCTTTGCATACCTTTTCACTCAACAAATATTCATTCGAGACATCACACAAACACTCACATTTTGATAAGTAAAATTCGCACATATGTACTTACCACTGAGATGAAGCACAACCAAAAGTAAGAAATTAATCCAAGCACTCCCCTGACAACCGCTCTCTCCTACGAGGTCAATGTCTACAATCACATGTATAACGTACTCGTTAGAACTAATTTACACATGCATAATACAAATGCAAACCTACATGCCACATAGTCCTATATATCACCAATGCACATATAATGATGTTCAATAATAAAAATAAATTAAACAATTATACATAGAATTCAAAAAATTCAAGTTTTCCAAAAACGGTGAAACTACAATTCTGGACAGAAATGTAGCTCTGACTTTAGAGGCATATTTACCATATCAAAACATTTCTTAAAATCATGTAATTAATTTCTGATCAACCTAAATAAGTCTACTTTCAGAAACATCAAGAAAATCATGCATAGCTATTATTAAATTCAAGTTAAAAAATAACAAACACTGTTATGCAGAGAAGAGTTTGGCAAAAACGTTCAACTTTGCAAAGGGATTACTACCACTTGGGGAATAAAAATAAAGCTCATATTCTACAGAATTGACCCTCAATGTGTCTAGTTACAACACAAGAAAGTTGAGGTGCTAAAGATTTTGAAATGAGATTTTCAATAAAAATGACAACACTTGTCCAAAAACAGAGTTTCTGAAAACATGCAACTTAGAATGAGCATATCTCCCTAACCAAAAAGTCTATGGAGTTGAATTTTATTTCAAAATGACCCTTTCTAAGTCTAGTTTCAAAATATGAATAATTTATAAATTCCTAAGAGACAAATTTAGATATAACATAAATTTTTCACAAACTGGTCAGATTGTATGAACATGGCAATTTTTCAAAAATCTACAAGAATGGTTCTAGTAGTACATGCAACTTAAGAAGAGTTGTTTTTTACCCAATAACATCATTATAAGCATGAAATAATATTTTTACATGCTATTCAAAAAAATTATCAAAATGTTCTTGAGACTCAAGTGCAACTACCAAGAAATACACTAAGTGCATGTGGGTTTCTAGTTTGAGTTTCATGGAATAGTGTAATTTTTGAAGTCAAACACATGATTCAAACATGGAAATGAAGAATCAAGTATGGAAATGAATAAAGCTAAGATGAAATTTCATCAATCCAAGGTAAAGATGGACATGCAAGCAGGAATACAAGACTAGAAGAAAACTTACCCCAACATTCAAGAAGATTGTGAGGAAATGAGTGAAATTGGCCTTCAATCCATGATTAGAATGGTGGAATTACTGCCCTCCATAGTTATACCAAGCTTGGAATCAAGTTTTTCATGCTTGGGAGACTAGAAAATGAACTTTTGATGAAGATATGTGGAGGTGAAGCTCCAAAAACGGGAATGGAGTTTTTGAGAGAGAAGAAGAAGGTAATTGGGAGTGTTCATGAAGATAAATGATGTAAAGAAATTAAAGTTAAAGAGATAGAGTGATGGAATTGATGGAGGTGTTGATGGTGGAAGTTGGTGGAGATAGGAGAGAGTCTCACTGAGTGTCATTGATGAGAAAAAGATGTGAAGATATGGGAGAAGTTGATAAAGAGTGATGGAGATGATGGAACAAGAGCACATATGTATAAATGAAACATTTTGTATAAATGACTTTTAGAAAACTGCAAGTACCTCCCCAGCATACAAAATAAGTTGCATATAGTATTTTCCAAGTTTTAAAAACTACAAAATAATCCCAAAATAAAAATATATGTCATAATAGATGTCAAATGATACCCTTATACTATATAATTAAAAAAATCATTAATAAGTTTGAAATATAAATTTCTCAAAATTTTCGAATATTGTTTCCAAAATGACCAAACAACCTCTAGCTTAAATATGGGGTATTACATATTCATCGATGCCATTTCCGATACATTTGATCCCTATATACGTTGTATAGTAACAATTATCAATGATGAAAAAATTACCACAGAATAACAATTGCCTATTAAAATCAACCACCTTGTATGATTAATTTGCAGCCAGCCCCAGGATCATGACATTCTATCCCCCTTAAGCTGATCCTTGTCCTCAAGGATCAGGTGTAAGAAAAGCTCCTGAAAGTGTGCATAGTGCTCCTCTCCCCGAAATAGGTACTGCAAGTCTACAAAACAATCCAGTGACTCCTTATCTTGGAAGAAAACTTGAGCTTGCAGGTGGACGGAATAGAACCAACATTTAAAGCTCCACTATATGCTCTTTACGAGTGATCAACATGAAAAATATATGAACAGCTTTAACAACTAGATTTTGTTGCATGGCTCGGACATGAACCCTTATCATGTCCACAAAATATGAAACCAAAATGTGAATGGATAGGCATACTATGTCAGCATAACATATTTCAGTGCACATCAACAATATCCTTATTGCTTTGTCAACATGATTGGTTTCATTCCCACTACCCTCAAGTAGACATAAGAACAACATTTGTTGTCTTGTGACAAGCTCATGGGAAAAATGGAATCATTATACCCATTGCGATTATCAGTCATCTTCGTCATCTTTAGATGGGAAAAACCTTTGAAGTTGGAACCTGGGAGTGCGTTTGATATCACAAATTTGTATCCCACAAATCCATATTTGCAGTAAACTTGTAACTGCAATTGTATTTCCCTCTTGCGTCAATCCACAAAATTTACAGCAGAGTAACTATACTTGCTTCCACAAAAAGTATCGGTAACCACTAAGAATGCTACCGGGCCATCAATATCTTGAATTATCATAATATAATCCCCCGTAATCCTTCATTTTCCCAATTCTAATTCAGTAAGTGGGCTGTGAGGATCAACATTGATCTCAGATAGCAAGTATATAACTATCAACATCTTGTCCTAGAGCACAACATATCTCAGTTTGCACCACTTACCAGCTCCAGCACACATACATCTTTTTATAACTAGTGCATTGGATAGTTCGTAGCAGGAGCCAAAGCTCAGAAAAGTCACTTCTCGTAGACCTGGTAATGACTAATGAGCCACCACACTCATAAATATTGTGGCTGAAACTAGAAGCAGTTTCCCCAACATTTGACTTGGAAGTTAACTTTGGAATATTAGCCACATGTCTAACCCAATTCAAGTTGCTATTGAACCTTCCCCAACTTGTATCAGTTGTTTACTCAAAAACTAGTGCAACAAGAGTCGTATGAGTGAAGAATAGCAAATGATCACATGTTTCAAAACATTTAACACACTTCACAGGAAACAACCTAGACATGAATAGGAAAATAGCAGAGTACTTGTAATCGCTAACCAGTTGGGTGTTACCATCATGGAGATCCACCTTTCCCTTCATGATCATGATCATTGTACCAAGTATGAAAATATAGACATTATCTGACTCCTTAAGTATTCGTTGCACCAAGAAGTAAGCGAACTACCCTTGCCTGTCCCACCAGGGTTTGGTCCCCTGAACCATACACCTATTTGAAAATTATTCGAACTTTTACTTGCAGCCATTGTACAACCAAAAATCGAGAAACTCATGATAGCTGACCCATTTATTAATAAATCATCCCAAACAAGGTCTCCATATAATAAGTTCATGTCACAGCATAATGGTTTTCTAAGTTGACAGAGTTTACTGACTGTTATAGAACCAAAACGGTCAGCTGGTTTCTCAAAAGTATCTGCTGTGACATCTTCGCAAGACTCGAACACTTCCATTCTTGTTGTGTCAGACTTGACAAAACTCTCTGACTCAGGAACCACCACGTAATTCTGATTTGCCTTTCTTGTATCCCTTAGTGATGAAGGTTGGCTTCACAATGAATCAAATTTTAATACATGAGATGGAAACACTTTTTTCATTGAATTCGCCTCTTTAATTGGTACATAGCTCTCATTCTTCCCTGTCCAGGTTGCATTCAATTTAGATTTGTTCCATGTAGTGGTAGTGTTGTGACTTCCCTTCAACCAACTCTTCATACTATTCTGAATATTCTGTTCCACAGAATTGACACGTACTTCCTGAAGTCTTGCCATGGCTTTAGCTTGAGATAGGGTGGTGGGAAATTGTAGCTGAATAGCACTCTGAATATCAATTTTCAATCCACTTAAGACAATTTTAATAAAATAATTTTGATCCATCCAAGGAAACATAGTCTTCACCATAGGCCTCGGAGCTTCAAACCTGTTTTGATACACCAATGCAGTGGTGTGCTGCATGAGTTTGCTAAATTTCCCAATGTTGCGTTTGGTAACCATGATTTGAATTTGGATTTGGATTCGAATTCCAAAATTTCAAATTCTAAGATTTAAAATACCGGGGGATTTGAAAATCTCTGTTTGGATGTTATTAGTTGTATAATTTCAAATTCGAATTTGGTTTACGAGTTGATTACCGAATGTCAAAAAGATAGAGGAAAGTATCATTGGTCCAGTGGCAAGCGGTTGTTTCTTAAGTCTCTGATGCGTGGCTGAGGCCTAGGTACCTGGTTCGAATCTCGATAGTGGCATTTTTTTTACACAAATTTCTTGAATAATATTAGTTTCTCCACTTATGGCTCCCAATTCCGCGGGCAGGAATTCAAATCACACCTAAAATGTTAGAATTTTAAATTATTCACAATTTGGGGAGTTGGATTTGTTCCAAATCAAATCCAAGCCCCTAAAATGTATCCAAACATTGGATTTCATCCGAAATTACCCTAAATCCAAATCCACCCCCAATTCCAACGTTATTGACACGTTCCAACTGCAAGTGCACAGCCGTCGTGTGTAGTAATAAACCGGAAATCCGGGTTGTCGAACCCAAGGGACTTTGTTTAAATTAATTATTATTCTATACCTATTGTGGGCAAGTCGCAAGATGTGTTTTTACCTAATTCTAAGAAATTAAACGCAAAATTCTCAATTAACCAAGTGAAATAATTCACGATTAATAAAGAATAAATATTTGGAGGTTTTTATCAATACGGGAAAAGCACCGGGAATTCTCTAGGTTCACTAGGTTGATCTAAATTTATGTTTTGATTCGTAAAACAACCACGTGTTATTCACTATTAATCAAGCAACGTTGAACTTACCGAGTTACCAAGCAAATCCACTATACTTAAACTAAACTAAACCGAGTTACCAAGCCTAATTTAGGTTTAAGCATGCATTAAGATTGTAATTCTACTTTAACGATCCTAGTTAACGATGCCGAGTTACCAAACATTGATACGACTAGGTGGATTATTCGATTTACCGACTAGTTATCACGGAGTTACCGCGTGAAACTAATTAATTCTATCTCTACGTTAGCTACTCGCAAAGATAATAAGATTAAGAACACAAACAATCCATAATAATGAATAATCACGAGAGATTAAGCTAAAGCATGCATCACAATCATCAAAACATCACTTTAGATCAAACCCTAGCTACACCAAACGAGAATTCCCAGCAAAAGGTGTTTAGCTACTCATATTCATAATCAAAACAACGATTATAATGAGTTTAAACATGAAAATCAAGAAAAACGAGAGTTTAGAATTCAAACGAATGATCCAAAAGCTCCTAAGCTCTCTCCTAGCTTCTTGATCTCCAAAGATGTCTCTAATCCTCCAAAACTACTCAAAAAGACGACCTAGAAGTCTTAAATACGTTCCCATAATAATATTACAAAGTTTGGAAATAATACGGAAAAGCCCCAAAAATATTGCTGCTGACCCACGATCTCTTCGCACGAAGACAGTTGTCTTCGCACGAAGAGTCTTCGTACGAAGACTTCTGCCTCTTCGTGCGAAGATCTTCTCATTTAGATACTGAGAATGGTTTTAGGAAGAGAATTCTGCAGAGTGAAATATTTGGCTAAGTATTGTCTTCGCACGAAGACAAATGTCTTCGCACGAAGACACTGTGTTCCAGCCCCCTTCGTGCTTCCTTTGACTTTTCTCTTCTCCTCTTTGACTTCCTTCTTCCATTCTTTCTTCCTTTGACTTTCTTTGACTTTCTTTGACCTTTCTCTTCTGTTTGACTTTCCTTTGACTTTTGACTCTCCTCTTGACTTGTCTTTGAGTTCCTCGTTTCCGAAGTTCGCTTCCAAATCCCGCACGATCATCCAAGCCCTGTTTTCCTGCGAATCACAACACGAAAACACAACCCGCGATCATATCACAATAAAAGCTCAAAAATCTAAAGAAACGCCCGGATTCAACAAGAATTGCACATGAACTCATATTTTCACATTTACGCTCAATTTACTCAAAAGACGACAAATTCTCCATTATAAGCACGCAAAACGTAGAAATAAAAGGCATAAAATAACTCCGAAAACGGAGTTATCAACTACCCCCACACTACCTTTTGCTCGTCCCGAGCAAATCTCTCAAGTCAATTTCATCTCTCTCAAGTCAAAGCTTCTTTCGCTTTTCCGCAATTCATCCAACTTTGCATACTACTCATTGCATACCTCCCTACGCCATTTGCATACTACTACCTCACATTGCATACAATACCAAGAACTCTTGCATACTAATACGAGTAGAACCGTTCACCAACCATCCTTCCTACTAGTCGACACGACTCGATTATACACAATGCACCTATATGCAAATGCAATATTCACAATGCAAGTATTGAAATACAATTTTTTTCTTTTCTTTTGCGAGATTGGGCAATCTCCATTAGCTTAAACCGATTCACACGAAGCGATGAGAAATCTAGGCACAAGGAATGATTCGAAATCAAATTCGTCAACATGAATTCCCCCTAGCTAGTATAGAGAACCTAACTTTACTAAGTACAAGAACGCAATACCTCTTCATGTGTGCCACAAAATAAAAGGCTACGCTAGGCTAAGCCACGTTCAAGGTCCGAGCTCCTAATCCGCTAACGGGTTTAAAATGATGAGGCTTTAGGGACAAATAGGATAAGAATCAAATACAAGTCCTAAAGCGTCACATTCTCACAAATACCAAAGCTCACACACCCTCACAACAATAATGGAAACCAAGCCCGAAACTCACCATCTCCGGCCCTCGATCCCCTCAAACCCCGGTACAATTACGATCTCCGCGGCCATTGTCATGAATGATGCATAAACCAAAATTTTCCCGTTCGTGAACTAGTCGCTTCTCCACTCGTTCTTCCACAAAGCTTCTCATTCTACCTTTATTCATCTCTCTTTTTTTTTTTTCTCTCTTTTCTTTTTTTCTTTTTTTTTTTCTGATTTTTTTTTTTTTTTTTTTTTTTTTTTTTTTTTTAATTTTTTTTTTTTATATCTCTCAAAATCCTGCAAACTTCCTTCAATCTCTTTCACGAGTGGTCTTCCAATGAATCAAGCTAATCATGTAATCGTAAGGAGAGACAATATCAAAATCACGTATAAATCACAAATCAAAGTCTCTCCCTATCTCAATAAAATCCTCGGTGTAAATCAACAAGGCCGCTAACATTAAAGAAACATGTGTGGGGATGGAGTCGTCGCAAACGCAATCTCGATGTCCGAAGTCAAATGTCGACACCCCCACACTCGAATGCAATCCTGTCCCCTCTCACGTAGTCGATCAAATGTCTGTCTCGTACCTAATCCAACCAAACCTCCTACACCATGATGAGTAAGATCCGGTACCTAGCACGATCCACCTATTAAATTCCCCCAACCCAAGTTTCGTGTGTATTAGATGTACACACTCACGGCTCTCCTCACTTGTGTCCATGTTGTAATGCCATGGAACACCGCCACACCGAAGTGCGCAAGCCTACTCTCACTCACCCTCGCATTCCCCTCGAAGATCACAAATGAAGTGCATGCGATATGCAAGACTCACACAAATATAGCATGAAGTACTCCCTCATCGAACCCCCTCAACTACAACACCCTCGTGACGCACTAAAGCGGTGATTCTAACCAATCAATGCTGAAGGCCAAGAATCGTCACCCTAAGTACAAAGGTTGTCAAAGAATCCATGGTTCAAATACGGGTTTACTAGTGGTCCTACAAGGTAAGTTCTAGAAGCAGTGAGTGCTCTAATACACACCTCGCACAGCTGTTCTGTGTGCCACTACGAGGCGGGTTGGCGACTACCTAAGACGTACACAAGAACGTTCGGCTTGTTTAGCTCACACCTAGCTCAACTCTTGTAAGAAAATTAGGCACACACTTTAAGTTTGAAAGAATTAAGTTTGAGTGTAAAATAGGCACGCATTCCCGTAAAGAGAGTTTCTCTATACTTACTAAGGGACTCTCACATTGTCACTCTCGATCGCGATTCACGCCCTACGCCTAAAAGTCTCACACTTCTCGGTTTTACCGAATTCTCAGCTTTTTTCAATTGCCCTTTCTCAAATTTTTAATTTTTTTTTTTTTTTCACATTTTTAGTTTTTTTGTTTTTTTTTTTTTTTTTATATATACCTACACTATATGCAAGGCCAACTCGATTAACGACTCAACAATGGTAGGTTGACTCAAAAATACCAAAACGTGCAAAAATACCAAAAATGAATAACAAAAAGAAAAATAAGGACATAACCAAAAACCTCTAACTATATGCAGACACTGGCGATGCAAAGACACGACACTGACTAGTAACAAGGATTCAACCACCCCCACACTAGAATGCATCGTTGTCCTCAACGATAACACGAGGACTCAACAATTCTAGCACGAGGGTACACTCCACTACTCATCATCTTCCTCATCCTCATCATCTTCTTCTTCCTCATCCTCACTCGGCGGAACCTCATACTCAAAGTCATCCTCCTGAAACCACGGATCCGCCGTCGGGACTGGTGGAACAAACTCCCCCGGTGCCTGACCACTCGACTGTATCACCCACTGGCCAACCATCTGGATTAAACCCCCCAGCTTCGCCTGATTGTCCCGAGTGTGGGCAAACTGGCGTCTCCTCTCGAGTCTATCCCGGGCCATCTCCTCTCTCAGGTGGTCGTAGGCAACCTGGTTGTCAAACCTAGAGGTGTTCATCCGCCTACCCTTTCCCTTCTTCCTCGCTGTCTCATCAAACCTGTGCCACTTCCTAGCCGTAAACGGTTTCAAGTCCATATCCCTCCCTATGACTACCTCAGCAGTTTTGGCCAGGTGAGTGATCAAGCAGGTATGACCGGGGCCCAATTTGTTTGTCCTCGACACCCTCTCAAGACAGTTCTCCCAAATCAGTTTGGGGATATCAATTCTAACCCCGGTGTAAAGACAAAGGGCCCAAACCGAGAGGCGGAAAGAATAACTAGGGTTTCGTGTGATTCCCAAAACCCAGTTTTCTAGCACTTCACAACACCACCTAGCCTCCGGCCTATAAAACCTCTTCTCAGCCTTCCAATGAATCACCTCTCCCTTCCTGTCCCATGGATCAACCCCCTTCGCAAAGCAAAAAGCATTTAGACGAGACCAAAGGTTCTCACTACGAAGAACCGTCTCTAACCCACAACCGTCTTTCAAAGCGGGGAAACCCATGGCGAGAGCGATAGTCTCTGGCGTGAAGACTATCCACTCGTTCCGACAGTAAACGAGACGAGGGTCTTGACTCTCACCGTCCTTTGCATAACGCAAATTGAACAAAAACTCTCTCGTAATGTGTGAACTCGACTGCCCTACAAGCTTAAACCAATTATCTAGCTTCTCTCGCTCATAAATTTCCTTAATTGCTTGAGGCATGTCCTCGTGCAAAGGAAAAGCTTTCTCGGGCTGCCCGTTCTTAGTCAAATACGTATCTCTACGAGAGTCAAGATGGGCCTCGTGGGTGACGAAACGGTAGCTATCATAATAACCCGGCGCAATACTACGCTCTTTCAAATTAGCTTTTGCCTTTCGTCGACCAACAATAACCGGTTTAGCCGGGAAAGGGGCCGTCAAGATGGCATATTGGGGAGTAGGCGGTATCTCCAATTGGGGATCGCCCGATCCCGATGCTTCTTGTGACGAACCCTCTCCCGTCTTTCTCTTCTTACCACCCGCCATTTAAAATTCAAATGCAAGTAAAACAAGCAATCCAACACTTGTGCACGTGAACAAGAAGTGTAAACGAAACGAAACACGTAGGCACGTAACAAGTAGTTCCTAGGACTTTACGCAATCGCCCCCAAATACGCTTCTAAGCGCAACAAATAAAACCGGGCTTTTACTCAATGTGCCTAAGACTCGATAATTGAAATTGCAAAGTTTAGATAGTACCTACGCGTCCGGAGCAAGTCTTACGGACGCAAAAATTTCCCAATTTGACGAACCCGGACTGATTTTTGATGGTGCCGGAAAAATTTGTCGAAATTTTGAATTTCTTGCTGCCCCGTACTCCTTGCGTAGTCCCCGTCAATGTTTCCTTCTCGTCCGAAAGGTGAATCAACTCCCAACTCGTCCAATTTCTCCAATCTTCCTTCGAAACCCTAGCTTGTTCCTCCTCTAATTGCTCTCTGTTCTTGCACTCTCTCTCAAAACAACCGCTGGAATCTTGTTCTCCTTGTAATCGCGAGCAAAACCCTAGGTGGGTTGCTGAAGTTGGTGAAGAAACAAGTGAGGGGTGAATTGAGCTCTTGCGGCTATGGAGGAGAGGACTTGAAGTTGAAGATGAAGAATGAAGAGAAGGACGAAGACCAGCTGATTAAGCTTCAAACGTGGGCAAAAAGTCCAAAAAGCCCCTAGAAAGTAGCCCCCCATCATGTGTCCGTGCGTGGATAAAACTGGCATTTCACCCGCTGTCTTCGTGCGAAGACAAAAGTCTTCGTGCGAAGAGTCTTCGTACGAAGACTTTTTGTCTTCGCACGAAGGTCTTCTCAAACAGATACTGAGAGCTGTTTTGAGAAGACAATTCAGAGGGTCAAAAATTTTTCTAAGTACAATGTCTTCGTACGAAGACAATTGTCTTAGTACGAAGACACTTCTGAATTGTGCCAAAAACATCCTTTTTGTCGATTTTTCGCGTCTTCGATCGTGCCTTTGCTTTCCGAAGGATCTCCTCGACCTCGAGACTCCCTTTTCACCTTAAAACACTCCCAAAATCCGGGGAATGTTTTATTTGTCAATTTCACGCGTTCCAAGGCACGTTTTGCATTTCCGGATGCTTTTGGCCTCGTTTTACTTGCGTAAACATCCTTTTTGGCGTAACTTTCTCATCCGGACTCCGATTTGCGCGATCCACCCGTCTACAGAAAGCTCTCGACCACCCCCACACGTTGGCATTGTTCAATTCTCATTTTAGTCTGTCCTTCAAAATTTCACCTCGTAATCCGTGCCGGCGTGCTAGCTTTCTCAGTTCACTAATCAAACTCTTGCGCAAATCAAGACGGGGAGTCCGGGAACATGATCTTCCCCAGGTGCGTGTGTTGAATAGGTGCAGAAATGGCTTCCACCTTCAATTTCTTCACTTCGGATCCCGATACGCGTATTTAGCTGCAAATCCGGACTTTTTACTCTGTTTCGCACGCGCGCATCAAGAAGGGGGATCCGAAATAGGCCTTTCACCTCGTATTCCTGCACATACTCATTGGAAACATTAAATCCACTCTCTCGCACCTCTCAATAACATCAAACCGAATAAAAATTACAAAACAGTATTAAAATCTATCCTAAAGCAGTAAATAGGTTGGGTTGCCTCCCAACAAGCGCTGTGTAATTTAAGGTCGACGGCCCGACCCAGTTACCTCAGAGATATGTTAAGAAGGTCTAGCACGACGTGCTTCCTCCTTCAATTTCATGCTCTTGATTTTCTGCACCACATCATGTGCTCTCACCACATTTGGCTTCTTCTCTGATTCCGGTGGATCGGGATGCAACACGGTAGGCAAACCAGGAGACGGATCCACACGATCTTCTCTAAACTTGATCATGGCCAATTTATTCTTCCCCCTGCTACGAACGAACGCCTTGAACACGATTGATGAGTCTAGAGCCTTGATAGTCAACTCCTCTGCTTCTAGATCCACATTTGCGCGCATTGTTTTCAACAACGGTCTTCCAAAGATGAGTGGAACATCGCGATCCTCCTTGATATCCACTATCACAAAGTCAGCTGGAAATACAAATGCACCCACTTTGACGAGCAAGTTCTCAATCACCCCATTTGCCGTAACTATAGAATTATCTGCCAATTGCAGACCCATCTTCACAGGAGTCGGTGCACCAATGCCCAATCTCTGAAACAGAGACAATGGCATGAGATTAATGCTCGCGCCTAAATCACAGAGGCCATGTGTATGATATCCACCCCCAAGAGTGCAGCCTAGAATGACACTGCCTGGATCTCTCATCTTGGGAATGTCTCTTTGTATGACTGTGCTACACGTCTCTGTTAGCTTTACCGTGGCATAGGGTTCTATGCTCTTCTTTCCCCATAAAATTTCCTTCAAGAACTTCTTGTACCTGGGCATCTGAGCAAGTGCTTCTATAAGGGGAATGTTGATATGCAATTGCTTGAATATATCCATAAATCTCCCAAAGTGTTCCTCATCATTCCTCTTTATCGCCGCCGGATATGGAATTCGTGGCTTATAAGCAGCCGGATCAGGAGTGCTCTTGGACTCTTCTTTCTTCTCAACCGTGTCCTTTGATTGGGGACTCACGGTAGGTACGGGAATCTCCTCATCCAATGCTTTCTCAGTGGCTTTTGTAGCTTCGGCTCTCGCATGGCTAGGATATGGAGGATCTTGAGTAGTCACACCACTGCGAGTAGTAATAGCCTTGAGCTGCTCAGTAGGAGTAATAGTATTGGAAGGAAGCATTCCTGGCGGCAATTTAGCATTCTGACTGGCAATCTGACCAATCTGCGTCTCGTGGCTCTTTAATGTTGCTTGTATTGAGACAATCGCGCTCTCCATCCTGTCGTGATTAGCTATCAACTTTCTCAATAAAGCGTTCGTCTCTTGTTCTTCTGGTTGCTGAGTCTGCTGCTGTGAAGCTTGCCTCGCCTGATATGGAACATTGGGTCTCTGACCTGGTGCATATAATCCACTGTTTGGATTGGCATAGCTGAAGTTGGGATGATTACGATTGTTGGGATGATAGGTGTTAGGCCATTGCTGCTGTCGCATAAAATTCACATCTTCAACACTGTTATCATATCCCTGGCTTTCATCTGCTAGTAATTCACCCATGGGCTTCTGAGTTGGAGGGTGCATTCCGTGAAATGCTGAAGTCATGGATTCCAACTTTTGTTCCATCGATTCAATCTTGTTGACTAAGGATGAATCCCCCGGTTTGGAGTACCTACGCGTTTCAGATCGTGTAGTCTCCCTCTTTGACGCATTGTTCAGCAAATCTTGAGCTCGCTGTGCTCCAAGTCCCATAAAATTACCTCCAGCTAGCATATCCAATTGGTCAGCTGTCTCCTTGTCCAATGCAGTGTAGAAATAATGGAAGAGCTTGTGCCATGGCTCTCCATGATTTGGGCATCTACGGAGAATTTGGCTGAACTTCCTCCATGCATCTCCCAAAGAGCTGTCTTCATCCTGAGTGAACTTTGCAATCTCTGCCATCTGCTGCGCGACTCTGGATGGTGGCAAATACTTCCTCAGAAATTCATGGCAACAATCTGCCCATGTCACTATGCTACCAGCTGGCAGCTCCATAAGCCACTTCTTGGCTTTTCCAGATAAGGAGAATGGAAATAGTAAAAGCTTAACCGTCTCATCTGGAACTCGCTGATCGTGCAGGGTTGATGTGATTTGCTCAAATACCAGCAGATGGTGATTGGGGTCATCTCCTGGAGCTCCGTTGAATGCGCACTCATCACGAACCATGTTGATCATATGTTGGCGCAACTCGAAGTGTTGGGCATTGATCTGTGGCCTGACAATGGTGGGCTGGTAACATGCTGGGGTAGTCCTGAAATAATCCACCATCGGGCGTTCTTCATTCTCAGCATTGTTCTGCCTGTTGTTTTCCCCATTATTACCATTGTTGTTCCCACCGATGTTCGCCACTTGTGCCCCCACACCATGACGTGGTTGTGGATTTGGGGGGGCCATGCGATCCATCCTTGCCTGCAGCTCAGCCATTTGAGCTCTCACCTCCTCAGCTTCTGCGGCTCTTCGTGCAGCCTCCTCTACAGCTGCAACTCTAGCTGCTTCCGTATCCTGCAAACCTTTGCGGATCCTCTCATACTCAGCTCTCGTTTCTTCATCCATACCTACTGAGCTTGAATTCCTCTTGTCTCTACGCTGTGCTTTTAATAAGGATTCCGGGTCTTCAAACGTTGGATACAAAGGCTCGTCTCGAGAACGGGTCATGCACCGAGTAATTCAACCTGAAATCACGAAACACGCAAAACGTAGGTGAGTAACGGATATAAACAATAAATTAAAATCCCTAAGGCTAGGAATTATAACTAATTTAGCCGAAGTCCCCGGCAACGGCGCCAAAAACTTGACACGTTCCAACTGCAAGTGCACAGCCGTCGTGTGTAGTAATAAACCGGAAATCCGGGTTGTCGAACCCAAGGGACTTTGTTTAAATTAATTATTATTCTATACCTATTGTGGGCAAGTCGCAAGATGTGTTTTTACCTAATTCTAAGAAATTAAACGCAAAATTCTCAATTAACCAAGTGAAATAATTCACGATTAATAAAGAATAAATATTTGGAGGTTTTTATCAATACGGGAAAAGCACCGGGAATTCTCTAGGTTCACTAGGTTGATCTAAATTTATGTTTTGATTCGTAAAACAACCACGTGTTATTCACTATTAATCAAGCAACGTTGAACTTACCGAGTTACCAAGCAAATCCACTATACTTAAACTAAACTAAACCGAGTTACCAAGCCTAATTTAGGTTTAAGCATGCATTAAGATTGTAATTCTACTTTAACGATCCTAGTTAACGATGCCGAGTTACCAAACATTGATACGACTAGGTGGATTATTCGATTTACCGACTAGTTATCACGGAGTTACCGCGTGAAACTAATTAATTCTATCTCTACGTTAGCTACTCGCAAAGATAATAAGATTAAGAACACAAACAATCCATAATAATGAATAATCACGAGAGATTAAGCTAAAGCATGCATCACAATCATCAAAACATCACTTTAGATCAAACCCTAGCTACACCAAACGAGAATTCCCAGCAAAAGGTGTTTAGCTACTCATATTCATAATCAAAACAACGATTATAATGAGTTTAAACATGAAAATCAAGAAAAACGAGAGTTTAGAATTCAAACGAATGATCCAAAAGCTCCTAAGCTCTCTCCTAGCTTCTTGATCTCCAAAGATGTCTCTAATCCTCCAAAACTACTCAAAAAGACGACCTAGAAGTCTTAAATACGTTCCCATAATAATATTACAAAGTTTGGAAATAATACGGAAAAGCCCCAAAAATATTGCTGCTGACCCACGATCTCTTCGCACGAAGACAGTTGTCTTCGCACGAAGAGTCTTCGTACGAAGACTTCTGCCTCTTCGTGCGAAGATCTTCTCATTTAGATACTGAGAATGGTTTTAGGAAGAGAATTCTGCAGAGTGAAATATTTGGCTAAGTATTGTCTTCGCACGAAGACAAATGTCTTCGCACGAAGACACTGTGTTCCAGCCCCCTTCGTGCTTCCTTTGACCTTTCTCTTCTGTTTGACTTTCCTTTGACTTTTGACTCTCCTCTTGACTTGTCTTTGAGTTCCTCGTTTCCGAAGTTCGCTTCCAAATCCCGCACGATCATCCAAGCCCTGTTTTCCTGCGAATCACAACACGAAAACACAACCCGCGATCATATCACAATAAAAGCTCAAAAATCTAAAGAAACGCCCGGATTCAACAAGAATTGCACATGAACTCATATTTTCACATTTACGCTCAATTTACTCAAAAGACGACAAATTCTCCATTATAAGCACGCAAAACGTAGAAATAAAAGGCATAAAATAACTCCGAAAACGGAGTTATCAGTTATCCAAACAGACCGCAAGCAAATTCTCATGGTCTGGCTCACCAAATTCAGCACACACTACTTCACTAAACTGTTTCCTAGAGACTGCCTCAATTTCAGTAATTTCTGACATAAACCAGCTCTCAGCCTCCCCCTCTAAATGCAGTGAAACTAGAACCAATCTCCGATGATCAGTCATTTTGTAAATTTGAAAGTACCTTTTCTTCTTTTTGTAGCCACCCTATAGGATCACTTCCATTAAACTTAGGGCACTCAATTCTGGGAAGAGGTATAGTACTAGTGGTGTAATTTTTAACACACACACTGTCTTCCTCTTTCACAGTAGTTATAGCAGCTGAACTTGATCCATAATCTGGCTTTCTAAAAAGGCCATTACCTGGAGATTCACTAATTTCATTATCAACTTATGAATTCATTCCAACCTTCTCCTTATTTTTTAGATTGTTCATGATTTTATAACCACAAATCAGCTTCTTAAACTATTCACCAAATTTCAGTTCAATTCTCTCAACTACAGCATCTAAATAAGCTTTCAATCTAGAATAGATTTCATCAAGTTTGAGACCAATACCTTTCCCGACGCTAACGAATTGAACGTGGAGGTCGTCAAGAGTTCCTTCAATGTCGTTGAGTCGCTCATCGAAGATCTTAGCCCTAGCTTCTGGTTCCATAGAATTGAGTTGATTCGTCTTCTTTTTCGATTCTATTTATGCCCAGTGTGGTTCGAACCTCGCTCTGATACCACTTGACAGGATCCAAGCTATGGATCGTGCCTTTTCAGTAGTGACTGTAGAAGAAATGGAGAAATAGAGAAGGATTGAGAATGAGACTTGAAGAAGAAGAGGTGAGAGGAGAGATTCAGAGAGAGAATCGGAGAAGAAGCAGAAGTTTCATATTGATATTTATCGATGCCATTTCTGATACGTTTCAGCCCTATATACGTAGAACAGTAACAATTATCAATAATGACAAAATAACCCATGAATAACACTTGCCTATTAAAATCAACCACCTTGTATGATCTATTTGCAGCCAGATCCCAAGATCATGAAACTAATTGATTGAACATAACTGTTATCCAAACTTGTCATCCTCCTCTGTTTCAACATCATCACTCTCGCAGCTCAACATGAACCTCGTCCTGACCACTTGACGGAACAAAAAACTCCATCTTTTCCTAAGATCGTCTCCACGGAAACCGAGCATCAGGGCTACCGAAGAGAACGAGGCCAATTGACCTTCCGAGATCGTGGGTCTAGTCTTGAATCCGATTCTTCAGCGGGGACTTTGAATTGGTTATGGTCTTGACCAGTTAAATGGATTTTGAGAATTGGGTTTCTAGTCAATTGACGGCTTTTCCAATGTGAGGAGCGTCCATGAGTAGAATCAAACACAGCTGTGTACAGGGGCCTGGGTTGTGGTCGGAAAAGACAAGAACTGCGGCCTGAGTTGTGGTCGAGGAAGGCGGTATGAGTTTTAGTATGAGGTGGATATGACAGAGAGATGTTGCGAGACAGGCATAGAGATGGCGGAGAGGGGATACGGAGAAAACAGAGAGAGATACTCGAGAGACAGGCATTGAAGGTAGGCGGAGAGGCTGCAAAGGTTTTGGATAATCTATAGTTTCTTTTCCTTTTTTCTTTTTTCATTCGTATGACAACACAAATTTTAATTGATAATTCTACCCTCTAAACACTTAACACTGTTTGAATAAAAAGTTTTCCATGCAATAAGCTAGAAGTATTGCAAATGGGTATTGCAATCAGCTAATTTTAAAACTGGAGGTTGTAATCAGGCAATTTCAGTATACCGGGATTATGCAATCAGCAATTAAGCTTTTTTTTAAGGGAAACATTTTCTTTAATCAGACAGAGGAATCCCCAATTCATGTAAAATGTTGGCTGGTATCCAATCTGGATTACCGACAATCCAGACTTTTGGAACCTTACACTAATACCCTGACTGAGCACACAGGTGTGCTAATCTATTTCGTTCCCTTGGACACCAACTAACCTAAGCTGTCGTAAAGTGTTCCAAAATCATTCTGCAGTCATAGCTTATAATCCCGAGCGTCTCTATCCGTCACACTCTCTCCAGACCGTAGTTGCGTAACTAGTTTCTCAAAATCAGATTGGAATTCAATATGCCGATTGCCCAGCCGTTGCGCAATAATAGACCTTCTCTAGCACCGATAGCTTCGGCCAAATCTGGTGATGTCGCAGCTTGTAGAGCAGCAGCCATAGCCGCAACCACCCGACCCTGATGTCCCTTAGGACAACCCCGTACCCACCCCCTTTATCAGCATCCCTCCACGAGCCGTCCGTATTTATCCTTACTAGGCGTGACCCCGCGCTACAGCGTGAGGCCAATCTTATATTTATGTATCGACTTTTTTATCTGATATATATATTCTATAAACACCTATATTAATAATGAATTATGTATTTTCATTCTATTCAACTTATCATCACGGAAAGACACAGTGAGGATGTTTATCCGATGTATGAGTCATTTCACGATAAAAAACATCTGTTCTATAAATTAGAACGGTTGACTTTATTTCAACCGTTAGATTGAATCAACTTCATCCCCACCATTAGATCCCACCTACCTACTACATCTCTAACTACCTACTCTCCTTGGACATCTCTAACTACCAACTCTCATTGGACATCTCTAACTACCCACTCTTCTTTTTTTATTATTTATTTTTCACCACATTTTTAAATATAATGTTTGGATAACACCTCTAAATTCATTTTAAAAAAAACACATTCAAATTCAAAAACTATCCAATTTAGGGATAGTGCCCTCGGGCATGGGCAATACTCTATTCTATATAATAAGCTGTTATGAGAAACAAGTCATCCCTAAAATGTGTCATATGGAATAGCTTATTCCCACTATATCCTGAGAACTAAATACTTCATAATATAAGAAAATCTCAGCCATTGACACTTAATGAATTATCACATTGTTGTTGTGGTCGTGCCCTCGGGCACAGGATATGCACTAGTCTATATTATAAATTAGGACGGTTGACTTTAAAATGTCTTTTACACCGTTAAATTAAATTAACCCCAAGCCTTAGATCTCACCTACCACACCCTAACTACTCACTACTCAACTACCCACTTAACTACCCACTCCTTTTATCATAATTATATAAAAAATTGGCTTCCTTTATTCCTGATTATTTACTACAATTATTTATGTTTTTATTTTTCTGTCCATGTTTGTAGATAAAAATACTTAATTTATTTATGACATTACAATAGGTGAAATGTGTTTTTGGGGTAGTGCCCTCAGGCACGGGCAATCCCCTAATCTATATTATAAAATAGCATGGTTTAACAAACTTTTGAATTTTCAGCCATTAGATTTTATCAACCCCATCCCCACCATTAGATCTCACCTACTTATTACATGTCTTACTACCCACTCTCTTTGGACATTCATAACTAATAGAAGAGAGGTTTTTCACAATTATATTCCTAACTTGGAAGTTGTTTTTTCTTTTTATTTTTTATTCACCACATTTGTAAATAATTAAATATAATTTTAGATAAATTCATTTAAAAGAAACACCTCTAAATTAAAAAAAAACAAAACTATCCAATCTAGGGATAATGCCCTCGGGCATGGGTAATACTCTAGCGTTTAACTAACGTAGCAAGAAAATTAAGATATGTATAATAATAATAATACAATAAGAATTTTGCTTACACATTTTATTTTCATAAAATTAACCATAATCTCAATTTATTTAATAATGTATACATGTGTAGATAGTGCTTTCTGAGCTGGCAGATCTTGGCCACGTGGCAACCATCCAGCACACCATATTGTGCTCCACACACACTGGATCACCAGCCGAGCTGATCCATGTGGGGGCTGCGAGACAGAGCCCTCGCATACAACTGCACGGGACTTGTAGGGACTTAGTGGTTTGGAGGCTAGAGTAAGTCCTGTCGCGTGCGAGCCAAGCCCGCGCGCGACCTTTAGTAACTGCTTTGAGAGATTTATGGCACGAGCTCCATAAACCCGGTCAATCCGGTCAAACCCGGTCAACTTCGTAACGGTTCCGGTATTCGCGCACAACGTGCTGTAACGGTCCTATATACTCGGACAAACGTGCCGTTATGGTTAAGCTAATTAAGCCGCCATTAATGGGCGCATTAAACACACTACAACGGTCACGTTCTCTGCTATATATAGGACGTTAACCTTTCCATACAAAGGACACTAGCCATACGCGGAAGCTCTGCCAAATCTCTGTCTCTCTCTCAGACATTACTACTGCCTTACTCTCTCCCTACACACAACCCAACTCTTCCTGTGCGATCTCTGATCCTCTACATACGGTGTACACGGAGGTCTCCCCGCCGGAATCTCTTGTTCACATTTTGGTGAACCCGACGTGAATCGAACATCCACGGTAATCCTCTCATACCTTGGCGCGAGCTACCAAATATGCTCTGCGAGAGCAGGAAGGGAACCTCGCAGACACCAGCAAAAGAACTCGCGATAGCGCTCGTGGAAGTTCGATCCCTCTTCGAAGAGGAGCTCTTCTGAAAAGACAACACCCTTAGAAGGATATAACTTTGGAAACCATCGCACGTTCTCAATGCGCGTGGCATAGGGCCTGGCAGTGAACTCTTGCCGCTTGTCGCAGATCAGGCTCCAGGCGCTCATCCGTCTCGCCTGGGGGACACCACTTGTTGGGCTTAAGAGCAGTTGGGGCATAGGATGGCCATCGCTCAAAGACCCACATCGTCAAGAAAGAAATGTTGACAAAAGTCAGTATATCGAGGCGGCCACGCGACTCCTTCATAGCCACAACTAAGTGATCCAATCTGTAATACAATGTGCCCAAGACCAAGGGTCCGAGTGCGACTTTCTGGCCAAGGGCGAGCTTCACAGCAAGCGGCAGAACGTGGTAGAAGACCCCATCATGCGGGTGACCATCGATTAAGTACCGCGACAGCCATGCACAGAGGAAAGCACAAAGGGTCAAGTGATAGCCTTTACCCTCCACATAATTTTTGGCCTCCAGGTCCTCACTCAGAAGCTTTTTGGTGATACTGCTGTTTGCGTAGTCACGAAAGAAGTACTGCAACTATTTGTTCCAGGTATTCTTCGCAGACGTATCAACCAACTGCCAGTTCGGAAGGGCTTTGGTAGTAGTCCACCAGGTGGAGATCTTCTTCACCTCTGAAAGACATTCTTCCATCTGCGTGTACAAATAAATTATCCGCAGCCGTCCTTAAAGTACTCAAAGGGTCCACTTCACACATGGGAGACAGATCGTACAGCATATGCACGTCCTCGAGTGTGGGGGCAGCCTCGAACTCAGCAAAGTGGAATGTGTGAGTCGCAGGCGAATAGCGGGAAAGAAGGTTTAGAAGCATGGACTGGTCCAGCTTCACGGCAGCACCCTTCATAGCACGAACAGCGAAGTATACGCCGGCCTCATTAAGAGTCGCAGCGTGATCGGTCAACACGTGGTCGATCCACTCATCCATGTAGTCCAATTTCTGGACAAATGATTGGGTGGAAATCGCAGCATAGGGGAAGTACCCATTTTCGATTCCCAATCGAACCACGTCCTCGGAGCCAATCAACTCGAGCAAGGCCGAGTTAACTGGGGGAGTCAGGGTTAGCAAACCCTCATTGGGGACAGAAGCAGGCAATTTCTTCGCCTTAACCCTTGCGTGATAGAAATCTTTGCCACCCAGATAGGGGGCTTTTCGCCACAAAGCTTGCGGAAGATCAGGTATCTCTTCGTCCTCCTTGGTGGATTTGGTTCCTTTTGTCTTGGCCATTCCTGCGGAAAAGCAAGAAAAAAAGGGGGAGAAATATGCCACACTCAGTTTGAATTTCGAGATTCAAGATCTATGGAAAGAAAGATGAACAGTTTCTGGTATCAATTTCGGAAATTAGAGGGTTGCACTATCAGGGATTTCAAAACCCTATCCAAAGTCCTTATTATTGAAGGATTAAGCCGCAATTGGGTCCAAAGCTTGAAGCTTCTTCACAAGTTTCAACAGATTATATGGGTTTACATATTCAACGCAGTTCAAGGCATACACTGGTATTTTAAATCGAAATTAAACAAGACCAACCTTGTTTCTGTGAAGCCTGCTTGGATACGCACAGTTGAAGAAGACGAATTGCAGTTCTGAATTGGTGATTGATTATCTGAATCTGCTCTCGAAGAATTCCGGGTATCATTCACTTTAAGAGAAAAGAAGTGATGCTTTGCAACAATGGAGAATGCAGAGTATTTATCCAAAAACAATGAAGGGTTGCGTCCTTTCAGTAGTCGAATCGCAACCGTCACCGTCGAATCGCGCAATCACAGGACAAGCTGACGTCACGCCTAAAACCCTAAAGGCCAGACGGCACGACTCTAGGGGTTTTAGGTCATAATGGCACGCACGGGGGCTGAACTTACCCGTATTTGAATTGGTGCGTGGCGGCGACGCGTATGTTGGTTTCCGCGCATGGAAGTCTAGGCAGCTATGAGCCTTCACGCGCAGAAAGGAAGCTAATGTAGATAGTGCTTTCTGAGCTGGCAGATCTTGGCCACGTGGCAACCATCCAGCACACCATATTGTGCTCCACACACACTGGATCACCAGCCGAGCTGATCCATGTGGGGGCTGCGAGACAGAGCCCTCGCATACCACTGCACGGGACTTGTAGGGACTTAGTGGTTTGGAGGCTAGAGTAAGTCCTGTCGCGTGCGAGCCAAGCCCGCGCGCGACCTTTAGTAACTGCTTTGAGAGATTTATGGCACGAGCTCCATAAACCCGGTCAATCCGGTCAACCTCGTAACGGTTCCGGTATTCGCGCACAACGTGCTGTAACGGTCCTATATACTCGGACGAACGTGCCGTTATGGTTAAGCTAATTAAGCCGCCATTAATGGGCACATTAACCACACTACAACGGTCACGTTCTCTGCTATAAATAGGACGTTAACCTTTCCATACAAAGGAGGACACACTAGCCATACGCGGAAGCTCTGCCAAACCTCTGTCTCTCTCTTAGACATTACTACTGCCTTACTCTCTCCCTACACACAACCCAACTCTTCCTGTGCGATCTCTGATCCTCTACATACGGTGTACACGGAGGTCTCCCCGCCGGAATCTCTTGTGAACAACATGCATAAACTATTTCCAACCCCTTTGAACATATAGTCTTCTATTGTGGCCAACAACCGTCTTGTATAGTCGTGGCGCACTCTACTTGTTTGATTTAATAGATATATTCACATGTATTCGTACAAAGTATTAATATATGATATCTAAATTGGCGTTCTCCTGACTATAGAGCCATCGTACAAAGTGTTAATATAGGATGTCTAAATTGTCGTTCTCCGGACTATACAGCCAATCAAAAGAAAAATATTACACAAATAAATTATCAAAATATTTATATACTTCCATAGGTTATATACTATCATGAAAGAGTAAAATTTATGTTTGTTTTTTTAAGTAAATGAATTTTAGTGCTATGCGGCAAATAAATTTTCACCCCATTTCTATTGTAAGAAAATCTTAAACGTTTAACAAAAGTTTATTTCAATACACAACTGAAAAGTATTGAATAGACAATTATTTAAATTTAATTCATCTTGACTCTAAGCTCGATGCAAAATTGTTGAGGAAGTGATGTAATTCAAAATTTATTTCGTATTACTAGCATAATACAATTTATCTATCGGTATGAAGTGTCTAGAACTCGGAGTACACAAAATTAATCATTATTTATTCGTCAACTATAGGGTGGTTCAATGTTAAAGTGTATTTGGGAGCTGTAGGTTAGGTTTGGAACAAACAAATTTTTTCGGTTACGACACATGTAAAATTGATGAGGTTGGAATGTGAAAAAATGCTTAATGTTAATGACCTCAAAAAATTAATCATTATATATTTCTCACTGCAGTTTGGTTGAGGGTCAAAGTATGATAAAATGTTTTAAATAATAAATGGTGTACTGAAATTCAAACTCTGATACTTTTCTATTGCTTATTATACAGAAGTAGAAAACATAATATGAGAGTCTAACAGTAAAATGTTTGATCACCTAAAAAATGTAGTGTAATTAAATTTTTATAGTGTAAAATTAGTATTTGATTTTTAAAATCAATAAATTTTAGTGCTATGTGACAAATAAATTTGGGTAATTGACACTAAACCTACATGCAAGATGCATTTTGAGACACAAAACCCTGTGCACTTTTAATTGCTCTCTACAACCCTTGCAATATACATATGTAAGACACATAACCCCAAAATGATAACGGTGTTAAAAAAACAATCACGTGATGAGCATAACGGTCAATCCCCTCTTAATCACTTCTTAAACTTACTCAATAATAAAATAAAAGAATAATATTAGGACCATTGGGTTTTCTTCTCAAACAGCATTGTGTCTCAGGTAATGTTAGGAACAAACTGAACACAAACATTTGTGAAGACGAAGAGGAAGTGATTCTTCATCTTCTCAGATTTAAAAGAAAAAAATTCTTCTTCTAATTTCGGCGAGGCATAGAGACTGTAGCAGAGAGCGTTGCAGATGACCGTTGCTGTCTCTGCTACTTAAGGAGTCGACCTAAACAGTCAGAGAGTGAGATCGAGACAGACAGAGTGGTAGAGATCGAGAGTCAGATAGAGATTGAGAAACGGTTACACACATTTTTGAGGGTTTGTTCTGATTCCTCTCGAGGGTTTCTACTGGACTTGGATGAACCTCAACAAAAATTGGAACAAACCGGCAAAGACCATGACATTATTTGTTTCGTGCTCTGTTTACTCTTTAACAATTGATGAAGTTCAAAAGATCAGTTGCCAGTTTCCCTTATCCATTATCAACTTGTTTAAGAAATGGACTCCATTATCAAATTAAACAAAACTTTCACCAGCAGCCTCCCTTCTCTTCCCCGTCTCCCTTTCTCTGGTTGTTTTGTGGGTTTTCAGTTTTAGGGTTTTAAAGTGAGTCACTGATTCGGATATCCCACTGATTCCATGACTGATTGCCACCCAAGGGATCACGGTCTGGACCGATTCCACTTCGCCCCGCATCTCAATCGCGATATGTGTTCTTCTCGCTAACACTCAGTCGCAATCGTACGAACCCCAACTCCCTTTCTGTTTTGACACCGAACAGAAACCCGACAGAGTTTTGCACAAATATTAGCCAAGGAGTGTTTTAATCAAACACTAATGTGTGTTTTAATCAAGTTTAATGTAACGTAATTACGGTCAAGCCCATCACGTGATTGTCACGTGATCAATTTTCGTTAGTTTTTTAACACCGTTATCAATTTGGGGTTATGTGTCCCAAAATGCATCTTGCAGGTAGATTTAGTGTCAATCATCCAATAAATTTTCACCCAATTTTATTTGAAAAAAAGCTTAACGGTGTGATCTCTCTCTCTCTCTCTCTCTCTATATATATATATATATATATATATATATATATATATATATATATAAGCAGGGGAATATGCTTCTCTTTGTGCCATGTGTAACTTCATTATCACTATTTTTATGTCATTTGTCAAGGTTCTTTTTCCAATTGGCACACAAATGACATTACTGTACCAATTAAATCTTGCCAAGTAAGATTTTGTTGACATGTAATTTTAACCGGTAAGATATTTTTCCCATGAAAATTAATATTGCATAGAGAAATGTGAAAGACAGTATGTAGGCAAGTAATAAAGGATCAATACTCTAGAGGGGGGCGGGGTTGAATAGAGTCAACTTTTGCTAAATAGATAGTTTGTAGGCAAAGAGTAAAGATCAGATGTTTGGTCAAGGCTTTGAACACAAATTCAAGCTTTTAGAAGTTCAAATATGCAGTGGAAAGTTTCTGATCTTTTTCAAGGCCTTGAAAATTCTTTCAATGTCTTGACTGTAAACCAGGTTGAAACAGTTTCAAGAACCTGTATAGTGCTGAAAAATAAATGCAAGAGACACAATGAATTTATAGATTTCAGACAACTCGGACCTACGTCTCTACCTCAGAGATCTGATCTCTGCAGGATTTTCAACACAATTCTTATTAATCAACTTGGACCTACGTCTTTACTCTGTTACAGCTTATGCTTCTCACTAACCTATCTAGTACCTGCTCTAGCTAACTTATTCAAAAAGAATCTCTTGTTATTCCTCTTGAACAACACCACAAAATTAAGATAAGAGAAGTATAATCAAAATGATTTACAAACGAAGTATAGAAAATATGAACACTGTGAAGTAGTGAAGCAGTTCAGCCTGTAGTGATCTTATGAAGCTTGGATTGAGTGAGTTGATTCTTATTCTTTGTAGCTTGTTAATCATGAGAGTATTTGCATGTATCTTCACATATATGATGTACAAATTCTCTCAGCAGTGTCTCTTTCTTGCTTGTTTGAAACCCAGAATATATAGGATCCTCTTCAAACATAGTTTCCTAAAATCAAGCAACAAATCTTTGACTCTCTAACAGCTCTTCCCAAATGGCTAGTTGCTTAGTATATTCAAAGATAATGATATGATCTTTTGTATAAGGTTGCTAGGAATGTCAGGACATGATTCCATAAGAGTAGAATCCAACTGCTAGTTGTATTTCCTTTCATGCAATCAAACAGTTTAGGAAAGAGTTCCTGCAAAATAGGTAGCTAATTAATCCTGTAAAAACTGAGTCGAAGTAAAAAGATTAAGTCATGAAATAACACTATATTAGTTTTTCTTTCATCATCAAATAAGACATCATCAAGCACAGGGAGTTAGGAAAGAAATCAAAAGGAGAAAACTCCCCCAGAGTTCATGATGTGAACTGCAACATTGCGTCAATGATTTGAAATCAGTTTCAAGGCCTTGAAACAAGACAGTTTGAAGTCCTTGAATGATGGCTCAATGCTTTGAGGAAAACATTGAACTTATAATCTCCCCATTTGTGAAAGACAAAACTACTAACCTAGAGCTGAGTCTCTGCAAAAGATAACCATTAGAGCATAACAGAAATAGATTCAAACAATTAAAATATCAAACATGCAGTAGCAACTAATTACTGAAACAAACTAGATAATCCAAGTAGAGTCTAAAAACTTCCTAATGCTTCTCCTAAAAACTTTCCTAGACTTTTCCCCTTTTTACTTTCATCATAGAAGTGAAAAAATGCTGGATCATTTTTTTTTTTTTTAAAAAAAAAAACTTGAGAATTGAAAGAAGTCAAGGCTTTGAAATTAAAGAAAGGCTAGAATCAGGTTTTTGGGTCCTTAGCCTCTTCATCTCCTTCCTGATCACTTTTTTCTTCATCTTCTTCATTACCCTGCTGTTCTTCATCTATTTCAAACCCATGCATGATCAAATACATCAGATAGAGAACCTTGTCAGTCAATAGTTCTTTAGATTTCTCCTTAGGAAATACACACCTCGTACGGATAGTGAACAAAATCTTGGGTTCAACAGTTAACTCAGAGTGTGTTAGCTGTTTATGAGAGGTAGGAACATTAGGTAGAAAGAACGCTTCCTTAAAAAATTTCAAGGATTAAATCTTGTTGGGTTAGTTCTTGTGTTGTACCTCTTAGGACATACCAAAACATTGGCAAACTCAACATGATCTAACTCCACATCTATCCCAGCAACCTTAGAAGAAATTGCTAAGCTCAAAGTCTTGAGTTGATTCATGTTCAGATAAAACATTCTAGTGAGTCTGGGATCGACTACTTCAGAGGGATTTAGGAGTTTCCAAAGAGAGATTTGCTTCAATATCTTAATGCATTCCAGATTCATTCCATTAAGCATGCTCATACTAATCATACTATAGTAAGAAACTTCAGTAGATGCAAAGACATCTAACCATAAACCTCTAGCAGTATGATTGATGAACCACTTACTTGATAGAACTTTCTTAGTGGGGGATTTTTGTCCGGAAAAGATCTATAAATCCTTCCATGTGTCCTTCTGCGATTTCAGAATCTTCGACCTAGTCACCTTCTGCTTTCCCTTGTCTTCTTCGGAAGGCTTCTTCTTCAACAACTTAGGGCTTCCAATCTGAATCCCCTTTGCTTTTCTGCACCACTTGATGGATCTGTCTTGTTATTCTTACTAGAAGGAGCAGTTTGATCTTCCCTTTCCTTCTTGCTCTTTTTCTTTGGAGGTGGAGAGGGTCTTGGTGGACTAGGAGTTCCGGAACTAGATCCATCACTGATGGCTTGGATCTCATCCTCAACAAACTTTCTCTCCTGACCTATGCTTTTGTTGGAACCTCCAGCCATTTTGATTCTTTCAGAGGTTCTCCTTGTGCTTATTAGGGTTTGAAAAGGTTTAAAAGAGAGAGGCAAGAGTAGAGAATACGGAGAAGACGAGAGAGGATAAATACAGAAGAGTTTGAGTTTGAAAAGGAAACTAGATATTTGGAGTTTTTTGAGGAAGGAAAGATTGTGTGAAATTTAAACGTGTGCGGCGTGTATGAGGAAATAAAATAACATTAAAATAGAAGATTTTTTTTTTTTTTTTTTTTTTTTTTAAAAAAAAAGATATCACCCAATATTGAAGATCCAATCATTGACTATAGTATACATATTTATTTTCAATGCTTTGAAAACAATTTCAAGGCCTTGAAATACTGTAATACTGCACAAGTAAATTTTCAAAGCCTTGAACAGCTGTTCAAAATATTGGAAGGCTTTTTAAGACTTTGAAACACACATTACTTACCTGATACTCCCCCTAAACCAAAGATTTCTTGTTTAACATGCCCAGTTTGAATCTTAGGGCTGTGACTTTCCTCTGACAAGGGTTTAGTGAAGATATCTGCAAATTGCATGTTGGTAGGAACAAAGGCTAGTGATACATCACCCTTTTCAGCATGATCTCTGAAAAAAAGATGCCTCGTATCAATGTGTTTGGTTCTTGAGTGCTCTACTGAATTCTTTGTGATTGAGATAGCACTTCTGTTGTCACATTTGATTGGAATCTCCTTGAAGTTGTATCCCAAGTCTCTCATTTGTGTAGCTATCCACAGAATCTGATAGAAGAAATCTCGAGCTGCTATATACTATGCTTCTGCTGTTGATAAAGCCACTAAGTTTTGTTTCTTGCAGTGCCAGCTTATTAGAGATGATCCAAGAAACTGGCAACAGCCTGAAGTGATTTTATATCAAATTTGTAACCTGCAAAGTCAGCATCTGAATAGCCACACAAAGAGAAGTTAGAATGTTTAAGATACCAAACCCTAAGTCTTTTGTACCGTTGAGATATCTGAAGATTCTTTTCACAACTGTTAACTGTGATTCTTTGGGATCAACTTGAAATCTAGCACACATGCAGTCACTGAACATGATGTCTGGCCTACTAGCAGTAAGATAGAGTAGTGAACCAATCATACATCTAATTTCTTTCTGGTTCACACTCTTACAATTTGGATACTTGTTAGTAGATAGTGCATTCAGGGCACACTGATCATCATCCACGAGGCAGCCATCCAAGAGGTGTAATGGTACTCCATTACTACTCTATCTTTATCTATTATGTTCGCACTTGCCTATGTTCGAGCTTATCTAAGTGGGGGATGCGAGACAGGGCCCTCACGTATCAACCGCACGGGACTTGTAGGGACTTAGTGGTTTGGAGGCTAGGGTAAGGTCCGTCGCGCGAGAGCGATAACCAAGCTTGCGTGCGACCCTTGATAACTGACTTTGAGAGAGTTAATGACCATGCCCTATAAACCCGGCCGATCTCATAACGGTCTCCGGTATGTGCGGGCAGGTGCATAATGTTCCTTATATATACGGTCGAACGTGCCGTTACGGGGCTATCATTAAGCCGCAATTTATGGGCGCATTAACACCTCACAACGGTCACGTCCCTACTATATATAGGAATTTTAGGCTTCTATAACAAGCGTTATGCTTTCTAATCTCTCTTGCCGTCATTACGCTATCTCTCTCTTAAGAACAGTACCATTGCTTACTCTCTCCCCACTCACACCCTACACTTCTCTGTGTTCCTAGTTCTTATTCTGTACTTGAGGTGTACACTTGGATCTCTCCTTGGGGTTTCCTTGTACACAATTTGGCGAACTCGACGTGAAATCTCAACCTTCAAGGCTTCAACCAACTTAGCCACCATGTCTGTTGAACCCAACTGTCGTGAAGGGAGACGAAACTCAGAGAGAGGATATCCCCAACACCAATACCAATACTAACACGAACACCCAGAAAACTACTGGGAACGGGCTTTCCGTGGAGGCTTTGCAGGCCAAAATTCAGAGTCAGACCAAGGCCATGCAGGCTCAGTCCGCTCAGATCGCCCTGATCATGGCGCTTCTGAGGGGATTTGTCCAAAATGCTGCTCAAGGGGCCTCAGTCTCACCATCAGCAACTCAGCTGCCCCCACCAGGAGTAACTACTACTTCTATGGTGCACATGCCTGTCCCACCGAATCTACAACCTTCTCTCCCCAATGGTTCTGTACCTCAGGTGCCAAGACTTGAACCAAGCTCATCCCTGGAACCTATTGGGAATCCCTCTATGTACACCGCGCTGCCTTCGCACGCGAATGGAGCCCAAGGGAGCTATCCTTCCCCACCTCCGCCTCCCTATGACCCAAGCATGCCCTATATTCCGGGTTTTGGCGCGACCATATCTTCAACCCCTGTGGGAAGTACGCCTGCTAGAGTCGCAGCCATGGAGCAGCGAATAGATAACATCATCGCAAATCAAAGTTTTGTGGATACTCTCATCCCAAAAGTTGACAATGCGCCTTCTATCCCGCGAGACATATATCTGACGCCCAATCCTACTGGATACAAAGCGCCCAAAAGGGAAAAGTTCGATGAAGTCAGCGGAAATGCGCAAGAGCACGTGATGAGGTTTGTTGACCTGATGGGATCACATGGAATCGACACCAGGTTACTGATAACTCCGTTTTCAGAGTTATTTTATGCCTTTTATTTCTACGTTTTGCGTGCTCAACATGGCGAATTCGTCTTCTTTTGAGTAAATTGAGCTTAAATGTGATAATGTGAGTTCATATGCGTTACTTGTTAAATCTGGGCGTTTCTTTAGTTATTTGAGCTTTTATTGTGATATGATCGCGGGTTGTGTTTTCGTGTTGTGATTCGCAGGAAAATAGGGCTTGGAGGATCATGCGGGAGATGGAAACGAACTTCGGAAGCAAGGAACTCAAAGGAAAGTCAAAGGAAGAAAGAAGAAAGTCAAAGGAAGCAAGGAGAAAGTCAAAGGAAGGAAAGAAAAAGTCAAAGAAAAGAAGCTGGAAAAGAGGGTCTTCGTACGAAGACATTTGTCTTCGTACGAAGACAATTTACTTAGCCAAATTTCAGGTCTGCAGAAAGTCTTCCTAAACAAGCTCTCAGTATCTATATAAGAAGACCTTCGTACGAAGAGCATTTGTCTTCGTACGAAGACTCTTCGTGCGAAGACAAATGTCTTCGTACGAAGACATCGCTGGAATGCAGAATTTTTCCGGGGCTTTTTCGTAGTTTATCCAAACTTTGTAATAGGATTATGGAAACGTATTTAAACATTCTTGGTCGACGTTTTCAGTAGTTATTCACGTTAGAAACAACTTTTGGAGATCAAGAAGCTATTGGGAGAGCTTAGGAGCTTTGGATCATCCGTTTGGATTCTCAACTCTTCTATTTTCTTGATTTTTATGTTTAAACTCATGAGACTTGTCGTTTTGAGTATGAATATGAGTAGCTAAACGTTATTTGCTGGGATTTCTCGTTTGGTGTAGCTAGGGTTTGATCTAAATATCATGTTTTGATGATTGTGATTCATGTTTTAGCTTAATCTCACGTGTTTATTCATTATTATGGATTATTTACGTTTGTAATCATATTATCTTTGCGAGTAGCTAACGTAGAGATAAACTTAATTAGTTTTCACGTGGTAACTCCGTGAGAATTAGTCGGTAAATTGAATAATCCACCTAGTCGAATCAATGTTTGGTAACTCGACATCGTTAACTAGGATCGTTAAAGTAGAATTATGGTTTTAATGCATGCTTAAGGCTAAAATAGACTTGGTAACTCGGTTTAAAGTATAGTGAGCTTGCTTGGTAACTCGGTAAGTTTAATATTGCGTGATTGATAGTGAAAGACACGTGGTTGTTTTACGAATAAAAACATAACTTTAGATCAACCTAGTGAACCTAGAGAATTCCCAATATTTTTCCGCTATATTACAAAAACCCTAAAATTCATTCTTTATTAATCGTGAACTACTTCACTCGGTCAATTGAGAATATTGCGCTTTTATTTTAGTAGAATTAGAAAAAAACACAAATCGCGACGTACCCACATAAGGTTTAGAATAATAATTAATTTATATAAATTCCCTTGGGTTCGATAGCCCGGATTTCCGGTTTATTACTAGACACGACAGATGTACACTTGCAGTTGGATCGTGTCAAGTTTTTGGCGCCGTTGCCGGGGACTTCGGCTAAATTAGTTATAATTCCTAGCCTTAGGGATTTAATTTATTGTTTATTTCCGTTACTCACCTACGTTTTGCGTGATTTGTGATTTCAGGTTGATTTACACGGTGCATGACCCGTTCTAGAGACGAGCCTTTGTATCCAACGTTTGAAGACCCATAATCCTTATTAAAAGAACAGCGTAGAGACAAGAGGAATTCAAGCTCAGTCACTATGGATGATGAAACGGGAGCTGAGTTTGAGGGAATCCGCAAAAATGTGCAAGATGCGGAAGCAGCTAGAGGAGCTGCTGTAGAGGAGGCTGCAAACAGAGCCGCGGAATCTGAGCAACTTAGGGCTCAAATGGCTGAGATGCAGGCGATGATTGATCGCATGGACCCTCCGAATCCACAACAACTTCCTGGTGCGGAGGTAGCTGGCAGAAATAATGGTGGAAATGGGAATAATGGGGGCAATAATCGGAACAACAACGGTCGGAATGTGGTAGAGCAAGTTAACAATGCTGAGGATTCGGAGGGTTCATGCGATCAATCATGGTTAGGGATGAGTGCTTATTCAATGGAGCCCATTTCGAGATTCGCCAACCGTTGATCAAAATGGTTAGGGATGAGTTAATTCACTAGCCATCATGTCTAATTCACTAGCACGTTAACAATCCCCTTCTCCTTATCGGGAAAGGCAAAGACATGGCTTATGGAACTTCCAGCAGGCAGCATAGTCACATGGGCAGATTGTAGTAGAGAGTTTCTCAGGAAGTATCTTCCACCATCCAAGGTTGCTCAACGGATGGCTGATATAACAAAATTTACACAGCAGGAAGATGATTCTTTAGGAGACACGTGGAGAAAGTTCAACTAGCTCCTGCGCAGATGCCCTACTCACGGAGAGCCATGGTATAAACTTCTCCATTACTTTTATAATGCTTTGGATAGAGAGACTGCTAGTGAATTAGACATGATGGCTCAAGGATATTTTATGGGAATGGGACTACAGAGATGTCGTGATCTGCTAGATAATGTAGCAAAACGTGAATCCACGAGGTCTGAGACTCGTAGAAACACGAAATCAGATGGGGCATTGGTTAGTAAGATTGAGTCCATGGTGGAGCAGAAATTTGAACATCAGATGGCAGTGATGACTTCGTCTTTCAGTAATTTGAATCCATCGGCACAGGTGAAGTCAGTGGGAGAGATGGTAGCTGATGCAAATCAGGGATATGGGGATGGTATTGAGGACGTGAACTACATGGGTCAACCAAGACAGCAGCAATGGCCAAACACCTATCATCCCAACAACTGCAATCACCCCAACTTCAGTTATGCCAATCCGAATAGTGGACTATATGCGCCAGGTCAAAGGCCAAATGTTCCTTATCAAGCTCAGAGACAGGCTCCACAGAAACAGGCTCCTCCACCACCTCCATCCTCAGAAGAACAGGACACAGACGCGTTGTTGAGGAAACTGTTAGCTAGCCATGATAAGATTGAGAGCAAGATTGTCGCGATAGAAGCCTCGATAAAAAGCCATGAGACACAGATTGGCCAAATAGCTAATCAGGATACTCGACTTCCACCAGGTATACTACTTCTAACACAATCACTACAACTGAGCAATTGAAGGCTATCACTACTCGAAGTGGGATCACCACTAGTGATCCTCCCTATCCTACACACGCGCGAGCTGAGGCGACTAAGGACACAGAAAAAGCACTAGATGAATAAATTCCCGTGCCTACCGTGATTCCCCAATCAAAGGATACGAGTAGGAAGTCGGAGGAAAAGCCTAAGCCAAAGGAGGAGTATAGTGTTCGTGTTCCCTACCCGCAGAGATTGAAGAGTCAAGAGGATGCCAAGCATTTCAAGAAATTTGTTGATATCTTCAAAAAGTTACACATCAATATACCCTTTGCTGAAGCAATTTCACAAATGCCTAAATACGCAAAACTTCTCAAGGACCTACTCTCTAATAGAAGACGGATGGATGATTTTGAGACCGTGACCCTGAATGAGGAGTGTAGCGCCGTGGTGCAAAAAGTGCTACCCAAAAAGATGAAAGATCCGGGTGGTTTCATTATTCCAGTGACATTGGGAGATGCGTTCCATGGTAGAGCGTTATGTGATCTTGGCGCAAGCATAAACTTGATGCCTACATCAGTATTTGAGCAACTCGGTGTAGGAGATCCAAAACCCACTCGTATGTGTTTACAGATGGCTGACCGTACTATAAAACGACCACGAGGTCTTTTGGAGGATGTGCTTGTGAGATTCGAAGGAATCATCTTTTCCGCAGATTTTGTGATCCTAGATATGGATGCTGACGATGATGTCCCACTCATATTGGGACGACCATTCCTTACTACGGGAAAGAAAATTATTGATGTTGCCAATGGAGAATTGACTATGCGTATTAACGATGAGAAGGTGACGTTCAATGTTTTTGAATCTATGAAATTCCCTGCATATGCAGTGAGTGAGCAGTGTTTTGGTGTGGAGGCATACACACCGGACGAGGAGGACGATATCTCATTGGAGCAGCTGTATGAGGAACTTGCCTTACTTGATTCGAGTGAAAAAGAACAGGCTATGGAAGCCAGCTGGCGTTCACCCCTACCCCTCTTTAATGAAGGAAGTAGGAAGTTTCTTACTCCTTCTCTTATTACTGCTCCTGATTTAGAATTGAAACCGTTACCTGCTCATTTAAAATATTTATACTTGGGATCTGATGAAACTTTACCTGTTATTGTTTTTGCGTGTTTGGACAGGGAACAGGAGGAGCAGCTTCTCAAGGTATTGCAGGATAGGAAAGCAGCTATGGGATGGACCATAGCGGATATCAAGGGGATCAGCCCCACAGTTTGCCAGCACAAGATCCGGCTCATGGAAGACAAGAAGCCGGTAGTTCAGTTTCAGCGCCGCCTCAACCCTCACATGCAGGAGGTGGTGAGGAAAGAGGTGCTTAAATGGTTGGAAGCAGGTATCATCTATCCGATTTCCGACAGCACGTGGACTAGCCCGGTGCAGTGTGTCCCTAAGAAGGGAGGTATAACTGTGGTGGAAGGGGAAAAAGGTGATCAGATTGCCACTCGTACAGTTACTGGGTGGAGAGTTTGCATGTATTACCGCAAACTCAATGATGCCACTTTGAAGGATCATTTTCCCCTCCCATTTGTGGACCAGATGCTCGATCGGTTGGCACGTCATTCGCATTACTGCTTTTAGGATGGATACTCTGGGTATAATCAGATAGAGATTGAGCCAGCTGACCGGGAGAAGACGACATTTACTTGTCCCTATGGGACTTTTGCATTCAGACGCATGCCCTTTGGGCTATGCAATGCCCCTGCCATGTTTCAGAGGTGTATGATGTCTATCTTCTCAGACATGATGGAGCAAAATTTCTAAGTCTTCATGGATGATTTTTCGCTTTATGGTGATGGGTTCGAAGACTGCCTCAAGCAGCTAGCTCGGGTACTGGACAGATGTATTGACACCAACCTAGTGCTTAAATGGGAGAAGTGCCATTTCATGGTGACCGAGGGGATAGTGTTGGGGCACAAGATCTCCAATAAAGGCTTAGAGGTAGATCGGGCGAAAATTGAGGTGATTGAGAAGCTTCCTTATCCTACATCTGTCAAAGGGGTACTGAGTTTCTTAGGACATGCAGGTTTCTATCGGCGCTTCATTAAAGACTTTTCGAAGATCACAAAGCCTTTATCTCGGTTTTGTTGAGAAAGATACCGTCTTTGATTTCAATGAAGAGTGCAAGACAGCTTTTGATTTGCTCAAGAAAAAGCTGATCAGTTCTCCCATTATAGCCACCCTAGACTGGACCCTGCCGTCCGAGCTTATGTTTGATGCCAGCGATTATGCGGTGGGAGCAGTGCTGGGACAGCGGAAAGACAAGGTAGCTCATGTAATTTACTATGCCAGTCGTACTCTTAATACTGCACAGGTTAATTATGCAACCACGGAGAAGGAGATGTTGGCTATTATCTTCGCATTGGACAAGTTTCGTCCATACCTTGTGGGTTCTCAGGTGACCATCTTCACGGACCATGCAGCCTTCAAATATCTTCTTACTAAGAAGGATGCGAAGCCTAGATTGATCCGATGGGTGTTGCTAATGCAAGAGTTTGACATAGTGATCAAGGACAAAAAGGGAGTAGAGAACGTTGTTGCAGACCATTTGTCAAGACTAGAGAACAAAAAACAAGAAGATATGCCAATTAGAGAAGATTTTCCAGATGAACAACTTATGGTAGTGGTAGCAGCTGTGCCTTGGTTTGCGGATTTGGCAAATTTCAAGGCGCTCAATATTGTCCCAAAAGACATGTCTTTCCATCAGAAAAAGAAATTTTTCGCAGATGCTCGACACTATTTCTGGGATGACCCTTATTTGTTCAGGTTGGGAGGTGACAACGTGTTGAGAAGATGCGTAGCTGAGCCAGACACTTTGGACATTCTTAGACATTGCCATGAACTGAATTACGGAGGGCATTTTTTGAAAACGCGCACTGTGGCAAAGGTATTGCAAAGTGGATTTTATTGGCCCTCTTTACATAAAGATGCTCATTTGTTTGTACAGCAGTGTGACCGATGTCAGAGAACCGCCAATATCTCTAACCGAAACAAGATGCTCAAAATTTCGTGTTGGAAGTAGAGCCCTTTGATGTTTGGGGCATTGATTTCATGGGACCATTCCCGTCTTCGCTTGGAAGTCTTTATATACTGTTAGCTGTGGATTATGTGACCAAGTGGGTAGAGGCAATGGCTTGCCCTAAAAACGATGGAGCTACTGTAGAGAGATTCGTGCGTAAGAGCATATTTACACGGTTTGGGACGCCCAGAGCCATAATCAGTGATGAAGGATCGCATTTCGTGAACAAAGTCTTTGCCAATGTCTTGAGAAAATATGGGCTAAAGACGCATAAGATATCGGCTTATCATCCGCAGTCGATGGGCAAGCAAAAGTTTATAACCGAGAGATAAAAGGGATTCTGGAGAAGACAGTCAACCCGGGACGCAAAGATTGGTCTCTGCATTTAGATGATAGCTAATGGGCGTATAGGACTGCTTACAAGACCCCTTTAGGCATGTCTCCCTATCAGCTAGTATTTGGGAAGTCGTGTCATCTTCCGGTGGAACTTGAGCACAAGGCATTCTGGGCCTTGAAAAAGATCAATTTGGACGCTAAGCTCTCAGGTGAGCTACGGAAGCGAGCACTGCTCGAACTTGAGGAATTTCGATTGATGGCATATGAAAGTGCGAAAATCTATAAGGAGAGGACAAAACATTGGCACGACAGGCACATCATCCCGAGAGACTTCAATGTCGGACAGAGAGTGCTGATCTTTAGTGCCAGACTAAAGCTGTTTCCAGGGAAATTAAAATCTAGATGGAGTGGTCCCTACACAATTACCGCAGTTTATCCGTGGGGATCTCTTGAGGTGGAGGACGCAAATGGCAACAGGTTTAAGGTGAATGGCCAGAGAGCGAAACTTTACATGGACGGGAATTTCATTGGGGTCATTGAATGGCTTCATGCAACTCCCGCAATTTGATTAATTTCTGAGGTAACTAGGTCGGGCCGTCGACCTTAAATTACAAAGCGCTTGTTGGGAGGCAACCCAACCTATTTATTGCTGTAGAGTAGGTTTTAATACTGTTTTGTAATTTTTATTCTATTGATTTCATTGAGAGGTGCGAGAGAGTGGATTTAATGTTTCCAATGAGTATGTGCAGGATTACGAGGTGAAAGGCCTATTTCGGATCCCCCTTCTTGATGCGCGCGTGCGAAACAGAGTAAAAATTGAAGATTTGCAGCCCAATACGCGTATCGGGATCCGAAGTGAAGGAATTGAAGATAGAAGCCATTCCTGCACCTATTCAACACACACACCTGGGGAAGATCATGTTCCCGGACTCCCCGTCTTGATATGCGCAAGAATTTGATTGATGAACGGAGAAAGCTAGCACGCCGGCACGGATTACGAGGTGAAATTTTGAAGAACTGACTGAAAACAGAATTAAACAGTGCCAACGTGTGGGGGTGGTCGAGATCTTTCTGTAGATAGGTGGATCGCGCATATCGGAGTCCGGATGAGGAAGTTACGCCAAAAAGGATGCTTTAGAGAGTAAAACGAGGCCAAAAACATCCGGAAATGCAAAACGTGCCTTGGAACGCGTGAAATTGACAAATGAAATACTCCCCGGATTTTGGGACTGTTTTAAGGTGAAAAGGGAGTCTCGAGGTCGAGGAGATCCTTCGGAAAGCAAAGTCGGGATCGGATACGCAAAAATTTGTCGAAAAGGATGTTTTTGGCAAGCTCCAGCATTGTCTTCGTACGAAGACAATTGTCTTCGTACAAAGACTTTGTACTTAGAAAACTTTTTGAGCTCTGAAGTTGTCTTCCTATTACACAATGCAGTATCTATATAGGAAGACCATCGTACGAAGACAATTGTCTTCGTACGAAGACATATGGCAGAATGACTATTTTGGCCATACACGAAGAACAGCCATGGGTTACTTCTTGGGGGCATTATGGAATTTTGGATCACAATTTGTTGAAGAGATCAGATGGCCCCGTTCCTCTTCTTCATTATTCACAAACCCAACTCTCTTCTCCTCCATAGCTGCAAGAACACATAAATCTCTCTCTCTCCATTGTTTCTTCACCAAATTCAACAACCAACCATAGGTTTTGCTCGCGATTCAGAGGAGAACAAGGATTGAAGGGTGGTTTTGAGTGAGATTGAGAGACAAGAGACAAATCAGAGGAGGAAGAAGCTAGGGTTCCGAAGCTAAAATTGAGAAATTGGACCACTTGGAGTTTGATTCAGCTTACGGTCAAGAAGGAAACGCTAACGGGGACTTCACAAGAAGTACAGAGCATCAATCAATTCGAATTTTTGAAAAAATTCTCGGCGACCTCCAAAACAGCCCGGGTTGTCAAATTTTTGAAATTTTTGGGCCCGTAAGACTTGCTCCGGGCACGTAGGTACACTCTCAAACTAGTTATTTCGAGATTCGAGTCTTAGGCACAAATTGAGTAAAAGCCCAATTTACTTTTTGTTGCGCTTAGTAGCGCGCTTGGGGGCGATTGCTTAGAGTCCTAGGAATTACGTGCTTACTTGCTTACGTGCTTCATTTTGTACACACTTCTTGTCACACGCAAAAACGAATTTCTCGTTATACTTGAACTTGAATTGTAAATGGCGGGTGGAAAGAAACGGAAGACGGGAGAGGGTACCTCGCAAGAAGCATCGGGGTCGGGCGATCCTCAATTAGAAATACCGCCCATTCCTCAATATGCTATCTTGAGTGCCCCTCCCCCGTCTAAACCGGGCATTGTAGGCCGACGAACGGCAAAGGTTAATTTGAAAGAGCGGAGTATTGGGCCCGCGTGTTATGATAGCTTCCGTTTTTTCACTTACGGGGCCCATCTAGACTCTCGAAAGGATATGTATTTGACTAAGAACGGGCAGCCCGAAAAGTAATTTCCATTGCACGGGGACATGCCTAATCCAATTAAGTAATTTTTTTAGCGCGAGAAGCTTATCAACTGGTTTAAGCTAGTAGGGCCGTCTAGTTCACACATCGCGCGAGAGTTTTGCCTCAACTTGAGGTATGCCAAGGATAGTGAGAGTCGAGACCCTCGCCTTGTTTACTGTCGGAACCAATGGATAGTCTTCACGCCAGAGGCTATCGCATTGGCCATGGGTTTACCCCGTTTGAGAGAGGGTTGTGGGTACGAGACTGTTCTTCGTAGTGAGAATCTGTGGTCTCGTTTGAATGCATTTTGTTTTGCAAAAGGGGTAGATCCATGGGACAGAAAAGGGGAAGTGATTCACTGGAAGGCCGAAAAGAAGTATTATAGGCCAGAGGCAAGGTGGTCCTGTGAATTGCTAGAGAACTGGGTGTTGGGAATCACACAAAACCCTAGCTACTCTTTCCGCCTATCGGTCTGGGCTCTCTGTCTTTACACCGGGGTTAGGATCGATATCCCTAAGCTGATTTGGGAGAATTGTCTAGAGAGGGTGTCGAGAACTAACAAATTAGGTCCCGGTCATACTTTCTTGCTAACTCACCTAGCCAAAACCGCCGAAGTAGTCATTGGGAGAGACATGGACTTGAAATCGTTCACTGCTAGGAAATGGCATAGGTTTGATGAGACGGCGAGGAAGAGGGGAAATGGTAGGAGGATGAACACCTCTAGGTTTGATAACCAGGTAGCCTATGACCACTTGAGAGAGGAGATGGCCTGGGATAGACTCGAGAGAAGACGCCAGTTTGCCCACACTCGGGACAATCAGGTGAAGCTGGGTGGATTAATCCAGATGGTGGGCCAATGGGTGATACAGTCAAGTGGTCAGGCGGCGGGGGAGTTTGTTCCACCAGTCCCGACGGCGGGTCCGTGGTTCCAGGAGGAGGAATTTGAGTATTCGGTTCCGCCGAGTGAGGACGATGAAGAAGAAGAGGATGAGACAGAAGATGAGGAGGAGGATGAGGACGACGAGTAGTGGAGTTTTCCCTCGTGCTAGGATTGTTGAGTCCTCGTGTGATCGTTGGGGACAACGATGCATCCTAGTGTGGGGGCGGTTGATACCTTTTTACTAGTCAGTCTTGAGTCGTTGCATCGCCCGTGTCAGCATTTAGTTAGAGTTTTTTGATTATGTCCTTATTTTCTTTTTATTATTCATATTTTTGCGTGCACGTTTTGGTATTATTGAGTCATCCCACCACTATCGCGTCATTAGTCGAGTTGGCCGTGCATGTAGTATAGAAAAAAAAAAGTGAAAAACCAAAAAAAATTAAAAATTTGAGAAAGGGCAATCGAAAGAAGCTGAAAATTCTGTAAAATCGAGAAGTGTGAGACTTTTAGGCATAGGGCGTGAATTGCAATCGAGAGTGACAATGTGATTTTCCCTTAGTAAGTATAGAGAAACTTTCTTTACGGGAATGCGTGCCTATTTTACACACGGACTCAAATTTTCAAATTGAAAGTGCGTGCCTAGTTTTCTTACAAGAGTTGAGCTAGGTGTGAGCTAAACAAGCCGAACGTTCTTGTGTACGTCTTAGGTAGTCGCCAACCCGCCTCGTAATGGCACACAGAACAGCTGTGCGAGGTGTGTATTAGAGCACTCACTGCTTATAGAACTTACCTTGTAGGACCACTAGTAAACCCTGTTTTGAACCTTGGATTCTTTGATAACCTTTGGACTTAGGATGACGATTCTTGGCCTTCATCATTGATTGGTTAGAATCAACGCTTTAGTGCGTCACGAGGGTGTTGTAGTTGAGGGGGTTCGATGAGGGAGTACTTCATGCTATACTTGTGTGAGTCTAACATATCGCATGCACTTCATTTGTGATCTTCGAGGGGAATGCGAGGGTGAGTGAGAGTGGGCTTGCACACTTCGGTGCGGCGGTGTTCCATGGCGTTACAACATGGACACGAGTGAGGAGAGCCTTGAGTGTGTACGATCTAATACACACAAAACTTGGGTTGGGAAAATTTAATAGGTGGATCGTGCTAGGTACCGGATCTTACTCATCATGGTGTAGGAGGTTTGGTTGGATTAGGCATGAGACATATATGTGATTGGCTACTTGAGAGGGGACATGATTACATTCGAGTGTGGGGGTGACGACTCCATCCCCACACGTGCTTTATTGTGTTAGCGGCTTCGTTTGTTACACCGAGGATTTCATCGAGTTAGGGGGAGAGACATTTACTTGTGATTCATATGTGTTTATTTGGCTATTTATCTCCCCCTATTATTTTATTTTGGCTTGCCACATGGAAGACCACTCGAGACGTATATTGAGGAAATTGTGCAGGAATTTGAGAGATTCAAAAAAAAAAAAAAAAAAATCAGAAAAAAAAAGACAAAAAAAACAGAAAAAAGAAGAAAAGGGAGAAGAAAAGGAGAGTTGAATAAAGGAATAATGAGAAGTTTTGTGGAAGAACGAGTGGAGAAGCGACTAGTTCACGAACGGTAAATTTTGTTTTATGCATCACTCATGACAATAGCCGCGGAGATCGTAATTGTACCGGGGTGTGAGGGGATTGAGGGCCGGAGATGGTGAGTTTTGGGCTTGGTTTCTCTCATTGTTGTGAGGGTGTGTGAGATGTGGTATTGGTGAGAATGTGACGCTTTAGGACTCGTGCTTGATTATTTACCTATTTGTCCCTAAAGCCGCATCATTCTAAACCCGTTAGCGGATTAGGAGCTCGGACCTTGAACGTGGCTTAGCCTAGCGTAGCCTCTTATTTTGTGGCACACATGAAAAGGTATTGCATTCTTGAACTTAGTAAAGCTAGGTTCTCTATACTAGCTAGGGGAGATTCGTGTTGTCGAATTTGATTTCAACTCATTCTTTGTGTCTAGATTTCTCATCGCTTCGTGTGAATCGGTTTAAGCTAATGAAGATTTCCCAATCTCGCAAAATAAAAATAAATTTGTTATTTCAATACTTTCATTGTTAATATTGCATTTGTATATAGGTGCATTGTGTATAATCGAGTCGTGTCGACTAGTAAAGAGGATGGTTTGTGAATTGATTTACTCGGATTAGTATGCAATTGGTAATGGTTTTGTATGCAATGTGAGGTGAAAGTATGCAAATGGCGTAGGGAAGTTTTGCAAGGAGTAATTAGGTTAGTATGCAAAGTTGGATGGATTACGGGAAAGCGAGAGAAGTTTTTAATTGAGAAATGGAATTGACTTGGTAGATTTGCTCGGGACGAGCAAAAGGTAGTGTGGGGGTAGTTGATAACTCTGTTTTCGGAGTTATTTTATGCCTGTTATTTCTACGTTTTGCGTGCTCAACATGGAGAATTCGTCGTCTTTTGAGTAAATTGAGCTTAAATGTGATAATGTGAGTTCATATGTGTTACTTGTTAAATCCGGGTGTTTCTTTAGTTATTTGAGCTTTTATTGTGATATGATCGCGGGTTGTGTTTTCGTGTTGTGATTCGCAGAAAAACAGGGCTTGGAGGATCATGCGAGAGATGGAAACGAACTTCGGAAGCAAGGAACTCAAAGGAAAGTCAAAGGAAGAAAGAAGAAAGTCAAAGGAAGCAAGGAGAAATTCAAAGGAAGGAAAGAAAAAGTCAAAGAAAAGAAGATGGAAAAGAGGGTCTTCGTACGAAGACATTTGTCTTCGTACGAAGACAATTTACTTAGGAAAATTTCGGGTCTGCAGAAAGTCTTCCTGAACAAGCTCTCAGTATCTATATAAGAAGACCTTCGTACGAAGAGCATTGGTCTTCGTACAAAGACTCTTCGTGCGAAGACAACTGTCTTCGTACGAAGACATCGCCGGAATGCAGAATGTTTCCGGGGCTTTTTCGTAGTTTATCCAAACTTTGTAATAGGATTATGGAAACGTATTTAAACATTCTAGGTCGACTTTTTCAGTAGTTATTCACGTTAGAAACAACTTTTGGAGATCAAGAAGCTATTGGGAGAGCTTAGGAGCTTTGGATCATCCGTTTGGATTCTCAACTCTTCTCTTTTCTTGATTTTTATGTTTAAACTCATGAGACTTGTCGTTTTGAGTATGAATATGAGTAGCTAAACGTTATTTGCTGGGAATTCTCGTTTGGTGTAGCTAGGGTTTGATTTAAATATCATGTTTTGATGATTGTGATTCATGTTTTAGCTTAATCTCTCGTGTTTATTCATTATTATGGATTATTCACGTTTGTAATCATATTATCTTTGCGAGTAGCTAACGTAGAGATAAACTTAATTAGTTTTCACGTGGTAACTCAGTGATAATTAGTCGGTAAATTGAATAATCCACCTAGTCGAATCAAACATCGTTAACTAGGATCGTTAAAGTAGAATTATGGTTTTAATGCATGCTTATAGCTAAAATAGACTTGGTAACTCTGTTTGTTTTGGTTTAAAGTATAGTGAGCTTGCTTGGTAACTCGGTAAGTTTAATATTCCGTGATTGATAGTGAAAGACACGTGGTTGTTTTACGAATCAAAACATAACTTTAGATCAACCTAGTGAACCTAGAGAATTCCCGGTATTTTTCCCTTATATTACAAAAACCCTGAAATTCATTCTTTATTAATCGTGAACTACTTCACTCGGTTAATTGAGAATATTGCACTTTTATTTTAGTAGAATTAGAACAAAACACAACTTGCGACGTACCCACATAAGGTTTATAATAATAATTAATTTAAACAAAGTCCCTTGGGTTCGATAGCCCGGATTTCCGGTTTATTACTACACACGACAGCTGTACACTTGCAGTTGGATCGTGTCAGTTACTTATGGGAGAATTCCCTAAATCTCTGGGGACTTTCGCGTACAAATGGTAAAGGACACTCGAGGCAAGATCTGTCGAGACATGGGAGGACATGGTGAAGAAGTTCTACACGAAATTCTTCCATGTAGAAGAGAAGGTTACCACCACCCATCTCTCTCGCATGTATCAGAAACATTACGAAGAAGGGGTCGCTTTCATCAAGAAGTTCAGGGCCAGATCCTTGGAATGCATCGACGAGGTCTCGAAAGGCCGCTTGGTGGAGATATGACTTCAAGGCATGCGTGACGAATACAAAGGTATGTTAATCAATTTGAATATGCCTACGTTTTCAAAATTAATTGACTGCACCAGGAACATTGAGCCACTAGTGGAGAAAATGAGGAAGAAGAACACCCATGATCGAGTGCCTGCTAGTTCCGGTTTCAAGATAGGGAGGTTCAGCTAAAAACGTGGCCGGGATGTTGAAGTAAATGCCATGTCATCCACCCAAAAGCAGCAGTGACCCGCACCGAGAGGCACCACCCCTGCCATGCTCGATTGACGACACGATAACCCTTTGCAAGAGATGTCGGAAAGATGGAATTTTGACCGCACTAGAGCATATGCCCACAGGAGAACAACTGGGGGACCCTAGATGGTGCGAATTCCATGGGAAATTCATGCACCCGAAAAGAGAATGCAAGAAGCTCAGATAGTTGGTGGACAGGAAGATCAAAGAGGGACAGCTGGTCATCGATGAACGACCGTAGGAAGTGCGCGACAATCCCTTGCCATACCATGCACAGAAAGAGTCCAAAGGAAAGGAAATAGCCATGATTTCGATCGTGGACCTGGAAGAATTCGCGGACGCAGATGTTCCAGTGGTCGCCGAAATCTACGAAGACGAGGACTACGGCGTGGACACAGAGGATCCGCGCGCTGAGCGGATGAAAAATTCCAACAAGTTTGAGAAATTCTTTGATGATATGAATTTATTAAGTAGTTGTAGGCACGAGATGATAAAGGACATTTTAAGGGTGGCAGAAGACTATGGAGAAGAACTGGTCACCTCGATGGCAAGGTTGTCAGGGCTGCTCGATCAAAGGGCCTGGTCATGACGCTCGATAAGTCGGACAAGAGAACCGACGAGAATCACCAGAGGCCACTGTACGTGACAACCGTTATCAATGATGTCGAGTTCAAGAGAGCCTTCGTCGATGGCGGAACTGCGGTTATAGTAATTCCACTTATCACCCTGGAATTGGAAGGAATACTACACAGCAAGATTGTTAAGAAGTCCTCACCATTGATGGGCTTCGGAAGCGACTCCAGAATGACCGTAGGATGGATTTTCCATGGAGTCCATATTGGGCAGATTAAGTGTTCTGCAAAATTTCACATCATTGACGCCAACACTACTTACCATATGATCATTGGTCGAATATGGATTCACCGCTTCAATGATGTGCCTTCCACAGCTCATCAAGTAATGAAAGCCATTTGGAAAGGCAGAGTGGTCGCGATTCCCGCCTCAGTAAATCCATTCAATTTAGAGGAAGCGCACTTGTCTGAAGCTGTGTGGTTCACGGAGATGGCAGATGAAGCTACCCCCGCTCCGTTTCAGCCAACTCCTTCACCCAAGTGGGAAGACATCAAGGATCATTCAATAGTTGGGGTGATGGTGATTCGAGAAGAGCCTAAGGAGAAACAGCCCGCACGGGAGGAAGTCCCCAGGGTAACCTATAACAAGAAAACATTTACACCTAAAGAGGGTTGTCGAGCATAACAGCGAGGGAAAGAAGGAGGTTAACTTCTACTCCAATGGAAAGAAGTTTTTATCGCATCTAAAGGCGCGCGGGGTCATCTTTGAACTGTCCTGTCAAAGGTGTCCCTGAGCAAATCTGGGAGCTGAAAAAAGCTTCTGGGGAAGATAAGGAGATGAAATCAATGGAAGAATTTAAGGATGCCCCTGAATGCATGGAGGACCGAACAAAACCTCAGAAGCAAGAACTGAAGAAGGTATTCCTATGTCCAACGGAAGAAAAGAAGAGGCCTGTCTTCTTGAGCGCAGATCTTAGCAATGAGGAGGAGAAGGAACTGCTCCATTTGATGAAGGAGTACAGAGATGTCTTCGCGTGGATTATGACGAAATGAAAGGGCTGGACCAGGCTATGACAATGCCCAGAATGGATGTGATTTGCGGATCATAACCCTTCAAGTAAAGTGCTAGGAGCTTTCGTCCTGAAATAAACGTCAAGATAAAGGAAGAGATTGTCAAGTTGCTGAAAGCAAAATTCGTCGAGCCCAATCACCATCTCGCCTAGCTCGCCAACATAGTGCTTGTCTTGAGAAAGAACATAAGCCTTCGTGTATGTGTGGACTTCAGAGATCTGAACAAATTCAGCCCAAAGGAAGATTTTCCTTTGCCGAACATAGACCTCTTGATCGAACGAGATGTTTAGCTTCATGGATGGATTCAGCGGTTACAACCAGATCAAGATGGACCTAGAGGATGCGAAGAAAACGGCGTTCATCACGGCCATGGGAGTCTTCAATTACACGGTCATGCCGTTTGGGCTAAAGAATGCGGGCGCTACTTATCAGCGTGCAATGATGGCGTTGTTCCATGACAAGATGCATTACGAGGTCGAGTTTTATGTGGATGACTTGGTTGTCAAGTCCAGGCAGAAGTGGACCATTGGAAAGACTTGAGGAAAGTCTTTGCGAGATGCCGAGCCTATCAGCTAAAAATGAACCCTACGAAGTGCGCGTTTTGAGTAACCTCGGTAAAATTCTTAGGCTTCTTAATACACCGGAATGGGATTGAACACGATCCCGCAAAAATATCTGCAATCACCAGTTTACCTACGCCACATTCTCAGAGTACGCTGAAGAAATTCGTGGGAAAGTTGTCGTATCTAAAGATATTCATACCAGCTATTGCGGAGCTAACATTTTGTTTCGGCAATTCGTTCAAGAAGAATGCGACATTCTTGTGGACACAGGAGCATCACGCTGAAAAGCTGAAAAAGTTGTTAGGATCTCCAAGGGTCATGATCGCACCCCAAATGGGATCACCTCTATTGGTGTACTTAACCTCAACGAAGAAATCCATTGGGGCGTTGCTAGCTCAAGAGTTCGAAGGAAAGGAAAGGCCAGTGTACTACATCTCGTGTGTGATCCACTCTGCAGAATCCAGGTACACAGATATCGAACGCCACTGCCTTGATTTATTTTTTGCTATTGAGAAGTTAAAGCACTATTTCGCCTCCCACAATGTGGTTATCATCACGAAGAATGACCTTATCCGCTACATGTTGGGACACTCGCCTCCTTGTGGGAGACTGGCTAAATGGTACATGACCATTTCTCAGTATGACATAGTCGGTGCGCGACCGAAATCCATCAAAATCCAGGCACTGGCAGACTTGTTGGAAAAATTTGCGGATGAAAGTTGTAAACCGTTAGCAGAGAAAGAATTTTAAGGACCGGAGATATATGCAATCAGCAACCTTTGTTGGAGACTGCACTTTGATGGATCCTTAACAAGGACCGGAGGTGGAATAGGAGTGGTGTTGATCAAGCCTGATCAGGAGGTCATTTAGATGTTGACCAAGCTAGACTTCGCGGTGACCAATAATGTGGCAGAGTATGAATCTCTGATCGCAGGCTTACTTGCGGCTAAAGCCTTGGAAGTTCAGAATCTCGTTATAATGGGAGATTCCAAGCTGATTGTAAAACAAGCCTCAGGGGAGTACGCGTTAAAAGAGATTAACTTGCTGAAATACAGGTCAATAGTACAGAAGCTGGTCCTGAAGTTCGATTCGGATATGAGCACACTCCTAGAGCTGATAATCGACAAGCGGATGCACTAGCCACTTTGGGATCGAAGATCAGCTCTGATAAGTGCCCGACGAATATCTCGATTGAGGTTAGGACAACTCCGCCCTGGTAAAAGACCTATGTGAGGAGGAATTTGAAGAGGAAGCAAATTGGAGAAAGCCCATCCTACACGCCATAGCTGAAGGAACAAGCAAGGAAAGTTGGGTTTCCATCAAAGGGTTTTTCATACATGATGGTCTTCTGTATTACAAAGGTCCTGGGGGAATCCTGATGCGATGTGTGACGGAAGAGGAAGGTCGAGCAACCTTGGAGAAAATCCACCAACACTCGTGCGGAGAAAACGAGATTTCCATCTACAGGAAAGCGCAGAGATATGGAATTTATTGGCCACATATGGCATATATTACTGCTATCATACAGAGCAACTGCGAAAAGTGCACGCTGATAAAGGACTCCTTAGAAGTTGCTCTAATCGAATATGAGGATTGGCAGAGACCTATAATTGATTATCTTCAAGATGGAGCCTTTCCTAATGATAGAAAGGATGCTGATAAACATAAGAGGAAGGCAGCCCGGTACGTCTTGCAAGAAAATTTGTTGTGGCGGAAAGGACACAATGGGAACTTCATCAGGTGTCTGAGCGGTCAGGAAACTGAAGAATTCATGGAGATGTCTCATCAAGTAGAGCACCAAGGGGGCGCGAAGTTATGCAGACAAATCTTAACCGTTGGATATTTCTGGCCGACCATGGAGACTGATTGTGGCACGAAGGTCAGGAGATGCCTGCAATGCAAATTCCATGGTAATCTAGTTCACGCCCTAGCTGTTTACTTGCACGCGTTAGGAACTCCCTGGCCATTCCACACTTGGTTCTTGGATTTCATTGGACCAATCCGACCCCCTTCGCACGGAATCAGTTCATCGTCACTGGAAGGGAGCAATTCACCAAGTGGGTTGAGGCGGTCCTGCTCAAAACAAGAAACGCAGCAGTTGTAGTCAAGTTCATACAGGAGAACATTATCCATCGTTTTGAGATTCCCAACACTATCCTGTCCGACAATGTAACTCCTTTCGTCAATCGACAAGTGGCCGCGAAGCTAATGGAGTACAATGTAAGGCAAGTGTGCTCGACGCCTTATTATCCGAAGGTGAATGGACAAGCAGAGGCCATAAACACGATACTGCTCAGAATTCTAAGTAAAATGGTCGCGGATGACCATAAAAAGTGGGCAGATTCTCTAGGAACGGCGCTCTGGTCATATCGCACATCATCCAGGACCCCTACAGGGAATTCTCCGTTTTTACTATGCTACGGGGCCGAAGCAGTAGTCCCTGCTGAAGTCAAGATGAATTCTGCAAGACTGGCCTTCAGTGCCTTGTATGAAAACGAGCGCGATCATGATCTCATCCTGCTTGAAGGAAAGCGCGAACAAGCCAAGAGGACGAACACTAAGTATAAGGACATGATCTCACGGGCCTACAATAAAACTGTTCAACATCGGGACTTGGCAGTAGGAGACTTAGTCCTGCGAGCTTCTGACCATTGCATGCGCGAAACAACTCACCCCAAATTTGCTTCCAACTAGGAAGGACCTTTTGAGGTCAAGGAAGTCTTTGATAGTGGCTACTGCAATATTCTACGATGCCATGGAACTTCCACTACTCCTACCCCGATCAATATGGGATGGCTCAAAAAGTACTATCCTTAGCCTTCTCTTTTGCTGTTGCTTTACATTTATACTATGCACCTTCCTATATCCTCCAGTATGAGGATCCAATAAATGATAATGACTCTCCCATATGAGAGCTCTTTTAGCAATTGCTGGCTTCATTTTATTATATACCTTACGCATTCATAGCTGATCACACTGCAAAAATAAAGCCTATCTGTTTAAATAGCAGTCAAAAGCGAGTAAAGCCCATATGTTTATATAGCAGCCAAACGCAAATCAACACACGGTTACATAGCAGCCAAGTGCAAACATAAGCCTATCTGTTTAGATAGAACAAAATCCAGCCTATCTGTCTAGATAGCAGCAAACTCAAGCCTATCTGTCTAGATAGCAACAAACATAAGCCCATATGTTTAGATAGCAGCAAGCATAAGCCTATATGTTTTGATAGCAGCAAACTCAAGCCTATCTGTCTAGATAGCAGCAAACTCAAGCCTATCTGTTTAGATAGCAGCAAAACTTTAATCCTATCTGTCTAGATAGCACTAATGCGCGAGATTTAAGTCAATCTGTCTAGATAGCAACCCTTCTTAATTAAGTCTATCTGTCTAAGATAGTAACACTAAGCCTATCTCTTTAAATCGCATCAATACGCGAACAAAACCTATATGTTTAGATAGCAGCAATTCTTGATTAAGCCTATCTGTCTAGATAGCAGCCATTCTTGATAAGCCTATCTGTTAAGATAGCAGCAAAATTCAATACAAGCCTATCTTTTGAGATAGCAATGATGCTCGATCAAAAGCTTATCTGCTTATATAGCATCAATATGCGATTGAAAGCCTATATGTTTCGTCAAAAAAGATGGTTAGCCATAACTCTATTACTACAAGTCTATATTATCAAGATAGCAAAAATTACGCTCAACATCCGCGACGAAAAAGCAAAAATGCTTTTCCATAAGCAAAATCCAGATACGCATAATTTTTGCGTACGACCTTACAAAAGTTCAAACTGCGAAAGCCACATTCAGATAAAATGTTTCAAAATTTATACAACAAAATCAGATTGATTCAAAAGATTCAAGTTACAATATGTGAGAATTATGAGACTAAGTTATTGGTCTTCCTCAAACAAATCCTTGAAAAGCGAGTCTTGAGTTGCCAATTTTATAGAATTGCCAGCCCACTGATCAAGATATCTCTTGTGCTCTTGGTGATTCTTTTTCGCCTCTTGTGGAGGTCGTTTGCAAAACGCATCATGCCGCGCTATATCAAAGTCTATACGACGCCACATAGCTCTAGGCAATGATGGCGACCTTTGGAGGCTAGCGTTGTCGAAAATAATTCGAATTGATTCAAAAATCTGAGTGGCGCCACACACGGTTGGTTTTGCGCGTTTACACAACGACGCGTGTGGTATACACGGAAAAGGGGGCTAATGTAGATAGTGCATTCTGGGCACACTGATCATCATCCACGTGGCAGCCATCCAAGAGGTCTAATGGTACTCCATTACTACTCTATCTTTATCTATTATGTTCACACTTGCCTATGTTCGAGCTTATCCACGTGAAGGCTGCGAGACAGGGCCCTCGCGTATCAATCGCATGGGACTTGTAGGGACTTAGTGGTTTGGAGGCTAGGGTAAGGTCCGTCGCGGGGGAGCGACAACCAAGCTCGCGCGCGACCCTTGGTAACTGACTTTGAGAGACTTAATGACCACGCCCTATAAACCCGGTCGATCTCATAACGGTCTCCGGTATATGCGGGCAGGTGCGTAACGTTCCCTATATATACGGTCGAACGTGCCGTTACGGGGCTATCATTAAGCCGCCATTTATGAGCGCATTAACGCCTCACAACGGTCACTTCCATACTATATATAGGAATGTTCGCCCTCCATAACAAGCGCTCTGCTTTCTAATCTCTCTTGCCGTCACTAATCTGTCTCTCTCTTAAGAACAGTACAATCGCTTACTCTCTCCCTACTCACACCCTAAACTTCTCTGTGTTCCTGGTTCTTATTTCCTACTTGAGGTATACACTTGGATCTCTCCTTGGGGTTTCCTTGTACACACTTGACTTATGGAAGTGTAAAGCTCACTGGAGTGTTAGAAGCCTTGGACTGAGACATATTGTACTTGTTTAACAAGTCCTTGATATACTTGTTCTGATTCAGAAAGATTCCTTTCTTCATTCGATGTACATGAAGTCCAAGAAAGTAATTCAATTCTCCCATCAAGCTCATCTCAAATTCCCTGCTCATAGACTTGAGAAATATTTTGAAAGAGAGTTATTAGTAGAACCAAAAAAAATATCATCAACATATATCTGTACTACTAAAATGCCTCTCTCTTTTGTCTTTATCAAAAGAAGTTTGTCTACAAGCCTCTTTTGAAACCATTTTGAAGTAGATTTTAGACAACCTTTCATACCAAGCCCTTGGGGCTTTTTTCAGGCCATAAAGAGCTTTGTCTAGTTTATAAACATGATCTGGAAGCTCATCAATCTCAAAACCAGGAGGTTGAGCAACATAAACTTCTTCTTGCAAATAACCATTTAGAAAAGCACATTTGACATCCATTTGAAAAAGTTTGATATGCTTATGAGATGAAAATGCAAGTTAAATTATAATTGCTTCCAATGTGGTTACAGAAGCAAAGGTCTCCTCATAGTCTATACCTTCTTCCGGGTTCTATCCTTGAGCTACTAGTCTGGTTTTTTTTCCGTTCACCTTACAATTTTCATCCAACTTGTTCATGAACACCCATCTTGTGCCAATTACAGACTGGTTCTTAGGTGGAGGAACTAGATTCCAAACTTTTTTCCTTTCAAACTCATTGATTTCACTTTGCATAGCAATAATCCAATATGCTTCTTGCAATTCTTCCTTCACAATTTTGGGTTCTACAAGAGAAACAAAATCATTTAAAGCACATAGGTTCTTCAACTGTGATCTAGTCTGTGTACCAGTGGATGGATCATAAATGATGTTTTCAGCTGGATGAGCTGATAAATATATGAACTTCTTCCTTGGTGTCCAAGGTTCTGGTTCTCTAGGAATCTTTTCAAGGTCTTGAGCTTTTGAAGTTGTGGCTTGACTACTCTTTGTATTTTGAGTTTCTGTTTCAAGGATTTGAAACTCATTTTTAAGGCTTTGAAAATTCTTTCTGTTTTCCTTCAAGAAATTCTGGGAAACATTCTCTTTATCTGGCTCATCTTCTGAATCATACTTGTTCAGATTTAAATCTGCAAAACCATCACTTAATGAACCGTCATAGCCTTCATCAAAAATAACATGTATACTTTCTTCAACAAGCTTGGTTCTCTTATTCTGCAAAACCATCACTTACAGAACCATCATAGCCTTCATCTAAAATAACATGTATACTTTCTTCAACAAGCTTGGTTCTCTTATTGTAAAATCTATAGGCTTTGCTAGATAATGAATAACCAAGAAAGATACCTTCATCACTTCTGGCATCAAATTTGCCAAGATTGTCCTTACTATTGTTATGAACATAACAAGAACAACAAAAAGGTTTGAAGTAAGAGATATTAGGATTTCTTCCCTTAAAAATCTCATAGGGAGTCTTCTTTAGGATAGGCCTAATCAGGCACCTGTTCAGAATATAGTTAGCAGTGTTTCCTGCTTCATCCAAAAAGAATTTTGGCAACCTGTTCCCCAAGAGCATAGTCCTGGACATGTCTTCAAGAGTCCTGTTCTTTCTTTCAACAACACCATTCTGTTGAGGAGTTCTTGGAGCAGAAAAGTTGTGAGAGATACCAAATTTATCTCAAAAAGAATCAAATTGAAGTTGATCAAATTCTCTACCATGATCACTTCTGAGTGAAGCTATAGACATGTTTTTCAGGCTTTGAAGCTCTTTGCAAAGCTTTGAAAATTCAATTAGAGCTTCAAACTTTCTTTGAGAAACATGACCCAAGTATATCTAGAGTAATCATCAACAATAACAAGCACGTATTTCTTACCCTTTGGAGTTGGAACTCTCGTAGGTCCACGTAAGTCCATGTAAAATAACTCAATAGGTCTAGTACTTACAAAGTTCTTGGGTTTTATGGAGCTCCTTGTCTGCTTACCTTGAGCACAAGCTTTACAGATTTCTTTAGATTTGAACTTAATTGAAGGTAAACCTCACATCAAGTCCTTAGAAATTAGCTCATTTAGAGAATTCAAACTAATGTGTCCAAGCTTTCTGTGCCAAATCTTTGAATCATCTTTCAAGGCCTTCAGACACTTTAAATTTTCTCCTGCAACTTTGTTAGTACTCAGATAATAAACATTGTTTGATCTAGGAGCAGTGAGTATGCAACTACCTGATTTTTCATCTTGCACCATACATTTATGATTATCAAAAATGAATTTGTTACCTTTGTCACAGTGTTGAGATACACTAAGTAAATTAAACTTAAGACCATCTACAAGATAAACATCAAAAATGGAATTTTCACAATTGTTACCAACTTTACCAATTCCTATAATGCTGCATTTTCCCTTGTCACCAAGTGTGATAGTTCCTCCTGATTGTTCATTAAGTTCTGTGAACATAGAACTCATGGAACTCATGTGTCTGGAGCAACCACTATCAAACACCATTCACTGCCTTACCCAGCTGTTAGACCAAGTGTGAAATCTAAATTCATATTCAGGATCAACCATGTTAGGTGGTCTAACCCTTTTAGAAACCCAAATCTGTCTAACTTGTCCATTGAGTTGAAATGGAAAAGTGTTCCTCATTATATGAGGGTCTCTTCTTCTGAAGGGGCAAGTCATTTTAACATGACCAATTTTGCAACAATAATGACATTTTGAAGAAGATCTGTTACTAGACTTCACAAATCTGGTATTAATTTTCCTTGGAAAGTTTGGATTATATCCAATACCAGTTTTATGAACTGACTGTAAACTTCCTCCAAGAATGAAGTTTAGATTGTGTTCTAAGCCAGCAAGATTTGTCAAAACAATTTTTGAGTCTTGAAGTTTCTCAGGCAAAATCGTATTTTTTTCCCTCTAATTCATCATGATGATGTTTTAGAGAAACTAAGTTATCAGTTAGAACTGAGTTCTCTGTTACTACTTATTTTTCTTGAGTTTTCAAGGCCTTGAAATTGGTTTCCAAGGCTTTGAACTCTCTGTCCGACTTTGCTTGAGAAATTTTCAAGATTCTTATTATGGCATACCAGTTGAAAATTTTCTTTTGCTTGCTCGTGAACCATTTCATTAAAGTCCTGATGTCATTCAGATAGTCCTTTTCATATAAAAGCATGGTTCTGAGAACATCAGAGAGGAATTCTGTTGGTTTTCGAATTAAATAATCTACCACTACCTCAATGTTCTTTTCAGAACTTTCATCATGCTTGGCCATGAGGAAAAGTTTGTCTTGTTTTCTTCTGAGTCTGATTCACTTGAGGAGTCTGAATCACTCCATGAAGCTACCATAGCCTTCTTCTTTCCGTCATGATATTTCTTCTGAAAGTGCTTGCTTTTTTATGTGGACAGCCTCTAATCTAGTGTCAGGATCACCACACTCAAATAAATTAATCTCTTCGGATTTAGGAGAAGAGGTTTTACCTTTGTAGTCCTTGCTACTGGAGGATCTGAACTTTTTTCTATTGAAGTCCTTATTTCTAAATTTCTTCTTCATTTTGATGATTCAAGTCAAGGCTTTGGAAATGAGTGTAAAGGGATCTTCATCATCCTCTTCTTCTTTTTCAAGGCTTTGGGGCTATTCATTTTCTTTATCCTTGAGTGCCATGTTCTTGACACTGTCTGGATGTTCTCCATCAGCTTTATTCGTGGAGATCTCATGTGTAAGAAGTTTTCCTTGCAAATCATTAAGCTGAAGTGATGATAGATCTTGAGCTTCTTCAATTTCAGTAGTCTTTGGTTCCCATTTTGCTTTGGGAAAGACTTCTCAAGATCTTTCTGACCTTCTTTTCATTTGAGAAACTCTTTCCCAGGGATTCTAGATTGTTGACTATGTCTGTGAATCTTTTGAACATGTCCCTGATAGATTCATCTCCATTCATCTTGAATAGCTCATACTATCTAAGGAATATATTGATCTTTTTTTGCTTTACTTGGCTGGTTCCTTCAAAGGTTACCACAAGTTTATCCCAGATTTCCTTAGCAGTCTTGTTGGTGGAGATCGTGTTGAACTCATGTGTATTCAAAGCAAAATATAAGATATTCATATCTCTGTAATTCATAAATACCTATTCCAGTTCCGAAGTAGAGAGAGTGTCATCAGGCTTGGGGGTTTTAACCCCATCCTTCTCTATATAGAGGGTATGTGGTCCATTCTGGATGACTTTCCACAGCTCAATGTCTTGATCAATGATGAAAATTTTCATCAAGGCTTTCCAAAGTACAAAGTTATCTCCACGGAATAAGGGAGGTCTATTTGCAGCTCTGCCCTGTGAGAAACCACCATCTCCTACAATAATCATAATCACCATATTGCTATATCTAAGAAGTGATACAAGCTCCAATACCAATTGAAAGACAGTATGTAGGCAAGTAATACATGATCAATACTCTATAAGGAAGGGGGGTTTGAATAGGGTATTGAATTTTTTTCTAAGTAGATGGTTTGTAGGCAGAGAGTAAAGATCAGCTCTTTGGTCAAGGCCTTGAACACATAGTCAAGCCTTTGGAAGTTCAATATACAGTGGAAGGTTTCTGATCTTTTTCGAGGCCTTGAAAATCCTTTAAAGGTCTAGATTGTAAAACAGGTTGAAACAGTTTCAAGAACAAGTAAAGTACTGAAATGTAAATGAAAGAGACACAATGAATATATAGAGTTCAGTCCACTTGGACCTACGTTTCTACCTAAGAAATCTGATCCCTGCAGGATTTTCAACACAATTCTTATTAATCAAAAGCTAAGCCCTAGATCTCAAGAACAGAGACTTTCCTTACTCTGTTACGGCTTGTGGTTCTCACTAACCTATCTAGTAACTGCTCTAGCTAACTGATTCAATAAGAATCTCTTGTTTTTCCTCTTGAACAACACCACGAGATTAAGATAAGAGAAGTATAATCAAAATGATTTACAAATGAAGTACATAATAGATGAACACTGTGAAGCAGTTCAGTCTGCAGTGATATTTAAAAGCTTGGATTGAGTGAGTTGATTCTTCTTCTTTGTAGGTTGTCTATCCATGAGAGTGTTTTAATGTGTCTCCACATAAATGATGTAGAAATTCTCTCAGCAGTGTCTCTTTCTTGCTTGTTTGAAACCCATAATATGTAGGATCTTCTTCAAACATAATTTCCTAAATTCAAGCAACACATCTTTGACTCTCTAACAGCTCTTCCCCAACAGCTAGTTGCTCAGTATCTTCAAAGATACTAATCTGATCCTTCGTATAAGGTTGTTAGGAATGTGACGACATGATTCCATAAGAGTAGAATCCAATTGCTAGCTGTATTTCCTTTCCTGCAAGCAAACTGTTTAGGAAAGAGTTCTTGCAAAATAGGTAGCTAATTAATCCTGTAAAAACTGAGTCAAAGTAATAAGATTAAGTCATTAACTCACAAGATTAGTTTTCATTCATCATAAAATAAGACATCATCAAGCACATGGAGTTAGGAATGAAATCAAAAGAAAAAAACTTCCCCTGAGTTCATGCTGTGAACTGCAGCATTGCTTCAAGGCCTTGAAACAAGACAGTTTCAAGTCCTTGAATGCATGCTCAATGCTTTGAGGCAAACTTTGAACTTACAAAATGTATTTCCTTACCTCAAAAAGTTAACTGTATGGATTCATCCAAGATGAGATTTCTAAATTTTGGTGCAAACAATAAATAAGTGCTCAATACTATGTTTTATCATTGTATCCAACTTAAATTATAGGTTCATTGTTCTCTTATGAACTTCTATATTAATGTAACATTTTGTCTATTCATTAATTTGTACCACCAGAAGTTACCCACTTCATACTACTCAAGAGTATGGAGTGGAAATCCATAATACTGAACTTCAAAGCACATCACCAAGAAGTACCAGGAGACTCATTATCTTCCTTTGGGTAACCTTTTTTCATGAATTATGCACGGAGTAGTAATCTTCTCTACTATAAAAAGCTGAAGAGCTTTTAGTGTTTAACATTTTAGGTGTTTTACACTTTTGAGAGTTTAACACTTCTATGTGTTTTCTCTCAAATTTGGTTTTCTACCTTTTTATGTTTTCCAATAGTACCCCTACTCAAATCTACCAATTACAAAATTATTGACCAAACATTAACTAATTAGCATTGACTTAACATTGATTTTTCCTAACGTCTTTATAATGCAAAAAATACGTTACACATTGTAACTTTTTTTGAGGAACATTAATTGTAATTTTTTTTTGAGGAGTCGTTTCACATTGTAATTAATCGCGAGTAAATACATTAATTATGTATTAAATCTTCTTAACCAGACCAAAACTGCTCCAGAAAGTAGGAGCGTTGCCTGGACTCTTGAGAGTCACAACGTTTGCAACTACTTAATGCTTCCAATAAAACCCAGCCTTACAATTAGATTTACTGAGTTTCTTCTCCTACTCCTTCAGTCGATTCTAATACCTTGCTCAATTTAAGGTATGGTCTATAGCTGTCCAGTGCTAATTCCAATTCTTCCAGATCTATGAATGAATTTTGTTTCTCAAATCTTATTTTACTATTAGACTATTTTGGATAGGGTGTTTTCTCTCTTTCTTGTTGAATTCAGGTCACATACTTGGTTGTTTGATGATTCGGTAGCGTACAGACGATCAAATCTAGGATCTATGCATTACGGCAGGGAGTTGAAGGTTAATGTCGGTCAGCACATTGTCAATATTGTACGAGTAACACTATCTATATGAACTTAATGCTCTTATCAGGTTCTTGATTGTAACTATATTTTCCAGTTTTGTTATGCTGCAAGATCCTTATAATAGTCCATATAGTCGGCTTAGTTTTTCCTGAATGATACTATCACAGTGAAGTATACATTTATATTTCATCTATCAGAAATCAAGAAGCTTTTGTTCAACCTCTTGCGCTCCAGCTTAAATTTGGTAACTGTTGGTTTATATTGCCATGTGGGAATGACAATCCAACATACAATATTATATTTTATATCTACTTCAAGCATTACAATTCCTTTGTCCCTTGCCAGTGGTCTTTGAAGCCTAACACTCATATTTCTCATTAGTGTGGCTCTTGTTACTCCATCTGATGGTTGTTTGAGTTTGAAAATCAGGTCCTTCTTGTCATGACTTTTACTTACAATGTTATCAGTGTGACTCTTGTTACTTCCAATATGCCTTGTTTTCTTCGTAAATATCAACTTATTTTCTGTGAGTTCTTGTTACGAAGAAGTATCGAAATAGCAGAATAAGAGAGATTTAGAGGAGAATTAGATAAGAGAACGTAAGAAATTGATAGGAAAAGGTAGAAACAGGAATTAGGGAGAGACAAGAGATCAGAGGAAGAACGATATTCTTATTCACTAACAGTACAATGCTTAAATAGACAAATAAACTGACCTAACCCTAAACTTAATGGGCCTACTCTACGAGCTAACTAAATAATAAATAACAATTATAAGTAAATATATAATAAACTAATAAGTAGATAATATTGATACGGGCTACCCGTATCAGTTCTTATACTTTTTTATTTAAAGTTCGTATGATAGCTTGTATGTCATTGCACTTTCTATTCAAGAAAGTTGTATCTTACTAACAAAATTGACACTTGGCGCATTGTTATTTTTCTTATCGAGTACTCTTTCAAATCTTCTCTGTTACAATTTCACAAGCTCAAGTTCGAAAAAGAATCTCAAGAATACTTCTAGCTTAACATCAATATGACCTATTAACAAAGTCATTACCTTATGCCTTAAGTCAACATTTACAGTTTGATAGGGAGTGTTAATCCCTAGGGAGTGTCAGCCGTTTAGAATGTGTTCTTCTCTAACTTTTCCTCATCTCTTTAATGGTATGGTTGCAGTTATCATCTTTTAATTCATAATTGCTTTGTCTTATATTAAGTTGGAAATTCTATACTTCATTTTTATTTATGATGGAAGAATTAATTTATAAAGTGGTAATTCTTCAATGGACTATTTTTGCATATCTTGTACCGATGGTAATTCTTTTCTTTGCAGATTTGTGTATTACTTTTAGAACTTTGGACATAAATTCCATTGCGATATTTGCTTGCTGACACTGCAGTATAAACAGTTTGAGTTTTGGCACATAATTCCTTTGGAGGATGCATTTCGCTAACATCGCGCATCAATAAGTGGACGCCCCTCAGTGGATACGGACACTAATGTGGACGCCCGTCAGTGGATATGGACACTAATACTGTGGTTGTGACAAGCTACTCGACGGTTCTGATTTACATTTTTTTCTCTTTTTTGTTGAAATATGGCCTTGCAGAAATAGTTGCAATTTTGTATCTTTCAATATTCATGATTTCAAAATGGGTATGATGCCTTCGACTATGCACTCTCAAGCTTTATTGTTCTTCATGGGTATCATTCGGGAAATATACTTCGAAGTTTCCTTCAATCTTTGGATTTGATAGTACACTTCTTATTGTTTCCAAACTATGATTACATATTTTGTAGACATAAAAATACAACTTTTGAAACTCACTTGATTTGTATTTTACTTGTCAGTACAAATCTTTTAATCAAACAATTTACTTCATTATGTGTACAAATTCACTTCATAACTGATTTTTATTGTCAGGACTAAAAAATTATTGTTTTTTTAAAGAAGACTAAAAAATCATTATAAACAAGCATGTTGTGAAATTAAAAAACAAATTGAAGAAATATCACGTGCAACGCACGTGCAAAAACTAGTAGAGTTAAAAATTCAAATGTTCTCATTTTGATGTAAGTATAAGCAAATCGTACAACTTCACAATGTCAAAGGAAAAAGATTATTATCTTTCTGTGTTGTTGCAGCAAACAGATTCATGGATTTGACATACTACCATTGCAATAGATTGTTCATTCACATCCCAGTTCATGGAATTTTCTTCCCAAGTAAACATTATTTAACAGTTACTAATCTACTTTCTAGGTTCTTCAATTCACGTGTTTGTTACTATTTTTTGTATGTCCCTTTCTACCCTTTCTTTCATGATCTATCATGTGTATTTGTGTGTCTTCAATGTTATCAGTTTTCAACCTAATTAAGCATGTAAACCCACGTGATCGTGCGACGAGTGTCTGGAAATGTTGGTAATGATTTGAACTTCATTTACATATACTGCATTCCTCAAAATACTTCATTCCCATATACTGTATTCTTCAAAGTACTGTATTTTTTTTCAATTTTCTTCCCAAAACGGTTGTAAATTGATCCTTTGTCTTATGGCTATCCATAAGTTTGTCTAACCGACTCAAAAGTAGAACACTTTAAAAACGTCGGGTGTCGTTAGATGAACGATATTAGGCTTCTGAAAGCTATAAAAAGACTCCCGATATTGGTACACTTTGCCAACCATCAAACCATTATATGCTTAAATCGTTTCTTTTGCATAAGATCGATCAAACAAAGTCAATGTCCCTTATTCAATTTTTTTATCAAGGTCTGTTTTAAGTTATTGACTGAATAATTAAGCAATGTCTGGATAAGTAAATTATGTTGACAAAAGCAGGGAATGAACCAGGTAGATGTATTCCTCTCCTCTTATTTGGTGAATGACAACATTGAATCAATAGTGACACTTAAACTTTAAACAAGAATGGGAGCATAATTTTTTCAAATATGTAATATTTATGACAACATATTTCATATTGAAATTTTGAGACTATGTTCCCAAAGTAGAGGAAGAAACGTTGTGCGAAAAACGAAGTCCACTTTCTAATTTAACATTGAAAAAGCATTTTGGAGACATTCAAAATTCCAATGAATAGTCCATTTCCATCTCAAAATTTTCACCTTTTTATATATAGAAATCTACATATATGAATGGTTGTGCCCTTTTGATTCCTGTTCTCTCAAAAAATACATCTAATTTATTGTGAATCGGGAATTGAGAGAATGTAGAAAATAGAGAGAGACAATAATGTAGGGAGAAGAGTATTGAGATGTGTATTATTCTCCAACCCTAAGCCTCCTTATATAGGCATTAGGTGGGCTTCTGGACCAGAATATAATTATACAAAATACACCCAACTATGTGGTGGATATTCACATCAGTCCAATAACATATTTCATAACACTCTCCCTTGAATATTCACCACTACGATGCCTCGTTAAAACCTTGTCACGAAAAACCCAGTGGGAAAACATCAATGACTAAGGAAAAAAAGTACATAGGTGAATTCTATTTGCTCAACATTGGTGATGACATTCTTCTGGAACGCAGCTGAATAATCTTTGCAAGCCTCGTTAAAACCTTGCTAGGAAAAACTCTATGGGACAAAAATCGTAGCGAAGGAAAAAGAGTGTCGCACTTTTAGCATTTAATTGGATCTCCCCCTCATTGGAACATCCTTGTACATGAAAAATAAATTCATTGCATAACAATAATACAATAATATACGAGTAATAATCATACTTAATAAAAATGCATATGCATTTAAAACTACTCGGAGTGTACCTTTTTGATTTGCTTCAGGCACTTTTGATTTGCTTCATGGGTACCAACCTCCATGGCTTTTACAAATCTGTGATTCGTACGATCGTATTTGTAACTAGTTACTTTTCAACCCATCTTTTGTTGTTCCTTAGTCCCCGAGACTAATAAAACATTACATCATTCTCACAACGAGATGATTATACTAATGATAATTTATCATGACCCATATATCATGTTTCTCATTTTACAAGTCCCACGCTTAAAAGCGGACATAAACCTCAACATTAATCTTACGCATACCAGCGGATTTTGAACATATAACAACTACATAGATCCCACGCGTATCGGCGGATATGTAGTCCCTGCATAGTATATAATTTCTGCTTCGGGTTGTTTGTATGCTCTACATATTCAAAATCGTTGTACCAGAGCAATTTTCTATGCACTTGTTGACTTTGTTTGGCCATTGATTATCTAGTAAACACTTTTCCCTTAAATCCATATGATTTTTATAGCGCTTAATATAATAATCATTAATTGTAGGATCATAAGATTGTATTAAGGTACCTTTAGCTACTTCCAGGGCTACATGCCTCTTCCTGGGCTATTTGGTTACCAATGTTGGTTTTGATCCATACTAACGACAATCTTTCAAGATTTTCCTCGCAATCTTGTTTTCCCATCTTGTAGAGCAACATATTCATATCCCAACTTATTTTGGATGCTTTAATTTCATGTTCCTCTTCCGGAGGATCAACATATGTACACAAGCAACCTTTTTATGCTTAAAGTGTATACCCAAACTGACACCTATTTGTCGAGAAGCTATCCATTTATTGGAATTTTGCATTGGTACATACCCGTAGAGACAATGATATTTTGGCTCATGTCATGTAATATGACCCATTCTCCCTCTCATGACGTGAGCAATATGATCATAACCATAATGATATTTCGTTGATGCTTCATGCATCAATTTGTTTCATATGTACTTATGTAGAAAAATAAACACCGTAGTTAAAAGAATCTCTTTTTAGAGAGTTTTACGTCCACAACCATGACCGCCTTTATAGTCATGTGGATTTTGACCGTTTATAACGAAGTGATTCGCTTCAGGGAAATCACTACAATTGACTTCTGGGAATGGGCTAAAAAGAATCGGTCATTTGCAATGGCATGTCTACGATATGATAATTAGCTAGACATGATTTTTGTAAACATAAGAGAAAAAAATCTCTTCGGGAGATCCTTATTTTCATCCTTGAAGATAAAAGAAATAATAGAATAAAAAGAAAAAATTGTAAATTAACAAAGAAAAATAAAAGTACGCAATCGAAACTTCAGGTTCGATAAGTGTAGATTGTCTCTTCAGGGAGATATTTTGAAACAGCTTTATAACCCCATGTTATAAGTATTTTCATATTTTTCATAACTTCTGGTATGAAAATATGACTTTAAAAGCATAATCATAGCTTGTATTTAATAAAAGCTCATGGAATAAGAACATCTTCTTGATGCCATGTTTCGAATGAAAAATACAAAAACACGTAATTCATCATCCTCTTCAGGAGGGTTGATCAATTATAAAAAAATTAGACATCTCTTCAGGAGATGTGTCATAACTGTTGGTTATGATTAATACACCATGTAATTCGTAACTTCAGGTGCGATATATACATATGTCCAATGTAAACAATGGATTAAAAACCTCTTATGGAGATTTTACTTTGATCAATAACCAATAAAGATCAAGAGCGTAGCCAAAAATAAATTTATGTAAAAGTAAAGAAAAAGAATGGAACACAACCTCTTCAGGAGGGTTGATCATTATTCAGAACTTTTATATATCTCTTCAGGAGATTTTTTAATCAAAATATTATTGAACTTCAGGTTCTAATATTCATAACCATGTGTTATGATATCATGTAGTATGTCACTACGAATACAAATGACGTAGCCATATTTAATATCGATGTCGATTATAAATCCTCTTCAGGAGATTTATTTTTGATCCATAGTAAGTAGAGTAAATAAGTAAATAAAAATAAATAAATACATATAACGCAACCTCTTCAGGAGGTGTAAATAATAATAAGCGTTTTTCTCATCTTTTCGGAAGATCTAATAGTAACATGTTATGACTTCCGGTTAACAAAATAGTGACGTAACTTCAAGTTACGATTAATTATCAATTTATTCACAACTTCTGGTGTGAAAACGTAAAATTTACATGTCAATGGTTCTAAGAAAAATAACTATCATGTTTTGAAAACCTCTTCTAGTGTTTCAAACGATTGATCTAATTGGCGTATTGCCTGGCTACAATAGTCCATAATCAAATTTATGTAAACAACAAGTAGAAAAAAACATAGCTGGTTGATATGAGCCTTAGGAATCAGATCTGTAGCAGTTTAGTTAATTCCAAAGAGGTTAAAAAAAAATCACTAAACAATCATATCATTCAGCAGATTCATGCGCTAAGTCGACAGTTGCTCTTACTGTGGGCATATAGACAAAGAGTCCATTGTTAGACACCATAGTAGTACTACTACTATACTATTACATTAGGTTTCATAGTAACAGATACTACTAGAAATATTAGCAAATACTACATTTTATTTGTAGCATTTGAACAAATGCGGTAATTGGTACCCTAAAGCAGCAATAATATTAATGTTGCAAACCAAATGCTGTAATATTATAGCATTAATACTATAATGCTGCAATTTTCGGCTAAAGAGCTTTTAAATTGCAGCATTAATCCTTTACTGCTGCAAAGTTTGCTAAACAGCATACACATTGCAGCATTAATCCCATTAATGCTGCTTTTTTTGACTCAGCTGTGCAGCATTAACACTGTAATGCTGCAATCAGGAAAAAAAGCAAACCCTCACATCTGAAACAAAACCCGCATCTTCCTTCATCTCCCTCTCAAAAATTTCACCGAACTCGCAATCTTCCTTCATCTCCCTCTCAAAAATTTCACCAAATCTTCATCTCCCTCTCAATCTGAAACCAAATCTTCATCTCCCTCTCAATCTGAAACTCATTTCCCTCCCAAAACTCATTTCATCTCCCAAAACTCATCTCATCTCCCTCTCAAATCTCAAAACTCATTTCTCTCTCTTCGGTTTGTGGCCATATACGAAGCTCGGCACCGGAGTTCGTGGTTCTAGTCTCAGGTGGCCATTTACAACCGGAGTTCGTGGTTCTAGTCTCAGGTAGTCTCTTTGTCAAATTCAATTAGGGTTCGTGGTTCTAGTGTCCCTGATTTCAGTTAGGGTTTTGAGTTAAATTAGGGTTTTTGTTCAGGTTTACTACCGGAGTTCAATTAGGGTTCTTTGTTCAGTTACTATCCTCTCTCTTCTCTTGTTTTGCTGGAATTCAATTTACGAGTTCAATTAGGTTTCTGAGTTAAATTTGGTTTATTCGTTCAGGCTTACAACCGGAGTTCAATTAGGTTCTTTGTTCTTGTTTACAAAGCTCAGTTTAGGTAGTCCCTCTCTCTTGTCTTATTTTGATTTCTGAAATTGAATTTAGTTTACTATCTATTTCATGTAAATTGAAAAATCAGTTCAGGTGTGTCGTAAGAGCTGATCTGTGTTATCTTCTAGTGTTGTAGTGTGCATACTCTCTTTGGTAAATGCTATGTGTTGTAGAAATCATGTGATAGCCTTAATGGCAGACTATGAATTGGTTCAATCTTCTTACATTATGTTGAAATTTCAAGTACCGAATGTTCTTATGATAACTTCACTTGTGTTTCAACAATAATGTAATTCTTGCCTAATTTACGAGTTCAATTATTTTTCTGTTTGTTTCGCAAGTATGCCCGATTAATTCTATTTTATTGACATGCATGTTTTATGTTTTATGTGATGCATATAGGTATTGTCTGCTGCTCATTTAAGAAAGGGGTAATGGATAAGAGTTGGATTCATTTAGAAGATAGGAGTGATCCATCTTATTTGTAGGGTTGTGAAATGTTTCTAAATTTTGCCTACATAAACCAACCAGAGGATGGAAAGATAACTTGCCCTTGTAAAAAGTGTGTCAATCGATTTTATGTAACACGGCAAGTCGTGAGGGAGAATATAATCTGTAATGGATTTTATGCTGCGTATACTAAGTGGACAGATCATGGAGAGTCCTGTGAGGTCAATGAGGGGGGAAATGTGGATGAATGCATTGGAGATGACATGGTTGGTATGGTGAATGAGGCATTTGGGTTTCATCATGAACATGCCTTTCTTAATGGAATGAAAAATGAGAATTAAAATCCTGAGCAAGATAAGGAGGATAACAAATATAAAAAGCTCTTAGAGGATGCCCAGCGAGAGTTGTATCCTGGTTGCACCGATTTCACTACATTATCTTTTGTGGTTAAATTACTACACATACAAGTCTTGTATGGATTACCGAATGTCGCATTTGATGACACTATCCAATTGATAAAAAAAGCATATCCAATGAGCAAACATTTACCAAATTCATTTTATGAAGCCAAAAAGATTAAAGAGTCTTTGGGTTTCAGTTTCGTAAAGTATGATGCTTGCCCAAATGACTGCATGTTAATCTCGAAGGATAAACAATCTCTAGATAAATGCGATATATGCGATAGTATGAGGTACAAATATTCTGATGTTACCTTAGATGATGGAACAACTAAGTTCTCTAAGGTTGCATTAAAACAAGTCAGATATTTCCCTTTGAAACCAAGACTTTAACGGTTGTATATGTGCTCCAAAACTGCATCTGATATGAGATGGCACGATGAGGTTGTAGGGTTTTGATCATGGATACACAGCGGAAAAGATAATTTATCCATGCAATACCCTCCAAGGATCACAGGACAAGAGACATAACGATGGTAAAGGAAGAATTATGTTACACACCTTAGGGTTCTCCTGTGATGACTTGTAACGTGAATTGTGTCACGTCTCTACGGTTGATCCACCCCTAGAGGTGAGATCTAGATCCTCCAACTCCTTGTGCTAGATAGGAAGAATGGAAGAGGAAGAAGAAATCATGCAACAATGGAGCACCAAGGTGGGGCGGCTCCTCCTTTTGCGGCCGACGGGTAGGGGACGGTCCCAATGGGGGTTCGGCCCTCTTTTGGGACATGCTCTCTCTCTCCTTGCTTTATTCTCTCCTACTCTATCATATAGATGTGTGTATGCGTAGAGAGAAAAATAAGCTAGGAGTGTTCTTTATATAGGTTAACAACTCCTTGTCCTACTACATAAAGAGCCCCTCTCCTAATCCTACTCAAGTTCGGATTAGTCCCTTTTGAAAAATAGTCCTTATCATGTCAATACATGGATTAGTTCTATTTGAAAATTAATCATAATCATGTCTTTACATGAATTATGCCACCTTGGCAAATCCTAATCATGTCTACACATGGATTAGTCCAACTTGCATATTAGTCCTACTAAGTTAGCAAGTTGTTGCAATTTGATCATTCTAATTAATTAATCATATTAATTAATTAATTACCAAGTCTAGTTCACCCCTATATGGCCTGTGACCCCATAGGTTCTATTTATTTGGTAGTTACTATTTAATAATATGGAGCGGCCTCTAGCAAGACATCCATTCTAGCCAACAAATAGAATAGTCATCATGACAAACCTGTGCAAGTAATTATCTCATCCATTTGTCCCTATATCCGGATTGGACACGAGACATACAAGTCACACTCGTATATCCCATCCATAGTTTCTCGATCCTGGGAATAGCCTTATTCGTGCAAATAACATCAATATCCCATATTGATTTATTTGAGTCTGGCCAGACATTTTATAAGCACTATCCCTCGAGTGGCCTAGGATATTTGCTCCCGTTATGTGGGAGGGACAAATTCTATCTACGTCCACTACGATCTCTAAGCTTGCTTCTTATTGTATCCAGTACACGCCTTTATAGCTACCCAGTTACGTTGTAGCGTTTGATGCTACCAAAATCACAATAAGCCACAACTAGAATATCTAGCGACTTCAAGTCTAAGGATGACAATAACATTGCACCACGAGAAGCACTTGTGACTTAACATAACATGTATGTAGCCTTCTCAGAGATGGGTCAATCCAGTATGCCATTACTCTTAATGCATACCCATTTGTTGGATCATGATATCTCCATATCAATCCAACCCCATACTAGTCTATAGATGATTGTCCTATTAATCATTATAATCGACTAGGGATATTTAAGAATATAATACTTATATTCTAAGGACTTCATTCATGTTAACATATCTCCATATCGATAACATAATGAATCATAAATCTATAAATGTCACAATTAATGATTGCCTCTAGGGCACGATTCCAACAGTCTCCCACTTGCACTAGAGCCAATCTTTTGCATCATATGCCTATTGATCTAGCGCGGCCCTCCACGCTTACACTGTGTAGGGGCCAGACATCTGCTGGAACCTTACAAATATTCACATCTCCTCCATCAACAATTTGATTGAGATTGAATATTATGAGTAAGTTCATCTCATGCAGTAATATACTAAGTCCTCTATGTTAGAATCAGTGACTGAATCTTGCCCGGAACCTTTCCAGCTCACAGTCGCTCCCACTAGGGCAAAACATAAAGCTTGACTTATAATCTGAAATCTTCTTTGTCAGATTTGAAGTTCACATCACTGTAACCCCTTACAGTAAACTCTTCCTATCCTCCATTTATCAAGAATTAATCCTTAGTGCTTCTCAAGTACTAAAGGATAATCTTGATAATTTATCCAGTGACTCTCACCCGGATTTGACTGGTATCTTTGTGTCATACCATATGACACTTCTGGCCTAGTACATAACATGGCGCATCTCATGAATCTCATTCATACGGTCCCTTCCCAATCTAATTGGAAATACAACTAGTCTTCAAAAGACCAATTCCATGTGACATAGGTAGAATCCATATTCTATACATGTTGAACCATTTCAGCACCTTTGTCAATTTGTGTACTATGACTTAAGCCGCACAACCATCTTGATCTATATCCATAGATATTCATAGGTTGCTTCGCCTAAGTCTATCATTTGAAAATCAATTCCCTAGTCAATCTGCGCAAGATTGCCAAGTAGGGACATCATTCCCAATGATTAGTATGTCTCCACATACAAGACCAGAAACATAATTATGCTCCCACTAACCTTCTTGTAAACACAAGTCTCATATTCAATTTTGATGGAACCAAACTCCTTTGATTGCATCATCAATTCGAAGAATCCAACTCCTAGAAGCTTGATTCTATCTATAAACAGATTGCTACAAGCAAGATACCAATGGATTTAAGCATCACAACTGGGAAAGATTTTGTCATAGTCTATACTATGAACTCACAGGAAATCCTAACCCACCCAATTGTCCCTTAAAGGTAATCATATTACCATCCATGTTGGTTTCCTCATAACCCACTTGCACCGTTTCGGTGGTTCCACCAAAGTCCATACTTTGTTGGTATACATGGATTGCATTTTGTATCCCATGGCTCTTAGCCATTTCAGAGAGTATGACCCATACATGGCCATCTCATAGGTTGTAGGCTCATCTTGATGAGCAATATATCACGGGTTATGAGAAATCCTTATTTCTCTAGTCCCTCGATATATCCTACCTGACCTACGAGGTTCTTGTGTTTTCTGCGTAGGTTGCTCCACAACACCTTGTGATCCTGCTCATGTTCCATGAAGAGGATCAATGTTCTATTGTGGTTCTTGAACTCCTTCAAGCTCTACTGTCCTCCTACCTGTTTCTTTTAGAGACATTCTCTACCAAGAAACACTGTGGTTCGAGTAACAAACAGTTTGTTCTCGATTAGGTTGTAGAAATAACATCCTTTTTCAGGATATTCCACAAAAAATTTATCCAACTTGGGTCCAAGTTTATTTGTAAACTCTTTTACATAAACTTCATAACCCCAAATCTTTATGAATGACATACTAAGACATTTCTAGTCCATATCTCATATGTTGTTTTTCATAATCCGTTTTGATGGAACAAGGTTAAGGGCGAAATTTGCTGATTTAGAACATAGCCCCAAAAATAAATTGGAAGTTCTGTTTGACTCATCATGGACCGAACCGTTTCCTACAAGGTTTGAACTCTCCTTTTGGACACGCCAAACCCATCTGGCGTGCAAGGTGGAGCGAGTTTTGAGTCATATCCAACACTCCCATTGATTCTCGTCAAACTCTTGGCTTAAGTACTTTCCTCTACGATCAAATCGTAGAGCCCTAATACTTTTTCCAAGCTGGTTCTCTACTTCATTCCTAAATACCTTGAACAATTCGAAGGATTCTGATTTGTTTCTTCATAAGATACACAAATCCATATTTCTATGATCCCATCAGTAAATATAATGAAGTACTGAAAAACATCTTTAGCATTTGTGCTTAGTGGCCTTCATACATCAACATGTATGATTCCAAAAAGATCATATCTTTGCCTAATAAGTCTTACATGTCTCATATGATTCATTAATCAAATGAATTCCAGAAATCCATTCACATGGTTTCTAGATATGTATCTCTTATTTATGAGGCCTAAAAAATAACACTAAAGATAAGAGAAGTTCATATCATTATATGCAAACTCCCTGGTATTAATGTTATAGATGAAATTATCATGATCAAGGATATACAATCCACTTAGCCAAAATTGCATTACAATAATGCATATCAGACTAAATGGAACAACATTTGTCCTTTATTATGATAAGGAGCTTTCTTGTCCAAACAAGAAACTATGATAATGTTCCTACTCATAGCAGGGACATAATCACTTTTGTCTATTTCATGAATAATTTCATAAACGTGGAAATAATTCCCTACGGCTAATTCAGCAACTCCTTGCTTCATTGGCCCACGTGTAGGATTATTTCTTCCTTATCCAATTGTTTAATCTCTTGATATCCTCCACATTTCTATAAATGTGAGATCCTCATTTAGTATCATATACTTATGATGATGAGATAGACACATTGATTTCTATAACAAAAGTACCCAAATCGGAATTCATAATTCCTTTAATACTTACTTCCAGATACTTTGGGTAGTCTCTCTTCCTCTGCACCACCTATAGGATTTTAAGGAAACTTGGTTTATAGCAACAAGCTTGCTTTATGCCCATGGGGTCGGCGCAAACCATTTGCCCTTACCCATGCTGTTAACCATTAACAGCTTTGCCCATGCCCATTATTAGTGTTTTGTTTAGTGATTCTCAATCATATTGAGTAAATCTCCTTTGAACAAAACTATAATTGCATCCAATGCAATTCTTGGTCCACTAGGGCGAATAACCGTTTATTCTTTATCTATCTCATAGATAACTCCGTATTCACTAATGTTTCAATCATATTGAATTAGTTTATTTGCATAACGCAAAGTGGAGCAACACTTCAAACCTTTTCATGTCTAGCTCGCTCTTTTGAAAGAGCTTCTTTCAATGTATGATCATATCATACTTCTCCATGTTTCTCTTCTTGCTTCCAAAGCTAAGAGTTCATGGCAGCTAGCATGAGGCAAGTCATAACCAAAGAACCATTCTTTGGTGTTCCTTTCATAGGTTTTAGTGTGTTTTTGGTAGTCGGTGGAAGAGAACTTTATGTTCTACGAAGTACAACAAATTCTCTTTTATTTGAGAACGATTCTCAATTTTATACCAGTCTATAAAATAGATAAAGTCGCGTTTTGTTTGTTTGATGCCATGGGAATTCAACATAACAGGATTATGCAAAGTTTGTGACGTTTGACTATATTTAACAAGGATTTAAATTGTTAAACATAGCACCCAATATTTTACTACGGATTAATAACCCTCAAGATATTAATGCTGAAAATATCCTTATATTTTATAGTGGGCCAAGATCCATGTTTCATCTCCTTATGAGCTTGCTTTGGCAAGTCACCCATAATTTGACTACTTTAGGTAGGAAAAATTCCAATTGCATCTTCTATGCAAATCTTGGTTCAATTGGGAAAATAACTCCTTATTTATCCATCCGCATGGATAATCCCAATTGATTGCCTCTAGGCTTTAATCATATTAATAGCCTAGTTGTGTTCAACCTCTTAATTAAACAATTACAAATTACTAGTTTGTGCCAACACATTCCATCATTATGAACCAAGTCGCCATGCTTTAGCACGCACGAACTTGATGAATACTGATGATAATGAGTGTTTAAATAACGAGTAGGCAAGACCACAATATTTGAATTTTGAGGGATTTTTCAATTCAATTTTAATCGTTTTGTTGATCCATATCAACTAATCTATCTATTTGAGTTTGGGCACAACTCCAAATAATAGATCCGGGTTGTCTAATTATCTTATTATCCTAATTGTATGCATCGTCCATACACCAATCACAAAATAATAAGACAATAAAATAAACAACCACAAAACAAAAATAAAACGTGATGTGAATATGGCCTTTTCTAGACTAAGATAATTCCAAGCCAATGAACCCTAAAAGCAAACACATCTCCATGCGTCTTCATCTTTTGGTCCATCCTTCATAGTCCTGTGGAATGCTCCATGCTCCATCTTTTGTGGCTTCCTTTGGCTTTGGGCTTCTTTTCTTCAATGTTGGCTAACAATCTATTCTATCTAGCACTAGCTAACAACTATACTAAATAAAATAAATCTCACAAGTTGAGAAATAAATGGCTCGCAGGCCATAAAACCTTAATTAATTATTACAATTAATTGATCAGCTCGCAGGCCGTAAACCAAACCACAAAAATAAACAATCACACCAACCCACATCCTAAGGCCATATTCAATCATTATGTGATTTGCACATAAACAGTTAAAATCCAATTTTAACGCGCTTGGTCAATTTTAATTGATTTTAGGAATTTTCTAGGGTTAAAACGGTCCAAGGGGCCCAACAATCCAATTGCCCGAACCCCAAAAGAGGACCGCCAAGGCCTAGGGCCGGCCGGTTCCTAGCCCACACGGCTAGGCCGTGGGCTAGGGCTGCCCCGACCCCTAGGCCGTCCCTTGCTTGGGCGGCAAGCAAGGAGGGGCGGTCCCCTAGGGGGGGGGGGCGAACCTCCTTTAAGAGTTGTTTCCAAAACAACTCCCTTGCTTGGTGCCCAAGTTTGGTTGTTTCCTTGTATGGGTAGAACTTCTTCTTCCCAAAGAATGCCCAAACCCTAGATCTAAGATCCTAAAACTTCTCAAACTCACTAATTAATGCATCCAATGCAAAAACTAGGTCTTGTTATGATTGATTATTGACAAATTGCATCATATGCTTGATTTGTCTTCTTTTACGCGATAAAAAATAAATTTAAAGTGTAAAACTATCCAAACGTAACACATAAACCACGTTTATGCTCTACGACCTGTGGCTCTGATACCACTGTAGGGTTTTGATCATGGATACGCAGCGGAAAAGATAATTTATCCATGCAATACCCTCCAAGGATCACAGGACAACAGACTTAACGATGGTAAAGGAAAATAATGTTACACACCTTAGGGTTCTCCTGTGATGACTTGTAACGTGAATTGTGTCACGTATCTACGGTTGATCCACGCCTAGAGGTGAGATCTAGATCCTCCAACTCCTTGTGCTAGCTAGGAAGAATGGAAGGGGAAGAAGAAATCATGCAACAATGGAGCACCAAGGTGGGGCGGCTCCTCCTTTTGAGGCCGACGGGTAGGGGGCGGTCCCAATGGGGGTTCGGCCCTCTTTTGGGACATGCTCTCTCTCCTTGCTTTATTCTCTCCTACTCTATCATATAGATGTGTGTATGTGTAGAGAGAAAAATAAGCTAGGAGTGTTCTTTATATAGTCCAACAACTCCTTGTCCTACTACATAAAGAACCCCTCTCCTAATCTTACTCTAGTTCGGATTAGTCCCTTTTCAAAAATAGTCCTTATCATGTCAATACATGGATTAGTTCTATTTGAAAATTAATCCTAATCATGTCTCTACATGAGTTAGGCCACCTTGGCAAATCCTAATCATGTCAACACATGGATTAGTCCAACTTACATATTAGTCCTACTAAGTTAGCAAGTTGTTGCAATTTGATCCTTCTAATTAATTAATCATATTAATTAATTAATTCCCAAGTCTAGTTCACCCCTATATGGCGTGAGACCCCATATGTTCTATTTAGTTGGTAGTAACTATTTACTAATATGGAGCGGCCTCTAGCAAGACATCCATTCTAGGCAACAAATAGAATATTCATCATGACAAACCTTGTGCAAGTAATTATCTCATCCCTTTGTCCCTATATCCGGATTGGACACGAGACATACAAGTCACACTCGTATATCCAATTCATAGTTTCTCGATCCTTGGAATAGCCTAATTCGTGCAAATAACATCAATATCCCATATTGATTTATTTGAGTCTGGCCAGACATTTTATAAGCACTATCCCTTGAGTGGCCTAGGATATTTGCTCGCGTTATGTGGGAGGGACAAATTCTATCTACGTCCACTACGATCTCTAAGCTTGCTTCTTATTGTATCCAGTACACGCCTTTATAGCTACTCAGTTACGTTATAGCGTTTGACGCTACCAAAATAAGAATAATCCACAACTAGAATATCTAGCGACTTCAAGTCTAAGGATGACAATACCATTGGACCACGAGAAGCACTTGTGACTTAACATAACATGTATGTAGCCTTCTCGGAGATGGGTCAATCTAGTATGCCATTACTCCTAATGCATACCCATGTGTTGGATCATGATATCTCCATATCAATCCAACCCGATACTAGTCTATAGATGATTGTCCTATTAATCATTATAATCGACTAGGGATATTTAAGAATATAACACTTATATTCTAAGGACTTCATTCATGTTAACATATCTCCATATCGATAACATAATGTATCGTAAATCCATAAATGTCAAAATTAATGATTGCCTCTAGGGTACAATTCCAACAGAGGTACGGGTAGACGATGGAATATTATGACATCCAGCGGATTCAATGGCTTGGAAAACCTTCGATATGAAACATCATGACTCATTTGGCAAAGAGGGTCGAAATGTTAGACTTGGCTTGGCAGCCGATGGTTTTAATCCATTTCGAACAATGAGCATTGCACATAGTACATGGCCTATTGTTCTTTTGAATTAGAATTTGTCTCCTGAGTTATGTTTTAAACAGCCATTCTTTATACTGTCTGTATTGGTTGATGGTCCACGTGCACCCGGTAATGATCTTGATGTTTATATGAAACCATTGATTGAGGAACTGTACGAATTTTGGTCGGTTGGTTTTCGTACGTGGGATGCTCATAAGGGTGAATATTTTCAAATGAAAGCCGCTCTTATGTGGACAATAAATAATTTTCCTGCGTATGCAAACTTATCTGGTTATAGCACAAAAGGAAGATTGGCTTGCCCACCTTACATAACAATACCGATTCTCACTGGTTGAGGAATAGTAAGAAATATTGTTATCTAGGGCATCGTCGCTTCTTAGATGAGGGTCACAGGTTAAGGAGCGATAAAAGAATACAGAAACCAGAGAACATCCACCAGTATTATCTGGGGAGGATATCTTAGAGCAGGTTAAGCATATTGAAAACAAGTTTGGAAAGGTTGAAAAAAGTGGGACTTTGTTGATTGGTCAAAAGTGGTCTAGAAACACCGGTAAGAATGACCAGTCCTCAAATGGGAAAAAGAAAAGTATTTTCTTTGACTTACCTTACTGGAAGGATCACCTAATACGCCACAATCTTGATGTCATGCATATTGAAAAGAATTGTTGCGATAGTGTTGTTAATTGTATTCTTGGCGTTCAAGGAAAGAGTAAAGACAATTTAAATGCTCGGCTCAATCTTGAAGAATGGAAAATACGTAGTGACCTCCATCCTCAATACAAGGCCAACAAAAAAGCTATTTTGCCCCATGCTAGTTTCACCATGACTAAAGCTGATAAGGCTCAGTTTTTGAAAGTAATGAAAGATGTAAAATTCCCAGGTGGGTGTTCTTCGAATATTTCATGACGTATAAATCTTACGGAGGGAACTATTGCTTGCCTCAAAATTCACGACTGTCATATATTAATGCAGCAGTTGTTGCCTGTTGCTTTGCAAGGTCTTTTACCCAAAAATGTTGTGAGCGTGTTGATTGAGTTGTGTACTTTCTTTCGAAAGTTGTGCTCAAAAGGGTTGGATCAATTCCAATTTAGCGAGCTTCAAGAGAAAATCAAATTAACAATGGTTCACTTGGAGAAGATATTTCCTCCGTCGTTTTTCGATATCATGCTACATCTTCCAATTCATTTAGCAGAAAAAACTAGAATTGCAGGAACAGTTGTTTATCGATGGATGTACCATATTGAGAGGTAATTTCACATACAGTAAATTAACATTGTACTTCTAAAATGAACTGGTCACGTGTATTTCTTAGTTCTCACTAATGTATTTTCTATTTACATAGGTACCTGCTTACCCTAAAAAAGTACATTCGGAACCGAAATCATCCAGAGGGCTCCATCGCTCGAGTAAGCAACGTGCAGTTGGCGTAGACTAGATAGCAAGCTAGAGCGTTTTGGCATGTGGAAACAGTGATCGTGCACACTTGGTATTTTGATAGCTCGGGTAAATTAGAAAGTCAAGTAGTTTGTAATGTTATCCCGAGTTTGGAATGAAAATTAGACTTCCGATTTTTGTACAAGTACTTTGATGGTACATTGACTATAATGTAAGCACATTTATTTATTTATTTTTAATGAAAATTGTGTATTTAGCAATTTAATTGTGTTGTATGTTTTGTATTTAGCAGGGTTTATATGAATTTTTGTATTTAACAGGCTTTATATTGTTTTTAGGCATAAATGTGGTGTGGTTACATATACTTTGCAACATTAGTCAAATGTTGCAAAGTAGTATAAAAAAACAGCATTACTCCTCATAATGTTGCAAAATATGCCTCAAAATTGCAGCATTAATCATTATAATGCTGCAAAATAAGCTGTAAAATGCAGCATTATGTTGTAATAATGCTGCAAAATTTAGTATAAAATTGCAGCATTAAAGCCCTTTAATGCTGAAATTTCATTCTCAAATGCAGCATTAGTGTGTTAATGCTGCAGGGTGTGAGTAGAACAATGCAGCATTAGTTAATGTTGCAAGTAATGCTGTTTTTGCTAGCAGCTCTAGCTTAATGCTGCAATGCAAAAAACAACACTGGCTAATGCAGCATTAGCATTAATGCTGCAATTATTGCTGTTTTTGCTAAATACAACATTTAATTTAGCAATAACCCTCATTAATCTAATGAAGATTTTGCTAATATTTCTAGTAGTGAGACCAACAATGAAAACTTTGGTCATGATTACTTTTCACTTTTCACAATTAAAAAAAAATAGTCTACGTAAAAAAAATCATATAGAAAAATATTAGTTTCCTGACATTAAGTTGATGGGTTTAACTGAAACCCTAAGCACACAGTTACTTTCATTCATGTACAACTTATTAAAATATGAGCGATTTTCATGCTAGTGCAACATACTGAATGAACGATCATGGGATGGAATTAATACAGCCAAAGGCTCATCAGACAATATAATAATGAGAAGTACAACTTCTTTTGTGAATTCTTGATACTTACCTCATCGGCCAAAAAATAAGTTCAATCATCTCATGTCCCTTGAATGAATAGGTAAACCCTAGTTTCACCTAGTTCCACTATTGAGCGCCGTCGTGCTGATAACGTTTGTGAAACGAGAATTGAGAGAATGTGGAAAATAGAGAGAGACAATAATGTAGGGAGAAGAGTATTGAGATGTGTATTATTCTCCAACCCTAAGCCTCCTTATATAGGCATTAGGTGGGCTTCTGGACCAGAATGTAATTATATAAAATAGACCCAACTATGTGGTGGATATTCACATCATTCCAATAACATATTTCATAACATAATTAAAATTATTCCATGTGTGGGATTTTTTTTTTGGAGACTGACAGTTTTCAAATATTTATTGTCAAAAAAGACCAATTGTACTTTCTCCATATGCTATGCGTAGCATGTCTACGTGAATCGAGTCTTTTGACATGAGTAATATTTAATCATACGAATTTTGTATTGTTAAAAGTTTTCACTCAACATTTTACTTCCTCTATAAATATAATATTCTCATGTTAACATTTAATGAGCAAATAGATTGATGTTGTCAAAAGAGTTTTGGCCATCTTCAAAGTACGTGTAATTCACTAAATTCAGCTACAACCTAATAGATAATAGGCAGATTGCTCTCTAGACTCCTCTCTGACTTGAAAAGTGAACCCAACGGTCATCTGGGTCTCTTCTCTGAGCCATTATCCGATGGAGAACTCCGGCAACCTTTCGGGGACGCCGGAGGAAACGGAACACAACCCCACCATCTCTCCTTTCCATACATCGCCAATTGACAGAAACCCAATATCAGTTTCTCATCCCCAAATCTCCATAGCCCCCCCCCCCCCAAAAAAAGTTCAGAACCATCCTTCTCGAACGAAACAGCGAAGAAGATGAAAAAGCAGTTTATTTCAAAGGGAAGGACAAAATCACCTTCTTGGAAGAGATTCACGAGGATAGCATGTCAATCGACATGCCGTAAGCAAAGATGGTGCTTCAAGCCAACGGAAGGCACAAACTGGTGGTGCCCAGCACCTTCCTAAGGGAGCTCAGGGCACCGTATAAAAATGCCTTGATTATCAAAATTCTGGGAAGAAGTATCAATTTCCACTACATGAAAATGAGAATTGAGAAATTATGGAAACTGGAAGCACATTATTATATCACTGATCTAGGAATGGGTTATTATTGTTATCAATTTGATAGTAAATCTGATTTCAACCGTGTTTTTGCAGGAGGACCTTGGATCATCCAAGACCACTATCTGACTGTTAGGAAATGGATCCCCAATTTCAAACCAAAAAAGGAGATCAATATCACCACGGCCATCCGGATCCGCCTTAGATCGCTCCCAATTGAATACTACAAAGAGTCCGTTATTGAAGAGATAGCCACTGCTGTGGGTGAACCTATTAAGGTCGATATCCATACAGCTTCCCTCGATAGAGCAAGCCACGCCAGAATATGCGTCGAAGTGGATCTATCAAAACCTTTGGTACCGGACTTCGAAATCGAAGATGAGGTTTTCCAAATTGAATATGAGCACATTCATACTATCTGCTTTGAATGCGGCCGGATTGGAGACAGAAAGGAAAACTGCAGAGAAAGAACACTTCCGAGACCTTCATCCCCGCCGGAGAAAGCAATTGGACCGACGGTGAACAACAAGGGGTAAAGCTCGGGTCAAACAGTGGACCCAAATAGAATGGAGAAGACCGTCAACAATGATAGAATTGAGCCTAGCTCTAGTGGAAGCCCAAATAGATCGTTTGGCAAATGGATGATGCCCAAAACAAAGGAAAAAAACCCGAATGTGAGCAGGCCCAAAGGTTCCGGCCCAAATCAACAAAGCCAGAACAAGTTCGGCCCACTCCAAAATGAGACCCATGAACAAAATTAGAAGAAAGGGGTCAAGACCAACCCTATCAATGTTGATCATACGGTCGAACAGATGAACCCCCATGAGAAGTCGCCGAAAGAAAATAACTCGGATATCCAGGCAATGGCAAACAATCTGCAAAAGATGAAGCAAAGCCCTGAAAACAACAATAAAGAGGAAGAAGCAATTAAGATGGACACCATCACCAACCACCAAGATGGTTGTAGCTGTTGGAATAGAAGCCCTAGAGGCAATCTAGTTTAGTATGAATTATTTGTGGCTAGAAATTCATTTATTATTTATTGGATATTTAATATAATGAAGTCCTTAGATTTACAATTGTGTTGTTTATCTTAAATATCCCTAGTCCAGTATAATGATTAATGGGACAATCATCTATAGACTAGTATGGGGTTGGATTGATATGGAGATATCATGATCTAACACATAGGTGTGCATTAGGGAATGTTGCACTGGATTGACCCATCTCCAAGAAGGCTACATACACGTTATGTTGAGTCACAAGCGCTTCTCGCGGTGCAATGGTATTGTCATCCTTAGACTTGAAGTCACTAGATATTCTAGTTGTGGATTATTGTGATTTTGGTAGCGTTAAACGCTACACCGTAACTGGGTAGTTATAAATGCGTGTACTGGATACAATAAGAAGCAAGCTTAGAAATCTTAGTGGACGTAGATAGAATTTTTCCCTCCCACATAACGGGAGCAAATATCCTAGGCCACTCGAGGGATAGTGCTTATAGAATGTCTGGCCAGACTCAAATAAATCAATATGGGATATTGATGTTATTTGCACGAATAAGGCTATTCCCATGGATCGAGAAACTGTGGATTGGATATACGAGTATGACTTGTACCTCTCGTGTCCAATCCGGATATAGAGACAAAGGGATGAGACAATTACCTGTACAAAGGTTGTCAAGATGACTATTCTATTAGTTGGCTAGAATGGATGTTTTGCTAGAGACCGCTCCATATTAGCAAATAGTTGCTACCAACTAGATAGAACCTATGGGGTCACACGCTATATAGAGTTGAACTAGATTTGGGAATTAGTTAATTGGATTAATTAATTAGAAGGATCACTTTGCAAAACCTTGCAAACTTGGTAGGGACTAATTTGCAAGGAAGGGACTAAATTGAATTCTAGTAGGACTAGAATAAGTCCTTTAGGTAGTTGGCAAGGAGTTGTTGGACTATATAAAGGACCTTCCTTCCTTCCTTCCCATAACTTATGTTCATTATTGAACATAACAAGAGTGGGAGAGAACAAAAGGAGAGAAAAGGAGCAAGCAAGCTAGGAGCTCGCCGCCCCTAGGAGGTCGAGACTCTCCTTTGGGTCTCGTTTTGCGTGATTCTTCTTCCTCTTCCTCTTCCTCTTCCGGGCTAGCACCAAGGACTTGGGAGATTCTAGTATCAACTCTAGGCGTGGATCGACCATAGAGAACGTGACACAATTCGCGTTTGAAGTCATCAAAGGAGAACCCTAAGGTGTGTTATTGATTTCTTCCTTTACCATCGTTATGTCTCTTGACTTGTGATCCTTGGAGGGTTTTGCATGGTTTTATGATTGTTTGTGTTTCCGTTGCGCATCCATGAATCAAAACCCTACAGTGGTATTAGAGCCATAGGTCGTAGAGCATAAACGTGGTTTATGTGTTACGTTTTAGTTGTTTTACACCTTAATTTGATTGTTTATCGCGTAAAACAAGACAAATCAAGCATGGGATGCAATTTGTCAACAATAAATCATAACAAGATCTAATTTTTGCATTGGATGCAGGAATTGGTGGGTTTGAGAAATTTTAGGATCTTAGATCTAGGGTTTGGGCATCCTTGGGGAAGAAGGAGTTCTTCCAAAACAAGGAAACAACCAAACATGGGCACCAAGCAAGGGAGTTGTTTTGGAAACAACTCCCATAAGGAGGTTCGGCCCCCCTAGGGGACCGCCACTCTTGCTTGCCGCCCAAGCTTGGCTGCCCTAGGGGCCGGGCGGCCCTAACCCGCGGCCTAGGCTTGTGGGTTTTGGCCGGGCCGGCCCTAGGGCCTTGTGGTTCATCTTATTGGGCCCGGGCAATTTGATTGTTGGGCCCATGGACCGTTTTAACCCTAGAAATCCAAAAATCAATTAAAACTGACCAAGCACGTTAAAATTGAATTTTAACTGTTTATGTGCAAATCGCACGGTGATTGGATATGGCCTTAGGATGTGGTTTGATGTGGATGTTTAATTTTGTGGTTTGGTTTTACGGCCTGCGAGCTGATCAATTAATTGTAATAATTAATTAGGGTTTTATGGCCTGCGTGCCATTTTTTTTCTCAACTTGTGAGATTTATTTTATTTAGTATATAGGTTAGCTAGTGCTAGATAAAGTAGATTGTTAGCCAAGATTGAAGAAAAGAAGCCCAAAGCCAAAGAAGCCACAAAAGATGGAGCATGGAGCATGGAGCATTCCACATGACTATGAAGGATGGACCAAAAGATCAAGACGCATGGAGATGTGTTTGTTTTAGGGTTCATAGATAATTCCATTGGCTTGGAATTATCTTAGTCTAGAAAAGGCCATATCCACATCACGTTTAAATTCTGTTTTGTGGTTGTTTATTTTATTGTCTTATTATTGTTTGGTTGGTGTATGGATGATGCATGCAATTAGGATAATAAAATAATTAGACAACCCGGATCTATTATTTGGAGTTGTGCCCAAACTCCAATAGATAGATTAGTTGATATTGATCAACAAAACAATTAAATTGAATTTAAAAATCCCTCAAAAATTAAAATATTGTGTTCTTGCCTTCTCGTTATTTAAACACTCATTATCATCATTATTTATCAAGTTCGTGCGTGCCAAAGCATGGCGACTTGGTTCATAATGATGGAATGCGATGGCACCTAACAATGTGCAACTGTTTAGATAAGAGGTTGAACACAACTAGGCTATTAATATGATTAAGAAACCTAGAGGCAATCAATTGTGATTATCCATATGGATGGATAAATAAGGAGTTATTTGCCCAATTGAACCAAGAGTTGCATGTAGGATGCAATTGGAATTGTTCCTACCTAAAGTAGTCAAATTATGGGTGACCTGCCAAAACAAGCTCATAAGGAGATGAAAGATGGATCTTGGCCCACTAGAAAATATAAGGATATTTTCTGCATTAATATCTTGTGGGTTATTAACCCGTAGAAAAATAGTGGGAGCTATATTTGATAAACTAGCCATTATTTAATATAGTCAAAAATTCACAAATACTAAAACTTGCGTATTTTCCTTTTGGTAGAATTCCAAATGGAAAACAACTCATCGAGTTCACAACATTCCCTACGATCTGTCCTTGAGAAGGACAAGCTCTCTGGAACCAACTTTCTTGATTGGTACAGAAACTTGAGAATTGTTCTCAAGCAAGAGAAGAAATTGTACGCAATAGAGCAGCATGTTCCAGAAGGTCCAGAGAACCAAACACCTGCTGCCCTAAAGGCGTATCAAAAGCGTGTTGATGACGCTAATGATGCGGCCTGCCTTATGCTTTGCACCATGACTTCTGAGCTTCAGAAGCAACACGAAAACATGAATGCTGTCGATATGATCGAGCATCTGAAGCAGCTCTTCCAAGAGCAGGTGAGGGTAGAGAGGTATGAGGTCTCTAAGGCACTATTCAAGTGTCATCTGGCAGAAGGGAACCCGGTGGGACCCCATGTACTCCGTATGATCGGGTACTTGAAGAATCTCGCCCGACTAGGGTTCCTTGTCGGCCAAGAGTTGGCAACCGATCTCGTGTTTCAATCGTTGCCCGAGAGTTATGGACAGTTCATCATGAACTATAACATGAACGAGATCGTGAAACCACTGCCAGATTTACTCAATATGTTGAGGACGGCTGAACAGAGCATCAACAAGGGTAAGGGCAAGGCCATTATGATGGTACAGAAAGGAAAGGGCAAAAAGTTTGCCTCTTCCTCCAAGGGCAAAGGCAAGTCAGTTTCCAAGTCCAAGGAACCTGCCCTTAAGCCTCTTGGTGGCATTGCCAAAGGTGTGACTAAAGGTGAGTGTCACTACTGCAGTCATCCTGGACACTGGAGGAGGAACTACCCAAAATATCTAGAGGACAAGAGGCTTGGAATAGAGATTCCACCACCACCAGGTATTTTTGTTGTAGATGTCAATTTAACTGTCTCTACATGATGGGCATTAGATACTGGATGTGGATCTCATATTTGTCGAAATATGCAGGATCTAAAAAAAAGTAGAAGATTGGCTAAAGGAGAGGTAGATCTGCGCGTTGGGAATGGAGCAAAGGTTGCTGCGTTGGCCATAGGCGTGTGCGAGCTATCTCTGCCTTCAGGATTAGTTTTAGAATTAAATAATTGCTATTTTGTGCCTGCTATGAGCAGAAACATTATTTCTATTTCTTGTTTGGAGAAGGATGGTTTTATTATTTCAATAAAGAACAATTGTTGTTCCTTTTATTTGAATAATATTCACTATTTTAGTGCGCAATTATTTAATGGACTTTATGTACTCGATCTAAGCAATCCTGTCTACAACATTAGTACCAAGCGGATTAAAATAAATGATTTAAATCCTGCTTATTTATGGCAGTGTCGTTTAGGCCACATAAATGAGAAACGTGTATCTAGACTCCATAAGGATGGACTACTAGACTCATTTGATTTTGAATCATATGAGACATGTGAGGCTTGTTTATTGGGAAAAATGACAAAGTCCCCTTTCAATAAGAAAGGTGAGAGGACTAGTGAGCAATTGGCGCTCATACATACTGATGTGTGTAGGCCATTTGCCACGCCTGCCAGGGGTGGTTATGTCTACTTCATTACATTTACTGATGATTACAGTAGATATGGATTTGTGTACCTTATGAGGGCAAAATCCGAATCCTTTGAAGTGTTCAAAGAATTCAAGAATGAAGTAGAGAAGCAACTTGGAAAAAGTATCAAGGCTCTACGATCGGATCGTGGAGGAGAATATTTGAGCCAAGAGTTTGTCGACTATCTTAGAGAGTGTGGGATCGTGTCCCAACTCAATCCACCCGGAACGCCACAATGGAATGGTGTGTCCGAGAGGAGGAATCAAACCCTATTGGATATGGTTCGATCTATGATATGTCAAACCGATCTTCCATTATCATTTTGGGGCCACGCTCTATTAAGTGCAGCTTTCACCATTAACCGTGTTCCATCTAAATCAGTCATGAAGACACCATATGAGATGTGGAGTGGGAGGCGTCCCACACTGTCGTTCATGAGGATTTGGGGCTGCGATGTCTATGTAAAACGTTTACAATCAGACAAGCTAGGGCCTAAATCGGATAAGTGTAAATTTGTGGGGTACCCTAAGGAAACTAAGGGATACTACTTCTAAAATCCAACCGAGAACAAAGTGTTTGTTGCTCGGACTCGCGTGTTTCTGGAAAGAGAGTTTGTCTGTAAAGAAGCAAGTGGGAGGAATGTATAACTTGAAGAGGTTCAAGAACCACAAATCACTGAACCGATTATGGAACATGAACAGGAACCACAAGCAGTTGTGGAGCAACCTGTTCAGGTAACACAAGAGCTTCGGAGATCTAGTAGAGTGCGCCAGGAACCCGAGAGGTATGGACTTATCGTGACCGATTCCGGTGACACGATGCTCATAGATGATGAGCCTACTACCTATGAGGTGGCCATGAATGGCCTAGACTCTCAGAAGTGGCTGGAATCCATGAGATCCGAGATGGAATCCATGTATACAACAAAGTATGGACTTTGGTGGAACCACCCGATGGGGCGCGGCCTATAGGGTGCAAGTGGGTCTTCAAGAAGAAGATCGACATGGATGGTAATGTGATTACCTATAAGGGCCGATTGGTGGCTAAAGGATTCAGACAGATTCATGGTATTGACTATGACGAAACCTTTTCACCAGTCGCTATGACTAAATCCATCAGAATCCTACTTGCGATTGCAGCATACCACGACTATGAGATTTGGCAGATGGATGTCAAAACAGCATTCCTTTATGGGAATCTCCTCGAGGACGTGTATATGATACAGCCGGAGGGTTTTGAGGATCCAAAGGAAGCCAACAAAGTCTGTAAGCTGCAACGATCCATTTATGGATTGAAGCAAGCTTCTAGGAGTTGGAATCGACGTTTTGATGAAGTGGTCAAAGAGTTTGGATTCATCAGAAACGAAGATGAGTCTTGTGTCTACAAGAAGGTTAGTGGGAGCTCTGTAGCTTTTCTGGTCTTGTATGTGGATGACATACTACTCATTGGAAACGACGTTCCCATGCTGCAATCTGTTAAAGATTGGCTAGGGAAATGTTTCTCAATGAAGGACTTCGGGGAAGCAGCCGATATACTAGGTATAAAGATCTATAGAGATAGATCTAAGAGGTTGCTAGGCCTAATTCAAAGTACATATATTGACAAGGTGTTGAAACGGTTCAACATGCAAGACTCCAAGAAGGGGTTCTTGCCCATGTCACATGGAATCACTTTCTCGAAGAGTGGTTGTCCTTCCAATGACATTGAGAAGGAACGCATGAGTAGAATTCTCTATGCCTCGGCCATAGGATCTATCATGTACGCCATGTTATGTACTAGACCAGATGTGTCATATGCCTTGAGTATGACAAGCAGATACTAATCCAATCCGGGTGAGAGTCACTGGATTGAAGTCAAGAACATCCTAAAGTACTTGAGAAGAACTAAGGATGCTTTCTTGATATTTTGCGGTCAGGAAGAGTTGCGTGTAAGGGTTTACACTGATGCAAGCTTCCAAACCGACAGAGATGACTTTAGATCACAGTCGGGATATGTGTTTTGCCTGAATGGAGCAGCGGTGAGCTGGAAGAGTTCCAAGCAAGAGACGGTAGCTGATTCTACAACAGAGCCTGAGTACATTGCTGCAAATGGCGCAGCAAATGAATCTGTTTGGATCAGAAAGTTTGTTTCTGAACTTGGTGTGGTCCCTAGTATTGCGGATCCAGTCGAGTTGTTCTGCGACAACACTGGGGCGATCGCGCAATCGAAGGAACCAAGATCGCACAAGAAGTCCAAGCACGTGCTCAGGAAGTTTCATCTGATTCGAGATATTATCGATAGAGGAGACGTTCAGATATGCAAGATTCCTACAGATGAGAATCTGTCAGACCCGCTTACAAAGCCACTCACGCAGTGGAAGCATGAAGGGCACACTAGGAGTATGGGCATACAAGATGCGCCAGATTGGCTCTAGTGCAAGTAGGAGACTGTTGGAATAGATGCCCTAGAGGCAATCTAGTTTAGTATGAATTATTTGTGGCTAGAAATTAATTTATTATTTATTGGATATTTAATATAATGAAGTCCTTAGATTTACAATTGTGTTGTTTATCTTAAGTATCCCTAGTCCAGTATAATGATTAATGGGACAATCATCTATAGACTAGTATGGGGTTGGATTGATATGGAGATATCATGATCCAACACATAGGTGTGCATTAGGGAATGTTGCACTGGATTGAACCATCTCCGAGAAGGCTACATACACGTTATGTTGAGTCACAAGCGCTTCTCGCGATGCAATGGTATTGTCATCCTTAGACTTGAAGTCACTAGATATTCTAGTTGTGGATTATTGTGATTTTGGTAGCATTAAACGCTACTCCGTAACTGGGTAGTTATAAAGGCGTGTACTGGATACAATAAGAAGAAAGCTTAGAAATCGTAGTGGACGTAGATAAAATATGTCCCTCCCACATAACGGGAGAAAATATCCTAGGCCACTCGAGGGATAGTGCTTATAGAATGTCTGGCCAGACTCAAATAAATCAATATGGGATATTGATGTTATTTGCACGAATAAGGCTATTCCCATGGATCGAGAAACTGTGGATTGGATATACGAGTGTGACTTGTATGTCTCGTGTCCAATTGGGATATAAAGACAAAGGGATGAGACAATTACTTGTACAAAGGTTGTCAAGATGACTATTCTATTAGTTGGCTTGAATGGATGTTTTGCTAGAGACCGCTCCATATTAGCAAATAGTTGCTACCAACTAGATAGAACCTATGGGGTCACACGCTATATAGAGTTGAACTAGATTTGGAAATTAATTTGATTAATCAATTAGAAGGATCACTTTGCAAAACCTTGCAAACTTAGTAGGGACTAATTTGCAAGGAAGGGACTAAATTGAAATCTAGTAGGACTAGAATAAGTCCTTTAGGTAGTTGGCAAGGAGTTGTTGGACTATATAAAGGACCTTCCTTCCTTCCTTCCCACTCTTGTTATGCTCATTATTGAACATAACAAGAGTGAGAGAGAACAAAAGGAGAGAAAAGGAGCAAGCAAGCTAGGAGCTCGCCGCCCCTAGCCCGCCGCCCCATCTGGTCGGCCACAAGGAGGCCGAGACCCTCCTTTGGGCCTCGTTTTGCGTGATTCTTTTTCCTCTTCCTTTTTCGGGCTAGCACCAAGGACTTGGGAGATTCTAGGATCAACTCTAGGCGTGCATCAACCATAGAGAACGTGACACAATTCGCATTTGAAGTCATCAAAGGAGAACCCTAAGGTGTGTTATTGATTTCTTCCTTTACCATCGTTATGTCTCTTGACTTGTGATCCTTGGAGGGTTTTGCATGGTTTTATGATTGTTTGTATTTTCGTTACGCATCCATGAATAAAAACCCTACAGTAGCAAAGATCAAATCCACCACCTTTCGAGAAAGGACCATCAGGCCACAACTCGAGAAATCATAAACCATGAGCAAGTTCAACAATCTCCAACGGCAGCTAAATCTCACCCTGTAACACACAATGGGATGAGTCTGTGGTTAGATACAGGGAACGCAACAATTCACCGTCTAAACAAAGTATGGGCAATCGAAGAAGTGGCGATGACGATCGAGGAGACTTGGATCCCCGGAATGATCAACAATCTAATGACAGTCACAGTGGCTCCGCAAGGATCGCCACTAGCAATGCAAAGGAGGATCCAGAGTGTCCTCACTAAAGCTGGTCTTAATTTCGTCCCCACCTCCCAAAAATCATTCGTGATTGTGCTAGTGTGGAATTGTAGAGGTACTGCAAATGAAGCTTTTAAGAGTACGTACAAAGATCTGGTACTCTTCCACAAACCGTCCATAACCGTTCTTTTGGAAACCAAAGTTGAACTGCAATCCATGGGTAACTTCTTTAACTCTATCAACCTCAAATCTTCTTCCCACTTTGACCCTAATGGTAGGAAAGGGGGAATCTGGAATCACTGGAAGCCGGATGAGGTTAATGTTAATACCATCACCATCAACCACCAAGTTATTCATGCCCTGGTCACCAGAACCAACTACCCGGATTGGCTCCTCTCTGCTGACTATGCAAGTCCAAACCAAACCCAAATAAATGATCTCTGGGACAACCTGTAAACTGTTGCTTCCTCTAACTCTATACCTTGGATGGTAGCGGGAGATTTCAAAAATATCTCTAGTAATACTGAAAGAAGAAGCCTCTCCCAAAGTGACAGAACTACTAGAAGCAACAAGTTCAGAGACCGAGTTGATAGATGTGATTCGTTGGACCTTGGTTGCACGGGTCCTAAACTCACCTGGACTAATGGAAGATGTGGTGCTGCCAACACTATGGAAAGACTTGATAGAGCTCTATTCAATGCCTATTGGAGAGCTACCTTCCCTCAAGCTGTGGTCAGAAACCTTCTCATGACTCACTCGGATCACTCCCCCCTTGTTATCTGCTTTGAAGGTACCCCTAATCACACTTCTGTTAATAGACCGTTTAGATTTGAAGCTTGCTGGTTAGATCATTATGATTTTACTAACCTTGTTAAAGATTTTTGGAATAGCAAAAACTTCCTTCCTAACTCTCTTTAGGGCCTCTCTGAAATTCTGAAGAAGTGGAATAGAGAAAACTTAAATATCATTTTCAGGAAAAAAAGACACCTTCTTGCAAGAATTTAGGGCATTCAAAACAGCCTCTGCAATAAATTCTCTGATTCTCTTCAACAACTTGAAAGAGAACTGATAAAAGAGTATAACAGTACTCTTAAACAGGAAGAAACTTTATGGTTTCAAAATTCCAGATCCCAGTGGCTTGCTCTTGGTGATAGAAACACCAAATTCTATCATATCACCACTATCACTATAAGAAAGAGAAATCAAATCACCTTCCTTAAAACTGTCAATAATCAGTCGATTGAGGACCCTGCTGACATTAGAGACCATGTTAGAACCTACTTCATGGATTTGTTTAAAAAGAATAACACACCCATTGACAGCCTCAACAGGAACTAGCATTAACCTCCTTCCACCTTCCTTAATGAGGTTCAAAACCTGATCCTGGCTGCCATTCCCACCAATAAAGAGATTTGGGAAGCCACCAAGTCTATTGGGGCTTTTAAAGCCCCTGGAAAGGATGGCTATCAAGCCATTTTCTACCACACAAACTGGAAAATTATTGGTCCTACTGTCTCTAAGTTTGTGAGAAAGAGCTTCATGGATGGGAGTTTTCCCCCTCAAATTAACCAAACTTTGATTACTCTGATTCCTAAGACTGATAATCCTGAGTTGATAACCCAATTTAGGCCTATTAGCCTCTGCAACATGCCTTATATAATTATCACCAAAATTATTGTTAGAAGACTCAGATCCCTCCTTAATGATATTATTAGCCCTAACCAAAATAGTTTCATCCCGGGGAGAAGTACTTGTGATAATATCATTATTAATCAAGAGCTTGTGCACACCCTCAAGAAAAGGAAAAGTAAAAGAGGGGATATGATATGGAAGATTGATCTTGAAAAGACCTATGACATGTTATCTTGGGAATTTATTGAAGATACTCTTTTGTATTTTGGTATTGAGGAGAGCTTATTCAAGCTCATTATGAACTGTGTTACCACTGTGAGGCATACTATTTTGTGGAATGGGAACATGCTTGATGACTTTGCTCCTTCTAGAGATTTGAGACAAGGAGACCCCCTGTCTCCTTATCTCTTTACCCTTGCCATGGAAAGAATTTCTATCATTACTAATAACAATGTGGCTGAGGGTGAGTGGATTGAGATCAAGGCTGGTAAGAACTGCCCCCCCCCCCCCATTTCCCACCTGATATTTGCTGATGATATTATGTTCTATGCAAAAGCTGACAGGAAACAATGTGACATTATTCTTGATATTTTGAAGGACTTCTGCCTTCTATCTGGACTGAAACTTAGTTCTGCTATATCAAAATTTTTTGTCTCCCCTAACACCAGAAGAAGCACAAAAAGAGATATTGCTCATTGCACAAACATGACTATCACTAGCAATCTGGGAACCTATCTGGGGGTTCCTATCATGCATAAAAGGGTTTCCAAATCTGACTTTGAATTCATTTTGGAAAAATGAAGAAGAAGCTTAGCACTTGGAAAAGCAAATTCCTGACTATTGCAGGAAGACATCCCCTCATTCAATCTGCTCTGGCTACTATCCCCTCTTATAATATGCAGTTGAACATTCTCCCTACTAAGATTTGTGATGATATTGACAGAATCTGCAGAATTTTTTTGTGGGGCTCAAATGAGAACCACAGAGGATTCCATGCTATAAATTGGAATCAGGTGTGCACTGATAAAGAGAGTGGTGGATTAGGTCTGAGGAAGGCCAAAATCCACAACAAAGTTCTTATTACTAATTTGGGTTGGTCTCTGATTAAAAGAAATAACTCTCTGTGGTGTAAAGTACTGAGTGGGAAATACATTCCTAATACTAGTCTTTCAAACTGGCCTTCCCAAAGAAATGCCTCCAATACTTGGAGGAGCATTTGTAACATCAGAAATGTCCTCCATGAAAACATAAAGTGGTTTGTTGGAAATGGTAAAGACGTTTCTCTTTGGTATGATTGGTGGTGTGGTGACAGTAAGCTCACTAACACCAACTCAAACCAGAGTTCTGGGGATAAGATGAATGTTTGTGAAATCATTGAGAATGGCTCTTGGAATAGAAATCTTGTCTCTCAGATTGTTGACCAGGAGCAGAAAAACACCATCTTTGACACCCATATTAGCCAGCATGGGCCTCAGGACCTATCTGGAAAAATTCTACTAATGGTATCTGCAATACTAGAGACATCTTCAAAGCTGTTACCAAGAGGGGTACCTTATCTAACCCCTCTTGGAAGTGGATTTGGAAATGCAAGATGCCTAAGAAACTTTGTTTCTTCATATGGCTGATCATGCATGATAAAATTGCCACAAATGCGGAAAGGAAAAGGAGAAACCTCGCTCCTATTCCTACTTGTTTGAGATGCAACATCAGTGAGGAGAATTGCAGCCACCTTTTCTTTGAATTTCCCAGGTCCAAGGATATTTGGAGAAAATTTGGAATTACCCATTCCAACACTTATAGTGGAGAAATGAAAGAGTGGATGAATAAGCATCATCAGGAGAGGCATTTCACCCTCCATATCACTATCATATGGTTTATATGGAAAGATAGGAATGCCTTAACTTTTAGAGGAGCTCTTATGGATATTGGGTACATCCATCATGCTGCTTCTCCTTATTATGAAAGCATCCTTAGTGCTTACAAAAGCAATCTTCCATATAAATCTAATGACATTGATAGGGAGGATAACTTAGCTAATCACTCACACAATGCTTCGTTTCCACCTAATGCAGGTACTAGAAGAGTGGAATGTGATGGACGCTATAATCAGGAGAAAAGACATGGGGGTTTTGGAGGCCTTTTCAGAGATGACACAGGAACCTGGCTACTTGGCTATATGGGACACCTTCCACAGACAAACATTCTTGAAGCTGAGCTTTGGGCAATTTACAGTGGACTGACAATCATTTAGGAGAAAGGTTGGACTGATGTTGAAATATGGTCTGATTCCATGATGGCTGTGGAGTTTTTGGAAAATGGAGCTCATCCGGATTTCTCCCTGCCTATCATTGTGGAAGACTCGAGGTTCATACTCTGAACCACCAAATGCACCATCTCCCACAAACCCAGAAACACACTTGATGTGGCTGATAAGATTGCTAAGAAGGGAGCTAATCAACTTGAAAGCCTCACCATCATGGAAGATGCACCTGAAGAACAAAGGGCCATGTTGATTAGGGAGATGATAACTGCCAGCAGGCAGTAACATCTTGTTTTGCCTTTTGTGCTCCTTGAGAGCTTTTCTTTGTAGTTTGTTGTTTGTTTGTTTCTAATTCCAGATTACCAAAAAAAAAAATAGATAATCATTTAGAAAAATAATATGATGTATCATTTTTTAAGGGAAATATGATATATCATTGAAATGGAATCTTAAATCTGTTTGACAATGAAATAATAGGTCCCACATTCCGAGGTTAAATGATTCTTAGTATATCTTATACTGACAGTTCACTTAAAATAAATTAGGCTAGATTTTTCATTAAAATGGATGCTTAAAAAGCCTTTTGGATTTCCGTAGATAACAGAGAGAAGCATAACAACATATCATTCTCTCATATTTTTTTAAAAAAAATAATATTATGAGTTCGATAAATTAACTGAAGACTCTACACTAATTACTACTGAAAATATGTATTTTTGAAGCATGCAAAAGTTTTAGTTTCGAAGCATAACTTAGCTGTGTAATCCGCCAGTTAAAAAATGACCATTTTTTTGCAAGTACATGCTTGCCCCACGCAATAGCGCGGGTTGACGACTAGTCACTACAACAGTTCCTGCTTTCAGCGACCAGTTTCTTCCGACTGTCAGGATTATGGTCTTTAAAAGATGTATAAACAGTCTTTTTTATCAGTTAGTCGTCTGCCTTGTCGTCTTTAAGATTTTTAAAGAAAAGCTGTGTTTCTGTCGTGGGGAAACGACTAGTCATCCGAAATAAAAAATTATCAACGACTTGCAGTTTTTTCGGGAATGGATCTAAACACAAATTTGACCAAACTTTCGGACGGGAAATGAAATTTTTGCTAAATTTTTGGGAGGGAAATGAAATCTCCCCAAGTGTTGGAGTCAAAATCAAATCATACCAAAAAATTAATTCACCCTATCTGCTGGCCAACTAACGACTCCCCGCCATTACTGCCCCTTTCGGCCTCCATATCGAATTCACCTATCGAAGAACCCTAGCTAACTCATCATCTTCCACTTGCCACCACCGTAGGATCTCTCTCTCTCTCTCCGCACAACCACGGTCCTCTCGCCACCACCGTCTTTCTCCTTTCCCGAATCGATCGTTCTTCATTCCGATTGACTCAATCGGGCACCAGGTGGTTCAAATCTGAGAATGGAGTTTTGGCCGAGGAAGAGAAATTCCATGTCGCACCCTTCACAAACATCTGTGCTCAGAAGTACTGGTTCGTCACTCTCTTTTTTTCAGTCTCAATATGGCTTCTGAGTTTCTATTGATAATACTTGCGCTTTTCAATTTGGGTTCGGAATGGTGGCTTAAGCTCAGATATAACAAGCCCTTTTCTTTTCTTTGACTTAAAAGGAGCAATTTTACTGCGGGATCCATATTTCATCCTTATAAATTGTATGTCCTTTCTTTTTACTGTGATATCTGCAAACATTTTTACTATGGGTAAATCCTGCGTTCGAATTTGCTAGCTGAGTATAGAATGTGGTATATATATATATACTGTTTCTAAAATAACCAAGTTGTTGCTGTTAACTGATTGGAAAGTGTGTATTCATGGGCTCAGTGATATATCTATGCGGCAACATACGGATATGAATGTGTGTTTTAATGTATATATAATTTGGCTAGTTGAATGTGATGTGGATGAAACTGAGGAAGCTGAGAATGTGCATGTCTCCCAATTTATGTGTACTTTATGAAGTTTTTAAGTACCCTATGTCATTGCTTCAAGTTCATAATCTGATGTGTCCAAAAATTTTGCTGTGTAAGAGGCCGTGATGATATGGATCTATCGAATTCACTCATTCAAGCTGTTAGAGTGTAATATGCCAGGCAAGGAAAATTTATTTTTGCGGCCTGCTGTTGTCATCTCTTACTTGTTAATTAGTACTAATCCAATCCTCTTCATGCTCACTGAAGAGGCCGTTATGATATAAATCGTTTTAATTCACTCCGTAGCCGATACAGTGTCATGATATGCATGGTACGGAAAAATCCTTTTGCAGCCTGTGATCATCGATGTGTTATCTAGTTTTCACGAGTTCATATATGAGCCCATTTCCGTATTTCCCTCCGATCATTCCATGTTTGTTATTTGTTATTATCTATTTCCTCCGTTTAACCTCTCTATGTTTCCGGGTCTTGCGAAGGTCATTTTGACCCGCTGATAATGTATGCAATTTAATGTAAGCATTTGTGCATGAAACCGGGTCAAAGTGGCCTTCGCAAGTCCCAGCATTCGGTAGCGGATGAACGGATGAATTTCCAATTAATGAATGCTATATCGTTAAGAAGTCAGTTTATTGCAAAAGGAAGTTATCAATTAATAAAAATAAAAGAAAGATATGAGATAAATTACAGAAAATAACAGTAAAGGCAAAATCCTTTGCAGCCTGTGATCACCGATCTCTTATTTGCTTGTTTTAACGAGTACTGATCTGATCCATTTTCTGTGATTTACCCGAAATGGTCCAATTTTTTCTTGTGAAGTACTGGTATGAGCCTATTATTGTTGTTTATGATGTTCATTATGTGCGCTGCTTGGTCAATGCTTGGTCACTTTAAGAAACCCTGATGATATGGATATATATCTAATTCACTCTATTATTTCATGTGTGTCATCAGTAACGACATCAAATTGCCCACCCTTTAAAGAGGAGGAGGTCACCAGTGCTCTCAAGCGACGACCTATTTGAATGCTCCAGTGGTGGTCTGTGATTCAGAGGATGAAAAGGATGACCCACCGAAACTGACTGTATCCTAGGAATGCATGAAGCCTGCAGCTTAATGTGAAAAGAAAGTCGAGCTACTTGAAGGTAACAAAATTGTGAAAGTGCCTGTGGAAATATTTAAAGGAATGGGTGAATCCGTCGATTAGAGAACATCAGATGTGGGGGGCAAATGTAAAGGAACCAGAAGAAGCTAGATGCTACTATCTTTTTTGTAGCTTTTGCAGATTTTCTGTTATATATGTAATATTGAATCTTTGCCTGTAACCATTCCCGAAACATTTTATGTGATAGATATTTGAACAATGCTAGCTATGTGTAACTACTACTTGTGTGTTATACATTAACTTATATTCATGTTCAAGGACCGTAAAACTTTTTGATAATTAGGTAAAAACTAAAATGTTCACATATGTCATCAATATGATTCGAACTTGGGTCAACTTTGTGTAAAAACTATAAACTTCCACAAACCAATATACAATTATGGATGAAATTTCATCAAAATATGCAATTATGTGAGATAACTATAGAGTTCTCATTAAAAAAAATAATTTCAAATAAAAAATGGGCCCTCGACGGATTGGAAGCCTAAAGCGGCAGGCTCAGCTGCTTAGTATAGAGTCGTCCCTTTTTGTGAATTATCGCTTAAATAAATTAAGGTCAAACATAAACTGGAAAGACACCTCTAATGTGAAAGTTTGTCTAGAACGTTTGGTCAACTACGAAGCTAGTGATTGGTCAACTTTTCGGTTTCCACTTAGTCAACATTTTTGGTGCCCCCTTTCATTTTATATAAGTCCACTCTCTTCTCGATGTTGATATTCCCGTTTTGAGGAAAACTTGTCTTATGATCGCGCAAAATAGCTTTTAGAGTAACTACTTTACGTTTGGATGCATTAGTTATGACCTATGAGAAAATTTACAGCGAGTAGAAAGAAAAACATGTTAAGTAATACCTCTAAAATCCAGCAGCTTGTTCGTGCTTATTCCATGCATCACAAGAAAGCTGGGTTGGAAGTCCAAAACCTATGGGGTTGCCGTATGGTTCATTGACCATAAAATACACCAACGTATTGGGTTGGGCCGTACTATAGTGGATGAACCATAGACGCAGCAACCCAATAGATTTTCGACCGCCGTGCCAGCTTTCTGTGATGATTCTCCGTGCCCGGGTGGTGGTAGACGAGACTCTGAATACCTCATTGTGTCATTCCCTTCTCAATACGTCACTGTGATGCGTGGAATCGGCACAAAGAAGCTGCCAACTCCAGCAGCTCGCTTGTTTGTGACCATTCCACGCATCACAATGTTGTATAAAGGGGGCCAGAACATAACAAAATCAACATCAAAGGAAATTGTTGACATCCGCATTCTTTCCCAAAATCAAAACTTTATCTAGGTGGATGAAAGGTGTAGTGAAATGTACAAGGCTGTTGGCTCTGGTTTTATACACAGTTGGGAAGCTGGGGGGTTAGGAGAAGATTGAGAGTTTAAAGATTGATAGGTGGGGGGTTGGGGGGATTAATTGAGTTTAATAAATGCTAGTTTGAAGATGTGGTTTCATATCAAAATTACTGCTGGTTTAAAGAGTAGTCCAGGTCACTAGGTATAGGTTAATGATGAACCTCATTGATTAGGGGTGGCAATGTTCTGAAAATAGTTATAACATTGTTATAAGATGGAGAGGTGGGGGGGAGGGTTGATGGATTTAATAAATGCTGGTTTAAGGACATGGTTTCAGAGTAATCATTTCAGGATTAGATCATTGCTGGTTTAAAGATTAGTGCAGTAGGTATAGGCTCATGAACCACCTCATTGATTAGGGGTGGCAACTTTACGAAATTATACTATTTTTTTTTCCAATCACCTGTTGAAGGAATAATTTACATGTTATAGAACATTGATACTATATGAGTACGTCCATACGTAGTATATATTAGCGCCTTATGTGATGTCCAAAAAATGCAAGGCCAGAAATCTCCAAAATATTTGCAGAGTATTTCGTTGAAGGACAAGTTGCGTCGCCAATAGAGGTAAACAACCCTTGAATACTTACACCATCTGACTAATCGTCGCATTTGAAAATCGTAAACGAGACCCCTGCGTGGTGTGGTTGGAAGCTCCTGCCAGCTGGAAGCTATGCATGGAACACACGCACTGAAACACTCACTATGTAAACACTTCCACTGCTGTATGCTGCATATTGTTCGCACGAGACCCCTGCGTGGTTTGGGTGGAGACTCTTGCCTGGTGGAGAACATGCATACAATTCACACACTTCACTTTCAATATTATATGTACACTCCTGTATGCGCACAAAAGTTATATATGGAAGTTTATCGGTATAGTTGAATTGGGAGGAGGGCTCCCTAATACGTACCTCAAAATTGCATTTCAGCATGTGACTGTTGCGCCTTCTTCCGGCAGTGGTCCATTGTTATCTGTGTGAATCTGATTTAAGAATGTGAATTTCGTGTATCGGGTGGCTAGCTAGCTGAGTTTAGTTTAGCATACACCTTCACAGCATATATAACATAATTCTTGTTCATACTTGGCAGAAATTTTACTTGCTATTTGCGAATGTCTTCAGGTTTTGTGAATCAGACTCCCAACACGAAGATTGCATGACCGTGTAGCTTGCACGAACTCGAGGTCGCCTCCACCTCCCATGCACGATACACGTTCACATTAGAGCTTCACTCACAACTACGTACCTAGCGTAGATTATGCTAAGTTTGTAGTATTTTTTTTTGGATGATATATAGTTTGTTAGGATTTGACGTTCTAGTTGATGTAAATGTACAAATGTTGGGTACACTGGGTTCGGTTGATATTAATAGAACCTTCATTTTTTTGAAGTTTTTTATGATTTTAGTATTTATTGATAAAAAAATATTACTTTTATAGCCGACCACTTCTCGACGAACAGTTGGTCAGCAAGAAGACTATATAAGACGAGTAAAATTGTCGTATTATGAAACAACGACAAGAAAAATTATTGTTTTTTTCAAGAAAAAATGGACAAACAGCAGAATTATTTACAAAAATAGATAATAAATAACGACGACAAAATTAGTCGTCCAAATGCAAAAGACGACAAGAATAGTTGTCGGCATAAATTCAACGAGCACTAAATCAAATCGAAAAAGTTGTCGGAAAAAATATTGACCAAGAAATTTGATGGTTGGGAGGTCGTCAGCAAAAGTTCAACGATGAGTTGATATAGTCGAAAAATCTGGTCGTTAAAAAACTTTAACCGACCATTGGGTGTTCTCGTCGCCTAGTCGAACTAACGACGGAGCTATTCCGACGCACTTTGGACGAAGTTTTTTCGTCGTCTTTTCATTCTAACGACGAAATTTTGTGGTTTTAACGACGAGTCTTTTCGTCGTAATAAATATTTTTTTTATAGTGAGTATAAGTTTATTTGATTAAACTTACTGAAAAGTATTAGTAAAGAAATAAGTAAATTTGCTACAAATGTCTTGAATCTAACATCTTTGTAAAATTTGTTGAGTAAACGATATGTTATTTGAAACTAGCTTGATCACCTATAAAAAGAACTATTTCAGATTACTTGTGTAATATAATTTATATATGGGTATGAATTGTTTAGAACTTGAATATCATAAAATTGATCATGATATATATGACAATTGTGGGGTTAACATTGGTGGAGTTATAAATATGGTCTAAGGTTGTAAAATAAAAATGACATGCTGAAATTCACCCTAAATAATATAAGAGTCTTACAACAATATATTGTAAAAACTGCATATTTTATTTTTTCATAAATATATTAAAATAAAGAATTAATGGTTTATTTATGACTCATGATGACATGGCTAGACATGTGTCTTAATTTCAATAGCCCTGAATCGGCAAACGGCTACTCGATATTCAACATGAGCAATATATATAACTCTCCCAGGTTGACGCAGTAATGTGTCTAAAGCTGATGGAGGCTCAACATCCGCAAGCACCCTCTGCCTTTTGAGACCCGAATCCTCCATAGCAGCAGCCTCAGCCTAAATGTTTTGTGCGCACGGGTACATGTAATTCGCATTCCATTTGATTCCTTCGAAGACTTGCCAATTTTTGCTTTTCGAAATAACCCATTGGGTTATCGCAAATACAACTTGTCTTTGTTTTGAAAGTGTCGCCATGGCTTCATCAATCCAAGTATCTACCCGAGAGTGTCGTGCATGTATCTAATCCCCTCATCTCCCAAAGCCTTTTAGTTTGTTTACTGTTGGAATAGATGCCCTGGACGCAATCTAGTTTAGTATGGACTTATTTTGGCTATAATAATAATTGTATTATTTATTGGATATTTAGTACAATGAAGTCCTTGGATTTACAATTGTGTTGTTTATCTTAAATATCCCTAGTGCATTATATTGATTAAACAGGACAATCACTTATAGACTAGTATCGAGTTGGATTGATATGGAGATATCATGATCCAACACATGGGTATTCATTTGTTGGATTAGGTTCCCTAGACGCAATCTATATTTAGTATGAACAATGTTTGGCTAGAATATTCATTTATTATTTATTGTGATATTTAATATAATGAAGTCCTTAGATGCAATGTGTTGTTTATCTTGAATATCCATAGTCCATTATATTGATTAATAGGACGATTAAATATAGACTAGTATGTGTGTAGATTGATATGGAGATATCAAGTCTAACACATGTGTATTCATTAGGAGTAATGGCATATTGGATTGACCCATGACGAAAAGGATACATTAGGTTATGTCAAAGTCACAATCACTTTTCAAAGTGCCAATAATATTGTAAACCTTATACTTGAAGTCACTAGATACTATAGTTGTTAAATATCATGCTTTGATTTTATCCAACGTTGCGCCTTAACCGGGTAACTATAAAGATAGTCATTGGGCATGATAGGAAGCAAGCTGAGAGATGATAGTGATGTAGAGAGGATTTGTCCCTCCCACATAATGGGAGTAAATATCCATGGCCATTCAAGGGATGGTGCTTACTGAATGTATGGCCAGACTCAGAGAAATCAATATGGGGATATTGATGTTATCTGCTTGTATAAGACTATTCACAGGATCGAGAAACTATGAATTGGATATACGAGTGTGACTATTGTGTCTCGTGTCCAATCGGGATATGGAGACAAAGGACTTTGTTCAAGTGCAGTCTCGCAGAAGGGAACCCAGTCGGGCCTCATGTACTCCGTATGATCGAAGACATGGAGAATCTCGAGAGGTTAGGCTTCCCATTCGGCCAAGAGTTGGCCACTGATCTCATCCTACAATCGTTTCCGTATAGTTATAGCGAGTTCATCATGAACTATAACATGAATGAGATCAACAAGAATCTGCCCGACTTACTCAATATGTTGAGGACCGCTGAACAAAGTATCAACAAGGGCATAGGCAAGGCCATAATGATGATTAGCAAGAAGAAGAGCAAGTCAGTTGCGTCTACTTCCAAAGGAAAGGGCAAGAAAGTTTCCAAATCCAAGAATGCTGCCATGAAGCTAGGTGGTGGTGTAGCTAAGGGTAAATGTCACTACTGTAGTCAGCCAGGACACGTGAAGAGGAATTGCCCCAAATATCTGCAGGATAAGAAGCTTGGAATAGTGATTCCACAATGACCAGGTATTTATGTTATAGATGTCAATCTTTCTATTTCTTCATCTTGGGTATTGGATACTGGATGGATCTCACATTTGTCGAAATGTGCAAGATTTGAAAAGAAGTCGAAGATTGACTAAATGGGAGATAGACTTGCGCGTCGGGAATGGAGCAAGAGTTGCTGCATTAGCTATAGGCGTGTATGATTTATCTCTGCCTTCAGGGCTTATTTTAGAATTAGACAATTGCTATTATGTGCCTGCTATGAGCAGAAACATTATTTCTATTTCTTGTTTGGACAAGAAAGGTTATTCTATTTCAATAAAGAACAAGTGTTGTTCCATTTATTTTAATAGTATCCACTATTGTAGTGGGCATTTGTCTAATTAATTGTATATCCTTGATCAAAGTAATCCCATCTAAAACATTAATACCAAAAGGATGAAATTAATGAATTTAATCCTACCTATTTATGGCATTGTCGCTTAGGCCATATAAATGAGAAACGCATATCTAGACTCCATAAGTATGGATTACTAGACTCATTTGATTATGAATCATATGAGACATGTGAATCTTGTTTAATTGGAATAATGACAAAGTCCCCTTTCAATAAGAAAGGTGAGAGGACTAGTGAGTTATTTGCACTCATAAATACTGATGTATGTGGCCCATTTCCTACGCCTACCAGGGGTGGTTATACCTACTTCATTACATCTACTGATGATTTCAGTAGATATGGATTTGTGTCCCTTATGAATTCCAAATCTGAATCCTTTGAATTTTTCCAGAATTCAAGAATGAAGTAGAGAAGCAATTTGGTAAAAGTATTAAGGCTTTGCGATCGGATCGTGGAGGAGAATACTTGAGCCAAGAGTTTGACGACTATCTTAGAGAGTGTGGGATTGTGCCCCAACTCACTCACCCGGAACGCCACAGTGGAATGGCGTGTTTGAAAGGAGTAATCGAACCCTATTGGATATGGTTCGGTCTATGATGTGTCAAATGTCTTCCATTATTGTTTTGGGGACATGCTCTAATGACAGCTGCTTTTACCATTAATTGTGTTCCATCTAAATCAGTCATGAAGACACCACAAGAGATATGGACTAGGAGGCGTCCCATAGTGTCATTCATGAAGATTTGGGGTTGAGACGTGTATGTAAAGGGTTTACAGAGTGACAAGCTCGTACCAAAGTCAGATAAGTGTAAGTTTGTGGGATACCCTAAGGAAACAAAAGGGTATTATTTCTACAACCCAATCGAGAACAAAGTGTTTGTTGCTCGAAATAATGTGTTCCTAGAAAGAGAGTTCATCTCTAAAGGAGTCGGTGGGAGGACTGTAGAACTTGAAGAAATTCAAGAACCACAAATTACAGACATGACAATGGAGCATGAACAAGAACCACAAACGTTTGTGGAGCAACCTGTTCAAATAACACAAGAACTCCGTAGGTCAAGTAGAGTATGTCATGAGCCAGAGAGATATGGAATTCTTGTGACTGAGCCCGATGACATACAACTCATAGGAAATGAGCCTACTTGTTACGGAGAGGCCACGAAAGGCCCGGAATGAAGGAAGTGGCTTGAATCCATGAAATCCGAAATGTTATCCATGTACTCCAACCAAGTATGGACATTGGTGGAACAACCTGATGGGGTTCGGCCCATAGGGTTCAAGTGGGTCTTCAAGAAGAAGACCGACATGGATGGTAATGTGGTTACCTACAAGGGCCGATTGGTGGCTAAAGGATATAGACAAATTCATGGTATTGACTATGATAAAACTTTCTCCCCAGTCGCAATGATCAAATCCATTTGGATTCTACTTGCTATTGCAGCTTATCATGACTACGAGATTTGGAAAATGGATGTCAAAACTGCTTTCCTATATGGAAACTTACTCGAGGATGTGTACATGACACAGCCTGAGGATTTTGAGGATCCTGAGCATCCAAATAAAGTCTGTAATTTGCAACGATTCATTTATGGATTGAAGCAAACTGCTATGAGTTGGAAACGACGTTTTGATGAAGCAGTCAAAGAGTTTGACTTCATCAAGAACGAAGATGAGTCTTGTTTTTACAAGAAGGTTAGTGGGAGTTCTGTTGCGTTTATGGTCTTGTATGTGGATGACATACTACTCATTGGAAACAACAAACCCATGCTACAATCTGTTAAATATTTTCTTGGGAAATATTTCTCAATGAAGGACTTAGGGGATGTAGCTTATATACTAGGTATCAAGATCTGTAGGGATAGATCGAGGAAGCTGATCGACCTAAGCCAAAGTACATATGTAGACAAGGTGTTGAAAAGGTTCAACATGCAAGATTCCAAGATGGGATTCTTGCCCATATCGCATGGGATCAATCTATCAAAGAATGATTGTCCTTCCAATGAGATTGAGAAGGACCGCATGAGTATGATACCATATGCCTCGTCCATAGGATCCATCATGTATACCATGTTGTGTACTAGACCAGACGTATCGTACGCGCTGAGTATGGTGAGAAGATACCAATCCAATCCGTGTGAGAGTCACTGGATTGCTGTCAAGAACATCCTAAAGTATTTGAGAAGGACTAACGATGCGTTCTTGATATTTGGAGGTATGGAAGAGATCCAAGTAATTGGTTACACTGATGCAAGCTTCCAAACCGACAAAGATGACTACCGATCGTAATTGGGATATGTGTTTTGCCTGAATGGAGGAGTTGTGAGCTGGAAAAGTTCCAAGCAAGGGACAGTTGCTGATTCTACAAATGAAGCTGAATACATTGCTGCTGCGGAAGCAGCTAAAGATGCAGTATGGATAAAGAAGTTATCATTAAGCTCGGTGTGGTCCCTAGCATCGTGGATCCCATGGAGTTGTGTTGTGACAACTCTGGAGCGATCGCACAAGCTAAGGAACCAAGATCACACCAGGAATCAAAGCATGTGCTCAGCAGATTCCATCTTATTCGGGATATGATCGATAGAGGAGATGTGAAGATGTGCAAGATACCAACAGATGATAATATTTCGGATCCGCTCACAAAGCTGCTTTCACAGCGAAAGCATGAAGGGCACACCAGGGAAATTGGCATAAGGGATGCTCCAGATTGGCTCTAGTGCAAGTGGGAAACTGTTGGAATATGTGCCCTAGAGGCAATCTATATTTAGTATGAACAACTAGAATATTCATTTATTATTTATTTTGATATTTAATATAATGAAGTCCTTAGATGCAATGTGTTGTTTATCTTGAATATCCCTAGTCCATTATATTGATTAGTAGGACGATCAAATATAGACTAGCATGTGTGTAGATTGATATGGAGATATCAAGTCTAACACATGGGTATGCATTAGGAGTAATGGCATACTGGATTGACCCATGACGAAAAGGATACATTAGGTTATGTCAAAGTCACAATCACTTTTCGTAGTGCCAATAATATTGTAATCCTTGGACTTGAAGTCACCAGATACTATAGTTGTGAAATATCATGCTTTGATGTTATCCAACGTTGCGCCTTAACCGTGTAACTATAAAGATAGTCATTGGGCATGATAGGAAGCAAGCTGAGAGATGGTAGTGATGTAGAGAGGATTTTTCCCTCCCACATAATGGGATTAAATATCCATGGCCACTCGAGAGATGGTGCTTATTGAATGTTTGGCCAGACTCAGATAAATCAATATAAGGATATTGATGTTATCTGCTTGCATAAGACTATTCCCTGGATCGAGAAACTATGGATTGTATATACGAGTGTGACTATTATGTCTCGTGTCCAATCGGGATATGGAGACAAAGGGATAACACAATATATGGATATTGGGCACAAGGTTTGTCGGGATCAGTGACTTATTTCTATTAGTTTGATGGCATGGATGTGTTGCTAGACACCGCTCCATGTTAGTAATGAGTTATTACCAACTAAGTAGAAACCTATGGGGTAACACTTCTAATAGAGTTGAACTAGGTTTGGGATTAATTAATATGATTAATTGATAAGAAGGATCACTTTGCAACACTTTGCAAACTTAGTAAAACTAATATGCAAGGAAGGGACTAATCCGAAATCTAGTAGGATTAGGAAGGGCCTTTATGTAGTTAACAAGGAGTTGTTGGACTATATATAGGATGCTCTAGCTTCCTTCCCACCACAAATAATGCTCATAACATAAGTGAGTGGGAGAGAAAGCAAGATAGAGAGCAATACAAGCTAGAGGCCGAAGCCCCTAGCCGTCATCCCTACTTGTCGGCCACAGAGCTCTGCCGATCCTCTCTTTGTCCTCGTGTTGCGTGATTCGTTCTTCCCTCTTCCTCCGGTCCTAGCTAGCACTAGGAGAAGGAAGAATCCAGATCTCACCTCTAGACGCGGATCAACCATAGACGACGAGGATTTCATTCTTCGTGTGATCTCTGAACCTAAGGTTAACATCTTCTATGCTCTTATCATGTTATGATGACTCTTCTTGTGATCCTTGTGGGCTTTGAGTAGAAAACTTTTATTATTCCGCTGTTCTACCTACGTCAAAACCAAACAGCATTAGGGGTAATGTCATACTGGATTGACCCATCTCCGAGAAGGCTACATACAAGTTATGTTAAAGTCACAAGTGCTTCTCGCGGTGACAACGGTATTGTCATCCTTAGACTTGAAGTCACTAGATCATCGAGTTGTGAATTATTGTGATTTTGGTAGCGTCAAACGCCACAACGTGACTGGGTATCCATAAAGGCATGTACCGGATACAAGAAGAAGCAAGCTTAGAGATCGTAGTAGACGTAGATAGAACATTTCCCTCCCACATAAAGGGAGCAACTATCCACGGCCACTCGAGGGATTGTGCTTATAGAATGTCTGGCCAGACTGAGATAAATCAATATGGGATATTGATGTTATCTGCGCGGATAAGGCTATTCCCAGGACGAGAAACTATAGATTGGATATACGAGTGTGACTTTTATGTCTAGTGTCCAATCTGGATATAGAGACAAAGGGATGTGACAATACTTGCACAAGGTTTGTTGGATGACTATTCTATTAGTTGACTAGAATGGATGTCTTGCTAGAGACCGCTCCATATAGGCAAATTGTTGCTACCAACTAGATAGAACTTATGGGGTCACACGCCCAATAGGGTTGAACAAGATTTGGGAATTAATTAATATGATTAATTAATTGGAAGGATCACTTTGCAACACCTTGCAAACTTATTAGGAATAATTTGCAAGGAAGGGACTAATCCGAACTCAAGTAGGATTAGGAAGGGCCTTTAGGTAGTTGACAATGAATTGTTGGACTATATAAAGGATGCTCCTAGCTTCCTTCCCACTTAATGAACTAATGCTCATAACATAAATTGAGTGGAAGAGAGAGCAAGACCACAAGGAGGCCGACCGACCCCCTTGCATCCGCCCATCCCCGTCAGCGAAGAAGAGAGGCGGAAGCCCTCTCTTTGGTTCCCATTGCGTGATTACTTCTTCTTCTTCCTTCGGTTCAAGCTAGCAAAAAGGAGAAGGAAGATCTAGATCTCAACTCTAGGTGTCGATCAACCGTAGAGGACGTGACACCATTCGCGTTACAAGTCATCACTGGAGACCTCTAAGGTGTGTTACTTGTTTTTTTCCGAAACCATCATTATGATTCTCTTCTTGTGATCCTTGGAGGGTCTTGAATTGATAAATTCTTTCTTCCGCTACGTATCCATGAGCAAAATCCTACAGTGTTATCAGAGCCACATGTCGTAGAACATAGACGTGGTTTATGTGTTTCATTTTATGTCCTTTACACCCATACTTGTTAGATGATTGCGTTAAAACAGAAAAATTAAGCATAAAGATGCATGTTGAATATGATTCAACCAAACAAGACCTACTTTGTGCATTTGATGCATGGATTAGTGAGTTTGAGAAATTTTAGGATCTTATATCTAGGTTTTCGGGCTCCAATTTGGAGACTAGTTCCAATTTGGAAACGTTTTGGACTTGGGAAGCAAGGAAGGAGTTGTTTTGGAAACAAATCAAGAGGAACGGCCCCAAGAGGGACCCCCCCCCCTTTCTTGCCGCCCAAGCCACCTAGGCCGAGGGCCTAGGCGGTTGGCCAACCCCACGGGTTGGGCCGGCCAGCCTAGGCTCATCCCCGGGCGGCTCCAAAGGGGTTCGGCCATGTTTGGTTGGGCCCCTTGGACCGTTTTGACCCTACTAATCCTAAAATCAAATAAAATTGACCAAGCACGTTAAAATTGAATTTTAACTGTTTATGTGCAAATCGCATGGTGATTGGATATGGCCTTAGGATGTGGTTTTGTATGATTGTTTAATTTTTGTGGTTTTTTTAGGGCATGCGAGCTGATTAATTAATGTATTTGTGAATTATGGTTTGCGGCTTGCGAGCCGATTTTTTTTCTCAACTTGTGAGATTTATTTTATTTAGTATAGTTTTAGCTAGTACTAGATAGAATAGAACATTACCCAAGATTGGAGAAAAGAAGCCCAAAGACAAAGAAGCCACAAAGAATGGAGCATGGAGCATTCCACAACACTATGAAGGATGGACTAAAAGATGGAGGCGCATGGAGATGTGTTTGCTATTTTAGGGTTCATAGATAATCCCATTGACTTGGGAATATCTTAGTCTAGAAATGCCATATCCATATCACGTTTTTATTATTTTGTGGTTGTTTATTTTTCTGTCTTATTATTTTGTGGTTCATGTATAGTTGATGCATGCAATTAGGAAATTAACAACCCGGATCTATTATTTATAGTTTTACCGAACTCAAAATAGATAGATTAGTTGATATGGATCAACAAAAAATTAAAATTGAATTTTAAAATCCCTCAAAATCCGATTATTGTGTTTTTCCTCTCGTTATTTAAACACTCATCATCATCATGATTTATCAAGCTCGTGCATGCCAAAGCAAGGCGACTTGGTTCATAATGATGTGATACGATGGCACAAGCAAGTAATGTGCAATTGTTTAAATAAGAGGTTGAACACAATTAGGTTATTAATATGATTAAAATCTTGAGGCAATCAATTGGGATTATCCATACGAATGGATAAATAATGAGTTATTTTCCCAATTGAACCAAGAGTTGCATGGGATGCAATTGGAATTGTTCCTACCTAAAGTAGTCAAATTTTGGGTGACTTGCCAAAGCAAGCTCAAAAGGAGATCAAACATGGATCTTGGACCACTAGAAAATATAGTTATATTTTCCGTATTAAAATATTTAGTGTTATTAATCCGTAAAAAAATAGTGTGACCTATAATTAATAATCTAGCCATTATTGAATATAGTCAAAAGTTCACAAATACTAAAACTTGAGTATTTTTTTTTGTAGAATTCCAAATGGAAAACAACTCATAGAGTTCACAACATTCCCTACGCTGTGTACTTGAGAAGGACAAGCTTTCTGGAACCAACTTTCTAGACTGGTACAGAAATTTGAGAATTGTTCTCAAGTAAGTACAGAAGCTGTACGCTCTAGAGGATCAAGTTCTTGCCGCGAATAGTACTGCTGCAGCCCTAAAGGAGAATGAGAAGCGTGTTGATGACGCTAATGATGCGGCTTGACTCATGCGTTGCAACATGTCCTACGAGCTTCAGAAGCAACATGAGAACACGAATGCAGTCGATATGATCGAACACTTGAAGCAGCTCTTCCAAAAGCAGGCAAGGGTTGAGAGCTATGAAGTTTCCAAGGCACTGTTCAAATGTCATCTAGCTGAAGGAAACCCTGTGGGACCTCATGTACTTCGTATGATTGGGTACTTAGAGAATCTCGCACGACTAGGGTTCCCGGTCGGCCAAGAGTTAGCCACCGATCTCGTGTTGCAATCATTTCCTGAGAGTTATGGACAATTCATCATGAACTATAACATGAACGAGCACTACCAGATTTACTCAACATGTTGAGGACAGCTGAACAAAGCATCAACAAGAGTAAGGGCAAGGCCATTATGATGGTGCAGAAAGGAAAGGGAAAAAGGTTTGCCTCATCCTCCAAGGGCAAAGGCAAAGCAGTTGCCAAGTCCAAGGATCCTGCCCTTAAGCCTGTTGGTGGCGTTACCAAAGTTGTGACTAAAGGTGAGTGTCACTACTGCAGTCAGCCTGGACAATGGAGGAGGAACTGCCCAAAATATATGAAGGTTAAGAGGCTTGGAATAGTGATTCCACCACCACCAGGTATTTTTGTTGTAGATATCAATTTAACTATCTCTACATCATGGGTGTTGGATACTGAATGTGGGTCTCACATTTTTAGAAATGTGCAGGATCTAAACAGAATTAGAAGATTGGATAAAGGGGAGATGGACCTGCGCGTTGGTCATGGAGCAAAGGTTGATGCATTGGCCGTAGGCGTGTACGAGCTGTCTCTGCCTTCATGATTAGTTTTAGAATTAAATAATTGCTATTTTGTGCTTGCTATGAGCAGAAACATTATTTCTATTTCTTTTTTGGAAAAGGAAGGTTTTATTAATTCAATAAAGGACACTTGTCGTTCCATTTATTTTCACAATATTCACTATTGTAGCGCGCAACTATTTAATGGATTGTACGTCCTTGATCTACACAATCTTGTCTACAACATTAATACTAAGTGGATTAAAATAAATGATTTAAATCCTGCTTAATTACGGCATTGTCGTTTCGGCCACATAAACGAGAAACTTGTATCTAGACTCCATAAGGATGGATTTCTACACTCATTTGATTTTGAATCAAAAGAGACATGTGAGGCTTGTTTGTTGGGAAAAATGCCAAAGTCCCCTTTCAAAAACAAAGGTGAGAGGACTAGTGAGCAATTTGCACTCATACATATTGATGTATGTGGGCCATTTGCCACACCTTCCAGGGGTGGTTACGTCTACTTCATCACATTTACTGATGATTTCAGTGATGTGGATTTGTATACCTAATGAAGGCCAAATTCGAATCCTTCGAAAAGTTCAAAGAATTCAAGAGTGAAGTAGAGAAGCAACTTGGAAAAAGAATCAAGGCTCTACGATCGGATCGTGGAGGAGAATACTTGAGCCAAGAGTTTGACGACTATCTTAGAGAGTGTGGGGTCGTGTCCCAACTCACTCCACCCGGAACGCCACACTGGAATGGCATGTCCCAGAGGAGGAATCGAACCCTATTGGATATGGTTCGATCTATGATGTGTTAAACCGATCTTCCATTATCGTTTTGGGGCTATGCTCTATTGAGTTCAGCTTTCACCATTAACCGTGTTCCATCTAAATCAGTCATGAAGACACCACATGAGATGTGAAGTGGAAGGCATCCCACATAGTCGTTCATGAAGATTTGGGGTTGCCATGTCTATGTAAAGCGTTTATAATCAGACAAGCTAGGGCCCAAGTCGGATAAGTGTAAGTTTGTGGGGTACCATAAGGAAACTAAGGGCTACTATTTCTACAATCCAACTAAGAACAAAGTGTCTGTTGCTCGGTCCGGCGTGTTTCTAGAAAGAGAGTTTGTCTCTAAAGAAGCAAGTGGGAGGAATGTAGAACATGAAGAAGTTCAAGAACCACAAAGCACTGATCGTTCTATGGAACATGAGCAGGAACCACAAGCGGTTGCAGAGAAACCTGTTCAAGTAGCACAAGAGCTTCGTAGATGGAGTAGAGTGCGCCAGGAGCCAAAGAGGTATGGACTTCGCGCGACTGAATCTGGTGACACGTTGAACATAGATGATGAGCCTACTACCAATGAAGAGGCCATGAAAAGGACGGACTCTCAGAAGTGGCTTGAGGCCATGAGATGCGAAATGGAATCCATGTCTCCCATAGAATGCAAGTGGGTCTTCAAGAAGAATATCGACCTGGATGGTAATGTGATTACCTACAAGGGCCCAATTGGTGGCTAAAGGATCCAGACAGATTCATGGTATAAACTATGATGAAACCTTTTCACCAGTTGCTATGAACAAATCCATCAGAATCATACTTGCTATTGCAGCTTACTACGACTATGAGATTTGGAAGATGGATGTGAAAATAACATTCCATTATGGGAATCTCCTCGAGGACGTGTATATGATATAGCCTAAGAGTTTTGAGGATCCAAAGCAAGCCAACAAAGTCTGTAAGTTGCAAAGGATCCATTTATAGGTTGAAGCAAGCTTCTAGGAGTTGGAATCGACGTTTTGATGAAGTAGTCAAAGAGTTTGCCTTCAACAGAAACAAAGATGAATCATGTGTCTACAAGAAGGTTAGTGGGAGCTCTGTTGCTTTTCTGGTCTTGTATGTGGATGACATACCACTCATTGGAAACGACATTCCTATGTTGGAATCTAAGAAAGATTGGTTAGGAAAGTGTTTCTCAATGAAGGACTTAGGGGAAGCTGCCTATATACTCGGTATCAAGATCTATAGAGATAAATCTAGGAGGCTGCTAGGCCTAAGTCAAAGTACATATATAGACAAGGTGTTGAAGCGGTTCAACATGCAAGATTCCAAGAAGGGATTCTTGCCCATGTTGCATGGAAGCAACCTTTCGAAGAATGTTTGTCCTTCCAATAAGATTGAGAAGGAAAACATGAGTAGGATCCCCTATTCCTCAGCCATAGGATCCATCATGTACGCCATGTTATGTACTAGACCAGATGTGTCATATTCCTTGAGTATGACAAGCAGATATCAGTCAAATCTTGTTGAGAGTCACCGGATTGCAGTCAAGAACATTCTTAAGTACTTTAGAAGAACTAAGGATGCCATCTTGATATGTGGAGGTGAGGAAGAGTTACGTGTAAGGGGTTACACGGATGCAAGCTTCCAAACCGACAGAGATGATTTCATATCGCAGTCAAGGTTTGTGTTTTGCCTGAATGGAGTACCGGTGAGCTGGAAGAGTTCCAAGCAAGAGACGGTGGATGATTCTACAACTGAGGCTAAGTACATTGCTGGGAATGACGCAGCAAAGGAGGCTGTTTGGATTAGAAAGTTCATCACAGAGCTTGGTGTGGTTCCTAGCATTGTGGATCCAGTAGAGTTGTATTTTGACAACAATGGGGCAATCGCACAATCAAAGGAACCATGTTCACACCAGAAATCAAAGCACGCACTGAGGAAATTCCATCTGATTCCAGATATTATCGATAGAGGGGATGTTCGGATATGCAAGATTCCTACAGATGAGAATCTGAAAAATCCACTTACAAAGCCGCTTGTTCAGCGCAAGCATGAAGGGAACACTAGGAGCATTGGCATACGAGATGCACCAGATAGGCTCTAGTGCAAGTGAGAGGCAATCTAGTTTAGTATGAACTTATTTTGGCTAGAATAATCATTGTATTATTTATTGGATATTTAATATAATGAAGTCCTTGTATTTACAATTGTGTTGTTTATCTTAAATATCCCTAGTCCATTATATTGATTAAACAGGACAATCACTTATAGACTAGTATGGGGTTTGATTGATATGGAGATTTCATGATCCAACACACGGGTATGCATTATGGGTAATGGCATACTGGATTGACGCATCCCCGAGAAGGCTACATACAGGTTATGTGAAATTCACAAGTGCTTCTCACGGTGACAACGGTATTCTCATCCTTAGACTTTAAGTCACTAGATCATCTAGTTGTGAATTATTGTGATTTTGGTAGCGTTAAACGCTAGACCGTGACTGGGTAGCCCTGAAGGCGTGTACCGGATATAATAGAAGTAAGCTTAGAGATCGTAGTAGACGTAGATAGAATTTGTCCTTCCCACATACTGGGAGAAAATATCCACGGCCACTCGAGGGATAGTACTTATAGAATGTCTGGCCAAACTCAGATAAATCAATATGGGATATTGATGTTATCTGCGTGGATAAGGCTATTCCCAGGATCGACAAACTATGGATTAGATATACGAGTGTGACTTGTATCTCTCGTGTCCAATCCGAATATAGAGACCAAGGGATGAGACAACACTTGCACAAGGTTTGTCGGATGACTATTCTATTAGTTGGCTAGAATGGATGTCTTGCTAGAGACCGCTCCATATTAGCAAATTGTGGCTACCAACTAGATAGAACCTATGGGGTCACACGCCCAATATGGTTCCACTAGATCTGGGAATCAATCAATACGATTAATTAATTGGAAGGATCACTTTGCAACACCTTGCAAACTTAATAGGACTAGTTTGCAAGGAAGGGACTAATCCGAAATCAAGTAGGATTAGGAAGGGCCTTTAGGTAGTTGACAAGGAATTCTTGGACTATGTAAAGGATGCTCCTAGCTTCCTTCCCACTTAATGAACTAATGTTCGTAACATAAGTTGAGTGGGAGAGAAAGCAAGAGAGAGAGCAAGACCACAAGGAGGCCGACCGACCCCCTTGCGTCCGCCCGTCCCCGTCGGCCAAGAAGAGAGGCTGAAGCCCTCTCTTTGGTTCCCAGTTGCGTGTTTTCTTCTTCCTCGTCCTCTGGTCCATGCTAGCACAAAGGAGAAGGAAGATCTAGATCTCAACTCTAGGCATGGATCAACCGTAGAGGACGTGACACCATTCGCGTTACAAGTCATCACAGGAGACCTCTAAGGTGTGTTACTTGGTTTTTTTCCTTTACCATCGTTATGATTCTCTTCCTCTGATCCTTGGAGGGTCTTTAATGGATAAATTCTTTCTTAAGCTGCGTATCCATGATCAAAACCCTACATTTACATCACATGAATAGATGAATATCCATCTCGTCTTCACCCCCACATCTACAACAACGTAAAGGAACGCCCATACCTCTCCTTACAACTATAGTTGTTTTTGGGAATGAGTTATGATAGGCACGCCAAACAATGAACATCGCACGTCGATGTATTTGTAAACTCCAAATATTTTTCAACTTTCTTTCTTGCCGACTACTAGCTTGCGCTCTTTGACCTGCAGTTACAAAGTTCTTCCCACGTCCACACATCTCGTTGTTTGGTAATCTGGATTGGAATTGCTTTAATGACGTCCGCGTCCACAATATTAAGGATCTTCGAGACTCGGTTCATGTCCCACTGCTTAGTATGAGTATCGATCCAGGAAGCTACCAGACACAGGCTGTCATTTGAAATTGGAGAGATGACCTAGAAGCTTGATGGCCTTGGTATCCCTTGATCTCAAAATACATCCACTATTCGGCCGTCCTAAACACGGTAGACGACACCCCTAGAAAGGTTTTTCGTCCTTCTATAATTCCTCGCCATGTTTGTGGTGGGTTGTATCCCAAATTTGCATCCAAAAATCAGCATTTGCAAATTAATTATGCTTCATTACCAGCGCATAATGATTGCGGTTTCGTTAGGATCCTCCATCCTTGTTTTTCTAGTAGAGCTAGGCTAAAGGAGTGAATGTTTCTAAAGCCCAATCCACCATCCCCTTTGGACTTCTTTATTTTTCCCAATATAACAAACATATTCCCCTATCCTTCTAATTGCATTTCCATCAAAAATCCTGAATCATATTTTCAATTCAATCTTATCAGTTAGTGATAAAGGAAATAAGAAGCAAGACATAATATAGTTGGGAATAGCTTGCAATACCATTTTCACTAGAATCTCCTTTCCTACCGAAGAGAGTGAAGGGAAAATTCAACGAGATTTTCTCTCGCGTGGAAAACATGTATGAACCATCATCCTTACTTATGAGTTATGATGAACTATTTATAGAGACTTATTACTCACCCTAATGTTAGGAATACTCATAACTGCACACAACTTCCTTGTAGGAAAACTTCGCATAGCAAGTCCCTCCCAACAAACTTTAGCGTGGCTTGCAATTAATTCATAATCTTATAGTAATAACCATCAATTATAAAATACCAACATAGTCTCAATTTATATTCCACACACTTGAGACTCGAAAACACTTGTGAATGACATGATCACGCTTATGTTTGACTACGTCTCGACCTCTGGAGAAAATGAATGAATCGTCTCCCAATAATATATTTGAACTCATAATTCAACTCGAATTAAATTCAAAACTAATATTAATTATAGCTTATCCCACAATAAACTATAATTGGACTCCGGCATTTATTCTCATCATTATGTATGAGCTCCATCTATTAATATTAGAAAGATAGCGTTCAAAGAGAACGATATGGACATAACTCCCCACGTTAAGATTATAGATACCCGTTAATGCCGATCTACTCTTACTGACAATTTGGATCTCATCAATATCTTATGTATTCCCTGATCTAAACTGCTCAACCCTTATCCGTTATGTATGGTTACAATAACCGGCTGTCCAGAATCTACATAATGAAACCTAGTGAGCTCCCAGGAGGGTATATCATTCTCATACGACACGTGGAGTCCATGATTCGATTAGATTTCACCAAATCTTAACAAACATTACCCCATATACCAGGATTGTTGAATCACATTTGAATCTCACTCAATATATCAAAATATTGATCAATGAAGATTTGTGTCCACATAGACAATCACAGATTAAGAGTTTACAAATACCAATAACAATGAAACATTATAGTATTTCACTTCGGTCAGTCCGAGATAACTATATCTCATGTGGCGGTCATGTTCAACATACATAAAGTATGCTGGTGTAACAAGTTGAAACTATATCTTTTCCTTGCCCGAGATGTGTCACTATTTAGTATATTGTAGTATAATCACATTAGATAGAGTATTATGTAGTTGAGTCTTATCGAGTCAAGGGTTAAGGCTATTGAGTCGTATTGTTGCGTCATGTTTGTGTCGACTAGTCCTTGTTGATGCTATGGTGGATTTAACGAGTATGCAATTTTCTAGCTCTGTGGTGACTCGGTTCATGTTTTTATTGTGATTTTGCTCGGGACGCGCAAAAGATAGTGTGGGGTATTTGATGACTCTCTATTAGATATGTATATTTTCCTAGAATCCTACCATTTTGTGAAGTTTTGTGGAGAGGTTATTATCAAATCAAGACATGTTTTGTGTGTATTTTATAATATGAGTTTCATAAGTATTATGTGACACCTGGGTGTTTTATGCATTGATTTTAGTGTTTTTGTTGGATATGATTGCATAGTTTGTGTTTTATGTTGTCTATAATAGGGACCAGAATCTCAAGGATTGAGATGGAGCTTTGAACGAACTACGGAATTGAGGAAACTCGCAAAAAGAAGCGAGTTTCCTCAATTTCTCGGAGGAGAAACACGGAAATGCCACTCCACACACGAGATCTCTCTCAGTGCAAGGAACAATGGTAATCAAAAACACACTTCAACATAATTATATATTACAAAGGTCATAATTGTTTCAAACCAAGTTCAACATACTACATTACTGAAGATGAAATTAAACTAGCGTTTGACTAAACAAAAGACATTAAACATAACTACTAGCATTTTTTCTCTCCCTTCTACCTCGAGTTCCCTCCACCTATACATGCGGGGGAAAGAAACAAAGACCGCGGTTTTTTCGAATGTCAGCAAGAAATGCTAAGTGAGAAACACCTTAGCATGTAAAAACAGGAAATGTTAAGATAGGCTGCAGGGTCACGTGTTAAATGAAATAAGAGTAATCGAGTATAAGTAAAACATCATATTTCAAGTATCAACAACAGTATTATCAAATATTGATTGTTTACCTCGTAACAAATTCGTTTACCAAGATGTTTCCAAATATAACAACCGTATTATCATTGATTTCTTAGTACTCGGGTAGACCTGTGACTAAGTCAAACATTCCAGACCTTAAGTTTTGCAACACCCTCCTAAGAGTGTCAATCAAAGGAGTGTATCTAGAAGCAGTACTCCAGCCTACAGTTAAAGGAGTCGGGGGCACACGAAATTCCGCATTTTGGGGACCAAAACCCAAGGGATCGAAACCTGAGGGGCACGCAAAGTCCCGCATTCTAGGGACCTGACCCCAGGGGATCGAAACCCGATGTAAGTAACATAACTGGTTCCGGTACATGCGACTCTTTCACTATACGTTGTTAATGGTTTATGATCACGTGCAATGACTTTTCAGAGTTCAAATAGCATTTTGAAGATTTAAAAACTCGTACAACACATTTATCAAGTAGGGGATGAAATATGAAAACTATTTTTCAACTGAACAATTAGTAGACACGAAAGAAGATGGCACGCAAGACAGAGCATGTAACTCACCTCAAGTCGATACAACGATTAGTATGAAGGGGCGTCAACGAAGCCTATATCCACGAACGCGTCACCTACAGATTATCGATTATTAAATTACACGAGTAGCACTAATAAACAAATGCGCTATCCCTATATGAGTGTTTGGCTAGGCTGAAAGACCAAATCCTACCCTCGCAATCCCCAAAATAATTATTTTAAGAAGACATATGTATTTAATTAAATAAGACATTAATTCATTTATTAATAAAATATTGGTGTTTTACTCATTTGAGAAAATAAGGTGTTACTAGATAAGTAAATCAACAATTCAATATATTGCTAAGGTATTATTCGATAACCATTTATTATTATTAACAAGTACTACTTATTATAAGAAGATCGGGTTTTTTTTATTTTTTATTTTTTGAGTGAGTCACATGAAACAACAATTCTTATAATTGTAAGAGTTATATTTATGGAACTAATTTTCCATTTTGACTGATTTATTTTATTTCATGAAAGCCATATTTAATTTTGACAAGATAACTTGTTGGTAAATAGATTATAAAATGTTCATCGATTATATACAAAATAAAATATTTGTTAACTTATTTAAAAAAATAAATTGTAGTATTTATTTATAACTAATTCCCATTTTGTAGAAATTTTCTTTTTACTTTCACTATGAATATATTTATTTTCATCTATTTATTCAAAATAAATAGTTAACCTCAAATAATGATAATATAAATAGGTTAACAAAAATTTAGTTATAGAAATAATAGTGTTTAGAGTAAAAGGCAGGGGGCTCCCCCAAAGTTTCTGTTTAGTACAAAATTACCACATTCATCAATATTCCTCAACCTCATCAACAATCCCATTCAGAAATCCGATTATCCGTTGATACCCATAAGATTTCGATGATATAGAACTGAAATTCAAGTCAAAATAAGGTGAGTCATGTAAAAAATTATCAAAATCGGATAGCGAATTGGTGAGAACATGGGTAGCGGCGTTGGGTTGAAGCTTCGCCGGAAATTATGGCGTCTCCGGTGGTTGGGGCTGCTGTGGGGGGCTTCTCAGGGTTCGTCGGACCTCTAGGGTCGAGAGAAGGTCGCTGCAAGAGGCGGAGAAGTGGCGGAGGGCGGCGTCGGGTCTGGATTGGCGGTGGTTCTTGCCGTCGCTGGTTCTGCTCTGGCTTTGGTTGATCAGAGAGAAAGAACAGAGGGCGAGATAGAGAGAACGAAGGCAGGGGGAGAGAGAGAGAGAGAGAGAGAGAGAGAGAGAGAGAGAGAGAGAGTGGCGATGGTATTTTCCGTCGGGGAGGGCAGCGACGATGGTGGCCACTGCCGTTGCTTCCGTCGCTGCTCTGTTTTCGCCGGACAGAACAGAGAAGAGAGAGAGATATCGATAGGGAGAAAGGGGCAGAGAATGAGAGGGATTGAGAGAGGCAGAGGTGGAGATGTTGGTGTGATGGTGGTGTTGACGTTTGTGAGGATGGTGAGGGTGGGGTTTTTCTGTACTGGGGAAGAAAGGAGGTTAAATGGGGATTAAATGCGGGTAAAATTAGATTAGGTCCACCTAGGCTAGGTCAATTGGTCAAGTCAAATGGCCAATAGTTGATGGGTCTTGTTAAATTGACAAATAGGGAGTCTTGGGATTTTTTTTTATTTGGTGCTTTGGGTGCACATCTAGGTAGGTAAAATTTATTTTGTGCTTTGGTAGTATTAAAGGCGTGTACCGGATACAATAAGAAGCAAGCTTAGAGATCGTTGTGGATGTAGATAGAATTTGTCCTTCCCACATAACGGGAGAAAATATCCTAGGCCATTCGAGGGATAGTGCTTATAGAATGTATGGCCAGACCCAAATAAATCAATATGGGATATTGATGTTATTTGCACAAATAAGGCTAATCCCATGGATCGAGAAACTATGGATTGGATATACGAGTGTGACTTGTATGTCTCGTGTCCAATCCGGATACAGAGACAAAGGGATGAGACAACTACTTGTACAAGGTTTGTCGGATGACTATTTTATTAGTTGGCTAGAATGGATGTTTTGCTAGAAACCGCTCCATATTAGCAAATTGTTACTACCAACTAGATAGAACCTATGGGTTACACGCTATATAGATTTGAACTAGATTTGGGAATTAATTAATAGAATTAATTAATTAGAAGAATCACTTTGTAACACCTTGCAAACTTAGTAGGACTAATTTGCAAGAAAAGGACTAAACCGAATTCTAGTAGGACTAAAATGGGTCCTTTAGGTAGTTTTCAAGGATTTGTTGGACTATATAAATGATGCTCCTTCCTTCCTTCCCACACTTATGAGCCTTTAGTTCATATTTGAGTTGGAGAGAACAAAAAGGAGAGAGCAAGCAAGCAAAGAGGGACCTGTCGCCCCCCTTGCCGCCGCCCAATCCCGTCGGCCCAAACAAGGAGGCGGAACCTCCTTGTTTCCTCGCATTGTGTGATTTCTTCTTCCTCTCTACCATTCCGGGCTAGCACAAAGGAGAAGTAAGATCTAGTATTCAACTCTAAGCATGGATCAACTATAGAGAACGTGACACAATTCACGTACAAGTCATCACAGGAGAAACCCTAAGGTGTGTAACTTGATTTCTTCCCTTACCATCGTTATGTCTCTTGACTTGTGATCCTTGGAGGGTATTGCATGGATTATATATATTTGTTTATCCGCTGTGCATCCATGATCAAAACCCTACAATTAGGTCCACCTAGGCTAGGTCAATTGGTAAAGTCAAATGGCCAATAGTTGATAGGTCTTGGTCAATTAACCAATAGGGAGTCTAGGGAAATTTTTTTATTTGGTGTTTTGGGTGCACATCTAGGTAGGTAAAATTTATTTTGTGCATTGGTAGTATTATAGATAGGTGTAAAATTTTATTATACTCTTATAGCACAAAATATATGGTTTTAAATTTTTAGCTAGTTACATTATTTAGGTTAGTATTAGTTAAGATAAATATAAAATTAACTTATAATATGGAAAATAAAAATTTATACACGAGTCTACCACTTAAATAACGAATTTGAAAATTAACCAACTATTTTCTTGTGACTCATGACCGAACCGTATGTGTTAAATTATAGAATTACCCCTAGTGTGCAAACGGGGTATTACAGCCTCCCCCCCTTGGACAAAGCTTCGTCCTCGAAGCTTGAACGGGTTACTAAGGTCTCAACGGATTTCCTAAATGAGATGCACACATATTATAGTTAGAACACTTACCTTCCTTGTTTTTTATTGCTCGTGCCTCTTGTTCACTCATCACAAAGATTTGGCAAGGTGGCCTATGGTTGTTGCCCTGTGCTGCATTTCCTCCATTCCTGTTCCCATTGTTGCCAACTCCATTGTTATTGTTTTCATTTACGTTCTTGTTTTTCCCTCCATTTCCATTTCCGCGGTAGTTGCCATGCTATCTTGTTGCGCCATTCCCAAAGTTATTCTTGTTGCGAAGCTGACTTCCTCCATTCCGATTCTGATTCTTACGATGCCCTTGCCCGTTGAGCCCTTGCTCATTTTCAGTGGCCATCCTCCTTCTACAGTCAGGAGCTATGTGGCCCTTGATTCCACAAAATTTACAAGTCAAGGGGGTGCCGTCACAAGTGTATCCGCGATGATTGTAGCGGCCACACCTGTTGCAGTTAAGATTACGAGCATCCCATTATCTGATTGTTTCGGTTCTCACCATTTCCCCAGTTCTGATTCCCTCCACCGTGACTAGTCTTGAACCGCTTGTCAGATCCCTGATTGTTGTTTCCTCCTTGGATAGAGTTGCCACTTTCTTGGCCTTCCACCTTTCTTTTCCCAGTTGTAGTGCTGGTGCCTGATTAACTCTCCAGATATTTGCTACTACCCCATAGGATTCTGACAAGGTGTCATAGCTTAAGGTAAGCATTGCCCTCTTAATTTCATGCTTCAGCCCACCTATGAAGCGAGTGACCATGCGCCCTTCAGTAGGAATGGTTTCCTCCGCAAACCGAGCTAGCTCCACAAATTTTTCGTAGTAGTCAGTCACAGAGTCATTGCCCTACTTTAGTGCGATGAAGTCTTCATACATCTTTTCCTTGACATGCTCTGGATAGAAGTTGGCTCTCATAGCAGCCTTTCTTGCCTCCCACTCGAAGCCTTCTTGAGCCATGAGCCTTGTCCAATTGGCCGTCCACCAATTATCAGCCTTTTCTTTCAAGTAGAAAGCCGCCTCCTTAATCTTGCGGGCTTCAGGGCATTCCATGGCTTGAAAGATCTTATTGAAGTCCCTGATCCAGTTCTCGAGCAGTACTGGATCCTCTTTTCCATAGAAGTTGTTTGGTTTTCGCTGAGCTATCTTCTTAACCCAATCGGGTTCCTTTTCATTGGCAGCATTGTTGTTCATAAATTGAGCCATTTGGGCCATTTGAGTGAAGAACTGCTCCATGTTGTTGTTGTTGTTCTGAACCATTTGTTCTTGTTGAACCCTCCTAGTGTAGTACCGCAGGGGTCTATCAATCATATTCCTACACTATCACCTAGTGTATCATTTCTTATTCTAACACGCGATGACAAACTAAAACGATTAGTACCATGAAATGCACACATGTCTCTTCATATAACACAATTATTACCCGTAAAGATGTTCTCTAGCACATAGAGGTCAAAAGCATCCATCATTCACCTTCATAAATCAACTCAAGTTCTTGGCTTCTCTTAGTTATCAAGTTCTTAAAACCTTGTCTCCGTTGTTAGAGTAATTAGTCCAAAAGACAATTATCATATGCAATACCCAATAAAATATCCCATGGTCAAATCAGCCAAATCGGGTCTCAAAATATCTCCATCAAGGAAAAGAAAGGTCGAGGTTGGGTGGGACTTAATAAGGCTCAGACTACCCATGACCCCATCGGCTTATCAAATTTTATATTTTCTTGTCCTAAACTCATTTTAAGTTACCCTACAGGTTTTAATCCCTTTTTGGATTGCCTGCTCTGATACCACATGTGACACCCCCTCATCTCTCGGACGAGAAACACAGAAATGCCACTCCACACACGAGGTCGCTCTCGGTGCAAGGAACAATGGTAATAAAAAAACACACTCCAACATAATTATATATTACAAAGGTCATAATTGTTTCAAACCAAGTTCAACATACTACATTACTGAAGATGAAATTAAACTAGCGTTCGACTAAACAAAAGACATTAAACATAACTACTAGCATTTTTGCGCTCCCTTCTACCTCGAGTTCCCTCCACCTACACCTGCGGGGGAAAGAAACAAAGACCGCAGTTTTTTCGAAAGTCAGCAAGAAATGCTGAGTGAGAAACACCTTAGCATGTAAAAGCAGAAAATGTTAGGATAGGCTGCAGGGTCACGTGTAAAATGAAATAAGAGTAATCGAGTATGAGTAAAACATCATATTTCAATTATCAACAACATTATTATGAAATATTCATTGTTTCCCTCGTAACAAATTCGTTTACCAAGATGTTTTCAAATATAACAATCGTATTATCATTAATTTCACAGTACCCGGGTAGACCAATGACTAAGTCAGACATTCCAGACCTTAAGTGTTGCAACACCATCGTAAGAGCGTCAATCAAAGGATTGTATCTAGAAGCAGTACTCCAGCCTACGGCGAAAGGAGTCGGGGGCACACGAAATCCCGCATTTTGGGGACCTAAACCAAAGGTATCGAAACCTGAGGGGCACGCGAAGTTCCGCATTCTGGGGACCTGACCCCAGGGGATCGAAACCCGATGTAAGTAACATAAGTGGTTCTGGTACATCCAAATCTTTCACTATACTCTGTTAATGGTTTATGATCACGTGCAATGACTTTTCAGAGTTCAAATAGCATTTTGAAGATTTAAAAACTCGTACAACACATTTAACAAGTAGGGGATGAAATACGAAAACTATTTTTCAATTGAACAAGTAGTAGACACGAAAGAAGCTGGCACGCAAGACTAAGCATGTAACTCACCTCAAGTCGATACAATGATTAGTACGAAGGGGCGTCAACGAAGCCTATATCGACGAACCCGTCACCTACAGATTATCGATTATTAAGTTACACGAGTAACACTAATAAACAAATGCGCTATCCCTATATGAGTGTTTGGCTAGGCTGAAAGACCAAATCCTACCCTCATGATCCACAAAATAATTATTTTAAGAAGACATATGTATCTAATTAAATAAGAATTTAATTCATTTATTAATTAAAGATTTGTATTTTACTCATTTTAGAAAATAAGGTGATACTAGATAAGTAAATCAACAATTCAATATATTGCTGAGGTATTATTCAACGACCATTTATTATTATTAACAAGTACTACTTATTATAAGAAGATTGTTTTTTTTTTTTTGAGTGAGACACATGAAACAATTATTCTTATAATTGTGAGAGTTATATTTACGGAACTAATTTTCCATTTTTGACTGATTTACTTTATTTCATGAAAGCCATATTTAATTTTGACAAGTTAACTTGTTGGTAAATAGATTATTAAATGTTCATCGATTATATACAAAAATAAAATATTTGTTAACTTATTTAAGAAAATTAGTTGTAGTATTTAATTATAACTAATTCCCATTATGTAGAAATTTTAGTTTTGACTTTCACTATGAACATATTTATTTTCATCTATTTATACAAAATAAATAGTTAACCTCGAATAATCTATATGATAAAATAGAACGGTGTTTCCCGCCAAAACGAATTCCACAAAGCAATCTTTATCGTGGATTTCTCAACTTTCAATCTCGCATGTTCTTTGTCTCTTGATATATTTTATAAATAACCGGATCTTAAAACTAATTTACAAGACTGACATTAGGTTAAAATGGAATCACGTCATTTTACATTAGGTTAATGTCTGGTTGGGAAACTAGTTTTCTCTCACCAGTTTAGGAATTAATTTTATAAAAGGAAATCTTAATAAATTATTTCTCTTGGACCCTTGACTAAAAGAAAATTATAATTATTGAGAAAGGAAATTTGAACAATTAGAGGGAAACTGGAAATCAAAATGTATTGCACTTAGGCTCTTGAATAAAGACTAATCATAGCAGCTCTGCGAGAAAAAAATAGTCTGGTATTGTTTGAGATTCCCTTGCCTTACTGGTAAGTTCTTCTTTCACAACATGTTCGTCATTTCTTAATTATTGTTCTTCGAGGGATAGTTATTCACCTTGACCACCTGGGGAATTATTGCTTCATATGGGTATTTTGATAAAATAAAAGTGATTTATATTTTTTATTATATAGATGTTCGTTGGACATTCTGCCTTCTTTATGTTGCACGATTACTTTTTGTTTCACTATTGCTGGTCTGGAATCTATTCCATTTGTGTAGAATTTCGGTATTCTACTGGAGTCAGATCCCTGCCTCTGTACTACTTTTGCGACTTCAGTTTCTGTAGTTTGATATATGTTCATCGACCGGCAAATAGCATAGTACATGCAATATCCAATAATAGAATCAAATAAGCATGATAATGTGTGCTCTATTTTATAGGGTTTTTCAGATAGATATGAAACACAATATTCTAACGAACTTTTTGTTTAATTTGCCCTGTATTCATTTGAAATAATGTTATATATGATGCATTCCTTTCAGATCTTGACATGAAAATTTTGTAGTGCCCTACGGGCACGGGTCATAAGCTAGTGATAATATAAATAGGTTAACAAAAATTTAGTTATACAAATAATAGTGTTTAGAGTAAAATGCAGGGGGCTCCCCCAAAGTTTCTGTTAAGTACAAAATTACCCCATTCGTCAATCTTCCTCAACCTCATCAACAATTCAATTCACAAATCCGATTATCCGTTGATACCAATAAGATTTTGATGACATAGAACTCAAATTCAAGTCAAAATAAGGTGAGTCATGTCAGAAATTATCAAAATCGGATACCGAGTCGATAAGAACACGGGTAGCGACGTTGGGTTGAAGCTTCGCCGGAGATTATGGCGTCTCTTGTGGTTGGGTCTGCTGTGGGGGGCTTCTCAGGGTTTGTCGGACCTCTAGGGTCGAGGGAAGATCGCTGCAAGAGGCGGAGAAGTGGCGGAGGGCGGCTTCGGTTGCCGTCGTGTCTGGATCGGCGGTCGTTCTTGCCGCCGCTGGTTCTGCTCCGGCTTTGGTCGATCAGAGAGAAAGAACAGAGGGCGTGATATAGAGAACGAAGGCCGAGATAGAGAGAGAGAAAGAGCCGATAGTGGCGTTGGTGTTTTTCGTCGGGGAGGGCAGCGGCGATGGCGGCCACTGTCGTTGCTGCCGTCGAGAGGGAGAAAGGGGCAGAGAGTGACAGGGATTGAGAGAGGCAGAGGTGGAGATGGTGGTGTGGTGGTGGTGTTGACGTTGGTGAGGATGGTGAGGGTGGGTTGTTTCTGTACTGGAGAAGAAAGGAGGTAAAAGGGGTATTAAATGAAGGTAGAATTAGATTAGTGTTGGAATAGATTCCCTTGAGGCATTCTAGTTTAGTATGAATTTATTTTGGCTAGAAAATTCATTATATTATTTATTGGATATTTAATATAATGAAGTCTTTAGATTTACAATTGTGTTGTTTATCTTAAATATCCCTAGTCCAGTATAATGATTAATGGGACAATCATCTATACACTAGTATGGGGTTGTATTGATATGGAGATATCATGATCCAACACATGGGTGTGCATTAAGGGCAATGGCGCACTGGATTGACCCATCTCCGAGAAGGCTACATACACGTTATGTTAAGTCACAAGTGCTTCTTTTGGTGCAATGGTATTGTCATCCTTAGACTTGAAGTCGATAGATATTCTCGTTGTGGATTATTGTGATTTTGGTAGCGTTAAACGCTACACCGTAACTGGATAGTTATAAAGGCGTGTATCGTATACAATAAGAATCAAGCTTAGAGATCGTAGTGGAAGTAGATAGAATTTGTCCCTCCCACATAACAGGAGCAAATATCCTAGGCCACTCGAGGGATAGTGCTTATAGAATGTTGGCCAGACTCAAATAAATCAATACGGGATATTGATGTTATTTGCACGAATAAGGCTAATCCCATGGATCGAGAAACGATGGATTGGATATACGAGTGTGACTTGTATGTCTCGTGTCCAATCCAATATATAGAGACAAAGAGATGAGACAATTACTTGTACAAGGTTTGTCGGATGACTATTCTATTAGTTGGCTCGAATGGATGTTTTGCTAGAAACCGCTCCATATAAGCAAATTGTTGCTACCAACTAGATAGAACCTATGGGATCACACGCTATATAAAGTTGAACTAGATTTAGGAATTAATTAATATGATTAATTAATTAGAAGGATCACTTTGCAACACCTTGCAAACTTAGTAGGACTAATTTGCAAGGAAGGGACTAAACCGAATTCTAGTAGGACTAGAATTGGTCCTTTAGGTAGTTAGCAAGGATTTGTTGGACTATATAAAGGATGATACTTCCTTCCTTCCCATACTTATGAGCCTTTAGTTCATAACTTGAGTGGGAGAGAACAAAAAGGAGAGAGCAAGCAAGCAAAGAGGGACCCGTCGCCCCCCTTGCCGCCGCCCCATCCCGTCGGCCCTAACAAGGAGGCCGAACCTCCTTGTTTCCTCGCGTTGTGTGATTTCTTCTTCCTCTTCCTCCATTCCGGGATAGCACAAAGGAGAAGGAAGATCTAGTATTAAACTCTAGGCGTTGATCAACTATAGAGAACGTGACACAATTCACGTTACAAGTCATCACAGGAGAAACCCTAAGGTGTGTAAGTTGAGTTCATCCCTTACCATCGTTATGTCTCTTGACTTGTGATCCTTGGAGGGTATTGCATGAATTATATATATTTGTTTTTTCGCTGTGCATCCATGATCAAAACCCTACAGTGGTCTCCGAGCCACAGGTCGTAGAGCATAAACGTGGTTTACGTGTTATGTTTCGATAATTTTACACTTTAAATTTATTGTTTATCGCGCAAAACAATACAAATCAAGCATATGATGCAATTTGTCAATAATAAATAATAACAAGACCTAGTTTTTGCATTGGATGCATGAATTAGTGAGTTTGAGAAATTTTAGGATCTTAGATCTAGGGTTTGGGCATCCTATGGAAAGAAGGAGTTCTTTCCTTAAGAGGAAACAACCAAACTTGGGCACCAAGCAAGGGAGTTGTTTTGGAAACAACTCCCAAAGAAGGTTCGACTCCCCTAGGGGACCGCCCCTCCTTGCTTGCCGCCCAAGCAAGGGACGGCCTAGGGGCCGGGGCAGCCCTAGCCCGCGGCCTAGCCACGTGGGCTAGGTGCCGGTCGGACCAAGGCCTTTGCGGTCCTCTTTTTGGGTCCGGGCAATTTGATTGTTGGGCCCAATTGACCGTTTTAACCCTAGAAAATCCTAAAATCAATTAAAATTGACCTAGCGCGGTAAAATTGGATTTTAACTCTTTATGTGCAAATCGCACGGTGATTGGATATGGCCATAGGATGTGGTTTGGTGTGATTGTTTAATTTTTGGGGTTTGGTTTACGGCCTGCGAGCTGATCAATTAATTGTAATAATTAATTAGGGTTTCATGGCCTGCGAGCCATTTTTTTTCTCAGCTTGTGAGATTTATTTTATTTAGTATAGTTGTTAGCTAGTGCTAGATAGAGTAGATTGTTATCCAAGATTGGAGAAAAGGAGCCCAAAGCCAAAGGGAGCCACAAAAGATGGAGCATGGAGCATTCCACATGACTATGAAGGATGGACCAAAAGATGAAGACGCATGGAGATGTGTTTGCTTTTAGGGTTCATAGATAATTCCATTGGCTTGGAATTATCTTAGTCTAGAAAAGGCCATATTCACATCACATTTTATTTTGTTTTGTGGTAGTTTAAATTTATTGTCTTATTATTTTGTGGTTGGTGTATGGATGATGCATGCAATTAGAATAATAAGATAATTAGACAACCCGGATCTATTATTTGGAGTTGTGCCCAAACTCAAATAGATAGATTAGTTGATATGGATCAACAAAACAATTAAAATTGAATTTAAAATCCCTCAAAATTCAAATATTGTGTTCTTGCCTTCTCGTTATTTAAACACTCATTATCATCATGATTTATCAAGTTCGCGCGTGCCAAAGCATGGTGGCTTGGTTTATAATGATGGAATGCGATGGCACAAACAAGTAATGTGCAATTGTTTAAGTAAGAGGTTGAACACAACTAGGCTATTAATACGATTAAAACCTAGAGGCAATCAATCGGGATTATTTATGCGGATGGATAAATAAAGAGTTATTTGCCCAATTGAACCAAAAGTTGCATAAAGATGCAATTGGAACTGTTCCTACCTAAAGTAGTCAAATTATGTTGACTTGCCAAAGCAAGCTCATAAGGAGATGAAACATGGATCTTGGCCCACTAGAAAATATAAGAATATTTTCCGCATTAATATCTTGAGGGTTATTAATCCGTAGAAAAATAGTGGGAGCTATATTTGATAAACTAGTCATTATTGAATATAGTAAAAAATTCACAAATACTTAAACTTGCGTTTTTTCCTTTTTGTAGAATTCCAAATGGCAAACAACTCATCTAGTTCACAACATTCCCTACGATTTGTCCTTGAGAAAGACAAGCTCTCTGGAACCAACTTCCTTGATGGTAAAGAAACTTGAGAATCGTTCTCAAGCAAGAGAAGAAACTGTACGCGATAGAGGAGCAAGTTCCCGAAGGTCCAGACAACCAAACACCTGCAGCCCTAAAGGCGTATCAAAAGTGTGTTGATGACGCTAATGATGCGGTCTGCTTGATGCTATGCACCATGACTTCTGAGCTTCGGAAGCAACACGAAAACACGAATGATGTCGATATGATCGAGCATTTGAAGCAGCTCTTCCAAGAGCAACGAAGGGTTGAGAGGTATGAGGTCTCTAAGGCACTGTTCAAGTGTCATCTGGCAGAAGGGAACCCGGTGGGACCCCATGTACTCCGTATGATCGGGTACTTGGAGAATCTCGCCCGACTAGGGTTCCCGGTCGGCCAAGAGTTGGCAACCGATCTCGTGTTGTAATCGTTTCCTGAGAGTTATGGACATCTCATCATGAACTATAACATGAATGAGATCGTGAAACCACTGCCAAATTTGCTCAATATGTTGAGGACAGCTGAACAAAGCATCAACAAGGGTAAGGTCAAGGCCATTATGAAGGTGCATGAAGGAAAGGGCAAAAGGTTTGCCTCATCCTCCAAGGGCAAAGGCAAGTCAGTTGCCAAGTCCAAGGAACCTGCCCTTAAGCCTGTTGGTGGGATTTCCAAAGATGTGAATAAAGGTGAGTGTCACTACTGCAGTCAGCCTGGACACTAGAGGAGGAACTGCCCAAAAAATCTGGAGGACAAGAGGCTTGGAATAGTGATTCCACCACCACCAGGTATTTTTGTTGTAGATGTCAATTTAACTGTCTCTACATCATGGGTATTAGATACCGGATATGGATCTCACATTTGTCGAAATGTGCAGGATCTAAAGAGAAGTAGAAGATTGGCTAAAGGGGAGATAGATCTGCGCGTTGGGAATGGAGCAAAAGTTTATGTGTTGGCCGTAGGCGTGTGCGAGGTATCTCAGCCTTTAGGATCAGTTTTAGAATTAAATAATTGCTATTTTGTGCCTGCTATGAGCAGAAACATTACTTCTATTTCTTGTTTGGACAAGGAATGTTTTTTTATTTCAATAAAGAACAATTGTTGTTCCTTTTATTTGAATAATATTCACTATTTTAGTGCGCAATTATTTAATGGACTATACGTCCTTGATCTGAGCAATCATGTCTACAAAATTAATACCAAGAGGTTTAAAATACATGATTTAAATCCTGCTTACTTATGGCACTGTCGTTTGGGCCATATAAACGAGAAACGTGTATCTAGACTCCATAAGGATGGACTACTAGACTCATTTGATTTTGAATCATATGAGACATGTGAGGCTTGTTTATTGGGAAAAATGACAAAGTCTCCTTTCAATAAGAAAGGTGAGAGGACCAGTGAGCAATTGGCGCTCTTACATATTGATGTGTGTGGGTCATTTTCCACGCCTGCCAGTGGTGGTTATGTCTACTTCGTTACATTTACTGATGATTACAGTAGATATGGATTTGTGTACCTTATGAAGGCTAAATCCGAATCCTTTGAAATATTCAAAGAATTCAAAAGTGAAGTAGAGAAGCAACTTGGCAAAAGTATCAAGGCTCTACGATCAGATCGTGGAGGAGAATACTTGAGCCAAGAGTTTGACGATGTAGATACTGCTTTATGACATGGCAGATCTAGGCCACGTGGCAACCATCGAGCACACCATATTGTGCTCCACACACACAGGATCACCAGCCGAGCTGATCCATGTGGGGGCTGCGAGACAGAGCCCTCGCATACCACTGCACGGGACTTGTAGGGACTTTGTGGTTTGGAGGCTAGAGTAAGCCCTGTCGCGTGCGAGCCAAGCCCGCGCGCGACCTTTAGTAACTGTTTTGAGAGATTTATGGCACGAGCTCCATAAACCCGGTCAATCCGGTCAAACCCGGTCAACCTCGTAACGGTTCCGGTACTCGCGCACCACGTGCTCTAACGGTTCCTATATACTCGGACGAACGTGCCGTTATGGTTAAGCTAATTAAGCCGCCATTAATGGGCGCATTAACCACACTACAACGGTCATGTTCTCCAGTATATATATATCGTTAACCTTTCCATACAAAGGGGAGACACACTGCCATACGCGGAAGCTCTGCCAAACCTCTGTCTCTCTCTCATACATTGCTACTGACTTACTCTCTCCCTACACACACCCCTATTCTTCCTGTGCGATCCCTGATCCACTACGTACGGTGTACACGGAGGTCTCCCTGCCGGAATCTCTTGTGCACATTTTGGTGAACCCGACGTGAAACTTACCAGCAAAAGCAACCATGTCTCAGGAGGACGATGTCAGCAACCGATCTCCTTCCACCGAAACTCCCTCGGGAGACGAGGCTCGCCGTACTCCGACGACTCCCGGCGAGGCGCCAACTTTAGAGTCTTTGGATGCCACTGTCCAAAGTCAGGCAAAAGCTCTCAAGTCTCAATCCGCGCAGTTAGAACGGATCTTGGCCGTTCTGGGCACTCTTGCGCCAAATCCTCCACCTGCCACCGCTATCCCTCAGGGAGGAGGAACCCCTACCGCTCCAGGATTGGGAGTGTCGGCCACGCCTCCCAACCCTCATTTGCAAATTCCACCGTCGGCCACGCAGCTGCCTTCGGTCCAAGGGTCAACGGCACAAATGCTGCCCCCTGCTGCTCACGCCTCTCAGCCCCCGGCTTTGGCGTCCAACCCAGCTCTGCAGTACACTCTGCCTCCACCAGCGACAATCTGGGCAAACGCGGGTAGTCAATACACTCCCAATCCTCCGGCGGCATATGTGTCGCCACCGCCTACGGCAACCCCTCCGCCAACTACCGAGGGAAGCATTCCAGAATGCATGACGTCTTTGCAGAAGCGCGTGGACTCCATCTTGGCTCATCAGTCGTTCGCGGATACCATCATCCCGAAGCTAGACAACGATCCACCCATCCCACGAGAGATCTATCTCATGCCTAACCCGGCGGGGTACAAGGCTCCCAAATGGGACAAGTTCGAGGACGTCAATGGAAACGCTCATGAGCATGTCATGCGTTTCATCGATGTCATGGGTCCATACGGAGCTGATCCCAAGCTGCTGATGCGAGAATTCCCAAAAACTCTTGGGAATGTAGCATACAAATGGTACCGAACATTGGAGGCCGGATCTGTGAAAACTTGGGACGACATGGTCCAGAAGTTCTATACCAAGTTCTTCCAGATGGAAGAAAAGGTGACGATGATCCATCTCTCGCGGATGTATCAGAAACGCGAGGAAGATGGAATCACTTTCATCAAGAAATTCAGAGCGAACTCCTTGGAGTGCAAGGATCCAATGCTCGAAAGCCGGCTCGTAGAGATATGCCTGCAGTGCATGCGAGATGAATACAAAAGAATGCTGATCAATTTACAAACACCAACGTTTTCAAAGCTCATCGAATGCACGACGAACATCGAGCCCATTGTCGAGAGACAGAGAAAGAAGAGCGCTCCAGAACGACCTGCGAGCGGCACCACCTACAAGATCGGCAGATTTGGCTACAAGCGGGGACGCGAAGCTGAGGTCAACACAGTTTCGCCCCAGAAGCAAGCAAAGGTTGCAAACTTCGATGCACCACCTCTGCCATGCTCGGTGGAGGAAGCGAGCGATCTCTGCAGACAGTGGCGTAAGGACGGCGTCCTGCCACCGCTCGAGAAAGCACCCTCCAAGGAGATGACGAGGGACCCTAAGTGGTGCGAATATCACGGCAAGGTCATGCACCCCACAGCCGAGTGCAAGAAGCTCAGATTCGCGTTCGATCAGAAGATGAAGAACGGCGAACTCATCGTCAGCGACCACCGGAAGGATGTGCGCAACAACCCGCTGCCTGCCCATACAGATTCGGGCTCAAAGGGCAAAGAGGTCGCCATGATCTCGATAGTGGACTTGGAAGAAGTCGCAGAAGATGGTCTGCCCATCATTGCTGAAGTCCATGAAGATGAAGACTACAGCATGGACACGGAAGATGAGCGTGCCGACCGCATGAAAGGGTCGCACGGCTTCGACAAATTCTTCAACGAGATGAACTTCTCCGAAAAATGTCGAGCGGACATGACAAAAGCAATCTTAAGGGTAGCAGAGGACTACGAGGAGGACCTCGTGGTCTCCAACGGGAAAGTCGTCAGGGCGTCCCGTTTCACAGAAAAGATTATGACCTTTTCTGCCAGCGACAAGAAGACAGATGCGAGCCACCAGAGGCCCCTGTACGTGACCGCCATCATCAACGGCGTCGAATTCAAGCGAGCATTCGTCGATGGAGGAGCAGCGGTCAATGTTGTTCCACTCCACACACTGAAGCTAGCAGGGATCCCCGAGCACAAGGTAGTCAAGCGTCCATCCCCGCTGGTGGGATTCGGAAGCGATTCTAGAATGACGATCGGATGGATCCGCCTGGGCGTTCAGATCGGCAAAATCAAGTGCTCGGCGAAGTTCTATGTCATAGACGCGAACACCACATATCACATGATCATAGGTCGGGCCTGGATTCATCGCTTTGACGCAATCCCTTCGACGGCTCACCAGGTGATGAAAGCTATCTGGAACGACAGGATTGTCGAGATACCGGCCTCAACTAACCCGTTCAACTTGGACGAAGCACATCTCAGCGAGGCGGTGTGGTTCACCGAGATGGCGGACGAGCAAACACCCGGACCATTCAACCCTACTCCCTTACCTCTCTGGGAGGACGTCAAGGACCAGTCACCTGCAGGCGTGATGGTGACAAGGGGAGATGCCAAGGAAAAGCCGCCTACACACGAAGAGGCGCCGCGCATCGCATATCATCGGAAGAATGTGTACACTCTGAAGAGGATCGCAAAGCATGACCCCGAGGGTAAGGAGATAGAGAGCTTCTACGCCAACGGGAAGAAATGCTATCGCATATGAAGGTGCGCGGGGACGTCCTCACACGGGCATGGGGGTGTCCCTGGGCAAATCAATCAAATCGAGCAAGTTGCGCTGACGGAAGAGCCAACACAGGGCACTCCGGACGAGAAACTCAAAGAAGCGCCCGAATGCATGGAAGACAGGCCAAGACCACAAAAGCAAGAGCTAAAAGAAGTGTTCCTCAGCCCGAACGAGGAAAAGAAAAGGCCAGTCTTCCTGAGTGCGGACCTCACAAGCAAAGAGGAACAAGGACTGCTGCGGCTCCTAACTGAATACAAGGACGTGTTCGCATGGGAATATGATGAGATGCCAGGTCTGGACACGAGCATCACCATGCACCGTTTAGACATCATCCCAGGGTCTAAACCGGTCAAGCAGAGCACCAGAAGCTTCAGGCCAGAGCTCAACGTGAAGATCAAGCAGGAGATTGTTAAACTCCTAGACGCCAAGTTCATAGAGCCAAATCACCATCCCACATGGTTGGCCAACATCGTGCCGGTGGTGAAGAAGAACGGACAGCTCCGCATCTGCGTGGACTTCCGAGATCTTAATCGCTTCTGCCCTAAGGATGATTTCCCACTGCCTAACATCGATTTGCTCATTGATTCAACGGCAGGCCATCGCATGTTCAGTTTCATGGACGGCTTCAGCGGGTACAATCAAATCAAGATGGATCCCAAAGATGCAAGGAAAACTGCATTCATCACTCCCGTGGGGGTATTCAACTATACGGTAATGCCATTCGGCCTTAAGAACGCAGGCGCAACCTATCAGCGGGCCATGATGGCTCTATTCCACGACATGATGCACAAAGAAGTGGAATTCTATGTGGATGACTTGGTAGTCAAATCCAAGCATGAAGCAGATCACCTTGCAGACCTGCGAAAGGTGTTCAACAGATGCAGGAGCTTTCAACTGAAAATGAACCCCATGAAATGCGCATTTGGCGTGACTTCGGGGAAGTTTTTGGGATGCGTAGTCCATCGCCAAGGGATCGAGCCTGACCCTGCGAAAGTGTCAGCCATCACCAGCATGACGCCACCTCACGACCAAAGTACCTTGAAAACATTCTTGGGAAAATTGTCATATCTGCGGAGATTCATCCCAGCAATCGCCGAAATCACATGCTGCTTCAGCACTCTTCTCAAGAAGGACGCCGTGTACAACTGGGCTCCTGATCACGAAGCCGCATTCGAAAAGCTAAAGGAGTTACTCACATCCCCAAAGATAATGATCGCGCCTCAACTGGGATCACCGCTTCTGCTATACCTTACATCGACAAGGAAATCTATAGGAGCACTCTTGGCTCAGGTGTATGAAGGCCAAGAGAGGCCCATCTATTACATCTCTCGCATTGTGCAGCCTGCTGAATCAAGGTAGCTACGAAACTCGCGGAGTACAATATCAGGCAGATATGCTCCACCCCCTATTATCCAAAGGGAAACGGACAAGCCGAAGCGACTAACAAAACGCTGTTGAGAATTCTGAGCAAGATGGTCGCAGATGACCACAAGAAGTGGGCCGACTCCCTTAACATAGCTCTGTGGGCCTACAGAACTTCTCCAAGGACACCTACAGGGGCCTCGCCATTTCTACTATGTTATGGGGCCGAAGCTGTAGTACCTGCGGAGGTCAGAGTCAATTCGGCAAGGCTGGCCTTCCATGCACTCTATGAAAATCAACGCGATCATGATTTAGTCTTGTTGGAAGAAAAGCGAGAACAAGCCAAAAGGACTAACAAGCGGTACAAGGAAAGAATCGCTCGCGCCTATAACAAGACAGTCCAGCGACGGGATTTCGCAGTTGGCGACCTGGTCTTGCGCGCATCTGACCACTGCATGCGAGAAGCAACTCACCCAAAGTTCGCAGCTAATTGGGAAGGACCCTTCGAAGTCACAGAAGTCTTCGATAGCGGCTACTGCAGCATACGAAGGTTGCACGGCACAACCTCAACTCCAAGCTCAGTCAACATGCGCTGGATCAAGAAGTACTATCCTTGACTTCTCTTATTTCATACGTTTTATGATAACGTTGCTTAATGTCTCATGTGGCTATGATATTCGCAATCTCCTTTCCCATATGAGAGGATTGTAATCCTATCTCTCCCATATGAGAATGCTATAATAAAAGAATTCTCCCAAATGAGAAGCTCATATTTCTAGCTGTTTATATCGCTCTATTTAATTTGTTATTGCTGTTAACAATGATTTATTCGCTGCAATATCAGCAAATACAAATACGATCTTAATTGATCATCAAAGCCTATCTCTTACGATAGCAAATGCGATCTTAATTGATCATCAAAGCCTATCTCTCACGATAGCAGCAAACGCAAACGTGATCCTAATCGATCATCAAAGCCTATCTCTCGCGATAGCAGCAAATACAAGCGCGATCTTAATTGATCATCAAAGCCTATCTCTTACGATAGCAGCAAATACAAGCGCGATCTTAATCGATCATCAAAGCCTATCTCTTACGATAGCAGCAAACGCAAACGTGATCCTAATCGATCATCAAAGCCTATCTCTCACGATAGCAGCAAACGCAAACGTGATCCTAATCGATCATCAAAGCCTATCTCTTACGATAGCAGCAAACGCAAACGTGATCCTAATCGATCATCAAAGCCTATCTCTTACGATAGCAGCAAACGCAAACGCGATCTTAATTGATCATCAAAGCCTATCTCTTACGATAGCAAACGCGATCTTAATTGATCATCTAAAGCCCATCCCTTACGATGGCAGCCAATGCAAATGCGATCTTAAGTGATCATCTAAAGCCTATCTCTCACGATAGCAGTCAACATAAATACGATCTTAATTGATCATCTAAAGCCCATCCCTTACGATGGCAGCCAATGCAAATGCGATCTTAAGTGATCATCCAAAGCCTATCTCTCACGATAGCAGTCAACATAAATACGATCTTAATTGATCATCTAAAGCCCATCCCTTACGATGGCAGCCAATGCAAATGCGATCTTAAGTGATCATCCAAAGCCTATCTCCTACGATAGCAGCAAAAATACAAAAACGATCTCAATCGATTATCAAAATCCTATCTCTCACGATAGCGGTTTACGCAAGTGCGATCTTATATGATCTTTTTAAGCCGATCTCAATCGATCATCAAAATCCTATCTCTCACGATAGCGGTTTACACAAATGCGATCTTATATGATCTTCTCAAGCCTATCTGTTACGATAGCAATTTATACGCAAAGTGATTTTAGTTGATCACCCAAGCCCGTCTGTTACGATGGCAACGTAACTGCAGAACCATCTTGCTAGACCTTCTAAAGGTCTATCTGCTGCGATAGCAATTCATGCGAGAAACTATCTCAAGCAATTCTCTAATAAAGCCTATCTTCTATGATAGCAATTCGCACCGCTCAATGATCTTAATTGATCTGTTAAAAAACTATCTGTTCCGATAGCAAAGTTGTGAACGTGATCTCATACGATTTACAACGACCACCTGCAAGCCCATCCGTCAAGATGGCACAGCTGCGAAATTACGATCTCGAATGATCTGCGCATTGACGTCGCATATGTGAAATCATTACATGGCATTATGCAAGGCAAAACAAGCCGAAACGCATGCGAAATTGTATTTTCTTGCAAAGAGAGCAGATAATACAAAAGCTATATATTATTATGAGTCAAATGACTTACAATTTATCTGTCTAGATAACAGCTTACAAGCGAAAAGCTCGAATCTAACTACAGCAGCCAACATGGCTTACAATGCATTCGAAAAGTAACTTACAAGCACGAAGTTACACATCGCGGGAATCCTAACTGAAGAGGGATGAGCCCAACGGTCCTAACATCGGCTGTGCAATACGCAGATCTGCGGCCAAAGATCTGTAGCAAGTAGGATGCATCTGCGAAGAGATCAACTCGCCATTCGCTACATCCCTAGCAGCAAGATCTGGGTGAATCTACGTCCAAAGATCTTAGGATCTGACGAGACCCCTGTCTGATCAAGATATGTACCAGAGGAACCACCTGTTCCGGCGTATGCAGTCGTGCAAAACAGGGGAAGCCGTCATTCCTCTGGTACTGGGTTCCTTGTCCTGATAGACAAGGGCATTGGCGAGCCTCCTGAGTTCAAGAACGAAGAGGCAAGAAACCCTCCTCCAGGGATGCTGGAGGAGAATTCCGCCGTTCATTACGAGACGGTAGCACAGTCACTTCGGCGCTGCACCTCGCCACGAGGCGGCCGGAAACATGACCTGCACACATAATACACGAAGAAATTTCTTCGAATACACATGAGGTATTATCTGCATCCTCTTTATGATGGTTATAAACAGCAATAAGCCTCATAAAGTGGATCTTGGAAACTATTTCTATAGCACAAAGCGCAAACTCAGGATTCAAAACTTGAAGTTGCCATGAATCAACGAAAAACAAGCGTTGAAGCCAGCAGTCGTAAGGACTCACGGCAAAGCACATGTTTGGGATGAAGAACCCAAATGGCAAAGACAGGGTTTATATAGACCCTGTGGAGACTCTTCGGTTGCCTAAGATGAGTCAGCAAAATTCAAAAAGAGGGTAAGTTCAATCACTTACGCCTTGAAAAGCGGTAACAATCAATTACCCTACTAAAGGCTACGACGATTCAGTTGCGTATCCTAATAAATGACGGATAGTCATGATTCGGATGGACTTCCCAACGGAAGCGTGCTTATCTGCCGAGAAATTAGTGCGAAAATCAAGCAGAAAATCAATTGCTGATGTCATAATTGGATATGCACAGAAATGTCCAATCAAATCCCGAAAAGGGCAAAACGGGCAAACTCATTGTTTGTTGTTAAAAAAGGGGGAGGAACCCTAGCAATATTACATTAATGTTTCAAAACATTACATTAATGTTTCAGCTATTTTTCTGTTTTCTTTTCAAAATCTGAAAAGTCAAAACAAATTCTTGATCAAGGAGTCTTGGGGCTCGAACTGCTCGCTCAGCTTCTCCACTTGTTTCACTTCTTGCTTCAGTTGCTCGCACTTGGCATTCATTTCATGATACAGCTTCAAAGCTTCATCAACCTTTTGCTTTTGCTGCTCCACCTTCTGCATCTCAGCTGCGAGATTCTGGTGACCGAGATTCAAAGTTACAGCTGCGCGAATCAGTGTAACTCTGTCCTTGAGGAATTTGAAACCAAGTCTGCCTTGGACTTTGAACAGGAGATTTTGGCACATGCCACACAGCAATTCAGCACTCTGGGCCGAAATGGTCGCAGGTGTAGCCGCAGACAGCTGCTCCAGTATCCAGATGGCTTCAGTAAGGAATAGCCTCCTGTCAAAAGGTCCGATCTCCAGAGATCTCACAAACGATCGGGGGTATCTGAGACGCATTCGAACCACCCAGTCTACATCGGTTTGCTTCAAACCTGAGACATCAAAAATGGTTATAATGTCAGAACTCGCAAGCAAATAATGCGACGTGCGAACGGTAAATCTTTACTTACCAGTGCCTTCCAGAATTTCATGAAGAGAAGGGATGCGGGCCACTGGGTTGTTCGAAGACTGCCCTCGCTCCATAGCTCTCCTATCAGCTGCGAGCTCCAACCTCTCATAGTCAGGAGGAAGAGTGTAGGCCGCACCAGCTGCGACTACATTCCCAACCTGCGAGCCCCAAATGCTCCACGCAGGAATAGGTGCTTCTGGCTCAGTCATCGCCGGAGGCGAAGGGACAGCCGAAGTCGCTGGGCGGAGGACACTCCCAGATGCGAAAATGTTAGTATCACTTGTCCTTTCTTCCTCACCACCGGTACGGACACCTTCGTCCATCGGCACAGCATCAGCTTCGACATCATCGGAGAGTTCGATGACATCCTCGAGATGCTCACTTGCGTGTCCAGCAGCTGCGACGGGCTTCTCGGTATGGGAGCTCGAAATTGGAACATGGGATGCAGAAGGCTGACTTCTCTGCTCCAGCTCAGGTTCCTCAGCATGACCTGCGATACCAAATGGGATAAAGTGAGGTAACTTGTGTTATAAGTTATTTCGCTATCTTTACTAAAGCTAAGAATAAGCACCTCCACGCGAAGGTGGGATTGAGGTATCCTCATCGTACACTAGGGACGTGGAACCGTGCCCTATCAGTGTATCCTCACTAAGCAAATCTTTAAGAGAAGCGTGACCTGGGATGCGAGTAAACCAGTCATGATTTTGCCTCAAGTGGCTACAGCCTAGTATGCGCATATCACTCAAAATAATTACCTGAGGGTTCTCCGCATTTGCTTACCAACCAACGGCGAATGTCAGGCTTTGACACACCATGCTTTAACGCACCCACAATTACATCTCTATAAGTAACTGCGAGATTGAAGATCTCACCTTTATCGCCACCTGCGATCTCTGCGAATTCCGCTTGGACTTGCTCTAGCTCTGCTGCATCCTCTCCAGGAACCTCATCTTCCTCCTCCACATGAGGAGCCACTTCTTCGGGAAGCTCTTCTTCCTCGCCAACTGGGCGCACTAAGTTGTCAACATGCTGCTCCTCGAGGCTCCGCTGTTTCACACGCTCGAGCTCCTCTTCCTCTCGCTGCCTTCTTCTTTCAGCAGCCTCCGCGGCTGTCTTCCGGGATTCAGCAAGAACATCCTCGCTTATAGGATCATCTGAAATGCCAAAATGGGCATCTCTCTTTTGCCTCTTGGCCACAAGGCCACCGACGGCTTCATCATCATCATCTGCGAATACATATTTGGTTCAAAGAAAAGAACTACAAAGAAGTCAAGATAAAGGGCAAGGAGATGCGACGGAAGTACCTCCTGATTCTTCCTCGCACATCACAACTGTTGCTTCTTCTTCATCACTTGCCTGGGGCTCCTGTCTCTCTTCCTCCTCTTGGTTGAATGGAACGAAAGTCTCAACTGCGAGATCTTTTCGCACTTTGCTGGGCATACGACCCTTGCCTTTGTCCTTGATGGAAAGGGACCTCACTGGGGGAGAAGTTGGAGCACTCCTAGGGGAAGAAATCGTAATTTCCTTTTGCCTAGGTCTCTTCACTCTCGGCGCCGCAGTCACTGGAGGGGACGGGTCATCTCTAGGAGGAGACGGAGCCGGAGGGTTGTCTATCAGCGAGTCAGCAAAAGTGTTCATGACTCCGCGAACTTTTGTTTCGACCTCGGCATCCATCCTCCATGCTAGCCGGTACGACTCCCCCTTCCTTCTAGTGGCAACAATGGTGTCCACCAGCGATTTGGAGCGATCACCAGCTGCGAACCTCCGCACATGACACTGAACAATACAGAACGAAAAGCATCAGCGCAAGGAAATCAAAAAGCTTAAAGCACATAAGGAAATTGCTTACCTCAGCAAACGCCTTGCTATATTTGATGACCTGCGCGTCACCCTTCTTGATTGCGTCGACTTGCTCCTTCAGAATGAAATCGGGGCACAAATGATTCTCGCGGTCCCACAGCGAGTAGCAACCATACTCAGACTCGCTCAAACTGCAATTGGGGGGAAACGGAAAAGAGTTTCTCTTGATCAAGGGGGCCTTTCCTGGCTGCGCCGCCGCCTCCGTCTCAATCCTCGTTTGCTGGGCAACCCAGTATGCGATCCAGTTCTGGGAACAACCACCCTTGCGAGTTCCCGCAGGCTGCTCAAAGGGAAGATTGCTCATGAGGACCGTCTTGCACTCCTTTGTCAGCAAACGCTTGTAGCACCCTATGATAATAGACTGGGGCCAGATCGATGGGGCCACTGCATCAAAACCAAACTGAGGAGAGACCCGAGTGGGGTCAACATCCACTGTAAGCCTTTCGTATCTTGGCGCGAGCTCACGAATATGCTCTGCAAGGGCAGGAAGGGAACCTCGCAGACACCAACAAAAGAACTCACGATAGCGCTCGTGGAAATGCGGTCCCTTTTCAAAGAGAAGGTCTTCTGACAAGACCATACCTTTGGAAGGGTATAGCTTTGGAAACCACCGCACATTCTCAACACGTGTGGCATAGGGCCTGGCAGTAAACTCCTTTCGTTTGTCGCATATCAAACTCCAAGTACACTTGGTGTTGCTTGCTCCAAACCATATCGCAGCCCTTCCGCTGTTGCGCGCTTCTGTCTCGCCTGGGGGACACCACTTATCAAGTGGGAGGGGAGTTGGAGCATAAGACGGCCAGCGCTCGAAAACCCACATTGTCAAAAAGCTGATATTGACAAAGGTCAGAACATCGAGGCGGCCACGCGATTCCCTCATCGCCAGAACCAGCTGATCCAGCCTGTAATATAGCGTCCCCAGGACCAAGGGTCCGAGTGCGACTCTCTGGCCAAGAGCGAGCCTCACGGCAAGTGGCAGCACATGGTAGAAGACCCCGTCATGGGGGTGACCATCAATCAGATACCTCAACAGCCAAGCACAGAGAAAGGCGCAAAGGGTTAAATGATAACCCTTGCCCTCTAAGTAATTCTCGGCCTCCGGGTTCTCACTCTGAAGCTTCTTAGTAATGCTGCTGTTCGCATAGTCTCGGAAGAAGTACTGCAACCACTTGTTCCAGGTATTCTTCGCAGACGTATCCACCAGCTGCCAGTTCGGAAGAGGCTTTGTAGTGGTCCACCGAGTGGAGATTTTCTTTACCTCTGCTAGGCACTCCTCCATCTGCGCGTACAAGGCCATTTCAGCAGATGTCCTCAGGTGACTCAAGGGGTCCACCTCACCCATGGGGGAAAGCTCATACAGCATCTGAACGTCCTCGAGCGTGGGGGCAGCCTCGAACTCCGCAAAATGAAACGTGTGAGTCGCGGGCGAGTAACGGGACAGAAGGTCTAGAAGCATGGACTGATCCAACTTCACGGCAGCACCCTTCATAGCGCGGATAGCAAAGAAAATGCCGGCTTTATCAAGAGTCTCGGCGTGATGATTCAACACGTGGTCGATCCACTCATCCATATAGTCCAATTTCTGGACGAACGCTTGAGTAGAAATCGCAGTATACGGGAAGTGCCCGTTCTCGATCCCCAATCGGACTACATCCTCGGAACCAACCCACTCGAGCAGGGCTGAGCTAACTGGGCGAGTCAACGTCAGCAATTGCTCAACAGGAACAGGATCAGGCATCCTCTTCGCCTTCACCCTCGCATGATAAAAATCCTTCCCACCCAGAAAGGGGGCTTTACGCCACAGAGCCTGCGGAAGCTCCGGCATCTCTTCGTCTTCCTTGACGGGTCTGGTTACTCTTGTCTTGGCCATTCCTGCGAAAGGGCAAGAAAAAGGGGGGAGAAATACCACACCACACTTCAGTTTGAATTTTGGAATTTGAGATCTATGCAAACCAAAGCAAACAGTTCCGGTGCCGATTTCAGAAATTGGGGAGTTGATATTGTTGAAAGATTAAAACGAAGCGGGTTCAAAGATCAAAAGCCTCTTCACAAATTTCATGGATTTACAGATTCAACGCGATTCAAGGCAAACACTGGTATTTTAAATCAAAAGTAAACGAGGCCAACCTTGTTTCCTTGAAGCTTGCTTGGATATACACAATTGGAGAATACGATTTGCAGTTCTGAACTGGTGATTGATTATCTGGATCTGCTCTCGAAGATCTCCGGGTACCATTCACTTTAAGAGAAAGAAGTGATGCTTTGCAATAATGGGATACAAGGTATTTATCCAGAAGAATGAAGGGTTGCGTCGCTTCAGTAGTCGAATCGCAACCGTCACCGTCGTATCGCGCAATCACAGGACGGGCTGACGTCACGCCTAAAACCCTAAAGGTCAGACGGAACGACTCTAGGGGTTTTAGGTCATAATGACACGCACGGGGACTGAACCTACCCGTATTTGAATCTGTGCGTGGCGACGACGCGCATGTTGGTTTCCGCGCATGGAAGCCTATACAGCTATGAGCCTTCACGCGCAGAAAGGGGGCTAATGTAGATACTGCTTTATGACATGGCAGATCTAGGCCACGTGGCAACCATCCAGCACACCATATTGTGCTCCACACACACAGGATCACCAGCCGAGCTGATCCATGTGGGGGCTGCGAGACAGAGCCCTCGCATACCACTGCACGGGACTTGTAGGGACTTTGTGGTTTGGAGGCTAGAGTAAGCCCTGTCGCGTGCGAGCCAAGCCCGCGCGCGACCTTTAGTAACTGTTTTGAGAGATTTATGGCACGAGCTCCATAAACCCGGTCAATCCGGTCAAACCCGGTCAACCTCGTAACGGTTCCGGTACTCGCGCACCACGTGCTCTAACGGTTCCTATATACTCGGACGAACGTGCCGTTATGGTTAAGCTAATTAAGCCGCCATTAATGGGCGCATTAACCACACTACAACGGTCATGTTCTCCAGTATATATATATCGTTAACCTTTCCATACAAAGGGGAGACACACTGCCATACGCGGAAGCTCTGCCAAACCTCTGTCTCTCTCTCAGACATTGCTACTGACTTACTCTCTCCCTACACACACCCCTATTCTTCCTGTGCGATCCCTGATCCACTACGTACGGTGTACACGGAGGTCTCCCTGCCGGAATCTCTTGTGCACAGACGACTATCTTTGAGAGTGTGGGATCGTGTCCCAACTCACTCCACCCGGAACGCCACAATGGAATGGCGTGTCTGAGAGGAGGAATCGAACCCTATTGGATATGGTTCGATCTATGATGTGTCATACCAATCTTCCATTATCATTTTTGGGCCATTCTCTATTAAGTGCAGCTTTCACCATTAACTGTGTTCCATCTAAATCAGTTATGAAGACACCACATGAGATGTGGAGTGGGAGGCGTCCCACACTGTCGTTCATGAGGGTTTGGGGCTGCGATGTCTATGTAAAACGTTTACAATCAGACAAGCTAGGGCCAAAGTCGGAAACGTTCACCAGTTTCTATGACCAAATCCATCCGAATCCTACTTGCGATTGCAGCATACTATAACTATGAGATTTGGCAGATGGATGTCAAAACAGCATTCCTTTATGGGAATCTCCTCGAGGACGTGTATATGATACAGCCGGAGGGTTTTGAGGATCCAAAGGAAGCCAACAAAGTCTGTAAGCTGCAACGATCCATTTACGGATTGAAGCAAGCTTCTAGGAGTTGGAATCGACGTTTTGATGAAGTAGTCAAAGAGTTTAGCTTCATCAGAAACGAAGATGAATCTTGTGTCTACAAGAAGGTTAGTGGGAGTTCTGTAGCTTTTCTGGTCTTGTGCGTGGATGACATACTACTCATTGGAAACGAAGTTCCCATGCTGCAATCTGTTAAAGATTGCTAGGGAAGTGTTTTTCAATGAATGACTTAGGGGAAGCAGCATATATACTCGGTATAAAGATATATAGAGATAGATCTAAGAGACTGCTAGGCCTAAGTCAGAGTACATATATTGACAAGGTGTTGAAATGGTTCCGCATGCAAGATTCCAAGAAGGATTCTTGCCCATGTCACATGGAATCACTCTTTCGAAGAGTGGTTGTCCTTCCAATGAGATTGAGAAGGAACGCATGAGTAGAATTTCCTATGCCTCGTTATGTACTAGACCAGATATGTACGCCATGTTATGTACTAGACCAGATATGTCATATGCCGTGAGTGTGACAAGCAGATACCAATCCAATCCGGGTGAGAGTCACTGGGTTGCAGTCAAGAACGTCCTAAAGTACTTGAGAAGAACTAAGGATGCTTTCTTAATATTTGGAGGTGAGGAAGAGTTGCGTGTAAGGGGTTACACTGATGCAAGCTTCCAAACCGACAGAGATGACTTTAGATCACAGTCAGGATATGTTTTATGCCTGAATGGAGCAGCGGTGAGCTGGAAGAGTTCCAAGCAAGAGACGGTGGCTGATTCTACAACAGAGGCTGAGTACATTGCTGCACATGGCGCAGCAAAGGAAGTTGTTTGGATCAGAAAGTTTGTTTATGAACTTGGTGTGGTTCCTAGCATTGCAGATCCAGTTGAGTTGTACTGTGACAACACTGGGGCGATCGTGCAATCAAAGGAACCCAGGTCACACCAGAAATCCAAGCACGTGCTCAGGAAGTTCCATCTGATTCCAGATATTATCGATAGAGGAGACGTTCGGATATGCAAGATTCCTACATATGAGAATCTGTCAGATCCACTTACAAAGCCGCTTGTGCAGTGGAAGCATGATGGGCACACTAGGAGCATGGGCATACGAGATGCATCAGATTGGCTCTAGTGCAAGTGGGAGACTGTTGGAATAGATGCCCTAGAGGCAATCTAGTTTCGTATAAATTTATTTTGGCTAGAAAATTCATTATATTATTTATTGGATATTTAATATAATGAAGTCCTTAGATTTACAATTGTGTTGTTTATCTTAAATATCCCTAGTCCAGTATAATGATTAATGGGACAATCATCTATAGACTAGTATGGGGTTGGATTAATATGGAGATATCTTGATCCAACACATGGGTTTGCATTAAGGGTATTGGCGAAATGGATTGACCCATCTCCGAGAAGGCTACATACGAGTTATGTTAAGTCACGAGTGCTTCTCGTGGTGCAATGGTATTGTCATCCTTAGACTTGAAGTCGCTAGATATTCTAGATGTGGATTACTGTGATTTTTGTAGCGTTAAACCCTACACCGTAACTGGGTAGTTATAAAGGCGTGTACCGGATACAATAAGAAGCAAGCTTAGAGATCGTAGTGGATGTGGATATAATTTGTCCCTCCCACATAACGGGAGCAAATATCCTAGGCCATTCGAGGGATAGTGCTTATAGAATGTCTGGCCAGATCCAAATAAATCAATATGGGATATTGATGTTATTTGCACGAATAAGACTAATCCCATGGATCGAGAAACTATGGATCGGATATACGAGTGTGACTTGTATGTCTCGTTTCCAATACGGATACAGAGACAAAGGGATGAGACAATTACTTGTACAAGGTTTGTCGGATGACTATTATATTAGTTGGCTAGAATTGATGTTTTGCTAGAAACCGCTTCATATTAGCAAATTGTTACTACCAACTAGATAGAACCTATGGGTTACACGCTATATAGATTTGAACTAGATTTGGGGATTAATTAATAGAATTAATTAATTAGAATGATCACTTTGTAACACCTTGCAAACTAAGTAGGACTAATTTGCAAGGAAAGGACTAAACCGAATTCTAGTAGGACTAGAATGGGTCCTTTAGGTAGTTTTCAAGAATTTTTTGGACTATATAAATGATGCTCCTTCCTTCCTTCCCATACTTATGAGCCATTAGTTCATAACTTGAGTGGGAGAGAACAAAAAGAAGAGAGCAAGCAAACAAAGAGGGACCTGTCGCCCCCCTTGCGACAGGAGAAACCCTAAGGTGTGTAACTTTATTTCTTCCCTTACCATCGTTAGGTCTCTTGACTTGTGATCCTTGGAGGGTATTGCATGGATTATATATATTTTTTTATCCGCTGTGCATCCATGTTCAAAACCCTACAATTAGGTCCACCTAGGCTAGGTCAATTGGTCAAGTCAAATGGCCAATAGTTGATGGGTCTTGGTCAATTGACCAATAGGGAGTCTAGGGAAATTTTTTTATTTGGTGTTTTGGGTGCACATCTAGGTAGGTAAAATATATTTTGTGCTTTGGTAGTATTATAGATAGTTGGAAATTTTATTATACTCTTATAGCACAAAATATATGGTTTTAAATTTTTAGCTAGTTATATTATTTAGGTTAGTATTAGTTAAGCTAAATATAAAATTAACTTATAATATGGAAAATAAAAATTTATACACGAGTCTACCACTTAAATCACGAATTTGAAAATTAACCAGTTATTTTCTAGTGACTCATGACTGAACTATATGTGTTAAATTACAGTTTTACCCCTAGTATGCAAACGGGGTATTACAGAGAGTGCAAAGATTTGGTTTTATATCGAGTAAACCTCGGAAAGTGGTCTAATTTGAGCTATGAAGTTGCTATCGTTGTGAAGAGAGACATCACAGGAGACGCACGTGAGCAAGCTTGGAGCAATGGAGAGCGTTCTTGCAGCAGAGATTCATAACGGAGCTGAGGAGATCATAGTTTGATTAATTTTTCTCCACTTCATCTTATCTATCATGAAAAACTTTTATGCTATTAAGATTTGAGTAGATAAACCTCTTTGCCTAGGTTCCATGAAGTACCTAGGGCACAACTTCACTTTTTACGGATTATTTCTTTGTTAAACTTTATGATCTAGTTAGATCATAATCTGGCATGCTGTTTTAGCCTATTTTCTTTTGTCCGAGCTTCATACTATGCTTGACACCCGGAATAAGACATGAGATTTAATCTTTACTTGAGAAGAACCGAGCGGTGACTCGATAGGAGTAGCCAATACGTTGTATCGGTTACGATTATAACCGAATATGAACCATAAGACCGAGAGGCGCGGTAAATCGTTAGGTTGTTACACTAACTAGAACGGATTTTAGATGGCGTAGGACCGAGAGATAGGGTGTGGATTGAAACGTAACAGTGTGAATCACTGAGAAGGATTCATACTAGCTAATTAGTGTGACATATATATAAAACATACTTGTTAGGAAGAATACCCAAAATTGTTTAAGCCGTGGAGGATTCATTAGAAACCTAGTCTCCCATCACGATTGTTTCACAACTATCAATTACAATCAAATAGTACATTTTTAAAAACTTTCACGTTGCTTCTTTGGGGGCAACAATTAAACCAATCATCCCAACCATTACTCCTCGTAGTTACGTTAAATACTTTAGATTGTTTCTTAGTTAATTAATTACGACTTGTCCTCGTGGGATCATAACTCGGGTTGATATTATTCATCCAATGTTACTTGTTCAGTGCACATGGTAGAGTTAATGATTCGCACACCAACAACATTCAAGAAGAAAACAAAAAATTAACAAGTCTCCTGAACTACATTCCTTATTGCCAATTGGTTTTGAGATGGAACCCCATGCATTCTTAGAATCGGATCTTGAGGATCTTGAAGGTGGATCGGAACATAGCATCAAGGAGCTTTTCTTCTACTAGAACGCACAATACCTCCCAAAATATGGGTTCTGATTCTTCTGAACTCTCAAGCAACTTTTTACAATTTATTCAATATATAGTTGAATTAAATACAAACAGAGCCTTCTATGCGGGGAAAGAGATCATATGTGATACAAAATGACCATACATCTTTTAAGATAGATTTATTCAAAATTACAAAATAAGTATTCCAAAATTGGTATGCTAAAGGAAATAACAACTTAATTAAAAATGGGTGATCCATAGAGTTCACCAATATAAAGACTCGGACATACTATGTCAAGGATTGCAGAAATAACAGAATCAGGGGCTTGCAGTGATTGATTTCTCAATCAATTTATTTGTTATTCTTCAGTCTAAACTATATGCCCGTTTCTAGCCCTGATTAACCTTTGGGCAGTCTTCGTTGCCAACTAGAAAAAATATTTTATAACCTAGTTCAAAATCACCAGGGTAGTCAGAAACTAAATAGTACATCCCAGGTTCTTTCAAATAAATGACAGTTACTCCATACTCATTTTGGCCGAGTACAGAAATAGGGTTATCCACCTTGCCAGCATTGTAGTCACACTCACTGATTCGGACCATTCTGTGCACACCGGTTTCTATAAACTCTGTAGAAAGTTAAAAACCGATATTAACTATGCAGTTATGATTAGCTATGCATTGCATGAATTGTTCACAACCATTATCGCTTGTGCAAAATGAGTTGCTAGAACAGACTAGCGAGTTATATTTAGAAGCAATTACATACCCATGCTAGAATACTGAGGGAATGGTGGTGTCCCTTCATTCCAAGCGTTGAAAGCGGCACAATTACTCGGGGACCAAGGAAATGAGACAAGTGGGTCGTCTTGAGCGTTGATTGTTTGGATAGAAAGAGTCAGAACTAGTACTGCTACAAATATGACAAGGGCAGTCACGTTTGGAATGTACGAAGAAGACTTCGCCATTTTAGATAAAGAGATCCAGTACAACGAGACAAAAGAGAAATAGCTGTTTGTTAAAGTGATGGTAAAGAACGGAAGAAAGAAACCCTTTTTGTAGCCAAATTAAGCTGGGAGGCATGATTAGCAACTTCTGGTTACCCGACATCATACCCAATGTAGTATTAATGTTGATTTATTAGCTTAAGTAATTGTTTAACTAATAAAGGAAAAAGGTACACCTTTACTCCTTTATGAAGTTACTTAATTACAACGTTGATTACTGGGTGCAGGCACAAGTTTCTGTTGGACATCTTTTAATCTGATCACATGGATGTGCTAGACCGTTTCACTTGCATTAGGAGAAGATTTCGTCATAATCGAGAAAACGATAAATCTACGGATCACAAAGCATATTATCGCTCTCTTGATCCACTGTGTGAGAAATTTTTTAGTACTCCAAAAGAGCACTATGTGGTGCTCTACAACCAATGACAGTGCTCCACTTATACAAACTGTCTAAACCCTAAACTTAATCTCATCCATTAAAAATTATAGACTTCAAATGATAATGATTTATGCAATAAAACATGCCAAAAGGGATATCTTTGAATTTCACATTTACAGTAATTCTAGAGGATATGATAGTCATTGAGATTGATATCATCCAGAAGTCTTAATGGTTAAAACGAAATTCTGGTATGGATTGTGCTGCACAAAATATGAACACGGCTATATGAGCCAGTATTACATAGTGCTCTCAACTATATGTAGAATACGAGATCATGGAGTTACAAATTTAAATGGAAAGAACAATCACAGTATGTCAATGTATTCTAATGAGAGCAAAGCCACAGGGAATCATTATAACAAAAAAATCTTTTCCATATGGAAAAATGTATCCAAGAGTAATGATATTCTACTTCATCCGTCTGGTCTCTGTTCACCATTTTTTTTTTTTGAAAAACAACTTTTATAACAACTTGGGCAAGATTTAAGTCTGCCAAATATTTATTACACATAAAGTCAGGGCATTTTATACACCAAGTTTGTACATTTGGTGTGCCCAACATACTACAACAAAGCCTATCAGCTAATTTATTTCCTTGTCTCGAAACCCACAAAAAATTCATTACTTTTCTGGATAGCAAGACTTTGGAAATGTATTTGAAGAGGTGGAACTCCTCAGATCCAGATGGAGAGTTCCAGAAAGTAGGCGACCCATTCGCCTTCTTCATCAGGCGATTGATTGACCAAGCCAATCTTTGAGAATCCGTTTCTAGCATGACGGAAGAGATGAACCCAAATCTCTCCAGCAGTTGCAATCCCGTTTTCATCGCTTCTGCTTCGAGTATAGTGGAGCTTGAGTTGTATGCAATTGGGAACACCCATGCTCTGATAAATCGACCCTCGTGGTTTCTGAGAACAGCCGCACCCGATGCCAATCCCATCGAAGAACACATCGCCGCATCGAAGTTGCATTTCAGTAGTCCAGGAGATGGAGCTTTCCAATTCCGATCCAGTTGACCTGCATCTGCACTGAGAGAAGATCCACAAGTGTAAGTCGATTCCAGAAACTCTAGATTATTAGATATTGCTCTGTTTATGGTACTTGTTATAGAATAAGGAATTGAATCAAAAAAAAATTTGTTCCGAGTATTCCAAATTTCCCAGGTACCAAAAGCAAAAAGATCTCTATGTTTTTTTGAAAGATTCTGAAGGATATCAATGTAGCAGATCTGGAAAGGTAAATTTTTTGGACAAATTTTGAAGGGCCAGATTTGGGAACTCCACATTTTTTGGTCCAGTGGCATTGGAAAAAAAGATGATAAACATCTTCAGGAGTACAATTGCAGAAAATACATTGCTGAGGTACTTGTAGCCCTTTCTTTGAAAGATTTTTTCTGGTAGGAATGAGATTATTCAGTAGACGCCAAAGAAAAATTTTAACTTTGTTGGGGACATTTAAAGACCAGATTAAGTTGTTCCCCTCAGCATTGTTCGCACTTGTATTAGAAATGTTAGACATAAGAGAATGATTGTTTAAATTGTGAGCCACTTGATAATCAGTTTTGACAGTGTATAACCCATCATGCGTCTGAGTCCAAACCAAATAATCACCAACCTGTGAATTGTTCCTTGGAAGATTGAGAATGGCATCAACTTCATCCACTGTAAAATTATTAGCAACAACAGTTTTATTCCAATTTCCATCAGGTAATAAAAGGTCACTAACCTTACAATTTTCACCTAGAGTTTGTGGACTGAGGGAAGATCTACCATACCCTATAGGAATCCATCTAGTCTTATAGACAAAAGCATTTCTACCATTTCCAATTCCTTGACGAAAACCTTTAAAAACAATGTCTCTAGCATAAGTCAGACCCTTCCAAACAGTGGAAGCATTATTAGCAGGATAGGCTGCAATAACATTTGATTGATGAAAATATTTGCCTCTTAAAACTTTGGTAATCAAAGAATTTGGATTTTCCCAAATACGCCAAACTTGTTTCGCCAAAAGAGAGAGATTAAAATCATGCAAATTTCTAAAACCCATACCACCATTTTTCTTAGGAATACACATTTTATTCCAATTTTTCCAAATAATACCCGTAGTATCTTTATTAGAAGTCCACCAAAAATTTGCCATGTTTTGTTGAATGTCCTCACAAAAAGTAGTTGGAAGTAAATACATGGACATGACATAGGTAGGAATGGCTTGAACCACAGATTTAAGTAAAACTTCCTTACCTCCAAAAGAAAGAAATTTGCTTTTCCAATCCTTAGTTTTGTTCCAAATCTTTTGTCTACGATTTGCATAATAAAGAGCACTATTTCTACCTAGAATAATCGGAAAACCCAAGTACTTTTCATGACTTGAAGAAATAGGAATTTGAAAGACTTGTGAAATTTGCATTTGAGTTTGGATTCGGCCCAAAAACCAAAGAAGATTTGTCTTTATTTATCATTTGGCCAGAAGCTTGACATTATTGAAAAAGGTTTGAATTAGGATTTATTGCATTTAAAACAGTGGCTCTACCAAATAAAATACAATCATCCGCAAAAAGAAGATGAGAAATGGAAGGACTGTGTCTACTAGCCTTAACCCCCTGAAAATAGTTATTGCGGGTAGATTGGTTAATCAAGTTAGATAAACCTTCAGTACAAAGCCCAAAGAGGTAGGGACTTAAAGGATCTCCTTGACTAAGGCCACGATTAGGGAAAAACATAGGGGTTCTATGACCATTAATTAAAATCTGAAATCTAACCGTGGACACACACGTCATAATTCTTTCAATTAAGCAATTAGGAAAGCCAATTTTTTTAAGAACAGAGAAAAGAAAACCCCACTCTATTCTATCATACGCCTTAGTCATGTCTAATTTCAAAGAAAAAGACCCAATTTGACCTTTTTGATTTTTCATGGTATGCAAAGTCTCTAAAGCAATAATAGCATTATCTGTTATTAATCTACTTTTAATGAAAATAGACTGGGACTCATCAATAACCTCAGGTAAAAAGATTCTCAGCCTATTAGCTATCGCTTTGGAGATAAGTTTATAAGAGACATTACATAAACTAATAGGACGATAGTCAGTAACAAACTTGGCAACTTTTTTCTTAGGAATTAAAGCAATGCAAGTTTCATTTAAATTTGTAATGTCACTACCATGATTTAAAAAATTTAAGCAAACATTAATAACATCATCACATTAATAACATTAATAATGTCACTACCCTGTTCACCATTGTTCCCATCACACACACACTTTCTTTTTTGAGAATTACATCATATAGTCGGGCTCGAACCCGAAACCTCATGCATGTGCTTCAAACGCTGTACTACTTAGCTACCCATCACGCATACATTGAAGTTGAATAACTCAATCGTTGACACATCAAGTTAATGTACATGCTCATTACTGGAGAAAGTTAAAGTTATTAGTTACATCAATAATACCCTCTTGTGGTTTTAAAAAATGCGAGGATTACTAAAATCTCTTTACATATTCAAATTGTCTTTGTATATAAACTACAAGTGAAAATCGTAAACGAGACCCCTGCGTGGTGTGGGTGGAGGCTCCTGCCAGGTGAAAGCTATGCATGGAAAACGCACTGAAACACTCACTATATATGTTTGACACTTCCCCTGCTGTATGCTGCATATTGCTCGCTCGAGACCCTGTGTGGTGTGGGTGGAGACTCCTGCCTGGTGGAGACCATGCATACAATTCACACACTGCACGCACAATATTATATATACACTGTATGCGCTCAGAAGTTATGGAAGTTTATCGGTATAGTTGAATTGAGATGAGGGCTCCCTGAGAGCTGAAAATTGCATTTGACGATGTCACTGTTGCACCTTCTTACGACAGTTGTCCATTGTTTTCTGTGTGAATCAGATTTAAGAATGTGAATTTTGTATATTGGGTGAACAGCTAGCTAACTGAATTTAGTTTAGCATACACCTTGTACTGCATAACATAATTCTTGTTTATACTTGTCAGAAAATTTATATGGTGTTTGTGAATGTCTTCAGGTTTTGTGAATCATAATCCAAACACGACGATTGCATGACCTTGTAGCTTGAAAGAACTCAAGGTTGCCTCCACCTCCTATGCACAATACACGTTCACATTGGAGCTTCCCTACTCACAACTACATACGTAGCAAGTGTAGATTATGCTAAGTTTGTACTTTTGGTTAGAATGATATATATTTTGTTAGGATTTTATGTCGTAGTTGATGTAAATGTACAAATTTTTGGTACACTGGGTTCGGTTGATATTAATAGAAATTTCATTTCTTTTCAAGAATTTAGTATTTATTTATAAAAAATATTATTTTATAGGCGACCACTTCTCGACGAACAATTAGTGAGCAAAATAGCTATATACGACGAGTAAAATTGTCATTTTAAGAAATAAAAACAAGTACTATGGTCGTCTTTTCACGAAAAATGGGAAAACAGCACAAAATTTACGAAATTAGATAATAAATAACGACAAAAATAGCAGTCGAGCAGATACCAAAGACGACGAGAATACTTGTCGGCATAAATTCAACGACGAGAATACTTGTTTGCAAGGAAGGGACTAATCCGAACTCAAGTAGGATTAGGAAGGGCCTTTAGGTAGTTGACAAGGAATTGTTGGACTATGTTAAGGATGATCCTAACTTCCTTCCCACTTAATGAACTAATGTTCGTAACGTAAGTTGAGTGGGAGAGAAAGTAAGAGAGAGAGCAAGACCACAAGGATGCCGACCGACCCCTTTGCGTCCGCCCGTCCCTGTCGGCCAAGAAGAGAGGCCGAAGCCCTCTCTTTGGTTCCCTGTTGTGTGTTTTCTTCTTCCTCTTCCTCTGGTCCATTTTCGCACAAAGGAGAAGGAAGATCTAGATCTCAACTCTAGGCGTGGATCAACCGTAGAGGACGTGACACCATTACCGTTACAAGTCATCACAGGAGACCTCTAAAGTGTGTTACTTATTTTTTTTTCCTTTACCATCATTATGATTCTCTTCCTCTAATCCTTGGAGGGTCTTGAATGGATAAATTCTTTCTTCTGCTGCGTATCCATGATCAAAAACCTACATTTACATCACATGAACAGATGAATATCAATCTTGTCTTCACCCCCGCATCTACAACAACGTAAAGGAACGCCCATACCTCTCCTTACAAATATAGTTGTTGTTGGGAGTGAGTTATGATAGGCATGCCAAACAATGAACATCGCACGTCGATGTATTGGTAAACTCCAAATCTTCGTCAACTTGCTTTCCTGCCGACTACTAGCTTGCGCTCTTTGACCCGCAGTAACAAAGTTCTTCCCGCGTCCACACATCTCGTTGTTCGGTAATCAGGATTGGAATTGCTTTAATGACGTCTGCGTCCACAACATTAAGGATCTTCTTCGACCCGGTTCATGTTCCACTGCTTAGTATGAGTATCGATCCAGGAAGCTACCAGGCACGGGCTGTCAACTGAAATTGGAGAGATGACCTAGAAGCTTGATGGCCTTGGTATCCATTGATCCCTTAATACATCCACTATTCGGCAGTCCTAAACACGGTAGACGACACCCCTAGAAAGGATTTTTCTTCCTTTTATAATTCCTCGCCATGTTTGTGGTGGGTTCTATCCCAAACTTGCATCCAAAAAATCAGCATTTGCAAACTAATTATGCTTCATTACCAGCACGTAATTATTGCGGTTCTGTTAGGATTCTCCATACTTATTTTTCTAGTAGAGCTAGGTTAAAGGAGTGAATGTCTCTAAAGCCCAATCCACCATCCCCTTTGGACATCTTTATTTTTTCCCAAGCTAACAAACATATTTCCCTATCATACTAATTGCGTTTCAATCAAAAATCCTGAATCATATTTTCAATTCAATCTTTTCAGTTAGGGATAAAGGCAATAAGAAGCAAGACATAATATAGTTGGGAATAGCTTGCAATACCATTTTCACGAGAATCTCCTTTCCTACCGAAGAGAGTGAAGGGAAAATTCAACGAGATTTTCTCTCGTGTGGAAAACATGTATAAACCACCATCCGTACTTATGAGTTATGATGGACTATTTATAGAGACTTATAACGAACCCTAATATTAGGAATACTCATAACTACACTAAAGTCCCTTGTATGAAAACTTCGCATATCAAGTCCCTCCGAACAAAATTTAGCGTGGCCTTCAATTAAGTCCTAATCATATAGTAATAACCATCAACTATAAAATACCAAACCTAGTCTCAATTTATATTCCACACTTGAGACTCGAAAACACTTGTGAATGACATGATCACGCTTATGTTGGACTACGTGTGGGACCTCTGGAGAAAATAAATGAATCGGCTCCCAACAATATATTTGAACTCATAATTCAACTCGAATAAAATTCAAAACTAATATTAATTATAGCTTATCCCACAATAAAACTATAATTGGACTCCGACATTTATTCTCATCATTATGTACGAGCTCCAGCTATGAATATTAGAAATGATAGCGTTCTAAGAGAACGATATGGACATAACTCCCCACGTTAAGATTATAGATACCCGTTAATGCCGATCTAATCTTACTGAAAATTTCGATCTCATCAATTTCTTATGTATTCCCTGATCTAAACCGCTCAACCCTTATCCGTTAAGTATGGTTACAATACCGGCTGGCCAGACTTTACATAACGAAACCTAGTGAGCTCCCAGGAGGGTATATCATTCTCATACGAGACGTGGAGTCCATGATTCGATTAGATTTCACCAAATCTTAACAAACATTATCCCATATACCAGGATTGTTGACTCGCATTTGAATCTTACTCAATATATCAAAATAATGATTAATCAAGATTTGTGTCCGCATAGACAATCATAGATTAAGAGTTTCCAAATACCAATAACAATGAAACATTATAGTATTTCTCTTCGGTCCGTCAGAGATAACAATATCTCATATGGCGGTCATGTTCAACATACATAAAGTATGCTGGTGTAACAAGTTGAAACTATATCGTTTCCTTGACCGAGATGTGTCACTATTTAGTATATTGTAGTATAATCAAGTTAAGTAGAGTATTATGTAGTTGATTCTTATCGAGTCAAGAGTCAAGGTTATTGAGTCGCATTGTTGTGTCATGTTTGTGTCGACTAGTCCTTGTTGATGCTATGGTGGATTAAACGAGTATGCAATTTTCTAGCTCGTTGGTGACTCGATTGATGTTTTTATTGTGATTTCGCTCGGGACGCGAAAAAGATAGTGTGGGGATATTTGATGACTCTCTATTAGTAATGTATATTTTCCTAGAATCCTACCATTTTGTGAAGTTTTGAGGAGAGGTTATTGTCAAATCAAGACATGTTTTGTGTGTATTTCATAATATGAGTTTCATAAGTATTATGTGACATCTGGGCGTTTTATGCATTGATTTGAGTGTTTTTGTTGGATATGATCGCATGGTTTGTGTTTTGTGTTGTCTATAATAGGGACCGGAATATCGAGGATTGAGATGGAGCATGGAACGAACTACGCAATTGAGGAAACTCGCAAAAAGAAGCGAAATGAGAGGAAGTAGACGAAGGAAAGAGGAAAATAAGAGTGTAAAATTCCAAGTAGTTCACACGAGCTACCCAACAGCTCGCACGTGCTACCCAGCTGCTCGCACGAGCTGCATAGGAAAGGAAGTAGCTTGCACGATTTACTAAGCAGCTCGCACAAGTTGTCTCAACTTCAGCAGCCGTAATTACAGAGTAAGAGTGAAAATATTTGGTTTTATATCGAGTAAACCTCGGTAACTCGTCTACATTGAGCTACGAGGTTGTAGATACATATGTATCTATCGTTGTGAAGAGAGACATCACAGAAGACGCACGTGAGCAAGCTTGGAGCAATGGAGAGCGTTCTTGCAGCAGAGGTTCATAACGGAGCTGAGGAGATCAGAGTTTGATTAATTTTTCTCCACTTTATCTTATCTATCATGAAAAACTTTTATACTATTAAGAATTTGAGTAGCTAAACCACTTTGCCTAGGTTCCATGAAGAACCTAGGGCACGACTTCACTTTTTACCTATTATTTCTTCGTTAAACTTTATGATCCAGTTAGATCATAATCTGGCATGCTATTTTAGTCTATTTTCTTTAGTCCGAGCTTCATACTATGCTTGATCACCCGGAATAAGACATGAGATTTAATCTTTACTCGAGAAGAACCGAGCGGTGACTCGGTAGGAGTAGCCAATACGTTGTATCGTTTATGATTAACTGAATATGCACCATAAGAGCGAGAGGCGCGGTAAATCGTTAGGTTGTTACACTAACTAGAACGAAGTTTAGATGCCGTAGGACCGAGAGATAGGGGGTGGACTGAAACGTAACAGTGTGAATCACTGAGAAGGATTCATACTAGCTCATTAGTGTGACATATATAAGAAACATACTTAGTGTTAGGAAGAATACCCAAAATTGTTAAGCCATGGAGGATTCATTAGAAACCTAGTCTCCCATCATGATTGTTTCACAACTATCAATTACAATTAAATAGTACATCTTTTTTTTAACTTTTACGTTGCTTCTTTGGGGGCAACAATTAAACCAATCATCCCAACCATTACTGCTCGTAGTTACGTTTAATACTTTAGATTAGTTCTTAGTAATTGATTACGACTTGTCCTCGTGGGATCATAACTCGGAGTTGATATTATTCATCCTATGTTACTTGATCAGTGCACATGGTAGAGTTAATGATGCGCACACCAACAACATTCAAGAAGAAAACAAAGAATTAACAAGTCTCCTGAACTACATTCCTCATTGCCAATTGCTTTTGAGGTGGAACCCTATGGATTCTTAGAATCGGATCTTGAGGATCTTGAAAGTGGATCGGAACTTAGCATCAAGGAGCTTTTCTTCTACTAGGACGCACAATACCTCCCAAAATATGGGTTCTGATTCTTCTGAACTCTCAAGCAAATTTTTACAATTTATTCAATATATAGTTGAGTTAAATACAAACAGAACCTTCTATGCGGGGAAGAGATCATATGTGATACAAAATGACCATACATCTTTTAAGATAGATTTATTCAAAATTACAAAATCAAAATTCTGACATTGGTATGCCAAAGGAAATAACAAGTTATTTAAAAATGGGTGATCCACAGGGTTCACCAATATAAAGACTCGGACATAGTATGTCAAGGATTGCAGAAATAACAGAATCAGGGGCTTGCAGTGATTGATTTCTCAATGAATTTATTTGTTATTCTTCAGTCTAAACTATATGCCCGTTTCTAGCCCTGATTAACCTTTGGGCAGTCTTCGTTGCCAACTAGAAAAAATATTTTATAACCTAGTTCAAAATCACCCGGGTAGTCAGAAACCAAATAGTACATCCCAGGTTCTTTCAAATAAATGACAGTTAATCCATACTCATTTTGGCCGAGTACAGAAATAGGGTTATCCACCTTGCCAGCATTGTAGTCACACTCACTGATTCGGACCATTCTGTGCACACCGGTTACCATAAACTCTGTTGAAAGTTATAAACCGATATTAACGATGCAGTTATGATAAGCTTTGCATTGCATGAATTGTATTTAGAAGCAATTACATACCCATGCTAGAATACTGAGGGAATGATGGTGTCCCTTCATTCCAAGCGTTGAAAGCGGCACAACTACTCGGGGACCAAGGAATTGAGACAAGTGGGTCGTCTTGAGCGTTTATTGTTTGGATAGAAAGAGTCAGAACTAGTACTGCTACAAGTATGACAAGGGCAGTCACGTTTGGATACGAAGAAGACTTCGCCATTTTATCTAAACAGATCCAGTACAACGAGACAAAAGAGAAATAGCTGTTTGTTAAAGCGATGGTAGAGAACGGAAGAAAGAAACCCTTTTTGTAGCCAAACTAAGCTGGGAAGCAAGATTAGCAACTTCTGGTGACTTGACATCATACCCGATGCAGTATTAATGTTCATTTATTAGGTTATGTAATTGTTTAACTAAGAAAGGAAAAGGGTAACACCGTTACTCCTTAATGAAGTTACTTAATTACAACGTCCACTACTAGGGTTCACACACCCGTTGCTGTTGGAAATTTTTTAATCTGATCTAATGTGGTATGTGCTATACCGTTCAACTTGCATTAGGAGAATATTTCATCACAATCGAGAATAGGATAAATCTACGGATCACAAAGCAGATTATTGCTCTCTGGATCCAATCTGCTAAACTTAATCTCGTCCATTAATAATAATAGACTTAAATAAAGGATAATGACATATACAACTAATTTTTACTCTTAAAAAGAGTGGACAAATCAAATTGATTCCTAAGATCGTTTATTATAGAAGTGACTCCCTAGAGATGTTTAATAGAAAATTGATTGATTCCTAAAATCGTTTATTACAAAAGTAACAGCCTAAAATTGTTTATTACAAAAGTGCACTGTTAAAAAGAGTAAAGACTTACATGCGTTTTTAAGAGTAGAGAAATTTAATTGACTCCTAAAGATAGTGCATTCCAGACAGATGGATCACCATCCACGTGGCAGTCATCCAGAAGACTTGATGGTACATCACTTCTGCACTATCATTGTATTTATGTTCGCATTTCGAGCTTATCTATATGGGGGTTGTGATACAGGGTCACCCTCGTGTATTAACCGCACGGGAGTTGTGGAGATCAAGTGGCTTAGAGGGTAGAGTAAGGCTCATCACGCGTGAGCCATGGCCATGCTCGCGCGCGACCCTTGTCAACTGCTTGAAAGATTTGATGATCATGTCCTGTATACGCGTTTGACCATTTGAACGGTTCGCTACATATACGGACGAATGTGTAACGTGCCCTATATGTACGGGCTAACGTGTCGTTACGAGATGAATATCTCGCCATCATGTATGGCACACATTAACCCCTCGTAACAGTTACCCTTAAGTCATATATATATAAGCATTGTCCTTTCTTAACAACTCTCGGTTTTTTGCTAATCATCACTGTCTCTCTCTCTCACGCAAGAGCAAGAGCTTACTCTTACCCTACTCACGACCCTCAATCTCTTTGTTCTTTGGAGTTTGTTCTTGTTCTTATTGTCTATTGCAGGTGTACGTTTGGATCTCCTTTGCAGGATCCTCCTGTACACATTTTGGTGAACCCGACGTGAAACCTCCCTTCAAGCTTTCAATATTTCTGCAACCATGTCTCACGAAGCCAACCCCCATGAAGGCAACCAGTCTCCCTCAAGGGAAGAAATCCTAAGAGAGGAGGCTTCACTAAGCAACGCCGCCCAGATGCAGACCGCTGCCGGGAACAACCAAACACTAGAGATGCTGTATGCCACGATTCAGAATCAGGCGAAGGCTATGCAGGCTCAATCTGCACAGATAGCCCAAATCATGGCCATTGTGGGAGGGGTTGCGCAGAATGCCACCCAGGGAGCTCTAGCCCCGCCGTTATCTCCACCAGAGGTACCTGCGGCACCGGTGGCGCATACGTCTGCCCTACCAAACCCAAAACCATCTCTTCCCAACGGGCCTGTACCCCAACAATCATGGCAGCCATCAGACTCCCCTCTCGCGTCCGGTTATCAACTATAACGCGCATCCGCTGTAAATCAACCATATCCGATGGTGCCCTCATATGGGACTGGAGTTCAAGCCAGTTACATGCCTCCACCCTATGACCCTAGCATGCCTTACATACCTGGGCTCGCTGCAACCCCATCATCGACTCAAGGACGGAGCGCACCAACCATCATGACGGCCCTGGAGCAGCGCTTGGACACTCTCATCACAAACCAGTGCTTTGCAGACACTGTTATTCCAAAGGTTGACAGCGGGCAACAATTCCCGCGCGATATATACCTGATGCCTAACCCGATGGGGTACAAGGCGCCAAAGTGGGAGAAGTTTGATGAGATCAATGGAAACGCGCAGGAGCATGTGATGCAGTTTTTTGACCTAATAAGACCGCACGTATTGACACAAGGATGCTAATGCGTGAATTTCCGAAGTCTTTGGGAACTGTTGCGCATAAATGGTACAGGACTTTAGAAGCTGGCTCTATTAAAAGCTGGGAAGACATGGTTAAGAAATTTTACGCCAAGTAGGTCGAGGAGAAGGTCACAACTATACACTTGTCGCGCATACATCAGAAGCATGACGAGGATGGAGTTGCCTTTATAAAGAAGTTTAGGACGAAATCACTGGAGTGCGTGGATGAAGTGGTTGAAAGCCGCCTGATTGAAATCTATCTCCAAGGAATGCGGGATGAGTACAAAGGTATGTTAAATAAATTTGCAAATTCATACTTTTTCCAAATTGATTGACTGTACCAGGAATATCAAGCCTTTTTTGGAGAAGCAGAGGAAATACTCGAATGACCGAGGAACAGGAGGCTCTGGCTTCAAGGTTGGCAGGTACCACTACAAGCGAGGACGAGAAGCTGAGGTCCACGCAGTATCACCACGAAAAGAGTAGCGAGCTCCACCAAAGGAGCCGCCTCCGTTGCCATGTTCGATTTGAGAAATCACAAGCTTGTGCAAACGATGGAGGAAAGATGGGATCTTGCCTTCGCTCGAAAGAAAGCCCACTGGAGACCAGCTCAGGGATCCAAAATGGTGCGAGTGTCATGGCCAAGTCTGGCACCCAACCAAAGAATGCCGGAAGTTGAAATGGCAAGTAAATAGAAAGATAAGGGTAGGACAATTGGTCATCGACGAGCCAACAAGGGATGTGCGCAGCAAAAAATTGCCATGACATTCAGAGCAAGAGCTGAAAGGAAAAAAAGTGGCAATGATCTCGATTGTATACCACGAAGAGGTCGCCGATGAAGAAATTCCGGTGGTGGCTGAGATATGCGAGGATGAAGATTACGGCATGGACACGGAGGACTCTCGAGCCGAACGTTTGAGGGGCTCGTACAAATTTAAGAAGTTCTTTGATGAAATGAAATTCTCGGACGCGTGTCGCCAAGAAATGACAAAGGCGATCCTTAGGGTAGCCGAAGATTTTAGAGAAGAGTTGGTTGTCTCAAATGGAAAAGTTATCAGACCCGCACGAGCGAGTGGCCTGGTTATGTCTTTTGATGAATCCGACAAAAAGACAGACGCGAGTCATCAAAGGACATTGTATGTGACTACTGTAGTTAACGACCTCGAGTTCAAGAAAGCCTTCGTTGATGGAGGAGCTGCGGTAAACGTGATACCACTCAGCACCCTTGAGTTGCCTGGTATCTCAGAAAAGAAGATCGTCAGACGACCGTCAGACGACCGTCACCTTTGATGGGATTTGGAAGAGACTCCAGAATGACGGTTGGATGGATTCGTCTAGGAATCCAAATTGGCAAAATCAAGTGCTATGCCAAATTTCACGTGATAAATGCAAACACTACTTATCACATGATTATTGGACGAGCTTGGATTCATCGCTTTGACGCTGTGCCATCCACAACTCATCAGTTGATGAAGGCGCATTTAACGGAGGTCGTTTGCTTCACAGAAATGGCAGAGGAAGAAATGCCAGCACCGTTCAAACCAACTCCCTTGCCCAAGTAGGAAGATATCAAGGATCAGTCGCTAGCAGGATTCATGGTGATGAGAGAAGTTCAGGAGAAACAGCAGCAGCCTTCGCGGGAAGAAACACCAAAGGCGAGGGAAGAAACACCAAAGGCGAGGGAAGAAACACCGAAGGAGACCTACCAAAATAAGAATGTTTATACCCTCAAGAGGATCGTTAAGCACGATAATGACGGAAAGGATGTAGACCACTTCTATGCCAATTGGAATAAGTGCTATCGCATCTTAAGGTGAGCGGAGTCATCTTCGAGTCCATCTGTCGAGGATATCCCCGATCAAATCAACGAGTTTGCAAAAGCGCCTCGGAAGCGATATGGAGGAGACGCCACTGGAAAAGTTGAAAGAAGTTCCTGAATGAATGGAAGATAAGCCGAAACCGCAGAAGGAAGAATTGTAAGAGGTATTCTTGAGCCCAACAGAGGAAAAAAAAAGGCCAGTATTCTTGAGCGAAGATCTTAATGTCGAGGAGGAGCAAGGTTTGCTGAAGCTATTAACTGAATACAGGTATGTGTTTGCTTGGGAATATGACGAGATGCCTGGTTTGGATACGGAGGTCACTATGCACAGATTGGATGTTATTCCAAGATCGAAGCCAATCAAGAAAAACACGAGGAACTTTGTACCCAAAATCAACATGAAAATCAAAGAAGAAATAGTCAAATCGCTAAACACAAAGTTCATAGAGCCTAACCATCATCCTACCTGGCTTGCCAACATTGTGCCAGTTCTCAAGAAAAATGGACAGCTTCGCATTTGTGTGGACTTAAGGGACTTGAACCGATCCTTTTTCAAGGATGACTTCCCACACCCAAACATAGACTTGCTGATTGATTCTACCGCAGGCCTTCAGATGTTTAGCTTCATGGACGAATTCAGTGGTTACAGCCAGACCAAGATGGACCCAGAAGACGCGAAGAAAACAACCTTCATTACACTTGTAGGAGTATTCCATTATACGGTAATGCCTTTCGGCTCGAAGAATGTACCTGCGTGCGATGATGGTGCTTTTTCATTACATGATTCACTAGTAGGTTGAATTCTATGTGGATGATCTGGTCATCAAATCAAGGCAGAAGGAAATCTATCTGAAGGACCTGAGAAAAGTTTTTGAAAGATGCAGGAGGTTTCAATTGAAAATGAATCCCATGAAATCTGCATTTGGGTTAACCTCGGGAAAATTCTTAGGATGTGTGATTCACCGACATGGAATCGAGCCGGATCCCGCAAAGGTTTCGTCTATCACCAGCCTGCCAGCACCTAAGACCAAAGTGCGCTGAAGACATTCTTGGGAAAGCTCTCGTACTTGCGAAGATTCGTACTGACAATTAACATTATGCTTCAGCAATTTGCTTCGTACATGACCATATCATAATACGACATCACGTTCGCGCGTCCAAAATCCATTAAGTCTCAAGCAGTGGCAGTTATGTTTGCACTGTTCCAGACGAGAACTATGAGCCTATGATATAAGAGGAGCTTGAAAGACCTGAGATATGCGTGGTAGAACCACTCTACTAGAAGCTGCATTTTGACGGATCATCGACAAGAACAGGAGGAGGAGCTGGGATCGTTTAACTAAGCCCGATGGAGAAGTCATTCAAAATTCGACCAAGCTGGACGTTACAGTGACCAACCATGAGGCTGAGTATGAAGCTTTGATCGCAGGACCCCTCGCAGCTAAGGCCTTGGAGGCTCAAAATCTTATTTTAATGGGGGACTCAAAGCTTATTGTGAAGCAAGCTTCGGGCGAATATGGTCTGAAGGATATTAACTTGTTGAGTTACAGATATATTGTGTAGAAGTTGGTCCAAAGGTTTGACGCAGTCAAATATGAACACACCCCTAGGTCTGACAATTGACACGCAAATGTGTTAGCTACTTTGGGGTTGAAGATAAGTTCAAACAAATGTCCGGCAAAGATCTCAATTGAGTTCAAGACTACTCCCTCCGTGATGAAGGACTTGTGCGAAGAAGAATTCGCCGAGGTCGAGGACTGGAGAAAGCCTAACAGACGCGCGATTTATGAAGGAACAAGCAAAGAAAGCTGGATTTCCACAAAAGGATTCCGCTTATATGACAGCTTGATATACTATAAAGGGCCCGGAGGCATATTAATGCGGTGCGTCGCAGAATAGGAATGTCAAGCTCTGCTGGAGAAAATTCACGAAAACTCCTGTGGGAAAAATGAAGTCTCCATCTACAGAAAAGCCCTGCGATATGGGATCCACTAGCCCCAAATGTCTTCCTATGCTGCGATTCTACAGGGAAATTGTGATAAGTGCGCACTTGTGAGGGACTCTTTAGAAATGGCCACGATCGATGATAATGTTGATTGGCGAAATCCCTTAAGCGATTACTTGCGAGACGGGATTCTGCCAGGTGATAAGAAGGAGGCTGACAAGCTCAAGAAAAAGTCAACAAGATATGTGCTAAAAGAAAACCTGCAATGGCGAAAAGGGATGATGGGAATATACTTAGGTTCCTAAGTGGTCAAGAAATACAGGAGGTCATGGACTTATCCCATCAAGTGGAATATCAAGGAGGTGGGAAGCTTTGCCGGCAAATTTCAACTGTGTGCTATTTTTGGCCAACCATGGAGGCCGGTTGCGGTGCGAAGGCCAAAAGGTGCCAACAATGCCAATTCAATGGAAATTTGGTGCATGCCCAGGTAGTTGACTTACATTTACTAGGAACCCCTTGGCCATTCCACACTTGGTCCCTCGACTTCATTGGTCCCATTCGTCCAGCATCGCATGGAATCAGTTTATTTTAACTGCAACTGAACAATTCACAAAGTGGGTGGAAGAAGTCCCTCTCAAAGTTTCCAATGCATTATATGTCATGAAGTTTATTCAGGGGAACATCATCTACTGCTTTGGAATTCCAAGTACTATTTTGTCATACAACGGCACTCCATTTGTCAACCGGCAAGTCGCAGCAAAGTTGATGGGCTACAATATCCGACTAGTGTGCTTAACACCTTACTATAAAAAGGGAAACGGGCAAGTAGAGGCCACGATCACGACTTTGTTGCGAAGTTTGATTAAAATGGTGGATGATGATCGCAAGAAGTGGGCGGATTCTTTCAATGTGGCATTGTGGGCTTATCGCACCTCGCCAAAGAATCCTACGGGAGCTTCCCCTTTTTTACTCTATTTTGGAGCTGAGGAAGTGATCCGCGCTGAAGTTAAGGTTAATTCTGCAAGGTTAGCTTTCAGTGCTTTGTACGAGAACCAACGCGGTCATGACCTTATTTACTGGAGGAAAAGCATGAGCTGATCATCTTCTCAACATGTCTTGATGAGATCAGTGGAAACGCGCATGAGCATGTGATGTACTTTGTGGTTTGTGTAAGTTCACAGGTTTCACAGGTTTGAAACATAAGAGGTATTTCAAGGCCTTGGAACTGTTTTCAAAGCCTTGAATTTATATTCAAAGTCTTGAAACTAATTTTCAAAGCCTTGAATTTACATTCAAAGTCTTGAAACTATCTGCTTTATATGCATTTGCTGAGGTGGAGTTTTTCTTATCATATTCTAACTCCTTCACCCCTATACTTGATTAATTATTACTTTATGATGAAAAAAAGCTTGAACTCAGTTGTATTTCATCCACTTCATCTGTTTGACTTAGTTTTGCAGGGAAAATTGGTTTCCTATTTTACAAGATTAGATTCCTAACCTGGTTTTTGCAGGAATGGAAACATTGAGAGATTTTGATTCTATGATCAATCAATCACTCTGGACAACTTCTCAATCTATTTAAAGACAAGATCAGCTCAATCTCAGAAGATACTGATCAAACTATCCGTTGGAGAAGGCTGTTAGAGAAGTCAAAGTTGTTGCCTATTTTACAGGAAATCTGTTGCTGAAAATCAGGTATATCTGCTGATCACTTCAATTGTATAAATAGAGCTCACTTTGAAGAAACAAATAAAACAACTCCATGGGCGAAAAGCAGTCACATATTCAAGGATTGCTAAGCATCAAAGAAGCAGATCACTTTTTCAATCCAACTCTCAAAAGGACACTGCACTTTCGCTGCAGTTGCACTTTTCTTTGTTCTTTTGTTCTGTACTTAATTTGTATATCATTCATATATTACTTCTAGCTCTCATTCTCAAGGATTGTTCAAGGTGACCAATAGAGAATTCTTATTTAATCAGTTAGCTAGAGCAGGTACTAGATAGGTTAGTGAGAATCACAAGCTGTAACAGAGTATGGCATATCTTTATGCTTGAGATCTAGGGCTTAGCTTTTGATTAATAAGAATTGTGTTGAAAATCCTGCAGGGATAAGATCCCCGAGGTAGAGACTAGGTCCAAGTGGACTGAACTCTATATATCTTGTGTTTCTTGCATTTATCTTTTCATTCTTCTACTTTGATTTACACAGCATTCAAACTAGTTTGTTTTCAAGGGTTTTAAACTCTTTTCAAGGCCTTGAAAAAGACTTGTCTGTTAAACTTAAACTGTTTTTCATTTCAAAGGCTTGAAACATAATTCAAGGCCTTGAACTTTCTTATCTCTTCACAGAAACTCTCCGCCTTGCAAAGTTTTGCAAAAAGTCGGCATACTCTATTCAACCCCCCCCCCCCTTCTAGAGTATCTCTACTGCATTTCTACCTGCATACTCCCCTTTCAATTGGTATCAGAGCCTGTATCACTGTATATATTTAACCATATGGTAATCATGAGGACTGCGTATGATGGTGGTTTCTCTCACGGAAGAGCTGCCAATAGGCCTCCTCTATTCTGTGGTGAAAATTTTGTCCACTGGAAGGCATTGATGAAAATGTTCATCTTTGATCAAGATCTTGAACTTTGGAATATCATTCAAAAGGGTCCTCACACATTCTACATTAAGAAAGATGGGATCAAAACCCCAAAGATAGAGGACTTACTTACTTCTTATGAATTAGAAAAATTTTAAAAAAAAACTACAGAGTTATGAACTTATTGTATTGTGCTTCGAGTGCTGATGAATTTAACAGGATTTGTGGATGCAAGACACACAAAGAAATATGGGACAAGCTTGTGGTAACTTTTGAAGGGACCAGTCAAGTCAAGCAAACCAAGATCAACATATTTCTCAGGCAATATGAGCTATTCAATATGAATGGAGATGAATCCATCACAGAGATGTTCAAGTGATTTACTGACATTGTCAACAATCTTGACTCGCATGGGAAACACATCTCAAATGTAGAGAAAGTAAGAAATATCCTAAGAAGTCTTCCCAAAGACAAATGGGAACCAACAACTACATCCATAGAAGAAGCCCAAGATCTATCATCCATACAACTTGATGATCTACAAGGGAAGATGCTCATACATGAGATATCCATGAATGAGATGGATGGAGATATACCGGAAGGAATTAAGAACCTAGCTTTCAAGGCCAAGGAGAGTGAATCTTCTAAGAGCCTTGAACCAGAAGAAGAAGATGATGAAGATCGCTTTGCACTTATTTCCAAAGCCTTGAAAAGAATCCTGAAAATGATGAAGAACTTTGGAAACAATTATCACAACATGGACAGGAACAGAAGCTCAAGTACCAGAGATTACAAAGGTAAATCCTCCTCCAATAAGACTAAAGTCATGAATTGCTTTGAGTGTGGTGATGTAGGTCATTTGATTAGAGACCGTCCACACAAAAAGAAAAAACAATTTCAAAGGAAGGACCATGACAAAAGAAAGAAAGCTATGGTAGCTTCATGGAGTGACTCTGATTCCTCAAGTGATTCTGAAACTGAGGAAGAACAAGCCAATCTTTCTCTCATGGCCAAGCACGAAGAAAGTTCTTAAAAGAACATTGAGGTAATGATAAACTGTCTGATTTCAAAACCTACAAAAGTCCTCTCAATTATCTAAAAATGATGCTTTTAAATGAAGAGGACTATCTGAAGGAAATCATATCTTTAAAAGAAAAAGTTCATGAGAAAGCGAAAGAAAACTTCGAACTTGTGTGTCAAAATGAAAGCCTTTAAATTTTTCAGAAGAAAATTGCTAGAGATTTCAAAGCCTTGGAAACCAGTTTCAAGGACTTGAAAACTCAAGTCAAAGAAGTAGTCACTCAGAACGCAGTTTTGAGTGACAAGTTTGTTACTCTAACACATCATTGTGATGATTTGGAGAAACAAAAGACTACTCTCACTGAGAAACTTCATGATGCCAAGAAGATTATGACAAGACTTGATGGATCAGTACAAAATTTAAACCTAATTCGTGGAGGAAATTTACAGTCCATTCACAAAACTTGTATTGGATATAATCCAAATTTTTCAACGAAGAACAATAACAGATTTGTCAAAGATGGAAACAAGACCTCTCCAAAATGTCATTACTGCAGCAAGATTGGTCATATGAAGATGACTTGTCATTTTAGAAGAAGAGACCCTCAGATTATGAGGAACACTATTCCATTTCAACTCAAATGACAATTTAGACAGATTTGGGTTCCTAAAGGGGTTATACCACCTAACATGGTTGAACCTGAATATGAATCTAAAATCTACACTTGGTCTAACAGCTGGGTAAGGCACTGAATGGTGTTTGCAGGATGTCACCTAGAGCAAGGATAAAAAGTGGTTTATGGACAGTGGTTGCTCAAGAAACATGAGTGGAAAGAGATCTCTATTCTCAGAATTAAAAGAGGAATCTGAAGGATCTATCACACTTGGTGACAAAGGCAAATACATCATTTTGGGTATAGGTAAAGTAGTAATAGATTCTATGAATTCTATTTATGATGTTTATTTAGTTGATGGCTTGAAGTTTAATCTGCTTAGTGTATCTCAATTATGTTAAAATGGCAACAAAGTTATCTTTGATAAAGAGAAGTGTGTGGTGCAAGATGAGAAATTTGGAACTTGCATTCTCACAGCCTGTGGTTCAAAAAATGTTTGTACTTTGCACACTAAGAAAGTTGCAGGAGAAAGCTTGAAGTGTCTCAAGGCCTTGAACGAAGATTCAAAGCTTTGGCACATTAATTTTCATACTTTGAACAAATTGATCTCCAAAGATCTGGAAAGGGGAATAACCCCTATTAACAAAGCTTTTGGAGTTTAGAATAAAATAACCAAGCTGGTTGAAGAAAGTATTCATGGTGTTTTTGATGAAAGCTATGATGGTTCTTCGAGTGAAAGTTTTGCATACTTGAATCTGAACAAGCATGAATCCGAAGAAGAAGCTGAAAACTCACTTGGCTTCAAGAATGGTTCAGAAGGAAACAGAAGGCATTTTCAAGACCTTCAAAATAGGTCTCAAGGCCTTGAAAATAGAATTCAAAGCCTTGAAAAGGATGTTCAGAAAGATACAAGTGATCAGGCTACTACTTCAAGACAAGAAAAGTAATATAGAGAGCCAGAAACTTGGTCTCCAAGGAAGAGATTCAAATATATTTCATCTCATCCAGTTGAAAACATCATTTATGATCCAACCACTGGTACACAAACAAGATCACAGTTAAAGAATCTTTGTGCTTTTAATGCTTTTATTTCTCTTGTAGAACCTAAAACAATGAAGGAAGCATTACAAGAAGCAGACTGCATTATAGCTATACAAAGTGAAACCAATGAGTTTGAGAGAAATAAGGTGTGGAACCTAGTTCCTCCACCTACAAACCAGTCTGTCAAAGGTACCAGATGGGTGTTCAAAAACAAGTTGGATGAAAATGGCAAAGTGATCAGGAACAAAGCAAGGCTAGTTGCTCAGGGGTACAACCAAGAAGAAGTATTGATTATGAGGAAACATTTGCTCCTGTTGCCAGTTTTATGAGCAGGAAATTTGAAAGGAGAGTTGAACTTCTTCCTTGGACTTCAATTACATCAGATGAAGAAGGGCATCTTTCTACATCAAAGCAAGTACACTAAGGACTTGTTAAAAAAGTAAAGTATGTCTCAATCTAAAGAGATCCAGACCCCTATGAGTTCTACACTGTCATTAGACAAGGATGAATCTGGTAAGGGTGTTAATGTAAAAGAGTATAGAGGTATGATTGGATCATTACTATACCTTATTGCTAGTAGACCAGATATCATGTTCAATGTGTGTATGTGTGTTAGATTTCAGGCTGATCCAAAGGAATCACACTTAACTGCTGTGAAAAGAATTTTTCAGATATCTAAATTGTACCAAAGACTTAGGGATTTGGTATCCAAGAAATTCTAACTTTCAATTGTGTGGATATTCAGATGCTGAATTTGCAGGTTACAAAGTTGATATGAAAAGCACTTCTAGAAGTTTTCAATTTATCGGATCCTCCTTGATCAATTGGCATTCCAAGAAACAGAACTCAGTTGCATTATCAATAGCTGATCTGAATACATAGCAGCTAGAGCATGTTGTTAACAAGTCTTATGGATTGCTCAACAGTAGAGAGATTTGGGATTTGATTTCAGAAAAGTACCTATCAAATGTGACAATACCAGTGCAATATCAATTACAAAGAATCCAGTTCAGAATTCAAGAACCAAGCATATTGATGTTAGACACCATTTCATCAGAGATCATGTTGAGAAATGTGATATTGTTCTTGAATTTGTTTCTACTAACATGAAACTTGCAAATATCTTCCTAAACCATTGCCAGATGAAAGATATCAGCTCTAAGACTGAAATTCGGCATGCTAAATAAGAATTCTTTGGTTTTGGGGGAGCACCAGGTAAGGAAGGTAAGTTTTTATGCGTTTTCAAAGGTTTGAACTGATTTTCAAAGCCTTGAAAATCTATTCATGAACATCAACAAATCCGAATTGGATCTAATTATGGAATGAATCAATGGAAAAATTGGTTAAGATGTGGTAATTTCTCCTCCAACCAGTATAAAACATCCCATTGAAGCAGCTAATCAATCCTATGATTACACAGATTCCTATATCTCAACGATATTCTACGATCAGGACAATTGGTTGAATTCATAATAATTGTTGTACCTCACAAGTCACATTAATTGGTTGACCGAAAGTATCTCGACCCTTAACTACCATTGGACCATTTGTATCTATATGCATCAGGATCCCGATTCATAAAGCTTCGATTTTATTTGTTTCAGTAAAAAAGCCTTTTAAGAACTTGGAATCCTTTTCAAATCCTTGAAAATTAGTTTGTTAACTGTTAGATCAATAACTCTTGGATCATTCAATATTGGGTGCTTTCTCTGTAGATATTTGCTCAATATCGCCCCTCACCTTTTTCAAAATCTCTTTTTGGCCAAGTATAGTATTAAAATATTTGGTTTCCAACAGCTTCTAAGATCTGAATCTTTTTTGATTATTTCAAATCTTTTAAGATCAGAAAGATATTGAAGTTTCCTTTTCAAACTCAAACTCTTTTAGTATTTATCTTCTTCTCTTCTCTTATCTCTGTATCATTCCTACCTCTATCTATTCTTCTCCCAAACCCTAATGAGCACAAGAAGAGCCTCTGACAGAACCAAGAAGGCTGGTGGTTCAAAATTTGGTGAAGAGAAGAAAAGAAAGACAGCAGAGGATGAAGTTCAAACAATCAGTGGGGATTCAAGCTCTAGAACTCCTAGTGCAGAAGCAATTGCAGAACTTCCTCCACCTAAGAAGAAAGCTAAGAAAGATGTGACACCATAGTCAAGCAAGAAGAAGAAGAATAAAGAGAAATCTACAACAGAAAAGCAACCTGAAACACAGATCTCAAGTCCCAAGAAGCTGAAGAAACAGAAGAAGCCCTCTCAAGCTGAAAAGACAAAAGGGAATGTGACTGAGGAAGAACCAGAAGACAATGTTGAAAAGGATTTGCAGGTCTACTCAAAGAGTTTATCTCCCGATGAAACTTGGTGCATAAAAAACCCTTCTAAAGGTCAGTTGTTGGATGGATTTGCTTCTAGACCTATTACATTCTGTAGCTTGGCCAGTCTGCTTATGTTGTATGGATTGAATCTGAATTGCATCACAATGTTAAGGAAAAGCTCTATTTGGTTCATGTTAAACCCTCTTGAGCTAGCTTATCCAAGACTTACCAGATTCTTCTACCTAACATGAAGCAACTTACGAGCACTGCACATCTAGCTATTCAGACCAGAGTTGCTTGTATCACTATGGAACTAGATCATCCTGAGTTTGCAACTATTCTAGGTTTTCCTAAGAGGTATGACACAACCAAACATCCTCCCAAGAGTGAAGCTTTGAAGTTAGCAAAAGAAGAGTTCTTTCTACCCAACACCCATACATCATCCAAACAGTTAACACACTCTGTGTTGAATGTTGAAGCCAAATTTTTATTCACTATCTTGATGAGGTGTATTTTTCCAAGGGAACACTCAAAAGAGTTGATCACTGCGAGGGTGTTATACATAATTAATATGGTTATGCATGGGTATGAGATTACTCTTCCAAAGCATGTAATGGAACACATGCTGTTTACCACTACTGATAAGAGAATGCATCCTTTACCCCATGAAAATTTGCACCTCTTTCTTCCAATACCTTGAGATCCCAACTGGTGGTGAAGAATATATTACTACTGGGTTTGGCTTGCTTAGTGAAAAAGCATTTGAGAAGATTGGAGTTGTGAAAACCAAAACAATGACTTAAAAGCTGTCTTCAGATTTGACAGAAGAAGAATTGGGTGCCAAGAAGTTTCTTAAGCCCAAGGCCTTGACTCCTAATTCAAGCCAGACCTCACAACCTCCAGACTTGTCTTCAATTGTTCAGAGACTTGATGGTTTAGAGATGGACATTAGTTAAATCAAAGAAAATCAACATGGGTTTTAGACTGATTTCAGGCAGGTAAAGTACATGGTTGAGAACATCTTTAGGAGCGTGACTGTGTTTGATGTCCCAGAATATGTCTTTCAAGCTGGAGAAGGTCTCAAGAAGGATGTTTTAGAAAAGGAGTTGCAAAGTAAACACTCAAACCAGGAAGAGGCTGGTCAATATAAAGGCAAGGGAAAGCAGGTGGCAGGAGAAAAGACTGGAAAAGATGGAGAAGATGTTGACAGCCATGATTCATTTACACTGCTTGTAGACATCTTGAAAAAGAAGTCTAAAAAGGCAACGATTTTAGAAGTTGTGACTGCCGAAGTTCTGTTTGAAGGAGAAACTGCTGAAGAGACTGCATAAGATGAAGAGGATGATGAGGAAGACAGTGAGGAAGAGGAAGGAGGATAGGAAGGAGATGAAGACCAAACACCATAATTTCTTGCCTACTCTTTCTTTATTTTCAAAGCCTTGAAATCCTTTTCAAAGCTTTGAAAATTCTATCTACTCAATATTTTCTTTCCAAAAATTTCCGAAGACTCTGATCCAAAATTCTCATTCTTTTTTATGAAAGTCAAAAAGGGGGAGAAATTGGTTTTATTAATGTGGTTATTTTCTTAGTTGTTGACCTGTCTTTTTGGTCAAGTAGGGATTATCTAAGACTTAGTTGTTTTCTGCTTCAGTTAATAAAATAATTTGGATATTTTTGGAACTTATGTGTTATGACTCCTTGTGCTAATAAGTATTTTTTGCAGAAACTTAGCATCAAACAGAAAGTGGTTTTGTCTTTCATCAAGGGGGAGATTGTAAGTTCACAGGTTTCACACGTTTGAAATAGCAGAGCTATTTCAAGGCCTTGAAACTGTTTTTAAAACTATGAATTTACATTCAAAGTCTTGAAAACTATTTTTCAAAGCCTTGAATTTACATTCAAAGTCTTGAAACTATCTGCTTTATATGCACTTGGTGAGGGGGAGTTTTTCTGATCTTATTCGAACTCTTTCACCCCTATACTTGATTACTTATTACTTGATGATGAAAAACAAAAGCTTTAACTCATTTAGATTTCATCTACTTCATCTGTTTGACTTAGTTTTGAAGGGAAAATTGGTTTCCTATTTTACAAGATTAGTTTCCTAACCTGGTTTTTGCAGGAATGGAAACATTGAGAGATTTTGATTTTGTGATCAATCAATCACTCTGAACAGCTTCTCAATCTGTTTAAAGGGAAGATCAGCTTAATCTATGAAGATACTAATCAAACTATCCATTGGAGAAGGCTGTTAGAGAAATCAAAGTTGTTGCCTATTTTACAAGAAATCTGTTGCTGAAAATCAGGAAAATCTGCTAATCATTTGAACTGTATAAATAGAGCTCATTTTGAAGAAACAAAGAGAACAACTCAACGGGCTAAAACAAGAGACATATTCAAGTATTTCTAAGCATCAAAGAAGCAGATCACTCTCTCAATCCAACTCTCAGAAGAACACTGCACTTTCACTGTAGTTGCACTTTGGTGTTCTTCTGTTTTGTACTTAATTTGTATATCATTCATATATTACTTCTAGCTCTCATTCCCAAGGATTTTTCAAGGTGAAAAATAGAGAATTCTTAGTTAATCAGTTATCTAGATCAATTACTAGATAGGTTAGTGATAATCACAAGCTGTAACAGAGTAAGGCATATCTCTGTGCTTGAGATCTAGGGCTTAGCTTTTCATTAATAAGAATTGTTTTGAAAATCCTGCAGGGAGAAGATCCCTGATATAGAGACTAGGTCCAAGTGGACTGAACTCTATATATCGTGTGTTTCTTGAATTTATATTTCATTCTTGTACTTTGATTTACACAACATTCAAACTAGTCTGTTTTCAAGGGTTTGAAACTCTTTTCAAGGGTTAATGCGGTCGTAACTGATGGCGAGATACTCGCCTCGTAACGGCACGTAAGCCCGTATATGTAGGGCACGTTACACGATCGTCTGCATACGTGGGACACGTCCCAACGGTCAACCGTATATATAGGACACGTGATCATCAGATATCTTAGACAATTGACAAGGGTCGCACGCGAATGTTGATGTTCGCGCAGGACGTGCCTTACTCTAGCCTCCAAGCCACTTGAACCCTACAACTCTCGCGCGGTTAGTACGCGAGGGTGACCCTGTCTCACAGCCCTCATACATATAAGATCGAAGATAAATAAGTGCGAACATAAAGATAATGATAGAGTAGTAACAGAGTACCATCAAACCTCTCGGATGGCTGCCACGTGGGTGATGATCAGTGTGCTTAGAATGCACTATCTACACATGTTATGATGGCTTGCCTGTGATCCTCGGAGAGATTTGAGCAGGATTAATTTTGATATTCCGCTGCGTTACCTGCATCAAAACCCTATATTTTGGACTAAAAGTCATTTCTGAAAAAAACAAAACGAGGATAGGGAAATACCAATACGCTGAAACTTCAAGCGGAATATACAATTAAAAACAAAATTTGGAGGAGATGGAATTACAATTAAGTACAAATATGTGACAAATAATACAATTAACATAAATTAATATAGTGGTTGGAATGAATTAAACAAATGCGGTCTAGATCCCAATGCTCCACTCATTCTCTTGTTATCCACAAAAAATCTTCCGGTGCGAATTCTCAAACCCTTTCCCGCGACCTCTCAGCTCCCCGACCGAACAACCGCGCTTGAGTCGATCTATCATTACGCTTAATCTCGTCTGACTGGAGCCTAAAGATCGTCGGAGTGTACACTGAAGCACCCACGGAGTCGGTCGCGTCTTCGCCTCAAGAACGCTTAGTATGGTCTTTCTTCTATCTAAATCTGCTATGTTACTTGTTCTTGTTGATATCTTTTGTTATTCCTTTCTCTTGTTGAAATATCATGTTATTTCCGGTCGGTTCCTGCTCTATAACTGCAAGAATGCTTCTATTCAAACTAAGGTATTTATATTTGGGGCTCCCTAGGGTTGAAAAGAATAATATAGGGCTATTCTTCTTCTTTGTGGGTGTAAGTGTTGGTTCTTTAGTATTTTGTTGTCATCTCAAACAGTTAATTTGGGGCATTCATGTGTTTTTCTGCATCATGAGAAGCTTACGTTATTTATTACCGTGTAAAAGTACATGTGACTACTGACATGCATTTTCTGAATTTCATACATGGAACATTACCATTTGAGGAATGTTATGATATGTTCTCCCTAGCCCTCTCTTTGTCTGTCTTTATCTTAACTATTAGTCTGCTAGCTATCTATCTCCGTGTGCTTCGGTCAATCCCTGACTCCCTAAACTTTGTGAGTCGTATGTGGCGTTCGACCGGTCTTTTTGACTTGGCTTGGTATATTACTGATTGTCTTAGTGGACAGACATTAGTATTGATATTGTGAGTCGTTATTTGTTTCTTTCTGGATCCATCATGCATGCTTCGTATTAAACCTACTTCAGCTCTGATCGAATGTTCTTTCTTTCTAATGAAAAGACCGGCGAATCGGAGCTTACGTCCTACAAGTAAGAAACTTGGAAGGAGGTAAAGTGCAAATTTACATGTAAATATTTGCAACCAGTTACAACACTCCTTTATTCCAACCCTATTTGCAAAATGTATTGAGCAAGTTGCACTGAAACTTTCACTAGTACTGTCAGAGGCGGTGATGATAGGGTGATTGGAATTCGCTCGTCCAAGCTTTCACTAGTACTGTAGGATCTTTAGAATTCGCTTGTTTGATGAAGCTGGTAGAATGTAATATGCATGGTGAGGCAAAATCATTTTCCATAATGTGAGCATCTCTTATCCGTATTTGATGATCACACTGATCTGAGCCTCTTTTTATGAATTACACAGGACGCCCAATTTGTATTTGTGAAGTTCAGAAATGCTTGTTTATTTATATACTGTTGTGGGGTTGGTAACATGTTTTAATGTGTACTTTTTAATATTATGTCATTCTTAACTTATAATTATATTTACACATACATTTGGTGTTCATATCTTATTTTTTTCATGAGTACTGCAAGACACCGTGATGATGTGGCTCTTTCGATGGCACTGGTTGATGGTGAGAGAATTTGATATGCATGGCGGGGCAACAATCCTTTTTCAGCATGTGTAATACGCATTACTTGGCTCTCAGTAAAGATCTGAGCCTCTTCATGCTCACTGAAGAGGTCGTGATGATATGGATCTACATTCAATCGAATGTGCAGTTAAACTTGGCCGTTGTTCAGTTCGCGCGATTGTGTGTTATCGTGAGTTGCACCTTTTCCGTGTTCTACTCTTGACTTTTTGACGATGTGACTATCCATGTTCCTACATACGTGTTGTTTGCATGTCTTGTTTATGATAGGTTTACAGTAGGGTGATATCGTTGGCTATTCTTAATTGTGGAGGCTCAATGGATTGAATGTGGATGTCACTGACTGATGAGTTATCTCTTGAATATATTAAAGAAGTTTTAGGGTTTATCGAGGTTGCTAGATTTCATACTGAGAGTTCTAATAGGGTACGATGTCTTTGCTGTAGTTGTGTTAATGTAGTTTATCAACGCGTTGAGGAAGTTAAAGAGCATATACATCTGAACGGTATACAAAAGGACTCCATAGTAAAGACCTACCATGGGGAGCGAAGTTCAGTATAGGTTATGGTACCGCTGGTAGTGGGGTTGATGTCATTGCAGAAACAGGTGATGACATGGAGGGCTTGATCGCGGACTTACACGAGGGAACACTTCCCTCGTCAGGTTCTGTACCATCTACCGATGGTGGGGGGCCCGATGAATTTTCCAGGTTGTCGGGGGATGCGCAATCTGAAGCATACCTTAGGCGTCAAACATTCTCTAAGTTGTCACTCATCGTCAGGTTGCTTCGTAATAAGACTTTTGTAGGTGGAGTAACAAATTTGTAAACTTATTGTTGGATATTATTAAAGAGTTAGTACCTCCTGGTCACTCATTACCAAATTCATTTTATGAAGTAAAGAAAGTTTTGCGTGGACTAGGGCTAGGCTACATTAACGTCCATGCGTGCCCTAACCACTGCACATTATATTGGAAAGAAAACGAACACATAGACCACTGTCCAGACCCTGACTGTGGTGAGCCTAAATGGAAGCCCCGTACCACAAAGGCAAAAAGAGTTCTTGGAAAGGTTCTAAAATACTTTACAATTAAACGAGGCTGTGAAGGTTGTCCGTGTCAAAACAACCGCTATGGCAATGATATGGCACAAGGTAGAGCATGTCCAGAATGGCTCAGTCTTAACTCATCCCGCCGATGCTAAGCAGTGGCAAGAGTTTGACAAAGATCATGAGTGGTTTGCTAGAGATCCTCGTAATGTCTGTTTGGGACTAGTCAGCGATGGATTTAATCCATTCGGCATGATGAATAGTTCGTTTAGTATGTGGCATGTCGCTGCATGGCAGTACAATATGTCCCCTGAGAGGTGTCTGAGTGAGGATTTTCGGATGATGCTGCTTATGATACTTGGCCCTACGTCCCCAGGAAAGGTGATCGATACCTACTTGCGTACATTAGTTGATGAGATGAAAGATACGTGGGAAGTAGGTATTGAGACCTTTGACACAGCAACAGGTGAGCGATTCATCTTACATGCTGCACTTATGTGGACCATTAACGATTTTCCCGCCTATGCAATGATGTCAGGATGGAGTACGAAATGAAAACTAACTTGCCCTCCTTGTAACAAGGACACACATTCGATCAAGCTACATTTTAGTAAGAAGAAAGATTATATGGGTGCTCGTAGGTTCCTAGGGCTGAACCAAAAGTGGCGGAAAGATAAAAAGTTTGGGAAGAATGGAAAGAAACCAAAGCCGAAGGAGTTATCGGGGGATGACATTCTGAAGCAGTTAGAGGTACTTCCCAAAGATTTGAGATTGGGCAATACAGAAGCAAATCGGTAAAGGAATTTGACCCATCCCTCGGAGGAGGTAAATTGGAAGAAGAAAAGTATTTTTTCAAACTACCTTATTGGCATAAAATTAAACTAATACACAACCAGGACGTAATGCATATCGAGAAGAACATTTTTGAGAGTTTTGTTGGGACGTTGATGGGTACATAAGGAAAAAGTAAAGATCATGCTAATGCACGCAAGGATTTAGAGCTTACGAAGATTAGGCCGGAATTGCATCTGCCAAAAGAAAAATGTAAGTTCAGCTTGATTTCAAAGGCTTGAAATAGCTAGTCTATTTCAAGGCCTTGAAACAGCTTTCAAAGCTTTGAAACAGATAGTACAGCTTAAGCATGAACTTAGGGGGAGTTTTTGATTCTATTCCAACTCCTAAAATGCTATACTTGATTATATGTTATTTGATGATGAAAGACAAATTATTTTGACACTCTGAAATCTGACTCATCCATCTGTTTTACTAAGCTTTTGCAGAGAAATTGTATTTCCTATTTTGCAGGAATTCTTTCCTAAACTGTGTATTGCAGCAAATCAAATTGGTTGATGGATTGATTCTGTGCCAGATCAATCATGTCTGAATTTTCCAAACATCTCTCAAACAAAGATCAAAACATTATCCTTGAAGATACTGAGCAACTAGCCATTGAAGAGAGCTGTGCCAGAGTCAAGATCCTATGCAAATTTTTAGGAAAGTTTGTTACAATGAAGATCCTGAAGATCCTCAATTCAAACAGCAGCATAAAGGAGGGAATGCTTGAATTGAATTACAACAGATATTTTACAGAAACTCTCAAGCACTTTACAGAGGTTGGCAAGCAACAAAGAAGCAGATCATTCCATCCAATCTGATCATCTGAAGAACAATGCACATTCACTTCCAGACTTAGTCCTTAGTATTCTTCTATTCTTAATTTTATTTGTATATCATTTTGATAATACTTCTAGTTCTTATTCTCGTTGATTGTTCAAGGTGGAAAATAGAGAATTCTTATTGAACCAGTTATCTAGAGCAGGTACTAGATAGGTTAGTGAGAACCACAAGCTGTAACAGAGCAGGAGTAGTCTCTGTGCTTGAGATCTAGGGCTTAGCTTTTTATTAATAAGAATGTTCTTGAAATTTTTCATATTTCCTGTGTCTTTGGAATACACTTTGCTACATATTTCTTAGCTTATACACTGCTCAAAACAAGTTTAGTTTTAAGGGATTGAAACTCATTTCAAGGCCATGAAACTATCTTTTTTCTCTTTACTAGTTGTTTTGATTCCAAGGACTTGAAACTCATTTCAAGGCCTTGAAAGACTTGCTGCGCTTCACAAACTTCTTTGAAACCACTCTTCTTGCAAGTTTAGAAAAAGTTGCCATAATCTATTTAACCCCCCACCCTTCTAGAGTACTGATCCTGTAATTACTGCCTACATTACTGTTTTTCAATATGTATCAGAGCTTGTATCACTGCATAGATTTAACCATCTTGTGATTATGAGTACTGTATGTGATGGTGGTTTCTCTCAGGGAAGAGCTTCTAACAGACCTCCTCTCTTTTGTGGTGATAATTTTGTTCACTGGAAAGCATTGATGAAAATGTTCATCATTGATCAAGACATAGATCTTTGGACTATCATATAGAATGGTCCTCATACTTTCTACACATAGAAGGATGGGATTAAAACTCCCAAAACTTGTGATTCTCTCTCTGCTTCTGATTTAGAACAAACTTCTAAAAACTATAGAGTGATAACTCTCTTTAAGGTGTTATTTTTATACTTCCATATTATTTGTAATAGGCTTATTTCACATGATTTATATGTTATATTTTCACAAATATGTGAATTTGACTATTTCTAAGCCTAAGAGTGAAAAGTTGTGTTTCTAGCTTATTTGTGCATGTTTTCTCTCATACTATGATAATTGCACGGCTTGTTTAGTGTTGTGTATCTCAGGTAAAATAGGTGCAGTGGAGCTTATGAGATGCTTGGATATGCTTGGAATGGAGCTAGATGAAGAGGAGAAAAGGAGACGCACAAACGAAGAAAAGTTGGAAAAGTCACACAGGACCAGCCTGCACTCTTTTCGATGCCCAGAAAAATCTACAAAGAATTTTGAAGCAAGGCTTGCGGCATTGGAAATTAGACATTTGTAGCTTTCCAAAGGTGTACGGTAGGCCCGAAGACGAGTCCGTATGAGGGAGATACAGCCCGCGCAAAATCAGCAAATAATTCTGTCCGGGAATTACAAAGTAGAGGGGCTGAAGTGCAATTTCGGCTAGTGTTCATTAAAAAGCGTGCCCAGCTGGTAAAAAACATAGGAGACAACCTAAGAAGAAGATATTCATGCATCTTTGAAGTATTGGGAGCTAGGGAAGAAGGGAGACAAAGCTAGGAGCTTGGAAGATCATCAACATTGAAGATTTTAGTGTTTGATCATCTTTTCTTCTTCTATTCTTCATGAACTTCATTATTTTGGATATGTTGATCACTACTATGTCTAGCTAAACATTTTAAGCTAGGTGATTGATGGAAAATTAGGGTTTGTTGGATGATTTTCTGGATTTTGGACTTGATGCATGCTTTTGCTTAAATTCTATGAACGTTCTCGTTAGCTTATCTATTCTTGTACTTATTCATTAATGTTCTTGGCTTGATCACCCGTAGAATGCTACTTGTTGATAGGATTGCACGAAAGTGAGTTCTTTGAGACGTGTTAAAGAATAGTTAGGTGATCTTGTAGTTTCTTGAGACCTAGAGGAGATAGAAACTTAATTAATCGTGTGAGGGTATATTCGATTGATTCTTGTTAGCACTTAGTGAATTCGGTGGACCGATAGGACCCGGTGAGGGAGCCTAACAAATCAATTAGATTGTAGTAATAGACGGAGGTGGACCGAGAGGACCCAAAATCTATTGTTTACACAAATTCACGTGAGATCGAGAGAAGATCGTGATGAGCATTACCCGATATAACTAGAACGTGAGTAGAGTGTTTCATGCATAATTCCAGAAATCGTTAACAACCCTAGGGACATCAATTACGTAGTTCTTTCTCATTAATTGTAGTCAATCTCAATTTATTTTCGTTTAAAATTGAAAACCCTACAAAAATAGTTAGTTACTTGTCATTTAATTTACGTCGCTTGTTTGTGGGCGACAACGTTACAAATTCAAACAACTTCTTACCGGCTACTTAGATCTCCTATAATTACTTTCTATTCAATTAATAATCGTAAATTCCCTTGGGTTCGATACTCGGAGTCGTAAAATACTCCACATACTACTTGACCGTATACTTGCGTTTAAGCGCGTTAAGAATTCGCGTCAAGTTTTTGGCGCCGTTGCCGGGGAATTTAACGGTTTATTAGTTAGTAGAAATTGATTTAGGATATCTCTTTTACTTTTTGTTTAATTAGCTACTTGTTTTCTCACTTGTATTTGAGTCTGCTTTTTGGTCATCAGTGTATGTCAAGGATCCCTATAGAACTTGTGCCCCCACTTGAAGACCCAGAGTAGTTATTCAGAGATCAGAGGATAAGACAAAAACAGATCACTATGGGTGATCAATTGACCAACGCGCAACTCAATCAGCGGGTGGAAGAGTTGTCTAAACTGGTGAATGATCGCAACGCCCATAAACCATACAACAAGTCTGGACAGGCTATTGTGGAGAAGTTTCAGTCGTCCACCTATGGACACAATCCGGCAATTGTGGTGCCAGAGATAGAGGCCGAGCACTTTGATCTTAAACCTGCGACAACTCAAACGGTGACCAATCAGTTCCAATTCTATGGGAACAGGGATGAAGACCCCAATGAATTTATTGGGAGGTTCAACGCATACATAAAGACTACCAAGTACAAGGAAGTAACAGCAGAGGCGTTGAAGCTAATTCTTTTCCCTTACTGTCTGAAGGGTGCAGCTGAGAAGTGGCTTCAGTCAAGAGCTTCTGATTCGATAACTACATGGGCTCAGTGTGTGGATGAGTTCATGGCCAATTTTTATCCATTTCAACGGGTGATTGAGCTACAGGGTGATATTCTAGGCTTTCGGCAACATGCCGATGAAACTGTAGTAGATGCATGGGACCATTTTATGCATTTGATCAGGAAGTGAACAAACCATGATTTTGGGGATTACAAAATTTTGCAAGTCTTCTACTATGGTCTAGAACGTCATAATCAGGAGCTGGTTAACAGAGAAGCTGGAGGCAATTTTCTGAACTCTGTTGACAAGGAAGGAGCCTATGCGCTCATGAAGCAGCTCGCTAAGCAGGACTGACAACTCTATGATTCCAGGAGATTATCGGCATTGCCTGAACCTAGAGATGATGAATTGAAGATTGGGATCAGCAAGATGGTGTCAGATTTATCCAAGCATGTGTATCGGGATAAGAAGCCAGTTGCAAGAGTAGAGGAGCAGGAATTTGATTCAGCCTTGGCCCAGATTGCAACTGAAGATGTGAACTTTGTGGGGGCAAAAAGACAGCGGCAGAATTGGAACCAAGGGAACTACAGACCAGGCACAAGAGATCATCTTGGTTTCAGGTATGGGGATCAGTGTGGAGCTATATACGCACCTGGGTTTCAGCACATGCCACAAGCACCTGTGTCGCAGGCTCCCCCACCGGCTGTTGTAGCGCCAAACCCAGAGATTTCTGTACTCACTAAGGCGTTGACACAGCTGAGTAACAACATGAACGATATGACCACGACGGTCAATGCTATGTCTTCTGATTTGCAGGCTACGAAGACTTCTCTTCGTGCACTAGAGGTTCAAGTTGGGCAAATTGCAACGCAATTATCTGCTAGAGCACCTGGTTCTCTACCGTCTGACACAGAGAATGTGCGCCAGGTAAATGCCATTACCGCTCGCAGCGGGGTTTCGTTGACTGATCAACCATTCCCGAGCCATGCAAGAGCTGAAGCATCAAAGGCTAAGGAGCATGAGGTCTTCGATTCTGAGAAGACACCTGTCATGGTCCCCCAATAAAAGGGCATGATTCACCAGGATGCAGAGAAATCTACCAAGGTACCACTTCCATCTTCTCCTTCTTCTTCAGAACTACCATTTCCATTACGTACTAGGAAGAAGAAGGATGATTTTGAGGATTACAAGCGTTTTTTGAATGTCTTCTCTAAACTGCATATCAATATCCCATTGATTGAGGCACTTCAAAAGATGCCTAAGTATGCTCGATTTATTAAAGATGCGGTTCTTAGAAAGAAAGGGGTGGATGAACTTCAGAGAGTAAACTTAAATGAACAGGTTAGTTCATGTGTTTTGCATGGGTTACCTAAGAAAATGAAGGATCCAGGTAGCTTTGTCATTGAAGCTACATTGGGTGATTCCTACACTGGAAGAGCTCTCTGTGATCTAGTAGCGAGCGTGAATTTGATGCCGTTGTCGGTATTCAAAAAGTTAGGTGTGGGGGAGCCCCCGAAAGCCTGGATAACACTCCAATTTGCAGACAAGTCATCCAAGAAAGCATGTGGGATGGTTGAAGATGTTCTAGTGAGGGTCAGAAGTCTGATCAATCTTGCTGAGTTTGTTATATTGGATATGCCAGTAGGTGATGTTCCGCTAATTCTGGGTAGGCCATTCCTGGCAAGTGGTCGTACTCTCATTGACGTAGAGAATGGAGAACTGATTATGAAGGTACATGATGACATGGAGACTTTTAGGGTCTTCAAACCGTCAACCCAGTGTTCATGGGACTATCAACCAGGTGTGCCATTTGCCGTATAAGTGAAGCGCCAAATCCCAGAGTTGTCGCAAGGGGATCCACCTGACTACTGGGAAAGAAATAATCCATCAGCGGTGCACGCACATGAAGAAGTGCTTCAAATCCATTACAGAAAGCTAAGCTGGAAGCGGCACAATGTGCCTGACCACCCTCGTGAGGTGGCAGAGGTAACTGGGTCGGGCCGTCGACCGTAAATGACAAGCGCTTGTTGGGAGGCAACCCAACGTATTTTCATGCTTTAGTGTAGAGAGTGTGTTTTTAAATACGGTCGTGTGCGTTTTTAATACTGTTTTGTTATCTGAGGGGTGAGAGAGTGAGAATATGACATTTGAATTGATTTGTTTCAGGCATACAGGTTGGAGACGCGGTCCAGACTCCCTTTCTTGATGCACGTGAAATAAACGCAGAAAAACCGAGAAAGCGATGTAATGATCACGTAATTTGAGGCCATAATTCGAAAGATTACTCCGGTAACACAAGCAAAAGCTGAAAGAGCACGAAACGAGCTTTCTAACGATATAAAATATGCGTGCATCTGAGTCCGGAGGCGAAAACTAGAAGAAAAAGAGGAAGAAGAAAAAAAAAATGAAGTTGGAGTCAGGGGTGTTTGCACGAACAAAAGGAAGTCCAAAAACAATCTGCTGAATCTTAAGAACAAGAAAAATTGCTCACACAAACAGGGGTAAAAAGGGGAAATCAGCGGCTGTTTGAGGGTAAAGAAGGAAATTGGGTCAGTTTATTTTTCACTTCATTAGGCAAAAACTGGGTTCTTCTCCTCCCTCAGTTACACAGACCTTCAACCCTCTCTTCAAGCCATCCAAATCTCTCTGCAAAACCCTCGATTCTCCGGCATTTTTGTTCAATTCTCCGGCGTGTTCTTCACCTTCTCACTTCGGCGACCTCCTTCTCTTACTCCGGCGACCAAAAAAGCCCCACCCTCTCTCTCTCCGTCGGGTTCCAGCCTCAACAGATCACCAACACCACCGGTCCAAAACTCCGGCGGTGTTGAGGTGGTTTTCAGGCCGCCTCTCAAGCCGGCGACTTCTCTTCTCTCCGGGGACCATAGCAGCAGCATAAACTCACTCTCTCTCTCCCCGACAGCTTTCAACCCAGAAACCCACCATCACCATCTTCCTCCCCCGAACAGAACACCTCCAATCCACCATGGAAACCTACAATCACCACCATCCCAATCACTATTCTCCGTCGAACAACCCAGTACAAAGCCAACCCAGCAACCGCCCACAACAACGCCTCCCTCTCCGAACATCGCAACAACTCACCGCCCAACTGCATCGTCTCTCTTGGTGCCCTCTGATTGAGAAACTGACAGTCAGCATCCATCGAAACCCTTCCCCCTTTCGAACCCAACACCGCAACCCCTACAACAGCCGACATGAGTTCTGGCGATTGAGAATCCGGTTATTGCTATGCACCCTTTGTGAAATCCAGCGAATTCAAAGCATTCACCCAGACAACACAACCCAGCTTCCCAATTGACAGAAGCTAGACCTGAAACTCACCCTCAATCAGTCTCTCTATCCTCCAATTAAATCTGAACTTGAGCTATTTGGATTGTGGGTTTGTGTTGCTGCTAATTGCTATGGTGGTTGGTGATGGTATTTTGGAGGTTGGGAATAGGTATGGTGAAAGTTACAGTGTTGTAATTAGGTAATGAAGGAGAAATGGATGGTGGCAATGTTGGCTTTTATGGTTATGAAGGATGGTGTAATGGATATGGTGAAAGGCTGAATTGGCAGTAAAGAGGTACTGAGGTAGTATTTGGTTATGATGGGTGTACTCGTACTGGGCAGAGGGTGTTTCAGGACATATGGAAACCCTTACTTTGGGTATTGTCATTAGTTTAACTATAGCTCGGTACAAAAGAAAACAAAATGGATCAGTTGCTACGGAGGAGTCTGAGGTTAAAAGTGAAGGGAAGTTTGACGAAGACATCTACCCCAGTTTGCTACCGCACACTCGACCGTCACGGGAGCTCACATCACGAGTTCGGGGATTCTTCGTTCCTTCTTTTCGTCAGCGACAGTGGATCAATCGACCCCGGTGTGTTCACACACTTGACCGCAAGGGAGTTAGCATTGTTCCGGACAATGTTTGCTTGGGGATTGTTCGTGCTATCTCAGTCAGCAGTTATCGGGTTTCGTCCCCGGCCTTGTGTCGGTTTGTGAGTACCTTCTTTTCTCTCACTTTACTTACCGTTTAGGCTCATCGTACTTGCTCTAGGATTTTATTTTGACGACTTTGTCACAGTGCTTAGTCACCGCTGGGATTTGCTGTTAGAATCTTAGGGAGTACTTGAGTACTTGCTTGTTTTCGGTACACACAACTTGTCATGTGCACGTAGTTCGTTTTATCTCTATATTTGTTGAACTACCTTCTTGTGCCATGACTCTACCCCGAGTAGAATCACCGCCCCTCACATTAGAGATGCTGAGTCCTCGGTTTTACTTCCAAATTCGTTGAGGACAACGACGTATTCTAGTGTGGGGGGAGTTTTTAGTCTTGACTAGCCAGTCAGTGTTTGCATCGCCATGTCTGCATATAGTTGTTCGTGTCGTATTGTGTCTTTTTATGTGGTCCGTGTCGTTTTATTATGATAGTATGTTATATTGTGTTGTGTTAGTCGTGTTTATACTTGTTGAGTTTGTGTTTAATATTGCACGTTTTCTTATTTGAGTCTACCTACCCTATCAACTGTTTTGTGTAGTTTTGTTCGTGTCGGTTTGCATGTAGTGTAGGAATTATATGAAAAAATCAAAAAAAATAAAAAAAATGAAAATTCCAAAAAAAAAATATATATTAAAAAGAGAAAATTCTGAGAAAAGGGCAGTCGAAAGAGGCTTAAATTTGATAAATCGCGAAGTGTGAGGATTTTAGGCGTAGATCATGATTTGCGACCGAGAGTGACGACGTGAGTTCCCCCTAGTAGATATAGAGAGACTTTCTTTACGGGAGTGCCCACCTATTTCTAACACTTACGTGATTTTCAAACCCAAAGTTTGTGCCTATTTTCTTACAAGAGTTGAGCTAGGTGTGAGCTAAACAAGCTGAACATCCATGTGTACGTCTTAGGTAGTCGCCAACCCGCCTCGTAGTGGCACACGAAACAGCTGTGCGAGGTGTGTATTACAGCACTCACTGCTTATAGAACTCACATTGTAGGACCATTAGACGCCCCGATTTGAACCTTGGATTCTTGCTAGCCTTCGGACCTAGGGTGACGATTCTTGACCTTCATCACAAATTGATTAGAATCACCCCTTTAGTGCGTCACGAGGGGGTCGTGTAGTTGAGGGGGTTCGATGAGGGAGTGATTATACAATTCGTTTAGTTCTACATCTTGCTTGCACTTCATTGATTATCTACGAGGGGATGCGAGGGTGAGTGAGTAGGCTTGCGCACTTCGGTGTGGCGGTGTTCCATGCCATTACATCATGGACACAGTTGTGGAGAGCCGTCAGTGCGTGAATCTAATACGCACGGAATTGGGTTGGGAGAACTTAATTGGTGGATCGTGCTGGGTACCGGTTTTGATTACCTTGGTGTAGGAGGATCGGTTGGATTAGGCACGAGATACATTCATCTTCAAGACTACTTGAGAGGGGATATGGTTACATTCGAGTGTGGGGGTGTCGACTTTTGACTCCGGACATTGAGGGTGAGCTTGCGACGACTCCACTCCCACACATGTATTTCATTGATTTTGCGGCTTGGATTTGACATGGACTTTGATTGAGTTAGGAGGAGATGATATTTTTATGTGATATTCATTCATCGATTTACGTGTTTCCTTCTCCTAGCATATTTGATTGTTATTTGAAGACCACTCGGATATTATTGTTGGATTTTGATGGGATTTTGAGAGAATTGTGAAAAAAAAATGAGAGAAAAAGAAAAAGGAGAGACGAAATAAAGTTTGAGTTGGAATTGAATTGAAACGAGTGGTGGAGCTACTTTGACGACTACGGTTCATGTTTCATGCACGACGAACGACGATGGCCACGGAGATCACTATTGTACCGGGGTTTGAGGGAATTGAGGGCCGGAGGTGGTGAGCTTCGGTTTTCGGTTTCTATCATTTGTGGTGAGGGTGTGTGAGATGTGGGATTTGATGTGAGAATGTGACGCTTAGGACTTGATTTCGACGAGATTATCTATATGTCCCTAAGACTCATCAAGTGAAAACCGTTAGTGGATTAGGAAATCGGACCTTGGGTGTGGCTTTGCCTAGCGTAGTCTCTTATTTCGTGGCGCACGCGAAGAGGTAGCGTACTCTTGTACTTAGTAAAGATAGGCTTTCTATACTAACTAGGGGGGAGTCTCGTTGTCGAATTTAGTTTGAACTCATGCTTTGTTCCTAGGATTCTCATCACTTCATGATAATCGATTTAAGCCAATGGAGATTGCCCGATCTCAACCAAAACGATAAAAAGTGTGTTTTGTGTATATATGTGTTTGTGTAGGATCGAGTCGTAGCTTGCATTGGCATCATATTGTTGCATTGTCGAGTTTTGTGTCATTATTGAGTCGGCTAGTTCGGATTTGTATGCAACGGTGTTTCTAGTAAGTATGCAAAACACGACTCATATCACTTGTGGGGATGTTGTGTTTCATTGGAGCTACTTTGGTTGGACTCTGGCCGGATTTTGATAGGACTTTGATTGGGTTGCTCGGGACGCGCAATAGGTGAATGTGGGGGTGTTTGATAACTCTCTTTAAGGAGTTATTTTTATACTTCCATATTATTTGTAATAGGCTTATTTCACATGATTTATATGTTATATTTGCACAAATATGTGAATTTGACTATTTCTAAGCCTAAGAGTGAAAAGTTGTGTTTCTAGCTTATTTGTGCATGTTTTCTCTCATATGTGCTATGATAATAGCACGGGTTGTTTAGTTTTGTGTATCTCAGGTAAAATAGGTGCAATGGAGCTAATGAGATGCTTGGATATGCTTGGAATGGAGCTAGATGAAGAGGAGAAAAGGAGACGCACAAACGAAGAAAAGTTGGAAAAGTCACACGGGACCAGCCTGCACTCTTTTCAATGCCCAGGAAAATATACAAAGAACTTTGAAGCAAGGCCTGAGGAATTGGAAATTACACATTCGTAGCTTTCCAACGGTAAATGGTAGGCCCGAAGACGAGTCCGTATGAGGGAGATACAGCCCGCGCAAAATCAGCAAATAATTTTGTCCGGGAATTACAAAGTAGAGGGGCTGAAGTGAAATTTCGGCTAGTTTTCATTAAAAAGCGTGCCTAGCTGGTAGAAAACGCAGGAGACGACCTAAGAAGAAGATATTCACGCATCTTTGAAGTCTTGGGAGCTAGGGAAGAAGGGAGACAAAGCTAGGAGCTTGGAAGATCATCAACATTGAAGATTTTAGCGTTTGATCATCTTTTCTTCTTCTATTCTTCATGAACTTCATTATTTTGGATATGTTGATCACTACTATGTCTAGCTAAACATTTTAAGCTAGGTGATTGATGGAAAACTAGGGTTTGTTGGATGATTTTCCGGATTTTGGACTTGATGCATGCTTTTGCTTAAATTCTATGAACGTTCTCGTTAGCTTATCTATTCTTGTACTTATTCATTAATGTTCTTGGCTTGATCACCCGTAGAATGCTACTTGTTGATAGGATTGCACGAAAGTGAGTTCTTTGAGACGTGTTAAAGAATAGTTAGGTGATCTTGTAGTTTCTTGAGACCGAGAGGAGATAGAAACTTGATTAATCGTGTGAGGGTAGATTCGATTGATTCTTGTTAGCACTTAGTGAATTCGGTGGACCGATAGGACACGGTGACAAGCCTAACAAATCAATTAGATTGTAGTAATAGACGGAGGTGAACCGAGAGGACCCAAATTCTATTTTTTACACAAATTCACGTGAGATCGAGGGAAGATCGTGATGAGCATTACCCGATATAACTAGAACGTGAGTAGAGTGTTTCATGCATAATTCCGGAAATCGTTAACAACCCTAGGGACATCAATTACCTAGTTCTTTCTCATTAATCGTAGTCAATCTCAATTATTTTCGTTTAAAATTGAAAACCCTACAAAAATAGTTAGTTACTTGTCATTTAATTTACGTCGCTTGTTTGTGGGCGACAACGTTACAAATTCAAACAACTTCTTACCGGCTACTAGGATCTCCTATAATTACTTTCTAGTCAATTAATAATCGTAAATTCCCTTGGGTTCGATACTCGGAGTCGTAAAATACTCCACATACTACTTGACCGTATACATGCGTTTAAGCGCGTTAAGAATTCGCGTCATAGAGATATGAATTATTTATATTGTACTTTGAGTGAAGATGAATTCAAAAGGATTTCAGGTTGTAAAACTGCCAAGGAAATACAGGACAAGCTGGTGGTAACCTTTGAAGGAACCAGTCAAGTCAAGAAAACAAAGATCAACATATTTCGCAGACAGTATGAACTGTTCAAGATGAATGGAGATGAATCTATCAAGGACATGTTCAAGAGGTTCACTGACATTGCTAATAATTTGGACTCCTTTGGAAAGACATTCACCAATGAAGAAAAAGTGAGAAAGATTCTAAGAAGTCTTCCCAAAGCTAAATGGGAACCAAAGACTACTGATATTGAAGAAGCTCAAGATCAATCATCACTTCAACTTGATTACCTACAAGGAAAACTTCTTACACATAAATTATCCATGAATGAAGTTGATGGAGAATTACCAGAAGGTGTCAAGAATTTAGCTGTCAAGGCTAAGGAGAATGATTCATCTCAAAACATTGAAAATGAAGAAGATGATGGTGAAGATCCGTTTGCTTTGATTTCCAAAGCCTTTACCAGAATCCTCAAAATGAAGAAGAACTTTGGAAACAAAGACTTCAGCAGAGACAGACACAGATCCTCCAGTAGCAAAGACTACAAAAGTAAATCTTCTTTACATGGTAATAAGCCTAAAGTAATGAATTTGTTTGAGTGTGGAGATACAGGACACTTGATTAGAGATTGTCCACACAAGAAGAGCAAAAAAAAATCAAAAGAAAGACCTGACAGAAGAAAGAAAGCTATGATAGTCCTTGGAGTGATTCTGTATCGTCAAGTGATTCTGAATCTGAGGAAGAACATTCCAACCTATGCTTTATGGCCAAGCATGATGAAAGTTCTGAAAAGAACATTGGGGTAATGTTAAACTGTTTAATTTCATAACCAACATAAGTCCTCACTGATTATCTTAGAACAATGCTTTTAAATGAAGAGGACTATCTGAAAGAGATCAAAGTTTTGAAAGAAAAATGTCATGATCAAGCAAAAGAGAACTTGCATCTTGTTTTTCTGAATCAGAACCTTGAAATTTCTAAAAAGAAATCTGACAGTGATTTCAAAGCCTTGAAAACATAAGTCAAGGAAGTACTCACTGAGAACTCTCTTTTGAGTGACAGCATTTTTAATCTAGGACATCAGATTGATGAATTGGATAAACAAAAGATTACTTTAATTGAGAAACTTCAAAAATCTGAATCATCCATGACAAAACTTGTTGGCTCAGAACACAACTTAAACCTGATTCTTGGAGGTAGCTTGAAGTCTGTTCACAAAACTGGTGTTGGATACAATCCAAATTTCCCAGAAAAATAAATACCTGATTTGTGAAGGCTGGTAGCAGAACATCTCATAAATGCCACTACTGCAATAGAACTGGTCATGTTAATATGACTTGTCCTTTCAGAAGAAGAGACCATCACATAATGAGGAACACTTTTCCACTTCAACTCAAAAGGACAAGTTAGACAGATTTAGTTCCTAAAGGGGTTAGACCACCTAACATGGTTGACCCAGAGTATGAATCTAAGTTCCACACTTGGTTTAAAAGCTAGGTAAGGCATTGAATGGTGTTTGCAGGTTGTCACTAAGAGCAAAGAACATAAATGGTTTACGGAAAGTGGTTGCTCCAGACACATGAGTGGAAATAGATCCCTATTCTCAGAACTAAAAGAGCAATATGAAGGTTTAATCACACTTGGTGACAAAGGAAAATGCGACATTTTAGGTATTGGTAAAGTTGGTACAGATTCAGAAAATTATATTTATCATGTTTATTTAGTTGATGGTTCGAAATTTAATCTTCTTAGTGTATCTCAACTTAGTGACAATGGTAACAAGATTATCTTTGACAAAGAGAAATGTGTGGTGAAAAATGAGAAATCTGGAGTTTGCATCCTCACAGCCTCTAGGTCAAACAATGTCTATACTTTGAAAACTAACAAAGTTGCAGGAGAAAGCTTGAAGTGTCTCAAGGCCTTGAAAGAAGATTAAAAGCTTTGGCACAGAAAGCTTGGACACATTAGCTTACACACCTTGAACAAGCTAGTTTCTAAGAACTTATTAAGAGGTCTACCCTCTATCAAGTTCAAATATGAAGAAGTATGCAAAGCCTGTGCACAAGGAAAGAAGACAAGAAGCTCATTCAAACAAAAGAACTTTGTAAGTACTACTAGGCCCATTAAATTATTGCATATGGATCTCTGTGATCCTATGAGAACTCCAACTCCAAAGGGTAAGAAGTACATTCTTGTTATTTTAGATGATTTCTCTAGATTTACTTGGGTTATGTTTCTTAGGGAAAAATCTGAAGCCCTCTCTGAGTTTTCAAAGATTTGTAAGGAACTTAAGACCTTGAAGAACCTGCCTATTGCTTCTATTAGAAGTGATCATGGTAGAGAGTTTGATCAACTTGAGTTTGATTTATTTTTTTCTAAGCATGGCATCTCTCACAACTTTTCTGCTCCTAGAACACCTCAACATAATGGTGTTGTTGAAAGATAGAACAGGACTCTTGAAGACATGTCAAGATCAATCCTTCTACAGAACAAGTTACCAAAATCATTCTGGGCAGAAGCTGTGAACACATCCAACTATATTCTCAACAGGTGCTTGATCAGACCTATACAGAAGAAGACTCCTTATGAGCTGTTTAAAGGGAGAACGCTAAACATTTCTTACTTCAAACCTTTTGGTTGTACCTGCTATGTTCAAAATAATGGTAAGGAAAATCTTGGTAAGTTTGATGCAATAAGTGATGAAGGTACTTTTATTGGCTATTCTCTGAAAAGCAAAGCCTATAGAGTTTACAATAAGAAAACCAAGCTTGTTTAAGAAAGTATACATGTCATGTTTGATGAAAGCTATGATGGTTCTATGAGTGATGGTTTTGCAGATCTAAATTTGAATAAGCAGGAGTCAGATGATGAAGAGGATCCACCAAAAGGTTCCAGGGAAAACTTATAGGAACACAAAAGGCATTTTTAAGGTCTTGAAAATGAGTTTCAAAGCCTTGAAACAGATCGTTCAGAAAAGACAGATGATCAAGCTACCATTTCAAGTTCTCAAACACTTGAAAAACAGATTGGAGAGCCTAGACCATGGACACCAAGAAAGAGATTGAAATATTTCTCATCTCATCCTGATGATAACATTATTTCTGATCTAACTGCTGGTGCACAAACAAGATCACATTTGAAGAATCTTTGTGCTTTTAATGCTTTCATTTCTCTTGTAGAACCTAAAACTGTGAAGGAATCAATACGAGAAGCAGACTGGATCATAGCTATGGAAAGTGAACTCAATGAGTTTGAAAAGAACAAAGTTTGGAACCTAGTTCCTCCACCAAGAAATCAGTTTGTTATTGGCACCAGATGGGTATTCAGAATGAAGTTAGATGAGAATGGGAAGGTAATCAGAAACAAAGCTAGATTGGTAGCTCATGGCTACAATCAAGAAGAAGGTATTGACTATGAAGAGACTTTTGCTCCTGTTGCCAGGTTAGAAGAAATTAGAATCCTACTTGCATTTGTTGGAATAGATGCCCTAGAGGCAATCTAATTTAGTATGAACAATAATTGGCTAGAACATTCATTTTATTATTTATGGAGATATTTAATATAATGAAGTCCTTAGATTCGCAATCTAGTTTTTTATCTTAAATATCCCTTGTCCATTATACTGATTAATAAGACGATCATCTATAGACTAGTATGGGGTTGAATTGATATGGAGATATCACGATCCAACACATGGGTATGCATTCAAATACATCAGATGAAGAAGGGAATCTTTCTACATCAAAGCAAGTACACTAGAGACTTTCTAAGCAAGTACAATATGTCTCAATTCAAAGTGATAAAGACCCCCATGAGCTCTACATTGTCACTAGACAAAGTTGAATCTGGTAAGAGTGTAAATGTGAAAGAGTATAGAGGTATGATTGGATCCCAAACGAACCACACTTGATGACACTAGATATCATGTTTAGTGTTTGTATGTGTGCTAAATTTCAAGCTGATCCCAAACGAACCACACTTGATGACACGCTTTCTTAGGCTTTTTCTCAAGTGCACGGTTCAAGTAACACAGGGTAATATTTCAACCCCGAGTTATCGATCCCGCAGAGACAGGCTTGAGATTTTTTAATTAGTTATTAATTTAGAGTACGAGTATTTAGGAGGAAAGATTATGATTAAAGAGGTTTTCACCCTCAAACAAGTGACGAAAATAAAATGAAGCAACTAAACTAATATTTTAGAATTTTTTATTTTATTAAACAAATATGGAGAAACTAGGCAATCTCTAGATCACCTAGGGCTGTAGACGATTTCCGGATTAGCTATGTAACACGTTAACTCTATTCTTGCTAAGTTGGGTATTAGTACTGACAATCTCCTCTCGGTCTCACGTCGTTCTACGTTACGGTTTACTCGGTGTCCTTTCGGTCCACCTACATCTAGCGTTCTGTTCTAGTAGGCTAACGACCTGCACGACAACGCGCCCTATCGGTCCACCGTTGCACGAAACAATCGGATCTGACATACCGAATCTACATACTAAGGCCAATCCTAAACACTTCTCTTCTCAGTCTCAGTAATTCAGGATTGTTGTTCATATCTCATCACAACTAGGCTTAAGTCGCTCTCACGCACTCGCTATCTAAATAACAAGTCCGGTTAATTACTCCATTCTTTCCAAGGAATTAAGCATAGCATATGAACAATAACTAGAACAAAGACTAACATTAAGAAAGATTACAATTTAGGAAGAACACTTAATTCCAATAAATATCAATTCCTAACATAGTCGTGTCAATAGACTACGCTCATTAGCAAGTTCATGAAATCAAACTTCATCCAATAGATCAAAATCAAAAAGCATGAGACAAGTGTAAAATCCGGAAAACATCGTCTACATAAACCATAGGCTCTCTAGGAGAGCCTAGCAAAACGTCTAGCTACTAATTGAAATCGTAGCAAAACAACAAATTTTCTCCATATAAGTGATTAAAATGGGGAAGAAGAAATCAAACGTTGAATCGAAGCTTCCGCGTCGTCCCCTTCTCCTTGCCTCATGATGTGTGAATGGTGTAGAATGATGGTTTTCAACCCCCTAGGTCGTCCTATGTCAATTCCCGTCATAAGTCTTCAATATTTGCGTTTTAACCCCAAAAGTATGTTCCAGCACCAGACCATTTCGGGCCCAAATAGACCCCATTTCGGGCCTAAATGGATTTCGTGCGAAATAGTACTCTGACTTCTCCAGTCCATATCTTCTTTGTCCGATCTCCGATTGAGCTCCGTGACCTATCGTTGGAAATCAATTTGAGTCTAATTTCATATGGAACTGGTCTCACTCCAAAATTAATCATATAAATCAAGATATCATCATATTAGTGTAGACTGGTCATCCTAGCTCCTCCAACTTTGCTTCTCTTGGTTCCACTTAGCTCCCGTTGTTTCAGAAGTTTGTTCCATGCCTCCTATCAACCGATTAGCATTCGTTCCTGTCAAGAAAACATGAACAAACATAACAAGCGATCATATTTGACAAATCACATCGAAATATTCATGGAAACGTCCGGACTAACAATATAGCGCATAGAAAGCAACAAGTAATAAAACGCATCATATTCTCTAACATTAGGCTCAAATATCTCGTGATAATATGGAAAATGACAATAATATATAGCTCCTAAAAGGCGTTATCAAATTCGCCCACACAACCGTCTTGCTCGTCCCGAGAAAAACTTGCTTTTAAGATTCACATATATATTTACTTTGCCTTAGACACAACGACTCAAACACCGGACTCTGCAATCTACATGACTTTAAATAAATGCAACTCGATTATAAACAATGCAACAAAGTAACGAACACTATATCTTTTTATTCTTTTTAGTTAGAGATTGGGCAATCGTGAAAAGCAAACCGGCATGTCATAGTGCTTTCATATTCCCTTGGAGATTCTATAACTTTGGTGACCGGTAGAACTTGCGGCCAGTTTCGTCAGACAGAATGGGAAAGAACACTCAATAAGTTGCTTCTGCACACTCATCAAACGTATCCCTGGCACCTACCATCCGATCTATTTATCCACGGGTTTCAATTGTTGACGGCTTAGGACGGGTAGGATAGGATATTTAGAAGCGTAGCCCTAGACGTCATGATATACCTCACAAAACCCGATTCTCACACTCCCTCACCAAAATCCAAGGAACCCCACCAAATCTAACTACTCCGGCCCTCATTCCTTCAATCTTGGTACAACTCCATTCTCGCAGCCACAATTTGAATAATGGATCAAAATATATATAGCTCATCTCCTCGGTATTCATGAAGTTCTATTTCCGGCTCCCTATTCCATTTCACTTTCAACTTCTGTTTTTTTTTCACAATAACTTTAAGCACATGGAGCCAATAATATCGATAAGAATGTCCGAGGAGATCCAATATCAAAGCAAATAATGTGGGGATAGAATGTGTCAAATCAATGATGTAATCAAATATATGTCGACACCCCCACACTCGATGTTAAGCAACTCTCGCAACCCGGTAGTCAATGTATAAACATGCTTTTCCAACCAATCCTCCTCATCACCTAAGATATAGAGAATGTAAATTAAGCACAAGCACGACCTCCTATAAGATCAATAAACCCCAACCCCATGACGTGCGGAAAGAATATAACGCATTACGGCTTTCCACCTGTGATCGTGGTGTAAGGACACGACTCACCGCCACACCGAAGTGTGCTACCGTCTCTAATTCACCCCCACATCCCCTCGGAAGATGACATGTAAGAGAATCCACTCAAGATGTATAATATCATCTCACCCTCAACGAACCTCCCTAATTCAATTCCCTCTATCATGACGCATAGGAAGGGACCATTCTAACTAGTGATGCAAGTCACAAGGAAAGGCTTCCTAGGCTAGAGGATGTGAATAAAAGGGTTAAATGGATCAGATTGGGGTAACTAGTGGTCTTAGGAGATGGAGACGGGACGTAAGGTCCCCATAAACAACACTCGCAAAGATGTTTCGTTGCCACTAAGAGGAGGGCTGATGACTACCTAAGTAACGGTGGTGTAGTTCTAGTAAGATAACTAGTCTGAGAGACAGCTACTCACAATTCTCGAGTACATTAGCCCTATAGCCTTCCTACTGCATATTCTCGCGTCAAACTCACCTTAAATTTTCATACTCCTAAGGAATTTCAATCACTGATCCCTCGCCACATTAACTCTCTTCGATTGCCCTTTCTCAAAAACTTACAATTTTTAGGATTTTTTTATTTTTTTTTTTATTTTTGTCTTTTGTTTTCAATTAATTTCCTAACTCCATATGCTTGGGCCAACTCAATTAACCACCAAAAATTGGGTAGGTGGACTCAATAATTAAAAGTGCAAACAATGTATATACAATGCAATAATTAAACGTGAACATGCAATCCTAACTCTGACAACTATGTGCAAACGGACTCACTAATCTATATGTAACATGGCTACGCAAGTAAAGGAAAGAAAATATATGTGTTAACCCCCCCCCCCCACACCACACTTGAGATAATAATTGTCCTCAATGAATTTATAGAGTGCCCCGAAGGACACGATCCCCAAGTCCAAGGAAGAAAGAACAAAAATTTCAAGTGTTGCAGTGCATTTCAGGCCGAAATAGGGGGTCCATTTCGGGCCAAAATGCAGTGCATTTCGGGCCGAAATAGTCCCTATTTCGGGCCGAAATGATTTTCAAAAAGCAAAACAGATGGTTGTTTTCATTTCGGGCCGAAATGGTGGGCCATTTCGAGACGAAATTGGGGCATTTCGGGCCGAAATGCCCTATGACTAACATCTTTTTTTCTTCATTTTCCTTCAACTGCCGAACTCCGAGGCGCATGTTACACCTCAAGAAGGGGAATCCAACACATATGCTTCCTCTTTCACTCATGCGCACTCAATTCAATGTCAGAACTCTCTCTCTCATCTTTCACAATCAAATATGGAGAAATCAAAAACAAAAACTAAGCAAAATAACAAATATCCTACTCTACATAGGGTTGCCTCCCAAGAATAGTAATTTAAGGTCGACGGCCCGACCCGGTTACCTCAACCGACAAGGAATATGGAAGATGATTTATCCATCCACTTCTTCATCCACCATCTTTTCTCAAGAACTTAAGGTGCACCCTTGTGTTGTGCGGATGGTGGCGAGTTATGGAAGCTAACCCCTTTCATCTTGTAGTTTTTCTTCTTGATCAGCTTCCATGAAGTACCAATGGGCTGAAATGAATCTATGGCCATAAATTCTTCCAAGTAATACCTCTTTGGTGCTTTATGCTCTTCAATGAACTCATGCAGTTCATTCGTACCCCCGCACTTGACGATCTCCAACTCCTTGACTATGGCATATAGATGGTCAATAGAATAGCCAATAGAACAAGAAATTGGAAGTTGCCCATCATGTTCTTCCCCAAAAGACTCTCCATACACAACTATTTTCAACTCATTGCGGACTAGATTTACATGAGATATGGAAAAGTCTTCAAAAGTCTGAGTAGGGGCTTTTACCTCAATTGTAATGGACATTATTTCTTCGCCAGCTTCATCATCAGCACACCACAAGCTCCCAATGTCGGTGTCATCCCAATCATGCAAAGTTTGTGAGATAACTGGAGGTTTCCTTGCACAAAGTGTCACTCCTCTCATGTTGGACACACAAGTCCACCCCAGTCTTAATCAGAGGCTGAGTCCTCATAAGTGGAAAAGTCCACAACTGGTTCATGGACATCGCACTCTTCGCTCGGCTCAGGTACCTCTTCTTCCACAACTGCAGCTTGCGATGCGGATTCTTGTTCTTTCTCCATCCTAGCTATAAGTGTTCTTTGCATTTCTTGGAAAGATGGTAGCCAATGAGGTTCATCCGAATCATCTTGTGATGGTGACAATAAGGCCTCAATTAAGGGCTCAATTAGGGGCTCAATTTCGGGTGACAAGGGCTCCTCTTGTGGATTTTGTGTATCAAAGGACATTCTTGTGACACGCGCTTGGATCTCCTCCATAATTTGCACAAGTCTGCCATACTGGCTTGTGAGTCTTCTCGGAGCTGAAGTTGGGGTTGATCAGATATGGATGCGTCTTCATACTTGTGATCCTTCTTGCTTTTATAGCACCATGTCATTGAGCATGAGTCATCTATGTGCCAAAATCGACATCTAGCACAATAGTAGGGATAATTAGATATCCTCTCATAATCTTCATCGCTCCACATGCTCATTATGTCTCCTGCTTCATGCGTTCCTGCAAAAACAATATCACAAGATACCCGTGAAGCACAGAGATAGAAAAATAAATAAATAAATAAATAAATAAATAAATAAATAAATAAATAAATAAATAAATAAATAAATAAATAAATAAATAAATAAATAAATAAAAACTAAAGAAACGTACTCTAAACCAACTCCTAACTAAATAATCTACCGATGTCCCCGGCAATGGCGCCAAAACTTGACGCGCTTTCTTACGTGTTACCGCAAGTGCACGGTTCAAGTAATAAAGGGTAATATTTCAACCCCGAGTTATCGATCCCATAGAGACAGGCTTGAGATTATTTAATTAATTTTTAATTTAGAGTAGGAGTAACTAGGAGGAATATTATGATTAAAGAGGTCACCCTCAAACAAGTGACGAAAATAAATAAAGCAACTAAAATAATATTTTTGTATTTTTATTTTATGAAACAAATATGGAGAAACTAGGCAATCTCTAGATCAACTACGGCTGTAGACGATTTCCGGATTAGCTATCTAACACGTTAACTCTATTCTAGCTAACCTAGGTAATAGTACTGACAATCTCCTCTCGGTCTCATGTCATTCTACGTTACGGTTTACTCGGTAACCTTTCGGTCCACCTACATCTACCGTTCCGTTCTAGTAGGCTAATGACCTGCACGGCAACGCGTTCTATCGGTCCACCGTTACACGAAACAATCGAATCTCACCTACTGAATCTACACACTAAGGCAAAGCCTAAACACTTCTCTTCTCAGTCTCAGTAATTCAAGATTGTTGTTCATATCTCATCACAACTAGGTCTAAGTCGCTCTCACGCACTCGCCACCTAAATAACAAGTCCGGTTAATTACTCCATTCTTGCCAAGGAATTAAGCATAGCATATGAACAATATATAGAACAAAGACTAACATTAGGCAAGATAAAAATGTAGGAAGAACACCTTGTTCTGATGAATATCAATTCCTAACATAGTCGTGTCAATAGACTACAAATTACAAGTTCATGAAATCAAACTTCATCCAATAGATCAAAATCCAAAAGCATGAGACAAGTCTAAAATCCGGAAAACATCGTCTACATAAACCCTAGGTTCTCTAAAGAAGCCTAGCAAAACGTCTAACTACTAATTGAAATCGTAGCAACGCAACAAAGTTTCTCCATATAAGTGATTAATAGAAGGAGGAAGAATTCAAACGTTGAATCGAAGCTTCCTCGCCGTTCCCTTCGTCCTCCTCTTTGCCTCGTGATGTCTGAATGGTGTAGAATGATGGTTTTCAGCCCCCTAGGTCGTCCCTATGTCAATTCCCATCATAAGTCTTCAATATATGCGTTTTTACCCAAAAGTATGTTCCAGCGTCAGGCCAATTTGGGCCGAAAAAGACCCCATTGTGGGCTGAAATGGATTTCGTCCGAAATAGTGCTCTGAATTCTCCAGGCCATATCTTCTTCGTCCGATCTCCAATTAAGCTCTGTGACCTATCGTTGGAATTCTCTTTGAGTCTTCTTTCATATGGAACTAGTATACCCCCCAAATTCATTGTATAACTTAAGATATCATCAGATTAGTGAAGACTGGTCATCCTAGCACCCCCAACTTTGTTCCATGCCTTCACTAATCCGTGCCTCCTATCAACCATTGAATCGAAGCTTGTTCCATGCCTCCTATCAACCGATTAGCATCCGTTCCTTTCAAGAAAAATGAAAAAACATACCAAGCGATCGTATTTTCCAACTGACATCGAAATATGCATAGAAACGTCCGGACTAACAATATAGCGCATAGGAAGCAAGAAGTAATAAAACGCATCATATTCTCTAACAATTGGCTCAAATCTCTCGTGATAATATGGAAAATGACAATAATATATAGCTCCTAAAAGGCACTATCACTTGACTGCTATCAAAAAAATCTTTAGATATCTCAATGGTACCAAAGACTTAGGGTTTGGTGTCCTAAACAATCTAATTTCTCTTTGCGTGGCTATTCAGATGCTGAATTTTCAGGCTACAAAGTTGATAGGAAAAGCACATCAGAATTTCAACAATTTCTTGGTTCATCATTGATCAGCTTGCATCGAAAGAAGCAAAACTCATTTCCACTATCAACAGCAGAAGCCGAATACATGGCAGTTGGAGCTTGCTGCTCACAAGTTTTATGGATAGCTCAACAAATGAGTGATCTTGGATTTGATTTCAGAGATATACCTATTAAGTGTGACAACACTAGTGCAATATCAATCACAAAGAATCCATTACAGCATTCAAGAACCAAACATATTGGTGTTAGACGTCACTTCATCGGAGATCATGCTGAAAAAGGTGATATTGTTCTTGAATTTGTTTCTACTAAAATGAAATTTGAAGATGTTTTCACTAAACCAATTCCAGATGAACGATTCTTAGATCTGAGATTAGAATTGGGCATGCTAAATAAAGAAACACTGGTTTAGGTGAAGTATCAGGTAAGTATCAGGTAAGCATTATGGGTTTCAAAGGTCTGAACAGATTTTCAAAGCCTTCAAAATATTTTCAAAGCTTTGATCTTATGTGTTTCAGCAATACAACTTTTCAAGGTCTTGAAAGCCTTTCAAAAGCCTTGAAAATAAGTCTGTATGCTATAGAATGAATAATTGGATCTTTCAATGTTGGGTGCTATCTCTGTAGATATTTTCTCAATATTGCATTTAACATTTTAAACTTATTTGCTATTAAAACAGTATTATATTATTTCCTTTCCCACGTTTCACACACACAAATATGAATTTCAGTCAAACTGAAAAGATATCAAAAAGATTTGGAGATAATTATGTTTCCTTCTATAACTCAAACTCTCTAGTTTTTATCTTCATCTATCTCTCTCTCTTCAACGTATTACTCCTGCTATCTCTTCTTTAACCTCAAACCCTAATGAGCACAAGAAGGGAATAAAAAAGAATCAAGATGGCTGGAGGTTCAAAAGTAGCTCCACAAACGAAGAGGAAGACTGAAGAAGATGTGGTTCAAACCATCAAGGGTGATTCCAGTTCCAGAACTCCACCTGGAGAAAGGGCTGCTTCTCCTCCTCCTAAGAAGAAAGCCAAAAAGGACGAGACTCCAACTTCTAGAAAGAAAAGGAAGAAGGTGAAGTCATATTCTCATGAAAAACTACCAGAAACACAGGTGTCTAGCCCTAAAAAGCTAAATAAGAAGAAGCCTACTAAAGAGTACAAAGGAAAAGGGAAAGCTGATGTTCAAGAATCAGAAACGAGTACAGGGAAGGAACTACAATTTTATTTTGAAAAGCAAACCACCTATTGTAGATCTCTAGTCTCACTAATAAGTGGTTTATCAGTAAGACTGCTAGGGGATTATGGTGGGATGCATTTGCTTCTAGATCTATTGCTTGCTGCAGTATGCTTATTGTTGATATGTTGAAAAGCATGAATCCGGAGTGTATCAAAAGATTGAGGAAAATTTCCGTCTGGAAAATTCTTAACCCCTCGGAAGTTGCATACCACAGACTTACTAGGTTCTTTTACCTAAACTTGACGCAAGCCAAGTCCCTGAACATGACTTTACCACTAGAGTTGCTGGCATGGACATGGAGCTAGATCATTCTGAATTTTCAAATATGCTAGGCTGTCCAAGAGGTATGAAACCGGTAACTATCCAAGTGAGACGAAAAACTCCGAAACTAGTCATAGAAGAGTTCTTTCTACCCAATGTTCCCACCTCTTCAAAGCAGTTAACACATTCTGTGCTCACTATGGAAGCAAAAGTTCTCTTTACCATTCTGATGAGGTGTGTAGTGTCAAAAGAGCATTCAAACGAACTGATTACTGACAGAGTTCCATACTTGATGTACCTTATCATGCATGGTTATGAGATTAATCTAACCTATTTGGTGATGGAACACATGCTTTTCTATCAGTCTAAGGAAAGAAAGCATCCCTTGCCTTATGCCAATTTGCTATCACTTTTCTTTGATCACCTGAAGATTCCAAATGACATAGAAGAGACTCTCACTACTTGTTTTGGAATGCTTGATGAGCAAGCTTTTCAAAAGATTGGAATCATGAAAACTAGTAAAGGAGAATGGAAGTTGTACTCTGACTTTTCTGCAGAAGAACTGCAATCAAAGAAATTTCCAAAACCCAAAGACTTGACCCCTTCCTCAACCCTGCCCTTTCACTCTCAATACCTTGGCCTTATAATTCAGAGGCTTGATGGTTTAGAGAATGACATGGATGAGCTAAAGTAGAATCCATGAGTTTAGCACTAAATTCAAGAAAATAAGGTATATGGTTAAAAGCATCTTCAAAAGCATAAATGTACTACATATAGAAGAAGAAGTCTCTCAGGCTTCTGAAGACTCCAAGAAGGCTATAGAAGGTTCAACCAGAGAATTATTCAGTGAGCATACAACTCAGGATGAGCCTGCTGGAGTGAAGGATAAGGGAAAACAAGTGGTTGATGAAAAATTTGGTGAAGATCAAGACCAAGATGAAGATGATAGCCCAAAATTAGGAATGATGCTTATAGATCTCAAGAAGAAGAAAAAGAAGCCAACCATTCCAGAGATAGTGACTGAAGCTGATTTGTTTGAGGGAGAAGGTGAAGTTGGTGATAAAGTGGCTCAAGAAGAAGAACAAGATAATGAGAATGATGGAGAAGTTAATGAGGAAGAAGATGCAGAGCATCAACGATATGGAGAACCAACCCATTAACACTTGCCTGTTCTTACTATCTTTTCCAAGGCCTTGAAACCTTCTTCAAAGTCTCGAAAAATTCTTTTTTTCAAACAGTTTTTTGAAGTTATTTACAAAAATTTGATCCAACATTTTATCATTCTTTTTTGATGAAAGTCAAAAACGTGGAGAAATTTAAGGTTGTTTTTAAGTTTAATTGTTGGTTTAGAGACCTGGTTTTGGTCAAAAGGATTATCTGAAACTTTGTTGTTACTTAGTTGCTTATTAAATTGGATTATTTGGATAACTAATGTTACAGTTTATTGTTTTGATTATTTTTCTATGTTCTAATGAGTATTTTTTTAATAAACCTAGTCCTTCACAGATTCTGTTTTGTCTTTCATCATGGGGGAGATTGTATGTTCAGCTTGATTTGAAAGGCTTGAAATAGGTAGTCTATTTCAAGTCCTTGAAACAGCTTTCATGGCTTTGAAACAGACAATACAGCTTAAGCATGAACTTAGGGGGAGTATCTGATTCTATTCCAACTCCTAAAATCCTATACTTGATTTATATGTTATTTGATGATGAAATACAAATTGTTTTGACACTCTGAACTGTGACTAATCCATCTGTTTGACTAAGCTTTTGTAGAGAAATTGTATTTCCTATTTTGCAGGAATTGTGTCCTAATCTGTGTATTGCAGCAAAGGAAATTGGGTTGATGGATTGTTCTATGCTAGATCAATCATGTCTGAAGTTTCCAAACATCTCTCAAACAAAGATCAAAGCATTATCCTTGAAGATAGTGAGCAACTAGCCGTTGAAGAGAGTTGTTGCAGAGTCAAGATCCTATGCAGATTTTTAGGAAATTTTGTTACAATGAAGATCCTTAAGATCCTCAATTCAAACAGCTGCATAAAGGAGGGAATGCTTGAAGAAATAACAACAAAATTATTACAGAAACTCTCAAGCACTTTACAGATATTGGAAAGAAACAAAGAAGTAGATCATTCAATCCAATATGATCGTCTGAAGAACACTGCACATTCACTTCAAGACTTAGTCTTAGTGTTCTTCTATTCTGAACTTTATTTGTATATCATTCTGATAATACTTCTAGTTCATATTCTCGTGGATTGTTCAAGGTGAAGAATAGAGAATTCTTATTGAACCGGTTAGCTAGATTAGGTACAAGATAGGTTAGTGAGAACCACAAGCTGTAACAGAGGAGGATTAGTCTATGTGCTTGATATCTAGGGCTTAGCTTTTGATTGATATGAATTGTGTTGAAAATCCTACAGGGATAAAATCCCTGAGGTAGAGATGTTGGTCCAAGTGAACTGAACTCTACAAATCCTGTGTCTCTTGCATTTACTTTGTTGCATACTGCTTAGCTTATACACAGCTCAAAATAGGTTTAGTTTCAAGCGCTTGAAACTCATTTCAAGGCCTTGAAAACTATCAGTTTTCTCTTAACTAGTTGTTTTGATTCAAAGGAGTTGAAACTCATTTCAAGGCCTTGAAACACTTGCTGCACTTCACAAACTTCTTTGAAACCACTCTTCTTAAAAGTTTAGCAAAAGTTGCCATACTCTATTCAACCCCCCCCCCTTTCTAGAGTATTTATCATGTAGTTACTACCTTCATTACTGTCTTTCAAAAAAGATGTGGACAAAGCCAAACTTCCCAAGGCACCATGGACCTTGGACGCAACCGATAGGAAAAGTTTATGTGAATGGTTAAAATCCATTACGTTTCCAGATGGCTATGCGCCAAATATTTCAGCTTGTATAAGTTTCAAAGATAACAATTTAGTTGGAATGAAGAGCCATGATTACCTTGTCCTGTTACAACGGCTGCTTCCACTCGCAATACGTTGCCACCTTAGCGACGAAGTTGTCAGTGCTATTACTGAGCTGTGAGCGTTCTTCAAAGAGTTGTCCTCAAGAACTCAGACTGTCGAGAGTTTAGAAAAACAAGAAGAAGAAATAAAGTTGATATTGTATAAATTTGAGTTAATATTTCCTCCTTCCTTCTTCGATATCATGGTGCACTTACCGATTCATCTTCCACGAGCAGCACTATACGGGGGTCCTGTTCAGCTTTGTTGGACGTATCCCATTGAAAGATTAGGTGTTGGTATAATACGTGAATAATTAATTCAATATGTTCAAAAAGACGTACTGTTTATGTTGTCCGTACTAGTTATTTAAACAGATTTCTTCATACGCTGAAGCTGTATGTGAGAAATAAAGCTAATCCGGAGGGTTGAATTGTTGAAGCTTTCATCGACAATTAATGTCTCACTATTTGCTCGATTTATCTTCATGGATTTGAAACGAGATTTAATAGAACTGAGCAAAAAGACGGACGGGTCAACAGTAATATGCTGAATCTGTCCATATTCGATAGTGCAGCTCTCCCTTTAAAGTGGTCATCCTCTTACAAGCTTTCAACAGAGGAGTAAGAGCAGATCAGTTGGTATATTTTAAAAAATTGTACGGAGGTTGAGCCGCATTTAATGTGAGTCGTTCCACTATAAAATTTTCTTAAATAATGGATGCCAATGCATTAAATATTTAAACGTACTTAATCCTAACATAACTCTTAATCGAGACAACATCAAGAAGAAATCCATGACCATGATTTTGACCCAGAACGTCGAGATTGTATACATCGCCGGGAGTTTCCTGCCTGGTTTAAACGGCATGTAGGTTTTTCGTTCTCCTGGCCTCGTAAGTAACATGTTATATGTATTTGAATTCTTATTAAAACTTCAAATATACATTTGTTCATTTAGATGGTCCGAAAGCGCCTTGAAAAGTTACCAGAAGCAACCGATGGACAGTATTCACTCGCTTGTGGTACTGACAATCAAATGCGTCGAGAAAAGGCTTGTGTTGTGAATGCCCTCAGGTTCCGCTCACGTGCCAATGATGAACATAAGACAACCCTTAATTCCGGAGTTTTTGTGCTATCGGAACATTTTGGCCAGGAAATTGATTGTCATTGTACATTGAATGACATATTTGAACTAACATATCCAAATCACAAGCGAGTTTTGGTGTTCTAGTGTGATTGGTTTAATGTAGCACAAAAGAAAGGCATTCAGAGAGTTTGCCACTTTACTACTGTATACGTCTCGAGGACTTGGTATAAAGACGATCCTTACTGTTTTGCGACCCAGGCTGGACAAGTCTTCTATGGTCCCGACACAGTTACGGGTAGGGACTGCCGAATAGTGCAGAAGATAGACGCTCGATCTGAATATCATGTCCCAAAAGCGAATGATGGAAATATAGACAGACGAGTTGAGGATTCTTACCAGCAGTCATCGAATAGCGGTGAGGCGTTTGAAGTAGATGTTAACATAGATCAGGTTTTTCATACTATAATGTTCAGGATCCCCGTACTCTGGACCCTAAATATATCGATAACTTGCTAGAAACACTTGGTGAGGATTATGCCTCAGAGGATGACACCGACTACAAAAGAGAAGATGGTACCGCTGATGATGGTAACGATACGGATTTGAGTGATTTGGATTGATGATCTGTTTAAATGGTTATGTTTTAGATCATATGTTGTACATGAACATTTGCATTTCCCGCATGCTGTTTTTTTACGTAGAGGATTACGACAACTTGCTTGAATGACTTGGTGAGAATTACGTAAATTGTTGACATGGCTAGTAATTCAAATATTCTCAGTTAATTTTATATGGTCTTGTATTGACATTTCCAATATCCTGTAAATCATATTACATGATGTGAACAACCAAAAAGATTAGACGGTCAGGCCGGCTCAGTCCAGGAAAAGCCTCGGAGGACATTATGTCAGCTAGAAATCATGGTGAGAGTTGACCTAAGTTATTGAAACTTTTACGTTAACTTATTATCGATTCATACTGATATTATTTTCTTTTCTTGTGGAGTTACAAAAACTGGTCCAAAAAAAATTCTACAACCTCGGAAAACATTTAGGAAATAAAACAATCATTTTGTAGGTGGTAGTGCTGCTGCACAGATGGTGAAGATAGAGGTGATATGTTTTGTTCTGTTTGTGTGAACGCTTATTTCTATGTAATGAACACTGTTTATTTGCAGTTTTCATAAGTCTTTGTGTAACTTAAATATCTTGGTAGCTATAAGTTCCTTATGTATCACAACATGGTTAATGGAAAAAATAGCCCAAGAAAATCCGACGAAGGGGTTGGCAAAGCTCGACGCCACTGGCAGCCATCGTGGTTAGTATGACCCTTCGTCTGTGTTTGATGCATCGTTACTGTACCTGCTGTGCTTATAGTCTCACAAGTCTTTTTGGTAATTCTTAGTCCCTGTAGGATCGCATGTGCTGAGGAGCGGCGCTTCCATTTGTCAAAGCGTACAAACGCGGAAGGCTGTGTCGGAAAGAGAGACCAATTTGGGCAGTGATGGCCTAAATGGAAGTGCTGATCCAGGTGCTGGAGGGATTACATCGCAGGTAAAATTGTGAAACTGATGATATTTCTGTTTCATTGGAATTGCACTGCTTCCTCAAATCTCATTGTTGGTAATTTAGAATAAGGCGTACAATGTTGCACCTGGTTATTTGAAGGAACGGGCTAAAGCAAAATACTTGAAAGATCAAGTGCTGCAAGGAAATTGAATGTCAACCAAGGGTAAGTTCTAACAGTAGGTTGATACATTTAGCATTTCAATCTTGTGTTGAGTGGAAAGGAAACTAAATCACTTTGGGAATGAGGTCATGTCTAATAGTACTATCGTCTATTTTGGCCTCTATGAATCAGGAAAACAAGCAGAAGAGTGTCGATTCCGGCATGGATCCAGGAACCGCAAGTATTTAGGTGATCAGGTCTGTAATTGTTTTTTTAATTTTCCTAGTTTTCTTGAAATGTGACATTTTTGTGAAAACGTTGAAGTTTATACCACCAGTAATGTTGGCGGTGGTCATAGAGAAGTTGTGATCAATAGGGCTACGTCTACTGCAGCACGGACGCCACAGTTTTTGGCCAACATTGCGATAACGTAGATGATGTGTGAACCAAGTTACCGCCACTTTTTTGTTTAATATTTCTAATATTTTCGAAATGTACCCTTTCGTGCAAATTTTATAGGTTTTACCAACAGCGAATCAGCTACGTAAATCCCCGCGCGGGAATGTTGCAGCTGTTCATGGGATTCCTAGACTAGCTGACAACAGGTCTCAATCTACTGCAGCTTGGGCAGAGTTGTTTCCCTCAAACACAGAGGTAATGTATATCATGTTTAAAACAATACGTTATACCGCCCCTGTTTTATTTCATATTACGGTTAGGCTTGGTATGTAACCTTTACGTGAAAACGTTATAGGTTTTACCACCTGTGATCCAGCAACGCAAACACCCCCGCATGAAAGGAAAGACTGTTCAGGGGATCATGGCCAAGCCCAAAATAGGCCTACGCCTAAGTCTTAAGTGGCGGAAGAGATTCTATCTGACAGTGAGGTATATGTGTGATATAACGAACCAGTCATGGATTATATTCTGGTTTCCGATATTTCTTTTAAATGCGGACGATGTTTTGCCCACTTGTGTTTATGACATGCTTCCTTTTGATTCCTAGTTAATAAGAAGATCTGCTGAAAGGCTTTCTCAACCGAATGGTAACGTTATATCCATTTCCGGTTATATTGTACTTGTATCTGGTTTGGTGCGTTTTCGTTGTTGGTGCTTTCACCTAGTGACTCATGTTCTCATTCACATTTGCAGTGGGATCAAGAGGAATGAAAAGGATGCAAAGAAAAGACTAGTACTATTTGGTCGACGAGGTGGGTATTCGTGAATGATTACTGAATTTGAAGACTTTTGATTGCCGTACATGAGCTCGGTAGGTTTATGTTTTACTGCAGGCCGATGAGGAATAGGAGGAAATTGAAGGTCGGTCGCCGCCATTGACTAAGGGCCCCAAGACTGTCGACGTGACAATGGGAAAGCTGAATGCCGATGAAATGGATGTTGATGTTAGTACTTATACTGTTAACATGTTCCTTTTTGTAGTAATTTATTTCTAGCGCTCAGAGGTTTGAATGTTTTCTTGCAGAACGTGACAACCCATAGTACAACACTGAGGAGATCGCAGCTCCTTCAAGAAGTTCGGTCCCCATCGTCCCCTTGGTCCCCCTATACGCCGATGGCTCAATCCTCCCCTACACAGAATGACCAAGTGGCCCCATCTACATCATGTACGTATCTCATTTCTCTTAACCAACATAATATATACCCTTTGTGGTTGTAGATGGCATGTACATTTCCCGACGGTTGATTAACTGATTAGTAATTAATTATACTGTAGCAGCTCCACCTTCAAGAAGAAGATGGAGAGGCGTGACCCGTGGTCTTTCAACAAGGAAGAATTTGGGCGACGAACAGTAGTATTCTGTGTACATCCCTCTTGGAAAACGGAGGCCAGTTGGCGACCATGTGAAGGAGATCACTCCAGCGGTGGATATAGCAGTGCGGAAGAATGCACCACTGGATAAGGATTCCTGGAAAGCGACGGACGAGGTTGACGTGAAACCCATATATGATCATTTATCTGTAAGTGACGTAAAATACGTGTGAACATATTTTTCCTGCAATTACTTTTTGTGAATATGTACTTATGACAACATATCTTTTCGTATGCAGGGTCCGTTTGACCTCGAGTTCAACAGAGAAACTACTGCGCGGGCCATCCATTCTATGGCAAAGGAGCTTATGGTGAGTATTGCTATAAGCTGCACAAACACTTGAAGAAGTACCGCAACCCCGCTGAAGCATTAAAAAAACCTAGAACAAAGTGTCTCCCAGCACCAGTGGGAAACAGCATGTAAATATTTTCAGACAGATGGGTGGAAGGTAAAATATTGACTGCTTTTTCATTGCAGCAAACTTATTTAGGCTCGCTTTTGACTTCTGGTCCACTATTACGTCATTGCACTGTAGGAGTGTCAGACCTCGGTTGAACCGATCGAAAGTCAAAAATCTTTCTACCTCAGGTTCAAAGTCCTTCTTCTAGCATTTAAATGAGATGGTAAGTTCCATGTCATCCGCTCTTTCACAAAAAATTATAAGTATCACAGGCAGAACATATTTCCGTATGAAATATTGAGTTGGAAAATTATCTTGTGCAGGAGTCGCCCTCCCTCATCGACAACTACAAGACAACAAATACGAGGAAGAACTCATGCAGTTGGATTACTGCGGATGCGGAGGAGAAGAACATTAGTTTCGTACTTCCCTTGCCGTGTTTTATTCTTCATGTTATGGTTTTATTATTTTATGCTATTTTAAACTACAGAAACAGATGGTCGAGATGCGCGGTAATGATACGGAGGGGAAGCTGATGAAAGATAAGAAAGGGTACATTGTTCTTTAAGAAAGTGTGGATTTGTACCGGTATATGGTGTTGGTGAGGTTCCGAGGAATTCATTTACTTTTAAAGAAGTCGTATATGCTTATGACTCCAGAGTTGCTGAAGCAGAACGGATGGCTGAAGCTGCTAAGCTAAGGGAACAGGTTGCAGAGAAAGGCGTCGAGGAGGCTGTCAAAAGAGCGGAGGAAGTTGAAAAAAGCAAAGGAAGCCGAGAAAAACGCCAAGGAGGCTTTTAGAAGGGAAAATGAATATGTCAACCTTATGACCGGAATGGAAGCACGACTTTAGAACATGGAGTCCTAGATGGCGTACCAGCTGATGATCAAGAAGAAGGCGTCAAGAGGGCATCATTCATCATCATCATCTTCGGGTGATTTTTAAGGTAAGATGTCAATTTTCATTTCAATATGTGAATGAATGACATGTTGAGTATGCTGTGTAGATAATTAACTTTTAGGTGTTTTGGTGTATGCATGAAGTTGGGTGGTACTTTGGATATAGTTGAAAGTGATGTCTCCAAGTGTACGTGCTGGATATATGAATTAAGTTATTTGATAATGTGACCTCCAAATTAATTTTTACGATATTAAGTTTTAAAATACCATGGCTCTTTTCTGATTGCGTTCTGTTTTACCGGGTGAAATAACTTTTTGTGTCTTGTTTACTTGGACAACTTTATTACTTACTGTGTTGTTCTTATCGATTACGTGTGGAACATGCAGCTCCACCAGTTAACTGATCTGTAGCTACTTCTTTCATGTGTGGGTGCATGAGCTGTGAATAATTGTGAGAATTTAAGTAGTTGTGTCTTCAGAACAAAATTAAGCAAAAAGTTTAGGAAAATAACAGAAAAGAGCATAAAATAAAAGTCTGGCCTTTTCCGGTCTCTCTTTTGTATTTCCTCTTCATCTTCCGCAGTAGCTCGTATTTTCTTGCATCTCTCATCAGCCGGCCTTCCTCAACCCAATCATTCTTCTTCTTAAACAACCCGACAACAGGCTTGTTGTCACTGCTTGAATCATCATCTGAGATGATTATTGGAACATCCTCATAGGACCTTGGAAGTCCTGTGAAAGGACCGGTGACCTCCTCCTCTTCACGCAGGCGTTTGCGAATGGGTTCCAGGGTAAGAGGATTTTGGGGACAGGAGGGGATATGTTGTGAATGAGAAAGTAATGGAGGTATCAAATTAAATATGGAAGGCAGGTCCATTAACCTAACATTAATTTTGGGAATTCGAACAGTTGTAATCAAGATTTTGTGGGTGCATGCATGGTTATAATTACTGGTTAGTGGTTATTACTGGTTATTGGTTATTATGATGTTCATTACGAGGCACATTAGGTTCATTCATGATGAGGTAGTTTGGAGTATGTGAATAGTTTCAGTTGTGGGAATCTAAATTCGTTGAATATTAATTGAAATAATAGGTGGAACCATGTGTTGTTTGACAACGTCCGGTGTTTTTTTTGTTAATACTTCGTTTTAATACTTTTTCTGCTTTTGTCCCTGCGAGCATATAATGTAATTTTCACAAAAAGCTGACCACAGTACAGCAGCATTTTAGTTTCGTTTCCCTCGTCGCGTACAATTTTCATGAACCGATATTTAATTTCTTCTGCTTCATTTGAAATCACAGCAATGACGTCGCATTACATCTCTGACAGCAGCAGCAGCACCAGCAACACATCCATGCTCATCCCGTGTTGAATGCGTCAACAATCAAAACGTATGCGCCAGCTTTCTGAGGTACAAGGTTAAAACATTCATCTGAACAAAGTTAAGAAATGTTTGAACAATGTTTTTTGAGGAAAGTGTTTTTGGTATTGTAATATTTGGAAGAAGTTTGTGTGGATATGTACTATTTGGCCGTGTTTGTGGCTGTTGGGTACAATTGAATTATATTGATGTGTTTGGTTTGGATATTGTTCAAGTGTAACAGTTTGGATTGAAAATTTGTGTTTTGCAACTGTTGGTATTGTATGTGTGTGCATGGGTGATCAGAAAGGATCACATAGCTAGTGTTGTTTTTTTGTTAATTTCTGATGAGCAGGTATTGAAATGTGTGAGATAGGTGACTACATTAATGGTCATCTATGAGGAAAACAGACGACGAGCACATCTGTCAGCAACTACATATCACGACGACCGAGTTAGTCAGGTAAATGATTTTTTTTTTAAAAAAGTCGACTAAACTTAACAACGACGAGCAAAGTCGTCTGCATAACATCACGGACAACCAAAACTCGTCTTTATGATTGTCGACAACAATTTTGACAACGGATCAAATAGTCGTGATGTGTCAGCAAAGATCAACGACAAAATAATTAGTCAATAATTTTGTCGGAAAAAAATTTGTCCACGAAATTTGGTAGTCTGGAAGTATTGGACAAAAGAACAACGACGAGCTGAAGTAGTCGAAATAAGTGGTCGTTAAATAGTTTCCACCGATCAGTGGATGTAATTGTTGCCCAGTCCAACTACCGACCCAGCTATTCCGACGGCAGATCGACCACTGTGTTTCGTCGTTCTTTCATTCTAACGACAATTTTTGAAAATCGATTTTTTTGTAGTGGTGAATATGGTGTGATGGTAGCTATGTTGGTGATCTGTGGAGAAATGATGGTAGCAAGTAGGAGTTGGTTTGTGTTCTGGGTTGTGGAGGTTCAATTGGTGATTGTTGTAGTCTGAGTTGAAGGTAAGGTGTGTGATGATGGAAGGCAGTGTTGTAGGAGGTATTTTTGTTAGTGGTGGGCCTTTTATGGTGATTTGCAGGTAGTGTAATGGAAATCGTGGTTGAGTGTTGTGGGCTGATTTTGGTTGAGATTAGGATGAATGCGCAGGGTGTTGTAGTGGTATGTTAGGAGGTGGTCTGCAGGTTGGAGCTCATCTTCCTTCATTTTCTTAGCCTACAATAAAAAAGCATCTTCATGTCCTCCCAAATTCTGAATTTCTTCACTTTCACCAAATTCCACAACGTCCTTATCACAATTCCATCCATACAAACTTTCAGTATTACACTTGGACATTACTATGATTTTTGAAAAGTAATGAATCGCAATACAAATTAATCATATAATAACTCTCCATGCGAAGTCAGAATTAATAGGCGATCAGCGCTATTAGCCATACAGGGGTCGCAACCGAAAATCAATGAGATGGTTTTCAAATTTACACATGATGCGATCAGGACTTACGAGAGACACAAAACTAAATTACCAACTAGCGAGGTTGTGAGATCATATCAATGACACCGGAATCTGGTAATATCTGTATACCCAGTGTAATTTAAGTTGCAATACAATAGTCATATAACTGAACATGTTATGTGAGAACTCAGAGCAGGGAGTGTCCAAGACCGCTATAGGTATTTTATTTATTTATTTATTTATTTATTTATTCATTATTGCAATACTTATTACTTATTTGAGTATGAAGTATGCATTGTACTACACACCACTAACCCTCAGGCAGTCGGTGCTTCCGACTAAAAACTTCAGTTTATACCCGCGATTGTAATCACCAGGGTAGTCAGAGGCCAAATAATACCATCCCGGCTCCCTCAAAGGGAGCGTTACTGTTCCATATTCATCAGCTGGAAATTTTTCAATAGGGTTATCCACTTTGCTAGCACTGTAGTCCGCCTGACTGACTCGGACTACAGTATGCGGAGGTGTTGTATCAAACTCTGTAGAATGTTAACCAAAGATTATACAGTTATAATTACACCGGTGCATGGGTAAATTAAATTCGTACATTAAAACATATACTTACCAATGAAATCTCCCAGAGGGATAGGTACTCCATCAGGACTTGTAGGTGGGTAGCTTTCAAGAACAAAAGGTTCCCAAGTTATTGTATATCCTTCGTTAGCAGTGATTGTTGTTGGGATAGTGAGACTCAGAACCAGTGCCACAGATATGACAATGGCCGCCACATTGGCAGGAAATGGGAAACAAGACTCGGCCATTTTCTGCCTGCAGAAAGAGATTGGTTAGAAAACTAAGAAAGAGAAGTGGTGGTAGTCAGTGGAAGAGGGAGACCTTTTTGTAGCCAAACTAAGCAAGGGAGCAAGATGAGCGAATTTTGGTGACCCAACATCATCCCAATAAATTATTTTGTTAGTTTATTACTTCATCTATATTAACCAAGCGTGTCATACAAGACTTAATTGGTTATATACCTCTGAAGTCTACCTAGTGGGAGTAAATGGGTGTCTTACAAGACTTAATAGGTTATATACCTCTAAAGTCTACCTAGAGGGAGACCTTTTTGTAGCCAAACAAAGCAAGGGAGCAAGATGAGCGAATTTTGGTGACCCAATAAATTATTTTGTTAATCTATTACTTCTTAACTATATTAACCAAGCGTGTCATGCAAGACTTAATAGGTTATTTACATGTGTAGTTTACGTAGTGGGAGTAAATGGGTGCTAGCTCAGTTATAGAGTGTTTGAAGTTCCTGCACGTAGTCTCTGGTTCAAATATGTTTAGGATACTCCTTCACTCTTCCCTAGTAACCTAACCTAATTACTTGGTTGACCACCGAAGTTTTTAATCTTCTCTACAATAAATATTTGAAGGAGCTTTTAGTGTTAAACACCTCTTGTTTTACGAAAAGATATTCAATACCACGGGAGTATGAGTGTGATGTGATATCGCTTACGGGACACTTTAATTGGTAGATTATGTGATTATTTTCATGCATTGATACAATGAATAACGTAGAATTAATATAATCAACCACACATTCATGCGTTTTGTCTCAATTTTTAAGTTTTACACTTTACAATCCCATCAATATTCCTCAAATGAACCATATTTACAATGTGCCATTAAATGTAAATAAATCTCCATTAACTCCATTACCTCCAAATATTCCCCTATAGTAGTCAATATACCATTAAATAATGTTAGTTATGAATTCTAGTTAAACCTGCAACGATTTCTCCATCAGTTATCAAATGTTAATAACAGCTTTTTTACCTGCGATAATCTAATGCCTGCGTTAACTAGTTTTGTGATGTATGTAAGTTAGAATATTCTTAGTATAATTCTAAATCATTTTAGTAATAAGAGTTTGACTAAAATTGTGGTTCTCTATTAGTGCTTGTTATGATTAGATTTATTAGATTTATATTAAACAGAAATGCATGCTTAATTCAAGATCATTTCATAAATATCAAGTTTTTTCCTATAGTTTATATAAAAAAATATAATGGGAAAGATAATAAATTTTAAAGATTTTTTTTTATATAAAGACTACTTCTGCAATTAATAGCGGGGTGGAGCCCAAAAAACCCACGTCACTGGACATTGAAATTATTAAAAAAAACAATATTTAGCAAATCTATGGGCGCATTCATTAGCCTGTCGATTCACGTGCTTCACTGAGTAAAGCACCTCCCCATTCAATGTATTGATGAGCTCTCCCACGCCTCTAGCAGATTCCGAGATGTCTTCTTCTCTCCCACTTTCCTCTCTCATCTCTATCTTTCTCTTCCAAAGCTTCACAGCTCCCAGAGAGTCCGTCTCAATTTCCAATGAATTGAGATCGAGCTCCCTTATCAGACCTGCTGCGACATTGAGGGCTTCAATTTCAGCTTCTTTGTCTGATCCTCTGAACGATGTTTCTGTACATTTCCCAGCTATGAAGAGACGGTTCTCATCACGAACAATCACTCCGGCCGTTGCTTTCCGTTTCCGATGGTTCCAAGTCGCATGCGTTGACCTTGAGCTATCGTGGAGACGGTTTGCACCATTTGGCCGAGACTTCATCAGATCTATGAGCTGGTCCGGTACCCCTTCTCAGACCATGGTTACGGTGGTCCGTCAACATCTCGTTGCTCAGATTGATGAGATCTTGCAACTTAAATTTAAATCTTCGAGCGATTTTATTAATTGAATAGTTTTTTATTTGTAAGAAGATATTTTCTTTTTAAGATAGACTTTATATTTTTTGGTAAGAATCAAGTTATCTATGAAGACATATATATATATACATATATTTATACACATATATGTATATGTATATATATATATATATATATATATATATTTCTATAACTTTATAACTAGATAACTCTATATTTTTAGGAATAGAGTTGGACTTAAACAATTTTCCAAAAACTTGGTTCTTATCGTATTGATACTCTTACTTCCTTGGTCAGTAAGCATCTAACTATATAAGTATAGGTCATAAGGTTGAATGATTATAAGTTTTTCATATCTCATCACTCAAATAGAGAGTGATGAAGACCTCATTTCTTGTCCAGGAGAAGTTGATTGTGTCGTAGGAGCCGCTAGGATTATCCGTGCCCTTTTTGTTACATTGTTTCGGATTTATGAGTACAATCAGCTTTGCTCTTCAGTTCTGCTTATACTATTTTTTTTCCTCATCTTTGCTCGATTTACTAAAATCATTTTTTCCTTTCAGTGAGCAATTCTCTACCCGTGGAGCCTGTTGGAGCTCTAAATCATGCTCCTGCTGTTGAGGAAGCTAACCCGGCAACCCTTGGTGCTCCTGAAGGATTGGGGTTGCCCACTCAGTTCTAGCAATCATTTGAAGAAAACATAGTCAGCATATCATCTGTTCCTGTTGCGGACGAGGTGGTGCCGGCAGTTGATGAAGAAGTTAATCAGCCAAAAATAGCTCCTGCAGATGATGAAGAAGGAATCGATCAACCACAAGGATTACCAGCAGTCGATGAAGAAGTTAATCATCCACAAATAGCTCCTGCAGATGATGAAGAAGAAAATGTTCAACCTCAAACACAACAAGGACCGCGCAGGAGTACTAGGCCAAGAAAGACTCCAAGATGGACAACTGAGTATGACATGTGTTTGGATGACTACCTTTAATTTATGTAAAATAAGTATCTTCCTTATCAGTCTGTTTCAATGACGAAGGATTTGTGGCTGGATTTGGATTATGAGGAGATTTAGAGTTAAATCCAATGGTTCACTGACAGGAAATTCATCACCAAGGACATACTGATCCCAATTCGGGGCGTAAGCAAGCCTTTCAGGATCAACTTGTTTCGCTTGATTTGGAGGACTATTTTTGTGGTCTTTAGCACTTTGGTCTCCATGCTCATGCCTTTCTTTAACGACGTGGTAGGAATTCTTGGGGCTTTTGGGTTCTGGCCTCTCACAGTTTATTTCCCCGTGGAAATGTACATCGTGCAGAAGAAGATTCCCCAATGTCCAGGAGTCGTCGACGGCATGTGTTTCGTCCTCCTTCTAGGCCTCGACTAGGTGATTTATCCACCTCATTTTCTTGTGGTCGTTTTCTATCTCTTCAAAGATCAAGATACATTGTAAATTATAGATCCAGGTAAGTATGTACCCAAGCTTAAGGGTCATGTCATTTATATCCCTCTCTTCTCAAATCTACAACTTCTACTCTCTCCTACTACCTATGTAAAACGACCCAAGAACCCGACGGGAATGGCTGCCGGCCACCAGGCGGCGACATTCTCTTTGTTCTTGGTCGTTTTTCCTCTCCCAACGGTGACCCCGTGACCTCTGGATGTCGGGGAACTCTTCTACCATCTCAGAACCTGCTGGGTATTCGTTGAAGAACCCAAAACCGGTCGACATGACGCCGGTTCCCTCCATGGCCGCCGGAAACGCGATGTTGAGCGGTACAACCTATTTTCTTGCTTGTTTTGATCGATTTTAAGCATGAGCATGCTCCTAATCATGTCTAGAACACGTTTAGAACCTCCATTCGAGACTGTAACAACAAATCATCACAGTTTGATTATTGATGTTCATGGTTTTTCGGTACATAAACTGCCATGTTCAAATGCTTCTATCTCCCTCGCTTGTAATCCGTTTTGAGTGAGCCTTAGCTTTCTGGAATTCTTGGATAATTGGCTACAACGTTCATGTTTTAAGTTTTGTCAAATTAGATCTCTAAATCCCCTGAAATTGGGCTTGAACATGGCCATGGCCAGTGAGCGTGGTTTTTGATGTGTTCTTGGCTGTCAAGTGCTCAAAATATTATAGAATGTCATGGTGAAACACCCATTTTCTAACCTTCGTATCTTCTTCAAAGCTTACTAAAATTTAGATTTGTTTTCTTCTGTGTAAAGCTGGTATACAATACTTAATTTTATCCTCTCTGGGTCATGTTCAAATTTGTAACAGAGTTCTCACAAAACGAGCCTAAAGTTGCTAGTTTGAATTTTCCTAAGCATTGAATCGTATTTTTCACCCAAATTTGACTAGCAATATCTCTTTGAATATTTTTTGTTTTTGAGAGTTCAAATATGTTCTGTAATCCTTGAACTACCATCCTCAAAACCCTATTCTTAGATTTCCAAGTATCCCACTCAATTGTTCACAAATCAGCTCTAAAGTTGACTAGTTAAGTTGCTTTTCCTCTATACTTGACTTTTTAATTCGACATTCTAAATGACATTTCTAGCCTTAGTGTTCTTCATGAAACTTTTTCGTCTTCACATTCCTAGTCTAAATATCAATTTTGACCAAGTTTGACTTTCTGTAAACCCTAGTTTGACTGAACAGTATAGGAGGGGAAAAATAGTAATTTCACCTAAGCTTTGAATTGAGATCAAGTTAGTAACTTGGAGTTTGTCATCATGTGTTGTATGATATTTGGAAAACTTTCATGTCATTCTAGGCTAGGGTTGACCAAGTCAAAAGTTGGGGCCTTTTTGCAGTTTTAATAAACTTTAGGGGACTAAGTGTAATTTATTGAAAGTTTTAGATTCCGATGCTAAGTTAATATGGGAGAGCTAGGAGTAATTTTTGCATGTTTTTGGACCAATATGAGTATAATTTGGTTTCCGGGCTCAATCAGGGACTGTACTAGACAGTTTAGGAGTATCACAGGCGTTTTGGTCAAGTGAGCTTGCATGACCAGCATTTCATTGCATTCTTGCATAAAACCTCATATAGAGGGTATATGCTAATAGGTTTTACACTTTACACGTGTATATCCAGCGAATGTTAAGGATCCTTCAAAGTAGACGTATGTACTCGTGTTGCTGCATTTACCGTGAGACCCGGATCCAATATGAGACGAGCGTTGTAGGAGTGCTAGCTTTGCCTTGCGTCTTTCTTGGCTCAGAGGTAAGTACATATCTCCGAATTTTACATATCAAAATTTGAGTATTTGTGTGATGTCTCGGATGAATATTTGTTGATTGAAGAAGTATGGAAAGCATGATTTATACTCGAAATTATTTGGATATAAACTGAATCATTTTGTAACTCTTGGAACTTTACTTGTGATAAGTTGCTTATATGATTTGGTTATGGTAAATAGAATAACTAAAACACTCCTAATAGATTTAGGACGATGAACAGAGTTGTGTTTTTTTATGACTATGGCAGGAGGTGCCAAGCGATCCTCCTGTTACTTATGGCTACGACCATTGAAGCAATGCTTCCTTTTATTGGATAGAACTTGAATGTTCATAAATCCGCCCCCGATGAGCCAAAATCTACCAAGGTATTGCGGCCAAGAGGTTTTTTAGAGAATTAGAGTGTTACTTATACTTGTAAGGGTCACTACGGTATAGGGGTGTCGACACTTAAGGCCTTTTAGCTAATATTGTGAGCCGGATTGACGAATGGGCTCCCTTAACGCTCATGTGAAATAGGACTTGATAGACCCTAGAAGGAACCCATTGTGATTACTTCGTGATCCCTATGTTTACGTCGATCCGTTGGTGGCTCTGGACATGCCTCAGCTAAACTTAACGGTTAATTGAACTAGAAATAAACTTGACTACTCTATTGATGTTATTTGTGACTCTTGATATGTCTTAATCCATTGAAATGATTTGAAAAGCATTGGCTACTCATGACCTAATATTGTTATCAAATTAAATGGACTTGTTTACTCTGGATATATTACCAAATACTCGTGGTTTCTCAATGTTCTTAAATTGAGAGGTTATTACTCGGTTACTTTCAGTTGTTCCAAAATCCCCAACCTATTACTTTTATTGTTTAAAATATTCTGTTCTGTTTCAACTCATGCATCTGTTCCACTCGTTGCTTCACATGTCGTAGTGTGTATTTACTCAGTTTATACTGATCATTTTCTTCAAAACTGCGTCGGCTTTTGCCATTTTAAAACCGCAGGTCATCAATCAAGGTGGGGATAGGAACGCGAATCGAGACGAAGCCGCAAGCTTAAGTTATATCACTTAGAATACCACGCACTTTTTATTTTTTATTTTTTTTTGTAAACTTATTTCGACAAGATTTGTTTTATACACTAAATGAAATGTAATCTCTCTAAGTAATAATCTACTTTTGGTAATCGACTGTCGCATTAACCCTCAACCGAAATCCCGGGTTGTTTCAGCTGGTATCAGAGCATCGGTTCTCCGGTTAAAGTGAATTTTCGATTTCCATTAGTAGAGCATAAGAAAGATAAAACGTTTTCGAAATTTTAAAACTGACTAGGATAACTCAATTTGGGAATAAATGAAGTAAACAAGCCGTCGGGGAGTTTGGGTACTTACGTTTTGTTGAACTCGTTTTGTACTTTACTTGTTGATTAACTGTTAACGACTAATTGAGATGTCATTCATGCAATTTACGTTCCTATTTACATTCTCATTACTTAGGTGAAAAGCTTATGTATGTAAAGATGTTTGCTATAGTTGTGTGATGCGTATCTATGACTATTTATGCTTCTATGTTACTTTGTCGACGAGAGAGTAACGATGATTTTGACTTAGAAGACCCTGAGACTATTCTTTTCTACCTACGAGCGACGACTTTTAAGACAGTACTTTGTTTTGTTTCATTTCGACTTAATTTGACATGGTTCTTTCCAAAATTAGAAAGTTTTGACAATAAAGTGTTTAAAAAAAATCGGTTTCTGAAAATTGTTAGCGTTTTGAGCTACCAAATGCCTAGTAATATGGACCACTTTGTTTACCAGTCTGCTGGCATGACTCTTAGTACGACGGTACTATGAGTTGTACCCGCTGTGTAGACTAAAATGGAACATTTGAAACACATTCGAGTTGTGATGGAGAGACACGTTGTGTGACGACACATAGTGTTTTTTCCCCCTTGTATGCGTGAAACACTTGAGGTGATTTTTTATCTAATCCTCTACAGGTAAGACAACATTCTTCAAAACTGTGTTGGCTTTAGCCATTTGAAAACCACAGGTCATTAATCATGGTGGGGGAATGGAAACGCGAATCGAGACGAACCCGCGAACTTTAGTTAGATCACTTTGAATATCACGCACTTTTTATTTTATTTTATTTTTTGTAAACTTATTTCGACAAGATTTGTTATATACACTAAATGAACTATAATATATACTTTTAGTAATCGATTGTCGCATTAACCCTGAACCGAGATCCCGTGTTGTTTCACATTGCCCTTGCAAGATATGTCGAATTTAGTTGTCTTCTCATCCTCTAGATTTTTCATGTAGGGAATGAGTCTTGTTGAGGAATTCTTAAAAACTTTCTTTTCCAATAGTCTTCCAATTTCTGAAACATCTAAGTTAGCCTCTCCAATGCAAGCTAACACAAGTGAAGTCAAATCAATTGAAACGTCATCACTTTCCTCTATCAAAGCACTCATGATATTTTCCATATCTTCAAACACCGGTGGATGATGCTCGGGTGTGATAGAGGTATGAAACAAATGAAACATTGCATGAATCAATTTATCACAATCAAGATCGAGCATCAATATGAATGGCTTGGACCTAGGAACAATGTTCAGAATATTGATGGCTCTGTTGTATGAGCGGCTAAAAGGATTAGACAACTTTACCAAGGAAAATACAATGATTTGGAAAATTTTGTTTATTTGATCGTCATTGTATGGGAGCTTTAGGGCTATTATCCCAGTCAGCTCACAAATGCATGCAATAGCTGCAATTTTCACATCATTGCTATCATGTCCCAATAGTTCTTGTTGAACTAATGACTTCTTACACGAAGACAGAATCTTCTGCAACTCATATCAAGGAGATTGAATCACTTTGCCAAGTAAATTGTCGGTTCGATCAAGTACATTGAGAAGTTCGTCCGTTGAAGATGAAATTCGCAAGAGTTCAGTTGCCACATCGGCTAGTTTCTCGGGAAATTCCTTTTCCTTTAGCCAACATGGCTGCAACTTCAACCAACTTGGTCTCAAGTTCAACATCCTACTTTCAAGATTTGACATCCTTGTACGAGTTTGTGAAGTATATACTCATGACTCAAAATCCAATGGATATGAGCGTTGAGAGGTGACCCAAAATTCCAAAGAATATGAGCCAAAGTGTGACAAAAACCCCTAAAAGGAGATTGGCCAATTAATTAAATTAATTTCGTTTTTTTTTCTTTTGGTTTTTTTTTTTTGGGCTGTAAAATTTTTGGGCTGCAAACAAAAAGAAAGAGAAGTTGAATTCAGTGAAGTGGGCTGCTGGAAGTGGCTTTAGCGGGGATTGGGCGTGTAGCAAATGGGCTGGTAATAAAAGAAGATGGGTATAAAGATACTGGGCTGTGCGTAGTTGGGCCGATAGGGTTAAGGGATGAGGATGGGATTTATGGGATTAGACAGGGGTAAACGGGGTTTTATGGGTCTTTTGTGGTTTCTGGATAGAAGACGAGGACTGGTACGATAGAAACAGGGGTGGGCGATGAGGGTGAGATGAAGCAGTTACCGGACTACAACAGAGATGGAAGTGCGATATGGGTTGTGTTGGAGATGGCGACGAGTTGAGGCAGAGAACGACGAGGTTCTCAGGCGATGTCTGGCGTCGGCTAGTCTGGTCAGCGGCGAGGAGAAGCGCGTCTGATCAAGATCAACGAACTGGAGTGGCCGGAGGATCGTGATGGCGACGGTATGGACTGACTTGGCGGCAGCGAGACCTCCTGGTGCGAAGCCACTGGTGGTAGTTTCTGGTCTGACCGCGGCAAGGACGAAGCTCTAGCAGCTTCAGTTATCGCCGACTATGGCGGCTTCGCCGGGGCTTGGGATCGCAACTGCGTTTCTGGGTTTGCTTTCTGTTCGTGAGTCTGCGGCAGAATCTGGTTGGTGGATGAAGGTAGTATCAATTGGTCGCAGGGAAGCAACGGAGATCGAAGTTTTGGCTCTGATACAAAAATTGGTGTAGAAGCAGAAGATGAAAGAATATGTATTCTGAAAATCAACTCAAATATGAGGAATTTATATTCAATAATCATCAAAAGCTGAAAACAACGACTGATATCCTACCAATTTATAGATGAAACATGAAAACTCCTACTTCTCTACTCAACTACTAAGAGATAACTATAAATAACTAAAATTTTATCCTTTATTCGAAATAGACTTCCTCCAAAAATTCAATTTTGCTACGTCTCTGGTATTTGTTTAGGAAGTTGATCTCCAACACTGTGTTTCTCCCATTAGTAATGAAAATAACTTTTCTGTCCGTGTAGGTAGCTAACGGTTCCGTAAGTGAACCACGTTAATTCCATGCAAAAATAACAAAGAGTTGAATGAGAACAGGAAAATGTTTGTTACATTCGTAGAATACAACATATAACTACACATGTAACAGACATGAGAACTCTTTCACCCACACAAAAAGGAGATAAATAGAAAAAGACAGAGAGAAATGCCTTGAGGCATACATGGGAGGCACGTAAGCAGGCAGCAATATGACCAGTCTCAGTTGCCAATTTATTTTTATTGTTGTTGTCCTTACATACGTACTTTACGGTTTGGCAATTTAGTTTCCAATGGTGAGACAAATTTTGAACGCAGCAGCGAAGAGAACAGGGTCGGAAGTGGTGAAGCGAACTTCTCCACTAAGGCTGATTAGAGGGATGTCAACCGATTTGAGTAATGTAAGGAGATTCGGGGTGAACTTCAGGATTGGATTCTTCAGGTTGCCAATGAGGTTGTCAGCAGCGGATATTACAATCAAGTCAGGCTGGAGGGTTAAAAGGTAGTACCTGCAGCATGCATGTAGAAATTAGGTCAACGAGGTATACGTGCGAGAGAGTTACGGGATTACTTTTGTATTGACCTAAGTTAATTTAGAAGCCAGATAGCAATGAGACTTACGGAATGTATCAGCGGAGGTTGCAATTAAACCCTTGGGGGCGTCTAAGACATCCGCAAGTACCCATGTCTTGACGCAGTCGACCACCGCAGCTTCAGCAGTTGGAACATTGTGACTCAGAATGAGTGCCAAGGACAAGAGGAGGGCTACTGTAGCAGCTGCAGAAGGAGAAGACTTGGCCATGTTTAGTGAAATGGAAAGATTGTGAATCAGACTGTTGTTGATAGTGGTGGTGATAGTAAGTCAGAATATGTAGTTCTTTTTATAGCCGGGGAACAGGATCAGCCAATTTCGGCCGCCCAACCTCATGCTCCATAGTATCTTGTTACTTGCCGTAAATATTTTATTAACTAAACTCTATTCAACTAGAATTAAATAAATTTGAACTTGTAAAATTTCCTTTATTTTTGTCTTTTTCTTCTATAAAAAGTTTTACCCCTTGCTAGGACACTTATTAGAAACACAGATATCAAAATTAAGGTTCATTTGTTAAACAGCTAGTTGGTACTAATTCATCTTCAACTTGTGAATACCACCAAACTACCTTTTAATGCGGGCAGGAAGTATCTGGTTTCATCCGTCTCATTCCTAGTCTAGCACCTCGTATGTAGAAGACTGTTTACTTAATTTGCCTCATTTCTGCGTTTATTGTTAACTTCGACTACTGTATACACACACTGGGTAGTTTACTTAATTAAACTCGTAAGAACCATAGTTAGCATTTAGCTACGCAAACGTACCTCTTCTCTAGTGGGAACCATAGATAGCATTTCGCTATGCAGACGTGCAATAAGCAAATAGAATATTTCCGAAGTAATCAACCTGAAGATCAGAGTACTCAGAACCATCTTCAAGTAAAAAGCACATCGACGAGTATTGCTGCCAGCACTGCTTAGTGCTTAGTTGTATCACTGAAGTAGGCAATGTTATGGTCCCATTCCAGCAGTCTTCAAACATTGGTGTTTACACAACTCCTCCTGTCTATAAGCCTCTTACAAATGATGTCCAACTAGAGAATACTCACGTAGCGAGTCCTGGTCCCGCAACTGAATTATACTTTTGAAAGGCAGGAAGGATCTATCACATACAGATCTACAACATGAATTATAGCGGAAGATTCATGTGTTTACCTTGTCTTCCTAAGCTCCTTAATGCAGCGGATGATCGTTTGTTGCTTGCTTTCACGCGCCTCCTTCTTGATCTTGCTCCCACCAATCTAGTGTGAATCTCGAGGACGAACACTGTGATCCACACCACGTTCCACCTCCTTGGATGAAGTTGGAGAGAGACTAGGGTTCTCTACAACTAGTATGAATCTAGACAGAGTAATTTTTCTCTATGGAATAGCAATATAATATGTAGGAGGCTGCCTCCTTATATAGGCAAAACTTCTCCTAGGTTTGCACATAAACCCTTAGGGTTTGAGCCTTAGCTACTAACCCCTCTAGTTTGTGCATTAGTGCAACTAACCCCATAAGGTTATGATAATTGCATTGGGCACCCCACATGGGTGCACCAATTGCTAACATCTCCCACTCGCACAGTGGGGTTGCACAATCCATCCAGTCTCTATCAATCTCCAACTATCTATCATCTACATAGAGTATTGTTGTGGCCGTGACGTGTGACCGGTGAGAGTACCTGCATTTCGGGAGATCTGTACACCAAACTCGTATAGCCAGCATGGGAAGCCACCCTCTCGGGAGATCCACATACCAAACTCGTATAGCCAGCGCAGGAAGGCACCCTTAAAACATACAACAGTAATAATGCTCTCCGTAACTCTCGTATTCCTCAGATTCCTCTGATTGTCATCTCGTGGATCAAGAGCACCTGCCTTGGCCCGAAAGCCATGCTCCATGAGTCCACATTTCCTTTATATTTTCATATCCTACATGATCCCATAAGATCCTGCAGGTGGGCCCAATGAAGATAATAAAGAGCGATGCAACGAGAATCTTTCCTTACATACATGTGTCACTCAGATTCGGCTCAGCTGCTTTCCCAGCAGTGTCCGGAAGGCCGAATCATCCATAGTCGTAAGGTGTCACGCCAAAGTAGCACCACCGACCCGTCTCCTCATGACACAGATGTAAGTACAAAGGGTATACAGTGTCAATCATATTTATATGATCGACGAGGCTCACACGATGAGGAATCCCAGGGACTAATTCTACTCATCACCACATGGTCACTCATAAGCGCGCGTTTTTCAAGGGGAATATGCGCCATAGTGTTTAGACTCTGATCATAGCGCATGTCTTATCCTTGCAAAGGACCACTATGCAGATGTGTATCCGGTAGCCCTTATGGCCACCAGCCCGAGTACTGCGATGTCACACTATTGTGAACGGTAATCAGTTCTCGCATCTGGCTTTCTCTACGCAGACTATTCATGGTTCGGGGTACTAACCATGTTCGATTGGCCATAACCAACCTCACCTTGGAACTTATTTCCAATGCGACAGTTGAATCCGTCTGACAGGCTCCTAGCTCTACGGATAGACATCTAGCTCTTATCATAGGCCATATGCTCGTATGATAGGCATCTCATATCATATCGCAGGCTTTCAGCGCTTATCGGGATTCTGTCTCATCTTCCGCCACACCCAGACATATCCAGGATATTGCGAAGGCGGTCGCTCGTGTGAGTGAGCCGACCTAGTGTCTGCGTGACATGCTCTAAGCTAGTACAGGAAATGTAACATATCATACACGTATCAAACAACATGCAGCATAAATAACAAATCCATTCCTAATATCCAATCAATCAATGTCTCAAAACGTCTAATCAGTCTGACACCTAGTTCCATTTTCCTAACTCTATATTTCTAGTATGACCAGCAAAAGTAGCCTTAAGAAGAGGCTTGGTCATCGGATCAGCTAACATCTGATTCGTAGGAATATGCTCTAGAGTAATATCTCCTTTAGCTACTACTTCCCTAATGAAGTGGTACTTTATCTCAATATGCTTGGCCTTGCTGTGGTATTTCGGATCCTTTGCACAATCTATGGCCGACATACTATCACACCGAAGCGTTACTAGTCTTGGTTCGTCAACCGCTCCTAAGCTGACCAGAAATCTCTTCAGGCAAACACTCTCCTGCGCTGCCGCGGAGCACGCAACGTATTCAGCTTCCATGGTTCATAAGGCAGTGCAAGTCTACTTGCTACTGTGCCATGTGATGGCTCCTCCACCCATCATGAAGACGTAGCCTGAGGTCGATTTACGTGCGTCTAGGTCCCCACCCCAGTCAGCATCACTGTAGCCAATGAGCCTTAGCTCATAACCTCGATAGCTTAGCACGTAATCCTTAGTACCTTTGAGATATCGGAGAATCCTCTTAACAGCCTTCCAGTGTCCAACACCGGGATCAGACTGATATCTGCTAACTAAATCGACAGCATGACATATGTCGAGCCTTGTACACATCATTGCGTACATTAAACTTCCGACAGCACTTGCATAGGGTACTCTGGCCATCTGGTCTCTCTCGTGTTGGTTCTTGGGACACATTTCTAGGCTGAGTTTCTCGCCACGTGCAATGGGAGTCTCGAATGGCTTGGAGTCCATCATCTGGAACCGTTCAAGTATCTTCTTGATGTATGTCTCTTGAGACAAGCCAAGAAGTCTCTTAGAACGGTTCCTTATGATCTTTATCCCAAGGATGTAACTCGCTTCTCCAATATCCTTCATTGAAAAACGAGAGGATAACCACCCTTTGGTAGTTCCGAGCATTCCCTTATCATTGCTGGCTAGTAGTATGTCATCTACATATAATGACAGTATCATGAACTGCTTTCCGGAACGTTTGACATACACACAGTGGTCCTCATCAACCATTGTGAAGCCATATGCCACAATGTCTTGATGAAACTTCAATACCACTGTCTTGAGGACTGCTTAAGCCCATATATGGACTTAATCAGTTTGCACACTTTGTGCTCTTGACCTTTCTTCTCAAAACCTTCCGGTTGAGCCATGTAGATCTCCTCATCTAGTTCCCCATTGAGAAATGCAGTCTTAACATCCATCTGATGTAGTTCCAAGTCCATGCTAGCCACTATTGCAAGTATGAGGCGAATGGAGGCTATTCTCACAACTGGTGAGAATGTCTCCTCGTAATCCACACCCTGTTGTTGGGTGTAGCCTTTCGCCACTAGCCGGGCCTCATGCCTCTCAACGCTTCCGTCTGCCTTCCTTTTGACCTTGAAAACCCATTTGTTTCCAATGGCCCTACGTCCAGGAGGCAAGTCAAGTAAATCCCAAACATGATTGGTTTTCATTGACTCCAGTTCTTCTTGTAAAGCAATGTCCCATTCTTTCTTGTCAGGGGATGATAGAGCCTCGGACAATGTCCTAGGTTCATCATCTTCTTGCGTTGGGACCATCATGGCCTCCCCTTCGGTGTCAAATCGTCGACGGGGTACGCTCCCACGAGCGCTCCTACGCAAGGAGGGTTCATCTTCAGCATCATCATCATATATGATGGGCTGCTCACTAGGCAAGTCACTCCCACTGTTCTGAAGATCTATAGGGACTGTTCCCTGTGGGTCTGTGGAGAACTGAGTGTCATCCAGTGGTTCCTCTTCTTCATAGAGAATACCATCTCCACGTGCTTATCCCTGAATAGAAAAATCTCTTTCGAGAAATTCTACATCTCGCGATTCCATCTCTGTTAGACTACCATCCGGTTGTTGCACTATGAATACATAACCCTTTGAGTGCTCTGAGTAACGTATGAAGACACACTTCTTGCCTCTAGCACCCAATTTTCCATGGACATGGGAGACGTTACGTACATAGGCGGCCGACCCCCATGGCCTAAGGTGACCCAATTCGGGTTGCCTTTTGGTCCACATCTCGTAGGGGTTGTGGCTACAGACTTGGTGGGCACACGGTTCAGTATGTATGTGGCAGTCATCAATGCATCTCCCCAATAGGAGATTGGCAGATTCGCATTTGCCATCATACTACGAACCATCTCTAACAGTGTTCTATTCCTTCTTTCCACTACACCATTTTGCTGCGGTGTGAAGGGAATAGTCAACTGCCTCACTATTCCTTTTGTCTCACAAAGCTCTTTGAATTGCTCAGGTAGATATTCACGTCCTCGGTCTGTCCTAAGAGCCTTAACTCTTTTGTCCAGTTGGTTCTCTACCTCTTGTAGGAACTTTCTGAAGCACGCTAGTGCTTCAGATTTATGTGCCATCAAATACACATAACCAAAAGGAGTGTGATCATCTATGAATGTGATGAAATAGCGAGCACCATGTCTAGCTCTAACATTTAATGGACCGCAAACATCAGAATGAATAAGTTGTAAGGGCTCAGTAGCCCTTACTACTTTACCGAACGGTTTGCGTTTAGCTTTTCCTGCAAGACAAGACTCACATACAGGTAATGATATCTTGGGCATATCTCCAAGTAGGCCTGCCTTGGCCAGCCTGTTCATCCTGTCCTGTCCTATGTGTCCCAACCTAGCATGCCATCTAGTGGCATCATCATCACTAGAAGATGTAATATATGAACGAGAATCATAAACATCATCAATGCTAGAACCAACAATGTCTAAATAAAATAAACCACGAGAAATATAACCAGTACCAAAACATGAGTTGCCAAAAAACAGTTTGGCAAAACCACCCTCAAAAACAAGTTTAAAATCCAAATCCAAAAGTCTAGAAACTGAAACTAAGTTCTTGCGTGCATCAGGAGCGTATAAAACGTCATGAAGAACAAACGTCTTTCCAGACTTCATCTTCAGCTGATATGTGCCAATACCCACCACATCAACGAAAGAGTTGTTCCCCATATACACTCTTCTACTGCCCACTGGTACTCGCCTATAATTCGTGCACACGTCTTGATCACATGCTAGGTGGTCACTCGCACCTGAATCCAATACCCACACATTATGGGAATCAGCAATATAAACTTGACTTATAACATAACAGTCAGAGTTTGGATTATAGTGTACCTTTGGCTGGCCGCAATCACGAGCAAAGTGTCCATATGCCTGGCAGTTATAGCACATAACTTGTCTCATATCCCTTTTGGACCTCTTCCACACTAGGCGCTTACTGATCTTGCGGCATGGGCCCATGTGGCCTCCATTTTCGTTCTCCACGATAACTTCCTTACCCATTGGCACATTTTCCATGGGAGGGCTCTCTACCTGTGGTGATGGACTAGAAGTTCTGGCAAATTCCAGTCTCTTTTCCTCAAACAATAAATATCGTTTTGCATCATCAAATGTCCTAACATCATCTGAACTTTGCAACACCTTTCTCACGGAATCCCATGAATCTGGTAGAGATGTTCTCACAGCCTTTAGCTGTCTCTCATCGGATATATCATGCCAAGAAGTTATAAGTTCAGTAATATAAAATGATAAGGTCTGTAGGTGCGTATCCATAGAGACTTTATCATCCTTCACCATAGAAGTGAGCATCATCCATAGACATGACTTTTGGATGTAGTCTACAGTTCCGTACAGTCCTAGAATGTCTTCCCAGAGCTTCTTTGCATAATCAATTTCAATTGGGTCTAGGAGATCAGTCCTCACTAGATCCATGAATTCTAGACATGCTTTCTTTTCATCAACTTCCCATTTCTGGTAAGCCTCAAGATCACGTCTATATGCGTCAGTTGGGCCGCCCAGTGGTACCCATGACTCCATCTTTGCCATATGCAAATGATCAGACATACCTAGCTCAATCATGTGACATATCGCACTTCTGTACCATGCACGAAAGTTGTCTCCCTTTAGAATTATAGCAGATTTAGGAAATAGATTCGTGTTCATCATGGCTGGAAAAATGAGACAAAGCGGATATTAGTTACTAGCTTTGTTTAGCTCCTAAATAACATGTGACATATATTAAACTTAATAGTTCCTCACAAGGACTCCACCAAAACCTAGCGTATATCCTAGGAATCAAATCTCATCACTTGTGATTTCCTACCAATTTTAATCATGTCATCATGTGAGCTCTTTTGTTTTAGTTCTTTAGCAAGGTTAAACATATATATCCAATCACACGCAGTTATAACATAAAACAAGCATAAGCATAAATAAATATGCAATGGATGTGGCCCCTAAGGTGCACTCCCACTATTGAGAGTACTTCTTGAGCAATTCTTGAACTCCATCTCATGCCATCTTGCCTACTTGAGGACTCCAAGCTTGAGGCTCCTTTAGACCGTCTATTTGCTCCTTGCACCTTGCGCCATAGCTTTTGGTTTGGCCACCTCTCTTGAAGCTTCAATCTTCAATCTCTACTAACTATCTTATTTCTAATAAGAAGTAACCTCATAGAGGCAATGGATGAGAAGAGAAGACACTAGAGTATAGAGAGGCACAACACGCAGGCCGTATTTTGATTACATATTCAAAAACCAAAACCAAAACCAAAATATAAAACATCTATGCCACATCCGTGCACCAAAGACATCCATTCAACCCACAACAGTATGTATAACAATATAATAAACATACTGGAATTTTCAGGAAATTTTCGGAATTAATCTCTAATTACTGGAAATTAATAAGCAATAATCTAATCAACGAAAAAGATCAAAAATTGCTCCCTACCACTTAGGGTCTCACAACCTATGGAAAAACGTAGGGAAAAATGACTTAAGTCTCCAGAAAAAATTTGGGCTCAAAACAGTGTGCTTAAGGTCGTCAAACTGCCTCGGGAAGTGTGCTAAACACTAATTAATTAATCTGGAAATAACTAAAAAAAAATTTCGCTCCAAAAATTATGAAAAAATATCCACAAAATAGGAAATTCAATTTGGAATACCTAGGAAAAAACCGGAAGAAAAATGACGGCGGGAGGAGGCCGCACGCGCCCTCACGCGCCGCCGCTCATGGGCGCGTCCGCCTCCGTCACGCGTCGACGTCGGCCATGTGCCACGTCAGCATGCCATGTGGCATGCCACGTGGGAATCTATGCTGACGTCAACAGCCACGTCATCCCTCCACGTCAGCTGCCACGTCAGTCACTTGCTGATGTGGCACCGCCACGTCATCTGCCATGCCAGCCCTAGGGCCACGTCAGCAGCCGCTGCCAGCCCTTAAGCGCGTGCGGCGCGTGGCCGCGCGTGGAGGCGGCGTCGGGGGCGCGTGAAGCCCACGCGCCGCCTTTCCATGCTCCGTTCCCGACGAAAATAACTTTTCTGGGATCGTCTTTTCGTCCAGATCCCGATTATGTGGTCAAAATCCAATTTTAACAAGTTTTGAAAAACGTGTTCTACTGATTGGATCTAGCAGTCTAGATTAATACAGTTCCGAATCTTTAAAAATTCATAACTAATTCATCGTAACTCCAAAAATTAAAAAAATAAATTTTCTGGAATCCTCGTGAAAAACCTTACCTAACCATATAGGTTTCGTCTACTGGTTATGAAATTTCAGAAGCTCGATTTTCTAAACAGATTCGGAAACGCATAACGAGGCACGAAAAACAAACTTATGGCTCTGATAGCAATGAAGGGAAGGAAGGATCTATCACATACAGATCTACAACATGAATTATAGCGGAAGAATCATGTGTTTACCTTGTCTTCCTAAGCTCCTTAATGCAGCGGATGATCGTTTGTTGCTTGCTTTCACGCGCCTCCTTCCTGATCTTGCTCCCACCAATCTAGTGTGAATCTCGAGGACGAACATTGTGATCCACACCACCTTCCACCTCCTTGGATGAAGTTGGAGAGAGACTAGGGTTCTCTACAACTAGTATGAATCTAGACAGAGTAACTTTTCTCTATGGAATAGCAATATAATATGTAGGAGGCTGCCTCCTTATATAGGCAAAACTTATCCTAGGTTTGCACATAAACCCCTATGGTTTGAGCCTTCGCTACTAACCCCTCTAGTTTGTGCATTAGTGCAACTAACCCCATAAGGTTATGATAATTGCATTGGGCACCCCACATGGGCGCACCAATTGCTAACAACTTTTAATACGCATATGCTCATCCTGAAAGTTACAAATCTTTTGAGGCATAATTTCAAAGACGTCAATTCAAAAGATCTCAAAGCAAAAAAAGTTAAGTTTTGTCGCTAACTGCACCATGGGGGATCCCACGACATCGACCTGCCAATTCTTGTAAACTAAACCCTTACAAGAATCATGCGACAAGCCCATCTTATGAAACAAAAATTTACAGCCTGATTCTGAGAAGATGAGAAAGACACTTGCAAAGGGGTATGATCTGAGATCCCAAGAGTCAAAGATACAATGCCTTTCACTACACAAAATTCGATTCAAGCAACAATAGGTCCTTTCCGAACTCTGCCTTTCACTACACTAAGTGTAGAATGTACCCGAAAATCTAGCATCAGCAAAAGCAGCTCACATCTGAAAGTAAAAAAAACTCTCTTGACAAAAGATAATTCAAAAGCACCCCCGCGAAGCCTCTCCATACCTTATTAATAAAATGGAGAGGAAAGCATATAATATTCTGGATCGCAAAGGAAATAGATTGAGAAACCAAGTGAACCAAAGCTAAAGAAACATCATCTATCAAGAAAAATCAGATTTGAGAGTATGGATACTAACCTTGGATAAGAGAAGTTATGAAATTTCTCGCTCCTAGCAAACACAAAAATGTAATTCACCAAATTCATTAGTTCAAAGGTAACTAAAAATCAGGGCCGGCTCTTCCCCTAGGCAGCTTAGGAAATTTCCTAAGGCCTCAAATCTAGGAAGGCCTCAAATTATGGAAAATTAGTTATTCAAAATTACGTTTGTGAGAAAATCATGGGTTAAAAATGGAGATAATATCAAGAATAATTAACAGTAAAAGAGGAGAAAGATAAATAATTGAGAGTAAGAGTAGGAGATAAATAGGTAGAGAATATATTACATTATAGAGATAATGGACACAAAAGGATTAGAGATTATTTCGTAGTAGGTAAGATGCAAAAGAAATTACACCGTACTTAGGAGAGAGGCTAATTTGTAGGAGATAAATACGTGGAGAATATATTAAATTAGAGAGATAATAGATACAAAAAGGAGATTAGTTTGGATTAGAGAGTATTTAGTAGTAGGTAAGATACAAAATAAATTACAGTGTACTTAGGAGAGATGCTAATTTGTGATAGATCACAAATAACTCGCTGGAAAACTACAAACCTCCTTCAGGTCACTTTTTTGTATTTTTTATTGAGGAAAAGACATAACAAAACAACTAACGAGAGGATACCTAATACATCATTGTCTACTGCTTTAGACAGCAAAGGAGTAAAAATTTTTGCCACTGTTCCTCCTCCGTAAGCTGCTTTGATCTCGCAGCGAGCAAATGTGCTGGAAGATTGAGTTGCCGTGGCACCCAAAACACGTCTACTACTTCGAAAGCAACAAGAAGACCCACCACTTCTTCCAAAAGATCAGCTGACCTCGACAATCAGCAAGCTCTTCGTGTGATCACATTCTGTTTAAGTCTTCAATCAAGCCCTTGGTGTCTCCTTCAGTTTGAATCTTCTTGACCTCTAACGCAATGGCAAGCTGGATTCCTTCTTTAAGCGCGGCTGCCTCCACTGTTCTAACACTCTCTCCCCACCATCTGGGCATTGCTTTAGCTTCTAGAACCCTTCCCTGGCTGTTTCTGATAATAGCACCTCCACCCGCCACTTTACTCGTTCGATCAAAAGCTCCATCAAAACTTAGCTTCGCAAACCCAGCAGGGGGCTTTGTCCAGTGGAGATTTGTCTTGACTTGCGTAGGGGAACTCTGTGTAGGTGGTCTGAAACCCTCCCATTCACTCCATAGATCTTCGACCAACTTACAAAACGAGGCATCATCTTTAATTGGCCTTTGAAAGACACGTGCATTTCTTTGTTTCCATAGTTCCCAAAAGAAGAAGCAGAATTTGCTTCTAACTTCTTGATTTGCTCCCGTAAAAAGATGAGCCAACCAATATTGGAAACTTACCCGAATGGTGAGGAGATTTGGATCGAAACCGAATAGAACCCATAGCTTCTTTGTCTTCGCACACAATGAAAAGGGGTGAATCTCACTGTCACCGAGAGCTCCACAGAGGGGACAAGCATTTGTAACTTCAATCTCCCTGCGCCTGAGGTTATCTTTATTTTTCTATTATTACATATACATTCTGATACTCAAAAAGAACAAATTACGAAATGTTAAAGAAAGAAAAACTACATTATTACCTCAATTCTTAAAGCATTATGACTTCGGGCCAACATTATCAAACTCATACATGTTCAGTGAACTGAATACACTATATTTACATTTTTAAGAATTTTTTCATGAAAGAGTAAGAAAAAGAATTGGAATAAATAATGTATATGTGTAATTGACTGACATAATTTATGATCGGAAGAAAGAATAAGGTATAATTTACGCCTCTTACAATATTTTGCCTAGGGCCTCCAAAAATCTTGAGACGGCCCTGCTAAAAATAATGTGATTATGCAAGCTAATGAGATATTTAGTATGGCCGCCTATTCAAACAACTTAACCCCTGGAGAATTCTTAATTATAAGAATTTGGAGGATTCTTACCGTCAGTTGGAAATGGTCGTCAATTACCAGTTGCGGAAACTAGTACTGCTCACACTCATACCCGTCTTCACTCCTTTTCTCTCTCAAATTCATTACATGTGCCTAAACTTGCAACAAACCTACTTTTATCTTATCAGTGATGCAAACAACACAAATGTTTCGTTTTCTTTGATGTTGATACCTTCTCTACTGCGGACAAAATAAGTGGGACTCTGCTGTGCAAAGGTCAGAGTAAAAATGGGTTATACTCTGTTCACTTTTCTCCTTTCTCTCAACTGCTTGCTTACACACCAAATGGTCTTCTTGGTGCTAGAATAAAATCTCTTTATGGCATCCCAAATTAGGGCATCCTACTGAGGAGTGTTACATTCTGCTTTGTCTAATACTCCTATTTCCATATCTAAACAAAATGTAAATTCAAAGTTGTTTTCAAAGCTTCGAAACTGGTTTTAAATCCTTGAAACCTTCACGGCATAAAGTAGAGGGGAGTTCTTACTCCTATTTCTAGTCTAATCTTCTTTACTTGATCATGATATATTATATGAAGAAAGCCAAACTAATTATATGTTATAACATACTTTGATCTTGTCATTTTCATAAGTTGTTTTGCAGGGATTGTTAGCTAACTCTGTGTTGCAGGTTTTAATGAATTTTCATTATTTGCAGGATTGTAGAATTGGCAATCAAGGCCTGCAGATTGGTGCCACGCTTATTGAAAGTTGTCTGGACTTATCTTAGGTTTGCAGATTGAAGATCAGATCAAAATCAATTGAGAAAATCATACAGCTAGCCATTGGGAGAAAGCTGTTGAGAGTCAAGTATATTCAAGAGGACTTTTAGGAATTTTTGTCGAAGCTTCCTATATAGTATGAAATTTAAATTGACTAAAGATGACTGATTCAAAGAGATTGACAAGTACTCTTTACACAGAGATTCATACACTCTCACGGATTGACAGCATTATTGAAGAAGATCATTCATTCAATGCATTCCAGGTTCCTGAAGAACACTTCAAGCTTCATTGCTTCAGTGTCTTCACAATATTCTTCATCAAGAGCTTAATTTGTATATCATTACGTTATATTACTTAATCATCTGTTAGAGTTAAGTTGTTAAAGAGGAACAACTGGTACTCGTATTGTATCTGTTAGCTAGAGTTGTTACTAGATAGGTTTGAAAAAACCACAGGCTAAAAAGAGTAAGGCAATTCTCTTGGACTGAGATCTAGGGCTTAGCTTTTGATAAATAAGAAGTTGTTGAAATATAGAGGGATTAGATCCGTCAGACAAATATTTGGTCACTTGGGACCGAACTTCGTAAAAAATATATGTGTTCATTGTCTTGCTTTACTATTCTCTACTTGTCTTCGAAACTGCTTCAAAAAATGCTTATGTTCAAAGCTTTGAAAAGCTTTTCTAAGATTTAAGAATACTCAGTATCTCTTAAACAGTCTTTTTTGGTTTCAAAGTTTTGTAGTACTTCGTGATCTTCTCATTTTTTTTTAAATCACACTTTTGGCAAAAGTTGTCATACTCTATTCAAACCCACCCTCCCCCTTCTAGAGTATTTGATCCAGTAACTGCATACCTGCATACAATCTTCAGTTGATATCAGATCTTGTATCACTAACAATCTTGTGGTCATGAGTAATGTAGGTGAAGGTGGTTTCTCACAGGGAATACCTACTAACAGGCCTCCTTTGTTTTGTGGAGACAATTTTGTACACTGGAAAGCCTTTATGAAATTCATCATTGATTAGGACATTAATTTGTGGTCCATTATCCAAAATGGATCTCACATATTCCACATAGAAAAGGATGGGATTAGAACTCCCAAACCTCAAAACACTCTCTTTATTTCTGAATTAGAACAACTTTCAAAAAAATTATGGAGCCATGAATCTTTTATATTGCGCTTTGAATGCAGATGAATTCAACAGGATATCTACCTATAAGACTGCTAAGGAGATCTGGGACAAATTGGTGGTCACTTTTGAAGGAACCAGCTAAGTGAAGCAAACCAAGATCAACATATTCCTTAGACAGTATGAACTGTTCAAGATGAATCCATGAAGGACATGTTCAAGAGATTTACTAACATTGTCAACAATCTGAGGTCCTTGGAGAAATGATTCTGCAATGAAGAGAAAGTCAAAAAAGATCTTGAAGTCTTCCCAAAGCCAAATGAGAACCAAAGACTACATCCATTGAAGAAGCTCAAGATCGGTCCTCTCTACAACTAGATAATATACAAGGAAATCTACTTACACGTGAGATCTCCATGAGTGAAGCTGATGTAGAACTACCAAAGAGTGTCATAAATCTGGCACTCAAGGCCAAAGAGAGTGAAAAACGTCAGAGCCTTGAAAAAGAAGAAGATGATCAAGAAGATTATTTTTCTCTTATTTTCACACCCTTGACAAGGATTCTCAAGATGAATAAGAACTTTGGAAATAGAGACTTCAGCGGAGACAAACTCAGATCTTCGGGTTGCAAGAACTAAAAAGGTAAGTCATCTTCCCATGTAAATAAATCTAAATGATTGAATTGCTTTAAATGTGGTGATGCATGACATTTTTCGAAGATTTCCCTCACAAGAAAAGCAAGCACTTTCAAAAGAAGGACAATGACAGAAGGAAAAAGGTCATAGTAGCTTCAGGGAGTAACTCTGATTCTTCAAGTGAATCAGATTCTGAAGAAGATCAAGGAAACATATGTCTTATGGCCAAGCAAATGTACTTTGTGAGATTTTGAAAACAATGTTTTTGAATAAAAAGGACTACTTAAATGAGATCAAGTCTTTAAAGAGAAAGTTCATGAGCAAACAAAAGCGAATTTGCAATGAGTTTGCCTGAACAAGAATCTTGAAATTTCTCATGCAAAGACTGATAGAGATTTCAAATCTTTGGAAACCAATTTCAAAGTCTTGAAAGCTCAAGTCAAAGAAATTGTAACACAGAACACTCTTTTGAGTAACAACTTTGTTGCTCTAACACATCAGCATGATGAATTAGAGGAACAAACGAATCTTTTAGCTGAGAAACTTCAAGACTCTAAGAATATTATGAAAAAAATTGCTGGCTCTGAACAAAATCTCAACTTTCTTCTTGGAGGAAGTTTGCATTAATCCAAACGTTCCAAGAAAGAACAATACCTTCTTTGTGAAAGAAGGTAGCAAACATTCTCCAAAATGCTTTTACTGTGGCAAGATTGGTTATGTTAAGATGTCATGTTCCTTCTAAAGAACGGAACCTCACATCATGAGGAATACTTTTCCATTCCATCTTAAGGGAGAAGTGAGACAGATTTGGGTTCCTAAAGGGATCAGACCACCTAACATGGTTCATCCTGAATATGAATTCAAATATCACGCTTGGTCTAACAGCTGGGTAAAGCAGTGAGTGGTGTTTGCGAGTTGTCACCAAGAGCAGAAGTGGATTATGGATAGTGGTTGCTCCATGCACATGAGTGGCAAGAGTTCTTTATTCACTGAACTAAAAGAACAATCATGAGGGACAATCAAATTTGGTGACAAATGCAAATGCAATATCATAGAAATTGGCAAAATTTGTAATGGTTTTGAAAATTCTATTTTAGATTTTTATCTTGTAGATGGTCTATAGTTGAATCTTCTTAGTGTATCTCAACTTTATGATAAAGGAAATAACGTTATTTTTTACAAGGAGAAATGTGTGGTGCAAGATGAAAAATCTGGCAATTGTATTCTCACTTTTCCAAGGTCAAACAATGTTTACTCTTTGAATATTAACAAAGTTTCAGGAGAAAGTCTAAAATGTCTCAAAGCTTTGAAAGAAATTCAAATATTTAGAACAGAAAGCTTGGACACATCAGCTTGCATACACTGAACAAACTAGTTTCTATGACCTGTTCAGAGGACTGCCATCCATCAATTTTAAGGATGAAGATGTATGCAAGGCTTGTGCTCAAGGAAAAGACAAGCAGCTCATTCAACCCTAAGAACATTACTTAAAAATTTGAACAAGCATGATTCAGAGGATGAAGCAGATACAGAGAATGGTTCTAAGACTAACATGCAGGAAAACAGAAGAGATTTTCAAAGCCTTGAAAGTGGCCCTCAAAGCCTTGAAAGTGGCTCTCAAAGCCTTGAATCAGGATCTCAAAGAAAACATAGTGATCAAGCCACTAAATCAAGCTCTCAAGGCCTTGAAAAAACTCTTGGAGAACTAGAACCCCGGACACAGAGAAAAAACTTCTAATATCTGTCATCCCATCCAGCAGAAAACATTATTCCTGGTCCATCCACAAGTACACAAACAAGATATCAGTTAAAGAGATTGTTTGCTTTTAATGCTTTTGTGCCTCTTGTACAACCTAAGAATGTGAAATAAGCACTAGAAGAAGCAGACTGGATCATTGCAATGCAAGGTGAGCTGAATGAATTTGAGAACGAAGTCTGGAATCTAGTTCCTCCTTCCAAAGATTAGTCTGTAATTGGAACAATGTAGGTTCAGAAACAAGCAGGATGAAAGTGGTAAGGTTATTAGAAATAAGGCAAGACGAGTAGCTCAAGGCTACAACCAGGAAGAAGGTATAGATTATGAGGAGAGTTTTTCTCCTGTGGCCAGGAGCAATGTTACTAACATTTTCATCACATAAGAACATCAAACCTTTTCAAATGGATTTTAAATGTAAATTTCTAAATATTTATCTGTAAAAAGAAGTATATTTTTCTCAACCTCCTGGTTTTGAAAATGATGAGTTTTCGAATCATGTTTTAAAGCTTGACAAAGCTCTTTATGGCCTCAAACAAGCTCCGAGCTTGGTATTAAAGATTGTCACAAATTTTACTTAAAAATGATTCCAAAACAGGCATAGCTGACAAAACTATTTTCATAAAGACACATGAGAAAGACATTTTAGTAGTGCATGTATATGTGGATGATATTATGTTTGGTGCTACTTATGATTCTCTTTCCAAGGATTTCTCTAGTCTTATGAGCAGGGAATTTGAGATGAACTTAATGGGAGAGCTAAATTTCTTTCTTGGACTTCATGTACATCAAATGAAGAAAGGAATTTTCCTACATCAGAAAAAGTACACCAAGGATTTGTTAAACAAGTATAATATGTCTCAATCCAAGATAGCCAAAACTCCCCATGAGCGCTACACTATCCTTACACAATGATCAAAATAGTAAGAGTGTAAACCAGAAAGAGTTTAGAGATATGATGGGTTCATTTCTCTATCTAACTTTAAGTAGGCTAGACAGTATGTTTTGTGTTTGTATGTGTGCTAGATCCCAAGTTGATCCTAAAGAGTCTCACTTAGTTGTTGTCAAAAGAATTTTTAGATATCCCAATGGTACCCAAGACTTAGAGATTTGGTATCCTAAACAGTCTTACTTCTATCTATGTGGCTATTCAAATGCTGTTTTTGCAGGAAATAAAGTTGACAGAAAAAGCACTTCAGCAGAAGCTGAATACATAGCAGCAGAAGCTTGCTGCTCACAGTGTTGTGGATAGCTTAATAAATGAGAGATGTGGATTATGACTTCAGAGATATCCCCATAAAATGTGACAAAACTAGTGCTATCTCATTTACAAAGAAACCGGTACAACATTCAAGGACTAAGCACATTGATGTCAGACACTTCATTAGAGATCATGTGGAGAAAGATGATATATCTCTATCATTTGTTCCAACTAACTTGGAGTTTGCAGATATATTCAATAAACCACTGCCAAAGGATAGATTCGCACCCAGAGATTAGAACTTGGCATGTTAAACAAGGAAGCACTGGTTTAGGGGGAGCAACAGGTAAATTATTTGTGTTTCGATGTTTTGAAAAGTTTTACAAAGCCTTTAAAATTTTGTGTGCAGTGTAACAATTTTTCAAAGCCTTGAAATCCTTTTCAAATCTTTGAATATAAATCTTTATACTATATATATCAATGATGGATCATTAATGTCGGGTGTTATCTTTGTAGATAATTTCCTGACATTACTTTTTACCTTTTAAAACAGCTCTTTTTCAATCAGTATACTAATATTACGTTTCCACACGAGTTTGAATTTCAAACAAACTTTTCTTCCTCAAATATATGGAAATATTTAGTTTCCTTCTTTCATTACAACTCTTCCATATATACTTTCTCTCTTTTCTCTCTCTCTTCTATCTTTCCTGCATTTCTCTTCTAAACCCCAAACAACATGGATTCCACGAAGATCTTTAAGAGAATCAAGATGGCTGGAAGCTCAAAGAAGAACACAGGAAAGAAAAGAAAAGTTGTAGAAGAAGAAGTTTAAGTTATCAGTGAAAGCTCCAGTTCTAGAACTGTCAGTGCACCGTCCTCCGAAGAAGAAAAGAAAAGAAAAAAAGCAAAAGGATTATCAGATTGCTACTTCCAGCATGAAGAAGTCAGATCAAGTAGCTACTTCTTGGAAACAAAAAGGTGTTCAGATTGATAATCCAAGAAAGGTGAAGAAGGTAAAGAAAGCTCAGGAAATAGACAAGGTAAAGGAGATACAAAAATTAGAAAACAGAAAGGGATAGCTATTCAGATTTACACTAACAAGGACAAAGCTGAAAATAGACCAACTTCTAGTAAGAATTCTCTTTCTGATCATTGGTTGATCAATCATGCTTCTCATGGATTTTGGTTAGATAGATTTGCCTCTACCCGAATTGCTTACTTTAGTATGATCAATACTAGCATGCTGGATAATATGGATTTAGAGTGTATTAGGACATTGAAACGTGCTCAATTTGGAAAATATGAAAGCCCTATGAGATTGCATACCCTTGGCTTACCACACTCTTTTACATGAATCTGAAACAAGGGATGCTTTGAGTTTAAGTGTATCATCTCAGGTAGTTGGTATTGATATGGAGTTAGATCATGCTTAATTCCCTAGACTTTTTTGTGTTGTCAAAAGAGGTACAATACAGAAAACTACCCTAGCAAGAATGATGGTATAAGGATGGCTAAGAAGGAGCTCTTTTTGCCTAATATAGCCACTACCTCTAAGCAGTTAACTCATTCCGTGTTAACTGTTTAAGCCAAAATCGTGTTTACTACCCTGATGAGGTGTGTGGTACCAAAAGAGAATTCTAACGAATTGCTATCTGACAGGGTGTTGTATCTGATGTACTTGGTGATGCATGGATATGAGATTGACCTGCCAAGCATTGTAATGGAACACATGTTGTACTGTTGTACCAAGAACAGGAATTATCCTATACCCTATGTCAACCTCTTCCCACTTTTCTTTCACCATATGGACATACCTGTTGAGAAGGAAGAGATAATCACTACTGGTTTTGGAGTGATAGATGAGAAGTCTTTTCAAAGGATTGGAATTGTGCGAACCAGTGAGGGAGAATGGAAATTCTACTCAGAATTGTCTGCTGATGAGCTCAAGGCCAAGAAGTGTTCAAAGCCTAAGTCCTTAACCACTCCATTGGTCCTACCTTCTACCTCTCAGGACATGTCTCAAGTTCTTCAGAAGTTGGAATTTATTGAAGATGAACTGGATGAGCTAAAGCAGAGACAGTATCAGCTGAGCACTCAATTCAGGACGATGAAGTACATGATTGATAGTGTTTTCAAGAGCGTCAACTTGGTACATGTGCAAGAAGAGGATACACAAGCTCCAGAAGGTTCAAGGAAGTCAGGATCTACCAAGGACCTGATGAGCAGGGTACTGGGGATAAGGTCGTTGGGGATAAGGATATTGGGGCAAAGGTTGCTTAGGATAAGGAACCTGGTAAGGAAGACGGTATTGACTCAGGATTTCTACCCAGAGAAGCTCTGCAAAAAAAGAAATAGAAAGGAAGGGTTCCAACACTTGTTTACTCAGATGACTTGTTTGAGGATGATGTGGTGGCTGATGAGCCTTGTGAAGAAGTTACACAAGAAAAGGATGCACCAGAAGAGGATCGGCAAGATAATGAGGAAGAAGAGGAAGATGAAGGTGATCAAGAAGATGTTGCAGGGCCTTAGACAGATGAAGATCCAAATCCTTGAATCCAGCCTTTCTTTCTTCTTTTCAAAGCCTTGAAAATCCTCTCTCTTCTTTCAAAACTTCTAATTCTTTTAAGATTTTAAGTTTTCAAAACAATTTAATCCGACATTTTCTCATTTTTTTTATGAAAGTCAAAACGGGGGACAAACTTAGAGATATTCAATGGTTGTAGGGAGATCTGGTATGGATCTGTGGAATTTTTTGTTAAACTGATTAGTTAGTTTTGAATGGGTTATTTAGTTTGATTTTGATTCATCTATTATGATTATTGGTATTGCTATTTGTTTTTTTTTATCTTAAATAACAGTTTATGCTATGCTACTAATGTCTATCTTTTGCAGAAATACAGTTCAAACTAAATATTTGGTTTTATCTTTCATCAAGGGGGATATTGTAAGTTCAAAGTTGTTTTTAAAACGTTAAAACCGGTTTCAAAGTCTTGAAAACTTCACATCATGAACTAAGGGGGAGTTCTTACTCCTATTCATTCTTTTATCTCCTGCACTTGATCATGCTATATTATATGATGAAGAGAAACTATGTTGTGTTATAACATGCTTTGATCTTATCATTTTCCTAAGTTGTTTTGCAGGGATTGTTAGCTAACTCTGTGTTGCAGGTTTAGCTGAAGTTTCCTTATTTGCAGGATTGTAGAATTGGCAATCAATGCCTGAAGATTGGTGCTACTCTTATAGAAACTTGTCTGGACTTACCTTAGTCTTGCAGATTAAAGATCATATCAAAATCAATTGAGACAATCATTTCAGATAGCCGTTGGGAGAAAGCTGTTGAGAGTGAAGTATCTGCAAGAGGATTTTTGGGGATTTCTGTTGAAGCTTTCTATATAGTCTGCAATTCAAATTGATAGAAGATAATTGATTCGGAGAGATTGAAAAGTACAGAGATTCATACACTCTCATGGATTGACAATCATCATTGAAGAAGATCATTCATTCATTCCATTCAAGATTCCTAAAGAATACTTCAAGCTTCATTGCTTCACTGTCTTTACAATATTCTTCATCAAGAGCTTAATTTTTATATCATTATGTTTTATTACTTATTCATATGTAAAAAAGTTAAGTTTTTCAAGAGGAAGAACTGGTACACTTATTGTATGAGTTAGCCAGAGCTGTTACTAGATAGGTTAGGAAGAACCACAAGGTGAAAAAGAGTAAGACAATTCTCTTGGCCTGAGATCTAGGGCTTAGATTTTGATAAATAAGAAGTTGTTGAAATCCTAGAGGGATTAGATACCTCAGGAGGAGAGTAGGTCACTTGGGAGCAAACTTCGTAACAAATATATGTGTTCATTTTCTTGCTTTACTGTTCTTTACTTGTCTTCAAAACTGGTTCAAAACAATTTTCTGTTTGTTTTGGTTTCAAATCCTTGAAACTGAGTTCAAAGCTTTGAAGTACTTCAAGTTCTTCTCATTTTGTTTTAAAATCACACTTTTATAAAAAATTGTCATACTTTATTCACCCCCCCCCCTCCTTCTAGAGTATTTGATCCGGTAACTGCATTCCTGCATACAATCTTCACAAACTCTTACTTCTATGTTTGTGAACATTACCATAAAGGAAAAATGACCAGTCTACCTTATGTTAAATATACTACCTCTACTACTATGCCTTTCAATATATTACATAGTGGTGTATGGGTCCCTCATGTGTAAGATCTTATCATAGCTATAGACTTTATCTGTTATTCGTTGATGACTATTCTAGATACAATTGAATATTTCCTCTTCATCACATATTTAAAGTCATTCATGTTTTTCCGAAATTCAAATTATTTGTTGAGAGTACTCTTGGTCATGCAATCAAAATTCTTAGGACCGATGGTGGTGGTGAATACATTTCAATCTTCTTTAGTCAATTTTTATCATGACATGATATTACACATCAAAACTCCATCTTTCACATACCACAATAGAATGGTATTGCAGTGAGAAAGCACATACACATTTTTGATACTACTGTGACATTATTTGACATGACTCTTTACACAAAAAATCTTCTTTCCTTGCTTTGAAGCTATTTTTATCTTGTTAACAGAATGCCTAGTAAGACTACTCATTGCAAATCTCCATATGAACTTCTTTTAAAACAAAACCTGATTATTTTCAACTTAATTTTTTTATGTGCTTGTTTCCCCAGTATCAGACCTTACATGAACTCAAAATTAGAACCTAAAACTCATCAATATGTCTTCTTGGTTTATGCAACTAATTACAAAAGCTTTCTTTGTTACAGCAAATCTCTTCGCACATAATTATTCCTAGAGATGTGATATTTGATGAAAATGTGTTTCCCTATGTTGCTTCATCTACTTATACTATTTCTATTTCTTCAATACCTACCACTCACTCTCAATTTGTTGTGTTCTTACCTCACACAGGTCCTACTCTACTTAGTCAGCATGGAAGTCCATGAGAGAAGCATGAGAATATTGGGTCACAACCAGATATGCAGCCACCAAGTCAAAATGCTGCAGCAATGATGGTAGACATTACAGATAAACCACACACTCTGAGCACCAACAACCTGAGATGAAACATTCTAGCTCTAGCATGGCACCTGGTTCAACCCCATTTCAGTCTCCTGCTCCTGATCATCCAATGCAAACAAGAAGCAAGTCTGGTATTGTCAAAAACAAAGTGATAGGTTTCACAGTCAATTCGGGTGACCCTAACTTATCTCTCGTATGTAATCCTACTTGTTTACCTGAGGCAAATAAATACTCTAAGTGAGAAAAATCCGCGAATGAAGATTTTTTGAGCCTCAAACAGCAAAGTACTTGGACTCTTGTTCCTCTACGCGAACATTGTAGGAAATAAATGAGTTGTTAGTACTAAATACAATCCTAGTGGTACAAGTTATAAATACAAAGCTAGACTAGTAGCCAAAGACTTTAATCAAATATGTAGTTTAAAATTTGGTGAGACATTTAGTCATGTTGTTAAACACTCATTAGTTAGAAAAATTTTGGCACTTGCAGCATCTTTTACCTAGCCTTTGCAACAATTAGATGTTAAAAATATTTTCTTACATGGTTGTTTAGAAGAATGTTTTTTTGACGAAACCACATGGCTTTTGTTGATCCAAATTTTCTCACACATGTTTGTAGGTTGAACACGGCGATATATGGCTTAAAACGATACCTAGGGCTTTGTTTGACAAATTTACTAGCTACATTATATCATTTGGCTTTGTAATTTTTTTTACAAATTGTTCTTTGTTTATCCGACACAGTGGCACTAAAATGACACTACTACTGCACTAAGTTGGTGATAGAGACAGATGCAGTGGACGAGGCCATGATAGTTGTGGAAGATCTCTCTATCTCCCCCTGCATATAATACTAGAAATATTAGAACTGGATTCAACAGAAGCGGTGGAGACTTTGTTGAGTTTTGGAGTAGATGACCATCGGGGAAATGAAACGATCATTTCCATGCTTCATTCCACCGTTAACCGGTGCAAGAAGTTAATGCGCCAGCTCGATGTGTGCTTGGTTCAACACGTGTCCAAGAGATTAAATAAAGCGGCGGACTTATTTGCAAAGAAAGCCCTCAACTGAGATAAAAGTTGTACTTTCTTTCAAAAGTTGGAGTGGGCCACTAGTGTAGTTGATCTAGGGGTGCAACTTGAGCGGGTTGAACTCGACCAACCGGAGCCCAGCCCAAACTAAAGTAGGGACCAGGCACATAGCTTTAGTAATTTGGACGAGTTTGGAAAGAAATTTTCATCCCGAATTGCCATTCAGACGGGCTTTGGCACAAATATTAAACGACATGCTGCAATTTGCCCGATTCGCATGACGATTATGTGTAAATATTATATTTTGAGAGGATTATGTGTCATATTTGTCATGAAATGATACATTTATTTTGATCATTAGTGATGCATTGAATCATATCTAAACTAGTTTGATTTGTGTTTTTCACCAATAATTTTTCATTCTCTTGTAAAAAAATTAATAAGTTTAATGCACTAGCCCGATTTCAACACGAACCCGAGTTGATTTATACGAATTTGGGATCGACGGGCTGACGAAGCTCTTAACTCTATCTGGGTTGGGCTTTGGCAGCCTCGACAGAACTCAGGCATAGGCTAGGACAAGGGTCGCAACCCGTCCAATCCGCTCGAGTTGCAGTCCTAACTGGATCTTAATTTGACGGACCAAGAAGCCAGTAATACATGATCTATAGTTTTCCCTAAAAAAACCCTAGGATGATTTTCATCCTTTACAGGGCGGCAACCCGTGACAGGGCGGCAAAGATGTAAAGGCCCTGTATGGGGGACCATGGAACTTTGATGGTCTTCTATTACTGCTGAAGGAATGGGACATTTGCAAAGATGTAAAGGACTGCACCTTTACAGATTTGTGGGTGTGGATCCAAATCTTGGGGTTACCAACATACTTAATCCATGAGGAGATAGGAGGACTTATTGCGGCCTCCATTGGTGAAGTTCACAACGTAGTGGTACATCTAGAAGGGGAAGAGAAAGACAGATGCATCCGTGCAAAAGTCAGAATGAAAGCATATAGACCACTACGACGCAGAGCCAATGTCAAAACAGAGGAAGGAGAACAGCACTGGGTCAATCTCAGGTATGAGAGGATCACAAGTGTTTGTGAATGGTGTGGTTGTATTAACCACCTTGCCGATACATGTCCAAAACATACGGCACTGGTTGATTCGAATAAACAACCAGAGTTTGGTAAATGGATGTTGGGAAGGCAGGCGGGGAAGAGGAAGAGCACTGGACAAAATCCGGCGGTGGCGAAGAAACAGTCCGGCGAGGGGAAATTTCGGAATAACCAATTAGGGAAACCTAATGGTAATTTCAATTTTGGTAAGGATAAATCAAAGATTGGTGATAAGGTAAAAACTAATTTTTGGCAACCCAAATATCTTTCAAACCCCCCTTTCAAAAGGAAAAGAGATAATGGGTAATGATCATATTCTTAATGCACCAAGATTTGAGATACCCGGATTGAAATTGTCAGATAGCGGAAAAGGGGATAATGAAGGAAAAAAGGTTGACTTACCTAATCCTTTTTCCTCGCAATTAATCAGCAAAATTCAAAAGAGCCAAGGATGGGAGGAATCAGAAAGAAGAAGAGGAAATCAATCAGCATTAAAGATCGGGCAAGAAAGAAAATGGAAGAGGAAAAAGCAGATGAAGAAAATGGCAACAAGAGGAAACAGAGTAGCCAACCCACCATGATAGTCACGGAAAAGGGAATAATAGTGGGAGGTGGCAAGAGAAACTGTGGTGATAGCGCCAAGAACAAAGATGATGAAGAGGTCTCCGAAGAGAATGCCACAATCTCGGAGGAGACAGCAATACTGATGACAGACAGTGGCGGTCTGACAATGGAAGTTGTGGATACTACAAAATTACCAGAGGCAGAGGCTGATGTTCAGCCCTTACTATCCCAATGAGTGCCCTAAGTTGGAACGTTCGGGGGCTGGGCAACCCCCGAAACGTTTTAACCCTTTGCGATACCATAAAGGACATCTGCCCGAATTTGGTTTTTCTCATGGAAACGAGAAGAACTGAGGAAGAGATGATACAAATCAGAAGAAAGGTGGAGTATGCAAATGGAATCTCAGTCAGCTTTGAAGGCAGAGGCGGAGGTTTGTCACTACTTTGGGACGAGAAATTGGAGGTGAAACCAATTTCAAGCTCAATTCATTACATTCACTGATTAGTGAAACATGTTGATGATGATACAACGTGGTACTTCACGGGATTTTATGGAGATCCCGAAAGAAGTGATAGGCACAATTATTTGAAACTTTTACGTCGCCTAAAACCACATGGGGATGCCCCTTGGTGTGTGATGGGAGACTTCAATGAAATAGTGTCACAAGAGGAGAAGGAAAATGGAAGTGGGGTGACAGTTAGTCAAACTCATCCTTTTCGAGACACTCTACATTATTGCAAACTCAAGCATCTAGGGTTTATTGGAAATCCCTATACTTGGAGCAATAACCAAGAAAATGAGGCCAATATTAGATAAAGGCTTGATCGTGCGGTAGCCAATCTCAAATGGAGGATGATTTATGGGAACGCAAGAATCACTCATTTAGTGAGTTCAACTTCGTACCACAATCCGATTGAGCTACGTTTCGATCCGCAAAAGCGAAACACACGTGTGATGGGTGAAAGAAGATTCTTTTTTAGAGCTGGATGGATGCACAATGAAGAATGTCGAGAGGTGATTAAACGACAGTGAGAGAGCTCATGGGAACCCCTAAAAACAAGACTTAGATCTTGTGCCCAAAAACTCAAGGTGTGGAGTAAGAAGAACTTCGGCAATCTTAAGAAACAAATAAGAGAACACAAGAAGGCCATAGCTTATTTTGAGAAGAAAAAACAAAAAGAACAGGTGGCGGCACAACTTAGACAAGCCAAAAGAAATCTCAATAATCTACTCCTCAAAGAAGAGGAAATGTGGCGTCAAAGGTCAAGGATTGATTGGCTTAAAAGCGGGGACAGGAACACGAAGTTTTTCCACCAAAAGGCGTCAACAAAGAAAATCAAGAATACTATAAAGGGACTCAAATATAGCAATGGGAAATGGTGCACGGAAGACGAAGAAATTGTGCAAATTCTTACTCGTTACTTTGAAGGTATTTTTACGTCTTCATCCCCATCTAATAAGAATATTGATTTTATGCTAAATCACATCACATAGGGAATTTCAATAGCTCAACGTGAGTATATGGAAGGCCCCTATACACTTGAAGAAGTGACGGAAAGTCTAAAACATATGGGCCCGACTAAAGCATCAGGTATAGATGGTTTTCCTGCTATCGTTTACCAAAAAAACTGAGACTTTCTTAAAGAAGATGTTGGAGGTTGTGTGCTACAAATATTGAATGGGAAGAGAAGTGTTGAAGAATTTAATCATACCATCTTGGCTCTAATCCCAAAAGGTAAACAAATTAGAAAACCAGCCGACTTACGTCCTATAAGTCTGTGCGAGATCATCTACAAACTTGTTTCCAAGACGATGGCCAGTCGGTTGAAGAGGATCTTACCGAAAATCATCTCCGAAAGCCAGGGGGATTTTGTTCCGGGAAGGATGATTACGGATAATATTATAACCGCTTTTTAAATCCTTCATTCAATGAAAACAAGAATGAAAGGAAAAGAAGGGGTTTTTGCGTTGAAAATGGTATTAGCAAGGCATACGACCGAGTGGAGTGGTCGTTCCTCACTAAGATCCTGCTGAAGATGCGTTATGGTCCTAAGTGGATAAATCTTGTGGAAAATTGCATTACTACGACATCTTTGTTCTTTGCTTTTAAGGGGAAAGTGGTCGGTAAAATTATGCCCAAGCGGGGGCTTCGTCAGGGGTGTCCCATCTCACCTTATTCATTTCTTTTTTGTGCTGAAATTCTCTCACGTGAGCTCACGAGTTGTATGTCTAGTGGCTGTATTACAGGAGCATCTGCGTCGCGAGGTGGACCAAGGGTCTCACATCTGTTTTTTGCCGACGACAGTATGCTATTTGCTAAAGCTACAATCTCATAAGTGGAAACCTTAACTACATTATTACAGAGGTATGAAAGAGCTACGGGGCAACAAATCAACTTAGACAAATCTTCTATTGTATTCTCCAGCAATGTTCCAGCAAGCTTTGGAGATCAATTAAGCTCCCTTTGTGGTGTGAAGAAAGTACCGCTGCACGACAAATATATGGGATTACCAACTGAAATGGGAAGGAAAAAAATTGCAAGTTTTCAAGGGTTATTAGAAAGAGCAGAGAACAAAACCAGCAACTGGAAGGAGAAGTATTTATCACCAGCTGGTAAGGAAGTACAACTAAAAGCAGTTATTGAAGCTATCCCTACTTATACAATGAGTTGTTTTAGATTACCTGTTAATCTTTGCAACAAGTTTGAATCGGTGATGGCAAAGTTCGGGTGGGTAACGGATGACAACAAGACGAAAATTAGCTGGATAGCGTGGGAGAAGATGAAATTCAGCAAATCAGAAGGTGGTGTTGGATTCCATGACCTGAAAATTTTCAATACTGCACTGTTAGGAAAACAAATTTGGCGTCTATTACAGAAACCAGAGTCTCTTCATGCTAGAGTTTTGAAGCACAAGTATTATAGAACAAAGAGACTGCTTGATTCGGAGGTGGGAAAAAGAAGTTCTTATCTGTGGAAGAGCATCCATTCCAGCAAGAAGCTGGTTGTTAGTGATTGTAGATGGAGATTGGGAAACGGAGAAAACCTTTTAAAGATCCATTATTTAGACCGTTCCTCTTCAAACCTATTACCCCAAAGCAAAGTAATATGGTGATCAAAGTTGCAGATCTGATTACAGAAAGCCGAGAATGGGATGAACAAAAGCTTCAAACCTTGTTTTGACAAGAAGATATTGAAGAAATTAGAAGAATTATTATCCCCCAACACAACACCACCGATAGACTCATTTGGCATTTTTCATAAAAAGGGGAGTATACGGTAAGATCGGCGTATAAGCTTCTATGTCATCAACAAAATTGCTCAAAGCAAAAAACCATTTGGAAGCACATCGGCCGAGCCACGGGACTGGTGGTGTCTCTTTTGGAATCAAAAATTGCCAAAGAGAACACTTTACCCAATTTGGAGAGCCATCAACAGAGGGCTTCCAATCCGTACAAATCTCAGCAGAAGAGGAATTGAAATCGACAGAAGATGTGTTTTGTGCAAAAAAAAAGAGACGAAACGGAGAACCCATCTGTTCTCTTATTGCAAACAAACTAAAAATTGCTGGAAATTAATGCTTGATCATGAATTTTCTCAACAAATCAAAGGTGATTTCCAAATCTGGTTCGCAGATCTATTTCTCAAAGAAAATGAAAAAGAAACACAGAAGATGTGTATTCTGATTTGGAAGATGTGGCAAAACAAAAACAATAGTATCTTTAGAAACAAGAGCTTGAACCCCACAGATCTGGTAGAAGATGCAAGTATGTACCTGAAAGAGATTGAAGACCACCTGCATGGTGCTTCCTTGAATGCTCCGGCTCAGATCGGAAATACTCACCGGGAAAAAACTCGACAGTTGCCTCCCATAGGGTGGTTTTCGATTAATACTTATGCAGCTTGGAATCAAAAGACTCGAAAAGCAACTGTTGGGGTAGTAATCAAAGATCCGAACAACATCTTCATCGTCGGCAGATCTAAACTCATTCCGTTCACCATCTCCGCCATCGCAGCCGAAGCAGAAGCGCTATCGGAAGGGGTAAAGATGGCGGTGGAAATGAATTTAGACAAAGTACAGTTCGAGACTGATTCTCTCTCTCCAGCAAGAGATGAGAAACAGAAAAATGGGGAAGGAACCAGAAGACCACACATAGGTAGAGAGATGTATTGAAGAGTGTGAAGAAAGACTCTGGAACATGAAAGAGCATAAGTGCATTCATGTACCTAGAAAATTGAACCGTTGTGCCCATCAGTTCGCAGCTTATAGACTAAGGCTTTTGGAGATGAAAGAATGGAAAGCCCAACCACCAGATTGGGCTGTAAACGAATTATCAAATAATGTAATGGGCTCTTCAGCCACTACCTATTCTTAATGAAAAGGTTTCCTTAAAAAAAACATTTTATACTTAGAGCACAATTTTTATCAAAATATCAGTTATACCCTCCTCTCGAAAATCAAACTGAACTTTCTCAGCCACCCACTACCCCACCATGATAATCTTCACAAGTGCCATCGAGACCTCTCTGTCTCTACAAACCCAGAAATCAGTTGATGTCTACTACTACCTGCAACATTACTCCAATTTAACCATTAAAACTCAAACGGTAAATCAAAACAAACCCATCACCATGACAACTGTGTTTACTACCTGACCACTGTGTTTACCACCAACAAGCACTAACCAACCCATCATCATCACCAACACATTAACCTCTCGATCGCTAGCCATTGCACCCCCGTTATCACCACGGCATCTGCGCCACAGTCTAAGACTCAAATTCAATACCTTAACATAGAAAACAAATTACACCTAGATTCAATCCTTTTAAATCTAAGTATCTGACCCATTCAAAAACTCAATTCGAGTCTACAAAATCTCTAAAAACAAACAGATCTGAGAACGACACCCCATAACCAAAACCAAACTCCTTCCACCTCCCAAACCAATTCAAAATCGAAAACCGATTTCAGAACAAGAACAAGAACAACGAAGAAAGGAGATAAAGAGAAGAAGCCCAATACTCTGTTCTCTATTCCGGCGAACCAAACGGAGAGAGGGAAAGAGTCAGAGAGAAGCAAAGGGAGAACAAAACGCAAGTGGTAGCAGATAGAGTAATGACCAAGATGAGGGTATAATTGTCAGTTGGATAAAATTTGTGCTGTAAGTATAAAATGTTGTGCTATAATTATCAGCACCCAAATTTTATTATCCTACAATTACTTCCAAACGAATTACTCAATCATAAGTAAACTGATTTTGTTTGATTTCGTGCTTCAGAATATTCCTCAACTTCTAAGACAGATTTGGTAAGTTTTCCTAATAGTCGTGTGTGCACAATATTCATTGACGTTGTACGAATCTATGCCTTCTTTTCATCAGATACTGGCTACGCCAGTAACCTCACAAACTTTCTTTTATCACTATTTTGCGTTCCACCAAACCCAACAATTTTGTAACAATTTTGGCGTAGCCCCTTATAAAATACATGCGAGTGGTGAAGCATAGTTGATTAAAAACTGTACTATAATGTAAGGATATTCAACAACTAAAAGAGTTTGAACCATCTGATTTGTAAATAAATAAATAACATAATAAAATAGTAGAGCGTCGGAAGCCCCTGCATGAGGTCTCGGGTTCAATCCCGACTGACCACAAAAACAATTTTTCAGAATAATAATAATAATAATAATAATAATAATAATAATAATAATAATAATAATAATAATAATAATAATAATAATAATAATAATAATAATAATAATAATAATAATAATAATAATAATAATAATAATAATAATAATAATAAAGTGAAACTTGAAAGAGAATCCCATAAAATGAAAAAATATAACCTAGAAGAAAGAATAGCTCATGCACTGCCTCTATCCTGACATGGATCCCTCTATTCTAGAATAGAACAAACTTAAACAACATAACCCATGTAATAAAGACAGCCACAAGAGGGAAGGAGGCTTTCGAAACGCCTAAAGACGAGTCCGGGTTTCTGCTTGAGGGGGTGGTCCCTGTGGCTGGCGGTTCAATGGTGGTGTCGGGCGTTGTTCCTGATGGTGTTGTGGCGGCCGCTTCTTTAACGGTGACCGATAGCTTCATTCCACCGCTACAATGGCCAGGTACGCCGCAGATGAAGTAGTGTTTCCCGGTCGTCTTGAGAGATATGGTGGTGGGACCGCTGCTGTCTGTGGAGATGGAGTTTCCTAAAGCGCAACTTTTGTAATCTCTGCTGCTCACTTCGTCCACCGTGTGGCCACTTAGATAATTGAACACTACAGAAGCAGGAAAAACACATCATGGGAGCTGCTAAAACTTCTATGCCATATTATTGAACTGCTAAAATTTCAACTTATTAAAAATATTAAGTTTTTAGAAAAACTTACCGAGACTATCACCAACAGAGAAGGTCTTGCCGCTTTTCCATGTCTTGTAATCGACGCCCATGGTCCAACCACTCTCGTCGCCGACAGTGTAAACAGTGGCGGAACTCATCATACCTGAGCAAAAGACAACCACCAAACACAGCATTATTTTGCCAACTGAACACGCCATTGTTCAGAGAGGGAAGGTAGTCGTAGTTCTACTATTGTATGAAGGGTTCAGGATGATTACAAGGGAATGGGATGGTCCAATATATAGTACGAAAGGTCAACTTTTTCAAAGCGGAGGTTTATAGTTTTCAATAAATATTTTGCATGAATTCCAAATAAATAGCTATTTTGGGAATTGAAATAAATGTTTTCTTAAATTGCAATCTATTAAACAAGTCAAGGAAATAATTATTTTCTATAATCACCGATCAGCTTTCCATCTGGACTAAAACTTTTTTATGAATCAGTTAGCCATCTTTGGTACTGCTGATTGTATGTGATGCATCGGGTACAGCCAAGTGCCCCAACTCGAAGATCAAACAATAATAACCGAGCTTCTTCATCAGAGTGTTTTATTCATGTTTCTGGTATTCTTGTTTTTGGCTGATACTAAGGATGATCAAACAATGCAGGGGACTCAAAGAACGCAGCCCGTGATAAGTGGTATCAGAGTCGGATACGAGAGGGACGTTGGATCAATTGCTGACGAGCAAAAGAACATTGGTGCCGGATACAAGGGATGTGAAGCTACCACGTAGAACGCTTCCCGGAGGAGGATGTTGAAAGAGGTCGATCTTGGTGTCGACACAAGCTGACAGAGATAGAAGAAGGTTTGGTTGAACAAGAGGATACTCACGAAAGAAGTTCTAACATGTTTTGACCTAGAAGAAGTAAGAGAAAGATGATAAACGACGAACAAGATCACACACGACGTAATGTGGTTCACTAGCACGATGTTAGCTACGCCCACGGCCCCGAAGCCCTGTTTATTGAGAGAAACGATACGAATACAACCCACACTCTGTATAGCACGACCTATATCCTTTATATAGGCCTAATATGCAGCTTGTGCCCAAAGAAATACCAAAACCAAGCTAAAACACAACAAAGGTAACATTTTCGGCCGCCTCCAGGAAGTGTTCGTACGAACAAACCTGAGATGTTCGCACGATCAGACAGCCCACCTGCGGTTGTTGTCGTTTGTTGTTCCAACTCCCACCGAGTCCCTACAACACCCCCCCCCCTTCCCTAATAGGTTACTCAAGTTCCATCTAGATTCCTGCAACAATTTGCGAAATTGCTCCAATTTCCATTGAATTCTTGCAATATCGCCTCCAGTGTCGTGTCCCTTTTCAGAGACTCCACTATTCCAAACCCGCCTCCTCATCAAAAGCACAGATTTGGGGCGTAGAGAACGAAGTCATCCCCATATGCAGCCTTGCGCCGCATGTCTCTAGTGTGAAGAGCCGATCTTACCTCTTTTAACGTTACAGTCTCTTTTCCAGCACAAGCAGACTGCACGAACCCCTCATGAGACAGTGGTAGCGACACCAACAAAATCACCACGACATCTTCCATCACTTATCGTTTCGTTATTGTTTCGCAACTCAAGAAAAATAGTGTTCAAACGATCTAAGTGATCTCTAAGATCCGTACCTTCACCCATTCGTATACCAAGCACTTGCTGCTTCAACATCAATTTGTCGTTGAGTGACTAATTCTTGTAAAGACACTCCAACTTTTTCCACAGTCCTTCAGCCGTCTCTTGATCTGCAACCTCCATGATCACGTCATCCGCCAAACAGGACACGCATTGCTGCTTCAATAAAGCACGTACCTTGATCTGCCATAGGACGAAGTTGTTTCTCCTATTGAACTTGTCGATCTTGGTCATCCCCTAGGTCATCTTCTTTGCAACTCCTAGTCCTGATCCGTCACCCCTGATCACGTGCTCCACCTTGATTGCGAGACACTGCTTTGAATTTCACATATTTGTGAAATCGATGCATGTAGCTCCACCTTGATCTCTAAACACCAATCCCAAAGCTCTAATACCAGTTTGTTATGACTTGGAACGAGGAAGAGAACGATGATAAACGACGAACAAGATCACACCAGATGTAAAGCGGTTCACTAGCACGATGCTAGCTACGTCCACGTCCCCGAAACCCCTATTTATTAAAAGAAATGATACTTATACAACCCACACTCTATAAAGCATGACCTATATCCTTTATATTGGCCTACTATACAGCTCGCTCCCAAACAAATACCAAAACTGAGCTAAATGGAAACAAGGAAACAACTTTGGCCACCTCCAGAAAGTGTTTGTATGAATACATGGGCAGTTCGCACGAACAGGCAGCCCACTCCCGGTTTGTTTTCTTCGTCTTGCTCTTCCATTTGGCACATTTATTTTCCCCGCTTTGTCGCCAACTCCTCGCCAAGTCTAATTCCATCAAAGGCACCTTGATTCCCAACATAACACATCTGAAGTAACGAGGGGTGATTCATACTGGATGGCGGAAGGTTTCGAAGAGTTCAGACAAGAAATAGCGAAGATGCTCGCAAAACACTCGATGGAACTCAGGAAGTAAGTTGCTTCATCTCGAGGATGGATCACATCTTTAAGGCAACAAGTGGCGAAGATAATGGCTCATGAGGTGTCTTAAAAGGGTTGAATTACCACATGGGAAAAAGTTCAAGATATGAAGAATGAGTGGAAGATCTTTAACAAAGTAATGATGAATGGGGAGCTCTTCAAGAATCACAATGGAGTTCGTGCAAAGACTTGATGTCCTAAAACCAAAGAGCTACGGAGGAAAATGATTCCAAAGAACTCGGAGCATTTTCAGTAAACGTCAAAAGGTATTCTGTCATATAAAGATCTTTGATGATTTTACGGAGATCAGGAAGGCATCACTTTAACTTGAACATAATGAGTTGTTATGTTAGTGGAGTAGAATGAGGAGATTTTGAAAGGTATATCAAGTCTCTCCATATTGGATGAGTTCCTCGAAGACATAAAGTTTGTGTTCTATTCAGAAACAAATGAGTATCAAGCAAGCGAGAAGTTAAGATGGGTCAAACAAACTAGAAAGACCAAAGATATCAGTTTTGTTTGAAGTTTCGGATATGGTAGAAGATGACAAGTTGTTTAGTTCATGACCCGAATTCAAAATGGGAAAGGGTTTAGCTTGAAAGTTGTGGTGCTCAAAATATCAACCAAGCTATCTCTATTGATAGACCCTTATTGACTATAAGATGAGATCAATCCCTAAGTAGCAATATGGTGGGGTAGCACAAGAGGATAAGCCCGATGAACAGTCCAACCATGTGAACACTTCTCGATAGATTCGAACCAGATCACATATGTCCATATCAATATTGGAATAAGGAGGGGAGAACCATATTCAAACCAGTATATTAATTGGATGCGGATCTAAACTACAAAATTCATATCCAATAGGAAGATTTGCCATGCACTGATCGGATAGGATCTGGGTCGGACTACCAAAGTACCCAAAAATAAATTTAAAACAAAAACTTAAAATTACAATCACATCAGTATACAAATTAATTTATATTAACGTGACATTCACAACTTACAATCACACAAAATTTCTACACACCACTTCATCCACAAATTTAACAGAGATCGACGAACATGAAAATTTTCCATGACTCCTTTTTATTTGCTCATAAGGTCGGTAATTTTGTACGTTTACATTTAGTAGCACTATGGACGAAAATGATTTTATAATTTAATACACTAGTTTGTCAGTTCATTATTCCGTATAACTCTTTGGGGGAATTAGTAATATAGCAAGTACTCGAACCCGATCGAATCGAGTATTAATAAATCTGCACTATGATCCAAATCTAGATTCAAATCCGTTTGGGTTTTGCTTTCATACTCCTTATATATTGGACTCTAAATTGGACCAGACTCGGACTTTATCCGTTCAGAACTGATCATTTAGATCACGGATAGGACCAAACCAAATTTTCTGCCCTAACGACAAGCCCAATGGATATGACAATAAGGACACCTACACATGGCATACTTATGACAATGTGGTTCATTTTACTAATTCCTTGTTACAGTAAGAAACAACTGCATGCTATTCATAGAATTTATGGAATGGAAACAACCCAAACTGTGTTAAAATTCCAATACGTGAGAAAGCAAGAGAAAGCAAGAACAAGAAGAGTAAGATCAAGAACACAACAATTATGTGTTCACCAGATTTGAGACTAGCTACGTCCACGACCAAACCAACCCAATTTATTGATGATAAGGCAAACCAATTACAAGCACACTACTCAAAGTCATGACCTTAGCATCTATTTATACTAGTACAAGACTTGGAGCCAAAGAAACAACCAAAACTAATCCGAGACAAACTAGGAATTGATTTGTCCAAAATTGTTTCCTAGTTGGACACAGCTTATTTCCAAATCAAAGTCTGTGCCGACTTTTAACGACAAGGTGCCGCCAAAACAATCGACCCAATTTCTCAAAACACCCACCGAACAAATTGAACCTACTGCATGTATTGCACATTCATGAACACATGCTCCAACTTAATTAATTTAGTTAGTGCTTCGAATAAAAGTCATCTACCTTTGTTGCTTTGTCCAAACTTCAATGCTATTTGTTTGAATCAACAAAAACAACCCAACAAACCTCCACCTTGATTCAAACCCCATAGCTACCGAATCAATTCTTATCATCAATCCAATAAATCCAATCTGAGTGTATTCCCAATTTGCGGAATTGAACACACTCCCAACGCGTCCCAACAAACGCCTCTTCAATGCACCATGACTAATGCATACACCAATGTTGCGCCAAGGACACTTCGCAACAAAGTTTCTATCAAACTATGTCATGCCAATTTGCAACGCTATCCGCACCAATGCGCAAAACCAATAACCGATGCGCGCCAATCCAAGATCCAATCGCGCCGCCAACCGATGCGTGCACAAAAACACGCCACCAATTCGCGTTCCCAATAACATGCGCCCATGCATGCGTGGAGCCCGAACCACCCTCAAGGGGCCTAGAGAGTTTCATTGTCCTCGAGCGTCCCTCCTCCTCCACCTGAAGTGAGATCTACAGGTGCAGGATTCTTGGAACACCCCCTTTTCCTATACTGTTTCTCCCTCAATCCGCTAGTTGATTCGAGTCGCCTCCACTTAGACTTGAATCCTCCTAGCTCACAAATCCAGATATAGATCCAGATCACTTTTCGGGTTGAGCACGCCATATCAATTGACACATGCCAGAACTGAAAGCGTGCCGGATGTACTAGAACTAGATCCACAATTCCAATGCTCCACAACAAGAGCCCGATAGCTCCTTCGACAAGGAACCCGATAGCCTCCCAACAAAGAATCGGTATGCTTGCACCCCTTATTTCAGAGGCCAACCAGCGGAAATCCAATCTTCCCATAAACCCGACAGATCTTGATCACGAAACAACGCCATCACTTATTTTCAATCTCAACAAACCAGGCTCTGATACCACATGTTAGGATTCCAATACGTGAGAGAGCAAGAGAAATAAGAACAACAAGAGTAAGATCAAGAACACAAGAATTACGTGGTCAACTAGTTTTGAGACTAGCTACGTCCACGGCCTAACCAACCCAATTTATTTATGAGAAGGCAAACCAATTCCAAGAACACCACTCAAAGTCATGACCTTAGCATCGATTTATACTAGTACAAGACTTGGAGCCAAAGAAACGACCAAAACTAATTCGAGACAAACTAGGAATTAATCTGTCCAAAATTGTTTCTTGGTTGGACGCAACTTATTGCCAGATCAAAGTGTGACCACAAGATGCCGCCAAAACAATTGACCTAATTTCTCAAAACACCCACCGGACAAATTGAACCTACTGCATGTACATCACATGCATGAACATGACACGCTTTCTTACGTGTTACCGCAAGTGCACGGTTCAAGTAATATGAGGTAGTATTTCAACCCCGAGTTGTCGATCCCACGAGGACAATCACGAGATTATTTGGTTATAATATTAGTTTAAGAGTGAAGTAATCGGGAGGAATGTTTGTTGGTTTAAGAGTTTGCCACCCCCAAACAAGTGGTTGTATTGAAATAACAATATTTTGGATTTTATAAGTAAACGCGATTTAATCAAATATGGAGAAAGACTAGGCGAGCTATGGATCACCTAGGGCTGTTAGACAATTCCGGATACTTTTTTAAAAACTCGCTAATCCTAATTCAGTAATGCCAGGTTACTAGTTACTGCAATCTTTTGTTGATCCCATGCAATTCTATGCTTAGTCTACTTCGGGTCCTCTTGGTCCACCTCCGTCTATGTCCTATTCAAATTACCTCTCAGTTTCATTGATTAAGGATTGCTTTCATGTTCTCTATCACGCTAGGCCAAGTATCCGTCGAGCACTCCACCTAAGTACTATCAATTTCGGGTAGCTACTCTATTGTTGCTAAGATTGAAGCTCAGAACAGGAAAAATAACTAAGCTCAATTAAAGCATTAAGTAAGAATCAAGATTGTGCATCAAAAACATCTTCTATCATTCATCTCTTACCAAGGGTGTGTCAATAACCCCAATTTAACATTACACCAAAAGAAGTTGAAGAATATTCATATTCATGAATCCAATACATGAATCAATCATACTAATCCGGAAAAGATGGATCTAACATAACCCTAGGCTCTCCATAGAGCCTAGAAAAGAATCTAGCTACTCATAGTAGATGAAAGATACAAGAGTTTCCCCATAGATAATGAAAAAGAAGGAGAAGAAGTGATCAAACGGTGAAATCGCCGAAGAGTAGACGAATCCGTGCAATCCCCTAGCTCCAAAACTCATTGTATAGTTTCCTGAGAATTGAAAATAGTGAAGGCTGGTCCTGAGTGACTTTTCCAACTTTGCTTCCTTTTTGCATATTCTTTTCTCCTCTTCATCTACCTTCATTCCAAGCATATCCAAGCCTCTCATAAGCTCCATTGCACCTATTTTACCTGAGTTAAATAACACTAAACAACCCGTGCAATTATCTCGCAAATATGAGAGAAAACATGTGCGAATAAGCTAGAAGCCACACTTTTCACTCTTAGGCTTATAAATCATCAATTTCACATTGTGCATATATATCATATAAATCATGTGAAATAAGCCTAATGAAAGTGATTGAAAATATCATAATAACTCCTAACAGAGAGTTATCAAATACCTCCACACTTACATTTTTGCTCGTCCCGAGCAACAACTTGCTTCACTTCCCAATGATTTGCCTCTATCATTACTAGCCATGTGACACAAACGACTCACACACACGACTATGAAATCTAAATGCTTTGTACAATACAACTCGATTATTTCACAATGCAAGTTATAAAATAACACAATTTTTTTTTCGGAGATCGGGCAATCTCGCTATCACTAACCAAACTCATCAAGTTCTCACCAGTCTCATTCGAAAATCACACAACCGATAGCAAGAAATTGAAGTAGAATGATCCTACGCACAAGTTCACTAAGGGGTCCCAAAACATCCACCATAAACAATCCTAGACTCAGTCACGTCCTTTAGCTCAGAGGTTCTAGGCATCCTTAGTACTAAGGTAGTCTTTCGTCGCCAAGTCATTTGAGGTTTTCAGACCTTCTTAGTCGTGATTGCATTTGAATGAAAATTGTCCCAGTGACGGGAGACACAACTCCGTGTAATACGGCTTGACTCTAATTTTCCCTAGATGTTGTAATTGGTTTGAATCCAAATTCCCCACGCGAACGGGGGCACATTAGTCTATTCGTCGTATCTAGTCGAAGAGAATATTTTGATATCTTTTGTTTTTTATTCTCTTCTTTTTATTTAAGTCGTGCATTTAGAGATACTAAGTGTGGGATTTTTCGGTTAGCTCTTGAGACCGCCTTAAGGGATGGTGGTGTACCCTCCCTAACTTCACTTAATCTAGAGCAATGTATCACATGGAACCGACTCTACACGAAGGTCAACCCCAGATTTCAAGAGGCCACAAGTTTCCACTAAAAACAGACCATTCAACTCTTTAGAACTAAATCCTCCTAGCACAATAAAGGAAGTAAGGGTATGCCCTCGTCTACTTTCCACTTTTTCCTGAATACCCGGGACATCCTTTCGTGAACAGGTGTGCAAGATACTAAGAAATAAGGTTTTCCTACTACGTCGCTTCCTATTCTTAGAGACTCTTTCACTGAACTCTCTTCGGTTTCAAGCTTCATCAATTGCCCTTATTCTCAGAGTTTTAATTTTTGTTATGATTTTTTCACTTTTCTAATTTTTTTCTTCAAGTTTTTCATATGTTCCTAACTCTATATGCTTGGGACAACTCGATTAATCACACAACTATTGGGTAAGGGGTCTCAATATTTAAAAGTGCAAACAAATGCATACTAGACACAATCTAACACAATACGGCAATATATAAAACACTCTACACTAACCACGAGTACGACACAATACGACACATACTACATGTAACAAAGCGATGCAAGACAGAAATGGCTAACAAAGGTAGACATAACCCCCCTCCCCCACACTTGAGATATTCATTTTCCTCAATGTATTTAGAGATTATGTAGAAGGACATGATCTCAAAGTGTAAAGATTAAAGATCGAGAATGACAAGTGTTGCAAGAAGTGCCTAGACAAGAAGTTTAAAGTGAGAGAGAGAGAGAGAATATGGTACCTATGGTCCCGGAGTACCGTTCTTACGGGATTGGTTTCACGAAAATTGGTCAAGAAAGAACCGAATCGGTCGACCAAATTTTCCGAAAACTCAAGCAAGTTGAGGTAAGTATACCTCCTTGTGCTCCTCGGTGTCCCCGTCGAAATTCTCTTCTTAAGCCTTGGCCGAATCCAACTCCAAGTCAACGAATCGGAAGAATTTTGTTCTTGGAGCTCTTCCACTTTGATTTCCCCCACACTCAAACCGCTCACTATCTCTCAAAAACTCAAGAGTTGATCTTGTAGTTGGGTTTGAAAGGAGCAAAACCCAACAAAAATTTCGCGATTTGGATGAGTTTTGGGTGTGTTGGTGTTCTTGAGGTTTGAGAGGAATAGGATGAAGATAAGGAGTGGTTGATCCGAATTGGGTGTGGGGAAGATCAAAAATCCGGTTTTTGGCTCATAAATACCCCCCTAAATGTCAAATTACCCCAAAAAGTGGGCAGCCCGACCCATTTCGGCCGAAATGGTGGCCGAAATGGCAGGAGATTTTCGGAGCAGAAAGCCAATCTCTATTCGGACCAAAATAAGGGGATTTCGGCCTCGATTTCGGTCTGAGATGGTGGCCGAAATCACTTGAATTCGCCAACTTGTTTTTGCTCTAACATCTTCATCCGGCATCCGTTTCACGCGATTCTTGCGCCGATGAACTCCATATTCAATGGGGAATCCATTCTTGGGTTGAAAAATTCTCTAAGTCCTGGGGATTTTCCGTCTCTTCTCAAATCTGCTCTCATGTGGAAGAATCTCGCCTCCAAGAGCTCTTGAACTCTATCCCACTCCAGATTCCGATGCGTGCAAACCCGACATTCCAATTTGCTACCATCTTCCTCACATTTAGTTAGCTACTCCTCGACCTCGAGTAGCTCCTTTATCAAGCACACTTTTTCCTATTAGCTAGTTGTTCCTCGATTTGCGTGAAATCGTGCACATGCATCAAGATGGGGAATCCAGAATGTCTTCTATACCTGTGTCCTGCACACTCATAGGAAATATTAAACCTCTCTCGCTCATCTCTCACTATCAAATATGAATAACTCAAAAAAAAAACACAAACGTAAACAAAATAGCAAATATCCTACTCTACATTGGGTTGCCTCCCAAGCAGCGCTTGTAATTTAAGGTCGACGGCCCGAACCCGTTACCTCTGCCACCTCACGAGGGTGGTCTGGCACATTGTTCCGCTTCCACTTTTGCTCTGAATTTGAAGCACTGCTTCATGTGCGTGCACCGCTGATGGCTTGTTTCTTTCCCCGTACTCAGGTGGATCTCCTTGCGATAAATCAGAAAGTTGTCGCTTTATTTGTACAGCAAATGGAACCCCTGGCTTATGATCCCATGAGTACTTAGGTGTCGGTTTGAAATACCTAAAAAGTCTCCATGACCTCATGTACCCTCATAATCATCTCTCCATTCTCTACATCAATGAGGGTGAGTCCAGACGCTAAGAACGGTCTTCCTAGAATTATAGGCACATCACCAGCTGGCATGTCCAATATGACAAATCAGCTGGCATAATAAGGCTTCCAACCCTCTCAAGTACATCCTGTATCATCCCACAAGCTCTCTTGGATGATTTGTATACAAATTAGAGAGTGATCCAGGTTTTTCGGAGGCTCCCCCACACTTAGCTTTTTGAATACCGACAATGGCATCAAATTCACACTCGCTCCCATATCACAGAGAGCTCTCCCAGTGTAGGCATCACCCAATGTAGCTTCAATGACAAAAGCTACCTAGATCCTTCCTCTTACTAGGTATCCCATGCAACACACATGAACTAACATGTTCATTTCAATTCACTCTCTGAAATTTATCCACCGCTTTCTTTCCAAGGACTGTATCATTAATAAACTGCGCATACTTAGGCATCTTTTTGAAGTACCTCAATCAACGGAATATTTATATGCAATTTATAAAAGACGTTCCAAAGCGCCTGTATTCCTCAGAATCATCCTTCTTCTTCCTACTACGCAATGGGTATGAAAGAAGAAGAAGAAGAAGAAGAAGAAGAAGAAGAAGAAAGAAGAAGAAGAAGAAGAAGAAGAAGAAGAAGAAGAAGAAGAAGAAGAAGAAGAAGAAGAAGAAAGAAGAAGAAGAAGAAGAAGAAGAAGAAGAAGAAGAAGAAGAAGAAGAAGAAGAAGAAGAAGAAGAAGAAGAAGAAGAAGAAGAAGAAGAAGAAGAAGAAGAAGAAGAGAAGAAGAGAAGAAGAAGAAGAGAAGAAGAAGGAGCAGAAGAAGGAGGAGGAGGAGGAGGAGGAGGAGGAGGAGGAGGAGAGGAGATGAATGTATAACCTCAGGGAGTTCCTTCTCATACTGCTGAGTCATGCCCTTTGATTGGGGGACCATGACAGGAGTCTTCTCAGAATCGAAGACTTCATGCTCCTTTGCCTTGGATGCTACCGCTCTGGCATGAGTAGGATATGGAGGGTCTTTGAGTGCAATACCACTACGAGTGGCGATGGCTTGAACATGTTCCTCAGATGCAACAATAGTGTGTTCTAGTGTTCTTTGTTCGAGTTGCTGCTTAAGATCCTTAACTTATGCTAGAGCTTCCCGGAATGCAACTGCAGAAGTAGTGCTCTCTGAAATCATGGTCATCACGTGCTGACCCATCACATTCATCACTCCTCTCAGCTCAGCCAACTCTGAAGCTAATTCTTGTTGTTGCTGTTTGCAACTCTGAAAAAACTGCTTCATGCACTGCCTCCACCGCATTCCTCTCAAAATGTGCCATAAGCAATTTCATTTTGCTTCATCAGTTCTTGCTGCGGGGACTCATAATCCAAGATCTCCTCTTGCTCAACCACACGTTCTCATCAGCTCATATGCACCCTCCGAGTCGCATTTGAACAATAAATTTCCCCCAGCTTCTCTGTCGATTTTGTCTTTGTCAGGATTTCCAAGTGCATCATAGAAGACCTGGGATGATATGGGATTTGTCAATGCCATGGTTGGGGCATTTACGTAACAAACAATTTAGGCGCTCCCATGCTTTGACAAGTGATTCATTTTTCTCTTGCCTAAAATTCCAAATCTCGTTTTGCAGCTGAATTTGACGTGAAATTGGAAAAAAATTGTCCATAAACTGAGAGGCACACTCTTCCCAAGTTTTGATTGAACAAGATGGCATAGAGTGACGATGAAACAAACACTAGCACACCCGTGAGGTAAACAGATAGTAACAAAAACAAAAATAAAAATAAAAATAAAAATAAAATAGAACTCTAAACAAATTTTTAACTAAACAATCTACATTGTCCGCGGGCAAAAGTGCCAAAAACTTGACAAGCTTTCTTACGTGTTACCGCAAGTGCACGGTTCAAGTAATATAAGGTAGTATTTCAAGCCCGAGTTGTCGATCTACGAGGACAATCACGAGATTATTTAGTCATAATATTAGTTAAGAGTGAAGTAACCGGGAGGAATGTTTGTTGGTTTAAGAGTTTACCACCCCCAAACAAGTTGCTGTATTAAAATAACAATCTTTTTGGATTTTATATTTAAAACAGTTTAATCAAATATGGAGAAAGACTAGGTGAGCTATGGATCACCTAAGGCTGTTAGACAATTCCGAATAATGTATTGAAACACGCTAATCCTAATTCAATTATGCCAAGTTACTAGTTACTGCAATCTTCTATCAATCCCATGCAGTCATATGTCTCGGTCAACTTCCGGTCCTCTCGGTCCACCTCCGTCTACCTAAATGGCCGATCCTATTCAAATTACCTCATAGTCTCATTGATTAAGGATTGTGTTCATGTTCTCTATCACCCTAGGCCAAGTCTCCGTCGAGCACTCCACCTAAGTACAAGCAATTCCGGGTAGCTACTCCATTGTTGCTAAGATTGAAGCTCATAACAGGAACAAGATTGAAGCTCATAACAGGAACAATAATTAAACTCAATTAAAGCATTAAGTAATAATTAAGATTGTGCATCAAAAACATCTTCTAATGGTCATTCATCTCATACCAAGGGTGTGTCAATAACCCTAATTTAACAATACACCAAAAGAAGTTGAAGAATACTCATTGTCATGAATCCAAGACATGAATCAATCAAAATAATCCGGAAAATAGGAATTTAACATAGAGCCTAGCAAAGAATCTAGCTACTCATAGTAGATGAAAGATACAAGAGTTTCTCCATATATAATGAAAAAGAAGGAGAAGAAGTGATCAAACGGTGAAATTGCCGAAGAGTAGACGAATCGTGCAATCCCCAAGCTCCAAGCTGCTCTCCAATGGTGTCCCGTGAGTGATTGATGTCTCTCTAGGTCGTCTATCACGTTTTTACCAGCTGGGGGCGAGTTTTAATGTAATTTGTCTGAAATTGCATTTCAGCCCCTCCAGTTTGTAATTCCCGGAACGAATTGTAAGCTGATCTTGCGCGGGCCATATCTCCCTCATCCGGACTCGTATTTGGGCCTAACATACATCGTTGGAAAGATATGGATGTCTACTTTCCAATGGTGCAGGCCTTGCTCCAAAACCCATTGTATATTGTCCTGATCATTGAAAATAGTGAAGGCTGGTCCTGAGTGACTTTTTCAACTTTGCTTCCTTTTTGCATCTTCTTTTCTCCTCTTCATCTACCTTCATTTCAAGCATATCCAAGCCTCTCGTAAGCTCCATTGCCACCTATTTTACCTGAGTCACACAGCACTAAACAACCCGTGCAATTATCTTCGCAAATATGAGAGAAAACATGCGCGAATAAGATAGAAGCCACACTTTTCACTCTTAGAATTATAAATCATCAACTTCACATATTTGTGCACATATATCATATAAATCGTGTGAACTAAGCCTAATGGAAGTGATAGAAAGTATCATAATAACTCCTAACAGAGAGTTATCAGAATACATGCACCAACTTAAAAGAATTAGTTAGTGCTTCGAATAAAAGTCAGCTACTTTGTTGCTTTGTCCAAAACTTCAATGCTATTTGTTTGAATCAACAAAACAACACAACAAACTGGACGAAGAAGACTACATGACTTATTGAGAATCCTCATCACCATTTTCTCGGATACAGGAAAACGAGTAAAGGAGACTCAAGGACTTTCTTCATGTGAAAGCTAAGGTGAATGGTACAGACACTAAGCCTTGGTGGACAATATTTCTACACATAACTTTACGTTGATCGAGGACACCAAAAGGTTCAAACGTTAGAAAATGATAAAATTGAGGCGGTGAATTCAGTGATAGAAGGTATTACGAAAGTTGAAAGTAGATATAGAGCCGGTAGACGAAAAACGCACACGAGTACGAGTGTGTCTACTGCCCAATCCATCAAATCGCACATTGGATACAACCAAATATGTAGAGCTACTAAAAGTTATTGATATTCGATAAAGAAGATCATTATCAACGTAATAAGATCTAGATTACTTTAGCAAGAGCAAACCGTAAAGATCTCTTTCGATGCTAACAATAAATGTAAAGTAAATCTTCAAGAAACTAAACAGTTATAAAGAGACAAAACACGACACACCAGATTTTTACCGCGTGAAAACCTTCTATTGACAGATCGCCAATGTGAAACTCAGTGAAAGATGAAAATCCCACCTACTAGAACCGTCCAGTGCTTTTCAAATATGTTGCCTAAAACCATATGATACAAGATATATATGAGCTAAAACACGTATTAGTTACCCACCGCTATAACTTTACCTTCCTAATTCCTGCAATAATTGTGTAGCACCCCAGCGTGGCAATCCAAGCGCCTCTTGACTTCAGTTGGTGTGACATTTGTCTCTAAAATTATTTTTGAGTGACAGACCCCGTTCCCAAACTAAGGGTGTCACAATCATAGGGTGTAAATCACTTGAAGTTCGACACACTTAAGAGAATATCTTTTTCCAAAACTAGAGGGGGTAAAAGTGTCCTTCAATAAAATTAGAGGGGGTGAAAGTGTCTTTTTCCAAAACTTTGAATATAATAATTCTGAAGGAACAGAATTGTAGACAAAATTTCATGCTTTAGCAACTTTCTTTTTTTAAATGTGTTTTAGGCAACTTTGATTAGTTGTCAATTTTTCCTAGGGATTTAGCATTTTTTTAATCATATTAGATTTTACTACATTAGAACTATGTCAAAATTTATTTCCAAAATTTATCGATGTAGGATAACTCGTATTTTTGACTTTCGTTGTCTGAATTCATGGGCCGTCTTCATAAAATCCTAGTTTCGCCATTGACATAACATCATTTCTTTATCACTAATTTGCGTTTCAGCAAGCCCAGCAATTTTCTAACAATTTCATGTAGCCCCATATAAAGCACATGAGAGTTGTGACACAGTTGATTTACAAGTAAGGACTATTAAAAAAAACAGAGAAAATATCCTCTAAAAGAAAAGAAAAGAAAAAAAAAAGTTTGCCCCATCTGATTTGTAAAATAACATAATGATCACGATCAACCATAATAAAGTGGAAGCTGAAGGAGAATCCGATAAAGTGAAGAAAAAAAAACAAATAGAAAGAGTAAAAGTAGAGTGCACTGCCTCTATCCTGGCATGGATCCATCTATTCTAGAATAGAACAAACTTTAAAAAACACAACCCATGTAATCAAGACAACCACAAGAGGGAAGGAGGCTTTCCCCACGACTGAAGACGAGTCCGGATTGCTCCTTGAGGGTGTGGTCACTGTGGCTGGCGGTGCAGTGGTGGTGCTCGGCGTCGGAGTGGTGGTGCTCGGCGTTGTCCCTGATGGTGTCGTTGCGGCAGCTCCTGTAACGGTGACCGATAGCTTCATTCCGCCGCTACAATGACCAGGCACACCGCAGATGAAGTAGTGAGCCCCGGTGGTCTTGAGAGGGATGGTGGTGGAACCGCTGCTGTCTGATGTGATGGAGTTTCCTAAAGCACATGTCTTGTAATCGCTGCTGCTAACTTCGTCCACCGTGTGGCCGCTTGGATAATTGAACACTACAAAAGCAGGCCAAAATCACATTATTTGAGCTGCTAAAACTTCTATACACTTTTTGTGAACTGTTAAAACTTCAAATTAAAAGAAAAAAGGTTTTCGGAAGAACTTACCTAGGCTATCGCCAACAGAGAAGGTCTTGCCGCTAGTCCAAGTAGTGTAGTCGACGCCAATGGCCCAACCACTGGCGTCGCCGACAGTGTAAACAGTGGCGGAACTCGTCATAGCTGAGCACAAGACAACAACTACCAAACACAGCGCTAGTGTGCCAACTGAACTCGCCATTGTAGAGAAAGAGGAAAGGTAGTAGTACTGTTCTATGAAAGGGGTTTGGGTTGATTGTAAGGGAATGGGATGGTCCTTATATATAGTAGGACGGGTCAACTTTTTCAATGCAAAAGTTTATTAGATTCCAGAAATAATTTGCATGAATTTTGAATAAATAGGAATGTGGGGAATTGTAATAAATGTTTTCTTAAATCGCAATCTATTAAACAAGTCAAGGAAATTATTATTTTCTATAATCATTACTCCGCTTTCTATCTGGACTAAAACTTTTTGGTGTGGGTCAGTTAGCCAGCTTTGGTACTGTCGGTTGTTTGTGATGAAATGGGTTCAGCCTAACTGCCCCACTCGAACCAACTCTACGGCTAACCCACCACCTCATTATACAGAGTGCAAGTTTGTGAGCCGATATTTTAATTTTTAATCAAGGGCCATTTAATATAATGCGTTTTGCAATTAATATTAAAAATATGTTTTGGATAAAAAAAAAATTACATATTTAATTTTGCAGTTTCTCACATGTAAATTTTCATCTCATACTAAACAGACGGCAGGTTACCTGAGGAGACGCACACTGCACGTTACTTACATGCCGTACGGTTGAAGCCGTCTTATGGAAATTAACTCAAATATGACCTATGTTCATGCCAGATCGTCTCAATTGACTTTTTTCACCCGTAATCATGTCACTTTGACTCAGTAATTTGGATAGAAAATGATGCAGTTTTTTTTATATTTCTTTATGACGTTGAAAAGCTTTACTCTACAACACCTTAAAAAGATTAACAAAATCTTGTATTGTTATGCTAATCAAATCAGCAGATCAAAGTGATCCGGTGAATAGTAAAAAAGACAACTGAAAAGATTCTGCAGAAACAGAGGTAATATGTCCAATGACTAGTTAAGTTTTAAGTTTTGTTTGCTGCAATTTATAGTTGTAAACTGGAGCAAACCGTGCGGCCGTGCCAGGCCAGGCAGTTAACTGGTAGCTGGTAGACTAGTTAACTGAATCCTAATCCACGATGCCTGTACAATTTGAATCAGCGAGTAAAAAGTTGATTGAAAATCTAAGAAGTTGAATCGAGTGACTGTTTGGTCTAAGAGCTGAAAAATCACTAGATCGAGATAATCTGCATAATTGGGCCTAGTGATTTGAGCAAATCGATGCAAGAATTTGATAATATGTTCTTGGTTTCGTAGAAAATATTTAACACAAAAATTGCATCGTTTTGCTAAGCAGATCACCAGGCCAAAATGACATGTTACAGGTGAAAAGTCAATGTAGGAAGAACTTGACGAAACGGAGGTAGTACATTTTAGTTTAGAGTCCCAAACAAAACTATATATTAAAGTTGCATATTTTCATCCAGCTATGTTTGTGTCGTTGAACCTTGTTTGACCCGTAGATGAACTAACAGAGGGCGAGACGTAATATATTATTAAAAACGAGAAGACCTAAATAAGAAAGAATCATATTACGGACATACGTGATTGGAGAAAAATAACCTACACCCACGAAGTTGCAGAGGTGTCACAGGAACAGATAACAATATCCCGAAAATAATTGCAAGCGAAATCAGAAAAACAATCAATATTATGCTTCGAAATCTAACAGCTTTATAAATAGGCAACTTCATTAAACCAGGCAGTGTCAAAGCCCATAATGTGTTAAACTGGGTAAGAATATGTTCCGAGGGCGGCAATATCGCCTTTCGAGTCATAGCAAAACATGAACCGGATCGAGTTCATGAAAGGAAGTTACCAAAACCAGGTTCCATCCCAACATTAAACTATTAGGGGCGTTCATTGTCTAGTTCGTTTCAAAACTATGGTCAATAATTTGAATACCAATATTTATAATCATCTTTTCTAAAAATGACTAGGACAATATACTGGGTCTTCCAATAGCTGCCTGTAAAGAGGTATGGAGCTCACTATCAAGATGAAAACCAAGTAGTAGTACAGCTTTGACTTCATATGTCCTGCCAACAACTTAAGTTACCTCTACCTAACTTTTAGGTAGAACTTCACCTTCCTATACATAGTTCCTTCTGATAAACATTATCATGTGGCCGTGCAGGTTTTGAAGTAAAAGATGACCAACAAGCATCACTCTCTGCAAGTTCCATGCCATACTATGCACATTGCAGGACTGTGGTTAAGTAATTGAATTAATATGAGACACAAACAAAACCATCAAAGCTCTGCTTTGAGCTAGTCGTCGTCTCTGGTGCGTCTTCAAATACGGTCAGGACCTAAGACACCTGAAGCGGCAGAGAGAACGTGGGCGTGAAAGCGAGAAAGCTGTATTTTAGAGCGTCATGAGAGTGTGTACATCAATTACATATGTAATACTACTAAATATGAGATCAGAACCTCCCATATTGACAAATACAGTGAAAGTCAACTTGACTGAGTGTTAGCAATGAAAAACTTGACATACAGTGAATCAGCGGACTACCTCAATAAGGGATTGCTTATGTCATTTTAATTGAAATTTTTCTTTGACTTAGTTTCAAATAGGCTTGGCAACTAATTAGTGATCAAATTAGATAGACTAGTTAAAAAGGTGTCTAAAATTTCGAAGAAAATATTATAAGCGAATTCGAGCTAAGGATTGGGAGCAAGAGTGAATCCCGTCCTTGAGTTTTAGGTGATTTAGGTCAAGAGTCGAGACTAGTTTTTTTTTTTTTTTTTTGAGTTTAAAGTTTAAACGGCCACCGAAAGAAAATCTACAGACACCATTAGACCAACAAATCAAGGAAATCCAACAAATGATCCAAGCATCCGGTGTCAGCAAGCGGGAGCACCACTCAGAGAAGCAAGTGTAATAACACCAACAGACCAGGATGCATAATACAGACAAACAGATTAGTATCGATTTCCGGTGGTGAACGCAGTGGTACGCTGCGTGTCTTCCTTTAGCATGATAAACAAACGACGAAGCTGATCAAGGGAAAAACATGTCCAAATAACCTTAAGAGAATCATCCTATATAAGTGGAGATTAGTTGTCCTATTATACTGCTGATCCCACAAACAATGCTACACAAGAGGGACTGCGGCAGCCTACCCGCATATTAATGGCAGAATTCATTAGCATAATTGCTTAAATAACTTCATTCTAAAGCTTTTTGCATTGTTTTTTTGTGGGGTGGGGGGGGGGGGGGGGGGGGGGGGGGGTGATTAGACTGAGAAACAAGTCGATTTATCAGTTCTGGTTCTTTGGAGTGACAGGAGTAGGTATAAAATGGTGTCCAACTCTACGAAGTCTAAGAAGAGCAAATATTACTATCTTCGATTCTAGGAGGTTTTCGAGACAGCCACGCCAGGATGCATAAAAAAAAAAAAAGAAAACGTTACAATAATTGAGACAGCCACACCACTCCCTGATGATCACATTCGCACTCTGCTTAGAGATGCAAGTGCAAGAGAATAGAAGTACAGAGCGAGATTTACGTCATTATACTAACAGACCAGGATGCATAACACAGAAAAACGGCACAATATCAATTACCTGTTGGTGAACGCAGACAAACACTGCCCTTTAGATTGTTATCTGTTAAGTGTAAACACGTGATGAAGCTGAACGTGGGAAAAACATATCCAAGGGAACCATATAGTTGTCCTATTAGTTGTCCCGTTACACTGGTAATCCCACAAACAATGCCGCACTAGAGGGACCATGGCAGGTTACCCATATATTAATCGGAGAATCCATTGGTATAGTAATTGCTTAAATAACTTCATTTTCAAGCCCGTTGCATTTTCATAAGCTTGAATTTTACATACAGTGTTTAATTTATTTTTCGTCAATTCTACAATACTACAGTTCGAAAAAGCTCATTACTAATAATTTAATATGTTATAGCAACTCAGCCATGGTAGGAATGATGTTACACCACCTGCAAGGCTGCAACACAGTGCTGATTGTATCTTCTTAAATGCAGATTCTTCCTAGGTTACCTGGCGTTGGGTGAGGGTGTCATGTTAGGTGTGAAACTGCGAATCGGATTTTCCACCTTGAGTAAATTCTGAAGTTGAGGAAATTGTTGAGGAAATTGGCTAAAATGTGTTTAAATATTGCACACGGATGTGGGGATAGGGAGTCATTTCATACTCCCTCTGTCCCATAATTTTAATCGAGTTTGGAGAATCCAACCATTTAAGGGACATTTAATCATTCCAAAATAGTAACTTTTGATCTTGTTATTTACTTGAATACCCTAACTTTCTCACTTTCTAATAACGCCGTCCTCACTTTTGGAGGGCATATTAAACGAAACCACAACATTGAGAGCCAAACAAAAAAAGGTGGATAAAAAATATTGGACATCGGGCAAGGAAAGAGGGACAAAATTTATGGAATATAGGGTGTATTTAACATACTAAAAGAATATACTTGTGTTCATACACTAAACCTAAACCTGGACCCAAAAAATAGGACTTAGTGTTTACGAGTTGCGATCGTCAGTGAATTTTAGACAACTCTCACGACATCTTTGAACGAGGTGAACAAGATAGGAGGCAAGGGGAAAGAAAAAACCAAAGCATCAATTTTCTATCTGATCATGATTTAAGACCGGCCCATAACCCATACCCTTATCTGAAACAGGTTTGGTGCTGATATTGGATTTGGGGGTGGATTTGGAGTGATTTCGAATGAAATCCAATGTTTGGATACATTTTAGGGGCTTGGATTGATTTGGAACAAATCCATCACCGCAAATTGTGAATAATTTGAAATTCAAGCTAATAACTTGTCATTTGAAATTCTCACGTGTGGAGAGTCCCTTAAGTGACAAAGGTGAGGATTCATCATGTGGCTTCAGCATATGAAGCCAATATTTCATTTGATGGCTTCAACAAATTTCATAAAACAAAACTGCACGCCCAGGGATTCAAACCCAGACCTCGGCCTTAATCACGGGTCAAAGTCTTATGTGTCAACTAATTACCGCAGAACCACTCTTGATCAAATTTCGACATTGAATATTCAACAGTGACAAATCCATTGAAATTATAAGCTTCAAATTCTATGCCATTAAGAGCTTGTTTGGTACCAGATGAAAATCTCAATAATCAACTAAAAATAACTGAAAAGAAAATCCAACTTAGCTGAGAGTCACAATCTGCTTGGTATGAGCTGAAATTATAGATTACTAACTTGATCCATTTAACAAAGTTTAAAGAGCTCCAAGTTCAAGTAATTGAATACACTTATGTACAAATGAACTATGATCATGCTAATGTAAAAAATATATCAAAAAAATTTCTTTTTAGAGATTTTCAGCTGCATAATCCTCAATTTTGGAGATTCTACAATCACACGCAGATTATTTTAATCTGCAGACTATCATATTAAAATCTGCAGGCATAACAAACAGAATTGTTGAAATGAGGTCAATTTTAATCCAATTGGATTAAAATCTTGGAGACCAAACATGCACTAATACATCAAAACAAATGATTTCAAATCTCGTGATATTTGAAATTTTAGAATTTGAAAGTTTTGATTTGAAATTCAAATTCAAATCAAGGTTGCCAAACGCAACCTTAGAAAAAAACAGGGTAATTAATAGACATAAAATTGCAGCAGACTTTAAACTTCAAATGAGAGAATAGTTTAGAATCCATATCCAACTCTGTTATTGGCGAGACCTTCACGATGCTATCCTAGTAACCCTCCGCTCTAGAGAGACAACTATTTTACACCTCTGAGCTACCACATCAATCATCCAATTCAGATCACAAAGTCTTCTAGAAATATTTATTAAATCGTCTCTACGGTGACAATAAAAGAAGTGCCGCTGACGGCTGATCATTGACATATTCTAGCCTTTGAAATATAAGATTCACATAATCAAATGAGCACATAATCAAAATGAGAAAAGGGAATGCAGCATCTTTGCCTGACAAAGTTGAACACTATTGATTACTTTGCGAAACACCAGATAAACAGTGCATTTAACCATACATTAACTTCACATACTACTGTGAAACTTGACACACTCAGATGGAAGAAAAGGGAATACACAGTGATGCTATTGCCAGGTTAATGACGGAAACAAAAAAGGAAACATCTTTAGGGTAAATTGATTCTCATATAAGCCCTGCCCAACAACATCTATGCAAAGTGGCACTATGATAAGTATGAAAGAAAATAAGTAAACATTTAAACCTCGTTGCCTATCCAGAGGTTCACATCAAGCTGCATCAGCTTCTTCCGATTGTTCAATGCTCGGACTCGACTTTGTCGGTGCAGTTTCAGATTTCTTATTTTCGTTCAGGAACCTTTTACTTGGAGCCACTCGAAGGGATCTTCCCATAAACTCCTGCAAATCAGTTACTAATCAAAATGAAACGGATGAGCCATTCAAAAGAAAAAAATAACCTTCCATCGAACAAGCTATATATACAATCTTCAAGACATTATCAAGGATAGAAGTTTGGACAAGACATATGATTATTTTTTAGATTCAAAATGAGAGATAACAGCTTTAAGTTCTAACTGCACTCTGTATTTACCTTTTCTTGGAAAGCAGAGAGAGCTGCCTCGGCCTCCTCCTTGGTACTAAAAGAAACAAATCCGTAGCCTGAAGACTTCCTCGGATTTTCATTAAATATAATGTTTGCAGAAATTGGGTTTGCATTTCCAGACTTGAAGAATTCCATGAGGTCTTTAGCCCTTGCTTGATATGGCATATTTGCAACAAACAAGTTATGAACTGTCTCCGACTTCGGCGGAACAGAAACTGAATAGTTCTTCTTCTTAGGGTTTGCCCAAGTGACGCTAATAGTTCGGTCCTCGAATTTCTGCACAGCAAACCAAACTTCAGAAACACAGATTTTAAGGCGAAATATCTAATGGAACGACAATAAGTCTATTATCAATCTCTTTTTATATCTTGAAAACATAAAGACATACTGTCATTTCAGCACAAGGATGCAGTAATATATAGAAACACATTCAGTAAAGAAACTTGGCTTTTCTTTTCAATAACTTTCAATTCCATTCAGTTTACTTCGGATGTCCACTAAACATAAGTAGGGCTTTCATTATCGTTCTTAGATTTTGTTCATAAAGTCCTGTTCAGGATTTAAACGGAAATCCTACACAAAGGAAAACCCTACTTGCTCGCACAAATTTGACATGTTTTGTTTCCCCACATTGTATATGCAAAGCTTAAGAAAGACAACGAGATCACAAATAAGAATATGAGGACATCAGGTGTTACCGCACCGATCACTTGTTTCTTTCAGTTAGTACAACGAGAAATATCTATAGTAGAATAGTAGAATAGGTTATTATCAATATTCCCCAAAAACAGGTGACTTGGCCCCCTACACATAGTGCTGCATATTCGGTTAACCGAAACTGGAACCGAACCAGTTATGGCTTAACCGGCCGGTTCTCGGTTCGGTTAACCGTGGGAAGTGTGTTTTTGTTCGGTTAACGGGAACCGAACATTTTCTTAAACCTAGGACCGGACCGGTACCGGTCCATTAGTGCGGTTCGGTTCCGGTTCTGTCTGGTAGGCTACACATACAGTTCTAAAATAAGATGATGTTCTAGAGTTCTAGCGAACTTCACGCTAGACACTGCCTACAAGCGCACTATTTCTTCAATTCAAGAAGAAGAGTTAAAAGGTACGTGTCCCAATGCAATGCCTTATTGGCATACTATAGCACCCTCTAGGTATGGATGTCTAATACATTGAATGGTTCCAAACTAACCCGAGTAATCGTTGGTTATTAAATCTATAGTCTATACAGTTGTGAAATGATACTCACTTACACTTATCTTTTCGTAAGTCGTAGCTGTCAGCACCTTATGAATCACGAATCAGATCTTACATTTTAATTCGTCCATTTCACAATGTGAATCTTAAATGGAACAAAATTAATATGAGCACGATTCAAGAGACGATTGGAATACGATTGGATAACAGCTAGGACCATTAATATGACTCGTTATCAATTCAACTAGAGGGTCTAATTGAGTTACAACCCCCACAACATATATTAAGGCTCTATTTGGTTGGAAGTAAAATATTTTACGAAGGAAAATATTCTACGCGTAAACTATTTTGTGAAAATAATTTCTTTACAATCATTTTCTTGTGTTCGGCAGACACTTTGGAAACATTTTGCTTGTGCATTTGTTATTATGAGAGTTTACATATAGTAACATATAAATTAGTTGGTTCAACAGTTAGGTGTAAATTAGTTTCTGTTGAGGTTATGGGTTCAAGTTGCACGAACGAGAACAGGCGACTACGATAACCTTTCTGGACTCGGAGACAGAGGGACTGAAATCAGCGCAACCACGGGGTGTGAGACGGCCGAGAGACGAAGACGAGCTGGGTTTGGTGGTATTGGCCATTGTGGTCTACAGATTGAACGTTGCAATAAATGGAGACTCCATCAGTAAGACATGATTCCACCTTCAAGCAGCAGCAAAGTAGTGCTAGGGAGCTGCTGGTGAGGAGGAGGAGGTGAGGGTTGTGGAGGTGGCAGTGGGCGGCGACGGCAGTGGCGGGTGATCGCGACAGTGGTAGTTTGTGGTGGCGGATGTGTTAGTGTGTGTTGTTATTAGAAGAATGGTGACGTATCATGACGGAAGAAGACTGAGGCTAAAGGATGGGGAGATGGATGCAGTTTCAAGAAATATTAGATGGGCTAATCTGGTTCAGCCCAAAGAAGAAAAGCCCAATTCCTGTATGCAGCCCAGGCCTTATTAGAATGATCTAGAAGGACTTGTTTGTGATAGAATAGAAACTGTATGGTCTTCTCCGCTATTATCTCTAGGGTTTCCAAACGGCAGTAAATCTGACCGTTCCTCTCATTGTATAAATGCATCCCCTCCATTAATGATTAGGTTAAGGCGTTTCATTCTCTAAAGCCTTCATCATCTTCTTCTTCTCTATCTCTCTCAACTACAGAAACCCTTGTAGCTTTTCATGGTATCAGAGCCTCATGCTGGCTACCATGGCTCAATCTCCGTCGAATCCGTTATATCTCCTCTCAAATATACACAATCTTGTGCCATATAAACTTGATAATTCGAAATATGTTCTTTGGAAGCATCAGCTTTCCTCGATCGTTCGTATCCAAAATCTGTTTGGGTACCTTGAATGTTCCATCGCTCCGCCCCTGCGACACTTTCTGCCGCTGATGATTCATCGACCCAAAATCCGATGTTTCGAGAATGGTTTCAGCAAGATCAGGCGCTGCAACCACTTATCAACACAACTCTCACTCGAGAAGCACTCTCACATGTGATTGGTAAGACCTCATCCCGAGCTGTTTGGCTCACGCATGAGGGAAGGTATGTAACATTCTGCAACTCAAATCTGACTTGCAAACCGAAACGCTCTGATTCAGTGGATCTTACATGCAAAAGTTGAAATCAATTCGTGACAAACTTGCTGTGTCTATTGTGATTATTGATGATGAAGATAGGCTCTTGTATGCCCTAAATGGTCTCCCTAGTAAATATAATGTTTTTCATACTACCATTCATGGTAGATCTGGTCTTATTAGTTTTGAAGAACTGCATGTGTTGTTGACAGCTGAAAAACAAATTTATGAGACTCAATTTGCTGAATTAACTGCTACTACTACTCTACCTGCCTCTGTTGCATATTATGTTTCTTTTAATTTCTATCGAGCATCTGGTCTTGGCTACGGTCGAGCCGGTGGAACCTATGGTCAATCAAACCATGGATCTGGTCAAGGGAACCAGGGAGGTAGGTTTGACCCCACCAGATTTCGTGGTGGTGGTCAAAGGGGTCATCGTAACCGTGGACAAGGAACCACTGGTCAATACAGCTCTGACTTTAGAACCATATCCACGCCTATTAACTGTCAAATATGTGATCTTTACTATCACTCTGCTGACGATTGTTGGCATAGGATGGATTACTCTTATCAGGGAAAACCTCCTTTCTGATCACTTAACTGCTTGCAATGCTTCTTATTCTGGAACTTTTACTTCGGAATTCTGGTTGTCTGACTGTGGTGCTACCAATCCCATGACAGCTAATTTGAGAACATTTCTTTGATTGATACTTACACACTGGTTCTAATCAAGTTACTATTGCAAATTGTCGGGCTGCACAATTTACTCATATTGGTACTACACATTTCAAAACATAATCTCGATCACTTACTTTAAACAACACTCTTCATGTACCTAAGTTGGCTACAAATCTTTTATCTATCTACCAACTTTGTAATCAACATAACTGTCGTTTTGTTTTTCATGCCCATTCCTTTTATATTCAGGATCTGGCTTCGGGCATAATACTTTACACAGGCTTGAGTGAAAATGGACTGTATCCTAGTTATCCTTCTTCTTTTTCTGCAAATTCTCCCATGGGTTGTTTGGATAGTAAAATAAATGTTCATTTGATACATGCAGCTCCAGCCAATGACATTTTGCTGAATTTGTTTGTTTCGGATTATAAGTCTTCCTCTTCCTCATTTGTATGTGAATCACGTCTTAAAGGGAATTTTACTAGGCTATGCTAGATCTGACACTGTCACTCACACACCATTACACCTTCTACACTCTGATGTATGAGGTCATGCCTCTGTGAAATTAATCCATGGTTACATATTCTATGTTTTATTCATTGGTGACTTTTGTAGGTATACATAGTTGTTTCCCCTATATCATAAGTCTGAAGTTTCTGCTGTTTCCCCTACATTCAACCTTCACATTGAAAACCTTTTGGGTCACAAAATCAATATTCTATGGTCTGATTGAGGTGGTGAAGATATATCTGTTGCGCTTCAACAATTTTCAAATTCACAAGGCATCACTCACCAAAATTTGCCCTCACACACCACAACAAAATGGAATATCATAGAAACTGCTATTACTATGTTGCAATATGCCTCTTTACCTCTTCATTTCTGGTTACATGCTATTGTTACTGATGTGTTCCTTATTAAGAGAATGTCAAGTTCTGTCACTCATGGTAAATCTCTTTATGAACTATTATTTCACAAAGTACCTGATTATATGCTATGAGATTTCTCCGTGTGCATGCTAACCTAATCGTAGACCTTACACTAATTCCAAACTTGATGCTAGAACTACTCAGTGCATGTTTCTCGGGTATGCTAATAATTATAAAAGTTAGTTATGCTATCACAAATCCTCACAAAATTTTTACATAGGGATGTCATCTTTTTAATGAAACTTTGTTTCCTTACACTACCACCTCCTCTCCAGATTCTGCAGCCTCTCCTACTATATATGTTCCATGTTCTAACACTCCTATTTCTCCTCATGGAAATGATGACATAACCAGCTCTGATGATGCTACCTCTGCTGAGGACCACCTTCACTCTTCCGAGTTATTTCACTCTTCTGAGTTATTTCCAACTCAGCTCTGATGACGCTACCCCTGCTGAGGACCACCTTCACTCTTCTGATCTGCATACCATTAGTGGTAATGGACATGGTGCTCCATCAGAATATATACATGAACCTCCAGAACAGATGCATACACCTCCATCTCCCAACCCTGGTAGGTCACCTGAAGAGGTTGCTGTGACACATCCAGCTTATGGACATCCAACGCAGACAAGGAGCAAGTCTGGGATATTTAAAGAGAAAGTCATAGACTTTGCCTCCACCTCTGGTATTTCTGATCCACTCTCTAGCACATTTACTGTGTTTGGTAAGCATTCTGGTTTTCCAAAAACAGTTACAGTAATGAACGTTTCTGGTTCTGACCCTACTTGTTACTATGAGGTAAAGAAACACTCACACTGGCAAATGCCTTGGCTGCTGAATACCTTAGACTCATAAATCAAAATACTTGGAGTCTTATTTTACCTGCCAAGGATGCTAACACTGTAGGCAATAAGTGGGTTTTCAAAACTAAATATAAATCTCATGGCACTATTTCTATATTTAAAGCCAGACTTGTGGCAAAAGGGTTTCATCAAACACCTGGTGTTGTTCCAGAGTCTGCTGCTGTTAGAACGATTCTTGCCTTCGCTGCTAACTTTGATTGGCCTTTGCAACAACTTGATGTTAAAAATGCTTTTTTACATGGTCAATTGCAAGAAACTGTGTATATGAAGCAGGCTCATGGTTTTGTTGATCATGCTAAACCTACTCATGTTTGTAAACTAAATAAATTCATCTATGGTTTAAAACAAGCTCCAAGAACATTGTTTGACAGATTCACTTCTTATATCACCTATTTAGGTTTTCTGCAGTCTAGTGCTGACAGATCTCTTTTCATTCGACATTCTACTTCTGATATCACTATTCTCCTCTTGTATGTAGATGATATCTTTTTGACAAGAAATAATTCTGATTATCTTCAAGTTTTGGTAAGATATCTCTATTGTTAATTTAAGATGACCAATCTGGGACCTCTCCATTACTTTCTGGGTCTTGGGTCTTGAGATAAATAGAACTTCTGCAGACATGTTTATTAATCAAAGAAAATACATTCAAGAACTTCATAGATCTAATATGGTTAACTGCAAACCTTGTCCTAATCCTTTAGCCTCTAATGGCAAATTATATGCTCTTGATGGTAATCTTTTGATCGACCCGACCATTTTCCAAAAAGTTTTGGGATCCTACAATAATTGGTTTTTACCCGAGCTGATATTTCTTTTTCCATAAACCATTTTTGCCAATTTCTGCATGCACCTACCTCAATGCATTTAAATGGTGCCAAACGAATTTTAAGATATCTAAAAGGGACTTAACAGCATGGCCTTTTTTACATAATAGGGCCAAGCCCTATAAATGCTTTCACCGATGTTGATTGGGCTGGTAACCGAACTGATCGACGTAGTAAAACGGGCCTTGTTATTTTTATTGGGCCCAACCTTATTCACTGGGCTGCCAGGATACAACCCACTCTGGCCCTTTTACATAGGCTGAGTACCAGGCTTTGCCTGTTACTGCAGCTAAACTATCTTAGCTAAAAGTTTTGTTTAAAGATTTGCATATACATTTAAATTATCCATTTACCTTATGGTGTGACTATTCCTCTGCAATTAAAATGACTGCTTACCATATTATGCATGCTCGCACGAAGCACATTGAAATATATCATCTTTTTGTTCGTGAAAAAACTTTACGTAAAGAACTTATTATTTCTTTTGTCTCCATTTCTCATCAGCTAATTCACGAAGGGCCTTCCCACACCAAGGTTCATTGCACTTAAGGACAAACTCATGGCTCCCTCACTGCCATGAGTTTGAGAGGGACTATTAGAAGAATGGTGACGGATCATGACCGAAGAAGCCGAGGCTATCGGATGGGGATCTGGATACGGTTTCAAGAAATATTAGATGGGCTAATCTGGTTCAGCTCAAAGCAGAGAAGCCCAATTCCTATACGCAGTCGAGCCCTTATTAGAAGGATCCAGAAGGACTTGTTTGTGATAGAATAGAAACTGTATGGTCTTCTCAGCTATTATCTGTGGGGTTCCCGAGCGGTCGTAGATTCCTCTCATTGTATAAATACACCCTCTCCATTAATTATTAGGTTAAGGCGGTTCATTCTCTGATGCCTTCATCGTCTTCTTCTGTCTATCCGTCTCTCTGAACTACAGAAACCCTTGTAGCTTTTCAGTTGTCATGCTCCCTCACTCTCCGTAAAATGGCTTACGGATTTTAGATGTGTAAGTCATTTTACATCGTTTGAGGGAAAACATTTTACTTGGCTACAGATTTTACGAGACAAATTGCGAACCAAACACAAAAATAAAGGAAATCATTTTACAGGAAAATGATTTACCGCCAACCAAACAGAGCCCAAGTGAAACACAGCTAGCAAGAATCTCATCCCATGGAACAATGTGAGAGCGATCCTACCGAATTCGTACGGTTCAATGTCAATTTAACTAGAGGATCAATTGAGACAGAAGCAGCCAAAGCAATCATTTCCTATAATTTCCTATTCCCTGGATATTTGCATTCCAAAGCAAAGCATTGAGTGACGCAATGCTAGAATGAATCTCATCTCAAGGGACGATGTGAGAGCAATAATTACCAATTCATACTATTCGCTGTCAATTCAACTAGAGGATTTAATTGAGACAGAAGCAAGCCAAAGAAGTAATACCTTCTTTACGTTTCACTGCATACATTTGTTCCAAAGCCAATAGTTTCCTTTCATTTTCCTATTCCCTTGACAATTTATGTTCCTTGCTCTGCCGTCCTTTCAATATCTTTCTCCAAGTTTTCTCAAGATGCATAAAGATCATAAATGTTCAATGCGGCTGCAATTTTTGTAAATGCTAGCATGGTTCTCTAATGGTTGAAATATCAAATCATAGTCCACATGCTACAAGATATGTCATTCTATCTACTTAAAATGATTGCAAGCGGTTCCTTTAATCCACAATTCAAATCTCGACTCAGCAAAGTTGAATTTAGCATTGTAATGCATTTTCCATTCTGGTGAAGTACACAGCAACAAAAGATAGCTGAAAAAGAGCAATGTACTCACACTTGAGTGAAGACCAGCAATAGCTGCCGCAGCTTCCTCATTTGAACCCATGGCAATGAATACTATTCCCCTGTTTTTCGTTTTATTATACATTGAGAACTGTAAATCCACACAACAAAACCCAAAATCAGCACATTACAAAAACAAAAACCCAGAAACATAAAAAAGAACAAATGAAAAAAAAAAAAAAAAAAGAGAGAGAGAGAGAGAGAGAGAGACCTCAACGCTGACGACGGTGCCGTATTGCCCAAAGAGGGCACGCATGTCATCCTCTGTGCTCGTCCAGGGGATGTTCTGGGCAATCACTCTGGTTCGACAGGCTTCGTCTTCAACCTCTCGTTCTTGCACTTCACCCTCTGACTGTGATTCCTCAACTTGAGGACTCTCGACGGAGGCACTTGAAATAAGGGTTTTTGATTTGTGGGTTTTGGTTGAAATTGGAAGTGAGCGAGAAAATGAAGTGGTGGAGAGAGGATGGAGGCAGTGAATTTTGGAAGGCTTTAGCAGAGACAATGGAACGGGCGTGGTTTGGGTGGAGCATAGTTGCAATTGTTGGGTTGCTGAGGGCAGACATTGAAGACGAAACAACGCCATTGAAAGAAAACACAGATGGGATACTCAACTGTGTTTCGTGTTTTGGAGAAACTTTTACTCAGGCTCGGTTCTAAGCGCCATTGTTGTTGCAGGCTTTATCAGTTCGGATAACTGGTGAAGACCAACAACGATTGGATAAGAAAGATTTTTATGGTGTGATGTAAAAAATTGGGTCTTGAACCTCAGAGCATCTCCAATGGAGTGCTAAAAGTTGTTCTAATTCTATAATTATAGAATTGGAGTGCTCCAATGGGGTGTCAAAAGTTGTGGCAATTCTAAAAAATATAGCATTGTGCTATACTTGGTTTCAAATTTGAGACAAACTATAGGATTGTGCTAAAGATAGAACAAGTATTCTATCCATTGATCTCTTGATATTTATTTACATATTTGTCATTTTGACCACATTGAACCATCATATTGACTTTATGTCGCGATACTTATTAACGTAGGTATAAAATTTGATTACATTGTAAAAGAGGTTTGGTTATTATGGTAGTTGATGGAGTATATAATTGGTAATTTAGAATAAAAAATTAGTTTTAATTCAAATTAATGTTATGTCGCGATTATTATTAACGTAGGCATAAAATGTGATTACATTGTAAAAGATGTTTGGTAATTATGATAGTTGATGGAGTATATAATTGGTAGTTTAGGATAAAAAATTAGTTTTTAATTTGAAATAGCATTTGAAATAGAATTGCATGTCACATATACATTGGAGCATGAAATGCTATAAATGCTCAAATTCACTATTCATGTCCCAAATTTAGCATTAGAAATGAGATCTCCATTGGAGATGCTCTCACTGTGAGAAGAGTAGTTAACCTCACTGGTCCATTCTTGCAAAAATAGATTATTGAATATATTATTTAATGTATGGGGTTTTTTTTCAAACAAAATTGTTGATTGGGAGGAGAATCGAACCGTGTAGTTGAATTTACCAAGTACAACAACTAACTACTTGGGTAACTGGGTTATTCAATGTATGATTGAGATGAAGAGAAAGAGACAAATACACATTATCTCAACTAATTATTCAATAATAAGATAAAAAAACTAATTACTCAATAATCTATCTTTGTCAAACTAGAGCACTAATAACTGTAATTACACTAAAATAATTAATAATTACTCATTTGTCCCCCCTCTTTCTCTTCATTTGGGTTCGTGGGTTTGTGTATTTGCACCCTACCACTTCATTCGCCTGTCTTGTTGTGGGCATGCTTGATTTCTTCCCGAACTTTTGGTTGTTGACTTAGAAACAGTACTTTTAATTCTAATTGTTTAGATTTCTTGGTCTTACATCTAAATCTGATTTCTTAGAGCGTGCTGACTTGTGATCTTTATGTGAGTCATCAATCCGAACTGAGGAGTTAGATTCGTATTTCCACTAATGAGCGATTAGTGCAATCTTCATTAAAATCTAAGTTTTTGTATAAGTTCATGAGAGGTAAGTAGGGACACACCAAGTGATTATTCATATACATTATCTCTCTAGAATCATAAAATAAATTTTCACGGAGAACATCAATAATTTTACTCGAATTATAACTGTTACTGAATTTACCCTTATTCCTCTTGGTCATGACAGTCTTCGACTTGGCTGTGATTCGAACGTCTATATTGGTTTGTTCACTGTTAGTGTGACTAGGACTCTTAACAACGGAGTCATCAAGGGATTTAAACCCTAACTCACACTTCTCAAGCTTGTTAGCATGACTTGGGTTCTTGTCAACCGAACTATAAAGGAGTTTAGACCCCTACTCATGCTTTTTAGACTCATGTGTGTCACTAGGGCTCTTCACAACTGAATCATCAGGGAGTTTAGACCCTGACTCACACATGTATGGACTAGGCACAACATTAATTGAGTTTTGCTAAGATGTCTTTAGCAGCAATATTCTTATTAGACGTAATAAGAGCGAGCTTTCCAGGGGCATATTGAGTATTGGATTTAATGTCATGCAAATAAGTGCCTATACAAGCCTTAAACTTGTCCAGCATGGCAAGTAAATACTTTTTAACTACAAACACTTTAGAGGACTCTTCCAATAATTCTGTAGAAATGAGAACACGGGCCATAGGAGTAGGTATCTTTAAAGTGTCAAACTTTCTGAATAAATTCATCTCTACAAAACTATATTCTTGTGAAGAATATGAAAAAAGTATCATCAGGAACCGGTAGAGGAGACTTACCTGTTATGTCATCAGTAGAAACTTGGATCTGCTATCTGCGCCACTTCTCAGTCAAATTGAGTTATGGCTTAATCTTGCAGACACGTCTCATTGGATTGTCAAAATATGTTTTGCTCAAATCATCCCATGCTGCTTTATGCTTTAGTAGAAACTTCACCTTTGATCAAATCATGATCTTAATTTGTAAGAGATTGTAAAATGCAACTTAGGTCTCTTGGTTCTTCCATTGTTCATGTAGAAGCAACGAGGATCCTCCTGAATGTCACACATAAGTGATCTTCCTTCTGTCATTAGGAAGCCTCCAATCTATATGCTCCAAGTGGCGAAACATGCAAGATTAGTGGGTAAAAGCATAGGGGGCGAACACACGTCCTTTGACTGAAGTAGTCTACTTCATAGGTCGATTCTTGCGTCTTGAATCTTTATGTTTGTTTAATTAAATAAAAATATAAACTAAGACAATCAGGCTCTTGACGCGAATTCTTTACGCGCTTAAACGCAAGTATACGGTCAAGTAGTATGTGGAGTATTTTACGACTCCGAGTATCGAACCCATGGGAATTTACGATTATTAGTTAACTAGAAAGTAATTATGAGATATCTATGTAACCGGTAAGAAGGGTTTGAATTTTATAAAATTGTCGCCCACAACAAGCGACTAAAATTAAATGACAAGTAACTAAATATTTTTGGAGAATTTTCACTTTAAACAAAGATAAATTGTGATGTAATACGATTAATAATGAAGAACTAGGCAATTGATGGTCCCTAGGGTTGTTAATGATTTTCGGAATTATGCATGAAACACTCTACTCACGTTCTAGTTATATCGGGTAATGCTCATCACGATCTTCTCTCGATCTCACGTGAATTTGTGTAAATAATAGATTTCGGGTCCTCTCGGTCCACCTCCGTCTACTACTACAATCTCATTGATTTGCTAGACTTGTTCACCGGGTCCTATCGGTCCACCGAATTCACTAAGTTCTAACAAAAATCAATTGAAACTACCCTCACACGATTAATCAAGTTTCTATCTCCTGTCGGTCTCAAGAAACTACAAGATTACCTACAATATTCTTTAACATGTATCAAAAAGTTCACTTTCGTGCAACAATCTCAACGACTAGTATCCTAAGGGTGATCAAGCCAAGAATACTAAGAATGAAGTACAAGAATATGTAAGATAACTAGACCATTCATAAACTTTAAGCAAACGCATGTATCACGTCCAAAATCCGGAAAATCATCCAACAAACCCTAGTTTTCCATCAATCACCTAGCTTAAAGAAGTTTAGCTAGACATAATAGTGTTCAACATGATCAAAATAATGAAGTTCATGACAAATAGAAGAAGAAAAGATGATCAAACGCTTGAATCTTCGATGTAGTTGATGATCCTTGCTCCAAGCTTTGTCTCCTATCTTCCCTAGCTCCCAAGACTTCAAAGATGCGTGAATAACTTGCTCTTAGGTCGTTCTCCCCGTTTTCTACCAGCTGGGCACGCTTTTTAATGAAAATATGCCGAATTTGCACTTCAGCCCCTCTACTTTGTAATTCCCGGACAGAATTATTTGCTGATTTTACGCGGGCTGTATCTCCCTCATACGGACTCGTCTTCGGGCCTACCATATACCGTTGGAAAGCTACGGATGTCTAATTTCCAATGCCGCAAGCCTTGCTTCAAAATTCCTTGTAGATTTTCCTGGGCATCGAAAAGAGTGCAGGCTGGTCCTGTATGACTTTTCCAACTTTTCTTCGTTTGTGCATCTCCTTTTCTCCTCTTCATCTAGCTCCATTCCAAGCATATCCAAGCATCTCATGAGCTCCATTGCACCTATTTTACCTGAGATACACACAATAAACAACCCGTGCAATTATCATAGCAAATATGAGAGAAAACATGCACAAATAGGCTAGAAACACAACTTTTCACTCTTAGGCTTGTAAGTCATCAATTCCACATATTTGTGCAAATATATCATATAAATCATGTGAAATAAGCCTATTACAAGTAATATGGAAGTATAAAAATAACTCCTAAAAGAGAGTTATCAGCTCTCATACCAATTGAAAAAAGCAGAGGAAAGCACAGGCGCGGACTCTAATACACACCAGTACGGGTGTGTCTGCTCCTATACACTCTCAATTTGCGACACTACGCAATACAGCGGAAGACTACAATCGTAGAGCCAATTGGAACGGTTCCTGTATGAAAATTCAATATATCGAATGATAGAAAATGCTAAAATATGATATATATTCTAATTACAAGAACTACGTAAAGATAAAGTAGACGCATTAGTATAACTAAAAACGTAGAACTAATCTAACAGTTATACAGTTATAGGAAAAGTAAAAGACACACTACGCAAGATTTTTAATGCGGGAAGCCTTCACTATGTTCTCCGCTTGAGAAGGAAGTTAGGAGTAAGTCTCCACCTGCTAGCACTATATCACGAGCAATCACACCTGATCAACTACTAACACTATATTACTATCTCCCTAGTTCCTGCATTACCTTGTGTACCACCCTCATGCCTTGTCAATCTAAGCCTTGCTTGAATCTGGTCGGCATTAGCACACTAACTCCTCGAGCTAGTGACTTATATACACGGTGCACCTTTTACCTATGTGTACCCAGGAAATTTCCTCAGGTAGTTCGTCAAGTGAAGAACTCTACCTCCGCTTAGCTTGTGAGTGAACAACTCTATAAGAAAGATAAGATTTTCACTTGTAGGATCTGAGACTCTATACAACGCTAAACAAAACCTAGGCCTAACAGATGTAAGTGACAAATATTATGGTTAACAATACACGTCCCAAAGAGAGGGTAAAAGCTTCAGATATAACAGTATCAATATATAATGATTCAGGACAACAAATCTGGAAACAATGTAAACTCCATGATAGTTTGTGAGAGAAATCCTAACATTTAGATTCGGTGTGACATCTATAGAGAAGAGACATTCTAAAACATAGATCTGCCCTAAAACCAAACTAAGAAGTAAATCAAAGAATTTGGTTTAGTCTAAATAAGCAATAGACACATGTAAACTGGCAGAAGACTTATCATAGATCAATAGAAGAAGATTGATCTAGATACCCAATTAAAAAAAGAACAGAAATATATGGATTGATCCTAGAAGAGTTTACAACAACTTTAGATGAAGAATCGAAGCTGAGGGAAGCTGCAGCATCGTTGCAGGAGGCCTGGAAATCGAATCGTCGGTCATGGAAGCTGAATTGCCGGCCAATAGCTCATGTGCTGATAATGGTCGCGCCCTCTTTCTCTCTTTCACGTGTATAGGGAGGGTAACCTACTTCTTCTTAATTTTTCTCTCGACTTAAGCTCTAGAGATTACTTGATTTCCAAGCTAGAGAGTTCTAAAAAAATCAATTATGAATCTAAACTTATAAAAATTAATTTAAAGTCCAACTCTTATTTATAGAATAATCAATTAATTATACAAGATTTTTCACTTATAAAGAAAATCGAATTTCCATAAAACAATTACTCTTAATTTCCAATTCTAAATAAAGTAATTAATATAAAAGAAATATATTTTTTAGAAAATCATTTAAAAGTTACTTAGAATAAAAATTAAGTTGCCAAGTATTCTTATTTAATAATTTATGAAAAACCTCGTAATCAATATAAATAAAGTCACGCAATTCAATTCCCAAAAAAAGAATAAAAATAATATTTAATTTATGTCAAAAACTTTAGGAAGATTAAAATTGAAATGGCAGAATATTTTATTGAAAATGACATCACTAGATTATGTTTGATTTATACTGAAATTCTTCCAATTAACTTTAAATGGAAAACTGATTAAGTTCATAAAAGAGTTTTAATAGGGAAATACATCTTAATGTCACTAATATATTTTTATTCCTAATTAAACTATCTTTACTTGGAAAACAAGGAAAGAAAACCTAAAGAATTTCTAAGAGAAATCCTAAAGAATCTATAAGAAAAATAGCAGACTGATTGAAACTGCGAAAAGAGCTAGAAAAAAAGTAAAAAAGCCTATAAAATCCAACCCTGGCCGCCCTAGGTGATGCACGACCACCTAGGGAACTGTGCAAAACTCTAGACGCGCTAGAAGGTTTTTAGCTACTCTTTAGTCCCTTTCTCTTTTGTTATGTTGACATTTTAGTCCAAAGACACATGGATTGAGGCTACACGAATAATCCTAGACCTAAGAGTGACTCAGAAACTTCTAGGAAAACACATGAAATCGAAGGATCACAACACTGATGATATCTGATATTTTCTTGCTGGACTAGATTCAAAAGGCCTGAACTTTCTGCAAGAACAAGGTTAGCATCACAGAGTATCTAGTATCTAAACAAAGAGAGTCATATCGTTTATAATATTTCTTTACAGTGTACTACATTATCTAAATTATTTTATTCCTGAATTGACAAACTCTAAGAAACAGTGCGGGATCCTAAATTGAATGCATTTTGACTCATCATCTTTCAAGGTGGTCGTGGAAAAACAATGCTCCAAAGTTTGTCCATATCATAGTTTTCAAAAAGGTCGCCTAGGTGCTTCAAGCAGGGTGAAGTTCCTAGGCAATGCTCGCCTGAACCTTATTCATTAAGCGGTCATCGAGCAATCTCCCAGTTTCCTAGGTGTCGCCTGGTCGACCAATTCGCCAGGGCGGTCGCCTAATTTCACCTTCATAATTTTATCATTCTCTTGTGATTTATCGTATTAAATGTATTACTCAAGCAAAAGATGTCGGCACTGATAGAATTTTCTATTCTACTATGGAATATTAAAGTATATTGTTTGTAATTAAGATAAAAAAAAATTGCTACATTGTTCGTCCATTAGTATAATAAGAAATTATATGTTTGTCTTTATTATTTTTAATCTACAATAACGCTAACTCATGTTCAATTGGCTTGTTTGGATGAGAGGAAATAGAGAGGAAAGGAAAAGTCAAAAATCCCGAAAAAAATCAGTCAAACCTCTCTAGACCCCTAACTATCCGGAAATCCGCCCAAAATTCCGGAATTCCGGCAAAAAATTCGGAAATCCGGATTTCAAGCCCCAAATCCGGATTTTTTGGGAAAATAATTTTTGGCAACTTCCGGACATATTAAGATGATTTATGGTTTTTTTTAATGCAAATATGTGTTAGCTTAGTGGTAAAGTGTTTGAAAATTTTGCATGAGATCTTGAGTTGGAAACTGGCATCTCAAAAAAAATATTTTTTTTTTATCAATAATCTACAATAATTTATCGGGTAAAATTCACTTACACCCCCTCAGTTTTGGTCGATCTTCACTTACACCCCTCCTAGTTTGGAAAACATCACTTACACCCCTTATGAATACCGAGCATGTTGTCACTTACACCCCTCTCTATGCATTCACTATGCTAGTTCTTATGCTAACTTCTCAAAATTAGTTTTTCTGACAAAATTACCTTTGCAGAGGCTGCGAAGGTAAATCCAGCCCGATGTATATTCTTAACACATGCAAAATATTTGTATTATATCACATATTTCATTGGCATTTCTGAATATGGCGCAGCTAGCACAATCAAAAATTAGGATTCACTCGAGATAGAATTTACAAAATTAAAGGTGGATTGACCTTTAAGGCATTTTCAAGACTAAATTTTGTCCAAAAAATTAAATTGAAAATTTATGCAACCAACTAACAGAGTAAATACATGTAGGGGTGCAAGTGACAACAGTGTTTGGTGGTCATAAGGGGTGTAGGTGAAATTTTCTAAACTAGAAGGGGTGTTAGTGAAGTTCTACCAAAACTGAGGGGGTGTAAGTGAAAATCACCTGATCTATCGCATCCAAACGCTACAGATTAAATGAGCTTCTAAGCTCAACCTCTCACTTATTTTAGCTCATCCAAACAGCCCCAATAAGAAAAAAGAAGTGACATTAACAAAAATTTAAATTGTAAATCACACACTTTCTAACTTATTTATTTACATTTTCTTGGGGTTCTTTTCTTGAGGGGAATTATTTTAGTTTAAATTAATATACTTCATCTGTTATCTCTGAATCTTCACCATTTTCATTTTACCACTATTCACTGAATCACTTCAATTCGGTGATTTAATTAGTAAAACGATGCAATAATTTGATAATATTTGCATGATGTTGTAGAGTAAACTTCACTCTACAAAACCATAAAAAAATATCAAAAAATGCATCGTTTGGCTCTCCAAATCACCGGGTCAAAGTTACCCGATTACGGAAGAAAAAGTCAAAAGGTGAAGATTCAGACAGAACGGAGGTAGTACAATTTTGAGTTCTGGGACCCATTTAGAACCCTCGTGATTTTTGCTAATGTCGATGTGCGAGCTCTTTTTTTATGTGTAACGATGTTATATGCAAGTAATAAAATATTTTTTATTTTCTTCAAAAAAGTTATTTTTATATAAATAAATTTGCCTGATTTCTAATATTATTACTAGTTCAACGATTCCACAGAGCTTTTCACTCTTCTTTACCAACGAAAGTAAATTTTGCAAAACGGGGTATAGATATCTCTAAAATATGCCCATGGTGTGGGAGAGGGGTAGAAACCGAACCACACGTTTTTATGCATTGCAAGAAAGTACAGCCAGTTTGGGAGGAACTGTTGGGTCAAGAGTCTCTTCACAAGAACCATCACCATGTACGGGAATGGATTGAGGCAAGTCTGGATAAATTAGATAAACGAATGCGGCAACTCATGGTGGTTGGAATCTGGGCGATATGGCGCAGACGCAATCTGAGCATCTTTGAAGATAAACAGCGGCAAACACGGAACATCATCGCCGACGTCCAGAAGAACATCGATTCAGTCGGCGGGGCCATTGCTGGACTTGTGGCTCAAATAAAGTTGGCTAATGGAGCTACGATTCAACCCAATTCTAGTCAGCGGAGGAATGAGGCAAGCAACTGGACTTTGCCAGCACCAGTGTTCACTAAAATCAGTACAGACACAGCCTGGAGGGATACGAAACGCAATGTTGGTATGGGAATGGTTTTACGCGAAGAAGGAGGCAATTTTTTTGCAGCGATGGTCGCGCCCTTAAACGGCTTGGGTTCAACGAATATAGCAGAAACAGCGGCGATGCGTAAAGGCCTGGCCCTTGCGAGACGGTTGGGTCTTAAGAATATCGAGATTGAGGCCGATTGCTTAAGCCTGGTAAAAGATCTCAAGGCCTGCTCACGGGTAGATCATTCCCATTATGGACTTCTTATGGAAGATTGTAGGAATTTGATTCAAAGTTTCCACCAGGTAAAAGTGGATTGGTGTCCCAGAAAATTTAATATGATAGCACATCATGGAGCGCAATTAGGGACAGTTATAGATATTCCAAAAAATTGGGTGGGCTGTAATCCCAATTGGATAGGAAGCTATGATGTAAATTGTTATGATATGTGTCCCACATCGTTTAAGCATATAGACCCTTTGTACATCGCTTTACACTAGTTGAATACATAACTATTCGCTTCCGCTTCCAATTCTAACATGGTATCAGAGCCAATACGGTTCTATGTGTTGGTTCTTGTTCCCGGTTTTGTTCTTGTCACCGTGTGGTTCTATTTCGTCCAAGAGTTGCATCTCACAGACTGTTCTTTGTTCGACCGTCGTCCAATCGTCAAAAATTGACACCAACCACACCAAACAGCTCACAATCAAATTCCGAGCAGGATCGTGAAAAAATCACGCTGAACGGAGGTTAGACGCGCCCGCACGTGCCACCGGACTCTGTTGATTTGCCGCCCGCTTCGCTTCACGCGCCTCACTCTCCAAGCCGCTTCTCAGCGCGTCGGCTCGCTTCCGGCTTGAATCCAGCGCCGCGACTTCCGTGCGAGCCGTCGGCTTCCCACTGCGCCGTTGGCTTCCGCATGAGCCGAGGCTTCCGCACGAGCCGGCTCCGCTCCAGCCACTATTTTTTGAGTTTTTGAGCCGTCCCAGTGCTCTGTTCCGTTCCAGTACCGGCCAGCCGCCTTGATCAATCTTTTCGACTCAATTTTGCTTTCAGATCTGAACTGGAACACCCCGGTTCCTAAGGTTTTTCGACTCCCTGGTTTTTTTTTCGGGCTCCTTTTTGCGAGACTCGGATTGCTACTTACTGTTTCTCACTATTTTAGTGGTATTTTGCCCTGTTTATTGATAGTTTCTCCCGTAATTGTGTTGTTGACTTATCAAAATGGATAGATTTGATGCTTCTCAGCCTGTATTGACTTTGTTGGAGGATTATTTCTCATATTTTCATGCGAATGGGCATGAACTCTTATATTGTCCAATTCGTCATTGTCAATTTTGTGGACAGAAGCAGCCTGACCACTACTTATCTCAATGCCCAGAGAATCCTAGATTTCTGTCCAAATCTGATCAATCCCAGAAACCCAGTCCTACTTTATCGGCTCTTGATGATTCATCGCTCTCTAAATTGGCTATTTTTCTCAAGGGCATCATTGATACAGCTCGTGAGAAGACTCATTCTACGTCTCTGTCTGCCACCTTAGGTAACGATTCTTGGTATTTTGACTCAGGATGCTGCAATCATATGAATTTTGACTCTACACTCTTTAAAGGAATTCATGAGACATCTGTAGGGTTTTGATTCATGGATCGCGCAACGGAAGCATAATCAAACAAATAGCCATGCAAAACCCTCCAAGGATCACAAGTCTAGATGCATAACGATAGTGAAGGTAAGAAATCATAAACACACCTTTGGGTTCTCCTTGATGACTTCAAACGCAAATAGTGTCACGTTCTCTATAGTTGATCCACGCCTAGAGTTGATCCTAGATCTCCCAAACTCCTTGGTGCTAGCCCGGAATAAGAGGAGGGTGAAGGAATCACGCAAAACGAGACAAAAGAGGGGCTTCGGCCCTCTTTTTGGCCGACGGGGTGAGGGCGGCGGCAAGGGGGTCGGGTTCGGCCTCCTTGTTGCTTGCTCTCTCTCCTTTGTTCTCTCCCACTCTTGTTATGTTCACTAATGAGCATAAGTTATGAGGAAGGAAGGAAGGAGGGTCCTTTATATAGTCCAACAACTCCTTGTTAACTACCTAAAGGACTTATTCTAGTCCAACTAGAATTCAATTTAGTCCCTTCCTTGCAAATTAGTCCCTACTAAGTTTGCAAGGGTTTGCAAAGTGATCCTTCTAATTAATTAATCCAATTAATTAATTCCCAAATCTAGTTCAACTCTATATAGCGTGTGACCCCATAGGTTCTATCTAGTTGGTAGCAACTATTTGCTAATATGGAGCGGTTTCTAGCAAAACATCCATTCTAGCCAACTAATAGAATAGTCATCTAGACAACCTTGTACAAGTAATTGTCTCATCCCTTTGCCTCCATATCCGGATTGGACACGAGACATCCAAGTCACACTCGTATATCCAATCCATAGTTTCTCGATCTATGGGAATAGCCTTATTCGTGCAAATAACATCAATATCCTATATATTGATTTATTTGAGTCTGGCCAGACATTCTATAAGCACTATCCCTCGAGTGGCCTAGGATATTTGCTCTCGTTATGTGGGAGGGGCAAATCCTCTCTACGTCCACTACGATCTCTAAGCTGGCTTCTCATTGTATCCAGTACACGCCTTTATAACTACCCAGTCACGGTGTAGCGTTTAACGCTACCAAGATCACAATGATCCACAACTAGAATATCTAGTGACTTCAAGTCTAAGGATGACAATACCATTGCACCGCGAGAAGCACTTGTGACTCAACATAACATGTATGTAGCCTTCTCGGTGATGGGTCAATCCAGTGCAACATTCCGTAATGCACACCTATGTGTTGGATCGTGATATCTCCATATCAATCCAACCCCATACTAGTCTATAGATGATTGTCCCATTAATCATTATACTTGACTAGGGATATTTAAGATAAACAACACAATTGTAAATCTAAGGACTTCATTATATTAAATATCCAATAAATAATAAATGAATTTTCTAGCCATATACAAATTCATACTAAACTAGATTGCCTCTAGGGCATCTATTCCAACAGTCTCCCACTTGCACTAGAGCCAATCTGGCGCATCTCGTATGCCCATACTCCTAGTGTGCCCTTCATGCTTCCACTGCGTGAGAGGCTTTGTAAGCGGGTCTGACAGATTATCATCTGTAGGAATCTTGCATATCCGAACGTCTCCTCTATCGATAATATCTCGAATCAGATGAAACTTCCTGAGCACGTGCTTGGACTTCTGGTGCGATCTGGGTTCCTTTGATTGCGCGATCGCCCCAGTGTTGTCACAGAACAACTCCACTGGATCCGCAATGCTAGGGACCACACCAAGTTCAGATACAAACTTTCTGATCCAAACAGCCTCCTTTGCTGCGCCATTTGCAGCAATGTACTCAGCCTCTGTTGTAGAATCAGCTACCGTCTCTTGCTTGGAACTCTTCCAGCTCACCGCTGCTCCATTCAGGCAAAACACATATCCCGATTGTGATCTAAAGTCATCTCTGTCGGTTTGGAAGCTTGCATCAGTGTAACCCCTTACACGCAACTCTTCCTCACCGCCAAACATCAAGAAGGCATCCTTAGTTCTTCTCAAGTACTTTAGGATGTTCTTGACAGCAATCCAGTGACTCTCACCTGGATTGGATTGGTATCTGCTTGTCATACTCAAGGCATATGACACATCTAGTCTAGTACATAACATGGCGTACATGATAGATCCTATGGCCGAGGCATAGGGAATCCTACTCATGCGTTCCTTCTCAATCTCATTGGAAGGACAACCACTCTTCGAAAGAGTGATTCCATGTGACATGGGCAAGAATCCCTTCTTGGAATCTTGCATGTTGAACCGTTTCAACACCTTGTCAATATATGTACTTTGACTTAGGCCTAGCAACCTCTTAGATCTATCTCTATAGATCTTTATACCGAGTATATAGGCTGCTTCCCCTAAGTCCTTCATTGAGAAACACTTTCCTAGCCAATCTTTCACAGATTGCAGCATGGGAATGTCGTTTCCAATGAGTAGTATGTCATCCACATACAAGACCAGAAAAGCTACAGAGCTCCCACTAACCTTCTTGTAGACACAAGACTCATCTTCGTTTCTGATGAAGCCAAACTCTTTGACCACTTCATCAAAACGTCGATTCCAACTCCTAGAAGCTTGCTTCAATCAATAAATGGATCGTTTCAGTTTACAGACTTTGTTGGCTTGCTTTGGATCCTCAAAACCCTCCGGCTGTATCATATACACGTCCTCGAGGAGATTCCCATAAAGGAATGCTGTTTTGACATCCATCTGCCAAATCTCATAGTCGTAGTATGCTGCAATTGCAAGTAGGATTCGGATGGATTTGGTCATAGCGACTGGTGAAAAGGTTTCATCATAGTCAATACCATGAATCTGTCTGAATCCTTTAGCCACCAATCGGCCCTTATAGGTAATCACATTACCATCCATGTCGATCTTCTTCTTGAAGACCCACTTGCACCCTATGGGTCGCGCCCCATCGGGTGGTTCCACCAAAGTCCATACTTTGTTGGTATACATGGATTCCATCTCGGATCTCATGGCTTCAAGCCACTTCTGAGAGTATGGGCCACTCATGGCCTCCTCATAGGTAGTAGGCTCATTATCTATGAGCATCGTGTCACCGGAATCAGTTACGAGAAGTCCATACCTCTCGGGTTCCTGGCGCACTCTACTAGATCTACGAAGCTCTTGTGTTACCTGAACAGGTGGCTCCACAACTGCTTGTGATTCCTGTTCATGTTCCATAATCGGTTCAGTATTTTGTGGTTCTTGAACTTCTTCAAGTTCTACATTCCTCCCACTTGCTTCTTTAGAGACAAATTCTCTTTCTAGAAACACGCCGGTCCGAGCAACAAACACTTTGTTCTCGGTTGGATTGTAGAAGTAGTATCCCTTAGTTTCCTTAGGGTACCCCACAAATTTACACTTATCCGATTTAGACCCTAGCTTGTCTGATTGTAAACGTTTTACATAGACATCGCAGCCCCAAATCCTCATGAACGACAGTGTGGGACGCCTCCCACTCCACATCTCATATGGTGTCTTCATGACTGATTTTGATGGAACACGGTTAATGGTGAAAACTGCACTTAATATAGCGTAGCCCCAAAATGACAATGGAAGATCAGTTTGACACATCATAGACCGAACCATATCCAATAGGGTTCGATTCCTCCTCTCGGACACGCCATTCCATTGTGGCGTTCCGGGTGGAGTGAGTTGGGACACGATCCCACACTCTCTAAGATAGTCGTCAAACTCTTGGCTCAAGTATTCTCCTCCACGATCCGATCGTAGAGCCTTGATACTTTTGCCAAGTTGCTTCTCTACTTCATTCTTGAATTCTTTGAACACTTCAAAGGATTCGGATTTTGCCCTCATAAGGTACACAAATCCATATCTACTGTAATCATCGGTAAATGTAATGAAGTAGACATAACCACCCCTGGCAGGCGTGGCAAATGGCCCACACACATCGGTATGTATGAGCGCCAATTGCTCACTAGTCCTCTCACCTTTCTTATTGAAAGGGGACTTTGTCATTTTTCCCAATAAACAAGCCTCACATGTCTCATATGATTCAAAATCAAATGAGTCTAGTAATCCATCCTTATGGAGTCTAGATACACGTTTCTCGTTTATGTGGCCTAAACGACAATGCCATAAATAAGCAGGATTTAAATCATTTATTTTAATCCGCTTGGTATTAATGTTGTAGACAGGATTGCTTAGATCAAGGACATAAAGTCCATTAAATAATTGCGCACTAAAATAGTGAATATTATTCAAATAAAAGGAACAACAATTGTTCTTTATTGAAATAATAAAACCTTCCTTGTCCAAACAAGAAATAGAAATAATGTTTTCGCTCATAGCAGGCACAAAATAGCAATTATTTAATTCTAAAATAAATCCTGAAGGCAGAGATAGCTCGCACACGCCTATGGCCAACGCAACAACCTTTGCTCCATTCCCAACGCGCAGATCTACATCCCCTTTAGCCAATCTTTTACTTCTCTTTAGATCCTGCATATTTCGACAAATATGAGATCCACATCCAGTATCTAATACCCATGATGTAGAGACAGTTAAATTGACATCTACAACAAAAATACCTGGTGGTGGTGGAATCACTATTCCAAGCCTCTTGTCCTCCAGATATTTTGGGCAGTTCCTCCTCCAGTGTCCAGGCTGACTGCAGTAGTGACACTCACCCTTAGTCACAACCTTGGCAACGCCACCAACAGGCTTAAGAGCTTGTTCCTTGGACTTGGCAACTGACTTGCCTTTGCCCTTGGAGGAAGAGGCAAACCTTTTGCCCTTTCCTTTCTGCACCATCATTATGGCCTTGCCCTTACCCTTGTTGATGCTCTGTTCAGCCGTCCTCAACATGTTGAGTAAATCTGGCAGTGGTTTCACGATCTCGTTCATGTTATAGTTCATAATGAACTGTCCATAACTCTCGGGCAACGATTGCAACACGAGATCGGTTGCCAACTCTTGGCCGACCGGGAACCCAAGCCGGGCGAGATTCTCCAAGTACCCGATCATTCGGAGTACATGGGGTCCCACCGGGTTCCCTTCTGCCAGATGACATTTGAACAGTGCCTTTGAGACCTCATACCTCTCTACCCTCGCCTGCTCTTGGAAGAGCTGCTTTAGATGTTCGATCATATCGACAGCATTCATGTTCTCGTGTTGCTTCTGAAGCTCAGAGGTCATGGTGCAAAGCATTAGGCAGGCCGCATCATTAGCGTCATCAACACGCTTTTGATACGCCTTTAAGGCAGCAGGTGTCTGGTTCTCTGGACCTTCTGGAACATGCTCCTCTATTGCGTACAGTTTCTTCTCTTGCTTGAGAACAATTCTCAAGTTTCTGTACCAATCAAGAAAGTTGGTTCCAGAGAGCTTGTCCTTCTCAAGGACAGATCGTAGGGAATGTTGTGAACTCGATGAGTTGTTTGCCATTTGGAATTCTACAAAAAGGAAAATACGCAAGTTTTAGTATTTGTGAATTTTTGACTATATTTAATAATGGCTAGTTTATTAAATATAGCTCCCACTATTTTTCTACGGATTAATAACCCTCAAGATATTAATGCGGAAAATATCCTTATATTTTCTAGTGGGCCAAGATCCATCTTTTCATCTCCTTATGAGCTTGCTTTGGCAAGTCACCCATAATTTGACTACTTTTAGGTAGGAACAATTCCAATTGCATCCCATATGCAACTCTTGGTTCAATCGGGCAAACAACTCCTTATTTATCCATCCATATGGATAATCCCAATTCATTGCCTCTAGGTTTCTTAATCAAATTAATAGCCTAGTTGTGTTCAACCTCTTATCTAAACAATTGCACATTGTTACGTGCCATCGCATTCCATCATTATGAACCAAGTCGCCATGCTTTGGCACGCACGAACTTGATAAATAATGATGATAATGAGTGTTTAAATAACGAGAAGGCAAGAACACAATATTTAAAATTTGAGGGATTTTAAATTCAATTTTTAATTGTTTTGTTGATCAATATCAACTAATCTATCTATTTGAGTTTGGGCACAACTCCAAATAATAGATCCGGGTTGTCTAATTATCTTATTATCCTAATTGCATGCATCATCCATACATCAACCACACAAATAATAAGACAATAAATAAACAACCACATAACAGAAATTAAACGTGATGTGGATATGGCCTTTTTCTAGACTAAGATAATTCCAAGCCAATGGAATTATCTATGAACCCTAAGCAAACACATCTCCATGCGTCTTGATCTTTTGGTCCATCCTTCATAGTCATGTGGAATGCTTCATGCTCCATGCTCCTTCTTTTGTGGCTCCTTTGGCTTTGGGTTTCTTTTTTTTTCAATCTTGGCTAACAATCTACTTTATCTAGCACTAGCTAATATCTATACTAAATAAAATAAATCTCACAAGTTGAGAAAAAAAATGGCACGCAGGCCATAAAACCCTAATTAATTATTACAATTAATTGATCAGCTCGCAGGCCGTAAAACCAAACCACAAAATTAAACATCCACATCAAACCACATCCTAAGGCCATATCCAATCACCATGCGAATTGCACATAAACAGTTAAAATCCAATTTTAACGCGCTTGGTCAATTTTAATTGATTTTAGGATTTCTAGGGTTAAAACGGTCCATGGGCCCAACAATCCAATTGCCCGGGCCCATTAAAGTGAACCACAAGGCCCTAGGGCCGGCCCGGCCCAAAACCCGCAAGCTAGGCCCGCGGGTTAGGGCCGCCCGGCCCCTTAGGGCGGCCAAGCTTGGGCGACAAGCAAGGGGGCGGTCCCCTAGGGGGCCGAACCTCCTCTTGGGGGTTGTTTCCAAAACAACTCTCTTGCTTGGAGCCCAAGTTTGGTTGTTTCCTTGTTTTGGGAGAACTCCTTCTTCCCCAAGGATGCCCAAGCCCTAGATCTATGATCCTAAAATTTCTCAAACTCACCAATTCATGCATCCAATGCAAAAATTGGATCTTGTTATGAGTAATTATTGACAAATTGCATCCCATGCTTGATTTGTCTTGTTTTACGCGATAAACTATCAAATTAAGGTGTAAAACAACAAGAATGTAACACATAAACTACGTTTATGCTCTATGACCTGTGGCTCTGATACCACTGTAGGGTTTTGATTCATGGATCGCGCAACGGAAGCATAATCAAACAAATAGCCATGCAAAACCCTCCAAGGATCACAAGTCTAGATGCATAACGATAGTGAAGGTAAGAAATCATAAACACACCTTTGGGTTCTCCTTGATGACTTCAAACGCGAATAGTGTCACGTTCTCTATAGTTGATCCACGCCTAGAGTTGATCCTAGATCTCCCAAACTCCTTGGTGCTAGCCCGGAATAAGAGGAGGGTGAAGGAATCACGCAAAACGAGACAAAAGAGGGGCTTCGGCCCTCTTTTTGGCCGACGGGGTGAGGGCGGCCGCAAGGGGGTCGGGTTCGGCCTCCTTGTTGCTTGCTCTCTCTCCTTTGTTCTCTCCCACTCTTGTTATGTTCACTAATGAGCATAAGTTATGAGGAAGGAAGGAAGGAGGGTCCTTTATATAGTCCAACAACTCCTTGTTAACTACCTAAAGGACTTATTCTAGTCCAACTAGAATTCAATTTAGTCCCTTCCTTGCAAATTAGTCCCTACTAAGTTTGCAAGGGTTTGCAAAGTGATCCTTCTAATTAATTAATCCAATTAATTAATTCCCAAATCTAGTTCAACTCTATATAGCGTGTGACCCCATAGGTTCTATCTAGTTGGTAGCAACTATTTGCTAATATGGAGCGGTTTCTAGCAAAACATCCATTCTAGCCAACTAATAGAATAGTCATCTAGACAACCTTGTACAAGTAATTGTCTCATCCCTTTGCCTCCATATCCGGATTGGACACGATACATACAAGTCACACTCGTATATCCAATCCATAGTTTCTCGATCTATGGGAATAGCCTTATTCGTGCAAATAACATCAATATCCTATATATTGATTTATTTGAGTCTGGCCAGACATTCTATAAGCACTATCCCTCGAGTGGCCTAGGATATTTGCTCCCGTTATGTGGGAGGGGCAAATCCTCTCTACGTCCACTACGATCTCTAAGCTTGCTTCTCATTATATCCAGTACACGCCTTTATAACTACCCAGTCACGGTGTAGCGTTTAACGCTACCAAGATCACAATGATCCACAACTAGAATATCTAGTGACTTCAAGTCTAAGGATGACAATACCATTGCACCGCGAGAAGCACTTGTGACTCAACATAACATGTATGTAGCCTTCTCGGTGATGGGTCAATCCAGTGCATCATTCCGTAATGCACACCTATGTGTTGGATCGTGATATCTCCATATCAATCCAACCCCATACTAGTCTATAGATGATTGTCCCATTAATCATTATACTTGACTAGGGATATTTAAGATAAACAACACAATTGTAAATCTAAGGACTTCATTATATTAAATATCCAATAAATAATAAATGAATTTTCTAGCCATATACAAATTCATACTAAACTAGATTGCCTCTAGGGCATCTATTCCAACAACATCTTCTGCACCGACTATTTATACTGCTGATGGTACAACTTTGAGTGTTACTCATACTGGTCAGATTTCACAGGATAATTTATCTCTTTCTGATGCATTCTTAGTTCCTAATCTCCATCTCAATTTTCTATCTGTAGGACAGATATGTGTATTGAGTTTGGAAGTTATATTTTTCTCTAGTGGGTGTCGTGTGCAGGATCCTCAAACCGGGAAGACACTTGGCTTTGGTCGTAAAGTTGGACGATTATTCCAACTCACAAACCTCACTCTCCCATTGACCTCTTTAGTTGCTGCAGCCACATCCCCGGTATCATCTTCTCTTCACTTGTGGCATTCACGATTGGGTCATGCTTCTATTGGTCGTGTTCGTTCCCTTATTTCCACTGGTAAATTAGGCACTATCGAGGATGAGCTTCTTGACTGTGTGCATTGTTAGTTAGCCAAGCAGCCTGCTTTACCCATTCCGCATAGTGTGACATCTTCCTCAGGACCTTTTGACCTGATTCATTCGGATGTTTGGGGGCCTTCTCCTCATGCCACAATGGGTGGATCAAGATATTTTGTCATATTTATGGATGACTTTACTCGATATACTTGGATATTTCTAATGAAGAATCGCTCGGAGTTGGCTAAGATCTATTTTGACTTTGCAGCTATGGTTCATACACAATTCTCGTGCCCGATCAAAGTTTTCTGGACAGATAATGCGATGGAGTATAAGTCTTCTGAGTTCTTGGCTATCATTCATAAGAATGGGACTCTTCTCCACAGATCTTGTCCAGACACATCTCACCAGAATGGTCGTGCAGAGCGCAAGCATCGCCATATTCTAGATATGACTCGTGCTCTCTTATTTTCTTCTTCATGTCCAGAGCGCTTTTGGGGTAAAGCTACTTTAACTGCTGTGTATACTACAATTGGGTTCCTACACCTGTTCTTAAGAACAACACTCCGTATGAAATGCTATATGGTACGTCCCCTGATTATTCTTCTCTCCGGGTCTTTGTAAGTGTTTGTTTTGTTCTTCTTCAGCCTCACGAGCATAGTAAGTTGGAACCTCGATCAAGAATGTGTTGTCTTCTTGAATATGGTATTGAACATAAAGGATATCAATGTTGGGATCCAGTTTCGAAGCATCTTCGACTCTCTCTCCACGAGGTCTTTATGGAACATAAGATGTTTTCTACAGTTTCATCCTTCGATGCTTCTATCACTGTTGACCATCCGCGTCTTACAAATCCGTCATTTGATCCATTCTTCGAGGATTCTTTAGTCGACAGTTCATTTTCGTCACAGACTCCTCCTCCAGCTCCTCCAGGTTTGTTGGTTAATGAAGTTATCTCCCCTCCTCCCGCTCAAGTTATACATTATCATGTTCCTGATTTGCATGCTCCTGTTACTGTTCCTATTCCAGTTACACATGGTCCTATTCCAGTTCCACATGCTCATGTTACTCTTCCTGCTCCAGATCTGGTTCCACAAGCTCCAAATTTGGTTTCTGATTATGCAGATGACGTCTCCTCAGATCCTGAGAGTCACATAGATGAGTCTGCTTCTTCTACAAATCGTCAGTCGACCAGAGAACGCATACAAGTTGTTCAGCTCCACGATTATGTCACTTCTGCTATTGTTCAGCATCATGAACCGCAATCCTATCGGGAATCTAGTTCTGATCCTATGTGGCGAAAAGCAATGCAAAATGAGTTGTATGCAATCGCACGAACTCATACTTGGGACTTGGTTTCATTACCTTCTGGTAAGACTGTAGTTGGGTGCAGGTTGGTGCATAAGATCAAGACTAGGTATGATGGTTCCATAGAGAGATAAAAGGCTTGACTAGTAGCTAGAGGTTTCACACAGGAGTATGGCATTGACTATGTGGAGACCTTTGCTCCAGTTGCTCGACTTACCTCGGTTCGCACTCTAATTGCTGTAGCTACTATCCGACGTTGGACCTTGTTCCAGATGGATGTTAAGAATGCTTTTCTTAACGGTGATCTTATTGAGGAGGTTTACATGAAACCTCCGCTTGGTCTCGATGTTCACCCCTCACAGGTATGTCTCCTACGACGTGCATTATATGGTCTGAAGCAAGCCCCTCGGCCTTGGTTTGATAAGTTCAGTTCTACTATGTTCCAGCTTGGGTTCTCCTCTAGTTCCTATGACTCAGCTCTTTTCATTCGTCATACGAATCGTGGAATTATTCTGTTATTAATATATGTTGATGATATGATCATTACCGGGGATGATCTCGTTGGTATTAGTGAGCTAAAGAGGTCCTTGAACCGCCATTTTGAGATGAAAGACTTGGGGCCTCTCTGCTATTTCTTGGGTCTTGAAGTTACTTCTGATGCTGATGGTTACTCTTTACATCAGACCAAGTATGCTTCTGATATTCTTGCTCGTGCAGGACTCACCGATTCAAAGGTTGCCTCCACGCCATTGGAGCCAAACCTGAAGCTCACTCCCTTAGAGGGTTAACCTCTCTCTGATCCTACTCGATATCGACAAATCGTTGGAAGTATGGTTTATCTCACAATCACTCGTCCTGACTTACAATACGTTGTTCATCAGGTCAGTTAGTTTCTCACTACTCCACGATCCACACATTATGCTGCTGTTCTCCGGATTCTTCGCTACGCCAAAGGTACTTTGTTTCGCGGGCTTCATTTCTCTGCTCAGCCTACACCAGTCCTACATGGATTTTCAAATGCTGATTAGGCTGGTGATCCTACTGATAGACGCTCCATCACAGGGTACTGTTTCTTCTTGGGCGACTCACTTATATCCTGGTGCAGCAAGAAGCAAACTGTAGATTCGCTATATGTTGTGACAATCGTAGTGCCATCCAGATTGCCCACAACGATGTTTTTCCTGATCGGACGAAACACATTGAGATAGATTGTCACTTTACACGCCATTATCTCCGTGTTGGCACGGTTCATCTGAAGTCTGTGTCTTCGTCAAAGCAAACTGCCGATATTCATACGAAGTCTCATCCGCCTGGACGTTTTCGTAACTTGATTTCCAAACTTCTGCTTATCACGACAGCTTCAGTTTGAGGGGGGCTGTTATGATATGTGTCCCACATCGTTTAAGCATATAGATTACTCATTGTATAGTTTATATAAATAGGACCCTTTGTACATCGTTTTACACTAGTTGAATACATAACTATTCGCTTCCGCTTCCAATTCTAACATAGATGTTCTGGGAAGTGGTTATATGAATTAATGAAATTGGTTAACGTTTCAAAAAAAAAAAAAAAAAACAGGTTCAACAACTCCATCGCCCAGGGGCGCCTACAACTTGTGTAAAAGACATTTTTTCCATCCTCTGATTATGGAGAAAAGACATTTTCCCCCTAATTTATGGAAAAATACTTCTTGCACCCCTGTCAGAGTTAAAAATTAACGGTAGACTAACATAGGGGTGAAAAGACTAAAATACCCCTGAAATGTTGATAAATTACCTATATATATTTATACTAAACCTTAACCCACAACCACATCTCACAATTCTCCTTCTTCCTTATCCTCTCCTTCTACCAACCGCCTCCAATGGCTGATTGACTCTCGATTCATCTCCTCCTCCCTCTGTGATATCATCTATCTCTCTCTCACTCGAACACTCTGTCGAACCACTACCCACCCATTGCCGCTACCTCACGAGGTCACCCACAACCGTAAAAACACGAACCTAGACCTGGTATTGATACCACGCAACCCCAGAAACCCAATGGACCCTCTGACCTTCGAATCGAACCCTAGGTTGAAGTCGCCGGAGCTTCCAATTGAACCCCTACATCGATCGCCACTACTCAAAGTCACAGAGACTCCAGGAGCAAACACGGTTTACTTTAGATCTTCCGATTTCCAAGAAGGAACACCAAATTGGATCTGGTGTGTTTCAAAATTCATGGGTCTTGTTTTGTGATTACCCAAACTGCATCTGGATCTGGATACCTTCCGAGTTTTACCCAATTTACAACTATAGGTCTTGTTATGTGAGTTTGTTTTGGAATATGGGTTGGTTTCACTATCAAATACATCAAGAACATCAAGAATTCAATAATAAACAAAAAGAAGGGTGTTATTTGTCCACAAGTTGTAAGGGTAAAATGGTCACAAAAAGTCAGTTTGCCCCCCTGCACTAACGAATTGTAACTAGGGCTGTAAATGAACCAAGCTGTTCGCGAACAACTCATGTTCGGCTCACCAAAAACTCGTTTGTATTCGGTTCGAAAAATTAAACAAACAACCCAAATATAAGATTTTGTTTGATTAAGAAACAAACAAACACAAGATTTGGCTCGTTTGTTCGTTTTGTTCTTGAAAAATTGTTATTTGCATATTTTATATGTATTTTTACAAGTACAAGACGGTTCTTCAATATTTATAGGTGAATTTACATTAAATTTTTTTTGTTTTATTGTGTTTGATGATAGTTTTACAGTATATTTGAAAAAGATCACTGAGAGAATAAATATCGTAAAACATAAAGATTAAAATGTGTAATATTGACACGTAATTACATTAATGTTTCCTTAATTGTGGGCTCGATTACAGGTTTGTGTTCGAATTAAGTTCGAACAAAATTTAATCTAACAAACTCAAACAGCCTAAAAATTGTTCGCCTCGAGTTCTTGTTCGTTTTAATTTTAAACAAACCAAACCCAAACAGCCGATATTCGGTTCGGCTCGATTCGTTCACAGCCCTAATTATAACAGATGAGTGGTATCTGTCCACCCTCCATCCACTGACATGGGTGTTCCATAAATTAAGGGGCAAAATGTCTTTTCTCTATAGTCGGAGGGTGGAAAATGTCTTTTACCCATACAACTATGGTGATGCATGCGGGTGAGGCTGATGTGGTCCTCAGCTACTACCAAAGTCTAAAATACGACTACTCCAGTCGCAATTTGTTTTAATTCAGACGCGACCACGACCTTTCGCTTGCAACATTAACAAAAACAGAAACCAAAAGAAAACGCCATTCTTTGCCATTGACACTGATCACACACCAAAAACAACCAATAGTAAACTAGTAGTAGTCCTCCACAACAAACGTAAAACTATTCGAAAATATCATCAATTTGAACCCATCATCTCAACCTTCTCTCCCTAGATTTAATCTTCATCAATGGCGATCAAACACAGAAAACTATTCCTCCCCACACCAAAAAACCAAACAACCGACTGCCTAGAAGAATTCTGCGACCCCTATTACCCCTATTTCTTCCCTCCTCCGCCACCTCCTTCCGCCGTAAAAACCCAGCCCTTCTCGCCGTATTTGATAATCTTAGTCGGCTTCCTCGCAATCTCCTTCTTAATCGTCAGCTACTACGTCGTCATCGTCAAGTACTGCTCCGGCTGGAACCCATTCCGACGACAACAACAAACCCAACAGTCACAACCCTCTTCCGACGACGACGAATTCATCGACCAGAGCCAACGGCCGGTGATCGATCACCCGATTTGGTACATCAACACGATCGGGCTCCAGCAATCGGTGATCAACTCGATCTCAATCTTCAATTACAAGAAGGGGGATTTGTTGATCGAAGGGAAGGAGTGTATGGTCTGTTTAGGGGAGTTTCAGGAAGACGAGAGACTCCGGTTGCTGCCCAAGTGTAACCATGCCTTTCACATCCATTGTATAGATACGTGGTTGAGTTCTCACACCAATTGCCCACTCTGCCGAGCTCCAGTCGTGTCTAATACCGCGATTTCTCTCCCAATGAACAATGATTCGATCGAATTGGGCCGCGAAGATCAAACCCAGATGGAGAATTCGGAGGGAGATGGTGAATTTGGGAGAACTGGAGAAAACAGGGGAGAAACAGGGGATAATGACGAAGCTGATGGTGATGACATAAAGGAAATAGATGATTCTGAGAATTCGGGGGGTTTATCGGTAAATGTGGGATTATTTGATTCGGGTGTTGATGGAATGGTGCAATTGTCGACGAGACAAGAGATGGGTTGTTCATCATTTAGGGTGGAGTCGCATAAGAAGAAGCATTTTTTATTGAAGAGATCGGTTTCATGTGGGGGGAGGTTACTACTGCCTTTGTGAGTTTTTTGTTATAGCTCAAGCTGAACTGTTATAAAATTTGAAGCTCATGATATAAGCAGCATTGTGAGCAAGTAAGGTTGCATAACATTGCGAATTCATTACTTGTTCTAGTGAATTAACAAAATTCTATTTGTTGTTGTTCTTGCTCACTAGAAGGTGGGGGGTGTCTCATCCACATCTTGTTGCTATGAGTGACGAACAGTAACTAGAATATGCAGTAAATTTAAGTACATTGACCTTAGCCGTGAGAGTAGTAGAGTACGCTTGCCCCGACAAATGAGTTTAATAGAGTCTACTACATGTTAAAGTGATATCGTTTTACTCCGAGATGATGTATGTGGGGTTAGAGTATCTCCAAGAGATGGTGTAAAAACTGTCTTTGGCACAAATATAGGTCAGATTTGCCAAAAACCAGTTCCAACAGCTGGTGCAAAATCTGGCCTATATTTGCACCTGACCTATTTTTGGACCACATCTGGCCTAAACCAAAGACAATTTGGACCTGGTGTAAAAGTTAAAAAAGTCAGTTTTAATGCTCTCCTTCTCTCCACTTCTCCTGCAAATTCAACATTTGGATTAATTAATTCACTCACTTCAACAAGTTAATTAATTTGTTATTTAAAAATAAAAATAATGATTCGTTATTTATTACTAATTCATTATTTATAATAAATAAATAAATAAAAACAAATAAATAATTACAAATTCTCTCACTTCAACAAATTAATCAATTCGTTAACTTTTTTCTAAATTTAATGAGTTATTAAACATATGTAGTAGTATGATTGTTTAATAATAAAAAATATAAAATAATTAAATATAGTTGGTGGCCTATATTTAGGCCATCTGCTAGAGCAAAAACTCAAAAAATGCTGGGATAAAATTTAGGGCAGGTACAAATTTAATCTAAGGACAATTTTGTTAATGATATGCTCTTAGAATTGGCGCATGATGGAATAGTAACTTTTATTTGGTCGACTTTCTTTATTTATCAATTATCATCCAGGGTTGCAATGCAAATAAAGTAGGAGATAAATATGGAACCCAATGTCTAGGGGCTGGGCTTTTACAATCCTTTTATAAACAGGTTAACCCAAATAAATCTGAACCCGTTAACCGAATGTTGTAGAAGAAATATCTCAGACTTAAGGCCGGCTTTCTTTGCTTAATTTTAGTTGACTTTTAACCTTTTTAGGTCATAAAAAAAGTTATATTTATTTCCTTTTATCGTTGAATATTTTTTAGATAACTTCTTTATCTTTTGTAAGACTAAAAAAAAAAAGAAAAAAAATAGGTTATTTTTAACTCCAACTTTTGTTAATTTTTATTTCTAAAATTTCCATTTTAGGAGATAAAATAGGAGCAAAGTAAGCAGTCTTTTTTTCTAAAGCTAAAACTAAAACTTTTTAGAAAAATTAATAGTAGCAAAGTAAGCAACATTTTTATTTTTTTTTAGAAAAAGGTAAAAAGTCACCTGAATTAGACAAAGAAAGCAGGGCCTAATTACGACCTAAAGTCCCTTTGTATAGTTCTCGACTTATGGTTGACAATGTCACCTTGTATATTCTGGTAATATAATTTAGTTTTTGTTAAAAAGAAAATCTCAGACTTGTAAGTAGACTAAATTTCTTAGAGAAAATGTACTTATTTAAAAGGGGGTCACTATTTTTCTCTTATTAGCTGGTGATTAGCCGTTTTCCACTCTTCTCTCATGGTAATAAGTCATTTTCAGTCCAAATGGATTGTGGGCTTGTGGATGACAAATACTACACTTACAGCTAAGTCTTTTTTTTCCTCTCTTTGTTATGGTTCTTTTTTGCACACTCTTCTAACATAATAGAGAAACTTGTTATCTTATTTGAAGTAAGTAAATAAATAAACTAGTTTTTTCTTTTCTTTTTTTTGGTCAGAAGAAAATTTAATTAACTAACAGAAGTAACACTTACATCTTTCGTATCTTCTACAATTAACTTCTCTAATTCTGTCATAACAAGATCAAAATTTTTACTGTGAGTATAGAGAAGTCTCACATAACCATCTACTGCTGAATTGCTGCTTTCTAGGAATCCAAGTGACCTTAGCATTCAAAGTTGAGTTCATGTCTTTGATTTGTTGCACTATACTTTCAATTTCCCTTCTTCTGCTAGTGCCCAGAACACAATCAACAACTTCTTTGGAATCAGATTCAAACCAAATTATGTAGTCTTTCTAATCCTTCATCTTCCAGAAAGCTAACCTTAAAGCAAGAGCCTCTGCAATAATGCCAGAATTAGCATCTTCAAAAGCCCAGCCTGAATTCATTAACTCCCATTTTTCATATCTCAATAACCATCCAAAGGTTGCTTTCAGGGGATTTTTTTCCAACCTGCATCAACATTACATTTCCAAATACCTCTTGTGGGGGACTTCTATTTCACATTCTTCACAACTGCTATTCTGGGTTGATTCATTGGAGTTTTAGTACTAAGCTTCTCCTTCAGCAGGCTCACTTCTTCAGACTCCCTATTGTTGAAATCGGTGCCCTAGAGGCAATCTATATCTAGTATGAATAGTGTTTGGCTAGAACATTCATTTATTATTTATTGTGATATTTAATATAATGAAGTCCTTAGATACAATGTGTTGTTTATCTTAAATATCCCTAGTCCATTATATTGATTAACGGGACGATCAACTATAGACTAGTATGTGGGTAGATTGATATTGAGATATCAAGTCTAACACATGGGTATGCATTAAGAGTAATGTCATACTGGATTGACCCACAACGAGAAGGATACATTAGATTATGTCAAAGTCACAATCGCTTCTCGTAGTGCTACTGATATTGTAATTCATAGACTTGAAGTCATTAGATACTCTAGTTGTGGAATATCATGCTTTGATATTATCAAATGTTGCTCCTTAACCGAGTAACTATAAAGATAGTTATCGGGCATGATAGGAAGCAAGCTTAGAGATCGTAGTGACGTAGAAATGATTTGTCCCTCCTACATAATGGGAGCAAGTATCCATAGGACACTCGAGGGATGGTGCTTATAGAATGTCTGGCAGACTCAGATAAATCAATATGGAGATATTGATATTATCTGCTCACATAAGCATATTCCCAGGATCGAGAAACTATGGATTGGATATACGAGTGTGACTAATATGTCTCGTGTCCAATCCGGATATGAAGACAAATGGATAACACAATACATGAACATTGGACACAAGGTTTGTCGGGATCACTGACTTATTTCTATTAGTTGGGTGGCATGGATGTGTTGCTAGACACCGCTCCATGTTAGTAATTGGTTACTACTAACTAAGTAGAAACCTATGGGGTCACACACCGGATGAATTAACTTGGATATTGGTATTAATTAGTTGGACTAATTAATAAAAGGATCATAACGCAACCACAAGAAAACTTAGTAAATTTGAAAGTGGACTAATCCATGTAAGGACATGATTAGTATTGCGGTTTTTATGTAGTTAATAAAGAGTTATTACTATATAAAGGAACTCTAGCTTGTTATTTCACACGACAAGTCATTATTGAGAGAACATAACAAAGCAAGAGAGAGAGAGAGAGAGAGAGAGAGAGAGAGAGAGAGAGAGACAGAGCAACAATAGAGGACGAACCCCTATTTCCGCCCCCTCACCCGTCGGCCACCAAAGGAGGACCGCCCCTCCTTTGCCTCGTTTTGTGTGAACCGTTCCTTCTTCTTCTGTTTCTAGCACTACACGGTGGGAAGGAATCCAAAGAATAATCCAAGGTGTGGATATTCGTAGAGACGAAGACAATATTCTTCGTGAGATCTCCCAAACTAAGGTACACATTGGTGATAGCTTGCCTGTGATCCTTGGAGGGATTTGAGCAGGATTAATTTTGTTATTCCGCTGCGTAACCTGCATCAAAACCCTACAGTGGTATCAGAGCCACATGTCGTAGCGCATAACATGATCTGATGTGTTACAGTTTTTCAGTATATACACCGTATTTTTAATATTACACGAAAACTGAAATTAATTGGATATTAGATGCAAATTGAATTTGATTCAAGACAAACAAGACCTAATTTAACATTAGATGTGAAGATTGGTGAGTTTGATCACATAGGATGTGAATAATTTTGGATCTAATAACGAGGGTTTGGGCACAAGCTTGGAAATGGTTTTTTTTTTTTTTTTTTTTTTTTTTTTTTTTTTTTTTTTTTTTTTTTTTTTTTTAACTTGGAAACAACTGAGCTTGGGCAACAAGGCAAGGAATTGTTTTGGAAACAATTCCATAGGGAGGTTCGCCCCCCTAAGGGACCACCCCCTTGCCTTGCCGCCCAAGCTAGGGCACGATCAAGGGGCTGGGCCGGCCTAGCGTGCGGCCCAGCTGCATGTGAGGCTTGGCCGACCACACCAAGGCCTTGCCTCGGTCCTTGGGTGGTTCGGCCATGGTGGATGGTGGACTCCTTGGACTATTTTGACCCTAGTTGCGTAATTTCAAACTAAAATTGAACAAGCGCGTTAAATATTGTTTTTAACTGTATTATGTGCTTTGTTGCATGGTGGATGGATATGGCCTAGGTTGTGGATGTTTACATTTTGTGGTTTGGTTTACGGCCTGCAAGCTGATCACATTAATGTAATAGTTAGTTAATTTTACGGCCTGCGAGCTGACCATCTTCTCAACATGTGAGGTTTTATTTATTTATCTATTCTAGATGCTAGGCTAGAATTAGAATATTTAGATGATAGCCAAGAGCATGGAGGAGAAGACCGGAGGACCAAGAAGCCACAAAGACGATGATGACTCCCATCCTAGGCACGCGTCTATGGTGGAGCACATGGAGATGAGCTTGTTAGTTTAGGGTATATAGATATTATCATTGGCTTGGTAATATCTTAGTCTAGGGGCCATATTCATTCCACGTGCTTTTGTGGATGTTTATTATTTATGTCTTTGTTATTTATTTTTGTGTGTATGGGTGATCCAAGCAAAACGTTAACAAGATAATAATAAACACGTTTGATCTTTTATTGTGGATTGCCCAATCCAAATAAGTAGATCATGTTGATGAGATCAACCAAACAACTAGATAATGACTATTAAATCCCTCATGCCACCCTTCATGATCAAAGTCCATTAAATTCGGGCTTGCCAAAGCAGGGCGTTTTAATTCACCTTGTTATGTTGTGGCGACACAAGCAAGTAATGTGTGATTGTTGAAGCAAGATGTTGGACGCAACTGGGCAAAGTCAAATAGATTGATGAGCCTAGAGGCATGACAATATGGTGTTATCTAAAAGATACTGAATAAGGGATTATTCGCCTAATTGGACCAAGAGTTGCATGGGATGCAATTGGAAAGGTTCCCACCTAAATAACCAATTCTCGGGTGACTTGCCAAAGCAAGCTCAAGAGGTAGTGAAATGTGGATCTTGGACTCACTAGAAAATATATATGATATTTTCTGCATTAATGGTGAGGGCTATTAATCCGATAAAAATAGTAGGAGCTATATTTAATGATCTAGCTGTAGATGGGGCTTTCCAGGCAGACAGATCATAGCCACGTGGCTTCCTTCCAGCACACCTAGCTGTGCTCCATATACACTGGATAACTACCTATGCTTATCCGCCTTGGGGGCTACGAGACAGGGCCCTCGCGTATCAACTACACGGGACTTGTAGGGACTTAGTGGTTTGGAGGCTAGAGTAAGGCCCGTCGCGCGAGAGCAACAACTAAGCTCACGCGCGACCTCTTGTAACTGATTGAGAGGTTTAAGGCTCGTGTATCCCATAAATGCGGACGATCTCATAACGGTCTCCGATATATGCGGGCAGGTGCGTAACGGTCCCTATATATGCGGTCGAACGTACCGTTACATGGCCTATCATTAAGCCACCATTTATGGTGCATTAACCCCCTTACAACGTCACTTCCCCACTATATATACGATCGTTAGCCCTCCAGGAGACTCTCTCTAATCTTCTGGTTCTCTTGGACAACCTAATCTCTCTCAGATCTCTTGCTAGTCTACTATCTCACTTTCAAGAGCAGTTGCCTTTTCTTACTCTCTCCCTACACACACCTTACACTTCTCCGTGTCCTATTCTAATCCCCCACTTGAGGTGTACACTTGGATCTCTCTTGAGGATTTCCTTGTACCCAATTTGGTGAACCCGACGTGAAATCATCCACCTTCAAAACTTCAATCATTTAGCTACACCAGCCATGTCTCTTGAAGCTAACCGTCGTGAGGGTGATCAATCTTCTCCAAGAGACGAAACTCAGGGAGAGGAGACCCCCAACACCAGTACTAACACCAGCACCCAAACGGCGGCTGGGAATGCACCTTCCTTGGAAGCATTGCAGGCTACAATTCAGAGCCAGGACAAGATTATGCAAGCTTAGTCCACCCAAATAGCTCAGATCATGGCGCTCTTGGGAGGAATCGTTCAGAACACGGCTCAGGGGACCTCATCCCCACCTCTAGCAGCTCAGTTGCCTCCGCCACGGGTAACCGCCATCTCTACGGTACACACATCTACTCTACCTATCCCACAATCTTCCCTGCCCAATGGTCCCGTACCCCAGGCACCAGGGCTTCAATCAGGCTCGTCGCTGGCATCTGCTGGGAATCCCTCTCCTTACTTCGCAATACCTCCACACGCGAATGCAGCTCCACGGAATTATGCACTCCCACCTCCACCTCCTTATGATCCAAACATGCCTTATATCCCGGGATTTTCTGCGACAACGTCCTCAACCTCTGGAGGAAGTACGCTTGCCAGTGTCGCAGCTCTGGAACAGCGAATAGATAGTATTATCGCAAACCATAGTTTCGCGGATACTGTCATTCCGAAGGTCGACAATGCACCCCCAATTCCGCGAGACATATACTTGATGCCCAACCCTGATGGGTACAACGCACCGAAATGGGACAAGTTCGATGAAGCTGGCGGAAATGCGCACGAACATGTCATGAGGTTTGTTGATATGATGGGCCCGCATGCTGTGGACACCAGGTTGCTCATACGCGAATTCCCCAAATCTTTGGGAGCCGTCGCGTACAAATGGTGCAGAACCCGCGAAGCAGGATCTGTCAAGTCCTGGGACGACGTGGTGAAGAAGTTCTACACCAAGTTCTTTCAGGTGGAGGAAAAGGTCTCTACCATCCATCTCTCTCGCATGCACCAGAAGCATGATGAGGAAGGAGTCGCCTTCATCAAAAGGTTCAGGGCCAGATCCTTGGAGTGCGTCGACGATGTCTTGGAAAGTCGTCAGGTGGAAATATGCCTTCAGGGCATGCGCGACGAATATAAAGGTATGTTGATCAATTTGAATATGTCAACTTTTTCAAAATTGATTGACTGCACAAGGAACATTGAGCTGCTGGTGGACAAGATGAGGAAGAAATATACCAGTGAGCGCGTGCCATCAGGCTCTGGCTTCAAAATAGGGAGGTTCAACTATAAATGTGGCCGTGATGCTGACGTACATGCAGTTTCAGCCCCTCACAAGCAACAACGACCTGCGCCACAGGAGGCACCACCACTGCCGTGCTCGATTGAGGACGCAATCATGCTTTGCAAGAATTGGAGGAGAGATGGAATTCTGCCAGCATTGGAGCACAAACCCTCTGGAGAGCAGTTGCGAGACCACATATGGTGCGAATGCCACGGGCAGATCATGCATCCAACTAGGGAATGCAAAAAGCTTAGATGGCTGGTGGACAGGAAGATCAGGGAAGGGCAGTTGGTCGTCGACGAACCAACTAAGGATGTCCGCAACAACCCTTTGCCGTCCCAGACGCAAAAGGAGCCCAAGGGAAAGGAGATCGCTGTGCACAAGAGATTCCGGCGGGGAGACCTCCGTGTACACCGTATGTAGAGGATCAGGGATCGCACAGGAAGAGTGGGGTTGTGTGTAGGGAGAGAGTAAGGCAGTAGCAATGTCTGAGAGAGAGACAGAGGTTTGGCAGAGCTTCCGCGTATGGCAAGTGTGTTCTCCTTTGTATGGAAAGGGTAACGTCCTATATATAGCAGAGAACGTGACCGTTGTAGTGTGGTTAATGCGCCCATTGATGGCGGCTTAATTAGCTTAACCATAACGGCACGTTCGTCCGAGTATATAGGGACCGTTACAGCACGTTGTGCGCGAATACTGGAACCGTTACGAGGTTGACCGGGTTTGACCGGATTGACCGGGTTTATGGAGATCGTGCCATAAATCTCTCAAAACAGTTACTAAAGGTCGCGTGCGGGCTTGGCTCGCACGCGACAGGGCTTACTCTAGCCTCCAAACCACTAAGTCCCTACAAGTCCCGTGCAGTGGTATGCGAGGGCTCTGTCTCGCAGCCCCCACATGGATCAGCTCGGCTGGTGATCCAGTGTGTGTGGAGCACAATATGGTGTGCTGGATGGTTGCCACGTGGCCAAGATCTGTCAGCTCAGAAAGCACTATCTACATTAGCCCCCTTTCTGCGCGTGAAGACTCATAGCTGTATAGACTTCCATGCGCGGAAACCAACATACGCGTTGCCGCCACGCACCAATTCAAATACGGGTAAGTTCAGCCCCCGTGCGTGCCATTATGACCTAAAACCCCTAGAGTCGTGCTGTCTGGCTTCTAGGGTTTTAGGCGTGACGTCAGCTTGTCCTGTGATTGCGCGATTCGACGGTGACGGTTGCGATTCGACTACTGAAAGGACGCAACCTTTCATTTTTTTTGGATAAATACTTTGTATCCACTGTTGCAAAGCATCACTTCTTTCTCTTAAAGTGAATGGTACCCGGAGATCTTCGAGAGCAGATTCAGATAATCAATCATCTGTTCAAAACTGCAAATCGTCTTCTTCAACTGTGCATATCCAAGCAAGCTTTGCGGAAACAAGGTTGGCCTTGTTCAAGTTCGATTTAAAATACCAGTGTATACCTTGAACTGCGTTGAATCTGTAAACCCATATAATCTGTTGAAACTTGTGAAGAAGCTTCAGGCTTTGGACCCAATTGCGGCTTGATCCCTCGATAATAAGGACCTTGGATAGGGTTTTGAAATCCCCTGATAATGCAACCATCTAATTTCTGAAATTGATACCAGAAACTGTTCATCTTTCTTTCTGTAGATCTTGAATCTCGAAATTCAAACTGAAGTGGCATATTTCTCCCCTCTTTTTTCTTGCTTTTCCGCAGGAATGGCCAAGACAAAAGGAACCAAACCCAACAAGGAGGACGAAGAGATCCCCGATCTCCCGCAGGCTTTGTGGCGCAAAGCCCCCTATTTAGGTGGCCAAGATTTCTACCATGCGAGGGTTAAGGCGAAGAGAATGCCTGCTCCTGTCCCGATCGAGGGATCGCTAACACTGACTCGCCCAGTTAACTCAGCCTTGCTCGAGTTAATTGGCTCCGAGGATGTGGTTCGATTGGGAATCGAGAATGGGTATTTCCCCTATACTGCGATTTCTACCCAAGCTTTTGTCCAGAAATTGGACTATATGGATGAGTGGATTGACCACGTGTTGACCAATCATGCCGTGACTCTTGATGAAGCCGGCGTATACTTTTCTATTCGTGCTATGAAGGGTGCTGCCGTGAAGCTGGACCAGTCCATGCTTCTAGACCTTCTTTCCCGTTACTCGCCTGCGACTCACACATTCCATTTTGCTGAGTTCGAGGCCGCCCCTACACTCGAGGACGTGCAGATGTTGTACGATCTTTCTCCCATGGGCGAGGTGGACCCTTTGAGTCCTTTGAGGACGGCTGTGGAGATTGCCTTGTACACACAGATGGAGGAATGCTTAGCAGAGGTAAAGAAAATCTCCACCCGGTGGACTACTACAAAAGCCCTTCCAAACTGGCAATTGGTTGATACGTCTGCGAAGAACACCTGGAACAAATGGTTGCAGTACTTCTTTCGAGACTATGCAAACAGCAGTATCACTAAGAAGCTTCTTAGTGAGAACCCAGAGGCCGAGAATTATGTAGAGGGTAAAGGCTATCACTTGACCCTTTGTGCTTTCCTCTGTGCCTGGTTGTCGAGGTATTTGATTGACGGTCACCCGCATGATGGGGTATTTTACCATGTTTTGCCACTTGCTGTGAGGCTCGCCCTTGGACAGAGAGTCGCACTCGGACCCTTGGTCTTGGGCACGCTGTACTATAGGCTCGATCAGTTGGTTCTAGCCATGAAAGAGTCGCGCGGCCGCCTCGATGTACTGACTTTTGTCAATATTTCCTTTTTGACAATGTGGGTTTTCGAGCGATGGCCATCCTATGCTCCGACTGCTCTCAAACCCGACAAGTGGTGTCCCCCAGGCGAGACGGAGGAGCGTAACAGCGGCAGAGCTGCGAGGTGGTTCGGGGCAAACAACACCAAGTGTGTTTGGAGCTTAATATGCGACAAACGGAAAGAGTTTACTGCCAGGCCCTATGCCACACGTGTTGAGAACGTGCGATGGTTTCCAAAACTGTACCCCTCTAAGGGTGTTGTCTTCTCAGAAGAGCTCCTCTTCAAAGAGGGATCGCATTTTCATGAGCGCTATCGCGAGTTCTTTTGCTGGTGTCTACGAGGTTCCCTTCCTGCCCTCGCAGAGCATATTCGTGAGCTCGCGCCCAGATACGAGAGGATTACCGTGGATGTTGATCCCACTCGAGTTTCTCCCCAGTTTGGCTTTGACGCAGTGGCACCATCAATCTGGCCCTAGTCCATTATCAGAGGTTGTTATAAGCGCTTGCTAACAAAGGAGTGCAAGACAGTATTCATGAACAATCTTCCCTTTGAGCAGTCTGCAGGGACCCGCGAGGGTGGGTGTTCTCAGAATTGGCTCGCATAGTGGATTGCCCAGCAAACGAGGATTGAGACGCAGTCGGCTGCGCAGCCAAGTAGAGCTCCCTTGATCAAAAGAAACTCTTTCCCGTTTCGCCCTAATTGCAGTCTGAGCGAGTCTGAGTATGGTTGCTACTCGTTGCTGGATCATGAGAACCATTTGTGCCCTGACGTCATTTTGAAGGAAAAGATCGCCGCAGTTAAGAAGAGCGACACGCATGTCCTCAGATATAGCCAGGCATTTGCTAAGGTAAGCACTTTTTCTCGTGTGCGTCAACCTTCTTGATTTCCTTATGCTGATGCCTTTATTCTGTACTGTTTGCTGTAGTGTCATGTGCGGAGATTCGCATCTGGTGATCGCTCCAAGTCATTGGTTAACACCATTGTCGCCACCAGAAGACAAAAGCAGCCGTTCCTGCTAGCATGGAGGATGGACCCTGAGGTCGAAACCAAGATTCGCGCAGTCATGAATGCTTTTGCTGACTCGCTGATAGACAATGCTCCGGCCTTGTCACCTCCCTGAGATGATCTGTCCCCTCCAGCGACTGCGGCGCCGAGAGTGAAGAGACCCAGGCAAAAGGGAATTACAATTTCTTCCCCCAGAAGTGCTCCCACTTCTCCTCCGGCGAGGTCCCTTTCTGTCAAGGATAAAGGCAAGGGTCGCATGCCCAGCAAAGTGCGGAAAGAGCTCGCAGTTGAGACTTTCGTTCCATTCACCCAAGAGGAAGAAGGGGAGAGGCAGGAGCCCAGAGAGAGTGATGAAGAAGAAGAAGAAAGAACAGTTGTGATGCATGAGGAAGAATCAGGAGGTACCTCCGTCGCATTTCTTTTCCATTATCGTAACTCTGCACTTCTTTTCTTAAACCAATCATGTCTTCGCAGATGATGATGATGAGACCATCGGTGGCCTTTTGGCCAAGAGACAAAAGAGAGATACCCATTCTGGCATTCCAGACGATCCCATAAGCGAGGACGTTCTTGCTGAGTCCAGGAAGACAGCCGCGGAGGCTGCTGAAAGAAGAAGGCAGCGGGAAGAGGAGGAGCTCGAGCGTGTGAGACAGCGGAGCCTCGAAGAGCAGCATGTTGACGACTTAGTGCGTCCAGTTGACGAGGAAGACGAGCTTCCCGAAGAAGTGACTCCTCATGCGGAGGAGGAAGATGAGGTTCCAGAAGAGGATGCTGCGGCCCTGGAGCAAGCCCAAGAAGACTTCGAAGAGATCGCAGGCGGCAATAAAGGTGAGATCTTCAATCTCGCAGTAACTTATAGAGATGTTATTGTGGGTGCGTTAAAGCATGGTGTGTCGAAGGCTGACATTCGCCGTTGGCTAGTAGACAAGTGCGGAGAACCTTCAGGTAATCATTTGAGCGATACGCATGTGCTAGGCCTTAGCAACTTGAGACAGAATCATGACTGGCCACGCCCGAGACCATTTCTGTCCAGAGCGCCGAATTGCTTTGTGGCATGTGCCAAAATCTTCTTACCAAAGTGCAAGGCAGACTGGGTTTCAGATTTCTTATGAAAAGAGTCACTCTGATTCGCGCAGCCGTAACTTTGCAGCTCGGCCACCAGAACCTCGCAGCTGAAAAGCAGAAGGTGGAGCAGCAGAAGCAAAAGGATGAAGAAGCTACGAAGCTCTATCATGAGATGAATGCCAGGTGCGAGAAATTGAAGCAAGAAGTGGAGCAGGTAGAGAAGCTGAGCCATCAGTTCGCACCCCATGACTCCTTGATCAAGAATTTGCTTTTGACTTTTCGAATTTGGAAAATAGCAGGGAAATTAGCTAGAACATTAATGTAATGTCTGAAACATCAATGTAATGTTGCTAGGGTTTTCTCCCCCCCTTTTTTTTAACAACAAGAATCAACTTGCCCGTTTTGCCCTTTCCGGGATTTGATAGGATATCTCTGTGCATATCCAATTATGACATCAGCAATTGATACTCTGCTTGATTTTCGCGCTAATTTCTCGGCAGATAAGCACGCTTTCGTTGGGAAGTCCATCTGAATCATGACCATCCGTCATTTATTAGGATACGCAACTGAATCGTCGTAGCCTTTAGTAGGGTAATTGATGGTTACCGCTTTTCAAGGCGTAAGTGATTGGCCTTACCCTCTTTTCAAATTCTGCTGACTCATCTTTGGCAACTAAAGAGTCTCCACAAGGTCTATATAAACCCTGTCTTTGCCATTTGGGTTCTTCATCCCAAAAATGTGCTTTGCCGTGAGTCCTTACGACTGCTGGCTTCAACGCTTGTTTTTCGTTGATTCATGGCAACTTCAAGTTGTGAATCCTGAGTTTGCGTTTTGTGCTATAGAAATAGTTTCCAAGATCCGCCTTATGAGGCTTATTGCTTTTTATAACCATCGTAAAGAAGATGGAGATGATATTTCATGTGTGTTTGAAGAATTTTCTTCGTGTATTATGTGTGCAGGTCATGTTTGCGGCCGCCTCCCGGTGAGGTGCAGCGCCGAAGTGACCGTGCTACCGTCTCGTAGTGAACGGCGGAATTCTCCTCCAGCATCCCTGGAGGAGGATTTCTCGCCTCTTCGTTCTTGAACTCAGGAGGCTCGTCAATGCCCTTGTCTATCATGACAAGGAGTCCATCACCAGAGGAATGACTGCTTCGCCTGTTTTGCAGGGCAGCATATGCCGGAACAGGAGGTTCCTCCGGTGCCTATCTTGATCAGACAGAGGCCTTTGTCACCTCTTGAGGTCTTGGACGTACCGTTACCCAGATTTTGCCGCTAGGGATGTAGCAAATGACGAGTTGATCTCTTTGCAGCAGCATCCCTTTTGCTATAGATCTTTGGCCGCAGATCTGTGTATTGCCTAGCCGGTGTTAGAACCGGTGGGTTCATCCCTTTCAGTTAGGATTCCCGCAGTGTGTCTCAGCTGGCTTGTTAGCTACTTTTTGAATGTATTGTAAGCCATGTTGGCTGTGTAGTTAGATTTGAGCTTTTTCGCTTGTAAGCTGCTATCTAGACAGATAAATTGTAAGTCTTTTCGACTCATAATGATAAATAGCCTTTTGTATTATCTGCTGCCTTGTTACAACAAAATACAATTTCGCATGCGTTTCGGCATATTTCGCCTTGCATAATGCTATGTAATGGTTTCGCATTTGCTATCTGCCATATGAATTCGCAGATGTTTTACTAGATCGTTCGAGATCATATTTTCGCAGCTGTGCCATCTTGGCAGATGGGCTTGCGACTAGCCTTTGATGCACGCGCTATCATATCAGATTGACCTTTGTAGATCACTTAAGATCATTTTCACAATATTGCTATCGCAGCAGATAGTCTTTAGTAGATCAATTAAGATCGTTCATCGCGCGAATTGCTATCGTGGCAGATAGGCTTTACTAGATCAATTAAGATCGTTTTTCGCATGAGTTGCTATCGTAATAGATAGGCTTCAGAAGATCAATTAAGATCGTTTTTCGCATGAGTTGCTATCGTAACAGATAGGCTTTAGTAGATCAATTAAGATCGCATTTGCATAGGCTGCTATCGTAACAGATAGGCTTTAGAAGATCAATTAAGATCGCATTTGCATAGGCTGCTATCGTGACAGATAGGCTTAGATGATCAATTAAGATCGCATTTGCATAGGCTGCTATCGTAACAGATAGGCTTGAATGATCAATTAAGATCGCATTTGCATAGGCTGCTATCGTGACAGATAGGCTTAGATGATCAATTAAGATCGCATTTGAATAGGCTGCTATCGTAACAGATAGGCTTGAATGATCAATTAAGATCGCATTTGCATAGGCTGCTATCGTGACAGATAGGCTTAGATGATCAATTAAGATCGCATTTGCATAGGCTGCTATCGTGACAGATAGGCTTGAGTGATCAATTAAGATCGCACTTCGCAGATTGCTATTGTAGCGGATAACCCATTGTTAATAGTTATAACAAACTAAAATGAAGCAAAATTGACATCCAAAAATACGAAGTTTCTCATTTGGGAGAATTTCTTTATTATAACGCTCTCATATGGGAGAGATGAGATTACAATCCTCTCATATGGGAGAGGAGATTGTGTAAATCGTAACCATACACGAGATTAAGCGACGTTATAATAAAACGCATGAAATGAGAGAAGTCAGGGATAGTACTTCTTTATCCAGCGCATGTTGACTGAACTCGGGGTTGAGGTTGTGCCGTGCAACCTTCGTATGCTGCAGTAGCCACTGTCGAAGACTTCTGTGACTTCGAAGGGTCCTTCCCAATTGGCTGCGAACTTTGGGTGAGTCGCCTCTCGCATGCAGTGGTCAGATGCGCGCAGGACGAAGTCTCCAACTGCGAAATCTCTTCGCTGGACTGTTGTAGATAGTGCTTTCTGAGCTGACAGATCTTGGCCACGTGGCAACCATCCAGCACACCATATTGTGCTCCACACACACTGGATCACCAGCCGAGCTGATCCATGTGGGGGCTGCGAGACAGAGCCCTCGCATACCACTGCACGGGACTTGTAGGGACTTAGTGGTTTGGAGGCTAGAGTAAGCCCTGTCGCGTGCGAGCCAAGCCCGCACGCGACCTTTAGTAACTGTTTTGAGAGATTTATGGCACGAGCTCCATAAACCCGGTCAATCCGGTCAAACCCGGTCAACCTTGTAACGGTTCCGGTATTCGCGCACAACGTGCTGTAACGGTCCCTATATACTCGGACGAACGTGCCGTTATGGTTAAGCTAATTAAGCCGCCATCAATGGGCGCATTAACCACACTACAACGGTCACGTTCTCTGCTATATATAGGACGTTACCCTTTCCATACAAAGGGGAACACACTTTCCATACGCGGAAGCTCTGCCAAACCTCTGTCTCTCTTTCAGACATTACTACTGACTTACTCTCTCCCTACACACAACCCCACTCTTCCTGTGCGATCCCTGATCCCCTACATACGGTGTACACGGAGGTCTCCCCGCCAGAATCTCTTGTGCACATTTTGGCGAACCCGACGTGAACTTACCAACCAAAGCAACCATGTCTCAGGAGGATGATATCAGCAACAGATCTCCTTCCACCGAAACCGCCTCGGGAGAGGAGACCCGCCGTACTCCTACCACTCCCGGCGAAACACCGACGCTGGAGTCTTTGGACGCCACTGTTCAAAGTCAGGCGAAAGCTCTCAAAGCCCAATCCGTGCAGCTAGAACGGATCTTAGCCGTTCTGGGCACCCTGGCACCAAATCCTTCATCAGCCACCGTCGTCTCTCAAGGAGGAGGAGCCCCTACCGCTCGGGGACTGGGAGTGTCAACCACACCTCCCAACCCTAACCTGCAGACTCCACCGGCGATTGCGCAGCCGCCTCCAATTCAGGGGTCAACAGCTCAGATGTTACCTCTCACTGCCCACACTCCTCAGCCCTCGGCTTTGGCGTCTAACCCAACTTTGCAGTACCCTTTGCCTCCTTCAACGGCGATCTGGGGCAATGCGAGTAGTCCATATGTCCATAATCCTTCGACGGCGTATGTGTCGCCCCCGCCGGCGGCAACCCCTCCTTCAGCTACCGAGGGAAGCATTCCAGAATGCATGACGTCTCTGCAGAAGCGCATGGACACTATTCTGGCTCATCAGTCATTCGCGGATACTATTATCCCGAAGCTGGACAATGATCCACCCATCCCACGAGAGATCTATCTCATGCCTAACCCCGCGGGGTACAAAGCTCCTAAGTGGGACAAATTCGAGGATGTCAACGGAAACGCTCATGAACATGTCATGCGTTTCATTGATGTCATGGGGCCATACGGAGCCGATCCCAAACTGCTGATGCGAGAGTTCCCAAAGTCTTTAGGGAACGTAGCGTACAAGTGGTACCGAACGTTGGAAGCCGGGTCTGTGAAGACTTGGGACGACATGGTCCAAAAGTTCTACACCAAATTCTTCCAGATGGAAGAAAAGGTGACGATGATCCATCTCTCGCGGATGTATCAGAAACGCGAGGAGGACGGGATCACTTTCATCAAGAAATTCAGGGCGAAATCCTTGGAGTGCAAAGATCCAATGCCCGAAAGCCGGCTTGTAGAGATATGCCTGCAGTGCATGCGAGACGAATACAAAGGTATGCTCATTAATTTGCAAACATCTACGTTTTCAAAGCTAATTGAATGCACAAAGAGCATCGAGCCTATAGTCGAGAGACAGAAAAAGAAGAACGCTCCGGAGCGACCTTCGAGCGGCACCACCTACAAGATCGGGAGATTTAGTTACAAGAGGGGACGCGAAGATGAGGTCAATACAGTTTCACCCCAGAAGCAAGCGAAGGTTGCGAACTTCGATGTACCACCTCTGCCATGCTCAGTAGAGGAGGCAAGCGACCTCTGCAGACAGTGGCGCAAGGACGGCGTCCTGCCACCGCTCGAGAAGATACCCTCTAAGGAGATGGTGAGGGACCCTAAGTGGTGCGAGTACCACGGCAAGGTCATGCACCCCACAACGGAATGTAAAAAGCTCAGGTTTACATTCGACCAGAAAATGAAGAACGGCGAGCTGGTCGTCAGCGATCGTAGAAAGGACGTGCGCAACAATCCGCTTCCTGCCCACGCGGAGCAAGAATCAAAAGGCAAGGAGGTTGCCATGATCTCAATTGTTGACTTGGAAGAAGTCGCAGAGGATGGTCTACCCATCATCGCAGAGGTCCACAATGACGAGGACTACACTATGGACACAGAAGACGAACGTGCCGATCGGATGAAGGGGTCGCACGGCTTTAGCAGATTCTTCGACGAGATGAACTTCTCCGAGAAGTGCCGGACAGACATGACGAAAGCAATCTTGAGGATAGCGGAGGACTACGAGGAGGATCTCGTAGTCTCCGACGGGAAAGTCATCAGGGTGTCTCGCTCTACAGAAAAGATTATGACCTTTTCTGCCAGCGACAAAAAGACAGATGCGAGCCACCAGAGGCCTCTGTACGTGACAGCCATTATTAACGGCGTCGAGTTCAAACGAGCATTCGTTGATGGAGGAGCAGCGGTCAACGTCGTTTCGCTACACACACTGAAGCTAGCAGGGATCCCCGAGCACAAGATCGTCAAGCGTCCATCTCCGCTGATGGGATTCGGAAGCGACTCTAGAATGACGATCGTATGGATCCGCCTGGGCGTTCAGATTGGCAAAATCAAGTGCTCAGCAAAGTTCTATGTCATAGACGCGAACACTACATACCACATGATTATAGGTCGAGCCTGGATTCATCGCTTTGATGCGGTTCCTTCAACAGCTCACCAGGTTATGAAAGCTATCTGGAACGACAGAGTAGTCGAGATACCGGCTTCGACGAACCCATTCAACCTGGACGAAGCACATCTCAGCGAGGCGGTGTGGTTCACCAAGATGGCGGACGAGCAAACACCGGGACCATTCAACCCTACTCCTTTGCCTCTATGGGAGGACATCAAGGACCAGTCACCTGCGGGAGTAATGGTGACAAGGGAAGATGCCAAGGACAAGCCGCCTACACGCGAAGAGGCGCCGCGTATCGCATACCATCGGAAGAATGTGTATACTCTGAAAAGAATCGCAAAGCACGATACCGAAGGCAAGGAGATAGAAAGCTTCTATGCCAATGAGAAGAAATGCTATCGCATATGAAGGTGCGCGGGGATGTCCTCACACGGGCATGGGGATATCCCTGGGCAAATCAATCAAATCGAGCAAATTGCGCTGACGGAAAAGCCAACGCAGGGCGCTCCAGACGAGAAACTCAAGGAAGCACCTGAATGCATGGAAGACAGGCCCAGACCGCAAAAGCAAGAGCTAAAGGAAGTGTTCCTCAGCCCGAACGAGGAAAAGAAAAGGCCAGTCTTTCTAAGTGCGGACCTCACAAGCGAAGAGGAGCAAGGGCTGCAACAACTCCTAACTGAATACAAGGATGTGTTCGCATGGGAGTATGATGAGATGCCAGGTCTGGATACAAGCGTCACCATGCACCGTTTAGACATCATCCCAGGGTCTAAACCGGTAAAGCAGAGCACAAGGAGCTTCAGGCCGGAGCTTAACGTGAAAATCAAGCAGGAGATTGTCAAACTCCTAGATGCCAAGTTCATAGAGCCGAACCACCATCCCACATGGCTGGCCAACATCGTGCCAGTGGTGAAAAAGAACGGACAGCTCCGCATCTGCGTGGACTTCCGAGATCTCAATCGCTTCTGCCCCAAGGACGATTTCCCACTGCCCAATATCGATTTGCTTATCAATTCAACAGCGGGCCATCGCATGTTCAGTTTCATGGATGGTTTCAGCGGGTACAACCAGATCAAGATGGATCCCGAAGACGCGCGGAAAACTGCATTCATCACTCCGGTGGGAGTGTTCAACTACACAGTAATGCCGTTCGGTCTTAAGAACGCGGGTGCGACCTATCAGCGGGCCATGATGGCTCTGTTCCACGACATGATGCATAAAGAGGTGGAATTCTATGTGGATGACCTGGTGGTTAAATCCAAGCACGAAGCAGATCACCTCGCGGATCTACGAAAGGTGTTCAATAGATGCAGGCGCTTTCAACTAAAGATGAATCCCATGAAATGCGCATTTGGGGTAACATCAGGGAAGTTCTTGGGATGCGTAGTTCATCGCCAAGGAATCGAGCCTGACCCTGCGAAAGTATCAGCCATAACCGGCATGACGCCGCCCCATAACCAGAGTGCATTGAAGACATTTTTAGGAAAGCTATCCTATCTGCGAAGATTCATCCCAGCGATTGCCGAAATCACATGCTGTTTTAGCACTCTTCTCAAGAAGGACGCCGTGTACAACTGGGCTCCGGAGCACGAAGCCGCATTCGAAAAGCTGAAGGATTTGCTGACATCCTCAAAAATAATGATCGCACCTCAACTGGGATCACCGCTTCTGCTATATCTGACATCAACAAGGAGATCCATAGGAGCACTCTTGGCTCAGGAGTACGAAGGTCAGGAAAGGCCTATCTACTACATCTCTCGCATTGTGCAGCCTGCTGAATCAAGGTACACGGACATCGAACGTCATTGCCTTGCCCTATTCTTTGTGATAGAGAAGTTAAAACACTATTTTGCATCACACAAAGTAGTAGTGGTCACCAAGAGCGACCCCATACGATATTTGCTAACTCACACTACTCCTGGCGGGAGATTGGCGAAATGGTACATGACCATCTCTCAATATGATATCACATGCGTGCGACCGCGAGCGATCAAGTCGCAAGCGGTAGCGGATCTGTTGGCACAGTTCCCCGATAACAGCCACGAGCCCGTGATCGAGGAAGAGCTCGAAGGCCCTGAGATCTATGCAATCGACGTGCCCTATTGGACGCTCCACTTCGACGGCTCGTCCACAAGGAAAGGTGGAGGCGTTGGGATAGTCTTGACCAAACCAGATGGGGAGGTCATACAGATGTCCGCAAAGCTCAACTTCGCAGTCACAAACAATGAAGCGGAATACGAGGCTCTCATCGCAGGGCTCCGTGCGGCGAAAGCCTTGGAAGTAAGCAATCTAACGGTCATGGGAGACTCCAAGTTAATCGTCAAGCAAGCCTCGGGTGAGTACGGTTTGAAGGAGATCAATCTTCTGTCTTACCGCACCTTAGTGCAAAAGCTGGTACAGCAGTTTTGTGATGTGAGGTACGAGCACAAGCCTCGAGCAGACAACAGACATGCAGATGCTTTGGCAACCTTGGGATCCAAGGTCAGTCCAGACAAATGTCCCGCGAAGATCTCTATCGAAGTGCGAGCATCGTCGGCATTGACAGAAGATGCGTGCGATGACGAACACATGGATGACACGGATTGGAGAAAAGCAATCCTACAAGCTATTGCGGAAGGCACAAGCAGTGAAAGCTGGGCACTCACAAAAGGGTACTGTATACATGACAACACCCTTTACTACAAGGGTCCTGGCGGAATACTCATGCGATGCGTCTCCGAGCGAGAGGGACAACTGCTGTTAGAAAAGATTCACCAACATGCTTGTGGAGAAAGCAAGGTGTCAATCTACAGGAAGGCTCAAAGATATGGCATTCATTGGCCAGACATGTCAACAGCCGCAGCCCTGATACAAGGGAAGTGCGAGAGTTGCGCACTAATCAAAGATTCTCTACTCATCGCCCTAACCGATGACGACACGGACTGGAGGAAGCCACTCTTTGATTTCCTCACCTAGGGCACCGTGCCCGAATCAAGAAAAGAAGCCGAGAAATTGAAGAGGAAAGCATCTCGATATGTAGTACAGGAAAACCTGCTTTGGCGAAGAGGTCACGAGGGCAACTTGCTGCGATGTCTAGACGGCAGAGAAGCACAAGAAGTCATGGACCTTTCTCATCAGGTGGAACACCAAGGAGGTGCGAAATTATGCAGGCAGCTCCTCTCAATTGGATACTTCTGGCCCACAATGGAGGTCGATTGCCGCACCAAAGTACGACGCTGCCAGGAGTGTCAATTCAAAGGAAACCTGGTGCACGCTCCCGCTGTGGATCTACATGCATTAGGGACTCCATGGTCATTTCACACATGGGCTCTAGACTTCATCGGTCCCATCCGACCAGCGTCACACGGGAATCAGTTTATTCTCACTACAACTGAGCTATTCACCAAATGGGTGGAAGCCTTACCACTGAAAACGGCAAATGCGCTAAGTGTGGTCAACTTCATCCAGGAAAACATCATATGCAGGTTCGGAATCCCAAACACCATTCTTTCAGATAATGGTACTCCCTTTGTTAATCGCCAAGTAGCTGCGAAATTAGCGGAGTACAATATCAGGCAGATATGTTCTACCCCTTATTACCCGAAGGGAAATGGACAAGCCGAAGCGACCAACAAAACGCTGTTGAGAATTCTGAGCAAGATGGTCGCAGATGACCACAAGAAGTGGGCCGACTCTCTAAGCATAGCTCTGTGGGCCTACCGAACCTCTCCGACGACACCCACGGGGGCCTCACCATTCCTACTATGCTATGGGGCCGAGGCCGTGGTACCTGCGGAAGTGAGAGTCAATTCGGCAAGGCTAGCCTTCCACGCACTCTACGAGAATCAACGTGATCATGACTTAGTCTTGCTAGAGGAAAAGCGAGAACAAGCCAAAAGAACCAACAAGCGATATCAAGAAAGGATTGCTCGCGCTTACAATAAGACGGTCCAGCGAAGAGATTTCGCAGTTGTAGACTTGGTCTTGCGCGCATCTGACCACTGTATGCGAGAAGCGACTCACCCGAAGTTCGCTGCCAATTGGGAAGGACCCTTCGAAGTCACAGAAGTCTTCGACAGTGGCTACTGCAGCATACGAAGGTTGCACGGCACAACCTCAACCCCGAGTTCAGTCAACATGCGCTGGATAAAGAAGTACTATCCCTAACTTCTCTCATTTCGTGCGTTTTATTATAATGTCGCTTAAACTCTTGTATGATTACGATTTACACAATCTCCTCTCCCATATGAGAGGATTGTAATCTCATCTCTCCCATATGAGAACGTTATAATAAAAAAATTCTCCCACATGAGAAACTTCGTATTTCTGGATGTCAATTTTGCTTCATTTTAGTTTGTTATAACTGTTAACAATGGGTTATCCGCTACAATGGCAATCTGCTAAATGCGATCTTAATTGATCATCTAAGCCTATCTGTTACGATAGCAGCCTATGCAAATGCGATCTTAATTGATCATCTAAGCCTATCTGCTACGATAGCAGCCTATGCAAATGCGATCTTAATTGATCATCTAAGCCTATCTGTTACGATAGCAGCCTATGCAAATGCGATCTTAATTGATCATCTAAGCCTATCTTTTACGATAGCAGCCTATGCAAATGCGATCTTAATTGATCATCTAAGCCTATCTGTTACGATAGCAACCTATGCAAATGCGATCTTAATTGATCATCTAAGCCTATCTGTTACGATAGCAACACATACAAATGCGATCTTAATTGATCTTCTAAAGCCTATCTGTTATGATAGCAACACATGCGGAAAATGATCTTAATTGATCTAGTAAATCCTATCTGCTACGATAGCAACTCATGCGGAAAATGATCTTAATTGATCTAGTAAAGCCTATCTGCTACGATGGCAACTTACGTGTAAAGTGAGCTTAATTGATCTTCCAAACCTATCTGCGGTGATGGAGGCATTCTACGAATACGATAGCAATATTGTGAAAATGATCTTAAGTGATCTACAAAGGTCTATCTGATATGATAGCACGTGCATCAAAGGCTAATCACAAGCCCATCTGCCAAGACGGCACAGCTGCGAAAATATGATCTCGAACGATCGAGTGAAACATCTGCGAATTCATATGGCAGATAGCAAATGCGAAACCATTACATAGCATTATGCAAGGCGAAATATGCCGAAACGCATGCGAAGTTGTACTTTGTTGCAAAGAGACAGCAGATAACACGAAAGGCTATTTATCATTATGAGTCGAAAAGACTTACAATTTATCTGTCTAGATAGCAGCTTACAAGCGAAAAAGCTCAAATCTAACTACACAGCCAACATGGCTTACAATACATTCGAAAAGTAGCTGACAAGTCAGCAGAAACGCACTACGGCAATCCTGACTGAAAGGGATGAACCCACCGGTTCTAACACCGGCTATGCAATACACAGATCTGCGGCCAAAGATCTATAGCAAAAGGGATGCTGCTGCAAAGAGATCAACTCGTCATTTGCTACGCCCCTAGGGGCAAGATCTGGGTGACGGTACGTCCAAGACCCCAAGGGGTGACAAAGACCTCTGTCTGATCAAGATAGGCACCGGAGGAACTTCCTGTTCCGACACATGCTGTCCTGCAAAACAGGCGAAGCAGTCATTCCTCTGGTGATGGACTCCTTGTCATGATAGACAAGGGCATTGACAAGCCCCCTGAGTTCAAGAACGAAGAGGCAAGAAGTCCTCCTCCAGGGATGCTGGAGGAGAATTCCGCCGTTCATTACGAGACGGTAGCACGGTCACTTCGGCGCTGCACCTCACCGGGAGGCGGCCGGAAACATGACCTGCACACATAATACACGAAGAAAATTCTTCGAACACACATGAGATATCATCTCCATCTTCTTTATGATGGTTATCAAGAACAATATTCCTCATAAAGTGGATATTGGAAAGTATTTCTATAGCACAAAGCGCAAACTCAGGATTCACAACTTGAAGTTGCCATGAATCAACGAAAAACAAGCGTTGAAGCCAGCAGTCGTAAGGACTCACGGCAAAGCACATTTTTGGGATGAAGAACCCAAATGGCAAACACAGGGTTTATATAGACCTTGCGGAGACTCTTCAGTTGCCAAAGATGAGTCAGCAGAATTTGAAAAGAGGGTAAGGCCAATCACTTACGCCTTGAAAAGCGGTAACCATCAATTACCCTACTAAAGGCTACGACGATTCAGTTGCGTATCCTTATAAATGACGGATAGTCATGATTCGGATGGACTTCCCAACGAAAGCGTGTTTATCTGCCGAGAAATTAGCGCGAAAATCAAGCAAAGTATCAATTGCTGATGTCATAATTGGATATGCACAGAGATATCCTATCAAATCCCGGAAAGGGCAAAACGGGCAAGTAGATTCTTGTTGTTAAAAAAAAAGGGGGGTGAAACCCTAGCAACATTACATTAATGTTTCAAACATTACATTAATGTTTCCTTGCTATTTTCAAAATTCAAAAAGTCAAAAGCAAATTCTTGATCAAGGAGTCATGGGGCGCGAACTGATGGCTCAGCTTCTCTACCTGCTCCACTTCTCGCTTCAATTGCTCGCACTTGGCATTCATCTCATGATAGAGCTTCGTAGCTTCTTCAGCCTTTTGCTTCTGCTGCTCCACCTTCTGCTTTTCAGCTGCGAGGTTCTGGTGGCCGAGCTGCAAAGTTACGGCTGCGCGAATCAGAGTGACTCTTTTCATAAGAAATCTGAAACCCAGTCTGTCTTGAACTTTGGTAAGCAATTCGGCGCTCTGGACAGAGATGGTCTCAGGCGTGGCCGCAGACAGCTGCTCCAAAATCCAAATGGATTCGGTGAGAAACAGCCTCCTGTCGAAGGGCCCTATCTCCAGAGATCTTGCAAACGATCGGGGGTAAGTGAGGCGCATCCGGACTAGCCAGTCCACATCAGTTTGCTTCAAACCTGAAGCAATGTCAAAGCTAAGTTATGCTATCAAACTCGCAAATGCACCATGCGAGATGCAAACAGTGAATCACTACTTACCAGTTCCTTCGAGAATCTCACGAAGAGAAGGAATGCGCATTACTGGGGTCGTTGAAGACTGCCCTTGCTCCATGGCTCTTCTGTCAGCTGCGAGCTCTAACTCCTCATAGTTAGAAGGAAGAGTGTAGGCCGCACCAGCTGCGACTGCATTCCCAACCTGCGAGCCCCAAAAGCCCCACGCAGGAATAGGTACCGCCGACTCAGTCATCGCCGGAGGCGAAGTGACAGCCGAGGTCGCTTGGCGAGGAACATTCTCAGATGCGGAAGCATCGGCAGTACTTGTCCTTACTTCCTCAGCGCCAGCATGGGCATCTTCATCCATTAGCACAGCACCAGCTTCAGCATCGTCGGAAAGTTCGATGATGTCCTCGAAAGGCTCACCTGCATGATCATTAGCTGCGACGGGCTTCTCAGTATGGGGGCTCGGAGTCGGAACATAGGATGCAAAAGACTGACTTCTTTGCTCCGGCGCATGTTCCTCAACATTGCCTGCGATACAAAATAAGATGCTATGAGGTAACTCGCATTGAATAATATTTTGCTATCTTTACTTAAGCTAAGAGCAAGCACCTCCACGCGAAGGTGGGATTGAAGCCTCTTCGTCATACACTAAAGACGAGGAACCATGTCCTATTAGTGTGTCCTCACTAAGCAAGTCTTTAAGAGGGGCGTGACCTGGGATGCGAAGAAACCAGTCATGATCCTGTTTCAAGTTGCTCAGGTCTAGCACATGCATATCGCTCAAATAATTACCTGAAGGTTCTCCGCATTTGTCTACTAGCCAACGGCGAATGTCAGTCTTTGACACACCATGCTTTAACGCACCCACAATAACATCTCTATAAGTTACTGCGAGATTGAAGATCTCACCTTTATCGCCGCCTGCGATTTCTTCAAAGTCCGCTTGGACTTGCTCCAGGGCTGCTGCATCCTCTTCTGGAACCGCATCCTCCTCCTCCGCCTGGGGAGCCACTTCTTCGGGAAGCTCATCTTCCTCGTCAACTGGACGCACTAAGTCGTCAACATGCTGCTCTTCGAGGCTCCGCTGTCTCACACGCTCGAGCTCCTCCTCTTCTCGCTGCCTTCTTCTTTCAGCAGCCTCCGCGGCTCTCTTCCTGGACTCAGCAAGAATGTCCTCGCTTATGGGATCGTCTGGAATGCCAGAATGGGCATCTCTCTTTTGTCTCTTGGCCACAAGGCCGCCGATGATCTCATCATCATCATCATCTGCGAAGAAATGATCGGTTCAAGAAAGAAGTGCAAAAGAATTACGATAAAGGAAATGCGACGGAGGTACCTCCTGATTCTTCCTCATGCATCGCAACTGTTCTTTCTTCTTCTTCTTCATCACTTTCTCTGGGCTCCTGCCTCTCTCCTTCTTCCTCTTGATTGAATGGAACGAAAGTCTCAACTGCGAGCCCTTTCCGCACTTTGCTCGGCATGCGACCTTTGCCTTTGTCCTTGACAGAAAGGGACATCACCGGAGGAGAAGTTGGAGCACTTCTAGGGGAAGAAATTGTAATTCCCTTTTGCCTAGGTCTTTTCACTCTCGGCGCCGCAGTCGCTGGAGGGGACGGATCATCTCCGGGGGGAGACGAGGCCGGAGCATTGTCTATCAGCGAGTCAGCAAAAGCATTCATGACTGCGCGAATCTTGGTCTCGACCTCAGGGTCCATCCTCCATGCTAGCCGAAACGACTGCTTTTGTCTTCAGGTGGCAACAATGGTGTTAACCAATGACTTGGAGCGATCACCAGATGCGAATCGCCGCACATGACACTACAGCAAATAGTACAGAATAAAGGCGTCAGCATAAGGAAATCAAGAAGCTTAACGCACGCGAAGAAATTGCTTACCTCATCAAATGCCTTGCTGTATCTGACGACATGCGTGTCGCCCTTCTTAACTGCGGCGACCTTCTCCTTCAGAATGATGTCAGGACACAAATGGCTCTCACGATCCAACAGTGAGTAGCAACCATATTCAGACTCGCTCAGACTGCAATTGGGGCGAAACGGAAAAGAGTTTCTCTTGATCAAGGGGGCTCTGCTTGGCTGTGCGGCCGACTGCGTCTCAATCCTCGTTTGCTGGGCGATCCAGTATGCGAGCCAGTTCTGAGAACAACCACCCTCGCGGGTTCCTGCAGGCTGCTCAAAGGGAAGATTGTTCATGAAGACTGTCTTGCACTCCTTTGTTAGCAAGCGCTTATAGCAACCTCTGATAATGGACTGGGGCCAGATTGATGGTGCCACCGCGTCAAAACCGAACTGGGGCGAAACTCGAGTGGGGTCAACGTCCACAGTAATCTTTTCATACCTTGGCGCGAGCTCACGAATATGCTCTGCGAGGGCAGGAAGGGAACCCCGCAGACACCAGCAAAAGAACTCACGATAGCGCTCATGGAAATGCGATCCCTCTTCGAAGAGCAACTCTTCTGAGAAGACAACACCCTTAGAAGGGTACAGCTTTGGAAACCATCGCACGTTCTCAAAACGTGTAGCATAGGGCCTGACAGTAAACTCTTTCCGTTTGTCGCATATCAAGCTCCAAACGCACTTGGTATTGTTCGCTCCGAACCACCTCGCAGCTCTACCGCTGTTGCGCTCCTCCGTCTCGCCTGGGGGACACCACTTGTCGGGTTTGAGAGCAGTTGGGGCATAGGATGGCCACCGCTCGAAGACCCACATTGTCAAAAAGGAGATGTTGACGAAAGTCAGTACATCGAGGCGGCCACGCGACTCTTTCATGGCCAAAACCAGCTGATCAAGCCTGTAATACAGAGTGCCCAAGACCAAGGGTCCGAGTGCGACTCTCTGGCCAAGGGCGAGCCTCACAGCAAGTGGCAAAACATGGTAAAAGACCCCATCATGGGGGTGACCGTCGATCAGGTACCTCGACAACCAAGCACAGAGGAAAGCACAGAGGGTCAAGTGATAGCCTTTACCCTCCACATAATTCTCGGCGTCTGGGTTCTCACTCAGAAGCTTCTTAGTGATGCTGCTGTTCGCATAGTCTCGAAAGAAGTACTGCAACCATTTGTTCCAAGTGTTCTTCTCAGACGTATCAACCAATTGCCAGTTTGGAAGGGCTTTCGTAGTAGTCCACCGAGTGGAGATTTTCTTTACCTCTGCCAGGCATTCCTCCATCTGCGTGTACAAGGCAATCTCCGCAGCCGTCCTCAAAGGACTCAAAGGGTCCACCTCACCCATGGGAGAAAGATCGTACAACATCTGCACGTCCTCGAGTGTAGGGGCGGCCTCGAACTCAGCAAAGTGGAATGTGTGAGTCGCAGGCGAGTAGCGGGAAAGAAGGTCTAGAAGCATGGACTGGTCCAGCTTCACGGCAGCACCCTTCATAGCACGAACAGCGAAGTATATACCGGCTTCATCGAGAGTCGCGGCATGATTGTCCAACACGTGGTCAATCCACTCATCCATATAGTCCAATTTCTGGAGGAAAGCCTGGGTAGAAATCGCAGTGTAGGGGAAGTACCCGTTTTCGATCCCCAATCGAACCACATCCTCGGAACCAATCAGCTCGAGCAAGGCTGAGCTAACTGGGCGAGTCAGTGTCAGCAATCCCTCAACTGGGACAGGATCAGGCATCCTCTTAGCCTTAACCCTCGCATGATAGAAATCTTTGCCACCTAGATAGGGGGCTTTTCGCCACAAGGCCTGCGGAAGTTCGGGTATCTCTTCATCTTCCTTGACGGGTTTGGTTCCTTTTGTCTTGGCCATTCCTGCGGAAGAGCAAGAAAAAAAGGGGGGAGAAAGGTGCTACACTTCAGTTTGAATTTCGAAATCCAAGATCTATTATGAAAAGAAAGATGAATAGTTTCTGGTATCAATTTCAGAAATTAAGGGTTGCATTATCAGTGATTTCAAGATCTCACATCCGAAGCCCTTATTATTGAAGGATTAAAGCAAAAGTGGGTTCAAAAATCAAAGCTTCTTCGCAAGTTTCAACAGATTATATGTTCTGGGCTTACAGATTCAACGCAGTTCAAGGCAAACACTGGTATCTTAAATCAAAATTGAACAAGGCCAACCTTGTTTTCTTGAAGCCTGCTTGGATATGCACAACTGAAGAACACGATTTGCAGTTCTGAACTGGTGATTGATTATCTGAATTTGCTCTCGAAGATCTCTGGGTACCATTCACTTTAAGAGAAAGAAGTGATGCTTTGCAACAATGGAGGATACAAAGTATTTATCCAAAAACAATGAAGGGTTGCGTCCTTTCAGTAGTCGAATCGCAACCGTCACCGTCGAATCGCGCAATCACAGGACAAGCTGACGTCACGCCTAAAACCCTAGAAGCCAGACGGCACGACTCTAGGGGTTTTAGGTCATAATGGCACGCACGGGGGCTGAACTTACCCGTATTTGAATTAGTGCGTGGCGACAACGCGTATGTTGGTTTCCGCGCATGGAAGTCTATACAGCTATGAGTCTTCACGCGCAGAAAGGGGGCTAATGTAGATAGTGCTTTCTGAGCTGACAGATCTTGGCCACGTGGCAACCATCCAGCACACCATATTGTGCTCCACACACACTGGATCACCAGCCGAGCTGATCCATGTGGGGGCTGCGAGACAGAGCCCTCGCATACCACTGCACGGGACTTGTAGGGACTTAGTGGTTTGGAGGCTAGAGTAAGCCCTGTCGCGTGCGAGCCAAGCCCGCACGCGACCTTTAGTAACTGTTTTGAGAGATTTATGGCACGAGCTCCATAAACCCGGTCAATCCGGTCAAACCCGGTCAACCTTGTAACAGTTCCGGTATTCGCGCACAACGTGCTGTAACGGTCCCTATATACTCGGACGAACGTGCCGTTATGGTTAAGCTAATTAAGCCGCCATCAATGGGCGCATTAACCACACTACAACGGTCACGTTCTCTGCTATATATAGGACGTTACCCTTTCCATACAAAGGGGAACACACTTGCCATACGCGGAAGCTCTGCCAAACCTCTGTCTCTCTCTCAGACATTACTACTGACTTACTCTCTCCCTACACACAACCCCACTCTTCCTGTGCGATCCCTGATCCCCTACATACGGTGTACACGGAGGTCTCCCCGCCTGAATCTCTTGTGCACAACCGTCTTATTGTAAGCGCGAGCAATCCTTTCTTGATATCGCTTGTTGGTCCTTTTGGCTTGTTCTCGCTTTTCCTCCAGCAAGACTAAGTCGTGATCGCGTTGATTTTCGTAGAGTGCGTGGAAGGCTAGCCTTACCGAATTGACTCTTACCTCCGCAGGTACCACAGCTTCGGCCCCATAACATAGTAGGAATGGCGAGGCCCCCGTGGGTGTCCTTGGAGAAGTTCGGTAGGCCCACAGAGCTATGCTTAGAGAGTCGGCCCACTTCTTGTGGTCATCTGCGACCATCTTGCTCAAAATTCTCAACAGCGTTTTGTTGGTCGCTTCGGCTTGTCCATTTCCCTTCGGGTAATAAGGGGTAGGACATATCTGCCTGATATTGTACTCCGCTAATTTCGCAGCTACCTGGCGATTAACAAAGGGAGTACCGTTATCTGAAAGAATGGTGTTTGGGATTCCGAACCTGCATATGATGTTTTCTTGAATGAAGTTGACCACAGCTAGCGCATTTGCCGTCTTCAGTGGTATTGCCTCCACCCATTTGGTGAATAGCTCAGTTGCGGTGAGAATAAAATGATTCCCGTGTGACGTTGGTCGGATAGGACCGATGAAGTCTAGAGCCCATGTGTGAAATGTCCATGGCGTCCCTAATGCATGTAGATCCACGGCGGGAGCGTGCACTAAGTTTCCTTTGAATTGACACTCCTGGCAACGTCGTACTTTGGTGCGGCAATCGACCTCCATCGTGGGCCAGAAATATCCAATTGAGAGGAGCTGCCTGCATAATTTCGAACCTCCTTGGTGTTCCCCCTGATGAGAAAGGTCCATGAATTCTTGTGCTTCTCTGCCGTCTAGACATCGCAGCAAGTTGCCCTCGTGACCTCTTCGCCAAAGCAGGTTTTCCTGTACCACATATCGAGATGCTTTCCTCTTCAATTTCTCGGCTTCTTTTCTCGATTCAGGCACGATGCCCTGGGTGAGAAAATCAAAGAGTGGCTTCCTCCAATCTGTGTCATCATCAGTCAGAGCGATGAGTAAAGAATCTTTGATTAGTGCGCAACTCTCGCACTTCCCTTGTATCAGGGCTGCGGCTGTTGACATGTCTGGCCAATGAATGCCATATCTCTGAGCCTTCCTGTAGATTGACACCTCGCTTTCTCCGCAAGCATGTTGGTGAATCTTTTCTAACAGCAGTTGTCCCTCTCGCTCGGAGACGCATCGCATGAGTATTCCGCCAGGACCCTTGTAGTAAAGGGTGTTGTCATGTATGCAGTACCCTTTTGTGAGTGCCCAGCTTTCACTGCTTGTGCCTTCTGCAATGGCTCGTAAGACTGCTTTTCTCCAGTCCGAATCATCCATGTGTTCGTCGTCGCTCGCGTCTTCTGCCAACGCTGACGATGTCCGCACTTCGATCGAGATCCTCGCGGGACATTTGTCTGTACTGACCTTGGAACCCAAGGTTGCCAAAGCGTCCGCATGCCTGTTGTCTGCTCGGGGCTTGTGCTCGTACCTCACATCGCAGAATTGCTGTACCAGCTTCTGTACTAGGGTGCGGTAAGACAGAAGGTTAATCTCCTTCAAACCGTATTCGCCCGAGGCTTGCTTGACGATCAACTTGGAGTCTCCCATGACTCTCAGATTGCTTACTTCCAAAGCTTTTGCTGCGCGCAGCCCTGCTATGAGGGCTTCATATTCTGCCTCGTTGTTGGTGACTGCAAAATTGAGCTTTGCGGACATCTGTATGACTTCCCCATCTGGTTTGGTCAAGACTATCCCAATGCCTCCGCCTTTTCTTGTCGACGACCCGTCAAAATGGAGCGTCCAATGAGGCACGTCGATTGCATAGATTTCAGGTCCTTCGAGCTCTTCTTCGAGTACGGGCTCATGACTGTTGTCGGGGAATTGTGCCAGCAGGTCCGCTACCGCCTGCGACTTGATCGCTCGCGGTCTCACGCATGTGATATCATATTGAGAGATGGTCATGTACCACTTCGCCAATCTCCCGCCGGGAGTAGTGTGCGTTAGCAGGTATCGTATGGGGTCGCTTTTGGTGACCACTACTACTTTATGAGATGCGAAGTAGTGTTTCAATTTCTCTATTACGAAGAACAAAGCAAGGCAATGACGTTCGATGTCTGTGTACCTCGATTCAGCAGGCTGCACGATGCGAGAGATGTAGTAGATAGGCCTTTCCTGGCCTTCGTACTCCTGAGCCAAGAGTGCTCCTATGGATCTCCTTGTTGATGTCAGATATAGCAGAAGCGGTGATCCCAGTTGAGGTGCGATCATTATTTTTGAGGACGTCAGCAAATCCTTCAGTTTTTCGAATGCAGCTTCGTGCTCCGGAGCCCAGTTGTACACGGCGTCCTTCTTGAGAAGAGTGCTAAAACTGCATGTGATTTCGGCAATCGCTGGGATGAATCTCCGCAGATAGGATAGCTTTCCTAAAAATGTCTTCAAGGCACTCTGGTTATGGGGCGGCGTCATGCTGGTTATGGCTGATACTTTCGCAGGGTCAGGCTCGATTCCTTGGCGATGAACTACGCATCCCAAGAACTTCACTGATGTTACCGCAAATGCGCATTTCATGGGATTCATCTTTAGTTGAAAGCGTCTACATCTATTGAACACCTTCCGTAGATCTGCGAGGTGATCTGCTTCGTGCTTGGATTTAACCACCAGGTCATCCACATAGAATTCCACTTCTTTATGCATCATGTCGTGGAACAGAGCCATCATGGCGCGCTGATAGGTTGCACCCGCGTTTTTGAGACCGAAACGCATCACTGTATAATTGAACACCCCCACCGGAGTGATGAATGCAGTCTTCCGTGCGTCTTCGGGGGCCATCTTCATCTGGTTGTACCCGCTGAAGCCATCCATGAAACTGAACATGCGGTGGCCCGCTGTTGAATCGATAAGCAAATCGATGTTGGGCAGTGGAAAATCGTCCTTGGGGCAGAAGCGATTGAGATCTCGGAAGTCCACGCAGATACGGAGCTGTCCGTTCTTCTTCACCACTGGCACGATGTTTGCCAGCCATGTGGGATGATGATTTGGCTCTATGAATTTGGCATCCAGGAGTTTGACAATCTCCTGCTTAATTTTCACGTTAAGCTCCGGCCTGAAGCTTCTTGTGCTCTGCTTTACCGGCTTAGACCCTGGAATGATGTCTAAGCGGTGCATAGTGATGCTTGTATCCAGTCCCGGCATCTCATCATACTCCCATGCGAACACGTCCTTGTATTTGGTTAGAAGTTGCAGTAGTCCTTGCTCCTCCTCGCTTGTGAGGTCTGCACTTAGAAAGACTGGTCTTTTCGTTTCCTCCGTCGGGCTGAGGAACACTTCCTTCAGTTCTTGCTTTTGTGGTCTGGGCCTGTCTTCCATGCATTCAGGCGCTTCTTTGAGCTTCTCGTCTGGAGTGCCCTGTGTTGGTTTTTCCGTCGGCGCAATTTGTTCGATTTGATTGATTTGCCCAGGGATATCCCCATGCCCGCGAGAGGACATCCCCACGCACCTTCATATGCGATAGCATTTCTTCCCATTGGCGTAGAAGCTTTCTATCTCCTTGCCTTCGGGGTCATGCTTTGCGATTCTCTTCAGAGTGTACACATTCTTCCGATGGTATGCGATACGCGGCGCCTCTTCGCGTGTAGGCGGCTTTTCCTTGGCATCTTCCCTTGTCACCATTACTCCCGCAGGTGACTGATCCTTGATGTCCTCCCAGAGAGGCAAAGGAGTAGGGTTGAATGGATTCGTTGAAGCTGGTATCTCGACTATTCTGTCATTCCAGATAGCTTTCATAACCTGGTGAGCCGTGGAAGGAACTGCGTCGAAGCGATGAATCCAGGCTCGACCTATAATCATGTGGTATGTAGTGTTCGCGTCTATGACATAGAACTTTGCTGAGCACTTGATTTTGCCAATCTGAACGCCCAGGCGGATCCATCCGATCGTCATTCTAGAGTCGCTTCCGAATCCCATCAGCGAAGATGGACGCTTGATGATCTTGTGCTCGGGGATCCCTGCTAGCTTCAGTGTGTGTAGCGAAACGACGTTGACCGCTGCTCCTCCATCAACGAATGCTCGTTTGAACTCGACGCCGTTGATGATGGCTGTCACGTACAGAGGCCTCTGGTGGCTCGCATCTGTCTTCTTGTCGCTGGCAGAAAATGCCATAATCTTTTCTGCAGAGCGAGACGCCCTGATGACTTTCCCGTTGGAGACTACGAGATCCTCCTCATAGTCCTCCGCTATCCTCAGGATTGCTTTCGTCATGTCTGTCCGGCACTTCTCGGAGAAGTTCATCTCGTCGAAGAATCTGCTAAAGCCGTGCGACCCCTTCATCCGATCGGCACGTTCGTCTTCTGTGTCCATACTGTAGTCCTCGTCATTGTGGACCTCTGCGATGATGGGTAGACCATCCTCTGCGACTTCTTCCAAGTCGACAATTGAGATCATGGCAACCTCCTTGCCTTTTGATTCTTGCTCCGCGTGGGCAGGAAGCGGATTGTTGCGCACATCCTTCCTGCGATCGCTGACGATCAGTTCGCCGTTCTTCATCTTCTGGTCGAACGCGAACCTGAGTTTCTTGCATTCGGCCGTGGGATGCATGAACTTGCCGTGGTACTCGCACCACTTAGGATCTCTCACCATCTCCTTGGAGGGTATCTTCTCGAGTGGTGGCAGGATGCCGTCCTTGCGCCACTGTCTGCAAAGGTCGCTTGCCTCCTCTACTGAGCATGGCAGAGGTGGTACATCGAAGTTCACGACCTTCGCTTGCTTCTGGGGTGAAACTGTATTGACCTCAGCTTCGCGTCCCCTCTTGTAACTAAATCTCCCAATCTTGTAGGTGGTGCCGCTCGAAGGTCGCTCCGGAGCGTTCTTCTTTTTCTGTCTCTCGGCTATAGGCTCGATGTTCTTTGTGCATTCAATTAGCTTTGAAAACGTAGGTGTTTGCAAATTAATGAGCATACCTTTGTATTCGTCTCGCATGCACTGCAGGCATATCTCTACGAGCCGGCTCTCGAGCATTGGATCTTTGCACTCCAAGGACTTCGCCCTGAATTTCTTGATGAAAGTAATCCCGTCCTCCTCGCGCTTCTGATACATCCGCGAGAGATGGATCATCGTCACCTTTTCTTCCATCTGGAAGAACTTGGTGTAGAACTTCTGGACCATGTCGTCCCAAGTCTTCACGGATCCGGCTTCCAGTGTTCGGTACCACTTGTACGCTACGTTCCCTAAAGATTTTGGGAACTCTCGCATCAGCAGTTTGGGATCGGCCCCGTATGGCCCCATGACATCAATGAAACGCATGACATGTTCATGAGCGTTTCCGTTGACATCCTCGAACTTGTCCCATTTAGGAGCTTTGTACCCCGCGGGGTTAGGCATGAGATAGATCTCCCGTGGGATGGGTGGATCGTTGTCCAGCTTCGGGATAATGGTATCCGCGAATGATTGATGCGCCAGAATAGTGTCCATGCGCTTTTGCAGAGACGTCATGCATTCTGGAATGCTTCCCTCGGCAGTCGAAGGAGGGGTTGCCGCAGGCGGAGGCGACACATATGCCGTCGAAGGATTAGGAACATACTGACTACTCGCATTGCCCCAGATCGCCGTTGGAGGAGGCAAAGGGTACTGCAGAGTCGGGTTAGACGCCAAAGCCGTGGGCTGAGGAGTGTGAGCAGTGAGAGGCAACATCTGAGCTGTTGACCCCTGAATCGAAGGCAGTTGCGTAGTCGCCGGTGGAGTCTGCAGGTTAGGGTTGGGAGGCGTGGTTGACACTCCCAGCCCCGAAGCAGTAGGGGCTCCTCCTCCTTGAGAGACGGCGGTGGCTGGTGAAGGTATTGGTGCAAGGGTGCCCAGAACGGCCAAGATCCGTTCTAGCTGCACGGATTGGGCTTTGAGAGCTTTCGCCTGACTTTGAACGGTGGCGTCCAAAGACTCTAGCGTCGGGGTCTCGCCGGGAGTGGTAGGAGTACGGCGGGTCTCCTCTCCCGAGGCGGTTTCGGTGGAAGGAGATCTGTTGCTGATATCATCCTCCTGAGACATGGTTGCTTTGGTTGGTAAGTTCACGTCGGGTTCACCAAAATGTGCACAAGAGATTCCGGCGGGGAGACCTCCGTGTAGACCGTATGTAGAGGATCAGGGATCGCAGAGGAAGAGTGGGGTTGTGTGTAGGGAGAGAGTAAGGCAGTAGCAATGTCTGAGAGAGAGACAGAGGTTTGGCAGAGCTTCCGCGTATGGCAAGTGTGTTCTCCTTTGTATGGAAAGGGTAACGTCCTATATATAGCAGAGAACGTGACCGTTGCAGTGTGGTTAATGCGCCCATTGATGGCGGCTTAATTAGCTTAACCATAACGGCACGTTCGTCCGAGTATATAGGGACCGTTACAGCACGTTGTGCGCGAATACCGGAACCGTTACGAGGTTGACCGGGTTTGACCGGATTGACCGGGTTTATGGAGCTCGTGCCATAAATCTCTCAAAACAGTTACTAAAGGTCGCGTGCGGGCTTGGCTCGCACGCTACAGGGCTTACTCTAGCCCCCAAACCACTAAGTCCCTACAAGTCCCGTGCAGTGGTATGCGAGGGCTCTGTCTCGCAGCCCCCACATGGATCAGCTCGGCTGGTGATCCAGTGTGTGTGGAGCACAATATGGTGTGCTGGATGGTTGCCACGTGGCCAAGATCTGTTAGCTCAGAAAGCACTATCTACAATCGCTATGATTTCAATCATTGAACTTGAAGAGGTCGCAGATGCAGGGGTCCAGGTGGTCGCCGAAATCTGCGAAGAGGAAGATTATAGTATGGATACGGAGGATTCGCGCGCTGAGCGGATGAAAAACTCCGACAAGTTCAGCAGCTGCAGGCAGGACATGATAAAGGCCATCTTAAGAGTGGCAGATTACCATAGAGAGGAGCTGGTTGTCGCTCGTGCGCGACATATCTTACAACGGCCTCTGAACAACCTAGTTATGAAATTTAACGAATCGGATAGGAGGGCATATGTGAGTCATCAGAGGCCGCTGTATGTGACGGCTGTGATCAATGATGTGGATTTCAAGAGAGATTTTTTTGATGGTGGATCTGTGGTAAACGTGATCCCGCCCAGTACTCTGGAGTATGGCTGGAATTTCTGAAAACAAGATTGTTAAAAAACCATCTCCGTTGACGGGCTTCAGAAGCGACTCTAGAATGACTGTAGGATGGATCCGCCTGGGAGTCCAGATTAGGCAGATCAAGTGTTCTGCTAAGTTCCATGTCATTGATTCCAACACCACATATCATATGATTATCGGTCGGGCATGGATCCACCGCTTCGACGCGGTGCCTTCCACAACTCATCAGGTTATGAAGGCAATTTGGAGGGACAGGGTAGTCACCATACCTGCCTCGGTAAACCCATTTAATTTGGAGGAGGCGCATTTGTCTGAAGCTGTCTGGTTCACAGATATGGGTGACAAAGTTACTCCAGCTCCATTTTGACCCACTCCCTTGCCCAAATGGGAAGACATCAAAGACCAGTCACCCGCTGGGGAGATGGTGATGCGTGAAGAGCTGAAGGGGAAGCAGCCGGTGCGAGAAAAGGCACCCAAAATCATCTATGACAAGAAGAATGTATATAACCTAAAGTGGGTCGTCGAGCATGACACCGAAGGCAAGCAGTTAGGCAGCTTCTATTCCAATGGAAAGAAGTGTTATCGCATATGAAGGTGCGCTGGGTCATCCTCGACCCATCCTATCGAGGGTGTCCCTGAGAAAATTTGCGAGCTAACAGAAGCTCCAGGTGAAGATAAGGAAAAGACACCACTGGAGGAATTGAAGAAGTCTCTCGAATGCATGGAGGATTTCCCAAAACCGCAAAATCAGGAGCTAAAGGAGTTGTTCCTGTGCCCAACGGAGGAAAAGAAGAGGGCGGTCTTATTGAGCGCAGACCTTGGGAAAGAAGAGGAACAAGAATTACTCAATCTGCTGAAGGAGTATAAAGATGTTTTTGCATGGGAATACGAAAAAATGCCAGGGCTAGATCAGGCCATAACCATGCAGAGACTGAATGTCATTCCAGGCTCGAAGCCCGTAAAGTAAAGTGCGAGGAATTTCTGTCCAGAAATCAACGTCAAGATAAAGGAAGAAATCGTAAAGTTATTGAGTGCCTGAATGCCAAGTTCATCGAGCCCAATCACCACCCCACCTGGCTCGCCAACATAGTGCCCGTCCTGAAGATAAATGGCAGCCTCCGCGTTTGTGTTGATTTTAGGGATCTGAACAAGTTCTGCCCAAAGGATGATTTCTCGCTGCCAAATATTGACCTCCTGATCGACTCTACTGCAGGCCACGAAATGTTCAGTTTTATGGACGGGTTTAGTGGCTACAACCAGATCAAAATGGACCCTACAGACGCGAAGAAAACAACGTTCATAACGCCTGTGGGAGTTTTCAACTACAAGGTTATGCCGTTCGGTCTAAAGAATGCAGGCGCTACTTATCAGCGCGCCATGATGGAATTGTTCCACGACATGATGCATCAGGAGGTCGAGTTCTATGTGGATGATTTAGTGGTCAAATATAGGCAGGAGGATGACCACTGGAAAGACTTAAGGATAGTCTTTGAAAGATGTCGCGCCTATCAGTTAAAAATGAATCCCATGAAGTGCGCGTTTGGGGTAACCTCTGGGAAGTTCCTGGGATATGTAATTTATTGGCACGAAATTGAGCTTGATCCTGCCAAGATTTTAGATATCACTAGCCTAACTACGCCACAGTCTCAGAGTGCACTGGAAACATTTCTAGGAAAGCTTTCGTACCTAAGGTGGTTCATACCGGCCATCGCGGAATTGACCTTCTGCTTCGGCAGTTTGCTAAAAAAGAATGCAACATTCTTATGGACGAAGGACCATCAGGTTGCGTTCGAGAAGTTGAAAAGGTTATTAACGTCTCCAAGAGTTATGATCGCACCTCAACAGGGATTGCCCCTACTACTATACTTAACCTCAACAAAAAGATCCATTGGGACACTGTTGGCTCAAGAGGTTGAGTGACAGGAAAGGCCAGTGTACTATATCTCGCGTATGTTTCACTCTGCAGAATCAAGGTATACAGATATCGAACACCACTACCTAGCTTTATTTTCCGCTATTGAAAATTTAAAGCACTATTTTGCTTCCCATAAAGTGGTTATCATTACAAAGAAAGATCCCATTCGGTATCTGTTGGGACACTCACCCCCTTGCCGGAGACTGGCCAAGTGGTAGATGATCATTTCCCAGTACAACATAGTCTGCATGCGACCCAAAGCCATCAAATACCAAGCGTTGGTAGACCTGTTGGCTCAGTTCCCGGACTAAAACTGCGAACCTGTGGCGGAGGAGGAACTCAAAGGGCCCGAGCTATACGCGATCAACCACTACTACTGGAAGTTGTACTTTGATGGATCCTCAACAAGGTCGGGAGGTGGAATTGGAGTGGTGCTGATCAAGCCTGAGAAATAGGTCATTCAGCTGTCGAAAAAGCTAGACTTCGCGGTGACCAACGATGAGGCAGAATATGAAGCCCTGATCGCAGGATTGCTGGCAGCCAAAGCCTTAGAGGTCCAAAATCTCATCGTAATGGGATATTACAAGATAATAGTGAATTAAGCTTCAGGGGAGTACGCGTTGAAAGAACTTAACTTGCTAAAGTATAGATCGATAGTGCAAAAACTGGTCCACAAGTTTGATTCTGTCAAGTATGAGCACACTCCGAGATCTGATAACAGGCACGCGGATGCACTAGCTACTCTGGGATTGAAGATCAGCTCTGACAAATGCCCGAAAATGATCTCGATTGAGGTCAGGACAACTCCATCCTTGGTAAAAGATTTGACTGAGGAGGAGTATGAAGAAGAAGCTGATTGGAGAAAACCTATCATGCGCGCGATAGCTGAAGGCACGAGCAAGGAAGGTTCGGTTTCCACTAAAGGATTCTGCATACACGACAATCTGCTGTATCACAAAGGACCAGGAGGAATTCTGATGCGATGTGTAATAGAGGAAGAAGGTCGAGAAACCTTGGAAATTATCCATCAACACTCGTGCGGAGAAATCGAGATTTCCATATATAGAAAGGCGCAAAGGTATGGGATCCACTGACTGCATATGGCACATTTCACCGCTATCATACAGAGCAATTGCAAGAAGTTCGTGCTTCTAAAAGACTCTCTAGAGGTCGCTAAAATTGAACACGAGGATTTCCGGAAACCCATAATCAATTACTTTCAAGATGGGACATTACCAAGTGACAGAAAGGAAGCTGACAAGCTCAAGAGATAAGCCGCTTGGTATATACTTCAAGAGAATTTGCTTCGGCGGAAGGGGAAAAATGAGAACTTACTCAGGTGCCTGAATGGTAAAGAAATCCAGGAAGTCATGGAGATGTCTCATCAAGTGGAGCACCAAGGGGTGGCGAAGTTATGCAGACAACTTCTAACTGTTGGGTACTTTTGGCCAACCATGGAGGCTGATTGTCGGGCGAAGGTCAGGAGATGCCAGCAATGCCAATCTAGTTCATGCCCCGACCGTTGACTTGCATGAATTAGGAACTCCTTGGCCATTCCACACCTCGTCCTTAGATTTTATCGGTTCAATCCGACCCCCTTCGCGTGGGAACCAGTTTATCCTTACAGGAACGGAGCAATTCACCAAATGGGTTGAGGCAGTCCCACTCAAAAAAGCAAACGCAACAGCTGTGGTTAAGTTCATACAAGATAACATTATCCATCATTTCGGAATCCCCAATACCATCCTGTCGGACGATAGGACGCCCTTTGTCAATCGACAGGTAGCCGCAAAGTTAATGGAGTACAACATAAGACAGGTGTGCTCAATGCCTTACTATCCAAAGGGAAATGGCCAGGCGTATACAGGAGGATCCTTTGAGGAAGATCCAAGTGTACACCAGGGGTAGAGGATAGAAGCACAAGGAGTGTACTTAATGAGTAGGGAGAGAGCAAGACAATGGTAACTGAGAGAGAGAGAGAGACAGTATGCAAATGGCCAGAGCTTCCGCGTAAGTATATCAGAGAGTTGCAATGAAGGGTTAATAGTACTATATATAGTGGGGAATGTGACCGTTGTGGTGGGTTAATGCGCCCATTAATGGCGGCTTAATTACCTCAACCATAATGGCACGTTCGAACGCATATATAGGGACCGTTACGCATTTCATCCGCGTATACCGAAACCTTTATGAGGTTGACGGGTTTATAGGAAACGTGGCCAAAAATCTCTTAAAGAAGTTACAACGGGTCGCGCAGGAGCTTGGTTGTCGCTCGCGCGCGACATATCTTACTGTAGCCTCCAAACCACTAAGTCCCTACAAGTCCCGTGTGGAATGATATGCGAGGGGCCTTGTCTCGCAGCCCCCATATGGATAAGCATGGGTAATGGATGTGTAGTACTGGAGCACCACCAGATGTGCTGGATGACTACCACGTGTAAGCTGACTCACGTGGATAGAACACACCATCTACATTAACCCCCTTTTGCGCGTGGAGACACTTATCTGATAGACTTCAATGCGCAAAAACTAACGCGCGCATTGTAGCTACGCACCAATTCAAATGTCCAAGAAATCAGCCCCCGTGCGTGTCATTATGACCTAGAATCCCTAGAGTCGTGCCTTCTGTTCCTATAGGATTTTTAGCCGTGACATCAGCATAGGCCAGTGATTGCGCGATTCGGCGGTGACTGTTGCGATTCGACCACTGAAAGGACGCGAATCTTCCGTCGATTTGAATAGATACTCCTCATCCTCCATTGTTGCAAGACACTAATTCTCTATAGAGTGAATGTTTTCTGAGAATCTCCGAGAGAAAATCCAGATAATCAATTACCAATTCTTCTTGGCAAATCGACTCCTTCATATTGCTTCAAAAACGCAAGGTTGGCTCACTCAATTTTGGATTAATGCTTCTCGTATGAGTATCTCTCTCTTGAAATGTATTTATCCGTTGAATCAGAAACCCAGGAACATTCGAGGACCCACCATTTCTTGTGATTGTGGAAGAAGGTTCTTAAACCCTAAAAGATTGAAACTTTGACACAATAGTTTTCTGGAATTCTGAACCGAGAACTTGTAATTTCACAAAATTGAATCTGATGTGGGTCAACCTTAAAACCCAGAAACTTGGAACTCCTTGAACCTGAATTAGACAGTTCTTCGAACATCCAGACATGCCACATCTGCTTGAAATTTATTCTTAAACTTCTTCTTGGATCAAAACTGAAAGTGGATATATTTCTCCCCCCCTTTTTCTTGCTTTTTTGTAGAAATGGACAGAACAAAGGCAACCAAATCTGTGAAGGAGGCTGAGGAGATTCCTGATCTTCCCAAAACTTTGTGGAAGAAATATGCTTATCTGGGTGGTGAAGACTACTACCACGCTAGTGTTAAGTTGAAGAAGCTGCCCGAGCCTGTTTCTGAGGGCCTTTTATTGCTAACCCCTTCGCCTAGTTGAGCATAGTTAGATTTAATTAATGCCAAGGATGTGGTGAGATTGGGTCTTGAAAATGGGTTCTATCCCCATACTGAAATCTCAACCCAAGCTTTCGTGAACAAGCTGGATTTAATGGATGAGTGGACTGACCATATATTGACCTATCATGCTGTCAATCTGACCCAAGATGGGGATTATTACGCCATCAGGGCTACGAAGGGTGCTGCTGTGAAAATGAATCAGACCATGCTTCTGAATCTCTTTTCCAGGTACTCGCCCATCACCCATACCTTCCATTTTGCTGAGTTTGAGCCATCCCCCACATTGGAGGACGTGCATATGCTGTATGATCTTCCTCCCATGGGCGAGGTCGATCCCTTGGCTGCACTAGAGACTGATGAAAAGCTCACTCTATATGATCATATGGTGGAATGCATAACAGAAGTCAAGAAGATTTCTACTCGTAGGACATCTGCGACAACCCTTCCAAAATTCCAATTAGTTGATACCTCTGCGAAGAACACTTGGGGCAAGTGGGTGCAATACTTCTTCCGTGACTACGCGAATAGCAAGCTCACTAAAGAGATACTGAAGAAGGATCCCAAGGCGAAGGACTACGTCACGGTACTTGATCGATGGTCATCCTCATAATGAGGTATGTTATCAAGTTCTGCCTATTGCTGTCAAGCTATCCTTTCGCCAAAACGTCGCACTCGGGCCTCTGGTGTTGGGAACCCACTACCATCGACTGGACCAGCTTGTGGTTGCTGTAGAAGAGTCGCGCGGGCAACTTGATGTGCTGGATTTTGTCAACATTTCCTTCCTTACCATGTGGGTGTTTGAAAGATGGCTTTCCTATGCTCCTACCCCTTCAAAATCCAGATCATGGAATGTTCCTGGTGCTCAGTGCGCGCTTCGGTGTGGAAGGGCTTCACGGTGGTATAAGACGAAGGAGCCTAAGTGTGTATGGAGTTTGATCTGCGATTATCGATCCAAATTTGTTGCGAGACCTTATGCCACTCGCATTCAAGAGGTGCGATTCTACGCGCATATGTACCCATCTGAAGGTGGCCCTATCTCTAAGGATGGCATCATCAAAGGGCCTAGCTATTTTAGGGAATTCGTCTGCTGGTTTTTGAGAGGCTCATTGCCTGCTCTTGCTGATCATATTACTGAGATATCGCCCAATTATGAGCGTATCACAGTCGATGTTGATCCCACTCGCGTTTGCCCCAACTGGGCTATGACATAGTGGCACCTTCCCTCTGGCTTAATTAAGTGAAAAGAGTGTTGGGAATTGTATTCAGAAAGCCATATTTATGGTTGAATTAATAATTCTTAATAGATAACTGTTTGCATCTTAATTTAGCAAGCACGTGAGTATGCAAACGCTATTTATTATTTGCCATATAAATATGCATTATAAAGTCTAATGTTCCATACCTAATACAATTGGACATGCAGACGAGTTCGGGCATGTGCGAGATTGATTGTTAGTTATTTATGGAATATAAGTAAGGGTTCACAGTCTAGATGATTTTGGACAATCCATCGGAACGACTGTAGTGTAACATTATACTGACACATCTCGGTCAAGGAAACGGTATAGTTTCAACTTGTTACACTAGCATACTTTGTGTATGTTGAATAGGACCTCCATATGAAATATAATTATCTCAGACTGACCGAAGTGAGATAAAAAATATTTCATTGTTATTGGTAATATTGGAAACCCTTAATCTATGATTTTTTATGTGGACACAAATCTTGATTAATCATTATTTTGATATATTGAGTGAGACTCAAATGCGAGTCAACAATCCTGGTATATTGGATAATGATTGTTATGATTTGGTGAAAGCTAAACGAATCATGGAATCCACGTCTCGTACGAGAATGATGTACCCTCCTGGGAGCTCACTAGGTTTTGTTATGTCAAGTCTGGCCAGCTGGTTATTTGTAACCAGACATAACAAATAGGGTTGAGCGGTATAGATTAGGGAATACATAAGATGTTGATGAGATCGAAATTGTCAGTAAGAGTAGATCAGCATTAACGGGTATCTGTAATCTTAACGTGGGGAGTTGTCTGATATTAATAACAGGAGCTCATACATAATGATGAGAATAAATGTCGGAGTGCAATTATAGTTTTATGGTGGAGTAAACTATAATTAATAATTAGTTTTGAATTTAATTCGGGTTGAATTATGAGTTCAAATATATTATTGGGAGCCGATTCATTTATTTTCTCCTGAGGTCCCCGACGTAGTCCAACATAAGCGTGATCATGTGACTCACAAGTGTTTTTGAGTCTCAAGTGTGTGGAATGTAAATTGAGATTATGTTTGGTATTTTATAGTTGATGGAAATTACTACAAACCATATGATTAGGACTTAATTGCAAGCTACACTAAAGTTTGTAGGGAGGGACTTGCTATGTAAAGTTTTCCTACAATGGACTTGTGTGCAATTATGGGTATTCCTAATATTAGGGTTAGTAATATGTCTCTATAAATAGTACACCATAGTTCTTAAGTGATGATGATTTATTCATACATCTTTCCACACAAGAGAGAAAAACCCAGCTGTGCATCCATGAGCTTTTCATGTTCGAATCACCATTGAACTTGAATCGGAGCTTGGATCATACGTCGGAAGGCTTCCGGACATACCAGATTCTGTTTTGGGTGTTTAGGCCTAGATAACGATCTCGGATCACTTTTGATAAAACACAAAAGTTGTAGATCTCGAAAAAACTAAGAGACAGGAAGAAACGGCAGGTCGATCGGAGTTGTAGAACTCCAGATATCGCTGGTCAAAGTTTCTGGTCCGCAGTTGATTTTCAGCAGGATCTGAATTTGGTTTTTGGAGCTTAACCGGAGCTACAGATGTCGGATGAAGACGAGCCATATATGAAAATCGTGTATCTCGACGAGACGGACGCAATGGCATAGGTCCCGGTGTCAGATTCAGAACAGAGCTTCGAAAGTGGCTGGTCAAAGTCTCGGGATTCGTGTCGTCCCAGTCCAGATGGACTGTGGTAAGTTTGTTCCGCAAGCTAACTTACCACATTAATTTTTTTTGAATGCCTATGATTAATTCTCTGCATAAATCACGTGGTCCGGGACAAATCTCATCGAATTGTCCCTTCAAAGAGGTTGCTACAAACGACTACTGACACCCAAGTGTAAGTGAAGAGTTGTCTGCCTTTCGATTAGCCTTCAGGGAAGCGCGAGGGTCGCCCCAAAAAAAGTTGGATCTCTTTCTGGAACACCCAGCAAGCGAGGTTTGCCAAATCCGCTTCTCCGCGCATCAGCAGGGCTCCCTCTATTAGAAGGAATTCCTTCCCGTTTCGTCAAATCTGTACTTTGACGACTCTACTTATGGGTTTTATTCCTTGTTGGACAAAGAAAATCACCTTTGTGCCGACGTGATCCTTTCTGTGAAGGTAGCTGCTGTTAAGGACGGACTCCAGAGCATGATTGAGTACAGTGAATCTTTCGCTAAGGTAAATAACACTTCTTTGTCTTTCCTAAAATACATATGTTTTTGAAGTGCGACGTCTTACATAAACTTCCCCTTTTCAGTGCTGCTTGAGGAGATTCGCATCTGGAGACCATTGTACTGCACTGGTTGATGCTATCCTTCATGATAAGAGAAGTAAGAAGTTCATCTCTTTCACTTTGAAGATGGATCCCAAAGTGGAGACCTTGCTGCGCCAAGAAATGGATGTATTCGCCCGTTCTTTGATAAGCGAAAGTGATGAAGTGGACACAGAGGTTGCTCCAAGGGATAAAAGGTAAAAACAAAATTCGATTGTGATTTCTTCGCCGCCCAGGGAAGCTCCGGCTTCGCCGCCCTGGGAGGCTCCTGCTCCCAAAGGCAAAGGCAAAGGTCGTCTGTGTAGCAAGCCCCGAAAGGAACTGGTAGTTGAATATTTTATCCCATATGATCAGGAGGACGAAGATAGAGAAGAGACAAAAGAAAGAGAAGAAGAAAGAGAAGAAAAAGCAAGGCAAGAAAGTTCTGAAGGTAACTGAATGAACATAATTTTATTCTTTGAATCGAAATTTTCAACAATAATGTTGTTACAAAAAATTCGCTCTTAGCAGATGATGATGCTGAGACTATCAGTGACCTTTTGGCCAAGGAACGTAGACGGACAACGGGCTCTCGCCCAGATGCGTCGAGTGAACCAATAGATGCGGCCATAATCGAGGAGTCCAAGAGGATGACTGCTAAGGAAGAAGAGAGAAAAAGGAAACGCGAGGAAGATAATGTAGAAGCTGTTAAAAGGAGAAGTTTGGAAGAGCAAAATGCTAGCAACATGAGTGTGGCTGCTCTAGAGCAAGCGCAACAAGACTTCGAGGAAATCGATGGTGGCGAAGAAGGTACGATTTTTAACCTTTCTGTAACTTACCAAGAGGTAATATTTGGTGCCCTAAAGCACGGTGTATCTAAACATGACATTCTCTGATGGTTAGTGGGCAAGTGTGGCGAACCCTCAGGCAAGCATTTGAACAAAGTTTGCAAGTACAGTTAACAAGTCATTCTGTATTGTAACAAGTTTTCACATAACGTCAGGTCATGCACACCTTAAGGATGTGATAGATGAGGGAACATCTGTAGGATATGGTGTCGCATCTATATCATATGGTGTTGAAGCTGCAATCCCACATGAGTGTGGAGGTGCTCGCTTTTGATCTAAACATATAACATAGCATAATAAATAGTTCACAACTCAAATTACCTCAATGACTTATCCAAATTCGTCATGAAGGTGTTGCTGCTTTGAATGAGCCTGCTGCTGGTTTAAGTGAGTCTGCTGGTGCGCGAGACATAATTGTTGATGCTCCTGCTACGAGCTTGACCACTGGTGAGGAAGGTTTTGGTATTCCTGCTACTGATTCAGCCACCAATGAGCTTGGCCTCATAATTCCTCAGACATTTGAAGGATCAAGTGATCTGGATCCTTATGACCCCCTGTTGTGCAAGGTTTAGCTCATATCTCCTCCCAAAACTTATGCTAACATGCCTGGCTTCTTAAGAAGTGCCATTGTTCCTGCTGCTGAGGTAATCACTCCGAGTAGCTCTGAGGACGTTATGGTGCTTGAGCAAAGAAGTCAATCTCCCCTGGCTCGTGTTCCAGAGCGAAGTTCATACACATAGAAGCCTGTTATGGCTACAGATGATGCAGGGGAGCCCTTGGAAGATGCATCTGATGTATCTGAAAATGGCCTTGACACCGAGATGCGAGAGGGAGGCATTGAAGATGTAGGTGCGACTGAGGATGGCATGGGCGAATAGATGGAAACATAGGGTGCTGGAGCTGAAGTGCACACAAACGAACCAACCTCTGAGAATGTTGACGCCCCAACAGTAGCTCCTGAGCCAAGGGAATCTCTTGAATATGAACAAGTCCCTAGACAAACAGAAAATGATCAAGACGTTCTTCAGTCATCGCATGTGAATATGGATGCCCCTATGGAAACTCCTGAGACGAGTAGACCTTCTGAAGAAGCTGTAATGGCTGATAAAGTGGTGCTCTTCCAACTGTCAATCCTGCTGCTGAAGTTAGTGGTGTTAATACTCCACCAATTTCTTCCAACCCCATTGTTTCAATCGCTGTTTCAAGCCCCCCTCAGCAAAACCCTGCCATCCCTTCTGTTGAGATGGACTTCTCTCAAGTACCTGATGCATGGAGCTTGTGGGGTTCACAGGCTACAGCGGCCATTCCAGGTGTTGATACTCACATCATCCTAGCTGACTACGACGAGCGTGAAGATTTAGCTGATAGTCAAGCAATGCAGCAAGGAAATGATTCAACATCCCTGTCTGTGCGCATTCCCACATTGCGCCAAATCATTGAGGGAACAGGTATGTCATACTACGATCATACCTCATACTTGTTATATTTCTTTGATAATGTTCGCACACTTAAGCTTGTCGTTTTTATAGGCATGAGGCAATCTGACTTGGACTGGCTTATGAAGACGCGTCTCTCGCATCCAAAGTCATTTGCAAGGGCTTTGGAGTTAGGCCCCTTAGATAGGAGAATTTATCTGATAGAAGCCATCCACCTTTTGGAGCAGATAGCTGTAACAACTCCGGTTACTATTTCTCCTCAGAATGTGCGATATTTCTTTGAGACATGCCAAAGGCTCCAAATTAATGCCCAGGGCAAGTTGGACTTTGGTTTCCTTATTCAGAGGCTCAACCAAATCCTTAATTCTTTCATGCTAAAATATGGCCATCGCAACCTTGCCATCGAAACCAAGAAGTTGGAAGAGCAGAAGAAAAGGGCCGAGGATGCTGCCAAACTCTTCTACGAGATGAAAGCTAGTGTTGATAAGCTGAAGCAGGACATTGCCAAGGCAGAAAAGGCTTCGATCTTTTTATCACCAGAAGATCCTTTGGACAAGGATTTGTTTTAGTAGCTGTGTACTCGCGCACTGTATTGTTTTTTGTTTTTCTTCAAACACTTGAACAATGTTGGCTTTTGGTTTTTGCAATGAATGATCTCATTTCGCGTTTTAATATTTATTGCCCAATATGAATAAAGCTTTTTCCGTTGCTTTCGCTACTTATCTAAACAGATAGGCTTATGTGCAGTTGTTATTATCACTGCCTAAACAGATAGGTTATGAATCACGTAGGATCATGTTTTTGAGATTGCTTCTATCTAGGAAGATAGGCTTTGGATCGCATAGGATCATATTTTGTTGTTGCTGCTATCTAGGCAGATAGGATTTGGATCGCATATGATCATGTTTTTGTTATCGCTGCTATCTAGGCAGATAGTCTTTGGATCACATAGGATCATATTTTTGATATTGTTGCTATCTAGGCAGATAGGCTTAGTAATATGAGCAATTAAATAAAAAAAGCAACAAGGCAAATATTTGATAAAATTCTCTCATATGAGAGAGTTATTATCATTAAGAAGGCATCCTCATATAGGAGGAGCATAAAAACTGATTCCTCATATGGGAGGAAGTAATGCAGAATACATAAGAGCTGGCAAGCAATGAAACATGTAAGTTCAAAAGCAATAAATAAAGCTAGGGATAGTACTTCTTAATCCATCGCATGTTGATTGGACTTGGAGATGTTGCGGTCCCATGAAGCCTTTGAATGGTGCACTAGCCACTATCGAAAACCTCTTTGACTTCAAATGGTCCTTCCCAGTTAGAAGCAAACTTAGGATGAGCTGCTTCTCGCATACAATGGTCCGAAGCTCGTAAGACTAGGTCTCCAACTACAAAGTCCCGGTGTTGGACAGTTCTGTTGTAGGCGCGAGCGATCCTTTCCTTGTACCCCGTGTTAGCTCTCTTTGCCTCTTCACGTCTTTCTTCCAGCAAGATAAGATCGTGGTCACGTTTATTCTCGTACAAAGCATGAAAGGCTATCCTTGAAGAATTAACTTTGATTTCAGTTGGGACAACAACCTCGGCCCCATAGCATAGAAGCAAAGGGGAGAATCCTGTGGGAGTCCTCGGCAATGTGAGATATGCCCATAGAGTCAAATTTAGGGAATTTTCCCAGTTCTTGTGATCATCTGCCACCATTTTACTTAGGATCCTCAACAATCTCTTGTTCGTTGCATCTGTTTGTCCATTCCCATTTAGATAATTGGGGTTGGAGCACACCTGTCTTATGTTGTACTCTGCTAGCTTTGCAGCCACTTGTCGATTTATAAAAAGGAGTCCCGTTGTCAGAGAGAATGGAATTGGGAATCCCAAAGCGATATATAATATTCTCTTGAATAAAATTAACAACCGCCAGTGGGTTTGCTGTCTTGAGTGGCACCGCTTCCACCCACTTGGTGAATTGCTCAGTTGCGGTCAGGATGAATTGATTCCCATGCGAGGCCGGTCGAATAGGGCCAATGAAATCCAAGGGCCACGTGTGAATGGCCAAGGTGTTCCCAATGTATGCAAGTCTACAGCAGGAGCGTGTACAAGGTTGCCTTTGAACTGACATTCTTGACACCGTTTGACCTTGGTGCGACAGTCTGCTTCCATTGTAGGCAAGAAGTAACCAACAGTGAGGAGTTGTCTGTATAACTTCGCGCCTCCTTGGTGCTCCCTATGCATCCATTACAACCTGCACCACCTCTGCCTCTAAACCACTTGAAACTCTCCCACAATAGGCAACACCACTGCCACCTCTTAGCACCAAACAGCAACAAGCCCCTCCATCATTTACCACCACTACCTCCTACTTCACAACCATCTATAATTCAATCCATTACAACCTACTACCCTTCCTCCACCTGCACCCCAGTTGCAAACCAAAAGCAGAGAAAGCGCTGAAAAAGAAGAATAAGAGAAGATAAGCCGATAAGCAGTGCAAAACAGAGAACAAAGAGAAGAAGAAAGTCTCCAAGTGATCGCACGACCTCATTACCTGGTCGTGCGATCAGAGAAAAGACTTGGCCGAGTTTTGGAGAAATAAAAGAGAGTAAACTCTGTTGGAATAGATGCCCTAGAGGCAATCTAGTTTAGTATGAATTTATTTGTGGCTAGAAATTCATTTATTATTTATTGGATATTTAATATAATGAAGTCCTTGGATTTACAATTGTGTTGTTTATCTTAAATATCCCTAGTCAAGTATAATGATTAATGGGACAATCATCTATAGACTAGTATGGGGTTGGATTGATATGGAGATATCACGATCCAACACATAGGTGTGCATTATGGAATGTTGCACTGGATTGACCCATCTCCGAGAAGGCTACATACACGTTATGTTGAGTCACAAGCGCTTCTCGCGGTGCAATGGTATTGTCATCCTTAGACTTGAAGTCACTAGATATTCTAGTTGTGGATTATTGTGATGTTGGTAGCGTTAAACGCTACACCGTAACTGGGTAGTTATAAAGGCACGTACTGGATACAATAAGAAGCGAGCTTAGAGATCGTAGTGGACGTAGATAGAATTTGTCCCTCCCACATAACGGGAGCAAATATCCTAGGCCACTCGAGGGATAGTGCTTATAGAATGTCTGGCCAGACTCAAATAAATCAATATGGGATATTGATGTTATTTGCACGAATAAGGCTATTCCCATGGATCGAGAAACTATGGATTGGATATACGAGTGTGACTTGTATGTCTCGTGTCCAATCCGTATATAGAGACAAAGGGATGAGACAATTACTTGTACAAATGTTGTCAAGATGACTACTCTATTAGTTGGCTAGAATGGATGTTTTGCTAGAAACCGCTCCATATTAGCAAATAGTTGCTACCAACTAGATAGAACCTATGGGGTCACACGCTATATAGAGTTGAACTAGATTTGAGAATTAATTAATTGGATTAATTAATTAGAATGATCACTTTTCAAAACCTTGCAAACTTAGTAGGGACTAATTTGTAAGGAAGGGACTAAATTGAATTCTAGTAGGACTAGAATAAGTCCTTTAGGTAGTTGGCAAGGAGTTGTTGGACTATATAAAGGACCTTCCTTCCTTCCTTCCCATATAACTTATGCTCATAATTGAACATAACAAGAGTGGGAGAGAACAAAAGAAGGAGAGAGAGCAACAAGCTAGGAGCTCGCCGCCCCTAGCTTGCCGCCCGTCCCGTCGGCCACAAGGAGGCCGAGAGCCCTCCTTTTGGGTCTCGTTTTGCGTGATTTTTCTTCCTCTTCCTCTTCCGGGCTAGCACCAAGGACTTGGGAGATTCTAGGATCAACTCTAGGCGTGGATCAACCATAGAGAACGTGACACAATTCGCGTTTGAAGTCATCAAAGGAGAACCCTAAGGTGTGTTATTGATTTCTTACCCTTACCATCGTTATGTCTCTTGACTTGTGATCCTTGGAGGGTTTCGCATGGTTTTATGATTTTTTGTGTTTCCGTTGCGCATCCATGAATCAAAACCCTACAGTGGTATCAGAGCCACAGGTCGTAGAGCATAAACGTGGTTTATGTGTTACGTTTTAGTTGTTTTACACCTTAATTTGATTGTATATCGCGTAAAACAAGACAAATCAAGCATGGGATGCAATTTGTCAATAATTAATCATAACAAGATCTAATTTTTGCATTGGATGCATCAATTGGTGAGTTTGAGAAATTTTAGGATCTTGGATCTAGGGTTTGGGCATCCTTGGGGAAGAAGGAGTTCTCCCAAAACAAGGAAACAACAAAACTTGGGCACCAAGCAAGGGAGTTGTTTTGGAAACAACTCCCATAAGGAGGTTCGGCCCCCTAGGGGACCGCCACCCTTTTCTTGCCGCCCAAGCTTGGCCGCCCTAGGGGCCGGGCGGCCCTAACCCGCGGCCTAGGCTTGTGGGTTTTGGGCCGGGCCGACCCTAGGGCCTTATGGATCATCTTATTGGGCCCGGGCAATTTGATTGTTGGGCCCATGAACCGTGTTAACCCTAGAAATCCTAAAATCAATTAAAATTGACCAAGCGCGTTAAAATTGGATTTTAACTGTTTATGTGCAAATCGCATGGAGATTGGATATGGCCTTAGGATGTGGTTTGATGTGGATGTTTAATTTTGTGGTTTGGTTTTACGGCCTGCGAGCTGATCAATTAATTGTAATAATTAATTAGGGTTTTATGGCCTGCGTGCCATTTTTTTTTCTCAACTTGTGAGATTTATTTTATTTAGTATAGAAGTTAGCTAGTGCTAGATAAAGTAGATTGTTAGCCAAGATTGAAGAAAAGGAGCCCAAAGCCAAAGAAGCCACGAAAGATGGAGCATGGAGCATGGAGCATTCCACATGACTATGAAGGATGGAACAAAAGATCAAGACGCATGGAGATGTGTTTGTTTTTAGGGTTCATAGATAATTCCATTGGCTTGGAATTATCTTAGTCTAGAAAAGGCCATATCCACATCACGTTTAAATTCTTTTTTGTGGTTGTTTATTTTAATGTCTTATTATTGTGTGGTTGGTGTATGGATGATGCATGCAATTAGGATAATAAGATAATTAGACAACCCGGATCTATTATTTGGAGTTGTGCCCAAACTCAAATAGATAGATTAGTTGATATTGATCAACAAAATAATTAAAATTGAATTTAAAATCCATCAAAATTCAAATATTGTTTTCTTGCCTTCTCGTTATTTAAACACTCATTATCATCATTATTTATCAAGTTCGTGCGTGCCAAAGCATGGCGACTTGGTTCATAATGATGGAATGCGATGGCACGTAACAATGTGCAATTGTTTAGATAAGAGGTTGAACACAACTAGGCTATTAATTTGATTAAGAAACCTAGAGGCAATCAATTGGGATTATCCATATGGATGGATAAATAAGGAGTTATTTGCCCAATTGAACCAAGAGTTGCATATGGGATGCAATTGGAATTGTTCCTACCTAAAGTAGTCAAATTATGGGTGACTTGCCAAAGCAAGCTCATAAGGAGGTGAAACATGGATCTTGGCCCACTAGAAAATATAAGGATATTTTCCGCATTAATATCTTGAGGGTTATTAATCCGTAGTAAAATAGTGGGAGCTATATTTGATAAACTAGCCATTATTGAATATAGTAAAAAATTCACAAATACTAAAACTTGCGTATGTTCCTTTTTGTAGAATTCCAAATGGCAAACAACTCATCAAGTTCACAACATTCCCTACGATCTGTCCTTGAGAAGGACAAGCTCTCTGGAACCAACTTTCTTGATTGGTACAGAAACTTGAGAATTGTTCTCAAGCAAGAGAAGAAACTGAACGCAATAGAGGAGCATGTTCCAGAAGGTCCAGAGAACCAAACACCTGCTGCCCTATGACGCTAATGATGCGGCCTGCCTTATGCTATGCACCATGACTTCTGAGCTTCAGAAGCAACACGAAAACATGAATGCTGTCGATATGATCGAGCATCTGAAGTAGCTCTTCCAAGAGCAGGCAAGGGTAGAGAGGTATGAGGTCTCTAAGGCACTGTTCAAGTGTCATCTGGCAGAAGGGAACCCGGTGGGACCCCATGTACTCCGTATGATCGGGTACTTGGAGAATCTCGCCCGACTAGGGTTCCCGGTCGGCCAAGAGTTGGCAACCGATCTCGTGTTGCAATCGTTGCCCGAGAGTTATGGACAGTTCATTATGAACTATAACATGAACGAGACCGTGAAACCACTGCCAGATTTACTCAATATGTTGAGGACGGCTGAACAGAGCATCAACAAGGGTAAGGGCAAGGCCATTATGATGGTACAGAAAGGAAAGGGCAAAAGGTTTGCCTCTTCCTCCAAGGGAAAAGGCAAGTCAGTTGCCAAGTCCAAGGAACCTGCCCTTAAGCCTGTTGGTGGCATTGCCAAAGGTGTGACTAAAGGTGAGTGTCACTACTGCAGTCAGCCTGGACACTGGAGGAGGAACTGCCCAAAATTTCTGGAGGACAAGAGGCTTGGAATAGTGATTCCACCACCACCAGGTATTTTTGTTGTAGATGTCAATTTAACTGTCTCTACATCATGGGTATTAGATACTGGATGTGGATCTCATATTTGTCGAAATATGCAAGATCTAAAGAGAAGTAGAAGATTGGATAAAGGAGAGGTAGATCTGCGCGTTGGGAATGGAGCAAAGGTTACTGCGTTGGCCATAGGCGTGTGCGAGCTATCTCTGCCTTCAGGATTAGTTTTAGAATTAAATAATTGCTATTTTGTGCCTGCTATGAGCAGAAACATTATTTCTATTTCTTGTTTGGACAAGGATGGTTTTATTATTTCAATAAAGAACAATTGTTGTTCCTTTTATTTAAATAATATTCACTATTTTAGTGCGCAATTATTTAATGGACTTTATGTCCTTGATCTAAGCAATCCTGTCTACAACATAAATACCAAGCGGATTAGAATAAATGATTTAAATCCTGCTTATTTATGGCACTGTCGTTTAGGCCATATAAATGAGAAACGTGTATCTAGACTCCATAAGGATGGATTACTAGACTCATTTGATTTTGAATCATATGAGACATGTGATGCTTGTTTATTGGGAAAAATGACTAAGTCCCCTTTCAATAAGAAAGGTGAGAGGACTAGTGAGCAATTGGCCCTCATACATACCAATGTGTGTGGGCCATTTGCCACGACTGCCAGGGGTGGTTATGTCTACTTCATCACATTTACTGATGATTACAGTAGATATGGATTTGTGTACCTCATGAGGGCAAAATCCGAGTCCTTTGAAGTGTTCAAAGAATTCAAGAATGAAGTAGAAAAGAAACTTGGCAAAAGTATCAAGGCTCTACGATCGGATCGTGGAGGAGAATACTTGAGCCAAGAGTTTGACGACTATCTTAGAGAGTGTGGGATCGTGTCCCAACTCACTCCACCCGGAATGCCACAATGGAATGCCGTGTCCGAGAGGAGGAATCGAACCCTATTGGATATGGTTCGATCTATGATGTGTCAAACCGATCTACCATTATCATTTTGGGGCTACGCTCTATTAAGTGCAGCTTTCACCATTAACCGTGTTCCATCTAAATCAGTCATGAAGACACCATATGAGATGTGGAGTGGGAGGCGTCCCACACTGTCGTTCATGAGGATTTGGGGCTGCGATGTCTATGTAAAACGTTTACAGTCAGACAAGATAGGGCCTAAATTGGATAAGTGTAAATTTGTGGGGTACCCTAAGGAAACTAAGGGATACTACTTCTACAATCCAACCGAGAACAAAGTGTTTGTTGCTCGGACCGGCGTGTTTTTAGAAAGAGAGTTTGTCTCTAAAGAAGCAAGTGGGAGGAATGTAGAACTTGAAGAGGTTCAAGAACCACAAATCACTGAGCCGATTATGGAACATGAACAGGAACCACAAGTAGTTGTGGAGCAACCTGTTCAGGTAACACAAGAGCTTCGTAGATCTAGTAGAGTGCGCCAGGAACTCGAGAGGTATGGACTTCTCGTGACTGATTCCGGTGACACGATGCTCATAGATGATGAGCCTACTACCTATGAGGAGGCCATGAATGGCCCAGACTCTCAGAAGTGGCTAGAAGCCATGAGATCCGAGATGGAATCCATGTATACCAACAGAGTATGGACTTTGGTGGAACCACCCGATGGGGCGCGGCCCATAGGGTGCAAGTTGGTCTTCAAGAAGAAGATCGACATGGATGGTAATGTGATTACCTATAAGGGCCGATTGGTGGCTAAAGGATTCAGACAGATTCATGGTATTGACTATGATGAAACCTTTTCACCAGTCGCTATGACCAAATCCATCCGAATCCTACTTGCAATTGCAGCATACCATGACTATGAGATTTGGCAGATGGATGTCAAAACAGCATTCCTTTATGGGAATCTACTCGAGGATGTGTATATGATACAGCCGGAGGGTTTTGAGGATCCAAAGCAAGCCAACAAAGTCTGTAAACTGCAACGATCCATTTATGGATTGAAGCAAGCTTCTAGGAGTTGGAATCGACATTTCGATGAAGTGGTCAAAGAGTTTGGCTTCATCAGAAACGAAGATGAGTCTTGTGTCTACAAGAAGGTTAGTGGGAGCTCTGTAGCTTTTCTGGTCTTGTATGTGGATGACATACTACTCATTGGAAACGACGTTCCCATGCTGCAATCTGTTAAAGATTGGCTAGGAAAGTGTTTCTCAATGAAGGACTTAGGGGAAGCAGCCTATATACTCGGTATAAAGATCTATAGAGATAGATCTAAGAGGTTGCTAGGCCTAAGTCAAAGTACATATATTGACAAGGTGTTGAAACGGTTCAACATGCAAGATTCCAAGAAGGGATTCTTGCCCATGTCACATGGAATCACTCTTTCGAAGAGTGGTTGTCCTTCCAATGAGATTGAGAAGGAACGAATGAGTAGAATTCCCTATGCCTCGGCCATAGGATCTATCATGTACGCCATGTTATGTACTAGACCAGATGTGTCATATGCCTTGAGTATGACTAGCAGATACCAATCCAATCCTGGTGATAGTCACTGGATTGCAGTCAAGAACATCCTAAAGTACTTGAGAAGAACTAAGGATGCCTTCTTGATATTTGGCGGTGAGGAGGAGTTGCGTGTAAGGGGTTACACTGATGCAAGCTTCCAAACCGACATAGATGACTTTAAATCACAGTCGGGATATGTGTTTTGCCTGAATGGAGCAACGGTGAGCTGGAAGAGTTCCAAGCAAGAGACGGTAGCTGATTCTACAACAGAGGCTGAGTACATTGCTGCAAATGGCGCAGCAAAGGAAGCTGTTTGGATCAGAAAGTTTGTTTCTGAACTTGGTGTGGTCCCTAGCATTGCGGATCCAGTTGAGTTGTACTGTGACAACACTGGGGCGATCGCGCAATCAAAGGAACCAAGATCGCATCAGAAGTCCAAGAACGTGCTCAGGAAGTTTCATCTGATTCGAGATATTATCGATAGAGGAGAGGTTCGGATATGCAAGATTCCTACAGATGATAATCTGTCAGACCCGCTTACAAAGCCTCTCACGTAGTGGAACCATGAAGGGCACACTAGGAGTATGGGCATACGAGATGCGCCAGATTGGCTCTAGTGCAAGTGGGAGACTGTTGGAATAGATGCCCTAGAGGCAATCTAGTTTAGTATGAATTTATTTGTGGCTAGAAATTCATTTATTATTTATTGGATATTTAATATAATGAAGTCCTTGGATTTACAATTGTGTTGTTTATCTTAAATATCCCTAGTCAAGTATAATGATTAATGGGACAATCATCTATAGACTAGTATGGGGTTGGATTGATATGGAGATATCACGATCCAACACATAGGTGTGCATTATGGAATGTTGCACTGGATTGACCCATCTCCGAGAAGGCTACATACACGTTATGTTGAGTCACAAGCGCTTCTCGCGGTGCAATGGTATTGTCATCCTTAGACTTGAAGTCACTAGATATTCTAGTTGTGGATTATTGTGATCTTGGTAGCGTTAAACGCTACACCGTAACTGGGTAGTTATGAAGGCACGTACTGGATACAATAAGAATCGAGCTTAGATATCGTAGTGGACGTAGATAGAATTTGTCCCTCCCACATAACGGGAGCAAATATCCTAGGCCACTCGAGGGATAGTGCTTATAGAATGTCTGGCCAGACTCAAATAAATCAATATGGGATATTGATGTTATTTGCACGAATAAGGCTATTCCCATGGATCGAGAAACTATGGATTGGATATACGAGTGTGACTTGTATGTCTCGTGTCCAATCCGGATATAGAGACAAAGGGATGAGACAATTACTTGTACAAATGTTGTCAAGATGACTACTCTACTAGTTGGCTAGAATGGATGTTTTGCTAGAAACCGCTCCATATTATCAAATAGTTGCTACCAACTAGATAGAACCTATGGGGTCACACGCTATATAGAGTTGAACTAGATTTGGGAATTAATAAATTGGATTAATTAATTAGAAGGATCACTTCGCAAAACCTTGCAAACTTAGTAGGGACTAATTTGCAAGGAAGGGACTAAATTGAATTCTAGTAGGACTAGAATAAGTCCTTTAGGTAGTTGGCAAGGAGTTGTTGGACTATATAAAGGACCTTCCTTCCTTCCTTCCCATATAACTTATGCTCATAATTGAACATAACAAGAGTGGGGGAGAACAAAAGAAGGAAAGAGAGCAACAAGCTAGGAGCTCGCCGCCCCTAGCTCGCCGCCCGTCCCGTCGGCCACTAGGAGGCCGAGAGCCCTCCTTTTGGGTCTCGTTTTGCGTGATTTTTCTTCCTCTTCCTCTTCCGGGCTAGCACCAAGGACTTGGGAGATTCTATGATCAACTCTAGGCGTGGATCAACCATAGAGAACGTGACACAATTCGCGTTTGAAGTCATCAAAGGTGAACCCTAAGGTGTGTTATTGATTTCTTACCCTTACCATCGTTATGTCTCTTGACTTGTGATCCTTGGAGGGTTTTGCATGGTATTATGATTTTTTGTGTTTCCGTTGTGCATCCATGAATCAAAACCCTACAAACTCTCTGTTTGTGTGACCTGCTAGCCCGATCGTGCGATCAGAGCCTCATCCAAGACAGATCGCACGATCTGTGAGGCTGATCGCAAGATCTCCTGCAGGAAAAGTCACAGGAACAAAGAAAAAAAAGATGGTTGCTTTGTTTTATTAATATAATAGCCCTAGAGCATATTCAGTAATATGGGGGGAATTGTGCAATTAAGTGGACTTTGACTCCAAGTTGACAAAGAAGAAGGGGGATGATTCTTATTTTCATCACTCACGTATTGGAAGACACAAGGAGAAGAACGGAAGAAGGACAAAGAAAAAAGGATCACCATTGAATCCTAGGGTTTGAGCTCTTCTTCTTCTTTCAATCTTTTTTATGGAGAAACTTGTTAGTCTTGTTTGTTTGAAAAAGATTAGCTAAACTATTTTCTAGGCATCTCTATGATAGCCTAGGGTTTATGTAGACGGTTATTTTCAGGAATTTAGACTTTTGTTTCATGTGTTTGGATTTGATTCTACCAATTGAATGTTAGTTTCTTGAACTTGTTGACGATCATAGTCTATTGACACGATTAGGGTATCATTTGAGCTTCAACAAAACTAGGTTTTATATTATGAATTAATTTCTTGCTCAATGTTGATATTTATTCTTGTTACATGTTCTTGTTCTACGCTTAATCCTTAGTATGAATGGAGTAGCTGCCATGACGTACTAGCTAATTAAACGAGTGCACGAAAGTGACTTTGCCTAATTGTGATGAGAACTTGAACACAATCCCGATTCACCGAGACTGAGAGGAGACGTGTTAGGATTGGCCTTGTGTGGGTAGATTCGATAGAATTATTCAGTTGTTCCGTGAACGCTGGACCGACATGACCCGTTATCGTATCCGCATATGACCTGCTAGAACGGACCGGTAGATAACATGAGACCGACATGAGATTGTAGTCTACCGAGATGTAAACTGACATGAGACCGATATGATATTGTCATTGCCTATCACCCGACTGAACTAGATTAGGATTAACGTGTAACATAGTTGAACCATAAATCGTCTACAACCCTACGTTATCTAGAGATTGATTAGTTTCTCTATATTGTTTCTTATACATAAAATACAAGATTATTAGTTTAGTTGTTATTCAATTCAGTTGCTTGTTTGGGTGCGACAACCTCTTTAATCAACAAATTCTCCTTCCTGGTTCGACACTCTAAACTAACCGACTAACTAAATAATCTCAAGTCTGTCCTCGTGGGATCGATAACTCGTGGTTGACATACCACCCCTATATTACTTGACCGTGCACTTGCGCATACGCGTTAAGAAATCGCGTCATGTCGCCAAATGATTTGAGGTTTTCAAACCCTCTTGGCCGTGATTGCATTTGAATGAAAATTGTCCCAATGACGGGAGACACAACTCCCTGTAATATGACCTGACTTTAGTTTTCCCTAGAAGTTCAAATTGGATTGAATCCAAATTCCCCGTGTGAACGGAGGCACATCAGATTGTTCACCGTATCTAGTCCTAGAGAAGATTTTGATTCTTTTGTTTTTCATTCTCTTCTAATTTTTCAACCGTGCATTTAAAGAAACTAAGTTTGGGATTTTTCGGTTAGCTCTTGAAACCGCCTTAAGGGATGGTGGTGTACACTCCATAACTTCACTTAGGCTAGAGCAACGTACCACATGAAAAAACTCTACACGAAGGTCTACCCCAGATTTCAAGAGGCCACAAGTTTCCACTCGAAAACAGACTATTGGAGTTCTTAGGACTAAATCCGCCTAGCACAATAAAGGAACATAAATGTATGCCCTCATCTACTTTCCACATTCTCTGAATACCCAGGACATCCTTTCGTGAACAGGTGCGCAAGATAATAAGAATTAGAGTTATCCTACTACGGTGCTTCCTATTCTCAGAGACACTGTCACTGAACTCTCTTTGGTTTCAAGCTTCATTGATTGCCCATATTATCAATAGTTTCAATTTTTATGATTTTTTCAATTATTCATTTTTTTTCTAACTCTGTATACATTGTCCAACTCGATTTACCACACAACTTGGGTAGGGGTACTCAATAAAGTAAAAGTGCAAACAATGCAGAAGTTAACAATCTACACCATACAACAATATAATAAAAACACGACACTACTAAACAATACTCACAATACGAACATAAACTATGTGTAACAAGGCTATGCAAACATATACATGGCTAGCAAAGGTAGACATAACGCCCGCCCCCGCCCCCACACTTGAGATAATCATTTTCATTAATGTATTTATAGAAAATCCCAAAGGACATGATCCCCTAGTGCAAGGATTGATGCGTAAAAATTACAAGTGTTTCAGGGCATTTTGCACGAAATCATTTTGATATTGCAAAACAGCGGGCATGTTTGATTTCATACGAAACTGTGGTGAATTTTTTTTCGAAGTGTCAAGGCATTTCGTACGAAATGCCCTGACGAATTTACTCCATTTTTCTCTCTCTCTGAGTTGTGCAACCAGTAACCGGACTCCGAAGTGCATTCTACACCTCATGAAAGGGAATCCAACATCTTTACTTCCTCTTTCTGTGTTCCTACACACTCAATTCAGATGTCAGAACTCTCCCGATCATCTATCAAAATCAAGTATGGAGAACTAAGTACAAAAAAAAAAATAAAAAAACAAATATCCTACTCTACATTGGGTTGCCTCCCAAGCAGGGCTTGTAATTTAAGGTCTGAAGACAGTACAGTAGGAAAACCTACATGATCAATACTCTAGAAGGGGGGGGGGTTTAATAGAGTATGGTAACTTTTGAAACTTTTGCTAAAAGAGTGGTTTCAAAGAAGTTTGTGAAATGCAGCAAGTATTTCAAGGCCTTGAAATGAGTTTTCAAGTCTTTGGTTTCTAAAAAGAAACTGAATAGAAAGATGATAGTTTTCAAGGCCTTGAAATGAGGTTCAAGCCCTTGTTTGAAAACCTGTTTTGCGCAGTTTGTAAGCTTAGTAAAATGCCGCAAAGTAAATGCAAGAGACACAATGATTTATACAGTTCAGTCCACTTGGACCTATGTCTCTACCACAGGGAATTGATCCCTGCAAGAGTTTCAACTCAATTCTTATTAATCAAAAGCTAATCCCTATATCTCAAGCACAGAGAGATTTCTTACTCTGTTACAGCTTGTGGTTCTCACTAACCTATCTATTACCTGCTCTAGCTAACTGATTAACAAAGAATTCTCTATTGGTCTCCTTGAACAATACACGAGAATAAGAACTGAAAGTATTATCTAAAAGATATAGAAATAAAGATCAGAAGAGAAGAACACTGAGAGCTAAGTCTTCAGTGAATGTGCATTGTTCTTCAGATGATTGGATTTAGTGATGTGGATCTGCCTATTGGTTGCTTGTCAATCCTCTCTGGAGTTTGAATGTCTCAGTGTGTTCTGCTATGTTGTGTCTTCAAAAATCCTCATTCAAAATCGCTTTATGCAGCTTGTTTGAATTGAAGATACGCAGGATCTTCATTAACAAACTTTCCTAAAATTAGCTGCAAGTCTTTGACTCTTCTAACAGCTTCTCCCAACGGCTAGTTGCTTAGTATATTCAAAGATACTGACTTGATCTTGTTTTTTAGAAGGTTGGGAAGCTTTAGATACAACAAATGAATGTGCATAAATAACTCTGAAAAATTGATTTCCATCCTGCAATCAACTAGATTAGGAAATAATACTGCTAAATAGGAAACTATATATCCCTGCAAAAACTGAGTCAAACACATAGATTAATCACAGTTTATAACAAAAGAATGATTTGTCTTTCATCATCAAGTAACACATAATGAATTATAAGAGAGTAGGAGTTGGAATATGATCATCACCTCCCCCTATGTTCATGCCAGAATCTGCAGTGTTAGTTTCAAACCCTTGAAATCAGTTTCAAGGCCTTGAAACAGAGCTGTTTCAAGCCTTTGAAACAGGCTGAACATAAAATCTCCCCCTTGATGAAGGAAACAACCAAAATTCCTTTAGGAATTGATTCTTTGCAAAAAAATATTCATTAGAGCATAGCAGAATCCATGAAAGTAAAATTTAATACAAGATATCCAAGTGATTAGCAACAAAAATAGCCGCAAAGTATAGCAGCAAACCCTATTGATCTTTACCAAATCCCTAAGCCAGAAACAAATAAAACTCCTAAATTTCTCACCTTTTTTGACTTCTATAAAATTAAGAACAATAAAAATGTTGGATCAAAGTTTGGAAAAATTTAAGTTAACAGTTTTGAAAAGATAGAAATTTTCAATACGCTGAAAAGGAATTCAAGGCCTTGAAAAACGAAGAAATAAGAGGCAAGAATTAGGGGAGGGGGTCTCCATCTCCCTTGGGATCATCATCTTCTTCTCCACTATCTTCTTCATAATCCTCATCATCTTGTTGTTCTTGCTGATCAACAGCATCACCAGTTTCTTCAAAAAGTTTTTCTTCAGTCACTATCTCTGGAATTACAACTTTCTTCTTCTTCTTCTTGAGATCTTTGATCAGCATCCCAGATTTTGGTCTGTCAGCATCAGCTTGTTCCTGTTCTTCATCACCCTGCTCTTGAACTACCTTTTCCTCTTTGTTCACCACCCCTGTAGTCTCATCCTGAGTTGTATGTTCACTGAACAAATATCTGGTTAACCTTATGCATCCTTATTTGATCCTTCTGCAGCCAGTGGATTGAGGTTTTTCTGAATAGATCTTCCACCTCAACAAATTTTCCTTTCCCGGGTCAGCAACTGTGGGCTTCTTTTTCTTCAACTTGTTTGGACTAGCCACTTGTTCCTCTGGCTGTTTCTCTAGAGCAGACTGATCTCCCATCTTCCTTTTCTTTCTGGAAGTTGGTGTCAGATCTTTCTTGATTTTCTTCATTGGAGGAGAAGGAACCTTTTCTTCAGTTGGAGTTCTTGAAATAGAGTCACCACTGATGGTTTGAATCACATCCTCTGCAGTCTTCCTATTCTTTTCTGAAACCACCTTTGAACCTCCAGCCATCTTGATTCTTTGGGATTCTCTTTTAGTGCTCATTAGGGTTTGGGAGTGAAGAAGAGATAGGCAGGAGTGATAAGGAGAGAAGAGAGAGATAGAAGAAGATAAATACTAGAGAATTTGAGTTAGATAAGGAAACTAGAATATTTTCAGATCTCTTTAAGATCTTTATAGTTTGAATTCAAATCAGTGTGTGTGTGTGTGTGTGTGACGTGGGAAAGGAAGTAAAATAATAATGACTTATACGAAAATAATTATTAGAAGGTAAATACAATATTGGACAATTATCTACTGAGATAGCATCCAATATTGAGAGATCCAATTTTTGACTAAAAAGCATAAAGACTTATTTTCAAGGCTTTGGAAAGAATTTCAAGGCCTTGAAAAGCTATACTGCTAAAACAAGTAACTTCGAGGCTTTGAAGCGATTTTCAAGGCTTTGAAAATCAGCTCAAAACTTTAAAACACATAAAGCTTTATCTTAAGCTTACCTGATACTCTCCATAAACCAATGCTTCCTTATTAAGCATACCCAGCTCTAATCTGAGTGTTGTAATCTTTCTTCTGGCAATGGGCTAGTGAAGATTTTTTTTCAGCTGCATGTTAGTAGAAACAAATTCAAGAATAATATCACCTTTCTCAGCATGATCTCTGATGAAATGATGTGTAACATCAATGTGTTTGGTTCCGGAATGCTGAAACACGATTATTTTTTATTGAAATAGCACTGGTGTTGTCGCATTTGTAAGGTATTTATTTGAAATCAAAACCAAGATCCCTCATTTGGTGAGTAGTCCATAGCACTTGTGAACAGCTTGCTGCAGCTGCTATATATTCAGTTTGAGCTGTTGATAATGCCACATAGTTCTGTTTCAATGAATGCCAACTAATTAGGGATGAAACGAATTGGCAACACCCTCAAGTTCTCTTTCTGTAAAATTTATATCCTACAAAGTCGTCATCTGAATACCCAAAAAGAGAGATGTTATACTGTTTTGTACACCAAAGCCCTAAGTCTTTGGTACCACTTAGATATATGAATATCCTTTTAACAGCATTTAAATGTGTCTCTTTGGGATCAGATTGAAATCTTGCACATATAGACACTAAACATAATGTCTGATCTACTAGCAGTGAGATATAGCAAAGATCTAATCATACCACTATACTCTTTCTGATTTACACTCTTACCAGCTTGATCCTTGTCTAAGGATAGAGTGGAACTCATAGGAGGATTTGTAACTTTGGAATGAGACATATCGTACTTATTGATCAAGTCCTTAGTGTACTTGTTTTGATGTAGAAAGATTCATTTCTTCTTCTGTTGTACATGAAGTCCAAGGAAGAAGTTCAATTCTCCCATTAAGCTAATCTCGAATTCCCTGCTCATAAGACTTAATAAATCCTTTTAAAGAGAATCATTAGTAGCTCCAAACAGATTATCATGAACATAAATTTGAACCACTAAAATGTCTTTCTCATGAGTCTTGATGAAAAGAGTTTTATCAACCAATCCTCTCTTGAAACCATTTTCAAGTAAAAACTTTGTGAGGCTTTCATACCAAGCCCTTGGAGCTTGTTTCAAACTATATAGGGATTTGTCAAGTTTATAAACATGATCTGGAAACTCATCATTTTCAAGTCCATGAGGTTGAGCCACATAAACTTCTTCATGTAAATAGCCATATAGAAATGCACACTTGACATCCATTTGAAATTTTTTAATGTTCATGTAAGATGCAAATGCAAGTAAAATTCTAATTGCTTCTAACCTTAAAAAAGGAGCAAAACTCTCTCATATTCAATACCTTATTCTTGGTTGTAGCCTTGAGCTACTTGTCTGGCTTTGTTTCTGATTACCTTTCCATTATCATCTAACTTGGACCTACGTCTCTACCTTAGTGACTTGATCCCTGCATGATTTTCAACTCAATTATTATTATTCAAAAGCTAAGCCCTAGATATCAAGCACAGAGAGATGCCTTACTCTGTTACATCTTGTGGTTCTCACTTATCTATCTAGTACCTGCTCTAGCTAACTGATTAACTAATACTTCTCTATTAATCTCCTTGAATAATACACGAGAATAAGAATTGAAAGTATTATCTAAAAGATATACAAATAAAGATAAGAAGAGAAGAACACTAAGAGCTATGTTTTCAGTGAATGTGCAGTGTTCTTCAGATGATTGGATTGAGTGATGTGGATATACATCTTGGTTGCTTGTCAATCCTCTATGGAGTTTGAATGTCTCAGTGTGTTCTGCTATGTTGTGTCTTCAAAAATCCTCATTCAAAATCACTTTTATACAGCTTGTTTTGAATTGTAGATATGCAGAATCTTCATTAACAAACTTTCCAAAAAGTTAGCTGCAAGTCTCTGACTCTTCTACTAGCTTCTCCCAGCGGCTAGTTGCTCAGTATCTTCAAAGATACTGACTTGATCTTGTTTGTTATAAGGTTGGGAAGCTTTATATACAACAGATCAATGTGCATAAATAACTTTGACAAATTGATTTCCATCCTGCAATCAACTAGATTAGGAAATAATTCTACAAAATAGGAAACTATATATCCCTGCAAAAACTGAGTCAAACACATAGATTAATCACAATTTATAATAGAAGAATGATTTGTCTTTCATCATCAAGTAACATGTAATGAATTATAAGAGAGTAGGAGTTGGACTAAGATCATCAGATCCCCCTAACTTCATGCCAGAATCTGCAGTGTTAGTTTCAAACCCTTGAAATCAGTTTCAAGGCCTTGAAACAGTGAAACAGCCTTTGAAACTAGCTGAACTTACAAGGTCAACGGCCTGATCCACTTACCTCTTCCACCTAGAAAGGTGGCTTGGCACGACGTGCCCCATCCTCTTGTGGTATCTGCAAGATCTCCAAACAACCCTGTGCTTTACTTTAGGATCAGGTGGATCCTCCTATGTCACATATGGATGTTGGTGCACTACATGCTCGGCATGTGGAGCTGCTGACTGCCCCTGAGACTGTTGGGGAGTAGGATTGAAAACCCTGAAGGTCTCACGTACATCATTGATCCTCATGATCGACTCCTTATTCTCAACATCTATCAATGTCCGGACGGTAGCCAAGAAGTGCCTACCTAGAATAATCGGAACGTCTCCTTGCGGCATCTCAAGAATCACAAATCGGCTGGGATAATGGAATTCCCAACCTTCACCAATAGATCCTCCACCACCCCATAGGCTCTTTTTGATCACTTTTCTGCAAATTGCAAATTAATCAAGGTAGGTCGCGCCCCCACACCTAACTTCTGAAATACCGACAAAGGCATCAAGTTGACTCTCGCCCCCAAATCACATTAAGCCTATCCAGTGTAAGCTCCACCTAGAGTATCTTCAATAACAAATTTGGCTGGATCTTTCTGTTTCTGAGGTAACCCATGCAAGGAACATGAGCTAACCTGCTCGGTCAAGTCCACAGTCTGAAAGTCATCAACAACTCTCTTTCCCAACACTGCATCTTTCATGAATTTGGCATACAGGCATTATCTTGACTGCCTCAATCAGTGGTATGTTGATATGCAACTTGGAGAAGATAGACACGAATTGCCTATAATCCACAGAGTCGTCTTTCTTCTTCCTGCTAAGCACTCGAAAAGGGAGATCCTTGGAAGAAGAAAGGGTTGGAGTTACCTCATTAGTCACTTCTACAGTTGGCTGATTCATGCCCTTTGATTGGGGAACCATGAAATGAGTCTTCTCAGAATCCAAGACTACATGCTCCTTAGCTTCTGATGCTACTACTCTAGCATGGGTTGGGTATGGAGGGTATGTCATTGCAATCTCGCTGCGAGTAGCGATGTGTTGAGCCTGTTCCTGAGATGTATCAATACTAAGTTCCAGTGCTTTTTGGTCAAGTTGTTTCTTCAACGACACAATTTCAACTTTAGCCTTCTGGAATGAAGATGTTGTTGGATTGAATACTAAGATCCATGCTTTCTGTATTGGATTATATGAATTTGATATTTATGAGAATAGTTTTGGGCAATGTTTTTGCATTATATTATTATTGTGCATAGTTGTCTATTGTTCTGCATAGTAGAAGATCTGGTGTGTAGAGTATAGCTTAGACACATAAGATCTTATCTCCGGTTCTTGTGGAATGATATTTGTGAGTTCACAATCTATATGGAATTAGACAAACCATCGGAACGATTGTAGCACATTGATTTAGTAGGTCTTCTTGGCTGCAGGAAACAGTATAGTTCATACTATAGTTTCAACTCAATGTGCTAGTATACTTTGTGTATATCGAACAGGACCAAGTTGAGATCATTGTCTTTGTACTGACATAATAATACAAGCTATGTATCATGATTATTATGATTACTTATGCTCTTAATAATTAGATAGTCAATGTGCACATGTATTTAGTAGTTATTACTTTGAAAAGTCAAGTGAGTGAGATTCCTATGGAGTCAATAACCTCGATGAGTTGGGTGAAACTATTGAGTCCATGGTGTATATTGATATATCGAAGGAATCCATGTCCCGCTTATGTGATTGATGATATCCCCTTGATGAAGCTTATAAGTTTTGATTATGTCAAACCCTGCAGGTAGATTACTTGGTAATCTGGACATATCAAATAAGTTAAGTGGTAAGGATCAAGAAATTGGGAAGAGGTCAATAAAATGAATTGGTCAGTAATTAATTTAATCGACGGATATCTGTAATCTTAACATGGGGAAATAATAATTATTTAATAATAGGAGCTCGAAATATTATTTTTTGAGAACATGGACAAGAGTGCAATTACAGTTATTTAGTGGTACTAATTGTTATTAACTTTATTCGGGCTTGGTTCGGGTGGAATCATAAGTCCAAATAAAGTTAGGAGTCTGATTCGTATTTTCTCCTCCAGGTCCCTCCACTAGCCTATATAAGTTTCCTTAGTCTTCAGAATTCGTGTGCTTTAGATACACACTGAAATCTAGGGTTACGAGAGTGAGAGAAATACGTCTGAAGGCCAAGAAGGATTCTGGAAGCAGCAAGGCCACACTTGCATCCAGGAGGAACTTCAGGTATAATGGAGAAGATCTGGAGTGTTTCAGACCTACATCAGATAGCTTGGACACAGGTATGAACCCTAATTCCGCCTAGTAGGGTTTCTAACGTTCATGTTGAAATAAATTTTAATCGGTATAGCAGATTGCAATCGAACTGGTCCAGGGATTCGCCTCCCTTCAATTGGTATCAGAGCCAGGTTCGACTCTGCATGTCTCTTATACAACCATGTTTTCCAATAATCAAACCGGCTATGCATGTTAGAGTAGGAAGATTGCGATGTCTAACTATGTTTTCAGATTGGATCGTGTCCTGCTATTATGGTCATACTATTTGATGTATTTGGTTTGGTTTGGTTTTGGTTCCCATGCTGTTTTTGTGTGGATGAAATATGTAATCTGTAATAGTAAACCCTAGGTTCTCTTATTCCAGTTTTGTATGAACATGTGAACTCCCTGGAGGCATTGTAAGTCTGTAGCAGTCTCTGGTACTCTGTTATAAACTCCTTTGCGGAATCCCTAGAGGCTAGGGTTACTGTAATTATAGTGTATACATAAGGGCGAATATAGAATGGCGATATTCAGAAAAAGGGCACGTCGGGTTGCAAACGATGTACATAAATCGCACCCCAGCAGGGGCGCGCTGCCCCCTGCAAACCCCCAGCCAACTCAGCGCCGAGTTGGATCGGAGGGAAACTTTGAAGATGATCTCGCAAAAGCAGGGACCGGAGCATGATAGCGCAGATAATGAAGCTTGGACCATAACAGCAGGGTTGTGTGTGGTCGAATGCTTATTATGTGCTTTCTTGTATCTATGTGTATGATTATTGTGGATACTTGCATGTTAATAATGGACAACGTGGATAAATAATTTAATTTGTATTGAATTGTTCAAACAACTAAGTGGGAGAGGGAGTCTAGTGCTGCTAGATCTCGCGATCTCCATCATTGATTCATAAGTGATGTAGTTGGTTGTGTGTGTTAGCCTTGGATTTAACCTTCTTATCGAACATAACCACTATAGTATCAATGGTATAAATTCCTATAAGGATACTTCTAACAATTACTATTTATGTATCATCTCTCCATCTGAGAGGCATGTAATAGGGTAAGGGGTTTAGAAGTAAAATGATGGTATACACTTAGATGTAAGTTATAGTATCCTCCCCATCGGAGTCTCTGCTATGCCTTGCAAGACCAAAGGTACCATGTCTAACTTTAGAATGAATGGTAGACGTCCACCCATCGCGGGATACTATTTTTTTGTGTATTAGACTACTGGTGGTTTACATTGCCCTTATATGTTTCATTTACATGATTATCAGGTTCAAAATGTCAAACTCATTCAACCCACTATCTATTCTCTTGAATCAAAACAAACTCACTGGATCAAATTATATTGATTGGAAGAGGAATTTGAATATTGTGCTAACTGCTCAGGATTACAAATTTGTGCTTCTTGAGGAATGTCCTGCAGAACCTCTAGAAGGGGCTTCTGAGGAAGAAGTGGCAGAAAGCCGATCGGATGGTTAAATGCTACGCATCAGCATGAGAAAATTGGCTCTGCCTTTGAGATCATGGATAAACTTAAAGAGATGTTTGGGGATCGGGATCGTGCTGCCAGGCAGGATGCTATGAAAAACCTCATGAACACAAAAAAGGTTGAAGGATCCTCTGTAAGGCATCATGTTCTGAAGATGATAAGTCTTCTAGGTGAACTAGAGATCCTTGGAGCGGTAATCGATGAGGAACTCAGGTCGATATTGTGCTCATGATGCTGTCTGATTCATTTAACAGTTTTCAGCTAAATTATAATATGAACAAAAGGACTTATTCTTTAGCCGAATTGTTAAAGGAGCTTCAAGCAGCAGAGGGACTCCTACAGAAACCGGTGAATGTATTGGTGGCTGAAAAGGCTTCTACTTCTAACCCTAGGGCTAAGAAGAAGAAGAAAGTTGCACAAGCAGTAGTTCTGAAGGTTGATCCGGCACCTCAAGGATAGCTCGTGGGCCACAGCAAGCACTATCTCTTAAGGGACATTGGGAAAGCCGAAAGGCAAGTGTTTCCTCTGTAACCAGAGAGGGCATTAGAAGAAGCAATGACCAAAGTTCCTGACTTGTCCAATCAAGTACAACTCAGGTATATCTTTTTCACTAATAGTTGAATCATGTTTAGCGGTTCGATATACTAGAGACTGGTGTGTAGATTCAGGATCCACTGACCATGTCAGCAATTCATTGCAGGGGTTCCAGGAAACCAGACAGCTTAGTGATAGCGAGATTTATATACACTTGGGCAACACCAATAAAGTAGCTGCAGTTGCAATAGGAATTTTTTTCTTACATTTTGGGAATGATAGGATTTTAGTTTTGAAAGATTTTCTTTATGTACCTTCCATTAGAAGGAATTTGATTTCAGTTTCTAAGTTGGTTAAGAATGAATATGCAGTTTATTTTAATGAATCTGTGGTTATTAAGAAAAATAAACATTTTATGTGTTCTAGTACATTGGTGGATGGTCTTTTCATAATAAATCCTGAGACTCACATAGCGCAGCTATATGAACTGAATAACTCGAATAGCTCACCTAAAAAGAGAAAGGAACCTTGTGAGATAAACCAAACATATCTTTGGCATTTACGACTTGGTCATATCAATATAAACATAATACAAAGGCTGGTTCATAATGGACCATTAGGTTCATTAAAGTTGAGGCACTACCAGCATGTGAGTCATGTTTAGAAGGTAAGATGACCAAGAGGCCATTTTTTGCAAAGGGTAATAGGGCAAAAGAACTGTTGGATCTTATCCATTCTGATGTCTGTGGACCAATGAATGTCCAAGCGAGAGGAGGTATGAGTATTTCATTACTTTTATTGATGATTAATCAAGATATGGATATATTAATTTGATGCGGCGTAAGTCTGAGGCCTTTGAGAAATTTAAATTTTGTAAGGCAGAATTGGAGAAGCGTATAGGAAAATATAACAAGTCATTTCGATCTGATCGAGGTGGGGAGTACCTCTTAGGACAATTCAGGAATTACTCGGAGGAACAAGGGATTCAATCCCAGTTGTCCGCGCCATGTACGCCACAACTGAATGGTGTGGCAGAGCGAAGGAATATGACTCTTTTAGAAATGGTGAGATCTATGATGAGTTATTCAGATTTACCAACTTCCTTTTGGGTGCATGCTTTAGAGACAGCTGCATATATTCTGAACTCTGTTTCGTCTAAGTCAGTACCAACTACACCCATAGAACTTTGGACTGGGCGCAAGCCCAATCTAGGGCATGTTCGGATTTGGGGCAGTCCATCACATGTGCTGAAGGGGAACACAAGTAAGTTGGAATCAAGGACAGAAACATGTGTATTTTTAGGATACCCGAAAGGAACCAAGGTTGTTTATTTTATAGTCCTAAGGATCAGAAATTCATTGTTTAGTACCAATGCGAGATTCTTAGAGGAAGAATATATTATGGATCACAAGACTAAAAGTAAAGTTGTTCTGGAATAAATGCGAGGAAATCAAGTAGTCAAGGTCATGATATACCAACTGTACAACAGGAAATACCACAAGAAAATGATATCGACATTCAACTACCTTTGGGTGGTTGGAGAAATGTAGATACTCGTGATACACAACAAAATAGTGTTGACATCCCATCGCAAGAGGGCAGTGGGGGAAATGACAATACTAGTGATCCACAAGGTAGTAGTGAGTGGGGAAAATGTTACTGCTAGTGAACCACAAGTACATCCTCGTCGTAGTGGGAGGGTTTCTCGTAAACCAGAAAAATACATGTACTTGGGAGAGTCTTTTGACAAGGTCCCTGATGAACATGATACTGATCCCAGTAACTATAATGAAGCTGTTGGAAGTACGGATGCAGAAACGTGGAAAAAGGCTATTATTTCTAAGATGGAGTCGATGTACTCCAATCAGGTTTGGGATCTTGCAGATCCAACAGATGGGGTAAAACCCATCGGGTGTAAGTGGATTTACAAGAAAAAGAGAGGGGTAGACGGGAAGGTTGAAACCTTCAACGCAAGGCTTGTTGAGAAAGGTTTTACTCAGAAAGAAGGGATCGACTATGAGGAAACTTTTTCGCCAGTAGCCATGATTAAGTCTACTGGATTCTCTTGTCCATTGCAGCTCATTTCGATTACGAAATTGGCAAATGGATGTAAAGAAAGCTTTCCTTAACGGAAGTCTTGATGAGTGCATTTATATGATTCAACAAGAAGGATTCGTAGCTAAGGGCCAGGAGCACAAGTTGTGCAAGATTAAGAGGTCTATTTATGGACTTAAGCAGACATCTAGATCATGGAACATCCGTTTTGATCAGGCAATCAAATCTTTTGGTTTAGATCAATCTTCCGGATGAGCCGTGTGTGTACAAGAAGTGTAAGGAAAACGTGGTGGTATTCTTGATACTTTACGTTGATGATATATTTCTCATTGGAAACAATGTGGGTGTATTATCAAGTGTGCGGGTATGGTTATCAAGTCAATTTGATATGAAAGATTTGGGAGAAGCAGCATACGTTCTAGGGATCAAGCTTATGCGACATCGGAAAAATAGGATGTTGGGCTTGTCACAAGCCAATTATATTGATACTGTTCTTGCAAGGTTTAGCATGCAGGATTCCAAGAAAGGGTTAATCCCTTTCAGACATGGAATCGGTCTATCTAACGATCAGTGTCCTAAAACACCTGATGAGATAGAAAGCATGAAGGCAGTTCCTTATGTTTCTGAAGTAGGAAGCCTCATGTATGTAATGTTATGTACTAGACCAGATATTTGCTTTGATGTCGGCATGGTTTGTAGATATCAGTCTAACCCTGGCAGAGAACATTGGACTGCGGTAAAACATATATTGAAGTACCAGAAAAGGACTCAAGACTATATGTTGGTTTACCATGAAAATAGTCTTGTACCCATTGGGTACACAGACTCATATTTTCCATCAGATAGGGATTCCAGGAAGTCTACCTCTGGATATGTTTTCACTTTAAGAGGTGGAGCCATTAGTTGAGGAGCATCAAGCAATCATGCATTGCTGATTCCACCATGGAAGCTGAATATGTGGCTGCTTCGGAAGCTGCTAAGGAAGCTGTTTGGCTCAGAAACTTTCTGATGGATCTTGGAGCGGTACCGAGTGCACCACCGGCTATGACACTTTATTGCGATAATAGCGGTGCGGTTGCAAACTCAAGGGAACCAAGAGCTCACAAGAAAGGAAAACACATATAGAGTAAGTATCATTTGATAAGAGAATTCGTGCATAGAGGTGATGTGGAAGTGATGAAGATTGCATCAGCAGATAACCTGGCAGACCCATTTACGAAGTGTTTAACAGCTAAGGATTTTGTTGGTCACGTAGAGGGAATGGGTTTGAGGTGTGTTGCTGCATGGCTTTAAGTCTTAGTGGAGATTGTTGGATTGAATACTAAAAGCCATGCTTTCTGTATTGGATTATATGAATTTGATATTTATGAGAATGGTTTGGGCAATGTTTTTGCATTATATTATTATTGTGAATAGTTGTCTATTGGGTTGCATAGTAGAAGATCTGGTGTGTAGAGTATTGCTTACACACAGAAGATCTTATCTTCGGTTGTTGTGGAATGAAAGTTGGGAGTTCACAATCTATATGGAATTAGACAAACAATCGGAACGATTGTAGCACATTGTTTTAGTAGGTTTGTCTTGGCTGCAGGAAACAGTATAGTTCATACTATATTTCCAACTCAATGCGCTAGTATACTTTGTGTATATTGAACATGAACAAGTTGAGATCATTATATTTGTACTGACATAACAAGACAAGCTATGTCTCATGGTTATTATGATTACTTATGCTCTTAATCCTTGGATAGTCATTGTGCACATGTATTTAGTAGTTATTACTTTGACAAGTCAAGTGAGTGAGATTCCTATGGAGTCAATAACCTCGATAAGTTGGGTGATACTATTGAGTCCATGGTGTATATTGATATATCCAAGGAATCCATATCCCAGTTATGGGATTGATGATATCCCCTTGATGAAACTTATAAGTTTGGATTATGTCAAACCCTGAAGGTAGATTACATGGTAATCTGGACATATCAAATAAGTTAAGTGGTAAGGATCAAGGAATTGGGAAGAGGTCGATTAAATGAATTGGTCAGTAATTAATTTAATCGACGGATATCTGTAATCTTAACATGGGGAGATAATAAGTATTTAATAACAGGAGCTCGAAATATTATTTTTTGAGAATATGGACAGGAGTGCAATAACAGTTATATAGTGGTACTAACTGTTATTAACTTTATCCGGGCTTGGTTCGGGTGGAATCAGAAGTCCTAATAACGTTAGGAGCCTGATTCGTATTTTCTCCTCCAGGTCCCTCCCGTAGCCTATATAAGTTTCCTTAGTCTTCAGAATTCGTATGCTTTAGATACACACTTAAATATAGGGTTTCGAGAGTGAGAGCAATACGTCTGAAGGCCAAGAAGGATTCAGGAAGCACCAAGCCCACACTTGCATCCTGGAGGAACTTCAGGAATACGGCAGAAGATCCGGAGTGTTTCAGACCTACATCAGATAGCTTGGACGCAGGTATGAACCCTAATTCCGCCAAGTAGGGTTTCTAGCGTTCATGTTGAAATAAATTTTAATCGGTATAGCAGACATGCAATCGAAATGGTCCAAGGATTCGCCTCCCTTCAGCTGCTACAATAGTGAACTGAGTTTGCATGGTCATCATGTGCTGACCCATCATCTTCATCACCTTTTTCATTTAAGCTAGCTCTGAAGCTGCCTGTGGTTGCTGATACAATTATAAAACATCTGCTTCATGCTTTACCTCCACAACATTAACGTGGAATTTGTTTTATGCCACTGAGCTATACTTCATCGGAACTTGCTGCTGGCAAGAATAACCCATGCTCTCGTCTTTCTTAAACACACATCTGACCATCTTATAAGCACCCTCCAAATCAAAGTTGAACAAGAAATTACCTCCAGCTTCAATGTAGAGCTTGTCTTTATCAGACTTTTTTAAGTGCGTCATAGAATACCTGTAAGATGTGACCCTTGTTAATTCTATGGTTGGAGAATTTATGCAGCAAGGTGTTGAGGCGCTTCCATGCTTGGACCAATGATTCACTCTGCCTTTTTCCGAAATTCCAAATCTCGTTCTGTAGTTGAATCATCAGGGAGAATGGAAAAAAACTGACCATGAATTGTGAGACACATTGTTCCCAAGTTTTGATGGAGTTGGATGGTAAAGAGTCCGTCCAATCATCACCAGCTCCCGTGAGGCAAAATGGGAACATCATCAGTTTAAGTGCTTCCGCAGTGACCCCCTTAGGACGGGCATAAATACAGTAATGTTCATATCCCCCAATAAATGCATGTGGCTCTTCGTCCTCTGTGCCCGCGATTGGGAACTTGTCCTTCACAAATAGAATATCCTTCAACTTTAGGCAAAAATTCTCTGCCTGAATTGGTGGCACCACAATTGCGGTCTTGATTCCATTCATGTTCCCCTCAAATCCCTTGATTATTGCCTTCCCAGATCTATTATATGGCATTGAGGATGTTGCTACCCGCACTTTCTCTTCAACCTTAGCTAACAAAGCTTCCAGCTGTTTCCGGGTAGTGCTACTCGGCTCTTGTCCCTCTGCCATGGATTCCTGAGAAAACATCACTACCAAACCCGTGAGGATACAAATAGTAAACAAAACAAAAATAAAAAGTAAACTAAACTAATTGCTAACTAAAACTTGTTAACCTTTTTCCCCGGAAACGGGGCCAAAAACTTGACACATTTTCTTACGTGTATACACAAGCGCACGATCGAGTAATAAAGAGTGAGTATTTTTAATACTCGGGTTGTCGAAACCCACGAGGACAAGCTCGTAACAAGCTATAATTAGCAAATTAGCTACGTTCACTAAGTACCGGTAAAAAGTGGTGAGAATTGTGACGTTGCCACCCCCAAACAAGTGGCTGTAGTAATAACGCAAATAAATGTAAAATGGAATTAAGAAGAAGTTCTTAATTAATTATGGAGAAACTAGGCGATTTATGGATCACCTAGGGTTGTTAAACAATTTCGGATACTGTTTTGACACACGGTAATCCTATTTTAGTTATGCCACGTAACAAGTCACTGCGATCTTCTATCGATATCACGTTGTTCTATGTCATGGTCTACTACAGGTCCTGTCGGTCCACTGTGATCTACCTAAATTGTTAATCCTCTTCAAATAACCTTTCTGTCTGATTGAATTAGAATTGTGTTCATGTTCTCTATCACCGTAGGCCAAGTCTCTTTCAAGCACTCCACCTAAGCACTAGCAATTATGGGTAGCTACTACATTGATACTAAAGTTGAAGCTGAGAACATGAACAATAATAAATCTAGATTAACCATTAAGCAGGATTTACAACTATGAATCAAAATCATACTCTAATCGACATTCATCTCATCGCAAGGGTGTGTCAATAACCCTATTTCATCAATATACCAAAAGAGTGAAGAATCCTCATAATCAAGAATCCAATCAATCACAATAATTCAGAAAAGATGAGTCTAACATAATCCTAGGCTAGAAAAGAATTTAGCTACTCATCTTTATGCTAAAGTCACAAGTATTCTCCATATAATGATAAAGAGAGGGTAGGAGAAAGATCAAACGATGAAATGGCCAAGCTTTGACAAATCCGTGCAATCCCCAAGCTCTAAAATGCTCTCCAATGGTGTACCGTGCGTGAATGAACTGTACCTAGGTCTTCTCCATCGTCCTTTTGTAACTAGGGATGAATTTTAATTTTAATTTGCCGAAATTGCAGTTCAACTCCTCCAGTTTGTAATTCTCGGCCGGAATTGTAAGCTGATCTTGCGTGGGCCATTACTCTCTCATCCGGAATCAACTTTGGGCCTACCATATATCATGGGAAAGCCCTGGATGTCTACTTTCTAGTGGCGCAGGCTTGCTCCAAAATTCATTTTATATTTTCCCGAGCATTGAAAATAGTGAAGGTTGGTCTTGAGTGACTTTTCCAACTTTGCTTCATTTTTGCATCTTCTTTTCTCCTCTTCATCTACCTCCATTACAAGAATATCCAAGCCTGTAATAAGATCCATTGAACCAATTTTACCTAAGTTACACAACAGTAAACAACCCGTGCAATTATCATCGCAATTATGAGAGAAAACATGCGCTAATATGCAATTATCATCGCAATTATGAGAGAAAACATGCGCTAATAAGCTAGAAACTACACTTTTCACTCTTAGGCTTATAAATCATAAATTTTACATATTTGTGCACATATATCATTTTAGACATGTGAAATAAGCCTAATGTAAGTAATAAGAAAGTATCACAATAACTTCTAACAGAGAGTTATAAAATACCCCCACACTTACCTTTTTGCTTGTCCCGAGCAATAACTTGCTTCACTCCCCAATGATTTGCATCTATATTTACTATCCATATGACATAAATAACTCACACACACGACTCGACTATGCAAACTACATGCTATATACAATAAAACTCGATTATCAAACAACGCAAGTATTGAAACAACATTTTTTTTTCTTTTTCTTTAGAAATTGGGCAATCTCGCTATCACTAACCAAATTCATCAAGCTCCCGCATGTCTCCTTCAAAATTTCACAACCAATACCAAGAAGTTGAAGTAGAGCGATCAAACAAGCTCACTAAGGGGTCCCCAAACATCCACCACAAACAATCCTAGACTTGGGCACGTCCTTAGCTCAGAGGTTCTAGGCATCCTTAGTACTAAGGTAGTCTTTCGTCGCCAAGTCATTTGAGGTTCTTAAAACCTCTTAGCTGTGATTGTATTTGATGCAAATTGTCTCAATGACGGTAGACACAACTCCGTGTAATACGAATTGACTTTAATTTTCCCTAGAAGCTCTAATTGGATTGAATCTGAATTCCCCGCATGAACAGAGGCACACTAGATTGTTCACCGTATCTTCTTTTGTCCTCTTCATCTACCTCCATTCCAAGCATATCAGAGCCTCTCATAAGCTCCATTTCACCTATTTTACCTGATTTACACAATACTAGCCCGTGCAATTATCATCTCAGATATGAGAGAAAACATACGCGAATAAGCTAGGAACTATACTTTTCACTCTTAGGCTTATAAATCATCAATTTCAAATTTTTGTGCACATATATCATATAAGTCAGGTGAAATAAGCCTAATGCAAGTTATAAAAAAGTATCATAATAACTCTTAATAGAGAGTTATCAAGATGGTACGAACTCTTCCATTACTTTTATAATGCTCTAGACGATTTAAGTGCAAATGAGTTGGATATGCTAGCTGGAGGTAGTTTTATGGGAATAAGAAAACAACGAGCTCAAGATTTGCTGAATAGGGTTGCTAAACGAGAGACTACGAGGTCTGAAACTCGTAGGTCATCAAGAATGAGTGGGGAGGCAGTTCTTGTCAACAAGATTGAGTCAATGGAACATAAATTTGAACAACAAATGGCAGTCATGATCATGGCCTTTAATAGGATATTTTCAATTGCACAGGTGAAATCTATTGGGCAACAGCTTGCAGATGAGAACCAGGGGTATGGTTGTGGCATTGAAGATGTGAACTATTCAGGACCTCCAAGTAGGGGGTTATTCTTATCAGTATAACAATCGCAATCAGCCTAATTGGTATGCTCAACAATTTATTCTCCCTATCCAGCTCCGAATCGCGCCCCTCAGCAACAGCAACAGGATCCAGATTTATATAACCTTCTGGAAAAGATGAATGAGAAGCTTGTATCTATTTAAGCTACTATGAAGATCCATGAAACACAGATTGGGGAACTTGCCAATCAGGATACTAAATTTACACCTGGCATGCTTCCCGCTAATATAATTGTTCCTACTATGAAAATGAAAGCTATTACTAATCATAGTGGCACTACTACTCAGGATCCTTCATATCCTTGCCATGCGAGAGCTTAAGATACTAAAGCCACAGAGAAATAATTGGGTGAAGACGTGCCCAAGGCCGTGAGGCGTCAATAAAATGACATGGTTTAGAAGAAAGAAGAGCCCAAGAACACTCTAAATCCGGCTAAGTATGTGTCAGCAGTGCCATAACCGGCGGCAATAAAGAAGAATGATGAAGATCATTATGGTAGATTTTTGGAGATATTCAGAAAACTTCACATCAACATCCCTCTTGTGGAAGCACTTTCTCAGATGCCCGAGTATAAGAAGTTCTTGAAGGAAATTTTATGGGGTAAGAAGAGCATAGGCCCTTGTTCCACGATGAAGCTTTCAGAGACATGTAATACGGTGATACAAAGAGACATTCCCAAGATGAAAGATTCGGGCAGTATCATCTTAGGCTGCACTATTGGGGGTGGATGACATACACATAGACTCTGTGATTTAGGCGCGAGTACTAATCTCATGCCATTGTCCTTATTTCAAAGATTAGTTATTTTTGCGCCAACCCCAGTGAAAATGGGTCTGCAACTGGCAGACAATTCTATTGTTACAGCTAACGGGGTGATTGAGAACTTGCTTGTCACGGTGGGTGCATTTGTCTTCCCAGCTGACTTTGTGATAGTGGATATCAAGGAGGATCGCGATGTTCCACTCCTCTTTGGAAGACCAATTTTGAAGACAATGTGCGCAAATGTGGATCCAGAGACTGAGGAGCTTACTATCAAAGCTCTAGATTCATCACTTATGTTCAACGCATTTTTCGCGGGCAAAGGGAAGAACAAATTGGCAATGATAAATTTTAGAGAGAAAGTTGTGGATCCTACTCCTGGGGTGCCTATAGTTTTGCAGCCAGATCCACCCGAATAAGAGAAGAAGCCAAATGTGGTGAGTGCACATGATATGGTGAAAAAGATCAAGAGCAAGAAACTGAAGGATAGGCACGTCGTGCTAGACCTCCTTGACATTTTTAAGATAACTGGGCCGGGTCGTCGACCTTAAATTACAAGGCTCTTGTTGGGAGGCAACCCAACTTCTTTATTTCATTAATTTAGTGACTGCATTTTTAATACAGTTGTGTTACGTTTTTTTTAATATTATGTGGAGAGATGAGAGAGAGAGATGGACTAATGATGTTTTCCAAGTGACATATATGCGCAGGTTATGGGAGAGTCTACCTCGGTGCGCCGTGGCACACATGACTTTCATAGGGGCTCGCATTGGCGAGTTGGGGATTCTTCAGACATGGATTTTAGTAGAGGAGGCAGTCCACCCTGGTGTGCGAGAACACACTGTCCATTTGGGAGCAAGGTGGGGCCACTACCTGTGCTTAGGGAGTGTTGTGCACGTTTTCTTGCCCACCCTTCGGGTGGTTGTGAGTATTTCAATTCTCTTGCTGAATTTTGTGTTGATTTTATTTAATGTATGTCATTGCTCCTTCTCATCTACTGGCCCTACGCATTTGAATTGCTGATTTCTCTTGCATGATCTCTAAATTCGTTGAGGATAACGAAGTATTAAATGTTGGGGTGGTTTATCTGTTTACTAGCTGATAATTGTCTTGCATAGCCAGTTATATGTAGGATGTTTAGATCGTATTGTGAGTCATTGTTGTGTTAATGTTTTGTATTTACTTATATTCGCGTATTATGTAGAGTATATTTATTTACTGTTTGCACTTTTACATAATTGAGTCTACCCACCAAAGTTGTGTTGTGTAGTGTTAATTTTTTTCGAGTCTAAGCCTTGCATATAGAGTGAGGATATTATGAAAAAAAAATGATAAAATAGAAAATCCATAAAAATTATAAAAAGTAAAAATTTGAGAAAATTGCAATTGAAGATATTGAAACTGAAGAGAGCTTAGTGAATGAATCCTTGCGAGTAGGAAGTGCCGTAGTAGGAAAAAAAATATTTTTTAATATTTTGTATAGAGGTTTCACTAAGGATGTCCCGAGAATTTATGGAAGTCGTGAAAGACTGACATTTAAAGTATACATAAGTTTATAGTGTGCTAATTAGATTGAGTTTTATTATAGCTGAATATTCTGTTTTCAAGTGGAAACTAGTGGTCTCTTGTTAATCTGGGGTGGAGCTTCGCGTGGAGTTGGTTTCATGTGGTACGAGTGCCTCCCTAAGTTAAATTGTGCGGGGGGGGGGGGGGGGGGTGTGTACACCGCCTTCCCTTATGGTGATCACAAGAGTTAACCGAAAAAGCCCAAACTCTCTAGGTCACCGTTGAAAAAACAGAGGAGATATGTGCTTAATTGAAAACATAAAGGAAAGAAAGTGCTCATGAAAGGAGAACAACCAAATGTGCTGAGATAGAGAGAGGAAAATTAGAGTCAAGCCTTATTTCAAAGGAGTTGTGACTCCCATCACTGGGAAAATTTGCATTCAAATGCAATAAATGCTAAGAGTGGAGGGTCTGAAAACCTCATATGATTCGGCGAAGAAAGGCTACAATGAAATTTGAGCTGAATTAGACTCAATGAAGCTTATGAAGTACTTGTGTCTTGGTTTGAATTGGAGGAAGAATGGGGATGCCTTAGTGATCTAATACATAGATTTTTTTATTTTATTTTGAATTCTTGCTATGTGTGTGTGAATTTCAAAAAGGATTAGTGAGAGCTTGATGATTTCAGTTGATGAGATGGAGATTTCATGATCTTACAAAAAAACATAATTTAAAGTATTTTGTGTGTGGTCTTCAGATCGAATGTAGAATTTGCATTTGCATTTTCTTGCTGCATTGTTGTGTTGAGAGTCGTGTAGAGTCTTTTGTGTCTTGTCGGCTAGTAAATAGATGAATGCAGTAGATGAGACTTAGCTTGGGACGCGAGAATGGAAAGTGTGGGGGTATTTGATAACTCCTTAGTTGGAGTCATCTTTCGTATGTCAAACATTGCTTTTTAGAATGTTTTATAGCTTAAACGTACAATCTGGGACTTTCTTGAATAGTTTCGCGTATGTTTTGCATGATTTTATCACATTTGATCTCCGCTGAAAAACGAAGAAGAACTGGTGAAGTTGCACTGGACCAGTGTACACTCTTCGGGTTACTTCTGCAACTACACAAGGAATTATAGAGAAAGACCTATGCTATTGGAAATTATACATACAGGGCTTTCTGACGATATAATATAGGCACAAACCGGACTCTTGATGAGGGTGAAAAGGCCCGCGCAAGATCAGCTTATGAAAACTGTCCGAGAATTGTAAACTAGAGGGGTTGAATCGCAAATTCGGCCAAAAATACATTAAAAATTGTGCCCAGCCCTATATATCATGATTTTAGTACCTAGAGGCAGATTAAGCTGCTGGAGAAAAGGAAATACACGTTGGAGAGACATAGGACTGAAATTTGGAACTTGGAGCGTCATTTGGAGCGTGGAAATTCATCATTTGAATTCTTTTTCTCTTCTTATCTTTGTTTTTTCGACGATTATGAAAAACATTATCTTTTTTATCATGAATTGTAGTAGGTAAGTAGTATATCGGGATTTCTCTACGGTAGCTAGGGTTTGAATCCGTTTTGGCGAATTATGAATTTGATTCACGTTTTGATTAAACTTAATTGATTATGTGCTAGTTTTCCATGTCTAATTCATGAAATTAAATTATCTTTGTGTAGTTTGATCACCTATATGAAGATCATAGGTAATTGGTTAGTAGAAGCAACAAATTTCCCTGATAATTGAATTAAGCGCATACTCACCGGTTAGAGGAATCAACCACATACTCTGAACATTGAGTAGAATTAGATGATCTTAATTATATGTTTTAGAGATAATTAGAACTTGGTAACTCGGTTGTATTTTGACCTAGGCATAGAAAGCTAGCTTGGTAACTTGTTTAGAATTATTGCTCGTTTAGCAAATTAAATCATCATCTGTGTTTCAGAACGTAGTTCGTTAACGGTGGAAACCTAGTGAACCTAGAGAGAATCCTTATATTTGTCTCATCACTTTACTCTCAATTTAAATAATTGTTTTGTTATTTACTTTTATTAGTTATTAGAAAACTCAGATTGCTTGCCCACAAGAAGTTAATCATCATAACAAGTCCTCTGGAATTCGACAACCCCATCTTCCACATTTATTACTAGAGCGATAATTGTACACTTGCAGAGATCGTATCAGCTACCCGGTAAATTCAACATCGTCACCCCTACTTAAACTATTTTCAGAGATAACAGTTCCACCTCTAATAAGTGAGGTGGTTCATCAACCTATACCCAATGACCTGCACTAATGTTGAAACCAGCAGTAAGTCATTTCTCTGAAACCACATCTTTAAACAAGCATTTATTAAACTCTATTAACCCCCCAATTTTCCATCTTATAACTCTCCAATGGTCAACTATACTATCAACGGTCAACAATCAACTCATAAGTCATGTACGATGGATGAACATGATTTGTTTCCAACAACTTACTTATAAAGACTACAGAGCATGTAAATCATTAAGCCACGACTCCACATGTTTTACTGCGATTTAAATGTTGTAAAAATCTTCTTTGTTTCTCTGACAATACCCCTGTAATTAAAACACCATGAAAATGTATCCCACTTTACACTAAGACTTTTTTATAAACACCATCGAAGATCACTGTATGAGGGGCTCTATTTGCATCAACATTTCATGTGAACAATGTTATCGTTCAGTGAGTTGTATTATAACTATGACTTAAAAGCCCCTGCTGACACGATTTCTTAACGCGTATGCGCAAGTGCACGGTCAAGTAATATAGTGGTGGTACTTCAACCCCGAGTTATCAATCCCACGAAGACAGACTCGAGACTATTTTTGTTAAGCGATTATATAAGAGTACGATAACATGGAGGAAAATTGAGTGATAAATGAGTTCGTCACCCACAAACAAGTGACTGAAAAAATAAATAACAACTAACCTAATATTTTTGTATTTTTATTTTTAATAAAGATTATATGGAGTAGCTAGGCGTTCTCTAGATCACCTAAGGCTGTAGACGGTTTCCGGATAGCTAAGTAACACGTTACTTCTATTCTATCTAGGTCGGGTAATAGGCTAGGACAATCTCCTTTAGGTCTCATATCATTTTACGTCTCGGTAGACTACAACCTCTTGTCAGTCTCACGAGTCTACTGATCCGTTCTAGTAGGCTAACTACGTGTACGTCAACGGGTCCTGTTAGCCCACCATTGCACGAAACTGTTGAAAACTCCTACCGAATCTACCCACTACGGCCAATCGTACTCACGTATCCTATCGGTCGCGGTGATTCAGGTTCGTTGCTCACATCTCATCACAGCTAGTTAGAGTCACTGTCGCGCACTCGCTAGCCAAATAGTGGTTTCGGGTCATGACTCCATTCCCACCAAGGGTTAAAACAACATATGAACAATTAACTAGAATTAAATTAACATTAAGCATGATTTCAATCTATGCAGAACATGAACTTTCAATGAATATTAATTATTATCCTAACAGTGTCGATAGGCCAGAGTCATAAACAATTTCTTGAAAGAAAAACAACCATTCTATAAATCAAAGCCATAAAGCATGAAACAAAGGCTATGAATCCGGAATTAACAACCGTCTACATAACTTTAGGCTCTCTAGAGAAGCGTAGAAAATTCTAGTTAATCATATTCAATCTAGCAAAACAAGAAAGTTTCTCCATAAAACAATTGAAAGAGGAAGAAGAGGAATAAGAAAAAATCTTAAACCATAGATCATTAATCAGGATTTTGACCATTGTCTCTCCTCCGTCCTCCTCTTTTTCCTTGCGTATTCTTCCTTCCCCAAACGTGAATCAATGATAGAGTTATGCCCCATGGTGTTTCGTACGCGATTCCCCTCACTTCTTGCCCAAAGGTTGCTAAAATTGCATTGAAACCCCTTACTTCCGTGTGCTGGTCGTCAAATGGTCTTGAGACCAGGTCTCAAGACCAGCAGAAGCTTGAATCCGTGGTTTTTCTTCAAAAACTTTAAGCATAGAATGGTCTCACGACCAGTTGGACTGGTCTCAACACCATTCTGGTAAATTTAATATCTTTTTCTTTGCTTCTTTGGTCTTTTCTTCACCTGTCCTCAACTCCAACATGTTATTGAGTCTTCTCCTCCTTCCGAAGTTCAATCCACCTCCAATACACGTTCCCGAGCCTTCGGTTCATGAAACCCACAACACGAAACAAATAACGAAAGATCAAATGTCACAATAAAAGCTAGAAATTGCACAAGAATGCCCCGATTACACATTTATGCTCAAATGGTCAAGCATGATACATTTCTTTAAATTCATAGCATAAAACTAAGATTATCAACCCAGAAAGCACACAAAACGGTATAAAGTGTACAAGAAATATAATTCTAATAGAGAGTTATCACCTGCATGAGGTCCAGGGTTTGAACTAGTAGTCGACAAACATGTAAGTCTAAAAAAAACTATGAAATCATAGAAAAGCATTACACTATAGGAACCAGCATTACAAAATCATTCTATGAATCTTTAAAAAAGTGTCAGAATTTACATAATCATGTGTGTTGCCATTGAATATGCCCTCACCTAGGGGTTGGGGTGTCATTGAGATCTTTTTGGTATCGAAAATTCTCAATAGTCAGATTTGAAAACAGTTAGTCATCGGGAGTGAATTTTTTGAATGAAGTTAGAATCTGAAACTAATTCATGCCGACGAAACTTGGTTGACGCCTGCACTAGCCCCAACTTAACACGCATGTAAAAACGTGTAAACAACCCAACTCTTCCATTACCCAAAATGTTGGAAATATGCCCTAGAGGCAATCTATTTCTTGTGACATTTGTGGTCTTACTATGCATTATGTTATCAATTTGGAGATATGTTGACATGAATGAAGTCCTTAGAATATAAATTTTATATTCTTAAATAAGCCTAGTCGATTGTATTGATTAACAAGACAATCAACTGCAGATTAGTATGGGGTTGGATTGATATGGAGAGATCACGATCCAACATATGGGTATGCATTGGGGTAATGTCATACTGGATCGACCCACAACGAGAAGGCTACATACAAGTTATGTAAAGTCATAAGTGCTTCTCGTAGTAAAAAAAGTATTGTCATCCTTAGAATTGAAGTCACTAGATCCTTTAGTTGTGGAATATTGTGTTTTGATAGCTTCAAGTGCTACACCATAATGCGGTAGAAATAAATGCATCTATCGGATACAATAGGAGGCGAGCTTAGAGATGGTAGTGATGTAGATAGAATTTTTTCCTCCCACGTAACGGGAGAAAATATCCACGGCCACTCAGTGGATGGTGCTTATAGAATGTCTGGCTAGACTCAGATAAATCAATACAGGATATTGATGTTATCTGCATGGATAAGACTATTCCCAGAATCGAGAAACTATAGATTGGATATACGAGTGTGAATTGTATGTCTCATGTCCAATACGGATATAGAGACAAAGGGATGAGACAATAATTGCACAAGGTTTGTCGAATGACTATTTCTATTAGTTGGGTAGCGTGAATGTCTTGCTAGAGGCCGCTCAATGTTTGTAAATTGTTACTACCAACTAAGTAGAAACCTGTTGGGGAATTACTTAATATGATTAATTAATTAGAATGATCTATACGCAACTAATTGCAAATTTATTAGGACTAATTTGCAAGTTGGACCAATCCGTGTATGGACATGATTTGGATAGGGGCTTTTATGCAGTCAACAAGGAGTTGTTGGACTATATAAATGACACTCCTATCTACCTTCCCACACTAATGCTCATAACACATTGAGTGGGAGAGAAAAGCAAGGAGAGAGAGCAAATCCCAAAGGAGGGCCGAACCCCCCTTGTGACCGCCCCTACCCCGTCGGCCACAAGAGGTGCCGCCCACCTCATGGCTCCGTTTTCCGTTATCGTTATCTTCTACCTCTTCCTCCTTCAATCCTAGCTAGAAAAAATACTTGAAGGATCTGGTTTCAATCCTGGGAGTAGACTAGACATAAAGACGTGAATATTATTTCACGTGTGAAGTCATCACAGGAGAACCCAAAGGTATGTAGATACTAGAATCCTTTACTATCGTTTTGTAGTCTCTTCCTATGATCCTTGGAGGGTCTTGAGCAGGATTAAATTTTGTTATTCCGTTGCGTAACCTGCATCAAAACCCTACAGTGGTATCAAAGCCACATGTTGTAGATCATAACGTAGTTTATGTGTTACGATTTTTGTTGTTTTACACTTTAATTATTGATTATTTCTTAAAACGGACTAATCAAGCATATTGATGCAATTTTTGAATATGATTCAAGCTAAATAAGATCTAATGTTACATGGGATGTAAGGATTAGTGAATTTGGATCACATAGGATGTGAAAAAATTTGGATCTAGAAAACTAGGGTTTGGGCACAAGTTGGAAAAATGTATTTTTCAAACTTGGAAACAACTAAAATTAGGCAAAAAGGAGGAAGTTGTTTTGGAAACAACTAAACTTGGGCAACAAGGATTAAGTTGTTTTGGAAACAACTAAACTTGGGCAACAAGGAGGAAGCTGTTTTTGGAACTCCCATAAGAGGTCCGCCCCTCCCGAGGGGACCGCCCCTCTCCTCCTTGCCGCCCAAGAAAGACACAACCAAGGGGTCGGGCCTACCTAGCGCACGGCCTATCCGTGTGAGCTAGGGGCCGTCCGGCCCCAAGACCTTGTGGCGGTCCTTTAGGGTTTTGGCCATGGTAATGATGGTCACTCTTGGACCGTTTTGACCCCAGTTCATTCAAAGTCAACTAAAATTGACCAAGGGCGTTAAAATTGGATTTTAACTGTTTACGTGCTATTTTCATGGTGATTTGATATGGCCTTAGGTTGTGGTTTGTTGTTGATGTTTATTTTGTGGTTTCTTTTACGGTCTGCGAGCTGATAAAATTAATGTAATAATTAATTGGGTTTTACGGCCTGCAAGCCGGTCTTATTCTCAACTTGTGAGATCTTTTTATTTAGTATAGATGCTAGCCAGTATTAGATAAAATAGATGATTGTCAATATGGAGAATAACAAGCCTAAATAATTAAAGAAACCGCAAGATGGAGCATTCCACAAGGCTAAGGAGCATGCAGCAAAAACAAGCTATGGAGTATCGACCAAAAGACGGAGGCACATGGAGATGAGCTTACTATTTTAGGGTTCATAGATATTCTCATTGGCTTGAGAATATCTTAGTTTATAGTCCATATCCATATCACGTTTAATTTTGTTTGTGTTTGTTTATTTATTGTATTATTATTTTATTGTTAGTGTATGGACGATGCATGCAAAAATGATAATAAGATAATTAACACCCCGGATATTTTATTTGTGAGTTTGCCCAACTCAAAATAAGTAGATCAGTTGATATGGATCAACAAAACAATTAAAACTAGAAAAGAAAATCTATCAATTGAAATATTGTGTTTTGCCTTCTCGTTACTTAAACACTCGTCATGATCATGATTACCAAGCTCATTTGCGCCAAAGCAGGGCGACTTGGTTTGTCTTGGTGTGATGCGATGGCACAAGCAAGTAATGTGAAATTGTATAGGTCAAAGGTTGGACGCAACTAGGTGATTTTAATGGGATTAAAAACCTAGAGGCAACCAATTGTGATTATCTATGGGGATAGATTAATAGGGAGTTATTTGCCCAATTGAACCAATAGTTGCATGGGATGCAAGTGGAATCATTCCTGCCTAAATAACTAATTTTTGGTGACTTGCCAAAGCAAGCTCAAAAGAAGTGAAATATGGATCTTGGCCCACTAGAAAATATAATGATATTTTTCGCATTAATATGGAGGGTTAATAATCCGAGAAAAATAGTGGGAGCTATGTTTAATAATTTAAGTCCTTGTTAAATATATTCATACGTCAAATTACTTTGCATAATCCATTTGTCTTGAAAAATCCATGGAATTAAACAAACGAAACGCGACTGTATGTCCTTAGAAAGGAGAAGCTGTCTGGAATATATTTTCTAGACAGGTATAAAATTGATAATTATTCTCAAATGTAATAAATTTTTTTGTACATCGTAGAACATAAAGTTCTCTTCCCACCGACTACCAAGACACACTAAAAGCCTAATGGAAGGAACATCAAAGAATGGTTCTTTGGATGTAATTGCCTCATGTCAGCTGCCATGAACTCTGAGCTTTGGAAGCAAGATGATAAATATGAAGGTGTATGATATGATCATACATTAAAAGAAGCTCTTTCAAAGAGCTAGCTTGACATGAAGGCTTGAAGTGTTGCTCCCCTTTGCACTCTCTTGCTTAGCACTCGTCATGATCAAGATGGAATGAGTTCGGGCTTGCCAAAGCAAGGCGACTTGATTCATTGAGATATAACGCGACGACGCAAGCTAGTAATGTGTAACTGCTGAAGCAAGAGGTGAAGCGCAACTAAGCTACTTCAATAGGATTGAAAGCTTAGAGATTGGGAGTTATCTATGAGATAGATAAAGAATAAAGAGTTATTCTTCAAAATGGACTGAGAATTGTATTGGATGCAATTATAGTTTTTGTTCAAAGGTGATTTACTCAATGTGATTGAGAATCGCTATACAAGACACTCATAAAGGGCTAAAGGCAAAACATGTTAATGGCTAGTAGCATGGGTAAAGGCAAAAGGTTTGCGCCGACCCCATGGGTATAAAGGAAGCTTGTTCCTAAAACCAATTTGCCTTAAAAGGTCCCATAGGTGGTGTGGAGGAAGAGAGACTACCCAAAGTACCTGGAAGGAAATAATAAGGGAATTATGAATTCCACCTTAGGGATTTTGTTATAGAAATCAATGTGTCTATCTCATCATCATGATTATATGATACTAGATGAGGATCTCACGTTTATAGAAATGTGGAGAATCTCAAGAGATGTAGTCGATTGAATAAGAAAGAAATAAACCTACACGTGGGACGATATAGCAGAGGGTTGCAAAATTAGCCGTAGGAAATTATCTCTACCTTTTTGAAATTATTCATGAATTAGGCAAAATACGATTATGTCACTACTTTGAGTAGGGACAGTGTCGCGGTTTCTTGTTTGGACAAGAAAAATAATTTTATTAAAATAATGGAAAATGTTCTATTTATTTTGATAAAATGCATTATTGTAATGCACTTTTGTCTATTGGATCATATATCCTTGATCATGGTAATTTAATCTATAAAACTAATACCAAGAGGTTCGCATATAATGATATGAACATCACTTATCTTTTGCATTGTTATTTAGGCCACATAAATGAGAGATACATATCTAGGCTCCATATGGATGTATTTTTGGACTCATTTGATTTTGAATCATATGAGACATGTAAGTCTTCTTTAATGGGCAAGATATGATCTTTGGAAATCATACATATTGATGTATGTAGGCCCCTAAGCACAAATGCTAAAGATGGTTTTCAGTATTTCATCATGTTTACTGATGACATCTGTGAAATGTGGATTTGTGTATCTTATGAAGAAACAAATCAGAATTATTTAAATTTTTCAAGGAATTCAAGAATGAAGTAGAGAACTATTTTGGCAAAAGTATCAAAGCTCTACGATATGATCGTAGAGGTGTGGGTACATAAGCCAATAGTTTGAGCATCTAAGGGAGTATGGGATATGATCCCAACCCACTCGACCTAGAGCCATTATGGAATGGCGTGTCTAAAGGGAGAAATTAAACTTTTTTGGACACGGTTTGATCCATAATGTGTTAAACAAAGCTTCATGTTTACTTTCAGGTGCCATGTTTTAATTACAACAAATTTCGCCCTTAACTTTCTTCCATCCAAATCAATTATTAAAAACACTATATTAGATATGGACTAGGAAGTGTCCTAGTATGTAATTCATAAAGAATTTGGGTTATGAAGTTTATGTAAATAGTTTAAAGATAAACTTGAACCCAAGTCGGATAAATGTACTATGTGGAATATCCTGAGGAAACAAATGATATTATCTCTACAATCCAATCGAGAACAAATTATTTGTTGCTCGAACCGCTGTGTTTCTAGATAGAGATTGTCTCTAAAAGACACAGTGGGAGGACAGTAGAACTTGAAGGAGTTCAAGAAACACAAAAGAACATTGGCCCTTTTGATGGAACATGAGCAGGATCACAAGATGTTGTGGAGCAATCTACTCTGGTAACACAAGAACCTCATAGGATAATTAGGATATGTTAAAGGCTAGAGAAATATGGATTTCTCATAGCCTGGTGATGTATTGCTCAAGGAGATGAGTCTACAACCTATGAGGAGGCTACGAGTGGGCAAGACTCTCAGAAATGGCTTGGAGCCATGATATACGAAATGGAATCCATGTATACCAACAAAGTATGGACTTTGGTGAAACCACCTGAAAGGGTAAGACCCATAGGGTGCAGGTAGGTTATGAGGAAACCAACATGAATGGTAATATGATTACTTTTATGGGACGATTGGTGGCTAAATGTTTCCTAGGATTTCATAGTATGGACTATGACAAAACCTTTTCCCCAGTTGCGACGCTTAAATCCATTCGCATCTTGCTTGCAGCAATCTGTCTACAGATTAATTCAAGCATCTCGGAGTTGGAATCTTCGAATTGATGATGCAATAAAAGGAGTTTGGTTCCATCGAAATTGAAGATGAAGCTTGTTTTTTTACAAGAAAGTTAGTGGGAGCATAGTTAAATTTATGTTCTTTTATGTGGAGACATACTAATCATTGGGAATAATGTCTCTACTCAGTAATCTTGTAAATATTGACTAGATAATTGATTTTCAGTGATAGACTTAGGCGAGACAATCTATAAAGATCTATGGAGATAGATCAAGGGTAATTGTTCAGCTTGAGTCATGGTACATATATTGACAAGGTGTTGAAATTGTTCAACATGTAAGAATATGGATTCTTACGCATGTCACGTGGAATTAGTCTTTGGAAGAACTAATTGTCTTTCTAATTAGATTGAGAAAGGACCATATGAATAAGATTCACGAGATACGCCATGTTATGTACTAGGATGTGTCATATGATATGACACGAAGATATCAGTCAAATCTAAGTGAAAATCACTGGATAATTAAAAAGATTATCCTTAAAGTACTTGAGAAGAACTTAGGATGAATTCTTGGTAAATGAAGGATATGAAGAGTTTACTATAAGCGGTTACAGTGATGAGAACTTCTAATCTAACAAAGATGATTTAAGATTATATTCAAGTTTTATGTTTTGCACTAGTGGGAGGGACTGTGAGGTGGAAAGGTTCGAGGCAAGATTCAGTTGCCGATTCTATCACAGAGGACCGAGTATATTAAAGCATAAGGTGCAATTAATAAGAATATTCAATCACAATCAAATTGATGATAGAAGAGGTGTGAATATTTGCAAGGTACCAGAAAATGTCTCTCTTAACTTGCGTACTGGACGCATGAGGGCCGCGCTAGATCTATAAGCATATGATGCAGGAGATTGACTCTAGTGCAAGTGAGAGACTGCTGGAAATATGCCCTAGAGGTAATATATTTCTTGTGACATTTGTGGACTTACTATTCATTATGCTATCGATATGGAGATATGTTAACATGAATGAAGTCCTTAGAACATAAAATTTATATTCTTAAATATCCCTACTCGATTATATTGATTACCGGGACAATCAACTATAGACTAGTATGCGGTTGGATTGATATGGAGAGATCACGATCCAACACATGGGTATGCATTAGGGGTAATGTCATACTGGATCGACCCACAACGAGAAGGCTACATACAATTTATGTAAAGTCACAAGTGCTTATCGTAGTAAAAATGGTATTGTCATCCTTAGACTTGAAGTCACTAGATCCTCTAGTTGTGGAATATTGTGTTTTGATAGCGTCAAATGCGACACCGTAACAGGGTAGCAATAAAGGCGTCTATCGGATAAAATAGGAAAGCTTAGAGATGGTAGTGATGTAGATAAAATTTTACCTCCCACATAAAGGGAGCAAATATCCACGGCCACTCGAGGGATGGTACTTATAGAATGTCTGGCCAGACTCAGATAAATCAACATAGGATATTGATGTTATATGCATGGATAAGACTATTCCCAGGATCGAGAAACTATGGATTGGATATAATAGTGTGACTTGTATGTCTCATGTCCAATACGGATATAGAGACAAAGGGATGAGACAATACTTGCACAAGGTTTGTCGGATGACTATTTCTATTAGTTGGGTAGTGTGGATGTCTTGCTAGAGGCCTCTTCATGTTTGTAAATTGTTAATACCAACTAATTAGATACCTATGGGGTCACACTCCCTATGGATTAGACCGGACTTGGGAAGTAATTAATATGATTAATTAGTTTGAAGGATCTATACGCAACTACTTGCAAACTTAGTAGGACTAATTTGGAAGTTTGACTAATCCGTGTATGGACATGATTAGAATAGGGGCTTTTATGCAGTCAACAAGGAGTTGCTGGACTATATAAAAGACACTCCTATCTTACTTCCCACACTAATGCTCATAACACATTGAGTGGGAGAGAAAACCAAGGAGAAAGAGAAAATCCCAAAGAAGGGCCGAACCCCCCTTGAGACAGCCCCTACCCCGTCGGCCACAAGAGGTGCTGCCCACCTCATAGCTCCGTTTTGAGTGATCGTGATCTTCTTCCTCTTCCTCCTTCAATCCTAGATAGCACAAAGGCTTGAAGGATCCGATTTCAATCCTAGGAGTGGACTAGCCATAGATACGTGGATACTATTTCATGTGTGAAGTCATCACAAGAGAACCCAATGGTATGTAGATACTAGAATCCTTTACTATTGTTACGTAGTCTCTTCATGTGATCCTTGGAGGGTCAGGATTAAATTTTGTTATTCTGCTGCGTAATCTGCATCAAAACCCTACACAAAAAACGTGGGTGCTTATGGAATTAACCGTCCTGTAAAGTCAGTATATACACAAATGGGCGGATGTGTTATGTTCAATCCCAGTGCAACACCCAATCAAAGCATATCGCTGATTGAACACCAACCTCGTTAGGCCTCTGTGACAGAATCATGGTGCCAGGCAGTTCCGTCATTCCATCTCCAAACACAGAAAACTCTTCAGTTGTGATTCAGATGACAGCCACACAGGTGCGCTCCAATGGACCGATGAATTCTAAGCAACAGGGTGGAGAAAACTAGTTCCACCTCGGACACCTTAACCTCCACTGTTGTCGAAGAGGTAGCAAAATCGAATAAAGAAGTTGTACCTTTACAGGAGCATGGAAGAAGCAAGAATAGGTGGCAAGGTCCGATAGAGGAAAAAATAACAACACCGTGTTGGCTAGGTCATTTCACAGAACAGGATGAAGAGGGCTCGGTGTTGAGCCTTGTTGCACCAAAGGCTAATATTATTGTGGAAATCATGTGCAAATGTGAGTACGTACACACTCTACTACCAAAGAACTGGCTGGTGGTTGGGGGACCAATGGATCCGCGCCCGGTCGCCGTAAACCATCCGACTAAAGTTCTATTGTGTGCACATGTGAGTACGTACACACTCTACTACCAAAGAACTAGTTGGTGGTTGGGGGACCAATGGATCCACGCCCGGTTGCCGTAAACCATCCGACTAAAGTTCTATTGTGTTTTACATATTTCGCATCTATTTTGACGTGCACTTGTGCTAATATGTCAAACGTTGATCAAAAATGTCGATAGTTTACTTCAAATGTGTGCAGGGTTATCAATTTCAAAACATTTTGGAACATTTTATAATAAATTTAATTTATTTCATGAAATCTACATCCTATTTCAAAACCCCGAAATAGAACCGGTGAATATTTCATGGCATTTATAACCTATTTCATAGTACTGGGCGAGTCGGACCCATCCCGGCAAACCGTTTTTGTCCCAACACGCGAAAATTTTGTCGTTTTAGAGGTATTTCCGTAAATACATGCAAAATCGGCTGACTTTTTGTCAAAATCGGCAAAAAAAAAGTTGGGGCCCCCATTAACCCTAAAAATTTTCCCTCACCATAGCCACACCCTTTATTTTAATATTTTCACAAAATATTTAGACGTTAAATATTTATAAATATGTAGATACATATATTGTACCCCAATGTTGAACTATGAGTCAAATGTAAAGCAGAAAAAACCATGTTCACATAGTTTAAAAGATGATATTGGTCTTGAGCATCATGTTAACCTGCAAGCGCAAACAGATAACTGTGTGAACATTTTCGATAATCGCTAAACTTTATAACTTAAATATGAAATATTATACTTATTTCCTTGTTGGAGAAGTATAATGTTTAAATATGTTGTGATACAATTTTTACTTATTCAACGATGTAAAATCATGTTAACTACATATTTTACTAGATATGTTTGTCATAAAAAAGTCAAATTCATTTAATCCCAACGAAGCTCAATCTGAAATCATAAATCTAGTAACATGGTCTTTTTTAGAATTAATAAGTGAAATGTAAAGTACCTGATCTGTAAACCATAACTGGATAAAGCCCTAGAGCACATAAACCCTAAATCATAACTAGATAAAAAGTTAAAGCACCTAAACCCTGCCTGGATAAAATCCTAGAGCATCAAGTTAGGTTTTACAACATTCTTTAGTGGTTTGCAACCCTTTACACATTGTTCTGTCTATTATGTTTATGTCTTGTATAGCCTTCGTATCTATTCTATCTGTTTGTTTTATGTGAGTGTACACAACATCGAACAAGCCTCCACCCAAGCCTCAAGTTCAAGTATCCTCAACTCCAATCAGGCCTGATCATGCATCACCCGAGGTTGCAGCTTCTCTATCCATCAGGCATGCTCATGGATCACCTAAGGTGGCAGTTGCTCCCCTAAAAAAACAATGTTCATCCAATGAACTGAGGATGAGTAGGGAGAGAGAGAGGAAGAGGGAGAGGGAGAGGGAGAGAGATTGTCACGAGGGCAAAGAGAACCTCCTAAAGAGTAAGGATGTCAGGTCAGTTTGTCTGTGCCATCAGGGATCTTGTCCGTCTATGCCTTCAGGCTGAATTTTGGCTTGCCTAGGGCCCCCATTAGGGGAGGGCCTCATTATTTCATAAATATGTAGGGTTATTTTTATGAAAATAAATAATTACTCCTATTTTATATAGTCCAGCTTAAACTTTCCCTAGAAGACTTGTTTACTGCACTTTCTCCCTTCCATTTTTGTAACAATGATCATAAATTTTCTTATTTGAAATAAATAAATAAAATACACAAATTTCTAAAAGTAATATATATATATATAATATATATTATAAAAATTTTGATGAACGATGAAAGGAATAAATGTTTTGACAAACAGTGACAAAAAGGAATAAGATGTACCCATACTTTTAATTTTTGATATTTTTTTATTTCTTTACTATGTAATTGGAGATCAATTTTTTTTAGAATATTACTAATATACATTCAATAACTAAAAAGTATGTTCTTTCAAAAAAAAACTAATAAACATGTTTTACATAGTACATATACAAACATAAGGGCCTCAAGTACCCAGGTCGCCTAGGGCCATGGAAAACCTAAAGACGGCCCTGTCAGGGATTGGGAGATTGTGTGGAAACATCGTGATATTACAAGACAAGTTAAAAATTCATGTCTTCACTCTTATATTTCATTCTTCCCTGTTTAAGTTTCATAGGAAGATAAAGATCAAAGAAGATTTCATTAGGATATGGGTTACCGATTTTATTTGTCTTTCCATGTACAACGACCTTGGGAAGTCCTTCTTGAAGATATGACAACTTCAAAGCTCAGGGAAACAAAGAGGAGGTATTCGTCAAGTAGTACGGGAAGATACCTACGGTCTTTTCAGCTTATGGGGGTCGTTACCTTTGATCAGGGTGGTCCATTTTGATCTCTCTGTGGTTTGTGTTTGTTTTGAAAATAATTGACCTCTTTCTATTGGATAATGTGGGTGGTGGATGTTATTGTGGTTGTAATGGTGATTGTGGTTTCAACACAATTTGTATGATTTCTGTTTAGATGTTTGACAATATTATCTATCTATTTATAATTAATGTTTGTTGGCTTTAGACTTTTATCTGTTATTTTGCCATGTCAGTTTATCACTCCTAACCAAATTCATTGCTTCCTTTGTAGGGTTTTGATTCATGGGTCGCGCAAACGGAAGCATAATCAAACAAACAACCATGCAAAACCCTCCAAGGATCACAAGTCTAGATGCATAACGATAGTGAAAGTAAGAAATCATAAACACACCTTTGGGTTCTCCTTGATGACTTCAAACGCGAATAGTGTCACGTTCTCTATAGTTGATCCACGCCTAGAGTTGTTCCTAGATCTCCAATCTCCTTGGTGCTAGCCCGGAATGAAAGGAGGGTGAAGGAATCACGCAAAACGAGGCACAAAAGGGGGCTCGGCCCTCTTGTGGCGTCGGGGACGAGTGGGCGGCGGCAAGGGGGCGGCGTCCCTCTTGTTGCTTGCTCTCTCTCTCCTTTGTTCTCTCCTACTCTTGTTATGTTCTCTTTAGAGCATAAGTTGTGTAGGGAAGGAAGGAAGGAGGGTCCTTTATATAGTCCAACAACTCCTTGTTAACTACCTAAAGGACTTATTCTAGTCCTACTAGAATTCAATTTAGTCCCTTCCTTGCAAATTAGTCCCTACTAAGTTTGCAAGGGTTTGCAAAGTGATCCTTCTAATTAATTAATCCAATTAATTAATTCCCAAATCTAGTACAACTCTATATAGCGTGTGACCCCATAGGTTCTATCTAGTTGGTAGCAACTCTTTGCTAATATGGAGCGGTTTCTAGCAAAACATCCATTCTAGCCAACTAATAGAATAGTCATCTAGACAACCTTGTACAAGTAATTGTCTCATCCCTTTGCCTCCATATCCGGATTGGACACGAGACATACAAGTCACACTCGTATATCCAATCCCTAGTTTCTCGATCCATGGAATAGCCTTATTCGTGCAAATAACATCAATATCCCATATATTGATTTATTTGAGTCTGGCCAGACATTCTATAAGCACTATCCTCGAGTGGCCTTGGATATTTGCTCCCGTTATGTGGGAGGGGCAAATCCTCTCTGCGTCCACTACGATCTCTAAGCTTGCTTCTCATTGTATCCAGTACACGCCTTTATAACTACCCAGTTACGGTGTAGCGTTTAACGCTACCAAGATCACAATGATCCACAACTAGAATATCTAGTGACTTCAAGTCTAAGGATGACAATACCATTGCACCCGAGAAGCACTTGTGACTTAACATAACGTGTATGTAGCCTTCTCGGTGATGGGTCAATCCAGTGCAACATTCCGTAATGCACACCTATGTGTTGGATCATGATATCTCCATATCAATCCAACCCCATACTAGTCTATAGATGATTGTCCCAATTAATCATTATACTTGACTAGGGATATTTAAGATAAACAACACGATTGTAAATCTAAGGACTTCATTATATTAAATATCCAATAAATAATAAATGAATTTCTAGCCAATTACAAATTCATACTAAACTAGATTGCCTCTAGGGCATCTATTCCAACAGTCTCCCACTTGCACTAGAGCCAATCTGGCGCATCTCGTATGCCCATACTCCTAGTGTGCCCTTCATGCTTCCACTGCGTGAGAGGCTTCGTAAGCGGGTCTGACAGATTATCATCTGTAGGAATCTTGCATATCCGAACGTCTCCTCTATCGATAATATCTCGAATCAGATGAAACTTCCTGAGCACATGCTTGGACTTCTGGTGCGATCTGGGTTCCTTTGATTGCGCGATCGCCCCAGTGTTGTCACAAAACAACTCCACTGGATCCGCAATGCTAGGGACCACACCAAGTTCAGAAACAAACTTTCTGATCCAAACAGCCTCCTTTGCTGCGCCATTTGCAGCAATGTACTCAGCCTCTGTTGTAGAATCAGCTACCGTCTCTTGCTTGGAACTCTTCCAGCTCACCGCTGCTCCATTCAGGCAAAACACATATCCCGACTGTGATCTGAAGTCATCTCTATCGGTTTGGAAGCTTGCATCAGTGTAACCCCTTACACGCAACTCTTCCTCACCGCCAAACATCAAGAAAGCATCCTTAGTTCTTCTCAAGTACTTTAGGATGTTCTTGACAGCAATCCAGTGACTCTCACCCGGATTGGATTGGTATCTGCTTGTCATACTCAAGGCATATGACACATCTGGTCTAGTACATAACATGGCGTACATGATAGATCCTATGGCCGAGGCATAGGGAATCCTACTCATGCGTTCCTTCTCAATCTCATTGGAAGGACATCCACTCTTCGAAAGAGTGATTCCATGTGACATGGGCAAGAATCCCTTCTTGGAATCTTGCATGTTGAACCGTTTCAACACCTTGTCAATATATGTACTTTGACTTAGGCCTAGCAACCTCTTAGATCTATCTCTATAGATCTTTATACCGAGTATATAGGCTGCTTCCTCTAAGTCCTTCATTGAGAAACACTTTCCTAGCCAATCTTTCACAGACTGCAGCATGGGAATGTCGTTTCCAATGAGTAGTATGTCATCCACATACAAGACCAGAAAAGCTACAGAGCTCCCACTAACCTTCTTGTAGACACAAGACTCATCTTCGTTTCTGATGAAGCCAAACTCTTTGACCACTTTATCAAAACGTCGATTCCAACTCCTAGAAGCTTGCTTCAATCCATAAATGGATCGTTGCAGCTTACAGACTTTGTTGGCTTGCTTTGGATCCTCAAAAACCCTCTGGCTGTATCATATACACGTCCTCGAGGAGATTCCCATAAAGGAATGCTGTTTTGACATCCATCTACCAAATCTCATAGTCGTAGTATGCAGCAATTGCAAGTAGGATTCGGATGGATTTGGTCATTGCGACTGGTGAAAAGGTTTCATCATAGTCAATGCCATGAATCTGTCTGAATCCTTTAGCCACCAATCGGCCCTTATAGGTAATCACATTACCATCCATGTCGATCTTCTTTTTGAAGATCCACTTGCACCCTATGGGCCGCGCCCCATCAGGTGGTTCCACCAAAGTCCATACTTTGTTGGTATACATGGATTCCATCTCGGATCTCATGGCTTCAAGCCACTTCTGCGAGTCTGGGCCATTCATGGCCTCCTCATAGGTAGTAGGCTCATCATCTATGAGCATCGTGTCACCGGAATCAGTTATGAGAAGTCCGTACCTCTCGGGTTCCTGGCGCACTCTACTAGATCTACGAAGCTCTTGTGTTACCTGAACAGGTGGATCCACAACTGCTTGTGATTCCTGTTCATGTTCCATAATCGGTTCAGTAATTTGTGGTTCTTGAACTTCTTCAAGTTCTACATTCCTCCCACTTGCTTCTTTAGAGACAAACTCTCTTTCTAGAAACACGCCGGTCCGAGCAACAAACACTTTGTTCTCGGTTGGATTGTAGAAGTAGTATCCCTTAGTTTCCTTAGGGTACCCCACAAATTTACACTTATCCGATTTAGGCCCTAGCTTGTCCGATTGTAAACGTTTTACATAGACATCGCAGCCCCAATTCCTCATGAACAACAGTGTGGGACGCCTCCCACTCCACATCTCATATGGTGTCTTCATGACTGATTTAGATGGAACACGGTTAATGGTGAAAGCTGCACTTAATAGAGCGTAGCCCCAAAATGACAATGGAAGATCGGTTTGACACATCATAGACCGAACCATATCCAATAGGGTTCGATTCCTCCTCTCGGACACGCCATTCCATTGTGGCGTTCCGGGTGGAGTGAGTTGGGACACGATCCCACACTCTCTAAGATAGTCGTCAAACTCTTGGCTCAAGTATTCTCCTCCACGATCCGATCGTAGAGCCTTGATACTTTTGCCAAGTTGCTTCTCTACTTCATTCTTGAATTCTTTGAACACTTCAAAGGATTCGGATTTTGCCCTCATAAGGTACACAAATCCATATCTTCTGTAATCATCAGTAAACGTAATGAAGTAGACATAACCACCCCTGGCTGGCGTGGCAAATGATCCACACGCATCGGTATGTATGAGCGCCAATTGCTCACTAGTCCTCTCACCTTTCTTATTGAAAGGGGACTTTGTCATTTTTCCCAACAAACAAGCCTCGCATGTCTCATATGATTCAAAATCAAATGAGTCTAGTAATCCATCTTTATGGAGTCTAGATACACGTTTCTCATTTATGTGGCCTAAACGACAATGCCATAAATAAGCAGGATTTAAATCATTTATTTTAATCCGCTTGGTATTAATGTTGTAGACAGGATTACTTAGATCAAGGACATAAAGTCCATTAAATAATTGCGCACTAAAATAGTGAATATTATTCAAATAAAAGGAACAACAATTGTTCTTTATTGAAATAATAAAACCTTCCTTGTCCAAACAAGAAATAGAAATAATGTTTCTGCTCATAGCAGGCACAAAATAGCAATTATTTAATTCTAAAACTAATCCTGAAGGCAGAGATAGCTCGCACACGCCTATGGCCAATGCAGCAACCTTTGCTCCATTCCCAACGCGTAGATCTACCTCCCCTTTAGCCAATCTTTTACTTCTCTTTAGATCTTGCATATTTCGACAAATATGAGATCCACATCCAGTATCTAATACCCATGATGTAGAGACAGTTAAATTGACATCTACAACAAAAATACCTGGTGGTGGTGGAATCACTATTCCAAGCCTCTTGTCCTCCAGATATTTTGGGCAGTTCCTCTTCCAGTGTCCAGGTTGACTACAGTAGTGACATTCACCCTTAGTCACGACCTTGGCAATGGCACCAACAGGCTTAAGGGCTTGTTCCTTGGACTTAGCAACTGACTTGCCTTTGCCCTTGGAGGAAGAGGCAAACCTTTTACCCTTTCCTTTATGCACCATCATAATGGCCTTGCCCTTACCCTTGTTGATGCTCTGTTCAGCCTTCCTCAACATGTTGAGCAAATCTGGCAGTGGTTTAACGATCTCGTTCATGTTATAGTTCATAATGAACTGTCCATAACTCTCGGGCAACGATTGCAACACGAGATCGGTTGCCAACTTTTGGCCGACCGGGAACCCAAGCCGGGCGAGATTCTCCAAGTACCCGATCATTCGGAGTACATGGGGTCCCACCGGGTTCCCTTCTGCCAGATGACATTTGAACAGTGCCTTTGAGACCTCATACCTCTCTACCCTCGCCTGCTCTTGGAAGAGCTGCTTTAGATGTTCGATCATATCGACAGCATTCATGTTCTCATGTTGCTTCTGAAGCTCAGAGGTCATGGTGCAAAGCATTAGGCAGGCCGCATCATTAGCGTCGTCAACACGCTTCTGATACGCCTTTAAGGCAGCAGGTTTCTGATTCTCTGGATGTAACACCCCCGATTTCCAGAGGAGCCGGATACCGGGTGGTGCCCTCCGTACAGGGGATTTTACCCTTTCGTACAAGGAGTGGTAACCATAAACAAGTGAAAAGAAACATCCACTACTGATTCATATTACAAAATTTAACAGTGTCTAACTAAATATAGTTTTAAAACAAAAGTTGACCCTCCGGTTAATTACTAAGCTTTACTAATGCAAGTGAGAACGAGTCGTGATTCCAGCGCGTTACCCCAAGCTACCAGTCATATACCTGCGGGGGAATTAAAAGACACAAGACCGCAGTTTTTCGAGTATCAGTAAAAACTGAGTGAATAAACAACTTAGCATGTAAAACAGAAGGGCTAGAAAGGTTACGGGGTTGTATTTGAAATAGTTCGAATAGTAACAGAGTATAAGTATAAACATCAGAGTAAAGACTTGAACTGTTTTCAGAAATATAAGTACGAGTAGAAGTGACGATTATCAGGGTTCTCACAAGTTGCTATTTCCAAGCTTAAAGTTATTACGAGTAGCCGATTCGTTAACCGAGATATTCATAAGTTTCCGAACGTGGAATGAAACAAGTCAGTATAAATTCGCAGTAACCAGGAGAGACCAGAGTAAATAGTAACAGATGATACTGGCGTATAGGGGGTTCTGATGACCCAACCTCTCTGACAAGCGTTATGGACGATTCGTCCCGCTAGTCATCATACAAGCAGCTACTAGACCTTAAGTGTCGACACCCCCTTAAGATTGTAAGTCAGAAGAGTAGTACTAGAATGCTGGACCCCAGCCTACGGCGAAAGGAGTCGGAGCACACGGAGTCCCCATTTTAGGGATCTTAGCCCAAGGAATCTAAACCCAAGAGGCACACGGAGTCCCCATTTTAGGGACCGAGCCCAAGGAATCTGAACCTGAGAGGCACACGGAGTCCCCATTTTAGGGACCGAGCCCAAGGAATCTGAACCTGGGAGGCACACAAAGTCCCCATTTTAGGGACCGGGCCCAAGGAATCTAAACCTGATATAAGTAACATAGCTGGTTCCGGTACATGCGATTCTTTCACTTTACGTTATTAATGAATTCTGACGGTGTGACATTTGAACAATAAGTTTGTCGATTTGAAGACGAGTAGTAAAGTGACGATTTAAAATCAAGTACGACAAGTTTAGAAATTTCGAAATAAGTGTGTCATTTATTTTCAAATAAAAACAAGTATATCACATGAAAGGAATTGGCACGCAAAACTAAGCATATATTTTGAGACAAGACATAAATCACGTTTTGACACGAAAGAAGATAAGCACACGAGACTAAGCATGAATACTCACATGTATATTTTGAGACATGAAATAAAATCACATTTTGACACGAAGGGAGATAAGCACGCAAGGCTAAGCATGGATACTCACCGTGAGAGCCAAAAGGGTGCTAGCTGGTCCTCTACGCGTAAACGACGTCCGAGTCAACTAGCTTATCGAAAGCAGGCTCTACAATCAAACACATATAGTCCTAATTACAAGCAAGTTCGATCGACAAACGAATGACGGTGCACGTGTCCTATTTGACATGCAAGCGAAAGCCCTAAATAATTATAACACCTAACTTATTATTTGATAATTAAACTATTAGTTGCTAAAAGCCAGAAGTCTCCCAAAATGATTTCGAGAAATTTAAATGATTAAGCTTAAGAATGTTAAACTATTTAATACTCTATTCACGATATCTAGAAACTAAATTAAAATTAGATTTTCAATTTAAAAGTAACTCTTATAATTGCAAAAGCGATATTTCTAATTAAATAAATTATTTCTTAATATTTTAAAATTGCAATTTCATTTACAAACATTTTTCGTAACTTTAATAAAGACAATATTTAACTAAACATATCTATTTATTTGTAAAAACTAATAATATCGATAAATGTGAACATTTCAAAAACACACTATTTATTTACTTAAACAAAATTGACAAATCATTTAATATGTAAAACAATATTATTTATCTATTATATAGTTCAACGTATATACACAATATATTTTATGAACACAATATAGTTAAACGTATATACACAATAGATTTTATGAACTTTATCTTTCATGAAAATAAATTATAATTAATCAAGTAGTAGCATATGCTAATTTGCGAAAATAATACATTACAAAAATGTCATAACATTTATTTATTAATTTGATATATAATTGATAAAGTTTAAATAACATATAAACTAATTAACTAGAAACTAATAATATTGAATAAATCAGAGATTACGAAATACAAATGGTCACCCTAGAGTTTGACAAAGTACAAACAGCCCCCACCCCTAGGTTTTAGAAAAGACAAAACAACCCCCTTGAAGGAACACAATCGGCAAACACATTTGCTCCTCAACCCACTCAATCGAAACATAAATTTGTGCTAACAACATGTGATTTTGATGATGAAAAACAATTCAATAGGTGATTTTGAGCTTACCCACTCCAAGAATTGAGAAAACGGCGGAGAAACGAGGTGTTCAAGGTCGCCGCGGCGGGTTCGGCGGCGGCGATTGGCGGTGCTGCTCCGGCTGCCTTCGGGCTTCGCTCAGAGGCTCTTCGTGATCCTCGGGAGCTCGGGAACGCGTAGAGACCAAGAAAAGAGGCTGGGTGTTGCCCGGTTAGTTGGGCTCGACCTCGTCGCCGGAAACAATGGTGACGACGGCGGTGTTGGATTGGGTCGATGCTACTGCTGCTTCGGCTGCTGCTGTTTCTGATGTTGTTGCTGCTTCTGCCTCGTCAGGCGAGGTCAGAGAGGGGAGACAGAGAGCGCGAGACAGAGAGGAGGAGTTGTAAGTGGTGGTGTTGGCGGTGATGTTGGTGGTCGGAGGTGGTTGGTTCGGGAGTAGTGTTCCTGCTGGGTTTTCTTCTCGACAAAAACAGAGGAGAAGAGAGGACGAGACAGAATATGGAGGCAGAGGTGATGGTGGTGGAATGGTAGTTGGTTGTTTGGTGGTTGCCACCGGTGATGGAGGTGGTGGTTATGGTTGTTGCCGCTGCTGCGGCTGTTTCTCCTGGTTCTGGTGAATTCGAGAGAGGGCAAAGAGAGGGTGAGGGAGTGGCTGAGAGAGAGGAGTTAGGTGGTGGTGTTTGCCGTTGGTAATGGTGGTGGTGGCTGGGTTTGTTTCTCGGCGAAAACAGAGAGAAACAGAGGGAGTTGAGGGGTTTGTGAGGGTGTTGAAAGTTGTAGTTGATGTCTTTGTTGTTGTTGTTGTGTTCGAAGAGAAGGTGATGTTGATGTGAGGAGGAGTAGGAGGTACAACAGGAGGTGTAGGTGACTAGGTGGCAGTAGAGATAATGGGTGGTGATGGTGATGGTGATGGTGATGGTGCAAGGAGTAGGGTGGTGATAGGGGCGGCTAAATCAGAGGGAGTGTCGGGAGAGAAAGAAGAAAAAGAACGAAGGTGAATAAGAGAAACTTATACGGTGTGGCACGGGCTCGGATGACGCGGTGGTTCGGGTACGCGACGAGTAATTGAAACGTGACAAAACTAATAAACACGACTATAAATTTACACGCTTTAAACAAACGATTTTGAATATTAAAAAAAAATAATAATAATTTGACTGATAAATATAAACTTGACAGGTAAAAGTAAATTAGACCGACAAACGATATCTGACTATCTATAACGGAGTTTGACTGATAGAAACTAAATATTTACTGGCAAAATAAATTTTGATTATTAAAATTAGTTTAACTGATATACAAATGAGTTTGACTAATAAAATTAAGTTCGACTAATATTTTTAATAGAGGTTCAAATGTTGATTTTAAGAAAACTCGTCAACGCTTTTCTTTTAGTAAAAATTTACCAAACGATTAGTTGAAATTTATAAATGACTTATTATTGAAAATAAGATAAATTTGTTTAAAAATAATTTATAACAATAATCTAGCTTATCAAAATAATTGTAAATGAACAAGTAGTTAATCACTACGAAATCAAATCACGCATGATATCTATAACGTCTTAAACGACTAACAGTACTAATATCAAACAATACGATTGTCGCGTTCTCATAATAACTATGACATATAAAATTACTAATATAACCCTAGCGCAAAATACGGGTTATTACATCCTTCCCTCCTTAGACTAAGCTTCGTCCTCGAAGCTTTAACTCGGTGCTAGGACTTAGGGGTCTCTATTTAAGTCATAGCTAGTGAAACGACAATTAACAAGCGTATGAATGCAGGGACAAAACAAGGTCGTTACATCTTCCCCCACTTAGGACTGAGATTCGTCCTCGAAGCTCAAAGGGTTTCTAAAAGTCTCTATGGGTTTCTAATATGACGCGAAAAGCAAGATGATTGTTGAAATATAGTGTACTTGTCACCACTTCCGTTGTGGTTCCCCTACTGATCAGCGACGCTATTCCTGAAATTGTTGTTACTACTGCGGATTTGATTTCCCCCATTGTTGTTGTTCTTTCGGAATTTATTCCCATTCTGATTATGTCGATTTCCTTGGCATTTTTGTCTATTTCCCCGGTAGTTATGTCCTCGACGATTCTCTGCTTCCATCCTCCGCCTACAGTCAGGAGATATGTGGCCTTTGATGCCACAAAACTTACAAGACATGGCTACACCTTCGCAAGTGTATCCCCGGTGATAGCGACCACACTTGTTGCAATTTCGAGTAGGCCTCGCCATCTGCTGGTTCTGATTCTCTCCACCATTACCAGTTCTGAACCGCTTGTCCCCTCGTTGGTTGATGCTTCCTCCTTGGCCATAGCTGCTATTTCCTTGACCTTCCAGCTTCCTTTTCCCCAACTGTTGAGTTAGCGCCTGATCGACTCTCCATATGTTCGCTGCTACTCCATAGGCTTCTGACAAGGTGTCATAGCCTCTAGTGAGCATGATCCTCTGTATTTCGTGCTTCAGCCCTGCTATAAAGCGGGTAACCATGCGCCCTTCCGTTGGCACTGTGTCCTCTGCAAACCGTGCTAACTCCACAAACTTGTCATAGTAGTCCGTCACTGAGCCATCCCCCTGCTTTAGAGCAATGAATTCTTCGTATTTCTTTTCTTTGACATGCTCCGGATAGAAGTTCGTCCTCATGGCAGCCTTCATTGCCTCCCAGTTGAAGTCTTCCTGAGCTAGGAGCCTTGCTCGATTAGCTGTCCACCAGTTATCGGCCTTGTCCTTAAAATAGAAAGCCGCCTCATTGACCTTGCGGACTTCGGGACATTCCATTGTATGGAAGATTTTATCGAAGTCCCTGATCCAGTTTTCGAGCAGTACTGGATCCTCTTTCCCATAGAAGTTGCTCGGGTTCCTCTGAGCTATCTTCTTAGCCCAGTCTGGTTCCCGTTCATTGGCAACATTGCTTGGATTGTTCATAGCCTGAAAGAACTTTCCCATCTGATTGAACAACTGAGCCACTTGCGGGTTCACTGCTTCTACTCCTTCCATTTGTACTGATGTGCTTTCTTCTCGCGTAGCGGTCTAGCGGTCCTAGGTCCTATACGATTGCTTATCGATTACGTGATGCGGGTGTATGCAGGTTGGTACGATAGGAACAATGCACACAAAAACGGTTCTAACCGTGCAAGAGAACATCACATAGATAGGTATGACATTGCATTTAATATACGCGAAATCCGAGTATAAAGCTCTTACAAGTAGGATCATATAAATCGAAGTGCGAGTGCACGACCATACCATTATCACAGACAGACGGTAAAACACCATGAAGTCAAGTAAGCAAGAAATATACAAATGTAAGATATAGCATTCCAGAACAAAAGGATGAGGGTGGGTGGGATAGACCCCCAATCAGTCACTGGTCATTTGAGCTCGTAATAAGCACTGAGGCTTGAAAATAGAAAGAACGTAAAGACAAGTAACCCACATGAGTTATGCATGCGAGGATAAACAAGAGACAAAACCCATAACGCCCGGCTTATTCAGATTTTACTTTCTTGTTTATCTTGCCCTATCGATTTAAAGTTCAAGTTCAATCTTAGCTTTAGTTACTTTCAAAAATCTTAGTTTTAAGCGTTTTCTCCCTACAGTCCTACTGGATGTCACTGCTCTGATACCAACTGTAACACCCCCGATTTCCAGAGGAGCCGGATACCGGGTGGTGCCCTCCGTACAGGGGATTTTACCCTTTCGTACAAGGAGTGGTAACCATAAACAAGTGAAAAGAAACATCCACTACTGATTCATATTACAAAATTTAACAGTGTCTAACTAAATATAGTTTTAAAACAAAAGTTGACCCTCCGGTTAATTACTAAGCTTTACTAATGCAAGTGAGAACGAGTCGTGATTCCAGCGCGTTACCCCAAGCTACCAGTCATATACCTGCGGGGGAATTAAAAGACACAAGACCGCAGTTTTTCGAGTATCAGTAAAAACTGAGTGAATAAACAACTTAGCATGTAAAACAGAAGGGCTAGAAAGGTTACGGGGTTGTATTTGAAATAGTTCGAATAGTAACAGAGTATAAGTATAAACATCAGAGTAAAGACTTGAACTGTTTTCAGAAATATAAGTACGAGTAGAAGTGACGATTATCAGGGTTCTCACAAGTTGCTATTTCCAAGCTTAAAGTTATTACGAGTAGCCGATTCGTTAACCGAGATATTCATAAGTTTCCGAACGTGGAATGAAACAAGTCAGTATAAATTCGCAGTAACCAGGAGAGACCAGAGTAAATAGTAACAGATGATACTGGCGTATAGGGGGTTCTGATGACCCAACCTCTCTGACAAGCGTTATGGACGATTCGTCCCGCTAGTCATCATACAAGCAGCTACTAGACCTTAAGTGTCGACACCCCCTTAAGATTGTAAGTCAGAAGAGTAGTACTAGAATGCTGGACCCCAGCCTACGGCGAAAGGAGTCGGAGCACACGGAGTCCCCATTTTAGGGATCTTAGCCCAAGGAATCTAAACCCAAGAGGCACACGGAGTCCCCATTTTAGGGACCGAGCCCAAGGAATCTGAACCTGAGAGGCACACGGAGTCCCCATTTTAGGGACCGAGCCCAAGGAATCTGAACCTGGGAGGCACACAAAGTCCCCATTTTAGGGACCGGGCCCAAGGAATCTAAACCTGATATAAGTAACATAGCTGGTTCCGGTACATGCGATTCTTTCACTTTACGTTATTAATGAATTCTGACGGTGTGACATTTGAACAATAAGTTTGTCGATTTGAAGACGAGTAGTAAAGTGACGATTTAAAATCAAGTACGACAAGTTTAGAAATTTCGAAATAAGTGTGTCATTTATTTTCAAATAAAAACAAGTATATCACATGAAAGGAATTGGCACGCAAAACTAAGCATATATTTTGAGACAAGACATAAATCACGTTTTGACACGAAAGAAGATAAGCACACGAGACTAAGCATGAATACTCACATGTATATTTTGAGACATGAAATAAAATCACATTTTGACACGAAGGGAGATAAGCACGCAAGGCTAAGCATGGATACTCACCGTGAGAGCCAAAAGGGTGCTAGCTGGTCCTCTACGCGTAAACGACGTCCGAGTCAACTAGCTTATCGAAAGCAGGCTCTACAATCAAACACATATAGTCCTAATTACAAGCAAGTTCGATCGACAAACGAATGACGGTGCACGTGTCCTATTTGACATGCAAGCGAAAGCCCTAAATAATTATAACACCTAACTTATTATTTGATAATTAAACTATTAGTTGCTAAAAGCCAGAAGTCTCCCAAAATGATTTCGAGAAATTTAAATGATTAAGCTTAAGAATGTTAAACTATTTAATACTCTATTCACGATATCTAGAAACTAAATTAAAATTAGATTTTCAATTTAAAAGTAACTCTTATAATTGCAAAAGCGATATTTCTAATTAAATAAATTATTTCTTAATATTTTAAAATTGCAATTTCATTTACAAACATTTTTCGTAACTTTAATAAAGACAATATTTAACTAAACATATCTATTTATTTGTAAAAACTAATAATATCGATAAATGTGAACATTTCAAAAACACACTATTTATTTACTTAAACAAAATTGACAAATCATTTAATATGTAAAACAATATTATTTATCTATTATATAGTTCAACGTATATACACAATATATTTTATGAACACAATATAGTTAAACGTATATACACAATAGATTTTATGAACTTTATCTTTCATGAAAATAAATTATAATTAATCAAGTAGTAGCATATGCTAATTTGCGAAAATAATACATTACAAAAATGTCATAACATTTATTTATTAATTTGATATATAATTGATAAAGTTTAAATAACATATAAACTAATTAACTAGAAACTAATAATATTGAATAAATCAGAGATTACGAAATACAAATGGTCACCCTAGAGTTTGACAAAGTACAAACAGCCCCCACCCCTAGGTTTTAGAAAAGACAAAACAACCCCCTTGAAGGAACACAATCGGCAAACACATTTGCTCCTCAACCCACTCAATCGAAACATAAATTTGTGCTAACAACATGTGATTTTGATGATGAAAAACAATTCAATAGGTGATTTTGAGCTTACCCACTCCAAGAATTGAGAAAACGGCGGAGAAACGAGGTGTTCAAGGTCGCCGCGGCGGGTTCGGCGGCGGCGATTGGCGGTGCTGCTCCGGCTGCCTTCGGGCTTCGCTCAGAGGCTCTTCGTGATCCTCGGGAGCTCGGGAACGCGTAGAGACCAAGAAAAGAGGCTGGGTGTTGCCCGGTTAGTTGGGCTCGACCTCGTCGCCGGAAACAATGGTGACGACGGCGGTGTTGGATTGGGTCGATGCTACTGCTGCTTCGGCTGCTGCTGTTTCTGATGTTGTTGCTGCTTCTGCCTCGTCAGGCGAGGTCAGAGAGGGGAGACAGAGAGCGCGAGACAGAGAGGAGGAGTTGTAAGTGGTGGTGTTGGCGGTGATGTTGGTGGTCGGAGGTGGTTGGTTCGGGAGTAGTGTTCCTGCTGGGTTTTCTTCTCGACAAAAACAGAGGAGAAGAGAGGACGAGACAGAATATGGAGGCAGAGGTGATGGTGGTGGAATGGTAGTTGGTTGTTTGGTGGTTGCCACCGGTGATGGAGGTGGTGGTTATGGTTGTTGCCGCTGCTGCGGCTGTTTCTCCTGGTTCTGGTGAATTCGAGAGAGGGCAAAGAGAGGGTGAGGGAGTGGCTGAGAGAGAGGAGTTAGGTGGTGGTGTTTGCCGTTGGTAATGGTGGTGGTGGCTGGGTTTGTTTCTCGGCGAAAACAGAGAGAAACAGAGGGAGTTGAGGGGTTTGTGAGGGTGTTGAAAGTTGTAGTTGATGTCTTTGTTGTTGTTGTTGTGTTCGAAGAGAAGGTGATGTTGATGTGAGGAGGAGTAGGAGGTACAACAGGAGGTGTAGGTGACTAGGTGGCAGTAGAGATAATGGGTGGTGATGGTGATGGTGATGGTGATGGTGCAAGGAGTAGGGTGGTGATAGGGGCGGCTAAATCAGAGGGAGTGTCGGGAGAGAAAGAAGAAAAAGAACGAAGGTGAATAAGAGAAACTTATACGGTGTGGCACGGGCTCGGATGACGCGGTGGTTCGGGTACGCGACGAGTAATTGAAACGTGACAAAACTAATAAACACGACTATAAATTTACACGCTTTAAACAAACGATTTTGAATATTAAAAAAAAATAATAATAATTTGACTGATAAATATAAACTTGACAGGTAAAAGTAAATTAGACCGACAAACGATATCTGACTATCTATAACGGAGTTTGACTGATAGAAACTAAATATTTACTGGCAAAATAAATTTTGATTATTAAAATTAGTTTAACTGATATACAAATGAGTTTGACTAATAAAATTAAGTTCGACTAATATTTTTAATAGAGGTTCAAATGTTGATTTTAAGAAAACTCGTCAACGCTTTTCTTTTAGTAAAAATTTACCAAACGATTAGTTGAAATTTATAAATGACTTATTATTGAAAATAAGATAAATTTGTTTAAAAATAATTTATAACAATAATCTAGCTTATCAAAATAATTGTAAATGAACAAGTAGTTAATCACTACGAAATCAAATCACGCATGATATCTATAACGTCTTAAACGACTAACAGTACTAATATCAAACAATACGATTGTCGCGTTCTCATAATAACTATGACATATAAAATTACTAATATAACCCTAGCGCAAAATACGGGTTATTACACTGGACCTTCTGGAACTTGCTCCTCTATTGCGTACAGCTTCTTCTCTTGCTTGAGAACAATTCTCAAGTTTATGTACCAATCGAGAAAGTTGGTTCCAGAGAGCTTGTCCTTCTCAAGGACAGATCGTAGGGAATGTTGTGAACTCGATGAGTTGTTTGCCATTTGAATTCTACAAAAAGGAAAATACGCAAGTTTTAGTATTTGTGAATTTTTGACTATATTTAATAATGGCTAGTTTATTAAATATAGCTCCCACTATTTTTCTACGGATTAATAACCCTCAAGATATTAATGCGGAAAATATCATTATATTTTCTAGTGGGCCAAGATCCATCTTTTTCATCTCCTTATGAGCTTGCTTTGGCAAGTCACCCATAATTTGACTACTTCTTAGGTAGGAACAATTCCAATTGCATCCCATATGCAACTCTTGGTTCAATTGGGCAAATAACTCCTTATTTATCCATCCTTATGGATAATCCCAATTGATTGCCTCTAGGTTTCTTAATCAAATTAATAGCCTAGTTGTGTTCAACCTCTTATCTAAACAATTGCACATTGTTACGTGCCATCGCATTCCATCATTATGAACCAAGTCGCCATGCTTTGGCACGCACGAACTTGATAAATAATGATGATAATGAGTGTTTAAATAACGAGAAGGCAAGAACACAATATTTTAAAATTTGAGGGATTTTTAAATTCAATTTTAATTATTTTGTTGATCAATATCAACTAATCTATCTATTTGAGTTTGGGCACAACTCCAAATAATAGATCCGGGTTGTCTAATTATCTTATTATCCTAATTGCATGCATCATCCATACACCAACCACACAAATAATAAGACAATAAATAAACAACCACAAAACAGGAATTAAACGTGATGTGGATATGGCCTTTTCTAGACTAAGATAATTCCAAGCCAATGGAATTATCTATGAACCCTAAGCAAACACATCTCCATGCGTCTTGGTCTTTTGGTCCATCCTTCATAGTCATGTGGGATACTCCATGCTCCATGCTCCATCTTTTGTGGCTTCTTTGGCTTTGGGCTTCTTTTCTTCAATCTTGGCTAACAATCTACTTTATCTAGCACTAGCTAATATCTATACTAAATAAAATAAATCTCACAAGTTGAGGAAAAAAAATGGCACGCAGGCCATAAAAACCCTAATTAATTATTACAATTAATTGATCGGCTCGCAGGCTGTAAAACCAAACCACAAAATTAAACATCCACATCAAACCACATCCTAAGGCCATATCCAATCACCATGCGATTTGCACATAAACAGTTAAAATCCAATTTTAACGCGCTTGGTCAATTTTAATTGATTTTAGGATTTCTAGGGTTAAAACGGTCCATGGGCCCAACAATCCAATTGCCCGGGCCCAAAATAAAGTGAACCATAAAGCCCTAGGGCCGGCCCGGCCCAAAACCCGCAAGCTAGGCCCGCGGGTTAGGGCCGCCCGGCCCCTTAGGGCGCCAAGCTTGGGCGGCAAGCAAGGGGGCGGTCCCCTAGGGGGCCGAACCTCCTTGTGGAGGTTGTTTCCAAAACAACCTCCTTGCTTGGAGCCCAAGTTTGGTTGTTTCCTTGTTGTGGGAGAACTCCTTCTTCCCCAAGGATGCCCAAACCCTAGATCTAAGATCCTAAAATTTCTCAAACTCACCAATTCATGCATCCAATGCAATAATTGGGTCTTGTTATGATTAATTCTTTGACAAATTGCATCCAATGCTTGATTTGTCTTGTTTTACGCGATAAGCAACAAATTAAGGTGTAAAACAACAAGAATGTAACACATAAACTACGTTTATGCTCTATGACCTGTGGCTCTGATACCACTGTAGGGTTTTGATTCATGGGTCGCGCAAACGGAAGCATAATCAAACAAACAACCATGCAAAACCCTCCAAGGATCACAAGTCTAGATGCATAACGATAGTGAAAGTAAGAAATCATAAACATACCTTTGGGTTCTCCTTGATGACTTCAAACGCGAATAGTGTCACGTTCTCTATAGTTGATCCACGCCTAGAGTTGTTCCTAGATCTCCAATCTCCTTGGTGCTAGCCCGGAATGAAAGGAGGGTGAAGGAATCACGCAAAACGAGGCACAAAAGGGGGCTCGGCCCTCTTGTGGCGTCGGGGACGAGTGGGCGGCGGCAAGGGGGCGGCGTCCCTCTTGTTGCTTGCTCTCTCTCTCCTTTGTTCTCTCCTACTCTTGTTATGTTCTCTTTAGAGCATAAGTTGTGTAGGGAAGGAAGGAAGGAGGGTCCTTTATATAGTCCAACAACTCCTTGTTAACTACCTAAAGGACTTATTCTAGTCCTACTAGAATTCAATTTAGTCCCTTCCTTGCAAATTAGTCCCTACTAAGTTTGCAAGGGTTTGCAAAGTGATCCTTCTAATTAATTAATCCAATTAATTAATTCCCAAATCTAGTACAACTCTATATAGCGTGTGACCCCATAGGTTCTATCTAGTTGGTAGCAACTCTTTGCTAATATGGAGCGGTTTCTAGCAAAACATCCATTCTAGCCAACTAATAGAATAGTCATCTAGACAACCTTGTACAAGTAATTGTCTCATCCCTTTGCCTCCATATCCGGATTGGACACGAGACATACAAGTCACACTCGTATATCCAATCCCTAGTTTCTCGATCCATGGAATAGCCTTATTCGTGCAAATAACATCAATATCCCATATATTGATTTATTTGAGTCTGGCCAGACATTCTATAAGCACTATCCTCGAGTGGCCTTGGATATTTGCTCCCGTTATGTGGGAGGGGAAAATCCTCTCTACGTCCACTACGATCTCTAAGCTTGCTTCTCATTGTATCCAGTACACGCCTTTATAACTACCCAGTTACGGTGTAGCGTTTAACGCTACCAAGATCACAATGATCCACAACTAGAATATCTAGTGACTTCAAGTCTAAGGATGACAATACCATTGCACCCGAGAAGCACTTGTGACTTAACATAACGTGTATGTAGCCTTCTCGGTGATGGGTCAATCCAGTGCAACATTCCGTAATGCACACCTATGTGTTGGATCATGATATCTCCATATCAATCCAACCCCATACTAGTCTATAGATGATTGTCCCAATTAATCATTATACTTGACTAGGGATATTTAAGATAAACAACACGATTGTAAATCTAAGGACTTCATTATATTAAATATCCAATAAATAATAAATGAATTTCTAGCCAATTACAAATTCATACTAAACTAGATTGCCTCTAGGGCATCTATTCCAACATCCTTCCTTGTGTTAATCAGCTCAGACTTGCTCTTTGGCTTCAAATTAGTCCAACATGTAAATATGGACAATTTACTCCCCATTTATGTCCAACAACCAACTACCCATTCACTTATTCTACTTATACAGCAACCCACTCTTGTACAATCGGATCTGACATTTCAAGCTCCTCCTCCAAATATCCCCAACATCACATTAACACCATGTCACATACCTCCTTCAACTCCTCCTCCCACCAATTTCGTCGTAACACCGAGTCCCGACCAAGATATTGTAAATGTGGAAGGATACGAGTGATGAAAAGCTAGTACTCACACAAAGAACCCATGTAGAGATTTCTTTCAGTGCCTACTAGATCAGGGGTCTCAATGCTGCTACTTCGTATGAGCCGATGAATAATTTTCATACTTTTTGCGAGGAAACAATGCAAGGATGGTCAGCAATTATTGCAACATTAATGAAATCTGAAAATGAAGAAATGCTAAAGAGTTAAAAGATAACGCACAAATGGATCACCATTCTTGCATTTGCGTTACTTTTCGCAACGCTTGTTCTCTTTTAAGGTGAAACGACCGTCGCAAGGTGTGATTGTGTTCATTGCTTATGTATCACAAATTCTGTATCTTTTTTTAAGATTCGGTGCTTGCAAATTTAGATTTCTTGTGGTTTGGAATAACGCAAAGAATCAATGGCATGGTTTAGGTTGCAGTTCCGCCTTCAAATCGAATAAACCCAACCTAACCTATATGTATATTATTTTCATATCATATAGGTAATGATCCGCGGTGGTACGTGACATTTATAAGAGGTTGAAAAACAAACTTCGGAAAAAAAAAAATTGATGAAAATTTTAAACCGACCGAATGGGAAGATTTAGTTATGAATGATGCTATATATTAAACGGTCACATTCATAAACTTTTATACTTGATTTAGTGGTGTCATATTTCGTGAGTTTATTTTTGCATGTGCACATGATATTCTTTACTGAATTAGTGCATGGAATTTGCATGCATTTGTTAATGGTATCATATTTTGAGGAGTAACTTTTTATTCTAGTACAAGCACTGGTGGTTGATTTTGTATTTATTTATAGACTGTTAGTAATAATTTGTGTAAGAAAATAAATTTCGGGGCGAAATTCTTATAAGAGGGGTAGATTGTGAGACCCCATATTAAAAAAAAAAAAAAAGAATAAGATTCAAACCGTATTAGTGAAACATGACCCCAAAAAAATTAATAAAAAATTTAAATTTGAATAATGTTCATGTTAGTGAAACATGTATCGTTAGTTGCTTTTATTTAATACTTTGTACCATTTATTAGCATTGGTTGCTAAAGTGTATTCCATTGTCTTTCTCAAGATATTTGGTACTGATTGAGAAGAATTACCTACAATGCATGACTCTAACATGTTGATATTAATTTTTTTTTATTTTCTTTACAGTCGTTAGTAACAAATGACTACTACTGTTTGATGTATATCTCTTGTGAGACTTATCTCTTTGTCCATGTGTCACTTCATCATTACTTGTATATTTGACTAAGTAGTGCATACCCATTAATCGTTCTTGGTATTACCCTTGCTGGGAGGTTTCTATTTAAAGGGGAAAAAATAAATTGAACGAGAGTTTCTCAATATAAGAGGAGACTACAGATACTAAATGTATGGAAGTTTCTTTCCACTTTGTTGTTAAGATCCATGATGTATCTCTTATGTACACCATGTGTAGCCATTTGTTTGATGAGTCAGTAGGTTTCATGAATATTTTGTTGGAGATGCAAACATGAGAATTGAAGTAGGCAGTGAGTTTTGAAGCACACGGTAGTTGAATCCGAATTCTTATACTGCTGGCGATTAAAAGAGGTAGGGGAAATCTAACTTCTAAGTTTCTGCAGTTACAGTCTATATCTGTATGATTGCTAGTATGATTTTTATAGCTTTTTAAGCTATCTGCTGATTAACTGGTGATTGATAAATCACGCTGTTTGTGTATTTGGTGTCGCATGCTGATGTGTAATAAATGGATGTTATGTTAAGTAGATTTTAGATTTCTACGCCAGTGGTTAGGCGGTACCTGCTGAGCTGTTTTGGCTCATCCCTCTGTTTTACAGGTTGATACGGAGCGCGACTGGATCGCGGAGTAGTTGCTAAAATTTGTATTTTTAGTTAACTATGTTGTTTTTAGCTGTTTTTAGTAATTTGTCGTGAATTATTATTTTGGTCCAGATATTTATCAAAATTGTCATTTTGACGAATTGGTGTAACTTTTTAAATAATTCAGTCACGTACCAGTATTTCAGATAATTTATACAAACATGTGGTTTCGGGGGACTGTGTGTCCTGCTGGTGAGTTTTTGGCTGTCTGAAAGTGTCAGACTGGTTGATATTGATCTGCGCATTTATCGTTAATCGATAAGTCTTATTAATAAAATTGTGACGGGTCGTCACAGTGGTATCAGAGCCGAGCCCAACTGGAAGTACGGATAATGTATCTGGGACTGGGCGGGTGTTTTGGCGGGTGTCTGTGGCGGGTGTTGTACGAGTGGTACACACTTGTGAGCCACCACACTTGTGAGCCACCGCACTGTCGAGCTAGGGATACACTGTCTTGTATCGCTTGGGAGTGGTGGAGGTATTGATCCGCGGTGGTACGTGACATTTTTAAGAGGTTGAAAAACAAACTTCGGAAAAAAAAATTGATGAAAATTTTAAACCGACCGAATGGGAAGATTTAGTTATGAATGATGCTATATATTAAACGGTCACATTCATAAACTTTTATACTTGATTTAGTGGTGTCATATTTCGTGAGTTTATTTTTGCATGTGCACATGATATTCTTTACTGAATTAGTGCATGGAATTTGCATGCATTTGTTAATGGTATCATATTTTGAGGAGTAACTTTTTATTCTAGTACAAGCACTGGTGGTTGATTTTGTATTTATTTATAGACTGTTAGTAATAATTTGTATAAGAAAATAAATTTCGGGGCAAAATTCTTATAAGAGGGGTAGATTGTGAGACCCCATATTAAAAAAAAAAAGAATAAGATTCAAACCGTATTAGTGAAACATGACCCCAAAAAAATTAATAAAAAATTTAAATTTGAATAATGTTCATGTTAGTGAAACATGTATCGTTAGTTGCTTTTATTTAATACTTTGTACCATTTATTAGCATTGGTTGCTAAAGTGTATTCCATTGTCTTCCTCAAGATATTTGGTACTGATTGAGAAGAATTACCTACAATGCATGACTCTAACATGTTGATATTAATTTTTTTTTTTATTTTCTTTACAGTCGTTAGTAACAAATGACTACTACTGTTTGATGTATATCTCTTGTGAGACTTATCTCTTTGTCCATGTGTCACTTCATCATTACTTGTATATTTGACTGAGTAGTGCATACCCATTAATCGTTCTTGGTATTACCCTTGCTGGGAGGTTTCTATTTAAAGGGGAAAAAATAAATAGAACAAGAGTTTCTCAATATAAGAGGCGACTACAGATACTAAATGTATGGAAGTTTCTTTCCACTTTGTTGTTAAGATCCATGATGTATCTCTTATGTACACCATGTGTAGCCATTTGTTTGATGAGTCAGTAGGTTTCATGAATATTTTGTTGGAGATGCAAACATGAGAATTGAAGTAGACAGTGAGTTTTGAAGCACACGGTAGTTGAATCCGAATTCTTATACTGCTGGCGATTAAAAGAGGTGAGGGAAATCTAACTTCTAAGTTTCTGCAGTTACAGTCTGTATCTGTATGATTGCTAGTATGATTTTTATAGCTTTTTAAGCTATCTGCTGATTAACTGGTGATTGATAAATCACGCTGTTTGTGTATTTGGTGTCGCATGCTGATGTGTAATAACTGGCTGTTATGTTAAGTAGATTTTAGATTTCTACGCCAGTGGTTAGGCGGTACCTGCTGAGCTGTTTTGGCTCACCCCTCTGTTTTACAGGTTGATCCGGAGCGCGACTGGATCGCGGAGTAGTTGCTAAAATTTGTATTTTTAGTTAACTATGTTGTTTTTAGCTGTTTTAGTAATTTGTCGTGAATTATTATTTTGGTCCAGATATTTATCAAAATTGTCATTTTTACGAATTGGTGTAACTTTTTAAATAATTCAGTCACGTACCAGTATTTCAGATAATTTATACAAAAATGTGGTTTCGGGGGACTGTGTGTCCTGCTGGTGAGTTTTTGGCTGTCTGAAAGTGTCAGACTGGTTGATATTGATCTGCGCGTTTATCGTTAATCGATAAGTCTTATTAATAAAATTGTGACGGGTCGTCACAATACATGTCAAATTGTATAATATATACGTATATGTGCTATATTTTATATGTATTGATTTTTTTAGAACAAGATCATGTTCTATTAATGCGAAGTCTCGAGATTAAGGATCCCCATTACAAGATTCGGAAGAAGTTGTTGCGCCGATATCGGGTGACTGCCTAGCCAGACGTGTTTGTTTGGTATAGAAAGACCAAACTTAGCAAACTCGTGTGCTACTACGTTCGACGAATGGTGGCTAAAGTTAAATGAAATACTTACAAAGCATTGAAACAAACTTCAAATTTGGCGAATAACATCCCTGATTTTTGGATCTATCAAGCTTCAATTTCCAGCTCCATAAATTGTGTCAATCACTCTCTTGGCATCAGCTTCCTCTATGAAATTTTGTCTGCCAAATTTCAAAGCTACCAGAAGATTGTCGCATATTGCAAGCGTCTCTGCCTCAATGAGGTGGCCGTGAGCAGTGGGGACGATACTGCTGCAAGAAACCGACCATGGTGATCGCGTAGTGAAGTCCCATCGGCATCTCTTCCTTCGGATGGAATCCACGCCCCATCAGAATTAACTTTGGTTATGTTTCCGTCGCGTCTCCGCCTCAAAAGATGAGGTGGTCGTGAGTAATGGTGACGATACAACTGCAAGAAATCGGCCGTGGTGATCGCGTAATAAATCCCCTCATGCAGCTATGCCTTCGGATGGACTCCACGCCCCATCTAAATTAACTTTGGTGATGTCGCGGTCTGGGGGACGTCATATGAATTAACTTTGGGCGAATTCATTTGGCGTAGACTCGAATTCGGCCTGAGGGAAAGGGGCTTCCATGGCTCCTCTGGACTTCGGTAATAACTGGCTGAACAAACTGGATCATCTCATCCATGGCTAGGGTTGAAGGAATCTGAGAAGCGAAGATAGATCGAAAGTGGTTCTCTAGTATACCCACAATGACGTTAGTAGTAGTGCACCATGCCCCATTCGGGTCCTCTAACCCAGTGAGATGGTTTCTGGCTTTGCACATAGATGCCTTACGATGAAAAAACACCATGTTGCAGCCACCCTCTTTCATTCACTGAACTCTAGAGCATTGTAGCCACATGATTTCCTCATTATCAAGAATGGAGTTAAGCTCAAACTTGTAATTGCTGATCTCATCGAACAATTCATCAATGTTTTCACTGCTCTGAAGATCTTGAATCCTATCCCGAAGGAATGTTATCTTCCTCTTCACATTCCCGAATACTGACCTGTCCCACTACTTTAGCCGTCGGCCTACTACCTCCAACTTATGTTTCGGATCCGAACCAGTGAGTTGAGTCCAACATCGAATGATGAATGGTTTGCAATGTTCGTGTCTGAGCCATATGCTCTCGCAATGAAATCGAGAAGCTTTCTTCGTCCTAGAAACCCAACACAACTCTATAGGGAAATGATCAGACACAACAACTCCAAGTGGATGACTTTTGAGCCTCCATAAAGATCCAAATAGTCATGAAAGAAGAATTCTTGGGATTTATTGAGTCGCCTTCGCAATCCCAACAACATCTCGTGGTGTGTAATGGGAAAATTTTACTCTTTTGTTTCTGAAGACGAAAAGCAAGGAGGCCGACTAGCTGATAAACAGCTCGTGGTAGACTTCGGATCTGATCTTTCGTCTAATGAACTATTTGATCTTGGATTTAGTGGTAACATATTTACGTGGATTAGCAATCCGCAGAACGGACGACGTATCCGTGAACGTCTAGCCAGAGTGGTGGCTAACCTAGCTTGACTTCTATGCTTGTTTATAAAATATAAAAATGATTATGTTATTGGATCGTAAATTATACATATTTTAAATATGCGTAGAAATACTAATTTTCATTGATATTTTTCTCGACTCCATTTGATTTAAGAAAATATATTTCAAAATACGATAAATGATTAGTTTTCAATTTGTACAACTTAAACCACATATTTTTCCTTTAAAAAAGTAGTTGAAGGTTGAGAAAAAAACAATACTAAACTCAAACAGCAATACCATATCAAACCGAATTAAGAAATTGATGTATGAGAACAGGACGCGGCGGCAAATTATCCTAATTGGCATAATTTTCTTAGGTGTCCAATCTTTCCGGCTATAATCATTGGTCATAAGATTCAGCGTGCATGACTATTAAGACCAGTTTGAAAAAATCTCTTCCAACGACCATTGAAGCTATTCTTTTTCTCAATTTTAATAACATTTTAATTTCTAGTAATGGTTTCAATTTAAACTCGATCTGGATGGTGCTTTCGATTTGGGTCAAAAACATTACTACATGCTTATCACAATAAGGTATTTGATTTGGGCTAGTTTCAGGACGTTGCTATTTGCAGAAAAAAATAAGATTTTTTGCTATATCAGTGCAGCTTGTGGACTATTACACGTCATTGAGTATTGAACTTTCTATAAGCTTAAAGAACAGTCTCGTGTAGTTGATCATGATCATTCCCACAGGTTGATCAATACACTTCCCAACGTCAACAATGCCTTATGAGTTGTGTTGGAAGAAATCAAATCAACTGGCAATTTTGGGAAAAGTAACAAGCGAGGAAGTAAAAGAAACAAGTTGCAACAGTCAGGATGTGGAGATGTGATCCCACGAACACATACCGTGCTCCCAAAAGCATAACGTAGCTGGGGTCTTATTTTGGTCGTTTCATTCTTGTCTTCAAGCTGTAAGGGTTACTTAGGAAGCAAGTTCAGAGTATCCTACATTTATATAAGGGTCCTAGGGTCATGGCTAAGTGTGCATGTGTGTGCCCCATGTGTGACTTGTAATCGGGTTCCCCTCTCAATAAATCGGGGAGGGGGGGGGAGGGGTTATCGTGAAGGTAGCTAACAGATTCGTTAGAGAATCCGTTAGTGAAACGCACTAAATTCTTGTGTTATTTATCTTGATTTTCTGTGTTTAATTCGTTCTTTCTCGATACTCTGTTATAAAAAAAACGGTATCAGATCCGTGTCAAACGATCCAAGAGGTGAAAAGAGCTAGGGATTCACAATATTGTGGATTTCCCGATCTAGAGTATCGCAATTCAGGTGGAGCATTCAAAAAGGCTATCCAGAGTTAAGGTTTTATGATTCCGCCAAGAACCATGTCTCTTTGAGTAATCAAGATCGATAAGTTCAAGAGGAGAAATATGTTATGTTCATTGGTCCCTGAAAGGGGGTGCATGTACACCCACCATCCGAGCCCTTTTGGGGGCTACCGGGACTCCTGGCATGGAGCATACCACGCGCAATGCAGCGCGCATATGACAATCTGGCGATGTGGAGTTCAGATGCAATCTCGTTCTCACTCATCCGTAGAAGGAACTCACTGGAGTTGGAGTAAAGAAATGGAGTATTTGGTGAGTGAGTGAGTATGTTTCTGACACGCGATCTGGCATGCATTCTGAGCGAGTCTGTTTATGACGTACAACATGTTTCTGGGCATATACCATGACGCGCAAATGGGCCACATATGGTTTCTGGCACAGTCGAGGGATGCGAGCGCATCTGGCATGACAATTTGTGCTGGCACTCGTCATTGGTCTGGTAATGACATCTGGTCTTGTCGTGGTGCATTGGTTCTGGCGCTATTTACAGTGTATCAGGAATACATTCGATCTCTAATTAGTGAATGTATTTTAATCTGGTTCAAGGTGGAGAACTTATTTCTATTAATGGAATTGCATCCGCGCATTTGGCTCATTCGTTGCAGAGATGACATGGGAGTCTGAGCAACGTTTGGCGAGTCTGGTCCCGCATACAGCTACAGAACCTATGGCTCTAGGAGGCATGCTCGTTTCTAATTCTGGGAGACGCATCCTTATCAGGTTTGAGGATAAAAACTTTAGGTTTCATTTTTGAGTGGTTGAGAGGATTCAAGACAAGGTGGAGTTTCATGTGTCTTGAATTGAAGCTACCAAGACTCGACAAGGATTCAGGTTGATGGGTTGATTTGAGTTAAGGTGGAGATTTTTTGGAAAACTCAAATGAACTAGCTAGTTAGGGCAAAGTAATAAGCGAGGTTGGCAAGGAATAAGGTGTTCAAGATGTGCTCCCACGAGCACATACAGTTCTCCCACGAGCAACAATGGTTCTCCCAAGAGTTGTGCTCCCACGAGCAGAACGTGGCTGCGGTCTTATTTGGGTTATTTCCTTCTTGTCTTGAGGCGGTAAGGGTTACTTCGGAAGCAAGTTTATAGTATCCTAGGTCCATATAAGGGTCTTGGGTCGTGGCTAAGCGTGTGTGTGCATCATGTGTGGTGTGTAATCGGATTTCTCTCTCAATAATTTATGTTTTCTAGCCGTGGAGGTATGTAGCTAACAGATTCATTAGTGAATCCGTTAGTAAGCCATTATGTTCTTGTGTTCTCGTTCTTGATTTTCTGTTTTAATTCATTCTTGCTCGATACCCTGTTATAACAATTTATTTGATGTGTAACATGTTTTGGCTTGATTAGTTTTACATTCTTAAAAATCGATGATGTTGTTTTGTTACGAGTGACTCTCAAAACTGCCACAGCTGAAACATGTAGAAGACATTCAGTATCACGATAATATAGGGTTGTGGTGCACACTAGGTCCATATAAAGGTCTTGGGTCGTGGCTAATCGTGTGTGTGCATCATGTGTGGTGTGTAATCGGATTTCTCTCCTAATAATTTATGTTTTCTAACGGTGGAGGTACGTAGCTAACATATTCGTTAGTGAATCCGTTAGTAAGCCATTATATTCTTCTGTTCTCGATCTTGGTTTTCTGTTTTCATTCATTCTTGCTCGATACCTTGTTATAACAATTTATTTGATATGTAACATGTTTTGATTTGATTAGTTTTAAATTCTTGAAAATCGATGATGTTGTTGTTACGAGTGACTCTCAAAACCGCCACAGCCGAAACATGTAGAAGATATTCAGTATCACGGTGATATAGGGATGTGGTGCACACCTTTAGGTGTGTGAACTAATTTTTCCTCGCAGGGTTTTGGATAAAAACCAAATATTGCACGGTTTTGGACAAAACATAAACCAAATATTATACTATGCTCCTCAAATGTTTGCTTATTGAGAGTGAAACTAGTAATCTACCAGGAAAGCTCTGTAGAGGTTGAAGATACCAGATTGAACATTCACCAAAACAATGGGCTCTACATTGTATGAATCTTGGGTGTATTCAGCAATCAGCTATGTTGCTTTTGTCTTGTTTAACCTAAACATGGGGAGTACATACACAACATGATAGCTAGCTGTAAAAACTAGCCCATGCATGTGCCAACAAAAACAATTTCATCTTATCGCATCTCCTGCCTTCACTATTTGTCTCCTTCTACACATGCCCAAACAAGTGATGCAAAGTTTCCTCCTTCTTCATCACTCACCTTCTTCCTATCTTCAGTCTATCCATGAAATCATTTCTCAACCATTCATATCAACTTCGCCTGTATTCCAGTGGCAGGGCACTTCGAATCCGTTTATCACAAGTTCGATCAAAACATATAACAAAAAGCTACATTTCCCTTTTATCCTTGAAGAGATTAAACATTAAAATTAAAGTTCTCTTTCTTTTTTTCTTTTTCTTCTCATCCATTAGAATTTCAGCCGACAAAGCGAATGATTAAACTAGTTTAAGACAACAGGTTAATGATTCGAACTCCGGCCCTCATTTCCTTGGCCCAATATAGCATCTTATTATCTTAATATAATTAATTATTGGTATATGAACAAAAAAATTGAAATAAAATAAGAAAAAAGGAATATAGCATGTCCCATTATTAGCTAAGCAGCATCAACAAGGACATGAGGATTAAGTTAGAATGTTGTACACACTACAAAATATTAGGACAATAAACCAAGCCTAGCTACCTAACAAAAAAAATCTAATATAGAGAAAACTACATAGTTTTATTGTTCTAATAACAGTAAACGGAAAATATAAAAAAACCCATGTAAATATTTTTTAGGGTTTCAGCTGAAGCAAGCCTCTTCTTCAATTCTGGCTAGCAAGCGATTCACCGCATCCGCGATTTCATCAACTGTACTCATCTGGCATCCATCTTCAATCTGAGAAATTTACAAAGAAAATGAATTATAATCTGATACAATCCAATCAAATCCGAATAAAGCTAGTAAGAATAGTGTTTTACTAATTTCACTAACCTTGGTACTTATTGAATAAAGGACCATATCATCAACTGTGGTAACATTAAGGTGTAGCAGAGTGAGCCGGAGACACTGGAGCCCAGCCACCAGCTTCAGCAGCTGTCTTGGTCGTCTCTTCGATAGAATCTTCAAATTCGCATGAGTCTCCACCATGTTGACTTCAATATCGGCTAAAGCCGACCTGTTCATCAAGCTCGGCTCGTTAGCTGAACCTGTCACGGAGGTCGAGCTGTTGCTAGAGCGAGCCGAGCTGGTGGAGTATTGCGGGAAGGTGAAGAAGTCAGCGAAAAGTTGAGAGGAGGAGCCGCCACCAGCTGCACCACCGCCGCCATCATTGTGGCAGTGGCTAGCACTAGTTGAAGCTGTAGTTGTTATTGCTTTAGAAGTCCTCTTCTGAGCTTCTAGGGTTTGAAGAAGCTGTTCGAGCTCCTTCACAAAATTAATTGCTCCCCCAATAACAGATGCTTGGTCACCCTAAAAAAATAAGAGTAAAACAATTTTATAAATTTACCAAATTAGTTCTGAACATACGGAACTGGAGGCGATTAATTCGTGTAGAGATTCTCACTCGCTGGACGTAGGAAGCAGGCATTAAGGAGCGGATGACGGTCAAGTACTCGTTCATCTGTTTCCTACGGTTGCGCTCCACCGCAATGTGAGTCATCCTTTGACTTTCCAGCTCTTCCTTGTTTTTTGTGCTCTTGGTGCGTCGCCTTTTGCGACGGCCAGAGCTATTCGCCGGAGGAACTTCCACTTGAGCCGTGGAAGTTTCCTCCGGCGAACCATTGGGATCCCAGCAGCTACAACTGGGATCCCAATTTTCAGTTTTGTAGTCGTCTGCACCTTTATGTTGGACTTTGTGAACTAAATCGTCGTAACTCCAATTCAACTCACCACCGGTACCCAGATTGCAGATTTCTTTGTAGATGTAGCTGAACAAATCCGGCGGGTACACAACGGTCTCTAACGCCATCTCTCACTCACCTTATCTTCTTCTCAGATAGATTTCTTTCTTTCTGACTGCTACCTCACGCGTGTAGACAAAGAAATGTAAATGGGTGGAGAGGGTTATGCTAAGACGGTTAGAAGCTGAAGAAGAAGAAGAAAATCAGACAGATGGTTGAATGGAAAGAGAGTTCACAAGCATGAGACCAAGAACTACAACACCCAAAACACCAAACAAACAAACCCTTTTTATTCTCTTATGGTGGTAGCTAGAAGATTGAAACAATGAAACACACTCATTTCCAACACCATACAATCAAACAAAAGTCGTGTACAGTATGTCACACGTGACCAAGCTAGAGCTACTGATGAGTCATGAGAGAAAGAAAAAGTTTTGCAGGGGTTGCACTTTGAGGTCTGAGGGCACCTGACGTATGGTCCCTTCTTGAAATTGACAGAGATGGTAATTATCTAAAAAAAAAATGGGTTATTCCTAAAGATTGCAATTATTTATTTGTTCAATGTTTAGATTCATTTCAAATTTGTTATTGCATGTTTTGGTACATGAGGTTGTTGATTGTAAGCTCTTATGCTTTCAACTGCTGGGGGACTATTTGTGTGTAAAGACAGTCATGTGATTCGTCAGGTTATATTCCATTGAGAATAATGTGGAGGGGTAATCCTGTCTTTTTCCATCTTTATGAATAAGAAATGAAATGAAAAAAATAAATAAGTAGTACTAGTTCTGTTTCTTTACTATCACACCGGTTTGACTTTTGTCACTATTCACTGGTCACTTTGATCAGGCGATTTGTGTAGCAAAGTTATGCAATTTTCTGATAATTTTTTCATGGTGTTATAGAATTGAAGTTTCTCTATGACACGGTGAAAAAATTATCAAAAATCGCATAGTTTTGCTATCCGAATCTCCCGGTCACAGTGACCCAGATACGAGTCAAAAAGTCAAACCGATGTGATAGAGAAAAAACGGAGATAGTATAACACTTCAAAAAGAAAATCATACACGATGGGCGGTATTGTGAACGATCTACCACTCAGTCTCTGCTCTTTGTTCCCGTACTGACTTTTATCACTATTCACTGTTTATTTGACCCGATAATTTGAATAGTAAAAAAATGCAATTTTTTGATAATCTAATCATGGTGTTGTAGAGTAAAAGATTCTCCATAATACGTTGAAAAAAAAATTGCATCGTTTTGCTATCTAAATCATCCGATCAAATTGACTCAGATACGAATCAAAAGTCAAAATGAGAATGAGAATGAGAACAAAGAGCATAGACGGAGTGACACTCCTTACGTTCGCATGTCAACATTCTGCTTTGATATGCTGATATTTAAGGAGATTTTGTTCGATATTTGAAATGGAAATGTTGTGTAGAAACTCATGAAAGAAAAGTCAGACATACATATTCATTTGCGGTCCTACTCGTTCATTTATGAGCATCAATATCAAAATAATGCTCATAAAGCACGCTTATCATGACTTTGTGGAAGTTTAACACCTCTCAATATGTTATACATTTGAATTTGTTTTTCCGGTTCACTGCATTTTTAAGTTTATTGAAAACTTCACTTTAAATGTACACTTATATTTTCTAGACTTACCATTATCTATTTTTTTTAGGGGACTTACCATTATCTATTCCAATGTTATTGTTTATATATTAAGTGAATCTAATCAAAATTACAATTATCTGTAATTGTACAATAAATTGATTTAATCTCCAATGCCACTATGTAAAAGTTAAGTAAGTATAGGTTTGGGTAGGAATTAAATTAAAAATCCAAATAAAAGAAAGACATGTAACAACATTTACCTATTCTTACTGCGGTTCTGTAAATGTAGAGATCGGAATAATTATTCGTTAAAATAAAGGCTATAGTAAAGAGTCTTAATAACAGTCTTTTCGCAATCTATTCTATTTAGAAATAATTGTTATTTAAATATTAAATTGCAGATGCTTTGTGGATTATCGTTAATGAGAAGCCCTATATCAGCCACAATTCCACACGAGTGCAGATATATAATTTTCCTAGCCACCAGTCATATTCTATTTTCATTTTTCATAGTTGTTAGCATTAAACTCGGGCATAGTTTGATGAAAACGAGTGGACAAAAAAAAAATGCTGCGTCCCACTAAAAACATTCTCATTTCGTCATAGATTATTAGCGTTGTTTAGTTTCAGACACCACATCAGATCATTTGATTAACAATATGACAAAAGATTTTTTAATCTTCTCATAGTACATGTACAGTTGTGTCGACTCTATAACATTAACATAGTTTATACATTTTATTAATCAGATCGTCTTGATAATTAATGTGAATTGTCTAAAAAATTGTAAACTGTATTACCTAATAGAGGCCCGGATTTTTTAGTGACTAAATAGACCTCTTCTTTTATCCTCTCCTTTCTAGGGGAAAACCTCCTCCCCCAAGTTTTGTACGAGTAAACTACAAATATACCCTCAAAATAATTGATGTTAATCCAGTTGTGTCATGAATGTATTTATTATTATAACTTGTGCCAGATGTTCTTTTGCGTGTCTGATTTCAGATCATATTTGCTCCACTGGTAAGTGATTTTGCGTGGTGAATTCCTCCTGCAGTTAGAATATGCTTGGGCAAAATAAGTTAGAATGCCCCTGCAAAATGCAGTGACTTAACTGGGACTTCAAGAAGAAAAAATATCAAAAAAAAAAAAGCCATGTGAACTGTGAGAATAATGTGATGGCCCATGGGAAAGAAAACGGGTCGGTCTTTAGTTGGCCATCTGATAATAGTTTCATTTGGTAATGATATGGTCGCATTCTCACAAAAAGTGCTGAAAAAAGTTGATGGCAGATCAGGGTTTCTAGTGACATCACGCAAAAAGGTTAAAGGGATATCATGACAACAAGAAATTTTACACGATACCACTATATGACCGTACAACCTATAAAGACAGAATAACTATATATTTGGGGCGTTAATTAAGATGACCGGGTTTGTATTTTCAAGTTCTTGGCCTTGTTTGGATAGACATGTTTGGTTAACCTCAACCAAAAGTTAACCAAAACATCAACCCAAAATGTGTAGGACCCACATTCCACTCATTCTTCTACTCCCATAAAAGTCAAAACATCAAAACCCAAACCCTCATATTCAAACACAACAGAGGTTAAGTTTACTAAACCATTAAACCTTGTTATCCAAACAGGGCCATTAAGTTAGAGGTCTAGTTTATTAATTTCCTCAACTGAGAGCTTGTCAGTTTACATTTTTTATAATTTTATCTCTAATTTTATTTTAGTAGAATTTTCCTAAAAAATTTGTAATACGTACACTAGAATCGTGTTTATTATGAGTATACTCAAAGAGTAGTGGATGCATATTCATACACGATAAAAGACATGGTATAAATGTGATACGATGACATTGCTTATGTACATCTTCCATAGTAGACTGTTGTATCATTTGACATGTATAGTAGCTATTCACAAAAGCTGTCTATACGTATTAGAGTGTTGAATCAGCTCATAGAATTAAAAACGCTAAAACTCTCTTGAATCAGGACATGGAAGTCAGGGGAATCCATGTGACAACACCTACATATCATCAACGATTGAAATGCCTCTTCTGACCGTAATCTTGGCTTTCCCAATGCTAGTACTTGTCCTATTCTCTGTTGTTTCTCGACTACTACAACTTCGTACATCAATTATTCACTAATTTAATTACTAGAGTGTGATTTTTGTTTTTGTAATAATACTTACCACTCCGTCCCAACTCTTTCTACCCATTTCCTTTTTTGTTTGTCCCAACTCTTTCTACCCATTTCCTTTTTTGGTAACCTTAATGTGTGTGAAATGACAAAACTGCCCTCCCTAACCCTACCCTACCCTACCTACCCTTATCTTCTTCACCCAACTCACATCCCACTACTCTCATCACTCACCAGACACCACACAACCCACAGAAACCCCCAACCCACACGGATAGAGAGAGAGAAAGAAAGGGAGAGAGGGAGAGAGATGGAGAGAGGGAGAGAGATGGAGAAATCGACGGGGATAAGGACGCCGGCGGTGAGGACGCTCGCTCTCTCTCTCTCTATCTCTCTCCCTCTCTCGATCGATCGCTCGATCTGTTTGCCGGGGATGAGACGCCGGTGTGTGGCGGTGAGGACGCAGGTGAGGACGACGGCGGTGTGTGGCGGTGAGGACGACGGAGGCGGCAGCAGAGGAGGGCGACAAAGTACAGATCTGTTCTCTCTCTTTCTGTTTCTAGATGTGTTTGTCTCTGTTTGTTCTTCTTCTTCTGATTATTTGAGTAAATAGAGTTCGGCGATGGTTATGGTGGAAGACGGGCGAAGAGACGACGGGCTCGTTGCTGTGGAAGATGACGGCAAGGACGCCGGTGTTTGGCGGTGAGGACGACGGCGGCGACAGCAGTGGAGGGCGACCCTCCTGTAATTTTATCAGATCTGTTCTCTCTCTCTCTTCTTCATCTTCTTTTCTACACCCTCATGTAATTTTTTTTGAGATCTGTAAATTTTTAGTCAGATCTGTATTTTTTGGTACATAATTGGTTAGATTTGATGTGTTTGGTTGTGTTCTTGTTTCTGGTGGCATAATCGTGGTGTTGATGGTGGATGGTAGGTGGTGGTGGTGGTGGTGACAGAGTTGTAATGACAGGGTTTGTAGGTGGTGGTGGCTGGTAGGTGATAGTGATAGTTGTAATTTACAAACTAGGCTAGGGGTAAAATGGACTTTCCGCCCCAGCTCTTAAAACCCGTGCCCAGCCGCAATGGGTAGTAAGAGCTGGGACGGAGTGGTAATAGACTTCAGTCCTTCAATTTGACATTCTCTTGGGTTTTAGCGCTAATATATGTCATAATCAATTTCTTCTTCTGATGGAAGAATATTCCATTATGAGACGGCTCCACAAAGTTCTACCATTCCGTCCCACCTCTAACGCACCATTTGGACTTATTTCACCCGTAATCGGGTCACTTTGACCCGATAATTTGGATCTCAAAACGATGTAGTTTTTTGATAATTTTTTATTGTCTTCTAAAATATGAGCTACTCCACAACACTACGAAAAAATTATCTCAAAATTATAAAGTTTTGCTGTCCAAATCATCGGGTCAAAGTAACCCAATGAATAATGGTAAAAGTCCAAATGGTGTATTAGAGGTGGGACGTAGTGGTATTACTGATTTTTTTTTTTTTGAGGAAAATGGCCAATTTAATATAAAAAATCAATCAACTGGTACAAAGTGATCAAATTTCAAAACGTCTCTTAGCCATGCCGTCTCTGTTTCCCATAAAGCTAACCCACGCGTGTTGTATCCGGTTTTTGCCACGTGGTCGGCAGCTGTATTCGTGTTGCGTGGAACGACTTCAACATTTAATAACTCCACTTCCCGACGCTTCGTCTTCATTGACTCGAGGACATCTCCGGCGTTTGAAAGATCCATCCATGTCTCTCCGTTTCTCACTCTAGAAATGCATCTGGAGATAGTTGTAGAGTCACCTTCAAGAACTAGTCGCCGGAAGCCCTTATCGGCGGCCACCTCTAGTCCCAATTTCGCTGCACGCATCTCCGCTTCTCTTGCATTCTCACACCGCCGGTGGAACATGGATCCTGCACAAACAAAGCGACCATGGTGGTCTCTAATCACAAATCCAGAGCTTCCCGTCTTGGTCTTCGGCACCCAAGACCCATCGTAATTGATTTTGACGAAAATTTCTGGAGGAGGTTTCCACTTCTGGATCTTTGCCGATGACACTTCAGGTACCTCTCTCTTCTCTTCTTTGAAGGCCTCTCTTAATTCCTCATAGTGGGTGATGATCTCTCTGGGTAAATTTCTAAGATCTGGTTGACCTCTGTGAAAAACTACTTTGTTTCTTTGAAGCCAAATTGCCCATAGGGTTAGACTGAAAATCATTTGTCGTTCCGGTGTACTATCTTCAAACTGTGCTTGGACCCAATCTAGATACTTTGATTTACCCATCTGTTCCATAAATTCTGCATCGAAGAGTTTCTCCCAAACAGCTTTCGTAGATTTACATAATTGGAAGATGTGTCTGCTTGAATCTTCATGCTTGTGACAGAAAGGACAGCACCTATTAACTTGTATCCCTCTCCTTCGCAAATTCTTCGATGTTGCCAAGCTATCCCAGCTGGACCTCCAAACGAAGTGCTTGATTTTTTATGGTAGGTTTGTTTTCCAGATCTTCGCAATTGGGACTTGCTTCTTCTCGGATGAGCCAATCTTTGGGGTGAGTTCTCCTTCCTTCGTTATTTTATACCCAAATTTGACTTTGTAAACTCCGTCTTCCTCGAAATGCCATATTAGTTTATCTCTGCCTCCTTCTTCAGGGAGTTGTATTTCAATGATCTCAGAAACATCCCAGGGCTTTACTGTTTGCCTTATTTTCTCCACGTCCCAGTCTTGTCTTCCCTGAATAATCAGCTCGCTGACTTGAACATTTGCCATTTCAGGAGTCTTAGAGATCAGAGAAAAATTTGGTTGCCTCGGAATCCATCTGTCGCATACTCTAACGGACTTGCCATTTCCGATTTTCCACCGGAGGCAGCTGTTTAGGACCTTCCTTCCCTCTAAGATGCTGCGCCACGCAAACGACGGGTTGTTTCCTAGTTTGGCATCTAGGAAGTTCTCATTGCTGAAGTACTTTGCTCGTAATACTCTGGCTAAAATTGAGTTGGGTTGCTGTAAGATTCTCCATCCCTGCTTAGCTAGCATAGCACGGTTGAAGGCCTTGAAGTCTCGAAAAGCTAAGCCCCCTTCATTCTTGTGTTTTTGCATTTTTTCCCAGCCTATCCACGCTATACCACGGTCTTGTCCAGTTCTACTCCACCAGAATTTTCTAACCAGTTTCTCCATTCTGTCGCAGATCCCATCTGGGAGGAGGAAGCAGGACATCGCATAGGTAGGGATTGCCTCTGCAATTGCCTTGATGAGGATATCTTTACCTCCCTGGGTAAGAGTCCTTTCTTTCCATCCCTTAAGAACACTGCTCATCTTTTCCAAGAGGCTATTGAACGATATTGATTTGTTTCTCCCCATTGTTGTAGGGAGCCCCAAATATTTATCGTATTTTGCTACTTCCACCATACCACATTGATCCAGAATCTTCTTCTTGGAGGCTGCTGTGACATTCGAAGAGAACACAATAGCTGACTTTTCTATATTTATTTGTTGTCCTGATGCAGCAGTGTATCTTTGTATAATGTGTAGTAGTCTGGATAGGTCCTCTGTATCAGCCTGTATAAAAAACAAACTATCGTCAGCGAAAAAAAGGGGACACTGGCGGCCCACCACGAGAAGCTTTAACTGCTGTCAATTCCCCTTTCTCCACTGTAGCAATAACAGCTCTCGAAAGAACTTCACTACAAATGAGGAAGAGGTAAGGGGAGAGTGGACACCCTTGCCTCAATCCTCGCTCCGGGACTACACTCCCAACTATTGCACCGTTTCTGATAAAAGCAAATTGAACCGTAGTCATACAGTTCATAGTTTGTGCGATGAACTTAGGTCCGAAAGCCAACTTGGTTAGAGCTTCCCTCATGAAACGCCATTCCACTCTGTCATACGCTTTACTCATGTCTACTTTTAGTGCTAGGTAACCCTTCTTCCCCTTCTTTCGGGTTTTGAGTGAATGAATCACTTCAAAGGCTGTAAGAATATTGTCAGAAATCAGACGCCCTGGGACAAAGGCGCTCTGATTCTCACTAATAATGTTAGGAAGAATCCTTTTCAAACGATTTGCAATTGCCTTTGAGATAATTTTGTAAATTATAGTGCAAAGACTAATAGGGCGATAGTCACCTGCTTTTTTGGGCTGTTTAACTTTGGGAATTAGTGCTAGGAGGGTTTTGTTGTGTTCCTCTAGTGACCACCCTTCATTCAAGACTCCCAGGAAGGTAGCTGTGACCTCCTCTCCCACCAGTTCCCAGTACCGCTGATAAAATCCCGCATTGAACCCGTCCACTCCTGGGGCTTTGTCCGGTTGCATCATGAACAACGCCGCTTTAACTTCTTCGGCTGTGTATGGTGTCTCCATCAAGCTCCGTTCTGTATGACTAATACTCACCTCCACTTCGGACAAACCATTCTCTATATCCTCGTAAGAAGGTCTGTCCGATGTGAATATAGCGAGGAAGTGATTCTCAAGGACTCTTGTGATGTCTTCTTCCTCGGTGTACCATCTCCCTTCCTTGTCTTCAATACCCTCCATAGCATTTTTGGCCCTTCTAATTGTTGCTCTTTGGTTAAAAAAACGTGTATTTCTGTCCCCATACTTGAGTCAGTCCACTCTTGACCTTTGTTTCCACATTATTTCCTCCGTCTGTAGTAACTTGTTGTAATCCCTTTCCACTTGTCGTTTCCTTTGCATGACTTGATCCGTATCTCTCTGTCTGTCCAATAGCTCTAGCTCTTTTCTGCAATTCGCCGTTTCCTTCCTGACCGAGCCAAAGATGTTTTTATTCCAGTTTTTGCATTCGTCACCTAACGTCCTCAATCTTTCATGTAGTTCTCCACCCACTGAGATACCCCAACTTTCACGTATGAAGTTATCAAACCCCTCATGCCTTTGCCACATCTGCTCATATTGAAATCTATGTGCCGTACCCACTTGCTTTCTTTGACCCCATTGTACGAGGACTGGATGGTGGTCCGAGTTGGGCCAAACCAAGTTTGTCACCCGTGTACCATGATGATCGTCCCGCCATTTGATCGTGGCTACAGCTCTATCAATTCTTTCTCGTATATTTTTCTCGGACCTATTGTTATTCCACGTAAATAGGCTGCCACCGTAGCCCAAATCATGCAATTCCAACTCATTGAGTACCTCCTTGAAATCTGAGATTTGGCTATAAGTAACCCCTTTGCCGCCTTCTTTCTCGCTTTCCGACATAATAGCGTTGAAGTCCCCGACAACTAGCCACGCGCCGTCAAGGCTCGGTTTGATTCGTCGTAGTAGCTCCCACGATATCTTCCTGTCCTCTCTTGTCGGGCTCCCATAGAACCCTGTGAAATTCCACACTCTACCGTTTCCTTCATCCACTAACGCATCAATGTGATGAGTTGTGGAATATCTCACTCTAACTTTTAGGGGATCCCTCCAGAACAGGTACAAACCCCCTTTCGTACCCACTAGGTCATGAAGCAATAGGACCGTGCAGGGGTTCCCAAGCGCCCGCACGTTCCAGCTGATTAGATTCATTGTGCCTGGCGGGGCTGCGTAGCAGCCTCCGCCAATTTCGCATTTAGAGTTTTTGAGGCACTCCCCGCCCGTTTTTCAATCATAACACCCTTCTCCTCTCCCGATCTCCTTATTGCTCCAAGATATCTCCGCTCCAACTCAAGCTGCTTGTTTCTCTTTGCATTCTCCCGGACTTGTGTAGACGTCGGGCTCATCTCAGGCGCAATTTTCCTCTTAGGGGACGCAGGACGCGAAGCAGCTTCACCTTCCTTCCCCTTGAGGGTCGTTTCCTTCGTACCTTGACTCGACACATGCCCCGAGTCACTCTCCCTCTGCATTACTTCCGATGTAGGGTTTCCTCCCTCCCCCCTAGCTGCCACATCGCTAGGGTTGGTAGGTGTACCCGCTGTCTGGTTGGGATCTTGGTGGTCGTTGGGCTCATTCGGCTGCATCTCTGTGATATTCTCCTGTCCCGTCGGAGGAAATATTTCTGTCGCCATATCTTCCACCTCCTGGTTCAGATCAATCCCTCCGGCTCCATTATCTAAATTCTTACTCCCCACTCGGCCTACTCCTTTCGGTTTGGTACCACTGCTCTTGCTTCCCCCTACTCGCCCTTTTTTTGGTGGTTGGAACAGCATCCAGTCTCCATACCCAGGTTCTTCTTCCGGATCGACACCATGCGATAGCTGGTTGCAATCTTTACTATGGTGATCCAATTAGCCACACCATTTGCATATGGACGGCACACGCTCGTATTTAAAATCAAGCCATTCTCGCTTCTTCTTGATGTTTACATAGACCCCTCTAGGTAACGCTTCAAAGATCGGCATACGGACCCGAACTCTTACTTAGTTCTCTTGCCCTTCATTATCAATCTTCGGATCTGAGTCCAGAACTTCTCCAACATTTCGTACTGCCTTTCTTCCTGCTTCTTCGGTGGTGAGATGGACTGGGAGGCTATGTATTTGCACCCAGACATCCATCGTATCGAACCTTGGCTTTTCAGTCTCATCCCCTAGTTTCCAGGGTTTGATCGCCAAGATTGCACCCTCATAAACCCATGGACCACCGGCGGCTATGCGGTCCATTAGGTTCTTGTTTGGGAACTTGAGCACGAACGTATTTCGACCAACACAGAGGAATGTTACCTGGTCTCCTTTGGTCCAGATCCGCCGGAAGAAGGTTTTGATTTGTCTCGGATCAATATCTTCCCCCGTGAGCAGCCTAGCAATCAAGCACCATTCGAATCCCTTCTCGGCTTCTTCACAGAACTCATCTTCGAAATCGATCTCTGCCTTCTCCTTCTCCGTTAGCCTTAAGGTCTCGAACGCCGCCGTGAAGTTTTCCATCGCCTAGGGTTTTTCCTTTCACTCCGAAATTCTCGGAGCCACCCCTCAAAAGTCAATTCCCTCTACGCCCAGAAGAGTTACTGATTTTTTTATTTCTCTCATGTGTACCAAATTTTGGTTTTAAAAGATTAAATTAGTCTCTTGACCAGAACAAAAAAAGATGAAATCTGAGTTTTGAAAAGATTAATGAAGGACACGAGGGTAGGTACCTGCAGGGGCGAACCAACGTAAGGGCAAGGGGGTAGATTTGAAAATTTCTACTAATACCCATAGTTTTATACTTCCTCCGTTCTCTCTCTATCTTCACAGTTTGACATTTTCTTGCGTAACCCGATCACTTTGACCCTGTGATTTGGATAGCAAAACGATATTTTTTTTTGCTAATTTTCCATTGTGTTGTAGAGTAAAGTTTCCTCTACAACATCATACAAAGATTATCAAATTCTTGCATCGCTGTACCAATCAAATCACAAAATAGAAGTGATCCAGTGAATAGTGGTAAAATGAAAACTGTGAAGATACGAGAACAGAGGAAGTAGATTTTTAATGACTATACTTTTAAGAATATATAGTTTTCCACCCCTTAATTTGTTTCATGCCTGACGGCTCCAGCGGTTAATTGTTTTGTTTCCAAATTATGCAACCCACGTTCGAATCTCCTCATTGTCAAGTTATTTTTGTTCCTTTTTATTCTTCTTCTTTCTTTATTGTAAAATGAAAAATAATATATACCCAGTTACCCACTAACCCACACACACGAAAATTGCAAAAAAAGAACAAGAAAAAAAAAACCCTCACACACGAAAAGTCGCGAGACTCCAGAGGACGGTCCTCAGCCCAGGACGATTTCACGACCACCTCCACGTCGCTGGTCCAGCCGTCGTCGCCGCAGCCGGTCGTCCTTCAGGCCGGCGCCGATGCTCTAGGCGGCCACGCCAAGTCGCCAGCGCCCACTTCTTCAGTTCAGTTCTAAAATTGGAGACATCTTTTGTTCTTCAGTTCTAAAATTGGCCAGGTTCTACTAACTGCTTCTTCTCCTTTCTTCTTAACAAATAGAATTGGTGATTCATGAACTGATGAATGAACTGATAATTGATGAAATGATGAACATGAACAAAAATTAGGGTTTTCATTCAATTTGATAGCCGACATGATGAATCATGTTATAGCAATTACAATTTGATAATCAGGATTGTTCATTATGTGCAATTGTTAACTGTGACTTGTGAGTATTGTGTGCACTGGTGTATATAATTACTTATACATTTATTGATAGGTTTTTCATAAAGAAGCCGAGAGTAGAACCGATACCTCAACCTAATGCGGCAAGTATTCCTCCTTCCTTGATTAAAGAGCCTCCAAGCAAGTATTCTTCAATTTTGTTTCTACATTACAATGAATATTGTAATGAAAAGTTATGAAATATAACGACTTTTGATTGTTGACTTTGACTTTGACTTTTAGCTTTGACATTTGACTTTGTGAATCTTGCCCCGGCTGACTTGATTTCCAAGCTCCGCCACTGGGTACCTGCATGTGCATTATCTGATCATGTTTTGTCGAGTTTACTCAACTTGAACTAGCCTGTCTATCTGTCTATTAATGAAGTTCAAAGATTTCCTCAGAAAAGAGGAAATAAGTGTTGGAAAAACATCTATTTTGGGTAAACTTTTAACCCGGCTTACGACAAGTCGAGTTAACTGTTAGGAAACCGAAAGTGACTATGGAATCCTTGGAACTAGGAGATAATCCTACCAACTTGTTTCTTCTAAAATAGTGTTCGGATGAATGAAAAATTCATGTGTGAAAGTGGGGTGTTGAGATGTTGGAAACACTTGAAGAAAAGTGTACCACATCTTCATGTAGAGAAACTTAGTGTTGCACAAGTATTCCAAGGTAGCACCTTAAGGCCACGCCCTTTGGGTGGAGCACATCTTTTACAGGAGGGAGGACCTAAAAAAAGGTTGGACCACCATACGCGCGCCGCCGCAGTCCGTCCGACTCGGCTCGGGTTCAGGCACGGGGTGTGGGTTGGGCTGATTTGTTAGTCAAGCCCATACTTAACTTTTTGGGCCCAAAACAAACTCTTGAAATTATTTTTTAGTACCAGGACTTCACTAAAATGAATCTGAAATTCAATCGGAACAGTAAGTTCATCATGTTGTGTCGAGTTTATTCAACTTGAACTAGCCTGTCTATTAATGAAGTTCGAAGATTTCCTCAGAAAAAAGGAAATATGTGTTGGAAAAACATCTATTTTGGGTCAACTTTTAACCCGGTTTACGACAAGTTGAGTTAACTGTTAGGAAACCGAAAGTGGATATGGAATCCTTGGAACTAGGAGATAATCCTACCACCTTGTTTCATCCAAAATAGTGTTCGGATGAGTGAAAAATTCATGTGTGAAAGTGGGGTGTTAGGATGTTGGAAACACTTGAAGAAAAGTGTACGACATCTTCATGTAGAGCAACTTCGTGTTGCACAAGTATTCCAAGGTAGCACCTTGTGTTGGGTTTTGACGTAGGTAACGCAGCGGAATAACAAAAATTTAATCCTACTCAAAGCCCACCAAGGATCACAGGAAGAGACATCATAACATGATTAAGGTCATAGAAGATGTGTACCTTTTGATTTGTGAGATCACACGAAGAATGATGTCCTCGTCTCTACGGTTGATCCACGTCTAGAGGTGAGATCTAGATTCTTCCTTCTCCACAAGTGCTAGCTTGAACCCGGAGGAAGAGGGATGAAGATCAAAGCAACAAAGCAACAAAGGCACAAGGGAGGGGCGGCCTCCTCTTTGCCGTCGGGTAGAGGGGGCGGACGGGGGCTAGGGTTTCGGCCCTAGCTCTTTGTCTTGCTCTCTCTTTTGCTCTCTCCCACTTTTGTGTTATGTCTAATAATAACTCATGTGGGAAGGAAGCTAGAGCCTCTTATATATATACTCCAACAACTCCTTGTTGTTTCCATATTAGAGTTTTCTTGTTCTAGTAGGACTAGAACTATTCCCTTCCTTTGCAAATTAGTCCAACTAAGTTTGCAAGGTGTTGCACAATGATCCTTCTATTAATTAATATTTATTAATTAATCCCAAATCTAGCTCTACTCTATTTGACGTGTGACCCCATAGGTTTCTATATAGTTGGTAGTAACTATTACTAACATGGAGCGGTGTCTAGCAACACATCCATGCCACCAAACCAATAGAAATAGTCACTGATCCCGACAAACCTTTGTGCCCAATATGTCATATTGCATTATCCCTTTGTCTCCATATCCGGATTGGACACGAGACATAAATAGTCACACTCGTATATCCAATCCATAGTTCCTCGATCCTGGGAGTATGCTTATGGTTGCAGATAACATTAATATCTCTATATTAATTTATCTGAGTCTGGCCAGACATTCAATAAGCCTCATCCCTCGAGTGGCCGTGGATATTTACCCCCATTATGTGGGAGGGACAAATCCTATCTACATCACTACGATCTCTAAGCTTGCTTCCTATCACGCCCGATAGCCATCTTTATGATTACCCAGTTACGGTGTAACGTTTGATAACATCAAAGCGCAATATTTCACAACTAGATTATCTAGTGACTTCAAGTCCAAGGATTGCAATAATAATAGCACTACGAAAAGCGATTGTGACTTCACATAATCTAATGTATCCTTTTCGTCGTGGGTCAATCCAGTATGTCATTACTCCTAATGCATACCCATGTGTTAGACTTGATATCTCCAAATCAATCTACCCACATACTAGTCTATATTTGATTGTCCTATTAATCAATATAATGGACTAGGGACATTTAAGATAAATAACACAATTTATCTAAGGAATTCATTATATTAAATATCGCCATAAATAATAAATGAATATTCTAGCCAAAAACATTGTTCATACTAAATCTATGATTGCCTCTAGGGCATCTATTCCAACAGTCTCCCACTTGCACTAGATCCAATCTGGCGCATCTCGTATGCCTATAGATCTGGCGTGCCCTTCATGCTTTCGCTGCGCAAGAGGTTTCGTGAGCGGATCGGACACGTTGTCATCCGTCGGAATCTTGCACATCTTCACATCTCCTCGATCGATCATATCACGAATAAGATGGAATCTCCTAAGTAAATGCTTTGACTTTTGGTGCGATCTTGGTTCCTTTGCCTGTGCGATTGCCCCAGAGTTTTCACAGTACAACTCTATGGGATCCACTATGCTAGGGACCACACCGAGCTCAGCGATAAACTTCTTTATCCATACTGCCTCTTTTGCCGCTTCCGCAGCAGCAATGTACTCAGCTTCTGTTGTAGAATCAGCAAATGTGCCTTGCTTGGAACTCTTCCAGCTCACAGCTCCTCCATTCAGGCAAAACACGTATCCAAACTGCGATCTGTAATCATCCTTGTCGGTTTGGAAGCTTGCGTCAGTCTAACCCTTTACACTTAGCTCTTCCATTCCTCCAAATATCAAGAATACATCCTTAGTTCTTCTCAAGTACTTTTGGATGTCCTTGACAGCAATCCAGTGACTCTCACCCGGATTGGACTGATATCTGCTCACCATACTCAACGCGTACGATACGTCCGGTCTAGTACATAGCATGGCGTACATGATGGATCGTATGGCCGAAGCATAGGGTATCCTGCTCATGCGGTCCCTCTCTGCCTCATTGGAGGGACAGTCATTCTTGGAAAGAGTGACTCCATGTGACATGGGCAAGAATCCCTTCTTGGAATCTTGCACTTTGAACCTTTTCAACACTTTGTCAATATATGTACTCTGACTTAGGCCAAGCAACCTCTTAGATCTATCTCTATAGATCTTAATACCCAGTATATAGGCTGCGTCTCCTAAGTCTTTCATCGCAAAGCACTTTCCTAGCCAATCTTTAACAGATTGCAGAGTAGGAATATCATTGCCAATGATTAGTATGTCATCTACATACAAGACCAGAAATACTATAGAGCTCCCACTAACCTTCTTGTAAACACAAGGCTCATCTTCGTTCTTGATGAAGCCAAACTCTTTGACTGCGTCATCAAAACGTCGATTCCAGCTCCTAGAAGCTTGCTTTAATCCATAAATGGACCTTTGCAGCTTACAGACTTTGTTGGCATTCTCTGGATCCTCAAAACCCTCTGGTTGTGTCATGTACACATCCTCAAGGAGGTTCCCATAAAGGAACGCGGTTTTGACATCCATTTGCCAAATCTCATAGTCGTAGTATGCTGCAATAGCAAGTAAGATTCGAATGGATTTAGTCATGGCGACTGGTGAAAAGGTCTCATCATAGTCAATACCATGAATTTGTCTATAACCTTTGGCCACCAATCGGCCCTTGTAGGCAACTACCTTGCCATCCATGTCAGTCTTCTTCTTGAAGACCCACTTGCACCCTATGGGTCGAGCCCCTTCGGGTGGTTCCACCAAAGTCCATACTTTGTTGGTGTACATGGAATCCATTTCGGATCTCATGGCTTCTGGCCACTTCTTAGAGTCTGGGCCACTCATGGCTTCTCAATAGTTTGCAGGCTCATCATCCATGAGTGGTACATCATCGGGCTCAGTCACGAGAAGTCCATACCTCTCTGGCTCATGACGCACTCTTCCTAATCTACGGAGTTCCTGTGTTACCTGAACAGGTTCTTCCACAACTTCTTGTGGTTCCTGTTCATGTTCCATTATCGGTTCAGTGGTTTGTGGTTCATAAATTTCTTCAAGTTCTACAACCCTCCCACTTGCTTCTTTAGAGACTAGTTCTCTTTCTAGAAACACGCCGGTCCGAGCAACGAACACTTTGTTCTCGGTAGGGTTATAGAAGTAATATCCTTTAGTCTCTTTAGGATATCCCACAAACTTACACTTATCCGCTTTAGGCCCGAGCTTGTCTGTTTGTAAACTCTTTACATAGACGTCACAGCCCCAAATCTTCATAAACGACACTGTGGGACGCTTCCCAGTCCATATCTCATATGGCGTCTTCATGACTGATTTGGATGGAACACGGTTAATGGTAAAAGCTGTCGTCATTAGAGCATGTCCCCAAAAGGATATCGGAAGATCTGTTTGAGACATCATAGATCGCACCATATCTAATAGAGTGCGATTTCTCCTCTCAGATACACCATTCCATTGTGGTGTTCCGGGTGGAGTGAGCTGGGATACTATCCCACGCTCTCTAAGATACTCATCAAACTCTTGGCTTAAGTATTCTCCTCCACGATCCGATCGTAGGGCTTTAATTCTCTTGCCAAGTTGCTTCTCTACTTCACACTTGAATTCCTTGAACAATTCAAAGGATTCTGATTTTGCCTTCATAAGGTATACAAATCCATATCTACTGAAATCATCAGTAAATGTGATGAAGTAGGTATAACCCCCTCTGGCAGGCGTGGGGAATGGTTCGCATACATCAGTATGTATGAGTGCCAATAACTCACTAGTCCGCTCTCCTTTCTTATTGAAAGGGGACTTTGTCATTTTTCCTAATAAACAAGATTCACATGTCTCATATGATTCCAAATCAAATGAGTCTAGAAGTCCATCCTTATGGAGTCTAGATATGCGTTTCTCATTTATATGGCCTAAACGACAGTGCCATAGATATGTAGGATTTAAATCATTAGTTTTAATCCTTTTAGTATTTATGTTATAGATTGGATTATTTAGATCAAGGATATACAATCCATTAGACAAATGCGCACTACAATAGTGCATACTATCAAAATAAATGGAGCAACACTTTTCCTTTATTGAAATAGAAAAACCTTTCTCGTCCAAACAAGAAACGGAAATAATGTTTCTGCTCATAGCAGGCACATAAAAGCAATTTGTCTAATTCTAAAATAAGTCCATAAGGCAAAGATAGCTCATAAGCGCCTACAGCTAATGCAGCAACCTTTGCTCCATTCCCGACGCGCAAGTCTATCTCCCCTTTTCGCAATCTTCTACTTCTTTTCAAATCCTGCACATTACGACAAATGTGAGAACCACATCCGGTATCTAATACCCAGGATGATGAAATAGAGAGATTGACGTCTATAACATAAATACCTGGTGGTGGAATAATCACTATTCCAAGCTTCTTATCCTCCAGATATTTAAGGCAATTCCTCCTCCAGTGACCCGGCTGGCTGCAGTAGTGACATTCACCTTTAGCCACGCCTCCACTAGGCTTTAGGGCATCCTTGGATTTCGCAACTTTCTTGCGTTTTCCTTTTGAAGTAGATGCAACTGACTTGCCCTTCTTCTTGTGTACCATCATTATGGCCTTGCCCTTGCCTTTATTGATGCTTTGCTCAGCTGTATTTAGCATGTTCAATAGGTCTGGCAAAGACTTGTTGATCTCATTCATATTATAGTTCATAATGAACTGATTATAACTGTCAGGCAACGATTGCAAGACGAGATCAGTCGCCAAGTCCTGGCCGAGTGGGAACCCCAGTCTCTCAAGGTTCTCTATGTACCCGATCATTCGGAGTACATGAGGGCCTACTGGATTCCCCTCTGCAAGACTACTTTTGAACAATGCTTTAGACACTTCATAGCGCTCATGCCTTGCCTGTTCCTGAAACAATTGTTTCAAGTGTCTGATCATATCATAGGCTTCCATGTTCTCGTGTTGCTTTTGAAGCTCACCAGTCATGGTACAAAGCATGAGGCAAGTCACGTCATTAGAATCATCAATATTCTTCTGACGTGCCCTTACTTCCGCTAGTAGAGACTCATCTTGTGGTGGGTATGGAATTGGAGTATCCAAGACGTACAGCTTCTTTTCTTTCTTGAGGACAATCCTCAAGTTTCTGTACCAGTCAAGGAAATTTGTTCCAGACAATTTATCCTTCTCAAGGACAGATCGTAGGGATGAACTCGATGCGTTGTTGTTTGCCATTTGGAATTCTACAAAACGAGAAATATGCAATTTAGTATTTTGAACAATTTAACTATATTTAACAATGGCTAGATCATTAAATATAGCTCCCACTATTTTTCTCGGATTAATAGCCCTCACTATTAAAGCGGAAAATATCTTTATACTTTCTAGTGGGTCCAAGATCCCTTTTTCACTTCTTCTTGAGCTTGCTTTGGCAAGTCACCCAAGAATTGGTTATTTAGGTAGGAACCATTCCAATTGCATCCGATGCAACTCTTGGTCCAATTAGGTGAATAAATTCCTTTTATTCTTTATCCAATTGGATAACTCCTAATTGCCATGCCTCTAAGCTCATCAATCCAATTGATTCTTGCCTAGTTGCGTCCAACCTCTTGCTTTCAACATACACGCATTACTAGATTGCGTCGTCCGCAACACATCATGAAAAATTAAAATCGCCTTGCTTTGGAAAGCCCGAATTTTAATAGGCCATGATCATGAAGGGTGTTTTGGCAAGAGAAGGCAAAACGCAATATTTAATTGAGGGATTTCTTTTAAGTTGTTTGGTTGATCTTATCAACATGGTCTACTTATTTGGATTGGGCCATCCACAATAAAAGACCAACCTTGTTTATTATTATCTTGTTATCGTTTTGCTTGTAGCGTCATACACACACACAAAATAAATAACAAGGCATGAATAATAAACAACCACAAAATAAAAAAATGTGGCATGGATATGGCCCCTAGACTAATGATATTATCCGCCCATTGATAATATCTAATTGCCCTAAAGTTCCGAGCTCATCTCCATGTGCTCCACCATAGCTGCGCGCCTAGGGATGTCTTTTGGCTCCTTTGGTTCTCCGGTCTTCTTCTCCATGTTCTTGGCTATCATCTAAATACTTCTAATTCTAGCCTAACATCTAGAATAAATAAATAAAAAAAGCCTCACATGTCGAGGAGAAAAAGAACGACTCGCAGGCAGTAAAACTTAATTAATTATTACATTAATTTGATCAGCTCGCAGGCCGTAAACCAAACCACAAAACAATAAACATCCACAATCCTAGGCCATATCCATCCACCATGCAATAAAGCACATAATACAGTTAAAACCAATTTTTAACGCGCTTGTTTAATTTTAATGAAATTGGGTAACTAGGGTTTTACAACGGTCCAAAGGGCCCAAGCCAACAAGTGGCCCGAACCCTAGGACCGCCGCACGCCTAGAGGCCCGCGGCCTTGCTTGGCGCGCAAGGGAGGGGCGGGCGGCTAGGGTTTCGGCCCTAGTCCCCTTCCTCCTTCCTTGTTGCCCAAGCAAGGTTGTTTCTTTATGGAATTATTTCCATAACTTTGTTTCCATAATTGAAAGCCCCTTTTTCAATCATGTGCCCATGAACCCTAATTTTTCAAGAACCCAATTATTCACATCCTATGTGATTAAACTCACCAATTCTAACATCCCATGTTAAATTGGGTCTTGTTTGATTGAATCAAATTCAATATTGCATCTACTATGCCAATTTTTTCAGTTTTCGCGTAATAAACAATAATACGGTGTATGAACTGAAATCGTAAACACATAATATCATGTTATGCTCTACGAACTGTGGCTCTGATACCACTGTTGGGTTTTGACGTAGGTAACGCAGCGGAATAACAAAAATTTAATCCTACTCAAAGCCCACCAAGGATCACAGGAAGAGACATCATAACATGATTAAGGTCATAGAAGATGTGTACCTTTTGATTTGTGAGATCACACGAAGAATGATGTCCTCGTCTCTACGGTTGATCCACGTCTAGAGGTGAGATCTAGATTCTTCCTTCTCCACAAGTGCTAGCTTGAACCCGGAGGAAGAGGGATGACGATCAAAGCAACAAAGCAACAAGGGCACAAGGGAGGGGCGGCCTCCTCTTTGCCGTCGGGTAGAGGGGGCGGACGGGGGCTAGGGTTTCGGCCCTAGCTCTTTGTCTTGCTCTCTCTTTTGCTCTCTCCCACTTTTGTGTTATGTCTAATAATAACTCATGTGGGAAGGAAGCTAGAGCCTCTTATATATATACTCCAACAACTCCTTGTTGTTTCCATATTAGAGTTTTCTTGTTCTAGTAGGACTAGAACTATTCCCTTCCTTTGCAAATTAGTCCAACTAAGTTTGCAAGGTGTTGCACAATGATCCTTCTATTAATTAATCTTTATTAATCCCAAATCTAGCTCTACTCTATTTGACGTGTGACCCCATAGGTTTCTATATAGTTTGTAGTAACTATTACTAACATGGAGCGGTGTCTAGCAACACATCCATGCCACCCAACCAATAGAAATAGTCAGTGATCCCGACAAACCTTTGTGCCCAATATGTCATATTGCATTATCCCTTTGTCTCCATATCCGGATTGGACACGAGACATAAATAGTCACACTCGTATATCCAATCCATAGTTCCTTGATCCTGGGAATATGCTTATGCTTGCATATAACATTAATATCTCTATATTAATTTATCTGAGTCTTGCCAGACATTCAATAAGCCTCATCCCTCGAGTGGCCGTGGATATTTACCCCCATTATGTGGGAGGGACAAATCCTATCTACATCACTACGATCTCTAAGCTTGCTTCCTATCACGCCCGATAGCCATCTTTATGATTACCCAGTTACGGTGTAACGTTTGATAACATCAAAGCGCAATATTTCACAACTAGAGTATCTAGTGACTTCAAGTCCAAGGATTGCAATAATATTAGCACTACGAAAAGCGATTGTGACTTCACATAATCTAATGTATCCTTTTCATCGTGGGTCAATCCAGTATGCCATTACTCGTAATGCATACCCATGTGTAAGACTTGATATCTCCATATCAATCTACCCACATACTAGTCTATATTTGATTGTCCTATTAATCAATATAATGGACTAGGGACATTTAAGATAAATAACACAATTTATCTAAGGACTTCATTATATTAAATATCGCCATAAATAATAAATGAATATTCTAGCCAAAAACATTGTTCATACTAAATCTACGATTGCCTCTAGGGCATCTATTCCAACACCTTGAGGGCACACCCTTTGGGTGGAGCACATTTTTTGCAGGAAGGAGGACCTACACAAAGGTTAAACGACCACGCGCGCGCCGCCATCGTCCGTTCGGCTCGGCTCGGGTTCAGGCACAGGGTGTGGGTTGGGCTTATTTGTTAGTCAAGCCCATACTTAACTTTTTGGGACCAAAACAAACTCTTGAAATTATTTTTTAGTACCTGGACTTCACTAAAGTGAATCTGAAATTCAATGCGAACAGTTGCAACCGTTCCAGACAGTTCAACTGTCATGAACGGTTACAACTTCTCCTTCGAAGGTACTGAAATAAATAGCAGGCTTCCCCAAAGTTTTAACTCACTTACCAGATTCCAAAAACATCTCCAATATTCTTGCAATCCTTATCCTTTCCTGAGAGAGTTTCCATACCATTGCGGTTCGAAGGGTGCAGCGAGTGTACTGACAAACTGCACGGTTGAGGCGATTATCCTGCGAAGCGTTTGCTCCATTACAAGCAGTACCATAAGGGGAAAATAAGCCTTAAGGACATCGAGTCTATGCTCGAGATCGTCTCTGACTTAATTAGTAGATTCTCAATACTCTGTAAGTGTTTAATTTTCTGCATTTATTTTACAGTCTTATTTTCTGTTTCTATTCTCTTCTTCTTCCCTTCTTCCGGTCCTGTTTTGATTGTTATCCAACAATCTTAACACTATATAATTAACATATTCATTTTGAGTTGTGACAGGATCTTGGCGTGCGGTAAACATAGACCATATGGCTTTTCAAAAGCTGCCATATAAACAAGATTAGGGTTCCAACGAATATACATAGAATATATAAAGAAGAGATAATATGAAAGATTATTCATCATATTGACTTAATTCAGAAGTGTCTTGAAGAGACCAATAGGTACAGAGAGTTGTAACAATTGGATTTTGATCCAACAGATGTATTGCAACGGTTGTAACCAGCGCCGACTCTTATAGGATTAGGTAAAAGGCTTTATTGTGCTTATATTAATGTTGGTATTACAACAATAGTAGTGGTCTAAATGGACTTCAAAACACTAGATTTGATAAACACATTTGTACTCTAATTGTGAGCTTCAAATGCAACGTTTGTACCTCCCAATAAGCTCATGATTGTTAAGAGTGAACCATGATTTTATTGTGTTATTCTTGAAAGCGGGATGGATGAAGAGTCTTCATAAATATGTCTGCCACCTGATCTGCACTTAGGGGCGGCAATTCGTGTCATGGATCGTGTTCGTATTGTGTCATATTCGTGTCGAGACTCATATGGGGTAAACCCGAACCCGACCTATATATTAAATGTGTCCGGTACCAAGGACCGTAACCCGACTTAAATAATATACGGGTTACCCATCGTGTAACCCGTTTAATTCATGTAGTCACAAAAAATACTACGTAATAAAGAACTTACACAAACAATCAATCCAAATAAGTTGTGTAGGCAACAACTATGAAAATGCATGAAGTACAAGGTTACCCTTAGTAAGGTTTCCATGAAGGCAATGATGAAGTTGGAATCGCAAATTCGCAATCTGCAACGAGCCGGAGCCCGGAGGGCGGAGGTGAGTAAGGGCAGACATAAAGGATCGTGAGAGGATGAAGATCTGTAGACCAGCGGTAGACTTTTTATAGGAATAAACTAGGGTAAATATTTTGAGAAAAAATTAGGGTAACTTTTTAGTGGGTTGGGCTCAAATTTTTAGTATATTAGTTATACATAGCCAAATCATTAGGTTTTAAATACGGGTTAAAACGTGTCGTCTTGAGTTTAAATGTTAAATGGTGACTTGTTTAAAAAGTGCGGGTTGGGCGGGTTGTAAATGGGTTTTGCTAGTCAACCCAAACCCGACTTGTTAAGCATCGTGTCTAATCATGTCAACCCATCTATGACCAAGACCCATATGACTAAGCCAAACCTTATAACTTTGCATCGTGTTCTTGTCGGGTTGCCGTGTCAATACCCATTTTCCCGGCCCTACCTGCACTAGAAACAAAATCGACACTGAGTTCTCTGTGAACAGCTGTTTTCATGCACATAGTGATAATCAAGTTCGTTGTGCTTTGTACGTGCGTGAAAAAGAAGATTGGTAGTGAGCGCAAGAGCTGAAAGATTATCACTCCACAAAACATGAGAATAAGGAATTCTAAATTTAACCATGAGTAAGAGTTTTAAACTAAGAAATGTCAGCTACAGTAGTGACAAGTGCCTGGTTATCTACTTTGGTTGAAGAACGAGCAATGGTGTGATGTTTCTTGAAAGCCCAATGAATGGAATTTGCGCCGACGAAAGTAATATGCCCAGTAGTGCTTCGCCGATCGGTTGGGTTGCCTGCCTAATCTGCATAGACAAAAGTATGTAAAGGCATATGTCCTTTTTAATGTGGACATGTGTTTTGGCTCCTTGTAAATACCGGAGAATGTGCTTAGCTCAACTTAAGTAAATTTCAGTCAGAGCATGCATAAATTGGCATAAGTGATTGACGGAAAAAATATCAGGGCGACTTAATGTATAATATTGTAATGCGCCAATAAGTTGACAAACGATAAACGAGCTGGATATAGGTTTTCCATCCAAAACATTATTCTTATTATCTGGTGCAAGCCTTGTAGAACAACGTTTACATGTCCTCATATTAAACCGTTGTAAACTATCAGAGATACATTCTCTTGATGAATGAAAATAACAGATTGAGTGCAAAAAAATTGAAAACCAAGAAAATATGTAAGAGGATCCAAGTTGATCATTTCAAACTCTTTATGGAGTTTGATCACGAGGTATGAAATGAATATTACATCATTTCATGTCAAAATAATATCGTCAACATATTGTAATTCTGCAGTTAGAGTGACATATAAATAGAGAGTAACCAGCTGAGGAAGATAGAAAACCAAGAGAAACAAGATTAGAAGTAAATATTTAAAACCAAGTGCAAGGAGCCTGTTTAATGCCATTTATGGATTTTTTTTATTAAGAAAACATGATTAGAAAATTGAGGATTAACGGATCCTTGAGGCTGTTTCATATACACAATTTCTTCTAATAGATCATGTAGAAATGCATTTTTTACGTCTAGTTATTGTAAGGGCAAGAAAAAGTAGCATCCCAAGCAAGTATACAACGAACAGTGGAGTGCATGGAAACGGGACTAAATGCTTCTTCTTAATTCAAACACGGGGTTTGATGAAACCCTTTGGCCACTAGACGTGCTTTCTACCTAGATATAGAGCCATCATGATTGAATTTGGTTCGATAGACCCATTTCTTGCAAATTACATTGGTATTGGGTGAGGAACCACTAAAATCCATGTATCTTGGTTTAGGAGGATGTTAAATTCATCTGTTTACTGGCATGTGGTGGTGTGTTTAGAGACCATGATGGTCGTCTAATCGCGGCATTCACTGTAGGTTTGGCCCGATTTTATCTTTTGGAGGCGAATGTGCATGCTTTACTTTTGGGGCTCAACTTTGCTTACGCCCACAATATTCATTTTGATTTGTTTTATAGTGATTCACTTTTGGTGGTCCAGGCGGTATCAGGACATATTTTGATTCCATGGCATATTTTTATCTTGGTGCAGGATTATTTGGGGCTTTTTGTTTGGTGCTCGTATTAGGCATTCTCATAGACATGGAAACATGTTGGACGACACTTTGGCAGACTTTGGCCATTCTTGCTCCTCTTTTGTTGACTTCAGCTTCGTGAGTGAGCTTCCTTATCAGGTCATGAGTTTGTATAGTAGGATAGACTGGACCTTTTTTTATCACCCTCTATGAGGGTTTTTGTTGGTTGAAAATGGGTGTGGTTTTGTACCCCACAGTTTGTTACGGGTTGGAAGCCTGATATTTTTTCTCAAATAACATGCGGGATTTTGCCGCCCTACCACCGCGTAGGTCGAAAAAAAGGTGTTTAAGCCATGTCAGAGCGTTGTTCAGGAGGTGTACGACCCTGATAAGCGCAATCCATTCTGTGCCAACAGTTAAGAGATGAATCATAGTTGTTGCCACAAATTTGGCACATAACTGACACCTTAGTACCCTTGTTAGTTCCAATACCAGAAGAAGAAGAAGAAGAAGAAGAGTAATTTGTTGTTACCAAAATGGTTGTTGTTCTATTGAAAAGAAAAACCATGACAACGACCACAAGATGAATTATGATTTCGACCGAAACCACCACGATACCAAGATCAGTCGTTGTTTTGGCCAAAACAACCAGATCTCTGACCGAAAAGGCCATTAGAGAAACCATTACGACCTTGACCAAAACGGCCACCACGACCACAACTTTTAGAGGAAGTATATTGTTGGAGTAAAAAGGAAAAGGATAATTAGTTTCATTATAAGAGTGTTGAAACTCAAGCATCTTTTCTTCTAATTTCAAAAGCACATGTAGCCTAGATCGAGTTCGTAAAGCTAAACGAAAAGGATTATGTCCAACTTGAAAACCATGTAGAGCATATAGCAGCTGTAACGAACTTGTTTACTCGAACAACTTGTTTATCATTGAGGTCACCTGCAATCCACAGTCCAACCAACATGTATTTTGGTTTCTCCTGTGTCAAAAGATGTGTTCAAGAAAACACGGTCTTATTTCTCTCTATTCAAGTCGTTCATCCATCCTGAAAAAGTCGATCAACATGAAATATATAGTACTCCTAAAGAGAAAATGTTGTTTATAAGGTTTCATTTACTAAACCAGTTGTGATAAGGTAATCCATGGTAAATTTTGGTGAACTGATGAAGACAAGGAAAACAAAAAAGTTGTCTCCAAAAAGAAGAGGAAGACAAATATGGTTCTCTAAAATTTAATCACTTGGTATGATACAGAGAAGTATCGATAATGCAGAAATAATAGAGAATTTGAGAAATTGAGATGAGAAGAATTGAAGAATTTAGGAGACGAAGAGAATTTAGACACGAGTAACAAATTGATATGAGAGAGTAGGAGAACTATTTCTTTATTGACTGAATAATAATCTAATATTACTATGCTTAAGTAGACAAATAAACTGACATAATCATAACCTAACGGGACTACCCTACGGGCTAAATAAATAAATACTAAATAATAATATAATTAAATAAAAAATAAATGAATAACTTGTATTTAACTAAATAACTAAATACTATTGGTATGCTATCCTGTATCATGGTATGCTTCTTCTGTTTCTTCTTAATATGATTTTTTTATCCGTAGCCATGTCATTTTGACCCGGTGATTGAGATAGCAGAATGATACAATATTTTGGTAATTTTTTCATCGTGTTATAAAGTAAAAAACCTTGAAAAATTACAAATTTTTTGCATCATATTGCTAATTAAATCATCGCTTTAAAGTGAACTGATGAATAGTGATAAAAATTGAACCAAGAAGAAACTTAATAAACAGAGAGAAGTACTAAACAAGTTGTGAAAAGTGGTCTGTGTTCCATCTATTTTGGTGAACTGACAAAGATAAGGAAAACAACTAATTTTATTTTTCTGGAAAAATCAATTAGTAGTTTAGAACGCTAGTGAAGTTTGGAAGATAAAAGAGATTGATTCATGTTATAACTAAATAAAAAATACAAGGGTAAGATTGGTAGAAATAGTGTTACTCGATCCTTTGAATGTTTATCATGCTTTTTATAAAATAAAATAGATAATATATGATGATTTTTAGATTTTTGCTATTTTGACAAAATTAGAAATTGTATCTATTTATATTCGATTTGTGAACGGATATCAACAGTTTATTGAGTTTATATTGTCAAACAAGAATTGAGAGAGACAGAAATTAGAGAGAGTCAATAATGTAGGGAGGAGAGTATTGAGTTGTATATTATTCTCCAACCCTAAGCCTCTTTATATAGGCATTAGGGTGGGCTATCGGGCCAATAATAATGTACAAGTGGGCTTACAATATGTGGTGGATATTCAGCAAATAAACTAGCCCATATATCATAACACCCCCCCTTGAATATTCACCACTTATGATGCCTCGTTAAAACCTTGTCAAGAAAAACCCAGTCGGACAAAATCAATGACTAAGGAAAAAGAGTACATCTAGTGAATTCCATTAGCTCGACATTGAAGATGACATTCTTCTGTAACGCATCATAATAGTCTTTGCAGCCTCATTAAAATCTTTTTAGAAAAAACTCTTTGGGACAAAAACCGTAGCGAAGGAAAAAGAGTGCCGTCATGCTAGCCTTTCGTTGAATCTCCCCCTCATTGGAACTTGTTTGTACCTGACAAACAAGTTCATTGCAAAAAAAAATACAATCATATATGATTAACAATCATCCTGAATAAAATGCGTATGCACCTAAATCTACTCGCGAGTGTACTCTTTCAATTTGTTTCAGGCAAATATTTTCTCATGGGTACCAACAACCTCCATAGATTTTCACAAACTTGTGATTCGTACGATCGTATTTGTAACTAGTTACTTTCAACCCATATTTTTTTGTTCCTTAGTCCCCATGACTAACACAACATTATTATCATTCTCACCACGAGATGATTATAGTTATGAGAATTTGTCATGATCCATACCATATCATGTTTCTCATTTTATGAGTCCCACGCTTGAAAGCGGACATAAACCTCAAGAAAAATCCCACGCATACCAGCGGATATGTAGTCTCAACTCCCACGCTTAGCAGCGGATATATAATAATCTACATAGATCCCACGCTTAACAGCGGATATGTAGTATCTTCATAGACTGTAGTTCAGGCTTGGGCTTTTTAGTACTTTGAGTACGATACATTATGCTCTAAAAGTTTAAATAATTATGTAACCCGAGCAATTGTCTATGTGTGTGTTGACTTTGTATTGGTCAGTAATTTTTAGTCAACTATCTTTCCCATATGATAAATCACGTGATTTTACAAGCGCTTTCTCAAGATAAACATCATCATTCATAGTAGGATCATACTATTGTATTAAGGTACCTTTAGCTACTTCTAGAGCTATTAGCCTTTCCCATGGCTATTAAATTACCAACGTTAGTTTTGATCCACCATTGATGATGTTTCAAGATTTTCCTCGCAATCTTGTGTTCCCATATTGTAGAGCAATATATCCATATCCCAACTTATTTTGGATGCTTAGATTTATGTTCCTCTTCTGGAGGATCAACATATGTACACAAACAACCTTTTTATGCTTAAAGTGTATAGCCAAATCAACACCCATTTTTTGAGAAGCTATCCATTTTATTGAGATTTTGCATTAGTACATACCCGTAGAGACAATGATATTTTGGCTCATGTCATGTAATAGGACTCATTCTTCCCCTCATGACATGAGCAATATGTTCATAACCATAATGATACTTTGTTGATGCTTCAGGCATCAATTTGTCTCATATGTACTTTATGTAAACCAATCCTCAAATTAAAATAAAAACATTGACAATAAGCAATCTCTTGAACGCCGGAGTTCTCTAATCAAAGTTTCTTCAAGAAACTCAAAAAGAGACGTAAATGTCAATACTTTTATTTAAAAGTGAGTGGTTGTAGATTCTCTCTTCAGGGAGATCTGTTTATTTTGTAACTCCATGTTATAATATTATTTTTCATAAATTCTGGTATGAAAATCACTTTTTACGCATATAAAATGCGTTTGTCCAATAAACCCTCATGGACTAAAAAAATACATATTTTGGATGCTCTACCTGAATCAATAACAAGTGTATAAACGAAAAAATACTAGAAAATATTAAAAATAAATGAGTATGATACAAGAAATAAATATAATATAACCTCTTCAGGAGGGTGGACCATTATTTAATTTTCTAGCCATATCTTTGAGATATTTACTATTTTAGAACTTCAGGTTCTAAAAATCATAATTGCTAGTTATGAGTGAAATCATGTAATATGCAACTTCGGGTACATATGACATGGCCATATTTAACATCCATGTCGACTATGAATCCTTTTCATGAGGTCTATTTTTGATCCATATGAGTAAATAAAAAAAATGCGTTACATTAACGTATAATAAAGTAAATAGAATGCTACCTTTTCCGGAGGTTTAGTGATAACAAGCGTTTTAGGATTTTAAGATCTCTTCTGGAGATCAAGTGACAATACTTTATGACTTCCGGTCATATAGTAACTTCATGTAGCAATTTATGAAGTAGCAACGCCTTCTAGACGCGCTTGTTTAGTTACATTGTAACTTCAGGTTACAAGCAATGAAATAGCTCCATCTTTTAGATGCTCTTATATTTAATTATGTTGTAACTTCAGGTTACAATCGTATCATCTTGTGACTTCAAGTCATAAAATAAATATCGCAACTTCAGGTTGCACATCAATCATCATCTAGCTCACAACTTCAAGTGTGAAAACATGATTTTGTAAGCATATAAAGCTTCAACAAAATTTTGGTTATGATTAAGACCTCTTCTGGAGATCGAATAACAATATATTATGACTTCAGGTCATATAAAAAAATAGTGGTGCAACTTCAGGTTGCAATTAAAGCGTCGTGTATTCCATAACTTCAGGTATGGAGCGTGACTTTTATAAGCATAATAATAGCTACGATTTATACACGCCTCTTCAGGAGGACAAAATGATGACAAACATCTTAAACATCACTTATGAAGATAAAATAAAAAAATAATGTGGTAACTTCAACTTGCGACCAAATAATCATGTCATTCACAACTTCATGTATGAAAATATAATATTTAGAATGTAAGAAATTTAAACATTCCACAACTTCATGTATGAAAATATAATATTTAGAAGTGTAAGAAATTTAAACAATGTACCGTCATTAATCAAAATCCTCTCTGACGATCCTACTTTACTAACAATAAGCAAATATGGGAGGTGATCTATCATGACTCACAATAACCAAATATGAGGAAAAAAAAAAAAAAAAAAAAAAAAAAAACCCACCAAAATAGTCCTAAGAATGCAACACTAGCATTAAATATCAACATGAAGTTTTTTTTTTTTTTGAAGAACATGAAGATTACCATAGATTAAGCAAAATAAAGCTTACAAACTAGTCCAACAAAGATAACATCATCTACTAGTTCAAGTCCTTGAAGAAACAACCAAATATTAACATTACAAGGATTAGATAGGCTCCTAACCACAACTAAAAACAAAGCCATTGATTTACTCCATGATGTAGGGGATGATTGCATTTGAGGGCACCAAGGAGGGATCCAAAGGAGGGAAGGAAGCACCTTCTGATGATGGGGGAGGAACACCACCTTCTGCTTGGAAAGAACCAAACTCTAGGACATTGTTTGCTGGAACCTAGAATGGAGCACCTAGAGGGGGTTCAGAAGCAAGAGGAGCCACATCTAGCACTTGCTGGACGCTGGAACTTGCTCCAAACTGGTCACAAGCTTTAACTCAAGAAGGGGCACCATCCACTGAAGCAATCTTAACCAATGATGTGGAATATGAGTGGAGGAATAAAATAATTAGTCACTTACAATACAAAAATTCGGACCTAAAGCAGCATTAATAAAATGCTGTTAGTGGACCAAATAATGCTGTTTTTGGCTTTTGCGGCATTATTTGCAGCATTAGTTGAAGTGTTGTATCTGCTGGTGCCGTTTTTGGTCTGGCGGCATTAAATTAATGCTGCAAAAGTAATTGAGGCATTTATTTGTGAAATGCCGAATTTGATTCTCATAGCAGCATTATTTTTAATGCTGCGTTTGACGCCATTCGCAGCATTAAAGTCTTGCCACATTTGTTACCAACTACAGCCTTAAAAGTAATGTTGTGATGTCATTTCTAGCATTACAAATAATGCCCTATTTTATTACTGATCATATATTCAAAACCTGAACCACATCCATTACAACTGAAATTAGAATCATGAATCACCATGCTTTAAGAATACTCGCACTGTATATAGATAAAATTACATAGTTTAAAGTTACTACACAAAAATAACATCTAATTATCTCAATCAAATTCCCTCAAAAAAAATTATCTCAGTCAAACAAAATAAAACACTACAAGAGATCTCCAACATAATGACTTTCGAATACAGCAACTAGAATTTCGCTTTCGCTTACTCTCTTCAGATGCATCTACTCACCGGCCTCGTGACAAGACACCTACAAGATACGGAGAAACCATAAATTTATATTACATTATAATTCTCTCTATTCAAATGGAAAACTTTGAGAAAATCAGAAGAAACTAGCATCGAGACAACACATTAATAGTAGAAGCTAGCACAAATAAACCATCAAGCTCAACATCTACACATCATATATACATTTGGCATTCTAGTTTTGAGTGAGAAGCGACAAGTTAAAAAAGAATTTGTTTATAGGACAACAAGTTATCGGACCAATATCAATGAAACTTAGATCAGTTATTAATGTGGCGGGTTCAACTTTCTTCGAGTGTCCTTCTAGGTAGGTCAGATTATACAAGATTTGAAGTAATAGCTATTTTGTAGACAAGATCTGAAGTAATAGCTGCTATTAATTATTGTTTTTATGTACTTCACTATTTGATGATGTAGAAGTAATTTACCCTTCTTATTTTATCATAAAAAAATTAATAATGCTAACTTTTGATTACATTCCAAATGAGACTGATGAACTTTGATTTCTGAGCCGAGGGAGAGCCTATGCCTATCAGTTTCCTTGATTTTTAAACACATCTTTTCTATTTGGATTGTTTTCGGATACTATGACCAACCAAAGAGTTATTAAAATGTCAGCTTGGGCTGAAAATCATTACCTCAAACTGTGAGGATTCTCAACTGGACCAATTACTAAAATTTCTGCTTGAGATCAGCTTCCCTCAATCTGAAGCTTCGTCGCAGCCTCTACCCATTGCTGCTGCTTCTACCAACACCACTGTTGGCTCTGTGTTAGTCTGAACAGAGCAGAGACAAAGTCGTGAGCAAAGTAGCCCACAATCGTTGAGCAATTCAAAGATTAATAAGTACTAGAAAATTACTAACTTAACTAACAAGTTTCTCGGAGTTACAAAAATAACACAAATCAGAAAAAGTTAACAAAATCCAACATTTCATACGTGAGAGATGGAGAAAATATTGACTGATGAAATGTGTTGGTTGTGTCCCCCAGAGAACAAGCTCTTAGACAATTTCGGAAGTCTCCTCCCTGGTGGTTGGTGCTAAGTACCCAACCTAACAAATACCTCGATACTACTGTGTCTACTGTGATACTCACTTGACACATGATTCACCTTCAGTTAGGAAGTAGCACAATGCAGGGTACAAACATACAGAAAAATGTCAGATCTTATTAGCAACACTTTGAGGGTCAGTAAAATCAAAGTTTGATTGACCAAAAGATCAAGGAACACATGGGTTAAGCTGCGGCTTCCAAAGTTGGTGCTGCTTACAATCAAATGAGACCTCGTTTGCAAGTTCTTCCTACTCCATGATGTCCATGCCTGGGTGGCCAATTACCCATGGGTGCACCAATGGATGTATCTAATGGTGGTATAGAATTACGAATACTTCTCCAGTTATGGTACTCTACCACCTTGTTATCCCATTTTTTGATAAACTGATTGCCAACTTTCAATTATTACCCAAAATCATAGTACGAATAAATGCTGTTTGATTAAATACATCAATTTCATTTTTCATCCCAGCGAATTCTTGCTAATTTATATGTTATTGATGTAGTGCAATTTGGGTCAAATAGAATAATACCTTAAGAAGGATTGTCACCCCTGAGTTGTTGTTTCTCATACTTTTCATTCCAATCAGTCGTACTGGAAAAGCATAAACATATACTAAAAATAAGAATATGAAGCAGATTGTGGCATTGTTGAAACCGGAAGAGAAAATTCACCTTGTTTGAGGAATCGACTACCCAGAACATCATTCAGTCTCTAATCAGAGCACTTCTAAACTAGTTAGGGCTCAATTTTCCCAAATTCTTGTAGGAATAGCAGTTACACGACGCAGTCTGTGAGACAAATTCGTCTCGGACATATCTAGATCCAGAAGCAAAAACATAAATCAAGTGCTCCAATCGAAGCAATGATTAGAGATACAAGATGAAAATTAGTAAATTACTTTCAGCTTCTTAAGATCTCCTTCCAGCTTCAAAATATCCTCTTTATCTGCCTTCACCGGAAACTTACAGAGCAACCTAATCGACATGTAAACTCAACTATACTTTTCAAATTGATATGCAAACAGAGAAGTATATGTAATTCTATACCTTCAGCTTACAATTCTTAGCGTAAGAAGACCATGGAGAACGGTTCGGGGGCTTACGGAGTAGCTTGGACTTTAGAATCACCATGGTTACTGAGAATTTCAACGAAGCCTCCGAATCGACCAAGTATTGATGTTGTTATTGCTCCGACGAGGTCTTTCTCTCTCTGTTCGATTGTACGATAGGGAAGGGGAGGATGTAGCTTTAGGAGATGAAATCTGGGAAAGAATGGCCGCCAAGCGGAAGATGAAATTAGGGTAAAAAAAATTGGAGGGTAGAGAAGTTTATATACTAAGTATTTTGAGGCATTAATTTTAATGACGTTTCTAACCCTAAAACGGTATTAAAAGTTTAATGCCGCAACAACCTCACCAAATGCGGCATTTTATAATTTAATGCTGTTTCATTCAACCAAAAGCGGTATTAAAGTTTATAGCCGTAATAGGTAACTAATTGCAGCATTTTTAAACATGCCGCCCCAAAAAATGCTGTTTTAGCTCCGTTTTTTGTAGTGTTAGCAGATAAAATAATAAATTCCACCAAGTCCTGAGCAAGGTGAAGCAGCTGATCCCCATTGATGTTCTTGTGAAAAATCATCTGGTTTCTAGTTTTCCAAAGAGTCCATATGATGGCAGGAATACAGCACCAATGGGGGTTACATTTTCAATCCTTCTTTTGTTTGAGCCAACTCTTAATCCATAATGTAATATCAAGAGAGGGGGAAAAAGGTATAAAGATATGAGCCTTGAGCCAGACTCCTTGAGCCCTTGGACAAAGAAGGAAGAGATGAGTTGCAGTTTCAATGGTAACATTACAAAAAGGGCAAATAGGGTTAACAGAAGTTACTCTAGCATGCAAATTATGTAAAGTAGGAAGGGAACTAGTAATAATTCTCCAAATAAGACATATAATTTGATTACGAGAACCAGATTTCCAAATTAAGGACCAATTAAAACTGTTACTAATAGATTTTAAATTCAAAGGAGAGGAAGATAGATTAGGGGAGGAATTAGTGTAGTTAAGAAGGTTGTAAGCAGAAGAGACTGAGAAGATGCCAGTAGAGGAGGCTTTCCAAAAGGGGGTGTCCTGCTCATCAAAGAAGCCACAATCCTGTTCCGTGATCTTATTAGCCAACCATTGAGGAAAGAGCTGAGAAACAGTATGCCTACACCATCTGCCACTTCCATCAATAGAAGAGTCAAGCAACTGATCAACAGATACAAAAATATGCCTAGAATCAGTGGTATGCAAAATTTCTTCTACGGAGTCAGCAGAGACATCAGGGATCAATCCAGAGGATCTAATCATGATATGTTTCCCATTACCAATTTTCCAAGCCTATCCTTTAGAAAGACTGTCTTTTACTTTACAGATTGTTCTCCAAGCAGTAGAAGAAGAAGTTCCAAGTCTAATGACGCTAAAATGAGTTCTTTTACAGTATTTAGTAGAGAAGTATTTAGAGAATAGGGAAGTTTTAGAAGTTAGAATTCTCCAAATGTTTTTGGCTACTAAAGCATTATTAAAGGATGAAATGTCTTTAAAACCTAAGCTCCATCTATTAGTCTTGTTGAAATGAAATTTCCAGGGAAGCTAGTGAATACCTTTAGTAGAAGTGTTACCAAAACATAAAAATTTTGCTAGCATAGTGGAAATGAGCTTGCAAGTTTTGTTAGGGAACACACTAATGGACATGGGGTAGACAAGAAGACTATAAAGAACAGCCGTAATGAGAACACATCTACCTACAAAATTAAGCATAAGCCCCTTCCAACCAGAGCATCTCTGATAAACTTTACTAACAGTGTCTGCAATGAGTTCTTCATTGTTTCCTTTATTATTGAGAAAGATGCCAAGATATTTTCCTAAATGCAGTTTCTCAGTTACATGAAAAGCTTGACTTAGATTTTGTTTATCATGTTGGGAACAATTAGGAGTGAACACAACCGAATATTTATTTATGTTAATATTTAAGCCTGATTGTGAGGCAGAAGTGGTGATTAAAGATTGTATATGCAATCCTACACTAGGGGTAATTTGGAAACAGAGGAGAGTATCAACTGCAAACTGCAAATGAGTAAGCTCATCTCTTCGAGAGTAAGGAATACCAGATATAAGTCCTAAGTCATTAGCATGTTGTAAGGAGGCAGAAAAAACCTCAGCACAAAGAGAGAAAAAAGAAAAGGAGACAATGGATCTCCTTTCCTTAACCCTCTGTAAGGTTTAAAGGAGGCAGAAGCTTTACCATTAATAAGAACCTGGTAAAAAACTGTGGAGACACATTGAAGGATGAGACGTATGAAATGACAAGGAAAATGCATTTGATGAAGAAGAGCTTCTAAGAAGTCCCATCTAACCCTATCAAAGTCTTTGGACACATCCAACTTTAGAGATCATAACTTTCTATGATTGGGAGAATTAGCTTTATGAATGGTATAAACAAGATCTTGGGCTATGAGTAAGTTATCTTGGATGAGTCTTCCTGGAACAAACCCATTTTGATTCCAGGAGACTAGGTAAGGAAGAAACATTTCAAGTCTATTAACTAGAAATTTAGCAATAATCTTATAGATTACATTACATAAGCTAATAGGCCTGTAATCATTAGCTGAAATAGGATTATTTGTCTTAGGAAGAAGCACAATAACAGTTTTGTTGAATTCTTTCAGCAGATGACCAGAATTGAGAAAGGAGAGAATGGCTGAAGTGATTTAATCAGAGATGAGAGGCCAAGCTTTCTGAAAGAAAATAGCCTGCATCCCATCAGGGCCTGGAGCCTTAAGAGGAGATAAAGAAAAGACTGCAGTTTTAACTTCATATGCAGAGTAAGGAGAGGAAAGAAGAGTTTGTTGTTCCGTAGTTAAAGTTTTCTTAATATTAAAAAGGAGGTCAAAGGCAAACATATTGTTATTACCTAAAAGAAGATCATGATATGAGGGTGAAGGTTCAGAGTAAATATCTTTAAAATGACTAACAAAAACCAAAGAGATTTGAGGAGGGTCAGTAAAAACAGTGCCCTGGGGGCTTTGAATAGATCTAATAGAGTTAGTTTGTCTTCTAATTTTAGTATAGGCATGGAAGAATTTGGTATTCTTATTGCCATCTCTCAGCCAGGAACATCTAGCTCTTTGAGCCCATAATGTTTCTTCAATTTTAATAAAGTAAGTAACTCAGCTTTATTCTGGAAAAAAACGTTTTGAGAGAGGGGAAGATCATTTTGAAGATTTGAAAGATCAATCTTAACTTGTTTGATCCTGTTTTTAAGGCTGGATTTATTATTAGCCCAAGTTCTAAGGGCTTGAAGACTAATGAAAAGTTTTTTAGCAACTCTATAACTAGGTGAACCAGGAATATGCATGTTCCAAACATAATAGATAAGATCAAAAGCAGCATCAAAGTTTAGCCACCATGCTTCAAATTTGGGATAAATATACCCAACATGCAATGATGGAGCAACAAGGTTGAGTAAAATAGGAGAGTGATCAGAAACAAACATGCCCAGAGTGGTGACAAAGAGGTCAGGGAATAAATTAAGTAGAGCTAGATTACACCAGGCTCTATCTAATCTTTCAAAGGTGGGGTGGAGGAGGTTCTGTTGTTGGACCAAGTAAACCAAGGACCACAATTACGAACCTCAAACATATTCCACAAGTTAATATAATGAAGTAAAGAGTTGGCTCCCCTGAGAGTAGAGGCTCCAGAACCAATTTTACCATGTTGAAAAACGACTTGATTAAAGTCCCCAATAAGTACAAGAGGTTCATTGATGGGGAGCACATTGTGAAATTCATTCCAAACAACATCTCTTTTTCAAAATAGGGGGAGCCAAACACTAAACCAAGATACCAATGACCCCTGATGTTATCAGTGACTTTAAAAGCAACAAATTAAGAGATGAATAACTAACAGAACAATCCAAAGAAAGACTACTCCATGCACACCAAAGACCACCTCTAGTATCATCAAGATCAACCCCAAAAGTGGAATCAAAGCCTAGCTTTCGAAATTTATTATTCAGAAAAGAAACTTCTTTTTTAGTTTCAGACAAGAAGATTAGAGAAGGCTTATAGTTTTTGGCCAGAGAGAAAACTTCAGAAACTGTAGGGGCTTGGCCAATTCCTCTACATTTCCAACTTAAGAGTTTCATGGTGATTTGGATGGTTGTTGTGGGACAACCATCCTAAACCCGAAAAAGTTTTTAAAAAATTTGTTTGGAGGACTGTAATCTGAAAGCAAGGTTTCATCTCTAGGTCGTTTTTTAAAATTAAAATTAAGAAAAAGCGGTGAAAAGGGATTAAAAACAAAAAAAAAGCGATTACCTTTCTGCATGGCTTTGTTAGTTTTTGTTCTTGGCTTCTTACCCTTGATCATACTGAAAGGAGAACCCATCTTTGAGGAACCAACATCTCTCTTCTTGATTGGCTTCTGCACTTTGTCTTCCTTGGCCCTTTTTGAGAGAGTAACCTTCTTCTTCAATTTGACTGAGGAACCTTCACCTTTTTTATCTTGACACCCACCACATCTTTGGATTTTTTGGCTCTTGCTCTTTGTTTTCTCGGCGCCATCTTATCTTTCTCAGCAATGGCCTTGTCTAATTCTGCAGTTTCTTTCTTCCTCTGGGAGGGATCAATCTCATTATTCGTGGTGACTGATGGGGTAAAATCAGGGGCTTTCATTACAAAGCCAGTGTTTCGCAGCATCTTATAGGTGGTTGGGAGGGTACGCATGGTGTTGGAATTGAAAGAGCACTGATGGTGAGTGGTTGAAGCAAATGAAGCAAAGGAGGGTGGTAAAGTAGTGGGAAAAACTTCTGCGACAGCAATTTCTTTACCTTTAGTAGCAATGATCGGAGGCAGTTGAACCAACTCTTGGGGAAGGGAATCGTCAAAGAGTGACTTTGCAGTTACAGAGGAGTGTTGGGAACCCGAAACTTCTACATGCATTGAAAGGAGAGTTGAATTAAGAGGGAGAGAAACCGCTTCGGTTGCAGTGCTCTCATTATACAGGGGTAGGTGATTTGAGAGGGGGGAAGGATGAAAAGCAGAAGGAATTTGATCCGACCATTGGAATTGATGAGTGGTATTAAATACGATGCATGCAGGGTTGGTGGAGGTGTTGCCTATAAATTCCGGATCTGGTAGGATTGGAGGGGTTTGGTTGAGTTCTTCACATTGGGTTTGAGAGCATGGGGTGAAAAAGGGTTCATCAGGGGATGAGGACCTACTATCAACGGAAAAGATGAGGTTGTGAGGTAGCTCTTGGGTTTATTCTTGGGAGAAAGGAGGAATGGTGAAATCATAGACAGGAATAACACTAGTATCAAATTTCATAGTGCGGTAGGGGCCATTCTTCGAGTGAGCTTTGAGTAGGTTAGTGAAGAGTGGTTGGTTAGGATTCACATAGAAGGGCAAGCTTGAGAGGAAGTGGGATTGAAGATACCTCATTTCCAGTCTCTCCAAGACTTCAACCAGGTTAGATTTGCACTCTTTATTTGAATGTCCGACCAATCCACATCTATAACAAACCTTAAACACCCTTTCATAACTGAAATAGACCCATTTAAGGGGTTCATTTTCCAATTTCACATAGGTCCCAGGCACCAAAGCATTTTCAAAGTTGATCCTCACTTTGATTCTCAATCCATACCAGTTTCTAACTCTTTCATACTACCAATCAATCACTAACAAATTTCCAACAAGAACACCCAAATCGTTTGCATAATCAAAATGAAAACCTTCAAGGGGACAGTTAGGAACTTGAAACCATAAGTCTGCATGTGAGAAATCAACTTCCATTAGAGCTTGATTAGGCTTTCTTTCTTTGAAAACTAGACTTTATCCGTGAAAAGTGACCACTGATTCCTTCAGAAAATAATCTTTGTCTTTTGTTTTTTGAAAATGGAACAAATATCTAACATCTTTTTGTGAAAGCTCTTTCTTCTCAACCAAAACATTTCCAAACGTTTTCCAATTCTTTGTGATTTCACTTTGCATGACTGCAGGAGAGAGGGTTTTAGTCCCAATGAACTTGGCTATTAGGGTGTTCTTTGTGAGCTCCATGAAAGCATAAGCTTGGACAGGATCAAGAGCAAGAACTGATCCCCTTTCATCTAGCCTCTCCTCTCTAGAATCATTAGAAGAAAAGCTGTCAAAATCCATGCAATATGGATTAGACATGGAGGACAAAGAGAATGACTACAGAGATGAACAAGGGGAGAAGCTGTTGTGAAACTGAAAGAGCTGGAAGAGGTAGAGTCTCTAAATACTGATGAAACTAAACCTGCGATAAAATGGATCAAGCAAAAGATACTGCGAAACCCGACTAAATCTACTAAAGAAATCTGCACTTCGCACGAAACATGGCATGCAAATGATGAAACCTAAATCAGAAAGAGAGATATGGTGGATGATTGGGGAGGAAAATAGGCGTTGACAAAGGATTAGGGTATTAGATTATGAGTGTGAATTTGATGGACTCAAGGAGCAGTTGAAGATGCTCATGGGGGAGTAGAAGAGGCTCATTAGAGAGCAATTATTCTTTTCTGTTTCATCAACGTGAAGTTTGAATCGAAGCATGGAATTTTTCAGACAACAACACCTTGTTTCAGTCCTCGATTGTAAAAAATATTATTGCTTTTGCAAAATGTAATAGACCAACAATCATTATGGACTATAGAGCAAAGAAGTTGATTTCTGACCAATAAAAACAAGTACCACCAGCTCTATTATGTAGTACTATTACTCTATAAACATAATAAAATAGTCAAATCAATTCATGGAACCAATCTCCACAAGTCTGCATATACCGTAGCTAATAGTGAAAGAAGAGAAACTTACGGAAGCTTTACGTGCACGTGGGTCGGACACTTAGTTGCCGCTGGTCATAGTTTCGAGTTACTTTAAAACTTTAAAATTTAAAGCGTGTAGAACTGACAAAAATTTATATACATAAGACAATGTAGCATTTAATCATCAAAGACTCAAAAAAATAAACTTTTCATAGGTGAAAGTCACGTGTTTCATGTCTCGCAGAGCTACGTGCTGATAACGTATTGTGAAACAAGAATTGAGAGAGACAGAAAATAGAGAGAGACAATAGTGTAGGGACGAGAGTATTGAGTTGTATATTATTCTCCAACCCTAAGCCTCCTTATATAGGCATTAGGGTGGGCTATCGGGCCAATAATAATGTACAAGTGGGCTTACAACCATAATAGTCTCCAACCCTAAGCCTCCTTATATAGGCAAATTGAAAGTGTACACTCGCGAGTTGTTTTAGGTGCATATGCATTTTATTCAGGATGAATGTTAATCATATATTATTGTATTTTTTTTTTTGCAATGAACTTGTTTGTCAGGTACAAAGATGTTCCAATGAGGGGGAGATTCAACGAAAGGCTAGCATGACGGCACTCTTTTTCCTTCGCTACGGTTTTTTTCCCAAAGAGTTTTTCCTAACAAGATTTTAACGAGGCTGCAAAGACTATTATGATGCGTTCCAGAAGGATGTCATCTTCAATGTCGAGCTAATGGAATTCACTAGATGTACTCTTTTTCCTTAGTCATTGATTTTGTCCCACTTGGTTTTTCATGACAAGATTGTAACGAGGCATCATAAGTGGTGAATATTCAAGGGGGAGTGTTATGATATATGGGCTAGTCTATTTGGTGAATATCCACCACATGTTGTAAGCCCACTTGTACATTATTATTGGCCCGATATCCCACCCTAATGCCTATATAAGGAGGCTTAGGGTTGGACAATAATATACAACTCAATCCTCTCCTCCCTACACTATTGTCTCTCTCTATTTTCTGTCTCTCTCAATTCTTGTTTCACAATACTTTATCAGCACGTAGCTCTGCGAGACATGAAACACGTGACTTTCACCTATGAAAAGTTGATTCTTTTGAGTCTTTGATGATTAAATGCTACATTTTCTTATGTATATAAAATTGTTTCAGTTCTACACGCTTTAAATTTTAAAGTTTTAAAGTAACTCGAAACTATGACCATTGGAAACTAAGTGTCCGACCCACGTGCACTAAAGCTTCTGTAAGTTTCTCTTCTTTCACTATTAGCTACGGTATATGCAGACTTGTGGAGATTGGTTCCATGAATTGATTTGACTATTTAATATGTTTATAGAGTAGTAGTACTACATAATAGATCTGGTGGTACTTGTTTTTATTGGTCAGAAATCAACTTATTTGCTCTATATTCCATAATGATTGTTGGTCTATTACATACTGCAAGAGCAATAATATTTTTTACAATCACGGATTGAAACAAGCTGTTGTTGTCTGAATAATTCCATGCTTCGATTCAAACTTCATGTTGATGAAACAGAAAAGAATAATTGCTCTCTAATGAGCCTCTTCTGCTCCCCCATGAGCATCTTCAACAGCTCCTTGCGTCCATCAAATTCACACTCATAATCTAATACCCTAATCCTTTGTCAACGCCTATTTTCCTCCCCAATCATCCACCATATCTCTCTTTCTGATTTAGGTTTCATCATTTGCATGCCTTGTTTCGCACGAAGTGCAGATTTCTTTAGTAGATTTAGTCGGGTTTCGCAGTATCTTTTGCTTGATCAATTTGCATTGCAGGTTTAATTTCATCAGTATTTAGAGACTCTACCTCTTCCAGTTCTTTCAGTTTCACAACAACTTCTCCCCTTGTTCATCTCTGTAGTCATTCTCTTTTTCCTCCATGTCTAATCCATATTGCATAGATTTTAACAGCTTTTCTTCTAATGATTCTAGAGAGGAGAGGCTAGATGAAAGGGGATCAGTTCTTGCTCTTGATCCTGTCAAAGCTTATACTTTCAGGGAGCTCACAAAGAACACCCTGATAGCCAAGTTCATTGGGACTAAAAACCCTCTCTCCTGCAGTCATGCAAAGTGAAATCACAAAGAATTGTAAAACGTTTGGAAATTTTTTGGTTGAGAAGAAAGAGATTTCCAAGAAAGATGTTAGATATTTGTTCCATTTTCAAAACCAGGAAGACAAAGATTATTTTATGAAGGAATCAGTGGTCACTTTTCACGGATTAAGTTTAGTTTTCAAAGAAAGAAAGCCTAATCAAGCTCTAATGGAAGTTGATTTCTCACATGAAGACTTATGGTTTCAAGTTCCTAATTGTCCCCTTGAAGGTTTTTATTTTGATCATGCAAACGATTTGGGTGTTCTTGTTGTAAATTTGTTAGTGATTGATTGGTCGTATGAAAGAGTTAGAAACTGGTATGGATTGAGAATCAAAGTGACGATCAACTTGAAAAATGCTTTGGTGCCTGGGACCTATGTGAAATTGGAAAATGAACCCCTTAAATGGGTCTATTTCAGTTATGAAAGGGTGTTTAAGGTCTGTTATAGATGTGGATTGGTCGGACATTCAAATAAAGTGTGCAAATCTAACCTAGTTGAAGTCTTGGAGAGACTAGAAATGACGTATCTTCAGGATGACTGAAATAGTCTCTACGTTTAAATAGTAGATCTAATGAATTCACTTTGAGGATTAGCTCGACATTGAAGATGACATTCTTCTGGAACAAAATCATAATTGTCTTTGCAGCCTCGTTAAAATCTTGTTAGGAAAAAATCTTTGGGACAAAAATCGTAGCGAAGGAAAAAAGAGTGCCGTCATGCTAGCCTTTCGTTGAATCTCCCCCTCATTGGAACATCTTTGTACCTGACAAGCAAGTTCATTGAAAAAAAAATACAATAATATATGATTAACAATCATCCTGAATAAAGTGCATATGCACCTAAAACTACTCGTGAGTGTACACTTTCAATTTGCCTATATAAGGAGGCTTGGGGTTGGAGACTCTTATGGTTCTAAGCCCACTTGTACATTATTATTGGCCCGATAGCCCAATAATCTCTACTATTTAAAAGTAGAGACTATCGGGCCAATAATCTCTACTATTTAAATGTGTTGTAGATGTATTTTTTGACACTAATACTTTCACACTACCTGTAATACCCTTATGTCTATTTTATTACTAAAAACCCACTAATATCCCTAATATAATGAGAGTCCTCCTATTAGAGGATTATACCCCTGACCGCTTTTGGTGTTGCCTCATCGATTGACAATGATTTTCTAGAATCACGCCTCTTCGCCAATTTGTTTCCCACGAGAACACGTCTCAGCACCTAGAAATCCCGAGTCATGCCTCAAACATAGAACGGCGACTGATGTGGCAACAATTTTCTAAACTACAAATCGACGTTATAGTTGCAGATGGCGGATTCATGTCCTCCCCTTCGAGATTTGAGGTGTCCGCACTGTGCAGATCCTCCACCGAAGGAGACTGAAACAAGCGTTTGGACCGTGGCTTCTGTCATTATGGACAACTTTTTGATGGTTGAAACAGCAGTTGGTGAAACTCACTGTGATCAATAATAGCCACTCTTCGGAAGAAGACTTCTTATTGGCTCCATCATTGAATCTATTATTGCGACGAAATTAATCAATAAGAGTCCGGGAAGGTATATGAAACTCACTTTGATTTCTCTGTAAGAAGTCAAATATTGAGTTTGTTTGTTAATTTTGTTTGCTTTATTTCAGGTTATAAAGTTTTATGTTTAAGACTCTTATGGTTCTTTATGCGTCATATACATGTTCCATGTTTCCATATGTTTGAAGAAGAAGAAGAAGGCTTTAGTCTACTCATGCTACATGGAAGGAATGGTGAATGGCTTATAATGCGAAGAGTGCCCTCTCATTCAAGGCACGGGCGACTTGAACTTCACATGTTTATAACTTTGATTCGAGGTAACCTCTCGCAACAATCTGCTACTTGATAAAATGTCTTACACAAGCTGAAGGTCTCATGATTTACAATAATCTTTTTTTTTGGAATAATTGTTTGCACCATATAGGTAGTTGGTTGAGAAGGATTTTATTTATACTTACAAGAACACTTAAATTCTGATAATAAATAACACTTCTTTTCATGCATAAAGGGGTCGTGTTAAGTTTCATTAGCTTTATCTTGTATTATAAGTTTCATCCATTTTTATTTTGTATTAGCTTCAATGTAATTTTGTATTAGCCTCATTTGTATCTTGTCATGTAGTAGTATAAAAGAGTTATTGAGATTCTGAGAACATAGTAGGGAATAGTATAAGTATAAATAATGGGTTACTATATTCTTTCTACTAAAATAACAAACTTATTAAGTTCTTGAAAACCGCTGCTAGGTTGAAAAGTATATAGACAAACTAAAGCTATCCCTGCCTAATTTTCTGGTTGTTTTGGATTAATGTACCCGTGTAAGTGCTTGCAAAAGACCACTCTGTATTCTTTGACTATTTGATTCTCTTAATTTGACATCTCCACCAGATTGTTCATAAATGCCTCAGTGTTAATTCTCGAAACTGTTATGAGATGCTTCAAAGATAATGTCTTGCTCTTTCTAGCTCACAAAATTCTACTCAAGCAAATTAATGGTTCATATTTATAAATATTATGAAGGAGCATAATGGATTGAATCTTGTAGTTGTTGACATACTACTTTATTTTCAGAAAATGCCTTGAATCTTATTGTTTCAGACATTCTTGATAAACGGAAATGACACAGAACAAATAGCGGCAACAAGTTGTTATATAAACATATCGTATTTATGGATCAGAAAATGCAAGCTTTGAAATATTAAAGAGTGCTTGAAATCTTATTAGGTACATGTGTTTTAATTCAGTTTATATATGCTTATTTCCAAATTGAAATTTAAATAGTAAAATGTGATATAACATGTTCTCGCGATCTTATAAGTTGACATTTGTCTGCAGTACCCTTAACTTCCTTTATCTCCATCATTGCACACCACTAAATCAGACCAAGAAGGAATTAAGGGACTTCTTTGTCAGACCAAGAAGTACTAAGTAATCATGATATTTCCCAATCAAATTTATGGTAGAATTATAGGTTCTCAGTTCTCTTTTAGTGGATTTCATTTTTGCTGTTCTTTTATAGTTATTGTTTGTGAACTATTCTTGGCCATTAAACTTTGTTGAACTTTATACACTGTGTTAGCTGATTAACCAAGAAGCTGCCACATGAAATGTTAAATCTTAGTATGCATTATGTAAGATGGTGGCTTTGTTTACTTGTTAGGGATCAATAATTGACTTACAACTAGCAGTCCAGACAAAAAATATTAGAAAGTGGTGTTCTCTTCCGCATTGTGAGTGCTTAAAGTATTTGAATTTTGCTACACGACTGATGTTTTGGGTACACAAGATTATAAAGCGTATGTAGGAGGCATCATGGGTTAAATTCGTGAAACTGTCCTGGTGTTTCACTGCGTATTTAATTTCCTTACAGAGTTAGATTATTACCACTCTGTTTCTTCTCTTTCTCTCTAATTTGACTTTTGCACCCGTGTCTGGGTCACTTTGACCCGGTGATTTGTTTAGCAAAAATAATATAATTTTTTTGATAATCTTTTCATGGTGTTGTAGAGTAACTTGATATAACCCTCATGGAATAACATGACACTACGAGGGTTGTACCTTTGCTCAATGGAGGTGATCCACCATTTTCTAAGATCACTTGAGATGTGGGTCTCTTTGACGGCGAAGTGTATTGTTGCTGTACTGTGAGCTAGGGGCATCTCTTCGACTCCTCATTGTCTCCCTCGATCGCTTCTTCAGTAGCACCGTTTCTGATTTCACAAGTCGTCCCCCTTTGATGTACTTCAAGTATCGGCCATTGTGTCTGTGTTATTTTGATCATCACGACGTGTCAGGAACTCTCTCTATCACGGGTAGTCTCATACAACGATTCAATGCCTTTCGGATTCTGTTTTGTCTAGCTGATATAGGTTTTGTCTTTTGAATCGTCTCTCCCGAACCCTAACTCGCTGTCTTCTATCTTTCTTAAAACTCGTTGTAAGGATAAATTTCCAAAACTGTTCAGATTTTTATTTGTTTAGGGCACTTTAGGCAATGCTGAAGGACTTTGTTTTTTAGGCATAATTTTTTAACCCTTGTGGCGCTCTTAGGCGAGCTCAATGCTTAGTGGCGTGCCTTGCCTTCCTGCCCATGTATTTATTGTTCTCTCCGCTTTTAACAGCTCAATTGGCCATCAGGAGTTTGTAAAGAAATTGTCACAATTGACTTAAAATTGTAGATAGAGAAGTCTATATATTATGGGACGCTACTTGGAACAAACTCACTCATGGATTTTTTTTTTTTCTAAGGGAGGAGTTGTTTTAGAAGGAGGTTATGCTAATTCGCCATTCATGGAAAACGCTCTATCTATCAGGAGACCTTGGATAGATTTCGGTCCAAATGTCAAATAATTCAAGAGGAAGCTAAAGATTACCGAGGCCGAACTAGAGTACTGCTAGAAACCCTGATATGGGACTTTAGAGCTACTACGTTCCAAGGAAAGATGATTGCTTAGCTTGTTCTACACTCAAACTTGCCAAGAAAGATGTGTGCAAGGCATACTTCCTCTTTCTTCTCTTTCTTCCACTTTTGAGTTTTACCACTATTCATCAGGCCGCTTTGACCTGATGACTTGATTAGCAATACGATGTAATTTTTTGGTAAATTTTCATGGTATTGTACAGTAAGCTTTACTCTACAATACCATAAAAATTATCCAAAAATTACATCGTTTTGCTATTCAAATTACCGGGTCAAAGTGACATGCTTACGGATAAAAAAGTCAAAAATGGAAGAAAGAGAAGAAACAGACCAAGTATATGGTTATTCAGTTGTGATTTCTTTGCTATATTGAAAGATATATATCGATCACAAAGAGGTCATTGTGCTTCATTTCAGCTGGCTAACATGTTATAATATTGGTTGTATTATGATATGTATGCAAGAAATTATTGACATTCATGTCCTCTTGGCTAGAGTATCGTTTAATAAGTTTCTTTTTTTATTACTGGTTAGTAGTAGTTATTTTGTTAAACATCTTCTTGTTACTATGCAATTTTGATAGAAGAGTTCAAGATATTAGGTTGCATCTGGTCTCATAATTGAACAATCACCATCCTTATTAGTCAAAGGGAGATTCTTATATGTAGTTTACATTTAACAGTGTTGTGTTTCACACTTTTGAAATACGTACTCTTTTTGTGAAAACATACATTTATGAGAGTTTAAGTTAGGCCGAGAACAGAAGCATTTTGATTACTTGATTCACCTTGCACTGCTATACTCATGGGCATAATAACTTTTACATTTATACTTTATCCCTTCTCAAGTCCACTAATAGTTCTTACATTTTTATTACGTTATAATTAGTTTAAATGATGTTTTCATTCACACGAAATCTTTCACGTGCAACGCACATGCCCCTTACTAGTAATGTACAAGTGGGCTTACAACAAGTGGTGGATATTCACCAAATAAAGTAGCCCATATATCATAACAGTTTAATAATTACCGACATTTTTTAGAAAATCTAGAAGTTTCTCTTGATTTTTCTCCCTCATCTTCTTTGCTTCTGCTGCATGATCTCACTGGCAAGTAACGTTACCCAATCCGCGTCAACATTCTATGGCGGAAGACAATATGTTATGTTACATGTTGTAACACGACCCATGATTATGTGGATTCCAATAAACAATGAAGAACTCCATGATGTAAGACCTTGGGATCAAGGAATGAACACCAAACACAATGAAACTTGGCTTGTTTCAGAAACGTCCCTCAAATTTCTCTTGACATATATTTCATTTTTCCCCATGCATGATTTGCAAAGATATTAGTTGTTCCGTATGTCGGTCGAAAGAACCAAACATGTTATTGTCGGGAAGACAAATAATTCACTTCGCCAAGCTAAATTTGGCAACACTTGTGAAAACAATGAGCCGGAAAGATACAATGAACGAATCTTGATTCATATCTCATAGAACAACGCACCATGGAGGACAGTGTCGTTGACGGTCACATATATATAATGGAGCTATAACATGTCTGTTGGTATGTCATATCACACCATGCATATTAAAACTACACGTATATTTGCTTCCCTATTTCTATCCCACCCTCCATGCATTATTACAGCTATTTTTGTTGACTCTACTTCTTATTTTTTCATTCTCTTCGTTTGAAGTCCCTTTACTCCCTGGTTGGCACTTTTCAATGAATATATGCACAGGCCTCGGTCTTTTTATCTAATTTAGGCAACTTTTAATTCTATTAAAAACATAAGAACTTGATTATTTTGATATTTTTAATTTTTTTACAAACACTTAAGTACATATTTTTTTACAAACACTTAAGTACATATTTTAATAAATTTTAGGAGTAAAATGTAAGAAACATTGAAGTTAGAAAAAAAACTGATTGTTTCTAGTCTTATAAAAAGGTCAAAGAAATATCTAAAATAAATTGTAATGAAAATGAGCAAATTATAACTTTTATGACTAAAAAAATATAAAAAATCACATAAAATTAGGCAAACAAACCAGAATCATTGTTTTAACTAACACCTAAAGACAGTAATACCCTAACTATAAAAAGACGCGGCACATTTAATCGCAAGCCACACCCACAATCTTTCAGGCGGTTACAACTAGTTTCAACATCATATAGCCGGGTTGAAATATGAAACCTCATGCAGGGGCTTCAAACGCTATGGCATTACAAGCCTCTTGGTTAGAAGTGGCTGGAAGATGATTTGACGTAATTTTTTGTTGTTGTTGTTTTTTTTTTTTTTTTCTTTTGTTTTTTGTTTTTTTTTTTTTTTTGAGTATGTTTCTCCGCAAAAGAAAAAAGAATAACATATGAGGCCCCATGAATGTGGAAGCCCTAGGCAGAGCCCTAAATGGCCTAGCTGTTGGGCCAGTCCTGGTTTAGAAGACCCTTATCAACATCCTCTTTAGTGCTTCTTCCACTGTTTCATCCGGTTGTACACTTTAATTATGTTGTGCTATCTGTAACTCACATTAAATTTTAGTTATCTATTTAATGGTAAAATAAAGTGTATCTCAGATCTGCCAATATGATAAAAAGATCTTGTTAAAAAAATACATTTTTGCGCAAAATTCTAAAATATGCAAATTTAATTATAAAATAAAGGGTAAAAGACACTGATCATTCCTGAAGTTTAGAAAAATTCCACCTCGCTACCCTGGGTTTTGGATAAAGACACTCCGCACCCATTTAACGGAATATTTCGTGGACAGTTTGTACCTTCTGTTAGGTTCCGTTAAAAAAGTGGTTAATTGAATTATTTCGGACAATATTGCCCTTGTGTATTTTTTGGACTATATTGCCCAACATTCATCGTCATGAACATCAAGATCACCTCCATTAAATTTTCAAAAAAAATTAGCTACAGCATTCAGAAAATATACAACATTTTGCTATAACAAAGATTCAAAGCAAAGAAAAACCTATAACATTAGGGCAACACAATCCCACATAGATCGTTACTAGCCTCTTACCTGGGTTCTTGAATATGCTCAAGCAAGAGCTCGTAGGTTCAAGAAAAACTAGAAGCTCATAGCCTTTTCTTCCAAGAACACATTCAAACTCAATTCTCGCCTAAAATCATCAAAATTATCTAGTTCACGCCTAAAATCAGCAAAACAACTGATTTGATACAACAAAATCAAAATCAAAGAAACAACTGATTGCTTCATTCCTCAGATCGAAGACCTGCTGCAATTGATGAGATAATTACTGGGGGTGATGATTTGTGGGTTAAGAAAAAGGAAAGAAACCCTAACAAAAACAAACACATAACCCAAACTCACACATTCATCGTTGATTCCATTCAACCACCACGGCATTAACCACGCTGCTCTCCATATTCTGCCTTCACCCATTCAGACAACAGCCAAACCATTCATCACAGTTCTCCTCCACCAATTCACCATCACAGCTTCCACGCTACTCAAATCCACCATTATTTCCTGCAAAATTACCTCTGAGTTCAGAGCCTTCCATCGTCGATTCAACCACCCAGAAAGACAGATCCATGCCGAACCACCATCAACCATCAATTGGGTCTGCGCCGGCGACCCAATTGGCTGGTCGTTCGTCTGTGCGCCAGCGACCCAGTGGAGGTCTTCACCGGTCGATTCAAGAGAGGGAGAGAGAGCAGATCTGAAACTTGCCCAATTTAGTTATCCTCTTCTTTGTCGTCTTCGTCGCTCGTTGGGGGTAACCAATCGGCTCACAGAGAGAAGACTCCATCCCCATCTTCCGACAAGAGAAAGAGAGAGAGAGAGAGAGAGAGAGAGAGAGAGAGAGAGAGAGAGACGGAGGGAGGGAGGAGATCGATCGGCTCGATCCCCATCTCCACCATCGATCTACTCATCTCCATCTCTCTCTGTCGATCTTCGTCCTGGGTGGGAGAGGGATAGTTCCACATGACCAGCGAGACAGAGACTTTAATCGATGAGGCTTACGAGTTCTGAACGCAGCCAACCCAGTCGAGAAGGCCCGAATCGGCGACGAAGTAGCAACCAAATGGCTACAAATCGAAACTTGCTTGCTGGGTTCTTAAATTCTCTGCTTTCTCTTCGATCAACTCTATCCCCATCTGGGTATGATTCAATTTATAGACAATCGTTCAAATCGGTATTGTTCTTGCCTTCTTCGGAGAATCAAGAGCGTTGGATTGTATTTGGGAGCGACTTACTTCACCTCTTTTACTTTTCCCTTTGTGTTTGTGTATCAGCAGAGGGAGAGATACGATTGGGTTGAGGAGGAGGCTAGGGTTACAGAAACAGAAAGGGAAGGGAAGGGAATGGAAGGGAAGGGAAGAAGAATGAGAAGAGAAAAATGAGAAGAAAGGGGATATATATTAGGTCATTTATCAAAATTATGAGGGTATAATCGTCTTTTGGCCTTATTTGTAAGTCCACCGTCAGCTCCATCTAAAAAAAGGGTGAAGTGTCTTTATCCAAAACCCATTGTAGCGGGGTGGAATTTTTCCTAAACTCAAGGGTGGTCAGTGTCTTTTACCGTAAATAAATTATCACTAAAATCTCCGTAATCGGGTCCAACGCCGCCCAACTTGTAAAACATTTTTTATAAGTTTCGTGGTGTAACCCATGAATTCTTTGAGTCTGTGCACCAAGAATGATAGAGATTTTACAAGGCGAACATGAAATTCCAGGAACATTAATTTAACATGTGAGAGTTTGTGAAAATGTATTATCATTTTTTTGACAGAGCAAATGTATTATCATTATTGGGCTGCAAGTGAGAGAGTTACGTGTGGCCCTGGACTAGTACGATGTCCAATTTAGGAATGGGCTGGGTCGTGAAGTGACAATTACCAATTATGTCTAGCCCATATATTCCATAACGATAGGAAAAGTTCCATCAACGTAATTCAAGCTGGGAGAGTCAGAACTCAGAGCATGGTGAAAGTGAAGGCTCACATTACCAATGAGAATTGGTCCAAGTAATAAGCAATTTGATTCCGATTAAGTAGGTCTCGGCTTCGAGTCTTTGTGTATGCAGAAAATTTTCAATGAAAGACTCACCTGCCATACTCAGATATGCGACCTGGGTCGGATCGGATTACGGGGCGAAACCCCGGAACCGGTTGGGAAACCAAAAACAGTGAAGGCTCATTATCATATGTGGTTATATTTTAGTAACCACGCTAATCAACTAAGTAATTATGTAACGTCACCTGGTACAAAAACAATTAGTAAATTGCGTTAAATTGTTTATTACAAGCGAGTTGTGAGTGCCTAGAGTTAGTTTAAGCAGGTAAATTCTGACCATGATACCATAAAAAATTATTTACTTGTGCACACACATTTACATCCCAAGATACTATAATTTGTGTTTAGTCTACTTATTGTATACTTAATCATAAGAAGTATCTCATCTGTCAGTATCAATGTTGCTTACCTTGTCGTTTATAAAACCTCGCTTCGTAATCGTGTTGACCCTCCTGTCAATTGTGGCATATCTACTATGCAGACAGCTTCTGCATTTACTCGATCTATAGAAAAACTCTCCATATATGCCTTTTCGCTTGCTGTTCGGCCGTTTTTCTTTTTTTTTTTTTTTTTTTTTTTTTTTGAGATACTGTTCGGCCGTTGGTGGTTAGAGCTTAGTATTTATTTATCAAATGTAATTTAATTGAAGCATTAAAGTATAATTAATGTGATGGTCAATGATGATTAATGCTTATCCAGTGCTTGTTGGCTCCAGTCAAGAACAACCCCAAGTATTTCATAAGAACTATATTTGTAATGTTTGAATTATATTACACGCAGCGAGCAAGACTTGCGAGATAGAGACATTTTAATTTTCTCGTTAATACAATATCGCGAGCACACTTCTATCCAGAAAAGAATATCATGATTTCACTGTGTTTAGTTTTAGTGCTAGAAACATTAGTTTTTTTTTTTAGAAATAGAAACATTAGAGCCTGTTTGGTTCCAGCTTAAAATCTCAATAATCTGATGAAAACAATCTGGAGTGAATAAGCTGGCTGAAATTATAATCTGAAAACTGTTTGGCATGCGCTGAAAATCTGAAATTAAAATTTAATTGCGTTTACTTGTAGCTTTTACAACAAAATTTACAATAATTGCATTTATTTGAACTATAATACGTTTCAGATGCCAAGCGTTTGAACAAATTAACAATTCAAACATTAACAGGATAATGGAGTATGATATTTTATACGTTTCACTCAAAAAATCTCTAAAATCGGAGATTATATAATCTGCAGATTATTAGCCAACTTAAATTAAAATCTGACTCAAAAAATCTGCGAAACAAACAAGATTAATTTTTTGACAGATTTTAATCTCAAACGAGATTTTAATCTCGAACCAAACAAGTACTTAATCACTATACTATTTCTATTTATCAAACCGTGGAAACATAACTTCTTAATGGGTCTGTTTGGATGGTGGATGATGAGCTAGATTAAGCTGTGTGTCTTAGCTAATAAACTATTCAAATCTTTGGTATTTAGATACGATAGATTAGGATAAAAGACAATTTGCACACTCGTGAGATGGGTTATATGCAAAAAATAACTCCGTTGTTCGGGGATATACAAAACCACCCTTGTCTCCGTTAGTATCTAACGACACAGTAACGGATGAGTGAAAAGACAAAAATACACCCAAAATATTAAAAAATTACCTAGAATAAATACCATTCGCTTCCCTTCACCTCCCCATTTCCTAACCCTAAACTAACCTTATCTCTTCCCCTCTCTCTCACTTCTTTTTCATCTTCCCCTTCTCGGGGCAATTGGAAATATGCCAGTCTGTGAATTGGTCTTAGAACAATGCATTCGGGTGAATTGGTATTTGAAAAATACCCTCCTTTTTAAACACTAGGTAACAAGGGGTTGTTAGTAGGGTAGTGGGGCCATCTGTCTCTCTCGTCTCCATTCTCTCTCTCTCTCTCTCGTCTCCATCTGTCTCTCGTCTCCATCTCTCTCTCTCGTCTCCATCTGTCTCTCGTCTCCATCTCTCTCTCTCGTCTCCAACTTCCATCTGTCTCTCGTCTCCATCTCTCTCTCTCGTCTCCAACTTCCATCTCTCTCTCTCGTCTCCAAACACAGGTATCTCTCGTCTCCATTCTCTTTCTCTCGTCTCCATCTCTCTCTCGTCTCCATCTCTCTCTGTCGTCTCCATCTGTCTCTCGTCTCCAACTTCCATCTGTCTCTCGTCTCCATCTCTCTCTCTCGTCTCCAACTTCCATCTCTCTCTCGTCTCCAAACACAGGTATCTCTCGTCTCCAAACACATGGGGAGATTAGTTAAATGACTCTGCTACCCTTATCATCTCAAAACAAACCCTAAAAACGCGTACTCTCTCTCTCCAACATTGAATTGTTTCTATCTACCTCAACCTACCAAGTACAGTTGAATTTACTCCAACTGTAAACTTTATGAATGTATACCTTAAACTCCTCAAGAATATGGCTCATTTGTCACTCTCATTGGCTCCAGTTCTCCCATAGAAGTAACCCATTTGTATGTACAAGTCTCTCTCTTTCCTCACTTTTGTTCTTCAGCTACGGTAAGAACTTAAACTCTCATCTCTATGCTTTTGTCCTTATTATATGTTGATCACAGTACTCTAAAATGTATGGTATTCTCATTTTTTTTACTTTCATCCTTCCAATATGTTCATCACATTACTCTAAAATGTAGGTTACGTTCGTTATATTTCTGCTCAGTTCTTCATTATTGGTTTGATGTGTGTTGTTGTATGTGGAGAGACTGTGACGAGTACATTCATCGTCTATGTCTTCTCATAAGACTGAGACGTGAACTATGCTCGTACCAGTCTTCCCCATGCACAACTGGGAAGAGCAAGGCCTGCCAGACTGGGACGAGAAATCTCTCGTCTGGCATTCAAATCACAGACGAGGTAGGACTCGTCCCGGTCTGGCATTTGATAGACTCGTGGGACGAGTAATCTCTCGTCTGGCATTCAAATCGCAGACGAAAGATCACTTGTCCCAGTCTTGGGTGTGATAGACTCGTATGAGTACGATACTCAAAGATGAGAAGACAGGGACAACAGAGACGAGCATACCCTAAACCCTTAAATCCTCTCTTATCATGAAAAAATAGTATTCAATATTGTTAAAAATGTAAATTGTAAGTCCTAAACCATATAATCGTGTAAACTAAACTATAAACTCAAAATCATACAATCATCATCTCTTAATCATGTAAAGCCTAAACCTTATACATACCATTAAACCATATATCATCCAAACAAAATCCTACATTTGTAGACACTAAACACTAGAACCAACTAAGTATCATTCCTATAGCCACTAAAGATGTTAATTGTAAGTCCTAAACCATAAAATCATGTAGTCTAAACTATAAACTCAAAATCATACACTCATCATCTCTTAATCATGTAAAGCCTAAACCTTATACATACCATTGAACCATATATCATCCAAACAAAATCCTACATTTGTAGACACTAAACACTATAACCAACTAAGTATCATTCCTATAGCCACTAAACATGTTAATTGTAAGTCCTAAACCATATAATCATGTAATCTAAACTATAAACTCAAATCATACAATCATCATCTCTTAATCATGTAAAGCCTAAACCTTATACATACCATTAAACCAACTAAGTATCATCTAAACACTAGAACCAACTAATTATCATTCCTATAGCTACTTAAAATGTTATTAAATAATATTAAACCTGAATCCCTAAATCATAGAATATCTAAGCATTTTAAGTAAACCCTAATATTGTACACCTAAGACTGGGACGAGTATGCTCTTGTCCCAGTTGGAAATACCTGGACGAGTATTCTCTCGTCCCAGTTGGAAATACTAGGACGAGTATTCTCTCGTCCCATTTGGAAATACTAGGACGAGCATTTCCTCGTCTCAGTTGGAAATACAAGGACGAGCATTTCCTCGTCCCATTATTAAAATAAAGATGTTGTCTGAAATGGTAGTGGTCCCTCTCCTCCCCGTCTTCTCGGAAAAAAGTACGGAACATTCTGTTACCCATCATATGGTGAGAGAATACCTTTTTACTTTGTCAGACCAAACCCTAATTTCATCCAAACCCTAAAATCATTCTCTCTCTTCCTACTATCCGAACCCTAAACCCTGAACCCTAAAATCATTCTCTCTCTTAACTGTAGAAATGGTGAGAAAATTGATGTTCTGTGCTGTTTGGAATGGTGAATGGACGCGTGCCGAATGCAGTTTTCAAGATAATCCAAGGCATTACCGTCGAATCTTTGGAGCATGAAGTTTCGGTCAGAATGGATATAGATTGTTCGCCTACCAAAAGGTGGTCTTATGTTATCATTTCCAACTTCCAGATGCTAACCTGATCGAGCCTAATATCCTCACTAAAGATTTAGAAATCAAAGATATCTTTGATACTACGGAAAAGGGATCTATTGTAACCATGTACGTCACGGAAAAGGGATCTATTGCTGATGTTGCTGACCAGGATTTGGTGGATTAAACTGAAACCCTTAACAGTCAGTTGGTTCCTTTGAGCCCCCCCCCCCCTTACATACCGCGAGGATTAATTTCAGGGTATCAAGATACTCGCCGAGGATCATGACGAAGACAGGGTAGCATATAATGCAATAGATCTCACTCCATCTTCGGTTCACCGTAACGACATTGTGCAATTAGCTGACAAAGATATGGTTGCCACTAATGAGTCAATGGAGCAAACTAATCTTGCATTGGCAACTGTTGCGGTAGATTGTACAGAGAGTCGTGGACAGACTGGTGTGGGAAGGCTAGACGGTCTGGAAATAGAGATGAAAGGTTTGTATACTGGGAGGGAGTTGTCCCACCATATCAGAACAGTTGCAGGTTCGAAGAGATGGACTTTTTACGTTTATAAGCGAGACCAGACTCGTATTATACTGCGGTGCTTGAATCTGGAATGCAAATGGATGCTTGGGGCGTACAAGCATAAAGATTCCGTGCACTACCAGGTGAAGAAACATAACCCCATTCACACATGTACGGCGTGCAGCGTAGATGGGAAGCACCGTAACATTAATAGCGACGTAATCGCGCAGGAATTGCTGGGAATGATGGGCTAAACAAAAAAGACACCCACAATCAGTGAAGTACAGAACATCGCCTTAAGAATGGTAAGTAGAATATCGTACTGGCCGGCATGGTATGCACGTCAAAGGGCCAAACAGATGATCCAGGGTACTCGTGCTCAAAATTACGCCGATCTTCCCGTGTTCATGTCATTATGTGAAATCCTGAACCCCGGTACTAAATGGGATATGGGAGTGGACGAAGGTGGTGTTTCTTGTACTGCTTCCTTGCGTTCGGGGCACAAATTCAAGGGATACCGTATATGCAACCTGTAATTGTCATCGACATGTCGCACCTGAAGAAAGAACCCCTGCAATTGGTCGTATGCACAATGGTTGATAGCGAGAAACAGTGCTATCCCATTGCATGGGGACTAGTGGACAAGGAGAACATCGTTGCATGGACTTGGTTCTTAAACAGACTGAGGTTAATTGTCCAGGATCACGATGAGTTGACGTTCGTTTCAGATCGGCACCATGCTATCATCAATTCAATCAAGGCCGTTTACCCCTTATCCAACTACGTCCACTGCTATTACCATTTGAAAATGAACGCTCTGTCGCATTACGATACACAAAAGTGGGTGCCTCATTACCACGATGCGGCCTATACATTTGATAAGGATGCGTGTGAGTCAAATCTGATAGACATGGGTATTGAGTGCGACCGTGTAAACGGCGTTAACCACAAGACCGGCGAACGTTACTTCCGGGATGCCGGTCTAGAGAAATGGGCAAGGTCGTATTGTAAAACAGCACGGTTTGAGATGCTTACATCCAACCATGATGAGTCTATTAACTCGTGCCTGCTGCCGACCAGATCTGACAAAGCTCTTACAATGTTCGCCCAAATATGCGACCATCAGAGCGAGTGGCACCTGAAAAAACGAAACTTGGGCATTGACATGGGAGACACCTACTTGACTGCAAAAAGGGAGAAAAGAATGTTGAGTTGTTCTATAAAGTGTATAGGTTTTCGCGTGCGAGCAATTTCAGAGTCTGTGTATGAAGTCCGCGGTAATCATCTGAAAACTCATATCGTGGAATTCAAACCAGGACATTGCCTCGGAACCTGCACGTGCGGCAAATACCAACAGATGTGGTTCCCGTGTGTACATGCGTGTGCTTGTGCAAAATAACTCAGAAAACTTGGCCGTTACAATGTCGACCATGATATGAAGGTCATGTACGACCACACCAGCGTGTTCTATTCACTGGAATAATACAATCTGGCTTATGCAGGTACAATTAAGACTCCTCCCAACCCAGCAACGTGGGACACAAGCGAAGTACCTGCACACATAAAAAACATTCGCCCACTTCCACCGAAGAAAGTGGTAACAGTTGGGAGGGACAAGGAGAAAAGACACAAGCCAATGGTCGAAACCGTGCGTGAAAAGAAGCGAGGAACGGGAACGTACGGATGTAGCCATTGCCATGTAAAAGGGCATACCATAAAGATTTTGCCTAAATTGAAAAATTAATGATGTGATAGAAGCCGTTGTTCTTCGTTCTTTGTAATTCCAAGTTCGCAACCTCTTATTGTGTTTTGTTTCGATCAATTATTGTGTTTGTTTAATATGAATATGCATTTTATTACATAAATAAACAATTTATTTTTTAAATTTATTGGCAAAGAGGAAAACTTTGATACATTGTAAAACTGTTACATGTTTTAAATTTTGATTCATTTCTTACAAAAACTGTTACATTTTTCAAGAATGTATCAAAATTATTACAATTTCTAGAAAACATACATGCATGTTTTCTAGAAAATGTATCCAAATTATTACAATTTCTAGAAAACATGCTAAACATAACCCGGCACATGAACCGAAAATCTCTCTCCGTCTCTTCATCTACCCAGGAAGCATCTACAAAAGCCACTGTTCTCTCCTACAAAACTCATCACATCTGAAATGGCAAAGAAAAAGCTACCAAAGGAGTGGGAAAGCGACGAGGAGGAAAGTGAAAGGTCCAAGGAAAGTGACGAGGAAGAGGAAGAGGAAGAGGAAACGGACGAAGAAGATGAAAACAGTGAAGAAACCGACAGTGATGCAGAATTTACAGCATCTTTCAGGGCAAAAAGGGGCTCCGAAACGACTCAGTACACTGAAGATGAAGAGGAAGAAGATGATGATGATGAGGTGGTTTCTCCGCCATCTCCGCCGCTGAAGAAAAGAAACAGAGACGATAGCAGTGAAGAAGAAGATCCGGAGCTGTGGCCTGGCAAACCAAAAAAACCCAAAAAAAATGTTATCTTTCTTCAGTGTTTTTAAGTTTTAATGTAATGAACTGTTTTCTTTCTCGTTTCAATGTTATGACTGTTCATCTTCTTGATGTTGTTTCGTAATTTTTTCTGGAAAAACATAGTTTCTGTGTTAGACGAGCAGTTGCTCGTCCCAGTAAGACAATATACTTAGACGAGCATAACTCTCGTCTCAGTATATTGCCACACTGAGACGAGCAATCAAGAATGAGACAAGGGAATACAAACAGGGACGAGCATTAACTGGGACGAGAAACAACTGGGACGAGCAAACAAGTCTCACGTCCTAGTTGTTAAGAAGAGAGAAGAGAGAGTTTTGTTTTAAAAAGAAAGTTAATTAAAAGATAATTGAATTAGTTACAATGGTTAACCCTAAGTCAGGTCAACAAATAAACATAAGTGAGAGACGGGTATTTTTCAAAGACCAATTCACCAGACGGGTAGGACGCCAATTCTTTCCCCCTTCTCCCACTCATCTGAAAAAAAATACCTAGCCAAAACCACCACCACAGCCATCTTCCCGATCTCCTCCTGGGCAAACACCACCACAGCCATCTCCACACCTGTAGTCTGTCTCTCCTTCTCCTCCTTCTCACAGATCGCGACCCCCTAGCCTCGCCCTCCCTCTGTCTCGCCCTCTTGTCCTTCAACCCACCATCGGACGGTGACACAGAGGACGCCGGAGATGTTCGATCTGGAGGTGGAAGACGACGACGCGGCTGTCACCATAGCTTCTTTGGACTACGACGACTAGTTAAAGGATCAGAGGGAACGAATCGTCGAGCGGCTCTACGCTCGCGTTGCCGGAACTGTGACGTTGTCGACGTTGGCCGTCGGGAACCGAACGTCCTCCATAGCGAAAACGAAGGCTCGGTCGATTAAAACTCCCAACTAGTGAAACAGATTGAGTTTGATTGGCTGATTTCTGGCCGAAAGCTCTGGTTTCGGTCGATTTTGTTTGCTGGCTGCTTGGTTGATTGCTGGGAGGCGGTGAGATTTGGACTCACTCAGCCTCGTGGAGACACTACGGTGGTGTTTACCTAGATCCTTCTGCTATTGATTTCAGATTTGGATCTTTTTGTTGTCTATACATATATACACATGGTACTGGAAATGGGATCGGTGTGGAATAAGATCGGAGGGGTGAAAACTTGGGTATTGCGATGAACTTCTTGTTGATATACTGAATTCTTGGTGTCCAAATGGGGGCATAATGCTGTTGAGCTTATGAATTTTGATTCATATGCTGGTTGGTACAGTAGCCCCTCAGCCACGGACCAGATGATGGTTTGTTGGTGTTGTTGTTGTTGTTGGCGGTGGCTGTGGCGGTGGCTGTGGCGGTGGTGGTGGGGATGTGGATGTGGTGGTGGTGGAGGTGGTGGCCAAGAACACAAGAACACCAAGAACACCTAGAACAAGAATAAAATAAACCCAAATAAGGACAAAATGGTCATAGAAAAGGTCAGATTGCACCCTCTCTCGACTGACATTAACAGAAGGGTGGTATTTGTCCGGGCTTTTTGTCTCTGACAGGAATAGTTTTTGTATATCCCCAAACAATGGGGTTGTTTTTGTATATAAGTCATCTAACGAGGGTGCAAATTGTCTTTTACCCGATAAATTATTGAAGATTAGCTGTTCATTCAGAAACCCTAAGACATGAATTGAATTCTCGATGAATTTTATTTACAAAAGACTGCAGTCCTAAACATAAAAAGATGATCCTGCATTTTTTTAAAAAGCTTACATTTTCTGATTGGCACGTGGTTTTTTTTCAAAAATTCGTAATCCTTTCGGAATTCAAAAATTCACCAAATTTACTATCCTCTTTTCAGAACGGAAATATGAACTTAAAAAGATTTTGACCAATTTTTTATTATTATCAAAACGTCCCTTCTCGATTTTGATCAGAGGAAATGGTCCGGTATGCACCTCAGTTGAAATACAAATTCCTCGTATATTGTCCCATTACTCTCAACAGCTTCTTTTTTCCAAATTACATGGAACTATCGAAATTTGTTTTAATGTAGAGACAAGAGAAACATGCCCCAAACAACCACACGAAACCAGTCGTTATCTATTTGCGGGAAAAGACAACTTGGCTCGTACGTATGGTACAACTCTTTACTCCTTCCCACGATTTCTTAACATCAAAGCTTACCCATAATTTGTTGTTTGTTGGTCCTTTACCACCACTCTACTTTCTAGTTTCTTGGAGGAACATATTGCTGCTCTAGAAGCATCACACCATTACCAACATGAACTAGTTGGATTGATAATCAATATTCTTCAAATCATAACGAGTTTAACTAAGAGATTAGTAAAACAAACACGTATATGAAACATTAACAAGCAAAAGATCATTTTTTTTTCTTTTTTTTTTGTTTTTAATTTTCATGTATTCTTTTGAAAATTTTAGAAAAATATAATCCGTTCATGGATATGTCAAACTTTATTGAGATCTTCATTTCTTCCGACTCTGCTTACTTTTAATAAATTAATTAGCGCGTGGTTTTAATAATATGATTGCGGAATTATGAAAGTCAATTTGTTTAGAAAATTATAAAAGTCATTGAATGACACTTCAAATATGTAATAATAATAATAATAATAATAATAATAATAATAATAATAATAATAATAATAATAAAAAACTCTCAAAGGCATTTCCTTAACAGACGATAAGCATAAACTTAGCAATAGCTTCACATTCTCACATGATATAATCATACCATATTATCCCGACCCATTTTATGAACCTCAACTAATTTATACAAACTTAAAAATTATTGATCGCGGTAGGATTTGTACATACCTGAGACTTTAAAAATAGCAAACCGAACTAAGTCCCAAGTCCCACTGCACCAACCCGTTGTGATATAACTTCATAATTTTTGCTTATTTACATGCATTTGTATTGTCACGCTACAGACGTGCTCCAGTAGCACAGGGATCTATCCAAGGACTCTCCTACAACATTAAGTCAAACAACTCGAGCATCATCACCTTCTCTTAAACATCACGACTTCCACGACCCTTCACGCACCAAACACCGCGCGTGCCCGCACGTTCCATCTCAACCTTTAATCCTCCCTTCCCTCAGAACCCCTGTACCAGATGGCGGCAAATTCTTTCTCTCTGCTATTACGACGCCGTCTAAATGAAAACAACCAACTTCCGGCCGTCGCCGTATTTCTATTCATTCTGGTCTCCCTTACCGTTTCTCCGGCTTCATCTCAACCGGAAAATTTCTCACCACCGGTCCCGAATGGCAATATCCCTCCTGAAAACACCATGAAGGTCAGCCCGACAATGGCGATCGTGCTTATCTGCATGATAAGCGTTTTCTTCGCCATGGGTTGCATCTCCGTCTACATCCGCCAGTGCGTCGAGCGCCGGATGACAGGCCGCTTCGGCCTGGAATCCGACGGCGGCGGCAGGCCCGCGAGGCGGCGGACCCCGCGAGGCCTCGACGCCGCCGTGATCGACGCATTCCCCACCTTCATGTACTCCCAAGTTAAAGAGCTGAAGATAGGGCAAGGCGTGTTAGAATGCGCCGTGTGCTTAAACGAGTTTGAAGGCGAAGAGACTCTTCGTTTACTCCCGAAATGCAACCACGTCTTCCATCCCGACTGCATCGACGGATGGCTATGTTCTCACTCGACTTGCCCGGTCTGTCGAGCCAACCTCGCACCCAAACCGGGCGAGTCGACTCCCCCAGTTTGGGTACCGAGTCGTGACTCGGTGCCCCCGTCTCCCGAAATCATTAACTCGGTTGGTAATGATCATTTAATTATAGATTTACCAATTTCTGCGTCTGGAACTGCCAGCTCTTTACCAGCTACGCCTAACCGGAACCCTTCAAGTCAGGCTACGCCGAAACGTGAAGGGCTCGCGGGCAAGTTTAAGTTCATTAGGTCGTTTTCGACAAGCCACGTGCTGGTTCGACCAGGCGATGATTGTGAGAGGTTCACGTTGAGATTACCGGAAGAGGTACGGGACAATTTGGTGAGGACTAATTTGCAAAGAACGAAAAGTTGCGTGGCGTTTCCGAGGGAGAGGAGTTCGAGGAGGAGCTATAGGAGTAGAAGTGGAGGGACCGGGTATGAGAGGTTTGAAGGGGAAGTCAGGCCGGACAGGTGGGGCTTTAGTAGGACCCCGCCGTTCTTTTCACGGGCCGGGTCGGTCCGTTCGGTTAACGGCGTAGATGGTGGCACCGGAGAGACGTCGGCAGGTGGGAGGATTTTGTTGGCAGCCGTTAATTCGCCGTTAAATCGGTTGTTTGGGGTTAAGGGGAATACTCGCAAGGATGACGTTGAAGTTGGGGAAAGGTCGTTTCAGAGGCTAAGGGTGGATGGATAGTGAAGTTTCAAATAATTAGTTGATTTGTTTTAGAAATGTTGTGGTTGACCACTTGTATTGGATAAACTTTTTTTTTTCTTTGATTAATTCTTTGAAGTGCAATGTGTACATATTTGTCCCAACGTTTGGCTTTTGTTTATTTTAACGGTACAATTTCTTACATTTGGTTTCTGCTTATTTAAACGGTTCAATTTCTTTTTATCTGCTCAAGGTGTACTTGGTAACACTCAAAGAGTGGCGAAAAGAGGAAATGCTAGCCATGGAATGTATTCGTAACAGCTAAGTCTTGTTGTTGATGTTTTCATGTTCCGTCTTGTTCGAACCTTATCAATCTGTTAAACACTCTCTTTATTATAGAAGTACAAATAATTTGACCATAAACACTCTCTTTATAATAGAAGTAAAAATAATTTGACCATGAAGATGTGATTATTTCCTAAAAAGGAGATGTGATTATTATCTTCTCCTTCTAAATATTGTCTTGGGTTTATCACAATCCTTTGATAAAAAATGTTTCTAGAAGAATTTAAATGCACCTCAGCTGAATAAACATATACTACTACCAACGTTCTATGAACGTGTACAAAGAGCTCATTCGCATATCATGAGCGTTGTGATGGTCATTAAGTTAGCAATATGAATAGTGAGTGCTTGAATCATGTTCTTGGTAAAACATTTAAGAATTTAGACGTTTTCCACCATTCTGATCATTAACACACATTATCTACATTTCTTTTTGTATACCCAAAGCGTTAGGTAAGATACTTAACTTCATAGTTTAATCAAAGAATTTGGGCCTAATACTAAACAGCCCGGCACGACATGGTACCAAATAATATCTTTAATAATATAGTGTTGCATAAAGAAAATGGGTTTGTTATGACAAACGACATCACGAACGATAAATGATCAAAAGGAGAACACGAAATTTTACGTGGTCTGCTAGCGATAGATTTGCTAACTACTCATAGTGGAAAAGCACCCTTCATTTATTAAGAGGAACAGTTACTATAATTTTACATGCCTAATAGTGTGGCTACTAGGTTCTTTATATAATGCTAGGAAAACTCCTAAGAAGGTGACGAAGAGACCCAAGCCCACAAAACCCACCGCCTCACAATTGTTTCGTAAACTAATCCACTTAGCCGCCTTTGACTTTCAATTTCAAGGCATGTCCAACATATGTCCACCTTGCCTTGAATTCTCCCGTCAACAGCAGTTGCTCCTCTTCTCGTAAACAAAAGCTACATATTCTCTGCACCCGATGTCTCTCGTCATAGAGACTCACTGGACTCCGACATGCCCCGAAGGATTTCACTGGCTAAAGATGTTGAGCAATTCCATACAATGCTGGAACTTGCTCTCTGGAACTGGCTTCGTGTACATATTCGTGTGGTTGTCAGATGTTCTTACCTTCTTTACCTTGATCTTGCTCTCGTTTTCGAAAAATGATATCTGACTTCGATATGCTTTGTGTTATCATGAAAAAACATGATATTTCGTCAAGCAAATCGCACGCAAGCTATCACAGTAGACTATCACTTGATCTTGAAGTTGGTCTAGATCATTGACCATTTCGTTAAGCTATACTGCCTCATTTGTTGCTTCCGTTAGAGCCATATACTCCGCCTCCTTGATTAAGAAAGTCACTGTCGGCTATAATGTAGCCTTCCACCTCACAACAGAACCTCCTAGAGCAAACCCATCTCTCCCTATCTCTCTGTCCCCCTCTCTTCTCTCTGTCCGGCGAAGAAACACAGCAGCAACAACAGCGGCACAAGGCTGCTGCCTTCCCCGACGGGAAACCCACCGGCGAGCCACCACCTGCACCCTTCTCTCTCTCTCTCTCTCTCTCTCTCTCTCTCTCTCTCTCTCTCTCTCTCTCTCTCTCTCTCTCTCTCTCTCTCTGCTCAGACCCAGACGAAGGAAAGAGAAGCAACGTACATCAACAGTTGCAGTAGCAGATGAAGACCACCTCGCAAGCAAACCTCCATTTTTTCCGGCGACCTCAACGAGAACTTCGGCCCAAGAAATACAGAGGCACCCAGCCTCTTCCTCCCACCTCTATAGCCTCCTGGAAGTCCGACCAGGCTCGTGGAGGTCTCATCCGCAACCAGAAGCCACCGGAGAAGCCCCATCGTCCATCACCGCCGAGCGTCACCGACGGGAAGCTCGTCCTGCCTCATTTTTCGAACGATTTTCGTCATTCTTGGAGTGGGTATGCTCGAAATCTCCTCCTTAGTTGTTTTCAGTATTCAAAATCGTGTATTTAGGACTTGAATCCATTTTTTGATCGGTGAGTTTGTGTGTTCTTGGTTGGGGGGTTAACTTGAATTTTTTCAAAAGTTATGGGGGGAGGGTTATTTTGCTGTTTCAGAAACTTAAGGGGTAGCAGTTGACTTTTCCTAAACTTTTGGGGTACTAGTTACAGTTTACAATTTTATATTCACTAACAAACTTTGTTTTTCTTTAATTTGTTTAAATTATTATTAATAATTATATTTTTATAAATTGGGTTTAGGGTAAACATTTTGTAATAATTATAGAAGAATATATTTTTTAAGTTTTGGAATAAGTATTTTCTTGAGAAAATAAAGGGATATAGAGTATACTCTTCTCATTATTAGAGAAAATAAATTGGTTGAGAGAGCTTATTGAGTTAGAAGCTCTAATTTGTAGGTGACGGTTTCGTAGACGAGAACTACATTCTTTCGTGTATCGCGTGCGTTATTTATTAAATACTATTATACATGCTTTATGTGAATTATTTACTTGTTTTTTTTTGAAATATTCTACTTTGAAGTATCACATGAAAATTATAATCCAAAATAAAGAATCGTTCAAATTCTATTGCAAAATCAGAAAGTACCGTTCAAAACACGACTACCATATTAGGCCCCGATTACATAGTTCACGAGGCACAATTACCAAATGTACAGTACCACTCAAATATTGATCAAATACAAACGTCTCTCACATTCCGAATATTATGAAAAACTGCCACACCGGCTTTAGTTGGAGCTCCTTACTCGATTTTGAATCTTGAAAGAAAGTTGTAATGATGTAAAGTGGAAGCTGTTGTGCGTGGCTTTGTACCACATCCCTGATATGATACGTTTCAAACAGATTGTGACCGGTTATTGTTATGTGGTTTTGAGGCGCTATGATGCGAACCTCCTTGTGATTATGTTATAAATATGACTGCGTTTTTGCCCATTATGAGAAAGCTGTTGTGATTGGATATGGTCACTCCCCGTATCTGCTAGTTAATAAAAATGAATTTGGGAACTCGATTCCTATCATTGAGAAAAGAGAATTCTACCTCTTGAGATTTAAAGTGATCAGTTGTGGTAATATTGCAAAATACTTCTTAAGTGATTCTCCGAGATGGTCCGCATCATTGGTTGGAAATATCAAATATGAAATCGTCATGAAGTTTGACAAATCAAACAACACAAATTTAGTCCCAAATATTTCTGACATTTATTACTTGATTAGCGAAATCTTTATTCCTGTCACATGCCTCATAATCTGTTTACTTGCTATGGGTGTTAACTTACTCATCCGTTTGCTAATCATTTTATTCAAAATTGCGTCGGCTTTTGCCATTTTAAAACCGCATGTCATCAATCAAGGTGGGAGACGATTACGACACTGCTGGATAGGAAGGCTTAAGGCTTAGAACATTAACCACGTCGTATTTCATCACATTTCACTAAATATTTTACTGTTAGCGTTTGAAACACTACCACTGGTTTATCTAGAACCATGTAATAAATTATGTTTTTATTAGTCGATGGTTGTACTAGTTGTGAACCGGCGATCCTTATACGTTCCCATTGAGGCTCATCACCTCGGGCGGAGGCATTCCTGTATGATTCGGGGGTGTTGCAAAGACTATTTAAATGAAATCAAGTATTTGAAGGAGAAAGTCATGAGAAAGCAAAAGAGAATTCTTAATTAGTTTGCCAGAAAAAAAATCTTGAAATTTCTCAGGCAAAGAGTGACAGAGATTTCAAAAATTTGGAAACTAATTTCAAAGCCTTGGAAACTCAAGTCACATAAGTTGTAACCGAGAACTCCATTTTGAGTGACAACTTTGTTTCTCTAAGTCATCAGCATGATGAACTAGCGGAACAAAAAACTCTCTTGACTAAGAAACTTCAAGACTCCAATAATGTTATGACAAATCATGCTAGCTCAGAATACAATCTCAACTTGATTCTTGGGGAAAGTCTACACTCTGTTCACAAAACTGGTATTGGGTATAATCTAAACTTTATAAATAAGAACAATACCATATTTGTGAAAGCAAGTTGCAGACGTTCTCTAAAATGTCAGTACTGTGGAAATATTGTTCATGTTAAAATGACCTATCCTTTTAGAAGAAGAGACTATCATATCATGAGGAACACCTTTCTATTTCAACTCAAGGGACAGGTGAGACAGATTTGGGTTTCTAAAGGAGTCAGACCACCTAACATGGTTTATCCTGAATATAAATCCAAATATTACACTTGGTCTAACAGCTGGGTAAGGCAGTTGTAGATAGTGCTTTCTGGACAGGCAGATCTTAGCCACGTGGCGACCATCCAGCACACCATACTGTGCTCTACACACAATGGATCACCAGCCGCGCTGATCCACGTGGGGGCTGCGAGACAGGGCCCTCGCATACCACCTCACGGGACTTGTAGGGACTTAGTGGTTTGGAGGCTAGAGTAAGTCATGTCGCGCGCGAGCGACAACCAAGCCCGCGCGCGACCCTTAGTAACTGCTTTTGAGAGATTTATGGCACGAGCTCCATAAACCCGGTCAACCTCGTAACGGTTCCGGTATACACGGATAACGTGCTGTAACGGTCCCTATATATGCGGACGAACGTGCCGTTGTGGTTAAGCTAATTAAGCCGCCATTAATGGGCGCATTAACCACACTACAATGGTCACATTCTCCTTTATATATAGGATCGTTAACCCTTCCATACAAGGAGAGAACCACCCGAGATACGCGAAAGCTCTGCCAAAATCCTGTCTCTCTCTCATACAGTACTATTGCCTTACTCTCTCCCTACACACAACCCAACACTTCCTGTGTTATTTTTATCCTCTGCTCTTGGTATATATTGAATTCTCTCTGCAGGATTCTCTCGTACACATTTGGTGAACCCGACGTGAACTTACCATTGCAAGCAACCATGTCTCATGAAGATGATGTCAGTAACAGATCGCCTTCCACGGAAACCACCTCGGGAGAGGAGGCCCGCCGTACTCCTACAGCCACCGGTGAAGCTCCGACGATAGAGGCCTTGGACGCCACCATCCAGAACCAGGCAAAGGCTCTCAAAGCTCAATCTGCGCAGCGGGAACGGATAATGGCTATCTTGGGGACTCTTGACCCGAATCCTGCGCCAGCCACTGTCGTCTCTCAGGGAGGAGGAACTTCCACCACTCAAGGATTGGGAGTATCAACCACACCACCCAATCCTAACCTTCAAAATCCACCGGCAACGGCACAATTACCCTCAATTCAGGGGCAAACAGCTCAAATATTGCCTCTTACTACTCATGTGCCTCAACCGCCAATCCTGGCATCCAATCTGTCTTCACAATATCCTTTGCCTCCTCCGCCGGTGGCGTGGGGCAATGCGAATCCACAGTCGTTCCTAGCTCTTATGCAGTATATGTGTCACCTCCAACTGCAACAACCCCTCCTCCTGTTGCTGGGGGGAATGCGCCGGAGTGTATGACGTCGCTGCAGCGGCGCATAGAAACCATCCTAGCTAATCAACCGTTCGCGGACACCATCATCCCGAAGCTTGACAACGATCCACCTATCACACGTGAGATCTACCTCATGCCTAACCCTACTGGGTACAAGGCTCCTAAATGGGACAGGTTCAAAGATGTCAATGGAAACGCCCACGAGCATGTCATGTGTTTCATCGATGTGATGGGGCCATACGGGGCTGATCCTAAGCTGCTGATGCGTGAGTTCCCTAAATCCCTGGGGAACGTGGCCTATAAGTGGTATAGGACACTGGAGGCTGGATCCGTGAAGACCTGGGACGATATGGTCCAGAAATTTTTATACCAAATTCTTCCAGATGAAAGACAATGATTCATCTTTCGCGGATGTACCAGAAGCGCGAGGATTGAGTGAAATTCATCAAGAAGTTCAGGGCCAAGTCCTTGGAATGCAAAGATGTGATACTTGAGAGCAGACTCGTGGAAATATGCCTGCGGTGCATGCGAGACGAGTACAAAGTGGAGAGGCAGAAAAAGAGGCACGCCTCTGAGAGATCCCCGAACGGGAGTACCTTTAAAATTGGGAGGTTCAGCTACAAAAGGGGACGTGAAGCCGAAGTGAATATGGTCTCGCCCCAAAAGCAGCCGAAGTTCGCAAACTTCGATGCACCACCTCTACCATGTTCGGTAGAGGAAGCGAGTGATTTGTGCAGACAATGGCGTAAAGACGGAATCTTGCCGCCGCTTGAAAGGAAACCCTCCAAGGAGATTGTAAGGGACCCAAAGTGGTGCGAATGTCACAGAAAGGTCATGCATCCCACGGCTGACTGTAAGAAGCTCAGAATCATGGTAAGCCAAAAGATGAAAAATGGCGAGCTGATTGTCAGTGACCAGAGGAAGGATGTGCGAAACAATCCACTGCCTGCTCACGCGGAGCAAGAGCCGAAGGGCAAAGAGGTTGCCATGATTTCGATTATGGAACTTGAAGAGGTTGCAGAGGATGGTCTACCCATCATTGCCGAGATCCACAATGACGAGGACTACAGCATAGACACGGAGGACGAACATGCTGATCGGATGAAGGGGTCGCACGGGTTCAGCAGGTTCTTCGATGAAATGAAGTTCTCGGAGAAATGCCGGAAGGAAATGACAAAGGCGATCCTGAGGATAGCGGAAGATTACGAGGAAGATATCGTGGTCTCCAAGGGGAAGGTTGTCAGGGCATCTCGCTCTACAGAAAAGGTCATAACCTTCTCCGCAAGCGACAAGAAGACAGATGCGAGCCACCAGAAGCCTCTGTATGTAACGGCAGTCATCAATGGCGTGGAGTTCAAAAGAGCGTTCGTCGACGGGGGAGCAGCAGTCAACGTTGTTTCGCTCAACACTCTGAAGCTAGCAGGAATCCTGGAGCAGAAGATTGTCAGACGTCCATCCCCGCTGATGGGATTCGGAAGCGACTCCAGAATGACGATAGGGTGGATTTGTCTGGGTGTCCAGATTGGCAAAATCAAGTGCTCAGCTAAATTCTACGTCATTGATGCGAACACTACGTATCACATGATCATAGGCCGAGCCTGGATTCATCGCTTCGATATGGTCCCTTCAACGGCTCACCAGGTGATGAAGGCTATTTGGAATGACATAATAGTAGAGATACCAGCCTCCACAAATCCTTTCAATTTGGATGAGGCGCACCTCACTGAGGCGGTATGGTTCACGGAGATGGCAGATGAGCAAACGCCGGGGCCGTTCAACCCCACTCCTTTGCCTCGTTGGGAGGACATCAAAGATCAGTCACCTGCAGGAGTGATGGTGACAAGAGAGGAGTCCAAAGAAAAGCCGTCTACGCGAGAAGAGGCACAACGGATTGCCTACCAAAGGAAGAATGTTTACACCCTGAAGAGGATAGCAAAGCATGATCCCGAAGGCAAAGAGATAGAAAGCTTCTACGCTAACGGGAAGAAATGCTATCGCATATGAAGGTGCGCGGGGATACCCCCACGTGAGCATGGGGATATCCCTGAGCAAATCAACCAAATCGAGCAGGTCGTGGAATTAGACAAACCAACGCCAGGCGTTTTAGAGGAAAAGCTCAAAGAAGCGCCCGAATGCATGGAAGACAATCCCAAACCGCAGAAGCAGGAGCTGAAGGAGGTATTCCTAAGCCCAAATGAAGAAAAGAAGAGGCCAGTCTTCTGAGTGCAGATCTCATGAGAGAGGAAGAGGAAAGATTACTGCAGCTCCTGACCGAGTATAAGGACGTATTCGCATGGGAGTACGATGAGATGCCCGGTCTGGACACGAGCATCACCATGCACCGGTTAGATGTAATCCCCGGATCCAAACCAATAAGACAGAGCACAAGAAGCTTTAGGCCGGAGCTCAATGTGAAGATCAAACAAGAAATTGTCAAACTTCTGGATGCCAAATTCATCGAGCCAAATCACCATCCTACATGGTTGGCCAACATCGTGCTTGTAGTGAAAAAGAATGGGTAACTTCGCATTTGTGTGGAATTACAAGACCTTAATCGTTTTTGTCCCAAAGATGACTTTCCGCTTCCCAACATCGATTTACTTATCGATTCGACCGCGGGTCATCGCATGTTCAGCTTCATGGACGGCTTCAGTGGGTACAATCAGATCAAGATGGACCCCGAGGATGCACGGAAAACCGCGTTCATCACACCAGTGGGGGTCTTCAATTACACGGTTATGCCTTTCGGTCTCAAGAACGCAGGCGCGACTTATCAGTGAGCCATGATGGCCCTGTTCCACGATATGATGCACAAAGAAGTAGAATTCTACGCCGATGACATGGTTTTCAAGTCCAAGGAAGAGGCAGATCACTTGGGGGATTTGCGGAAAGTGTTCAACAGATGCAGAAGCTTCCAGTTAAAGATGAACCCCATGAAATGCGCATTCGGAGTAACCTCGGGAATGTTCTTGGGATGTGTAGTGCATCGTCAAGGAATAGAGCCTGATCCCGCGAAAGTATCGGCCATCACTAGCATGACGGCGCCGCACAACCAGAGGGCCTTGAAGACTTTCTTGGGGAAGCTATCTCGCCTGCGAAGGTTCATCCCGGCGATCGCCGAAATTACATTATGTTTCAGCGATCTCCTCGAGAAAGATGCTGTGTATAACTGGACTACAGAGCACGAAGCTGCGTTTGAAAGGCTAAAGGACTTACTGACATCGTCAAAGGTAATGATCGCACCACAGCTCGGATCACCGCTCTTGCTGTACCTAACATCGACGAAGGAGTCTATAGGGGCACTTTTGGCTCAGGAGTATGAGGGGCAAGAAAGGCCGATTTAATACATTTCTCGCATAGTGCAGCCACCAGAATCAAGATACACGGACATCGAGCGTCATTGCCTTGCCTTATTCTTTGTAATAGAGAAGTTAAAGCATTATTTTGCTTCGCACAAAGTGGTGGGTGGTTACAAAGAGTGATCCTATACGGTATCTTTTGACCCACACTACTCCTGGGGGAAGACTGGCAAAATGGTATATGACCATTTCTCAGTATGACATCACATGCGTTCGACCCCGGGCAATCAAGTCGCAAGCGATGGCGGATTTGCTAGCACAGTTCCCTGATAATAGTCATGAGCCTATGATTGAGGAAGAACTGGAAGGACCTGAAATCTATGCAGTTGAGTTGCCTTACTGGACGCTCCATTTCGACGGGTCGTCAACAAGGAAAGGTGGAGGCATCGGGATAGTCCTGACCAAACCTGATGGAGAGGTCATACAGATGTCCGCAAAGCTTGACTTCGCAGTTATCAATAACGAAGCAGAGTATGAAGCTCTCATCGCAGGTCTTCGCGCAGCAAGGGCACTAGAAGTAGGCAATTTGACGGTTATGGGGGACTCCAAGCTAATCTTCAAACAAGCCTCAGGCGAGTATGGTTTGAAGGAGATAAACCTATTGCCCTACCGGACTTTGGTACAGAGGCTGGTGCAGCAATTCTGCGATGTCAGGTACGAGCACAAACCCAGAGCAGACAATAGGCATGCTGATGCTTTGGCTTCCCTGGGGTCCAAAGTTAGTGTGGATAAGTGTCCCGCGAGAATCTCGATTGAAGTGCGAACGTCCTCGGCGTTGACAGAGGATGCGTGCGAAGACTAACATATGGATGATGCAGACTAGAGAAAGTCAATATTGCGTGCCATTGCGGAAGGAACGAGCAACGAAAACTGGGCGTTCACAAAGGGGTATTGCATACATGACAATACCCTCTACTACAAAGGCCCTGGCGGAATACTCATGCGATGCGTCTCACAGCAGGAGGGACAAGCGCTGTTAGAAAAGATTCACCAACATACTTGTGGCGAAAGTGAGGTGTCAATCTATCGAAAAGCCCAGAGGTATGGGATTCATTGGCCGGACATGTCAACGGCCGCATCATTGATCCAAGGAAATGGCGAGAGTTGCGCGCTGATCAAGGACTCTTTATCAATTGCTCTGGTCGATGATGATGTGGATTGGAGGAAGCCACTATTCGACTTCCTCACACAGGGTATTGTGCCTGAGTCGAGAAAAGAGGCCGAGAAACTAAAGAGGAAAGTGGCACGGTACCTGGTGCAAGAAAATATACTTTGGCGAAGGGGCCACGAGGGTAACCTGCTACGATGCCTTGACAGCAAGGAAGCACAAGAGGTGATGGACCTTTCTCATCAAGTGGAACATCAGGGAGGTGCAAAGTTATGCAGACAGCTCCTCACAGTCGGTTATTTCTGGCCCACCATGGAAGCAGATTGCCGCGCTAAAGTAAGAAGGTGCCAGGAGTGTCAATTCAAAGGCAACCTAGTGCATGCTCCTGCAGTAGATCTACATGCGTTAGGAACACCATGGTCGTTCCATACTTGGGCTTTGGATTTTGTTGGCCCCATCCGACCAACCTCGCACGGGAACCAGTTCATTCTCACCGCGACCGAGTTGTTCACTAAGTGGGTAGAAGCAATACCACTGAAGACAGCAAATGCGCTCGCTGTAGTCCATTTCATCCAAGAGAACATCATATGCAGGTTTGGGATTCATAATACAATTCTCTCGGATAATGGTACCCCCTTCGTCAATCGCCAGGTAGCTGCGAAGCTAGCAGAGTACAACATAAGGCAGATATGTTCTACCCCATATTATCCGAAAGGGAATGGTCAAGCGGAGGCAACTAACAAGACGCTGCTGAGAATCTTGAGCAAGATGATTGCGGACGACCACAAGAAATGGGTGGATTCTTTGAACATAGCCTTGTGGGCATATCGAACTTCTCCAAGGACTCCCACAGGAGTCTCCCCGTTTCTTTTATGTTATGGGGCTGAAGCCGTAGTACCTGCGGAGGTAAAAGTCAACTCCGCAAGGTTGGCTTTCCATGCACTGTACGAGAATCAACGCGATCACGATTTAGTTCTGCTAGAAGAAAAGCGGGAGCAGGCTAAGCGGACTAATAAACGATACCAGGAAAGGATCGCCCGCGCGTACAACAAAACAGTCTAACGTCGAGATTTCGCAGTTGGAGACCTGGTCTTGCGCGCATCGGACCACTGCATGCGGGAGGCGGCTTACCCAAAATTCGCAGCCAACTGGGAAGGACCCTTCGAAGTCAAAGAAGTCTTCGACAGTGGCTACTGCAACATACAAAGGCTACATGGGACGGCCTCAACCCCAAGCTCAGTCAACATGCGCTGGATTAAGAAGTATTATCCTTAACTCCTCTCATTACATGCATTAGAGTATAATGCTTACTTTATTCTCTGTATTGTTAAAGATTCATGCATCTTCTCTCCCATATGAGGGAATTGTAATCTCAATTCTCCCATATGAGAGTGTTCTATAATAAAAGGCTTCTCCCAAATGGGAAGAACTTTATGATTTCAGCTGTCTTTATCGCTTTATTTTCTTCATTTCTCAATAATGAAAGCCTATCCGCCGTGATAGCAGCATTATGCAAATACGATCTTAAGTGATCTTCAAGCCCATCCGCCGTGATGGCAGCACTAAGCAAAATGAGATCTTAAGTGATCTTTAAGCCTATCTGCCATGATAGCAGCACTACGCGAATATGATCTCAAGTGATCCTCAAGCCCATCCGCCGTGATGGCAGCACTAAGCAAATGTGATCTTAAGAGATCCTTAAGCCTATCTGCCATGATAGCAGCACTATGCAAATATGATATTAAGTGATCTCCAAGCCTATCTGCCGTGATAGCAGCATTATGTGAATATGATCTTAAGTGATCTTCAAAAGCCTATCTGCTAAGATAGCAGCCGTACTTGAGTCTAATCTTAAGTGATTCCCAATCCTATCTGCCAAGATAGCAAAGCTATGCAAATGCGATCTCAAGCGATCTAAAAACTCATCTACTAAGATAGCAGTTCTCATGAATGATTCTTAACCTGCGAAACTATCTATTGGATAGCAAATTATATCCACAAAGTGCGAATATGACACTGCGAAAGGTGAAGCTTGCCAATACGCATGCGACTGTTGCAATTTGTTGTGACAACAACAGCAAATCATACGAAGCGCTTTATTATTACGAGTCAAAATGACTTACAAATTATCTGTCTAGATAGCAGCTTACAAGCGAAAAGCTCAAACTGAACTAATTACACGGCCAACATGGCTTACAATTCATCTATATAGCAGCTTACACGCGAAAGTTACACAGAAGGGAAATCCTTACTGTAAAAGGATCGGCCTACAGGATCTAACAAAGGCTATGCGACATAATGGTCTGCAACCAATGATCTGTCGCAAGTAGGGTCTTGCTGTAAAATGAACGTCCTACAAACGTCACAAAGACTATGCGTTGCCACCTTAAAGATCTCAGGATCTGACAAGGCCTCTGTCTGATCATCACCCCAAGAGATGTGCCTGAGGAACCACCTGTTCCGGCGTATGCGGCGGTGAAGAACAGGCAAGCAGCAACTCCTAGGGCAAGAGGCTCCTTGTCCACGGAGACGAGCACGATGGCTCGCCACCCCGAGTTCAAGAACATGGAGGCAAGAAATTCTCCTCCGGGAAAGCTAGAGGAGGAATTCGCCGTTCATTACGAATCGGTAAGAAGGTCAGTACGACGCTGCATCGCGCCGGGAGGCGGCCGGAAACACGACCTGCAAACATAATAGACGAAGAAAATTCTTCGAGCAAGCATGATGTATTATCTGCATCTTCTTTATGATAGTTATGAAGATCAATAAGCCTTGTAAAGAAGATCTTGGAAGCTATTTCTATGGCAAAAAGCACAAACTCAGGTTTCACAACTTGAAGTTGCCATGAATCAACAAAAGACAAGCGCTGAAGCCAGCAGTCGTAGGGACTCTTGGCAGGCCACATTGTGGGATGAAGAACCCAAGTAGCAAAAGGCGGGGTTTATATAGACCCAGTAGAGACCCTTCAATTCTCTAGTTGAGTCAGCAAAGCTTGGAAAAGGGGTAAGCATCAATCACTTACGCCTTAATAAAGGCAACATTCAATTACCCTACTAAAGGCTACGACGATTCAGTAGCATATCCTAATTAATGACGGAAGGTCATGATACGGATGGACTTCCGAAGGAAGGCATGCTTATGTGATAAGAAATTAGCGCAGAAATCAAGGCATAATATCGCTAGCTGATGTCATAATTGATACGCACAAAGATATTCGAGCAAGTCCCGGGAAGGGCAAAACGGGCATTCAAAGCCTTGATTAAGAAAAAAAGGTGGGGGGGGAGAAACCCTAGCAACATTACAATAATGTTTTAACATTTTGTTCAAAACAAATTTGTTATTGTTTAAAATAAGCCTTTGACCAGGGAGTCATCAGGAGTAAACTGACGTGACAAATTTGTCACTTGCTCCACTTCTCGCTTCAACTGCTCGTAGTTGGCGCTCATTTCATGGAAGAGCTTCACAGCCTCTTCAGCTTTCTGCTTTTGCTTCTCCACCTTCTGCTCCTCAGCTGCGAGATTATGGAAGCCGCGCTTCAAATTCACATCCGCGCGAATCTGGGTGACTCTGTTGACAAGATACCCAAAGCCCAACTTGCCCTGAACTTTGGCTTGAAGGTTTTGACACATGCTGAAAAGAAACTGCGCGCTCTGAGGAGAGATGGTCGCAGGTGTGGCCGCAGACAGCTGCTCCAAAATCCAGATGGCTTCGGTCAAAAACAGCCTCCTGTTGAAAGGTTCTATCTCCAAGGACCTCGCAAATGATCGGGGATAGGAGAGACGCATTCGAACCAACCAGTCCACATCAGCTTACTTCAACCCTAAACAATGAACAATCATTGTTAGAACATGAAGCTTGTAAATGAAAAGCGCAAGATGCGAGCAGGAAAAGTGATAACATACCAGTTCCTTCAAGGATCTCGCGCAAGGAAGGAATGCGCATTGCTGGTGCAGCTAAAGACTGTCCTCGCTCCATTGCTCTCCTATCAGCCGCAAGCTCCAGCTCTTCATAATTTGCAGGAAGGGTATAGGCCGCACCGGGTGCGATTGCAGCTCCTACTTGTGAACACCAAAAGTTCCATGCTTGAGGAATCTCTAGAGGCTCAACTCCCGCTGAAGGAATGGCAATAGTAGAAGCTAGCTGCTGCGCGGTTAGGAACGCCTTCAGGTTCAAAAGGCTCATTCGACTCGGGAGCACTCATTTGAACATTCATATTCGCATGTGATTCAACATCTTCCGTGATCTGCTCATGAATCCCAGCTTTAGCAGTGTCTGCTCCATGTCTTCAGTAGCAGCATTGGTATCTTCCTCCATCAGCACGGTGCCAGCCTCGGCGTCATCGGAAACTTCGATGATATCCTCTAAGGGCTCTCCTGCATACTCAGCAGCTGCAACGGGTTTCTCGGTATGCGAACTTGGCACCGGGACATAGGATGCAGAAGGTTGACTCCTTTGTTCCAACATGGCTTCACCAGCATTTCCTGCGACGCAAGACAGGACGATGTGAGGTAACTTCTTTCAAACAATATTTTATTATTATTTTGACAAACAAAGAGCGAGCACCTCCACGCGTAGGTGGGAGTGTAGCATCTTCGTCATATGCTAGGGACGCGATACAATGCCCTATTTATGTGTCTTCGTTAAGAGTATCCTTAAGGTGTGTATGACCTGGGGTGCGAAGAAACTGGTCATGATGGTGAATTGGGTTACTAAGCCTAGTTCACAGGTGTTGTTCAAATAATTACCTGAAGGTTCACAGCACTTTCTTACTAACCAGCGGCGAATGTCGGCTTTCGATAAGCCATGCTTTAATGCACCAACAATCACGTCTCGGTAAGTTACCGCAAGATTAAAAATCTCACCTTCATTGCCGCCTGCGATCTCCTCAAAGTCTGCCTGAGCCTGCTCCAGAGCAGCCGCATCTTCTTCTTGAGCCGCATCTTCCTCATCAACTTGAGCATCCGCAGCTTCTGGAACCGCATCTTCCTCATCGCTTTGACGCACCAAGTCGTCGATGTGTTGCTCTTCCAGGCTCCTTTGCTTTATGCGTTCAATCTAATCTTCTTCTCATTTTCTTCTTCTTTCAGCAGCCTTCGCAGCTGTTCTCCTAGACTCAGCAAGGATGTCCTCGTCTATGGTTTTGTTGGAAACACCAGAGTGAGAACCCCTCCTCTGCCTCTTGGCCAAAAGGCCGCTGATGGTCTCTTCATCATCATCTGTAAAGGAACAAACTGTTCAACAAAGATTGCGGGAATTAAGATAATGAGAAGAGAAGTACGTTTGAGATACCTCCTGACTCTTCCTCTTGTATCTCATCTCTCTCTCCTTCCATAACATCTTCGACTCTTTCCTCTTCTTCGTCATCATCCCTTTCTATCGCCTCCCTTATCCCTTCCTCCTCTTCCTCCTGACCAAATGGAACAAAGGTCTCTACTGCGAGTTCTTTCTGTGCTTTGCCTGGCATGCGACCTTTTCCTTTGTCCCTCGAAGTAAGGGACCTCGCAGGAGGGGAAGTTGGAGCGCTCCTAGGGGAAGAGATTGTGATTCCCTTCTACCTTGGTCTCTTGGACCTTGGAGCAGCAGTTGCTGGGGGAGATGGATCTTTCCTAGGCGGAGACGGGGCTCCAGTATTGTCTATAAGCGAGTCAGCAAATACGTCCATAACCTCGCGAATCCGGGCCTCAACTGCGGGAGCCATCCTCATTGCTAGCCGAACGGGTTCACCTTGCCTTCTCGCAGTGGTGGTGTTAGCAACTTGGAGCGCTCACCAGATGCGAACCTCCTCACATAGCACTGCAACAGAAAATGGGGCATAAGTTTCGACGCATCGGAATAAAGAAACTTAACGCATGCGAAGGAGATTGTTTACCTTGGCGAAGTCTTCGCTGTATTTGATGATATGCGAATCACTTTTCTTAACTGCGGCCATATTTTCCTCAAGGATGGTTGAGGGACACAAGTGATTCTCGTGGTCCAGCAACGAATAGCAGCCATATTGGGTGTCGTCCAGGCTACAGTTGGGACGAAAAGGGAAAGAATTTCTCTTGATCACAGGAGCTCTGCTTGGCCGAGGGGTTGACTGCGTCTCAAACCTTGTCTGCTGGGTATTCCAATAGGCGACCCAGTTCCTGGAGTAGCCACCTTTGCGGTTACCTGAGGGTTGTTCAAAGGGAAGGTTGCTCCTTAAGATTGTTTTGCACTCGCCAGACAGTAGTCGCTTGTAGCAGCCTCTTATGATGGACTGCGGCCAGATTGAGGGTGCCACTGCATCAAAGCCAAATTGGGGAGAAACGCGAGTAGGATCGACATCAACCGTGATCCTCTCGTACTTAGGAGTAAGCTCGCGAACATACTCCGCAAGAGCAGGAAGAGAACCTCTTAGACACCAGCAGAAGAATTCGCGATAGCGTTCATGGAAACGCTTCTCGCCCTCGAAAAGAAGATCTTCGGAGAAAGCAACAGCCTTGGAAGGATACAATTTTGGGAAACATCGCACGTTCTCGACACGCGTGGCATAAGGCCTAGCTGTAAACTCGCTGCGATCGTCGCATATCAGGCTCCAGGTACACTTAGGTAAGTGAGTTCCGAACCATCTCGCAGCCCCGCCGCTGTTAAGCTCCTCCTCCGCACCAGGGACGCACCACTTGCTGGGCCTACCAGGAATAGGAGCATAAGAGGGCCAGCGCTCGAAGACCCACATAGTCAGGAACGCAATATTGACATAGGTTAACACGTCAAGGCGGCCACGAGAATCTTTGGTTGCCACAACCAGTTGATCTAATCTGTGGTACAAGGTACCCAAGACTAGTGGTCCAAGTGCGACCCTTTGACCAAGGGTCAGCTTCACAGCAAGGGGAAGGACAAGGTAGAAAACCCCATCATGGGGATGGCCATCAATAAGATACCTCGACAGCCAGGCGCAGATAAAGGCACACAAAGTCCGATGGTACCCTTTGCCGTTCACGTAATTCTTCGCTTTCGGGTTCTGGCTCAGAAGTTTCTTGGTGATGCTACTGTTCGCATAATCGCGAAAGAAGTACTGCACCCACTTGTTCCAGGTGTTCTTCGCAGACGTGTCAACCAGTTTCCAGTCGGGAAGAAGCTTCGCAGACGTCCACCGAGGGGAAATTTTCTTGACTTCTGACAAGCACTCCTCCATTTGCTTGTAAAGAGCAAGTTCCGGATCAGTCCTCAAGGGACTCAGAGATCCACCTCACCAACAGGAGAAAGATCGTACAATATGTGCACGTCTTCAAGAGTGGGAGCAGCCTCGAACTCAGCAAAGTGGAATGTGTGAGTCGCAGGTGAGTAGCGCGACAGAAGGTTTAGAAGCATGGACTGGTCCAGCTTCACGGCAGCACCCTTCATAGCACGAACGGCGAAATATATGCCAGCATTATCCAAAGCGATGGCATGTTGGGTCAATACATGGTCGATCCACTCATCCATGAAGTCCAATTTCTGAATGAACGCTTGAGTGGAAATCGCAGTATGCAATCTCAATCAAATTGAGATGCATTTATTCAGAATATTCAATCTCAATCAAATTGTTGATGGAGGAGATGTGAATATTTGCAAGGTGCCAACATATGTCTCGCCCCTACGCAGTGTAAGCGTGGAGGGCCGCGCTAGATCAATAGGCATATGATGCAGGAGATTGACTCTAGTGCAAGTGGGAGACTGTTGGAATTGTGCCCTAGAGGCAATCAATTAATTGTGACATTTATGGATTTACGATTCATTATGTTATCGATATAGAGATATGTTAACATGAATGAAGTCCTTAGAATGTAAGTGTTATATTCTTAAATATCCCTAGTCAATTATAATGATTAATAGGACAATCATCTATAGACTAGTATGGGGTTGGATTGATATGGAGATATCATGATCCAACACATGAGTATGCATTAGGAGTAATGGCATACTGGATTGACCCATCTCCGAGAAGGCTACATACACGTTATGTTAAGTCACAAGCGCTTCTCGCGGTGCAACGGTATTGTCATCCTTAGACTTGAAGTCACTAGATTATCTAGTTGTGGATTATTGTGATCTTGGTAGCGTTAAACGCTACACCGTAACTGGGTAGTTATAAAGGCGTGTACTGGATACAATAAGAAGCAAGCTTAGAGATCGTAGTGGACGTAGATAGGATTTGTCCTTCCCACATAACGGGAGCAAATATCCTAGGCCACTCGAGGGATAGTGCTTATAAAATGTCTGGCCAGACTCAAATAAATCAATATGGGATATTGATGTTATTTGCACGAATAAGGCTATTCCCAGGATCGAGAAACTATGGATTGGATATACGAGTGTGACTTGTATGTCTCGTGTCCAATCCGGATATTGGGGCAAAGGGATGAGACAATTACTTGCACAAGGTTTGTCATGATGACTATTCTATTTGTTGGCTAGAATGGATGTCTTGCTAGAGGCCGCTCCATATTAGTAAATTGTTACTACCAACTAAATAGAACCTATGGGGTCACACGCCATATAGGGGTGAACTAGACATGGGAAATAATTAATTAATATGATTAATTAATTAAAAGGATCAAATCGCAACAACTTGCTAACTTAGTAGGACTAATATGCAAGTTGGACTAATCCATGTATAGACATGATTAGGAATTGCCAAGGTGGCCTAATTCATGTAGAGACATGATTAGGATTAATTTGCAAATAGAACTAATCCATGTATTGACATGATAAGGACTATTTTGCAAAAGGGACTAATCCGAACTTGAGTAGGATTATGAGGGGTTCTTTATGTAGTAGGACAAGGAGTTGTTGGACTATATAAAGAACACTCCTAGCTTATTTTTCTCTCTACACACCACACATCTATTTGATAGAAGAAAGGAGAGAATAAAGCAAAGAGAGAGCAAGTCCCATAGAGGGCCGAAACCCCATGGGACCGCCGCCCCCTACCCGTCGGCCAAAGGGAGCCGCCCCACCTCTTGGCACTCCATTGTTGGCGATTCCTTCTTCCTCCTCCATTCTTCCTAGCTAGCACATGGATTTGGAGGATCTAGATCTCACCTCTAGGCGTGGATCAACCGTAGAGACGTGACACTATTCGCGTTTGAAGTCATCAAGGAGAACCCAAAGGTGTGTTTATGATTTCTAACCCTTACCATCGTTATGTCTCTTGACTTGTGATCCTTGGAGGGTTTTGCATGGTTTTATGATTGTTTATGCTTCCGTTGCGCAATCCATGAATCAAAACCCTACAGTGGTATCAGAGCCACAGGTCATAGAGCATAAACGTGGTTTATGTGTTACGTTTTAGTTGTTTTACACCTTAAATTGATTGCTTATCGCGTAAAACAAGACAAATCAAGCATGTGATGCAATTTGTCAATAAACTTTCATAACAAGATCTAATTTTTGCATTGGATGCATGAATTAGTGAGTTTGAGAAATTTTAGGATCTTGGATCTAGGGTTTGGGCATCCTTTGGGAAGAAGGAGTTCTTCCAAAACAAGGAAACAACCAAACTTGGGCACCAAGCAAGGGAGTTGTTTTGGAAACAACTCCCCATAGAGGTTCGGCCCCCTAAGGGGACCGCCCCTCTTGCTTGCCGCCCAAGTCTTGGCCGCCCTAGGGGCCGGGCGGCCCTAGCCCGCGGCCTAGCCGCGTGGGTTATGGGCCGGGCCGGCCCTAGGGCCTTGTGGTTCATCCTTTTGGGCCCGGGCAATTTGATTGTTGGGCCCATGGACCGTTTTAACCCTAGAACATCCTAAAATCAATTAAAATTGACCAAGCGCGTTAAAATTGGATTTTAACTGTTTATGTGCAATTCGCATGGTGATTGGATATGGCCTTAGGATGTGGTTTGATGTGGATGTTTAATTTTGTGGTTTGGTTTTACGGCCTGCGAGCTGATCAATTAATTGTAATAATTAATTAGGGTTTTATGGCCTGCGAGCCATTTTTTTTTCCTCAACTTGTGAGATTTATTTTATTTAGTATAGAAGTTAGCTAGTGCTAGATAAAGTAGATTGTTAGCCAAGATTGGAGAAAAGAAGCCCAAAGCCAAAGAAGCCACAAAAGATGGAGCATGGAGCATGGAGCATTCCACAAGACTATGAAGGATGGACCAAAAGATCAAGACGCATGGAGATGTGTTTGTTTTAGGGTTCATAGATAATTCCATTGGCTTGGAATTATCTTAGTCTAGAAAAGGCCATATCCACATCACGTTTAATTTCTGTTTTGTGGTTGTTTATTTTATTGTCTTATTATTGTGTGGTTGGTGTATGGATGATGCATGCAATTAGGATAATAAGATAATTAGACAACCCGAATCTATTATTTGGAGTTGTGCCCAAACTCAAATAGATAGATTAGTTGATGTTGATCAACAAAACAATTAAAATTGAATTCAAAATCCCTCAAAATTCAAATATTGTGTTCTTGCCTTCTCGTTATTTAAACACTCATGATCATCATTATTTATCAAGTTCGTGCGTGCCAAAGCATGGCGACTTGGTTCATAATGATGGAATGCGATGGCACGTAACAATGTGCAATTGTTTAAATAAGAGGTTGAACACAACTGGGCTATTAATATGATTAAGAAACCTAGAGGCAATCAATTGGGATTATCCATATGGATGGATAAATAAGTAGTTATTTGCCCAATTGAACCAAGAGTTGCATAAGGGATGCAATTGGAATTGTTCCTACCTAAAGTAGTCGAATTATGGGTGACTTGCCAAAGCAAGCTCATAAGGAGATGAAACATGGATCTTGGCCCACTAGAAAATATAATGATATTTTCCGCATTAATATCTTGAGGTTTATTAATCCGTAGAAAAATAGTGGGAGCTATATTTAACAAATTAAATCCTTGTTGAATATAGTTAAAACGTCACAAACTTTGCATAATCCTTTAGGTGTTAAATACCCATGGCATTAAACAAATAAAAACACGACTTTATCTTTTTCTAAACTGGTATAAAATTGAGAATTGTTCTCAAATAAAAGAGAAATTGTTGTACTTTGTAGAACATAAAGTTCTCTTCCACCGACTACCAAAAATACACTAAAACCTATGAAAGGAACACCAAAGAATGGTTCTTTGGTTATGACTTGTCTCATGCTAGCTGCCATGAACTCTGAGCTTTGGAAGCAAGAAGAGAGACATGGAGAAGTATGATATGATCATACATTGAGAAGCTCTTTCAAAAGAGCGAGCTAGACATGAAAGGTTTGAAGTGTTGCTCTACTTTGGGTTATGCAAATATACTAATTCAATATGATTGAAACATTAGTGAATATGCATTATCTATGAGATAGATAAAGAATAAAAGGTTATTCACCCAAGTGGACCAAGAATTGCATTGGATGCAATTATAGTTTTGTTTTAAAGTTGATTTACTCAATATAATTGAAAAATCACTAAACAAAACACTAATAATGGGCATGGGCAAAGCTGTTAATGGTTAACAGCATGGGTAAGGGCAAATGGTTTGCGCCGACCCCATGGGTATAAAGCAAGCCTGTTGCTAAAACCAAGTTGCCTTGGAGTCCCATAGGTGGTGTAGAGGAAGAGAGGCTACCCAAAGTACCTGGAAGTAAGTAATAAAGGAATTATGAATTCCAATATGGGTATTTTGTTATAGAAATCAACGTGCCTATCTTATCATCATAAGTATATGATACTAGATGAGGATCTCACATTTATAGAAATGTGGAGGATCTCAAGAGACGAAGGCAATTGGATAAGGAAGAAATAATCCCACACGTGGGGCTATAAAGCAAAGGGTTGCTAAATAAGCCGTAGGGAATTATTTCTACCTTTAAAGAAATTGTTCATCAATTAGACAAAAGCAATAATGTCCCTACTATGAGTAGGACCATTATCATAGTTTCTTGTTTTGACAAGAAAGCTCCTTATCGTAATAAAAGACAAATGTTGTTCCATTTATTATGATATGCATTATTGTAATGCAATTTTGTCTAAGTGGATTATATATCCATGATCATGATAATTTCATCTATAACATTAATACCTAGAGGTTTGCATATAATGATATGAACTTCACCTGTCTTTAGCATTATCGTTTAGGCCTCATAAATAAGAGATACATATCTAGAACTCCATGAGGATGGATTTCTGGAACTCATTTGATTATTGAATCATATGAGACATGTAAGACTTATTAGGCAAAGATATGATCTTTTGGAAATCATACATATTGATGTATGAAGGCCACTAAGCACAAATGCTAAAGATGGTTTTCAGTATTTCATCATATTTACTGATAGGATCAGAGAAATATGGATTTGTGTATCTTATGAAGAAACAAATCAGAATCCTTTGAATTGTTCAAAGAATTCAGGAATGAAGTAGAGAACCAGCTTGGCAAAAGTATTTAGGCTCTACGATTGGATCATAGAGGAAAGTACTTGAGCCAAGAGTTTGACAAGAATCCATGGGAGTGTTGGATATGATCCAAAACTCGCTCCACCTAGCACGCCACATGGGTTTGGCGTGTCTAAAAGGAGATATCGAAGCTTGTAGGACACGGTTCGGTCCATGATGAGTCAAACAGAACTTCCAGTTTACTTTTGGGGCTATGTTCTAATTACAGCAAATTTCGCCCTTAACCTTGTTCCATCAAAAACGAAATATGAATAAAGCCATATGAGATATGGACTAGGAAGTGTCCTAGTATGTCATTCATAAAGATTTGGGGTTATGAAGTTTATGTAAAAGAGTTTACAAACAAACTTGGACCCAAGTCGGATAAATGTTTTGTGGAATATTTTGAAAAGTTATTATTTCTACAACCTAATCGAGAACAAAACTGTTTGTTTCTCGAACCACAGTGTTTCTAGGTAGAGATTGTCTCTAAGAGAAACAGTGGGAGGACAGTAGAACTTGAAGGAGTTCAAGAACCACACTAGAACATTGATCCTCTTGATGGAACATGAGTAGGATCACAAGGTGTTGTGGAGCAACCTACTCAGATAACACAAGAACCTGATAGGTCAGGTAGGATATATCGAGGGACTAGAGAAATAAGAATTTCTCATAACCCGCGATATATTGCTCATCAAGATGAGCCTACAACCTATGAGATGGCCACGTGTGGCCATACTCTCAGAAATGGCTTGGAGCCATGAGATACGATATGGAATCCATGTATACCAACAAAGTATGGACTTTGGTGGAACCACCTAAAAGGTTCAAGTGGGTTATGAGGAAACCAACATGGATAGTAATATGATTACTTTTAAGGGAAAATTGGCAGGAAAGGGATTTCATGTGAGTTCATAGTATAGACTATGACGAAATCTTTCCCAGTTGTGATGCTTAAATCCATTTGTATCTTGCTTGTAGCAATCTATTTATAGATTGGATGAAGCTTCTAGGAGTTGGAATCTTCGAATTGATGATGTAATCAAAGGAGTTTGATTCCATCAAAATTGAAGATGAGACTTGTGTTTACAAGAAGGTTAGTGGGAGCACAGTTATTTTTCTGGTCGTGTATGTGGAGACATACTTAATCATTAGGAATGTTGCCCCTACTTGGCAGTCTTACGTAGATTGACTAGGGAGTTGACTTTCTAATGGTAGACTTAAGCGAAGCAACTTGTGAAGATCTATTGAGGTAGATCAAGATGGTTGTATAGCTTAGGTCATAGTACATAAATTGACAAAGGTGTTGAAATGGTTCAACGTGAAAAGAATATTGATTCTTACCCATGTCACATGGAATTAGTCTTTGGAAGGCTAATTGTCTTACCAATTAGATTGGGAATGGACCGTATGAATTAGATTCACGAGATACGCCATGAGATGTACTAGGCCAGACGTGTCATATGGTATGACACAAAGATACCAGTCAAATCCGGGTGAGAGTCACGGGATTAAGATTATCCTTTAGTACTTGAGAAGCACTAAGGATGAATTATTGATAAATAGATAATATGAAGAGTTTGCTGTAAGGGGTTACAGTGATGCGAACTTCAAATCTGACAAAGAAGATACAGATTATAAGTCGAGTTTTATGTTCTGTCTTAGTGGGAGCGACTGTGAGCTGGAAAGGTTCCAGGCAAGATTCAGTCACTGATTCTAACATAAAGGACTGAGTAAATTAGGGCATAAGATGCATTTATTCAGAATATTCAATCTCAATCAAATTGTTGATGGAGGAGATGTGAATATTTGCAAGGTGCCAACATATGTCTCGCCCCTACGCAGTGTAAGCGTGGAGGGCCGCGCTAGATCAATAGGCATATGATGCAGGAGATTGACTCTAGTGCAAGTGGGAGACTGTTGGAATTGTGCCCTAGAGGCAATCAATTAATTGTGACATTTATGGATTTACGATTCATTATGTTATCGATATAGAGATATGCTAACATGAATGAAGTCCTTAGAATATAAGTGTTATATTCTTAAATATCCCTAGTCAATTATAATGATTAATAGGACAATCATCTATAGACTAGTATGGGGTTGGATTGATATGGAGATATCATGATCCAACACATGAGTATGCATTAGGAGTAATGGCATACTGGATTGACCCATCTCCGAGAAGGCTACATACACGTTATGTTAAGTCACAAGCGCTTCTCGCGGTGCAACGGTATTGTCATCCTTAGACTTGAAGTCACTAGATTATCTAGTTGTGGATTATTGTGATCTTGGTAGCGTTAAACGCTACACCGTAACTGGGTAGTTATAAAGGCGTGTACTGGATACAATAAGAAGCAAGCTTAGAGATCGTAGTGGACGTAGATAGGATTTGTCCTTCCCACATAACGGGAGCAAATATCCTAGGCCACTCGAGGGATAGTGCTTATAAAATGTCTGGCCAGACTCAAATAAATCAATATGGGATATTGATGTTATTTGCACGAATAAGGCTATTCCCAGGATCGAGAAACTATGGATTGGATATACGAGTGTGACTTGTATGTCTCGTGTCCAATCCGGATATTGGGGCAAAGGGATGAGACAATTACTTGCACAAGGTTTGTCATGATGACTATTCTATTTGTTGGCTAGAATGGATGTCTTGCTAGAGGCCGCTCCATATTAGTAAATTGTTACTACCAACTATATAGAACCTATGGGGTCACACGCCATATAGGGGTGAACTAGACATGGGAAATAATTAATTAATATGATTAATTAATTAAAAGGATCAAATCGCAACAACTTGCTAACTTAGTAGGACTAATATGCAAGTTGGACTAATCCATGTATAGACATGATTAGGAATTGCCAAGGTGGCCTAATTCATGTAGAGACATGATTAGGATTAATTTTCAAATAGAACTAATCCATGTATTGACATGATAAGGACTATTTTGCAAAAGGGACTAATCCGAACTTGAGTAGGATTATGAGGGGTTCTTTATGTAGTAGGACAAGGAGTTGTTGGACTATATAAAGAACACTCCTAGCTTATTTTTCTCTCTACACACCACACATCTATTTGATAGAAGAAAGGAGAGAATAAAGCAAAGAGAGAGCAAGTCCCATAGAGGGCCGAAACCCCATGGGACCGCCGCCCCCTACCCGTCGGCCAAAGGGAGCCGCCCCACCTCTTGGCACTCCATTGTTGGCGATTCCTTCTTCCTCCTCCATTCTTCCTAGCTAGCACATGGATTTGGAGGATCTAGATCTCACCTCTAGGCGTGGATCAACCGTAGAGACGTGACACTATTCGCGTTTGAAGTCATCAAGGAGAACCCAAAGGTGTGTTTATGATTTCTAACCCTTACCATCGTTATGTCTCTTGACTTGTGATCCTTGGAGGGTTTTGCATGGTTTTATGATTGTTTATGCTTCCGTTGCGCAATCCATGAATCAAAACCCTACAAGAAATACACATACTTTAGTTCAATTTGAAGTTTGAATCTCAGTTCAATTTGGAGCAATGATGCTTTGTCAAAGAGAGGATGAACAACTCAGTTTCAATTTTGGGTTTTGAAAGTTCAAAATCGTTTACATTACTGGGAATTTCAGAAGCCTCACATTCAAAATTGCTACAATCTGGGGATTAGATCAATTCTGGGTTTGAAGAACAAGGTCTTTTTCGCAGTTTCAAATGGATAATATGTTTCAGATAGTCATGGGTTTACAGATCCAATACAGTTCAAAGCATATATCGATATGTTAAATAAAATTGAACAAGGCCAACCTTGTTTTGGTAAAGCTTGCTTGGATGCGGACAGTTGAAGAAGACGATTGACAAGAAAGAATTGATGATTGATTATTTGAATCTGCTCTTCAAGGCTTCCGGGTATCATTCACTTTAAGAGAAAGAAGTGATGCTTTGAAACAATGGAGAGAACAGAGTATTTATCCAAAAAAATGAAGGGTTGCGTCCTTTCAGTAGTCGAATCGCAACCGTCACCGTCGAATCGCGCAATCACAGGACAAGCTGACGTCACGCCTAAAACCCTAAAAGAGCAGACGACACGACTCTAGGGGATTTAGGTCATAATGGCACGCATGGGGGCTGAATTTGCGTGTATTTGAATTGGTGCGTGGCGGCGACGCGTACGTTGGTTCCTGCGCATGGAAGCCTATCCGGTTATGCGTCTTCACGCGCCGAAAGGGGGCTAATGTAGATAGTGCTTTTTGGACAGGCAGATCTTAGCCACGTGGCAACCATCCAGCACACCATACTATGCTCTACACACACTGGATCACCAGCCGCGCTTATCCACGTGGGGGCTACGAGACAGGGCCCTCGCATACCACCTCACGGGACTTGTAGGGACTTAGTGGTTTGGAGGCTAGAGTAAGTCCTATCGCCCGCGAGCGACAACCAAGCCCGCGCGCGACCCCTAGTAACTTCTTTTGAGAGATTTATGGCACGAGCTCCATAAACCCGGTCAAACCCGGTCAACCTCGTAACGGTTCCGGTATACGCGGATTACGTGCTGTAACGGTCCCTATATATGCGGACGAACGTGCCGTTGTGGTTAAGCTAATTAAGCCGCCATTAATGGGCGCATTAACCACACTACAACGGTCACATTCTCAGTTATATATAGGATCGTTAACCCTTCCATACAAGGAGAGAACCACCCGAGATACGCGAAAGCTCTGCCAAAATCCTGTCTCTCTCTCATACAGTACTATTGCCTTACTCTCTCCCTAAACACAACCCAACACTTCCTGTGTTATTTTTATCCTCTGCTCCTGGTGTATATTGAATTCTCTCTGCAGGATTCTCTCGTACACAGCAGTGAATGGTATTTGAAGGTTGTCACCAAGAGCAAAAAAGATAGATGGATTATGGATACTGGTTTCTCCAGGAACATGAGTGGAAAAAGTTTCTTATTTTCTGAACTGAAAGAACAATAAGAAGGTACAATCACACTTTGTGACAAAGGCAAATGCAACATCATAGGAATTGGTAATGGTTCTGAAAATTTTACTTCAGATGTTTATCTTGTAGCTAGGTTGAAGTTTAATTTTCTTAGTGTATCTAAATTATGTGATAAATGCAATAAAGTTATTTTTGACAAGGAGAAATGTGTGGTGCAAGATGAAAAATCTGGAAATTGCATTCTCACTACTCAAAGGCAAACAATATTTATTACTTGAATACTAACAAAGTTGCAGGAGAAAGTCTGAAATGTCTCAAGGCCTTGAAAGATTATTCACAGCTTTAGCACAAAAAGCTTAAACACATCAGCTTGCATACACTGAACAAACTAGTTTCTAAGGACTTGGTCAGAGGATTGCCATCCATCAAGTTCAAAGATGCAGAAGTATGTAAGACTTGTGCTCAAGGAAAACAGACAAGAAGCTCATTCAAGCCAAAGAACTTTGTAAGTACAACTAGACCTATTGAACTGCTTCATATGGATCTGTGTGGTCCTGAAAGCTCAGGTTGTTGTTCAATGGCTATTTCAAGGCCTTGAAATAGCTTTCAAAGCCTTGAATCAGCTTCAGAGGCTTGAAAATAGTTTGACTATTTTCAAGGCCTTGAAACTGGATTCAAAGCCTTGAAACTGTTAAACCTGAAAGCATATTCTTAGGGGGAGTTTTTATGCTAACTCTCTGATTTGATTTACTTGATCTCCTTCATATGTTTGATTATCTTCTTTTAGATGATGAAAGACAAACTGCTGAACATGTTTTGAATTATACTATATCAACTTTTTGACCATGATAATGCAGGAAATATTGTTTCTAAGTTTTGCAGGATTGTTTCCTAAACTAGATTGCTGCAGATTTGGAAACACTTGAATACTTTGATCCTGTGATCAATCAGACGTGCTTGACTTCTTCTCATGATGGTTAAATGAAAACAATATCTCTGAAGATTATTATCATTCAACCGTTGGAGAAGATCTCAAAGTAGTCAAACTCTGTTGCCTAAAAAATAGGAAGGTTGTTGCTGCAAATCTGGAGAGATTTGCAGAGCTGTTTGAAGTGTTTAAAGAGCTCAAATTCGAAGAACCAAGAAAAAAATTCTCAACGAGAAAATACAGAGAAAGCATTCTGGATTGACAAGCATCAAATAAGTTCTTCATCTATTCCAACCTATTCACAGAAGTTCACTGCATTTCACTGCAGTTTTCTACTCTTGAGTGATCTTCTGTATAGAGCTATATTGGTAGATTATTTATTTATTATTTCTAAATTAATTCTCAAGGATTGTTCAAAGTGAACAAAAGATATTTCTTAGTTAATCAGTTAGCTAGAGCAGGTACTAGACAGCTTAGGGAAAACCACAAGCTGTAACAGAGTAAGGGAACTCTCTGTGCTTGAGTTCTAGGGCTTAGCTTTTTATTAATAGGAATTGAGTTGAAAATCTTGCAGGGATCTAATCCCTGAGGTAGAGACGTAGGTCCAAGTGGAGTGAACTCTATAAATCACATGTCTTGTGCACTTTCAGTTCATTTACTTTCAAAGCTTTTGCAGCATACAAAAACCGTTTATTTTCAAGGGGTTGAACTTGTTTTCAAGGCCTTGAAAAAGGCATACTTTTTTTAAACTCTCTGCATCTCTTCAAAGGCTTGAACCTATGTTCAAGGCCCATAAATTCATTGTCTGCACAAGTTTTTTGTACTTGTTAGCAAGTTATGAAAAAAAGTTGGCATACTCTATTCAACCCCCCTCTAGAGTATCTTAGTTGCTTATACATCTGCATACTCACACTTTCAATTGGTATCAGAGCTTGTATCACTGTATAAGATTTAACCATCTGGTGATCATGCGTACTGCAGGTGATGGTGGCTTCTCACAGGGAAGAGCTGCTAACAGACCTCTTCTATTCTGTGGAGAAAATTTTGCTCACTGGAAATCTCTCATGAAAATGTATATCATTGATCAAGATCTAGAGCTTTGGACTATTATCCAAAATGGACCTCATACTTTCTACACAGAGAAAGATGGGATCAGAACTCCCAAAACAGAAGACTCACTCTCCTCTTCTGAATTAGAGCAATTTCTAATAACTACAAGGCTATTAACATTTTGTATTGTGCTTTGACTACAGATGAATTCAACAGGATCTCTGGATGTACAACTGCTAAAGAAATCTGGGATAAACTGGTAGTTACCTTTGAATGAACCAGTCAAGTCAAGCAGACCAAGATCATTATTTATCTCAGACAATATGAGCTGTTCAAGATGAATGCAGATGAGTCCATCAGAGATATGTTCAAGAGATTCACTGATATTGTCAACAACCTTGACTCACTGGGAAAACACATTTCCACTGAAGAAAAGGTGAGGAAGATTCTCAGAAGTCTTCCAAAGGCAAGATGGGAACCAAAAACCACAGCTATTGAAGAAGCTCAGAATCTCTCAAATTTACAACTTGATGAACTACAATGGAAGATCCTGACACATGAGATATCTATGAACGAAGTTGATGGAGAATTCCCAGAAGGTGTCAAAAATCTAGCTCTCAAAGCCAAAGAGAATGAGATAATTCAAAGCCTTGAAACTGAGGATGGTGATGATGAATATAAATTTCCTTGATTTCCAAATCATTGACAAGGATTCTCAAAATGAAGAGAAACTCTGTAAATAAAGAATTCAACAGAGAAAGACATAGACCATCCAGCAGCAAGTATTACAAAGGTAAGTCCTCTTCACAGAACAAGTCAAAAGTTATGAATTGCTTTGAGTGTGGTGATGCAGGACACTTGATAGGAGATTGTCCACACAAAAAGAGCAAGAAATTTCAGAAGAAATGTCATGACAGAAGAAAGAAAGCCATGATATCTTAATGGAGTGATTCAGATAGCTCCAGTGAATCTGAATCTGAAGAAGAACATGCCAATCTATGCTTCATGGCCAAGCATGATGATAGTTCTGAAAAGAACATTGAGGTAATGGTAAAATGTTTAATCTCAAAGCCAAAAGAAGCTCTTTCAGAATATCTCAGAATAATGCTTTTAAATGAGGAAGATTATCTGAAAGAGATCAGGCTTTTGAAAGAGAAAGTTCATGAGCAAGCAAAAGAAAATCTAAAACTTGTTTGCCTAAATCAGAATCTTGAAATCTCTGAGAAGAAAACTGACAGTGATTTCAAGGCCTTGAAAACCAGTTTCAAAGCCTTGAAAACACAAGTCAAGGAAGTAGTCACTGAAAACTCCTCTGTGAGTGACAATCTTGTTAATCTAAGACATCGTTTTAGAGAAACAAAAGATTACTCTTACTGAGAAACTTCAAGAATCTGAATTGGTCAAAATCAAGCTTGCTGGATCAGAATATAAGTTGAACCTGATTCTTGGAGGAAGTTCACAGTCTGTTCACAAAGATGGTATTGGATTCAATCCAAACTTTCCAAGAAGAAACAATACCAGATTTGTGAAAGCTGGAAACAGAACCTCTCCTACTTGTCATTACTGATGTAAAACTGGTCATGCTAAAATGACTTGTCCTTTTAGAAGAAGAGACCCTCATATAATGAGGAACACTTTACCTTTTCAACTTAAAGGACAAGTTAAGCAGATTTGGGTTCCTAAAATAGGTTAGAACACCTAACATGGTTGATCCTGAATATGAATCCAAATTCCACACCTGGTCTATTAGCTGGGTAAGGCACTGATTGGTGCTTGCAGGTTGTCACCAAAGAATAGAAGTGGTTTATGGACAGTGGTTGCTCAAGACACATGAGTGGAAAGAGATATCTATTCTCAGAATTAAAGGAGCAATCACAAGGTTCAATAACACTTGGTGACAAAGGGAAATGCAATATTCTTGGTATTGGAAAAGTTGGTACAAATTATGAAAACTCTATTTATGATGTTTATCTGGTTGAAGGTTTGATGTTTAATTTACTTAGTGTATCTCAGTTTTGTGATAATGGTAACGAAGTTATCTTTGATAAAGAGAAGTGTGTGGTGTAAAATGAGAAATCAGGAGATTGCATTCTCACAGCCTCTAGATCAAACAATGTTTATACTTTTCAGACTAACAAAGTTGCAGGTGAAAGTTTGAAGTGTCTCGAGGCCTTAAAAGAGGATTCAAAGATTTGGAATAGGAAGCTTAGTCATATCAGTTTGCATACTCTGAACAAAATGATTTCCAAAGACTTGGTAAGAGGATTGCCATCCACCAAGTTCAAAGAAGATGAGTTATGCAAAGCCTGTGCACAAGGAAAACAGGCCAGAAGCTCCTTCAAGTCAAAGAAGTTTGTACGTACAACTAGACCTATTGAATTACTTCATATGGATCTCTGTGGTCCTATGAGGACTCCTACTCCAAAAGGTAAAAGGTATATGCTAGTTGTTGTAGATGATTTTTCTAGATACACTTGAGTTATGTTTCTCAAAGAAAAAGCTGAAGCTCTCTCTGAATTTTCAAAGCTATGCAGAGATCTTCAAAACTTGAAAAACCTACCTGTAGCTTCAATCAGAAGTGATCATGGTAGAGAATTTGATCAGTTAGAGTTTGATTTTTTCTGTGATAAGCATGGTATTTCTCACAACTTTTCTGCTCCAAGAACTCCTCAACAAAATGGTGTTGTTGAAAGAAAGAACAGGACTCTTGAAGATATGTCAAGGACAATGCTTATTGAGAACAAGTTGCCGAAACATTACTGGGCAGAAGCTGTGATTACAACAAACTATATTTTGAACATGTGCTTGATCAGACATATTCTAAAGAAGACCCCCTATGAACTATTCAAAGGAAGGAAGCCAAACATCTCTTACTTCAGACCCTTTTGATGTACCTGTTTTATCCACAACAATGGAAAAGACAATCTTGGTAAGTTTGATGCAAGAAGTGATGAAGGTATTTTTCTTGGTTACTCTCTGAATAGCAAAGCTTATAGAATTTACAATAAAAGAACCAAACTGGTTGAAGAGAGCATTCGTGTTTTTTTTGATGAAAGCTATGATGGTTCTTTGAGTGAAAGTTTTGCAGATTTGAATTTGAACAAGCATGAATTAGAGGAAGAGACTGAGAATCCACTTGGATTCAAGAAAGGCTCAGAAGAAAATAGAAGACATTTTCAAGACCTTGAAAATAGTTCTCAAGGCCTTGAAAATACAGCTCAAAGCCTTGAAAAAGATGATCAGAATGATTCAATTGACAAAACCACTACTTCAAGACCAGAGAAGATCTATGGTGAACCTGAACCATGGTCTCCAAGAAAGAGATTCAAATATCTCTCATCCCATCTAGCTGATAATATCATATCAGATCCAACCACTGGTACACAAACTAGATCACAGGTGAAGAACTTATGTGCTTTTAATGCTTTCATGTCTCTTGTAGAACCAAAAACTGCGAAGGAAACTTTACAAGAAGCAGACTGGATCATTGCTATGCAAAGTGAACTCAATAATTTTGAGAGAAATAAGGTTTGCAACCTGATTCCTGCACCAACAAACCAGTCTGTCATTGGTACCAGATGGGTATTCAGAAACAAGTTGGATGAAAGTGGCAATGTAATCATAAACAAAGCAAGGTTAGTTGCTCAAGTTTAAAATCAAGAAGAAGGTATAGATTATGTAAAAACCTTTGCTCCAGTTGCCAGGTTGGAAGCAGTTAGAATCTTACTTTCATTTTCATCCTACAAGAACATGAAACTATTTCAAATGGATGTAAAGTTTGCTTTCTTGAATGGCTATTTACAAGAAGAAGTTTATGTTGCACAATCACCTGGTTTGAAAATGACAATTTTCTAGATCATGTTTACAAACTTGACAAAGCTCTTTATGGTTTGAAACAAGCTCCAAGGGCTTGGTATGAAAGACTGTCAAAGTTTCTACTTGAAAATGATTTCAAAAGAGGTATAGTAGACAAAACTCTTTTCATTAAGACTCATGAGAAAGATTTACATGTAGTCCAGATATATGTTGATGATATACTGTTTGGAGCTACTAATGATCAATTATGCAGAAAATTCTCAAGTCTTATGAGCAGGGAATTTGAGATGAGCATGATGGGAGAATTAAAATTCTTCCTAGGACTTCAAATTCATCAATTGAAGAAGGGTATCTTTCTGAATCAAAGCAAGTACACAAGAGACTTGCTAAATAAATACAGCATGGCTCAATGCAAGGAAGCCAAGACCCCAATGAGCTCTACACTATCCTTATACAAGGATGAATCTGGTAAGACTGTCAATGTAAAAGAGTATAGAGGCATGATTGGATCATTACTCTATCTGACAGCAAGCAGACCAGATATTATGTTTAGTGTATGCATGTGTGCTAGATTTCAAGCTGATCCAAAAGAATCACACTTAACTGATGTGAAGAGAATATTCAGATATCTAAATGGTACCAAAGACTTAGGGCTTTGGTATCCAAGACATTCTAACTTCTCTTTAAGTGGTTTTTCAGATGCTGACTTTGCAGGCTACAAGGTTGATAGAAAGAACTTCTGGAACCTGTCAATTCATTGGATCATCCTTGATTAGTTGGCATTCCAGGAAACAGAATTCAGTTGCTCTATCAACAGCTGAAGCTGAATATATAGCTGCAGGAGCATATGTTGCTCCCAAGTACTATGGATTTCTCAACAGCTAAGAGACCTTGGATTTGACTTCAGAGGCATACCTATTAAGTGTGACAACACTAGTGCAATTTCAATAACAAAGAATCCAGTACAACACTAAAGAACCAAGAACATTGGTGTCAGACACCACTTCATCAGAGATCATGCTGAGAAAGGTGATATTGTTCTTGAATTTGTTGCTACTAACATGAAAATTGCAAATATCTTCACCAATTCATTTGAAGATGAAAGGTTTTCAGCTCTAAGATTGGAATTGGTAATGCTAAATAAGACTGCATTGGTTTAGGGGGAGCATAAGGTAAGAAAGGTAAGTTGTTTGTGTGTACAAAGGTTTGAACTGAGTTTCAAAGCCTTGAAAATCAGTTCAAAGCTTTGGTTTTTACCTGTTGCAGTGTTACAATATTTCAAGACCTTGAAAGCCTTTTCAAATCCTTGAAAATGAATTGTTACACTAATAGTCAATAAACTTGGATCATTCCATACTGGGTGATATCTATGTATATATTTGCCTAATATAGTCCCTACCCTTTTCAAAAATTTTATTTAGCCAAAAATAGTATTAGTATATTCTATTTTTCAACGGCATAATAGTTTGAAATTTCCCTGATCTTGGCAAATCTTTTTAGAATCAGAGAGATACTAGTTTCCTTTTGAAACTCAAACTCTTTCAGTATTTATCCTATTCTCTTCTCCTTCATTCCGTATCGTTCCATCTCTCTCTTTTCTTCTCTTTAACCCTAATGAGCACTAGGATAGCCTCAGACAGAATGAGGATGGCTGGAGGTTCGAAACCTGTCTACGAGAAGAAGAGAAAAGCAGCAGTGGAAGAGGTTCAAGAAGTCAGTGGAGACTCTAGCTCCAGAACTCCCAGTGCAGAGGCAGTCCAAGATCCTCCTCCACCAAAGAAGAAGATCAAGAAGGCTACAACCTCCTCTTCATATAAGCAGAAGAAGCAGAAGGCCATTACAGTTAAGCAACCAGAAAAAGAGCCTACCAGTTCAAAGAAGGTGAAGAAGAAGGAAACTCAGGAAGAAAAAGGGAAAGGGAAGGTGACAGAAGCACAACCAGAAAGTCAATTGGAGAAGGCATTGCAGATCTATTCTCAAGTCTCAACAAATAACACAGCTCCTGATGAGACAAGGTTTGTCTCAAACATCTATAAAGGTCAGTGGTTAGATGGTTTTCCTTTAAGGTCTATTGGTTTCTGCAGTTTGGTTAATAAATATGTGTTGGAACATATGAAACTCAAGTGCATCTCTATGTTAAAGAAGAGTTCCTTGTGGTGTATGCTGAATCCTAGAGAAATAGCCTACCCCAGACTCACCAGACTCTTCTATCTGAACTTAACCCAAGTTAAGAGATCTGCACACTTGGTGATCAAATCCAAAGTTGCTGGAATAATAATTGAACTTGATCACTCTGAGTTTGTCCCTGTGTTAGGATGTCCAAAGAGGTATGACACTAGCAACCATCCACAAAATTCAACAACTTTGAAGCTAGCCAAAGAAGAATTCTTTCTTCTAAATATCTCAACCTCAGCCAAACAGTTAACACAATCTGTGTTGAATGTTGAAGCCAAAGTCCTTCACACTATACTGGTGAGATGTGTCTTTCCTAGAGAGCACTCAAGAGAGTTGGTGACTGAGAGAATGATGCACATAATGTACCTAGTATGCATGGCTATGAGATTGATCCCCCAAAACTAGTTCTTGAACACATGCTCTTCAGCCTAACCAGCAAGAAGATTCACCCTCTACCATATGCAAACCTCCTCACCATGTTCTTTGAGCATTTTGAGATCCCTTTTACTGGAGAAGAATCAGTCACATCTGGTTTTGGAGAACTCAATGAGAAAGCCTTTGAGAAAATTGGAGTTGTGAAAACCAAAGAGAAAGTTTGGAAACTTTACTCGAACTGACTGAAGCAGAACTAGGTGCAAAGAAATTTTCTAAGCCCAAGACCTTGACTCCCACTTCAAGTCAGACCTCTCAGCCTACAGACAATCAAAGTCTTGATGGTTTGGACCTGGAAATGGAGGATGTCAAAGCTACTGTTTTTGGACTAGAAAGTGATATGGGACAAGTCAAGTATATGGTGGAAAGTATCTTCAAAAGCATGACCTTGCCTGATGTTCCTGAGGATCCTGAAGGAACAAAGAAAGGAGAATCAGACAAGGATCTGCCTAGTGAGCATTCAGACCAGGAAGAAGCTACTCCAGTTTCAGATAAGGGAAAGCAGCCAGCAGTATAGGAAGAGGATGAAGCCAATAGCCCTGATTCAGATGACCTGCTGATCACTTTGAAGAAGAAGAAGAGATTTCCAAAAGCTACTGAAAAGGACAAGACTGAAGAGGCAACTGTTGCAGAAGGGATTGCAGATGAACAGGAAGAGCAGGACAAGACTGATGAAGAAGACAATGATAAAGAGGAAGAAGATCAGGATGAAGATGGAGATCAAACCCCTTAATCTTGCCTATTCTTTCTTCCACACTCTCTCTGCTTTAAGTTTTCTTTATGTTTTCAAAATTTTCCAGACACTTGATCCAACATCTTCTATCTTTTTGATGAAAGTCAAAAAGGGGGAGAAAATTCTAGGTTTCAGTTTCTAGCTCTTAGGATTATTTAGTTTTATTGCTGAACTATTTAGGTGTTTTTGTTGGTAATTGAATAAGTAGGACTTTTCGGAAATACTTTGTGAACTAATCAGTTTGTTTTGCAGAGACTAAGGATCAAAAAGAATTTGGTTTTATCTTTCATCAAGGGGGGAGATTGAAAGCTCAGGTTGTTCAAGACTTGAAATAGCTTTCAAGGCCTTGAAACAGCTTTCAAAGCCTTGAATCAGCTTCAGAGACTATTTTCAAGGCCTTGAAACTGGATTCAAAGCCTTGAAACTATTAAACCTGAAAGCATAATCTCAGGGGGAGTTTTTATGCGAACTCTCTGATTTGATTTACTTGCTCTCCTTCATATGTTTTATTATCGCTTTTAGATGATGAAAGACAAACTGCTAAACATGTTTTGAATTATACTATATGAAATACCCCGTTTTGTGAATATGGGTATTTATGATATTACTATAATTATTGAGTGGTAATATAATAATATTATAAGTAATGGGTGTTAATATGCTACTATTATATTTTATGATATTATTTGGTGTCAATATGACATTAGTATAAGTATTGGGAGCTAATCTTATTGGTAGGAAGTTAATTGTTATTACTAGTAACTACTTGGGGGTTATTATGTATTTTCTCAACTTTATAAAGAGTCTTTTATTTAACTCAGGGGGTGCTAGTGACTTTTATCCAAAACAGTGGGGGTGAAAGTGTCTTTAACTTTAAAAGTAGTCATCTTCTTTCTCAAACACTTCCATGGAAGGGAGACTCCATCTCCAACCCGAACACCACCATTACCACTCCGAATCTTCATCAAATTCGTTGATGTTTGTCCCAAATCACTCTCTATTCGATTTAAACTCATCAAGGCTCGATAATTTAGCATAAAGCAACCCAATTTTGCCAATTTTTTGTCCCGATTCAAAATCGGAATTTTCGAAGTGGGTCTCCTACCACTCGCCTTTATATCAGCTTAGCGAGGACGCGAATCATCACTTAGTCATTTAGTAATATCATACTTAATTTCTTAGAACTTCTTTTGGTATCATTAGATTCTTGTTGAATTGTACGCCTTTTTATCAGGCAAGGATTGGAGTTTTAATAAAGTTATGTCTGGATTCTCTGTTTTAAACTTCCTTGTATCCGGGTTTAATCTCGGGTACGGAGTGACATCCCCGGGCTTCCGGCTTGGTCGTTTTGGGGGTGTTATAGTTGGTATCAGAGCCAGGCTATCCAAAAAGGAATTAAAACCTATAGGGAAATTTAAAATGGACATAGGTAAAGAATTTAAAATTTGACAAGCCGTTGGGGATTCGGGTAGTCTTGAATAGGGTTATTATGTGTTTAAGTCTTTTGAAAATAGGCTTAGTAAGCGAGTATTCCCACCCACCATCTCCTGGGTAAGAACTTTGGACTACCCGATTAGCTAAGTATTTGGGTTTAAAGTTTTTCATTGGAGTTTGGGTTAGGTGTCTGTTGTTTGGGTAATCAAAAGTTGTGAATTGTTTTCGAAAGTCTCGTGGGATAAAAAATTGAAGTTTTGGGAGTATGTACTTATTTCATAAGGGCAAAAATTTTTGGTTTATGATACAAACTGTGGAGTAAGAGAGTATATGAAGTCGTTTCCTTTTTATAGATGGCTAGAACTAAGAGAACCACAAGGAAGAGTGTTATGTCTGTATGGTGAGGATAAGTTTAATGCGTTGGAGTTTACTCGATATCGGAATCCCGCTTTCTAAGCTTATTGTATGGTGAAGACTCTACATTTGGGGCCCATATTTAGGGAGATTATCGCCAAGTATAGCGATATTATGGCTAAGTTCAATAGGTTGAACTATGAAGACTACTTCAACCAAGGTGAATGGATGGTAAATGCCGACTTTAAGTGTAAATTGTTAATGGAGGGTCATGGGAAATGGCAAATGAGAATGGTGATCGATATAGATTCTAGTGAGTATGATGAGGTTGAGGAAGACCCTATCGAAGACATTGAGATCGACGATGACCCTAGAGAAGATATGGAGTCGGAAGCAAGTGTGAATAATTATGAGAAGTAGACATATTAGGCTTCTTTGATTTTCTTAGACATTAGTGCTTTTTGAAGTTCTAGGTTGGAATAAGACAATAAGGCCAATCAATGTTTTAAGGCTTCTTAGAATGATTTTTCATAAACCACTTTTGGGATTCAGATAATCAATGGTGATTAGCGTAGATTAAATATTGCTTTCATGATGAGGGATAATACTTATGTTTTGAGGATCCCCATCTTGAAATTTAATAAATTTGGAGTATGAATTGAAGAATTAAGGTTGTCTTATGTTTTGTCATCGTTGACTAGTGCATAGAAGGCATTCATAGTGTTAGAACGCGAGAGCGCTAAGTTTGTGGAGTTTCAATCTGTACACCAGATGGTATTTGGTGTAGTAGACATGTTTAAATGTTGAGTTATTATTCTATGAATTTTCATCAGGTAGTAATCATGTACAGGAACACGTCATAAAAATTTCAATCCGAATTACCTTCTGGAGACTTAGATACGATTTTTCAAAGTTCGTTGTTCAAGTAGGAGAATTGCATAGTGACCATCTGTAGTACTTTTTACCAATCTTTCAGATCTTGGATGAATCTCAAAATTTTTATGGTTGTAATTACACACATAGGGCTATATCTAGGTGATAGCCTATTTTGAGGAAGTTTAAAGTCAGTTTATGAAATGGTAAAGTTGAAGTTTCTGTTCTAATGGCTTATTACAGCAGCTATGCTATTCTTTGCGTAACTTAAATTCTATAAACTATTTTGATTTGACTCTTCTTGATTATGAAATTAGACTCAGAGAGGTTGTTTCACACCAAGTTTCATAAATTTTCTTACCCATTTGATCACTTTTCTAATTTTCAAGGAAACATGAGAAATAAGATGTGTTCAATCTATGTGAAAATTTCATGTGAAATTGATTGTATGATGATTAATGTGTTATATTTCATGCATAATTGATATTAGATGCCATGTATTTATGTTTACTTGAACTCTATGATACTTTATGAATGATACAATAGGCTATAGTGTAGGACATTAGACCACACATACAACGCTAGAAATAGTTGTTACAAAGAGGGTTAAAATTTCTTCCCTATTAGAACCCGACGAATGAGGATTCAAAATAATTTTGGTAGTTACGAAAATACCATGCAATCAAAGTTTGTATGAGCGGGAAAAGAGGACAAGCGACCTCATATCGAGGAATTAAGAAGTGTCGCGGATTGTGTTGGTTACGAGTTTTATAATAATGTAGGAGGGACAAGATGTATTTATATTATGTTCATGATAAAATTCTTTGGTGACTTGATTTCAATTTGGTGGTTTTAGATACCCCTTATCTAGTTGTCGATGTTTAGACTTTTGGGTGTTTATACGGAACCATATTGCGGTTTAGTTGGCTACTTTGGAGATTTCAGTATATTAAATTATAATAGAGATTGTTTGAGAGTTTTAAAGTGTTGGGAGATACTAAAATATTGACTTTATATTTGGAGCTCTATCGATCGCTAAAATACACGAGGAGTATAATTTTCTTTCATTGATGACAGTTTGCCACAACCATCTCATTAGAGTCTTGTTTTCCGGGGTATAATTTTGAGCATTTTTATCATTTATGATTGACTTAGAGTTGGGCCTCAGGGTTTCATTTTTGAACAAGTTTTGGGATCTTGATACGTTGCTTAAAAGTCTGATCTCCAGCATTGTGCTGTCTCTTATAAATTTCGCCGAGTTTTGGGAATTCTGGGTAAATTGTTAGATGGAAGTTGCTAAGTGTGTAATTGTTTGAAAGTCGGCCTTAGAATACCCCTATGGTAGCATAATATTTATGTTTGATGTCTAATATGAGTATCCTTTAACTCTGGTCGACATGGCCGTCAACCTAGTGAATCCAACAACAGAGAATTTTCAGGTAAGCCACCCGACAAGAACACCTTTCTTTGAGGGTATGTCAAGTTGGGAATTTATCGGAGAAGTCTTGGATAGGTGTGAGCATCAAGTTTTCACTTTTGTTGGAAGATGGGTATATATCAATGTATTCGTTCAGAGGCATTGCATTGTGGACTCGTTAATTGATGAGAATTCTTGGATTTTGAGCATGAGACAGTTTAGTGATTTGGTTGATGAGGGAATATGGTACCTTCCTAATCAAAAGTATTTACATCAAGGTCAATGGATGATAACGCCGCACTTCATGAAGTGTACATTGTTGATGGCTCACAAGCCTTGAGAAGAACATATGGAGGACCCATTAGAAGTGATAGACTAAAGAGTTAGCATTGACGATAGTGGTTTCCCACCCACCCTCGCCTAGAAAACGTTTTAAGAATCGTGTATTTGATTTTCCTCGAACATTATAATTTATTTTGGAGCCTACTTCGAAGTTGAAGGGATAATGAGATTTGAGATTCTAGTTGGAATATTCCATCAAATATTATTGGAGTTTCTCTTTTTGGTTGGAGCATTATTACCTAGTCTTGATGGATCACATTGCTTCACTAATGCTTTTAGTTGTCCTTACCTTGACTCGTATATACTTTGTGGAGATTATATTCTACTTGTTTCTCTCCGTTCTCGTCTATAAATGACCATAGAATAAGGGAAAAAGGGGGACCACTCATGTGAATCCTTTACTAAGTTTGGTCTGTTATCTTTTGACTTTCTAACCTACCAAATGTGGTGTTTTGAATAACTAGAATGATGACTTTTGAGTTGGATGTTTGTTTTTGCAGCATTGCTACTTAGCTATTACTTAAGGAACGAGACGTTTCTTTGTTCGTGGTTTACCCTTGGGGTTACGTAAGTTGTTAAGTCATATCATATTGTTTTTTGTATAAGCATAATATAGTTCATCCATGTGTTATTTTTAATCTGATTGAGAGCTCCGATATTCAACCTTAGCCGATTGGCGGACCTTGTTTCTCGTGATAAACTGTTTATGATGTTGTAACGCTTATCATTGGAGTTATTGATTTAAATTTTAGAAGCTTTCTACTACTTTGGTGCTAGCAATGAGATAAATTTTTAGTGAAGTTTAACTTATTTTAGTATGGTCTCACGCTGAAGTAGTTAGCTTATAACGTTGTTTGGCGTATATGATTGAAGTATTGTCACTGAAACTACTATTCGGGATAATGGAATGGTTATTAACCTCTAAAAGATTTGTCGAGTTTTATGCTTATATTGAATTCCTTGGAGTTACATAAATCGTTGGTGTACCGGGATAATGGGTCCGCTCAGTTGTTGTAATCTTCTCGGGCGATGTACTTGGAGCTTTGTTAATAGAAATATGTTTTTAAGGATTTATCACCAAAGGTGAATTCGAAAACTAGCTTGAGAGTCTCGTTATTGTTGAACCTATTTGAATATGAATAAGTTGTTTGGAGTATGTGCCTCAATATCCTATTCTGTTGGTTACACATGGTTTAATTATTTTACTTCCTTAATTTGGAGGCAAGAGTTTTATCACTGATGTCATAGAAAAGCAAAGGAAAAATGGAACCATGCCGCTTTATAGTCTTGTACACTATTTCTTCGATTTTCCGTCTTATTAGATGTGACGTTTTGTACCATTCGAATGACAGTCCTGACCATGGGAAGTTAGTTTTGTAGTTTTGGAGTTTCAGCTATCGTTAGGGGAACGACATTTTTGCTTATTTATCAATCGTCTTTGGAGTTATATGATTCATTTTGAAGCGTTTTCATTTTTGAGGGAATCGTAATCTAGAATATTTGATTTGGTTTATGCTTAGGTTCACTAAGAGTACTTACTTTCACAATTGGGAGATTTATGAACTTACTCTCTGTGAAGTGCCGCTTATGAGACAATAACAATACTTATTTGGGTTGGTGACTGAAGCAATAAGGGTATTTTCTTTGACACTGATTGAGTTGTGGGCGTGATCACCCTAGTCATGTTATAATCTAAATCTTAATGTAATTGAGGCACTAAGTCATTGGATGTGTATGATTAGAGCCTTGTCACCAAAATCATTGTTAAGTCATGGGATGCTGTTCACAGTCGAGCTAATCTGAGAGTTTTATGCTTTTATTGGGCTGCTAGAGGTTCTACCTCTTGTTGAGTGGTTGTAAGAGTGTGAACTTATTTTATTTTGACGTTGTTGTCTTATACTTGGAGTGCTTGAACGAATAAAATCGTGTTATAATCTTAACTTGGATCATTGTCTTTGCTATTTTGAACTAAGAGGTGACTCCTATATGGAGAAGACTAATATCTTTGTGAGACCTACTATGGGAATGTAAGCCCAAGAACAACATTCTCCTTGGAAGATTGGTTATAAATGGCCAATGATGATCAAATTTGAGTTGTATGATATATGTGATATTAGTGCATCTTTGTAATGCTGCATGATAAGATAGGAAATGATCAATAGGCGATAGTTGTGATCCCTACCCCATAGCCTTACCACATGATCAGATGATCACGTCTGACTATGTCTTGAAGAGAAAGGTCAACATTTCGGGGAATACATTGTCCCATGTATAGCAACTTAGGAAGTGTGTTTTATACCATTTCATGTATTGGATCTCGAACCAGAAGTTTTGACCATGTTAAGATTCTAGATATCATGACAAATGGCACGTGTACCAAGAGTGTTAGGATTGTAAAGGGCTTATGGAAAAAATACCTCACAAGGGAGGCAACATGTGAAGCAGTGGATGGTACGAGGAAGAAGTATCCTCACCTTTTCGACGAGATATTTTGAGTTCCGAGGACGTCACTTCTTAAAGGGGGGAAGGATGTAATCATTCGGTTTTGAAGCATTGGTTTTGAAGCACATCATCCTAGTACATCCTTATAGAATTTTGTTCATCGTGCATAGCCTTAAGTTTGCACTTAGTTATTATATTCTAAAGTGGAGACCCATACCTTAGTGGGTGTTGAGAGGTTGGTTTAAGCTTCGAGGACGAAGCTCTCTTTAAGGGGGGAAGGATGAAATACCCCGTTTTGTGAATATGGGTATTTATGATATTACTATAATTATTGAGTGGTAATATAATAATATTATAAGTATTGGGTGTTAATATGCTACTATTATATTTTATGATATTATTTGGTGTCAATATGACATTAGTATAAGTATTGGGAGCTAATCTTATTGGTAGGAAGTTAATTGTTATTACTAGTAACTACTTGGGGGTTATTATGTATTTTCTCAACTTTATAAAGAGTCTTTTATTTAACTCAGGGGGTGCTAGTGAATTTTATCCAAAACAGTGGGGGTGAAAGTGTCTTTAAAATTTAAAAGTAGTCATCTTCTTCCTCAAACACTTCCATGGAAGGGAGACTCCATCTCCAACCCGAACACCACCATTACCACTCCGAATCTTCACCAAATTCGTTGATGTTTGTCCCAAATCACTCTATATTCGATTTAAACTCATCAAGGCTCGATAATTTAGTATAAAGCAACCTGATTTCGCCAATTTTCGGTCCCGATTCAAAATCCAATTTTTTGAAGTGGGTCTCCTACCACTCGCCGGATTTATCATCTCTCTAATCTATTTAAACACCTCAAACCCATAGAGAATTCACACAACTCAAGCTCTCAATCTCTCTCTCTCTCTCTCTCTCTCTCTCTCTCACTCTCTCGTTCGGAATTGCAAGCGAACCCAACCGGAGCTGAGCCGCTGCCCCGTCGCCGCCGTTCTGCCGCCGTCCGCCATCGGCGACCTTACCACCGTCGTCCGCCCCATCCCCGACGCCACCGTCGGCCTCCACCATTCCTTCCCGTCGGCGTCTTTCTCCTTTTGTTCAGGTATGAAAAACAAACCCGTTTGGTTCTCTCTCTTGTTTTTGTTTGTTCTTTTAGTTTTTACTATCATGGAAAGTTAGGTTAACTGTTAGGATGTGGGAAGGAAGGAAGATAAGGGCTGTTGGCTCAGTGGCTGAATGCTATCATTTAAGGCTTGGTGGGTATGTGGAGGCTAGGTTCTATGTTCGAATCTCACGAGAGACATTTCTTTTTATACAAGTCTAAAATCATTTTTTTTAACTCACATTTACTCAAAAATAAAAGTGTAGAATAAGGATGATAAAAGTATATTTTTCTTACTTATTTTTTTAATTTATAACAAATTAGAATAAGGTATTTTCCTCAAATAAATTTCTTATTTCTTTTAAATGAAATTTTGTTAGTTTATAACTTATATTCTTTACTAAGGCTTGTTTGGATTGGGAGAAACTACTATTAGAATTATAATTGTTTTGGGGGTAAAATAGTACGCTTCTCTACCCTAAACAATAAAAGCAATAGTTTAGTTAATCTTATAAGTTATATTTAAACCTATAGCTATGTTTTACAATAATAAACGTTGACTCTATAAAGTGTATTTTTCTATAAAAGAGGTTGTTCGCCTTAGTAAAGGTTGGGGAGAGTTAGTACGGGATTTATTTCATTTACCTATAGGACTTCGTGCGCAATGTGTTGATTAGGATACTATTAAATTTGTAGGCGACAATTTCGTTGACGAAGGATACGTCGAGTATTACTAGAAAGTGAATTGCTTTGGCTTGAGATTCAAGGTAAGTAAACATGCCAGGCCTAGCGCCCATTCCTCTTTTCTTGTCAAATGTTTTCATTCATACTTGTCTCAAAATGATTTTATGCAAAATGAGTGCTGCTTGAATACTTGTTTCAAATTGTTGAAATGTTCTCTGAAAATATCACTGCAATCTAATAATTGTTGATAACGTAAAGTGGAAGAGTTGTACGGGGATGATTATTGTTGTATGGTTACTATTGGCATTGGGCGTATTGACTTCGGTCTCTCGTCCAATTTATTTTATTTAATCCGATTGCAAGTCCCCGGATTGCTCCTTGTACTCACTCTTCTGGCCGCAAGAAGTCTTTAAGGGGGTGTCGACACTTAAGGTCTTGGATGCTTGCGAAGTGGTTGGTTTTCCCCGTATCAACAAATTAAAAAATTGGTTTTGGATTGGATGTTGTTAATGGAAAATGGAATATCATGAGTTTTGGAATCCCATTATTTTAATAATGGATGTGATTTGGAAAATATAAATGAACTTGGAATCTCTCATCTTATTTCTTTTATAAAAGGGTCAAAGCTTTTATTTTCACTTTGTTTTAGCAAAACTACTACAAAATGGTTTTCAAATTACTTCATAATCTGTTTACATGCTTGGGTGTTACTTACTCAGTATTTCCGCTGACTTTGGAAACTGTGGTGTTCTCTTTTGTTTTCTGCACCACAGGTATACATGATGGGAGCACAGCTTAGCGGGGACGCGAATCATCACTTAGTCATTTAGTAATATCACACTTAATTTCTTAGAACTTCTGTTGGTATCATTAGATTCTGGTTGAATTGTACGCCTTTGTATCAGACAAGGATTGGGGTTTTAATAAAGTTATGTTTGGATTCTCTGTTTTAAACTTCCTTGTATCCGGGTTTAATCTCGGGTACGGAGTGACATCCCCGGGCTTCCGGCTTGGTCGTTTTGGGGGTGTTACACTATATCAACTGTTTGACCATGATAATCCAGGAAATATTGTTTTTAAGTTTTGCAGGATTGTTTCCAAAACTGGATTGCTGCAGATTTGGAAACACTTGAATACTTTGATATTGTGATCAATCAGACATGTTTGACAGCTTCTCATGATGGTTAAATGACGGGTTAAAAAAATATCTCTGAAGATTATGATCATTCAACCGTTGGAGAAGATCTCAAAGTAGTCAAACTCTGTTGCATACAAAGTAGGAAGGTCATTGCTGAAAATCTGGAGAGATTTGCTGAGCTGTTTGAAGTATTTAAAGAGCTCAAATTCGAAGCAACAAGAAAACAATTCTCAACGGGCAAATACAGAGAAAGAATTCTGGATTGACAAGCATCAAATAAGTTCTTCATCTATTCCAATCCATTCACAGAAGTTAACTGCATTTCAATGCAGTTTTCTACTCTTAAGTGATCTTCTGTATAAAGCTATATTGGTAGATCATTTCTGTATTATTTCTACATTCATTCTCAAGGATTGTTCAAAGTCTACAATAGAGAATTCTTAGTTAATCAGTTAGCTAGAGAAGGTACTAGACAGGTTAGGAAAAACTACAAGCTGTAACAGAGTAAGGGAACTCTCTGTGCTTGAGTTCTAGGGCTTATCTTTTGATTAATAAGAATTGAGTTGAAAATCTTGCAGGGATCTAATCCCAGAGGTAGAGACGTAGGTCCAAGTGGACTGAACTCTATAAATCACTTGTCTTGTGCATTTTCATTTCATTTTCTTTCAAAGCTTTTGCAGCATACAAAAACTGCTTATTTTCGAGGGTTTGAACTTGTTTTCAAGGCCTTGAAAAAGACATACTTGTTCTATACTCTCTTCATATCTTCAAAGGCTTGAACCTATGTTCAAGGCCTTGAAATTCATTTTATGCACAAGTTTTTGTACTTGTTAGCAAGTTATGAAAAAGTTGGCATACTCTATTCAACCCCCCTCTAGAGTATCTTAGTTGCTTATACATCTAGATGCAAAAAGTTTTTGTACTTTTTGCTTAGTTGCAAAAAGTTGACATACTCACACTTTCAGGTGTTATGAAAGTGCCAACTCCAAAAGGTAATGCTGGTTATTGTAGATGATTTCTCTAGATTCACTTCGGTTATGTTTCTCAGAGAAAAGTCTGAAGCTCTATCTGAATTTTCAAAGCTTTGTAAAGAGCTGCCGACTTCTAAAAACCTGCCTATTTATTCAATAAGGTCTGATCATGGAAGAGAATTTGATCAACTAGAGTTTGATTTATTCTGTGCCAAGTATGGTATTTCTCACAACTTTTCTGCTCCTAAAACTCCTTAACAAAATGGTGCAGTTGAAAGGAAAAACAGGACTCTTTAGGACATTTCTAGGACAATGCTTTTGGAAAACAAGTTGCCAAAGTCTTTTTCGGCAGAGGCTGTCAACACTGCAAACTATATTTTGAACAGGTGCCTGATTAGGCTATTTTGAAGAAGAATCGTTATGAACTTTTCAAAAGGGAGGAAGTCAAATATTTCTTATTTCAAACCTTATGGATGTAGTTGTTTTTTTCACAACAATGGTAAGAATAATCTTGGAAATTTGATGCCAGAAGTGATGAAGGTATTTTTCTTGGCTATTCTTTGACTAACAAAGCTTTCAGAGTTTAGAATAAGAGAACCAAGCTTGTAAAGGAAAGTAAATGTTATATTTGATGAAAGCAATGATTGTTCTTTGAGTGAAGGTTTTGCGGACTTATATTTAAACAAGCATGAGACAGAGGATAAAGCAGATCCAGAGAATGGTTCTAAGACTAACATGCAGGAAAACAGAAGAGATTTTCAAAGCCTTGAAAATGGTTCTCAAAGCCTTGAAAAAGAACCACAAGAAACTCAAAGTGGTCAAGCCACTACATCAAGATCTCAAGTCCTTGAAAATATTCCCAGAGAACTAGAACCCTGAAAACCAAGAAAGAAGTTCAAATATCTGTCATCACATCCAGCAGAAAATATCCTTTCTGATCCATCCACCGGTACACAAACAAGATCTAAGTTAAAGAACTTGTGTACTTTTAATGCTTTTGTGTCTTCTGTAGAACCTACGAATGTGAAAGAACCACTACAAGAATCAGACTAGATTACTGCTATGGAAAGTGAGCTAAATGATTTTGAGAGGATCAAAGTCTGGAACCTGGTTCCTCCTCCCTGATTTCAGTCTGTAATTAGAACAAAATGGGTGTTTAGAAACAAGCTGGATGATAATGGTAAGGATATCAGAAACAAATCAAGACTAGTATCTCAAGGCTACAACTAGGAAGAAGGTATAGATTATGAGGAGACTTTTTTCTCCTGTGTCCAGGTTAGAAGCAGTCAAAATTCTACTCGCATTTGCATCACATAAGAACATCAAACCTTTTCAAATGGATGGTAAATGTGCATTTCTAAATGGTTATTTGCAAGAAGAATTTTATGTTTCTCAACCTCCTGGATTTGAAATAATGAGTTTCCCAACTATGTTTATAAGCTTGACAAAGCTCTTTATGGCCTCAAACAGGCTCCAAGGGCTTGGTATGAAAGATTGTCAAAATTTCTTATTTGAAAATGGTTTCAAGAGAGGCTTAGTTAAAAAAACTCTTTTAATAAAGACTCACGAGATAGACGTTTTAGTAGTTCAGATATATGTTGATGACATTTTGTTACTAATGATTCTCTTTCCAAAGATTTCTCAAGTCATTTGAGATGAGCTTGATGGGAGAGTTAAATTTCTTTCTTGGAATTTATGTACATCAAATGAATAAAGAAATTTTTCTACACCAGAATAAGTACACGAAGGATTTGCTGATCAGCTATAATATGTCTCAATCCAAGGCTGCTAAAACTCCCATGAGTTGTACACTATCCTTAGGCAAGGATCAAAATGGTAAGAGTGTGAACCAGATAGAATTCAGAGGCATGATTTTTCCGCAGCTCCATCTTATTGCAAAGCAGACAAGATATTATATTTAGTGTTTGTATGTGTGCTAGATTCCAAGATGATCCTAAAGAGTCTCACTTAGTTGCTGTCAAAATACTATTCAGATATCTCAGTGGTACCAATGACTTAGGGATTTGGTATCCAAAATAGTCTAACTTATCTTTGTGTGGCCATTCAGATGTTGATTTTGCAGGATATAAAGTAGACAGAAAAACCACATCATGGTGTTGGAAATTCCTTGGATCATCTCTGATAAGCTGGCATTCTAAAAAGAAAAATTCAGTGGCCTAATCAACAACGAAAGCTGAGTACATAGCAGCTGGAGCTTGTTTCTCACAAAAGTTGTGGATAGCTCAACATATGAGAGACCTGGGTTATGATATCCCAATCAAATGTGACAACACTAGTGCTATCTCAGTTACAAAGAATCCAGTACAACATTCAAGGAAAAAGCACATTGATCTCAGACATCACTTCATTAGAGATCATGTAGAGAAAGGTGATGTATCTTTGTCATATGTGTCTACTAATATGCAGTTTGCAGATATCTTCACTAAGCCATTGCCAGAGGATAGATTCACAGCAATGAGGTTAGAACTTGGCATGTTGAACAAGGAAGCATTGGTTTAGGGGAGCATCATATAAGTCTTATGTGTTTCAATGTTTAGGAAAGTTTTTCAAAGCCTTTAAAAGCTTTTCAAAACCTTTAATTTATTTGTGTGCAGTATCACAGTTTTTCAAGGCCTTGAAATTCTTTGCAAAGCTTTGAATATAATTCTGTATACTATATGTTTCAATTAATGGATCACTAATGCTGGGTGTTATCTCTGTAGATAATGTTGTATAATTACATATTATATTCTTAATAATAAATATTTTTGTTATTTATAATTTTGTGTATTAGTTAATATTAAAATAACTATGTACTTTGGGTTAGTTACTTTGTCATAGGCAGTAATGTTCTCCTTTTATGACCGTTAGAAAAACGGTTGGTTTGGTGATGGTTGGTGAAAACCATTTGCCAACTGTTGATTTGTTTCCTTTTCAATATTCTGTTTGTACATAGGGGGTGTGTCCCTCCAGTGGTGTCCTTTCGGATGAAACAGAGGGTGTCAAAGCACCATTTTGTTGTCTATATATTGGGGCAATTAACTTCCAGAGACCAACGAGTCAGACTTCAACATATTTATCAAATTCTCTATCTTTTCTATCGTACTTTCTCGTGCTTTTTACATTCAGGTTGGGTTCTAATTTAGGAGAAGATAAGAAGTGCAATTTTGTTCTTCTCCATTGTGGTAGGCATTGTATCGGGAGATAGCATTTCCGGGCAGCCTATTTTGCACCGACTAGTGGGGAAATCACTATCTTTAAGAGAGGTCCTAGACCGCCTTAGCCTACACTTAAAATATCCATCTTCTTCTCTTCACCAAAATTCTGAATTTCTTAACTTTAACAAGAGTCTCCACAACAATTTCAAGATAGTGAAATTCTTCTCCAATGGAGTCTGCAATTGTGAAGTCACAAATTCAGAATTTGGAGCAATTGGAAGCTTTCAACGTGATGAATTCAAGAGATGGAGCACCAAATTGAACTACCAAATCATGCTTGCAAATGTGGCATATGTCATGCACACTCCATATCCTCAAGGCGAGAGTTCAGATGCACCACTCACAGCGGAGCAACAAAAATGGATGGAGGACGATCACTTATGCTGGTTCATCATTCTCAATTCTATGAAGAGCTCATTGTTCAACATCTATCATTCCTACAACACCGCTTGTGAACTTTGGTATGCAAATTAAATGAGGTACGTAAACAGTTTTGATAGTCGTAAGCATATTTATCATATTGTTAAACATGACGAGATTGTTTCCATGGTGACCGAAATTCACATGGTCGACGTGGAAGAAGGCTGGTGGATTGACCCGGGAGCAACTTGCCATGTCACTCCATACAAGAGTCTTCCACATGTGCTATTGTAGGGAAATGAACTATCCAAATCCCTCTTACTTCCGGAAAAGTTCTTACTTTGAAGGATGTGTTTCATATTCGGGGAATTAAAAAGAGCCTTTATTTCCGTTAAGAAACTTGATGATCATGGGTTTAAGGTAATATTTGATTCTCAAAAAGTGATGATTTCTAAGAATGGATCTTTTGTTGGGAATGGCTATGCGAAGGATGATATATATGTGCTAAGCATGAATGAAGATGCTATTTCTACTTACATTGTTGATGATATTTCTTATGTTTGGCATTTTAGATTAGGACACATTGGTAGTAATAATATGCATCACGTGATTTCACATATGTTCCTAGTTCTAGTTCAATTTTGACCAGGGGCGGAGCCATGTAGGGGCACGGGGGGGGGGGGGGGGGGGGCACCCAACATTTTACGAAAACACTAGATAGTCCCTAATATGTAACAAAAAATTAACGGTGCTTCTATACAAATAGAATAGTGCCCCCCTTAATTTCAAATTTCTTCTCTAGCTGCGCGGCTTAAGGGCTTTGTGGTCGATGGTTCGAGTCCCCCTACGCGCATTTTGCGCAATTTTTTTGCCACAAAAATTAGAAGTCAAAAAATAAAACGTCCTCAATGATACTCGAACCCCCGTGGCCAAGTTTAGTAAGGAAGTTCTTTACCAACTGAGGCAGAAAGCCTTGTTGTCTTTGGTGAAATTTAATGTTTATTTAACCTATAAGTAACGGTACAAATAGAAGCCGAATTGTGCCCCCCACCCTTTGATGAAATCCTGGCTCCGCCACTGAATTTAACTACACACACTTGTGAATGTTGTGCACAAGCAAAAATCACAAAACTTCCTTTCAAGTCCGTTTCTAGAACTACATCATTGTTCGAACTGACTCACACCGATTTATGCGACAACAAGGATTTTCTTACTAGAGGTGGAAAGCGTTATTTTATTACTTTTATTGATGATTTTTCCAAGTTTACGTATGTTTATTTGTTAAAAACAAAAGATGAGGATTTTGAGAAATTTAAGATCTTCAAGGAGGAAACTGAAAATTTGATGGTTAAGAAAATTAAGAGAGTAAGGTCAGATAGAGGCGGAGAATATTTGTTGAATGAGTTTATTTCTTTTTGTGAGGAACATGGAATTTTTAGAGAACTATCTGCACCTAATTCTCCTCCACAAAATGGTGTAGCCGAAAGGAAAAATAGGTCTTTACTTGAAATGATAAGTGCTACGCTTTTGCATTCTCACATGCCTATGAGTTTTTGGGGTGAAGCTTTACAGACCGCATGCTATATTTCTAATAGAATTTTCTGTAAGAACCAAGATAAAACCCCATATGAGTTCTTCATTATAGAAAACCAAATATTGGTTATTTAAGAGTTTGGGGCTGCATTGCATATGTTTTAGATGCCACTAAAAAGAGGCCTAAACTTGGTTCTAAAGCGACTACGTGTATTTTTATTGGTTATCCCATGCATAGTAAAGCATATAGATTTCTTAGTCTTCGCACTAATAGTGTTTTCGAGTCTGTCCATGCTATTTATTTGAGCATTTAACAATCAAGGATGCCGATAAGCTTGAAATGGAGAGGGATATGTCTACAAAATTAGAAAATGATTCTAATTTCCATGAAGAGAGTTCTAATGAACATATCAAGGAACTTGGAGAAAGTTCAAAAGGTGAAAGTTCCAAGAATTTGGAACAAGACTATAATGAGATACTTATTCCTACACCCGAATTGAGGAGGAGTAAAAGAAGGAGAAACGAAAAAGATTTCGGACCCGATATGTTCACATACACAATTGAGGAGAATCCCAAAACTTTTCGAGAAGCTATGTCTTTAACCGATGCAGGTTTTTGGAAAAAGGCGATGGACGACGAGATGAAATCAATACTCGACAACAATACATGGACCTTGGCGGATCTTCCACCAAACACTAAGCCTATTGGATCTAAGTGGATCCTAAAGAAGAAGTTGAAGGTTGTTGGGAGCATCGACAAATACAAAGCGAGGTTAGTGGCTAAGGGATATAGCCAAAAAGAAGGTATCGATTACGTTGAAAATTTTTCTCCAGTTACCAAATTTGCTTCTGTTCAGATCATGTTTGCTGTTGCTTCCATGTTTAATTTAGTTGTTCATCAAAATGGATGTTAAAACAGCTTTTTAAATGGAATTTTAGATGAGGAAATTTATATTAATCAACCCGAAGGTTATGTTGTTAAAGGTGAAGAGGACAAAGTTTGTAAATTGAACAAATCTTTGTATGGTCTTAAACAAGTCCCTCGACAACGGTATAAGAAGTTTACGAAGTAAATTAGACGTTTTGGTTATAAGAGTAGTAAAGTAGAAGATTGTGTTTTCTTTAAATGCACGCCTAGTTATAAAGTTTTACTTACTGTTTATGTTGATGATTTGTTGATTTTTGGTACTAACATTGATTGTGTTAATGAAACAAAAAGTTTGCTTACTCAAATTTTTGACATGAAATATTTGGGACCGGTTGATGTAATTTTGGGTGTTAAAGTGATTAGAAAAGATGGTTGATTTATTTTGTCACAATCACATTACATTGAGAAAATTTTGAGAAGGTTCAATTATTTTGATTGTAAACCTAGTCGAACACCTTTTCATCCTTCTACTAAACTTGTTCCTAATAATGGAAAACCCGTTGAGCAAGAATTGTATGATAAGATTATTCGTAGTTTGATTTATGACATGAATCATACTAGAACCGATATTGCATGTGCGGTCGGTATTTTGAGTAGATTCACTAGTAATCCTAGTCATGAACATTGGAATAAATTGGTAGAGTTATGAGATACTTGAAGCATACATTGAACTATGGTTTGCATTATAAATGTTCTAGTTTGGTATTAGAATGCTATAGTGATGCAAATTGGGCTTCCTAGGAGGTATTCCAAATCTACTAGTGGTTGGTTATTTACTTTAGGTGGTGCTATCATTGCTTGGCATTGTAAAAGACAATCTTGCATTGCATTATCTTTTATGAAATCTAAGTTTATTGCAATGTCACTTGCTAGTAAAGATATTTTGTGGATTAAGCGTTTTTTGAGATGTGTTCCTTTTATGGATGTGCCAAGAGGGCCTATCAAAATGTATTGTGATAATCAAGCGGCTATTACAAATTGAAAGAACAAGAGAATAATGAATAATAGCAAGCATATTGATATGCTTTACAACCATATTCGTCGTATGGTGAAGAAAGGTAAAGTATCAATTGAAGACTTACCCACGGAACAAATGTGGGTGGATCCCCTCACAAAACCCTTATCGGGCGAGAGGATTAAGAACATCATGGGAAATATGGGATTATTACCGACTACTAGAGGTGTCTAATCAAAACCTACCTCATCATGATGATGTCGGTCATTACAGAAAATCACATGCATCGAAGTTCAAGGGCAATTATGTTAAAAGACTACCCAATGAATGATAGTGTGAGAATACATTCCCAGTGCATTATCTTATTTGAGGAATAGTTGGGGTGAGTAATCTTCTTACTAGGAAATGCATCACTATTCCTTCAAAATCCCATATCTGATCAATGCACTGACCATCCACAACGTGTTAAAAAAGGTTGAACTTCGGCCTTAACAAACTCATAGCATTATATATGTGGGGCGCTAAAATGGTTGTGGACGCTCTTGATGAAGTTTGCCTTTGCAAGAAAGGGAGTTAGTGGCCGCTTCTTAGGGGTTAACGGTAATACCCCTAGAGTACTTTGCTAAGACCGATTCAGCGCAAGGCCCATAACGCGCTGCATCTTTAAGAATTAGAACCCGGTACTAACGTGAACAATTCTCTCGAGATTATAAGTTATTGTTCAAGCCACAGTTCAAGGCCCAATCCACCATTGGTGAAACGTTGTACCAACCATAATATTATTATTTTTCATATTTATTATTAATAATAAGTGGGGGATTGTTGTATATTTATATATTATATTCTTAATGATAAATATTTTTTTATTTATAATTTTGTGTAGTAGTTAATATTATAATAATTATGTACATTGGGTTAGTTACTTTTTCATAGGCAGTAATGTTCTCCTTTTATGACCGTTAGAAAAACGGTTGGTTTGGTGATGGTTGGTGAAACCATTTGCCAATTGTTGAATTTGTTACCTTTTCAATATTCTGTTTGTACAAAGGGGGTGTGTCCCTCCAGTGGTGTCCCTTCGGCTGAAACAGAGGGTGTCAAAGCACCATTTTATTGTCTATATATTGGGGCAATTAACTTCCAGAGACCAACGAGTCAGACTTCAACATATTTATCAAATTCTCTATCTTTTCTATCGTACTTTCTCGTGCTTTTTACATTCGGGTTGGGTTCTAATTTAGGAGAAGACAAGAAGTGAAATTTTGTTCTTTTCCATTGTTGCAGGCATCGGGAGATAGCATTTCCGGGCAGCCCATTTTGCACCGACAAGTAGGGGAAATCACTATCTTGAAGAGAGGTCCTAGACCGCCTTAGCCTACACTTAAATCTCCATCTGCTTCTCTTCACCAAAATTCTGAATTTCTTCACTTTATCAAGAGTTTCCACAATAGATAATTGCCTGTCATTATTTTTAACTGTTAAATCAAATATCTTTCAAATTTGTATCAAATTATTTACTTCCAAAAGGAGTTTGAATTTCAATCAAACTTTCCTTACTCAAATATTCCGTTTCCTTTTCAAACTCAAACTCTTCAGTATTTATCATTTTTTTCTCTCTTTCTCGTCTATCTTTCATGCCTCTCTCTTTTTAAACCCTAACCCTAATGGACTCCTGGAGATCCTCTCAAAGAATCAAGATGGCTGGTGGAAGTTCAAAGAAGAGTACATGACAGGAAATAAAATATGGAGAAGAAGAGGTGCAAACTATCAGTGGTAGTTTCAGTTCAAGAACTGTTAATGCCTCTCAGCAACCCTTTCCTCCTCCTCCGAAGAAGAAAATCAAGAAGGACAAGGATGATCAGACTGCTTCAAGCATGAAGAAATCTGATGCAGTTGCTGTTGTGGGAAACAGAAAGGTATCCAGATTGGGAGTTCAAAGGAAGTGAAGAAGGTAAAGACTCCTCCGAAATCAGACAAGGGAAAGCTGATACAGTCTTCTGAAAAAAGACAAAGGAAAGGAGATTCAGATTTCAGAAAAGGTCAAAGGAAAGGAAATTTTGGCTTTACTCTAAAGAGAAAACAACTTCTGGTAAGAGATTTATCTCCTCTAAGTCATTTATCAGTCATGCTGCAAAGGGTATTTGGTTAGATAGTTTTTCTTCTTCTCCTATTGGTTACTATAGTATGATAAGTATCACAATTTGTATTCTATGGATTTGGAGTACATTAGGAGATTGAAACAGAGTTCTCTTTGGAAAATCGTAAACCCATCTGAGGTAGCATACCCTAAGCTTACCAGACTCTTTTACCAGAACATGAAACTAGTGAAAACCTTGGGATTGACTATATCATCTAAGGTGGCTGGCAATTAGGTGGATTAGATCATGCTGATTTTGGAAATGTCTTAGGTTGTCCAAAGAGGTACAATACAGAAAGTCACCCTAGCGAGATTGATGTTTTGAAGCTGTCTCTGGAATAATTCTTTTTTCCTAATGTGTCTACTACCTCTACACAGTTAACTCATTTTGTGTTAACTGTTGAAGCCGAAATCATGTTTACTATCTTGATGAGGTGTGTAGTACCAAAAGACAAATCTAAAGAACTGATGCCAGATTGGGTGCTGTTGTGATAAATCCCAAGTATAGGATATCGTTCCAAGTAGTAATTCGGTAAGACCGGAGCCCATTTCCACAAAGAGAGGAGGGTTACGATTTCACTTACTACAACTAGCACTAGAGGATAAAGTAGCTAAGTAAAGCAATTAAAGAAAATTTATCAGTGGCTTTAAAGCTAGCTAAGCTATCAAATCCACCAAATAAGTAATGGAAAAAGTTGAGAATTGAAGTAAGAAGTAAATGAAACAATGACTAATACTACAAGTACTACGATTCAAGGGAGTCGATATGAAAGTGAAGTAAGGTCAATTGATTTCGCTAGAGAACTTTCAAGTGAAGTTCAACACCCAAAATTTGTATCAAGTGAAGAAACATGTACTCTAATGCAAAGATGAATGTCCAGCTCATTAATTTAAAACTGAAACCCAAAATCGAGTTACGCCAAGCATCAAGGATATGTACTCCTCCAAGTGAGTCCACATACAAGATCAAGCAACATTTCGGATTTGTCTTTCGACACAAGAATTCATTGAACTCGACATCCAAACTCGTGAAATCTTGAAGAACAAGTGAAAAACTCACAAACAAACCATCTATCTTCATCAATTAACCCAACAAATGAACTAGATACTCATGTTCTTGAGTTCAAAAGAGATTTCATAAGAAAAATTAAATAGCATTTCATATATTTCAAGCTCAATGCTCAAGAGTCGCAAGTTTATCTCAAAATCTACCCCAATAACACAAGTTAAGATTCAAATTGAAGAGCAAGACAACCTAACTTGAATCTGCTGACACGATTTCTAACGTGTATACGCAAGTTCACGCTCGAAGTAATAAAGATGAGTTCTAAGCTTAGGTTGTCGAACCCACATGGACAGTCTTGAGACTATTTAGCTAGACGAATAATTTAAAGTTAAAGTAGCCGGAGGAAGAATTGATTGATTTAAGAGTTCGTCGCCCTCAAACAAGTGACTGAAATTTAAATAACAAGCTGGAATAATATTTTTGTATTTTTGAGTATTGATAATGAATTATCACTGATAAATGAAGGAACTAGGTTCTTTACGCATCCCCTAGATCAATTCACTTTCCCGGATTGCACATTCAAACACATAACCTAGACTACGTTGTTGATCACATAGGTGATCCTACAATCTTCTGTCGATCTCATGTAAGACTACGCTACAATTACACAGTTGTCATCTGTCGATCCCTGAGTCACCTCGCATGCTTTACGATCAATTCTATGTAACGACCCACACCCTAACACTTGTAATGTCGGTCCATCACGATACGGGGTTTGCTTTCATTCTTTATTCTAGGCTAATCGTTTTCACCTGTCAGTCCATCAATTTTCACCAAGTAGAAACTGTAGTTCGTGAAGCTACAATTGCATAAAATAAAGTACAAGAATGAAAGAAGAACGTAATCCAAATCATATTAAGACAAAAAGTTCATGAATCAAAGCTTAAAAAATCCGAAAAAGTTTCATGCCCTAGGTTCAAACGTACGAACCTAGTAGACAATTTAGCTACTCATACTAATACAGTAAGGAAATTCATTGTAAACATCAAACAAGAGATAATAGAGAGAGTTCAGAAATCTCAAACGGAAAATCAAAGCTCCGGCATGGTTCGAGCTCCACCCCGTCGGTTTTCCTTCGTCCTACTCTCTCTCTATGAGTTCTTTCTTCGTTAATCCCCTTTACCCACTGTCTAGCGTCAATTTAATTCTCAGCCCACGATTTTTTTAATGATACTTCCTGAATATTGCATTTATTGCCCTACAAGGAGGTCACCTCTTCTATTAACTTCTTGTTCGCTCATATTTAACTTCAGCGTTCATACTAAACATTTCGTCGTCCCTGGAAAAAGAGGCTCTAGTCTTCGCTTGTTTGTGCGACATCAAGTCTGCAAATCCATGAATTCGTGCGCGGCTTCCTGATTCACCGTGTAGCTCTTCGTGTTCTTGACCGAACCTTCCTCAATTAGTGAAAAATCAACCTTGTTAGCTGCTGAAACTGATCCAATTCGTGCGAATTGCTTAACTCACTGCTGCCGCTGTTGTTTTCTGTTTAATTTGTACGAATTGGGTCAGAAATTCGTGCGAATTCCTTCCCAATTCTCTGCGATCTTGTCTTGTTTGCTCATCTAATGCTCCTCTCTTCTTCTCCTTCTATGTCACTGATAATTCTGATGGGTTGTTGGTGGTTTTGATGGTGTTGATGACAGGCTTCGGTGGTAGTTATGAGAAAGGTGTAGGTGAGGTGCAGGTTGTAGTTGGTCTCAGTTGGAGGTTCTGGTGGTTGAATTGAACGCCATTTGGGTTGAATTATGGAGTTGGCTGAGTTTGTTTTGATAATGGAGAAGGTAGGCAGGTTGTATAGGTAAGGAGGTTAGGAGGGATGTTTGATTATTGGTAAAGGCTGAGGTGGTTTGGAGGAATAGGTAGCAGGGTGCTTTGATATATTGGTGACTGAATTGGTGTTATGTGGTGGAGTTAATGGTGTTACTGGTTTGTAGGTTTGTTAATGTAGGTTGAGGGAATGATGGTGTAATGGTACATGGAGGTATAGGCTATTGTTGTTAGCTTGGTGTTGAGGTGTTAAGTTGGTTGAATTGGTGGGTTTAGGGTCTGTTTCAGGTTAATTGCGAAGGTACGGGTAGTATTACTAGGTAGATAACAATGGAGTTGTGTGGTGATGTAGGGGTCTGTGGAATTGGGTTTCAGGTGGTCTAAATGGAATTTGGCGTGATGGTGAAGTAGGCAGGTTGTGGTGAAGGCTAGGCTGAGGGAATGGTTGTGTGGTTTGAAGGTAGTTTGTGTTGGCATTTGATGTAGCAGATTGGCCCTCTTTGACCCTCAACGCAACTTAATCTTCGCCTCTTCATTTCTACAAATTCTTTGAGCTTTACTTGTGTTCCGAAGTTCGTTCTCGTCCCCGTTCTACGCTCCTGAGCCTCTGGTACCTGAGAAATTACAGAACTACACATATCGGGTGTAAAATATGATATAAATAGCTCAAATGCACTAGAAAACGCCCGGACTAATCAAATAAGCACAATAATCTCTAACTCATATATAACTCAAGATCATAGCTCTTTACGTATCAAATCGTACTCGTAATCACGCAAAACAGTAAGCTTTTAACTGTAAATATAACACCGTAAACAAGGTTATCATCTGCTATACTAACAACTAAAACTATTGTACTTATAAAAAAAAACAACTAAAACTACTGCTTAGACAAGAGGTGAATATTTGGGTTGGTTTTGAGCCCTGGTTCGAAGCTTGACGAAGCTCTAATAGAGGTTCTGGTGCTTCATTCGTGTATAGCGTCTGGGAGAAAGAAGACATGGTTGATGAGCTGTTGGAGGGAGAAATTGCATCTTGGCCCTTGAATTTTGCTGGGGGTTTTTAATTAGCTCCGAGATTGTTTTGATTACTGATGAAATGAGCCCCTGTGGATTATTAAGCGCAAAAACCACCCCCAAATGTTAGAATCTCTTCAAGGCAGCCCTTAAACATTTTAGAAAACTCCATTTTAGCCCCAATCCGCTAGGATCTTGCCTTTTAGGCCCTTGGCTTTACTTTTGAATTGCAACTTGGTCATTTTTCTTGCTTTATCTTCAATCTTGGCCTCTTAAGCACCTCCTTAGATCATCACTTGAGATCAAATGTGATTTTAACCTACAAAATAATTAAAAACACGAAAAACTACAATAACCAAGCATAAGTCTAGAAATGGGGTTAAACAAGCAAAATACACATATAAGTAAGTTATGAGGGACTCATTAACCTCATGAAACATGCAATTTGAATTCATCAACACACCCCACAACTAGGCATTTGCTGGTCCTCGAGCTAAGAGAGCGATAAAAGTAGTAAACTAGAGAAGAACCAATCATGAGAGACACACACTCGACTAGACAAGGTTTAACTCAATTCTAAACTAGACTCAAAAAAGCATGAAGAACCAATACTGCTTTTTTTTTTAAAAAAAATTCTTTTTGGATTTTCATTTTTTTTTTATTTTTCATATAAATTACTAATTAAAGATAAAATCATGCTAGTGACCATTTAATCAAGTAATAAATCTACTTCACCCCCAACTAAAACGTCACATTGTCCTCAATGTGTGAGAACAATGGAGGAGCATACAAATTTTAGCAAGACAAAAGGATAGAAGGACCTCATACACATCTTTGGTCACCAAGCACCATCAATCCCATTAGCAAACTGACATAATAATTAAGAGAAAAGAGAAAAAAATACAAGAAAATAGAGATAACTAAATTATTTATGTACAACTAGGGAGGTGGAACAAATAAATTATGCTATCCCACCCCAAATCTTGGAAATTTCTTTCCATGCAATGCCCCTACTTCATTCTTAGAAAATTACTTCTCCCTCAAAAAATTTAATTCATCAATTAGAATAGAAAAGAGAAGTAGGGGCAAGGCACAAAAGATAAATAAGATATGCTTGTAAAATCTAATAATAAAGCTAGAGCACGTGGTTTTGTCATGCATGAATTTAAGAAAAGGGTTTAAAATTCTCAAATGACACGAATCGTAGAATGAGTCTTCATAAGTTGTCAATTTTTAAGTTGAAACCACAACTTGAGAGATATGGGCAACTTGTGAATCCTCAATCTCGTCACTTTCATACAAAGCACACAAGTGGGAGTTAATATAATTTTTGAACATGAAGCTAAACTAAACCCTTGGGCACATTTTCCACAATTATAGAATCCGAGGGATTATTCAAGCAACATTCAATTTCGTCACAAATACGAGCATAGCTCCCCGGATCTTCATTAGGCATATTAATACTAACCGGAGTACCTTCCAACAAAATTCAATTTCATCACAATCAAGATCATAGGAACTCTGATAAGTATTATGCTCTTTATGAGAACAAGTAAGGACTACAATTCCTTAATGAGTGGTAGCATCAAATTTGACCTCTAACTCATCACATGAGTGGTTTCCATTTTGTGACTCCTCCTCACATGTGTCACTATGTGAGTCATTCAAAATGGCTCAACTCATGTCATGGGTTGAAGAGTCATCATCACAAACATCAATCTCACTATCAATATCTCTATCACATACTTCTCTAGAATGTGCAAATGAGAAATGAATACAATCACCTATCCTAGTAGCAACAACTCCATCATCAAACACATCATCAAAATTTGGTCATGAGTAGGCTCGTGATGTGTATGAATAGGAACTAGAGACTCATGTGATGGTGAGTTCTATGAAGAGTGAAAACTATATGCAAGAGACTCATCATCATGAGATTGTGAATATGCCGATTCGACTATATCGGCCAAGTGAGAAAATGATTCTACAAGTTCTCTTTTTCATTCCAAAATCTCTTTTGTGCTTTGAAAATATTTTTGCATTGTCTCCTAAAAAGAACTACTTATAGGCCTCTCTAGTTCGTCATTCACATAAGCTTCCACCTCAAAATAATTAATTCCTAGAATTGATTCACAATTCATGTCATTATATTCATAAGTGCTGGAATCATAGGAGTTTGAAAACATGTAAGTGTGTGAGAGAGCGGTGATTGTGCACAAGAAGCATGTGATGTGTAATCATGTGTCCTACTATCATGCCAAGAATGATCATTCTTCTGAAAATAATCACCATTATTGTAAGCACGCTCATGTTTGAAACACATTGATTTCCTAAAATAATTTTCATAATAATGACATGAAGGAATGTTAGGGAAATGATCGGCCTCATGTCCATGTCTACCACAAATATCACAACGCATTCTAGGCCACATCTCACCAAGTCCTTGATGCTCACAAGTTAAACTAGCCACAAGCAACTAGAAAAAGTGTTAGAAAAAAGTACCAACTACTAAGAAAGTTAGCAAATAAAATCTAACACATAGGCTCTTCCCGGCAACGGCGTCAAAAACTTGTTGCGATAAATCCCAAGTATTGGATATCGTTCCAAGTTGTAACCCGGTAAGACCGGAATCGATTTCCACAAGGAGAGGAGGGTAACGACTTGACTTACTACAACTAGCACTAGAGGAGTAAGTAACTAAGTAAAGCAATTAATAAAATTTCTCAATGGATTTAAAGCTAGCTAAGCTATCAAATCACCACATAAGTGACTGAGCAAGTTGAGAGTTAAAGTAATAAGTAAAGGAAATTACTACTAATACTATTAGTACGACGATTCAAGGGAGTCGATATAAAAGTGAAGTTGGGTCAATTGATTTTGGTGGAGGAAGTTCAACACCCAAAATTTGTATCAAGTGAAGAAACAAGGATTCTTAAAAAAAGATGAATGTCTAGCTCATGAATTCAAGAGTGAAACCGAAAGTAGAGTTATGTCAAGCATAAATGATATGTACTCCTCCAAGTGAGTCCACATACGAGATCAAGCCACAATTCGAATTTTTCTTTCGACGCACGTATTCAATGAGCTCGACATCCAAACTTGTGAAAGCTTGAAGAACAATTGAAAAACTCACAAACAAGCCATCTATCTTCATCAATTAACCCAAAAAATGAAATAGCTACTCATGTTCTTGAGTTGAAAAGAGATTTCACAAGAAAAATCAAATAGCATTTCATAGATTTCAAGCTCAATGCTCAAGAGTACACAAGTTTGTCTCAAAATCTACCCCAATAACACAAGTTAAGCTTCAAATTAAAGAGCAAAGCAACCTAACTTGAATCAGCTACACTAACAACTAAAACTACTGCTGCTAAATTGATCCTCTACTTCTGCTGCTACAGTGACTGAACCCAGAAACAGAACTGCAACAGCTGCCGAAATAGAGCAGCAGGAAGAAACTGGAAGAACAACCCACAAAATGAATGAAATCCGACTCCTCTCTTCCTCTTTCCCTCTTTTATTATGTTCTTGGCCCTTAATTAGCTCAAATAGGGTTCAGGGACTCAAGACTGAACCCATAAATGGGTGAAATTGGAGAGAGAGAGAGAGAGAGAGGAGGAGGAAATAGAGGAACGTTGCTATGATTATTGAACCCGAAGGTGTCGAGAGAGAAGCCCAAAATTTCTTCATACTTCGTTTATATAGACGTCACCACTGGATTTCGTAGCCTCCAAGACTTCATCCTGACCCTCCAAATCATCTAATTCCTTCTCCTTCGTCCATTTGTATCCGCTCCCAGAAACCCAATATTTTTGCTTGTTTTCTCCTCGTTGATTTTTGGTCCAAATTGATTGGATTCGAAGATAGGATATGGGCTTGGGAGTTGATTGGGACCAATTTCGTGCAAAGAGGTGAAAATTTGGGTTGGTTTTGAGCCCTGGTTCGAAGCTTGACGAAGCTTCAATGGAGTTTCTGGTGCTTCGTCCGTGTATAGCGCCGAGGAGAAAGAAGACAGCTGGTTGATGAGCTATTGGAGGGAGAAGTTGCAACTTGGCCCTTAACTTTGCTGGGGCTTTTAGTTAGCCCCGAGATTCTTTTGATTATTGAAGAAATTCCCCCCTGTGGATGATTAAGGGCAAAAACCACCCCTTGATGTTAGAATCTCTTCAAGGCAGCCCTTAACATGTTTTAGAAAACTCCATTTGGCCCCAATCCGTAAGGATCTTCTCTCTTAGGCCCTTGGATTTACTTTTGACTTGCAACTTGGTCCTTTTTGAAAGTGTGTAATGTAGATTAAATACATGACCTAAATACTCTAGAGGGGGGGGGGGTTGAATAGAGTATTGAAACTTTTTGCATGACTTAAAGATTAACAGGATAGCTTTGTGTGAGGTTTGAAATCTCAAGGCCTTGAGATTTTGTAAACTGTCTGAAACTCACTAAGGAAAAAATGTAAGCTTCAAGGCCTTGAACTGTGAACAATACTAAACAGCTTTTAAACCCTAGTTTGATTTGAGTTGTATGCAGCTGATAAAAATCAAACAGAAAGGTAAAGAACACAAAGCAATTTACAGAGTTCAGTCCCAATGGACCTAATCTCTGCCTGAGGGATCTAATCCCACCAGGATTGGGCAAACACTTCTTATTACTCACACAGAAACAACCCTAGATCTTCAAGCCTAAGTGATTTCCCTTACACCTATACAGCTTGTGGTTCCAAACCTATCTAGTTCCAGCTACTAACTGTTGAGCTAACAAGAACCTCTTGTTATTCACTTGAACAACCAACCACTAGGTTAAGTGAGGTTTGAGATAAGATAGAGATACACAGATGAAGTACAAATGAAGAACACAGTATAAAGATAAAACTGTTGAAGTCTGGAAGTGTTCTTTAGGAATGACTGGATTGATTTGATCTTCACAAGTCTGGAATGAAGCTTGAATGATTGTGTGTTTGAATGGATGATCTCCCACGAATTTTTCACACTTCTCAGAGTATTCTGCAAGCCTCTCCTACCTTCAAAATTCAAGCCAGTCTCTTTTATCCACAGCTGCAACTTCCTGAGAGATTTTAGGATCTTAGTTCCTACAAATCCTCCTTTTGTTTTCAACTTAAATTCAAACAGCTTTCAGGTGGATATCCGTTGGAGTTTGTTGAGATTTCTCCTGCACGTTTAACAAACCTGCAACAGCAAAGAATCACTGCAACAACAAAATCCAAACAACTAACAGTACTGAGACTGTTTGGTTATACCGTTTCTGGTAAAACTGTTTAATATATTTAGAACATCAATCTGCATATCATCTAGAACAAATAAGATATGAAAAACAAGTTTAAGACACTTAGAAGTGAGTAAATAATCACAATACTAAGATTCATAATCTGCAAGAAAGAATCAATCAAGTTCTGTAAAAACTGTCAGTAGCTCAAGGCATATCTAAAGGCCTTGGAGCTTTGAACCTGTTTCACAGCATTTCAAAATTAAGCCCAGATAACTTTGATTCTTCCTATTTTGATCATCTGAAATTGTGTTAGATGTATAAATAGTACAAATCACAAATATATAACATAAACCACTGATTTGCATAATCAAAATATCCAATCCTGCAACACAAAGATGTTAGAACACATAGCAGAATAAGCAGCCTCAAGGCTTTGAAAGTTTCTGTCAATCTCAAGGCCTTGAGATGACTAACAAGCCTTTGCTGCTAATGTCTTAGCCTTTTGTCTTTCATCACTCAAAACAATTACCAATCAAAGCACATTCAGGGATCTTGACTCAACACTTTTTCTTGCTTTATCTTCAATCTTGGCCTCTTAAGCACCTCCTTAGATCATCACTTGAGCTCAAATGTGATTTCACCCTATAAAATATTAAAAACACAAAAAAACCTACAAGAACTAAGCATAAGTAGAGAAATAGGAGTAAAACAAGCAAAATATACATATAAGTAAGTTATGAGGGACTCATTAAGCTACTAAAACATGCAATTTCAATTCATCGACTGGTTTTGTATCTCATGTACTTGGTAATGCATGGTTATGAGATTGACTTGCATAGCATTGTAATGGAACACATGATGTATAGATGTACCAAGAACAGGAAGCATACGCTACCATATGCCAACCTCCTCTCACTTTTATTTCAACTCCTTGAAATACCAGTTGCTAGGGAAGAGACAGTTACTACTGATTTTAGAATGATAGATGAAAAGTCCTTTCAAAGGATTGGAATTGTGAAAACTAGTGAGGAAGTATGGAAGTTCTACTCTGATTTGTCTCAAGATGAGTTGAAGACTAAGAAGTTTCCAATTCCTAATTCCTTAACCTCTCCTCAAGATTCTTCCATTCAAGATCAATCTCAAGTTCTTCAGAAGATGGAAATTCATTGAGAATAAAATTGATGAGCTTTAGTAGGGTCAGTATCAGTTGGGTACTGAATTCAGGCAGATGAAGTAAATGATTGAGAGTGTCTTCAAAAGAATTAAATTGATACATGTGGAAGAAGAGGGTACACCAGTTCCTGAAGGCACAAGACAGTCATAATCTACTTGAGACTTATTTGATGAGCATACTTCTGGGGAGAAAGTTTTTGGAGATAAGAATGCAGAGGAAAAGACTACTGAGGTTGTGGAACATGATGAAGAAGACAGTCTGGATTTTGGGTTGCTACTCGAAGACTTGAAGCAGAAGAAAAAGAAAGCAAAGGTTCCAGCCATTCGCGAATTAGCTAATCTGTTTGAGGATGATGTGGTGGCTGATGAACCTGGTGAAGAAGTTTCACAAGAGGAGGATACACAGGAAGAAGTTGAAGAAAGTGATCGGGAAGCTACTGCAGGAGACAAGACAGATGCAGACCCCAAGCCTTGATTCTAGCCTTTCTTTCTTTCTTTCTTTCTTTCTTTCTTTCTTTCTTTCTTTCTTTCTTTCTTTCTTTCTTTCTTTCTTTCTTTCTTTCTTTCTTTCTTTCTTTCTTTCTTATTTCTTTCTTTATTCCTTTCCATAGCCTTGAATCCTCTTTCTCTTTCAAAACTTTTACTTATTTTAAGTTTTTCAGTTTTTTGATCCAACATTTTCTCACTCTTTTGATGAAAGTCAAAAAGGGGGAGAAATTTAGGGAGATTTAGGGTGATACTTTAGTTTTTTGTTGCTTTATCTGGTTTGGATGTGTGGCAGTAGGTTTGATGAATGGCATGGTACTATGGTCTTAAGTTTTGAACTACTTGATTAGTTTGATTTGATTTCGCTTATAACTGTTTAGCTATTTGGTTTTGATCTTATAATTGTTTCTTTCATCTACTAATGTTTATCTTCTGCAGAAAATCAGTTTTGGTTTTGTCTTTCATCAAGGGGGAGATTGTAAGTTCACAATTGAAGAGATGATAAGTTCAAAGCTATTTCATAGCTTTGAAACTGGTTTCAGAGCCTTGAAATTACACAGCAATTCACTGCTTGAACTCAGGGGGAGTTCTTCATCCTAATTATGCTCTAACCCCTTATACTTGATCATGCTTTATTAAATGATGAAAGACAAACTAATTCTATGTTATATCATGTCTTAATCTCATTCTTTGAGTAAGTATTTGCAGGGATTGTCAGCTAACTATCTAGTGCAGAAAGTTTCCTTATTTATAGGTTTGCGTAGAGGGAAATCCAAGTATGCATAGGATCCTACAATTATGGAATGGTGTCTTGACCTTCCTTAAGCCTGCAAATGAAAGATCATATCAAAATCAAAGAGAAAATCAAGCAGCTAGCCATTGGAATTAAGCTATTGAGAGTCAAATATCACTGTAGTAGTTTTAGGGATTTCTGTTTGAAGTTCCTATATATGATGCTATTCAAATTGACAGAGGAGAGAAGTGACTGAGTGAAAATTCACGAGTACAGAGCATTACAGAGAGGTTTTGTCTTTCATAAAGGGGGATATTGAAAGTCCACATTTGAAGAGATGACAAGTTTAAAGCTATTTCAAAGCTTGAAATTGGTTTCAAAGCCTTGAAGCTACACAACAATTCACTGGTTGAACTCAGGGGTGGTTCTTCCTCCTAATTATTTTCTAACCCCTTATACTTGATCATGCTTTATTATATGACGAAAGACAAACTAATTCTATGTTATATCATGTCTTAATCTCATTATTTGCCTCAGTATTTGCAGGAAATTTCAGCTAACTATTATGGAATGGTGTCTTGACCTTCCTTAAGCCTGCAGATGAAAGATCAGATCAAAATCAATGAGGAAATCGAGCAACTAGCCGTTTGAATTAATTTGTGAGAGTCAAAGATCCCTTGAGGATATTTTGGGATTTCTGTTTGAAGTTACTCTATATGCTGCAGTTCATATTGACTGAGAAGAGATGTGACGGATAGAAAATTCACGAGTACAGGGCATTATAGAGACTCAAACACTCTCAAATGATTGACAAGAAACATTGAAGAAGATCAAACACTTATTCAATCCATTCCAGATTCCATCAAGCCTCACTGCTTTACTGTTTTCACAGTGTTCTTCTCTTGAGCTTTTATTTGTATATCATTTGCTATAATACTTAATCATCTGATCTTGTGAGTTGTTCAAGAGTAACAACATAGATTTTTTATTTTACCAGTTAGCTAGAGCAGAAACTAGATAGGTTAGAAAGAACCACAAACTGCGCAGAGTAAGGCGATTCTCTGAGTCTGATATCTAGGGCTTAGATTTTGTTAAATATGAAGTTTGTTGAAATCCTGAAGGGATTAGATCCCTCAGATGGAGAGTTGGTCATTGAGGACTGAACTTCGTAAAAATCAATGTGTTCACAACTTTTCATTTCAGTTCTTTACTTGTCTCTGTAATCGCTTCAAACAGGTTTCAACTCAAAGCTTCGAAAGGCTTTTCAAACCCTTGAAAAATATTAGTAACTTTCAAACTGCCTGTTTTGATTTCAAAGTCTTGAGACTGAGCTCAAAGCTTCAAAATACTCTTAGTTCTTCAAAAATTTTTTCAAAACCAAATTACTGAAAAAAGTTGCCATACTCTATTCAACCCCCTTGTAGAGTATTTGATCATGTATTGCACACCTACATACTTTCTTTGACTTCACTTTTGTGCTTCATCACGAATATCCAAGTTATCCCTGAGTAGTCCTCAATGATGCTCTAAAGGTAACTTTAACCACCAATTGCCTCAACTCGAGATAGGCCCCAACAATCCAAATGGATGTAATCAAGAGTGCCTTTTGTTCTGTGAACCACCTTAGGGAACTTGCTTCAATGTATCTTCCCGTATACGCATTGCTGAGAAAACCCGGCTCTTGGGCGTCTGACCAGTGAGATAGACTTTCTTATGAAGTTATTGCATTCCACGTTCACTCATATGACCGAGTCTCGTATGCCATATCTTGGTTTGATCAACTTCCTTAATCTTGGCTGAGACAACTCTGGAAGATCCTGTGATCTTCAAACCTCGTAGCATGTACAAAGTCTCATTCTTGACTCCCTTCAGAGCCACCTTAGAACCCTTGAAGAGATACACTCTTAATCAGACAACATGGAGACTTATTAACCCTTGATAATATCCAGCTAGGCATAACTAAGGGATTCAGAAACAAATAGGTACTTTTGGAGAAGTGTATACATAATTATGAGTCACGGTAAAGTAGAAAAGTTGTCATCAATAAGATTGTGGGTAGGAGAAATGGATGATTGTATATACGTGGTTTGAGTCAGATAAAGGAAATAGAAGGATCATGGTAGAAATGATGAGGATATATATAAAGTAACTTTTAAATGTTATATGACAAGTGGGTCGCAACATAATTGACAGGATAAAGGAACTGGGGCATAAGTGGACTTAATACAAGATTCATGTAAGAAAAATTCAAGATGATTTAAACATGAATGTTTACCTCAAAGGAATGGTACGGGAATATATCGGTCTGGTTTAGCAATTGGGAGACTTCGGCAATAAGATAGGAGACATGATAGTCCACAGTGTTCCAGGATTAGTATAGTCGTAGGGGGGGCAAGGATGTGGGCATATCATTGAATTAGGAGTATCATACCGTAGAATGGTTACGAAAAGTGATAATCATGATACGCGAGTGGTGGATAGTCATAAGGAACTGGGAAGAGTGTAAAACTTGAAATATTTTGGGCTTAGGGAGGTCTGAGAGACACAAACAACTAGGAGTTGAGCATGAAAATACAGAGTCACAATAGAGTGAATCAGGGTGGGTTGACTTTGGATAGGGCGTCAGAGATTGCTATGGGTGTATATCCGGATAGTGTAAAAGGGTTGAGAAGAACAAAATAGGACTAAATTGGGCACGATACTAGTGGACTGTTAAAAAGGGAGTTTAGACGGGATCAGCAACTGAATAAAACGTCAAGAGCAAGAATAAATGGGTTGTGTGTAAGAGTTAGATGGAGAATATAGCTTGTTATGAGACATTTCAGTTGAAAGCAGTGTATGAAAAAGGTTTGGATGAGGGACTTGACAGTGGGTAGGCATTATTGGATACCCAAGGAAAGACTAGTCAGAGTAGAGAATTGGGGAAAACCACAAGACAAGTACGAGAAGGGAGTCAGTGAGTATATGATGTCTGTTGAATGAATTGAAACCAAACTAGTATAAGGAATGTGTACAAGAGTAGTAATTTTGCAGGTGATAGAGGGTGATGGGTTTTATCCATCCATGGAAGACAGAAAATAGGAACTTACAGGAGTATCAATTGGAGATATGAGGGACAGACTGACAGAGAAAAGAACTGAGAATATGAAATGGAAGAAGGGATGGTCAAGGCTTGCAATATCATGCATTGTTACGGGATTGCCAATAACTATGAAGAGTTTGTGAGAAGAGCCGTAAAGACATTATGAAGCAAATAAACCATATTGGGGGAAAGGTGCGGGGAAGCAGTTAAAAGAGTTTATCAGTGGGGGCTAAGCTAAACAAGGGAAGAGACAATGTGTCAAGTTAGACAATAGTATGGATCTATACAACTCGTAGCAAAGAAGTTAAGGTATATCATGGGAAACTGAATGCAGACAAGGGAAGTGCGCACAAACATTAACAGAAAGGGTATAGACTGTTTTCCTACCACCAGAAAACTAGTCTTTGATAGATGATGGGAAAGAGATCCTAAGTTTGTTTCCTAGGCAGGCTCGCCGATAGAACATGACAAGTTTCTCTAGCGTAAAAGACCAGATTTAACTTTTAGATGTTCATATAGGAACTTGACAGAGATGACAACCTTAAAAATGGGAAGGTAGTTATAACAAGGGATCATGGAAACGTATTGGAAGCAAAAAAAAAACAGTGAATGACAAGAAATGGTGGTGACGTCCAAGATGAGCAAGGAGGAAACGGTCTTGGAAACTGGAGGCATAACACTGGTTATAGTAGAAGAAGTAGGATATTGGTGAGCATTATATCTAAATAAAAAAGAACTCAGGTGGGAAATTGTAGCTCCAAGGACTTGTTGTTCCGAATAGAGAGTCAAGGGAAGACGCGAGCTGGATGCAATGTTAGTATGGCTACTAACCAATAGAGAGTGAGTCCAGGTGTAATACCCCGTATTTTAGTTGAGGATTATTTGGTAATTTTGAAAAACAAGTATTTGAGAATTTAAAAAAATTTATATTTCAAAGTTATTCTTGACTTCTTCCTAGTTTTAAAATATAAGTGTGTCATTTGACATCTATGATGATATATATTTATTTTGGGTTATTTTGTAGTTTTTAAAACTTGAAAAATACTATATGAAACTTATTTTTTATACTTGGGAGGTACTTATAGTTTTCTAAACGTGTTTTATACGAAGTGTTTATTTGAAATTATTTGGATAAAATTTATGAAAGTTATCTTTTCTAGTGTTACCTATTAATTGGAAATTATATTTTCACCCCTCAACTTTTAGTTATCACAAAGAAACCTATCATTTATCAATTTTACCTTTCCTACCCCAACTAGCATTTCTTTTTTTGTTCATATGAATCTAACTCTTCCACCCTATATCTTTGGTTAACTCTAATAAAATATTGTTGCCTATATTTATCACTTTCATCTCCATCAACCCCATCACTAATACTCTCTTCCATCACTCATCGTCATCACTCTATTTCTTTCATTTCCTTACATTTCCTCCTCCTCAAGAACACTCAAATACTCTCTCATCTCTCTTCAAAAAATCCATTCCCAGTTTTGTAGGTAGACCTCACAAAAACACCACCAAAAATCCATTTTTCACCTTCAAATCCATGAAAAACTTGAGTCCATGGGGTTGTATGATCATGGAGGGGAGCTCTTTCACAATTATACTCATGAATTGAAGACCCATTTTACTCTTTTCCTCACCATGATCTTGAATCTTAGGGTAACATTTTTTCTAGTCTTCAATTCGTTCATGCATGTCTATGTTTGACTTTGATTGATGAAATTGCATCTAGGGTTTCCTCATTTCCATTCTTGATTATTCATTTCCATGGTTTGATCATGTCTTTCACTTCAAAATTTAGTTTATTTCATGAAACCCACACTAGAACCCACATTCATGTTGTAAATGTCAGCTTCTTTGCATTTGTTAGTCAAGAGATGTTTTGATATTTTGTGGCAAGAGCATAAAATTTTGTTTTTGTGATTAAATCGGTGCTATTTGGGTGAAAATCATGTCTACATTGGTTGCATATCTCATTAGAACCATTCTTGTTGATTTTTGAAAAAAAATGCATGTTTATGCAATCTGAAAAACGGATATTATCTCCAAATTTTGACTCTGTAAAATTTTTAACTCTTGCATTATTTGAAACTAGACTCAGATATGGTCATTTTGAGAAAAAAACGAACTCCATCGCCATTTTGCTTAGGGAGATATGCTCATTTTATGTTGCATGTTTTCTGAAACTCTGTTTCAGTACCAATCTTGCTATTTTAATTAAAAACCCCATTTTCAGAAAATTTTGACATCTCATCTTTCTTCTGTTGTAACTAGACACATTGAGGGTTAATTCTAGAGAAGATGAGCTTCATTTCTATTCTCCAAGCGGTAGTAATCACCTTTCAAAGTTGAAAGTTTTTGCCAAACTCTTCTCTGCATAGCAGTACTTCTTATTTTTTTAACTTGAGTTTTATAATATCTGTGTATGATTTTCCTGATGTTTCTGAAAATATACACATTTAGGGTGGTCCTAAATTAATTTCATGATTTAAGAATTGTAGTTTCACATTTTTTAGAAAATTTGAGTTTTTGAAGTTCCAAGTGTTATGTCGAATTTATTTGGACATGTGAACATCATTATATGTGCATTTGTTACATATAAGACTATGGGTCATGTAGGTTTGCATTTTGATTAGCGATGTATAAATTGTTTGTAACGAATACGTTATATGTGTGATTGTACACATCGACCTCGTAGGTGAGCGGTTGTCGTTGGAGTGGTATGATTAGTTTCTTTATTTTGTTCGTGCTTCATCTCAATGGTAAGTACATATGCGCGACCTTTACTGATCAAAATGTGAATGCGTGTGACGTCTCGGATGAATATTTTGATGATTGAAAAAGTATGAAAAGCATGATTTATACTCAAAAGTTGTTTGGATATTTGTGAATCCTTTGTGAGAACTCTTGAAAATTACTTGTGAAATTTGATTTTATTGTGGTAAAGAGAAGAATTAAAATACTTATAATAGATTTAGGACGATGTACAGAGTTGTGTTATATATGGCTACGGCCGGAGGCGCCAAGCGATCCTCCCGTTATTTATGGCTACGGCCATTGAAGAAATTCTTTGTATTATTGGATAGAACGTGAATGTTCATAAATCCATCCCGATAAGCCAAAATATACCAAGGTATTGCGGCCAAGGGGTTTGTTAGAGCTATAGAGTGCTACTTATACTTGTAAGGGTCACTACGGTATAGTGGTGTCGACACTTAAGGCCTTTTAGCTATGTATTGTGAGCGGGGTTGAAGAATGGGCTCCCTTAACACTCGGGTGAAATAGGGTATGATAGTCCTTAGAAGGAAACCTTTATTATTAATTCGTGATCCCTCTGTCTACATCGATCCGCTGTTGGCTCTTGACATGCCTCAGCTAAACCTAGCGGTTAATTGAAGTTGAACGAAAGGTTGTTACTGTACCGATCTTGTTTGCGGCTCTAGATATGCCCAACTAAACTAAATGAAGTTGAAAGAAATTTGGTACTCGTGAATTAATACGTTTTACCGTGAAACATGACTTTCTCATGTGAGATTGACATGGTTTAAGAATATCTTGACTACTCGTGATTTATAAACGTGCTAAAGTTGAGAAGTTTGATACACATTTTCTTACAATAGTTTTGAATTTTCCCAACACTTTTACTATTAGTTTTCAAATCTATTTGAACTTATGCTTGTGTGCCGTCCATTCTTTACATGTCGTAGTGTGTATTTACTCAGTTTTTACTGATCATTTTCTTCAAAACTGTGTCGGCTTTCGCTATTTTAAAACCGCAGGTTATAAATCAAGGTGGGGAATGGGAACGCGGATCGAGACGAAGACGTTAAGCTAAGATTAGATCACATAGTTTATTTCAAACACATTACATTGTAAACTTATTTTCTCAAGTTTGTGTATTTATTAAATAAAATGTAATATTCGTAAGTATATTTCTACTTTTGGTTATCGATAGTCGCAATAACCATGAACTGAGATCCCGGGTTGTTTCAGCTGGTATCAGAGCATCGGTTCTTCAGTTAAATTGACTGATCGATTTCCATTAGTAGAGCATAAGAAAGATAAAATGTTTTCAAAACTTAAAATTGACTAGGATAACTCAATTTGGAAATAAATGAAGTAATCAAGCCGTCGGGGAGTTTGGGTACTTAAGTATTCTTGAACTCGATTTGTACCTTACTTGTTAATTTATTGTTAACTGCTTATTCATGTGTGATTCATGCGAAATTTGTTAGCCTATGAGCATGTTTGCTTACTATATAGAAATGATTTGTCATTGTTGTGTGATGCGTATGCATGTTCCCTTAATTGGTTATGTTATTTTTTCGACACGAGAATATCGACGTTTTGACGTAGAAGACAGTGAGACCATTCCTTTCATACCTTTGAGTGCGACTTTTAAGATAATACTATGTTTTGTTTCAGTTTGAGTTAATTTGACTTGGTCGTTTCCAAAATTAGAAAGTTTTGACAAAAAAAGTATTTTTTGAAAAAAAGGAGTTTTAAAAAATTGTTGGGTGTCGAGATACCAAATGGCAAGTGATATGGATCACTTTGTTTAGCAGTCCGCTGGCGTGACTCTTAGTACGACTGTATTATGAGTTTTACCCGCTGTGTAGACTAAGTTGGAACATTAGAGACACATTCGAGTTGTGATGGAGAGACACAATGTGTGACGACACATAGTGTTCTTGTAACACCCCCAAAATGACCAAGCCGGAGGCCCGGGGGTGTCACTCCGTACCCGAGACTAAACCCGGATACGAGGAGATTTAAACATGGTTCCCAAGAAAAACATCCATAAAGTATTTAAACCAAACATTAATACAATTCAATTATTCGTGCCTCAAGCGCGGGCATAAAACAAACTAAAGTAATAATAAGAGAGTTCTAATTTAAAATGAAACGACTAATGCATTCGGTGATGAAGCGCGTTCCCCGCTAAGCAAAATATCCACTACCTAGACCCGTGGTGCAGAAATAAAAAGACACACCACAGTACAAAATTAGCATATAAATACTGGCAAGCAAACACCCAAGCATGTAAAATGATGATGAGATAGTTATAAAACAGTGACCCATTTACAAGTAGGAATTCTTTTCAAACACAGCGGAAATAAGTTTGACGCTTGCAAATAAAAGCATTTGAGTACCCAATTCCATAATATTTCCAAACCAATTCCATAACCATTAGGGAAAAATCCAAAATCACATATTAATTCATTTTCCATTAATATGATCAAAACCAAAACTATCTTATTAATTTGTTGTGACGGGGGAAAACCAACCATCTCGCAAGCATCCAAGACCTTAAGTGTCGACACAGGGAGAGAGAGACGGCGGCGGCGGTGGATGCCGCTGCTACTGCTGCTTGCCTTCGGACAGAGAGGAGAGAGCCGAGAGAGAGAGAGAGAGGGACGGGAGAGTGAGAGAGACGTGAGGGAGATAGAGAGAAATAGAGATTGAGGGTTTTTGATGAGAGTTGGAAAAAAAATCAAAATCATAAGGAAGGAAACCCTCTTGAATAGAACGTATGAAGAAAATTGGGTCAAAATAATACCAATCTGTGGGAAAAGACACTTTCCCACCACAAGTTTAGGTAAAAAGACAACTACCTCCCCCCTAATATCATAAAGGCACTAAAACTTTTGATTAAAGTCACTACGACCCCCAAACTCTAGCAAGCTCTTATAATTAATTCTCAACATTTAAATTAAACTCCCCAACACATATAATAATATCACAAAACACCCATAGTCACAAAACGGGGTATTTCAGTTCTTTTCCCCCTCGTATGCGTGGAACATTTGAGGTGATTGGTTTATCAAGCCCTACACAGGTAAGACAAAATTTTCAGTGCGGTTGAGCCAAACAAAATGACGTGTTAGTTTCGATCAAAGTATTTTTCTAAATGGTTCGAGATTTGTTTAAATGCTAGAAAATTTTGGAATTTCTTTCCAAACGTGAGAACTTGCATTTGGGTCTAACTTTTCAGAATTTAGTGTCGACCTTTTACTTAAGCTAATTATATATGAACCCCTAATGTGATACGAGTGAATAGAGACTTTACCGACCGATAGCTCGTTCCTGTTAATATAACTGTTGCATAAGCATTAGCCTTGCATACAATTTGCACGTGCATTAGCATTGCGTACAACTCTCATGTGCATTAGTTGCATTCTCGTGAAACATGTTCGTAGTTTCACTCAAAAGTCTTCTTAAGCTTCGGGGACGAAGCTTCATTTTAAGGGGGATATAATGTAATACCCCGTATTTTAGTTGGGGATTATTTGGTAATTTTTAAAAAAAAGGTATTTGAGAATTTAAAGAAATTTATATTTTAAAGTTATTCTTGACTTCTTCCTAGTTTTAAAATATAAGTGTGTTATTTGACATCTATGATGATATATATTTATTTTGGGTTATTTTGTAGTTTTCAAAACTTGAAAAATACTATATGAAACTTATTTTGTATACTTGGAGGTACTTATAGTTTTCTAAAAGTGATTTATACAAAGTGTTTTATTTGAAATTATTTGGAGATTTTATAATTTATGAAAGTTATATTTTCTAGTGTTACCTATTAATTGGAAATTATATTTCCACCCCTCAACTTTTAGTTGTCACAAAGAAACCTCTAATTTATCAATTTTACATTTTCTACCCCCCAACTAGCATTTCATCTCATGTTCATAGGAATCTAACTCTTCCACCCTATACCTTTGGTCAACTCTAATAAAATATTATTGCCTATATTTATCACTTTCATCTCCATCAACCCCATAACTAATACTCCCTTCCATCACTCATCATCCTCACTCTATCTCTTTCATTTCTTTACATTTCCTCCTCCTCAAGAACTCTCAAATACCATTTCAAAAAAAAGAACACTCAAATTTTCTCTCATCTCTCTCCAAAAACTCCTTTCCCGGTTGTGGAGGTAGACCTCACAAAAACACCACCAAAAATACATTTTTCACCTTCAAATTCATGAAAAACTTGAGTCCAATGGCTGTATGATCATGGAGGGGAGCTCTTTCAGAATTCTATTAATGAATTGAAGACCCATTTCACACTTTTTCTCACCATCATCTTGAATATCGGGGTAACATTTCTTCTAGTCTTCAATTCATTCATGCATGTCTATGTTTAACTTTGATTGATTAAATTTCATCTAGGGTTTCTTCATTTCCATTCTTGATTATTCATTTCCATGGTCAGTGATATGTCTGAAGCTCATGGACATTATAATGTGAAATTACAGGCAGAGAGCTTAGCTCCTTGATGATGAAAGCCAGAAACACAAGCATAAGAATTTGCTAAGTATCAAAGCTTCAAAGCTTTGAGTTACTATAGCAGTTCTTGTATGCTGAATTTGTATAACTATATTGTGCAGGTTTTTTGGTTATGTTTTGATGATGATTAGTTAAGTTATATAGTTATATTCATTAATCTATACTCTAAGAGGTTCACTGCAGGTTTTAGATTGTATTGGTAATCCAAAACACATTCTGAAGACGTTATGAGGAAAAGCTTCAAAGCTTTGAGCTTTTAAAGTTACTCTTTACTGATAAGCTCTTCTAACCATCTTTTTGTGTGCAGATGGATTCAGTGTTACTCGGATGTTGTTACATTTTGATTATTGTCTATTATTGTGGACTCTATGTTGGATAATAGATATATTCATGAGATTGAATATAACTGTTAACTCAGAAGTATCAGCAGACGGTCTAGCATGATTATCTCTTTATTTGTTAGTTGCTTTTTCAAGCAGATCTCTTTGCTAGATTGTATTGTTATTTGTTTGATCTTGTTTGCTAAGTATTTGCAGGTTTGTTGGACTTTCCAACGTCCATAAAAAGATCAGCAATGTACTCAATTGAGCTGTTAACAGGAGCCTAACATATAAGAGATATTTTAGGAATTCTATTCCTTAAATCTCTCAAGTGGTTGCAGACTATAACAGCTAGCCAAGTTTGAATTACAGAGACTATATTAGAGACACAGAGGTCGTATTTTTGAGGTAAAAAATATTTTGGGAATATCAAATAGATACAACTCTTCAAATCATTCAAGGACTCAATTCAAATAGGCTGAAGATCACTCAAATCCAGAAGAACTCTTCCAGGCTTTTAACAGCTTATTCCGTCTGAGTTCTTCTCTCTGTACTTAATTTTATCATCTTTTATGTATTTCTAAACCTCACTAAACTTAGTAGTTTGGTTGTTCAAGTGAACAACAAGAGGTTCTTATCGTTTCAACAGGTTATAGCCTATAACTAGATAGGTTGGGAACCACAAGCTGTATAAGTGTAAGGTAGCTCACTTAGGCTTGAGATCTTGGGGTAAATTTGGGTGATTAATAAGAAGTTGTGTTTGAATCCTGGAGGGATTAGATCCCTCAGGAAGAGACTATGTCCAATTGTGACTGAACTCTGTAAAATATATGTGTCCTTGCTATTTACTTTTGCTGCTTTTACTTACAGTTTAAATTTGGTGTCTCAAATCTTTGGAGCTTTCTAAGTCTCAAAGATTTGAAGCATCTATAATTTGCTGTTATATCTTTCAGCTTCACAAATCCTTTTCAAAGCTTTGAGATATCAACAGCTTGCTTTACGAAAGTTTCAATAACTTGAGTTTTGGCAAAAGCTAGCATACTCTATTCAACCCCCCCGTCTAGAGTATTACTTGACTTGTTTATACCTACATTACACACTTTAAATTGGTATCAGAGCTTTGGGTCACAGTTTAAAGATCTAACAATCTTGTGACAATGAGTTTTGTAGGTGGAGGAGGATTCTCACATGGAAGGGCATCTAATAGACCTCCATTATTCTGTGGTGATAACTTTGTGCAGTGGAAGGAATTGATGAAAATGTTTATCATAGATCAGGACATGGAACTATGGTCTATTATTTTGAATGGGCCAAACCTATTCTACACCACTGTGGATGGTGTTAGAACTGTCAAACCCGATGAAGATCTCTCAGTTACTAAACTGGAAAAAGGTATCAAAAAATTACAAAGCTTTGAACTTATTCTATTGTGCTCTTAGTGCAGATGAGTTCAACAGGATATCTAATTGCAAGAATGCAAAGGAGATCTGGGATAAGTTGATTGTTACCTATGGAGGAACTAGCCAAGTCAAGCATACAAAGATTAATATCCTTTTGAGGCACTATGAATTGTGTAAGATGAACTCTGATGAGTCCATCAAAGATATGTTCAAAAGGCTTACAAATATTGTGAACAACTTGGAATCTTTGAGAAAAATATTCTCAAATGAAGAAAAAGTCAGGAAGATTCTCAGAAGCCTTCCTAAAGCAAAACAGGAGCCCAAAACAACAACTATTGAAGAAGCTCACGACTTAAGCACTCTGGAACTGGATGATCTGCAAGGAAAGTTGCTCACTCGTGAGATCTCTATGAAGGAGGTTGATGGTGAACTGAGTGACAACATAAAGAATCTGGCACTCAAGGCAAAAGACAATGAAAAATCCCAAAGCCTTGAACCAGAGGAAGATGATGAGGAAGCCTTAGCCTTGATTTCCAAATCCTTGGCCAGAATTCTCAAGAAAACGAGGAACTCTGGAAACAAGGATTACAACAAAGAAAAGTTCAGATCCTCAACTAATCATATAAACCTAAAGTTATAAACTGCTATGAATGTGGAGATGCAGATCACTTGGTGAGAGACTGTCCTCAAAATAAAAATAGCAGACAATTCTCAAAGAAAGAGAATGACAACAGAAGGAAGAAAGCGATGGTGGCTTCATGGAGTGATTCAGGCTCTTCAGACTCAGAATCTGATGAGGAGCAAGCTAATCTCTGTTTGATGGTTGGATATCAAGAAAACCATTCCACAGAGAACCCAATTGATGACATGGTAAAAAATATCTTGTCTAGTCCTTCTGCTGTGCTACCTGAAATCCTCAAGAGTATGTTTTTAAATGAGGAGATTTACAGGAATGAGATTGACTCTTTGAAAATGAAAGTTCATGAGAAGGCAAAAGAAAACTTAGATTTGGTTTTTCAAAATAAATGTCTTGAAGCTACTAGGTTAAAAATTGATAGTGACTTCAAAGCCTTTGATAGTAGATTCAAACCTTTGAAATCACAAGTCAAAGATGTATTTGATCAAAATAGTATTTTAAATGATAAGTTTGTTGATCTAAAAAATCATTCTGATGATTTAGAACAACAAAACACTACTTTAACTAGTAGGCTTCAAGAATCCAAGAAAATTCTTTCAATTTTCGCTGGCTTAGAACAGAAGTTAAGTATCATTCTTGGACGAAGTCTGCAATTTGTTTACAAGAGTGGAATTGGATATAATCAAAATTTTCCAAGAAAATGCCAAACCACATTGTGAAAGCAGGAAGCATACATTCACCAAGGTGTCATTATTGTTGTAAAATTGGACATGTGAAAGTAACTTGAGTTTTGGAAAAAGCTAGCACACTCTATTCACCCCCCCCCCCCTTTATAGAGTATTACTTGACTTGTTTATACCTACATTACACACTTTTAGCTAGATCATGTCTTTCACTTCAAAATTTAGATTATTTCATGAAACCCACACTAGAACCCACATGCATGTTGTGAATGTCACCTTCTTTGCATTTGTTAGTCACAAGATTTGTTGATAATCTGTGTCAAGTGAATGTAAAAGTGTTATTTTTGTGATTAAAATGGTGCTATTTGGGTGAAAATCAAGTCTACATTGGTTGCATGTCTCATTAGAACCATTCTTGTTGATTTAAAAAAAATGCATGTTTATGCAATCTGACCAGTTTGTGAAAAACGTATATTATCTCCAAATTTTGACTCTGTGAAATTTTAAACTCTTGCATATTTTGAAACTAGACTCATATATGGTCATTTTGAGAAAAAAACCAACTCCATAGCCATTTTGGTTAGGGAGATATGCTCATTTTAAGTTGCATGTTTTCTGAAACTCTATTTCAGTACCAATCTTACCATTTTTATTAAAAACCCCAATTTCAAAACAATTTGACATCTCATCTTTCTATCGTTGTAAATAGACACATTGAGGGTAAATTATGGAGAAGATGAGCTTTATTGCTATTCTCCAAGTGGTAGTAATCACCTTTCAAAGTTGGACATTTTTGCCAAACTCTTCTCTGCATAGAAGTACTTGTTATTTTTGTAAATTGAGTTTTATAATAGCTATGCATGATTTTCTTGATATTTATGAAATTAGACACATTTAGGGTGATCCTAACTTAATTTCATGATTTTAAGAGATGTTTTGATATGGTAAATATGCCTCCAAAATGAAGGCTACAATTCTATCCAGAATTGTAGTTTCACATGTTGTAGAAAATTTGAATTTTTGAAGTTCTAAGTGTTATGTCGAATTTATTTGGACATGTGAACATCATCATATGTGCATTTTTTACATATAGGACTATGGGTCATGTAGGTTTGCATTTGGATTAGCAATGTATAAATTGGTTGTAACGAATATGTTATACGTGTGATTGTAGACATCGACCTCGTAGGTGAGCGGTTGTCGTTGGAGTGGTATGATTAGTTTCTTTATTTTGTTCGTGCTTCATCTCAATGGTGAGTACATATGTGCGATCTTTACTGATCAAAATGTGAATGCGTGTGACGTCTCGAATGAATATTTTGATGATTGAAAAAGTATGAAAAGCATGATTTATACTCAAAAGTTGTTTGGATATTTGTGAATCCTTTGTGAGAACTCTTGAAAATTACTTGTGAAATTTGATTTTATTGTGGTAAAGAGAAGAATTAAAATACTTATAATAGATTTAGGACGATGTACAGAGTTGTGTTATATATGGCTACGGCCGGAGGCGCCAAGCGATCCTCCCGTTATTTATGGCTACGGCCATTGAAGAAATTCTTTGTATTATTGGATAGAACTTGTTTGTTCATAAATCCGCCCCTGATGAGCCAAAATGTACCAAGGTATAGTGGCCAAGGGGTTTGTTATAGCTATAGAGTGCTACTCATACTTGTAAGGGTCACTACGGTATAGGGGTGTCGACACTTAAGGCCATTTAGCTATGTATTGTGAGCGGGGTTGACGAATGGGCTCCCTTAATGCTCAGGTGAAATAGGGTCTGATAGTCCCTATAAGGAACCCTTTATGATTACTTCGTGATCCCTCTGTCTACATCGATCCGATGTTGGCTCTTGGCATGCCTCATCTAAACCTAACGGTTAATTGAAGTTGAACGAAAGGTTGTTACTGTACCGATCATGTTTGCGGCTCTAGATATGCACAACTAAAATAAATGAAGTTGAAAGAAATTTGGTACTCGTGAATTAATACGTTTTACCGTGAAACATGATTTGCTCATGTGAGATTGACATGGTTTGAGAATATCTTGACTTCTCGTGATTTATAAAGGTTTTAAAGTTGATAAGTTTGATACACATTTTCTTACAATTCTTCCGAACTTTCCCCACACTTTTACTATTAGTTTTTTTAAATCTATTTGAACTTATGCTTGTGTGCCCCTCCATGCTTTAGATGTCGTAGTGTGTATTTACTCAGTTTTTACTGATCATTTTCTTCAAAACTGCGTCGGCTTTTGCCATTTTGAAATCGCATGTCATAATTCAAGGTGGGGGATGGGAACACGGATCGAGACAAAGACGTTTAGCTAAGATTAGATCACATAGATTATTTAAAACACATTACATTTGTAAACTTATCTTCTCAAGTTTGTGTATTTATTAAATAAAATGTAATATACGTAACTATATTTCTACTTTTGGTTATCGATAGTCGCATTAACCCTGAACTGAGATCCGGGGTTGTTTCACAAGGTAATAAAGTAAAACCTATGACGATCTTAGCAACAGAAATGTTCAAGATCCATAATCTACAGGAATCTAGTGCACCTATGGGTCAGGCCAGCCAAGGTGCTGGCGGATTTGAGCAACAAGAAAACTAGTCAGGTTTGGAAATCATGGAGAGAGATTGTAGGAAGTGATAATTTCAACTTACTTGAGCACTAATGTGATACGGGATTTCATTGAGTAATGAGCTATAAGAGGAGAAAACTGACAATTTAAGGATTGATTAAGGAAAAAGTTTATGAAGAAGGAGTAAGGATGCGTGGTCTTTGGGGACGAAAATTCTTTTAAGCGGGGTAGGTGATAGCGCCTTTTAGGAGCTACATCGTATGGCCATTTTCAACATTATAATGACATATTTGAGCTTAATTATAGAGAATATGTTGCGTTTATCACTTGATGCTTCATATGCGCTTTATTGTTAGTCCGGACGTTTCTATGCATATTTAGTTGTTATTTTCAAATATGGTTGCTTCGCATGTTTGTTCATGTTGTCTTGATAGGAACGGATGCTAATCGGTTGCTAGGAGGCATGGAACGAACTTAGGAAACAATGGGAGCTAAAGTGAAGTCAAGAGAAGCCAAGTTGGAGGAGCTAGGATGACCAGTCTTCACTAATTTGATCATATCTGGAGTTATACAAAGCATTTGGGAGTGAGGCTAGAGCCAATTAAAATAAGACTTAGAGATCTTTCCAACAATAGGTCATGGGGCTTAATCGGACCTCGGACGAAGAAGTTATGGCCTGGAGAAGTCAGAGGCCAGATTCAAGAGCAATTTGTCAAAGTGAAATAAGACCATTTCGGTCCGAAATGCCCTGATACCAAAGTTCGATTGTTGGGGAAAAAATGCAATTTTTAATTCTTATGAGGATTTTAGGCTAAGGGACGACCTAGGTGGCCTGGAGAGCATTCACCACGGAAATAGAAGAGAGAGACGACACAAGGGAGCTCTAGGAAGAGGCGATTCACGCACATCTTCGAGGATTTCATAGTTTGATTCTTCTTCTTCATCTCTTATGCTACTTTTCATGGAGATTATGATGTTATCAAGCTATTTCATGTCTAGCTAAACTCATAGCTAGCTGATTCTGGAGAACTAGGATTTTACGTGATTGATCTTGGATTCATGGATTTACTTCTCGCTTAAAGCTTAATTTCACTTTTGATTCTTATCATTCTTCTACTCAAGTTCTTTAGCATGTGAGGCTTGATCACCCATAGCATGTTACTTAACTAGGAGAGTGTTGACACGATCTCCACAAGTGTACGGTCATCGCGTGTTGTAATAATCCGGAAATCCGGGTTGTCGAACCCAAAGGACTTTGTTAAATCAGTTATTACGTCCAACCTTATGTGGGGAATTCGTAAAGTTGAGTGATTTTCCTAATTCTACTAAATTGAGAGAACAAATATCTCAATTAATTTTGAGTTTTTTCACAAAAGAATTGCAAAGGGTTTTCTTTTAAGAGAGACGAGTGTTGGGAATTCTACTTGTGGACCACTAGGGACGCTATGAATGGTGTTTTGATATTTGGAACGTAAATACGCTACTCTTATCAATCGAGCAACCTACGAACTACCGAGTTACCAAACAATTTGCCTACACTTATGATCAATTTAGACCGAGTTACCAAGCCTAATTCAATTACAAGCATGCATTATTGTTCATTAATCCGCTCTTTGATCCTAATTAACTCTACCAAGTTACGAGATAACGATACGACAAGGTGATTATCTTGATTTACCGACTATCTCTCATGGAGTTACCACACGAGTTCTAATTAAGGATGCTCTTACGTTAGCTAATTGCAAGAATAATGAAATTCAAACACAAGATGATCATAATAAGAGATAAACACATATATTTAATCCTAAGAACAAATCACAGTCTCAAAACATTCATTCAAGCAAGCCCTAGCTTTCCAACAAGGAGTCCCAGCCAAAAGAGTTTAGCTAACACAAATCATGATCAAAACAACAAGTTTCATGATCATGAACAAAAACTACAAGAAGAGAGAGTAGAGATAGCAAATGAATGACTCCGGATCGCTCCCAAGCTCCAAGATCCAATACTCGATGAAAAATAAGCTAAAAACGATCCATAACGAAGTATAATATGTTTTCCAAGAGTTTAGAACAATTTAGAAGTAATTACAAAACAACCCAGAGTGTTTCCAAAAAAATATGCGCACGAAGTAGGTCGTGCGACCTATTGACTAGGTTGTACGACCTACAGGAAACCCTGCACTAGGTCGTGCGACCTAGTCAGTAGGTCGTCCGGCCTACTGAAACTCCCTGATTTCCTCCAGCTAGGTCGTGCAACCTAGTGACTAGGTTGTGCGACCTAGTTGATACTTAGACAAATTTTGTTTTCTTCTGTCTTGTTGCGCACGCCTTCCAATCACTTCCCGAGCCTTGTATCATCACTCGATCCTCCATTATGAGCTCTCCACGTGCTTCAAGGCTCGTCACTTCATCTCCCATGCTTCTCTCGCACTCGAATCATCATCACTCGCTTTCTTTCTCAACTCTTGAGGTTGTGTTAACTTCCGAAGTTCGTTCCCGCTCTTCCACTTGTTCCTCGCGTGCTCCGTTCCTGAAAAACACAACACGAACACCCCTCTAAGATCAAATGTCACAAAATATGATAAATATCGCAATAAATGATGTAGGAAAACGCCCCGACTTCACATTTAACACATGCAATGCTCAAAATCTCAAGCTATACCAAAAGCGACTCGGAATGTCGCTAAATTCTCCATTTTCGCTCGCAACACGATAGAAAACCAATAGAACATTTAACTCCATTCCGGAGTTATCAAATACCCCCACGCTATCTTTTGTGCGTCCTGAGCAAATCCCAACTTTCAAATCACGACCGAGCCACAGAACCAACTAACTTTCAACCCACCACTTTGCATACACAACCGAATATTAGCCGACTTGACACAAACAGGACTCGATTCACAAATAGATTAATGCAACAATATGATGCGATGCAAATTAGACTCGATCCTAAACACATATATCTACACACACACACGCGAAACTTAACTTTTTTATCGTTTTGGAGAGATCGGGCAATCTCAAATTCTTTAACCGGTTCTCATGGAGCAATGATCAGTTTAGGGACAATGAGTGAGTTGAAACTAAACTCGACAACCAAAATTTTTCTTAGCTCGTATAGAGAGCCTAGCCTTACTAGTACAAGAAATACTCTACCTCTTCGCGTGTGCCAACAAAATAAGAGGCTACGCTAGACCAAGCAACATTCACAGTCCGAGCTCCTATTCACAGTCATAGAATGATGAGGCTTAGGGCCACAAAGAAAATCAAGATAAAAAAAGTCCTAAAGCGTCACATTCTCACATTTAAAACCACATCTCACACACCCTCACCACGATGATAGAAACCGCAACCCGAAACTCACCGTCTCCGGCCCTCGATTCCCTCAAACCCCCCGGTACAATAACGATCTCCGTGGTCACCGTCGTGAATCGTGTACGAAATGCAAACCGCCGTCAATGAAGTAGTCGCTTCTACCACTCGATTTCCGTTGAGCTCAATTTATTCCTTTATTCCATCTCTCTCTTTTTTTTCATTTTTTTTATATCTCTCAATAAACATCAACAATATATTAAACAAGTATACGAGTGGTCCTCCAAGAATCAAGCCAAGCAAACATGTCAAGGGGAGGAAATGAACAATCCAATGAATATGAATCACAAGTAAGATCTGTCTCCCCCGAACTCAATGAAGTACACGGTGCCACCAAACGAAGTCGCAAAAAATCAAAGCACATGTATGGGGGTGGAGTCGTCAAAAGATCAATCTCGATGTCTGAATTCAAAAGTCGACACCTCCACACTAGAATGTATTCACATTCCTCTCAAGTAGTCTACAATATGTCAGTATCCTGCCTAATCCAACCGATCCTCCTACACTGTGATGATGAAAAGAAACGATTCCTAGCACGATCCACCAATTAAGTTCAACCAGCCCCAGTGTTGTGCGGATTAGATGTCACGCACTCACGGCTCTCCACAACTGTGTCCAAGATGTAATGACATGGAACACCGCCACACCTAAGTGCGCAAGCCTACTCACTCACCTTCGCATCCCCTCAAAGATATCAATTAACGTGCATGCAATCATGTAGGGCTCACAAGCATAGGCAATAAAACTCTCCCTCATCGAACCCCCTCAACTACAACTCACTCGTGACACACTAAAATGGTGGTTCTAAACAATCTGTGATGAAGGCCAAGAATCGTCACCATAGGTCAAGAGTCTATAAAATACTCCAAGGTTCAAATCAGGTTTACTAGTGGTCCTACAAGGTGAGATCTATCAAGCAGTGAGTGCTCTAATACGCATCCTCGCACAGCTGTTCTGTGTGCCACTACGAGGCGGGTTGGTGACTACCTAAGACGTACACATGAACATTCGGCTTGTTTAGCTCACACCTAGCTCAACTCTTGTAAGAAAGTACGGCACACACTTTAGATTTGAAAATCAAGCAAGTGTATAAAAATAGGAAGGCATTCCCGTAGAGAAAGTCCCTCTATACATACTAGGGAGAACTCACATTGTCTTTCTTGGTCGCAAGTCACGCCCTATGCCTAAAGTTAGCACACTCCTCGATTTTACCAAATTTTAAGCTTCTTTTGATTGCCCTTTCTCAAATTTTAAATTTTAATTAATTTATTTTTTTGTATTTTTCATAAATTCCTAACTCTACATGTAAGGATTAGACACGAAAAAAAAATTGACATCACACAACTCGACTTTTGGGTGGGTAGACTCAATTATGTAATAGTGCAGACAGTGTATAAATCTACACTACTTAATACGACAATATAAGTAAAAACATAACAAGAATCACTGACTCTACACACAATACAACCAAGACACATCTTACATGTAACTAGCTATGCAAGACACATGGCTAGTAAACAGTTAAACCACCCCTACACTGAATGCTTCGTTGTCCTCAACGAATTTAGAGATCAAACATAGGACTCCAAAATCAAATGTGTGCGCAAGTAGATGAGTTGGAGCATCAAATATATAAAAAAAAAATACAAATTTAGCTAGAGGGAAGAAATACTCACAACCACCTCAAGGGTGGGGAAGAAATCGTGCCCCAATAGTCCCCAAGCTCAGTGTGCCGCCACTGTGCTCCCCCTAGGTCAGTGTGTACTGGCACACCGGGGTCGATTGCTCTCCTCTTCTTGAATATGCGCATTGAGAATCCCCAACTCGTATGCACGAGTTCCTATAAAGGTCACATGTGGCACACCGGGGTCGACTCTCCCACATCCTGCTCTAATATGTCACTTGGAAACAAATGTCATACACTCTCTGTCTCATCTCCCGAAAATAAAAAAATAGAACACACATGACCGTACTAAAAACACACTCCCTAATCTAAAGCATAAATACGTCGGGTTGCCTCCCAACAAGCGCCTCGTAATTTAAGGTCGACGAACCGACCCAGTTACCTCAAAAGATGTTAAGGAGGTCTAGCACGACATGCCTCCTCCTTCAGTTTTTTTCTCTTGACCTTCAGCACCACATCATGTGCACACACCACATGTGGCTTTTTCACTGACTCGGGTGGATCGGGCTGCAATACTGTAGGCAACCCCAGAGCAGGATCCACGCGCTCTTCTCTGAACTTGATCATGACCAACTTATTCTTCCCCTTTCCCGGAAAAAATGCTTTGAACACAATTGATGAATCTAGAGCCTTGATAGTAATCTCCTCAGTCTCTAGATCCACATTGGCGCGCATTGTCTTCAACAACGGTCTTCAAAAGATGAGTGAAACATCGCGATCCTCCTTGATGTCCACTATCAAAAATTCAGTTGGAAAGACAAAGGCACCCACTTTGAGAAGCAAGTTCTCAATCACCCCATTTCCTGTCACAATAGAATTGTCTGCTAGTTGCAGAGCTATCTTTAATGGAGTTTGCGCACCAATGCCCAATCTCTGAAATAGGGACAATGGCATCAGATTAATACTCGCTCCCAAATAACAGAGCCCATGCGTATGGTATCCACCCCCAAGAGTGCAACCTAAGATGACACTTCCCGGATCTCTCATCTTGGGAATGTCCCTCTGAATTACAGTACTACATGTGTCTGTCAGCTTCACCGTGGCATAAGGGTCTATGCTCTTCTTTCCCCATAGATTTTCCTTTTTAATAACTTCTTGTATTTGGGCATCTGAGCAAATGCTTCCACAAGAGGAATGTTTATATGCAGTTGTTTAAATGTGTTCATAAATTTCCCAAAGTGTTCGTGAAAAACCATGCTGTCTCAATCCAGAAAGACAACTTGCACGAAGACTAAAACTCTTCGCACGAACATCTTCTCATGAAGAGACGATATGTTCGCACGAAGACCTTGTACAAGTCGGCTGAACTTTTGGAAATAGTGCTTAAACGATTCCTAAAGTGTCCGGGACTTTAGGGAAACGTATACAAGAGCCGTAGGACGCGATTTTATAGAAAGGCGCAGAGAACAAGGTTGGAGAAGTGAATTGGAGCTGGAGTTCGTCGTGTAAGAGAGGATTCTACTGTTAAATCTCTTCTCTCTTATCTTCTTGTTTTTTACTCATGATCATGAAAAATCTTGTCATTGTGATCATGAGCAGTAGTAGCTAAGTTAATTATCAGGATTTCTCAATGGTAGCTAGGGTTTGAAGCCGTTTTAGCGAATTCTGAATGCGATTCATGTTTAGATTGAACTTAATAGATGATGAACTGTTTTGCCATGTTTAATTCATGTTCTTAATCCTATCTTTGTATCGCCTGATCAGCAATATGAATATCATAGGTGATTAGTTAGTGGAAGCAAAAAATTACCCGGAAGTTGAATCCATCAATTAGTTGAACGACAAAATTAACTGAGAACAATAGAGTATAATTTACATTATTATATGTTTTAGGGATAGTTAGAACTGTTGGGTTTTGATTCATGGATCGCGCAAACGGAAGCATAATCAAACAAATAACCATGCAAAACCCTCCAAGGATCACAAGTCTAGATGCATAACGATAGTGAAGGTAAGAAATCATGAACACACCTTTGGGTTCTCCTTGATGACTTCAAACGCGAATAGTGTCACGTTCTCTATAGTTGATCCACGCCTAGAGTTGTTCCTAGATCTCCAATCACCTTGGTGCTAGCCCGGATTGAAAGGAGGGTGAAGGAATCACGCAAAACGAGACACCAAAAGGGGTTCGGCACCCTTTGTGGCGTCGGGGACAAGGGGCGGCGGCAAGGGGGCGGCGTCCCTCTTGTGGCTTGCTCTCTCTCTCCTTTGTTCTCTCCTACTCTTGTTATGTTCTCTCTTAGAGCATAAGTGTGTAGGGAAGGAAGGAGGAGGGTCCTTTATATAGTCCAACAACTCCTTGTCAACTACCTAAAGGACTTATTCTAGTCCTACTAGAATTCAATTTAGTCCCTTCCTTGCAAATTAGTCCCTACTAAGTTTGCAAGGGTTTGCAAAGTGATCCTTCTAATTAATTAATCCAATTAATTAATTCCATAATCTAGTACAACTCTATATAGCGTGTGACCCCATAGGTTCTATCTAGTTGGTAGCAACTCTTTGCTAATATGGAGCGGTTTCTAGCAAAACATCCATTCTAGCCAACTAATAGAATAGTCATCTAGACAACCTTGTACAAGTAATTGTCTCATCCCTTTGCCTCCATATCCGGATTGGACACGAGACATACAAGTCACACTCGTATATCCAATCTCTAGTTCCTCGATCCATGGAATAGCCTTATTCGTGCAAATAACATCAATATCCCATATATTGATTTATTTGAGTCTGGCCAGACATTCTATAAGCACTATCCTCGAGTGGCCTTGGATATTTGCTCCCGTTATGTGGGAGGGGCAAATCCTCTCTACGTCCACTACGATCTCTAAGCTTGCTTCTCATTGTATCCAGTACACGCCTTTATAACTACCCAGTTACGGTGTAGCGTTTAACGCTACCAAGATCACAATGATCCACAACTAGAATATCTAGTGACTTCAAGTCTAAGGATGACAATACCATTGTACCCGAGAAGCACTTGTGACTCAACATAACGTGTATGTAGCCTTCTCGGTAATGGGTCAATCCAGTGCAACATTCCGTAATGCACACCTATGTGTTGGATCGTGATATCTCCATATCAATCCAACCCCATACTAGTCTATAGATGATTGTCCCATTTAATCATTATACTTGACTAGGGATATTTAAGATAAACAACACAATTGTAAATCTAAGGACTTCATTATATTAAATATCCAATAAATAATAAATGAATTTCTAGCCAATTACAAATTCATACTAAACTAGATTGCCTCTAGGGCATCTATTCCAACAGTCTCCCACTTGCACTAGAGCCAATCTGGCGCATCTCGTATGCCCATACTCCCAGTGTGCCCTTCATGCTTCCACTGCGTGAGAGGCTTTGTAAGCGGGTCTGACAGATTATCATCTGTAGGAATCTTGCATATCCGAACGTCTCCTCTATCGATAATATCTCGAATCAGATGGAACTTCCTGAGCACGTGCTTGGACTTCTGGTGCGATCTTGGTTCCTTTGATTGCGCGATCGCCCCAGTGTTGTCACAGAACAACTCCACTGGATCCGCAATGCTAGGAACCACACCAAGTTCAGAAACAAATTTTCTGATCCAAACAGCCTCCTTTGCTGCGCCATTTGCAGCAATGTACTCAGCCTCTGTTGTAGAATCAGCTACCGTCTCTTGCTTGGAACTCTTCCAGCTCACCGCTGCTCCATTCAGGCAAAACACATATCCCGACTGTGATCTCAAGTCATCTCTATCGGTTTGGAAGCTTGCATCGGTGTAACCCCTTACACGCAACTCTTCCTCACCGCCAAACATCAAGAAGGCTTCCTTAGTTCTTCTCAAGTACTTTAGGATGTTCTTGACAGCAATCCAGTGACTCTCACCCGGATTGGATTGGTATCTGCTTGTCATACTCAAGGCATATGACACATCTGGTCTAGTACATAACATGGCGTACATGATGGATCCTATGGCCGAGGCATAGGGAATCCTACTCATGCGTTCCTTCTCAATCTCATTGGAAGGATAACCACTCTTCGAAAGAGTGATTCCATGTGACATGGGCAAGAATCCCTTCTTGGAATCTTGCATGTTGAACCGTTTCAACACCTTGTCAATATATGTACTTTGACTTAGGCCAAGCAACCTCTTAGATCTATCTCTATAGATCTTTATACCGAGTATATAGGCTGCTTCCCCTAAGTCTTTCATTGAGAAACACTTTCCTAGCCAATCTTTTACAGATTGCAGCATGGGAATGTCGTTTCCAATGAGTAGTATGTCATCCACATACAAGACCAGAAAAGCTACAGAGCTCCCACTAACCTTCTTGTAGACACAAGACTCATCTTCGTTTCTGATGAAGCCAAACTCTTTGACCACTTCATCAAAACGTCGATTCCAACTCCTAGAAGCTTGCTTCAATCCATAAATGGATCGTTGCAGCTTACAGACTTTGTTGGCTTGCTTTGGATCTTCAAAACCCTCCGGCTGTATCATATACACGTCCTCGAGGAGATTCCCATAAAGGAATGCTGTTTTGACATCCATCTGCCAAATCTCATAGTCGTAGTATGCTGCAATTGCAAGTAGGATTCGGATGGATTTGGTCATAGCGACTGGTGAAAAGGTTTCATCATAGTCAATACCATGAATCTGTCTGAATCCTTTAGCCACCAATCGGCCCTTATAGGTAATCACATTACCATCCATGTCGATCTTCTTCTTGAAGACCCACTTGCACCCTATGGGTCGCGCCCCATCAGGTGGTTCCACCAAAGTCCATACTTTGTTGGTATACATGGATTCCATCTCGGATCTCATGGCCTCAAGCCACTTCTGCGAGTCTGGGCCATTCATGGCCTCCTCATAGGTAGTAGGCTCATCATCTATGAGCATCGTGTCACCGGAATCAGTTACGAGAAGTCCATACCTCTCGGGTTCCTGGCGCACTCTACTAGATCTACGAAGCTCTTGTGTTACCTGAACAGGTGGATCCACAACTGCTTGTGATTCCTGTTCACGTTCCATAATCGGTTCCGTGATTTGTGGTTCTTGAACTTCTTCAAGTTCTACATTCCTCCCACTTGCTTCTTTAGAGACAAACTCTCTTTCTAGAAACACGCCGGTCCGAGCAACAAACACTTTGTTCTCGGTTGGATTGTAGAAGTAGTATCCCTTAGTTTCCTTAGGGTACCCCACAAATTTACACTTATCCGATTTAGGCCCTAGCTTGTCTGATTGTAAACGTTTTACATAGACATCGCAGCCCCAAATCCTCATGAACGACAGTGTGGGACGCCTCCCACTCCACATCTCATATGGTGTCTTCATGACTGATTTAGATGGAACACGGTTAATGGTAAAAGCTGCACTTAATAGAGCGTAGCCCCAAAACGATAATGGAAGATCGGTTTGACACATCATAGACCGAACCATATCCAATAGGGTTCGATTCCTCCTCTCAGACACGCCATTCCATTGTGGCGTTCCGGGTGGAGTGAGTTGGGACACGATCCCACACTCTCTAAGATAGTCATCAAACTCTTGGCTCAAGTATTCTCCTCCACGATCCGATCGTAGAGCCTTGATACTTTTGCCAAGTTGCTTCTCTACTTCATTCTTGAATTCCTTGAACACTTCAAAGGATTCGGATTTTGCCCTCATAAGGTACACAAATCCATATCTACTGTAATCATCAGTAAACGTAATGAAGTAGACATAACCACCCCTGGCAGGCGTGGCAAATGGCCCACACACATCAGTATGTATGAGCGCCAATTGCTCACTAGTCCTCTCACCTTTCTTATTGAAAGGGGACTTTGTCATTTTTCCCAATAAACAAGCTTCACATGTCTCATATGATTCAAAATCAAATGAGTCTAGCAATCCATCCTTATGGAGTCTAGATACACGTTTCTCATTTATGTGGCCTAAACGACAATGCCATAAATAAGCAGGATTTAAATCATTTATTTTAATCCGCTTGGTATTAATGTTGTAGACAGGATTACTTAGATCAAGGACATAAAGTCCATTAAATAATTGCGCACTAAAATAGTGAATATTATTCAAATAAAAGGAACAACAATTGTTCTTTATTGAAATAATAAAACCTTCCTTGTCCAAACAAGAAATAGAAATAATGTTTCTGCTCATAGCAGGGACAAAATAGCAATTATTTAATTCTAAAACTAATCCTGAAGGCAGAGATAGCTCGCAAACGCCTATGGCCAACGCAGCAACCTTTGCTCCATTCCCAACGCGCAGATCTACCTCCCCTTTAGCCAATCTTTTACTTCTCTTTAGATCCTGCATATTTCGACAAATATGAGATCCACATCCAGTATCCAATACCCATGATGTAGAGACAGTTAAATTGACATCTACAACAAAAATACCTGGTGGTGGTGGAATCACTATTCCAAGCCGTTTGTCCTCCAAATATTTTGGGCAGTTCCTCTTCCAGTGTCCCGGTTGACTACAGTAGTGACATTCACCCTTAGTCACGACCTTGGCAATCCCACCAACAGGCTTAAGGGCTTGTTCCTTGGACTTAGCAACTGATTTGCCTTTGCCCTTGGAGGAAGAGGCAAACTTTTTACCCTTTCCTTTATGCACCATCATAATGGCCTTGCCCTTACCCTTGTTGATGCTCTGTTCAGCCGTCCTCAACATGTTGAGCAAATCTGGCAGTGGCTTAACGATCTCGTTCATGTTATAGTTCATAATGAACTGTCCATAACTCTCGGGCAACGATTGCAACACGAGATCTGTTGCCAACTCTTGGCCGACCGGGAACCCAAGCCGGGCGAGATTCTCCAAGTACCCGATCATTCGGAGTACATGGGGTCCCACCGGGTTCCCTTCTGCCAGATGACATTTGAACAGTGCCTTTGAGACTTCATACCTCTCTACCCTCGCCTGCTCTTGGAAGAGCTGCTTTAGATGTTCGATCATATCGACAGCATTCATGTTCTCATGTTGCTTCTGAAGCTCAGAGGTCATGGTGCAAAGCATTAGGCAGGCCGCATCATTAGCATCATCAACATGCTTTTGATACGCCTTTAAGGCAGCAGGTGTCTGATTGTCTGGACCTTCTGGAACTTGCTCCTCTATTGCGTACAGCTTCTTTTCTTGCTTGAGAACAATTCTCAAGTTTCTGTACCAATCGAGAAAGTTGGTTCCTGAGAGCTTGTCCTTCTCAAGGACAGATCGTAGGGAATGTTGTGAACTCGATGAGTTGTTTGCCATTTGGAATTCTACAAAAGGAAAATACGCAAGTTTTAGTATTTGTGAATTTTTGACTATATTTAATAATGGCTAGTTTATTAAATATAGCTCCCACTATTTTTCTACGGATTAATAACCCTCAAGATATTAATGCGGAAAATATCCTTATATTTTCTAGTGGGCCAAGATCCATCTTTTTCATCTCCTTATGAGCTTGCTTTGGCAAGTCACCCATAATTCGATTACTTCTTAGGTAGGAACAATTCCAATTGCATCCCATATGCAACTCTTGGCTCAATCGGGCAAATAACTCCTTATTTATCCATCCATATGGATAATCCCAATTGATTGCCTCTAGGTTTCTTAATCAAATTAATAGCCTAGTTGTGTTCAACCTCTTATCTAAACAATTGCACATTGTTACGTGCCATCGCATTCCATCATTATGAACCAAGTCGCCATGCTTTGGCACGCACGAACTTGATAAATAATGATGATAATGAGTGTTTAAATAACGAGAAGGCAAGAACACAATATTTAAAATTTGAGGGATTTTTCTTCAATTTTAATTGTTTTGTTGATCAATATCAACTAATCTATCTATTTGAGTTTGGGCACAACTCCAAATAATAGATCCGGGTTGTCTAATTATCTTATTATCCTAATTGCATGCATCATCCATACACCAACCACACAAATAATAAGACAATAAATAAACAACCACAAAACAGAAATTAAACGTGATGTGGATATGGCCTTTTCTAGACTAAGATAATTCCAAGCCAATGGAATTATCTATGAACCCTAAACAAACACACATCTCCATGCGTCTTGATCTTTTGGTCCATCCTTCATAGTCATGTGGTGTGCTCCATGCTCCATGCTCCATCTTTTGTGGCTCCTTTGGCTTTGGGCTTCTTTTTTTTTTCAATCTTGGCTAACAATCTACTTTATCTAGCACTAGCTAATATCTATACTAAATAAAATAAATCTCACAAGTTGAGAAAAAAAATGGCACGCAGGCCATAAAATCCTAATTAATTATTACAATTAATTGATCGGCTCGCAGGCCGTAAAACCAAACCACAAAATTAAACATCCACATCAAACCACATCCTAAGGCCATATCCAATCACCATGCGATTTGCACATAAACAGTTAAAATCCAATTTTAACGCGCTTGGTCAATTTTAATTGATTTTAGGATTTCTAGGGTTAAAACGGTCCATGGGCCCAACAATCCAATTGTCCGGGCCCAAATAAGTGAACCATAAAGCCCTAGGGCCGGCCCGGCCCAAAACCCGCAAGCTAGGCCCGCGGGTTAAGGCCGCCCGGCCCCTTAGGGCGCCAAGCTTGGGCGGCAAGCAAGGGGGGCGGCTCCCTAGGGGGCCGAACCTCTTTATGGAGGTTGTTTCCAAAACAACCTCCTTGCTTGGAGCCCAAGTTTGGTTGTTTCCTTGTTGTGGGAGAACTCCTTCTTCCCCAAGGATGCCCAAACCCTAGATCTATGATCCTAAAATTTCTCAAACTCACCAATTCATGCATCCAATGCAATAATTGGGTCTTGTTATGATTAATTCTTTGACAAATTGCATCCAATGCTTGATTTGTCTTGTTTTACGCGATAAACAACAAATTAAGGTGTAAAACAACAAGAATGTAACACATAAACTACGTTTATGCTCTATGACCTGTGGCTCTGATACCACTGTTGGGTTTTGATTCATGGATCGCGCAAACGGAAGCATAATCAAACAAATAACCATGCAAAACCCTCCAAGGATCACAAGTCTAGATGCATAACGATAGTGAAGGTAAGAAATCATGAACACACCTTTGGGTTCTCCTTGATGACTTCAAACGCGAATAGTGTCACGTTCTCTATAGTTGATCCACGCCTAGAGTTGTTCCTAGATCTCCAATCACCTTGGTGCTAGCCCGGATTGAAAGGAGGGTGAAGGAATCACGCAAAACGAGACACCAAAAGGGGTTCGGCACCCTTTGTGGCGTCGGGGACAAGGGGCGGCGGCAAGGGGGCGGCGTCCCTCTTGTGGCTTGCTCTCTCTCTCCTTTGTTCTCTCCTACTCTTGTTATGTTCTCTCTTAGAGCATAAGTGTGTAGGGAAGGAAGGAGGAGGGTCCTTTATATAGTCCAACAACTCCTTGTCAACTACCTAAAGGACTTATTCTAGTCCTACTAGAATTCAATTTAGTCCCTTCCTTGCAAATTAGTCCCTACTAAGTTTGCAAGGGTTTGCAAAGTGATCCTTCTAATTAATTAATCCAATTAATTAATTCCATAATCTAGTACAACTCTATATAGCGTGTGACCCCATAGGTTCTATCTAGTTGGTAGCAACTCTTTGCTAATATGGAGCGGTTTCTAGCAAAACATCCATTCTAGCCAACTAATAGAATAGTCATCTAGACAACCTTGTACAAGTAATTGTCTCATCCCTTTGCCTCCATATCCGGATTGGACACGAGACATACAAGTCACACTCGTATATCCAATCTCTAGTTCCTCGATCCATGGAATAGCCTTATTCGTGCAAATAACATCAATATCCCATATATTGATTTATTTGAGTCTGGCCAGACATTCTATAAGCACTATCCTCGAGTGGCCTTGGATATTTGCTCCCGTTATGTGGGAGGGGCAAATCCTCTCTACGTCCACTACGATCTCTAAGCTTGCTTCTCATTGTATCCAGTACACGCCTTTATAACTACCCAGTTACGGTGTAGCGTTTAACGCTACCAAGATCACAATGATCCACAACTAGAATATCTAGTGACTTCAAGTCTAAGGATGACAATACCATTGTACCCGAGAAGCACTTGTGACTCAACATAACGTGTATGTAGCCTTCTCGGTAATGGGTCAATCCAGTGCAACATTCCGTAATGCACACCTATGTGTTGGATCGTGATATCTCCATATCAATCCAACCCCATACTAGTCTATAGATGATTGTCCCATTTAATCATTATACTTGACTAGGGATATTTAAGATAAACAACACAATTGTAAATCTAAGGACTTCATTATATTAAATATCCAATAAATAATAAATGAATTTCTAGCCAATTACAAATTCATACTAAACTAGATTGCCTCTAGGGCATCTATTCCAACAAGAACTTGGTAACTCGGTTTTAATTTGACCTAGGCATTGAAAGCTCACCTGGTAACTCGGTGAGTATTATTGCTCGTTTGGCAAAATAAAACGTCATCTGTGTTTTAAACTGTAAATCTTTAAATGGTGGATACCTGGTGATCCTAGAGAAAATCCTGATACTCGTCTCCTAACGTAAACTCAATTTGTCTTTTATTTCTCACTTTAGTAAAAACTCTCGATTGCTTGCCCACACGAAGTTAAAAATACTAATTGATTCAACGAGTCCTCTAGGATTCGACAATCCGTACGTTTCCGATTATTACTCACTGACAGCCATACACGTGTTAGTTGTAATGTGTTAGCAGGACATGAACACATGCCTCTGTGACGGCTCTATGACATGTGGAATCCAATTTTGTCTATCTAGACTTTGAAACTTACTATTCAGAATTTAACAAGGGCTAAGGTATAAATTAATCATACTTCAGGGACTTGAGTGTAAATAATCAGAACTTAAGATACAATCTTATGCAGACAACATGGACACTTAGTGACTCTTGAGACTATCCTGTTAGGCACAACTAAGGGATTCAAAAAAGTCAGGGACTGTACTGATAAGACTGAGACTTCAGGGGGTAAACCAGTATCTCTGGGCTAAACAGATAGTACGATACTGCATATGCATTGTACCTCACTAATGAGCACATTTACCAATAGATAATTATACATTTTTATGTGTAGAGGTTGTCAGGATAGAGAATCAGCAGTGCTGATTAGGAATACTAGGCATGTTATCATGTAAGCATATTCATGCTTATTTGTTATTGAATAATACTAGATTCGATGCTTGCATGTGTCTATGAGTAGGAGATATATAGACCACGGTCTAACAAAAGGATGATCTTGGACATCTATATATGCGCATAAAATAGTTAAGTATGAGAATTATTCACTATGATTTGGAAAACTTGATAATAATTTATATATGTACCCTTGACCTCTGTATGGTCAACATAGTCTCCAAACGTCTAGCTGCTGCAGTGGCGGACACTCATGGGACCTGGTCTGCGGACCTTTTAGTCGGTACATTGTTAGCTCCCGACTGTAGGCAATTACTACTACTACTCTCTAGACTGACGATCCAGTAGGGGTTTGCACACTTAAGGTCTAGTTTGTCCTGATGGATTAATGGGTGGTACAAGAATGGGGGGAAAATAATATGGATTAGTCATAGCTGTGTTATCTAATGTCCCTCTTCTTGTATGCCTGAATCCACAAGTACAGGCAGAATACCAAGAAACCACACGACCTCTTACATCTGTAAGAGTCACAATATTTAAATTAATGGAATAACGTTTCTTTTACTACTTGGCGTGGGTCAGGTTACCAGGGCATAAGAATTACAAGTACTAGTTATACCTTTCATAAATGTTTATATCTATTTCATTATAATGTTTATCTTGGTTGTTATAAACTCATATTGTGACATCAGTGCCTTCTATACTTGGTAGGTAAATACGCGGGAGTCCAGGAGACATGACATCACATAGAAGATTGTCCCACCAGTATTTACAAGCTATAATAGTAAGTTTATTTTCAATTTCAGTTTATTTATTTATGTATTGTAAAAGAGTCGTTAGGATTAGTCTCCTTGCTGAGCGTTTCCATGCTTAGCAGAGGACATCTCCGAAGAGTCAAGGGAATCCAAGTGTAGTTCTCCAACACTCTAGGATGGGGTGTTACAGTAATCCAAACACCTAAATCTTCAAGTAATCTTCCTCTTAAATATTTAGAATTTACTTAGGATGTACATGCTTTAGAAAAGATAAAATGATATCATAGGTATTTTCTTCCATATTCATGAATCACTATACATGAAATCGAGAACATATCTCCTTATCTTATTAATATATCACACCTCTAGAATAATCACGCATACATGAGTGCCCTAAAGGACATATATCATAATTTCTTAATGTTGTATGTTTTATATGAAGTTTTTATCACTGCTACTATTTTTTTAGCAAACCAAAAAAAATGTACATTTGTCTCCCTCTTAACACTTCCACATCATTTTCGGGAATTATCTCCCTCTATCTCTCTCTAATTATTGTAATCTCAAATACATTGTAGCCTATTTTTGCCCACTGCTCTTCTCCAGCAGAAGAGTAATAGATCAAATTCTCAAGCATATACTTTGGTATTCGCTGAAGTTCAAATATTGTTGCAAACTTATGTGCATTCCCACCAATAGAAATGTCACGGTTCAAACGTTTAAGTAGTGTTAATGTTTATAATCGAGACGACATACTATTAGTAATTATTTGAGTTTATTCAAATATAGCCATTTGAATTGTCTTAACTATATTTTTTAGGTAAAAGTACATGCCATAAATCTCTTGGATGCCAGTGCCCTTGAAATTCTTGTCAAAACAGCCTTCCAAATAAGGACAAGACAAAAGCATTTTTAGAGACCGGACATTTAGCAACACCACATAATTCAAAACATGACTAACAAAAACAGAAGAAGCTTCTAAATATGCGGAAACATTTCCTTCCCTGTAGAAGGGTGAAATTCACTTTACACCCCTATGTTGAAATGTCATCCGACACCCTTGTGTTTCGGGTAATGCACTTTACAACCCCTGTAACAGAAAAAGGTAGGACACTTGTCACCCTTCTGTTATATTCCGTCCAATAACTCTTTTTTTTTACAATCTTGCCCCTATTTGTCTTTTGGATTCATTTTGTTCATGTTTCATGTTCTCGGTGTTCTTGAGCACTGCCGCCATCACCACCAAATGTCCACCACCACCACCACCACAACAACAACAACACATGAATTGGTCCCCCTGAGAACCCAAATCGAAAAAAAATTAATTGAAATACAAAATTAATTTACCCCACACAAAACCAACCTTCTAGCCTATCTAGTAAACCCACAACATGAATTATGTGTTATTTCTAATACAATCAACCTATCTAGTATACCCACAACCAACCACCACTACCAAATCGAATCCCATCCCATCTCTCTCTGTTTTTTTTCATTTTATAGACAACCCAGACACCTCAACATCACAACAGCAACCGAATTAATCTATTCATGGTGACAGAGAAATAAACACTACCACTGCCAACAGCAACAAATTAAATCCACTAATTAAAATAATTGATGGAGTTAGGCAAGAATGTTGCAGTAACAACGAACCCAAGTATTCCGTACGAACAAACCAATGGCAAACCCCAAATCGGAGCGTCAAACCCACCCAAACTACCAAGTCTTGACTTCACCCAAGCCAAAACCATAACCAGTATGAATTCTTCAATCAATCCAACACCCAGGCGTATCCTTCATCAATTGACTAACACACAGACCATATCTTCTAATTATTTGTGATGTCGGGGCAGCGAATCAAACTGATTAATCGAACATAGAGGTTTGCAGTTAGGTCTGGGTGTTGAGTTTATGCTCTCTTTGGGTTAATCGAATGGAGAGGGTTTGTGTGGTTTCAATGGTGGAGAGAAGGTTGGGTTTGTCATGGTTGTGATGGATGCGATGAGCTTGAGTGGGTGAACAACAGAGGTGGTCGGCGAAGAAGAAGATGGGAAGGAGAAAAGGCATGGATCTGGGCTGGTTTCAGGGGAGAGAGGTGGCGGCGGCAATGGTGGTTTCGTAGGTATGAAAGAAATCAGAGTTGCAGAAACAAAGAACACAAATGATAAAATTGAATTAGGGTTTTCATTAAGGAAGAATAATGATAGTACAGGTGAAATCAAGAGACAAATTAGAGAGAGATACATGAATCGACTGAAACGAGGAGACTAAATACATCAGAGATCTCAACAGTTGGATTTAATCCAACGGGTGGAATGAACGGTACTAATAGAAGGATCTACAGCAGACTAGATTACACCGTTTGGAGATACCCTAATGGGTTACAAATATGGACTGAGTAAAGTGGGCCTCGGTTCATAGAGAAAGGCCCAGTCTTGAATGGTTTTAAATGTAGCCCAAAGCAGTAGCCCAAAGCATTCTTCCAAGCCCAATCATTTAATAGCCTCCCTTAAACTCATGGTGCGTGAAGATGCACCATGATTTTAGTCTTGAGATCTTGAAATTGAGCAGGAGATAAAATTTTGGTAAATAAATCAGCAAGTTGATCTGTACTGGACACAAAATCAACATTAAGTTCATGATTGATAACTTTTTCTCGTACAAAATGGTAGTCAATTTCAACATGTTTCATGCGAGCATGAAAAATGGGATTTGCAGTCATACTTAAAGCAGATTTACTGTCACTAAATAAAACAGGAGCAGAGGGAATAGTAAGATGTAGATCATGAAATAATTTGTGAAACCAGGAGATGTCTGCTGCTCCAATGGCTAAGGCACGATACTCAGATTCAACTGAGGATCTGGCGACGGTGGGTTGTTTTTTTGAAGCCCAATGTACTGGATTTGGGCCCAAAAATATAACAAGCCCAGCTGTACTTCGACGATTGTTGGGATTACCGGCCCAATCTGCATCTATAAAAACATGAATAGGTAGAGGACCAAAAGTATATAGTAACCCTTGAAATTTAGTTCCTTGAAGATATCTCAAAATTCGTTTAGCACCACCAAGATGAGTTTCAGTAGGTTGGTGCAAAAACTAGCATAAGTGATTGACTGCAAATGCAATATCAGGACGAATGAAGGTCAAATACTGCAAAGCTCCCAACAGTTGCCGAAAGATAGTAGGATTGGAAAGAGGCTTGCCATCAAGAAGATGAAATTTTATTCCAGGAGCTAAAGGAGATGGACAATTTTTGCAAGAACTCATGTTAAACTTATGTAATAAATCTGAAATATACTTTGCTTGATGAATAAAAATGCCAGAGCTAGTGCGCTGAATTTGAAGTCCAAGAAAATATGTTAAAGGACCAATATTGGTCATTTCAAACTCTTTATTGAGTTTTAGTACTAGAGAAGAAAGAAAAGAAGTATCATTTCCTGTCAATATGATGTCATCAACGTATAGAAGTAGAATAGATGTGAAACAAAGAAGAATCTGCATATGATGAAGCAAGACCCAAAGAAAGAATAAATGCAGTGAAACGACAAACCTGGTCCTAGGGGCCTGTTTCAAACCATAAATGGATTTATGTAATAAGCAGACATGATGAGGAAAGTCTGGATGTTGAAAACCTGGAGGTTGATTCGTATATACAGTTTATTTGAGGTGGCCATGCAGAAATGCATTCTTGACGTCAAGCTGTTATAAGGGCCAAGAAAAGGTGGCAGCAAGAGCAAGAATGTACCTTACAGTAACATGCTTAGCCACAGGGCTAAATGTTGTAGGGTTTTGATTCATGGATCGCGCAAACGGAAGCATAATCAAACAAACAACCATGCAAAACCCTCCAAGGATCACAAGTCTAGATGCATAACGATAGTAAAGGTAAGAAATCATAAACACACCTTTGGGTTCTCCTTGATGACTTCAAACGCGAATAGTGTCACGTTCTCTATAGTTGATCCACGCCTAGAGTTGTTCCTAGATCTCCAATCTCCTTGGTGCTAGCCCGGAATGAAAGGAGGGTGAAGGAATCACGCAAAACGAGGCACAAAAGGGGGCTCGGCCCTCTTGTGGCGTCGGGGACGAGTGGGCGGCGGCAAGGGGGCGGCGTCCCTCTTGTTGCTTGCTCTCTCTCTCCTTTGCTCTCTCCTACTCTTGTTATGTTCTCTTTAGAGCATAAGTTGTGTAGGGAAGGAAGGAAGGAGGGTCCTTTATATAGTCCAACAACTCCTTGTTAACTACCTAAAGGACTTATTCTAGTCCTACTAGAATTCAATTTAGTCCCTTCCTTGCAAATTAGTCCCTACTAAGTTTGCAAGGGTTTGCAAAGTGATCCTTCTAATTAATTAATCCAATTAATTAATTCCCAAATCTAGTACAACTCTATATAGCGTGTGACCCCATAGGTTCTATCTAGTTGGTAGCAACTATTTGCTAATATGGAGCGGTTTCTAGCAAAACATCCATTCTAGCCAACTAATAGAATAGTCATCTAGACAACCTTGTACAAGTAAATGTCTCATCCCTTTGCCTCCATATCCGGATTGGACACGAGACATACAAGTCACACTCGTATATCCAATCCCGAGTTTCTCGATCCATGGAATAGCCTTATTCGTGCAAATAACATCAATATCTCATATATTGATTTATTTGAGTCTGGCCAGACATTCTATAAGCACTATCCTTCGAGTGGCCTTGGATATTTGCTCCCGTTATGTGGGAGGGGCAAATCCTCTCTACGTCCACTACGATCTCTAAGCTTGCTTCTCATTGTATCCAGTACACGCCTTTATAACTACCCAGTTACGGTGTAGCGTTTAACGCTACCAAGATCACAATGATCCGCAACTAGAATATCTAGTGACTTCAAGTCTAAGGATGACAATACCATTGTACCCGAGAAGCACTTGTGACTTAACATAACGTGCATGTAGCCTTCTCGGTGATGGGTCAATCCAGTGCAACATTCCGTAATGCACACCTATGTGTTGGATCGTGATATCTCCATATCAATCCAACCCCATACTAGTCTATAGATGATTGTCCCATTTAATCATTATACTTGACTAGGGATATTTAAGATAAACAACACGATTGTAAATCTAAGGACTTCATTATATTAAATATCCAATAAATAATAAATGAATTTCTAGCCAATTACAAATTCATACTAAACTAGATTGCCTCTAGGGCATCTATTCCAACAGTCTCCCACTTGCACTAGAGCCAATCTGGCGCATCTCGTATGCCCATACTCCTAGTGTGCCCTTCATGCTTCCACTGCGTGAGAGGCTTCGTAAGCGGGTCTGACAGATTATCATCTGTAGGAATCTTGCATATCCGAACGTCTCCTCTATCGATAATATCTCGAATCAGATGAAACTTCCTGAGCACGTGCTTGGACTTCTGGTGCGATCTTGGTTCCTTTGATTGCGCGATCGCCCCAGTGTTGTCACAGAACAACTCCACTGGATCCGCAATGCTAGGGACCACACCAAGTTCAGAAACAAACTTTCTGATCCAAACAGCCTCCTTTGCTGCGCCATTTGCAGCAATGTACTCAGCCTCTGTTGTAGAATCAGCTACCGTCTCTTGCTTGGAACTCTTCCAGCTCACCGCTGCTCCATTCAGGCAAAACACATATCCCGACTGTGATCTGAAGTCATCTCTATCGGTTTGGAAGCTTGCATCAGTGTAACCCCTTACACGCAACTCTTCCTCACCGCCAAACATCAAGAAAGCATCCTTAGTTCTTCTCAAGTACTTTAGGATGTTCTTGACAGCAATCCAGTGACTCTCACCCGGATTGGACTGGTATCTGCTTGTCATACTCAAGGCATATGACACATCTGGTCTAGTACATAACATGGCGTACATGATGGATCCTATGGCCGAGGCATAGGGAATCCTACTCATGCGTTCCTTCTCAATCTCATTGGAAGGACAACCACTCTTTGAAAGAGCTATTCCATGTGACATGGGCAAGAATCCCTTCTTGGAATCTTGCATGTTGAACCGTTTCAACACCTTGTCAATATATGTACTTTGACTTAGGCCTAGCAACCTCTTAGATCTATCTCTATAGATCTTTATACCGAGTATATAGGCTGCTTCCCCTAAGTCCTTCATTGAGAAACACTTTCCTAGCCAATCTTTCACAGATTGCAACATGGGAATGTCGTTTCCAATGAGTAGTATGTCATCCACATACAAGACCAGAAAAGCTACAGAGCTCCCACTAACCTTCTTGTAAACACAAGACTCATCTTCGTTTCTGATGAAGCCAAACTCTTTGACCACTTCATCAAAACGTCGATTCCAACTCCTAGAAGCTTGCTTCAATCCATAAATGGATCGTTGCAGCTTACAGACTTTGTTGGCTTGCTTTGGATCCTCAAAACCCTCCGGCTGTATCATATACACGTCCTCGAGGAGAATCCCATAAAGGAATGCTGTTTTGACATCCATCTGCCAAATCTCATAGTCGTAGTATGCTGCAATCGCAAGTAGGATTCGGATGGATTTGGTCATTGCGACTGGTGAAAAGGTTTCATCATAGTCAATACCATGAATCTGTCTGAATCCTTTAGCCACCAATCGGCCCTTATAGGTAATCACATTACCATCCATGTCGATCTTCTTCTTGAAGACCCATTTGCACCCTTCAGGTGGTTCCACCAAAGTCCATACTTTGTTGGTATACATGGATTCCATCTCGGATCTCATGGCTTCAAGCCACTTCTGCGAGTCTGGGCCATTCATGGCCTCCTCATAGGTAGTAGGCTCATCATCTATGAGCATCGTGTCACCGGAATCAGTTACGAGAAGTCCATACCTCTCGGGTTCCTGGCGCACTCTACTAGATCTACGAAGCTCTTGTGTTACCTGAACAGGTGGATCCACAACTGCTTGTGATTCCTGTTCATGTTCCATAATCGGTTCAGTGATTTGTGGTTCTTGAACTTCTTCAAGTTCTACATTCCTCCCACTTGCTTCTTTAGAGACAAACTCTCTTTCTAGAAACACGCCGGTCCGAGCAACAAACACTTTGTTCTCGGTTGGATTGTAGAAGTAGTATCCCTTAGTTTCCTTAGGGTACCCTACAAATTTACACTTATCCGATTTAGGCCCTAGCTTGTCTGATTGTAAACGTTTTACATAGACATCGCAGCCCCAAATCCTCATGAACGACAGTGTGGGACGCCTCCCACTCCACATCTCATATGGTGTCTTCATGACTGATTTAGATGGAACACGGTTAATGGTGAAAGCTGCACTTAATAGAGCGTAGCCCCAAAATGACAATGGAAGATCAGTTTGACACATCATAGACAGAACCATATCCAATAGGGTTCGATTCCTCCTCTCGGACACGCCATTCCATTGTGGCGTTCCGGGTGGAGTGAGTTGGGACACGATCCCACACTCTCTAAGATAGTCGTCAAACTCTTGGCTCAAGTATTCTCCTCCACGATCCGATCGTAGAGCCTTGATACTTTTGCCAAGTTGCTTCTCTACTTCATTCTTGAATTCTTTGAACACTTCAAAGGATTCAGATTTTGCCCTCATAAGGTACACAAATCCATATCTACTGTAATCATCAGTAAATGTAATGAAGTAGACATAACCACCCCTGGCTGGCGTGGCAAATGGCCCACACACATCGGTATGTATGAGCGCCAATTGCTCACTAGTCCTCTCACCTTTCTTATTGAAAGGGGACTTTGTCATTTTTCCCAATAAACAAGCCTCACATGTCTCATATGATTCAAAATCAAATGAGTCTAGTAATCCATCTTTATGGAGTCTAGATACACGTTTCTCATTTATGTGGCCTAAACGACAATGCCATAAATAAGCAGGATTTAAATCATTTATTTTAATCCGCTTGGTATTAATGTTGTAGACAGGATTACTTAGATCAAGGACATAAAGTCCATTAAATAATTGCGCACTAAAATAGTGAATATTATTCAAATAAAAGGAACAACAATTGTTCTTTATTGAAATAATAAAACCTTCCTTGTCCAAACAAGAAATAGAAATAATGTTTCTGCTCATAGCAGGCACAAAATAGCAATTATTTAATTCTAAAACTAATCCTGAAGGCAGAGATAGCTCGCACACGCCTATGGCCAACGCAGCAACCTTTGCTCCATTCCCAACGCGTAGATCTACCTCCCCTTTAGCCAATCTTTTACTTCTCTTTAGATCCTGCATATTTCGACAAATATGAGATCCACATCCAGTATCTAATACCCATGATGTAGAGACAGTTAAATTGACATCTACAACAAAAATACCTGGTGGTGGTGGAATCACTATTCCAAGCCTCTTGTCCTCCAGATATTTTGGGCAGTTCTTCCTCCAGTGTCCAGGTTGACTACAGTAGTGACATTCACCCTTAGTCACGACCTTGGCAATGCCACCAACAGGCTTAAGGGCTTGTTCCTTGGACTTGGCAACTGACTTGCCTTTGCCCTTGGAGGAAGATGCAAACTTTTTGCCCTTTCCTTTATGCACCATCATAATGGCCTTGCCCTTACCCTTGTTGATGCTCTGTTCAGCCGTCCTCAACATGTTGAGCAAATCTGGCAGTGGTTTAACGATCTCGTTCATGTTATAGTTCATAATGAACTGTCCATAACTCTCGGGCAACGATTGCAACACGAGATCGGTTGCCAACTCTTGGCCGACCGGGAACCCAAGCCGGGCGAGATTTTCCAAGTACCCGATCATTCGGAGTACATGGGGTCCCACGGGGTTCCCTTCTGCCAGATGAAATTTGAACAGTGCCTTTGAGACCTCATACCTCTCTACCCTCGCCTGCTCTTGGAAGAGCTGCTTTAGATGTTCGATCATATCGACAGCATTCATGTTCTCATGTTGCTTCTGAAGCTCAGAGGTCATGGTGCAAAGCATTAGGCAGGCCGCATCATTAGCGTCATCAACACGCTTTTGATACGCCTTTAAGGCAGCAGGTGTCTGATTCTCTGGACCTTCTGGAACATGCTCCTCTATTGCGTACAGCTTCTTCTCTTGCTTGAGAACAATTCTCAAGTTTCTGTACCAATCGAGAAAGTTGGTTCCAGAGAGCTTGTCCTTCTCAAGGACAGATCGTAGGGAATGTTGTGAACTCAATGAGTTGTTTGCCATTTGGAATTCTACAAAAAGGAAAATACGCAAGTTTTAGTATTTGTGAATTTTTGACTATATTTAATAATGGCTAGTTTATCAAATATAGCTCCCACTATTTTTCTACGGATTAATAACCCTCAAGATATTAATGCGGAAAATATCCTTATATTTTCTAGTGGGCCAAGATCCATCTTTTTCATCTCCTTATGAGCTTGCTTTGGCAAGTCACCCATAATTCGACTACTTCTTAGGTAGGAACAATTCCAATTGCATCCCATATGCAACTCTTGGTTCAATCGGGCAAATAACTCCTTATTTATCTATCCTTATGGATAATCCCAATTGATTGCCTCTAGGTTTCTTAATCAAATAAATAGCCTAGTTGTGTTCAACCTCTTATCTAAACAATTGCACATTGTTACGTGCCATCGCATTCCATCATTATGAACCAAGTCGCCATGCTTTGGCACGCACGAACTTGATAAATAATGATGATAATGAGTGTTTAAATAACGAGAAGGCAAGAACACAATATTTTTTAAAATTTGAGGGATTTTTAATTCAATTTTTAATTATTTTGTTGATCTATATCAACTAATCTATCTATTTGAGTTTGGGCACAACTCCAAATAATAGATCCGGGTTGTCTAATTATCTTATTATCCTAATTGCATGCATCATCCATACACCAACCACACAAATAATAAGACAATAAATAAACAACCACAAAAACAGAAATTAAACGTGATGTGGATATGGCCTTTTTCTAGACTAAGAGAATTCCAAGCCAATGGAATTATCTATGAACCCTAAACAAACACATCTCCATGCGTCTTGATCTTTTGGTCCATCCTTCATAGTCATGTGGAATGCTCCATGCTCCATGCTCCTTCTTTTGTGGCTTCTTTTGGCTTTGGGCTTCTTTTCTCCAATCTTGGCTAACAATCTACTTTATCTAGCACTAGCTAATATCTATACTAAATAAAATAAATCTCACAAGTTGAGAAAAAAAAAATGGCACGCAGGCCATAAAACCCTAATTAATTATTACAATTAATTGATCAGCTCGCAGGCCGTAAAACCAAACCACAAAATTAAACATCCACATCAAACCACATCCTAAGGCCATATCCAATCACCATGCGATTTGCACATAAACAGTTAAAATCCAATTTTAACGCGCTTGGTCAATTTTAATTGATTTTAGGATTTCTAGGGTTAAAACGGTCCATGGGCCCAACAATCCAATTGCCCGGGCCCAAACAAAGTGAACCATAAAGCCCTAGGGCCGGCCCGGCCCAAAACCCGCAAGCTAGGCCCGCGGGTTAGGGCCGCCCGGCCCCTTAGGGTGCCAAGCTTGGGCGGCAAGCAAGGGGGCGGTCCCCTAGGGGGCCGAACCTCCTTGTGGAGGTTGTTTCCAAAACAACCTCCTTGCTTGGAGCCCAAGTTTGGTTGTTTCCTTGTTGTGGGAGAACTCCTTCTTCCCCAAGGATGCCCAAACCCTAGATCTAAGATCCTAAAATTTCTCAAACTCACCAATTCATGCATCCAATGCAATAATTGGGTCTTGTTATGATCTATTCTTTGACAAATTGCATCCAATGCTTGATTTGTCTTGTTTTACGCGATAAACAACAAATTAAGGTGTAAAACAACAAGAATGTAACACATAAACTACGTTTATGCTCTATGACCTGTGGCTCTGATACCACTGTAGGGTTTTGATTCATGGATCGCGCAAACGGAAGCATAATCAAACAAACAACCATGCAAAACCCTCCAAGGATCACAAGTCTAGATGCATAACGATAGTAAAGGTAAGAAATCATAAACACACCTTTGGGTTCTCCTCGATGACTTCAAACGCGAATAGTGTCACGTTCTCTATAGTTGATCCACGCCTAGAGTTGTTCCTAGATCTCCAATCTCCTTGGTGCTAGCCCGGAATGAAAGGAGGGTGAAGGAATCACGCAAAACGAGGCACAAAAGGGGGCTCGGCCCTCTTGTGGCGTCGGGGACGAGTGGGCGGCGGCAAGGGGGCGGCGTCCCTCTTGTTGCTTGCTCTCTCTCTCCTTTGTTCTCTCCTACTCTTGTTATGTTCTCTTTAGAGCATAAGTTGTGTAGGGAAGGAAGGAAGGAGGGTCCTTTATATAGTCCAACAACTCCTTGTTAACTACCTAAAGGACTTATTCTATTCCTACTAGAATTCAATTTAGTCCCTTCCTTGCAAATTAGTCCCTACTAAGTTTGCAAGGGTTTGCAAAGTGATCCTTCTAATTAATTAATCCAATTAATTAATTCCCAAATCTAGTACAACTCTATATAGCGTGTGACCCCATAGGTTCTATCTAGTTGGTAGCAACTATTTGCTAATATGGAGCGGTTTCTAGCAAAACATCCATTCTAGCCAACTAATAGAATAGTCATCTAGACAACCTTGTACAAGTAAATGTCTCATCCCTTTGCCTCCATATCCGGATTGGACACGAGACATACAAGTCACACTCGTATATCCAATCCGAGTTTCTCGATCCATGGAATAGCCTTATTCGTGCAAATAACATCAATATCTCATATATTGATTTATTTGAGTCTGGCCAGACATTCTATAAGCACTATCCTTCGAGTGGCCTTGGATATTTGCTCCCGTTATGTGGGAGGGGCAAATCCTCTCTACGTCCACTACGATCTCTAAGCTTGCTTCTCATTGTATCCAGTACACGCCTTTATAACTACCCAGTTACGGTGTAGCGTTTAACGCTACCAAGATCACAATGATCCGCAACTAGAATATCTAGTGACTTCAAGTCTAAGGATGACAATACCATTGTACCCGAGAAGCACTTGTGACTTAACATAACGTGCATGTAGCCTTCTCGGTGATGGGTCAATCCAGTGCAACATTCCGTAATGCACACCTATGTGTTGGATCGTGATATCTCCATATCAATCCAACCCCATACTAGTCTATAGATGATTGTCCCATTTAATCATTATACTTGACTAGGGATATTTAAGATAAACAACACGATTGTAAATCTAAGGACTTCATTATATTAAATATCCAATAAATAATAAATGAATTTCTAGCCAATTACAAATTCATACTAAACTAGATTGCCTCTAGGGCATCTATTCCAACAAATGTTTCATCATAGTCCAGACCTGGAGTTTGATGGAACCCTTTGGACACTAAGCGTGCCTTATAGCGAAAAATGGATCCATCTTGGTTGTATTTGGTGCGAAACACCCACTTGTTGCCTATGATATTGGCATCTGGGGGTGGAGCGACCAAGGACCAAGTATGATGTTTCAGCAAACTGTTGTGTTCATCAAACATGACATTTCACCATTCTGGATGTTTGCAAGCTTCATTAAAGGTTTGAGGATCAGAAGCAGTAGTGACAGTATGAAACCCAGTGTGTGCTGGTGTAGAGAACAAGAGTTTCTTTTTAGCAATACCAGACTTGCTCCTTGTGGTCATGGGATGTCCAATGAGTGTAGAAGGAGGTATGTTGGGCATCATTGGACTGGAGGTAGGTGCCATGCCTAGGCTTGATGAAGGTTGAGCCGCCTGACCTGTGACTGAAGTCTCAGGGGTAACTGAGTTATCAGAAGCAGGCTGCACTCCTCCAATGTCCTTAGCAATATTTGTATCATCATGGGGAGATGATATAGAAGATGGGGGAGGGACAGTAGTGGGAGAGGGACAATATGTGTCGTATTTGTTCCTGTAAAGAAGTAAAGTCAGTACAGGGAGAAGAAGAAGTTGAATTAGATATAGAATTTTTAGAACATGGAAAGCAGTATTCATGAAAGATGGCATCTCAACTAACATAAATTTTTTGGCACTTTGATCAAAACACAAATAACCATTGAAGCCTTCTGCATATCCCAGAAAAATACATCTTTTAGTTTTTGGAGATAATTTAGATGAAATATAAGATGTCAAACGTGGATAACAGGAACATCCAAAAATTTTCATTTTAGTATAATCAGGTTTCTTAGAAAACAACAGTTCAAAAGGTCATTTATTATTTGTGTTAACACTAGGCATCCTATTTATAAGATATGTTCCAATAGCTATAGCATGATACCAGAAATAGGAAGGCAAACTTGCATTGTGCATCATAGTAACAACTGTTTCAACAATATGTCTATGTTTACGTTCAGAAATTCCATTTTGTTGTGGAGTGTGTGGACAAGATTTTTGATGTGTGATGCCATGTGTGCTAAGAAAGGTTTGAAACAGATAAGACATATATTCACCACCACCATCAGTTCTAAGCACAGTTATAGAGCATTTAAGAAATTTCTCAACAAAAGCTTTAAGTTTCTCAAAAACAGAGGGTACTTCAGATTTGTTGTATTATGGAAACAGCCAAGTAAATCTAGAGTATCCATCAATAAACAAGACATAAAACTTGTATCCATGATAAGATCTAACAGTAGCAGGACCCCAAACATCATAGTGAAAATTTCCAAAGGTCTTTCCACTACAGTATTAGATTGTTCATAAGGTAGTCTGGTAATTTTCCTAGCTGTGCACAAGAGAATCCGGCAGGGAGAACTCTGTGTACACCAAGAGCACAGGATTGGAAATGGCACAGGAAGAGTTGGGTTGTGTGTAGGGAGAGAGTAAGGCAGTAGTAATGTCTGAGAGAGAGACAGGGGTTTGGCAGAGCTTCCGCGTATGTCTGGTGTGTTCTCCTTTGTATGGAAAGGTTAACGTCCTATATATAACGGAGAATGTGACCGTTGTAGTGTGGTTAATGCGCCCATCAATGGCGGCTTAATTAGCTTAACCACAACGACATGTTCGTCCGCGTATATAGGGACCGTTACAGCACGTTATGCGCGAATACCGGAACCGTTATGGGGTTGACCGGGTTGACTGGATTGACCGGGTTTATGGAGCTTGTGCCATAAATCTCTCAAAAGCAGTTACTAAAGGTCGCGCGCGGGCTTGGCTCGCACGCGCCAAGACTTACTCTAGCCTCCAAACCACTAAGTCCCTACAAGTCCCGTGCAGTGGTATGCGAGGGCCCTGTCTCGCAGCCCCCACGTGGATCAGCGCGGCTGGTGATCCAGTGTGTGTGGAGTACAATATGGTGTGCTAGATGATTGCCACGTGGCCAAGATCTGTCAGCTCAGAAAGCACTATCTACATTAGCCCCCTTTCTGCGCGTGAAGACTCACAGCCGGATAGGCTTCCATGCGCAGGAACCAACGCACGCGTCGCCGCCACGCACCAATTCAAATGTATTCAGGTTCAGCCCCCGTGCGTGCCATTATGACCTAAAACCCCTAGAGTCGTGCCGTCTGGCCTTTAGGGTTTTAGGCGTGACGTCAGCTTGTCCTGTGATTGCGCGATTCGACGGTGACGGTTGCGATTTGACTACTGAAAGGACGCAACCCTTCATTGTTTTTGGATAAATACTCTGTACTCTCCATTGTTGCAAAGCATCACTTCTTTCTCTTAAAGTGAATGATACCCGGAAGCCTTCATGAGCAGATTCAGATAATCAATCACCAGTTCTCTCTTGTCAATCGTCTTCTTCAATTGTGCACATCCAAGCAAGCTTTACCAAAACAAGGTTGGCCTTGTTCAATTTTGCTTAATACACCAATGTATGCTTTGAACTGTGTTGGATCTGAAAACCCATATTTGCCACTGAAAGCTATGAAGAAGATCTTGCTCTTTGAACCCGATTTTGATTTAATCCCCAGATAATAAGGATCTTGAATGTAGGGTTTCTGAAATCCCTGATAATGCAAATGATTCCAATCTTCTAGCTTTGAAAATTGCCACTGGACTGTTCATCTTTCTTCCAATAAACCTTCGTATGCTTAGAGCTGAATCTTGAAATTCGAACTAAAGTATGTGTATTTCTCCCCCCCCTTTTTTTCTCTTGCTTTTCCGCATGAATGGCAAAGAAAAAATGAACCAAACTCATTAAGGAGATCGAAGAAATACCTGATCTTCCCCGGACTTTATGGCGAAATGCCCCCTATCTGGGTGGAAAAGACTTTTATCATGCTAGGTTTAAGGCGAAGAAATTGCCAATCGCTTTCTCTGGTGAAGAATTGCAAACGTTAACCCCTCCAGTTAGCTCAGCGTTGCTCGAATTGATCGATTCCGAAGATGTGGTTCGATTGGGAGTCGAAAATGGGTACTTCCCATACACTGCGATTTCTACTCAAGCATTTGTTCAGAAATTAGACTTCACGGATGAGTGGATTGACCATGTGTTGACCAATCATGCCGTGACTTTAAACGATGCCGGAATATACTTCGCAGTTCATGCTATGAAGGGTGCTGCCGTGAAGCTGGATCAGTCCATGCTTCTAAACCTTCTTTCTCGTTACTCGCCTGCGACTCACACATTTCATTTTTCCGAGTTCGAGGCTGCTCCCACGCTCGAAGATGTGCACATGCTGTACGATTTGTCTCCCATGAGCGAGGTGGATCTCTTGAGTCCCTTGAGAACGGATGCGGAGATCGCTTTGTACAAGCAAATGGAGGAGTGCTTGTCATAAGTGAAGAAAATTTCCACCCGGTGGACTACTACAAAAGCCCTTCCTGACTGGCAGTTGGTTGACACATCTGCGAAGAATACTTGGAACAAGTGGGTGCAATACTTTTTCCGTGATTATGCGAACAGCAGCATCACCAAGGAGCTTCTGAGTCAAAACCCGAAGGCTAAGAACTATGTGAATGGCAAGGGTTATCACTTGACCCTATGCGCCTTCCTCTGTGCCTGGTTGTTGAGGTACTTAATCGATGGCCACCCGCATGATGGGGTCTTCTATCATGTTCTGCCTCTTGCTGTGAAATTGGCCCTCGGTCAGAAAGTCGCACTTGGCCCCTTAGTCTTGGGCACGCTGTACTACAGGTTGGACCAACTGGTTGTGGCAATGAAGGAATCGCGTGGGCGCCTCGACGTACTGACTTTCATTAACATTGCCTTCTTGACCATGTGGGTCTTCGAGCGATGGCCCTGTTATGCCCCAGTCGCTTCTAAGCCCAGCAAGTGGTGTCCCCCAGGTGCGGAGGAGGAGCGTAATAGAGGCAGGGCTGCGAGATGGTTCGGAAACAACTTCCCCAAGTGCGTTTGGAGCCTGATATCCGACAATCGGGAAGAGTTTATAGCTAGTCCTTACGCCATGCGCGTTGAGAATGTGCTATGGTTCCCAAAACTGTATCCCTCCAAGGCTGTTGCTTTCTCAGAAGAGCTCCTTTTCGAGAGCGGGGAGCATTTCCACGAGCGCTATCGCGAATTCTTTTGCTGGTGTCTGCGAGGTTCCCTTCCTGCTCTTGCAGAGCATGTACGTGAGCTCGCACCTAGGTACGAGAGGATTACCGTGGATGTCGATCCCACTCGCGTGTCTCCCCAGTTTGGCTTTGATGTCGTGGCACCCTCAATCTGGCCGCAGTCTATCATCAGAGGCTGCTAAAAGCGGTTATTGTCCAAGGAGTGTAAAACAATCTTGATGAGCAATCTTCCCTTCGAGCAACCTCCTGGTAACCGCGAAGGTGGTTATTCCAAAAACTGGATCGCTTACTGGAACGCCCAGCAGATAAGGTTTGAGACGCAGTCGGTCCCCCAGCCAAGTAGAGCTCCTGTGATCAAAAGGAATTCTTTCCCTTTTCGTACCAATTGTAGCCTGGACGAATCTGAATATGGTTGCTATTCGTTGCTGGATCGCGAGAATCACCTGTGTCCCTCCATCATTCTGGATGAAAAGATCGTCGCAGTTAGGAAAGGTGATTCGCATGTCATCAGATATAGCGAAACTTTTGCTAAGGTAAGCAATTTCTCTTGCACGCGCTAAGTTTCCTTATTCCAATATGTCAAAAGATTCATGCTTCACTTTCTGTTGTAGTGCCATGTGAGGAGGTTTGCATCTGGTGAGCGTTCCAAATCGGTGGTCACCACCATTGTTACTGCGAGAAGACAAGGACAACCAGTTCGGCTGGCATCAAAGATGGATCCCGCGGTTGAGACCAAAATTCGCGAGATCATTAATGCTTTTGCTGATTCGCTGATAGATAATACTCAAGCCTTGTCTCATCCCAGGAATGATCCGTCTCCTCCAGCGACTGCTGCTCCGAGAGCGAAAAGGCCCAGACAAAGAGGAATCACAATCTCTTCCCCTAGGAGCACTCCAACTTCCCCTCCTGCGAGGTCCCTTACTGCCAGGGATAAAGGTAAAGGTCGCATGACCATTAAAGTGCGGAAGGAGCTCGCAGTGGAGACCTTTGTTCCGTTTGGCCAGGAGGAAGAAGAGGAGAGAAGCAAGGTTGTCAAACCCGCGGGTCAACCCGCGGGTTTGACGAGTTTACGAGTCTACATGGGCAATCGGGTTGACCCACTCGAAAACCCGGCGGCTGACAAACCCGCAGCAAACCCGTGCAAACCCGTCAAACCCGTAGACCCGCGAGTTGACCCGCGGGTTTACCGAGTCAACTCATTGTGAAAATAGTGTGGCTTTATTAGGTTTTTGACCTTTTAGTGCACGAAAAAATGGGGTATATAGTCACCCACCTTCAAATACTGGTGAACCATTGAAATTATCACGTGATTAAGAGATAAACTATAACGACCGATATCCAATCAACCACAGCGATGATTGTGTAACTATCAAACGGACCACGCATATTAAGATTCTATGTAAGTAATTTTTTTTCATTTTTTGAGAAGTATTTAAGAGATCGTATATAGAATTTAACTTTGTAAATTTTAGTTACACCCTTACTTCAAATAACGGTTTGCAAAAAAATATATAAGCGGCTTGATGCAAGGTAGAAATATAAGTGAATAAAAAAAATGGGCTTAATTCTGAAAAATTTAAATGTAAATCTTGTAGTATAGAAACAATTTTATATACATAAATACAAATATCGCATTTAATCATCAAAGATTAAAGAAAAAACTAACTTTTCATAGGTGAAAAGTCATATGTATGTAAAATAATTGAAGTTTTGAAGTAAAACGTGACCCGGGCGAGTCTCGGGTCACGGGTCACGAGTCGAGTCTACCCACCCTCTACGGGTTTATGCTGACCCACGGGTTTGAAAACCTTGGAGAGAAGAGAGACAAGAGAAGAAGATGAAGAAGAGGAAAGAGTTGAAGATGTCAGAGACAGAGAGAGAGATGCGATGCCAGAGGAAGAGTCAGGAGGTATCTCAATTGTACTTCTCTTCTCATTATCTTAACTCTTTTGCAATCTGGTTTGAACAAATTGTTTCTTCGCAGATGATGACAATGAGATCATCAGTGGCCTTTTGGCCAAGAAGCAGAAGAGGGGTTCTCATTCTGGTGTTTCCGATGAAACCATAAGCGAGGACATTCTTGCCGAGTCCGGGAGAACAGCCGCGGAGGCTGCTGAAAGAAGAAGAAAACGAGAAGAAGAGGAACTCGAACGCGTGAAGCAGAGGAGCCTAGAAGAGCAACACGTCGACGACCTAGTGCATCCGATCGATGTGGAAGATGTGCTTCCCGAGGAGGCGGCTCCTCAAGTTGACGAGGAGGATGCGGCTCCAGAAGAAGATGCAGCAGCTCTAGAGCAAGCCCAAATCGCAGGTGGTAATGAAGGTGAGATTTTTAATCTCGCAGTAACTTACCGAAGATAATAAAATAATATACGATACAAGTTACCTCACATCGTCGTATTTTATGTCGCAGGCAACGCTGATGAAGCCGTGCTGGAACAAAGGAGTCAACCTTCTGCATCCTATGTCCCGGTGCCGAGTTCTCATACTGAGAAGCCCGTCGCAGCTGCTGAATATGCGGGAGAGCCCTTCGAGGACGTCATTGAACTTTCTGATGATGCCGAAGCTAACACCGTGTTGATGGAGGAAGATGCCCATGCTGGTGCTGAGGAAACAGGAACGAACGCTGCTGACGCTATCGCACCTGAAGGCATCCCTAATCAAGCTGCAACTTCTGCTGCTGCCATGCCCCCGGCAATGACTGAGCCTGCGGCACCTCTTCCTGCGTGGAACTTTTGGGGTTCGCAGGTCGGAGCTGCCATCGCACCTGGTGCGGCTTACACTCTTCCTCCCAACTACGAGGAGTTAGAGATCGCAGCTGATAGAAGGGCGATGGAGCGAGGACAGTCTTCAACTACCCCAGCAATGCGCATTCCTTCTCTGCGCGAGATCCTTGAAGGAACTGGTATGTCGTGATTTGTTGTTCGCATCTTGCATTCTTTACTTGCGAGTTTGACAGTCTAATCTTGACTCTAACATTGCTTTAGGGTTGAAGCAAGCTGACGTGGACTGGCAAGTTCGCATGCGCCTCTCCTACCCCCGATCATTTGCGAGGTCTCTGGAGATAGGCCCCTTCGATAGAAGGCTGTTTCTGATTGAAGCCATCTGGATTTTAGAGCAGCTGTCCGGGGCCACACCTGCGACCATTTCTCCTCAGAGCGCGGAATTGCTTTTTGGCATGTAGCAAAACCTTCTCGCCAAAGTTCAAGGTAAGCTGGGCTTTGGGTTTCTTGTCAAAACAGTCACCCTGATTCGCGCGGCAGTGACTTTGAAACGCGGCTACCAAAACCTCGCAGCTGAGAAGCAGAAGGTGGAGCAGCAAATACAAAAGGTTGAAGAGGCTGTGAAGCTCTTTCATGAGATGAACGTCAAATGCGAGCAATTGAAGCAAGAAGTGGAGCAAGTGGAAAATCTGAGCCGTCAGTTTACTCCTAATGACCCCTTGATCAAGGGCTTGTTTTAAAAAGTAGCAAATAAGTAGCTGAAACATTACTGTAATGTTGCTAGGGTTTCTCCCCCCTTTTTTTTAAAAAATAAATTTGAATGCCTGTTTTGCCCTTCTCGAGATTTGCTTGAGCATATCTGTGCATATCCATTATGACGTCAGCAATTGATATTCTGCCTTGATTTTCGCGCTAATTGCTCATTAGATAAGCACGCTTTCCTTAGGAAGTCCATCCGTATCATGACTATCCGTCATTAATTAGGATACGCAACCGAATCGTCGTAGCCGTTAGTAGGGTAATTGATTGTTACCTCTTTTCAAGGCGTAAGTGATTGATCCTTACCCTCTTTTCAAGTTCTGCTGACTCATCTTGGTAACTGAAGAGTCTCCACAAGGTCTATATAAACCCTGCCTTTTGCTATTTGGGTTCTTCATCCCACAATGTGACTTGCCGTGAGTCCTTACGACTGCTGGCTTCAACGCTTGTTTTTCGTTGATTCATGGCAGCTTCAAGTTGTGGAACCTGAGTTTGTGCTTTGCGCCATAGAAATAGTTTCCAAGATCTGCTTCGTAAGGCTTATTGATCTTCATAACCATTATAAAGAAGATGCAGATAATACCTCATGTTTGCTCGAAGAATTTTCTTCGTCTATTATGCTTGCAGGTCATGTTTCCGGCCGCCTCCCGGCGAGGTGCAGCGCCGTACTGACCTTGCTACCGATTCGTAATGAACGGCAGAATTCTCCACCAGCATGCCCGGAGGTTGATCATTCGCCACCACGTTCGTGAGCTCAGGGTGGCGAGCCATTGTGCTCGTTTCCGTGGACAAGGAGCCCATTGCCCGAGGAATGACTGCTTCCCTGTCTTGCACAGCCGCATACGCCGGAACAGGTGGTTCCTCAGGCACATATCTTGATCAGAAAGAGGCCTTGTCAGATCCTGAGATCTTGGACATAGCGTCGCATAGGTCTTGTAGACATGGCGGGCTGCGGGCGGTTCCTCTCGCAGGAACACCCTACTTGCTATAGATCTTTGGTCGCAGATCTTTGTATCGCATAGTTTCTGCTAGGACCGTTAGGTCGATCCTTTTCCAGTTGGGATTCCCGCGATGCGTAACTTCTGCTTGTAAGTTACTATTTAGATGCATTGTAAGCCATGTTGGCTGAGTAGCTAGCTTGATTTGAGCTTTTTCGCTTGTAAGCTGTTATCTAGACAGATAAATTGTAAGTCATTTTGACTCATAATGATAAATCACTTTGTATGATTTGCTGTCTTGTTACAAAAAATTACGATTTCGCATGCGCGTTGGCAAATTTCGCCTTTTGTAGTGTTGTATTCACACTTTGCTATGATTGGCTATCTGTCGAACAGATTCGCAGATATGTTTTTAGATCGTTCGAGATCGTATTTGCGCAGCTTTGCTACCTTGGCGGATAGGCTTGCGATTTACTTTAGAATCAAGTGCAGGTGCTATCTCAGCAGATAGGTTTTTGTAGATCACTTAAGATCATTTTGCATAATGCTGCTATCATGGCAGATAGACTTAAGAATCATTTTAAGATCGCATTTGTATAGTGCTGCTATCGTGGCAGATAGGCTTGAAAGATCATTTAAGATCATACTCGCATAGGCTGCTATCGTGGCAGATAGGCTTTGAAAAGATCTCTCAAGATCGCATTCGCATGAGCTGCTATCATGGCAGATAGGCTTAAAAGATCACTTAAGATCGTATTCGCATGGGCTGCTATCGTGGCAGATAGGCTTAAAATATCAATTAAGATCGTATTCGCATGGGCTGCTATCGTGGCAGATAGGCTCAAAAGATCACTTAAGATCGTATTCGTATGGGCTGCTATCGTGGCAGATAGGCTTAAAAGATCAGTTAAGATCGTATTCGCATGAGCTGCTATCGTGGCAGATAGGCTTAAAAGATCAATTAAGATCGTATTCGCATGAGCTGCTATCACGGCGGATAGGCTTTCGCTAAAAGTAATAATGAAATAAACAGGGCAATAAAGATAGCTAGAAGCATAAAGTTCTTCTCATTTGGGAGAAGTCTTTTTATTATAAAACTATCGTATGGGAGAGATGAGATTACAGTTCTCTCATATGGGAGAGAAGATGTGCGAATCATAGCAATGCAGTGCATGAAGCAAACGTTGTAATATAACGCATGTAACGAGAGAAGTTAAGGGTAATACTTCTTAATCCAACGCATGTTGACTGAGCTTGGGGTTGAGGTCATTCCATGTAACCTCTGTATGCTGCAGTAGCCACTGTCAAAGACCTCCGTGACTTCAAAGGGTCCTTCCCAATTTGCTGCGAATTTTGGGTGAGCTGCCTCTCGCATGCAATGGTCAGACGCGCGCAAGACCAGATCTCCAACTGCGAAATCTCGACGTTGGACTGTTTTGTTGTACGCACGAGTGATCCTTTCTTGGTATCGTTTTTTGGTCCTTTTAGCTTGCTCCCGCTTTTCTTCTAGCAGGACTAAGTCATGATCGTGTTGATTGTCATATAATGCATGGAAAGCCAATCTTGCAGAGTTAACCTTCACTTCCGCAGGTACCATAGCCTCAGCTCCATAGCATAAAAGGAATGGTGAGACCCCTGTGGGTGTCCTTGGAGAAGTCCGATAAGCCCACAGGGCTATGCTCAAAGAATCAGCCCACTTCTTGTGGTCATCTGCGACCATCTTGCTCAAAATTCTCAATAGCGTCTTGTTGGTTGCTTCTGCTTGCCCATTCCCCTTCGGGTAGTATGGAGTGGAGCATATCTGCCTGATGTTGTATTCTGCTAGCTTTGCAGCCACCTGGCGATTGACAAAAGGAGTGCCATTATCCGAAAGGATGGTGTTGGGAATTCCGAACCTGCATATGATGCTTTCTTGGATGAAATGGACCACAGCTAGCGCAGTTGTTGTATTCAGTGGTATCGCTTCTACCCACTTGGTGAACAATTCGGTCGCGGTGAGAATGAAGTGATTCCCGTGCGAGGTCAGTCGAATGGGACCGATGAAATCCAGAGCCCATGTGTGAAACGGCCATGGTGTTCCCAATTCATGTAGATCTACGACAGGGTTACCCTTGAATTGACACTCCTGGCAGCGTCTTACTTTGGTGCGGCAATCAGCCTCCATAGTGGGCCAGAAATATCCAATTGAGAGGAGTTGTCTGCATAATTTCGCACCTCCCTGGTGTTACACCTGATGAGAAAGGTCCATCACTTCTTGTGCTTCCCTGCTGTCTAGACATCGCAACAAGTTACCTTCATGGCCCCTTCGCCAAAGCAGATTTTCTTGCACCACATATCGGGCTGCTTTCCTCCTTAGTTTCTCGGCTTCTTTTCTCGACTCGGGTACAACACCCTGGGTGAGAAGATCAAAGAGTGGTTTCCTCCAATCCGCATCCTCGTCGGTCAGAGCAATGAGTAAAGAGTCCTTGATCAGTGCGCAACTCTCGCACTTTCCTTGAATCAATGCTGCGGCCGTTGACATGTCCGGCCAATGAATGCCATACCTCTGGGCTTTCCGATAGATTGACACCTCACTTTCCCCGCAAGCATGTTGGTGAATCTTTTCTAACAGCAGTTGTCCCTCTTTCTCGGAGACGCATCGCATAAGTATTCCGCCATGGCCCTTGTAATAAAGGTTCTTGTCATGTATGCAATAGCCCTTTGTGGATGCCCAGTTCTTGCTGCTCGTGCCTTCTGCAATGGCCCGTAAGATTGACTTTCTCCAGTCCGCATCGTCCATGCATTCATCATCGGACGCGTCTTCTGTCAACGCCGAGGATGTTCGCACTTCAATGAAGATCCTTGTGGTACATTTGTCCGCACTGACCTTGGATCCCAAGGTAGCTAAAGCGTTAGCATGCCTATTGTCCGCTCGAGGTTTGTGCTCGTATCTAACGTCGCAGAACTGTTGCACCAATTTCTGTACCAGGGTCCGGTAGGGCAATAAGTTCATTTCCTTCAAACCATACTCGCCCGAGGCTTGTTTAACGATTAGCTTGGAGTCCCCCATAACCGTCAAGTTGCTTACTTCCAAGGCCTTTGCCGCGCGGAGTCCTGCGATGAGAGCTTCATACTCTGCTTCGTTGTTGGTAAATGCGAAGTTAAGCTTTGCGGACATCTGTATGACTTCCCCATCTGGTTTGGTCAAGACTATCCCGATGCCTCCACCTTTCCTTGTTGACGAGCCGTCGAAATGGAGCGTCCAATAGGGCAACTCAACTGCGTAGATTTCAGGTCACTCCAATTCTTCTTCAATCATGGGCTCATGACTGTTATCGGGGAACTGCGCCATCAAATCCGCTACCGCCTGCGATTTGATCGCCCGCGGCCGAACGCATGTGATGTCATATTGGGAAATGGTCATATACCACTTTGCCAATCTTCCCCCAGGAGTAGTGTGAGTCAGAAGATATCGTATGGGATCGCTCTTTGTGACCACCACTACTTTGTGTGAAGCAAAATAGTGTCTCAACTTCTCTATTACGAAGAATAAAGCAAGGCAATGACGTTCGATGTCCGTGTACCTTGATTCTTCGGGCTGCACGATGCGGGAGATGTAGTAGATGGGCCTTTCTTGACCCTCATACTCTTTAGCTAGGAGTGCTCCTATAGACCTCCTTGTTGACGTCAGATACAACAAGAGCGGGGATCCGAGCTGAGGTGCGATCATTACTTTTGAAGATGTCAGCAGCTCCTTTAGTTTCTCGAACGCAGCTGCGTGCCCCGCAGTCCAGCTGTATATAGCATCTTTCTTGAGAAGATCACTGAAACAGAAGGTGATTTCGGCGATCGCTGGGATGAATCTTCGCAGATAGGATAGCTTTCCCAAGAAGGTTTTCAAGGCACTCTGGTTATGCGGCGGAGTCATGCCAGTGATGGCTGATACTTTCGCAGGGTCAGGCTCGATTCCTTGGCGATGTACCACGCATCCCAAGAACTTCCCTGATGTTACCCCGAATGCGCACTTCATGGGGTTCATCTTCAATTGAAAGTGTCTGCATCTGTTAAACACTTTTCGCAAATCCGCCAGATGGTCTGCCTCCTCCTTGGATTTGACAACTAGGTCGTCCACATAGAATTCCACTTCCTTGTGCATCATGTCGTGGAACAGGGCCATCATGGCCCGCTGATAGGTTGCACCTGCGTTTTTTAGACCAAAGGGCATCACCGTATAGTTGAATACTCCCACCGTGGTGATGAATGCGGTTTTCCGTGCATCTTCGGGGTCCATCTTGATCTGATTGTACCCACTGAAGTCGTCCATGAAGCTGAACATACGATGACCCGCTGTCGAATCAATAAGTAAATCGATGTTGGGAAGCGGAAAATCGTCCTTAGGGCAGAAACGATTGAGATCCCGGAAGTCCACGCAAATACGAAGCTGCCCATTCTTCTTTACTACTGGCACAATGTTGGCCAGCCATGTGGGATGGTGATTTGGCTCTATGAATTTGGCATCCAGGAGTTTGATAATCTCCTACTTAATCTTCACGTTGAGCTCTGGCCTGAAGCTCCTTGTGCTCTGCTTTACCGGTTTGGATCCTTGAATCACATCCAACCGATGCATGGTGATGCTCGTATCCAGGCCGGGCATCTCATCGTACTCCCATGCGAATACGTCCTTGTACTCAGTCAAGAGCTGTAGCAATCTTTCCTCCTCTTCGCTTGTGAGGTCCGCACTTAGAAAGACTGGCCTCTTCTTTTCTTCGCTCGGGCTTAGGAATACCTCCTTCAGCTCTTGCTTTTGTGGTCTGGGTTTGTCTTCCATGCATTCGGCTGCTTCTTTGAGTTTCTCTTCTAGAGTGCTTGGCATTGGTTTTTCTGTCTCCGAAACCTGCTCAATTTGATTGATTTGCTCAGGGATATCCCCATGCCCGCGTGGGGACACCCCCGCGCACCTTCATATGCGATAGCATTTCTTCCCGTTGGCGTAGAAACTCTCTATCTCCTTGCCTTCAGGGTCATGCTTTGCTATTCTTTTCAGAGTGTACACACTCTTTTGCTGGTAGGCAATCCGCGGCGCCCTTTCTCGCATAGGCGGCTTTTCCTTGGCATCCTCTCTTGTCACCATCACTCCCGCCGGTGACTGATCTTTGATATCCTCCCATAGGGGTAAAGGAGTGGGGTTGAATGGTCCCGGTGTTTGCTCATCTGCCATCTCGGTGAACCATACCGCCTCACTGAGATGCGCTTCATCCATGTTGAATGGATTCGTCGAAGATGGTATCTCGACTATTCTGTCATTCCAAATGGCTTTCCTCACTTGGTGAGTTGTTGAAGGGACAACATCAAAGCGTTGAATCCAGGCTCGACCTATGATCATGTGATACGTAGTGTTCGCATCTATGACATAGAATTTTGCTGAACATTTGATCTTGCCGATCTGGACACCCAGGCGGATCCATCCTATCGTCATTCTGGAGTCGCTTCCGAATCCCATCAGCGGGGATGGACGCTTGACAATCTTGTACTCTGGAATTCCTGCTAGCTTCAATGTATGGAGCGAAACAACGTTAACTGCTGCTCCTCCGTCAACGAACGCTCTTTTGAACTCCACGCCATTGATGATGGCTGTCACATACAGAGGCCTCTGGTGGCTCGCATCTGTCTTCTTGTCGCTTGCGGAAAAGGTTATGACCTTTTCTGTAGAGCGAGATGCCCTAACAACTTTCCCATTGGAGACTACGAGATCCTCCTCGTAGTCTTTTGCTATCCTTAAGATCGCCTTTGTCATTTCCGTCCGGCATTTTTCTGAGAAATTCATCTCATCGAAGAACCTGCTGAACCCGTGCGACCCCTTCATCCGGTCGGAACGTTCGTCCTCCGTGTCTATGCTGTAGTCCTCATCCTGGATCTCGGCGATGATGGGTAGACCATCCTCTGCGACCTCTTCAAGATCCACAATTGAAATCATAGCGACCTCTTTGCCCTTCGATTCTTGCTCCGCATGGGCAGGGAGTGGATTATTGCGCACATCCTGCCTTTGATCACTGACGATCAGTTCGCCATTCTTCATCTTTTGGCTAAACATGATTCTGAGCTTCTTGCAGTCCGCCGTGGGATGCATAACCTTTCCGTGATATTCGCACCACTTCGGGTCCCTCACCATCTCTCTAGAGGGTGCCTTTTCGAGCGGCGGTAGGACACCGTCCTTACGCCACTGCCTGCAAAGGTCGCTTGCTTCTTCCACCGAACATGGCAGAGGTGGTGCATCAAAGCTCACTATCTTCGGCTGCTTTTGGGGTGAGACCGTGTTCACTTCAGCCTCGCGTCCCGTCTTGTAGCTGAATCTCCCGATTTTGAAAGTAGTACCACCCGAGAATCGCTCAGGGGCGTTTCTCTTTTTCTGCCTCTCTACTATAGGCTCTATATTCTTCGTGCATTCGATTAGCTTTGAAAACGTAGGCGTTTGCAAGTTAATAAGCATACCTTTGTACTCGTCTCGCATGCACTGCAGACATATCTCCACGAGTCTGCTTTCGAGCATCACATCTTTGCATTCCAAGGACTTGGCCCTGAACTTCTTGATGAAGGTTATTCCGTCTTCCTCGCGCTTCTGATACATCCGCGAGAGATGAATCATCGTCACCTTTTCCTCCATCTGGAAGAACTTGGTGTAGAACTTCTGGACCATGTCGTCCCAAGTCTTCACGGATCCGGCTTCCAACGTCCTGTACCACTTGTAAGCCACGTTCCCCAAGGATTTCGGGAACTCGCGCATCAGCAGTTTGTGATCAGCTCCATACGGCCCCATCACATCGATGAAACGCATGACATGCTCATGGGTGTTCCCATTGACATCTTCGAACTTGTCCCATTTAGGAGCCTTGTACCCGGTAGGGTTAGGCATGAGATAGATATCTCGTGGGATTGGCGGATCGTTATCAAGCTTCGGGATGATGGTATCCGCGAACGATTAGTGAGCCAGAATAGTGTCTATGCGCCGCTGCAGCGACGTCATACACTCCGGAGTGCTTCCCTCGGCAGCAGGAGGAGGGGTTGCCGCAGGCGGAGGCGACACATATGCCGCCGGAGGACTAGGGACGTATTGCGAATTCACGTTACCCCAGACTGCCGTTGGAGGAGGCAAGGGATACTGTGAGGCGGGATTAGTTACCAAAGCCGGAGGCTGAGGAGTATGAGCAGCGAGAGGCAACATTTGAGCTGTTGACCCCTGAATTGAGGGTAGCTGCGTAGTCGCCGGTGGAGTTTGCAGATTAGGGTTGGGTGGTGTGGTTGACACTCCCAATCCTTGAGTGGTGGAGACTCCTCCTCCTTGAGAGACGGCGGTGGCTGGTGCAGGGTTTGGAGCAAGAGTCCCCAAGACAGCCATGGTCCGTTCTAGCTGTGCAGATTGAGCTTTGAGAGCCTTCGCCTGACTCTCGATGGTGGCGTCCAAGGCTTCTAGCGTCGGAGTTTCACCAGTAGCTGTAGGAGTACGGCGAATCTCCTCTCCTGTGGCGGCCTCCGTGGAAGGCGATCTGTTACTGACATCATCCTCCTGAGACATGGTTGCTTGAGATGGTAAGTTCACGTCGGGTTCACCAAAATGTGCACAAGAGAATCCGGCAGGGAGAACTCTGTGTACACCAAGAGAAGAGGATTGGAAATGGCACAGGAAGAGTTGGGTTGTGTGTAGGGAGAGAGTAAGGCAGTAGTAATGTCTGAGAATGTGACCGTTGTAGTGTGGTTAATGTGCCCATCAATGGCAGCTTAATTAGCTTAACCACAACGGCACGTTCGTTCGCGTATATAGGGACCGTTACAGCACGTTATGCGCGAATACCGGAACCGTTATGGGGTTGACCGGGTTTGAACGGATAGACCGGGTTTATGGAGCTCGTGCCATAAATCTCTAAAAATTAGTTACTAAAGGTCGCGCGCGGGCTTGGCTCACACGCGACAGGACTTACTCTAGCCTCCAAACCACTAAGTCCCTACAAGTCCCGTGCAGTGGTATGCGAGGGCCCTGTCTCGCAGCCCCCACGTGGATCAGCGCGGCTGGTGATCCAGTGTGTGTGGAGCACAATATGGTGTGCTATATGATTGCCACGTGGCCAAGATCTGTCAGCTCAGAAAGCACTATCTACACCAGCACGACAAGATTCACAAACATTACTGTCAAGTTTTGATTTACTGGAAGAACACTTAACACATTGGACAAATATAAATTAGATGGGTGCCCTAAACGGGCATGCCATAAAGGAGACTTGACTTGTTGGCCCATGAAAGCATGAGGAAAGGACTTGACAGATAATGATTGCGATTGAATGGGATATAAGCCATTTTTACTCAAACCCTGGTATAGAAGTTTGCCCGTAGCCATGTCCTGAATACAGAATGAGGTTTATCAAAGATGAATCTCACATTATTGTCACAAGACATTTTATTTACATATAATAAGTTTGCAGACAAAGCAGGAACATGCAGAGTATTAGACAATTGAAATGCATAAGTAGAAGTTGAGAGAAAGGCAGTGCCAGAGTTTTGAATGGACAGAGATGAGCCATTACCAATGGTTACTGTATCATTACCATTGTAAGGATCAAATAGAGACAAATTTTTGAGATTAACAGTCATATGTGTTGAAGCACCAGTGTCTGTCAGCCAGAAATTTGAAGGAGATACTTGAGAGTTTGTGCTGGTAGCCATAACAGCTAGCTTTTCTGGTGGATTTTTGCCTTAATAGGAAAAATCCATTAAGTGATAGCAGTCTATGGCGGAATGATAGTCATTTCCACAAATCTTACAATTGATTGGAGCCTTGGACCCTTTGTTGAAATTGGAAGAACCCGAATAAGAATCATTAGATTGACCATTGTAGGAACCACGACCTTTGTTGTGGTTAGGGTTTTGACCATAACCACCTCTCTGTCCATTATAACCACCTCTCTGTCGACCTCTTTGGCCGAAGGATCGACCCCTGTTGTGGTCAAAACGACCACCACCACCCCGACCAGAACTAGGGTTTCGGCTAGCCCAATTAAAACGACCGGAACCCGGTTGACCTCTGCCTCTAGAGGAGTTTGTAAAATTTGAGTAAAACGCATAAAGGGTAGTAGATTCAGTAGAATTAGTTTGAGAATCGAGCATTTGCTCTTTAGCTTTGAGTAAAACGTGAAGTTCTTGAAAAGAAATAGGAGTGTAATGAGGACGTAAAGCATACCGAAACGAATTGTATTCAACTGGTAACCCATTAAGAGCATATAAAAGCATGTCTTCTTCATCAATTTGGACTGAGCAATATAGTTTATCACGAAGAGATTTAAGTTTTTGCATGTACAGATCTATAGAGTCAGAGCGTTTCTTTGTATTTTGAAGATCATATTTCAATTGTAAAATATTTTCACGAGATAGAGAGGCACATCCAGATTCTATTGTGATTCAAGCAGTGCGAGAGTCAGTGATACCAATAACCTGAGATACGACTTCTTGAGACAGAGTGGCGTTGATGAGTGTGAGAAGCGCCTGATCTTGAATATGCCAGGCAGTATAAGCGGTATCTGTAACATCGGTGACGGAACCATTCTCGCTGGTAAGAAACTGTGCCGGACAAGGAGAGGAGCCATCAAGAAACCTAAATAACGATTGGGTTTTAAGAATGGAAGTTAATTGATGCTTCCATAAAATAAAATTGGTGTCGTCAAGTTTGTGAGGCATAAGATTATGTATATTGGAAAGTAAGGCGAGAGGATTTGGATTCGCCGTGGTAGCGATTTGAGAGAGCATGACAGAGGTGAAGGCTCTGATACCATGAAAGAAATCAGATTTACAGAAACAAGAACACAAATTGTAATACCCCGTATTTTAATTAAATTTATTTGGTAAATTCGGAAAAATATTTGACGATTTCAAAAAAATAATATTTCAACTCATCATTGACTTAATTTTAGTTTCTAATATATAGGGGTATTATGTGGCATTTATGATTAACTAGTATTCCATTTTGGGATTATTTTGTAATTCATAAAAGTTTGGATATTTTTTAGTACTTTCTATTTTTATTATTAAAAGTGAAAATAAGATAATTTTTTGTTAATTTTTATTAGCTAGTATCGCAATCCGAAAATAACCCTCTTGCATGTGTCATCTTGTACTTACCATCAATTTTCAATATTCTCGTCTCAACCCTCAAGTTTTGATTACTTGAATTTCCACCACAACTAGTTTGTTGGGAGAGTTGTAATTACTCTAAAGCCCCTCTCCACCACTACCAAAGTCAATTCAATTAAAATATTACTCATAATAGTCATTAGGGTTGTAAGAAAAACCGAACAAACCGATCGAACCGACCGAACCAAATCGAAATGCTTGGTTTTGGATGGTTTTTTTAAATTTTCGGTTTATCAATGGTTCAATTTTTTACAAACCGGTCTATTCAGTTTGGTTTTTGGTTTGTAAAAATATCACACCGCACCAAACCGAACCGAATTGATATGTGATTTACGTACTTTTACTACAATGTACATTGCGTAAAATATATTAAGTAATCTAGAAAAGAGAAACACGAGTAGATAGATTCAATTAAATGATTTTATCAATCTTAATCTTCTTCATTTCTCTCACGTTTCATCATAATTTCTCTCTAAAACGATAGTTGTGCATTTTTTTTAAGTATATTTAACTTAATTTTCACTTAAAACTTGAAATTCGTTGACAAAGTAGTATTGTGATATCCATTCGATAATTTTTACGCAAACCGACCGCACCGAACCGAACCGAACCACACCGATATTTTTTGGTTTGGTTTGGTTCGGTTCATCCTTTCAAATGAAGAAGATGATGATGAAACGTAAAGTGGAACATCACATGTACCGGAATCAGTTGGACTATTGTTACAATGTCGGCTCCGGCCGGGAACACCGATAGTGGGGAGTTACCCTTGACTACTTGTTGTGGTCCTGGACTATTGTTATGTTGGCTCCGGCCGAAAACACAGACTCTGGAGTTTGCCCGACTTCTTGTTTAAGTCTTGAACTTGTTGGCTCCAGCAGGAGACACCGATTCGGGAGTTTCCTCTCTATGCTTGTTGGCTAGGGATATCATTGTTTGGGAGACCCTCTTATTATACCCGGTTAATATGCATACCATTTGCGATAATTCTTAATAGTACTGTTATTTATTTTGCGTAGTACTCTGATATTTTCTTTTACTTATACTATGTTACTGTTATTTTATTTAACTTGTAACTCAACAACATATTTCATCTTTCCCGTTTTACATGCTAAGGTGTATTTCACTCAGTATTTCATTGCTGACTTTAAAACATGTGGTTCTTATTTTTCTTCCCACCGCAGGTCTTGGAGCTAGGGTATATGGCATAGAAAGGCGCGCAACTCACCTAGACAGTCAATGTCACATAGTATGTAGTAATGTTAGTTAGACTATTGTGTAATAGTAATCATCTCGTGTGTATACCTAAAATTGATGTTTGATATTATAACTAAGTGTTGTGGTTTGATTTGCTTTTGAGTTCCGCCGCTTCTATAAAGTATCATCCTCCCGGTCTTGTCTCGAGCCGGATAAGGGGGTTGTTGCACAAATGATAAAACTGGATTAGGGTTTTCATTAAGGAAGAAGAATGATAGTACAGGTCAGATCTAGAGACAAATTAGAGAGAGATACATGAATCGATAGAAACGAGGAGACTAAATACATCAGAGATCTCAACGGTTGGATTTAATCCACTAGGTGGAAAATGAATGGTACTAATAAAAGGATCTAGAGCAGACTAGATTACACCGTTTGGAGATACCCTCATGGGTTACAAATATGGGCTGAGTAAAGTGGGCTTCGGTTCATAGAGAAAGGCCCAGTCTTGAACGGTTTTAAATGTAGCCCAAAGCAGTAGCCCAAAGCATCCTTCCAAGCCCAGTCCTTTAATAAGATGGAGAGGTCGAGAAGAGAGAAAGGTGAGGGAGGCTAGGGTTAGTGGAATGGGGGGGGAGAGAAGGAGAAGTTTGAGATTTAATGTGGGTAATTATCTGAATTACTGAGGGCAAAAAGCTCATTTCACGAAGCCGTTTGGGTTCCGTCAGTTATAAGGGTGGTGAAGTGCATTATCCGAAGCACATGGGTGTCGGGTGACATTTCGCCTAAAAATAGGAGTGCAAAGTGGATTTTGCACCTGTAGAATTGGACCGGAGGAGGACCATCAACCTCTACCAAGAGAGACCTGCAATCATCCATAATAGGAGAAAGTATTCATTGGGGCTTGTCCCACCACTGTCGCATGCCTGCGTGGTAGGGCGCGTCATCCACCTTCTGACAAGCATGCAAAATTTAGTGGGTTCCATCTGACTAATGTATATTTGTCAGAAGGTGAATGACGCGCCCCACCACACAGGCATGCCACAGTGGTGGGACAAGCCCCAATGAATACTTTCTCCCATAATAGATGGAAAAGTGAGTAAGGTAGGACCCATTCGCATCTCTAACAACCTCATTGCAATCACCATCCACATACCAATTTTGAACATTTAACTCAAGGCAAGAAGTAAGCCGAACTTTATTAACTTATTAACACTCTATGACGCTCAGTTCGTACAAAATTTACATGTTTATTGCAAAAGAGACAGAAAAATGAGATGGATAGAATGTATGAGTGGTACGGATCTACACTTGGCCATTGAGCCGTTCAATGAACATTCAGCTATTCTCCAAGAATTTCTCTTATTTCCTGAGATCAGTACTCTTGTTATCTCCTTATGCTTATTTCTTTCTCCTTTCAACCATTTTCGGATATCTTGTTTCCCTGTTTGACTAAGCAGATCTCAATAAAGTGTACACTATTAAATCATGAATATGCCCTGTTGATCCTACTCAACCCCTTGCTACAAGAAGCTCCAACTCCAAATGGAATGAATCAACGATTTTCTACTTGCAATTAGGGCTGATTATATGTGGTTCTTCTCCCAGAGTTTACTGGTTGGAGAACACTAAGCTCCGTTGACAAACAGAGAGCTCCGTCATAAATCCAACGGGTTGACTTTCAAGAACGACCCCATTCTAAACGGACTAGTCAACGAATTTTGTAACAACCTACGTTCAGATACCACATATACTAATGGCATGTGGATAAGAGCATCAACGTTCTCAACTTGCATTTTTGGGGCCAAAATAAAAACATTAAATTTGACCAAGTCTCTCAGTCTGCATTATGTAGAACGACCGTGTCATTTTGAAGGCTCAAATGGACTTAATTACAAAGTCTATCCCATTAAAGAAATGTTTCGAAATTATTGGTAGAAAGGACATGGAGTGAGGAATCATATTTGACTTAAGTCTAAGATTATTGAGGAAGTGCTTAACCCATTGAACAATTTAACCGTTCTAAGTCTAAAAATAGACGAGTTGAATCCATCTTTTCCAATTTCTTTTCGAATCTATTATTTCTAACAAGTCATCTACTTAGCAATTTAAGATCAGAACTAAGTCATTTTTCTTTGAAACTTACATGTTTGTAATCTACAGAGTTCGAATCCAAGATCTCGTACATGAATTTTTAAATGCACCACCACTTGAGCTAGCGTCCATTTGTGAACCGACTCAGTTTCATGCCCCAATGTTCAAATTTAGGATTTGAATTCATCAAAAGATAGCGACATCTTTTATGAATTTTCTACTTCTAATAGATAATTTTGCTGGTGATGATCGTCTCCTCGCTTAATACACGGCTAAGCATTGGCCTCCAGAACACACGAAAGGAAAGAAGAAAGACCAAAGAAATTTTGAAACACATTACCCTTCTTTATATAACTAACGACCCCACCCTCACAAAAATCAATAAAGCTCACAACCATAGAGCACCGAAGAAAACGGTAACAAAGAGCAGAATCCATAATCAACTATCACTCCTCACACAGAGACACCTTTTGGTGCACCATTAACGGTCATCTTCTTCTTCTTCTTCACAAGGTCTCTGAGTCTTTCCGTAATGGGTAGGCCACAGAACAAGCCACAGATGAGGAACCTCGTTGGCATCCTCAAAGACAAAGCCTCGCTGATCAGAGCCGTTCTCTTAATCAAGCGGAAAAAATCGTCCCTACACGTGGCGGTCATCCGTGCCACCACCCACGGCTCCGCCTCTCCGCCGCCTGACCACCGCGTCGCCGCCCTCTTGGCATTCGGCCAGGCCTCCCGCCCCACCGCCGCGTCCTGCGTCGCCGCCATCATGGACCGCCTCCACAACACCGGCGACGTTTACGTGGCGCTCAAGTGCCTCATCACGCTCCACCACGTCATCGATCGGGGGTCCTTCATTCTGAAAGACCAGGTCACCTTCTTCCCGACCTCCGGCGGTCGAAACTTCCTCAACCTGTCCAGGTTCCGTGACGGGAGGGACCCGGAGACGTGGGAGCTCTCGTCGTGGGTCCGGTACTACGCGGGCGTCCTCGAGCGTAATCTGATGGCTTCCCGGGTTTTGGGAATCCCGAATATGTCCTTCAATTCGACCCAAATTGACAACAAATCGAGCATTGTCTCGTCGTCGAACGACGAATTGATGAAAGAGATCGAGGGCCTGGTGGGATTCGTCGAAGAGATTTGTGCGGCGCCGGAGTCTCTGCACCGGCAAGAGAACGATTTGGTTCATCAACCCATGAAGATGATTGCGGAAGACTACCGTTCGGCTCAGCTTCTCATCATGGTGAGACTCAGTGAGTTCGGTGAAAGAATCGTTGGGTTGAGCAGCACCGAGTCGGGCGAGTTGACTCGGTATTTGAAGAAGCTAGAGGAATGCAGGGAGAGACTGGTGGTGCTGTTTGTAAACAGGAAAAAGAATGAAGCGTTTTGGGATTTGGTGAGTCAGACAAAAACTCAACTCGCTGAGGCCGAAGTAGAGAGAGAGAAGGGAATGTGGCTGGTAAGGACTGCGGTGACTGAGTCAACTCGGTTTGGGAGAGGAATCCGCCAACCAAGGGAGTTATTGAGATTGCCTTATGGAGGAGGTCAGTCACTAGGAGGGGACCGAGTTCAACTCACTCTTCAGCCCGTAGCTTGAGATATTTTCATTTCATCGGTAAAGGATTTCTTTTTCATTTGGTTGCCAAATCAGGAGTGCACAGGACACGGTCGTTTCCATGGTTCACTATAAGAACAAATAATGGATCTGTGGAAACACTAGGTAAATACACAGTTACGAATAAAGATAGATATCGATGATGATATTAGAACTTTGTGTTTCACATAATGTGCAGTGGCTAAGTTGGAAATAGACCGTCACAAAATTGCATTGAGGACCATCAGAAATAATCCTTCTCTGTTTTGTTACTTCATTAGTCATATAATTGCATCGAGGGCCACCAAACATATTCCTTTTCAATGTTTTTTGAGATGATTCTCGATGTTTATTTTGTTACTTCATTTGTTCCAGGGTCTCTCACTTTTTCTTTTTTTTTTTTTTTTTTTTTTTTGAGAAATGTTCCAGAGTCTATTATGCAATGAGAAAAATGTGTATAATCTCCTCAAAAAAAAAATGTTTATAATGGTGGATGTTATATGTGTGTTATCCTTGTTCTATTTCACCTAGTAATGAGAATTAGTTCGAGGGCATTTGCATCCAAAATATCTTGGCCCATATGTTACATGATGATGGGGAGCTACCAGCCTACATCCTTGTTATTTTCGGTTTATAGAACAAACTGAGTTCACCTCTTAATCATGTTACAAAATTGAACTAGGGCTTCAATAGTGTTATGCGACTCACAATCACTCACGCTTCACGAACGATAACAAACAATGCAATTACATAAGATTTACGTGGTTCGTTAGTCCAAAGCGAGGTAACTACATTCACGGTAAGAAAGACCTTTATTCAACTGAGGAGAAACGTTTACAATGCTTACATATGTTCATAAAATCCTAAATGCTCCTTTTATAGCCCCCAAAACCGCCCCGAATACAAAAAGAAGTAGCTCATCCCTTATTTACCGCCTCTCGGATTGTCTTCGTGCGACGACACATTTGTCTTCGTACGAAGAAATTTCGTCTGAAGGTCTTTCTATTTTGCGACAGCAAACCATTTTGGGAACATGGTATCCGGGATGTCTTCGTACGAAGACCCCCTGGACTTCACTTATTCGCGCTCCTTTGAGTGTCTTCTACTTCGAGGCATCATTCCAACAAATATTCACATTGACTTGAAGTCTCTCGTCTGCAACCAAGTCTTCCTACTCCTTGCGAATAAAGCTTGTCTTCTTCCCTCCCAATGTCTCCCGTGACGGAGACTCATTGGACCACGCCGGGTCGAACATGCTACTAAGGGCTCACTGGCTCATAATGTTGAGCAATTCCAGACAATGCTGGAACTTGCTCCTTGGAACCGGCTTGGTGAACATATCGGCGGGGTTGTCAGATGTCCCCACATTCATCACCTTGATCTTTCTTTCACATCTCAGAAAATGATACATAACGTCAATATGCTTGGTCCTTTGATGATGAACCTTGTCCTTAGTCAAGCAAATTTCACTCAAGCTATCACAGTAGACTATCACTTGATCTTGATGTAACTCTAGATCATTAATCATTCCCTTCATCCAGATTGTCTCCTTTGCTTCTTCTGCTAGAGCCATATACTCCGCCTCCGTGGAGGACAAAGTCACTGTCGGCTGTAGCGTAGCCTTCCAACTCACAACAGATGCTCCCAAAGCAAACACATAGCCAGTCATTGGTCATCAACATAGCCGGAATAGTCCGAATCTGAGAAACCCGCTAACAAGATGTTTTCATTAGTCCTATAGCATAGGACAATGTCTGACGTACCTTTAAGATAACTGAATATCCCTTTCACCGCCTATCAATGGTCCCTTGTTGGATGAGCCGTAAAACAACTAACCACACTAATAGCGAATGCTATGTCTGGTCGAGTCCACACCATAGTTTAAATGAGGCTTCCAACTGCGCTAGCATATGGAACCTTGGACATGTACTCCTTCCCCTCCTCAAGCTGAACGGTGTACATTCCTAGCTTGCTATTAGCTGACATGGGAGTATCTATAGCTTTAGCCTATGGCATCCTGAATCTTACCAAGATCTTCTTGATGTATCACCGCTGTGACAAGAAAAGCTTCTTCTTCTTCTTCCTGTCTCTATAGATCTCAACTCCCAATATTTTCCGAGCAGCACCCAGATGAAATATCCCTTTTTGTGGCTACGGATATTTTGTGATGTTAGTATAACTTTTGGAGTTAATTATCATTTTTGTTAAGCGTTGGGGGGTTTTGTGACTATTACCTAAATTAGTTAGTGTCTTTTAAGTAAATTAGGAGGTAGTTGGTGTCTTTAACCTAAGCTAAGGGGGGGAAGTGTCTTTTTCAACAGAAAAGTGTAAATTTCTACCCAATTCACGCATGATGAATTTTTCCTTCTTTCAAACCCAATTCACGCCCGTGAATGGTAAAACTCCTCTTAATAATCAGATTCATCATCCTCATCACCGATTTTCTCTTCCCCTCTCTCTCATTCTCACGAAAAAACATCCCAATCGCTCTCTCTCTCTCTCTCTCGTCCAACATCACCACCTCTCTCTGCCCTCTCTGTTCGCTGCCCTTTGTCCGCCAAGAACAACGACAACAAGCTCCTGTTAAGTTCTTCCGTCCTTCTTCTTCTTCAACGTCAATTCTGGTTCTTCTTCTTCTTCTTCTCTTTTTTCTTTTCTTCTATTGGTCGTTCTGACCCACTGAAATTCAAGCAACCCACTTGACCACCAAGCTCCACTGCCACAACGCCGCCAACAACTTCATCTCGCCTCTCAATCTCTCTTTGACTCATCTCCAACACTTGTAAGTATGAACCACTATTCTTTTCAGATTCGTATAGCACTCTTATGGCTTCAAACACTCGATTAAACAAGTGTAAATCATCGTTTTCATCTTTTCATGTATTACCCATAAACCGTAGTTTGTGTAGGTGGTAAAATCAATCCGAAACAATAGGTTGAATAGTAACTATAACTTGTTTGGGTATTGAGTTGTTAATGTGATGGGTAATCGCCGGAGAATTGAATTAGAATTAAAATCGTGACCGTTAAACATGTTGTTTTCGTGTTCTGGCTGCTTCACAAATTTTCACTGCCCTATCACTTTTTGGACTAACTGTTTCACAGCAAAGTTTTAGCTTTTCACAAAAATAATATGATTTGTCACTAAAGCATTCTGTAACAATAAACACTTAACCGGGTGTGTTGTTTAGAAAATCTTTTGGTATTGAGTCTCGTTTGATCATTTTATCAACCGGTGGATTATCGTTAGAGGATTTTGGAGACATATGTAATATTATAATATATTATGGGTTTATTTAAATAGTCTTTTTATGGAAAATAAAATAACGTTAGAGTGTGCTAAAATGAGTTAGCTTTTGGGAATTGAGTTGTTAGGACTAAACCGTGACTGAGAGTCGTTGCATGACATGTAGAGTAGCACAATTGAACGTTATGTAGAATTGTGTTTGATTATAATATTGATAGCTTGTAGGCAATCAGTTGTCTGACGAGGGATACATCAAGTACTACTAGAAACAATTTAAAGTATTAGTTCTTCATTTGAGGTGAGTAAACATGTCAGACCTAGTGTGCCTATCACCCTTTCATGTCAAATGATTTCTCCCTATTTGTCTCAAAATGAATATTTGTCTTATGTGCTATTTTAATATTGATTTCCAATTGTTGAATCATTGTATTGAAACATCACAAGAGTCTAATAATTGATGATAACGTAAAGTGGAAGAGTTGTGAGGGGTTGTTACATGGTTACTATTGGCTTGTTCGTGTTGACTACGGTCACTCGTCCAATAAACTTTATTTAATCAGTGCAATGCCCGGGATAGCTCCTTGTACTCACCCTTCTGGCCGCAAGAGTCTTAAGGGGGTGTCGACACTTAAGGTCCTGGATGCTTGCGAGATTGTTGGTTCTTCCCTCGTATCAACAAATTAACAATGTGGTTTTGGACTTGATGTTTATTAATAGAAAAGTGAAGAATATATGATTTTAGAATTCTCTAATTTAGACAATGAATACGACTTTGGGAAAATACAACGAAATCAGAATCTCTCTTGTTTTCTTATAAGTGTCAAGCTTTTAATTCCGTTGTGTTTAAGTTAAACTACTACGTGACAAGTTGCTTGCTATTTTACAAATTGCCTCGTCACATTTCACATGCTTGGGTGTTTGCTTGCCAGTATTTATTGCTGATGTTGGAAACTGTGGTGTTCTCTTTCTTTTTTCTTCACAACATGTTTAGATGATGCGAGCTTGGCTTAGCGGGGCCGCGAGTCACATCTAGACTTCTAGAAATTCCAGTTTAATAAATAGACTATCTTTTAGTTTCACGATTTCATTAGATTTGTTAAGTGCCGAGTTTGAGGTACAACAATTTAAATTGTAATAAGTATTACTTTAAGATTTTATGGTTGTGATGCTTGGATCCACTTTTAAATGTCATTCTATCCGGATTTCATCTCGAGTACCGAGTGACACCCTCCCGGGCTTCTGGCTTGGCCAATTTCGGGGTGTTAGAACAGATCCTTCATCTCTAGTTCCGCGCTAAGGGACCTTTCAGTTCTCTGATGTCCTTGATATTATAAGTTGCAATGATAATGTCATCCACATACAGAAATAGGTAAATACGTGATCCACCATGCAACTTTTTGTGATACACGCAACAATCATACTCGCACTTCTGATAACCAATATTCAACATGAAACTGTCAAACCTCTTGTACCATTTCCTCGGAGACTGCTTAAGTCTGCAGAGAGATCTTTTTAGTTTGCACACGTGTTCTTATTTTCCGGGAACTTGGAACCCTTCCGGTTGGCTCATCTATATCTCCTTAGCCAACTCACCATGTAGGAAAGTTGTCTTGACATTTAATTGCTCAAGCTCTAAGTTGTGGTGCGCTACTATCGCTTGTAGCACCCGAATAAAAGAATGTCTGACCACCGGTGAGAAGATTCCGTTGTAGTCAACCCCTTCTTTCTGAATGGACCCTCTTGAAACTAGCATTGCCTCATACTTGACGCCCTCTCCAGATGTAGTTCCTTCCTTTCTTCAAAATACCCACTGGCAACTGACTATCTTCCTTCCCGTAGGCAGTTTAAGAAGCTCCCAAGTCAATTTCTTGCTAAGAGACTCCATCTCTTCTTCCATCGCGGCAATCCACTGTGCTGACTCAGAACTAGATATAGAGGCCTTACAGGTAGACGACACATCCTCCACCTCCTCCAATACTTGCAACACATATCTCACCATACCATCATCTCTGTATCTCGCTGGAGACTTTATGACTCTCCTTGGTATTCCTAAGGCAATACTTTGATGATCTGGTTCCTCTGGTAGAGACACATCCTCACTTTCAGACTCTTCTTCTTCTTCCTCTTCAGCTTCCGCCGCCGGTGTAGAGATTTCATCATCCTTAGGACCAATATGATCCGACTCTCCATTCACATTCTTCTCTGTATCTCCAAGATCCACCTCCACTGAGTTCTTCAACATAGGACCCTCATCAGAGACTACACTTCTGCTAAGTATAATCTTATTGTCTGCCCATATCTTGTATCCCTTCACGCCTGTTTCGAAACCCGTGAATACTCCATTTTTTAGCTCGTGGTTCTAGTTTGCCATTATCAATGTGATAATAGGCAACACAACCAAAAACTCTCAAATCCGATTAATCCACTACTCTACCGGACTAGACTTCCATAGGAATCTTGCATCCTATACCTATGTGATGGCTATGATTCACGAGGTAGCATACCATGGAGACTGCTTCTTCTCATAAATGTAGAGTTTTGATGCAGGTTGCGCATCGGAATAACAAAAAATTAATCCTTCTCAAATCCCTCCAAGGATCACAGGCAAGCAATCATAACATGATAAGGGTTAAGAGTTTGGGTACCTTGTTTGGGTGATCACTACGAAGAATTGTGTCTTCGTCTCTGTGATAGTCCACACCAAGGATCTTCAATTGGAATCCTTCCCACCGTGTAGTGCTAGAAACGGAAGAAGGAGGAACGGATCATGCAAAACGAGGCGAAGCCGCGCCCAAAGGGACGGCCGACGACGTCGAGTAGGGGGGACGGGTTGGGTGGTTCGGCCTCCCAACTTCTCTCTCTCTCTCTCTCTCTCTCTCTCTCTCTTGCTTTGTTATGTCTCTCTCAATAATGTCTTGGATGAGAAAATAACAAGCTAGAGTTCATTTATATAATAATAACTCCTTATTAACTACATAAAGGCCCCAATACTAATCATGTCCTTACATGGATTAGTCCACTTGCAAACTAGCCCCAATAACTTTGCTCGTGTTTCATTATGATCCGTTTAATTAATTAGTCCAACTAATTAATTTCCATATCCAATTTAGTCCTTATGGTGTGTGACCCCATAGGTTTCTACTTAGTTGGTAGTAACTTATTACAAATATAGAGCGGTGTCTAGCAACACATCTATGCTATCCAACTAATAGAAATACTCAGTGATCTTGACAAACCTTGTTTCCAATGATACCGCGTTGTGTTATCCCTTTGTCTCCATATCCAGATTGGACACGAGACATAGTTGTCACACTCGTATATCCAATTCATAGTTTCTCGATCCTGGAAATAGGCTTATCCATGCATATAACATCAGTATCTCCATATTGATTTATATGAGTCTGGCCAGACATTCCATAAGCACTACCCCTCGAGTGGTCGTGGATATTTGCTCCCATTATGTAGGAGGGACAAATCCTGTCTACATCACTGCCATCTCTCAGCTTGCTTCCTATCATGCCCGATAGCTATCTTCATAGTTACCCAGTAACGGTGTAAAGTTTGATAATATCAAAGCATGATATTTCACAACTAGAGTATCCAGTGACTTCAAGTCTAAGGATTACAACACCATTAGTACCAAGAGAAGCACTTGTGACGTTGACATAATCTAATGTACCCTTCTCGTTGTGCGTCTATCCAATATGTCATTACTCCTAATGCACGCCCATGTGTTGGATCGTGATATCTCCATATTGATCATCCTGTTAATCAGTATAATGGACTAGGGATATTTAAAATAAACAACACATTTGTATCTAAGGACTTCATTATATTAAATATCTCCATTAATAATACAATGAATTATTCTAGCAAATAAATTCAAACTAAATAGGTTGCCTCTAGGGAATCCAAAACCAACAATAAACCCCTAAAAAGACCTACATTCGAAAGCATACACCTTGCTTTCGCAAAAAGTGTCTGATTCATTCTCTCGTCTACACCATTCTATTTTGGTGTGTGCCGAATGGTGTGATGGCGAGCAATACCCTGATCCTTGCAGAATCCATCAAACTCTGATGAACAAACCTCCAAGCTGTTATCCGTGCGCAACCTCTTCACCTTCTTTCCCACCTAATTCTCTACTAGGACATTTCACTCCTTGAATCTTGCGAAGGCCTCACTCTTCTGCTTCATCACAGATATCTAAGTCATCCTGGAGTAATTTCTATGATGCTCAGAAAGTACATGTACCCGAGCAATCTGAATGGATGTAATCACGAGTAACTTTCGGTCTATGAACCGCTTTAAAGAACTAGCTTCATTGTAGCTTCCCATTCACGCAGTGCTCACAAAACCATATGTTCTTGGGCACTTGCCCAGTGAGATAGCCTTTCTTGTGAAGTTCCTACATTCCACGTTCTCTCATATGACAGAGCCTCATATGCCATAGCTTGGTTTGATCAGCTTCCTTAATATCGGTCAAGGAAACTCTAACAGACCCTGTGATAGCGGAACCTTGTAGAACATACAAAGTCCCATCCTTGACTGATGCAGGAGCTGAGTCATTAGACGAGGCTGAGCTGTCAGATGCGACGAATCTGGCGATTCAGTATTATGACGTGGAAGACAAGCGCAAAGGAGGGGTAAAATGGTCTTTTTTTGTCACGCCACACTGTACGGGGCGTAACTTGAGCTACGGGAATCAGAATGGCTATTACAGCATATTTTCGGAAAGCTCTCGACGAGACGGACGCGATTAATCGAGCTCCGACCCATCAAGCACGATTTCAGCCCCGAAAAATGAAGTTTGATCAGTCAACGAAAGCCCATAAGACTTATTTTACTATTTTTAGCAGTTTTTCCCTTTTTCGCGTTTTAACTTATTTAAGTAGCCCGATTTGTGTCAACTGATATTTCGTATTGTTTTTAATAAGGCCAATAGTTTTTGGCCAGTTTTGTAGTTTTGCCATTTCTGGCAAAATTAAGTTTTCTGCTATATTACCCGGCTTGTGGGTAATTGAACCTCAGTTTTGGTTAATCATTATTTTCTTCGAACCCTAGAGAGCCTCCCTACTGGTTTATGCCTTTTGCTCGTTGTTCTGCTGCGTTTGATCCCTCGCCTCGATTCAATTCGGCGTCAGGTTGGTATCAGAGCTCAGTTCGGCATGGGAGGAAGATCACCATCGACGATTCCTCGTGGACGTGCTCGTGGTCGTGGGCAACTTCTGGCTGAAGAAGCCCCCCAGCAAGGACGCAACGTGGAAGACGTGATGTTGATAGAGGATTTGCAGCGGCATGTCACAGAACTAACACGGCGCTTGGCGGCGCAAGATCTGCAGGAAGACGAAGCCTCAGACGATGCCTCTGTGTCGTCGTTTGAGAACCCCTACCATCGTGGAGCACGCGTCCGGGAGCACCGCGGTCAGCACGAGAGTCGCGGAGGTCTAGGGTTCAAGGTTGAGTTGCCCAGCTTTGAAGGTACGTTGAAAGCCGACGATTTCATCGACTGGCGGAACGAGGTGGATCGCATCTTTGAGTATAAGGAGGTTACGGATCGCGAGAAGGTTAAGCTAGTGGCCATCAAACTGAAGGGCAGAGCCTCTGTGTGGTGGGAGCAGTTGCGCCGTTCCCGTGAAAGGCAGGGCAAGGCCAAAATCACTGACTAGGAGAAGATGAAGGCCCACTTTCTCCCATTCGGCTACACCCAAACCCTATTTCATCGGTTCCATACGCTGAGGCAGGGCGCCAAATTCGTTGATGATTACACGGAGGAGTTCTACCAGTTGACCTTCTGTAACGATCTATCGGAGACAGGGGAGCAGATGGTAGCTAGATATTTCGGAGGGTTGCGGCAGTCCTTGCAGGACGTCCTTAGCCTCCACTCGCTTTGGACTGTCTCAGAAGCCTACCAGAGGGAACTTTCTTTAGAGAAGCAACAAGGAAGGAAACCCGTAGCGAGGAGCGATCAAAGCAATCGATCGACCCGACCCCAAGAATCTCGTCCAACCACGAAGGCAGCACCGGGCGCTTCCAGCAGTGCTATTAAGTGCTACCGATATGGTGAACCGGGTCATAGGGCTAATGAGTGCAGTAAGCCTGCTATGCAAAGGGGTAAAGCCTTATTCGTCGAGGAAGGTGTTAGTGAATAGGTTGAAGGCACTGAAGATGTGAGTGAGCCCGTCTATGATGATTACGCAGACGATGAAGTTCTTTACGGGGATGGTCACCAGAATCTGGTCGTCCGCAAGAGTTTGCTGGCTTCAAAGGGCGATTCTGAAGATGATTGGTTAAGGACCAATATCTTTCACAGTACCTGCACCACTGGAAACAAGGTCTGCAAGGTGATAGTGACGGCGGTAGCTGTGACAACATAGTTTCTGAGGAAGCTGTCAAGAAACTGCAGTTGAAGACAGAGCGTCATCCTACACCCTACAAGTTGTCATGGCTGATAAAGGGCTCCGAGGTAACCGTTGATAAGAGATGTCTTGTTTCTTTTTCAATTGGTAACAAATATTACGACATCCATTGGTGTGATGTGGTTAGAATGGATGCGTGTCACATGTTATTGGGTAGGCCTTGGCAGTATGATCGCCATGTCTTCCATGATGGTCACAAGAACACCCACTCCTTTGTCATGAAGGGGAAGAAAATTGTATTGGCACCACGGCGAGAGGGGTCAACTCCAACCCCGTATGCTGCCACTACTAATCTTATTTCAAGATCCAGGTTCTTGGAGGAGCTTGAGCATGTGAAGGTGGTATATGCTCTAGTGCCTTCTACTAGTGATGCAGGTGATGAGGATGATGACTTACCGCAGGAGGTGCAGCAGCAATTAGCTGAGTTCTCTTACTTGATGCCAGAGGATCTTCCTCCTGGTTTGCCACCAATGAGAGACATTCAGCACCAGATTGACGTAGTGCATGGCTCGATTCTACCTAACAGGGCAGCCTACCGTCTCAGCCCCAAGGAGGCGGAAGAGTTACAGCGGCAAGTCGTTGAGTTACTTGATAGAGGCTACATCAGAGAGAGCATGAGCCCATGTGCAGTCCCTGCACTGTAAGTGCCGAAGAAGGACGGTTCTTGGCAGCTGTGTGTTGACAGTAAAGCCATCAACCGGATTACAGTGAAGTAGAGATTTCCCATCCCGCGGCTTGATGAAATGCTAGACCAGCTATCCGGCTCTAAGATCTTCTCAAAGTTTGATCTTAAGAGTGGATACCATCAGATTCGAATCAAGCCTGGAGATGAGTGGAAGACGGCGTTTAAGACGCAACATGGCTTGTACGAGTGGATGGTTATGCCTTTTGAGTTGTCCAACGCACCCAACACGTTCATGCGGTTTATGCATCAGGTATTGAGACCTTTCATGGGAAAGTTTGTGGTCGTTTATTTCGACGATGTTCTTATTTACAGTCCTACTTGGGCTGTCCATTTTGATCATCTACGTGTTGTGTTTGAGGCACTAAAGGAAGAGAACTTGTTCATCAACAGAAAGAAGTGTTTCTTCTTTACTACTTATGTGCAGTTTTTGGATTAGTGGTGTCTACTGATGGTGTTCATGCAGATCCTTCAAAGATTGAAGCGCTTGTGGAGTGTCCTACGCCAAGGACGCTGCACGACATTCGCAGTTTCTGGTTTGGCATCTTTTTATCGCAGGTTCATCAGAAACTTTAGCGCCTTGATTGCCCACGTCAACGAGTGTCTCAAGGGGCGTGCTTTCCAGTGGTCTGATGGAGCAGAGTCCAGTTTTCAGGAAGTGAAGAAGAGGATGATTGAAGCACCAGTTCTGGCACTACCCGATTTTGACAGAGTGTTTGAGGTTAATTGTGATGCATCGGGCATAGGCATTGGAGGTGTTCTTTGCCAGTCAGGGCGTTCGGTTGCATTCTTCAGTGAAACGTTATCAGGGTCCAAGAAGAATTACTCCACGTATGATCTGGAGTTCTACGCCATAGTTCAGTCTCTGAAGCATTGGCGCCATTACTTGATACAGAAAGAGTTTATTTTGTTCACCGATCATGAAGCCCTGAAGTACATCAACGGACAACACAAGCTTTATAGGTGGCATGCCAAGTGGGTTGCGTACTTTCAGGAGTTCACTTTCGCGCTGAAGCACCAAACGGGAAGTTTGAACCGCGTGGCAGATGCTTTGAGTAGTCGCAACGTGTTTATCTCCACCATGAGCAGCCGTGTAGCTGGATTTGAGGCGTTCGCAGACATGTATGAATTTGACCCTTCGTTTGGGAAGATATTTACATAGGTAACTTCTGGTCAACGCCATGATTTTATTGTTCATAATGGTTATCTGTTTCGGGGGCAGCGATTGTGTGCTCCAGAGTGTTCCTTGTGACGTCAGATTATCAGTGAGCTCCACAATGAAGGACATTTTGGCCGAGACAAGACCTTAGCTCTTGTATCTGCTGACTTTTACTGGCCAAATTTGAGTAGTGACTTGGCCCATTATGTGGATCGATGCTTTGTTTGCCAGTGTTCGAAGGGAGTTCTCACCAATGCAGGTCTTTATACTCCACTTCCCGTTCCTGAAGCTCCTTGGTTTGATGTAAGCATGAATTTTGTGCTTGGCTTACCCCGCACGCAAGGGGCGGCAGATTGTGTTCATGTAGTTGTTGACAGGTTTTCCAATATGGCATGCAGGAAGACTATGGATGTTGTGCGGATTGCTCACCTCTATTTCAGGGAGATTGTGCGGTTGCATGGGGTTCCTCGTTCCATCACCTGAGATCGTGACACGAAGTTCATGAGCCAATTTTGGAATTGTCTGTGGGAGAAGCTGGGAACTCAGTTGAACTTCAGTAGTGCCTATCATCCTCAGACAGATGGTTAGACAGAGGTGGTGAATCGCAGTTTGGGCAACCTTCTCCGTTGTTTGGCAGGATCGAAACCGAAGCAATGGGACTTGGCACTTCCGCAAGCAGAATTTGCCTATAACAGATTGACGAGCAGGACCACTGGTTTGAGCCCATTTCAGGTTGTCAATGGTCAGATTTCATCAGGTGTGTTGGACTTAGCCCCTATTCCGCGCGTCGGCCGCATTCATCCTAAGTCCGAGGAGATGGCACAGCACTTGAGAGGTATTCATGACCAGGTGAAGAGCACGATTGAGGAGAATAACAGAAAGTACAAGGCTCGAGTGGACAAGCATCGTCGTCAGGTACTATTTGATGTTGGTGATTTTGTGTGGGCTGTATTGACTCGTGATCGTTTTCCTGTTGGCGAGTACAATAAGCTCAAGGATCGGAAGATTGGACCTTGTGAGATCGTGTAGAAGATCAATGATAATGCTTACAGGTTGAAGCATTCCGAGTCACCTGAAGACCTCGGACGTGTTCAATGTGAAGCATCTCACTCCTTGCTTTGTGGATCCTGAAGACATTGTTGTGAACTCGAGGACGAGTTCTTTCCAACCCGGGGAGACTGATGCAGGAGCTGAGTCATTAGACGAGGCTGAGCTGTCAGATGCGACGAATCTAGCGATTCAGTATCATGACGTGGAAGACAAGCGCAAAGGAGGGGTAAAACGGTCATTTTTGTCAAGCCACACTGTTCGGGGCGTAACTTGAGCTACGGGAATCAGAATGGCTATTACAGCATATTTTCGGAAAGCTCTCGACGAGACGGACACGATTGATCTGGCTCCGCCACATCACGCACGATTTCAGCCCCGAAAAAATGAAATTTCACCAGGCAACGGAAGCCCCGAAGACTTATTTTATTATTTTTGGCATTTTTTCCCTTTTTTGTGTTTTGACTTATTTAAGTAGCCCGATTTGGGTCAATTAATATTTCGTATTGTTTTTAATAAGGCCAATAGTTTTGGGCCAGTTTTGTAATTTTGCCATTTCTGGCAAAATTAGGTTTTCTGCTATATTACCCGGCTTGTGGGTAATTGCACATCAGTTTTGGTTAATCATTATTTTCTTCGAACCCTCGAGAGCCTCTCTACTGGTTTATGCCTTTCTGTTCGTTGTTCTGCTGCGTTTGATCCCTCGCCTCGATTCAATTCGGCGTCATTGATCCCCTTGAGTAGCACATCCGAGTCTTTGTGACAAGCGGTAAGGGCTTAAGATCCTTCACCGTGCACGTCTTCCCATCATAAGTCTTGAACCTAACTGAACCTATTCCTATGGCCTTTCAAATAGATCTGTTTGTGATATGAAAGGATCCTCCATCTGCAGGGTTGTAGCTTGAAAAGAGCTTCCTGTTAGAAAAAATATGATAAGAAGCCCAAGATTCAAGAAACCACGCACCCGGTTAATGCGCGACATCATCTGATAGTGGAACGAAATCATCCTCAGACTAATTATCCTTTTCTACCACGACTGCAGAGCCATGATGTCCCTGTTGACCTCGTTTCGGGCAATCCCTCTTCCAGTGCCCCTTCTCCTTGCACCAAGCATAGACATCCTTGGGTAACTTAGAACCTGAGAACTGCTTCTTCTTGTTCTTCTTACCCTTTTTGCTTCCATCGGTTGCCATAAAAAAGGAAGCATGGTCCTTTGTACATGTGCCTGCACCCTTATGGCATAGTTCCCTAGCATGGGGCGTCGATTTGACCTCCTCTAGAGATAAGTCATCCTTGTTCATAATGAATTACTGAACAAAGCTCTCTTATGATGGAGGTAACGAGATCATTAAAATAAAAGTGTGATATCCTCATCATCCACCTTCTCGCTAATATTACGCAAATCTAAAAGAATTGTATTCAATTGATCAAGATGGTCCTTGAGATTCGTACGTTCGAGCATCCGCAAAGTGAAGATCCTTTGATTTAGCATCAACTAAATAGTGAGACTCTTCGTCATGTATAGACTCTCCAACTTGAGCCAAATCTTCGCTGCTCCCTTCTGATCTGCAACCTCGATGGTTACGTCATCGATAAGTACAACATAATCGTTGAATGTGCCTTCACCTCCAATACCTTGAACATAGATGTACTGGCATCCATGCCTCCCTTGTTCGCGTCAAAGGTGCCAAAAAACACAGCAATTTAAGCAAGGCATCCATCTTTATCTTCCACAGACTGAAGTTGTTCCCTCATGTGAACCTGTCGATCTTCATCATCGATCCGGACATCCTTCTCGGTGGAGTAATATTAACCTGGATCTACTAAGATCAATCACACAAGGTTTACGTGGTTAGCTAGCCCAAATTGAGCTAACTACGTCCACAGGGGAGAAAAACCTTTATTCAATTGAGGAGAAATGTTTACAATGCTTACATACGTTCATAGGACCCAAAGGATCCTTTTATATCCCCCAAAACCGCCCCGAATACAAAATAAAACAACCCATCCCTTATTTTCCGCCTCCCGGATTGTCTTCATGGGAACACACATTGTCTTCGTACGAAGACCCTTCGTGCGCAGACTTTTCTTGCGAAGGTCTTCCTATTTTGAGAAAGCACACCATTGTGGGAAGAGATTCTGATCCTGGCATCGGGATGCCTTCGTGTGAAGACATATTTTCTTCGTACGAAGAACCTTTGAGCTTCACTTCTTCGCGCTCCTTTGAGTGTCTTCTACTTCAAGGCATCATTCCAACAAACAGTACTACAACGATTTTCCTTTTTTTTATTTATGATGTGGGAATCCGGAGTCGATATTCGGGTGCACACTAAGTAAGACCCCGCTCTAGTGCAATAGCTTGCAAACCATGCTAGAGAGGTATTTTAAGTCAGATTCTTAATTCATAGTTTTGAAAGTGGTTTCAAATCTTTGAAAATCCTTATACCCCAAGTTGGAACTGAGCGGGAGTTTTACTCCTTATTCTAAACTATGTCTTATTGTGTGATGAAAGACAAATTCATCTTGACAAATTATCTGTGATTGCTAAAGTTCTGTTTTGCATGAGATTTGATTAACTATCTAATTTCTTGATCACTTTGAATATGTTTCTAGTTTGTGTCTAACTTTGTTTTGCCGGAAACATAGTTCAAAGCATTGAAAAACTTTCCAAAGCTTTGAAATGCTCATAAAAAGGAAACGGGGAACTCTTTCATGAGTATTCTACTGAAGAAGAAGCTGTTGGAGGTAAGGAAACAGGGAAAGCAGGCATCATTGACTCAGGTGTGGTCATTGGGGATATTCTGAAACAAAAGAAGCAAAAGAAGAAGGTAATTCGAGAGATTGTTTCTTCTGAAGAACTGTTTGAGGAAGAAGATGAATGTGCTGAGGTGGATGCTGAACAAGAAAAGGTTGAGAGAGATAAAGAGGAAGTGGCTGCAGAAAAAGGAAATGCAGTGGATGAGGAAGGTGATCAAAAGGATGCAGCGGATGCTGAAGGAGATGATGCTGAAGAAGATGCTGAAGGAGATGAGATAGATGATGATGATCGGACTTCAAACCCTTGAAATCTTGCCTTTTCTTTCTGAAATTTTCAAAGCCTTGGAGATTATCTTTTTGAAACTCTATTTTCTTTCAGTTTTTTTTTTTTTTTTTTTTTAAAAAAAAACATTTTGTACTAAGGTCACTAGAGCTTTGCTGACTGTAAAAAACGAAGAGAAAATTAGACTTGTGTGGTGGTTGGTACCGCTGATATGGATGGATGTGGATTGGTTGTTTTTTCTTTAGGAAGTTTTGTGATCAGGATCATGATTTAATTATTTTCTTGGTTTATTGTTTGGTGTTAATTTGATGAAGTTTAAAATTTGTTAGCTGGTATCTGCTATGTTGCTAACGGCTTTTCAGTGCAGATACACAATCTAAACAATTTAGTTTTGTCTTTCATCAAGGGGGGATGTTAAGTCAGATTCTTGACTCAAAGTTTTGAAAATGTTTTAAAGATTTAAAAATCCTTATACCCCATGTTGGTATTGAGGGGGAGTTTATCTCCTGATTCTAAACTATGTCATATTGTGTTATGAAATTCAAATTCATCAGATTTCTTAGCCTGAAATTCCTGAATGCAAGAGTGCCAAACGGGTCACTAGAGCTTTGCTACTTAATGGGAATTGTTCAAAACTTTCTCAAGCTTGCAGATGCAGATTGTGCTCAAAATCAGTGGTGAACATCAAGCTCATATCCGTTGGAAAATTGCTGTTGAAGAGTTCAGAATCTGTAGAGGATTTTTAGGGATTCTGTTGCAACAATTTTGGTAACTATTGCAGCAACACTTTAAATTCAAAGAGACTGACTGCAGAGACAGAACACATAGATGCAGAGACAGAACACAGTGATACAGAGACAAAGAAAGACACATTCAAATTGAGAGAGCAACAAAGAAGTAGATCAATTCATCATTCAATCCATTCCAGTCTCAGAAGAACACTTCCAAGCTTTCCAGCTTCATAGTCATCCCAGTGTTCTTCTACTTGTGCTTAAGCTGTCTACTCTTTAGAATTCTATATCTTCTATAATCTTTTCTCGTTGAGTTTTCCAAGAGGAACATCTGAGAATCTATTGTATCAAGTAGTTGAAGCTGTACTAGATATGTTAGCAGAGAACCACATGCTGGTATAAAAGTAAGGCCATTCTCTTAGGCCTGAGATCTAGAGCTTAACTAGTGATAAATAAGAAGGTGTTGAAATCCTAGAGGGATTAGATCCCTCAGGCGGAGAGTTGGCCATTTGGAGGCCGAACTTCATAACAAGTATTTTTGTCTTGCTCTTTGCATTTCAGTACTTGCTTACAAAACTGTTTCAACACTGGACATTTTCAAATCTTTGAAAGGCTTTTCAAAGCATTGAAAATTCTCAGAAGCATTTTAAATTGTCAGTTTCAGTTCAAAGCTTTGAAACTGATTTCAAAGCTTTGAAAAACTTCAAAACTCCTCTGCTTATTTTCAAAACCACTATTTTTGCAAAAGTTGTCATATTGTATTCAACCTCCCCCCCTCTAGAGTATATTTGATCCTGTCTTAGAACCTAGTTACGCACTTCAAGGTAAACCAGCTTGAGGAAACTCGGACTGACATACTCGCAGTTGAGGAGTCCAAGAGACACTCAAGTTTTGAACTCAAGACAACAAGACATGGAGTATAACACACATGGAACAACATCACACGCACCCTCCAGGGGTTGACCACTATGAGTTCGGTTGTAACGTTGGTCTCACAAACCATACACACAGCAGGCCTTGTGGCCTAGCCCGGACCATGACACGGGGTCCGGGAGATCCATGTGGTATCTCGCACTGCGGTGCCGCACATACTTGGGCTGGAGATTAGTCCGCCAAGATGTTCACAAAAAGTATAATGGAGTGAAGATTAGAGTAAGGTCTGCCAAGATGTTCACGGAAGGGTCTTGGCGTGGTTACTTGGAGAGCGAGGCTAGCGGGTGCCTTCTTGGAGGAAGGTTGGTATTGGGTGCAGATGAGCTCGTGATTACATCAATGTGCCTGGTGATATTTTTGATTTTCAGGAGAGGAGTGAAGCTAACAACCTCCCTAATGTTGGGTCCATCCCTTATACCTTGGTAAGAGTCAAGACTCGGAGGAGCAATGTGCATAGGTTTAGGGAGGACAAAATGTCTATCTCTCTCTCTTCGTGCAATCGGCTTGATCTCATTCCATTTTTCCTATGTTCTTCGTCGTCTCTCTTTTAAGCTTTTCACTTCTACATTCACACATCAAAGTCATATCTATAGATCACTCCCTCACACACTTGGTAGCAACATTATTTTAAATGCTTGCAAAATTGGGAAGTATGTTTGTGGGCAAACAAAAAAAATGTATTTCTTTTATCCCTTTCCTTGCAAATTAGAAATTTTCTTTACCCAAGAAACTTGTACAATAGATTCCAAGCAGACCACCATGTTTTGCATTTGAACATGAAGCGAAAAAGGACACAGAGAAATGAACATGAAGCGGAAAATGACTGTTAAGATCTGGACCTAGCTTAGAACGATGATAATTATGATGAGACAAGAACACAAGTATTAACGTGGTTCACTAGCGATGAGCTAGCTACCTCCATGACCCGAAAAACCCCGTTTATTAGAGAGAAACACCACGAATACAACCCACACTATGGCCAAAGGCCATAGTGACAACCACAATGTTTATGCACAACCTAGGTCCCTTATATAGACATATAGGACCGACCAAGACATCCCAAGAACGACTATAGAACAAATAAGGAAACAACCTAGAAACTGTCAAAGTTTGCCGCCCCAATTTATTTCCTAAATCTCTTAGCCGCCTTTGACTTTTTTCGCCTTTGACTTCAAGTTATATTCAACAAATCTCCACCTTGACTTGAATCATCTCGGCAACCCGAAACCTGAACCGATGTTTCTCTCTAATGACCCCAAATTCACAAGTTGTTTCATCTTCGCCAAGATCCTACAACGAGTGCCCCCAGCGATGCTCCAACTCCCATCTAGTTCCTGCAATCGAACCCCTATCGATGTTCCAACTCCGGCCGAGTTCCTGCAATTGAATCCCTTGTTTGTTGTTCCAACTCCCACTGAGTTCCTACAACAAAATCGTTGTTGTTCCGACTCCCACCGAGTCCATACAACAGAACCCCCCAACACGTTGCTCCAATTCCCACCGAATTCATGCACCGTTTTGCAAAATTGCTCCAAGTCCCACTAAATTCCTGCAATATCGCGCCCTTGCGCGCCTCATACGCGCCCCCTTGCATGTCTCACACGTGTCGTGTCCCTCTTCAGAGACTCCACCATGCCAAATCCGCCTCCTCGTCAAGAGCACGAATTTCATGCCCCCCAACGGGGCCTAGAGAACTAGACCATCCTTCGAAGTACTCTCCACCTACAGCCAAACTTGCAGATCCTGAGTTCATCCTTCGTCTACCGTTTGAATAGACGTCACCGTAGCTTCCCTAGGCCGCCGTCATCGCACCGAAAATCTGACAGTCTGAACCCCCATACGCAGTCCTTTGCTGCTTCCCCTCTTGATGAGGCTCAAACTCAGAGATGGTTGTATCAACCCCTCCTCTTCAACCAATGGAAACCACATGCCTTGCTGCTTCAACAAAGCACGTACATTGATCTGCCAAAGACTGAAGTTGTTTCTTCCCGTGAACTTTTCGATCTTGGTCATCCCTCCGGTCATCTTCTCTGCAGCTCCTTTTCAAGATCCGTAACCCCCAAACGCGTGCTCCACCTTGATCGCGAAACCGTAGCTAGAAACTTCACGGATTGTGAAACCCTAGCTCTATAGCTCCACCTTGATCTTGGAACACCGCAACCCAAGCTCTGATACCAGTTTGTTAGAACTAGCGATCCTCTTGACCTGGCTCTGATACAAGTTTGTTAAAACTGGTAATCCCCTTGACCTGACTCTGATACCAGTTTGTTAAGATCTGGACCTAGCTTAGAATGATGATAATAATGATGAGACAAGAACACAAGTATTAACGTGGTTCACTAGCGATGAGCTAGCTAACTCCACGACCCGAAAAACCCCGTTTATTAGAGAGAAACACCACAAATACAACCAAAGGCCATAGTGACAACCACAATGTTTAGGCACAACCTAGGTCCCTTATATAGACATATAGGACCGACTTAGTGCCCAAGATATCCGAAAAACGACTATATAACAAATAAGGAAACAACCTAGAAACTGTCAAAGTTTACCGCCTCAACTTGTTTCCTAAATCTCTTAGCCGCCTTTAACATTTGTCGCCTTTGACTTCAAGTCATATTCAACAATGACAAAGAGAAATAAGTCTATTGGAAATAAGTAATAGGACCACTGATAACGAGGCTTCTCCGAATTGCTGTTTGAATAACTCATGCAATGTGATGAATTCATTATATCGAATTCAGAAACATAGTTTCTTGCTGGACTAAACAATGATTGTAGGGTAGAATTAAAAAATCGATAATCCGTTTGACTCAGTCTTCAACAAATAATGCAAAAGGCTGTAAAGAAAGCGTGTTAAACAGATGATATCGATGTCTCCTGCAGTGATCATGGCAATGTTTGTGCAATTAAAAAGATTTCTCCAATCAGAGTATTACTACTCTTCAAGAACATCGATTTGTAACCTCACATTTAAATAAATTTTGGAGGCTAGAAGGTTCCAAACCTTGACCAGAAGAAGCAAACTATAACTCCATATTCTAAAGAATGGATAAAATATCACCATCTTGCTAATGTTGTACGTCACGCTATTGGAATTCAGTCAATTGAACGACAATTTTCGTCGAACTTTCTCATTCTTCGATGACTCCCACTATATTTTCACTTGCCCCTTCCTTCTCTGATGACGGGCTAGGCTAAATGGAAAACACCAGTTGTATCCATTGCGTGAATGGTGTTGAGCTTTGAAAACATACTTTTACATGAACCAGACTTTTATCACAGTCACAGTAAATGTGCAAACTCGGACTACGACACAACATCATCACGCTTAGGACTTGACCATTTCTGAACGTGCAAGGTAGCTTTCTCGGCCTGCATTTCAATCCCCATATAAAGATTAGAAGACAAGAAAAAGCAAATCAAATTTCTTTTATCCTTCAGAAATTTGCATAACTATTACCTCTTTTTCCCAATTGCACCGCATTGTGATCACTGCCAATATTACGGTCTGAATAAAAGTTCCACCGAAGATCATCCCTCCCCATATGCCCTGATTCACCAAAAAATAGCAGCGAAGTTTATGAACATTTGGTGTACATGATCCTATGTAGGTTACTTCAACGATTATATCTTCGACACATGGTCATTTACAATATGACGAAAAATCAAACAGATAATTGAAGGACGGAATTTAAACTTCCTTAAGATAAAATAAAAAATAAATAAGCAAACAATCAAGATATTTAGAATGAAAATACCTTAACACCCAAGTGAAAAACCCATCCCATAACAACTCCAAGGGGAACTCCAACCAGGTAATAGCTGCCCAAATTTATGTACGCAACCTTGGACTGCCATCCCGATCCAACCGCCACCCCTGCACAGATCAAGATCGATTAATAATAGTCTCGTGTTCAGCAAAAGTAGAACGCGAATTCGAGTTAAAAGTTCAAATATTCCGTATGTGAAGTTTACCGGATAGAACGGGTTGGACGCTGTTGAGAAGAATGGTGGCTGCTAAGAGGAAGGCGAGGTTATCTACGGCTTTAAGAACATCCGAACTTGACGTGAAGATCAAAGCGAACTTGTTATGGAACACCATTATCAGAACGCAGAAGAAGAAGCCTATGATCGTCGACTGCACCACGGAAACCAATGTTGCAAACTTTGCGCCCTTGCCATTTCCTGCACCCAGCTCGTTTGCAACCCTCACTCTGCAATTTGTGTCGTGATACATGCGGATCAGTGAAAAGAAATTGACTATGGATATAAACAATTCATAAATATACCGTATCAAGAACTTGTAAATTACGACCTAACCAAACACTTATTTTGGCGTAACTTTTTCTTAACACTATAGAGTTATCAATGGCCTCAGTAGTTTAGCGGTTCCAAATAACCAACGAGCCGCTCAAAATAAACCTTTATTGAGTGAGAGATGTTGGTTTAATTTCCCCTAAACCAAAATAAAGTTGCCAGTTTATTGTATGATGCTCTATATCTTGATTAAAAAAGATATTTTTAACATTAAACTAGGGGGTAAGAAGATACTTTCACCCCTCTAGCTTCATATGATACCTTCACCCCCTCTGGTTTTGAAAAGGACATTTTCACCCCTTCAGTGTGTCGAACTTCAAGTAATTAATTTTTAGCAAAGGCAAGGTGTATGCTTTCGAATGCACGGTGTATCCTTTTAGCGAAGGTAAGGTGTATGCTTTCGGATGCGGGTCTTTATAAAGGTTTCTGGGGAGACCAGTTTTCATGGCTTGCTATCTCGTAAATTGGAGCCCACACACAAGAATAGGATGCAAGATTCCTATTGAAGTTTGGTCCCAAAAAGCAGCAGATTACTCGAATCTAAGAATCTTTAATTGCGTTGCCTATTATCATGCGGATTTTGGCAAGCTAGAACCAAGGGCATAGAAGAGGTTCTTCATGGTCTATGGACCGATGTGCAGGTATACAAGATTTGGCCAGACAACATGATTACACTTAGCAGAAGTGTAGTCTTTGATGAGCTGATGACAAGTTCCACATATATAGAGGTTGGAGATGCAGAGAAGAAGGTGGAGGCAAGTTCAGACCCTAATCATCCTAAGGAGCCCAAATTACCACCATCACCGCCGGAAACTGAAGAGGAAGAAGCAGTCTGATGAGGATGCATTGCTACCAGAGGAACCGGTTCATCGAAGTATTGCTGAAGGAAGACCAAGAAGAGTCATAAAGCCTCCGATAAGATACAAAGATGATGGTATGATGGGATATGCATTGTAGGTAGCCAAGGAGGTGGATGATGAGATATACATGAGCCAATTAGAAGGATTTCAAGTTCCTCGAAGAGAAACCAAGTATGCAAGGTTAAAAGATCTATCTACGGACTTAAGCAGGCGTCGAGGCAATGGTACAAGAAGTTTGACAGTTTCATCTTGCGAGGGAAAAAATGTATCTACCTACTTTTGTATGTAGATGATATCTTGATTGATACTCATGATATGGAGGACATACAAGAATTGAAGAGTTATCTCAGTGCGGAATTAAAGATGAAGGATCTTGGGGTTGCTCAGAAGATTCTAGGAATTGAGATTAATAGAGATTAGAAGAAGAAATTGTTCCTATCACTTCAGGGATACATCTGTTGGAATTATGCCCTAGAGGCAATCAATTTATTGTGATAAATATGTGGATTTACGATTCATTATGTTATCGATATGGAGATATGTTAACATGAATGAAGTCCTTATAATATAAGTGTTATATTCTTAAATATCCCTAGTCAATTATAATGATTAATGGGACAATCATCTATAGACTAGTATGGGGTTGAATTGATATGGAGATATCCTGATCCAACACATGGGTATGCATTAGGGGTAATGGCATACTGGATGGACACAACGAGAAGGATACATTGGATTATGTCAAAGTCACAATCGCTTCTCGTAGTGCCAATTATGATGTAATCCTTAGACTTGAAGTCATTAGATACTCTAGTTGTGGAATATCATGCTTTGATGTTATCCAATGTTGTGCCTTAACCGGGCAACTATAAAGATAGCTATCGGGCATGATAGGAAGCAAGCTTAGAGATCGTAGTGATGTAGAGAAGATTTGTCCCTCCCACATAATGGGAGTAAATATCCATGGCCACTCGAGGGATGGTGCTTATTGAATGACTGGCCAGACTCAGATAAATCAATATGGAGATATTGATGTTATCTGCTTGCATAAGCATATTCCCAGGATCGAGAAACTATGGATAGGATATACGATTGTGACTATTATGTCTCGTGTCCAATCCGGATATAGTGACAAATGGATAAACGCAATATGTGATATTGGGCACAAGGTTTGTCATGATGACTGTTCTATTTGTTGGCTAGAGTGGATGTCTTGCTAGAGGCCGCTCCATATTAGTAAATAGTTACTACCAACTAAATAGAACCTATGGGGTCACACGCCATATAGGGGTGAACAAGACGTGAGAATTAATTAATTAATATGATTTAATTAATTAATTAATTAATTAGAATGATCAAATCACAACAACTTGCTAACTTAGTAGGACTAATATGCAAGTTGGAATAATCCATTTATAGACATGATTAGGATTCGCCAAGGTGGACTAATTCATGTAGAGACATGATTAAGATTTAATTTCAAAGAGAACTAATCATGTATGGACATGATTAGGACTTGTTTGCAAAAAGGGACTAATCCTTATTTAAGTAGGATTAGGAGAGGGGTTCTTTATGTAGTAGGACAAGGAGTTGTTGGACTATATAAAGAACACTCCTAGCTTATTTTCTCTACACATCTACTTACTTAGAGTAAGAGAGAATAAAGCAAGGAGAGAGAAATCAACATAAGGAGGCCGAACCCCCTTATGCTGCCCCTCTACCCGTAAGCCACCAAAAGGGTCCGAACCCTCTTCCTTGGTGATTCGTTGCATGATTCCTTCATCCTCTTCCATTCTTCCTAGCTAGAACAAGGATTTGGAGGATCTAGATCTCACCTGTAGACGTGGATCAACCGTAGAGACGTGACACAATTCACGTTACAAGTCATCACAGGAGACCTCTAAGGTGTGTTACTTGTTTCTTCCCTTACCATCGTTATGATTCTTTTCCTGTGATCCTTGGTGGGATTTGAGCAGGATTAATTTTATTATTCCCCTGCGTAACCTGCGTCAAAACCCAACAGTGGTATCTGAGCCACAGGTCGTAGAGCATAACGTGGTTATGTGTTACGATTTATGTAGTTTTACACTTTAAATTATTGTTTATCGCATAAAACGGACAAATCAAGCATATTGATGCAATTTGTCAATAATTCAATCAAACAAGAACTAATTTTACATGAGATGTAGGAATTAGTGAGTTTGAGAAATTTTAGGATCTTCGATCTAGGGTTCTTGGGCATCCTATTGGAAGAAGAAGTTCTATTCAAAGAAGGAAACAACAAAACTTCGGCAACAAGGCAAGGAGTTGTTTTGGAAACAACTCCTAAAGAGGTTCGCCCCCCATAGGGGACCGCCCCTCCTTCCTTGCCATCCAAGCAAGGTTCGGCCTAGGGGCCGGGAAAGCCCTAGCACACGGCCTAGCCGTGTGGGCTAGGGGTCAGCCGGCCCAAGGCCTTAGGCGGTCTCTTAGAGGTTCGGCCAAGTGAATGGTTAGGCCCCTTGGATTGTTTTGACCCTAGTTAATCCTAAAATCAACTAAAATTGACTAAGCGCGTTAAAAATTGGTTTTAACTGTTTACGTGCAATAGTATGGTGATTGGATATGGCCTTAGATGTGGTTTGTTGTGGATGTTTAAATTTGTGGTTTGTTTACGGCCTGCGAGCTAATCAATTCGTTGTAATAATTAATTTAGGTTTACGGCCTGCGAGCTGGTATTTTTCTCAACTTGTGAGATTTATTTTATTTAGTATAGATGTTAGCTAGTACTAGATAAAATAGATAGATAGCCAACATTGAAGAAAAGAAGCCCAAAGAATTGAAGGAACCACAACATGGAGCATGAAGCATTCCACAAGACTATGAAGGATGGACCAAAAGATGGAGACACATGGAGATGCGTTTTTATTCAAGGTTTCATAGATATTCTCATTGGCTTGAGAATATCTTATTCTAGGAGGCCATATCCATATCACGTTTATTAATGTTTTGTCGATGTTTATTTATTGCCTTATTATTTTTGTTGGTGTATGCATGATGCATGAAATTTGATAATAAGATAATTAAACAACCCGGATCCTTTATTTGGAGTTGTGCCCAAACTCAAATAAGTAGATCAGTTGATATGGATCAACAAAAACAATTTAAAATTGAAAATAAAATCCCTCAATTTAAATATTGCGTTTTTGCCTTTTCTTGTCTTAAGACCCTTCATGATCAGGGTCTATTAAATTCGGGCTTGCCAAAGCAAGGCGGTTTTAATTCACCATGATGTTTTGCGGATGGCACAAGCAAGTAATGTGTGTATGTTGTAGCAAGAGGTTGGACGCAACTGGGTAATATCAATTGGATTGATGAGCCTAGAGGCATGACAATTAGGCATTATCTAAAGGATAAAAGGATAATGAGTTATTCGCCTAATTGGACCAAGAGTTGCATAGGATGCAATTGGAATGGTTCCTACCTAAATAACTAATTTTGGGTGACTTGCCAAAGTAAGCTCAAAAGAAATGAAATATGGATTTTGACCCACTAGAAATTATAATGATATTTTCCGCATTAATATCTTGAGGGTTATTAATCCGTAGAAAAATAGTGGGAGCTATGTTTGACAACTTAAATCCTTGTTGAACATAGTTATACGTCACAATGCTTTGCATAATCCTATAGTTTTGAATACCCATGGAATTAAACAAACAAAACACGACCTTATGTCCATAAGATGGACAAGCTATTTGGAATCTATTTTCTAGGTTGGTATAAAATTGAGAATTGTTCTCAAATAAAAGAGAAATTGTTGTACATCATAGAACATAAAGTTATCTTCCCACCAACTACCAAGACACACTAAAAACCTAATGGGATGAACATCAAAGAATTGTTCTTTGAATGTAACTTTGCCTCATGCAAGCTGCCGTGAACTCTGAGCTTTGGAAGCAAGATGAGAGCATATAGGCGTATGATATGATCATACATTGAAAGAAGATCTTTCAAAGAGCGAGCTACACATGAAAAGGGGTTTGAAGTGTTGCTCCACTTTGCGTTAGTCAACTAATCATTTTCGATAGGATTGAAAGCGTAAACTTTGGGAGTTATCTACAAGATAGATAAAAAATAAACTGTTATTCATCCTAGGTGGCAAGAATTGCATTGGATGCAATTATAGTGTTGTTCAAAGTTGATTTAATCAATATGATTGAGAACCACTAAACAAAGCACTCATAAAGGGCATAGGCAAAAACTGTTAATGGTTAACAGCATGGGTAAGGGCAAAAGGTGTGTGCCGACCCCAGGGATATAAAGCAAGCTTGTTGCTAAAACCAATTTGCCTTAAAGTCCCATAGGTAGTGTAAAGGAAGAGAGACTACCCAAAGTACCTGGAAGTAAGTAATAATGGAATAGGGAATTCTTATTTAGGTATTCTTGTTATACAAGTGAATGTGTCTATCTCATCATCATTAGTATATGATACTTGATGAGGATCTCAAATTTATAGAAGTGTGGAGGATCTCAAGAGATAAAGACGATTGGATAAGGAGGAAATAATCCTACACGTGTGGCAATGAAGCAAAGGGTTGTTGAATTAGCCGTAGGAAATTATTTCTACCTTTATGAAATTGTTCATGAATTAGAAAAAAGTGATTATGTCCCTGCTATGAGTAGGTTCATTATCATAATTTCTTGTTTGGGCAAGAAAGCTCTCTATCATAATAAAGGACAAATGTTGTTCCATTTATTCTGATATGCATTATTGTAATGCATTTTTTTCTAAATGGATAGTATATCCTTGATCATGATAATTTCATCTATAACATTAATACCAAGAAGTTTGAATATAATGATATGAACTTCACTTATCTTTAGCATTACCGTTTAGGCCACATGAATAAGAGATACATATATAGAACTCCATATAAATGGATTTATATAACTCATTTGATTATTGAATCATATGAAATATGTAATACTTATTTATTAGACAAAGATATGATCTTTTGGGAGTCATACATATTGATGTATGAAAGTCGCTAAACACAAATGCTAAAGATAATTTTCAGTACTTCATCATATTTACTGATGGGATCAGAGAAATATGGATTTGTGTATCTTATGAAGAAACAAATCAGAATCCTTTGAAGAGTTCAAGGAATTCAAGAATGAAGTAGAGAGCCAGCTTGGCAAAAGTATTAGGGCTCTACGATTGGATCGTAGAGGAGAGTACTTGAGCCAAGATTTTGACAAGCATCTATGGGTGTGTTGGATATGATCCGAATTCACTCCACCTAGCACGGCACATGGGTATGGCGTGCCTAAAAGGAGAGTTCGGACCTTGTTGGACATGGTTCGGTCCATGATGTATAAAATAGAACTTCCAGTTTACTTTTAGGGACTATGTTCTAATAATAGCAAATTTCGCCCTTAACCTTGTGCCATCAAAACAAATTATGAAAAACACCATATGAGATATGGACTAGGAAGTGTCCTAGTAGGTCGTTCATAAATATTTTGGGTTATGAAGTTTATGTAAAGAATTAACAGATAAAATTGGACTCAAGTCGGATAAATGTTTGTGGAATATCTGAAAGGGATATTATTTGTATAACCTAATTGATAACAAACTGTTTGTTGCTCGAACCACAGTGTTTCTAGGTAGAGATTGTCTCTAAAATAAACAGTGGGAGGAAAATAGAACTTGAAGGAGTTCAAGAACCACAACAGAAAATTGATCCTTTTGATAGAACATGAGTAGGATCACAAGGTGTTGGGGAGCAACCTACTCAGTTTACACAAGAACCTCGTAGGTCAGGTAGGATATGTCAAGGGACTAGAAGTAAGGATTTCTCATAACCCATGATATATTTCTCATCGAGATGAGCCTAGAACCTATGAGATGGCCACGTGTGGGTCATACTCTCAGAAATGGCTGAGGAGCCATGAGATACAATATGGAATCCATGTATACCAACAAAGTTTGGACTTTGGGGGAACCACCTTAAAGGGTGGGACTCATAGGGTGCAAGTGGTTTATGAGGAAACCAACATGGATGGTAATATGATTACTTTTAAGGTACAATTGGTTGGAAAAGGATTTCATGTGAGTTCATAGTATAGACTATGACGAAATCTCTCCCCAGTTGTGATGCTTAAATTCATTTGTATCTTGCGTGGAGCAATCTGTCTATAGATTGAATCAAGCTTCTTGAAGTTGGATTCTTCGAATTGATGATGCAATCAAATAAGTTTGGTTCCATCAGAAATTGAAGATGAGAACTTGTGTTTATAAGAAGGTTAGTGGGAGCACAATTATGTTTCTGATCTTCTATGTGGAGACATACTAATCATTGAGAATAATGTCCCTACTTGGCATTCTTACGTAGATTGACTAGGGAATTAATCTTCGAATGATAGACTTAGGCGAATCAAACCTCTGAATATCTATGGAGATAGATCAAGATGGTTGTGAGGCTTAGGTCATAGTACACGAATTGACAAAGGTGTTAAAATAGTTCAACATGTATAGAATATGGATTCTACCTATGTCACATGGAATTAGTCATTGGAAGACTAATTGTCCTTCCAATTAGATTGGAAAGGACCATATGAATAAGATTCATGAGATGCGCCATGTTATATACGAGGCCAGACGTGTCATATGGCATGACACAGAGAGACCAATCAAATCTAGGTGAGCGTCACTGGATAATTATCAAAGATTATCCTTAAGTACTTGAGAAGAACTAAAGGATGAATTCTTGATAAATTAAGGATTGGAAGAGTTTACTGTAAGGGGTTACAGTGATGCGGACTTCCAAATCTTACAAAGAAGATTTCTGATTATAGTCAAGTTTTATGTTTTTCACTAGTGGGAGCGACTGTGAGCTGGAAAGGTTCCAGGCAAGATCCTGTTACTGATTCTAACATAGAGGACTGAGTAAACTATAACATGAGATGCACTTACTCAGAATATTCAATCTCTTCAACTTGTTGATAGAGGATATGTGAATATTTGCAAAGTACCAGCGCATGTCTCGCCTACCACGCCCCTATGCAGTGTAGGCGTGGAGGCATGCACTAAATAAATAGGCATATGATGCAGGTGATTAACTCTAGTGCAAGTGGGAGACTGTTGAAATTATGCCCTAGAGGCAATCAATTTAGTTTGACAAATATGTGGATTGCGATACATTATGTTATCGATATGGAGATTTGTTAACATGAATGAAGTCCTTAGAATATTAGTGTTATATTCTTAAATATCCCTAGTCAATTATAATGATTAATGGGACAATCATCTATAAACTAGCATGGGTTGGATTGATATGGAGATATCATGATCCAACACATGGGTATGCATTAGGGGTAATGGCATACTGGATGGACCCACAACGAGAAGGATACATTGGATTATGTCAAAGTCACAACCGCTTCTCGTAGTGCCAATTATGATGTAATCCTTAGACTTGAAGTCACTAGATACTCTAGTTGTGGAATATCATGCTTTGATGTTATCCAACGTTGTGCCTTAACCGGGCAACTATAAAGATAGCTATCAGGCATGATAGGAAGCAAGCTTAGAGATCGTAGTAATGTAGAGAGGATTTGTCCCTCCCACATAATGGGAGTAAATATCAATGGCCACTCGAGGGATGGTGCTTATTGATTGTCTGGCCAGATTTAGATAAATCAATATGGAGATATTGATGTTATCTGCTTGCATAAGCATATTCCCAGGATCGAGAAACTATGGATTGGATATACGAGTGTGACTATTATGTCTCGTGTCCAATCCAGATATAGAGACAAAGGGATAAACGCAATATGTCATATTGGGCACAAGGTTTGTCAAGATGACTGTTCTATTTGTTGGCTAGATTGGATGTCTTGCTAGAGGTCGCTCCATATTAGTAAATAGTTACTACCAACTAAATAGAACCTATGGGGTCACACGCCATATAGGGGTGAACTAGACTTGGGAATTAATTAATTACTATGATTAATTAATTAGAAGTATCAAATCGCAAAAACTTGCTAACTTAGTAGTACTGATATGCAAGTTGGACTAATCCATGTTCCGACATGATTACGATTTGCCAAGGTGGACTAATTCTTGTAGAGACGTGATTAGTATTAAATTTCAAAGAGAACTAATCCATGTATGGACATGATTAGGACTAGTTTGCAAAAAGGGACCAGTCCTTATTTAAGTAGGATTAGGTGAGGGGTTCTTTATGTAGTAGGACAAGGAGTTGTTGGACTATATAAAGAACAATCCTAGCTTGTTTTCTCTACACATCTACTTACTTAGAGTAGGAGAGAATAAAGCAAGGAGAGCGAAAGCAACATAAGGAGGCCGAACCCCATTATGCTGCCCCTCTACCCTCGGCCACCAAGAGGGTCCGAACCCGCTTCCTTGGTGATTCGTTGCATGATTCCTTCATCCTCTTCCATTCTTCCTAGCTAGCACAAGGATTTGGAGGACCTAGATCTCACCTCTAGGAGTGGATCAACCTAGAGACGTGACACAATTCATGTTACAAGTCATCACAGAAGACCTCTAAGGTGTGTTACTTGTTTCTTCCCTTACCATCGTTATGGTTCTCTTCCTGTGATCCTTAGTGGGATTTGAGCAGAATTAATTTTATTATTCCGCTACGTAACCTGCGTCAAATCCCAACAACATCAATAATGTCTTGGGGAGATTCAGGATGTTATGAGCTAAAGCTATATATACTCCTATGGCACCTAATAACAAGCTAGGAATGTACACTATTCAAACTGAGGATGAGAAGGAGTACATGTCAAAGGTTCCATATGCTAGCGCAGTTGGAAGCCTCATGTACGATATGGTTTGTACTAGACCGGACATGACATTCACTATTAGTGTGGTAAGTCATTTTATAGATCAACCGAGTAAGGATCACTGTAAGGCGGTAAAGCGCATAGCACCATAAAGGTCGTACGTAAGACACTGGCCTATGTTATGGGGCTAGTGTAAACATCTCGGTAGCTAGGTTATCGGATTCGGACTATGCAGGGGATATTGATAGCGGAGATCAATGATTGGCTATTCGTTTACTCTGGGAGGTTCTGTTGTGACTAGGAAGGCTACGCTACAACCGACGTTGACTTTGTCGACCACGTAGGTGGAGTATATGGTTCTAACGAAAGTAGAAAAGGAGACAATATTGATTAAAGGAATGGTCAATGATCTAGGCCTACTTCAAGATCAAGCGATAGTCCATTGTGATAGATTGAGTGCAATTTTCTTTACTAAGGACCAGGTTCACCATGAAAGGACTAAGCATATTGACGTCAGGTATCATTTTCTGAGAAACGAGAAGTGGATCAAGGTAAAGATGGTGGGGACAGCTGACAAACCCCGAAAATGCTCACAAATCCAGTTCCAGAGAGCATGTTCCAGTATTGTTTGGAACACCTTCAGCCAGTGAGGCCCTTCAGGGTCATGTTTGATCGATGGGCGTCCAGTTAGTCAATGTGATGAGAGAAATTCGGTGCGGAGAAGTCAAGCTTTATTTACGAAAAGAAGAGCAGTTGTTTCTGATGAGGGAATTCAAGTCAAGGTAGAGACTTGTTGGATTGTGCCTTGAATAGTTGAAGAAATCATCAAGAGCATCAGCAAGGACCAAATGAGGCTAAAGGGAGAGCAATTTAACTAAGAAAACCAAGGATGCAGCATCCGAAAATTGGAGGAAGTCGCACGACCTACCTGGAGGGCGCACGACCTAGAGTGGGAGGTCGCACGACATGAACCAAGGGTCGCACGACCTGGTCGGAATCTTGGCATTTGGAAATGTTTCCTAATCACTCTATAACGATTCTAGGTCGGTTCTAAGCACTATAAAACGTCTCAGAAGTTATTCAGACCAGTATGCAATCGTTGTAATAGGTTCCTCGTGATAAATAAAAATTGTTTCTTCGTCGTGGACGTAGTTAGCTTGGTGTGTTTAATGTTTATTTCATCGTTCGTGAAGCGTGAGTGTCATAACATACCACTTTATAATAATATTTCTGTATGAGAGTTTACAAAGAAAAAAATTTGGAAGGGTTGTGTCCCCGCTCGCCCATCCATGTTGCCGAATACGTGGTTCATGTGCCACGCACGGCCACATGGGTTGATGGCCGCTACAAAAGTCCCGCTTGAGGGACTCGGTTTGGTATATATATGAACGGATCAACATATTTTTTTGCTCTTTTTCTTCTTCTTTTTCAAAAGGGTATTCCATAAAGCCAACTTCAGTTACAGTCTTTCCATAATATCTTTCCCAACTGTCTTGTTGGATTAAGATATCAGTCCCAACTCAATGTTTGATTTGCTCCATTCTTTGCTACACAATTTTTCTTTATATTTATCCATCTAAATTTTACATTTTTGTGTGGAGTATCATGCACTAGAGCTTGAGTTCTCTAGTCTGAAAATGAGATTTTTGTAGAAAAGTATATGTTCTATTCTTGCTGTCACTTTCCATAATAATCTCTTACTTTCCGTCTCTGGTTCCTCCACACTCCACAGACAACTCTGATTTCTTGCATCTCTGCGGCAGGCGGGTAATTCTTATGTATTCTAGGTAAATGACTTGTTTGTGTTCTATCTATACAACACACGACACGTACGAAGGATAAATAATGAGGAGCAGACAAAAGTAGTTCAATTTCACTTGCTCTATTATTTTACCAATTCTTGTACAATAACATCATTTACTCCTGAAATATGTAAGAATTACTCCACTGCAGCATGGTCTTTTGGTGAATTTTGTATGCCTAGGTAATTTCCTTGTGGGCGATTTTGGATCAGGACTCTCTAGTATTTGGTTGGACAAAACCTTAAAGGGTGTCAATATAATTTGTCTTTTCAATGTAGTACTACCTCCGTTTCTTCTAGAATAACATGTTTTCACTTTTTTATCCGTAGTTACGTCACTTGGACTTGGTGATTTACATGGCAAAACGATATTTTTTCGGCACTTTTTCATGGTGATGTAAAGTGAACTTTACTCTACAGCTCCACGCAAATATCACAATTTTTTTGTATCATTTTGCTAATCAAATCACCGGGTCAAAGTGACTCGGTGAATAGTGACAAAAAGGAAAGTATGAAGTTTGTAAAGAAACAGAGGTAGTACTACTAGTCTTGTATTCGGCACATGATGTTCCACTTTTTACTTAGCAAGTACTCTGAATATTTCCGTTTAATAAATATATGTGTTGGGGAATCAAGGTGCCTTGAATGTACTTGGGCTTGGCGAGGAGTTGGCGACGAAGCTGGGCAAGAAACGGACCAAATGGAGGAGCAAGACGAAGAGAAAACAAGCAATGGAGCAGATTGTTCGTGCGAAGAGCATAAGGTCTTCGTACGAAGTAATTCGTGTGAAGACAACGTGTCTTCATGCGAATAGTCACTGGAGGCGGCCAAAAAGTTGTTTTCTTGTTCGTTAGCTCGACTTTTGGTATTTCATTGTGCACAAGCTGTATGGTAGGCCTATATAAAGGCTATAGGTCATTATCTACAGTGTGTGGGTTGTATTTGTGGGTTTCTATCAGTAAAATTTGGTTTTTTCGGGTCGTGGAGGTAGCTAGCTCATCGCTAGTGAACCAAGTTATACCGGGTGTGTTCTTGTGTTCTTATTTCATTGTTTTCATCGTTCTCTACGGTATGCCCATATCATAACAAACTGGTATCAGAGCTTAGGTTGCGGTGTTCCCAAATCAAGGTGGAGCTATAGATCTGGGGTTTCACAAATCTGTGAAATTCATAGCTACGATTTTGCGATCAAGGTTGAGCACGCAGTCGGGGGTTACGAATCTAGAAAAGGAGCTACAGAGAAGATGATCGGGGGGATGACCAAGATCGACAACTTCATGCGGAGAAGCAGCTTCAGTCTTTGGCAGATCAAGGTACGTGCTTTGTTGAAGCAGCAATGCCTGTGGTTGCCATTGGCAGAAGATGAAGAGAGGGATTTTACAACCACCAAGGAGTTCAAGACGATGGAGGAAAGTGCGCACTCAACGATCATGTTGTGCTTGGTAGACGACGTGTTCACAGAGGTTGCGGATCAAGAGACGGCTGAGAAACTATGGAGCAAATTGGAGAGCCTCTACAAGTAGAAGTCGCTCACCAACAAGTCGATGTTGAAGCAGCGACTCTTTGGTCTACGCATCGGAGAAGATACGGATCTAACGGATCACTTGGATCGTCTTAATACTATTTTTCTTGAGTTGCGTAACAGTAATGAGAAGATAAGTGATGAAGATGCTGTACTGATTTTGTTGGTGTCGCTACCACCGTCTTATGAGGGTTTCGTGGAGTCTGCCTGTGCTAGAAAGGAGACTCTCACGTTGGAGGAGGTAAGATCAGCTCTTCACAAGAAGGAGATGCGACATAGGGCAGCATATGGGGGTACAGATGTTTTGGGATCGGGTGCATTCATGGCATCCAATGACGATTATGGAAAACGGAGGAACAATGCCAAACAACGTATGTGCACTGTGTAAAAAGAAGGATCATTGGAAGAGGGATTGTCCGAAGGGGAAGGCGTTTGCAGACTTGGCTGCAGACCCGGCAGATGACTTCGTGCTCCAGGCCCCGTTGGGAGAAAGGGGAAACTTTTTCTCTTGAGGCGGATTGTGGAATAGGGGAGTCTCTGACGAGAGGCATGGCACGTGAAGGGGGGACATATTTGAGGGGGGGGGGTTGTTGTAGGGACTCGGTGGGAGTCGAAAAAACAAACGATCTTGTTATAGGAACTCGGTAGCTAGCTCATCGCTAGTGAACCACGTTATATGAGTTGTGTTATTGTGTTCTTGTTTCATCGTTTTCATCGTTCTCTAAACTCTGCCCAGATCATACCAATATGTATATACAAACAAAAAACACTTCGTATTTTCAGCCAGGCACCTTACCTAATTAAAAGTACATTTTGTTTGTAAAAAAGTGTTTTAGTATTCATATTAAACATTATGTCGTTTGCTACTGAATTTAAGATAAAATTGTATTATTTACCGTGAATGGTTACATGAACCTTCCCGATTGTGGGTCCAACATGACGGAAAACCAGGAATGTTTACTTAACATGTTTGGTATCTTCAAATAGTGTTCTTTCAACCACTATTCTTCCGACTATATTGGCATATACCTCTGGAACCAACATTCATATATTATTATAGGAAGATTGTAGATCAACAGTTCATGGTTGAGATGTCAGAAGAAGAAATGTGAATCCAAGCTCAACTCAACTAATCGATCAGGCTAACACTAAACTCAATCCATTACAGAAATTCAAAACTCTAAACCCAACATGTGAGCCAAAAGTTATTATCATTCATTTAAAATAATAAAACTTGGATATAAGAAGTTATTTATAAGATAATTAGTATGACACTAAGTAAAATACTATAATTAGCAAGATTAACCACTCATTGAGCACATTTAGCATTTTCAATAATATTTTCAAGATCAACTAATTTTATTTATTTTTTTGAGAAATCATCAACTGATTAACATGGCTTTTTTTTATCAAACCTTATTAGTTAGTTAAGTTTCCATGTGTTAAGTGTGAAGACTGTTTGTAACCTAGTCTAAATTAGAGGGGCTTACAAGCAATTCATGTATTAGTTATCTCTATATAAATATTAACCTAGCCTAGGGTTAGGGTATCACATCACATCACAGAGAGAGGCTGAGAGATCTTTTGTACTTTTCATTCGTTCATCATAGTGAAGTGGGTGTGGACCGTGGATGTAGCCAATTTGGTGAACCACGTAAATCGTCGTGTTCTTGTTCGTGTGATTTCGTTTTGCTTTTCGTTGCGTTGTTATATCGCTCCGAGTCGATCCTAACAACTGGTATCAGAGCCCGGTCGAAAACGTGCATCTGATTGAAAAAAAGGGTTTTCGTGTTCTTCAATTTTGATCGACAGCAATAACAGTAGCGGGGTTGAAGAAAATACTTTATTGTTGTTCGTCAGGCCTTTTGACGGCGTCGAATTGTAGCTGCTGCAAGGACGCTGTTTGCGGCTGGATTTTTTTTTCACATCGGAGACATCAGGAACAAACCAAGGTAACAACCAAGCCTTGCAATCAATATTATTGGCTAATAATTGTAACCATTAGATTGTTGGTTGGCTCTCTTTGATTGGCCTTGTTATGCGGCTGGAGAAAGCACAAAATTTTGTGTGCGTGCTCATAAAGAAGACCAGCAGGGGGTAAGGGCGTCACAGAGAAGCAATCAAGTGCTTCTCACACACACTGCTGGAGTGTCTTGATCACGCGTGTTTAATCCAAAAATTTTGTTTTGGACGTATCTCGACATCTAGAAATCCGATTGACTTGAAATAGGAGTCAAACTTGGGGTTTTTGGACGTTCCGGATCTGTTAGTCAGGTCTGCTTGTTGAGATTCTGCACGGTTTGAGTGGGAGTGATGGCGGACGACGGAAGATTCAAGATTGAGAAATTCGACGGGACGAATTTCAGCCTATGGAAGATGCAGATAGAAGACTATTTGTATCAGAAGGACTTGTACTTGCCGTTGGACGGAGTTGAGAAGAAATCAAGCGAAATTAAAGACGAACAGTGGAAGATTTTGGACAGAAAAGCTCTAGGACTTGTGAGATTGAGTCTCGCATCGTCAGTTCTGTTCAATGTGTCGAAAGAAACGACGACGAAGGGTTTGATGGATGCTCTCTCACAAATGTATGAGAAACCTTCAGCAGCGAACAAGGTGTTTCTCATGCAGAAGCTCTTTGACATGAGGATGACCGAGAGTGGTAATGTTTCCCAGTACCTAAACGAGCTGAACATCGTCATAAGCCAGTTGGAATCCGTCGGGATTACATGCTTTGACGACGAGATGAAGGCACTGTTGGTTCTGTCCGGGTTACCCAAGAGTTGGGGTGGCGTAGTGACTGCTGTGAGCAATTCTGCTGGAAAGGACAAGCTAGGGTACGACAACGTGGTGAGCACGGTACTCGGTGAAGAGATGCGCAGGAAGAGCAGTGGATCTAGCAAATCCTCTGATGGTGCGTTGTATGTCGAGCAGAGAGGGAGATCAGCAGACAGGAAGAACGGAAACAAGGGTCGAGGTCGATCTAAGTCAAAGTCAAAGTGGAAGAAAAAGGACATTAAGGACATCGAGTGCTACAACTGCGGTGAAAGCGGACATTTTGCAAGGGAGTGCAAGAATCCGAGCAAGAAGAAGTCAGACAACCACAAAGGTAATGATTCTATTAATATTTCTGAAAGTGATCCTGAAACATTAATATTATCTGTATCCTCAAAGGAGGATGTGTGGGTGGTCGATTCTGGTGCTTCGTTTCATGCGACAGGTAGAAAGGATATTCTTCATAATTACGTGCAGGGTGATTTCGGGAAGGTGTATCTCGGAGACGATGACGCATGTAAGATTGTTGGGAAGGGAGAAATCCAATTGAACTTGGATAATGGAACAGCTTTGCAGTTGACCGATGTCAGACATGTTCCGATGTTGAAGAGGAATCTTATCTCGGTAGGACAGCTTGCAGCATCAGGTTGCAAAACTACTTTTGGAGTTGATTCCTGGAAAGTAACAAGAGGATCTATGGTGATCGCACACGGTAAGAAGGAGGGTACTTTGTATGTGACTTCAGGAACGGACAGTACCATAGCTGTCGCATCTTCTGATATTGGCGCAAGTACCTGGCACCACAGGCTAGGACACATGAGTGAGAAGGGCATGCAGATAATGCTCAAAACAGGCAAGCTCAAGGGTTTGAAGGAACTTGATTTGGAGTTTTGCGAGGATTGTGTCTACGGGAAGCAGAAGAGGGTCAGCTTCACCAAAGTTAGCCGCGGTAGAAAGCTCAACAGGTTGGATTTAGTGCATACAGATGTATGGGGTCCAGCGAATGTAGCTTCTAATGGAGGTGCGTCTTACTTTGTTACTTTTATTGATGATGCCACTAGAAAACTATGGGTTTACTTCTTGAAGCACAAATCAGATGTGTTTGATGTGTTTAAGAAGTGGAACGCTACTATTGAGAATGAGACAGGTCGGAAACTTAAGTGTTTGAGATCTGACAATGGTGGCGAGTATTGCAGCAATGAGTTTGAGGAGTTCTGCGCAGAGAACGGCATCAAGAGACAGAAGACAATTCCAAACAAGCCTAGACAAAATGGAGTTGCAGAGCGCATGAATAGAACACTCACAGAGCGTGCAAGGTGCATGAGGATACACGCTGGATTGCCTAAGTCATTTTGGGCCGAGGCAGTGAACACAGCTGCATACTTAATCAACAGAGATCCATCGACATCACTAGATTTTGGATTGCCTGAGGAAGCTTGGACAGGAAAACAGGTATGTTTGTCACATTTGAGAACATTTGGATGTACCGCTTATGTTCATGTTGATGCAGAACAGAGGTCCAAGTTAGATCCTAAGTCGAAGAAGTGCGCGTTTATCGGATATGGCATTAACAGTTTTGGCTATCGATTTTGGGATTTCGATAAGCACAAGGCTGTTAGAAGCATGGATGTGGTATTTAACGAGTCAGTTATGTACAAGGATTGGAAACAGGGACAGGTTTCAGATGAGAAGGAAACAGTAGAGCTTGAGATTGGAGATGTCCAGCCACAAGTTGAAGCCCCTGCTCCAGTACAAAGCTCAGAAGTTGAAGCGGTCGCTCCAACACCAAGAGTTTCAGGAAGGTCGACTAAAGGTAAGACTCCAGCTTGTTATTTATCATCACTGTCATATCTTTTGCTCACAGATAGTGGTGAACCCGAGAGCTTCGAGGAAGCTGTTCAGAGTGAAGCCAGAGTCAAGTGGGAGCATGCAATGAATGATGAGATGCAGTCTCTCTACTCCAATAAGACATGGGATCTTGTGGAGTTGCCCCGAGGGAAGAAGGCTTTGCACAACAAGTGGGTTTACAGACTTAAGGAGGAGCATGATGGATCAAAGAGGTACAAGGCTAGACTGGTGGTGAAAGGATTTCAGCAGAAAGCAGGCGTAGACTTCACTGAAATCTTCTCTCCAGTTGTGAAGATTTCCACCATCCGCACAGTACTGAGCATTGTGGCAGTTGAAGATTTGCACCTTGAGCAGTTAGATGTCAAGACAGCCTTTCTACACGGGGATTTAGAAGAAGACATCTATATGGTACAGCCACAAGGGTACAAAGCAGCAGGTAAAGAGAATATGGTGTGCAAACTAAGGAAGAGTCTGTATGGCTTGAAGCAGGCACCGAGGCAGTGGTACAAGAAGTTCGATAACTTCATGTCTAGGCAAGGATACAAGAAGTGTCACGGGGATCACTGTTGCTACTTCAAGAGGTTCAAGAATTCTTACATTATTCTCTTGTTATATGTGGATGATATGCTTGTTGCAGGATCAAGCATGGGGGAAATTCAGAAGCTGAAAGAGAGCTTATCTAAAGAGTTCTCAATGAAGGATTTGGGACCTGCGAAGCAAATCCTTGGCATGAGAATCAACAGGGATAGAATTGGCAAGAAGCTAGTTTTGTCACAAGCTGATTATGTTCAGAAAGTCTTGAAGAGGTTTAAAATGCATGATGCTAAACCAGTGAGTACTCCGTTGGCGAGTCACTTCAAACTTTCGAAAGACCAGAGTCCAGCTACAGATGAGGAGAAGGACTACATTACTAAAGTTCCTTATGCATCTGCTGTGGGAAGCTTGATGTATGCTATGGTGTGCACACGTCCAGATATTGCCCAAGCAGTGGGAGTTGTTAGCAGATTCATGAGAAATCCCGGTAAGGAGCATTGGAGAGCTGTGAAGTGGATTTTCAGGTATCTGAGAGGTACACAGGATGTAGCTTTGTGCTATGGAGGGTCAGAGATCAGTTTGAAAGGGTATGTTGATTCAAACATGGCTGGTGATGTGGACAGAAGAAAGAGCACTACAGGCTATGTGTTTACACTTGGAAGTGGAGCTGTCAGTTGGGTTTCGAGGTTGCAGAAAATTGTTACCCTATCTACTACTGAAGCCGAATATGTAGCAGCTACGGAAGCGTGCAAAGAGATGGTTTGGCTACAGAGTTTCTTGAGGGAACTTGGGAAGAAGCAGAGGAGTTGTAAGCTGTATAGTGACAGTCAGAATGCAATTCATCTGGCGAAGAATTCCACTTTTCATGCAAGGACGAAACACATTGACATCAGGTATCACTTCATTCGTTCATTATTGGAGAAAGACGTGATAAAATTGGAGAAGATTCACACGAGCCAGAATCCTGCGGATATGTTTACCAAGGTTGTGACCTTGGAGAAGCTGAGAACCTGCTCGGCTTCAGTTGGCCTAGTTGCATGATGAGGGGCCAAGTCCACACTCATGGAGGATGTTGAATTGAAGCTGGGAGAAGTACACTCAGAGTTAATCAGTCTTCAAGTGGGAGATTGTTAAGTGTGAAGACTGTTTGTAACCTAGTCTAAATTAGAGGGGCTTACAAGCAATTCATGTATTAGTTATCTCTATATAAATATTAACCTAGCCTAGGGTTAGGGTATCACATCACATCACAGAGAGAGGCTGAGAGATCTTTTGTACTTTTCATTCGTTTATCATAGTGAAGTGGGTGTGGACCGTGGATGTAGCCAATTTGGTGAACCACGTAAATCGTCGTGTTCTTGTTCGTGTGATTTCGTTTTGCTTTTCGTTGCGTTGTTATATCGCTCCGAGTCGATCCTAACACCATGTATATATGTGTGTAAATGTAAATATAAGTAAAAGCAGAAAGAATTGGGCTGGGCCGAGATTGGGCCAAAGAATGCAGAAGGCAGGCCCAGCCCATATATTATTAGAGCTCGAATATTGAACTGAAGCTACATGCAGGCCGAAAGCTGGTACCCCAAACTTATTAAAAAAACCCCATGTTATGTTCGACGGGTTAGTTGGGCCACTGGACCAATGACCAACCTTAGTTTGTAAGAGCACTTGAGGATCAACATGTAGAGTTTCCAGAAATGAAGGTAGATGACGAATAAAATTACCTACTCCAACTCCGAGCAAAGAGCCGACCAGCCCAGACATTAGTAAGAATTCATCTCACAAGCAACAAAATTCCAAATAGCCTACCACTCCTCACACCAACTAACTCCTTGATCAGTTTGTCATTTGTCTTTTGTTTACTAGATCACCGAATTTATATTTCTCCAACCCCAGTCATGTAATTTTTTTAAAAGGACCCCAGTCATGTGTTTGATTGCTTTATATTGTAGACAATGATACACAGCCTAGAATGAATTTTGCGTGCCATTTCTCCAAAGCAAGACAAAAGGAATTACATTCCTCTCTTCTGACTCAAACACTTGACCCAATTTGCCGTGCCGTTAGCTTTCTTACTCTTTCCGTCTCAAAATTTTAGGCTCATATTCTATCTTTTGCAGTCCCAAGTTTTTGTCTATTTTCTCTTTTTGTAACTCACAATATTGTTTTCCTCAAAAACAAAACTAACTAGGGTAAAAGACAAAAACCACCCCTTGAGTATGGGATATATACAAAAAACCCCTCGTGTTTGGGGATATACAAAGACCACCCCTGTCGAGACAAGAACCACCCCTGTCAGTGGATGGACGTTAGACAAAAAACACCCTTCTGTTACAATCAGTAAGTATAGGGGTGCAATATGACCTTTTAATGACCATTCTGCCCTTAATTGTGTTTTTTTTTTCTTTTGTTCATGTTTGTTGTGTTCTGGGTGTTCTTGACCACCACCACCACCACATTCCCACCACCACCACAACCACCACAACCACCACCAATTCGCCACCAACAACTACGCTACCACCGATTCGCCACCAACCTGCACTCATTACACACTACCGCCACAGCCACTGCAACCTCAACTGCTACTACCACAATTGCCGCCACAACTATCCGCCATCACCGCCACAGCCACCTCAAAAACCCAGATTCCAACAACATACACTACCAAACACAGCAGCAAAAACGGTATCACCACCAACTCTGCCAGTACTACTTCAATCACCGCCACACAAAAAAAATCTCAAATAAAATTCATCTTCAAACTTCAATAAAAGCCTCACGAAACCAGAGGATGTTGAAGACCCACAAACAAATACTGAACCCAAACCCACCTGAATCCAATTCCTCCGAAAGCCATGAAAGCCTGCGTGAAATCTTTGTTTATCACCAAATTCAACCAAACCCATTTGGGTTATCCTCAATCAAATTCGAAACACCAATCGGAACTCAGACCGAGTGGAACCCAATTTGAAAGGGGATAAACCCTGAACATGTACCTTATCTGTTTCCAATAGACTCCAACACGAAGAAATTGAACCCTGTGATCAAATTCTGAAATTGAAACTTGAGATGCTCAAAATCGAAACCCGCGTTGCAGCAGAGAGAGAGGGGTACGAAGGTGGATGAGAGAGGAAGAAGAGAAAGAGAGAGGAAGAGCCGACCTCCAATCGAACCTCTGAATCCAAGCTTCCGAATCGAACCTCCAATCGAAGCTCTGCAAATGACCCAACCTCTGAATCGAAGAATGGTATGAATCGAACCTCTGAACCCCCAGATCGAAGCTGTGAAGCACCCCGAAGCCTCTGAATCGACTTCCAAATCGAAGTTGGAGAAGGAAGAGGCGGCGGCGGCTGGGTTGGGGTCGGAGAAGTGGACGAGGGCTGGTTTACGATCTCTCTCTGGTTCGTACTCTGCTCATCATTCTCAGTTGTGGATTGAACCAGAGAAGTCATTCGGCAATGTTTTTAATAAGGTGAAGCGGTGGTGAAGAACATAAGAGGAGTAGAGAGAGAGAGAAAAGAGGGGCTGTTAGGGTTAGGAATGAGGGGTGAGGAGAAAGATGGATTTATAGCAGTGTAATTTTTCTTGAAGTAGAGGGTATATATGTCTTTTTGCCTATCCGTTTATTGCTGTTAGTCACCGTTAACTGACAGGGGTGGTCTTTGTATATCCCCGAACACGAGGGGTTTTTTCGTATATACCCCATATTCAAGGGGTGGTTTTTGTCTTTTACCCAACTAACTATATTATAGTTTCTTTGATTTTGTACTAAAAAAGTACGAGTGACGTCATCAAACAATTAAAAAAGTGGAAGTATTTAAGTAATGAATTTTTTTTAGCCCATCGACAGTAAATGACTCGATAAAAAGTTAGTGAAAATATTATAATCATATGTCTTCTTAAATAATTGAATTGACAAAAATATAGAACATGCAAAAGGGGGCGAAAATTATGGGCAGAGGGAGTAACTGATCAGGAAGATAGTAGTGTAGAAGCTTTCCCAATGTTTGTTCTCTTTGTGCGACATTCAATAATAATAATAATAATAATAATAATAATAATAATAATAATAATAATAATAATAATAATGAAAGGGAAATAAATGGGAGAGAATGTAAACAAACCCAGTTGCAGCAAAGAAAGCCAGAGGAATCATGAGTTCCCAACCATTAATGCTCATGCTGCACAAAAAACACTTTTGAGTTAATTATTCCATTTTCCGTTTATTAATCCTTTAGGTTACCAAAAAAATTAAAATAAACTTCAAATATTATAACGACTAATTCAAAAAAAAGTAATGATAAGTAGCCCACTCTCAGATTGGTAGTCAGAATGTGACGTGGCATGCCACATTAACACATTGAGAGAGGAAAATAAGAAAAATTATTTATCATTTTTCCGTTTGTGCTAATTAGATACATTTTCTTTCTAGTTTGATTTGATTTCTTGCCTTTTCTTGTTATTCTTTTTTCATTTCCTTTCTCATTTTGTTAATGTGGCATACCACATCACATTCGGGCTACCGTTCTGGCTACGGGAGTGGGCTACTTATCATTACTCTTCAAAAAATTATAAAGAATAATTGAACATTCCTTTTTAAGGGTCGATATCTATAACTTTCAATTTCTTGAAGTACCTTACTAACATATGCAATAACATATTTTCCTTTTTGTTATCATAAAGAATTATTTACAGTTGATGAGTTGAATCAAATTATATGTTCATAATAGCTCATGAGGTAGAGCGTTGAATCAAATTATATGTTCATGCTTTATCTTTGAAATCTTTTTCTCAAACAAATTAGATGCATTATTCTTATGATAAAGTAAACGAACAGTCGGAAATATAGTTTAATGTGGGGATGTTTTAGTCTATATAAAAGGAGACTAGTGTATTATGCCGTCCTACCATTTGTCGTTTTAGCTTCTCCCAAGATTCATGTACAACTCTTTTAGGAATACAATCACTTTCTTTGACAAATGAAAGTCTGTGATTTTATTCTTTTTTACATGCATACAGAAATATAATACTATCTAAATACATAAGGCCAATTTTTGTATTACTACATGATATTTTTCACATCGTTTTTATTAGGTTGACATGTGCGATTGTTACACACCAACCAGTCAATCACGTTCGAGACCCAACAGTAAAGCACCTACCACTCGGAGGGTAAATTAAGGCCTGGCTGAGATATAGAAAGGTAGAAGATGGTCTCGGCACGGGTCCTTACTATTAAAATGATCTCATGTGCATCCCTTTATGTGATACATATGGATTCACCGAAACATATCATTTAGTGTTACACCAGTGACATAAACAAGAAACTAGACATTTAATGTTAGAGAATAGACAGGAACCAGAAATTGTGAATGTCTACTCACCAAACGGACAATGCATCGACAGCTATGGTAGCGTTCTCCAGATTTCCTGTCATGAGTATCAATATCCTATAGTACCAATTCTCCAAGCTGCATCAAAGCCAAATCATACACCATCTTCATCATCGTCATAATAAAACACATAAATAACTTTATCGTTTATGATTTTATGTGTTCAATTCTGATTACTACAATCGTTATAGTTTTCCAAAGCATTGTTTGCCAATTAAATAACCAAGTATGCAAAGTAGGGAGCGCCTCATCCTAATTTTGAAATACTCCATGCCGCAAAGAAGTAGCTCTCAAACGACGATTTCCATGACAAAACAGCTCTCAGTACTGTGAGTATGATTAACAATGAGATAGATACTCTGCTTATAAACTACAGTGATCTTAAATACATCGTCCATCACAAATGAATGTCTGAGGAGAATTTCTTATACTAAACTATCATTTATTTTATGTCATATTTTTTATTGAGAAATGATAAGTAAAGAAGTTAAAAAGATAGTAATGGGGAGGCAGGGCCGGCCCATCCACTATCCAGATTAGGTGTTCGCCTAGGGCCCCCGATTTTAAGGGGCCCCGTAGTATTTTTTCAGGAGTGTGGGTAATATTGCAATTTGTATCTATGAAAGAAAGAAAAGTAGATTTTTTAATAAATATCGTAACTTTTTTTTTTGTAGTGGGTAAGGTTTTATGTCCCCCACATATTTTTACGAGTTATAAAAACTCAAACTATTAATAAAACACAGGGTATATGTCGCCCTACAGTTAAGTAGATTTTTTTTATTCACAGTTATTTTTATGATAAAAGGGGCCTCACTTTCACATATCGCCTAGGGTCCATGAAAGTCTAGGGCCGGCCCTGTGGGGAGGGGGAGGGAAATATCCATGGGGAAAGTCCCCCTAACCATCCTACATCGAAGGTAAAATTTCTCCCCACAACACTCCCTCACCATCCCCATCTCCTCATGGGGTTGGACTTGAACCGTATTTTTATACGGTTTTTCTCATTCCCATTCTCCTCTCCCTACTTCCATGGAGATGGAGTCTTGGAGATGCTCTAACATGATATTTATTTATCCGTATTCATTTTTCCATAGGAAACACCAAAGTGGGACAGAGGAAGTTCGTACAGCAGAAACCTAAATTACGAAAGTTGTTTAAATTGCTAACCTGCCTCTAAGATGTTTCCAATAAAAGAAATAATTCTGTGACAAAAACTCGAAGTGTAACAAAAAAAATAAAGTGAAGCTAAGATACTCCGAATCGTGAGCCTAGACAACAAGAAATGACAACCTCCCATGGGAAAGTGATATATTTGGTCTGTTCTGCCTAATTTTCGTAATTAATTTAACTTTAACCGACTAATTTAAATAACGATGTGACACAAAAATATATTAGTTTTATTCATAATACTTCATTAACTAAATCAGTTGGACAAAGTGACTCTTAAAATCAACTTAGAACAGAGAGACGAAATAGAGCTAGCGATATGGTAAAAAAGATGTAATGACACCGTAGTATAATTCTTAGTACCACGCTGTCGTATGTAATAACCTAGAAGAATCGAGGTAGTGCAACTTACCAAAGCATGACGCCGGAAGCAGTGGATAGCTTAACAAACTCCCAAAGACCCGAAAAGGCCTCAACCGAGAAACCACCCCAAGTGTCCGGACAACCACCAAACCAAGCATACCCAAACATCCCCACAAACAACAACCACCACGAAACATCCAAAGTCACCGCAATGCCCACCACCCCAAACTCAAACATATACACCAACACCCACGTGGTGAACACGTGCACCACCAACACCGCCAGCGAAACCCACGCCATCACCCCGGCCTTGAGCTGGCTCTGCAAGAACCTCTGCAACGGGAACACAAACGCGAAGCTGAAGTGAAGCGGTATCAGCCACACCGCCACCAACCCCGACTGCTCCGCCACATCATCCGGCTGACCCAGGAGCTTCAACACCGGTGTTGCGTACACGTAGATGGGCAACAAAAGGAAACAACAAAAGAACAAAACGATCCACGACCTTTGCATGTAGACGCCGAGCATGTTGTAGCGTTTGGCGCCGTAGGCTTGGCCGCAGAGGGTTTCGAGGGCACTGGCCATGCCTAAGAGGAGGCCGAAGTTGAAGCCGACGATGACGGTGTTGGCGATTGATAAGGAGGCGAGCTCGAGGTCTCCGAGGTGGCCGGCGAAGGCTTGGGTGATGACGTTCATGGAGAAGGTGGCGACGCGGCTGAAGATCGAGGGTCCGACAATCTGCCATAGCTTCTTTGTTTCGATCCATGTTCTTATTTTTAGAGTTTCTTGTTGTTCTTGGTCTTGGAGTAGAGGTTGGTTTATTAGGTGGTCGTTGTTGGCTACAATGGTTCCCATATGGTAAATCGGGAAAAAAATGGAAGATTATTTTGTTGGGAATCTGTAGATGAGAACGTTATATTTTGTAGAGAGAAAACACTAGAGAATTTGGTTTTGTGGATGTAAGGATAGGCATTTAGGTGTCGGGGTGAGTGCGATTTGCACGGGTCTTTTCTTTCATGTAAATAAGGATAAACACTTACTCTTTGACGTATTCGTTTTGGCGTTTCTAAGCTATATTCTCGAAAAGAGGCCGGATTATCAGTGCCTTTTTATGGGGGGAATTAAAAATGATATAAGTCAATTTTGAATTATAAGTTGAAGGTGAGTTATTAAATAGTGTTTGAAGCCACTCCGGTGGAGAAGCCATGAATCTCGCCTTCCAGAAAAGAACAGATCAGAAAACTAATCCAGTTCCACCGATTTCTTCTAATTTCACTTTAAAAAATGATGGTGTTTTGAGTAACATCGATGATAACATGGGGGAAGAGATCCCTGATCTCCCGTCTCACAAACCTACTTTTCTGTTGGATAAATTTGTGTCTGATTCTGAGAAAGAGTCACCGGTTAATGAAATTACAGATAAGATCAACATCATTTATCTCGGCCCTGGTGGGGATCTCAAATAAAGAAAAATATTTTGGTGATGTTGATAGCTTCTCTATCAATGAATCTCTGAACAACAATGAGGTTCATGTTCTTTGGGCTTCTGAATCTAACCCTACGATGGCTAAAGTCATTTTCTCTGAGAAATTTCTCAAAAAGTTGAGAGATCCCTGGAAGAATCACCTCATCTTCCAACCTCTTGGTCGGAATATCCCAGATTACAAACTTCTTCCCAAAATCAGAGCTCTTTGGAAGCCGATTGGGAAAGTGATCTTCACCGAACTGGGAAAAGGATTCTTCATGGGCAAGTTTCATAACATCCATTATTACAACAAGGCCCTAATGGGGGGACCTTAGGTAACTTTTGATCAAGTACCCTCTTATTAACCATATTGATGGTAAGGTTCACAATCTTATCAACCCAGATAGGACTTGGAACCTTAAAAGTCTTCACAGTTTGGTTGGGAATGATATTTTGAACACTATTCTGGCCAAGATTGTTCCTCCGATTGCAATACTTCTGATGCTTCACTGGACTGGTAACAGTCCGGGAAATTTCACTGTTTCTTCAGCTTACCATGCTATTTCTCATATAAATGAAGATGGGCACTCTGATTGGTCTTGGCTTTGGAAACTCAAAGTCCCCATGAAACTTATCATGTTTGTTTGGAAAATTAAACACAATAAACTTTTCACTAACTCTATTCGCAAGAAGAGAGGGTTCACTACTGATGATTCATGCTCTTTATGCAGTATTGGTATAGAGGATATTGAACATCTGCTAAGAAGCTGCCCTACAGCAGTTGCTGTTTGGGAAGTGATTTTTCAGTTTGTCCTGGATTGTTAATTCCATGAGAAAGAATTTTTGGAACTGGATTGAGAAAAATCTGAGGAACAATCATTCAAATCATTATAAGGATAACCATGCAGTTGTTTTCATTTGTACCTGCTAGTTTATTTGGAAGAATAGAAATAATTTTGTTTTAACAAAGTGAAAACTCCCTTGCAGGTAATCACTAGAAATTCCCAGCATTATGCTAAAGAGATTGAGGAAGCATTCCAACATAGTAAGTCTAGCTCAAATCAGAAATGTAATATCACTAATTTATGGAAACTTCCTTCTACATGAAATTTCAAATTGAATGCTGATGGAAGCAAAAATTGGGAGCATGGAATAGCAGGATATGGAGGAGTCATCAGAGATGAAAGAGGCAAGTGGATCAAAGGATTCATGGGACAAATTGGCTACAGTATTGTGCTTGTAGCTGAGCTATGGCGTATTCACAGAGGACTGGTTATCATTCACCAATTGCAGCTGGAAAATGTTGAGGTTGAAACAAACTCCCTTCATGCCTTCAGTAGCATTGTGAATGCACCTCTTCCTCCCCCTTTTCCCTACATCACCGTAACTCAAGAGATTAAGACACTCCTGAATGGCTGCAACTGCTTTATCAAACACATCAAAAGAGAGGTCAACACTGTGACTGATGCATTGGCAAAAAAGGGAGGGATCAAGAGGAAACCCTAGTTATTTTGGACAATCCTCCAGCTGACATTGCTCAGCTGGTTATTCCCTAGTGGTTTGTAATTCTCTTCTTAAGCAAAAAAAAAAAAAAAAAAAACACTTTTTCATCGTTTTTTCTTGTGTGTCCCAATCATTTTGTGCCACCTCAGCAACAGGTGCACTTCGGTCAATTACAGAATTTCCCTTGTCCTTGCTTCTATATTACTGGTTACCATATATCTTATGTTATCTATTACCAGTTGAGAGGAGGTAAATTCCTTCCCCTCTCGTCTACAGCTTTTCCCATTCTCTTCTCTATAGTCCATGGTTGATTTCTCAAATTAAGGGGATATTGATTTTGCAAGTTAATCGTTTGGATTTTCCCCTTTGCTGGAACTATTTCTAAGTATGATCTTTTAGAGAATATACGGGTGAGAACGAAGAAACAAAGGAGGATAAGAAAAACTCTCGAGAGAGTGGTCGCAAGCGCCGCCATAGTAGCTGTTGTTCGTAAGTTTTTTTTTTATTTTCTTTTTAGTGTTGTTTATGGGACTTATGAGGCTGTCACATTCGAGCTAATTGTTGTTTGATCCACCGTGTTGGCTCGAAAGAAAAGTGGGAAGCATGTGTATGAATTTGGATCTATCTCGATGATTGTCTGTTTTTGCCTTGTTTTTATCTTTAGTCTTCAAGCACATTTCTTTTTGTCGCCACAACAGTTATCTTGCACAATTTTCAGGCACTTCTCCACTTTCTAGTTGAGGATCACATACAGTAACAGTTGTCTCTTACCCCTGCATAATTTGTTACATATCAAATTTTGGTATTTTGAGTGTAAAATGTGCTTTTTTACCTTCATTAATGAGTCGTGAGTGTACAAGATTTGCTTCCTCATTTTTTTTAAAGAAACGGAGAACATCGCATAGAAAACAAAAGCATAGACCGAATAAAAACATAACGTCTAAAACCAAGCAAAAAAACAAAGAGCAAGCTCCCAAAAACATCCACGGAGCACAAAGAACAGCCACCAAAAGCGCAACCCCCCCTACTTACACAAGCTAAAGTCCATAATAGTGTTTTGATTACATAACTTAACAGTAAAGCAACACAACTTAGGTAGAATCATCTTGATGTCCATCATCTTTCGCCTCCACTCCTTTGGCCATATCTTATGTCTCTCTTTCTTGTCCTCTTCCATCTGCTTTAACAAATTGAAAACACAATGATTAGCTATATGTATGAAAAAATGAAAGAATCTCCTATGAGACATGTATGCAATTGCTGCAAAGATCATCTCAATAATGGCATTTGAGGAGTGAAGCGTAGTTCTTCCTTTGTGGTAAGACATCACCACTCCTGCGTTATGAGCTCTCCAATAAACCTGTCTACCTGGTTTACATTTATTGACCCAAACAAAGATATCAATGGCTTGCAGGTGACAATGCTTCCCTTTCAAAATCACAGTATCCTGCATAATTTCAGGGACTAGTGTTCGACAAACAGCAGGAGAAAGCCAAGCCTCCATGAACTGACTAACTAACACGTTTTTGTTGAAAACAGGGGAGGTAACCTCCCTCTCTTGATCATCAAGGCAGTTAAAGCATGCGGAGTTCCTGTAAAGCAAAAGTGCTCAAGTGATTGCACCAAACCAGCAGAAGGACTTAGGAGTGTCTTGGTTAGGGGCTTGAGAAAGGATGAAATTGATAGATTGCACGACGTTTAAGTTTCCGAAATCCCTAATAGGAGAAAGAGACCATAATTTTTGGCAAATTTACAACGAAGAAACAGACGATCAATAGTTTCATCATGGCTTCTACAGAGGGTGCAGCTGCTACTAGAAACTAGCTTTATTCTATGAAGCTTGAAGTTAGTGGGTAATTTGTTAAGTAGTGCTTGAGACGGGACGAAAAAAACTTTAGAGGGAAGTTTAATCTTCCAAAAATCCTTCCAAGGGAAATTAACAGCAAGCCCCCTCCAACCATTGTCATTTAGAGACGCAAGACTAGCATTAAACTGGGATTTTACAAGTTGTTTATAGGCAGATGCCACTGTGAAAGCCCCTGAAGAAGAGTGATTCCAAATAAGGACATCAGGCTTGTTCGTTATGGGAAAAGGAATAGACAGGATTTGGGATTGAGTCCATTGCGGGAACTGCGCTAGTTTTCCTTTGTCTCATAATTTAACACCATATGCTCTAACCTGGATCAACTCACTCACTTTCCCTCTTCCATCACTGCTATCCCCCAAAGATTTTGTCAGAGTAGAAGTCTCAGGGACCCATATGTCATCAAAGGTAGAAACTCTATCCCCTGTTCCGACATCCAAATCTAATCCCTCGGCAACTAAACCTTTAACTGAAGAAAACCTATTCCAGACTATAGAAGATTTACATCATATTTCCTACTGAGAAAGTCATTTCTTTTGCAATATCTATAAGTCATTTCTTTTGCAATCCTCCTAGCTTGCTTTGCTAGCAGAGCTTTATTAAGGAGAGAGGGGGACTTAATATTCATACGTCCTTAGCTTTTAGGTCGACACATATGATTCCAAGAGACCCAATGTATGGGCCTCTTGTCCTTGAACCATCTCCAAATAAATGAGGAGAAAATCTGATCCATATTTTTTAGATAGTCTTGAGGGAACTTAAGAGTAGAAAAGGGATAGAGTAATTAGCTGGTGAGTGTAGACTAGACAAGAGTAGTCCTTCCAGCCTTATTCAAATAGCAGCTCATCCAGCCCGCACGCCTATCTTCTACTTTGGAAATGGTTTGATTGTAAAACCCTTCCTGCTTGCTAGAAGGATCCTGAAGTAACAACAGGTATTTCCCTATAGAGTCAGTCAGCCCAATTTTGAGTTGACCAACAAGAATCACTTTATGGTGGTTAGAACAATTAGGACTGACAGTTAAAATGGACTTGGATAGATTAATTAATTGCCCTGAATGTGAGCAATACTCATAAGAAATAGCCTTAAGATTCCCATGTTTAAATGAGGATAACGACCATTGTTAACTTCTTACTAACGAACGTTAAACCGTTTGGTGCACAATGTCAGCAAAACCGATATTGTAAGGGAGTTATGTGTCAATTTCATACTTCAGTGGTGTAAACAAAACATTTATACCTTTACCTCACAACGTCAGTGACAAAAAGCTACATATATGAACGGATGTGACATCACCATGTCAGCAAAAACAATAGTGCAAGAAGATTATGTGTCACTTTTGATAGTACATGCAAAGTACTATAAACGAAGTTTTACTGCTCAAGGGTTTTACGTGAGAAGCTCTTCTGTGTAATAAAAAGTTATAGGTAATGCAGGAGGACATATATAACTTTTTTAGCGGGCAATGCAAGAGATATATAACCTCTTTTTCTTTTTAGTTTCGTAGATTATATGTGTACTAGATAACTTCAGCAGGTAAAGGTTACAAAAAGTCTTGCCTCCTTGACATCAAATTAGTTCCATTAAAATTACTCGGACAAGTTTCATCCAAGGGAAGAGAATAGTTATGTTTATGAGGTTTTTGCACCAAGTTGTGTTACAGCATCATTTTTGTGCTCCTACACTTGGTGGTGGACAGTGGACACCTCAAACGAATTCTTGTAGGTGTAGTAGCATCTGGTACTCAAGAGTACGTGCTTCAGTCTTGAATCTCATTCCTCATTGTTGGTTCAGTACGTGGTACACCCATGTGGGTTAAAGACATTTTCACCCTCGTAGTTTGAATTATATACAAAAATCACCTTGTCTCCGTTAGCATCTAACGGCACACTAACGAAGGGGTTAAAAGACAAAAATATCTCGAAAATTTTAGGAAATTACCTAGTATAAATATCATTTCCTTCCCTTTACGTCCCCATTTCCCAACCCTAAGCCAACTTTACCTCTTCCCTTATCTCTTCTCTCACTTCTTTTCCATATTCTCCTCCTCTTGCTCCTCTCCCACTCATCTGAAAAACATAACCACAACCACCACCACAACCACAACCATCCTCCCGATCTCTTCTCTTCTCTCTCCTCCTCATCCTTCACCTCTCCACCTCCTCCTCCTCCACCTCTCTGCCTCCCCCTTCACCTCTCTGCCTCCTCCTCTCCACCATCTCCTCCTTCACCTGAACGGCGCCGAAGAGGACAGCGGAGAAAAAGAGACGGAGGTGGTGCAAATGATGGCAGAAAGGACGGCGGACGAGGACGACGTCGATGTCGCAGGTATGCGCCTTCTTCTTCTTCTTCCAGATATGCAGATCAATTGAGGGTGGTGTTGGTTCGATTTGGGTCTCGATCTGGAGAGTGGGTGACGGGGGAGAGAAAGAGGAAGAGTGAAATTTGAGGTGGGTAGTCTCGATCTCAGTCTTGTTGGCTCTCGGTGGAGTAATCTTCGGCAATGGTGGACTAAAGCATGGTTTTGGTTTTGGGCGTTCACGGTGGTGACTGTGTTGGTGTGAAGGTTGTTGTGGTGATGGCTCTTGGACGAGACAGTGAATGAGGAGGTACTGGTGGTTATGGTGATGAATGAAGATGGTGAAGGTGGGAGTTTGATGATGTAAATGTGAAGTTAATTGGTCCCGAGGTAGTCACAGTGGTGTAAGAGGATGGTTGGTACCATGGCAGATTGTGGTTGTGTTGGTGGTTGAGGTTATGGGCTTGAAGTGCAGCTTGTAGGAGGAAGCTGATTAGGTGGTTAATTGGTGAAGGCAGAGGAGTATGGAATTGAGTCTTAGTCATGGTGTACTGTGAAGGTGGAGTTTAGGTTCAGGTGGGGTAATTTGGGAATCGATGGTGGCTCTGGTGGTTTGTGAAGGTTGGCTGGGTTTAGTTTGGTTCAGGTGGTGTTACGAGCAATGGGGTTTGTTTCATGAACTGACCTCTGTTAATAGGTAGTTGTTGAAGGGTGGTATTTTTCCAACGTCTGTCACTGACAGAGGGCTTTTTGTCTCTGGAAGGGATGATTTTTGTATATCCCCAAACAGCAGGGTTGTTTTGTATGTAACCCAAACCACAAGGGTGCAAAATGTCTTTAACAATAACGGAGGGAAACTATTTAGGAATAGTTTGGGAATGCTGTGGTGGTGCTAGAAAGCTGCTGTGTGAAAACGTTGTGGAAATGCTGCTGTGAATTCTTGATAAAATGTTGTTTGGTAAATATGATGTAAAACTACTGTGAAATATTGATATAGTAATTTTGTGTTTGGTAAATCAACTGTGAAGTTGCTGTGAGAGGGTAAAATGACAAAAATATATGACATGTATCGTTTTCGTGAAGATAACTATTGATATTTTAAAAAATTGTAAGGTTAAAATCAGTTGTAGATAAATTAATCAAAAGCACTTTCTGGAAAAAACATCTCCTCCCGTGCTTCCTGAAAACTGTTGTGGGACAGCAGAAACTATTTGGAAAAGCATAAATTTTATTTTTACCAAACAAACTAAAGGCTAGTTTGGGAATGTTGTGGCGGTGCTAGAAAGCTGCTGTGTGAAAACACTGTGGAAAGCTGCTGTGAATTCTTGATAAAATGTTGTTTGGTAAATATTACGTAAAACCTGCTGTGAATTATTTATATGGTAATTTTGTGTTTGGTAAAATCAATTGTGAAGTTGGTGTGAGAGGGTAAAATGAAAAAAAAATGTAACAAATGTCATTTCTGCAAAGATAACTATTGATGTTTTAAAAAATTGTAATGTTAAAATCAATTGTAGATAAATTAATCAAAAGCACTTTCTGGAAAAACATCTTCCCCCTTGCTTCTTGAAAACTGTTGTGGGACAGCAGAAACTGTCTGGAAAAGCAGAAATTTTATTTTTACCAAACACACTAAAACTGTTTCTGCTGTCGAATAGCAACTATGCTGGCAACAGAAGCATTCCCAAACTCACCCTAAAACTGTTTTTGTTGTTGGAAAGCAGCTTGCTGCAGCATAAGAATTCTCAAACTCACTCTAGTCAAGTTTAAAATTTCAATTATTTTGGGAGTTGGCTTAACATTTTTACTTATAAAAATATTTTTGAAACGCAGGTAGGAAAGACTTTTTTTATATCAAGTATATTCAAAGCACGGCATTGCTGTTAGTATAGAGAATTCGGGAGTGTCTAGAACCACAATTTTCAGAGTTCACTCAAGCTTTAGACCCCACTGACTGTGAGGAAAATTTAATTACCAAATACCACTATCATTCAAGTTTCAAAACCTTAAAAAAAATTAAAATAAGAAAAGTTCCTGCAATTTTCTTTCTAAAATATTTTTGGCGTTAGATTGGTAGTATCATGAAGATACGGGTTATGATCTAGTATTATGTCGATTATGCCTGAGTGTGATTGTTAGTGTAGTAATTTAACATTGGTATCAAAGCCTATTATGCTCGATGTCCGTTCTTCACGAAAATTGAACTGAAACACGGATTAGTTGAAACATGTTTTTCATAATTGCTACCTCTATGTGATTTGCTTTATAACACGTAGATCTTGTTATGACGGAGACAACCCATAACATGAGGACGATCAACAACAAACAACAACAATATAACGTCCCCTAAAAAAAACAATATAACGTTGTTCACTAGTTTTGAATCTACCTACATCCATAGCCAAATAACTCATTATATTGATGAGAGAAACCCAATTACAATGCACATTATGTCCACAACGATCACCCACATAAAACACCCACGCACCACAAGAGACAAAGTACTAATTTTTTTTATTTTTCTTTTCTTTTTTTTTGCGGCAAAGAAGAATATCATATTAATATTTGTTCAAATGGTACGCAGACGAAAGAGAAGGCCAACAAAAGACACAAACAAACTACCTTAATAAAAGCCAAGGGCTTCTAAGGGAGCAATCCACCAAAATAAACAACGAAAACCAAAAGGGAACAAGACTAGATCGTACACAATACATCAAAGAAAAAATAACAAAGGGAACCTAGAGCATCCAGCCAACTAACTATCACCGAACGAAGCTAAGATCACCAAACATCAGCAGAACTAGCCATCAATGAACAGAATAAGGGCAGCAAAAAGCTCATCACCAGGGGCATGGCTCAGAGATGAAACAGGAGGCTGCTCAGCACGATCCACCAACTAGGTCTGAAGCAGGACAAGGAACTTCAACCACAGCGCCACCAGAAGGAGCTGGCAGAGCTAGAACTTCACCACCAAAAGAACATGAAAAGCCAGAAGGAGGTAGTGAAGCCAGCAGGGCAGCATCAGAGGCATGAACCAAGGTCGAAGGAGCAAACTGAACATTTCCAGGGATCAAGGCTGAAAGATTAACGTCAACAACAACTTTCACCAAACCAAAGTCATCTAGTAGAGGAGTTAAAAAGGAACACAGTAAGGAAACATATCAAATGGTACAAGAAGAAAAAATGATGGCTACCATGGCACTAGTTCGATGACATAAGTCTTATTAAGAAAACAATTACTTGTCAAAAGATCAGTTTATTTCTAGTTCTCCAAAGTATCCACAAGATAGCAGCAAACCAGTGGCAAAAAAGGCAAGCCTGCAGCTTCTTTTTGTTTCTTAGCCAGCTTTTGATCCATAACTGAATATCAGAATTGGGTGAGGGAGAAAACATAAAAGAATCCATTTCCCAAAGTCCTTGACCTCCAGGGCAAACAAAGAAGTGAGAGGAAGACTCAATAGTACCAGGACTTAAAGGACAATAAGGGCTAATTGAGCTGATTCTAGTACGCAAATTTTCAAGACAGGGAAGTGATCTAGTAAGAATTCTCCATAAAAGAGCAATAATACTAAAAGGAAGACCTGAGGTCCAAATATTTTTCGATTGTGTTAAATTGAACATTCTTTGCAAATAGATGTGGGGAAGAATTACTATAATTTTGAATATGATAAGCAGACTTGACACTGAAGTTTCCCATGGAGGAGGGTTGCCAGACAGGACAGTCAGTTTCATCATTCCGGTTGATAGGGGTTTCCAATATAAGATTGCTCAACCAATAAGGAAAAATGTTCTCAACAATGTTAGCATTCCATTCTAAACAATCCTCATTTAAAAGATGAGATACCCATATGAAATTTCTACCTTCATCAATCTGAGACATTGAGACATGCAGTCAGCAATAGAATCACCAGGAACAGATTGAACCCAACCACCAGCTCTTATCCAAACAGAGTTACCCCTAGCTAAATTCCAAGAAATCCCCAATCTCAGAGTGTCCCTTCCTTTGCAAATTGCCTTCCAAGCACAGGAGGAATTGGGGTTTGCCTTTAGAGCCAGAAATGGCTTTCTTCTACAATATTTCTGAGCGAAATAAGAGCTAAAGTAGGAATTGTTGTCATAGATCATTCTCCAGCTATCTTTTGCTAAGAGGGCATTATTAAACAACTTAAGGTTTTAAAACCAAGTCCCCCATTTTTTTTATGCTAGTGCATAGGAAGTTCCAAGAAAGCCAGTGAATACCTTTCTTATATGCATTTCCAAACCAGAAGAATTTGGAAAGCACAGAAGTGATGGTAGCACAAGATTTTATAGGGAAATGGCAGACAGACATAGAGTAGACAAGAGTGCTGGTGAGAACAGATTTTATGAGAGTGCTACTACCTAAGATTTTGAGCTGCAAACCATTCCAACCAGAACACAAATAGGAGATTCGTTGGATAGTACTATTAATGAGATCAGTATTGGATCTTTTGATATCAAGGGTAAATCCTAAGTATTTACCTGTGCACTCTTGAGCTTGAAGATCTAAGCATTGAGAGAACATAGATCTATCCTCATGTCTACAATTAGGACGGAAAACAAGAGAGGATTTTAGAATATTGATTGCTTGACCTGAATATTTAGCATAATCATTAAGTATTTCTCTTAGGTTTAAGGCTGTGTGGGGCTGAACTTGGAAAAATAATAAAGTTTCATCTGCAAATTGCAAATGAGAAATAGTATTATTCCTAGAGTAGGGAATACCAAAAAATAGATGATCATGTTCTGCAGAGTGAAGAGAGCTTTAGAGGACTTCAGCACAAAGATATAATAGAAAAAGGAAAGGGGGTCTCCTTGTCTAAGACCCCTAGAAGGCTGAAAGTAGTCAGTTTGATTGACATTAACTATGATTGAGTAATAAACAGTTGTAACACACTGCATTATAAGTCTAATAAACTTAGACGAAAAGTGCATTTGAACCAATAAGTACTCAAGGAAGTCCAACCAAACTCTATCAAAAGCCTTAGAGATATCCAACTTTAAGGCTCCCAGCTTTGGTTTATTTTTATTCTTGGATTTATGAATAGTGTAGACTAAGTCCTGTCCTATAAGAATGTTGTCTTGAATTAGTCTTTGTGTAACAAACCCATTTTGGTTGATAGAAATGAGGGAAGACAGAACAATTTTAGGTCTATTTGCTAAAACCTTTGAAATTATTCTATAAAAGACATAACATAGGTTGATAGGTCTAAATTCATTAACTAATTGAGTATTATGGCATTTTGGGATAAGCACAATATGATCTGTAAATTTCTTTAAGCATGTAGCCTGAGTTAAGAAACGAAAGAACAACAGTGATAATAGAATTAGACGTTATGTGCCAAGTTTTTTGAAAGAAAGCTGGTGGAAAACCATCTGGATAAGGAGCCTTGAGAGGGGCCATCTCAAAAAATGCCTTCTTAATCTGAGAAGCTGAGAAGGGAGCTATAAGCAGTCTTTGCTGGTCAGATGTCAGCATTTTAGTAACATTGAAAAGCTGTGAGAAAGAAAAGAGATTATTATTTGCTCCTAAAAGATCCTCAAGGGATGGAGAGGGAGGAGAGTAGATTGTTTTAAAGTGACTTGAAAAAGAAGTCATAATGTCCACAGGATCATACACAATTGTGTCGTCACTAAGTTTAAGTGACCACATAGTATTTTGGTTTTTCCTTATTTTAGTACAGGCATGGAGGAACTTAGTTTTTCTGTTACCTTCTCTAAGCGAGGAGAACCTTGCTCTTTGAGCCCAGAAGGTCTCCTCACATTGCATAAGATTTTGCGGTTCTGAATGCAATGGAAAAGAAAGATGCTGAAGGTAAGGGGTCAGGTAATTGAGATTGTGCCTGCAAGAGCTTTTCTTTAGCTCTTTGGATTTGGTTGGCAAGAGAAGGTCTAGCTAAGGACCAGACTTTGAAGGCTCTTAAGGTAATGACAAGCAGTTTGGAAACTCTAAAACAAGGTGAACCTCAAATTGGCAATTTCTAAATGAAGCTTAGAAGGTCTAAAGTGGAAGGAATATTTAACCACCAGATCTCAACCCTCTTTGGCAAGAGAAGGTCTAGCTAAGGACCAGACTTTAAAGGCTCTTAAGGTAATGACAAGCAGTTTGGAAACTCTAAAACAAGGTGAACCTCAAATTGGCAATTTCTAAATGAAGCTTAGAAGGTCTAAAGTGGAAGGAATATTTAACCACCAGATCTCAACCCTCTTTGGGTGTGAACCACAAACATCTCTATTCTCAAAAAGTTTGAGCAGCATTGGAGAGTTATCAGAGATCCTAATGCCTAAGTTGTGAATAGATAAAGAACGGAAGAGGTTGAGAAAACCAAGATTACACCATGCCCTATCCAGCCTCTCAAAAGTTGGAGTGGAAGTTGATCTGTTGTTTGTCCAAGTGAACCAAGGACCAACGTTTTTAACTTCAAACAAATGCCAACTATTGAGATAAGCTCGGAAAGCTTGAGCTCCTCTAAGGTTATTAGTGTAGGGGCCTGATTTATCATGAGGAAAGATAACTTGATTAAAATCCCCTAGAACTATAAGAGGCGTATTTAAGGGATGGACATCACTGAACTACTTCCAAAAAGAATTTATGTTTTCAAAAATAGGATCACCATAAATCAAAGCAGCACACCATGCTTGATTCTGGAATCAGTGATGTCTAGCAGAATAAAGTTTTAGAGGAAAAAATCACAGAACAAGAAATGGCAGAGGAGTGCCAAGAGCACCAAAGCCCTCCACTAGAACCTACTGGATTAACAAAGAAAAAGTTGTCAAAGCAAAGTTTTCTAAAAGTTCAAAAAGTTTCTTGAACTGTAGAGGTTTGTCCCAACCCTCTACAGTTCCAACTTAGCAGATTCATGGCCTTAGTGGGGGCTGATCAGGGACAACTAAACCCATAGTAAACAGAAGACTTAAAATCACCCGACACATGCACAAAATTGGGTGAGTGATCAAAGATATCAATTTTACGTCTTTTAGACTAAAAGTTGGGGAAATCATTCAAAGATGATACAATATGAGTGGATAAAGGGGGAGATTGTAAACAACTTGTTTTAGCTTTTTTGGAAGCATGAAAACCATTTGCAGTGTGATCGTTAAGGGGGAACATGCGCTTCTAACGTTTAAACAAACAAAAATCACAGAAAAAGGGATTAAATTGAAAAATATTAAAATTACCTTTCTTCATGAGATGGTTGAATTTAGACCTCTGTTTCCTACCCCTTTCTTTGTGCTCAGCAGGCGGCGGATTTGCATTGGAGGAACCTATTTTTTTGATAGGCTTCTTAATGTCTGGAATTTGAGAAGGGGCAGGCTTCGATTTGATAGGAAATTTTCTTGTTTGGATCTTCTTACCCTTCACCTCGCTTTCCCATCACCTCTGTTTCCTCTCGACTTTTTGGGGACAGGTTGTTCTCCTTCATGGCTTTCCCTCTCAAGCATCTTGTCAATATTCTTCATGTCTTGAACTCTCTTGGCAGTTTCTGCTTCAATTTATGTGGTAACTGAAGTAGGGAACTCAGGGGCTTTGATAAAAGAACCCAATCTCATGAAGCTATTTGTATGTGGTTGGCAGAGTTCTCATGGTAGGGTTTCGGGAATGAAGACAAGTGTCAGAGGGCTGCGAGAGAGACTGGTCGACATGGGACGGTAAAAAATTCTCTGTGGGTGAGTCTATAGCTTTGGAAGTAATAATGGGAGGCAACCGTCATAACTCTTGAATCAAAGAGTCGGAGAATAAAGCTTGTGGGTTTCCAATGTGCATGCATTGAGTTAATGACGGATCGTAATTCAAAGAGGGAGGCGAAACGATCGGACAAATTTGTTGGTTTCGAGAGGGTGAATGAAAAGCAGCCAAAATAGAGGCGTGCATCCGATTTGGTTCGAGAACCAAAGTGCCCTCATTAAATGCAGGATCATGAATCATAGCATCTCCGTGGGTTACAAAAGAAGGACCTACATCATAAATCATTTTTCTTGAGAGTTCAGGGGTTGTGGGATTTAGGGCAAAGCACGGACAGGGTTTGGCGGGTGAGGAATGTGTTTCCCACCCAACCCAATGATCCCGGGTTTGTCATATCGATACCCAAACCCAATCAAGTAATCAACAAACCCAAACCCAATCAAGACTTTTGATTCGGACCAGTTCGGTCCAGTTTGGACGAGTTCACAAGTTTGTAAACCCTTAGTCAATTTAAGTCTATGAACAAGACATATTTAGCGCAAATATAAAATAAAAAATAAATTCTAATCTTATTAATACATAACAAGACCGAATCTGACATTCTAATCCATAGAGAAAATCATACTAAAACGTAAGTTTAGGAAAATCAACTAAAACTATTGTCCAGGCTTATAAAAATTTAACATATCTGTTTTAGTTGAACCCATTCAAAACTACCAAGAAATATGTCATATTACTCCAACAAGGCAACAAATATTCACACCATAAAGAATCATTCTTTGCAGTTGCACCCAAAACATGGAAATTCGAATTTTAGGAAACACTACGAGGAATGTGTCGTGGCTTGCACTTGTGGGGGGCGGGGGTGCTTGTGATCAGAGACTCGGGGTTGTTACTTATGGTTGTTGGAAAAAAAGATAAGAGCCATTGCAGAAAGCTCTTTCATTTGGAAGGTATTATCTAACTAAAATATGTAAATTTTTCATATAGAATTTTAAATGGACCAGACCGGCTCTAAACGGTTTTGCCAACTTCAAACCCATGATCAATCAAAGTTAAGTCGGGTTTGTAATTCTATACCCAACCCAATCAAGTGGTATGAACGGATGTTAAGTTCGGACCGGTTTGATGCCGACCGGTTTGGGCGAGTTTTGCTCACCCTTAGTGGGATTTGTGTGAGGTGAAGAAAGTTTCCTCGGAAGAAGAAGAGAAATCATTCATGTTAAAAATCAAGCCGTGGGGAGGACCTTGATTGGGGTCAAAGAGAGTAAGAATCTCTTGAAAAGAGTACACAGGGTTAACTCTAGAAACAAGTTTCATAGTTCTGAAAGGGCCATACTTTGAGAGTGCAATGAGAAACTTGGTGAACATTTGGCACTTGTATGTGGCTGAGTAAGAATATGTGTAATTTGTGTGAGACGGGGTGAAGTACAATATGTGATATGATGTCCCAGCACCACTCGATAATAGCCGGTTTTATAGGGACGGCCTGACAACTATTGTCCGAAGGCCGCTGGGGGTTTATGTGAAGGGGAAAAAAAGAGAGATGATGGGAATGAAAATACTTGGCTTCCAAACGATCCAAGACTTACACCAGGTTACTCTTACATCTCTTGTGAAAGCTCAGGTTGTTCAAGGCTTGAAAGAGCTTGACTATTTCAAGGCCTTGAAACAGCTTTCAAAGCCTTGAATCAGCTTCAGAGGCTTGAAATAGTGTTAGTTATTTTCAAGGCCTTGAAACTGGATTCAAAGCCTTGAAGCTGTTAAACCTGAAAGCATATTCTCAGGGGGAGTTTTCTGTTCACTCTCGGATCTAATTTATCATCTCTCTTGCATATGTTTGATTATCTGTTGTTGGATGATGAAAGACAAATCGTTAAACATGTTTTGAATCGTTTTATATCAACTGTTATAATGCATGAAATATTGTTTCTAAGTTTGCTGAATTGTTTCCTAAACTGGATTGCTGCAGATTTGGAAACACTTGAAGACTTTGATCCTGTGATCAATCAGATGTGTTTGACAGCTTCTCATGATGGTTAAATGAAGGATTACAACAATATCTCAGAAGATTACAATCATTCAACCGTTGGAGAAGATCTCAACATAGTCAAACTATGTTACCTACAAAGTAGGAAGGTTGTTGCTGAAAATCAGGAGAGACTCGCAGAGCTGTTTGAAGTATTTAAAGAGCTCAAAATTGAAGCAACAACAACACACAATTCTCAACGGGCAAATACAGATAAAGCATTCTGGATTGAAAAGCCATCAAAGAAGTTCTTCATCTCTTCCAATCCATACACAGAAGTTCACTGCATTTCACTGCAGTTTTCTACTCTTAAGTGATCTTCTGTATAGAGCTATATTGGTAGATCATTTTTGTATTATTTCTACATTCATTCTCAAGGATTGTTCAAGGTGAACAATAGAGAGTTCTTAGTTAATCAGTTCGCTAGAGCAGGTACTAGACAGGTTAGGGAAAACTACAAGCAGTAACAGAGTAAGGGAACTCTCTGTGTCTGAGTTCTAGGGCTTAGCTTTTGATTAATAAGAATTGAGTTGAAAATCCTGCAGGGATCGAATCCCTGTGGTAGAGACGTAGGTCCAAGTGGACTGAACTCTATAAATCACTTGTCTTGTGCATTTTCAGTTCATCAACTTTCAAAGCTTTTGCATCATCTGTTTATTTTTCAAGAGTTTGAACTTGTTTTCAAGGCCTTGAAAAATGCTTACTTGTTTTAAAACTTTCTGCTACATTTCAAAGGCTTGAATTTGTGTTCAAGGCCTTGAACTTTATTACCTACACTAGTTCTTCTACTTGTTAGCTAGTTTTGCAAAAAGTTTGCATACTCTTTTCAACCCCCCCCCCTTCTAGAGTATCTTAGTTGCTTATACATCTGCATACTCACACTTTCAGTTGGTATCAAATCTGTATCACTGTATAAGATTTAACCATCTGGTGATCATGAGTACTGCAGGTGATGGTGGCTTCTCACAAGGAAGAGCCGCTAACAGACCTCCTCTATTCTGTGGGGAAAATTTTTCTCACTGGAAAGCTCTCATGAAAATGTTTATCATTGATCAAGATCTAGAGCTTTGGACCATTATCCAAAATGGACCTCATAATTTCTATACAGAGAAAGATGGGATCAGAACTCCTAAAACAGAAGACTCACTCTCCTCTTCTGAATTAGAGCAAGTTTCTTGGAATTACAAGGCTATTAACATTTTGTATTGTTCATTGAGTACAGATGAATTCAACAGGATCTCTGTATGCACAACTGCTAAAGAAATCTGGAATAAACTTGTGGTTACCTTTGAAGGAACCAGCAAAGTCAAACAGACCAAGATCAACATTTATCTCCGACAGTATGAGCTATTCAAAATGAATGCAGATGAATCCATCAGAGATATGTTTAAGAGATTCACTGATATTGTCAACAACCTTGAATCACTGGGAAAAGGTGAGGAAGATACTTAGAAGTCTTCCAAAGGCAAAGTGGGAACCAAAAACCACAGCTATTGAAGAAGCTCAGAATCTCTCAACTTTACAAATTGATGACCTCCAAGGGAAGCTCCTAACACATGAGATATCCATGAATGAAGTTGATGGAGAACTTCCAAAAGGTGTCAAAAATCTAGCCCTCAAAGCCAAAGATAATGAGAGAATTCAAAGCCTTGAAACTGATGATGGTGATGATGAAGATCCAATTGCCTTGATTTCCAAATCCTTGACAAGGATCCTCAAAATGAAGAGAAACTCTGGAAACAAAGAGTTCAACAGAGAAAGGCATAGACCATCCAGCAACAAGGACTACAAAGGTAAGCCCTCTTCACAAAGCAAGTCAAAAGTTATGAACTCCTTTGAGTGTGGTGATGCAGGGCACTTGATAAGAGATTGTCCATACAAAAAGATCAAGAACTATCAGAAGAAAGATCGTGACAAAAGAAAGAAAGCCATGATAGCCTCATGGAGTGATTCAGACAGCTCCAGTGAATCTGAATCTGAAGAAGAACATTCCAATCTTTGCTTCATGGCCAAGCATGATGATAGTTCTGAAAAGAACATTGAGGTAATGGTTAACTGTTTAATTTCAAAACCAAAAGAAGCTCTTTCAGAATATCTCAAAACTATGCTTTTAAATGAGGAAGATTATCTGAAAGAGATCAGGCTTTTGAAAGAGAAAGTACATGAGCAAGTAAAAGAAAATTTACAACTTGTTTGCCTAAATCAGAATCTTGAAATCTATCAGAAGAAAACTGACATTGATTTCAAGGCCTTGAAAACCAGTTTAAAAGCCTTGAAAACACAAGTCAAGGAAGTAGTCACTGAAAACTCCTCTATGAATGACAGCCTTGTTAATTAAGACATCATGTTGATGACTTATAAAGACAAAAGACTACTCTTACTGAGAAACTTCAAGAATCTGAACTAGTCAAAATCAAGCTTGCTGGATCAGAACAGAAGTTGAACTTGATTCTTGGAGGAAGTTCACAGTCTGTTCACAAAGCTAGTATTGGATTCAATCCAAACTTTCCAAGAAGAAACAATACCAGATTTGTGAAAGCTGGAAACAAAACCTCTCCTACTTGTCATTACTGCTGTAAAACTGGTCATGTTAAAATGACTTGTCCTTTTAGAAGAAGAGAACCTCACATAACGAGGAACACTTTTCCTTTCCAACTTAAATGACAAGTTAAGCAGATTTAGGTTCCTAAAGGGGTTAGACCACCTAACATGGTTGATCCTGAATATGAATCCAAATTCCACACTTGGTCTAACAGCTGGGTAAGGAAGTGATTGGTGCTTGCAGGTTGTCGCCAAGGAAGAGAAGTGGTTCATGGACAGTGGTTGCTCAAGACATATGAGTGGAAAGAGATCTCTATTCTCATAATTAAAAGAGCAATCAGAAGGTACAATAACACTTGGTGATAAAGTAAAGTGCAATATTCTTGGTATTGGAAAAGTTGGTAAAAATTTTGAAAACTCTATTTCTGATGTTTATCTAGTTGAAGGTTTGAAGTTTTAATTAATTATTGTATCTCAGCTTTGTGATAATGGTAACAAAGTTGTTTTTGATAAAGAGAAGTGTGTGGTACAAAATGAGAAATCAGGAGATTGCATTCTCACAGCATCTAGATCAAACAATGTTTATACTTTTCAGACTAACAAAGTTGCAGGTGAAAGTTTGAAGTGTCTCAAGGCCTTGAAAGAAGATTTAAAGCTTTGGCATAGGAAAATTGGTCATATCAGTTTGCATACTCTGAACAAATCGATTTCCAAAGACTTGGTAAGAGGATTGCTATCCTCCAAGTTCAAAGAAGATGAGTTATGCAAAGCCTGTGCACAAGGAAAGCAGACCAGAAGCTCCTTCAAGCCAAAGAAGTTTGTAAGTACAACTAGACCTATTGAATTACTTCATATGGATCTCTGTGGTCCTATGAGGACTCTTACTCCAAAAGGTAAAAGGTATATGCTAGTTGTTGTAGATGATTTCTCTAGATACACTTGGGTTATGTTTCTCAAAGAAAAATCTGAAGCTCTCTCTGAATTTTCAAAGCTTTGCAGAGAACTTCAAAACTTGAAAAACCTACCTGTAGCTTCAATCATAAGTGATCATGGTAGAGAATTTGATCAGTTAGAGTTTGATCTATTCTGTGATAAGCATGGTATTTCTCATAACTTTTCAGCTCCAAGAACTCCTCAACAAAATGGTGTTATTGAAAGAAAGAACATGACTCTGGAAGATATGTCAAGGACAATGCTTCTTGAGAACAAGTTGCCAAAACACTACTGGGCAGAAGCTGTGAATACAGCAAACTATATTTTGAACAGGCGCTTGATCAGACCCATTCTAAAGAAGACCCCCTATGAATTATTCAAAGGGAGGAATCCAAACATCTCTTACTTCAGACCCTTTGGATGCACTTGTTTTATCCATAACAATGGAAAAGACAATATTGGTAAGTTTGATGCAAGAAGTGATGAAGGTATATTTCTTGGTTACTCTCTGAATAGCAAATCTTATAGAGTGTACAATAAAAGAACCAAACTGGTTGAAGAGAGCATTCATGTTATTTTTTATGAAAGCTATGATGGTTCTTTGAGTGAAAGTTTTGCAAATTTGAATTTGAACAAGCATGAATCAGAGGAAGAGACAGAGCATCCACTTGAATTCAAGAAAGGCTCAGAAGAAAATAGAAGACATTTTCAAGACCTTGGAAACAGTTCTCAAGGCCTTGAAAATACAGCTCAAAGCCTTGAAAAAGATGCTCAGAAGGATTCAAGTGACAAAGCTACTACTTCAAGACCAGAGAAGATCTATGGTGATCCTGAACCATGGTCTCCAAGGAAGAGATTTAAATATCTATCATCTCATCCAGCTGACAATATCATATCCGATCCAACCACTGGTACACACACTAGATCACAGTTGAAGGACTTATGTGCTTTTAATTCTTTTATTTCTCTTGTAGAACCAAAAACGGTGAAGGAAGATTTGCAAGAAGCAGACTGGATTATTGCTATGCAAAATGAGCTCAATGAGTTTGAGAGGAATAAGGTTTGGAACCTGGTTCCTCCACCAACAAACCAGTCTGTCATTGGTACCAGATGGGTATTCAGAAACAAAGTTGGATGAAAGTGACAATGTAATCAGAAACAAAGCAAGGTTAGTTGCTCAAGGTTACAATCAAGAAGAAAGTATAGATTATGAAGAAACCTTTTCTCCAGTTTCCAGGTTAGAAGCAATTAGAATTTTACTTGCATTTGCATCCTACAAGAACATGAAACTCTTTCAAATGGATGTAAAATATGCTTTCTTGAATGGTTATTTACAAGAAGTTTATGTTGCACAACCTCCTGGTTTTGAAAATGACAAATTTCCAGATCATGTTTACAAACTTGAGAAAGCTCTTTATGGTTTGAAACAAGCTCCAAGGGCTTGGTATGAAAGACTGTCAAAGTTTCTACTTGAAAATGATTTCAAAAGGGGTTTAGTAGACAAGACTCTTTTCATCAAGACTCATGATAAATATTTACTTGTAGTCCAGATATATGTTGATGATATACTGTTTGGAGCTAATAATGATAATTTGTGCAGAGAATTATCAAGTCTTATGAGCAGGGAGTTTGAAATGAGCATGATGGGAGAATAATCTTCTTCCTAGGACTTCAAATACATCAATTGAAGAAGGGTATTTTTCTGAATCAAAGAAAGTATACAAGAGACTTGTTTAATAAATACATCATGGCTCAATGCAAGGAAGCTAAGACCCCAATGAGCTCCACTCTATCCTTAGATAAGGATGAATCTGGTAAGAGTGACAATATTAAAGAGTATAGAGGCATGATTGGAACATTACTCTATCTGACAGCAAGCAGACCAGATATCATGTTTAGTGTATGCATGTGTGCTAGGTTTCAAGATGATCCAAAAGAATCACACTTAACTGCTGTGAAGAGAATATTCAGATACCTCAATGGTACCAAAGACTTAGGGCTTTGGTATCCAAGACATTCTAACTTTTCTTTAAGTGGTTTTTCAGATGCTGACTTTGCAGGCTTCAAAGTTGATAGAAAAAGAACTTCTGGAACCTGTCAATTCATTGGATCATCTTTGATTAGCTGGCATTCCAAGAAGCAGAATTCAATTGCTCTATCCACAGCTGAAATTGAATATATAGCTGCAAGAGCATGTTGCTCACAAGTACTATGGATTAATCAACAGCTAAGAGACCTTAGATTTGACTTCAGAGGCATACCTATTAAGTGTGACAAAACTAGTGCAATTTCAATTACAAAGAATCCAGTACAACACTCAAGAACCAAGCACATTGATGTCAGACACCACTTCATCAGAGATCATGCTGAGAAAGGTGATATTGTTCTTGAATTTGTTGCTACTAATATGCAAATTGCAGATATCTTCCCCAAACCATTAGCATATGAGAGATTCTCAGCTCTAAGATTGGAATTGGGAATGCTAAATAAGACTGCATTGGTTTAGGGGGAGCTTAAGGTAAGAAAGGTATGTTATTTGTGTTTACAAAGGTTTGAACTGAATTTCAAAGCCTTGAAAATCATTTAAAAAATTTGATCTTTTATCTGTTGCAGTGTTACAGTATTTCAAGGCCTTGAAAGCCTTTTCAAAGCCTTGAAAATGAACCTGTTACACTAATAGTCAATAAACTTAGATCATTCTATACTGGGTGATATCTCTGTAGATATTTTCCTAATATAGCCCCTACCTTTTTCAAAAATTTATTTTAGCCAAAAATAGTATTAGTATACTTTTTCCAACGGCATAATAGTTTGAAATTTTTATGATCTTTGCAAATCTTTTTAGAATCAGAGAAATACTAGTTTCCTTTTGAAACTCAAACTCTATCCGTATTTATCCTCTTCTCTTCTCCTTCATTCCGTATCATTCCATCTCTTTCTTTTCTTCTCCCTAACCCTAATGAGCACAAGAAGAGCCTCATATCGAATCAAGATGGCTGGTGGTTCAAAACCTGTCTCAGAGAAGAAGAGAAAAGCAGCAGTGGAAGAGGTTCAAGAAGTCAGTGGAGACTCTAGCTCCAGAACTCCTAGTGCAGAAGCAGTTCCAGATCCTCCTCCACCAAAGAAGAAGATCAAGAAAGCTACAACCTCCTCTTCAGAAAAGCAGAAGAAGCATTAGGCCATTACAGAAAAGCAACTAGAAAAGAGCCTACCAGTTCAAAGAAGGTGAAGAAGAAGGCAACTCAGGCAGAAAAGGGGAAAGGGAAAGTAACTGAAGCTCAACCAGAAGGTCAATTGGAGAAGGCTTTGCAGATCTATTCTCAAGTCTCAACAAAGAACACAGCTCCAGATGAGACATGGTTTGTCTCAAACATCTCTAAAGGTAAGTGGTTAGATGGTTTTGCTTCAAGGTCTATTGGTTTCTGCAGTTTGGTTAATAAGTATGTGTTGGAACACATGAAACTCAAGTGCATCTCTATGTTAAAGAAGAGCTCTTTGTGGTGTATGCTAAATCCTAGGGATATTGCCTACCCCAGACTCACCTGACTCTTCTATCTGAACCTCACCCAAGTAAAGAGACCTGCCCACTTAGTTATCACATCTAAAGTTGCTGGGATAACAATTGAACTTGATCACTCTGAGTTTGCCAATGTGTTAAGTTGTCCAAAGAGGTATGACACTAGCAACCATCCTCCAAAGTCAGAAACTTTGAAGCTAGCCAAAGAAGAATTATTTCTTCCAAATGTCTCAACCTCTGCCAAACAATTAACACACTCTGTTTTAAATGTTTAAGCCAAAGTTCTTCATACTATTCTGGTAAGATGTGTCTTTCCTAGAGAGCACTCAAGAGAGTTGGTGACTGAGAGAATGCTGCACATCATGTACCTGATTATGCATGGCTATGAGATTGATCTCCCAAAACTAGTCATTGAACACATGCTCTTCAGCTTAACCAGTAAGAGAGTTCACCCTCTGCCATATGCAAACCTCCTTACCTTGTTCTTTGAGCACTTTGAGATCCCTTTTACTGGAGAAGAATCAGTCACATCAAGTTTTGGGAAACTCAATGAGAAAGCCTTTCAGAAAATTGGAGTTGTGAAAACCAAGGAAAAAGTTTGGAAACTTTACTCAGATCTTACTGAAGCAGAACTAGGTGCAAAGAAGTTTTTTAAGCCCAAGACCTTGACTCCCACTTCAAGCCAGACCTCTCAGCCTACAGACAATCAAAGACTTGATGGTTTGGAACTGGACATGGAGGATGTCAAAGCTACTGCTTTTGGACTAGAAAGTGATATGGGACAAGTCAAGTATATGGTGGAAAGTATCTTCAGAAGCATGACCTTGCTTGATGTTCCTGAAGAGCCTGAAGGAACAAAGAAAGGAGAATCAGACAAGGAATTTCCTAGTGAGCATTCAGAACTGGAAGAAGCTACTCCAGTTTCAGATAAGGGAAAGCAGACAGCAGAACAGGCAGAAGATGAAGCTGATAGTCCTGATTCAGATGAGCTGCTGATCACTTTGAAGAAAAAGAAGAAATCTCCAAAGGCAGTTGAAAAGGACAAGACTGGTGAGACAGCTACTGCAGAAGAAGTTGCAGAGGAATAGGAGGAGCAAGACAAGACTGATGAAGAAGACAATGAGAAAGAGGAAGGAGATCAGGAGGAAGATGAAGATCAAAACCCTTAATCTTGCCTATTATTTATTCCATATTGTCTCTGTTTTATTTCTTTAAGTTTTCAAAATTTTCCAGACACTTATCCAACATCTTCTATCTTTTTGATGAATGTCAAAAAGGGGGAGAAAAATTCTAGGTTTTTAGTTTAGGATCTTAGGTTTATTTGATGTTATCTGCTGAAATTTTAAGGTATTTTTGTTGGTATCTAAATAAGTTGGATCTTTTTTGAATAACTATGTCTTTAAATTGCAGACTAATCAGTTTATTTTGCAGAGACTAAGGATCAAACATAATTTGGTTTTGTCTTTCATCAAGGGGGAGATTGAAAGCTCATGTTGTTCAAGGCTTGAAAGAGCTTGACTATTTTAAGGCCTTGAAACAGCTTTCAAAGCCTTGAATCAGCTTCAGAGGCTTGAAAATAGTGTTAGCTATTTTCAAGGCCTTGAAACTGGATTCAAAGCCTTGAAACTGTTAAACCTAAAAACATATTCTCAGGGAGAGTTTTTCTATTAACTCTATGATCTAACTTATCATCTCTCTTGCATATGTTTGATTATCTGTTGTTGGATGATGAAAGACAAATTGTTAAACATGTTTTGAATCGTACTCTATCAACTGCTTGACCATGATAATGCAGGAAATATTGTTTCTAAGTTTGCAGGATTGTTTCCTAACCTGGATCGCTGCAGATTTGGAAACACTTGAAGACTTTGATCCTGTGATCAATTGATAACTCTGTATAGAGTTATATATCTTCTACGTGTTTACTATCGTTTTGCGTGCATTCCGGATAAATATTGTGAGCTTTGCACTTTGAATGTGAGGATTTTGTGTAGTTGAGCTATATGCGCGTACTTGAAAGTCCGGGCGTTTTTTAGTTTATTTGAGCTATAATTGACGCATTTTACACCCGGTATTTGTAGTGTTTTGATTCTCAGGTATCGGAGGCTCATGAGCATGGAAAGGAGAGACGAACTTCGGAAGTCGAGGAAGAGCTCGTAGAATAGCCAAGGAATGAACAATGGGGAGGTAATTGCAGTTCTTGAAAGTTGGAATAATGCGCTTGGTTCTCCCAAAACAGATTACAAAGCCACTACCACATTGCCATTACCTCACAGCAAATACCAACCCGCTTCTACCTCAGTCCAATTCAACCTCCATTACTTCACCTAGCAAACAACCTACCTACACCAATACACCATGACTACTACTCCTAAACTGCCTACAACCTGCTACTCAATCCCCATGACCATATAACCTACAAACTGCCTCCAAACCACCAGTCACATTACACTCTGAATCTTCAATGCTATGCCATACAAACCTGAACCAAACACACTGCCACCTCCACCTTATTTACCAATTCCCTACCCACCAACGAACCTAACTTCCTTAACCACAAAATAACCTCCTACTTCATTACACCAATTAACCTTCAACCTGAGATTCACCATAGCAAGCCTTCACAAGTCCCTCCAAAAAAAACACTGAATAACCTCCATAATTAACTGCATATAACACCCAATAAACCTCCTTCCTACAAACCACCTAATATCAATCACCTCTATTACCAATTCAAATCACCTAAACCAAACTGAAACTACTAGTTAATTTAACCTCCAATTTCACAACCATCACCACTGTTACCTCCTTACCATCAGTGCCCTACAACCTAGCCAATTCCCACCTGCAACACCTAATTCCCCGAAGCCTAAATCACCAACCACCAGTACTTCACCATACAAGATACAACCTGACCTTCACACCCTCACAATACCATTACCTTCTCAACAACAACCCAGTAGCCATTCTTGCGACCACAACAACTCCAATACAATTAATTCACCACTGCTAAAGGACCAAAACTAATCGCAAAACAACCAACATTATCACCATTGCCACTTACATCTTCTGCAACACATCACTTCCCTCCACCACACAATTCACAACCCAAAATTACCTCTGCTGCCTAATACCCTAGACCAAATAAACCCAGCCACCAAATACACCACCTATCAACTCCATCGCATCCATCAACATCACCGAACCCCAGCCAATTCACCAACACAACACCGCTGCCAACTCCACCTGAGAACTCAGACCAATTACCCACCTAGTCTTCTCTCGAACCTAGCACAACAGAGCCAATCTTAGCATCAAACCCACCTGCAGTACACCAACCTCCCTGACCACTCCACTGCTGTCATTGTTGGTGATTTTAGTGTCATCGGCCATTTGTGTAATCGGATTTACTTACGACCAAGTAGACATTGGCATTACGTTGTACACGTTAGAAGGTGTGGAGTACACGCGTGCACACAACTATGTTAGTGACTTGGACAAGGAACTCGCGAACGACTACGGGGGTTCGGGGGCAGCGCCCCCGGTGGGGTCCAAGGGGCAACGCCCCTGGCGGCGGTCGCGCTGGCCGGTCAGCGTGGAAAAATTGGATTTTTGACGTTTGAGTGCTTCACAAAAAACGTCTCCGATTTAATTTTCTGTTTAAAAAAACGGACTGAAATCTGGCGGTTGTAACCGCTAGATTAACCGCCATCTCCCTCCCTATTTGTCAGTTTGGTCGAATTCAGAAACATAGGGGATATCATATTCGTTCTTGAAGACTCTGTTTTATCCGATTGAAGATTTCGTGCACAACGCCGAAATACTTTAATCTGAGAGTGATATCACGACTCAGAGATCATCCAAGTTCAATTGTTCCCGTTCTAAACACCACCCAAAAATTCCTACAGTCATTACCTACAATCCACCTCCATCACCATAAAACCAGACCTGAATTACCCCCACAAACAACCATAAATTCTCTGCTGCCTAATTAACCCACCTGATACTACCACCGAATAAGCCGGCCTCTTCACCATTTATCAGCACCTACAAACTGACCTTCACAAATGAAACCACCTTCACAATCACCAAATACCAACTCCACAGTCCTGCCACCATTCTCCAATTCACCTAACAACCTACTGAACCTAAACCCAGTACTGGTTCCACAACCTGCAATTCAGCACCATTACTCCGCAATTTATCACCAGAGCTTCACCGCTGCCACCACCAGAGCCCACCTGTACCGCAGCCATGACCTCCAACCATTAACCATCACCGAGCAAGCAAAAGAGAAGAAAACCCAAAGAACCACTGCAAAACACAACAGCGCAACCCAGAAGCAAGAAGAAAGAAGAATAGAGAAGAAGAAGTAGAAGAGAATGGCGCAATCCCCATGGCTGTTTGTGCGAAGATGCTTTCTCTTCGTGCGAACAGAAGTCCTTGGCCAAAATCTTCATAACCTGTTCGTGTGAGAACAAAAAGTCTCTGCTCCTTTGAATGAGGTCCACTTTATTTTTGAGCCCCATTGGGCATCTAAAGTCATATTCACTGATGTAATGGGCCTCATAAGCCCAAACGTTGTCTAGTTTTAATCCAAGTCATTTACTCAAAAAAAAAAGTCTCTGCTCCTTTGTGCGAACAAGGGTTTTCCTGACGCTGATTTGGGGGCGAAGTGCAATTAAAGAAGAAACAAATAAAAGAAACGTGGTCTCTTTTAAGAGCGGCCCTAGGGCCAATCATAAGCTCCAACAATCTTGGAGGGGTTAAAGTGCAAAACTTTGTTTTTCACTAAAATGTTTTCTACGGGTTTTGATTTAGAATACTTGGGGGGGCTGTTATTCCACGCATATTCATGCCATTGAACACGGCAGAGGGCCGAAAGAAAAAAGACGAAGGGGAAAGCAACGGATTGGAGCTGGAACTCGGACTGTTTGTTTGATCTTTTCCCCCTATCTCTCTAGTTTTACTAATTTTATGGAGGAACATATATTGTTTGTCTATTCTATGAGTAGCTAAACCCCTCTTGCTAGATAGTTTATGGAGAACTAGGGTTTGTTTAGATTTCCGGATTTGTGTATTTGATTCATGTCTTGAACTCAATTCTACGTTTTGTTCTAGTTATTTGACAAGTTCTTATTCTTAACTCTTAGTTTGTTTGGTTTGATCACCCAATACATGCTAGTTATCTAGGTTTGTTGCACGACAGTGAACATAACCCGGACTCATGAAGAACGTTATTGACATTCTGGTAGTTTCTTGAGACCGACAGGAGATAGAGACTTGAATGACTGTGTGTGGGTTGTTTCAGTTAGACGTAGTTAATTTTAGCATAATCGGTGGACCGGCAGGACCCGGTGAGCGAACCTGGCTAGCTAACTAGAACGTAACGGTAGACGGAGGTGGACCGACAGGACCCGAAGTAAACCGAAGCGTAAATTTGCGTGAGATTGACAGAAGATCGTAGTGAGAGTGACCTGGTATAACTAGACGTAGGTAGAGTGTTTCAAAACATAATCTGAAAATATCTAAATGCCCTAGGGACCTTAAAACTATCTAGTGTTCTCCATATTCGTATTAATCATAAAATTACAAAAATATTAGTTTAGTTCGTTTATGTAATTTCAATCACTTGTTTGAGGGTGACGAACTCTTAAATCACAACTTTTTTCTACTGGTTACTTAAACTCTAAGTTAATCGTTTAGCTAAATAATCTAGAGATTGTCCCTGTGGGTTCGGCAACCTGAGCTTAATACTCATCTTTATTACTTTGACCGTGCACTTGCGTATACACGTAATCAATCAGATGTGTTTGACAGCTTATGATGGTTAAATGAAGGATTACAACAATATCTCAGAAGATTACAAACATTCAACCGTTGGAGAAGATCTCAACATAGTCAAACTATGTTACCTACAAAGTAGGAAGGTTGTTGCTGAAAATCTGGAGAGATTCGCAGAGCTGTTTGAAGTATTTAAAGAGCTCAAAATTGAAGCAACAACAACACACAATTCTCAACGGGCAAATACAGAGAAAGCATTCTAGATTGAAAAGCATCAAATAATTTCTTCATCTCTTCCAATCCATACACAGAAGTTCACTGCATTTCACTGCAGTTTTCTACTCTTAAGTGATCTTCTGTATATAACTATATTGGTAGATCATTTTTGTATTATTTCTACATTCATTCTCAAGGATTGTTCAAGGTGAACAATAGAGAATTCTTAGTTAATCAGTTAGCTAGAGCAGGTACTAGACAGGTTAGGGAAAACCACAAGCTGTAACAGAGTAAGGGAACTCTCTGTGCTTGAGTTCTAGGGCTTAGCTTTGATTAATAAGAATTGAGTTGAAAATCCTGCAGGGATCTAATCCCTGAGGTAGAGACGTAGGTCTGGCCTGAACTCTATAAATCACTTGTCTTGTGCATTTTCAGTTCATCTACTTTCAAAGCTTTTGCAGCATACAAAAACTGTTTATTTTTCAAGAGTTTGAACTTGTTTTCAAGGCCTTGAAAAAGGCTTACTTGTTTAAAAACTTTCTGCTACATTTCAAAGGCTTGAATCTGTGTTCAAGGCCTTGAACTTTATTACCTACATTAGTTCTTCTACTTGTTAGCTAGTTTTGCAAAAATTTGGCACTCTATTCAACCCCCCTTCTAGAGTATCTTAGTTGTTTATACATCTGCATACTCACACTTTCACCTTGTTTGCCTGTCCAATCTGTCCACATCTATAGCAACCCTTGAAAATTTTTTCATAGGAAAAATAAACCCATTTCAAATCATGTTCATTTGGAACCCTAATGTAAGCCCCTGGAACCAATGAGTCATCAGCCTAACTCTAGACTTGATTCTAAGAGCCTGCATATTCCTTACTCTTTCAAAAGACCAATCAACTACAATTAGATCTCCTGCTAAATTTCCCAAACCTTCGGCAGTCTCATAATCATAACCTTCTAAAGAGGTGTTGGGTACTTGAAACCAAAGGTCAACAATGGAGAAATCAACTTCACAAAGGGCTTGATTAGGCTTTCTTTCATTGAAGATCAAAGAAAGTCCATGCAGAGTAATAACATATTCACTGAGGAATTTTTTTTAATATTTTATCCTATTGAAAGTGAAACAGGTAGAAAGATCATTTTTTCTCATTCCAAATAAACCCAAAAGTTTTCCATGCCTTACTGATTTCTTGTTGCATGACAACCGAAGAGAGTGTTTTTTAGCCTAAGAACTTGGCTATCAGAGAGTCTTTCAACAATTCCCTGAAGGAAAAAAACCTTCGTGGGATTAAGTGAAAACATTGACCCTCGTTCATCTAGCCTCTCCTCTATGAAATCGTTAGATGACGGGCTATTGGAATCCAAACAAAACGGATTAGACATGGATACAAAGAAGAACACACTTGAAATACAAGGAAAAACAAACACAAAGAGGCATGCAAGGTGTAAAATGAACAGAAAATGGATGGAGAGTGAATGCAAGAAACCAATCCTAGTTATAGAGCAAAAACCTGCAGAAGATCAGCAGCAGCAGATTCGATTAGCACGGGTGAGGGATTAAACAAATCAAAAAGAGAAAAAATGCAAGAAACACGGCATGCAAATGATTATGCAAAGGGGATTGAGTGTGTCATAAGAGAAAGCAATGACAGATTGATTAAACAAAGCATAAGAAGGTTGAATTCTTTCGATTAAAATGCACGGAACAAAGAACCAATGATGATATGGAACAGAGTAATTGGGAGGGTGATTTCGATAAGTGTGGTGAGGCAAAAAACGGAGGCTCAAGGAGCATAGGGAATTGGCTCTTTCTAGAGAGAGAGATCACCCGATCGCTTATGTAAAGTACTCAATTTTTTTCTCACGCCCATTCTAATTAATACTAGCTACCTTTTTGTAACCACATACAATGGCAAAAAGTGACTTGGGCACAAATCCAAAAAAAAACACCACCTCACAAGGGCATGGAAACATTCCATGCTCCATGTGACCACACCGTCCCAAACAATTTTCCTTAGAGAGGAGGTTTTCCTTGGCCTGGTCACACCCGTGCTGCTGCTTTGTGCTTCACAAAAACCATAGCTAGGTTTTTGAATCACAAATCCAACAAATCTCCACATTGATTCAAACCCCTAGCAGCCAATCCAACACTCCTTCTCATCAATTCAATCGTGGATGCATCTCCGAATCAAGAACGCCTCCACCCAAAGCCCGATTTTCCACAACTGTAAGCGAAACCCAGATCGCCAACTCGTTGCTCCAACTATCATGCGTCCCTGCAAAGACTGTGCCAATTGTGGATGCACCTCAACAACCCAATCAAGTGCTCCAACCAGATTGAATGTATTTTTTATTGCGGTGTTTGAATGCATTCTCAATGCGCTGCAATAAGCGGGTCTCTGCATCGCAACAAACGCAGAGATAATGTGTTCGAATAAACGCACCACAAATGCACCATCACATAATGCATACCCCATGGTCACTACAATGACACTCAGTGACCAAGTGTCTATCAATCAAGCCATGTCGATTGCGCCACTAATACTCACCGCACCAAGGAGCCCAAACCAATGCACGCCCAATGACGTGCCGACAACCAATGTGTGCCCAATAACATGCCTCCAATCAATGCATGTCCAATAACATGCAACCAAACAATGCGGTCCCAATAACACGCCACTAATCGTGTGTCAACACGCGTCAATTGTCCCATCACGAGCCAAATTCGTCAGTTGATTCGAATCGTCTCCATCTGACTTCAATCCTCCTAGCGCCAACGTCAAATTGCTTCCTGTCACTGCTCCAACTTTGATGAGTTCTTACGACGGCCAAATTTCCCCATGCCATTGCTCCAACGTATACGAGTTCCTGCGACGGATGAGCCCGAACAAGATCCATGCGCCCAATGCTCCACGTCGAAAAGTCCCATTGCGCCTAAACACCAATTGTGCGTGAACCGTCAGATTTGCGCCAGAAAACACGCCTGATGCTCCATGACAAGAGCCCGATTGCGCCCCCAACAAAGAGCCCGATAGCCTCCCAATAAAGTCTTGGTGGCGAGTGTGTCACTAATAGTCCTCTCATAAACCCGATATATCTTGATTATACTGTCAAACGATGTTCTTTGCTGCGAATCCCAGATCTGTTAAACCAGATCTCCGTGCTCCAGCTACATCGTGCAACCCTCGACTGAATTTCACCTACTTGTGAAACCCTAGCTTTGCTCCGCCTTGATCTTTGAAACACCGGTGACCTATGCTCTTATACCGGTTTGTTATAACGGAGACAAACCATCAAGAACATATGAAGAAGATCAAGAACAAACAACAACAATATAATGTTATTCACTAGTTTTGAGACTAGCTACATCCACGGCCAAACAACCCTTTATATTGATGAGAGAAACCCGATTATAATGCATATCATGACCACAACGGCCAAGGCGGCCACCCACACAAAACACCCGCATGCCACAAGAGGTGGAGTACTCAATTGTATCTAAATCCCATTCTAACCAACAGTAGCTACCTTTTTGCCCCTTCTATCCAACATCAAAGAATCCACAAACCATATTTGTTCACTTGTCAGACTAGATCTCTTGCTCTATGGAGAAGAGCTCCCACTAGATATAAAGCGCTACCCTCTTTCTCTATTGATTATTGGATCAAAAGTTGTCTCAAGAAAATTTCAAGGAAAAAAAATCTCTCCACTGGTACTGGACTGTTTCAATAATCTGGATTATTTGAAAAACTCGCAATGCAAGGGTCTTCAACAACGAAATTATTACCATTGATCAACAGTTGATTCAAGCGAAGGATCTGGCTCTCTGTCTTTAGCATACAAATAATCATACTTCTACAATTTCTCATAGGGTGATGATAATTACAGCACAACAATTTATAGTTATAGCACAATTTATTGTTGTGTGACCTTTTTACCCTTGATTTTTAATTCTAGGATTAAGGGCCCATCTCTTTCACGCCTCTTCCTATCTCAATCTTCAAGAAGATTAAGAAGCAGTATGCTTCTCTCTCTGTGTGTCTCTTTCTCCCTCTCCTTCTCCACCATCTCTCGATCTGCAAGGACCCAAAAGCTGGATGAAAACCCCAATTCCGAAGAGAGGCGAGGACGTCCACTCCCGTCTCCCCTTCGTATCTGGTTCGATTTTATATAATTTTCCCACTCTAAGTTCGATTTGGAGAGGTTTTAGAAGGATTTTGGGTTTTATTTTTGTCTCAATGGTTTTGGGTTTGGTTTGGCATGGGTAAAGGAGATGGGAGGGTGCGGGAGATGATTGGGTTTTTTGACTCGATTTAGCTGCTCTTATTGGGGCGTTGGTAAGGTTTTAAATCCGTCTCGTGCCACGAATGGGGGTTTGGTTGACTTTGATACTGCATTATTTTTTGTCATTCGAGTTAAGATTTGTGGGAGTGGCTGGCTTTGGTTTGAGATGAAGAGATCATAGAAAGATTGAACATGAGATGGTCACATAGGTGAGAAGATTAGGATTTGATTTTCACTTTTTGTTAATGGTTGTGGTCTTCTTACATGGTGACACCAAATCACCAATGTGCCACGATCTGCATTTCAAGAAGTTACAGAAGCATGACAAGAGGTGAGCACAGTGAAATTTGGAACCGAAGTAAAATAGTGTTTAATGTATTTATAAAAATTAGAAATAAGGGGTAAAAACGTCACACAACAATAAATTGTGCTGTAACTATAAATTATTGTGCTGTAATTATCAGCACCCTTTCTCATACTATTTAATCGGTTATCTACATGTTTTGCTCAGCTCATATTTCAACTACTCTTTTGCAGCTACCAGACAACTGCTCTGAAGATCTAGATATGGTTGCTAGTTGCTCTTTGAAGATGTTGTCCTGCTATTGAGTCTGTAATTCTCCATGTTCATGTTCTTTTGTATGTACATCCGATATGGTCCTTTTGGTAAATCTAGTTTGTCGTAGCTTCAGCAATAGCTAGTAGAAGCCAAAGTTTTAGGAAAGTGTACCCTCAGATACTGGGTGTTTAGGAGTTTGTATGCTTTGTATGTATTATGTACTCCGCTTATCTTGACTACTTAATGAAGTTCTTTTTATCTGGCAAAAAAACACTAGCTACCATGACTTAGGCACAAAGCAAAAGTGACTTAGGCACAAAGCCAAAAAAACCACCGCCTCGCCTCACAAGAACATAGGAACAATCCATGCTCCATTTGAGACGTTGTCGTGCAGCGCGAAAACCACAGGTTTTGAATCACCAATCCAACAGATCTTTTCGAGGCGATTTCAAAACAATAGAGTTCGTTAATTTCGTATAAAGTATTTGCAATTTATGACCTAAAAACAAATGTGTTAGGAGCATGTCGGATGCACACTTGGAATTGTGGGGTCTATAGCCCCAATGAACTTTGCAAAAGTACGATTTTACACTATTTATATCTATTAAATGCAATTTAACTCTCACGGAAATCAAATAATAAATCTTATCACTTGTTTTTTCCATGAACATTTTATGTTTTAAAAATATAGTCCTCCCCATTGAGGAAATGTGTTGGATCCGCTCCTGGTTGGGAGAGTTCTCGGTTAAATCAGTACAGTCATCTTACATGCTATATAATACTTGTTTAAATAAAAAATAACTGTAAAAACTGTGAAGGGCTCTCCACAAACCAATGGTACCTTCCTCAATCTCGATTCTCCAATTTTAACCGTTACATTAGTAATGTAGATAAAAATTCATACTGAAATCTGAATTTTGAATAAATTGAATTACTTCAATGAAAGTGCGTCTTCAGTTTGCTACAGAATCAAAGATGCTTAATCTAATGAGCTATGTTTTTGGTAATTTTACTCAATTTTAATACAAACCTCATGGAAATAAAGAATTGCATTCATCGACGCTCTCGCTTCAAATTATTCGGTAAGATTCGCCAGAAGATATCAGATAAACTCTAAACTCCACGAACCTGAAATGAGTTTTACTAGGGATTTAACTAATGCTGATACTACTGCTCTATTGCTGCTTGAATAGACATATGAGTGCAAGCTTTCTGGGCCTGTGCAGACCATAATGAACCGATTAGACAAATTAGTCTTCATAAATAAAACGGAAACACGTCGTATATGGTAAGAAACTTTTCACCTCTTTATCCCAGTTGCATCTGGCAGTAAAGTAGGCTAATATCAGTGTTTGTACCACAGTTCCAACGATCATTCCAACCCAGATACCCTGCCACAAAATCTCCAGAGATTAAAACTTTCCGATTGTTTAAGGCTAGAAACATGCACTTGAGAATTTTGCAGCAAGAAAATTACACACCTGGAAACCAAAACCAAACCATAGGCCTAAAATGACCCCAAAAGGGACCCCAACGGCATAATAGCTGCTGACATTTATAACTGCAACCCATGCTTGCCAACCAGATCCAACTGCCACTCCTGATGAACAACAGATACACCGCAATCATCACACTGTTAAAATAATTTGGATCTAAGAATACAAATGTTTTTTCTTAATTTATCATACCTGAGAGTACTGGCTGGATACAGTTGAGGAGCACAGTGAAGGCCAACAATAAGGCTTGATCACTGACCATTGCAGTTACATAAATGCTTGATGTGAAAATCATCGCAAGCTTGTCAGGGATGGAAATAATCAGAATCCAGAAGGACAGACCCACGAGAAGAGAGGTGATAACTGACACAAGTGTGGCAAATCTTGCGCCTTCTGCATTACCTGCTCCAAGCTCGTTAGCTACACGTACTCTGCAATGCGATACAGATATCATGTTAGACAGATTTATTCACTTGTTTGTAATTTGAGCAATGTTAAGTGTTTTTTTTTCGTTTCTTTAAGAGGTCAATTATCTTTACTCCCGAAGGCTCCATGCTTCCATGTTTATCTTCAAGTGATGACAGGACGGATCATTAACTTCATTTATTCTGAGAAGAATATACGAGTTTTTGATATAATTGTAGTTATACTGAACATGATGTTGCTCCTATAATGAGGTCAAGCATACTGTGAAGTTAAAAATCCCAGTAATCTTCGAGCTGTTCCGCAATCAACAGGAATAGCTAGTCTGAACATTTTGGAGGCTTTCTACTATGAAATTCATGGTAAATTTGGAGACCTTGTGGGTATGTCAAGACGCAATTTTGGTAGGATAGATGGCTTTCTGGCATTTGTTAGGTGTATCTCTTTCCCATCTCTTTGCATCGAGATTCTATCCACCTCGGGTAATTTTTCTGAACACCGATGCGATAATCCTCCTCTGATTTGTGGTTACCTAACCGTGGTTCCTGTTATTATGGTAATAGCTCTAGCTTTGTAGGATTGAGATAAAGTAAAGAATTACTATGTATATTCATAGAGTTATTCATAGGGATGGCAATTGGATACGATCCGATATGGTGTACAGCATGATCATACCCTGATGGAGTATCCGATTTGGTCCTTTTACAAATGAATCGGATCGGGACCACACATTTTGTGATATGTGAAACCCGATTCGATTCGATTAATTATTATACCTAATAAGTTCAATAGTATACCTGTATTAATGTAATTATAAATATATTATTTAATATAATTACTTTAAATTCCTATCATAGATTTTACATAAAAATGATTTTGTTACGATAAAAATGATGAATTTAATACTTGTAATGTTGTAATGTGAGAATTAATCTCATTTGAGTGTAATTCATGATTACCTTAGGTTAGATGAACTAAAAATGTCGCCCGCTATGATCCGATAGATAAAATGATTCAAATTCGCTGAAATCCGGTCTGAATCTGATCCGATCCGAAATCTATGGATTGGATTCGGATATAGGCTGATCCGATACAAATCCAGTCCATTGCCATTCCTAGTTATATAGAAACCAGTTCTACAATTGCATACTTTATTATTCCAAGCAAAACAGAAGCAGAGTTTCCCTTTTGATATGTTGCACCATTAGGGATGGCATGCATGGTAGTTTGTATGTCATGTATAATTATCATAGACAGGGGCAGTGCATTTGTCATCTATCATTTAAATGATTAGTAATTGTCAAATTTCCTTGCTCCTACATAATAATAGGCACCAAAATTCCTTCTTTTTTATGGTCATTTTGAAATTAAACAAACAGAAGACCGAACAACCGAAACCGAATCAGAGGTTCTACATTGGCGTATGGCGGTGCCCACTATATCATCAATCATAAGAGAAGAACTTGTGAATAATTTCCCCAGCTACGATATCTGCTACCTAATCTTTCTCTCTTGAGATAAAGCTGATTTCACTTCCAGTTTAACCCTTGAACCGGCAAATGTCTTCTTCCTTTGTTCAGTAGAGAGGATATCCAGATTTATCTTTGATACAGTACATCATAGGTGGTCCCTAAAGTCAGTTTCAATCACTGTGCCAGAACATGCGCCGTTGCTGTTAATATCAAACTGGACTAAGTTAATAATCATAACCAGGAATAACTACAAGTCTTGAACCTACCCTTTCATTTTGTTATTTTATTTCTATTTCCCTTTTCTTTCCATAACGGACTTTTAAGGATGGGGGCCAGAGACTGACGCAAAAAAAGGGTACAGAAGCCCAAAGTGCCATGTGATGGGGGAATGAATAAGGTATACAAACAACCAAAACGAGGATATAATGATTTGAAGAAGAAATGCATCACCAGTAAAGGGTTTTGAATGATCTTCAGTCATTTTTATAAATGATTTCTTTTGTTTTAAAAAAAATATTCTTTTGAGGAAGAAGCATTATCACTAATTAAACAAGACAATTACAACATCCAAATCTCAGAGATTACAGAAACTAAGGATAAGTTGGCTGCTAAAGACTACTGGAGCAAGCGACCAAAACATATGAACTACAAGAAAGTTAAAACATGAGACAAGATGATCAACAAATGTCACAACAGCCCAGACTCACTGTCACTTCCACCACAGGTACCAGCCAACGCCGCCGTGAACCTGACCAGACACCCACTAGTTGCTGCCGCTGGTGCTGCCAAATAGCACCGAATCAACAGCCAGAAGACCAGAGCCAAAGTGCTCTCTTGCGTTCCTGTTGTTGCTGATGCAGAAAACAAAGACAAGGAGAGGAGGTCGCTAATTGGCAGTTCTTGTAGGAAAGAGGGTTTTATTTCCTGAAGCACAGATGATGCCGGAATACAGCAGAGCCAGCTTGTTGCAGGCATAAGTGAGTGACCATCTAAGTGACCAGATTGCTCATCCCCAAACCTCAACTTCGACGCTGCCCTATGCTACTGCCGCTGAATAGAGACCCAAATTGACAAACTTGGTTGTTCACCGCCAGATCCAAATTACTAATCAGGTCAAGTTGCAAAAACTGAGGCAAGGCAGATCAAAGCTGAAGCCACGCGGAAGGCTGGAACACGACGTCGAGCTTCCATAGCCGCTTCCATTGCTGCCGTCTCTCTCTCGACGTCTTTCTCTCATCATTCGAGATAGAAACCCAGCTCAGAAAACACCAATTTTCCCTTAAGTAGAACCTGCAGTACATTCCTATGCTGCCGACCTACAAGGCTACATGACGCAATACCAAATTGCAATTCCGAAAAATCTTGATTTCCGACCTTGTCGGTTTACGTTGGGCACACACACCCCTATTCGGAGTAGAATTGCTAGACGAACAGAGCTCCCTGCATTGGAGTGCGGGGGTTCCCCGGAAGCAGGTAGCACAGCCCAATTTAGGCGATCCGACTTTGTTTAGGGGGTTAAATTGTAGTTTTTACGTTTTCTTTACTATTTTTGGTAATAGTTTATCGCGTAACAACTCGGGATTGACGTTCTAATTTTACCATTTTTAACAGTGATTAGGGCTTCTGCATATGTAAGCATCTTGTAGCCTAAAGACAAAGAAAGTTTTTCTGTTACCAATAATATTTGGAGTTTCTCAACCCTTGAGATCTCTTTAAACATTCGAAGAGCTTTGTTTGACCTTTTTTGCTTCTGGACTGCGCCAAGTGGTATCAGATCGATGAATCACCTTGGTTAATGGTCCAACAGTAGCGACACCAGTGTCACAGGTTCGGGTTCCCTAGAGGAAGGGTTGCCAGAAGTGCGCGGTACAGTCGAGAAGATCAGATCAGACAGTCCCTCGCGCAATTTTTCAACCCGGCGGGAGCCATGGGTAGGAACAACGTCCATGGATTTCCCCGCGAACGACCTGTTGAACACCGTGCGATGGAAGAGTACCTCCTGTACCCGAGGATGATTCAGACATCTCAGAAGAAGATCTCGAGGAGCTTGATGAGGACACTCGTCCCAACAAGTTGGTCCAAGACTACGAGTACTAAAGTTGCCAGCTTTAATGGCAATATGCAGGTAGAGGACTTCCTAGACAGGATCTTGGAAGTAGAGCAGTTCTTGAACATGATGGAGATTCCAGAACATGACACGGTTCGACCGGTAGCCTTCAAGTTGAAGAAAGATGCTAATGTTTGGTGGGACCAACTGTAGGCGAAGCGAGCCCGGATGCGGAAGGATCTGATAAAAACCTAGAAGTCGATGAAGCATCTGCTGTTGGAGCGGTTTCTTCCCTAAATTACGAGCAGTAACTATTCCAACTTTACCAGAAGTGTGTTCAGGGCAGCATATCTTTTTTTGACTATACTTCTGAGTTTACTCGTTTGTCCGATCAAAACAAATTGAACGAGAGGGTGCACAGAAGGTTGCTAGATATCTGATTTCAAGGCCTTACCATATTCAACGAAGAAAAATCCCTTCTTGGTCAGAAAACGCAAGTTTGGCTTCCCAAAATCTTGAGGCGGGTTTGACTAGACTTCCGCTTCTAAGGCTGCCAAATGTAAGTCAACCCTTCACGGTAGAATGTGATGCCTCCTGAAGGAGTGGGTGTTATCCTCATGCAATGAGAACACCCAATAGCATACTTTAGTAATGGCTTTTCTCTTTTTAATTGTTATAAATCTATTTATGACAAAGTGTTGCTTGCTTCAGTTTGGCTTTTAACAAAATGGAAGCATAATCTATGTGGACAACATTCTTTGTGAGAATTAGTTGCAGCCTCAGGTATCTCTTAGCATAGTGTGTCACAAACAATGAACAGCAACGCCGACTCATGAAGGTCTTCCCATTTGACTTGGTATCATATAGACTAGGAAGGCAAATCAAGGAGTGCATTCTCTATCAAGACGGCCCCAACATGCAAGTATTGTTGCACTTCCCTTGCCAATCAATATGGATTTTGAACTTACTAATGCTATAAGCCAAGAGCCATATATTAGGAATATCATTGAGGTTTCTTCAAAGAGATTCTAATTCACATCTTGATTTTCACTGGGTGGACAATAAGCTATTCTACTAGAATAAGTTTGTCATTTCAGATAAGGTTGCCTTACACTTGAAACTATTATCGGAATGCCATTATTCATTATATGGCCCACACGGTGGCTATGTAAAGACATTCAAGTGTCTTACCTTGTGCTTCGACTTGCCACATATGAAATAAGAAGTGAAGAAATATGTTCAGAATTGCATGGTGTACAGACAAACAAATATCAATCCCTTGCACCGGCAGGTCCCCAAGCGAGTTTGGAAAGATATCTCCCTTGATTTTATTGTTGGCCTTCCCATATCCCAAAGCAGGTTGATATGATACAATCTTGGTGGTTGACACGTAGAGCATGTATAGTCATTTTATTTTACTAGCTCATCATTTTACACCAAAATTATTGGCTGGTTCTTTCTACAAGGAAATTGTTACGTTCCACGGCATGTCACGATCTATCTTATCTGTGACATCAGTTTCTTTGCACCTTTTGGCAGGATCTGTTCACATTCAGCCAAACTTGACTTCAAATTGTTACATCATATCATTCTTAGTCGTGTGGCCAGAGACCAAGGTAGCAAACTGCTGCTTTGAGAAGTATCTACGATGTTTTGCACCTGAACAACCAAGTTCATAGAGCAAATTCATCTCTTCGGAAAAATTCTCTTTTAGCACGGGTTTCCGTACTACAAACGGCACCCCCTCAGTTCTTTACTGTGGAGATTCTCCTAGTTTCCATCCTTTAGTTCCAGAGGGGTCGCAAAATGCTAAGTTTGAAATGTGGTTGATTGAACGTGGTGACACGTTGGAACTTTTGCGACATAATCTTCCCAAAGATCAATCTCAAATGAAGGCAATATGCTGATACCAAGCGAGAAGTTTGTCTTTTGAGGTAGGAGAGGCAGTTTTTCTACGCATTCATTCAGCCCTTTGGACAAGGATCCCTTTCTAAGATGAAGTATGATTCTCCTCAGCATTTTGGATCTTATACAATTCTTCACTGGGTGGGACTCATAGCCTACAAACTAGCTCTACACCATCCCCCCCCCCCCCCCCATTGCAAACTTCAAAGGATCTCATGCGTTATTTTTTTGACTCCTGTTCGTGGTCAACCACCAACCACAGCCGCCACAGTTTCCAATTTTGCTGATTGGAAATCTGACACCAGCTAAGATCCATGTTACCCGGTCTCTTCTAAATCGCCGCCATACCCATTTCGATACGATCTGACGCTGGTGTGGGTATGGGATGTGTGGCGGATATGGCTGAATCTTACTGGAGACGTCGACTAAAGAGACATGTGGTTCCGACAAAGACTTGGTTGGTCGCCATCTCTGGCCGTTAAATGCACTAAACAAATTATAGTCCTTGTAGTTTAGCTATATTACAGTTAAATACACTAAAACTTGCTTAAACAAATTGCATTTCTTGATTGTCTGCATGCATTCTCATGTAAGACATTTAAAAAATATGGCTAGAAACTACGTAGCACGAGTGCGGGTGCTGGTTCGGGAACTGGTTGCGGGTGCGGCGGGGGTGCGGCCGCATTATTTATATTTTTATCTAATATTATTAGTGATACCATTATACTAATATAATAACGACAATAATAGGGATCATATTATAATCGAACATATATTCATACACGCATTCAAAGATACAAGGTTACTATATCAATAGTATAATCTCTTCATGTCGTTGTTCTTAGATGTGTCTGGCATCACCATGCTACTGAAGAGATACTACTGATGATGGAGGAGTCCTAATGAGAGGAGGGATTAACGTGGAAGCAACAATGCATATTCTGGAAGCCATGACATGATGAGAAGAGAGCAGGAATGGTTCTGGTGAGACACTTTTTTATGGGAAAACCTAATCCAGTTGCTCAGAAAATAAGAGAAAGAAATTGACGAGTAACAGAGAGAATAAAATGACTGAACAAATATACTATTATGCAACCTACCATAGTACCATGGCATGAATACAATTGTACAAAATACTGTAACTACAAAATGGAAGTGGACAAGGTTGGCATTTAACTTACAGATGATATCAGTATACCTTCATTACTAAAAATTCATCACAACAATCAACGCTGAAGCTGCGAGGTAACATCTCGTAACACACCTAGATGACAACTCTAGATTGATAATTGCTTGACATTTATGTAAGAATCTCGGCAATTTGGCTTATCAGACATATGACGGAAGTTCAATATCAGACAACACGTTGCCGCTATACTTACTACTCTTATAACACACCTTGATATAGAAATGGTAGGAAATCAGGAAATGAGACAAATAGCTGGTGGGCGATAGAGCAATGTAGTTTGTTTGTACATAGTCACAAAAGGCGCATCATCACAAATCTAAGGAGCGCAGTCTTCTTAAAATCCCAGTAACATGTTCCCCACAGAAGATCAAGATACCAACTGCATCCATTCATACAACCACATCAACTGAAGATGAAGATGGGTCAATGCTAGTGATCTTGCACTGATGAACCCTTCTTTCCAAAGCATGAGCGTATCATCTAAGTTTCTTGCATTAGTTAAGTTTATTATGTGTATCTGTATGTTAGTATACTTCCACCATAACTTATCTTTGATATATGGTGTATGGCGCACCAACTCTTGTACCTCAAAATTCCAGGCTTTTGGTAAACAGGAGACAGGAGGTCAGTTCACACAAACCGTAACCCACTTTCAGCGGGATGCTTTCCTTCCTATTTTCAGCTTAGGGCATCTCCAATCCATTCGGTTTTCCCAATCCTCCCCCACGGGCCCACCATTTTCCCCCTCCCCCTCCCCCAAACAACTACTCATCTCCAACACATCCCCTCCTCCCACTCAACAAAATTGATTTTCAATATATACATGATTTAAAAATAAATTATTAACACAAAAAATATATACAAAATAATACCAATATATAGACATATATGTAAATTTGATGTGTATCTGATTACTACATTTTGTATAGTTTTTAATTATGTTGTATTTTATTCGTCTTCGTCTTATTTTAGTTATGATTCAATAAATTTGAAGTTTTTTTAACTGTGTTTTTCAATTATTTAATAACTATAATTGCTAATTGTCACAAAAATAAGATGCATCAAATTTTCAACAAAAAAAGAATACTGGTAATTTTCTGTTAATATATTTTTAATTATCGAGGATACATTATTTTTTTTTAAATAACAATAAAATATTAAAAAAAAATAAATAACAATAAAATATTAAAAAATATAGATCATAATTAAAAGTAGAAACTATAATCATAAAATATTATTTAGCCTTATTTAACATAGCCAAAAATGAATTAATTTTCTGATGGGGAGGAGGGGGAGGGGCTTGTCCATGGGAAATCCCCCCTAACCATCCCACACCCAAGGCAAAAATTGTCCCCCTAGCACCCCCTCCCCCCCCCCCCCCCCCCCCCCATGGGGTTGGACTTCAACCGTATTTTTATACTGTTTTCCCCATCACCATCCCCCCATGGGTTTGGAGATACCAAGGAGATACTGTGTGAGTTGCTAGCCCAATTGAAATCCACTAAAGACAGTTTTATAAGCCCCTAAAAGACACTGTTAGAATTCAATGCAGAATGATCAGAGGTGGCACAACCATCCACGACTTCAGTAATTGCATAAATTGGTAACTGCTTCTTTGACCATCCTATTGAGTTTACCAACTACTAAACTCCACGAGTAATGAGGTTGCATCTCTCAGAGTATTTTGTTACATAGATTGTGATGCAGCCAGACAGCTAGTTATGGTTCTGAAGTTCATTGCTCAGTAGACACAATCTCAATTGCTTACAAGTGGAAGACAACAAGACAGGAGACTTACTAAAACCAACGTACCCAGTTGCAGCAAAGAATCCGAGGGGCACCATAGATTCCCACGCATAAATTGTAATGCTGTCAAAAAAAAAGCTGATTAGTTCAAAACAAAGTTACATGGGAAAGGATTCATCGAAAACAAACTAAAAGGGCAAAGAACATACCAGATGGACAGAGCATCAAGTGCGACTTCAGCGTTGTTCATATTCCCAGAGACAATTATCAATACTCTGTAATAGAAATTCTCCAACCTAAAACATGACAAAACGGAACTGAGAATCACATTCTCCGATAACCATAAACAACACGCTTAAAATTTAGAATTAATCCTGAGAGTAAGACATACGAGAGCATGACCCCAGAAGCCACAGAAAGCTTGAAGAACTCCCACAGCCCAACAAAGGCTTGCTTGGAGAACCCTGTCCAAGACTGAGGACACCCACCACAAACAACATAGCAAAACAGTACCAAAACCGAAACCCACCACGAAAAATCAAGAGTCAAAGCAGTCCCAACAATGCCAACCCTTAGCCTGTACACAAAGAACCAACTAACAAACACATGGAGTGCAACAGCAGCACCAGAAACCCAAGCAATCACCGACATTTTCAGCTGGCATTGCAGGAACCTCACCAATGTAAACTGAAACCCAAAGCTCAAATGCATCGGAATCAACCATATCGCCACCGTACCGGCGAGCTCTGCCACGGCGGTCGACTGCCCGGTGAGCTTAAGTACAGGGGTTGCAAATAGGAAAAAGGGCAACAACAGGAGAGAACTCAAGAACAGCACAACCCAAGAACGCTGCATGTAGATACCCATCATATGATACTGCTTTGCCCCAAATGCTTGGCCACAGAGTGTTTCCAGAGCACTGGCCATACCAAGCTATGCAATTAATTACAAATTAACAAACAAACTTTGCCCAATGAAACAAACGAATTGGAAGCTTTTGATTGGTGGGTTTGGGTTTTTTTGTTTTTTACCAGGAAGCCGAAGGTGATGCGATGACGACGGTGGTGACGATGGAGATTGCGGCGAGGTCGAGATCGGCCAAGTGTCCGGCGAAGGCTTGGGTGATGATGGTGATGGAGAACATGGCCAGGCGGGTGAAGATGGAAGGACCCGCAATGTGCCATATCTTGTTCGATTCAGTCCAAGTTTTTTTCAGAAGATCGCCGGCGGTTGAAACTTGTGGTTCTGCTGCTACTGAGATTAACAGCGGCCGATTGCTGTCGTCCCTGAAATCCATGTCTGCGATTTAGCTTCTGTAGGCTGAGATAGAGCGTTCTTAGCCTTCAGTTTGATCCTTCTATCCTTTCTACTCCTTCCTCTTGTCATTGACTAAAATATTGCAGCTAGGATGGTAGCTCAAGTGGTACAGCGTTGGTCTCGGATTCAAATTCGGTTGACGATAAAATAATTTTTCAAATAAAAAAAATTGACTAAAATATTGGGATATTGGGCCTTTAACGGGCTAGTAATTTTTTTTTTAACTGAAACTTAAGTTTTCATGAAAGAGCTAACAGCTCAAAACCAAAGAGGTACAAGACATCACAAAACCTCAACCCAAAGGCACAGACAAAGAATTCCTAGCAAACTCATTAGCTAAAGAATTCAACTGTCTATAAATATAAGAAAATGAACAAGAAGAAAATTCTTGCTTCATCTGAACACAATCTTCCATAAGAGTGTCAAGCTTGTAAGGCCAATAATTAGAAGAAGAGTTCAAATGCTTGACAGCCACTTCACAATCAGAAAAAATAGAGATGTCACTCCAACTTTGGCTTTGACACCAAGTGAGAGCCTCTCTGATAGCCCAAGTTTCTAAAATTAATGGATCAATCACTCCTTTAATGGATTTTTGCAGCTTGCCCAACATGTTACCATTAGGATCCAAACAAATCGCAGTTATCCCACGTCTATTGGCTTTAAAATCAGTCGAAGCATCTGTGAAGATATTTAAATTAGAAGAAAAAGCAGGAGCTTGAAGATTACCATTTCCAGCATCACTCCTTGGGTTATGCACAACAACATTAATTGCAAGAATTCAAAGAAAAATGCAAGTGATTTATTAACCACTTGAACAGGCTGCCATTTAATCTTGTTGAAGGACCAATCATTTCTCGCTTTCCATCCCCCAGCACAAACTCAGAACCAACCCCAGATAATGCTTAGAATCAGAAGTGGTGGAAGCAATAGAGCTTAAACTTTCAATCCAAGATGAAATGCTGCTCACATTGAGAACATTATCTGCAAGTCTGAGAGGGGAGAGCTTCCAAATTAGCTTTGCAAAACTGCATCTACAAAAAAGATGTACTTCATCTTCAACTTCATCCCCACACAGGTTACGTATATCATTGAAAATAACTCATTTTTTCCTTAATGCAACATTCACAGGCAGGGCTCCATTCAAAACTTTCCAAAAGAAGAACTTAATATTTGGCTGAATAGAAATTTTCCAAAGCTTCTTCCAAAAATGAGAGAAGCTGCTAGATGCTTGCTGCTGGACAGATCCGAAACTAATAAGCTTGTAAGCTGATTCAACTTTAAAATCACCATTATTTGAGAAAGCCCAAATCCTTTTATCAAAACAAGAGTTGCTCCCAACAGGAATTGATAGAATAGCATTGGCTTCTTCCAATGAGAACAAACTTGAAACCAAATTAGCTTTCCATCTCCTCAAATCACGGTCAATCAAATCACTAACTTTAGAAATATGACAATTTGGAGGCTTTGGGGAGGTGATCAAGAAATTGCTACCAAGAGGGATCCAAGGATCGCCCCAAATATTAACTAACCTCCCATTACCAATCTTCCATTTTAAACCTTTCCTAACAATTTCCTTGCATGCACTTAAGCTCCTCCATACCCAAGAGCAGCCTGACGGAGTTTTTGCTTGCCAAATAGTGCAATGAGGGAAGTATTTCCCTTTGAAAACCATCCTGAAAAGAAATTTTTCATCAATTGTTAGCCTCCACGTGTGCTTTGCAATGAGACCTAACTTACAATTATGCATATTTTTAAAGTCTAGCCCTTCTTCACTTTTGTTCTTACAGAGAGAATCCCAGCACTTCTAGTGTATTTTCTTTTGATCCATTGTCTTAGCTCCCCACCAAAACTTTGCAATAGTCTCAGAAAATTCTTTACAAGTCTGCTTTGGGATCAAGAAGCAAGAAAGGGTGTAAGTGGGGAGAGCTGATAGTACTGATTTAATAAGCACCTCCTTACCTACAGGGGAGAGGAAACCATTCTCCCAAGACGAGAGTTTAAGCTCGAACTTCTCTTTCAAAAACTTCAACACATTTGTTTTTGATCTCCCAATCAGAGCAGGCAGCCCCAAATAATTGCTATCTTTGAAGTCTTTATTAATCTTCAAATAGTATTGGATGAAACCTTTGAGAAGACAACTGGTATTAGGGCTAAAAAACAGCTGAGACTTCTCTCTATTCACCACTTGCCCTGAAGCTCTCTCATACATGTTGAGAATTGCGTTCACTGCACAACAATTAGTCATAGTGGCTCTACAAAATAAAATGGAGTCGTCAGCAAATAATAAGTGGCTGATAGGAGGACTAAATTTTGAAATTTTTAAGCCACTAAGCCATTTATTTTTTCTGGAAATGGAAGAGAAGAGATGACAGGCCCTCTGCACAAATTACAAAAAGCAGAGGAGAGAGGGGAACACCTTACCTTATGCCCCTTGTGGGAGTAATGTAGTCACTAGCATATCCATTTATGATCAATCTGTAGCTTGCGGTAGTGACACAAAGTCATAATCTATCTAACCCATTTTCTGCAAAATCCTAGCTTTAACATTATGTGCTCCAAATAAGGCCACCTCACCATGTCGAATGCTTTTAACATATCAAGCTTGACAGCCATTACTCCTTTATTGCCATATCTCCTGGAATTGAATTAGGGAATAAGTTAAGTTCCCCTTTCACATTAGGAGGTTAGATGGCATACAGTAATTTCGCCCAAGCGTAGAATACAAAGTGCATTTGAGGGAAAAGCATACAGCCAAACTCCCCTTCATTGACTCGGCAACTAGTCTCTTCACCATTTCTAATCGAAACGATTAAGAGCATCCACAGCAGACCATTCGAATGAAAGTTATTACCTTATAGGTAATCAATACCCTGAGGCCTCGTTTGGGTTCCGGATAAATATTGGGAATAAGATAACTTATGCCCTCCTCGTTTTTATCCGGCGTTTAGGTGCCGACATAAGGGAGGGAATAAGTTATCCACCCTTATGCTGATGGCAAAAAATAGGTATGAAAAACACCAAAATGGGGTGGTACAAGTCGGGATAAGCTTTTGTTGGATAATTAGGTGCAATGGTGTTGACGGAATTACCCCCTCCCCTCCCGAAACCATACATTGCCAGGCTCTCATCTCTTCCTAATCATTGTGATTACCAGACCGACACATAGAGAGAGAGAGCAGCGAAGACGTTTGGCGAGGTTGATGACGGTGGATGAGGTTGGCGACGACGGAATCTCCGGTGGCTTCGGCGACGAGCAAGGTAAGCCCGTACTATGAACTTCGCCGTTACTTTGAAATGTGAATCTTTGATACTTGCTTTGTTTGAAATGTTTAATTGATAACACCGGTGTTACTTCACCCTAATCAATCGGGCTCTCTTCTCGTCACCTGTTTCGATTTGTGCATTGGGATTCACCCCAAACTAAAAGTGGAACCGAATTATGGGTTTTATTTGTGGGTTTGGTTCACGAGTGTTGCTGTTTTGAAATTGGAATTGGTTCAATTACTCTGTTATATGTGTTGCCGATTTGAACTGAGATTAAAAATGGTTCAATTCAGGTTGTTACATGTATTGATGAATTGAATTGGAACTGGTTCAATTTTGTCTGTTATATTTTTTTGATGAACTGAAATTTGAACGGCTTCAATTCACTCTGTTACTTGTGTTGCTGCACTGAAATTCGAACTACTTCAATTGAGGCTATTACTTGTCGAATTGCGGGAGTGATGATAACTTTATATAATATGCAATTTGAGGTTGTTACATGTGTTTATGAAAAGAAAATTGAAATGCTTCAATCCAGGTTGTTACATGTGTTTTCTATTGAGAGGCAGTGATGATAGCTTTTTATATTATGAAATTTCATGCTACTGTACTTGTCTATCGGCGGGCAACATGGATGGAGCCTCATCTCTCCCTGGTCGCATCCATGGCATGTTCAATCATAGTTTGGTTGCATTTACATATTTAAGCCTCCTTGTTAGAACTGCATTGTCCCGGTTCCAATTTTAGTTCATCATCACATGTTACAGCATGAATTGAAGCAGTAACACATTTTCAGAGGTAGTTATGATGGCTTTCTATATTTGCAATTTCAAGCTACTGTGTGGTTGCATTCACAGATCTGAGCATCCTCCCCAAAAAAACAATATATATAAACTTGTACTTGTTATAACTAATGTTATATGGTACTTAACTAGATAGAACTAAACTTGTTGGAATGAATACTTTGTTGAGATGTTTGATCATTCCTATATATGGAGGATGGGCAGTTTTTGGACTCATTTGGATTTGAAACCCACGAGAGAGTGATAAGGGGAATGGGAAGGCTCCATCCAAGGAAGGCAGGTCTAGGAAAGGTGATAAGGGTAAGCGTAAGGCTGCACCCAATGCTGAAGGGGGTTGAGAAGAGACTGGACGCCGAGGGAGGACGAGTGGTTGCTATATTGCTTGCTGGATATGAAACAAATCAGCAACTGCTACACCAAAGGTGATTAGAAAGTTGGTTACATGATTGAGGTTGAAAAGAGGATGATTAGAGCATTTCCTGGCACGGACAAACGTGCAACCCCCACAGAGTCGACGCTAAAGGTGATTAGGTCCAACCATGGAACTGGACTGACGTTGCTTCGGATGAGTGGGTTCACTTGGAATGATGAGGACAAGATGATCGTCATCCCGAAAAAGCAGATCGACGACCTCTGTGCAGTATAATCAGTTGAAGTTTGAGGAATCATTTGAAGTTTCAGAGCTCAACTTCAAATCATTCCTCAAACTCAATTTGACGAATGAAGTAAAGTTTGAGGAATCATTTTAAGTTTGAGGAATCAGCAGCTGAAACTTCACATGATTCGTCAAACCCTAAATTAACAAAGTAGATGAAGTTTGAAACTTCAAGTGAATAGGTGAAACTGCATCTGATTCGTCAAACATCAGTTAATTCGTCACTTGAAGTTTGAAACTTCACTTGATTCGTCAAACCCCAAACCCTAAAGTTGATGAATCATATGTTATTTACAAAATTTGATAACGAACCAGGTTATATATGCATATATCTTTGATGAATCAAATTAATAAACCATAATCCCTATACTTACACCCTTGTAACTGATTTTTTCTAATTTTCAATCATCTTTTTGCAGAAATGGTGAAGAGATGGTCAGTCCTTGTCGTGTGGAATGGTTCGTGAGCGATTTTTGAGGGAAAACACGAGTATTTTGGGGAAGACATGAAGGTTGTTGGATTTTCTCTATACAAAGGCTGTCATTTAGAAAGCTTGAAAGAAGAAATATGTTCTCGAATGGTGGATGAACGTGACAGGAACAAGAAGATACTCTTTGTACATGTAGAACACGACGATATGTTTCTCCGAACTCTGCTTGAGTGTGATTTACATGTCACTGCTTTTTTTTAACATATTTGATTCCAATGAAAGGGTAAAGTTGTTTGTAAAATTGGGAGAAACATGGCCACATGGGAAGATGGTAACATATCAGGCATGGCTGAGGTTCCGGAAGAGAATTGAATTTGTAAAGTTGATGTGCGTGAAGATAGTCCAATTGAGTAGTTTTCATCAGGATCAAGTGAGACTTTCAATTGATATTTTTGCTTTATTGTTAAGGATAAGGGTAATAATTTATTTTTGAAAAAATAAATGTGATTCATGAGTGGCAGCCAGGGTGGTAGCTCAAATGGTGGAGTGTTGGAAGTCCCTACATGAGGTCCCCGGGTTCAAACCCGTTTGACAATAAAACAAGAACTTTTGACAGAAAACACCCTCGCAGTTTCGTCTCACTGACACTTAGCTACATGCAGTATTGGTTTTACCACTTATCGTCTCTGTTGTTTGTAAAATTGCGACACTTAGGTTTAAATATACTAACACCGTCAACTCACGTTAGATAAATATGAAGAAGAAGAAAAGATATATAAATAAATTAGAACAGAGAAAAACGAAAAAGAAAAAAAAAAAGAGAAAAGACCACACTATCCATTTTGATGTATTAAGATACTAAAATTCCACTCACTTATCTAACTGAAGTTAACGATGTTAGTCCATTTTGACCGAAGTGTCGCACTGGAGAGACGATAAATGGTAAAAACAATATTGTGATATAGAAAATGAAAGACTGAAAATGAAGAAGGTAAATGAATTTGTGTATAGAAGAGATAATGAATCTCATCGATTAGTTGCGTTAGAAAATGAAACGGTGGATGCTAAATACAAAAAATGAAGAGGTGAAACAGATGAATACAGACAATACAATACAGCTGTCTTGAAGAGTCTAGAAGAGGCGCTGAGGAGAAACCCTAAAGCCAATGGGCTGAAAGAGGATTTTGGGCTTGAGCTATAATCTTGGGCTTGAGCTTCAACAGAAACCCTAAAGCCAATGGGCTGGAAAATCTTTTGGGCTAGTCCAGCTGCTTTAATAGTCTCCCTTAAACTCATGGTGGTTGAGCTTGCACCATGAGTTTAGTTTTGATGGTATCGAATTGTGTTGGATAGAGGGTATTGGTAAGAATGTCACTAGTCTGCTCTTTCCCTGAAACAAAAGAAATTGTTAGTTCACGTAGTAAAGCTTTTTCTCGGACATAATGATATTCAAACTCGATATGTTTAGTACGAGCATGAAATAGAGGATTAGTCGTTAAAGAAAGAGAATAATGGTTATCAGACTAGAGAGTAGGAGGTTCATGTAAACGAAATCTAATATCCTTAAATAAAGTTCTGAACCAAGCAATATCTGCAGCTCCAGTGGCTAGGGCCCGATACTCAGCCTCAGTTGAGGAACGGGCCACAGTGGGATGTTTCTTGGAGGACAGTGAATAGGGTTGGGCCCAAGAAACACCACTAACCCAGTAGTGCTGCGACGATCAGATGGGTTACCAACCCAATCTGCGTCGGTAAAAACATTAATAGGAAGATGCCCTTTCTAATAGAAGATTCTATGGCGTTTGGTGCCTTGTAGGTATCTGAGAATTCGTTTAGCTCCAGAAATATGAACATCAATCGGAGCATGCATGAACTGACAAAGATGGTTGGCAGCGAACACAATGTACGGACGACGGAATGTAAGATATTGAAGAGCACCAATTAAATGTCTATAAACTGTAGGTTCATGCAAGGGAGAACCATCAAGTATATGATATTTGATTCCAGAAGCCAAAGGGGTTGGACAAGGCTTTCATCTAGACATGTTGTAACGTAGTAAAAGATCTGAAATATATTTCTCTTGGTGAATCAAAAGGCATGAGGAAGTTTTGCAAACTTATAAACCCTGAAAATAATTGAGAGAGCCTAAATCTGAAATTTCAAACTCATGGCTAAGTTGAAAAATAAGTTGATCAATATATGGTAAGTCATTGCCAGAAATGATAATGCCATTGATATACAGGAGGAGTAAAGTAATTTGTTGTAACAATGTCGAATAAAAAGTGAGTTGTCAGCATCTGAAGCTGTAAAGCCCAGGGAGTGAATATAAATTGTAAATCGTTCAAACCAGGTGCGATGGGCTTGTTTAAGCCCATAGATTGACTTGTTCAATCTGCAAACATGGTGAGGAAATTTGGGGTGTACAAAAACTTGAGGTTGTTTCATGTAGACTGTTTCTCGTAAAAAAATATGTAAAAAGGCATTTTTGACATCTAATTGGCAAAGAGGCCAATCAGATGCAGCAGCTACGGCTAAAATAGTGTAAAATGTTGTGTGTTTTACTACTGGATTGGATGTTTCCTCATAATCTAAGCTAGTTTTGATGAAAACCTTTAGCAACCAAGCGAGTGTTGTGTCTAAAATAGTGCCATCAGTGTTAAACTTAGTTTTGTACACCCATTTGTTACCTATTATGTTTGCAGATGGAGGTGGACTAACTAGAGTCCAGGTGTTTTGCTTTGTGAGACTGTTGAACTCTTCAGTTATGGCAGATTTCCACTGAGAGTATTTAACAGCCTCTGTAAATGAGGTAGGGTCAGAAGAACTAACAATAACAGTATGAAAACCAGAAGAGGGAGAATAATCGTTGCTGCTTTGAGCATTGTACACAAGTTTCTTCTTACTAATACCAGATTTGCTGCGAGTCTGCATATGGTGAGTGACTTGTTTGGAAGGAAGACCTGGTTGCTGACTGGATTGACTCATCATTGAGTGATCAGGTGTTGGTTCCCTGCCTCAGCTGGGTGATTGTAGAGCATCAGTAGATGGAACTGGAGATGCAACATGCTGGCCAGCTGGTTGCACCAAGCCAACATCACCCTCATAATGTGAAGCTGATGCAGGGACTATGTGAGGGGCAATATGAGTGTCAGCAAATCCAGGTAGTGTTGTCGGAGGGACAAGGTGGTGGGGGAGGGGGGGAAAGTATCAATAGTGCCTGAAACAGAAACATAATCAGTGTTAGAATGAGAAGAAAAAAACAAGTAGTAACATTAATAGGAGAAGAAGAGTTTGAACCAGAACCTGCATAAGGAAAAGTTAGTTCATCAAATACAACATCACAACTAATGTAAAATTTTTGAGTGTCCCTATCAAAGAAGAGATACCCCTTATTAGGATTCAATTTAGAGTTTATGTAAGGTCTAAGGCGTGGATAGCAAGCACAACCAAAGACATTAAGAAAATTATAATCAGGTTTTGTATGAAACAATATCTCAAATGGTGATTTGTGTGCAGTGGTGATACTAGGCATGCAATTTATAAGAAAATTAGTTGTTGCAATAGCATGATACCAGAAAATTTTAGGCAAATAAGCATTGTGAAGTACAGTTACAGCAGTATCCACTATATGCCTATGCTTACGTTCATAAATTCCATTATGCTGAGGTGTATGAGGACAATATTTTTGATGAATTATGCCATTATCACTTAAAAATTGTTGAAATACAAAGGATGTATATTCACCTCCTCCATCAGACCTTAACACACTTATAGAATTTTTAAGTAATTTTTCAATAAAAAAACTTAAATTTAGGAAACATAGATGCAACTTCAGATTTGCAGTGCATAGGAAATAACCAAGTGAAACGAGAATATTCATCTATAAATACACATAGTAACGATAACCATTAAAGGATTTAAGAGAATCAGGACCCCAAACATCAGAGTGTAGGAGGTGTAAAGGAGCAGTAACACTTCTTGTAGAAGAACTATAAGGCAATCTGGTCATTTTGCCAGCAAGACATGATTTGCATAAGTAAATATCATCAGTCAAAGCAGAGCATTTAACACATTTTTTAAAACAGAAGAGGTGGGGTGACCCAAACGATTATGCCAAATTGTAGACTGAACTCTTTGACCAAGGTAAGCTTGAGAGCCAGAAGACTTGATAGAAGACACAAAAGAGATGGGAGAGACTCCGTTTTCACTCAAACCCCGATATATAATTTTTCCCGTTGCCTTGTCCTGAAGACAGAAGGATTGGGAATCAAAAATAACATTAAAATTTTGTTCAGAACATAATTTATGTACAGATAGCAAATTTGCAGATAAAGAGGGGACATGTAACGTTTCAAATAAAGTAAAAGAAGAAGAGGGAGTCTTGAGATAGGCAGTACCAGTGTTGTGTATGGGTAGACAAGAGCCATTACGAACTTGAACCTGATCTTGGCCATTGTAAGGCTCTGAGAGAGAGAGAGATTCTTCAATTCTGAGACCATATGATTCGAAGAACCATTGTCTGTTAACCAAAAATTTGGAGCAGGAGCAGAAGTCTTAGGATGTGCCACCTTGGAAGATAACTGTTGAGGAGGCATTCGACCCTGATATGCATAGTCAATGCGGTGCCAACACCCCAGGGCCGAGTGGTAGTTGTTACTGCAAATTTGACAAGTGATTGGGGAACCATCACTGTTCTTAGAGAATGAAGCAGGATTGTTGGGACTGGAGGTCCCGGTAGAAGATGAACCATTATAAAAATTAGGGTTTCCTTGTGACCGTCCACTTCTCTGAAAGTTAGGGTTTCGGCCTCCACGACGAGTAGAACTGAATCGACTACCAGAATGGTCAAATAGACCACCCCTCAAACCAGATCGACCACTACGAGAACCAGGAGAGTAATTAGAAAAACAACCACCACCCCCACGCCCACGAGGGAGAAGTGGTGTAGAAAGTTGTAGGAGTGGCGTCAGAAGAAACTTTTTAAGATTCCAACATATGTTCTCAGATCTTAACAAAACATGTAAATCTTGAAACGAGAGAGGTTTAGAATGAGTCCATAAAGAAGGTCGAAAAGAATTGAACTCAGCTGGTAACCGTTTTAAGTGTAAAGAAGCATGTCTTCATCATCCGTAAGAACACTAGAAACAGATAAATGATCTCGAAGAGATTTGAGATTTTGCATGTAAAGATCGACACTATCAAAACGCTTTTTGATGGTTTGTAAATCATTTTTGAATTGTAGTAAATTGGATTTAGAGAGAGAGAGAGGCATAGCAGTTTTCGAGTAAAGCCCAAGCAGATCTAGAATCAGAAATACCAATAAGGTGAACCAAAGACTCCTGGGAGAGGGTTGCGTTGATGAGAGTAAGGATCGCTTGATCCTGCATGTGCCAAGCGGTGTAAAGAGGATCGAGCGTCGCTGAAACAGGACCGTCGGGAGCGGTGGTGTACTGTGGTGGACATGGATGAGGGCCATCCACAAACCCTAACAAAGACCGTATACGAAGAATCGATGTGACTTGATCCTTCCATAATGCATAGATGGACGAATCGAGTTTATAGGGAGTAAGTTATGAATATTGTAGAGAATCGCTAGCGAATTTGGCGCCGCCGGCGATGTGGTGGTGGTGGTGGAGAGCATTTCTCACAGCTCTGATACCATGATAGAGAAAATGAAAGACTGAAAATGAAGAAGGTAAATGAGTTTGTGTATAGAAGAGATGATGAATCGCATTGATTAATTACGTTGGAGAGCAAAACGGTAGATGCTAAATATAGAGAATGAAGAGGTGCAACGGATGAATACAAACGGTACAATACAGCTGTCTCGAAGAGTTTAGAAGAGGCGTTGAGGAGAAACCCTAAAGCCAATGGGCTGAAAGAGGATTTTGGGCTTGAGCTTCAACAGACTTGATCTATGTTGGGCTGACAGATCTTTTGGGCTAGTCTAGTTGCTTTAATATATTGCATGTAGCTAAGTGTCAGCAAAGCGAAACTACGAAGGGACTTCTTAAAATTTAATGCATGAGTGTGCCACCTGCCCCATGTTGAATATTACTACATTGGTTCATTTTTCTTTTATTTCTTTTAATTGTTCATTTTAAGTTAAGCAAACTTACGTTATCTAAATGTCCAAGTTGACATTTTTGCTATATTTGATAATAACCTGGACTGCAATTATCTTTAATCTATTTTTTTTTAGGATTTAAAATTAAGATTCCAACCAAGACCTCATGTAGGAGCTCCAAACATTTTACCATTGAGATAGCACCAATTTGTTGTCTTTAACCTATTTAAATGCATAGGATAGGCCCCCGTCAACACTCGTACACATTTTTACACTAATTAAATTATCAAACAATTACTCTCAAGCAAATGAGCTTAGTGGTAGAATCTTCAAAGACTCCCCTGCATGATGTTTCTGATTGGAACACGGCTAGACGTAAGATTTGATGTAATTTCTAAGAAATACAATTACTTCTAAACAAGTTATCAAACAATTATAATATCACCTCAGTCGTCATCATATGTTGTCATTTTGTTGATATCAGTCGTCCGACCACCTCGGTGAAGGAGAAAGCTGATGTTGTGAATTCGTAATCATGATGACAACCTTAAAGTGGACTGATGAATTGCTTCCATGGCGTCAAAGAAGATCCATACAATGTGGAGAACAACATAATTGTGAAGTCGATGTGCCTGTTTATTCCAAAACCAATGGACCAAATTGATTTGTCTCTAGTTACCACTCCGTTCCACCTGAAATTCACAATTTGGATTTTTTTATTTGTAATTGGGTCACTTTGACCCGGTGATTTAGATCGCAAAACGATGTAATTTTTTAATAATATTTTTATGATCTCGTAGAACAAGAGTTATTCTTTTTTTTTTTTGACAAGAAACAAGAGTTACTCTACAACAGTGAGAAAAAATTATCTAAAAATTATGAAATTGTACTATTCAAATCACCGGATCAAAGTAAACCAGTAAATAATGGTAAAAGTTCAAATGGTACAAAAAAAAAAAAAAAAAGTTGAGACGGAGTGGTATATTTCTATGAGGACTCGATAAGCTTGATGTAGACTTGTTGAAATAGCCAGTCTGAGTTTGGACTCATTCTCATCCATGAAATACGGTGTAGTAGGTGACGAATGTATGGTCTATGACGAGCAAAGTCGCGTTACTGCAAATCAGTGTTATCTCATACTTGGTCCGTTTCTTCTTCTTCTTCTTTTTTTTTTTTTTTTTTTTTTCAGGTTTTGATTTTTTCATCCGTAGGCATATCACTTTGACCCGGTGATTTAGATATCAAAACGATGCAACTTTTCGGTAATTTTTCATGGTGGTGTAGAGTATAGTTTACTGTAAACACCATGAAAATTTACCAAAACATTATATCTTATTGCTAATCAAATAATCGGATCAAAGCGACCTCATGAATAGTGGTAAAACTCAAAACTGGAAGAAAGAGAAGAAACACAAGAAATATAAGGGTATGTTTGGTATGAGCTGAAAATCTCTCGTCGAGTTCATACAGTAATGGGAAATATAAAGTTGTTGAGGCTCTCAAAGTTGCTTGCTATGAGATAAAAACTGTATGATGTGAGAGAAGTTACATATTTGGAAGTTAAGCTAGTTTGAGAATGCTTCTAGTGTAAGTATTAGGGGTGAGCACGGTCCGGTTTGGGCGGGTATTGTCGAAATTTTTGCCCCGACCCAATAGGTACGGGTTGGAGAATGTTCAACCCAAACCCAATCAAGTGTTCTCGATACCCAAACCAAACTTAACTTATCGATTCGGACCGGTTCGGACCGGATTGAACGGGTTGTTAAATCTAGATAAGTTATTTGAAAAATGTATAAATTTAATTAAAAAAAATAAAGATGCATAAGCTTCGTTTTTGGAATTGAAAATTTTAACATAGTTTGTTAGAAAAGATGAGTTATTTGAGGAAAATCAACCAAAACTATTATTCGGGGATATAAATTTAGTTATCGGACAATGTTATCTAACTACAATATGTAATTTTTTCATGTAAAAATTTAATCGGACCGGACCGGTTCTAAACGGTTTTTCTAAATCTAAACCCATGATCAATCAAAATTAGTTGGGGTTTGCGATTTTATAATCGTACCCAATCAAGTAGCATGAACGGGTGTAAAATTCGGACCGGTTTGATGCGGACCGGTTTGGGGCGGCCGGTTTGGGTGAGTTTTGCTCACCCCTAGTAAGTATAACTGCTTCCTGACAGCAGAAGTTTACAATTTTTAGTGTGTTCTGTAAAATATATACTTTTGACTTTTCGGACAGTGTTTTTGCTGTCCTATTGCAACTTTGAGGAAGCAAGGGTGAGATGCTTATCGAGAACATGATTTGATTAAAATATCTACAACCGATAATTATCTCACAATTAAAAAAAATAAATTGTTATCTTTACGTAAATGACATATGTCATATATGTTTATCTTTACTCTATCAATGTTTCACCTCAGCTTTCACGTAATATTTACGAATAAACAATATTTTATCTAAAATTCACAACAACTTTCTCACACTGATTTTCACATAGTACATTCTATCCCCGCCACAACATTCCCAACTAGCCATAAATAGCCAACAAGCTACTACTATCTTATTGCTATTTAGCTTAATTACTGAATGCATACTCATAATTTGAGATAACTATCACATTGCATTCCCCAATTCCAAACTAGTTGATAATGTATTCCATTTGGAATAAAAACGTTTCATGTAAAATTGGTAAAAAAAAACATTCACTACTTAACGGAACAAGCCGTTACTTGTCTTTAATATCCTTTTGTTTTAGGATAAAATTGTTCATCTCTCTAATATATGAAAATTATAAGCAATGTAACAATCACCATCACCGCTGCCGTTGCCACCCAACCCGGAACCCGACCACATAACCCTGATCCCACCAAGTACAGCACCACCAGTGCCACCGCGAAAATTTATAGAGAATGGAGATTTTTGTCTCCAATGGTAAGCACCAAAATTCTTCTAAAACTTTAAATGTTGATTCCGACGTTTTAATTTCATTATGATGCTTCAAAGATAGTTTGTCAAATGGTTACAATTTCATAAAAAAAAAAATCTCATTCAACATAAATAGTTCTATAAAAAAGAGAGGACCAATGGAATTAAATAATTGAAAAAATAAACTTAACAACTAAAAGGATCATATGTGAGAAGAAATGATGAATATTTATCCAAAGAGCAACACACTTATGAAAAAGCATAAAAGCAAATGGTGGTGGTTGAGAAATAAAAGCTAGCTTTGACGAAACATTAAAATCAACTCGAGACTTAAAAACAAAATTTTGAAATTACAAATTAAGATTTATGTAATCTCTCACAATTTTCATGTAATGTCTTTACTTCTTTTTTTTAGCGGCAACTGAAATTGGATTTCCATTAAAGAACGGCTATCACAGCCCACAAAGTACAACAGCAGAGACATTACTCTGACTGCAGAGAACATCTAGCAAGAGCATGAGAGTTCAGCTCTCTTAGACAAGAAGAAAAATTTACAAAAAACTAAAGATTTTGAGATATCAATACAATCATCAATAAGAGCACCAATTTTAATCATGGAAGCTGAACTCAACCCATTCAAGCAGTTGATTACCAGCTCACAATCTGAGGCCAAGAAGAAGCTTGACAAACCAACAGATTTACACCATAATAGAGCTTCCCTTATTGCCAAAGCTTCCAGCACAATAGGATCAGAAACACCATGAATCTTTTTCTGAAAAAGAGCCACCATTGAGCCATCACCAATCAACATCACAACAGCAAAACCCCCACAATTTCTCTTGACATCCACTGCTGCATCAGTAAATATTTTGTGGCTGATACTATTATCCTCCCACCAGTTCAGTTCCAATCTCTACTGCTTTTGAGGAGGCTGCTGAGATAAATTGCAGTTCTCAAATTCAAAAAACACAGCAGAAGCTTCCTGAACAATATGCAAAGGCTGCCACTTGATGTTGTTGAACAACCAATCATTTCTTGCCTTCCACAAAAACCAACAAGTAGCTACAAAAGTACCCAGAAAAGTGCTACTGTCTGGAGAGGATAATGCATACACATTGATTAATTCCTACCATTCGATAACAGAGCCAATCTGATCTTCATTGCATCCCAATCTGAGTGGAGATAATTTCCAAACTAATTTAGCAAAGTGACAATTTCTAATCAAGTGTAGTTCATCTTCAATGCCCTCTCCACAAACACAACAAATGTTATCAATATTGTAAATTCTCTTAGACAATGCAGCTTGACAGGAAGAGCATCATTTAGGAGCTTCCAAAAGAAAAATTTGATCTTTGGTTGAACACATACACCCCAAAGCTTTCCCCAAAGAGAAGCCTTATTGCTAGAAGCTTGATGATCATGTTTCTTTCTGCTTTCAATCAGATTATAGGCAGATTTAACACTGAAACCTCCATCCCTTATAAAACCCTCGACTCTCTTATCAGGACATGACATTCCAGAAACAGGGATTGATAAAATGCAATTTGCATCATACTGATTAAAAAACTCTTTGACTAACACAGAGTTCCAAGATCTAAGATCATGGTCAATCAATTCACTAACTTTGACTAAATTGCAATTTGGAGGCTTTTGGGAAGATACCTTGAAATTTTCAGATCTGGGTAACCAAGCATCCTCCCAAATGTTGATTGAGGCACCATTTCCAACTCTCCATCTTGCTCCATCCTTAATGACATCTCTCCCTGCACATAAACTTCTCCAGACCCATGAGCAGCCCTTAGGGACACTTGCGTGCCAAAATGATTTGTTGTGAAAAAAATTGCCTTTAAAAAAGGACTTAAACAGGGAGGTCTCACCATTTATAATCCTCCAAGCTTGCTTAGCCAACAAAGCTAAGTTGAAGTTGTGAAGGTTCTTGAAACCGAGGCCACCAACTTGTTTGTTTGTGCACAAATTGTCCCAACTTTTCCAATGTATCTTTTTCTTACATTCTTGGCTGCCACCCCACCAAAAATTGGCCATCAACTTTGAGATATTATCACAACAATGTTTAGGAAAAAGAAGGCAAGACATAGCATACATAGGAAGTGCAGCAAGCACATGTTTCACCAAAATTTCTCTCGCATCAGGATTAAGGAAGCTTGTATTCCAAGAAGAGAGCTTTCCATGAATCTTATCTTGAATGAACTTCAGAGTGTTTGACTTTGACCTTCCAAGAAGAGAGGGAAGACCCAAATACTTGCTATCCTTGAAGTCTTTGTCAATACCCAAGTAGTATTGAATGAAATGCTTTAAGATACCACTTGTGTTAGGACTGAAATGAATTTGTGATTTGTCTCCTTTAACAGCTTGTCCTGAAGCCTCTTCATAGAAATTAAGAACTACATTTATTGCACTGCAATCAGTCATGGTGGCTCTGCAAAAAAGGATAGAGTCATATGCGAAAAGCAGATGACTAATACTAGGACAGTTTCTTGCAATTTTAAAACCACCTCTTGGACTCAAAATAATTGAGAAGGGAAGAAAGACCCTCAGCACATAAAACAAATAAGAGGGGAGACAAGGGATCACCTTGCCTAATGCCTCTGGATGGGGAGATAAAATCGCTGAGCTGGCCATTAACAACAATTCTGAACGAGGCTGTGCTAATACTAGACATTATCCATTTAATCCATTTAGCACAAAAACCCATCTTTTGCATCAATTTCTCCAAATAAGACCATTTAACTCTATCAAAGGCCTTGTGCATGTCCAACTTCAGAGGTATGAGACCTGAATGACCTGATCTCTTATTTTTGATGAAGTGGAGAATCTCATGGGCAATCATAATATTGTCATTAATGAGCCTTCCTTTAATAAATGCTGACTGATTCTGAGAGATTAGCTACTCCAACACAATGATAAGCCTGTTAGCAAGTGTCTTAGACAAAATTTTGTAAGCCACATGACATAAGCTGACAGGTCTAAAATCCCTGACATTAGAAGGATTTTTAACCTTTGGCAGAAGCACAATGTGGGCCAGGTTCAAACTTTTAAGCATGTGGCCTGAAGAAAAGAAGCTCTTGATAGCTCTACAAGTGTCAGACCCAATTATATGCCAGTAATGTTGAAAAAATTTGACTGTGAAACCATCATATCCTGGTGCTTTTTCAGGATGCATCTCAAAGCAAGCTTGCTTAATTTCTTCATCAGTCACTGCTCTAGTGAGGAATTCATTGACGCTTCTATTAACTTTTCTATTGATAGAAGCAAGGACTGCCTCCATATTCCCCAAGCTGTCATCAGTGAAAAGATCCGAAAAGAAGTCATAAAACTCATTCAGAATGTCTCCTTCATTACTGCTCCATGTCCCATCCTTTTTTGTAATGCCAACTATGTTATTTTGCCTCCTTCTTTGCTTGACTGAGTTGTGAAAAAAATTTGTATTCTTGTCTCCCGCCTTTAGCCAATTAATCCTTGATTTCTCCCTCCACATTATTTCCTCTTCTTTCATAATGATTCAAGCTCTAATTCATCTTTGTGCAACTCATTCAGATCAGCATGGATACCATCTTCTCTTAGTTGTGAGACTACCTCTGTCATTCTTCTGACGTTGGCAGTCAAGCCCCTATCATGAACTTTACTCCAACTTTTGAGCTCATGTCTACAAAGTTTAAGCTTTGTCTTAAGAATAAACATGGGGCTGCCACTTACATCCTGGTTCCAAACCCTTTTAATGAGGGATTCAACTTCGTTATAATGAACAATCCATCTTCCTTCAAACCTGAATATAAAGTGACTTTTAGCCAAAGAAGGACAAGTATCAAGTAACAGTAGACTATGATCAGATCCTGAAACTGTGATATGCGATAGTTTTTATTTACCCCAGGAGTTCAACCACCTAGCAGAGGCTAGAAACCTGTCAAGCCTTTCTTCCACACAGTGCCCATTATCTCTTCTATTCCACCAAGTAAATGGATATCCGGAAAAACCCAAATCAATAAGCTTTGAGCTAGCCATGAAGTTGTTGAGAGTCTAGCAAGAAGCCTCAGATCTTGGCAATGCACCCCTTTTCTCCGAGGGATTACATATATCATTAAAATCACCCCATACAATTACTTCAGGTGGACCATTGTTCAAGTAATTAATAAGAGACAATAGCTGCTGCTTTCTGAGCTCATCATCAGAATTGATGTAGACAAATACTATGTTCCAATCGGGCTTGTCATTTAAGCAAATCTTAACGTGAATGAAGTATGAGCAATACTTAATAAGATGGAGGTTAATTGAAGGAGACCACACTAACCCCAAACCACCTGAAAAACCCATAGGTTCAACCAAGAAACTGCATGATAGAGATCTGCAAACATACTTCTTTTTTATAAAAGAGGACTTTCGCTTGGTTTCACTGAAAAAATACCTCTGGAGAGTGAAGGTTCATCACCTTCTTGAACTGTTTAATTGTCAGGGATCTGCCAGCTCTCTGACAATTCCAAGCCGTAAGCTCCATTGGTCCCCTGGGGACCAATTAGGGCTGATTTCCTCCACCCAAATGTCTTCAATCGATTTATCATGAGCCTAAGCCTTATCCCTTTTCCCTTCCAATGGTTGCACTTTCGATTCTTCATCAACTTCCATCCAATCTTCATCCTTCCTTTTCTGTGAACTCTTGCAGAGTGATTGTGGCTGATCATGCCGCGAGAATTGATTTCTAGCCAATCTTTTCCATTTCTTCGTTCTCTTTCCATCACATGTAATCCCCTTACTGTTCTCCGACCTTAGGGTTTGCTCATCATCGACCCCTTTCTCTTTCAAAGCAGTAGAAGTGGAGATAATTGAAATGTTCTCATTTACTAAAATACCCTCCCCCATAATAGGTTTTGGGTTGGTGACAATTGGGCTAACAGAAGGTGGGCTACATAAAAATAACTGAGATTCCTGTTCGGCTTGGACAGGCCCATTCGGGTTTGTGGGAATGAGATCCTTAGTAACTGGAACCGGACTGCCACCTGTCGGATCATCCGAGTTTGAAACCTCACCCGGATCCGCCTCCACTAACCCAACCTCTTTAAAAAATTTGTCCAGTTTATTACAACCCGCCAAAAGCTCTGCTTTGAGAGCTGTTTCCAAGACAACTTCGTTTGCTGCGCTGGTAATTAGTTCTCCATCTGAACTGTCAGGGAGAAATTCGAGGAGACCTTCTGGCTTCCTTACCGTTTGAGATTCCTTCACCTTGCAACTTTCCGACAGAGTCCTCGCCGGAGATGGAGCCGGACGATAGACATTGGAGATGTGCTTCGCGATAGAAAACTCGTTGAGAACGCTACTCTCCAGCGCCTGAGAACTGCTCCCATCCCCTTCCTCTTGCTTCTCATTGTCTTGTAACCAAATCTCAGAGGGAAGCTTAGCCCTAAGCCATGAACCAAAACGGGATTAGGAATCCGCTGTTTTGTCCATGGAACACACTTTTGAGCCATGGTCAAGAATGCCACATATCTCGCAGAGCTTTGGAAGTTTTTCATAACGAAACTCTACTTTTTTTAGGCAGGGACCTTTGAGTTTCGGATTTGCTTCTTTTGGGACTGGTTTTGTGACATCAAGAATCACCTTAAGCCTGGCAATCCTTCACTCGTTTGTTGCTTTTGCTGGAGCTCTCACCTCAATTAAATCTCCAAATTTGCTCCCAATCTTCCTAAACACCTTATCAGTGAAGCATAGACCAGGCAATCTCCATACCTGAACCCAAAATGGAGAAAGATCGAAAGAAGATTCACAGATCCCTTTTGAAGAATCCCATTTCTGAAGCACCATCAAATTATTTTTGAAAAACCATGGTCTTCCTTTAAGGATTCTTTCCATATCTTCTGGATTCTTGAATAGAAAATGGAAGAAATTTCCTTTTATATGCTCCACCTTCATACCTTCCGGCTTGCCCCATACTGACCACATCGTTTTCTTGAGCTCTACTAGATTCTGTGATTTGGAAGAGAGGACTTTTCCAACCAAACTGCAAGTATACTCATCAAGTCTCTCTTCCACCTTGTCGTCACTAAGTTCTATGTCCAGGTCATCTTCTGAATGGATCTCTACTTGCTGAATGCCTTCGATCAAACCTTTCTCCACATCCTCATTCATGACTGAAGACGAAAGAGATGAAAACTACGTTGAAGACCAAGAACAGAAACCCTAGCCGAAACCAGGGACACAAGCTTGTAAGAACAAGACACTCGCTCTCTCTCTCTCTAGACTCTAGAGAGAAAACTTGCATTGTCTAGTGATTGTATTTAAAACTTGTATATGTCTTTACTTCTTTGATTTGTATATGACTTTCTCATAAATTATATTTGTATGTGTTCCTTTAATTTTTACAATTAGGACGAGTTATATTTCAAATTTTAACTTTAATTTAATTTACAAATTACATAGAATAATAGTTATATATTACCCTTTTTATTTGCAATAATTGACTCCACCACTGACAACAATGTGTACTTGATACAATAGTTAAAATAACATGGCATGTATCACTCCGTCCCACCTCAAATGTATCATTTGGACTTTTTTCACCCGTAATTGGGTCACTTTGAACCGGTAATTTGAATAGCAAAACGATACAATTTTTCGATAATTTTTTACGGTCTTCGAACATAAGAGTTATTTTACAACAGTATGAAAAATTATCTAAACATTGCACAATTTTATTATCCAAATCATCGGGTCAAAGTGACCAAATGAATAGTAGTATAAGTCCAAATGGTGCAAAAGAAGTGAGGCGAAATATTAGAGAACTTGAGGCAGATTCACAAAGTGACCAAGTGAATAGTCGTATAACCCCCACGTATCTGACCAACTCAACAGATCCAATGATGCACTTGTGTTTATAAAGACTAACCGTCTTAGCTAGATTAATCTATTAAATATAGCTTGTGTGTATATAAAAGCTAACCGTTTTAGCTAGATTAATCTAATAACCATATTTATGGTGAGCATTAATAGCAAACATAGTCCAATAAGAACGTTGACTAGTACTAGTACTAAGTATCTTTTGATCAAACGAAGCATGGATAGTACTAGAGTCGACCCCAAAACCACCACCAATCACCACAAGATGACTCCCCTCCTCCTCCTCAACCTCTTCCTCCTCGCCGTCGGCAACTGCGGCGGCCCACTCATCATGCGCCTCTACTTCCTCCACGGCGGCAGCCGCGTCTGGCTCTCCGCCTTCCTCGAAACCGCCGGCTGGCCCATCATTTTCATCCCCCTCCTCTTCACCTACCTCCATCGCCGCCGCCGCCTTCCCACCAAGCTCATCCTCATGGACCCCCCTCTCTTCCTCGCCGCCGCCTTCATCGGCGTCCTCACCGGAGCCGACGACTACCTCTACGCCTACGGCGTCGCCCGCCTCCCAGTCTCCACCTCCGCCCTCATCATCGCCTCCCAATTGGGGTTCACCGCTCTTTTCGCCTTCCTCCTCGTGAAGCAGAAGTTCACGTCGTACTCTATTAACGCCGTCGTCTTGCTGACTGTGGGTGCCGGTGTTCTTGCTCTTCACACGAGCAGTGATCGGCCCAAAGGGGAGTCGAACAGGGACTACTTTTTGGGGTTCTTGATGACGCTGGCGGCGTCGGCGCTGTACGGATTTCTTTTGCCGTTGGTGGAGCTGACTTACCGGAAGTCCAAGCAGGCGGTTAATTATACGTTGGTGATGGAGATTCAGTTGGTGATGTGTTTTTTTGCAACTCTGTTTTGCTCTGTTGGGATGATCATCAACAATGACTTCCAAGTGAGTTCACTCTCTCTGTATTTTATACCATTATTTTCTGTAGGTACGAGTATTATTTATAAAATAAATAATTTTTTTAGAAGATTTTTGAACGTAAAATAATTAAATATCACATGCTCTCTCTTGATCTCAATATTTTTGTTTCTCATTTAACTTTTTAACTCGTATCTGGGTCACTTTGACCGATCTTGATCCCAGTATTTTTGTTTCTCATTTAACTTTTTAACTCGTATCTGGGTCACTTTGACCGAGTGATTTGAATAGCAAAACGATGTGATTTTTTGATAATTTTTTTACCGTGTTATAGAGCAACTTTTACTCTACAACAACATGAAAAATTACTAAAAAAATACATCGTTTTGCTACCTAAATCACCGGTCAAAATGACCCAGTAAATAGTAATAAAAATCAAACCGGTGTAATAGAGAAGAAAATGAAGTAGTAGCTGGTAACGTTGGATTCTATACAACATAATTTACTACTACCTCCGTTTCTTCTCTATAGCACCGGTTTGACTTTTTGACCCGTATCTGGGTCACTTTGACCGGGTGATTTGGATAGCAAAACGATGAGATTTTGTAATAATTTTTTCACCGTGTTATAGAGAAACTTTTATTCTACAACACCATGAAAAAGTTATCAAAAAATTACATCATTTTGCTATCCAAATCACCGGGTCAAAGTGACTCAGTGAATAGTGGTAAAAGTCAAAACGGTGTGATAGAGAAGAAACAGAGGTAGTAATAGTTATCAAAAATCTATATTATCCAAACATCCAAATTTATTGAAACTTATAAGCCAAACCTTTACACCTAGCCTTACTCATCGAAACACCCCTATTATGAGATACCAGTCTGTCCCGTCTCTTTGTTCCCATTTGATTTTTTTACTCGTATCTGGGTCACTTTGACCGGGTGATTTGGATAGCAAAATAATACGATTTTTTGATAATTTTTCACCATATTATAGAGCAACTTTTACTCTACAACACCATGAAAAAATTATCGAAAAATTAAGTCGATTTGCTATTCAAATCACGGGGTCAAAGTGACCCAGTGAATAGTGACAAAAATAAAATTGAGAACAAAGAGACGGGACAGACTGGTAGTAGCATATTATTATAAATATAAATTCTGCATAATTTTTGACATGGCAACTCACTATATCAGAAAAAGAAAATAGTTGACACAGGAAGTGTTAGCTTATACTATATGGCTGTTTCTGATAGATTGTCTGAATCGGGAAATGTCCTTATAACTGTTTTCAATTTTTTGTCAATATCAAAGATCATGTAGATTGATGTATATGAATTACAAAAATGATCTGATGACTCTTATTTAGGTATATCTGTGATATTAACCATAATCTTGCACGTAATTCAAGCGTCTTGAATTCAGTGAAGCAAGTTGAAGATTTCGTATTCATTATAAGGGTTTTACGGTACTCGTCATAGTATCATTGTTTATTCTTAAGTCTAGGAGAATTCCTGTTCTAGGAACTAAATCGGCAAAACAACAAAGAGAAGTAGTAACAAGGAGTAGCTAGGCCTCCCTACAAAAGCCCACACACGACCAAAAGACATAGGGGCGTGCGCCACGTGTGTTGGACGGCTAGGTCAGCCTCCTCACCTCTTTGGACTTTCTCACTTGTCAGTTTTGGAAGTCTAGTCAGTCAAAAGTATCTCTTTCTAGATTTCCTAAGATCTTGACATCATTATCTACCAAAAATTGAGTTTAATTATGATTGAAATACTTGTGTTGATAATAATATATTCTTGGGATTTATGTATTATTTTATTAAAAAATATTTTCCTATTAAAATACTATTACGTACATATTTAGTTTTCCAATTAAATCAGATGTGAAATAATAAATTAAATAGTGTATAGTACTGTGTTTTTAATGAGAAATATAACTTTTCTAATATTACTATATATGATTTATTTTGATTGAAAATATTTATTAATTAGAATGTATTTTTTCTTAATTTATAAAGATGAGTTTTTGACAAATTGGTATCAAATCTTTCATTATAGTTTTATTGATTATTTAATCACATCTTTATGAAAAAACTTTAATTAAGAAATTTGATATTAGTGATGAATTTTGTACTTTCAGAATATGATCTTTCATTAAAATATTAACTTTTTTATTTTATGATAATCATTCTTTAAGAAGAGACTAAGTTCGATTTAGACTCCAAAGATCTTGATTCAATGGAGATTTTCTTTAGAACTCTCTTGCTTGGAGATCAGTAATCTCACTCTATAAATAGAGCTCTAGGGTTGTTAGAAAATTAAGTTTTGAGAGTTTACACCACATACCTGTGATATATACATATATATGTATGTGTATATATATATATATATATATATATATATATATATATATATATATATATATATATATATATATATATATATATATATATATAGAGAGAGAGAGAGAGAGAGAGAGAGAGAGAGAGAGAGAGAGAGACTTTCCCCTAGCAGGTTTGGCCAAGAAGAGAGTCGTTCCTTTTCTTAGTAGCCATCGGCCAGGAGAGAGATTCCCCTAGTGGTTAGTGCAGTTCTTGTTCATATCTCAGCCCCTACTGATTCTTTCTGTGTGTTCTGACTCAGCATCATGCACAAGTTTGTTTAATCTTTGGCTGTTCATCTTCTATTCAGATTATAAGTTTTGTTTCATATATTCTAGATTCAGGCTATATATGTTCTTCTTTTAATCTGTTTTTAGATCTATATATCTCTTCATATCTAAAACTCTTTCCTTTCTATCTACTTGTGTTTAGATTAGCCAAAGAAGTTTCATATTGTTGAAATCTAAATCTCTCGATATTACTCTTAGGTTTTGATGTGTGTTTATATCTGTGTTTTAGACGTTCTTTCCATTCATTTATTCGTCTACATATCTTTGACTCTAAGATTATTTGTCAAATGAATCAGTAGAACCTCTTGGGACTAATATATGGTTGTTTGATTCGCTAAGCGTATTCTTATGATCTATCTTAGAGTCAGTGTCTGCTGATCTGTGAATATGAGTTGTGCTAAACTTGTTTATCGATCTAGAATTTCAGATCTAAGTTGTGTGCCCTCATTGGGAATTCTTTAAGAAACCTCTTAGCTTTTTTTTCTAAGGTTTGGATATTTATTTTTTACTTTAGGTTTAGGTTCTTTAGCGTTGTCTAGAGTTGTCTATTCCTACTTGTTATACTATTTTATATTGTTTACCAACTTCGTGTTATTCAATACTTCTTGTGTGACCGCTAGTTCGGAGTCTTGTTCCACACATTCTGGTTGAATGCTGGTGAGCGAAGTTTATTTCCACGTGTTTTGTGTGAACGTTAGTGAGCGGAGTCTATTCCACACTCGCAAGTGTGACCGCTAATGAGCGGAGTCAATGAAACTACTAGTTTTCCAACTGAATTCAGGAAGAAGCTTGGATTGCCGCGTTGGGGTGCTACTCGGTTATTACAGGAGCTAGGCATGTGAGGATATAATGTAAGTGTTGACTAGCGTGATAGTCACTGTGTTCGGTTTAACATACATTTTCTGTTAATATATATGTCTAGCACTAGTTGGTGCTAGCATGAGTTTATTCTAATTGACCTTCTAAGGCGGAGAACAAAGGTTTCCCCACGACGGAAATTTGGTGTGCCATATCTTATTTCGCTTAACTTTTCAGCACTGTTTTACGTTTATGTTTAACATTATACTTAACAGTTATATCAACACCATCTACAAGTTATCTTTATGCTAGTCTTGCTTAAATAGATTAGGCTTATTAATTTGTTAATTATCTATTATGTTAAAGAATCAAGACCCATTTGTTGTCTCTACGTGTTAAGTAGTATTCCGATGTGCGATTTGTTGGTATAGATTAGTGGATAGACTCGTACTCGTGTGACTCATCTCGTCCACATACCTCTATATCTGCTCTCAATAGTAATTAGGTATAGGCCTCCAAAATTTAAAGTACTTTTTACCCTTTCATTGATGTAATAGCATAGCTAAACTTATCAAGATGCTTCATGAAAGCTGGAGAGATAAAGCCTAGCACCAATGTGATGGAAGCAGAAATAACGAAGAAGTTTGATTCGCTCTGGCTAACAGAGAAGGAAAACCGAGATGTGGAGTTAGAAGATCGGTTTTACGAAGAGGTTGAAAAAGGATTTGGATGATGCATGATAAGGACGTTCTATGAGAAAGGCCAAAATACATCATCCAAATCCTCAGTTTGTCTTGGATAATGGAAGAAAGATCAAAATCTATGAGAAAGGCCAAAATACCTTCATACACAACTTCCCCAGTCAAGCTTTCTTCGAAGGTATTGCCTCCGGAGGCCCTAACTATTTGATAGGTCGATGCTTATGATAAATCCTAGACACTGGGGGATCCTACGAAAAACACTACTTTCGACACCATGGACATATGGATCGAAGTACGGCACATACCAATCCACTTGAAGAAAGAAGAGACCGGAAGGAAAGATGTGACAATTGTTTGATTGGTTCTTAGCTTGGACCGAAGGGTGATAAGAGAAGGAATGACAAACTATGTATGAGTCCATGTTCGAATGATGATCCACAAACCCCTCTGAAGGGGTGGCATGTGTTCGAGAAGGAGAGAGTATGACTTAAATTTAGATATAAGATAATTCCACGGGTCTTCATGTGGTGTGGTACGATTACCCACTATAGAAAAGATTGTGACAATGTGGGTGGAAGAGCGAAAAGGTATGGATGAAGGCTAAAGGAGTTGGATGCTGAAGGGTTGAACCAAATGACTCGTGCGATAGAGGGGCGAACCCGAGATCCTAAACACGCCAAAGAAAACCTGTCCAAAAGAGAAGGGAATCTCCACTCGATCTGAATGAGAGCATGACATATTATGGTGCTGGAGAAAGAAAAATGAATGAAGGGGTAGATACAATGATTCCAAACGACGTGTACGTGATAAAAAATCATCTAATCCAAATGTAGAATAATGTGTATGAGTCGGTGATAAAACAACACATTGTGGGCACTAACCAAATAGAGGGAAAGGAAACATGATCGAGAAGGAGCCTACGAGAGTAGAGGCAATGGGGTCAGGTGCACAGGACATGAGCAACCAAGATATAGTAGGGAGAAAGCTCCAACTCCCTTAGTTGAAAGCAAGAGATCCTAACAAAGAAGATTGGAGTAGAGTGGGGCAACCCACAATAACTAAAATCATCCCACATCCCCCCCAAAAGAAAAGACAGCCAGAATAATTTCAGCGCATCCCCGATAACCCAAGGTAGTAGCTCGGAGCTCCACAAAATTATCATGTACTTTGAGCTGGGAATACAGAGTAGCACAGGGTTGAAACACCACTTCTAGTCCGGTAGAGGAGCTGCGAGTGCCTCCAGAACTCATGATCGCTTACACCTGGAATGTAGTGGGGCTTGGCAATCCCCATAAATATCATGTAATCCCCAACCTTATGAAGCGAAATGCCCCTAATATTGTGTCTCTTATGGAGACACAACAAAGTGAAGCAGAGATGCACAAAACCCGACAAAGATTAAAGTTTGCATTGGGTTCCATGTTCCTTATGTGAAGGAAGGGAGGGTCCTCCCTAATTTGAAAGTAGGATACGATAGTTTCACATTGATGCGCTAGTATAGGTAGATGGACGTAAAAGCTAGAAGCTACACGATTCTATGGAGACCCTCACGGAAGTGAAAGAAATCATTCATGTAATTTCCTATGTAGGATCGCAAATCCTCTCACCAAAACTTGGTGTGTTTTAGTCTATTTTAGTTTGATCATTTCAAGAGAGGATAATAAAAGAGGATTGCAATTTACTTTGAGTGAATCATCTGAGTTTTACCCAGTTTTAAAAGAACTGAATTTATCTAACATGGGCTTCTTCGGTAATAGATTCACTTGGAGTAATATTAAAGGAGATAAAGTCAACATCTGTGAACTCATATACATACTCATTGCAAACTATGAACGGACTCAACTTCTTGCAGGCACAAAATTCAACAACGTAGACTGCGCAAATTCTGACCAACTCATCCTAGAGGTTGATGTAAACCTGCGCAATGCTCTACCACTCTACGGACGGAAACATTTCCACTCAGAGTCCATGCAGTTACAATAAGAAAGTTGTGTGGAAAGAATAAAATATCAATCGAGGAAGACAAGAAACAAGAATCACCCCCAATGGACACATGGTAAGCTAGCCGAGAATCTCCATAAGTGGGAGAGGGAAAGTTTTGGCAACATCCGAATGAGGCTCAAGGCTCTATGACAGACTCTACAGAGACAATGGGAAGCCCCACAAACTCAAGATATCATTGAACAAAGGAAGTGTTAGAAAACGAATGTGGAAGAACAAGAAGAGTGATGAGACAAGGAACATGATGAAGAAACAACACAACGAATTAACGTGGTTAAATAGTTTTGAGGCTAGCTACATCCACGACATTAACAAACCAATTTAATGATGAGAACACGATTACAATCCACCACACTCTGTAAGTCTCGACCCTAGGTTCGTATATAGGCCTAAGATACTGACTTGTGCCCAAATAAACGAAGAAACATTCCAAAATTGAACAAGGAAACAACGAAATCGCCCCAACCCAGAGTGTTTGTACGAACACTTTTGGTGTTCGCATGAACAGAAACAGAAACCCAGAAATTCAGCTTCGTTCTTGCTTCCTTGCTTGCCAATTGCTTTGCCGATTCGTCCAAGTGTTGTCTAGGTACTTTGAATCACTAAAACATAATAAATCTCCAACTTGATTCAAGTACCCTAGGTAACCAATCCAATGCTCTAATCAATCCAATCAACCCATTGAATGTATTCCCGAATACATCCACTATGCGCCCCAACAAGCGCGTCTCAACAAACGCAGAGACTTGTGTGTCCCAATCAACACACATCTAATGCACCATGACAAAAGGCATCTCCCCAACGTCGTTACTATGACACTTAATGACAAAAATGCATATCAATCAATCCAAGTCATGACAATTGCGCCGCCAACAAGCTACACCAAGACACAAACCGAAACAAGCCCAATAACGTGCCAACAATCAATGCATGCCCAATAACATGCAACCAATCCAATCCGGGTGTCACAAAACACACGACCATGCTCCTATGCCTGGAGCCCAAGTTTGCACATGAGAACAAGATAACGTAGCCGTCCTCGGAATTCGCCCCTCCACCTTGAACTGTGGCATATGCAGATCCTTTTTTGTTGGGACAATTCTTCTTCCAATGGCCCTTCTCACGACAAAACGCACAAACATCTGATGGTAAGTCGGATCTACCATAGTTCTGATGTCCACCCTTACCTTTTCCACCCTTGGCCATGAATGCGCCAGCCACCATCATGATCTTCAAACTTTGATGCCGTGTGCCTCAATTCCCTTGTGTGCAACGCCGAACGAACTTCCTCTAGGGTTATCGTCTCATCCCAACAAAAAACGATTGGACGAAACCCTCAAAAGAAGGAGGTAGAGACGCCAAAAATATCAAAGCCGCATCAACATCACTCACAGAGTCTCCACTATTGCGCAATTCAAGCAAAATAGTGTTTAGATTGTCTAGGTGATCACCAATATACGTACCTTCAACCATCCGAAGACCGAATAGCGGACGCTTTAACATCAATTTTCTGTCTACAAACTTCTTTGCGTAGATATCCTCCAACTTCTTCCATGAGCTAGTTACCGAGGTCTGATCTGCAAATCCAGTAATCACGTCGTCCGCGAGGCACAACATGACCATCGAATGTGCCTTCTCCTCCATCTTCACAAACTCCGATGTGGTCTTGTCAATTTCCGATTTGTTAGCTAGTGGAAACCACATATCTTGTTGCTTCAACAAAGCACACATCTTGATTTACCAAAAGCTAAACCCATTCTTCCCATCAAAGTGATCGATCTTCATCATGTTCGACATCACTTCTCACAAATCCGAAACACAACAACCAGGCTCTGATACCACTTGTTAGAAAACAAATGCGGAAGCACAAGAAGAGTGGTGAGACAATGAACAAGATGAAGAAACAACACAACAAAATAATGTGGTTCACTAGTTTTGAGGCTAGCTACATCCACGGCCAAAACGAACCAACCACACTCTGTAAGTCTCGACCTTAGGTCCTTATATAGGCCTATGATACTGACTTGTTCCCAAAGAAACGAAGAAACATTCCAAAATTGAACAAGGAAACAACGAACACTTTTGGTGTTCGCACGAACAGAAACAGAAACCCAAAAATTTAGCTTCGTTCTTGCTTCCTTGCTTTGCCAATTGCTTCGCCGCTTCGTCCAAGTATTGTCTGGGTACTTTGAATCACCAAAACATAACATGAAGAAAATCGGAGAGGATCTAAATGATCTGCTTGGGAAGGAAGACGACTCATGGCACCAACGTTCACGTTCACGAGCTATATCGCTTGCTAAAGGAGCTAGGAACATGACCTATTTCCACAACAAAAGACACAACAAGAAAATTAAAGAACCACATTAGGGGCATAGTGGCCAACAAAGGGAGATGGAAGAATGAGGATAGTGAAATAGAAGACGAACTCAAAATGTACTATAAGAATTTTTTTTGATCAACCAAGACTTCCTAAAAAGACATGGATGCGATGTTGCAGAATATGAGACAACCAGAACACCAAGTACAAGAACACAAAAAACATCAAGAACACGAACACCAATAACATAAAAATCCATGACACAAAAAAACATGGGCAAACATGGCTTCACGGACGGAATATGACAGAAGGGTGTTAGGTGTCCTCACTTTTTTCCGTTATATGGGTAGTGTGATATATTTTTCAAACGACAAGGCACGGAAGTGTCTTTTCACCACAAATTACAGCAATCAAAATATTTCTTTACTCTAGTAATCTAATTTTTCTGTAATGTGATTGTCTGGTATCGGAAAAAAAGGATTGTCTGGTCATAAGAAACGTAAGGTTGTCTCTTCATTTTAACCACATTTTTTTTTTGTTTTGAGAAATCATTTTAACAACATATTAAAAATTTAAATTCTAGCAATGGAGATATCTCTCATTCTCAGACACCCATCGCATATGCTCTTATGCTCCAAATGTTATCATCTTAATCTTAAGTGTCATCTTTGCTTAGGAACATCCTGAATTATAATTCCATATGTAACTCAAGAAAAATTACAGTTATATAACTTTTTAACAATGCTCAAATATTTGACGAATGGAAAACAAACTGAAACGCCAATAAAGTTAGAAATTACAGTATGAATCATGATAAATAACTTTTGAATGTGAATGCTGTTTCATTGAGTCAGGGTCTTCAAATGTACTTTGTGCTTAGGGCCTAAGAAAAATAAAAACTAGAGATAGCCATGTTAACAATAACCCGAAACTGGTTCATTGTTATATTTTTGCAGGCTATTCCAAAGGAGGCAAGAGGATATGAGCTTGGAGAGACAAAATACTACGTGGTTTTAGTCATCAATGCCATACTATGGCAGTTCTTCTTTCTGGGTGCAATAGGGGTCATATTTACGGGCTCGTCTCTGCTCTCTGGCACAGTCATTGCAGTTCTTCTCCCTGTAACTGAGACCTTAGCTATTCTTTTCTACTCTGAGAAGTTTCAAGAAGAGAAAGCGGTATCTCTGATCCTTTCTCTTTGGGGATTCATTTCTTATTTCTATGGCGAGCTCAAACACATCAAGATGAAAAAGATGAAGGACGAGAATGGAATTACAGAAATGGAGGAGGTACATGATGTTGTTTCTCCATGATGAAGCTAGCTAGTGGTTGCATCTCATAGCATTCTAATATTGTGGTATTGAGCAGTTTCAAGTGTCAAAACCCTTTAAATTTGTTTGTGTATGTTTTATAAGTTTATTTATATGTAGGCATGATGATGCCATGGGAATGGAAGACGGAAATGGTGCTATCTATGACATCAGTGTTTTTTTAATTGCTAGAGCGATTAGTCATGGGGTTCAGTGGCTTCTGGTTTTCACTTCAATGACATTGGGGAAGATTTCAAGCGTGACCAATCAACTTCATTGGTTAGCCCCTGCTTCAAAGCCATGTTCATGTTCTTGGGCATGTTTGTTTGTTTGTTTGTTTTTTTTTATTATTATTATTATTTTTTTTTTCAACCAGCAACGAAAGAAATCACATTAATAAGGGAAACGGTTACAAAGAGAAAAGGGGCATACCCCTGGAAGAGAATGAAACCTGCAAAATAAGCGTAAACCTCAAAAAAGCAACTACGATCCTAGCGGGTTATGCTCAAAGGCACCCACATAACAGACCCAATCAACAGAAACTGGTCCAACGGACATCAAGAGCCTCCTATGACTACAATACTAAGCTAAAAACCCAAACAACAAACCAGCTAAGCCCAAAAGCCCAAACTTAAGTCACATAAGCCCAAAAACATATCCTGCAAGGCCCAGGACCATAAACAAGCCAACAAACCCTAGATCTTGGACGGCGGCGGATGGCGACCATGGACGGCGGCAGCTGGACAACTCTCGGCAGCAGGGACGGCGGCGACGGTGGAACAGCCCCTCGCAACAATCATGACCCAGGGGGGAGGGGGGAGGTGGTACAATGATACATCGATCAAGGAGATGTCGTTCTTCTCCCAAAACCGGCATGTCAACCGGGGGGAGGGGGAGGGGGAGGGGGGAGAAGAAGCAACATCCCTTGAGGGTTGCAGCAACCTGGGCCACCGGAGGACCTGGGCAGGAGAGGGGAGGGGAGGGGGAGCGGAGGGAGATGACGACGGCGCCGGAGAGGGTGGCTGGAGGCGGTGGTGACAGGCGGCACGGCGACGATCTGGCTCGACGAGGCACGGCGAGGAGGAACACACTGGTGGGCGGCGACGGTCAGCGGCAAGGAGGCGGCGGCGCTGGAAAGGCTTGCTAAGTAGTGAGGCGGCGGGGTAGTTGAAATGTCCGGCGGAGACCCCTTGGAGGGGAGAGCAAGGCGAAGAGGAGAAGCTCGACTTCGCCTACCGGAAGCCCGGCCGATGGCTCAACCAGATCTGGAGAAGTCCGGCCGGAGCAAGGCTCCCATCGAGAGACCGGCGGCGGTGAGAGGAAACGAGGTGCGGAGGCGGCTCGGAAGGGGTCAGGATCGACGCACGGGAGAGGATGTGTTGTTACCCGGCGGCAGCTCCTCCATTTCGGAGCCGCCGCCGGAGGGGAGGCTGTGGGGCGGCTAGGGTTTCGCAGAGAGCTTTCTTCTAGAGAGAGAGGGAGTTGTGTTTTCTTGGGCATGTTAAATTGCCGCAGTTGGAGTGATAAAAGAGGTCAAACGATAATCTCCGTAAACTAAAAATAATTGTTCTGATAAGGTTATGTCTCGTGGGGAGGACCAATGGTGAACTTATATGGAGACCAGTGGGGTCTATAACCCTCACTCAAATTTTGGAATTTACAATTTTTACCCTTTGTTTTGTTTATTTAATTATATTACCCCACTGAAATTTTGATATTTACTATATTTACCCTACATTGCGTTAATATAATAATATTAGCCCACACTCGTGTTACATATTCATCTCAACAATTTCTTAAAGTCAAAATTTTAATCTCTAAATGCTTCAAAATTTATCGAAAAATCCGTCATTAAACTTTAATTTTTTCGAACCCTCACTGGGCCAAATTCTTGGATCCGCCTTTGGGGAGGACCAAACGAATACACCGCCAAATAAAATGAATAACATATTTAGCATCTTCAACTTCCAAAGCATCTCAAAAATAGGGTGGACATTGTTAGAGTTCCTATCAATTATGCTTATTTAGTTTCCTAGTTTGTTAGGATTATTAAGGAAATGGCTAGATACGTAGTATTATGTTTCTTTTCCTCTAAGTCTTTATTGCCTACATATAGGCCCTCTTGCAATCATTTATTATTAAGTAAATTAATAATATTTGTTCTTTTAATCTTTCAACATGGTATCAGAGCTATACCTTTTTTGGTGACCTACTAAATGCTTCCCCTCCTCTGGCGGGCGTCACCTCTACTAGTCACCCGCAAGACCACCTTCTACTGATTTTGCCCGCCCGCCAAGGATTAAACCCTCGACATGTTCTCTGTTGGCCATCGTCCAACCTTCCGTTAATCTCACCACCAAGACCTTTCTTCTGGTATCTATTTTCGAGCAAGCCATCAATATTTCATGGCAATCGGCTACTGGACACACCCGCACGCGCAGTCCAAGTCTCCTTCACTTCCGTTTCCACGCTCCAACGCTCCTCTACGCGTCCTCCTGCTTCAGCGCTCATCCGACGTCACACGCGGCTCCGATTTTAGCCGCAGCTCGCATCCGGCTTCCATGCGGCTTAACTGATCCATTATATTTATCTCCGCTTCCGTGTTTCCTTTGGCGGCTCGCGACTCCTTTCTTCCGCTCATGGCTTCCTTTTGGCTCTTGTTTATAGGCTCGGCTTCCTTGTGAGTCATATTTTCAGATTGGTTTCTTATCATCTCAGATCCAGCCGTGACTTGGTTTTACCCTCGATCTTTGACCATCTATTTTGGATTGCTTTCGCTCCGAATTTGAATCGGCCCAAACCAGTTTCCAATGTTTTGTGTCGTTCTAAAACCGTTTATGTGCTCCGGTTTTCCAAATTTGGAGTTCTTGGATTGGTTCTTGGAATTTCTAGGGTTTACATATCCTCGCTCATTGTTATCTTCGACCCGTTACGTCGTTAAACTGTCCTACCACGACCTGATACGTCGTTTAACTATCTTATTCATTGCTCCTACCCGAGCCTAATATTATCTCTCCTACTTTTGCCTAGTTTTGCGTACTACATTCCTCCTAGTTTCATCTAGCTGAGCCTACAAGTCGGCCTTCGCAATCAACTGGGCCTTCTCCGTTGCTCTACTCGCCCTTCGAAATCACTTTGGGCTTCTCCGTCGCTGCTACATTGCCTTCTTGCAAGCTCAATATTGGCACATTGAGTTTGAGGGAGGGTGCCGAATTTATATTATGCTTATTTAGTTTCCTAGTTTGTTAGGATTATTAAGGATTTTTTCCAGATTTGTAGTATTATGTTTCTTTTCCTTTAAGTCTTTATTGCCTATTTATAGGCCCTTTTGTAATCGGTTATTATTTAGTACATTAATGTTATTTTTTTCTCTGATATTTCAACAGACATATCTGAGCTACCAACTTGTTGAGTAGGAGTACTTTGCTTCTTTGCTTCATGATAACTTGTCTTAACCGTATAAATTCCATTACTATGGTGCCTCTTAAAGAGACTGTCCATCAGCCTTTGCTGGGGTATTTGAATCATGAGGATTGTCTACACATCAACTTTCAAAAAATTTACCGAAGCATGCCTTCGTCCCAATTTCGGTCAAGCGTAATGAAATTACTGAGGGGGACATCGGGCAGATTCGGTAAAAAAAATCAATTTTTGTTATTTGTTGCCACCCATGGGGTCACTCAGCCAAATAATGAGCAATCCTCGACTCTCCAACAACAATATTTTATAAGGAGCTCAAGACCATGGAGTATGTTGCGCCATGCGAAAGACGGTTCGTTCCCCAAATTAGCTTGAAGAAAATCTTAATTGTGAAAATATTTAGCCTTGAAAACCCTTGCCATGAGCGAACCTGTGTGTTTAAGAATCTTACAAGGTTTCTTGGCTAACAAATCTTTATTTCAAGATTTCTTATCTTTGAACCCCAAGCCCTCCGTTCTCCTTCTCTTCTTGCATCTTCACCCAAGCGATCCAAGGAATTCCTCTTTCTTTACCGAAGCTTTCCAACCATAAATGTCTTATCATAGCTTATACTTTATCACAAACACCATCCGCCAACTTAAAACACGACATGGCGTATGTGGGAAAGGCTTGAGCAACAACTTTAATCAAAACCTCTTTTTCCTGCTACTTATAATTATTTCTCCTTCCAGCCTTTCAATTTGATGTCGAGTTTATCTTTTAAATAGTTGAACGTGACAGATTTATTCCTCTCAATGGTTGAATCTATAAATGGTATAAGGCAATGGGCTCCCATCTATTCAAACATAATTTATCTTTATTCTCTACCCAATCATTTAAGCTTCTTGGCTGCTTATCTCTATCATTTAGGCTTCCGCTAGGATTTTGTTTTGCGTTTTAGTTGTATTCCGACATAAGATCAAACAAAATTGATAATTCAATCCTTCTGGATGAATGACAAGTATGAACTCAGGAGGAGTTTATATATTGAAGATGATGAAAGACATATTTTATAAGGAGATAAGTTTCAAAGCTCCAAAGCTTTGAAGCTAGACTAATGGCTATGAACTTGTTAACTGTTAACTAACAATTGGCATTGGATTAGATGTTGTTTAAGTGTCTCTTGGAAATATTCTTAAATTAGTTTATCGTGTTTCTAGCACTAACAGATCTCTTAGTTTGGTTGCATCAAAGATCAGAGTTATTCAAGACCAAAGATTTGAAGGACATCTAAAGCTCCAAAGCTTTGGAGGATGATCTTGAGCCTTTGACAGTTATTCTTATGACTATCTGATTCTTATTACAGGATGTTATAACTGTTTATATGGTTGTTTATTGACTTTTTATGAGTCTTAATCATGTTATTATTATTATTTATCCCAGGATAATGATCTGGATATTATTCTGGATTTGAAACTAATAGCCCAGTTTATTGGTTCAACTGACCCACCAAACATTCAATATTTTTATGCTATAATATCTGGATTTTGTGTGATCTGCTGATTGAGTTATTTCAGGTTTGTTCGTCGTTCAAACCCTCCAAATAAATGTGAAAATCTATTCAAACATAGTTTTTCAAAGAAGCTGTTGAAGGGAGAGGATTTTCAGGGAGTTTGTTGCTGAAATCTCTCAAGTAGTTGTTGCAGTTTGTTATAAAGGAAATTTAAATTTAAAAGATCTAGATATACATATATAGAGAGCTTATCAACTGAGAAAATAAGATTGCTTTTATTCGTGGAGGATCAATAGAGACTACTCTTCAATCAAGAAAGGATTCAACACTGCGGAAGAAGATAAAATCATCCAGAATCTGAAGAACACTTCTGAGCATTCATTACTTATCCGTTTTGTGTGTTCTTCTTTGTGATTTCACTGTAATATTCTTAAGTGTTACGTAACCTCACCAACTTTAGAAGATAGTTGTTCAAGTGAACAACAAGAGGTTCTTATTGTTTCATCATATTGTAGCTAGAACTAGATAGGTTTGGAACCACAAGCGGTATAAGTGTAAGGTAGCTCACTTAGGCTTGATATCTTGGGCTAAATCAGGGTTATTAATAATAAGTGTGTACAAATCCTGAAGGGATCAAGTCCCTTAGGCAGAGACTAGGTCCAATTTTGACTGAAATCAGTAAAATTCCTTTTGTTCTTTACTTTACTGCATTGTTCTTTCTTTCTGCAAACTAGACAAGTACTAAAGAGGTTGCTCCAAAGCTTTGGAGAATTTTCTATCTCAAAACTTTGAAGCTTCAGACAGTTCTAAACTGTTTCAACTCTTTTCAAACTTTTCCAAAGCCTTGAGATTTCGTTAGTTCCTTGTGTTAAAGTTTTAAAAGTACAATTTAGCAATAGTCTCCATACTCTATTAAACCACCCTCTAGAGTATTAGATCCTGTATTTATATCTGCATTAAACACTTTCAAATGGTATTAGAGCCTTGGTCACTAAGGCAGCCAACAGACTGTCAAGGGTATGTTCAAAAGATTGTTATAATAAGATCTAACAATCTTGTGAGAATGAGTAATGTAGGTGATGGACGATTCTCATAGGGAAGAGCAGCCAATAGACCTCCATTTTTCTGCGGTGACAATTTCATGCATCGAAAAGAATTGATGAAGTTGTTCATCATAGATCAAGACATGGAACTGTGGTCAATCATTCTCAATGGTCCTTATGTGTATTACACCACTACAGATGGGATCAGGACTATCAAAACTGAGGAAGATCTCTCAGTTACAGAATGGGAAAAGGTATCAAGGAACTACAGAGCTATGAACTTGTTGTATTGTGCTCTTAGTGCAGATGAGTTCAACAGAGTATCAAATTACAAAGTGCCAATGAGGTATGGGACAAGCTGGTTGTGACATATGAAGGAACCGATTAGGACAAACAAGCAAAGATCATTCTCCTAAGGCAGTATGAGTTGTTCAAGATGAACTCTGATGAATCCATCAAGGGTATGTTCAAAAAATTCACAGGTATTGTGAACAATTTGGAATCCTTGGGGAAAGCCTTCTCAAATGAAGAAAACTTCAGAAAGATTCTAAGGAGTTTTCCACAAACTAATTGGGAGCCAAAGACAACTGCTATTGAATAAGCTCAGGACTTGAGTCTTCTGGAGCTAGATGATCTGCAAGGCAAGCTGCTCACTCATGAGATGTCTATGAAGGAAGTGGATGGTGACATGAGTGACAACATCAAGAACCTGGCACTCATGAAGGAAAAAGACAATGAAAAATCTCAAAGCGTTGAACATGAAGATGATGATGATGACGCCTTACCCTTAATCTCCAAAGCTTTGACCAAAATTCTGAAGATGAAAAAAATACTTTGGAAATATGGATTACAACAGAGACAATAGGTCAAAGAAGGTGTGGATCAAAACTCTATTTTAACTGATAAATTTGTTGATCTAAAACATCATTCAGATGATTTAGAACAACAAATAACCTCATGGACTGAGAAACTTCAAGAATCCAGAAAGGTTTTATTAAAGTTTACAGGCTCATAACATAATCTCAATCTCATGCTTGGAGGAAGTCTGCAAACTATGCACAAGAGTGAAATTGGCTATAATCCAAATATTCCAAAGAAAAGCCAAACCACCTTTGTGAAATCATGAAGCAGACATTCTCCAAAGTGTCATTACTGTCGAAAGCTTGGTCATGTGAAGTTAACTTGTCCCTTCAGAAGGACAGGACCTCACATAATGAGGAACACTTATCCTTATCAGCTCAAGGGACAAGTGATGCAAATTTGGGTTCCTAAAGGAATCTGACCACCTAACATGGTTGATTATGAGTATGAATCCAAATTCTACACTTCATGTTGAGGCATTGATTGAATTTTGCAGGCAGTCACCAAAGATTTGAAGGATCATAAATGAATTTTGGACTGTGGTTGTTCCTGGCATATGAGTGGAAAGAAATCTTTATTCACTGATCTAAAAGAGCAATATGGATGAATAATCACACTTGGTGACAAATCCAATGCAAAATCATTGGTATAGGTAGTATTGGTAATGATTCTGCAAGTTGAATTTATGATATTTACTTAGTTGAAGGTTTAAAGTATAATCTGCTTAGTGTTTCTCAATTGTGTGATAAAGGTAATAAAGTAGTTTTTGACAAGGAGAAATGTGTGGTGCAAGACGAAAAATATGGAAATTACATACTTACTGCTCCTTGGTCATACAATGTTTATGCTATGTGTACTAACAAAGTTGCACGTGAAAGTCTGAAGTGACTCAAAGCTTTGAAGGAAGACTCCAAGCTTTGGCATAGAAAACTTGGGCATATAAGCATGCATACAATGAACAAGCTCATCTCAAAAGACTTGGTAAGAGGATTACCAACCCTGAAATTCAAAGATGATGAGATTTTCAAGGCATGTACCTAAGGTAAAAGGACAAGGAGTTCATTCAATCCAAGAACTTTTTAAGTACCACTAGACCTTTATAATTGATGCATATGGATTTTTATTGTCCTATGAGAGTTCAAACTCCAAAAGGTAAGATATATATGCTTGTTTTGGTAGATGATTATTCTAGATTTAGTTGGGTTATGTTCATTGGAGATAAATCTGAAGCAATACCTAAATTTTCAAAGCGTTGCAAAGAGATTCAATCTTTGAAAAACTTACGTGTTGCATCTATTGGAAGTTATCATGTCGTAGAATTTGATCAGCTTGATTTTGATTTAGTTTTTGCAAAGCATGGCATCTCACACAACTTTTCTGCACCTAGAACTCCTCAGCAGAATGGGGTAGTTGAGAGGAAAAATAGGACACTTGAAGATATGTCTAGAACCATGCTACTTGAAAGTCATTTGTAAAAATATATTTGGGCAGAAGTTGTTAACACTGCGAACTATATGTTAAATATATGTTTGATCAGACCTATTTCGAATAAAACTCCATATGAACTTTTCAAAGGCAGAAAGCCAAATGTTTCTTATTTTAAGCCTTTTGGCGTCCTTGTTATGTGGAAAATAATGGCAAGAATAATCTTGGAAAATTTGATGTTAGAAGTGATGAAGGTGTATTTCTTGGTTATTCTCGAGCTAGAAAAGCGTATAGAGTTTTCAATAAGAGAACTAAGATTGTAGGAGAGAGTATTCATGTGATTTTTGATGAAAGTGCTGATGATTCCTTGAGTGAAAGTTTTGCATATCTCAATTTGAATAAGTATGAGGCAGATGATGATTGTGAGCAAGAGAAAAGATGTAAAACTAATCTGCAGGAACAACTAGAATAATCTCAAAGCTTTGACCATCCTTCTGAGTCAAAATCTCAAAGCCATGAGTATGAACTTCAAAGAACACAAAGTGCTCCAGCTACTGCATCAAGTTCTCAAAGGATTGAAAAGATTATTGGAGAACAAGAATTTTTGACACCAAGGAAAAAGGTTCAAGTATTTGTCAGCTCATCCAACTGACAATATCATTTCAGATCCAACAACTGGTACACAGACCAGAGAAAAATTAAGGAACTTGTGTGTATTCAGTGCCTTTGTATCCATCATTGAACCTAAGAATAAAAAGGAGGCATTAGAAGATGTAGATTGGATCATTTCAATAAAAAATGAAACAAGGTTCGCAACCTGATTCCTAGGCCAAAGACTCAATCAGTGATTGGAACTAAATGGGTATTTAGAAACAAACTTGATGAAAATGGTAAGGTTGTGAGAAACAAAGCCAGACTTGTGGCACAGTGGTACAATCAAGAAGAATGTATTGATTATGAATAAACATTTGCTCCTGTTTCCAGGTTATAAGCTATCAGGATACTTCTTGAATTTTCATCCCATAAACACATAAAGCTTTTTCAAATGGATGTCAAGTGTGCTTTCTTAAATGGCTATTTATAAGAAGAATTATATGTTGCTCAACCCCCTAGTTTTGAAGATGACAATTTCCCTGATCATGTTTACGAATTAGACAAAGCTCTCTATGGCCTTAAGCAAGCTCTAAGAGCTTGGTATGATAGACTTTCAAAGTTTTTACTTGACAAAAACTTTAAAAGAGGCCTATTAGACAAAAATATTTTTATTAAGACTCATGACAAAGACATTTTAGTAGTACAGATCTATGTTGATGATATATTGTTTGGTGATACTGATGATGCTTGATAGCGCCTTTTGGGAGCTATCTATTAACTTCATTTTACCACATTATCACGAGTGATTTGAGCTTAATGTTAGAGAATATGAGTCGTTTTATCACTTGATGCTTCACATGCTATGTATTGTTAGTCCATGCGTTTCTGTGCATATATCGTTGTTATTTGTCAAATATAATCACTTGGTATGTTTATTCATGTTTTCTTGACAGGAAAGATGCTAATCGGTTGATAGGATGCATGGAACGAACTTTGGAAACAACGGAACCACAAGTGGAATGAAGTGAAGCAAAGTTGGAGGAGCTTGGATGACCAGTCTGCACTAATCTGATTATATCTTGAGTTATACAGTTAGTTTTGGAGTGAGACCAGTTCCATATGAAAGTAGACTCAAAGAGCTTTCCAACGATAGGTCACGGAGCTTGTACGGAGATCGGACGAAGAAGTTATAGCCCACGCAAGAACAGCTTGCAATTCTGTCCGGGAATTACAAACTTGAGGGGCTGAAATGTAATTTCAGCAAAGTACATTAAGAATTCGCCCCATCTGATTAAAAAACGTGAGGAAGGCTTGGAGAAACACACACGCACGACAGAGGAAGAGAGAGAGACGCAAGGGAGTTCAAGGAAGAGAGTATTCACGCCCCATCTTCAAGGATTTCATCGTTTGATTCTTTTTCTTCATCTCTTGTACTATTTTATATGGAGATCATGAATTTATCAAGATATTTCATGTCTAGCTAAACTCATAGCTGGTGATTATGGAGAACTAGGGTTTACTTGGTTGATTTATGGATTCATGGATTTACTTCATGCTTAAAGCTGAATTTAATTCTTGATTTCATTCATTCTTGTAATAGAATTCTTTATTCTTAGCATGTGAGGCTTGATCCCCATATCATGTTAGTTATCTAGGAGAGTGTATGAAAATAACTCAACCCTAGGTTCGTGAAGAATAGGAAGACACTCTTAATATTCTTGAGACTGAGAGGTGAAGGAATGAGAGTGATCATATAAAGATTGTTTCAGCTGATTATGCTAGAGTGATAATTTTGCAAGGTTGAGAGGTTTTGTAGGTACCTTTATCATATCCACTAGAGTAGTGTGATTAACAAAATTAGGCTGAAATGATTTGTTGTTGAGTATACTACAGTGTGATACATGATTGAGAGATATGTGTTGCGAGTATAATCTGATATGGTGGAAGAAAGAGTGAAGTGTTGTGAATTGAATCCGGAAATCAACTAAGCATCCTAGGGATCCTAAATCATCTAGTTTCTCCATACTCTTAGTACTATCATTCATTTAATTAGCAGTTCTTAGTTCCGTAGAGCCACTTGATTCAGGGTGGCAAACTTACAAACATTCAACCCTTTTTACCGGTTACTTTGTACGTAAAAGTTGATTAACGATTGGCTAATAGTCGTTCAACTCCCTGTGGGTTCGACAACCCAGAGTCCCAAAGACTCCACTTTACTACTTGACCGTACACTTGCGCATTACGCGTAATTTAGGCGCGTCAAGTTTTTGGCGCCGTTGCCGGGGAGTTGACAGTACTATTAGTGAGATCGATAATTAGCTTATGATACTTTTTATTTTCAATTATTTTTATTATTTTTGTTAGTTGCTGTGATCTCTTCCCTTTTTCTGTGATCTCAGGGATCAGGTGTTCACGATGAGTGAGAACGGAGAGACATAATCCTCATCTAGTGATGCCTCACACTCAGACAATGAGGATTCAGGGAGTATGCAAATAGCTCTTGACAAGACCACAAGGAAGATTGAAAAGCTTTATGCGCAATTTGAAAGACGCAAAAATCAGACCACTTATAACCATTCGGGGAAGTCTCTTGTCACAGGCTTTCAGGGTCCCATAACTGGAGTTAGTCCAGCCATCAGGGTGCCAGATATTCAAGCCGAGAGTTTTTAACTTAAGGGCACCACTATCCAAGCGGCAAAGAGCTTATTCCAGTTTAGTGGGGAAAGTGAAGAAGATCCGAATGAGTTCATATGGGATGCTTAAGAGTGGTGCAGCCGCAACATGGTTGAAATATCGAGCACCAAATTCTATTGTTACATGGGATCAGTGTGCTGAAGAGTTCCTAGAGAGATTTTACCCGGTCCACCGAGTGATTCATCTTCAAGCCAATATTATGAGTTTTGAGCAGTAGCAAAATGAGTCACTAGTGGAAGCTTGGGAACGTTTTGTGGGAATGTTGAGAAAGTGCCCAAACCATGATTTTGAAGACTACAAGACCTTTCAGGTGTTCGATCACGGTCTAGGCCGTGCTAACCAAGAACGTGTAGATAGTGAAGCTGGAGGGAGTTTCTTGTTCAAAGTTGATAAGGAGGGCGCATATAAATTGATGAAGAAGATTGCAAAGCAAGAATTTCAGTTAGGAGAAAGTAACAAAATGTCCAATCTACCTAAGTCAGAAGTTAAAGCAGTATTGGCAAAGATTCATCATGAAGAAGCAGCACAACAAACAAGAAAAGACAGTGACATGGATGAACTTAAGAGTATGATGCTTCAGATGGGCAGGAATGTCAACCAGTTGACCAAGCAGATGACTTATTTGGCAGCAGATTTGCAGGTTACCAAGACATCATTGCGGAGTGTGGAACAACAAGTGGGTCAGATTGTGAGCCAGTTAGTCACGCCAGTTCCATTGGGAGCTAATATCACTTACAGGGAGGAATCTCAGCCAGTTGAAGCTATCACTACCAGAAGTGGGAAGACCTACACATGCTAGAGCGACAGCCTCAAAGGCAAAAGAGCATGAGATATTTGATGATGAGGTAGTAGGATCTCAACCCACGCAGGCAGAGGCGGATGTAGAGCCAAATAAAGAAGAGGTACGTGCTGAGTTTGTTCCCATCGCTACTACACTTCCATATCCTTTGCGGACCAGGAAGAAAAGTGATGCCAAAGAATTCCAGAAATTTCTTGAGGTATTCAAGAAGTTGGAAATCAACCTACCCTTTGTTGGAGCTCTAGAGAAGATGCCAATTTATGCCAAGTTCGTGAAAGACATATTGGAAGGGAGAAGGCGAGTAGATGAATGTGAGCAGATTTGTTTGACAGCTGAAGCATCAAAGTGTGTATTGCAAGGTTTTCCAAAGAAGGTCAAGGACCCAGGTAGTTTTGTGATTTCAGTTACCTTAGGTGACTCCATAACAGTTTCTGCACTATGTGATCTTGGGGCGAGCATCAACTTGATGCCATTGTCTATATTCAAGAAGCTAGGTGTGGGGGATCCTAAGGCCACTCGGGTGATGTTGCAAATGGCAGACAGATCCATTCGTCGGTCATATGGGGTGATTGAGGACATTTTGGTCAAGGTGGAATCACTCATTTTTCTAGCCGAATTTGTCATTCTTGACATGGAAGTGGGTGACGTCCCACTGATTCTTGGAAGACCCTTTTTAGCTACAGGAGAAAAAATCATTCAGGTGAAAAGCGGGTGCCTATCCATGGAGATAAATGAAAACAAGGTTGTATTTAATGTGTTTAAGGCAATGCAAATGCCTTCCTATCATGACCTTGAAGATTGCTATGGGGTAGAGATTTATGAAGGTGATGTTGTGAAAGAGGAAGTTGATCTTATGTGGGAAGAAATAACCATCATGAACAAAGTAGAATGGGATCCTCATCCCAAGGAAGTGCACTTTGTTGATAGCTGGATAAATCTAGAGTTGGGCGAGAACGAAAAAACTATGATTCCTTCACTCAAATCACCACCTTTGGTTTAGTTGAAGCCATTACCATCTCACCTCAGGTATGCTTTTCTTGGTTTAAATGACACATTTCCCGTAATTGTTTCTTCTGCTTTGTCTCAAGAACAGGAGGAACAACTTTTGGGAGTGTTGAGGAAGTACAAAGCTGCCATTGGATGGACAATTGCGGACATCAAGGGAATCAGCCTAGCTTATTGTCAGCACAAAATTCGGATTGAGGAAGGGAAGAAGCCAATAATACAGCCTCAAAGAAGACTTAACCCGAATATGATGGATGTGGTGAAGAAAGAAGTGATGAAATGGCTAGAAGCTGGAATCATCTTTCCTATTGCTGATAGCACTTGGACTAGTCCGGTCCAATGTGTACCTAAGAAGGGAGGGATGACTGTGGTGGAGAATGACAACCATGAACAAATTGCTCAGTAGACATTTACAGGTTGGCGAGTATGCATGGACAATCGAAAGCTGAACGAGGCCACTCTCAAGGATCACTTCCCACTTCCCTTCATTGATCAAATGCTTGACAGGCTAGCCCACCATGAGTACAACTGTTTCCTGGACGGTTATTCGGGATACAATCAGATAGCTATTGCTCCAGAGGATCAAGAGAAGTACACCTTTACATGTCCATACGGCACATTCGCGTTCCGTCACATGCCTTTTGGATTGTGTAACGCACCGGCGACATTTCAGCGTGTATGATGGCCATCTTCTCAGACATGATTGAGAAGAATCTTAAAGTATTCATGGATGACATCTCTCTATGTGGTGATAGTTTTGAGGAGTGCTTACATCACTTGGGGCGTGTGCTTAGCCGATGTATTGACACTAACCTCGTGCTAAATTAAGAGAAATGCCACTTCATGGTTACAGAGGGGATTGTTCTAGGGCACAAGATATCAAGAAAGGGATTGGAAGTTGATAAAGCGAAGATTGAGACAATCAAGCAACTCCCATATCCTACATCAGTGAAAGGTGTTAGAAGCTTTCTGGGTCATGCGGGGTTCTATCGCAGATTCATCAAAGACTTCTCAAAGATTTGCAAGCCGATGTGTGAACTACTTGGGAAAGATGTCCCATTTGTTTTTGATGATGCCTGCAAAGCGGCGTTTGATATACTGAAGGAGAAGCTCACCTCTGCACCTGTGATTATGACTCCCGATTGGGATCTCCCCTTTGAGCTTATGTGTGATGCTAGAAAATGTAGTGTAAGACAAAGTGCCAGTCAGGGAGGATTTTCCAGAAGAAAACATCATGGCAGTTGCGCAGCAGGTAGATTGGTACTGGGCTATTGCCAATTACCTCACCGATGGGACACTTCCAGATGAGTTCACCACAGTGCAGCGAAAGAAATTCTTGTCAGAGGTAAAGCAATACTTTTGGGATGATCCCTACCTGTTCAAGATGGGAGCTGATAACATCATCAGGAAGTGTGTGCCTACTCATGAGATAGGGGGAGTGATTGAGCATTGTCATTCAGCACCATCGGGAGGTCATTTCAGTGGACCTCGCACAACTAACAGGGTACTCCAATCAGGTTTCTTTTGGCCTACTCCTTTTTAAGATTGCTTTGATTGGGTAGAAGGTTGTGATAGATGCCAGCGAACGGGGAATATATCTAAGAGAGATGAGTTGCCTATGAGAACTTGGCAAGAGGTTGAACCATTTGATGTGTGTGGCATTGACTTTATGGGTCCATTCCCATCATCTTATGGCAGCCAATATATTTTGCTAGTTGTGGATTATGTGACCAAATGGTTGAAAGCAATTGTTTGTCCTAAGAACGATGCAGTTACTGTGGAAAGGTTCTTGAAAAAGAACATCTTCACTCGGTTTGGCACCCCGCGTGCCATGGTGAGTGATGAAGGATCCCATTTCATTATTAAGATTTTTGCCAGAGTATTGAATCAGTATGGGGTGTCTGTCCATAAGGTTTCTTTTCCTTATCACCCCCAAACTAATGGGCAAGAAGAGGTCTCCAAGAGGGAGATAAAAGGGATCCTCGAGAAGACAGTGAATGCTGGTAGAAAAGATTGGGCCGTGAAGTTGGATGATGCTTTGTGGGCATACATGACAGCATATAAGACTCCTCTAAACATGTCACCATTTCAGCTAGTGTTTGGTAAGTCTTGTCATCTTCCCGTTGAGCTCGAGCACAAATCTCATTGGGCAATAAAGCAATTGAACATGGACCATAAATTGGCCGGTGAGGCAGGAAAGTTGAAAGTCCTTGAGCTAGAGGAATGGAGGTTGCGTGCTTATGAGAGTTCCAAAATTTACAAAGAAAAGACTAAAAAATTGCATGATAACCACATCAAGCCAAGGGAGTACCATGTAGGTCAGCAAGTATTGCTTTTCAACTCAAGGTTGAGGCTCTTTCCGGGCAAGTTGTGTTCTAGGTGGTCTGGACCATTCCGAATTCACCAAGTTTATCCATGGGGAGCAGTGGAGCTAGAGGACCCGCATAGCAAGGAATGTTTCCATGTAAACGGTAATCAGGTCAAGCAATGATATCCCTCCATGCCAACGAATATCAAGATAGAGGCAATCTACTTAGATTCGCCTAATCAAAAGTGAGGTAACTGGGTCGGGCCGTCAATCTTAAATTACAAAGCGCTTCTTGGGAGGAAACCCAATGTAGAGTAGAGATTTCGTTAATCTAGTTTGTTTATGTTCTTTGAATTCTTCATATTTGATAGTGAGAGATGAGAGAGAGGGTGTTTTAATTCTTTCGATGAGTGTGCAGGCACCGAAGACTCTCCAGATTCCCCTTCTTGATGCATGTATACCATTTTGCGTGGAAAATGATAGACAACGAGCACACCGGGAGAATTTTTGAGTGATAAAGGAGCTACTCAAGGGTGAGGAGTAGCCAATTAGTCATGAGGAGCATGGTAGCAAGTTGGAATATCGGGGTTGCCCGTATCGTAATCCGGAGTGGAGATAAAAGTTCAAGAGTTTTGAGGATAGATTCTTTGCACAAGAGAGATAAATTGAGAAGAAATGTAAAATTTCTTGGTTTGGGAATTTTCTAGTAAAAAATGGATTCCTCGTCGAATATGGAGTCCATCGGTGAAAGAATCGTGCGAAACGGATACCAAACGAAGAAACTAGAGTAGAAACAAGGTGGCCTACTCCAGTGATTTCGGCACCCATTTCGGCCCGAAATGGGGGCCGAAATGGCCCGGGCTGGTCACTTTTTGGGGGGGTATTTTTTGACTCTTTGGGTTTTTTTTTTGACATTTTGGAGGGTAGTAAAGGCTAAAAACCGACCAACAAGCCTCCTAACACCACACAATCGGATCAAACACCTCCCAACTTCATATTCTTCCTCTCCAAACCCTCAAGAACACCAACACACCCCAAACCCAAAACGCATCCAAATCGCGAAGTTTTTGAGATAGTGAGTGGATTGAGTGTGGAGGAATTCAAAGAGGAAGATCTCCAAGAACTTAAATCTTCCGATTCATCGCTTTGGAGGGGGATTTGGTCAAATCTCAAAGAGGAACTTAAGACGGGAACACCGAGGACCACATCAAGGGTATGCTTGCTTCAACTTGCTCGAGTTTTTGGATAATTTGGGCGACCGATTCGGTCCTTTCTTAACCAATTTTTGCGAAACCGGTCCCGTAAGAACGGTACTCCGGGACCGTAGGTACGTTTTCTTTCTCTCGCTTTATATAGTCGCTCTGGACGATATGATTCATTTTACGCAAAGTGCCATGCAACACTTGTTTATTTTTAAATCCTTACACTTTGAGATCATGTCATTGGGGGACACTCTAAATTCATTGAGGACAAATATCTCAAGTGTGTGTGTGTGGGGGGGGGGGGTTACACATATCTTTGCTTTCCTTAACTTGCATAGCCTTGTTACATGTAGATTAATGAGTCAGTTTGCACGTTTAATTATTGCATTGTATATATATTGTTTGCACTTTTAAATATTGAGTCCACCTACCCATATGTGTTGTTAATCGAGTTGGCCCAAGCATACAGTGTTAGAAAAACTCAATTAAAAACAAAGAAAAAATTGGAAAATAGGAAAAACCATAAAAATTGATTTTTTTTGAGAAAGGGCAATTGACGGGAGTAAACGTGGAGAGGGCTTAATGATAGTATTCCCTAGGTAGTATGAAAATCTAAGGTGAGGTAGACGTGAGAATCTGGAGTAGGAAGGCTATAGGGCCAATGCACTCGAGAATTGTGAGTAGCTGTCTCTCAGACTAGTTATCCTACTAGCGCTACACCACCGTCACTTAGGTAGTCGTCAACCCTCCTCGTAGTGGCAACGGAACAACTGTGCGAGTGATGTATATGGGGACCTCACGTCCCGTCTCACAGCCTAGGTCCACTAGTTACCCCAAGTTGATCCATTTACCCTTTTTATTCACAGCCTCTAGCCTAGGAAGCCATTCCTTGTGACTTTCATCACTAGTTAGAATGGTCCCTTCCTGTGCGTCATGATAGAGGGAGTTGAGTTAAGGAGGTTCGTTGAGGGTGAGCTGATATTATACATCTTGAGTGGATACTCTTACATGTCGTCTTTTGAGGGGATGTGAGGGTGAGTTAGACACGGTAGCACACTTCGGTGTGGCGGTGAGTCGTGTCCATACATCACGATCACAGGTGGAGTACCGTAGTGCGTGATACTTTTTCCGCACGTTATGGAGTGGGGTTGATTGATCTTATAGGAGGACGTGCTTGTGCTTCGTTTATATTCTCTATATCTTAGGAGATGAGGAGGATTGGTTGGAAATAGCACGTGATACATTGACTACTGGGTTTGTAATTGTTTTACATTGAGTATGGCGTTGTTGATATATATTTGATTACATCATTGATTTGACACATTCCACCCCCACATTATCTATCTTGATATTTGATCTCCTTGGATATTGTTATCATCATTGGTGGCTCCATGTGATTATGTGTTGAAAGGGAAATTGAAAAAAAAAACAGAAATTGAAAGTGAAATGGAACAGGGAGCCGGAAATTAAACTTCATGAAGACCGAGGAGATTAGCTACGGATCTTGATTACTTCTTCACGTTTGTGGCCGCGAGAACGGCGTTGAACCAAGATTGAGGGAATGAGGGCCGGAGTAGTGAGATTTGGTGGGGTTCCTTGGATTTTGGTGAGGGAGTGTGAGAATCGGGTTGTGTGAGTTATATCATGACATCTAGGAATGCGCTTCTAAATATCCTATCGTACCCGTTCTAAGCCATCAACAATTGAAACCCGTGGATAAAAAGCTCGGACGGTAAGTTATAGGGATATGTTTGATGAGTGTGCAGAAGCAACGTATTTTGTGTTCGTGCCCGTTCTGTATGACGAAACTGGCCGCAAGCTCTACCGATCACCAAAGTTATAAAATCTTTTAGGGGATATGAGAGCCTTATGACATGCCGGCTTGCTTTTCGAGATTGCCCAATGTCCAAACAAAAAGAAAAAAAATGTTTTTTACTTTATTGCATTGTTTATAATCGAGTGACATTGTTTATAGTCATGTAGATTGCATAGTCCAGTGTTTGATTCGTTGTGTCTAAGGCAAGGTAAAGATATATGTGAATCTTGGAAGAAAGTGTTGCTCGGGACAAGCAAGAAGGTAGTGTGGGAGAATTTGATAACGCCTTTTAGGAGCTATCTATTACCTTCATTTTACCACATTATCACGAGTGATTTGAGCTTAATGTTAGAGAATATGAGTCATTTTATCACTTGATGCTTCACATGCTATGTATTGATAGTCCGGGCATTTCTGTGCATATTTCGTTGTTATTTTTCAAATAAAATTGCTTGGTATGTTTTTTCATGTTGTCTTGACAGGAACGGATGCTAATCGGTTGAGAGGAGGCATGGAACGAACTTTGAAAATAACGGAAGCACAAGTGGAATGAAGTGAAGCAAAGTTGAAGGAGCTTGGATGACCAGTCTGAACTAATCTGATTATATCTTGAGTCCTACAGTAGATTATGGAGTGAGATCAGTGCCATATGAAAGTAGACTCAAATATCTCTCCAACGATAGGTCACGGAGCTTAAACGGAGATCGGACGAAGAAGTTATGGCCCGCGCAAGAACATCTTGCAATTCTGTCCGGGAATTACAAACTGGAGGGGCTGAAATGCAATTTCAGCAAAGTACATTAAAAATTCGCCCCAGCTGATTAAAAAACGCGAGGAAGGCTTGGAGAAACACACACGCACGACGGAGGAAGAGAGAGAGACGCAAGGGAGTTCAAGGAAGAGAGTATTCACGCCCCATCTTCAAGGATTTCATCGTTTGATTCCTTTTCTTCATCTCTTGTACTATTTTATATGGAGATCATGATTTTATCACGATATTTCATGTCTAGCTAAACTCATAGCTAGGTGATTATGTAGAACTAGGGTTTACTTGGTTGATTGATGGATTCATGGATTTACTTCATGCTTAAAGATTAATTTCACTCTTGATTTCATTCATTCTTCTAATTGAGTTCTTAATTCTTAGCATGTGAGGCTTGATCACCCATATCATGTTACTTATCTAGGAGAGTGTATGAAAATAACTCAACCCTAGGTTCGTGAAGACTAGGAAGACACTCTTAATATTCTTGAGACTGAGAGGTGAAGGAATGAGAGTGATCATATAAAGATTATTTCAACTCATTATGCTAGAGTGATGATTTTGCATGGTTGAGAGGTTTTGTAGGTACCTTTATCATATCCACTAGAGTAGTGTGATTAACAACATTAGGCTGAAATAATTTGTTGTTGAGTATACTACAGTGTGATACATGATTGAGAGATCTGTGTTGCGAGCATAATCTGATATGGTGGAAGAAAGAGTGAAGTGTTGTGAATTGAATCCGGAAATCAACTAAGCATCCCAGGGACCCTAAATCATCTAGTTTCTCCATACTCTTAGTACTATCATTCATTTAATTACAATTTCTTAGTTCCGTAGAGCCACTTGATTGAGGGTGGCAAACTTACAAACATTCAAAATTTTTTACCGGTTACTTTGTACCTAAAAGTTGATTAACGATCGGCTAATAGTCGTTCAGCTCCTTGTGGGTTCGAAAACTCGGATTCCAAAAGACTCCACTTTACTACTTGACCGTACACTTGCGCAATACACGTAATTTAGGCGCGTCAATGCTCTTTCAAAAAAGTTTTCAGGTTTAATGTGCAGGGAATTTGAAATAAGCTTAATGGGAGAGCTAAATTTCTTTCTTGGACTTCATGTACATCAAATGAAGAAAGGATTTTTGTGTATCAAGGGAAATATACCAAGGACTTGCTGAATAAGTATTACATGTCTCAGTCTAAAGGTAACCAAGACTCCCATGAGTTTATCGTTATCCTTAGACAAGGATACAAATGGTAAGAGTGTGAATCAAAAATATTATAGAGGTATGATTGGTTCACTGTTATATTTAACTGCTAGTAGACCAAATATTATGCTTAGTGTTTGTATGTGTGCAAGGTTTCAAGCAGATCCTAAGAAAAGTCACTTGATAGCTGTTAAGAGGATCTTTAGATATCTGAATGGTACTAAAGACTTGGGGCTTTGGTAAGAAGGTTGAGCTTCTGTTTGAGTGGATATTCAGATGCAGACTTCACAGGGTACAAGGTGGACATGAAGATTAAATCAGGGTGATATCTTCACTAAACCTTTTCCTGATGAGAGGTTTGCATCTCTAAGGCTTGCATTAGGCATGCCAAACAAGGATGCATTGGTTTAGGGGAGTATTGGATCACGTATGTGCTTATGTGTTGAAATCTCAAAGCCTTGAGATCATAATTCCGAGCCTTGGAAGTATGCCTCAAAGCTTTGAAGTTTCTGTGAAACTATGTTGTTCCCAAATATTTCGACTTGTTCTTCAAAGCTTTGGAGAAAAACTGTCTATTTTGTTCAAAAATTTGGATCACAAAATATTATGCATTATCTTAATTTATAATTGTATAATATTTGATGTACTCAGATATTTAATCAAAATACTACAAAATATCTAAAAATATCTTTGTAGATATGATTTTTGCATGCAAATCAGAGGAGTCCTTTTAAAACATTATTTCTTTCCAACCTATAAGCTTAACTTCAGGGATTTTCTCTTCTATTCACTCTGAATCTCTCCGTCTCTATATCTTATCACTATCTCTTCTCAAAACCATAAACCCAAAATGAAGCACATATCTACCAGACTCCAGAAGAAGTTCCAGACTTCACAGAAAAGAAGGGCTAACAGAAAGGTGGAAGTGACTATCTCTGATTCAGATTCAAAGAAGATCTAGAGCATGAAAGAAGCATCTCCTCGAGCCAAGAAGATCAGAAAAGAGAAGGAAGTGGAGGAAACTAGGTCAGAATAAGAGGAGGAACAATAAGAACATGGATAAAAAGTACAACTGAAGAATGATCAGGATGATCAATCTGAGTCACAAAAGATGAAAGGGGAGAAAAGAAGAAGAAAACTGAAGAAGAGAAGAAACAAGATCAGACTCCAAAGAAGCAGAAACCATAGAAGAAGGATGACCAGGCTTTTGAGAAGGAGATTAGAATCAAGCACAGTGCTGTTAAAACCAAGAGCAAAGGAACTTCTGGTTATGGTAAGAATTTACTTCCAGAAAATTGGTTTATTAGTCTAGAAGTTTAAGGGGGTTTGAATGGATGGATATGCATCATCTAAGATTGCCTATTACACTATGATTTATGAGGAATTGCTAGATAAACTTGATATTGACTGCATTAGGAGTTTGAGAAATTCATCTGTCTGGAAGATGTTAAATCCTAGTTATGAGGCTTATCTTAGATTAACAAGGTTGTTTTACTTGAATCTGGGTGAAAGAAGATGAAGAAAGCTTTGTTTTAACCTCTAGGGCAGCTGGTATTAACATGAAATTAGATCATAGGGTGTTTCCCAAAGTCTTAGGTGTTCCTAGGAAGTACAAAGTCCATGAACATCCTGAGAGGAAGGAGTGTCTGGAAAAGGCTAAGTCTGATTTCTTTATAGAGGGTGTGCCATCTGGACCTAAGCAATTGACACTTTCTGTGTTAAATTGTGAAGCAAAAATCCTATTTCCTATCATCATCAGGTGTGTTTTTCCAAGGGAACATTAAAGAGAACTGGTGACTGATAGGGTATTGGTTCTTATGTGTCAAGGTTTTGACATAGAGCTGCCTAGTGTGATTGTGGAGCATATGGTCTATTGTGGAACTAGGACAAGGAATCACTCATTGCCTTATGAAAATTTGTTGCCATTGTTCTTTGAATACCTTAAGATACCTGTGAAGTATGAGGAGAAGAGCACTAGTGGTTATGGGTTGGTAGATGAGAGTGCTCTCCAAAGGATTGGAGTGTTAAGACTCAGAAAGTTTTACTTAGAATTGTCTGCTGCTGAGTTGAAAGAGAAGAGTTTAATTAAGCCTAAGGCTGCAACCACACCAAAGGCTTCAATAGATTTGGATTTCTCCCAAATGATTGACAAATTAGAGGCTATGGAGGATGGGCTAGAAGTTATAAAACAAGGTCAATTTGACTTGTTTATTTATTTGGGAAAGTTCAAGGCCTTGATGAGTTCTATGAATGTGAAGTTGGATACAATTGTAAAGGGTTTGAATCTGGAGAAGGTGCCATCTTCTGAGAGTCAAGATGCCAGTATTGATTCTGACGAGCTAATTGGGGAATTTCTGAAGAAACAGAAAAAGAATAAAGCTCCAGTGGTTATGAATTCAAAGGATCTGTTTGAACAAACTAATGATGAAGCTGGTGGTGATGATATTGCTGAAGAAACTGCTGAGAAGGTTGCTAAGAAAGCTGATGAGGTGATAGCTCAAGTGGTAGCTCATGTTGAAGCTAAACATGCTGAGGAACAGACTGGAGATGAATGTGCATCTAGTGAGAAAGGATCAAAAGAGGAAGAAAAAGAGGAATCTCAAGTTTACAAGGCAAAAGGAAAAGGGAAAAGTCAGGTTAAGGGAGGAAAGAAGACATACAAGAAGGATGCTGCAGAATGACTCTCAAAGCCTTGAACCCTTATTTCTCTTCTTTCTGTCTATTACTTTCTCTTTATTTTTAATCCTTGAAGTTAGTATAATCTGTTTTAAGTTTTTATTTAAAAACTCTGAGTATGATCCTACATTCCTTTACTCTTTTAATGAAAGTATAAGAGGAGGAGAGGATATGTGCTAAATGTGTAATAATTTTGGGATGCTGTAGGATTTATTATCTATGTCAGTTTAGTTTTTCTTATATGGTTTCCTAAGTGTTTTGTTTTTTCTATGTGTGATAGTTGCTTCTATATTTGCTGTTACTCATAGTTATTTAAGCAGCAGGATACTGAGAAAGCAAGAATATTTGTTTTTGTCTTTCATCAAGGGGGAGATTGATAATTCGATCCTTCTGGATGAATGAGAAGTATGAGCTCAGTAGGAGTTTATATATTGAAGATGATGCAAGACAGATTTTCTAAGGAGATAAGTTCCAAAGCTCCAAAGCTTTGAAGCTAGACTAATGTCTATGAACTTGTTAACTGTTAACTAACATTTTCTGTATTGCAGGCTTGGCATTGAGTTAGATGTTGTTTAAATGACTCATGTAAATATTCTTAAACTGGTTAATCGTGTTTTTAACACTAACAGATCTCTTAGTTTGGTTGCATCAAGGATCAAAGTTATTCAAGGCCAAATATTTGAAGGACATCCATTGCTCCAAAGCATTAGAGGATGATCTTGAGCCTTTGACAGTTATTCTTGTGACTATCTGATTCTTATTGCAGGATGTTATAACTATTTATATGGTTGTTTATTGACTTGTTATGAGTCTTAATCATGTTATTATTATTATTTATCAAAGACTAATGATATGGATATTATTCTGGATTTGAAATTAATGGCTCAGTTTATTGGTTAATCTGATCTTCCAAACAAGCTACTCTTCAATCAAGCAAGGATTCAACACTGCTGAAGAAGATCAAATCTACCGGAATATGAAGAACACTTCTAAGCATTCATTGCTTATCTGTTTTTTGTGTTTTTATTTGTGCTTTCATTGTTATATTCTTGAATGTTACTTAACCTTACCAACTTTAGAAGTTAATTATTTAAGTGAACAACAAGAGGTTCTTATTGTTTCATTAGATTGTAGCTTGAATTAGATAGGTTTGGAACCACAAGCTGTATAAGTGTAAGGTGGCTCACTTAGGATTGAGATCTAGGGCTAAGTTAAGGTGATTAATAAGAAGTGTGTTCAAATCCTGGAGGGATCAAGTCCCTCAGGCGGAGACTAGGTCCAATTATGACTGAAATCTGTAAAAATCCTTGTGTTCTTTACTTTACTGCATTGTTCTTTCATTCTGCAAACTAGACAAGTACTAAAGTGGTTGCTCCAAAGCTTTGTATAATTTTCTATCTCCAAGCTTTGAAGCTTCATACAGTTCTAAACTGTTTCAACTCTTTTCAAATTTTTCGAAAGCCTTGAGATTTCATTTGTTCCTTGTGTTAGAGTTTTAAAACTACAATTTTAGCAAAAGTTTCCATACTCTATTCAACACTCCCCTTCTAGAGTATTAGATCCTGTATTTATATCTTCATTACACACTTTCAGAAATGATTTGAAAGATTATGGTTATCCATTCAATTAAGCTTCTTGGCCACTTATCTCTATCATTCTCGTCCAATGGCAGTAGGGAGTCATTCTGTCTACCCGACCTTCAGAAACCGCAGTCGAAACTGCTCTGGAAAGAAATCCACTTCTCCACATTCAGCACCATTACGCAAACGCATAATTCACATTGGAGATACATTTTCTAATAAGATTAATAATCCTTGCTCCAAGTCCAATATGGAAGAGAGCCTATCTTAAAAATTTCCATTCAACGCGATCATACGCTTTGCTCATATCAACTTTCAAAGCTAGAAAGCCCTTCTTCTCCTTCTTCCGGTTTTTAGAGAATGGATAACTTCAAAAGCGATAAGTATGTTGTCCGGGATAAGTCTACCCGGAACAAACACACAATGATTATCAGAAATCAAGCCCGAGAGGAGTTTCTTGAGTCTATTTGCGACAGCTTTTACAACAATTTTGTACATCAGAGTACACAAACTGATGGGTCTATAGTCCCCAGCTTTTTTGGACTGTTTAATCTTAGGAACTAGATAAATAAGCATAATATTATAATATTTAATACTTTCACCATTATTGAGAATATCCAGAGAAGTACGTGTTACTTTGTCGCCTAGAATGTGCCAAAATCTCTGTAAAAATCAAGCTTTAAAGCTGTTTCTTCCTGGAGCTTTGTGCGAATCCATTTGAAACACAGCATCCTTCACCTCCTACGCCGTATATGGTTCCTACATAAATTTTATGTCAACCATACTGATTCCTCCATCAATTGTTGCAAGAAGAGGCTTTATCTCCTCCATGGTTGGTTTGGTTGATGTAAAGAGCACAGAGAAATACATCTATGATACAAACTTTATTTGATTCACATCAGAAATCAATTTTCCTTCATCATATTCTATTCCTTAAAAGTGTTTTGCGCCCTCCTATAGTTGCTCGTTGGTGAATAAAAGCGCGTATTTTGGTCCCCATATTGAAGCCAAGAATTTGCGCTCTCTGTGCCCACATAATCTCCTCCTTCTTGAGAGCTCCATTGTATTCCATAGTGACCCTTTTTTTCTCTGGAAAGACATGGCGAGTTTGTCGGCATTGGTCGAGATGATGCATCCTTTCTCTAAGGCCCCGTCACTGCCTTTCTAACACTACCGAAAGTTTGGCTGCTCCATGAACTACATGCAACCCCAAGTCCCAAAGTTCTGATAAATTCACCTAATCCCTCCATTGCTCCAAGCAACATGAAAAACTTGTTCGAAGTCAGTATGTGTAAACCACATGTTTTCACAATGAAAACATAAGGATTTTCTTGGTTTTGAAGCTTCCCAATCTAGTTGCAAGGCATAGTGGTCCGAATTCGGTCCACATTGGTGAGTCAATCTAGCACTGCTGAATTTTTCCATCCAATGCATATTTGCAACCACCTGGTCTAGACGTTCTCGAATACTATCATCTCCCTCTTGGTTATTTGACCAAGTAAACGGGTTCCCTGTGAAACCCAAGTCTAACAATTCCACTTCATTCGTCACATCTTTAAATAGAGATAGTTGAATAAAACTTACTCCCAAAACTCCTTCTTCCTCTGTATTTGTCATCACCGCGTTGAAATCACCGGCAACACACCACATACCGTTTGGATGGGGAGCTATTCTTTGTAACAAATCCCATGAGTGATGTCTACTTTCTTTTTCCAGGTCTCCATAAAACCCCATAAATTTCCATGAAAAATTACCCTGTTTCTCCACAATCATCGCGTCAATGTGTTGATGTGAGAATATTGGAATACTCAGCTGAATCTCCTCCTTCAACAGGAGGTTAAGGCCTCCTCTTTTGTGTATGCAATCAACTGTTAAGGTTTTAATAAGTACTCTTTCCATCTCACTTCGCTTTAACTAAATTTCGATGAGAAAGAGGATACGCGGAGCTTGTTTCCCCACAAGATGGCGAAGTGAAAGGAACGACCCGGGTTCCCAAGCCCATGAACATTACAAATGATGAGACAAGTTATTCTTTGCGGGGGTGCGGAGCACCCTCCTCCAATTCGCATTTGGGGTCTTTGGGGTGCCCCTCTCCACTGATGGACTCCTTAGATCGGAAACCTGGTTGACAGGGTAAATGGTAAGGGTCGTTCCATTTCCCCTTCTGGTACCTCTTCTCCTTCCTCGCCCTCTATCACCATTCGGTCTTGCGCTATCACGCTCACCTTTTTTTGCTTTGGGATTTGGGCTGAGGTTCAGATCTCAAACTTTTCTCTTGGGCCGAAGCGAGCTATCATGTGCATGGACTACACCCGCTTCCCTTTTCTGCTTCCGTCTACTTCTTGGCAGCAACATCTGTCTCTTGTTTTGGTAGAGGATTGCCAAATAACCTCACTTGAGAGTGATTAGACCCGTCCTTATCCTCCTCGAGTTCCATATTCTCTAATCCTTAGCCATACTTCGACTGAAAATCATCAGATTCTACAGCCGGTCATTTCCTTTTGTTTCTATATGTTGCATCCAGCGTTTTTCCTTTTCCAGCTATACTTTTATTGCGATCACTGGGAACATTGTATGGTCATCTAGGTTTGTATCTCCTTGGCGGTTTTGGGATAATCCATTATCCGAAACCAGAAACTTCATCACGTTGTTCCTCCTCTATTTTTTCCTTACAAAGCCAACTACGGTGAGTGATACAAACACACCATTAGCATAAACCTGGAAAGTACGCGTATTTGAAGTCTAGCCTTACTTTCTCGCCCACCACTGCATACCCCCCTTCCCTCTCAGTGGCCTATTGACCTCAACCCCAAAACCTTTCTCTCATGTAGTCTCCATAAGTTCCAGATAGTACTATTCCATTTAGTTTAAGAACTTCTCCCATCTTTTTGATTTACTTTCCGAGATCATCAGTAGTTCGAAGAAAAAACGGTAAGTTTTGTACCTGTACCCATAATTCTAGAGTATTATACTATATTTTTTCAACGCTCGTGATCGCCTCCATGGCATTGTAAATAAGAATGTTGCCATCACACAACTAGGGGCCACCGCTCATCACTCTCTCCATCGCAGTTTTTGTCAGAAAATCGAAGACGAACCTATTCAGGCTGAACACATTGATCTTCATCTTCTCCCCGCCTTCCAAAAACTGTAGGGATTTTATACGGATTACGCAGCGGAAATAAAAATAAAATATTACGGTCAAGACCCTCCACGAAACGCAGGACAAGCCATCATAACGTGATGAGGGAAAAATAGTTGTGTACCTTGTTTGTCTGAATGATCACGTTACGTAGAATGTCGTCCACGTCTATACGAGTATACATAACTAGGATTGTACAGGATTCCTTCCAACGTATTTTTTCTAGAAACAGAAGGAAGGTGGAAGATGAAGATCACACAAAACGAGGCACATTGCTGCGAGCCACACGAGGCCGATGGCGGAAGGGGGCGAACGGGTGAGGGTTTCGGCCCTTGCATTGTCTCTCTCCTTGATTTATTATTTCCCACAATAATGATACACATATGAAATAATTAAGCTAGGAGTGTGTGACAGCATGGGTTTCTACTTAGTTGGTAGTAACAATTACATAGAGCGGTGTCTAGCATGACATCTATTCCACCCAACTAATGGAAATAGTCAGTGATCGGACAAACCTTGTGACCAATGTTACCGCATTGTATTATACATTTGTCTCTATATCCGGATTGGACACGAGACATAAATTTCACACTCATATATCCAATCCATAGTTTCTCGATCCTGGGAATAGGCTTATCTGGACAGATAACATCAATATCCCATATTGATTTATCTGAGTCTCGCCAGACATTTCATAAGCACTAACCCTCGACTGGCCGTGGATATTTAATCCCATATGTGGGAGGAAAAAATCCTCTCTACGGCACTACCATATCTAAGCTTTCTTTCTATTATGTTCGATAAGCGCCTTTATTGCTACACAGTCACGGTGAAGTGTTTGACGAGATCAAAACACAATATTCCACAACTAGAGTATCTAGTGACTTCAAGTCTAAGTACCACAATACCATTTTCACTACGAGAAGCACTTGTGAGGTTAATATAATTAATGTAGCCTTCTCGTGGTGGGTCAATCCATTTATCGCCATATCAATCTACCCACATGCTAGTCTATAGCGATTTTCATATTAATCAACATACATGACTAGGGATATTTAAGATAATCAACAATTGTAATCTAAGGAATTTATTACATTAAATATCTCCATATATAATAAATGAATGTTCTAGCCAAAAACAATGTTTATACTAAAATAAGATAGCCTCTAGGGCATCTATTCCTAACAGTCTCTAACTTGCGCTAGAGCCAATCTAGTGCATCCCGTATGCCTATAGATATAGTGTGCCCTTCATGCTTGCACTGAACAAGCGGCTTTGTAATTTGATCTGAATGGTTTTCATATGTAGGAACCTTACATATCTACATATCTCCTCTATCGATGATTTCTCGAATAAGATGGAACTTTCTGAGTACGTGCTTGGATTTCGGGTGTGACCTTGGTTCCCTGGATTGTACGATCGCCCCAGTGTTGCCACAATACAACTCAATCGGATCCACAATACTAGGAACCACACGCAGCTTAGTGATAAACTTCCTAATCCAAACAACCTCCTTTGCTGCACCCGATGCAGCAATGTATTCAGCCTCAGTTGTATAATCAGCTGTAATACCCCGTATTTTAGTTGGAGGTTATTTAGTAATTTTATAAAATCTTTGAGAATTTCAATAAATTTAATATCAATCCAATTTTCTTAATTTTAAAGTATAAGTGTGTCATTTGACATCTATGATGATATATATATATTTATTTTGGGGTTGTTTTGTAGTTTTTTTTTTTTTTTTTTTTTTTTTTTTTTTTTTTAACTTGGATAATACTATAAGAAACTCATTTTGTATATCTTAGACATAGCTGTAATTTTATAAAAATTAAAGTTTGAAATTTATACACAATTGGTTTATTTGAAATTATTTTGAAATTCCATAATTTATGAAAATTAACTTTTATGTGTTAGCTATTAATTGTAAATTATATTTTCAACCCCTCAATTTTTGGCAGTTCTCATTTCTACCCCTTTTGTATATGAAATGTCAGAATTACCCTCAATTTCTTGTATTTGCATGTCAACCTTCTTTTTCTTGTTATTCAAATTTCTACCCCAACTTTGTAGTTGGGAGACTTTTTAGTTGCACTTCACTCCTCCATTCACTATCTTTGGTCAACTCTATTAAAATAAGGAGATACTTATTTTTTCTTCCAAGTATCTCCCAACTTTCCTAAAGACCAATCAAACACACTCATCCCATTCATCCTCCATCAACCCCATTTCTTTCACTCAATTCTTCATATGTCTTTTCTCTTCAAGAGCACTCATGCTACCACTCTTCTCTCTCTCAAAACTTCATTCCCACTTTTGGGTGTTGACCTCACAAAAACAACATCAAAATTCATTTTCTAGCATCCAAAGCAAGAAAAAATTGATTCCAAGCTTGATATAACTATGGAGGGGAGTCATTTCAAAATTCTACTCATGGATTGAAGCCCAATTTCACCCATTTTTCTCACAATTTCTTGAATCTTGGGGTAAATTTTCCTTCTAGTCTTGAATTCATGCATGCATGTTCATGTTTTACTTTGATTGATGATATTTCATCATAGATTTCTTCCTATCCATACTTTATTCTTCATTTTCATGGTTTGACCAAGAGTTAAACTCCAAAATTTTGACTATTTCATGAAACCCACACTAGAACCCACGTGCATGTTGTGAATGTCATTTTCTTTGCATTTGTTACACAAGAGATTTTTGACAATTTGTGTCAAGAGCATGTAAAAATATTATTTTCATGATTAAAATGGTGCTATTTGGGTGAAAATCAAGTCATATTAACTTGCATGTACTACTAGAATCATTCTTGTTGATTTTTGAAAAATTGCATGTTCATACAATCTGACCAATTTGTGAAAAATGTATATTATCTCTAAAATATTTCTCTCTGGAATTTCTAACTCTTTCATATTCTGAAACTAGACTCAGATAGGGTCATATTGAAATAAAATTTAACTCTATAGCATTATTGGTTAGGGAGATATGCTCATTCTAAGTTGCATGTTTTCTGAAACTCTGTTTTTGGAGAAGTTTGGCCATTTTAAAAAAAATCTCATTTCCAGAAACTTATGGCACCTAATATTTCTTGTGATGAAACTAGACACATAAGGGATCCATTCTGGAGAAGATGGACATTTTTCTCATTCTCCAAGTAGTAGTAATTGTTCTTCAAAGTTAAAACTTTCTGCCAAACTTGTCTCTGCACAACATTGATTTTTTATTTTGTAACTTGATTTTTATAATAGCTATGCATGATTTTCTTGATATTTCTGAAATTAAACACATGTAGGTTGATCATAAATTTATTTAATAATTTTAAGAGATGTTTTGATATGGTAAATATGCCTCTAAAGTCAGAGCTACAAGTCTGTCCAGAATTGTAGTTTCACCGTTTTTAGAAAACTTGAGTTTTTGAACTTCTAAGTATTTTGTTGGAATTATTTTGATAAGTAAACATCATTATATGTGCATTACTTGCATTTAGGACTATAAGAAATGTATGTTTGCATTTGTATTAGCGATGTATAAATTTGTTGTAACGAATACGTTATACGTGTGATTGTATGCATCGACCTCGTAGGGGAGACCAGTTGTCGTCGGAGTGCTAGGCTTGGTTACTTGCTTTTGGTTGTGCTTCATCGCAGTGGTAAGTACATATGTGCGAATTTTACTTATCAAAATGTGAGTGTTTGCGTAATGTCTCGAATGAATATTTTTTGATTGAAAAAGTATGCAAAACATGATTTAATACTCGAAATTGTTTGGATATAAATTGAATCCTCTTTTTTGAGTCTTGGAACTTTACTTGCGATAAGTTGTTAATATGAGTTTTTCTATTTTAAAGAGAAGAAATAAAATACATATGTGCGAACTTTAATTATCACATTGTGACCATGTTTGTGACGTTTTAAATGAATATCGTCTTACTTGGAAGAGTATGAAAAGCATGTTTTATACTGAAAAATTCCGATTATTGATTTATACTGACAACTCTTGGAAATGACTTGTGAAGATTGTATACCAACTTTGGTTATGATAAATAAAGGTAATAAGATACCTCTAATAGATTGAGGACGACGTACAGAGTTGTGTTATTAATGGGAGGCGCCAAGCGATCCTACATTTTCTTATGGCTAATGTCGTTGAAGCAATGCTTCTGATTGGATAGAACTTAATTGTTCACAAATCCTCCCCCAATGAGCCAAAATGTACCAAGGTGTTGCGGCCAAAGGTTTGTTAGAACTATAGAGTGCTACTTATACTTGTAAGGGTCACTACGGTATAGGTGTGTCGACACTTAAGGCCTTTTAGTTATTTTTGTGAGCGGGGATTGACGTATGGGCTCCCTTAACCCTCGGGTGAAATAGGGTTTGATAAACCCTAGAAGGAACTCTTTGTGATTATTTCGTGATCCCTCTGTTTACATCGATCCTGCTGGTGACTATGGAGATGCCTCAGCTAAACTTCACGGTTAAATTGGACTTGAAAGAAAGTTTGACTACTCTATTGATGTTGTTTGTGGCTCTGGATATGCCCTAATCGAAATAAATGAGTTGAAAAACATTGGCCACTCGTTAATTAATATTGTTATCAGTTTGTGCACAAGAGATTCCGGCGGGGAGACCTCTGTGTACACCGTATGTAGAGGATCAGAGATGGCACAGGAAGAGTTGGGTTGTGCGTAGGGAGAGAGTAAGACAGTAGTAATGTCTGAGAGAGAGACAGAGGTTTGGCAGAGCTTTCGCGTGTGGCCAGTGTGTTCTTCCCTGTATGGAAGGGTTAACGTCCTATATATAACGGAGAATGTGACCGTTGTAGTGTGGTTAATGCGCCCATTAATGGCGGCTTAATTAGCTTAACCACAAAGGCACGTTCGTCCTCATATATAGGGACCGTTACAGCACGTTATGCGCGAATACCGGAACCGTTATGGGGTTGACCGGGTTTGACCGGATTGACCGGGTTTATGGAGCTCGTGCCATAAATCTCTCAAAAGCAGTTACTAAAGGTCGCGCGCGGGCTTGGCTCGCACGCGACATGACTTACTCTAGCCTCCAAACCACTAAGTCCCTACAAGTCCCGTGCAGTGGTATGCGAGGGCTCTGTCTCGCAGCCCCCCACATGGATCAGCGCGGCTGGTGATACGGTGTGTGTGGAGCACAATATGGTGTGCTAGATGGTTTCCATGTGGCCAAGATCTGCTAGCTCAGAAAGCACTATCTACATTAGCCCCCTTTCTGCGCGTGAAGGCTCATAGCTGTATAGACTTCCATGCGCGGAAACCAACATGCGCGTCGCCGCCACGCACCAATTCAAACACGAGCAAATTCAGCCCCGTGAGTGCCATTATGACCTAAAACCCCTAAAGTCGTGTCGTCTGACCTTTAGGGTTTTAGGCATGACGTCAGCTTGTCCTGTGATTGCGCGATTCGACGGTGACGGTTGCGATTCGACTATTGAAAGGACGCAACCCTTCATTGTTTTTGGATAAATACTTTGTACTCTCCATTTTTGCAAAGCATCACTTCTTTCTCTTAAAGTGAATGGTACCCGGAAGTCTTCGAGAGCAGATTCAGATAATCAATCACCAGTTCAGAACTGCAAATCGTCTTCTTCAACTGTGTGTATCCAAGCAGGCTTCACGAAAACAAGGTTGGCCTTGTTCAATTTCGATTTACAATACTAGTATATGCTTCAAACTGCGTTGAATCTGTAAACCCATGACATATAATATGTTGAAACTTGTGAAGAAGCTTCAAGCTTTGGACCCAATTTTAGCTTAATCCTTCGATGATAAGGATCTTGGATGTAGGGTTTTGAAATCCCTGATAATGCAAACAATTTCCAACTTCTAATTTCTGAAATTGATACCAGAAACTGTCCATCTTTCTTTCCATAGATCTTGAATCTCGAAATTCAAACTGAAGTGTGGCATATTTCTCCCCCCTTTTTTCTTGCTCTTCCGCAGGAATGGCCAAGACAAAAGGAAATTAACCCACCAAGGAGGACGAAGAGATACCTGATCTTCCGCAAGCTTTGTGGCGAAAAGCCCTCTATCTGGGTGGCAAAGATTTCTACCACGCGAGGGTTAAGGCAAAGAAACTGCCTGCTTCTGTCCCCAATGAGGGATTGCTAACGTTGACTCCTCCAGTTAACTCAGCCTTGCTTGAGTTGATTGGGTGCGAGGACGTGGTTCGATTGGGAATCGAAAATGGGTACTTCCCCTATGCTACGATTTCCACCCAAGCTTTTGTCCAGAAATTGGACTACATGGATGAGTGGATTGACCATGTGTTGACCGATCATGGTGCGACCCTCAATGAGGCCGGCGTATACTTCGCTGTTCGTGCTATGAAGGGTGCTGCCGTGAAGCTGGACCAGTCCATGCTTCTAAACCTTCTTTCCCGCTACTCGCCTGCGACTCACACTTTTCATTTTGCTGAGTTCGAGGCTGCCCCCACACTCGAGGACGTGCACATGCTGTACGATCTGTCTCCCATGGGTGAGGTGGACCCTTTGAGTCCCTTGAGGACGGATGCGGAGATCGCTTTGTACACGCAGATGGAGGAGTGCCTATCAGAGGTAAATAAAATCTCCACCCGGTGGACCACTACCAAACCCCTTCCCAATTGGCAGTTGGTTGACACGTCTGCGAAGAATACTTGGAATAAATGGGTGCAGTACTTCTTTCGTGACTACGCGAACAGCAGCATCACCAAGAAGCTTCTGAGTCAAGACCCGGAGGCCAAAAATTACGTGGAGGGTAAGGGCTATCACCTGAGGGTAATGGCTTCACGTCGGGTTCACCAAAATGTGCACAAGAGATTCCGGCGGGGAGACCTCCGTGTACACCGTATGTAGAGGATCAGAGATGGCACATGAAGAGTTGGGTTGTGCGTAGGGAGAGAGTAAGACAGTAGTAATGTCTGAGAGAGAGACAGAGGTTTGGCAGAGCTTTCGCGTGTGGCCAGTGTGTTCTTCCCTGTATGGAAGGGTTAACGTCCTATATATAACGGAGAATGTGACCGTTGTAGTGTGGTTAATGCGCCCATTAATGGCGGATTAATTAGCTTAACCACAAAGGCACGTTCGTCCTCATATATAGGGACGGTTACAGCACGTTATGCGCGAATACCGGAACCGTTATGGGGTTGACCGGGTTTGACCGGATTGACCGGGTTTATGGAGCTCGTGCCATAAATCTCTCAAAAGCAGTTACTAAAGGTCGCGCGCGGGCTTGGCTCGCACGCGACAGGACTTACTCTAGCCTCCAAACCACTAAGTCCCTACAAGTCCCGTGCAGTGGTATGCGAGGGCTCTGTCTCGCAGCCCCCACATGGATCAGCGCGGCTGGTGATCCGGTGTGTGTGGAGCACAATATGGTGTGCTAGATGGTTGCCACGTGGCCAAGATCTGCTAGTGTGTATTTACTCAGTTTTTACTGATCATTTTTCTTCAAAACTGCGTCGGCTGTTGCCATTTTAAAAACACAGGTCATCAATCAAGGTGCGGGATGGGAACGAGTATCGAGCTGAAGCCGCGTGCTAAAGTTAGATCACTTAGAATATCACGCACTTTTTATTATTTTTTTTGTAAAATTATTTCGACAAGATTTGTTGTATACATTTGTAGATAGTGCTTTCCAGATAGAAGGATCCCGCCACGTGGCAGCCATACAGCACACCTAACTGTGCTCCATCCACACCGGATCACCACCCGTGCTGATCCACGTGGGGGCTACGAGACAGAGCCCCCGCACACCATAACACGGGACTTGTAGGGACTTAGTGGTTTGGAGGCTAGAGTAAGGTCCGTCGCGTGCGTGCGACAACCAAGCTCGCGCGGGACCTTTGGTAACTGACTGAGAAATCCTAGGCTTACGTGTCCCATTAATTCGGCTGATCTCATAACGGTCTCCGATACTTGCGGGCAGATACGTAACGGTTCCTATATACACGGTCGAACGTGCCGTTGGGGGTTCTATCATTAAGCCGCCATTTATGGTGCACTAAACCCCCCAACGGTCACTTACCCACTATATATATAGGATCGTTATGCTCTCCGTTGCGACACAACGACACGACGATAAGGCAACAAGACACACATAGCCTACTGTCTCTCTCTCACACACAGTTATCAGTGCTTACTCTATCCCTAAACACACCTACAACTCTTTGTGTTATTCTTATCTACTTGAGGTGTACACTTAGGTATCTCTCAAGGATTCCTTTGTACACATTTTGGTGAACCTGACGTGAAACATCCACCTTCGAACCTCCAAAATCTGCCAACCATGTCTTCAGACCAAGTCATCCGGCAGGGAGATCGGTCTCCATCCCACAAGGAGACCTCCGAAGAAGACGGACCACTCAATACCACTCCCAACACTCGGGTTCCAGTGGTCACTGAGGGAGAACCCTATTTGGAGTCTATTCAAACCACAATACAGACTCAAGCTCGAGTCATGGAAGCCCAATCCGAGCAGATCGCCCAGATCGTGGCGATCCTGGGAAAGATGGCCCAAAATACGGTCCCAGGGGCTTCTGCTTCATCACTGACGACCTCACTGTCCCCACCCGGGGTGGTGTCCACCTCAATGGGCACCTCGATAGTGCATGTCTCTACTGCGCAAAATTCTCTTTCGGGCGGCCCGGCGAGCCTGATTCCACCATTCTCATCAGGCTCATCCCTAATAACGGCAGGGAACTCTACTGCATATCCTACGTCGTCTCTATACGCGAGCGAAGCCCTAGGAAGCCACGGGCCTCCACCTCCGCCCCCTTAGAACCCCAGTATGCCCTACATTCCGGGTTTCGGGCCAACAACTCCTTCTTACGGAGGAACACCTGCTAGCATGGCAATTCTCGAGCAAAGGATTGACAGCATCATCGCCAATCAGGGTGCCATGGACATTGTCATTCCAAAGATAGATAGCGCACCTCCTATTCCGCGGGGTGTCTATCTGATGCCAAGCCCCGCTGTGTACAAAGCGCCCAAGTGGGAGAAATTCGATGAAATCAGTGGGAACGCCCACGAGCACGTGATGAGGTTCATGGATATGATGGGACCGTATGCAGTTGATACTCGGCTACTTATGCGCGAGTTCCCTAAATCTTTAGGAACTGTCACATACAAGTGGTACAGGGCCCTTGAAGCGGGATCTGTAAAAACGTGGGACGACATGGTGAAGAAATTCTACACGAAGTTCTTCCAGATGGACGAACGGGTCACCACCATTCACCTCTCCCGCATGTACCAAAAGTCTGACGAGGAAGGCTTGGCCTTCATTAAGAAGTTCAGAGCCAGGTCCTTGGAATGCAGTGACGAAGTCTTGGAAAGCTGCCTGGTCGAGATATGCCTGCAAGGCATACGCACCGAGTATAAAGGTATGTTGATTAATTTAAACATGCCTAATTTTTCAAAGTTTATCGACTGCACCAGCAACATTGAGCCCCTGGTAGAAAGGATACGGAAAAGACGCGCTGGCGAGCATACACCAACGAATCCTAGCTTCAAAGTCGGAATGTTCTGTTATAAAAGGCCGCGAGATACCAATGTCCATGCAGTGTCTCCATCCAGCAAGCAACAACGACCCGAACCACAGGAGGCGCCGCCATTGCCCTGCTCGGTCGAGGATGCAGTTGACCTCTGCAAAAGATGGCGGAAAGACGGGATTTTGCCACCTTTTGAGCGCAAACCTACAGGAGAACAATTCAGAAACCCCAGGTGGTGCGAGTGCCACGGACAAGTATCACACCCAAAACAAGAGTGCAAGAAGCTTAGATGGATGGTAGACAGGAAGATAAAAGAGGGCCAGCTGTTCATAGACGAGCCGGCCAAGGATGTACGCAACAACCCCCTGCCATCTCATACGAGGCAGGAACCCAAGGGAAAAGAGACCGCTATGATCTCAATTACCAATTTGGAGGAGGTTATAGACACAGAAGCACCGATAGTCGCGGAGATCCACGAGGAAGAAGGTTACGGATTGGACACGGAGGATTCGCGAGCCGAGCAAATGAAGAATTCTGCCAAATTTGCCAAGTTCTTCAATGAAGTGGGCTTCTCACCAGACTGCAGGCACGAAATGACCAAGGCTATCCTCAGAGCAGCATAGGACTATGGGGAAGAGCTGGTAACCTTGGAAGGAAGGATCGTCAAGACCTTTCGACCGGAGGGACCCATCATGACATTTGATGAGTCTGAGAAGAGAACCAATGTGAGCCATCAGAGGCCATTATACGTAACAGCTACCATCAACTGCGTGGACTTCAAAAGGGCATTCGTTGATGGCGGGGCCGCGGTGAACGTCATTCCTTTAAGTACCCCGGAGACAGCGTGGATCCCTCAGCACAAGATAGTCAGGAAGCCGTCGCCCCTCACGGGTTTCGGTAGAGATTCCAGGATGACCCTGGGGTGGATCCACTTGGGAATTCAAATCGGACAGATTAACTGTTCAGCCAAATTCCATGTGATCAACGCCAATACAACTTACCATATGATTATTGGGCGAGCATGGATCCACCGCTTCGATGCTGTACCCTCGACAGCTCACCAAGTAATGAAGGCTCTCTGGAAAGAAAGGGTGGTTACAGTACCTGCTTCTGTGAACCCTTTTAATTCGGAGGAATCGCACTTATCTGAGGCAGTATGGTTCGCAGAACTTAAAGAGGGGCAATTCCCGTCCCAGCCAATTCCTCTGCCCAGGTGGGAAGACATCCAGGACCAGTCACCCGCTGGGGTAATGGTGACGCGGGAAGAAACAAAGGAGGCACAGCCCACGCGGAAAGAGGCCTCCAGAGCAGTCAAGAATATCTATACTTTGAAAAGGGTTATTAAGCATGACAAGGACGGCAGGCAAGTGGAAAGCTTCTACTCCAACGGGAGAAAATGTTACCGTATCTAAGGATACGTTCAAGGTGCGCTCTTATTATTGTCTAATAAGTACGGTTGTTTATCAATTTCTCTTGTTTTATCTGCTTACCACAACCAGCATGAAGCCTATCTCATATGATAGCAGCTGAATGCCAATCAAAGCCTATCTGATAAGATAGTACGAAGCCTATCTCACATGATAACAGCAGAATGCAATCAAAGTCTATCTGATAAGATAGCACAAAGCCTATCTCATATGATAGCAGCTGAGCGGGAACAAAGCCTATCTGCTACGATAGCACAAAGCCTATCTCATATGATAGTAACAAAGCCTATCTGTTAAGATAGCACAAAGCCTATCTCATATGATAGTAGCTGAGCGCGAACAAAGCCTATATGCTAAGATAGCACAAAGCCTATCTCATATGATAGCAGCAAAGCCTATCTGTTAAGATAGCACAAAGCCTATCTCACATGATAGCAGCCGAACGCGAACAATGCCTATCTGTTAAGATAGCACAAGCCTACCTCATATGGTAGAAACAAAACCTATCTTCTATAGATAGTACAAGCCTATGGTAGCAGTCAAACCCGAACAAAGACTGATAAGATGATTAAGGCTTATCCCACGTGATAATAGCTAAACTAAAATCTATCTCATAAGATAGCAGTCAGAGCCCATCTACTGGGACGACAACAGAAAGTTCAAAGTCTTATATGATAACAGCAGTAGAATCTATCTCCCTGCATGGCAGAACGAAAACCTATTAGAATGAATAGTACGCAAAAAGAAAACACACGAACACAAACATAGTATGCGAGTGGAACAAAGTAAGCTCAAATCTTATTAGATAAAACAACCAAAAGGGCAGAGTACAATTTATCTGTCTAGCAGCAGAAAAAAAAGCCCCAGGAGGGGGTACAAAGCAATATGTTCCTACGCTGAAGACCCTAGATAAGGGGCTTGAACTGTGGAAAGCTCGTCGTCATCGTCAACGTACTCAACCATAATAGAACTCTCGCCGCTACCATGGCGAGATCCCAAATGAACTTCAACGAATAGGCGAGGGAAATAGCTTTCGAAATAAACCCCGTTGGCCGCCCTCGTGCCTGGGTATTGGTGGCAAATAGTTCTCCAACGCAGAGCCACCAGGGCAACACCCCAATCATTACGCTTCAATTCAAGGGACAGTGAAGGGGTAGTTGACGCGAATTCTTTACACGCTTAAACGCAAGTATACGGTCAAGTAGTAAGTGGAGTATTTTACGACTCCGAGTATCGAACCCAAGGGAATTTACGATTACTAGATAACTACAAATTAACTCTACGATATCTAAGTAACAAGTAAAAATGGTGTTTGATTTTATAACGTTGTCGCCCACAAACAAGCGATGTAAATTAAATGAATGTAGAGACAATATTTCTGTATTTTTCAATTAAAAGAATTTAATCAAAGTATGGAGAAAACTAGGCAATCTATGAATCACCTAGGGTCTTTAGACAGTTCGGGAATTTGTATTGAAACACGTTACGCACTAACTGATTATGCCGGGTAATAGCACTTACAATCTTCTGTCGATCTCATGTAATTTTACATAACAGTTTACTTTGGTTCCTGTCGGTCCACCTCCATCTACCGTTACGTTCTAGCTGGCTAGTCAACTTTGTTCACCGGGTCCTGTCGGTCCACCGATTCACTCACCTAACTAGTTCAACCGAATCTACCCACACATGACTACTCCTATTCATCTCGCCTATCGGCCTCAATGATTCGGGAATAAAACATGATCTTATTTGTAACCGGGTTAAGTCTTTGTCGAGCACCCACCTAGTTCACTAACAACTCCGGTTCGCGACTCCCTTGTTGCTAAGAATTAAGCCTAGATCATGATTTCTAATCAATTAGTTTGTAACATTAAGCTATGAATTCAACTAGTTCATCATCTTCATCTAACATGGTCATTCTATTCATCACTAACACGTGTCAATAGCCTTAGCTTACGGATTCACAATACAAGATGAAGAATAATAAACATTAATTGGATCAAACGCATGAATCAATCAACAAAATCCGGAAAATAAGCCTAAGTCATAACCCTAGGCTCTCCATAGAGCCTAACAAAGAAATTAGCTACTCATTGTTATGCCAAAATCACAAGTATTCTCCATAGAATGATAAAGAGAGGGTAAGAGAAGAATCAAACGATGAAAGCGCCAAAGCTTTGGCGAATCCGTGCAATCCCCAAGCCCCTAGGTGCTCTCCAATGGCCCCCGTACGTGAATACCCTCCTACTAGGTCTTCCCTGCCCGTATTTTACTAGTTGGGCACGATTTTTTATGTTATTTGGTCGAAATTGCACTTCAGCCCCTCCAGTTTGTAATTCCCAAACAGAATTATTTGCTGATCTTGCGCGGGCTGTATCTCCCTCATACGGACTCGTCTTCAGGCCTACCATATATCGTTGGAAAGCTACGGATCAAAGTTTTAAAAACCGGACCGACCATCGAACCGGTGAGGCACCGGTTCACGGTCGGACCGGTCGGACCGGTGGTCGGACCGGTTTAATTGCACGCTTATTTAATAATATATATTTATAATTGTTTTTAATAAATAGTAAACATAATGAAAAACAAACATAAAAAAAATACTTGAATGTTATAATTTGAATCTTATTTAGCGTTATAATATTGTTATAGCAATAGCTATGTTTATAAAAACCAAATTATGGTCAACAAATATATTTTGAGATTTAGATACAAATAGTCGTAACTTTTAATTACACGACAAATAAAATAATCGTGTCTATTTTTGAAGGAGCACATTTTCATTTTTTTTAATAACAATTTCTATCTTAGCAATAGACATTTATGGTTTTGAAAATTTGGGTGTAAATTCTTAAGTACAATTCGTGATATAATTTACGGTTGAAATACTTTTGCAAAACAAAATACTCCTAATCTCTGAGATTTCAAAAAAAAAAAACGAACGAACAGTTGGAATTGGTTCCTTATCATGCTAGTAGACTTAAGTAATTTAGTGCTCTGTTTCATTAATAAAAGCTTCGCTGGCGTGGTGGTAAGCGTCCTTTACCTCTTCAATAAGGTCAGGGGTTCGATTCTCCACATTGGCGCAATATGGCTTTTAATTTACGAACCGGGAGGTTCAGCCGCCGGCTGGTTCGACCTGTTCACCGGTTGAACCGCCGGTTTGGATGACGTGGCCCGGTTCTGTTGCATGGCCGGTCTTATAACTGGACCGGACCGGTCAAGGCCCGGTTCGCCGGTCGAACCGGCCGGTCCGGTCCGGTTCTTAAAACTATGCTACGGATGTCTACTTTCCAATGCCGCAGGCCTTGCTCCAAAATTCTTTGTATATTTTCCTGAGCATCGAAAAGAGTGAAGGCTGGTCCTGTGTGACTTTTCCAACTTTGCTTCGTTTGTGCGTCTCCTTTCCTCCTCTTCATCTAGCTCCATTCCAAGCATATCCAAGCATCTCATAAGCTCCATTGCACCTATTTTACCTGAGATACACAACACTAAACAACCCGTGCAATTATCATGGCAAATATGAGAGAAAACATGCACAAATAAGCTAGAAACACAACTTTTCACTCTTAGGCTTATACATCATCAAATTCACATATTTGTGCAAATATAACATATAAATCATGTGAAATAAGACTAATACAAGTACTAAGAAAGTATAATAATAACTCCTAAAAGAGAGTTATCAGTAGTATTGGCCGGAAAACCACCAGGGATGGTACCTGAGAACATGATAAAAGAAAAGGCGTATTCTTTCTGATAAAAAAGTCTACGTTGCTGATGCTCATGAGGGCTGGACAAATCAGAATCTTGGCTGACAAGCCCTTGGGAGACATTCCTATAGCACAACGTAACACCGTGGATCCATGGAATTGGAACTCAGGTGGATGAAAGAACATAGGAGTGCAGAGAAGAATAGAAGGAGAAGACATTATTTCAATAGCGGAAGCCCAGAGGGGTGGAAGTAATAAAGAACAAAGCAGCAAGGAAGTGCAGGCTTATATAGGGCCTGAGGAGGACTCTTCAGTTGCCGGTAACGCCTCGAGAATTGAACAAGAATCAATGTTATCACTAAAGCATACTGCGGTATAGTAACCCTAGGTAATAATGAGGGGATAGTCTACTAATGGGCAGTCATGCCTTATCAAGACGCCACGCTGGCACAACGATCCATACGGTCATGATGGTTTCTAGGAATTTGAACCATAATCAAGGCATTGAATATTGAGACCTTTTTCAACATATGATGGACCGTGACGCACACGCGCCAGTTTACTTGCTTAAACCAAAAAGGTGAAAAACCAAGTATAAGCCTATCTCATAAGATAGCAGCACGAGCAAAATGACGAAAAAGCCTATCTCACAGGGTAGCAGTCTACGCTGATTACGCGAAGTTTACTATATTTGGCCAAACCTTTGACCAAGGTAAAAGGAAAGGACCATATTTATCTGAAATATACAAGGCACAAGGAACTTAGCAGTTATGCAGGCAAAGACACATCATGCAAAAAGGGCAGTATTTTACAAAATCACTGGGAAACACACGCGAACCATTGTCACGGAGTTAAAATATTGAGACATCAGGAATACAAAGAAAGAACATCAAATTCAAGGGGAAGTCTAGGATGATGGACCGGTAGGACTACTGCTTCAGTCTTTAAAGAAGTCTTTTAAGAGAGAGTCTTTCGCAGATAGCTTGAGCGAGTTCTGCAATGCGAGCTTTCACTTCTTCATAATGCTTCAAGGCAGCCTCATACTCTCGGGCCATCTCCTCATACGCCTCCCTGCGAGCATTAAGGGCTATTGTCTCCTCTCTGAAAGAAGTATACTCAGCTCCAAGACTGGCATAATTACGATCTTTGATCAGTCTTTGCACGAGGAAATCCAGATCCAGTCGACCCGCCGCAGTCTCTTCGAGCCTCTGAACGAGCGCGAGAGGATCTCGAGCACTAGCAGCTGTGGTACTTTCGGGGGTGGTTTTATGTAATCTTTCCAAGAGAGCAGCCATCTCTTTGAAAACCTTCCCCCTGTCTTTCGGTTCCAGCTCCATCACTCGAGCAAATGAAGCAGGAAAGGTCACCCGCACCTTCATTAGCCATTCCAAACAGCCTTGGTCGATGCCTGCGCATAGGGACAGAACAAAAAAATCAGAGAAATACAAATCAGAGAGTTGGAAGGAAGAGAATGACTTTACCAGTTCCTTCGACGATTTGTTGAAGAGGGGCAACAGATACTGCTACCCGCGAGCCGGATTGAATCTCCTCGGCCAACTTCTGATCTGCCCTCATCTCGCGCGCAAAGTACAGCTCAGGGATCGTAAAATTCCTCACGGGAACCACCGGGTCTGCAGCTTGCGAACCCCACACTTCAAAAGAATTTTCAGAGAAGAGAGATTCCAGATCAAAGACTCCAATGGGATCTTTTCTCCTCGCCACATCTGGTACAGGAGAGTCAAGCACAACCTCCTCAGCCTCCTTTCTTAGGGTGGTTTGCTCAACCTCCTCGGCACTCTGAGCAACGGGAGAGTCAAGATCAGCAGCAATAGCGTGCTCAGTAGACACACCGCCGCGCGCAATCTCTTTGGTAGTTCTCTCAGACGGAATTTCAGGCTCAACACGTATAGCCGAGGCCACTTGCTCCAGAGCGACATCCTGCTCGATGTTGGCTTTGTTGGAAGAGATTAGTACCGCTTCGGCAGGAGAGGAGACAAGATCTTCCTGCATTGGGGGTTCCTCCTCTTGCTCAATAATGAGCTCCGCATCCGGATAATTCTCAACCTCTGGAGTCTCCTCCATCAAAACTTTCCCTGGAAAATCTGCACCAGACACATTGTCAGCGGACTCAGGAGTCGCTTGAGTACTGCGAGGACGGCGACGCACCAAAGGGCAGGGGTCATGTTCTGCAAAAAATAATGTACCATTATCATACACTCATGAAAGGAAAAGAGCAAAATCCCAATGCAATGATGAGCTGGAACAGAATGGCAAAACATCTACTAATGATACGAGCGGTATTTCCCCACTTATATGGGGTACCCGCGCAATGGCCATTTTGCAAATTATCATCAAGACCCTTCAACCTAGCATAACCTGCATAAGATTAAAAAGGGTTATGGATCGAGCATGCGAAAAGAAGAACGACATCATGCGCGGCTGGAACACTGATTTACCTGAAGACTCTCCACATTGGTCTCTTACCCATTTACGAATATCACAAATAGGCACGCGATGGTATAAGGCAGCACTTACAATGTCATAGTTCGATAGAGCAAACTAAAAAATTGTACCTTCTTCGTCTTTCATCACCTACGAGCTCGTGAAGTGCCAGATGCGCGCGCTTCGAAGGACGAGCGGGTGGATCATCAGTCACAGGGGCATCAGCATTTCTCTTCTTCATATCTTTAAGAAACGGCGCAAGGAAGGACTCTAGTCTAGCTGAGAGCGCACTTCTGATTCCTTCTTCCATGTGCAACACTGGGGGGATGGTGTCGTCAGCATACTTCTTCTTTAAGCGACAAAGGTCAACAAGTCCCCCACTGCGATCCCCTGATGCGAAGCGCCTTAAGCAACACTGTTGAGAAGATAACAAGGAATCAGAAAACGTAGAAATAAGGGATGGCGAATAAAAAAAGAAGTGTATACATGAATTCTACATTACCGCTTGAAAGTCTCTTGCGTATTGAGTCCTCGAGTTGAGGGCATCCTGCATGACAATAAGTTTTTTCTCGCCCAAAATCAGCTGTGGGAAAAGATGGTCTACGGCTAACAGCGAGTAATACAAATAGGGGGCCCAACCCCGGGAAAGATTAGACTTAAAGGGGTAGTCCTTGGACAAAGGAGCAAGTGCCTTGGGAACTTGCAGCTTAACCTGCGGGTTTGTCAAACGCCGTACCTGAGTTTTCCAGAAGGCAACCCAACCAGCTGTCACTCTTCCCACTCTATGCCTTGAAGGCTGCACAAGGGGCTGCTCTGCGAGAAGTAGCCCACGAATCTTGCCGAAAATAATCCCATCATAACAGCCCTTGTTCGGACCACATGGGGGCGCGACCGTGTCAAAACCCAGCTGAGGCGCCACGCGAAGAGGGTCGAAGTGAACAGTTATGGGTGCATATTTACCAGATTCAGTTCCAGGGGCATACTCTGACAAAGCAGGCAAATAACCCCGCCTGCACCAATTCACGTACTGACCATAGTGACGAGTTCCGCTGGTGATATGCCAGGAATGGAGAGGAGTATCAATCTCAGGGTACATGCCCCCTCGAAACGTGATGTTGTTCTTCTCCTCAACATAAGGATGGGACACGAAGGAATCCTCATCATCACAAACCAAAGAAAAATTGCGACAGGCGTTTTTGGTGTTAAACCAACGCCAAGAGCGAGGACACAAGAAAGCTTCTTGGCACCTTGGGGCATTCCACAACTCGACAGTAGAAGGTAAAGGGGCATATGAAGGCCATCGTTAGAAGACCCACATGGTCAAAAATCCAATGTTGGCAAAACACACAACATCAGCCCTGCCCTGTGATTGTTCAACGTTGGCCACTGCTAGATCAAGGCAGTAAAAGAGAGAACCCAAGACAAGGGGTCCAAGGGCAATTCTTTTACCAAGAGCAAGCTTCACAGCAAGAGGGAGTACATGAGTAAAAACTCCGTCTTGCGGACTCCCATCTATGAGGAAACGCGATAACCAGACGCAGAGAAAACCACACAAGGAGAACTCACACCCTTCGCCTGCAGTAGACGTGACCTCATCCGGGGTCTCCTCCTGGATTTTCTGGATAATCTGAGGTTTGGGGAAATCCTTGAAAAATAACATGATCCATTTAGACCATATATTCTTCGCGCCAGCGAAAACTGTCATGAAAGTGTCAGCAGGTTTCATCGCATCGGGAGCCCACTTCGAAGCAGCTTTCCTCAAAGTTGCAATACATTCTAGCATCTGGCCGGAAAGAGAAATTTCTTCGTCAGAACTAAGCGCTTCCAGAGGATCGATGGTTCCCATACTTAGAAGCATCAGCAGATTCTCCACATCTTCCAGAGTAGGTGTGGCCTCACCAGACGCGAAGTGAAATGTGTGGGTCTTTGGAGAATACCGAGAAAATAGAACCTTTAGCATGTTCTGATCGGCCTTCAGATCAAAAACCCTGGTTGCGCGAACAGCATGGTAAATGCCAGCCTCTAACAGCACGACCTTGTGATTATCAAGAATATAATCAGTCCATTCGTCCATCCAGTCCAGTTTCTCCAAGAAAGCCTGGAAAAGAACGTCATTGTAGGGATAAAGGTCAGCTTCGATTCCGCATCTGTGAACATCGTGAACCTCTGCTAGATCCCATTATTCCCTGTTTGGTTCAGGTTTCAATTCTAGGGCCGGGCCTGAAGAAGACACCTCAAGGGTGCGTCCCTGGATGGTGGCTAGGTAGAAATCGTCACCCCCAAAGTAAGGAGCTTTTCGCCATAATTCACGGGGCAGTTTTGAGACTTCAGTAGTCCTTTTGGGAGCCATTACTGTAAGAAAAGGAGAGCCAAATCTCGTTGTTGGGTCAATCAGGCGAAAGAAAGAGGGGGAGAAGGAAGTATAAGAAATTGAAGAAATTTAAGAAGTTGATTGACAACTTCAGAAAATGCAAGTTCAAATCAAGAACATAATACCTTTTTCACGCCTGAGTGCTTGAACACACTTGGAAAAATTCTCGAGGATTTGATCGCAAACTTTGTCAAAGGACTCTTCTTCCTGTGGTGAGAACTCTCTCTGAAGCATACGAAATTAAAAGTTGCAAATGGTGGAAAAGTTGCAAACGAAGGAGTAATAGGGTTTAAATAAACCCTTTAAGGGTCACGTCTGTTGACGATTGATGAGTTAAGCAATGCTTCGATTACTGAGAAGATCTGACGTTTGATCTATCCCCGTCTCGAAAATAGGCGAGTCTGGATGGTGATTGATTAACTCAACAGAGGCCACGATTCATCAAAGGCTAGACGGCGTTCCCCAAGCCCTAGGAAATTATAGCTGAGACTGGGGCCTACGGGGAATCCAATTCAAAATTCAAAAGGGTCCGTGTGAGCTTCACGCACGGTGGATTTTGCGCGACTGCACAAAAGAAGAGCGCGTGGAAATCGCGCAAATGGGGACTAATGTAGATAGTGCTTTCCAGATAGAAGGATCACCGCCACGTGGCAGCCATCCAGCACACCTAGCTGTGCTCCATCCACATCGGATCACCACTCGTCCTGATCCACGTGGGGGCTACGAGACAGAGCCCCAGCGCACCATAACACGGGACTTGTAGGGACTTAGTGGTTTGGAGGCTAGAGTAAGGTCCGTCGTGCGCGTGCGAAAACCAAGCTTGCGCGCGACCTCTGGTAACTGACTGAGAGATCCTAGGCTTACGTGTCCCATTAATGCGGCTGATCTCATAACGAACTCCGTTACTTGCGGGCTGATACGTGACGGTTCCTATATACACGGTCGAACGTGTCGTTGGCGGTTCTATCATTAAGCCGCCATTTATGGTGGACTAAACCCCCCAACGGTCACTTCCCCACTATATATATATAGGATCGTTATGCTCTCCGTTGCAACACAACGACACGAGGATAAGGCAATAAGATACACATAGCCTACTGTCTCTCTCTCACGCACAGTTATCAGTGCTTACTCTCTCCCTACACACACCTACAACTCTTTGTGTTCTTCTTCTCTAGTTGAGGGGTACACTTAGGTATCTCTCAAGGATTCCTTTGTACACAAAATTAAATGAGATGTAATCTTAATAGTTAATTTTCTACTTCTGGTTGTCGATTGTCTCTTTAACCCTGAACCGAGATCCCGGGTTGTTTCATCAGCAACCGTCTCTTGCTTGGAACTCTTCCAGCTCACAGCTCATCCATTCAGGCAAATCACAAATCCTGATTGCGATCTGAAATCATGTATGTCGGTTTGGAAGCTTGCGTCAGTGTAACCCCTTACACTTAGCTCTTCCTCCCCTCCATATATCAAGAATGCATCCTTAGTTGTTCTCAAGTACTTATGAATATTCTTGAAAGTAATCCAGTGACTCCCACCCTGATTGGACCAGTATCTGCTTTCCATACTCGACGCATATGATACATATGGTCTAGTACATAACATGGCGTAAATGATGGATCCTATGGGCGATGCATATGGGATCCTACTCATAAGGTTCTTTTCAATCTCATTGGAAGGATAGTCAACCTTTGAAAGGGTGACTCCATGCGACATGGGCTGCATGTTGAACTATTTCAACACCTTGTCTATACATGTACTTTGGCTTAGGCCGAGCAGCTTTCTCGATCTATCCCTATAGATCTTGATACCTAGTATATAATCTGTATTCCCTAAGTCCTTCATTGAGAAAACACTTTCCTAGCCAATCTTTAACAGATTGCAAGGTAGGAATGTCGTTTACAATGAGTAGTATTTCATCCACATACAAGACCAGAAACACAACATAGCTCCCACTAACTCTTTGACCGCGTCATTAACACGTCGATTCCAACTCCTACAAGCTTTCTTTAATCCATAAATAGATCGCTGCAACTTTCACACTTTATGGACATGCTCTGGATCCTCAAAACCATCTGGTTCTGTCATGTACACATCCTCAAAGAGGTTTCCTTACATAAACGCTGTTTTGACATCCATATTCCAAATCTCATAATCGTGATAAGTTACAATAACAAGTAAGATGCGAATGGATTTGGTCATCGCGATTGGGGAAAAGGTTTCATCATGGTCAATACCATGAATCTGTCTGAATCCTTTTACCACCAATCGGCCCTTATAAGCAATCACATTGCCATCCATGTCGGTCTTCTTCTTGAAGACCCACTTGCACCTTATGGGTCGAGCCCCTTGGGGTGATTCCACCAAAGTCCATACTTTGTTGGTATACATGGATTCCATTTCGGATATCATGGCCTCAAGCCACTTTTGAGATTATGGCCCTTTGATGGCCTCTCTATAGGTAGTGACACATGATCCATGAGTAGTACGTCACCGGGCTCAGTAACAAGAAGTCCTTTATGGCTCCTGACGTACCCTACTTGACCTACAAAGTTCTTGTGTCATCTGAACAGGTTGTTCCACAACAACTTGTGGTTCCTGTTCATGTTTCATTTAGGATCAGTGCTTAGGGGTTCTTTAATTTCTTCAAGTTTTACATTCCTCCAACTGGATTATTTAGAAACAAACTCTCTTTCTAGAAACACACAGTTCCAAGCAACAAACACTTTGTTCTTGGTTGGATGTAGAAATAATATCCTTTTTTTTCTTTAGGATATCGCACAAACTTACACTTATCCAACTTGGGTCTGAGCTTGTCTGTTTGTAAACGTATTACATAGACGTCGCAACTCCAAATCCTCATAAAAGAAAATATGGGACGCCTCCCAGTCCATATCTCATGTGGAGTCTTCATGACTGATTTAGATGGAACACGGTTAAGGGTGAAAGCTACACTTAATCAAACGCGTCCCCAAAACGATATTGGAAGATCAGTTTGACACATCATAGATCGAACCATGACCAACAGTGTTCGATTCCTCTTCTCGGACACGCCATTCCATTGTGGTGTTTCTGGTGGAGTGAGTTGGACAAGATCCCACACTCTCTAAGATAGTCGTCAAACTCTTGGCTTAAGTATTCTCCTCCAGGATCCGATCGTAGAGCCTTAATACTTTGCCAAGTTGCTTCTCTACTTCATTCTTGAATTCTTTGAACACTTCAAAGGATTAGGATTTGGCCTTCATGAGGTACACAAATCCATATCTACTGAAGTCATTAGTAAATGTAATAAAGTAAAGATAGCCATCTATGGCAGGCGTGGGAAATGATCCACGCACATCAGTATGTATGAGTGTCAATAACTCACTAGTCCCCTCACCTTTCTTATTGAAAGGGGACTTTGTCATTTTTCTTAATAAACAAGATTCACATGTCTCATATGATTCATAATCAAATGAGTCTAGAAATCCTACCTTATGAAGTCTAGAAATGCGTTTCTCATTTATATGACCTAAACGACAGTGTCATAAATAAGTAGGATTTAAGCCATTAGTTATAATACCTTCGGTATTTACGTTATAGACAGAGTTATTTATATCAAGGATATATAATCCATTAGACAATAAAGAATGACAATAATGCAAACCATCAAAATAAATGGAGCAACATTTTTCCTTTATTTAAATAGAAAAACATTTCTTGTCCAAACAAGAAATAGAAATAATGTTTCTACTCATAGCAGGCACATAATAGCACTGTCTAGTTTTAAGATAAGACCTGAAGGCAAAGATAACTCATAAACGCCTATGGCCAATGCAGAAAATCTTGATCCATTGCCTACGCGTAAGTCTATCTCCCCTTTAGCCAGTCGTCTGCTTCTCTATAGAACCTGCACATTTCGAAAAATGTGATATCCACATCCAGTTTCCAATACCCAATATGAAGAGATAATAGATTGACATCTATAACAAAAGTACCTGGTGGTGGTGGAATCCCTATTTCAAGCCTCTTATCCACCAGATATTTAGGACAGTTCCTCTTCCAGTGGCCAGTCTTACTATAATAGTGACATGCGCCCTTAGCCACCCCGCCAGCGGGTTTCAAGGCATCTTCCTTAGGTTTTGCAACAGCCTTGCCTTTCCCTTTGGAGGTCGAAGAAACTCACTTTCTCTTTCCTTTGTTAACCATTATTATGGTTTTGCCTTTCCCTTTATTAATGATTTGTTCAGCAAGTCTAGCAGAGTTTTGTTGATCTCATTCATGTTATAGTTCATGATGAACTCGATATATCTATACGTCAACGATTGTATGATGAGATACGTGGCCAACTCTTGACCCACCAGAAACCCCAGGCGTGTGAGATTCTCCGAGTACCCGATCATGCGCAGTACATGAGGCTCCAAGGGTTTCCCTCTGACAGATGACATTTGAACAATGCCTTAGATACTTCATACCGTTCATGCCTGGCCTTCTCTTGGGAGAGCTGCCTCAAATTTATAATCATATCATACGCCTCCACGTTCTCATGTTGCTTATGAAGCTCAGAGGTCATGGTGCATAGCATTAGGCAAGTCACATCATTAGAATCGTCAACGATCTTTTGATTTTCCTTCCTAACGACGGCAGTAGCATTGGCAGCTGGTGGTTCTGAAATAGGATTCTCTAGAATGTACAATTTCTTTTCACTCGTGATAATAATTCTTAAGTTTCTGTACCAGTCAAGAAAATTAGTTCCAGACAGCTTATTCTTCTCAAGAACAGCCCGCAATGATGGAGTCGATGATGATGGATTGTTTGCCATTGGAATTCTACAAAATGAGAAATATACAAGTTTTAGTATTTTTTGAACAAATGACTACATTTAACAATGGCTAGATTATTAAATATAGCTCCCACTATTTGTCTCGGATTAATAGCCCTCACCATTAATGCGAAAAATATCATATAGTTTGTAGTGGGCCAAGATCCATATTTCACCTCTCTTTGAGCTTGCTTTGGCAAGTCACCAAAAATTAGTTATTTAGGTAGGCAAAATTTCCAATTGCATCTATGCAACTCTTGGTTCAATTGAAAAATAACTCCTTATTTATTTATCCCATAGATAATCCCGATTGCCTTGCCTCTAAGCTTCCAGTCCTATTGAACTAGCTTACTTGCATTCATCCTCTTACTTCAACAATTGCACATTACTTGTTTGTGCCATCGCGCCATCCTATGATGAATCAAATCGCCTTGCTTTGGAAAGCGCGAGTTTAATACATTGTAGTTTTGACGAGTGTTAAGTAATGAGAAGGCAAAACGCAATATTTATCGTTGAGGGATTTCCTTCTCAATTTTAAATTGTTTTGTTGATCCTATCAATAGATCTACTTATTTGGATCGGGAAATCCTAAATAAAATATTCTGGTTTCAATTGTTATCTTGCTACGTTTTGCATGCATCAACCATACACCAAAATAAGGGTTAAAGACAAAAACCACCCTCGTTTTTCGAATTATATACAAAAAACACCCTATTTTTCGGGGATATACAAAAATCACCCATGTAAGAAACAAAAAGCCCCATGTCAGTCACGAACTTTGGAAAAATACCACCCTTCTGTTAATGTCAGTTGAGAGGAGGGGTGCAATCTAACTTCTTATGACCATTTTTCCCGTAGTTGTGTTTTTGTGTTTATTTTGTCAATGTTTTTTATGTTCTTGGTGTTCTTGGTGGTTTTCGCCACCACCACCACATCTCCACCGCCACCGCCACCGCCACCACCACTGATTGCCACAAATACAACCTACTTCATACCCTTATTTCACCAATGCCTCTTTCAATCCTTTCAACCATCATTCTCCAACAAACCCACCAATACCAAGAAGAGATTCAAAACAAAAGAACACATAAAATTAGACATTCACCATTTGCGCGCGCACACACACACACACACAAATACCCAATTTGAAGATTGAAGCAGAAGTTGAACAAAACCCATTTTTGGAGAAATCGGAGGGAGATCAAAGAGTAGAAGTGAAAATTCAGCTACTGGGTTTAACTTAACAATAGAAGAAATAAGTCAAAAACCCACATCACAACTGAAATGGGTTGGAGAAAACGAAATTTCATATAGTGAGTGCAACACCCCGTGATCCCCAAGCATTTCGTTCCGGACCGGAAAGCCCAGGAGGGCGACGCCAAAAGTGTTGGTGGAAGTCATAAGCATAACATCCATATAATACAACACTATTAAAATTATATAAGTCTTTATATATTACATACTATTAGACATTACATATTGCACTTAAGTTTTTCATACATCACTACTAAAACATTATTCATACTAGCTTACAACTCGTGACGGGACCTACTTAGTGAGTCTCGTACCCGACTACATCATAATCTTCATATTCTACACCTACAGTGGGAAGGAGAACAAGAACCGCAGTTTCTAAAGTTAACATAAAATACCGAGTAAGCAAATACCGAGCTCGTAAACAGATGACGAAGCACAATTTCTTTTCATAGCAATTATAAAGAGATAAACATAACTGAGTAAACTTGAAGAATAAACTAAGAACACACATAAAATTATATTTCTTTGAATTTCCTTCTCAACTCCAACGGGGAGTGATAATCCCAGTCAATTTCTTCTTTTCTTTTTGTTAACATCATCTTCTCAGAGAAAACTGTATTAATAACTTGTTGATACGGGAAAGATCTATCCATTTCGCATACTCCAAGACCTTAAGTGCCGACACCCCCTAAGACTTATTGCGTCTACAGAGGCGAGTACATGGAGCAACCCCCCCGGTTGCGACCGGGTAAAATAAACGGTTCAAGTGACCATAGCCAACCACGACCAATCTTATCGAAAAGCATATATAACGATCCCCGCAAAACTCTTTCAAATTTATGTTATTTACGGATTATTATTACTCGTGTGACAGTATCATAGCAAAGCAACATCATTAAATTGTAAGGAAAACTCAAATAAAACATGTAAATCAAAAACATGTTTTGAGACAAGTATGAAAATCAAATTGCGACACGAAAGGAGCTATGCACGCAACGCTTGGATTATTTACTTACCTTGATTCTCAGGAAATAGCACGTAGAGTCTCCTAGAAGAACACGTAGCCCTCGTCTACGAATTCGTCACCTACGAATTACATTCCGGTATTTGATCACGAGTTTATCAATACAAGTATTAAAAAGATTGATTGCTATAAACTTAGCAAGCCTCATCCGAGGTAACTCAATCCCCCCATAAAATACTTATATTTATTCGTTACAATATTTCTAATTCAAATAAAATTATCATGTAAGAGTCCACAACCTAAATTCATTATTTTCGTTATTTACTACATACTATCATATTTATTTTCTAATAACTGAGAAATTCTTTAAAATAACAATTCTTTTGAAAACAACTTGGTTAAGACCCACTTATTAGGAAATTTATAAAAGAACTAAGAAATAATACGAATAACTAGTATAAATATTTGTTATCAAATGAGGGAAATGTTAACTTCAATTTTAAAATACTAATTAAATAGCTAACTTATTCAAAGCAAATGTTCATTTGTACAAATCGGAAAGAATAAATAATTACAAGATATATTTCTAACTTGTTTACTTTTAGGGAAACAATTTATGTTAACTAACAAATATTTTCACCCATATTACTTTAATAATTAAATCATTTTTATTCAATTATAATAGTTGTCAGGAATTATAGAAATTGATTTAAACCCAAAAACACATTTTTATTTTTATTTTATATATTCATATTGTTAAATGTCAAGAGAAACCCCTGGTTATGCTAAAAGGCAACAAATACCCCCATCTTTAACTTAAAAAATTTCTAAAAAAGACATCTACCTCCACTTAAGCATGAACTTCTAATTTTATCAATCCAAACATGAATTCAAGAATCAAGACATGTTTTTGACTATCTAAATCAACTCAGGACTAAGATTAGAGCATACCGGAACCAAAAATGCAAGAAACGGTCGAGAATCCAGCCGGGTCCACGTCAGGTCGGAGGACGCCGGTGATGGAGCTGACGACGCTGCTGCGGTCAGTTGTGGGCGTGGTTGAGCCTTCTCCTGGCTTAGTCGAGCCCCTAGGAGTTGACTAGAAGGGTCCAAGAGCTGTGGGTGGCTCTGTTTAAGTTCGGGTGGAGTTTGGCTGGAGTGTCGCTGGTTTTAATGGAGGTCCAGTGATGATGGTGATGACTTACTGTGGATTTCTTGTTTCAGCTATTGGGTTTTGGACAGAGAGAGATGGAGTGATTGAGAGGGCGTACCAGAGGTGGAGAGAATGGAGAAGGGCGTGATGGTGGCTTCGAGTGGGGTTCCCGATGGTGGTGGCTGAGTTGCCATTGCTAGCTGCTGCTAGTATTTCTGCTGGTGAACCCGAAGAGCATGGAGAGAAAGTGAGACGGATTGGGAGGGCAGAGAGTGAGGGATAGAGGTGGTTGTTTTCGCCGGAGGTGAAGGAGATGATGGTGGCGGTGGTAATGGAGGCGGTGGTTGTGATTGGGTGGTTGTTGCTTCTATTGTTTTTTGCCAAAGGAGAAAGATAGAGATAGATTAGTTTTACAGAGAGGATGATCGGTGAAAGCAAGAGGTGGGTTCGGTGGCGGTGAGAAAAATCAAGCCGAAGAAGAATTCATGTAGAAGATGAAGACAAGAGGAATTATAGGGTGTGGTTGGGCACACCAAAGTATAGGGTGATTGGTTGTAGCTCAACTACGAAGTCTCGCGGTGTCGTACGCGCGTTAAAAATTTAAAATTAAAGAAAACTCTCGCGCGTATTTATCTACGCATACTAGTTTAATATTTTCTAAAATCTTAAACGGATTTCTTAGTTATAAAAATACAATAATTTACCCAAAATCTATTTCGCAATTAAATTTGAATAACGCTTTCTAAATTACTGATTTACCCCTAGGAATTAGACGGGGTATTACATTCTCGCCCCCTCAAAGAGAGCTTTGTCCTCGAAGCTAAAAATCAGACAACTGATCATGATGCTAAAACCAGTCCACAAGCAACTAATCATCGCAGTTACGATAACATAATAGACAAGTAATTTCACATAGTACATAATAGCAAATAACTATTATCTAATGCCCGCAGTGCAACACATATAGTATCACCTAAAATTGTTGTTGCGTCTATCTACTTGTGTGGTTATAGTCTCATTTGGTTACTAAAGGTCAGGGTTAACCACGTCGTAAGGGTACTAAAGTGTAATGGCACTAAACGAAGGGTTGCTCCTCTCCCCCTTAGAGAGTGACATCCCCGGAACTCAAACCAATCTTCGAGGAAACACTAGCCCCTCGTATCTGATCGAATAGGTTGTCAGTCCAAGGTAGAGAGTCTTTATTCAAATAATACGATAGTTGGTTGTTCATAGGTAAAGAAAGTACCCATGACACTTCCATGGGCAGCTTCTGCCCCAGCCCTTGTTAGTACAACGATTCTCCCCACATTGGCATTCTGAGCTCCTTCTCCTTCTACACATGTTCCATTAATGTGGTTCATCCTGTATCCGACATTATTATTCCCATCCTGGGTTGAGATCTATTTTGTCCAGCATTTCCCGGGTTGTAGCTCTGCTGCCTTCCATAGCCATTACCTCCATTGTTTTGGTAGTTGCGATTCCCGTGTTTGCTGATTCTCAAACTATTGGTTACGACCAAAGTCGCTTCCATTCTGTTGACGGTTCCCCTGGTTCTTGTTTTGTTGTGGCCCTCCAAATTTGCCTCCTGGTTCACTTGCTGGTTTCTTGCTAGTTGCGAACGACATTCAAAAGCTCGGTTTCCCGTCTTACCACAATTGTGGCATATGAATTGGATCCCCATGCAATCAACTCCAGGGTAGTTCTGCTGACACTTGTTACAGATATAGCGGTGAGGTTGCAGATCTCAAGACTTTTGCTGATTGCCTCGGTATTGTTCGTAGATTACCTTCTCCATTGTTGGGTTTAAACTTTTGATTTCCCTTGGCAAAGTTGTTGCTTCCTCCTACTTCTTCCATCTTGCGTTTCTTGCGTTTTTCATCTTGGGAGACACGGGCTCGTCATATGTCAACAGCTCTGTCGTAGGCTTCATGGAGAGTAAAATAAGTTCTACTTAGCAGCGACTCATGTAGCCTTTCATGCAATCCAGTGACGAATTCGGAAACCTTGGACTCTTCATCAGGCACCGTGTTGCTTACTAACCGCATTAATTCTGTAAATTTTTGGAAATACTCGGTCACGGAGTCATTTCCTTGTTGCATATTCTGGAATTCATGTTCCTTACTGCTCTTCAAATGATGAGGGTAAAAGAGAGATCTAAAAGCAGCTTGAAGGGCTTCCCAACTGAAGTTTGGTTCGGTTAAAAGAGTTTCACGTGCATTTCTCCACCAGAGGTTCGCTTCACTCTTTAAATAGAAGGCTGCACAAGTGACTTTCCGCTCATCAGGGCATCCCACCCTCTCAAGGATCTTATCCATCTCCATGATCCAATCTTCCAATTCAACATGATCCTCTTTTCTTGTGAATTCCATTGGACTTGAAAGGGGAGTATGCAGATAGATATGCAGAGCAAATACTCTAGAAGGGGGGGGGGGGGTTGAATAGAGTATGCCAACTTTTTGCAAAACTAGGTGTAGGAGAGGAAATTATTTGAAGAGAAATGAAGTTCAAGGCCTTGATAACAGTTTCAAGCCTTCGAAATGAAATAGAGTTTGAAATAAAACAGACAAGTCTTTTTCAAAGCCTTGAAAAGAGTTTCAAACTCTTGAAAACATACTAGTTTGAATGCTGTAAAACTAAGTGAATGAACTATAAATGCAAGAGACAAGGGATTTATAGAGTTCAGTCCACTTGGACCTACGTCTCTACCTCAGGGATCTTCTCCCTGTAGGATTTTCAACTCAATTCTTATTAATCAAAAGCTAAGCCCTAGATCTCAAGCACGGAGAGTTGCCTTACTCTGTTGCAGCTTGTGGTTCTCTCTAACCTATCTAGTACCTACTCTAGCTAACTATTTAACTAAGAATTCTATATTGTTCACCTTGAACAATCCTTGAGAATGAAATGGAGAAGTATTACAAGAATGATCTACAAATAAAGCACAATACAGAAGAACACTAAAGTGTAGAACTGCAGTGAAGTATGCAGTGATCCTCTGTGAGTTGGATTGTGAGAATGATGAACTTCTTTGATGCTTGTCAGTCCAGAATTTTTTTTTTGCCCGTTGAGTGTTGTCTCTTGTTGCTTCAAAATGAGCTCCATTTATACTGTTCGAAGATCTGCAAATCTTCCCATATTTTCAGCAACAACTTTCTATTTTGTAGGCAACAAACTTTCACTCTCTTAACAGCCTTCTCCAATGGATAGTTGATCAAAATCTTCAGAGATATTGTTTTGATCTTGTCTTTAAACAATATGAGAAGCTGTCATGAGTCTCTGATTGATCACAGAATCATCATCTCTCATTATTTCCTTTCCTACAAAACCCAGATTAGGAAACCAATCTTGGACAGTTATGAAATAAAATTTCCCTGCAAAACAAAGTCAAACTGATAGATTAAAACATGTTAGATATATTAGAATAGTTTGTCTTTCATCATCAAATAATAACACATCAAGCACAGGGGTGATAGAGATAAAATCAGATCAGAAGAGTTGAGAAAAACTCGCCCTTAGAACATGCATACAGGTCAGACAGTTTCAAGGCTTTGAATCCTGGTTTAAGGCTTTCAATCCTGTGAAACCTGATTCAAGGCTTTGAAAACCGGTCCAAGGCCTTGAAATAACTAAGTATTTCAAGTCGATGAAACTTGTGACCTTACAATCTCCCTCTTGATGAAAGACAAAACCTCAACCTTGTTTGATTCTTAGTTTCTGCAAAAAAAATACTGATTAGCACAAAGTTCAAAGAAATTATAATAACACAGTAATTCCAAAAGATCCAACTTATTAATAAACATAAGCAAGAACTGAAAGTAAGTTGCAGATTAATCCTACTGACCAAAAGATAGGTCACCTAAACAGAAATAAAAACAAAACGACCTAGGATTTGTCTCCCCCTTTTTGACTTTCATCAAAAAAGAATGAGAAGATGTTGGATCGGTGTCTGAAATTTTTTGAAAATAAAAACTTAAAAAGAAAGAATGGGAAAAAAAGAATAGGCAGGATTAAGGGGTTGGGTCTTCATATCCATCCTGATATCCCTCTTCTTCCTCACTGTCTTCATCAGTCTTATCATGTTCTTCTTGTTGAACCACATCAATTTCTTCAATGATAGAACTAATATTTTCTATGACACTATTTAATAAGAAGGTGAGTCCCTCTAAATCTTTTCTCCCATGCTTTAGTTTCTTCTTCACATACAGCTTCTTCTGCTGTGCAGAGGAAATCTTGAGATCCTTCCTTCCTTTTTTTGATGCAGCCACAGACTATGAAGGATCCTTCTCATGTCTTCCTTTTTTGGATACATAGTACACTCCATATGATCCTGACATAGTATCTGAGTTTGAGTCTGGAAAGAGAATGTATTTTCCTTCTCCCTTGATCCCTGTGTCTGTCTTTTTCTTGTCTCTCCTAGGGCTTCCAATATGAATTCGCTTATGCTTTTCTTGAGAAGATACTGTAGACTGTTTCTTCTTGCCAGTTGCTGGAATCTGGTTCTTTTTCACCATCTTTTTAGGAGGTGAACACTCATGTTCTTCATCAGTAAAGCTTTTTGACTCTGAATCTTCACTAATTGTTAGAACTTTTTCTTCAAGTGTCTTTCTCTTCTTCTATGTACTCTGTTTTGAACTCCGGCCATCTTGATTCTTTCTGAGGCTCTTCTAGTGCTAATTAGGGTTTGGGATAAGAATAGAGAGGGGTGGATTTGATACGGAGTGAAGGAGAAGATAATAGGATAAATACTTAGAGAGTTTGTATTTGAAAAGGAAACTGCAATATTTTTATGATCTTAAAAGATCTGTAATGATCAACAAGGAATCAAATCTTTAAAGTTGTTGGAAAGAAATAATTTTATACTATATTTGGCTGAAAAAGAATTTTGAAAAAGGTAGGGGCAATATTGAGCAAATATCTACAAAGAGAGCACCCAATACTGAATGATCCAAGTATTATTTACTAACCAGTTATCAGAATTATTTTCAAGGCTTTGAAAATAGTTTCAAGGTCTTAAAAAACTGTTAAGATGAAACACATAAGATCAAAACTTTGAGAGGATTTTCAAGGCTTTGAAAATCAGTTCAAACCTTTGAAACACATAATAACTTACCTTCCTTACTTGATGCTCCCCCTAAACCAATGTATCTTTATTTAGCATGCCTAATTCCAGTCTTAGAGATGAAAATCTTTCATCTGGCAATGGTTTAGTGAAGATATCTGCAAGTTGCATGTTAGTAGAAACAAATTCAAGAACAATATCACCTTGCTCAGCATGATCTCTGATAAAATGGTGTCTGACATCAATATGCTTGGTTCTTGAATGCTGAACTCGATTCTTTGTAATAGATATTGCACTGGTACTGCCACATTTGATGGGAATACTTCTGAAATCAAATCCAAGGTCCCTCAATTGTTGAGCAATCCATAATACTTGTGAACAACATGCTCCAGCAGATATATATTCAGCTTGAGCTGTTGATAAAGCAACTGAGTTTTGTTTCTTGGAATGCCAACTGATTAGAGATGATCCAATAAATTGGCAAGTTCCAGAAGTGCTTTTCCTTTCAACTTTGTAACATGCAAATTCAGCATCTGAAAATCCATGCAAAGAGAAGTTAGAATGTCTTGGATACCAAAGCCTTAAGTCTTTGGTACTATTGAGATATCTGAATATTCTCTTCACATCACTTAAGTGTGATTCCTTTGGATCAGCTTGAAATCTTGCACACATACATACACTGAACATGATATCTGGTCTAATAGCAGTGAGATAAAGTAATGATCCAATCATACCTCTATACTCATTAACATTGACACTATTACCAGATTCATTTTTATCAAAAGACAGTGTAGTACTCATGGGAGTCTTGATCTCTTTGGATTGAGACATGTTGTACTTTTTTAACAAGTCCCTAGTGTACTTGATTTGATGCAGAAAGATGCCCTTCTTCAGCTGATGTATTTGAAGTCCAAGGAAGAAGTTCAACTCTCCCATCATAGTCATTTCAAATTCCCTGCTCATAAGACTTGAGAATTCTTTGCATAGAAGATCATTAGTAGCTCCAAACAGAATATCATCAACATAAATCTGAACTACAAGTAAATATTTCTCATGAGTCTTTATGAAAAGGGTCTTGTCTACCAATCCTCTTTTGAAATCATTTTCAAGCAAAAATTTTGACAATCTTTAATACCAAGCTCTTAGAGCTTGTTTCAAACCATAAAGAGCTTTGTCAAGTTTGTAAACATGATCTCGAAACTTATCACTTTGAAAACCAGGAGGTTGTGCAACATAAACTTCTTCTTGCAAGTAGCCATTCGAAAATTCACATTTCACATCCATTTGAAATAGTTTCATGTTTTTGTAAGATGCAAATGCAAGTAAAATTCTAATTGCTTCGAACCTGGAAACTGGAGCAAAAGTTTCTTCATAATCAATACCTTCTTCTTGATTGTAACCTTGAGCAACTAACCTTGATTTGTTTCTGATAACCTTGCCGTTCTCATCTAATTTGTTTCTGAACACCCATCTGGTACCAATGACAGACTGGTTTGTTGGTGGAGGAACTAGGTTCCACACCTTTTTTCTTTCAAAATCATTAAGTTCACTTTGCATAGCTATAATCCAGTCTGCTTCTTGTAATGCTTCCTTCAGAGTTTTGGGTTCTACAAGAGAAATGAAAGCATTAAAAGCACATAGATTCTTCAACTGTGATATTGTTTGTGTACCATTGGTTGGGTCAGAGATGATGTCATCAGCTGGATGAGATGAAAGATATTTGAATCTCTTTCTTGGAGACCATGGTTCAGGCTCTCCATATTGCTTCTCTGGTATTGAAGTTGTAGCCTAATCACTTATATCTTTCTGATCATCTTTGTCAAGGCTTTGATCTTTGTTTTCAAGGCCTCGAGTCTTGTTTTCAAGGTCTTGAAAATGGCTTATGTTTCCTTCTGAACCTTTCTTGAACCCAAGTGAGTTATCAGCTTCTTCTTCTGATTCATGCTTGTTCAGATTCAAGTCTGCAAAACTTTACTCAAAGAACCATCATAGCTTTCATCAAAAATAACATGAATACTTTCTTCAACCAGCTTGGTTCTTTTATTATAAATTCGATAATCTTTGCTAGTAAGAGAGTAACCAAGAAATATACCTTCATCACTTCTTGCATCAAACTTACCCCAAGTTGTCGTTACCATTGTTGTGGACATATCATGTGCAACCAAAGGGTCTGAAGTATGAAATGTTTGGCTTCCTCCCTTTGAGGGGTTCATAGGGAGTCTTCTTCAAGATAGGTCTGATCAAGCACCTCTTACCTTTTGGAGTTGGTGTCCTCATAGGACAACAAAAATCCATGTGAAGTAGTTCAATAGGTCTAGAAGTACTTAAAAACTTCTTTGGTTTGAATGAGCTTCGGGTCTACTTACAAACTTGACAGATGGTAATCCTCTTACCAGGTCTTTGGAGATTAATTTATTCAAGGTATGCAAGCTGATGTGACCAAGTTTTCTGTGCCAAACCCTTGAATCCTCTTTCAAGGCCTTGAGACACTTTAAGCTTTTACCTGCAACTTTGTTAGTCTGAAAGGAATAAGCCTTTGAAGTGAAATACAGTTTGAAATAAAACAGACAAGTCTTTTTCAAGGCCTTGAAAAGAGTTTCAAACCCTTGAAAACAGACTAGTTTAAATGCTGTAAAAACTAAGTAAGTGAATGAACTCTAAATGCAAAAGACAAGTGATTTATAGAGTTCAGTCCACTTGGACCTACGTCTCTACCTCAGGGATCTTCTTCCTGCAGGATTTTCAACTCAATTCTTATTAATCAAAAGCTAATCCCTAGATCTCAAGCACAGAGAGTTGCCTTACTCTGTTACAGCTTGTGGTTCTCTCTAACATATCTAGTACCTGCTCTCGCTAACTGATTAACCAAGAATTCTCTATTGTTCACCTTGAACAATCCTTGAGAATGAAATGGAGAAGTATTACAAGAATGATCTACAAATAAAGCACAATACAGAAGAACACTAAAGTGTAGAACTGCAGTGAAGTATGTAGTGATCTCCTGTGAGTTGGATTGTGAGAATGATGAACTTCTTTGATTCTTGTAAATCCAGAAATATGTCTCTCTTTTTTTCCCGTTGAGTGTTGTCTCTTGTTGCTTCAAAATGAGCTCCATTTATACTGTTTGAAGCTCTGCAAATCTTCATGATTTTCAGCAACAACTTCCTATTTTGTAGGCAACAAACTTTGACTCTCTTAACAGCCTTCTCCAACGGATAGTTTATCACAATCTTCATAGATATTGTTTGATCTTGTCTTTAAACAATCTGAGAAGTTTTCATGAGTCTCTGATTGATCACATAATCATCATATCTTATTATTTCCTTTCCTGCAAAAGCCAGATTAGGAAACCAATCCTGCACATTTTGTAAATAAAATTTTCCTGCAAAACTAAGTCAAACTGATAGATTAAAACATGTTAGATATATCAGAACAGTTTGTATTTCATCACCAAATAATAACACATCAAGCACAGGGGTGATAGAGATAAAATCAGATCAGAAGAGTTGGGAAAAACTCCCCCTTAGAACATGCATACAGGCCAGACAGTTTCAAGGCTTTGAATCCTGTTTCAAGGCCTTTCAAGGCTTTGAATCCTGGTTCAAGGCCTTGAAATAGCTCTGCTCTGCTATTTCAAGCCTGTGAAACCTGATTCATGGCTTTTAAAACTGGTTCAAGGCCTTGAAATAACTAAGTATTTCAAGTCCATGAAACTTGTGACCTTACATGCTTCATTTTTGCCACTTCCTTGGTCCAATTAGTTCCTTCATGACCTCCGTTATTCATCACCTAAGTCATTTGCGCGAAGAATTGCTCCATGCCGATGTTCTCAGACATCTGTCTCTGTCAAGCTTTCCTAAGCGATATCGTAGTGGTCTATTAGTCACATCAGATGACATTTTTGGTTATGTTCGCGGAAATCTTAACAACTATCTCGTAATTTCACAATTAGTAGTTACCCAACACAATTATCACATTAAACATGCATCATATAACAATTTCACAGTGAAACACATATAACTCATGTCTGCAAACAAGATAATATAACTCATCCCCACAAAGAAGATTGTACATCAAGTACAATCCAAAATTTCCATCATCTTTCCATCATGAAAGTATCAAACATCCATAACAAAGTAAAATATTTCAAATTAAACCAGATACGCAAGTAACATAACACGTAACACATCTGCAGACAGGATGAGGGTGGGCTGGAAAATTCAAGGCCAACACTTAAGCTACCCATAACCCGAACGGCTTTTCCAGTTGTAATTATCTTTACCTATATTCATTTTAAGTTGCCCTACAGGTTTTAAACTGGTATGTAGCTCTGATACCACCTGCAATACCTCGTGATCCCCAAGCTTTTGTTCGGGACCAGAAAGCCCAGGAGGGCGATGCCAAAAGTATTGGTGGAAGTCATAAGCATAACATCCATATATTACAATACTATTAAACACTACACAAGTCTTTCTATATTACATACTATTAGACATTACATATCGTCCTTAAGTTTTTCATACGTCACTACTAAAACATTATGCTTACAGTATTCAAACTAGCTTAAAGAGGGGCCTACCTTACCTTTATGGGGGAATGGAGTTATCTATCAAGTACTCGTGACGGGAACTACTTAGTGAGTCTCGTACCCGGCTACATCATAATCTTCAGCTTCTAAACCTGCGGTGGGAAGGAGAACAAGAACCCGCAGTTTCTAAAGTCAACATAAATTACTGACTAAGCTAATACCCCAAGCTCGTAAACAGATGACGAAGTACCAATTACATAAACATTACCGGTTAAAATTGACGAATAAACTAAGAAAACACATAAAATTCTCTTTCCTTGAATTTCCTTCTCAAATTCCAACGGGGATTGATAATCCCAGTCAATTTCTTCTTTTCTTTTTTTAAACATCATCTTCTCATAGAAAACTGTATTAATAACTTGTTGATACGGGGAAGATCTGTCAATATCGCATACTCCAAAGTGTCAGCACCCCCTAAGACTTCTTGCGGCTAGAGAGGTAAGTAAATGGAGCAACCCGGCAGGTTGCGAGCGGGTAAAATAAACAGTTCGAGTGATCGTAGCCAACCACGACCAATCTTATCTAAAAGCATATATAACGATCCCCACACAACTGTTTCCACTTTGTGTTATTTTCTGATTATTATTACTCGTGTGACACTATCAAAGCAATGCAACATCTTTAAATTGTAAGGAAAACTCAAATAAAACATGTAAATCACAAACACGTTGTGAGCAAGTATTAAAATCAAATTGCGACACGAAAAGAGCTAAGCACGCCATGCTTGGCATACACATACCTTAATTCTCAGAAAATAGCATGTAGAGTCTCCTAGAAGAACACATAGCCCTTGTTTACGAATTCGTCACCTACAAATTACATTCCCTTATTCGATCACGAGTTTATCAATACAAGTACGAAAAAATGGATTGCAATAAACCTAGCAAGCCTCATCTGAGGTAACTCAATCCCCCCATACAATACTTATATTTATTCGTAAGAATATTTTTAATTCTAATAAAATTATCATGTAAGAGTCCACAACCTAAATTCATTATTTTCTTTATTTACTAAATACTAAATTATCAACCTCATACTTATTTTTAAGTAACTGAGAAATTCTTTAAAATAATACTTTTTTAAACAACTTGGTTAAAAACCACTTATTAGGAAATATATAAAAGAATTAAGAATTTACTAATAACTAGTATAAATAAATATTTTTTATCAAATGAGGGAAATGTCAACTTTAATTCTAAAATACTAATTAAATAGCCAACGTATTCAAAGAAAATGTTTATTTAAACAAATCAGAAAGAATAAATAATTACAAGGTATATTTCTAACTTGTTTATTTTCAGGAAAACAAATTCTGTTCAACTAACAAATATTTTCACCCATTTTACTTAATAATTAACTCACATTTATCCAATTATAATAGTATCTAGGAATTATAGAAATTTATTTAAACCCAAAATCACGTTTTGATTTTATTTTTATATATTAAGATTGTTAAATGTCAAGAGAAACCTCTGGTTATGCTAAAAGGCAACAAATACCCCCTCTTTAACTATAAAAGTTTCTGAAAAAGATAACTACCTCCCCCTAAGCATGAAAATCTAATGTGATCCATCCAAACATGAACTCAAGCATCAAGACAAGATTTTGACTATCTAAATCAACTCACGATGAATATGACAGTGTACCGGAACAAAAAATCACAAGAAACGGTCGAGAATCAAGCCGGGTTGACGTCGTGTTGGAGGTCGCCATTGATGGAGGCCGACGGGGCTACTGCGGTCAGTTCTGGGCGTGGCTGAGCCTTCTCCTTGCTTAGTCGAGGCCCTGGGAGTTGATTGGATGGGTCGAAGAGCTATGGCTAGCTCTGTTTCAGTTCTGGTGGAGTTTGGCCGGAGTTGTCACCGGTTTTAATGGAGGTCCGGTGATGATGGAGATGACTTACTGGGGATTTCTTGTTCAGCTCCTGGTTCCTGGACAGGGGGGGGGAGTGATTGAGAGGGCGTAAAGAGGTGGAGAGAAAGGAGAAGGGCGTGGTGGTGGAATTATGTGGGGTTCCCGACGGTGGCAGCGGCTGTGGTGTTGGCTGAGTTACGAATGCTAGATGTTGCTGCTGTTTCTGCTGGTGAACCCGAAGAGCAGAGAGAGAGAGAGAGAGAGAGAGAGAGAGAGAGAGAGAGAGTGAGGGAAGATAGTGAGGGATGGAGATGGTTGTTTTTGTCGGAGGTGAAGGAGATGATGGTGGCGGTGGTAATGGAGGTGGTGGTTGTGATTGGGTGCTTGTTGCTTATGTTGTGTTTTGTCGAAGAAGATAGATAGAGATTGATGAGTTTTATAGAGAGGATGATCAGTGAAAGCAAGAGGTGGGCTCGGTGGCGGTGAGAAAAATCAAGCCAAAGAAGAAATCATGTAGAAGATGAAGACAAGAGGAATTATAGGGTGTGGTTGGGCACACCTAAGTATAGGGTGATTGGGTGTAGCTCAACTACGAAGTCTCGCGGTGGTCATACGCGCGTTGAAAATTAAAATAAAGAAATCTCTCGCGCGTATTTATCTTTGCTTACTAGTTTAATATTTTCTAAAATCTTAAATGGATTTCTTAGTTATAAAAATAAAATAATTTAACCAAAATCTATTTCGCAATTAAATTTTTATAACGCTTTCAAAACTATTTACCCCTAGGAATTAGACGGGGTGTTAGAGTGAGGCATCAGTCCTAATAGATAGCATCTCACAGAGCTGAGTTAAAGCCTCAACTTGCTTGCCTTCCTGTCCATCAGCTCTTATCCTAGATAAAATCTTCTTGAGTCGCCCACTCTGATGCGATGAGGAAGCAGACCTCATGGCAGCAGAAGTAAGTAAATCCTCCAACCCTGCACCCATTTCCGCAGAAGCCCTTGAAGGGCACTGCTAGCAGAGGTCAATTTCTGGTGGAGAATCCCAACACCACCTTTACTGTCATTATCATCATCGTCCCCAACACCTTATATTTTAAAACCTAAACTCCTCTCTGTATCTCTATCCCTAACCTCATGCTCCTTCTCCTTACCTTTATCCGAATTATCCTTATCGGAACCCTGATTCCTCGCCCGTCGACCACCACTGGACTCTCGCCTAGTGGTACCAGACTGTGAAGACTCGTTAATTGAATCCATACGCGCAGATGAGTCCTGAGAACGAGTGATGCCGAAGCGAGTTGAGATCGATGAAACGACAGTGGTTTTGGTGGCTGTAGTAGCTACGTGCAGTGAAGAAGAAGCGGCGACCTCCGCATCTCTTCCCGGAACTCGCCCACCTCCGCCATATCCACTCCCTAGACGAAAATCCACTAACCTCCGTCGGGAGAAGAAGATGCGCTGGTGGTGGAGGTGGGTGTTGTTGTGCCGGGAGAAGTAAGAGAAGAGAGAAAGTGGAAGAGGTAAGGTTTTTTTGGGTTAGGAAATGGGAAGGAAAGGGTATATATATTAGGTAATTTCCTAAAATGTTAGGGGAATTTTTTTCTTTTAACCCCTCCGTTAGTGCGCTGTTAGATGCTAACGGAGACAGGGGTAGTTTTGGTATCCGAAAAGAATAGGGTGTTTTTTGTATATAATCCAAAATACAAGGGTGGTTTTTTTTCTTTATCTTCCAAAATAAATAAGAAGACAATAAATAAACGTGATGTGGAAGTGGCCTCCTAATACTAAGATATTCCCAAGCCAATGAGAATATCTACATGTCCTAAAAACAACAAGCTCATCTCCATGTGCCTCCATATTTAGTCCATGCGTTCTAGCTTGTGGAATAAAGCCATCTTGTGGTTCTTTGGTCTTCTTCTACATGTCTTGACTAATTGTATCTATCTAATTATAGCTAGCATCTAAACTAAATAGAGGAATCTCACAAGCAAGGGAGAAGACGACACGCAGGCCGTAAAACTTAATTAATTACATTGATTGCAATAAAACCAAACCACACAAAAATAAACATCCACATCATCCACATCTATGGACACATCCAATCACCATGAAAAAGCACATAATACAGTTAAAATCCAACTTTAACGCTCTTGTTCAATTTTAGTTGAATTTGGGATTTTCTAGGGTCAAAACGGTCCAAGGGTCGCAAGAATCACTATTGGCCGAACCCCTTGGGACCGCGCGGTGAAACCGGCGACTAGCCGACCCGACTAGGCCCATGGCCTTTTTCCGTGTGGCACAAGGAAAGCATGGTCACCATGTGGCCGAACCCTAGGAGTTGTTCCCAAAAAAATTCTTCTTCCCTTGTGGGCATATTCCCAATTGTAGAGAAAAACACATTTTCCCCAAATTGTGCCCAAACCCTAGCTTTTCAAAACCCAAAACGACACCTCATATGTGAACAAAATTTGCCAATTTTCATACTGCGTATGTAATTATCTCATTCTATATTGAATCATATTCAATTTGCATCATGATGCTTAACTCCGATTTTTCACTAAAAAGTGTAAAAATAGTGAAAAACTGATAAAACAGTAACACATGAAACCACGTTATGTGCTACGACCCGTGGCTCACATACCATTGTAGGGTTTGATACGGATTACGCAGCGGATATACAAACAAAATATTCTGTTCAAGACCCTCCACGAATCGCAGGACAAGCCATTGTAACGTGGTAAGGGAAAAATAGTTTTGTTCCTTGTTTGTCTGAATGATCACGTTACGTAGAATGTTGTCCACGTCTATACGAGCATCAACACCTAGGATTATACTGGAGTCCTTCCCACATCTTTGTTCTAGCAACATGAGGATGGAGGAAGAAGAATAACACGCTAATGAGGCCCAAGGGCCGCGCGCCACACGAGGCCGACGACGCAAGCGGCGGACGGGTGAGGGTTTCGGCCCTTGCTCTGTCTCTCTGCTTGCTTTATTATTTCCCACAATAATGATACACATATGAAATAATTAAGCTAGGAGTGCCTTTATATAGTTAATAACTCCTTATTAAATACATGATTTCCCCAAAACTAATCATGTTCATACACAGATTTGTATAGCTTGCAAATTAGTCCTACTAAGTTTGCTTGTACTTGCACTTTGATCCTTCTCTTTAATTAGTCATACTAATTAATCCACATGTCCATTTAAATCCATCGGGTATGTGACCCCATAGGTTTATACTTGGTTGGTAGTAATAATTACTAACATATAGTGGTGTCTAGCAACACATCTATGCCACCCAACTAATAGAAATCGTTAGTGATCCGACAAACCTTGTGACCAATGTTACCGCATTGTATTATCCCTTTGTCTCTATATCCGGATTGTACACGAGACATAAATGTCACACTCGTATATCCAATTCATAGTTTCTCGATCTTGGGAATATGCTTATCTGTACAGATAACATCAATATCCCATATTGATTTATTTAGGTCTGGCCAGACATTCCATAAGCACTAACCTCGAGTGGCCGTGGATATTTACTTCCATATGTGGGAGCTACAAGTCCTCTCTACGGCACTACCATCTCTAAGCTTGCTTCATATTATGTCCAATAAGCGCCTTTATTGCTACCCAGTCACGGTGTAGTGTTTGACGAGATTAAAACTTAATATTTAATATAATAAACAACAATTGTAATCTAATGACTTCATTATATTAAATATCTCTATAAATAATAAATGAATTTTCTTGCTAAAAACATTGTTCATACTAAAATAAGATTGCCTCTAGGGCATGTATTCTTAACAAAATCTTCATAACTAGAAATAAGAATAGAATTAAGCATTAGAAACATGAGATGAAACCATAAACCCGAAATTATCCAAAGTATAACCCTAGTTCTCCATAAATTTCCTAGCTATGAGTTTAGCTAGACATGAATAAGATCAACATCATAGAAATCCCAATAGAACAACAGAAGAGAAATGAAGATAAGAGATCTCAAACGTTGAAGCCTTCAATGGTGATCCTCAGCCCTAGATTTCTTCCTCTGCGTCCTCTGCTTCTGTTTTCTCGTCTCTTCCTTCTTTCTGATCTCTCAGGTCGTATTAGACTCTAATTCTTCGTAACAATTTGTTCTTGATTACATTCAGGTCCCAAAAGAGTTTCCTCATTTCGGTGTCATTCATACGAATGCAACGGGCTTTCGCATCAAAGCATTCGTGCAAATGAATCCTTCTTTCGTGGGATTGATAATGGCAGTTGTACTCAAACCTTCTCTTCTCCCATGCGTTTTTCTTTGGTCTTCTTTCCTTGTATCCTCAGCTTCCAAAGTTCAAGCTCGTCTGAATTTCCCTTGTTATGTGCCATGTCTTCTGTCATAGATAACACACAACTACACCCCGCGATTAAATCCAACAAAGTCAAGCTCAATTATATGCAAAACATGGTCGGACTGGCATTTCTACTTGCTCACTACAAGTGCCAAAATTAATCATTCAAACCCAGATGTATGACAACAAATCCCTCAATTACACTCAAAGTGGTAGCGAATCGTACTCAAATTATAACACCTAAATGGGGCTATCAAATCCCCCCACACTACCTTTTTCTCATCTCGATTGCTTCACCTCTTCAATGATTTCAATCTATCGTTTCTAGCCTTAAGACACAAACGACCCACAACAACAATGCAACCTACTTGCTTTGTACATTGAAAATCTATTATCAAACAATGCAAGCAGTGAAGCAATACAAAACATTTTTCTTTTTCATCTTTTTGGAGATTGGGCAATCTTTCTATCACTAACTAAAATCGTCAAGCTCTCAGAAGTTTCTTTTGAAATTTCACAATCAACAGCAAGACATTGAAGTAGAATGATCCTACGTACAAGCTCACGTAGGGGTCCCCAAACATCCACCATAAACAATCCAAGATTCAGGCATGTCCTTTAGCTCAGAGGGTCTAGGCCTCATAAATCCCGTAATGGTATTTGGTCGCCAAGTCATTTGATATTAATCTCTTAGCCGCAATTAGATCTGAATGAAAATCGCCCCTGTTAAGAAAGACACAACTCCGTGTAATACGTCTTGACTTTAATTTTCCCTAGACGCTCTAATTGGATTGAGTCCGAATTCTCTGTATGAACGGAGGCACATTCGGTTGTTCACCATATCTAGTTCAAGAGAAGATTTTATTTCTTTTACTTATCTTTCTCTTGTTTTATTTCAATCGTGCATGTAGAGCAACTAGGTGTGGGCTTTCTCGGTTAACTCTTGAAACCTCCGTAAGGCATGGTGGTGCACACTTCCTTCACTTAGGCTAAAAAGGTATACCACGTGGAACCAACTCAACATGAAAGTCCACCCCTGATTTTAAGAGGCCACAAGTTTCCACTCAAAAAGACTATTCGAATACCATAGGACTCAATCCTCCTAGCACACTAGAGTAGGTAAAGGTATGCCCTCGTCTACTTTCCACATTCCATGAATACCAGGGACATGCTTTCGTGAAATCGATCCGCATGATACTAAGATTAAAATTTTCCTACTATGGGGCTTCCTATTTTCATAGATTTTTTTTAATGAACTCTCTTCGGTTTTCTAGCTTCATCAAATGCCCTTATTCTCATAATTTTCAATTTTTACGATTTTTTTCCTAAACTCTATGCATTGGCCAACTTGACTAACCACAACACTTTTGGGTAAGGGAGCTCAATAATTAAAAGTGCAAACTAATGCATAAACTACACGATCCTACGACAATACGACAATATATGTAAAAACTCTACACTAATCACACGTACTCACAATACGACACAAACTATATGTAACAAGGTTTATGCAAACAAACATGGATAGCTATGGTGGACACAAACCCCCCGCACTTAAGATATTCATTTTCCTCAATGAATACAAAGCGCATGCAGAAGGACATGAGTTCCAAGTGTAGTGGTCAATGAAGTGGTCCACATGTTATTTCGGGGGCTTTCGTGTAAACGAAAGGGGCTTCAGTATGAAAGCATTCGTGCGATAGGGTATTCCATTCATACGGAAGATTTCGCAGGAATGAACATAAAGTTTTGCTCCATTCACACGAAAGTCTCTCAAAATGTGTCTAATGCACGACCTTCCTACGAATGACCTAGTCATTCACATTAATGGTACAGGGAATACCTCAATTTTTTTACTTCCCAATTTTTCTTCGAAGCTTTATTTCTTTCGTTCCGCATTCCGATGTGCGCTTCAACTCCTGTGCCTTCACTGGGCACATCAGGAAGGGGAATCCGACACTCCTTTTCTTCTGAGTTACTGCACACTTATTGAGAATGTTACGAATTCTCCCTCACATTTATTTTTTAAAATATGAAGATATGGTTAATGACACGGTCCAACTGCAAGTGCACAGCTGTCGTGTGTAGTAATAAACCGGAAATCCGGGTTGTCGAACCCAAGGGACTTTGTTTAAATTAACTATTATTCTAAACCTTATGTGGGTACGCCGCAAGTTGTGTTTTATTCTAATTCTAATAAAATAAACGAAATATTCTCAATTAACCAAGTGAAATAGTTCACGATTAATAAAGAATGAATAATTGGGGTTTTTGTCAAATAAGAGAAAAGTACCGGGAATTCTCTAGGTTCACTAGGTTGATCTAAATTTATATTTTGATTTGTAAAACAACCACGTGTCATTCACTATTAATCAAGCAACATTAAACTTACCGAGTTACCAAGCAAGTTCACTATACTTTAAACTAAACTAAACCGAGTTACCAAGTCTAGTTTATCTTTAAGCATGCATTAAAACCATATTTCTACTTTAACGATCATAGTTAACGATGTCGAGTTACCAAACATTGATACGACTAGGTGGATTATTCAATTTACCGACTAATTCTCACGGAGTTACCACGTGAAAACTAATTTAGTTTATCTCTACGTTAGCTACTCGCAAAGATAATATAATGAGGAACGTAAATAATCCATAATAGTGAATAAACACGTGAGATTAAGCTAGAACATGCATCACAATCATCAAAACATCAACTTTAGATCAAACCCTAGCTACACCAAACGAGAATTCCCAGCAAATAACGTTTAGCTACTCATATTCATGTTCAAAACGACAAGTCTAATGAGTTTAAACATAAAAATCAAGAAAAGAAGAGAGTTTAGAATCCAAACGGATGATCCAAAGCTCCTAAGCTCTCCCAAAAGCTTCTTGATCTCCAAAAGATGTTCCTTACGTCCAAAACTACTGAAAAAGTCGACCTAGAATGCTTAAATATGTTTCCATAATCCTATTACAAAGTTTGGATAAACTACGAAAAAGCCCCGGAAAAATTCTACACTTTCAGCGATGTCTTCGTAGGAAGACATTTGTCTTCGTAGGAAGAGTCTTCGTACGAAGACAAATTGTCTTCCTACGAAGTTCTTCTCACTTAGATACTGCAAGCTTGTTTGGGAAGACTTTTTGCAGAGCCAAAATTTGGCTAAGTATATTGTCTTCGTACTAAGACAATTGTCTTAGTACGAAGACCCCCTGTTCCAGCCTTCTTTTCTTTGACTTTCTCCTCCTTACTTTGACTTTCTCCTTCCTTCCTTCTTCCATTTGACTTTCCTTTGAGTTCCTTGTTTCCGAAGTTCGCTTCCATCTCCCGCATGATCCTCCAAGCCCTGTTTTCCTGCGAATCACAACACGAAAACACAACCCGCGATCATATCACAATAAAAGCTCAAATAACTAAAGAAACGCCCGGATTTAACAAGTAACGCATATGAACTCACATTATCTCATTTAAGCTCAATTTACTCAAAAGACGACGAATTCTCCATGATAAGCACGCAAAACGTAGAAATAAAAGGCATAAAATAACTCCGAAAACGGAGTTATCAACTACCCCCACACTACCTTTTGCTCGTCCCGAGCAAATCTCCCAAGTCAATTCCATTTCTCTCAAGCCAAAACTTCTCTCGCTTTCCCGCAATCCATCCAACTTTGCATACTAACCTAATTACTCATTGCATAACTTCCCTACGCCAATTGCATACTTTCACCTCACATTGCATACAAAACCATTACCACTTGCATACTAATCCGAGTAGAACAATTCACAAACAATCCTCTTTACTAGTCGACACGACTCGATTATACACAATGCACCTATATGCAAATGCAATATTAACAATGCAAGTATTGAACTAACAATTTTTTCTTTTCTTTTGCGAGATTGGGCAATCTCCATTAGCTTAAACCGATTCACACGAAGCGATGAGAAATCTAGACACAAGGAATGATTTGAAATCAAATTCGACAACACGAATCCCCCCTAGCTAGTATAGAGAACCTAACTTTACTAAGTACAAGAATGCAATACCTTTTCATGTGTGCCACAAAATAAGAGGCTACGCTAGGCTAAGCCACGTTCAAGGTCCGAGCTCCTAATCCGCTAACGGGTTTAGAATGATGAGGCTTTAGGGACAAATAGGATAATAATCAAACACAAGTACTAAGGCGTCACATTCTCACAATTACCATATCTCACACACCCTCACAACAATGATAGAAACCAAGCCCGAAACTCACCATCTCCCGCCCTCGATCCCCTCACACCCCGGTACAATTACGATCTCCGCGGCTATTGTCATGAATGATGTATAAGCCAAAATTTCCCGTTCGTGAACTAGTCGCTTCTCCACTCGTTCTTCCACAAAGCTTCTCTTTCTTCCTTTATTCAACTCTCCTTTTTTTTCTCTCTTTTCTTTTTTTTTTCTTTTTTTTTTTTTGATTTTTTTTTTCTGATTTTTTTTTTTTTTAAATCTCTCAAAGTCCTGCACAATTCCTTCAATATCTGTCTCGAGTGGTCTTCCAAGTGTCAAGCTAACATATTATAGTAAGGGGAGACACTATCCAAATCAACATGTATAATTCACAAATAAATGTCTCTCCCTAACTCGATGAAATCCTCGGTGTAACAAACGAAGCCGCTAACATAATAGAGCACGTGTGGGGATGGAGTCGTCGCAAGCGCAATCTCGATGTCCGAAGTCAAATGTCGACACCCCCACACTCGAATGTAATCCGGTCCCCTCTCAAGTAGTCAATCAAATATCTGTCTCGTGCCTAATCCAACCAAACCTCCTACACCATGATGAGTAAGATCCGGTACCTAGCACGATCCACCTATTAAATTCCCCCAACCCAAGTTTTGTGTGTATTAGATGGTACACACTCACGGATCTCCTCACTTGTGTCCATGTTGTAATGCCATGGAACACCGCCACACCGAAGTGCGCAAGCCTACTCTCACTCACCCTCGCATTCCCCTCGAAGATCACAAATGAAGTGCATGCGATATGTAAGACTCACACAAGTATAGCATGAAGTACTCCCTCATCGAACCCCCTCAACTACAACACCCTCGTGACGCACTAAAGCGGCGATTCTAACCAATCAGTGATGAAGGCCAAGAATCGTCACCCTAAGTCCAAAGGTTGTCAAAGAATCCATGGTTCAAATCAGGGTTTACTAGTGGTCCTACAAGGTAAGTTCTATAAGCAGTGAGTGCTCTAATACACACCTCGCACAGCTGTTCTGTGTGCCACTACGAGGCGGGTTGGCGACTACCTAAGACGTACACAAGAACGTTCGGCTTGTTTAGCTCACACCTAGCTCAACTCTTGTAAGAAAACTAGGCACACACTTTAGATTTGAAAAATTAAGTTCGTGTGTGAAATAGGCACGCATTCCCGTAAAGAAAGTTTCTCTATACTTACTAAGGGAACCTCACATTGTCACTCTCGATCGCAATTCACGCCCTATGCCTAAAAGTCTCACACTTCTCGATTTTACCGAATTTTCAGCTTCTTTCGATTGCCCTTTCTCAAATTTTTAAATTTTTTTTTTTTTTTTTTTTGTGTTTTCACATTTTTTTTTTTAGTTTTTTTTTTTTACCTATACTATATGCACGGCCAACTCGACTAATGACTCAATAATGGTGGGATGACTCAATAATACCAAAACGTGCACGCAAAAAGATGAATAATAAAAAGAAAAATAAGGACATAACCAAAAATTTCTAACTACATGCTGACATGGGCGATGCAAAGACTCAACACTGACTAGTAAAAAGGACTCAACCACCCCCACACTAGAATGCATCGTTGTCCTCAACGATAACACGAGGACTCAACAATTCTAGCACGAGGGCACACTCCACTACTCGTCTTCTTCTTCCTCCTCTTCATCTTCTTCCTCATCATCTTCTTCTTCCTCATCCTCACTCGGCGGAACCGGATACTCAAATTCATCCTCCTGGAACCACGGATCCGCCGTCGGGACCGGTGGAACAAACTCCCCCGCCGCCTGACCACTCGACTGTATGACCCACTGGCCCACCATCTGGATTAATCCACCCAGCTTCGCCTGATTGTCCCGAGTGTGGGCAAACTGGCGTCTTCTCTCGATTCTATCCCGGGCCATCTCCTCTCTCAGGTGGTCATAGGCAACCTGGTTATCAAACCTAGAGGTGTTCATCCTCCTACCCTTGCCCTTCTTCCTCGCTGTCTCATCAAACCTATGCCATTTCCTAGATGTGAACGGTTTCAAATCCATGTCTCTCCCAATGACTACTTCGGCTGTTTTGGCTAGGTGAGTCAGCAAGCAAGTATGACCGGGACCTAACTTGTTATACTTCGACACCCTCTCTAGACAATTTTCCCAGATAAACTTAGGGATATCGATCCTAACCCCGGTGTAAAGACAGAGAGCCCAGACCGATAGGCGGAAAGAGTAACTAGGGTTTCGTGTGATTCCCAAAACCCAGTTCTCTAGCAATTCACAGCACCACCTTGCCTCCGGCCTATAATGCTTCTTTTCGGCCTTCCAATGAATCACCTCCCCTTTTCTGTCCCATGGATCTACCCCTTTCGCAAAACAAAATGCATTCAAACGAGACCAAAGATTCTCACTACGAAGAACAGTCTCGTACCCACAACCCTCTTTCAATGCAGGGAAACCCATGGCTAAAGCGATAGTCTCTGGCGTGAAGACTATCCACTCGTTCCGACAGTACACAAGACGAGGGTCTTGGCTCTCACCATTTTTTGCATACCTCAAGTTGAGGCAAAACTCTCTCGCAATATGGGAACTAGACTGCCCTACTAGCTTAAACCAGTTGTTAAGCTTCTCGCGCTCAAAAATCTCCTTGATAGGAGTAGGCATATCCTCGTGCAAGGGAAATGCCTTTTCGGGCTGCCCGTTCTTAGTCAAATAAGTATCTTTGCGAGAGTCTAGATGGGCCTCGTAGGTGACAAAACGGTAACTATCATAACACCCGGGCCCAATACTCCGTTCTTTCAAATTAACCTTAGCCGTTCGTCGGCCTACAATGCCCGGTTTAGACGGGGGAGGGGCACTCAAGATTTCATATTGGGGAATGGGCGGTATTTCTAATTGAGGCTCGCCCGACCCCGATGCTTCTTGTGAGGTACCCTCTCCCGTCTTCCGTTAATTTCCACCCGCCATTAAGAATACAAATTCAAGTTAAACGAGAAATTCAACTGTTGTGCACGTGACAAGAAGTGTGTACCGAATGAACCACGTAGGCACGTAAGCAAATAATTCCTAGGACTCTACGCAATCGCCCCCAAGCACGCTACTAAGCGCAACAAAAAATAATTGGGATTTTACTCAATTTGTGCCTAGGACTCGAATATTGAAATAACTAGTTTAGAGTATACCTACGTGCCCGGAGCAAGTCTTACGGGCACAAAAAATTCAGAATTTGACAAACCGGGCTGATTTTGAGGTTGCCGAAAGAATTTGTCGAAACTTGAATTGGTTGATGCTCCGTACTCCTTGTGTAGTCCCCGTTAGCGTTGCCTTCTTGATCGTAGGCTGAATCAAGCTCCAATTTGTCCAATTCCTCAACTTTGCTTCGAAACCCTAGCTTTTTCCTCCTCTGATTTCTCTCTTGTCTCTCAATCTCCTTCAAAACCACCTTGCAATCCTTGTTCTCCTCTGAATTGCGAGCAAAACCTTGGGTGGTTTGTTGAGTTTGGTGAAGAAACAAGGGAAGGGCGATTCGAGGTGGTGACGCGGCTATGGAGGAGAAGAGGAACTGGGTTTGTGAAGAATGAAGAAGAGGACGGGGCCAGCTGATGTCTTCAACAAATTGTGAGCCAAAAAGTCCATAATGCCCCCAAGAAGTAACCCATAGCTGTTCTTCGTGTGTGGCCAAAATGGTCATTCTGCCCGATGTCTTCGTAGGAAGACAAATGTCTTCGTGCGAAGAGTCTTCGTACGAAGACAATTTGTCTTCCTACGAAGGTCTTCCTATATAGATACTGCATTGTGTTATAGGAAGACAACTTCAGAGCTCAAAATTTTTTCTAAGTATAGAGTCTTCGTACGAAGACAATTTGTCTTCCTACGAAGACAATGCTGGAGCTTGCCAAAAACATCCTTTTCGTCGAATTTTCGCGTATCCGATCGTGCCTTTGCTTTCCGAAGGATCTCCTCGACCTCGAGACTCCCTTTTTACCTTAAAACACTCCCAAAATCCGGGGAATATTTCATTTGTCAATTTCACGCGTTCCAAGGCACGTTTTGCATTTCCGGATGCTTTTGGCCTCGTTTTACTCGCTAAAGCATCCTTTTTGGCGTAACTTCATCATCCGGACTCCGATTTGCGCGATCCACCTATCTACAGAAAGCTCTCGACCACCCCCACACGTTGGCACTGTTCAATCCTTATTTCAGTATGTCCTTCAGAATTTCACCTCGTAATCCGTGCCGGCGTGCTAGCTTTCTCCGTTCGCTAATCAAATTCTTGCGCATATCAAGATGGGGAATCCGGGAACATGATCTTCCCCAGGTGCGTGTGTTGAATAGGTGCAGGAATGTATTATACCTTCAATTCCTTCACTTCGGATCCCGATACGCGTATTGGGCTGCAAATCTTCAATTTTTACTCTGTTTCGCACGCGCGCATCAAGACGGGGGATCCGAAATAGGCCTTTCACCTCGTAATCCTGCACATACTCATTGGAAATATTAAATCCACTCTTTCGCACCTCTCAACGAAATCAAACAGAATAAAAATCACAAAACAGTATTAAAACCTACTCTACAGCAATAAATAGGTTGGGTTGCCTCCCAACAAGCGCTTTGTAATTTAAGGTCGACGGCCCGACCCAGTTACCTCAGAGATTAATCACATTGCAGGAGTTGCATGAAGCCATTCAATGACTCCTATGAAATTCCCGTCCACATACGGTTTCGCTCTCTGGCCATTCACCTTAAATCTGTTCCCATTTGCGTCTTCCACCTCCAGCGATCCCCATGGATAAACTGCAGTAATCGTGTAGGGACCACTCCACCTAGATTTCAATTTCCCTGGAAACAGCTTTAGTCTGGCATTGAAGATCAGTACTCGCTGTCCAACTTTGAAGTCTCTCGGGATGATGTGCCTATCGTGCCACTGTTTCGTCCTCTCCTTATAGATTTTTGCACTTTCATATGCCATTAATCGAAATTCTTCAAGTTCGAGTAGTGCTTGCTTCCGTAGCTCACCTGAGAGCTTAGCGTCCAAGTTGATCTTCTTCAAGGCCCAAAATGCCTTGTGCTCAAGTTCCACCGGAAGATGACATGACTTCCCAAATACTAACTGGTAGGGAGACATGCCTAAAGGTGTCTTGTAAGCAGTCCTATATGCCCACAAGCTATCATCTAAATGCAGAGACCAACCCTTGCGTCCCGGGTTGACTGTCTTCTCAAGAATCCCTTTTATCTCTCGATTAGAAACTTCTGCTTGCCCATTCGACTGCGGATGATAAGCCAGTGATATCTTATGCGTCTTTACCCCATATTTGATCAGGACATTGGCAAAGACTTTATTCACGAAATGCGATCCTTCATCACTAATAATGGCTCTGGGAGTCCCAAACCGTGTGAATATGTTCTTACGCACAAATCTCTCTACAGTAGCTCCATCGTTCTTAGGGCAAGCCATGGCCTCCACCCACTTGGTCACGTAATCCACAGCTAACAGTATATAAAGATTTCCAAGCGAAGATGGGAATGGTCCCATAAAATCAATTCCCCACACATCAAACGGTTCTACTTCTAACACGAAATTTTGAGGCATTTCATTTCGGTTAGAGATATTACCTGTTCTTTGGCACCGGTCACACTGCTGTACAAATAGATGTGCGTCTTTATGCAAAGTTGGCCAAAAGAAACCACTCTGAAGTACCTTAGCAACTGTGCGTGATTTTCCGAAATGTCCCCCGCAATTCAACTCGTGGCAGTGTCTAAGGATCTCTAACGTGTCTGGCTCCGCAACACACCTCCGCAATACATTGTCTGCCCCCAGCCTGAATAGATAAGGATCATCCCAGAAATAATGTCGCGCGTCTGCAAAGAATTTCTTCCTCTGGTGGTAACTCATGTCCTTGGGCACAATGTTGAGTGCCTTGAAATTTGCCAAGTCAGCAAACCAAGGCACAGCTGCAACTACAACCATAAGCTGCTCATCTGGAAAATCCTCTCGAATAGGCAAATCTTCCTGCTTATCGTTCTCCAGTCTTGACAAATGGTCTGCAACCACATTCTCTACCCCCTTTTTATCTTTGATCACCACATCGAACTCTTGCATCAATAAAACCCACCGGATCAATCTTGGCTTGGCGTCCTTCTTGGTGAGAAAGTATTTGAGGGCTGAATGGTCCGTGAAAATCGTCACCTGAGAACCCACAAGATATGGACGAAACTTGTCCAACGCAAATATAATGGCCAACATTTCTTTCTCCGTGGTAGCATAATTGACCTGTGCATCATTAAGAGTACGACTGGCATAATAAATGACATGAGCTACCTTATCCTTCCGTTGGCCCAGAACTGCTCCCACCGCATAGTCACTAGCATCACACATGAGCTCAAATGGTAAGGTCCAGTCTGGTGTGGTGATGATAGGCGCGCTAATCAGCTTTTCCTTGAGCAAATCAAAAGCTGACTTGCACTCCGCATTAAAATCAAAGACTGCATCCTTCTCAAGCAATCCACACAAAGGCTTCGTGATCTTCGAGAAGTCTTTAATGAAGCGCCGATAGAACCCTGCATGTCCCAAGAAACTCCTTACTCCTTTGACAGAGGTAGGGTAAGGAAGCTTCTCAATCACCTCGATCTTGGCTCTATCCACCTCTAAACCTTTGCTGGAGATCTTGTGGCCCAAAACAATCCCCTCGGTAACCATGAAGTGACACTTCTCCCAGTTGAGCACTAGGTTGGTGTCAATGCATCTATCCAGAACCCGGGCCAACTGTTGCAGACAGTCTTCGAATCCATCACCATAGAGCGAGAAGTCATCCATGAATACCTCAAAATTCTGCTCCATCATGTCAGAGAAGATCGACATCATACACCTTTGAAACGTGGCAGGTGCGTTGCATAACCCAAAAGGCATCCGTCTAAAAGCAAAGGTCCCATAAGGACAAGTGAATGTCGTCTTCTCCTGGTCAGCTGGCTCAATTGCTATCTGGTTGTACCCGGAGTACCCATCCAAAAAGCAATAATGAGAATGACGTGCCAGCCTATCAAGCATCTGATCAACGAATGGGAGGGGAAAATGATCCTTCAACGTGGCATCGTTAAGCTTGCGGTAATCCATGAAAACTCTCCATCCAGTAACAGTACGAGTTGCAATCTGATCACCTTTTTCCCCTTCCACTACAGTTATACCTCCCTTCTTAGGGACACACTGCACCGGGCTAGTCCATGTGCTGTCGGAAATGGGATAAATGATGCCCGCCTCCAACCATTTAAGCACCTCTTTCTTGACCACCTCCTGCATGTGAGGATTGAGGCGGCGCTGAAACTGAACTACCGGCTTCTTATCTTCCATGAGTCGAATCTTGTGCTGGCAAACTGTGGGGCTGATCCCCTTGATATCTGCTATGGTCCATCCCATAGCTGCCTTTCTCTCCTGTAGTACCTTGAGAAGCTGCTCCTCCTGTTCCCTGTCCAAACATGCAGACACAATCACAGGTAAAGTCTCATTAGATCCCAAGTACAAATATTTCAAATGAACAGGTAAAGGCTTTAATTCTAAATTAGGAGCAGTAATAAGAGAAGGAGTAAGAATCTTCCTGCTTCCCTCATTAAAGAGGGGTAATGGTTGGCGCCAATGAACATCTATGGCTTGCTCTTTCTTGCTGGAATCAAGTAGAGCAAGCTCCTCATATAGTTGCTCCAACAAAATATCGTCCTCTTCGTCCGGCGTGTATGCCTCCACCCCAAAGCACTGCTCGCTCACCGCGTATGCGGGAAACTTCATAGCCTCAAATACATTGAAGGCCACCTTCTCATCGTTGATCTGCATAGTCAGCTCTCCATTGGCCACATCAATGATAGTTCTCCCAGTGGCCAGGAATGGACGGCCCAAAATAAGAGGAACATCATCGTCGGCCTCCATGTCTAAGATCACAAAATCCGCTGGGAAGATGAGTCCTTCAACTCTCACCAATACATCCTCTAAAACACCCCTGGGGCGTTTTATAGTGCGATCAGCCATCTGCAAGCACATCCTGGTAGGCTTAGGATCTCCAACACCAAGTTGCTCAAAAACCGATGTGGGCATCAAATTAATACTTGCACCAAGATCACATAATGCCCTCCCATGAAACGCATCTCCCAATGTAACCGGGATGATGAAACCGCCCGGATCTTTCATCTTCTTTGGTAGCGCCTTTTGCACAACTGCGCTACACTCCTCATTCAGAGTCACGGTTTCAAAATCATCCATGCGCCTCCTATTAGAAAGGAGGTCCTTGATAAATTTGGCATATTTAGGCATTTGTGAAATTGCCTCCGCGAAAGGTATATTAATGTGCAGTTTCTTGAAGATATCCACAAACTTCTTGAAATGCTTGGCATCCTCTTGACTCTTCAATCTCTGCGGGTATGGCACTCGCACACTGTATTCCTCCCTTGGCTTCTGTTTCTCATCCGACTTCCTCACCGTGTCCTTTGATTGGGGAATCACGGTAGGCACGGGAATTTCTTCATCCAAGGCTTTTTCAGTGGCCTTAGTCGCCTCAGCTCGCGCATGGGTAGGATATGGGGGATCTTGGGTAGTAGTCCCACTGCGAGTTGTAATAGCCTTCAATTGCTCAGTTGGAGTAATAGTGTTGGACGGAAGTATACCTGGTGGAAGTCGAGGATTCTTATTAGCTATTTGGCCAATTTGCGTTTCATGGCTCTTTAGTGAAGCTTCCATTGCGACTATTTTGCTCTCAATCTTATCATTGCTAGCTAATAGTTTCCTCAACATCGCGTTTGTATCCTGTTCTTCTGAGAGTGGAGGTGGGGCTGGTTGTTGTGGAACCTGTCTCTGAGCTTGGTAAGGAACATTTGGCCTATGACCTGGCGCATATAATCCACTATTCGGATTGGCATAGCTGAAGTTGGGGTGATTGCGATTGTTGGGATGATAGGTGTTTGGCCATTGCTGCTGTCTTTGTTGACCCATGTAATTCACGTCTTCAATGCCATCCCCATATCCCTGATTTGCATCTGCTACCATCTCTTCCACTGACTTCACCTGTGCCGATGGATTCAAATTACTGAAAGCCGAAGTCATCACTGCCATCTGATGTTCAAATTTCTGTTCCACCATAGACTCTATCTTACTAACCAATGCCCCATCTGACTTCGTGTTTCTACGAGTCTCAGATCTCGTGGATTCACGTTTTGCTACATTATCTAGCAGATCACGACATCTCTGTAGTCCCATTCCCATAAAATTTCCTTGAGCCATCATGTCCAGCTCACTAGCAGTCTCTCTGTCCAAAGCATTATAAAATTAATGGAGAAGTTTATACCATGGCTCTCCATGTGTAGGGCATCTGCGAAGGAGCTGGTTGAACTTTCTCCACGTGTCACCCAGAGAATCATCTTCCTGCTGTGTAAATTTGGTTATATCAGCCATCCGTTGAGCAACCTTAGACGGTGGAAGATACTTCCTGAGAAACTCTCTGCTACAATCTGCCCATGTAACTATGCTGCCTGCTGGAAGTTCCATAAGCCATGTCTTTGCCTTTCCCGATAAAGAGAAGGGGAAAAGCATGAGCTTTATCGTCTCGATTGGAACTCTCTGGTCATACATGGTAGAAGTAATCTGCTCGAAATTGAGCAAGTGCTGATGTGGATCATCACTCGGGGCTCCAGTGAATAAGCATTCATCCCTAACCATATTGATCAACGGTTGGCGAATCTCGAAATGCGCGGCATTAATCTGCGGCCTGACAATGGTAGGCTGATATCCCTCCGGTGTAGTCCTGAAGTAGTCCACCAAAGGACGCTCATCCTCCTCAGCATTGTTGACTTGCTCCACCACATTCCGGCCGTTATTGTTCTGATTATTACCCCCATTGTTCCCATTGCCACCGTTGTTCCCACCATTAACTCCTCCATTATTTCTATCAACTATTTCCGCACCAGGGAGTTGTTGTGGATTTGGGGGGTTCATGCGATCAATCACTGCCTGCATCTCAGCCATTTGAGCCCTAAGCTGCTCAGTCTCCCTTGCTCGATTCGCTGCATCTTCCACAGCTGCAGCTCTAGCTGCTTCTGCATCTTCGAGGCCTTTGCGGAACCTCTCAAACTCAGCTCTAGTTTGCTCGTCCATCTGAACTGAATTTGCTTTCCTCTTGTCTCTACTCTTTGCTCGCAATAAGGATTCCGGGTCTTCAAGTGTTGGATGCAAAGGCTCGTTTCGAGAACGTGACATGCACCAAGTGAATCAGACCTGAAAACACGAATCACACACACAAAACAGGTGAGTAACAGATATAAACTGAAATAGTAAATCCCTAAAGAGAAAAATAATAGCTAATTTATTTGAAGTCCCCGGCAACGGCGCCAAAAACTTGACACGGTCCAACTGCAAGTGCACAGCTGTCGTGTGTAGTAATAAACCGGAAATCCGGGTTGTCGAACCCAAGGGACTTTGTTTAAATTAACTATTATTCTAAACCTTATGTGGGTACGTCGCAAGTTGTGTTTTATTCTAATTCTAATAAAATAAACGCAATATTCTCAATTAACCAAGTGAAATAGTTCACGATTAATAAAGAATGAATAATTGGGGTTTTTGTCAAATAAGAGAAAAGTACCGGGAATTCTCTAGGTTCACTAGGTTGATCTAAATTTATATTTTGATTTGTAAAACAACCACGTGTCATTCACTATTAATCAAGCAACATTAAACTTACCGAGTTACCAAGCAAGTTCACTATACTTTAAACTAAACTAAACCGAGTTACCAAGTCTAGTTTATCTTTAAGCATGCATTAAAACCATATTTCTACTTTAACGATCCTAGTTAACGATGTCGAGTTACCAAACATTGATACGACTAGGTGGATTATTCAATTTACCGACTAATTCTCACGGAGTTACCACGTGAAAACTAATTTAGTTTATCTCTACGTTAGCTACTCGCAAAGATAATATAATGAGGAACGTAAATAATCCATAATAGTGAATAAACACGTGAGATTAAGCTAGAACATGCATCACAATCATCAAAACATCAACTTTAGATCAAACCCTAGCTACACCAAACGAGAATTCCCAGCAAATAACGTTTAGCTACTCATATTCAAGTTCAAAACGACAAGTCTAATGAGTTTAAACATAAAAATCAAGAAAAGAAGAGAGTTTAGAATACAAACGGATGATCCAAAGCTCCTAAGCTCTCCCAAAAGCTTCTTGATCTCCAAAAGATGTTCCTTACGTCCAAAACTATTGAAAAAGTCGACCTAGAATGCTTAAATATGTTTCCATAATCCTATTACAAAGTTTGGATAAACTACGAAAAAGCCCCGGAAAAATTCTACACTTTCAGCGATGTCTTCGTAGGAAGACATTTGTCTTCGTAGGAAGAGTCTTCGTACGAAGACAAATTGTCTTCCTACGAATGTCTTCTCACTTAGATACTGCAAGCTTGTTTGGGAAGACTTTTTGCAGAGCCAAAATTTGGCTAAGTATATTGTCTTCGTACTAAGACAATTGTCTTAGTACGAAGACCCCCTGTTCCAGCCTTCTTTTCTTTGACTTTCTCCTCCTTACTTTGACTTTCTCCTTCCTTCCTTCTTCCATTTGACTTTCCTTTGAGTTCCTTGCTTCCGAAGTTCGCTTCCATCTCCCGCATGATCCTCCAAGCCCTGTTTTCCTGCGAATCACAACACGAAAACACAACCCGCGATCATATCACAATAAAAGCTCAAATAACTAAAGAAACGCCCGGATTTAACAAGTAACGCATATGAACTCACATTATCTCATTTAAGCTCAATTTACTCAAAAGACGACGAATTCTCCATGATAAGCACGCAAAACGTAGAAATAAAAGGCATAAAATAACTCCGAAAACGGAGTTATCAGTTAACAATAGGAAATTGAACTAAAAACATTTAATCCTACTCCTAGGTTGAGTTTCCTCCCAAATAGTGCTTGTAATTTATGGTCGATGGCCCGGCCGAGTTACCTCACTCCTCTTTTAGTGAATCAAATCAGATTGCCTCTACTTTGATCTTGGTTAGTGCCTATGGTTAGTACTGCTTTATGCGACTTCCATTGATACGGAAACACGTCTTTGTGTGAGGATCTTCCAAATCAACCGCACTCCAAGGATAGACTTGGTGAATCCGGAATGGTCCGGACCACCTCGAGCGCAACTTACGTATAAAGAGTCTCAAACGAGAATTGAACTGCCACACCTGCTGCCCCACATGGAGTTATTTGGGTTTGACATGATTATCGTGCCACCTCTTAGTCTTCTCCTTTTAGATTCTAGAGCTCTCATAAGCTCGTGCCCTCCATTCTTCTAGCTCGAGCACTGACATTTTCCTTTTTTCTCGTGCTAGATTGAGGTCCATATTTATTTGTTTGATTGCCTAGTAAGCTTTATGCTCAAGCTCAGTCGGAAGCTGACAGAACTTACCAAACACCAACTGAAATGGTAAAATGTTAAGTGGGATCTTCTATGCCGTCCTATATGCCCATAATGTGTCATCTAGCTTCATGGACCAATCCTTGCGCCCGACATTGACTGTGTTTTACAGGATCCCTTTTATCTCCCTGTTAGAGACATCTGCTTGCCCATTAGTTTGAGAGTGATAATGTAGAGAAACCTTATGGACAAACACCCCGTATGTCTTCAAAACTTTGGAAATATCCTGTTAATGAAATGGGATCCTTGATCGCTCACCATTACTCGTGGTGTGCCAAGCCATGTGAACATTTTCTTCTTCAAGAACCCTTCCACCGTAGCTGCATGATTCTTGGGGCAAGCGATTGCTTCCACCCACATTGTCACATACTCCCCCGCCTTCAGAATGTACTGATTGCCACATGATTATCAGAATGGTCCCTTGAAATCAATACCCTAGACATCAAAGGGTTCTACTTCTTGCGAAGAATTCATGGGCATTTCATATCTGTTTGAGATATTACATGTCCGCTGACATCTATCATAGCCTTCAACCCAATTATAGCGATCATTGAAAATTGTTGGCCAAAAGAATCTGGATTGCAATACCTTGGTTGTTGTGCGCGGGCCACTGAAAGGACCTCCACATGGTAGTGAATGACACTGCTCAATTACCTCGCCTATCTAGTGAGTTTGCACACACTTTCTGATTATATTGTCGGGCCCCATCTTTAACAAATAAGGATCATCCAAAAATGATGTTTTACGTCTGATAGGAACCCCTTTCTTTGTTCTGTTGTCAACATATTGGGTAGTGTCCCATTAGTTTTCTCATGGCGGGCCAATCAAGTATGTCACCCATGTGTTAGACTCGATATCGCATATAGTTATACCCACATACTAGTCTCGATGCAATATAATCGTCATAATTAACAATAATACTAGACTAGAGATATTTAAAAATATAATATTTATTTTAAATACATCATTATGTCAACATATCTCAGTATATAATAGAATGAATAAAAAGTCTTTAAAAATAAATGCCACGATAAAATTGTCTCTAAGACATACACCAAAAGAGAGGACACCACATAGAAACATTTTACATCATTGGGGACCACATGGGGAGTTTTACACAAACCCCTGACTATAAGGTGTAAAAGCAATTTACCCTTCTAGTTATATTGGTGCTCCATCTTCAGTACTAGGAGGGAGAAATTATGTAAATTATTGAGAAAACTATTTTTTTACATAACAAATAATGAAGATTTCAAGAGTCTTCTCCAATAGTGATTATGTAAAAGATATGTATTAGGATTTTTAATTTATTTTATGCTAGAAATTTCGACACATGGAGAGAAAACAGTGGAAGTTGGTGAGAAAATTTAGGAAACATGTCATTACCCACATAAATAGGGGACAAAGATGATTTTACATAACAAAAAATCATTGCCAAATTTGGCGAAGTGGATAAATAATTTATATTTTACCTATCAACATACATATGCTATTTGAGCTCAACTTTTACCAAATTATTTAAAATATACCTAACAAAACTAATTTACATAATCTGTTGGAGATGCTAACAGTGATTGGGAGTTTAGGACTGTATTTACAATTTAACACGTGTAGGTTTTTTACTTTTCTTAGAGGGAATGCTAACACTGATTGGGAGTTTGGGACTGTATTTACAATTTAACACGTGTAGATTTTTTACTTTTCTTAAAAGGGATATTTCGATATGGTTATCAACGTAGTCGTTCATTGTGTCTTATTGCAATTTTTCGACCTTGAGTTGTGACAATTCAATTCTGTAATACATTACAAGAATGGGTAAAGTAATTGACATTTCGAATATTGCTACTGGTCGCATTTGTGCGTTTCTCAAATCGAGAGAATACCCTGAAATCTACACACTTTAGCGGAGATTTCAAATGAAATGTTTTCACGACTAAATGACAAATATTCGCGTAGCTATTGTAATTTTAGACTTCACTTGGACAACAATCTAATTACAAATCAATACTTTACTCTACCTATAAACCTTATAAAAGAAAAAAAAGAAAAGAAACAAATCTTTTCTCTACTATCAGAGTCTGTTTGTTATGAACGGAAAATCTAAATAATCAGCTGAAATAATTTGGAGAAAATAAGCTATCAAAAAATCTAAAGTAGTTGAAAATTCTAAATATCTTTGACATGAGACTAAATCTGCAAAATGAGATTGAAGATCAAATGGGAAGAATTCTCAAAATATTTTATTGTTTGCCGTGGAAGGTTTCAGTTTCTTAGATTGAATTCGATGACGAGTTCTTTTGAAGAAAGGGTGACTGATACAGAAAAAGAGTTGTTGGGATAACTTAACTCCACTAGCACATTCATGCAAAGTAACAAGCGAGGAAGTCAAGGAAACAAAGTTGCAGAAATTCGGGATGTTCCGGTGCTTGCACGAGCAACAATCGGCCCGCAAGAGGTGGATTGTGCTTCCATGAGCAGCAATTGTACTACCACGAGCACAATTTATTCTCTCACGAGCATATCGGGGCTGTGCATATTCTGATTTGTTTCCTTCTTCTTTTGGGACGTTTTAGGGTTACTTGGGCAGCAAGCTTAGAGTCCATAGGTCTATATAACAGTTGTAGGGTCGTGGCTATGCTTGTGTGTGTGCGCGCACATCCTGTGGGTTGTAAATCAGTGTTTCTCTCATAATATATTGTGTTTTTTGGACCGTGGAGGCTAGGATGGATCCATAAATATTTTGTGGGGGGGGGGGGGGGGGGGGGGAGGGGGGCAAAGTAAACAGTCTCAAAGCTGGAGGGGGGCATCTAATAAAAAGTTGGGTTTATGGGATTATTTCTCATTACAAGAGTACCTCAAAGCCTAACTCTAGGGGGGCCCACTGCCCATGCTAGCATGGTTGTAGTTCCGTCCTTGCGTGAAGGTAACTAGCATTCACGCTAGTGAAACATGTTAATTCTTGTGTTCTTGATCTTGTTTCTCCGCGTTTATGCGTTTTTGCTCGGTATCCCGTTATAACAAGATTTTTGAAAAATATATTCGAAAACGATACAGTTTCGATAGATCCTTAAAATCTGAGGCATAACTGAAGGCATGCAAAGTTGGGGAAAACTAAATCTAATTTTGAGTGCAATGGCATTTTTAGGATAACTATGAGGTGTGGCCTATGTTGGCCAAAATTGTCCGTTAAGCCATCAAACAATCGTTTTTTTTTTTTGTATTTTTTAATTTTTACTTCACGAATAACTTTTATTAGGAATGATCAAATAAAATTCCATAAATTGGAGGTTTCTTAAAATCTTTCGAATTTTCCCAATTTTATATTTTTATAAATATTTATAGTTTTAATAATTTTCAAATTATTATTATTATTATTATTATTATTATTATTATTATTATTATTATTATTATTATTATGATGATGATGATGATGATGATGATGATGATGATGATGATGATGATGATGATGATGATGATGATCTATTTTAGCGATGTAAGTCTTATGGTAAATAAGTATTTTCCTCTTTATTAATATATCTGCAGCAATCTCATGTTCAAGAATTATTTTCACTAGAAAAATATTGTCAAATTAAACAGGGTCAAATAGGATTTAAGGTCAATAGCCCCGGTTTAGTAGGAGAGAAAATAAGGATGATTTCAAGGTGATTCTAGGGTAACGACAGTGAAGGCTCTATCAGTCTATCTGCTTCGATCATCAGCATGGAAGATCCACCAAATCTCTCAAATTCAGGAATAACGAAACTACTAGAAGCTTTGACAACGACTCCCCAACAGGCCATCATGGAGAAGAGCAGAAGTGTGTGTTTGATTCCGGATGATAGAGATCTTGAATCCTTTTCCAATGAATACTGTAACGCCGCCATCCAAATTAAATCTTGGTCCCTGCCTCATTGGCTCGTTCCTACGCCCAGCAAAGTTTAACGTAGGTGTGGTTGAATCTTTGATTATCTTGCTTGCTTGAGTTGTTAATTTTAACATGTGCGGCTTGATCAACCTTAGCATGTTAGTTGTCTAAGAGGATGCACGATAGTGATTCATGCTTGGATTCATGAAGAGCATGTATGCATTCTTGAGATTGAAAAGAGATAGAACTAGATTGGCCGACTAAGGGTTGTTTCGGTTGGGATCGTTAGGGTTAGTGAAATATGTGGACCGATAGGACCTGGTGAACAATCTTGAAGTGAAACTAGAAACATCGCGGTAGGAAGTGGTGGACCGATAGGACCCATTGCAGATTACAGTGTAGAGTTATGTGAGATTGCTATAAGAGCATGACGACTATAACCGGACATAACTAGATGAGAAACAAATGTTTTGGAACATATCCCAGAATTAGCTAAATACCCTAGGGATCATGAATTACCTAGTTTCTCCATATTTGTATTAATTTTATTCGTAAATTCACAAAAACAAGCAATTAGTTGTCCTAATTTTAAGCCACTTGGTTGTGGGTCGCAAAAAGTTACAAATTCACTCTTTCCTCCTTAGTTACCATCGTGTTCATAAATTAATATTTGATTGTCCGATAAACGACTTATTCCATGTGGGTTCGACAACCCGGAGTATAAAAATACTCCATAAACTACTTGGCCGTATACTTGCGCAATACGCTTAATCTAGGTGCGTCACTTATCCAGCGTCATTTGAAAGAGGGTGTCCCGAAATTCTTTGACTGAATACATCATGTTCAACTGGTTCATGTCAGCCCGACATAAATTGTCTATATGGAGCTAACAGCGACTCGATTGCCTCCATATCGGGCTTCATTTACTAAAAAAAATTCCTTGAAGTACTCCTCAAAAACTTGTTCACCTGGTTCTCTTCAGCTAGCCGTGAGCTGCGACTATCCTCAATGCCCTGAATTTTTTTTCTTTCTCTCCTGATGGTAGCCTTCAAGTGGAAGAATTTCGTTTTCATTTCCCTTTTTTAGCCATTATACACTTGGTCTTAGTTTTCACATGATTTCCTCTTTGCGTTGCAATGAGTTGTATTCTATTGTGAGTACTATTTTTTCTTCAATCACACTTTCTTCTTGAATCATCCCATCAAGGACCCTCCTCCTTTCACGGAGTATATTGCACCTTCTCATTTCTTGTCTGAAGACATACCTCTTCCAAGTCACACATTTATTTATAAGCCCCTTAAATTTCTCAATCACACTAAGCCCTTCTTTATTCCATCATTTGATAATAACCCCCCCCCCCCCAAACTCTTCATGGGATTTTAGCATATTTTCATATTGAAAACCTTCTTTTTATGTTCCATACATGTCTTTGTTGCTTCCATTGGCACATGATCTGAATTAGGCCACCAAAGATGTGTGCCCCTAGCTCCTTGGTTGATGCCCAACCACTGAATATTTTCTACCACTCGATCTAATCTTTCGCGAATGTTCCCTTCATTGCTTTGATTTTTACCACTCCCCGTGCATTCCCAAGTCTAGTAGCCCCACATCATCAAGCGCTTCATTATGTTGGCCAAGGTAATTAAAGTTTACTCATGCTCCTCCATCCTTCGCGGCGTATGATGTAATGTCACTAAAGTCACCCGCAGCGCACCATGGGATTTCCGATATAGGCTCAATCTCCTAATCAACTCCCTAGAAAAAAACGCACTCTTCTCTGTTAGGGTCACCATAGACTCTTGTAAGCTTCCAGCTTTGCATATCGTCAACCTCTTTTTACTATTGCATCAATATAGTGAATATTATGACTAAGAAAATGAACTTGCAAGTTTCATTTCCACAGGAGAGCTAAACCTCCGCTTCTTCCTCTGGAGACCACTTTGAATCCATTGTAGAAGCCTAGTTTAGCCATATTCTGCTACACCTCAACACGAGAGAATTTATTCTCCAGAAGAAAGACGAAATCCGGAGATTTTTGCTTCACTAAATCGCTAAACGCTAGGAACGGACATGGGTTCCCTAACCCCCGCATGTTTCATCTCATGAGACTCATTGGGCATGGAAGGCCTGATGCGCAGTAGCTGTCAAATTTGATGTTGTTTTCATGTCTTCACATTACATAACTTCACCTTCCAACGATACTCGAGTAGTAACCGTTTTGCAACTTTCGTGTTCTCATCTGTTACCTCTCCCTTTCTCTTGCTCCCTCGATTATTTGTTCCCAACGTGACTAACTGTGAAATAAATTTACCGATCCTCTAGAGCACAAATTCTCCACCCCTTCCCCCGGTTGTTAAAATTAGCTTACTGGTTGCAGAAGCACTTGCACTCACTGCCAGCTTTGGTGTAGAGATTTGTACATTGGCTTGGATGCCGGGTTTCAACACTATTTCCACTTCGAGGACTGTTGTTGCAGTCGTTTTTCCCCTTCTTTCTACCAAGCTTTCACTGAATACTTTAATATCCTGATCATCTTCCTTTCCTTCGGTAGTCTCCGTCGAGACACCCTTGGAGGATTCTGCTTCGTTCTTCTCCCATCCTTCAAGTAGTTGTCAGGAGGTGTTTTGGGTACTTCGGCTTCATTAGTCCCCTCCCAAATCTGGCACATCTTCCCCTTGTTTTTGGTTGTTCGGTGGTGATTTAGACTGACTTATGAGGTTTTTCAATTGCTTCTTCCTCATCGGTGGTTGGTAGAGTAACCACCTCGAGTAACCCAATGGTTCTCCGGAGTTCACATTTTTTCCCGAAATGGGCATTCACCAATTACGTGACTGATTCTTCCACACCAAACACACAAATCTTGTAGCCTTTTCGTACTTGAAGTCAATCCATACTTTCTCCCCCTTCATCATCGCATATGTTCCTCGTCTTAGAGGTTCGTTAATGGGAAGAACCCTAGAATGGAGGTAACTGACTCCATCGACAAAAGAAACCTTCGAATCCTTTTCGAGAACCTCTCGCATAATACTAGTTTCCTTCTTTCCCGCCTTTGATTTTAACATATGAATGGGGAAGTTTGAGCTTTGCACCCAAACATCTATAGTTTCAAAACCTACTGCATATGCACTGTCACCCATCTTCCATGGAAGCCAAACTAACATCATCCCGTCGAAGACCCAAGGGACCCCTCCCATAACTCGTTCCCTTATTTTTTTCATCCAAAAACTTGAAGAAAACATATTTTCATGGATTTCAAGGATCTCAATTTTGTCACTGTTGTTCCATATTCGTCGAAGGAAATTATGCATTGCGAAGCATTTACTATTCCTCCTCCCATGAGCTCCCAATCATGCACGATGGACTGTCCTTCTCGGCTTCACTGGAGATGTCGTCCTCACCAGATACCACGTTCGCATCCTTATCCGTGAGAGAAAACTCATTGAATTGATTCGTCATCGTATTAGCCATGGTCCGCGACTGAAAATACAGTGAAAACTAGGTATCCGGCAGCAAAAGTAGGTCACCGTGGAAACTAGGAATTTTTACTCCTTGAGAACTCTAAGAGACGTTTTGAAATCTGCATTTTTCTTTTAGAATATATTGCCGGGTTCGAACCTGAATCTCATATATGGGCTTCAAATGGTGTACCTGCGGTGCCACTGTATCGTTACGGTTAATTCGTTGTTAGCTATAACATTTATTTAATTATTTTATTAGTATTTATTTAGTTATAATATTATTTATCTAATAGTTAGTTATTTTATATTTAGACGATTGTAACTGTTTAGTTAAATCAATCAATTCTCTCAAAAAAAAAATCAAGAATCTTCTCCAAAAAAAAAATATTCAATAAAAAAACAGTTAAACTGTGTCGTGTTTTTATTTTTTATGTCCGTGTGTGTTCTTTTGGAAACTTGATAGCATCTAAAATTGCTATCGTGTTATGTAAGCCCCAGAGCATCTCCAATGCTACTAGTTATAAAATATGTATATTTTAATCAAAATTGTATTTTTTATATTTTAACTACATAAAAAAAATTGATACGACCTCCGATGCTACTATGTAAAAGTTAGCTAAAAGGTAGTTGTTCCAGGTAAAAATTAAATAAAAAATTAATTAAAATATAAAAAGAGGTGAGAGATAGACACGAAAACTTTAGCTATCCATTTTTCTGCTTTTTAAACATAGAGAGGGGATAACTATGCGTTATAATAAATAACGGAATAGAGATCCCATTGGAGACAAGGTTTTCACCATCTCTTTTATATAATAAAAATAACCGTTGTTTAAATGTCCCGTTGGAGATGCTACCTCAATAAAGTTCCTTGAATTCTACCACTCTGTCTCACCTCTTCCTCCCCATGGAGGAAGGGCACAGCTATTAAGAAAATGGCTTCTGTGTCTATAATGCCGCTTTGTACAACTGAAAATTACAAACTCTGCCATTGGTTCAACACCACCATCAGCCGCCATTACTATTCACTACCAAAAATTAAAACACCGCAACCGGTTCGCCGCTAACACCGCCACCAGAAACAAGAACTCCACAACTTGACAGATCAAATACAAAAAATGACAGATCTAGACCAAAAACATACAGATCTTAACCCAAAAACATACAAAAAAGATAGAATAGTAGAAGAAGAAGAGAAGAAGAAAATTTGAAAAACAACATATCGCCAAGATTCAACCCCCTATGCAAAAAAATCCATAATCAAGGAGGAATATCCAAAAAAGATCCAAAATCAAGAAGGATGAAGAACATGAAGAAGAAGAAGAAGGATGACGAGGAAGAAGGGGAAGAAGAAAGAGGAGGAGGAGCCGCCACCAACGTCAGTCAACGCCACCGTGCCGTCGATTCAAGCCCAGGCGCACCCAAATCGGAAGAGTCTTCCACTGCCACTGCAGCAGCGTATTCGCCGTCGTCTACGACTGCTCCGTTTCTGGCGGCCTCTCTCTTGGTCAATCCTCTCCGCCTCTCTCTCTAATATCTTTGTGGTCTGTGAGAAATGGGATGATTGTTGGGAGAGGATAAGGCTGTGTTAGGTTAGGTTAGGTTTAGGGATGACAACAGATTGGATTCGGATCGGATCCACCTATATCCATATCCAAATCCGATCAAAATAAGTGGATCCATATTCGATCCCAATCTGACCGGATCTTGAACGAATTCGGATCAAATCTGGACCGAATTAATTTACAATATCCGTATTCGATCTGATAATACAAATCTCCAGAAACGGATCTTATTCGGATCCAGATTCGGATCCTGACCATTTTTTACTTCTCATAAACAATAGGTAACAAATTCAGAAAAAAACGCAAGAACAGCCACCACGAAAAGAACTGCCTAAAAAGGTAAAAATATATTAAAAGTATTTTACCAATATGACAAACGTAAATCTACCAAGAAATATAAGCAAGCCATTCAAAGGTTTAAGGCACCAATAATGTCTAAAATTATCTACAAATTCAATCAAAATAACACTAAAATTGTCCATCACCATACTGAAATATTTTCTTTAGGCCTGAATACATAATGTGTAGTGATTTGTTTTAATATGTTTATATATATGTAGGTAAAAACATAATTTTATAACTCTAAGGATATTTTCGTAAAACTATGGGTGTTCAGATCCTTTCGGTTCAGATATCCATCGGATATCCTAATATATTCGAATCGAATCCGGATACGGATTGGATTTTGTTTTTTAATATCCATATCTGATCCATTTTAAAACGAAAACCTAAACGGACAGAAATATTAGACAGAAATATTAAACAGAAAGATGGACAGAATTATCCTCAACCACTACTATGCTGACACCTGTCAACTTAACCCAATATTATTCCTAAACATCAGCAAGTTCCTTCATTCAAATTCCATTAGGTTCTTATTAGATGTGTCTGAAACACTCATCTATTCATGTTATCTCAGCTGTAAGATCGTGTATTTTATGGGGGTTAGATTGTGAGGGTTAACTTTCAGGATTGATCTTCATCATTTAGTTTAGGATTTTTAATAAAATATTAGGATCAAAGAAATTATTTTAATGTCTATATTTATTGTGCAGTGCGTTATATGTACTTTTGCAACACCTAATAATTTATCACATGTTTCTGTCCCATTTCTGTCTAGGAGGATTCTGTTCGCCTATGGCTCATTTTAAAATGAATCAGATTCGGACTTGATCCATTCGAATCAATCACTCGGATTTCGGACCGGATCGAACCGCATTGCCATCCCTAGTTAGGTTAGGTAGGGTTGAGTAAAAATGGGGTATTAATTTTAGGATAATTTTATTATTCCATGTGTTTAAGGTTAACAAATAAGAAAATGGGAAGTAAGATGTGAGACGTATGAAAGAGGAAATTGGAGAGGAACATGTGAGACAGAGTGGAACCATATTTTAAAGATTTGGATCATCTCATGTCCAAATCTCCTAAAGTCCGTGCAGTCGAAATCTAGACCGTCCAATAATTTTTTAATTATTATAAAATTATTGATCATCATTATCCTAATTTAACTTCTTGTTCCATTTTGATTAAAATGAAAATCAGTCAAAAATTAATTTTGTGATAATTAAAAAATCATTAGACGGTTCAAATATGAACTGGATGTATTTGAGGAGATTTGGACATGAGAGGATCCAAAAGACCGAACTCAACTGCCCCGTTACTGTCATACACTATTAAACATAGCTAGAGTAGTGCACACAAAGCCTAACATATATTTGTGTGATTGCCACATGTATGGTGAGCATTAATTAGGAATCACATAATCCAATATAAGGCGTTTACCAGTACTGATTTGTTGGTCAAACGATCATGTAGAGTAGGAGTAGTAAAGACGACCCACCTCCTCCTCCCGCAAAACCACCGCACCGATCACAACAACAACACAAGATGAGTCCCCTCCTCCTCCTCAACCTCATCCTCCTCGCCGTCGGCAACTGCGGCGGCCCACTCATCATGCGCCTCTACTTCATCCACGGCGGCAACCGCCTCTGGCTCATCTCCTTCCTCGAAACCGCCGGTTGCCCCATCATTTTCATCCCCCTCCTCTTCACCTACCTCCACCGCCGCCGCAACAACAACCCCGCCAACCTCATCCTCATGGACCCCCCTCTCTTCCTCGCCGCCGCCTTCATCGGCGTCCTCACCGGCGTCGACGACTACCTCTACGCCTACGGCGTCGCCCGCCTCCCAGTCTCCACCTCCACCCTCATCATCGCCTCCCAATTGGGGTTCCTCGCTCTCTTCGCCTTCCTCCTCGTGAGCCAGAAGTTCACGTCGTACTCGATTAACGCCGTCGTTTTGCTGATGGTTGGTGCCGGAATTTTGGCACTTCGGACGAGCAGTGATAGGCCCAAAGGGGAGTCGAACAGGGAATACTTATTGGGGTTCCTGATGACGTTGGCGGCGTCGGCGCTGCACGGATTTCTTTTGCCGTTGGTGGAGCTGACTTACCGGAAGTCGAAGCAGGCGGTTACTTATAGTCTGGTGATGGAGATTCAGTTGGTGATGTGTTTTTTCGCAACTCTGTTTTGCATTGTTGGGATGATCATCAACAATGACTTCCAAGTGAGTACTGGTTCAACTCTGTTATGTCACAGTTTGCTTCCATAGTTTCAATTGCAGCATTCAGTACATGTATTTTTAATTTGTTGTAACGATGGTACACAGTTAATTTTTCATCCGTACATTGGATAGCAATATGTGAAAACACTAGTGCGTCCCTAATTCTCTTCCTAACAATTTTGTAAATAGCTTTTATAAGATATCGAAATGATTTATTTATTTATTTATTTACATATATATTATGTATATGTTATAAAATTACTTGTCATAGTAATAATTAAAATTTTAATTATTTTTACTCACTAGTCTACATGTAATAAAACAATAATTACGTTAAATTTAATTAATTTCTTTTCATAATAGTAATTAATAAATTTACTATAATTTTTCCATCGAACGAAATATTTATCGAGATTAATGGTACTTTTTAGTTAATTTTTATACATTTTTTTTATTTTTAAAAAACATATGATGTTATTATAATTTATAAGTAAATAATTTAATTTTAAAAAGTAATGCTATGTAATATTTTTAAATTTATAGGTAAGAGTTGCAATTGAAGCTATGAGTACACTAGTCTCTTACATATTTCCATCTAACATATAGATGGAAAGTTAACGAAGGGTATCACCGTTGTAAAAAATTAGAAATATGAGTATTAAGGATGCTGCAATTGAACTATAAGTACCGTGGATGCAATTCACATAAAATTCGAACTATGTGTACCGTGGATGCAATTTAACATCTATTATTATATTTTTCTTCTTTTAGAAGTTATTATTATTTTATTACTACAAGTTTTTGAGTTTATAATTATAAAAAGGGTAAAAGACACTGACCACCCCTGAATTTAAGCATAATTTCACCCCGCTATCCTGTGTTTTGGAAAAAGACAATTTGCACCCATTTAACGGAATATTCCGTGTACAGTTTGCACTTTTCTGTTATGTTCTGGTAGAAAAGTGGATAATTGATTTTTTCGGACCATATTGTCCCTGTGTAATTTTTTGGACTTTTTCCTATGTTTATCATCAAGAACACAAGAACACTAAGAACATCACCACCCAAGTAACATCACCCACATTCTTAGTTCAATCCAACAACAAAATGAATAACAAGAACAAATCACATATGATATTATATTAAAATTAAAAGGCTATAATCATCTACATCTTTTTTGAAACAGATTACATATTCCATTAGAAAAGAAGAAAGGGCAATTACAACCAAAGAGACAAAGCAAGAAACAAGCCTTAGGAGCTACATAGAATCAAAAGCTCCATTTGCACACGAATGAATGAGCAATCTGATTCTGCAATCTGGGAACAAAAGAAAAGAAAAAATAAACAAGAAAAGAAGGAAGATAGCTGCTTACAATCATCAACAACAGCCCAAAGAGCATTGCAGCAACCATGAAGAGGGGAATTAATGACATCAATCACATCATCAATTGTGTCTATGCTTCTATTTGAGGCGAGCATCAAATCAGAGTTCCGTTCTCCGGTTGTAGGCATCAAATTCGAGGTTTCATTGCTTCGATTCAACATGATTTGATGATGCGAATGAACCTCGGTTGAAAAAGGGTTCAATTAGGCTTATTTTAGCAACCCAGATTACTTGCGACTGATGTCCTTCAACCTGAGCTCCAACCTTGACAGAACCTTTGTTCGACCAGCAAATAGCAAACCCAGATTACGTGCAGCCTGTACTTGCACTCGAAGGAGAGAAAGTTCTTCATCCTACTTCATCCCTCAAATCGAAGACCAAGAATCAACAGCTTCCATCATCGAACAGCCAAAGTAACCTTCCTCATTCTCCACCCGCCCAAACACACACAACCTTGCAATCTCACAATAGTTGCTGAATATTCTGGTGATGGAGGACCAAATCCGCGACAGGCTTTGAAGTCTGCGACGGTGCTTCGGAGGCGACGGAAGCGGCATAGGCCTCCTCCATCTTCCTTCTCCCACACTCACCCTCTCCAAACCCACTAAATTAACCTTCGAGAACCCAAACCCAGCAGGCGACCTCACCTTCGACCCCTTGAAACACAAACCCATCAGAGCCACCCCCGTTGACGACGAAGACACCACCTACTTCTAGAACCCAAACCCAGAAGGCAACCTCACCTTCGACCCACCTGAAACCCCAAAAGGCTACACCCCACCGCCGGCGTTCGACGAGGGCCCCCTCGAAGACGAAGACGCAATCGCCGCCGCATACGAGGAGGAGAGTGAGAGAGAGAGAGAGAGATCGACTTATGGTGCTCTACTTCAGTTCTCGATAGAGAGAGAGGGGAGATATGAAAGCTCTGCTCAATTACTCGTTCGTCGGCGATTCAAGACGGGGACACTTCATCCAGAGGGTTTTCGGGTTTCAACTCGAGACCCAGGTATTCAAAATCGCTAGCACCGTCGTCGTAGGTCCGTAATAGGCCTTCGTAGGTGGAGACCTTCTCGCCGTCGATGAACTCACCTAGCTGTTTGTATCGAATTGGTGGAAGAGAGAAATAGGGACGTTCGTTCACAGGGGACGAGAGAGGGGAAGAGAGGGAGATTAGGGTTAGAAATTGGGGGGGGGGGAGAGAGAGAGATTAAGGTATTATATAGGAGGTAATTTAATAAAATTGAAGGGGTAAAATGGTCTTTTGGCCTGTACTGTTAGTCAACCGTTAGTCTCCATCCAAAAAAAGGTGCAGAGTGTCTTTTTCCAAAACACAGGGTAGCGGGGTGAAATTATGCCTAAACTAAGGGGTGGTCAGTGTCCTTTACCCTTATGAAAAATTAATAACTACTTTAAAGTTCAATAATTAAAAGTAAATGTTGCTTTCTTGGAGGTAACTTTTTTTCTACTTTTTTTTTTGAAAGGTTTCTTTGAGGTAACTTGATAACTGTTTACTCAAAACTAACTGTTGTTTGAAATAATTAGTTGTACTAGAGTGTGAACTATACTCTTCTCCTCGTCCCATCAGATAGGTGAAGTAAGGAAAAATGCTTTGTTAAAAAAGTACTTGGTTTGTTTCTTCTGTATTGTCTTACTTTGACTTTTTAATCCGTAATTGGGTCAGTTTGACTCGACAATTTTGATAGCAAAATAATATAATTTTTTGTATTCTTTTATCGTATTGTAGAGGAAAATTGACTTTACGAGACCATGCAAAGATTACAAAATTCTTGTATTATTTTGCTGATCAAATCATTATCAAAATGACTCAGTGAATAGTGACAAAAAGTAAAGTAGAATGAAAGAGAAAAAAAGGGGTAGTATAATGTTACTTATACCCAAGTTACTTTGGAAATTTGCGGTGATTCAGCAGAAATTAAAGAAGCTAAGATGATAATTTTCATATAAAAAGTTGTTATTTAGGGAAAAATTGAACAAATAAGTGGAACATCCAAGTAACGAAAGATTGAACAATTTGGTGGGGATAGACAGAGTAACTGATAAGTTTGAAAATTGGAAAACGGATTCTATATATTGTATAGAATTAATTCCATTAAATAATTGAAAATTAATTTCTTTTCATGCAGATTTTTCTTTAATTCTTTTATGTAGATTTTTATTTGGAGGTAATTTCATTTAAATAAAGTGGCGTATAAATGAGAGAAAATGAAAACAATATAGACAAAGCACATAGACATGTTATCGAGATATCATTAATTTTTAAGTTCTGATATTCTTTTTACATGTGGTGGAAGTGAAAATGTAAATTTCTCTATCTACATTTCAACTACATGTTGAAAATCAGATCAGACAAAACCGGGTATTTCTAAACAATGTTGATGTAAGCTAGTCTAGTGTTCAAAGAAACAGTTGCAATTTCCTAAATGATATTGCAATTTGACTCGTTAAGAACTTTTCTAAAAGGCCTTTAGTTGATTTGTTGAATTTCTAGCGAAGTTACACACACATTTTAAATTAGTAACATTCACAAAGATACAATGGCGTGTACAAGTGAAGTTGGAGAAATTTTAGTTGCTCCAACACTACCACGTCGTCAGTATGACATGTGATGCTCTCATATATTCATTAACAGACACTTATGTTTATTAGGGTTCACGACTACCTATGTATGTTATAATAAAAAATTCAAAATTCTGATTGAATATTTTTCATTTCTCACTCATCCCGTTTCATTATACATGTCTGACGTCAAAACGTGAGCGGTGTAGAATACCACGTGAGATTTGCTCCATGAGCACTTAAAATGGCTCGTAAAGTTGGGCTGCAAAACTAGTACCACTCTGTCTCTTGTCTTTCTTCCTATCCTGAATTTTATCAGTATTATGCGGCTCACATTGACCCGGTGATTTAGAAACCAAAATGATACAAATTTTTTATAAGGTAAAAGACACTGAACACCCCTGAGTTTAGGGAAAATTCCACCCCGCTACCCTGAGTTTTGGATAAAGACACTCCGTACCAATTTGACGGAATATTCCGTGGACACTTAGCACCTTTCTGTCCTATTTCATTAGAAAAGAGTGAGATACACTTTTTTCGGACCATATTGCCTCTGTGTTTTTTTTTGACTTTATTACCTAGTTTATCAATATCACCAAGAACATGAAAACAAGAACAAACCCATAAAATTTCCAAAAAAAATCAACTATAACAAGTTGTCAATTACGAATAACAAGAACAAACATTTCTGGACAATGTCAAGAACAAGAATCAGAATTTACAAAAACTTGGTTTCACACAAATTCGTATACAAAATTTCTAACAAAAAATTGTTAGACGAAATCAACTGCAACAAAAACAAACCTTCTGGGTTGAAATTTGCTCTCAACCTAAACCCAGAATAACCCCCAAGACCTCCTACACCAATTTTCATCACCACAACAACTTTCTCCAATCCTAATTACCATCACCACACACCATGCCAATCAACATTTTCTTTAGTCAATTGCCACTTTCTACAGTGGAAAAAAAACACTAATCAAATTTTGTAAACCCATTTTCAGAACTGCCCTACTAACAGAGGCAAAAGAAGAATGAAGGGGTCTTCTTGTGGCAAGCCAAATTCCAAATCCTCTAACACATTTTCTCGAGTCTGGTGTTCCTCTCCTGGGAATTCCTAATAGACGAAGCCTGCCAAGAAGAATTTCCCAAAAACCCATTTCATTACTGGGATTCATTTGAAGAACCCACCAAGCAGAATGCAAAATCACAACAACCGAATCAATCATACAAATCAACAATTCAGAACTCACTCGTACCCAGGAGCGATGAAGATCCGTCTCATCGAAACCGGTGATGAGCTCCTCCACGAAATAACGAGTTGGACTAAAGCGTCCCCTCTCCCTCAACAGCAAAGACGATCTCGCGTCGTCTAGCCTTGCTCACGGCTAGAGGTGCGAACTCCGAGGCAGTCACGGGGGTGGACGATGACCACCAGTTCCTTAAGCCCTAAATAAATCTGCCTTGTTCACAGCCCCGATCCGCCACCGTTGGAGAGAGAGAAGAGGAGATCGAGGGAGAGAGAAGAGGAGCTAGTGTTCTGGGTTTGAGGGTTCTAGTCGAGTATACCCAGAGAGATAAGCCTAGATTTTGATTGGGAAAAGGAGGAGAAGATGGGTGTGATGGTGGTCGGTGCTTGGGGAGGTGGAGATGGCGTCGGCTGTGCTTGGGGTAAGAGAGAGATGAGTTAGAGAAGGTAGATTATGGTTTGAAAATATGAGGTAGGAGAAGATAGGTCATTTTTAAAAATTATGAGGGTAAAATAGTCTTTCTCCAGGTCTGTTAGTTCACCATCAGCTCCATCCAAAAAACAGGTGCGGAGTGTCTTTATCCAAAATCCAGGGTAGCGGGGTGAAATTTCCCTAAACTCAAGGGTGGTTAGTGTCATTTACCCTTTTTATAATCTTTTTACGGTGTTGTAGAGTAAATGTTGCTCTATAACATGGTGAAAACATTATCAAAAAATTGCATCGTTTTGCAATCCAAATAACCCGGTCAAAATGATCCAAGTACGAGTAAAAAAGTCAAGATAGGGGAAAAGATGAGAAACAATGGTACACTCCCTCTTCCTGTTGATTCATCACCGAATCTATAATCTGCTCTATTAAGAACCAAGTGAAAAGATAAAAATGCCCCTTCTAAATGAAATGACTTAGGCCCAATGATATTTCGTAGGGTTTTTTTTTAGAGTAATAAGGTATTTTAACTGAGAAAAGTTGACAAATATGAAAAGTGGGAAGAATTTAGAGGAACAGAGGGAGTACCGGGCCACTAAGACCTCATTCGAAAAGCTATACACAATTAAAAATACTTACAAAGAGGATGATATCAACTTAAGTACATCTATCTTATGATCTTGACAATTACTTAAATACTTAGGTTGCGTAAATGAAGACATCAATCGCTCATAATCACTAGATTTTCCTTAATGACAAGTTAAATATAATTCACTAATTTACTTTGAAGTTTCAGCAATTTTACTTAAATAACTGATCAATGCATGCAATATGATTATGATGTCACTTGCGACAACGAAGTCTTTAGTTAGTCTTTTTCTAGAAGAAAAGCGGCTTCTTATAGATTTATAATGTTGGGATTAATCATCCCTAAAACATCGTTTTGAAGTAACCGAAGAGCACAATTTGGGTAGCTACCATACATGTTTGTTTGGAACATACAATCTAAATTTTACAAACGCCTCTGCTATTTCGTTTGTGAAACGATGATTGTATGTAAAACAAATTTCCTGAAAGCGTTCTGAAAGACTGATAATGTCGCGAAGCACATCGCCATTTTCTGACATGTCATTCTGGATTCCTTTCCTTTGATTGCGTCAAAAATTACCATTTGTTGTTTGTCTTTATTTGTCGTCGTACACACTTTACAATGCTTTCAGCTGTTCATAAATTGGTATTAAAAAACACGAATCTTATTTGCTTTGATATTTCATATAGTACTTTAATTAATTAATTATCTCCCACAAATTTATTATTGGTAAAATGAAGCAAGTAATTATTGCAAATTGTACGTGTCTAATATCCTTCAATGTGCATGTCTGTCCGTCATGAGTCTTGAATCTAACTGAACCGTTTCCGATCACCTTACATATAACTTCGTTTTTCATATGAACACAACCTCCATATAGACGGCCATAGCTTGAAAATAGATCCCTATTAAAACAGATGTGATAGGAAGTCCTAGAGTCAAGGAACCAATGCATGACAACATCCCCCAGTAGAACGAAATCTTCCTCGGACGAATTTCCCTTCTCCCCCAAGGTTGTAGATCCGTTCTGTCACTGTTTACCTTGTTTCGGGTAATCTCTCTTCCAGAATTCCTTTTTTCCTTGCACCAAGCATATATATCCTTGGTATCTTAGAACTGGAAAACTACTTTTTCTTGTTCTTCTTACCCTTATTGCCTCCTCCCTCCGCCATCAATCGGAAGCATGGTCTTTTGTACATGTGCCTCTGCCCTTATGACATAATTCCCTAAAATGGAGAGCGAATTTCACCTCTTCTAAAGTAAAGTTGTCCTCATTCACAATAAAGAACTACACAAAGTTTTAGGATGATGGGGGTAACGTAACCAATAAAAGGAGTGCGGCATCCTCATCTTCCACATTTTTGTCAATATTACGTAATCGAGATAATTTGTATTTAATTGATCAAGATGATCTTTGAGAGCCGTACCTTCGAGAATTCGTAGAGTGAACGACCGTTGCTCAAGGATCAGCTTGCTAGTGAGTGACTTCTTCATTTATAGACTCTTGAACTTGGACCATAAAGCTGCTTTCGTTGTCTGATATGCGACTCTCTCAGAATGTCATTTGACACGCATAACATGATGTTTGAATGTGTCTTATCCTTCATCATCTTATTGTCCCTTGTCCGCAGTCAAACGGCTCATGATGCCTTGAGACTTCAAAAAGACGCACATCTTGATCTTCCACAGACTAAAGATGCTCCTGCGGTAAATCTGTCGATCTTCAACATTGATCCGGACATTTTTCTTAGTTGAGTACCCACGAACTAAGCTCTGATATCAGTTCTTTATGACACTCACACTTGCTGAACGATGAACAAATTAAGAAAACACAAGATTTACGTGGTTAGTTAGCAGAAAGTATGCTAACTACGTCCACAACGAAGAAGATCATTTATTTATGAAGAAGAACGATTACAATTTATTGCATAATGGTTCTGGACTCCAAAGGGTCTATTGATAGTGCTCTTATCATCCCCTAACCGACCTAAGTAAATTAGGAAACCTTATTTACCCCTGCCGGAATCCATTCGCACGAATGACCATAGCTTTCGTACGAATTATTCGTACAAAAGAGCAGATGACCTTTTCCATTCGCACGAATGGAATTTCCATTCGTTAGTTGCTTTCTTGGGAGATTTCTTCATTCAAGGCATATTCCAATAGTAAATTCAGTGATCTAGTGGTTGTTCAACATAAAAACTTAACATTGCATATCTTCCCCTCGTGTTCAAAACATTAACCACGTTAATTTTCAGATGTTTCGCAAAGCACTTTGAAATATTACTCAGGCCAATTTCATGGTAATATTCCGATGGGAGTTGCGGCAACTCGATCCGCACCTCCGTTTTAATATTGTTTGCCGCCGCTGGTTTAAAATCACGATCCAACCATCTCTAAGTGAGATAGTGATCCATGATTATCCATGGGCCTCCTGTTAGAACCTTGATGCAGTCCGATCTTTCAGTGAAGCTCACAGTGAAGTAAACTTCCTCCAGCTCCAAGTCTCTGAAAGTGCAGTCCCCATTCAAGCTCCAATCTTTCTAGCATTTTCTTCCAAGTACTTGTAATCCAGACTACTCCAACAGCTTAACTATCAAAGCATTTTCTGAAGGATTTAGTGATTTCCACAATCATTACCTCTGAGAAATTCACGATTGGATTCTGGCTGTTGCTAGTATCAATTTCTTTGTCGTACGACTCTTGTTGCCCATCGATTTCGCCATCGAGCAGTTTTTCTTTTGTTGCATCACCCTCCAAAATCTGTTTGAAGGAGAACTCGTCATTTAAATCCATCATTGAACTCCTTAATAGTTTCATTGTCTTCAGATTTTTCCGGTTCATTGATGCCGATGTGATTTCGGCTACCTCATCACCGTGTATCATCTTGACAATCGATTATGTGGAGGATGCAACTAATAGCGTAGCTAATTATAGTATAGAATAATTATAGGGGTTTAGGGTTTAGGGTTTAGGGTTATTCTATACTATAATTAGCTACGCTATTAGCAACTTAATCATCCCCAAAGCGCGTAGTATATACTAGATTTATAGATGATGTATTTTTATAGTATTCATCGTTCGCCACATTATTTCAATAAAGGCTCAATTGCTCATTGCATACCCCCAGTATGTCATAATTTCTGATCGTATGCGGCACTTCTAAAATTAGCTGATTGCATTCCTCATTTGTAAAAGTACTAACTTATTAACTGGGAAGATAACACCGGTAACCATGTTATGAAATATTCCGTTAGTTTCCATGTGTGTCCTAATTTATGAGGGCAATACGGTTAATTCCAAACTGCTGAACATCACCACCGCCACAAACCAGGATCCCGATAGTAAATTAAATCGAACCAATAAAGTGAATTGAACCAAAAGAAAGTTTCAGAAGTAAATCAAAACCGACAGTCATAACTTCGGTTCTTAAAAACCGGCAGTTCTAGTGTCGGTTTTAAAGCTTTAGAACCAACTTTGCTACTGCGGTTAACCTCTTAAACCGTGGCGAATTTTGGATGTCATGGTTTAACCTCTAAGATTTATCTGTTTTTAATTTTTTTGTGTCAGCTCAAATTCTGTTGCTTCCTTCCTGTTATATGATTACACTTTGGATTGACAGGGAGTTGTGAAAGAAATTCTTTGACTCACAAACTGATAGCATCGCACTCTTGTCTTTTGTTTGCAATCTTTTAGGGACTCTAAGTTTTTGTAACTGTAGTGTTTGAAATGAATGATCAAACTCTGATATTTGAGAAAAACTGATAACTTGGGACATACAGAAGGGTTAGTTGGAATTTTGGGGTTGATTGAGATTTTCACAAGGCAAAAAACAGAACAGACTAGTTTTTGACTCACTTATTGTATGAGAAACAGTGATGTCTCATTTATGAACAAGCTACACCTGGAGTCCTTAATTTGTTTGCCCTGTCATTGCTTCCAACTTCCAAACTGTCTACTTCGCTTGATACTCAGGCAAATGGCATTTACTTGCCTATTCCACACTCAGAAGGAAAACTAGTTGGTCAAAGAAAGAATCCCCAAAAATATTCACTTGACAGAAGTGTGGTACCTAAGAAAGGTATCCACCGAAAAGCAATATTTCTTCCTGTCTTGATCTAAATAACAACACAATGTTCAGAATGTTAGCAATAACCCCAAACTGTTCTTTTGTTATGTTTTTGCAGGCTATTCCGAAGGAGGCAAGAGGATACGAGCTCGGAGAGACAAAATACTACGTGGTTTTAGTCTTCAACGCCATACTATGGCAGTTCTTCTTTCTGGGTGCAATAGGGGTCATATTCACAGGCTCGTCTCTGCTCTCTGGCATAATCATTGCAGTTCTTATCCCTGTAACAGAGATCTTGGCCGTTATTTTCTACTCTGAGAAGTTTCAAGCAGAGAAGGGGGTATCCCTCGTCCTTTCTCTTTGGGGATTTGTTTCTTATTTCTATGGGGAACACAAGCACAGCCAGAAGAATAAAATGAAGAAGAAGAACAAGAATGAGAATGGAAATACAGAAATGGAGATGGTAGATACAGTTGTTTCTCCATGACGAAGCTAGCTAGTGTTTGTTTGTGTCTCAAAGCGTATTCTTCTAATATTGTAGTAGTACCCTTGAGCAGTTTCTACAGTAAAAAACATGTTTGTGTATGTTTTATAACTTTATATGAAGGCATGATGGCATGGGAATGGAACTTGGAAGTTATGCTCTGCCTGTGACTAAAACATCAGAGTTTTCGATTGCAGGAGACCGATTAGCCATGGGTTCAGTGGTTTAGTCTCATAAGTTCATGCTAGCTGAATGTTGCGAGTCAACATATCCTAGAAACTCTTTTTTATTTTATTTTATTTTATTTTGTTTTATCTTTTAATTTTAGACATTTATAGGTACAACACCACTGGAGTCTTCTAACTTCCTAAAATGAACAAGTTAAGTTTGAACTAAATTTAGCTAATTTGTACATAATACTATTGTGGATGCTCAGCTGCTATAGTTTGCATTACAGATATAAGTTAAAAGGGCTTAAGTTCCCAATCTGCAGCAATAATATGTACAATAGCTTCATCTGGTGGTTGCGAGTATTGAGAAAATATTTAAATGTACAATTTATTTTCATGTAACGCCAAGATCATGAATGAAGAGGCTGAGTTTTCAGCATCTCTCACCCTCAGACCTCTGATCTCCATTCATTTTAAAGCCCCATGCCACTCGCAGTCTCGACTGGGACGGAACATACAAACTTCTTCTTACGAGAGGCCCTACTTCTTTCTCCACTCTGCAAACATTAGGAAAATAAGCTAGTTATTTATGTGTATAGCGCAACACTAAATGGCCAAGCGCATGTTTAAGAATTATTAACTCACATGGTCAGTCAAGTACATGGTGAGAAATCGTGCAAATAGCCAATGCCTATCAAGATACGTCTGGACCAACAACTAGAAATCGTCAATCTCAAGCACTCTCAAGAGTCTCCCACCATCAAGAAGCTGAACAAAAATCAATCTGATATTTCAGTCAAACATTTCAGAGAAACTAGTAAACTGGAGTCATTCTTACCGCTTCATTTATTTAGCAATGCAAACAAGTTAAGCACCAGAAAGATAGCAGAAAATTATATTTTCTATCCGATTGCCTAATCCCCTCTTCTTATGGTGAGGATGAGTGGTAACATTCATGTTTTATGCGTGCGAGTCAACATGCATACTAAACTAGTTTCTGGACTTCTTCTTACTAGCTATTCTCAGAGTTCAAATATCAAACAAAGAAACTATGCAATAGATTTTTGTTTGGTTCAGGAAAGCAGGATACCTACCAATAGGTTGGTCTTGGCTATCTCTTCTTCTTCTTGCACCAGAGCTCTCGCAGTTTCTGTTTAGCGCCTTCGATTTCATTTGATTCAATGCTCATTTTGTCTTTGCCTATTTAGTGAGACAATTTCCCAAAGGTCACTTCTGCAGCATGAACTTTTGCATTTTCCTTCTGCTCAGACGCACAGGAGGCAATAAATGTCTCATCTACATAAACAGTTGCAACATTCTTGTACCAATTTCTCCAGTGTTTGAAGTCCTCTTATTTTTCTTCTTTTTGGCGCGCTTTGAAAAGTAGAGTTACCGCCTTACCGGCTATGGTTGTTGCTGGTGCATATCAAGCATAATCTGTTCAAATTCCCGTAAGACAGCTATGTATACCCATTACGAGTTATGGAGCAGCCTTAATGACTCCTAATCTCCTGGTCAGATTGTCTCTGCGCTCCTATTATATTTTGTTCTAGAAGGACCTCAAGGATCTGAAAATGACAACTCATATCTTAAGCTTCTACAAATGACAGTTCCAATCTTCAACTCCAGAAATGATGTGGTCCCGAATCCACAAGCAACCAATACAAACCTTCCAGCTGTAAGGTACTCGTGCGAGCCCTTCTGTCTAAGGAACCAAATGAAAGCACATATGATCATAGAAGCCTATGAGTGGAAACGGAACCTGTGGAAGTGATGATATGGGGGCCGAATGAGGGAGAAGTCGAAAGATTAGGTAAGGTAGAAGTGGGGTATTATTGGTGAGGGTAATTGGGTTAATTCAGCTATTTAAGGTTACTAAATAAGGAAATAAGGAGGAATAGGTGGGACGTACCAGAAAGGAAATTGGGGAGGAAGAGAAGGGACGGAGTGGTATATGGGCAACTCTCTATTACAGTCTCGAGGTGTATGTACTGCCCCTTGAGTAGTGTCTTGTCCAAGAGCAGTATCGATCTGCTTGACTTTGCTTCCACAATTGGAGATATCAATCCCATCGTCCTCTCCACTTCCTCCATGGCTCCATATCGTTCCACAATTGATTCTGTTTTTTGCATTCCTTTCGAACACTACTCGGTTTAAGTTGGTATGTATACAATTTTGTTGTGCAAATACACAATGGACATACATTATGAGGACAAAGTAACACTCCTATGCGACTCTGGTTAGAGCCTATATGGTATCCGTTTAAAAAGAAGAAAAACGGTGAAAAAAACATGCTGAAAAATACATTTAAATATAGAATTAAAATTTTTTTTGTATCCGTTTAAAAACACTGTTTAAAGTCAAAAACATATTTGACAACATCACTAAATTTGAATGTTAATTTGCATGAATATAGTTTTTACGTACAATACTGACATATATTTGATATTTATGGATCTAATCATAGTTGAATATTTTAACCACTAATATTATGAAAACCCCACATAAAACACCATAGTTGTTTTCGTTGCTTTTCAGCAATTTTAAACAGACAAAAAACAGTGTTGTCAAATGAGTTTTAAACAAACACTCTGTTTTTATTAAACTTTGCTTAAAAAGTGAGATACCAAACATGCACTTAGTTGCTGGTCGGGGGCACAAGAGTAAAATAAAATAAGCTGTTGCCCTACTATACACTGCTTGTATATGTAAAAAAGTTATCTATGTTATGAAATATTGGGCTAGTTTATTGTTGAATATCCACCACATGTTGTAAGCTCATTGTATATTGTTATTAGCACATTATGTTAGATCAAAATAGAACTTCATGTAGATTATCTAAAGGCGGAATCATAATCTACAACACATAAACTATCATCTAGAATAGTCAAGAACATAAGAACATTAAATAGGACTAACCTCGGTCCATAGCTAGTGTATTGTGTTCCACGTCATGATGATCTTGAGTGAACCGCGATTTTCCAACCACAACTCGGACCAGCTTCAATGATCTCTCTCAATGGGAAGAGTGAGACTACTGTATTCGAATGTGTTGGGGATCACAGCCCTGGTAGTCTTTATATACTAAATTGATGAGGCTCCCATAACCCTAATCAATTAGTAATGGGCTACTACACATTACAAAGCCCACACCACTTTATGTTCCTACGAGCCCAGTTATTAATTAGATCACTTTAGTGGCCCGTTTATTTGATAGCCCAATAATATAACTACCAATATTTTCATATTGGCCCACAAGGAAATAAAATTTCCCAACAATCTCCCACTTGGGCCAAACTTGAAAAACCGGATGTAGTTATATTCCATAATCTTTAGTGCTAGCAAAAGTGCTATCATCCTTAGAACATTCCTTATAACAATCTGGTCCATTGTCTATACCGGTGTGAGACCAAAGCGACCTTTGCCACATTTAATATAGTCGTAACAAAGACCCATCAATGATCACCAAACCAATATATTCAATGACATAGATCAAGTGTGGATGTGTAGCGGGAAATTACATGCAATGTGATCTCAAACATGCCTATTTCCACTGATCCTTACAGAAGTGAGATCAAACCTTATAATTTCCATTTTTATGCTAAACCGCAATTGGAAATTCAAAACAACAATAATTCAGAGTAACTTGAATAAAACATAAAACTTTATTCTGCAGAAACTGAAGTAAGTGTCTCGAGAAATGACATTCATTGGATACAAACTCCCACTAAACCAAAGTACCTTAGATATTACCGCTCCAAATGAGCAATCCGCTCTTCAACACTTTATGTGGTAATTCCTTAGTTAGAGGATCCTCAAGAATGGAGTTATCACAATAATCTCAAATTGTCACAAACACTCTGAATATTTTCTTAAGAAGAAATAAGACTTTATGTCAATAAACTTGACATAATCCTCGGAATTAGATTCAGTGATCTCAAAACTATCTGAATTCCGATAAGTGAGCGTGTAGTCTTTCGTTCTCTTCAATACCTTACTAACCGATTGTATGTTTACCCTAATACATACAATGATTAACCAAAATTGTACCAAATATACCAATATGTAAACAATAACCACATGTGTACATATTCTGGTATACACAAGACTCATTGATTCGATGTATAACGAATCTTTGCATCCTTTATTACTTATCTCAATATTCTTGAAATACTGAATGAGACTAGAAATTGTCCCCTTAAGTAGTAGGATTATTCTTCAGTGCACAACCTTAAGTACTCGATCTAGCAAATACCTTATCGATATAGATCTCTTGTCGAATACTCAATGATACACCCCAAGAGCATTTATTTTCGACACAGGAAATATGTCCCCAAGATCTTTTCTTTAGAAACCTTATAAAGAATATCTTGGTCCACCCAACAAGTCTATATCGGTGCTAGTCAAAAGAGTAGAATCAAAATGATGCATCAGAAAACTACTCCCACTGAACTGTGGTACTCACAAATATCTACCGTAGTTATCTCGCACAACATGAGATAATAACTTTATGAATATTGCGATACCATATCTAGAAGCAAGATTTTAGACTATAAATGGAATTGTGTAATTTACAAAATATGTACTTTGAATTACCAAAGTCAAAGTTATATGATTGTAATCCACTAATCCATCTATATGTACATCTACTTCAAGTAATTGTACATGACATAACAACTCAAAAGAGAATTTCGTAAAACTTTATGAATTCTCTTTGTAGTCTGTGCCTCCTTTAGATGAAATGTAATGACAAAGTATGACCTTCATATCTTTCATAATTACTTATAGCACACCTTATTTATTGTAACTAACAATAAATTACGCTATTATGAAAGATTCCAAATGTCAATAATTTTGCCAGAGATTTTATCTTATCATTACAAAATTAAATTCACTTTAATATTTGTTTGACTTGTAAGAAGTTGATTGAATCATCTTCCACAAACCTTATGTCAAACCCAAATACATGAGAATAACATGTAATACATAAATCTTATTTCTCATGTCATTAGTGAATTACTTTAGCGACACTTCATATTTGAGGCTGATGAGTTTGCCTATTATGAGTATCCTTATGGAATATATTTTTTTTGAACAGCGTGAATAACTAATATGCACTCTCTTATTTGGCCAAACAAATAATCTTCCTTTGGGCCGATTACTGTTCGCATAAACAAGTATGCCTTGTTATTTGGCCACACAATGACCTTCCTTTGGGCCGATCATTGCTTGCATAAACAATAGACACGTGCATTTCACAAACATAACAAATTTTATGTTCAAAGAAAATATTCCTTATAACCGTATCTCCCACTCAAACTCAACATCCTCAAAAGTCTCAAGAAAAAAGGGCTTTATTAGAGAAGACAAATTGCGAGATTTAGAACTTCTCAATTATTAATGACATCAATAAAAATGGCAAGGAGTAAATACCAAATTCAATATCTCCCACTAGACCAATATGGCCTCACTTTAGGTGGGATGATCCGAAATTAGAATATCCTTATGCTAGGTATTCGCCTAGCCAATCATATATGGTACTAAATAGCCACTTTAATACATAAAATATTTTATATGTAAGCTCCAACCTTAAATCTTTATTCCCATAGCCTCATGATAAAGAAAATGACTAATCATTCTCCTTACAATATCCAGATATGTTTAATTTCATTCCCACAAACTTAATTTATGACAAGTATGTCTATAACTCCATGTAGGGAAGAAATTTTATGCACATCTATATGAATTAAGTGAACACCGTGAATGTTGTTACCTTATTCATTCACATACTTTACTTCTCAAACCGATTATAGGTGTTGATGAGGTGGACAGAAGTCTTATGAACTAAATATGATACTGTTTCCACTCAAAATAACTATAAAGAGTGGTCCACCATATCAGTACATATAAGTTCCAGCATGTCCTTATTCCACACACACCCAATTATTTATACACCCTTTACGCTTTCAACACAAATTTAAAATATTTGTGAAATCAGGGAGGCTATGAATTCTATTACACATAAGCATCTTAATTCTTCCAATGAAGACATTCATTTAGCTTTTGTGCCATACCAAATATAGAATTCTTACTCTTGCATCATTGTACCTCAAAATGAAATGCATGGTCTTTCTTAATGAAGCATTACATTTGAAATATTTCTTTTAACCGAAATGAAGCATTTACAACCTTCACTGAATTATATTAAAAACATCAAAATTTCTGAATTTATCCCAGAAAACATTATTTCCTTAACATTAGTAAATGCTTTTCTTAATAAACATAAAATTCAAACAATGTTTGTAAAAAGTTAAAAGTCTTTATTGCTTCAACTATATTTGTCATGCCATTGCCCATAAAGATGAATCTTTCAGCATCAAATGGCTATTGGCCCAACAACCAACCATGCATAAATATTCTCAATTGAGTAGTTGCACCAAAATCTACTCGCCAAATATGATCAGGTACAAAAATTAAATTAATCCATGGTGAGAAGTAAAATTTTCCGTATCTAACATGTGGCATATTCACATGTCCACTCATATTTATGTAAAAATATCAAAAATTACCGAATGATATTATATTTACATAATTAGACTGTGATTCAACTGCAACTTACATTACTGTATCCCCTTTATCTCGACTATTATCCTTAGGGTAAATACTAAACGAGTACATTTAGTTTAATCTCATACACTATTTACTCTTTTAACACATATGAGTGGAAAGTTCACAAAGAACTCATTTATCCATATGAGCGTTACAGCTCTCCGTATACTCACTTAAGTGCTTGAGAGAAAATATATATACACCTTATGAGCATGTCCTTAGACAACTCTAACTTTAGTACTTAAGTTCTTAATTGAGATTAAAGCTTTCCTGATGTACTCCCTTATGTTCCTCTTTTAACAAGACAATGTTGACTAAAATTCCTCTTAATGTTTCCTTTAGAAAACTCGGACACATAAGCTTGAGGAACTCAATAGCATTACCATTACTTCACTTAAAAGCTTCTAGAATTAACTTTATTTCAAGAATTTATACATGCTATAAAGCACTAAATGTGAGTCTTTGTCAGCAATAACAAATGAGCTGACTTAAATAGAGAACAAGTTAAAGACATGAGCTCAAAATACAAATATATTGTACAAGCATAAAATATAACCACAAAGTATTCATGCAAGAAATAAATCAACAATATAATTAACGGGTTCTTCACAAGATACCTAGCACAACATTGTTGTTTAGTCTTTGGACAGAAACAACAACTTGTAAGTGGTACTCTCCACGCAGTAATCAAATATTGACAGTAAGTCCGGTCAAACAATAAGTCTTCCTTTGGGCCGACGTATTATTCACATGGAATAACTTGATAACCGTCACATATTTACTACCACAAGTGTGTCTATTATTTGGCCAACTAACAACCTTCCTTTGGGCCGATTAGCTAGTCGCATAAATAATAAACACACACATCTTTATATCCCAAAATAAATAAATTTTACACAATAGAGGTCACTTTGGCGACATATTATTTCAACTGATTTATTCTAGGATACAAGACCATTTTATTTTAGTGTAAAATACCAAAATTACACTAATGTCTAAAATGTATATTTTAGTGTAAAATGCCAAAGTTACACTAATGTATTAAATTTAGAACCCGAAATATTAATCTCTTAGTGTAATACAAAAGATTACACCCAAAATATTCATAATGGTGTAAGATATCAAATATGCACCAAATATATTTAATGGTGTAAGAATACCAAATATACATCAAATTTCATATGGTGTATGATACCAAATATACACCGAAAATGCTTAATGATGTAACAATACCAAAGATACACCAAAGAGTGTACAAATACCAAAGATACACCGAATATCAATTATGGTGTAAGATACTAAATATACACCAAAAATATTCAAAAGTGTATAAATACCAAAGATACACCGAATATCAATAATGGTGTAAGATACTATATATACACCATATTTCATATTGTGTAATATACCAAATATACACTAATGATTTATAATGGTGCAACATACTAAAAATACACCAAAAATTAACAAAAGTAATAATCTCGCATATTTTATCCATAAACCAAGTCATAAACATGATATAAGTACAGTAGTATCATGAGAGAAACATTACTTTAGTCAAAACATGGAAATAATGAGATTACATGTCCAAAAACATGATAAAATACGAAATTATTTCTTCTGCCCAGAAAACTGTTCCGAATCTGAAAAATCTAACCGTACAGATGGATTCAAAAGACCCAAAAACCTAGGGTTTGACTATTGAATCGCCCAAATCGGATATCTAGAACTCCCGGAATAGCCAAAACAATATGAGTCGTCGGATCCGGGCGGCACAACAAAGCAGCGGTACACGCTGCCACACCAGATCGAAACTCGGCACAGCCCAGATCTAAGGCAGTGTTTGGCAAATCATTAATCGGAGCAGTTGGTTTAAAACACCATAACTTTCAAACCGTAAGTCGGAATTAAGCTTATAATATATCGTTGGAAAGCTTATTTTGAGATCTTCGAAACCATATAAAGAAAACTGAGATCCGAGTTAAACACAGAAAACGAGGTACCAAACCCTAATTCGGGATTAACACATAATTACCCATTCTCAACAATTCTAGCATGATAGTGGCTCTGATACCACTTGTTAGATCAAAATAGAACTTCATGTAGATTATCTAAAGCGGAATCATGATCTACAACACATAAACTATCATCTAGAATAGTCAAGAACATAAGAACATTAAATAGGACTAACCTCGGTCCATAGCTAGTGTATTGTGTTCCACGTCATGATGATCTTGAGTGAACCGCGATTTTCCAACCACAACTCGGACCAGCTTCAATGATCTCTCTCAATGGGAAGAGTGAGACTACTGTATTCGAATGTGTTGGGGATCACAGCCCTGGTAGTCTTTATATACTAAATTGATGAGGCTCCCATAACCCTAATCAATTAGTAATGGGCTACTACACATTACAAAGCCCACACCACTTTATGTTCCTACGAGCCCAGTTATTAATTAGATCACTTTAGTGGCCCGTTTATTTGATAGCCCAATAATATAACTACCAATATTTTCATATTGGCCCACAAGGAAATAAAATTTCCCAACACATTAGCCCACCCTAATGCCTGTATAAGGAAGCATAGGGTTGGATAATAATATACCTCTCAGTACTATTCTCCCAACATTGTTCGTCTTTCTTATTCTGTCTCTCTCACAAACATCGTTTTACAACACCTTAGCAGCACGATAGTGCTCTTGATAAAATATGTTGAATCTCAACAAGAAGACAGCCGGTTCAAAGAACCTGTCGGAGAAAGCCATGGATGTTTATTTCTCCTTTACTACCTGTAAGTAATTGTGCATCAGTTTATTTTATTTAGTCATCTCCCACTTGCTCGAATGATGAGTTTGTTTAGCAAATAATTTATTATTTGGTTTGCACGCACTATTCCGAAATTTGTGGACGAATCTGAGGGTCTAATTTTTTTCCCCCAACACTTAGTATGGTGTTTGTACTTCTTACTGATTCTCATGTGACTAATTACACTTTTGATGAAAAAGAATTAATCATTCATTCTTTAATTACCAAGAGGACAAGTGTTAGTGTGATAGATACTGACATAGGTAGTTATGTGTGGATTGATTCAAAGTCTAAGCACAAGAGCGTATTTCTTTTCATTTATTGTGTACTAATCATGATCCATAAACTGTGTAGTTAATTTTTACACCCAATTATTTGATGAATATTTTAGAACCTCTAGGCCTCGTTTGGGTAGAGGATAAGGAGGGAGCATAAGATAAGTTATACCTTCTCTTTTTTTATCAAGTGTTTGGGTGCTGGATAAGAGAAGGGATAAGTTATGTTGTCTTATGCTGATGGAGCTTTTAATGAACAAATTTTATACCACCAACATGGAGGTATAAGGTCGGATAAGAAAATATAGCATATTAGCATGCTAGTAGGTTGACAAAAATACCCTCACAAAATATATAATTTCCTACCCTTGTCTCTAAACCCTATCATTTTGGGATTGATAAATATTATTTTGGGATTGATAACTATCATTTTGGGGGAGGTCCTCATGGGTTTAATAACTATTATTTTGAGATTGCATAACTTTACTTGAGTATGTATAGTTGAGATAAATATGAAGATATTTTTTTTTGAAGGAACATATGAAGACATTTTACCTTGCTTGTTGAAATTTTGTTCGTTTAATTTTACTTATTTATTGTAGGTTATGTAACACCATGCCAATATGTCAATAAGTACTAATAATTTATACTCCATACTTTACTATGATCATGTTGTATCCATGAATATTTGTTATGTTTGCATGTTACTACAAATTTATTTCGCGTATTGATATACATTGGTATACATTTTGACGACGTCATTATTGTGTAGAAAAAAGATTATTAAAATATAAACATACATACTAATACATTTTGTATACATTTTCCTCATCAATTTGAAATATACATTTTTTATACAAAATAACAGCTTTGAGGGTATTACAGTCATTTGGGAACATATCCTGCATCATATCGTACAGCACCCAAACACGGACAGCCAACATATCTTATCAGGACTTATCAGACAACATTCATATCCTTGCTCATATCCCAGCATAAGGCTTATCCCTACATACCATATCCTCTACCCAAACGAGGCCCTAACAGATTAGAACAAGTTGTTCCAGGGGGTTTGATTTTTGGCAAAATTGCATTGGAGGTACCCATATTTTGCTGAAACCGGCAAGTGAGTACCCAAATTTTCAAATCGTGCACCACGGGTATCTAAATTTTCAAAAGCGTGCATCGGAGGTACCCAACGCTAACAGCCGTTAATTTTCCGTTAACTTTCCATCCAAATTGGACGGAAAAGTATAAAAAGACTATTATACCCATTATTTTCACCTCCAACTTTTTTTAAAATACAACTACTACTAACAAATCTAAAAAAAATTAAAATAATAAAATTTTACTTTAATAATTTGATATATGTAAGATAATGCAATATATTTCATCAAAATTACATATTTTTACATCATTTCAAGATATGAAATATGTTTTTATTAACATATATCCGTCAATCTTAAAGTCTCTAAATTTTTTTAAAACAGAAATATCAAAATTTCATAATCTCAAAATGGAAAGTTAACGGTACTTGCATATTATTCTTTTATTAAAAAATCATGTGAAATTATGAAATTTTGAGATTTTTTCAAAAATTGTTAAAAAAAGGTAATATAATTTAATATTGACGGATATATGTTTAAAAAAACAATCTAAAAAATGCACATATATACTTTTTAATAAAACAATAACATATAAGTATCTTTGATAATTTCACATGTACCCTCCCGTTAATTTTCCATTTTGAGATTATGAAATTTTTATATCTTTGTTAAAAAATGTTAAAGACTTTAATTGACGGATATATGCTAATGAAAACATATTTCATATCTCGAACTGATGTAAGAATATGTAATTTTGATGAAATATATTTCATTATCTTACATATACTAAATTATTAAATTTAATTTTTATTATTTTTAATTATTTTAGATTCGTTAGTAGCAGTTGTATTTTAAAAAAAAAAGGTTTGAGGTGAAAATAATGGGTATAATAGTCTTTTATACTTTTCCGTCCAATTTGGATGGAAAGTTAACGGAAAGTTAACGGCAGTTAGCGTAGGGTACTTCCGGTGCACGATTTCGAAATTTTGGGTACCCGTGGTGCACGATTTGAAAATTTGGGTACCCACTTGCTGGTTTTGGCAAAATAAGGGTACCTCCGGTGCAATTTTGCCTTGATTTTTTGAGTCAGTTTTGTTTCCCTCGGGTTTGACATGGGTGGAAGATTTTTGTGTGTGTGTAGATCTTTTCCCCCATTTGAGAAGTAATCTGCTTCTCCTTTCATTATGATGTACAAATTTTCTTTTAATCTATGGGTACTCTTTGTTTGAGTTATGATCCGGGCAGAGTTCAGAGACTCCCCTATTCCATCCTCCGCCTCCTCGTCAAGAGAACGGATTCCCTGGCCTTCAAGGAGGCTTAGAGAGAGACCATCCTCCGAAGTACTCTCCACCTGCAGCCGAACCTACAGATCCTGAGTTCATTCTTCGTCCACCGGTGTCTCTTTTCTCTACCGTTTGAACAAACATCACCGTAGCTTCCCTTGACCGCCACCAATGTGCCGGAACCCTGACTGTTTCAACCCCCGTACGCAGCCCTGTGCCGTATCCCCTCTTGCTCAGCCTCAAACTCAGCAGTGGTTGTATCGAACCCCTCCTTATCTTCCGCCAATGGAAACCATAGGCCTTGCTGCTTCAACAAAGAACGTACCTTGATCTACCAAAGGCTGAAGTTGTTTCTCCCCCTGAACTTGTCGATCTTGGTCATCCCCCCAAACATCTTCTCTGCATCTCGTTTTCCAGATCCATAACCCCCAAACGCGTGCTCCACCTTGATCGCGAAACCATAGCTATGAACCTCACGGATTGTGAAACCCTAGCCCTACAGTTCCACCTTGATCTTGGAACACCGCAACCCAAGCTCTGATACCAGTTTGTTATGATCCGGGCAGAGCTTAGAGAACGATGAATTGGATGAAAAACAAAAACACAAGAACACACCAATATAACGTGGTTCACTAGCGATGAGCTAGCTACCTCCACGACCCGAAAACCCTTGTTTATTAGAGAGAATCCCACGAATACAACCCACACCAGTAGAGCACGACCTATAGCCTTTATATAGGCCTACTATACAGCTTGGTTCCCAAGAAATACCAAAAACCGAGCTAAAGAACAAGGAAACAACTTTCTGGCCGCCTCTAGTGGTTTCGTCGCACGAAGACATCGAAGACCCTTTGTACTAAGACATTTTTCTTCGTACTAAGACCCTGCTCCACCTGCTTGTCTTCTCTTAGTTTTGCTCCTCCTTTTAGTCCGTTTCTTCCCCGCTTCATCGCCAACTCCTCACCAAGCCCAAGTACATTCTAGGCACCCTTGATTCCCAACATTGTATTTTGAATATTGAAAAAGAAGATGACAACAGATTAGTATACTTGTCTCTACTCATGGTTGATTATTTATTTAGCATATGCTATATATCATGACAAAATGTGAACCTCCTGAAGAGGCGTTGACTCATGATTGATGATTTGGTTCGAGTTATACGCTCACTAAAGCAATGCTTCTCATACACGAAGTTATGAAATTCGTGAAATTTTGATCGTAACCTGAAGTTACATCAATTTTTAACGACGTGAAGTCATAATCGATTGACCTCCAGAAGAGGTCGTAACCATGACCACTATCAATGGTCTAAGCTTTTCATACGCTTACGAAATATTATTTTCACACCTGAAGTTGTGAATTACATGTTGTTTTTAGTAACCGGGAGTTACAACTGTTTTTTTATGACCAGAAGTCATAATATATAATTATTACGTCTCTTGAAGATGTGTCTTACATTTATTTAATAACCTCCTGCAGAGGTTATGGATTGTCATTGTCATTTTTTTTTGCGTAGTTATTTCTTTACTACAAATTTTTCCCTTCTTATGTTCTCTATTATTGATCGAAAACGGACATCTAGAAGAGGATTTGAAAATCGCCATTGATTCTATTTAAGGTCATGTAATTTGTACCAAAAGTTACATGTTACAAAATATAACTCATAACCGGCTGTTATGACTATTAGATCTAGAAGTTCTAAAATACTACATCTCTAGAAGAGATATCTAAAACGCCTAATGCGCTTGTTATTATCAAGCCTTCGGAAGAGGTTTTGACTCTTGACCACATATTGTCCAAGCTAGTGATACAATTATGCTTCCACACCTGAAGTTGTGAATTCCGTGAGTATCTCATCGTAACCTGATTGCAGCACATATTTTTTATCACCTGAAGTGATATGGTATTATCATAAAATCTCCTGAAGAGATATTAAAGTTCTTGTTATTAATCTCCCGAAGAGGTCTTGTTCAGTTTTCTTTGATTTATTTAACTTTACGCGTATTCCGTACTACAATATTGTTCTTTACCTAATAAGGATAAAAAACGAATCTCTTGAAGAGGTTTCGTAAAGGCTATAGACATTCATGTATATATATAATTTATTCTTGGAGTAACAAATTACATGAAATCACTCATAACCCGTAGTTATGACTTTCATAACCTGAAGTTATGAAATATAGTGATCTCCTGAAGAGATTACTACAATTAAAATAATAATTCACCCTCTTGAAGATGTTATATTATGTTTATTTCTTGTGTCGTATGCACATTTTTTTTAACCTTGTCTAGTACTTTGCTGTTTGTATGCTTGTTATCGCTTCAAATAGAGCATCCAGAAGACTTCCTTAGTCCATGAGTTAGACATAAGCATTTTATATGCGTAGGCAGTCGTTTTCATACCAGAGGTTATGAAAACTATGAAGATACTTATGACATGATGTTATAAAGTTATGTCAAAAGATCTCCTTAAAGAGAGAATCTACACTCATCGAACTAGAATTTTTTATTGCCTATTTCTTCTGCTAATTTACATTTCTTTATAGTTTTATTCTTATTATCCTATTACTGTTGTTATCTTAAAGGAAGAAAACAAAGACCTCCTGAAGAGATCTGTATGTCATACGATAGAAGTATGAAAAGAAATTGATATTGCTAGTGGGTGTAAAAGAGATATTTCACACTAGAAGTTGTGAAAGAAAGTTGCAATTGTCAATAACTTGAAGTTATGACATTGTTCAGGACCGCTTAGTTCGACCCCATTCCCATAAGAGAATGGTAGTGCATTCCCAGAAGCGAATCACTTTGTTATATCCGGTCGAAATCCACAGGACTATAGATACAGTCATGGTTGTGAATGAAAATCTCCAAAAAAGATTAAACTCGGGAAGTAGATATTTATTTTGTAGAAAGAACCTCCGGAAGAAGTTCTTAGTCCACATTAATATTTGTTGGATATATTTTATGACTCATATCATGCAATCATGAGGTGTTTTATGACCCGAAGTTATCAAATCTTGATAGATTTGAAATACTATTTTCTTAGATTCATTTAACCTGAAGTTCAATTCGGAAAATAAAAATTGCTACGAAAGCCAAAATCCTAACAGTGTACCAAAAGTAAAACTCATTCTGTAGCCATAAGCCACACATAAGAAAGGCTCGAGCGATTATGAATTGATGAATACGAACTTGTTGTCTCGATCATCGCACATATGAGTCATCCTCTCTAAAGAGGATTTTTAAATTGTGGCATCTCAATGATATGAGTATATAATCATTGCACTGTAGACTCTTAAAGCAATTGATTTTGATATATGTGGTATTTCATTTCAGAAGTTATGAAATACATGTTATGCTGAAGAGTTATTGCATATTATTATATCTCAAAGATAGATCGTATTATGAAATGGAAACTCATGTAGAGTAATGCGCAAGATTTAGTCATCAATATTTGAAAAGTTGGTCCAATTCTGAGAAGACTGTAGAGCATTTTCAGAAGCAAATGTCTGCTCAACAATATTTTTTTAAAGAAAATAGTGACGCATTCCCTGAAGTGAACCAATCTATGGTGTCACAATATTAGGCGCAGTCTTGGACTTAGTTGCAATGATATGCACGTCCATTGTCATTAAAGTGCATCCTTATGATTTCTCCAGAAGAGAAAGACTACATAAACAGGGGGAGAGAAAAAATGCACCAGTAGATGCACAAAAAGAATCTCCTATGAACTTTGTTGCGTTCTGGAGCTTTATCTATTGGGTTATTTGAGAAGCTTCTAGCTCCTTAAGAGCTATGACTCCATGAATCAAGAGCATTCTCTACGAAGATATCATTATGAGAGACAAATATGGCTCGATGGATTACATCGCCAAACCAACGCCTAGTTAGTGCGTTGTGTTTTTGTATCATTTTGCAAGAAAATATTCAAAATTGTAATCAAGACCCTAAAGTGGTTTTGATGTTATATGGATATTATGAAGAATATTTGTTAATGACGTATATTCTCTCAAATGTCGAACCAAAATTGACCCACATTCCCAGAAGTGAATGTCATTATGTGGTCCAAGTAGTCTACAAGATAGTGGACTAAGCTATGGTCATGGACAGAAATAGTCATTGAAAATCTCCAAAAGAGATTGAGCTATATCAGTCAACCCCTACAGTGGTTTGGATGTCATCAATCATACATTTAGAAATATCTAAATATTGTATGAAGCCTCCCCAAGAGTATGAAACTTGCTATCCTACCTCTGCGGAGTTTTATTTTTGAGAATTTTAGCATGTTATCCTAAATATTTATAGAAGCATTTATGCTTGATGGATGATATAATGATTCAATTATGAGAGCTTTATTGATTGATACTAATCCCAGCATGATTATATATTTTTTTGGTATTATTTCTACCTATTGCGTTCTCGGGAGAGAACGACCAAATCAGCTCATCAGACTTCCTGTAAGGAAGTTAGAATCATAACATATTTTTCAATGAATAACAACTCGTCTCATGTGAGTAGTGACTAGAGTTTATGAGAATATGAAAAATTGGAACAGTGGAATATTATATCTCACATAGAGATAAATTACATCACATGGCCTTAATGTCTTTTTGGATTATTTTTTATGCCAGAAGCATAAGCTGTGAAGTTATGACAGTCATGGACTTCACGTCATGAGGGGGAGATAAACCAGGTTACACGACGTGAACTTATTTTTATCTCATTTACATCCAGCTATACTGGTGTAAAGTTAGAAGTTCCATTAAGACTGAAGTCTAATTAACTAATGAGTATTTGGTCTGAAAGTATGCTAGTATCATGTAAGGATTGCTTGTTCAAATATCATGATCCTCCAGAAGAGGATGTCAAAAGCATCCAAATCTTGTGAAATTTAAAGTCTCAATTGAGAACACAAGATATGACAAATTCTCATGATTAATGAGAAAATATATGATATCATCAACATTAGATCAAAGCCAACGTTGGAAAAAAATAGCCCTTGAAGAGGCATGAAGCTCTTGAACAAGCTAAATGTACATAATTTGAGATTAATCTCACGATCTTATGGTTTGATATTCATTCTGTAAATTGGAAAAGCGCTTGAAATCATATGATTCTTTACACCACTATAAGTGGAATTGTATATATTGCCCAAAATTAAAGTCAACACATGTGCGTGTACATATACACGAGCTCTGCAGTTATTGCATAGAGCATATTTGAGAAGTACTTTGAAGTACTTAAGATGTCCCTAGCATCCAAGTTCGTATAGAACTATATATTCAAATGTCTGCACCCTAATGGTTGAATGCGTGCGACTATTGAAAGAGAAATATGCTATAGTGTAAGTGATACTTAAATGACACCAATATTTCTCATGGATATAATCATAGTTATAATCCACAAATCATCTCTTTGTTAAGAGTGATTGTGATGTTTCGTTTAGTCTAGAAGACTACGAATATAAAAGTAACTAGTTACAGTACGATCGTATAAATCACTTTATGTGAAAATAATGGAGGTTAATACCCATGAAAGATATCTACTTGCCTGAAGCAACTGAAAGTGTACACTCGCGAGTAGTCTAAGGCATATGCATTTTGTCATTTATTGATATCAAATGACATACAATTACATGACATGCTGCTTTTACTACATGATCATGTAGTATTACATCATATATTTGGATGTGTTTGTATGTCTATTCACAAAATGGCTATATTTTGTTTTCTTCACGAATTTATATTACAGGTTCTAAGCCCAAATGACTTGTGATCCCAACTTCCAAGTACGCATTGAAGAAAGTGGAATATATATCAATCGATTGATGCTATGAGGGGGAGTTTCAAGCTTCAATCCTGAAACTATATGGCGCTGTACTCTTTTCTTTTACTGAGGTTTTTATCCCACATGGTTTTTCCTAGCAAGGTTTTTAATGAGGCACGCAGCCAAATGTGAGTTCTTTAGGGATGTCATATTCAATGAAAGTCAACAAAGAATAAGAAGATTCGTTATGACAAAGTGAATGTTTATTTTGGTCTATACTATTTTTCCTTAGCCAAGGTTTTTGTCCCATTGAATTTTACTTGGTAAGATTTTAACGAGGCAGACAATACAAGTCTCCAAGCACCGATGTAATCTTTTTACTTCGTTAGAGATTTTATCCCGCTGTGTTTTTCTTGACAAGGTTTTAACGAGGCATCCTTATGGTGAATATTTGAAGGGGAGTGTTATGAAATATTGAAATAGTTTATTGGTGAATACCCACCACATGGTGTAAGTCCATTATACATTGCCAATTAGCCAACTCTAATGCCTATATAAGGAGACTTAGGGTTAGACAATAAAATACCTCTTAGTACTATTATCCCTATATTGTTTGTCTCTCTTATTTTGTCTGTATCACAAACATCTGTTTACTCCGATCTACAACCCTAAGCTATTTATTCCGAAGTTATTTTTTCGAGAAAAGAACCTGATTTGAGCAGAGCCAAGGAATCGAGGGAAGTTTCAAAATTGACATGTTTTCCATTAGTAATAAGTACTAAGACATGAAAAGCAAAGAAGTAGGAGAATGGACATCAAATTGTAATCGTTTGATTAGTTAACAAACAAAAATTGTGGGGCCTACATTTTGAAAAACAAATCAGCTCCCTTTCTCCTCCACTTCTCATGCACGTAATTGTGACCACAAACTTCTCTCTCTCTCTCTCTCTCTCTCTCTCTCTCTCGCTCGCTCGCTCTCTTAAAATTTCATCAAATAAAATTAATCCCACCAACCAAACAAGTAAAAATAATCAAAGTAAACAACTAAATGTTACTTATTTTACATGAACAATCATATTTTTCAGCCACTCTAAGCTATCAAAGTCTCTCCTCAAACCTCCCAACCTACATTGTTGGGTTCTCTACAAAAGCTTTAGTTTTGTGAATTTGTGAGGATTGCTAGTGGAAAATTTCTTATTGTGCTTGTGTAAGTTCTCTATAGTTTCATATTCTTATTTTTCATCTTTGTTTTGTTGCTTGATTGATGGAAATACCAATTGTGTTTAGGAACAGGTCTATCGAACTCAGTTCGACATGTTGAACACACAGTTCAATGACCTATCTGGTAGTTTATATGTTCTAAAAGAATGGTCATCGAACTGATATTTCAACTTATCGGATTATTAGTTCGATGGGTTCTAGGGTTTAGGAAATAAGTTTTCGAAACAAGCAGTTCTACCATCGAACTATTAGTTCGACATGTCTGGACCAATCGAAGTAATAGTTCGATGGTGGAACTAACAGTTCGATGACCTGGTTTACTTGCTCCTTGACTACAACAAGTAGTCAAGGGTAACTAGCTAAATTGGTGTTCCCGGCCGGAGCCGACATAGTAATGGTCCACTGGTTCCAGTACATGCGATTCTTTCACTTTATGTTGTTAATGATTTCTGACTTAGTGACATTTGAATAAAGAGTTTTCCGATTTCGAAGACGAGTAGTGACGTGATGGTTCAAAAGCAAGTACAACATATTTGAGAAATAGAGAGTACGTACATCAGTTATATTCAAATAGATAAGTAGATCACCTCAAAGAACTAGCCAAGCAAAACTAAGCAAGTAAACTGACATGTATATTTTGAGACTTAACATAAATCACGTTTTGACATGAAGGAAGAAAAGTACGCAACACTAAGCATGTATACTCACCGAGAGAGCCAAAAGTGCCAGCTAAATTGCTACTCGTAGACAACGTCCAACTCTACTGCATCGCCGAAACCAGGCTCAGTAAGTTCGACGACGACGAAACAAAAATCGGCGGCAATGGTGGTCACGGGGCTGAGCTCAATCACTCCGGTGGCTGGGATCGTCTAGGCGCATCGAAGATAAGGAGATATAGAGGCGATAGTGGTGGTGTCCGGTCTTCGAATCAGGTGGCGGCGACGGCGTCGGGGCTCACTGCCCCTGTTGCCGCTGCATTGTTGTTTCTGCTGGGATTTTGACGGGGGAGAGGGAGGGTGAGACGGTGAGTGCGAGGGAGATATGGGGCGATGATGGTGGTGTGTGGTGGTGGTGATTGGAGGTGGAGATTGACGGTGAAAGGGGCTCTGTTTTGACGGGTTTGTTCTCGGAAAAAACAGAGTAGAGGTGGTGGGTTGTTTCGGGGCAGAGAAGAGAGGTTGAGAGAGATGGAGGTGGAGCAGTGGTGGAGGAGAAAGAGGCGATGAAGGTGGTGGCGCTGGACGTGGTGATGGCAGTGGTGTTGGGTCGGTGGTGGTGTCACAGAAACAAGAAGGAGAAGAAGAAGATGCAGGTGCATGTTATAAACTGGTGAAACAAAAGGTGAAAGGGTGAGGCAAGATTTTGACAAGCTGAGGTCACTTTATTTATTATTATTTTCTTTTTCCTTTTTTTTTTCTCTTCTAAAAAAGATATTATTTGGTGAGGTAGAGGCATGGGTTAAGTTGGTGTTTCGGGCACCTGAATGCGAAACTACGAGACGAACATTCGGAACGCAACTAAAATTAATACGCGATGAAAATTTGAAAATACGCGGGGAATAACCTGGACGACAATTCTGGGAAGAAAAATATACTTTTTAGGGTATGAACTAAACGTAAAATTATCCTTATTAGTGTCACGTTATAAATAAAATAATTAGGATTATAAATTGAAATAACTACTAAAATAGGGGGTATGACAATAGTGATGGTGACGTGGAGCAACCGAATGTCGTTATCGATGCTGAAAGGAGGCAAAGACACTGATCAGTCACCTCAGGAAGAGTTTGTCATTGCTACTGATGCTTCTAGTCTATTTACCATGATCAGCTGTGACCATATCGGTTCTTTACGGCACTTTCACGTAGTATATCGTTGCTAATTTCCCTCTTCATATTCAGCCCGGAGATAAGGACAAACTCTTTCTTCGAGAAACGAGCGACAAAATCCCCAACATTGTACCATAGCTCATTATCCTTATTAACCTATAGTCTACCGTGCGTCACCACGTTAGTAATTATTCTCAAATACTCGATTTTTTCGTTCCAATCCAACAAGCAAATTGCACTTTAGGCTCGCCAATCTTCGCCGAATAAATCTCCTAACATCGGTCTGAGCATAATCCTTCTACTTGGGGATAGATTGCACTTTACACGTGGTCGATACGGAATTGATTTGTAAGGTCCATCCTACATCTTTCGAGGCAATGGTCCGAGAGCCGTAATCAACAATGTTTCGTGATCCTACAAAATAACGAATCAATATCACCGAGTGTTAAAATAAAACAAAATTTACAATTCAATCAAACGTAATTGATGTGTATTGGTAAATTATTTTTCAAGTAATAAACATACTTAAACCTAACTTAACATAATTGAACCAACAACGAATATACAATTTTCTTAGCCCTCTGGACTTATTAAACTGTTAGTTCGATGCTTCGAAGTATAGTTTTGACAGCGCTAGCACAACTGTTTGATAGGTCGAACTCTCTGTTCGATAAGTTTGGCACATTGAGATCGAAAATCCAAGTATTAGACCCATCGAACTGAGAGTTCAACACATAAAACTCCTAGTTAGAAAGGTCGAACCGGTACTTCGAAGAGCCTTTTCCTTGTTGCTTGAAGAACCAGGTGTCAGGTCTATAGAACTAAGAGTCCGACATATCAATTTTTCAGTTCGATGTGTTCGAAACTTGGTTCTTTAAGCATCAAGACCCATGCCCATCGAATTAGGTATTTGAAGCTTTGAACTCTCTATTCTATTATCGATTTGTCTATTCTATACATCGAATTGGTTTCACAGAAAATGACAAGTTCATGTTTATAGAAATTTTTACCAATTCCTTTTGGATTTCATCAATTGGTTGTTGTTCTTGCTATTGTTGTCGTTTTGGTTGCTGTTGTTATTTTGATAAATCTGAATGAAATCAATGACCTCATGGTCTAGACCTTCTAATTCTGGGTCCAATCCCTCTTATTCATCTCCTTCCATCCCTTCGTGTTCTTCCTTTACTGGTTCTTCAACTTCTTCGTCTTCTTCAATAGGAGTGGCTTCAGAGTCGGCAGTGGTGGGGCGAAAATTTCTGGAGCAGGTCTGAGTTTTGTTCTTCTTGCCATAAGAGAGAGAGATGGCAGTCGGAGAAGGGTGGTGATGGTGATCAGAGATAGATCGACATGATTGGGTGAGATAGATGAAGTTTTCTTCGATTCTTGGTTTTATAGATGTATCGGAAGAGAGAGGGGTCGAGGAAAGCAAGATTTGTTTTTACCTTGAAAATCTCATTTAACTCTTTAATTTTAATCAATTTTATTAATATCATTAATTAAGTTTATTAGTTAGAATAAAAAAATTGACTTTAATATTGATGTTCATTTTGCAAACGTTTTATAAAATCCGACCTATTCAGCAAATTTTCTACAAGGAATCTGAAGTGCAAAATCTGAAGAGTGACGATCGTTAGGGTTCCAGAGAGCGATGCCGCGTAGAGCACGCAAGTCATCATCGGCAAGGTCCTCTTCACGACCATCATCAACGGAGGAGCCTCAACAGAAGACACCGACATCATCGACGGAGGAGACTCAACGGACGGAGGATGAGGTAAGTTCTGGTGGTGGTGGTTTATACTTAACAGCATCAGACATGGTGGAGAAGGGCGATCTTAATTTGACTAGTACCATCTACTTATCGGTGTTTGATAGGGACTGTGGTCAGCATATATTTGCCATTGATCTGTCCCAAATCTCCGTCAGTAAAGAGACTCATCCGGTGACTAGTTTACCCTTACTACAAATCCCTACTCGGCCTATTATAATATTCCCTAATGCTTTCCCCAACCCCCAGTACGCTATCCCTAGAGAAATGTCTTTTGTAAAGTGGAGGAACAGATTGTACTTCCTTTGTGGACTAATCCCTAACCCATGTCTTGAATCTGAATTTGTTGAATCTCCCTATGTGTTATACGTCGATGTTTCGGATATAGCAGAGAATCGCAAACTGTGGGAAGATGATCCTGAACATTATATATATAACAAGGGGCTTATCAAATTTGATGCCCGGTAAGCCGTTGCCCTACACTTTTGTAGCCTACGAGAAGATTTATGTTATTTCTCCATACACTCAGTTTTTTGGAGATTGCAGGTTTGAGGTATTTGATCCCGTTAAAGGTTTCTGGAAGGTTCTTCCCAACCCCCCTTTCTTCTGCGAGGTTAGCTGCGATTTCGTATTTCCTGATCCTCAGAAGAAGGTCCTCATTGGAACTAAGCACGATGGTTATCATTGCTTCGACGTGGGGAAAAATCAATGGTATACATACCCTAGCCTAGACCTTCACAGGGCTAGTCTCTCCTCCCATGGCATCTCCATCGAAGAAGGAGGGGGACTCTTGTGTTTCCATACCCGGATCTTTCCTTGCGTTACTTGCTACGGACCTTCCAAGGGGGTTATTGACAATCCTGATGCAACTGAGGCTGACCTGAAGAAGCTGTTTGAACACGGGCAATTCTACTCCAACGACTTTCCGGAGCTTCTCTCTTACTATGGTCCTCCCTCCACACGTGACAGTTCCCTCCATTACCTGGGCAACTCCACCTTTTGTTACTTGCTGCACGGATTAAATGTTCATATGCTGTTAGACATAGACCCAAGAGTACCAGATAAAGAACCCAGACAGACAGACATTCAGATCGTTGTATTCAGGGTTCCTCAGGATGATTATTATCCAAATGGCAGCAGCAACGGAGGCCAACAGAATCCCAAGTTCACCCCGCAAATCGTGCGCGCTGCGAAACTCGTGTTCAAAAATTTCGAGTTGCTGAACAATCATCTGACCGGTTAGTATATGCATCTTTTCCTCTTCGGTCCCTTGCAATTTATATTTTTCGAGCACCAACCTATCTTAGTTTTTTCATTTATCAAAGAAATCACATCCTATCTCACATACTACTGCTACTACTGCTACTACTACTCCTACTGCTCCTACTACTGCTACTACTACTACTACTGCTCCTACTGCTCCTACTGCTACTACTACTACTACTACTACTACAAACTGACTGCGAGTTGTCGCTGGTTCCCACACTGGTTCGTACCTAAGAAATGGTCAATTGTACACACTGATTCGTACCTAAGAAATGGTCAATTGTACACACTTGTTTGTAAGTTGATACAAGGAGGACCTGCTTTAGGTACTGTTATGTTTGTAATGATTGTGGTGGAGAGAAATAAACTTGTGTTTCAAATAATACGCAAACATGATAACATAAAACAAAGGTTTGGTTTAACATCAAGGCCGATACTCCAAATCAAAGCAACCCACTCCAAATCAAACCGCCATAACGACTGGACTGGGCTAAACAAAACAGAGATAAACTGTACAAAGCGCAAACCAAACCGAATCAAACTGCGTAAACCGACATGTCTAGAGATTGTGTACGTAAAACATAAAATACTTATAAAATTGTCGGACACCCTTGAAATACACGAATATGTGACTAGTCTTTTAAATAACACTCATGGAGCTCAAGAAATCCCTGGCGGCCCTCCACCTCCGCCACAATTTGGATAATCTTTTGGATAACACTATTTGACTACACGACTAAATTTATTATTAGATAAAATGCAAAATATTGATTCGATCGTGACATTGCCTTGATCTTGCACAAGTCTGTCTCACAAGAACTATCCATTACAGGGTGATTATATGTCTGTTTTCAAAAAGAGAGGGGGTGTCAGTGGCCTAAACCTAAGGGGTTTAAGTGTCATTATCCCGGTAATAATCAATGAATCTGTGCAAAAATTAAGCTTATATTATTAGCGTGCTCGAGCTGTTACTTCCCTTATGTTGAAGTGTGGTGGTGTACCGTGGATCGTATATTTCTTAATACTCCAGATTGTGTTTGCTTACTCTTTCCACAATAGTTGTGTTATATATACAGGAAACCTTTCACTGTTTTTGCTTAGCATCTGTTGCTCAAATTTCGTGTTGCAGCACAAGTTGAGCTGAACCTAGTTTTTCGTCTAGTTTCGTGTTGCAGTTCTTAAATCGTTCATTTGATGTCCACATTTACATGACTTGGACTTGTCATTGTTTCAAATTGTATAGTGTTTATACTGTTTTATCGAGCTGCTTCCTAATGTGTGATGTATGGGTTGCAGGTTGCGATGTCCACAACTTATGCTGAAGTAATTTTTCCCTTGGTCGGCTTCTTTACTTTATTCTTTTCATGTACATAGAACATCATTACAACAAATCCTTACTCTAGCTAGCCTACAATTACCAGGCTTTGAATGCTCTACCACTGAGTAGCACCCAATTTGCATCGGCTTTTTTACTCCTTAATACATATTGTGGAATGGGTTTGAGCTGGAGAGTGTTGGCAAATTTTAGTTCCTATTTTTGTGAATGACTTTAAGTTAAAATTGTTCTAATTTTGTTTATCTGGATCCTATCCTGAGACCTATGGGTCTTGAATTTTATGTTGGATGTTTGTAGTGGTTTCCCTATATTATGGTCTAGCTACGTCCGTGCTCCTCAAGGAGCTTATTTTGAGTTAAAAACACATTCTCTCTTTAGAACTTGCTCTTCAAATCCGAGCTTCCTCGGTGCTCCTGAAGGAGCTTCAGATGCGTATACAATTTAATCCATCCTCTTCTCCATCTTCCCTTTCAAGATTTCGCTCCACCTTACCCTCTAATCATTCCATTCATTTTTATTTTGTTTCTCTAAAATTCTCTCCCTCAGTCTAAACTATTCTCAGAAGTTAACTTAAACTGTTTTTGAGATCACCACCCACTGAATTTCTTTCTCACCACTCCTCCCCTCAGTAACCCTCAAATCACACCCCTAATACTACAACTCAATATATTATCAGTCTATATTACTGTACCATTGTACGTGTAACTACTACAGAGAAATTTGAATGCATATATCAGCACTGGATTCTCATATCTGTATCTCTTGCTGCGTTCACTTGCTCTGTCTTCTCTTCTCTTTCTTTCTCTTTATAGCAGTTAGGGAGCTATCTTCCTCCCTTAAATATGGACTCTGACTCTTCTTCAACTATGGATCATGAGCTACGTTATCCGGACTCTTCTAAATCGCCACCGTACCCGTGTCGATCCGATCCGATATGGGTGTGGGTATGGGATGTGTGGCGGGTGTGGCTGGATTCCTCCGGACGCTTTGACTACGAGCCGATTACTCAAAACACTCGACTGGGCCAAGTGTTTAGTTATATTTCAGTTATTTCCAGCAGACTTTCAAAAGAAGAATTAGTTTTTGAACTAAATTTCAATATATTCCCAGTGTAGCTATATAACAGTTTTATACACTAAAACTTACCTAATCATATTGCAATTATGTATTTTCTGCATTCTCATGTATAACATTTTAAAAATATATTTTGAAACAAGCATTTTTCTACCTTATTTCCGCACCCGTGTCCAAAAGCTGGATACTTTTTAGGCGAGTTGACGTATCTTACTTTTAAATAAATTTGCCGAATCCGATCTCCGGATTTGTATCAGATCCGATGCCCGCACCCAAGTCCGTGTAACATAGATCATGAGAAGCTTGATGAACATGGCAACATCATTCCGGGTGATGTTTATAGTTTTCTGGAAATTCATTATGGTGACCAAGATGCTAGATCAACGCATGCTATCCCCACTGGCCATTCAGCATGACATCAACAACTTGTGGAAAATCAAGAATCAGGTACATGTTGATAAAAGAGGATTATTTAATATCAAGGTATTAACCGAACATGTTATAAACATCAGAACCAAAACACTAATAAAAGAAGGACGGGAAATTTTATTTGTTATCTCAGACAATACTTAGTTCAGATCAATGGATGTATAGACTATATAAGAGCATCTCCAACCCATTGCTTTTTCCCCCTCCCCTCACCTCCCCCTCCCCCTCCCCCTCCCCCCACGGGCCCACCATTTTCCCCTCTCCCTCCCCCTCCCGCCAATCTACTAATCGTCTTCAACCCATTTCTTTCCCCCCACCTAAAAAATTAATTTGTAATATATATTTAATGATTTAAAAAATGAATTATTAATACCAAAAAAGTAAATGCAAAATTGTTTACCAATATATATACACACACACACAAAAAAGATGTTAATAATAATAACAATGATAATAATACTAATAATAATTAAAATAATATTAACTAACAAAACTTTTATTCGAAAAAATAACAATTACAAGTACGAAAAGTCGTTATTACAAGAAGTAAAATTAAACACTAATACAAAAATGCAAGGAATAGAGCGATAAAACACACAAATTAAAATAAACCAACCTAACAACGATTACATAAAATAGTTCTTTCGTTAGTTGAAAGGATTGAATTCTTGTTCAGACACATTGGCCGAACTTCCATAAGCACTTCAAAATAAACTTTTCCGAATTTGTTTTTCGTAAATTTACTTTCCAACAATAGTGATTACATTATTAATTTTATTAAATAATACAAAATAAAATTTATTAATCATAATAATAAAATACATAATATAATCATAAAATATTAGTATGTGTAATTAAAATTATCAAATATTCAATTAATTAATCATTCCATGTAGGGGGAGGGGGAGGGGATGTCCATGGGGAAATCCCCCCTAACCATCCCTCACCCAAGGCAAAATTAATCCCCATAGCACCCCCTCTCCCTCCCCCTCCCCCCATGGGGTTGGACATGAACCGTATCTTTATACGATTTTCCCCTTCCCCCTCCCCCTCCCCCCATGGGGTTGGAGATGCCCTAACAGGTATTTCAATGGGCAACTACTATAGGAAGAATGCTGAAGATTTGAGTAAGCTTGCCGGTGAATATTAAATGTTGATTGGTCATTTTACAGAACAAATGCAATGAAAGAATTCAGGGTGAAAGTTCGAATTAACCCAAAAGAGCCACTTGTTCCAGGAGGCTATCTTGAGGTCCTTGATGATCCAGTAAAGCGTTATATTTCATTTATGAAAGAATATATCGTGTTCTACAAATGTGGTTGTAATGGCCATAAGACTCGTCATTTTTTTCTTTGAGAAATAGATAAGACTCGTCACTGTCACAAAGGTTTAATGTAGGTTCTTCACGAGTTTGACAAGAAAAGATAGCCACAAATCATACTCCATAACTTTTAGTACTTGATCACAGCAGGGAAGACCCTTTTCACTCCCAAGATAAGAGCTTATCACCCTCATTGCCCTTACCGAACTACCTTCACAGTCAGGACGTTCACCGTGGTTGTAGCACCAGATGATGTTCCCCCCTCCATGCAACAACCAGTCTTCTTTGCACCAACAAGAGCTCATGGGTGCCCTCTTTCTGGAGCTAAATGATCTTGTGGCACCACCATCTCGGCAAGGGCTGCCAAATGATGGTATGGAAGCAGAGGAGTACCATACTCCCCCTACTCACTTATCAGATCCCTATTTTTCAAATGATGACTTCATCTCCCTTGGAAACCACCACTACAAATAACACCTCATTCCCCCTCTTATCCGATCAAGATCTGAAAATCGACCAAAGCACTATATGCCTAAATAATACTTTCACAAATACAACGGTTAATGAACCACCCATTCAAATGCCAATAACTGCTCAAGTTCCCAATGAATGTGGTTCTTCACAACAACCGCCATCATTATTGGTATTACATCCCCCATTTTCAGAAGAGGAATATATAAAGGATGTAAAACCAGTGATTATAATTTCATACCCAAACCAGAGGGAGCACGAAGGGACGGAGAAGAATGGAAAAGAAGATGAGATGAAATCTCCGTATATTGAGAATTGTGTATTTACAATAGATAGGTACAGTGAATCTCTTATGACCGTAGGATTATTCAACTTTAATCTAATGGCTGTGGCTAGATGACCGTTGGTATTTACAGTGAAGTCCCTGGAGATTTGCTTAGGCTTCTGATTCAGTCCTTCATGATGAATGGACTGGAGCAAGCAGTGGGCTGAGGCCCAACTCACTGTTGGACTGGCTTGTGCTTTATTGTCGGGCTTCTTGTCTTACACTCCCCCTCAAACTGATGGTGGTGGTGAAAGGACCATCATTTTTTCTTTGAGATTTTTGAAGTATTGTGTTGATAATCCTTTTGTGAAGATGTCAGCTAATTGATGTGCACTGTTGACAAACAAAACACGTAAGTCACGAGAAATAATTTTTTCTCTAATATAGGGATAGTCAATTTTAATGTGTTTGGTGCGTGTGTGCATAACAATATTGGCGGTCATGGCTATGGCGGAAAAATTGTCACATCAAAGAATTGGTTTTTTGGTGATGGGAATGTGGAGATCGCGGAAAAGAATTTTGATCCATGCAAGTTCGGCGGCGGTAGAGGCTAAGGCTCGGTATTCGACCTCCGTGGAGGACCGGGCAACGGTGGGTTGCTTTTTGGCACCCCAATGAACTGGGTTAGGTCCAAGGAAGACTATGAAGCCAGAGGTACTACGACGGTCAGTTAAATTACCAGCCCAATCGGCATCGGAGTATGCATTGATGAGCATGTGGCAATTCTGATAGAGAAGGCCATGGTTTTAGGTGCCTTGGAGATAACGCAAAATGCGTTTGGCTCCAATAAGGTGTGTGTTGGTGGGTGTGTGCATGAATTGACATAAGTGGTTAACGGCGAAAGATATATCAGGGTGACTAAAAGTTAAATATTGAAGTGCGCCTAATAGTTGGCGGTAGGGAGTCGGATCATCTAGTTTCTTACTGTCTAAAGCATGGAATTTTGTACCTGATGATAAGGTAGTTGGAGCGGACTTACAATTTGTCATATGGAAACGAGAGAGTAAATCAAAAATATACTTTGCTTGGTGAATGAAGATGCCGCTGTTGTCCCTTTTTATTTCAAGTCCCAAAAAATAAGTCAAGGGACCTAAATCTGTCATAGAGAACACGGAATGTAATTGTTGAACAAGTCGAGGAATATAAGAGTTGTCACTTCTTGTAAGTATGATATCATCAAAATAAAGTAAAAGAATAGTGCATTTGTTGTCATTATGTCCAAAGACAGAAGAATCAGCATATGAAGAGGAAAAACCGTGCAAGAATAAATAAGTAGTAAAGCGTTCGAACTATGCTCGTGGGGCTTGTTTGAGCTCATATATGGACTTGTGCAATTTGCAAATACAATTCGGAAATTTTGGGGTGTTTAAAACCTTTTTGTTGAGTCATAAAAACAGTTTCTTTGAGAGTTCTATGTAAAAAGGCGTATTTCACGTCAAGTTGTTGTAATGGCCAGTTAAAAGTGGCGGCTGAGGCTAGAATAGTGCGAACAGTGGAGTGTTTAACAACAAGATTAAAAGTTTCATCGTAATCAATAACTTCATTTTGGTGAAAGCCTTTAGCAACAAGGCATGCTTTGTATCTTGAAACGGTACCATTTGGATTGTATTTGGTTCGAAAAACCCACTTACTTCCGATTTCGTTTGCATTTTTGGGAGGTGGCACAAGAGTCCAAGTATTTTGATTTGTGAGACTAGCATACTCCTCAGTCATAGCGTGGCGCCACTGATAGTGTTTGCTAGCCTTAGTGTAAGATCTAGGATCAAGAGATGAAGAAGTTGTGACACAAAAACCTGCTTTCTTTTCACTTATTCCGGATTTGCTCCTCGTTTGCATTGGGTGAGCAGAGGTGGGAGCCATCTCAACGGCTCTTGGAGGTGAGGGGGGCGCCGGGGGTGGGGGGGGGGGGGGGTGGAGAATTTTTCGCGCCTGGGCTGGGCTAGGCCTGAACAGTAGGTTCGGTAGTATCTGTTCGGGGAGTATCTGTCGGGGTCTGTTCGGGTGAGGCAGCCGACTCCAAAAAATCAACAGCGACCGGGGCCTCCGTGACCTGTTCGTGAGCAGTCATCATTGATGGGGGAGCCCCTCCACCGGGGAAAGGGGTGGTAGTGGGACCTGAAATATCATGAGTAGAGTCAGTAGATAGTCGAGAAAAGGGGAATGTAGTTTCATCGAAAACTACATCTCAACTAATAAAAATGCGATTTGTCAATTTTCCAAGGCACAAATATCCTTTGTAGTCTTCAGCATAACCTAGAAAGATAAAAATTTTACACTTATCGTCTAGTTTTAAAGTAGAATAATGACGAAGATATGGAAAACAGACGAAACCAAAAATAAGAAGGTTTGAATAATCAGGTGGTGTGCCAAAAAGTAACACGAAAGGAGACTTATTTTGTGTATTATTTCTAGGCATGCGATTTATTAAATACACAACATTTTTTACAGCACGAAACAAAAAATTGTTAGGCATGGAAGCTTTTTTTGAGCATAGTGATGGCGGTTTCCATGATGTGACGATGCTTTCTTTCTGCAATACCATTTTGTTGAGGCGCGCGTGGACACGACTTTTGATGTGTTATTCCATTTGTGGAAAGATATTTTTGAAATGTAAAAGAAATATATTCTCCCCCTCCATCAGTTCGTAAAATGCGAATCTGATGGTGAAGGAGTTTTTCAATCTGAAGCTTAAAAGCAGAAAAAACAGTCACTACCTCATACTTGTTGTGTAGTGGAAATATCCAAGTAAATTTGGAGAAGTCGTCAACAAATAAAACATAATAGCGATGACCATAATAAGATAATGTAGCCGTGGGCCCCCAAACGTCACTATTTACAAGATGTAAAGGTGCAGAAGTGTGAGAAGTGGAATGAGAATAGGGAAGACGATGCATTTTTCCATATAAACAAGAATGACATTTATTATTCATTTTCCCGAAGAGGGAATTATTTGTCGCATAATGGACTCAAATGGGTGCCCTAAACGGGCATGCCAGACATCAACAGAAATTTTATTCCCTACATAAGCTTTAGGTGAATGCTGAAAAGAAAAGGATTCAATAGGGTAAAGCCTGTTTTTACTCAGGCCTTCATATAGAATTTTCCCCGAAGCTCTATCCTGAATAGAAAAAGAAACGTAGTAAAAAAATAAACCTACAATTGTGTTCATTGCATAGTTTGTGTACGGACAATAAATTTGTGCTTAATTTAGGCACGTGTAAAGTATTGTGTAACTTGAAATTGTGAGAAGATGTAGATAAAAGAGCAATACAAGAATGGTGAATGCGTAGAGATTCCCCATTCCCAACAGGAACATGATCGTTCCCAGTATAGGGATCAGACAAAGTCAAATTTCCGAAGTCATTCGTCATATGATTTGTGGCACCGGTATCCGACAACCAATAGTTTTGATAAGCAGGGGCTAAGTTTTTAATAGCAGCAGTCATCGCAGTCAACTTTTCAGAGGGCATTTTTCCCTGATAAGAATGGTCCATACGATGAATACAATCTAGTGCAGAATGATAACCTTGACCACAAATTTGACAAATTAAGTGACTGCTGTTTTGATGAGGATAATTATAGCCACTGTTCCTTCCTCGATAATAGTCGGAAAGTGCCCCGCGGTTGTATCTAGATCTACCACGATTATCATCCATTATTTCTACCAAATCTACCGTGGTAACCTCCTCAGTTTTGACCACGACCACCATTTTTTCTCCCATAATGAATATTCTGTCCTCTTCCCCTATTCGGTCCATTTTCGGTAGTAATAGTGTTAAGCAACCACAGATTTAGAAGCAGAGGCAGAGGCTTGAGTTTCCAACATCAATTCATGTGATTTTAGCAAAACATGTTGATCCTCGAAAGTAAGAAGATTGGAATTAACAGAAATTGTGGTGCGTAGAGCATTATACTCAGTGGGTAGCCCATTAAGAGCATAGAGGATCATGTCCTCATCTTCAATCACAACCCTAGCCACAGTCAACTTGTCCCTTATATTTTTCAATTTTTGCATAAACACATCAATTGACTCAGATTTCTTTTTGATGGTCTGCAGTTCATTCTTTAATTGCAGAATATTTGGGGACAGTGAAGCGTACCTGCGTTCCAGTGCAGCCAAAGCGAACGCGAGTTGTTTGACCAATTACCTCTTGGCTCAGAGTCGCGTTAAGAACCGTAATCATAGCCTGGTCTTGCATCTGCCATGTTAGGTAGGCGGGATTTATAGTAGTGGTGGCTGACCCGTCAGATTCCGTCAAGAACTTCGCCGGACAAGGGATGGATCCGTCGAGATACCCAAACACAGATTGGGTTTATCACATAGACGAGATCTGGTACTTCCATATCACGTAGTTGGATCCATCCAACTTAAAAGGAACAAGATTGTGAATATTCGCAAGAAGATTAATAGGGTTTGCACCGCCATTGGAAGTGGTGGAGACAAGAGCAGGGGATGAACTGGATGTTGATCCAGATGTAGTACTAGAGAGGGAGGAGGTAGTACTCTGGATTGACATCGGAGCTGTCAAGCGACAAGCTCTGATACCATGTAAAATCAGTGATTAGAATTTCATACCCAAACCAGAGGGAGCACGAAGGGAGGAGAAGAATGGAGAAGAAGATGAAATGAAATCTCCGTATATTGATAATTGTGTATTTACAATAAATAGGTACAGTGAATCTCTTATGACCGCAGGATTAGTCAACTTTAATGTAATGGTTGTGGCTAGATGATCGTTGGTATTTACAGTGAAGTCCCTGGGGGTTTTCTTGGGCTTCTGATTCAGTCATTCATGATGAATGCGCTGGAGCAAGCAGTGGGCTGAGGCCCAACACACTGTTGGGCTGGCTTGTGCTTTATTGTTGGGCTTCTCGTCTTACAAAGGAGAAGGGTGTCTGTTACTAAAATCTTCTCTATAAAAACCTTGAGTTCTTCAACCTATCCATCTCTTCACTCCCCTTCTGGTGAAACATTTTCATAGTGAGATTTCAGGCTTCAGCAGAAATCAAAGCAATCACACAATCCGTCAACACTACTGCCACAAATGAACTCGCAAAAAAAAACACCATTTGAAGAAGAAACTAGTCCTGCAACACAGAAACCATGATTATCGATCAAAGAGCCAATTTTATTTTTTCACTCATAGGAGAAGCAAGACCGTGATGGGAAAAGCTCGGATAGTGAAGAAGGTAAAGGAAGTAAGAGCAGTGAAAAAACGTCACACTAAAAGGATTTTGACTGTGCATGTAATGCTCTGTTTAAGAAAAGAAAGAGTTTCGCTGAGTAATTGGTAGAAATCACGAAGGCTAAACAAGAGATTAAATGAAATTTGAACACTCTCGAACAACTCGTTCAACTGTGCAAACATACACTAACTTTAGGACCAATCCTTCCGCAGGATATTGGGGAAGGTCTTGGAGACGCACTGCCAACCAAGAAGAGATTTAGGGAGGAAGATGGGCCATCAATGACAGAGCCATATCATGCATCCAAGAGTAAGAGATTACAATTAAAGCACTTTGACCATCAACCTACATACTCTCAGTTCTCACAATAACATTTTTTCATTACTAAGTGAAAGTTTTTAATGCAAGTATATAACAGGATCTAATACTTTAGAAGGGGGGGGGGGTTGAATAGAGTATGGAAACTTATTCTCAATAACTAGCCTTTTGAAACTTTAAGCAAATGTGAAGTTGAAATCTCAAAGCTTTGGAAAATATTTGAGAAGCTAGAGATACAACTGCAGAAAACAGTGGCTTCAAAGCTTTGGAGTTACTTGTTTTGATATGATAATTAACATATATGAAAAGCAGTAATAGTAGGCATAAGAACACAAGCATTTTTACAGGGTTCAGTCACAATTGGACCTAGTCTCTGCCTGAGGGATCTGATCCCTCCAGGATTTCAACACACTTATTATTAATCACCTAGATTTATCCCTAGATCTCAAGCCTAAGTTAGATACCTTACACTACAGCTTGTGGTTCCCAACCTATCTAGTACCACCTACAATCTGTTGAATCATAAGAACCTCTTGTTGTTCACTTGAACAACTAAACTTCTAAGTTTTTGAGGTTGAGAAAGTAAGAATGAATAAAACAAATTCAGTACAAGTAGAAGAATACAGAAAAGATAAGATGATGAAGCTTGGAGGTGTTCTTCAGATTAGATGAATCATCTTCAATTCCTGCAGTTGTTGATTGGCTTGATTGTTTGAAGAGTTCTGTAACTTGATATCCAACGTATGAAACTCTTTTCAATATCTCTGTTGATTAGCCTCTGTGTGTATCTCTGTTTGAAATTCAAACTCCAGCTTTTATCAATAACCTGCAACTGCTTGAGAGATTTTAGGAACTGAATTCCTACAAATCCTCTCCCCTGAGATGCTTCTTTCAACAGCTATGTTTGAATAGCTTTTTAACTTTGTTTATGGACATTTGAACGAAAAACAATTCTGCACAATCTCATCCACAAAGATCAAACAAGATCTAGACAAATTAGCCACACAAACTGATTTGTTAGACAAACAGTTCCTGCATAAAACCTAGCTAATTTTGCCTTAGATAAATTCAATATAAGTAGTCACATATGTATATAACTATAAGACAAGATAGATAACATAATAAGAAGTTTTAATAACTCCTAATCCAATCTTGAATCCATAAAACTCATCCTGCGTATAGAATTCAGTTAAGTTGTTCTGAGCATAAAAGCAATCTCAAAGCTTTGGAGCTCTGATTGCTAGTTCATATGAATGAACTTTGAAACTGAATCATTCAATGTGCAAAAATAATTCAATCAAAGCAAAATCTCAATAAAATTTGTTAAAGACAATAGTGAATGATTCAATAACCACTCAATCCAATCTCCATGCCTGCAATCACATAAATTGTTAAGAATAATGGACAATTAGCACAAGCAAACAGGATCTCAAAGCTTCGAAACTTTGAGACTTTAACAGTTCTGATCATTTTGGCTTTCATCATCAAAGATCAAACTCCCTTTGAGTTTGTAAACACATTCATGCTCAAGAGGTTGAACTATCAATCTCCCCCTTGATGAAAGAAGAAACACATATTATTGCTTTCCAAGATTTTATGCAGCTCAAAGTTACCATTAAAACTTAACAGGATAAAATCATATCACATACGTCTGAACAAGCACAACACATATATATCTACAACAAATGATAGCATAAAACCAGCAACCAACTTTCTACAGTATCCAAATTATTACAAAAACTTCAGAAACCTAACAGATAAGCAAATAAACTTCACCCCCCTTTTGACTTTCATCAAAGAAGTAGAAGAAATGTAGTATCATGTTCACAGGTTCTTAAAAGAAAAAAAAAACAAAACAAAAGACTTCATGACTTAGAAAGATAGAAGGAAAGAAAGAAAGAAATGTCCAGAAAGAAAGGCATAAAGGATTTGAAGTTCCAGCTCCAGCACTTTTCTTGGTAGTCTTCTTCCCACTTTCAGCTTTGCCCTTGCCTTTATCCCCAGTCTCCACCTGTCCTTCCTCAGCTGCTTCCTCATATGACTCTTCTGTAGTCTCAACTTGTTCATCAACATTTTCATTATGTGCTTCCACATTCTCAGCTTCCTCATCAGCTTCCACATCAGCAACCAACTCAGCAATCACTTCTTCAACTGTAGCGGTATTCTTCTCAGTTCCTACTTCAGCAGTCTCCTCACCACCATCTTCCTCATCTAACTGTTCAAATAAGTCCATTGAAGAAAGAACTATTGGAACCTTCTTCTTCATCTGTTTCTTCAACACATCTCCAAGAATCTCACCAGAATCAATGCTGGTATCTTTGATTTCATCAGATGGTATCTTCTCCAAGTCTGAACCCTTGATGATAACATTCAGTTTTGAATATACCAAACTTTTGAACTTCACAGAGCCAGTGGATAAATCAAACAGTCCTTGTCTAATATCCTCAATACCAACCTCCAAGACTTTAACTCTTTCAAGAACCTGAGAAAAATCCAAGTTACCAGAAGGCTTTGATGCATTAGCTACTCTGGGTTTGATATATTCCTTCTCCTTATATTCTTTTGCAGTCAAATCTGAATAAAACTTCCACTTCCCTATACAAGTCTGAACTACCCCAATCCTTTGAAGTGAAGCTTCATCAACCATCCCAAAACCATTTGTAATATTTTCCTCATTCTTTAAGGACACTCCAAAGTGTTTGACGCGATTTCTTAACGCGTATGCGCTAGTGCACGGTCAAGTAATATAGGGGTGGTTTTTCAACCCCGAGTTATCGATCCCACGAGGACAGACTTTAGATTATCTAATTAGTTATTTAATTTAGAGTACGGTGCAGGAGGAAAGATTTGATTGATTTTAGAAATTTAAATAACAACTAAGCTAATATTTTTGTATTTTTTTATTTTTATATTTAGGAAACAAGATATGGAGAAACTAGGCAATCTCTAGATCACCTAGGGTTGTAGACGATTTCTGGTTCAGCTATGTAACACGTCAATCCAGTTCTAGTTCATCCGGGTAATAGGCTATGACACTATCTTGTCGGTCTCATGTCATTTTACGTCTCGGTTAACTACAATCTCCTCTCGGTCTCATGTTGTCTACCGGTCCGTTCTAGCAGGTCATCTCTTGGTACGATAACGGGTCCTGTCGGTCCACCGTTTCACGAAACAGCAGAATAATCCTACCGAATCTACCCACTAAGGCCAATCCTAACACTTCTTCTTTTAGGTCTCGGTGATCCGGGATTGTGTTCATACACTCTTCACAACTAGGTTAAGTCACTATAGTGCTATCTCTAGTTAATTAACAAGTCCGGATCGCGAATCCATTCTTGCTAAGGAGTAAGAACAATGCATGAACATGTAAGAAGAACAAAAATTGACATTAAGCAAGACAATGGTTCAAGAACAAACCCTAGCTTCAATGACAATCAAATACTACACTAGCCGTGTCAATAGACTAGAATCATCAATTATATCATGAAACTAACAACTATTCATTGAATCAAAGACATAGGCATGAAACAAAGACTTGAATCCGGGAAATAATCCGTCTACATAACCCTAGGATCTCATAGAGATGCCTAGCAATGGGGTTTAGCTAATAGTAATCAACCAAACACAACATACAAGTTTCTCCATTCAATGATTGAGAAGAGAAGAAGAAATCAAAAACCTAGTTCTCCAATGGTGGCTTTGGTGTTCTCTTCGTCTCCTTCTTCGTCCTCCTCGTCCTCCCTTTGTTTTTTTGGAATAGATGCCCTAGAGGCAATCTATTTTAGTATGAATTTATTTTCATTTATTATTTATTAGATATTTAATATAATGAAGTCCTTAGATTTACAATTGTGTTGTTTATCTTAAATATCCCTAGTCCAGTTGTAGATAGTGCTTTCTGAGCTGACAGATCTTGGCCACGTGGCAACCATCTAGCACACCATATTGTGCTCCACACACACTGGATCACCAGCCGCGCTGATCCACGTGGGGGCTGCGAGACAGGGCCCTCGCATACCACTGCACGGGACTTGTAGGGACTTAGTGGTTTGGAGGCTAGAGTAAGTCCTTTCGCGTGCGAGCCAAGCCCGCACGCGACCTTTAGTAACTGCTTTTGAGAGATTTATGGCACGAGCTCCATAAACCCGGTCAAACCCGGTCAACCCCATAACGGTTCCGGTATTCGCGCACAACGTGCTGTAACGGTCCCTATATACGCGGACGAACGTGCCGTTGCGGTTAAGATAACTAAGCCTCCATTGATGGGCACATTAACCACACTGCAACGGTCACATTCTCCGTTATATATAGGACGTTAACCTTTCCATACAAAGGGGGACACACCAGCCACACGCGGAAGCTCTGTCAATCCCCTCTCTCTCTCTCAGACATTTCTACTGCCTTACTCTCTCCCTACACACAACCCAACTCTTCCTGTGCTATTTCCGATCCCCTACTTACGGTGTACACAGAGTACTCCCCGCCAGAATCTCTTGTGCACATTTTGGTGAACCCGACGTGAAACCTACCATCTTAAGCAACCATGTCTCAGGAGGATGATGTCAGCAACAAATCGCCTTCCACGGAGGGCGCCTCAGGAGAGGAGGTTCGCCGTACTCCTACAGCCCCCGGTGAAGCTCCGACGCTAGAAGCCTTGGACGCCACCATCCAAAGTCAGGCGAAGGCTCTCAAAGCTCAATCTGCGCAGCTAGAACGGATCATGGTTGTCTTGAGGACTCTTGCTCCAAACCCTGCACCTGCCACCGCCGTCTCTCAGGGAGGAGGAGTATCCACCGCTCAAGGATTGGGAGTGTCAACCGCACCACCCAACCCTAATCTGCAAACTCCACCGGCGACTACGCAGCTACCCTCAATTCAAGGGTCAACAGCTCAAATGTTGCCTCTCACCGCTCACACTCCTCAGCCTCCGGCTTTGGTACCTAATCCGGCCTCACAGTATCCCTTGCCTCCTCCAACGGCAATCTGGGGTAACGTGAATTCGCAATACGTCCCTAGCCCCCCTGCGGCGTATGCGTCGCCACCACCTGCGACAAATCCTTCCCCCGTCGCCGAGGGAAGTACTCCGGAGTGTATGACGTCACTCCAACGGCGCATAGACACCATTCTGGCTCACCAATCGTTCGCAGATACCATAATTCCGAAGCTCGACAATGATCCACCTATCCCACGGGAGATCTATCTCATGCCTAACCCTGCTGGGTACAAGGCTCCTAAATGGGATAAATTCGAGGACGTCAATGGGAACGCCCATGAGCATGTCATGCGTTTCATTGATGTAATGGGGCCATATGGAGCCGATCCTAAACTGCTGATGCGCGAGTTCCCGAAATCCCTGGGGAACGTAGCGTACAAGTGGTACAAGACGTTGGAAGCCGGGTCCGTGAAGACTTGGGACGACATGGTCCAGAAGTTCTACACCAAATTCTTCCAGATGGAACGATGATTCATCTCTCGCGGATGTATCACAAACGCGAGGAGGACGGAATAACCTTCATCAAGAAGTTCATGGCCAAGTCCTTGGAATGCAAAGACGTGATACTTGAAAGCAGACTCGTGGAGATATGCCTACAGTGCATGCGAGACGAGTACAAAGTTATGCTTATTAACTTGCAAAAGCCTACGTTTTCAAAATTAATCGAATGCACGAAGAACATCGAGCCTATAGTGGAGAGGCAGAAAAAGAGAAACGCCCCTGAGCGACCCTCGGGTGGTACTACCTTCAAGATCGGGAGATTCAATTACAAGAGGGGGCGCGAGGCTGAAGTGAATGTGGTCTCACCCCAAAAGCAGGCGAAGATTGTGAACTTTGATGCACCACCTCTGCCATGTTCAGTGGAAGAGGCAAGCGACCTGTGCAGGCAATGGCGTAAGGATGGTGTCCTACCGCCGCTCGAGAGGGCACCCTCCAAAGAGATGGTAAGGGACCCGAAGTGGTGTGAATACCACGGCAAGGTCATGCATCCCACGGCGGACTGCAAAAAGCTCAGAATTGTGTTTAGCCAAAAGATGAAGAATGGCGAACTGATTGTTAGCGACCAAAGGCAGGATGTGCGCAACAATCCGCTCCCTGCCCATGCGGAGCAAGAATCGAAGGGCTAAGAGGTCGCTATGATCTCGATTCTGGATCTTGAAGAGGTTGCAGAAGATGGTCTACCCATCATTGCTGAGATCCAGGATGAAGATTACAGCATTGACACGGAGGACGAGCGTGCCGACCGGATGAAGGGGTCGCACGACTTTAGCAGATTCTTCGACGAGATGAACTTCTCAGAAAAATGCCGGACGGAGATGACAAAAGCGATCTTAAGGATAGCAGAACACTACGAGGAGGATCTCGTAGTCTCCAATGGGAAAGTCGTCAGGGCGTCTCGCTCTACAGAAAAGATCATAACCTTTTCCGCCAGCGACAAGAAGACAGATGCGAGCCACCAGAGGCCTCTGTATGTGACGGCCATCATCAATGGCGTCGAATTCAAAAGAGCGTTCGTTGACGGAGGAGCAGCGGTTAACGTTGTTTCGCTCCACACATTGAAACTAGCAGGGATCCCAGAGTACAAGATTGTCAAGCGTCCATCTCCGCTGATGGGATTTGGAAGCGACTCCAGAATGACGATAGGATGGATCCGCCTCGGAATTCAGATCGCCAGGTGGCTGCGAAGCTAGCAGAATACTGTAGGGTTTTGATTCATGGATCGCGCAAACGGAAGCATAATCAAACAAACATCCATGCAAAACCCTCCAAGGATCACAAGTCTAGATGCATAACGATAGTGAAGGTAAGAAATCATAAACACACCTTTGGGTTCTCCTTGATGACTTCAAACGCGAATAGTGTCACGTTCTCTATAGTTGATCCACGCCTAGAGTTGTTCCTAGATCTCCAATCACCTTGGTGCTAGCCCGGATTGAAAGGAGGGTGAAGAAATCACGCAAAACGAGACACCAAAAGGGGTTCGGCACCCTTGTGGCGTCGGGGACAAAGGGGCGGCGGCAAGGGGGCGGCGTCCCTCTTGTGGCTTGCTCTCTCTCTCCTTTGTTCTCTCCTACTCTTGTTATGTTCTCTCTTAGAGCATAAGTGTGTAGGGAAGGAAGGAGGAGGGTCCTTTTTATATAGTCCAACAACTCCTTGTCAACTACCTAAAGGACTTATTCTAGTCCTACTAGAATTCAATTTAGTCCCTTCCTTGCAAATTAGTCCCTACTAAGTTTGCAAGGGTTTGCAAAGTGATCCTTCTAATTAATTAATCCAATTAATTAATTCCATAATCTAGTACAACTCTATATAGCGTGTGACCCCATAGGTTCTATCTAGTTGGTAGCAACTCTTTGCTAATATGGAGCGGTTTCTAGCAAAACATCCATTCTAGCCAACTAATAGAATAGTCATCTAGACAACCTTGTACAAGTAATTGTCTCATCCCTTTGCCTCCATATCCGGATTGGACACGAGACATACAAGTCACACTCGTATATCCAATCCCTAGTTCCTCGATCCATGGAATAGCCTTATTCGTGCAAATAACATCAATATCCCATATATTGATTTATTTGAGTCTGGCCAGACATTCTATAAGCACTATCCTCGAGTGGCCTTGGATATTTGCTCCCGTTATGTGGGAGGGGCAAATCCTCTCTACGTCCACTACGATCTCTAAGCTTGCTTCTCATTGTATCCAGTACACGCCTTTATAACTACCCAGTCACGGTGTAGCGTTTAACGCTACCAAGATCACAATGATCCACAACTAGAATATCTAGTGACTTCAAGTCTAAGGATGACAATACCATTGTACCCGAGAAGCGCTTGTGACTCAACATAACGTGTATGTAGCCTTCTCGGTAATGGGTCAATCCAGTGCAACATTCCGTAATGCACACCTATGTGTTGGATCGTGATATCTCCATATCAATCCAACCCCATACTAGTCTATAGATGATTGTCCCATTTAATCATTATACTTGACTAGGGATATTTAAGATAAACAACATGATTGTAAATCTAAGGACTTCATTATATTAAATATCCAATAAATAATAAATGAATTTCTAGCCAATTACAAATTCATACTAAACTAGATTGCCTCTAGGGCATCTATTCCAACAGTCTCCCACTTGCACTAGAGCCAATCTGGCGCATCTCGTATGCCCATACTCCTAGTGTGCCCTTCATGCTTCCACTGCGTGAGAGGCTTTGTAAGCGGGTCTGACAGATTATCATCTGTAGGAATCTTGCATATCCGAACGTCTCCTCTATCGATAATATCTCGAATCAGATGAAACTTCCTGAGCACGTGCTTGGACTTCTGGTGCGATCTGGGTTCCTTTGATTGCGCGATCGCCCCAGTGTTGTCACAGAACAACTCCACTGGATCCGCAATGCTAGGGACCACACCAAGTTCAGAAACAAACTTTCTGATCCAAACAGCCTCCTTTGCTGCGCCATTTGCAGCAATGTACTCAGCCTCTGTTGTAGAATCAGCTACCGTCTCTTGCTTGGAACTCTTCCAGCTCACCGCTGCTCCATTCAGGCAAAACACATATCCCGACTGTGATCTAAAGTCATCTCTATCGGTTTGGAAGCTTGCATCCGTGTAACCCCTTACACGCAACTCTTCCTCACCGCCAAACATCAAGAAAGCATCCTTAGTTCTTCTCAAGTACTTTAGGATGTTCTTGACAGCAATCCAGTGACTCTCACCCGGATTGGATTGGTATCTGCTTGTCATACTCAAGGCATATGACACATCTGGTCTAGTACATAACATGGCGTACATGATAGATCCTATGGCCGAAGCATAGGGAATCCTACTCATGCGTTCCTTCTCAATCTCATTGGAAGGACAACCACTCTTCGAAAGAGTGATTCCATGTGACATGGGCAAGAATCCCTTCTTGGAATCTTGCATGTTGAACCGTTTCAACACCTTGTCAATATATGTACTTTGACTTAGGCCTAGCAACCTCTTAGATCTATCTCTATAGATCTTTATACCGAGTATATAGGCTGCCTCCCCTAAGTCTTTCATTGAGAAACACTTTCCCAGCCAATCTTTCACAGATTGCAGCATGGGAATGTCGTTTCCAATGAGTAGTATGTCATCCACATACAAGACCAGAAAAGCTACAGAGCTCCCACTAACCTTTTTGTAGACACAAGACTCATCTTCGTTTCTGATGAAGCCAAACTCTTTGACCACTTCATCAAAACGTCGATTCCAACTCCTAGAAGCTTGCTTCAATCCATAAATGGATCGTTGCAGCTTACAGACTTTGTTGGCTTGCTTTGGATCCTCAAAACCCTCCGGCTGTATCATATACACGTCCTCGAGGAGATTCCCATAAAGGAATGCTGTTTTGACATCCATCTGCCAAATCTCATAGTCGTAGTATGCTGCAATTGCAAGTAGGATTCGGATGGATTTGGTCATAGCGACTGGTGAAAAGGTTTCATCATAGTCAATACCATGAATCTGTCTGAATCCTTTAGCCACCAATCGGCCCTTATAGGTAATCACATTACCATCCATGTCGATCTTCTTCTTGAAGACCCACTTGCACCCTATGGGTCGCGCCCCATCAGGTGGTTCCACCAAAGTCCATACTTTGTTGGTATACATGGATTCCATCTCGGATCTCATGGCCTCAAGCCACTTCTGCGAGTCTGGGCCATTCATGGCCTCCTCATAGGTAGTAGGCTCATCATCTATGAGCATCGTGTCACCGGAATCAGTTACAAGAAGTCCATACCTCTCGGGTTCCTGGCGCACTCTACTAGATCTACGAAGCTCTTGTGTTACCTGAACAGGTGGATCCACAACTGCTTGTGTTTCCTGTTCATGTTCCATAATCGGTTCTGTGATTTGTGGTTCTTGAACTTCTTCAAGTTCTACATTCCTCCCACTTGCTTCTTTAGAGACAAACTCTCTTTCTAGAAACACGCCGGTCCGAGCAACAAACACTTTGTTCTCGGATGGATTGTAGAAGTAGTATCCCTTAGTTTCCTTAGGGTACCCCACAAATTTACACTTATCCGATTTAGGCCCTAGCTTGTCCGATTGTAAACGTTTTACATAGACATCGCAGCCCCAAATCCTCATGAACGACAGTGTGGGACGCCTCCCACTCCACATCTCATATGGTGTCTTCATGACTGATTTAGATGGAACACGGTTAATGGTAAAAGCTGCACTTAATAGAGCGTAGCCCCAAAACGATAATGGAAGATCGGTTTGACACATCATAGACCGAACCATATCCAATAGGGTTCGATTCCTCCTCTCGGACACGCCATTCCATTGTGGCGTTCCGGGTGGAGTGAGTTGGGACACGATCCCACACTCTCTAAGATAGTCGTCAAACTCTTGGCTCAAGTATTCTCCTCCACGATCCGATCGTAGAGCCTTGATACTTTTGCCAAGTTGCTTCTCTACTTCATTCTTGAATTCTTTGAACACTTCAAAGGATTCGGATTTTGCCCTCATAAGGTACACAAATCCATATCTACTGTGATCATCAGTAAACGTAATGAAGTAGACATAACCACCCCTGGCAGGCGTGGCAAATGGCCCACATACATCAGTATGTATGAGCGCCAATTGCTCACTAGTCCTCTCACCTTTCTTATTGAAAGGGGACTTTGTCATTTTTCCCAATAAACAAGCTTCACATGTCTCATATGATTCAAAATCAAATGAGTCTAGCAATCCATCCTTATGGAGTCTAGATACACGTTTCTCATTTATGTGGCCTAAACGACAATGCCATAAATAAGCAGGATTTAAATCATTTATTTTAATCCGCTTGGTATTAATGTTGTAGACAGGATTACTTAGATCAAGGACATAAAGTCCATTAAATAATTGCGCACTAAAATAGTGAATATTATTCAAATAAAAGGAACAACAATTGTTCTTTATTGAAATAATAAAACCTTCCTTGTCCAAACAAGAAATAGAAATAATGTTTCTGCTCATAGCAGGGACAAAATAGCAATTATTTAATTCTAAAACTAATCCTGAAGGCAGAGATAGCTCGCAAACGCCTATGGCCAACGCAGCAACCTTTGCTCCATTCCCAACGCGCAGATCTACCTCCCCTTTAGCCAATCTTTTACTTCTCTTTAGATCCTGCATATTTCGACAAATATGAGATCCACATCCAATATCTAATACCCATGATGTAGAGACAGTTAAATTGACATCTACAACAAAAATACCTGGTGGTGGTGGAATCACTATTCCAAGCCGCTTGTCCTCCAAATATTTTGGGCAGTTCCTCTTCCAGTGTCCAGGTTGACTACAGTAGTGACATTCACCCTTAGTCACGACCTTGGCAATCCCACCAACAGGCTTAAGGGCTTGTTCCTTGGACTTAGCAACTGATTTGCCTTTGCCCTTGGAGGAAGAGGCAAACTTTTTACCCTTTCCTTTATGCACCATCATAATGGCCTTGCCCTTACCCTTGTTGATGCTCTGTTCAGCCGTCCTCAACATGTTGAGCAAATCTGGCAGTGGCTTAACGATCTCGTTCATGTTATAGTTCATAATGAACTGTCCATAACTTTCGGGCAACGATTGCAACACGAGATCCGTTGCCAACTCTTGGCCGACCGGGAACCCAAGCCGGGCGAGATTCTCCAAATACCCGATCATTCGGAGTACATGGGGTCCCACCGGGTTCCCTTCTGCCAGATGACATTTGAACAGTGCCTTTGAGACTTCATACCTCTCTACCCTCGCCTGCTCTTGGAAGAGCTGCTTTAGATGTTCGATCATATCGACAGCATTCATGTTCTCATGTTGCTTCTGAAGCTCAGAGGTCATGGTGCAAAGCATTAGGCAGGCCGCATCATTAGCATCATCAACATGCTTTTGATACGCCTTTAAGGCAGCAGGTGTCTGATTGTCTGGACCTTCTGGAACTTGCTCCTCTATTGCGTACAGCTTCTTTTCTTGCTTGAGAACAATTCTCAAGTTTCTGTACCAATCGAGAAAGTTGGTTCCTGAGAGCTTGTCCTTCTCAAGGACAGATCGTAGGGAATGTTGTGAACTCGATGAGTTGTTTGCCATTTGGAATTCTACAAAAGGAAAATACGCAAGTTTTAGTATTTTGTGAATTTTTGACTATATTTAATAATGGCTAGTTTATTAAATATAGCTCCCACTATTTTTCTACGGATTAATAACCCTCAAGATATTAATGCGGAAAATATCCTTATATTTTCTAGTGGGCCAAGATCCATCTTTTTCATCTCCTTATGAGCTTGCTTTGGCAAGTCACCCATAATTCGATTACTTCTTAGGTAGGAACAATTCCAATTGCATCTCATATGCAACTCTTGGTTCAATCGGGCAAATAACTCCTTATTTATCCATCCATATGGATAATCCCAATTGATTGCCTCTAGGTTTCTTAATCAAATTAATAGCCTAGTTGTGTTCAACCTCTTATCTAAACAATTGCACATTGTTACGTGCCATCGCATTCCATCATTATGAACCAAGTCGCCATGCTTTGGCACGCACGAACTTGATAAATAATGATGATAATGAGTGTTTAAACAACGAGAAGGCAAGAACACAATATTTAAAATTTGAGGGATTTTTCTTCAATTTTAATTATTTTGTTGATCAATATCAACTAATCTATCTATTTGAGTTTGGGCACAACTCCAAATAATAGATCCGGGTTGTCTAATTATCTTATTATCCTAATTGCATGCATCATCCATACACCAACCACACAAATAATAAGACAATAAATAAACAACCACAAAACAGAAATTAAACGTGATGTGGATATGGCCTTTTCTAGACTAAGATAATTCCAAGCCAATGGAATTATCTATGAACCCTAAACAAACACACATCTCCATGCGTCTTGATCTTTTGGTCCATCCTTCATAGTCTTGTGGAATGCTCCATGCTCCATGCTCCATCTTTTGTGGCTTCTTTGGCTTTGGGCTTCTTTTCTCCAATCTTGGCTAACAATCTACTTTATCTAGTACTAGCTAATATCTATACTAAATAAAATAAATCTCACAAGTTGAGAAAAAAAATGGCACGCAGGCCATAAAACCCTAATTAATTATTACAATTAATTGATCGGCTCGCAGGCCGTAAAACCAAACCACAAAATTAAACATCCACATCAAACCACATCCTAAGGCCATATCCAATCACCATGCGATTTGCACATAAACAGTTAAAATCCAATTTTAACGCGCTTGGTCAATTTTAATTGATTTTAGGATTTCTAGGGTTAAAACGGTCCATGGGCCCAACAATCCAATTGCCCAGGCCCAAATAAGTGAACCATAAAGCCCTAGGGCCGGCCCGGCCCAAAACCCGCAAGCTAGGCCCGCGGGTTAGGGCCGCCCGGCCCCTTATGGCGCCAAGCTTGGGCGGCAAGCAAGGGGGGCGGCTCCCTAGGGGGCCGAACCTCCTTGAGGAGGTTGTTTCCAAAACAACCTCCTTGCTTGGAGCCCAAGTTTGGTTGTTTCCTTGTTGTGGGAGAACTCCTTCTTCCCCAAGGATGCCCAAACCCTAGATCTATGATCCTAAAATTTCTCAAACTCACCAATTCATGCATCCAATGCAATAATTGGGTCTTGTTATGATTAATTCTTTGACAAATTGCATCCAATGCTTGATTTGTCTTGTTTTACGCGATAAACAACAAATTAAGGTGTAAAACAACAAGAATGTAACACATAAACTACGTTTATGCTCTATGACCTGTGGCTCTGATACCACTGTAGGGTTTTGATTCATGGATCGCGCAAACGGAAGCATAATCAAACAAACATCCATGCAAAACCCTCCAAGGATCACAAGTCTAGATGCATAACGATAGTGAAGGTAAGAAATCATAAACACACCTTTGGGTTCTCCTTGATGACTTCAAACGCGAATAGTGTCACGTTCTCTATAGTTGATCCACGCCTAGAGTTGTTCCTAGATCTCCAATCACCTTGGTGCTAGCCCGGATTGAAAGGAGGGTGAAGAAATCACGCAAAACGAGACACCAAAAGGGGTTCGGCACCCTTGTGGCGTCGGGGACAAAGGGGCGGCGGCAAGGGGGCGGCGTCCCTCTTGTGGCTTGCTCTCTCTCTCCTTTGTTCTCTCCTACTCTTGTTATGTTCTCTCTTAGAGCATAAGTGTGTAGGGAAGGAAGGAGGAGGGTCCTTTTTATATAGTCCAACAACTCCTTGTCAACTACCTAAAGGACTTATTCTAGTCCTACTAGAATTCAATTTAGTCCCTTCCTTGCAAATTAGTCCCTACTAAGTTTGCAAGGGTTTGCAAAGTGATCCTTCTAATTAATTAATCCAATTAATTAATTCCATAATCTAGTACAACTCTATATAGCGTGTGACCCCATAGGTTCTATCTAGTTGGTAGCAACTCTTTGCTAATATGGAGCGGTTTCTAGCAAAACATCCATTCTAGCCAACTAATAGAATAGTCATCTAGACAACCTTGTACAAGTAATTGTCTCATCCCTTTGCCTCCATATCCGGATTGGACACGAGACATACAAGTCACACTCGTATATCCAATCCCTAGTTCCTCGATCCATGGAATAGCCTTATTCGTGCAAATAACATCAATATCCCATATATTGATTTATTTGAGTCTGGCCAGACATTCTATAAGCACTATCCTCGAGTGGCCTTGGATATTTGCTCCCGTTATGTGGGAGGGGCAAATCCTCTCTACGTCCACTACGATCTCTAAGCTTGCTTCTCATTGTATCCAGTACACGCCTTTATAACTACCCAGTCACGGTGTAGCGTTTAACGCTACCAAGATCACAATGATCCACAACTAGAATATCTAGTGACTTCAAGTCTAAGGATGACAATACCATTGTACCCGAGAAGCGCTTGTGACTCAACATAACGTGTATGTAGCCTTCTCGGTAATGGGTCAATCCAGTGCAACATTCCGTAATGCACACCTATGTGTTGGATCGTGATATCTCCATATCAATCCAACCCCATACTAGTCTATAGATGATTGTCCCATTTAATCATTATACTTGACTAGGGATATTTAAGATAAACAACATGATTGTAAATCTAAGGACTTCATTATATTAAATATCCAATAAATAATAAATGAATTTCTAGCCAATTACAAATTCATACTAAACTAGATTGCCTCTAGGGCATCTATTCCAACAAATACAACATCAGGCAGATATGCTCCACACCATACTACCCGAAGTGGAATGGGCAGGCAGAAGCGACCAACAAGACGCTGTTGAGAATTTTGAGCAAGATGGTCGCAGATGACCAGAAGAAGTGGGCTGGTTCTTTGAACATAGCTCTGTGGGCTTACCGGACTTCTCCAAGGACACCCACAGGGGTCTCACCATTCCTTCTATGCTATGGAGCTGAGACTGTGGTACCTGCGGAAGTAAAGGTTAACTCTGCAAGATTGGCTTTCCACGCATCGTACGACAATCAATGCGACCATGACTTAGTCCTGCTAGAAGAAAAGCGGGAACAAGCCAAAAGAACCAATAAGCGCTACCAAGAAAGGATTGCTCGTGCGTACAACAAAACAGTCCAACGTCGAGATTTCGCAGTTGGAGATTTGGTCTTACGCGCATCTTATCATTGCATGCGAGAAGCGGCTCACCCAAAGTTCGCAGCCAATTGGGAAGGACCCTTCGAAGTCACGGAAGTCTTTGACAGTGGCTACTGCAGCATACGGAGGTTACATGGCACGACCTCAACCCCAAGCTCAGTCAATATGCGCTGGATCAAGAAGTACCATCCCTAACTTCTCTTATTTTACGTGTTATATTACAACGCTTGCTTTATGCTCCGTATTGCCATGATTCGCATATCTTCTCTCCCACATGAGAGCATTGTAATCTCATCTCTCCCACATGAGAGTTCTATAATAAAAGACTTCTCCCAAATGAGAAGAACTTTATATTTCTAGCTGTTTTTATCGCTTCATTTAGTTAAATAATATTGTTAACGAAAGCCTATCTGCCACGATAGCATCTCATGCGAAAACGATCTTAATTGATCTTCTAAGCCTATCTGCTACGATATCAGCACATGTGAAAACGATCTTAATTGATCTTCTAAGCCTATCTGCCACGATAGCAGCACATGCGAAAATGATCTTAACTGATCTCCTAAGCCTATCTGCTACGATAGCAGCACATGCGAAAATAATCTTAATTGATCTTCTAAGCCTATCTGCTACGATAGCAGCACATGCGAAAATGATCTTAATTGATCTTCTAAGCCTATCTGCCACGATAGCAGCACATGCAAAAATGATCTTAACTGATCTCCTAAGCCTATCTGCTACGATAGCAGCTCATGCGAATATGATCTTAATTGATCTTTTTAAGCCTATATGTCACGATAGCAGCCGATGCAAGTGCGATCTTAATTGATCTTCTAAGTCTATCTGCCACGATAGCAGCCCATGCGAAAATGATCCTGATTGATCTTCTAAGCCTATCTTATATGATAGCAGCCTATGCGAACATGATCTTGAATGATCTTTCAAGCCTATCTGCCGCGATAGCAGCGCTATACAAATGCGATTTTAAAATCGTTCTTAAGTCTATCTGCCATGATAGCAGCATTATGCAAAATGATCTTAAGTGATCTACAAAAGTCTATATGGTGAGATAGCATCTGCACTTGAATCTAAGACAAGTCACAAGGCTACCAGTCAAGGTAGCACAGCTGCGCAAACACGATCTCGAACGATCTAAAAACATACCCAAGCGACAATGCAGAGTGTGTATATAGCACTACAGAAGGCGAAATTTGCCAATACGCATGCGAAATTGTAATTTGTTGTAACAAGACAGCAAATCATACAAAACGATTTATCATTATGAGTCAAAATGACTTACACTTTATCTGTCTAGATAACAGCTTACAAGCGAAAAAGCTCAGTTCAAGCTAACTACGCAGCCAACATGGCTTACAATGCATCTACATAGTAACTCGCATACAGAAGTTACTCATCGGGGAAATCCCAAATGGAAAGGGATCGACCTAACAGTCTTAACAGAAGCTATGCGATACAAAGACTTACGACCAGAAGTCTGTAGCCAGCCGGGTCTTGCTATAAAATGAACGGCCTACAAACGCCACGAAGGCTATGCCACGCTGTATTCAAGATCCCAGAATCTGGCAAGGCCATTCTTTGGCCTTACACCTAAGACAAGTTCCTGAGCAACCACCTAGTCCGGCGTATGCGGCTGTGAAGAACAGGGGAGCAGTCATTCCTCGGGCAACGAGCTCCTTGTCCATGGAAACGATCACAATGGCTCGCCACCCTGAGCTCACGAACGTGGGGGCAATAAAATCTCCTCCGAGCATGCTGGAGGAGAATACCGCCGTTCATTACGAGTCGATAGCAAGGTCACTACGGCGCTGCACCTCGCCGGGAGGCGGCCGGAAACATGACCTGCAAGCATAATAAACGAAGAGAATTCTTCGAGGAAATATGAGGTTTTATCTGCATCTTCTCTATGAAAGTTACAAAGATCAATAAGCCTTATAAAGCGGATCTTGGAAACTATTTCTATAGCACAAAGCGCAAACTCAGGTTTCACAACTTGAAGCTGCCATGAATCAACGAAAAACAAGCGTTGAAGCCAGTAGTCGTGAGGACTCATGGCAAAACACATTGTGGGATAAACAACCCAAATAGCAAAAGCCAGGGTTTATATAGACCTTGTGAAGACTCTTCAGTTACCTAGATGAGTCAGCAGAATTTGAAAAGAGGGTAAGGTCAATCACTTACGCCTTGAAAAGCGGTAACAATCAATTACCCTACTAAAGGCTACGACGATTCGGTTGCGTATCCTAATTAATGACGGATAGTCATGATACGGATGGAATTCCCAAGGAAGGCGTGCTTATCTAATGAGTAATTAGCGCGAAAATCAAGGCAGAGTATCAATTGATGACGTCATAAATTGATATACACAGAGATATTCGAGCAAATCCCGGAAAGGGCAAAACGGGCACTTAAATTATTTTGGAGAAAAAAAGGGGGGCGGGGGAGAAACCCTAGCAACATTACAGTAATGTTTTGCTACTTTTCAAAACAAGCCTTTGATCAAGGAATCGTTAGGAGTAAACTGACGGCTAAGGTTTTCTATTTGCTCCACTTCTTGTTTCAACTGCTCGCATTTGGCGTTCATCTCATGAAAAAGCTTCATAGCTTCTTCAACCTTTTTCCTTTGCTGCTCTACCTTCTGCTTCTCAGCTGCGAGGTTTTGGTGGCCGCGTTTCAAAGTCACGGCCGCGCGAATCAGGGTAACTCTTTTGATAAGAAACTTGAAGCCCAGCTTGCCTTGAACTTTGGCGAGAAGATTTTGGCACATGCCAAAAAGCAATTCCGCGCTATGAGGAGAAATGGTCGCAGGTGTGGCCGCGGACAGCTGCTCCAAAATCCAGATGGCCTCAGTAAGAAATAGTCTCCTGTCAAAGGGCCCTATCTCCAGAGACCTCGCAAACGATTGAGGATAGGTGAGACGCATCCGAACTAGCCAATCCACGTCGGCTTGCTTCAAACCTAAAGTAATGTCAAATACAAGTTAGACTATCAAACTCGCAAATGAAGAATGCAAGATGCGAATAGAACATCACGACATACCAGTTCCTTCAAGGATCTCGCGCAGAGAAGGAATGCGCATTGCTGGGGTAGTTGAAGACTGTCCTCGCTCCATCGCCCTCCTATTGGCTGCGAGTTCTAACTCCTCATAGTTGGGGGGAAGAGTATAAGCCGCACCAGGTGCGATTGCAGCCCCGATTTGCGAACCCCAAAAGTTCCACGCAGGAATAGATGCCGCAGGCTCAGTCATTGCCGGGGGCATGGCAGCAGCTGAAGTGGCAGCTTGATTAGGGATGCCTTCAGGTGCGATAGCGTCAGCAGCGTTCGTTCCTGTTTCCTCAGCACCAGCAGGGGCATCTTCCTCCATCAAAACAGTGTCAGCTTCGGCATCATCGGAGAGTTCAATGACGTCCTCGAGGGGCTCTCCTGCATATTCAGCAGCTGCGACAGGCTTCTCAGTATGAGAACTCGGCACCGGGACATAGGACGCAGAAGGCTGACTCCTTTGCTCCAGCACGGGTTCATCAGCATTGCCTGCGATACAAAATGCGATGGTGTGAGGTAACTTGTATCGTATGTTATTTTACTATCTTTGCTAAGCTAAGATCAAGCACCTCCACGCGAAGGTGGGATTGCAGTATCCTCGTCATACGCTAAGGATGTGGAACCTTGCCCTATTAACGTGTCTTCGTTAAGCATGTTTGTAAAGTGAGCGTGACCTGGGGCGCGAAGAAACCAGTCATAATTATGTTTGAGGTGCTAAGCCTAGTTCACGCATATTGTCCAAATGATTACCTGAGGGTTCACCGCACTTGCCTACTAGCCAACGGCGAATGTCAGCTTTTGACACACCGTGCTTTAACGCACCAGCAATAACATCTCGATAAGTTACTGCGAGATTAAAAATCTCACCTTCATTGCCGCCTGCGATTTCTTCAAAATCTGCTTGGGCTTGCTCTAGAGCTGCTGCGTCTTCTTCTGGAGCCGCATCCTCCTCTTCGCCTTGAGGAGCCATCTCTTCGGGAAGCGCATCTTCCTCATAAGTAGGATGCACTAAGTCGTCGACGTGTTGTTCTTCTAGGCTCCTCTGCTTCACGCGTTCGAGCTCCTCCTCCTCTTGCTTTCTTCGTCTTTCGGCAGCCTCCGCAGATGTTCTCCTGGACTCTGCGAGAATGTCCTCGCTTATGATTTCATCAGAAACGCCAGCATAAGAACCTCTCTTCTGCTTCTTGGCCAAGAGGCCACCGATGGTCTCATCATCATCATCATCATCTGCGAAGAAGCAATTAGTTCAAACCAGATTGCAGAAGAGTTAAGATAATGAGAAGAGAAGTATGATTGAGATACCTCCTGATTCTTCCTCATATGTCGCATCTTCCTCTCTGACATCTTCAACTCTTTCTTCTTCTTTATCTCCTTCTCTTGGCTCCCGCCTCTCCTCTTCTTCCTCCTGGCCGAATGGAACGAAGGTCTCCACTGCGAGCTCCTTCCGCGCTTTACCGGTCATGCGACCTTTACCTTTGTCCTTGGCAGAAAGGGACCTCGCAGGAGGGGAAGTCGGAGCGCTTCTAGGGGAAGAAATTGTAATTCCTCTTTGCCTGGGCCTCTTCGCTCGCGGCGCAGCAGTCGCCGGAGGAGACGGATTGTCTCTAGGGGGAGACAAGGCCGGGGTATTATCTATCAGCAAATCGGCAAAAGCATTCATGACCTCGCGAATCCTGGCCTCGACCTCGGGATCCATTCTCGATGCCAGCCGAACGGCTATCTTTGCCTTCTTGAAGTAACGATGGTGGTAACCAGCGATTTGGACCGCCCACCAGATGCAAACCTCCGCACATGGCACTACAGCAAGAAGTGTAATATAAAGTCTTCAGTATATTGAAGTAAAGAAGCTTAACGCGTGCAAGAGAAGTTGCTTACCTTAGCAAAAGTTTCGCTGTATCTGATGACATGCGAGTCGCCTTTTCTAACCGCAGCAATCTTTTCATCAAGAATGATGGAGGGACATAGATGGTTCTCGCGATCTAGCAATGAGTAGCAACCATACTCAGACTCGTCCAAGCTACAATTGGGACGAAAAGGAAAAGAATTCCTTTTGATCACAGGAGCTTTGCTTGGCTGGGGGACCGACTGCGTCTCAAACCTTGTCTGTTGGGCGTTCCAGTATGCGAGTCAGTTTTTGGAACAGCCGCCTTCACGGTTACCTGCAGGTTGCTCGAAGGGGAGATTGCTCAGCAAGACTGTTTTACACTCCTTTGACAACAAACGCTTATAGCAGCCTCTGATGATAGACTGCGGCCAGATTGATGGTGCCACTGCATCGAAGCCGAATTGGGGAGAAACGCGAGTGGGATCAACATCCACGGTGATCCTCTCATACCTTGGCGCGAGTTCACGAACATGCTCTGCGAGGGCAGGAAGGGAACCTCGCAGGCACCAGCAAAAGAATTCACGATATCGCTCGTGGAAATGCTCTTCACCTTCGAAGAGGAGCTCTTCTGAAAAGACAACACCCTTAGAGGGATACAGTTTTGGAAACCATCGCACGTTTTCAATACGCATGGCATAGGGTCTGGCTATGAACTCTTCTCGATTATCGCACATCAGGCTCCAGACGCACTTGGGGTAGTTTGTTCCGAACCACCTCGCAGCTCTGCCGCTGTTACGTTCCTCTTCCGTACCTGGGGGACACCATTTGCTGGGCTTGGAAGCGACTGGGGCATAAGAGGGCCATCGCTCGAAGACCCACATTGTCAAGAAAGCAATGTTGATGTAAGTCAGTATGTCGAGGCGGCCACGCGACTCTTTCATCGCCACAACCAGCTGATCCAACCTGTAGTACAGTGTGCCCAAGACTAGGGGTCCGAGTGCGACCTTCTGACCAAGGGCCAACTTCATAGCAAGAGGCAGAACGTGGTAAAAGACTCCATCGTGCGGGTGGCCATCGATTAAGTACCTCGACAACCAGGCACAGAGGAAGGCGCACAGGGTCAAGTGATAACCCTTGCCATCCACATAGTTTTTAGCCTTCGGGTTTCGACTCAGAAGCTTCTTGGTGATACTGATGTTCGCATAGTCACGGAAAAAGTACTGGACCCACTTGTTCCAAGTATTCTTCGCAGATGTGTCAACCAACTGCCAGTCAGGAAGGACTTCTGTGGGAGTCCATCGGGTGAAAATTTTCTTCACCTCTGCCAAGCACTCCTCCATCTGCGTGTACAGAGCGAGCTCCGCATCCGTTCTCAATGGACTCAAAGGATCCACCTCACCCATGGGAGACAAATCGTAGAGCATGTGCACGTCCTCGAGCGTAATATGTCATGGGTTTGCAGATCCAACGCAGTTCAAAGCATATACTAGCATATTAAATCAAGATTGAACAAGGCCAACCTTGTTTCTGTAAAGCTTGCTTGGATGCAGACAATTGAAGGAGACAATTTGCAATTTTGAACTGGTGATTGATTATCTGAATCTGCTCTTGAAGACTTCCGGGTATCATTCACTTTAAGAGAAAGAAGTGATGCTTTGCAACAATGGAGTGTACAGAGTATTTATCCGAAAACAATGAAGGGTTGCGTCCTTTCAGTAGTCGAATCGCAACCGTCACCGTCGAATCGCGCAATCACAGGACAAGCTGACGTCACGCCTAAAACCCTAAAGGCCAGACAGCACGACTCTAGGGGTTTTAGGTCATAATGGCACGCACGGGGGCTGAACTTACTCATATTTGAATTTGTGCGTGGCGACGACGCGTACGTTGGTTTCCGCGCATGGAAGTCTATCCGGCTATGAGTCTTCACGCGCGGAAAGGGGGCTAATGTAGATAGTGCTTTCTGAGCTGACAGATCTTGGCCACGTGGCAACCATCTAGCACACCATATTGTGCTCCACACACACTGGATCACCAGCCGCGCTGATCCATGTGGGGGCTGCGAGACAGGGCCCTCGCATACCACTGCACGGGACTTGTAGGGACTTAGTGGTTTGGAGGCTAGAGTAAGTCCTGTCGCGTGCGAGCCAAGCCCGCACGCGACCTTTAGTAGCTGCTTTTGAGAGATTTATGGCACGAGCTCCATAAACCCGGTCAAACCCGGTCAACCCCATAACGGTTCCGGTATTCGCGCACAACGTGCTGTAACGGTCCCTATATACACGGACGAACGTGCCGTTGCGGTTAAGATAACTAAGCCGCCATTGATGGGCACATTAACCACACTGCAACGGTCATATTCTCCGTTATATATAGGACGTTAACCTTTCCATACAAAGGGGGACACACCAGCCACACGCGGAAGCTCTGTCAAACCCCTGTCTCTCTCTCAGACATTACTACTGCCTTACTCTCTCCCTACACACAACCCAACTCTTCCTGTGCTATTTCCGATCCCCTACTTACGGTGTACACAGAGTACTCCCCGCCGGAATCTCTTGTGCACACCAGTATAATGATTAATGGGACAATCATCTATAGAGTAGTATGGGGTTGGATTGATATGGAGATATCATGATCCAACACATAGGTGTGCATTAAGGGTAATGACGCACTGGATTGACCCATCTCCGAGAATGCTACATACACGTTATGTTGAGTCACAAGCGCTTCTCGCGGTGCAATGGTATTGTCATCCTTAGACTTGAAGTCACTAGATATTCTAGTTGTAGATTATTGTGATTTTGGTAGCGTTAAACGCTACACCGTAACTGGGTAGTTATAAAGGCGTGTACTTGATACAATAAGAAGCAAGCTTAGAGATCGTAGTGGACGTAGATAGAATTTGTCCCTCCCACATAACGGAAGCAAATATCCTAGGCCACTCGAGGGATAGTGCTTATAGAATGTCTGGCCAGACTCAAATAAATCAATATGGGATATTGATGTTATTTGCACGAATAAGGCTATTCCCATGGATCGAGAAACTGTGGATTGGATATACGAGTGTGACTTGTATGTCTCGTGTCCAATCCGGATATAGAGACAAAGGGATGAGACAATTACTTGTACAAAGGTTGTCTAGATGACTATTCTGTTAGTAGGCTAGAATGGATGTTTTGCTAGAAACCGCTCCATATTAGCAAATAGTTGCTACCAACTAGATAGAACATATGGGGTCACACGCTATATAGAGTTGAACTAGATTTGGGAATTAATTAATTGGATTAATTAATTAGAAGGATCAATTTGCAAAACCTTGCAAACTTAGTAGGGACTAATTTGCAAGGAAGGGACTAAACTGAATTCTAGTAGGACTAGAATAAGTCCTTTAGGTAGTTGGCAAGGAGTTGTTGGACTATATAAAGGACCTTCCTTCCTTCCTTCCCAAAACTTATGCTCATAATTGATCATAACTAGAGTGGGAGAGAACAAAAGGAGAGAGAGCAAGCAAGCTAGAGAAGCCGCCGCCACCCTAGCCCTAGCCCGTCCCCGTCGGCCACAAGGAGGCCGAACACCTCCTTGTTTGTCTCGTTTTGCGTGATTCGTCATCCTCTGTTTCCGGGCTAGCTCCAAGGAGTGGGAGATCTAGAAATCAACTCTAAGCGTGGATCAACTATAGAGAACGTGACACAATTCGCGTTTGAAGTCATCAAAGGAGAACCCTAAGGTGTGTTATTGATTTCTTCCTTTACCATCGTTATGTCTCTTGACTTGTGATCCTTGGAGGGTTTTGCATGGTTAATTATTGATTCCGTTGCGCATCCATGAATCAAAACCCTACATGTTTCCTGATCCAAATATGCGTCAATGCTCCCCCAAAGTCGTCCCTCTATGTTAGATAAGGTCTAGAGTCTTCAAACTTTCAAAAAATAGCAAAACAACCCCAAAAATCCTTGCTGGCCCTCTCTGTTCGTGCGAACAAACGACTGTTCGTGCGAACAGCGTTTTGTTCCTTGTTCGTGCGAGCAACTTTCTGTTCGTGCGAACAAACTTTTACTCTCTGTTCACACGAACAACTTTCTTGTTCGTACAATTTAACAGCCTTTTTTTCTCAGATTTGCATCCTCTTTGACGGACCATATCTTTCTCTTCCGATCTCCGTTTTAGCTCCGTGACCTATCGTTTGAAAGCTGAATGAGTCTACTTTCATTTGCCTTTGGTATCACTCCAAAATTTATTGTAGAACTCGAGATACATTCAAAATAATGGAGATTGGTCACTTTTGCTCCTCCGACTTTGATTCTCTTGCTTCCTCTTGAGTTTGCTTTGTTTCCGAAGTTCGTTTCATGCCTCCTAGCCATCGTTTAGCATCCGTTCCTGACAAATAACATCGAAACATGCATCGAAATGCCCGGATTAACAATAAAGTGCTAAAAACTCAACTTTCTACGTTTTCTCAACATTCATATTGTACAACACATATTTCAACCCCGGAATCACGCAAAACGATATAAAATATGCAAGAAATATAACTCTAATAGAGAGTTATCCAATTCCCCCACACTACCATTTTCCGCGTCCCGAGCAAAATCAAACCTTACACTACGTTTTGATCCACCTAATTGCATAAAACTTCACTAGCCATGTGACACAAACAAGCCACACACGCAATGCAATCTACATGCTCTATACAATGCAACTCGATTATTTCACAATGCAAATATTGAAACAACACAAAAATATATATTTTTTTCTTTTAGTTAGAGATTGGGCAATCTCGCTATCATTAACCAAAATCATCAAGTTCTCACAAGTCTCTTTCGCAATTCACACAACCAATAGCAAGAACTTGAATAAAAATGATCATACGCACAAGCTCACTAAGGGGTCCCCAAACATCCACCATAAACAATCAAAGACTCGGGCACGTCCTTTAGCTCAGAGGGTCTAGGCATCCTTAATCCTATAGTAGTCTTTCGTCGCCAAGTCATTTGAGGTTTTCAGACCCTCTTAGCCGTCATTGCATTTGAATGCAAATTGTCCCATTGACGGGAGACACAAATTCGTGTAATACGACTTGACTTTAATTTTTCTTAGACGTTCTAATTGGTTTGAATCCAAATTCCCCACGTGAATGGAGGCACATTAGGTTGTTCACCGTATCTAATCCAAGAGAAGATTTTGATTCATTTTGTTTTTTCATTCTCTTCTAATTTTTTTTCAACCGTGCAGTTAGAGCTACTAAGTGTGGGCTTTTTCGGTTAACTCTTGAAACCACCTTAAGGGATGGTGGTGTACACTCCCTAACTTCACTTAGGCTAGGGAAGCGTACCACATGGAACCGACTCTACACGAAGGTCCACCCCAGATTTACAAGAAGCCACAAGTTTCCACTCAAAAACGGACTATTCAACTCCTTAGGACTAAATCCTCCTAGCACAATAAAGGAACTAAAGGTATGCCCTCGTCTTCTTTCCACTTTTACCTGAATACCCGGGACTTCCTTTCGTGAAACTAGTGCGCAAGATACTAAAAATTAAGGTTTTCCTCACTACGGGGCTTCCTATTCATTGAGACTCTTTCACTGAACTCTCTCTAGTTTCAAGCTTCATCAATTGCCCAACTCAAAATCTTTAAATTTTTTTGTATTTTCGCTTTTCTATTTTTTTTTAAATTTTCTTAGACTCTACATGTAACTGGCCAACTCGATTAACCACAACGATTGGGCAGGGGACTAAATAATATAAAGTGCAGAACAATGCAGAAAAATTTTGAACCTATCAATATACAACAATATATTAAAAACATTAACCACACAATACTCACAATACTACACAACTACATGTAACAAGGCTATTTAAGGACCGACATGGCTAGCAAAATGTACACATAACCCCCCCCCCCACACACACTTAAGCTTTTCGTTTTCCTCAACGAATTTAGAGATATAATTAGAGGACTCATCGCTTAAATGTGTTGGCGGTGGATTTACATTATTATGGCTCAAAACGTAGAACAAAGAGAGTTAGAGGTACCTAGGTTCCCGGACCTACATGGGCACCGTTGCCGCGAAACTGCAACAAGAAGGGGTCTTGTAAACCGTTGACAGTTTCCGGAAAAGTCTCACCTCGCGTCCGGATTCCGATGCGATTACTCACATTCTCTCTCGCATGCATCAAGAAGGGGAATCCGGAGCGTCTTCTGTACCTGTGTCCCTGCACACTGATTGAAAGAATTAAAGCAACTCTCCCTCACCCCTCAAAATCAAATATGGAGAACTAAAATAACGAACATAATTAAATAGCATCCTACTCTACATTGGGTTGCCTCCCAAGCAGCACTTGTAATTTAAGGTCGACAGCCCGACCCGGTTACCTCAATCGAAAAGGATTGTGGAGGCTGCTTTATCCCTCCACTTCTTCTTCTTCCACCATTTCTTTTCAATGACTTCGCATGCACCCATGTGCTCTGAAGAAGGTGGGGAGTTGTGGAAGCTTACTCCTTTCATTTTGCAATTGATATTCTTCAGAAACTTCCACCAAGTACCACTGGGCTCACATGCATCCTTATCCATAAATTTATCCCAGTAGTACCTTCTTGGTGCTAGATGCTCATCAAATAACCCATGCAATTCATCCACACCCCCACACTTGCTGACTTCCAACCCTTTGACTATGGCATATGGATGATAGATAGAATCGCCCATAGAACAAGATATTGGAAGTTACTCATCACGTTCTTCCCCATAAGAATCTCCATACAATAATTTTTCCAGCTCGTCGCAGACTTGCGTGACATAAGATTTGGAGAATTCATTATTAATCAAAGTTGGGGCTTTTACCTCAATAGCACTGAGCACAAGTGTTTCACCAGCTTCATCGTCGACACACCTCAGGCTTCCAATTTCGATGTCTTCCCAATCATGCCAAGGATGTGAGGGCGCCTGCGATCTTGGCTCGCAATACTGCAGATCTTCCCATCTTCGGCACATAGGTCCACCCCAGTCTGAATCAGAGTCTGAGTCCTCATAAATGACAGATTCTACCAATGGTTCCTGGACACTGCAGTCTTCGTTCCGCTCAGGTATCTCTTCTTCCACTTGTGGTGGTGATGATGAAGGTTCAATTTTTAGCTCACTGTCATATGGCACGGTCTCTTCTTGTGGCTCTTGAATACTTGATTCCCCCGCTGTTGACAGTTTCTCTAGTCGCTTCTTTATCCTCTCCAACATCTCCCTCACGTATTCCCTACCTGTGGCGGAATCCTGTTGTGGCACTTGTGCAGCTATGGACAAAAATTTGGCGCACACTTCGATGTCATTCATAATACTACGTCGTTCTGCCATAATCGCTGATGAGTCTTCCTAGTGCTGATGAAGTTGGGGGGCATGTACTCGACATGAGTCTCAACGGTCGTGCCAAATGCCGCATACGTAGCACCAAGTTATGCATGCGTCCTCGTCTCATGGTTACCCCTGGAAGGAAAACAGTAGGGGGGACCCGAATAACAATCTTCGCTCCACATACTTATATTGTCTCTTGCTTCTTGCGTTTCTGAGAAACAGACTCACAAGACACCCGTGAAGCACAGAGATATAAAATAAAATAAAATTAAAACTAAAACTAAAATAAGAGTACTCTAAACTAACTCCTAACAAAATAATCTACCGTTGTCCCCGACAACGGCGCCAAAAACTTGACGCGATTTCTTAACGCGTATGCGCAAGTGCACGGTCAAGAAATATAGGGGTGGTATTTCAACACGAGCTATCGACCCCACAAGGACAGACTTTAGATTATCTAATTAGTTATTTAATTTAGAGTACGGTGCAGGAGGAAAGATTTGATTGATTTTAGAAATTTAAATAACAACTAAGCTAATATTTTTGTATTTTTGTATTTTTATATGTTAGATTAGGTCTGGAGTCTTAAAACTTTCAAAAAATAGCAAAACAGCCTCAAAAATCCGAGCTGGCCCTCTCTGTTCGTGCGAACAAACGACTGTTCGTGCGAACAGAGTTTTGTTCCTTTTTCGTGCGAACAACTTTATGTTCGTGCGAACAAACTTTTACTCTCTGTTCACACGAACAACTTTCTTGTTCGTACAATTTAACAGCCTCTTTTTCTCAGATTTGCATCCTCTTTGACGGACCATATTTTTCTCGTCCGATCTCCGTTTTAGCTCCGTGACCTATCGTTGGAAAGCTCTTTGAGTCTAATTTCATTTGCCACTGGTATCACTCCAAAATTTATTGTATAACTCGAGATACATTCAAAATACTAGAGATTGGTCACTTTTGCTCCTCCGACTTTGCTTCTCTTGCTTCCTCTTGAGTTTGCTTTGTTTCCGAAGTTCGTTTCATGCCTCCTAGCCATCTTTTAGCATCCGTTCCTGTCAAGACAACATGAACAACCATACCAAGCGATTATATTTTACAAATAACATCGAAATATGCATCGAAACGCCCGGATTAACAATAATGTGCTAAAAACTCAACTTTCTACGTTTTCTCAACATTCATAGTGTACAACTCATATTTCAACCCGGGAATCACGCAAAACGATATAAAATATGCAAGAAATATAACTCTAATAAAGAGTTATCAGTGTTTAAAGAACAATGGCAACAAATTTGCATCAGGCAAAGAATGATTTCTGGTTCTAGTACCACAGTACTCCATATGCTCCATGATCACAGTAAGAAAATCAATCTCAAAGCCTTGGTAAATCAAGTACATCAGTACCAACACCCTATCTGTCGCCAACTCTTTTGGAATGTTCCCAGGGAAATACAAATCTCATGATAATAGAGAAAAGAATTTTGGCTTCACAGTTAAATACAGAATGTGTTAACTGTTTGGGTCCAGTAGGGGTTCCCTCGAAGAAAAACATGGATTTAGCTAACTCCAAACACTCTCTCCTATCTGCATGCTCATGTACCCTATAGTTCCTAGGTACTCCCAAAACTTTGGAAAACACTTTGTGATCCAACCTTATGTCAACACCAGCCACCTTAGAAGTAAGAATAAAACTATCACTCTCATCCATCTCTTGTATCAGATTGAAATAAAACAACCTAGTTAGCCTAGGGTAAGCCTCAGAAGGTGGATACAACCTTTTTCCAACATAAGAATCTCTTAATTTCCTAATGTAGTCTATGTCCAATTTCTCTAACAGCTCATCACTTATAAGGATACAAAAGGCTACCTTAGAAGATGCATAACTGTCAATCCAAACAGCTTTAACCTCAGGTTTTATAAACCAAGACTCAGGTAGAATATGCTTATAAAACTCAGAAGCTTTCTTGGTTTTTATGGCACTATGCTTAACCCTCATTTTCTCTGTTGGTGGATCAGTCTTCTTATCCGCAGGCTTCTTTTCTTTGGGAGATGGAGCACTCTTCTTCTCATATGCCTTCTTCGCTGCAGTAACCTCTTTCTTCTTCTTGCTTGACTGATCTCCTTTATCTTTACTCCCATGCTCCTTAGCTTTCACCGCTTCCTCTGTTCCAGACTCATATTCAGACCCATCTTCTTGAACCTCTTCATGAATTCCTTTGCCTTCTTGATCTTCTTTGAAAGTGGATAAGTCTCTTGAATGTTGGATGTTTCACCTGAATATAATCCATTAATGGTGATCTTTCTGTTAGCCTTTCTCTTAATCCTCTTAGAAGAACTTTGTCCTTGCTGCTTAATTCTCTCTGATTTGCGCTCCATTGGGTTTAGGGTTTCAGAGAGTTTGAGAAAGAAATTGAGAGATAGAGATAGAGATAGAGATAGAGATGGAGAGAAACAGACTGAGAATGAGAGAAATAAGCCCCGAAGTTGGCTTAAGTAGGTAGAAGAATTTAATTGAAATAAGAATTGCATGCAAATCAGATTTTGAAAGATATTCTTGAGATATTAAGGGGTATTTTGACAAAATCCTCTGAACATATAAAATATTCCAAAATTATCTAAAAAGATATCACATAATATTTTGTCATTGAATTTTTAAATACAAATACACAACATATTACTCACAGCTTTGAAATAGTAGCTGAAAGCTTTGAGAAATTTCAAGGCTGCCAGAAAACTTTAAAGCTTTGAAGCATACTTTCAAGGATTAAGAATGTATGATCTCAAGGCTTTGATATTTTCACACATAACACAAGTAAGAACTTATACCCCCCTAACACATAACACAAGTAAGAACTTACACATAACACATACTTTCAAGGATTATTGAAAATATCAGCTATCTGCATAGTAGTTGAAATAAAAGTTTAAGATACATAACCTTTCTCAGCTTGATCTCTAATAAAATGATGTATCACATCTATATACTTAGTCCTTGAATGCTGCACTGGATTCTTTGATATTGAAATGACACTAGTACTGTCACAACTGATAGGCACATTCCTGAATTCATATCCAAGATCTCTTGATTTTTGAGCAATCCATAGCACTTGTGAGCAACAAGCACCAAATGCAATGTATTCAGCTTCTGCAGTTGACAGGGCTACTGAGTTTTGTTTCTTTGAATGCCAACTAATTAGTGATGAGCCAAGGAATTTGCTACATCCTGAATTACTTTTCCTATCCACTTTGTAACCTGCAAAGTCTGCATCTGAATAACCACTCAAAATAAAATTAGTTCTTCTTGGATACCAAAGTCCCAAGTCTTTGGTTCCATTCAAATATCTGAAAATCCTTTTAACAACAATCAAATGATTTTTCTTAGGATCTGCTTCAAATCTTGCACACAGGCATACACTAAACATGATATCTGGTCTACTAGCAGTTAAATACAGAAGTGAACCAATCATACCTCTGTACTCCTTTTGCTTTACACTCTACCACTTGTATCCTTGTCTAAGGATAAAGATGAACTCATAGGATTCTTTGCTACCTTAGTCTGAGACATGTTGTACTTATTTAACAAGTACTTGGTATACTTCCCTTGATGTACAAATAATCTTTTCTTCATTTGATGAACATCAAGTCCCAAAAATAAATTAAGTTCTCCCATTAAGCTCATTTCAAACTCCCTGCACATTAGACTTGAAAAATCTTTCAAAAGAGCATCATTAGTAGCACCAAAGCGTATATCATCAACATAAATTTGTACTACTAACAAATTCTTTTCATGATTCTTAATAAAAAGAGTTTTGTCAACCAGTCATCTCTTAAAACCATTGTCAAGTAAAAACTTTGAGAGTCTGTCATACCAAGCCCTTGGAGCTTGCTTAAGTCCATACAGAGCTTTGTCGAATTTGTAAACATGATCAAGAAAAATTGTCATCTTCAAATTCTGGAGGTTGAGCAACATATAATTCTTTTTTTTAAATAACCATTTAGAAAAGCACATTTAATATCCATTTAAAAAAGCTTTATGTGTTTATGGAATGCAAATGCAAGAAGTATTCTGATAGCTTCTAACCTGGCAACAGGAGAAAATGTCTCCTCATAATCAATTCCTTCATCTTGATTATACCCATGTGCCACAAGTCTGGCTTTGTTTCTCACAACCTTACCATTTTCATCAAATTTATTCCTGAACACCCATCTGGTTCCAATAACAGACTGATTCTTTGGTCTTGAAACCAAGTTCCAAACCTTGTTCATTTCAAACTCATTCAGCTCATTTTGCATTGCAATGATCCAATCTGCATCTTCCAGTGTCTCCTTTGCATTTTCAGGCTCAATGACTGATACAAAAGCACTAAAAGCACACAGATTCTTTAGCTATCCTCTTATGTGTGTTCCAGTGGTTGGATCTGAGATGATGTTGTCTAAAGGATGATCAGATAAATACTTGAACTTCTTCCTTGGTGTCCAGGTATATGGTCCTTCAAGACTTTGAGAACTTAATACAGTAGTAGGGGCAACTTGTGTTCTGTCAATCTCTGTCTCAAGGCTTTGAGATTTTGACTCAACAGGATGTTCAAGTCCTTGAGATTCTTCTGACTATTCTTGTATGTTAGTTTTGCTTCTTTTCTATTTCTCATAATCATCATTTGTCTCGTACTTATTCAAGTTGAGATCTGCAAAACTTTCACTCAAAGAATCATCAGTACTTTCATTAAAAATCACATGAATGCTGTCCTCTACAATCTTAGTTCTCTTATTGAAAACTCTATATGCTTTGCTAGTTTGAGAATAACCAAGAAATACAACTTCATCACTTCTAGAATCAAATTTATCAAGATTATCCTTGCCATTATTATCCACATAACAAGTACAACCAAAATGCTTAAAATAGAAAACAATTGGCATACAGAGCTTTGTCTTATTTGTAAACATGATCAAGAAAAATTGTCATCTTCAAATTCTGGAGGTTGAGCAACATATAATTCTTTTTTTAAATAACCATTTAGAAAAGCACATTTAATATCCATTTAAAAAAGCTTTATGTGTTTATGGAATGGAAATGCAAGAAGTATTCTGATAGCTTCTAACCTGGAAACAGGAGAAAATGTCTCCTCATAATCAATTCGTTCCTCTTGATTATACCCATGTGCCACAAGTCTGGCTTTGGTTCTCACAACCTTACCATTTTCATCGAATTTATTCCTGACCACCCATCTGGTTCCAATAACAGACTGATTCTTTGGACTTGAAACTAAGTTCCAAACCTTGTTCCTTTCAAACTCATTCAGCTCATTTTGCATTCCAATGATCCAATCTGCATCTTCTAGTGTCTCCTTTCCATTTTAAGGCTCAATGAGTGATACAAAAGCACTAAAAGCACACAGATTCTTTAGCTATCCTCTTGTCTGTGTTCCAGTGGTTGGATCTGAGATGATGTTGTCTAAAGGATGATCTGATAAATACTTGAACTTCTTCCTTGGTGTCCAGGTATATGGTCCTTCAAGGCTTTGAGAACTTAATACAGTAGTAGGGGCAACTTGTGTTCTGTCAATCTCTGTCTCAAGGCTTTGAGATTTTGACTCAACAAGATGTTCAAGGCCTTGAGATTCTTCAAACTATTCTTGTATATTAGTTTTGCTTATTTTCTCTTTCTCATAATCATCATTTGCCTCGTACTTATTCAAGTTGAGATATGCAAAACTTTAACTCAAAGAATCATCAGTACTTTCATCAAAAATCACATGAATGCTCTCCTATACAATCTTAGTTCTCTTATTGAAAACTCTATATTCTTTGCTAGTTTGGGAATAACCAAGAAATACAACTTCATCACTTCTAGCATCAAATTTATCAAGATTATCCTTGCCATTATTATCCACATAACAAGTACAACCAAAAGGCTTAAAATAGAAAATAATTGGCTTTCTGCCACTGAAAAGTTCATAAGGAGTTTTCTTCAAAATAGGTCTAATCAAACATCTATTCAGCACATAATTGGCAGTGTTACAGCTTATGCGCACATATATTTTGGCAAATTACTTTAAAGTAGCATGGTTCTAGACATATCTTCAAGAGTCCTATTTTTCCTCTCAACTACACCATTTTGCTGAGGAGTTCTAGGTGTAGAAAAGTTGTGTGAGATTCCATGCTTTGCACAAAATAGATCAAAGTCTAGTTAATCAAATTCTCTACCATGATCACTTCTAATAGATGCAACAGGTAAGTTTTCCAAAGTTTGAATCTCCTTACAAAGTTTTGAGAATTCAGATAATGCTTCAAACGTCTCTAATGAACATAACTCATATAAATCTAGAGTATTCATCTACCACAACATGCATATATATCTTACCTTTGGGTGTCTGAACCCTCACATGACCACACAAAGTCAATGTGCATCAATTCTAAAGGTCTAGAGGTACTTACAAAGTTTTTTGGCTTGAATGAACTCTTGGTCTGTTTACCTTGGGTACATGCCTTGCAATCTCATCATCTTTTAATTTCATGTTTGGTAATACTCTTACCAAGTCTTTTCAGATGAGATTGTTCATTGTATGCATGCTAATATGCCCAAGCTTTCTATGCCAAAGCTTTGAGTCTACCTTCAAAGCTTTGAGACACTTCTGATTTTCACCTCCAACTTTGTTAATACTAAAAGCATAAACATTGTGTGACATAGGAGTAGTGAGTATTCAATTTCTAGATTTCTCATTTTTTACCACACATTTCTCCTTGTCGAAAACCACTTTGTTACCTCTATCACATAAATGAGATATACTAAGCGGATTATACTTTAAACCTTCAACTAAGTAAACATCAGAAATTGAACTTGCAGAATCATTACCAATACTTCCAATACCAAGTATATTGCATTTAGCTTTTTCACCAAGTCTGAATGTTCCCCTGAATATTCTTTAATTTTTGTAAACAGAGATTTCTTTCCACTCATATGCCTGGAGCAACCACTATCCAGAAACTATTTATGATCCTTCAAAGCTTTGGTGACAGCCTGCAAAATTCAATCAATGCCTTCACAGGCTATTAGATCAAGTGTAGAATTTAGATTTTTACTCAGAATCAACCATGTTGGGTGGTCTAATTCCTTTTGGAACCCAAATCTGTCTCGCGTGTCCCTTAAGTTGATAATGACAGGTATTCCTCAATATGTGAGGTTATGTCCTTATAAAGGGGCAAGTCAACTTAATATGTCCAATTTTTCCAAAGTAATGACATTTGAGAGAATGTATGCTTCCTGATTTTACAAATGTGGTTTGGTTCCGTTTGGAAAATTTATATCATGACCAATTCCACTTTTGTAAACAGAATGCATACTTCCTCCAAACATGAGATTGAGTTTGTATTCTGAGCCAGCAAAGGTTGACAAAATTTTCTTAGATTCTTGAAGCTTCTCAATCAATGAAGTTTTCTGTTGTTCTAAATCATCTGAATGATTCTTTAAATCAACATACTTATCAGTTAAAAGAGAGTTTTTATCAACAACTTCTTTGACTTGTGTCTTCGAAACTTTGAATCTGCTATCCAAGGCTTTGAAGTCACTATCAATTTTCAACTCAGTAGCTTCAAGACATTTATTTTGGAAAATCAAATCAAAATTTTCCTTTGCCTTCACATGAACCTTAACTTTCAAAGAATCTTTACCATTTCTTCAAGATGTTTGTCTGAGCCTATAACTTTTCTCATTCAAAAATATACTTTTGAGAATTTCCGATAAGACATCAGATGGACTAGCAAGAAGATTCTTTACCATTTCTTCAATATGTTTGTCTGAGCCTTTTCCTTCATCATGCTCAGCCATTAAGCAAATATTTTCTTTTTCTTCATCAAAATCTGAGTCTGTTGAAGAATCTGAATCACTCCATGAAGCAACCATTGCTTTCTTCCTTCTGTTTTCATTTTCCTTTTTGAGAAAATGCCTGCTTTTCTTCTTTTGTGGACAATCTCTGTCCGCATCTCCGCATTCATAGCAATTCATAACTTTAGGTTTATATGAATGTGAAGAAGATTTACCTTTCTGATCCTTGCTACATAAGGATATGAATTTTCCCTTGTTAGAGTACTTGTTTCCAAAGCTCTTTTTCTTCTTCAGAATTCTGGCCAAGACTTTGGAGGTCGAGGATAAGGCTTCCTCATCATCATCATCCTCCTGTTCAAGGTTTTGAAATTTCTCATTGTCTTTTGCCTTGAGTGCCAGGTTCTTGATCTAGTCACTCATGCCACCATCGACTTCCTTCATTGAAATCTCATGAGTGAGAAGTTTGCCTTTGTTGGAATAGATGCCCTAGAGGCAATCTAGTTTAGTATGAATTTGTATATGGCTAGAAAATTCATTTATTATTTATTGGATATATAATATAATGAAGTCCTTAGATTTACAATCGTGTTGTTTATCTTAAATATCCCTAGTCAAGTATAATGATTAAATGGGACAATCATCTATAGACTAGTATGGGGTTGGATTGATATGGAGATATCACGATCCAACACATAGGTGTGCATTACGGAATGTTGCACTGGATTGACCCATCACCGAGAGGGCTACATACATGTTACGTTGAGTTACAAGTGCTTCTCGGGTGCAATGGTATTGTCATCCTTAGACTTGAAGTCACTAGATATTCTAGTTGTGGATCATTGTGATCTTGGTAGCGTTAAACGCTACACCGTGACTATCCTTGTGATATTCTAGTTGTGGATCATTGTGATCTTCGTAGTGGACGTAGAGAGGATTTGCCCCTCCCACATAACGGGAGCAAATATCCTAGGCCACTCGAAGGATAGTGCTTATAGAATGTCTGGCCAGACTCAAATAAATCAATATGGGATATTGATGTTATTTGCACGAATAAGGCTATTCCATGGATCGAGAAACTATGGATTGGATATACGAGTGTGAATTGTATGTCTCGTGTCCAATCCGTATATGGGGGCAAAGGGATGAGACAATTACTTGTACAAGGTTGTCTAGATGACTATTCTATTAGTTGGCTAGAATGGATGTTTTGCTAGAAACCGCTCCATATTAGCAAATAGTTGCTACCAACTAGATAGAACCTATGGGGTCACACGCTATATAGAGTTGTACTATATTTGGAATTAATTAATTGGATTAATTAATTAGAAGGATCACTTTGCAAACCCTTGCAAACTTAGTAGGGACTAATTTGCAAGGAAGGGACTAAATTGAATTCTAGTAGGACTAGAATAAGTCCTTTAGGTAGTTAACAAGGAGTTGTTGGACTATATAAAGGACCCTCCTTCCTTCCTTCCTCATAACTTATGCTCTTTAGAGATCATAATAAGAGTGGGAGAGAACAAAGGAGAGAGAGAGCAAGCGACAAGGAGCCGACGCCGCCCCTTGCCGCCGCCCCCTCACCCGTCGGCCAAAAAGAGGGCCGAGCCCCTCTTTTTGTCTCGTTTTGCGTGATTCCTTCACCCTCCTCTTATTCTGGGCTAGCACCAAGGAGTTTGGGAGATCTAGGAGCAACTCTAGGCGTGGATCAACTGTAGAGAACGTGACACTATTCGCGTTTGAAGTCATCAAGGAGAACCCAAAGGTGTGTTTATGATTTCTTACCTTTTCTATCGTTATGCATCTAGACTTGTGATCCTTGGAGGGTTTTGCATGGTTATTTGTTTGATTATGCTTCCGTTTGCGCGATCCATGAATCAAAACCCTACAGTGGTATCAGAGCCACAGGTCATAGAGCATAAACGTAGTTTATGTGTTACATTCTTGTTGTTTTACACCTTAATTTGTTGTTTATCGCGTAAAACAAGACAAATCAAGCATGGGATGCAATTTGTCAATAATTAGATCATAACAAGACCCAATTTTGCATTGGATGCATGAATTGGTGAGTTTGAGAAATTTTAGGATCTTAGATCTAGGGTTTGGGCATCCTTGGGGAAGAAGAAGTTCTCCCAAAACAAGGAAACAACCAAACTTGGGCTCCAAGCAAGGAGGTTGTTTTGGAAACAACCTCCATGAGGAGGTTCGGCCCCCTAGGGGACCGCCCCCTTGCTTGCCGCCCAAGCTTGGCCGCCCTAAGGGGCCGGGCGGCCCTAACCCGCGGGCCTAGCTTGCGGGTTTTGGGCCGGGCCGACCCTAGGGCCTTATGGTTCACTTTGTTGGGCCCGGGCAATTGGATTGTTGGGCCCATGGACCGTTTTAACCCTAGAAATCCTAAAATCAATTAAAATTGACCAAGCGCGTTAAAATTGGATTTTAACTATTTATGTGCAAATCGCATGGTGATTGGATATGGCCTTAGGATGTGGTTTGATGTGGATGTTTAATTTTGTGGTTTGGTTTTACGGCCTGCGAGCTGATCAATTAATTGTAATAATTAATTAGGGTTTTATGGCCTGCGTGCCATTTTTTTCTTAACTTGTGAGATTTATTTTATTTAGTATAAATATTAGCTAGTGCTAGATAAAGTAGATTGTTAGCCAAGATTGGAGAAAAGAAGCCCAAAGCCAAAAGGAGCCACAAAAGATGGAGCATGGAGCATACCACATGACTATGAAGGATGGACCAAAAGATCAAGACGCATGGAGATGTGTTTGCTTAGGGTTCATAGATAATTCCATTGGCTTGGAATTATCTTAGTCTAGAAAAGGCCATATCCACATCACGTTTAATTTCTGTTTTGTGGTTGTTTACTTATTGTCTTATTATTTGTGTGGTTGGTGTATGGATGATGCATGCAATTAGGATAATAAGATAATTAGACCACCCGGATCTATTATTTGGAGTTGTGCCCAAACTCAAATAGATAGATTAGTTGATATTGATCAACAAAAACGATTAAAAATTGAATTGAAAAATCCCTCAAAATTCAATATTGTGTTCTTGCCTTCTCGTTATTTAAACACTCATTATCATCATTATTTATCAAGTTCGTGCGTGCCAAAGCATGGCGACTTGGTTCATAATGATGGAATGCGATGGCACGTAACAATGTGCAATTGTTTAGATAAGAGGTTGAACACAACTAGGCTATTAATTTGATTAAAAAAACCTAGAGGCAATCAATTGGGATTATCCATATGGATGGATAAATAAAGAGTTATTTGCCCGATTGAACCAAGAGTTGCATATGGGATGCAATTGGAATTGTTCCTACCTAGAAGTAGTCATATTATGGGTGACTTGCCAAAGCAAGCTCATAAGGAGATGAAAAGATGGATCTTGGCCCACTAGAAAATATAAGGATATTTTCCGCATTAATATCTTGAGGGTTATTAATCCGTAGAAAAATAGTGGGAGCTATATTTAATAAACTAGCCATTATTAAATATAGTCAAAATTCACAAATACTTAAACTTGCGTATTTTCCTTTTGTAGAATTCCAAATGGCAAACAACTCATCGAGTTCACAACATTCCCTACGATCTGTCCTTGAAAGGACAAGCTCTCTGGAACCAACTTTCTTGATTGGTACAGAAACTTGAGAATTGTTCTCAAGCAAGAGAAGAAACTGTACGCAATAGAGGAGCATGTTCCAGAAGGTCCAGAGAATCAGACACCTGTTGCCCTAAAGGCGTATCAAAAGCGTGTTGATGACGCTAATGATGCGGCCTGCCTAATGCTTTGCACCATAACCTCTGAGCTTCAGAAGCAACATGAGAACATGAATGCTGTCGATATGATCGAACATCTAAAGCAGCTCTTCCAAGAGCAGGCGAGGGTAGAGAGGTATGAGGTCTCAAAGGCACTGTTCAAATGTCATCTGGCAGAAGGGAACCCGGTGGGACCCCATGTACTCCGAATGATCGGGTACTTGGAGAATCTCGCCCGGCTTGGGTTCCCGGTCGGCCAAGAGTTGGCAACCGATCTCGTGTTGCAATCGTTGCCCGAGAGTTATGGACAGTTCATTATGAACTATAACATGAACGAGATCGTTAAACCACTGCCAGATTTGCTCAACATGTTGAGGACGGCTGAACAGAGCATCAACAAGGGTAAGGGCAAGGACATTATGATGGTGCATAAAGGAAAGGGCAAAAAGTTTGCCTCTTCCTCCAAGGGCAAAGGCAAGTCAGTTGCCAAGTCCAAGGAACAAGCCCTTAAGCCTGTTGGTGGCATTGCCAAGGTCGTGACTAAGGGTGAGTGTCACTACTGCAGTCAACCTGGACACTGGAGGAGGACAAGAGGCTTGGAATAGTGATTCCACCACCACCAGGTATTTTTGTTGTAGATGTCAATTTAACTGTCTCTACATCATGGGTATTAGATACTGGATGTGGATCTCATATTTGTCGAAATATGCAGGATCTAAAGAGAAGTAAAAGATTGGCTAAAGGGGAGGTAGACCTGCGCGTTGGGAATGGAGCAAAGGTTGCTGCGTTGGCCATAGGCGTGTGCGAGCTATCTCTGCCTTCAGGATTAATTTTAGAATTAAATAATTGCTATTTTGTGCCTGCTATGAGCAGAAACATTATTTCTATTTCTTGTTTGGACAAGTAAGGTTTTATTATTTCAATAAAGAACAATTGTTGTTCCTTTTATTTGAATAATATTCACTTTTTTAGTGCGCAATTATTTAATGGACTTTGTGTCCTTGATCTAAGCAATCCTGTCTACAACATTAATACCAAGCGGATTAAAATAAATGATTTAAATCCTGCTTATTTATGGCATTGTCGTTTAGGCCACATAAATGAGAAACGTGTATCTAGACTCCATAAGGATGGATTACTAGACTCATTTGATTTTGAATCATATGAGACATGTGAGGCTTGTTTATTGGGAAAAATGACAAAGTCCCCTTTCAATAAGAAAGGTGAGAGGACTAGTGAGCAATTGGCGCTCATACATACTGATGTGTGTGGGCCATTTGCCACGCCTGCCAGGGGTGGTTATGTCTACTTCATTACATTTACTGATGATTACAGTAGATATGGATTTGTGTACCTTATGAGGGAAAAATCCGAATCCTTTGAAGTGTTCAAAGAATTCAAGAATGAAGTAGAGAAGCAACTTGGCAAAAGTATTAAGGCTCTACGATCGGACCGTGGAGGAGAATACTTGAGCCAAGAGTTTGACGACTATCTTAGAGAGTGTGGGATCGTGTCCCAACTCACTCCACCCGGAACGCCACAATGAAATGGCGTGTCCGAGAGGAGGAATCGAACCCTATTGGATATGGTTCGATCTATGATGTGTCAAACCGATCTTCCATTATCATTTTGGGGCTACGCTCTATTAAGTGCAGCTTTCACCATTAACAGTGTTCCATCTAAATCAGTCATGAAGACACCATATGAGATGTGGAGTGGGAGGCGTCCCACACTGTCGTTCATGAGGATTTGGGGCTGCGATGTCTATGTAAAACGTTTACAATCTGACAAGCTAGGGCCTAAATCGGATAAGTGTAAATTTGTGGGGTACCCTAAGGAAACTAAGGGATACTACTTCTACAATCCAACCGAGAACAAAGTGTTTGTTGCTCGGACCGGCGTGTTTCTAGAAAGAGAGTTTGTCTCTAAAGAAGCAAGTGGGAGGAATGTAGAACTTGAAGAAATTCAAGAACCACAAATCACTGAACCGATTATGGAACATGAACAGGAATCACAAGCAGTTGTGGATCCAGCTGTTCAGGTAACACAAGAGCTTCGTAGATCTAGTAGAGTGCGCCGGGAACCCGAGAGATACGGACTTCTCGTGACTGATTCCGGTGACACGATGCTCATAGATGATGAGCCTACTACCTATGAGGAGGCCATGAGTGGCCCAGACTCGCAGAAGTGGCTTGAAGCCATGAGATCCGAGATGGAATCCATGTATACCAACAAAGTATGGACTTTGGTGGAACCACCTGATGGGGCGCGGCCCATAGGGTGCAAGTGGGTCTTCAAGAAGAAGATCGACATGGATGGTAATGTGATTACCTATAAGGGCCGATTGGTGGCTAAAGGATTCAGACAGATTCATGGTATTGACTATGATGAAACCTTTTCACCAGTCGCTATGACCAAATCCATCCGAATCCTACTTGCGATTGCAGCATACTACGACTATGAGATTTGGTAGATGGATGTCAAAACAGCATTCCTTTATGGGAATCTCCTCGAGGACGTGTATATGATACAGCCGGAGGGTTTTGATGATCCAAAGCAAGCCAACAATGTCTGTAAACTGCAAGGATCCATTTATGGATTGAAGCAAGCTTCTAGGAGTTGGAATCGACGTTTTGATGAAGTGGTCAAAGAGTTTGGCTTCATCAGAAACGAAGATGAGTCTTGTTTCTACAAGAAGGTTAGTGGGAGCTCTGTAGCTTTTCTGGTCTTGTATGTGGATGACATACTACTCATTGGAAACGACGTTCCCATGCTGCAATCTGTTAAAGATTGGCTAGGAAAGTGTTTCTCAATGAAGGACTTAGGGGAAGCAGCCTATATACTCGGTATAAAGATCTAGAGATAGATCTAAGAGGTTGCTAGGCCTAAGTCAAAGTACATATATTGACAAGGTGTTGAAACGGTTCAACATGCAAGATTCCAAGAAGGGATTCTTGCCCATGTCACATGGAATCACTCTTTCGAAGAGTGGTTGTCCTTCCAATGAGATTGAGAAGGAACGCATGAGTAGAATTCCCTATGCCTCGGCCATAGGATCTATCATGTACGCCATGTTATGTACTAGACCAGATGTGTCATATGCCTTGAGTATGACAAGCAGATACCAATCCAATCCGGGTGAGAGTCACTGGATTGCTGTCAAGAACATCCTAAAGTACTTGAGAAGAACTAAGGATGCTTTCTTGATGTTTGGCGGTGAGGAAGAGTTGCGTGTACACTGATGCAAGCTTCCAAACCGATAGAGATGACTTTAGATCACAGTCGGGATATGTGTTTTGCCTGAATGGAGCAGCGGTGAGCTGGAAGAGTTCCAAGCAAGAGACGGTAGCTGATTCTACAACAGAGGCTGAGTACATTGCTGCAAATGGCGCAGCAAAGGAGGCTGTTTGGATCAGAAAGTTTGTTTCTAAACTTGGTGTGGTCCCTAGCATTGCGGATCCAGTGGAGTTGTTTTGTGACAACACTGGGGCGATCGCGCAATCAAAGGAACCAAGATCGCACCAGAAGTCCAAGCATGTGCTCAGGAAGTTTCATCTGATTCGAGATATTATCGATAGAGGAGACGTTCGGATATGCAAGATTCCTACAGATGATAATCTGTCAGACCCGCTTACAAAGCCTCTCACGCAATGGAAGCATGAAGGGCACACTAGGAGTATGGGCATACGAGATGCGCCAGATTGGCTCTAGTGCAAGTGGGAGACTGTTGGAATAGATGCCCTAGAGGCAATCTAGTTTAGTATGAATTTGTATATGGCTAGAAAATTCATTTATTATTTATTGGATATTTAATATAATGAAGTCCTTAGATTTACAATCGTGTTGTTTATCTTAAATATCCCTAGTCAAGTATAATGATTAAATGGGACAATCATCTATAGACTAGTATGGGGTTGGATTGATATGGAGATATCACGATCCAACACATAGGTGTGCATTACGGAATGTTGCACTGGATTGACCCATCACCGAGAGGGCTACATACATGTTACGTTGAGTTACAAGTGCTTCTCGGGTGCAATGGTATTGTCATCCTTAGACTTGAAGTCACTAGATATTCTAGTTGTGGATCATTGTGATCTTGGTAGCGTTAAACGCTACACCGTGACTGGGTAGATACAATCAGAAGCAAGCTTAGAGATCGTAGTGGACGTAGAGAGGATTTGCCCCTCCCACATAACGGGAGCAAATATCCTAGGCCACTCAAAGGATAGTGCTTATAGAATGTCTGGCCAGACTCAAATAAATCAATATGGGATATTGATGTTATTTGCACGAATAAGGCTATTCCATGGATCGAGAAACTATGGATTGGATATACGAGTGTGAATTGTATGTCTCGTGTACAATCCGGATATGGGGGCAAAGGGATGAGACAATTACTTGTACAAGGTTGTCTAGATGACTATTCTATTAGTTGGCTAGAATGGATGTTTTGATAGAAACCGCTCCATATTAGCAAATAGTTGCTACCAACTAGATAGAACCTATGGGGTCACACGCTATATAGAGTTGTACTAGATTTGGAATTAATTAATTGGATTAATTAATTAGAAGGATCACTTTGCAAACCCTTGCAAACTTAGTAGGGACTAATTTGCAAGGAAGGGACTAAATTGAATTCTAGTAGGACTAGAATAAGTCCTTTAGGTAGTTAACAAGGAGTTGTTGGACTATATAAAGGACCCTCCTTCCTTCCTTCCTCATAACTTATGCTCTTTAGAGATCATAATAATAGTGGGAGAGAACAAAGGAGAGAGAGAGCAAGCGACAAGGAGCCGACGCCGCCCCTTGCCGCCGCCCCCTCACCCGTCGGCCAAAAAGAGGGCCGAGCCCCTCTTTTTGTCTCGTTTTGCGTGATTCCTTCACCCTCCTCTTATTCCGGGCTAGCACCAAGGAGTTTGGGAGATCTAGGAGCAACTCTAGGCGTGGATCAACTATAGAGAACGTAACACTATTCGCGTTTGAAGTCATCAAGGAGAACCCAAAGGTGTGTTTATGATTTCTTACCTTCACTATCGTTATGCATCTAGACTTGTGATCCTTGGAGGGTTTTGCATGGTTATTTGTTTGATTATGCTTCCGTTTGCGCGATCCATGAATCAAAACCCTACAGCCTTGCAGATCATCTAGCTATAAAATAATCAAATCCTAAGCTTCCTCAATTGCATTTGTCTTAGGCTCCCATTTGGCTTTTGGCAAGCTTCTTAGAATCTTTCTGACCTTCTCTTCATTTGAGTAACCATTTTCCAAGGATTCCAAGTTGTTCACTATATCAGTAAACCTCTCGAACATATTCTTGATGGATTCATCATAATTCATCTTTAAAAGTTCATACTGTCTCAGAAGGATATTAATTTTGGTCTGCTTGACTTGGCTAGTTCATTCATAAGTGACAGTCAATTTGCCCCAGTTCTCCTTTTCACTCTAGCAGTTTGATTTTCCGTTGAACTCATCTGCACTAAGAGCACAATATAATAAGTTCAAAGCTTTTTAATTATTTGATACATTTTCCAGTTCAGTAAATGAGAGATCTTCTTCTGATTTGACAGTCCTGACTCCATTAGAGGTAGTGTAGAATGTATTGAGACAATTAACAACCATTGACCACAGCTCCATGTTCTTATCTATGATGAACATTTTCATTAGTGCCTGCCAGTGCACAAAGGTATCACCACAGAATAGTGGAGGTCTGTTGGCTGCTCTTCCCTTTGAGAATCCTCCTTCACCTACATTACTCATTGTTACTAGATTGTTAGATCTTTAAGCAGTGACCCAAGATCTGATATCAATTGAAATTTTGTAATGAAAATAAATAAACAGGATCTAATACTCTAGAAGGGGGTTGAATAGAGTTGGAAAGTTTTTCTCAATAACTAGCCTTTTGAAACTTTAAGCAAATGTGCAGTTGAAATCTCAAATCTTTGGATTTTTTTTGATAAGATAGAGATACAACTGCATAAAACAGCGGCTTCAAATCTTTGAGATTGGAAATTCTCCAAATCTTTGGAGTTACTTGTTTTTAATTGATAATTAACAAATATGAAAAGCAGTAATGTAAGGCACAAGAACACAATGATTTTTACAGAGTTCAGTCACAATTGGACCTAGTCTCTGCCTAAGGAATCTGATCCCTCCAGGATTTCAACACACATCTTATTAATCAACCTGATTTAACCCTTGATCTCAAGCCTAAGTGATCTACCTTACACTTATACAGCTTGTGGTTCAGAAACTATCTAGTATCACCTACAACCTGTTGAAACAATAAGAACCTATTGTTGTTCACTTGAACATCTAAACTTCTATGTTTGTGAGGTTGAGAAAGTAAGAATGAACAAAACAAATTTAGTACTAGAAGAACACATAAAAGATAAGTTGATGAAGCTTGGAAGTTTTTTCAGATTTGATGAATGATCGTCAATTCCTACAGTTGTTGATTGGTTTGATTGTTGGAAGAGTTCTGTAACTTGATATCCAACGTATGAAACTATTTTCAATATCTCTGTTGATCAGCCTCTCTGTGTGTGTCTTAGTTGAAATTCAAACTCCTGCTTTTATCAACAACCTGCAACTGCTTGAGAGATTTTAGGAACTGAATTCCTACTAATCCTCTCCCCTGAGATGCTTCTTTCAAAATCTATGTTTGAATAGCTTTTTGAATATGTTTATGGACGTTTGAACGACCAACAATTCTGCCCAATCTCATCCAAACAAACTAATCTGTTAGACAGACAATTCCTGCATAAACCCTAGCTAATTTTGCCTTATATAAAATTCAATATAAGAAAAGATAGATAACATTATAAAAAGTTGGATTAACTCATAATCCAATATTGAATCCATCAAACTCATCATGCATACAAAATTGAGTTAATCAGCTTGAGCATCAAAGCAATCTCAAAGCTTTGATTGCTGGTTCATTTGAATGAACTTGAAAACTGAATCCTGCAATCTGCAAAAATAATTCAATCAAAACAAAAGCTCAGTAACATTTGTTAAAGACAAGTGAATGTTTAAATCACCACTCAATTCAATCTCCATGCCTGCAATCACATAAACTGTTAAGAATAATAGACAGTTAGCACAAGCAAATAGTATCTCAAAGCTTTGAAAATTTGAGACTTTAACAGGTCTGATCCTTTTGGATTTCATCATCAAAGATCAAAGTCCCCATGAATTTGTAAACACATTCATGCTCAAGAGCTTGAAATATCACTAAGTTTCTTAACCATCCCCCCTGGCCTGATTCTGCATATTCTTTTACTAATAATATCTCCGAAAAACAAAGAAGTTGCTCTTCATGTGTTGTGATTTGATGTGATCAATCACCCAAAGCACCAGAAGACTCTTCGCTTGGAACTTTAGCGGAATTAGTCAATCCACTACAGTTCATGAAATTTTCCGCTTGACCAAACTGCATATGCCATATCTTTTTTCTAATGGAATCGGAAAACCATGTAGATATTGTAAATAAAACACTTATGAAGCGTTGTTTACGAAAAACTTTTGGTATTGACTATGTAGGTAGTTCAGGTGGCCTTTGGGTTGGATTGAAACATGAAATTGACCTTCACATAATCTCTAGAAGTCAAAATATCATTTTTTTTCCCTAAGATTGTTGACACCCTTGGTAACTCTTGGTTTCTTTGTCTTCTATATGGACACCCCAATTGAGGATAGAATACATGTTTGGAGGTTACTTGATAACCTCCTAAATCCATCTCACCCATGACTTGTTATGGGAGACTTTAATCAAGTTATCTTTCAAAATGATAAATGAGGACCTTCTTCCTCTACTCCCGGTTCCAAGCTCATTAAACTTTCATTAACAAATTGAATCTAATAGATATTTATAATGTTGAATCCTGATATACTTAGAAAAGTAATAGGCGCTCCACCACTCCTACTTTTAAGAGGCTTCATAGAGAAATGGCTACCTCTAGTTGGATATCTTTATCATCACATGAAAGAATAACTACCTTAGGATTTAAAACCTATGATCCTTCTCCAACTCTTCTAGAAAACCTTCCAGATAATTACTCATTCTTGAGGCCTCTTAGATTTGAGGCTAAGAGGCCTGGTGGCCCAAAACACCTGAAGATGGTGATCTTCTTTATTTCATTTGGAATTTGCAGATTAGACGTTCACCCTTCTTCCGACTCATGAGGAAATAATATATTACAATCAAAACTTTTAATTCCTGGCAGAAATCAGACATGACAATACAAATTTAAATGTTTATCAAAAGGAAAAATGTAGCATGCTACCAAACTCTCCTGCATACTGCTCCTAATCTAACTAATTCCCTCCTGTGTTAAAGAGGTCTATAAATCATATTTGGTCTCTCCTATTTTAACAAAAGGAAAAATGTAGCATGCTACCAAATTATTGGGGTCAACAAGCGAAGGAGTGAATACAAATTCCAATTTTTGTATGACTCATACTAAGTTAAAGAGGTCTATAAATCATATTTGGTCTCTCATGGATTATGGAACTAAAATTACTAATGAATCTGGTACGCGGTGGGCTTTTAATTAGTATTTCAAAAGCATTTACGATGTGACAACTCTTCTCTTAATGAGCTTCTAATGACTTCAGATGCTTTCCTGTCCTGCTTAATATCAATACCGCAAAAGGAAGGCAAATTTTGTAGCTGACTCGTTGAGTCGGAAATTGATTCATACCATGAATGATATCCTAGTTCTGCCAGACTCGCTATTCCATGAGTATAGAAAGCTCGATATTGAAATAGTGGAACAAGGGGAAGTGAAGAATCTTTTCAGAAGCATGATAGCCGTGCCATATATTTTGGAAGAAATAAGGAACAATCAAGCAGGAGATGTGAAACTGGAGAGAATCAAGAAGAAAATTGCAGCAGGTGAAGAAAAAAAATTTAAGATTCATGATGATAGGAGTATTGCTAAAATGGGATGTGGTGTGTACCTTAAAAGTGTGCAGAAATCACAGAGAAGCTCATGGGTGAGGATCCATACTCAATACACCCTAGAAATTGCAAACTTTACAAAGACTAGAAGAATATGTTTTGGTGTTCTAATATAAAAATGAAAGTAGCAGAGTTTGTAGCTCGATGTTTGACTTGTCAAAAGGTAAAATTTCAACACAAAATAATGGTAGGCATAAACCAACCATTGGAAGTTCCAGTTTTGAAGTAGGACTCTATTTCAATGGATTTTGTGACCACTTTACAAACAACTAAGAAGTGACTCTATCAAATTTGGGTAATTATGGATAGATTGACTAAGAAGGCAATCTTTATTCCGATGAATGATAAATAGAATATGCAAGAAAGAAAGGATAAATATATAAAAAACATAATAAGATAAGGAGTTCTAAGCTCAATTTTTTCGGTCAGAAATCCAAACTCTCTCTCTCTCCCTTTTGGAAGGCTTTCCAGGAAGCAATGTGAACTGAGTTAAGGTTTGGTAAAACTTTTCATCAAGCCACGGATGGTCAAAAAAAAAAGAACAATTCATACTTTGGAAGATATCCTAATGTCTTGATTTATTGATTTACAAGGATCATGGGTCTAGAGTTGATATTGATAGACTTCTCGTATAATAATAGTTACAACGCCGGTAATTGTATGGCACCTTATGAAGTTTTGTACGGGAGGTAATGTCGAACTCCATTATTTTGGAGTGACATCAGCGAGACAATTGCGATTATACCACAAGTAATAGAAGAGACGATAGATCAAGTGAGACTTATCTAACATTGAATGAAAGCAGCTCAAGAAGAGCATTATCTTACGCAAATCAGAAATGGAGACCAATGAAAATTCAAGTTGGTGAAATGAATTTCTAACCAAGTTAATAACGAGATTCATATAGAAATTCTGCGCTCTGTCGAAGAACACCATTCGACCTCTCTCCAACCCTTGCTACTGATTCTGGTTCTGGGTCGGGTATGGGATCGACGAGCAGACGATTTTTTCTCCCTCCGTGAGGTGGGAACCCTTCGATTCTCTCTGATTTCACTACGTAGTTTCGGAGGCAGCGCGCTCTGCATTCAGAAAGCTGTGCACCTGACACGCTCCAACTGCAAGTGCACAGTTGTCGGTGTAGTAATAATCGAAAAAGTCCGGTTTGTCGAACCCAAGGGACTTCGTGTAAATTAACTACTAAATTTATTCTTTATGTGGGCAAAGCGCAGTTGTTTTGTTCTATTTCTACTAATAATTAAAAATAACAATTGTCTCAAATAATTCAAAGAATTATTTCAAGATTAGTAAGCACGAGTGGATTTTGATGTTTTCAAGATTGATCAAATTCAGGATATCTCTACGGATCACTAGGTATTTCACACTACGTTGGATTTATGTTTTACTAACACGATGAGTTCTTATTCTAGTTAAACGAGCAATTTTATATTGAAGATGTCTCAACCAATAACTATGCTTAAACTATCGTAACTGATTCCTCTAGCTTACTCAAGTTCAAACACGCATTACGATGATAATTCTTCTCTTGTTCTTAGCTAACTAGCAAGATTCCTCTACCCTAGATACGGCTAGTGTGTATTTCAATTTTCCGGGCAACAAATGTAGATTCCTCTATCGTTCATAACCTAGCACAATCCTATTAATACGTCTACCAATAGAAAAGATAAATCAAATGCGTAAAATACACTTAACTAGAGAAGAAATCATCAATTAAGCTCAAAAGCATGCAAGCAAATCCATAAATCACAAGTGTAGTGATCAAACCCTAGTCTCCTACGAGATATCCCAAAATAAGGGTTTAGCTACTCATAATCATGTTCAAAATACAAAGTTTCATGATTCAATATGAAAAACTAGAGAAGAAACGAAGATTAGAAGCCAAACGGATGATCCAAGCTTTCCAACCTAGCTCCAAGCTCTCCAAGCACGTCTCCCAATGTGTTTTCTGATGCTAAACACATTCCCCAATGTTTCCTAAGTCTTTCGTGGCTCAAACATCTCAAAACTATGCCAAAATAGCGAAAATAGCCCAAAAATCCGATCCTGGCCGCAGAAGTAATCGTACGATTACTTTCAAGTAAACGTACGATTACTTGCATTGAAGGTAATCGTACGATTACCTTAAGGTAAACGTACGATTACTTCTGGACTTCCACCATTCAAACTTCATCTTCTTGCTCTTTTTCCTTTCGTCTTCACTTCCCGAGCATCCCTTTGAGCCTCCAACTTTTCCGAAGTTCACTTTTGCTCCAATGTCACGTCCCAAGCTCCCGGTTCCTGAAAACCACAACACGAGAAACATACCGGAAGATCAAACGTGATAAAATATAGTCAAAATTAATGCAAAAAGTGCCCGGACTCATCATTAACGTGCAAAGACTCAACATGCTCAAATTTAGCAAGAAATGATCCAAAATCCATCAAAACGCATCGGAATACACGCAAAACGGTAAGGAAACATATAAGAATATAACTCCAAATATGGAGTTATCAACTATCCCCACACTTACCCGTTGCGCGTCCCGAGCAACAATCCAAATCTCAAACTATCAAAATCATCCGAACCTTCCTCGTCTCATCTCACCTCTCGAGTCAACCATTCCAACCAAGACCATTGCATACTTTTCATCTTACCAATTGCATACTAACCTCAATTAGCCGACTCAATACACACGACGACTCAATACAAGACACAACGATGCAACAATATGATGCAATGAAATTATATGACTCGATCCTACTAAACACATATATACACAAAATATCTTTTTAGGCGAGATCGGGCAATCTCAATTAACTTAATCCGGTTCTCATGGAGTGATGAAGAATCTAGGAACGAGGTATGAATTGCAACTAAAATTGACAACACGAATTTCCCTTAGTTGGTATAGAAAGCCTAGCTTTACTACGTGTAAGAATAACCTACCTCTTCGCGTGTGCCGATAAATAAGAGGCTACGCTAGGCTAAGCCACATTCAAGGTCCGAGCTCCTATTCCGCTAACGGGTTAAAATGTAGAGGCTTAGGGACAAAAGGATAATCATGTAGTAGCAAGTCCTAAGCGTCACATTCTCACGTTAAAACCCACATCTCACACACCCTCACCACGATGATAGGAACCGCAACCCGAAACTCACCATCTCCGGCCCTCGATCCCCTCAAACCCCGGTACAATACGATTTCCGTGGCCACCGTCGTGAAACATGCATAAAATGAACATCGCCGTCAATGAAATAGTTGCTTCCACCACTCGGTCTTCATTAAGCTCCAACTTTATTCCTTTATTTCATCTCTCCTTTTTTTCTCTCTCTTTTTTTTTTTTTTTTTTTTTTTTTTTTTTCTTTTCTGTTTATTTTTTTCTGTTTTTCTTTTTTTTTCACTCTCTCAATATCCAAAAACACAACTTCTACAACGTATATCTCGAGTGGTCTTCCAAGTGTCAAGCCAAAAAAAAAACGTTAAGGGGAGGAAGTAAACAATCCAATGAAAATATATATCACAAGTAAAATCCATCTCCCCCTAACTCAATGAAATACACGGTGCCACCAAACAAAGCCGCAAACAAATCCAAGCACATGTATGGGGATGGAGTCGTCACAAGCTCAATCTCTATGTCCGTAGTCAAAAGTCGACATCCCCACACTAGAATATACCCATGTCCCCTCTCAAGTAATCAAAGCAATATAAGTCTCGTGCTTAATCCAACCGATCCTCCTACACCAAGATGATGAAAAGAAACGATCCCTAGCACGATCCACCAATCAAATCACCCAACCCAATTTGTGCGTATTAGATGCCACGCACTCACGGCTCTCCACAACTGTGTCCATGGTGTAATGACATGGAACACCGCCACACCGAAGTGCGCAAGCCTACTCTCACTCACCCTCGCATTCCCCTCGATAATCAGAAATGAAGTACATGCGATACATAAGACTTACTCAAATATATCATGAAGTACTCCCTCATCGAACCCCCTCAACTACAAACACCCTCGTGACGCACTAAAGCGGTGATTCTAACCAATCGATGATGAAGGCCAAGAATCGTCACCCTAAGTCCAGAGGTTATCAAAGAATCCAAGGTTCAAAACAGGGTTTACTAGTGGTCCTACAAGGTAAGTTCTTTAAGCAGTGAGTGCTCTAATACACACCTCGCACAACTGTTCTGTGTGCCACTACGAGGCGGGTTGGCGACTACCTAAGACGTACACATGAATGTTCGGCTTGTTTAGCTCACACCTAGCTCAACTCTTGTAAGAAAACAAGGCACACACTTTAGATTTGAAAATCATTTAAGTGTATTAAAAATAGGCAGGTATTCCCGTAAAGAAAGTCTCTCTATACATACTAAGGGGAACTCACATTGTCATTCTCGGTCACACGTCATACTCTATGCCTAAAGTTCTCACACTCCTCGATTTTCCAAATCCAAGCTTCTTTTGATTGCCCCTTTCTCAATTTTCACTTTGTTTTTTAATTTTTATTTTATTTTATTTTATTTTTTTTTATTTTATTTTTTATTTTTTAGATAATATTTCCTACTCTACATGCATGGCCGACTCGAAAGAAGACTCGAAACTGACTCAATTCGGGTAGGTGGACTCAATTAAACAAAACGTGCACTAAACATAAACTACTCACAACACGACACACACAATATATATAAACACGACACGGACTACAAAAACAGACTCACAATACGACACAAACAACCTATATGTAACTGGTGAATGCAGACACGGACTTGGCTAATAAAGGCTGAGAAACCCCCCCACACTTGAACGCTTCGTTGTCCTCAACGAATGCATAGGTCAAGCGAAAAGACTCAGCATTCAAATGCAGGGGGTGGTAAGTCTACTCGGACGAATCCTCGTCGTCCTGGTCCTGGTCTCCGGAATAGGCATCCGAATGGTACTCGTAGGCACCAGGGTAGGTCTCTTGGCCACTAGGCCACTGATCTCTCGGGAATCCCACATGAGTGGCCAATGCCTCTAGCCACTGGTCCTGACGGTTCTGATGCAGACTCACCTTACGTAGTCCCTGACCGAGGTTACGCATGCTACTGCGATGATGCTCAAACTGCCTAGCACTCATGTCGGCAACATAGTCACGGGACCGACCCTGGGATGTGAGGGTCATAGTCCTGGTCAATCTCAACTCGGCCATCAAGTCCGCTAAGCTCACACTCGGCTGGCCAGGGTCAATGACAGGTGGAGGTACTGGCTGAGGTGGAACGGGAGTAGGAGCAGGAGGAATAGGATCTGGAGGAGTAGGAGCCGCTCGCGAGGAAGAGGCTCTTTTCTTAGCCTTTCCTCTAGGAGGTCTAGAACTAGCTCCGGCCTCCATCACCACTACATCCTTCAACGGGTCCGGGATTTTGTCAAACATTCTCGGAGCCTTGGGTTTGAGGTCTAGCTCTCCATAAGGCACGCTGGCCCCGCAATCCTTAGCTAGCTGCATGAGTAAGAAACTATGGCCCGCAGACTTCTTGTTTTTCTTTTCATACCTCTCGTGCAAATACAGGAAGATCCGCCTAGGAATGTCTATCCAATGCCCCCTCGATAGACACAGAGCCATGAGACACACCTCAAAATCAACGTAATTGGGAGCCGAAACTCCCAACACCCAAGACTCTAACAACTCAATGAGCCACCTTGGCTTAGGCAGCAAGTATCCGACTGGGATCTTCCAATGTCTGATATTGGTTTTAGACCTATCCCTGTCGGCTCCTGGCACTCCCGCAAAACAAAAAGCCGACACCTCATTAATGAGCGTCTGCTGGTCTTTCTGCAGATAAATCTTAAATTGACACGGCTCAGTCAACGGGGGCCACTTAAGTGCTGCGGCGATGCGCTCAGAAGACAAAACTAGCCAGTTCCGACGATAATAAATCACACGAGGGTCATTGAGCCTAGACGTCTCACCCTCATCGGTGTGTCTCGCATTCGCATAAACCTCACGAGTCAGTGCAGAACTGGCTTTCTTTTTCACTAACTCCATCCACCCCGCAAAGTTCTCGGTCTTCGCGACCTTTTGTAGGTCCTCAGGCACTCCCTCAAGTGGAAAGATTTTCTCGGCCTGGACACCTCTATTAATCCTAGGGTTCGATCGGTAAAAACCCTGGGCATTCGTCGAAATAAACCTATAATCGCAAAAGACCCCGCCACTATCAATTTCCAGCTTTTCGTCATCCGGCTTATGACCACGATCCTTTCTAAATGGGGGCAATTGGGATGGAACGGGTGTATGAAAAACCCTAAGGTCAGGGGATAACGGGATGACCAATTGGCCACCCGTGTCACCCCCATCAGACTCAGACCCACTCTCAGGCACGTTCACCCCACTTCCCCCAGGTAATGTATAATCGGGATCGTTATCACGACTCGTTCTCGCACGTTTGCTCATTTTAACCAAGTATAACAAAATAAAGCAATTAACGCGACAAAAGCAAGTGCACAGTGACAAGTTGTGTACAGATATGAAGCAGTTAAACACGTAAGCACGCAATCCTAGGACTCTAAGCAATCGCCCCCAAGCACGCTACTAAGCGCAACAAAAATTAAATTGGGATTTTACTCAATTGTGCCTAAGACTCGAGTAATGAAATTTCGAGAGAGATTAGGACGTACCTACGTGCCCGGAGCAAGTCTTACGGGCACGAATTTGCAGAATTTTGACAACCCGGGCTGTTTTCGGGTCGCCGAAATTTTTCTTCCGATTTTTTCAATCCATGTGTGCCTTTTGCTCCTTGCGGTGTCCCCGTCACAACCCTAAAGCAGCTTCTTCGAATTCGACCTCAATCGCGCCCAATTTCAGATTCTCACTCGAAACCCTAACCTGGCCTCCTTCTTCAATTCACCACCAATCAGTCCCAATCGGAGTTGTGGTCGCGGTGGTGATGGGGACTATGTGGTCGCGGTGGTGCTGGGGTCTCTGTGGTCGCGGTGGTGATGGTTTTCAGGGGGGAGGTGAGTTCGGACGATAGCCGCACCAATCACCACTGTTGTGGCGCAGACGCAGTTGTCTCGCTGTGGTGGCGGAGACGCGGTCGTGGAAGCAGTCGGAGGTGGTGGTGGCGACTGGAGAGATGGTGCTGTGGCGGCGGGTTGCGTGAGGGAGTGAGGCAGTGAGAGATGGCGAAGCTGGTTGTGCGGCCGGTGGTTCTGCGGTGGAGAGAGAGAGCAGCGGGAGATGGTGGCGGTGAATCTTTGAGGACGGCGGCGATGGTGGTCTGCGATGGTGGTGATTGCAGAGGGTGGTCGTGGTGGTGATTGGAGAGGATAGAAGACGAAGGGGAGGTCGACGGGGTGGGAAGATAGAGTTTTTTCTTTTTTTTTTTTTTAACCGCTTGTCTGCCCCCTCATAAGTGATCGCACGATTACTTGAAAGTAACCGTACGATTACTTGAAAGTAACCGTACGATTACTTGAAAGTCATCGTGCGATTACTTTTAAGTAATCGTGCGATTACTTGAAAGTAATCTTACGATTACTACCTCGTACGACCTAGTGGGTAGGTCATGCGACCTAGCTAAACATTCTGCTTCCACCAATTCACCCCAAAAAATTTCTAAGGCAAAAGTAAACGTCTAGGTAATCGTACGATTACTTTTGTGCAGGGGAAAAAAAAATTTATTAGCCAAATATAACCTTTACCTTGTATTTTGATCCCGACCTCCGATGAGTGTGATTTTTGCACCTTTGGATCCCTTTTTCGACGCAAGTCTTGCTCACATAGATCACGTCCCGTTTCCGGATCGTTTTCCCCGACTTTCCTCAATTATCGCCTAATTACGCGAAAAATACCCAAAATGTGCCAAATTCGTTGCTTTCTTCAAAATTTTGCAATCACCTTCATCAAGATGGGGAGTGCGGGATCTTTTCTCGTGTAGAAAAATTCCCAAAGTCCGGGGAACCTTTCATTCTTCAATTTCGCGCTTCGAAAGGCTCGTTTTGCATTTCCGGATGCTTTTGGACGCCTTTTAGCATCCTTTTTCGTCTTTGTTGCTCGTTTCTTTGCTTTGTCATGGATCTCCTCGACCTCGAGACTCCATTTACGTAAAAAAAGATTCCCAATGTCCGGGGAACCTTTTATCCTTCAATTTGATCATTCCAAAGACCCGTTTGGCAATCCCGGATGCTTTTTGGCTCCTTTTTCCTCTTCGCAACATCCTTTTTGGCATAACTTCTTCGTCCGGACTCCGATATACGCGATCCACCTATCCACAGAAAGCTCTCGACCACCCCCACACTTTGGCATTGTTCAAATCAGCTCACAGTCCTGTCTTCAAAAATTTACTTCGTAATCCGTGCCATTGTGCCAGCTTTCTCGATTTCTTTACGTCTTCTTTGCGTATATCAAGAAGAGGAGTCCGGGAACTTGATCTCCCCCAGGTGCGTGTGTTGAGTAAGTGCAGGAATGGCTTCAATCCTCTATTTCTTCATTCCGGGTCCCGATACGCGTTTTGGTCTGCTCTTTCTCGTTTTTCGTGCAATTCTTCACTCGCGTATCAAGAAGGGGGATCCGGAATAGGCCTTCCACCTAGAATTCCTGCACATACTCATTGAAAATATTAAATCCACTCTCTCGCACCTCTCAAATAGTTAGAACAAAATAAAATAACAAGACAGTATTGAAATCTACACTAAGCAATAAATAGGTTGGGTTGCCTCCCAACAAGCGCTTTGTAATTTAAGGTCGACGGCCCGACCAAGTTACCTCAGATGAGCTCAGATATCGGGAATTGGTTTGAGGCTCTCTATAACCCCAATGAAATTCCCGTCCACGTACGGTTTTGCTCGCTGTCCATTTACCTTGAACCTGTTCCCATTCTCAGCTTCTACCTCGAGAGATCCCCATGGGTAAACCTCTGTAATTGTAAATGGACCACTCCACCTTGACTTCAGCTTGCCCGGAAACAATTTCAGTCGGGCGTTGAATATCAATACCTTCTGGCCCACTCTGAAATCTCGTGGAATGATATGCTTGTCATGCCATTGCTTGGTCCTTTCTTTGTAGATCTTGGCACTCTGATATGCCATCAACCTGTGTTCTTCTAACTCAAGCAATGCCTGCTTCCTTTGCTCACCAGAGAGCTTAGCATCCAAATTTAATTTCTTTAATGCCCAAAACGCTTTGTGCTCAAGTTCCACCGGCAGATGGCACGATTTCCCGAAAACGAGCTGGTAGGGAGACATGCCCAAGGGAGTCTTGTATGCAGTCCGGTATGCCCATAAACTATCATCCAAGTGTAGAGCCCAGTCTTTGCGCCCTGGATTGACAGTTTTCTCTAAAATCCCCTTTATCTCACGGTTAGACACTTCAGCTTGTCCATTAGATTGTGGATGATAGGCCAATGAGATCTTGTGTGTCTTTACCCCATACTTGCTCAAGGTATTGGCAAAAACCTTGTTCACAAAGTGTGATCCCTCATCGCTAATAATGGCTCTAGGCGTTCCAAACCTTGTGAATATATTCTTGCGTAAGAATCTCTCAACTGTAGCACTATCATTCTTTGGACACGCCAGAGCCTCCACCCATTTGGTGACATAATCAACCGCCAACAGAATATACAGATTACCAAGCGACGATGGGAATGGCCCGATAAAATCAATTCCCCACACATCAAACGGTTCTACTTCTAACACAAAATTTTGAGGCATTTCATTTCGGTTAGAGATATTACCTGTTCTTTGGCACCGGTCACACTGCTGCACAAATAGATGGGCGTCTTTATGCAAAGTTGGCCAAAAGAAACCACTCTGAAGTACCTTAGCAACCGTGCGTGATTTGCCGAAATGTCCCCCGCAATTCAACTCGTGGCAGTGTCTGAGGATCTCTAACGTGTCCGGTTCTGCAACACACCTCCGCAATACATTGTCCGCCCCCAACTTGAACAGATAAGGATCATCCCAGAAATAATGTCGCGCGTCTGCAAAGAATTTCTTCCTCTGGTGGTAATTCAGGTCCTTGGGCACAATGTTGAGTGCCTTGAAATTTGCCAAGTCAGCAAACCAAGGCACAGCTGCAACCACAACCATAAGCTGCTCATCTGGAAAATCCTCTCGAATCGGCAAATCCTCCTGCTTATCGTTCTCCAGTCTTCACAAATGGTCTGCAACCACATTCTCTACCCCCTTTTTATCTTTGATCACCACATCGAACTCTTGCATCAATAACACCCACCGGATCAATCTTGGCTTGGCGTCCTTCTTGGTGAGAAGGTACTTGAGGGCTGAATGGTCCGTGAAGATCGTCACCTGAGAACCCACAAGATATGGACGAAACTTGTCCAACGCAAATATGATAGCCAACATCTCTTTCTCCGTGGTAGCATAATTAACCTGTGCATCATTAAGAGTACGACTGGCATAATAAATGACGTGAGCTACCTTATCTTTCCGCTGGCCCAGAACTGCTCCCACCGCATAGTCACTAGCATCACACATGAGCTCAAATGGTAGGGTCCAGTCTGGTGTGGTGATGATAGGCGCGCTAATCAGCTTTTCCTTGAGCAAATCAAAAGCTGACTTGCACTCCGCATTAAAATCAAAAACTGCATCCTTCTCAAGCAATCCACACAAAGGCTTCGTGATCTTTGAGAAGTCTTTATTGAAGCGCCGATAGAACCCTGCATGTCCCAAGAAACTCCTTACCCCTTTGACAGAGGTAGGGTAAGGAAGCTTCTCAATAACCTCAATCTTGGCTCTATCCACCTCTAATCCTTTGCTGGAGATCTTGTGGCCCAAAACAATACCCTCAGTAACCATGAAGTGACACTTCTCCCAGTTGAGCACTAGGTTGGTGTCAATACATCTATCCAGAACCCGGGCCAACTATTGCAGGCAGTCTTCGAATCCATCACCATAGAGCGAGAAGTCATCCATGAACACTTCAAAGTTCTGCTCCATCATATCAGAGAAGATCGACATCATACAGCTCTGAAACGTAGCAGGTGCGTTGCATAACCCAAAAGGCATGCGTCTAAAAGCGAAAGTCCCATAAGGACAAGTGAATGTCGTCTTCTCCTGGTCCGCTGGCTCAATTGCTATCTGGTTGTACCCGGAGTACCCATCCAAAAAGCAATAATGAGAATGATGTGCCAGCCTATCAAGCATCTGATCAACGAATGGAAGGGGAAAATGATCCTTCAAAGTGGCATCATTGAGCTTGCGGTAATCCATGCAAACTCTCCACCCAGTAACGGTACGAGTGGCAATTTGATCACCTTTTTCCCCTTCCACCACAGTTATACCTCCCTTCTTAGGGACACATTGCACCGGGCTAGTCCATGTGCTGTCGGAAATCGGATAAATGATGCCCGCCTCCAACCATTTAAGCACCTCTTTCTTCACTACCTCCTGCATGTGAGGATTGAGGCGGCGCTGAAACTGAACTACCGGCTTCTTATCTTCCATGAGCCGAATCTTGTGCTGGCGAACTGTGGGGCTGATCCCCTTGATATCTGCTATGGTCCATCCCATGGCTGCCTTTCTCTCCTGTAGTACCTTGAGAAGCTGCTCCTCCTGTTCCCTGTCCAAACATGCAGACACAATCACATGTAAAGACTCATTGGATCCCAAGTGCAGATATTTCAAATGAACAGGTAAAGGCTTTAATTCTAAAACAGGAGCAGTAATAAGAGAAGGAGTAAGAATCTTCCTGCTTCCCTCATTAAAGAGGGGTAGGGGCTGACGCCAATGAACATCTAATGCTTGCTCTTTCTCGCTGGAATCAAGTAGAACAAGCTCCTCATATAGCTGCTCCAATAAAGTATCATCCTCTTTGTCCGGCGTGTTTGTCTCCACCCCGAAGCACTGCTCACTTACCGCATATGCGGGAAACTTCATAGCCTCAAATACATTGAAGGCCACCTTCTCATCGTTGATCTGAATAGTCAGCTCTCCATTGGCCACATCAATGATAGTCCTCCCAGTAGCTAAGAATGGGCGGCCCAAAATAAGAGGAACATCATCGTCAGCCTCCATGTCTAAGATCACAAAATCCGCTGGGAAGATGAGTCCTTCAACTCTCACTAATACATCCTCTAAAACACCCCTGGGGCGTTTTATAGTGCGATCAGCCATCTGCAAGCACATTCTGGTAGGCTCAGGATCTCCCACACCAAGTTGCTCAAAAACCGATGTGGGCATCAAATTAATACTTGCACCAAGATCACATAATGCCCTCCCATGAAACGCATCTCCCAATGTAACAGAAATAATGAAACCGACCGGATCTTTCATCTTCTTTGGTAGCGCCTTTTGCACAACCGCGCTACACTCCTCATTCAGAGTCACGGTTTCAAAGTCATCCATGCGCCTCCTATTAGAAAGGAGGTCCTTGAGAAATTTGGCATATTTAGGCATTTGTGAAATGGCCTCCGCAAAAGGTATATTAATGTGCAGTTTCTTGAAGATATCCACAAACTTCTTGAAATGCTTGGCGTCCTCTTGACTCTTCAATCTCTGCGGGTATGGCACTCGCACACTGTATTCCTCCCTTGGCTTCTGTTTCTCATCCGACTTCCTCACCGTGTCCTTTGATTGGGGAATCACGGTAGGCACGGGAATCTCTTCATCCAAGGCTTTTTCAGTGGCCTTAGTCGCCTCAGCTCGCGCATGGGTAGGATATGGGTCCTGGGTAGTGGTCCCACTACGAGTAGTAATAGCCTTCAATTGCTCAGTTGGAGTAATAGTGTTGGACGGAAGTATACCTGGTGGAAGTCGAGGATTCTGATTAGCTATTTGGCCAATTTGTGTTTCATGATTCTTTAACAAGGCTTCCATTGCGACAATTTTACTCTCAATCTTGTCGTTGCTAGCTAACAGTTTCCTCAACATCGCATTTGTATCCTGTTCTTCTGAGATTGGAGGTGGAGCCTGTTGTTGTGGAACCTGTCTCTGAGCTTGGTAAGGAACATTTGGCCTATGACCTGGCGCATATAAACCACTATTCGGATTGGCATAGCTGAAGTTGGGGTGATTGCGATTGTTGGGATGATAAGTGTTTGGCCATTGCTGCTGTCTTTGTAGACCCATGTAATTCACGTCTTCAATGCCATCCCCATATCCCTGATTTGCATCTGCTACCATCTCTCCCACTGACTTCACCTGTGCCGATGGATTCAAATGACTGAAAGCCGACGTCATCACTGCCATCTGATGTTCAAATTTCTGTTCCACCATAGACTCTATCTGACTAACCAATGCCCCATCTGATTTCGCGCTTCTACGAGTTTCAGACCTCGTGGATTCACGTTTTGCTACATTATCTAGCAAATCACGACATCTCTGTAGTCCCATCCCCATAAAATTGCCTTGAGCCATCATGTCCAGTTCACTAGCGGTCTCCCTGTCCAAAGCATTATAAAAGTAGTGAATAAGTTTGTACCATGGCTCTCCGTGAGCAGGGCATCTGCGAAGGAGCTGATTGAACTTTCTCCACGTGTCACCCAGAGAATCATCTTCCTGCTGTTTAAATTTGGTTATGTCAGCCATCCGTTGAGCAACCTTGGATGGTGGAAGATACTTCCTGAGAAACTCTCTGCTACAATCTGCCCATGTAACTATGCTGCCTGCTGGAAGTTCCATAAGCCATGTCTTTGCTGTAGGGTTTTGATTCATGGATCGCGCAAACGGAAGCATAATCAAACAAATAACCATGCAAAACCCTCCAAGGATCACAAGTCTATATGCATAACGATAGTGAAGGTAAGAAATCATAAACACACCTTTGGGTTCTCCTTGATGACTTCAAACGCGAATAGTGTCACGTTCTCTATAGTTGATCCACGCCTAGAGTTGCTCCTAGATCTCCCAAACTCCTTGGTGCTATCCCGGAATAAGAGGAGGGTGAAGGAATCACGCAAAACGAGACAAAAAGAGGGGCTCGGCCCTCTTTTGGCCGACGGGTTGAGGGGGCGGCGGCAAGGGGCGGCGTCGGCTCCTTGTTGCTTGCTCTCTCTCTCCTTTGTTCTCTCCCACTCTTATTATGATCTCTAAAGAGCATAAGTTATGAGGAAGGAAAGAAGGAGGGTCCTTTATATAGTCCAACAACTCCTTGTTAACTACCTAAAGGACTTATTCTAGTCCTACTAGAATTCAATTTAGTCCCTTCCTTGCAAATTAGTCCCTACTAAGTTTGCAAGGGTTTGCAAAGTGATCCTTCTAATTAATTAATCCAATTAATTAATTCCAAATCTAGTACAACTCTATATAGCGTGTGACCCCATAGGTTCTATCTAGTTGGTAGCAACTATTTGCTAATATGGAGCGGTTTCTAGCAAAACATCCATTCTAGCCAACTAATAGAATAGTCATCTAGACAACCTTGTACAAGTAATTGTCTCATCCTTTTGCCCCCATATACGGATTGGACACGAGACATACAAGTCACACTCGTATATCCAATCCATAGTTTCTCGATCCATGGAATAGCCTTATTCGTGCAAATAACATCAATATCCCATATTGATTTATTTGAGTCTGGCCAGACATTCTATAAGCACTATCCTTCGAGTGGCCTAGGATATTTGCTCCCGTTATGTGGGAGGGGCAAATCCTCTCTACGTCCACTACGATTTCTAAGCTTGCTTCTCATTGTATCCAGTACACGCCTTTATAACTACCCAGTCACGGTGTAGCGTTTAACGCTACCAAGATCACAATGATCCACAACTAGAATATCTAGTGACTTCAAGTCTAAGGATGACAATACCATTGCACCCGAGAAGCACTTGTGACTCAACATAACATGTATGTAGCCTTCTCGGTGATGGGTCAATCCAGTGCAACATTCCGTAATGCACACCTATGTGTTGGATCGTGATATCTCCATATCAATCCAACCCCATACTAGTCTATAGATGATTGTCCCATTTAATCATTATACTTGACTAGGGATATTTAAGATAAACAACACGATTGTAAATCTAAGGACTTCATTATATTAAATATCCAATAAATAATAAATGAATTTTCTAGCCATATACAAATTCATACTAAACTAGATTGCCTCTAGGGCATCTATTCCAACAGTCTCCCACTTGCACTAGAGCCAATCTGGCGCATCTCGTATGCCCATACTCCTAGTGTGCCCTTCATGCTTCCACTGCGTGAGAGGCTTTGTAAGCGGGTCTGACAGATTATCATCTGTAGGAATCTTGCATATCCGAACGTCTCCTCTATCGATAATATCTCGAATCAGATGAAACTTCCTGAGCACATGCTTGGACTTCTGGTGCGATCTTGGTTCCTTTGATTGCGCGATCGCCCCAGTGTTGTCACAAAACAACTCCACTGGATCCGCAATGCTAGGGACCACACCAAGTTCAGAAACAAACTTTCTGATCCAAACAGCCTCCTTTGCTGCGCCATTTTCAGCAATGTACTCAGCCTCTGTTGTAGAATCAGCTACCGTCTCTTGCTTGGAACTCTTCCAGCTCACCGCTGCTCCATTCAGGCAAAACAAATATCCCGACTGTGATCTAAAGTCATCTCTATCGGTTTGGAAGCTTGCATCAGTGTAACCCCTTACACGCAACTCTTCCTCACCGCCAAACATCAAGAAAGCATCCTTAGTTCTTCTCAAGTACTTTAGGGTGTTCTTGACAGCAATCCAATGACTCTCACCCGGATTGGATTGGTATCTGCTTGTCATACTCAAGGCATATGACACATCTGGTCTAGTACATAACATGGCGTACATGATAGATCCTATGGCCGAGGCATAGGGAATTCTACTCATGCGTTCCTTCTCAATCTCATTGGAAGGACAACCACTCTTCGAAAGAGTGATTCCATGTGACATGGGCAAGAATCCCTTCTTGGAATCTTGCATGTTGAACCGTTTCAACACCTTGTCAATATATGTACTTTGACTTAGGCCTAGCAACCTCTTAGATCTATCTCTATAGATCTTTATACCGAGTATATAGGCTGCTTCCCCTAAGTCCTTCATTGAGAAACACTTTCCTAGCCAATCTTTAACAGATTGCAGCATGGGAATGTCGTTTCCAATGAGTAGTATGTCATCCACATACAAGACCAGAAAAGCTACAGAGCTCCCACTAACCTTCTTGTAGACACAAGACTCATCTTCGTTTCTGATGAAGCCAAACTCTTTGACCACTTCATCAAAACGTCGATTCCAACTCCTAGAAGCTTGCTTCAATCCATAAATGGATCGTTGCAGTTTACAGACTTTGTTGGCTTGCTTTGGATCCTCAAAACCCTCCGGCTGTATCATATACACGTCCTCGAGGAGATTACCATAAAGGAATGCTGTTTTGACATCCATCTGCCAAATCTCATAGTCGTAGTATGCTGCAATCGCAAGTAGGATTCGGATGGATTTGGTCATAGCGACTGGTGAAAAGGTTTCATCATAGTCAATACCATGAATCTGTCTGAATCCTTTAGCACCAATCGGCCCTTATAGGTAATCACATTACCATCCATGTCGATCTTCTTCTTGAAGACCCACTTGCACCCTATGGGCCGCGCCCCATCAGGTGGTTCCACCAAAGTCCATACTTTGTTGGTATACATGGATTCCATCTCGGATCTCATGGCTTCAAGCCACTTCTGCGAGTCTGGGCCACTCATGGCCTCCTCATAGGTAGTAGGCTCATCATCTATGAGCATCGTGTCACCGGAATCAGTCACGAGAAGTCCGTACCTCTCGGGTTCCTGGCGCACTCTACTAGATCTACGAAGCTCTTGTGTTACCTGAACAGGTGGATCCACAACTGCTTGTGATTCCTGTTCATGTTCCATAATCGGTTCAGTGATTTGTGGTTCTTGAATTTCTTCAAGTTCTACATTCCTCCCACTTGCTTCTTTAGAGACAAACTCTCTTTCTAGAAACACGCCGGTCCGAGCAACAAACACTTTGTTCTCGGTTGGATTGTAGAAGTAGTATCCCTTAGTTTCCTTAGGGTACCCCACAAATTTACACTTATCCGATTTAGGCCCTAGCTTGTCAAATTGTAACCGTTTTACATAGACATCGCAGCCCCAAATCCTCATGAACGACAGTGTGGGACGCCTCCCACTCCACATCTCATGTGGTGTCTTCATGACTGATTTAGATGGAACACGGTTAATGGTGAAAGCTGCACTTAATAGAGCGTAGCCCCAAAATGATAATGGAAGATCGGTTTGACACATCATAGATCGAACCATATCCAATAGGGTTCGATTCCTCCTCTCGGACACGCCATTCCATTGTGGCGTTCCGGGTGGAGTGAGTTGGGACACGATCCCACACTCTCTAAGATAGTCGTCAAACTCTTGACTCAAGTATTCTCCTCCACGATCCGATCGTAGAGCCTTAATACTTTTGCCAAGTTGCTTCTCTACTTCATTCTTGAATTCTTTGAACACTTCAAAGGATTCGGATTTTGCCCTCATAAGGTACACAAATCCATATCTACTGTAATCATCAGTAAATGTAATGAAGTAGACATAACCACCCCTGGCAGGCGTGGCAAATGGCCCACACACATCGGTATGTATGAGCGCCAATTGCTCACTAGTCCTCTCACCTTTCTTATTGAAAGGGGACTTTGTCATTTTTCCCAATAAACAAGCCTCACATGTCTCATATGATTCAAAATCAAATGAGTCTAGTAATCCATCCTTATGGAGTCTAGATACACGTTTCTCATTTATGTTGCCTAAACGACAATGCCATAAATAAGCAGGATTTAAATCATTTATTTTAATCCGCTTGGTATTAATGTTGTAGACATGATTGCTTAGATCAAGGACATAAAGTCCATTAAATAATTGCGCACTAAAATAGTGAATATTATTCAAATAAAATGAACAACAATTGTTCTTTATTGAAATAATAAAACCTTCCTTGTCCAAACAAGAAATAGAAATAATGTTTCTGCTCATAGCAGGCACAAAATAGCAATTATTTAATTCTAAAATTAATCCTGAAGGCAGAGATAGCTCGCACACGCCTATGGCCAACGCAGCAACCTTTGCTCCATTCCCAACGCGCAGGTCTACCTCCCCTTTAGCCAATCTTTTACTTCTCTTTAGATCCTGCATATTTCGACAAATTCGAGATCCACATCCAGTGTCTAATACCCATGATGTAGAGACAGTTAAATTGACATCTACAACAAAAATACCTGGTGGTGGTGGAATCACTATTCCAAGCCTCTTGTCCTCCAGATATTTTGGGCAGTTCCTCCTCCAGTGTCCAGGTTGACTGCAGTAGTGACACTCACCCTTAGTCACGACCTTGGCAATGCCACCAACAGGCTTAAGGGCTTGTTCCTTGGACTTGGCAACTGACTTGCCTTTGCCCTTGGAGGAAGAGGCAAACTTTTTGCCCTTTCCTTTATGCACCATCATAATGGCCTTGCCCTTACCCTTGTCGATGCTCTGTTCAGCCGTCCTCAACATGTTGAGCAAATCTGGCAGTGGTTTAACGATCTCGTTCATGTTATAGTTCATAATGAACTGTCCATAACTCTCGGGCAACGATTGCAACACGAGATCGGTTGCCAACTCTTGGCCGACCGGGAACCCAAGCCGGGCGAGATTCTCCAAGTACCCGATCATTCGGAGTACATGGGGTCCCACCGGGTTCCCTTCTGCCAGATGACATTTGAACAGTGCCTTTGAGACCTCATACCTCTCTACCCTCGCCTGCTCTTGGAAGAGCTGCTTTAGATGTTCGATCATATCGAAAGCATTCATGTTCTCATGTTGCTTCCGAAGCTCAGAGGTCATGGTGCAAAGCATTAGGCAGGCCGCATCATTAGCGTCATCAACACGCTTTTGATACGCCTTTAGGGCAACAGGTGTCTGATTCTCTGGACCTTCTGGAACATGCTCCTCTATTGCGTACAGTTTCTTCTCTTGCTTGAGAACAATTCTCAAGTTTCTGTACCAATCAAGAAAGTTGGTTCCAGAGAGCTTGTCCTTCTCAAGGACAGATCGTAGGGAATGTTGTGAACTCGATGAGTTGTTTGCCATTTGGAATTCTACAAAAGGAAAATACGCAAGTTTTAGTATTTGTGAATTTTGACTATATTTAATAATGGCTAGTTTATTAAATATAGCTCCCACTATATTTAATAATTGCATCCCATATGCAACTCTTGGTTCAATCGGGCAAATAACTCTTTATTTATCCATCTATATGGATAATCCCAATTGATTGCCTCTAGGTTTTTTTAATCAAATTAATAGCCTAGTTGTGTTCAACCTCTTATCTAAACAATTGCACATTGTTACGTGCCATCGCATTCCATCATTATGAACCAAGTCGCCATGCTTTGGCACGCACGAACTTGATAAATAATGATGATAATGAGTGTTTAAATAACGAGAAGGCAAGAACACAATATTGAATTTTTGAGGGATTTTTCAATTCAATTTTTAATCGTTTTTGTTGATCAATATCAACTAATCTATCTATTTGAGTTTGGGCACAACTCCAAATAATAGATCCGGGTTGTCTAATTATCTTATTATCCTAATTGCATGCATCATCCATACACCAACCACACAAATAATAAGACAATAAGTAAACAACAACAAAACAGAAATTAAACGTGATGTGGATATGGCCTTTTCTAGACTAAGATAATTCCAAGCCAATGGAATTATCTATGAACCCTAAGCAAACACATCTTTATGCGTCTTGATCTTTTGGTCCAACCTTCATAGTCATGTGGTTTGCTCCATGCTCCATCTTTTGTGGCTCCTTTTGGCTTTGGGCTTCTTTTCTCCAATCTTGGCTAACAATCTACTTTATCTAGCACTAGCTAATATTTATACTAAATAAAATAAATCTCACAAGTTGAGAAAAAAATGGCACGCAGGCCATAAAACCCTAATTAATTATTACAATTAATTAATCAGCTCGCAGGCCGTAAAACCAAACCACAAAATTAAACATCCACATCAAACCACATCCTAAGGCCATATCCAATCACCATGCGATTTGCACATAAACAGTTAAAATCCAATTTTAACGCGCTTGGTCAATTTTAATTGATTTTAGGATTTCTAGGGTTAAAACGGTCCATGGGCCCAACAATCCAATTGCCCGGGCCCAACAAAGTGAACCATAAGGTCCTAGGGCCGGCCCGGCCCAAAACCCGCAAGCTAGGCCCGCGGGTTAGGGCCGTCCGGCCCCTTAGGGCGGCCAAGCTTGGGCGGCAAGCAAGGGGGCGGTCCCCTAGGGGGCCGAACCTCCTCATGGAGGTTGTTTCCAAAACAACCTCCTTGCTTGGAGCCCAAGTTTGGTTGTTTCCTTGTTTTGGGAGAACTTCTTCTTCCCCAAGGATGCCCAAACCCTAGATCTAAGATCCTAAAATTTCTCAAACTCACCAATTCATGCATCCAATGCAAAATTGGGTCTTGTTATGATCTAATTATTGACAAATTGCATCCCATGCTTGATTTGTCTTGTTTTACGCGATAAACAACAAATTAAGGTGTAAAACAACAAGAATGTAACACATAAACTACGTTTATGCTCTATGACCTGTGGCTCTGATACCACTGTAGGGTTTTGATTCATGGATAGCACAAACGGAAGCATAATCAAACAAATAACCATGCAAAACCCTCCAAGGATCACAAGTCTAGATGCATAACGATAGTGAAGGTAAGAAATCATAAACACACCTTTGGGTTCTCCTTGATGACTTCAAACGCGAATAGTGTCACGTTCTCTATAGTTGATCCACGCCTAGAGTTGCTCCTAGATCTCCCAAACTCCTTGGTGCTAGCCCGGAATAAGAGGAGGGTGAAGGAATCACGCAAAACGAGACAAAAAGAGGGGCTCGGCCCTCTTTTGGCCGACGGGTTGAGGGGGCGGCGGCAAGGGGCGGCGTCGGCTCCTTGTTGCTTGCTCTCTCTCTCCTTTGTTCTCTCCCACTCTTATTATGATTTCTAAAGAGCATAAGTTATGAGGAAGGAAGGAAGGAGGGTCCTTTATATAGTCCAACAACTCCTTGTTAACTACCTAAAGGACTTATTCTAGTCCTACTAGAATTCAATTTAATCCCTTCCTTGCAAATTAGTCCCTACTAAGTTTGCAAGGGTTTGCAAAGTGATCCTTCTCATTAATTAATCCAATTAATTAATTCCAAATCTAGTACAACTCTATATAGCGTGTGACCCCATAGGTTCTATCTAGTTGGTAGCAACTATTTGCTAATATGGAGCGGTTTCTAGCAAAACATCCATTCTAGCCAACTAATAGAATAGTCATCTAGACAACCTTGTACAAGTAATTGTCTCATCCTTTTGCCCCCATATTCGGATTGGACACGAGACATACAAGTCACACTCGTATATCCAATCCATAGTTTCTCGATCCATGGAATAGCCTTATTCGTGCAAATAACATCAATATCCCATATTGATTTATTTGAGTCTGGCCAGACATTCTATAAGCACTATCCTTCGAGTGGCTAGGATATTTGCTCCCGTTATGTGGGAGGGGCAAATCCTCTCTACGTCCACTACGATTTCTAAGCTTGCTTCTCATTGTATCCAGTACACGCCTTTATAACTACCCAGTCACGGTGTAGCGTTTAACGCTACCAAGATCACAATGATCCACAACTAGAATATCTAGTGACTTCAAGTTTAAGGATGACAATACCATTGCACCCGAGAAGCACTTGTGACTCAACATAACATGTATGTAGCCTTCTCGGTGATGGGTCAATCCAGTGCAACATTCCGTAATGCACACCTATGTGCTGGATCGTGATATCTCCATATCAATCCAACCCCATACTAGTCTATAGATGATTGTCCCATTTAATCATTATACTTGACTAGGGATATTTAAGACAAACAACACGATTTTAAATCTAAGGACTTCATTATATTAAATATCCAATAAATAATAAATGAATTTTCTAGCCATATACAAATTCATACTAAACTAGATTGCCTCTAGGGCATCTATTCCAACATTTGCCTTTCCCGATAAAGAGAAGGGGAAAAGCATGAGCTTTATCGTCTCGATTGGAACTCTCTGGTCATACATGGTAGAAGTAATCTGCTCGAAATTGAGCAAGTGTTGATGTGGATCATCGCTCGGGGCTCCCGTGAATAAGCACTCATCCCTAACCATATTGATCAACGGTTGCCGAATCTCGAAATGCGCGGCATTAATCTGCGGCCTGACAATGGTGGGCTGATATCCCTCCGGTGTAGTCCTGAAGTAGTCCACCAAAGGACGTTCATCATCCTCAGCATTGTTGACTTGCTCTACCACATTCCGGCCGTTGTTGTTCCGATTATTACCCCCATTGTTCCCATTGCCACCGTTGTTTCCACCATTAACTCCTCCATTGTTCCCATTAACTATTTCTGCACCAGGGAGTTGTTGTGGATTCTGGGGATTCATGCGATCAATCATGGCTTGCATCTCAGCCATTTGAGCCCTAAGCTGCTCAGTTTCCCTTGCTCGATTTGCTGCATCTTCCACAGCTGCAGCTCTAGCCGCTTCCGCATCTTCGAGGCCTTTGCGGAACCTCTCAAACTCAGCTCTCGTTTGCTCGTCCATCTGAACTGAATTTGCTTTCCTCTTGTCTCTATTCTGTGCTCGCAATAAGGATTCCGGGTCTTCAAGTATTGGATGCAAAGGCTCGTCTCTAGAACGTGACATGCACCAAATGAATCAGACCTGAAAACACGAAGCACACACACAAAACAGGTGAGTAACAAATATAAACTGAAAAGTAAATCCCTAAAGAGAAAAATAATAGCTAATTTATCTGAAGTCCCCGGCAACGGCGCCAAAAACTTGACACGCTCCAACTGCAAGTGCACAATTGTCGGTGTAGTAATAATCGGAAAAGTCCGGTTTGTCGAACCCAAGGGACTTCGTGTAAATTAACTACTAAATTTATTCTTTATGTGGGCAAAGCGCAGTTGTTTTGTTCTATTTCTACTAATAATTAAAAATAACAATTGTCTCAAATAATCCCAAGAATTATTTCAAGATTAGTAAGCACGAGTGGATTTTGATGTTTATCAAGATTGATCAAATTCAGGATATCTCTACGGATCACTAGGTATTTCACACTACGTTGGATTTATGTTTTACTAACACGATGAGTTCTTATTCTAGTTAAACGAGCAATTTTATATTGAAGATGTTTCAACCAATAACTATGCTTAAACTATCGTAACTGATTCCTCTAGCTTACTCAAGTTCAAACACGCATTACGATGATAATTCTACTCTTGTTCTTAGCTAACTAGCAAGATTCCTCAACCCTAGATACGGCTAGTGTGTATTTCATTTTTCCGGGCAACAAACGTAGATTCCTCTATCGTTCATAACCTAGCACAATCCTATTAATACGTCTACCAATAGAAAAGATAAATCAAATGCGTAAAATACACATAACTAGAGAAGAAATCATCAATTAAGCTCAAAAGCATGCAAGCAAATCCATAAATCACAAGTGTAGTGATCAAACCCTAGTCTCCTACGAGATATCCCAAAATAAGGGTTTAGCTACTCATAATCATGTTCAAAATACAAAGTTTCATGATTCAATATGAAAAACTAGAGAAGAAACGAAGATTAGAAGCCAAACGGATGATCCAAGCTCTCCAACCTAGCTCCAAGCTCTCCAATCACGTCTCCCAATGTGTTTTCTGATGCTAAACACATTCCCCAATGTTTCCTAAGTCTTTCGTGGCTCAAACATCTGAAAACTATGCCAAAATAGCGAAAATAGCCCAAAAATCTGATCCTGGCCGCAGAAGTAATCGTACGATTACTTTCAAGTAAACGTACGATTACTTGCATTGAAGGTAATCGTACGATTACCTTAAGGTAAACGTACGATTACTTCTGGACTTCCACCATTCAAACTTCATCTTCTTGCTCTTTTTCCTTTCGTCTTCACTTCCCGAGCATCCCTTTGAGCCTCCAACTTTTCCGAAGTTCACTTTTGCTCCAATGTCACGTCCCAAGCTCCCGGTTCCTGAAAACCACAACACGAGAAACATACCGGAAGATCAAACGTGATAAAATATAGTCAAAATTAATGCAAAAAGTGCCCGGACTCATCATTAACGTGCAAAGACTCAACATGCTCAAATTTAGCAAGAAATGATCCAAAATCCATCAAAACGCATCGGAATACACGCAAAACGGTAAGGAAACATATAAGAATATAACTCCAAATATGGAGTTATCAGCACCGCAGAGAACTGGGTTGAGAGAGAATGACGATTTGGGGAAAGCAGAGAGCGATTTGGGGATTTCGCCGGAGAGAGTGAGAGAGCGAGAGAGGGAGGCCGAGAAGGAGAAGCGCTCAATTGAGAGGATGAGAGAGGTTGGGGAAGTTAAAATGATAGGGTTAATGATCAACGACTGAGATTAAATCAGAACCAACGGCTGTGATGCAATCTGAATACTCACCGTTCTTTTATTTTTTTATTAATAATTATTTATATATACGCCGTTTTTTAGTCAACCGCCGTTTATGAGGTATCTATTACGACAGTTGGGTCAAGCGTCGTTTTTTCTATTTCTAATACGACGGTTTCTTTTGATCCGTCGTTTTTGACATAGCTAATACGACGGTTTGGTCTAAACCGTCGTTTTTGATGTATCTAATTGGCAGTTTATATCTGAACGTCGTTTATGTTAACATTAACGACAGCTTTTTATAAACCGTCGTATTAGGTTACTTTAAAAGGCGGTTTTTTAACTAGTATTATAAAAACCGCCAGGAAATGACAAATTTCTAGTAGTGACACCTCATAGTTCATTACATATCATGCATGACATTGCGTTTTCATTTAATAGACATGCATACTCGAGCTGTGACTGTCCCTTTAATATTTGCGTAGATATTACCATCTTATTTGTATTGTGCAACATTTGGTTTAAGCTTCAAGAACGAAGCTCTCTCTAAGGAGGGAATGATGAAATACTCCGTTTTGTGAATACATATATTATGATATCTTTACATAATTATTCGGGCTAATTGCCTAGGCATGAGAAATTTATGAGATTATTGGGGCTAATTATCAAGCAATATTAATTAGTTAGGGGTGGATTAGTTATTTCTTGAGTTGTTGGGGGAGTTATTACACGATTATAATAGTTGAGGGTCACTTGGGTCTTTAACTTTAACTCTTGGGATTGTGAGATAAATATGTATTCTATTTTATTTCCCGATTACTTTAAATTAAACTCCTATCTATCAGCTTTTTAAAATTCCCCTAAATTGTTGTACCCTATTGGTACACCCGTAACCCTAGTATATAAATCAAATCATTCATACATGATTTCTTTCTTAAAAGAGAAACCCTCAGAAGTGCATCAATCTCTCTCTCTTCGTCACACGGTCGCAACGCTCACCTGTCTCTCTCCATCTCCCTCTCGGCCCGACCGCCGCAGCCGAAGCCACATCAACCCCTTCACTCTCTCTTTCTTTGTTCGCGAAATATCTTTCTCTTCATTTCTCTTTTCTTCTTTGATTTCTTGGTCTTCGATCCTGAAGATCGATCTTGATACCATCAAATCATTGCATCACGTGGATTGATACAGTTCATCATTTCGTGATCGTTCGTTACGTTCTTCTTCGCACTATCTATATTCACATCGGTAAGTACAAAAACTCTACGTTCCACTCTCGATTCTATAATCTTTATTTTCGGGGTTATATCACATTCATATCATCGATATCATCCGTAAGCTCATGATTTGATAATATTAATTCGTACTCTTTGATATCTTGTAACACTAATTTGTATGGGAATAAAATCAATTCGAGACAATAGGATAATTAACAAATATCATACTTGCGCGGTCGGGCGCTGTCGATTAACCATTGTTTTTTGGCTATATGTACCAGAAACCGAACCGGCTTCGGCGAGTTGCCATTTTAAACCGACTCTGAACCAAATTAGTCTTTAGACCGACCAAAATCAAGTAATTCAGCCCGGCCCAGATTAGCCGGTTGGTCCGGTACGTCTGTTTTTTTGTACAGCCCTACTTGCAACCCAAGTTGAGTCCACGTTTCCCTAGAACAGTAAAAAAGAAAAAAAAAAGTTCGCCGAGGAATCTGTAGCGCAGAAAAGAAAAAAAACCGAAGAGCGACGATCGTTAGGGTTCCAGAGAGCGATGCCGCGTAGAGCACGGAAGTCATCATCGGTATCATCCTCTTCACGACCATCATCATCAGCGGAGCAGAAGACACCGTCACCATCGACGGAGGAGACTCAACGGACGGAGGATGAGGTAAGTTCTGGTGGTGGTTTATACTTAACAGCATCACATGGTGGAGAAGGGGCATTTGAATTTGCATAGTACATTCTACATATCGGTGTAGGACAGCGACCATGGTCATTAAATATTTGCCATCGACTTGTCCCAAATCTCCGTTAGTCAGGAGACTTATCCGGCGACTAAGTTACCCTTATTACAAATCCAGGAACGACCTATTATAGTGTTCCCCAGTGTTTCCCCGAACCCAAACTACGTAATCAAGAGGAATGTATTGTGTAAAGTGGAAAACTAGGTTGTACTTCCTTGGTGGATGAGTCCCTAACCCTGATTATGAATCTGAACTTGTTGATTCTCCCTATGTGTTTTATGTCGATATTTCAGGTATGGCAGAGAACCGCAAACTCTGGGAATATGATCATGAATACATATAGTATAAAAAAAAGGGTTTGTTTGATTTGCTGCCAATATGAACTAGGACAAGCCATTGCCCAATACATTTGTAGTATATGAGAAGAAAGAAGAAGAGAATTGTTTACAGGTCCCCGGCTTCATGGAGGACAAGGGCCGTGCTTAAGATTTCTCTAAAGGTCTCAATAGCGATTGCTCAGAACAGTGAAATCTAGTAATGTTGCCAAATGTGTTTTTTTTTTAAAACAATATTTTTCAGCACATACCAAATAGTTTTTCGATTATGTTTTTAAACGTATATTTCAACATTTTTTCCCACTGTTTTTCTTCTTTTAAAACGGATACCAAACATGCTCTTAGAGAGTTGAAGAAAATGATGCGGGTGGTATTATATAAGCAAGGGTAGTTTAGTCTTTTTAGCTAGGCGTAATGAAAATTACCCTTTTGTGCACATATGCGAAAACACAAAGAAGCTTTTCGTAAATATTTGGAATAAGGGGTTTTCGCACAAACCCCTAACCACTCGGGGTAAAATGCAATTAACTACATTTTATATTTAAGTTTGATATTACCCACCTCTTTGACAAGAGTCTCTAAAAATCACTCACTCTGCAATTCTTTTGTTCTACCCACTTCACTTTGCATCTTCATTTTTTTTACCTTTAATAAAGACACATCTTCTCTGTTCTAGTACTGCGGAAGGCTCAAACTTTTCAGTTTGCTTTGTTTTTACCAGTAATATCGAAATTCAAGGTTTTCATCCATATTCTTTGTAACAAGTTTTCGCAGATCATACATTTTTTTGTTACTGGTGCTAAAATGGTTCGGTCAAGGAGAACATATTACTTCAAATGGGGATGTTTCCTGTTCTTAATTGAGATTTGATCCATCGCAGTGTTATTGTTTTGCTTTGCAGGATCCAAGAGCAGTTTTCTGGAATCAGGTGAACTTTTGCAATGCGTACTCATATTATGATGCAGTTCAGTACAGCAATTCTACGGGGCCAAGCTTTGTGAATCAATGGGGGCCAAGCTTTGCGAATCTAGAAGAAGTATGTATACCCACAAGCACTAAATTCAATTCTGAACTCTATCCCACCTATGAATATGGATAGTTTGTCTTTCTTATTTCTAGGATAGTCCTCTTACTGACAGCAGCGATGCTAATGAAAGCCCTGCTGAGGACACCGATGATGAAGTTCCGCCTTTAGTTCAGACGCCTGCCATGAATGTTGAGGATGAAATGGCTCCCCCTTTAGTTCAGCAGCCTGCCATGGATGATTCGGAAGTGCCTCTATCGCATGGAGATGAGGTAGGTTATGCTTGCTTTCTGTATGAGTTGACTTACCTATGTGTATGCTACCGAGGCTTGATTAGTTTTGTTTTGGCTCTACGTTAAGTTGCATTATTACCAGAAGTGTCATTACAAAATCTCAAAGTCTGTGTAACATTATATAAGTAAAACATGGTAAGAAAAACAGCTTCTTTGGAAAATCCAAAATTTTGAGAGAAAAGTAAAAACAGATCTGATTGCCCTTATCTTGGACAAGTTTTCAGTAGTTTGCCCTCAAAGTCTCAAATCATAGTCAATCTCTTAATTTGGGTCTAAAGTTGAATTGTAATCAACATCAAACGATTTACTAGCCTATAACCCCCTAACTGTTTGATCATGTCTATTGTATCCTAGCAGCGTCAAGCAGGAAAATTTTGAACCTAGTTTCCTGATACCCCTATACTGGCTAACTTTGTTATTTTGTCCGATCTGCTATTTCCGTCCTCGGGTCAAATCTAACTAGAGTAGGAAGTTTGGAATCATCCCTTGCAACTTCTCGAACAATAGCTACTCTGCTCGAAGGTGCTAGATCTTGATTTTCCAGACGGAAGATTAGACTCGTATTGGAAATCACCACCCTAGAGAAAACTTGCTACTTTATAACAACCTCTTGACATGCTATTCTCACAGCGGTAACTCAGCCAAAAAGATGAGCCGACTTTGCTTTGTCTCCATCCTCCATCCAAATTACTCCTTAGAATCCATTAATACAGATGCTCAATAAGAGGTTTTGGAAATTTGCATTCCATGTTAAACCGTACTGTATCATAGAGTAGTTGTTATTGGGGCTTTCAGGTGGAAGATTTTCATTATATCGATTGTTCTGTCGGGTTGAAGCAGGGCTGGGAAGTCGGCATGCTTGAAAGAATTGACTTTTTGCTGATTTGGCTATAGTTGGAGAATCCACAATAAGCTAGTTAAAAAGAACTTGTTGCTATTTTAGACTCAATTGGAGCACGTGTTTGAAAAAGTAAGTGCACTTGTTGATTCACTACTTTTGACAACCCGATTTTTCGCTCGCCACGTTTCCAAATTCTTTTCCACCTGTTTTAATGGGTTAAATGATGGCTAATCTTGGGTATTAATCATGATTATGCCATCTTGGAAAGCTCATTTCGGTATAAAAGCATATTGGGCTGGTAATTTAAGAACATGGGAAATCACTTTCAACCTATTTACAAGCAATTTTTAAATAATTTGTAAGACAGTTTCTTCTCATTGATTGTACAACTTCTTGCAGTATACTATGCCAAAAATCTGCTGCAATGCATTTTCCTTAAATTTGCTTGGGTACACGTATAACAGATATCCTATGTTCAAACACTGCAAATGTTGTAGAAACATTGGCGATAACAGAGGCATGTAGTCACCCGAATTCAACCCTAATCTCTTACTGTAAGTATTTTGTCTTGTGTGAAGGTGCTAAGAAACATTAATTGGCGATAAGAGGTATGTACTCGTACAAATTTAACCCTAATCTTTTACTATATGTACATATTGTTCAGTAAATTTATACATGTTAGAAGTCATGAATCTAGAACATGTAAGTTGTTTCAGGGAAAAAACGAATTAGAGATAGGAGAAGAACCACGAAGGAGGTGATGTACATTGCGACGGATATCTCGGAGACTTATTTGTGTCCTCTGTTTTGTGTGATGAAGGTTTCAATTGTGGAGTGAGACCATGGGTGGTCTGGTATGACTTATTTGCAACTTAAGATGATTTATAAGTTTATGTCAAAAAAGTATACTACAGAAAAGAGAAGAAAAATGATATACGTGTTTGGTGTAAAAGTTGTTAAGCTCAAAAGTTCTACAAAATATTAAAAAAACACATACTCCCCTATGTCCATCTAAGACATGGAAGTGAATGGATGAAGCAAATTAGTGATCATGCCAACGACCCAATAAGTGTGGAGCGAGACCGTTTTACGCTCTCCTTTGGCGGTGTCGTCTGCCTCCTTTGAATACAGCAGCGGCACTGGTGTCGTCCTCCTCAGGCTAAGGCCCCGGCCTCCTCCTCCTCCTCCTCCTTCTTCTTCTTCCCGGCCTCATCCTCTCCTCCTCCTCTCTCTCTCTCTTCTGTTTTTTTCTTCTCATTTTGTATCTGAATGATGAGAAGATGTGTAAACTAGGGGTTTTATCAGTCGCTACTTTTTCTCTTGATTCAATATTCAATATTTGGAATGAGTGTCACCCCTCCTTTGTGCATCTGTTCTTAAGACTTTTCAGTTTTCATGGCCACTTCCTCCTCTACAGCAAGCTCTGGGTGAATGCTGAGAGGCTTTCCCCCAATATCAGAGTACCTTTGTCCTTGTATCAGGGCTTCTAGAATCTGCAGGCTTCTTATCACCAGAGTTTCCTTGATTTTTTCTCTAGCTTCCCTTCAGCTGCGACAGTCATACTTAAACCACGCCTCTTACTTCATGTCTTATGGAGCGAGACCTGGTTCATTGAGACATTGGAGTGAACATATGAAACAAATCAGTGGTTCTGATTCATTAATCGATATAGTATCCATCTAGACAAACCATTAACAAAATGAATTCAAATGCTAGTTCAAGGAGGACCGGTTTGGTTGGGCGGGGTTTGTTCTGCCGTGGCCCTGTTTGGTTGACATATTTGTTGAAGGACCAAACATGTCCGAAGAAGAGGCAACTGTGATTTGTAGTTTGTGCCTTCCAAGTTTGTTATCGTGTTTTGTCTCCATCATTCATCTTGTATTTTGTAATAGTATGTATTTCCTACGAGTTTCTGTTAGCGGATCATTTCTTTTGATTTGCAGGAAGTTGACCCTTTGCCTGAAGCACCAGCTGAAGGAAACCCCGAAACGGTTGATGGTGGAAAGAAAGGCAAGAAAAAGAAGAGGAGTAAGTATAAGAGGACGTAACAGTTCGACTAAAGAGTGCAGGCACAAACATTAGTAATGAGGTCGTAGTGGTGTACTGACATGTAGTTTCTGTCATGATGATGATGATGATGCTGTGTTATCTAGTACTATTACATACAGAAAAATCCACATCTTTTATCTTAAATAAGATTGGAGAAATAGCGTAGTGCTTTGTTACAACACCAATTTTTTTTTCCTCTTCTATTTCCTCAGTGTCATTGGTGAATAAACCTTTCAAGCCGAAGGCTGTAGGACAGAAGATGCTCTAGAAGCATGACTAAATGAAAGAAAACAGCACAAGACATGACGCCACAGTTCACGTATGTAGACATCTGAAAGTTTCATGGATTCACCGTTCTTAGAATGCATCTAACATGGGTTGAAACGAATTGCCAAGCATGTTTGACTCAAGAAGTGTTGCGCTAATAAATATGAGAGATGAGGCTAACTGAGATTTCCAACTAAATTCTTAATAAATTCGATATTTCAACAAACAAGCATAGATGAACAATGAGTGTAACCAATACCAACACTTAAAATTTATCTTTTTCCTGGTAACATTTGATATATCCAAAATAATCTTAATCGAATGCTATATCTTGCGATCCTCACTGTTGCTTTTTCATCTGCTGTTGGTGGCCTTGTGGGTAGTGGTAGTGATGGTTTGGGTGTAAGTTAGAAGGGTGTGCAATGCAGATTATAACTATAGGTGTTCGTTTAGTACACGATACGCGCATGGGAGTTGTGTACCACAATACCAAACTTTTTTTAGTACGCTTACGCATGTGATTTAATACGCACAATTTAATTTTTTTCTCAATACCACAATCATCCTCTTTGCGTACAAATTGGAGGCGATCTACGAGCGCGTGGATCATAACACAAGACCAGGAGGTTCTATTCACAGCCTACTGAGAGCAAAACGCTAGTAAAACCCAAAAGTAATCCATATCAAAATTTCCAAAAGTTCATTTTTACTATGCTGATCAAGCACCATAACACAGATCCTTAGTCGCGGTTCGAGATATATAAACTTCATAATATTTTGAACTTCATAACTTTTTGACCAGCGCACCCTTGATAAATATTTCGGCTTTGGGCGCAAAGGACTTACGAGAAATCTACGATCATTACAGGTTCTGGCGTTGGCAGATGATGCACGGTTGGTGAGAGCTACCCTCGGCATTCCAGTTACTCAATCCGCCGGAAAGTATCTCGGCACCATCATGAATTTTGCGCTCCAAATTATGTTGCTTTAGTGTATTTTGGATCTCTGCCTCTCAACTTAGGCCCTGCTTTCTTTACCTAAATTTAGGCGACTTTTTATCTTTTTTTTAGAAAAAGATAAAAAGATTGTTACTTTGTGCCTAATAAGTTTTCTAAAAAGTTTTAGTTACCTTTTTAATAGAAAAGGTTGTTTACTTAACTTCTATTTTATCTCCTAAAAAGTAGTTTTAAGGAGTAAAAAGATAAAAAAGTTGATGTTAGAAAAACCTAACTTTTTTTAGTCTTATAAAAAGGTAAAAAAGTTATCAGGCATAAATTTTATCGAAAATGACTTGATTAGAACTTTTTATATGACTTAAAAAAAAGATAAAAAGTCGCCTAAATTTAGGTAAAGAAAGCGGGGCCTTAGATATTATCCTTCGCATCCAACTGTCACAAATAAGACCATTTGGTTCTCCGAGTACTTAAGCCTCTGTGAGGCGTTCAGGGTTTCATTATGATGTAAATCTATGAATTGAGCAGCGAAGCTCTATTGAAATTCATTCATGAAATATTGTCATCTTCCTTGTGTATTTTATGAGTTTTGATCATCTCTTTCAAAATCATTTGATTTCTTTCATGGTATTAGAGCCAGGTTCTATTCACAAATCAATCTCAGGGTTCCTCATCGAATCCCTTCTATATTCTCTCTCAAGTCCACAATTTAGTCCCCGTCAAATCAGATAACAATACTATGTTATCTGGAGATATCAAATCTTCTTTGTTCTCAAAACTCAGTCTATGTTTGGTTATGTTGATTGTTCAAAGATTTGTCCTCCTGAATTCCTCCACGATGAGAAGGTGAAACGACAACAAATCGGAATCCGGCGTATGATGTATGGGTAACCCAAGATCAGACGGTTTTAACTCTCCTCACGGCAACTCTTACACAAGAAGCTCTGGTTCACGTTGTTGGTAAGCAATATTCTCGTGACGTTTGGGTTTCTCTAGAGAACAGATATCCCTCTCTCACTCGCTCCAATATCATGCAATTGAGCTCTGAACTTCAGACGATTCATAAGAAATATGAAACTGTTGATGCTTACATGCAAAGGCTTAAAACCCTAAGGGACAAAGTTTCTTCTTCTATGGTTCATACTGATGATCAAGACATGATTTTATATGCTTTACATGGTATTCCGTTAGATCTGGTATTCGTGTTACAATGTCTCTTGCACCTGATAGGATTACATTTGAAGAACTGTATGTCTTATTGAAAGTTGAGGAACAAATGATTGAGTCACAGTCTGTTATTGCTTCTGATTTTTTGGTAATGCTGCTTATTTGTCTTTTGGTCCTCAGTCTGGCTCTAACTCTGGTAATAATCGTGGTAGAGGTTGTCATGTCAATGGAAATGGTATTGGTAGAGGTCAAGGGTCAAGGTTTAAGGTCAAAACCCTAACCCTAATTTTGGTAAAGTATCAAGATATCAAGGTCAAAACCCTAACCTTAATTTTTGTCAAGGGTCAGGGTACCAAGGTCAAAACCCTAACCCTAAGTTTGGTCAAGGGTTAGGTTATCAAGGTCAAAGCTATAACTCAAACTATTTTGATAGAAGTGGTAACAACAGAGGAGGGGGAAGAGGTTTTGTAATCAAAGAGGAGGCATGTCTGGACCTAATAGGGGTCCTTCTAAAAGCAGATACATCAATGGAAATCCATTAAACTGTAAAATATGTGGTTATGACAACCACTCTGATGTTGATTTCCGTTCAGGGGAACAAACCCCCACTACTCAATTGACTGCTCTAAACACTGTAACTGTTCCTGATCCATCTCCAAGCATATCACCAAATTATTGGCTGACTGATTCTGGTGCAAATAATCACATGACTTTTGATTTTGCTAATCTCTCTTTGAGCTCTACTTATTATGTACCTGATCAAGTTGCAGTGGGTAATGGTAAGACTTTGGCAATCATTCACTCCGGTACTGAATTTCTTAACACTCCAAGTCACTCCTTTCAATTAATTGAAACTCTTCATGTTCCAAACTTAGCTGCTAATCTACTATTTAATTATCAACTTTGCAAACAACACAATTGTGCATCATATTTTGATGCTGATTCTTTTAACATTTAGGACAAAACTCTGGGCAAAGTCCTGTACCAAGGACTGAGTGTAAATGGGCTCTATCCCATACACACTCATCATTTCTCTCCTCTCTCTGAAGTCAAAGACTTTGTCAAGCTTGCTTATTTAGGAAAAAATGTCAAGTCTCCTATCAGGCATGCCAGACTAGGACACCCTTCTGAAGACATCTTAAAAGTTGTTTTTATTTCATCTTCCAATTTATGCAAAGACTTAAAGTTGTGTGATCTTTCTTCTAGCTCTTTATGTGAACACTGTGTGAAAGGCAAAATGACTAGACTTCCTTATAAATCTTTAGTTTCAGCTTCAAAATGTTCTCTCGACCTTGTTCATAGTGATGTATGGGGTCCTGCTAGCACTAAATCTTATCATGGTTACAGATTCTATGTGCTATTTATTGATGATTATTCTAAATTTACATGGCAATTTCCCTTAAATCATAAATCAGAAGTTGCAAATGTGTTCAGTAAATTCAAAACTGAAATTGAACTTCAACTTGGTAACTGTAATAAAATTTTGAGATCAGATGGTGGTGGTGAATACATGTCTTTTGTTTTATAACAATATTTGCAGAATCATGGAATTGTGCATCAAAAATCTTGTCCTCACACTCCACAACAAAATGGTGTTGCTAAAAGAATACATTGACATATTGTTGAAACTGCAGTTACAATGATGATTCATGCTTCTTACCAACTATTTTTGGTATCATGCATTTGCTGCTGCTCTATATCTCATTAATTGTATGCCTAGCAAGAACACCTTCGACAAATCTCCTTGGGAATTACTTTACAAAACAATACCTGACTATTATAAATTCAAAGTGTTTGGATGTGCTTGCTATCCTTACTTAAGACACTACAACAATTCCAAGCTCGATCCTAAATCTATGCAATGTGTGTTTCTTGGCTATGCTCAAAACTATAAAGTTTATGTCTGCTTTGGTAAATCTACACAAAAAATTTTCATGAGTAGAGATGTGTATTTTATGAACATGTGTTTCCATATCAAAAAATCAACACTACCAATTATGACACTATTGATTCTTTCAAAATAGGAGATATACCAATCTCTTTATCCAACACTGTATATAATGCTCCTTCACACACATTAAATGACATACATTCCCCTGACATTCATAATGATACTGTTTCACATGAAATTAATGTGCCTCCTGTTTTACCTACCTTTACTGACTTGTTTTCTGACTCTTCTTCAAGTACACTGAATGAGAACAATGCTACTCTTGACTCTGGCCTAGCTTATGATAAGAACAGAACACTTCTCTTGACTTATTCAATCAAACTGATAAGAACAATACTACATCTGTCTCTGGGAGCTTCCATGATCAAGCAGAGCCAGAAAATGATCAAGCCATGCGGCCAACAAATTCTAATGATGCCTCCCACATAGAAGCTGATGAAAACACAAACATGACAAGTTCAATCTTGGCATCTGGACATGTCTTTGAAGCTTTACCAGCTGGAAGCCATCCTATTGAGACAAGAAGCAAGTCTGGGATTGTCAAAAAGAAGGTTCTTGGATTCAAAGCTACTACTGGTAACTCTGATATCCCTCCTTTTAATTGATCCTACTTGTTTCAGTGAATCTAGAAAACATTCTCAGTGGCTTAATGCCATGGATGCAAAATTCTCTAGTCTCCAACAACAAAACAACTGGACCCTTGTACCACCTCCCGACAATGCAAATATTGTTGGGAACTAATGGGTGTTCAGAAAATAATACAATCCAAATGGCACAATATCTAGATATAAAGGTAGACTGGTTGCTAAAGGTCTTAAGTAAACCCCGAGAATTTATTATTAGGAAACTTTCAGTCCTGTTGTCAAGCATGCTACAGTTAGAACTATTATTGTCTTCGATGCTTCTCTGAATTGGACTTTGAATCAACTTGATGGTAAAAATGCATTTCTTCATGGTTATGTCAAAGAAATTGTGTACATCCAACAACCACCTGGTTTTAAAGACCATCAGAACCCTCATTTGTGTGCAAACTTACCAAATCCATTTATGGCCTCAAAAAAGCTCCTAGAGCTTGGTTTGAGAGATTGACTAGCTTTATCTTGTCTCTTGGGTTTTTGGATTCTGTTGCTAATACTTCAATGTTTATTAGATATACCACAAACCTTCAAACCATCACTTCTTTACTTTTATATATGGATGATATCATTCTCACTGGCAATGACACTTCTTACATGCAAAAACTTGTCTCCAAACTCAACACTGAATTAGCATGACTGATCTTGGTCCATTGACTTACTTTCGGGGTTTTGAAATTCACGGAACCAAAAACAACATCTTCATTCATTAACATAAATGCATTAATGACTTGCTCATAAAATTCAACATGCATACATGCACCTCTTGTGACACTCTCACCACTTCTGACATTAAATACCATGCTCATGATGGAGAGCTTCTTACTGATCCTACTCCATTTAGAAAATTATTCGGTGCTCTACAATACTTTACTTTTACCAGACCTGATATTTTTTTTGCTCTCAATCATCTTTGCCAATTTATGCATTGTCCTACTACACAAAATTTGATTGTTGCCAAAAGAATTTTGAGATACTTGAAAGGCACAGCTAAAGAAGGCATTATTTACAACTTCAGTTCTCTTGATCTTCATGCTTACTCTGCTGCAGATTGGTCGGGCAACCCAACTGAAAGAAGAATTACTACTGGTTTTCTTCTTTTTCTAGGTAACAATCCCATTCACTGGGCAGCAAAGAAACAACCTACTGATTCTAGGTCCTTTGTTGAATCTGAATAGAGAGCTCTTGACACTACTGTTGTAAAACTTTGTTGGTCTCAATATTTATTCCATGACTTACACATTTTTATGCATCATCCTCCTACACTATATTGTGACAATGAGTCTGCTATGGCTATGATAGCTAATCCTATCATCCTTGCTAGAACTAAACATATAGAGTTTGACTATCATTTTGTTAGAGAAAAACGTTTAAGAAAACAATTACTGGTTTCATATGTTCATTCTGCAGATCAGCTAGGGGATATATTCAAAAAAGGATTAGCAACTCTTCCTTTCCCTTATCTGAAGCACAAACTAGTGTTTTCTTAACCACCATCAAATTGAGGGAGGGTATTAGCCAGTCAAGGTCAAAGATGGTCAAAGTCCAAGTCAAAGTCAAGATCGAAGAAAGTCAAAGTCAAGATTGACGTAAAAAATGGAGCTGAAGATAAAGAAGGATTCAAGTTTGGTGATATTGGTGTTTTTCATGAAGATCAAAGCCAAATACAGTTTCCTTAAGTTTTGGGGTCTCTTCTAAAATTCCCATAACTTGAGAGGTCAATTTTCTATTCCTGAAAGATATTTTTAATCTCCATATATTTGTTTCTAGCCCATTGTAGAATTTCCTTTAAATTATGTTGCGTTAGTGTATTTTGGATCTCTGCCTCTACGGCTTAGATCTTATCCTTCGCATCCAACGGTCACAAATAAGACCGTTTGGTTCTCCAAGTACTTAAGCCTCTGTGAGGCGTTTAGGGTTTCGTTTTGATGTAAATCTATGAATTGTGTAGCGAAGCTATGCTGAAATTTATTCATTAAATATGTTCATCTTCCTTGTGTATTTTTCCAGTCTTCATGTAATGACCGCATTTTTAAGCTTATATTAATTCATTAAATTTAATGTTTAAGAATTTAGCATTTTGATAGACGTATCCATAATTTCTAAACTAAAATAGTTAAGCTCGTCTAGAAAGACACCGAAAGTCGCAATTTCTTATTTTATTTCCAAATTAAAGATAAAAAAAAATTGGAGAATGATTAGTGCTAATCACTAGTTTAAGTATTAATTAAGTATTGCTTATGCATCTCGTGATATGTGGCTTGTTATATGCTTGACATGACTACATTACATGTTTAATTGCCACGGTGGTTGAAGATAAGCATTTAGATTTAGCCGAATGAATGTGTGACACACAAGGGGACACGTGTCACGAATCTATGACTGTCCCTGCATGCACGACACGCAGGGGGGACACGTGTCGCGACTTGGTGAAGTATTGTGCATGATTGACATGCAGTAAGGACACGTGTCATGCATATGAGCTTATTACTTGCATGAATGACACACAGGGGACACATGTTAGCGTGTGGCGGCCCTTTCGTTGCATGCGCGCCACGTTTCTTGTGGCTCGTCGCGATATGATTGGTCGTTGACCACTATAAAAAGAGCCTAGTGCTTTAGTTATTTCTCATTCCAAAAACACAAGACATACTTCCAAATTTAGAGAAGCTCCACTGTTCGTATTTTGCTTCCAAGGAATCTCAAATCCTAATTGTGGCTCTCATAGCTACTTCGTCCAACGATACGATAGTGAGTAAAATTTGTCCATCTCTTTTTGATACTCGTATTTTACGCTTTCAAATTTTACTGTCTAAATTGTTAAAATGATAATTCAAAATGCTGTTTCCATGCTCCTCTATTCTTTAGTGTCTAAACTACTTTATGATTTAATATTTTAACTGTTGTTAAGATGGCACGTTTTACAGTGTTTAATTTAACCGGTGATTTTTGTAAAAGTTGCAAAAATGATAAATTGACGAGATGCTTTGGACAACTTTTGTTGTTCTATTCACGAGACCTTATCGATGGGTAATAATAAGCGACGTGCCACTATGATGGCGCCAAGACATGTAAAATTACAGATATATTACTAGCCTACCAACTACATAAACGGGTAGGTAAGCGGATATATCACCTACAGATCACGAAAAGTTACCCACTGCATCTCAACCAAGTGAAAGTGATTGAGATGAAAAGTTTACCGTTCTTTTTACTGAAGTTTTATTATTGCCAAATGATGATGGAAAATGAAGTTTCAGTTACTTTTATGTAAAATGAGGAGTAATCCCCTCATTGAGCGTTTTAGCTCACCCCTTTCAAACTAAATGTTTTTTCAGGACATGGATACGATGAAGATCAGTAGAGACCAGGATACTTTTGAAGACCTAAATAAATATAAATTTTTACTGTTATGTTGTGAGCTAGACTGTATTATAGTCCAATTTTGTTGTAAATAGGCTGCTCATACTTACTAGACAGATAAGGTGTAAACAGTGCGCTTAGTCCTACTATGTGTAATAGTTTAATAGACCATGTATAAAAGAAGTACCGTTTGGTTATTCGAAGTTGTCTCTAATAGTTATTATTTAAATTTCTCAATTATCCATGTGTACTCTGATAAATACTATCTTGTGGGATTGAATCAAAAGCACTTATTTTCCGAACTGTTTACAGAAAGCTTTCAAACTGATTTCTCAAATGTCTCAATGAGACCCCGTCTTAATCGCTTCCGCAAATGATTTATTTTTACTTCTTTTCTGCTTTCTAAAGTTTAAATTTTATTATTCATCCCACTTGATACGAAAAGAGGGCCACAATGGTGATTCATGACCCTTGATCCCGTTACTAATCGGGGTCCGAAAAACGGGGTCGTGACAACATAGTATCAGAGCCTGGTTTACTAAAAATCAATATAGCTATTACCCTATATAACTAAAGGATTGAGTTCATATGAATGATTTAAGTCTCTTATGTGATAGCATTAAGAATTACTTATGACAGGGCTTAGACAACCATTGAACAGAGCCTAACCTAGATTGTTTTCTTTATAGATGAACACCCTTGGGGGAAATAGACCAGAGAACAACCATGCTGATGAAATTGCGGGACACGGAAAGTCCCCAAGTCATGAAGTAAATGATAATAGCCATATGGTCGGGCCAACCTTAGGTAATGATTCAAGCAATGCTGATAGGATTGAACGAGCCCTTAAAGGTCTGATGCACATGGCCGACTATAACCGTAGAAACTCCACAATAGATCGTTTTCAAGATTTGAAACCATCTACCTTTTCTGGATCCCCAAACCCAGTTGAGGCCGAGTCATGGTTATTAGAAACTGAGAAAATATTTGGAGCCATGCCATGTACCGAAAGGCAGAAGGTAGAGTTTGCTACCTATAACCTTATTGGAGAAGCTTACCAATGGTGGCTAAATATGTCTATGAGAGATCCCTATATGGAGTGGGCTCGGTTTGTTGAGTTTTTCAATGAAAAGTACTTCCCCAAGCATATGAAAGACCAAAATATTGGTGAGTTTTTCACTCTAACCCAGGGGAATATGTCTGTGGCTGTGTATGAGGATAAGTTTACCGAACTTTCTCGCTATGCCTCCCATGTTGTGACGAATGGAAACAAGAAGGCAAGAAAGTTTGAAGGTGGTCTTAGATGGAATATCAGAAGTAGGGTTGAACGGTTCAGGCTTCCTACCTATAATGAATTTGTTGATAGGGATTTGATGGAAGAGAAAGGAAATGAAGAGTATCATCAACATCGGGATCAGAGGAACAGGAATGAAGGGGCAAGGAATGGATTGAACAGGAATCAAAACAATGGGCTAAACCATAATATTTCTTTCAAAAGGCCTGGAAACCCCTACCATCAGAATCCTCCTCCTCCATGTGGCCCCATTCATAACAACCCTCCTCAGTGCCCTAAGTGTCTCAATTATCATAGGAGCCCTCTTGTTTCCTAGGCACTAATAATTGTTACCACTGTGGTAAACCAGGACATCAGGCCATAAATTGTAACTCTGTTCCCCGAGCACCACCAAATCCATCTTTTCATAAGAAAGATACCACTCGAAATGAGCCAACTAGGCAGGGGAAAGATTTTGTTCTTGTTCCAGGAGATGTTCCTTCCACATCTTCAGTTGTCTCAGATACACTTCCTATCGATTCTTCTATTGCTAATGTCCTTAATGTTTCTGGTTCCACTTATTCATTTGTGTCATATTATTTTGTTCGGCATCTTGTTACAATACCAGATCCATTAGGCTATTCTGTAAATGTTTCAACACCTGTTGGACCTATGCTAGCCAGTTCCTGTATCTACAGGAAATGTCAAATCAAAATAGGAGAGAATCTATGTCTGTAGACTTAATCCCTCTCGACATTCATGACTTGGACCTATGCTAGCCAGTTCCTGTATCTACAGGAAATGTCAAATCAAAATAGGAGAGAATCTATGTCTGTAGACTTAATCCCTCTCGACATTCATGACTTTGATGTCATTCTTGGCATGGATTGGTTAGCTTCTGACCATGCAACTATTGATTGTCATAAAAAAAGTGTCAACTTTGACACTCCATGTAAACCTAATTTCTCTTTTATCGGAAGTGTAATTGTACCTCCACCTCATCTAGTTTCATATATGCATGCTCAAAAGTTACTCCGAAAGGGTTATCAGGGATATCTTTCAAATATAGTTGACCAATCACGGGTGGAAGTGATATTAGAAAACATACCTATAGTTCGAGAGTTTCCTGATGTCGTCCCGATGATATTAAGGAATTGCCAACTTATAGAGAGATTGAGTTTACAATAGATGTCGCTCCTGAAACCTTACCTATTTCCAAAGTACCATACCTTATGGCCCCAGCAGATTTGAAAGAGTTGAAGTTACAACTGCAGGAGTTATTGGATAAGGGATTCATCCGACCCATTGCATCACTTTGGGGTGCACCTGTTCTTTTTGTGAAGAAGAAAGATGGAACCATGAGACTATGTATAGATTATCGAGAGCTTAACAAGGTCAAATTTAAGAACAAGTATCCTCTCCCTAGGATTGATGATCTATTTGATCAATTAAAGGGTGCATGTGTCTTTTATAAGATTGATTTGAGGTCAGGGTACCATCAATTGAAAATTAAAGCTGGTGATGTTTCCAAGAGTGCATTTCGCACCAGATATGGTCATTATGAATTCTTGGTTATGCCATTTGGTTTAACCAATGCCCCAAATATTTTTATGGATTTGATGAATAGGGTGTTTAAACCATTTCTGGATGAATTCGTAATTGTATTTATCGATGATATCATGATTTATTCCAAGACAAATGAAGATCATGTTGGGAATTTGAAATCGGTACTCCGAGCATTGAGAGATAGGATGCTTTATGCAAAACTGAAGAAGTGCGAATTCTGGTTCTCGAAAATATCATTTCACGGACATGTTGTTTCAAAGTATGGTATTGGAGTAGACCCACAGAAAAGTTGAGGCTATTATTAATTGGCGTAGACCTACCAATGTCAAAGAGACTAGAAGTTTCTTAGGATTGTCCAGTTACAATAGAAAATTTGTGCAAGACTTCTCAATATTAGCCTCTTCCCTCACCCGTTCGACTAGAATGGAATCACCATTTAAATTGGATGATGGTTGCGAGAGGAGCTTTCAAGAGTTGAAGAATTGATTGGTTACTGCGCCTATCTTATCTCTCCTATTTGAAATCGGATATTATAAAATATACAGTGATGCATCAAAGAAAGGGCTTGGTTGTAATCTTATGCAGGAGGGAAAAGTAATTGCCTATGCCACTAGGCACTTAAAACCCTATGAGTTGAATTATGCCACACATGACTTAGAATTAGCGGCTATGATCTTTGCCTTGGAAGATATGGCATCACTACTTATATGTAGTTTCTTGTGAGATTTACACGGATCATAAGAGCCTTAAGTACATATTTACTCATAAGGATTTCAATAATAGACAAAGGAGATAGCTTGAGACGATGAAAGATTATGACATCACCATTCGCTATCGCCCAGGTAAAGCTAATGTCATAGATGATGCCTTGAGCCGAAGTCCAACTTAGCCTATTTGATCACAAGTGAAGCCACCCTACACAAGGAATTCGAGAGATTGGAATTAGAAATAATCCCGCATAGAGCCTATGGCCATTCTTATGCCCTTGTAGTAAAACCTACACTTTTAGAAAAAATTCAAAAGGCACAATTGAATGATTTGGAGTTGACTATTTCTGATGGAACAAGCACACGATTCTAAGTTCGTGGTTCACCCTGGTTGTACGAAGATGTATAGAGATCTACGGAAACTGTATCGGTGGAAAGGAATGAAGAGGGACATGCAACTTTGTATCCAAGTGTCTTTTGTGTTAGCAAGTGAAAGCAGAACACCAACGGCCAATTGGTTTGTTACAACCTCTTGATAACTCTGCATTAGAGTTATATTTCTTCTACGTTTGTGTACCGTTTTGTGTGCATTTCGGGTAGATTATATTAGAAATACACTATGAACTTGAGGAAATTTAGTAAGTGTATCTTTGAGGGATAAATTGTAAATCCGGGCGTTTCTCGCGTTATTTTATGATATTTTGTCACGTTTGATCGCACGGGTGTGTTTCGTGTTGTTTTGACAGGAAACGTAACTCGGAGACTGAAAGAAGAGGAGAAACGAACTTCGGAAATTGAGACAAAGCTCGGAATTGGAGAGAAGAAGAAAAGTTCAGCAGATCACACGACTCGCAAAACTGAGGTCGTGTGATCTGGAGCAAGACTTAGAATAAATTTGGAGGAGAAAATTGAGCAACTCACTGTTTCCACGATCAGAGTGGGTGGTCGTAGGATCTAAGGAGATCACACGATCAGAGATAATACCTGAGCAGCTCACACGATCAGATATAAGATCTGAGGCAAAAGAGAAGCAGATCACACGATCTGCTTTAAGGAAGTCGTGCGATCTGCTTAAGAAGAAGAAAAACACACGGACGATCTCCTAAACCTAATGGGAGATAATTAATACCTAAAAGACTATAATTAAGAGGAGTCTCATTGGGAAAAAAAGAGAAGAACGGGGAAAAAAAAAGAGGACGAACGTGAGAGGAAGGGAGACGCACGCAAGAGGAGGACTCCTCCTCCATTGAAGCTCTAAGTAGATTTCTTCTTCTTCTCTCTCAATCTTTGTATGGAGAAACTTGTAAGTCTTGTTTTGTTGATTATTATTAGCTAGACGTTTTGCTAGGCGTCTCTTTGAGAGCCTAGGGTTCATGTAAACGATGAATATTTTCCGGATTTGATCTTTGCTTCATGATTTATTGATTTCTTCTTTTGAATCAATTCTAGTTTCTTGTTTATGTTAGTAATCCTAATTGAGTGACATGATTAGGAGATAAAACTAGGGTTCAAGAACTAGGGTTTGTTCAATAGTTGATTCATGCTTAAAGTTAGCAATATTTTAATTCAATTGTTCATGTGTTGTGCTTAATACTAAGTGTTAATGGAGTAGCTAACCGGAAACACTGCTTAGTTAGTGAATGCACGAAAGTGATTCTAACTAACTAGGATGAGACTTGAACATCAATACCGTATCACTGAGACTGAGAAGAGATGTGTTAGGATTGGCTAGTGTGGGTAGATTCGGTAGGTGAGATTCGACTGTTTCTTGCAACGGTGGACCGACAGGACCCGTTTTCGTGCATGTCGTTAGCCTACTAGAACGGACCGGTAGACACAAGAGACCGATAGGAGATTGTAGTCTACCGTGAAGTAGAATGACTTGAGACCGATAGGAGATAGTCAGCGCTGTTACCCGGCTTAGTTAGAATATAGTTAACGTGTTGCTCAGATAGTCCGGAAATCGTCTACATCCCTAGGTGATCTTGAGATTGCCTAGTTTCTCCAAACTTATTTCTTAAATAAAAATAAAAGATACAAAAATATTAGATTAGTTGTTATTACAATTCTTAAATCAATCAACTCTTTCCTCCTGCACCGTACTCTAGATTAAATAACTAATTAAATAATTTCAAGTCTGTCCTCGTGGGATCGATAACTCGGGGTTGAAATACCACCCCTATATACTTGACCGTGCACTTGCGCATACGCGTTAAGAAATCGCGTCAAGTTTTTGGCGCCGTTTCCGGGGACAGCGGTAGATAATTTAGTTAGGAGTTAGTTTAGAGTACTTTTATTTTAGTTTTAGTTTCATTTTTTTTTATTCTATATCTCTGTGCTTCACGGGTGTCTTGTGAGTTTGTTTTTCAGGAACGCAGGAAGCAAGAGAAAATATACGCATGTGGAGCGAAGAGTGTTATTCGGGTCCCCCCTACTGTTTCCACTGAAGGGGTAACCACGAAGACGAGGACGCATGCATAATTTGGTGCTACGTATGCGGCATTTGGCACGAACGTAGAGACTCATGTCGAGTACATGCCCCCCAGCTTCATCAGCACCAGGAAGACTCATCAGCGATTATGGCAGAATGGCGCAGTATTATGAATGACATCGAAGTGTGCGCCAAATTTTTGTCCATAGATTCACAATTACCACAAGAGGATTCTGCCACAGGTAGGGAATACGTGAGGGAGATGTTGGAGAGGATAAAGAAACGAATAGAAAAACTGCCAACAGGAGGGGAATCTAGTATTCAAGAGCCACAAGAGGATCCCTTGCCACATGACAGTGAGCCTCATATTGAACCTTCATCATCCCCACCACAAGTGGAAGAAGAGATACCTGAGCCGAACGAAGACTGCAGTGTCCAGGAACCATTGGTGGACACCGCCACTTATGAGGACTCACACTCTGATTCAGACTGGGGTGGACTTGTGTGCCCAAGATGGGAGGACCTTCCTTATTGCCAGCCAAAACTGCAAGAGCCCTCACTTCCTTGGCATGAATGGGAAGACGCCAGCATTGGAAGCCTGTGCGGTGCCGACGATGAAGCTGATGATTCACTTGTTCCCATACCTATTGAGGTAAAAGCCCCTACTCATACTTTCGAAGAATTCTCCGTATCTCATATTAATCAAGTCTGTGATGAGTTGGAAAGACTTGTGTATGGAGATTCTTATGGGGAAGAGAATCATGAGAAATTTTCAGTTCCTTGTCATATTGGCGACTTTATTGATGATCTATATGCCATAGTCAAGGAGTTGGAAATCAAGAAGTGTGGGGGTGTGGATGAATTGCATGGGTCATCTGAAGAGCATCTAGCACCAACGAGGTACTATTGGGATGATTTTATGGACAGAGACGCATTTGAGCCCAGTTGTACTTTGTGGAAGTTGATCAAGAAGATAAATTGCAAGATGAAAAAAATCAGCTTCTACAACTCTCCGCCATCTGCACAGCACACGAGTGCACTTGAAGTTATCGAGAAGAGATGGTGGACGAAGAAGAAGTGGAGGGATAAAGCAGCCTCCACTATCCTTGTCGATTGAGGTAACCGGGTCGGGCTGTCGACCTTAAATTACAAGCGCTGCTTGGGAGGCAACCCAATGTAGAGTAGGATGCTATTTATCTATGTTCTTTCTTTTAGTTCTCCATATGATTTTGAGGGGTGAGAGAGAGTTGCTTTAATTTTTTCAATCAGTGTACAGGGACATAGGTACAGAAGACGCTACGGATTCCCCTTCTTGATGCGTGTGATAGAATGTTGAGTAGCCGCATCGGAATCCGGACGCGAGGTGAGACTTTTCCGGAAACTGTCAACGGTCCACAAGACCCCTTCTTGTTGCAGTTTCGCGGCAACGGTGCCAATGTAGGTCCGGGCACTCAGGTACCTCTAACTCTCTCTCTGTTCTATGTTTGGAGCCATAATTGTGTAGATCCACCGCCAACACATTTAAGCGAGGAAACCTCGTACTTGATCTCTAAATTCGTTGAGGACAACGAAACGCTTAAGTGTGGGGGGTTTGTGTATATTTTGCTAGCCATGTCAGTTATGCATCGCCAGTTACATGCAGTTGTGTTGTATTGTGTAGTACGTGTAGTTAGTGTAGAGTGTTTAATATAGTGTCGTATTGTGTTAGGATTGTTATTATGCATTTCTTTGCACTTTTACTTTATTGAGTCCCTACCCAAAACTTGTGGTTAATCGAGTTGGCCAAAAGCATATAGAGTCTAGGAAAATATGAAAAAATTGAAAAAAAAAATAGAAAAGCGAAAATCCATAAAAATTAAAAATTTTGAGTTGGGCAATTGATGAAGCTTGAAACCAGAGAGAGTTCAATGAAAGAGTCTCCATGAATATGAAGCACCGTAGTGGGGAAAACCTTAATTTTTAGTATCTTGCGCACTAGTTTCACGAAAGGAAGTCCCGGGTATTCAGGGAAAAGTGGAAAGAAGACGAGGGCATACCTTTAGTTCCTTTATTGTGCTAGGAGGAATTAGTCATAAGGGGTAGTCGATTAGTCTGTTTTCGAGTGGAAACTTGTGGTCTCTTGTAAATCTGGGGTGGACCTTCGTGTAGAGTTGGTTTCATGTGGTACATTGCTCTAGCCTAAGTGAAGTTAGGGAGTGTACACCACCATACCTTAAGGCGGTTTCAAGAGCTAACCGAAAAATCCCACACTTAGTTACTCTAACTGCACGACTGAAATAAATTGAAAGAGAATGAAAAAGAAAAAAACAAATGAATCAAAATCTTCTCTTGGACTAGATACGGTGAACAGGCCCCCGTTAGCCCGGGGAATTCGGATTCAATCCAATTAGAGTATCTAAGGAAAATTAAAGTCAAGCCGTATTATACGGAGTTGTGTCTCCCGTCATTGGGACAATTTGCATTCAATGCAATAACGGCTAAGAGGGTCTGAAAACCTCATATGACTTGGCGACGAAAGACTACTATAGGACTAAGGGTGCCTAGACCCTCAAAGCTAAAGGACGTGCCCGGATCTTGGATTGAGTTTGGTGGATGTTTGGGGACCCCTTAGTGAGCTTGTGCGTAGGATCATTTTATTTTCAAGTCCTTATTGCGGTTGTGTGAATTGAAAAAGAGATTTTTGAGAACTTGATGATTTTGGTTAGCGATAGCGAGATTGCCCATCTCTTAAGAAAAAGAAAAAAAATATGTTGTTTCAATTTTAGCATTGTTCTATAATCGAGTTGCATTGTATAGTCATGTAGATTGCATTGTGTGTGTGTGTTTTGTTTGTGTCACATGGCTAGTAAAGTTTTATGCAATTCGGTGGATTTAAAACGTAGTGTGAGGATTGATTTTGCTCGGGACGCGCAAAAAGGTAGTGTGGGGGATTTGATAACTCTGCATTAGAGTTATATTTCTTCTACGTTTGTGTACTGTTTTGTGTGAATTTCGGGTAGATTATATTAGAAATACACTATGAACTTGAGAAAATTTAGTAAGTGTATCTTTGAGGGATAAATTGTAAATCCGGGCGTTTCTCGCGTTATTTTATGATATTTTGTCACGTTTGATCGCACGGGTGTGTTTCGTGTTGTTTTGACAGGAAACGTAACTCGGAGACTGAAAGAAGAGGAGAAACGAACTTCGGAAATTGAGACAAAGCTCGGAATTGGAGAGAAGAAGAAAAGTTCAGCAGATCACACGACTTGCAAAACTGAGGTCGTGTGATCTGGAGCAAGACTTAGAATAAATTTGGAGGAGAAAATTGAGCAACTCACTGTTTCCACGATCAGAGTGGGTGGTCGTAGGATCTAAGGAGATCACACGATCAGAGATAATACCTGAGCAGCTCACACGATCAGATATAAGATCTGAGGCAAAAGAGAAGCAGATCACACGATCTGCTTTAAGGAAGTCGTGCGATCTGCTTAAGAAGAAGAAAAACACACGGACGATCTCCTAAACCTAATGGGAGATAATTAATACCTAAAAGACTATAATTAAGAGGAGTCTCATTGGGAAAAAAAGAGAAGAACGGGGAAAAAAAAAGAGGACGAACGTGAGAGGAAGGGAGACGCACGCAAGAGGAGGACTCCTCCTCCATTGAAGCTCTAAGTTGATTTCTTCTTCTTCTCTCTCAATCTTTGTATGGAGAAACTTGTAAGTCTTGTTTTGTTGATTATTATTAGCTAGACGTTTTGCTAGGCGTCTCTTTGAGAGCCTAGGGTTCATGTAAACGATGAATATTTTCCGGATTTGATCTTTGCTTCATGATTTATTGATTTCTTCTTTTGAATCAATTCTAGTTTCTTGTTTATGTTAGTAATCCTAATTGAGTGACATGATTAGGAGATAAAACTAGGGTTCAAGAACTAGGGTTTGTTCAATAGTTGATTCATGCTTAAAGTTAGCAATATTTTAATTCAATTGTTCATGTGTTGTGCTTAATACTAAGTGTTAATGGAGTAGCTAACCGGAAACACTGCTTAGTTAGTGAATGCACGAAAGTGATTCTAACTAACTAGGATGAGACTTGAACATCAATACCGTATCACTGAGACTGAGAAGAGATGTGTTAGGATTGGCTAGTGTGGGTAGATTCGGTAGGTGAGATTCGACTGTTTCTTGCAACGGTGGACCGACAGGACCCGTTTTCGTGCATGTCGTTAGCCTACTAGAACGGACCGGTAGACACAAGAGACCGATAGGAGATTGTAGTCTACCGTGAAGTAGAATGACTTGAGACCGATAGGAGATAGTCAGCGCTGTTACCCGGCTTAGTTAGAATATAGTTAACGTGTTGCTCAGATAGTCCGGAAATCGTCTACATCCCTAGGTGATCTAGAGATTGCCTAGTTTCTCCAAACTTATTTCTTAAATAAAAATAAAAGATACAAAAATATTAGATTAGTTGTTATTACAATTCTTAAATCAATCAACTCTTTCCTCCTGCACCGTACTCTAGATTAAATAACTAATTAAATAATTTCAAGTCTGTCCTCGTGGGATCGATAACTCGGGGTTGAAATACCACCCCTATATTACTTGACCGTGCACTTGCGCATACGCGTTAAGAAATCGCGTCAAGTTTTTGGCGCCGTTGCCGGGGACAGCGGTAGATAATTTAGTTAGGAGTTAGTTTAGAGTACTTTTATTTTAGTTTTAGTTTCATTTTTTTTATTCTATATCTCTGTGCTTCACGGGTGTCTTGTGAGTTTGTTTTTCAGGAACGCAGGAAGCAAGAGAAAATATACGCATGTGGACGTAGAGTGTTATTCGGGTCCCCCCTACTGTTTCCACTGAAGGGGTAACCACGAAGACGAGGACGCATGCATAATTTGGTGCTACATTTGGCACGAACGTAGAGACTCATGTCGAGTACATGCCCCCCAGCTTCATCAGCACCAGGAAGACTCATCAGCGATTATGGCAGAACGGCGTAGTATTATGAATGACATCGAAGTGTGCGCCAATTTTTTGTCCATAGATTCACAATTACCACAAGAGGATTCTGCCACAGGTAGGGAATACGTGAGGGAGATGTTGGAGAGGATAAAGAAACGAATAGAAAAACTGCCAACAGGAGGGGAATCTAGTATTCAAGAGCCACAAGAGGATCCCTTGCCACATGACAGTGAGCCTCATATTGAACCTTCATCATCCCCACCACAAGTGGAAGAAGAGATACCTGAGCTGAACGAAGACTGCAGTGTCCAGGAACCATTGGTGGACACCGCCACTTATGAGGACTCACACTCTGATTCAGACTGGGGTGGACTTGTGTGCCCAAGATGGGAGGACCTTCCTTATTGCCAGCCAAAACTGCAAGAGCCCTCACTTCCTTGGCATGAATGGGAAGACGCCAGCATTGGAAGCCTGTGCGGTGCCGACGATGAAGCTGATGATTCACTTGTTCCCATACCTATTGAGGTAAAAGCCCCTACTCATACTTTCGAAGAATTCTCCGTATCTCATATTAATCAAGTCTGTGATGAGTTGGAAAGACTTGTGTATGGAGATTCTTATGGGGAAGAGAATCATGAGAAATTTTCAGTTCCTTGTCATATTGGCGACTTTATTGATGATCCATATGCCATAGTCAAGGAGTTGGAAATCAAGAAGTGTGGGGGTGTGGATGAATTGCATGGGTCATCTGAAGAGCATCTAGCACCAACGAGGTACTATTGGGATGATTTTATGGACAGAGACGCATTTGAGCCCAGTTGTACTTTGTGGAAGTTGATCAAGAAGATGAATTGCAAGATGAAAAAAATCAGCTTCTACAACTCTCCGCCATCTGCACAGCACACGAGTGCACTTGAAGTTATCGAGAAGAGATGGTGGAAGAAGAAGAAGTGGAGGGATAAAGCAGCCTCCACTATCCTTGTCGGTTGAGGTAACCGGGTCGGGCTGTCGACCTTAAATTACAAGCGCTGCTTGGGAGGCAACCCAATGTAGAGTAGGATGCTATTTATCTATGTTCTTTCTTTTAGTTCTCCATATGATTTTGAGGGGTGAGAGAGAGTTGCTTTAATTTTTTCAATCAGTGTACAGGGACATAGGTACAGAAGACGCTACGGATTCCCCTTCTTGATGCGTGTGATAGAATGTTGAGTAGCCGCATCGGAATCCGGACGCGAGGTGAGACTTTTCCGGAAACTGTCAACGGTCCACAAGACCCCTTCTTGTTGCAGTTTCGCGGCAACGGTGCCAATGTAGGTCCGGGCACTCAGGTACCTCTAACTCTCTCTCTATTCTATGTTTGGAGCCATAATTGTGTAGATCCACCGCCAACACATTTAAGCGAGGAAACCTCGTACTTGATCTCTAAATTCGTTGAGGACAACGAAACGCTTAAGTGTGGGGGGGTTTGTGTATATTTTGCTAGCCATGTCAGTTATGCATCGCCAGTTACATGCAGTTGTGTTGTATTGTGTAGTACGTGTAGTTAGTGTAGAGTGTTTAATATAGTGTCGTATTGTGTTAGGATTGTTATTATGCATTTCTTTGCACTTTTACTTTATTGAGTCCCCTACCCAAAACTTGTGGTTAATCGAGTTGGCCAAAAGCATATAGAGTCTAGGAAAATATGAAAAAATTGAAAAAAAAAATTGAAAAGCGAAAATCCATAAAAATTAAAAATTTTGAGTTGGGCAATTGATGAAGCTTGAAATCAGAGAGAGTTCAATGAAAGAGTCTCCATGAATATGAAGCACCGTAGTGGGGAAAACCTTAATTTTTAGTATCTTGCGCACTAGTTTCACGAAAGGAAGTCCCGGGTATTCAGGGAAAAGTGGAAAGAAGACGAGGGCATACCTTTAGTTCCTTTATTGTGCTAGGAGGAATTAGTCATAAGGGGTAGTCGATTAGTCTGTTTTCGAGTGGAAACTTGTGGTCTCTTGTAAATCTGGGGTGGACCTTCGTGTAGAGTTGGTTTCATGTGGTACATTGCTCTAGCCTAAGTGAAGTTAGGGAGTGTACACCACCATACCTTAAGGCGGTTTCAAGAGCTAACCGAAAAAGCCCACACTTAGTTACTCTAACTGCACGGCTGAAATAAATTGAAAGAGAATGAAAAAGAAAAAAACAAATGAATCAAAATCTTCTCTTGGACTAGATACGGTGAACAGGCCCCCGTTAGCCCGGGGAATTTGGATTCAATCCAATTAGAGTATCTAAGGAAAATTAAAGTCAAGCCGTATTATACGGAGTTGTGTCTCCCGTCATTGGGACAATTTGCATTCAATGCAATAACGGCTAAGAGGGTCTGAAAACCTCATATGACTTGGCGACGAAAGACTACTATAGGACTAAGGGTGCCTAGACCCTCAAAGCTAAAGGACGTGCCCGGATCTTGGATTGAGTTTGGTGGATGTTTGGGGACCCCTTAGTGAGCTTGTGCGTAGGATCATTTTATTTTCAAGTCCTTATTGCGGTTGTGTGAATTGAAAAAGAGATTTGTGAGAACTTGATGATTTTGGTTAGTGATAGCGAGATTGCCAATCTCTTAAGAAAAAGAAAAAAAAATATGTTGTTTCAATTTTAGCATTGTTCTATAATCGAGTTGCATTGTATAGTCATGTAGATTGCATTGTGTGTGTGTGTGTTTTGTTTGTGTCACATGGCTAGTAAAGTTTTATGCAATTCGGTGGATTTAAAACGTAGTGTGAGGATTGATTTTGCTCGGGACGCGCAAAAAGGTAATGTGGGGGATTTGATAACTCTGCATTAGAGTTATATTTCTTCTACGTTTGTGTACCGTTTTGTGTGAATTTCGGGTAGATTATATTAGAAATACACTATGAACTTGAGGAAATTTAGTAAGTGTATCTTTGAGGGATAAATTGTAAATTCGGGCGTTTCTCGCGTTATTTTATGATATTTTGTCACGTTTGATCGCACGGGTGTGTTTCGTGTTGTTTTGACAGGAAACGTAACTCGGAGACTGAAAGAAGAGGAGAAACGAACTTCGGAAATTGAGACAAAGCTCGGAATTGGAGAGAAGAAGAAAAGTTCAGCAGATCACACGACTTGCAAAACTGAGGTCGTGTGATCTGGAGCAAGACTTAGAATAAATTTGGAGGAGAAAATTGAGCAACTCACTGTTTCCACGATCAGAGTGGGTGGTCGTAGGATCTAAGGAGATCACACGATCAGAGATAATACCTGAGCAGCTCACACGATCAGATATAAGATCTGAGGCAAAAGAGAAGCAGATCACACGATCTGCTTTAAGGAAGTCGTGCGATCTGCTTAAGAAGAAGAAAACACACGGACGATCTCCTAAAACTAATGGGAGATAATTAATACCTAAAAGACTATAATTAAGAGGAGTCTCATTGGGAAAAAAAGAGAAGAACGGGGAAAAAAAAAGAGGACGAACGTGAGAGGAAGGGAGACGCACGCAAGAGGAGGACTCCTCCTCCATTGAAGCTCTAAGTTGATTTCTTCTTCTTCTCTCTCAATCTTTGTATGGAGAAACTTGTAAGTCTTGTTTTGTTGATTATTATTAGCTAGACGTTTTGCTAGGCGTCTCTTTGAGAGCCTAGGGGTCATGTAAACGATGAATATTTTCCGGATTTGATCTTTCCTTCATGATTTATTGATATCTTCTTTTGAATCAATTCTAGTTTCTTGTTTATGTTAGTAATCCTAATTGAGTGACATGATTAGGAGATAAAACTAGGGTTCAAGAACTAGGGTTTGTTCAATAGTTGATTCATGCTTAAAGTTAGCAATATTTTAATTCAATTGTTCATGTGTTGTGCTTAATACTAAGTGTTAATGGAGTAGCTAACCGGAAACACTGCTTAGTTAGTGAATGCACGAAAGTGATTCTAACTAACTAGGATGAGACTTGAACATCAATACCGTATCACTGAGACTGAGAAGAGATGTGTTAGGATTGGCTAGTGTGGGTAGATTCGGTAGGTGAGATTCGACTGTTTCTTGCAACGGTGGACCGACAGGACCCGTTTTCGTGCATGTCGTTAGCCTACTAGAACGGACCAGTAGACACAAGAGACTGATAGGAGATTGTAGTCTACCGTGAAGTAGAATGACTTGAGACCGATAGGAGATAGCCAGCGCTGTTACCCGACTTAGTTAGAATATAGTTAACGTGTTGCTCAGATAGTCCGGAAATCGTCTACATCCCTAGGTGATCTAGAGATCGCCTAGTTTCTCCAAACTTATTTCTTAAATAAAAATAAAAGATACAAAAATATTAGATTATTTGTTATTACAATTCTTAAATCAATCAACTCTTTCCTCCTGCACCGTACTCTAGATTAAATAACTAATTAAATAATTTCAAGTCTGTCCTCGTGGGATCGATAACTCGGGGTTGAAATACCACCCCTATATTACTTGACCGTGCACTTGCGCATACGCGTTAAGAAATCGCGTCAAGTTTTTGGCGCCGTTGCCGGGGACAGCGGTAGATAATTTAGTTAGGAGTTAGTTTAGAGTACTTTTATTTTAGTTTTAGTTTCATTTTTTTTTATTCTATATCTCTGTGCTTCACGGGTTTCTTGTGAGTTTGTTTTTCAGGAACGCAGGAAGCAAGAGAAAATATACGCATGTGGAGCGAAGAGTGTTATTCGGGTCCCCCCTACTGTTTCCACTGCAGGAGTAACCACGAAGACGAGGACGCATGCATAATTTGGTGCTACGTATGCGGCATTTGGCACAAACGTAGAGACTCATGTCGAGTACATGCCCCCCAGCTTCATCAGCACGAGGAAGACTCATCAGCGATTATGGCAGAACGGCGTAGTATTATGAATGACATCGAAGTGTGCGCCAAATTTTTGTCCATAGAGTCACAATTACCACAAGAGGATTCTGCCACAGGTAGGGAATACGTGAGGGAGATGTTGGAGAGGATAAAGAAACGAATAGAAAAACTGCCAACAGGAGGGGAATCTAGTATTCAAGAGCCACAAGAGGATCCCTTGCCACATGACAGTGAGCCTCATATTGAACCTTCATCATCCCCACCACAAGTGGAAGAAGAGATACCTGAGCCGAACGAAGACTGCAGTGTCCAGGAACCATTGGTGGACACCGCCACTTATGAGGACTCACACTCTGATTCAGACTGGGGTGGACTTGTGTGCCCAAGATGGGAGGACCTTCCTTATTGCCAGCCAAAACTGCAAGAGCCCTCACTTCCTTGGCATGAATGGGAAGACGCCAGCATTGAAAGCCTGTGCGGTGCCGACGATGAAGCTGATGATTCACTTGTTCCCATACCTATTGAGGTAAAAGCCCCTACTCATACTTTCGAAGAATTCTCCGTATCTCATATTAATCAAGTCTGTGATGAGTTGGAAAGACTTGTGTATGGAGATTCTTATGGGGAAGAGAATCATGAGAAATTTTCAGTTCCTTGTCATATTGGCGACTTTATTGATGATCCATATGCCATAGTCAAGGAGTTGGAAATCAAGAAGTGTGGGGGTGTGGATGAATTGCATGGGTCATCTGAAGAGCATCTAGCACCAGCGAGGTACTATTGGGATGATTTTATGGACAGAGACGCATTTAAGCCCAGTTGTACTTTGTGGAAGTTGATCAAGAAGATAAATTGCAAGATGAAAAAAATCAGCTTCTACAACTCTCCGCCATCTGCACAGCACACGAGTGCACTTGAAGTTATCGAGAAGAGATGGTGGACGAAGAAGAAGTGGAGGGATAAAGCAGCCTCCACTATCCTTGTCGGTTGAGGTAACCGGGTCGGGCTGTCGACCTTAAATTACAAGCGCTGCTTGGGAGGCAACCCAATGTAGAGTAGGATGCTATTTATCTATGTTCTTTCTTTTAGTTCTCCATATGATTTTGAGGGGTGAGAGAGAGTTGCTTTAATTTTTTCAATCAGTGTACAGGGACATAGGTACAGAAGACGCTACGGATTCCCCTTCTTGATGCGTGTGATAGAATGTTGAGTAGCCGCATCGGAATCCGGACGCGAGGTGAGACTTTTCCGGAAACTGTCAACGGTCCACAAGACCCCTTCTTGTTGCAGTTTCGCGGCAACGGTGCCAATGTAGGTCCGGGCACTCAGGTACCTCTAACTCTCTCTCTGTTCTAAGTTTGGAGCCATAATTGTGTAGATCCACCGCCAACACATTTAAGCGAGGAAACCTCGTACTTGATCTCTAAATTCGTTGAGGACAACGAAACGCTTAAGTGTGGGGGGGTTTGTGTATATTTTGCTAGCCATGTCAGTTATGCATCGCCAGTTACATGCAGTTGTGTTGTATTGTGTAGTACGTGTAGTTAGTGTAGAGTGTTTAATATAGTGTCGTATTGTGTTAGGATTGTTATTATGCATTTCTTTGAACATTTACTTTATTGAGTCCCCTACCCAAAACTTGTGGTTAATCGAGTTGGCCAAAAGCATATAGAGTCTAGGAAAATATGAAAAAATTGAAAAAAAAAAAATAGAAAAGCGAAAATCCATAAAAATTAAAAATTTTGAGTTGGGCAATTGATGAAGCTTGAAACCAGAGAGAGTTCAATGAAAGAGTCTCAATGAATATGAAGCACCGTAGTGGGGAAAACCTTAATTTTTAGTATCTTGCGCACTAGTTTCACGAAAGGAAGTCCCGGGTATTCAGGGAAAAGTGGAAAGAAGACGAGGGCATACCTTTAGTTCCTTTATTGTGCTAGGAGGAATTAGTCATAAGGGGTAGTCGATTAGTCTGTTTTCGAGTGGAAACTTGTGGTCTCTTGTAAATCTGGGGTGGACCTTTGTGTAGAGTTGGTTTCATGTGGTACATTGCTCTAGCCTAAGTGAAGTTAGGGAGTGTACACCACCATCCCTTAAGGCGGTTTCAAGAGCTAACCGAAAAAGCCCACACTTAGTTACTCTAACTGCACGGCTGAAATAAATTGAAAGAGAATGAAAAAGAAAAAAACAAATGAATCAAAATCTTCTCTTGGACTAGATACGGTGAACAGGCCCCCGTTAGCCCGGGGAATTTGGATTCAATCCAATTAGAGTATCTAAGGAAAATTAAAGTCAAGCCGTATTATACGGAGTTGTGTCTCCCGTCATTGGGACAATTTTCATTCAATGCAATAACGGCTAAGAGGGTCTGAAAACTGTTGGAATTGTGCCCTAGAGGCAATCAATTAATTGTGACATTTATGGATTTACGATTCATTATGTTATCGATATGGAGATATGTTAACATGAATGAAGTCCTTAGAATATAAGTGTTATATTCTTAAATATCCCTAGTCAATTATAATGATTAATGGGACAATCATCTATAGACTAGTATGGGGTTGGATTGATATGGAGATATCATGATCCAACACATGGGTGTGCATTAAGGGTAATGGCGCACCGGATTGACCCATCTCCGAGAAGGCTACATACATGTTATGTTGAGTCACAAGCGCTTCTCGCGGTGCAATGGTATTGTCATCCTTAGACTTGAAGTCACTAGATTATCTAGTTGTGGATCATTGTGATCTTGGTAGCGTTAAACGCTACACCGTAAATGGGTAGTTATAAAGGCGTGTACTGGATACAATGAGAAGCAAGCTTAGAGATCGTAGTGGACGTAGAGAGGATTTGCCCCTCCCACATAACGGGAGCAAATATCCTAGGCCACTCGAGGGATAGTGCTTATAGAATGTCTGGCCAGACTCAAATAAATCAATATGGGATATTGATGTTATTTGCACGAATAAGGCTATTCCATAGATCGAGAAACTATGGATTGGATATACGAGTGTGACTTGTATGTCTCGTGTCCAATCCGGATATGGAGGCAAAGGGATGAGACAATTACTTGTACAAGGTTTGTCATGATGACTATTCTATTTGTTGGCTAGAATGGATGTCTTGCTAGAGGCCGCTCCATATTAGTAAATAGTTACTACCAGCTAAATAGAACCTATGGGGTCACACGCCATATAGGGGTGAACTAGACATGGGAAATAATTAATTAATATGATTAATTAATTAAAAGGATCAAATCGCAACAACTTGCTAACTTAGTAGGACTAATATGCAAGTTGGACTAATCCATGTATAGACATGATTATGATTTGCCAAGGTGGCCTAATTCATGTAGGGACATGATTAGGATTAATTTGCAAATAGAACTAATCCATGTATTGACATGATAAGGACTATTTTGCAAAAGGGACTAATCCGAACTTGAGTAGGATTATGAGGGGTTCTTTATGTAGTAGGACAAGGAGTTGTTGGACTATATAAAGAACACTCCTAGCTTATTTTTCTCTCTACACACCCCACATCTATTTGATAGAAGAAAGGAGAGAACAAAGCAAGGAGAGAGCAAGTCCCAAGCAAGGGCCGAACCCCCCTTGGGACCGCCGCCCCCTTACCCGTCGGCCAAAGGGAGCCGCCCCACTCTTGGCACTCCATTGTTGGCGATTCCTTCTTCCTCCTCCATTCTTCCTAGCTAGCACATGGATTTGGAGGATCTAGATCTCACCTCTAGGCGTGGATCAACCGTAGAGACGTGACACTATTCGCGTTTGAAGTCATCAAGGAGAACCCAAAGGTGTGTTTATGAATTCTAACCCTTACCATCGTTATGTCTCTTGACTTGTGATCCTTGGAGGGTTTTGCATGGTTTTATGTTTGTTTATGCTTCCGTTGCGCAATCCATGAATCAAAACCCTACAAAAACCTCATATGACTTGGCGACGAAAGACTACTATAGGACTAAGGGTGCCTAGACCCTCAGAGCTAAAGGACGTGCCCGGATCTTGGATTGAGTTTGGTGGATGTTTGGGGACCCCTTAGTGAGCTTGTGCGTAGGATCATTTTATTTTCAAGTCCTTATTGCGGTTGTGTGAATTGAAAAAGAGATTTGTGAGAACTTGATGATTTTGGTTAGTGATAGCGAGATTGCCCATCTCTTAAGAAAAAGAAAAAAAAATATGTTGTTTCAATTTTAGCATTTTTCTATAATCGAGTTGCATTGTATAGTCATGTAGATTGCATTGTGTGTGTGTGTGTTTTGTTTGTGTCACATGGCTAGTAAAGTTTTATGCTATTCGGTGGATTTAAAACGTAGTGTGAGGATTGATTTTGCTCGGGACGCGCAAAAAGGTAGTGTGGGGGATTTGATAACTCTGCATTAGAGTTATATTTCTTCTACGTTTGTGTACCGTTTTGTGTGAATTTCGGGTAGATTATATTAGAAATACAATATGAACTTGAGGAAATTTAGTAAGTGTATCTTTGAGGGATAAATTGTAAATCCGGGCGTTTCTCGCGTTATTTTATGATATTTTGTCACGTTTGATCGCACGGGTGTGTTTCGTGTTGTTTTGACAGGAAACGTAACTCGGAGACTGAAAGAAGAGGAGAAACGAACTTCAGAAATTGAGACAAAGCTCGGAATTGGAGAGAAGAAGAAAAGTTCAGCAGATCACACGACTTGCAAAACTGAGGTCGTGTGATCTGGAGCAAGACTTAGAATAAATTTGGAGGAGAAAATTGAGCAACTCACTATTTCCACGATCAGAGTGGATGGTCGTAGGATCTAAGGAGATCACACGATCAGAGATAATACCTGAGCAGATCACACGATCAGATATAAGATCTGAGGCAAAAGAGAAGCAGATCACACGATCTGCTTTAAGGAAGTCGTGCGATCTGCTTAAGAAGAAGAAAAACACACAGACGATCTCCTAAACCTAATGGGAGATAATTAATACCTAAAAGACTATAATTAAGAGGAGTCTCATTGGGAAAAAAGAGACGAACGGGGAAAAAAAAAGAGGACGAACGTGAGAGGAAGGGAGACGCACGCAAGAGGAGGACTCCTCCTCCATTGAAGCTCTAAGTTGATTTCTTCTTGTTCTCTCTCAATCTTTGTATGGAGAAACTTGTAAGTCTTGTTTGGTTGATTATTATTAGCTAGACGTTTTGCTAGGCGTCTCTTTGAGAGCCTAGGGTTCATGTAAACGATGAATATTTTCCGGATTTGATCTTTGCTTCATGATTTATTGATTTCTTCTTTTGAATCAATTCTAGTTTCTTGTTTATGTTAGTAATCCTAATTGAGTGACATGATTAGGAGATAAAACTAGGGTTCAAGAACTAGGGTTTGTTCAATAGTTGATTCATGCTTAAAGTTAGCAATATTTTAATTCAATTGTTCATGTGCTGTGCTTAATACTAAGTGTTAATGGAGTAGCTAACCGGAAACACTGCTTAGTTAGTGAATGCACGACAGTGATTCTAACTAACTAGGATGAGACTTGAACATCAATACTGTATCACTGAGACTGAGAAGAGATGTGTTAGGATTGGCTAGTGTGGGTAGATTCGGTAGGTGAGATTCGACTGTTTCGTGCAACGGTGGATCGACAGGACCCGTTTTCGTGCATGTCGTTAGCCTACTAGAACGGACCGGTAGACACAAGAGACCGATAGGAGATTGTAGTCTACCGTGAAGTAGAATGACTTGAGACCGATAGGAGATAGTCAGCGCTGTTACCCGGCTTAGTTAGAATATAGTTAACGTGTTGCTCAGATAATCCGGAAATCGTCTACATCCCTAGGTGATCTAGAGATTGCCTAGTTTCTCCAAACTTATTTCTTAAATAAAAGTAAAAGATACAAAAATATTAGATTAGTTGTTGTTTCAATTCTTAAATCAATCAACTCTTTCCTCCTGCACCGTACTCTAGATTAAATAACTAATTAAATAATTTCAAGTCTGTCCTCGTGGGATCGATAACTCGGGGTTGAAATACCACCCCTATATTACTTGACCGTGCACTTGCGCATACGCGTTAAGAAATCGCGTCACCTGTCCCTATACCAGAGTGGAAGTGGGAACACATCACCATGGACTTTGTCATGGGGTTACCAAAGTCATCTAAAGGCAGTTCATTTGTTTGGGTAATCGTTGATAGAATGACTAAATCCACTCACTTCTTAGCCATGAATTCGACTGATTCCTTAGAGCAGTTAGTAGTCATATATATCCGTGAAATTGTACGACTTCACGGAACTCTAGTGTCCACCGTTTCTGATCGAGACTCTCGATTTGTCCCAAGATTCTGGGATAGCCTCCAAACTGCTATAGGAACCAAGTTACGTTTTAGAATCGCCTTTTACCCACATACAGATGGACAATCAGAGAGAGTTATCCAAATCCTAGAAGACCTACTTCGGTTCTGTGTCCTAGAATTCAAAGGAGGTTGGGAAGAACATCTACCTTTACTAGAGTTTACGTACAACAACAGTTTCCAGTCTAGTATTGGAATGGCTCCATTTGAGGCACTGTACGGTCAAAGGTGTAGATCTGCTATATGTTGGACAGAAGTTGGAGAAAGATAGATACTTGGACCAGAGGTCGTTCAAATCACTACAGATAAGATTAGAATCATCCGAGATAAACTTCAAGTTGCCCAGAGTCGACAAAAGAGTTACAGTGACAATAGGAGGAGAGACTTGGATTTATTTGTTGAGACTTTGTATTTCTTAAATTTTCTCCAACTAAAGGGGTAGTTCGATTCGAAAAGAAATCAAAACTGAGTCCAAGGTACATTGAACCATATGAGATCATGGAACGCATTGGACCAGTAGCTTATCGTATCACGCTACCACCCGAATTAAGTAATTTTCATAATGTCTTTCATGTTTCTATGATTAAGAAATACGTATATGATCCTAGTAACGTGATTGAGCATCAAATACTAGAGATACGTGAAGACTTGTCCTATACTGAAGTACCTAAAGAAATCCTAAGTCGACGTGATCAAGGCTTAAGAAGCAAACTCATTCCCTTAGTGAAAGTCTTGTGGCTGAATCACTTAGTAGAAGAAGCTACATGGGAACCAGAAGACGAGATACGTGAGCGTTATCCGCACCTATTCTAAGGTACATTTTGAATTTGGGAACCAAACTTCTATAAGTAGTGAAGAGTGTAATGACAACGTTTTTAAGCTTATATTACTTCATTAAATTTCATGTCTAAGAATTTAGCATTTTGATAGATGTATCCATAATTGCTAAACTAAAATAGTTAAGCTCTTCTAGAAAGACAAAGAAAGTCACAATTTCTTATTTTATTTCTAAATTAAAGATAAAAAATAATTAGAGAATGATTAGTGCTAATCATTAGTTTATGTGTTAATTAAGTACTTTTTATGCATCTCGCGATACGTGGCTTGTTATATGCTTGACATGACTACATTACATGTTTATTTTCCGCGGTGGTTGAGGATAAGCATTTAGATTTATCCGAATGAATGTGTGACACACAGGGGGACATGTGTCACGACATCTATGACTGTCCCTGCATGCACGACACGCAGGGGGGACATGTGTTGCGACTTGGTGAAGTGTTGTGCATGATTGACTCGCAGTAAGGACACGTGTCATGCACATGAGCTTATTCCTTGCATGAATGACAGACAGGGGACACATGTCAGCGTGTGGTAGCCTTTTCGCTGCATGCGCGCCACGTGTCTGGTGACTCGTCGCGATCTGATTGGTCGTTGACCACTATAAATACAGCCTAGTGCTTTAGTTATTTCTATTTCAAAAATTTAAGACATACTTCCAAATTTAGAGAAGCTCCACTATTCATATTTTTCTTCCAAGGAATCTCAAATCGTAGTTTTTGCTCTCATAGCTACTTCGTCCAACGCTACGAAAGTGAGTAAACTTTGTTCATCACTTTTTAATACTCGTATTATACGCTTTCAAATTTTACTAAATTTTTAAAATGATAATTCAAAATTTTATTTCCATGCTCCTCAAGTATTTAGTGTCTAAACTACTTTATGATTTAATATTTTAACTGACGTTATGATGGTACGTTTTACAGTGTTTAATTTAACCGTTGATTTTTTTAAAAGTTGCGAAAAATGATAAATTGACGAGATGCTTTGGAGAATTATTGTTGTTCTATTCACAAGACCTTATCGCTGGGTAATAATAAGCGACGTGCCACAATGATGGCGCCAAGACATGTCGAATTACGGATATATTACTGGCCTACCAACTACTTACACGGGTAGGTAAGTGGATATATCACCTATAGATCACGAACGGTTACCCATTGCATCTCTACCAAGTGAAAGTGATTGAAATGAAATGTTTACTGGTATTTTTACTGAAGTTTTATTATTGCCAAATGATGATAGAAAATGAAGTTTGAGTTACTTTTAAGTAAAAGGAGGAGTAATCCCCTCACTGAGATTTTTAGCTCACCCCTTTCAAACAAAATGTTTTCAGGACATGGATACGATGAAGATCAGTAGAGACCGGGATACTTTTGGAAGACCTATAGAAATATAGTTTTGTACAGTTATGTTGTGAGCTAGACTTTATCATAGTCCAATTTTGTTGTAAATAGGCTGCTGACACTTACTAGATAGATAAGGTGTAAACAGTGTGCTTAGTCCTACTATATGTAATAGTTTAATAGACCATGTATAAAAGAAGTACCGTTTGGTTATTCGAAGTTGTCTCCAATAGTTATTATTTAAATTTATCAAGTATCCATATGTACTCTGATAAGTACTATCTTGTGGGATTGAATAAAAATCACTTATTTTCCAAACTTTTTTTTACAGAAAGCTTTCAAATTGATTTCTCAAATGTCTCGATGAGACCCCTGAATTCTCAAATCGCTTCCGCAAATGATTTATTTTTATTTCTTTTATCCTTTCCAAAGTTACAATTTTATTATTCATCCCACTTGATACGAAAAGAGGGCCACAATGGCCAGTTTTGACCCTTTATCCCGTTACTAATCTGGGTCCGGGAAACGGGTCGTGACACTTGATCTTCTCTTTCAAGAAATCAATTGATTTCTTTCAAAATTTTGCCGTCTTTTGACTACCTGCTCTGCTGCAAGGCCTCGTGACTTCATTCCTGTGGAAGTACACCGGTAACAAGGGTATCCCTCTAAAAGCATGAGATTTTCTTTGTAAGCCAATTAACAAAGGCGTGCTCGGATTCAGAGGCTCCAAATCAGCAAACTAGGAATGCCAACGATTGGCTCATAAATTCTAAGCCAACCACGGAAACTTTTTTTCCCTTGTACTCCTCGGGAAATACTGCCAACATACACAATTCCTTTCTTCCTCCTCGTCAGTAACAACTTCGTGTGGCGTGTGTGTGTGTGTGTGGGGGGGACCTCATTTCTCAAGGTCTCATTAGCAAATTGGAACCAGCTGTAATAGTCACCTTTTAAAGAACCGATGGTTTCGGAATAGTGAAACATCTAATGATCTTACCACCTCCATCTACCCGAACCTCACAGCGAAGAACCTCATTGTTTCAGGATCAAGCGAATGGAACTAGATTAAACCCCAGTACGATAAACATAGGGGAAGCGTTTATTAATTACCTCTTGTAGCGTCATCTTCCACAGACGACTTTGCGGATATTATTGCGCTTGTATTCACATTTTAGCCTCCCAACAGTCCGTGCGCACCTCTTAGGCGAACACGATGTTCCATAGCCTGTCCCGCTTTTAGGTGAATGTGAGAGAGGATATTGGGTGATTACGTATGTGATTTCTGAAAGTTTTAATGCAAGTATAAACATGATCTAATACTCTAGAAGGGGGTGAATAGAGTATGGAAACTTTTTTCTCAAATTTAGTCTTTGGAAACATTAAGCTTATGTGCAAGTGAAATCTCAAAGCTTTGGAAAATGTTTGAGTAGCTTGAGACACAATTGCAACTATCAGATGCTTCAAAGCTTTGAGATAGAAAATCCTCCAAAGCTTTGGAGATATCTGTTTTGAATTAAATAGCAACAAGAATGAAAAGCAACAAAGTAGAGCTAAAGAACACAGGGATTTTTACAGAGTTCAATCACAATTGGACCTAGTCTCTGCATGAGGATCTAATCCCTCCAGGATTCAACACACTTCTTATTAATCACCCATATTTAGCCCTATATCTCAAGCCTAAGTGAGCTAACTTACACTTATACAGCTTGTTCTTTCCAACCTATCTAGTAACAGCTACAACCTGTTGAAACAATAAGAACCTCTTGTTGTTCACTTGAACAACTAAACTTTTAAATTTCTGAGTGATAATTCAATTTCTCTGCCTTGATGTGAATTATGAACTGTGGATGTTTATATGAGGATGCTGAAAGAGAGTGGTAACATTATTTCAAGGCTCCAAGGCCTTGAAGGTTTATGTCTGCATTTGAATTGGTTAAGTATTGTTTAACAATCTTGTGTATGCATGCTTAGCATTGGATCACTTGTTGATTAAATGTGTCTTACAAATATTATTGGACTATATCTATGTGATTCTAACACTCACATGTTTCACTTCTTGAATGAATCAAGGATAAGAAAGCTGTAAGCTTAAAACTGTGAAGAATGTCACAGAGATCCAAGGCCTTGAGATTTGCCTTGAGCTGCTGGCAGTCTTTTTAGCTTAACTGATTCTTTCTTGCCAAATGCTATCAGTGGTAATGTGATTGGTTACTGACTTTATATAAGTCTTAATTTTAATCTTATCATTATCTTGTACATTTTATTGATATGGTATTTATCTTGTTATCAATTTTGACCTAGTTTATTGCAGAAACTGTTGAGCCAAACAGTCAGTAATTTTTTGATATATTTTCTGGATTTTGTTTGATCTTCAAATGAAGTTTTTTGCGGGATTACTCATTTTTCAAACCCCTCAAAACAAAATCTAATGGCTATCCATTCATATCTGTCGAAAGTAGCATGTTTGGGAGAGGATCTTTTGGGATGTAGTTCCTAAAATCACTCATTCAGTTACTTTAGCTTGTTATAAGCTTATGTTTGAATTTCATTATCGTGGAGATAAGACAATCAACTCTTAAATCAATCAAGCTATCAACAATGCTGAACAAGGTGATCAATCATCTTGAAATCTGAAGAACACATCCAAGCTTCACTGCTTATTTCTTTTCTGTGTTCTTCATACTTATACTTAATTTGTGTTATCATTTTGATTTCTTATACCTCACAAGCTTAAAATTTTAGTTTTTCAAGTGAACAACAAGAGGTTCTTATTGCTTCAACAGATTGTAGATGTTACTAGATAGGTTGGGAACCACAAGCTATATAGGTGTAAGGCAGTTCATTTAGGCTTGAGATCTAGGGCTAAATCTGGTTGTTTAATAAGAACTGTTTTCCGAATCCTGGAGGTATTAGATCCCTCAAGCAGAGACTAGGTCTAATTATGACTGAACTCTGTAAAATCCTTGTGTGATTTTCTTTACAGTATTGTTCTTTATCACTGCGAACATTCTAGCTCAAAACAGGTTGTTCAAATGCTTGAAGTTCTTTACAGCTCAAGGCCTTGAAGCTTTCCCTGGTTAGTAGAAAGCTTCTGTCTTATATCAAAACTCCTCCAAGGCCTTGAGATTCAACCAGTGACCTATCCTAATTTTGAGAAGACTAAATTTTAGAAAAAACTTTCCATACTATATTCAACCCCCCTTCTAGAGTATTTGATCCTGTGTTTTATACTTACATTACAAACTTTCAGTTGGTATCATAGCTTGGGACACTTCTAAGGATCTAAAAATCTTGTGACAATGAGTAATGTAGGTGAAGGTGGATTCTCACAGGGAAGGGCAGCCAATAGACCTCCATTGTTCTGTGGTGACAATTTTATACATTGGAAGGCATTGATGAAAATGTTCATCATAGATCAAGACATGGAAATGTGTTCTATCACTCTTAATGGTACTCATTGTATTACACCACTACTAATGGGATTTGAACAATCAAAACTGAAGAAGAACTTTCATTTACAGAGCTGGAAAAGGTCTCCAAAAATTACAATGCCATGAACCTTTTATATTGTGCTCTTAGTGCAGATGATTCAATAGAGTTTCAAACTACAAAAGTGCCAAGGAGGTTTGGGACAAGCTGGTTGTAACCTATGTAGGAACCAGTCAATTCAAGAAAACTAAGATCTACATTCTTCCGAGGCAATAAGAGTTATTCAAGATGAACTCAGATGAATCTATCAAGGAGATGTTCAAAAGATTTACAGATGTAGTGAATAATCTGGAATCCTTGGGAAAGACCTTCTCAAATTAAGAGAAAGAAAAAAAGATTTTGAGAAGTTTGCCTAAAGCCACGTGGGAGCTAAAGACAACAACTATTGAGGAAGATCAGGACCTAAGTCTTCTTGAGCTAGATGACTACAAGAAAAGCTGCTCACTCATGAAATATCTATGAATGAGGTAGATGGTGACATGTGTGAAAACATCAAGAACCTGTAAATCAAGGAAAAAGACAATGAAAAATCCCAAAGCCTTGATCAGGATGATGATGATGATGATGATGATGATGATGATGATGATGATGATGATGATGATGATGATGATGAAGAGGCTTTAGCCTTGATCTCCAAAGCTTTGTCCAGAATCTTGAAAAAGAAAAAGAACTTTGAAAATAAGTACTAACAAGGATAAATCCAGATCCTCAAGCAGCAAGGATCACAAAGGTAAGTCTTCTTCACATTCACATAAACCTAAAGTGATGAATTGTTTTGAATGTGGTGATGCAGATAATTTAGTAAGGGACTGTCCTCAAAAGAACAAATTCAGGAACTTTCCAAAGAAAGAATGTAACAACATGAGGAAGAAAGCTGTGGTTGCTTAATGGAGTGATTCTGCTTCATCAACTGACTCGGATTCTGATGAAGATCAAGCAAACTTATGCTTAACGACTGAGCATCAAGAAGAAAAGAGCTCAGACAAGCATATTGAAGAGATGGCAAAAAATTTGCTTGCTAGTCCTTCCGATGTACTTCCTGAAATCCTCAAAAGTATGTATTTGAATGCGAAAAGTTATAGAAATGAGATTGATTCTTTAAAAGCGAGGGTTTATGAGCAAGCAAAGGAGAACTTAAACTTTATTTTTCAAAACAAATGTCTTGAAGCTACTAATTTAAAAATTGACAGTGACTTCAAAGCCTTGGAAATTAGGTTCAAAGCTTTAAAGGCACCAGTCAAAAGGAAGTTGTTGATCAAAACTCTCTTTTAACAGATAAGTTTGTTGATCTAAAGAATCACTCAGATGATTTAGAGCAACATAAAACTTCTTTGACCAAGAAGCTTCAAGAATCTAAAAACATTTTATCAACCTTTGCTAGCTCAGTGCACAAGCTCAATCTCATGCTTGGAGGAAATCTGCAGTCTATACATAAAAGTGGAATTGGCTATAATCCAAATTTTCTAAAAAAATATCCAAACTACTTTTGTGAAATCTGGAAGAAGATATATCTCCAAAATGTCATTACTGTTGAAAAATTGGTCATGTCAGATTAACTTGCCCCTTCAAAAGAGAAGAACCTCATATTTTGAGAAACACTTATCCATATCAGCTCAAGGGACAAGTTAAACAGATTTGGGTTCCTAAAGGAATTAGACAAATAAATATGGTTGATTCTGAGTACGACTAAAAATGATACACTTGGTCTAATGGCCTCTTGGGGCATTGATTTACTTGTTGCAGGATGTCACCAAGGCCTTGAAGGATTAAAAATGGATCTTGGATAGTGGTTGTTCCAGACATATGAGTGGAAAGAAATCTTTGTTCACTGAACTTAAAGAGCAATCTGGAGGAACAACTACATTTGGTGACAAAGCCAAATGCAACATAATTGGTATAGGTAGCATTGGTAACGGGTCTACTGATTCTATTTCAGATGTTTATCTTGTTGATGGTCTTAAGTATAATTTGCTTAGTATATCTCAGCTATGTGATAGAGCTAATAAAGTTATTTTTGACAAGGAGAAATGTGTTGTGAGAGATGAAAAATATAGAAGTTTCATACTCACTGCTCCTACATCATACAATGTATATGCTTTGAGTTCTAACAAAGTTGCCGGTGAAAAGTTAAAATGTCTCAAGGCCTTGAAGGAATACTCAAAACTCTGTCATAGAAAGCTTGGGAATATAAGGATGCATTCTATGAACAAAATCATCTCAGAAGACTTGGTAAGAGGATTACCAACCCTTAAATTCAATGATGATGAGATTTTCAAGGCATGCACTCAAAGTAAACAAACAAAAAGTTCCTTCAAACCAAAGAACTTTGCAAGTACTTCTAGACCTTTAGAACTGATGCATATGGACTTGTGTGGTCCTATGAGAGTTAAAAATCCAAGAGGTAAGAGGTATATGATTTTTTTGGTAGATGACTATTCTAGAGACAAAATATACCCAAGGTATATTTACTTGGGTTATGTTCTTCACATACAAAATTGAAGCTTTACCTGAATTCTCAAAACTTTGCAAAGAGCTCCAAACTTTGAAAAACTTACATGTTGCATCTATTAGAAGTGATCATGGTATGGAATTTGATCAACTTGAAATTGATTTATTTTGTGCAAAGCATGTCATTTCACACAACTTCTCTGCACCTAGAACTCCTCAGCAGAATGGAGTTGTTGAGAGGAAGAATAGGACACTTGAAGATATGTCTGTAGGGTTTTGATTCATGGATCGCGCAACGCAAGCATAATCAAACAAATAACCATGCAAAACCCTCCAAGTATCACAAGTCTAGATGCATAACGATAGTAAAGGTAAGAAATCATAAACACACCTTTGGGTTCTCCTTGATGACTTCAAACACGAATAATGTCACGTTCTCTATAGTTGATCCACGCCTAGAGTTGATCCTAGATCTCCCAAACTCCTTGGTGCTAGCCCGGATTAGGAAGAGGATGAAGGAATCACGCAAAACGAGACAAAAGAGGGGCTTCGGCCCTCTTTTTGGCCGACGGGGTGAGGGCGGCGGCAAGGGGGTAGGGTTCGGCCTCCTTGTTGCTTGCTCTCTCTCCTTTGTTCTCTCCCACTCTTGTTATGTTCACTAATGAGCATAAGTTATGAGGAAGGAAGGAAGGAGGGTCCTTAATATAGTCCAACAACTCCTTGTTAACTACCTAAAGGACTTATTCTAGTCCAACTAGAATTCAATTTAGTCCCTTCCTTGCAAATTAGTCCCTACTAAGTTTGCAAGGGTTTGCAAAGTGATCCTTCTAATTAATTAATCCAATTAATTAATTCCCAAATCTAGTTCAACTCTTTATAGCGTGTGACCCCATAGGTTCTATCTAGTTGGTAGCAACTATTTGCTAATATGGAGCGGTTTCTAGCAAAACATCCATTCTAGCCAACTAATAGAATAGTCATCTTGACAACCTTTGTACAAGTATTTGTCTCATCCCTTTGCCTCCATATCCGGATTGGACACGAGACATACAAGTCACACTCGTATATCCAATCCATAGTTTCTCGATCTATGGGAATAGCTTTATTCGTGCAAATAACATCAATATCCCATATTGATTTATTTGAGTCTGGCCAGACATTCTATACGCACTATCCCTCGAGTGGCCTAGGATATTTGCTCCCGTTATGTGGGAGGGGCAAATCCTCTCTACGTCCACTACGATCTCTAAGCTTGCTTCTCATTGTATCCAGTACACGCTTTTATAACTACCCAGTTACGGTGTAGCGTTTAACGCTACCAAGATCACAATGATCCACAACTAGAATATCTAGTGACTTCAAGTCTAAGGATGACAATACCATTGCACCGCGAGAAGCACTTGTGACTCAACATAACATGTATGTAGCCTTCTCGGAGATGGGTCAATCCAGTGCAACATTCCGTAATGCACACCTATGTGTTGGATCGTGATATCTCCATATCAATCCAACCCCATACTAGTCTATAGATGATTGTCCCATAAATAATAAATTAATTTTCTAAACTAGATTGCCTCTAGGGCATCTATCCCAACAGTCTCCCACTTGCACTAGAGCCAATCTGGCGCATCTCGTATGCCCATACTCCTAGTGTGCCCTTCATGCTTCCACTGCGTGAGAGGCTTTGTAAGCGGGTCTGACAGATTATCATCTGTAGGAATCTTGCATATCCGAACGTCTCCTCTATCGATAATATCTCGAATCAGATGAAACTTCCTGAGCACATGCTTGGAATTCTGGTGCGATCTGGGTTCCTTTGATTGCGCGATCGCCCCAGTGTTGTCACAGAACAACTCCACTGGATCCGCAATGCTAGGGACCACACCAAGTTCAGAAACAAACTTTCTGATCCAAACAGCCTCCTTTGCTGCGCCATTTGCAGCAATGTACTCAACCTCTGTTGTAGAATCAGCTACCGTCTCTTGCTTGGAACTCTTCCAGCTCACCGCTGCTCCATTCAGGCAAAACACATATCCCGATTGTGATCTAAAGTCATCTCTGTCGGTTTGGAAGCTTGCATCAGTGTAACCCCTTACACGCAACTCTTCCTCACCGCCAAATATCAAGAAAGCATCCTTAGTTCTTCTCAAGTACTTTAGGATGTTCTTGACAGCAATCCAGTGACTCTCACCCGGATTGGATTGGTATCTGCTTGTCATACTCAAGGCATATGACACATCTGGTCTAGTACATAACATGGCGTACATGATAGATCCTATGGCCGAGGCATAGGGAATCCTACTCATGCGTTCCTTCTCAATCCCATTGGAAGGACCACCACTCTTCGAAAGAGTGATTCCATGTGACATGGGCAAGAATCCCTTCTTGGAATCTTGCATGTTGAACCGTTTCAACACCTTGTCAATATATGTACTTTGACTTAGGCCTAGCAACCTTTTAGATCTATCTCTATAGATCTTTATACCGAGTATATAGGCTGCTTCCCCTAAGTCCTTCATTGAGAAACACTTTCCTAGCCAATCTTTCACAGATTGCTGCATGGGAATGTCGTTTTTAATGAGTAGTATGTCATCCACATACAAGACCAGAAAAGCTACAGAGCTCCCACTAACCTTCTTGTAGACACAAGACTCATCTTCGTTTCTGATGAAGCCAAACTCTTTGACCACTTCATCAAAACGTCGATTCCAACTCCTAGAAGCTTGCTTCAACCCATAAATGGATCGTTGCAGCTTACAGACTTTGTTGGCTTGCTTTGGATCCTCAAAACCCTCCGGGTTTATCATATACACGTCCTCGAGGAGATTCCCATAAAGAAATGCTGTTTTGACATCCATCTGCCAAATCTCATAGTCGTAGTATGCTGCAATTGCAAGTAGGATTCGGATGGATTTGGTCATAGCGACTGGTGAAAAGGTTTCATCATAGTCAATACCATGAATCTGTCTGAATCCTTTAGCCACCAATCGGCCCTTATAGGTAATCACATTACCATCCATGTCGATCTTCTTCTTGAAGACCCACTTGCACCCTATGGGCCGCGCCCCATCAGGTGGTTCCACCAAAGTCCATACTTTGTTGGTATACATGGATTCCATCTCGGATCTCATGGGTTCCAGCCATTTCTGAGAGTCTGGGCCATTCATAGCCTCCTCATAGGTAGTAGGCTCATCATCTATGAGCATCGTGTCACCGGTATCGGTTACGAGAAGTCCATACCTCTCGGGTTCCTGGCGCACTCTACTAGATCTACGAAACTCTTGTGTTACCTGAACAGGTGGCTCCACAACTACTTGTGATTCCTGTTCTTGTTCCATAATCGGTTCAGTAATTTGTGGTTCTTGAACTTCTTCAAGTTATACATTCCTCCCACTTGCTTCTTTAGAGACAAACTCTCTTTCTAGAAACACGCCGGTCCGAGCAACAAACACTTTGTTCTCGGTCGGATTGTAGAAGTAGTATCCCTTAGTTTCCTTAGGGTACCCCACAAATTTATACTTATCCGATTTAGGCCCTAGCTTCTCTGATTGTAAACGTTTTACATAGACATCGCAGCCCCAAATCCTCATGAACCACAGTGTGGGACGCCTCCCACTCCACATCTCATATGGTGTTTTCATGACTGATTTAGATGGAACACGGTTAATGGTGAAAGCTGCACTTAATAGAGCGTAGCCCCAAAATGACAATGGAAGATCGGTTTGACACATCAAAGATCGAACCATATCCAATAGGGTTCGATTCCTTCTCTCGGACACGCCATTCCATTGTGGCGTTCCGGGTGGAGTGAGTTGGGACACGATCCCACACTCTCTAAGATAGTCGTCAAACTCTTGGCTCAAGTATTCTCCTCCACGATCCGATCATAGAGCCTTGATACTTTTGCCAAGTTGCTTCTCTACTTCATTCTTGAATTCTTTGAACACTTCAAAGGATTCGGATTTTGCCCTCATGAGGACAAAAATCCATATCTACTGTAATCATCAGTAAAGGTAATGAAGTAGACATAACCACCCCTGGCTGGCGTGGCAAATGGCCCACACACATCGGTATGTTTGAGCGCCAATTGCTCACTAGTCCTCTCACCTTTCTTATTGAAAGGGGACTTTGTCATTTTTCCCAATAAACAAGCCTCACATGTCTCATATGATTCAAAATCAAATGAGTCTAGTAGTCCATCCTTATGGAGTCTAGATACACGTTTCTCATTTATGTGGCCTAAACGACAATGCCATAAATAAGCAGGATTTAAATCATTTATTTTAATCCGCTTGGTATTAATGTTGTAGACAGGATTGCTTAGATCAAGGACATAAAGTCCATTAAATAATTGCGCACTAAAATAGTGAATATTATTCAAATAAAAGGAACAACAATTGTTCTTTATTGAAATAATAAAACCTTCCTTGCCCAAACAAGAAATAGAAATAATGTTTTTGCTCATAGCAGGCACAAAATAGAAATTATTTAATTCTAAAACTAATCCTGAAGGCAGAGATAGCTCGCACACGCCTATGGCCAACGCAGCAACCTTTGCTCCATTCCCAACGCGCAGATCTACCTCCCCTTTAGCCAATCTTTTACTTCTCTTTAGATCCTGCATATTTCGACAAATATGAGATCCACATCCAGTATCTAATACCCATGATGTAGAGACAGTTAAATTGACATCTACAACAAAAATACCTGGTGATGGTGGAATCACTATTCCAAGCCTCTTGTCCTCCAGATATTTTGGGCAGTTCCTCCTCCAGTGTCCAGGTTGACTACAGTAGTGACATTCACCCTTAGTCACGACCTTGGCAATGCCACCAACAGGCTTAAGGGCTTGTTCCTTGGACTTGGCAACTGACTTGCCTTTGCCCTTGGAGGAAGAGGCAAACCTTTTGCCCTTTCCTTTCTGCACCATCATAATGGCCTTGCCCTTATTCTTTTTGATACTCTGTTCAGCCGTCCTCAACATGTTGAGCAAATCTGGCAGTGGTTTAACGATCTCGTTCATGTTATAGTTCATAATGAACTGTCCATAACTCTCGGGCAACGATTGCAACACGAGATCGGTTGCCAACTCTTGGCCGACTGGGAACCCAAGCCGGGCGAGATTCTCCAGGTACCCAATCATTCGGAGTACATGGGGTCCCACCGGGTTCCCTTCTGCCAGATGACATTTGAAGAGTGCCTTTGAGACCTCATACCTCTCTACCCTCGCCTGCTCTTGGAAGAGCTGCTTTAGATGTTCGATCATATCGACAGCATTCATGTTTTCGTGTTGCTTCTGAAGCTTAGAAGTCATGGTGCAAAGCATAAGGCAGGCCGCATCATTAGCGTCATCAACACGCTTTTGATACGCCTTTAAGGCAGTAGGTGTCTGGTTCTCTGGACCTTCTGGAACATGCTCCTCTATTGCGTACAGTTTCTTCTCTTTCTTGAGAACAATTCTCAAGTTTCTGTACCAATCAAGAAAGTTGGTTCCATAGAGCTTGTCCTTCTCAAGGACAGATCGTAGGGAATGTTGTGAACTCGATGAGTTGTTTGCCATTTGGAATTCTACAAAAAGGAAAATACGCAAGTTTTAGTATTTGTGAATTTTTGACTATATTTAATAATGGCTAGTTTATTAAATATAGCTCCCACTATTTTTCTACGGATTAATAACCCTCAAGATATTAATGCGGAAAATATCCTTATATTTTCTAGTGGGCCAAGATCCATCTTTCATCTCCTTATGAGCTTGCTTTGGCAAGTCACCCATAATTTGACTACTTTAGGTAGGAACAATTCCAATTGCATCCCATATGCAACTCTTGGTTCAATCGGGCAAATAACTCCTTATTTATCCATCCATATGGATAATCCCAATTTATTGCCTCTAGGTTTCTTAATCAAATTAATAGCCTAGTTGTGTTCAATCTCTTATCTAAACAATTGCACATTGTTACGTGCCATCGCATTCCATCATTATGAACCAAGTCGCCATGCTTTGGCACGCACAAACTTGATAAATAATGATGATAATGAGTGTTTAAATAACGAGAAGGCAAGAACACAATATTTAAAATTTGAGGGATTTTAAATTCAATTCTAATTGTTTTTGTTGATCAATATCAACTAATCTATCTATTTGAGTTTGGTCACAACTCCAAATAATAGATCCGGGTTGTCTAATTATCTTATTATCCTAATTGCATGCATCATCCATACACCAACCACACAAATAATAAGACAATGAATAAACAACCACAAAACAGAAATTAAACGTGATGTGGATATGGCCTTTTCTAGACTAAGATAATTCCAAGCCAATGGAATTATCTATGAACCCTAAGCAAACACATCTCCATGCGTCTTGATCTTTTGGTCCATCCTTCATAGTCTTGTGGATTGCTCCATGCTCCATGCTCCATCTTTTGTGGCTTCTTTGGCTTTGGGCTTCTTTTATCCAATCTTGGCTAACAATCTACTTTATCTAGAACTAACTAACATCTATACTAAATAAAATAAATCTCACAAGTTGAGAAAAAAAAAATGGCACACAGGCCATAAAACCCTAATTAATTATTACAATTAATTGATCAGCTCGCAGGCCGTAAAACCAAACCACAAAATTAAACATCCACATCAAACCACATCATAAGGCCATATCCAATCACCATGCGATTTGCACATAAACAGTTAAAATCCAATTTTAACACGCTTCGTCAATTTTAATTGATTTTAGGATTTCTAGGGTTAAAACGGTCAATGGGCCCAACAATCCAATTGCCCGGGCTCAATAAGGTGAACCACAAGGCCCTAGGGCCGGCCCGGCCCAAAACCCGCAAGCTAGGCCCGCGGGTTAGGGCCGCCCGGCCCCTTAGGGCGGCCAAGCTTGGCCGGCAAGCAAGGGGGCGGTCCCTAGGGGGGCCGAACCTCCTCTTGGGGGTTGTTTCCAAAACAACTCCCTTGCTTGGAGCCCAAGTTTGGTTGTTTCCTTGTTTTGGGAGAACTCCTTCTTCCCCAAGGATGCCCAAACCCTAGATTTATGATCCTAAAATTTCTCAAACTCACCAATTCATGCATCCAATGCAAAATTTGGATCTTGTTATGAGTAATTATTGACAAATTGCATCCCATGCTTGATTTGTCTTGTTTTACGCGATAAACAATCAAATTAAGGTGTAAAGCAACAAGAATGTAACACATAAACTACGTTTATGCTCTATGACCTGTGGCTCTGATACCACTGTAGGGTTTTGATTCATGGATCGCGCAACGGAAGCATAATCAAACAAATAACCATGCAAAACCCTCCAAGGATCACAAGTCTAGATGCATAACGATAGTAAAGGTAAGAAATCATAAACACACCTTTGGGTTCTCCTTGATGACTTCAAACGCGAATAATGTCACGTTCTCTATAGTTGATCCACGCCTAGAGTTGATCCTAGATCTCCCAAACTCCTTGGTGCTAGCCCGGATTAGGAAGAGGATGAAGGAATCACGCAAAACGAGACAAAAGAGGGGCTTCGGCCCTCTTTTTGGCCGACGGGGTGAGGGCGGCGGCAAGGGGGTCGGGTTCGGCCTCCTTGTTGCTTGCTCTCTCTCCTTTGCTCTCTCCCACTCTTTTTATGTTCACTAATGAGCATAAGTTATGAGGAAGGAAGGAAGGAGGGTCCTTTATATAGTCCAACAACTCCTTGTTAACTACCTAAAGGACTTATTCTAGTCCAACTAGAATTCAATTTAGTCCCTTCCTTGCAAATTAGTCCCTACTAAGTTTGCAAGGGTTTGCAAAGTGATCCTTCTAATTAATTAATCCAATTAATTAATTCCCAAATCTAGTTCAACTCTTTATAGCGTGTGACCCCATAGGTTCTATCTAGTTGGTAGCAACTATTTGCTAATATGGAGCGGTTTCTAGCAAAACATCCATTCTAGCCAACTAATAGAATAGTCATCTTGACAACCTTTGTACAAGTATTTGTCTCATCCCTTTGCCTCCATATCCGGATTGGACACGATACATACAAGTCACACTCGTATATCCAATCCATAGTTTCTCGATCTATGGGAATAGCCTTATTCGTGCAAATAACATCAATATCCCATATTGATTTATTTGAGTCTGGCCAGACATTCTATAAGCACTATCCCTCGAGTGGCCTAGGATATTTGCTCCCGTTATGTGGGAGGGGCAAATCCTCTCTACGTCCACTACGATCTCTAAGCTTGCTTCTCATTGTATCCAGTACACGCCTTTATAACTACCCGGTTACGGTGTAGCGTTTAACGCTACCAAGATCACAATGATCCACAACTAGAATATCTAGTGACTTCAAGTCTAAGGATGACAATACCATTGCACCGCGAGAAGCACTTGTGACTCAACATAACATGTATGTAGCCTTCTCGGAGATGGGTCAATCCAGTGCAACATTCCGTAATGCACACCTATGTGTTGGATCGTGATATCTCCATATCAATCCAACCCCATACTAGTCTATAGATGATTGTCCCATTAATCATTATACTTGACTAGGGATATTTAAGATAAACAACACAATTGTAAATCTAAGGACTTCATTATATTAAATATCCAATAAATAATAAATGAATTTTCTAGCCATATACAAATTCATACTAAACTAAATTGCCTCTAGGGCATCTATCCCAACAATGTCTAGAACCATGCTACTTGAAAGTAATATTCCAAAATAATTGTGGGCAGAAGCTTTAAACACTGCCAATTATGTGCTCAATAGATGCTTGATTAGGCCTATTTTGAAGAAAACTCCTTATGAACTGTTTAAAGGCAGGAAGCCTAGTGTTTCTTATTTCAAACATTTTGGTTGTACTTTCTATGTGCATGATAATGGTAAAGATAATCATGGCAAGTTTAATGCCAGTAGTGATGAAGGTGTATCTCTTGGTTATTCTCAAACTAGCAAGGGTTATTGAGTTTTCAATAAGAGAACTAAGGTTGTAGAAGAGAGTATTCATGTAATTTTTTATGAAAGTACTGATGACTCTCTAAGTGAAAGTTTTGAAGATCTCAATTTGGATAAGTATGACGCAGATGATGATTATGAGAAAGAGAAAAGAAGAAAAACTATATTGCAGGATCAGTCAGAAGAATCTCAAGGCCTTGAACCTCCTGCTGAGCCAAAATCTTAAAGCCTTGAGACTGAAATTGACAGAACACGTGATGCTCCATATACTGTGTCAAGATCTCAAAGCCTTGAAGGACCATATACCTTGACACCAAGGAAAAAATTCAAATACCTATCAGATCATCCTGCAGCCAACATCATCTCAGATCCAACTACTGGAACTAAGACAAGAGTCCAGTTAAAGAAGTTTTGTGATTTTAGTGATTTTGTATCACTTATTGAGCCTAAAATTGCAAAAGAAGCACTATAGGATGCATATTGGATCATTGCATTGCAGAATGAGCTGAATGAGTTTGAAAGGAACAAAGTTTCGAATTTGATTCCTAGACCAAAGAATCAATCAGTGATTGAAACCAGATGGGTGTTCAGAAACAAACTTTATGAAAATGGCAATGTTGTAAGAAATAAATCAAGACTTGTGGCACAAGGATACAATCATGAATAATGTATTGACTATGAGGAGACATTTGCTCATGTTGCCATGTTAGAAGCTATCAGAATACATCTTTCTTTTGCATCTCATAAACATATAAATCTTTATCAAATGGATGTCAAATGTGCTTTTCTGAATGGATATATATAAGAGGAAGTATGTGTTGTTCAACCACCTAGTTTTGAAGATGAAAATTTCCCTGATTATGTTTACAAATTAGAAAAATCTCTTTACGGCATTAAGGAATCTCCAAGAGCTTGGTATGACAGACTCTCAAAGTTTTTACTTGACAATAGTTTTAAGATAGGTCTTGTAGACAAAACTCTTTTCATTAAGAACCAAGAGAAGAATCTATTAGTAGTACAAATTAATGTTGATGATATAATATTTGGTGCTACTAATGATGCTCTTTCAAAAGAGTTTTCTAGTCTAATATGCAGCGAATTTGAGGTGAGCTTAATGGGAGAATTAAATTTCTTTCTCGGACTTCATGTAAATCAAATGAAGAAAGGATTTTTTTGTGCATCAAGGGAAATAGACCAAGAACTTATTGAACAAGTATAATTTGTCTCAGTCCAAGGCAATTAAAACCCCCATGAGTTCATCATTTTCCTTAGACAAGGATTCAAATGGTAAGAGTGTAAATCAGAAAGAATACAGAGGTATGATTGGTTTTCTTCTTTATTTAACTGCTAGTATACCTGATATTATGTTTAGTGTATGTATGTGTGCAAGGTTTCAATCAGATCCTAAGGAGATTCATTTGATTGCTGTGAAAATGATTTTCAGATACTTGAATGGAACCAAAGACTTGGGGCTTTGGTATCCAAGAAGAACTAACTTTATGTTGAGTGGTTATTGAGATGCAGACTTTGCTGGTTACAAAGTGGACAGAAAGAGTACTTCAGGGTGTTTCCAATTTCTTGGTTCTTCATTGATTAGTTGGCACTCAAAGAAGCAAAATTATGTAGCCTTATCAACTGCAGAAGCTGAATACATTGCAGCTGGTGCTTGTTGCTCACAAGTATTATGGATTACTCAACAATTGAGAGATCTTGGATATGAATTCAGGAATGTGCCTATCAACTCTGACAATACATGTGCTAATTCAATCTCTCAGAATCCAGTACAACATTCAAGAACTAAGCACATAGATGTGAGACATCATTTCTTAAGAGATCATGCTTTGAAAGGTGATGTGTCTCTTTCTTTTATTTAAAATGCTTTGCAAATAGCTGATATTTTCACTAATTAAACCATTGCCTGATGAAAGGTTTGCATCTCTAAGGTTTGAATTGGGAATGCTAAACAAAGGAGCATTGGTTTAGGGGGGGGAGTATTGGATCTTGTATGTGCTTATATGTTGAAATCTCAAAGCTTTGAGATCATACTTTCCAAGCCTTGGAAGTATGCTTCAAATCTTTGAAGTTTCTGAGTAACTGCAGTATTCTCCAAGGCCTTGAGATTGTTCTTCAAAGGCTTTGATAAATTTGTGCAGATTTTGTTCAATGATTGGATCACAAAATATTGTGCATTATCCTATTATATAAACGTAGAATTTTTGATTTACTCATAGATTTACTCAAATAACACGAAAAATCTTGAAATATCTTCTCAGATTCGATTTTTGCATGCATATCAAAAAGAGTCATTTTTAAACTATTTTGCTTTAACTTATAAGCTGAACTTTAGGGATTTTCTTCTCAACTCTCCCTCAATCTCATTGTTCATCTCTCTCTCTCTCTCTCTCTCTCTCTCTCTCTCTCTCTCTCTCTCTCAATTCTCTCATTCTTCACAAAACCCTAAACCTACATGGAGCGCAAGTCAGCAAGACTTCAACAGAAGACATAACCTTGAAAAATGAGGAAGAAGAAGGGAGCCTACAAGAAAATTGAGAACAATATCTGATTCTAGTTCAGAGGGGACACAGAGCATGCAAGAGGCGTCTCCTCCAGCCAAGAAGGTCAAAATAGTGAAGGATGTGGAAAATTCAAGGGCAGAATCAGAAGAGGTTCAACAGAGTCAATAACAGAGGGAAGAACTACCAGAACAAGAGCAACAGAAGAATGATCAAGAGGGTCAATCTGAATCAAAGAAGAAGAAAGGGGGAGAAAAGAAGAAGAAAGGCGTGGAAGACAAACAAAAAGATCAGACATCAAGCAAAAACTAGAAGTGAAAGATGATCAACCTTCTCTTGAAAAAGTTCAGAGTTAAGACCAGTGCTGTTAAGGCCAAAAGCAAAGGAAATTTTGGTAAGAATTTACTTGACGAAGATTGGTTTATTAGTCGAGAAGTCAAACAAGTTTGGGTTGATGGATATGCTTCTTCCAAATTTTCTTTAAGTAGTTTAATTTATGATGGTATATTAGATAAAATGAACATAGAATGCATCAGAAAATTGAAATATTCATCTGTTTGGAAATGATAAACCCTAGTTCTGAGGCTTTCCCTAGGCTTACAAGACTGTTTTATTTGAATTTGGTGCAAGAAGAGGAAGAGAGTTATGTTTTAACCTCTAGAGTTGTTGGAGTTGATATGAGGTTAGATCATAAAGTTTTTGCCAATGTCTTGGGGGTTCCTAGAAAATACAAGGTGAGTGAACATCCTGAGAGAAAAGAATGTTTGGAGAAGGAAAAAGAGATGTTTTACTTAGAGGGCACACCAACTGGACCAAAGCAATTGACACACTCTGTGCTCAATTGTGAAGCTAAGATTTTGTTCACAATCATCATGAGGCGTATATTCCCAAGAGAACATTCTAGGGAGTTGGTTACTGATAGGATGCTTATCCTGATGTTTTTGGTTTGTCAAGGGTTTGAGATAGATCTTCCTACTGTTGTTATGGAGCATATGGTTTATTGTGCACCTAGGACAAGGAGTCATTCTCTTCCTTCTGAAAATATGCAGCCCTTGTTCTTTAAGCATTTTGGGATACCAGTGAAGAATGGGGAGAAAATTGCTGGTGGTTTTGGGTTGGTAGATGAAGTTTCTCTCCAAAAGTTTAGAATTGTGCAAATTGAGAAAGGGAATTGGAAATTCTATTCTGATTTGTCCTCTGATGAGATGAAGGAGAAAGAGTTCATCAAACCTAAGGCGGCTACTTCTTCAAAGTCTTAAGTTAATCTGCATTTTTCTCTAATCATTGATAGGATTGAGGTAATGGAGGACGGAATAGAGGACTTGAGGCAAAGCCATATTAATCTGTCTACTGATTTTGGAAAGTTCAAGGCCTTGGTGAATGGGAAATTGGACAAAATTATCGAGGGCTTGAAACTAGAAGAAATTCCATCTGCTACCAGTCAAGATGATAGTGTGGCTTCGGATGAAGTGACTGGGGATTTTCTGAAGAATAAGAAGAAGGTGATACCAGTGATTCTGAATTCTAAGGATTTATTTGAACACACTGATGAAGAAGATGGTGATGAAGAAGTTGTTGGGGAAGCTACTGAGAAAAAGGCTGGAAAAGATGATGAAATCATTGCTGAAGTTGTTGCAGAGGTTGAAACTGAGAATGCAGAAGATCAAGATGAAGACCAAGAAGACTCAGATGGAGATGAAACAACTAAAGATGAGCAAGAGCAAGCTGAAGTTGATAAAGGCAAAGGAAAATCAAGGTTTCAGAAGGAAAGAAGACTGCCTAGAGGGATGCCACTGAGTGAAGCCAATGCCTTGAACCCTTCCATTTCTTCTTTCTATCTAGTTCTTTCTTTTTTCTTCAAAGCCTTAAGGTTCAGTAAACTAGTTTCTTTTTTATTTTTCAAAAAACAATAAGTGTGATCCTACATTCCTTAGACTCTATTTGATGAAAGTCAAAAAAGGGGGAGAAGGATATATGTGTCTTTGTGTAATAAATTTGTAGGATGTTTTGTTTTTGTAGGAGTATCTATGATCTATGACAGTTTGTGTGGTTTAATATTTCATAATGTTGTTCTTTCTGCTATATGATACTATACTTGCAGTTTAATTTTGATACTGAGTTGAAGGGTGCTGAGTACATAAGAATATTTGTTTTGTCTTTCACGAAGGGGGAGATTGATAATTCAATTTCTCTGCCTTGATGTGAAGTATGAATTGTGGATGTCTATATATGAAGATGATGAAAGACAGTGGTAACATTCGGTCAAGGCTCCAAGGCCTTGATGGTTTATGTCTGCATTTGAATTGGTTAAGTATTGTTTGACAATCTTGTGTATGTAGGCTTAGCATTGGATCTGTTGTTGATTAAATGTGTCTTAAAAATATTCTTGGACTATATCTATGTGTTTCTAACAGTCACAGTTTTCACAGCTTGAATAAATCAAGGATAAGAAAGATGTAAGCTTAAAAGTGTGAAGAATGTCTCAGAGCTCCAAGGACTTGAGATTTGCCTTGAGCTGCTGGCAGTCTTTTTAGCTTAACTGATTCTTTCTTGCAGGATTCTATCTGTGGTAATGAGATTGGTTATTGACTTTACATAAGTATTCATCATAATCTTATCATTATCTTATACATTTTACTTATCTGGTATTTATCTTGTTATCAAAATTTTGGCCTAGTTTATTGCAGAAACTATTGAGCCAAACAGTCAGTAATTTGTTAATATATTTTCTGGACTTTTTTTACCTTGAAATCAAGTTTGTTGCAGGGTTTTTCGTTGTTGAAACTCTTCACAACACACTCTAATTGCTATCCATTCATAGTTGTTTAAAAAAGCATGTTTGGGAGAGGATTTTTAGGGAGGTAGTTCCTAAAATATCTCGTTCAGTTACTGGAGCTTGTTATAAGCTTCAATTCGAATTTGAAAGAAGACGAAGAGACTGTGAGAGGACTTACCATTTGTAAAGAAGAGTGTTTACTGTCTTGGAGATAATACAATCAATTCTTCAATCAATCAAGCTCTCAACACTGCTGAACAAGGAGATCAATCATCCAGAAATATGAAGAACACATCCAAGCTTCACTGCTTATTTATTTTTTGTGTTCTTCATACTTGTACTTAATTTTTATTATCATTCTGATTTATTATACCTCACAAACTTATAAGTTTATTTGTTCACGTGAAACAAGAGGTTCTTATTGTTTCAACAGACTGTAGCTGTATAGGTGTAAGACAATTCACTTAGGCTTGAGATCTGGGACTATATTTGGTTGTTTAACAAGAAGTATGTTGGGTTTTGACGTAGGTAACGCAGCGGAATAACAAAAATTTAATCCTACTCAAATCCCACCACGGATCGTCAGGAAGAGATATCATAACACGATAAAGGACATAGCAATTGTGTACCTTTTGGTTTGAGAGATCACACAAAGAATGATGTCCTCGTCTCTACGGTTGATCCACGTCTAGATGTGAGATCTATATTCTTCCTTCAACAAGTGCTAGCTTGAACCGGAGGAAGAGGGAAGAAGGAATCAAACAACAAAGGGACAAGGAGGGGTTCGGCCCTCCTTTTGTGCCGACGGGAAGGGGCGGACGGGCCTAGGGGCGTGCGCCTCTAGGTCTTGTCTTTCTCGCTCTCTTTTTCTCTCTCCCACTCTCTTTGTTATGTCTAATAACATTAACATTAACTGGGAAGGAAGCTAGAGCCTCCTTTATATACTCCAACAACTCCTTGTTGTTTCCATAAACATTCCCTTCATTGCACAACTAGTCCTACTAAGTTTGCAAGGTGTTGCATAATGATCCCTCACATTAATTAATCATATTAATTAATCCCAAATCTAGCTCTACTCTATTTGGCGTGTGACCCCATAGGTTTCTACTTAGTTGGTAGTAATTTATTACTAACAAGGAGCGGTGTCTAGCAACACATCCATGCCACCCAACTAATAGAAATAGTTAGTGATCCCGACAAACCTCTTGTGCCCAATATCTCATATTGCACTATCCCTTTGTCTCCATATCCGGATTGGACATGAGACATAAATATTCTTACTCGTAATTCCAATTCATAGTTCATCGATCCTGGGATATGCTTATGCGAGCAGATAACATCAATACCTCCATATTGATTTATCTAAGTCTGGCCAGACATTCGATAAGCCTCATCCCTCGAGTGGCCGTGGATATTTACTCCCATTATATGGGAGGGAAAAATCCTCCCTATATCACTACGATCTCTAAGCTTGCTTCCTATCATGCGCGATAGCTATTTTTATAATTACCCAGTTACGGTGTAACGTTGATAGCATCAAAGCACAATATTCCACAACTAGAGTATCTAGTGACTTCAAGTCTAAGGATTGCAATTATATTAGCACTACGAGAAGCGATTGTGACTTAACATAATCTAATGCATCCTTCTCGTTGTGGGTCAATCCAGTATGCCATTACTCCTAATGCATACCCATGTGTTAGACTTGATCTCTATATCATTCTACCCACATACTAGTCTATATTTGATCGTCCTATTAATCAATATAATGGACTAGGGATATTTAAGATAAACAACACATTGTATTTAAGGACTTCATTTTATTAAAATATCACAATATACAATAAATGAATATTCTAGCCAAAACAATTTTCATACTAAATATAAGATTGCCTCTAGGGCATCTATTCCAACAGTCTCCCACTTGCACTAGAGCCAATCTGGCGCATCTCGTATGCTAATAGATCTGGCGTGCCCTTCATGCTTTCGCTGCGCAAGAGGTTTTGTGAGCGGATCCAAAAGATTGTCATCCGTTGGAATCTTGCACATCTTCACATCTCCTCGATCGATCATATCACGAATAAGATGGAATCTCCTAAGTACGTGCTTTGATTTCTGGTGTGATCTTGGTTCCTTGGCTTGTGCTATTGCCCCTGAGATGTCACAGTACAACTCTAAGGGATCCACGATGCTAGGGACCACACCGAGCTTAGTGATAAACTTCTTTATCCAAACTTTCTAGTTTGCTGCTTCTGCAGCAACAATGTACTCAACTTCTGTTGTAGAATCATCAACTGTCCCTTGCTTGGAACTCTTCCAGCTCACAGCTCCTCTATTCAGGCAAAAAAAGTATCCAGACTGTGATCTGTATTCATCTTTGTCGGTTTGGAAGCTTGCATCAGTGTAACCCTTTACACTTAGCTCTTCCTTACCTCTAAATATCAAGAACGCATCCTTAGTTCTTCTCAAGTACTTTAGGATGTTCTTGACAGCAATCAAATGACTCTCACCCGGATTGGACTGATATCTGCTCACCATACTCAACGTGTATGATACGTATGTTCTAGTATGTTGGAATAGATGCCCTAGAGGAAATCTAGTTTAGTATGAATTATTTGTGGCTAGAAATTCATTTATTATTTATTGGATATTTAATATAATGAAGTCCTTAGATTTACAATTGTGTTGTTTATCTTAAATATCCCTAGTCCAGTATAATGATTAATGGGACAATCATCTATAGACTAGTCTGGGGTTGGATTGATATAGAGATATCATGATCCAACACATAGGTGTGCATTAGGGAATGTTGCACTGGATTGACCCATCTCCGAGAAGGATACATACACGTTATGTTGAGTCACAAGCGCTTCTCGCGGTGCAATGGTATTGTCATCCTTAGACTTGAAGTCACTAGATATTCTAGTTGTGGATTATTGTGATTTTGGTAGCGTTAAACGCTACACCGTAACTGGGTAGTTATAAAGGCGTGTACTGGATACAATAAGAAGCAAGCTTAGAGATCGTAGTGGACGTAGATAGAATTTGTCCCTCCCACATAACGGGAGCAAATATCCTAGGCCACTCGAGGGATAGTGCTTATAGAATGTCTGGCCAGACTCAAATAAATCAATATGGGATATTGATGTTATTTGCACGAATAAGGCTATTCCCATGGATCGAGAAACTATGGATTGGATATACGAGTGTGACTTGTATGTCTCGTGTCCAATCCGGATATAGAGAAAAAGGGATGAGACAATTACTTGTACAAAGGTTGTCAAGATGACTATTCTATTAGTTGGCTAGAATGGATGTTTTGCTAGAAACTGTTCCATATTAGCAAATAGTTGCTACCAACTAGATAGAACCTGTGGGGTCACACGCTACATAGAGTTGAACTAGATTTGGGAATTAATTAATTGGATTAATTAATTAGAAGGATCACTTTGCAAAAACCTTGCAAACTTAGTAGGGACTAATTTGCAAGGAAGGGACTAAATTGAATTCTAGTAGGACTAGAATAAGTCATTTAGGTAGTTGGCAAGGAGTTGTTGGACTATATAAAGGACTTTCCTTCCTTCCTTCCCACATAACTTATGCTCATTATTGAACATAACAAGAGTGGGAGAGAACAAAAAGGAGAGAGAGCAAGCAACAAGAGGAGCCGCCCGCCCCTCTTGCCGCCGCCCGTCCCCGTCGGCCACAAGGAGGCCGAGAGCCCTCCTTTGGGTCTCGTTTTGCGTGATTCTTCTTCCTCTTCCTCTTCCGGGCTAGCAACAAGGGCTTGGGAGATTCTAGGATCAACTTTAGGCGTGGATCAACCATAGAGAACGTGACACAATTCGCGTTTGAAGTCATCAAAGGAGAACCCGAAGGTGTGTTATTGATTTCTTACCCTTACCATCGTTATGTCTCTTGACTTGTGATCCTTGGAGGGTTTTGCATGGTTTTATGATTGTTTGTGTTTCCGTTGCGCATCCATGAATCAAAACCCTACAGTGGTATCAGAACCACAGGTCGTAGAGCATAAACGTGGTTTATGTGTTACGTTTTAGTTGTTTTACACCTTAATTTGATTGTTTATCGCGTAAAACAAGACAAATCAAGCATGGGATGCAATTTGTCAATAATTAATCATAACAAGATCCAATTTTTGCATTGGATGCATGAATTGGTGAGTTTGAGAAATTTTAGGATCTTAGATCTAGGGTTTGGGCATCCTTGGGGAAGAAGTAGTTCTCCCAAAACAAGGAAACAACCAAACTTGGGCACCAAGCAAGGGAGTTGTTTTGGAAACAACTCCCATAAAGAGGTTCGGCCCCCCTAGGGGACCGCCCCTCCTGCTTTCCGCCCAAGCTTGGCCGCCCTAGGGGCCGGGCGGCCCTAACCCGCGGCCTAGGCTTGTGGGTTTTGGGTCGGGCCGGCCCTAGGGCCTTGTGGTTCATCTTGTTGGGCCCGGGCAATTTGATTGTTGGGCCCATGGACCGTTTTAACCCTAGAAATCCTAAAATCAATTAAAATTGACCAAGCGCGTTAAAATTGGATTTTAACTGTTTATGTGCAAATCGCATGGTGATTGGATATGGCCTTAGGATGTGGTTTGATGTGGATGTTTAATTTTGTGGTTTGGTTTTACGGCCTGCGAGCTGATCAATTAATTGTAATAATTAATTAGGGTTTTATGGCCTGCGTGCCATTTTTTTTCTCAACTTGTGAGATTTATTTTATTTAGTATAGAAGTTAGCTAGTGCTAGATAAAGTAGATTGTTAGCCAAGATTGAAGAAAAGAAGCCCAAAGCCAAAGAAGCCACAAACGATGGAGCATGGAGCATGGAGCATTACACATGAACTTGAAGGATGGACCAAAAGATCAAGACGCATGGAGATGTGTTTGTTTTAGGGTTCATAGATAATTCCATTGGCTTGGAATTATCTTAGTCTAGGAAAGGCCATATCCACATCACGTTTAATTTCTGTTTTGTGGTTGTTTATTTTAATGTCTTATTATTGTGTGGTTGGTGTATGGATGATGCATGCAATTAGGGTAATAAGATAATTAGCCAACCCGGATCTATTATTTGGAGTTGTGCCCAAACTCAAATAGATAGATTAGTTGATATTGATCAACAAAACAATTAAAATTGAATTTAAAATCCCTCAAAATTTAAATATTGTGTTCTTGCCTTCTCGTTATTTAAACACTCATTATCATCATTATTTATCAGGATCGTGCGTGCCAAAGCATGGAGACTTGGTTCATAATGATGGAATGCGATGGCACGTAACAATGTGAAATTGTTCAGATAAGAGGTTGAACACAACTAGGCTATTAATTTGATTAAGAAACCTAGAGGTAATCAATAGGGATTATCCATATGGATGGATAAATAAGGAGTTATTTGCCCAATTTAACCAAGAGTTGCATATGGGATGCAATTGGAATCGATCCTACCTAAAGTAGCCAAATTGTGGGTGACTTGCCAAAGCAAGCTCATAAGGAGGTGAAACATGGATCTTGGCCCACTAGAAAATATATGGATATTTTCCGCATTAATATCTTGATGGTTATTAATCCGTAGTAAAATAGTGGGAACTATATTTGATAAACTAGCCATTATTGAATATAGTCAAAAATTCACAAATACTAAAACTTGTGTATTTTCCTATTAGTAGAATTCCAAATGGCAAACAACTCATCGAGTTCACAACATTCCCTACGATCTGTCCTTGAGAAGGACAAGCTCTCTGGAACCAACTTTCTTGATTGGTACAGAAACTTGAGAATTGTTCTCAAGCAAGAGAAGAAACTGTACGCAATAGAGGAGCATGTTCCAGAAGGTTCAGAGAACCAAACACCCGCTGTCCTAAAGGAGTATCAAAAGCGTGTTGATGACGCTAATGATGCGGCCTGCCTTATGCTTTGCACCATGACTTCTGAGCTTCAGAAGCAACACGAAAACATGAATGCTGTCGATATGATCGAACATCTGAAGCAGCTCTTCCAAGAGCAGGCGAGGGTAGAGAGGTATGAGGTCTCTAAGGCACTGTTCAAGTGTCATCTGGAAGAAGGGAACCCGGTGGGACCCCATGTACTCCGTATGATCGGGTACTTGGAGAATCTCGCCCGACTAGGGTTCCCGGTCGGCCAAGAGTTGGCAACCGATCTCGTATTGCAATCGTTGCCCGAGAGTTATTGACAGTTCATCATGAACTATAACATGAATGAGATCGTGAAACCACTGTCAGATTTACTCAATATGTTGAGGACGACTGAACAGAGCATCAACAAGGGTAAGGGCAAGGCCATAATGATGGTACAGAAAGGAAAGGGCAAAAGGTTTGCCTCATCCTCCAAGGGCAAAGGCAAGTCAGTTGCCAAGTCCAAGGAACCTGCCCTTAAGCCTGTTGGTGGCATTGCCAAAGGTGTGACTAAAGGTGAGTGTCACTACTGCAGTCAGCCTGGACACTGGAGGAGGAACTGCCCAAAATATCTGGAGGACAAGAGGCTTGGAATAGTGATTCCACCACCACCAGGTATTTTTGTTGAGATGTCAATTTAACTGTGTCTACATCATGGGTATTAGATACTGGGTGTGGATCTCATATTTGTCAAAATATGCAGGATCTAAAGAGAAGTAGAAGATTGGCTAAAGGAGAGGTAGATCTGCGCGTTGGGAATGGAGCAAAGGTTGCTGCGTTGGCCATAGGCGTGTGCGAGCTATCTCTGCCTTCATGATTAGTTTTAGAATTAAATAATTGCTATTTTGTGCCTGCTATGAGCAGAAAGATTATTTCTATTTCTTGTTTGGACAAGGATGGTTTTATTATTTCAATAAAGAACAGTTGTTGTTCCTTTTATTTAAATAATATTCACTATTTTAGTGCGCAATTATTTAATGGACTTTATGTCCTTAATCTAAGCAATCCTGTCTACAACATTAATACCAAGCGGATTAAAATAAATGATTTAAATCCTGCTTATTAATGGCATTGTCGTTTAGGCCACATAAATGAGAAACGTGTATCTAGACTCCATAAGGATGGATTACTAGACTCATTTGATTTTGAATCATATGAGACATGTGAAGCTTGTTTATTGGGAAAAATGACAAAGTCCCCTTTCAATAAGAAAGGTGAGAGGACTAGCGAGCAATTGGCGCTCATACATACCGATGTGTGTGGGCCATTTGCCACGCCTGCCAGGGGTGGTTATGTCTACTTCATTACATTTACTGATGATTACAGTAGATATGGATTTGTGTACCTCATGAGGGAAAAATCCGAGTCCTTTGAAGTGTTCAAAGAATTCAAGAATGAAGTAGAGAAGCAACTTGGCAAAAGTATCAAGGCTCTACGATCGGATCGTGGAGGAGAATACTTAAGCCAAGAGTTTGACGTCTATCTTAGAGAGTGTGGGATCGTGTCCCAACTCACTCCACCCGGAACGCCACAATGGAATGGCGTGTCTGAGAGGAGGAATCGAACCCTATTGGATATGGTTCGATCTATGAAGTGTCAAACCGATCTTCCATTATCATTTTGGGGCTACGCTCTATTAAGTGCAGCTTTCACCATTAACCGTGTTCCATCTAAATCAGTCATGAAGACACCATATGAGATGTGGAGTGGGAGGAGTCCCATGCTGTCGTTCATGAGGATTTCGGGCTGCGATGTCTATGTAAAATGTTTACAATCAGACAAGCTGGGGCCGAAATCGGATAAGTGTAAATTTGTGGGGTACCCTAAGAAAACTAAGGGATACTACTTCTACAATCCAACCGAGAACAAAGTGTTTGTTGCTCGGACCGGCGTGTTTCTAGAAAGAGAGTTTGTCTCTAAAGAAGCAAGTGGGAGGAATGTAGAACTTGAAGAGGTTCAAGAACCACAAATCACTGAACCGATTATGGAACATGAACAGGAACCACAAGTAGTTGTGGAGCAACCTGTTCAGGTAACACAAGAGCTTCGTAGATCTAGTAGAGTGCGCCAGGAACCCGAGAGGTATGGACTTCTCGTAACCGATTCCGGTGACATGATGCTCATAGATTATGAGCCTACTACCTATGAGGAGGCCATGAATGGCCCAGACTCTCAGAAGTGGCTGGAAGCCATGAGATCCGAGATGGAATCCATGTATACCAACAAAGTATGGACTTTGGTGGAACCACCCGATGGGGCGCGGCCGATAGGGTGCAAGTGGGTCTTCAAGAAGAAGATCGACATGGATGGTAATGTGATTACCTATAAGGGCCGATTGGTGGCTAAAGGATTCAGACAGATTCATGGTATTGACTATGATAAAACCTTTTCACCAGTCGCTACGACCAAATCCATCCGAATCCTACTTGCGATTGGAGCATACCATGACTATGAGATTTGGAAGATGGATGTCAATGTAGGGTTTTGATTCATGGATGCGCAACAGAAACACAAACAATCATAAACCATGCAAAACCCTCCAAGGATCACAAGTCAAGAGACATAAAGATGGTAAAGGAAGAAATCAATAACACACCTTAGGGTTCTCCTTTGATGACTTCAAACGAGAATAGTGTCACGTCTCTACGGTTGATCCACGCCTAGAGGTGAGATCTAGATCTTCCAATCCTTGGTGCTAGCCCGGAAAGAGGAAGAGGAAGAAGGAATCGCCAACAATGGAGTGCCAAAGGTGGGGCGGTTTTCCCTTTGGCCGACGGGTAGGGGGCGGTCCCATAAAGGGGGTTCGGCCCTCTTTTTGGGACTTGCTCTCTCCTTGCTTTGTTCTCTCCTTACTTCTATCAAATAGATGTGTGGTGTGTAGGGAGAAAAATAAGCTAGGAGTGTTCTTTATATAGTCCAACAACTCCTTGTCCTACTACATAAAGAACCCCTCTCCTAATCCTACTCAAGTTCGGATTAGTCCCTTTTTGCAAAAATAGTCCTTCTCATGTCAATACATGGATTAGTTCTATTTGTAAATTAATCCTAATCATGTCTCTACATGAATTAGGCCACCTTGGCATATCCTAATCATGTCTATACATGGATTAGTCCAACTTTCATATTAGTCTTACTAAGTTAGCAAGTTGTTGCGATTTGATCATTTTAATTAATTAATCATATTAATTGATTAATTCCCATGTCTAGTTCACCCCTATATGGCGTGTGACCCCATATGTTCTATTTAGTTGGTAGTAACTATTTACTAATATGGAGCGACCTCTAGCAAGACATCCATTCTAGCCAACAAATAGAATAGTCATCATGACAAACCTTGTGCAAGTAATTGTCTCATCCCTTTGTCCCAATATCCGGATTGGACACGAGACATACAAGTCACACTCGTATATCCAATCCATAGTTTCTCGATCCTGGGAATAGCCTTATTCGTGCAAATAACATCAATATACCATATTGATTTATTTGAGTCTGGCCAGAAATTTTATAAGCACTATCCCTCGAGTGGCCTAGGATATTTGCTCCCGTTATGTGGGTGGGACAAATTATATCTACTTCCACTACGATCTCTAAGCTTGTTTCTTATTGTATCCAGTACACGCCTTTATAACTACCCAGTTACGGTGTAGCGTTTGACGCTACCAAAATCACAATAATCCACAACTAGAATATCTAGTGACTTCAAGTCTAAGGATGACAATACCATTGCACCGCGAGAAGCACTTGTGACTCTACATAACGTGTATTTAGCCTTCTCGGAGATGGGTCAATCCAGTATGCCATTACTCCTAATGCATACCCATGTGTTGGATCATGATATCTCCATATCAATCCAACCCCATATTAGTCTATAGATGATTGTTCTATTAATCATTATAATCGACTAGGGATATTTAAGAATATAACACTTATATTCTAAGGACTTCATTCATGTTAACATATCTCCATATCGATAACATAATGAATCGTAAATCCATTAGTGTCACAATTAATTGATTGCCTCTAGAGCACAATTCCAACAGTCTCCCACTTGCACTAGAGTCAATCTACTGCATCATATGCCTATTGATCTAGCGCTGCCCTCCACGCTTACGCTGCGCAGGGGCGAGACATCTGTTGATACCTTGCAAATATTCACATCTCCTCCATCAACAATTTGATTGAGATTGAATATTCTGAATAAATGCATCTTATGCATTAATTTACTCAGTCCTTATGTTAGAATTAGTGACTGAATCTTGCCTGGAACCTTTCCAGCTCACAGTCACTCCCACTAGGGCAAAACTTAAAACTTGACTTATAATCTGTATCCTCTTTGTCAGATTTGAAGTTCGCATCACTGTAACCCCTTACAGCAAACTCTTCATATTATCTATTTATCAAGAATTCATCATTTAGTTCTTCTCAAGCACTTAAGGATAATCTTGATAATTTATCCAGTGACTCTCACCCGGATTTGACTGGTATCTTTGTGTCATGCCTTATGACACATCTGGCCTAGTACTTTCCATGGCGTATCTCGGGAATCTAATTCATACGGTCCATTCCCAATCTAATTGGAAAGACAACTAGTCTTCAAAAGACCAATTCCATGTGACATAGGTAGAATCCATATTCTATACATGTTGAACCATTTCAACACCTTTGTCATTTTATGTACTATGACCTAAGCTATACAATCATCTTGATCTACCTCAATAGATCTTCACAAGTTGCTTCGCTTAAGTCTACCATTAGGAAGTCAACTCCCTAGTCAATCTGCGTAAGACTGCCAAGTAGGGGCAACATTCCCAATGATTAAGTATGTCTCCACATACAAGACCAGAAACATAAATCTGCTCCCACTAATCTTCTTGTAGACACAAGTCTCATCTTCAATTTTGATGGAACCAAACTCCTTTGATTACATCATCAATTTGAAGAGTCCAACTCCTAGAAGCTTGATCAAATCTATAAATAGATTGCTACAAGCAAGATGTGAATGGATTTAAGCATCACAATTGGGGAAAGATTTTGTCATAGTCTAAACTATGAGCTCACATGAAATCCCTTTCCTCCCAATTTTCCCTTAAAGGTAATCATATTACCATCCATGTTGGTTTCCTCAAAACCCACTTGCACCCTATGGGTCCTACCCTTCAGGTGGTTCCATCAAAGTCTATACTTTGTTGGTACACATGGATTCCATATCGTATCTCATGGCTCTAAGCCATTTCTGAGAGTATGGCCCACACGTGGCCATCTCATAGGTTGTAGGCTCATCTCGATGAGCAATATATCACTGGTTATGAGAAATCCTTATTTCTCTAGTCCCTCGATATGTCCTACCCTTCCTACGAGGTTCTTGTGTTTTCTGAGTAAGTTACTCCACAACACCTTGTGATCCTGCTCATGTTCCATCAAAAGGATCAATGTTATGTTGTGGTTCTTGAACTTCTTCAAGTTCTACTGTCCTCCCACTGTTTCTTTTAGAGACAATCTCTACCTAGAACATTGTGGTTCGAGAAACAAACGGCTTGTTCTCGATTAGGTTGTAGAAATAATATCCTTTTTAGGATATTCCACAAAACATTTATCCGACTTGGGTCCAAGTTTATTTGTAAACTCTTTTACATAAACTTCATAACCCCAAATCCTTATGAATGACATACTAGGACACTTCCTAGTCCATATCTCATATGGTGTTTTTCATAATCTGTTTTGATGGAACAAGGTTAAGGGCGAAATTTTCTGTAATTAGAACATAGCCCCTAAAAGTAAACTGGAAGTTCTGTTTGACTCATCTTGGACCGAACTGTGTCCTACATGGTTTGAACTCTCCTCTTAGACACGCCAAACCCATGTGGCGTGCTAGGTGGAGCGAGTTTTGGATCATATCCAACACTCCCATGGATTCTTGTCAAACTCTTGGCTCAAGTACTTTCTCTATGATCCAATCGTAGAGCCTAAATATTTTTGCCAAGCTGGTTCTCTACTTCATTCCTGAATACCTTGAAAAATTCCAAGGATTCTGATTTGTTTCTTCATAAGATACACAAATCCATATTTCTCTGATCCCATCAGTAAATATGATGAAGTACTGAAAACCATCTTTAGCATTTGTGCTTAGTGGCCTTTATACATCGATATGTATGATTCCCAAAAGATCATATATTTGCCTAATAAGTCTTACATGTCTCATATGTTTCAATAATCCAATGAGTTCCAGAAATCTATCCTCACGGAGTTCTAGATATGTATCTCTTATTTATGAGGCCTAAACGATAATGCTAAAGACAAGTGAGGTTCATATCATAATATGCAAACCTCTAGGTTTTAATGTTATAGATGAAATTATCATGATCATGGATATAGAATCCACTTAGACAAAATTGCATTACAATAATGCATATCATAATAAATGGAACAACATTTGTCCTTTATTATGATAAGGAGCTTTCTTGTCCAAACAAGAAATTGTGATAATGGTCCTACTCATAGCTAGGACATTATCGCTTTTGTCAAATTCATGAACAATTTCTTAAAGGTAGAAATAATTCCCTACGACTTTTCAGCAACCCTTTGCTTCATAGCCCCACGTGTAGGATTATTTCTTCCTTATCCAATTTGTCTTCGTCTCTTGAGATCCTCCACATTTCTATAAATGTGAGATCCTCATCTAGTATCATATACTTATGATAATGAGATAGACACATTGATTTCTATAACAAAATACCTATATTGGAATTCATAATTCCTTTATTATTTACTTCCAGGTACTTTGGGTAGTTTCTCTTCCTCTACACCATCTATGGGACTTCAAGGAAACTTGGTTTTAGCAACAAGCTTGCTTTATACCCATGGGTTGGCGCAAACTATTTTTCCCTTACCCATGTTGTTATCCATTAACAACTTTGCCCATGCCCATTATCATTGTTTTGTTTAGTGATTTTTCAATCATATTGAGTAAATCAACTTTAAAACAAAATTATAATTGCATCCAATGAAATTCTTGGTCCACTTGGGTGAATAAACTTTTATTATTTATCTATCTCATAGATAATGCATATTCACTAATGTTTCAATCATATTGAATTAGTATATTTGCATAACCCAAAGTGGAGCAACACTTCAAACCTTTCATGTCTAGCTCCCTCCTTTTGAAAGAGCTTCTTTCAATGTATGATCATATCATACTTCTCCATGTTTCTCTTCTTGCTTCCAAAGCTCAGATTTCGTGGCAGCTAGCATGAGACAAGTCATAACCAAAGAACCATTCTTTGGTGTTCCTTTCATAGGTTTTAGTGTGTTTTTGGTAGTCGGTGGAAGAGAACTATATGTTCTACGAAGTACAACAATTCTCTTTTATTTGAGAACAATTCTCAGTTTCATACCAATCTAGATTCCAGACAACTCGTCCATCTTATGGACATCTAGTCGTGTTTTGTTTGTTTAATGCCATGGGTATTCAACATAATAGGATATGCAAATTTTGTGACGTTTTAACTATATTCAACAAGGATTTAATTTGTTAAATATAGCTCCCACTATTTTACTACGGATTAATAACCCTCAAGATATTAATGCGGAAAATATCATTATATTTTCTAGTGGGCCAAGATCCATGTTTCATCTCCTTATGAGCTTGCTTTGGCAAGTCACCCATAATTCGACTACTTTAGGTAGGAACAATTCCAATTGCATCCCTTATGCAACTCTTGGTTCAATTGGGCAAATAACTCCTTATTTATCCATCCTTATGGATAATCCCAGTTGATCTCCTCTAGGTTTCTTAATCACATTAATTGCCTAGTTGTGTTCAACCTCTTATTTAAACAATTGCACATTGTTACGTGTCATCGCATTCCATCATTATGAACCAAGTCGCCATGCTTTGGCACGCACGATCTTGATAAATAATGATGATAATGAGTGTTTAAATAACGAGAAGGCAAGAACACAATATTTGAATTTTGAGGGATTTTAAATTCAATTTTATAATTGTTTTGTTGATCAATATCAACTAATCTATCTATTTGAGTTTGGGCACAACTCCAAATAATAGATCCGGGTTGTCTAATTATCTTATTATCCTAACTGCATGCATCATCCATACACCAACCACACAATATAAGACAATAAAGTAAACAACCACAAAACAGAAATTAAACGTGATGTGGATATGGCCTTTTTCTAACTAAGATAATTCCAAGCCAATGGAATTATCTATGAACCCTAAAAGCAAACACATCTCCATGCGTCTTGATCTTTTGGTCCATCCTTCATAGTCATGTGGAATGCTCCATGCTTCATCTTTTGTGGCTTCTTTGGCTTTGGGCTTCTTTTCTTCAATCTTGGCTAACAATCTACTTTTATCTAGCACTAGCTAATTTCTATACCAAAATAAAATAAATCTCACAAGTTGAGAAAAAAATTGGCACGCAGGCCATAAAACCCTAATTAATTATTACAATTAATTGATCAGCTCGCAGGCCGTAATCCAATTTTAACGTGCTTGGTCAATTTTAATTGATTTTAGGATTTCTAGGGTTAAAACGGTCGATGGGCCCAACAATCTAATTGCCCGGGCCCAAAAAGGTGAACCGCAAGGCCCTAGGGCCGGGCCGGCCCTTAGCCCACGCGGCTAGCCGCGGGCTAGGGCCGCCCGACCCCTTAGGGCGGCCAAGACTTGGGCGGCAAGCAAGAGGGGCGGTCCCCTTAGGGGGCCGAACCTCTATAGGGAGTTGTTTCCAAAACAACTCCCTTGCTTGGTGCCCAAGTTTGGTTGTTTCCTTGTTTTGGAAGAACTCCTTCTTCCCCAAGGATGCCCAAACCCTTAGATCTAAGATCCTAAAATTTCTCAAACTCACCAATTTCAAGCATCCAATGCAAAAATTAGATCCTGTTATGATAGATTATTGACAAATTGCATCACATGCTTGATTTGTCTTGTTTTACGCGATAAACAATCAATTTAAGGTGTAAAACAACTTAAACGTAACACATAAACCACGTTTATGCTCTACGACCTGTGGCTCTGATACCACTGTAGGGTTTTGATTCATGTATGCGCAACGGAAACACAAACAATCATAAACCATGCAAAACCCTCCAAGGATCACAAGTCAAGAGACATAACGATGGTAAAGGAAGAAATCAATAACACACCTTAGGGTTCTCCTTTGATGACTTCAAACGCGAATAGTGTCACGTCTCTACGCTTGATCCACGCCTAGAGGTGAGATCTAGATCTTCCAATCCTTGGTGCTAGCCCGGAAAGAGGAAGAGGAAGAAGGAATCGCCAACAATGGAGTGCCAAAGATGGGGCGGTTTTCCCTTTGGCCGACGGGTAGGGGGCGGTCCCATAAAGGGGGTTTGGCCCTCTTTTTGGGACTTGCTCTCTCCTTGCTTTGTTCTCTCCTTACTTCTATCAAATAGATGTGTGGTGTGTAGAGAGAAAAATAAGCTAGGAGTGTTCTTTATATAGTCCAACAACTCCTTGTCCTACTACATAAAGAACCCCTCTCCTAATCCTACTCAAGTTTGGATTAGTCCCTTTTTGCAAAAATAGTCCTTCTCATGTCAATACATGGATTAGTTCTATTTGCAAATTAATCCTAATCATGTCTCTACATGAATTAGGCTACCTTGGCATATCCTAATCATGTCTATACATGGATTAGTCCAACTTGCATATTAGTCCTACTAAGTTAGCAAGTTGTTGCAATTTGATCCTTTTAATTAATTAATCATATTAATTGATTAATTCCCATGTCTAGTTCACCCCTATATGGCGTGTGACCCCATAGGTTCTATTTAGTTGGTAGTAACTATTTACTAATATGGAGCGGCCTCTAGCAAGACATCCATTCTAGCCAACAAATAGAATAGTCATCATGACAAACCTTGTGCAAGTAATTGTCTCATCCCTTTGTCCAAATATCCGGATTGGACACGAGACATACAAGTCACACTCGTATATCCAATCCATAGTTTCTCGATCCTGGGAATAGCCTTATTTGTGCAAATAACATCAATATCCCATATTGATTTATTTGAGTCTTGCCAGACATTTTATAAGCACTATCCCTCGAGTGGCCTAGGATATTTGCTCCTGTTATGTGGGAGGGAAAAATTCTATCTACGTCCACTACGATCTCTAATCTTGCTTCTTGTTGTATCCAGTACACGCCTTTATAACTACCCAGTTACGGTGTAGCGTTTGTCGCTACCAAAATCACAATAATCCACAACTAGAATATCTAGTGACTTCAAGTCTAAGTATGACAATACCATTGCACCGCGAGAAGCACTTGTGACTCTACATAACGTGTATGTAGCCTTCTCAGAGATGGGTCAATCCAGTATGCCATTACTCCTAATGCATACCCATGTGTTGGATCATGATATCTCCATATCAATCCAACCCCATACTAGTCTATAGATGATTGTCCTATTAATCATTATAATCGACTAGGGATATTTAAGAATATAACACTTATATTCTAAAGACTTCATTCATGTTAACATATCTCCATATCGATAATATAATGAATCGTAAATCCATAAGTGTCACAATTAATTGATTGCCTCTAGAGCACAATTCCAACAGTCAAAACAGCATTCCTTTATGGGAATCTCCTCGAGGACGTATATATGATACAGCCGGAGGGTTTTGAGGATCCAAAGCAAGCCAACAAAGTCTGTAAGCTGCAACGATCCATTTATGGATTGAAGCAAGCTTCTAGGAGTTGGAATCGACGTTTTGATGAAGTGGTCAAAGAGTTTGGCTTCATCAGAAACGAAGATGAGTCTTGTGTCTACAAGAAGGTTAGTGGGAGCTCTGTAGCTTTTCTGGTCTTGTATGTGGATGACATACTGCTCATTGGAAACGACGTTCCCATGCTGCAATCTGTTAAAGATTGGCTAGGAAAGTGTTTCTCAATGAAGGACTTAGGGGAAGCAGCCTATATACTCGGTATAAAGATCTATAGAGATAGATCTAAGAGGTTGCTAGGCCTAAGTCAAAGTACATATATTGACAAGGTGTTGAAACGGTTCAACATGCAAGATTCCAAGAAGGGATTCTTGCCCATGTCACATGGAATCACTCTTTCGAAGAGTGGTTGTCCCTCCAATGAGATTTCGAAGGAACACATGAGTAGAATTCCCTATGCCTCGGCCATAGGATCTATCATGTACGCCATGTTATGTACTAGACCATATGTGTCATATGCCTTGAGTATGACAAGCAGATACCAATCCAATCCGGGTGAGTCACTGGATTGCAGTCAAGAACATCCTAAAGTACTTGAGAAGAACTAAGGATGCTTTCTTGATATTTGGCGGTGAGGAAGAGTTGCGTGTAAGGGGTTACACTGATGCAAGCTTCCAAACCGACAGAGATGACTTTAGATCACAGTCTGGATATGTGTTTTGCCTGAATGGAGCAGCGGTGAGCTGGAAGAGTTCCAAGCAAGAGACGGTAGCTGATTCTACAACAGAGGCTGAGTACATTGCTGCAAATGGCGCAGCAAAGGAAGCTGTTTCGATCAGAAAGTTTGTTTCTGAACTTGGTGTGGTCCCTAGCATTGCGGATCAAGTCGAGTTGTTTTGCGACAACACTGGGGCGATCGCGCAATCAAAGGAACCAAGATCGCACCAGAAGTCCAAGCACGTGCTCAGGAAGTTTCATCTGATTCGAGATATTATTGATAGAGGAGACGTTCGGATATGCAAGATTCCTACAGATGATAATCTGTCAGACCCGCTTACAAAGCCTCTCACGCAGTGGAAGCATGAAGGGCACACTAGGAGTATGGGCATACGAGATGCGCCAGATTGGCTCTAGTGCAAGAGGGAGACTGTTGGAATAGATGCCCTAGAGGCAATCTAGTTTAGTATGAATTATTTGTGGCTAGAAATTCATTTATTATTTATTGGATATTTAATATAATGAAGTCCTTAGATTTACAATTGTGTTGTTTATCTTAAATATCACTAGTCCAGTATAATGATTAATGGGACAATCATCTATAGACTAGTATGGGGTTGGATTGATATGGAGATATCATGATCCAAGACGTAGGTGTGCATTAGGGAATGTTGCACTGGATTGACCCATCTCCGAGAAGGCTACATACACGTTATGTTGAGTCACAAGCGCTTCTCGAGGTTCAATGGTATTGTCATCCTTAGACTTGAAGTCACTAGATATTCTAGTTGGGGATTATTGTGACTTTGTTAGCGTTAAACGCTACACCGTAACTGGGTAGTTATAAAGGCGTGTACTGGATACAATAAGAAGCAAGCTTAGAGATCTTAGTGGACGTAGATAGAAGTTGTCCCTCCCACATAACGGGAGCAAATATCCTAGGCCACTCGAGGGATAGTGCTTATAGAATGTCTGGCCAGACTCAAATAAATCAATATGGGATATTGATGTTATTTGCACGAATAAGGCTATTCCCATGGATCGAGAAACTATGGATTGGATATACGAGTGTGACTTGTATGTCTTGTGTCCAATCCGGATATAGAGACAAAGGGATGATACAATTACTTGTACAAAGGTTGTCAAGATGACTATTCTATTAGTTGGCTAGAATGGATGTTTTGCTAGAAACCGCTCCATATTAGCAAATAGTTGCTACCAACTAGATAGAACCTGTGGGGTCACACGCTACATAGAGTTGAACTAAATTTGGGAATTAATTAATTGGATTAATTAATTAGAAGGATCACTTTGCAAAAACCTTGCAAACTTAGTAGGGACTAATTTGCAAGGAAGGGACTAAATTGAATTCTAGTAGGACTAGAATACGTCCTTTAGGTAGTTGGCAAGGAGTTGTTGGACTATATAAAGGACTTTACTTCCTTCCTTCCCACATAACTTATGCTCATTATTGAACATAACAAGAGTGGGAGAGAACAGAAAGGAGAGAGAGCAAGCAACAAGAGGAGCCGCCCGCCCCTCTTGCCGCCGCCCGTCCCCGTCGGCCACAAGGAGGCCGAGAGCCCTCCTTTGGGTCTCGTTTTGCGTGATTCTTCTTCCTCTTCCTCTTCCGGGCTAGCACCAAGGACTTGGGAGATTCTAGGATCAACTTTAGGCGTGGATCAACCATAGAGAACGTGACACAATTTGCGTTTGAAGTCATCAAAGGAGAACCCTAAGGTGTGTTATTGATTTCTCACCCTTACCATCGTTATGTCTCTTGACTTGTGATCCTTGGAGGTTTTTGCATGGTTTTATGATTGTTTGAGTTTCCGTTGCGCATCCATGAATCAAAACCCTACATAGTACACAACATGGAGTACATGATGGATCCTATGGCTGAAGCATAGGGTATCCTATTCATGCGGTCCTTCTCAATCTCATTGGAGGGACAGTCATTCTTGGAAGGAGTGACTCCATGCGACATGGGCAAGAATCCCTTCTTGGAATCTTGCATGTTGAACCTCTTCAACACCTTGTCTACATATGTACGTTGACTTAGGCCGAGCAACCTTCTAGATCTATCTCTATAGATCTTTATACCAATTACATAGGCTGCGTCTCCTAAGTCCTTCATTGCAAAACACTTCCCTAGCCAATCTTTTACAGATTGTAGAGTAGAAATTTCGTTGCCAATGATTAGTATGTCATCCACATACAAGACCAGAAACACTACAGAGCTCCCACTAACCTTCTTGTAAACACAAGGCTCATCTTCGTTCTTGATGAAGCCAAATTTTTTGACTGCGTCATCAAAACGTCAATTCTAACTCCTAGAAGCTTGCTTTAATCCATAAATGGATCTTTGCAGCTTAAAGACTTTATTGGCATTCTTTAGATCCTCAAACCCCTCCGGTTGTGTCATGTACACATCCTCGAGGAGGTTCCCATTAAGGAACGCTGTTTTGACATCCATCTGCCAAATCTCATAGTCGTAGTATGCTGAAATAGCAAGTAGGATTCGAATGGATTTAGTCATGGCGATTGGTGAAAAGGTCTCATCATAGTCAATACCATGAATCTGTCTATACCCTTTGGCTACCAATCGCCCCTTATAGGCAACTACCTTGTCATCCATGTCGGTCTTCTTCTTGAAGACCCACTTGCACCCTATGGGCCGAGCCCGTTCGGGTGGTTCCACCAAAGTCCATACTTTGTTGGTGTACATGGAATCCATTTCGGATCTCATGGCTTCTAGCCACTTCTTAGAGTCTGGACCTTTCATGGCCTCCCCGTAGGTTGCAGGCTCATCATCCATGAGTGGTACATTATCGGAATCAGTCACGAGAAGTCCATACCCCTCTCGCTCATGACGCACTCTTCCTGATCTACAGAGTTCCTGTGTTACCTGAACAAGTTCCTCCACAACAACTTGTGGTTCCTGTTCTTGTTCCATCATTGGTTCAGTGGTTTGTGGTTCTTGAATTTCTTCAAGTTCTACAGCCCTCCCACTTGCTTCCTTAGAGGCAAACTCTCTTTCTAGAAAAACGCCGGTCCGAGCAACGAACACTTTGTTATCGGTGGGATTGTAGAAATAATATCCTTTAGTTTCTTTAGGATATCCCACAAATTTACACTTATCCGCTTTTGGCCCAAGCTTGTCTGTCTGTAAACGTTTTACATAGACATCGCAGCCCCGAATCTTCATAAACGACACTATGGGACGCTTCCCAGTCCATATCTCATATGGTGTCTTCATGACCGATTTGGATGGAACACGGTGAATGGTAAAAACTGCCGTCATTTGAGCATGTCCCCAAAATGATACCGGAAGATCTGTTTGAGACATCATAGATCGCACCATATCTAATAGCATGCGATTTCTCCTCTCGGAGTGAGATGGGATACTATCCCACACTCTCTAAGATACTCATCAAAATCTTGGCTTAAGTATTCTCCTCCACGATCCGATCGTAGAGCCATAATACTTTTGCCAAGTTGCTTCTCTACTTCGTTCTTGAATTCTTTGAACAATTCAAAGGATTCGGATTTGGCCTTCATAAGGTATACAAATTCATATCTACTGAAATCATCAGTAAATGTGATGAAGTACGTGTAACCACCTATGGCAGGCGTGGGGAATGGCTCGCATACATCGGTATGTATGAGTGCCAATAACTCACTAGTCCTCTCACCTTTCTTGTTGAAAGGGGACTTTGTCATTTTTCCTATAAACAAGATTCGCATGTCTCATATGATTCCAAATCAAATGAGTCTAGAAGTCCATCCTTGTGGAGTCTAGATATGTGTTTCTCATTTATATGGCCTAAACGACAATGCCATAGATATGTAGGATTTAAATCATTAGTTTTAATCCTTTTAGTATTTATGTTATAGATTGGACTGTTTAGATCAAGGATATACAATTTAGACAGATGCGCACTACAATAGTGCATACTATCAAAATAAATGGAGCAAAATTTGTCCTTTATTGAAATAAAAAAAACTCTTCTCGTCCAAACAAGAAACGGAAACAATGTTTTTGCTCATAGCAGGCACATAAAAGCAATTGTCAAATTCTAAAATAAGTCCAGAAGGCAAATATAGCTCATAAACATCTACAGCTAATGCAGCAACGTTTGCTCCATTCCCGACGCGAAGATCTATCTCCCCTTTAGCCAATCTTCTACTTCTTTTCAAATCCTGCACATTTCGACAAATGTGAGAACCACATCCAGTATCCAATTGTTGGGTTTTTATGTAGGTAACGCAGCGGAATAACAAAAAATTAATCCTACTCAAAGGCACTGTTCAAGTGTCATCTGGGAGAAGGGAACCCGATGGGACCCCATGTACTCCGTATGATCGGGTACTTGGAGAATCTCGCCCGACTAGGGTTCCCGGTCGGCCAAGAGTTGGCAACCGATCTCGTATTGCAATCATTGCCCGAGAGTTATTGACAGTTCATCATGAACTATAACATGAACGAGATCGTGAAACCACTGCCAGATTTACTCAATATGTTGAGGACGGCTGAACAGAGCATCAACAAGGGTAAGGGCAAGGCCATAATGATGGTATAGAAAGGAAAGGGCAAAAGGTTTGCCTCATCCTCCAAGGGCAAAGGCAAGTCAGTTGCCAAGTCCAAGGAACCTGCCCTTAAGCCTGTTGGTGGCATTGCCAAAGGTGTGACTAATGGTGAGTGTCACTACTGCAGTCAGCCTGGACACTGGAGGAGGAACTGCCCAAAATATCTGGAGGACAAGAGGCTTGGAATAGTGATTCAACCACCACCAGGTATTTTTGTTGTAGATGTCAATTTAACTGTGTCTACATCATGGATTAGATACTAGATGTGGATCTCATATTTGTCAAAATATGCAGGATCTAAAGAGAAGTAGAAGATTGGCTAAAGGAGAGGTAGATCTGCGCGTTGGGAATGGAGCAAAGGTTGCTGCGTTGGCCATAGGCGTGTGCGAGCTATCTCTGCCTTCAGGATTAGTTTTAGAATTAAATAATTGCTATTTTGTGCCTGCTATGAGCAGAAACATTATTTCTATTTCTTGTTTGGACAAGGATGGTTTTATTATTTCAATAAAGAACAATTGTTGTTCCTTTTATTTAAATAATATTCACTATTTTAGTGCGCAATTATTTAATGGACTTTATGTCCTTGATCTAAGCAATCCTGTCTACAACATTAAACCAAGCGGATTAAAATAAATGATTTAAATCCTGCTTATTTATGGCACTGTCGTTTAGGCCACATAAATGAGAAACGTGTATCTAGACTCCATAAGGATGGATTACTAGACTCATTTGATTTTGAATCATATGAGACATGTGAAGCTTGTTTATTGGGAAAAATGACAAAGTCCCCTTTCAATAAGAAAGGTGAGAGGACTAGTGAGCAATTGGCGCTCATACATACCGATGTGTGTGGGCCATTTGCCACGCCTGCCTGGGGTGGTTATGTCAACTTCATTACATTTACTGATGATTACAGTAGATATGGATTTGTGTACCTCATGAGGGAAAAATCCGAGTCCTTTGAAGTTTTCAAAGAATTCAAGAATGAAGTAGAGAAGCAACTTGGCAAAAGTATCAAGGCTCTACGATAGGATTGTGGAGGAGAATACTTAAGCCAAGAGTTTGACGACTATCTTAGAGAGTGTGGGATCGTGTCCCAACTCACTCCACCCGGAACGCCACAATGGAATGGCGTGTCCGAGAGGAGGAATCGAACCCTATTGGATATGTTTCGATCTATGATGTGTCAAACCGATCTTCAATTATCATTTTGGGGCTACGCTCTATTAAGTGCAGCTTTCACCATTAACCGTGTTCCATCTAAATCAGTCATGAAGACACCATATGAGATGTGGAGTGGGAGGCGTCCCACACTGTCGTTCATGAGGATTTCGGGGTGCGATGTCTATGTAAAATGTTTACAATCAGACAAGCTGGGGCCGAAATCGGATAAGTGTAAATTTGTGGGGTACCCTAAGGAAACTAAGGGATACTACTTCTACAATCCAACCGAGAACAAAGTGTTTGTTTCTCGGACCGGCGTGTTTCTAGAAAGAGAGTTTGTCTCTAAAGAAGCAAGTGGGATGAATGTAGAACTTGAAGAAGTTCAAGAACCACAAATCACTGAACCGATTATGGAACATGAACAGGAACCACAAGTAGTTGTGGAGCAACCTGTTCAGGTAACACAAGAGCTTCGTAGATCTAGTAGAGTGCGCCAGGAACCCGAGAGGTATGGACTTCTCGTAACCGATTCCGGTGACACGATGCTCATAGATTATGAGCCTACTACCTATGAGGAGGCCATGAATGGCCCAGACTCTCAGAAGTGGCTGGAAGCCATGAGATCCGAGATGGAATCCATGTATACCAACAAAGTATGGACTTTGGTGGAACCACCCGATGGGGCGCGGCACATAGGGTGCAAGTGGGTATTCAAGAAGAAGATCGTCATGGATGGTAATGTGATTACCTATAAGGGCCGATTGGTGGCTAAAGGATTCAGACAGATTCATGGTATTGACTATGATGAAACCTTTTCACCAGTCGCTATGACCAAGTCCATTCGAATCCTACTTGCGATTGGAGCATACCATGACTATGAGATTTGGCAGATGGATGTCAAAACAGCATTCCTTTATGGGAATCTCCTCGAGGACGTATATATGATACAGCCGGAGGGTTTTGAGGATCCAAAGCAAGCCAACAAAGTCTGTAAAATGCAACGATCCATTTATGGATTGAAGCAAGCTTCTAGGAGTTGGAATCGACGTTTTGATGAAGTGGTCAAAGAGTTTGGCTTCATCTGAAACGAAGATGAGTCTTGTGTCTACAAGAAGGTTAGTGGGAGCTCTGTAGCTTTTCTGGTCTTGTATGTGGATGACATATGGCTCATTGGAAACGACGTTCCCATGCTATAATCTGTTAAAGATTGGCTAGGAAAGTGTTTCTCAATGAAGGACTTAGGATTTATTGTGTTTTGGTGTTCCTTCCATAAGGCTTTATTGTGTTTTGGTAGTTGGTGGAAAGAGAACTTTATGCTCTACAATGTACAACATTTTTCCTTTATTTGAGAATAATTCTCGATTTTATACCAATCTAGAAAATAGATTCCAGACATCTTGTCCATCTTATGGACATAAAATCGTGTTTTGTTTGTTTAATGTGATGGGTATTCTACACAAAAGGATTTATGCAAAAATTGTGACGTTTAACTATGTTCAACAAGGATTTAAATTGTCAAACATAGCTCCCACTATTTTTCCCGGATTAATAACCCTCCATATTAATGCGGAAAATATCATTATATTTTCTAGTGGGTCCAAGATCCCCTTTTCACTTCTTCTTGAGCTTGATTTGGCAAGTCACCCAATAATTGGTTATTTAGGTAGGAACCATTCCAATTGCATCCCATGCAACTCTTGGTCTAATCAGGTGAATAACTCTTTATTCTTTATCCTTTAGATAACGCCTAATTGTTATGCCTCTAGGTTCATCAATCCAATTGATTCTTACCCAGTTGCGTCCAACCTCTTGCTTCAACATACACACATTACTTGCTTGTGTCGTCCTCAACACATCATGGTGAATTAAAATCGCCTTGTTTTGGCAAGCCCGAATTTTAATAGACCCTGATCATGAAGGGTGTTTAGGCAAGAGAAGGAAGAACGCAATATTTTATTTGAGGGATTTAATAGTCATTATTCGTTTGATTGATCACATCAACATGATCTACTTATTTGGATTGGGCTATCCACAATAAAAGACCAATCTTGTTTATTATTATCTTGTTAACGTCTTGCTAGTATCGCCATACACACAAAAATAAATAAGAAGACATAAATAATAAACATCCACAAAATAAAAATTAACGTGGATGGATATGGCCCCGAGACTAAGATATTACCAAGCCAATGATAATATCTAAATGCCCTATAGTGACAAGCTCATCTCCATGTGCTCCATGATAGCCGCACGCCTAGGGATTTGTCTTCTTTGTCTTTTGGCTCCTTTGGTCCTCGAAGCTTCTTCTCCATGCTCTTGGCTATCATCTAAATATTTCTAATTCTAGCCTAACATCTAGAATAAATAAATAATAAAGGCCTCACATGTCGAGGAGAAAAGACAACTCCTAGGCCGTAAAACCTAATTAATTGTTACATTAATTTGATCAGCTCGCAGGCCGTAAACCAAACCACAAAGAAATAAACATCCACAATCCTAGGCCATATCCATCCACCATGCAACAAAGCACATAATACAGTTAAAACCAACTTTTAACGCGCTTGTTCAACTTCAGTTGTTTTTGGAAATACTAGGGTTAAAACGGTCCAAGAGATTTACCAAGAGAATGGCCAAAATCAACCAAGGAACCGCCACACTTGGCCCGGGCCGGCCGGCCCCTAGCCCACACGGCTAGGCCGTGTGCTAGGGTGCGCCGACCCCCTTTGGGGCAGTATGTTTCTTGGGCGGCAAGGAGAGAGAGGGGCGGTCCCTACATGGGCCACACCTCCTTATGGAATTGTTTCCATAAACAATTCATGGTATTGTTTCCATAAACAATTCATTGACTTATTTCCATAAACAATATATGGAATTGTTTCCATAAACAATTCCTTCCTTGTTGGGTTGTTTCCAAAACACCCTTACGGTATTGTTTCCATAATTATTCCTTCCTTGGTTCCCAATTTTAGTTGTTTCCATAAACAACTTCTTACTTGTTGGCCAAGTTTAGTTGTTTCCAAAACAACTTCTTACTTGTTGCCCAAGTTTAGTTATTTCCATGCTTGGAAAACCCTTTTCCAAGTATGTGCCCAAACCCTAGATCTAGATCCAAAATCCACACATCTCATGTGATTAAACTCACTAATTTACGCATCCAATGCTAAATTAGATCTTGTTTATGTTGAATCAAATTCAATTTGCATCTACTATGACAATTATTTTTCAGTTTTCGCGTAATAACAATAATACGGTGTATAAACTGAAATCGTAACACATAAAATCATTTTTCTCTACGACCTGTGGCTCTGATACCCCTGTTTAGTTTTGATGTAGGTAACGCAGCGAAATAAAAAAAATTAATATTACTCAAAGCCCGCCACGGATCGTCAGGAGGAGACATCATAACATGATAAAAGACATAGTATTGTGTACCTTGTGATTTGGGAGATCACACGAAGAATAGTGTCTTCGTCTCTACGGTTGATCCACGTCTAGATGTGAGATCTAGATTATTCCTTCAAACAAGTGCTAGCTTGAACCCGGAGGAAGAGGTAAGAAGAATCAAAGCAACAAGGCACATGGAGGAGTTCGGCCTCCTATTGCGCCGACGGGAAGGGGCGGACGGGCCTAGGGGCGTGCGCCTCTAGGTCTTGTCTTGGTATCTCTCTTTTGCTCTCTCCCACTCTCTTTTTTATGTCTCATAACATTAACATCAAGTGGTAAGGAAGCTAGAGCCTCCTTTATATACTCCATCAACACCTTGTTGTTTCCATAAAGGTGTTTCCTAATTCTACATGAACTAGAATTATTCCCTTCCTTGAAAATTAGTCCTACTAAGTTTGCAAGGTGTTGCACAATGATCCTTCTATTAATTAATCATATTAATTAATCTCAAATCTAGCTCTACTCTATTTGACGTGTGACCCCATATGTTTCTACTTTGTTGGTAGTAACTTATTACTAACATGGAGCGGTGTCTAGAAACACATCCATGCCACCCAACTAATAGAAATAGTCAGTGATCCCGACAAACCTCTTGTGCTCAATATCTCATATTGCACTATCCCTTTGTCTCCATATCCGGAGTGGACACAAGACATAAATAGTCACACTCGTATATCCAATCCATAGTTCCTCGATCCTGGGAATATGCTTATACTAGCAGATAACATCAATATCTCTATATTGATTTATCTTAGTCTAGCCAGACATTCAATAATCCTCATCCCTCGAGTGGCCGTGGATATTTTCTCCCATTATGTGGGAGGGGCAAATCCTCTCTACATCACTACAATCTCTATGCTTGCTTCGTATCATGCCCGATAGCTATCTTTATAATTACCCAGTAACGGTGTAAAGTTTGATAACATCAAAGCACAATATTTCACAACTAGAGTATCTAGTGACTTCAAGTCTAAGGATTGCAATATTATTAGCACTACGAGAAGAGATTGTGACTTCAACATAATCTAATGTATCCTTCTCGTCGTGGGTCATCCAGTATGCCATTACTCCTAATGTATACCCATGTGTTGGATCGTGATATCTCCATATCAATCCAACCCCATACTAGTCTATAGATGATTTTCCCATTAATCATTATAATTAACTAGGGATATTTAAGAATATAACACTTATATTCTAAGGACTTAATTCATGTTAACATATCTCCATATCGATAACATAATGAATCGTAAATCCATATATTTTTCACAATAAATTGATTGCCTCTAGGGCACAATTCCAACACCAATACCCAAATTGAAGAAATAGAAAGATTGACGTCTATAACATAAATACCTGGTGCTGGTGGAATTACTATTCCATGCTTCTTATCCTCCTGATATTTAGGGCAATTCCTCCTCCAGTGACCCGATTGGCTGCAGTTGTGACATTCACCCTTAGCCACGCCTCCACTAGGCTTTAGGGCTTCCTTGCATTTCGCAACTTTCTTGCGATTTCCTTTGGAAGTAGAGGCAACTCCTTTGCCCTTCTTCCTATGCACCATCATTATGGCCTTGCCCTTGCCTTTGTTAACGCTCTGTTCCGCTGTCTTTAGCATGTTCAACAAGTCTGGCAGAGTCTTACTGATCTCTTTCATATTATAGTCCATGATGAACTGATTATAACTATTAGGCAACGATTTAAAGACAAGATCAGTATCCAAATCTTGGCCAAGTTGGAATCCCAGTCTCTCAAAGTTCTCAATGTACTCGATCATTCGGAGCACATGAGGGCCTACTGGATTCCCCTCTGCAAGACTACTCTTGGATAATGCTTTAGACACCTCATAGCGCTCATGCCTTGCCTGTTCCTGAAACAATTGTTTCAAGTGTATGATCATATCATAGGCTTCCATATTCTCATGCTGCTTCTGAAGCTCATGAGTCATGGTGCAAATCATGAGGCAAGCCACGTCATTAGAATCATCAATATGTTTCTGACGTGCCCTCACATCCGCTAGAACAGACTCATCTTGTGGTGGGCTGGAATTGGAGTGTCCAAGACGTACAACTTATTTTCTTGCTTAAGTACAATCCTTAAGTTTCTGTACCAGTCAATGAAATTCGTTCCAGACAGTTTATCCTTCTCAAGGACAGATCGTAGGTATGAAGTCGATGCGTTGTTGTTTGCCATTTGGAATTCTACAAAATGAGAAATGTGCAATTTTAGTATTTTGAACAATTTACCTATATTTAATAATGGCTAGATCATCAAATATAGCTCCCACTATTTTTCTCAGATTAATAGCCCTCAACATTAATATGGAAAATATCATAATATTTTCTAGTAGGTTCAAGATCCCTTTTTCACTTCTTCTTGAGCTTGCTTTGGCAAGTCATCCAAGAATATGTTATTTAGGTAGGACACATTCCAATTGCATCCCATGCAACTCTTGGTCCAATTAGGTGAATAACTCTTTTATTCTTTATCCATTGGATAACGCCTAATTGTCATGCCTCTAGGCTCATCATCCAATTGAGTCTTACCCAGTTGTGTCCAACCTCTCGCTTCAACATACACACATTACTAGCTGGTGTCATCCTCAACACATCATGGTAATTAAAATCTCCTTGCTTTGGCAAGCCCGAATTTTAATAAACCTTGATTATGAATGGTGTTTTGGCAAGAGAAGGGAAAACGCAATATTTAATTGAGGGATTTAATTTTCTTAATTTTTTTGGTTGATCCAATCAACATGATCAACTTATTTGGATTGGGCAATCCACTATAAAAGACCATCCTTGTTTATTATTATCTTGTTAACGTTTTGCTAGTATCGCCATAGACACAAAAATAAATAACAAGACATAAATAATAAACATCCACAAAAATAAAACAAAGCGGAATGGATATGGACCCTAGACTAAGATATTATCAAGCCAATGATAATATCCAATTGCCATAAAGTGACAAGCTCATCTTCATGTGCTCCACCATAGCCGCGCGCCTAGGGGGGTGTCTTCTTTGTCTTTTGGCTTCTTTGGTCCTCCAGTCTTCTTCTCCATGATCTTGGATATCATCTAAATATTTCTAATTCTAGCCTAACATCTTGAATAAATAATAAAAGCCTCACATGTCGAGGAGAAAAGACGACTCGCAGGCCGTAAAACCTAATTAATTATTACATTAATTTGATCAGCTCGCAGACCGTATACCAAACCACAAAGCAATAAACATCCACAGTCCTAGGCCATATCCATCCACCATGCAACAAAGCACATAATACAGTTTAAACCAATTTTTAATGCGCTTGTTCAATTTTAATTGAATTGGGTAATTTAGGGTTACAACGGTCCAAGGGATCCAACCTAATCCTAGGCCGAACCCCAAGGACCGCCGCCCGCCACTAGGCCCGGCCCAAGGCCGGCCGCCCCATGTGGTCTGCGGCCCTTGCTTGGCGCGCAAGGAAGGGGGCGGACGGCTAGGGTTTTAGCCCTAGCCTCCTTCCCTTCTTTCTTGTTGCCCCAAGCATGGTTGTTTCCTTTTATGGATGTTTCCATAAATTGTTTCCATAATTGAAAACTCATTTTCAATTATGTGCCCATGAACCCTAATTTTTCAAGAACCCAATAATTCACATCCTATGTGATTAAACTCACCAATTCCAACATCCAATGTTAAATTGGATCTTGTTTATGTTGAATCAAATTCAATTTGCATCTACTATGCCAATTATTTTCAGTTTTCGCGTAATAACAATAATACGGTGTATAAACTGAAATCGTAACACATAAAATCATGTTATGCTCTACTACCTGTGACTCTGATACCACTGTTGGGTTTTGACGTAGGTAACGCAGCGGAATAACAAAAATTTAATCCTACTCAATGCCCACAACGGATCATCAGGAAGAGATATCATAACATTATAAAGGACATAGCAATTGTGTACCTTTTAGTTTGAGAGATCACACGAAGAATGATGTCCTCGTCTCTACGGTTGATCCACGTCTAGAGGTGAGATCTAGATTCTTCCATCAACAAGTGCTAGCTTGAACCGGAGGAAGAGGGAAGAAGGAATCAAACAACAAAAGGGACAAGGATGGGTTCGGCCCTCATTTTGTGCCGGCGGGAAGGGGCGGACGGGCCTAGGGGCGTGCGCTTCTAGGTCTTGTCTTGCTCTCTCTCTTTTGATCTCTCCCACTCTCTTTGTTATGTCGAATAACATTAACATTCAGTGGAAAGGAAGCAAGAGCCTCCTTTATATACTCCAACAACTCCTTGTTGTTTCCATAAATTCCTTTCCTTGCACAACTAGTCCTACTAAGTTTGCAAGGTGTTGCATAATGATCCCTCTCATTAATTAATCATACTAATTAATCCCAAATCTAGCTCTACCCTATTTGACGTGTGACCCCATAGGTTTCTACTTAGTAGGTAGTAACTTATTACTAACATGAAGCGGTGTCTAGAAACACACAAATGCCACCCAACTAATAGAAATAGTCAGGGATTCCGACAAACCACTTGTGCCCAATATCTCATACTGCACTATCCCTTTGTCTCCATATCCGGATTGGACACGAGACATAAAAAGTCACACTCGTATATTCAATCCATAGTTCCTCGATCCTGGGAATATGCTTATGCGAGCAGATAACATCAATATCTCCATATTGATTTATATGAGTCTGGCCAGACATTCAATAAGCCTCATCCCTCAAGTGACCGTGGATATTTACTCCCATTATGTGGGAGGGACAAATTCTCTCTACATCACTGCGATCTCTAAGCTTTATTCCTCTCATACCCGATAGCTATCTTTATAATTACCCAGTTACGGTGTAACGTTTGATTAACATCAAAGCACAATATTCCACAACTAGAGTATCTAGAGACTTCAAGTTTAAGGATTGCAATTATATTAGCACTACGAGAAGCGATTGTGACTTAACATAATCTAATGTATCCTTCTCGTTGTGGGTCAATCCATTATGCCATTACTCCTAATGCATACCCATGTGCTAGACTTGATATCTCCATATCAATCTGCCCACATACTAGTCTATATTAGATCGTCCTATTAATCAATATAATGGACTAGGGATATTTACTATAAACAACACAATGTATCTAAGGACTTCATTTTATTAAATATCACAATATATAATAAATGAATATTCTAGCTAAAACAATATTCATACTAAATATAAGATTGCCTCTGGGGTATCTATTCCAACAGATTGAAACATGAAACTGACCTTCACATAATCTCTAGAAGTCAAAAATATTGTTTTTCTAAGATTGTTGACACCCTGGTAACTCCTGGTTTCTTTTTCTTCTTTATGGGCACCCCTGAGGATAGGAAATCTGTTTGGAGGAAACTTGATAACCTCTTAAGTCATCTCACTCATGCCTTGTTATGGGAGACTTTAATCTAGTTATCTTTCAAAATGACAACTGAAGACTCTCTTCCTCTACTACGCCTGCTTCTAAGCTCATTAATACTTTTAACAAATAGAATTTAATAGATATTTATAATGTTAGACCCTGGTATACTTGGACAAATATCATGTTCTCCTCAACTCCAACTTTTATAGAGCAATGGCTACCTCTATTTGGATCTATTTATTTTCACATGCAAGAATAACTACCTTACAATTTAAAACCTCTGATCACTCTCCAACTCTTTTGAAAACCTTCCAGATAATCACTCACCTCCAGACCTCTTAGATTTGAGGCATGGTGGCTCAAAACACATGAAGCTGGTGATCTTCTTTCTTTCATTTGGAACTTGTAGATTTAAAGGTTCACCCTTCTACCGATTCTTAAAGAAATTATATATTACAATCGTAACTTTTAAGTCCTAGCAGAAATCAGACGGGAGTTTACAAAATAGAGTTTTCATCAAAAGGAAAAAAGTAGCATACTGCCAATCTCTCCTCCATACTGCTCATCTTCTAACTACAATCCTCCAATTATCTTTACATGATCTTCATTTCCTTCTTCACCTGGAAGAAAATTATTGCGCTCAAAGAGAAAAATACCACTGGTTAAATAAGGGGATACAAATTCAAATTTTGTATAACTCACACTAAGTTATGGAGGTCCTTAAATCATTTTTGGACTTTCATTAATTCTGGAACAAAAATTACTAATGAATTTGGTATTAGGTTGGCTTTTACTACTTTTGTTTCTTATCTTTTAGCTTACTTTTCTAAAACGGAAGTTTCTTCTCTTTCAGCTTACTTTCCATTTTTGACAGATTTCTCCTTGAAAATGACCTCACCTCACTACCCTTACCCGCATATTAACCTTATCTAATCCCACTACCCCATTCGACCACCACTACCTACGGATCAAATTATTCAGGGAGAGAAAGAGGAAGATGTGCGAATAACTAGTGGCTACTTCGCCGAACTCCACCGCGGATCTCCACCGCCAGGACATGTTTCTCATTCATCAATCAGTCCAACCATGCAAAAACCTTATTTTTCGATAAAAAAAAGTTCTAGAAATCCCCAAAGATACATATCAATCTACAGATCAATATCCCACCATTTTATCACCTCAACTGTCTCTCACCAACTCTTCTCATTCTCTCTGCAACAATGGCTTCTCAAGCTCCACCCACGACCCAACTCTCTACCAACTCCCCGTCGATCTTTCTTTCACTGTCGCTCAGTCTCAGTCTTGGCCAGCCACTCCAATCGCCAGTAAATCCATCTCACATGTCATCCTAACCAACCTTGCAGGCGATTATCGGACCCAATCCCCAACAGGGGATATGGATCTGTTGGTGCGACCGGTAAACCGACCAGATCTAGTGGTGTTATGGGTTCCCAGGACGGCGACGGCGACGGTGATGACTATGGAAGATCTAAGGTTTGCCCCCCTCTCTCTGTCCTTCTCTCTGTCTCTCTCTCCCCCTCTCTCAGATCTTGAGAGTGGAGACCTTCGTCAATGCCGACGCCGTAGACAACACCGACATCGGCGACTTGTGTAAACCCTGTCCTGTTTCTTTTCCTTCTTAGTTTCCTTCAATATGTTTTTGCTTCTATCTGTTTTGACTTTTCTTTTTTGTCCAGAGAGGATGAGGACGACTAGGAGAACGCAGGGGCGATCGATTTTCGACGAGGAAGATAAAGAAAATCGAAGAAGCGAAGGAGGACGAAGAAAATGAAAAATAGAAGATCTGAATATTTTTTTATTGTTGATGTTGAAATTAACTGTTATTGTTGTTTTTCTTCTTCTTCTCATTTTTTTGTTAACATTTGTTGATATTTGATATTTGATATTGTTATTGTTGATCTGTATGTCATTGTTCTTGATGGTGGGGCTGGTCTGGTGGTAGTGGTTGTGATGTTAATTGTGGGAGAGAGAGATGGAGAGAGAGTCAATAATTATATGGGACTGGTGAGGGTAAAATTGTCAAAAGAACACGTTTCTTAAAATGTGTGCCTCTTTACTCTCACTTGAAAGAAGAGAAACAGAGGTTAGTATTTCAAACGCATTTGTGATGTGCCTACTCCTTCTCTTATTGAGCTTCTAATGATTTCAGACACTCATGATGTTTCTTTTTCCCTCCTACTTAATATCAATCCCACAAAAAGGAAGGCTAATGTTGTAGCTGACTCGTCGAGTTGAACATCGGGTCATTCCATGAATGCTATCATAGTTCTGTGAGATTGGCCATGCAATGAGTTTAGAAAGCTCGAGATTGTAGTAGTGGAACAAGGATAAGTTAAGAATTTTCTTGGAAGCATGACGGCTCATGTGGTCTGCGGCTTGCTTGGCGCGTAAGGGGGCGGACGGCTAGGGTTTTGGTCCTAGTCTCCTTCCCTTCTTTCTTGTCCTCAAGCATGGTTGTTTCCATTTATGGATGTTTTCATAAATTGTTTCCATAATTGATAAATCCTTTTCAATTATGTGCCCATGAACCTTAATTTTTCAAGAACCCAATAATTCACATCCTATATGACTAAACTCACAAATTCTAACATCCAATGTTAAATTACATCTTGTTTATGTTGAATCAAATTCAATTTGCATCTATTATGCCAATTATTTTCAGTTTTTCTCATAATAAAAGTAATACGGTGTATAAACGGAAATCGTAACACATAAAATCATGTTATGCTCTACAACCTGTGGCTCTGATACCACTGTTGGGTTTTGAAGTAGGTAACGCAGCGGAATAACAAAAATTTAATCCTACTCAAAGCCCACCACGGTTCGTCAGGAAGAGATATCATAACACTATAAATGACTTAGCAATTGTGTACCTTTTGGTTTGAGAGATCACACGAAGAATTATGTCCCCGTCTCTACAGTTGATCCACGTCTAGAGGTGAGATCTAGATTCTTCCTTCAACAAGTGCTAGCTTGAATCAGAGGAAGAGGAAAGAAGGAATCAAACAATAAAGGGACAAGGAGGGGTTCGACCCTCCTTTTGTGCCGACGGGAAGGGGCAGACGGGCCTAGGGGCGTGCGCCTCTAGGTCTTGTCTTGCTCTCTCTCTCTTTTTCTCTCTCCCACCCTCTTTGTTATTTCCAAAACATTAACATTGAGTGGGAAGGAAGCTAAAGCCTCCTTTATATACTCCAAGAACTCTTTGTTGTTTCCATAAGAGTTCCCATCCTTGCACAACTAGTCCTACTAAATTTGCAAGGTGTTGCATAATGATCCCTCTCATTAATTAATCATATTAATTAATCCCAAATCTAGCTCTACTCTATTTGACATGTGACCCCATAGGTTTCTACTTAGTTGGTAGTAACTTATTACTAACATGGAGCGATGTCTAGCAACACATCCATGCCACCCAACTAATAGAAATACTCAGTGATCCCGACAAACCTCTTGTGCCCATTATCTCATATTGCACTATCCCTTTGTCTCCATATCCGAATTGCACACGAGACATAAATAGTCACACTCGTATATCAAATCCATAGTTCTTCGATCCTGGGAATATGCTCATGCGAGCAGATAACATACACATCTCCATATTGATTTATCAGATTTTTGCCAGACATTCAATAAGCCTCATCCCTCAAGTGGTCGTGGATATTTACTCCCATTATGTGGGAGGGACAAATCCTCTCTACATCACTGCGATCTCTAAGCTTGCTTCCTATCATGCCCGATAGCTATCTTTATAATTACCCAGTTACGGTGTAACATTTGATAACATCAAAGCACAATATTCCACAACTAGAGTATCTAGTGTTTTCAAGTCTAAGGATTGCAATTATATTAGCACTACGAGAAGTGATTGTGACTTAACATAATCTAATGTATCCTTCTCGTTGTTGGTCAATCCAGTATGCGATTACTCCTAATGCATACTCATGTGTTAGACTTGATATCTCTATATCAATCTACCCACATACTAGTCTATATTTGATCGTCCTATTAATCAATATAATGGACTAGGATATTTAAGATAAACACCACATTGTATCTAAGAACTTCATTTTATTAAATATCACAATATATAATAAATGAATATTCTAGCCTAAACAATGTTCATACTAAATATAAGATTGCCTCTAGGACATCTATTCCAACAAAGTGTTTTCCCAATCATGGAGGGATTAGATCCCTCAGGAAGAGACTAGGTCCAATTGTGACTGAACTCTGTAAAATCCTTGTGTTCTTTTCTTTACAGTATTTTTCTTTATCACTCCAAACATTCTAGCTCAAAACAAGTTGTTCAAAGGCTTGAAGTTCTTTACAGTTCAAGGCCTTGAAGCTTTCACATGTTCTTAGAAAGCTTATGTCTTTTATCAAAAACTCCTCCAAGGAATTGAGATTCAACCAGTGACCTATCCTAATTTTTCAAAGGACTAAGTTTTAAAAAAAAGTTTCCATACTCTATTAAAACCCTCCCCCCCCTCTAGAGTATTTAATCCTGTGTTTTATACTTACATTACACACTTTCAGTGAGGTTGGGAAACTAAGAATGAATAAAAAAAATTGTACAGTTTGAAGAACACAGAAAAGATAAGCAAATGAAGTTTGGAAGTGCTCTTCAGAGTTGATGAATGATCTTCTTCTCTTGCAGTGTTGAATGGCTTGAATGATTGAAGAGTTGTGTAACTTGATTTCCAACGTATGAACCCCTCCCCAATTTCTCTGTTGATCAGCCTCTCTTAGTGTCTCTCTTCTGTTTGAAATTCAAACTGCAGCTTTTATCAACAACTTGCAACTACTTGAGAGATTTTAGGAACTGAATTCCTACAAATCCTCACCCCTGGTATGCTTCTTTCAAGAACTATGCTTGAATAGGTATTGAGTTTGTTTAGGGACGTCTGGGCGGCAAACAAACCTGCACATACTCAGAAACCAAGATCAAACACAATCTTGACAAAATAGCTTCAGAATGTGATCTGTTAGAGAGACAGTTCATACATAAACCCAATCTATATTTTCCTTAGAAAAAATTCACTTTAAATAGCCACATGTGTATATATATTTGTCTAACAAGATAAATAACATAATAAAGATTTAGAATAAATCAATATCCAGTTTTTTCTGCATACAGAAAAGAGTTAAGCACAGTTCAGCAGTTAAGAGCATATGGCAATCGCAGAGCTTTGGAGCTTTCATTTCCAATTCACAAGTTTCAACTTAAAACTGAATCTTGCAATATGTGATCCTTATATAATCTAATCACAGACTCAATAATATTTTCATGATACAATACTGAATGATAAACTCATTACTCAATCCAATATCCAAGCCTGCAATCATGGAAATTGTTAGGCACAATATGATAAGCATAAGCACTACGATAACTCAAAGCGTTGGAGCTTTGAGACTTAGTGTCTCTGATATTGTGGCTTTCATCATCAAGGATAAAACTCCCTCAGAGTTTGTAAACTCATTCAAACTCATAAGCCTGAACTATCAATCTCCACCTTGATGAAAGACAAGACAAATATTATTGCTTTCCAAGATCCTGCAACTCAATGTCAACAATAAATATTAACAAGATAAAATGCAGAATATTACAACTGGTTTAACACATCACAGATATATAAGAAACAAACTGATAGCATAGATAAAAACCAGTATCCTACACAACATCATCCAAATTATTACAAAAACTCATTAACACCTAGCAAATATCACATAATCTTCTCCCCCTTTTTGACTTTCATCAAAAGAGTAAAAGAAATGTAGGATTTTTTTCAGAGTTTTTCTTTGTGAAAAAAAAGAAATTAAAAGACTTCAGGACTTTGAAAGAGAGAAAGAAAGAAAAGATCATAAAGAAGAGGTCAAGCCTTTGAGGTTCCAGCACCAGCACTCTTCTTAGCTGTCTTCTTTCCACTTTGAGTTTTGCTTTTGCCTTTGTCCTCAGTCACCACTTGCTTTTCCTCTGTTGTTTCTGCATCTGATTCTTCACTAATCTCAGCTTGCTCTTCCACATGCTCAGCTTCGTCATCCACATTCTCATCATGAGCTTCTACATTCTCAGCTTCAACATCAGCAACCACTTTAGCAATTGCCTCTTCAACTGTTGCAGCATTTTTCTCAGTAGCTTCCTCACCACCATCCTCATCATCAGTCTGATCAAATAGATCCTTTGAATCAAGAACTATTGAAACCTTCTTCTTCTTCTTCTTCTTCTTCTTCTTCTTCTTCTTCTTCTTCTTCTTCTTCTTCTTCTTCTTCTTCTGTTTCTTCAGCACTTCCCCAATAAATTCATCTGAATCAATATTGGTGTCTCTACTCTCAGCAGATGGTATCTTCTCAAAGTTCAAACCTTTGATTAGCACTTCCAACTTTGTAGTCACCAAACCTTTGAACTACACAAAATGAGTAGACAAATCAAACAACCATTGTCTAAGATCTTCAATGCCATCCTCTAAGACCTCAACTCTATCCAAAACCTGAGAAAAATCCAAGTTACCAGAAGCCTTTGATGTTGTTGCTGCTCTGGGTTGGATGTACTCCTTCTCCTTCAGCTCGTTTGCAGACACCTTAGAATATAATTTCCACTTCCCTTTACCAGTGTGAACAACACCAATCCTTTGAAGTGATGCTTCATCAACCAACCTAAAATCACTTTTAATATTATCCTCCTCCTCCATGGGCACCCCCAAAGTATTTAAAGAACAGTGGTAACAAATTTTCATAAGGTAAAGAGTGATTCCTAGTTCTAGTTCCACCGTAAACCATATGCTCCATGATTACAGTAGGCTGGTCAACTTCAGAGCCTTGAAAAATTAAGTATATCAGAACTAACACCTTGTCAATCACCATTTCTGTAGAATGCTCCCTTGGTACCACACGCCTCATGATAATTGAGAATATGATTTTGACTTCACAGTTGAACCCAGAGTGTGTGAACTGTTTCGGTCCAGTTGGTGTACCCTCCAAGAAAAACATAGATTTGGCTAACTCCAAGCAGTCCCTCCTATCTGGATGTTCATGTACCCTATACTTCCTAGGTACTCTCAAGACTTTGGCAAAAACCTTGTGGTCTAACCTTATATCAACACCAGCCACTTTAGAAGTCGAAACATAACTATCACTATCATCAACCTCTTAAACTAAATTCAGATAAAACAACCTAGTTAACCTAGAATAAGCCTCAGAGGTTGGATTCAACATCTTCTAAACAGATGATTATTTAAACTTCCTAATGCAGTCAATATCCAACTTACTGAACAACTCTTCACAAATCAGACTACAATAGGCTACCTTTTAAGAAGCATAACAATCCATCCAAACAGTCCTAACTTCTGGATTAATAAAACAAGACTCTGGGATAATGTTCTTACCATGTCCCGAAGCTTTCTTAGTCTTCACAGCACTGTGTTTGACTCTCTTCTTCTCAGTAGATGGATCACCCGTCTTTTCGTATGGATTTTTCTATTTTGGAGATAGAACACCCTTCTTCTCATCCTTAGATTCCTTCTCTGAAACAACCTATTTCTTCTTCTTGCTTGTCTGATCACCTTGATCTTTAATCCCCTGCTCCTTATCCTTCCCCACAGCCTATGTTCCAGATTCAGATTCTAACCCAGCTTGTTGAACTTCCTTTACTTTCTTGATTTTTTTCGATGGCAGAGAAGTTTCATGCATGCTTGCTGTAGATTCAGATTCTGGTCCATGAATGGTGATCTTCCTGTTTTCTTTCCTCTTGATTCTCTATGACTAACATTGAACTTGTTTCTTGATTCTTTCAGATTTTCTCTCCACTAGGTTTAGGGTTTTCAGATAGTTTAGAGAGAAATAGAAAGAAATTGATAGAGACAGAGACAGAGAAAACTAGATTGAGAATGAGAGAAAAAGCCCTGAAGTTGTCTTAAGTAGGTAGAAGATTTGGACTAAAAAGGATTGCATGCAAAATCAAATCTTTAAAGATATTCTTGAGATATTTTTGGGGTATTTTGAACAAATCTCTGAACATTTGAAATATTCTCTAATGATCCATAAGATACTACAAAATATTTCTTGATCCAATTTTTGAATGAAATTACGCAGCATGTTCACCAAAGCTTTGAAACTGTGGCCCAAAGCTTTGAGAAATTTCAAGGCTGCCATAAACCTTCAAAGCTTTGAAACATACTTTCAAGGCTAGGTAATTATGATCTCAAGTCCTTGAAATTTTCACACCGAATACATATAAGAACTAATACTCCCCCTAAACCAGTGCATCCTTGTTTAACATAACCAATTCAAGACTTAGGGATGCAAACCTCTCATCTGGAAAAGGTTTAGTGATAATATAATCTATTTGCATAGTAGTTGAAATGAAAGATAAAGATACATCACTTTTCTCAGCATGATCTCTTATAAAATGATGTCTTACATCAATATGCTTAGTTATGGAATGCTGCACGCGATTCTTTGATATTGAAGTGGAACTTGTATTGTCAAATTTGATAGGAACATTTTTGTATTCATATCCAATATCTCTTAATTTTTGAGCAATCCATAGTACTTGTGAACAACAAGCACCACCTGCAATGTATTCAGCTTCTGCAGTTGATAAGGCTACTGAATTCTGCTTGTTTGAATGCAAACTAATCAGTGATGATCCAATAAATTAGCAACATCCTGAAGTACGCTTTCTATCCACTTTGTAGCCTGCAAAGTCTGCATCTGAATAACCACTCAACATGAAATTAGTTCTTCTTGGATACCGAAGCCCCAAGTCTTTGGTTCCATTCAAATATCAGAAAATCCTTTTAATAGCAACTAAATGACTTTCCTTAGGATCTGCTTGAAACATTACACACATACAAACACTAAACATAATATCTGGTCTACTAGCAGTTATATACAACAGTGAACCAATCATACATATGTAATCCTTTTGATTTACACTCTTACCACTTGTATCCTTGTCTAAGGATAATGATGAACTTATAGGTGTCTTGCTACCTTGGTCTGATACATATTGTACTTGTCTAACAAGTCCTCGGTATATTTCCCTTGATGCACAAATATTCCTTTCTTCATTTGATTTACATGAAGTCCAAGAAAATTTCAATTCTCCCATTAAGCTCATCTCAAAGTCCCTGCACGTTAGACTTGAAAACTCTTTTGAAAGAGCATCATTAGTAGCACCAAATAGTATATCATCAACATAAATATGTACTACTAACAAATCCTTTTCATGACTATTAATAAAAAGAGTTTTGTCTACTAGACCTCTCTTAAAACCATTGTCAAGTAAAAAGTTTGAGAGTCTATCATACCAAGCCCTTGGAGCTTTCTTAAGGTCATAAAGAGTTTTTCTATTTTATAAACATGATCAGGGAAATTGTCATCTTCAAAACCAGGTGTTTGAGCAACATATACTTCCTCTTGTAAATAACCAGTTGAGAAAGCACATCTGACATCCATTTGAAAAAATCTTTATGTGTTTATGGGATGCAAATGCAAGAAGTATTTTGATAGCTTATAACCTGGAAAAAGGAGAAAATGTCTCATCATAATCAATTCCTTCTTCTTGATTATAACCATGTGCCACAAGTCTAGCTTTGTTTCTCACAACCTTACCTTTTTCATCAAGTTTGTTTGTGAACACCCTTCTTGTTCCAATCACTGATTGTGTCTTTGGCCTAGGAACCAAGTTCCAAACCTTTTCCTTTCAAACTCATTCAGCTCATTATGCATTGCAAAGATCCAATTTGTATCTTCTAATGCCTCCTTTGCATTCTTAGGTTCAATCATGTATACAAAGGCACTGAATGCACACAAGTTTCTTAACTTTCCTCTGGTCTGAGTACCAGTTGTTGGATCTGAGATGATATTGTCTATTGGATGAGATGAAAAATATTTGAACCTTTTCCTTGGTGTCCAGGGTTCTGGTTCTCCAGTAATCTTTTCAATCCTTTGAGAACTTGATGCAGTAGTTGGAGCACTTTGTGTTCTATGAACTCCATTATCAAGGCTTTGAGATTTTGACTCGGCAGGATGTTCAAGGCCTTGAGATTCTTCTGACTGTTCCTGCAAGTTAATTTTTCTTCTTTTCACTTTCTCATAGTCATCATCTGCCTCATACTTATTCAAGTTGAGATCTGTAAAACTTTCACTCAAGGAGTCATCAGTACTTTCATCAAAAATTACATGAATACTCTCTTCTACAATCTTAGTTCTCTTATTGAAAACTATATATGCTTTGCTAGTTTGAGAATAACCAAGATATACGCCTTCATCACTTCTAGAATCAAATTTGCCAAGATTATCCTTGCCATTATTATGCACATAAAAAGTACAGCCAAAAGGCTAGAAATAAGAAATACTTGGCTTTCTACCTTTGAAAAGTTCATAAGGGGTTTTCTTCAAAATGGGTCTAATCAAATATCTATTCAGAACATAGTTGACAGCATTAACAGCTTTTGCCCACAGATACTTTGGAAAATTACTTTCAAGTAGCATGGTTCTAGACATGTCTTCAAGTGTCCTAATTTTCCTCTCAACTACACCATTTTTCTGAGGAGTTCTAGGTGCAGAAAAGTTGTGTGAGATGCCATGCTTTGCGAAAAATAATTCTAAATCAAGCTGATAAAACTCTCTAACATGATCACTTCTAATTGATGCAAAGGTAAGTTTTTCTAGGTTTTAAGCTCTTTACAATTCTTTGAGAATTCAGACAATGCCTAGATTTATCTCTAATGAACCTAAACCATGTAAATCTAGAATAACCATCTGCCGCAACAAGCATATATCTCTTACCTTTGGGTTTCTAATCCTCCTAGGACCACACAAGTCCATATGAATCAGTTCTAAAGAAATATAGGTACTTACAAAGTTCTTTGGCTTGAATGAGCTCTTGGTCGGTTTACCTTGGGTACATTCGTTGCAAATCTCATCATCATTGAGTTTCAGGGTTGGTAAACCTCTTACCAAGTCTTTTGAGATAATCTTATTCATTGTATGCATTGTAAGATTCCCAAGATTTCTTTTCCAAAGCTTTGAGTCTTCCTTCAAATCTTTGAGACACTTCAGCTTTTCACCTGCAACTTTGTTAGTACTTAAAGCATAAACATTATTTGACCTAGGAGTAGTGAGTATACAATTTCCAGATTTCTCATCTTGCACCACACATTTCTCCTTGTCAAAAACAACTCTATTACCTCTATCACATAACTGAGATATACTAAGCAAATTATACTTTAAACCTTCAACCAAATAAACATCAGAAATTGAACTTGAAAAATCATTACCAATACTCCCAATACCAATTATGTTGCATTTAGCTTTGTCACCAAGTGTGATTGTTCCTCCAGATTTCTCTTTAAGATCAGTGCATACAGATTTCTTTCCATTCATATGCCTGGAAAAACCACTGTCCAATATCCATTTTTGGTCCTTCAAAGCTTTGGTGACATCCTGCAAAATTTAATCAATGCCTTAACAAGCTATTAGACCAAGTGTAGAATTTGGATTCATACTCTATTGGAACCCAAATCTGTCTCACTTGTCCCTTAAGATGATAAGGATAGGTGTTCCTCAATATGTGATGATTTGTCCTTCTAAAGGGGCAATTCAACTTAATATATCCAATTTTTCAACAGTAATGGTATTTTGGCGAATGTCTACTTCCAGATTTAACAAATGTGGTTTGGTTCTTTTTTGGAAAATTTGGATTATAACCAATTCCACTTTTGTAAACTGAATGCACACTTCCTCCAAGCATGAGATTAAGCTTGTGTTCTGAGAAAATAAATTTTGATGAGATCTTCATAGATTCTTTAAGTTTTTCAGTCAAAGAAGTTTTTTGTTGTTCTAAATCATCTGAATGATTCTTTAGATCAACAGACTTATTAGTTAAAAGAGAGTTTTCACAACATTTTCTTTGACATGTGCTTTCAAAACTTTGAATCTGTTCTCCAAGGCTTTGAAGTCACTATCAATTTTCAAAATAGTTGCTTCAAGACTCTTGTTTTGAAAGATCAAATCTAAATTCTCCTTGGCCTGCTCATGAACCTTTATTTTCAAATAATCAATCTAATTCCTATAACTTTCCTCATTTAAAAACATACTTTTGAGGATTTTAGGCAAAAGATCAGAAGGACTTCAAGAATATCCCTTACCATTTCTTCAATGTGCTTGTCCGATCCTTTTTCTTCTTCATGCTCAACCATTAAGCAAAGATTGGCCTGCTCATCATCATAATCTGAGTCTGTTGAAGAATCAAAATCACTCCATGAAGCCACCATTGCTTTCTTCTTTCGACTGTCATTTTCCTTTTTAGGAAACTACCTGCTTTTCTTATTTTGAAGACAATTTCTTACCAAATAATCTTCATCTCCAAATTCAAAGTAATTCCTTAGTTTAGTTTTATATGAATGTGAAGAAGATTTACCTTTCTGATCCTTACCACTTGAGGATCTGGACTTTTCCTTGTTATAGTCCTTGTTTCCAAAGCTCTTTTTCTTCTTCAAGATTGGATTTGGAGATCAAGGCTAATGCCTCATCATCATCATCATCATGTTCAAGGCTTTGATATTTTTCATTACCCTTTTCCGTGAGTGCCAGGTTCTTGATGTTGTCACTCATGTCACCATCTACTTCCTTCAATGAAATTTCATGAGTGAGCAGCTTTCCATGCAGATCATCCAGCTCTAAAACACTCAAATCATGTGCTTCCTCAGTTGAAGTTGTATTTTGTTCTAACTTGGCTTTTGGCAAACTCCTTTAGATCTTTCTGAATTTTTCTTCATTTGAGAAAGCCTTTCCCAAAAGCTCCAAGTTGTTCACAGTATCAGTATCCCTCTTGAACATGTCCTTGATGGATTCATCAGAATTCATCTTGAACAGTTCATACTGCCTCAGAAGGATATTGATTTGGTCTGCTTGACTTGGCTAGTTCCTTCATAAGTAACAGTCAATTTTTCCCATATTTCCTTGGCACTCTTGTAGTTTTATGTTTTGTTGAACTCATCTAAACGAAGAGAAAAATATAATAAGTTCAAAGCTTTGTAATACTTTCATACCTTTTCCAGTTCAGTAGCTGAGAGATCTTCTTTTGGCTTGAGAGTCCTGATTTCATCAGAGGTAGTATAGAATATATTGAGACCATTCACAACAATTGACACAGCTCCATGTCCTGGTCTATGATGAACATTTTCATCAATGCCTTCCAATGAACAAAATTATCACCACGGAGCAGAGGAGGTTTGTTGGCTGCTCTTCCCTGTGAGAATCCTCCATCACCAACATTACTCATTGTCACATGATTGTTAGATCTTTAATCAGCGACTTAAGCTCTGATACCTATTGAAAGTTTGTAGTGAAAATATAAACATGATCTAATACTCTAGAAAGGGGGGTTGAATAGAGTATGGAAACTTTTTGCTCAAAATTAGTATTTGAAAACTTTAGCATATGTGAAAGTGAAATTTTCAAAGCTTTGGAAAATGTTCGAGTAGCTTGAGACAAAATTGCAACTATCAGATGCTTCAAAGCGTTAAGATAGGAAATCCTCCAAAGCTTAAGAGCTATCTGTTTTGAATTGAATAGCAACATGAATGAAAAGCAACAAAGTAAAGCTAAATAACACAGGTATTTTTACAGAGTTCAGTCACAATTGGACCTATTCTCTGCATGAGGGATCTAATCCCTCCTGGATTTCAACACACTTCTTATTAATTGCCCGGATTTAGCCCTAGATCTCAATTCTAAGTGAGCTACCTTACACTTATACAGCATGTGGTTCCCAAACTATCTAGTAACAGCTAAAACCTGTTGAAATAATAAAGCATCTTGTTGTTCACTTGAACAACTAAACTTGTATATTTGTGAGGTTCAAAAACTAAGAATGAATAAAACATTTTCAATTTAGTTTGAAGAACACAAAAAAGATAAGAAAATGAAGCTTGGAAGTGTTCCTCAGATTTGATGAACGATCTTCTTCTCTTGCAGTGTTGAATGGCTTGAATGATTGAATAGTTGTGTAACTTGATTTCCAACGTATGAAACCCTCTACAATTTCTCTGTTGATCAAACTCTCTCAGTGTCTCTCTTCTGTTTAAAATTCAAACTCCATCTTTTATCAACAACCTGCAACTACTTGAGAGATTTTAGGAACTGAATTCCTACAAATCCTCACCCCTTATATGCTTCTTTCAACAACTATGACTGGATAGTTATTAAGTTTTTTTTAGGGAATTTTGGACGGCCAACAAACCTGCACATACTCAGCAACCAAGATCAAACACAATCTAGACAAAATAGCTACATAATCTGATCTTTTAGATAGACAGTTCATACATAAACCCCAGCTATATTTTCCTTAGATAAAAATCACTATAAATAGCCACATGTATATGTGTATATATGTGTGTGTGTGTGTGTGTGTGTGTGTGTGTGTGTGTGTGTGTGTGTGTAAGACAAGATAAATAACAAAATAAGGAGTTAGAAAAACTCAATATCCGGTTTAAAATCCATCTATGTCTTCCTGCATACACAAAACATTTAAGCACAGTTCAACAGTTAAGAGCATAAGGAAATCTCAAAGCTTTGGAGCTTTGATTGCCAGTTCACAATTTTGAATTTAAAACTGCATGTGATCCCTATATAATCTAATCAAAGAATCAATAATATTTTAAAGAGACAATATTGAATGATAAACTCATTACTCAATCCAATATCTAAGCCTGCAATCAAAGAAACTGTTAGACAAAATATAATAAGCATAAGCACTACAATAACTCAAAGCTTTGGAGCTTTGAGACTTAGTGTCTCTGATCTTGTGGATTTCAGTATCAAAGATAAAACTCCTGATTTTGTAAACTCATTCAAACTCATAAGCCTGAACTATCAATTTTTGTCTCTCATATTTGTGGGGCAACCTATATTTATAGACATACTTTTATTTAATTGTAGTATATAGAAACCTTTTAAAGAACCGATGGTTTCGGAATAGTGAAACATATAATGATCTCACCACCTCCATCGACCTGAACCTCTTAACGAGAACCTCACTGGTTCATGATCAAGCGAATTGAGCTAGAGGTAAACCCTAGTACGATAAATAGCAAAATCATTTATTATTTACCTCTTGTAGTGTCACCATCCGTAGACGACTTTGTGGTTTTTATTGCGCTTGTATTCATTTCCGAGCCTCCCAACAGTCCGTGGGCACCTCTTGGGCGAACACGATGTTCCATAGCACGTCCCGCCTTTAGATGAATGTGGGAGAGGAAATTCGGTTCTTACGTATGTGATTTCTGTCTCTCATATTTGTTTGGAGCAACCTATATTTATAGACATACTTGAATTTAATTGTAGTATACTCCCTTGGGGTTTGTGTAAATTAAAAGCAGCCCCCAGTGTGCTACACGCAACTTTCTAACCAACCATACTACTTTCCTCAATCTCCAACAAAATCATCTACAAAGTTGTGTGCGGTCGTGCCGTGCGACTGCTGAGAGTACCTGCATTGCGGGAGCTCCATACACCAAACTCATCATGAGCTAGCGTAGGCGCGCTCAACCTCAAAAAGAATAATGCACAGTCTCCCTCTCGTATGTCACAGATTCAATCCTGTGCCATCTCATAGACCACGAGCATGTCTAGTCCCATTGAGAGTGATTCAAATTCGTCTATCATACTACAGTCATATTCATATTATGCATGACCCGGCATGGGTCTCACAAGTGGTGCCAACCAATAAAACATGGTGTGATGCACCGAGAATCTTCTTCTCACTTCGATCCGGATTGACTGCTTTCCCTGCGATGTCCAGAAATCCGAATCATACATGACGGTAAGGTGGCATGCGAAAGTAGCACCAACTACCCATGACTTTACGATACAGACAAGATTATTAAGGGTGTACAGTGTCATTATTCTCAAATGATCGACGAGACCCACACAGTGGGGATTCATGGGAAAACTCTACTCACCGCCACATGTCTCTCTTCAGCACCTGTTCATGAAAGATAAGTCATAGTGTTTGAACTCCCACGAGCGTATGTCTTATCACATAAGGACCACTATGCAGATTCTGTCTCAGTTACCATCCTTGCGACTAGCCCAAGTAATGAAATGTCGCATGCTAATGCACCCTAAAATAATTTCTCGCATCTGGCTAATTACAAATACTTACATGGCTTCAGGGTAGTTTCCATGTCTCGGGTCATATTGGCATCTATCCAAGGAGAAAGTGAATCCGCCATGTCAGCGTCTAGCTTAGCCAGAAATTTAACTCACCTACTTAAGAGACCGATTGTTTTATAGTGACTCATGAGTCCCCTGTTCTCTAGCAATCGTCAAAAGACATCCCTCTGACACCTCTTCATCATATTTTCAGAGATCAGGGAACTAGGTTCGGGCTTACAGCTGACGGAGGATAAGAAAGTGAGGATTTTGATGGATGGGGGTGTTCAATTGAAAAGATTAGGTTGTGCTCAGAATTTAATTTATAGTTTCAGCAGACCTACGGTTCAATTTGGGGTTTTGCTTTTCATAGCTTGTTCGGTTGTGTTAGAATGAAGAAAAATAGAAGGAAAAACTAGGCAAAGAAGATCAGAGAAGATGTGGTTAGAAATTATGAATTGGTAGTTGAATTCATGTATCAATGTGTTGTTGCATTGCTTTTGATGCATATGTTTGCTCAAATCTTAATTGATTTAGTTTTGGTCCATGACTCTCTGCACTTGATAGTCAGATGAAAATAATCTTAGGGATTTTCTTCACATTCACCGTGTTCATATGAATCTTCATCTTAATATCTCTTCTTCCTCATAGTTCTTTTAGTGTTGTTTTCTTCTTTTTTTTTTGTCGTAACAAACCTTTTCTTTAATATTTTTTTAATTTATCGGTTTCTTATTTAACTTTTAGTTTTATTTTTATTGTTTAAAGAAAACTTTGAATTTGGTATAATTAGAGGATAGCTATTAAATTACTCCACATATGATTTCACAAAGAATTAACTCCACGTACAGTAGGGGTAAAACATAATAACATATAATTATTGGGAGAATGTGAAAAAATATTAAGGGCATCATATCATTTCAGTTGATGTTTGATTATAGTAAAAATTCATGGCAAATTACACCAAAGATTCCCGTAGTTCACCTTAACAGAGAATTTAGTACCCTAAGTTTAAAATGTTGCAATCATGGTACCATACTTCCAAAAATCATGCGTTGCAGGTTCCACTAGTAAGTCCGTTACATTTAGTACATGGAAAATTTTAACTGGTGATTTTTTCGTCTTTCTCCTCCCGAAGAAGAAGAAGAAGAAGAAGAAGAAGAAATTAAATGAACCCGATAGTACAATTTACAAAGACCATGAATAGGTAACAGGGAGTATCTTTTTTCTTTCCCTTTAATTTGTCATTGATTGAACTAATCAACAAATCCCTAAATCAAAGCCACATATAATGCAAGTTTCAATAGTCTCATATTCGAGCTTCTTCTTCAATCTAGTGCTACTTGTTAAGAGTTGAAAGACAGTAATGTAGGCAGTAATACAGGATTAATACTCTAGAAGGGTGGTTGAATAGAGTATGGAAACTTTTGCTGAAAGAGTGGTTTCAAAGAAATTTGTAGAAAGCATGAAGTATTTCAAGGTCTTGAAATGAGTTTCAAGTCCTTGGAGTCAAAATAGTGAGTATAAAAGTTTACCGATAGTTTTCAAGGCCTTGAAATGGGTTTCAAGTCCTTCAACTGAAAACCTGTTTTGAGCAGTAAATGAACACGTACAAAAACTGAAATGCAGAAGGCAAGTGACACAAGATATATAGAGTTCAGTCCATTAGGACCTACGTCTCTACCTCGTGGATTTAATCCCTGAAGGATTTGCAATTCAATTCTTATTAATTAAAAGTTAAGTCATAGATCTCAAGCACAGAGAAGTTCCTTACTATGTTACATCTTGTGGGTCTCTCTAACCTATCTAGTACCTGCTATAGCTAACTTATTCAACAAGAATTATCTGTTTTTCACTTGAAAAACTCACGAGAATAAGATAAGAGAAGAATTATCAAAATGATATACAAATTAAGTACAGAAAGAAGAACAATGAGAACAAGTGAAGCGGTTGAGTATGCAGTGATCTTCTAATGATCTGATTTAGTGAATTTAATCTCCTTCTGTGTTTCTTGCCAATACATGAGAGTGTTCGAATGTTTTTGAAAATTTTATGCACGAGTTCTCTCTTCAGTTCTCCACCCTTTGCTGCTTGTTTGAAATGCAGATTTATAGAATCTTCTTCAAATTGATTTTCCTAAAATCAAGCAGCATATATTGACTCTCTAACATCTCTTCCCCAACCGCAAGTTGCTCAGTATCTTCAAAGATACTGACTTGATCTTTATCTGAGAGTGTTAGGAATGTCAAGGCAAGATTTCACAAGCACATAATTCATCTGACATATCTATTTCCTTTCCTGCAAACACACATATTAGGAAATAGTTCCTGCAAAATAGGTAGCTAATTAATCTTGCAAAACCTGAGTCAAACAGAGAGGTTAGGATAAGAATAAAATATTAGATTAGTTTTTCTTTCATAATCGAATAAAGAACCGTCAAACATAAGAGATTATGAATCAGATTAGAAGGAAAAGCTCCCCCTAAGTTCATGCCATAGACTGCAGTATAGTTTCAATCCTTTGAAAGCTGTTTCAAGGCCTTGAAGCAGTGCAGTTTCAATCCTTTAAAACATGCTGATCTTACAATCTCCCACTTGATGAAAGACAAAACCACTAATCTGTTAAGGACTGGTTCTCAGAAAAAATTAGACATTAGAACATAGTAGAACAATCATAATATTCTCATATAAAAAGCTAAAAAATCATCTTGAGCAATCCAACTTATCTAAAACATCCTACTGATCTAAACCAGATCTCTAAACCATCAAAGTACCGAATAAACACCTAAATTTCTCCCCCTTTTTGATTTGTTCAAAAAAGAATGAGAAAATGTTGGATCAAAGTTTTTGAAAGCTTAAGGTAAAAACTGTTCTTAAAAGAGAGGAAATTTCAAGGTGTAGATAGTGTGTTCTAGCCACATGACTCAGCTTACACGTGGCAGTCATCTAGCACGTCTGGTGGTGCTCCAGTATTACACGAGCATTCCCCATGCTTATCCGTATGGGGGTTGTGAGACAGGGCCCCTCGCCTATCATTCCACACGGGACTTGTAGGGACTTAGTGGTTTGGAGGCTAGAGTAAGATCTGTCGCGCGGAGAGACAACCAAGTGACGTGCCTAAATTACGCGTACTGCGCAAGTGTACGGTCAAGTAGTAAAGTGGAGTCTTTAGGACCCCAAGTTGTCGAACCCACAGGGATTTGAACTACTATTAGCCAATCGTTAATCAACTTTTCGGTACAAAGTAACTGGTAAAAAGGGTTGACTGTTTATAAGTTTGCCACCCTCAATCAAGTGGCTCTACGTAACTAAGAACATCAAATTAAATGAATGATAGTACTAAGAGTATGGAGAAACTAGATGATTTAGGGTCCCTCGGATGCTTAGTTGATTTCCGGATTCAATTCACAACACTTCACTATATCATTCACCATATCAGATTATACTCGCAACACATATCTCTCAATCATTTATCACACTTTGGTGTATTCAACAACAAATCTTTTCAGTCTAATGTTTTTAATAACGCTACTCTAGTTGATATACTAAAGGTACTTACAAGACCTATCAACCTTGCAAAGTTGTCACTTTAACATAATCAACTGAAACAATCTGTATGTGATCACTCTCATTCTTTCACCTCTCAGTCTCAAGAATATTACGAGTGTCTTCCTACTCTTCACGAACCTAGGGTTGAGTTATTTTCATACACTCTCCTATATAACTAACATGCTATGGGTTATCAAGCCTCACATGCTAAGAATTAAGAACTCAAGTAGAAGAATGGTGAGAATCAAAAGTGAAATTAAGCTTTAAGCATGAAGCAAATCCATGAATCCATCAATCAACCAAGTAAACCCTAGTTCTCCATAATCACCTAGCTATGAGTTTAGCTAGACATGAAATCTCTTAATAAAATCATGATCTCCATAGAAAATAGTAAAAGAGATGAAGAAAAAGAATCAAACGATGAAATCCTTGAAGATGAGGCGTGACTCCTCTCTTCCTTGAAATCCCGTGCGTCTCTCTCTCTTCCTCCGTCGCGTAGTTATGTTCTTCCAGGTCTTCTTCACGTTTTTTAATCAGCTGGGGCGAATTTTTAATGTACTTTGCTAAAATTGCATTACAGCCCCTCCAGTTTGTAATTCCCGTCCAGAATTGTAAGCTGATCTTGCGCAGGACATATCTCTCTCATCCGGACTCGGATTAAGCTCCGTGACATATCAGCGGAAAGCTCTTTGAGTCTACTTTCAATTGGAACTGGTATCACTCCAAAATTGTTTGTAGAACTCAATATATCATCAGATAAGTGCATACTGGTCATCCTAGCTTCTCCATCTTTGCTTCTCTTCGTTCCACTTGTGTTTCCGTTGTTTCTGAAGTTCGTTCCATGCCTCCTATCAACCGATTAGCATCCGTTCCTGTAAAAAAAACATGAAAAAACATACCAAGCGATTATATTTGACAAATAACAACTAAATATGCATAGAAACGCCCGGACTAACAATACAAAGCATATGAAGCATCAAGTGATAAAACGACTCAGATTCATTAACATTAAGCTCAAAACACTCTTGATAATGTGGTAAAATGGAGATAATAGATAGCTCCTAAAAGGTGCTATCAAATTCCCCCACACTACCTTCTTGCTCGTCCCGAGCAACACTTTCTTCCAAGATTCACATATATCTTTACCTTGCCTTAGACGCAACAAAGCAAATGCTGGCTATGCAATCTACATGACTATGAACAATGCAACTCGATTATACACAATGCAGGGAATTAAAGAACATATTCTTTTCTTTTTCTTGTTAGAGATTGGGCAACCTCTCCATCACTAACCGAAAATCATCAAATCCTCACTAGCTCATTTTGAAATTTCACAACACATAGTAGGAATTAAGATATGGTGATCCTATGCACAAACTCACTAAGGCGTCCCCAAACATTCACCAAATCATAGCAAGATACGGCACGTCTTTTGATTCAAAGCGTCTAGGAATTTCAAGTTCCTAAGTGGTCTTCCTTCGCCAAGTCATTTGAGGTTTTCCCACCCCCTTAGCCGTTATTGCTTTGCATCCAAATTGTCCCATTACTGGGAGACACAACTCCTATGTAATACGGCTTAACTTTAGTTTCCCTCTTAAGCTCTACGTTGGATTGAATCCAAATTTCCGTGCACACGGAAGCACATTAGGTTGTCTCACCTTTAAGCACAATTTTATTTTAAATTTTCATTTTTTTTTCTTTTCCTCCTCTGTTTTTACAACCGTTCATTAGAGCTTAAGAGTGTGGGCTTTTTAGGATTTTCTCTTAGAACCACCTTAAGGGATGGTGGTGTATACTCCCCAACTTCACTTAGGCTAGAGCAGCATACCACATGGAACCGACTCTACACGAAGGTCCACCCCAGATTCTAAGAGTCCACAAGTTTCCACTGGAAACTGAAAAATCAACCACTCAAATACTCAATCCTCCTAGCACAACAAAGGAAACAAAAGTATGCCGGTAATGCACCTTCACTTTCCATAGATACCCGGGACATCCTTTCGTGAGACTTGTGCACAAAATACTAGAATTAAAGTCTCCCTACTACGGTGTTTCCTACTCTCATGAGCCCTTTCATTGGATTCTCTTCGGTTTCTAAATCTTAAATTGCCCTTTCTAAAAAAAAATCAATCTTTAGGGTTTTTCCAATTGTCCATTTTTTTTTTTCAATTTCAATTTTCCTAACTCTATATGCTTGGGCCAAATCGATTAACGAACAACTATTTGGTAGGAGGACTCAATATTTAAAAGTGCAACAATTATATACAATGCAAATATTTAAACGTGCACATGCAATCCTAACTCCGACACCTACGTGCAAATTGACTCACTATTCTATAAGTAACGAGGCAATGCAAGTTAAGGCAAGCAAAGATATGTGTAAACCCCCCCCCCCCCCCCACACTTGAGATAGTCATTGTCCTCAATGAAATTAAAGTGTCCCCCCAATGACATGATCTCAACATGTAAGGATTCAAAAATACAAGTGTTGCATGGCACTTTGCGTAAAATGAATCATATCGTCTAGAGCGATAAGTTAAAGAGAGAGAATATGTGGTACCTATGATCCCGGAGTACCATTCTTACGGGATTAGTTTCGCGAGAATTAGTCAAGAAGGACAATTCGGTCGACCAAATTTTCCGAAAACTTGAGCAAGTTGAAGCAAGCATACCGTTGATGTGCTCCTTGGTGTTCCCGTCTTGAGTTCCTCTTTGAGCTTTCACCGAATCCCCCTCCAAGGCAACGAATTGGAAGATTTAAGCTCTTGGACCTCTTCCTCTTTGAATTCCCCCACACTCATTCCGCTCACTATCTCAAAAGCTAAAGAGTTAATCCGCTCACTATCTCAAAAACTTCGCGATTTGGATGCGTTTTGGGTTTGGGGTAAGATGGTGTTCTTGAGTGTTTGGAGAGGAAGAAGATGAAGTTGGGACGTGTTTGATCCAAATTGGAGTGTTAGGGGACTTGTTGGTTGGATATAGGCTTTAAACAATCAAGAAAATACCAAAAAACACCCCCAAAATCGGACAAACCCGCCCGATTTTGGCCAGAAATGTGGCCCGAAATCACTGTATCAAAACAAAGCAGTGAGCCCTTTTTATTTTGGGCCGAAATCAGTGTATTTCGGCCCCCATTTCGGCCCGAAATGGGTGCCGAAATGCACTGCTTTCGCCCGTTTTGTTTTTGCTCTATCTTCTTCATCCGGTATCCGAATTGCGCGATTCTTAAACCGTTGGAATCCACACTTGAAGCGGAATCCATTTTTGACTAGAAAATTCCCAAATCAAAGAAATTTCCCATGTCTTCTCAATTTATCTCTATTATGCAAAGAATATCACCTCCAAATCTCTTGAACTTTTATTTCCTTTCCGGATTCCGATGCGTGCAACCCCGATACTCCAACTTGCTACCATGTTCCTCATGAATAATTAGCTACTCCTCGACCTCGAATAGCTCCGTCATCAAGCTCAATGCTCCCGGTTAGCTCGTTGTTCCTCGTTTTTCTTACAAACTTGTGCACATGCATCAAAGCAAAGAATCCGAAGGTCCTCGGTACCTGCACACTCATCGAAGACATTAAAACAACCTCTCTCTCATCTCTCTCTATAAAATATAGATAATTCAAATAACATAAATAAAACAAAATAACAAAATCCCTACTCTACCTTGGGTTGCCTCCCAAGAAGCGCTTCTAAATTAAGGTCGACGGCCCGACCATGTTACCTCACTCGTGAATAGGCGAATCTAAATAGATTGCCTCGATCTTGATCTTTGCTGGCATGGAGGGATAATATTGGTTGACCCGATTATCGTTCACACGGAAACATTCCTTGCTATGCGGGTCATCTAGCTACACCGCTCCCCATGGATAAACTTGGTGAATCCTGAACGGTCTAGACCACCTAGAACGCAACTTGCCCGGAAAGAGCCTCAACCTTGAGTTGAAAAGCAGTACTTGCTGACCCACATGGAGCTCCCTTGGCTTGATATGGTTATCAATTCCATCGCTTAGTCTTTTCATTGTAAATCTTGGAGCTCTCATAAGCACGCAACCTCCATTCCTCTAGCTCAAGTACTTTCAACTTCCGTGCTTCACCAGCCAAGTTGTGGTCCATGTTCAATTGCTTGATTGCCCAATAAGATTTGTGCTCAAGCTCAACAGGAAGATGACAAGACTTACCAAACATTAGCTGAAATGGTGACATGTTCAGAGGAGTCTTATATGCTGTCCTGTATGCCCACAAAGCGTCATCCAACTTTACGGCCCAATCTTTTCTACCAGCATTCAATGTCTTCTCGAGGATCCCTTTTATCTCCCTGTTGGAGACCTCTGCTTGCCCGTTAGTTTGGGGGTGATAAGGCAAAGATACCTTATTGACAGACACCCCATACTGCTTCAATAATCTGGAAAAAAATCTTATTAATGAAGTGGGATCCTTCATCACTCATTATGGCTCGCAGGGTGCCAAACCGAGTGAAGATGTTCTTTTTCAAGAATCTTTCTACAGTGACTGCATCATTCTTAGGACAGCAATTGCTTCCACCCACTTGGTCACATAATCCACAGCTAGTAAAATATATTGGTTGCCATAAGATGATGGAAATAGACCCATAAAGTCAATGCCCCACACATAAAAAGGTTCAACCTCTTGCCAAGTGTTCATAGGCAAATCATCTCTCTTAGATATATTCCCTGTTCTCTGGCATCTATCACAACCTTCTAACCAATCAAAGCAATCTTTAAAAAGAGTAGGCCAAAAGAAACCTGATTGGAGTACCTTATTAGCTGTGCGAGGTCCACTGAAATGACCTCCAGATGGTGCTGAATGACAATGCTCAATCACTCCTCCTATCTCATAAGTAGGCACACACTTCCTGATGATGTTATCAGCTCCCATCTTAAACAGGTAGGGATCATCCCAAAAATAATGCTTCACCTTCGACAAGAACTTCTTTCGCTACACTGTGGTGAATTCATCTGGAAGTGTCCCATCGGTTAGGTAATTCGCAATAGCCCAATACCAATCTACCTGATGTGCAACTGCCATGATGTTTTCGTCTGGAAAATCCTCTCTTATTGGCACTTTGTCTTCCACTCCATTCTCTAGTCTCGAGAGGTGGTCCGCTACCACATTTTCCACACCTTTCTTGTCGCGAATCTCCACATCAAATTCTTGCATAAGAAGGACCCACCGCAAAAACCTTGGTTTGGCATCTTTCTTATCAAGCAAGTACTTTAGAGCAGAGTGATCTGTGAAGATAGCAACTTTCGACCCAACAAGGTAGGGCCGAAACTTGTCCAACGCAAAGATAACAGCGAGCAATTCCTTTTTGGTGGTACCATAATTGAGTAGTGCCTCATTAAGAACCCTACTCGCATAGTAAATCACATGGCTCTTCTTGTCTTTCTGATGCCCTAACACTGCGCCAATGGCAAAGTCGCTAGCAACACACATAAGCTCAAAAGGGAGATCCCAATCCGGAGTCATAATCACAGGTGCAGAGGTGAGCTTCTCCTTCAGTGTATCAAACGTCGCTTTGCAGGCATCATCAGAAACAAATGGGACATCTTTCCTAAGTAGCTCACACATCAGCTTGAAAATCTTTGAGAAGTCTTTGATGAACCTGCGATAGAACCCTGCGTGACCCAGAAAGCTTCTAACACCTTTCACTAATGTAGGATATGGGAGTTGCTTGACTGTCTCAATCTTCACTTGATCAACTTCCAATCCCTTGCTTGATATCTTGTTCCCTAGAACAATCCCCTCTGTAACCATGAAGTGGCATTTCTCCCAATTTAGCACGAGGTTAGTGTCAATGCAGCGGCTAAGCACACGCCCCAAGTGATCTAAGCACTCCTCAAAACTATCACCAAAAAGAGAGAAGTCATCCATGAATACCTCAAGATTCTTCTCAATCATGTCTGAGAAGATGGCCATCATACACCGCTGAAATGTCGCCGGTGCTTTACACAATCCAAAAGGCATGCGTCGGAACGCAAATGTGCCATATGGACATGTGAAAGTGGTCTTCTCTTGATCCTCTGGAGCAATAGCTATCTGATTGTATCCCAAGTAACCATCCAAAAAACAGTAGTACTCATGGTGGGCTAGCCTGTCAAGCATTTGATCAATGAAGGGAAGGGGAAAGTTATCCTTGAGAGTAGCTTCATTCAGCTTCCGATAGTCCATGCATACTCGCCAACCTCTAACTGTCCGCTGAGCAATCTGTTCATGGTTGTCATTCTCTACCACAGTCATCCCTCCTTTCTTAGGCACACATTGGACCGGGCTAGTCCAAGTGCTATAAGCAATAGGAAAGATGATTCCAGCTTCTAACCATTTCATCACTTCTTTCTTCACAACATCCCTCATATTCGGGTTGAGTCTTCTTTGAGGCGTATTATTGGCTTCTTCCCTTCCTCAATCCGAATTTTGTGCTGACAATATGCTGGGCTAATTCCCTTGATGTCCGCGATTGTCCATCCAATGGCAGCTTTGTACTTCCTCAACACTCCCAAGAGCTGATCCTCCTGTTCCTGAGACAAAGCAGAAGAAACAATTACGGTCAATGTGTCATTTAAACCAAGAAAAGCATACCAGAGCTGAGATGGTAATGGCTTTAACTGAACCACAGGTGGTGATTTGAGTGAAGGAATCAAAGTTGTTTCATTCTCGCCCAACTCAAGCTTTATCCAGCTATCAACGAAGTGCACTTCCTTGGGATGAGGATCCCATTCCCCTTTGTCCATGCTGGTTATTTCTTCCCACATAAGATCAGCTTCCTCTTTCACAACATCACCTTCATAAATCTCTACCCCATAGCAATCTTCAAGGTCATGATAGGAAGGCATTTGCATGGCTTTAAACACATTAAATACAGCGTTCTTTTCATTTATCTACATGGATAGGCACCCGCTTTTCACATGAAATGTTGCTTCTCCTGTAGCTAAGAAGGGTCTCCCAAGAATCAATGGGACATCACCCACTTCCATGTCAAGGATGACAAAATCAGCTAGAAAAATGGGTGATCCCACCTTGACCAAAATATCTTGAATCACCCCATATGCCTGGCGAATGGATCTGTCTGCCATTTGCAACATCACCCGCGTGGCCTTAGGATCCCCCACACCTAGCTTCTTGAATATAGACAATGGCATCAAGTTGATGCTTGACCCAAGATCACATAGTGCAGAAACTGTTATGGAGTCACCTAAGGTAAGTGGGATCACAAAACTACCTGGGTCCTTGCCCTTCTTTGGCAAACCTTGCAATACACACTCTGATGCTTCAGCTGTCAAACAAATCTTCTCACATTCATCTATTCGCCTTCTCCCTACCAATATGTCTTTCAAGAACTTGGCATAAATTGGCATCTTCTCTAGAGCTTCAGCAAAGGGTAGATTGATTTCCAGCTTCTTAAATACCTCAAGAAATTTCTGGAATTCTTTGGCATCACTTTTCTTCCTCGTCCGCAAAGGGTATGGAAGTGTAGGAGCAATGGGAACAAACTCCGAACGTACCTCTTCTTTATTTGGCTCTACGTCCGCCTCTGCCTGCGTGGGTTGAGCTCCTACTACCTCATCATCAAATATATCATGCTCTTTTGCCTTTGAGGCTGTGGCTCTAGCATGTGTTGGGTACGGTGGGTCGACCAATGTCTTCCCACTTCTGGTAGTGATAGCCTCAATAGGCTGAGATTCCTCCCCATAAGTGATATTAGATCCCAATGGAGCTGGCGTGGCTAACTGGCTCACAATTTGACCCACTTGCTGTTCCACATTCCGCAATGCTGTCTTGATAACCTGCAAATCTGCGGCCAAATGAGTCATCTGCTCGGTGAACTGGTTGACATTCCTGCCCATCTGAAGCATCATGCTCTTAAGCTCATCCATGTAACTGTCTTTTCTTGTTTGTTGTGCTGCTTCTTCATGTTGTATCTTTGCTAAGACTGCCCTAACTTCTGACTCAGGTAGATTGGACAATTTCTTGCTTTCTCCTAACTGAGATTCTTGCTTTGCAATCTGCTTCATCAATTTGTATGCGCCCTCCTTATCAACTTTGAACAGGAAACTCCCTCCAGCTTCACTATCTACACGTTCTTGGTTGGCACGGCCTAAACCGTGATAGAACACCTGAAAGGTCCTGTAGTCTTCAAAATCATGGTTTGGGCACTTTCTCAACATTCCCATAAAACGTTCCCATGCTTCCACTAGTGACTCATCTTGTTGCTGCTCAAAGTCATTGGAGTGTGTAGATGAGGTGGTTGAAAGTCGGCTCGTCGAGATATGTCTCCAAGGAATGTGAGACAAGTACAAAGGTATGCTGATTAACTTGCAAATGCCTACTTTTTCTAAGTTATTCGATTGTACCAAGAATATCGAAGCCATAGTTGAGAGGAAAAGGAAGAATCATTCCACTGAGGGAGTCCCAGGAGGATCGACCTTTAGGATTGGCAGGTTTAACTACAAGAGGGGACGCGAGGCTGAAATTAGTGCAGTCTTACCGCACAAACAGCAAAAGGGTTCGACCACATATGCCCCGCCACTACCATGCTCCATTGGGGAGATAACTCAACTCTGCAAACAGTGGAGCAAAGACGGGATCCTACCCCAGCTCGAAAAGTCACCCACTAGGAGCAGCTAAGGGATCCAAAGTGGTTTGAATGCCACGGTACAGTGATGCATCCCACGGCTAAATGCAGGAAGCTCAAGTGGCTCGTGAAAAGGAAGATGGAGGAAGGGGAGCTGGTCATCAGCGAACAGAGGCAGGATGTGCACAACAATCCCCTACCAGCCCACTCATAACAAGATCCAAAAGATAAAGATGTGGCCATGATTGTGATTATGGACCTCGAAGAAATCGAAGATGATGGGCTACCTGTCGTAGCTGAAGTTCATGATGAGGAAGACTATAGCATGGACACGGAGGACTCTCGCGCCGACAGGATGAAAGGATCACACATATTCAGGAGTTTCTTTGATGAAATGAACTTTTCAGAGGGGTGCCGCAAGGAGAAGACAAAGGCAATCATCATAGTGGATAAGACTTTGAGGAATACATAGTTGTCTCTAATAGGAGAGTTGTACGGGCCTCTTGCTCTGAGATGGTAATGGATTTCTCTGAAACAGATAAGAAGATAGATGTGAGCCATCAGAAGCCCCTGTATGTCACGGCGGTGATCAATGACGTCGAATTCAAAAGGGCGTTTGTTGATGGAGGAGCGGCCGTCAACGTAGTCTTACTGAATACCTTGGAGTTAGCAGGCATCCCCGAGAGGAAGATTGTCCGACGCCCATCTCCGTTAATGGGATTCGAAAGCGATTCAAGGATAACAGTTGGGTGGATTCGCCTGGGACTTCAAGTAGGAAAGATAAGGTGTTCTGCCAAGTTTCATATCATCGATGCAAACACCACTTACCATATGATTATCGGCCGGGCATGGATCCATCGTTTTGATGCGTTATCCTCATTAGCCCATCAAGTGATGAAGTCCATCTGGACTGGCAGAGTAGTTGAAATACCAGATTCGATAAACCCATTCAACTTGAATGAGGCGAACTTAACAGAAGCAGTATGGTTCACCGAGATGGCGGATGAGCAGACACCTGGGCCATTTAAGCCAACCCCTTTTCCGCGATGGCAAGATATCAAGGATCACTCACCTGCAGGAGTGATGGTAACAAGGGAAAATCCTAAGGGAGAAGGTTCCTACGTGCGAAGAGGTGACAAAGACCGTTTAATAGAAGAAGAACGTATACACCCAAAAAATGGTAGAGAAACATGACAGCAAGGGCCACGAAGAAGAAAGTTTCTACTCCAATGGGAAAAAGTGCTACCGCAAATGAAGGCGCGCGGGGGTACCCCCACCTTAGTATGGGGTATCCCTGGGCAAATCAACCAACTCGAGCGAGCACCAGGAGAGGACAAACTGAAGCCATACCGACCGGAGGAGAAATTGAGGGAAGCGCCCGAATTCATGGAGGACAAACCGAAGCCACAAAAGTAGGAACTAAAGGAAGTATTCTTAAGTCCATCCGAAGAGAAGAAGAGGCATGTGTTCCTGAGTGCAGATCTCAAGGGCGAATAAGAAGAAAGATTACTAAAACTGCTTACAGAATACAAAGATGTGTTCGCATGGGAGTACGACGAGATGGCTGGCCTTGATACAGGGGTATTAATGCATAGATTGGATGTTGTCCCAGGGTCCAAACCAATAAAGCAGAGCGCAAGAAGTTTCAGACCAGAGATCAACGTGAAGATCAAAGAAGAAATAGTCAAATTGCTGAATGCCAAGTTCGTTGAGCCTAATCATCACCCTACTTGGTTGGCCAGTATTGTACCAGTCTTCAAGAAAAATGGACAGCTTCGCATTTGTGTGGACTTCAGAGATCTCAACCGGTTCTGCCTCAAGGACGATTTCCCACTACCAAACATAGACCTACTCATCGACTCTACTGCAGGTCATCGGATGTTTAGTTTTATGGATGGTTTCAGTGGGTATAATCAAATCAAGATGGACCCTGAAGATGCAAGGAAAATTTCATTCATCACGCCAGTCGGGGTTTTCCACTACACGGTTATGCCCTTTGGATTGAAAAATGCAGATGAAACTTATCAACGTGCCATGATGGCTCTTTTCCACGACATGATGCATCAGGAAGTTGAGTTCTATGTTGATTATTTGGTTATCAAATCAAGAGAAGAAGCAGACCATCTGGCAGATCTACGAAAGGTGTTCGAAAGGTGCAGGAACTTTCAACTAAAGATGAATCCAATGAAGTGCGCATTTGGGGTAACTTCTGGGAAATTCTTGGGGTGTGTGATTTACTTCCATGGGATCGAGCCCGATCCTCCGAAGATTTAGGCTATCACTAGCATGGTGGCAACCCCCAACCAAAGCACCCAAAAGACATTCTTGGGAAACTTATCATATCTGTGAAGATTTGTACCGGCAATCACAGAGCTGACCTTCTGTTTCGGTGATCTCCTCAAGAAAGACGCCATGTATAATTGGACAAAGGGGCATCAGGCCCCGTTTGAAAAGCTGAAGGACCTGTTGACATCACCGCGTGTAATGATCGCGCCTCAAGTAGGGTAACCACTTTTGCTGTATCTGACGTCGACCAGGAAGTCTATAGGGGCGCTGCTAGCTCAAGAGCATGAAGTACAAGAAAGACCAATCTACTACATCTCCCGCGTGGTACAGCCGGCTGAATCTAGGTACACTGACATAGAGCGCCATTGCTTTGCTTTAATTTTTCTTCATAGGAAACTTAAAGCACTATTTTGCTTCTCACAAAGTTGTGGTAATCACAAAGAGTGACCCCATCCGGTATCTGTTGAGTCATTCGTTTCCCTGTGGAAGGCTAGCGAAGTGGTATATGACCGTTTTGCAGTATTATATCACGTGTGCTCGTCCAAAAGCAATTAAGTCTCAGGCAGTGAAAGATTTATTGGCACAATTCCCAGACAACAATCATGAGCCTATGATAGAGGAGGATTTAGAAAGACCTGAAATTTATGCGGTCGAATCACTCTATTGGAAGCTGCATTTCGATGGATCATCAACAAGAAAAGGTAGAGGAATTGGTGTTGTTTTGACCACGAGAGACGGGGAAGTCATCCAAATGTCGACTAAGTTAGATTTCCCAGTCACTAACAACGAGGCATAATATGAGGCTCTAATCGCAGGGCTCCTCGCAGCTAAGGCACTAGAAGTAAGCAACTTAATGGTCATGGGAGATTCGAATCTTATTGTCAAACAAGCCTCAGGCGTGTATGGCCTAAGGAGATCAAATTATTGAGTTACATGACAATGGTTCAAAAGCTAGTACAGCAGTTCCATGATGTCAAGTATGAGCATACTCCTAGGGCTGATAACCGACAGATGCCTTAGCCACTTTGGGGTCCAAAATCAATACTAACAAATGTCCAGAAAGGGTTTTATCGAAGTCAAAACCACCCCGTCTCTGGCACAAGATTTATGCGAAGAAGAACGTGCAGAAACGGAAGATTGGAGGAGGCCAATACTGCACGCGATTGCTGAAGGGACAAGCAAAGAGAATAGGGCATCCACAAAGGGGTTCTGTTTGCATGATAACTCCCTTTACTATAAGGGACCAGGAGGAGTGCTCATGCGATGTGTCTCACAGAAGGAAGGGCACGCACTATTAGAGAAAATCCACCAACACTACTGTGGAGAAAATGAAATGTCCATCTACAGAAAAGCCCAGAGATATGGGATTTACTGGCCAAAGATGTCAACGTACGCTGCATTCATCCAAGGGACTGCGAGAATTGTGCATTGGTCAAAGATTCACTACAAATTGATGCAATCGATGACAACACAGATTGGAGGAAGCCAATGTTTGACTATTTGAAGGAAGGAATTGTACCAACCCATAGGAAAGAAGCTGAAAAACTCAAAAGGAAGGAAACTCGATATGGGGTAAAAGAAAACATACTTTGGCGAAGAGGACATGAGGGGAATCTGATCAGATGTTTGGATAGTCAAGAAGCACAGGAAGTAATGGATTTGTCCCATCAAGTGGAGCACCAGGGAGGCGCGAAGTTATGCAGACAACTCCTTGTTGTTGGTTAGTTCTGGCCCACAATGGAAGCAGATTGTCGCACCAAGGTCAAAAGGTGCCAAGAATGTCAGTTTAAACGTAACCTAGTACACGCTCCTGCCCGTAGACTTGCATGCATTGGGAACACCTTGGCCATTCCACACTTGGGCCTTGGAATTTATTGGCCATGTCCGCCCAGCCTCGCATGGGAATTAGTTCATCCTAACTGCAACTGAACAGTTCACCAAATGGGTGGAAGCGGTGCCACTCAAGGCAGAAAACGCACTAGTAGTCATTAACTTCATTCAGGAGAATATTATACATCGTTTTGAGATCACCAATTCTATTATCTCTGACAACGGGACTCTTTTCATTAATCGTCAAGTGGCTGCGAAATTAGCAGAGTACAATATAAGGCAAGTGTGCTCCACACCCTATTATCCAAAGGGTAATGGACAAGAAGAAGCCACAAACAAAACATTACTCAAGATCCTAAGCAAGATGGTCGCGGATGATCACAAAAAATTGGCAAGTTCCTTAAGTAAGGATCTGTGGGCATATCGCACATCACCAAGGACCTCCACGGGAGTTTCACCTTTCCTTTTATTCTACGGAGCCGAGGCCGTTGTTCCAACTGAAATAAAGGTTAATTCTGCAAGGCTCGCCTTTAGTACTTTGTACGAAAATCAACGTGATCACGATCTTATTCTGCTGGAAGAAAGATGTGAAGAGGATAAGAGAGCTAACACAAGGTACAAGGAAAGGATCGCTCGAGCCTACAACAAGACTTTCTAGCACCGAGACTTCGCAGTTGGAGATTTTGTCCTGCGAGCTTCGGACCACTGCATGAGAGAAGCAGCTAATCCTAAATTTGCTTCCAACTGAGAAGGACCATTCGAATTAAAATAGGTCATCGACAGCGGCTACTTCACAATTCAACGGCTTCATGGGACGGCGACAACCCCAAGTCCAATCAATATGCGCTAGATTAAGCAGTACTATCCCTATCTTTATTTATTTCCAGTTCATTTGTTTTATTGCTTTCCAACTCTTTATGTATTCTGCATTACTTCATCCCATATGAGGAATCTGTTTTCATGCTCCTCCCATATGAGGATGTCTTCTTAGTGATAATAACTCTCCCATATGAGAGAACTTCATCAAATTATTGTCTTGTTGCTTCATTTACTTGAGTGCTCATATTACTAATGCCTAACAATTGATCCTAAGCCTATCTGCCTAGATAGTAGCAATAACAAAAGCATGATCCTATGTGATCCTAAGCCTGTCTTCCAGATAGCAGCGACAACAAAACATGATCCTATGTGATCCAAAGCCTATCTGCCCAGATAGAAGTGATATCAAGAACACGATCCTATGTGATCCAAAGCCTATAGCTTATCTGCCTAGACAGTAGCAATGGCAATCACACATATTCCTATCTTTTTAGCGGTAAAAGAAATTGAAAAAGCCTTATGCATATTAGGCCATAAACGTTGAAACGCAAAATCAGATCATTCATTACACATAGCAAAGACCAAAATTGTGTTCAAGTGTTTTAAAAAGAAAAAGAGAAAACGCAACAGCGTTACATCACTGAAACAAGTCTTTGTCTAAAGAATATTTTGGCGATCAAGAGATCGAAGCCTTCTCTGACTTGGCAATGTCTTGCTTCAGCTGCTCGACACTAGCTTTCATCTCGTAGAAGAGTTTGGCAGCATCGTCGGCCTTCTTCTGCTGAGCCTTCAACTTGTTGGTTTCAATGACAAGGTTTTGATGGCCATACTTTAGCATAACAGAGTTGAGGATTTTGTTGAGCCTCAGAAGAAGATAACCAAATTCCAAACTGCCCGGGGCATTAACTTGAAGTCTTTGGCATGTCTCAAAGAAATATCGCGAATTTTGAGCTGAGATGCTGACCGGAGTTGTTACAGAGATCTGCTCCAAAAGGCGGATGGCGTCTGTCAGGTAAATTCTCCTCTCGAAGGTACCTAGCTCCAAAGCCCTTGCAAATGACTTTGGATACGAGAGAGGCATCTTCATAAGCCAGTCCAAGTCATATTGCCTCATGCCTACAGAAATGACAGCTTCAGTTTGTGAACATTAACAAAGAAATATAACAAGTATGAGATGTGATCGTAATACGACATACATGTTCCCGAAATAATTTGGCGCAATGAGGGGATGCGCATAGCCTGGGATGTTGAATCATTTCCCTGCTGCATCACTTGATTATTAGCTAAAGCTTCGCGCTTGTCGTAGTCAGCTGGAATGATGTAAGTGTCAACACCTGCAATAGCCGATGTAGCCTGCGAACCCCACAATCTCCATGCACTGGGTACTTGAGAGAAGTCTATCTCAAGAGGAGGGATAGCAGGGTTTTGCTGAGGGGGTATTAAAACACCAACTAAGGCGGCAGGACTTGAAGAGATTTGTGGAGCATTCGCACCGCTAACTTCAGCAGCAGAACTAATTGGAGGAGGAACACCACTATTATCAGCAATTACAGCTTCATCAGAAAGCTTCCTTGCCTCAAGAGTCTCCATGGGGGCATCCACATTCGCATGCGAAGACTGGAGAGCATTTTGATCAGTTTCTATTTGTCTAGAGACTTTCTCATTTTTAGAAGATTCCCTTGGCTCAGAAGCCACTATTGGGGCATTAACATTCTCATGAGACAGCTTCGATGATTGGATGAGCTCCTGGAAATTCAGATACTTGTTCATTTGTGTGAACTTCAGCTCTAGCACCCTCTGTCTCCATCTCTTCATCCATGCCACCCTCATTCGCACATTCCTCCTCAATACCTCCCTCTCGCATCTTGGTGTCTAAGCCATCATCTTCAGATCCCTCAGTCACATCTTCTAGGGGCCCCCCTGCATCATCTGTAACCATAGTGGGCTTCTCCGTGTATGAACTTCGCTCTTGAACGCGAGCCATGGGAGATTGACTCCTTTGTTCAAGTACCATAACATCCTCAGAGTTACTCTGGGAAATTACATCAGCAGCAGGAAAAATAGCACTTCTTAAGAATTTGGGCATGTTAGCATAAGTTCTAGGAGGAGAGATAAGTTGAATCTCGCACAGCAAGGGTCACAGGGATCCAAATCGCCTAAGCCTTCAGGGGTCTGAGGAGTTATGGGGCCAAGCTCGTTGGTGGCTGAGTTAGTAGTAGGAATACCAACACATGTCACCAGTGGTCAGATTCACAGCAGGAGCATCATCAATTATGCCTTGCGCAGCAGTAGGCTCATTCAAAGCAGCAGCACCTGCAGGATGAATGTGGATAAGTCATTGAGGTAATATGAGTTGTGAACTATTCATTATGTTCTGTTCTATGTTTAGATCAAAAGCAAGCACCTCCACACTCATGTGAGATTCCAGCTTGAAGACCATATGCTACATGTGTTCCCTCATTTATCACATCTTTTAAGGTGTGCATGACCTGACGTCATGTGAAAACTCGTTACAATACGGAATGACTTGTTAAGTTCACTTGCAAACATTGTTCAAATACTTACCTGAGGGTTTGCCACACTTGTCCACTAACCACCGACGAATGTCATGTTTAGATACCCCATGCTTTAATGCACCGAAGATTACCTCTTGATAAGTTACAGCAAGATTAAAAATTGTACCTTCTTCACCACCAGCGATTTCCTCGAAATCACTTTGCGCTTGTTCTAGAGCAGCCACACTCATGCTACCAGCTTGTTGCTCTTCCAGACTCCTCCTTTTTACCATTTCCACATCATCCTCCTCGCGTTTCCTTCTTCTCTCTTCCGCCTCAGCAGCCATTCTCTTGGATTCCTCGATTATGTGCGCATTTATGGCCTCACTTGACGCATCTGGGCAAGAGCCCCTTTTTCATCTATGTTCCTTGGCCAAAAGGCCACCGATGGTCTCATCATCATCATCATCTGCTAAGAGAGAATTCGCTTTAACAACATTATTGTTGAAAATTTTTGGACTGAAGGAAAAATGAGTTAATGCAATTACTTTCTGAATCCTCTTGCCTTTCTTCTTCTTCTCTTTCTTCTTCTCTCTCTTCTCAAACTTCTTCTTCCTTCTGATCGTATGGGATAAAGTCTTCAACTGCAGTTTCCTTTCGAGACTTGCTGCATAGGCGACCTTTACCTTTGCCTTTGGGAGCAGGAGCCTCCGTGGGCGGCGAAACCGGAGTTTCCCTAGGCGGCGAAGAAATCACAATCGACTTTTGCTTTTGCCTTTTAGCCTTTGGAGCAACATCTGCGTCCGCTTCAGCATTCTCGCTAGTCAGAGAGCGGATGAATACATCCATCTCCTGGCGCAGCAGAGTCTCCACTTTAGAATCCATATCCTTAGTCAAAGAGATGGCCTTTTTACTTCTCTTTGCATGAAGGAGAGCATCAACCAGCGTAGTATTGCCGTCTCGAAAAGTGAGCATCCTCAAGAAGCACTGAAAATAGGAAATTTATGTAAGATACCGCACCCCAAACAGATTCATTTCAAGAAAGACAAGGAGGTGGTATTTACCTTAGAAAAGGATTCACTGTACTCCATCATGATATGAAGTTCTTCTTTAACAGCGACCACCTTCTCAGAGAGGATCAGGCTGGCACACAGGTGATTTTCCTTGTCTAGCAAGGAATAAAAACCATAGGCAGAGGCGTTCACACTGCAGACTTGTCGAAAAGGGAAGGAATTCCTTTTAATAGAGGGAGCCCTGCTGATGCGCGGTGAAGCAGATTTTGAAAAACTTTCCAGCTGAGTATTCTAGAAAGAAATCCAACTTTTGGTGGGGTGACCCTCGCGCTTCCCAGAAGGTTGATCAAAAGGCAGACTAGAAAGCTGTGTAGACTTACACTTGAATGTCAGCAGTCGCTTGTAGCAACCTCTACGCACTGAACTAGGATTGAAGGTGCCACTATGTCATAACCCAGCTTGGGAGATATCTCAGTGACATGCTCAGCAAGAGCGGGCAATGAGCCTCTCAAACACCAACAGACGAACTCAGTGAAATTGCTAGGCCCTTTGGTAAGGTTTTCCTTGGAAATGGGGCCACCTTCAGACGGGTACATGCGCAAGTAGAATCGCACCTCTTCAATGCGAGTGGCATAGGGCCTGGCAACGAAATTGGTTCGATCATCGCAGATTAAAGTCCATACACACTTGGGATCCTTCGTTTTGTACCACCGTGAAGCTCTCCCACACCGAAGCGCGTTCTGATCACCAGGAACATTCCATGATCTGGCTCTTGAAGGGGTAGGAGCATAGAGATGCCACCTTTCAAAAACCCATATGGTGAGGAAGGAAATGTTGACAAAGGACAAAACATCAAGTCGCCCACGCGACTCTTCCACTGAAGCCACAGCCTGCTCTAACCGATGGTAAAGAGATCCCAACACCAGAGGCCCGAGTGCGACGTTCTGGCCTAATGATAGGCAAACAGCAATAGGCAAAACATGATAGAAGACCCCATCATGAGGATGACCATCATTCAAGTGCCGTGAAAGCCAAATACAAAGAAAGCCACACAAAGTCCAGTAGTAGCCTTTGCCTTCTATGTAATTCTCTGCCTTGGGATTCTTATTCATTAGCTCTTTAGTGATCTTGCTATTTGCATAATCACGGAAGAAGTATTGCACCCACTTGCTCCAAGTATTCTTCGCAGTTTCTTTGATTAATTGAAATTTTCGAAGGGGTTTTGCAGATGTCCAACCAGTATAAATCTTCTTGACCTCCCCTATGCATTCGACCATCTGCACATATAAAGCGTCCTCTTCATCAGTTTCCAGTTCAGCCAAGGGATCAACCTCCCCCATGGGAGGAAGGCCATACAGCATGTGCACGTCCTCCAAGGTGGGGGCTGCCTCGAACTCAGCAAAATGGAAGGTATGGGTTATTGGTGAATACCTGGAAAAGAGATTCAGAAGCATGGTTTGATCTAGTTTCACAGCAGCACCCTTCGTAGCTCTGATGGTGTGATATACCCCAGCTTGGGTCAGATTGACGGATGATGAGTCAATACATGGTCAGTCCACTCATCCATCAAATCCAGCTTGTTCATGAATGCCTGGGTCCAGATCTCAGTATATGGATAGAATCCATTTTCAAGACCCAATCTGACTACGTCCTTGGCATCAATAAAATCTAACTCTTATCAACTAGGTGGAGGGGTTAGCAATAACAGATCCTTCGAAACAAGTTCGAGCAGTCTCCTTAACTTGACACTGGCATGGTAGTAGTCTTCACCACCCAGGTAAGGAGCTTTCTTCCATAAAGATTTAGTAAGATCAGGAATTTCATCAGCTTCTTTCACAGATTTAGTTGCCTTCGGTCTGGCCATATCTACAGGAAAGCAAAAAGGGAGGGGAGAGATATATCCACCTTTAGATTTGACTCAAGTAGAAATTCAAGAATAAATTTGAAAAAAATTTACAAGTTCTGGATACTTGGAGAATTGTCTAGTTCAGGTTTAAGAGTTCCAAGCTTCTTGGTTTCAAGTTGGCTCGTATCAGCTTCAATTTTGGAAATTACAAGTTCTGGGTTCCAGTTCCCTGGTTTTAGAATTCCAGAATACCAAAGTTTCAAAGTTTCAATCTTAAGGGTTTTAAGAATCTTTCTGAGAATTACAAACAATGGTGGGTCTTTGAAAGTTCATGGGTTTCAGATTCAACGGATAAAGGCATGTCAAGAGGGGAATATTCATATTAGAAGCATTAATCAAAATTAAGCGAACCAACCTTGTGTTGTTGATGCAATTTGAAGGAGACGATTCGCCAAGAAGAACTTGTGATTGATAATCTGGATTTGCTCTTGGAGATTCTCAGTAAACATTCACTCTAGAGAGGAACAGTAGCTTTCAACAATGGAGGATGAGGAATATTTATTCAAGTTTGCTGAAGAGTCGCGTCCTTTCAGTTGTCAAATCGCAACAGCTGCCGCCGCATCACGCAATCACAGGGCTCTGCTGATTTCACGGCTAGAACCCTAGAAGAATAGAAGGCACGACTCTAGGGATTCTAGGGAATAATGACACGCATGGGGCTGATATCTTGGACATTTGAATTGGTGCATGGCTACAACGCGCGCGCTAGTTTTTGCTCATTGAAGTCTATCTCATAAGTGTCTCCACGCGTAAAAAGGGGGCTAATGTAGATAGTGTGTTCTAGCCACATGAGTCAGCTTACACGTTGAAGTCATCTAGCACGTCTGGTCGTGCTCCAGTATTAAACGAGAATTACCCATGCTTATCCGTATGGGGGCTGCGAGACAGGACCCCTCGCATATCATTCCACACGGGACTTGTAGGGACTTAGTGGTTTGGAGGCTAGAGTAAGATGTGTCGCGCGCGAGCGACTAACAAGCCCTCGCGCGACCCTTGGTAACTGCTTTGAGAGATTTATGGCCACGTTTCCCATAAACCCTCAACCTCATAACGGTTCGGGTATCTACGGGCGAAGTGCGTAACGGTCCCTATATATATGGTCGAATGTGCCATTATGGTTGAGGTAATTAAGCTGCCATTAATGGGCGCATTAACCCACCACAACGGTCACATTTCCACTATATATAGGATCGTTAACCCTTCACTGCAATCTTCTGATCACGCTAAAGCTCTAGCCATTTTTATACTGTCTCTTTCACTCTCAGTTATCACTGCTTTCTGTCTCCCTACTCACGACCTACACTCTACGTGTTTCCATCCTCTACTCCCGGTGTAAACTTGCATCTTCTGTAGGGTTTTGATTCATGGATCGCGCAAACGGAAGCATAATCAAACAATAGCCATGCAAAACCCTCCAAGTATCACAAGTCTAGATGCATAACGATAGTGAAGGTAAGAAATCATAAACACACCTTTGGGTTCTCCTTGATGACTTCAAACGCGAATAGTGTCACGTTCTCTATAGTTGATCCACGCCTAGAGTTGTTTCTAGATCTCCAATCTCCTTGGTGCTAGCCCGGAATGAGAGGAGGGTGAAGGAATCACGCAAAACGAGGCAAAAAGAAGGGCTCGGCCTCCTTTTTGGCGTCGGGGACGAGGGGGCGGCGGCAAGGGGGCGGCGTCCTCCTTGTTGCTTGCTCTCTCTCTCCTTTGTTCTCTCCCACTCTTGTTATGTTCTCTCTAGAGCATAAGTTATGAGGAAGGAAGGAAGGAGGGTCCTTTATATAGTCCAACAACTCCTTGTTAACTACCTAAAGGACTTATTCTAGTCCAACTAGAATTCAATTTAGTCCCTTCCTTGCAAATTAGTCCCTACTAAGTTTGCAAGGGTTTGCAAAGTGATCCTTCTAATTAATTAATCCAATTAATTAATTCCCAAATCTAGTACAACTCTATATAGCGTGTGACCCCATAGGTTCTATCTAGTTGGTAGCAACTCTTTGCTAATATGGAGCGGTTTCTAGCAAAACATCCATTCTAGCCAACTAATAGAATAGTCATCTAGACAAACTTGTACAAGTAATTGTCTCATCCCTTTGCCTCCATATCCGGATTGGACACGAGACATACAAGTCACACTCGTATATCCAATCCCTAGTTTCTCGATCCATGGAATAGCCTTATTCGTGCAAATAACATCAATATCCCATATTGATTTATTTGAGTCTGGCCAGACATTCTATAAGCACTATCCTTCGAGTGGCCTTGGATATTTGCTCCCGTTATGTGGGAGGGGCAAATCCTCTCTACGTCCACTACGATCTCTAAGCTTGCTTCTCATTGTATCCAGTACACGCCTTTATAACTACCCAGTTACGGTGTAGCGTTTTAACGCTACCAAAATCACAATGATCCACAACTAGAATATCTAGTGACTTCAAGTCTAAGGACGACAATACCATTGTACCCGAGAAGCACTTGTGACTCAACATAACATGTATGTAGCCTTCTCGGTGATGGGTCAATCCAGTGCAACATTCCGTAATGCACACCTATGTGTTGGATCATGATATCTCTATATCAATCCAACCCCATACTAGTCTATAAATGATTGTCCCATTTAATCATTATACTTGACTAGGGATATTTAAGATAAATAACACGATTGTAAATCTAAGGACTTCATTATATTAAATATCCAATAAATAATAAATGAATTTTCTAGCCATATACAAATTCATACTAAACTAGATTGCCTCTAGGGCATCTATTCCAACAGTCTCCCACTTGCACTAGAGCCAATCTGGCGCATCTCGTATGCCCATACTCCTAGTGTGCCCTTCATGCTTCCACTGCGTGAGAGGCTTTGTAAGCGGGTCTGACAGATTATCATCTGTAGGAATCTTGCATATCCGAACGTCTCCTCTATCGATAATATCTCGAATCAGATGAAACTTCCTGAGCACATGCTTGGACTTCTGGTGCGATCTGGGTTCCTTTGATTGCGCGATCGCCCCAGTGTTGTCACAAAACAACTCCACTGGATCCGCAATGCTAGGGACCACACCAAGTTCAGAAACAAACTTTCTGATCCAAACAGCCTCCTTTGCTGCGCCATTTGCAGCAATGTACTCAGCCTCTGTTGTAGAATCAGCTATCGTCTCTTGCTTGGAACTCTTCCAGCTCACCGCTGCTCCATTCAGGCAAAACACATATCCCGACTGTGATCTAAAGTCATCTCTGTCGGTTTGGAAGCTTGCATCAGTGTAACCCCTTACACGCAACTCTTCCTTACCGCCAAACATCAAGAAAGCATCCTTAGTTCTTCTCAAGTACTTTAGGATGTTCTTGACAGCAATCCAGTGACTCTCACCCGGATTGGATTGGTATCTGCTTGTCATACTCAAGGCATATGACACATCTGGTCTAGTACATAACATGGCGTACATGATAGATCCTATGGCCGAGGCATAGGGAATCCTACTCATGCGTTCCTTCTCAATCTCATTGGAAGGACAACCACTCTTCGAAAGAGTGATTCCATGTGACATGGGCAAGAATCCCTTCTTGGAATCTTGCATGTTGAACCGTTTCAACACCTTGTCAATATATGTACTTTGACTTAGGCCTAGCAACCTCTTAGATCTATCTCTATAGATCTTTATACCGAGTATAGAGGCTGCTTCCCCTAAGTCTTTCATTGAGAAACACTTTCCTAGCCAATCTTTCACATATTGCAGCATGGGAATGTCGTTTCCAATGAGTAGTATGTCATCCACATACAAGACCAGAAAAGCTACAGAGCTCCCACTAACCTTCTTGTAAACACATGACTCATCTTCGTTTCTGATGAAGCCAAACTCTTTGACCACTTCATCAAAACGTCGATTCCAACTCCTAGAAGCTTGCTTCAATCCATAAATGGATCGATGCAGCTTACAGACTTTGTTGGCTTGCTTTGGATCCTCAAAACCCTCCGGCTGTATCATATACACGTCCTCGAGGAGATTCCCATAAAGGAATGCTGTTTTGACATCCATCTGCCAAATCTCATAGTCGTAGTATGCTGCAATTGCAAGTAGGATTCGGATGGATTTGGTCATAGCGACTGGTGAAAAGGTTTCATCATAGTCAATACCATGAATCTGTCTGAATCCTTTAGCCACCAATCGGCCCTTATAGGTAATCACATTACCATCCATGTCGATCTTCTTCTTGAAGACCCACTTGCACCCTATGGGCCGCGCCCCATCAGGTGGTTCCACCAAAGTCCATACTTTGTTGGTATACATGGACTCCATCTCGGATCTCATGGCTTCAAGCCACTTCTGCGAGTCTGGGCCATTCATGGCCTCCTCATAGGTAGTAGGCTCATCATCTATGAGCATCGTGTCACCGGAATCAGTTACGAGAAGTCCGTACCTCTCGGGTTCCTGGCGCACTCTACTAGATCTACGAAGCTCTTGTGTTACCTGAACAGGTGGCTCCACAACTGCTTGTGATTCCTGTTCATGTTCCATAATCGGTTCAGTGATTTGTGGTTCTTGAACTTCTTCAAGTTCTACATTCCTCCCACTTTCTTCTTTAGAGACAAACTCTCTTTCTAGAAACACGCCGGTCCGAGCAACAAACACTTTGTTCTCGGTTGGATTGTAGAAGTAATATCCCTTAGTTTCCTTAGGGTACCCCACAAATTTACACTTATCCGATTTAGGCCCCAGCTTGTCTGATTGTAAACGTTTTACATAGACATCGCAGCCCCAAATCCTCATGAACGACAGTGTGGGACGCCTCCCACTCCACATCTCATATGGTGTTTCATGACTGATTTAGATGGAACACGGTTAATGGTGAAAGCTGCACTTAATAGAGCGTAGCCCCAAAATGATAATGGAAGATCGGTTTGACACATCATAGACCGAACCATATCCAATAGGGTTCGATTCCTCCTCTCGGACACGCCATTCTATTGTGGCGTTCCGGGTGGAGTGAGTTGGGACACGATCCCACACTCTCTAAGATAGTCGTCAAACTCTTGGCTCAAGTATTCTCCTCCACGATCCGATCGTAAAGCCTTGATACTTTTGCCAAGTTGCTTCTCTACTTCATTCTTGAATTCTTTGAACACTTCAAAGGATTCGGATTTTGCCCTCATAAGGTACACAAATCCATATCTACTGTAATCATCAGTAAACATAATGAAGTAGACATAACCACCCCTGGCAGGCGTGGCAAATGGCCCACACACATCGGTATGTATGAGCGCCAATTGCTCACTAGTCCTCTCACATTTCTTATTGAAAGGGGACTTTGTCATTTTTCCCAATAAACAAGCCTCACATGTCTCATATGATTCAAAATCAAATGAGTCTAGTAATCCATCCTTATGGAGTCTAGATACACGTTTCTCACTTATGTGGCCTAAACGACAATGCCATAAATAAGCAGGATTTAAATCATTTATTTTAATCCGCTTGGTATTAATGTTGTAGGCAGGATTGCTTAGATCAATGACATAAATTCCATTAAATAATTGCGCACTAAAATAGTGAATATTATTCAAATAAAAGGAACAACAATTGTTCTTTATTGAAATAATAAAACCTTCCTTGTCCAAACAAGAAATAGAAATAATGTTTCTGCTCATAGCAGGCACAAAATAGCAATTATTTAATTCTAAAACTAATCCTGAAGGCAGAGATAGCTCGCACACGCCTATGGCCAACGCAGCAACCTTTTCTCCATTCCCAACGCGCAGATCTACCTCCCCTTTAGCCAATCTTTTACTTCTCTTTAGATCCTGCATATTTCGACAAATATGATATCCACATCCAGTATCTAATACCCATGATGTAGAGACAGTTAAATTGACATCTACAACAAAAATACCTGGTGGTGGTGGAATCACTATTCCAAGCCTCTTGTCCTCCAGATATTTTGGGCAGTTCCTCCTCCAGTGTCCAGGTTGACTACAGTAGTGACATTCACCCTTAGTCACGACCTTGGCAACGCCACCAACGGGCTTAAGGGCTTGTTCCTTGGACTTGGCAACTGACTTGCTTTTGCCCTTGGAGGAAGAGGCAAACTTTTTGCCCTTTCCTTTATGCACCATCATAATGGCCTTGCCCTTACCCTTGTTGATGCTCTGTTCAGCCGTCCTCAACATGTTGAGCAAATCTGGCAGTGGTTTAACGATCTCGTTCATGTTATAGTTCATAATGAACTGTCCATAACTCTCGGGCAACGATTGCAACACGAGATCGGTTGCCAACTCTTGGCCGACCGGGAACCCAAGTCGGGCGAGATTCTCCAAGTACCCGATCATTCGGAGTACATGGGGTCCCACCGGGTTCCCTTCTGCCAGATGACATTTGAACAGTGCCTTTGAGACCTCATACCTCTCTACCCTCGCCTGCTCTTGGAAGAGCTGCTTTAGATGTTCGATCATATCGACAGCATTCATGTTCTCATGTTGCTTCTGAAGCTCAGAGGTCATGGTGCAAAGCATTAGGCAGGCCGCATCATTAGCGTCATCAACACGCTTTTGATACGCCTTTAAGGCAGCAGGTGTCTGGTTCTCTGGACCTTCTGGAACTTGCTCCCCTATTGCGTACAGTTTCTTCTCTTGCTTGAGAACAATTCTGAAGTTTCTGTACCAATCAAGAAAGTTGGTTCCAGAGAGCTTGTCCTTCTCAAGGACAGATCGTAGGGAATGTTGTGAACTCGATGAGTTGTTTGCCATTTGGAATTCTACAAAAGGAAAATACGCAAGTTTTAGTATTTGTGAATTTTTGACTATATTTAATAATGGCTAGTTTATTAAATATAGCTCCCACTATTTTTCTTCGGATTAATAACCCTCAAGATATTAATGCGGAAAATATCATTATATTTTCTAGTGGGCCAAGATCCATCTTTTTCATCTCCTTATGAGCTTGCTTTGGCAAGTCACCCATAATTTGACTACTTCTTAGGTAGGAACAATTCCAATTGCATCCCATATGCAACTCTTGGTTCAATTGGGCAAATAACTCCTTATTTATCCATCCATATGGATAATCCCAATTGTCTGCCTCTAGGTTTCTTAATCAAATTAATAGCCTAGTTGTGTTCAACCTCTTACCTAAACAATTGCACATTGTTACGTGCCATCGCATTCCATCATTATGAACCAAGTCGCCATGCTTTGGCACGCACGAACTTGATAAATAATGATGATAATGAGTGTTTAAATAACGAGAAGGCAAGAACACAATATTGAATTTTGAGGGATTTTTCAATTCAATTTTAATTATTTTATTGATCAATATCAACTAATCTATCTATTTGAGTTTGGGCACAACTCCAAATAATAGATCCGGGTTGTCTAATTATCTTATTATCCTAATTGCATGCATCATCCATACACCAACCACACAAATAATAAGACAATAAATAAACAACCACAAAACAGAAATTAAACGTGATGTGGATATGGCCTTTTTCTAGACTAAGATAATTCCAAGCCAATGGAATTATCTATGAACCCTAAGCAAACACATCTCCATGCGTCTTGATCTTTTGGTCCATCCTTCATAGTCATGTGGAATGCTCCATGCTCCATGCTCCATCTTTTGTGGCTTCTTTGGCTTTGGGCTTCTTTTCTTCAATCTTGGCTAACAATCTACTTTATCTAGCACTAGCTAAAATCTATACTAAATAAAATAAATCTCACAAGTTGAGAAAAAAAATGGCACGCAGGCCATAAAACCCTAATTAATTATTACAATTAATTGATCAGCTCGCAGGTCGTAAAACCAAAACACAAAATTAAACATCCACATCAAACCACATCCTAAGGCTATATCCAATCACCATGCGATTTGCACATAAACAGTTAAAATCCAATTTTAACGCGCTTGGTCAATTTTAATTGATTTTAGGATTTCTAGGGTTAAAACGGTCCATGGGCCCAACAATCCAATTGCCCGGGCCCAAATAGAGTGAACCACAAGGCCCTAGGGCCGGCCCGGCCCAAAACCCGCAAGCTAGGCCCGCGGGTTAGGGCCGCCCGGCCCCTTGGGGCGCCATTCTTGGGCGGCAAGCAAGGGGGCGGTCCCCTAGGGGGCCGAACCTCCTTGTGGAGGTTGTTTCCAAAACAACCTCCTTGCTTGGAGCCCAAGTTTGGTTGTTTCCTTGTTTTGGGAGAACTCCTTCTTCCCCAAGGATGCCCAAACCCTAGATTTTAGATCCTAAAATTTCTCAAACTCACCAATTCATGCATTCAATGCAAAAATTGGATCTTGTTATGGGTAATTATTGACAAATTGCATCCCATGCTTGATTTGTCTTGTTTTACGCGATAAACAACAATTTAAGTTGTAAAACAACAAGAATGTAACACATAAACTACGTTTATGCTATATGACCTGTGGCTTTGATACCACTGTAGGGTTTTGATTCATGGATCGCGCAAACGGAAGCATAATCAAACAATAGCCATGCAAAACCCTCCAAGGATCACAAGTCTAGATGCATAACGATAGTGAAGGTAAGAAATCATAAACACACCTTTGGGTTCTCCTTGATGACTTCAAACGCGAATAGTGTCACGTTCTCTATAGTTGATCCACGCCTAGAGTTGTTTCTAGATCTGCAATCTCCTTGGTGCTAGCCCGGAATGAGAGGAGGGTGAAGGAATCACGCAAAACGAGGCAAAAAGAAGGGCTCGGCCTCCTTTTTGGCGTCGGGGACGAGGGGGCGGCGGCAAGGGGGCGGCGTCCTCCTTGTTGCTTGCTCTCTCTCTCCTTTGTTCTCTCCCACTCTTGTTATGTTCTCTCTAGAGCATAAGTTATGAGGAAGGAAGGAAGGAGGGTCCTTTATATAGTCCAACAACTCCTTGTTAACTACCTAAAGGACTTATTCTAGTCCAACTAGAATTCAATTTAGTCCCTTCCTTGCAAATTAGTCCCTACTAAGTTTGCAAGGGTTTGCAAAGTGATCCTTCTAATTAATTAATCCAATTAATTAATTCCCAAATCTAGTACAACTCTATATAGCGTGTGACCCCATAGGTTCTATCTAGTTGGTAGCAACTCTTTGCTAATATGGAGCGGTTTCTAGCAAAACATCCATTCTAGCCAACTAATAGAATAGTCATCTAGACAACCTTGTACAAGTAATTGTCTCATCCCTTTGCCTCCATATCCGGATTGGACACGAGACATACAAGTCACACTCGTATATCCAATCCCTAGTTTCTTGATACATGGAATAGCCTTATTCGTGCAAATAACATCAATATCCCATATTGATTTATTTGAGTCTGGCCAGACATTCTATAAGCACTATCCTTCGAGTGGCCTTGGATATTTGCTCCCGTTATGTGGGAGGGGCAAATCCTCTCTACGTCCACTACGATCTCTAAGCTTGCTTCTCATTGTATCCAGTACACGCCTTTATAACTACCCAGTTACGGTGTAGCGTTTTAACGCTACCAAAATCACAATGATCCACAACTAGAATATCTAGTGACTTCAAGTCTAAGGATGACAATACCATTGTACCCGAGAAGCACTTGTGACTCAACATAACATGTATGTAGCCTTCTCGGTGATGGGTCAATCCAGTGCAACATTCCGTAATGCACACCTATGTGTTGGATCATGATATCTCTATATCAATCCAACCCCATACTAGTCTTTAAATGATTGTCCCATTTAATCATTATACTTGACTAGGGATATTTAAGATAAACAACACGATTGTAAATCTAAGGACTTCATTATATTAAATATCCAATAAATAATAAATGAATTTTCTAGCCATATACAAATTCATACTAAACTAGATTGCCTCTAGGGCATCTATTCCAACATCTTCCTCAAAGAATCGTCCTGTATACACAAGGCTTTGAAGAGAGATCCAAGGCCTTGAAAAGAAGAAAGAAAAAGGCTAGAATCCGGGTGTTGGATCTCCATCTCCCTTTGGTTCAGCATCTACTTCACCACTTTCCTCATCATCTTCCTCATTTTCATGTTGTTCTTCTTCTTGAGTAACTTCTTCACTAGTTTCAGCAGCCACATCTTCCTCAAAAAGCTCTGCTGAAGTTACCACCACTGGAGTTTTTCCCTTCTTCTTATTTTTCATAAGATCCTTGATTAGTACTCATGTGTCTGTACTATCTTCATTCCCATGTTCCTGTTCTTCACCACCTTGTTCTTGAGCAACTTGTTTTCCAGTATCATTTACCCCTGCAGCCTCATCTTGAGTATTATGATCACTGAATAAGTCCTTTGTAGATCCAGCCTTCTTTGATCCTTCTGCAGCTTGTGAAACTTCTTCTTCCACATGGATCAAATTGATGATCTTAAAGATACTTCAAGCATATACCTCACTTGTTTGAAATCAGTCCCAAAATCATAGTGATTTAGCTTCAAATCATTCTTCATGACATCAAGCCCTTGTAGCACCATGGAAAGGTCTTGATTGAGATGGTTGGTTTGAAGGAGAGGCTAAGGATTTGAGTTTTGGAAACTTATTTGATTGCAGCTCTTCTACAGACAAGTCAGAGTATAACTTCCAAGCCCCCTCACTGATTTTCATGATTCCAATCCTTTTAAAAGCTTTCTCATCAAGCATACCAAAACCAGTGGTAATAGTCTCTTCTCTGTCATTTGAAATTTCAAGGTGTTGGAAGAAAAGTGATAACAGGTTGGCATAAGGAAAAGAATGCTTTATTTGCTTGGTGCAGGAATAAAGCATATGCTCCATCACAATAGCAAGCAGATCAATCTCATAGCCATGCATAATCAAGTACATCAATATATCACCATATCAAACAACAACTCTTTTGAAATCTTATTGGGATAGTTGTCTGTGTTATACCTCTTGAGACAGCCTAAAACATTGGCAAACTCAGAGTGATCTAAGTCCATCTCTACACCAACCACTTTAGAGGATATAGCCAAGTTTAGAGACTTTATTTGATTCATGTTCAGATAAAAGACCTAGTGAGCCTATGATAAGTAACTTCTGAAGGCTTTAGGATTTTCCCAATAGAACTTTGCTTCAATATTTTAATGCACTCTAGATTAATGCTATTCAACATATTGACACTAATCATGCTAAAGTAGGCTATAGGTTCAGAAGCAAAACCATCTAACCACATTCCTCTTGCAACATTACTGACAAACTATTTGTTAGTAATACCAGATTTTTTACCCGGAGATATGTGCTTCTCAGAATAGATCTGTAGCTCTTTCCCAGTGTCCTTCTCTGGTTCTTCATCTGTAACCTTCCCTCTTCCTTTGCCATCTTTTGTAGGCTTCTTGTTCTTCACCTTCTTAGGGCTAGTAATCTGGTCCTCTGGCTTTTTCTCAGGAGTAGATGGATCTGTCTTCTTCTTCTTCTTACATGAAGTTGGTGTCTGATCCTTCTTGTCTTCTTCTTTGTAGGTGAAAGAGGCCTTTTTGCACTTGGAGTTCTGGAGCAAGATCTATCACTTAGGGTTTGACCGTCTTCTTCAGAAGTCTTTATCTTCTTCCCATAACTTTTCATAGATCCTCTATCCTTCTTTATTCTTTCAGAAGTTCTTCTTGAGCTCAGGGTTTGAGGGTATTATAAGAGAGAGGTAGGAGGGATACGAGAGAGAGATAGAGAGGAGAAGATAAATATTGAAGAGCTTGTGTTCGAAAAGGAAACAAAATATTTCCAAATCTTTTAAGAAAAGAAGATTGAGTGAAATTCAAATTAGTGTGTGACCTGGGAAAGGAAATAGTATAATACTAATTTGAAAAGAACATATTTTAAAAAAGAAGAGATATATTGAGAAATTATCTACGGAGATAATACCCAACATTGAAGATCTAATTTATTGACTATGTACAATACAGACTTATTTTCAAGGATTTGAAAAGGCTTTCAACGCCTTGAAAAGTTGAACTGCTAAAGCAAATAAAATTAAGGCTTTGAGAGGGTTTTCAAGGATTTGAAAATCCTTCCAAAACTTTGAAGTACATAACACTTACCTAATACTCCCCCTAAACCAATGCTTCCTTATTTAGCATTCCCAGTTCTAATTTCAGGGCTGAGAATCTTTCTTCTTGAAGTGGTTTAGTGAAGATATATGCCAATTGCTTGTTAGTAGACACAAATTCAAGAGTTACATCACCTTTATCTGAATGATCTCTGATAAAATGATGTCTAACATCTATGTGTTTGGTCCATGAGTGTTGAACTGGATTCTTGGTAATTGATATGGCACTGGTGTTGTCACATTGATAGTCTATCTCTGAAATCAAATCCAAGGTCTCTAATTTGCTGAGCTATCCACAGCACTTGTGAGCAGCAAGCTCCAATTGCTATGCATTCAACTTCTATTGTTGATGAGGCACCTGAGTTTTACTTCTTTGAATGCCATCTGATTAGGGGTGTTCCAAGAAATTGGCAACACCCTGAAGGGCTTTTTCTGTAAACTTTTTATCCTGCAAAGTCAGCATCTGAATAGCCACACAAAGAGAAATTATATTGTTTAGGATACCAAAGCCCTAAGTCTTTGGTACCATTGAGATATAAAAATTCTTTTGACAGCAACCAAGTGTAATTCTTTGGGATCTGATTGAAATCTGGCACACATACAGACACTAAACATGATGTCTGGTCTACTTGCAGTGAGATATAGCAATGAACCAATCATACCTCTATACTCTTTCTGATTTACACTCTTACCAGTTTGATCCTTGTCTAAGGACAGTGTAGAGCTCATGGGGGTCTTAACTACCTTGGACCGAGACATATTGTACTTTTTTATCAAGTCCTTGGTGTACTTGTTTTGATGCAGAAAAATTTCCGTTCTTCATTTGGTGTACATGAAGTCCAAGAAAGAAATCCACCTCTCCCATCAAGCTCATCTCAAATTCCCAAATAGAATATCATCAAAATAAACTTGAACTACTAAAATGTCTTTCTCATGAGTCTTTATGAAAAGGTTTTTATCAACTAATCCTCTTTTTAAATCATTTTCAAGTAGAAATTTTGACAATAGTTCATACCAAGCCCTTGGAGCTTGTTTCAAACCATAAAGAGCTTTGTCAAGTTTATAGACATGGTCTGGGAACTCATCATTTTCAAAACCAGGAGGTTGAGAAACATAAACTTCTTATGGAAGATATCCATTTAGAAAGGCACATTTAACATCCATTTGAAAAATTTTAATGTTCTCATATGATGCAAATGCAAGTAACATTCTAATTGCTTCTAACCTTGTAACATGAGCAAAAGTCTCCTAATAATCAATACCTTCTTCCTGGTTGTAGCCTTGAGCAACTAGTCTTGCTTTGTTTCTGATAATCTTACCATTCTTATCCAATTTATTTCTTAATACCCACCTTTTACCAATAATAGACTTATCTTTAGGAAGAAGAACTAGATTCCAAACCTTGTTCCTCTCCAATTCATTGAGTTCACTTTGCATTGCAAAGATCTAGACTGCTTCTTCTAATGCTTCCTTCACATTCTTAGGTTATACAAGAGAAACAAAATCATTAAAAGAACACAAGTTCTTTAATTAAGATATTGTTTGTGTACCAGTGGATAGTTAAAATATGATGTTCGCAACTGGATTTGATGAAAAGTATATGAATCACTTTCTTGGTGTCCATGGTTCAGGTTCTCTAGGAATCCTTTGAAGTCTTTGAGAGCTTAAGGAACTATAATGTCCACTTTGATTTTCTTGATGTCTTCTTCAAGGCTTTGAGACCCACTTTCAAGGCCTTAAAAATTCCTTCTGTTTTCCAGCAAGTTTTCCTTGGAAACATTTGATGGATTTGTTTCATCCTATGTCTCATCCTTGTTCAGATTTAAGTCTGCAAAACTTTCACTCAAAGAACCATCATAGTTGACATCAAAAATGACATGTATACTTTCCTCTACTAGATTGTGTTGGAATAGACGTACTAGAGGCAATCTTATTTAGTATGAACATTATTTTGGCTAGAATAATCATTATATTATTTATGGAGATATTTAATTTAATGAAGTCCCTAGATTGCAAATGTGTTGCTTATCTTAAATATCCCTAGTCGATTATATTGACGATCAACTATAGACTAATATGTGGGTAGATTGATATGGAGATATCAAATCTGGAACATGGCTATGCATTAGTGGTAACGGAATACTAGAATGAACCCACCACGAAAAGGCTACAAACAAGTTATGTAAAGTCACAAGTGCTTCTTGTAGTGAAAATCGTATTGTGGTCCTTAGACTTGAAGTCACTAGATACTCTAGTTGTGAAATATTATTCTTTGATATTATCAAACATTGCGCGTTAACCGGATAACTATAAATGTATTTGTTGGGAATGATAGGAAGCAAGCTTAGAGATGGTAGTGTTGTAGAGAGAATTTGTCCATCCCACATAATGGGAGCATATATCCACGGCCACTCGAGGAGTAGTGCTTATAGAAAGTCTGGCCAGACTCAGATAAATCAATATGGGATATTGATGTTACCTGCATGGAAAAGACTATTCCCAAGATTGAGAAACTATGGATTGGATATATGAGTGTGACTTTTATGTCTCGTGTACAATCCGGATATGGAGACAACATGATGAAAGAATACGGTAACATTGGTCACAAGGTTTGTCGGATCACTGACTATTTCTATTAGCTGGGTGACATAGATGTCTTACTAGATACCGCTCTATGTTAGTAATTGTTACTACCAACTAAGTAGACACCTATGGGGTCACACGCTCTATGGATTAAACCGGACTTGGAGATTAATTAGTAGGACTAATTAAATATATGGATCAATACGCAACCACAAGCAAATTTAGTGGGACTAATTTGCAAGGTGGACAAATCCATGTACGGACATGATTAGTATTGGGGCTTATATGCAGTTAATAAATAGTTATTAACTATATAAGGGCACTGCTAGCTTATTTTCTCAAAATGTTTGATCATTATTGAGAGAGAGAACAAAAGGAGAGAGCAAGAGACCTAGGTCCGAAACCCAAGGTCGTCCACCCCTACCCCGTCGGCCACCAAAGAGGCGCGGCATCTTTGGTCCTCGTTTTCATGATCTTATTCTTCCTCCTTGACGTGAGCTAGCACAAGGCATTGGGAGGGTCTGGTGCAATCCTATGTGTGGATACACATAGAGACATGGACATAATTCTACGTAGAGAGATCAATTCAGACAAGCAAGGTACACATGATCTTTATCCCTTACCATCGTTATGATGTCTTGTTCTGTGATCCTTGGTGGGTCTTGAACGGAGCTAATTTTGTTTACTCCGCTGCGTAATCCGTATCAAAACCCTAGAGTGGTTTTAGAGCCACAGGTCGTAGTGCATAACGTGGTTTATGTGTAACTTTACTGTCAGTTTTACACCGTTATTATGATTTATCGCGTAAAACTAAAATTGGCATAATGATGCAAACTGAATTGGATTCAGTAAATAATGAGCTAATTTTACATATCGTGTAAAATTAGTGAATTTGGATAACATATGATGTGAAATTTTGGATCTTGAAAATTTATGTTTGGGCACAAATTGGGGAAAAAAGTTCTTAATTTGTAAACAAGCAAACAAGGAAAGAGAGGACGGAAACAACTCTAGGGCCGAAACCCTAGAGTCGTCCGCCCCCTCCTTGGGCGCCAATCAAGCCACGGCCTAGCGAGCGGCTTGGCAGCGTGGGCCAGGGCAGGCCGGACCAAGGCATTCTGGCGGACCCTTGGGGGTTCGGCCAAGCTATTTGGTGGGCCCTCTTGGATTGTTTTGACCCTACAAATCCAAAATCAACTATAATTGACCAAGCGCATTAAAAATGAATTTTTTACTGTATTATGTGCTTATTGCATGGTGATTGGGTATGGCCTTATATGTGGATGTTGTGGATGTTTATTTTTGTTTTTTGGGGTTATTATAATAATTAATTAATTAGGTTTTACGGCCTGCCTGTCGTCTTCTCCTCAACTTGTGAGGTCTCTCTATTTAGTATAGATGCTAGCTAATATTAGATAGAATAGATGATAGTCAAGACTTAGAGAAGAAGCCTAAAGAATTGAGAAACCACAAGATGGTGTCCTTCCACAAGATAAGACACATGGACTAAAAGATGGAGGCACATGGAGATGAGCTTGCTTTTTTTAGGGCTTATTGATATTCTCATTGGCTTGGGAATATATTAGTTTTAGGAGGTCATATCCACACCACATTTATTTATTGTTTGTCGATGTTTATTTATTGTCTTGTTGCTTATTTTCGTGTATGGTTGATGCATGAAAATTATAACAAGATAATAATTTAAACTTGGATCTTTTATTTTGGATTTGCCCAATCCAAATAAATAGTTCAGTTGATATGGATAAACAAAACAATTCAAAGTAAAAGGAAAATCCCTTAATTTTAAATATAGCGATGTTTCCCTCTCGTTACTTAACACTTGTCAAAACTACAATGTATTAAATTCGGGCTTGCCAAAGCAAGGCGATTTGATTCTTTATAGGATGACGCGATGGCACAGTCAAGTAATGTGCAATTGTTGAAGTATGAGGTTGGACACAACTTGGCTACTTCAATAGGATTGAAAGTCTAGAGGCAAGTCAATTGGGATTATCTATGGGATAGATAAATAAGGATTTATTTTCCCAATTGAACCAAGAGTTGCATAGGATATAACTGGAAGGTGTTCCTCCCTAAATAACTAATTTTTGGGTGACGTGCCAAAGCAGGCTCAAGAAAAAGTGAAATATGGATCTTAGCCCACTAGATATGATATTTTCCGCATTAATATAGAGGGTTATTAGTCCGAGAAAAATAGTGGGAGCTATTTTTAATAATCTAGCCATTATTAAATGTAGTCATTTGTTCACAAAATACTAAAACTAGTATATTTCTCATTTTGTAGAATTCCAATGGCAAACAATTCTTAGAATTCATCACAATCCCTACGATTTGTCCTTGAGAAGGACAAGCTTTCTGGAATTAACTTTCTGGACTGGTACAAAAACTTGAGAATCGTTCTCAAGCAAGAAAATAAACTGTACATTCTAGAAGAGCAAGTTCCTGAAGGTCCAGAAAACAATACTGCTGCAGCCATAAAGGCACATCAGAATATCGTTGACGATGCTACTGATGTGGCCTTTCTTATGCTTTGCACCATGAACTCGGAGCTTCAAAAGCAACACGAGAACATGGTTGCGTTTGACATGATCATAAATTTGAATCAGATCCTCCAAGAGAAGGCTAGGCATGAGCGGTATGAGGTGCCCAAGGCATTGTTCAAGTGTAATCTATCAGAGGGAAACCCGGTGGGGCCTCATGGACTGCGCATGATCGGGAACTTGGAGAACCTCACGCGCCTTGGGTTTCCAGTGGGTCAAGAGTTAGCCACTGATCTCATATTGCAATCGTTGCCTGAAAGTTATAGCCAGTTCATCATGAACTATAACATGAATGAGATCAGTAAACCTCTGCCAAATTTACCCAGTATGTTGAGGACAGCTGATCAAAGCATTAACAAAGGGAAAGGCAAAGCCGTAATGATGGTCAATAAAGGAAAGGTAACGCAAGTTGCCTCTACCTCCAAAAGAAAGAGCAAGAAAGTTGCTAAATCTAAGGAGTCTGCCTTAAAGCCCTCTGGGGCGTGACTAAGGGTGCGTGTCACTACTGCAGACAGCCTGGACACTGGAAAAGGAACTACCCGAAGTATCTGGAATATAAGAGGCTTGGAATAGTGATTCCACCACCACCAGGTATTCTTATAAATGTAGGGTTTTGATGTTGGATAAACAGCGGAAAAACAATAAATTTCTCCGATCAAGACCCGCCAAAGATCACTGGAAGAGAAATCATGACGATGGTAAGAATATTGTGTTTCATCCCTTTGAGGTCTCCTTGATGAATTTTAACGCGAAAAGTATCACGTCTCTACGGTTGATCCATACCTAGAGGTGAGATCTAGATCTTCCAAACACCTTGGACTAGCTAGGAAGGATGTAAGAGGATGAGGTAATCATGCAATAGAGCACCAAAGAGAGGGGCTGCCTCTCTTCTTGACCGACAGGTAGGGCGGACAGGGATGGAAGCTAGGAGCATCCTTTATAAAGTCCTACAACTCCTTGTTACTACATAAAGGCCCTATCCTAATCCTACTCAAGTTCAGATTAGTCCAGCTTGCATATTAGACCTACTAGGTTAGCAAGTTATTTCGATTTGATCCTTCTAATTAATTAATCATATTAATTAATTAATTCCCAAGTCTAGCTCACCCCAATATGGCGTGTGACCCCATAGGTTCTATTTAGATGGTAGTAACTATTTACTAATATGGAACGGCCTCTAGAAAGATACCCATTCTAGCCAACAAATAGAAATAGTCATCATGACAAACCTTGAGCAAGTATTGTCTCATCCCTTTGTCTCAACATCCGGCTTAGACACGTGACATACAAGTCACACTCGTATATCAAATCCATAGTTCCTTGATCCTGGGAATAGCCTTATTCGTGCAAATAACATCAATATCCTATATTGATTTATTTGAGTCTGGCCAGACATTCTATTGTTTGAATAGGTGCACTAGAGGCAATCTTTATTTAGTATGAATAATGTTTTGGTTAGAATATTCATTTATTATTTATTGTGATATTTAATATAATGAAATCCTTAGATACAATGTGTTGTTTATCTTAAATATCCCTAGTCCATTATATTGGTTAACGGGACAATCAAATATAGACTAGTATGTGTGTAAATTTATATGTAGATATGAAGTCTAACACATGGGAATGCAGTAGGAGTAATGGCATACTGGATTGACCCACAACGAGAAGGATACATTAGATTATGTTAAAGTAACAATCGCTTCTCGTAGTGCTAATATAATTGCAATCCTTAGACCTGAAGAAACTAGATACTCTAGTTGTGGAATATCATGCTTTGAAGTTATCCAACGTTACGCCTTGATTGGGAAACTATAAAGATAGCTATCGGGCATGATAGGAAGCAAGTTTGGAGATCTTAGTGATGTAGAGATGATTTGTCCATCCTACATAATGGGAGCAAATATCCATGGGCCACTCGAGGGATGGTGCTTATTGAATGTCTGGTCAGACTCAGATAAATCAATATGGAGATATTGATGTTATCTGATTGCATAAGCATTATTCCCAGGATATGGATTGGATATACGAGTGTGACCATTTATGTCTCGTGTCCAATCCAGATATGGAGACAAAGGGATAATGCAATATGAGATATTGTGCACAAGGTTTGTCGGGATCACTGACTTATTTCTATTAGTTGGGTTGCATGGATGTGTTGCTAGACACCGCTCCATGATATTAATTAGCTACTACCAACTAAGTAGAAACCTATGGGGTCACACGTCTAATAGAGTTGAACTAGATTTGGGATTAATTAATATGATTAATTAATTAATTAGAAGTATCACTATGCAACACCTTGAAAACTTAGTAGGACTAATATGCAAGGAAGGGACCAATCCGAGTTCATGTAGGATTATAGGATTAGGAAGGGCCTTTATGTAGTTAACAAGGATTTGCTGGACTATATAAAGGATGCTCTAGCTTCCTTCCCACAACTAATTCTCATAACTTAAGTGAGTGGGAGAGAAAGCAAAAGAGAGAGCAAGACAAGCTAGAGGCCGAAGCCCCTAGCCGTCCGCCCCTACCCGTCGGCCACAAAGAGAGGGCCGATCCTCTCTTTGTTCTTCGTTGCTTGATTCCTTCTTCCATCTTCCTTCGGTCCAAGCTAGCACTAGGAGAAGGAATATTTAGATCTCACCTCTAGATGCGGATCAAACGTAGAGATGAAGACATAGTTCTTCGTGTGATCTCCCAAACCGAAATGGTACACATCTTGTATGACATTTATCCTGTTATGAATGTCTCTTCGTGTGATCCTTGGTGGGATTTGAGTAGGAATAAAATTTTGTTATTCCGCTGCGTTACCTACGTCGAAACCCAACAGTGGTATCAGAACCACAGGTCGAAGTGCAAAATATGATTTTATGTGTTACGATTTCAGTTTATACACCGTTATATTCATATTACACAAACTGAAATTAGTTGGCATAGTAGATGCAAACTGAATTTGATTCAAGGATAAACAAGATCTAATTTAACATTGAATTTGTAAATTGGTGAGTTTAATCCCATAGGATGTGAAAAATTGGGTTCTTGAAAATTAGGATTCATGGGCACATAGTTGGAAAAGGAGTTTTTCAATTATGGAAACAATTATATGGAAACAACCATGCTTTGGCAAGAAGGAAGGAAGGGAACGAGACTAGGGCCGAAACCCTAGCCGTCCGGCCCCCTCTTCCTTGCGCGCCAATCAAGGCCGCGGGCCACAAGGGGCAGCCGGCCTAGGGCCGGGGCTATGTGGCGGGCGGCGGTCCATTGGGGTTCGGCCTATGCTTAGGTTGGATCCCTTGGACGGTTGTAACCCTAATTACCCAATTCAACTAAAATTGAACAAGCGCGTAAAAATTAGTTTTAACTGTATTATGTGCTTTGTTGCATGGTGGATGGATATGGCCTAGATTGTGGATGTTTTGCGTTTGTTGTCGTTTGGTTTACGGCCTGCGAGCTGATCAAATTAATGTAATAATTAATTAGGTTTTACGGCCTGTGAGTTGTTTTTCTCCTCAACATGTGAGGCTTTATTTATTTATTTATTCTAGATGTTAGGCTATAATTAGGAATATTAGAGGATAGCCAACCAAGAAGCCAAAAGACGATGAAGACTCCCTACCCTAGGCGCGCGGCTGTGGTGAAGCACATGGAGATGAGCTTGTCACTTTAGGGAAAATTGATATTATCATTGGCTTGGTAATATCTTAGTCTAGGGGCCATATCCATGCCACGTTATTTTTCTTTTTGTGGATGTTTATTATTCATGTATTGTTATTTATTTCTATATGTGTGGCGATACTTGCAAAACATTAACAAGATAATAATAAACAAAGATGGTCTTTTATTGTGGATTGCCCAATCCAAATAAGTAGATCATGTTGATTAGATCAACCAAACGAATAAATAGTGATTAAATCCCTCAAATAGAATATTGTGTTTTTCCTTCTCTTGCCTAAACACCCTTCATGATGAGGGTCTATTAAAATTCGGGCTTGCCAAAGCAAGGAGATTTTAATTCACCATGGTGTGTTGCGCACGACACAAGCTAGTAATGTTTATGTTGAAACAAGAGGTCGGACGCAACTAGGTAAGAATCAATTGGATTGATGAACCTAGAGGCATCACAATTAGGAGTTATCTAAAGGATAAAGAATAAAGAGTTATTCACCTAATTGGACCAAGAGTTGCATGGGATGCAATTGGAGTGGTTCCTACCTAAATAACCAATTCTTGGGTGACTTGCCAAAGCAAGCTCAAGAATAAGCAAAATATGAATCTTGGACCTACTAGAAAATATACATGATATTTTCCGCATTAATGGTGAGGTCTATTAATCCGAGAAAAATAATGGGAGCTATATTAAATGATCTAGCCATTATTGAATATAGTTAAATTTTTCAAAATACTAAAATTGCACATTTCTCGTTTTTGTGGAATTCCAAATGGCAAACAATAACGCATCGACTTCATCCCTACGATCTGTCCTTGAGAAAGACAAACTGTATGGAAAAAATTTCTTTGACCGGTACAGAAACTTAAGGGTTGTCCTTAAGAAAGAAAAGAAATTGTACGTCTTGGACACTCCAATTCCAACCCCACCCCAGGATGAGTCTGTTCTAACAGATGTAAGGGCATGTCAGAAACATATTGATGATTCTAATGACGTGACTTGCCTCATGCTCTGCACTAGGACTGCTGAGCTTCAGAAGCAGCACGAGAACATGGAGGCCTATGATATGATCATACACTTGAAACAAAATTTTCAGGAACAGGCAGCGCATGAGCGATATGAGGTGTCCAAAGCATTGTTCAAGAGTATTCTTGCAGAAGGGAATCCAGCTGGGCCCCATGTACTCCTAATGATCGGGTACATTGAGAACCTCGAGATACAAGGGTTCCCACTTAGCCAAGATTTGGCTACTGATCTTGTCTGCAATCGTTGCCTGACAGTTATAACTAGTTCATCATGAACTATAACATGAACGAGATCAGTAAGACTCTGCCAGACTTGTTGAACATGCTGAAGACAGCTGAATAGAGCATCAACAAAGGCAAGGGCAAAGCCATAATGATGGTGCATAAAAGGAAGGGCAAAGGAGTTGCCTCTACTTCCAAAGGAAAACGCAAGAAAGTTGCAAAATCAAGGAAATCCTAAAGCCTAGTGGGGGCGTGGCTAAAGGTGAATGTCACTACTGTAGCCAGTCGGGTCACTGGAGAAGGAATTTCTCTAAATACTTGGAGGATAAGAAGCTTGGAATAGTGATTCCACCACCACCAGGTATTTATGTTATAGACGTCAATATTTCAATTTCTTCATCATGGGTATTGGATACTGGATGTGGTTCTCACATTTTTCGAAATCTGCAGGATATGAAAAGAAGTATAATATTGGCTAAAGGGGAGATAGATCTGCGCGTCGGGAATAGAGCAAGAGTTGCTGCATTATTTTTAAGCGTTTATGAGCTATCTTTGCCTCCTGGACTTATTTTAGAATTAGACAATTGCTTTAATGTGCCTGCTATGAGCAGAAACATTATTTCCATTTCTTGTTTGGACTAGAAGGGTTTCTATTTCAATAAAGGACAAGTGTTGCTCCCTTTATTTTGATAGTATGCACTATTGTTGTGCGCATTTGTCTAATGAATTGTATATCCTTGATCTAAATAATTCAATCTATAACATAAATACTAAAATGATTAAAACTAATTATTTAAATCCTACATATCTATGGCACTGTCGTTTAGGCCATATAAATAAGAAACGCGTATCTAGACTCCATAAGGATGGACTTCTAGACTCATTAGATTTGGAATCATATGAGACATGTGAATCTTGTTTATTAGGAAAAATGACAAAGTCCCCTTTCAAAAAAAAAGGTGAGAGGACTAGTGAGTTACTGGCACTCTTACATACCGATGTATGTGGGCCGTTCCCCACGCCTACCAGAGGTGGTTACACCTACTTCATTACGTTTACTGATGATTTCGGTAGATATGGATTAGTTTACCTTATGAAGGCCAAATCCGAATCTTTGGAATTTTTCAAAGAATTCAAGAATGAAGTAGAGAAGCAACTTGGTAAAAGTATTAAGGCTCTACGATCGGATCGTGGAGGAGAATACTTAAGCTAAGAGTTTAGGGAGTGTGGGATAGTATCCCATCTCACTCCACCCGGAACGCCACAATGGAATGGCGTGTCCGAGAGGAGGAATCGCACACTATTGGATATGGTGCGGTTTATGATGTCTCAACAGATCTTCCGATATCGTTTTGGCGACATGCTCTAATGACGAAAGCGTTTACCATTAACCGTGTTCCACCCATAACGGTCGTGAAGACACCATATGAGATATGGACTGGGAAGCGTCCCATAGTGTCGTTTATGAAGATTTGGGGCTGCGATGTCTATGTAAAGCGTTTACAAACAGACAAGCTCGGGCCCAAAGTGGATAAGTTTAAATTTGTGGGATATCCTAAGGAAGCGAAAGGATATTATTTCTATAATCCCACCGAGAACAAAGTGTTTGTAGCTCCGACCGGCGTGTTTCTAGAAAGAGAGTTTGTCTCTAAAGAAGCAAGTGGGAGGACTGTAGAACATTAAGAAATTCAAGAAACACAAATCACTGAACCGTTAATGGAACATGATAAGGAACCGCAAATTGTTGTGGAAGAGCCTGTTTAGGTAACACAAAAACTCCGTAGGTCAGGAAGAGTGTGTCATGAGCCAGAGAGGTACGGGCTTCTCGTGACTGAGCCCGATGACGTACCACTCAACCTACGGGGAGGACATGAACGTCCCAGAATCCAAGAAGTGGCTAGAAGCCATGAGATCCGAAATGGATTCCACGTATACCAACAAAGTATGGACTTTGGTGGAACCACCTGAAGGGGCTCGGCCTTTAGGGTGCAAATGGGTCATCAAGAAGAAGACCGACATGGATGGCAAGGTGGTTTCCTATAAGGGGCGATTGGTGGCCAAAGGGTATAGACAGGTTCATGGTATTGACTATGATGAGACCTTTTCACCAGTCGCCATGACTAAATCCATTCCAATCCTACTTGCTATTGCAGCATACTACGACTAGGAGATTTGGCAAATGGATGTCAAAACAGCGTTCCTTTATGGTAACCTCCTCGAAAACGTGTACATGACACAACCGGAGGGTTTTGAGGATCCAAAGAATGCCAATAAAGTCTGTAAGCTGCAAAGATCCATTTATGGATTAAAGAAAGCTTCTAGAAGCTGGAATCGACGTTTTGATGATGCAGTCAAAGAGTTTGGCTTCATCAAGAAGGAAGATGAGCCATGTGTTTACAATAAGGTTAGTGGGAGCTTTGTAGTGTTTCTTGTCTTGTATGTGGATGACATACTAATCATTGGAAAAGATATTCCTACTTTGCAATCTGTTAAAGACTGGCTAGGAAAGTGTTTCGCAATGAAGGACTTAGGAGATGCAGCTTATATACTAGGTATAAATATCTATAGGGATAGATCTAGAAAGCTGCTCGGCCTAAGTCAATTTACATATATAGACAAGGTCTTGAAGAGGTTTAACATGCAAGATTCCAAGAAGGGATTCTTGCCCGTGTCGCATGGAGTCACTCCTTCTAAGAATGAGTGTCCTTCCAATGAGATTGAGAAGGACCTCATGATTAGGATACCCTATGCTTCGGCCTTAGGATTCATCATGTACGCCATGTTGTGTATCAGACCAGACGTATCATACGAATTGAGTATAGTGAGCAGATATCAGTCCAATCCGGGTGAGAGTCATTGGATTGCTGTCAAGAACATCCTGAAGTAATTGAGAAAACTAAGGATGCGTTCTTGATATTTGGAGGTAAGGAAGAGCTAAGTGTAATTGGTTACACTGATGCAAGCTTCCAAACCGAAAAAGATGACTAAAGACCGTAGTATAGATACGTGTTTTGCCTGAATGGAGGAGCTGTGAGCTGGAAGAGTTCCAAGCAAGGGACATTTGCTGATTCTACATCAGAAGCTGAGTACATTGCTACTGCGGAAGCAGCAAAAGAGGCAGTCTGGATAAAGAAGTTTATCACTGAGCTCGGTGTGGTCCCTAGCATCGTGCATCCCATATAGTTGTTCTGTGACAACTCTGGGGCGATCGTACAAGCCAAGGAACCAAGATCACACCAGAAATCAAAGAATGTACTTAGGAGATTCCATCTTATTCGTGATATGATCAATCGAGGAGATGTGAAGATGTGCAAGATTCCAACGGATGACAATCTTTCAGATCCGCTCACAAAACCACTTGCGCAGCTGTAGATACTGCTTTCTGAGCTGACAGATCTTGGCCACGTGGCAACCATCCAGCACACCATATTGTGCTCCACACACACTGGATCACCAGCCGAGCTGATCCATGTGGGGGCTGCGAGACAGAGCCCTCGCATACCACTGCACGGGACTTGTAGGGACTTTGTGGTTTGGAGGCTAGATTAAGCCCTGTCGCGTGCGAGCCAAGCCCGCATGCGACCTTTAGTAACTGTTTTGAGAGATTTATGGCACGAGCTCCATAAACCCGGTCAATCCGGTCAAACCCAGTCAACCTCGTAACGGTTCCGGTATTCGCACACCACGTGCTGTAACGGTCCCTATATACTCGGACGAACGTGCCGTTATGGTTAAGCTAATTAAGCCGCCATCAATGGGCGCATTAACCACACTACAACGGTCACGTTCTCTAGTATATATAGATCGTCAACCTTTCCATACAAAGGAGAACACACTTTCCATACGCGGAAGCTCTGCCAAAACTCTGTCTCTCCCTCAGACATTGCTACTGCCTTACTCTCTCCCTACACACAACCCCTCTCTTCCTGTGCGATCCCTGATCCACTACATACGGTGTACACGGAGGTCTCCCCGCCGGAATCTCTTGGGCACATTTTGGTGAACCCGACGTGAACTTACCAACAAAAGCAACCATGTCTCAGGAGGATGATGTCAGCAACAGATCGCCTTCCACCGAAGCACCATCGGGAGACGAGACCCGCCGTACTCCTACGACTTCCGGCGAGACACCGACGCTAGAGTCCTTGGACGCTACTGTTCAGGGTCAGGCGAAAGCTCTAAAGGCTCAGTCTGCGCAATTAGAACGGATCTTGGCCGTTCTGGGCACCCTTGCGCCAAACCCTTCGTCAGCCACTGCTGTCCCTCAAGGAGGAGGAGCCCCTACCGCTCCAGGATCGGGAGTGTCAACCACACCTACCAACCCCAATCTGCAGACTCCACCGGCGACTACGCAGCTGCCGTCGGTTCAAGGGTCAACGGCTCAGATGTTGCCTCTTGCTGCTCACACTCCTCAGCCCTCGGCTTTGGCGTCTAACCCAACTCTGCAGTACCCTTTGCCTCCCCCAACGGCGATCTGGGGAAATACGGGTAGTCACTATGCTCCCAACCCTCCGGCGGCGTATGTGTCGCCACCGCCTACGGCAACCCCTCCATCAACTACCGAGGGGAGCATTCCAGAATGCATGACCTCTCTGCAGAAGCGCGTGGACACTATCCTGGCTCATCAGTCATTCGCGGATACCATTATCCCGAAGTTAGACAACGATCCACCTATTCCACGAGAGATCTATCTCATGCCTAACCCGGCGGGGTACAAGGCTCCCAAATGGGATAAGTTCGAGGACGTCAATGGAAACGCTCATGAGCATGTCATGCGTTTCATTGATGTCATGGGTCTGTACGGAGCCGATCCCAAGCTGCTGATGCGAGAGTTCCCAAAATCTTTAGGGAACGTGGCGTACAAGTGGTACCTAACATTGGAGGCCGGATCCGTGAAAACTTGGGACGACATGGTCCAGAAGTTCTATACCAAGTTCTTCCAGATGGAAGAAAAGGTGACAATGATTCATCTCTCGCGGATGTACCAGAAGCGCGAGGAGGATGGGATCACTTTCATCAAGAAATTCCGGGCGAAATCCTTGGAGTGCAAAGATCCAATGCTCGAAAGCCGGCTCGTAGAGATATGCCTGCAGTGCATGCGAGATGAATACAAAGGTATGCTCATCAATTTGCAAACACCTACGTTTTCAAAGCTAATCGAATGCACGAAGAACATCGAGCCTATAGTCGAGAGACAGAAAAAGAAGAGCGCTGCAGAGCGACCTGCGAGCGGCACTACTTACAAGATCGGAAGATTTAGCTACAAGAGGGGACGCGAAGCTGAGGTCAATACAGTTTCGCCCCAGAAGCAAGCGAAGGTTGCGAACTTCGATGTACCGCCTCTACCATGCTCGGTAGAGGAGGCAAGCGACCTCTGCAGACAATGGCGTAAGGACGGTGTCCTACCGCCACTCGAGAAGATACCCTCCAAGGAGATGGTAAGAGACCCTAAGTAGTGCGAGTACCACGGCAAGGTCATGCATCCCACGGCCGAGTGCAAGAAGCTTAGATTCGCGTTCGACCAGAAGATGAAGAACGGCGAGCTTATCGTCAGCGATCACCGGAAGGATGTGCGCAACAACCCGCTTCCTGCGCACACGGAGCCGGGCTCGAAAGGCAAAGAGGTCGCTATGATCTCGATCGTCGACTTGGAAGAAGTCGCAGAGGATGGTCTACCCATCGTTGCCGAGGTCCGTGAAGACGAAGACTACAGCATGGACACGGAGGATGAACGTGCCGACCGGATGAAAGGGTCGCATGGCTTCAGCAGGTTCTTCGACGAGATGAATTTCTCGGAGAAATGCCGAACAGATATGACGAAAGCGATCTTGAGAATAGCAGAAGACTACGAGGAGGATCTTGTAGTATCCGACGGGAAAGTCATCAGGGCGTCTCGCTCTACAGAAAAGATTATGACCTTTTCTGCCAGCGACAAAAAGACAGATGCGAGCCACCAGAGACCTCTGTACGTGACCGCCATCATCAATGGCGTCGAGTTCAAACGAGCGTTCGTCGATGGAGGAGCAGCGGTCAACGTCGTTTCGCTCCACACACTGAAGCTAGCAGGGATCCCCGAGCACAAGATCGTCAGACGTCCATCTCCGCTTATGGGATTCGGAAGCGACTCTAGAATGACGATCGGATGGATCCGCCTGGGCGTTCAGATTGGCAAAATCAAGTGCTCAGCAAAGTTCTATGTCATAGACGCGAACACCACGTACCACATGATTATAGGTCGAGCCTGGATTCATCGCTTCGACGCAGTCCCTTCAACGGCTCACCAGGTTATGAAAGCTATCTGGAACGACAGAATAGTCGAGATACCGGCTTCGACGAACCCATTCAACCTGGACGAGGCACATCTCAGCGAGGCGGTGTGGTTCACTGAGATGGCGGACGAGCAAACACCCGGACCATTCAACCCTACTCCTTTGCCTCTCTGGGAGGACATCAAGGACCAGTCGCCTGCGGGAGTAATGGTGACAAGGGAAGATGCCAAGGAAAAGCCGCCTACACGCGAAGAGGCGCCGCGTATCGCATATCATCGAAAGAACGTGTATACTCTGAAGAGGATCGCAAAGCACGACCCCGAGGGCAAGGAGATAGAGAGCTTCTACGCCAATGGGAAGAAATGCTATCGCATATGAAGGTGCGCGGGGATGTCCTCACACGGGCATGGGGATATCCCTGGGCAAATCAATCAAATCGAGCAAATTGCGCTGACGAAAGAGCCAACACAAGGCGCTCCAGACGAGAAACTTAAAGAAGCACCTGAATGCATGGAAGACAGGCCCAGACCACAAAAGCAAGAGCTAAAGGAAGTGTTCCTCAGCCCGAACGGGGAAAAGAAAAAGCCAGTCTTCCTGAGTGCGGACCTCACAAGCGAAGAAGAACAAGGACTGCTACAGCTCCTTACTGAATACAAGGATGTGTTCGTATGGGAGTATGATGAGATGCCAGGTCTGGATACAAGCATCACCATGCACCGTTTAGACATCATCCCAGGGTCTAAACCGGTCAAGCAGAGCACAAGAAGCTTCAGGCCAGAGCTTAACGTGAAAATCAAGCAGGAGATTGTCAAACTCCTAGATGCCAAATTCATAGAGCCGAATCATCATCCCACATGGCTGGCCAACATCGTACCAGTAGTGAAAAAGAACGGACAGCTCCGCATCTGCGTGGACTTCCGAGATCTCAATCGCTTCTGCCCCAAGGACGATTTCCCACTTCCCAACATCGATTTGCTTATCGATTCAACAGCGGGCCACCGCATGTTCAGCTTTATGAATGGTTTCAGTGGGTACAACCAGATCAAGATGGACCCCGAAGATGCGCGGAAAACTGCATTCATCACTCCGGTGGGGGTGTTCAACTACACAGTAATGTCGTTCGTTCTTAAGAACGCGGGCGCGACCTATCAGCGGGCCATGATGGCTCTATTTCACGACATGATGCACAAAGAGGTGGAATTCCATGTGGATGACCTGGTGGTTAAATCCAAGCACGAAGCAGATCACCTCGCAGATCTGCGAAAGGTGTTCAACAGATGCAGGCGCTTTCAACTGAAGATGAATCCCATGAAATGCGCGTTCGGGGTGACATCAGGGAAATTCTTGGGATGCGTGGTTCATCGCCAAGGGATCGAGCCCGACCCCGCGAAAGTATCAGCTATCACTGGCATGACGCCGCCCCATAATCATAGTGCATTAAAGACATTTTTAGGAAAGCTACCCTATTTGCGGAGATTCATCCCAGCAATTGCCGAAATCACATGCTGTTTCAGCACTCTTCTCAAGAAGGACGCCGCGTACAACTGGGCTCCGGAGCACGAAGCCGCATTCGAAAAGCTGAAGGGTTTACTCACGTCCTCAAAAATAATGATCGCGCCCCAACTGGGATCACCGCTTCTTCTATATCTGACATCAACAAGGAGATCTATAGGAGCGCTCTTGGCTCAGGAGTATGAAGGCCAAGAGAGGCCTATCTACTACATCTCTCGTATCGTGCAGCCTGCTGAATCAAGGTACACGGACATCGAACGTCATTGCCTTGCATTATTCTTTGTGATAGAGAAGTTGAAACACTATTTTGCATCACACAAAGTAGTAGTGGTCACCAAGAGCGACCCCATAAGATACTTGCTAACTCACACTACTCCGGGCGGGAGATTGGCGAAATGGTACATGACCATCTCTCAATATGATATCACATGCGTGCGACCGCGAGCGATCAAGTCGCAGGCGGTAGCGGATCTGTTGGCACAGTTCCCCGATAACAACCACGAGCCCGTGATCGAGGAAGAGCTCGAGGGCCCTGAAATCTACGCAATCGACGTGCCCTATTGGACCCTCCACTTCGACGGTTCGTCAACCAGGAAAGGCGGAGGCATTGGGATAGTCTTGACAAAGCCAAACGGGGAGGTCATACAGATGTCCGCAAAGCTCAACTTCGCAGTCACGAACAACGAAGCAGAATACGAGGCTCTCATCGCGGGGCTCCGTGCGGCGAAAGCTTTGGAAGTAAGCAACTTAACAGTCATGGGAGATTCCAAGCTGATTGTCAAGCAAGCCTTGGGCGAGTATGGTTTGAAGGAGATCAACCTCCTGTCTTACCGCACCCTAGTACAAAAGCTGATGCAGCAATTCTGCGATGTGAAGTACGAGCACAAGCCCCGAGCAGACAACAGGCACGCAGACGCCTTAGCAACCTTGGGATCTAAGGTCAGCATAGACAAATGTCCCGCAAGGATTTCCATTGAAGTCCGAACCTCGTCGGCATTGACAGAAGATGCGTGCGACGACGAACACATGGATGACGCAGACTGGCGGAAAGCAATCCTGCAAGCTATTGCGAAAGGCACCAGCAGCGAAAGCTGGGCACTCACAAAAGGATACTGCATCCACGACAACACCCTTTACTACAAGGGTCCTGGCGGAATACTCATGCGATGCGTCTCCGAGCAAGAGGGACAACAGCTGTTAGAAAAGATTCACCAACACGCTTGCGGAGAAAGCGAGGTGTCAATCTACAGAAAGGCTCAGAGATATGGCATTCATTGGCCAGACATGTCAACAGCCGCAGCCCTGATACAAGGAAAGTGCGAGAGTTGCGCACTAATCAAAGATTCTCTACTCATCGCCCTAACCGATGACGACACGGATTGGAGGAAGCCACTATTTGATTTCCTCACCCAGGGCACCGCGCCCGAATCGAGAAAAGAAGCCGAGAAATTGAAACGGAAAGCGTCTCGATATGTGGTACAGGAAAACCTACTTTGGCGAAGAGGTCATGAAGGAAACTTGCTGCGGTGCCTAGACGGCAAAGAAGCACAAGAAGTCATGGACCTTTCCCATCAGGTAGAGCATCAAGGAGGTGCGAAACTATGCAGACAGCTCCTCTCAATCGGGTATTTCTGGCCCACGATGGAGGTCGATTGCCGCACCAAAGTGCGACGCTTCCAGGAGTGCCAATTCAAAGGGAACCTAGTGCACGCTCCCGCCGTGGATCTACATGCATGAGGGACGCCATGGCCATTTCACACATGGGCTCTGGACTTCATTGGTCCCATCCGACCGACGTCGCACGGGAACCATTTCATTCTCACCGCGACGGAGCTATTCACCAAGTGGGTGGAAGCAATACCACTAAAGACGGCAAATGCGCTGGCTGTGGTCAACTTCATCCAGGAAAGCATCATATGCAGGTTCGGAATCCCAAACACCATCCTTTCAGATAACGGTACTCCTTTTGTTAATCGCCAGGTAGCTGCGAAATTAGCGGAGTACAATATCAGGCAGATATGTTCTACCCCTTATTACCCAAAGGGAAATGGACAAGCTGAGGCGACCAACAAAACGCTGTTGAGAATTTTGAGCAAGATGGTCGCAGATGACCACAAGAAGTGGGCCGACTCTCTAAGCATAGCTCTGTGGGCCTACCGAACTTCTCCAAGGACACCCACGGGGGCCTCGCCATTTCTACTATGTTATGGGGCCGAAGCTGTAGTACCTGCGGAGGTCAGAGTCAATTCGGCAAGGCTGGCCTTCCATGCACTCTATGAAAATCAACGCGATCACGACTTAGTCTTGCTGGAGGAAAAGCGAGAACAAGCCAAAAGAACCAACAAGCGGTACCAAGAAAGAATCGCTCGCGCCTACAATAAGACGGTCCAGCGAAGAGACTTCGCGGTCGGAGACTTGGTCTTTGACAGTGGCTACTGCAGCATACGAAGGTTCGCAGCCAATTGGGAAGGACCCTTCGAAGTCACAGAAGTCTTTGACAGTGGCTACTGCAGCATACGAAGGTTGCACGGCACAACCTCAACTCCGAGTTCAGTCAACATGCGCTGGATTAAGAAGTACTATCCCTGACTTCTCTCATTTCATGCGTTTTATTATAACGTCGCTTGATATCTTGTATGGCTACGATTTACACAATCTCCTCCCCCATATGAGAGGATTGTAATCCCATCTCTCCCATATGAGAGCGTTATAATAAAAGAATTCTCCCAAATGAGAAGTTCACATTTCTAGCTGTTCATGTTGCTTTATTCAGTTTGTTATTACTATGGTTTATTCGCCGCAATAGCAATCTGTACAACTGCGATCTTAATCGATCGTCATCTAAGCCTATCTCTCACGATAGCAGCAAATGCGGAATGCGATCTCAATTGATCAACTAAGCCTAGCTGTTACGATAGCAGCCCATGCGAAATACGATCTTAATTGATCATCTAAGCCTATCTCTCACGATAGCAGCAAATGCGAAATGCGATCTTAATTGATCATCTAAGCCTATCTGTTACGATAGCAGCCCATGCGAAATACGATCTTAATTGATCATCTAAGCCTATCTGTTACGATAGCAGCAAATGCGAAACGCGATCTTAATTGATCATCTAAGCCTATCTGTCACGATAGCAACCTATGCAAATGCGATCTTAATTGATCATCTAAGCCTATCTCCTACGATAGCAACCTATGCAAATGCGATTTTAACTGATCATCTAAGCCTATCTCCTACGATAGCAACCTATGCAAATGCGATCTTAACTGATCATCTAAGCCTATCTCCTACGATAGCAGCCTATGCAAATGCGATCTTAACTGATCATCTAAGCCTATCTCTTACGATAGCAGCCTATGCGAATGCGATCTTAATTTATCATCTAAGCCTATCTCTTACGATAGCTGCCTGTGCAAATGCGATCTTAATTGATAATTTAAGCCTATCACTTACGATAGCAGCCTGTGCAAATGCGATCTTAATTGGTCATTTAAGCCTATCTGTTGCGATAGCGGCCTACGCAAAAATGATCTTAGTTGATCTAGTAAAGCCTATCTGCCACGATAGCAACTCGCACAATTTAACGATCTTAATTGATCTACTAAAGACTATCTGCCACGATAGCAACTCGCAATATTGCGAAGATGATCTTAAATGATTCACAAAGGCCAATCATAAGCCCATCTGCCAGGATGGCGCAGCTGCGAAAATATGATCTCAAACGATCTAGCAAAACATCTGCGAATCCATGTAGCAAATCGCAAATGTGAAACCATTACGTAGCATTATGCAAGGCGAAATATGCCGAAACGCATGCGAAGTTGTATTTTGTTGTAAAGAGGCAGCAGATAATACAAAAAGCTATTTATCATTATGAGTCAAAAGACTTACAATTTATCTGCCTAGATAGCAGCTTACAAGCGAAAAAGCTCGAATCTAACTACGCAGCCGACATTGCTTTCAATACATGCGAAAAGTAGCTGACAAGCCAGCAAAGGCACACTACGGGAATCCTGGCTAAAAGGGATGAACCCACCGGTTTCAACACCGGCTACGCAATACGCAGATCTGCGGGTGAACATCTGTCGCAGCTGGGATCTTGCTCCAAAGAGCCACATGAAGCCATACGTTCAAGATCCCAGTATTTGACAAGACCCTTGTCAGATCTGCACCCCATAACATTTGCCCAAGGAACCACCGGTTCCCGCGATCCACAGGCAAGCAGAAGCTCCAAAGGGCAAGGGCTCCTTGTAGACGGGGATGAACGTGACGGTTCGCCACCCTGAGCTCACGAACGTGAAGGCGATGGATTCTTCTCCAGGGATGCTGAAGAAGAATTCCGCCGTTCATCACGAGACGGTAGCACGGTCACTTCGGCGCTGCACCTCGCCGGGAGGCGGCCGGAAACATGACCTGCACACATAATACACGAAGAAATTTCTTCGAACACACATGAGATATTATCTGCATCTTCTTTATGATGGTTATAAAGAGCAATAGGCCTCATAAAGTGGATCTTGGAAACTATTTCTACAGCACAAAGCGCAAACTCAGGATTCACAACTTGAAGTTGCCATGAATCAACGAAAAATAAGCGTTGAAGCCAGCAGTCGTAAGGACTCACGGCAAAACACATTTTTGGGATGAAGAACCCAAATAGAAAAGACAGGGTTTATATAGACCCTGTAGAGACTCTTCAGTTGCCAAAGATGATTCAGCAGAATTCGAAAAGAGGGTAAGTTCAATCACTTACGCCTTGGAAAGCGGTAACAATCAATTACCCTACTAAAGGCTACAACGATTCAGTTGCGTATCCTAATAAATGACGGATGGTTATGATTCGGATGGACTTCCCAACGAAAGCGTGCTTATCTGCCGAGAAATTAGCGCGAAAATCAAGCAGAGTATCAATTGCTGATGTCATAATTGGATATGCACAGAGATATCCTATCAAATCCCGGGAAAGGGCAAAACGGGCAAATTCATTGTTTGTTGTTAAAAAAAAGGCGGAGAAACCCTAGCAACATTACATTAATGTTTCAAACATTACATTAATGTTTCAGCTATTTTCTTGCTATTTTTCAAAATTCGAAAAATCAAAGCAAATTCTTGATCAAGGAGTCTTGGGGCTCGAACTGATGGCTCAGCTTCTCTACTTGTTCCACTTCTTGCTTCAATAGCTCGCACCTGGCATTCATCTCATGATAGAGCTTCAGAGCTTCATCAACCTTTAGCTTTTGCTGCTCCCCCTTCTGCTTCTCAGCTGCGAGATTCTGGTGGCCGAGTTTCAAAGTTACGGCTGCGCGAATCAGCATGACTCTGTTCATAAGAAAGTTGAAACCCAGTCTGCCCTGGACTTTGGTCACGAGATTTTGGCACATGCCACATAGCAATTCAGCGCTCTGGATAGAAATGGTCGCAGGCGTAGCCGCAGACAGCTGCTCCAATATCCAAATGGCCTCGGTAAGGAACAGCCTCCTATCAAAGGGCCCTATCTCCAGAGATCTCACAAACGATTGCGGGTAGGTGAGGCGCATTCGAACCACCCAGTCCACATCGGTTTGCTTCAAACCTGAAGAGACGTCAAAGCCAAGTTGTGATGTCAAACTCGCAAGTAAATAATGCAAAACGCGAACAATAAAGCTCTGCTTACCAGTTCCTTCCAGAATCTCATGAAGAGAAGGAATGCGCGCTGTCGGGGTGGTCGAAGACTGTCCTCGCTCCATAGCTCTCCTATCAGCTGCGAGCTCCAATCTCTCGTAGTCAGGAGGAAGAGTGTAGGCCGCACCAGCTGCGACTGCATTCCCAACCTGCGAGCCCCAAAAGCTCCACGCAGGAATAGGTGCCTCTGGCTCAGTCATCGCCGGAGGCGAAGGGACAGCCGAAGTCGCTTGGCGAAGGACGCTCTCAGATGCGAAAGCATTAGCAGCACTTGCCCTTACTTCCTCAGCACCGGTATGGACATCTTCATCCATCAGCACAGCATCTGCTTCAGCATCATCGGAGAGTTCGATGATGCCCTCGAGAGGCTCACTTGCATGTTCAGCAGCCGCGACAGGCTTCTCGGTATGGGAGCTCGGAATCGGAACATAGGACGCAGAAGGCTGACTTCTCTGCTCCAGCACAGGTTCCTCAGCATGACCTGCGACATTAAATGCGATGATATGAGGTAACTTGCGCTATAAGTTATTTTGCTATCTTTACTAAAGCTAAGAGTAAGCACCTCCACGCGAAGGTGGGATTGAGGTATCTTCATCATACACTAAGGACGTGGAACCATGCCCTATTAGTGTGTCCTCACTAAGCAAGTCTTTAAGAGAAGCGTGACCTGGGATGCGAATAAACCAGTTATGATTCTGCCTCAAGTTGCTAAAGCCTAGTACGTGCGTATCACTCAAATAATTACCTGAGGGTTCTCCGCATTTGCCTACTAACCAACGGCGGATGTCAGCCTTTGACACACCATGCTTTAACGCACCCACAATAACATCTCTATAAGTTACTGCGAGATTGAAGATCTCACCTTTATCGCCGCCTGCGATTTCTTCAAAGTCCGCTTGAACTTGCTCCAAGGCTGCTGCATCCTCTTCTGGAACCTCATCTTCCTCCTCCGCATGAGGAGCCACTTCTTTGGGAAGCTCGTCTTCCTCGTCAACTGGACGCGCTAAGTCGTCAACATGCCGCTCTTCGAGGCTCCGCTGTTTCACACGCTCGAGCTCCTCTTCTTCCCGCCGCCTCCTTCTTTCAGCAGCCTCCGCGGCTGTCTTCCGGGACTCAGCAAGAACGTCCTCGCTTATGGGATCATCTGGAATGTCAGAATGGGCATCTCTCTTTTGTCTCTTGGCTACAAGGCCACCAATGGTCTCCTCATCATCATCTGCGAAGACACGATTGGTTTAAGAAAAGAAGTGCAAAGAAGTTACGATAACGGGAAAGGAAATGCGACGGAGGTACCTCCTGATTCTTCCTCATGCATCACAACTGTTGCTTCTCTTTCTTCATCACTTTCTTGGGGCTCCTGCCTCTCTTCCTCTTCCTCTTGATTGAATGGAACGAAAGTCTCAAACTGCGAGCTCTTTCCGCACTTTGCTGGGGATGCGACCTTTGCCTTTGTCCTTGATAGAAATGGACCTCACTGGAGGAGAAGATGGAGCACTTCTAGGGGAAGAAATCGTAATTCCCTTTTGCCTAGGTCTCTTCACTCTCGGCGCCGCAGTCGCTGGAGGGGACGAGTCGTCTCCAGGAGGAGACGGAGCCGGAGGATTGTCTATCAGCGAGTCAGCAAAAGCATTCATGACTGCGCGAACCTTTGCTTCGACCTCAGCGTCCATCCTCCATGAAAGCCGGAACGACTGCTTTTGTCTTCTGGTGGCAACAATGGTGTTAACCAGCGACTTGGAGCGATCACCAGCTGCGAATCTCCGCACATTACACTACAACAGTACAGAATAAAAGTGTCAGCATAATGAAATCAAGAAGCTTAACGCACGCGAAGAAATCGCTTACCTCAGCAAATGCCTTGCTATATCTGACGACATGCGTGTCGCCCTTCTTAACTGCGGCGACTTGCTCCTTCAGAATGACATCAGGACACAAATGGTTCTCACGATCCAACAGTGAGTAGCAACCATACTCAGACTCGCTCAGACTGCAAGTGGGGCGAAACGGAAAAGAGTTTCTTTTGATCAAGGGGGCTCTACTTGGCTGCGCGGCCGACTCCGTCTCGATTCTCGTTTGCTGGGCAATCCAGTATGCGAGCCAGTTTTGGGAACAACCACCCTCGCGGGTTCCCGCAGGCTGCTCAAAGGGAAGATTGTTCATGAAGACCGTCTTGCACTCCTTTGTTAGCAAGCGCTTATAGCACCCTCTGATAATGGATTGAGGCCAGATTGATGGGGCCACCGCATCAAAACCAAACTGAGGGGAAACTCGAGTGGGGTCAACGTCCACGGTAAGCTTTTCATACCTTGGCGCGAGCTCGCGAATATGCTCTGCGAGGGCAGGAAGGGAACCTCGCAGACACCAGCAAAAGAACTCGCGGTAGCGCTCATGGAAATGCGGTCCCTCTTCAAAGAGAAGCTCTTCTGAGAAGACAATACCTTTAGAGGGGTACAGCTTTGGAAACCATCGCACGTTCTCAATACGCGTGGCATAGGGCCTGGCAGTAAACTCCTTCCGCTTGTCGCATATCAAACTCCAAACGCACTTGGTGTTGCTTGCTCCGAACCATCTCGCGGCTCTTCCTGCGCGCTTCCGTCTCGCCTGGGGGACACCACTTGTCAAGTTTGAGAGCAGTTGGAGCATAAGACGGCCATCGCTCGAAAACCCACATTGTCAAAAAGGAAATATTGACAAAGGTCAGTACATCGAGGCGGCCACGCGACTCCTTCATGGCTAGAACCAGCTGATCAAGCCTATAGTACAGCGTGCCCAAGACCAAGGGTCCGAGTGCGACTCTCTGGCCAAGGGCGAGCCTCACAGCAAGTGGCAACACATGGTAGAAGACTCCGTCATGGGGGTGACCATCAATCAAGTACCTCGACAGCCAAGCACAGAGAAAAGCACAAAGGGTCAAATGATAGCCTTTACCCTCTCGGCCTCTAGGTCCTCACTCAGAAGTTTCTTAGTGATACTGCTGTTCGCATAGTCTCGGAAGAAGTACTGCAACCATTTGTTCCAGGTATTCTTCGCAGATGTATCAACCAGCTGCCAGTTCGGAAGAGGCTTTGTAGTGGTCCACCGAGTGGAGATTTTCTTTACCTCTGCTAGGCATTCCTCCATCTGCGTGTATAAAGCAATCTCCGCAGATGTCCTCAAGGGACTCAAAGGGTCCACTTCGCCCATGGGGGAAAGCTCGTACAGCATTTGAACGTCCTCGAGTGTGGGGGCAGCCTCGAACTCAGCAAAATGGAACGTGTGAGTCGCAGGCGAGTAACGGGACAGAAGGTCTAGAAGCATGGACTGATCCAGCTTCACGGCAGCACCCTTCATAGCACGGATAGCAAAGTATACGCCGGCTTCATCAAGAGTCGCGGCGTAATGATCCAACACGTGGTCAATCCACTCATCCATATAGTCCAATTTCTGGACGAACGCATGGGTAGAAATCGCAGTATATGGGAAGTGCCCGTTCTCGATTCCCAATCGAACCACATCCTCGGAACCAATCAACTCGAGCAAGGCTGAGTTAACTGGGCGAGTTAGCGTCAGCAATCGCTCAACTGGGACAGGATCAGGCATCCTCTTCGCCTTTACCCTCGCATGGTAGAAATCTTTGCCACCTAAAAAGGGGGCTTTTCGCCACAAGGCCTGCGGAAGGTCGGGTATCTCTTCATCTTCCTTGACGGGTCTGGTTACTCTTGTCTTGGCCATTCCTGCGGAAGAGCAAGAAAAAGGGGGGAGAAATACCACACTTCAGTTTGAATTTTGAAATTCAAGATCTATGCAAAGGAAGACGAACAGTTTCTGGTATCAATTTCAGAAACCAGGGAGTTGCAGGATCTCATATTATTGAAGGACTAAAGCAAAGTGGGTTCGAAGATCAAAGCCTCTTCACAAATTTCATGGGTTTACAGATTCAACGCAGTTCAAGGCAAACACTGGTATCTTAAATCAAAATTAAACGAGGCCAACCTTGTTTTCTTGAAGCCTGCTTGGATATGCACAATTGAAGAACACGGATTGCAGTTCTGAACTGGTGATTGATTATCTGGATCTGCTCTCGAAGATCTCCGGGTACCATTCACTTTAAGAGAAATAAGTGATGCTTTGCAATAATGGGGGATACAAGGTATTTATCCAAAACAATGAAGGGTTGCGTCCTTTCGGTAGTCGAATCGCAACCGTCACTGTCGAATCGCGCAATCACAGGACAAGCTGACGTCACGCCTAAAACCCTAAAGGCCAGACGGCACGACTCTAGGGGTTTTAGGTCATAATGATACGCACGGGGGCTGAACTTACCCGTATTTGAATTGGTGCGTGGCGGCGACGCGTATGTTGGTTTCCGCGCATGGAAGTCTATACGGCTATGAGTCTTCACGCGCAGAAAGGGGGCTAATGTAGATACTGCTTTCTGAGCTGACAGATCTTGGCCACGTGGCAACCATCCAGCACACCATATTGTGCTCCACACACACTGGATCACCAGCCGAGTTGATCCATGTGGGGGCTGCGAGACAGAGCCCTCGCATACCACTGCACGGGACTTGTAGGGACTTTATGGTTTGGAGGCTAGAGTAAGCCCTGTCGCGTGCGAGCCAAGCCCGCATGCGACCTTTAGTAACTGTTTTGAGAGATTTATGGCACGAGCTCCATAAACCCGGTCAATCCGGTCAAACCCGGTCAACCTCGTAACGATTTCGGTATTCGCGCACCACGTGCTGTAACGGTCCCTATATACTCGGACGAACGTGCCGTTATGGTTAAGCTAATTATGCCGCCATCAATGGGCGCATTAACCACACTACAACGGTCACGTTCTCTAGTATATATAGATCGTCAACCTTTCCATACAAAGGAGAACACACTTGCCATACGCGGAAGCTCTGCCAAAACTCTGTCTCTCTCTCAGACATTGCTACTGCCTTACTCTCTCCCTACACACAACCCCTCTCTTCCTGTGCGATCCCTGATCCACTACATACGGTGTACACGGAGGTCTCCCCGCCGGAATCTCTTGTGCACAGCAGCGAAAGCATGAAGGGCACGCGACATCTATAGGCATACGAGATGCACCAGATTGGCTCAAGTGCAAGTGGGAGACTGTTGGAATAGGTTCCCTAGAGGCAATCTATATTTAGTATGAACAATGTTTTGGCTAGAATATTCATTTATTATTTATTGTGATATTTAATATAATGAAGTCCTTAGTGCTTCTCGTAGTGCTAATATAATTTCAATCCTTAGACTTGAAGTCACTAGATACTCTAGTTGTGGAATATCTGGCTTTGATGTTATCCAATGTTGCGCCTTAACCGGGCAACTATAAAGATAGCTATTGGGCATGATAGGAAGCAAGCTTGGCGATCAGAGTGATGTAGAGAGGATTTGTCCATCCCAAATAATGGGAGCAAATATCCATGGGCCACTCGTGGGATGGTGCTTATTGAATGTCTGGCCAGACTCAGATAAATCAATATGGAGGTATTGATGTTATCTGCTTGCATAAGCATATTCCCAGGATCGAGGAACTATTCGATATATGAGTGTGACCATTTATGTCTCGTGTCCAATCCGGATATGGAGACAAAGGGACAATGCAATATGAGATATTGGGCACAAGGTTTGTCGGGATCACTGACTTATTTCTATTAGGTGGGTTGCATGGATGTGTTGCTAGACACCGCTTCATGATTGTAATTAGTTACTACCAACTAAGTAGAAAAATATGGGGTCACACGTCAAATAGAGTTGAACTAGATTTGGGATTAATTAATATGATTAATTAATTAGAAGGATCACTTTGCAACACCTTGCAATCTTAGTAGGACTAATATGAAGGAAGGGAGTAATGCGAGTTCATGTAGGATTAGGAAGGGCCTTTATGTAGTTAACAACGAGTTGTTGCACTATATCAAGGATGCTCTAGCTTCCTTCCCACAACTAATGCTCATAACATAAGTGAGTGGGAGAGAAAGGAAAAGAGAGAGCAAGACAAGCTAGAGGCCGAAGCCCCTAGTCGTCCGCCCCTACCCCGTCGGCCACAAAGAGAGGGTCGATCCTCTCTTTGTTCTTCGTTGCTTGAATCCTTCTTCCCTCTTCCTCCGGTCGAAGCTAGAACTAGGAGAAGGAAGATCTAGATATCACCTCAAGAGGTTGATCAATCTTAGAGACCAGGACTTAATTCTTCGTGTGATCTCCCAACCCGAAAAGGTACACATCTTCTATGTCCTTTATCATGTTATGAATGTCTCTTCTTGTGATTCTTGGTGGGATTTGAGTAGTACCAACGTCAAAAGCCAACATCTATCACTATCCCTCGAGTGGCATAGGGTATTTGCTCCCGTTTTGTGGGAGGGAAAAATTATATCTGCATCACTATGATATCTAAGCTTGCTTGCTATTGTGTCCAATAAACGCATGTATGACTACCAAGTCAAGGTGTAGCGTTTGACGCTACCAAAACACAATATTCCACAACTAGAAGATCTAGTGACTTCAAGTATAAGGATGACAATTTCTTTGTCACCTCGAGAAGCACTTGTGACTTTACATAACATGTATGTAGCCTGCTCGGAGATGGGTCAATCCAGTATATCATTACTCTTAATGCATACTCATGTGTTGGATCGTGATATATTCATATCCATCCAACCCCATACTAGTCTATAGCTGATTGTCAAGTTAATCAATATAATCGACTAAGGATATTTAAGAATATAACACTTATATTCGAAGGACTTCATTCATGTTAACATATCTCCATATCGGTAACATAATGAATCGTAAATCCATATATTTGTCACAATAAATTGATTGCCTCTGGGGCACAATTCCAACAGTCTCCCACTTTCACTAGAGTCAATCTCCTGCATCATATGCCTATTGATCTAGCGCGGCCCTCCATGCTTACACTGTGCAGGGGTATGATAGGCAAGACATCTATTGGTACCTTGCTAATACTCACATCTCTTCTATCAAAGATTTGATTCAGATTGAATATTCTGGATAAGTGCATCACATGTAGTAATTCACTCAGTCGTCTATGTTAGAATCATTGACTGATTCTTTCCTGGAACCTTTCCAGCACACAGTCCCTCCCACTAGTGCAAAATGTAGAACTTGACTTATAATCTGAAATCTTCTTTGTTAGATCGAAAGTTCGCATCATTTTAACCCATTACATAGAACTCTTTATATCCTTCATATATCAAGAATTCATCCTTTAGTTCTTCTCTAGTACTTAAGGATAATCTTGATAATTATCCAGTGACGCTCACCCGGATTTGACTGGTATCTATGTGTCATACTATATGACATGTCTTGCCTAGTACATATCATGGTGTATCACGTGATTACATTTATACGGTCCTTTCTCAATCTAATTGGAAGGACAATTAGCCTTGAAATACTAATTCCATTGGACATAGGTAAGAATCCATATTCTTATATGTTGAACCATTTCAACACCTTTGTCAATTTATGTACTATGACTCAATAGCACTACCATCTTGATCTCATCACCACAGATCTTCATTGTTTCTTTGCCTAAGTATATCATTTGAAAATCAATTCCCTAGTCAATCTACGTAAGATTGCCAAGTAGGGACATCATTCCCAATGATAGTATGTCTCCACATACAAGACCAGAAATATAACTATGCTCCCACTAACCTCCTTGTATCATTAATCGAAGATGCCAACTCCAAAATATTAATTTTAATCCATAAATGGACAGTTGTAATTTACACACCTATTAGGCATACTGTGGATCAACATATCCATCTGCCAAATTGTGTGAGCTACAACTGCAAGCGAGATGCGAATGGATTTAAGCATCGCAACTGGGAAAGAGTTTTGTCATAGTCTATACTATGAACTAGCATGAAACCTTTGTCCACCAAACGTCCCTTAAAAGTGATCATATTACCATCCATGTTGGTTTCCTCATAACCCACTTACACCCTTTTCAGGTGGTTCCACCAAAGTCCATACTTTGTTGGTATACATGGATTCCATTTTGTATCCCATGCTCCAAGCCATTTTGAGAGTGTGTCCCACTCGTGGCCTCCTCATAGGTTGTAGGCTCATCTCGATGAGCAATATATCATGGATTATGAGAAATCCTTATTTATCTAGTCCCTTGACATATCCTACCTGACCTGTGAGGTTACTTGTGTTACCTGAGTAGGTTTCTCCACAACACCTTGTGATCCTCCTGATTTTCCATCAAAAGGATCAATGTTCTTTTGTGGTTCTTGAACTCCTTCAAGTTCTACTGTCTTCCCACTGTTTCTTTTAGATACGTTCTCTGTCTAGAAACGATGTTGTTCGAGCAACAAACAACTTTTTCTCGATTTAATTGTAGAAAGAATATCCCTTTCAGGATATCCCGCAAAACATTTATCCGACTTGGGTCCAAGTTTATCTGTAAACACATTTACATACTTCATAACCCCAAATCTTTATGAATGACATACTAGGAGACTTCCTAGTCCATATTTCATATGGTGTTTTTCACAATCAGTTTTTGATGGAACAAGGTTAAGGGCGGAATTTGCTGTAATTAGAACATTGCCCCTAAAAGTAAACAGGAAGTTTTTTTTGTGACATCATGGGCCGAACTGTGTACAACAAATTCCGAACTCTCCTCTTACACACGCCAAACCCATGTGGCGTGCTAGGTGGAGCGAGTTTGGATCATATCCAACACTCCCATAGATGTTCGTCAAACTCTTGCCTCAAGTAATCTCCTCTACGGTCCAATCGTAAATCCCTAATAGTTTTGCCAAGCTGGTTCTCTAATTCATTCTTGAATTCCTTGAACAATTCAAAGGATTCTGATTTGTTTCTTCATAAGATACACAAATCCATATTTCTCTTATCCAATCAGTAAAATATGATGAAGCACTGAAAACCACCTTTAGCATTTGTGCTTACTGGCCTACATACATCAACATGAATGATTCCCAAAGATCATATCTTGCCCTTTAAACAAGTCTTACATATCTCATATGATTCAAAATCAAATGAGTTTCAAAAATCCATCCATATGGGGTTCTAGATATGTATCTCTTATTCATGTGGCCTAAACAATAATGCTAAAGATAAGTGAAGTTCATATCATTATATGGAAACCCTTGGTATTAATGTTATGCATGAAATTATCATGATCAAGGATTTACAATCCATTAGAAAAAAAATTCATTACAATAATGCATATCAGAGTAAATGGAACAACATTTGTCCTTTATTATGATTGAGAGCTTTCTTGTCCAAACAAGAAAATATGATAATGAACCTACTCATAGCAGGGACATAATCACTTTTGTCTAATTAATGAAAAATTTCATAAATGTAGAGATAATTCCCTACAGCTAATTCAGCAACCCCTTGCTTCATTGCCCCATGTGTAGGTTCATTTCTTTCTTATCCAATTTTCTTCATCTCTTGAGATCTTCCACACTTTTATAAATGTGAGATACTCATCTAGTATCATATACTTTTGATGATGAGATAGACTCATTGAATTCTATAACAAAAATACCTAAATTTTCTTCCAGGTACTTTGGCCGATCTCTCTTCTACTACACCACCTTTTAGAGGTCTAAGGCAACTTGGCTTTCAGCAACAAGATTGCATCATACCCATGGGGTTGGCGTAGGGCATTTTTCCCTCACCCATGCTTTTAACTATTAACATATTTTGCCTAAGCCCTAATTAGTGTCTTGTTCGGAGGTTCTCAATCTCATCGAGTAAACTTCCTTTGAACAAAACTACGATTGCATCGATTGCTATTCTTGGTCCACTTCGGGTGAATAACTATTTATTCTTTATCTATCTCATAGATAAATCCCAAAATCTAAGCTTTCAATCCTATTGAAATTGCTTTGTCGCGTTTTACCTCTTGTTCTATTAGTCACACACTTCAAGAAAGTGTCGTCTCGTCATATCTTGATGAATCAAGTCGCCACTTCAAGAGAACGCAACGTGGAACAACACTTCAAAACCTTTTTCATATATAGCTCGCTCCTTTTAAAAGAGCTTCTTTAATGTATGATCATATCATACGCCTCCATGTTCTCATCTTGCTTCCAAAGCTCAGAGTTCATGGCCGCTAACATGAGGCATGTCTCATCCAAAGAACCATTCTTTGATGTTCCTTCTATTAAGTTTTAGTGTGTTTTGGTAGTTCGTGGGAAGAGAACTTTATGGTCAACGATGTACAACAATTATTCTTTTAATTGAGAACAATTCTCAATTTTATACCAATCAAGAAAGTATATTTCAGATAGCTTGTCCATCTTATGGACATAAGTTCGTGTTTTGTTTGTTTAATGCCATGGGTATTCAACACAATAGGATTGTGCGAAGCTTTGTGACATATAACTATATTTAACAAGGATTTAAATTGTCAAACATAGCTCTCACTATTTTTTTCTACGCATTAATAACTCTCAAGATGTTAATGCGGAAAATATCATTATATTTTCTAGTGGGCCAAGACCCATATTTCACTTCCGTCTGAGCTTGCTTTGGCAAGTCACCCAAATATTAGTTATTTAGGTAGGAAAAATTACAATTCCATCCCATGTAACTCTTGGTTCAGTTGGGCAAATCACTCCTTATTTATCTATCACATAGAAAATCGCAATTGGTTGCCACTAGGTTTTTAATTCGTATTAAAATTACCTAGTTACGTCCAAACTCTTACTCCAACAATTGCACACTATGTGTGCCATCGCACCACATAATGATGAATCAAGTTGCCCTGCTTTGGCACGCATGAACTTGATTAATCGGTTTTGTGATGAGTGTTTAAGTAACGAGAAGGCAAAATGTAATATTTTATTTTTGAAGGATTTTCTTGTCAATTTTAATTATTTTGTTGATCCATATCAACTTATCTACTTTTTGAGTTGGGGCAAAACTTTAAATAAAAGATTCAGGTTGTTAATTATCTTATTATCAAATTGCCTGCATCATTCATACACCGAAAAAAACAATAATAAGACAATAAAGTAAACATCCACGAAACAAAAATTAACGTGATGTGGATATGGCCTCCTAGACAAGGATATTCTCAAGCCAATGAGAATATCTATGATTCTAGAAAATGCATCTCCATGTGACTCCATCTCTTGGTCCATCCTCCATATTGTGGAATGCTCCATGCTCCATGTTGTGGCTCCTTTAATTCTTTGGGCTTCTTTTATCAATCTTGGCTATCATCTATTTTATCTAGTACTAGATAACATCTATAATAAATAAAATAAATCGCACAAGTTGAGAAAAATACCGGCTCGCAGGCCGTAAACCCTAATTAGTTTTTACATCAAATTGGTCAGCACGCATGCCGTAAACAAACCACAAAAATTAAAACTCACAACAAACCACATCTAAGGCCATATCCAATCACCTTACTAATTGCATATAAACAGTTAAAACTGAATTTTAACGTGCTTAGTCAATTTTAGTTGATTTTAGGATTACTATGGTCAAAACGCTCCAAGAGGCCCACCAACACTTGGTTGAACCTCAAAAAGGACCGCCCAAGGCCTTGGGCCGGCTAGCCCCTAGCCAACACGGCTAGGCCGTGCGCTAGGGCAGCTCCGGCCCCTTGGCCGAGCCTAGCTTGGGTGGCAAGGAAGGAGGGTTGGTCCCTAGGGGGGGCCAAACCACCTTTAGGAGTTGTTTCCAAAACAACTCCTTGCCTTGTTGCCCAAGTTTGGTTGTTTCCTATTGGAAAAACTCCTTTTTTCCAATTGGATGCCCAAGAACCCTAGAACTAAGATCCTTAAATTTCTCAAACTCACTAATCTTCACATCCAATGTTAAATTAGGTCTTGTTTGTATTGAATCAAATTCAAGTTGCATCTAATATGCTAAATTTGTTGTTCTGACGCAATAATCAACAACTTAAGATGATTAACAACAAAACGTAACACATAAACCACGTTATGCTCTACGACCCTTGGCTCTGATACCACTGTAGGGTTTTGATCATGGATATGCAGCAGAAAAACAATAAATTTATCCGATCAAGACCCTCCAAGGATCACAGGAAGAGAAATCATGACGATGGTAAGAAAATTGTGTTATGTACCTTTGAGGTCTCCTTGATGACTTCTAACGTGAAAAGTATCACGTCTCTACGGTTGATCCACGCCTAGAGGTGAGATCTAGATCTTCCAAACACCTTGTGCTAGCTAGGAAGGATGGAAGAGGATGATGTAATCACGCAACGGAGCACCAAAGAGAGGGGCGGCCTCTCTTCTGGGCCGACTTGTAGGGCAGACGGCAGTTGGGGATCGGCCCTCCTTGTTGTCTCCCTCTCTCCTTCCTTCTCTCATACTCAATGTATATTAAGGGCATAAGTTTTCGAGAAGGAAGCTAGGAGAATCCTTTATATAGTCCAACAACTCCTTGCGGATTAGTCCAACTTGCATATTAGTCCTACTAAGTTAGCAAGTTGTGGCGATTTTATCCTTCTAATTAATTAATTAATTAATTCGCAAGTCTAGTTCACCCCAATATGGCGTGTGACCCAATAGGTTCTATTTAGTTGGTAGTAACTATTTACTAATATGGAGCGGCCTCTAGCAAGACGACCATTCTAGCCAACAAATATAAATAGTCATCATGACAAACCTTGTGCAAGTATTGTCTCATTCCTTTGTCTCAATATCCGAACTGGAGAGGAGAGATACAATTCACACTCGTATATCCAATCCATAGTTCCTCGATCCAGAGAATAGCCTTATTCGTGCAAATAACATCAATATCCCATATTGATTTATTTGAGTCTGGCCAGACATTCTATAAGCATTATCTCTCGATTGGCCTAGAATATTAGCTCCCATTATGTGGGAGGGAAAAATTCTATCTACATAACTACGTTATCTTAGCTTGCTTCCTATTGTGTCCAATAAGCGCCTTTATGACTACCGAGTCACGGTGTAGCGTTTGACGAAACCAAAACACAATATTCCACAACAAGAAAATCTAGTGACTTCAAGTCTAAGGATAAAATTACCGCTGTCACCGCGAGAAGCACTTGTGACTTTACATAACATGTATGTAGCCTTCTCGGAGATGGGTAAATCCAGAATGTCAATACTCATAATGCATACCCATATGTTGGATCGTGATATCTCCATATCCATCCAACCCCATACTATTCTATAGTTGATTGTCTTGTTAAATCAACTACGAATATTTAAGAATATGACACTTATATTCTAAGGACTTCATTCATGTTAACATATCTCCATGTCAATAACATAATGAATCGTAAATCCATATATTTGTCACAATAAATTGATTCCCTCTAGGGCACAATTCCAACAATAAATGTCAATCTATCTTTCTCTTCATCTTGGGTATTGGATACTGGATGTGGATCTCACATTTGTCGAAATGTGTAGGATCTAAATACAAGTAGAAGACTGGTTCAAGGGGAGATAGACTGTGTGGGGAATGGATCAAGAGTTGTTGCATTAGCCGTAGGCGTTTATGAGTTATCATTGCCTTCTCGACTTATCTTAGAATTAGACAATTGTTATTTTGTGCCTGCTATGAGCAGAAATATTAATTCTGTTTCTTGTTTGGGCAAGAATTTTTTTCCATTAAAAAAAAGGAAAATGTTTCTCCATTTATTTTGATGGTTTGCATTATTGTAATGCTTGATTGGATCATGGATTGTATATCCTTGATCTAGATAACTTTGTCTATAATATTAATACCAAGAGGATTAAAACTAATTATTTAAATCCTACTTATTTATGGTATTCTCCTTCAGGCCATATAAATGAGAGGGCATTACTAGACTCCAGAAGGATGGATTCCTAGACTCATTTGATTATGAATCATATTAGACATGTGAATCTTGTTTATTAGAAAAAAATGAAAAAATCCCCTTTCAATAAGAAATGAGAGAGGACTGAAGAAAAATTGACTCGAGTGCATACTGATGTATGTGGGCCATTCTCCACGCCTGCCAGAGGTGGTTATCTTTATTTCATTACACTTACTGATGATTTCAGTAGATATGGATTTGTATACCTTACGAAGGCCAAATCCGAATCCTTTCAAAATTTTAAGGAATTCAAGAGTTAAGTATAGAAGCAACTTGGAAAAACTATTAAGGCTCTAGGATCGGATTGTGGAGGAGAATACATAAGCCAAGAGTTTTACGATTATCTTAGAGAGTGTGGGTTCTTGTCCCAACTCACTCCACCCGGAACGCCAAAGTGGAATGGCGTGTTCGGGAGGAGGAATTGAACTTTGTTGGACATGGTTTGATCTATGATGTGTCAAGCTGATCTTCCATTATCGTTTTGGGTGCACGCTCTATTATGTGCAACTTTCACCCTTAATCGTGTTCCATCTAAGTATGTGATGAAGACTCCATATGAGATGTGGAGTGGGAGGCGTCCGACGTTGTCTTTTATGAGGATTTGGGGATGCAATGTCTATATAAAGCGTTTACAAACAGAAAATCTCGCCCCAAGTCGGATAAGTGTAAGACTGTGGGATATCCTGAGGAAACGAAGGGATATCATTTGTACAATCCAACCGAGAACAAAGTGTTTGTTTCTCGGACCGACGTGTTTCCAGAAAGGGAATTTGTCTCTAAAGAAGGAAGTGGGAGGACAGTAGAACTTTAATAAATTCAAGAACCACAAACCACTGATCCTTATATGGAACATGAACAGAAACCGCGAGACGTTGTGGAGGAACATGTTCAAGTAACACAATAAATTTGTAGGTAGATTAGGGTGCGTCAGGAGCCAGAGAGGTATGGACTTCTCGTTACTGAGTCTGGTACGCGCTACTCATAGATGATGAGCCTACTACCTATGGAGAGGCCATTAAAGGGCCGGACTCTCAGAAGTGGCTTGAAGCCATGAGATCCGAAATGGAATCCATGTATACCAGCAAAGTATGGACTTTGGTGGAACCACCCAAAGGGGATCGGGCCATGGAGAGGCCATGGATGGCAATGTGATTGCCTATAAGGGCCAATTGGTGGCAAAAATATTCAGACAGATTCATGTTATTGACTATTATGAAACCTTTTCCCCAGTCGCAATGACCAAATCCATTAGAATCTTACTTACTTTGAAGCTAATCACGCTTATGAGATTTGGCAGATGGATGTCAAAACAGCGTTTCTGCATGGAAACCTCCTTGAGAGGGTTTTGAGGATCCAGAGCATGCCCATAAAGTGTGTAAGTTGCAGCGATCCATTTATGGGTTGAAAGAAGCTTCAAGGAGTTAGAATAATCATATTTAATATAATGAAGTCCTTAGATTTCAAATGTGTTGTTTATCTTAAACAACCCTTGTCGACTATATTGATTAACATGATGATCAACAATAGACTAGTATGTGGGTAGATTGGCATGGAAATATTAAGTCACGCACATGGGTATGCATTAGGGGTAATGGCATACTGGAATGATCCGCTACATACAAGTTATGTAAAGTCACAAGTGATTCTCGTAGTGACAATGGTATTGTGGTCCTTAGACTTGAAGTCACTAGATACTCTAGTTGTGAAATATCATGCTTTCATATTATCAAACGTTACGCCTTAACCAGGTAACTATAAAGGTAGTTATCGGGCATGATTGGAAGCAAGCTTAGAGATGGTAATGATGTAGAGAGAATTTTTCCATCCCACATAATGGGAGCATATATCCGCGGCCACTCGAGGAGTAGTTCTTATATAAAGTCTGCCCAGACTTAGATAAATCAATATGGGATATTGATGTTACCTGCATGAATAAGACTATTCCCAAGACTGAGAAACTATGGATTGGATATATGAGTGTGACTTTTATGTCTCGTGTACAATCCGGATATGGAGACAAAGGGATGAAACAATACGGTAACATTGGTCACAAGGTTTGTCGGATCACTGACTATTTCTATTAGTTGGGTGACATAGATGTCTTACTAGATACCGCTCTATGTTAGTAATTGTTACTACCAACTAAGTAGACACCTATGGGGTCACACGCCCTATGGATTAAACCGGACTTGGGAATTAATTAGTAGGACTAATTAAATAGAAGGCTCAATACGCAACCACAAGCAAATTTAGTGGGACTAATTTGCAAGGTGGACTGATCCATGTATGGACATGATTAGTATTGGGGCTTATATGCAGTTAATAAACAGTTATTAACTATATAAGGGCACTGCTAGCTTATTTTCTCACAATTTTGGATCATTATTGAGTTTGAGAACAAATCAAGGAGAGAGCAAGAGACCTAGAGCCAAAAACCTAGGTCGCCGCCCCTACCCCGTCGGCCACCAAAGAGGGGCGGCCTCTTTGGTCCTCGTTTTGCGTGATATTCTTCTTCCTCCTTCTTAACGTGAGCTAGCATAATGCGTTTGGAGGATCAGGTGCAATCCTTGGCATGGACAAGCATAGAGACGTGGACATAATTCTATGTAGAGTGATCAATTCAGACAAGCAAGGTACGCATGATCTTTATCGCTTACCATCGTTATGATGTCTTGTCCTGTGATCCTTGGAGGGTCTTGAACGGAGTTAATTTTGTTATTCTTCTGCGCAATCTGTATCAAAACCCAAAATCTTGGTTCTCTTATTATAAATTTTATATTCTTTTCTAGTCAGGGAATAACCAAGAAAGATACCTTCATCACTTCTTGCATCAAACTTACGAAGATTGTCCTTACGATTATTGTGAACAAAACAAGTGCAGCCAAAAGTTTTGAGATAAGCGATATTTGGCTTTCTTCCTTCGAAAAGCTCATAAGGGGTCTTCTTCAAGATAGGCCTAACCAGGCACCTGTTAAGAATATTATTGAAAGTGTTTAGAGCTTCTGCCCAAAAAGATTTTGGCAACTTGTTTTCCACAAGCATTGTCCTAGACATGTCTTCAAGATTCCTATTCTTTTTTCAACAAAACCATTCTGTTGAAGAGTACTTGGAGCAGAAAATTTGTGAGAGATGCCATACTTAGCACAAAATAAGTCAAACTCAAGTTGATCAAATTATCTGCCATGATCATTTATGATTGAAGCAATAGGCAGGTTTTCAATGTTTGAAGCTCTTTACAAAGCTTTGCAAATTCTGATAGAGCTTCCGATTTTTCTTTAAGAAACATTACCCAAGTAAATGTAGAGAAATCGTCTACAATAACTAGCATGTATTTCTTACCCTTTGGAGTTGGAGTTCTCATAAGACCATAGAGATCCATATGAAGTAATTCAATGGGTCTAGTAGTACTTACAAAGTTCTTGGTCTTGAATGAACTTCTTGTCTGTTTATCTTGAGCACAGGCTTTGCATACCTCTTTATCCTTGAACTTGATAGAAGGCAGACATCTTACCAGGTCTTTAGATACTAATTTTTTCAAAGTGTGCAAGCTAATGTGTCCAAGATTTTTGTGCCAAATCTTGGAATCCTCTTTAAAGGCCTTGAGGCACTTCAGACTTTCTCCTGCTTTTTTGTTAGTACTTAGAAAATAAACATTACTGGGAGCCGTGAGAATGCAATTTCCTGATTCCTCATCTTGCACTACACATTTCTCCTTGTCAAAGATGACCATAATACTTTTTTCACATAACAGTGATACACTAAGTAGATTAAACTTAAGACCATCTACTAGATGTACATCTGAGATAGAATTTTCAGAACTATTACCAACATTTCCAATACCAAGGATATTTCATTTGTCTTTGTCACCAAGTGTGATTGTTCCTCCTGCATGTTCCTTCAATACAGATAATAACGAACTCATCCCACTCATGTGTCTGGATCAACCACTATCCATGATCCATTTATGTTCTTTGCTCTTGTTGACAACCTACAAACACCATTCACGGCCTTAACCAGCTGTCAGATCAAGTGTGGAATTTAGATTCATATTCAGGGTCAACCATGTTGAATGGTCTAACACCTTTAGGAACCCAAATCTGCTTAACTTGTCCCTTGAGTTGAATTGGAAAAATGTTCCTCATTATGTGAGGGTGTCTTCTTCTAAAGGGACAAGCAATTTTAACATGACCAATTTTGTTGCAGTAATGGAACTTAGGAGAAGTCCTGCTACCAGCCTTCACAAATCTGGTGTTGCTTTTTTTAGGAAAATTGGGATTGTAACCAGTAGCAGTTTTGTAAGCAGACTTTAAACTACCTCCAAGATCAAGTTTAAATTATGTTCTGAGCCACCAATCTTAGTAATAACTTTTTTATAGTCTTGAAGTTTCTCATGTAGAGTAGTCATTTGTTCTTCCAATTCATCACAATGGTGACTTAGATCAACAATATTGTCACACAACAGAGAGTTCTCAGTGATTACTTCCTTGACTTGAGTTTTCAAGGCCTTGAAACTAGTTTCCAAGGTTTTGAAATTTAAATCAATTTTTGCCTGAGAAATTCCAAGATTCTGATTTCGACAAACAAGATGCAAATTTTCTTTTGCTTGCTCATGAACCTTTACTTTCAAAGTCCTGATTTCATTCAGATAGTCCTCTTAATTTAAAAGCATTTTTCTAAGATAATCAGAGAGAACATATATTGGTTTTGAAATTAAACCTCAATGTTCTTTTCAGAACTTTCATCATGCTTGGCCATAAGGCAGAGGTTTTATTGTTTTTCCTCAGATTCGGAATCACTTGAAGTGTCATAATCACTCCAAGAGGCTACCATAGCTTTCTTTCTTCTTTCATGGTCTTTCTTCTGAAAGTGTTTGCTTTTCTTGTGTGGACAGTCCCTAATTAAGTGTCCTGCATCACCAAAATCAAAGTAATTCATTACTTTAGGCTTATTACTATGGAATAAATTTCACCTTTGTAGTCTATGCTGAGGACTTGTATTTATCCCTGCTGAAGTCTTTGTTTCCAAAGTTCTTTTTTCATCTTTGGAATTACGCTGAAGGCTTTTGAAATGAGAGCAAAGGGATCTTCATCATCTTCTTCTTCCTTTTCAAGGCTTTGATATGGTTCACTCTCCTTAGGCTTGAGTACCTCTTGACACTTTGTGTAAGTTCTCCATCAACTTCATTCATGGAGATCTCATGTGTAAGCAGCTTTCCCTGCAAGTCATCAAGTTGAAGAGATGATAGTGAAAGTTTGTAATGTAGACTAAATACAGGACCAAAATACTCCAGAAGGGGGGGTTGAATAGAGTATGGAAACTTTTTGCAAAACTTAAAGTTTAACAGGAAAGCTTTGTGTGAAACTCAAATCTCAAGGCCTTGAGATTTTGTAAACTGTCTGAAACTCACTAAGGCAAACTTGTAAGCTTCAAGGCCTTGAGCTCTGAACTATTCTAAACATCTTTAGAACCCTAGTTTGATTTGAGTTGTTTGCAGCAGATAATAATCAAACATAAAAGTAAAGAACACAAAGCAATTTACAGAGTTCAGTCCCAATGGACCTAATCTCTGCCTGAGGGATCAAATCCCACCAGGATTGGGCAAACACTTCTTATTACTCACACAGAAACAGCCCTAGATCTTCAAGCCTAAGTGATTTCCCTTACACCTATACAGCTTGTGGTTCCAAACCTATCTAGTTCCAGCTACTAACTGTTGAGCTAACAAGAACCTCTTGTTGTTCACTTGAACAACCAACCACTAGGTTAAGTGAGGTTTACGATAATATAAAGATACACATATGAAAGTACAGATGAAGAACACAGTATGAAGATAAGATGTTGAAGCCTGGAAGTGTTCTTCTGGAAAACTGGATTGATTTGATCTTCAGAAGTCTGGAATAAAGCTTGAATGATTGTGTGTTTGAATGAATGATCTCCCACGAACTTGTCACACCTCTCAGAGTATTCTGCAAGCCTCTCTCTTTCAAAATTCAAACCAGTCTCTTTTATCCACAGCTGCAACTGATTGAGAGATTTTAGGATCTTAGCTCCTACAAATCCTCCTTCTATTTTCAATTTAAATTAAAACAGCTTCAAGTGGATATCCGTTGGAGTTTGTTGAGATTTCTCCTGCACGTTTAACAACCCTACAACAGCATGGAAATACTGCAACAACAAAATCCAAACATCTAACAGTACTAAGACTATTTGGTTATACAGTTTTTGATAAAACTGTTTAATAAACTTAGAACAATAATCTGCATATCCTCTATAATAAATACATCATGAAAAACAAGTTTAAGACACTTAGAAGTGAGTAAATAATCACAATACTAAGAGTCATAACCTGCAAGAAAGAATCAATTAAGTTCTGTAAAAACTGTCAGCAGCTCAAGGCATATCTCAAGGCCTTGGAGCTCTGAACCTGCTTCACAGAATTTCACAGTTAAACCCAGATAACTTTGATTCTTCCTGTTCTGACCATCTGCAATTGTGTTAGATATATAAATAGTATAAACCACAAGTATATACCATAAACCACTGATTTACATAATCAGATATCCAATTCTGCAACACAAAAATGTTAGAACACATAGCAGGATAAGATAACTCAAGGCTTTGAAGTTCAGTCAATCTCAAGGCCTTGAGATAACTGAAATGTCTTTGCTGATAATGTCTTAGCCTTTTGTCTTTCATCACTCAAAACAATTACCAGTCAAAGCACATTCTGGAATCTTGACTCAACAATCTCCCCCTTGATGAAAGACAAAACCTACTGTCTTGCATAGATCTTCCTGCCACTCATATTCAAAAATCAAATAACCACAATCTGCAGATACAAAATATTTACTAAACCCAAACAGATAACTAGTGAGAATAAATATCACAAATTGACACAGAAATAACCAAAATAACTAAAGTCCAACTCTTATTACTGTAAACTAAAACAAAAATACATTGTCCCCCTTTTTGACTTTCATCAAATAAGGTTGAAGAAATGTAGGATCATTACTCAGAATTTGAAAGTAAACTTAAAAAAAAAAACTAGCTAAAAATTCAAGGCCTTGAGACAGAAAAGATAGAAAAGAATGAGATAGAAGGTCAAGGCTTTGGCAGTCTCTGATCTTCACTTCTTCTTTGATGTCTGGCCTTTCTCTGAGCCTTCTCCAATTTCTTCCTCACTTGCAGCTTCTTCTGCAGACTGATTAACTTCTTGTTCAGCTTCTACTTCAGCAACCACTTCTTGGATTATCTCATCCACTTTCTTCTTAGCCTGTACTGAATCTCCCTCTGTAGCTGCATCAACACTTGTATCTTCATCAGCATCTTCTTCATGAGTTTGTTCAAACAAGTCTTTTGAAGCTAGCACCACTGGAATTTGCTTCTTCTTCTTCTTCATAAAATCTCCTAGCTTCTCTTCTGAATCCACACTGGTGTCATGACTAGTAGCAGAAGGTATCTTCTCCAGATTCAATCCCTTGATGACAACATCCAACTTCCTATTCATAGTATTCATCAAGCCCTTGAACTGGTTAAATTCAGTTGACAAGTCAAACAACCTTTGTTTGAGATCTTCAATCTCAACCTGCTGATCATCTAACTTCTTAACCAGCAGAGAGTAATCCTCATTGGCTTGCCCTTTTCCAGATGCAGACCCCTTAGGCTTCACAAACTCCTTCACAGCAAGTTCCTCCTTTGACAAATCACAATAAAATTTCCAATGCCCTTTCCCAATCTGAACTACCCCAATCCTCTGAAGTGCAGTCTCATCTATCAACCCAAAACCTCCAGTAATATTTTCTTCTCCTTTCACAGGCACATCAAAATACTCAAAGAAAAGAGGTAACAGGTTGGCATATGGAAGAGGATGGTTTCTAGTCCTGGTTGCACAATAAATCATATGCTCGATAACAACTGTAGGCAGATCTATCTCAAACCCTTGAGATATCAGATACATCAAAATCAGAACTTTATCAGTTACCAACTCTCTTGAGTTCTCCCTGGGAACTACACTCCATCAAGATAGTAAACAAAATCTTGGCTTCACAGTTGAGCACAGAGTGTGTCAACTGCTTTGGACCAGAGGGAACACCTTCAACAAAGAACATCTCCTTTGCCTTATCCAAACACTCCTTCCTATCAGGATAATCTCCAACATTGTATTTTCTAGTAATGCACAAGACTTTGGCAAAAGTCCTATGATCTAACCTCAAATCCACACCAGCCACTTTAGAAGTTAAAACCATTTTATCATCACCTTCAGACACCAAGTTCAGATAAAATAACCTAGGATAAGCCTCTGAACTAGGATTTAGAACTTTCCAAACAGCAGTTTCCCTCAATTTTCTCATGCATTCTATGTCCAGTTTATCCAACAACTCATCAGAAATCATGCTACAGAAAGCCACTTTAGATGATGCATACCCTTGCATCAAAACTTAACCTCAAAACTAATAAACCACCCAGTTGGAAGTACATTCTTACATTGATATCCTTTCTTAGTTGCAGCAGAAAGTTGCTTAACCCTAGTCTTCTTCTCAGAGGGTTTGGTCTTTTCTTGTACTCCTTCAGTTGGTTTCTTCTGGCTCTCCTGAGTTGACTTCCCTTTTTCCTCTTCAGTAGCCTTTTTCTTTTCTCCCCCTTTCTTCTTCTCTGACCTAGGTTGATCACCACCCTGAGTCTCCTGTTGTGGATCAACACTTGAGCCTTCATCTCCCTTCTCTGTCCTTGACTTCTTTGCAGGAGGGGTATCCCCATGCAAGCTTAGAGTGTTTTCTGAATCTGAATCAAAAATCACTATCTTCTCCTTCTTGTTTGCTCTCTTCTTGGATCTGCCATAGGGCTTCCCCTGTTGCTGAATTCTGGCTGATTTGCGCTCCATTTTAAGGTTTAGGGTTTTGAGAAGAGAATGTGATTGAGAGGAATTGAGAGAGAGAGAGAGAGAGTAGTCGCAGAAAATTGGAAGAGAATGAGAAGAAAAAGCCCTGACTTTTAGCTTAATTAGGTTGAAAAGGATGAGTCATAAAAGGACTCTGCAATATCTACATGCAAAAATAGAATCTTGAAAAATCTTTTTGGGGTATTTTAGAAAATTCTCTGAGTAATTCAAATATCATACAGTTATCTAAAAAAATAAGATATAATATTTGATGATCCAATTTTAAAAAAAAATACAGATATTATCAAGACCTGGAGAACAATCTCAAGTCCCTGAGATTTTCTGCAGTTTGAGAAACTTCAAAGCTTTGAGCTATACTTTCAAGGCTTCAGAAAGTATAATCTCAAGGCTTTGAGATTCCAGCACATATACACATATAGGTACTAATACTCCCCCTAAACCAATGCATCCTTGTTTAACATCCCCAATTTAAGCCTTAGAGATAAAAACCTATCATCTAGCAAAGGTTTAGTGAAAATATCAGCAATCTGCATTGAAGTAGAGATAAAATTTAAAACAACATCACCTTGTTCTACATGATCTCTAAGGAAATAATGTCTCACATCTATGTGTTTTGTACTTGAGTGCTGAACTGGATTCTTAGAAATTGAAATAGCACTTGTATTGTCACAATGAATTGGCACATTTCTGAAGATGTAGCCAAGATCTCTAAGTTACTGAGCAATCCATAGCACTTGTGAACAGCAAGCACCAGATGCAACGTATTCAGCTTCTGCAGTTAATAATGCTACAGAATTTTGCTTCTTGGAATGCCAACTGATTAATGAAGATCCAAGAAATTTACAGCATCCAGAAGAACTTTTCCTGTCTACTTTATAACCTGCAAAATCTGCATCTGAATAGCCACTCAACATAAAATTAGATCTTCTTGGATACCAAAGCCCTAAGTCTCTGGTTCCATTCAAATATCTAAAAATTCTTTTAACTGCAGTTAGATGACTTTCATTAGGATCTGCTTGAAATCTAGCACACATACAGACACTAAACATAATCTCAGGTCTGCTAGCAGTTAAATATAATAGTGATCCAATCATACCTCTGTATTCCTTCTGATTCACACTCTTACCAGTTGAATCTTTGTCTAAAGAGAGTGATGAAATCATAGGGGTCTTAAGCACCTTGGACTGTGACATATTGTACTTATTTAGTAAGTCATTTGTATATTTTCCTTGATGCACAAAAATTCCTTTCTTCATTTGTAATATATGAAGTCCAAGAAATAAATTCAGTTCACCCATTAGGCTCATCTCAAACTCCCTACACATCAGACTAGAAAACTCCTTTGAAAGAGCATCATTAGTAGCACCAAATAATATATCATCTACATAAATCTGAACTACTAACGATTCACTTTGTTGGTGTTTAATGAAAAGAGTTTTGTCAACTAATCCTCTTCTGAAATTGTTTTCAAGTAGAAATTTTGAAAGTCTGTCATACCAAGCCCTTGGAGCTTGTTTTAAACCATAAAGAGCTTTATCCATTTTATAAACATGATCAGGAAGATTTTCATCTTCAAAACCAGGAGGTTGTGCTACAAAAACATCGACTTGTAAATATCCATTTAGAAAAGCACATTTAACATCCATTTGATAAAGCTTTATGTGATTGTGAGATGCAAATGCAAGAAGTATTCTAACAGCTTCTAACCAGGCAACAGGAGAAAAAGTATCCTCATAATCTATACCTTCTTCCTGATTATATCCTTGAGCTACCATTCTGGCTTTATTTCTTACCACTTTGCCATTTTCATCAAGCTTGTTTCTGAATACCCATCTAGTTCCAATAACTGACTTCTCTTTAGGTCTGGGAACCAGATTCCAAACCTTGTTCCTTTCAAACTCATTCAGCTCACTCTGCATTGCAATAATTCATTATGCATCTTCCAGATCTTCCTTGGTATTCTTAGGCTCAATCAAAGATACAAATGCACTGAAAGCACGCAAGTTCTTTAACTGTCCTCTTGTCTGTGTTCCAGTTGATGGATCTATTATAATGTTGTCAGCTGGATGGTATGCAAGGTACTTAAACTTCTTTCTTGGTACCCAGGAGTATTCTCCTTCAAGGCTTTGAGTCCTTGAAACAGTAGAGGAAGCATCATAGAAAGTTTTAGCTTCTGTCTCAAGGCTTTGAGATTTTGGTTCAGCAGGAGGTTCAAGGCCTTGAGATTCTGCTGGTTGATTCTGTACAACAGTTTTGCCTCCGTCTTCTTTCACAGCATCATCATCTGATTCATGCTTGTTCAAGTCTAGATCTGCAAAACTTTCACTCAGAGAATCCTTAGTACTTTCATCAAAAATTACATGAATGCTCTCTTCCACAATCTTGGTTTTTCTATTATAAACTCTATAAGCTTTGTTAGTTTGAGAATATCCAAGAAATACACCTTCATCACTTCTAGCATCAAACTTACCAAGATTGTCTCTACCATTATTATGCACAAAACAGATACAACCAAATGGCTTAAAATAATAAACAGTAGGCTTTCTCCCTTTAAACAGTTCATAGGAAGTCTTTTTCAAAATAGATCTGATCAAGCATCTATTTAGCACATAATTGGCAGTATTAGCAGCTTCTGCCCATAAAAACTTTGGCAAATTGCTTTCAAGCAGCATGGTTCTGGACATATCCTCAAGTTTCCTATTTTTCCTTTCAACTACTCCATTTTGCTGTGGAGTTCTAGGTGCAGAGAAGTTGTGTGAAATGCCATTCTTTGCACAAAACAAATCAAAGTCAAGTTGATCAAACTCTCTACCATGATCACTTCTAATGGATGCAACAGGTAAGTTTTTCAAAGTTTGAAGCTCTTTGCACAATCTAGAAAACTCAGATAAAGCTTCAGCTTTGTCTCTAATAAACATCACCCAAGTAAATCTAGAATAATCATCAATTATAACAAGCATATACCTCTTACCTTTTGGGGTCTGAACTCTCATAGGACCACACAAGTCCATATGCAGCAATTCTAAAGGTCTAGAAGTACTTAAAAAGTTCTTTGGTTTGAAAGAGCTTCTGGTCTGTTTACCTTGTACACATGCCTTGCAAACCTCATCATCTGAAAATTTCTGTGATGGTAAACCTCTTACCAAGTCCTTTGAGATGAGTTTATTTAAAGTATATATACTAATATGCCCAAGCTTTCTGTGCCAAAGCTTTTAATCTTCCTTCAAGGCCTTGAGGCATTTTAGCTTGTCACCTGCAACACTGTTAGTATTCATAGCATATAGATTATATGATCTAGGAGCAGTGAGTATGCAATCACCAGATTTCTCATCTTGCACCACACATTTCTCCTTGTCAAATACAGCTTTATAAACTTTATCACATAACTGAGAGTTACTAAGAAAATTATGCTTAAGTCCATCTACCAGATAAACATCAGATATAGAATTTGTAGAACCATTACCAATACTACCAATAACAATGATATTGCACTTTGCTTTGTCACCAAGTGTGATTGTTCCTCCAGATTTTTCTGTAAGTTCAGTAAAGAGAGACCTCTTTCAACTCATATTTCTGGAACATCCACTGTTTAATATCCATTTATGATCTTTCAAGGCCTTGGTGACATCCTGCAAAAACAAATCATTGCCTCAACAGGCTGTTAGAACAAGTGCAGAACTTTGAGTCATACTCAGAATCAGCCATATTTGGTGGCCTGATTCCTTTTCGAACCCAAATCTGCCTAACCTGTCCCTTAAGCTGATAAGGATAAGTATTCCTCATAATGTAAGGTTCTGATCTTCTGAAGGGACAAGTTAATCTGACATGACCAATTTTTCCACAGTAATGACATTTTGGAGAATGTCTGCTACCAGATTTGACAAAAGTAGTTTGGCCTTTCTTTGGAAAATTTGGATTATAGCCAATCCCACTTTTATGCATTGATTTCAGACTTCCTCCAAGAATGAGATTTAGATTATGTTCTGAGCCTGTAAACTTAGCTAGGACCTTCTTAGACTCTTGAAGTTTCTCAGTCAAAGTACAGATCTTTTGTTCTAAATTCTCAGAATGAGCCTTTAGATCAGCATATCTTTCAGTTAAAAGAGTGTTTTGATCAACAACCTCTTTTATATGTGCCTTCAAGACTTTGAACCTGCTGTCCAAGGCCTTGAAGTCTTTTTCCAGCTTTGTCTTAGAAACTTCAACAGTTTTGTTTGAAAATACTAGGTCCAACCTGCTCATGAACCTTAATCTTTAAAGCAGAAATATCATTTCTATAACTCTCCTCATTCAAAAACATACTTTTGAGAATTTCAGGAAGTACATCAGAAGGACTAGCAAGTAAATTTGTTACCATGTCTTCAATGTGTCTGTCTGATGAACTTCTCATTATGCTTTGCCATGAAGCATAAGTTTACTTTCTCTTCTTCTGTTTCTGAGTCACTTGATGAATCATAATCACTCCAAAAGCCATCATGGCTTTCTTCCTTCTGTTGTCACCATCCTTTTTCTGAAAGTTCATGTTCTTCTTCTTTTGTGGGCAGTCCCTTACTAAATGATCTGCATCACCACACTCAAAACAATTCATTACTTTAGTTTTATGTGACTGTGATGAAGATTTACCTTTGTAATCCTTGCTGCCTGAGGGTCTTGATCTCTCTCTGTTGTAATCCCTATTACCAGAGTTTCTTTTCTTTTTTAGAATCCTGGCCAAGGCCTTGGAGATCAATGCTAAAGCCTATTCAACATCAGGTTCCTCCTCAGTCTCAAGGCTTTGAGATTTTTCACTGTCTTTTGACTTAAGAGCTAGGTTCTTGATATTTTCACTCAGATCACCTTCCACATCCTTCATAGACATTTCATGAGTGAGCAGCTTTCCTTGTAGATCATCTAGCTGAAGAAGACTCAAGTCCTGAGCTTCCTCAATGGTTGTTGTCTTTTGCTCCCACTTTTCTTTTGGAAAACTTCTCATAATCTTTCTGACCTTCTCTTCATTTGAGAACTTCTTTCCCAATGACTCCAGGTTGTTCACTACATCAGTGAATCTTTTGAACATTTCCTTGATGGTCTCATCTGAATTCATCTTGAACAACTCATATTGCCTCAGAAGTATGTTGATTTTTGTCTGCTTGACCTGGCTGGTTCCTTCATATGTCACCACCTGTTTATCCCACACTTCTTTGGCACTCTTGCAGTTTGATACTCTGTTGAACTCATCTGCATTTAAAGCACAATATAGCAAATTCATAGCTTTATAATTTTTGGATACCTTTTCCAGTTCAGTAACTGAGAGGTTTTCCTCATACTTGACAGTTCTGACTCCATCAATTTTAGTGTAGTACTCATGAGGACCATTCTGAACTATTGACCATAGTTCCATGTCTTGATCTATGATGAACATCTTCATCAATGCCTTCCAATGCATGAAGTTGTCACCACAGAACAATGGAGGTCTGTTGGCTGCCCTTCCTTGTGAGAATCCACCATCTCCTACATTACTCATAGTCACCAGATTGTTAGATTTAAAAACAGTGACACAAGCTCTGATACCAATTGAAAGTGTGTAATTTAGACTAAATACAGGACCTAAATACTCTAGAAGGGGGGTTGAATAGAGTATGGAAACTTTTTGCAAAACTTAAAGTTTAACAGGAAAGCTTTGTGTGAAACTCAAATCTCAAGGCCTTGAGATTTTGTAAACTGTCTGAAACTCACTAAGGCAAACTTGTAAGCTTCAAGGCCTTGAGCTGTGAACTATTCTAAACAGCTTTAGAACCCTAGTTTGATTTGAGTTGTGTGAACCAGATAATAATCAAACATAAAAGTAAAGAACACAAAGCAATTTACAGAGTTCAGTCCCAATGGACCTAATCTCTGCGTGAGGGATCTAATGCCACCAGGATTGGGCAAACACTTCTTATTACTCACACATAAACAGCCTTAGATCTTCAAGCCTAAGTGATTTCCCTTACACCTATACAGCTTGTGGTTCCAAACATATCTAGTTCCAGCTACTAACTGTTGAGCTAACAAGAACCTCTTGTTGTTCACTTGAACAACCAACCACTAGGTTAAGTGAGGTTTATGATAATATAAAGATACACATATGCAAGTACAGATGAAGAACAGAGTATGAACATAAGCTGTTGAAGCCTGGAAGTGTTCTTCTGGAAAACTGAATTGATTTGATCTTCAGAAGTCTGGAATGAAGCTTGAATGATTGTGTGTTTGAATGAATGATCTCCCACGAACTTGTCACACCTCTCAGAGTATTCTGCAAGCCTCTCTCTTTCAAAATTCAAACCAGTCTCTTTTATCCACAGCTGCAACTGATTGAGAGATTTTAGGATCTCAGCTCCTACAAATCCTCCTTCTGTTTTCAATTTAAATTAAAACAGCTTCAAGTGGATATCCGTTGGAGTTTGTTGAGATTTCTCATGCACGTTTAACAACCCTCCAAAAGCATGGAAACACTGCAATAAAAAAATCCAAACATCTAACAGTACTAAGACTGTTTGGTTATACAGTTTCTGATATAACTGTAATAAACTTAGAACAATAATCTGCATATCCTCTATAATAAATACATCATGAAAAACAAGTTTAAGACACTTAGAAGTGAGTAAATAATCACAATACTAAGAGTCATAACCTGCAAGAAAGAATCAATTAAGTTCTGTTATAATTTTTTTAGCAGCTCAAGGCATATCTCAAGGCCTTGGAGCACTAAACCTGTTTCACAGAATTTCAAAGTTAAACCCCGATAACTTTGATTCTTCCTTTTCTGACCATCTGCAATTGTGTTAGATATATAAATAGAATAAACCACAAGTATATACCATAAACCACTTATTTACATAATCAGATATCCAATTCTGCAACACAAAAATGTTAGATCACATAGCAGGATAAGATAACTCAAGGCTTTGAAGTTCAGTCAATCTCAAGGCCTTGAGATAACTGAAATGCCTTTGCTGCTAATGTCTTAGCCTTTTGTCTTTCATCACTCAAAACAATTACCAGTCAAAGCACATTCAGGAATCTTGACTCAACAGATAGATCTTGAGCTTCTTCAATGAAAGTAGTCTTTGATTTCCATTTCCTTTAGGAAGATTTCTCAATATCTTTCTGACTATTTCTTCATTGGAGAAGGATCTAAGGAATCCACATTGTTGAACATCTCTTTGATGGATTCATCTCCACTCATTTTATTAAAGTTCATACTGTCTAAGGAATATGTTAATCTTTGTCTACTTGACTTGGTTGGTTCCCTCAAAGGTCATCACCAGTTTGTCCAATATTTCCTTAGCAGTTTTGCATCCTTAAATCATGTTGAATTCATCTGCACTCAAAGCAAAATATAAGAGATTCATGTTGAAATCATGTTGAATTCATCTGCACTCAAAGCACAATATAAGAGATTCAGAGCTCTGTAATTCTTAGATAATTTTTCACACACAGAAGAAGAAAGTGAATCATCAGTTTTGGGAGTTCTAATCCCATCTTTTTCTATGTAGAATGTATGAGGACCATTCTGTATGATAGCCCACAACTCTATATCTTGATCAATGATGAACATTTCCATTAAAGCTTGCCAGTGCACAAAGTTGTCACCACAGAATAAGGGAGGTTTGTTAGCAGCTCTTCCCTGAGAGAAACCACTGTCACCTACAATATTCATGATCACAAGATTGTTAGATCCATGCAGTGATACAAGCTTTAATACATGATCAATACTCTAGAAGGGGGGTTGACTAGAGTATTGAAACTTTTGCTGAAAGAGTGGTTTCAAAGAAATTTGTAGAAAGCAGGAAGTATTTCAAGGCCTTGAAATGAGTTTCAAGTCCTTCGAGTCAAAATAGTGAGTAGAAATAGTTTTCAAGTCCTTGAAATGTGTTTCAAGTCCTTGAGCTGAAAACCTATTTTGAGCAGTAAATGAAAAAGAATAAAAACTGAAATGCAGAAGGAAAGAGATACAAGATATATAGAGTTCAGTCCACTAGGACGTACGTATCTACCTCAAGGATTTAATCCCTGCAGGATTTGAAATTCAATTCTTATTAATCAAAAGTTAAGACTTAGATCCCAAGCACAGAGAAGTTCCTTACTCTGTCATAGCTTGTGGTTCTCTATACCTATCTAGTACTTGCTCTAGCTATTTGATTCAACAAGAATTCTATGTTGTTCACTTGAACAACTCACGAGAATAATATAAGAGAAGTATTATCAAAATGATATACAAATTAAGTACAGAAAGAAGAACACTGAAAACAAGTGAAGAAGCTAAGTATGCAGTGATCTTCTGATGATTGGATTGAATGAATTGAATTGAATCTCCTTCTGTGTTGCTTGTCAATCCCTAATAGTGTTTGAATTTTTTTGTAAATTTTGTTCACGAATTGTCTTCAGTTCTCCACCCTTTGCTGCTTGTTTGAAATGCATATTTATAGGATCTTCTTCAAACTAATTTTCATAAAATCAAGCAGCATATCTTGACTCTCTAACAGCTCTAACCCAACGGGTAGTTGCTCAGTATCTTCAAAGATACTGACTTTATCTTTTATCTAAGAGTGTTACGAATGTCCAGGCAAGATTGCATAGGCAGAGAATCCATCTAACAGCTTTATTTCCTTTCCTGCAAACACATAGATTAGGAAATAGTTCTTGCAAAATAGGTAGCTAATTAATCCTGCAAAAACTGAGTGAAATAGAGAGATTAGGATAAGATTAGAATATCATGTTAGTTTTTCTTTCATCATCAAATAAAGCATAGTCAAACATAAGAGATTAGGAATCAGATTAGAATGAAAAGTTCCCCCTAAGTTCATGCCATAGACTGCAGTATAGTTTCAAGCCTTTGAAGGTTGTTTCAAGGCCTTGAAACAATGCAGTTTCAATCCTCTGAAACATGCTGATCTTACAAGAGTGTCACTAAGTAGTTTTCTTTTATGATAACCATGATGTGCTTTGTGTAATCTGTTAAACCATGTACGCATCTTCCCTCTTCTTTTGAAGAGAAGGAGGTAGTTAAATACCTCATTGTAATTCGTTAAATGTGTGAATGAATATATTCTCTCTCTCTCTCTCACTCTCTTGTTCATCTTCTTCTTCCTCTATCTCTTTTCTCAGTTCTCAAAACCCTAAACTGGGTTGTTCATCATGTTATCAGATCCTGTAAAGCTTGTCACCGCCGTCTCTTCCATCTCCGATGTAGATCTCATACATCTCGCTTGCTGATTTGCTACTCCAGCGTTCTTTGTAACTGCAAACATCCATTTCTGAGCTTTGAATTTCGGCTCCATTATTGTGTTTGGAATCACCATTAATTTCTCTCTTATTCTTTTATTATGCAACTCGGTCGGTTCTACTATCTGCTGAGCCATTTCTCGAGTTGATTTTCCGAGTTTTGCCGAATTTTTAATTTTCTCAACCAAGTTGCGGTTTCTATCACCGAGTTTTGCCAAGTTGCTACTAATTTTCTCTGATTTGCTATGTTCTTGTCATGGGTGAGCTACTTCCTCTAGGCTCGAAGTTTCTTATTCAGAATCCCAGGGCTCTATTGTCAATTTAACTCAATGGCACCAGTTACATTGTTTGGCGCACACAGATTTATACTCTTCTACAAGATAGTGACCGATTCTCATTTTTCACTGGCTCTGTCGCTCCACCTACGGAGTTCTTGACTGAAGACTCAGGTTCTGTAATACCTAATTCTCAATTTCTACTATGGAAGTCTATTGATCAGCACTTAAAATGTTACCTTATAGTTTCCATTTCTCAGTCTGTTATTCCAGTGATTCTAAATCTTCCACATGCTTGACATTTTTCATGCTTTGGAGATCAAATTTTCATCTCTTTCTAGGTCTCATATACATCAATTTAATATGGAACTGCTTACAATTCAACAGCATGATCAAACCACTGATGCATACTTAGCTCACATTAAGTCCATTATTGATATTTTAGCTTAGGTCAATGATTTTTTTATGAAGAAGACCTAGTTCTATGTATCCTTAAAGGTCTTTCTCCACATTATGATCACCTCAAGTCCAATGTAAGGATTATAAGTACTTATGCTTCTGTGGATGAACTATCTGCTCTTTTGGTTTCAGAGGAGCTTAACTGCAACTTGAGTAAGCTTACTATCCATAGTTCCTTCACTTCTCCAGGTCCAGTTCATGATGTTGCTACTGCTTATTTTGGTGCCAAAGCTCCTACTACTCAGTCCAAATTTCCCAGTCATCCCAAATTTACTAGTCTTGGCTTTTCTAAACACAAGCCATCTCCTACTACTTGTTCTTACATTATGAATTTTTATCCTAGGGCATCTGGTGGTGACAATGTTCAGTTGTATGCCACTTATATGGAAAATCCAAGCACTCTGCCCTGGACTGTTGGTATAGACTTAATACCATTAAGTTTGACTCATTTGGCCTCCACCAAGGTTTCCTAGGTCTCAAGAATACTCAGCTACATTCTCTTATCCTGGACCTACTGGCTTCTCGCATGGATCTTCTTCTACTTCTAGTATATTGGGGCACGGTCCTTCTTTTTCAAGAGCTCCCTGGTTAATGAATAGTAGATCCAACCATCACATGAAAAAAGGGCAGTGCCTTCTCTCATCGTCCTACACCTTATAGAGATTCTGAAATGATTCAGGTTGGGAATGGTTCACATATTCCTATTGCTGGTGTTGGTACTGGTAATCTTCATACCCAGTCTCATGATTTTTATTTTCACAATGTACTTCACCCTACTTCTGTAGCCACTAACCTTGGGTTGTTTTCCAAGTTCACAGCTGATAAAAACTGCACAATTAGCTTTAGTGCTGTTGGTTTCATTGTACTGGACAACACTACCAATCACATTCTTTTTAAGGGCCCATGTACTAATGTGTCTATCATCTTACCTCATCTACTGCACCAGCTAACCCAGATTTTTCACCAACGGCTCTTGTGTAAATGTCACATCCTCTTCCACCAGCACATGTGTGGCATCTCGGGCTGGGTCATCCTTCTGCAACTGCCTCCAATGTCTTAGCTTCTGATCTCTAGTTTTCTTTTGTTTCCGCTCAATCCCTATGTACAACTGTCAAGTGTCTAAATGTCACAAGTTACCTTTTAATGTTTCTAAGTCTCATGCTTCTAAGTGTTTTATCTGGTACATTCTGGTGTATGGGGTCCTTCCCCTATTTCTTCTTTCAAACATTATAGATATTATCTCATTTATATTGATGATCGCTCTAGGTTGTGCTTGTTTTATCCTCTTAAACTTAAGTGTGATGCTTATTAGCTTTTACTGCATCTATTTCTACTCAGTTTGGAGCAATCATTAAAATATTTAGAACTTCTAATGGTACTGAGTTTCTCAATCATCAATTTGGCTTCTATCTTCAATCTCGAGGCACACTACATCAAACTTCTTGTCCTCACTCTCCAAAAGAAAATGGCAGAGTGGATAGGAAACACATACATTTAATTGAAACAGCTTTCTGTTTTCATCAAGCTCATCTTCCTTCCTCTTACTGGCTTGAAGCTCTCATTACTTTTAATTTCTTAATAAACAGACTACCAAATAAACTCTTACATAATAAGTCTCCATTTTAGTGTCCTTATGACTCTTCCTGATTACAGTTCTCTCAATGTTTTTGGCTGCTTGTGTTATCCTTCGATTAGACCTTACAGTACTCACAAGCTGCAATTCAGGTATGTTCCTTGTGTCTTTCTTGGGTATTGTGCCACCAGTAAGGGTTATAGATGCATTGATCCATCCTCTCACAAAGTCTACATTTCTAGACTTGTTCAATATTTGAACACGTTTTTCCTTATCACCAACTCACTATTTCTCCTACTTAAACTAGTCCCACTCACAAATCCATATGTTCCCCTATTTTTATGTCTAACACTTCTCTTTATCGAATTTCTTCGGATTCTAATTCTTCTTTGCCTCCTTCCTCCCCTTCTTCTCCCTCTATTTCTCGTTCTCCTCCTGCGGTACCCTCTCCTTTGCATAATGGTTCTCCTTTCCCTCATCATGTACCAACACACAATATGGTTACTAGACTTAAGTCTGGTATTGTGAAACTCAATCCAAAATAACAGGCTCATGTTACTACTTTGTTTCATCTCACTGAACCTTCTTATTTCAAAGAAGCTTCTTCTCTTTTCCTTAAAAAAAAAGCTTCTTCTCTACCTTGTTGGCAACAAGCAGTGTCTGCTGAATATCAGGCTCTCATGGATCAGGGTAACTGGTCTCTTGTGCATTTTCGTCCTAAAATAAAGCCTTCAAGGAGAATGTTGATGGCTCTATAGATAGGTACAAGGCTAGAATTGTTGCTAAGGGATTTCTCCTAACTTATGGACAGATTATAATGAAACTTTTAGTCATGTTGCTAAGAACAAAACTTTGAAAATTGTTTTAGCTCTGGATCTTCATTACAATTGGTCTCTGAAACTGTTAGATATGAGTAATGCATTTCTCCATGGAACAGTTGATGAGGAACTCTACATGTCTCTGTAGGGTTTTGATCATGGATACGCAACGGAATAAACAATAATTTATCCGATCAAGACCCTCCAAGGATCAGAGGAAGAGAATTCATAACGATAGTAAAGGATTCGTGTTATGTACCTTGTAGGTGTCCTTTGATGACTTCAAACGCGAAAAAGTATCACGTCTATAAGGTTGATCCACGTCTAGGATTGAGATCTAGATCTTCCAATATCCTTGTGCTAGCTAGAAACAAAGGAAGAGGAAGAAGAAATGACGCAACGGAGGACCAAAGAGAGGGCGGCCTCTCTTTGTGTGGCCGACGGGTAGAGGGGGCGTCAAGGGCGGACGGGCTCCTTGATTGCTCTCTCTCTCCTTGCTTCTCTCCTACTCAACTTATGTTATGAGCATTATTTGTAGGGAAGGAAACTAGGAGAATCCTTTATATAGTCCAACAACTCCTTGTTACTACATAAAGCCCCTCGCCTAATCCTACTCAAGTTCGGATTAGTCCAACTTGCATATTAGTCCTACTAAATTAGCAAGTTGTTGCGATTTGATCCTTCTAATCAATTTATCATATTAATTAATTAATTCCCAAGTCTAGCTCACCCCAATATCGCGTGTGACCACATAGGTTTCTACTTAGTTGGTAGTAACTATTTATTATTATGGAGCGGTCTCTAGCAAGGCATCCATACTACCCAACTAATAGAAATATTCATCCGACAAACCTTATGCAAGTATTGTCTCATCCCTTTGTCTCAATATCTGTATTGGACTCGATACATATAAGACACTCGTATATCCAATCCATAATTCCTCGATCCAGGGAATAGCCTTATTCGTGCATATAACACCAATGTCCCATATTGATTTATTCGAGTCTGGCCAGACATTCTATAAGCACTATCCCTCGAGTGGCCTAGGATATTATCTCCCGTTATGTGGAAGGGAAAAATTCTATATACATCACTACGATATCTAAGCTTGCTTTCTATTGTGTCCGATACGCGCCTTTATGACTACCCAGTCACGGTGTAGCGTTTGACGCTACCAAAACACAATACTCCACAACTAGATGATCTAGTGACTTCAATTCTAAGAATGACAATGCTGTTGTCACAGCGAGAAGCACTTGTGACTTTATATAACTTGTATGTAGCCTTCTCGGAGATGGGTCAATCTAGTATGTTATTATTCCTAATGCATACCCATGTGTTGGATTGTGATATCTCCATATCAATCCAACCCCATACTAGTCTATAGATGATTGTCTTATTTTTCATTATAATGGACCAGGGATATTTAAGATAAAGACTTAATGACTTAATGCATATCCCCAATTTACCGTAAATATAACATTGCAACCCCCAGTTCTGGAACTAGCTGATTGCATCCCCCATTTGCAAATAATACGTCAATGTGCAACTGGGAACGAAATTTCATCGCAAAATTAACGTACTCAAAGGGAATTAACTGAAAAAATGTGATGCGATTGTATCATAGACGATGTGAATTTTATGAAAATACCTTCGTTGAGTTTGAATTTGATGGTTGAATTTCGTTCCCAGTTTGACATTGACGTATTTTTTACAAATGGGGGATGCAATCATCTTGTTCTAGAACTGGGGGTTGCAATATGATAGTTTCGGCAAACTGGGGGTATGCATTAAGTAACTAAGCCTAAGATAAACAACACAATTGTAAATCTAAGGATTTCATTATATTAAATATCTCAATAAATAATAAAATAAATATTCTAGCCAATTTATTGTTCATACTAAACTAGATTGCCTGTAGGGCACCTATTCCAACAGTCTCCCACTTGCACTAGAGCCAATCAGGTGCATCTCGTATATCAATGCTCCTAGTGTGCCATTAATGCTTGCGCTAAAAAAGCGGCTTTGTAAGTGGATCTGACATATTCTCATCTGTAGAAATCTTGCATATCCGAACGTCTCCTCTTTCGATAATATCTCGAATAAGATCGAACTTCCTGAGTACGTGCTTGGATTTCTGGTGTGATCTGGGTTCCTTTGAATGCACGATCGCCTTAGTGTTGTCACAACACAACTCTATTGGATCCGCAATTCTAGGAACCACACCAAGCTCAGTGACGAACTTCCTAATCCAAACAGCCTCCTTTGTTGCGCCATTTGCAGCAATGTACTCAGCCTCTGTTGTAGAATCAGCCACCGTCTCTTGCTTGGAACTCTTCCAGCTCACCGATGCTCCATTCAGGCAAAATACAAACCCCGACTGTGATCTAAAATCATCTCCGTCGTTCTGGAAGCTTGCATTCGTGTAACCCCTTATACGCAACTCTTCCTCACCTCCAAATATCAAGAACGCATCCTTAGTTCTTCTCAAGTACTTTAGGATGTTCTTGACTTCAATCCAGTGACTCTCACCTGGATTGGACTGATATCTGCTTGTCATACTCAATGCATATGGCACATTTGGTCTAGTGCATAACATGGTGTACATGATGGATCCTATGGCCGAGGCATAGGGAACCCTAATCATGCGTTCCTTCTCAATCTCATTGGAAGGACAACCACTCTTCGAAAGAGTGATTCCATGCGACATGGGCAAGAATACTTTCTTGGAATCTTGCATTTTGAACTGTTTCAACACCTTGTCTATTTATGTACTTTGACTTAGGCCGAGCAGATTTTTAGATCTATCTCTATAGATCTTTATACCGAGTATATAAGCTGCTTCACCTAAGTCTTTCATTGAAAAACACTTTCCTAGACAATTGTACACAGGAGGATCCGTTGAGGAATATCCAAGTGTACACCGGGGGTAGAGGATGGAAACACGTAGAGTGTAGGTTGTGAGTAGGGAGAGAGCAAGCAGTGATAACTGTTGCAATGAAGGGTTAACGATCCTATATATAGTAGGAATGTGACTGTTGTAGTGGGTTAATGCGCCCATTAATGGCGGCTTAATTACCTCAACCATAATGGCGCGTTCGACCGCATATATAGGGACCGTTACGCACTTTTCTCGTGTATACCGGAACCGTTATGAGGTTTACCGGGTTTATGGGACACGTTGCTATAAATCTCTCAAAGCAGTAACCAAGGGTTGCTGGCGGGCTTGGTTGTCGTTCGCGCGCGACGGATCTTACTCTAGCCTCCAAACCACTAAGTCCCTACAAGTCCCGTGTGGAATGATATGCGAGGGGCCCTATCTCGCAGCCCCCATACGGATAAGCATGGGTAATGCTCGTGTAGTACTGGAGCACCACTAGATGTGCTAGATGACTTCCATGTGTAAGCCGACTCACGTGGCTAGAACACACTATCTACACCAATCTGTAACAGATTGCAGCATGGGAACGTCGTTTCTAATGATTAGTATGTCATCCACATACAAGACCAAAAAAGCAACAGAGCTCCCACTAACCTTCTTGTAGACACAAGAATCATCTTCGTTTCTGATGAAGCCAAACTCTTTGACTACTTCATCAAAATGTCAATTCAAACTCCTAGAAGCTTGCTTCAATCCATAAATGGATCGTTGCAGTTTACAGAATTTGTTGGCTTGCTTTGGATCTTCAAAATCTCAAGTTGTGTCATATACACATCCTCAAGGAGATTCCCATACAGAAATGTTGTTTTGACATCCATCTGCCAAATCTCATAGTCATAGTATGCTGCAATAGCAAGTAAGATTCGGATGGATTTGGTCATTGCGACTGGTGGAAAGGTTTCATCATAGTCAATACCATGAAACTATCTGAATCTTTTAGCCACCAATCGGCCCTTATAGGTAATCACATTACCATCCATGTCGATCTTCTTCTTAAAGACCCACTTGCACCCTATGGGTCGAGCCCCTTTGGGTGGTTCAACCAAGGTCCATACTTTGTTGGCATACATGGATTCCATCTCGGATCTCAAGGCCTCAAGCCACTTCTGAGAGTCCGGCCCTTTTATGGCCTCTTCATAGGTAGTAGGCTCATCATCTATGAACAACATATCACCAAACTCGGTCACAAGAATTCCATACCTCTCTGGCTCCTGGCGCACTCTACTAGATCTACGAAGCTCTTGTGTTACTTGAACATGCTGCTCCACAACCTCTTGTGGTTCCTGTTCATGTTCATAGTTGGATCAATGCTTTTTGGTTCTTGAACTTCTTCAAGTTCTACAGTCCTTCCACTTGCTTCTTTAGAGACAAACTCTCTTTCTAGAAACACGCCGGACCGAGCAACAAACACTTTGTTCTCGGTTGGATTGTAGAATAATATCCCTTAGTTTCCTTAGGGTATCCCACAAACTTGCATTTGTCCGAATTAGGCCCTAGCTTGTCTGATACTAAATGTTTTACATAGAAATCGCAGCCCCAAATCTTCATGAACAACAATGTAAGACGATTCTCACTCCACATCTCATGTGGTGTTTGTAGACACGCAAAATTTGTGGTAAATTAAATAGTGCCACGTGTCAATTATTGCCTAATTAAAAGCGGGATCAAATGGAAATCGCTGCTAAATTACTACCCTTAAAAGATAATTAACAGAGGACTAAATTTTAAATGAGACAAAACTTTATTTACAAGCAATGACTGCTTATGGCGATGCCACGTCAGTGCATGACATGGCTACAAGTCAGCAAGTAAGGTCAATCAAATAGTGCCACTTGTCAAATGATGCAGCTGTCAAGCCTAGCGAGTTCGGCCAATCACATTGCGTCGCTTGTCAAATTGATGCAAAAAAATTAAATGAATTAGAAATATTATTTATTTTCTACCTTGGCTAACAAGCAAGCTCATGCCTATATAAAGGGATCACCTCAGGCATATGGGATACACAATTGCATCTTGCAAGAAGGAGAGAGCTCTGAAGATCAAGCTTTTCAAGCCGCGAAGAGTTCATCCATCATCAAGATCATCATCAAGCTCTTTGAAGTTGAAGATCTACATTCGCGTTCTTCAAGACACTCAAAGATCTTCAAGTCGTTCTTCGTGTTCTTCAAGGCGTTCATCCGGTTCTTCATCAACATCGAAGATATTCATCCGTCCGATCCGAGATCAAGCCTCTAAAGCCCTCGTTCGGCGTTTGTGTTCTTCGAGACCTTCATTGCGTTCTTCGTCAAAATCGAAGGCCGCTCATCCGTTCGATCCGAGATCAAGCTGCGAAGCCCTCATTCAACGTTTCAGGAAAAGAATCAGGGGATATAATTTCTGTTTAGAAACTTATTATCATAGATTGTAATCCACTTCATCAAATAATCAATAAAATATTTGTTTCACAAGATTTCTCGCATTTGTTTCAATTTGCATAAATTTGTGTGTACAAATTTTGGCACGCCTAGTGGGACCTCTCTGCCCCTCATCTCTTCTCCTCAAGTGAAAGTGTTCGTGATGTATCGTACAAAGTACAACGAACTTCCATCTCTCAAGGCTAGAGACGCCATGTCTTCAGCTTCAGAAACAAACTCCGGAACCCAAATCACTGGTCCAATAACTCGTAGTATGGACAAGGCCATAAAGAATCTCACTGCTGCAGGGGGCAATCAAGATGGTTCACTAGATAATGTCTCACAGAATTCACAGTCACATGTCCCCACCCCTCAGGAGTCTTCTGCTTCCAACAAGTCTTGCGAGGAAAGTTGCGAAAGCAACTCTAAATCTGGCACTAACGGTAGTCACCATAAACCAACATGTGATCATGATGATGATATTAGCATGCACGTCATGACTACTAGTACGGTTCTCATCGAAGAGCAAGTTGCAAACCTCACCAAGGGCTTTGACGACTTAAAGAAGATTGTTGAAGAACGTGATGTGCAACTTGCAAAGTTAATAAACAAGCTCGAGAGTCGCTAAGAAGCAAGTCAAGTGTTCGAACACACCCCTAAGACTCCGGAAGAAGTGAGAACAACAAACTGCTGGCAAGAAGCACGACCTAGTGTACAATTGTCAGCCAATGCTTCCATTCCTCTTGATCAACTACAAGAGATCATTGTAAACACCATGAATGCAAAGCCAGAAGTGCCGTCAAAGTCATCTAAGTCCTACGTTAAGCCTTACATAGAGAGAATTGAGAAGTTAAGCATGCCAGACGGTTACAATCCTCCTAAGTTCCAACAATTCTCGGGCAAAGGAAACCCTAGGAAACATGTTGCCCACTTCATCGAGACATGTAACAACGCTGGAACCAATGGAGACCTTCTCATGAAGAAATTTGTTAGGACCCTTAAAGATGATGCCTGCGAGTATGGTCAGCTGGAGCCGAGGTCCATTGATAGTTTGGGGCAAATGGAGCAAGAATTTCTCAACCGTTTCTACAGCACACGACAGACTGTCAGCATGGTTGAGTTGACTAACACTCGCCAATGGAAAGATGAAAAGGCCATTGACTACATCAATCGATGGAGGAACCTGAGTTTAAACTGCACGGATTGTCTTTCCGAGGGTTCAGCAATCGAGATGTGCATCCAAGGCATGCATTGGGGGTTAAGGTACATACTTCAAGGAATCATGCCAACATGATTCGAGGAACTTGCTACGCGTGCCCATGACATGGATCTTAGCATCGCATCTAGTGGGATTCAAGGACCACCTCCTTTTGACGCTTGGAAGGGAGGAAATAGGGAGGATAATTGCAAAGGTGGGAAGTTTACCATCAAAGCCAACAAAAGGGAGTCCACGGCCGTCACTACGACACCCGTGAAGCTCTTAAGTAAGGCAAAGAATAACAATGCCGAACAAGTTCATTCCACTGCAATGAATCTACGGTCTAAGCCAACACTCAAAGAGTTACAAGAAAAGGTATACCCGTCTGCTGATATCGAAGTTCCTACGATGCTCGAGCAGTTGATGGAAATTAAGATTCTTGAACTTCAAGACTCGAAGCGACCCGAAGAGGCCAATAAAGTAAATGATCCAAATATTGAAAATACCATCTCCTACTTGGTCATCCTACGACAAAGTGTTTCGTACTAAAGGAAAAGATCATGCAACTTGCAAGGGAAGTAAAGATCGTCTTGGAAGAAGAAATGGATGCAGCGGCAACACATATGACCTCCGGCTCCCTTGAACCCGAATCAAATGTGTTAGGATCTCAAGAGATCACTTGTAACATTACAACCTTTGAAGATGATAAAGAAGTAGATACACCCTCTTCACCTGAGCACTGCAAGAAGACAACTTTCCAAGGCTGCGCCGATGCTGCCCTAGTATTTACCGACGAAGACTTACTACTGGGTCGCAAGAACCATAATCGACCTTTTTTCATCAGCGGGTATACTCGCGAGCAGAAAGTTAATAGGATCTTTGTAGATGGAGGATCAGCCGTGAACCTCGTGCCATTCGCAACATTGAAAGAGTAGGGGATAACCACTGAATAACAATCGCCTAGTCGTATACTTATCCAGGGATTCAACCAAGGAATGCAAAGAGCAGTGGGGGAAATATCTCTAGATCTCGTCACCGGAAATATGGTTTCAAGAGTTTATTTCAGTGTCAACGAAGCAAATACCTCCTTTAAAATTCTTCTCGGACGCCCATGGATCCATGAGAATCGCGTCGTACTGTCAACACTTTACCAATGCCTAAAATATTGTAGAAATGGTGTTGTGGAGATAATTGTAGTTGATGAAAATCCTTTCACTGAAGATGAGTCATATTTCGCCGATGCGAAGTTTTGCTCAGCGCAAATTATCCTTCGGGAAATTGAACCTGTGAAAACTTATAAACTCACTCCTCATAAAGAAAGTGGTTCGTCAAAGGATGTAAAGAAGCGTGAGGAAGAAAAAGTTGCAGTATCCGCAAAGAATTGTGAGACAATGCTGGCTGAAACGAAGGAGATCAAGAAAGTTATTCCCGTCTTGCGCTATAAGGCACGAAAGAGCAAGGACCCTGCGCTAGACGATTTGAACTTGCCTCTTACAAGCATGGAAAAGGTTAAAGTTGAATCCACCATCGAAGGTTTTGTTCAACCAAAAGAAGGCCGAAAGGAGGAACATAGAGAATGGCCATCAAAAAGGACCATAGAAGGTTTTGATCCAAATGCCTACAAGCTTATGGAAAAAGCTGGATATAAGCCACATGAAGTCCCGTCCGCAGGAACACTTCCTACGGAGGCGTATCATCGAACTTTGATTTGAATCCAAAAGGATGTGTGATGCCCGTACGTCGCATAGGTTTGGGATACACTCCACCATCTCTCGCAAAAATCTTCATCAAGAAGGAGGCAACTCACTACATCACGGAATAAAGTGAGCATCCCGCTACTAAAAGAAGTACATTCGTCTTTGATTTCCTTGGAAAAGATGATGCACGACCATCGGTGTTCGATCGACTTGGAGTTCCGAAAGTCTCAAGAATTCAAGAACCTTCGCGAAAAACCGTTCATGAAAGGTTGGGTATACAAAGAAGTGTTCAAATGAAGCCTTGCCAGAAAGATAAGCATAACTCTCCCGCATCGGGTGATGTCAAATATATAAGGAGCACGATCCCATCCCGAATGAAGAGGCGCACAATGATTGTCGTTGATGTTTCTAAGGGATTAAAAGTTAAGAAACAAACTATCATCGACACCGGGGCTACAACAAGGTTAAAGGAAGTCTCTTTCGACGAGGAAAGTGTTGGTTCATCACTTCACATCACGATTGTGGAAGATAAGATACAAGTGGAGGAAGATGCCGAAGAAGCTCCTCCAAAACTTGAGGAAGGTGTAAGATCCACAGTGGATGAGCTTAAAGAAGTCAACTTGGGGACGACGGAAGATCCGCAACCAACATATGTAAGCTCCCTACTCACTCCGGAGGAAGAGCAGTTGTTTTAGTCTCTTAAAGGAGTACAAAGACGTCTTTGCTTGGAGCTATAAAGAAATGCCTGGACTAGACCCGAAGTTTTTCGTACATCAATTAGCAGTCAACCATGGCACTAGGCCTGTCAAACAAGATCGAAGACGCTTTCGACCGGAGCTCATCCCTAAAATAGAAGAAGAGGTGAACAAGTTAATCGAAGCAGGACTCGTTCGAGAAGTCAAGTACCCGACATGGATATCAAGCATCGTTCCCGTAAAAAAGAAGAATGGACAAACAAGGGTTTGTGTCGACTTCCGAGATCTCAACGCATGTCCCAAGGATGATTTTCCCCTTCCCATAACCGAACTCATGTTGGATACAACCACAGGACACGAGGCCTTATCATTTATGGCCGGATCATCAGGATACAATCAAATTCGCATGGCCCCGAAGAATGAGGAATTAATGGCGTTTCGCACACCCAAAGGCATTTATTGTTATAATGTAATGCGTTTTTGGTCTAAAGAATGCAGGAGCAACAATTTAAAGAGCCATGCAGAATATTTTCGATGAAATGCTCCACAAAAACGTCGAGTGCTACCTTGACGACCTAGTGGTCAAGACAAGGACAAGGAAAGATCACCTCCAGGATCTAAAGAGTGTGTTCGATCAACTTCGACGTTATCAATTGAAGATGAACCCGCTGAAGTGTGCGTTTGGTGTCACCTCTGGAAATTTTCTTGGTTTCATAGTTCGACATCGAGGAATCGAAATTGACCAGGCCAAAATTGAAGCTATTCTTAAGATGCCGGAGCCTCGAACCATCCATGACCTCAAAAGTCTTCAAGGAAGACTTGCGTACCTCCGACGTTTCATTTCCAACTTAGCTGGGAGATTTCAACCGTTCAATCGGCTCATGAAGAAGGATGTATCGTTCGAGTGGGATAAAGCTTGCAGAAATGCTTTTAATAGCATCAAAGCGTACTTGATGAAGCCTCCTGTGTTGGCAGTCATTATCCCAGGAAAGCCTTTGATCCTCTACATTACCGCCCAAGAACGATTCGTTGGAGCCTTACTTTCCTAGGAGAACGCCGAAGGGAAGAGAATGCTCTGTACTACCTGAGTAGAGTGATGACTCCATGCGAACTAAACTATTCTCCAATAGAAAAGATGTGCTTGGCCTTAGTGTTGTACGCAATTCAGAATTTGCGGCACTACTTTCAAGCTCATACGGTGCACCTTGTCTCCAAGGCCAATCCGGTCAAGCACATAATGCCAAAATTGGTGTTGTCCGATCGACTCACAAGATGGTCTCTACTACTGCAAGAATTCGAGATTATCTATCACAAAAGGCCATCAAAGGGCAAGCCTTAGCGGAATTTCTAGTGGATCATCTGATACCTGCCGAATGGGAGTTATCGAAAGATCTTCCTGACGAAGATATCTTCTTTATCGAGGAAATCAAGCCATGGAAGATGTACTTTGACGGGGCATCTCATCGCAATGGAGCGAGAGCAGGAGTAGTAGATGTTTCTCCTGAAGTTCACGTGCTCCCATACGCCTTCACCTTGACGCAAAATTTCTCAAACAATGAAGCCGAGTACCAAGCGCTTATATTGGGACTCAAGATGGCTATTGAAGCAAAGCACCACAAACTTCATGTGTATGGAGACTCCCAGCTAATAATAAACCAACTCCTCGGAGTTTATGAGGTTAAGAAGGCAGAATTGTTACCTTCTTACAACTATGCCACTCGAATGATAGCAGGGCTCGGAGAGGTAGTCTTACACCATTTTCCAATAAGAGAGAATAACCAAGCTGACGCACTAGCCAAACTCGCGTCCAACTTGACACTTCCGGATGCCGAAACTAGGGTCCCCATATGTCAAAAGTGGGTGGTCCGGCCAATATTTGATGATGACTTTCAAATCGAACAAGAAGATTGGCGCACACCTTTGATCGAGTTTTTGAAGGACGGGAAGTTGCCCGACGACCCACGTAAAAGCACGGACATAAAGCGTCGCTCTACACGCTTTATATTTTATAATGAAACTCTCTATCGGCGCTCGTTCGAAGGGGTTTTCTTGTGATGCTTGGGAGAAAGTGAAGTCATGCAAGCCATTGTGGAAGCTCACTCCGGAATATGTGGGGCTCATCAATAAGGACCTAAACTCCACTTTCGGATCAAGAGGATGGGGTATTATTGGCTAACTATGGTCAAATATTGCATGGATTACGCTAAAAAATGTCAACCATGTCAATTCCATGCAAACTTCATTCATCAGGAGCCCGAGCCTCTTCATCCCACTGTTGCATCTTGGCCTTTCGAGGCATGGGGACTTGATGTCGTAGGACCCTTAACAAAATCCTCAAGTGGACACTTGTACATTCTCGCCGCGACTAATTTCTTCTCTAAGTGGGCTGAAGCTGTGCCATTGAAGGAGGTGAAGAAATAAACGGTTGTGCAATTCATCCGCAACAACATCATCTACCGCTACGCCGTGCCTCGCTACATCATCACGGATAACGGGAAGCCTTTCGAGAATAGCCTAATGAGGAACCTAGGTGAACGATTCGGCTTTAAGCAGCATAACTCCTCCATGTACAATGCTCCAGAAAACGGTCTCGCCGAAGCATTCAACAAGACCCTTGGCAACTTGCTGAAGAAAGTAGTCTCCAAGTCCAAGAGAGATTGGCATGAAAAGGTTGGAGAAGCTCTTTGGGCATATCGTACGACCTTTCTCACAGCTACACAGGCTACTCCTTATGCCTTGGTGTATGGAGTCGAAGCGGTACTACCTCTCGAGCGTCAAATTCCTTCACTTAGGATTGCGATTCAAGAAGATCTCACTCAAGAAGACAATTCACGCTTGCGGCTTGAAGAGTTACAAGCACTCGATGAGAAGCGGCTCGAAGCACAACAATGCCTGGAATGTTATCAAGCTCGTATGTCGAAAGCGTTCAACAAGAAGGTCCGAGTACAATCCTTTCAATGAGGGGACTTGGTACTTGCAGTAAGAAGACCCAACATCACCACTCATCGGATCGGTAACAAGTTTACTTCCAAGTGGGATGTTCCATATGTGGTACAAGAAGTTTACACTAATGGTGCTTACAAGATCGTTGCAGAAGATGGATTAAGAATTGGTCCCATAAACGGGAAATTCTTGAAGCGCTATAATCTCTGAAGACTCGTCAGCACCGCTCCTTCAGTACAAGCATAAACTGCTTTACCGCTCCTTTAGCACGAGCATAAAATGCTTCACAGCTCTGACTCGGGCATAAATCGCACCACGGCTCCTCTAGTACGAGCATAAACTGCTTCACAGCTCTGGCAGGAGCATAAACCGCACCACCGCTCCTTTAGTACGAGCATAAACTGCTTTACAACTCCCAAGGCATGAGCATAAACCGCTTCCCTACTCCTCGCACACAAGAGTATAAACTGTGAACGCACCAAAATTGAACTACGTTCGACTTGATCCCCAAAAGGGCACGTAGGCGACTTGATGCATCGCCTTGAGTGCAGTTGTAACATCCAAAAATAATTATTCCCCCCATGAAATCATCATGGATGGATTTAATGAAATCTTACATGCTATGTTGGCAGCTTCTTTGCTTGAACGGGATTCATGGAGGTTCCTTTGCTTGAACAGGCTTCATAGCGGTTCCTTCGTTTGGACGCGATTCCTTGCTTCAACGGACTTCATGGCGGTTCCTTCGCGTGAACGGGCTTCATGGTGGTTCCTTCGCGTGGACGGTGTTCCTTTGCTTGAGCGAACTTCATGGCGGTTCCTTTGCTTGAACAGGCTTCATGGCAGTTCCTTCGTTTTGGACGCGATTCCTTGCTTCAACGGACTTCATGGCAGTTCCTTCGCTTGAACGGGCATCATGGTGGTTCCTTTGCTTGGACGCAGTTCCTTTGCTTGAGTGGACTTCATGGAGGTTCCTTTGTTTGAACGGGCTTCATGGCGGTTCCTTCGCTTGGACGCAGTTCCTTTGCTGAGTGGACTTCATGGCGGTTCGTTTTCTTGAACAGGCTTCATGGTGGTTCCTTCGTTTGTACGCGACTCCTTTCTTCAACAGTCTTCATGGCGGATTCTTTTCTTGGACAAACTTCGTTGTGGCTCAGGAGCTTTAATAGACGTTAAGGCCGTGAAGCAAAGATTCCTTGAAAAACCACCATGGTGACGACACAGTGTGGAGTCGATTTATTCCGGTATTAACACGGCTCTAGGGAAAGTTGAACGAGTGTGGAGCCGGTTTATTCCGGTTTTAACACGGCTCTAGCGCGAGTTGATCAAGTTTGAACTCGGTTTGTTTCGGTATTAACACAGTTCTAACGCAAGCTTAACGCTAGTGTGGAGTCAGTTGATTCCAGTGTTAAACATGGCTCTCGTAGAGAACAAGTGTCGGAGCGACCCGTTGAACACTGCGAAAACCCTTGTGAAGATACAGGTGTCGGACCGAGTCGTTGAACACTATGAACACCCTCGCGAAGATGCAGGTGCCGGACCGAGCCGTTGAACACTACAGACACCCTTACGAAGAAGCAGGTGACGGACCGAGCCGTTGAACACTGTCCAAAAACCCTCTAGAGAAGCACGGGCCAATTTTTTGGACACTACATAATCTTTCAAGATAAAACCTGAGGAAAACAAATTGGGATAAAATATTGCATAGATTGCAAATAATATTCATTAATATGCAAGTGTTAATAAATAAAACTTAAGTGTTGTGGGTACTTGAAACCAAAAGAAACATAATTATGCACAAGAAACAGAGAATATGTAGTATGTATGAGCTGCCATGCATATAAAAATTTTAGGGAAGGCTTGAAGAAGAAGCAGCGCATGCTGATATCTTGGGCTGCCACATCGAGATCAAGATAGACTCGGGAAAATTTAAATCAAGCCCTCTGGCGTCCATCAAGAACCGGGTGAACTAGTCCCTTAAGTGCAATCGCGAGTTAGAATAATCACGAAGGAACAATAACAGCAACAGAACTGCAGCACATGCCAAGAAAGCTCGGAGAAGTGGCTAATAATTGTGACTTGTGTATCATCAAGCAACGGAAAAGCTCCATTAAGCACAACCGAGGTGAAATTCCAAATTAATTCAACAAGTGACGAAATAAGGGGAGAAAGACGGTGCTGAAGAGATAAGAGAAGTTACCTCCTGATAACTCGAAGCAGTCCAGAGACAATTGCAATGAGGAAGTCGAGCAGAACCCCGATGTTGACGGCACTTACAAGAAGCCCATGACCGTAGTGAACTCCACCGCAAGTAAAGCAACGTAGAAACGGATCAAAGAGCTGAAACCCAACAACAACGGTCCACCCGCTGATACAGCAAAAGCGCGAAAATAGCAACGCCGCAGCAACAAGAACAAAGAGAGTGCGCTCGAATATCCTAGATCATGGTTGGAGGCTCTATTGTGACTCTAATCCAGCGAGGAGCAGAATTCAGGCGATGATAGCAATAAAAACATCCATAGTAGTTGTTCTCACGCCAACACACAAGCCAAAGCAAAAGAAGAATCCAGCCCAATCGAACCCTAGTCATGGATCGAATTCTTCCTGCAAGGAGAAACAAAAAGTGAAAGCTAAGTAACTGAAAAAGGAAACCGAGAGGTTAATCCACAGCAATGGTTACAGCAGACTCTGCAGAGTTCGCCATTGGATTTGATTAGAGAAGACGATCATGGCTAGCTTCTTGAGACGAGCTGAAACCGTAATAAGGACAGAAACAAAAGGGAAAAAGTAGCCGTGCATAATCAAAAAAGAGCACGAGGCGTGGAAAGCACAAGTAAAAAAAACGAACTATCTGAGGTAGGCCAGAAAGGGTCAAAACATAGCATATATACACAAAGGATGCATGTAAGGAGGAAAAAATCAAGGGAACTGCTGCTAACAATGGTCTCCCATGACGATGGTAACCCAAAGCCGTGGCAACAGTGACAGTCACAGTCTATCTTTAAGCTTATCTACTGATTGATACAATTAACAACAAGTACAATGTGTTTTGCGGCTTGAGGAAGTATAACTGAAGACAAGGAACGTCACATGCCGAATAGGTTAAGGTATAAGCGAAGAGAACAGTAGTAACCACTACAACGAGAGATCGGAAAAAACAAATAAAAATAAAATAAAGGACAGTGAATTAGGGTGACAAGAAGCATTACCAAAACGATTTTGCTGTTGCGAGCTTCTGAATTTTCTCCAAGCTTACTGGAAGCACGAGGTATTGGGTGCCTGCTCGACCCCTTTTTATAGAAGTATGAAGGCTGCAAGAAAGGGACGAGATGAAGAATTGAGTTCACCAGAAAAGGGAAAAATTGGTACTGGGCAAGAAGATTCCCTGTTTGTGTTGAAGGAATTGTTTCCTAAATTTGAAATTCTCCACCGCCACTACAAGCTGACCCAGGGAATTTCGCTCCAGTGGTTTTGTTTCATCACTTGAGGAGTCTATTCCGGTGGATTTAACCAACATAATGGGTTGGGCCTCACTAATGGTTAGACTATCCCACTAAGCTTCATGATGGCCATGAGATGGTCAAAACGAAGGAGGCTTGTTTCAATTGGTTGAGCCACTGATTAATAAAAAATAAAATTCTTTACACATCTAACTTTATGGAAGAAACTTAAAATTTTCACCAACGAAATATATGAGGTGTTTTTAAGTATAATATGTGCATTTGAGGCTGACGTTTTGGGGTCCACGTCGGGAAAGAAAAAAAAATTATCATCAAATATTTATCGAGACTCGTCCGCTAACAAGCTCAAAATCCAGCAAACAAGTCTCGAGGAGGCATTTGTAGACACGCAAAATTTGTGGTCAATTAAATAGTGCCACGTATCAATTATCGCCTAATTAAAAGTGGGATCAAATGGCAATCGCTGCTAAATTAATACCCTTAAAAGATAATTAATAGAGGACTAAATTGTAAATGAGACAAAACTTTATTTACAAGCAAGGACTGTTTATGTCGATGCCACAGCGATGCCACGTCAGTGCATGACATGGCTACAAGTGAGCACGTAAGGCCAATCAAATAGTGCCACTTGTCAAATGATGCAGCTGTCAAGACTAGCGAGTTCGGCCAATCACACTGCGCCACTTGTCAAATTGATGCAAAAAATTAAATGAATAATAAATATTATTTATTTTCTACCGTGGCTAACAAGCCAGCCCATGCCTATATAAAGGGATCACCTCAGGCATGTGGGACACACAATTACATGTTGCAAGAAGGAGAGAGCTCTGAAGATCAAGCTTATCAAGCCCCGATGAGTTCATCCATCATCAAGACATCATCAATCTCTTCGAATTTCTTCATCAAGTTCTTCGAACATCATCGTCGAGTTCTTCAAACCGTTGAAGATCTACATCCGAGTTCTTCAAGACCCTCGAAGATCTTCAAGCCGTTCTTCGTTTTCTTGAAGGCGTTCATCCAGTTCTTCATCAACTTCGAAGATATTCATCCATCCGATCCGAGATCAAGCCTCTAAAGCCCTCGTTCGGCGTTTGTTTTCTTCGATACCTTCATTACGTTCTTAGTCAAAATCGAAGGCCGCTCATCTGTTCGATCCGATATCAAGCTGCGAAGCCATCACTCAACGTTTCAGGAGAAGAAACAGGGGATTTAATTTCTGTTTAGAAATTTATTATCAGAGATTGTAATCTACTTCATCAAATAATCAATAAAATATTTGTTTCACCTGATTTCTCGCACTTGTTTCCATTTGCATAAATTTGTGTGTACGTGTCTTCATGACTGACTTAGATGGAACACGGTTAATGGTGAAAGTTGTACTCAATAGAGCATAGCCCCAAACTGATAATGGAAGATCAGTTGACACATAATAGATCGAATCATATCCAATAGAGTTCGATTCCTCCTTTCACACACGCCATTTCGCTGTGGCGTTCCGGGTGGAGTGAGTTGGGATATTATCCCACACTCTCTAAGATAGTCGTCAAACTCTTGGCTCAAGTATTCTCCTCCACGATCTGATCGTAGAGCCTTAATACTTTTGCCAAGTTGCTTCTCTACTTCATTCTTGAATTCTTTGAACTTTTCAATGGATTCGGATTTGGCCTTCATAAGGTATACAAATCCGTATCTACTGAAATCATCAGTAAATTTGATGAAGTAGACGTAACCACCCCTGGCAGGCGTGGAAAATGGTCCACATACATCAGTATGTATTAGTGCCAATTGCTCATTAGTCCTCTCACTTTTCTTACTGAAAGGGAACTTTATCATTTTTTCCAATAAACAAGCCTCACATGTCTCATATGATTCAAAATAAAATGAGTCTAGGAATTCATCCTTATGGAGTCTAGATACACGTTTCTCGTTTATATGGCCTAAACGACAGTGCCAAAGATAAGTAGGATTTAAATTATTCATTTTCATCCTCTTGGTATTAATGTTATAGACAGGATTGCTTAGATCAAGGATATATAATCCATTAAATAATTGCCCACTAAAATAGTGAATACTATCAAAATAAGTGGAACAACAATTGTTCTTCATTGAAATAGTAAAACCATCCTTGTCCAAACAAGAAATGGAAATAATGTTTTCTGCTCATAGCAGGCACAAAAATAGCAATTATTTAATACTATAACTAATTCTGAAGGCAGAGACAGCTCGTACACGCCTACGGCTAATGTCGCAACTCTTGCTCCATTCCCAATGCGTAGGTCTATCTCCCCTTTAGCCAATATTCTACTTCTCTTTAGATCCTGCACATTTCGACAAATGTGAGATCCACATCCAGTATCCAATACCCAAGATGAAGAGACGGTTAAGTTGACATCTATAACAAAAATACGTGGTGGTGGTGGAATCACTGTTCCAAGCCTCTTATCCTCCAGATATTTTGGGCAGTTCCTCCTCCAGTGTCCAGGCTGACTGCAATAGTGACACTCACCTATATTCACACATTTGGCAACGCCACTAACAGGATTAAGGGAAGATTCCTTGGGTTTGGCAACTGCTTTACCTTTTCCCTTAGTGGTAGAGGCAAACATTTTGCCCTTTCCTTTTTGCACCATCATTATGGATTTGCCCTTACCCTTGTTGATGCTTTGTTCACCTGTCCTCAACATATTGAGTAGATCAGACAGAGGTTTCACGATCTCATTCATGTTATAGTTCATAATGAACTGTCCATAACTCTCAGGCAACGATTGCAAGATGAGATCGGTGGCCAACTCTTGACCCACCGGAAACCCTAGGCGGTCGAGGTTCTCCAAATTTCCGATCATACGTAACACGTGCGGCCCCACGGGATTTCCCTCTGACATATGACATTTGAACAATGCCTTGGAAACTTCATACCTCTCAACTTTAGCCTGCCCTCGGAAGAGCTGCGTGTGCGATCATATCGACTACATTCATGTTCTCATGTTGCTTCTGAAGCTCAGAGGACATGGTGTGTGACGACCCATCACACTGTTGTTATAAAAATTATCGATGTACGATAAAAACACGCAAAAATATCAACCAGCCTGGCACTTTCTGACGTCCAAAACTCAACTAGCAGGACACACAGTCACCAGACAACTTTTTAATAAAATTTTCAAAACTGGTACGTGACTGAATTCGTCAAAAAAATCACATTTTTATAAATAATCTCGTAAAAAGATTATTTACAACAATCCACTAATAACAGCTAAAAATAACATATTTAAAAAATAAATACAATTTTTAGCTACAACACCGCGATCCTGCGCTCCAGATCAACCTGTAAAACAGAGGGGTGAGCTAAAATAGCCCAGCAGGTACCGCCTAACCACTGGCGTAGAAATCTAAAATCTACTTAACACAACAGCCAGTTAGTAAACATCAGCATGCGGCACCTAATAAACAAACAACGTGATTTATCAATCACCATATAATAATCAGATAGCTATAAAGCTATAAAAAAATCTCACCAATAGTATAAACAGATATAAAGTGTAACTGAGGAAACTTGGAAGTTAGATTTCCCCTACCTCAAAGTAAAATTAATTCAAGCAGAAGCTTATGTACGATCCATTGATAAACAAACGAAGCCCATCCCAGCAGAGATTGTCCCATAATAATAAAATTGACCCATAAACGTGTAACTTAAGTGAACAACCTGCACCCGATGTGAACGACCTATACCGTCCATCACTACTAATCTCTCTCTCTCTCTCCCTCCCTCTCTCTCTCTCTCTCTCTCTCTCTATTTATTTTCTCATTTTTCTTGTTAATACCCGAAGTGATTAACATGCAAAACTCTAACAGCTCTCTCTTCACTTTTGTTGTAGTCAAAGTTATGACTAGGTAATGTTTGAGATTTGCTGGCAAACAAAAGGCTGTAGCAAGGAAAATAAAAGCCACGTATGGTTAAGTAGATAAGTTACATATTTGAACGCATCTCATGCACATGTTTTTCTCTAATAAATAACATTACAAGCCATCGATGTTTGTAATAATAACTGAAACCACCACAAACACTACTATAGAAATGCACATATGCATTTACAGTATTCACTTCACAATAGATAATATTTACACACAAAAATGTATAAAACAACAAGGTGACCCCGCTCTTGTAAAAATCAAGCAGTATTGATATAACAAAAATCAAATATCACATAGTAAACACGTCAACCTATTATTTTAAAATAATATAAACACGGGGTCTCACAATCTACCCCGCTTAAAATAATTTCGTCCCAAAATTAATAAAACTTTAGTTATTTATTTTTTTAATTGACATTTCTACGTCCCTTACATCTTCGACAAGCTAAAAACACGTATTTAAAATAATATGTGACATTCCAAAACCTCTGTAAAAAAAACTTATCAATTCCTGTTTGAAAGAACAAAAAGATCCAAATTCATGAAGGAAGAAAACCAAGTCACAATGACGTGACAAAATAGCCCAAAATTCTTAATTATCAACCATTAGTTTTCATTTCTTTCCAAAACAACCACCAACTTTCTCTATAACTACTACCCAGTATCCAACTGATTTCATCAAACTACTTGTAGCAATCTAAAAGAATCGCCCCGAAATTTATTTAAAATTCACTTACCACTGTAAAAAAGGTCACATACCACTAAGTCTCATCACCTCCACCACCCAAGCAATACTAGACTGTGTACCTCTAGCTCGACAGTGCGTTGGCTCACAAGAGTGTACCACTCATACAACGCCCGCCACATAAACTCACCAAAACACCCGCTCAGTCCCAGATACACTATTCGGGCCTCCGGTTGGGTTTGGCTCTGATACCACAGTGACGACCCGTCACACTGTTGTTATAAAAATTATCGATGTACGATAAAAACACGCAGAAATATCAACAAGTCTGACACTTTAAGACGTTCAAAACTCAACTAGCATGACACACAGTCACTAGACAACTTTTTTATCAAATTTTTGAAAACCGGTACGTGACTTAATTCGTCAGAAAAATGACATTTTTATAAATAATCTCGTTAAAAAATTATTTACAACAATCCACTAATAACAGCTAAAAATAACATATTTAAAAAATAAATACAATTTTTAGATACAACACCGCGATCCAGTCGCGCTCCAGATCAATCAGTAAAACAGAGGGGTGAGCTAAAATAGCCCAGCAGGTACCGCCTAACCACTGGCGTAGAGATCTAAAATCTATTTAACACAACAGCCAGTTATTAAACATCAGCATGCGGCACCTAATAAACAAACAACGTGATTTATTAATCACCATATAATAATCAGATAGCTATAAAGCTATAAAATCGCACCAATAGTATAAACATATATAGACTGTAACTGAGGAAACTTAGATGTTAGATTTCCCCTACCTCAAAGTAAAATTCATTCAACATAAGTTTATGTACGATCCATTGATAAACAAACGAAGCCCATCCCAGTAGAGATTGTCCCATAATAATAAAATTGACCCATAAACATGTAACTGAAGTGAACAACCTGCACCCGAAGTAAACGACCTATACCGTCCATTACAACTAATCTGTCTTTCTATCTCTCTATTTATTTTCTCATTTTTCTTGTTAATACCCAAAGTGATTAACATGCAAAACTCTAACATTTCTCTCTTCACTTTTGTTGTAATCAAAGTTATGACTAGGTCGTGTTTGAGAATTGCTGACAAACAAAAGGCTAGCAAGGAAAATAAAACACATGTATGGTTAAGTGGATAAGTTACATATTTGAACTCAACTCATGCACATGATTTTCTCTAATAAATGACACTACAAGCCATCGATGTTTGTAATAATAACTGAAACAACCACAAACACTACTATAGAAATGCAGATATACATTCACAGTATTCACATCACATTAGATAATATTCACACACAAAGATTTACAAAACAACAAAGTGACCCCTCTCTTGTAAAAATCCAGCAGTATTGATATAACAAAAATCAAATATCACATTGTAAACACGTCAACCTATTATTTTCAAATAATATAAACACGGGTTCTCACAATCTACCCCACTTACAATAATTTCGTCGCAAAATTATTAAAAGTTTTAGTTATTTATTTTTTTAAATGACATTTCTACGTCCCTTACATCTTCAACCCTAAAAACACGTATTTAAAATAATTTGTGACAATTCAAAACCTCTGTAAAAAAAACTCACCAATTCCTGTTTGAAAAAAACAAAAAGATCCAAATTCATGAAGGTAGGAAAACCAAGTCATAATGACGTGGCAAAATAGCCCTAAATTCTTAATTATCAACCATTAGTTTTCATTTCTTTTCAAAACCACCACCAAACTACTACCAAGTATACAACAGATTTCTTCAAACTACATGTAGCAATCTAAAAGAATCGCCCCGAAATTTGTTTAAAATTCACTTACACTGTAAAAAATGTCACGTACCACTAAGTCTCATCACCTCCACCACCCAAGCAGTACTAGACTATGTACCTCTTGCTCGACAATGCGGTGGCTCACAAGTGTGTACGACTCGTACAACACCCGCCACAGACACCCGCCAAAACACTCGCCCAGTCTCAGATACACTATCCGTACCTCCGGTTGGGTTTGGCTCTGATTCCACTGTGACGACCCGTTACACTGTTGTTATAAAAATTATCGATGTACGATAAAAACACGCAGAAATATCAACCAGTCTGGCACTTCCAGACGTCCAAAACTCAACTAGCAGGACATACAGTCACAAGACAACTTTTTGATCAAATTTTTGAAAACTGGTACGTGACTGAATTCGGCAAAAATTACATTTTTATAAATAATCTCGTCAAAAAAATATTTACAACAATCTACTAATATCAGTTAAAAACAACATATTTGAAAAATGAATACAACTTTTAGCTACAACACCACGATCCAGTTGCGCTCCAGATCAACCTGTATAACAGAGGGGTGAGATAAAATAGCCCAGCAGGTACCGCCTAACCACTGGCCTAGAAATCTAAAATCTACTTAATACAACAGCCAGTTATTACACATCAGCATTCGGCACCAAATACACAAACAACGTGATTTATCAATCACCATAGAATAATCAGATAGCTATAAAGCTATAAAATCGCACCAATAGTATAAAGAGATATAGACCATAACTGAGGAAACTTAGAAGTTAGATTTCACCTACCTCAAAGTAAAATTCATTCAAGCAGAAGCTTATGTACGATCCATTGATGAACCAACGAAGCCCATCCCAGCAAGAGACTGTCCCATAATATTAAAATCGGCCCATTAACATGTAACTAAAGAGAACAACCTGCACCCGAACTGAACGACCTATACCGTCCATCGCTACTAATCTGTTTCTCTCTCTATTTATTTTCTCATTTTTCTTGTTAATACCTTAAGTGATTAACATGCAAAAATCTAACATCTCTCTCTTCACTTTTGTTGTAATCAAAGTTATGACTAGGTCATGTTTGATATTTGCTGGCAAACAAAAGGCTGCAGCAAGGAAAATAAAAGTCATGTATGGTTAACTAGATAAGTTACATATTTGATTTCATCTCATGCACATGTTTTTCTCTAATAAATAACACTACAAGCCATCGATGTTTGTAATAATAACTTAAACCACCAGAAACACTACTATATAAATGCACATATGCATTCACAGTATTCCCTTCACATTAGATAATATTCACACACAAAGATTTACAAAACAACAACGTGGCCCATCTCTTGTAAAAAATCATGCAGTATTGACATAACAAAAATCAAATATCACATAGTAAACACGTCAACCTATTATTTTAAAATAATGTGTCATTGACACTAAACCTATACGCAGTTTGGATAAAGTGACAATAAACCCCCCGCAGCTTCAATTTACCGGAACAACCCCCTGCAATATTCATTTTGGTGACAAATAAACCCAATCAACTAACACTGTTAGTATTTGGACGGAAATCCACCACTTGCCCATCACATGATGGGTATTTAAGTCAATTGTGTTGATGATGGTTGTTTCGTTGTCTAAGTGAAAACAGCCAACAATTTTTTTGATAACCTACCCTTGATAGTCTGGTCATTATACAAAGGAAAAGGGAGGGATGGAGGAGTGACACGAAGACGAAGAGACGATCGAATAAGACGGAGAAAGAAGACTACAGGAACGACACTGCGTGGAGATTGGAGGTTGAGGGTGAATCAAAAAGCCGTCCGAGTAGAAGTTGCAGGACAAAATCTGCGACCTTCGAGTAGACCGCTCCTCCGCCTCCATCAATTCATCCTTCAAAGCCTTTCCTTGATCAGGAGCAACGCGACTGGCTAAAATTTTGGGATGTTCTTGATACCGAAGTCGCTCAGATTATGGGTTCCATCGCCGTCCTTCAATACCTTCCCTGTCCAAATCAGGTTGATCGACTCAGACCCATAAGATGATGGCTTCGCAATCTCTTCCCTCAACATGGGTATCGTCCATTCTTCCAATTGCTCCTCTAAAACACCAGACCATACCCCTCCAATCTTCATTTTCTCCATAGCCAAAGCTCTATAAGAGATGAACAGAGAGTGACTCAATACTAATTGAGTAATGGGAATAATCACAGACGACTTTGGGTAAGAAGTAGTGTAGAGTAACGGGGATTTTGAAGAAAATTGAAAGGACTAGCAATATATAGGAAAGGTGGATTTATTGGGGACAAAGGATTGTTTTTCAAACCCCTTTTTCTAAATTTGATCGGAGATTAGAACTATTAAATTTCTTTTAATCAAACCCGTCTTGCGCAATTTTGTGGTTCCACAAAGGTTTCAACACCAGTGGAGCTCCACATCGGCAAACCTTAGGCTCCGTGGATGAGCTTCCTTGTCTTTAGTTCGTCTCCCTCATCTCACTCTATATCTCTCCATCTCTCTCTCTGTAAATCTCCCCGTTTTGTGGGCAGAGGGGCAGAGCTTCGTCTGCCTTTCATGGTGGACCGGCAATAGAAAAGTCATATAGTATGAAAAGATGGTGAAAATATAAAAAAAAATAAAATTATAATATTTACAAAACAAATAAAAATTAATTGACTTAAATGCCCATCATATGATGGGATTCCGTCAAAATTTCTAATGGTGTTAGTCGATTGGGTTAACATGCAATTAACCCAATCAACTAACACCATTAACATGCAATTAACTCAATCAACTAACACAATTATGCCGTCCATCACTACTAATCTCTCTCTCTCTCTCTCTCTCTATTTATTTTCTCATTTTTCTTGTTAATACCCGAAGAGGTTAACATGCAAAACTCTACCATCTCTCTCTTCACTTTTGTTGTAATCAAAGTTATGACTTGGTCATGTTTGAGATTTGCTGGCAAACAAAAGGATGTAGCAAGGAAAATAAAAGCCACGTATGGTTAAGTAGATAAGTTACATATTTGAACTCATCACATGCACATGTTTTTCTCTAATAAATAACACTACAAGCCATCGATTTTTGTAATAATAACTGAAACCACCACAAACACTACTATAGAAATGCACATATGCATTCACTGTATTCACTTCACATTAGATAATATTCACACGCAAAGATTTACAAAACAACAAAGTGACCCCTCTCTTGTAAAAATCAAGCAGTATTGATATAACAAAAATCAAATGTCACATAGTAAACATGTCAACCTATTATTTTAAAATAATATAAACACGGGGTCTCACATGGTGCAAAGAATTAGGCAGGCCGCATCATTAGCGTCATCAACACGCTTCTGATACGCCTTTAGGGCTGCAGGAGTGTTGTTTCCCGGACCTTCAGGAACTTGCTCCTCTAGAGCGTACAGTTTCTTTTCCTGCTTGAGAGCAACTCTCTGTACCAGTCTAGAAAATCGGTCTCGGAGAGCTTGTTCTTCTCAAGGACAGAGCGTAGGGAGTGAGATGAGTTAGATGAGTTGTTTGCCACTGGAATTCTACAAAAGGAAAAAACACAAGTTTTAGTATTTGTGAACAATAACTATATTTAATAATGGCTAGATTATTAAATATAGCTCCCATTATTTTTCTACGGATAATAACCCTCAAGATATTAATGCGGAAAATATCATTATATTTTCTAGTGGCCAAGACCCATATTTCACTTCCTGTTGAGCTTGCTTTCGCAAATCACCCAAAAGTTAGTTACTTAGGTAGGAACAATTTCAATTTCATCCCATGCAACTCTTGGTTCAATTGGGCAAATAACTCCGGATTTATCTATCACATAGATAATCCCTATTGATTGCATCTAGGTTTTTTAATCCTTATTAAAATTACCTATTTACGTCCAACCTCCACTCCAACAATTGCACATTATATGTGCCATCACACCACATGATGATGAATCAAGTCGTCTTGCTTTGGCCCGCACGAACTTGATTAATTGATCTTGTGATGAGTGTTTAAGTAACGAGAAGGCAAAACGTAATATTTAATTTTGAGAGATTTTTTTTGTCAATTTTAATTATTTTGTTGATCCATATCAACTGATCTACTTATTTGAGTTTGGGCAAAACTCCAAATAAAAGATCCGGATTGTTTAATTATCTTATTATCAAATTGCATGCATCATCCATACAGCAACAACAATAATAAGACAATAAAGTAAACCTCCACAAAAAAGAAAATAATCGTGATGTGGATATGGCCTCCTAGACTAAGATATTCCCAAGCCAATGAGAATATCTATGAACCCTAGAATAGAAAACGCATCTCCATGTACCTCCATCTCTTGGTCCATCCTTCATAGCCTTGTGGAATGCTCCATGCTCAATGTTGTGGCTTCTTTTAATTCTTTGGGCTTCTTTTCTTCAATCTCCGCTATCTATTCTATTTAGTACTAGCTAGAAACTACACTAAATAAATCTCACAAGTTGAGAGAAACAATCGGCTCGCATGCCGTAAAACCCTAATTAATGATTACATCAAATGGATCAGCTCACAAGCCGTAAACAAACCAAAAAAATTAAACATTCACAACAAACCACATCAAAGGCCATATCCAATCACCATACATATTGCACATAAACAGTTAAAACCAATGTTTAACGCGCTTAGTCAATTTTAGTTTATTTTAGGATTACTAGAGTTATAACGGTCCGAGAGGGCCCACCAATGCCTTGCCGAACCCTTTAATGGACCGCCAAATGGCCTTGGGCCGGCCGGCCCCTAGCTCACACGGCTAGGCCGTGCGCTAGGGCTGCCCTGACCGCTTGGCCGAGCCTAGCTTGGGCGGCAAGGAGGGATGGGCGGTCCCCTAGGGGGGCGAACCTCCTTTAGGAGTTGTGTCTAAAATAAATCCTTGCCTTGTTGCCCAAGTTTGGTTGTTTCCTAATTGGAAGAACACCTTTTTCCAATTGCATGCCCAAGAACCCTAGATCTAAGATCCTAAAATTTCTCAAACTCACTAATTCATAACTCCAATGCAAGAATTTGATATTGTTTAGTTTAATCACATTCAACATGCATCTAATATGCTTAATTTGTCGTTTTAACGCAATAATCAACAATTATAGGTGAAAAACAACAAAAACGTGGCTCTGATACCACTATAGGGTTTTGATCATGGATACGCAGTGTAATAAACAATAATTTACCCGATCAAGACCCTCCAAGGATCACAGGAAGATAATTCATAACGATAGTAAAGGATTCGTATTTATGTACCTTGTAGGTCTCCTTTGATGACTTCAAACGCGAAAAGTATCAAGTCTCTATGGTTGATCCACGCCTAAGATTGAGATCTAGATCTTCCAATCTCCTTGTGCTAGCTAGGAACAATAGAAGAGGAAGAAGAAATCACGCAACGGAGGACCAAAGAGAGGGGTGGCCTCTCTTAGTGTGGCCGACGGGTTGAGGGGGGGGCAAGGGGGCGGACGGGCTCCTTGCTTGCTCTCTCTCCTTGCTTCTCTCCTAATCAACTTATGTTATGAGAATTATTTGTAGGGAATGAAGCTAGGAGAATCCTTTATGTAGTCCAACAACTCCTTGTTACTACATAAAGGCCCTCTTCTAATCATACTCAGGTTCGGATTAGTCCAACTTGCATATTAGTCCTACTAAGTTAGCAAGTTGTTGCGATTTGATCCTTATAATTAATTAATCATATAAATTAATTCCCAAGTCTAGTTCAATCCTATATGGAGATTGACCCCATAGGTTTCTACTTAGTAGGTAGTAACTATTTACTAATATGGAGCGGTCTCTAGCAAGACATCCATACTACCCAAGTAATGGAAATAGTCATCCGACAACCTTGTGCAAGTATTGTCTCATTCCTTTGTCTCAATATCCGGATTGGACACGAGGCATACAAGTCACACTCGTATATCCAATCCATAGTTCCTCGATCCAGGGAATAGCCTTATTCGTGCAAATAACACCAATATCCCATATTGATTTATTTGAGTCTTACCAGACATTCTATAAGCACTATCCCTCGATTGGCCTAGGATATGAGCTCCCGTTATGTGGGAGGGAAAAATTCTATCTACATCACTCCGATATCTAAGTTTGCATCCTATTGTGTCTGATATGCCCCTTTATGACTACCCAGTCACGGTGTAGCGTTTGACACTACCAAAACACAATACTCCACAACTAGATGATCTAGTGACTTCAAGTCTAAGGATGACAATACCGTTGTCACCGCGAGAAGCACTTGTGACTTTACATATCTTGTATGTAGCCTTCTCGGAGATGGGTCAATCCAGTATGCTATTATTCCTAATGCATACCCATGTGTTGGATCATTATATCTTCATATCAATCCAACCTCATACTAGTCTATATATGATTGTCCTATTAATCATTATAATGGACTACGGATATTTAATATAAACAACACAATTGTAAATCTAAGGACTTCATTATATTAAATATCTCAATAAATAATAAAATAAATATTCTAGCCAATTTATTGTTCATACTAAACTAGATTGCCTCTAGGGCACCTATTCCAACAGTCTCAAACTCAGGGGTTTGTTAACTCTATTTTTCCTCATCAAGTTAGCAAGCTTCACAAATCTATTTATGGCCTCAAACAGTCTCCCTGAGCTTGGTATGACAAGTTTTCAGCTCTTCATTTAAGACAGGGTTTCAAGTGTAGCAGAGCTTGCACTTCTCTTTTTGTTCTACAAACATCCACATATGTGTTGGTTCATTTGATCTATGTGGATGATATTATACTTAAAGGAAGCTCTCCTACTGTAATTGCATCTTTGTTAGCTGCTATGACCACTCACTTTGCATTAAAAGATCTTGGTTCATTGAGTTACTTCTTGGGTATTGAGCATGCCCCTTCTGCATCTGGTGTGGTCCTACATCAAACTAAGTATCCCTCTGATCTTCTTACCAAATCCAGCTTCTTGATTGTAAACCTTGTGTCACTCCTAGTGCTTCCAGAACTGGTAATGTTACTCATGATTTGTCTCCTTTTAATGATCCTTCTTTCTTTAGAAGCATTGTGTTTGCCTTACAATACTTGACTATCACCAGACTTGATATGCAATATGTTGTCAATGCATTATGTCAACATATGCATCATCCTACGTAGGCTGATTATGCAGCTATGAAGAGAGTTCTCAGATATGTGAAAGGCTCCTTACATCAAGGCATTACTATTTCTCCTAGGAACTTTCAGCTCACAGCTTACTCAGATGCAGATTGGGCTGGAGATTTTCAAGATAGGAGATCAGCTACTAGTTTATGTATTATCTTGGTGATAAGTTGGTTTCTTGAAGTTCAAACAAACAAGACACTTTTGCAAGATCTTCTAACGAAGCTGAACGTAAAGGTATGGCTGTTCCTGCTTCTGAAGTTAAATGACTGCAATATCTTCACTCTGATCTTCACATTCTTCCATATGTTCCTCCTTGTCTCTGGTGTGACAATACTTCTACTCTGGATCTTGCTAACAATCCAATTTTCATACCAAGACAAAGCATATTGAAATTGACTTTCACTTTTTTAGGAAGATGGTTGTTGCAAAACAGTTATTTTTGGGTCACATTTCTTCACCCCGTGGGTAGAACCCAACCGGTTAAAAGAACACATGAAGGGAATAATAGTGGATAGAACCCAACCGGTGAAAATAACACATGAAAGGAATAACAGTGAATAGAACCCAAAGATAATACAAGCACGATAGGAATGCCCGGAAAAGAGGGTAAAAGCACATATGGAATTAGGGTGATGTGGCGCACAGTCACTGGCTTCCTTATGTAGATTGTCAATTTTTAATGCGAGTATATAGATAAAACGCATGTGCATCACCCGCCACTACAACAAATCTTGCTTTAAGCGGCCACTTTCATTCCGACAACCAGGGTTCCAGTCGTTGATAGCAGTACAAACAGTTCTTTTTTCTGTTTGTCTTCTGGCTTGTCGTCTTTCATATTTTTAAAGACCAACTGTGATTCTGTCGTGGGAAAGCGACGAGTCATTTGAAATCCCAAATTATCAACAACGGGTAGTATTGTCGGAAATGGATCTAAACACGATTTTGACCAAGCTTTTGGGTGGAAATTAAAATTTCACTAAATTTTAGGGAGGGAAATGAAATCTCACCAAATGTTGGAGGCAAAATCAAATCATTCCAAAAAAAATTAAATTCACCTATCTACTACCACGAACAACGCCCCGCTATTACTCCCCCTTTCGGCCTCCATATCGAATATTTATCTATCAAAGAACCCTAACTCATCTTCCACTCGCCACCACCTCCAGCTCTCTCTATCTCTCTATCTTTTCGCACGATCATGGTCCTCTAGCCACCACCGTCTCTCTCTGTCGTTCCCTTTTCTCGAATCGATCGCTCATCATTCCGGTTGACTCAATCGGCCACCAGGTGGTTCAAATCTGAGACTGGAGAACGAGCGCAAGAAAGAAATTTCATGTCTCACTCTTCAAAAACATCTTTCCTCACAACTGGTCGGTCTCTCTTTCTCACACACACACAGTCTCATTTTGGGTTCTGAGTTTCAGTTTGGGTTTTGAGTGGTGGCTTGAGTTCAGATCTAACAAGTATTTTCATTTCTATGACTTAAAATGAGAAATTTTACTGTGGTATCTGTATTTTTGATCGCGTTGCATCTTTCATGCTTCTAAATTGTATGCGGTTTAATTTTATTGCGATATCTCCAAACATTTTAACTATAGGTGCTAAGTATAGAATTTGGTTTTACAGTGTTGTATGTGAAGTTAATACTGTTTCTCACATAACCAAGTGGTTGTTGTTAACTGATTTGGAAGTGTGTATTAATGGGATAATGATATATAAGCGGCAATATACTAATAATAATGTGTGCTTTAATGTGTTATAATTTGGCTAGCTAGTTGGATGGGATGTAGATGAAATTGAGAGAGCTGAAAATGTGCATGTCGGCCAATTTATATGTACGATGTTATATTTTTTAAGTACCCTGAGTCATTGCTACCAGTTGATAATTCGATGTGTCCAAATTTTCAGTTGTGTAAGAGGTTGTGATGATATGGATCTATCAAACTCACTCATTGAAGCTGTTAGAATGTAATATTCATGGAGAGGCAAAATTACTTTTGCAGCATGTTGTTATCATCTCTTATTTGGTTAAAGTGAGTAGTGATCTGATCATCTTCATGCTCACTGAAGAGGTTGTTACGATATGGATCGTTTGAATTCACTCTTTGTAGCCGATAGAGTGTCATGATATGTATGGCCAAGCAAAATCCTTTTTCAGCCTGTGATATCATCGATCTCTTATCTGGTTTCACGAGTACATATCTGAGCCCATTTCCGTATTTCCCTCTGTTCATTCCATGTTTTTTATTTGTTATTTCCTCCATTCAACCTCTCTATCATGTGGGGACATGTGAAAGTCATTTTGACCGCTGATAATGTTGGCAAAGTGATGCAAACATTTGTGCATGAAAATCGGGTCAAAGTGGCCTTCACATGACCTCGCAGACGGTAGCGGATGAACGGATGAATTTCCAATGAACTTTAGTTCATTAATAAGTCAGTATATTGCAAAAGGAAATTATCTATAAAAATAAGAGAAATATAAGAGATAAATTACAGAGTAGCAGTAAATAAAAGTCTGCACCTCGTTTTCCTCTTTGACTTGATTATCTGTCAGGGCCTCTGCTGGTTCCTCCTTCTGTGAAACCATCTTTCGTGGTAGTCCACCCTTTCCCCTTTGAACCTCTTTTTCTAGGTGTACTTGTGAATGAGAATTTTGACCCGCTGATAATGTTACCAAAACGACGAAAACATTTGCGCATCCAAACTGGGTCAAAACGTCCTTCACAAGTACTCGCAGACTATAGAGGGTGAAAGGTTTGAATTAGCAATGATTGTTATTTCGGTACACTTCAAGTCTATGTTATGGCTTAATGCTTCGACCGCTTGGAAAGTTATGAATGATGCATATGAATGAACTATAATAGATATCTTAAACGGATCAATGTTGAGCTGTATTTGTAGGGGCTCCATCTTTCATGATTCTTATTTCAATGAGGTGCATTGTCTCATAAATAAATGTTGGTTTCAAGATTAGTAGAGGTTAATTACTTCTGGGTCGTTGATTTGTTTGACGAGTATGAGATACTAGTTAATTGCTTCAAAGCTTGTCACAAATATTAGTTTGTTAGAACTTGATTGTGATATTTATTAACTACTCCGTTGAACCTCTTTTTCTACGTGTAGTTTCAAGGGTCACTTTGACACTCAGATAACGTTTTCAAAATGATTTTAAAACTTTGTGCATCCAGTCCGGGTCAAAGTGGTCTTCGCAGTTACTTGCAGACTATAGAGTATGAACGGAGGAATTAGAAATATATGTTATTTCATTATAGCTCAAGTATGTTATGGTTCAATGCATCGACTGCTTGCTCATTCAGTATATTTCAGTATAGCTATGTGCAGCCTGCTGTCTTCATCTCCTATATATTTGGTTGTCATGAGTACTGATTTAGGCCTCTTCATGATATTATGATGTTCTTCATGCTCAATGCTTGCTCACTGCAAGAGACTGTGATGATATGGATCCTTCGAATTCACTCTTTGTAGCCGATAGAGTATGATATACATGGAAAGTCAAAATCCTTCTGCAGCATGTTATCATTGATCTCTTATCTGGTTTTCATGAGTACTGATATGAGCATCTTCATGCTCAGTAAAGATACTGTAATGGATCATAAAATTCAGTCGTTGTAACCGATAGAGTGTGTAAGGAGGTGACCTCCTCCTCTTTACGCACTCGTTTGCGAATGGTTTTCAGGGTAACGGGATTTTGGGGAGTGGACTTTGATGGAGTCTTGGGAAGTGATTTAATTTGATGTGACTGATTTTGTAATGGATGTATGAGATTAAATAGAGCTAATTAAGCAGGTGTCACTTTCTCTTTTATTTCCTCCTCATTAAGGAACGTGCAATGAACTGATTGGCTCCCTGAACATTAATGTTGTTGAATGAAGCAGTTTGTGGAATTTGAACAGTTGCTTCGGAAATTTTTGTGCATGGTATTGATGGTTAGTGGTTTATAGGTATATTATGATGTCCTTCATGGTCTCTGCTTGCTTCCGTGTAGTGAAGAACTGGGGATCTTCATGCTAATTATAATCTTCTTCACTCTAACTGTCTGCGCTCTAATGACCCCAAATTTGGGATTACTTTTAAGTTATGTGGATTATACTATTGATTTATCATGTCTCATCATTTTCGTGGTCCAAATTAGTTCATTTTCACTCTTACGGTCATATTCGATATTGGTTGTGCACTGTGTGGACTTTCGGCAGAGATAAACATTCTTTCTTTTATCTTGGTGATCCAAATTTTCACATCAATGTAAAATGTATCAAAAACACTAAATATTCGTATCATCTGTTGCAGATAACATTTCAAGGTTACAGAACATTAATTGATAGTATCAGTACTTACATACTAAATTCGGCACTGTTTGGACTTTCGCTAGAGGTAACATCTTTTGGTGCCCCTTTCATTTCCTTTAAGTCCGGCCTCATCTTCATGTTGATATTTCCTTTTGGAGAAAAACCTTGTCTTATGAGGCAACAGTGCGTATAGCTTTAAGTTTCTGCTGTTTTGATGCATTAGTTGTGACCTGTGAGAAAATTTAGTCAGTAGAAATAAAAACATGTGAAGTAATAGCACTAAACTCCAGAAATTTCTTTGTGGTCATTCCATGCATCAAAAGAAAGATGGGTTGGAAGTCTAAAACCTATTGGGTCTGCTTCATTCTATGGTTCATCGATCATCAATGCAGCAACATATTGGGTTGGGGAATACTAGGAAGATGAACCATAGACGTAGCAACCCATTAGATTTTTAACCCCCATGCCAGCTTAATCTGTGATGATTCTCCGCGCCCAGGTGCTGGTAGACGAGATTATGAATATCTCGTTGTGATGCGTGGAATGATCATAAAGAAGCTAGCTGCCACCTTCAGCAGCTTCTTTGTGATCATTCCAACATCACAACGCTGCCGCAAGGAGGCAAGAACGTAACGAACTGTTGACATCGACATACTTTCCCACAATCTAAACTTTATCTGGATGGAAGAAAATGGAGTGAAATGGACAAGGTTGTAGGCTCTGGTTCTATACACAGCTGGGAAGCTGGGGTTTAGGAGAAGATGGAGAGTTATAAGATGGAGAGGTGGGTGGGGGTATATTTAGTATAATAAATGATGGTTTAAAGATGTGATTTCAGAGAAATTACTGTTGGTATAAAGAGTAGTGCAGGTCACTAGGTATAGGTTGATGAACCACCTCATTGATTAGGGGTGGCAATGTTATCTCATAAAATAGTTTAACTAGGGGTGGCCATGTTGAAATTACTCGGTAGCGCAGTTTCTGTATTGTCCTAATTGTTGCATAGATTGTCACAGATAATTAGTATCTTACAAAATTTTAACTCTTTTTCCTATCACCTGTTGCAGGTACAATTTTCATGTTATATAACATTGTTTGAATGAGTACGTTCATACGTAGTATATATTGTGTGAACTATTTGGATTTTCGCCAGAGGTACACATTCTATCATTCATCTTAATGATCCAACATTTTCACGTCAACATATCTGTCTAATATATATTTTTTTCAACTATTTGGATTTTCGCCAGAGGTACACATTCTATCATTCATCTTAATGATCCAACATTTTCACGTCAACATATCTGTCTAATATATATTTTTTTCAACCTGTTGCAGAACAACAGCTATACGTGGAGCTGCCGTTTATCGTTTTTTGAATTCAAATTGACAATACACACAGTTCCACGCCCACTTTGGAAGAACAATATGTGGTAATCAAATGAATCTGTTATAGGAATATTGTAATAAAGAAATGTCTGACAGTACATATATTGTGGTTGTTTATGTTCATGAATAATTGTAGTCTTTTGGTCGGGTTGTCCCTTGCAGTGTTTCTGTATATATATACATACATACCCAAGTTATATATATGCTGGTGTAGATAGTGCTTTCTGAGCTGACAGATCTGGGCCACGTGGCAACCATCCAGCACACCATATTGTGCTCCACACACACAGGATCACCAGCCGAGCTGATCCATGTGGGGGCTGCGAGACAGAGCCCTCGCATACCACTGCACGGGACTTGTAGGGACTTAGTGGTTTGGAGGCTAGAGTAAGCCCTGTCGCGTGCGAGCCAAGCCCGCACGCGACCTTTAGTAACTGTTTTGAGAGATTTATGGCACGAGCTCCATAAACCCGGTCAATCCGGTCAAACCCGGTCAACCTCGTAACGGTTCCGGTATTCGCGCACCACGTGCTGTAACGGTCCCTATATACTCGGACGAACGTGCCGTTATGGTTAAGCTAATTAAGCCGCCATCAATGGGCGCATTAACCACACTACAACGGTCACGTTCTCTGCTATATATAGGAGGTTGCCCTTTCCATACAAAGGGGAATACACTTGCCATACGCGGAAGCTCTGCCAAACCTCTGTCTCTCTCTCTCAGACATTCCTACTGACTTACTCTCTCCCTACACACAACCCCACTCTTCCTGTGCGATCCTCGATCCTCTACATACGGTGTACACGGAGGTCTCCCCGCCGGAATCTCTTGTGCACATTTTGGTGAACCCGACGTGAACTTACCAACAAAAGCAACCATGTCTCAGGAGGATGATATCAGCAACAGATCGCCTTCCGCCGAAACCGCCTCGGGAGAGGGGACCCGACGTACTCCTACCACTCCTGGCGAGACACCGACGCTAGAGTCTTTGGACGCCACTGTTCAAGGCCAGGCGAAAGCCCTCAAGGCCCAACCCGAGCATCTAGAACGGATTCTGGCCGTTCTGGGTACTCTTGCACCAAATCCTTCGTCGGCCACCGCCGTCTCTCAAGGAGGAGGAGCCCCTACTGCTCCGGGACTGGGAGTGTCAACCACACCTCCCAACCCCAACATGCAAACTCCACCGGCGACCGCGCAGCTGCCTTCGATCCAGGGATCAACGGCTCAGATGTTGCCTCTCACTGCTCACACTTCTCAGCCCTCGGCTTTGGCGTCTAACCCGGCTCTGCGGTACCCTCCGCCTCCTCCAACGGCGATCTGGGGCAATGCGAGCAGTCCATACATGCCCAATCCTTCGACGGCATATGTGTCGCCTCCGCCTGCGGCAACCCCTCCTTCTCCTGCCGAAGGAATCATTCCAGAGTGTATGACGTCTCTGCAGAAGCGCATGGACACTATTCTGGCTCATCAGTCATTCGCGGATACTATTATCCCGAAGTTGGACAACGATCCACCCATTCCACGAGAGATCTATCTCATGCCTAACCCGGCGGGGTACAAAGCTCCCAAATGGGACAAGTTCGAGGATGTCAATGGGAACGCCCATGAACATGTCATGCGTTTCATTGATGTCATGGGACCATACGGAGCCGATCCCAAATTGCTGATGCGAGAGTTCCCAAAATCTTTAGGGAACGTGGCGTACAAGTGGTACCGAACGTTGGAAGCCGGATCCGTGAAGACTTGGGACGACATGGTCCAGAAGTTCTACACCAAATTCTTCCAGATGGAAGAAAAGGTGACAATGATTCATCTCTCGCGGATGTATCAGAAGCGCGAGGAGGATGGGATCACTTTCATCAAGAAATTCCGGGCGAAATCCTTGGAGTGCAAAGATCCAATGCTCGAAAGCCGGCTCGTAGAGATATGCCTGCAGTGCATGCGAGATGAATACAAAGGTATGCTCATTAATTTGCAAACACCTACGTTTTCAAAGTTAATTGAATGCACGAAGAACATCGAGCCTATAGTCGAGAGACAGAAAAAGAAGAACGCTCCGGAGAGACCTCCGAGCGCCACCACATACAAGATCGGGAGATTTAGCTACAAGAGGGGACGCGAAGCTGAGGTCAATACAGTTTCGCCCCAGAAGCAAGCGAAGGTTGCGAACTTCGATGTACCGCCTCTGCCATGCTCAGTAGAGGAAGCAAGCGACCTTTGCAGACAGTGGCGCAAGGACGGCGTCCTGCCACTGCTCGAGAAAACACCCTCCAAGGAGATGGTGAGGGACCCTAAGTGGTGTGAGTACCATGGCAAGGTCATGCACCCCACAGCGGAATGTAAAAAGCTCAGGTTTACATTCGACCAGAAAATGAAGAACGGCGAGCTAATCGTCAGTGATCACAAAAAGGACGTGCGCAACAACCCACTCCCTGCTCATGCGGAGCAGGGCCCCAAAAGGCAAAGAGGTCGCCATGATCTCGATTGTTGACTTGGAAGAAGTCGCAGAGGATGGTCTACCCATCGTCGCCGAGGTCCATGAAGACGAAGACTACAGCATGGACACGGAGGATGAACGTGCCGACCGGATGAGAGGGTCGCACGGCTTCAACAGATTCTTCGACGAGATGAACTTCTCCGAGAAGTGCCGGACGGATATGACGAAAGCGATCTTGAGAATGGCAGAGGACTACGAGGAGGACCTCGTAGTCTCCAACGGGAAAGTCATCAGGGCATCCCGCTCTACAGAAAAGATTATGACCTTTTCTGCCAGCGATAAGAAGACGGATGCGAGCCACCAAAGACCTCTGTACGTGACTGCCATCATCAATGGCGTCGAGTTCAAACGAGCGTTCGTCGATGGAGGAGCAGCGGTCAACGTCGTTTCGCTCCACACACTGAAGCTAGCAGGGGTCCCCGAGCACAAGATTGTCAGACGTCCATCTCCGCTGATGGGATTCGGAAGCGACTCTAGAATGACGATCGGATGGATCCGCCTGGGCGTTCAGATTGGCAAAATCAAGTGCTCAGCAAAGTTCTATGTCATAGACGCGAACACTACATACCATATGATTATTGGCCGAGCCTGGATTCATCGCTTTGATGCGATTCCCTCAACAGCTCATCAAGTTATGAAAGCTATCTGGAACGACAGAGTAGTCGAGATACCGGCTTCAACGAACCCATTCAACCTGGATGAAGCACATCTTAGCGAGGCGGTGTGGTTTTCCGAAATGGCGGACGAACAAACACCGGGACCATTCAACCCTACTCCTTTGCCTCTCTGGGAGGACATCAAGGATCAGTCACCTGCGGGAGTAATGGTGACACGGGAAGATGCCAAGGATAAGCCGCCTACACGAGAAGAGGCGCCGCGTATCGCATACCATCGGAAGAACGTGTATACTCTGAAGAGAATCGCAAAGCATGACCCCGAGGGCAAGGAGATAGAGAGCTTCTACGCCAATGGGAAGAAATGCTACCGCATATGAAGGTGCGCGGGGATGTCCTCACACGGGCATGGGGATATCCCTGGGCAAATCAATCAAATCGAGCAAATTGCGCTAGCAGAGGAGCCAATGCAGAGCACTCCAGATGAGAAGCTCAAAGAAGCGCCTGAATGCATGGAAGACAGGCCAAGACCACAAAAGCAAGAACTAAAGGAAGTGTTCCTCAGCCCGAACGAGGAAAAGAAAAGGCCAGTCTTTCTAAGTGCGGACCTCACGAGCGAAGAGGAGCAAGGACTGTTGCAGCTCCTAACTGAATACAAGGATGTGTTCGCATGGGAGTATGATGAGATGCCAGGTCTGGATACAAGCATCACCATGCATCGTTTAGACATTATCCCAGGGTCTAAACCGGTCAAGCAGAGCACAAGAAGCTTCAAGCCAGAGCTTAACGTGAAAATCAAGCAGGAGATTGTCAAACTCCTAGATGCCAAGTTCATAGAGCCGAATCACCATCCCACATGGCTGGCCAACATCGTGCCAGTAGTGAAAAAGAACGGACAGCTTCGCATCTGCGTGGACTTCCGAGATCTCAATCGCTTCTGCCCTAAGGACGATTTCCCACTGCCCAACATCGATTTGCTTATCGATTCAACAGCGGGCCACCGTATGTTCAGCTTTATGGATGGTTTCAGCGGGTACAACCAGATCAAGATGGACCCCGAGGATGCGCGGAAAACTGCATTCATCACTCCGGTGGGGGTGTTTAACTACACAGTGATGCCGTTCGGTCTTAAGAACGCGGGCGCGACCTATCAGCGGGCCATGATGGCTCTATTCCACGACATGATGCACAAAGAGGTGGAATTCTATGTGGATGACCTGGTGGTTAAATCCAAGCACGAAGCGGATCACCTCGCGGATCTACGAAAAGTGTTCAATAGGTGCAGACGCTTTCAACTAAAGATGAACCCCATTAAATGCGCATTTGGGGTAACATCAGGGAAGTTCTTGGGATGCGTAGTTCACCGCCAAGGAATCGAGCCCGACCCTGCGAAAGTATCAGCTATCACTGGCATGACGCCGCCCCATAATCAGAGTGCATTGAAGACATTTTTAGGAAAACTATCCTATCTGTGGAGATTCATCCCAGCAATAGCCGAAATCACATGCTGTTTCAGCACTCTTCTCAAGAAGGACGCCACGTACAACTGGGCTCCGGAGCACGAAGCCGCATTCGAAAGGCTGAAGGATTTGCTGACATCCTCGAAAATAATGATCGCACCTCAACTGGGATCACCGCTTCTGCTATATCTGACATCAACAAGGAGATCTATAGGAGCGCTCTTGGCTCAGGAGTATGAAGGCCAAGAGAGACCTATCTACTACATCTATCGTATCGTGCAGCCTGCTGAATCAAGGTACACAGACATCGAACGTCATTGCCTTGCCTTATTCTTTGTGATAGAGAAGTTGAAACACTATTTTGCATCACACAAAGTAGTAGTGGTCACCAAGAGCGACCCCATAAGATACTTGCTAACTCACACTACTCCTGGCGGGAGATTGGCGAAATGGTACATGACCATCTCTCAATATGATATCACATGCGTGCGACCGCGAGCGATCAAGTCGCAGGCGGTAAGAGATCTGTTGGCACAGTTCCCCGATAACAGTCACGAGCCCGTGATCGAGGAAGAACTCGAAGGTCCTGATCTACACAATCGACGTACCCTATTGGACGCTCCACTTCGACGGCTCGTCCACAAGGAAAGGTGGAGGCATTGGGATAGTCTTGACCAAACCAGATGGGGAGGTCATACAGATGTCCGCAAAGCTCAACTTCGCAGTCACAAACAATGAAGCGGAGTACGAAGCTCTCATAGCGGGACTGCGCGCAGCAAAGGCTTTGGAAGTAAGCAATCTGACGGTCATGGGAGACTCCAAGTTGATCGTCAAGCAAGCCTCGGGCGAGTATGGTTTGAAGGAGATCAACCTCCTGTCTTACCGAACCCTAGTGCAAAAGCTAGTACAGCAGTTTTGTGATGTGAGGTACGAGCAGAAGCCTCGCGCAGACAACAGGCACGCAGACGCCTTAGCAACCTTGGGATCTAAGGTCAGCACAGACAAATTTCCCGCAAGGATTTCCATTGAAGTGCGAACATCGTCGGCATTGACAGAAGATGCGTGCGATGACGAACACATGGATGATACAGACTGGAGAAAAGCAATCCTACAAGCCATTGCGAAAGGCACAAGCAGTGAAAGCTGGGCACTCACAAAAGGATACTGCATCCATGGCAACACCCTTTACTACAAGGGTCCCAGCGGAATACTCATGCGATGCGTCTCCGAGCAAGAGGGACAACAGCTGTTAGAAAAGATTCACCACCACGCTTGCGGAGAAAGCGAGGTGTCAATCTACAGGAAAGCTCAGAGATATGGCATTGACTGGCCAGACATGTCAACAGCCGCAGCCCTGATACAAGGGAAGTGTGAAAGTTGCGCGCTAATCAAGGATTCTCTCCTCATCGCCTTAACCGATGATGACACGGACTGGAGGAAGCCACTCTTCGATTTTCTCACCCAGGGCATCGTGCCTGAATCGAGAAAAGAAGCTGAGAAATTGAAAAGGAAAGCATCCCGATATGTGGTACAGGAAAACCTACTTTGGCGAAGAGGTCACGAGGGCAACTTGCTGCGATGTCTAGACGGCAGAGAAGCACAAGAAGTCATGGACCTTTCTCATCAGGTGGAACACCAAGGAGGTGCGAAATTATGCATGCAGCTCCTCTCAATTGGATATTTCTGGCCCACGATGGAGATCGATTGTCGCACCAAGGTACGACGCTGCCAGGAATGTCAGTTCAAAGGAAACCTGGTGCACGCTCCCGCTGTGGATCTACATGCATTAGGCACACCATGGCCATTTCACACATGGGCTTTGGACTTCATCGGTCCCATCCGACCAACGTCGCACGGGAATCATTTCATTCTCACCGCAACTGAGCTATTCACCAAATGGGTGGAAGCAATACCACTGAAGACGGCAAATGCGCTGGTTGTGGTCAACTTCATCCAGGAAAGCATCATATGCAGGTTCGGAATCCCAAACACCATTCTTTCAGATAACGGTACTCCTTTTGTTAATCGCCAGGTAGCTGCGAAATTAGCGGAGTACAAAATCAGACAGATATGTTCTACCCCTTATTACCCAAAGGGAAATGGACAAGCCGAAGCGACCAACAAAACGCTGTTGAGAATTTTGAGCAAGATGGTCGCAGATGACCACAAGAAGTGGGCCGACTCTCTAAGCATAGCTCTGTGGGCTTATCGAACCTCTCCGAGGACACCCACGGGGGCCTCACCATTCCTGCTATGTTATGGGGCCGAAGCTGTGGTACCTGCGGAGGTGAGAGTCAATTCGGCGAGGCTAGCCTTCCACGCACTCTACGAAAATCAACGCGATCATGACTTAGTCTTGCTGGAGGAAAAGCGAGAACAAGCCAAAAGGACCAACAAGCGATATCAAGAAAGGATTGCTCGTGCTTACAATAAGACGGTCCAGCGAAGGGATTTCGCAGTTGGCGACTTGGTCCTGCGCGCATCTGACCACTGCATGCGAGAAGCGACTCACCCAAAGTTCGCAGCCAATTGGGAAGGACCCTTCGAAGTCACAGAAGTCTTCGACAGTGGCTATTGCAGCATTCGAAGGTTGCACGGCACAACCTCAACCCCGAGTTCAGTCAACATGCGCTGGATTAAGAAGTACTATCCTTGACTTCTCTCATTTCATACGTTTTATTATAACGTCGCTCAATCTCTTGTATGATTACGATTTACACAATCTCCTCTCCCATATGAGAGGATTGTAATCTCATCTCTCCCATATGAGAGCATTATAATAAGAAAATTCTCCCAAATGAGAAACTTCATATTTCTGGATGTCGATTTTACTTTATTAGTTTGCTATAACTGTTAACAATAAGTTATCCGCTACAATAGCACTATGCAAATGCGATCTTAATTGATCATCTAAGCCTATCTGTCACGATAGCAGCCTACGCAAATGCGATCTTAATTGATCATCTAAGCCTATCTGTTACGATAGCAGCCTATGCAAATGCGATCTTAATTGATCATCTAAGCCTATCTGTCACGATAGCAGCCTACGCAAATGCGATCTTAATAGATCATCTAAGCCTATCTGTTACGATAGCAGCCTACGCAAATGCGATCTTAATTGATCATCTAAGCCTATCTGTTATGATAGCAGCCTATGCAAATGCGATCTTAATTGATCATCTAAGCCTATCTGTCACGATAGCAGCCTACGCAAATGTGATCTTAATAGATCATCTAAGCCTATCTGTTACGATAGCAGCCTATGCAAATGCGATCTTAATTGATCATCTAAGCCTATCTGTTACGATAGCAGCCGATGCAAATGCGATCTTAATTGATCATCTAAGCCTATCTGTTACGATAGCAGCCTATGCAAATGCGGTCTTAATTGATCCTCTAAGCCTATCTGTTACGATAGCAGCCGATGCAAATGCGATCTGAATCGATCATTTAAGCCTATCTTTTATGATAGCAGCCAATGCAAGCGCGATCTGAATTGATCATCCAAGCCTATCTAATACGATAGCAACTCATGCGCAAAATGATCTTAATAGATCTCCTAAAGCCTATCTGTTACGATAGCAACCCATGCGAAAATGATCTTAATTGATCATTGAGCTAGTAAAGCCTATCTGCCACGATAGCAACTCGCACCACTTAACGATCTTAATTGATCCACCAAAAGACTATCTGCTGCAATAGCAATATTGTGAAAATGATCTCAAGTGATCCACAAAGGCCAATCACAAGCCCATCTGCCAAGATGGCACAGCTGCGAAAATATGATCTCGAACGATCTAGTCAAACACCCGCGAATCCATATAGCAGATAGCAAGTGCGAAAGCATTACATAGCATTATGCGAAGCGGAATATGCCGAAACGCATGCGAAGTTGTATTTTGTTGTAAAGAGACAGCAGATAATAAAAAAGGCTATTTATCATTATGAGTCGAAAAGACTTGCAATTTATCTGTCTAGATAACAGCTTACAAGCGAAAAAGCTCAAATCTAACTACGCAGCCAACATGGCTTACAATACATGCGAACAGTAACTCATAAGCGTGAAGTTACACATCGCGGGAATTCCGACTGGAAAAGGATGAACCTAACGGTCCTAACACCGGCTATGCAACACACAGATCTGCGGCCAAAGATCTATAGCAAAAGGGATGCTGCTGCAAAGAGATCAACTCGTCATTTGCTACGTCCCTAGCGGCAAAACCTGGGTAATGGTACGTCCAGGACCTCAAGAGGTGACAAAAGCCTCTGTCTGATCAAGATAGGCACCGGAGGAACCTCCTGTTCCGGCGCACTCCGCCATACGGAACAGGGGAAGCAGTCATTCCTCTGGTGATGGACTCCTTGTCATGATGGACAGGGGCATTGACAAGCCCCCTGAGTTCAAGAACGAAGAGGCAAGAAATCCTCCTCCAGGGATGCTGGAGGAGAATTCCGCCGTTCATTACGAGACGGTAGCACGGTCACTTCGGCGCTGCACCTCACCGGGAGGCGGCCGGAAACATGACCTGCACACATAATACACGAAGAAATTTCTTCGAACACACATGAGATATCATCTCCATCTTCTTTATGATGGTTATAAAGAGAAATAAGCCTCAAAAGTGGATCTTGGAAACTATTTCTACAGAACAAAGCGCAAACTCAGGATTCACAACTTGAAGTTGCCATAAATCAACGAAAAACAAGCGTTGAAGCCAGCAGTCGTAAGGACTCACGGCAAAGCACATTTTTGGGGATGAAAAACCCAAATGGCAAACACAGGGTTTATATAGACCCTGTGGAGACTCTTCAGTTGCCAAACGATGAGTCAGCAGGATTTGAAAAGAGGGTAAGGTCAATCACTTACGCCTTGAAAAGCGGTAACGATCAATTACCCTACTAAAGGCTACGACGATTCAGTTGCGTATCCTATTAAATGACGGATAGTCATGATTCGGATGGACTTCCCAACGAAAGCGTGCTTATCTTCCGAGAAATTAGCGCGAAAATCAAGCAGAGTATCAATTGCTGATGTCATAATTGGATATGCACAGAAATATCCTATCAAATCCCGGAAAGGGCAAAACGGGCAAGTAGATTCTTGTTGTTAAAAAAAAAGGGGGAGAAACCCTAGCAAACATTGCATTAATGTTTCAAACATTACATTAATGTTCTGATCATTTCCTTGCTATTTTCAAAATTCACAAAGTCAAAAGCAAATTCTTAGCCAAGGAGTCATGGGGTGCGAACTGATGGCTCAGCTTCTCTACCTGCTCCACTTCTTGCTTCAATTGCTCGCACTTGGCATTCATCTCATGATAGAGCTTCATAGCTTCTTCAGCCTTTTGCTTTTGCTGCTCCACCTTCTGCTTTTCAGCTGCGAGGTTCTGGTGACCGAGCTGCAAGGTTACGGCTGCGCGAATCAGAGTGACTCTTTTCATAAGAAATCTGAAACCCAGTCTGCCCTGAACTTTGGTAAGAAGATTTTCGCACATGCCATGAAGCAATTCGGCGCTCTGGACAGAGATGGTCTCAGGCGTGGCCGCAGACAGCTGCTCCAGAATCCAAATGGCCTCGGTGAGAAACAGCCTCCGGTCGAAGGGCCCTATCTCCAGAGATCATGCAAACGATCGGGGGTAGGAGAGGCGCATCCGAACCAGCCAGTCCACATCAGTTTGCTTCAAACCTGAAGCAATGTTAAAACTAAGTTATGCTATCAAACTAGCAAATGCACCATGCGAGATGCAAACAGTGAATCACTACTTACCAGTTCCTTCGAGAATCTCACGAAGAGAAGGAATGCGCATTACTGGGGTCGTTAAAGACTTCCCTTGCTCCATGGCTCTCCTGTCAGCTGCGAGCTCTAACTCCTCATAGTTAGAAGGAAGGGTGTAGGCCGCACCAGCTGCGACTGCATTCCTAACCTGCGAGCCCCAAAAGCCCCACGCAGGAATAGGTGTCGTCGACTCAGTCATCGCTGCAGGCGAAGTGACAGCCGAGGTCGCTTGGCGAGGAACATTCTCAGATGTGGAAGCATCGACAGTATTTGTCCTTGTTTCCTCAGCGCCAGCATGGGTATCTTCATCGATTAGCACAGCACCGGCTTCAGCATCGTCGGAAAGTTCGATGATGTCCTCGAAAGGTTCACCTGCATGATCAGCAGCTGCGATGGGCTTCTCTGTATGGGGGCTCGGAATCGGAACATAGGATGCAGAAGACTGACTTCTTTGCTCCGGCGCATGTTCTTCAACATTGCCTGCGATACAAAATGCGATGGTATGAGGTAACTCGCGTTAAATAATATTTTGCTATCTTTACTTAAGCTAAGAGCAAGCACCCCCACGCGAAGGTGGGATTGAAGCCTCTTCATACACTAAGGACGAGGAACCATGTCCTATTAGTGTGTCCTCACTAAGCAAATCTTTAATAGGGGCGTGACCTGGGATGCGAAGAAACCAGTCATGATCCTGCTTCAAGTTGCTAAGGCCTAGTACATGTGTATTGCTCAAATGATTACCTGAAGGTTCTCCACATTTGTCTACTAACCAACGGCGAATGTCAGCCTTTGACACACCGTGCTTTAACGCACCCACAATAACATCTCTATAAGTTACTGCGAGATTGAAGATCTCACCTTTATCGCCGCCTGCGATCTCTTCGAAGTCCGCTTGGGCTTGCTCCAGGGCTGCTGCATCCTCTTCTGGAACCTCATCTTCCTCCTCCGCATGAGGAGCCACTTCTTCGGGAAGCTCGTCTTCCTCGTCAACTGGACGCACTAAGTCGTCAACATTCCGCTCCTCGAGGCTCCGCTGTTTCACACGCTCGAGCTCCTCCTCTTCCCGCCGCCTTCTTCTTTCAGCAGCCTCCGCGGCTGTCTTCCGGGACTCAGCAAGAACGTCCTCGCTTATGGGATCGTCTGGAATGCCAGAATGGGCATCTCTCTTTTGTCTCTTGGACATAAGGCCACCAATGGCCTCATCATCATCATCATCTGCGAAGATATGATTGGGTTAAGAAAAGAGGTGCAAAGAAGTTACGATAATGAGAAAGGAAATGCGATGGGGGTACCTCCTGATTCTTCCTCATGTATCACAACTGTTCTTTCCTCTTCTTCTTCATCACTCTCTCTGGGCTCCTGCCTCTCTCCTTCTTCCTCTTGGTTGAATGGAACGAAAGTCTCAACCGCGAGCTCTTTCCGCACTTTGCTGGGCATGCGACCTTTGCCTTTGTCCTTGACAGATAGGGACCTCACCGGAGGAGAAGTTGGAGCACTTCTAGGGGAAGAAATTGTGATTCCCTTTTGTCTAGGTCTTTTCACTCTCGGCGCCGCAGCCGCTGGAGGGGACGGATCATCTCCGGGAGGAGGTGAGGCCGGAGCATTGTCTATCAGCGAGTCAGCAAAAGCATTCATGACTGCGCGAATCTTGGTCTCGACTTCAGAGTCCATCCTCCATGCTAGCCGAAACGACTGCTTTTGTCTTCTGGTGGCAACAATGGCGTTAACCAAAGACTTGGAGCGATCCCCAGATGCGAATCGCCGCACATGACACTACAGCAAAAAGTACAAAATAAAGGTGTCGGCATAAGGAAATCAAGAAGCTTAACGCATGCGAAAAATTGCTTACCTCAGCAAATGCCTTGCTGTATCTGACGACATGCGTGTCGCCCTTCTTAATTGCGGCGACCTTCTCTTTCAGAATGAGGTCAGGACACAAATGGTTCTCACGATCCAACAGTGAATAGCAACCATATTCAGACTCGCTCAGACTGCAATTGGGGCGAAACGGAAAAGAATTCCTCTTGATCAAGGGGGCTCTACTTGGCTGCGCGGCCGACTGCGTCTCAATCCTGGTTTGCTGGGCAACCCAGTATGCGAGCCAGTTCTGAGAACACCCACCCTCGCGGGTCCCTACAGGCTGTTCAAAGGGAAGATTGTTCATGAAGACTGTCTTGCACTCCTTTGTTAGCAAGCGCTTATAGCAACCTCTGATAATGGACTGCGGCCAGATTGATGGTGCCACCGCGTCAAAACCGAACTGGGGCGAAACTCGAGTGGGGTCAACATCCACGGTAATCCTTTCATATCTTGGTGCGAGCTCATGAATATGCTCTGCGAGGGCAGGAAGGGAACCTCGCAGACACCAGCAGAAGAACTCGCGATAGCGTTCATGGAAATTTGGTCCCTCTTCGAAGAGCAGCTCTTCTGAGAAGACAACACCCTTAGAGGGGTACAGCTTTGGAAACCATCGCACGTTCTCAACACGTGTGGCATAGGGCCTGGCAGTGAACTCTTTCCGCTTGTCGCATATCAAGCTCCAAACACACTTGGTATTGCTCGCTCCGAACCACCTCGCAGCTCTGCCGCTGTTGCGCGCCTCCGTCTCGCCTGGGGGACACCATTTGTCGGGATTGAGAGCAGTTGGGGCATAGGATGGCCACCGCTCGAAGACCCACATTGTCAAAAAGGAAATATTGACAAAAGTCAGTACATCGAGGCGGCCACGCGACTCTTTCATGGCCAGAACTAGCTGATCAAGCCTGTAATACAACGTGTCCAAGACCAAGGGCCCGAGTGCGAATCTCTGGCCAAGTGCGAGCCTCACAGCAAGTGGCAAAACATGGTAAAAGACCCCATCATGTGGGTGACCGTCTATCAAGTATCTCGACAACCAAGCACAGAGGAATGCACAGAGGGTCAAGTGATAGCCTTTACCCTCCACATAATTCTCGGCGTCTGGGTTCTCACTCAGAAGTTTCTTGGTGATGCTGCTGTTCGCATAGTCTCGGAAGAAATACTGCAACCACTTGTTCCAGGTATTCTTCGCAGACGTATCCACCAACTGCCAGTTTGGAAGGGCTTTCGTAGTAGTCCACCGAGTAGAGATTTTCTTTACCTCGGCCAAGCATTCCTCCATCTGCGCGTACAAGGCAATCTCCGCAGGCGTCCTCAAAGGACTCAAAGGGTCTACCTCGCCCATGGGGGAAAGATCGTACAGCATCTGCACGTCCTCGAGTGTGGGGGCGGCCTCGAACTCAGCAAAGTGGAATGTGTGAGTCGCAGGCGAGTAGCGGGAAAGAAGGTCTAGAAGCATGAACTGGTCCAGCTTCACGGCAGCACCCTTCATGGCACGAACTGCGAAGTATATACCTGCTTCATCGAGAGTCGCGCCATGATTTTCCAACACGTGGTCAATCCACTCATTCATATAGTCCAATTTCTGGACGAAGGCCTGGGTAGAAATCGCAGTATAGGGGAAGTACCCGTTTTCGACCCCCAATCGAACCACATCCTCGGAACCAATCAACTCGAGCAAGGCCGAGTTAACTGGGCGAGTCAGTGTTAGCAATCTCTCAACCGGGACAGGATCAGGCATCCTTTTTGCCTTAACTCTCGCATGATAGAAATCTTGGCCACCGAGGTAGGGGGCTTTTCGCCACAAGGCCTGCGGGAGGTCGGGTATCTCTTCATCTTCCTTGTTGGGTTTGATTCCTTTGGTCTTGGCCATTCCTGCGGAAAAAAAAAGGGGGAGAAAGGTGCTACACTTCAGTTTGAAAGATTCGAAATCCGAGATCTATCATGAAAAGAAAGACGAACAGTTTCTGGTATCTGGTATCAATTTCAGAAATTAAGAGTTGCATTATCGGCGATTTCAAGATCTCACATCCGGATCCCTTATTATTGAAGGGTTAAAGCAAAAGTGGGTTCAAAGATCAAGGTTTCTTTGCAAGTTTCAACAGATTATATGTTCTGGGCTTACAGATTCAACGCAGTTCAAGGCAAACATTGGTATCTTAAATCAAAATTGAACAAGGCCAACCTTGTTTTCTTGAAGCCTGCTTGGATATGCACAACTGAAGAAGACGATTTGCAGTTTTGAACTGATGATTCATTATTTGAATCTGCTCTCGAAGATCTCCGGGTACCATTCACTTTAAGAGAAAGAAGTGATGCTTTGCAACAGTGGATACAAAGTATTTATCCAAAAACAATGAAGGGTTGCGTCCTTTCAGTAGTCGAATCGCAACCGTCACCGTCGAATCGCGCAATCACAGGACAAGCTGACGTCACGCCTAAAACCCTAGAAGCCAGACGGCACGAATCTAGGGGTTTTAGGTCATAATGACACGCACGGGGGCTGAACTTACCCGTATTTGAATTGGTGCGTGGCGGCAACGCGTATGTTGGTTTCCGCGCATGGAAGTCTATACAGCTATGAGTCTTCACGCGCAGAAAGGGGGCTAATGTAGATAGTGCTTTCTGAGCTGACAGATCTGGGCCACGTGGCAACCATCCAGCACACCATATTGTGCTCCACACACACAGGATCACCAGCCGAGCTGATCCATGTGGGGGCTGCGAGACAGAGCCCTCGCATACCACTGCACGGGACTTGTAGGGACTTAGTGGTTTGGAGGCTAGAGTAAGCCCTGTCGCGTGCGAGCCAAGCCCGCACGCGACCTTTAGTAACTGTTTTGAGAGATTTATGGCACGAGCTCCATAAACCCGGTCAATCCGGTCAAACCCGGTCAACCTCGTAACGGTTCCGGTATTCGCGCACCACGTGCTGTAACGGTCCCTATATACTCGGACGAACGTGCCGTTATGGTTAAGCTAATTAAGCCGCCATCAATGGGCGCATTAACCACACTACAACGGTCACGTTCTCTGCTATATATAGGACGTTGCCCTTTCCATACAAAGGGGAATACACTTGCCATACGCGGAAGCTCTGCCAAACCTCTGTCTCTCTCTCAGACATTGCTACTGACTTACTCTCTCCCTACACACAACCCCACTCTTCCTGTGCGATCCTCGATCCTCTACATACGGTGTACACGGAGGTCTCCCCGCCAGAATCTCTTGTGCACAGCTGGCTAGATCAGTAGCAAAAAGTTTGAATGATATGAAAACAGGTTCATCTGTGTGTGAACTTGTATTTTTGGTTGTGCATTGTATTTGATTGGTTATAGAATTTGCACAAGTTCAACAGGTATATGAGCAGACCTATGAAATGCGTAATATAGGACTATGAATTAGAAGAAGACCAAATAATGCCTCGACGAGCATGTTTGTAAGCAAAAAGAAATTCACGACAAGCTTATTTGTCATTTAATAAAAAATAGCCAAACAAAAATGCGACCATAGACAAAAAAGACGACTAAAAAATTAGTCGCTAGAAGGCTGAAAAGTTCAACGACGACGAAATTTGGTCGAAATGTTCCTCGGCAAATTTTTTGTCGACGAAAATCATGGTCGGGAAGTAGCCGGCAAAAGAACAACGACAAGCATCCGTGGTCGGCAAAAGTGGTTGGTAATTATGTTCCACCGACCAACGGATGTGTTTGTCGCCCGGTCAAACTAACGAAGGAGCTATTCTCACGGCAGACCGACAACCGATGTTCGTGGTTCTTTCATTCTAACGACGATTTTTTTAGGATGTTAACAAGCTGATTTTTTGTTGCGCTCTCATAAATAGTAGTGGTATTCTTTAAAAAAAATTATGCGCGATGCTGGTAAAAATAAAACTGCATAGAAAATTTTCTGACAAAATCAATATTGTTGATAGCGTGTCAAAGAGACGATACCATAGCATGATTTTTTTTAGAATATAGAGGGATTTTCTGTCAAGAGTTTTAAATAACAATAATATGTAAATGCTACTGGGGTAAATGGTTAACTGGTGTTACCTTCCCCTTCTAGACTATTGCGTCCTTTGAGTTTAGACCATCCACAGGAGTGGGGGCCATGGAGGTCGGGGGCGTGATTAGGAGCTGCAGTGGAAGGGGCTTGGAGGCGAGCTCTTAGCTAATCGGAGCTCGGAGGGCTTGGAGGCGAGCTGGGAGGATCCTCCAGGCGAGATCGAGCTCGGTGGGGCAACGGAGAAACAGGGTAAGGGTTTTCAATCGTGACCTAGTGTTTTGTTTTTCACAATAGCGGTGGGTGGGGTATTGATTTATTTAAACTACATTTTTACCCCTTGTAAATAAATATATTTTGTATTATTGCAAATTTGACCCCATGTATAGAAGTTTGTATTGAAATGTTGTGTTTGAATAATTAATGTTTAGTAAAATGCATTTATTGAAACTAATTAAAAAGTTAAGTAATAAAAACACAAATTTACATCATAAAAATTGTTAAAACTAATAAAATACATAGTATAAAAAAATCGCAAAATGAAAAATACATAATAACAAGTAATGTAACGTATTTTAATGTTTATTAACGTAACGTGTTTTTATATTTATTGTTGAAATTTTATGGGATAACATAACATTAGTCAATAAAAGTGCAATTAATCAAAATATAGGGTTGCGGGTGTCTTATTGACTAAAGTTGAGGTGCTTATTGTATTTAGCTATATAGTAGTGTAGTTACAATAAAATATAATATAATGGGAGGAATAGTGTTTTGACTGTTGTAACTATTATGGTAGAATTGTAAATATTAAGAAGATTAATAGTGAGGTAAGGTGGGAACAGATGGGCTTGGGGGAGCTCACGACTGTGGATGATCTTAGAATCTGGTCAAGACCCAGTTCTACAACTTGCATAGATATGGAAAGAGAAGTCGTCGCTGGGTGCAATTTCTATGCCCATCATTTATAACCAAAAAAAAGTTGATAGGAAGATTGGGTCACCGCAACTTGCTCATCATGCTCCCCACCACTCCCAAAATTTGTTTATAAAATAGATCTTCTATTTTGGCTCTAATACATATTCCTGCAAAATGGCAAAATCTTCTTCTTCTGGCTTCGGCATGGTTTCTTTTGTCTTGTCTTCAACCTTAATACTGAGCCTTTTTATGCCCACACCAACTTCCGCCACATTGTTTACAATCCCAATTTGGCTTCCCGGTGTTGATTTCACTGCTAATATTCCACCCAAGGTGCAAGTTGGCGATAAGCTCCGTAAGTTTATATATTACTTTTTTTGTGTGTGAGTGCAGTGTGGGCGAGCACAATAATCTTACGCAATACAGCATTATGTAAAATGAACGTGTCACTATAATTAGTTGTGGTTTGAAACAAAATTCTACATGCAGATATCTACACCAGACAACCCGTATATCGGATCACCCCAGAAGACTATGCTGCTCGCAAGATTACTACTCCACTTGCGGAGTACTTTGTTGGGGATCAAAAATACGCAGAGATAGCTTTCAATAGAGTGGACAATTATTATATTGCCTCTGCAGATCCTGCACGATTCCTTGTCTCTGCAGATCTAACGGCATCCCTTAATCATTCTGATGATTCGAGCATCAGAGTCAATGTTCTCCTTAAACTCTTAGTGCGTAATAATATAATAGATGCTTCTGTTACCCCATAATAATTGTCAAATTTTCTATTCTGGGATGTCCCAATATAATTGTTGAAAGTTATTTTTGATGTTCGTAGTTTATAAAAGTGCATGATAAAAAGTTGTAATAGATATGATGGAGATTAAAAAAATTAAAGACAATTGTGTCAATATCATGATAAAATTTAATCATGCGTTGCAAGTTAGATTTTCGGGACTATAATTGATACGGGTCAGACGGATCTTCGCCAAACATATTATTTAATTAGTTGTTTAATTATTACTTAGTATTATTTAGTAGCTAGTTTATTTATTTAAATAGCTTGATTAGTTTATTTAATTAGTTAGTAGATTGGGCCGAGCCCGTTAGGTCGAACTGTCTAGGGTTTAGTTTAGTTTTCTATTTAAACAAGATGTAATCTTCAGTTATTTTTATCGAATGAATTGATTAATGAATGAAATCTTTGTTCGATCATCAATAGTTGTTAGGAACAGTGCCGTAGGCTGTAATCTACGTGGTCAGTTTTGTCGATTTTCACAAAATCGTCAACCCCGATACCCTTTCGGGTATCAAATTGGTGCTTTCATTGAGAGTCGCCATCCTCTGGCGAAATCATGGTGAACACACCCACTTTCAATATCGAACAATGGCGGGAAGACTGGAAGAAAAGTGGGGAGGAATTCAAGGAAGCTGTATCAGCGATCTTGAAGGAAGGTCTTGAACGACTCAGTCAGCGAGTACTGGAGCAGCTGCAAGAACAAGAACAACCGCCGCCGCTGGATGAACAGCCGTCACAAGACACGCATGAGGAAGCCTCTGACGCCTCCGTCACTGCTATGGCAACAGCCGCGACAATGGCAGAGATCAACGCTGATTCCGGCGACCCAAATCTGGACAACCAGCCACAGACCCAGATCAGCACACAACCGCCGCCTCTGACAGAGGCGTATCAGCATCCAATGGTGAAACCCCCAGGAGCAGCGCCAAAAGCCGGTCAACAACCACCACCGGACCGAGATCCGACCCCACAGCCGGCAATTTCAGGGGCCCGAACCGGCCAGAACCGGCGATACGCCCTCGCCAACGAACCAGATGGTTCCTGGGTTCCTCCATGGCCGCCGCCGCACGAGACCATCGATTCCGCCGATATTCAGGCGATCCACACCTCGGACGGCCCGGCGGAACCTTCCGGCGACCTCCCTCTGATCTCTTCGGCGCCCCCGTCAATCCAGAACCCGCAGACATCACAACCACCACCAGATCCACACCCTCCACCGACCTCTCCGGCGCTGAAATCACCGCCACCACAACCCCCTGATTCAACGACGACACCAATCCAATCGACCACAATCCCGTTCGACGACCCTCTCACGTGGACAACCGGCCAACGACGACCTCCGTTCTGGTTCCAGTCCTCTCTGGCGCGGATTTCGCCGCCGCCAAGACCTCCAGATCCGCCCAGCAAGTCGGCCGGATTTTCCGGCGACCTCCCTCCGACATCGCCAATGCCTCAGACGCAACCCAAGCCACCTGAACCACCAGACACCTCTGGTTCCTCCCTCAGTCACCACACGCTCAGGCCGACGGGAATACCTCTTGGGTTCTCTCAGCCGACTGTTGCTAGGGTTGCACATCAATGTGGGCTTAGTTTTCTATTTGGGCTAAAATTCCAAATTCAGGCAAATTCATCACCACGTGGGTTTCCTAGCTCACTTGGGCCTAAATTGTTATTTGGGTCTAATTATTGTTGGCAGCACATATGTGAACCTAGACTTGATTTGGAGCTACAATTGGAGGATCTCCAGATCAATCACCATCCATTTGATCCGGGTATACATAATTCTTCTCAAGATTATTGGTGACGCCTTCCTGATTCTTCACGTATATCCGCCTTGAGGACAAGCCGATTTTCAACAGCGGGGGAGTTGATACGGGTCAGACGTATCTTCGCCAAACATATTATTTAATTAGTTGTTTAATTATTACTTAGTATTATTTAGTAGCTAGTTTATTTATTTAAATAGCTTGATTAGTTTATCTAATTAGTTAGTAGATTGGGCCGAGCCCGTTAGGTCGAACTGTCTAGGGTTTAGTTTAGTTTTCTATTTAAACAAGATGTAATCTTCAGTTATTTTTAACGAATGAATTGATTAATGAATGAAATCTTTATTCGATCATCAATAGTTGTTAGGAACAGTGCCGTAGGCTGTAAGCTACGTGGTCAGTTTTGTCGATTTTCACAAAATCGTCAACCCCGATACCCTTTCGGATATCAATAATTATGTGACGAATTAACTATATAAAGACAAGGAAATTGGAAAGACTTACCTCCTTGCACCATGTGAGACGTGAAAGCAACATACAGCACAAACATGAATATATATATGCCCCCCTGCCAAGTTAGGTTTTCGTGAGATGTAATTCAAGTTAGGTTTCGGTGATATGTAGTTATTGTTATTGCAATTGCTTAATCCATTAAGGATAATATAAAGAATAGTTTAAAATTTTAATGTGCCTATGCATTGTAATAAAACATTTTTTTTTTATAAAAGGTAAGGAATTATTAAGGTCGCTTCGTAGCAGGAAAGTTTACAATCCACAAGCCAAGATACAACCTAACCCACAAGCTAAGATACTACCTAACAAACTACTATTAAATTACAGACCAGCGGAAGCTAATATATACAACAAAATTAGGCAACCGCACAAAGCCTAAACAAACATCAAGTCTAAAGCAAACAAGAAACTAAACATAACCACGTGCGATAGCTGTCTTCGCTAAACGGTGAGCTTCCAAAACCTGTCCTCGGGGGACTTTAGCGATAAAACATTTGATTAGAGCTTTTGTGTTTTCTACACTGACAAATTGAACACAAATTTACATCTTCCCTTTCAAAAGAAAATAAGATTTGAGAAAATGCTGCTGATAATTACAAAACACAAAGCGATTGTTACACCAAAAATATTGAAAAGACTATATTAACCCTTAATTGTGCATCTATCTATGGTGGTGATAGTCCAGCCTTCTGTCTCTTACACAAAAACTTGGCAAATCTCTACCACTCTACCACTTATCTTTCTTCGGTACTCCTCTGATCTTAGATCGATAAACACGTATTGTGACAATTTCTTTTTGAGGAGACTCATTGTGACAATTGTAACTCAATTTTTATATATTACTACCTCCGTTTCTTCTCTATCACACTGTTTTGACTTTTGTCCCTATTCACTGGGTCAATTTGACCCGGTGATTTGCATAGCAAAACGATGCAATTATTGATAATTTTTTCATGGCGTTGTAGAGTAAAGGTTGCTCTGTAACACGGTGAAAAAATAATCAAAAAACCGAATCGTTTTACTATCTAAATCACCCGGTCAAAGTGACTCAGGTACGAGTCAAAAGTCAAACCGGTGTGATAGAGAAGAAACGGAGGTAGTACCAACTTGAAAATCTTTATATAGCATGTAATTACAAATACCAGCATTATCATTACACACACTAATAATAATTACATTTAAAATGAAAATATTACACGGAAATATAAACATTGTGACATTATATATGATAGAAAACATACGCTTTATTCTTGACCTCCTCTGAAGTCTGAATATGAACTTAGGGTTGTCATGGTTCTACTATGGAATATATAATTTCAAGTGGAACATTATTTGCGTTTTCATGTCCACCATATGTGTTTTCACTGTTGTCGGGAGATGTTTCATGTTTCAATAAATTTTGAACTTTTTAATAACAAGTCCTTTCTTTACAAGGGACTTTAAATAACAAATCTAATTAGTAAGATATTAAACAAAAGCCATTGTATTCAACACTTTGAAATTGTTTTTTTTTTTTTTTTTTTGAAATATAATTTGTTGAAAACTATCTTTGAAATAACATTTACTTTATTTATTTATTTTTTGGAGAAATTTTTGTGTTGCCTGATTGAATACCGAAATATCCATTCTCCGTAAATGAAAATTAAGAGTTATCTGTTAATTTATAATCTGGTGAAGAATTTGATCAGTCAACTAGAGGTTAAAACTTCATATATTCATCAAAATTGGAGAAAATAGAGATATCTGTTGGAGACAGAATTCAACATCTGTGAATATACGGGATTCGACGTAGGGGATGGCCAGAAGGATGGCAAAACAGTATGGGAATGAAACACCACGTTGCTTGGTGGGAGCTAATCGGAGAGAAATGCCAAGCAAAACCTAAACGTGAACGCCTAATTGCTTCTTCCACGAAGATGGTAACAAGGAAATCTACTTTGCAGAGTCCAAGTCATCAACCAAGTTGAGATTGACTGCCTGTTTATGCCATAGTTTAGAGCTCGCTTCCATTTCGAACATACATCATCTGCATAAAGCACGGCTATAACGAGATGCAGGCAGAACAAAGTTGATACAGCCTCCGTTTCTCCTAAATCTTTCAAGTTGAATTTCAGGAGTCATTTTGACCCGGTGATTTGATTAGCAAAACTGACAAATTCTTGCATCGTTTTACTAACCAAATCGCGGGTCACTTTGACCCTCAAAGGTCAACTGAGCAGATTCAGGAAAAACAAGCCAAGTAACACAACTTGGCACAAATCTGCTGTCTTGTCCTATTTTGTATCTGTCAGCAGACTTACGAGCCAGTGCACTGGATAAATTGTTTTTCAGAAAAATCTATTACGACAGCATCCAAGGTCGTACAATTTGATATAGATATCGTACATGTCGGAAACTAAAACCTGAGATGGGCATTTACAAGTAAGAAGGTGGTTCTGGATCATGCTGGTCTGTCTTTCAGAAAGATACTAGAAATGGACAAGCGCGGTGGTGCCATGATCGCTGCCCTCATCTTCGTGAAACTTTAGACCAGAAGTAGATCACACTAAAGAGAATTATCGCAAAAAGGAGCACATGAATTACATGATTTGTGCCGTGCTGAACAATGTTCTTGTTCAGTCTCCTCATATTGTTTTTCACCCCCGCTTGAGCTTTCATCACTGTCATTTGCTGTTTTAACCAAGAAAAATAACAAACATTTCAGACGGTAGAAACTTTTCCACGTTCCCTTCCTAGAGCAGTATGCTCGTGCAAAAATTAGCATACGAGCTATGCATACATAAAAATGTCCAACTAGACTGGCAACTGACTACCTTCCTCTCCCCATTTATGATACTCTAGCTCTTTGGTAATATAATTCTTGTCAAATACGGTAGTAAAAGTTGACCACAAAAATGCAGGTACAACTTCTCAAGCATGAAGTAATGTTCCGAGCAAACAAGTGGCGAAGTGATGGATAAAAATTTCAACTATTCTTGAAGTGGGAAAAATATTTCAAAATTATCTACTAAATTCAAACTCCAGAACAGTATTTGTTGGAGTAACATACACTTCTGAAATTTTGAACTCTTTGTTTTCTAACCTTGCCCCAATTAAAAATTGGACATCTACCCTCCGTTTGTGAAAGGCAAAGTTGTTTGTCTTTTTATTCCGAGGTTAGATGTCCAATTTCAAATTGGGGCGAGGTTACACGACACCTTTTCTTCAGGAAAAGTTTAAACTTTCGCCCTTTTAAAAACCACGTTAAAAGTTCAATGAAATATCCAATGCAAGGTTTTCAGGATCGTGATCCTATGTAGGATCGTGGAGTGGCCCACAGGAACGAGGATCGTAGGATCCTACCAAAAGTGTAATTTTATTTTTGTATTGATATTGTTACTACTTAAATGACTTATTTTCAGGTTCTTAATGTCATCAAATTTTAATACACAAGCTCAAGACCTAATATACCATAGAGACATATCATTTGGGTCATTTAGGACATCAATCTCCCTGCTAATTTTCACATCAATCTCTGCCCTTTCATATGATGTTGAATCTTTGAAGTTTCAAAATTAGGCGTACAAAATTAAGACTTCAACAAACATTTTTGCTGCACAATGAAGCCATGAGAAGTAAAAATAAAAATAAAAATAAAAAATGTAAAAAATATATAAACTATTCTTTTTTAAAAACGGTAGGATCGTAGAATCGTAGGATCGTAACCGATCCTAGGCGCCATCCCACCCGATCCTACCAGAAAACGATTTTCTAACGATCCGGATCGCCACTCGCCCTCAGGATCGTACGATCCTACGATCCGGATCGCGATCCTGACAACCATGATCCAATGAGATGAGCTACCAAGCCCAACAGCCTAGAATAAGTTCATATTCTGACTACAGTGCAACCAGCAACATCTGCTTGTATTTTCTTTTCTTTTCCTTTTATAATTGGCCCCAGTTGGCCAGTTCTATTTCTTATTCTGACATCCGATCAAACTAGATCTAAAAGCTGTCTTTAGCATTTATAAATAAATCAAATTTCAAGTTTATCAATAAATAAATATGAGTAAGAAGAAAATCAAATTTTAAAATGATTCCATACCAGCTGGTTGAGGAACTCGTTCTGGAATTTCGCCTCTGATTCTATCTCTTTAGCTACCTGCACAACCAATTCGATAAGAGGATGAAAAATATAACTCTTGTTCGGATATGTAATCAAGATTCATAAATAAGCAAAATACATTTACAATTTTCCTCGGAAAAAAAAATGTTTACAAAGGAACTGATAGGTGACCCCCAAAAAATATAACTGAAACATGTATATCATAGCAATCACAGTATATATCAAATAATATATTACGTGAACTTCTCTTGAAATGCCTCGATTCATTAAAATTATTTTTGATACTGCTAAGTAGAGACTACTCTGCCCAACTACGAGTTCTACTATATCCCTTGCACCTGAGCCTTCCCTACATGTAAGAGATAACGAAGCTATACATGATCTTCTTCTTGTTAACCATAAAATAGCAAAACCAATTAGGAACATGGTAGCTTAGTAAACCGGCAAATTTGCCTAGCAGAATCATCTAGCAATTGAGTAACACTAGAATTTTACTTGGTTTCCAATTAGTATATAGAGATTCGGTAGGAATATGTTTATAATTTTATTCTGGGACAAACTCATTCTGAATAGAAGATATAACCACCTATAAATTTTATATCTGGTTTTTTCATACAGTTCTGTCAAATTGAAATAAATCCTCTTCACTATCATGTTATGGGAAGCATACTAATCTGATAGAACTGTAAAGGAGTAGTACAGTAGAATACTGGCACATGTATTTTTCATAAAACCTAAATTTGATAAGTTTGATTCTTTATTCAGAAAAGAATCTTTGTGCTCCCATAAGACAATGTGTAATTTCTTCTCTCTTCTTACCTTTACAGACTATTCTTAATGCACTTAACAACCCCCATTGAATCGAATAAACAGTATTCTCTAGATTGTTCATGCATAACGATAACCATTCTGCCACTCAATTCAAGTTCCACTCCATTATAACATTGTTGTCATGAGTTTCCCTTTATTTTCTCTGTCGAAACACGGTGAGTTACATCTTTACCGTACCACAAGTCATTTACCCAATCTCAAAACTCCAGAACCTCTGACCAGGAATTACCCAAACTCCGGAAACCTCTAGTGCCAAAAAGCCCAAAATACACCGCAACTGTTGAACTGGTCATACACTTATCTCTTATCTCAAGTGTCCCATTTCTGATGTTGATTCAAGACTGACAAGTGTGTTCCAAAGCATATCCTTAAAAGAGGTGCTTGAAAAACAGCAGGTGCTTCATCTAAAGTGTTATTTCTGCTGATGGTCTATCAGACGAAATGAGATTCGGGAATCTTTAAATGTTGTCAAAGTAATGAGATTGACTCCTTTAGTTCTGAAAGGGATTCCTCAGAGAGAATACTTTATATTACTTAAATCATATGTTGGATTTCTTACAATTTGTAGCTTTGTGCCTTTTCACTTTACTCAGTTATAGAAGTTTGAGCTTTGTGTATGGATCTGCCTCCTCAATTGCTTCAAAATATATAAGCAATCAAATCATAAGCAGGTTCTGAAACCCCATTTATATGCTTGACAGAGTAGCCCAAAGCAATAAGCAGCATTGAGACCACTCTTTTTTTTATTCTAACATCAAGCTGGTCATTTAGCATTCAACCGCATTTCCAAGCAAAACAGGAACTGAGCTAACATCAGGTTCCAGTAATAATCATTTCCACTCGAATGTAACTGGCTTACCAGTGTATAGTATCTTGTAAAAGTAGCAAGAACTCACTCACCAATCTCTTCCTTTAGTACTCAGCTTGACAAAAGTTTCCTTAACTAAACAGGATCTGCTGCCATTTTCCACCAGGTGCTTTCTGAATATTAACCCTCATACTGGCCAAAGTTGGACGATTTGATGAAGATGTTTCTTAACATTTCCACCCGTCTTCTCCTTCATTCCCTCAACTTCATTTCTGTGTAAGTCTCTATGCAGGATGAAATCACTCAAAGCCTACCAACCAAGTGAGTGCACAAAAGTGACCTTTTACAAATACTGTTTCAGATATTTTTGAATGTGTCAATCTCTGTCATTACCACCGGAACCTTCACAAATCGCCTGGCCTCCTTTTCCCAGGCATTTCCTTCTTAATGACCCAACACTCACAAACTATACATTATAGCAGGTCTGACCACAGTTCTTGGAAAGAAGTCATTACCTAATAGGTTAATACTACAGAGCAATACAAATTTAAATTAAGACAATAGTCTTGGACACTATTCTTTTTGAACCATCGTACATTCTTATGACTCAAGTCTTCAATACCTCTCCCATCGCCCGATTTTTTTAAGCTGTCTACAAAACATTCTGAAGCATTCCTTAATAACCCCTATTTTTCCCAGCTCAAGTATCAGACTTAGATTGATAGTCAGAAATTAAAGTTATATGAGATAAAATTCTCAGTGCTTTTAAAGCATGGTTCAGAAATGATTAAACCGTATATTGGAGAATCAAAAACATGATACCACCATGTTTCATTAATACCATCAAACCATTTCTTGGATCTACCTCTGAAACCCAATGCATATTAAAGAACTGTGACTTTTCAAAGATTAACTCTGGGATCACCAAGGTCATCACCACTGAATACTTAAGAAAATTTGCCACAGTTGTTCTTGCAACTAAAAATTCTCACAGGGTAAGTGTATCTTTCATTTATTTTTATTTTTTTATACTTCGGAAGTCTAGTGTATCCTCTATTCGTCTCCCGATGAAACCTTTTTCCCGAGAATTAATTCAATGCAAACATGAACCCAAATTTGCTCAAAGGATTAAGGCTCAAGCGAACCCTTTTGGAAAATCACCCTGCAAAAATCTCTTGCAACCGTTTTGACGTTATGGATTTTATGGTTTGGTTAACCTCAACCAAAAGTTAACCAACACCTCAACCCAAAATTTAGGACCCGCATTCCACTCATTTTTCGACTCATAGAAGTCAAAACCTCAAAACCCAAAACTCGATAAACCTCAAAATCCAAACAGCCCCAAAAATTACAAGCTTACAACTGGATTGTACTCCAAATCAATTGAACCAATACTGCAGCTGAGTCACGAAAGAGAGGTAGAGTAAATAGAGCTTACATTTTTAAGAAGTTTAACTTGGTTATGAAGTCCGGTAATCTCCTCATCCAAGTCTCCATGCATCGGATCAATCCGTAACTGGATTTCATCGGAATGAGCGACTTGCCTCGTGCTAAGACCTTCTCTGCACACAGAAATTGCGTATGATCTCAATCAATTAGGTTAAGTTTGCAATATCCCTTCTCCAATTTTGCCGAATCCACGAGAACCGAACAGAACGAAAGGAATAGACACAAATGCGGCGAAACAGAACGAAGGAATACCTCGATCGGTACGGAGCTGCACCGTAGAAGTCGCCGCCTCTAAGCGAACTGGACATAGCGGAGGGACGATCAAGGCTCCAGGAAAACACTGAATACAGAAAACGGTGGAGACGACGGATCGAGTCCCTTTTAGGATTTCACGGTTTTAGTTAAAACTGATGCATTCGGGTAATTATCTTTGGGTGAAATTAACTTAGGGTAATTTTCACCTACAATCCCTCGGTTTTGGTTGATTTTCACTTACACCCCTTCTAATTTGGAAAATTTCACATACACCCCTTGTGACTACCAAATGTTGTTGTCGCTTACACCCCTACGTGTATTTATTCTGTAAGTTAGTAGCGTAACTTTCCAAATTCAATTTTCTTGACAGATTACCCTTGCAAATGCTATACAGGTAATCTACACTTAATTTAGTAAACTCTACCTCGAGTTAATCGTAATTTTTGTTTGTAGTAGCTGCGATTTGTTCAGAAATGCATTTGAGACATGTGAGAAATACAAAAATTTTGCATATGTTAAGAATATAAATTGGGCTGGATTGAACTTTGCAGCCTCTGCAAAGGTAAGTTTGTCTGAAAACCTGATTTTGAGAAGTTACAGTAAAAACTAGCATAGTGCATGCATAGAGGGGGTGTGACAACATATTTCGTAATCATAAGGGGTAAAAGTGAAGTTTTCCAAACTAGGAGGAGTGTAAGTAAAGATCGAGCAAAACTTAGGTTGTAAGTGAATTTTACCCATTAACTTACACTCCCTCGGTTTCACTTACACCCCTTATGACTCTCAAACATGTTGTCACATACACCTCCTCTATATATTCATTCTGTTAAGTGGTAGGGTAGCTTTTCGAATTTATATTCTGGGCATATTTACTCTTGCATTGACTGCAAAGGTCAGTCAAACCCCATATGTACTCTTAACAAGTGCAAAATTTTGTATTCCATCGCATATCTCGCATACGTTTATGAACATGGCGCATCTTGTACAAGCGAAAGTTTGGATTGGCTTAACGTAGAGTTTACTGGATTGACCTTTGCAGCCTTTGTAAGGATATAAATATTAAATTTATGAATTTACCATATCGACTAGCAGAGTGAATGCACATAAGGGGTGTAAGTGACAACAAATTTTGTAGTCATAACAGGTGTAAGTGAATTTTTCCAATCTAGAAGGGGTGTAGGTGAAAATCATCCTAAACTGAGGGGTGTAAATGAAAATTATCCTTATTTTTTGGTTTTGTACCATACCACTCTGCTTCTTCTCTTTCCCATCAATTGACTTTTTTGACTTGTATCTAGATCACTTTGTCCGGGCGAATTGGATCGCAAAACAATATGATTTTTAATGATTTTTTCACCTTGTTAAACAAGAAGAACTTTTACTCTACAATACTAAGAAAAAATGATCGAAAAATTGCATCATTTAGCTATCCAAATCACCGGATCAAAGTGACCTGGTAAAAAAAATCCCCATTATGAGAAAGAGAAGAATCAAAGTGGTGGCTGATAGTTGGGCTATTAAAAAAATATTTATTCTCTTCCTCAAAACAAAAAAACCTTATTCTTCTTATAATAATAATAATAATAATAATAATAATAATAATAATAATAATAATAATAATAATAATAATAATAATAATAATAATAATAATAATAATAATAATAATAATAATAATAATAATAATAATAAGAATAATAATAATAATGACAACAACAACAACAATCACAATAATAATAGGAATAGTAACAAAAGCACCGTTTATAAACACAGGCCCGACCGTAGTCAGAAATACCATTCTTTCTTTTCTTTTCTTTTTTTTTTCTTTTTTTTGAAAGCGATAAAAATATATTGAAAATTAACCAGTTACAATGGCATGCGCTTTGTCATGCGCTGCCTGGACTCCTTTTCTGTGAACAAACGAGATATTACAGATATTGAAATTACAAGCTGTTTTGCGAATATCGACTAGTAAGATGCGGAGATCGGATGGAAAAGTGTGACGTTGGAGATGCACCAGCAACTGACGAGAGTCGGTGCGAAGCTCAATATCAGAATAGCCATTGCTGAGCAGTCATCGCAGGGCCTCGGAAACCCCCCGTGTTTCCGCTTGGAGTGGTGTTGCTGCTTTGAAACTCGCGTGATGGCCTATGGTAATGTTAGTTGCATCCACCCATGCAGCAACAGATTCCATGTGATGGGTCCAAGTCGCATCAACACAGAAAGAAGCAATTTGCGACTCACTGAGTGTGGGATCTTCGGAGCTTAAGTTCCTACCAGCGAGGCAGATTGTGTCAGTTTGAGGCTTCGCATGCTTCCTTTCGGTAGTGGAGTGTTGGATGGCTAAATTTCTGGACAGCTGTCTATTGGTCGAGACGGTGATGGCATTGAGTGAATCAATCGGAGAGACATACAAGTGTTTCATCGTCATTGAGTTCCTGGAGAGCCATATTTGCCGAAGAGTAATGATCATAGTGATCCTATCCTCTGCTTTGTTGGTTGACTGAAGCAACGTTAAAAGAGTTGTACTGAAACTTTGGGTGTTTGTGTCTGGAACCCGATAACCGATAGGGCATCCAAACCAGATTGATCGTGCATGATGGCAGTGGAAAAGGCAATGAGAGATCGTTTCATCCGTGTCGTTGCAGAGAATACAGATTGCCGTTGTCTAGATGATATTTCGAGACCGCAGACTTGCCATAACGGCCATTGCACCAGATACAGCTTTCCAGACGAAGGAGAAAACTTTCGGCTCTAGCTGAAGCTTGTGGATGATTTTGAGGACTTGCACGCCTGCTGGTGGTGGGTGTTTGTGTAGCTGAACCTTGTCTGAACAGGCCAATTGATATGCCAAGTGGACAGTAAAAATTCCAGAGTTGGAGGACTTCCATTCAAGAGTGTCATCTGAATCCAGTGATATTAACGGTATAGTTGTAATTCGGTAGATCTGTTCAGCACTGAAGAAGTTGGAAAGCAGTGTGGCATTCCAGCGTGGTGGATTAGCTGTGATGAAGTTGGCAACCGTGAGGCTTGGATAAGTCTGTAAAGTGATTGCTTCCGGCTTTGGGACATACGGGTCACCCGGAATCCATTGTTGAGAGAGTGGATGAATCCCGAGGCCGTTCCCAATAGTAGACGTGGTACCGTGACATGCCAAGATGCGTCCCCAGCACAGGCTCTGCCACCCCCACGAAGAAGATGACGGCGTTTTAGCTTGGATGAAGGTGATGCGGGGGAAGTATCGACCTTTCAGAATTCGAGCTAGTAGGCTGGTGGAGTCCGTCATAAGACGGTATGCAGTTTTTTCAAGCAATGCTTGGTTATGTTCTCTAATATCTCTGAAACCCAGGCCGCCTTTAGAGACCTCCAGGCATAGATATTCCCATGATCGCCAATAAATCCATTTTTTCATTCCATTGGACCAGAGGAACATCGAAACGGCCTGACGAACATCTTCATAGAAGGGTGCTGGCGCTTTGAAGACCGAAAGGATATACGTCGGTATCGCGAGTAGCGTGGATTTGATCGATATAATGCGCCCAGCAAAAGAGAGTGAGAGTTGTTTCCGGTTTGAGAGCTTGCTTTTAATGCGTGAGAGGATATGTGCAAATATAGCGGCCTTCGCTTGAGTGAAATCCATGGGGGTTCCCAAGTACGGACCTGGTTTGTCGATCTGGTGAATTCCAAGCGTAGCTGAGATGGTCTGCTGATCCTGGGGTGTCATGTTTGGGCTACAAAAAATCTTAGATTTTTGAAAGTTTATTTTCTGGCCTGATTGATTGCAATAATCGTCGAGCACCGTCTTGAGTGAAATTATGTTGTATGGGTTGTAGCTTTGGAAGATGAAAGTATCATCCGCAAATAATAAGTGAGAGATCGCCGGCGCAGATCGAGCAACTTTTACTCCTTCAAGGCTGCCGCTTGTACTACGGTGATCCAAAGTAGATGAGAGTGCCTCGGCAACAATGAGGAAGAGAAATGGAGATAACGGATCACCTTGACGTAGTCCTTGTGACGGAGAAAAAAACGTTGAAGGCTGCCCGTTTATAAGGATAGCCGGAGATACCGTCGAAATACACATCATAATGTTCCGAATGAAAGTGTCCGCAAATCCTAAGTTGGTGAGGCAGTTCTTGAGAAAGGACCACGAAACACGGTCGAAGGCCTTGTTCATGTCAAGCTTTACCGCATAAAAATATTTTTCCCTTGGTTCTTTTTCTGTATATAATGAAGAACTTCATGTGCAATCAAGACGTTGTCAGAGATGAGTTTACCTTCCTGAAAAGCCGTCTGGTTCGGTGATATAATGGCAGGAATAACTGACGACAGTCGGTTGGCAATAACCTTTGCAAGTATTTTGTACATTGTGTTACAAAGACTGATTGGACGGTAATCCCCGGCATGCATTGGATCTTTAACCTTTGGGATAAGTGTTATGAAAGTGAGATTCATTTCTTTGAGCATAAACCCTGTTGAAAGGGGTAAAAGGATAGCGAATCACCAACTAAGGGCCAATGTTTTTGGAAAAAATCCGCTATAATTCCGTCCGGACCTGGGGTTTTGTTGGCACCTAGTTGGTGAATTGCAACGTGAACTTCTTCGGATGTGTAAGGACGTTCAAGATAGCCTTTATCCATGTCAGACAGTTGATTTCGGAAGTGGGAAACGCAATCAAAGGTGGATGTTGGTGGTGAATTTACAGATGCAGGTTGAAGAATTGTCTTGAAGTGATGCAAAATACAAGATGCGATAGCGTCCTGAAATTGGATAAAAGTACCGTTGCAGTCATAGATGCCAACGATAAGCGACCTGTTCCGCCGAATAGTGGCCGCGCGGTGAAAGAACTTAAAAATTCGTGTCACAGTGCCGTAACCATGATTGTTTCGCACATTGCTTCCAGTATATATCTTGCTCAGTAAATAGCTTGTCAAGGTGTATACGGGCCAGTTGTTCCAATTTAATAATCTTTGCCGGATGGGTATCACTTACGCTAGAAAGTTGAAGTTGAGATTGTAGGTTAGCAATATCTTGTTGCGCATCGGAAATGCGAAATGGAAGATCTTTCAACACCTTGGTTGTCCAATTTTTCATATGGCGTAGAAGGAGTCGTTGTTTCCGGAAAAAAGTGAAAGTTGATGATCCTTGAATAACCATGTCCCAAACTTTGGAAGTGACATTTTTTGTAGCATCATGAAGAAGCCAGCTTGTTTCAAATTTAGACGGACGCTTAGGCTTGAAGTTGATTCCCTCCGTGTCTAAGATTAGAGGGTTGTGATCCGATCGCTGAATAGGTAAGTTAAGCAGAAGTGCTTTGGGGAACATTCGGCTCCATTCATCAATCATGAATGATTTGTCTAGTTTTTCGTACGTTGCATGACCACTACCGCGGCCCTTAGTCCAGGTATAGAAGAAACCATGAGATTGAAGCTCATGAAGTTGGAGAGATGTGGCGAACTCCTGTAATATATTAAGACCCATGGGCTTGTATTTTGTTGTAGATAGCTTTTCGTGAATGCCACCAATTTGGTTAAAATCACCAATAATCAAATACGGTTGCGATAAAAGATAGAGCTGCTGTTGTAATAGGTCAAAAACAGATTGTTTTTTCGCTGCTTTGGAGTGACCATAAAAGAGCACTAGATTCCAAGGACCGAAGCGGGCATCACAAATTTGAAGTATAAGAAACCATTCAGAGGAGAACACTGGCATAACTTGGAGAGAGGAATTCCACGCTGCCCATAGTCCCCCTCGTGAGCCCGTTGAATTGGCTCCCATATAAGTATCGTAACCAAGAGAATTGCATAAGAACAAAGGATCATTCTTCGCTTTTTTCGTTTCCATAACAAAAGTAATACATGGATGATTTGCAGACATAGGTTTTTAAGTGCATGAACCGTAAGGTCTTGTCCTAACCCCCTACAGTTCCAACTTAAAATTTTCATGATGATGACGGAGACTGAGTTGCAGTCTCGGCAGCTTGTGAACCAAAAGTAAAATCATCGCTTAAGTAGTACATGATTACAGCATGCTCGTAATCATAAAGCTAAAAACACTGCAAACCTTTCTTCGAAGAAAGGGGCGGCCAGAATATGATCTGTTTCGGTGAAGGCATCAGGAGTAGCAAATAAAGCAGAGAAGTCTGCTAGAACATCACGAAGCCGCGGACTTTTGTTCCCTCCTTGAGTGTGTTCGTGGACTGGCGATGTCCTTTTTTCACCAATGATTTGAGTATTTTTGGGGCTTTCATCACATCATAAGTAATGGGAGCGGTTGATGTAGAGCACCTGCCTCTTTTTTTAGCACCAGTTTCATGAGGGTAACGCCATGGCCGAGAGCGTGGTGGTCTGATGGGGGGGGGGGCTATCATCATCCGAAGACTCACTGTCTTCGGCATTGAGAATTTTTTCTTTCCCTTTGCCTTTGCAGTCTGATGATTCTTTGGGGCGATTGTTTTTTTGATGGGTCTGACCTTCTCTGATTACCAACGGAGGCAGCGACGAAGTAGGAGCCACATGTAGGAGAGGTTCATTCTCGGCGAAAGAAATTACCGATTCAGTTCCAATTTGCAAGTTAATTGGAGAGGATGTTGGCAGTGGTTCACCTCTATCAAAAGAAACTGCGGCTGGAGGTTGGACACACAAGTGGAGAAAAGCAGACCATGTAGATTGCAAGTAATCCCATTATTGTTCAGTGGGGGTGAAATTTTCATCAAGTAGTTTGGCGGCCATGGCCGGACAGAATGGATAGTGTGGTTCCATTGGACGAAGGGTTGGACGAATTGCAATCTGTGATGGTGGTGGCGGTGGAGGTGGTGGTGGTGGCGATGGTGGTGGTGGTGGGGGCGTTGGCGGGGTTGGCGGAGTTGGAGGTGTGGGAGGTGGAGATGGTGGTTGTGAGTGTTGTTGAGTGGGCGGTGGTGGTATTGTAGGCGGCAGTGGGTGTATGATGTTGGCGTTGGTAGCAACCTGATGAGGTGTAGGAGGCTGTTCTTGGATGATAAAGGGTTGAATTGGGAAAACTCCATGGCCCTCCCAGTGGGTGTCATAGTGAGTTAAGAAGTCCTCATAGTTTCCTTCTTCTACGTCTCCCTCGTAGATAAAGATATCATCTTCCATTTCGTTAAAGATTGGGTGGAGAGGCTCACTGTTCTGGAATGGGTTTGCTTGGTGACGCATCATGACCTGCGGTGCTTGAGGGGGGACTTGGTGGCTGGGATCTTGGTCGCCTCCACTGGTAGCTATATAAACTGAGATCAGGCTGGGCCAACAATACTGCCTGAAGTCTAGCCGCCATTTTTTGAAGTTGTTGATCAATACGGATGCGTGCTTGGAGAGGGTGGGTTTTGCATTGAGAAAGCACATGGCCAATACAGCCACACGCGTGACAGAGATGGAACACCTTCTCCGGAATACAAGGAATCCATAATAGACCATGAACATCATCCGCTAGGTAGAAACCTGCAATAAGAGGAACATGGGGATCAAGCCAAATTTGAACACGTAAATAACCATGTACCCGTGATGAAGCAAAAACATTATCAGTCCTGGCGACTTGTCCCAAGAGAGAGCCAAGAAAGTCAGCTGCCGCCGGTGTAAAGCATCGGAGGGGAAGGTTGTATAATCAGAACCAGACGGCGATTAAGGGGATTTCAACTGTGGAGATAGCCACATCTGGGTCCCATTGATCAACCGTCACCAAGGCGCCTCTGATAGTGTAAGGACCACCGTGTAGGGCGGCAAGGAGTTCGTTGTAATCTGGTAAGTGTATGACATAGAGTTGTTCGTGACTCAGAACAAGATGGAGTTCGGAGGTTGCTCGCCATAGACGCTTGAGAAGGCGCAGCATCAGGGCAGGAGGGAAGCGATGGCGATCTGGTACGTAAACCAGAAGGCACTGATGGTCTGTAGTTGCGTAACGGTTGCGGATGAGATTCGGGAGGGCAGTTTGGAATCCTCGCCGATATTGATCTTCTGGGTATCCTGGCGGTTGGAGAAACCTTCGGTTGTGGTAGATGATGTTGGGCAGTCGGGGAGCCACTGGGCGTTGCAGATGGTAATTGACCCGTGGCGGTGGTGGCGGTGCCATGTTTGGACGCCGGGTTCGGAAGTGATTATAGGGTGGAGGATGTGGCGGTGGTTGATGGTTACGGGGGCGATGAGGCGGCGGAGCCTGAGGAGTTGGTGGTTGTCCTCCTCGCCGGTGAGGAGGGCGGTAAAGATTACGGTTCATCAGTTTGTGAGGGAGAACAGGCGAAGTGGTTGTGGCGGTGATGTCCATGGGGTCAGGGGCGTTCTTAAGTTTGATGGTGGAGTGCGTAGGCATGATTAGAGCTAGATTAGGTGATTGGAAATCGGAGAGTTAGGGTTCAGTTCATGGACTAAAGGGGGTAGAGGGGAAGATGAACAGTGAGTCGTCCTAGGGTTGGAAAGCTTATGAAGGAGGCAGATGATGTCACTCCTTCATTGGTGGATGAAGGCGGTGCTGCTGTGGGCAGTTGTTGGGGTGTGGAGAAAAACTAGGGTTTTGTGTTTTGCTTGGCCAGATCAGAAGAACTGAAGATCTGAGTTGATTTTTTGAGATTTTCGTGGGGTAGAGAAAGCAGGTAATGATGAGAAAATTTTGGGAAAGGCTGTTTTGACTTTGGGAATGAGAAATTTAGTACTGTAGAAAGTGACAATCATAGGGTTGGTTGTTTGAAGAAGTGGGTTTCTCAAAGATTTGTCAGAGTGGCAATCAGGGAAAAAGAGGGGAGAAGATGAATTAAAAAGATTTTTGAGATGATGTTTGGAAGATCTCGTGAGGCTTGTTGATGAACTGGATGGAGATTTGGAGAACTTGTAGAAGCAGTAGATGAACACTCCTGTTTGGGAAGGAGACCTAGAGAGGATTTTCTCTCTCAACAAATCTTTTAATTGAGAGTATTTTTCTCTTTTCTTTTTTTTTAGAAGTGAAATACCATTCTTTAAAAAAAATAGTTTGAAATACCATACGAACATTGTTTTGTTTTTGTTATTGGAGTGATACGTTTCAGTACTGATGTTTTTCGGTAATTCGTTTCGGACTAAAAAATGTAAATTATACAATTGCGCAAATGTTTCTATAGGTTTAAAATGACCCCACCAATATATACTGCTCATATTTAAGTATTCCACACAAAAATGATCAGAGGGCCCTCTTTTCATGGCTGATCGTATATGCTAAACTTACTAATGGAGATTGTTTGATTAAGAACCTCCTTTGGGGTAATGTATAAGAGGGCCCTATAAGGATAAATATGTACCTCTTGCTCCTTATTTTGCATGTGGGTGCAGGATAAGGAGCATGTACAAATAAATCTTTTCTTATCTCAGGGTAAACTTTTTGCCTACAACCTTATACCACATTGGGTGTGGTATAAGGCATGATAAGGGGAGGGGGAATACGGTGGCTGTTTGAAATAGGCGATATTACTCCCATATATAAGGTGGGTGTTTTGTATATACATATATATATATGTGTATATATTTGATCAAACTAATGATATATACACATATGTGTACATATACACACAAATAGGGTACCAGTGCCGGCTGGGGCGGAAACGGGAGCAGGAGCATAAGAAGGGGTGGGAAGAATGATTGGATCATCCCGATAAGATGCCCGAGTAGTGTATGCTGTTGTGGTACTAGTGGTGCTTGTCTAGGTACTAGTGACAGTTTTCTAGGTACTAGTGTCGACTTTTGCCGGTCCCTCAACCGGTCATGTAGCAGTTTTCAGTTGATGTAAGCCCCTCACCCCCCATTGCTAGTGCGGACAATCGCCTAATCTTCACCCGACCATCCAGTCTGTCCTGTATAGGATCAATCGCAATATCCCCGACATCGCCCTCACTATCGTCCAGTGAATCTCTGTGAACTTTTGTTAGTACCATTGCTACTTCTCCAGTTCGGATGGTTCCAGAATGGGGATCACTTCTGATAATTCAATTTATCTGCCTTGATATGAAATATGAACTGTGGATGTTTATATGAAGATGATAAAAGACAGTGATAACATATGTTCAAGGCTCAAAGGCCTTGAAGGTATATGACTGCATCTAAGTTGGTTAAGTATTTCTTTAACAATCTTGTGTATGCAGGTTTGGCATTGGATCTGTTGTTGATTTAATGTGTCTCACAAATATTCTTGGACTATATTTATGTGTTTCTAACACTCACAGATTTCACAGCTTGAATGAATCAAGGATTAGAAAGCTATAAGCATAAAATTGTAAAGAATGTCACATAGCTCCGAGGCCTTGAGACTTGCCTTGAGCTGCTGACAGTCTTATTTACTTTAACTGTTTCTTTCTTGCAGGATGCTATCTGTGGAATTGTGATTGGTTAATGACTTGATATAAGTCTTAATCATAATTTTATCATTATCTTTTACATATTACTGATCTGGTTTTTATCAAGTCATCAAATTTGTTGGCCTAGTTTATTGCATAAACTTTTAAGCCAAACGGTTAGTAGTTTGTTGATATATTTTCTGGATTTTGTTTGACCTTGAAATCAAGTTTGTTGCAGGATTGTTCGTCGTTTAAACCCCTCACAACGAACACTAATGGCTATCCATTTATAGTTGTTGAAAGAAGCATGTTTGGGAGATGATTTTTAGGGAGGCAGTTCCTAAACTCTCTCATTCAGTTACTGCAGCTTGTTATAAGCTTCAGTTTAAATTTCAAAGGAGACAACAGATTGGGAGAGGACTTATCATTGAGAAAGAAGAGTGTTTACTGTCGTGGAGATCATACATTCAACTCTTCAATCAATCAATCTCTCAACACTGATGAACAAGGAGATCAATCATCCATAAATCGGAAGAACACATCCAAGCTTTACTGCTTATTTATTTTTTGTGTTCTTCAATACTTGTACTTAATTTTTTTATCATTATGATTTCATGAACCTCAAAAACTTAGAAGTTTAGTTGTTCATTGTGAACAACAAGAGGTTCTTATTGTTTCCACAGATTGTAGCTGTTACTAGATAGGTTGGGAACCACAAGCTGTATAGGTGTAAGGTAACTCACTTAGGCTTGAGATCTATGGCTAAATCTGATTGTTTAATAAAAAGTGTTTTCCAAATCCTAGAGGGATTAGATCGCTCAGGCAGAGACTAGGTCCAAGTGTGACTTAACTCTGTAAATCCTTGTGTTATTTACTTTACAGCATTGTTCTTTTACACTGCAAACTATCTAACTCAAAACAGGTTGTTCAAAGGCTTGAAGTACTTTACAACTCAAGGCCTTGAAGCTTTCACCTGTTCTTAGAAAGCTTCTATCCTTTATCAAAACTCCTCCAAGGCCTTGAGTTTCATTCAGTTGCTTATCTCAATTTTTCAAAAGACAAAGTTTTAGCAAAAGTCTCCATACTCTATCCAACCCCCCCCCCTTCTAGAGTATTTGATCCTGTGTTTTATACTTACATTACAAACTTTCAACTTCATTGACTGTACCAAATGACTTGTCCCTATTCGTGTCCTTAATTTTCCAGGCCACCCCATTCCAACGACAGACCCTCGGATAAACTCGGTTACGCCTGACCCACCAAATAAGAACTAGCAGGGCTGAGTAATCATCTCCATCCAAGTCTACAAACACAAGTGAGAGCTGTTAGAGATCACAAAATTAACACGTTTCAATTAACAATGAATTATTGAAGCAATATTATTTCATACTTGCATAAGAAAGGGCAATCGGTGAATGAAATGGTTCACGTAGTTAGAGGATTAAATCTCCCAGTACTCGGGATTTGGCCTCATCTCCTGTGTCATGACGTCCCACACGTAGTTCCCTCAGTCAAAATTGTTGCAGAATTCCAAGTTCGTTATGAAGCCACACATGTCTCGAGATATCCCATGATGCGTGTGCACGTACTCGGACAACAGATGCCGATGGCAAGCTAAGCACAAACCTACTTGTGCTTATCATGAATATTCAAGCCATCCTTCTTAAGACAGTGGGTTTGTTTGTGCTTATCATGAATATTGTTCCCCTCAATCTCGGGAAAAAAATTGGTCCACGAAACTCGTGTCTTCCAGCCTCGCCTTCAACTCATCATCCCTATATATCTTCCTCATATTCAGTCAGGAGACCAACATGAACTCCAAATTCGAGAATCCAATGGACATCTCATTAATTTGGAGCCATACCTAGCGCCTCTTATCGATCTTCAATCGCCCGTGAAAGACCTCGTTGGCGACGGCCCACGAGAAGCCAAAGTCTGTCGGAACGCGAATTAACCAAGCGACGTGGAAAAAATTTCCCCTGGTGTACTCTCTCAACCACTTGTTGCGCTTACGCGTCTTTCATTTCTTTCAGTGGCGGCTTCACAGTGAACTTAGTGGTTTGAAGGGTCCAGTGTAAACAAGTGAAGGCAGCAGAAGGAGAGACGACAACAGAATTGCCGTGTACCCCTAACAAAAAAAGATTTAACGTAAATCATTTAGTCTAACAAATTAATTATTCAAATTCATAAAAACCCAATCCCTGATTAATTACAAGATTCAAAGTTCATACCAGATGGCTTAACATGTACTAGTTTGAGTTCATAAAAGACGTAAACTGGTCGAAGGAAACAAAACAAAAAACAGGAAAAAAATGCATTGTGAGCTCGACTTTGCTAGGTCAAGCTCGACTTTTGCTTGGTTGACTTCGACCTTGCTTTGTCGAGGTTCGACCTAGCCAAGTCGAGACTCGGCTTAGCGAATTTGAGCTCGACCTAGCAAAGTCGAGCTTCGGCTTCGCAAACTTAGTAAAGTCGAGTATCGACCTACTAGGTTGAGCTTCGTCTTGGGCAATTCAATATGGGACAGAGAGAGGTATATTCAAGCTTAAAAGCTCGACCTAGCACAGTCGACACTCGACTTAGCTTGGTTGAGCTCCAACCTAGCACAATTTGGTTCAATTTCTACAACATGGGTTCAAATTCGTCAAATTTACAGTATTTTGTGTTGAATTTCATACAATATCAACGAATCATTCAATAATTTCACACACACACACACATAACAACATTGACTTACACCTTCCTCAAAGTTTGGGTTGGGTGGATCTCGCCTTGAACTTGTTGAAATCCTTGAACTCCTTGATTTTCTCCGGGTGTATCGAGCAATCCGGCCTCCAACAACCTTTTCTCTGCTTATTTATCATCCGGCACGATGTTGAATCGACTTGATGAAGCCATTGAGTGAGTGAGTGGGTGAGTGAGAAGGTGGGTTCGAGGCTAGCCGGAGACCAGGAAGACGACCTTTAGTGGTAGTGATTGACGCGGAAACTGGGTTGGCAAGTCGCGGGTTTTGATGTGTGGTGTTGTGTTCCAGTTGGTCTATTCCATCCGCTATTCTCGTGATTGTCAAGACTTGTTGTCTTGAAAGGCGCAGTAACAATTCCATTACCTACTTTGCCCATGGGGTTAGAAGACGCTCTCGTCGTCAACTGGTGGTGAAGATCGAACATCTCACCGTTATGAAGTTGCCTCAAACGATAGTTGAAGAATGGTTACCCCTCACTGTTTATAATGCAATGGGATGTGGTCTTATTGAATCATGTACTAATATGTGGAATGTTGTTTATACTCTTTCCAACCATTTTAATCGGTTTGTTTACGACAATGGCCTAGTTTGGCAAAGATAAATTATTGGATAGATTATTGAATGTGTGGCTGAGATGAGGAGAGAGAGACAATTACACATCATCTCAATCACACATTCAATAATCTATCTAATAATTTATCTTTGCCAAACTAGGCCAATGAATGAAATATTGTTTGGTGCCAATTGGTGTCGGTTCTCTCAAATTAGGCTTCATAGCCAAACTTTTTTGAACCGGTACGCATTAGCATAATCAATTGGGAAAGTCAAAACTTGCATGCGTTCCCACGTGTGAGGCCGGGTTATTATTGATTGGGGCCCATCACGTTAATGGTGGTGAAGAAGAAGACAAACGCGTAAGGAATCTACCAACTTGCTGCCACACGTCACTGTCATCATCGTCGTCGTCAATAAGTACCCCCTCCTCTTCTCCTCCTGAAACACCGGAGCGAAGTTTTGGAGAAAATGGGAAGCGAGCAGAAGAAGCCACGGTTAATGTGCCTCCATGGATTCAGAACGAGCGGAGAGATAATGAAGACGCAAATCCACAAGTGGCCTCAATCGGTGCTCGACAAGCTCGATCTCGTGTACGTCGACGCACCCTTCCCTGCCCTAGGCAAGTCCGACGTCGATGGCATCTTCGACCCTCCCTACTACGAGTGGTTCCAATTCAACAAGGTTAGTCAATTCAATCAATCAATTACCAGTTCGATTCCGACCCCTCTCTCTGAAATCGGTTGGTTGGTAGTACTTGGTATCATCATTGATGAATTTTGATTACCTAATACTGTTCCTGTATAAAAATCGATGTTTTGTTTCAATTCATCCTTCTCCCTGACTGAAATTGTTGGTACCACTCCGTCCCACCTCTTTTGCACCATTTGAATTTTTACCACTATTCACTTGGTCACTTTGACCTGATGATTTGGATAGCCAAATTTTAGAATTTTAGATAATTTTTTCGTAGTGTTGTAGAGAAACTCTGAATGTACAAAATCATAAAAAATTTATTAAAAAATTGCATCATTTTGTAATCCAAATCACCGAGTCAAAGTGACTCAATTACGGGTAAAAAAAGTCAAATGGTGCGTTTGAGGTGGGACGGAGTGGTATGATTGATGAATGCGATTACCTACTAGTCATGAATAAAATCTTTTTTTTTTTCCCTCCCTCTGAGATGATGGTGGTATCATCATTGACGAATAAAAATCATTTTTTTTATATATTGGGTAGGTAAGAGAAGGCCTTACCTACTCACTAATAGTAGTACTACTTATTTATGACGTTCGTTTGATGTCACTTATTCACAATTCAAGCACAAGAATTTCTATGAGAATTGCTTAGGAGGTACTCATGACTGTCGAACAAAAAAAATCTGCATAACTTTTAGAAAATGAAACAAATTAGTAACTCATGATTCTCAAACAAACAAAGTTGTGAACTGTCACTATTTAAGTTGGCATCCTGCTGTGGGTTTTGGAAGGAAATCAAGCAGTAATCCGTATTCATCCTCTCTTACTTTTCACACAACTTTCACCAGGCCTTTTGAATAGAAAAACGACACAAGAACTTGTTAACCTTTCATAATGTTGCGGAGTTAAAATAACCTTTTTATCATTTTGCTACTCAAGTCGAAATCGTCTGCAAAGTCAAACAGGACACATTAACTGGGAAAGAGGGAGTAGCTTCTTTTTTACTCTCGACTTTGTATTCCAAATCAATGTTTTGAGATTCTCAAAAAAATAAAAAAAAAAAAATCAATGTTTTGAGTAAAGGGAAGAAGAACTGTAATGAATTGAAAATGATTCCCCAGTGAATACCACTAGGGGTCATAATCCAGTAATAACAGCATAGTTAAACCTTACAAGTATCCTAAGAATAACAAAGTTGTGATCAACGAAAATTGTCGGCCTGTCCCTGGTTTCTGAACATACTTCCTCCCCCTTCATCCTCTGAAAGGAGCCCAGTCCCCTTTAGTTTGAGCTTTCATTACACATATTTTTCTTGGTAATAAGTATATCCCACTTGAGGATACTATGTCTCTTTCTTTTAAAATATAAAAATGATGAAGAGAAGACCAAAGGCGACTATGCAAGGTGTTTATTTCTTATTGGTAACTAAATATAATATTGGCTCTGCTATTCCATGGTTTCTCATGTGGCAAAGACTAACTAAGCCCAAACTAAGTGCTGCCATACCAACTCAGTTTAGGTGAATCTCGACCGCTGACTGACTACTAGCAACAACCAAGTACAAGAGATATCTAGTCTTGACCGCAAGATACCACGCGATAGACTCGCCATCACTACTTGATTGCACGAAAATAAAGCTTGTTTAAGGTTTAGATTGCTTGAAATGGACTATAATGATGTTTTGAATATAGCTTGAGTTGCATGCCTTATAGCACTCTAAAGCCACCTAGTTAAAGGAACGTCATTTATGCCGAGGAGGCAAGGAGCAATAAGGGATGAGATAATAGCCAGAAAAATTGTATTCATGCGCTATGAAAGTCCAAGAACTCACTGAAGGCCTCTAGTACATGTGCAAAAGATTTGCACAGTGCCATTATCGCATCCTTTGAGTGCCATTATCGGAGACTCTGGGCTTGTGATCTAGACCATCTTCTCGAGTGGTTTGCACGCATCATCGGGCGTCGTTGGGTAGTGCTTGGGCCATCCTTGCACAACTTTTTGCACCACTTGAGCAAAATTATTGGCATTGATTGACTGAATTACCTTGTCTCATTCATATTTATGCCCAACAAATGCGAATGGACACGAGAGAGGCCTGATCCTTCCTTTCCGGAATATATTGAAAAATATAATTTTGTCTTGTAAATACATACATGATACATGATAGTGATACAAACCCATTTTCCTCATTTGACTAGTCATCAAATTAATTTTCAGGAATTTACCGAGTATACAAACTTCAACGAGTGCCTTGCATATATAGAGGAGTGCATGATAAAGCACGGGCCAATAGACGGCCTTGTTGGTTTCTCTCAGGTAATTTCATAGTAATAAGTTGTTAATTCTTCTTTTCATGCTCTGATGGTTAATGATCTGGAGCTATATATGGACAATTCAGGGTGCCATTTTATCTGCTGCGCTGCCAGGGCTTCAAGCTAAGGTATAGATAGTTTTCACTTCACACGTTTGTTTATCTCATTAGTTTCTAGTTTTATATAACATAATCTTGTGAACATACTAAAAGAATGGAGATATTATACAGATCATGATGGTTTATTTTTGTTTAATAGGGTGTAGCTCTACAGAAGGTACCCCCAATAAAGTTTTTGATAATTATTGGAGGGGCGAAATTTAGAGAGCCATCGCTAGCTGAAACGGCTTTTTCACTGCCAGTTCAAATCCCATCACTCCACTTTTTAGGTACCTGCTGTTTCTTTTATTTTTTAGACTGCCATGGTGGAAATCGTGGTGAAATTGATATCAAATCCTCTAGTTCCCCTGTTAATTTTGATGATAAGAGACCAAGTGTCCAAGTATATATGCATCATAACAGGGGATCGTCACTGTTTCTTGGTGTAAAATGAAAGTTATACACTGGGTGGGTTTGGATGGGTTGGTTTTTGGTCTTTCTAAAACTATAATCTGGGATGTTTGGTTGGGTTATGTTTTTTTCTTGGTTTTTTGGAGAAAAAGTGTTGCTTTTCTTCCTCGGTTTTTGAACTAAAAAACAATTTTTTTATACGATAAGAAAAAAAAAAAACTTGCTCTAGCCAAACAGGCTCAATAACTTGTTCTTAGTTAAGATACACGATGTTATTTGAATTATGTCATGGCCTTATGTGGATCAATAAAAGATATTTGGTTCTGTTGAACGTAAAACTCCTTTCTCGAACAAGTTTTTGACAGAGAGAAGATTTAAAAAAAAAAAAAAATCCTGTGATGGTATTAGGTGGATTTTAGATGTAAAGTTGAAATTTTAGCAGTTAAAGAGGGATAAAGTATACTTGAATCTTGGTGTTTGACCTTGTTTGGTAAACTTCCGAATTTTATCATTAAACTAGATCTGTGGGCTTCTTTCCAGACTCCAGAGGAGTAATTAACTTCTGAAGTATGTCCTACTACTTTCCACAATTTCTGGAAACCATGTTCAAACATCAAAGAACGCAAATATACAAGTGAAACTACAGTCATTGTCTTCAGATTTTACAACTTGATTTCTTATCAAGTTCAATGTTTAATAGAAAATACCTGATGCATTATTTCGTGTTGTAAGAATAAATATCGCTGTTATAACTGAACACATAATTTTTTTGTATGGTTGAAATCCACAAAGCACAGATTTGAGGCGTGCTCTCAGATACTTCTGTGTTATTTGTGACTTTGCATCATTGAGAGGAATTTTCTGAATTCTCAATTCATTGCTTGTTGCAGGAGAAACAGATTTCTTAAAGGAACACGGAATCGAACTCCTGAAATCGTTTGTAGATCCCGTGGTGGTTAAGCACCCTAAGGGCCACACAGTACCAAGACTTGGTAAATTTCTGGATTTGATTTTTTTTTCTTTCTTTTTTCACTATTTGGTCTCGTCTGTACGAGCAGCTACTAATTAATCTACGAAACTTCATAAATTCTATTTCTTTCAGATGAGAAAGGTCTTTCTATCATGCTAAGCTTTATTGAACGGATTCAAAAGGCGCTAGATGAGAAGGAAGAACATGAATGTTGCTCAGAAGACGCATCTCTGACATAATACAGGGAAAATGAATTCATTTGGATATCAAAATTTGTGTACCTCATAATTTCCTGGAAACAATCCCAGCACAAGGAAGAAATTAAAACTATGAAAGTCTTAGTACAATTCGATAGCTCCTCCATGTTGTACGCTGCTATATTGAATTTGAGTCGCAATAATAATATTTAGAATAACTGGCTCGATCTATACTTCTTTTTGCTATCTTATACTTGATGAGATGTTTTATCTGGAAGAGTAATTATGCCTTACTTGCATTTAGTTTCTTTTCCTTTTCTGTTAAGCACCTGCTGTGCTAAAAAGTAATAACACAGAGCCTGTTTTTGTCGAAATCCTTTTTCTTTATATATACATATAGGTATACATATGGCTGCCTAGGTTAAATTGGACCGGAACTCTACGTTGTTGCTGAAATCAGGTACTCTTGGTGGGATGCTTCAATGTTCTGAGTAGAGCTAGTTGTTTGTAGGAGCACTAGGTGACACCACGTTAATGAAATCTCAGTAATGTTTTCATTTTCTCTGTTTCCTTCTTTCGTTACCATATTCGTAGATCACCAATTTACTGGACCACCACCTTTTTAACACAGTGCATTTTGGTCGCTATACTATTCTATACGATTCAGTACACTGTTGTCTGATTGTTTGCCAATATAGTGCTGCTTTCTGATATTAACTTTTGAATGTAGTTGAAAGAAATATTAAACCTTGTATAAATGGCAACTGTTATTAGCAGTTTGTAAACTAGAGGATGGTTAACGAAGATATATTGTGTAGAGTATAGTATGGTTTTGAGAAAGTTGTGTGCTTGCTTCATTTATTATGAGCACCATTGCTGCAAGGACAAAAAATAGCATCCCCTAGGCGGCTTCCCTTAAATATTATCGACATTTGAGATCTCCATTATTCTCTGTGCTTGGGTTCTGTTGGAGTGCAAGGTAAGGCTGCTAGACAACTTTTTTCTGTGCAGACCTCAATGAGATGGGAATCCAATTTAATGCCTCCTTTTTCAGGGATGTGCAAATGAGGTCAACGAGTCCAGGCTGGTCCTTGTGGGTTCAATGCTGATTGGGTTGATGGTCAGTTTTCCGTTTGTTAGAGATGTTTGATGCTTCCATGCCATAAATTAGGTTTTGACAATAATATCTAAAGTTTATGAGAAAACTTTCTCTCTTTGCATTTGTAGGAATTGGTCAGCTTGCTCAATGCTGCACCTGTTGGCCGTTGATGAGGTAAGCTTTTGGATATATGGTTTCTTGCCTTCTTCTTTTCAGTAGGATAATGCAGTGACCTAATCCGACATTTTTAATCTCATTGATAGCATTCCCTGCCTGCTCCATTAAAAGATCAACAGTACGGCAAAATTTGGTGTACTCAAAGCATAAACCATTAACTTTGCATGAGTTAATGGTTTATGACTTTATGCAATCAAATTGAGTCAGTCTCGAACTAATTACCAGATCATATTCTACCAGATCATATTCTAAGCTATATCCAGGTTTAAAATACTACCAGATCATTTTCTAAGCAATAGTATATCCAATCAAATTGAGTCAGTCTCGAACTAATTACCCAGACATCACAGGAAACAGGAAACAAGAAACAAGTTATCTCCCCAAAACTGTTACATGCTATGACTAATTTCTGCAACTTGGCCATATCGAATTGGAGAAAAGGACAATGTTACAGTGAGGATGGTTCTGCTGCTGGGACTGACTGAAAAAATGTCCAATCAGCTCAACGCTATATGGGGCAACCTCATGTTTCTCTTCTTTGTGTCACTGTTGTGGAAAGCCATCGTCAAACCTGAAAATATGAAGCAAGGTTCAAGGTAACTAGGTAAGCATCCTTAGTCCTACCTGCTGCATATGAGACTAATGGTAATTACCCCATGGTCATAAGGTGCGATATGTTGCTCACTTGCTCCTTATGAGTTTTCCATGGTTCATTTGTCTATAACTTATATAGGTTCCAGTGTGTCAGTCGAAAACAGAAGATTATACTACCTTTCATGAAAGTTAGAGAACAAAAACACTTAATCCTACCTCCTGCATATGAGATCCATGACTATAATCCACAGGCCATAGGGTGGGATATGTTCCTCACCTGCTTCTAATGATTTTTCCATGGTTCATTTGTTTCTACTTAATTCAGTTTCCAGTTTATTGGTTGAAAATAGAGACAATACCCTTCTTGAAAGTTAAAGAACAAAACACTTTGAAACGAATGAAGATACCAAAAAAGCAAACTTTCAAGAAACTCTTCTTTCTGGCAGGAAAAAAGAAAAAAAGAAACCATCATAAAAGAGCCTCCTTACTGTTGAGGCACTCAGTGATTGATAGGTAGGAGATGCCTAATCACCAAGATCCCTCATTCTGAATGTTTCAATTTTACTAAATAGCTGAAATCGTTTGAGACCAAAAAGTTAGGGATGGGTTTTCAATATTTTTTCATGCAATTGAAGGTCCTTCTGAGGTTTCATACCATATCATAGCAGTTCCTGCTCTGATGAGTTGCATTACGAACAAGCTCTAAAAGGCAAGATGAGCTTGGGGATCCTCAACAACCCCGAGACCCTCAGTATGCGAAGGTCCGTTTTCTTGTCTCCTGAACTTCTAAACTGCAAACTGGATACTGTTTTACAATGTCAAAGGTTTGTTTTTTTCTGACAAACTGGTCAAGCAGGTCCTGTGGCTTTGTAAATGTTGTCCTTTTAGCAAGTTGATCTTCCGTCTTTCCCTAATCTGCTTGTGGACGGCTAGGTTTAGCAAGGATATTTTGTCATTATACTTTATTACACATTAGTCCTCCATGTATCTATATATATGTGTGGCTGATTACATGAATAAAACATTATTCTCTTAACCCTAATTTACAGTCTATATGATATCAGAGCAGTGCGCCAGTCTAGGCGCAATCGACGGTATCAACACCGATCGGCGTTGAACGATCCAAAACACCTTCCTCTCTTCATTTTTTTCCGATCTTCCTCACTATCCCACAAGAATGGCGAGCACCACCAGTTATCTTACCAATCCAAACAATCCCTCTCGGCCGCTTGTGGCAATCTCAGCAACGAGCGCCACGGTCAAACTTCAGGCAACCAACTTTGTACCCTGGAAGCAGCACGTTCAAGCAGTGCTGCGCGGACATGGCCTCATCGGCTTCGTCGAAGGCACACACCCACCACCGTCGCCCTACCTTGCGAAATCTGTCCAGGCGGCGCAACCGGCGGCTACGCCTACATCTGCTCAGGAAAAAGCTCCTGTCCAAGCTCCCGCTGATCAGTCAAACGTCGAAATCGACTCCAGTACAGCGGCCTCCTCTGATGAGGAAACTAAAACCTTCAATCCTGCGTACCAAACCTGGTATCAACAGGATCAATTGATCTTTGCCTATCTCATCACCACTATCTCTTCAACTGCCCAGGCTCACGTTTCCCGGGCTCAAACGTCGGCGGATATCTGGAAAACCCTCCACAACATCTACGCCAAACCTTCCAGGAGCCACATCAATCAAGTTAAGGAACATCTCAAACGGCCATTGCAGGGCAATCGGTCCATCTCCGAGTTCCTTAACTTTGTGAAACAAAAGGCTGATGAGTTAGCTATTCTGGGCAAACCAATGGACGAGTGTGATCTCACTGACCGAATTCTGGACGGTCTCAACGAAAGCTATACACCGCTGGTCAAAGCCATCCAGGCAAGGGATACGGATATTAGCTATGAGGAGCTTTACGAGAAGCTGACTTTTGCCGAACTAACCCTCAACAAAGAACAACTGCAAACTGCCGCCTCCCCTCCCGTAACTGCTCATGTCACTGTCGGTCCATCTGGCAAAGGCCGCGGTCGTGGCCGCCCTCAGCCACAAGCTCCTGGCCCTCCAGGGTTTCCGTCATGGCAACCACCATCACCACTTGGACTTGCACATGTCCCCAATACTAGGCCGTCGCCACCTGGGTTCTACACTCCCAACAATAACCGACCCCATGCCTGTCCGTTTCTGGGATTTTGCCAAGGCTGTGGCACTCAGGGTCATCGTATCAAGCAGTGCCCCCAGTATGCTTGGATGTTTCAACAACAGTCTGGTAGTCAGTACAACCAAACATATCAGCCACAACCTCCTTCACTGTCACTTAGCTCTTGGACCCCCCGTGCCCATGTAGCTGCTGCGCCACAAGGATTGTCCCCTACACCGACCTGGCTACTAGAAACAGGAGCCACGCATCACATCACTGCCGACATTGGCAACCTCTCTCTCCACCAGCCGCACCTGCAAAACGATGATGTAATGATTGGCGATGGTACATGGCTTCCCATCACCCATACTGGTTCGACAACTCCACACTCGTCCACTCATTCCTTTTCTTTATCGAATGTTTTATGTGTTCCCTCTATCAAACGAAACCTCATCTCTGTCTCTCAATTGTGTACCTTTAATAATCTCATTGCTGAATTTTCTTCCACTGGTTTTGTCTTGAAGGATTGCAGTACGGGGGCGCCCCTTCTAACAGGCCCTCTTAGAGATGGTGTTTATGAGTGGCCAGCACCTCTTCCCTCCTCTCTGGCACTTGTCTCTGAGTCTCGACCCTCCTTGTCCGCCTGGCATCAGCGTTTTGGTCATCCAGCTGCTCCAATTTGTCGTCATCTCGTGTCGCAATTTTCCTTACCAGTTGTTAGTTCTAGCAATCTTAGTTCTTGTAATTCTTGTAATTGCACCAAAAGTCATAAACTTCCATTTCATAACTCCAGTATTAGATCATCACGACCGCTGGAAGTAGTATTTTCAGATGTCTGGACGTCTCCAGTTTATTCTATTGATGGTTTCAAGTATTACGTTGTCTTTGTGGATCATTTTTCTAAATACATATGGCTTTATCCCATGGCTAAGAAGTCCCAAGTGCACGACATTTTCGTCAAATTCCGAACCATTGTAGAAAAGTTCTTCAGCGTCCCCATCATCACGCTCTACACGGATAATGGACGAGAATACCTTGCCCTAGCATCCTACCTCACCTCAGCTGGCATCACTCATCTCACTTCCCCACCCCACACTCCGGAGCATAAGGGCTATGCCGAAAGGCGTCATCGTCACATTGTTGAAACCGGGCTCGCTCTGCTTCATCATGCTTCCATGCCCACTTCTTATTGGGTGTATGCGTTCAAAACCGCAGTCTATCTCATCAACCGTTTACCCTGTCGTGCTCTTCACATGAAATCTCCGTATGACGTTATCTTCCAACGACAACCAAACTACTCCAAACTTCGCGTGTTTGGATGCCTCTGCTATCCATGGCTTCGCCCCTATGCATCCCATAAGCTCGATGACAGGTCTCTTCCGTGTGTGTTTGTTGGATACTCTCTCACTCAGAGCGCGTACCTGTGTCTTCATCTTCCTACTAATCGTCTCTACGTTTCCCGTCACGTTCGATTCGATGAGTCGACGGCTCCGATGTCCACATCCTCCGCGCCCGAACCTGTCACTTCTGATTCCTGTCTTTCTGAGTGGATCACACTTTCTCAGGAACTTCCACCTCTCTCGCAACACTCCTCGATAGTCTGTCCTTCCCCTCTCCCAAGTTCACCCAACTCGTTACCCCCCTTACTCCCCACTCCAGCCGCAATACCACCCCACCTCAGCCCGACAAGTTTCATGGCCTTCACTATACCCGTCGCCCTCGAGTTACCACTGACACCCCGAGTTTGTCTCATCCTGCTCCGGTTCAGCCTTCCCATCCCATGGTAACCCGATCCAAGGACGGCACCTTGCCTACTAAGTCCAAAATGGGTCTCACGGCTAGGAACACCCTTGCCGCTCCTGCTATTGAGCCCGTCACCGCAACTCAGGCCATGCATGATCCTCTTTGGCGGTCCGCTATGGCTGCGGAATTTGATGCCTTAGTACGTAATAATACATGGGAACTTGTGCCCCCATCCCCTTCTCAAAATTTGGTTGGGTGTAAATGGGTCTTTCGCACTAAGTATCTTCCGGATGGATCTGTCGAGCGTCGTAAAGCGCGCCTAGTGGCCAAAGGTTTTCACCAGCGATCAGGCATTGATTATCATGAAACGTTTAGTCCCGTGGTCAAATCCTCTACCATCCGCTTGGTTCTTACTCTGGCTGTTAGTCGCCAATGGCCGATTAGGCAACTTGATGTTAACAATGCCTTCTTGCAGGGCACACTTCATGAGGATGTGTTTATGTCACAGCCGCCAAGATTTGTTGATTCTGACAGGAGGGATTATGTTTGTCGTTTACGAAAGGCTATCTATGGCCTTAAACAGGCTCCGCGTGCGTAATATGAGGAGCTTCGTTCCTTTCTTCTTCATCAAGGGTTCAGGAACTCCCGCGCTGATACCTCTCTGTTTATTCTCCGACATGGGACAGTAACTATCTACTTACTTGTAAATGTTGATGACATTGTTATCACGGGCTCTAATTTGTCAGCGGTGCAGCGGTTCATTGATTTATTATCTCTCCGGTTCTCCCTGAAGGACCTTGGGAACTTGTCCTATTTTCTGAGTGTTGAGGTTCTTCCGCACCGCAATGGTCTTCTTCTCTCTCAAAGAAAGTATATTTCAGACTTACTGCAGCGGTTTGGTATGGCTGAAGCAAATTCGGTTCAAACACCATTGGATCCGTCGGTTCCTTTGTCTCTCTTGCAAGGACCGACACTTTCTAACGCTAAGGAATTCAGAATGGCAGTCGGCAGTCTTCAGTACTTGTCCTTGACTCGCCCCGACATTGGTTTTGCAGTCAATAAGCTGTCTCAGTTTATGCATCGTCCGACCACACTCCACTGGGATGCGGTCAAACGCGTTCTGCGGTATCTTCGTGGAACACTGGATCTTGGTATTCTCATTCGCCGTGGTCCCTGCTCTCTCTACGCTTTCTCTTATGCCGATGTCTACTTCTGGCTACTTTGTTTATCTTGGTGGATCCCCCATCTCTTGGAGTTCCAGGAGGAAGCAACAGACTGTTTCCCGCTCCTCGACCGAAGCTGAATACCGAGCCGTGGCATCAGCTTCTGCGGAACTTCGTTGGCTGCAGTCCCTTCTTTCCGAGTTGGGCATCACACTTACAGGACCTCTGGTCATTTATTGTGATAATGTGGGAGCTACCTATCTCTGCTCAAACCCAGTTTTCCACTCGCGCATGAAGCATATTGCCCTTGACTTCCACTTCGTTCGTGAGCAGGTTCATTCAGGAGTGTTGCGTGTCTCGTCTGTGTCGTCTGCTGATCAGTTGGCTGACTGCCTGACGAAGGCCTTATCCAGGTCGATATTCCTGTCTCTACGGGACAAGATTGGAGTCTCGTCCCGATCCTCCATCTTGCGGGGGCGTGTGGACGGCTAGGTTTAGCAAGGATATTTTGTCATTATACTTTATTACACATTAGTCCTCCATGTATCTATATATATGTGTGGCTGATTACATGAATAAAACATTATTCTCTTAACCCTAATTTACTGTCTATACTGCTCCATGAGTTTATTCCTGCAACTGGCTTGAGACAATCTATTAGTGCACACGCCCTAGTCAATCCTCAGAAATGTGGCCTACATCAGGCCTTATTGTGAGTCCTTTTATATAGATCGTCAATGCTCGTTATCCCTTTGAAGCAGTGTTGGCACGTAAATTTCAACCAAATTTTTAACGTGTGAGATTTGAGAATCTCGCCAAGTTGGACGTGCTCCCCAGGTACACTCGTAGTAGGGGATAAAAGATGAAGACATCTTCAGTATCTTCTCTCACCTCTCAAAGATAACGATTTGTTATGCTTGAAGAGGAGATAAGAGATCTCCGCGATACTTTCAAAGTCATGAGATAAGCTGACGTTTGAATTCAAATTCAAACTACGAGATACGAGATAATATTTGTATCTCAGAAGATTGACTCTCGGGGAACCTCTATAAATAAGAGGCCTCACAGAGACGTCAGGGGACTTTTCAGAGACTCTTCTTTCCGGGATCCTGGAGAGACACTTCACTTCAAGAGCCTGGAGAGAGAGAAAAGCCACTGAGAGAAACACAGAGATCACGCTCAAATAAAAAGAAACAGAAACATTCTGCCGTCGGAGAAATCCAAGTTTGGAGTTTCAGGAGCTGAGAAGCAAAACACCAGAGCCAAAGTCCACCAAAATGACCATGGCGTCCAACTGGTAAAGGGTTCCAAAAACCCAAAATCTCTCTCTCTCCTTCACACTCTACTCCATATCTTCTTCTACATCTGAAATCAAATGTAGTCTATTCAAATTAATGTAACTTTTTGGGTACAAAACCCACCAAATCAATGAAATCAACAGTTTGTTCTTATTTATTTTATTTTACGTATTTCGTTCTTTATTTTGTGTCTAATTAATCAGGGGTTCCTACGTAGTTAGGGTAAAATTAGGAAGACAAGGATCCACGTAAACAAAAATAATTTGTTTCACAGTTTTCTAAATCAAAGGCCAATAAATTTGCCGGATCGAAAATTTGTGTTCAAACAAATTTGGCACGCCCAGTGGGACATCTTCTTCCCCTCATCTTTTAAGACACAAAATAAATCTTACGTAAAAAAAATGGTTTCTTCGTTCTGTGTGCACTCACTGACTTCTCATATATTTTGATCTCAGTTTCCAAGGTGTTACTAAAGGAGTTCCATCAAGGCCCCTACTTGGCCACTGGAAGGAGAAACTTTTAGCACTAGCAGTGGTCACACACAGGACGTGTAGCTCTCAGCTTCGCGATCCTTAAAGTGTGGCTCTTGTTGGAGTGCGCAAGCAGCTCTTAGCACCAGCAGTGGTCACGCATCCTAGATGCTTGGCTCTTGCTGGGGCGCGGGGGGAGTCCTCCCAAAGAGCCTGCACACCAGGAGTGACTAGTCAAGAGGCGCAATGTGGAGTCTCGAGAAAAATTGTCTCTCCAGGTAAAGATGAAGCATTACTCAGAAGAACCGAGACCTTGCTAGAAGAGGTCAGGTTCTTGGTTCAAAGTGCCAGAATTCTCACAGGAATCTGGAGAACCAATAAGACCAAAGAATTTCTAGCCCGTGCTAGAAGAGCCGAAAAGGCTACTGTCTTCGCCATGGAGATAGTTGTCATTGGTACAATGCCCAAGACCTCTGAAAATGCGATAAAGGAAGCAGAGGACTCGAGGGACCTCGCTGTGAAAGCTGGAGAGGCAGCGTCTGAAGAAAACAAGAAAATTATTCGGGGCATTGGAAAGAAAGTCATGTCCTGAGAAACCCGCGATGGATCATCATCGAAAAGCCAGCCAATAAAAAGTGGTGAAGTAGGTGCTACCCTACACCAGCCTGATAAAGCGAAAAAGAAAGCACCACGGATGAAGCCTACAAAAGGGTGGGTCTCTGCTATGCCAGTGACAACTCACCCAAAGGACGTACATGCAGAGAGCCATAACGCCACGACTCGTGACGTCCTTGCAGCCCTTAAAGGAGAAGGCCAGACGGTTCAAAGACCTCAGTCGCCTATCTTTGGTCATGCACCCGATAAAAGAAAAGGACGCAGGCCAACCATTTCAGCACCTCTCCAGGGAAGTACCCTAACATCATGGAAAGGTCCTATCACAAGATCCAAAGCCAAGAATTTAGAGGCATTAAATTTGATGGGGACCATAAATCCCTTATACGAAGAGAGCGATGTCGTCTCGGCTACAGCAGATGAATGTCACGCCGTGGCAGTTATGATGGCTGACGTGGAGGATGATCCGGTCATGCAAGCTATGCATGACAAACTCGCCATGTTTCAAGATCTCTTAGAGAAGAAGAACAAGGAGATGGAAGCTATGGCGGAACATATGAAAGTCTTGCAAACACAACTTGCAGAGGCCCGGGGCGCAACACGTCCGGAGGTTACATGACCCATGGGGGTACCTCCTACAGCCCCGGGGGAGACATTAGAACCCATGGGTGGGGAAGGAAACAACAATCACCTTGGGGTGCCGCCTAAAACCCCAGGAGTAACATCAATTCCAAAGGTATTTGGAGGAAGTGACCATCATTTGGGGGTACCACCACCTCCTGGAGTAGCAACGTCAAGTCATGCATTCGCTAGTGGAAGTGACCATCACAAAGAGTTACCCCATACCACACCACCAACTAGAATAGTTGTGCCAGACTCAAGTTTGAACAACCTCAACCCAGCCTTGATGTCATTAATCGACGAGCTGGTGAGGAAGCAAGTCCAAAATGTCCCTGAGAAGGAAGATGGAGTTTCTACTGTGATCACAAAACCATACCCAACATGGGTAGACAAAGTGTCCCTACCCATAAGCTATCCCCAACCGGAATTCAAGATGTTCAATGGGACGGGAGACCCTAGACAACACTTGGCACATTTTCTTTCTAGGTGCGGACCCATAGCGCAAAACGAAGCTTTGTGTCTACAACTATTTGTGCAGTCCTTAGAGGACGCGGCCTTCACATGGTATTCACAATTACCCGAAGGCTCCATACCAAGTTGGGATTCTATGGCAAAAGAGTTCTTGAAACATTTGTGTAACACTCAAGGACGAGTGGGGGTTCCAGAACTGATTGAGACAAAACAACGCGACAATGAACTCGTCGCTGACTTCATAGCAAGGTGGGGAGCGCTGACGTTTGCATGTCCCCAAAAGTTCACCCAAAAGGAACTTATTAGGATGTGCCTCAATAACTTCAGACACGAGTTATCTACGTCTCTTATGTCTCAAACATTTATCGGTTTCAATGACTTATGTACCAAGGCGCACGACATGGAGTTACACCTCAGCAAACAAAGGAGGTTAAGATTCACTAATAAAACAGAGTCATTGGCTACTGCAATAGTGGATATGAAGAAAACTCCAGTGACCGTTGGGGTAAAAAGAGAACCCAAAATCAAAAACTTCACCATTAAAGAAAGAATGGAAAAGAAATATTCTTTCTCTAACGATCTGGTTGAAGAACTGTTTGAGGATCTTTTAGAGCATAAGTTAGTCTCCCTCCCAGAAGTGAAAAGACCTCAGGAGGTAGGAAAAATTGAAGATCCTAAGTATTGTCCATATCACCGTTTGATTAGTAATCCGTTGAGGGACTGTTTTGTTTTAAAAGACAAGATCCAAGAGTTATTGGATTCAAACATCATTGTCCTACCTCCGTCGTAGAATACTACAGCAAATCGACGGTCTCTTAGGTTGAAAACCTGAAAGGGCTGCCTAGTCAAAGAGACAAAAAAAAATGATCGTTAAAATAAAGTCCGCTAGGTTGAAAACCCGAAAGGGCGACCTAGTCCAAGTCAAGGACATAAATGACCTGCAAGGTTGAAAACCCGAAAGGGCGGCCTAGCACAAGTCAAGGTCTAAAAAAAAAAAATCCTCATGAACTACGTATGACTTGATCCCTAAAAGGGTACGTAGGCAGCTTGAAACCCCATTTCAAGTTCAGTCCACCCCACCACAAAAGACCTTATATCTCTGTGATCTACTTAGGCAGCTTGAAACTCATGGGTGACAAGCTGACGAGTTGGATTAAATGCTCAAATGGTGCGGGCTAAGGCAAACTAAGTTTTGCGACCCCGATACTCGAAGGGATACATGCCAAGCAAGTTACGTGACCTGACTACCCAACACCATGGAGAGATGTAACTTGTACAAGTTATTCAACTCAATGCTCCAAATGTATGAAAGCTAAACAAGTTATGTGATCCAACTCTTCAAATGGATTCAGGCTAAGCATGCTATGTGACCAGCTGCCTGGAGGGATATAAGACAATTTAGCTATTAAACTTAGCTTATAAACGTCATGCCCTAAAGAGCGCTGACTAATATGATGATTTATTAACGACTCAAAGACACCCTGACAGGTGGTCATGAGGTGATCGTGAACACCCTAACGGGTACTACCAAGTCTACAATCGACAAAACATGGACAAAATACATCGACATGTATCATCGAGTCCGTATAACCTGGCCAAGAACGTCACAGGGGGTTGTCACAAGTACTGACTGAGTACACTTCTGCAAGTACCATCAAGTCAGAGAATGCTTGAATAGGTCTCACAAAGTCACTTACTGAGGACACCTTAACGGTTATCACCGACTCAGTTGACAGAGAAACACCCCATCAAGCGTCACCATCTCAGGACCGAGAACATCCACGTGGGCATCACCGAGTCAAAAGGACCGAGAACACCCTCGCAGACATCACCGAGTCGGGACTAAGAACACCATCGTGAGCATCACCATTCGAAAAGACCGAGAACGCTCACACGAGTATCACTAGTCGAAAAAGACTGAGAATTCTCATGCGGGCATCACCGGTCGAAGGGACTGAGAACACCCCCGCGAGCATCACCAGTCGAAAAGACCAAGAACGCTCACGCGAGAATCACCAGCCAAAAATGACCGAGAACGCTCACGCGAGCATCACTAGTCAAGAAGACCGAGAACGCTCACGCGGGCATCACCAATCAAAAGAACTCAGAACACCCTTGCGAGCAGCACCGGTCGAAGGGACCGAAAATGCTCACGCGAACGTCACCAGTCGAAGTGACCGAGAACGATCACGCGAAGATCACCAGTCAAGCGAACAGAGAACGCTCACGTGAACATCACCAGTCGAAGAGACTGAGAACGCTCACGCGAGTATCACCGAGTCGATAGTGCGATCTCGCACCCAAGTGGGGGCATGGAAGAATGCGAACCGAGGCACGTTGCAATAAGTTGCAAATAGATACAATATCTCCATAGCAAATCATGCAATGAGTCTATAAGGATACAAAACAAACACCAAACAGTAAAGCAATAGTGACAAGAAAAAAAGGGGTAGTCATGAGTTACATGGAGTGAAGTGACGTCACACACTCTGGTAGGTTTACCAATTCAGTGATACTTCACACACTCTGGTAGGTTTACCGATTCGGTGATACTTAACTAAAATACGCATGCATCCATGTCTACAACAAAATATTTGTAACATCTAGCAAGGCTGAAATCTTCAATGCAAAAGAGGGAAGAAGTGGAACATCAAGTTCATACACGGGGACTCGCCGACTACAATTGTCACAAAAAAAAATGTTACTCCTATCAATTGCCCGATATCCACTCTTTTCGATCCTTCGAAAGCTGCTAGGTTTTATCGATTGTGCCCCAACAACTGAGTTGTTATTGGCAATTACAGTGAACAAGTTTCTTTTTACAGAGTGAGGTTTAAAAAAAAAAAAAAACACACCTGATGGCTAGACCCAGCAGAAAGAAACATATCCAGTGACTCCATCTAATGACACAAGGAAGTTGTTCCCGAAGGAACGGTGAGGTCAGTTGCTTGTCAACAGTATACATATGCATATGTATCTCTAAAAAAATGGAACACTCAGAGATGTGTTGGCTGCTGAAGTACTGATAAATGAGCCGACATGCGGGTGTGACAGAAAAGGAGTCCAAAAGTTGGTTTCGCAAAAGATGAAGGAAGTCAAACAAGGCACATCAACACATCTTGAAGTATGAATATGGCCATGATAGCAAAACTCTCTATGTGCACACCAGAACAACAAAGTGATGAACAGGTGCAACACAGAAGGTTACAGACCTTAAAAAGCCTCATGGAACAAGTCTAGAATTGACATATGAGGCAATTTCTTGTGCACCAATCAGAAGAGAACACAAAAGTATCATTAATGAAGGTACCATTAAAGACGCAGAGTATTTCTTGAAAAGAAGAGTTACTGATTGACTACTATCATATGTAGGAAACAGATAATGTTCCTAAGAGCATTTAAACTCTTTAAAAGTCAGATCTAAAGATAGATGCTTAGTCCTACAAGGACTCCAGCAGAAAAGGGATACTCACATGCACGCTGAAACAAGACCAGCCCAACAAAGTCTGTCACGCGGGCCCCAAAAAAAAATAAAAAAATATGAAGTAAGTTATAGCCCAAACAAAGGTCGCTGCTGCCTGCTGAAAACTATTACGGCAAAGTAAAACCCGACCGGGTAAAAATTACGATACACGGGTAAAAGTGAACCCTAAATATCAAATGTCGCCCGGTTAAAACTCAAAAGTCAGCCCAAGCGAGCCGCGATGCGAATCGCTACATCAAATGTTGCTCGGCTAAAATCGAAACGATCAGCACAAGCGAACTGCGATCCAAATCGCTATATCAAATGTCGCTCAGCTAAAACCAAAACGGTCAGCCTAAGCGAACCGCGATCCACATCGCTACATCAAATGTCGCCAGGCTAAAACCAAAACGGTCAGCCCAAGCGAACCGCGATCCAAATCGCTATATCAGATGTCGCTCGGCTAAAAACCAAAACGATCAGCCCAAGCGAATTGCGATCCGAATCGCTATATCAAATGTCGCCAGGCTAAAACTCAGAGGTCAGCCCAAGCGAACCGCAACTAAAAATTGCTATATCAAATGTCGCCAGGCTAAAACCAAAACGGTCAGCCTAAGCGAACCGCGATCTGAATCGCTATATCAAACGTCACTCGGCTAAAACCAAAATGGTCAGCCGAAGCGAACCGCGACCCAAATCGCTACATCAAACATCGTTCGGCTAAAACCACAAGGGTCAGCCTAAGCGAATTGCGATCCGAATCGCTATATCAAACGTCACTTGGCTTAAACTAAAACAGTCAGCCCCAACAAACTGCGATCCAAATCGCTTTAATCGCCAAGTCAAAATTATAAAAGACAAGTGTGCCAAGTTGTCGTGATTCGAGCAAGAGACCGTATATCTCTTACCCAAATCACGAGGGGGTTTTGTTGGCACGTAAATTTCAACCAAATATTTTAACGTGTGAGATTTGAGAATCTCGCCAAGTTGGATGTGCTCCCCAGGTACACTCGTAGTAGGGGATAAAAGATGAAGACATCTTCAGTATCTTCTCTTACCTCTCAAAGATAACGATTTGTTGTGCTTGAAGAGGAGATAAGAGATCTCCGCGATACTTTCAAAGTCAGGAGATAAGCTGACGTTTGAATTCAAATTCAAACTACGAGATACGAGATAATATTTGTATCTCAGAAGATTGACTCTCGGGGAACCTCTATAAATAAGAGGCCTCACAGAGACGTCAGGGGACTTTTCAGAGACTCTTCTTTCCGGGATCCTGGAGAGACACTTCACTTCAAGAGCCTGGAGAGAGAGAAAAGCCACTGAGAGAAACACAGAGATCACGCTCAAATAAAAAGCAACAGAAACATTCTGCCGTCGGAGAAATCCAAGTTTGGAGTTTCAGGAGCTGAGAAGCAAAACACCAGAGCCAAAGTCCACCAAAATGACCATGGTGTCCAACTGGTAAAGGGTTCCAAAAACCCAAAATCTCTCTCTCTCCTTCACACTCTACTCCATATCTTCTTCTACATCTGAAATCAAATGTAGTCTATTTCAAATTAATGTAACTTTTTGGGTACAAAACCCACCAAATCAATGAAATCAACTGTTTGTTCTTATTTATTTTATTTTACGTATTTCGTTCTTTATTTTGTGTCTTATTAATCAAGGGTTCCTACGTAGTTAGGGTAAAATTAGGAAGACAAGGATCCACGTAAACAAAAATAATTTGTTTCACAGTTTTCTAAATCAAAGGCCAATAAATTTGCCGGATCGAAAATTTGTGTTCAAACAAGCAGTCCTTGACCTTCCTAGAGGATGTGGAAATGCTTGTAGCTTTTGTTTAACCCAGAATTTTCGTTAAATTTTCTGAAAATTCTGGAAACAAATAAATTTTCAGTTTAGTGTGTGAGTTCCCTATTCCCGATTCGAATTCTAAGAACCGTTAATTACCCTAAATTTGCAGGCACCCCTGATTAATAAGCCTAAATAAAGAAAGAAAAAAGTTTATGAAAAGTGTGAATACTTCATTAGTTTGAAATTGAATTTACAATCTGACTGCTGGGAGGGAAAGGAAAAAGAAATCTGGACATGAATAATTCATCCCTAATCTAGCTACTGGAACTTTTTACCTAGTATAGTGAATGCCCGCCATCGAATGCTGCTTGTTGCTTCTTCGATCTTGTTTTCTGCGGCTTGTCACTTGATCTGCTTTATCGCAGAATCTTGAGTAATCTGCTGCAGTGAGCACTTTAGTTCCCAGAAGACTATCAGACTCCAGAAACTCTCTGCAACTCTCGTGTATTTTCAAGAGCTTCTGTATTTTTCTCTGCAGAAATGCTCAGTTCTCTCTGTTTTCTCTCTATTTGCTGCTGGATTTTTCCTGCTGTATTTTCTCCAGCCAAAAGTCCTCTCACAGCTTTGGGAAACCTCTTATTTATAGAGGTTTCCAGCTGATGGTTACAGAGATTTGGATAAAATTTCCAGATTTCTGAGATATCATCCCAGTGTGCTGAATATTATCTCCAAGCTTAAGAGATAAAGCAGGGATTTTATCTTTCTAATCAAGGTTTATCTCCATCATTTTCCAGATACTCAACAGATAAACTTGTATTTTTCTGTTGATGAATCTGGACTTTGACTTGTCAGTCAAATACAGTCCACATTCATTTTATTCTAATTCCCTATTCAGCATGTTAGGAATTAAAACAATATATATATAAATATATATATGTTTTCTGGCAAAATTTACGTGCCAACAAATACCCCTCGTGATTTGAGCAAGAGGGACGTAGCTTTTGTGCAAATCACGAATACTTGGCACCATCATTTTTGAGGCCAGATGCATGGCTCGAATGGTCTTGGTTTATGCTTGGGCCTTATGGACAACTTTAGGGTTCTTGCTTTGGACCCATATTTTCAGTAATTTGTTTCGGCTCACAACTGTAAGGCTCTTTTATTTTCCCTGGGCCAGTTCTCTTATTGGCCTTCAATATTTCTGCAGGAATTTTTTTTCTAAGTCCTTTTTTGGACAGAATTTGTACTTTTGCAGAGATTTTCCAGAGTCCTTTTAAGGACTGGTTTTGTATTTCTGCAGAGATTTTTCCAGAGTCCTTTTAAGGACTGGTTTTGTATTTCTGCAGAAATTTTCAGAGTCCTTTTAAGGACTGGATTTGTATTTCTGCAGAGATTTTTCAGAGTCCTTTTAAGGACTGGTTTTGTATTTCTGCTGGAGATTTTTCAGAGTCCTTTTAAGGACTGGTTTTGTATTTCTGCAGAGATTTTTCAGTGTCCTTTTAAGGACTGGATTTGTATTTCTGCAGAGATTTTTCAGAGTCCTTTTAAGGACTGATTTTGTATTTCTGCTGGAGATTTTTGAGTCCTTACAGGACTTTTTCTTTCGAGTCCTCACAGGACTGTTTTTGATTGGGCTTGGGAGTCCTAATTCTTTTAGGAACTTGGCTTTTTATTTCTCTATAAAAGCATCTTTGCTGGGTAACTTTGCTTCAGCATTTGGCCACCCAGATTCCAGAGAACGTTGCTTTTTTTTCTTTTATTGCTGTCAGCTCATCTCTTCTGCCTTGCTGCTTAATATTCTTCAGGTACTAACTTAAGCACCTTCTGAATTTCATAACTAAGCTGCACATTTAGTTTCCTTTGAAATCCGAACTTGACCCCTGCTTTTGATGCTCCTTCGCCTTTAGCATTTTCCTCTAAAGCATGCTCGTGTTGACTTCGGATTTTGTCAGTTTAAGACGGCTTAAACTGTCCTGCATGAAACTCACATGCTCCCTTTATGCACTTCATACAGTAGCATAGAACTCATACAATTTGTCATGAGAACACGCACTGCTGACCATGAAATCCGTCAATATTCAGCAGATTGTATTTCAATGTTGCCTTCTTTCATGCACTGTCGGGTAACAAAGCATTCAGCTCTAAATTTTATGTCTGTAACATGGTATTTACTGTTGCTTTTGCTGCTTGCTAACTCTGATCTCTCTGATCACTCTTGAATGCATTCAGAATGTGTCGTATTGCTGCATTTTAATTGCCATCTGCACGTTTTATTTTCTTGGTCATCTCCTATGCTCCTTTGCGCACCCAGTATACTACGTGACATGCCCGCCTTTATTCTTTACAATCACACCTGTATCTGTTAGCACTTCGAGTACAATGCAGGCTCATGCCCTTTGGGATTTTGGGTCAGGCAAACGTACTCGTTTGCTTTCGGATTTCAGGCTCTAAACGGCTCACATCCTTAGGATGTTGGGTCGTAAACTCGTGCTCATACCCGCTGGGTTTGGGTCGAACACCAGACCATATCCGTCGGGATTTTGGTCGAGCATGTTGTCTCATATCCTCTGGATTTGGGTCGACCATTCGCTTGTGTCGTAGCTCAAGTAGGCAGCCCCTTACTTTATCATTGACATCATCAATTTTTTATTATTATTTTTTTTTTAATATAGTCACTGAGTTATTCACAATCTTTTTACTTTCAGAGTGTCAATGGGCTCTCAAGCGAAAAAAAATTCACAGGTAGAGAAGCCGGCTTTTAAGATCAAGGTCTTTGAAGCTCTCCGCTCGAATGAGAGTGATCCGCTCGGGAAGCAAGGCCCATCAATTGAAAGACATAAACAACTTCGTCTTTGGCTCAAGGAGAGTGAACTCACTCCTTATGTTCCCTTGTACACCAACGAACCCCTGATCTTCGAGGGCACTCGGCCTCGTTGCGAACTCATGGGAGCTAACCCACCTATGAAGCACGGTTCTGGTCCTGTTTATCTCCTTCGCCCTTTATCACGGGGAGAGTCTACTACCCCCTCGGAGTTCGTCTGTTTGTTGAAGGAGACTAAATGTGGGAAAGTTGCTTGGGATCCTTCCTTCAGTATCGCAGGCGCAAGCGATTTTCTTCAGACTCCTGTTTGGCGCTTTTGGTTGAATGATGTGTTACGGTCATTTCCCCAAACCTTGAAGGCTGCCGGTGTTTACTCGGCCGTTTACATATCCCAATTTCCCTATTATCGGGATGCTACAGTTCTCCGAAGCTTTCTGGAGCATTGGAGCCTTGATACCAATAGTTTTCATTCCCATTACGGGGAGCTTGGTATCTCTTTGTGGGATCTTCATAGGATTGGAGGCCTTCCGATATCAGGGAAGTTGTATGAAGAGTACACCCCTCATAACGACGTCATTTATTCCAATGATACATCACAAACTTGTCGCGCTCTTTTTAGCATTCGAGCTAAAGATGCTAATTCTATGAAGTTTTCTAAATGGGCATCCCATTTTGTGGGGCATACCGCAAAAAACATCTTGGGGCGTAAGGAGGGTATGTCCTCCGAGGTTTATCTTGCTGGCTTCCTTGCATGCTGGCTTAGTGCTTTCGTCCTCCCTCTTGACTCAGAATTGAGGCCTGCTACTTTTGTTATGGCTAGCAGTATCGCCAAAGGAAAGAAGCATAGTCTAGCGGTTCCCGTGCTGGCTTGTTTATACCGAAGTTTCAAAATAATCACTTCATCGGACAATCCAGGCAAATCGACTATTCATCTTCCCCTGCATTACTTTCTTGGATGGCTATCTCAGTACTTTCCAACCACGTATATTCGTCGCGAACCTGATTTTCATGAATCACCTTTCGATGACGACTTCATGCCTCTTCTAGGAAAGATCGGGGGTGTGCAACCGGCTCGATTTTTTTATAACAAGGCCCCATTGGTTCATTCCTTCTTCGCCCACTCCGACCAGTTTAGTTTCCATGCGCTGGATTCTGGCAGGCCTCGCGAGAATTTTGTTGATGGGGAGGGCATTTCCACTATACATCGAGATTATCTAATGTGCCTTCGTCAGGGGGTCCTCATATTTCGTAGCGGCACTATTTTCATTGCCGAGCCATACGCCCCTAATCGCTATGCACGACAATTTGGGTTCACTCAGACGTGCCCCCCACTTCTTGACATTGGTTGTCGACGAGTTAAAGAGCTCAAAATCTTCTACTACCATTGGTGCGAAATGACAAGGGGTAAGACTTTTGTTGCAGTCGATTTGGGGAATTGCCAACCGCCTTCCAGATATGTCACTGATCCTTATGCCAATTGGTGGCGAGCTTCAACGTTCGCTGTCCTTCAGGTTTTACCTTCTTCTGTCAGGATTGAATCATCTGCACCTCTCCATTCCAAGAAGCGGTCTAAATCGGAAGGCAAGTCAAAACCAAGGAAGAAGGGTAAGTTACCTTCTTATCTAGACAAAGGTCCTACCTTTCCTTCGATTGAGGTGGAGAAACTTCCCACGTCTCCCGTACTTTCTTTGAAGGGAGATTCATTCGATGATGAGCCGGGACTCTCCTTCTCTAGCCCTGTAAGGGCCGAGACAGGTGTGCAGGTTAACCACTCACTATTTCCCTCAGAGTCAGTCAATGAAGATTTTAGCTCTGATGAACTCTATGATTATCAACCCTTGTCTTCCGATTCCCCGGGAGATGTAGTTTCCGGCTTAAATGAGGAGTCTCCTGCTCGTGACACCATAGTGAGCGGGCTAGTTCACCCTTCCCCTAAAGAAGGTATGCACGAGTTTACGTTTCCATTGCTTTATTGCTATTATCCTCCACTAACTCAGCGTTTTGTAGGCTTTTTGGGGGGTGCATCTTCTGCTTTGGTGGTGGTGACCGAGAGCTCCACGCCTTTGAAGACTTCCCACTTCGTCGAGCCGCACTCTGTCATTCCTTTGAGTAGAATGCCTTCTCCAACTCCTGCTTCCAGCGATGGTTCCTTTCTCTTTATCCCTTTTCCTTTAAATCTCCACAACGCTATCACCGTTATTTATTTTGTTGTTATTTTGCAGGTCGGGAGTTCACAATTGTTAGACGGAAGGGGTGCCAGTACTTGCTTGATCTGGATGCTTTACTCGGAACGCTCGAAAACCCTCTACCTAGCTCAGATGCCCTGACAGATTTGGATGGGGTCGAAGCTGCAAAGCTAACCAAGAACGCACTCATCGCTTTCCTTAAATCCAGTACAACACTTGATCTTCGAAGTATTGTTGATGGGGCGAACGGTTTTTTCCGCATCTTGAAAACCTTTCAGGTGAATTTCGCCCCACTTCATGCAAAAGTGAAGGTTTTTATAAAGCATTTGGCTTTGCTGTCCCAACATTCAACTCCCTCTAACGGGTCACTCGCCTTGCTCAAAGAAGATTGTGATGCTAAGAGAAGTTTGTTCGAGAAGGCCGCGAATAAGAATGAGGATACATCGTCCGCATTGGCCAAGACCCAAGAAGAAATTATTTGTGTCAAGGGAGAGGTTTCCAAGGCTTCAGAATTGCTTCGTAAATTGAAGACAAAACTTGCCTCCCTCGAGTCTCGAAGGTCGGTTCTTGAGATCAACCTAGAGGATTCCTTGAAGGATGTTTCGAAGATGGAGACGGATTATAAGCGTGCGATAGATGCTTTGCAAGCTTATGAGGAAGGTGTTTCGGGCAAAGCTGAATTGAGCACAGCTCTTGAGAAGGCCCGAGCAGCTTTGGAATCGTGAAGGCCTTCTGAAGATCTTACTAGCACTTCTAATTCTGAATAAAGTAGTCATGTCTTTGATAGAGTAGGACACATGTTTAGGGTCATAGGAAGACACTTTATCTTTTTCTTGCGAACCTTTATGGATTTCCCCTTTTAAATTCAATTGCAAGTACGTTGCTTTCTCTTCCATTTCATGGTTGAACATTTCTGTTGTTAAAGGCTTTTTTGCGAGAAAGAATGGTTTTGGTTGGGTGGACTGTGCTTGGAAATACTTCAAGCTGCCTACGTACCCTTTCGGGATCAAGTCAAACGTAGTTCATTGAGGGGAACATGAAGTTTCTTTTTGAGGTGGACTGAACTCGAATGTAGAAGTCGAGCTGCCTACGTACCCTGTCGGGATCAAGTCAGACGTAGTTCATTTGATTTTTTTTTTTTTTTTTTTTTTTTTTTTTTTTTTTTTTTTGACCTTAGAACTTGCTTGGCCGCCTTTTCAGGTTTTCAACCTTGCAGGTCATTTTGTCCATTTCATGCTAGGCCGCCCTTTCGGGTTTTCAACCTAGTGGACTAGGGTCTGAATTTGTCTAGGAGTCCCTTCGGATTTTTTTTTTTGCCTAGTAGACCCTTTATCAAGGATAGTACCGTTTCAGGAACCTTGCATTAGTAGGTGGTATAATCCTTTCCCCATCTACAGTGATCAACAAGTATGCTCCATTCGAGTATACTTTCTCGATCACATAAGGTCCTTCCCATTTAGGTTCCAACTTCCCTTTTGTCCGTCTGGTCACTATGATTGGAGTTCGGACCATTAGAACTAAGTCCCCTTTCTTGAAGGAGCGGAGACGTACTCTCTTGTTGAATGCATTCGCCATCCTTTGTTGATACATCTCCAAATTTTGTTGGGCATGTATTCTCCTTTCATCCAAGGTTTCTAGCTCAGCCAACCTTAGCTTGGCGTGCTCTTCCTCAGTAAGAGACTCTTGCACCGCCACTCGCAAGGAAGGCATTTGGACTTCGAGTGGTAGGACTGCCTCACCTCCAAAGACAAGTGAATACGGCGTAGCTTGAGTAGCTGTCCTGTAAGAAGTTCGATAGGCCCATAGGGCTTCTTGTAGCTTCTCCGGCCATGTTTTCTTGTTCTTGTCTACCATTTTCTTGAGAATCTTGCTGAGAGTCTTGTTGAAAGCCTCGACTAGACCGTTGGCGGGAGCATGATACCTGGTAGAGTGGTTTGATTTAATGTTGTACTTAGCGTACAACTTATGAAGAGCATCGCTTCGAAATGGTTGCCCATTGTCTGCAATGACTCTGTCAGGAACTCCGAACCTGTAGATGACATGAGTTCGGACAAATTCGGCAACTGTCGAGCTCTTGAAGTCTTTTAGAGCGACAGCCTCTGCCCACTTAGAGAAGTAGTCAGTGGCAGTAAGGATGTATCGATACCCCTTTGACGAAGGAGGAACGAATGGTCCGATGATATCCATACCCCACGACGCAAAAGGCCACGAGGCAGTCGTGACATGCAAGGGCTCGGGGGGTTGGTGAATGAAGTCACCATGGTATTGACATACTTGGCATCTTTTTGCATAGTCAATGCAATCTGCGATCATAGTGGGCCAATAATACCCCAGCCTTTTGAGTTGCATGTGCAACTTTGGACCGCCTTGGTGAGCACCACATATCCCTGCATGGACTTCAGCCATGGCTTCTTTGGTTGCATTTCCGGCAATGCAACGTAGATATATGCCATCGAGGGACCTTTTATAAAGGATGTCTTTCAACATGACAAACTTAGTCGAACGACGCCTTATTTCCGCTCTCTTCACTTTATCTTCTGGAAGTCTCCCATTTTGAAGATAGTTGATGAACACGTCCCGCCAATCCTCACCGTCTTCATTTGTGGAGAGTGTCAAGACTTGGACTGTACTCGGGGTTTCTTTAAGGGGTGTCAAAACTCTCCTTTCCCCTACAACGACCTTAAGTGTTTTGTTGTCGGGAAGAGTCAGGGATGCCGCAAGGCTTGCTAGCGCGTCGGCTTGAGCATTTACCCCCCTCCTCACATGGAAGATGTGTATTTTCTTGAACTGTGAGAGCAATTGGTCCGCCCGCTCATAGTATGGGACGAGGCTCGCCTTTTTCACGATGTACTCTCCTCGTAACTGTTTAATCACCAATTCAGAGTCCCCATATATTGTTAACTCCTCAATGGGGATCTGGAGGGCGAGCTCTAATCCGGCGATAATGGCTTCATACTCGGCCTCGTTGTTGGAGCACCCTTCGCTAAGTGCCAAAGAATGTGGGATGACAGCGTTTTCTGGTGTGATGAAAACAACACCAATCCCTGACTTATTGTTTTTAACGTTTTCTTGCTTCATCCCATCAGGGCTTCTTGAAGCTCCATCAAAGTACATTTCCCATCCTTTTTGCACATTTACCGCCATCACATCTTCGTCTGGCAAGTCTGTTGCTAAGGGTGAGTCATCTGGGATAGGGTGTGCAGCCAAGAAATCTGCCAAGGCTTGTCCCTTTATCGCCTTTTGAGGGACATACTGGACGTCGAATTGCTGAAGAAGTACAGCCCATTTTGCGATCCTCCCATTAAGGACGGGACGCGAGAGTATGTACTTTAGCGGATCGGCTTTAGATATCAGCTTAACTTCGTGTTCAGACACGTAGTGTTTAAGCTTTTGCAGCGCGAATACCAAGGCCAAGCAAATCTTTTCGATGGGAGAATAGTTAATTTCTGCCCCCACCAAAGTCCGACTTAAGTAGTACAAGGCATTTTCTTTTCCTTGTTCATTTTGTTGAGCCAATAGAGCACCGAGGGAATTGTCGAGAGCCGTGATGTATAAAATCAAAGGCTCTCCCTTTATTGGGCTCATGAGAACAGGTGGGTTCACCAAGTACCTTTTGATGCTATCAAAAGCATTTTGGCAAGCCTCATCCCATTCATAAGGCACCCCTTTCTTCATAAGTCTGGAAAATGGCATACATCGTCCAGCGAGATTCGATATGAATCTCCTTATGTAGGCTAGCCTCCCTTGCAGTCCTTTTAACTCCCTAAGGTTTCTTGGTGGGGGCATATCAATGATCGCCTTTGTTTTAGCGGGGTCAACTTCAATACCCCTACTTCGGACTACAAATCCGAGGAATTTTCCCGATGAGACCCCAAAGGCACATTTTAAAGGGTTCATCCTGAGGTTGTGACGCCTCAAGCGTTCAAAAATTTCCCTCAGGTCCTTGAGGTGATCTTCTCTTCTCCTAGTCTTCACGACTAGGTCATCGACATAGCATTCAACAATATCATGCAGTATGTCGTTGAAGATTACTGTCATAGCTCTTTGATAGGTGGCCCCCGCGTTTTTAAGACCAAAGGGCATTACTTTGTAACAGAATACGCCTTTGGGTGTCCTGAAAGCTGTCAATTCTTCGTCTTCAGGAGCCATCCGAATTTGGTTATACCCCGAATACCCGTCCATGAAGGATAGCGTTTCGTAACCAGTGGTTGCATCTACCAAGAGCTCTGTTATGGGCAAGGGAAAGTCGTCTTTTGGACATGCTTCGTTTAAGTCCCGGAAATCGATGCACACTCTAATTTGGCCGTTCTTCTTCTTCACGGGAACTATGTTGGCCAGCCATGTGGGGTACTTAACTTCTCGGATGAAACCGGCCTTGATGAGCTTCTCCACCTCCATTTCTATCTGAGCGGTTAGCTCCGGGCGAGTTCGTCTTTGAGCTTGTTTCACAGGCCTCTTCCCTGTGGAAACCGCAAGCCTATGTACGGCTATTTGCGGATCGAGCCCAGGCATTTCCTCGTAACTCCAGGCGAACACATCTTTATATTCCTTAAGAAAAGAGATGTAACTTGAGGCTTCCTCATTTGTCAGATTGGCATTTATGAACGTCGGCCTTTTGTTCACGTCGTCACCCAGATTAACTTCACGGAGTTCATCTACGGTGGCTTGCCCACCGTCCTCCAATTCTAATGGAGCAGGCTTGGCTTCTTCTTCGCACAAATCTGAATCTTCTTGAGAAGTAGGATTAGTTCCTTCTTCATACAGGCTTGCACCCTCATGAGAAGTTGTCATATTTACTGATGCTTCTTCCGAGCCACTGGGTCGTTTGTATCCTAAGCCTTCTTTAGTGGCTTTGATAGGTGTCCCGTTTCTTAAAGCCTTTCTCTGGGAAGACGTCAATATTCGATCGAAGGAGCCCCTTCCATCAAGCCTTTCAGGGTCCAAGCCTGCTTTTACCAACATTTTGGTCGTTCTTGTGCTAAAAATGGGTTTCTTGAATCCCGTGCACACCTCCTCCATGCTTTGGCTCATCTCAGGACCACTCTTCTCGATATCTCCGAGTGCATGGAAACGAATTTGCTTGGAGCCTTCTCCTTTGGCTGGGACCACGAACTTACTATAGGTTTCTACCATAGAGCATTCGGTTTTCTGAAGTGGCAAAGTAAAATTTATCTTCAGTTTCGCAACTGGGTCCACAGGTGCTAAGGAACTTGCCCCAGGCTTCCTTTCAGACTTCGGGACGTACCGAAAGGTCTTCGGAGGAGGAGGGGGTTGCCTATTACTTACCCCGACCATAGGCTTAGACACTTCTTTCTCTTCTTTCACTGATTTCGCTTGGTAAAAGTGTGCGTCAGCGTAGTAGGCCTCTACCCCGTTGAAAGGGTCATGGTCTGCGACGATTACCCCTACATTTCTTGGCGAGGGTAATGGGAATTTGATGCATTGATGGTACGTTGAGGGTACAGCTCTGTTATCGTGCACCCAAGGGCGTCCAAGCATTGCATTATATGAAGTATCAACATCAATTACGAGGAACTCGGTGTTGTCTTCGATTTCGCCGAATTTTGTACGCAACCTGATCTTTCCTAAGGGTTTTTGCTCGTTTTGGTTAAACCCCTGAATCACCAAACGACTCGGTTGCAAATGAGACACTTTCAGACCCATTAAGCTTAAAGCCCTTCTTGGCAAAAGATTCACAGCTGACCCTCCATCTACCAAAACCCTTGATATTTTGGTGTCGTAGATGGACCCGGTGATGAACAGCGGGCGGTTATGGTCGGTCACCTCGACGTACATGTCGTTGTCCCCAAATGTGATTGCGGACATGCATGCGATCACACTTTCTTGACTGTCGGTGACTGTCCCACGGAAGTCTTCTGGCTTAGATAAAGCGTATATCAAAGACTTTCGAAACTCAGGCGACATTCGAAGGGCATCATACACACTCAAGAGTGCTGGAATTTTCTTGAGGTGGGAAAGAACATCGTACTTTACTTGTTCCTCTTCGGGTTGAACTTTCCCTATCTTTTGTGTTTGAGTGCCTTCAGGCGTACTGACTTTCGCGCGCCTCTTGTACGTAAGAAATGCGGGACATACACTAGCAATCACTTGATTTTCTCCCTTGTCTTCCTCGCTGATTTGAACCATGTTCACCGAGCCAACTGAAGACTGACAGTCATCAAGGCGGCTTGCAGGGTAGAACCTTTTATAAAACCTCTCCGCCATGGTATCCCAGTCAGCGATGGAGTTTCTCGGGAGACTGAAGTACCAATCTTCTGCCTGCTCCTCCAAAGAGAGGACAAATTGTCGCATGAGCAAAGCTTGATTGCTTATTGTGTTCCCACATGCAGCTAGATAACGGACGAGATGACGCCTCGGGCATCCCACTCCATGGTAGGTAGGAAATATGGGTATTGCATACCCAGGCGGGAATGGGACCGCATCTACCCAACGTGGATATGGGTTTCCTTTTGGCATGACAGGTACCTCGGGAATATTTTCCTTTAGTGCTATGGACAGTCGGGCCTCGTCATTTCCGGTCCATGTTTTTATAACTGTCTTATTGCAGTCTTCCGGATCCCTTTCGACGTGAACCGCTTTTCCCGCGAAGTCGACATCAACTGTTATGACGTTGCATGGACAAAGCTCGGAGATGTTGTCCGAGTCTTGTATTTTAGTTGATGAGTAAGGGGGGAAGCTAGCTAGAGGGTAATTCAGCCCCAACTCGCCATCACTCGATCGATCCACATGGACTTCATTTTCCGAGTTCGGGGGAGACTTAGGCTCTTTCTCCCAAAACTGTAAGCATCTTTGTGCTTTACTTCGGTTTCCCACCTTATTGCCACTAGAGGCGTGGAGCCGTCTCGGAGAATTCATGTAATAGTCCAAAGGAAACGGGCAGAACTCAGGCGTTGCGGGTATAGAGTTATCATTTGGAGGAGTCTTTTCTTCCTCTCTCGTCTCAACCCCTTGGACTGTGACGGCCAAACATGGCATCGCAATTGGGTTGCTCCTTTCTTCGAACCGCAAAATCATTTCAGGATTCTGATACTGGGGTGGCATGAACTCTTCCAGCACTACAGGGTCCCGATGAACTTGCTCCCACAGTCCTTCCTCGTCTTCGCTTAGGGGCTTTTTCTTTCCCGGCTTGGATACCTTCTTAGTTTTGGCCGTTGCACTCGGGGTGCTGGACGTGTTTTGACTTTTCCCCTTTGCATCACGGCCATTCCTCGATCTTCTTGATTTATAGATTGTCCACTCACCTCCATTTTCTTCGTGAAGGGTGGTGGCATTCGCTGCCAGCCTCTCAGACGGAGGTAACTCAATGATTTTAGAGTCCAACAACTCTTGGATCTTGTCCTTTAACACAAAACAATCCTTTAGGCAATGCCCGATTAGCCTGTGGTATGGACAATATTTAGGGTCATCAGTCCTCCCCACTTCATGTGGCCTCTTAGCTTCTGGAAGCACAATCAAGTCTTGTTCAACAAGGTCTCCGAACAAATCTTCTACAAGGTCATTTGAGAAAGAATAAGTCTTTCTCAATCTTTCTTGAATAGATGACTTTCTTGTCTCTGTTGGTTTCTTGACTCCCACGACCACAGGATTCTTCCTCTTGGTTTCGACCACTGCGGCTGTTGAGGATTCGATTTTGTCTGAAAACCTCGACCTCCTTCTTTTGCCGAGATGGAGTTCCATATCATGGGCTTTGGTGCATAGGTCATTGAAACCGTCAAATGACTGTGCCATCAAGGACGTGGACAACTCGTGCCTAAAGTTGTTAAGACACATCCTTATGAGTTCTTTTTGAGTGAACTTTTGAGGACAAGCAAAGGTAAGAGCTCTCCACCTTGCTATGAAGTCCGTGACTGGTTCGTTGTCTCGTTGCTTGGTTTCAATTAGTTCTGGTACCCCAACTCTTCTTTGGGTATTGCAGAACTGTTTGAGGAATTCCTTCGTCATAGTGCTCCAATCCGGGATAGAACCCTCCGGCAATTGGGAGTACCATGTGAATCCGGCGTCCTCCAATGACTGCACAAACAATTGCAAACACAGGGCTTCATTGTGTGCAATGGGTCCGCACCTTGAGAGAAAGTGGGCTAAGTGCTGTCTCGGGTCACCAGTTCCATTGAACATTTTGAACTCTGGTTGAACATACCCGGGAGGAAAAGAAACCTTATCTACCCATGCTGGATAGGGTTTCGTAATCACTTGTAACCCCTCTTCATCTTTTTCTCTAACCTTTTGGACTCTCTTTGTGACCATGTCATCGATCAACGTCATTAGCATTGGGCTAAAACCGTTGATTCCTATGTCTTGGATGTCCGGGTAAGATGCGTTGGGGGTCTCAAATCGTGGAGTTGCTTGCATCCCTTGCGATACCCCTTGTGTTGTAGGTGGGATAACTGGCCTAGGAGGTCCAGAGCTTGTTCCACTTCCGAGGCTTGCTAGTTGCTCTTGCATAGTCTTCATCTCCTCAGCCATGGCAACCATTTCTTTATTTTTCCGCTCCAACTGCTCTCGGAGCATAACAAGTTGGCTTTGTGTCGATTCTTCTTCATCATCATCGACGTCGGTCATCATGACCGATACCGCATTGTCTCTCTTTGTGGCGGAACTTTGATCGTCTCCCTCAAATAACGGGTTTATAATACTACGAGCTTCAAGGCCCCCGGTCATGGACCGAGTGACGGGTCCTGACCTTGTTCTACGAGTATCACCCATTATTAACTTTTTTCCGATTGGTGCCGAAGAGGTCGGTTGATTTTCAACCATTTTCCCCTTCCCTTTACTTTCTCGTAGTGGGAAAATAGGAGATTCACTCTTCTTCCCAGAGTTACTATTTTCCCCTAATGCCTTCTCGATTGCCTTCAAGACATTTGATGCGACGTTATTTTGTAACGTCGGTTTTGCATTTTGTTTGCCCTTTGGTTTCCCCTGTTTGAGGCGGACCCCTACTGGCATAACCATAACCGTTTCTTGACCGTGACGGGGGATTAGTTTTCTATCCCTGGCCTCCATGTCTTCGTCTCGATGAGCTTCGGAGACTCGTACCGGCTTGGCCAAAGGGGCTGCCGGGTTTTGAACCCTAGCCCTTATGGTCTCTTGCTTGACCGAAGAGATTTTGGGGTGTCGAACCCACATCTCTTCAGCCGAGGGTTTAACCGAAGCGGTTCCAGGGCGTTTAGCCCGGACCATATCAGTTTGGATTGTGACCGAAGCGGTTTTAGGGCGTTTAGCCCGAACCTCATCAGCCCGGATTTTGACCGAAGTGGTTTTAGGGTGTTTAACCCCAACCACCTCAGCCGGTGGTGTGACCGAAGTGGTTTCGAGGCGTTTAGCCCGAACCTCATCAGCCGATTTTTTTAGGGATTCACGAACAGTGATTTTTCGTCCGATTTCCCTAATTATCCTAATATTTTCTTCCGAAACGGTTTCCCGGGCCTCATCGGCTCGGGCGTTGTGCTCCCTGGCTTCTTTCAAGAGCCTCTCCGCGGTCATTGGTAGTGATCCAACCAAAGCCACTTCCCCGGCGAGAACCGCAGCCCTCTCAGCCCGCTTGGCTAATTCCATAAGCCTCCAGGCTTTGGTTGTCTTTCGGATCGAGAGATACCCTCTCGCAACCTGGACCAGGTAGTTAGCTCCCTGGAGCACATCTTTTGCATCCTGCGAAAGCCGGTTTTCTGCAGGGATCTCTCGAGAGAGTTGGCTCCAACCCCCAGCGCCATGACCACGTTTTGGAGCACGTACCTCAAACGAGGTCGGCTCCCGCGAGGCCACCGACACCGGAGACAGGAGCTTCTCTTTCCAAGAGCCCAACACCGGGAACGCCGCCTTCACTGGAGCAGTTTCTGCATTTTTTCCGAACCTGCAACAGTAAATCCAGCCATGAGAAAGTCACACGAAACAGAAATATTTACTTTTAACTTCCTGCTCCTGTCAGTTTTGCTTTCTCTGAACTTGATTTTATTATTTTTTTTTTTAGGCTCAAGAGATGAGGGGAGAAATAGGTCCCACTGGGCGTGCCAGTTTGTTTAACCCAGAATTTTCGTTAAATTTTCTGAAAATTCTGGAAACAAATAAATTTTCAGTTTAGTGTGTGAGTTCCCTATTCCCGATTCGAATTCTAAGAACCGTTAATTACCCTAAATTTGCAGGCACCCCTGATTAATAAGCCTAAATAAAGAAAGAAAAAAGTTTATGAAAAGTGTGAATACTTCATTAGTTTGAAATTGAATTTACAATCTGACTGCTGGGAGGGAAAGGAAAAAGAAATCTGGACATGAATAATTCATCCCTAATCTAGCTACTGGAACTTTTTACCTAGTATAGTGAATGCCCGCCATCGAATGCTGCTTGTTGCTTCTTCGATCTTGTTTTCTGCGGCTTGTCACTTGATCTGCTTTATCGCAGAATCTTGAGTAATCTGCTGCAGTGAGCACTTTAGTTCCCAGAAGACTATCAGACTCCAGAAACTCTCTGCAACTCTCGTGTATTTTCAAGAGCTTCTGTATTTTTCTCTGCAGAAATGCTCAGTTCTCTCTGTTTTCTCTCTATTTGCTGCTGGATTTTTCCTGCTGTATTTTCTCCAGCCAAAAGTCCTCTCACAGCTTTGGGAAACCTCTTATTTATAGAGGTTTCCAGCTGATGGTTACAGAGATTTGGATAAAATTTCCAGATTTCTGAGATATCATCCCAGTGTGCTGAATATTATCTCCAAGCTTAAGAGATGAAGCAGGGATTTTATCTTTCTAATCAAGGTTTATCTCCATCATTTTCCAGATACTCAACAGATAAACTTGTATTTTTCTGTTGATGAATCTGGACTTTGACTTGTCAGTCAAATACAGTCCACATTCATTTTATTCTAATTCCCTATTCAGCATGTTAGGAATTAAAACAATATATATATAAATATATATATGTTTTCTGGCAAAATTTACGTGCCAACAGCTTTCTTGAAGGGTCTCTTAAAAGGAAGATGAACTGACTTAACTAATAGAGCGATTGCTTGTCAAAAAGTAGGTTCACATCTATGTGACCCAGACAGACACATCGCACAAAACAGGTACATTGTACACATATTTATATCTGTACGCTTGAATCGACATTGGCATTTGAAAATATGGAATGAGGAGGAGCAGTTGTAGAAGAGGGTTATTGGTTTTAAGATTGGGATGAAGAAAGCTAAGGAGGAGTTAACTGATACACATAGCCATACGGGTGGGCAACCTGAAAGGTTATTGATAGCTTGTAGAGAACAAATAAAAATAGGTCAGGAGTTCAAAAGGGTGTCGGTAGGTTGACGAATGCAGTGGGATCTTTCCGAGTCGGTTGCTTAACCATACCGAGGTTTTGATCAAATATGGTGATGATATGTGTTCTCAGGAAGATCCCAGAAGTTGCAGCAGTAGAGGACAAAATGAAAGGAAAAGTGTTTGAACATAAGCTCTTATATGCACTAATAAGGTGAAGTAGTCCGATCCAAATTGAGGGTGATAGGAGAGGGGAAGGGAAACCAAGGTTAACCTGTTTAGAGACACGAAGACTAGTCTTAATCAAATTTAACTTCCATGAACAAATGATTGTGTAAACCTAGTGAGAATAGATCTATGAAAAGGCTTATTTCGATGAAGATAAGAAAATTTGAGGTCTAGTCTGTACTAATCCGGGTAGGTTACTAATATCCAGTTGTGTTTAAGCATTTTGATTCAAGCAACCCTTTGCTTGATTAACCAGCTCTTAGGCAAGTTATCACTTTGGTCATTTTGAACGGTATGAAGCTCTACCTTGTTCAGTGCGCTTTGGCTGTAGAGTGGAGGACTTAATGCTATGAAGAGACTTAGGACTTAAGAGCATCCAATGGGAAGCCATTTGTCTGCTAGTGGAATGTGTTGTGTCTGCTTATGGTGCCAGCCAAGGGTAAAGGGCATTGGCAAATTGGAGAAGTACATCAAGTTTTTGATTGAGGGAACCTAGTGGGATGTTAGTTACAATTTGAGTTCAAGGTTTTTGGTACCAGTCAACAACTTCTTAAGCGCATCCTCTTGGGTTGTTGAAATGGTTTATGGAAGCCATACATCATTCACCCTTAGACTTAGTGAAGTTGAAGACTTGAAGTTGAATCATGCCCTCAAGGTAACATTGAAGAATTTGCAGGAGACAGTGCACACAACTCCTGAAGGAATAAATTATGATACTTAAGTTTGCGGCAACATATGCATTTCTTTGAATCATCTTATGCAATTGACGCTGAACCATGACTTCCGGAACATGTTTCAATGTTCCCAAGATTTAAGTACCTGCCCACCGGAGAGTATGCAAAAACTCGGACGTTTGAGTTTGCAAGGACTCTGCTAACTGGATTCTTAGCTGCATCAGACCCGACTTTATGCATTCTTGAAACATTTTGGATTTCACATCTTACATATGAAACACAGTTCCATTTGCATGAGGTTGAATACACATCATTTCATTGAATTTTGCGTTTGAAATAATTTTTGTGGAAGGAAAAAACACGTATTTGTTCCCAAAACACCTCTTCAACTTAGTATAGAGTACAAAACTTTCGCAGCTCGTACAAACTTGTGAAACCTATTTCCATGTTTGTTTCACGTAACAACCATACATTGTGATTCGTCACGTTATTTGCTTTAGTTGTTGGAATTAACTCCTAATTTCATTCATGATCATCCACATTCTCCTAATTCTTGCTTCCAAATTCCAAGTTGATGTTGATTACAAGTGACATTTACCTGTAAAACCGTTGGATTGTGCATTGCAATTGCTCAATCTCTTCATGCGCTTTTGCCGGGTAGGGTATAAAAAATTCTACATTAGGCATTTTCTCTCATTAGGCATGCGGAATTTCCCTGATGTGCAAATTCTTAATGACAAACCATAAACTTCATCTCAAGCTAGGATCTTATATATTCTAGTTTTTAAAATATGGAAACACCAGCAGGATCTTACACCATTTTCTGGATTTGAAATTCAATTTTCACATTCTTGTTCTTCTTATACTTGATAGATAATGTATAAACTCCAGTGGTTGCCCGAGCCTGAATTTATTCCTGCAACTGGCTTGAAACAATCTGTTAGTGCACACACCCTAGTCCATCCTCAGATACGTGGCGTACATCAGACCTCATTGTGAGTTATTTCATATAGCTCGTCAAAATCCCTTTGAAGCGGTCCTTCACCTTTCTAGAGGATGTTAAAATGCTTGTAGCTTACTCGAAGATTCTCTTAAAAAGAAGGTGAACTGATTTAACTAGGGGAGTGAGCACATCTATGTGACTGAGACAGACACATGGCACAAAACAGTTACATTGTACGCACCGTTACATACATTTATATCTGTGCGCTTGAATCGACTTTGGCATTTAAAAATATGGAATGAGGAGGGGCAGTTTTGGGAGAGTGTTATTGGTTTAAGATTGGGGTGAAGAAAGGTAACAAGGAGTTAACTGATACACATAGCCATATGGGTGGGGGACCTGAAGGGTATTGATCGCTTGTAGAAAATAAACAAAAATAGGTCAGGAATCCAAAAGGGTGTTGGTTGGTTGACGAATACAGTGGGGTCTTTACAAGTCGTTTGCTGAACCAGACCGAGGTTTTTGATCAAATATATGGTGATGAGACGTGTTTTCAGGAAGAACCCTAAAGTCACAGCAGTAGAGGAAAAATGAAAGAAAAACAGTTTGAGGTGGTACGGTCACGTTTGTCATAAGCTTTTTTATACTAATGAAGGGAAGTAGTTTGATCCAAGTTGAGGGTGGTAGGCGAGGGAAAGGGTGACCAAAGATGAATCTAGGTTGAGACACGAAAACAAGTCTTGATCGAATTTAACTTACATGAACAAAATGACTATGTAAACCTACTGAGAATAGATCTGTGAAAAGGCTTAATTTCGATGAAAACATATCGGGTTGCATATGGTTTTAATATGACGCCCCACATCAAGATAATACATATGGAGGTCTAGTTTATTTTAATCCAGGTTGGTTTTTATATCAAGTTGTGTTTAACCAGCTCGTAGGCAAGTTATCACTTGGGTCATTTTAGACGGTATCAAGCTCAATATGTAGAGTGGAGGACTTGATGCTATGAAGAGACTTAGGACTTATGAGCATTCAATGGGCATGCATTTGTCCGCTAATGGAATGCGTGTGTCTGCTAATGGTAAAGTGCATTGGCAAATCGGACAAGCACATCAAGGTTTTGATCGAGGGAACCTAGTGGGATATTAGTCGAAGACTTGGAGTTGCATCGTTCCCTCATGGTAACATTGAAGAAATTGCAGGAGAGACTGCATAGTGCGTACCACTTCTGGAAGAATAAATTATGATATTTCAGTTTGCGGTAGTTGATGTTTCTTTGAATCACTCATCCTTATGCAATTGATTACTTTTAAATTTTTTCGGAACCATAACTTCAAGAACATGTTTCAATGTTCCCAAGAGTAAGTACCTGGCTACAAAACCTCAAACATTTGAGTTTGCAAGGGCTCTGCTAACTGGATTCTTAGCTGCTTCTTAGGGCCAGAGCATGTATATATGACACAAGTAGGTCATTGCTGAGAACATACCCATGTATCTCTTCGTAGAAGTTTGGGCTACAACACAAGTCAACAGGGTCCAGGGCTTCTTTCAATGGTTTTCACTCTTAAGATTATTTGATTGAGTCCAGCTTGGGTTGAAGTTGAGAAAATCAAAGACCTGGAAAGAAATCACTTCTCTATATACCATCTTTCAATTCTTACCTTTTTAACTTCTCAAAAAGAAGTACTACATAATAGAGGTGAAATTTTGGTAGATTTATCAAGTCAAACGTACATGGTACATCCTTAAACTCCTTGAATAGTCCTCCTTGACACTCATATTGGGACGAAGGGTGTATAAACTTTCGTTTTAGCATCAGACTGCACTTATTCTTTAAAACATTTTGGATTTCAGATGTTACACATGAAATACACTTCCAATTTGCATGAGGTGGAGTACATATAATTTTGTCTAATTTTGCCTTTGAAATAATTTTTGTGCAAGGAAAAACCACATTTGTTCCCAACACACCTGTTCAACTTAGTATAAAGTACAACACTTTTGCAGCCTGTACAATATTGTGAAATCTATTTCCATGTTTTCCGCGTAACAACCATACGTTGTAGATTCGTCATGTTATTTGCTTTAGTTGTTGGAATGAACTCCCAATTCATTCATGATCACGTGCATCTCCAAATTCTTGCTTCTAAATTCTAAATTGGTGTTGGTTATGAATGACAATTACATGTAAAATGGTTGGATTGTGAAGTGCTATTGCTCAAACTCTTTTTGTGTTTTTGCCGGGCAGGTTATAAAAATTTCTTGACCTAGTTTTTAGAGAGGTATGATAAATTCAGGGTAGTTATAGCGATATACTTGTGTTTCTCTCATTAGGCATGTGGAATTTCCCTGATGTGCAGATTCCAAATGACTGAATCATAAACTTCATCTCAAGCTTGTGTATATTCACTTATATATTCTAGTTTCTAAAATATGGAAACACCAGCAGCATCTTAAACCATTTTCTGGATTTGAAATTCAATTTGCACATCTTGTTCTTCTTATACTGTATAGAAATTCAGAGCAACGTGAAAAGGGTGCCAAGTCTGCTGCACATACTGAAAATTTTGCATTTGAGCCAAAAAAAAAACACCAAACTGGGGAAGTTTAGAAACCTCAACTTAAACTGACATATTCAAAATATGGTGAGGACTGAGGACTCATTATCATGAATTTCTTTCTGGAGATGATCAAGGCTTTAACTTTATTTCTGATAGCCTCCTTATAGATAGTACTTAACAGCAACAGCCTTAATGTTTTTGGAGGCTTCTGTAGTGGGGAGTGATGGTCGCTTCTTGATAGCTTTTCTTGTTGAGGTTGAAAGAGTGTGAGGTTTGGTTTGATGATCTTGGCCAGCCAGCCTGGGCTCCACCATGAAAACAACCATCAGGAGGAGGAAGAGCTTCTCCTTTTTCTCCAAAACTTCTTTTGACCAGTTTGATGGAAGCTAATGACACACCTGCAGCTAACCCAGCCCCCCACTCCTTTTACTTTTCTCAAAAGCCATTTTCTTACCAGATAAGAGGGTGGGACCCACAACAACAATTGCTTTGATTTTTCTGAGGAGTTGGTTTCATTTTCATCAGGTGTATGAGTGGATCAGATGACATGGAGAGACTCATGGAAAGGCAATGTGTCTTGCTGCTGCAACATGCCCATCAACTGAAAGGATCCAACAGACCCTATTACTGGATTGGAGATGTTGCATACTAAAAAGCTTATTGACCATTCATGGGGGTTCTAATTAAACCTTTAATTAGTACCCAAATCTTTTCATTTTTGGTAAAAAATGATCTAATGATTTGCTGTTTAGACAATTCAACTAATTGCAGGATGGCGTACTGCTATTGCCGGTAATGGGTTCGCATCCCTCTTAAATGCGAGGGCAACTCGGACTCTCTGCTGAGGATGCATATGGGTTCTCGAGGTGCGGAACGGCTAATCCATTACACAATATCAGTAAAAGGGTTACATATTGCTTAGCTGCCCTATTACTATTACATAAGTTAATTGATGAAATTGGAAAAAAAAACCATATCTCACTTTCTTGGTGGGAACTATCCAAATACTTTCTGTCTTTCACTTTGACCTTTATTTGGAGAATTAGTCAAAAAATGATAACCTAATTAAAATAATTAATATGAAAATATAAAAAAACATTAAATTTCAAAAAGTAACTCCTCTCTCTTACTCCCTCGGGATAAAAATCAGAGAAACTCGTTGGGTTTCTTTTTCTATACGCACCCGAGCCTTCTCTTCTCCTCCCACTCCTCCATCTTCTCCGGCGACCTACACCTCTCTCTCTCTCTCTCTCTCTCTCTCTCTCTCTCTCTCATGGAATCCCAACCCTCTCCCACACACACGGTGAACAACGTGCTTGGAAACCTCAACTCCGGCGGCCAAGGAGCCGAGTCCCCATCGTCTTCTCCGGCTCCCACGAGTGTAGTGGTTGCGGCTTAGGCCGCGACATCTCTGGTACCGGCTCCTCCCTCTGCACCGGCCAATGTCCACCAAGAGGTGAGTTTGTTTCACCATGTCCCTCCAAGTTTTTTCATCAAACACACATTCTAGGGTTAGAAAAATTGATGTTGTGTTGATTTTTTTGTGCAAAATTTGTTGATGAAATCAAATTGTTCTGTAACATACAAGTTCATGTAAAAATCAAGTTGATGAACCACATGACGCATATTAGAACATCAATTTTGACTGAATAATCATCTAGGGCGCATTACTATGATGGAAACCCCAAATTGTCGACTGCAAATCATCAAGGGCGCCTAGGGCGCATACTATATGTGTTGGGGGCATACGGAATAAGTTGCATGCGCCCCTAGTTGGAACTTGATAACCCTTTTGAGTGATTATGCGTGGGCGCATACTCTGGGGCCCCACAACATATGTGGGCGCCCACGCATAATCACTCAAAAGGGTTCTCAAGTTCCAGCTGGGGGCATACAGATTTGTTGTATGCGCCCAACCTGTTGGCTAAAACTCAACAAGGGCGTCTAGGGTGCATACCATACATGTTGGGAGAGCATACAAAATAAGTTGTATGCGCCCCTAGCTGGAACTTGAGAACTTTTTTGACTGATTTGTGTAGGGGCACATACTCTGGGGGCCCTCAAATGTTGTGGGCGCCCCTAGTGTGCGCCCATGCATAATCACTCAAAAAAAATCTCTAAGTTCCAACTGGGGGCATACATATTTGTTGTATGCGCCCAACCTGGTACATGACAAGACTTGGTTTATGCGCCCACTGTTGGAATTGTGCACTAGTGGCAATCAATTTATTGTGACAAATATATGGATTTACGATTCGTTATGTTATCGATATGGAGATATGTTAACATGAATGAAGTCCTTAGAATATAAGTGTTATATTCTTAAATATCCCTATTCAATTATAATGATTAATGGGACAATCATCTATAGACTAGTATGGGGTTGGATTGATATGGAGATATCACGATCCAACACATGGGTATGCATTAGGAGTAATGGCATACCGGATTGACCCACAACGAGAAGGATACATTAGATTATGTTGAAGTCACAATCGCTTCTCGTAGTGTTAATAATATTGTAATCCTTAGACTTGAAGTCACTAGATACTCTAGTCGTGAAATATCATGCTTTGATGTTATCAAACGTTACACCGTAACAGGGTGACTATAAAGGTAGCTATCGGGCATGATAGGAAGCAATATTAGAGATCGTAGTGATGTAGAGAGGATTTGTCCCTCCCACATAATGGGAGCAAATATCCACGGCCACTCGAGGGATGAGGCTTATTGAATGTCTGGCCAGACTCAGATAAATCAATATGGAGATATTGATGTTATCTGCTTTCATAAGCATATTCCCAGGATCGAGGAACTATGGATTGGATATACGAGTGTGACTATTTATGTCTCGTGTCCAATCCGGATATGGAGACAAAGGGATAGTGCAATAAGAGATATTGGGCACAAGAGGTTTCTCGGGATCACTGACTATTTCTATTAGTTGGATGACATGGATGTGTTGCTAGACACCGCTCCATGTTAGTAATAAGTTACTACCAACTAAGTAGAAACCTATGAGGTCACACGTCAAATAGAGTTGAACTAGATTTGGGATTAATTAATATGATTAATTAATAAGAATGATCATTATGCAACACCTTGCAAACTGAGTAGGACTAATTTGCAAAGAAGGGACTATTCCAAGTTCATGTAGAACTAGGAAAGGCCTTTATGTAGTTAACAAGGAGTTGTTGGACTATATAAAGGATACTCTAGCTTCCTTCCCATAACTAATGCTCATAACATAAGTGAGTGGGAGAGAAAGAAAAAGAGAGAGCAAGAGACAAAGCTAGGGCCGAACACCCTAGCCCGTCCCCTACCCGTCGGCGTCAAAGAAGAGGGCCGAAACCCTCCTTTGCCTCCTTCGTTTCTTGATTCCGTCTTCCCTCTTCCTCCAGTCCAAGCTAGCACTTGAGAAGGAAGAATCTAGATCTCACATTTAGACGTGATCAACCGTAGAGACGAGGATATTATTCTTCGTGTGATCTCCCGAACCAAAAGGTACACATCTTCTATGTCCCTTATCATGTTATGATGTCTCTTCCTGTGATCCTTGATGGACTTTGAGTAGGAATTATTTTTTGTTATTCCGCTGCGTTACCTATGTCAAAACCCAACAGTGGTATCAGAGCCACATGTCGTAGTGCATAACATGATTTTATGTGTTACGATTTTAGTTTATACACCGTTATGTTCTTATTACGCGAAAATTGAAATTAATTGGTATAGTAGATGCAAATTGAATTTGATTCAATATAAACAAGATCTAATTTAACATTGGATGTTAAAATTGTTGAGTTTAATCACATAGGATGTGAATCACTGGGTTCTTGAAAAATTAGGGTTCATGAGCACATAGTTGAAAAATGAGTTTTTCAATTATGGAAATAATTATATGGAGATATCCATATGGTAAGGCAATAAGGAAGAAGTTGTTTTTGAAACAACTAAACTTGGGCAACAAGTAAGAAATTGTTTTTGGAAAGAACTAAATTTGTGCAACAAGTAGGAAGTTGTTTATGGAAACAACTAAACTTGGGAACCAAGGAAGAAACAATTCCATGGGAAGGAGTGGCCCCACAAGGGAATCGCCCCTCCCTTGCTTTCCGTCCAAGACACACGACCCTAAGGGGCCGGCGCACCCTAGCACATGGCCTAGCCGTGTGGGCTAGGGGCCGGCCGGCCCGGGCCTAGTGTGGTGGTTCCTTGGTTGGTTCGACCATTCCCTTGGTGAAACCCTTGGACCGTTGTAACCCTAATTACCCAATTCAATTAAAATTGAACAAGCGCGTTAAAAATTTGTTTTAACTGTATTATGTGCTTTGTTGCATGGTGGATGGATATGGCCTAGGTTGTGGATGTTTTATGTTTTTGTGGTTTGGTTTACGGCCTGCGAGCTTATCAAATTAATGTAATAATTAATTAGGTTTTACGGCCTGCGAGTCGTCTTTTCTCCTCGACATGTGAGGCTTTTATTATTTATTTATTCTAGATGTTAGGCTAGAATTAGAAATATTTTGATGTTAGCTAAGAGCATGGAGAAGAAGACCGGAGAACCAAAGAAGCCAAAAGACGACGAGGACTCCCTACCCTAGGCGCGCAACTATCGTGGATCACATGGAGATGAGCTTGTCACTTTAGGGCACATAGATATTATCATTGGCTTTGTAATATCTTAGTCTAGGGACCATATCCATGCCACGTTAATTTTTCTTTTGTGGATGCTTATTATTTATGTCTTGTTATTTATTTTTGTGTGTATGGCGATACTAGCAAACGTCAACAAGATAATAATAAACAAAGATGGTCTTTTATTGTGGATAGCCCAATCCAAATAAGTAGATCATGTTGATGTGATCAACCAGACGAATAATGACTATTAAATTCCTCAAATAGAATATTGTGTTTTGCATTTTCTTGCCTAAACACCCTTCATGATCAGGGTCTATTAAAATTCAGGCTTGCCAAAGCAAGACGATTTTAATGCACCATGATGTGTTGTGGACGACACAAGTAAGTAATGTGTGTATGTTTAAGCAAGGGGTTGGACGCAACTGGGTAAGACTCAATTGAATTGATGAAACTAGAGGCATGACAATTAGGCGTTATCTAAAGGATAAAGAATAAAGAGTTATTCACCTAGTTGGACCAAGAGTTGCATGGGATGCAATTGGAATGGTTCCTACCTAAATAATTAATTCTTAGGTGACTTGCCAAAGCAAGCTCAAGAAGAAGTGAAAAAAGGATCTTGGACCCACTAGAAAATATATAAGATATTTTCCGCATTAATGGCGAGGGCTATTAATCCGAGAAAAATAGTGGGAGCTATATTTAACAATTTAAGTCCTTGATTAAATATAGTTAAACGTCACAATATTTTGCGTAAATCTTTTTGTGTTGAATACCCATCGCATTAAACAAACAAAATGTGACTTCATGTCCTCAATAGGACAAGAGGTCTAGAATCTATTTTCTAGACTGGTATAAAATTGAGATTTGTTCTCAAATAAAGGAAATATGTTGTACATTGTAGAACATAAAGTTCTCTTTCCCACCGACTACCTAGACACACTAAAAGCCTTATGGAAGGAACATAAAAGAATGATTCTTTGGATGTAACTTGTCTCATGTCAGCTGCCATGAACTCTGAGCTTTGGAAGCAGGATGAGAAATATGGAGGTGTGTGATATGATCATACATTAAAAGAAGCTCTTTCAAAGAGAGAGCTTGTCATGAAAGGCTGAGAGTGTTGCTCCACTTTGCACTCTCTTGCTTAGCACTCGTCATGGTCAAGATGGAATAAGTTCGGGCTTGCCAAAGCAAGGCGACTTAGTTCATCAAGATATAACGCGACGACACAAGCTAGTAATGTGTGATTGCTGAAGCAAGATGTGAAGCGCCACTAAGATACTTCATTATGATTGAAAAGCTTAGAGACTGGGAGTTATCTATGAGATAAATAAAAGAATAAATAGTTATTCTCCCAAATGGACCGAGGATTGCGTTGGATACAATTATAGTTTTGTTCAAATGTGATTTACTCAATATGACTGAGAATCGCCATACAAAACACTTATAAAGGGCTAAAGGCAAAACATGTTAATGGTTAACTACATGGGTAAAAGCAAAAGAGTTTGCGTGAACCCCATGAGCATAAAGCAAGCTTGTTGCTAGAAGCAAGTTCCCTTATAGACCCCAGAGGTGGGATGGAGGAAGAGAAACTGCCCAAAGTACCTAGAAGGAAATAATAAAGGAATTATGAATTCCAACATAGGTATTTTTGTTATAAAAGTCAATGTGTCTATCTCATCATCATTAGTATATGATACTAGATGATGATCTCACATTTATAGAAGTGTGGAGAATCTCAAGAGAAGAAGACAATTGGACAAGGAAGAAATAATCATGCATGGGGCAATGAAGCAAAGGGTTGCTGAATTAGCCGTATGAAATTATTTCTACATTTACGAAATTATTCATGAATTAGACAAAAGATTATGTCTCTGCTATGAGTAAAGTTAATTATCACAGTTTCTTGTTTGGACAAGAAAGCTCTCTATCATAATAAAGGACAAATGTTGTTCCATTTATTCTGATAAGCATTATTGTGATGCAATTTTGTCTAATGGATTGTATATCCTTGATCATGATAATATCATCTTATATAACATTAATACCAAGATGTTTGCATATAATGATATAAACTTCACTCATCTTTAGCATTATCGTTTAGGTCACATGAATAAGAGATACATATCTAGAACTCCATATAGATGGATTTATAGAATCATTTGATTATTGAATCATATGAGATATATAAGACTTATTTATTAGGCAAAGATATGATCTTTTGGGAATCATACATATTGATGTATGTAGGCCACTAAGCGCAGATACTGAAGATGGTTTTCAATACTTCATCATATTTACTGATGGGATCAGAGAAATATGGATTTGTGTACCTTATGAAGGCCAAATCTGAATCCTTTGAATTGTTCAAAGGAATTCAAGAATGAAGTAGAAAGTCAGCTTGGAAAAAGTATCATGGCTTTACGATTGAATCGTGGAGGAGAATACATAAGCCAATAGTTTGAACATCTAAAGGAGTATGGGATGTGATCCCAACTCACTCTACCTAGAACACCATTATGGAATGGCGTGTCTGAGAAGAGACACTGGACCTTGTTGGACACGGTTCGGTCCATGATGTGTCAAACAAAACTTCCAGTTATTTTAAGGGCTATGTTCTAATTACAGCAAATTTCTCCCTTAACCTTGTTCCATCCAAATAAATTATGAAAACACCATATGAGATATGGACTAGGAAGTGTCCTAGTAGGTCATTCATAAAGATTTTGGGTTATGAAATTTATGTAAATAGTTTACAGATAAACTTGAACCCAAGTCGGATAAATGTACTATGTGGAATATCATGAGGAAATAACGGATATTATCTCTATGCTCCAATCGAGAAAAAAATATTTGTTGCTCGAATCACTGTGTTTCTAGATAGAGATTGTCTCTAGAAGAAACAGTGAGAGCACAGTATAACTTGAAGGAGTTCAAGCACCACAACAGAACATTGATCCTTTTGATGGAACATGAGCAGGATCACAAGGTGTTGTGGAGCAACCTACTCATAAAAACACAAGAACCTCCTAGGATAGGTAGGATATGTCAAGGGACTAGAGAAATAAGAATTTCTCATAACCCGTGATATATTACTCATCAAGAAGAGCCTACAACCTGTGAGATGGCCATATGTGGGTCATACTCTCAGAAATGGCTTGGAGCCATGAGATACAATATGGAATCCATGTATACCAATAAAGTATGGACTTTGGTGGAACCACCTGAAAGGGTAGGACCATAAGGTGCAAGTGGGTTATGTGGAAACCAAAATGGATGGTAATATGATTACTTTTAAAGGAAAACTGGTTTGAAAGGGTTTCATATGAGTTCATAATATAGACTATGATGGAATCTTTCCCCAATTGTGATGCTTAAATCCATTCGCATCTTGCCTGCAGCAATCTGTCTATAGGTTGAGTCAAGCTTCTTGGAGTTGGATTCTTCGAATTTATGATGCAATCAAAGGAGTTTGGTTCCATCAAAATTAAATATGGGACTTGTGCTTACAAGAAGGTTAATGGGAGCACAACTACGTGAAAGTGTGTAATGTAGACTAAATACAGGACCTAAATACTCTAGAAGGGGGGAGGGTTGAATAGAGTATGGAAACTTTTTGCAAAACTCAAAGTTTAACAGAAAGACTTTGTGTGAAACTCAAATCTCAAGGCCTTGAGATTTTAGTAAACTGTCTGAAACTTACAAAGGCAAAATAGTAAGCTTCAAGGCCTTGAGCTGTGAACAATTCTAAACAGGTTGTAAACCCTAGTTTGATTTGAGTTGTGTGCAGCAGACAATAATCAAACTGAAAAGTAAGGAACACAAAGCAATTTACAGAGTTCAGTCCCAATGGACCTAATCTCTTCCTGAGGGATCTAATCCTACCAGGATTGGGCAAACACTTCTTATTACTCACACAGAAACAGCCCTAGATCTTCAAGCCTAAGTGATTTCCCTTACACCTATACAGCTTGTGGTTTCAAACCTATCTAGTTCCAGCTACTAACTGTTGAGCTAACAAGAACCTCTTGTTGTTCACTTGAACAACCAACCACTAGGTTAAGTGAGGTTTAAGATAATCTAGAGATACACAGATAAAAGTACAAGTGAAGAACACAGTATGAAGATAAGCTATTTTAAGCGTGGAAGTGTTCTTCTGGAAAACTGGATTGATTTGATCTTCATAAATCTGGAATGAAGCTTGAATGATTGTGTGTTTGAATGAGTGATCTCCCACAATTTTTTCACACCTCTCAGAGTATTCTGCAAGCCTCTATCACCTTCAAAATTCAAACCAGTCTCTTTTATCCACAGCTGCAACTGATTGAGAGATTTTAGGATCTCAGTTCTTACAAATCCTCCTTCTGTTTTCAACTGAAATTCAAACAGCTTTACGTGGATATCCTTTGGAGTTTGTTGAGATTGCTCCTGCACGTTTAACAACCCTGCAACAGCATTGAAACACAGCAAAAACAAAATCCAGAAAGCTAACAGTACTATGACTGTTTGGTTATACAGTTTCTGATAAAACTGTTTAACAAACTTATAACAATAACCTGTATATCTTCTAAACATATGAATCATGAAAAACAAGTTTAAGAAACTTAGAAGTGAGTAAATAATCACAATACTAAGAATCAAAACCTGCAAGAAAGAATCAACTAAGTTCTGTAAAAACTGTCAGCAGCTCAAGGCACACCTCAAGGCCTTGGAGCTCTGAACCTGCATCACAGAATTTCAAAGTTAAACTCAGATAACTTTGATTCTTCCTGTTCTGATCATTTGCAATTGTGTTAGATATATAAATAGTATAATCCAAAAGTTTATGCAGTAAACCACTGATTTGCATAATCAAAAATCCAATCTGCAACACAGAGATGTTAGAACATATAGCAGAATAGAATAACTCAAGGCTTTGAAGTTCAGTCAATATCTCAAGGCCTTGAGATAACTGAAATGCTTTGCTGCTTATGTCTTAGCCTTTTGTCTCTGTCTCTTGTCTTTTGTCTTTTGTCTTTCATAACTCAAAAACAATTACCAATCAAAGCACATTCAGGGATCTTGACTCAACAATCTCCCCCTTGATGAAAGACAAAACCTACAGTCTTGTATAGATCTTCCTGCCACTCATCTTCAAAAATTAAATATCCACAATTTGCAGATATAATATATACTGAACCCAAACAGATAACCAGTGAGAATAAATATTACAAATTACCACAGAAGTATTTCCACAACAAAAAAAATCGCCAAAACAACTAGGCATTCTTATTATTACTAGTCCAAATACTACAAACAAAACACAAAAGAACCCTAATTCTCCCCCTTTTTGACTTTCATCAAATAAGGTTGAAGAAATGTAGGATCATTACTCAGAGTCTGAAAAATACTTAAAAAAAAATAGCTAAAAAGTCAAGGCCTTGAGATAGAAAAGATAGAAGAGAATGAGATATAGGATCAAGGCTTTGGCAGTCTCTGATCTTCACTTCTTCTTTGATGTCTGGCCTTTCTCTGAGCCTTCTCCAATTTCTTCTTCACCTGCAGCATCTTCTGCAGACTGATTACCTTCTTGTTCAGCTTCCACTTCAGCAACCACTTCTTGGATTATCTCATCCACTTTCTTCTTAGCCTGTACTGAATGTACCTCTGTAGCTGCACCAACACCTGTGTCTTCATCAACATCTTCTTCATCAGTTTGTTCATACAAATCTTTTGAAGTTAACACCACTGGAATTGGCTTCATATTCTTCTTCAGAAAATTTCCCAGCTTCTCTTCTGAATCCACACTGGTGTCATGACTAGTAGCAGAAGGTATCTTCTCCAGATTCAAGCCCTTGATGACAACATCCCGTTTCCCATTCATAACATTCATCAAACCCTTGAACTGGTTGAATTCAGTTGACAAGTCAAACAACCTTTGTCTGAGATCTTCAATCTCAACCTGCTGATCTTCTAACTTCTCAACCAGCAGAGAGTAATCCTCATTGGCTTGTCCTTTCCCAGATGCAGTCCCCTTAGGCTTCACAAACTCCTTCTTAGCAAGTTCTTCCTTTGACAAATCAGAATAAAATTTCCAATGCCCTTTCCCAGTCTGAACTACCCCAATCCTCTGAAGTGGAGTCTCATCTATCAACCCAAAACCTCCAGTAATATTTTCTTCTCCTTTCACAGGCACATCAAAATATTCAAAGAAAAGAGGTAACATGTTGGCATATGGAAGAGGATGGTTTCTAGTCCTGGTTGCACAATAAATCATATGCTCCATAACAACTGTTGACAAATCTATCTCAAACCCTTGAGATATCAGATACATCAAAATCAGAACCTTATCAGTTACCAACTCCCTTGAGTTTTCCCTAGGAACTACACTCCCCATCAGAATAGTAAATAAGATTTTGGCTTCACAGTTGAGCACAGAGTGTGTCAACTGCTTTGGACCAGAGGGAACACCTTCAATAAAGAACATCTCCTTTGCCTTATCCAGACACTCCTTCCTATCAAGATAATCTCCAACATTGTATTTTCTAGGAATGCCCAAGACTTTGGCAAAAGTCCTATGATCTAACCTCAAATCCACACCAGCCACTTTAGAAGTTAATACCATTCTATCATCACCTTCAGACACCAAGTTCAGATAAAATAACCTAGTTAACCTAGGATAAGCCTTTGAACTAGGATTTAGAACCTTCCATACAGCAGTTTCTCTCAACTTTCTCATGCATTCTATGTCCAGTTTATCCAATAACTCATCAGAAATCATGCTACAGAAAGCTACCTTAGATGAAGCATATCCTTGCATCCAAACAGTTCTAACTTCAGAACTAACAAACCACTCAGTGGAAAGTACATTCTTACCTTGATATCCTTTCTTAGTTGCAGCAGCAACTTGCTTAACCCTAGTCTTCTTCTCAGAGGGTTTTGGTCTTTTCTTGTCCTCCTTCAGTTGGTTTCTTCTGGCTTTCCTGAGTTGATTTCCCTTTTTCTTCTTCACCAGTATTTTTCTTTTCTCCCCCTTTCTTGTTCTCTGAACTAGGTTGATCACCACCCTGAGTCTCTTGTTGTTGATCAACACTTGAGCCTTCATCTCCCTTCTCTGTCCTGGACTTCTTTGCAGGAGGGATATCCTCATGCAAGCTTTGAGTATTTTCTGAATCTGAATCAGAAATCACTATCTTCTCCTTCTTGTTGTCTCTCTTCTTGGATCTGCCAGAGGGCTTTCCCTGTTGCTGAATTCTGGCTAATTTGCGCTCCATTTTAGGGTTTAGGGTTTTCATAAGAGAATGTGATTGATAGGAATTGAGAGAGAGAGAGAGTAGAGTCGCAGAAAATTGGAAGAGAATGAGAAGAAAAAACCCTGACTTTCAGCTTAAGTAGGTTGAAAAGGATGAGTCATAAAAGGACTCTGCAATATCAACATGCAAAAATAGAATCTTGAAAAAATCTTTTTGGGATATTTTAGAAAATTCTCTGAGTAATTCAAATATTATACAGTCGTCTAAAAAGATAAGATATAATATTTGATGATCCAATTTTTTTTTAAAAAAATACAGATATTATCAAGACCTGGAGAACAATCTCAAGGCCTTGAGATTTTCTGCAGTTTGAGAAACTTCAAAGCTTTGAGCTATACTTTCAAGGCTTCAGAAAGTATAAACTCAAGGCTTTGAGATTCCAGCACATATACACATATAAGTACTAATACTTCCCCTAAACCAATGCATCCTTGTTTAACATCCGCAATTCAAGCCTTAGAGATGAAAACCTATCATCTGGAAAAGGTTTAGTGAAAATATCAGCAATCTGCATTGAAGTAGAGATAAAATTTAAAACAGCATCACCTTGTTCTGCATGATCTCTAAGGAAATGATGTCTCACATCTATGTGCTTTGTCCTTGAGTGCTGAACTGGATTCTTAGAGATTGAGATAGCACTTGTATTGTCACAATGAATTGGCACATTTCTGAAGTTGTAACCAAGATCTCTAAGTTGAGCAATCCATAACACTTGTGAACAGCAAGCACCAGCTGCAATATATTCAGCTTCTGCAGTTTATAGTGCTACAAAGTTTTGCTTTTTGGAATGCCAACTGATCAATGAAGATCCAAGAAATTGACAGCATCCAGAAGTACTTTTCCTGTCTACTTTATATGAATAGCCACTTAACATAAAATTAGATCTTCTTGGATACCAAAGCCCTAAGTCTCTGGTTCCATTCAAATATCTAAAAATTATTTTAACTGCAGTTAAATGACTTTCCTTAGGATCTGCTTGGAATCTAGCACACATACAGACACTGAACATAATGTCAGGTCTGCTAGCAGTTAAATACAATAATGATCCAATCATACCTCTGTTTTATTTCTGATTCACACTCTTACTAGTTGAATCTTTGTCTAAAGAGAGTGATGAACTCATAGGGGTCTTAGCACCTTGGACTGTGACATATTGTACTTATTCAATAAGTCCTTGGTATATTTTCCTTGATGCACGAAAATTCCTTTCTTCATTTGTAATATATGAAGCCCAAGAAAGAAATTCAGTTCACCCATTAGGCTCATCTCAAACTCCCTGCACATCAGACTAGAAAACTCTTTTGAAAGAGCATCATTAGTAGCACCAAATAATATATCATCTACATAAATCTGAACTACTAACAGATCACTTTTTTGGTGTTTAATGAAAAGAGTTTTGTCAACTAAGCCTCTTCTGAAATTGATTTCAAGAAGAAATTTTGAAAGTTTGTCATACCAAGCCCTTGGAGCTTGTTTTAAACCATAAAGAGTTTTATCCAGTTTCTAAACATGATCAGGAAAATTTTCATCTTCAAAACCAGGAGGTTGTGCTACAAAAATGTCTTCTTGTAAATATCCATTTAGAAAAGTACATTTAACATCCATTTGATAAAGCTTTATGTGATTGTGAGATGCAAATGCAAGAAGTATTCTAATAGCTTCTAACCTGGCAAAAGTCTCCTCATAATCTATACCTTCTTCCTTATTATATCCTTGAGCTACCTGTCTGGCTTTATTCCTTACCACTTTGCCATTCTCATCAAGCTTGTTTCTGAATACCCATATGATTCCAATAACTGATTTCTCTTTAGGTCTGGGAACCAGATTCCAAAACTTGTTCCTTTCAAACTCATTCAGCTCACTCTGCATTGCAATGATCCATTCTGCATCTTCCAGAGCTTCCTTGGTATTCTTAGGCTCAATCAAAGATACAAATGCACTAAAAGCACATAAGTTCTTTAATTGTCCTCTTGTCTGAGTTCCAGTTGATGGATCTGATATAATGTTGTCAGCTAGATGGTCTGCAAGGTACTTGAACTTCTTTCTTGGTACCCAGGAGTATTCTCCTTGAAGGCTTTGAGTCCTTGAAACAGTAGAAGGAGCATCATAGAAAGTTTCAGCTTCTGTCTCAAGGCTTTGAGATTTTGGTTCAGCAGGAGGTTCAAGGCCTTGAGATTCTGCTGGTTGATTCTGTACATTAGTTTTACCTTTGTCTTCTTTCACAGCATCATCATCTGATTCATGCTTGTTCAAATCTAGATCTGCAAAACTTTCACTCAGAGAGTCCTTAGTACTTTCATCAAAAATTACATGAATGCTCTCTTCCACAATATTAGTTTTTCTATTATAAACTCTATAAGCTTTGCTAGTTTGAGAATATCCAAGAAATACACCTTCATCACTTCTAGCATCAAACTTACCAAGATTGTCTCTACCATTATTATGCACAAAACAGATACAACCAAAGGGCTTAAAATAAGAAACAGTAGGCTTTCTCCCTTTAAACAGTTCATAGGGAGTCTTTTTCAAAATAGGTCTGATCAAGCATCTATTCAACACATAATTGGCAGTGTTAACAGCTTCTGCCCATAAAAACTTTGGCAAATTACTTTCAAGAAGCATGGTTCTGGACATATCCTCAAGTGTCCTATTTTTCCTTTCAACTACTCCATTTTGCTGTGGAGTTCTAGCTGCAGAAAAGTTGTGTGAAAAGCCATGCTTTGCACAAAACAAATCAAAGTCAAGTTGATCAAACTCTCTACCATGATCACTTCTAATGGATGCAACAGGTAAATTTTTCAAAGTTTGAAGCTCTTTGCACAATTTAGAAAACTCGGATAAAGCTTCAGTTTTGTCTCTAATAAACATCACCCAAGTAAATATAGAATAATCATCAATTATAACAAGCATATACCTTTTACCTTTTGGGGTATGAACTCTCATAGGACCACACAAGTCCATATGCAGCAATTCTAAGGGTCTAGAAGTACTTACAAAGTTCTTTGGCTTAAATGAGCTTCTGGTCTGTTTACCTTGTACACATGCCTTGCAAATCTCATCATCTGAAATTTCTGTGATGGTAAACCTCTTACCAGGTCCTTTGAGATGAGTTTATTCAAAGTATGTATACTAATATGCCCAAGCTTTCTGTGCCAAAGCTTTGAATCTTCCTTCAAGGACTTGAGGCATTTTAGCTTGTCACCTGCAACACTGTTAGTATTCATAGCATATAGATTATATGATCTAGGAGCAGTGAGTAAGCAATCATCAGATTTCTCATCTTGCACCAAAAATTTCTCCTTGTCAAATACAACTTTATAACCTTTATCACATAACTGAGAGATACTAAGCAAATTATACTTAAGTCCATCTACCAGATAAACATCAGATATAGAATTTGTAGAACCATTACCAATACTACCTATACCAATGATATTTCATTTAGCTTTGTCACCAAGTGTGATTGTTCCTCCAGATTTTTCTGTAAGTTCAGTAAAGAGAGACCTCTTTCCACTCATATGTCTGGAACATCCACTGTCTAATATCCATTTCTAATATTTCAAGGCCTTGGTGACATCCTGCAAAAACAAATCATTGCCTTAACAGGCTGTTAGACCAAGTGCAGAACTTTGAGTCATACTCAGAATCATCCATATTTGGTGGCCTAATTCCTTTTGGAACCCAAATCTGCCTAACCTGCCCCTTGAGCTGATAAGGATAAGTATTCTTCATAATATGAGGTTCTGATCTTCTGAGGGGACAAGTTAATCTGACATGACCAATTTTTCCACAGTAATGACATTTTGGAGAATGTCTGCTACCAGATTTGACAAAAGTAGTTTGGCCTTTCTTTGGAAAATTTGGATTATAGCCAATCCCACTTTTATGAATTGATTTCAGACTTCCTCCAAGAATGAGATTCAGATTATGTTCTGAGCCTGTAAACTTATCTAGGACCTTCTTGGAATCTTGAAGTTTCTCAGTCAAAGAGCAGATCTGTTGTTCTAAATTCTCAGAATGATTCTTAGATCAGCATATCTTTCAGTTAAAAGAGTGTTTTGATCAACAACCTCTTTTATCTGTGCCTTCAAGACTTTGAACCTGCTGTCCAAGGCCTTGAAGTCTTTTTCCAGCTTTGTCTTAGAAACTTCAACAGTTTTGTTTGAAAACACAAGGCCCATTTTTTCTTTTACCTGCTCATGAATCTTAATCTTTAAAGCAGTAATCTCATTTCTATAACTTTCCTCATTTAAAAACATACTTTTGAGGATTTCAGGAAGTACATCAGAAGGACTAGCAAGTAAATTTTTTACCATGTCTTCAATGTGTCTGTCTGATGAACTTTCCTCGTTATGCTTTGCCATGAAGCATAAGTTTGCTTGCTCTTCTTCTGTGTCTGAGTCACTTGATGAATCAGAGTCACTCCAAGAAGCCATCATTGCTTTCTTCCTTATGCTGTCACTATCCTTCTTCTGAAAGTTCCTGTTCTTCTTCTTTTGTGGATAGTCCCTTACTAAATGATCTTTGTAATCCTTGCTGCCTGAGGGTCTTGATCTCTCTCTTTTGTAATCCTTGTTACCAGAGTTTCTTTTCTTTTTGAGAATCCTGGCCAAGGCCTTGGAGATCAATGCTAGAGCCTCTTCATCATCAGGTTCCTTCTCAGTCTCAAGGCTTTGAGACTTTTCACTGTCTTTTCCCTTAAGTGCTAGGTTTATGATATTTTCACTCAAATCACCTTCCTCATCCTTCATGTACATTTCATGAGTGAGCAGCTTTCCTTGTAGATCATCTAGCTGAAGAAGACTCAAGTCATGAGCTTCCTCAATAGCTGTTGTCTTTGGCTCCCACTTGGCTTTTGGCAAACTTCTCAGAATCTTTCTGACCTTCTCTTCATTTGTGAACTTCTTTCCCAGTGACTCCAAGTTATTCACCACATCAGTGAATCTTTTGAACATTTCCATGATGGTCTCATCTGAATTCATCTTGAACAGCTCATATTGCCTCAGAAGTATGTTGATTTTTGTCTGCTTAACCTGGCCTGTTCCTTCATATGTCACCATCAGTTTTTCCCACACTTCTTTGGCACTCTTGCAGTTTGACACTCTATTGAACTCATCTGCATTTAAAGCACAGTATAGCAAATTCATAGCCTTGTAATTTTTTGATACCTTTTCATGTTCAGTGACTGAAAGATTTTCCTCAGACTTGATACTTCTGACTCCATCAATTGTAGTGTAGTACTTATGAGGACTATTCTGAACTATTGACCATAGTTCAATATCTTGATCTATGATGAACATCTTCATCAATGCCTTCCAGTGCATGAAGTTGTCACCATAGAACAAAGGAGGTCTGTTTGCTGCCCTTCCTTGTGAGAATCCACCATCTCCTACATTAATCATAGTCATCAGATTGTTAGATCTAAAAAAAGTGACACAAGCTCTGATACCAATTGAAAGTGTGTAATGTAGACTAAATACAGGACCTAAATACTCTAGAAGGGGGGTGGGGGGTGGGTTGAATAGTGTATGGAAACTTTTTGCAAAACTCAAAGTTTAACAGAAAGACTTTGTGTGAAACTCAAATCTCAAGGCCTTGAGATTTTAGTAAACTGTCTGACAAGGCCTTGAGCTGTGAACAATTCTAAACAGGTTGTAAACCCTAGTTTGATTTGAGTTGTGTGCAGCAGACAATAATCAAACTGAAAAGTAAAGAACACAAAGCAATTTACAGAGTTCAGTCCCAATGGACCTAATCTCTGCCTGAGGGATCTAATACCACCAGGATTGGGCAAACACTTCTTATTACTCACACAGAAACAGCCCTAGATCTTCAAGCCTAAGTGATTTCCCTTACACCTATATAGCTTGTGGTTCCAAACCTATCTAGTTCCAGCTACTAACTGTTGAGCTAACAAGAACCTCTTGTTGTTCACTTGAACAACCAACCACTAGGTTAAGTGAGGTTGAAGATAATCTAGAGATACACAGATAAAATTACAAGTGAAGAACACAGTATGAAGATAAGTTGTTTTAAGCGTGGAAGTGTTCTTCTGGAAAACTGGATTGATTTGATCTTCATGAATCTGGAATGAAGCTTGAATGATTGTGTGTTTGAATGAATGATCTCCCACAATTTTGTCACACCTCTCAGAGTATTCTGCAAGCCTCTATCACCTTCAAAATTCAAACCAGTCTCTTTTATCCACAGCTGCAACTGATTGAGAGATTTTAGGATCTCAGTTCCTACAAATCCTCCTTCTGTTTTCAACTTAAATTCAAACAGCTTAACGTGGATATCCGTTGGAGTTTTTTTAGATTGCTCCTCCACGTTTAACAACCCTGCAACAGCATTGAAACACAGCAACAACAAAATCCAGAAAGCTAACAGTACTATGACTGTTTGGTTATACAGTTTCTGATAAAACTGTTTAACAAAGTTAGAACAATAACCTGTATATCTTATAAAACATATGAATAATGAAAAACAAGTTTAAGACACTTATAAGTGAGTAAATAATCACAATACTAAGAATCACAACTTGCAAGAAAGAATCAACTATGTTCTGTAAAAACTGTCAACAGCTCAAGGCACACCTCAAGGCCTTGGAGCTCTGAACCTGCATCACAGAATTTCAAAGTTAAACCCAGATAACTTTGATTCTTCCTGTTCTGATCATCTGCAATTGTGTTAGATATATAAATAGTATAATCCAAAAGTTTATGCAGTAAACCACTGATTTGCATAATCAAAAATCCAATCTGCAACACAGAGATGTCAGAACATATAGCAGAATAGAATAACTCAAGGCTTTGAAGTTCAGTCAATATCTCAAGGCCTTGAGATAACTGAAATGCTTTGCTGCTTATGTCTTAGCCTTTTGTCTCCGTCTCTTGTCTTTTGTCTTTCATCTTTCAAAAACAATTACCAATCAAAGCACAGTCAGGGATCTTGACTCAACACTACGTTTCTGGTCTTGTATGTGGAGACATACTAATCATTGGGAATAATATCTCTACTCTGCAATCTGTTAACGATTGGCTAGAGAAATTGAATTCCAATAAAAGACTTAGGCGAGACAATCTATAAAATCTATGGAGATAGATCAAAGTAATTGTTCAGCCTGAGTCATGGTACATATATTGACAAAGGTGTTGAAATGGTTCAACATGTATAGAATATGGATTCAACCTATTTCACATGGAATTAGTATTTGGAAGACTAATTGTACTTTCAATTAGATTGGAAAAGACCGTATGAATACGATTCATGAGATACGCCATATTATGTACTAGGCCAGACGTGTTATATGGAATAACACAAATATACCAATCAAATCCGGGTGATAGTCCCTGGATAATTATCAAGATTATCCTTAAGTACTTGAGAAGGAATAAAGGATGAATTCTTGATAAATAGAGGATAAGAAGAGTTTATTGTAAAGAGTTACAGTGATGCGAACTTCAAAGAAGATTTCATATTATAGTCAAGTTTTATGTTTGCACTAGTGGGAGTGACCTTGAGCTCGAAAGGTTCCAGGCAAGATTCAGTCATTGATTCTAACATAGAGGACTGAGTAAATTGTAGCATGAGATGCACTTACTCAGAATATTCAATCTTAATCAAATTGTTGATAGAGGAGATGTGAATGTTTGCTAAGTACCAGCACATGTCTCTCCTACCATGTCCCCTATGCAGTGTAGACATGGAGGGCCGCGCTAGATCAATAGGCATATGATGCAGGAGATTGAATCTAGTGCAAGTGGGAGACTGTTGGAATTGTGCCCTAGAGGCAATCAATTTATTGTGACAAATATATGGATTTACGATTCGTTATGTTATCGATATGGAGATATGTTAACATGAATGAAGTCCTTAGAATATAAGTGTTATATTCTTAAATATCCCTAGTCAATTATAATGATAAATGGGACAATAATCTATAGACTAGTATGGGGTTGGATTGATATGGAGATATCACGATCCAACACATGGGTATGCATTAGGAGTAATGGCATACTGGATTGACCCACAACGAGAAGGATATTATATTATGTTGAAGTCACAATCGCTTCTCGTAGTGCTAATAATATTGCAATCCTTAGACTTGAAGTCACTAGATACTCTAGTTGTGAAATATCATGCTTTGATGTTATCAAACGTTACACCGTAACTGGGTGACTATAAAGGTAGCTATCGGGCATGATAGGAAGCAATCTTATAGATCTTAGTGATGTAGAGAGGATTTGTACCTCCCACATAATGGGAGAAAATATCCACGGCCACTAGAGGGATGAGGCTTATTGAATGTCTGGCCAGACTCAGATAAATCAATATGGAGATATTGATGTTATCTGCTTGCATAAGCATATTCCCAGGATCGAGGAACTATGGATTGGATATACGAGTGTGACTATTTATGTCTCGTGTCCAATCCGGATATGGAGACAAAGGGATAGTGCAATAAGAGATATTGGGCACAAGAGGATTGTCGGGATCACTGACTATTTCTATTAGTTGGATGGCATCGATGTGTTGTTAGACACCGCTCCATGTTAGTAATAAGTTACTACTAACTAAGTAGAAACCTATGGGGTCACACGTCAAATAGAGTTGAACTAGATTTGGGATTAATTAATATGATTAATTAATAAGAAGGCTCATTATGCAACACCTTGCAAACTTAGTAGGACTAATTTGCAAGGAAGGGACTAATCCAAGTTTATGTAGAACTAGGAAGGGCCTTTATGTAGTTAACAAGAAGTTGTTGGACTATATAAAGGATGCTCTAGCTTCCTTCCCATAACTAATGCTCATAACATAAGTGAGTGGGAGAGAAAGCAAAAGAGAGAGCAAGAGACAAAGCTAGGGCCGAACACCCTAGCCCGTCCCCTACCCGTCGGCGTCAAAGAGGAGGGCCGAAACCCTCCTTTGCCTCCTTCGTTGCTTGATTCCGTCTTCCCTCTTCCTCCGGTCCAAGCTAGCACTTGAGAAGGAACAATCTAGGTCTCACCTCTAGACGTGGATCAACCGTAGAGACGAGGACATTATTCTTCTTGTGATCTCCCGAACCTAAAGGTACACATCTTCTATGTCCCTTGTCATGTTATGATGTCTCTTCCTGTGATCCTTGGTGGGCTTTGAGTAGGAATTAATTTTTGTTATTCTTTTGCGTTACCTACGTCAAAACCCAACACCCACCCTGGTACATGACAAGATTTTGACTTATTTGGGCAGGGCACATACAATGTGCGCCCTTAAATGTTAGTATGCGCCCATGGTATATGCCCCTGCGCAAATCAGTCAAAAACATGCAAGTACCAGTTAGTATGTGAGTTAGTTTTGTGTTGATAATTGATAACTTAATGTTCTGTTTGACATGATTTCATCTCGTTGGAGCAACTAGGTTGTGTCCCAGCTTTTGGTAATCAAGCCGAGTTAGAGAGGTATAAATTGACGTTTCGCTCGCGTTAGAGCTCATGGGTAATATTTAAGAGCTTAACAGACGCCAAGACATGCGTTTAATTGAAGAGAGACTCCCTAACCTGGCATGGATTTTAACCTATCGCTACGAGCAAGTGTTCACAAAGACGCTCCTCGACTTAATTATTCAGTGTCGGGTTAACATGAACCATCATGACGGAGTACTATGGTTCAACTTTGGCAAATTCCCTCCGCGGTTCTCCCAGCAAGAGTTTGTTCTATGCAGTGGACTGAACGTGTACAAGTCATATAACGATCAGCAGCTCGACGAGCGGATGGCAGATTATGCCCTAACTGAGACTGTCTTCGGCGACAGTTTCAAGAACGTGTACGGGAAAGTGAATGCCACCAAACTAGAGAATCATCTGGACGAGATCGATAAGGCTCACCCGTACTCCGACGATCATGATCAGCAGATGGAACCGAATCTGTTGGAAAGATTTGTGAAGCTGTTATTTGCTGCAATAATTGGTAGGTTATGGCACAACACCAGCGGCCATGAAAAAATGTCGGCCGTAGTGATACAGAAGTGCAACGAATTTGAGTTATGTAACACCTACGATTGGGATACATAATTTTCTTAATATTTACTCAGTGGTATGAAATGGAATGACTACGAGAAGAATGAAACTTACTCGATCACCGCCTTCCCATTCATTGCTATGGTAATTGTGTTCGTTATGCATTTTTTATTGTTATATCTATAAATATTATATGCTTACAGCCATTCGTCTCTCCATGCAGACTTGGGCCTACGAAGCAATCCCACAGATGGTACCCGTCTTAGGTAGCAGGTATGATGGGTTACTTCCCAGATTTGCAGCGTACTTTTCTCTAGTGGTAAGAGTTGATGATGATTCAGTGATCAAACTTGTGCCGAAAATCACATATGTTCGCCCGAAACTTCACCCTACTCATATAGAGGATCACTGTTGGTACTAGCGTCAGACTTGGCTCATATGGAAGCTAATCCATATCTTCCCTTGTATTCGAACCTAACGCGTCAGCTGGGTAGCCGGTGCGTTGTCTACCGTGGTCCAGTGATTCAAATGCAAGTGTTTCAGATATCCGGGTTCAAGACGACGAAATTTCAGTTGAAGAAGCAGTCTAAGAAACAAACAAGTCTACCGCCACAGGATGTGGAGGCCGATGTACCAAGGTCGGCGAAAACCAAGGGAAAAAGCAAACACAGAAAAAGAGTAAGCAACCAACTGCAGCGCCACAACAGGATGTGGATTCTGAAGAGCCCGTGCCGGCTGTCGATCCTAGGGAGCTTTGGGATCGAATGATTAACCCACCCCTGTCCTCACCCCGTAGGGAGGTTGGTGCCAAGCAAAGGTTAAAGAAGTGTCGAGAGCATGAAACAGTGACCGATGAAGTGTCCGAGGAAACGGAGGAGGCACAACCAAGAAAGAGATCTCGGATGGAAGAAACCCAATCGCGGGATCAAAATGCAAAGGGCACGCAGGAAATGAAAGATGGGATGAATCTCATTATTAGTATGTTGACTTCGATGAAGTCCCAAATGACAAAAACGGATTTGGGTATGACTTCGATGAAGTCCCGAATGACAAACATGGAGTTGGCTATTCAGAGTTTAAAGAACGAGCATCATGTGCATTTCGATGCATGTATGAGGAAGCTGGATGAGGTGACGGCGAGGCTGGATTTGATGACGGAGAGGCTAGATGGGTTGACAGACAACAACACTGCTGCTGGAGCGATGGGAATGGCAGAACCAACCGATTCGCCGCTTTCACCATTGGTCCCAACTTTCGAGGAAGAAGGCACATAATTTCCAGATGCCAACACCGAGGTGATTGAACAACCTGTCAGCCATACCGAGCTCAATCTACCAGTTGCCTCGATTGCACAACCTGTTAGTCAGCCGCCTGAATAGACAAGTGTTGAATTTCCTGATGAACCAACCATCAAGCAGTGATGGTGGCATGCTTTCTTCACAAGGACCATTAAGAAACAGGTCGAGGGACCCGCAAACAGGCCCAAGGAATATAAGGACAAACTGCTTGCTCATTTCAGCAGGCAAGAGATCAACATTGCGCAATTTTATTTTTATTTAGCATTCTCGTATCGTATCATTTGTGCAAGTAAACTTTATTTGTGTTTCAAGTAAGGTATTGGTTGACATCACTGGTGGCGGGAACATCTCTCTGTCACACGCATATGAGTTTTCATGTAATGAGTGGATGACAAACACCATAAGTTTGTAGATAAATTTTTAACTTGCATTTGAATTGATTTCGTCGACAATTTTCTAAGTTTGTAAATGCTTGCAAACATCATGTGCATGACGGCCATTTTGGCGAACGAAGAGCAGGAATCCGGCATGCCGGAACGAAAAATTTGTTACGTGCCGATGACAATTTTCGGGCTTGCAAACAAGGATATGGTATATTTCCTAACCCATGAACATCTCCATGCGTCTATATCCGAGTTTTCCATGGTATCATAAGTAATATCTCTGCCATATTTTAGTTCTTATTGTGGTCATATACTAATAATTGCATGTTGTATGTTATTTTTCATATTTCACTCCCAATAAACATCCGGGATCATCACTTCTATCTGCTTGTTGTAAGCCTACAACACATGGGTGTTTATGTATTCGATTTGTCCGAAAGCTTTGTTAAGAGGTCGGTGGAGGGTAAGGTGAAGGTAATTCACACAAGTCTGGCCAAACTGTATAAAAAAAAATTCAACGAGGACATAACGACATAGGAGGTCGTTCATATGGGGCCTCGAATTCTGCACCAGAGTAACGTGTTTGTGAAATACACTTAATTGTAATTTCAATAAATTTTTACATTATTTTCTTATGTTTCTACCTGAAACACCTCAGAAAACTCGTTCCCAACGTCTCCGTGAAATACACAGTGAAGGACAAGTGGTACCTCCGAATATGGGTTGCACACTTCATTGGAATCACATCTTAAACAAAGAGTTGACTCGCATTTCCGGAGAAGTCAAGAATTACTTAGAACAATCTGACCCTTTCCAAGTCTTATTAAGTAATTATTCGGATGTACCTTGCGTTAAGGAATTAGTGCACCCCAATTCACAGGGAAAAATTTGAAGTAAACCATTGCTTTCCCATATTTATGTAGTGTCATATTTCCGACTGTACAATTTGCTTAATTCTTAAGGATGGATCAGGAAATAAGGAGACAATAGCGTTTCAAGACGACGTGCTTGGTGACCTCGGAGGGGACACAACATGTAAGAGCTCAAATGAAGAGTTGAACCTAAATGAAGTAGGTGAGTAGTCTCGGTGGGACAGACTAGAGGTCCGGACCCCTCTCTGTACAGGCGATACGGGTGAGCTGGTCCCATGTTATGAAGCAGGTGAGCATAAGGTAAGAGAAAAGTGTTGGACCGTGAGTCTACGTACAACTGCGACACACACGTGTATGACTACGACGACATGCAATTTCTCCAAGGAACAAATGGTCTATATGGGAGGCGAAGGCGTGCAAGGATCCCTTGGGAAAAGACGCCTTACGCCGATAAATTTAACTCGCGTATCCTTATATTTGTGAACCATATGAAGTGCGTGACATCCATGGCCTTCATGCGTAATCAAGACCCGCAACTTCATAAGTGTTTTGACATATGGCTTCATGACAAAGATCTACATTATCCATATGTGAATTGTGGGAAAAAGTCAAGACCTCGGGAATTCTTCCATTATCTAATGGCCGAGGGAAACTTTTTGGGATGGGAACATGTAGACGAATGCACATATACCCAGAGGCGCAACTACTCTAAGTTGATGCGCGCTCCAAGGACCGGCACGGTTATTATGGACGAGCAGTGGTACAAAGCTTTTCAAGAAAATTGTGATTTTGAAACCCTAAAGCGTAAGACTGTTGAATACTTTAGAGGTAACTGACCTACGAAGGGTTCCGAGGGATCACGTGCGGACAGGTGGTTCATGCCTTGGAGGAATAAGCATCCACATAAGGGATTAGCTCATTGGATTATCGTTTATATAGATGTGCTCGATCCCAAGCGTGTGCATGAAGGTGTACGATTCAATGAAGGGTTTGGGGACGAGAAGATGGAACTTGACCCGACTCTGCACATATTTTCCAAATTTGATGAAGGAGTGGGGAGAAGGGAATGTTGCTATTCGGGCCTAGCGCTGTAAGACGGTCTTTAATGTACTCAAATTTCCGCAGAAAGAAGGATCTGAGATACCAATGTATGGTTTCATCATGCGTTGTGTTGTCTATGTTGTGCATGATCGAGAAGATCATCGAGGAACCTACAATTAGAGGAAGTTTGGACTGTTCCTTCGAATACCACTTAATTTATAGGAAAGAATATGCAGTGGCAATATGGAACACTGCTTTTCAATTCGTCACGGTTGACACATACAACAATAGATTTTCCTCAGACTTGATACTTCTGACTCCATCCATTGTAGTGTAGTACTCATGAGGACCATTCTGAACTATTGACCATAGTTCAATATCTTGATCTATGATGAACATCTTCATCAATGCCTTCCAGTGCATGAAGTTGTCACCACAGAAAAAAGGAGGTCTGTTTGCTTCCCTTCCTTGTGAGAATCCACCATCTCCTACATTAATCATAGTCACCAGATTGTTAGATCTAAAAACAGTGACACAAGCTCTGATACCAATTGAAAGTGTGTAATGTAGACTAAATACAGGACCTAAATATTCTAGAAGGGGGGGTTGAATAGAGTATGGAAACTTTTTTCAAAACTCAAAGTTTAACAGAAAGACTTTGTGTGAAACTCAAATCTCAAGGCCTTGAGATTTTAGTAAACTGTCTGACAAGGCCTTGAGCTGTGAACAATTCTAAACAGGTTGTAAACCCTAGTTTGATTTGAGTTGTGTGCAGCAGACAATAATCAAACTGAAAAGTAAAGAACACAAAGCAATTTACAGAGTTCAGTCCCAATGGACCTAATCACTGCCTGAGGGATCTAATCCCACCAGGATTGGGCAAACAATTCTTATTACTCACACAGAAACAGCCCTAGATCTTCAAGCCTAAGTGATTTCCCTTACACCTATACAGCTTGTGGTTCCAAACCTATCTAGTTCCAGCTACTAACTGTTGAGCTAACAAGAACCTCTTGTTGTTCACTTGAACAACCAACCACTAGGTTAAGTGAGGTTTAAGATAATCTAGAGATACAAAGATAAAATTACAAGTGAAGAACACAGTATGAAGATAAGCTGTTTTAAGCGTGGAAGTGTTCTTCTGGAAAACTGGATTGATTTGATCTTCAGGAATCTGGAATTAAGCTTGAATGATTGTGTGTTTGAATGAATGATCTCCCACGATTTTGTCACACCTCTCAGAGTATTCTGCAAGCCTCTATCACCTTCAAAATTCAAACCAGTCTCTTTTATCCACAACTGCAACTGATTGAGAGATTTTAGGATCTTAGTTCCTACAAATCCTCCTTCTGTTTTCAACTGAAATTCAAACAGCTTCACGTGGATATCCGTTGGAGTTTGTTGAGATTGCTCCTGCACATTTAACAACCCTGCAACAGCATTGAAACACAGCAACAACAAAATCCATAAAGCTAACAGTACTATGACTTTTTGGTTATACAGTTTCTGATAAAACTGTTTAACAAACTTAGAACAATAACCTGTATATCTTCTAAAACATATGAATCATGAAAGACAAGTTTAAGACACTTAGAAGTGAGTAAATAATCACAACACTAAGAATCACAACCTGCAAGAAAAAATTAACTAAGTTCTGTAAAAACTGTCAGCAGCTCAAGGCACATCTCAAGGCCTTGGAGCTCTGAACTAGCATCACAGAATTTCAAAGTTAAACCCTGATAACTTTGATTCTTCCTGTTCTGATCATTTGCAATTGTGTTACATATATAAATAGTATAATCCAAAAGTTTATGCAGTAAACCACTGATTTGCATAAACAAAAATCCAATCTGCAACACAGAGATGTTAGAACATATAGCAGAAAAGAATAACTCAAGACTTTGAAGTTCAGTCAATATCTCAAGGCCTTGAGATAACTGAAATGCTTTGCTGCTTATGTCTTAGCCTTTTGTCTCTGTCTCTTGTCTTTTGTCTTTCATCGCTCAAAAACAATTACCAATCAAAGCACATTCAGGGATCTTGACTCAACACTTTTAAATTCGTAAATGTTGACACATATGACAATAGAATAGACGAGCCATTACAAGTACTGCATACAAACTTAAAACGGAAACATTACAAGCACTGCATAAATTAACAAAACACAAATTTACTTCATTAACAAAATAAATAATGCGAAACTAATTGCCACAACCATGATTTCTTTTGTATTGGCAGTGCCACGACCATCCTTCATTCCCTCCAACTGTTTGATTATGTCGTTTTGGGCTTCGATATTTGTCATCGCCAAGTCCAGCTGCTTGGTAAGCCACTCTGTAATGCCATGGACTCTCTATGATACACCCTACCCGATTGGGTCGCACGATTTCCACAAACCACATTGATTGTTCCGACAAGCCAAGTGAAGCCTCCCTTTGTTGCCGTATTTATCATTTTTGGTAGTTCGTATTTCAACTGGAGTACGGCCCATGCAAAAACAGAATGTATTATCGTATCGCAAGAACTCGCAATCTTGTTTCACTGATTTTCTTGAACTTGACATTGCTGCTTAAGAAAAAAACAGTCAAAAACTCACAATACGCAACAACAACAACAACAACATAAAATGAGCGGGAGTAGATGTTTTTACATTCTTTCTTGGATTTGTCTAGTTGAACTTGATATATGAACTAGAGAGAGGTGGGCTGAAAATAATGTCAGTATTCTCGTATCGCAAGAACTCGCAGTCTTGTTTCACTGATTTGCTTGAACTTGACATTGCTGCTTAAGAATAAAACAGTCAAAAACTCACAATACGCAACAACAACAACAACAACAACAACAACAACAACAACAACAACAACAACAACAACAACAACAACAACAACAACAACAACAACAACAACAACAACAACAACAACAACAACAACAACAACAACAACAACAACAACAACAACAACAACAACAGAAAATGAGTGGGAGTAGATGTTTTTACCTTCTTTCTTGGATTTGTGTAGTTGAACTTGATGTATGAACTAGAGAGAGGTGGGCTTAAAATAATGTCGGTAATGAAAGTGGAGGGAAGTGAGGGGTGTTAGGGGTGTTTTTGGAGGAAAGAATGGGACAAAATTGACAAAAATTGAGGGAAAAAACGGACGCATGCTTTGGGGCACCTGAGTAATGGTCATTGGCGCCCTGGTTTGTGTTCATGAGCGCCCAAGAGGTTCCAAAATTCTTTTATAATCTTATTGGGGTGGGGGCGCACACGTATGGGCGCCCAACATATACGTACGGGCGCTTGCGAGGTGAAAAAGAGGGCGCCTTTGTTTGGGCGCACACATTATGTTATGGGCACCCATACTTAGGCGCCCCTATCTCCCATATTTTTTCTGCAGAAAGGGGCGCCCGTATACCCTAATTTGAGAGCCCGCCCACAGAGTTCGCCCCTGGTTCTAGTTTATTCATTTTGGTGGACTTTTTGATTGACTTTTGACTTTAAATTTCCGAAAGAAGTGGAATGACTTGGTATGAACTAAATAGTTGACCTTTTTTTTACCACAATATTGATCGCTGACTTTTTGATTGACTTAAGACTTTTTAAAAGAACTTTATTAAGCTAGATAAGAATACAACAACCCAAACCAACTACAAAATACATAGATAATACATCCACAACCAATAAACCAACATTAATCCATAAGAAACAAGTTTGAGTCATATGTAATTAGTCGGTCATCATCCCTGGTGAGGCATGTCTTCACGTTATGGCCTTCCTCATGACATCGAGAGAATCTGTGCTTCTTAGTACCATACCTACGCTTTTCCCCTTCAGACGATATCATGGTTGTCTGTGGAGCTCCACGTTTCACTTCCTTCACTGGTGGAAGAGTGACAAGGTTATTATCACCGGTGGGATGCGACGTGTATCCTAGTCTAAACGAACAGGCACAAGCTCAATGATCCCAGCATAAGCTCTCCTGTAAGAGTCGTCATTATAGGTTTTGCTCGTGAAACTGTACATGACAAGCCCGTGTGAAGGAGGCAACCCTTCTTCGACTCCCAGATGGGGATACTGTTCTCTAAGTATTGGATCGCACGCACAAGCGTGGACACACGGTTGCCAGTCCAACTGGAACGTTCCGCAGTTACAACCCCAAGGATTATTCAAGAATGACACTTTAGCAGTGCCATGGTTCCTCCCCGTTACACGGAATACAAGGTTGGCCAGCTGTGTGACGTATATAACTTTTACGTCGTTATTATTCTTCTGCATGATTGCCTCGCACTCGGGGGTTAATTTTGTATTCCAAGTCTAGGTTTCAGTTTGCCTATTGAAAAACCACATAGTCATTTGTGAAACCATAAACGTCCAATACGAGAGCACGGAATGATATCTGGCCTCCTTTAACATGGAGTTCATAGATTCTGCGTGATTGGAAGAGAATATGTCATATCTAGTGTTAGACCGTAAACGTCCGAATCCATTTCTCAAGAGGACATCTATCCATAAGGTATTGCGCGATTGACATTCTTTCGTTCTGAGGGCCACGTTCCTGAGGGTGCTCCAGTGCCAATTTTTCAAGAAAACTGCGGCATTCATCTGAAATGTCAGCCTGTGCAGCTTTCCAAAATAGATTCACCCACTTTCCCAGGCCATACCGCTTTATCAAGTCCTTCTTGATGTGCCACCAGCAGTACACATGTTGCAAATTGGGGTACTCTGTCGCGATGGCGTGCTTAATGGCCAGATGCCTATAAAAAAATTGTGAGCAACTTTTCGTCTAGGATGATAAGTCCTAATTGCTGAAGGAACCACCCCCATGCCTCATTTTTCTCGACGTCAATGATTCCCCAAGCAATTGGATAACATTTTTGTAATACCCCATATAGTACTCAAGGGTAAAATAATAATTTGACAAGTTTAATAAGAATTTAGTTGTGGAAGTAAATTTGGATAAATAATTGTATTTTTATTCGTTAAGAAACTCAGCATGAGAATTTTGAATGCTAAATAATAATTAACTTGTGATAAAATAGAATTCGGTAAGCTAGTAAAACAATACAATGCTATATTTAAAATAAATGTACATTGTTAAATTATTAGTAGCGAAAAATAATACTAAGTATACTATCGTGTTTAATCGTGTGAAACTATAGAAAACACATTAATAGTTGTAAGTTAATACGTGAATATTTTCTTTATTCTAGTTATTATCGCGTGTACAACCACCGCGAACTTGTGTGTGTATGCCACACCCAATCACCTAACATCTTGGTGTACCCAACAACACCATAAAGCTTCTTATGTTTTCCTCCTCATTTCAAATTCTCCTTCGGGAGATTTTTTCCACCGACCACCGTCACTATCACCATCACCGCTACTTATAGCTTTCATATATAAACGCATTCACCCTCGTAATCATCACCAGTTTCATCATCATCATCTTCACCTTCCCCATCACCGCCACCACCCACTTCCGGAGAAGAAAACCCACTACCAACACCACCACCTCTTCTCCACCCCCTTCCACCGTCTCTCTTCTCTCCCCTGCCTCTCTTTCTCTCTGTCTCTGTCATGTGAACGAGCAACGGCAGAAGCAGCAGCTGGGTGACAACCGAGCCACCACCATCGCCGCTACCACCTTCGGGGAAGGCACCGAAACCACAACCAACATCACCTTCTCTTCTATTCTCCCCCTCTCTACTTCGTTTCCATCTCTACTATGAACCTAGGAGAAGAAAAAGAACCGCAAAAGAAGGTAGTAGCAGCAGCCAAGAGCCGCTGAAACAGCCCGGCACCGAACCACCATTAACGCCAGCGAAAGCTTCGAATAACCCAAAATAGAGCCACCCACCTCTATCTTTCCATCCCTCTAGTCTCTAGGAGGGTCGACTAAGCTCCAGAGGTGCTCATCCAAACCCAGAAACCACCGGAGAAGCTTCGTTCAAGCTCACCTCCGGCGGCTTGACCCACTCCGTTTCTCGGCCGTTTCTCGCGTTTCTTGGAATGGGTATGCTCTAAATCCTCCCCTAAATTTTTTTATGTGATCAAAATAAAATCATTAGGCCTTGAATCCATGTTTAGATCAATCAATTTGAGAATTCACGTTTGGGGAGCTTGGTGTATTTTAATTATGTTGTTTTCAAAAAATGGGGGGTTGATTGTAGTTTATGTATTCTATTATTACAATTATCTAATTTGTTTTAACTATTAAGCTAATTGTTTATTAATTTATATTTAAACTGAATAAATACAATGAATACTTTGTAAAAATTATATATGTTTGTAGTTATTTGTGATAATAAAGTATTCTCTTAGAAAATGAACTAGTGAGAGTATTCGAAAGTGTATATATATATATATAGTATTGGTTTAAATTAAAAGGATTTATAACATTTTTTTACAAAAGTTTGTTTCAAATAGATAATTGAATGAATATTATAATGACAAAAATATATGTCTTAGAAGTTGATTATAATGAATATTTTTTTCTTAAAAAATAAGCTAGAAAAGTATTATATGTATTAATGTCGGAAATAATATTTGGTTTAACTATTTATCACTTAAGTTTTATTTAAATAACCATTGAATTCAATAATTATATACTAGTCTTTTTATCAACAAATATTAATATTTATTTCTAGCTAAAATAACTCTCTAATAAATATTATTGCGCTTTTCTTATTCGAAAAAGCTTACTCTGTTCTTATTATTGATAATAGTTATGGAATCAATTATTTTAAAGATTTCTATCATATTTAAAAAAACTGACTCGTAAGAGAGTTGTTTTGATTATTCAAGATATTTCAAGAATATTTCTTTATATACATGTATATATAAGTATATGACGTAAATACGAGTTATGTTAGGAGATAGTACGAGTTGTAATTAGTATATCGACCTAGGTGAGAAATTATATAGGGCTAATGCATTCACTTATTCAGCAATAACACCGTTGTGACTAGACATTGTAAACTGTAGGCGACGGATTCGTGGACATAGGCTTTGTCGACTTCCCTACGTACTAGCTGCTGAGTTGATTTCAGGTGAGTTACATGCTTAGTCTCGTTTGCCTAGCTCCTTTCGTGTCAATATGTGACTTATATGTTCTGTCTCAAAATATACTTGTGAGTATCCATTCCAACCCTAGCGTGCCTAGCCTCCTTCGTGTCAAATTGTGATATTTTTACTTGTCTCAAAATAAACTTGTGATTCTACATGCTTAGCCTAGCGATCCTAGCTTCGTTCGTGTCAAATTGTGTTATTCGTGTTTCTTGTCTCAAAATAAATTCGAGTTACATGCTTAGACGAGCTTCTTTCGTGTCAAAGAATGGTTTTACGATCTGTCTCAAGATATATTTGTGACTATACATGCCTAGACTAGTGCGCCTAGCATCATTCGTGTCAAAATGGTTTCTGTTTACTGTCTAAAAATGTATTTGTCAGATTATATGCTTGGCCTCGTGTCTTCTTTGGTGTCGAATGTGATTTTTATAACCTGACTCAAAATATGTTTTGTGATTCACATGCTATTACTTGAATTTGATTACGTTCGAAATGTTTTAAACTGTCACAACAAAATAATAATGTGTAACAACGTAAAGTGCAATATTGCACGTACCGGAATCCATTAACATTTGGGAGGTCCTTTCTCGACCTTTAATACTTTGGGAGGTCCGTTGTTGACCGTTAACACTTGGAGGTCCTTTCTTGACCGTTAATATTTTGGAGGTGCTTTGTTGACCGTTAACATATGGGAGGTCCTTTGTTGACCGTCAACATATGGGAGGTCCTTTGTTGACCGTTAACATATGGGAGGTCCTTTGTTGACCGTTAACATTTGGGAGGTCCTTTTGTTGACCATTAGCATTTGGGATGTCCTTTGTCGCCCATTATCCTGCTACTGTGCGTAATAATTGGCTCACTTGATTCTATATTGGGAAACTGGCACTTGTGAATGATTAAATTGGAATGTTCAAAAATTTGGTATTTTCCATTTGTAAGTCGGTTAACCTCGTTGTTTATAACACTGCAAACTATGATATTGCTTTACTCATACTCTGTTACTATTTTATTTAACGCGGGAGTCAGCAAGCTACATGACATTTCCTGTTTTACATGCTAAGGTGTATCTCACTCAGCATTTCTTGCTGACTTTGAAAACTGCGGTTCTTGTTTTCCTTCCCACCGCAGGTCTAGGAGATGAGATTGTAAAATAGAATGGGCGCGAGACTTGTCTAGACTGTGGACGTCACCAATAGTTATCTAATAATGTTAGATAAGTGTTGTGTAATAGTAAACAACGTGTGTAAGAGACTTTATGCAGTTGTTTAATAATATAAGTACGATTTTTGGATTGTATTGCTTTGATCTTCGCCACTTCTGTTAAGCATCGCCCTCCCGGTTTTGTCCCGAGCCGGATAAGGGGGTTCTTGCAGGTGGTATCAGAGCGGTTCTTTTCAACAAGGGATTAAAACCTGTGGGGTAACTTAAAATGAACTTAGGGCAAGATAAAATATGGAAAGCTGAATATTTGGCGAGTTATTGTTTACTTCCTCTTACATGATAAGTTGCTACGTGTTATCTGGCACTGTCCTGCTTCCTGATAAGGCCCTAGTGCTCTGACCTATGCATGTTTATCTGGTTGACCAATCTCTGTATATCTCGACGAGATAGGTCATGTGATTGGTTGCTATTATCTAATATCTGGCTGTGACATGTTCCTTAAGAACGTGTGTGTATGGAAAGTTCATGTGCATTATTTGTCCAAGCGTTTCCTGCTAGGAACCAATAACGGGGGTAATAATCTCATACACCATATCTCATAGTATGTCCTCCTATTTCATTTTTATTGTATCCTGCTAGGCGTTATGACGTTAGCAGTGAGTCTAAGACCTGAAACCTCAATTCTGACTCAAGCTTCGAGGACGAAGCTCATTCTAAGGGGTGGGGAGGGGAGAATGTAATACCCCATATAGTACTCAAGGGTAAAATATTAATTCGACAAGTTTAATAAGAATTTAGTTGTGGAAATAAAGATGGATAAATAATTGTATTTTTATTCGTTAAGAAACTCGCATGAGAATTTTTAAAGCTAAATGATAATTAACTTGTGATAAAATTGAATTCCGTAAACTAGTAAAACAATATTATGCTATATTTAAAATAAATATACATTGTTAAATTATTAGTAGCGGAAAAAAATACTTAGTAAACTATCGTGTTTAATCGTGTGAAACTATAGAAAATATTACATTAATAGTCGTAAGTTAATACATGAATATTATCTTTATTCTAGTTATTATCGCGTGTACGACCACCTTGAACTTGTGTGTGTATGCCACACCCAATCACCTAACATTTTGGTGTGCCCAACAACACCATAAAGCTTCTTGTGTTGTCCTCCTCATTTCAAATTCTCCTTCGGGAGATTTTCTCCAGCCACCCACCACCACTATCACCATCACCGATACTTTTAGCTCTCATGTATAAAAACCTTCACCCTCGTCATCATCATCACCAGTTTCATCATCATCATCAACTTCATCATCTTCACCTTCCCTATCACCGCCACCAACCACCTCCAACGAACAAAACCCACTACCAACACCAACACCTCTTCTCAACCCCCTTCCACCATCTCTCTTATATCCCCCATCTCTCTTTTCCTCTGTCTTTGTCCTGTGAACGAGCAACGGCAGCAGCAGCAGCTGGGTGGCAACCCAGCCACCACCACCGCCGCTGCCACATTCGGGGAAGGCATCGAAACAACCACCAACATCACCTCTATTCTATTATCCCTCTCTCTCCTTCATTTCCATCTCTACTCTGAACCCGAGATAAGAGAAAGAACTGGAAAAGAAGGCTGTAGCAGCAGCTGATAGCCGCTGAAACAACCCGCTGCTGAACCACCATTAACGCCGGCGAAAGCTTCGGGTAACCCAAAACAGCACCACCCACCTTTCTCTCTCTCCATCCATATAGTCTCTAGGATGGGCCGAATAAGCTCCAGTGGTGGTCATCCAAGCCTAGAAATCACCGAAGAAGCTCCGGTCGAGCTCACCTCCGGCGACTTGACCCGCTCCGTTTCTCGGTCGTTTCTCGAGTTTCTTGGACTGAGTATGCTCTAAATCTTCCCCTAAATCGTTTTATGTGATCAAAATCATATATTTAGGCCTTCAATCCGTGTTTAGAGCTATAAATTTGAGAATTCACGTTTGGGGAGCTAGGTGTATTTTAATTATGTTGTTTACAAAAATTTGGGGGCAGTGGATGTCTTTTGAATGAATCTGTTGCGGACTGATTGTAGTTTATATATTCTATTATTTCAATTATCTAATTTGTTTTAACGTTTAAGCTAATTGTTGGTTAATTTATATCTCATCTAAATAAATGCAATGAATACTGTGTAAAACTTATATATGTTTATAGTAATTTGTGATAGTAAACTATTCTCTTAGAAAATGAACTAGTGAGAGTATTAGTGTGTATATATATATATATATATATATATATATTCTTAGTTTAAATTAAAAGTATTTATAATACTTTTTTACAAAAGTTTGTTTCAAATAGATAATTGAATGAATATTATAATGAGAAAATATATGTCTTAGAAGGTTGTTATAATGAATTTTTTTTTCTTGAAGAATAAGCTATTAAAGTATTATTGTGGGAAATAATATTTGGTTTAACTATTTATCACTTAAGTTTTATTTAAATAACCATTGAGTTCAATAATTATATACCAGTCTTTTATCAACAAATATTAATATTTATTTCTAGCTAAAATAACTCTTTAATAAATATTATTGCGCTTTTATTATTCGACAAATCTTACTCTATTCTTATTATTGCTACTAGTTATGGAATCAAATATTTTAAATATGTCTATCATATTTTTTTTCAAACAATAGAACTCGTAAGAGAGTTGTTTTGATTATCCAAGATATTTCAAAAATATTTCTTTATATACATGTATATATAAGTATATGACGTAAATACGAGTTATGTTTGGAGATCGTACGAGTTGTAATTAGTATTCGACCTAGCCGAGCAATTATATGGCTAATGCATTCGCTTATTCAGCAATAACACTGTTGTGACTAGACATTTGCAAACTGTAGGCGACGGATTCGTGGAAATTGGCTTTGTCAACTTCCCTACGTACTAGCTGCATAGTTGACTTCAGGTGAGTTTACATGCTTAGTCTCGTTTTCCTAGCTCATTTGTGTCAATATGTGACTTCTATGTTCTGTCTCAAAATATACTTGTGAGTATAGATGCCTAGCCTAGCATGCCTAGTCTCCTTCGTGTCAGATTGTGATATTTTTACTTGTCTCAAAATATACTTGTGAGTCTACATGCTTAGCCTAGCAAGACTTAATTCGTTCGTGTAAAATTGTGATATTTGTGTTTGTAAAGTCAAAGGTTTCATGGACTTGAAATACTTAGGCCTTGAATAATTTTTCAAATCCTTGAATCAGGTTTCACAGGCTTGAAATAGAAGAGTTATTTCAAGGCCTTGAACCAGGATTCAAAGCCTTGAAACTGTCTGACCTGCATACATGTTCTGAGGGGGAGTTTCTCTAAACTCTTTTGATTTAATTCTAATCCTCTCACCCCTGTACTTGATGTGTTATTAGTTTATGATGAAATACAAACTGGTTTGATATATCTAACATGTTTTAATCCATTTTTTTGACCCATTTTTGCAGGGAAATTTTATTTCCTATATATGCAGGATTTGTTTCCTTATCTGCTTTTGCAGGAAGGAAAGTACTAAGTGAAGATGATCCTGTGATCAATCAGACCTTCTTAACAGCTTCTTAATTTGTTTAAAGACAAGATCACAATAAAATCTCTGAATATTGTGATCAATTATCCGTTGGAGAAGGCTGTTGAAGAGAGTCGAAGCTATTGCCTAAAATACAGGAAGTTGTTGCTGAATATCTGGTGATATTTGCAGAGCAAACTGTATAAATAGAGCCCAATTTGAAGCATCAAGACACAACACTCAACGGGCAAAAAGAGAGACACAATTCTGGATTGACAAGCATCAAAGAAGTTCATCACTCTCACAATCCAACACATAGAAGTTCACTGCATTCTTCACTGCAGTTCTCTACTCCAGTGTTCTTCTGAATTATACTTTATTAGTAGCTAATTTCTGTAATACTTCTATACTTCATTCTCAATTATTTTTCAAAGTTAACAATAGAGAATTATTAGTTAATCAGTTAGCTAGAGCAGGTACTAGATAGGTTAGGGAGAACCACAAGCTGTAACACAGTAAGGCAATTCTCTGTGCTTGAGATCTAGGGCTTAGCTTTTGATTAATAAGAATTGAGTTGAAAATCATGCAGGGAGAAGATCCCTGAGGTAGAGACGTAGGTCCAAGAGGACTGAACTCTATAAATCCTTTGTCTCTTGCATTTACAGTTCATTCACATTCATAGTTTTTACAGCACTCAAACTTGTCTGTTTTTCAAGGGTTTGAAACTCTTTTCAAGGCCTTGAAAAAGACTTGTTTATTTCATTGCAAACTGTATTTCATTCCAAAGGCTTGAATTTGTGTTCAAGTCCTTGAACTCCTTTTCACTAGAACTAAAACTCTTCTCCTCCTCAATTTTTGCAAAAAGTTGGCATACTCTATTCAAACCCCCCCCCCCCTTCTAGAGTATATGTGTTGCATATTCATCTGCATACTCCCCCTTTCAATTGGTATCAAAGCTTGTATCACTCTATAACATTTAACCATCTGGTGATCATGAGTACTGCTGGTGGTGGTGGTTTCTCACAGGGAAGAGCTTCCAACAGACCTCCTCTATTTTGTGGAGACAACTTTTCTCACTGGAAAGCCCAGATGAAGATGTTCATCATTGATCAGGACATAGAGCTTTGGACCATTATTCAGAATGGACCTCACACTTTCTTTACATAGAAAGATGGGATCAAAACTCCCAAATCTTAAGACTCACCCTCCTCCTCTGAGTTAGAACAATTTTCTAAGAATTACAAAGCTATTAACATCTTGTATTGTGCTTTGAGTACAGATGAAGTCAACAGGAGTTCAGGCTGCAAGATTGCCAAAGAAACCTGAGACAAACTTGTGGTGACATTTAATGGAACTAGTCAAGTCAAGCAAACCAAGATTAACATCTATCTCAGGTAATATGAGCTGTTCAAGATGAATTCAGATGATTCAATCAGAGAGATGTTCAAGAGGTTTACAGACATTGTCAACAACCTTGATTCTTTGGGAAAACTTATTTCCTATGAATAAAATGTGAGAAAGATACTGAGAAGTCTTCCAAAGGACAAATGGGAACCAAAGACAACAGCCATTGAAGAAGCTCAAGATCTTTCATCACTACAAATTGATGACCTACAAGGGAAGCTTCTGACACATGAAATATCCATGAATGAAGCTGATGGAGAGCTACCTGAAGGTGTCAAGAACTTAGCACTCAAGGCCAAAGAAAATGAGAAAATTCATAGCCTTGAAACTGAAGATGATGATGATGATGATGAATATCCCTTTGCATTGATTTCCAAAGCCTTGACCAGAATTCTCAAGATGAAGAAAAACTTTGGAAACAAATACTTCAACAGAGAAAGAAACAGATCATCCAGTAGCAAGGGCTACAAAGGTAAGTTTTCTTCACAAAATAAATCCAAAGTCATGAATTGCTTAAAGTGTGGTGATACAGGAAATTTAATAAGAGATTGTCCACACAAGAAAAGCAAGAGATTTCAAAAGAAAGACCATGATAGGAGAAAGAAAGATATGATAGCTTCATTGAGTGATTCAGATAGATCAAGTGAATCTGAATCTGAAGAAGAACATGCCAACCTATGCTTCATGGCCAAGCATGATGAAAGTTCTGAGAAGAACATTGAGGTAATGGTAAACTGTCTAATTTCAAAACCAAAAGATGCTCTTTCATATTATCTTAGAACAATGCTTTTAAATGAAGAAGATTATCTGAAAGATATTAGAATTTTGAAGGAAAAAGTTCATGAGCAAGCAAAAGAAAATCTACAACTTGTTTGTTTAAATCAGAATCTTGAAATCTCTCAGAAGAAAACTGACATTGATTTCAAGGCCTTGAAAACCACTTTCAAAGCCTTGAAAACACAATTCAAGGAATTAGTCACTGAGTAACAGCCTTAATAATCTGAAACATCAAGTTGATGAATTAGATAAACAAAAGACTACTCTTGCTGAGAAACTTCAAGAATATGAATTAGTCAAAGTCAAGCTTGCAGACTCAGAACACAAGTATAACTTGATTCTTGGAGGAAGTTCAAAGTCTGCTCATAAAACTGGTATTGGATACAATCTAATTTTCCAAGAAACAACAATACCAGATTTGTGAAAGCTGGAAGCAAACTCCTAAGTGTCATTATTGCAATAAGATTGGTCATAGGAAGATGACTTGTCCTTTCAGAAGAAGAGACCCTCGTATAATTAGGAACACATTTCCATTTCAACTTAAAGGACAAGTCAGACATATTTGGGTTCCTAAAGGGGTCAGACCACCTAACATGGTTGATCCTCAGTATGAGTCAAAACTCCACACTTGGTCTAACAGCTGGGTAAGGCAGTGATTGGTGTTTGCAGGTTGTCACCAACATCAAAGAACATAAGTGGTTTATGGACAGTGGTTGCTCAAGACACATGAGTGGAATGAGATCTCTATTCTCAGAATTGAAAGAGCAATCTGAAGGTTCAATTACTCTTGGTGACAAAGGAAAGTGCAACATTCTTGGTATTGGTAGAGTTGGTACAAATTCTGAAAATTCTATTTCTGATGTATATCTAGTTGATGGTTTGAAGTTTAACTTGCTTAGTGTATCTCAGCTTTGTGATAATGGCAATAAGGTTATCTTTGATAAAAAGAAGTGTGTGGTGAAAAATGAGAAATCAGGCAATTGCATTCTCACAGCCTCTAGATCAAACAATTTTTATACTTTTCAGACTAAAAAAGTTGGAGGTAAAAGCTTAAAGTGCCTCAAGGCCTTGAAAGAGGATTCAAGGGTTTGGCACAGAAAGCTTGGTCACGTTAGCTTGCATACCTTGAACAAATTGATCTCCAAGACCTAGTAAGGGGATTACCATCTATCAATTTCAAAGAAGGTGAAGTATGTAAAGCTTGTGCTTAGGGTAAGCAGACTAGAAGCTCATTCAAACCAAAGAAATTTGTAAGTACTTCTAGACCTTTTGAACTACTTCACATGGATTTGTGTGGTCCTATGAGGACACCAACTCCAAAAGGTAAGAGGTATATGCTAGTTATTGTAGATGATTATTCTAGATATACTTGGATTATGTTTCTGAAAGAAAAATCTGAAGCCCTCTCTGAATTTTCAGAGATTTGCAGAGAACTTCAAAACTTGAAAAACCTACCCATTGCTTCAATTAGAAGTGATCATGGTAGAAAATTTGATCAATTAGAATTTGATTTGTTATGTGCTAAGCATGCTCTCACAATTTCTCTGCTCTTAGAAAACCTCAACATAATGGAGTTGTTGAAAGAAAGAACAGGACTCTGGAAGACTTGTCAAGGACAATGCTTCTAGAAAATAAGTTGCCAAAATATTATTGGGCAGAAGTTGTGAATACAGCAAATTATATTCTGAACAGGTGCTTGAAGAAGACCCCCTATGAACTCTTCAAAGGAAGAAAGCCAAACATCTCATACTTCAGACCCTTTGGTTGCACATGCTATGTCCACAACAATGGTAAGGAAAACTTGGGTAAGTTTGATGCAAGAAGTGATGAAGGTATATTTCTTGGTTATTCTCTTACTAGCAAAGCTTATAGAGTTCATAATAAAATAACCAAGCTGGTTGAAGAAAGTATTCATGTTATTTTTGATGAAAGCTATGATGGTTCTTTGAGTGAAAGTTTTGCAGACCTGAATGTCAACAAGCATGAATCAGAAGAAGAAGCTGAGAACTCTTCAAGAAAGGTTCAGAAGGAAACAGAAGCCATTTTCAAAACCTTGAAAATAGGTCTCAAGGCCTTGAAAATAGAGATCAAAGCCTTGACAAAGATAATCAGAAAGAGATGAATGATCAGGCCACTACTTCAAGACTAGAGAAGATATATGGAGAACCTGAATCATGGTCTCCAAGAAATAGATTCAAATATCTTCATCTCATCCAGCTTACAATATCATTTCTGACCCAACCACTGGTACACAAACAAGGTCACAGTTGAAGAATCTGTGTGCTTTCAATGCTTTCATTTCTCTTGTAGAACCCAAAACTGTGAAGGAAGCTTTACAAGAAGCAGACTGGATTATAGCTATGCAAAGTGAACTCAATGAATTCGAAAGAAACAAGGTATGATACCTAGTTCCTCCACCTAAAAATCAGTTTGTCATTGGTATCAGATGGGTGTTCAGAAACAAATTGGATGAGAGTGGCAAGGTGATCAGAAATAAAGCAAGGTTAGTTGATCAAGGTTAGAATCAAGAAGAAGGTATTGATCATGAGGAAACTTTTGCTCCAGCTGCCAGGTTAGAAGCAATTATAATTCTGCTTGCATTTGCATCTTTCAAAAACATGAAACTATTTCAAATGGATGTGAAATGTGCATTTCTGAATGGATACTTGCAAGAAGAAGTTTATGTTGCACAACCTCCTGGTTCTGAAAGTGATAAGTTTCCAGATCATGTTTATAAACTTGAAAAAGCTCTTAATGGTTTGAAACAAGCTCCAAGGGCTTGGTATGAAAGATTGTCAAAGTTTTTGCTTGAAAATGATTTCAAAAGGGGATTGATATACAAGACCCTTTTCATAAAGACTCGTGAGAAATAATTACTTGTAGTTCAAATTTATGTTGATGGTATCCTGTTTGGAGATAATAATGATCTTCTATGCAAAGAATTCTCAATTCTTATGAGCAGGGAATTTGAAATGAGCATGATGGGAGAGTTGAACTTCTTCCTTGGACTTCAGATACATCAATTGAAGAAGGGCATCTTTATGCATCAAAGCAAGTATACTAGAGACTTGCTGACAAGTACAAGATGTCTCAATCCAAAGAGATCAAGACTCCAATGAGTTCTACACTATATTTAGATAAAGATGAATCTGGTAAGAGTGTCAATGTGAAAGAATATAGAGGTATGATTGGATAATTACTATACCTTACTGCTAGTAGACCATATATCATGTTCAGTGTATGTATGTGTGCAAGATTTCAATATGATCCAAAAGAATCACACTTAACTGCTGTGAAGAGTATATCCAGATATCTCAATGGTACCAAAGACTTAGGGCTTTGGTATCCAAGACATTCTAACTTCTCTTTGCATGTATTTTCATATGCTGAATTTGCAGGTTACAAAGTTAATAGAAAAAGCACTTCTGGAACTTGCAAATTTATTGGATCATCTCTGATCAATTGACACTCCAAGAAACAGAACTCAGTTGCTCTATCAACAGCTGAAGCTGAATATATATCTGCTGGTGCATGTTGTTGACAAGTATTATGGATTGCTCAACAATTGAGGGATCTTGGATTCAATTTCAAAAGTATTCCCATCAAGTGTGAAAACACTAGTGCAATATATATTACAAAGAATCCAGTACAGCATTCAAGAACCAAGCATAGTGATGTTAGACATCATTTCATCAGAGATCATGCTGAGAAAGGTGATATTGTTCTTGAATTTGTTTCTACTAACATGCAACTTGCATATATCTTCACTAAACCATTGCCAGATGAAAGATTCTCAGCTCTAAGACTGGAATTAGGCATCCTAAATAAGGATGCAATTGTTTAGGGGGAGCATCAGGAAGGAAGGTAAGTTATTATGTGTTTCAAAGGTCTGAACTGATTTTCAAAGCCTTGGAAATCTATTCAAAGCTTTGGTCTTACGTGTTTCATCTTAACAGCATTTCAAGACTTTGAAACTATTTTCAAAGCCTTGAAAATGAGTCTGATAACTGATTAGTGAATAAGTTTTGGATCATTCAGTATTGGGTGCTATCTTTGTAGATATTTGCTCAATATGCCCCTACCTTTTTCAAAATTGATTTTCAGCCAAATATAGTATTAAATTAATTATTTTCAACGGCTTCAAATATTTGAATCTTTGTTGATCATTACAGATCTTTTAAGATCAGAAAAATATTGCAGTTTCCTTTTCAAATACAAACTCTCTGGGTATTTATCTCCTTCTCTTCTCATTCACTCCGTATCAAATCCACCTCTCTCTATTCTTCTCCCAAACCCTAATGAGCACTAGAAGAGCCTCAGACATAATCAAGATGGCTGGAGGTTCAAAACCTAGCTCTAAGAAGCAGAGAAAGATAGCTGAAAAAAAGGTTCTAACTATCAGTGAAGAACAGGAGTCTTCACCACCGAAGAAGAACAGGAGTCTTCACCACCGAAGAAGATGGTGAAAAAGGACTAGATTCCAGCAAATGGAAAGAAGAAACAGACTGGAGTATCTTCACAAGAAAAGCAGAATGAAATCCACATTGTAAGCCCTAGGAGAGACAAGAAAAATACAGACACATGGGTCAAAGGAAAAGGAAAATAAATCCTCATTCAAGACTCAGACTCAGACACTACTTCAGGATCCTATGGAGTGTACTCTATGTCCAAGAAGGGGAGACATGCGAAGGATCCCTCCAAGTCTGTAGCTGCATCAAAAACAGGAAAGAAGGATAAAAAAATACCCTATGCACAACAGAAAATGATGGTTGTGAAGAAGAAACTAAAGCATGGAAGAAAAGCTTTGTAAGGACTCACCTTCTTGTTCAACAGTGTTATAGAGAAGATCAGTTCTTTCATTGAAGAACTCGATGTGGTTTAACAAGAAGTAAAAACCAATGATGAAGACAGTGAGGAAGAAGAGGGAGATCAGGATGGAGATGAATACCCAACCCCTTAATCCTGCCTACTCTTTCTTCCACATTATTTTTTTTTGTAAGTTTTTAAGTTTTTATTTTCAACATTTTCCAGAGACTGATCCAACATCTTCTCATTCTTTTTTAAGAAAGTCAAAAAGGGGGAGAAAAATATTAGGGTTGTTTTGATTTTATTTCTGTTTAGATGACCTATATTTTGGTCAGTAGGATTTTCTGCAACTTACTTGCAGTTGTTGCTTTTGTTTATCAATAAGTTGGATCTCTTGGAATTACTGTGTTATTATTATTTATGTGAATTGTGTACTAATCAGTATTTTTTTGCAGAAAGTAAGAATCAAACAGTTGAAGTTTTGTATTTCATCAAGGGGAGATTGTAAGGTCACAGGTTTCATAGAGTTGAAATACTTAGGTATTTCAAGGCCTTGAACCAGTTTTCAAAGCCTTGAATCAGGTTTCACAGGCTTGAAATAGCATAGTTATTTCAAGGCCTTGAACCAAGATTCAAAGTCTTGAAACTGTCTGACCTACATACATGTTCTGAGGGGGAGTTTCTCTAAACTCTTTTGATTTAATTCTACTCCTCTCACCCCTATACTTGATGTGTTATTATTTGATGATGAAAGAAAAACTGGTTTGATATATATAACATGTTTTAATCCATTGTTTTGACTCAGTTTTACAGGGAAATTTTATTTCCTATACATGCAGGATTTGTTTCCTTATCTGACTTTTGCAGGATGGAAATTACTTAGTGAAGATGATCTTGTGATCAATCAAACCTCCTTGACAGCTTCTTAATTTTTTTAAAGACAAGATCACAACAAAATCTCTGAAGATTGTGATCAACTATCCGTTGGAGAAGGCTGTTGAAGAAAGTCAAAGGTGTTGCCTAAAATACAGGAAGTGGTTGCTGAAAATCCGGGGAGATTTGCAGAGTTTCAAATTGTATAAATAGAGACCAATTTGAAGCATCAAGACAGAACACTCAACGGGCAAAAAGAGAGACACAATTCTAGATTGACAAGCATCAAATAAGTTTATCACTCTCACAATCCAACACACAGAAGTTCACTACATTCTTCACTGCAGTTCTCTACTCCAGTGTTCTTCTGTATTGTACTTATTGGTAGATCATTTCTATAATACTTCTATACTTCATTATCAAGGATTGTTCAAAGTGAAGAATAGAGAATTATTAGTTAATCAGTTAGCTAGAGCAGGTACTGGATAGGTGAGAACCACATGCTGTAACAGAGTAAGGCAATTCTCTGTGCTTGAGATCTAGGGCTTAGATTTTGATTAATAAGAATTGAGTTGAAAATCCTGCAGGGAGAAGATCCCTGAGGTAGAGACGTAGGTCCAAGTGGACTGAACTCTATAAATCCTTTGTCTCTTGCATTTACAGTTCATTCACATTCATAGTTTTTACAGCACTCAAACTTGTCTGTTTTTCAAGGGTTTGAAACTCTTTTCAAGGCCTTGAAAAAGACTTGTCTATTTCATTGCAAACTGTATTTCATTACAATGGCTTGAATTTGTGTGCAAGGCCTTGAACTCCTTTGCACTAGAACTAAAACTCTTTTCCTCCTCATTTTTTGCAAAAAGTTGGCATACTCTATCAACCTCCCCCCCCCCCCTTCTAGAGTATTTGTGTTGCATATTCATATTCATACTCCCCCTTTCAGTGTTTCTTGTCTCAAAATTATTTTGAGTTACATGCTTAGACTAGCTAGCCGAGCTTCTTTTGTGTCAGAGAATGGTTTTATGATCTATCTGAAGATATATTTGTGAGTATGTATGCCTAGCCTAGTGCGCCTAGCATCATTCGTGTCCCCATATGGTTTCTATTTACTGTATCAAAATATACTTGTGAGATTACATGCTTGGCCTCGTACGCCTGTCTTCTTTGGTGTGGAATGTGATTTTTATAACCTGACTCAAAATATGTTTTGTGATTCACATACTATTACTTGAATTTGATTACGTTCGAAATGTTTAAACTGTCACAACAAAATAATAATGCGTAACAACTTAAAGTGGAATATCGCACGTACCGGAATCCATTAACATTTGGGAGGTCCTTTGTTGACCATTAACATTTTGGGACGTCCTTCGTTGACCGTTAACACTTGGAGGTCCTTTGTTGACCGTTAATACTTGGAGGTCCATTGTTGACTATTAACATTTGGGAGGTCCTTTGTTGACCGTTAACATTTTGGAGGTCCTTTGTTAAACGTTAACATATGGGAGGTCCTTTTTTGACCGTTAACATTTGGGAGGTCCTTCGTTTCCCATTAGCATTTGGGAGGTCCTTTGTTGACAATTATCCGGTAACTGTGCGTAATAATTGGCTCACTTGATTCTATATTGGAAAACTCACACTTGTGAATTATTTAAATTGGAATGTTAAAAGCTTTGGTATTTTCATTCGTAAATCGGTTAACCCTGTTGTTTATGACGCTGCAAACTCTGATATTGCTTTACTCATACTCTGTTACTATTTTATTTAAATCGGGAATCAGCAAGCTACATTACCTTTCCTGTTTTACATGCTAAGGTGTATGTCACTCAACATTTCTTACTCGCATTGGAAACTGCGGTTCTTGTTTTCCTTCCCACCGCAGGTCTAGGAGCTGGGATTATAAAATAGAAGGGGCGCGAGATTCATCTAGACTGTGGACGTCACCATTAGTTGTCTAATAATGTTAGATAAGTGTTTTGTAATAGTAATCAATGTCTGTAAGAGACTTTGTGCAGTTGTTTAATAATATAAGTACGAGTTTTCGATTGTATTGCTTTTGATATCTGCCGCCTCTATTAAGCATCGCCCTCCCGGTCTTGTCCCAAGACGGATAAGAGGGTTGTTGCAATTGTCTATGGCCATCAACCACGGTTGCAACTACCACCTGCAATGGCTCGTTCTCCATGTGACCGGCATGATGACCACTAGTGGTCGCATTAAATCGATTTCGTCCAGCTGAGATTTTATAGCCATAAAACAGTACTTGAATCTGCTATCTTCGTATAGCACCCAGGGTTAAGAGACTCCAGCTTGTAGAAGAATGGGGGGAGTTGGTGGTACTGTTCTGCTCGGCTACCATGAATAATCTGGTACGCCCTCTGCCTAGATTGGTAGCATGTACATCTAGTGACCGTGGACTTGTAGGCAAGCTTCATGTACGCCCTAATGTCGTGAACTCTAGGACGAGGCTGCCCGCTTCGATATCGATCAATCATTCCATGGGCAATTTCATCGATCGTCACGTTTGCATGCTTGAAATTTGTGGTGATCGCGGAACATGTGTGGATGTTTCTGTATATCTTAAGCGTGAAAAATCTCTCACGACTCGCTTTATAAGCATCCACGACCAATTACAATTAGGATCACGACATTTGAGAACAACTCCCTGTGCTATCTGTCCTCCCACGACCCCATTGCCACCCTTGTTGAGTTGCAGGACCCCGTAGGATCATAGTTTTAAAAACCGGACCGGACCGGCCGGTTCGACCTGTTGAACCGGTGAACTGGTGCCTCACCGTTCCGGTCCTGTTATCGGACCGCCCATGTTAAGAGAACGGTCAAAACCGTCGGTTTACTGTTAAACCAGTGAACCGGACGGTTTTCCCCGGTTTGACTGGTTTTTGTATATTTTTCCAAACATCTAAAACAACTCAAGAAAGGGATGAAGAAATCAAAAAATACACAGATATACATCTGTAAATGGTTCACAATTGACTAAATCAAAAGGAATTGCTGCCACCATGAATTTCTTTAAGCACATCGACGCCCTTCCGCTGTGAGAAACTTGGAAGGAGATGGTGTGCGTGTGACTTGAGAACATGAGAGGTGGGAGAGAGAATTAGTGACCGTCATCATCGACAGTCGAATTAGTGACTCTCAGTTTAGAATCGGAGAGAGCGATGAAGAGAGGGTGTGCGTGTGGCTTGAGAACAGGAGAGGTGGAAGAGAGACCAAGAGAGTAGAGAAAGTTGTTGGAGAGAGAGAAATTGAGATGATGAGGAGATAAGTACAAAGAAACTATAAGGGAAAATTCAAGTCTGGGGTAACAAAGTTGCCACGACATTTTATTTTTTTATTTTTTGAGAAATCCACAAAATTTTATCAAGTTTGCATCCTCAGGGTGTGCAAAAAAAAAAAAAAAAAAAAAAAAAGTTTGCATCACCAGACTTATCTGAGAAAATTTGGTATTTGTAATGTTTGAATAATTATATATTAAAATAAATGGTAAATTTTGGATAACTATTAATTGTTCTGTTTTGTTTGAGTCCTTTAAAATTAAAATATTGTAATTAGAAGATGTTGATGCTGTGTTGATTACTTGATAAGTATAGATGAAGGAATGATATATCCTTTTGCAACTATAAAAATTAAAAACCGGACCGGCCGGTTCGACCGGTCGGACCGGTGAACCGGAGCTCGGCCGGTGCGGGTCGCATGTTGGACCGTCCACGCAAAAAACCGGTCAAGAACCGGTCAAACCGTGGTTGGACCGCCCGAACCGGCCGGCCCAAAGTGTTTGCTGGTTGAATTTGAATAAAATTCTTGTAAATTCCGCCAGCGTTGGGATTCGAACCCGCGACCGAAAGAAAATACATCAGTGTCTTAGCCGCTGTACCAACAGTTGTTTCGTCTACTGGGGATGAACTAAATGTATTTGTACTGTAAGTAATGCATTCTTCTAAATAACTTCAATTTCTCTAAAAAAAACTATAACTAATTTATTATTTAATTTTAGAAATTTTATTTGTTTAATCAGTCGTCATTCGTAAAACCAATTTTATACTTTCTTTTACATTTTCTTTTTCAAATAAATAATATTGTTTTCCTTTTAAAATAAATAATATTATTTTCTAATTTTTTCTTTGCTAACAAATAAAAATTATGAAGCACAGGATACAGCTTGTATGTTGTTTCAAATTGTGTGACTTATATAGGTGACGGGAAAAATGAACTTAGATGATGTCGTATTAAAATTGTTTGTGTTCACCATTTCATAAAAATGTTCAATAATTATTTTTTAAACCATACACTTCTTGAAATTATTTATGTATGTAAAAAAATTATATATATTTTGTTGGCCTTAAACTATGTATGTATATATTCTAAAAATGTATATATTTTCAAGCTATTGTTGATTAATTTCTGCTTTTATATTATATTTTTATTACACTTATAAATAAAAATAATATTTATATACTATAAAAAAACTTGCAGTTGAACCGGTTCGACCATCGGTCCGACCAGTCCGGCCGTGAACCGGTGTCTCACCGGTTCGATGGCCAGTCCGGTTCTGAAAACTATGCGTAGGATATTCTTGATTGCCTTGGCCGATTCAAACAAATCATTAAGCTTTTACGTAGATCCATCAAGCCTACTGTTATTTGCAACTACCCCTGACTTCAATCTCAAGCGCCCGACGATGCTATAAACATGTGGCCCAAGGACCACTGTTAACAGGTACATTTTTTGCGGTCCACAGTTATCAGGTTCATCGTCGTCCGTTGTGTCACTCCACTTGATGCACCATGCGGGTCTGCGTTCGGAAATTCGTTCATATCGAGATCCTCCAGTAAGCTTCCACCGTCGTAACTACGACCCCCATAACTATTTTCGCTGGGTCCAGGCTGATCAGAATCAACTACAACTCCTTGACCCATGCCGTTGAGTCCAGTACTTCCATAACCACCGAAGTCATTGTTCAATGGTTCGCCCAACGCTGCGTCCTGAAATGTGTTGTTCCCCACCATGAACATGCTCGTTAGAACCGGCCTCCCAGGTTCGACTTTCATGTTCCTGAATATCATCAGTAGGTACCGCATGAAGCTCTGAATTTCCCTTGCAAGGAACCATCTTCTGCAAATAGTGTCCCACAGCTGTCTCTGAGCTGTCATTGTTGTACTTGGCAAACATGGGAACAATCTCCTTGGGATCATATGTCTCAAATAGTAACAAAGCATCATCTTCATCGGTAATATTTGAATGTGCATACTTATCCAACTCTGGTCGCATGTGACATAACTCTATGAACAGAGCCAGGTGGTTGTTCAATCCCATTCTCGAAGCAACCCGTTCCTTCAGACTCTGGATTGTGGGAATCTCCTCCTTCTTCAATAACATCGTCTTCGATTTGTAGTTCTCTCTAGGGGCGTATACAAATTTTCCACTAGCGGACTCCCAAACTCCATTCCACATTACTTGCACAGTGATTTTTCCCATTTCTACAAATAAAATTCAAATGAAATCAATGGTCAACTAAGAAGTCAAATGTCAACTCTAAACATATCTAACTATGTCAAATGAAGTCAACGGTCAACTCAAAACTTGACTCAGAAGTCAAACTTCAACTTCATAGTCTAGAAAAGTCAACGATCAACTCAAAAGTCAACTATAAAGTCCAAGGTCAACTCTAAAAGTCAAATACAAAGTCCACAGTCAACTCCAAGTTAACTATAAATTCTACGTTCAACCCTAAACGGTTCCCACAATGTTTTGTAACTATAAAGTTAACGGGTAACGCAAAAGTCAACGGTTAACTAAAAGATTGGATTCAAGAGTTAGTCCATTTTGAGCTTTGGTCATACTGATGGCGTCCAGAACCCCTCATGGGCGTCCTTAACCCATCATGGTCGCCCAAGTGTATGAACATAGCTCAAAGTTGGATATTGAGCATTTGGCACCCATGGGCGTATTGGTAAAGGCGTATATGCATGAGCGCCCATGGGTGCACATAGCTCAAATTTTGACATTCAGCAATGGGCACCAATGGCCGCATTATCTTGGGCGCCCATGGATGCCCAATGCTGAATATCCTGTATTGAACCTTGGCCATACAGTGGGGCGCATATATGGAATTGGGCGCCCACGTAAGCCCAATGAACAAAAACGGGAGATATCTTTTTGGGCATCCATGGGCGCCCATACGTAGACGTCCCTGGAAGTCCGAAGCTCCATTTCCCATTTTTTGTTCTTTGGGCGTAGTTAGGCGCCCTATGCCACTCCTATGCACCCCAGTGTTTTCCCAAAGCTCAAATGGAGACATTCAACATGGGGCATCTGTGGGTGCCCATATCCAGGCGCCCGTGGTTGCCCAATGCTGAATGTCCCAATTTTAACTTTGGGCATACACTTGGGCGCACATTAGGGTGTTTTAGACGCCATCTGTATGCCCAATCTCAAAATCGAACTTATATCGTCTTGGGACTTGTAATAGGGTCTTTCAAATACCTTTGCATCTCCTCACAAAGTGATCCTCATAGATTTTTGAAAGCATTTTCTCTGAAAATGTTGACATGAATATAAGATTTTTTTGAAAGTACGACTTCCGAAATGTAAATATACAACAAAAGGATATTCATGTTGGTAAACTTACTCTTGTTTTTTACGGATTCGACGTCTTCGAACGAACGAATCTTTGTTTTGTGTTGAGAAACTCAAGAATGGAGGTTTTGGGAGAGTATAGAGAGTGAAACAATAGCTTTGGATGTGAAAATGAATTAACTGGACTCTTTTTAAGGTTTGACATCTTAGGTTGTTCAGTGTATTTATCATTTGAACAAGGTTGTTGAGGGAATTTAATTTTTTAGGGTGAGGAAGATGTTGTTGCTGTTAAATGAAGAGAGAGAGAGAGAGAGAGAGAGAGAGAGAGAGAGCATAAACAAAAACCGTGTGCATGCGTAAAAAATTTGGAGAAAAAATTCAGCCCAAAAATGTGTTGGTAGGACCCCCTCTTGCCACAGGGAAAACCTTAAAAATTCAAAGTGAGACCCATTACTCATTGAAAAAACCTTATAAAAATCAAATAGAACCCACTAGCCATATCAAACCTATGATTATTAGATGGTGGGTACTTCCCAGTTCCCACCAACCTTTTGAAATCATGGGTTTAATGCACCACAAAAGTGCAAAATAGACTTTTTGCAAAATCCCCCAGAGTTATTCGCAAGCAAAATTGTTATTTTAAATTGGTGTGATAATTTATGGTTTGATGAAAATGACCTTTGTACCCCTTTTGTGTAGGCTGCCAAACATCCAGGCTTCGAGCTTCGGACTTCCGATTCATGGATCCTTCATAAACCATTCAGAAAAGATTGCCCTAAGAACAATCTCAAAGCACCCTATACAGCGCTGGAAGTCCACAAAATAATTTTCCAACTAGGTCAAAATAAAGCACAAGACACGAAAAACTAGTTGATGGATATTATCAAAATAACTAGGATATAGTAGGGGTTCGGACATAGGAGTAGTCCAAAAATCGTGCACTCGGATTATATGACGAAGGAAGCAAACAAAACAAGCATACATCGTCTCTAAAACCCCAAAGCCCATCTTTTTAGAGGATTTTTTTACCGGTCAGTCTCTACAACGCCATCTACAAGATCATCTCAAAGGTTGTGGCCAGCTATCTCACGCCATTAATCGAGACCCTCATGTCCGACAATCAGTATGCCTTCATATGTGTCACTCATAACCGACAACACCCTCATTGTCCATGAGACCGTTGAGTACATTTGGCATCACAAGAGCATCAAAGCAAACCTATTTGAAACTTCCTCCACAGGTTCCTTCAGGTGATGCACTTCGGGAACCTGTTCAAGAACAATATCATACAATGCATGATCACGGTACGCAGATTTGTCTTGGTCAATGGCCAACCTTCCCCCTCCATCACGCCAACTCGTTGTTGGGTACTACAGTACTGTCAGAAGAGGACACTCCGTTGAGCGATGGTATCTCCCTAGGTTTACCAATTCGGGATGGAGGGGGTGTTACACCAAATTTCGTCGAATAGCAAGGAGATTTCCTACAAGACCAAGTAACTAATTCATTTTAAATCACTGAATTAACTTCATAAATTCAACATATAATCTTCATAAATCACCGAAAGGATAGAAAGCCCTATAGATGACTCTAAGTCACTAAGTAGAGGTGTGATTTAAGATTTACTACATTATCCCTATGTTCTCTTTTTCTCTCTCCATAAATTACTTGCCTACTCAGACTAATGATTCTGGTAAAATGCACCGCCTCTATACCGCCATAACCGCTGTAGACCCATGAACATCATCGTCCGAGCTCCTATCGCAGTGGCAAACACCCTTTTCTTTCGCAGGGATTAAAGCAATGTTCCCTACTGTAAAAAGTAATAACGATATCGTATAATGAAGGCATGATTGATAATACTATACATCACACTTCCATACCCTTTTCCCTTCATCGAAAAAGTATCATATAAGATAAATAACCTACAAAATGAAAGCGTCCAAAATTTTGTGAAAAATCATATTAAACATTAGTTTGGGATTAAATGGATACTTTTTTTTCCTAAGTGTGGTGTCTGGACCAACTTGCATGTACCTCGACTAAATGAGCCATAAGGATTATTTCTCGTTGTGAGTATGAACCTGAGATCTAAGAAGAGCAAACCCTTAAATCTCAAATTCACCCAACCCCCTTTGGGCAAGGGAGTACTAATTGTTCTTTTGTAATAATCAATCATATTCATCTTTTCATTTTAGGTTTGTATTTATTCAAATAAGGTAGTTTTTCCAAAATGATTTCATTTTTTAATGTTTTGAAGTTACATCATATGGCCGGGGTTGAAGTCGGGACCCTGGACCTCATGTAGGGGGCTTCAAACGCTTTATCACTGAGCTAGCACCCATTTGTATTTTATTTATTATTAGTATTTTAAAGATGTAGTGTCTCTTTAAAAAAAGATGGAGTTAAATAATTGTTAATTTGTCCTATTTGTTTGTCATCCCTCGACACTTTCTTATCACAAATGCACAAATTTAATAGAGTCCTAGTGGTCTAATTTTATGTGGATCAAATCAAATTTAATTGAAAGCCTAACAAGCCAAAAAATGTCGGCCATGCCAAACTGGATCCAGCTCAACAATCTACTACTAGTTTTATTTAAATAATAAACAACATATATAAATCAGATCTGAATCTAGGGTTCATGTTTGATTGAATATAGAAGTGTAACTGTCCAAAGTCATGTAACTTTTCGAATGTCCTTAAAAGCATAGTAGGCAAAAGTCTGTGCTTTTTGTAAGAAATTACTGATAATTTATTAATTAATTCTAGTAGTATTATCACAAACAGACCCAATTGAGGTTCTGAGCTATTACTGCTTAAACAAGAAATTAATATCTAATGAAGGTAGTGGAGAGAACGAGAGAGAGGACATATATTAGTGGTTGACCTCATGTTTAGTTGCATAATCTCTTCGATTAGTTGCATGTGAGCATCGAATCGACACATGGTAATCCCTAGATCGAGTTGACGTAACACTGTGAGTAGTTCATCAGAATGAGTGAAGTCGAATATAAACGCGTACGTTCGGGTTGAGATGATTGGCACCACATTGAATTGGATTTGTACTTCTGGTACTCGCAGATAGAAAGTATTCAGTATCACGGGAATATTGGGAACGTAGTATCACGAGACACTCTAATTGGTTGATCATATTAATTCTATCATGTTTATATTATTAGTGTATGAAATGATCAACAAAATAGAACGTCCCATGATACCACGTCACTAATATCCCCGTGATACTGGATACATTCTCGTAGCATCTGGTATAACTCAATCGAAGAAGCAGAAACAAGACTAGTAGAAAGCTAATTAATGTGTATCCAGTCTCGTGCTTTGCCTACCCGGTAAGGGTACATCCTCCATTCTATCTCTCTTTCTAATTGACTTTTGAAGATCACTTTGACCCAGTGATTTTATTCACAAAACGATGTAAAAAGTTGGTAATCTTTTTGCAGTGTACTATGATAAAATTTACTGTGCAACACCATTATAAAATTATCGAGTTATTGCATTATTTTGTAAATCAAATCATTGGGTCACTAAGTGACCCGTGAATAAGTACACTGAAAAGGAAGAGGCAGAATAAAGAGTAGGTACCATTGAAACTCGAATGGCTTGGGTGCGACAACTACAAGCAATTGTTCCTCAACAATTCATGCACATGCATGCTTCAATATTGTACAACTTCAGTTCCCTCGTAACATGCCCAATGTTCATATCAATCTGTTCATTTTGACCGCCTATTAAGCTAACTACTCCCTTGGTTTCACCAGAATCTTCTTAGTTTGATTTTAGATTCCTTATAGTCTGTTCGGTATTCGTTTAAAAACAAGAAAAACAGTAGAAAAAAAACGTGCTAAAAAAACACGTATAAAACAGAATAAAAAAAGTTGTTTAATATCCGTTTAAAAACAGTGTTTAAAATTAAAAAAATTGACAAAATTACTAAATTTCAATATTAATTTGCTTGAATATCATTTTTACGTACAATACCGACATATATTTGATATATATTTTTTTGCATCTAATCATAGTTGAAATGTTTTTAAACATCAATAGTATGAAAAAACCACCAAAAAAACATCACTTTTGATTTTTTTAAATAGCTTTTTTCAGCATGTTTTTGTTTTTAAACATGCAAAAATATAGGCATTCCAAGTTGATTAAAAACAAGAATGTCAAACATGCACTTACTTTTACCGACAAATTTAACTACGATTATATCATATCATTAGTTAAATTAGTTAGTCAAAGTGAGTTAAGGAATAGTACATTGAGAAGATCCTGAGGTAGTATGTAATACAAAAATGTGTTGATCTTTTTTTATAATGTTGTAGATATTTTTTAGCAGTACAAAGTACGAAAATGTTCATAAATTTTCGTATCATATCGTTAGCTGAATTTGTCGATCAAAGTGACATTCTTAAAATCACCTGAAAACTTTCAGGCAAAATATAATTTTAAATACAACATAAACGATAATAAAACTACTCTTCTACTTACGAACTTTGCTCGGGGCTCAATGCCCATTGAGATGTCTTGTATCGACTCGATCATATACTGGTAAACCTAGAAAAGTAAAAGCAGGAAATCAACCATAGGGTTGACTGTTGAGCCCTTGAGGACTAATTGTAGTCACCAAATTGCTCTCAGCATGGTTCATATCTAGTGGTTGACCTTCTATTATAAATGGCAATGGGTTAGATCTACCCATATTATATTCATATCCGAATAACAATGGGGGATCCAGGTCCGATCCAAATCCGGCTAGATTGTAATCAGTTGCGGTTTAAACTTGGATCGGATCTGAACTATTAGATTCATATTCAATTCAACGACCAGCCAGGCACAAATCAAATTGGATTCGGGTTGGATTTCTCAAGAACCCTACAATCAATAATGATAAAACATTGGAATGTTACCTAACTTATACTAGTGTACTATCAAAGTACATCCTAATACTGTTTTCTCTATAGTTACACATCCAAATTTGGTTATAGGACACCCATCATAGTGTATCCAGTACATCCTAGTATCATACTACAGTTAAAATTAATACAACTAAGAATGAAGAGTAGGGAGAAGGTTTGGAGATAGCCTAATGTGTGTCATTGTCACATAAAATACCAGTCTCTTTCTAAACTGTACCCACATAAGCAATTTGGATAGAAAGACAGAATACCTAATTTGTGTGGAAAAAATTAGATGGTACTACTATGAGCAGTGAAATGGAGAAAAGCCAAGGCTGCCATTTTTCTCCAACTTGTCATCCAATTTAAACTGTACCCACATAAGCAATTTGGAAAGGCCATCCATCCAATTGGCTCAAAAGAAAGATAGAACTGTGATTGATTCTGAACCCACCATTGGTGCATCCATGACTCATCGACAGATCGATCTTATATCAGAGAGATAGATGGAGATCTGAAAAAAAAACACACACACACACGAAACAAAACCATGGGTCCGCCTTCACCTACAAATGGTGAGACCCGAACATGGCTACAGAGAGAGGGTTTGATGACATCTTCAAGGCGCGGGCGGTGGATAATATGATCAACTTCCACCCGTGACCAATATATTTGTCTGTCGCTTTCCTCTGCATCATTGTAAATGTCACACACCATCTAGTAGTGGGCATAGATGATAGATCTACCCCTAACTAAAGATTGAACAATAACCCTGAAGGTCCTCCACTCCACCCTGCTCTGGGAATAGTTGAGGAGGTAAATCGTAGAATGTACTTCAGTTAACCAGAATGCTCGAGCTGCCAACTGAACTAGATAGTCCACGCATGTTCAGAGAAGACTATGCCCAATATTGTTTAGTTTGGCCATTACTTAAAAATAGTTTAGGTCTCTGATACTGTTATGGCCGGTACACAGATCTCTCCGTGGACCGGGACCCCACGACAAGAGGAAAAGGCACCGAAACATTTAAGGATGCATAGTTTTCATTTTCTAACCACTCCTCAGGCTTGAACATCATCAGTACATGAATTCCCAGTACTGCCCTTTATCCACTAGGCTACATGACAAGTTCATTGAAGAAAAGCAAAAGGCATTCCAATCCACGTTACCAAATGGTCCAACACATTCCACATTTATTATGAATCTCGAAACAATAGAGGAAAATAAAAACTTCCAGAGTCTAAAACATTTGGGGGGAAAAGAGAGGGAAAAACAAACATGCGATTTCTAGATAGAGATTGATTTGTTGAACTATCATCTCTCTGTTCCTAGTTCTCAGAAGCTACAGCTTAAAACTAATAATGACCAGAACAAAATCAAAATATACTGGTAACAAAGAGAGCTATAAGAAGGCCTTCAAATAGGTTCTGACCTGTGCGGCATCGTTGCATCTCAAATCTTCAAGGCCTTCAACCAACTTCGATCCATGATTGATTAACAAAAGTCCACAATGAAGTCTTCAACAGCAGCTCAACTGGCAACCTCCCTTAGCTACCTCTAGAAGCTACCAGTTCTGGATGATTATGAAAGCAGAAAAAAAAAAAAAAGCAATGAAATTGTGAATTGTAGCGAGTCTTCAAACATCAGCTCGATCAGCACTGCAGAAACATCACAATGACCCGAACATATCGTTCTTCACCCAGCTCATAATAAGAACAGCCATTTGGAAAGTTGGAGGCAATGAACATAAGGGCGTTCTCATTTATGTTTGATCCAAGTACACGGATCTGAACCAGCTGTGAAACCAATACAATACCAAAGAACTTTTACCGGGCGGCGAGTTTTACAAGATTGCCACAAAGTTTGGTGCATCTGCCCTTGGACCTTCAAGGGACCTATACATATATAAGATATCTGCGGAATCGTCATTTTCGTCCTCCATACCATATCCGTTGATCACTTCCACCACCAGGCGTGGCAATCTTTCAGCAATCTCCTTGCATCCTTGACGGGTCAAGCTACATGAAGACATCCAAAGAAATCTCATGTTGTAATAATGGTGCAAGCCAGAGGATAAAGCCGAATTTCCAAAGGGGCTATCTCTGATCTCTAGCTTCTGCAACCTAGGGCAACCTTCCAGCACATATTTCAGCCCCATATCACTATCCCCGGCAAAAGCAACAGACAGGGTCCTAACCAGTTTACCATATTGCCCGATGTAACTGAAGGCTTTATCAGTTAGTAATCCTGAAACAGCAAGTCGGGTGAGCTTTTTACAGTTCTTGACAATGGCTCCAAAACCTTCATCCATTGGTTCACCGGTGATGTGATCAGGCAGATGGCGACCCATGATACAAAGCCTGAAGACCACAAGATCCACACAGTTCTTTGACATGGCTACTACAGCAGCATTTGTCATACGTTGACAAAAGTAGAGAATGGACCGGAGCTTCCTACACCCTTCAGAGATTGCTACAAGACCTACTTCTGAAACTGGACATTCACTATCCTCCCTAGCATCAAAAGGAAAAACACGAAGTTCGCGGAGATCCTTACAGGTTTCAGCCACTGCCTGAAGCCCTTCGTCACGTACAGAATCAAGCACCTGCACAAATGGGAAGTTATGATAAGCTTCATTTGGGTTTTCAGCAAGGATTGGTGCAAGTCCATAGCATCAACTTGCCATGTGTTCTTTGCTAATTCATAGTAAAGGTTACATTTTACATTTGAAATAATCCGGATTTTAGTTAGCATTACGATGAAGCTCACAAAAAGGTGTGCACAAACTCGCAGTTAATAATAACGGATTCAAGAAACTATGAAAGGGTAAATAACATACCCAACAAATCTGTAGTTTATGGCAGCGGCATATCACTGATCTAAGTTGTTCAGCATTGATGCTGGCATAACTGAAGTTCAGCGACGTAAGGTTAGCACAGACAGGGAAGATCGCCGGCACGTAATCAGCTATAATCTCTCTAAAGCCCGAGAGACAAACCAGCGACTTGCAAGCAGCAAAAGCATTAGCATAATTCGGCTCCTCCTGATCACCTTGCGCAACAATCTCCGAAGGGCTAAATGAGCCAGTGCCAAGATTCTCAAGCTGTGGAGCTAGAACCATCAAGCGGTGAAGCTGGCCAATGTTGACATAGCGGTTGAGCCTCAGTTTCTTGAGCGAAGGAGATCTAGCCACCAACCTTTCCAATGCCGCAAAATTGATCGGACATTCCACACAATCAAAAGTCAGAGACTCAAGGCAAGTTCCACTCTCAGGGAAGCAAGAAATCCAATCTATCTCATCATCCATAACCTCATCCTCAATCAGATCAAGCACCCGAAGTTGCCTAACATGAAATCAGTTCCCAATAAATCAGATTCTATCTATTCACAGTGCACATTCATCATTTTCAGCTATATTGACAAACATGGTAATCACAAAAGTAATCTACTACTAATATAGTAAGTCCTAGATTAAATCCCCAATTTAGAAGACAGATCAATCCAAGATTTGTAAACAAGCCAAAACCCATTTAAGAGACTACAAAATAAGCATTAACCAAACGATCTAAGAAATGGGTATTTTGAATCTCCAAACTAAGCAAGCAAAACCCATGTAAGAGACTACAAAATAAGCTAAACCCATGTAAGAGACTACAAAATAAGCATTAACAAATCGATCTAAGAAATGGGTATCTCTCCAAACTGACCTGCAATTGCTGACCACCATGGCGAGACCACTGGTTCCGAACCCTTCACAGCACATGATAACGAGCTCTTTGAAGGAGGGGAAGGAACGGGAGAGAAGCTCGAGATCGTCGTCCTTGATGGACATCCTCTTGAGGCAAATCTTCTCCAACCCAGAATAAGATTGGCCAAAAGCAGTAACCCAGGGAGTGAAGTGTGCACCCCAATTGGGTGGCAAGAGGTTGAAGTCAGCAAATCTGGGCTTCCCCTTCACCGTCACGGCCTTGACCCGCGTGAACCGCTCCGTGACGCGGCGTGGGGAGACGGCGTAGCAGTTGCCGATGAAGAGCTCCGATCGGGTCAAGGCCTCGACGCGGTACCACGACTTGCAGACCAGAGAGACGGCGTTGCGGTCGCGTCGGGAGGTGAGGAAGACGAGGACGTTCTCGAGGACGTTGTCCAGGACCTGATCTGGGTACGGCGAGACGTACTCGCCGCAGCAGATTTCGTAGCCGCGGGACTTGTTGGAGGAAGAGGAGGAGGTGGAGGAGGGTCCGCCGGCGGGGAGATCCGCCGGCGACGGCGAGTCCCTGGTGGGCTCGTCCTCGGACATTTCGGCCAGATCCAGGTTGTGGGTGGTCTCCGATCTAGTAATAGAGATCGAATCTGGAAATGGGTCGTAGCATAAAAAAGGGGAGAGAGATGGAATCGAGGAATATAATAGTTGAGGTGAAGATGGAGAGAGAGAGATGGGAATTGAATTGAATTGCAGACAAAGGAGCAGAGAGTCCACGCAGGGCTCACAATCAGCTGTCTGTTTGAATCTGAGGAGGGTGTGATGGTGGTGGTGGTGGTGTGTGTTTTGTTATTATCTTCTTCTGCTGCTTCTCTTCGTCTAGCTCAATTATCTACTCCATCTATCTGTGCATCGAGATTCTCTCTGTGTGTCTCTCTCATCTCTCATCTCTCATCTCTTGGAAATCTAATGGCTATCCTCCTCCTCTCCACACTTGACTTCCATTATTGCAAAGCTCTTTTGTCTTTTTGTTTCCAGTCTTTATATTTTTACATTTAACCCCCATCTCTCACTTTCTCAGGTTTTATTAATATTGCTAATTTGCTAATGGTTTCTTACTAAATAAATCAACACTACTTAGCTTTCCTTTTTGTTGTCTCATTTATTTGCAGGTAGTAACTTGTTCTCTCTTTGTTCCAAAACTTCTATTTTTCAAAAATTTAATTTTTTTCCTAATTTATCCTCAATAATAAGAGTGACCTGATTCAAATAGTGTCATGACATTAAGTTAGTTCGAATGCAATGATTACATGTTCACATATATAATTGGACTTTTTTTAGAGAATAATTAATTGGACTTTCTAAAATGGACTAAAAGTATTATGGGATAACCAAATAATAATGGTTATGGGTTACTCTTGTTATCTTGCAAGTTACTTAGGGCATCTCCAACCCCATGGGGGGAGGGGGAGGGGGAAGGGAAAAATCGTATAAAAATACGGTTCATGTCCAACCCCATGGGGGGAGGGGGAGGGGGAGGGGGTGCTATGGGGATAAATTTTGCCTTGGGTGAGGGATGATTAGGGGGGATTTTCCCATGGACATCCCCTCCCCCTCCCCATACATGGATTGATTAATTAATTGAATATTTGATAATTTTAATTACACATACTACTATTTTGTGATTATATTATGTATTTTATTATTATGATTATTTAAAAAAAAATAATAATGTATTCACGATTGTTGAAAAGTATATTTACGAAAAGTCAACGTTATCTTATTTTTTTTAATTAATTCTTTCAACTAACAAAAGAACTTGTAATCGTTGTTAGGTTGGTTTATTTCAATTGTGTGTTTTATCGCTCTACTCGCTACATTTTTGTATTAGTGTTTAATTTTATTTCTTGTAATAACGACTTTTTCGTACTTGTAATCGTTATATTTTCAAATAAAAGTTTTGTTTGTTAATATTATTTTAATTATTATTAGTATTATTATCATTGTTATTATTATTAACATCTTTTTTCGTGTGTGTATATATATATACACATTGGTAAACAACTTTTCATTTACATTTTTTGGTATTAATAATTCATTTTTAAATTATCAAATATATATTACAAATTAATTTTTTGGATGGGGGGAAAGAAATGGGTTGGAGACGATTAGTAGTTTGGTGGAAGGGGAGGGGGAGGGGGAGGGGGAAAATGGTGGGCCCGTGAGGGGAGGGGGAGGGGGAGGGGGAGGTGAGGGGAGGGGGAAAAAGCATTGGGTTGGAGATGCTCTTATATGTGTAAATAGGGTAAAAGACAATTTCAACTCTTCTATTATGGCAAAAATACGGATACCCCCTGCACTATGGGGAACTACAAATACCCCAAGTCATAGTAAAAAATTAATGGAACATTAACGGAGAGGCAAAAAGAAAAATTTACCCTAACATTGAAACAAAATTACAACACTATAAATGCAATTTCTTTTCATTCCCCCTCATTTCCTAACCCTAGTCCCCTCTCTCTCTCTCTCTCTCTTGCGAGAGAGATGACTCATGTCCCACTCTCTAAAAATCAAGACCACCACCATCTGAAGCCTTCGCGGTGGTGAGAGCTTTCAGTTCGAATACCCACAATCGACGAAATTGAAGCCGATATCCTTGAAAATGAGCTCGTCGACGGCGCGTTAGATGGAGGGGAGGTTGAAAAGGGGTTCGACGAGGAGGAGGGAGGTTGATTAAGAGGACATTGGTAAAGAAGCGGGATTAGATCTCGTTCTCGAGGTCACCGTTGATGAGGTAGTCGCGGTCGAACGGGAGGCGGATTGTGGGGAAGGTGAGATCGTCGTTGGGGGAGTGGAGTTGGCGGAGGTGAGATCTTTTGTGGGGAGTGGAGGGTTAATTAGGTACACATATTTCTTCTCTGTTTCATCTTTCTTGCCCAATATCTGCAACCCATGAATGATTTCAACCAAATTCAAGAATGTTTTCAGATTTGGGATGTTGAATTTTGGGATGTTGAATTTGAAGGCAGTTGGTTCTCTGTTCGGTTTTCACTGAATTTGGGAACTGTTTCAAATGATTGCTTTGAATTCCCGTGCAATCCCCTAGGTAGTATGGGATTTTTTGTAATTCCACCCTTCCAAGGGTAGAATGGTCACAACATAGACAAATTGCACCCCCACTAACTGATTGTAACAGAAAGTGGTGTATGCCCACCCTCTATCCACCGACAGGGGTATCTGTCTTTGACAGGGGGTATTTGTATTTCCCCATAGTGCAGCGGGTATCTGTATCTAATCCATAATAGAAGGGTGGAAATTGTCATTTATCCATGTAAATATCCTACACCAATAGTGAATGTGGTACTCTCACTTTCTTCCGGAAAATGGTTGTATCTTGTTTTTTTTAGACTTACCTCTTTTTCGTCTACTGAGTTTGAACTCAGGGCCTCATTCAGGGGCTTTTTAACGCTCTACCACTTGAGCTAGCACCCATTTGCTTCTTGCTTGTATCTTGTTTCTTGTTTCTACGGGGACTTACCTGTTTGTATCTTGTTTTTTGTGTAATACTCCGTCATTCTCAATATTTTGGTTTTTTATTATATTTTTTCCCAATATTTTGTCCACTTTTCAATATTTTTGACTTACAATATATATATATATATATATATATATATTTCTAATTTACTCTCAACAAATATGAATGACATCATCAAAAAGTTAAAAGTATTCAAGTAGATGGCATGGTAAAAGTAAGTGGAGATGTAATGGTTGTATATCCCCTTCAAAAAAACTAATTATCATGTACTCTGGAGTAAATGAGGTGTCCGTACTCCAGTCCATATGTGTCATGTAATAATTACTCCAGTCTATATGTGCTATATGGATTGGAGTACGGAAACATCATTTACTCTGGAGTATGTAATAACTACTCCTTCAAAAATTAGAATCTCTCCTATAAAATTTTAGAATCTCCAAAGATGACCAATATTGGGCATGATGGAGTAATAAAACAGTTTTTTAAGAAGCTTTGTTAACTGTGGTGTCCATGCCAACTTGTGCACACCTTGAATGGTACACAAAGACGTGGGGTATACCTACATACCTTGTTTGGGTAACGGATATGATGTGTCGGGATATGATATATGAGAATATGAAATTTCGCTTTACTGTGTATGGGTGACGCCTTATATGAGTCAGGATATGATGAAGGATGCGTGTGAAAATGGTCTATTGTCCTGCGGTATCCAAAAGTTGGATCCGTAGCGGTTTGTTTGCTAAGTTGCATGTTAAACAGACTTTTTATAAAAGATTAACAAATTACATGACTAAATTATTATTTACACAATAATTCACATGTTTAAACATATTTAATTTACTGTGAGCAAGGAAGTATGATGTATATTAATCAACAGAGTTCAAAGGGGTACAATTAACAAGTAATTAACAACTCTGAAGAAATAAAGAGAGGGAAACATATAGATCTATAGGTAAAAGGGATGAAAAATAAGCCACTTATGCAATAGAAGAGATAGATAGCTTTGCGGGGTATTCTAACAATTCGTACACACGTGAAGTTATCATAGTGTACTATTTGCAAGAATGGACCATTTTATTTATACTATTTCAATTAGGTCAACAAAAAGGATTACGTGGCTGTCTGGTAGTCGTACAAACTATTTTGGTGTTGTGATCTCGGGAGATTGTGACCGTTGATATCGACAAGTATAAATAGATAATTGCACAAAGCCTCTTCCAAAGCATTTGCGGGTCGCAGGTGGGACAGTAACCACCTGCGACGAGCCTTATTCTAGCCTCCAACCCGCTTTATCCCCTGGTTCATGTGCAAGAATTGATATGCGGGGGGCCCTGTCTCATGGTACCCATATGCCGATATGGCATGATCTGGTGTAAGTGGAGCACCGCAAGGCTACCAATTGATGGCAGCTGGTAGGTCCACGTGGTTGTGAATCAAGGCTATGATTTGGATTATCTACATATACCACCCTTGCGCGTGAATCCGACTTTGTCGTTTAGGGTGCAACTCTGATTGAGAGATCGATGATTACAGAGTCGGGATTCGATCGCACTTGTATTTTTCTAGGCAGCTTTTTAGTCTTTGCAAAGATTGGCACAGTTTTGCAGCCGCTAGTTTTGATGAGTCATCATTCCACAAGCGAGCTACTGTAGCCCAGTCTTTATGCCAGGAGGCGTTTTGATTGATTTGATTCTTGATTGAACCAACGACTGACATGGGTCCTTGATTGATTTGATTGCTTTGGAAGTTGAAACCGTTTCTTTTAGCGGTTCAATTGAGGAAGGGGCTTTTTAAAGAAACGATTGACATTCTCAACGGTTAGGTTTATTTGAGTATAAAAACAGAGAGCCTAGCCAGTTTCAGCTTTTATTATTTTTCTCCCTAAGTTTCCACAGAGAGAAATAGTTTCTAAGCAAAAGACTTTTTCCTAAACCTTCGAATTTCGAGTTGAGTTTGAAAGATAACAATGGAGAAAAGGAAGGATGGAGAGTGAGAGGTCGAATTGACTCTCCCCGGATATTTGTAGAAGATATCACACCAGTTTGATGGGTGTGATTACTATCATTCATTGATGAGGTTACCTAAAGACAGAACAGCAGTGAAGGGCAAAAAACGTCTTTCGGAAGAGACTTCTGAAAATAATTTTTGGGATATAGTGGATCCCAATGATATTCATTGTTTAGTGATGGAGGCTGGTTATTACCCCTATTCTTCTATTGATCACTGCCCTTATTACCAGGGGTGACTTTTATACACGATTGGGAGGGGGGTTATGTGTTGGAGAAGTTTGAAAAAGAACTGCATTTAGCTGGGATCTTCTTTGTCGTTCGCACCACGAAGGGGTACAAAGTTGCTTTCGACCAATATATGATAAGTGTTTTACATTCCATCTAGTGTAGGAGGAGAAATACATCTCATTTTTCTAAGGACGAGGCCACTCCTACGCTCGAGGACGTATATGCCATGTTGAACATGCTCTCTCAAGGCTCAATTGGCTCATTGGAAGGCCTTAAGTCCTTGGAAGTGGTTTCTCTGTACAATCCTATGGTTAGAGGCATATTGCAGATGCGTCGGTCTGTTACTAGGTGGAGCGACATAGAGCGGGGGGGGGGGGGGGGGGGGGGTGGGGAAAGAGTTCGGGCAAAGAGAGGGATGGGGAGACGGGAGCTCCGGTCAAGAAGGATGACGTTGACTGCTGCTTTGTGCTACTCAGCTTTGGGTCCATCTACGTCGTGGATCGACGGGGCGGCGATAGGAAGAGAGCGAGAGACGGAGGCAAAGAATCGGCGCTAGTATTCATTGGCGCTGCTGATTTTGTTTCTTTTTTCACAAGACCAAGAAAGAGACAGAGACAGAGAGTTTGAGAGGTGGAGGTGGGTGAGATAGAGATCGGACATGTCGTGGTGGCGGTGTTGCGATTCGTGTTGAGGTTGTTGTTTCTGTTGTATGTAGTGGAGAAAGGAAGGATGAGAGAAGCAGAAGAACTGTAAAGAAAAAAAAATGAAGAAATAGCTGGAGAAATAATAATAATAATAATAATAATAATAATAATAATAATAATAATAATAATAATAATAATAATAATAATAATAATAATAATAATAATAATAATAATAATAATAATAATAATAATAATAATAATAATAATAGGAGCGAGGTAAGGTTTTGTTAGGGGGTGTCAACATTTTTCAAAATTGTGTAGGATGTGGCGGGTGCACGGAGTGGGAATGAAATACCATATTTTATTGGGCTAAAACTTTCATTTCTTGAAGCTAAGGAAGAGTAGTTGTCTTTTACACAAACTAACATATATATATATATTGTATTTATATTGTATTACCAGTTCTAATATGTGTATTTTTATACCATACTCATGCCGTACAATACGTCATGTATATACCTATGAAAATATTAGTTAAAATATATACATATATATAATAAAATAAAGGGAAACAAACACAACACAACTCCCCTGCCAAATTTTCTCCCATCCTCCAACACCCTGCACATCCTCTTCTCCTCTTCTCACGCCATATTCTCCTTCTTTTCCTACTTAACCTCTTCTTCTCCTTCTTGTTCTCCAACACCCGACACCACCATAACCCATCTTACTCTATCTCTTTCTCTCTGCTGGACCCATCACCAGAACCTGCATCTGGCCGAAGGCAGCCCCGCCACCACCATCACCCCCGGCAACATCACCACTGAAGCCACCATCACCTCCGGCAACATCACCACCGAAGCCACCACCACCTTCAAATCTCTCTACCTCTCTAGCTCCTAGATACCTCTCTCCCTGCATTTCTCTCTTTCGAGGGGCCAAGCTCCCAACGTCGCCGACCACCATTAACGCCGGCGAAAATTTTTGGAGTGTGGAAACAAGGCAACCCAGCCCCCTTTTCTCTATATCACTACGCTTCTGAGAATCTTAGGGGCACGATTAGATGTCTCATTCATCCCCGGAGTGCTGGAGTACCACCTAAGCCCACGCCGCCACCATTAACGCTTGCCATGAAAGCTTTAAACCAAGCAAATCCGGAGGCACCCATCCCCCAAAGTTGCTCCCATTCACTTCCTAGAAGTGTGAGGAGACCAGTGAACGCCTCCAACCAAGCCTAGGCCGCCGGAAGCACTAGCGGCGAGAACCATCTCCAGCGACCCTGACGGCGAGTTCGAATGACCCGATTTCTCGACTGCTTTACGCGAATTATAGCGTGGACACACGATTCGTAGGCGAAAAGTTTTTTGAGTACGAGTACTAGGACCTCGGTTGTCGCACGTTCACTACGCTAATTGTTATCGGTAAGTTCATACGTACAACACCTTAACTATCAAATGTGAATTTGGCATGAGTTGCCTCAAACTATAATTTTGCTATATCTCGTGATGCTTTTCATGGATGGGTCAAATGTTTGTGAATCATGATTTTGAGAATTCCTCTTTGAAAGGGGAGTATGCTGATAGATATGCAGCACATATACTCTAGAAGGGGGGGGGGGTTGAATAGTGTATGTTAACATTTTGCAAAACTTGTAGAGGATAAGAGTTTCTATGAAGAGCAGTGAAGTTCAAGGCCTTGAAAACAGTTTCAAGCCTTTTGAATGAAATACAGTTTGAAAGAAAGCAGACAAGTCTTTTCAAGGCCTTGAAAAGAGTTTCAAACCCTTGAAAATAGATTAGTTTGAATGCTGTAAAAACTAAGTATGTGAATGAACTATAAATGCAGGAGACACATAATTTATAGAGTTCAGTCCACTTGGACCTACGTCTTTACCTCATGGATCTTCTCCCTGCAGGATTTTCAACACAATTCTTATTAATCAAAAGCTAAGTCCTATATCTCAAGCACAGAGATATGCCTTACTTTGTCACAGCTTGTGGTTCTCTCTAACCTATATAGTACCTGCTCTAGCTAACTAATTAACTAAGAATTCTCTATTGTTCACTTTGAACAATCCTTGAGAATGAGAGAAATAAGTAGTATAAGAGTGATATACAAATGAAATGCAATTCAGAAGAACATTGAAATGTAGAACTGCAGTGAAGAATCCAGTGACCTTCTATGAGATGGATTGTGAGAATAATGTGCTTATTTGATGTTTGTCAATCCTGGAATGTGTCTCTCTTTTTTGCCCGTTGAGTGTTGTGTCTTTTGTTGCTTCAAAATGAGCTCCATTTGTACAGCTTAAAGCTCTGCGAATTTTCCCAGATTTTCAGCAACAACTTCATGTTTTGTAGGCAACAACTTTGACTCTCTTAACAGCCTTCTCCAACGGATAGTTGATCGTGATATTCAGAGATATTGTTGTGATATTGCAAATTGAGAAGCTTTCATGAGTGTCTGATTGATCACAGAATCATCTTCTCTTAATTTTTCCTTTCCTGCAAAAGCCAGATTAGGAAACCAATCCTGCAAACTTAGGAAATAAAATTTACCTGCAAAACTAAGTCAAATAGATGGATTAACTGGTGAAAAATATATCAAAATAGTTTGTCTTTCATCATAAAATAATAACAAATAGAGCATAGGGGTGAGAGAGATAGAATCAGATTAGAAGAGTTCACAAAAACTCCCCCTAAGTATGCGCATATATGTCAGACAGTTTCAAGGCTTTGAATCCAGTTTCAAGGCCTTAAAATAGCTCCTGTGAAACCTGATTCAAGGCTTTGAAAACTGGTTCAAGGCCTTGAAATAGCAGAGCTATTTCAAGCCTTGTGAAACCTGTGAACTTACAATCTCCCCCTTGATGAAAGACAAAACTTCAATCTGTTTGAATCTTAATTTCTACAAAAAATACTGATTAGCACACAGTTCAAATAGTAGTAACACATTAATTCCAAAAATATCCAACTTATTGAGTGATAACAGAAAAACATATAAGTCCAAATAAATGTTACTGACCAAAAAGATAGGTCACCAAATCATAAACAAAAATACTTAAGATTACTCCCCCTTTTTGACTTTCGTAAGAAAGAATGAGAAAATGTTGGACCAGAGTATTTGGAAAATTTTGAAAATAAACTTAAAAAGAGATGTGTGAAAGAAAGAATAGGCAGGAATTTATGGGGTTGGGTCATCTTCTCCATCCTGATCTTCTTACTCTTCCTCACTGTCTTCATCATTGTCATGTTCTTCTTGTTGAACCACATCAATTTCCTCAATGATAGAACTGATCTTCTCTATAACACTGTTGAACAAGAAGGTGAGACCTTCTAAAGCTTTTCTTCCATGCTTTAGTTTCATCTTCACATATACCTTCTTCTGCTGTGCAGAGGAAATCTTGTGATCCTTCCTTCCTGTTGTTTATACAGTTACAGACTTTGAAGGATATTCTCATGGCTTTCGTTCTAGACCGCAGAATACACTCCATAGGATCCTGAAGCAGTATCTGAATATGAGTCTGGAATGAGGATTTCTTTTCCTTTTCCCTTGATCCATGTGTCTACCTTTTTCCTAACTTTCTTAGGACTTCCAATATGGATTCCCTTTTGCTTCTCTTGTGTAGACACTGTAGTCTGTTTCTTCTTGCCAGTTACTGGAACCTGGTCCTTTTTCACCATCTTCTTAGGAGGAGAGGACTCCAGTTCTTCAACAGCAAAGCTTTCTGATTCTGAGTCTTCACTGATTGTCTGAACCACATCCTCAGCTGTCTTTATCTTCTTCTCAGAACTAGGTTTTGAAACTCCGGTCATCTTGCTTCTATCAGAGGCTCTTCTAGTGCTCATTTGGGTTTGGGAGAAGAATAGAGAGAGGTAGATTTTATACGGAGTAAAGGAGAAGAGAAGAAGATAAATACTGAAAGAGTTTGTGTTTGAAAAGAAAACTGCAATATTTTTCTAATGGGTCAATTACTTATTACCCACCTCCAGTATGGCATAATGATCCATGTGCCACTCCCAGTTTGGAAACTAACTAATTAACACCTTAGGTTTAATATTGTTAACAAATCCAAACCGGGGTGAATTTTCCGTTAGAAAGTTAACGCTGTTAGGGGCATAATCGTCAATGAGAAAACAATGGTAAACTAATTTGTTTTGAGATAGTAAACTAAATAAAACAAATGAAAGAAGAAAAAAAAATAAAATAAAACAATGCAGCCCTCCATCTCTCTCCCTCTATCTGTCCCTTTCTCGATCTGCTTCTCCTCTCTCTCTCTCTTCCTCTCTCTCCCGTTTTGGATATGAACCTCCCGTTCTTCCCCTTTCTCGATCTGCATCTCTCACCCTCCCTCCCTCCCTTTCCTCGATCTGTGGTCACCGGATTATATGGAGCGAAGCTGCGCTTGATCGGCTGTGGGTATTTGACGTCGTTAATGGCGTTTCCCAGCGAGGAGGCGGCGCTGATGGGTTTGAGTTTCCCAGCGAGGAGGCGGCGGAGATGTGTTTGGGTTTGATTCAGTTTCGAGTTTAAGTGGTCTTCAATTTCAATTTCGGGTTCAATCGACATTGGGGGTTTTGGTTGATTTCAGTTTGGAGGCAGCTTGGACGGTTGGTGATGATGAAAATGGCACATATGTGTTGTGGTGGTGCCACGGCGGTGTGGCGGCGGCTCTGGTTCATAGCAGGACGACAGATGCGCAGACAATGACTAAGAAATCCCCATGTGGCTGAACTCGCAGCAGCGGTGGAGGGATTGCGACTGGCACAAGAATTGAAGATTTTCGATGTAATCATCAAAATGGACTATCTGGTGGCTGTGAAATTGTTGAGTAATGAAAAACTTTGCAGTTTGAAAGTGGTTGTGGCTATATCTGAAATGAAGGAACTACTGGAAGAATACCGAAGACTTAGAGCTATATTCCGCAACATCTCTGGTTTTATCAATTCGTGGTGGTTGTTGCTCGATCTGAGATTGATTTCAATGCCTTTAATGGTGTTTTCCGGCGAGGAGGGAGGTATTTTTTGTTGAAAATTAGGAGAAAGGAGAGGAAGAAATCTGTCAAAATTCGAAAATTTTGTTCCGATTCTGGGTTTAATTCGGCACTGGTGATGGTTGTTCTCCGTGTTCTTATTTTTGTGATCGGACTATTTTGCCCATGAAAAATCGTTAACTAACGGAAAATTTTGGATGGAAAAGATCCCAGTTGTTGATTGAGAGCAATAAACAACTGGAGGTGGTAACAAGCAAGTTTTGAAAATGGGAGTGCCACATGGATCATTACCCCAAATTGGAGGTGGGTAATAAGTAATTGACCCTTTTCTAATCTCAAAAGATCTGTAATGATCAGAGAAAATTCAAATCTTTGAAGCCGTTGGAAATAAATAATTTAATACTATATTTGGCTGAAAAATAATTTTGAAAAAGGTGGGAGCAATATTGAGAGAATATCAACAAATATAGCACCCAATACTGAATGATCCAAGAATTATTCACTAATCAGTTATCAGACTTATTTTCAAGACCAAGGTCTTGAAACGCGGCTATACTGAAACAAGTAAAATTGAAGTTTTGAAAGGATTTTCAAGGCTTTGAAAATCAGTTCAAATCTTTGAAACACATAATAACTTACCTTTATTACCTGATGCTCCCCCTAAACCAATGCATCTTTATTTAGCATGCCTAATTCCATTCTTAGAGCTGAAAATCTTTCATCTGGCAATGGTTTAGTGAAGATATCTGCAAGTTGCATGTTAGTAGAAACAAATTCAAGAACAATGTCATCTTTCTCAGCATGATCTCTGATGAAGTGGTGTCTAACATCAATATGCTTGGTTCTTGAATGTTGAAATGGATTCTTTGTAATTGATACTGCACTAGTGTTGTCACATTTGATGGGTATACTTCTGAAATCAAATCCAATATCTCTCAACTGTTGAGCAATCCACAACACATGTGAACAACATGCTGCAGCAAATATATATTCAGCTTCAACTGTTGATAAAGCAACTGAGTTTTGTTTCTTCGAGTGCCAACTGATCAAGGAGGATCCAATGAATTGGCAAGTTCCTGAAGTGCTTTTCCTATCAACTTTGTAACCTGCAAAGTCAGCATATGAAAATCCATGCAAAGAGAAGTTAGAATGTCTTGGATACCAAAGCACTAAGTCTTTTGTACCATTGAGATATCTGAATTATTCTCTGCACAACACTTAAGTGTGATTCCTTTGGATTATCTTGAAATCTTGCACACATACAAACACTGAACATGATATCTGGTCTACTAGCAGTAAGGTATAGCAATGATCCAATCATTCCTCTATACTCTTTTTCATTGACACTCTTACGAGATTCATCCTTGTAAAAGGACAGTGTAGAGCTCATAGGAGTCTTGGTTTCTTTGGATTGAGACATACTGTACTTGTTCAACAAGTCCCTAGTGTACCTGCTTTGATGCAGAAAGATTCCCTTCTTAAAATGATGTATTTGAAGTCCAAGGAAGAAGTTCAACTCTCCCATCATGCTCATTTCAAATTCCTTGCTCATAAGACTTGAGAATTCTTTGCATAGAAGATCATTAGTAGCTCCAAATAGAATATCATCAACATAAATCTGAACTACAAGTAAATCTTTCTCATGAGTATTTATGAAAATTGTCTCTTCTACCAATCCTCTTTTGTAATCATTTTCAAGCAGAAACTTTGACAATCTTTCATACCAAGCTCTTGGAGCTTGTTTCAACCCATATAGAGCTTTGTCAAGTTTTTAAACATGGTATGGAAACTTGTCACTTTCAAAACCAGGAGGTTGTGCAACATAAACTTCTTCTTGCAAGTAACCATTCAAGAAAGCACATTTCACATCCATTTGAAATAGTTTCATGTTCTTGTAAGATGCAAAAGCAAGTAAAATTCTAATAGCTTCTAACCTGGCAACTGGAGAAAAAAATTTCCTCATAATCAATACCATCTTCTTGGTTGTAACCTTGAGCAACTAACCTTGCTTTGTTTCTGATCACTTTGCCATTCTCATCCAATTTGTTTCTGAACACCCATATCGTACTAATGACAGACTGGTTTACTGGTGGAGGAACTAGGTTACACACCTTGTTTCTTTCAAACTGAGTTCACTTTGCATAGCTATAATCCAGTTTGCTTCTTGTAATGATTCCTTCACAATTTTGGGTTCTACAAGATAAATAAAAGCTAAAAGCACAAAGATTCTTCAACTGTGATCTTTTTTGTGTACCAGTGGTTGGATCAGATATGATGTTGCCAGCTGGATGAGATGAAAGATATTTGAATCTCTTTCTTGGAGACCAGGGTTCAGGCTCTCCATATTGCTTCTCTGGTCTTGAAGTTGTAGCCTGATCACTTATATATTTCTGATCATCCTTGTCAAGGCTTTGATCTCTATTTTCAAGTCCTTGAGATCTATTTTCAAGGTCTTGAAAATGGCTTCTGTTTCCTTCTGAACCTTTCTTGAACCCAAGTGAGTTCTCAGCTTCTTCTTCTGATTCATGCTTGTTCAGATTCAAGTCTTCAAAACTCCCACTCAAGGAACCATCATAGCTTTCATCAAAAAATAACATGAATACTTTCTTCAACCAGCTTGGTTGTTTTATTATAAATTCTATAAGCTTTGATAGTAATAGAGTAACCCAGAAAGATACCTTCATCACATCTTGCATCAAACTTACCCAAGTTCTCCTTACCATTATTGTGGACATAGCATGTGCAACCAAAGGGTTTGAAGTATGAAATGTTTGGCTTCCTCCCTTTGAAGAGTTCATAGGGGGTCTTATTCAAGATAGGTCTAATCAAGCACCTGTACAAAATGTAATTTGCTGAATTTACAGCTTCTGCCCAATAGTGTTTGGCAGCTTGTTTTCTAAAAGCATTGTTCTTGACATATCTTCAAGAGTCATGTTCTTTCTTTCAACAACACCATTCTGTTGAGGAGTTCTAGGAGCAGAGAAATTGTGAGAGATACCATGCTTAACACATAACAAATCAAATTCTAATTGATCAAACTCTCTACCATGATCACTTCTGATTGAAGCAATACATAGGTTTTTCAAGGTTTGAAGTTCTCTGCAAAGCTTTGAAAATTCAGAGAGGGCTTCAGATTTTTCTTTTAGAAACATAACCGAAGTATATCTGGAATAATCATCTACAATAACTAGCATATACCTCTTACCTTTTGGAGTTGGAGTCCTCATAGGACCACATAGATCCATGTGAAGTAATTCAATAGGTGTAGATGTACTTACACATTTTTTGGCTTGAATGAGCTTCTGGTCTGCTTACCTTGAGCATAATCTTTGCATACTTCATCATCTTTGAACTTGATAGATGGTAATCCTCTTATCAGATCTTTGGAAATCAACTTGTTCAAGGTATGCAAGCTAATGTGACCGAGCTTTCTGTGCCAAAGCTTTGAATCCTCTTTCAAGGCCTTGAGACACTTTAAGCTTTTACTTGCAACTTTGTTAGTCTGGAAAGTATAAATATTGTTTGATCTAGAGGCTGTGAGAATGCAATTGCCATATTTCTTATTTTCCACCACACACTTCTCTTTATCAAAGATAACCTTATTGCCATTGTCACAAAGCTGAGATACACTAAGCAAGTTAAATTTCAAGCCATCAACTAGATATACATCAGAAACAGAGTTTTCAGAATCTGTACCAACTTTACCAATACCAAGAATGTTGCATTTTCCTTTGTCACCAAGAGTAATTGAACCTTCAGATTGCTCTTTCAATTATGAGAATAGAGATCTCTTCCCACTCATGTGTCTTGAGCAACCACTGTCCATAAACCACTTATGTTCTTTGACATTGGTGACAACCTGCAAACACCAATCACTGCCTTACGCAGTTGTTATACCAAGTGTGGAATTTGGACTCATACTCAGGATCAACCATATTAGCAGGGCTGGCTCTAAGATTTTTGGTGCCCTAAGCGAACGACAAACCTCATGCCCTTTATATAAGTACAGATAAACAAGAAAATTTAGTTACTACCTCAAAATTTTATCAACCTCCACATTGTACTTACATAAAAGAGAAACACAGTTGATAGGCGAAAGTTAGCTATCACAACCAAAATTACGAAGGAGGTTCCGATTCTACATACAAGGTTAAAGAGAGAGAAACATCACTCCTAAAACAATTGTGAGCTAAAGAAATCGCAATTTCTATTGACAAAACATGAAATAACACATCAAACGATTCAGTTATTAACATATAATATATTTTTTTTGGAGGATATTAACATTTAATTTTTGATGATGGTTAATACAGATGATAAAAAATGCATTATTTGAATTAAATCAGCCTACTATCGCTGTGAACATGAGTGTTATCTTCAACATCGAGAGTTAAAACAATCCAATATCAACCCGATCGACAAATAATTTCGAGATACGTATTTGCTAGAGTTGTAGGTAATAGATAAAAGGTAATATTGATTCTAAAAAAAGGTAATATTTATGAGATGTTTTAGAAGAACTTTGGTGAAAAAGAGGAGTAAACAAACATTTCGGAGAGATTCTAGGAGAATTTCGAAGAAAGATAAGAAGAAGAACAATATGTAAGAGTGTAGATAGTGCTTTCTGAGCTGACAGATCTTGGCCACGTGGCAACCATCTAGCACACCATATTGTGCTCCACACACACTGGATCACCAGCCGCACTGATCCATGTGGGGGCTGCGAGACAGGGCCCTCGCATACCACTGCACGGGATTTGTAGGGACTTAGTGGTTTGGAGGCTAGAGTAAGTCCTGTCGCGTGCGAGCCAAGCTCGCGCGCGACCTTTAGTAACTGCTTTTGAGAGATTTATGGCACGAGCTCCATAAACGCGGTCAAACCGGTCAAACCCGGTCAACCCCATAACGGTTCCGGTATTCGCGCATAACGTGCTGTAACGGTCCCTATATACGCGGACGAACGTGCCGTTGTGGTTAAGCTAATTAAGCCGCCATTGATGGGCGCATTAACCACACTGCAACGGTCACATTCTCCGTTATATATAGGACGTTAACCTTTCCATACAAAGGAGGACACACCGGCCATACGCGGAAGCTCTGCCAAACCCCTGTCTCTCTCTCAAACATTACTACTGCCTTACTCTCTCCCTACACACAACCCAACTCTCCCTGTGCCATTTCCGATCCTCTACTTACGGTGTACACAGAGTTCTCCCTGCCGGAATCTCTTGTGCACATTTTGGTGAACCCGACGTGAACTTACCATTACAAGCAACCATGTCCCAGGAGGATGATGTCAGTAACAGATCTCCTTCCACCGAAGCCGCCTCGGGAGAGGAGATCCGCCGCACTCCTCCGACTACCGGTGAAGCTCCGACGCTAGAGGCCTTGGACGCCACCATCCAGAGTCAGGGGAAGGCTCTCAAAGCTCAATCTGCGCAGCTAGAACGGATCATGGCTGTCTTAGGGACTCTTGCTCCAAACCCTGCACCAGCCACTGCCGTCTCTCAGGGAGGAGGAGCCTCTACCACTCAGGGGCTGGGAGTGTCAACCACACCACCCAACCCTAATCTGAAAACCCCACCGGCGACTACGCAGCTACCCTCAATTCAAGGGTGAACAGCTCAAATGTTGCCCCTCACCGCTCATACTCCTCAACCTCCGGCTCTGGTACCTAATCCGGCCTCGCAGTATCCCTTGCCTCCTCCAACGGCAATCTGGGGCAATGTGAACGCACAATATGTCCCTAGTCCTCCTGCGGCATATGTATCACCTCCGCCTGCAGCAACCCCTCCTTCTGCTATCGAGGGAAACACTCCAGAGTGTATGACGTCTCTGCAACGGCGCATAGACACCATTCTGGCTCACCAATCGTTCGCGGATACCATCATCCCGAAGCTAGACAACGACCCGCCTATCCCACGAGAGATCTATCTCATGCCTAACCCTGTTGGGTACAAGGCTCCTAAGTCGGACAAGTTCGAAGATGTTAATGGGAATGCTCATGAACATGTCATGCGCTTCATTGATGTGATGGGGCCATATGGAGCCGATTCCAAACTGCTGATGCGCGAGTTCCCGAAATCCTTGGGAAACGTAGCGTACAAGTGGTACAGGACGTTGGAAGCCGGGTCCGTGAAGACTTGGGACGACATGGTCCAAAAGTTCTATACCAAGTTTTTCCAGATGGAGGAAAAGGTGACAATGATCCACCTCTCGCGGATGTATCAGAAGCGCGAGGAAGACGGAATAACTTTCATCAAGAAGTTCAGGGCCAAGTCCTTGGAATGCAAAGATGTGATACTCGAAAGCAGACTCGTGGAGATATGCCTTCAGTGCATGCGAGATGAGTACAAAGGTATGCTTATTAACCTGCAAACGCCTACGTTTTCAAAACTAATCGAATGCACGAAGAACATCGAGCCTATAGTGGAGAGGCAGAAAAAGAGAAGCGCTCCGGAGCGATCCTCGGGCGGTACTACTTTCAAAATCGGGAGATTCAGCTACAAAAGGGGACGCGAAGCTGAAGTCAATACAGTTTCACCCCAAAAGCAGGCGAAGATTGTGAACTTTGATGCACCACCTCTGCCATGTTCGGTGGAAGAAGCAAGCGACCTCTGCAGGCAATGGCGCAAGGGCGGTGTCCTACCGCCGCTCGAGAGGGCACCCTCCAAGGAAATGGTGAGGGAACCGAAGTGGTGCGAATACCACGGCAAGGTCATGCATCCCACGGTGGACTGTAAGAAGCTCAGGATTGTGTTCAGCCAAAATATGAAGAATGGTGAACTGATCGTTAGCGACCAAAGGCAGGATGTGCGCAACAATCCCCTTCCTGCCCATGCGGAGCAAGAATCGAAAGGCAAAGAGGTCTCTATGATCTCGATTGTGGATCTGGAAGAGGTCGCAGAGGATGGCTACCCATTATTTCCGAAGTCCATGATGATGAAGACTACAGCATAGACACAGAGGACGAGCGTGCCGACCGGATGAAGGGGTCTCACGGCTTCAGCAGGTTCTTCGACGAGATGAACTTCTCATAAAAATGCCGGACGGAGATGACAAAAGCGATCTTAAGGATAGCAGAAGACTACGAGGAGGATCTCGTAGTCTCCAATGGGAAAGTCATTAGGGCATCTCGCTCTACAGAAAAGATCATAACCTTTTCCGCCAGCGACAAGAAGACAAATGCGAGCCACCAGAGGCCTCTGTATGTGACGGCCATCATTAATGGCGTCGAGTTCAAAAGAGCGTTCGTCGACGGAGGAGCAGCGGTTAACGTCGTTTCGCTCCACACATTGAAGCTAGCAGGGATCCCCGAGTACAAGATTGTCAAGCGTCCATCCCCGTTGATGGGATTCGGAAGCGACTCCAGAATGACGATAGGATGGATCCGCCTGGGTATCCAGATCGTCAAAATCAAATGCTCAGCAAAGTTCAATGTCATAGATGCGAACACTACGTATCACATGATCATAGGACGAGCCTGGATTCATCGCTTTGATGTTGTCCCTTCAACGGCTCACCAAGTGATGAAAGCCATTTGGAATGACAGAATTGTCGAGATACCGGCTTCGACGAATCCATTCAACATGGATGAAGCACATCTCAGCGAGGCGGTGTGGTTCACCGAGATGGCGGACGAGCAAACACCGGGACCATTCAAACCCACTCCTTTACCCCTATGGGAAGATATCAAGGATCAGTCACCTGCGGGAGTGATGGTGACAAGGGAGGATGCCAAGGAAAAGCCGCCCACGCGAGAAGAAGCGCCGCGGATTGCCTACCAGCGAAAGAACGTGTACACTCTGAAGAGAATAGCAAAGCATGACCATGAAGGCAAGGAGATAGAGAGTTTCTACGCCAACGGGAAGAAATGCTATCGCATATGAAGGTGCGCGGGGGTGTCCTCACGCGGGCATGGGGATATCCATGAGCAAATCAACCAAATCGAGCAGGTTGCAGAGACAGAAAGACCAATGCAGAGCACTCCAGAAGAGAAGCTCAAGGAAGCACCCGAATGCATGGAAGACAAACCTAGACCGCAAAAGCAAGAGCTGAAGGAGGTATTCCTAAGCCCGAACGACGAAAAGAAGAGGCCGGTCTTTCTAAGTGCGGACCTCACAAGCGAAGAGGAGGAAAGACTGCTACAGCTCCTGACCGAGTACAAGGACGTGTTCGCATGGGAGTATGATGAGATGCCCGGTCTGGACACAAGCATCACCATGCATCGGTTGGATGTAATTCCGGGGTCCAAGCCGGTAAAGCAGAGCATAAGAAGCTTTAGGCCGGAGCTCAATGTGAAGATTAAGCAGGAGATTGTCAAACTCCTGGACGCCAAGTTCATAGAGCTGAATCACCATCCCACATGGTTGGCCAACATTGTGCCTGTGGTAAAGAAGAATGGACAGCTTCGCATCTGCGTGGACTTCCGGGATCTCAATCGTTTCTGTCCCAAGGACGATTTTCCGCTCCCCAACATTGATCTGCTTATTGATTCGACAGCGGGTCATCGCATGTTCAGTTTCATGGACGGCTTCAGCGGGTACAATCAGATCAAGATGGACCCTGAAGATGAACGGAAAACCGCATTCATCACCCCAGTGGGAGTATTCAACTATACGGTGATGCCTTTTGGTCTGAAAAACGCAGGCGCAACTTACCAACGGGCCATGATGGCCCTGTTCCACGACATGATGCACAAGGAAGTGGAATTTTATGTGGATGACCTTGTGGTTAAATCCAAAGAGGAGGCAGATCATCTGGCGGATTTGCGGAAAGTGTTCAATAGATGCAGACGCTTTCAATTGAAGATGAACCCCATGAAGTGCGCATTCGGTGTGACATCAGGGAAGTTCTTGGGATGCGTAGTGCATCGCCAAGGAATCGAGCCTGACCCTGCGAAAGTATCAGCCATCACCGGCATGACTCCGCCACATAATCAAAGTGCCTTGAAAACGTTCTTGGGAAAGCTATCGTATCTGCGAAGATTCATCCAGCGATCGCCGAAATTACCTGTTGTTTCAGTGACCTTCTCAAGAAAGATGCCGTATACAGCTGGACTCCGGAGCATGAAGCTGCGTTCGAAAAACTAAAGGAGTTGCTGACATCTTCGAAAATAATGATCGCGCCTCAGTTAGGATCACCGCTTTTACTGTATCTGACTTCAACAAGGAAGTCTATAGGAGCTCTTTTGGCTCAGGAGTACGAGGGCCAAGAAAGGCCCATCTACTACATCTCTCGCATTGTGCAGCCCGCAGAATCAAGGTACACGGACATCGAGCGTCATTGCCTCGCCCTATTCTTCGTAATAGAGAAGCTGAGACACTACTTTGCTTCGCACAAAGTGGTGGTGGTCACAAAGAGTGATCCCATACGATATCTTCTGACTCACACCACTCCTGGGGGAAGATTGGCAAAATGGTATATGACCATCTCCCAATATGATATCACATGCGTGCGACCGCGGGCGATCAAGTCGCAGGCGGTGGCGGATTTGCTGGCGCAGTTCCCCGATAACAGTCATGAGCCTGTGATTGAAGAAGAATTGGAGGGACCTGAAATCTATACAGTTGATTTGCCCTATTGGACGCTCCATTTTGACGGCTCGTAAGGAAATGCGGAGGCATTGGGATAGTCTTGACCAAACCAGATGGGGAGGTTATACAGATGTCCGCAAAACTCGACTTCGCAGTCACCAACAACGAAGCAGAATATGAAGCTCTCATTGCGGGACTTCGCGCGGCAAAGGCCTTGGAAGTAAGCAATCTGACGGTTATGGGGGACTCCAAGCTAATCGTCAAGCAAGCCTCGGGCGAGTACGGTTTGAAGGAGATAAATCTGCTATCCTACCGGACCTTGGTACAAAAATTGGTGCAACAATTCTGCGACGTTAGGTACGAGCACAAGCCCCGGGCGGATAACAGGCATGCAGACGCTTTGGCTACCTTGGGGATCCAAGGTTAGCACGGACAAATGTCCAGCAAGAATCTCGATTGAAGTGCGAACTTTGTCGGCGTTAACAGAAGACGCGTGCGACGATGAATGCATAGACGATGCGGACTGGAGAAAGTCAATCTTGCGGGCCATCGCAGAAGGCACGAGCAGCGAGAACTGGGCATCCAAAAAGGGGTATTGCATACATGACAACACCCTCTATTACAAGGGCCCTGGCGGAATACTTATGCGATGCGTTTCCGAGCAAGAAAGACGGCTGCTGTTAGAAAAGATTCATCAACATGCTTGCGGGGAAAGCGAAGTGTCAATCTATCGGAAAGCTCAGAGATATGGCATTCACTGGCCGGACATGTCAACGGCCGCAGCACTGATACAAGGAAAGTGCGAGAATTGCGCACTGATTAAAGATTATTTACTTATTGCTCTGACCGATGACGATGCGGATTGGAGGAAACCACTCTTTGATTTTCTCACCCAGGGTACTGTACCCGAATCAAGAAAAGAAGCGGAGAAACTAAGGAGGAAAGCAGCCCGATATGTGGTGCAAGAAAATCTGCTTTGGCGAAGGGGCCATGAAGGTAACTTGCTGCGATGTCTAGACAGCAAGGAAGCACAAGAAGTGATGGACCTTTCTCACCAGGGGGAACATCAGGGAGGTGCGAAATTATGCAGACAACTTCTCTCAATTGGATATTTCTGGCCCACTATGGAGGCTGATTGCCGCACCAAAGTACGACGCTGCCAGGAGTGTCAATTTAAAGGTAATCTAGTGCACGCCCCTGCTGTAGATCTACATGCATTGGGAACACCATGGCCATTTCACACATGGGCTATGGATTTTATTGGTCCCATTCGACAAACCTCACATGGGAATCATTTCATTCTCACCGCGACTGAGTTATTCACCAAGTGGGTAGAAGCGGTACCACTGAAGACGGCAAATGCGCTAGCTGTGGTCCATTTCATCCAAGAAAGCATTATATGCAGGTTCGGAATTCCCAACACCATCCTTTCGGATAATGGCACTCCTTTTGTTAATCGTCAGGTGGCTGCGAAGCTAGCAGAATACAACATCAGGCAGATATGCTCCACCCCGTACTACCCGAAGGGGAATGGGCAAGCAGAAGCGACCAACAAGACGCTGTTGAGAATTTTGAGCAAGATGGTCGCAGATGACCACAAGAAGTGGGCTGATTCTTTGAGCATAGCCCTGTGGGCTTACCGGACTTCTCCAAGGACGCCCACAGGGGTCTCATCTTTCCTTCTATGCTATGGAGCTGAGGCTGTGATACCTGCGGAAGTAAAGGTAAACTCTGCAAGATTGGCTTTCCACGCATTGTACGACAATCAACGCGACCATGACTTAGTCCTGCTAGAAGAAAAGCGGGAGCAAGCTAAAAGGACCAACAAACGATATCAAGAAAGGATTGCTCGTGCGTACAATAAAACAGTCCAACGTAGAGATTTCACGGTTGGAGATTTGGTCTTGCGCGCATCTGACCATTGCATGCGAGAGGCGACTCACCCAAAATTCGCAGCCCATTGGGAAGGACCCTTTGAAGTCACAGAAGTCTTTGACAGTGGCTACTGCAGCATACGGAGGTTACACGGAACGACCTCAACCCCAAGCTCAGTCAACATGCGCTGGATTAAGAAGTATTATCCCTGACTTCTCTCATTATATGCGTTTTATTACAACGTTGCCTTATGCTCTGTATAGCTATGATTCGCACATCTTCTCTCCCATATGAGAGAATTTTAATCTCATCTCTCCCATATGAGAGTTCTATAATAAAAGACTTCTCCCAAATGGGAAGAACTTTATACTTCTAGCTGTTTTAATTGCTTCATTTAGTTCATTATTACTGTTAACGAAAGCCTATATGTCACGATAGCAGCCTATGCAAATGCGATCTTAATTGATCTCTTAAGCCTATCCGCAACGATAGCAGCCTATGCGAACACGATCTTAATTGATCTTCTAAGCCTATCTGCCACGATAGCAGCTCATGCGAAAACGATCTTAATTGATCTTCTAAGCCTATCTGCCACGATAGCAGCTCATGCGAACACGATCTTAATTGATCTTCTAAGCCTATCTGACACGATAGCAGCTCATGCGAAAACGATCTTAATTGATCTTCTAAGCCTATCTGCCACGATAGCAGCTCATGCGAAAACGATCTTAATTGATCTTCTAAGCCTATCTGACACGATAGCAGCTCATGCGAAAACGATCTTAATTGATCTTCTAAGCCTATCTGCCACGATAGCAGCTCATGCGAAAACGATCTTAATTGATCTTCTAAGCCTATCTGCCACGATAGCAGCCCACGCGAAAATGATCTTAATTGATCTTCTAAGCCTATCTGCCACGATAGCAGCCCACGCGGAAGTGATCTTAATTGATCTTCAAAGCCTATCTGCTATGATAGCAGCCCATGCGAACATGATCTTGAATGATTTTTCAAGCCTATCTGCCGCGATAGCAGCGCTATACAAATGCGATTTTAAAATTAAGTATATCTGCCATGATAGCAGCATTATGCAAAATGATCTTAAGTGATCTACAAAGGCCTATCTGATGAGATAGCACTTTCACTTGAATCTAAAGCAAATCACAAGCCTATATGCCAAGGATAGAAAAGCTGCGCAAACACGATCTCGAACGATCTAAAAACATATCTGTGGATTTATACGACAGATAGCAAATCATAAGCGACAATGCAAAGTGTGTATATAGCACTACCGAAGGCGAAATCTGCCAATACGTATGCGAAATTGTAATTTGTTGTAACAAGACAGCAAATCATACAAAACGATTTATCATTATGAGTCAAAAGGACTTACAATTTATCTGTCTAGATAACAGCTTACAAGCGAAAAAGCTCAAATCAAGCTAACTACGCAGCCCACATGGCTTACAATGCATCTAAAAGGTAACTCACAAGCGAGAAGTTACACATCGGGGAAATCCTAACTGAAAAACGATGGACCTAACAGTCCTAGCAGAAGCTATGCGATACAAAGGTCTGCGACCAAAGATCCGTAGCAAGTAGGGTGTTCCTGCGAAAGGAACAGCCCGCAGCCCGCCATGTCTACAAGATCTATGCGACGCTACGTTCAAGATCCCAGCATTTGACAAGGCCCTTGTCTGATCAACACCCCAAGAGATGTGCCTGAGGAACCACCGGTTCCGGCGTACAACATGCAAGCAGCAGCTCCAAAGGAGAGAGGCTCCTTGTTCACGGAAACGAGCACAATGGCTCGCCACCCTGAGCTCACGAACGAGGAGGCAAGAAATTCTCCTCCGAGCATGCTGGAGGAGAATCCCACCATTCATTACGAGTCGGTAGCAAGGTCAGTACGCCGCTGCACCTCGCCGGGAGGCGGCCGGAAACATGACCTGCAAGCATAATAGACGAAGAAAATACTTCGAGCAAACATGAGGTATTATCTGCATCTTTTTTATGATAGTTATGAAGATCAATAAGCCTTATGAAGCAGATCTTGGAAACTATTTCTATAGCACGAAGCACAAACTCAGGTTTCACAACTTGAAGCTGCCATGAATCAACGAAAAACAAGCGTTGAAGCCAGCAGCCGTAAGGACCCACGGCAAACCACATATTGGATGAAGAACCCAAATAGCAAAAGGCAGGGTATATATAGACCTTGTGGAGACTCTTCAGTTGCCGAGATGAGTCAGCAAAATTTGAAAAGAGGGTAAGGATCAATCACTTACGCCTTGAAAAGAGGTAACAATCAATTACCCTACTAAAGGCTACGACGATTCGGTTGCGTATCCTAATTAATGACGGATGGTCATGATTCGGATGGACTTCTCAAGGGAAGCGTGCTTATCTAATGAGCAATTAGCGCAAAAATCAAGGCAAAATATCAATTGCTGACGTCATAATTTGATATGCACAGAGATATTTTAGCAAAACCCGGAAAGGGCAAAACGGGCATTTCGATTCTTCTTTTTGAAAAAAAAAGGAGAGGAGGAACCCTAGCAGCATTACAATAATGTCTCAGCTACTTATCTGCTACTTTTCAAAAATTAAAATAAACCCTTGATCAAGGAGTCATGAGGAGTAAACTGACGGCTCAGATTTTCCACTTGCTCCACTTCTTGATTCAATTGCTCGCATTTGGCACTCATCTCATGAAAGAGCTTCATAGCCTCTTCAACCTTTTGCCTTTGCTGCTCCACCTTCTGCTTCTCAGCTGCGAGGTTTTGGTGGCCGCGTTTCAAAGTCACGGCCGCGCGAATCAGGGTAACTCTTTTGATAAGAAACTTGAAGCCCATCTTGCCTTGAACTTTAGCGAGAAGATTTTGGCACATGCCAAAAAGCAATTCCGCACTCTGAGGAGAAATGGTCGCAGGTGTGGCCGCGGACAGCTGCTCCAAAATCCAGATGGCTTCAGTAAGAAATAGCCTCCTGTCAAAGGGCCCTATCTCCAGAGACCTCGCAAATGATTGGGGGTAGGTGAGGCGCATCCGAACTAGCCAGTCCACGTCGGCTTGCTTCAAACCTAAGCAGTGTCAAAGCCAAGTTAGACTATCAAACTCGCAAATGAAGAATGCAAGATGCGAACAGCAAATCACGACGTACCAGTTCTTTCAAGGTAGTTGAAGACTGTCCTCGCTCCATTGCCCTCCTATCAGCTGCGAGTTCTAACTCCTCATAGTTGGGGGGAAGAGTATAAGCCGCACCAGATGCGATTGCAGCCCCGTCCTGCGAACCCCAAAAGTTCCACGCAGGAAGTGGCGCCGCCGACTCAGTCATTGCTGGAGGCATGGTGGCGGCAGAAGTTGCAGCTTGACGAGGAATATCTTCAGGTGCGATAGCATCAGCAGCACTCGTTCCTATTTCCTCAGAACCAGTATGGGAAACTTCCTCCATTAACATAGTGGCAGCCTCGGCGTCATCAGAAAGTTCGATGACGTCCTCAAGTGGCTCTCCTGCATATTCAGCAGCTGCGACGGGCTTCTCGGTATGAGAACTCGGCACCGGGACATAGGATGCAGAAGGTTGACTCCTTTGCTCCAACATGGGTTCTTCAGCATTGCCTGCGATACAAAAGGCGATGGTGTGAGGTAACTTGTATCGTATGTTATTTTACTATCTTTGATAAGCTAAGAGCAAGCATCTCCACGCGAAGGAGGGATTGCAGTATCCTCGTCATACGCTAAGGACGTGGAACCTTGCCCTATTAATGTGTCTTCATTAAGCATGTCTTTAAGGTGAGCGTGACCTGGGGCGCGAAGAAACCAGTCATGATTATGTTTGAGTTGTTAAGCCTAGTTCATGCATATTGTCCAAATGATTACCTGAGGGTTCACCGCACTTGCCTACTGGCCAACAGAGAATGTCAGCTTTTGACACCCCGTGCTTTAACGCACCAACAATAACATCTCGATAAGTTACTGCGAGATTAAAAATCTCACCTTCATTGCCACCTGTGATTTCTTCAAAATCCGCTTGGGCTTGCTCTAATGCTGCCGCATCTTCTTCTGGAGCCGCATCATCCTCTTCCACTTGAGGAGCCATCTCTTCTGGAAGCACATCTTCCTCATCAGTCGGACGCACTAGGTCGTCGACGTGTTGTTCTTCAAGGCTCCTTTGCTTCACGCGCTCGAGCTCCTCCTCTTCTCGCTTTCTCCTCCTTTCAGCGGCTTCTGCAGCTGTCCTCCTCGACTCGGCGAGAATGTCCTCGCTTATGGTTTCATCAGAAACACCAGAATGAGCACCCCTCTTCTGCCTCTTGGCCAAAAGGCCACTGATGGTCTCATCATCATCATCTGCGAAGAAACAATCTGTTCAGACCAGATTGCAAAAAGAGTTAAGATAATGAGAAGGGAAGTGCGATTGAGATACCTCCTGATTCTTCCTCATGTATCACATTCTCCTCTCTGACTCTGACATTTTCAATTCTTTCCTCTTCTTCGTCTCTTCTTTTGGCTCCTGCCTCTCCTCTTCTTCCTCCTGGTTGAACGAAACGAAGGTCTCCACTGCGAGCTCCTTCTGCGCTTACTGGTCATGCGACCTTTACCTTTATCCCTGGCAGAAAGGGACCTCGCAGGAGGGGAAGTTGGAGCGCTTCTAGGGGAAGAAATTGTAATTCCTCTTTGCCTGGGCCTCTTCGCTCTTGGCGCAGCAGCCGCTGGAGGAGACGGATCATCTCTAGGGGGAGACAAGGCTGGGGTATTGTCTATCAGCGAATCAGCAAAAGCATTCATGACCGCGCGAATCCTGGTCTCGGCCTCGGGATCCATTCTCGATGCCAGCCGAAATGGTTGTCCTTTCCTCCTTGTAGTAACAATGGTGGTAACCAGCGATTCGGAACGCTCACCAGATGCAAACCTCCGAACATGGCACTACAGCAAGAAGCGTAGTATGAAGTTTTTAATATATTGAAGTAGAGAAGCTTAGCGCATACAAGGGAAGTTTCTTACCTTAGCAAAAGTTTCACTATATCTGATGACATGCGAGTCACCTTTTCTAACCGCAGCGATCTTTTCATCTAGAATGATGGAGGGACACAGATGGTTCTCGCGATCTAGCAATGAATAGCAACCATATTCAGACTCGTCCAGGCTACAATTGGGACGAAAAGGAAAAGAGTTCCTTTTGATCACAGGAGCTCTGCTTGGCTGGGGGACCGACTGTGTCTCAAACCTTGTCTGCTGGGCGTTCCAGTATGCGAGCCAGTTTTTGGAACAGCCTCCTTCACGGTTACCTGCAGGTTGCTCGAAGGGAAGATTGCTCAGCAAAACTGTTTTACACTCCTTTGACAACAAACGCTTATAGCAGCCTCTGATGATGGACTGCGGCCAGATTGATGGTGCCACTGCATCGAAGCCAAATTGGGGAGAAACGCGAGTGGGATCAACATCCACGGTAATCCTCTCGTACCTCGGCGCGAGCTCACGAACATGCTCTGTGAGAGCAGGAAGGGAACCTCGCAGGCACCAGCAAAAGAATTCGCGATAGCGCTCGTGGAAATGCTCTCCACCTTCGAAGAGGAGCTCTTCTGAGAAGACAACACGCTTAGAAGGATACAGTTTTGGAAACCATCGCACGTTTTCAACACGCATGGCATAGGGCCTGGCTATGAACTCTTCCCGATTGTCGCATATCAGGCTCCAGACGCACTTTGGGTAGTTTGTTCCGAACCACCTCGCAGCTCTACCGCTGTTACGCTCTTCCACCGCGCCTGGGGGAAACCACTTGATGGGCTTGGAAGCAACTGGGGCATAGGAAGGCCATCGCTCGAAGACCCACATTGTTAAGAAGGCAATGTTAATGTAAGTCAGTATGTCGAGGCAGCCACGCGATTCCTTCATCGCCACGACCAGCTGATCCAGTCTGTAGTACAGTGTGCCCAAGACCAAGGATCCGAGTGCGATTTTCTGGCCGAGGGCCAATTTCACAGCAAGGGGTAGAACGTGATAGAAGACCCCATCATGTGGGTGGCCATCGATCAAGTACCGCGACAACCAGGCACAGAGGAAGGCGCATAGGGTCAAGTGATAGCCCTTGCCATCCACGTAGTTCTTAGCCTTCGGGTTTTGACTCAAAAGCTTCTTGGTGATGCTGTTGTTCGCATAATCACTGAAAAAGTACTGCACCCACTTGTTCCAAGTGTTTTTCGCAGATGTGTCAACCAACTGCCAGTCAGGAAGGACTTCTGTAGTGGTCCACCGGGTGGAAATTTTCTTTACTTCGGACAAGCACTCCTCCATCTGCGTGTACAAAGCAATCTCCGCATCCGTTCTCAAGGGACTCAAAGGATCAACCTCGCCCATGGGAGACAAATCATACAGCATGTGCACATCCTCGAGCGTGGGGACAGCCTCGAACTCAGCAAAATGAAATGTGTGAGTCGCAGGCGAGTAGCGGGAAAGAAGGTTTAGAAGCATGGACTGGTCCAGCTTCACGGCAGCACCCTTCATAGCACGAACTGCGAAGTATACGCCAGCATCATTCAGAGTCATGGCGTAATGAGTCAATACATGGTCGATCCACTCATCCATGTAGTCCAATTTCTGAACAAAAGCTTGGGTGGAAATTGCAGTATACGGGAAGTACCCATTTTCGACTCCCAATCGAACCACGTCTTCGGAGCCAATCAATTCGAGCAAATCCGAGTTAACTGGAGGGGTTAATGTTTGCAAACCCTCACCAGAGACAGGGGTAGGCAGTTTCTTTGCCTTAACCCTAGCATGGTAGAAGTTTTAGCCACCCAGATAGGGGGATTTTTGCCATAAAGCTTGCGGAAGATCAGGTATTTCTTCGTCCTCCTTAGTGGGTCTAGTTCCCTTTGTCTTTGCCATTCCTGCGGAAAAGCAAGAAAAAAGGGGGGGGGGGGAGAAATATGCACACTTGAGTTTGAATTTCGAGATTCAAGATCTATGGGAAGAAAGATGAACAGTCTGGTACCAATTTCAGAAATTAGAGATTGGAATCGTTTGCATTATCAGGGATTTCAAAAACCCTACATTCAAGGTCCTTATCATTGGGGGATTAAATCGAAATCGGATTCAAAGATTGTGAGCTTCTTCACAAGTTTTCAGCAGATAATATGTCACGGGTTTGCAGATCCAACGCAGTTCAAAGCATATACTAGCATATTAAATCAAAATTGAACAAGACCATCCTTGTTTTCGTAAAGCTTGCTTGGATGCAGACAACTGAAGATGACGATTTGCGATTTTGAACTGGTGATTGATTATCTGAATCTGCTCTTGAAGACTTCCGGGTATCATTCACTTTACAGAGAAAGAAGTGATGCTTTGCAACAATGGAGAGTACAGAGTATTATCCAAAAACAATGAAGGGTTGCGTCCTTTCAGTAGTCGAATCGCAACCGTCACCGTCGAATCGCGCAATCACAGGACAAGCTGACGTCACGCCTAAAACCCTAAAGGCCAGATGGCACGACTCTAGGGGTTTTAGGTCATAATGGCACGCATGGGGGCTGAACTTACTCATATTTGAATTGGTGCGTGGCGACGACGCGTACGTTGGTTTCCGCGCATGGAAGTCTATCCGGCTATGAGTCTTCACGCGCAGAAAGGGGGATAATGTAGATAGTTCTTTCAAAGCTGACAGATCTTGGCCACGTGGCAACCATCTAGCACACCATATTGTGCTCCACACACACTGGATCACCAGCCGCGCTGATCCATGTGGGGGCTGCGAGACAGGGCCCTCGCATACCACTGCACGGGATTTGTAGGGACTTAGTGGTTTGGAGGCTAGAGTAAGTCCTGTCGCGTGCGAGCCAAGCCCGCGCGCGACCTTTAGTAACTGCTTTTGAGAGATTTATGGCACGAGCTCCATAAACCCGGTCAAACCGGTCAAACCCGGTCAACCCCATAACGGTTCCGGTATTCGCGTATAACGTGCTGTAACGGTCCCTATATACGCGGACGAACGTGCCGTTGTGGTTAAGCTAATTAAGCCGCCATTGATGGGCGCATTAACCACACTACAACGGTCACATTCTCCGTTATATATAGGACGTTAACCTTTCCATACAAAGGAGGACACACCGGCCATACGCGGAAGCTCTGCCAAACCCCTATCTCTCTCTCAGACATTACTACTGCCTTACTCTCTCCCTACACACAACCAAACTCTCCCTGTGCCATTTCCGATCCTCTACTTACGGTGTACACAGAGTTCTCCCTGCCGGAATCTCTAGTGCACAAAGAGATTGACGGACAACATTTTGGAGAAAGATAAGGATCACAACCTTGGCGATAAGATTTGGAAAATTTAGAAAGGGAAAATGATTGATTGATAATTACTGTAGTTCTATTAATTAGATTAACATCTCTTATTAATAATATGAAATGTAAGGAAATTTATAAATATTCCTACTTTTCTGAAAATTTGGTACCTCTAAAATTTTGGGGCCCTAAGCAGCTGCTTCAACGACTTACCGTTGGAGCCGGCCCTGCATATTAGGTGGTCTGACCCCTTTAGGAACCCAAATCTGTCTGACTTGTCCCTTGAGTTGAAATGGTAAGTTTTTCCTCATTATGTGAGGGTGAAAGGACAAGTCATCTTAACATGACCAATTTTATTGCAAAAATGACACTTAGGAGAAGTTTTGTTTACAACTTTCACAAATCTGGTATTGTTCTTTCTTGGAAAATTTGGATTGTATCCAATACCAGTTTTGTGAACAGACTTTGACCTTTCTCCAAGAATTAAATTCAACTTGTGTTCTGAGCCTGCAAGCTTGACTTTGACTAATTCAGATTCTTGAAGTTTCTCAGTAAGAGTAGTCTTTTGTTTATCTAATTCATCAACTTGATGTCTCAGATTAACAAGGCTATTACTCAGTAAAGAGTTCTCAGTGACTACTTCCTTGACTTGTGTTTTCAAGGCTTTTAAGCTGGTTTTCAAGGCCTTGAAATCACTGTTAGTTTTCTTCTGAGAGATTTCAAGATTCTGATTTAGACGAACAAGTTGTAAATTCTCTTTTGCTTGCTCTTGAACTTTTTCTTTCAAAACTCTAATCTCTTTCAGATAGTCCTCTTCATTTAAAAGCATTTTTCTGAGGTAATCTGAGAGAGCTTCTTTTGGTTTTGAAATCAAACAGTTTACTATTACCTCAATGTTCTTTTCAGAACTTTCATCATGCCTGGCCATGAAGCATAGGTTGGCATGTTATTCTTCAGATTCAGAATCACTTGAAGTATCTGAATCACTCCATGACGCTATCATAGCTTTCTTTCTCCTGTCATGGTCTTTCTTCTGAAAGTTCTTGATTTTCTTGTGTGGACAATCTCTTATCTAGTGTCTTGCATCAACACACTTAAAGCAGTTCATGACTTTTGATTTAATTTGTGAAGAGGACTTACCTTTGTAGTCCTTACTACTGGATGATCTGTGTCTGTTGAAGTCTTTTGTTTCTGAAGTTTTTCTTCATCTTGAGGATTCTGTTCAAGGCTTTGGAAATCAATGCAAATGGATCTTCATCATCATCTTCTGTTTCAAGGCTTTGTATTTTCTCATTCTCTTTGGCCTTGAGTGCTAAATTTTTGACACCTTCTGGTAGCTCTCCATCAGCTTCATTCATGGATATTTCATGAGTCATGAGCTTCCCTTGTAGGTCATCAAGTTGTAGTGATGATAGATCTTGAGCTTCCTCAATTGCATTAGTCTTTGATTCCCATTTTGCCTTTGGTAGACTTCTCATAATCTTTCTCACCTTTTCTTCATTGGAAATATGCTTTCCAAGTAAATCAAGATTATTGACTATGTATGTGAACCTCTAGAACATCTCTCTGATTAACTCATCTACATTCATCTTGAATAGCTCATATTGTCTGAGGTAGATGTTGATCTTGGTTAGCTTGACTTGAATGGTTCCTTCAAATATTACCACAAGCTTATCCCAGATCTCTTTGACAGTCTTGCAACCTGAAATTCTGTTGAATTCATTTGTACTCAAAGCACAATATAAAATGTTAATAGCTTTGTAATTCTTAGAGAATTGTTCTAATTCAGATGAAGAAAGAGTGTCTTCAGATTTGGGAGTTTTTATCCCATCCTTCTTTGTGTAGGAAGTGTGAGGTCCATTCTGAATAATGGTCCATAGCTCTATGTCTTGATCAATAATGAACATTTTCATCAGAGCTTTCCAGTGATCAAAATTATATCCACAAAATAGAGGGGGTCTGTTAGCAGCTCTTTTCTGTGAGAAACCACCATCACCTGCAGTACTCATGATCACCGGATGGTTAAATCTATGCATTGATACAAGCTCTGAAACCAATTGAAAGGGGAGTATGCAAATAGATATGCATAACATATATTCTAGAAGGGGGGGGGGAGGGGTTGAATAGAGTATGTCAACTTTTTGCAAAACTTGTAGAGGATAAAAGTTTCTATGAAGAGCAGTGAAGTTCAAGGCCTTGAAAACAGTTTCAAGCCTTTGGAATCAAATACAGTTTGAAATAAAGCAGACAAATATTTTACAAGGCCTTGAAAAGAGTTTCAAACCCTTGAAAATAAACTAGTTTGAATGTTGTAAGAACTAAGTATGTAAATGAACTGTAAATGGAGGAGACACATAATTTATAGAGTTCAGTCTACTTGGACCTACGTCTCTACCTCAGGGATCTTCTCCCTGCAGGATTTTCAACACAATTCTTATTAATCAAAAGCTAAGCCCTAGATCTCAAGAACAGAGATATGCCTTACTCTGTTACATCTTGTGGCTCTCTCTAACCTATCTAGTACCTGGTCTAGCTAACTGATTAACTAAGAATTATCTATTGTTCACTTTGAACAATCTTTGAGAATGAGAGAAAGAAGTCGTATAAGAATGATATACAAATGAAGTGCAATGAAGAAGAACACTGAAGTCTAGAACTGCAGTGAAGAATCCATTGATATTCTGTGAGATGGATTGTGAGAATGATGTGCTTCTTTGATGTTTGTCAATCTTGGAATGTGTCTCTCTCTTTTGACCGTTGAGTGTTGTGTCTTTTTTTGCTTCAAAATGAGCTCTATTTATACAGCTTGAAGCTTTGCAAATATTCTCAAATTTTCAGCAACAACTTCCTGTTTTGTAGGCAACAATTTTTACTCTCTTAATAGCCTTCTCCAACGGATAGTTGATCGTGATCTTCAGAGATATTGTTGTGATCTTGCATTTAAACAAATTGATAAGCTCTCATGAGTGTCTGATTGATCACAGAATCATCTTCTCTTAATGTTTCATTTCCTGCAAAAGCCAGATTAGGAAACCAATCCTGCAAACTTAGTAAATAAAATTTACCTGCAAAACTGAGTCAAACAGATGGATTAACTGGTGAAAAATATATCAAAATAGTTTTTCTTTCATCATCAAATAATAACAGATAGAGCATAGGGGTGAGAGAGATAGAATCAGATTAGAAGAGTTCAGAAAAACTCCCCCTAAGTATGTGCATACAGGTCAGACAGTTTCAAGGCTTTGAATGCAGTTTCAAGGCCTTGAAATAGCTCTGCCTGTGAAACCTGATTCAAGGCTTTGAAAACTGGTTCAAGGCCTTGAAATAGCAGAGCTATTTGAAGCCTTGTGAAACTTGTATTTCAATCCCTTGTGAAACCTGTGAACTTACACTCTTTGAATATCTCGTTTGGGAAAAATGCGGTTATGATACTATCTTGGAATCAAATGGTAGTGTTCTATATTGTCAGTTTAATAATGCATTGTAATATAAATGGGGCGATGTACACAGGATGTGTGTGGAGGCTACGCTCGGATACGCATGTGAGTCGATCCTCCTCGGGTGCTAATCCTACAAGATAACATACCCGACCCCCGTGGTTGACTGTCATGCACCGAGGTGCTGCAGTCCCGGGGTTATTTATATGTGAAAACTACGGAGTACTACTTATGCATGTGTGGGTCACTATGGTACATGGGTGTCGACACTTAAGGTTTCATAGTTATGATTATGAGCAGGGATTGACATAGGGGCTCCCATAACGCTCGAGTGAATTGGGAATTGTGATATCCCAAGAGGCACCCTATTGTGATTTATTGCATTGTGACCCCGCTGTGTACATTTGTTATCCGCTGGTCTCTTATACGTCCTGCTAAACTAATGATTAAAATGTGGAATCAGTTATTGTTACAATTCGTGTAGGTTTACTCCAGTTACACGTTGGTTATGTAATTGTGTAGCCAAAACTCGTTTTACATGTTGTAGTATGTTTCTTACTCAGTTTTTACTGATTAAAAATTTTCTGCGGTCGGCTTTTGCTATTTCAAAACCCGCAGGTTACCAAGAGGGCGACTCTCACGAAAACTACTAGGGACTCATGCTGCGAACATCTAGTACTTCGCTTACTAGTTTTATTTCTCTTAACAATGTACTGTTATCCTTTCATACACTATCACTATGTTATCTTAAACTTTTAATAAATCATATTGTTGATAATCGATGATTGTACTAACTGTGAACCGGCAATCCTCCTCTGTTTCCAATGGGATTTATTTCCTCAGGCGGAGACACCTTTCCAAATGTACGGTTTGGCCGACCGTATGATTTGTGGGGTGTTGTAGTTGGTATCAGAGCCGACGGTTCTAAGTTAGTACTACTCTTCGATTTCCACTAAAATAGGGTTAAAAAAATGTTTTCAAAATTAAAATTGACATAGGACAACTTAAATTGGTAGTAGAATTGAAAAAGTCGGGGATTTTCAGGGTAGCTTAGTTCATATTTTACTTCATTACTGCTGGATTGAAGAGTTAATTGCTATGATGTGCTTATTTGCGATATTATTGGACATGTGTGATCATTATCGCGTGTTTATGTAGTGCACGCAGACTTTAGAACATTTATACGACTTTATTCATTCTTTATTGGGCGGCCTTATACTCGAGTGTCACATGCATGTAAATGAAATAGATATTGAATTGAGTAAGACTATGCGATATGCCGACCCTAATCGCTACTATGCCAGGATACGCAGAGCCCTAAAATCTGAAATGAACTAAGGGAACCAACCACCTCGAGCAGAATCGGCCCAGAGTATGACCCGATCCGGTTTTAGAACATGGAACAGGCAACCCTGACTCTGACCCAGATTCTGCATAATACCCAAGGTGGAGGAAATGACGTAATGAGAAGGATCGCGGAACTCCTACCCGACTTCTTCTATGGGACCGAGGATCCAACAACCTTAGAAAACTGTGTCCGAAAATTTAGAAATACGCTGATCTCGGCCCGCTGCCCAGAGGACCAACGAGTGAAAGTAGCGTACTACCTCAAGAAGGAGGCTGACAAGTGGTGGTTTGCCAAGTGAGCAGAGCTTCTCGCCCAACTGGGATTTGGCTGGGAACAATTGAAGGCAGCACTGCGCGAGCGATTTTACCCCGATCATGTCAAGTCTCGAATGCTGAAGGAGTTCTTGAAATCTGACACAAGGGAATTAAATCCTCTCTGATTACTATGATAGTTACATGGAACTCATGCGGTTCAGAGGAGATATTGCACCGACAGAAGTGAGGGTAATCAAGATATTTGTGGAGGCCTAAACTTCCAAATCCGGAGGACCTTGGGTGTGACTCGTTTCGAGACGCTCCATGAAGCTTATGGAGCAGCATAAGATGTACAGCGGATGTTCGATGAAAACTTTGAGGAGAGCAGGAAGAGGAAATCTGAAGCACCAACAGCGCCGAATCTCCAGAACCGCATTAACAAAAACAACGGTGGAGACAAAAGGAATCGACCCAACCCAACCAGTCATAGTTTTGACCGCAACAATGGAGGACAAGGTCCAGTTCGATTCTACCACTGTAGGCGATGTGGCAACAATCACCCAGGAAAAGACTGTCATGGAAACAAGGTTAATTGTCTCGTTTTTGGAAAGTTGGGTCATCAGAAGTTCGAGTGCAGGTCAAGACCTCAAGGGAATTACACTGGAGGAAACTTCAACGACCGCTCCAACTATCATGGAGGAGGAAATGATGGGAATGGTGCATTACGTCAAGGTGGGAATACCGGTTTCAACCAGGGAGGCAACAACAACCGTGGAGGTAACCAGTATGGAGGGAACCAGCGAAACTACCAACAGGGTGGAGGTTACAACAGCGGTGGATTTAACCGAGGAAACAACTGGCAAGGCGGGAATGACTACAACAACCGACCCCAGGGGAGCAATGTCGCATGAGCTTCAACGACACCAGCAACTGACCCCAGGGGAGCAATGTTGCATCAGCTTCAACGACACCAGCGGCCACAAGCTGTAACTCGACTGGAACCATCAACGTCATGAACCAGACCCAAGCAGAGCAAGCTAACGTGGTGACTAGTACATTCCTTATCCATTCTACCCCTGCCTCTGTCTTATTTGATTTAGGAGCCACATTTTCATTCATATCATCCGCATTTATCAATAAACTTGATTTACCCGCTCCTGCATCTATATCTATTACAATATATGCCCTAATGGAGAAGTCTTAACCTGTAAAACTTTGTATCCCAGAGTTAAACTAGAAATCCTGGGCACCGAACTACCTTCGGACATGATTAGTTACGACCTGGGTAACCTAGATGTCATCCTGGGTATGGACTGGCTTAGCAAATACAAAGCAACCATAGAATGGGCCACTCAAAAGTTCAGGTTTCGTGGACCTAAGGGTGAGCTTCTATCCTATAGAGGCATAACCGGAAGACCCACAATCCAAATTGTGTCAGCCTTAGTCATCCACTCAGAAGTAAAGAAAGGGCATCATGCATACCTTTGTACGGTCCATGATTAAGAAAAGGAAGGGGAGAATTTGGAGAACATCCCATTGGTGAGCGGGTTTCCAAACGTATTTACAGAAGAGCTACCAGGGATTAGGGATGGCAACGGGTAGGGTTTGGGGCGGGGTTAGCCTTTCCCAATCCCATACCTCCTTAGAAACTCCAATCCCATCCCCGCGTAGGTTACCCCATACACTTCCCGTCCCATACCCTATACCCACCGGGTTCCCATCGGATACCAGATAATATTTTTAATATTAAATTAAGTCATTATATAACTTATATGAGCCCCAATATTTATGTATAAAAAGTCTCTGTAAGATCTTTCGGACTTTTCTACTATCTTGTTACTTCAGTTGTTGTGTGGTGGTTGTACAAGATATTATAATATTATAAAGTGGTTAATCAATATATTAAAAATTGCACGGTAGTGTGTGTGTGTGTGTGTATGTATGTGTATATATATATATATATATATTATTACAAATATACTAGTTTATATAAGGGTACAAATATAATTTCACTATATATTAATCAGGGTCGGGTATATAAACGCGGATTTTGTCAAATCCCATCCCCATCCCCATCCCATACCCAACAGGGGTTTGAGGGTTAGATACCATCCACGTCCCATACCCTAATAATCATATCCTCTACCCTTCTTATTAGGGGCGGGTAGGTTCGGGTCCCCATCGGGTTCAGGGAAATTGTCATCCCTACCAGGGATGCCGCCAAAGAGGGAAGTGGATTTCACGATTGACCTAATGTCAGGGACGGGGCCGATTTCCAAGGCGCCATACAGAGTGGCACCAGCACAAGTTTTTTTTTTTTTTTTTTTTTTTTGAGAATTCAACTTCCATTAAAAAATCAAGCGAAAATATCTGGGGGTATTACATCTTTATCAGCATATTTTAATACCCAAGTGGGTAGCTCTTCGTGCCACACGCCTTCAAGCCCTTGAGCCGCGTGCCGTGCTAGCTGGTCGGCCACGCGGGTGAATTGTCTTCCCCATACCCTTATCTCGAGGCTTCTGTACTGCTTCATCAATTGAACCATTTCATCGAGAAGTTCTTTCATTTCTCCCAGTTCATCTCTCCGTCTTCCATCTCTAGCATCCTCTAGATCTGCCATCACCCCACTTGAATCGCCGATGAGAACTATGTTTCTCTCTTTCCACCGTAGTCCCTCTCTGAGAGCAAATTGGCATGCAGCAAGCTCCGATTGTCTGGAGCTCTCTCTTCGTTGTAAGCTTCTAGAACCTGCCATCTTGCACTCTCCGGTGATGGATCGGAGAATGAAGCCCGCCGTCGCAACGCCGGTCTGTGGGTTCCAATTTCCGTCAAATTGTAGCAGCAGATACTCATCTTTGAAGTTGGTGCTTCTGGGCTTTTGAATGTCCAAGCTAAGTAGATCTCCCCTTCTATATCTCTGTTCTTGAATTTTTCGATTAATCAAAGTTGAAACTGAAATTGGATTTGCACTACTGTTCTTGAACCTCTGCCAATTCCGTTCTTGCCATAAGGCCCAAATACACAGACAATATTCTGTTAGATATGCTTCTTTAAGGCTCTGGATATCTGCTTGGACTCTTTCTGATGCACTCATATCTGTTTCTGACAGGAGATGTGGATTACCCATCGAATCCCACGCTGCGGTTGCCAGTGGGAATGTGAAGAATACGTGTTCCGCCGTTTCCTTTTGATCTTTGCAGAAGTAGCACCGTGTCTCAATCTCGATCCCTCTCCTTTCCAGCTTGTCCGCAGTGGGAACTATATTCTTCGCGACTCTCCAGACCAGATGAGTGATCTTCTTCTCTATTTTCAGTTTCCAGAGCTTAGTGAAGAACTTATTTGACCTCGTTGAGCTTTCCCCTGAGTTTTGCTGATGGAACTTCTCTCTCATTCCAAGCAGGTAGCCTGACTTGACCGTATAGGTGCCAGAATCGTTGTAGTGCCATCGCACTTTGTCGGCAACAGGTCGTGACGGGAGGCGGATCTGCTCTATCTCCTCGCAATCGATTGCTAACAGGTACTCTCTGAGCTTGTCTCTGTTCCAAGTCATTGTTTCTTTGTCAATAAAATCTTCAACTTTTGCTTGATTAATCATACTATTATCGGAAATCATCTTGAAGGTTGGTTCTCGAGGGATCCACGGCGAACTCATACACGCTGATTTACCATCTTCGATTTGCCATCGAGTACCCCTGGCCAACAGTCTCTTCCCAAAACAAATACTTCGCCACGCGTAGCTAGGTGTGTTCCCTTCTTGTGCTTCCCAGAAATTTTTCCCTGCAAAGTATTTCGATTTCAGCACTTTACTCATTAGCGATTCTGGCTTTGTTAGTATCCGCCATGCCTGTTTCGCTAACATGGCCTGGTTAAACACCTTGTAATCCCTGAAAGCTAGACAAGGGATTCATCTGGCACCAGCACAAGTTAAGGATCTGTTAGACAAGGGATTCATCTGGCCCAGTGTCTCACCATGGGGAGCACCAGTCTTGCTTGTGAAGAAGAAGGACGGAAGTTTGAGGCTTTGCATAGACCACCGTGAATTGAACAGTGTGACTGTCAAGAATAAGTACCCACTCTCCAGGATCAACGAATTGTTTAATCAAATACAAAGATACAATACATTTTTGAAGATTGACTTAAGGTCAGGATACCACCAGCTCCGGATAGCGGAGAAGGATATCTCTAAGACAGCGTTCCGAACTCGCTATGGTCACTACGAGTTCACGATGATGCCATTTGGTCTGACTAATGCACCATCGGCATTCATGGAGTTGATGAACTGTGTTCTATAGAAGTACATTGACAAGTTCTTTGTTGTGTTCATTGACGACATACCAGTCTAATCTAAGGGAAAAGAAGAGCACGTGCAACACTTAAGGGAAGTACTAGAGACCCTAAGGGGTGAGAAGTTGTATGGAAAGTTGTCAAAGTGCGAGTTTTGGCTTGACATTGTGCGTTTCCTGGGGCACATCATATCCAAGGAAGGCGTGTTGATAGAACCAGCGAAAGTGACAATAGTAAGAGACTGGCTAACGCCAAAGAACGTCACTGAGATAAGAAGCTTCTTGGGACTCGGCAGGATACTATCAGAGGTTTGTAAAAGATTTCTCGAAGATCGCAAGGCCAATGACTAATCTGATGAAGAAGATGACCAAGTATGTGTGGGATAGCAAGTGTGAAGAGGCGTTCCAAAAACTCAAGGATAGGTTGACGTCAGCACCCGTGTTGACCTTACCTACTAAAGGAGGAGAATTCAAAGTTTACAGCAACGCGTCAAAGCATGGCCTAGGATGTGTTTTGATGCAGGACGAGAAGGTAATCGCTTATGCATCTAGGCAGCTAAAGCCGTACGAGGAGAACTACCCTACTCATGACTTGGAGTTGGCAGCTATCGTGTCTGCACTAAATATATGGCAGAATTTTCTATATGGCATGACTTGCAAGATCTTCACGTATCACAAGAGTCTGAAATACATATTCACGCAAAAGGAATTTAACATGCGGAAACACAAGGTGGTTAGATTTGGTAAAGGATTATGATCTGCAAATCCAATACCATGAAGGGAAGGCCAATGTTGTGGCGGATGATTTGAGTCGAAAGACGGATCACACGGTAAATGCTTTGTTCCACATGAGCTTTATGAAGATTTTTGAAGATTGGAGATTGAAGTATGTGCGATGGGAAGCCCGAGTAATATGCTATGCAACTTGACGATCATGCCAGACATATTCGAGGAGATAAAAGAAGGACAAAAGGAGGATGCTTTCCTGTAGCAGATTAAGGAAAAGATCAAGAAAAGCGAAGCACTCGATTTCAAGGTTGATGAAGAAGGTAGAGTGAATTTCAAGGGAAGATGGTGTATACATGTGAAATGCGCGGAAGTAAACGAATGTAACAACCCGTGGATTACTGTCCCAACAACTTCTTTACCCGTACCACCGAATAAAAATACTTAAGCCTTGAAGGTGCTTGTAGTAATCCACACAATATTATATTACCACACATCTACTCTAAAATATATCGATGTGGGACGGGATATTACAATCCACCCACCTTATATAATCGACTTCATCTTCGATATTGTCCAGTCACGTAGCCCTTGGCTGGTGACTCACCGCACCGCGATGGAGCCCTTGCAGGATTGCCAAGTCATGTAGCCCTTGGCTAGTGGCGCACCGCACCTCCACGGAGCCCTTGCGGGACCAAGTTTGGCTCTAATACCATTTGTAACAACCCGTGGATTACTGTCTCAACAACTTCTTTACCCGTACCACCGGATAAAAATGCTTAAGCCTTGAAGGTGCTAGTAGTAATCCATAAGGTATTATATATACCACACATCTACTCCACAATATCTCGATGTGGGACGAGATATTACAAGGAAAGGATCATGAAAGAAGCTCATCATTCGCACTATTCGGTACACCCAGGAGGAGACAAGCTGTATAAAGACCTGAAGAAGAACTTTTGGTAGAAGGGCATGAAGAAAGAAATAGCAGTATTTGTGTCTCGATGCCTTACGTGTCAAAAGGTCAAGTTTGAACACAAGAGACAAAGAGAGATACTGCAACCGTTAGATGTTCAAGTATGGAAATGAGATTCCATGTCAATGTACTTTGTTATAGCATTTCCAGTCTTGACTAATGGAATGAATCAGATTTGGGTGGTAGTTGACCAACTAACGAAGACGACAATGTTCATTCCCATGAAAGACACGTGTGATATGGAAAATAGAGCGGATGCGTACATGAAGAACGTGGTAAGATTACATGGAGTACCTAGTTCGATTGTTTCAGACAGAGATCCAAATTTCTTGTCGCACTTTTGGAAAGAGCTGCAAAAGGCTATGGGTACGGAACTCAAATTCAGTACATCTTTTCATCCAGCTACGGACGGAAAAACCGAAAGGATAATCAAGATGCCGTAAGACATGTTGAGAGCTTGTATATTGGAATTTGGAGGATCATGGATAGACAAGCTACCGCTGATAGAGTTCTCTTACAACAACAGTTACCATGCCAGTACAAGAATGGCACCCTACTAAGCGCTTTATGGGAGGAAGTGCAGGATGCCGATTTGCTGGAGCGACATCAGCGAGACCATCATTCTAGGACCACAATTGATCGAAAAGTCGACAAACCAAATTCGAATGATTAAGCAAAGTATGAAGGGAGCACAAGATTGACAAACGTCTTATGCAAATTTAAAGAGAAGACCATTGGAGTTCAAGGTAGGAGACAAAGTATTTCTGAAAGTCTCTCCAACCAAAGGGGTCATGCGATTCAATCATAAGGGAAAGCTAAGTCCCAAGTTCATCGGGCCATATGAAGTACTTGAACGTATAGGAAAGGTTTCCTATCGTCTGAATCTTACCAACAGCCTCGTTCGAGTTCATGATGTTTTCCATGTCTCCAGACTCAAGCCTTACATTCATGACCCGAGCCATATCCTTGACCATGAACCAGTTGAGCTTGAACCGTCTCTCTCTTACGAGGAGCAACCCATCAAAATTCTTGACAGGAAAACAAGTAATCCCACAACAAGTCAACTATGCTGGTCAAAGTTCTCTGATCCAACCATTTACATGAGGGAGCTACATGGGAAGCATAAGTTGACATGATGAAGCGTTACCCCCACCTATTTGATTAGGTAAATAGAGGACCGAGTTTGTAACCCTACGATTTATTTCCCTTACGTTGTGCTAAACATTCTATCGTATTGCATAATATGTTATGACATCACTTGTGCTTTCCATGACATTATTTGAGGATTTTATAGCATACATACACGTGCACCATGTTACACACACACCCTTGAATTGGATAGAGGATTCTTAATGATAGCGAATGGTTGTAGCTTCGAGGACGAAGCTCTCTTTTAAGGAGGATATGATGAAATACCATATTTTATTAATGTGGGTGATTGTGCAATTTTCACAAAGTATTCATTATGAAATTTGGGCTAAAACTTGCATTACTAGAATCTAAGGGGGAATAGTTGTATTTTACATAAACTAACATATATAATCTTATATTTATACAGTATAAATACTAGTACTAATATCTTTATTCTTATACTGTACTCATACCATACAATACGTCATGTATATACCTAAGAAAATACTTGTTAATATATACAACTCCCATCCTCCAACACCATGCACATCCTCTTCTCCTCTTTTCACGAAATCTTCTTCTTCTTTTTCTATTTAACCTCTTCTTATCCTTATTATTCCCCAACACACGACACCACCATCACCCATCTTCCTCTCCCTCTAGCTCTCTGCTAGACCCATCACCAGCACCTGCATCTCTCTCCCTCCCTCCTCTGTTTTGGCCGAAGGCAGCCCCGTCACCACCATCACCTCCGGCAACATCACCACCGATGCCACCACCACCTCAAAATCTCTCTACCTATCTATAGCCCAGATACCTCTCTCTCTACCTCTCTCTTTCGATCACCACCAGCAGCAGCAACTAGGAGTTGCAGAAATAGCCGGCCAATTTCCGAACGTCGCCGGCCTCACCATTAACACCGACGACAAATTTTGGGGTGTGGAAACAAGTCAACCCATCCCCCTTTTCTCTGTATCAGTGCGCTTCTGAGAATCGATGTCTCATTCATCCCCGTAGTAGCTAGAGTACCACCAAAGCCCACGGCGCCACCATTAAAACCATCAACGAAAGCTTCGGGCCGAACAAATCCAGAGGCACCCATCCCCAAAAGTTGCTCCCATTCACCTCTTGGAGGTCCGAGGAGACGAGTTAACGCCACCAACCAAGCCGAGGCCACCAGAATCCCAGCGACGAGAACCATCTCCGGTGACCCCGACGGTGAGTTCGAATGACACGATTTCTCGACCGTTTTTTGCGAATCTCGTCGCGGACACCCAATATGTAGGCAACAAGTTTGTTGAGTACGAGTACTAGGACCTCGCTTGTTGAACGTGCCCTACGCTACCTGTTATCAGTAAGTTCATACGTACAACACCTTAACTATCAAATGTGAATGTGGCATGCGTTGCTTCCAAACTATAATTTTGCTATATCTCGTGATGCTTGGAATATTTCATGGATGGGTCAAATGTTTGTGAATCTTGATTTTGAGAATTCCTCTTTGAATATCCTGTTTGGGAAAAATGAGGTTATGATACGATCTTTGAATCAAATGGTACGGTTTATATTGACATTTGAATAATGCATTGTAATATAAATGGGGCAATGTACACAGGATGTGTGTGGAGGCTACGGCCGGAGGCGAATGTGAGCCGATCCTCCTCGGGTGCTAATCCTACAAGATAACATACTCGACCCGCGTGGTTGGCTGTCATGCACCGAGGTGTTGCAGTCCCGGGGTTATTTATATGTGAAAACTATGGAGTACTACTTATGCCTGTGTGGGTCACTACGGTACAGGGGTGTCGACACTTAAGGTCTCATAGTTATGATTATGAGCGGGGATTGACGTAGGGGCTCCCATAACACTCGAGTGAATTGGGATTTGTGATATCCCAAGAGGCACCCTATTGTGATTTATTGCATTGTGACCCCTCTGTGGACATTCATTACCCGTTGGTCTTATACGTCCAGCTAAACTAATTAAAATGTGGAATCAGTTATTGTTACAGTTCATGTGGGTACTCCAGTTACATGTTGATTATATAATTGTGTAGCCAAAACTCGTTTTACATGTTGTAGTATGTTTCGTAGTCAGTTTTTAATGATTAAAAAATTTCTGTGGTCGATTTTTGCTATTTCAAAACCCGCAGGTTACCAAGAGGGGGACGCTCACGACAACTACTAGGGACTCATGCTGCAAACATCTAGTACTTCGCTTAGTAGTTTTATTTCTCTAAACAATGTATTGTTATCCTTTCATCCACTATCACTGTGTTATCTTAAACTTTTAATAAATCAAATTGTTGATTATCGATGACTGTACTAACTGTGAACCGGAAATCCTCCTCCGTTCCCAATTGGATTTATTTCCTCGGACGGAGGGACCTTTCCAAATGTACGGTTCGGGCGGCCGTATGATTTGGGGGGTGTTGGAGGGAAGGTTGCTCATTACGCGGCGAGTAATTGAAACGCGACGAGTGATTCTACACGTGACGAATAAGTAGACACGCCATAATAATCGATACAAAATGAATAATAGAACTAATCTCGATTGCAAAATTTGACAGCTTCTCCAACAAGTTCGAGACGACAATGTGGATTAAAATAATTATATTTTTAGGTATGTGTATAAATAAAATTTTAAACTACAAATTTCTAAAAAATGCAAATTAGAATTTATAAGTAGATTTGGATAAAAATATCACTTGAAATAATTTATACTACACTCCAAACGATTAGTTAAATACTTTATTGTAAAGATTAGTTCACAGACAGTCAATTTACTAAAATGCCTCTAAAGAAATTATGTGGTATTACAGTTCATCCAAAGTTTACTCAAAGTAAATGAAATGTCTATCTTTGCCCACTAGAAAGATATGTGATACTTTTTCATTTCTAATGGTAAGAGTCATTAATTCGATTTAAATAATGGAAATTATATTTGATAAAAGTCCATATTAAACATAACATAATATCACAATACTTAAATTTGTATATTTCTTTTTGTGGTAAATATCGATGGCAGCAAACACACAAAACTCGAATTTGTCGCTACGAACGATCCGTTATTGAGAAGGAAAAGTTTTCTGGAACAAATTCTCTAGACTAGTACATAATTTGAGGATTGTTCACAAACAATAGAAAAAATGTACGTCCTAAAAAAGACTTTTTAAGCCCCACCAGCTACAAATGCCACTCAATTTGAAAATGATGCCCACAAGAAGCACACTGATGCTTTCAATGTTTTCGTTCCTCATGCTAGAATTGATGGTCGTTGAGATTTAGAAGCAACATGATAAGATGAAGATGTAGATATGATCAGACATTTAAAGGTGCTTTTTGAAGAGTAAGCAAGACATGAAAGGTTCGAAGTGTCAAAACTTTTGTTCAAAAGCAATTTTCAAGAGAGAAGTCCAGTGGGACCTCCATGTACTCAAAATAATTGAGTGTATTGGTAACAGGGCCGTATCTACGTATTCGGGGACCTTAGGCGAGTTTCTTCATTTAGGCCCTCCTATTTAACTCTCCTATATGTTATGCCGTTTATCGATGCTCTTTATTTTGAAATTCTCTTATTTATGATACAATTGTGTACGCTTATTGTTGTTTCCACTTTGTTTATAATTGATTATCAAAGGTCGTCTTTGCTCGTTAATTTTTGTGATGGAAGTTTTGTTTCTCAGTAAGATCCTTAACTTGTTAAGGGTTGTTTGATGTTTGCAAATATCATGTATGTATTTATTTATTTATTTATTTATTTATTTATTTATTTATTTATTTATTTATTTATTATTTTTGAAAATGCATTTATTTTCAAGTAAAATTAAGTAACCTCAACAAAAAGTTAAGTTCTATGAGTAAACATGAACACAGCAGTAATATTCGACTTGTAAAAGTTACTCAAAATATGCACAAAAACTCCCCTTGAAAAAGATATGCATAAAAGTAAGTTTGAATGTGTGAGTATGCAGATGTTAATGCAACTAAGATACTCTAGAAGGGGTGGGGGGGTTGAATAGAGTATGCCAACTTTTTGCAAAACTTGCTATGAAGATGAAAACTTGTGCAAACAATGAAGTTCAAGGCCTTGAAAACTAGTTCAAGCCCTTGTAGAAGATGCAAATAGTATAAAGCAAGTATGCCTTTTTTCAAGGCCTTGAAAACAAGTTAAAACCCTTGAAAAACAGGCAGTTTTGTGTGATGCAAAAACCATAAGAATGAATAACTGTAAATGCAGAAGACAAGTGATTTATAGAGTTCAGTCCACTTGGACCTACATCTCTACCTCAAGGATTAGATCCCTGCAGGATTTTCAACTCAATTCTTATAATCAAAAGCTAAGCCCTAGAACTCAAGCCTAGAGAGTTCTTTTACTCTGTTACAGCTTGTGGTTTTCCCTAACCTGTCTAGTACCTGCTCTAGCTAACTGATTAACTAAGAATTCTCTATTGTTCATTTTGAACAATCCTTGAGAATAGATGTAGAGATAATACAGAAATGATCTACCAATACAGCTCAATACAGAAGAACACTTGGAGTAGAAAACTGCAGTGAAAATGCAGTGAACTTCTGTGGAAAGGATTGAGAGTTTGATGTTCTTCTTTGGTGCTTTGTCAATCCGGAAACTTGTCTCTTGTTTTTGCCCGTTGAGTCTCGTATCTTGTTTCTTCAAGGTGAGCTCTATTTAAACTGTTTGAAGCTCTGCAAATCTTCCCAGATTTTCAGCAACAACTTCCTATTTTGTAGGCAACAACTTTGACTCTCTTTAACAGCTTTCTCCAACGGATAGTTGATCACAGGCTCCAAAGATATTGTTGTGATCTTGTCCGTAAGCAATCTGAGAAGCTGTCATAAGTCTCTGATTGATCACATGATCAAAATATTCATCTCTTTCCAAATCTGCACAACTTCAGTTTAGGAAACAATCCTGCAAATATTGGAAACAAAATTTCCTGCATTATCATGGTCAAATAGATGATATCTTATGCTCAAAACATGTTATAACAATTTTTCTTTCATAATCTAATAACAGTGAATCAAACAGATGAAAGAAATAGAGGGAATCAACTCAGAGAGTTTGCATAAAACTCCCCCCGAGAGTGTGCATACAGGTTAAGCAGTTTCAAGGCTTTGAATCCAGTTTCAAGGCCTTGAAAATAGCCTCTGAGAATGATTCAAGGCTTTGAAAGCTGGTTCAAGGCCTTGAAATAGCTGAGCTATTACAAGTCTTGCACAACCTGATCTTTCAATCTCCCCCTTGATGAAAGACAAAACCAAATTCTGTTTGATCCTTAGTCTCTGCAAAATAAATTGATTAGTTCACAATTTATAACACAGTATTTCCAAAAGCATCCAACCTATTCATAATACCAACAAAAAATTAAACAGTTCAGCAAATAGCAAATAAACTTAAAACTAAAAACTACAAAAGACCTAGAATTTCTCCCCCTTTTTGACTTTCATCAAAAAGATAGAAGATGTTGGATCAAGTGTCTGGAAAATTTTGAAACATTTAAAGAAAAACTTTTAAGAAGAGAGATTGGGGAAGAAAGAGTAGGCAAGATTAAGGGGTTGGATTTTCATCTTCATCCTGATCTCCTTCCTCTTTCTCATTGTCTTATTCATCAGTCTTGTCCTGCTCTCCCTGTTCCTCTGCATTCCCACTAGCAACAGTTGTTTCTTCAGCCTTGTCCTTTGCAGCAACCTTTGGAGGTTTCTTTTTCTTCTTCAAGGTAATCAGCAGTTCATTTGAGTCAGGGCTATTGGCTTCATCTTCTTCCTGTGATGCCTGTTCTGCTACCTGCTTTCCCTTATATGAAACTGGAGTAACTTCTTCCTGGTCTGAATGCTCACTAGGAAAATCCTTGTCAGAGTCTCCTTTCTTTGTACCTTCAACATCCTCAGGAACATCAAGCAAAGTCATGCTTCTGAAGATGCTTTCCACCATGTACTTGACTTGCCCCATATCACTTTCTAGTCCAAAAACAGCTGCTTTGACATCCTCCATGTCCAACTCCAAACCATCAAGTCTCTGATTGTCTGTTGGCTGAGAAGTCTGACTTGAAGCAGGAGTCAAGGTCTTGGGCTTAGGAAACTTCTTTGCACCTAGTTCTGCTTCAGTCAAGTCTGAGTAAAGTTTTCAAACTTTCTCTTTTGTCTTCACCACTCCAATGTTTTCAAAGGATTTCTCATTAAGTACTCCAAATCCAGATGTGACTGATTCCTCTCCAGTGGTTGGAATCTCAAAGTGTTCAAAGAACAAAGTGAGCCAGTTTGCATAGGGCAGAGGGTGAACCCTTTTACTGGTAAGGCTAAAGAGCATATGTTCAATCACTAGTTTTGGAAGATCAATCTCATAGCCATGCATAACTTGATACATGATGTGCAACATTCTCTCATTCACCATTTCTCTAGAGTGCTCCCTGGGAAAGATACACCTAACCAGGATGGTATGAAGGACTTTGGCTTCAACATTCAACACACAATGTGTTAACTGTTTGGCTGAGGTTGAGATGTTTGGAAGAAAGAACTCATCTTTGGCTAGCTTCAGGGTTTCTGACTTTGGTGGATGGTTGCTAGTATCATACCTTTTTGGACACCCTAGCACATTGGCAAACTCAGAGTGATCAAGTTCAATCACTATCCCATCAACTTTAGATTTGATCACCAAATGTGCAGATCTCATAACTTGGGTCAAGTTCAGGTAGAAGAGTCTGGTGAGTCTAGGGTAGGCTAATTCTTTAGGATTCAACATACACCACAAAGAACTCTTCTTCAACATAGAGATGCTTAAGTTTCATGTGTTCCACCACATGTTTATTGGCCATACTACAGAAACCAATAGATCTTGAAGCAAAACCATCTAACCACTGACCTTTAGAGATGTTTGAGACAAACCAAGTCTCATCTGGTGCTGAGTTCTTTGTTGAAGCTTGTGAATAGATCTGCAGTGCCTTTTCCAATTGACCTTCTGGTTGAGCTTCTGTCACCTTTCCTTTCCCATTTTATGCCTGAGTTGCTTTCTTCTTCAGCTTCTTTGAACTGGTAGGCTTTTCTGTAACATTTTTTTGCTTCTTTTGCTTTTATGAAGAGGAGGTTGTAACCTTCTTGACCTTATTCTTTATTGGAGGAAGATCTTGAACTGCCTCTGCACTAGGATTTCTGGAGCTAGAGTCCCCACTGACTTCTTGAACCTCATCCACAGTTGCTTTTCTTTTCTTCTCTGAGACATATTTCGAACCTCCAGCCATCTTGATTCTGTCTGAGACTCTCCTTGGGCTCATTAGAGTTTGGGAGAAGAATAGAGAGAGTTGGAGTGATACAGAATGAAGGAGAAGAGAAGAGGATAAATACTGAAGGAATTTGAGTATCAAAAGGAAACTAGTATCTCTCTGATCTCAAAAGATTTGCAATGATCAGATGGATTTCAAATATTTTATGCCGTTGGAAAATAAAATATACTAATACTATTTTGGCTAAAAAACAAAGAATGATCCAAGATTATTCACCATCAGTGTAGCAGACTAAGTTTCAAGGCTTTGAAAAGGTTTTCAAGGTCTTGAAAAACTGTAACACTGCAACAAGTAAAAGCCAAATATTTGAACTGATTTTCAAGGCTTTGAAACTCAGTTCAAACCTTTGAAAACATATAAAGCTTACCTTTCTTACCTGATGCTCCCCCTAAACCAATGCATCTTTATTTAGCATTCCCAATTCCAATCCTAGAGCTGAGAACCTTTCATCTGCTAATGGTTTAGTGAAGACATCTGCAATTTGCATGTTAGTAGCAACAAATTCAAGAACAATATCACCTTTCTCAGCATGATCTTTGATGAAATGGTGTATGACATCAATGTGCTTGGTTCTTGAGTGTTGCACTGTATTCTTTGTAATTTAAATTGCACCAGTGTTATCACACTTAATAGGTATGCCCCTGAAATCAAATCCTAGGTCTCTTAGCTGTTCAGCAATCCATAACACTTGTGAGCAACATGCTGCTGCAGCTATATATTCAGCTTCAGCTGTGGATAGAGCAACTGAATTCTTTTTCTTGGAATGCCAACTAATCAAGGATGATCCAGTGAATTTGCAAGTTCTTGAAGTACTTTTCCTATCAAACCATTAACCTACAAAGTCAGCATCTGAAAAACCATGTAAAGAGAAGTTAGAATGTCTTGGATACCAAAGCCCTAAGTCTTTGGTACCATTGAGATACATGAATATTCTCTTCATAGCAGTCAAGTGTGATTCATTTGGATCAACTTGAAATCTAGCACACACACACACACACAATAAACATAATATCTGGTCTACTTGCTATCAGATAGAGTAATGATCCAATCATGCCTCTATACTCTGTTATATTGACACTGTTACCAGATTCATCCTTGTCTAAGGATATAGTAGAACTCATAGGGGTCTTGGCTTCCTTACATTGATCCATGCTATATTTTTTTAGCAAGTCTCTTGTGTACTTGCTTTGATGCAGAAAGATGCCCTTCTTCAATTGATGTATTTGAAGTCCTAGGAAGAAGTTCAACTCTCCCATCATGCTCATCTCAAATTCCCTGCTCATAAGACTTGAGAATTCTCTGTCCAATTGATCATTAATAGCTCCAAACAATATATCATCAACATATATGTGAACTACAAGTAAATCTTTCTCATGAGTCTTTATGAAAAGAGTCTTGTTTACTAAGCCTCTTTTGAAATCATTTTCAAGTAAAAACTTTGACAGTCTTTCATACCAAGCTCTTGGAGCTTGTTTCAAACAATAAAGAGCTTTGTCAAGTTTGTAAACATGATATGGAACTTGTCATTTTCAAAACCAGGTGGTTGTGCAACATAAAATTCTTCTTGTAAATAGCCATTCAAGAAATCACACTTCACATCCATTTGAAACAGTTTCCTATTCTTGTAAGATGCAAAAGCAAGCAAAATTCTAATTGCTTCTAACCTGGAAACTGGACCAAAAATTTCCTCATAATAAATACCTTCTTCTTGATTGTGACCTTGAGCAACTTACCTTGCTTTGTTTCTGATCACATTGCCACTTTCATCCAACTTATTTCTGAATACCCATCTGGTACCAACGACAAACTAGTTTGTAGGTGGAGGAACCAGGTTCCAAACCTTATTCCTTTCAAACTCATTGAGTTCACTTTGCATAGCAATGATCCAGTCTGCTTCTTGTAAAGCTTCTTTCATAGTTTTTGGTTCCAAGAGAAATAAAGGCATTATAAGCACATAAGTTCTTCAACTGTGATCTAGTCTATGTACCAGTGGTTGGATCTAATATGATATTATCAGCTGGATGAGATGAGAGATATTTGAATATCTTTCTTGGAGACCATGGTTCAGGCTCTCCATAGATCTTCTCTGGTCTTGAAGTAGTGGCTTTGTCACTTGAATCCTTCTGATCATCTTTTTCAAGGCTTTGTGGTTTACTTTCAAGGCCTTGAGCACCATTTTCAAGGTCTTGAAAATGTCTTCTATTTCTTCTGAACCTTTCTTGAATCCTAATGGATTCTCAGTCTCTTCCTCTGATTCATGCTTGTTCAAATTCAAGTTTGCAAAACTTTCACTCAAATAACCATCATAGCTTTCATCAAAAATAACATGAATACTCTCTTCAACCAGTTTGGTTCTTTTATTGTAAACTCTATAAGCTTTTCTATTCAGAGAGTAACCAAGAAATATACCTTCATCACTTCTTGCATCAAACTTACCAAGATTGTCTTTTCCATTGTTGTGGATAAAACAAGTACATCCAAAGGGTCTGAAGTATGAAATGTTTGGCTTCCTCCCTTTGAATAGTTCATAGGGGTCCTCTTCAGAATGGGTCGGATCAAGCACCTGTTCAAAATATAGTTTCCTGTATTCACAGCTTCTGCCCGATAATGTTTTGGCAGCTTGTTCTCAAGAAGCACTGTTCTTGACATATCTTCAAGAGTCCTGTTCTTTCTTTCAACAACACCATTCTGTTGAGGAGTTCTTGGAGCAGAAAAGTTGTGAATAATACCATGATTATCACAGAATAAATCAAATTATAACTGATCAAATTCTCTACCATGATCACTTCTGATTGAAGCTACATGTAGGTTTTTCAAGTTTTGAAGTTCTCTGCAAAGCTTTGAAAATTCAGAGAGTGGTTCAGATTTTTCTTTGAGAAACATAACCCAAGTATATCTAGAAAAATCATCTACAACAACTAGCATATATCTTTTACCTTTTGGAGTAGGAGTCTTCATAGGACCACAGAGATCCATATGAAGCAATTCAATAGGTCTAGTTGTACTTACAAACTTCTTTGGTTTGAAAGAACTTCTGGTCTGCTTGCCTTGAGCACATGCTTTGCACATTTCATCTTCTTTGAACTTGATGGATGGCAATCCTCTTATCAAGTCTTTGGAAATCAACTTTTTCAAAGTATGCAAACTGATATGACCAAGTTTCCTATGCCAAAGCTTTGAATCCTCTTTCAAGACCTTGAGACACTTCAAACTTTCACCTGCAACTTTGTTAGTCTGAAAAGCATAAACATTGTTTGATCTAGAGGCTGTGAGAATGCAATCTCCTGATTTCTCATTTTGCACCACACACTTCTCTTTATCAAAGATAACTTTGTTGCCATTATCACAAAGCTGAGATACACAAAACAAATTAAATTTAAAACCTTCAACTAGATACACATCAGAAATAGAGTTTTCAGAATTTGTACCAACTTTTCCAATACCAAGAATATTGCATTTTCCTTTGTCACCAAGTGTTATTGAACCTTCTGATTGCTCATTAAATTATGAGAATAGAGATCTCTTTCCACTCATATGTCTTGAGCAACCACTTTCCATAAACCACTTCTGTTCTTTGATATTGGTGACAACCTGCAAACACCAATCACTGCCTTACCCAGCTGTTAGACCAAGTGTGTAATTTGGATTCATATTCAGGATCAACCATGTTAGGGGGGACTAACCCCTTTAGGAACCCAAATGTGCTTAACTTGTCCTTTGAGTTGAAAAGGAAAAGTGTTCCTCATTATGTGAGGGTCTCTTCTTCTAAAAGGACAAATCATCTTAACATGACCAGTTTTGCAGCAGTAATGACATGTGGGACAAGTTTTGTTTCCAGCTTTCACAAATCTGGTATTGTTCCTTCTTGGAAAGTTTGGATTGAATCCAATACCAGCTTTGTGAACAGACTGGGAACTTCCTCCAAGAATCAAGTTCAACATGTGTTCGGATCCAGCAAGCTTGACTTTGACCAATTCAGATTCTTGAAGTTTCTCAGTAAGAGTAGTCTTTTGTTTCTCTAATTCATCAACATGATGTCTTATATTAACAAGGCTGTCACTCATTGAGGAGTTCTCAGTGACTACTTCCTTGACTTGTGTTTTCAAGGCTTTGAAACTGTTTTTCAAGGCCTTGAAATCACTACCAGTTTTCTTTTGCTTGCTCATGAACTTTTTCTTTCAAAAGTCTGATCTCCTTCAGATAATCTTCCTCATTCAAAAGCATTGTTCTGAGATATTCTGAAAGATCTTCTTTTGGTTTTGAAATCCGACAATTTACCATTACCTCAATGTTCTTCTCAAAACTTTCATCATGCTTGCCCATGAACCATAGGTTGGCATGTTCTTCCTCAGATTCAGATTCACTAGAGCTATCTGAATCACTCCATGAAGCTATCATGGCTTTCTTTCTTCTGTCATGATCTTTCTTTTGAAAGTTCTTGTTTTTCTTGTGTGGACAATCTCATATCAAGTATCCTGCATCACCACATTCAAAGCAGTTCATAACTTTTGATTTATTTTGTGAAGAGGACTTACCTTTGTAGTCCTTCCTGCTGGACGATATATGCCTTCCTCTGTTGAAATCTTTATTTCCAAAGTTTTTCTTCATTTTGAGAATCCTTGTCAAGGCTTTGGAAATTAAGGCAATTGGATCTTCATCATCACCATCCTCAGTTTCAAGGCTTTGTGTTCTCTCATTCTAATTGGCTTTGAGAGCTAAGTTCTTGAAACCATCTGAGAGTTCTCCATCAACTTCATTCATAGATATCTCATGTGTCAGGAGCTTCCCTTATAGGTCATCAAGTTGTAAAGTTGAGAGATTCTGAGCTTCTTCAATAGAAGTGGTCTTTGGTTCCCATTTTGCCTTTGGAAGACTTCTGAGAATCTTCCTCACCTTTTCTTCATTGGAAAAATGTTTTCCCAGTGAATCAAGGTTGTTGACAATATCACTGAACCTCTTGAACATGTCTCTGATGGACTCATCTACATTCATCTTAAACAGCTCATATTTCCTGAGATAAATGTTGATCTTGGTTTGCTTGACTTGACTGGTTCCCTCAAAGGTAACCACAAGCTTATCCCAGATTTCTTTTGCAGTTGTGCATCCAGAGATCCCGTTGAATTCATTTGTACTCAAAGCACAATACAAAATGTTAATAGCTTTGTAGTTCTTAGAAAATTGCTCTAATTCAGAAGAGGAGGGTGAGTCTTCTGTTTTGGGAGTTCTGATCCAATCTTTCTCTGTGTAGAAAGTATGAGGTCCATTTTGGATAATGGTCCAAAGCTCTATATCTTGATCAATAATGAACATTTTCATGAGAGCTTTCCAGTGAGCAAAATTTTCTCCACAGAATAGAGGAGGTATGTTAGCAGCTCTTTCCTGTGAGAAGCCACCATGACCTGCAGTACTCATGATCACCAGATGGTTAAATCTTATACAGTGATACAAGCTCTGATACCAATTGAAAGTGTGAGTATGCAGATGTTAATGCAGCTAAGATACTCTTGAAGGTGGGGGGATTGAATAGAGTATGCCAACTTTTTGCAAAACTTGCTAGGAAGATGAAAACTTGTGCAAACAATGAAGTTAGAGGCCTTGAAAACTAGTTCAAGCCCTTGGAGAAGATGCAGATAGTATAAAGCAAGTATGCCTTTTTCAAGGCCTTGAAAACAAGTTCAAACCCTTTAAAAACAGACAGTTTTGTGTGCTGCAAAAGCTATAAGAAGGAATTAACTGTAAATGCAGAAGACAAGTGATTTATAGAGTTCAGTCCACTTGGACCTACGTCTCTACCTCGGGGATTAGATCCCTGCAGGATTTTTAACTCAATTCTTATTAATCAAAAGCTAAGCCCTAGAACTCAAGCCCAGAGAGTTCCCTTACTCTGTTACAGCTTGTGGTTTTCCCTAACCTGTCTAGTACCTGCTCTAGCTAACTGATTAACTAAGAATTCTCTATTTTTCACTTTGAACAATCCTTGAGAATAGATGTAGAGATAATACAGAAATTATCTACCAATACAGCTCAATACAGAAGAGCACTTGGAGTAGAAAACTGCAGTGAAAATGCAGTGAACTTCTGTTGAAAGGATTGAGAGTTTGATGTTCTTCTTTGGTGCTTTGTCAATCCTGAAACTTGTCTCTTGTTGTTGGCCGTTGAGTCTCGTATCTTGTTGCTTCAAGGTGAGCTCTATTTAAACTGTTTGAAGCTCTGCAAATCTTCCCAGATTTTCAGCAACAACTTCCTATTTTGTAGGCAACAGTTTTGACTCTCTTTAACAGCTTTCTCCAACGGATAGTTGATCACAATCTCCAGAGATATTGTTGTAATCTTGTCCATAAGCAATCTGAGAAGCTGCCATAAGTCTCTGATTGATCACAGGATCAAAATATTCATCTATTTCCAAATCTACACAACTTCAGTTTAGGAAACAATCCTGCAAATATTGGAAACAAAATTTCCTGCATTATCATGGTCAATGATAGCACCTTTTAGGTTCTATAATTCTTTAGAATTTACCACATGATTATATGTATTTGGAGTGTTTTTTTAGGAAAATTTTAGAGATTATAGGTCGTTTTATCACTTGTTGCTACCATGTGCTATATTGTTAGTCCGGGCGTTTTCTATGCATATTTTATTGTTATTTGTCAAATATAATTGCTTGGTATGTTTTTTCACATTGTTTTGGCGGGTACAGATGCTAATCGATTGATAGGAGGCATGGAACAAACTTCGGAAACAAAGGGGAGCTCAAGTGGAGTCAGGAGAAGCCGAATTGGAGGAGCTTGGATGACCAGTATGCACTATTTTGAACGTATCCAGAGTTCTGAAACTCATTTTTGGGTGAGACCAATGCCATATGAAATTAGACTCAGAGAGATTTCTATCGATAGGTCACAGAGCTAAATCTGAGTTCGGACGAAGAAGATATCGCGTTTTGAAGTCAGGAGCAGATTTCAGGGGGTTTTTGTGCAATTACTGAAGACTTCTGCGGGTTATGATTCAAGAACGACCTAGGGAGGGGAATAAGAATCATTCACGCATACAGAGAGCCAAGAAGAAGGACGAGAGCGAGGAGAATTCATTGGGAACGATCTCAAGCAAGGAGGAGAGCCCGAATCACGTCATTCTTCACGATTTTAGCGTTTGATCTATTTTTCTCTCTACTTTCTTGTATGAACTATTTAAGAACCATGTTAACTTGTGTTATGAGTAGCTAAACTCATACCTAGGAATCTATGGAGAGCCCAGGGTTTATGTTTTGATGATATTTTTCGGATTTTGAATGATCTTTCATGCTAGGATTATGGTTTAATGGAGATTGTTTTGGTTTTCATCATGTTCAGTTCTTTCCTTGACAAGTTAGGGATAAGATGTGTGATGTGAATTATCTATTTCTTCATTATATCATGAACTAGGCTTAATGATGATATTGGTAGCCTAATTATCTTGTTTATTGTGCTTAATTCCTAGTAACGTAGGAGTCATGACCTGAAATTACTATGTAACTAGTGAGTGTGTGAAAACAACTCTACCCTAGTTGGGATGAGTAAACAAGATCATTCTTAATTGACTAGACTGAGAGGTTAGTTGGATAGGAATGGCTAGATGAGGGTAAATTCAGTAGGAAGTAATGAGTTGTTTGTGAATGGTGGTCTGAGAGGACATTGTTCCTTGCAATGTTGTTAGCCTGCTAGAACACATAGGTAGTATACTTGGCCTGAGAGGGACAAATTGTTACGTTTGTGTAGAAAGACATGAGACTGGTAGGTGATTGTCAATGCCATTACCCAGCATAGGTTGCTAAGAATCATTGTGTTAGAAAATGGAATCCGGAATCATCAAAACTACCCTAGGTGATCTATAGATTGCCTAGCTTTCTCTTATCTGATTTCTATCAAATCATTTTCTTGACGTTATTTCATTACCATTGCTAGTCACTTGTTTGAGGGTGACAACACTTCAAACTGCGTTCATTTTTTACCGGTTACTTGGGTGAATTGAGTTTAATTGCTAATCTAGAGTACATAGTAAACACCTTCCCTTGGGTTTGATAACTCGGAGTCCAAAATACTCCACTTTATTACTTGACCGTATACTTGCGTAGCAACGCGTAGTAATCGCGCGTCAGTCAAACAGATGATATCTTATGCTCAAAACATGTTAGAACAATTTGTCTTTCATCATCTAATAACAATGAATCAAACATATGAAAGAAAGAGAGGGAATCAACTCAGAGATTTTGCAGAAAACTCCCCCTGAGAGTGTGCATATAGGTTAAGCAGTTTCAAGGCTTTGAATCCAGTTTCAAGCCTTGAAAATAGTTTTTCAAGCCTCTGAGACCGATTCAAGGCTTTGAAAGCTGGTTCAAGGCCTTGAAATAGCTGAGCTATTCCAAGTCTTGCACAACCTGATCTTTCAAAGTTGTTCATAACCAAATAAATACATTTCAAGATACCCCAAAAATTTCTAAGAAAGTATGAGGCCCTCCCTCATGAGGGGGCCCTAGCTAGGAAAGGTTGAATCTGGCCTTATGGTAGAGACAACCATGATTGGGAATCTCGATCGGCTAGGATTCCCATTAAGCCAAGAGTTGTCTACTGATCTTATTTACGATTTTCCTTTCCTACATAACGGGAGTAAATAGTCATAGAAAACTGATGGGTGTAACTTAAGAAAATGCACGACCATACTCAAATGGAATTAATATGAGATACTAGTGTTATTTTTCTGCATAAGTCTACTCAAGGAATTGATAAAATATAAATTGGATATATAAGGATGAAACTTCATGCCTTGTGTCTAATCTAGATATACGAAAAAAGTGGATTATATGGCACGGTAACAAGTCATAGAGGTTTGTCAGATCGCTGTCGTTCCTATTACTTGGGTAACACTACAGAAATTTCTGTAAAAAACGGCAGGGACAAACCGCCACTAAAAGCTAGAAAACCGCCGTTAAAAGTATAAACGACGGCCTAAACGGCGGTTTCCAGCCCGCCTTTGATCTCGGTGTCGGGAATGGTTACCGACGGTTTGCACCCGCCGTTAAATTTAACGGTGCTAGGTAAAACCGCCATTAACTTAACGGCTGTTTACTAAAAACCGTTGTATCTTTTATTATATTATTATTAATTCATTTTTTAATTTCAAAATGATATTTTTTATTGATTACTTTATAATACAAATTTGTGACTTTTTTTTCTTTTACTTTTCCTAAATTTAATTGTGAATTTATTTTCCGAATATGAACTCGACCTTTTTTCTTCATGAACCCGGATTCATTTAAAACCCGAACATGAACCAGACATCAGCCAATTTGCGTTCCTGGTTTAAACGAAGAAACAAATGAACTCATATATTCATCTTCAAATCTAGATTCAGATCTATTCAGATAAATTCATATCCGATTCACATCGATGGACAAAGAGAGAGAAGGGGGCGTTCAGATCAAGTGTCGAAGATAAGAGAATCTGGGTTTTGACGGAAGATTGAAGGGGCAGTTCGGAAACAATCTGGGTTTTGACGAAAGATCGAAGGGGCTGTTCGGAAACAATTTGGGTTTTGACGAAAGATCGATGGAGAAAGAGAATGAAGGGGGAGGCAGATCGATGCAAATGAGAGGATGGGAGAAAGCTTCAACTGCTTGCATCTACAGATCGGTTCGATGGAGGAAGAGAGAAGGGGGTGGTCGAAGAGAGCCTACCCTTCATCACCATGCCGACACCATCACCATGAGAGGTGAGAGAGGAAGATGGAGAGAGGAACGGGGAGAAGAAGGAGAGGCGAGAGAGGGAGGCGGAGAAGCACTGAAATGAGAGGATGAGAGAGGTTGTGAAACTATAAAGATAGGGTTTATGATCTACGGCTGAGATGGGATCTGACTCATCGTTTGTTTTAATAATGATTTTTGTAAACGGCGGTTTCCATAAAATCGCCGTTTTTAACATCTCTAACACGGCGGTTAAGCACAACAGTCCTTTTTGACAATATTAATACGACGGTTTATCACTGGCCGTCATTTTTTCCATCTCTAATACGACGGTTGGTGACAAACCGTCGTTTTTGACATCTCTAATACGGCGATTAGTTTACTTCCGCCGTTTATAGAAACTTTTACGACGATTTTAAAAAAACCGTCGTTTTAGGGTACCTTTAAACGGCGGTTTTTGAACAACCTATCTAAAAACCGCTGGGAAAAGGCAAATTTCTAGTAGTGTAGGAAAGGTTGAATCTGGCCTTATGGTAGAGACACCATGATTGGGAATCTCGATCGGCTAGGATTCCCCTTAAGCCAAGAGTTGTCTACTGATCTTATTTACGATTTGCCTTTCCTACATAACGGGAGTAAATAGTCATAGAAAACTGATGGGTGTAACTTAAGAAAATGCATGACCATACTCAAATGGAACTAATATGAGATACTAGTGTTATTTTTCTGCATAAGTCTACTCAAGGAATTGATAAAATATAAATTGGATATATAAGGATGACACTTCATGCCTTGTGTCTAATCTAGATATACGAAAAAAGTGGATTATATGGCACGGTAACAGGTCATAGAGGTTTGTCAGATCGCTGTCGTTCCTATTACTTGGGTAAAAAGTTATGTATTACTAGATTCGCTAAGTGTTTGTAACTATTAATTATGATTTAATTATTAATGTCAACGTAATTATAACCTTACATGGTTACATACAAGAATTGATCACATTTAAACTTATTGCTCATTGGTTGGACTAAAAAGAAAAGATGAACTTCAGTTTTAAGTGCAAACTAATGTTAACTGTTAGCATTAAAGGGCATGTTGAGTTCTTTCTCATCCCTAAAAATACCCTTGTACCCGCGGCTAGGGTTGTCATGCTTTTCAGCACTACATATCCACATTTTTTAGAGAGAGGGAGATTCGAGTTATCACTATCGTCCAGATCAAACATAAATCGTGAGACGGGGTCATCGATCTTCCTTCAACAGACTATCATTGCCGAAGACGAAGTCCTGTGCAGAACGTTCGTGTGGCTACCGCGGAGGCGCTGCAACCTTCAGCGTTCGTAATCTTCACCCGCCATTGCGACCGAGGTAACTTCTATTTCCTCTGATTATGCTCATGCACTTGGGTCCTTGGTGAGTTTTAGACCGAAAAAGTGTGTTTATCCCCCGTATTTGAATGTAGAAAACCCAACAAACGTGTCGTTGTTACTACACGCATTTGTGCTGGGTAAGAGTAATGATGTTGGTAAGTAGCTTACCGGAATTTATGGAACCCAGTAAAAAAAAAATCATATGAGATTAAATTTAAATCTAGTAGAGATAGTTTAATTGGGGTTTATGCAAGGCTAAACTATTATGCAAATGCAACTATTATGATATGTAAGTGTAACTACACTTAATTAAACTAACATATGCAACTACATAATATGCAAGTGACATATGAGAAAGGAAATGTTGGGAATTCAAATGTCATAAAGTACTACCAATTAATTGATTTGAATCTCTAAGTTTTCGTTGTGAATTAAGGAACACATCATAAGTGTTCAGTATACCGTTAACCTCACACGACTTTCAAGTCGGAAGCCTGAAATTTGACGGGCATTTTCGCCCCAAGTTTGACATACGCATGGAGAATAAGCGTCAAACCAGTTATTTCCCTACACCACATAAGTCGTCCAACTTGTTGATGGGTAAGTCGCAACTATATGTCGCCTTCTAATAATAACTACTTGTATGATTGGACAACATTTCCTCTTCAAGATCATAGCTAGTTCACAATGCTAGCGAAGTATCAAGAACACATAATAGCTAACATAATTCACAATATTATGAAATAGTCATCAAACATTCAACTAATCATTGAAGTATTCATAAACGTGCTATCCGCAACTACAATCTACTCTCTGCACATGTTGAAATTAGGTATGCAAGACAGTAAAGAAGACATTAATTGGGGAAGAAGATGCAAACGGAGATTTCGGTGCTGTCGGCCGTCGTCCTCATCACTGTAACATCGTCGCTCCTCCCTGTATATTCCTCTCTCTCTCAATATGTGGTGGATTATAGGTTTGCTACCTTCAATTTGCCTTGACAGATTACTAACTCTTCCAACGGAGGAAATAGTAGCAAGATGCTCGAGAATTTCCCAAAAATCGCTAGCATTTCGGCACTTAAAAGAGGAGCAAGGTGTGCTTCGCAAATGAGAAGAAGTCATTTATTTACCCTTTATTTATAGGAATAATTTCGGCTTAAGTTTGCTGCCCATGAACTGGGAGAAGTGGGGAAATGAAGTAGTGGACATTAAGGACATTAAGGGCATCCCCCTCCCGTTATGAGGTAAGGAGAGGGAAAAAAAAAGGCATGGGTTGGAGATGCCCTAAGGGCTGAAACAGAGCGAGTGAGGAAAACCAGCCCAAAGGTTGCGAACTGCGAGTCGTGCTTCCCCAAAGCCTCCGACGAGAGGATGGAAGTGATCAGGAAAAGAAAGTCACTGCTGCGACCTCAAAACACGAAGACGACTGGATTGGCCAGCTTGAGGCTTTGGGCTTACCAAATCTCTTGAGCCTATTCTTTCGTGGCTTTACCACGCCCAATATCTTTTAGCTTGTGGGCTTACCAAGTGTCTTGGGCCTATTTCTTATGGGCTATTCCAAGCACAATATCATTTAGCCAGAGTCATTTTTGTTGTTATCTCCAGGTTTATTGGGTAGTACGATGGGCCAGCTCAAGGCTTCGGGTTTAACCAAATATGTTCTGCAAAAGCAAAGAGTTCCATTGGGCATGCCCTCACCACAGCCCATTAATCAGCAGGTTCTATGCTAAAATATTTAATTGATGAATGCTCTACTGTGGCAGGAACAAAATAATAAAGAGAATATCAAATGACAAGTTTCCAGCACGATCCACCCCTGGACAATCATTAGAAGAAAATGAGGCTAGTGTTACAGTATGATTCATTTAGCGAGGTCGGCTTTACATTTCCCAGCAGGACATTCTTGGAGACATTAACAAAGCAACAAACAATAAGATCGGAAACTATTGAAACCCTGAAGTCAAGTGATCACAGTTCCCGGACAATATTACCACGTGAATTCAAGTCTGTGTTGTCGAATCATCTGGAGGTACTTTACTTGAATCATCTGGCAAATCCAGAGGAGGGTTGGTGGTTGGTCCATTACCAATTTCTTCTTGTCCACCCTTGGAATTTCTCTCAGCTTTTCTTTTCTTTGATGTGGAACCTGAACTCAACTTCTCATTGTCTCTCGCACTTTCCTTCCCTTTGCCTTTCTGACTCTCTTTCACGATTGTTCTCTCTAATGGGATTTCAATGTCTGGAGGCAAAAAAGGAGGTTCCGAACCACTTAATCGACAGAAAACACTTTCAACTGTTTCATTTATTTCCTTCCCGAGCCCATTGCTATCCAATATTAGGTCCCAAACTGATTTAGATGCTTTCTCCAACACTGAAGTCCTGCAAAAGGCCCCAAAGGATGAATAACAACTTCATTAAAAATATTAGTGATGAAAACTCTCATTTCAATGCCATGATTCACGACAATGCAGATTATTATGAGATAATGCATACTGGAAAACTGGTTAAAAGCACCAGGGACCTACCCTATATGTGGATTATTTGAATTTTGTACAAGAAACTAAGCAAACTCTTGGTAGAGTGGCACTTGAAAATAAGCTGCAAAAAAATTCTTCTGCCGTTGTTTAGAAATTCTAACAAGTCTGCTTTCGTGATTCTTAGGTTTAAAAGTTGAAACTAGTGATACGGAATGGGGTTGTTTTGCCCGGGATGAAGGTGTGAGAAGAAGTAAAACAAGTATTCATTCATGGGAACACAATTAAATACTAACATGTCTAATAGTACTTCTATTTTATCATAAGAAGTTGGACAACAGACAGACGTGGACTATTTGGTATTACATACTTCCTCCGTTTCTCCTCTCTTCTGGGTTGACCTTTGATGGTCTCTTTGACCCGGTGATTTGGTTAGCAAAACGATGCAAGAATTTTGTAATCTTCTCATGGTGTTGTAGATTTTTTTTTTTTTTACAACACAATGAAAAAATTACCAAATTCTTGTATTGTTTTGCTAACTAAATCACCAGGTCAAAGTGACCATCCAAAGTCAACCCAAAGAGAGAGGAGGAACGGAGGAAGTATGAACGGATCTGGAAGTAGGTCTCAAATAATGCGGTTGCAAGACTAGAGGAATCAGAGAATGAAGCGAAACAACAGGAATGAGAAACAAAATCAGCTGTAATGGAGAAAGAGAAAATTAACCAAATGTTCTTTCTGCGTTCAACCATCTCGAGTTAAATATGAATAACAACCTAAAGAAGACAGATATGACTTAGAAGGCTTAACGAAACGGTGATGAGACTGAATTTCACTGCTGCAGCATGCACTTATTGTACTGTTGTCCATATTACAACCAGTTAGTATTTCTACAGCTTTCTGTGATACGACCTACTCGCTTTGAAGGTTGTATAAAAATCTTAACCTAACTAAATATCAATTTGGTTAAGCTTCATTGGCCGACTTATTCTCTCAATTAAGACTTCTCTCAGTCTGCACAACGAAAACATGAGCTTTCAGCTCTCTCATCTTCTATTCACAACTTTGGACTGTAGAACTTCAAAACTTTGACCAAAACTCCCGTTTCAACTATTTCAAGAGTGGTAACCTCAATGGGAACCGGTATCAAGCAGTCTCGGGATCATTTTTCTTCATCTTCAACAAAAATCAACAAACAATGAACCCAAAGATGCAACACAAATGCTACTGTCAAAATCATCTTTCTCGGTAATCAGTATGCAACTATGCATACAAATAAAAATAACATACAACATAATTTATGCTGATGAGGAATCAAGGAAAACGGATTGGAATGAATACTGTTGGGTACATTGGATTAATTTGAAGCAGAATTGATCGAGCCTGAACAGTACCTTCTTCTCTATCCTCTTTTCTCTCTTGTTTACCACGACACCTGCTGCGTTTTCTGCTCCAGACCAGCCACCGGGCATTCTTTATTTTTTCCCTTGTCGTTCGTTGCCTTATCTTCCTTTCTAAGGAGGATTTGAGAACTCAACTCTCCCCACTGGTCTGGGGATGATAGGGAGCATCCAGCTTATGGATGACAGAGTACTTTTGAAGCAATGCTTCCAAAGCTCTATGATGAAATGACTCCTCCATCACTCATCATAATTCTTGGGGTTCCAAAATAACTAAAAGTGTGGTCTGCCATGAACTGAATGACTACGTTGTGATAATTTGTCCTAGTAGCTCTACCCACTTGGACACGTATCCTACCCCTACAAGAATGTAAACGAAGCCAAAAGACATGTAAAAAGGGTCCCATGAAATCTATCCGCCAAACATAAAAAAACTCGCACACAAGGATGAGATTCAAGCACATCATATACCTCTTATAGATGTTCCCCTACATTGGCACTCTCACACCTCTTACTGAACTTGTGTGCACCTTTAAAGAGAGTAGGCCAAAAGAATCCTGATGGAGAACTTTGGCAGCTCGTGCGACGACCACCAAAATGTCCTCCACGGGCCGAGGAGTGAAAAAAGGACAGAATACTCTCTTCCACGCACTCTGGAATGTACCTCCTAAGTAATGGTTCTGAACACATGTCAAACAAGTCGGGATCCTCCCAAAAAGCAGCACTCACCCTGAGAAAAACATGTCCCTTTCAACCTTAGACCAATGGCTAGGAAGTTGACATGTGGCGTGATCATTTAAAATGTGACGAAACTAAGGATCCGTCGAATGTGAGACAGCAAAGAGCTTCTTGTCAGGGAATTGTTCACTAAACGGAGGAGAATCAGGAGGGTCGATATCGAGGTAAGGGGTCAGCCACCACATTCTCGGTTCCTTTGCTGTCCCCTATTTCTACATTGAACTCTTGAAGTAATAATTACCAAAAGATCAGATGGGGCTTTATGTCCTTCTTGGCAAAAAGATACCTAAGTGTAGCCTGATTAGTAAAAACAATCACTTTAGAACCAAGATAGATGAAATGATTTTTTCCAAAGCAAATATCACAGCAACCAACTTCTTTTTAAGTAATGGAATAATTCCTTTGAGCTTCATCTAGAGTTTTACTTGGATAACAAAGCACAAAATGCGTCATATCTCTCTTTTGACCTAACACTCCTAGAGCTATTACAAAAGGCAACATATCTCTCATCTGACCTAACACGCCTATAGCCTAATCTGAAGCATTACACATGATCTCAAATGGTGCACAATAATGGATAATATGGGCAGTGGTCAACACAGACCTGACAATTTCAAATGCGTTTGTGCACTCATTAAACTTAAAGAAGTGTCATGAGCTAGAAGAGCACAAAATGGTGAGAGATCTTGCACTACCAAAAAAGATCAACTCTAGCTGTGTTAGGTCAAAAGAGAGATAAGTTGCCTTTTGTAATTTATTATGCAAGTAAAACTCTAGATGAAGGTCAAAAGAACTGTTCCACTACTGACGAGTGATTGTTTTCACTAGTCCTTTACATATCTTTTGCCAATAGGAACACAAGCTGATCCACTGGGTATTATTACTTCAAGGGTTCGATGTAGAAAGTAGGGGCAGAAAAGGAACCGAGATTGTGGTGGCGGACCACTTTTCTCGACCCCTCAATACCGAGGCTCCTGATTCTCCTCCGTTTAAAGAACAATGTCGTGACAGGCAATTCTTTGCTTTCTCACATTCTATGGCTCCTTCGTTTTGTCACATTGTAAATTATCATACCACAGGTCAACTTCCTACTTCCTAGTCATAGACTCATAGGTCCAAGGTTGAGAAGGATCCATTTTTCTCCCAGGTTAAGTGTCATTTCTGTGAGGATACTTAGGAGGTGTTTTCCAGAGTGCGAGCAACAGAGTGTTCTGTCCTTTGTCACTCCTGCCCCACAGGGAGGGGTGGCGGTATTCAATGTCTAACAATGGCACTTGCACCCCCTGAGTTTTCAAAAACTCCACTAGGACCCCTAATTTTGAGTATTGTTACAGTGGCGCCCTTTTATTAATTATAGAAATGCCCCGACTGATTCCAAACCCTTTTCACCGGTGCCCCTGTTCTTGACTTTACACAAAATTTTGCCCCGACTATTCCTAAATCCTGGATCCGCAACTGTGTGGAGAGCATTTTGATTGTCGCATACGTCTTCCAAAGTTCTCCAATGCAGATTCTTTGGCCCAACTCTCTTTAAGTACGCAAAGGAGGTGTGAGAGGTGCCAATGTATAGAAAACATGTCTAAGCGGGATATGATTCTCTTGAGTCCCATTCTAATGTGTGAGTTTCGATGATTGGGGGTAAATTTCGCGGAACCCTTCCCATCTTTTGGCTTCGTTTACGTTCTTGTGGGGGTCTAAAAACATGTCTAAGTGGGCAGAGGTTTTCCCCTAGAACAAATTATCACAAGGTAGTCGTTCAATTCATGAGAGACTGCATTCTTGGTCGTTTTGGAACACCACGTCTTGTGATCAGTGCTGAAGGGAGTTATTTCATTAATTTCATTCATAGAGCTTTTGAAGCATTGTTTCGAAAGTACTATGATACTGTCACCCATAAGCTGGGCTGCTCACTATCATCGCCAGACTAGTGGGCAAGTTGAGATCTCAAACTTACAGACTGGTCTTACGGCTTACGTACGCACTTTGTGTGTACCGAACAGCCTATAAGACACACCTACGGTTTGTCTCCATACGGTTTGGTCTTGAGAAAACCGTATAACTTATCTGTAGCATTACAACACTGTGCTTATTGGGCAATTAAAGCGTTTAATTTTATGTGCAAGCAACCAGTGAACATCGCAATCTTCAACTTAGTGAACTAGATAGATGTCACATGAGGCATATGATAACTCCAAACATTATAAAGAAAAAGTGAAGTGTATTCATGCTAAAATGATCTCTAGAAGATCATTCGAACCTACTCAGAAAGTCTGGTCGTTCGACGCCAACCTGCGGTCATTCCCTCGTAAGTTGAGGTTTAGATGGGCTGGACCATTTCAAGTTGTCAAAGCATTTTAAACAAGTGTTTGAGTGGTTAATGGTCAAATGCTTAGACCAGTTTTTGAGTCTCTTGAGCAGAGCATAGAGCCATCGACATTGAAACAATGCATTTAGTGGACCCTGTTTGTGAAACTAAGAGCTGATGACATAAAAACATGGGAATTTCTTCACTTAATTACCAAGTTAGATGAAGTTGCAAGTTTTTGCTTTGTTCTGTGTGAATTGATTGTTTGGTCTTGAATAGGTACCATTGATCTTGTCTCGGATTGTGAATGCAGGTGAATAAGTGCAGGAAAGGTAAAACGTTAATCTTTGACTAGAAATTTTCGGCTCAACCAGGCCCTGGCACTGGAATTGGGTTCGAATTGGGAACATAAAGATGAAGAAGAGGTTTCCATGAAGTTCGGTTTAATCTGCCACAACATTCTCGCGGTCACAATCTTCACATCTCGAACTCTGCATCTAGTTGTGGTGGTCCAGTTTTAGATTCTGATGGAGAACCTCGACATAGAAATCACATCATGTTAACTCGTCCACGACTGAGAATGGCAGAACATTTGGCATTCCAGATAGGCTGATACCCCCTAATTATTGGCTTTTCACATCCGAAAAACACTGAAGCTACAACACTACTGAATGGTTGCTACTTGGATTGGGATAATCCTGAGGATGCGTCAACTAAATCAAACTATGCACGCAGAAGATATCTGAAAGGTCAGAATGGAAATGATTCCACTGCATGCGTATACTGCATCCGTGTAGACCTTATTGACGACCTTCCATCAGTTCACATAAACATCAATTACTCTTATCATAATTGAGTATAAGATCTAAGGAAAAATATTGATCAAGTTGTAAGAGTTAAGAAAAATTGACAAGTAATGAACGATTGGTCACCTTGTGAAGCATTAATAAACAGCCAAGGACAAAGCTACCCTTCTCTGACTGAGTGGTAGAGATGGGGGAACGACGTGAAGAAACTTTCAGTAAATTATACGAGGACTTACTCAAGTTCTTGCCGTAGTGCATCAAATAGTTCTCTTTTTGTCTGTTTTTCTGCACCAGGGGTATTGAGAACTTTACTCTGTTCAGCCATTTTAATTGTTGTATTCTTCAGCTCTTCCTACAAAAAAACAGGCCAGCATTAGAACCCTCCAATTAACGATACAGCTCCAATACAAATCTAAGATCAGTGAAAAGATAAGCATTTCTGGTTATGGCAAGCACCATTATTTCTCACCATCGCTAAATATGTGCAAAGAGGGGAGGACATGATGCAACAGCTTCTCATACTGATACATGATAATATACTTTTTATCGAAAACGAAATTGATTTCTGTAGGGAAAATGGTAAACAATGGAACTTTCTTTTCTATCATTGTTTTCTCCTTTCTGACTAATCAAACTGGACTGGAAAATGCAAAATCCAGCCAACGATTATATAATCTTCAAAATGGGGAAAATGGATTTTTTTTTTTTTGGGGGGTGAAAAAAAAATGGATTTTACGTGCTGCAAAATAACATTATCTTAATCAGTGTACTAAAATCAAAGGGAATTCACTTAAACCAAGGAGTTCACTTTCACCTTTTGGGTTTCCACCACAGATTGAATCTGTTCATTCTTTAACATTTGTTCTGAGAGCTAACTGGGGCCAATTATTTGAATCATCCACTTCGCTTTGGGTATCTATCAACGGATACCAATAAATACAGCTCTCTCTCCCTCCCTTCCACTAGTCATTCGCAATTGGATAAAACCACCAACAAGATAGATTTTTCGCTCACAGCTCTAGTCAGTGTTTTCAATGGACAGAAAGTCGTAGGTCGAGAGTGGGTACCATAATGTTTGCTCTATTGATGTTCATAAAGGAACACGCTTTAAAACTTTGAGTTCCTGAGGAGGATTACGTAGGAAAAATAAGAAACAAAAAGAAAAATCGAGAGAAATAATCACGGCTAAGGAATGCACCAAGGGGACCTTAACCATGAAGTATATGGAGTATCCCTAAGAGGCCTCTGCAGCTTGATATCAAAGAGCAATTGCTCAAGTTGACAGTCTAGAACTGAATTGACTCCACTCAGCTGATTGGAAATGCAGGACTGTCTATGATTGCTGTTGGTCACAATTGTAGCAATGAAATAGAATGGGCTGAACCAGATTCGAGCTGTTAGCTCAAGAACGGACATCGAACTGCGTAGGATAACAACAATGCAAGTGGGATGCCCGTATCTGCAGTTTGAATATGAAACCTTGTGTATAAATTCGTGTTTTCTTAATTGAGTAGCTTTCATATTTTGAAACCTTGAGTATAAATTCGTGTTATAATATCTGGTGGCTGCGATGTTGCACGCTAACTATACTGTAATAGTCAGGAACCTCATGTGGAGTATCTTCAAAGAAAATCCTAATATAAGCAACTGTACATACTGCGTGATGACGAGACTAGAAAATAAATAACAATTATGAGCAATTTGCAAAAAGAAGGTTTAAGATGACTGAGGACTAGCAGGTTCTCATTGTTTAGATAAGGAAATGGTCAAATCAAAGGGAGTAAGCTTGTACTTGTAGTAGTAAGTACGGGAAATAAGGGGTTAGTATCAGTCAAGTTGTAGATCTCCTAGAGCTTGCAGAAGCAGAATGTTGTCTACTGGATAATACTGTAAGCAAACATTAATGCTATGCTTGGAACCACATATTTTTCTAGGAAATGGAAATAAAATTCTAGCTAAAGATGTCATTTGTTTAAAATCCAAAGAAACTGGTGGGATAAGTAAACGGAATGCAAAAAGGATAGAATTTTTTTTCCAGCGAAGGCAGGGAACTTTTTCTTCCATCTAAAAGTTACTTGAAATACATTAGGAAAATTGGCCGGTAAAAACAGCCGAGAACCTCAGTCCTTAACATCACTTCCCATTCAGCTTTACTGTAACTGATCATGGCTTCCAACCAGAGACCAGAATAAGAACAGTCACCCATCCTGCAGCATCGGTGCCTCTAGAGAGTAGGCCAAGTTCAAAGACATCAGAAGGCCTTGAAGCTCTGCCTCTGGACTTCCTACATTCAATGGAAGATTACCAAGGAATGATTATCCTCTCTTATCGTGTAATCAATATTTGAACAATGCTATTAAGACCGAATCTGACAATTGTGGCAAGCTAATATTCATTTTAACACCTAAATTCCAATGTTCTTTATCTTTTACTGAGTATGCATGCATTTGAGGATACAATTGTTGAATTCCTGGATTCATCAATGTTTCCTTGTAATTAACTGACTATTGGTTGCTTCTGTGACAGCAATATTCGGGAAAATTTTGGATTCAGTCCAGGTTTAACTTTTTTTTTTTAGGTTTTAGTTAACATATATTTTGTGTTCAAGCTTACTTAAGCTTTCTCTCCTACAGTTTCTAAACATTTGTTAGCTCAAATCTATAATATGAAGACTGGGATGAAGGAAGTGCCAATAAAGAATGTCATATCCGAGCAGTACAACTGTGTTTTTGACTGGTTGTGTCCTCACCAGAAAAACACTTATAAAATGCTCTGCCCCAAAACAGGTTATTATTCCATGGATTAGCAATTCTCCAATTTCAGGTTTAATTTGTGGGGTTAGTAATTACTACCTCCGTTTCTTCTGGATTGTCCTACTTCGACTTTTTAACCCGTAACTGGGTCACTTTGACTCGGTGATTTAGATAGCAAAAGGATTTAATTTTTTGGCAATTTTTTCATGGTATTGTAGAGTAAAGTTTACTCTACAAGTCCATGCGACGGTTATCAAATTCTGATGTCGTTTTGCCAATCAAATCACCGAATCAAAGTGACACTGTGAATAGTGACAAAAAGTGGAGTAGGCTGAAAGAGAAGAAACAGAGGTAGTAGTTCGCTTGGAGTTTATCTAATTTCAATTTCATTTTCATGGACAAATTGCATTCGGCCTGGATTCGGGTAAGGTGTTTGTCAGAGAGAGTAGTGTGACAGCTTAAATGATAAGGACATGTAATGATCACGCTATAAGTTCGCTTGCAACCAGAAAATCGTATCGAGACTGATGGAGTAGTAATTCATTTGACTGAAACGTTCCAGTAGATATAGTAGACCTACCTTTATGTCGGATGGTCTCAAAATCAATTAACATGGCATACAAGTACAAAACATTAGTTATTAGGCTGAAGTACATAGGGTATTGCATAAAATGTATGAAGAATTGAAGATTCTCGCATTAGCCCACTTCATGGAGAAGTACTTCCTACATAATGCTTTGTCACTTAGTATAGCTCTTGATCAGGTCAGCTGATGTCTGGTATTATCTAATCTTTACAGTAATTTGCCAATTTTGCTGGTTTGTTGAAGGTGAGTTACTTTCAACTCTGTAAATTGCTTGTTACATTTACCTGCTAGTCTAGATAGTGAATTCACATAAATGTTAATAGTATTTACATGTTGCCGAAGTTAATTGTGCCTTCTCTAAGGTTACGATCTACTTAATATTTACTCCCATAATTCTGCTTACCACCTATCTGATTCTTTGGGTGCTCATTTTTCAATGTTGAACTTTCTCCGAATTCGGTAATTACTGTGTTTCTGTCAACTTAAACATGAAAGTGTATGAATTCACAAACAATATAAATGTGGCATACGCGAGGTTCCCATTCGAGTTACACCAATGGGTGCATATATGTCATATATCCCAAGCCATCAGAGGTGGAAACATCATGAATCCACGTCAACTGACATTTCAGAGCCCATCTAGCTGAAGTTGACTAATATAACTTTGATTGGGCTAGCAACATAGATCATGGCCAAAATACACGAGACCTATTTATCGATAATACAATTGCATTCTTATCGTCTCTGAGATGTTGATAATTGACGTTTTTGCCTGATGTTTCCTTCTTTGAAGTAGTTTTAATACAAAAGCACTCTGGATATCATAGTGAAGAGTTTGGGTCAATTAAACCTATTTATATCATGTGGCGGAGCCTTGAGATGAGGAGTTCACGCATCTACAATGACTATGTTGTTTGGCAAAGTTGAGAAAATGAATAGATTGAGTCATACATCAAAGATGCGTCCTATTAAGCTCTAGGCTATGATGTGAATGGTGCTCGATCATTTCTTGCTGCTCTACATAGAGACATGAACTTCGGTTATGAGCCCCTATCTGAAACTCCCTTAATTGAGGATCAAATTGAGCAAATTTAGCTTTCCTATTCTACTATAGCAATTAACAAGAAAGCATACATGTTTCAGAAAATCATTCATCGAGGCTTTTGTAACCAATTTTATAGTGTGTCTTTACATGAAACTCCCGCTTGTAGTATGGATGTTGTTTGATATCAAAAGCCGGAGAAATTTATGTTTGCTCTAAGAGCAAATACACGTGGTGCTCTAATCAATACACAACATGACACGTCAGGAAGAAAGAGAATGAGTGGCAGACAAAAGAAAGGGGATTCCTACATGTTCCTGACGTGTCCTGTGATGTATTGATTAGAGCACCACGTCATATTTGCTCTTGGAGCAAGCAATAATTACTCCAAAATCCGCTGTTCAATTGGATGGCTGAAAGATTTTGAACAGCAGGTCGATGATTTTGAAAGATTTTGAACAGCATAGCCTAAATATTTAGAATCTAAATAACATTGTGCATATATAGGATGGTTAGAGAATTAGTCAAGATATCACAAACCTCAAAAAGCTACAAATTTTCTACGAAGTAAACACCTTAAAATTCTAAGGTGCGCAATGAAAGTAACAAAGGGTTTCAAATATGCTTACATTACTCTTGAGCTGATTGATAATTTTGAGTCTCATTGCGTCTATGGTACCATCATTCATTAGACACTCCATTACATCTTCTGGAGTGATCACTGAAGACGATTCCATCACTTCTATGTATCTTTCTCCAACTGAAAAAAACATTACCATGTTTACATGAGAAACCCTTAAAAAACAGAATACTAACAAAAATAAACAGCACTTTCAGGAGGATTCAGAAAATGACATACAAATGAAGCTCTAATCAGAGAGAGTGGAGGAAATCTACATTGCATGGAGGGGCATATAAAACAATCTATTATTTCTCAATACACAGGTAGAATACAGCTAGGGTTTTACAATCGAAAGAGCACTCGTGTCCCTGAGCTGGTTCTCAACATTAATCAATCAGAACGAAGAGATGGATATTCAGAACTGAGCGCAATCTAGTCTAGTGAAAAGAGTTCTGGGTAGAAATAATCATAACTAAACTTACCGATTGAAATTCCGTGAGTGATGCACAACAAACAATACAGAAGAAGATCCTAGATTATGAGGGATTTAAACCGAAAAAATTGGTCTTTAAACCGGCTAGGTAGTTGGTCTTACCTATCTATCCGGCAAGACCTTTTAAGTGGGTGTGAGCTCCTTTATTTATCTAACTAGAAAATGACTCGTGCCCTAGGGTAATTATAAAATATATTATTTGATCTATATTTTATTTCTAGAAATAGATTTATATAGTGACTTTATATAGATTTATTTTTTTATGTTAATAGATAATTAACAAAACTTCATCAAATCATTCTTGAGGTAAAGATAGAACTTTTTAGTTATGCACAGTTCAGAAAAACGATCCAAGATAAAAAAGGATTCGGAATAGTTAGTTAGATAATAATAATAATTTGTATAATAAAAAGAATAGAAAATCAACGGATCAAAATGTCTTGAGATTTTTTTAAGAATGACTGGCTAGGATCTTCTCTTGACTTCTTTTTGGAGGGAAACACCTATATAGAAGATTATTTAAAAAAACAAACACCAATTAGAAAATTAAACAATTTCTTATTAATAAAAAAATGAATCAATTACCCTCCACATCAACATCACTTCCACCATCACTCTCTCTCTGCTCTTTACTCTTTGCAAGTGCGAAACCGACTCTCTCTCCTCCTCCTCCATGGCGTCCTCCTCCACAACTGCTCTTTACTCTTTGCAAGTTACCCACCACACTGCCGTGACTATCGGCTTCCTCAACCGCCAATTTCCCACCATTCGTGTTGGGAATGATGACGTTAGAATTTTTTTGAGTTTGATTTCTAGTTTGTTATCATTTGTATCATTCAATTTTGTGTTGGTTTAAAACTGTGGCGACCTTAGATCTAGTTTTTTTGCATTGAGACGATCTAGGTTGAGTTAGATCTAGGTTTTGGTTAACTGGATCTTGGACGGAGACGAAACACCTTTCAATGGCATTCTTCCGAGACGAACTAGTTTGGCCCAGATCGTCTGGATTTATACCAGGTCGTCTGGTGCTAGACCCACCAGTTCGTCTGGACCAGGTCGTCTCGGTAGAAATTGTTTATACCGAGACGACCTAGTCCAGACGGCCTGGTTTGTCTCCAGACGACCTGGTTTGTCCCTAAACGATCTGGTCCAGAGTTCGTCTCGGAGAATGGCCTCTAGGTCGTCTGTGTCTTTATCGTTTTCGTCTGGGTGTTTTTCCTATGTCGTCTGGGTTGTGCAGAACTACTGAACACTTGTCAAAAAAAATTATAAGGGTTCAAAATTCAATACTAATTTGAACAGTTGAACACTTTTTTTAACAAGAACAATTAAACACTTAGATAGCTTGTTTTGACACCAAAACATTAACAAAACAAGAATTGAACAATAATGAACTAAATACTTTAGAACTAACCACTTTAACTAATCCCAGTTTAACAGACAGTTTATAACTTACATTAGCTATAAATTGAAATCATTAGCTTATAAATCATTAACAGACATTTGATAAATTAGATAGACGGTTTATAACTTAGAAATAAACGAACAGTTTATAACAGCTTCAAATCATGTACTTATCAAAAGTTAAGTATGACAGTTATTTTACTAATTTGTCTTTTATATTCTAGGTTAGTTACTTAAGGTTTCGAACTTGGGCTAATATTTGGAAGGAGACGTACCGATCCCGTTGTGCCAGGAACTGATTGAAAGAGGGAACATCACTACGAGGTGCCACCTGAAATACTATGAGCAGACTTTGAAATGCCTTAGTGAGGACGTTCGGTCAGTGATACGGACTAGGCTCCCGGAGTTGAAGTTCATGTTGCACCTTAATGGTGGCCCGTTTAACTATCCGGGGCACGTAGTAAACCTTGTTATGCATGCGAAGATCAACGATGTGGAAGAAAGACACTGATTTGTGGTTCAACATAAACAGCATGTCGATTTGTTTTGGATTGCAGGAGTATTGCTTGGTGTCGGGGTTGTGTTTCGGGAAAATCGATGGGGTAGGTGAGAAACTCACTGATTATGGTTGGGCTGCGAAGTACCTCCCAGAGCACAAGATGGGTCATAACATCAAAATCACTAAGGTTGAAGATGCACTAAGAAAGTTGCGAGCAGAAAAGGACTTGAGCCCTGAGAAACTGACTGATTATGCTAAGTTGTCGATGGCTTGCCTAATGGGGAGAATGGTGTACACGAGAAGCTCTAAATATGAGATGTGCATGGATCCATTCGGGTTGTTCTCAGATTTTGATTGAGCTAACAGTTTCGCATGGGGGACTTACATATGGACAGATTCTGTTGCTCAGGTGAAGCAGAAGGCTTGGAAAATGACATTGGATTCTGACCGTCGCATGATAACGTGACTTGCTTCCTAAACTTCTTTCTGCCATGGATTTTCGAGGCCATACCGGATCTCGCTTACAATGTGGGGAAGAAGAAGCAAGGTGAACCGATAAGGCCGAGGTTGGCTAATTGGGAGTGGAGAAATTGTAATGCAACCTTGGAAGAAGCAGCCAAATATTGGAAATCTGTAAAGAAAGTCTATCCAACTCTCCTGCCAACGGAGGAAGAGAAGAAGGAGCCCATACTGGAAAAGCTTCATTGAGCTCCAGCGTAGTAACCCTGGCAAGCCTCTTTTCCCACGGTGGACCGCAACTTTTCAGCAAAAGACAGTAATATTAGATGATTTACATGAGCACCGTGTCTTTGAACCTTCCTACAACTTTGATAAAATAGCGACGAAAGCTCACGTTGAAGGGGAAGTAGGTGAGGGTGATGATGTTGATGTGGAGGCTAGCCAGAAGGGCAAGAATGTCGCCGCGACTGGCCCAAAAATAAAGAAGAATAATGCACCTCAAGATGGAGAGGCTGGCCCGCAGAGGAAGAAGCGGAAGACCGTTCTCATCGATGAATCTGAAGTAGAAGAATAAGAACAGGGGAGAACCGAAACAATTAGAGAAGCCTCCATCCACCATGTGGAAGTGGCTGATCAGCATAATGATGCAACTCCTGCACCTGAGGTCCCTAGAGCTTCTGTTCAAGCTGGGGACCTTGAATCGTTCAAGCAAGAATTGTTTTCCCTGGTTTGGGAGGAGTTTAAGGCAATGAACGATAAAGTTGACAATTTTGGAGAACGATTAGACAGCGTCGAGCAGAACGTGAATTACTTGCGAGAAATTGTTGAAGAGCAAGGCTCTGTATTACTGCAGGGAACCACATAGAGTCACGATGAGACAGTTTCCAAGTTGGAGAAAGTTGGAAAAATGTCAAACGTTAGGGGAATTCTGGTAACGGACCTGTGGAAGGTGGCATAAGGAATAATGGATGAGACACAGACTCAATATATTGGACCTCCCAACCAGGCATACTTACAAGTGTGATTGGTATTCGACTTAGTATGTTTTTCAATTGAATGTGTTCCTAATGTTTATGTCATCTTCTTGTTAGGATGCAGAGATCGAAGCAACCCATAGATCCAATGAAACACAAGCAGGGGGATTTGAGCAAAACGAGCATGCAGCAACCAAAGAAGATGGGTTCAATCAAGTTGTGCCTGCAGCCACAGATCAAAGAGAATCTGGGGGTCCGAGCCAAACGATACTCAGAAACAGAGCAAGCAAAAGGAGGGGGTCCGAGCAAAACAATACAGCATCCAACGAGTCATAACTTACCCGCGAAGAAGCATGGGGATTTCAGCAAGCAGGGCCATCAAGTATCCAAGAAGCAGGGGGATTCCAGCAAGCAGGGCCATCAAGTATCCAAGAAGCAGGGGGATCCCAGCCTGTAGGGGAAGAAATAGATCCTGAAATTGAAAGCTGGTTTGATGAAAATTACATTGAAGAGGTAGAAGTGGAGTTGCCAGAATTAAATTTACATGTTCCTGAAGATTGGATACCGTACTTCGAGGCCCAGAGCATACAGTTATTTAATAGTGTTGGACTCCTCAGTAAACGTACAGTTATGATAAGCTAGATTTTTATGACAAAACACATACTCGCAATAAGATGGGAATTGTTCGGGAAGGTGGGCAGGCAGTTCTATGGCGGCGTGATCGCACAAGAATTCAGTGGGAGAGAACCAAGTATGCGGCTCCACTTGCTGATAAAGGAATTTTCCCGACGAAGTTCATATACAGTTATTCATCCGGCGGACCACCTGCTTTTTGGCTGATGATGCAACGAACAGACGCACAAATAAAGGCGTTTTATGCTTGGCTGTATGATCCTGATAAGGAGTGGGCAGGTTTATACTGTGGAATTCATTTGGGGGGGAAAGAATTCTTTCAATACCTTAAAACATATGATTATGCTATTCATTGGAGTTACATGGACGAGATGACATATGTGATTAGGCGCATGTATTCAAAGAGAGTGCACGAATCTAGAACAAACACGGTGATTACTGACTATTGTTGGTACCATGCGTTCGTGAATTCGTCATTAAGTTACGAAGATTTGAAGGATAAGGTTAGACCATAATTTATGGGGAATCAGCCGTTTCGGGGCACTGACCTCGCCAAGGCTAGAAGGGGGTTCATGCCATGGTTTACAAAGAGAACGAGTAAAGGTCCAGGGAATTGGATGGTCATTTACATTGAAGTCAAAGACATGGTGTTGCAAGTGTACGATCCACACAAGTACTATGGGTACAAGCAATGGGGTGTGGAGCGTCTTCTCAAGGATTTCCCTAGGCTGCTGAAGGACTTTGGTGGCTGAAGTGCGAAACCTGAATTGTTGGAAGGTTCACTTACAAGGCAGCACATCTTCAAGCAGAGAGAGCAGAGGTTTGTTACCCAAAAATACAGTCGATAGCCTGCTATGTACTTCAAATGATTGAGTGCTTAATTGAGTCAAATCCGATCAGGGGTTGGATAGGCGGGGAAGACAGACTGATCAGAAGGAAGATAGATTACTGTACTACGATTTGGATGACTGCTTTCCACTTCCATGTTGTGGATCATAATGGTGTCAGAAAAGGACAAGAAAAGCTTCCAATTATATGTATTTTTGTATGTATTTTGGTTGTGGAATGAAACTTTTTTTTTCAATTGTCTATGAATAATATTATAATACTATTGATTACGTACTAGGACTATCAATAACAAACAACGAACAATAACTATCGATAACAAAGTACTACTCCAAGCTACTACGACTATCCATAACAAACAACGAACAACTACTATTGATAACAAAGTACTACTACATTCTACAACGACAATCGATAACAAACAACGAACAACGACTATTACAGTTCATAAGTGCAAGTTATTTTTGAGTGTCCTAGCCTACCGCACTTGCTGCATCTGTATGACCACTTCCTCCCCGGTTTGAATTTTTTTTTTCAGTTGTGGACTTGAATTTGGAGTCCTGGTCCCTCCCAGGTGTCACCAACCTCTTTGGAGGCAATGGCCGGAGTGCTCTTATATTTTTAGGTAAATTGTTTATGTCCCATTTTGTGTGGTTGGGAGCAGTGCGAATCGTTCCACTATAGGCCTTCTAAAAGTACTCTTTTGAGTAGAACCGCCTCGTATTGTTTTACAAGACCTCCATGTCGTGTTGCACATCATAATGGCCAAGCTTCCTAAGTCTGGATGCACAAGCATGTACACATGGGAACCACATCTGCTGGTATTCTGTAGGGTTTTGATCATGGATACGCAGCGGAAAATATAATTTATCCATTCAATACCCTCCAAGGATCACAGGACAAGAGACATAACGATGGTAAAGGAAGAAATCAAGTTACACACCTTAGGGTTTCTCCTGTACTTGTAACGTGAATTGTGTCACGTCTCTACAGTTGTTCCACACCTAGAGTTGAGATCTATATCTTCCTTCTCCTTTTGTGCTAGCTAGGAATGGAAGAAGAGGAAGAAGAAATCACGCAATACGAGGCAATAAGGAGGTGGCGGCCTCCCTTGTTGGCCGACGGGGTAGCGGGCGGCGACAAAGGGTCGGGTTCGGCCCTTTGTTGCTTGCTCTCTCTCCTTTTGTTATCTCCCACTCAATTTATGATCAAAAGGCTCATATGTGTGGGAAGAAAGGAAGGAGCATCCTTTATATAGTCCAACAAATCCTTGTCAACTACCTAAAGGACCTATTCTAGTCCTACTAGAATTCAATTTAGTCCCTTCCTTGCATATTAGTCCTACTAACTTTGCAAGGTGTTGCAAAGTGATCCTTCTAATTAATTAATCATATTAATTAATTCCCAAATCTAGTTCAACTCTATATAGCGTGTGACCCCATAGGTTCTATCTAGTTGGTAGCAACAACTTGCTAATATGGAGCGGTTTCTAGCAAAACATCCATTCTAGCCAACTACTAGAGTAGTCATCCGACAAACCTTGTACAAGTAATTGCCTCATCCCTTTGTCTCTATATACGGATTGGACACGAGACATACAAGTCACACTCGTGTATCCAATCCATAGTTTCTCGATCATGGGAATAGCCTTATTCGTGCAAATAACATCAATATCCTATATTGATTTATTTGAGTCTGGCCAGACATTCTATAAGCACTATCCCTCGAGTGCCCTAGGATATTTGCTCGCGTTATGTGGGAGGGACAAATTCTATCATCGTCCACTACCATCTCTAATCTTGCTTCTTATTGTATCCGGTACACGCCTTTATAACTACCCAGTTACGGTGTAGCGTTTGACGCTACCAAAAATCACAATAATACACAACTAGAATATCTAGTGACTTCAAGTCTATGGATGAAAATACCATTTCACCACGATAAGCTCTTGTGACTTAACATAACGTGTATGTAGCCTTCTCGGAGATGGGTCAATCCAGTGCGCCATTACCCTTAATGCACACCCATGTGTTGGATCATGATATCTCTACATCAATCCAACCCCATACTAGTCTATAGATGATTATCCCATTAATCATTATACTGGACTAGGGATATTTAAGATAAACAACACGATTGTAAATCTAAGGACTTCATTATATTAAATATCCAATAAATAATACAATGAATGTTCTAGCCAAAATAAATTCATACTAAACTAGCTTGCCTCTTGGGAATCTATTCCAACAGCCTTCACTTGCACTAGAGCCAATCTGACGCATCTCGTATGCCATGCTCCTAGTGTGCCATTCATTCTTCCACTGCACAAGCGACTTTGATTGCGCGATCGCCCCATGTGACAGATTCTCATCTGTAGGAATCTTGCATATCTGAACGTCTCCTCTATCGATAATATCTCGAATCATATGGAACTTCCTGAGCACGTGCTTGGATTTCTGGTGTGACCTGGGCTTCTTTGATTGCGCGATCGCCCCAGTGTTGTCACAGTACAACTCTACTGGATCCGCAATGCTAGGAACCACGCCAAGTTCAGAAACAAACTTTCTGATCCAAACAGATTCCTTTGTTGCGCCATTTGCAGCAATGTACTCAGCCTCTGTTGTAGAATCAGCCACCGTCTCTTGCTTGGAACTCTTCCAGCTGACCGCTGCTCCATTCAGGCGAAACACATATCCCGATTGTGATCTAAAGTCATCTCTGTGGGTTTGGAAGCTTGCATCTTTGTAACCCCTTACACGCAACTCTTCCTCACCGCCAAATATCAAGAAAGTATCCTTAGTTCTTCTTAAGTACTTTAGGATGTTCTTGATGGAAATCCAGTGACTCTCACCCGGATTAGATTGGTATCTGCTTGTCATACTCAAGGAATATGACACATCTGGTCTAGTACATAACATGGCGTACATGATAGATCCTATGGTCGAAGCATAGGGAATTCTACTCATGCGTTCCTTCTCAATCTCATTGGAAGGACAACCACTCTTCGAAAGAGTGATTCCATGTGACATGGGCAAGAATCGCTTCTTGGAATCTTGCATTTTGAACCGCGTCAACACCTTGTCAATATATGTACTTTGACTTAGGCCTAGCAGTCTCTTAGATCTATCTCTATAGATCTTTATACCAAGTATATAGGCTGCTTCCCCAAAGTCTTTCATTGAGAAACACTTTCCTAGCCAATCTTTAACAGATTGCAGCATGGGAACGTCGTTTCCAATGAGTAGTATGTCGTCCACATACAAGACCAGAAAAGCTACAGAGCTCCCACTAACCTTCTTGTAGACACAAGACTCATCTTCGTTTCTGATGAAGCCAAACTCTTTGACTACTTCATCAAAACTTCGATTCCAACTCCTAGAAACTTGCTTCAATCCATAAATGGATCGTTGCAGCTTACCGACTTTGTTGGCTTGCTTTGGATCTTCAAAACCCTCCGGTTGTATCATATACACGTCCTCAAGGAGATTCCCATAAAGGAATGCTGTTTTGACATCCATATGCCAAATCTCATAGTCGTAGCATGCTGCAATTGCAAGTAGGATTCGGATGGATTTGGTCATTGCGACTGGTGAAAAGGTTTCATCATAGTCAATATCATGAATCTGTCTGAATCCTTTAGCCACCAATCGGCCCTTATAGGTAATCACATTACCATCCATGTCGATCTTCTTCTTGAAGAACCACTTGCACCCTATGGGCCGCGCCACTTCGGGTGGTTCCACCAAAGTCCACACTTTGTTGGTATACATGGATTCCATCTCGGATCTCATGGCTTCTAGCCACTTCTGAGAGTTTGACCCTTTTATGTCCTCTTCATAGGTAATAGGCTCATCATCTATGAGAACCGTGTCACCGGAATCAGTCACGAGAAGTCCATACCTCTCGGGTTCCTGGCGCACTCTACCAGATCTACGAAGCTCTTGTGTTACATGAACAGGCTGTTCCACAACCCCTTGTGGTTCCTGTTCATGTTCCATATTCGATTCAGTGATTTGTGGTTCTTTAATCTCTTCAAGTTCTACAGTCCTCCCACTTGCTTCTTTAGAGACAAACTCTCTTTCTAGAAACACGCCGGACCGAGCAACAAACACTTTGTTCTCAGTTGGATTGTAGAAGTAGTAGCCCTTAGTTTCCTTAGGGTACCCCACAAATTTACAATTATCCGACTTTGGCCCTAGCTTGTCTGATTGTAAACGCTTTACATAGACATCGCAGCCCCAAATCTTTATGAACGACAGTGTGGGACGCCTCCCACTCCACATCTCATGTGGTGTCTTAATGACTGATTTAGATGGAACACGGTTAATGGTGAAAGCTGCACTTAATAGAGCATAGCCCCAAAATGATAATGGAAGATCAGTTTGAAACATCATAGATCGAACCATATCCAATAGGGTTCGATTCCTCCTCTCGGACACGCCATTCCATTGTGGCGTTCCTGGTAGAGTGAGTTGGGACACGATCCCACACTCTCTAAGTTAGTCGTCAAACTCTTGGCTCAAGTATTCTCCTCCACGATCCGATCGTAGAGCCTTGATACTTTTGCCAAGTTGCTTCTCTACTTCACTCTTGAATTCTTTGAACCTTTCAAAAGATTCAGATTTGGCCCTCATGAGGTACACAAATCCATATCTACTGTAGTCATCAGTAAATGCAATGAAGTAGACGTAACCACCCCTGGCTGGCGTGGCAAATGGCCCACACACATCAGTATGTATGAGCGCCAATTGCTCACTAGTCCTCTCACCTTTCTTATTGAAAGGGGACTTTGTCATTTTTCCCAATAAACAAGCCTCACATGTCTCATATGATTCAATATCACATGAGTCTAGTAGTCCATCCTTATGGAGTCTAGATACATGTTTCTCGTTTATATGGCCTAAACGACAGTGCCATAAGTAAGCATGACTTAAATCATGTATTTTAATCCTCTTGGTATTAATGTTGTAGACAGGATTGCTTAGATCAAGGACATACAGTCCATTAAATAATTGCGCACTACAATAGTGAATATTATTAAAATAAAAGGAACAACAATTGTTCTTTATTGAAATAAAAAAACCTTTCTTGTCCAAACAAGAAATAGAAATAATATTTTTGCTCATAGCAGGCACAAAATAGCAATTATTTAATTCGAAAACTAATCCTGAAGGTAGAGATAGCTCGCACACGCCCACGGCCAACGCAACAACTTTTGCTCCATTCCCAACGCGCAGATCTATCTCCCATTTAGCCAATCTTCTACTTCTCTTTAGATCCTGAACATTTCGACAAATGTGAGATCCACATCCAGTATCTAATACCCATGATGTAGAGATAGTTAAATTGATATCTACAACAAAAATACCTGGTGGTGGTGGAATCACTATTCCAAGCCTCTTGTCCTCCAGATATTTTGGGCAGTTCCTCTTCCAGTGTCCAGGCTGACTGTAGTAGTGACAATCACCTTTAGTCACACCTTTGGCAATGCCACCTACAGGCTTAAGGGAAGGTTCATTGGACTTGGCAACTGATTTGCCCTTATCCTTGGAGGATGAGGCAAACCTTTTGCCCCTTCCTTTCTGTACCATCATAATGGCCTTGCCCTTACCCTTGTTGATGCTCTGTTCAGCTGTCCACAACATATTGAGTAAATCTGGCACTGGTTTCACGATCTCGTTCATGTTATAGTTCATAATGAATTGTCCATAACTCTCAGGCAACGATTGTAACACGAGATCGGTTACCAACTCTTGGCCGACCGGGAACCCAAGTCGCGTGAGATTCTCCTAGTATCCCATCATACGGAGTACATGGGGTCCCACTGGGTTTCCTTATGCCAGATGACACTTGAAAAATGCCTTAGAGACCTCATGCCTCTCAACCCTTTCCTGCTCTTGGAAGAGCTGCTTCAGATGCTCGATCACATCGACAACATTCATGTTTTTGTGTTGCTTATGAAGCTCAGAAGTCATGGTGCATAGCATAAGGCAGGACACATCATTAGCGTCATTAACACGCTTTTGATACGCCTTTAGGGCTGCAGAGGTATGATCTCTGGACCTGCTGGAACTTGCTGCTCTATTGCGTACAATTTCTTCTCTTGCTTGAGAACAATTCTCAAGTTTCTGTACCAATCAAGGAAGTTGGTTCCAGAGAGCTTGTCCTTCTCAAGGACAGATCGTAGGGAATGTTGTGAACTCGATGAGTTGTTTGCCATTTGGAATTCTACAAAAGAAAAATGCACAAGTTTTAGTATTTGTGAATTTTTGACTATATTCAATAATGGCTAGTTTATCAAATATAGCTCCCACTATTTTTCTACGGATTAATAACCCTCAAGATATTAATGTGGAAAATATCCTTATATTTTCTAGTGGGCCAAGATCCATGTTTCATCTCCTTATGATCTTGCTTTGGCAAGTCACCCATAATTTGACTACTTTAAGTAGGAACAATTCCAATTGCATCCTATACAACTCTTGGTTCAATTGGGCAAATAAGTCCTTATTTATCCATCCACATGGATAATCCCAATCGATTGCCTCTAGGTTTTTAATCACATTAATAGCCAGGTTGTGTCCAACCTCTTATTTAAACAATTGCACATATCTTGTTTGTGCCATCGCATTCCATCATTATGAATCAAGTCGCCTTGCTTTGGCATGCACGAACTTGATAAATCATGATGATAATGAGTGTTTAAATAACGAGAAGGCAAGAACACAATATTTGAATTTTGAGGATTTTTAAATTCAATTTTAATTATTTTGTTGATCAATATCAACTAATCTATCTATTTGAGTTCGGGCACAACTCTAAATATTAGATCTGGGTTGTCTAATTATCTTATTATCCTAATTGCATGCATCATCCATACACCAACCACAAAATAATAAGACAATAAAATAAACAACCACAAGATAAATAAAACGTGATGTGGATATGACCTTTTCTAGACTAAGATATTCCAAGCCAATGGAATTATCTATGAACCCTAAAAGCAAACACATCTCCATGCGTCTTCCTTTTTTGGTCCATCCTTCATAGTCATGTGGAATGCTCAATGCTCCATCTTTTGTAGCTTCCTTTGGCTTTGGGCTTCTTTTCTTCAATCTTGGCTAACAATCTATTCTATCTAGCACTAGCTAACAACTATACTAAATAAAATAAATCTCACAAGTTGAGAAAACAAATGGGTCGCAGGCCATAAAACCCTAATTAATTATTACAACAAACTGATCAGCTCGCAGGCCGTAAACCAAACCACAAAATTAAACAATCACACCAAACCACATTCTAAGGCCATATCCAATCACCATGCGATTTGCACATAAACAGTTAAAATCCAATTTTAACGTGTTTGGTCAATTGTAGTTGATTTTAGGAATTTTTTAGGGTTAAAATGGTCCAAGGGGCCCAACAATCCAATTGCCCGAACCCCAAAGAGAACCGCCAAGGCCTTGGGCCAGCCGGCCCCTAGCCCACACGGCTAGGCCGTGAGCTAGGGCTTCCCCGACCCCCATGCCGTCCCTTACTTGGGCGGCAAGCAAGGAGGGGCGGTCCCCTTAGGAGGCCGAACCTCTATGGGAGTTGTTTCCAAAAAAACTCCCTTGCTTGTTGCCCAAGTTTGGTTGTTTCCTTGTTTGAAAAGAACTCCTTCTTTCAATAGGATGCCGAACCCTAGATCTAAGAACCTAAATTCTCAAACTCACTAATTCATGCATCCAATGCAAAAACTAGGTCTTGTTTTGCTTAATTATTGACAAATTGCATCATATGCTTGATTTGTCTTGTTTTACGCGATAAACAATAATTTTAAAGTGTAAAACTATCAAAACGTAACACATAAACCACGTTTATGCTCTACGACCTGTGGCTCTGATACCACTGTAGGGTTTTGATCATAGATACGTAGCGGAAAATATAATTTATCCATTCAATACCCTCCAAGGATCACATGACAAGAGACATAACGATGGTAAAGGAAGAAATCAAGTTACACACCTTAGGGTTTCTCGTGTGATGACTTGTAACGTGAATTGTGTCACGTCTCTATAGTTGATCCACGCCTAGAGTTGTGATCTAGATCTTCCTTCTCCTTTTGTGCTAGCTAGGAATGGAGGAAGAGGAATAAGAAATCACGCAACACGGGGAAAAAAGGAGGTGGCGGCCTCCCTTGTTGGCCAACGGGGTAGGGGCGGCGGCAAAGGGTCGGGTTCGGTCCTTTGTTGCTTGCTCTCTCTCTCCTTTTGTTCTCTCCCACTCAAGTTATGATCAAAAGGCTCATAAGTGTGAGAAGGAAGGAAGGTGCATCCTTTATATAGTCCAACAAATCCCTGTCAACTACCTAAAGGACCTATTCTAGTCCTACTAGAATTCAATTTAGTCCCTTCCTTGCAAATTAGTCCTACTAACTTTGCAAGGTGTTGCAAAGTGATCCTTTTAAGGTGTTGCAAAGTGATCCTTCTAATTAATTAATCATATTAATTAATTCACAAATCTAGTTCAACTCTATATAGCGTGTGACCCCATAGGTTCTATCTAGTTGGTAGCAACAACTTACTAATATGGAGCGGTTTCTAGCAAAACATCCATTCTAGCAAACTAATAGAATAGTCATCCGACAAACCTTGTACAAGTAATTGTCTCATCCCTTTGTCTCTATATCCAGATTGGACACGAGATATACAAGTCACACTTGTGTATCCAATCCATAGTTTCTCGATCCTGGGAATAGCCTTATTCGTGCAAATAACATCAATATCCTATATTGATTTATTTGAGTCTTGCCAGACATTCTATAAGCACTATCCCTCGAGTGGCCTAGGATATTTGCTCCCGTTATGTGGGAGGGACAACTTCTATCTACGTCCACTACCATCTCTAAGCTTTCTTATTATTGTATCCGGTACACGCCTTTATAACTACCCAGTTACGGTGTAGCGTTTGACGCTACCAAAAATCACAATAATCCACAACTAGAATGTCTAGTGACTTCAAGTCTAACGATGACAATACCATTGCACCACGAGAAGCGCTTGTGACTTAACATAACGTGTATGTAGCCTTCTCGAAGATGGGTCAATCCAGTGCGCCATTACCCTTAATGCACACCCATGTGTAGGATCATGATGTCTCTATATCAATCCAACCCCATACTAGTCTATAGATGATTGTCCCATTAATCATTATACTGGACTAGGGATATTTAAGATAAACAACACGATTGTAAATCTAAGGGCTTTATTATATTAAATATCCAATAAATAATACAATGAATGTTCTAGCTAAAATAAATTCATACTAAACTAGATTGCCTCTAGGGCATCTATTCCAACATAGTCGCCACAGGTGCTGGTCCCGATGACATTTCCAGGGTAAAAATCAACCACGTAACATTTCATGTCATCATCTCTTACTTCATACTCTGTGCATGTGATGGGACGTACATACAGCCCTCGAGACTTTGTCCAATTCTCCAACATTTTTTCTCCCGCAACTTAGTCAGAAACATCATTCCCATTTGCTCGAATTCCTCATTTCTCATGATGAACCATTGAGCCATTACGTTGCATGTGAAGGAAAATAATTGAAGAGGTTTGTCATCCCGCGCATCCAGAAAGCCCGAATTAATGGACTCTGCATGGTTGGAACATAATTGTTCGAACCACGCTATTTTGCAAAAAGACCTAGCCCACTTCTCCAATCCGGTATCGCGGAAGTAAGTTCAATCGCCATCTTCTTCACGCTATGCACGTGTGGTACCACAATGCCCTTGTCCGACAAAGATTTTTGACAGATCCCCTGGTCGAAGGTATCAGGAGCTTTATAAAAATATTTCACCCACTTCTTTGTGGGGTATTGCGACAACCCGTTCATTTTCAGGTGTTGATAGTAGTGGACATGGTTGGAAAGTGGGAACACAGCCTTAACTGAATTAATTATATATTGGTGCCGGTCGGAAACAAAAGTCAGGCCACGCAGGTCCGGCCTGATTAGTTGCAGTTTAGTCAAGAACCATGTCCATGCATCTGTATTCTCGCGTTCTGACGGGAATTCTTTACGGCTTAAACGCAAGTATACGGTCAAGTAGTATGTGGAGTATTTTACGACTCCGAGTATCGAACCCAAGGGAATTTACGATTATTAGCTAACTAGAAAGTAATTATAGGAGATCTAAGTAGCCGGTAAAAAGGGTTTGGATTTTATAAAGTTGTCGCCCACAAACAAGCGACTAAAATTAAATGACAAGTAACTAAATATTTTTGGAGAATTTTCACTTTAAACGAAGATAAATTGTGATGTAATACGATTAATAAGGAAGAACTAGGCAATTGATGATCCCTAGGGTTGTTAACGATTTCCGGGTTATGCTTGAAACACTCTACTCACGTTCTAGTTATACCGGGTAATGCTCATCACGATCTTCTCTCGATCTCACGTGAATTTGTGTAAACAATAGATTTCGGGTCCTCTCGGTCCACCTCCGTCTATTACTACAATCTAATTGATTTGTTAGGCTCGTTCACCGGGTCCTATCGGTCCACCGAATTCACTAAGTTCTAACTAAATCAACCGAAACTACCCTCACACGATTGATCAAGTTCCTATCTCCTCTCAGTCTCAAGAAACTACAAGATCACCTAACTATTCTTTAACACGTCTCAAAGAATTCACTTTCGTGCAACCCTATCAACAAGTAACATTCTAAGGGTGATCAAGCCAAGAACATTAATAAATAAGTACAAGAATAGATAAGCTAACAAGAACGTTCATAGAATTTAAGCAAAAGCATGCATCAAGTCCAAAATCCGGAAAATCATCCAACAAACCCTAGTTTTCCATCAATCACCTAGATTTAAGAAGTTTAGCTAGACATATAGTGTTCAACATGATCAAAGTAATGAAGTTCATGAAGAATAGAAGAAGAAAAGATGATCAAACGCTTGAATCTTCAATGTAGTTGATGATCCTTGCTCCAAGCTTTGTCTCCCTTCTTCCCTAGCTCCCAAGGCTTCAAAGATGCGTCAATCTCTTGTTCTTAGGTCGTTCTCCCCGTTTTCTACCAGCTGGGCACGCTTTTTAATGAAAATTAGACGAAATTGCACTTCAGCCCCTCTACTTTGTAATTCCCGGACAGAATTATTTGCTGATTTTGCGCGGGCTGTATCTCCCTCATACGGACTCGTCTTCGGGCCTACCATATACCGTTGGAAAGCTACGGATGTCTATTTTCCAATGCCGCAAGCCTTGCTTAAAAATTCTTTGTAGATTTTTCTGGGCATCGAAAAGAGTGCAGGCTGGTCCTGTATGACTTTTCCAACTTCGCTTCGTCTTTGCGTTTCCTTTTCTCCTCTTCATCAAGCTCCATTCCAAGCATATCCAAGCATCTCATAAGCTCCATTGCACCTATTTTACCTGAGATACACAACACTAAACAACCCGTGCAATTATCATAGCAAATATGAGAGAAAACATGCACAAATAAGCTAGAAACACAACTTTTCACTCTTAGGCTTAGAAATAGTCAAATTCACATATTTGTGCAAATATAACATATAAATCATGTGAAATAAGACTAATACAAGTACTAAGAACGTACAATAATAACTCCTAGAAGAGAGTTATCAAATACCCCCACACTTACCTTTTGCTCGTCCCGAGTAAAACCACTATTTACTTGCCGACTCAAGACGCAAACGACACAAGACTCGACAATGCAACAATATGATGCACATGCAAATTACGACTCGATCCTACACAAACACATATATACACAAAACACAATTTTTATCTTTTTTGTTGAGATCGGGCAATCTCCATTGGCTTAAGTCGATTATCATGAGGTGATGAGAATCCTAGGAACAAAGCATGAGTTGAAACTAAACTCGACAACGAGACTCTCCCCTAGTTAGTATAGAAAGCCTAACTTTACTAAGTACAAGAGTACGCTACCTCTTCGCGTGTGCCACGAAATAAGAGACTACGCTAGGCAAAGCCACATCCAAGGTCCGAGCTCCTAATCCGCTAACGGTTTTCACATGATGAGGCTTAGGGACATATAGATAATCTCGTCGAAATAAAGTCCTAAGCGTCACATTCTCACATCAAATCCCACATCTCACACACCCTCACCACGATGATAGAAACAGAACCCCGAAGCTCACCACCTCCGGCCCTCAATTCCCTCAAACCCCGGTACACTAGTGATCTTCGTGGCCATCGTCGTTCGTCGTGCATGAAACGTGGACCGTCGTCGTCAAAGCAGCTCCACCACTCGTTCCAATTCAGTTCTAACTCAAACTTTATTTAATCTCTTCTTTTTCTTTTTCTCTCATTTTTTTTTATTTTCTGTTTTTTTTTTCTTTCTTTCTTTTTTTTTTTCAATTCTCTCAAAATACCATCACAATGCAACAATAATATCCGAGTGGTCTTCAAATAACAATCAAATATGCTAGGAGAAGGAAACATGTAAATCGATGAATGAATATCACATAAAGAATATCATCTCCTCCTAACTCAATCAAAGTCCATGTCAAGTCCAAGCCGCGAAATCAATGAAGTAAATGTGTGGGAGTGGAGTCGTCGCAAGCTCACACTCAATGTCCGGAGTCAAAAGTCGACACCCCCACACTCGAATGTCACCACATCCCCTCTCAAGTAGTCCCGAAGATGAATGTATCTCGTGCCTAATCCAACCGATCCTCCTACACCAAAGTAATCAAAACCGGTACCTAGCACGATCCACCAATTAAGTTCTCCCAACCCAATTTCGTGCGTATTAGATTCACACACTCACGGCTCTCCACACCTGTGTCCATGATGTAATGGCATGGAACACCGCCACACCGAAGTGCGCAAGCCTACTCACTCACCCTCGCATCCCCTCGTAGATAATCAATGAAGTGCAAGTGAGATGTAGAACTCAACAAATCGTATAATCACTCCCTCATCGAACCCCCTCAACTACACAACCCCCTCGTGACGCACTAAAGTGGTGATTCTAATCAATTTGTGTTGAAGGCCAAGAATCGTCACCCTAGGTCCGAAGGCTAGCAAAGAATCCAAGGTTCAAATTGGGGCGTCTAATGGTCCTACAAGGTGAGTTCTAAAAGCAGTGAGTGCTCTAATACACGTCCTCGCACAGCTGTTTCGTGTGCCACTACGAGGCGGGTTGGCGACTACCTAAGACGTACACATGGATGTTCGGCTTGTTTAGCTCACACCTAGCTCAGCTCTTGTAAGAAAATAGGCACACACTTTGACTTTGAAAATCACGTAAGTGTTAGAAATAGGTAGGCACTCCCGTAAAGAAAGTCTCTATATACCTACTAGGGGGGACTCACGTCGTCACTCTCGGTCACAAATCATGCTCTACGCCTAAAGTCCTCACACTTCGCGATTTATCAAATTTTAGCCTCTTTCGATTGCCCTTTTCTCAAAATTTTCTCTTTTTAATTTTTTTTTTTTTTTTTTTTTTTTTTTTTTTTTTTTATTTTTAAACTTTTTGATTTTTTTGATTTTTTTTTTCATATAATTCCTACACTACATGCAAGCCGACACGAACGAAACTACACAAGACATTCAACAGGGTAGGTAGACTAAAATAAGAAAACGTGCAATGTTAAACACAAACTCAAACAAGTATATACACTACACGACTAACATATCACAATACGATACACTATCACAATATCACGACACGGACCACATAAATAGACACAATACGACACGAACAAATTATATGCAGACATGGCGATGCAGACACTGACTGGCTAGTCAAGACTAAAACTCACCCCCCCCACACTTGAGCGCTTCGTTGTCCTCAACGATTTTAGAGATTAACCAAGAAGACTCAGCATTCAAATGCAAGGGGCGGTGATTCTACTCGGAGTCAAAGTCACGGCACAAGAAGGTAGTTCAACAAATTTAGAGCTAAAACGAACTACGTGCACGTGACAAGTTGTGTCCACCGAAATCAAGCAAGTACTCAAGTATTCCCTAGGATTCTAACAGCTAATCACAGCAGTGACTAAGCACCGTGACAAAGTAGTCAAAATAAAATCCTAGAGCAAGTACGATGTGCCTAAACGGTAAATAAAGAGAGAGAAAAGCAAGTACTCACAAACCGACACAAGGTCGGGGACGAAATCCGATAAGTGCTGACTGAATTAGCAAGAACAATCCCCGAGCAAACATGGTGCGGAACAATGCACGCTCCCTTGCAGTCGAGTGTGTGGAACACACCGGGGTCGATTGATCCTGTTGCTGCTGACGAAAAGAGAACGAAGAATCCCCGAACTCGTTATGTGAGTTCCCTTGCGGTCGAGTGCGCAAGTAGCACACCGGGGTCGATATCTTCGTCGGATTTTGCACCATTTTCCAATTTCTAACTCGAACTAATCCTTATCAGCTGCTCCGTACCCTGCATAATACTCTTGTTGCTTGGTCCTTTCTTAACGCCCCACAAGCCAAACTATTATCACAAGTGGAGACCTATGTTTAGCTCATTCCTCCAACTCTTAGACACTCTGTCCAAAAGTCACACACAATGCTTAGTGTCAAGCAGGAGGAAGCTATTTTCACACAATTGGTACAGTCCCTCAATTTCTCTGTTCTGTGTCCGAACCATCTACAATAACCCTTCCTAACAACAACCTTCAATTACCAATACCAATACAACAACCTGCAAACTAGACCCATGATCACAACCAATCCACTTTCACTATAACCTTCATAACCAATTAACCACCAAACACCACTCCTACCACTTAGTAACATACCCAAAACCACCGTGAAACCTCCACCACAGCAGCAGTTGCACAGTGAGCAGGGCGAGTAACAACTGGATTCTCACTCGCTGGTTTTAATGGTGGGTTGATCGGAATCAAAGGCTGATTGGGTTTCGAATTGGACGGCAGAGAAGGGTTCGATGATTTCTGGGTTTTTCTCCTCTTCTACGATGCCTCTGTTCTCTTCTCTGTTGCTAGGTTGTGCTCTATTAATGGCGAATTGAAGCTCTTGGCGGCTGGGTTGTGGGTAATTCTTGCCGTCGCATTGAATGGAGGAGAGGAAGTTTGGCGATGGTTGAGAGGTGGACGGAATGGGTTCTGGTTTGAGTTTCAATTGGGTTTAGTTGAGTCAGAAAGGGAGATGCTGGGTTTGTAACCGGCGGCTTGGTGGTCGGGGAGAGAGAGGGCCGCCGGAGTTACAGTCGGATTGATTGCGTCGGTTTGCAGTGAGGGTTCGGGTGAGGGGGTTTCTGGGGTCGCCGGAGTGAGAGAAGGAGGTCGCCGGTGTTACAGGCGTCCGGAGGCGCGACGGGGAACCCTTGAGAAACGCCGGAGCCGCAACGGGATGAGCAGAGGGGTTGGGTGGTTCTGTGTTCGCGAGGAAGAAGAAGAACCCCTGATTTCCCCGATGAAATTCAAACTTTACCCAAATTTCCTTTTCTCACCCTCAAAAATCTTTGAAATTCCCACTTTACCCCTGTTCACATGAACAAAGTTGGCTGTTCTTAATATCTGACAGTGGGTTTTTTGGGGGCTCCTGTTCGTGCGAACAAAGGGGGTGTTCGCACGAACACCCCTGACTCCAGCTTCAGATATATATATATATATATATATATATATATATATATATATATATATATATATATATATATATATATATTTTTTTTTTTTCAAATTTGCTACCCCGAACTCCGATGCGTGCGTGTAATATAGCGTTGGAAAGCTCGTCTCGCGCCCGTTTTGATTTTGCACAAGTGACTCCAAATTCTCTGGCGTAAACTCAGAATTTATGACCTCAAAGTCCGTGATCGTTACGTCGCTTTCTCGGTTTTTCTTCGTTTCCTCTTTGCACGCATCAAGAAGGAGAGTCAGGACTGCGTCTCCAACCTGTATTCCTGCCACGACTCAATTGAAATGTCAGATTCTCACTCTCTCACCCCTCAGATAAAAAAACGGTATTAAAAACGCACACGACAGTATTTAAAAATACACGTTCTACGCTAAAGCATAAAAATACGTTGGGTTGCCTCCCAACAAGCGCTTGTAATTTACGGTCGACGACCCGACCCAGTTACCTCATGAAGCTCAGAAAGGTGGTTTGGCAGGTCGTGTCGCATCCAACTTCTGGCGCTGGATACTCATGACTACCTCGTGCGCCTGCACACTCGATTCTTTACCCTTAGGATCTGGCGGATCTCCTTGTGTCAGCTCTGAAATCCCACGCACGACTTTCACAGGAAATGGCAAGTCTGGCTTCACCTCATAAGTGTACTGAGGAGTCGGTTTGAAAACCTGAAAGGTCTCCACAGTATCGTTGACCCTCATGATCAACTCTCCATTCTCCACATCAATTAAAGTCCGACCAGTAGCCAGAAAGGGCCTACCAAGAATGATCGGAACGTCACCAACTGGCTTGTCAAGGATCACAAAATCAGCTGGCATGATCAAACTACCAACCCTCACAAGTAAGTCTTCTACCACCCCAATGGCCTTCTTGGACGACTTATCTGCGAACTGCAGATTGATCCAGGTTTTACTAGGCTCCCCCACACCTAGCTTTTTAAATACTGAAAGCGGCATCAGGTTGACACTCGCCCCCAAATCACATAGAGCCCTGCCTGTATATGCCCCACCAAGTGTAGCCTCAATTACAAAACTACCTGGATCTTTCTTCTTCTTGGGTAGCCCATGCAAGACACATGAACTCACCTGCTCATTCAGTTTCACTGTCTGAAAGTTATCCATAGCTTTTCTCCCATAGATTGCATCCTTGATAAACCGCGCATACTTAGGCATTTTCTGCAGCGCCTCAATCAACGGAATGTTTATGTGCAGTTTGGAGAAAATATTGAGAAATCTCCTGTAATCCTCAGAGTCATCCTTCTTCTTTCTAGTTTTCAATGGAAAAGGTACATCTTTAGAAGAAGAGGGTGGTGGTAATACCTCATTGGAATTTTCCTCATCATGTGGAGTCATGCCCTTTGATTGGGGGACCATGACAGGTGTCTTCTCAGAATCGAAGACCTCGTGCTCCTTAGCTTTTGACGCTTCAGCTCTGGTATGGCTCGGGTATGGTGGATCAGTCAACAAAACCCCGCTGCGAGTGGTAATGCCATTTACCTGGCGCACATTCTCTGTGTCAGACGGTAGAGAACCAGGTGCTCTAGCAGATAAATGCGTTGCAATTTGCCCAACTTGAACCTCTAGTGCACGAAGAGAAGTCTTCGTAGCCTGCAAATCAGAAGACATAGCATTGACCGTCGTGGTCATATCGTTCATGTTGTTACTCAGCTGTGTCAACGCCTTAGTGAGTACAGAAATCTCTGGGTTTGGCGCTACAACAGCCGGTGGTGGAGCTTGCAACATTGGTGCTTGTGGCATGTGCTGAAACCCAGGTGCGTATATAGCTCCAGACTGATCCCCATACCTGAAACCTGGATGATCTCTTGTGCCTGGTCTGTAGTTCCCTTGGTTCCAATTATGCCGCTTTCCTTGTGCCCCCACAAAGTTCACATCTTCACTTGCAATCTGGGCCAAGGCTGAATCAAATTCCTGCTCCTCTACTCTTGCAACTGGCTTCTTATCCCGATACACATGCTTGGCTAAATCTGACACCATCTTGCTGATCCCAGTCTTCCATTCATCATCTCTAGGCTCAGGCAATGCCGATAATCTCTTGGAATCATAGAGTTGTGAGTCCTGCTTAGCGAGCTGCTTCATGAGCGCATAGGCTCCTTCCTTGTCAACAGAGTACAGAAAATTGCCTCCAGTTTCTCTGTTAACCAGCTCCTGGTTATGGCGTTCTAAGACATGGTAGAAGACCTGCAAAATTTTGTAGTCCCCAAAATCGTGATTTGGGCACTTCCTGATCAAATGCATAAATCTATCCCACTCCTCTACCACGGTCTCATGGGCCTGCTGCTGAAAGCCAAGGATATCACCTTGTAACTGAATCACCCGCTGAACTGGGTAAAACTTTGCCATGAATTCATCCACACATTGAGCCCATGTAGTGATTGAATCCGGAGCTCTCGACTCAAGCCACTTCTCAGCTGCACCTTTCAAACAATAGGGAAATAGAATAAGTTTCAATGCCTCTGGAGTCACGTTCTTATACTTCACAGTCTTGATATAAGCATTGAACTTCCCAATGAAATCGTTGGGATCCTCATCCTTGTTCCCATAAAACTGCAACTGATTGGTGACTGTCTGGATCGTAGCTGGCTTGAGATCAAAATGCTCAGCCTGTATGTCTGGCACTACAATTGCTGGATTGTGTCCATACGTGGACGTTTGGAATTTCTCCACAATAGCCTGCCCAGACTTGTTGTACGGTGTCTGGGCGTTGCGATCATTCAACAGTTTCGCCAACTCTTCCATTTTCTCATTGAGCTGCGCGTTGGTCAATTGATCACCCATAGTGCTCTGTTTCTGTCTTCTCCTCTGATCTCTGAATAACTTCTCTGGGTCTTCAAGTGGGGGCACAAGTTCTCTAGGGATCCTGGACATACACTGATGACCTGAAAAGCAGACTCAAATACAAGTGAGAAAACAAGTAGCTAATTAAACAAAAAGTAAAAGAGATATCCTAAATCAATTTCTACTAAACTAATAAATCGTTAAATTCCCGGCAACGGCGCCAAAAACTTGACGCGAATTCTTTACGCGCTTAAACGCAAGTATACGGTCAAGTAGTATGTGGAGTATTTTACGACTCCGAGTATCGAACCCAAGGGAATTTACGATTATTAGCTAACTAGAAAGTAATTATAGGAGATCTAAGTAGCCGGTAAAAAGGGTTTGGATTTTATAAAGTTGTCGCCCACAAACAAGCGACTAAAATTAAATGACAAGTAACTAAATATTTTTGGAGAATTTTCACTTTAAACGAAGATAAATTGTGATGTAATACGATTAATAAGGAAGAACTAGGCAATTGATGATCCCTAGGGTTGTTAACGATTTCCGGGTTATGCTTGAAACACTCTACTCACGTTCTAGTTATACCGGGTAATGCTCATCACGATCTTCTCTCGATCTCACGTGAATTTGTGTAAACAATAGATTTCGGGTCCTCTCGGTCCACCTCCGTCTATTACTACAATCTAATTGATTTGTTAGGCTCGTTCACCGGGTCCTATCGGTCCACCGAATTCACTAAGTTCTAACTAAATCAACCGAAACTACCCTCACACGATTGATCAAGTTCCTATCTCCTCTCAGTCTCAAGAAACTACAAGATCACCTAACTATTCTTTAACACGTCTCAAAGAATTCACTTTCGTGCAACCCTATCAACAAGTAACATTCTAAGGGTGATCAAGCCAAGAACATTAATAAATAAGTACAAGAATAGATAAGCTAACAAGAACGTTCATAGAATTTAAGCAAAAGCATGCATCAAGTCCAAAATCCGGAAAATCATCCAACAAACCCTAGTTTTCCATCAATAACCTAGCTTTAAGAAGTTTAGCTAGACATAATAGTGTTCAACATTATCAAAGTAATGAAGTTCATGAAGAATAGAAGAAGAAAAGATGATCAAACGCTTAAATCTTCAATGTAGTTGATGATCCTTGCTCCAAGCTTTGTCTCCCTTCTTCCCTAGCTCCCAAGGCTTCAAAGATGCTTCAATCTCTTGTTCTTAGGTCGTTCTCCCCGTTTTCTACCAGCTGGGCACGCTTTTTAATGAAAATTAGACGAAATTGCACTTCAGCCCCTCTACTTTGTAATTCCCGGACATAATTATTTTCTGATTTTGCGCGGGCTGTATCTCCATCATACGGACTCGTCTTCGGGCCTACCATATACCGTTGGAAAGCTACGGATGTCTACTTTCCAATTCCGCAAGCCTTGATTAAAAATTCTTTGTAGGTTTTTCTGGGCATCGAAATGAGTGCAGGCTGGTCCTGTATGACTTTTCCAACTTCGTTTCGTCTTTGCGTTTCCTTTTCTCCTCTTCATCAAGCTCCATTCCAAGCATATCCAAGCATCTCATAAGCTCCATTGCACCTATTTTACCTGAGATACACAACACTAAACAACCCGTGCAATTATCATAGCAAATATGAGAGAAAACATGCACAAATAAGCTAGAAACACAACTTTTCACTCTTAGGCTTAGAAATAGTCAAATTCACATATTTGTGCAAATATAACATATAAATCATGTGAAATAAGACTAATACAAGTACTAAGAACGTACAATAATAACTCCTAAAAGAGAGTTATCACGTTCCACCAATCCCCACGCAATGGGGTAGCAGTGTTGCTCGCTATCAACCATTGTGCACACAACCAACTGAACATGTTTTTTCTTCATGTGTGCCATATCAATCACAACCAGAGTTCTCATATACCTTATACCTTCAATCTGTGCGTCGAGGGCCATGAAGCAGTACTGGAATACATTATCAGGGCTCACCAAAATAACCCACTTCGAACCGGGGTTCAACTTAGCGGTTAAATGCATGAACGTAGAAAGATCTGCATAATTTTGGGCCCTAGTGCCTCTAATAATACTTTTATCCTTTTGAATTGCAATCCACGATGTATGGTACGATAATTCGGTGCCCATATCTTTCGCAGTAGCCTCAACATCAGCGATTGATGGTGTCTTTGTGAGACCTTCAAACCGTCCCAACAATGGCTTCGCATCAACCATTCTAGTGATGTTACGGTGCTTACCGTCTTGCGTAATTGCGGTACAAGTGAATGGGATTGTGTTTCTTAAGGAAATAAATCACAGCCTCTGTCCTCTTGTACGCCCCGACCATCCACTTACAGTTCTTATCACTACAATGCAGCACAATTCGCAGAGCCTCTCGCTTGTAGATGTGAAAAGACCAACCCTTCTTAGCAGCAACTAACCTAATAGGCCTTAACAACGCGTCAGCTCCAGCATACAAATCACCAATCTTCAAAACCAGTCCGTCAGACCTACCACAACTACCACCGGCCTGATCAACAAAAATAGTGTTGTCTATCTTCACCGTTTCCAATGTGAGATTTTTATGCACATTTGCTTCATCTCTATCAGACATATCATTGTCATTGACTACATTGGTGGCGTTGTCATCCATTGAAATCGGCTCACCAGGAAAGTGTTCTTCTTCAACATAGCCCTCGAGGATGATCCGCGTACCTGGAAAGTATTCTTCTTTAATCAATGTATGGGGGATATTCTCGTCATCCACGGGAATCAGCTGAATATTTTGGTCATCCATCGGAATCGACTAACCAGGAAAGTGTTCTTATTCAACATAGCCCTTGGGAATGATCTGTACACCTGGAAGTATTCTTCTTCAATCAATGTATGGGGGATATTCTTTTCATCCACGGGGATCAGCTGTATATTTAGGTCATCCATGGGAATCAGCTCCTTATGTACTCTCTCAAGAGAAATATCTGAAACTAAGTTTCGTGGCTCCTCATCCTCCAAAGTAACGTACATTCTAACTGTAAATCCCGCAGCACACCAATCAAATAAATCTTCGATTTGTATGTCATCAAAGTACGTTGGAGAGGGAACAAGTCAGCGTCATCTATCAAGTGATGATAGTGTAAGACGATCTTCTTAGTAGACTCATGATCACCACCCATTCTAACTGAAACATGTTCCATGAATGACTCTATAGTAATGCCTTTGTATATCTTGAAATGCGCTGTGTTCAATATGTCACCCAATTATTTGTGCCTACCTTCGACAAAATTCTATGCACCGTTCCAGAGGGCAAGTACTCCTAATCTCTTCACCATCTCTGTCATATATAAACGAATTTGACATGTTACAGGATAACCATTAGTAATAATGTTTTTTTCTAATAATTACGGTCTAGGGTTTAAGAATAACCATGAGTGATCATGTTTTTTTTTAATAATGAGGGTTTAGGGTTTAGAGTTTAGGGTTTTTTTAATAATAACCAGTTCGTAGTGAATGAAACAAGTGAAAAACTGATGAAACCAAGATGACCTACTAATTCGTCTAGAAAAACACCGAGACAACCCAGACGAACCGGACCTTGGTCGTCCCGGTCTTCACAAGTGAATGACACGGACGAACCAGACGATCTAGACGACCAGAGACGAATCGGACCTCGGTTATTTAGATTATTCAGTTTTTTTAAATCAACTAACTGATGGAATTTGATAAGACGCCGGTTTTAAATGTGGTTTATTGTCTAGAAAACATGCATGTTTTTCAAGAAAATGTATCCACATTATTACACTTTGAAAGCATGCACGGCACAAGAAACTGTAAAAGTGCCGAGTCTCTTCATCTACCCACCCCATCTATAAAAGCATGCACAATCTATTGAAACCCCCAATCTATTACCACAAATTCATTCCATCAAAAATGGCCAAACAAATCCCACCAAAGGAGTTCGAAAGTGATCACATTGAAGATGAAGAGGAGGTTAAAAGTGATGAAGAAGAGGAGGTAGAAAGTGACGAAGAAGAAAAAAGTGAAGAGGAGGAAAGTGAAGAAGAGGATTTCATCGGTTATGCACCTAGAAAGGGTTCAGAAACAACCATACACTCATCCGATGAGGAATACGAAGAAGACACGGCTCACTGGGAACCGGAGAAGACACCATCTCCTTCACGGAAAATAAAGAGAGATGAGAGTGACAGTGAAGATTGGGGTAGTGACGTTTGGAGCACAGACGGGTTTCCTGGGGATAAGAAGAAGAAGAAGAAACCAAAAATGTAATTTAAATTAGTTTTTGTTTAAGTGTTTTTTTTTGAACAAGTAAGTGTTTTCTTTAATGTAATGTCTTCTAAGTTTTTATTTAAGTAATTCCACTTTTAACTTTATGTCAATTATTTAAATTTCTTTATGTAATTTCTGTAATTTCTTTAAATTTTTTGTTCTTTTTAAGTATTTTTTGAATTTTTAAGTATTATGTGTAGAGTTTTTTGTTGTCTACAAAAAAAGTATTCTATGTTGAGAAACACTATTTTTTTCGTCGAGTTCGTCTGGGTAATACAGTTACTCGAGATCGTCTACGTATATCATCCATTCGTTTGAGAAATCCACTTGAATTTGGCAAGGACGACTTAGACTCACCGAGACGATCTGGTTCGTCTGGGTCGTCTACGTCGTCTAGATCGTCTGTTTGTTTCCTCAGTGGTCTTCACAGACGAATTTCTACGTCGTCTCGGTCTTCAACACATGTTGACCGAGACGACCAAGCCTTACTCAAATCGTCCCAGACAAGTGTTACATTGGCATAACCAGAATAAAAAACACAGAAAGAACTGACGAATATGAACACAGATAAACATGAACAAATCAAAGTAAAAAGCAGAAAATTTAATTAATAAGCATGATATCTAACATTATGATAAAATAACACAACAAATACAACAAGCTGAACAAATTTAGAGTTTACCTGGACATGAGAGACTTAGGGAGAGAGAAAATGTGAGAATTGTAGAAAACAAGAGCAACTGAGTGTGACAAATGAGAAGTTGTTCGATTCCATTAAGGTTGGAGGACACTGAATTCATAAATGATATAGTTGAGCTGGAGTAATTTCTAATTGTACTTTGTTAGGTAGAGGTAGATGAAAAAATTGAATGTTTGTAGATGGAAAGAATGCACATGACAGTGAAGGTTTTTAGTGAGAGCAAAAGATGGTAGGGTTTTGAATGTTAGGGTTGCAAGGGTATTGGTGTCATTGAAGGAAATTTTGGGCTGACAAGTCGGGACCACTTGGCCCCACTTGCCTGCTAACAACATTGTTAGTAATGAAATTACCCAACCGGGTAGATTGGAAAGACCAACTTGGGCCAAGGGTATACATGTTAAAAGAAAGGCATATAGACAATTTCCGCATTTAAGCCATAGTTTTGTTTATCGCATTTAAAGCGACAGAACGTTCTGCAGCGATGGAAATTTTGTTACCCTTGCTGAGAACTTTCTTTCATCAACCCAAAGGTCTTGTTTGGGTAGCAGATAAGATACATGGCTTATGCTGATGAGAGAGAATATGTATGCTATCGGCTAAGGAGTGAAATGATATGCTAGCTTACTGTGTTTGTTTAGGTGCCGCAGGATATGAGGCATGATAAGAAGCCGGATCTGTGTCCAAATGACTATAATAGCCTCAATATAGTGATTTTACCAGAGGATAGATTCAATGGAGATGGGCTTGTTCTAAATAGTATGGATGTTCGAGAGGGCGAAGTCCACTCAAAGAAGCCCTTGAGATAACTCTATGTACCACGTTTATCAATTAATTATAGAGAGGCAAAATAAAGCAGATGTGCAAAAAGAGTTCTACCAAAGGAGGGGGGGGGGGGGGGTGCAACCGGATTTGAGGGAAATTGTATTCCCTTTCGTGTCCCCTTTCTCCTATTGGTCCATGTCACCACTTTAATTCAACTTAAAATATTCTAACCTATTTCACATGAATAAATTATGTAATTTTAAGTAATTTACTTTATTATAGAAACTTGATTTTTTATATATATATATATGTATATATATATACTAAATAGGTGATTTCCGACGATATTGGACGAAGTCGCAAAAAAAAAAAATGCTAAAAGATAAATCTTTTGCTCATTCCGGAAAAACATTTAGTGCTTAACAAGGTCGAGAAACACTAAATAAAACTCGGCTTATAGTCTCTCCGAGGGAAAAATTTCGAATAATATCCACATGGTATAGTGATTCTTCCTAGTGATGGGTGAAATGTCTTTAGTTTAGTGTGAGCAAAAGATTAAAAGCTTTAAGTTCATATGTTATTGACTTCAGACAGACAAAACACATATAAATACCGAAAGTTACCCTTTTCTTAGAAATCTAGTTTGCAGTTTTTCCGCAAACGAAGGCATCAACAGACAGATCTGAGCAACTACTATGAAAAGGCGATTCAAAGAGCTGAAGTTGTATTGTCTACTGATGGAGATTCATATGTTACAAACAATGATCTGTTGGAATAGATGCCCTAGAGGCAATCTAGTTTAGTATGAATTTGTATATGGCTAGAAAATTCATTTATTATTTATTGGATATTTAATATAATGAAGTCCTTAGATTTACAATTGTGTTGTTTATCTTAAATATCCCTAGTCCAGTATAATGATTAATGGGACAATCATCTATAGACTAGTATGGGGTTGGATTGATATGGAGATATCATGATCTAACACATAGGTGTGCATTAAGGGTAATGGCGCACTGGATTGACCCATCACCGAGAAGGCTACATACACGTTATGTTAAGTCACAATTGCTTCTCGTGGTGCAATGGTATTGTCATCCTTAGACTCGAAGTCGCTAGATATTCTAGTTGTGGATTATTGTGATTTTGGTAGCGTTAAACGCTACACCGTAACTGGGTAGTTATAAAGGCGTGTACCGGATACAATAAGAAGCAAGCTTAGAGATCGTAGTGGACGTAGATAGAATTTGTCCCTCCCACATAACGGGAGCAAATATCCTAGGCCACTCGACGGATAGTGCTTATAGAATGTCTGGCCAGACTCAAATAAATCAATATGGGATATTGATGTTATTTGCACGAATAAGGCTATTCCCATGGATCGAGAAACTGTGGATTGGATATACGAGTGTGACTTGTATGTCTCGTGTCCAATCCGGATATAGAGACAAAGGGATGAGACAATTACTTGTACAAGGTTGTCAAGATGACTATTCTATTAGTTGGCTAGAATTGATGTTTTGCTAGAAAAACTCCATGTTAGCAAATTGTTGCTACCAACTAGATAGAACCTATGGGGTCACACGCTATACAGAGTTGAACTAGATTTGAGAATTAATTAATTGGATTAATTAATTAGAACGATCACTTTGCAATACCTTGCAAACTTAGTAGGGACTAATTTGCAAGGAAGGGACTAAATTGAATTCTAGTAGGACTAGAATAAGTTCTTTAGGTAGTTGGCAAGGATTTGTTGGACTATATAAAGGAAACTCCTTCCTTCCTTCCCACACTTATGATTCAATTGATCATAACTTGAGTGGGAGAGAACAAAAGGAGAGAGAGAGCAAGCAAGCAAAGGAGCCGCCGCCCCCTTGCTCGCCGCCCCCTTCCCGTCGGCCCACAAGGAGGCTGAACCTCCTTGGTTTGGTCTTGTTTTGCGTGATTCTTCTTCCTCTTCCTCTTTCCGGGCTAGCACCAAGGATTGGAAGATCTAGAAATCAACTCTAGGGATCAACTATAGAGAACGTGACACAATTCGCGTTTAAAGTCATCAAAGGAGAACCCTAAGGTGTGTTAATTGATTTCTTCCTTTACCATCGTTATGTCTCTTGACTTGTGATCCCTGGAGGGTTTTGCATGGTTAATTATTGTTTACGTTGCGCATCCATGAATCAAAACCCTACAGTGGTATCAGAGCCACAGGTCGTAGAGCATAAACGTGGTTTATGTGTTACGTTGTGATAGTTTTACACCTTAAAATTGTTGTTTATCGCGTAAAACAAGACAAATCAAGCATGTGATGCAATTTGTCGATAATATATCATAGCAAGATCTAGTTTTTGCATTGGATGCATGAATTAGTGAGTTTGAGAAATTTTAGGATCTTAGATCTTGGGTTTGGGCATCTTTGGGGAAGAAGGAGTTCTTTCCATACAAGGAAACAAGCAAACTTGGGCAACATGCAAGGGAGTTGTTTTGGAAACAACTCCCAAAGGAGTTTCGGCCCCCTAGGGGACCGCCCCTCCTTGCTTGCCGCCTAAACAAGGCTCGGCCTAGGGGCCGGGGCAGCCCTAGCCCGCGGCCTAGCGCGTGGGCTAGGGGCCGGCCGGCCCTAGGCCTTTGTGGTTCATTTTTTGGGCCCGAGCAATTGGATTGTTGGGCCTCATGGACCGTTTTAACCCAAGAATATCCTAAAAGCAATTAAAATTGACCAAGCCCGTTAAAATTGGATTTTAACTGTTTATGTGCAATTCGCATGGTGATTGGATATGGCCTTAGGATGTGGTTTGTTGTTGATGTTTAATTTTGTGGTTTGGTTTACGGCCTGCGAGCTGATCAATTAATTGTAATAATTAATTATGGTTTATGGCCTGCGAGCCATTTTTTTTCTCAACTTGTGAGATTTATTTTATTTAGTATAGAAGTTAGCTAGTTCTAGATAAAGTAGATTGTTAGCCAAGATTGAAGAAAAGAAGCCCAAAGCCAAAAGGATCCACAAAAGATGGAGCATGGAGGATGGAGCAATCCACATGACTATGAAGGATGGACCAAAAGATCAAGACGCATGGAGATGTGTTTGCTTCTAGGGTTCATAGATAATTCCATTGGCTTGGAATTATCTTAGTCTAGAAAAGGCCATATCCACATCACGTTTATTTTTGTTTTGTGGTTGTTTACTTTATTGTCTTATTATTTTGTGGTTGATGTATGAATGATGCATGCAATTAGGATAATATGATAATTAGACAACCCGGATCTATTATTTGGAGTTGTGCCCAAACTCAAATAGATAGATTAGTTGATATTGATCAACAAAACAGTTAAAATTGAATTTAAAAATCCCTCAAAATTTAAATAGTGTGTTCTTGCCTTCTCGTTATTTAAACACTAATTATCATAATGATTTATCAAGTTCGTGCGTGCCAAAGCATGACGACTTGGTTCATAATGATGGAATGCGATGGCACAAGCTACTAATGTGCAACTGTTTAAATAAGTGGTTGAACACAACTAGGCTATTAATATGATTAAGAAACCTAGAGGCAATCACTTGGGATTATCCATATGGATGGATAAATAAGGAGTTATTTGCCCAATTGAACCAAGATTCCCATAAGGGATGCAATTGGAATTGTTCCTACCTAAAGTAGTCAAATTATGGGTGACTTGCCAAAGCAAGCTCATAAGGAGATGAAACATGGATCTTGGCCCACTAGAAAATATGAGGATATTTTCCGCATTAATATATTGAGGGTTATTAATCCGTAGAAAAATAGTGGGAGCTATATTTGATAAACTAGCCATTATTGAATATAGTCAAAAAATTCACAAAAACAAAATCTTGCGTCTTTTCCTTTTGTAGAATTCCAAAATGGCAAACAACTCATCGAGTTCACAACATTCCCTACAATCTGTCCTTGAGAAGGACAAGCTCTCTGGAACCAACTTCCTTGATTGGTACAGAAACTTGAGAATCGTTCTAAAGCAAGAGAAGAAACTGTACGCAATAGAGCAGCATGTTCCAGCAGGTCCAGAGAACCAAACACCTGCTGCCCTAAAGGCGTATCAAAAGCGTGTTGATGACGCTAATGATGCGGCCTGCCTTATGCTATGCACCATGACTTCTGAGCTTCAGAAGCAACACGAAAACATGAATTTTGTACATATGATCGAGCATCTGAAACAGATCTTCCAAGAGCAGGCAAGGGTTGACAGGTATGAGGTCTTTAAGGCACTGTTCAAGTGTCATCTGGCAAAAGGTAACCCGGTGGGACCCCATGTACTCCGCATGAACGGGTACTTGGAGAATCTCGCCCGGCTAGGGTTCCCGGTCGGCCATGAGTTGGCAACCGATCTCGTGTTGCAATCGTTGCCCGAGAGTTATGGATAGTTCATCATGAACTATAACATGAACGAGATCGTGAAACCACTGCCAGATTTACTCAATATGTTGAGGACAGCTGAACAGAGCATCAACAAGGGTAAGGGCAAGGCCATTATGATGGTGCAGAAAGGAAAGGGCAAAAGGTTTGCCTCATCCTCCAAGGGCAAAGGCAAGTCAGTTGCCAAGTCCAAGGATTCTGCCCTTAAGCCTGTTGGTGGCATTGCCAAAGGAGTGACTAAAGGTGAATGTCACTACTGCAGTCAGCCTGGACACTGGAGGAGGAACTGCCCAAAATATATGGAGGACAAGAGGCTTGGAATAGTGATTCCACCACCACCAAGTATTTTTGTTGTAGATGTCAATTTAACTGTCTCTACATCATGGGTATTAGATACTGGATGTGGATCTCACATTTGTCGAAATGTGCAGGATCTAAAAATAAGTAGAAGATTGGCTAAAGGGGAGATATATCTGCGCGTTGGGAAAGGAGCAAAAGTTGTTGCGTTGGCTGTGGGCGTGTGCGAGCTATCTCTGCCTTCAGGATTAGTTTTAGAATTAAATAATTGCTATTTTGTGCCTGCTATGAGCAGAAACATTATTTCTATTTCCTTTTTGGACAATGATGGTTTTATTATTTCAATAAAGAACAATTGTTGTTCCTTTTATTTGAATAATATTCACTATTTTAGTGCCCAATTATTTAATGCACTGTATGTCCTTGATCTAAGCAATCCTGTCTACAACATTAATACCAAGCGGATTAAAATAAATGATTTAAATCCTGCTTATTTATGGCACTGTCGTTTAGGCCACATAAACGAGAAACGTGTATCTAGACTCCATAAGGATGGACTACTAGACTCATTTGATTTTGAATCATATGAGACATGTGAGGCTTGTTTATTGGGAAAAATGACAAAGTCCCCTTTCAATAAGAAAGGTGAGAGGACCAGTGAGCAATTGGCGCTTATACATACTGATGTGTGTGGGCCATTTTCCACGCCTGCCAGGGGTGGTTATGTCTACTTCATTACATTTACTGATGACTACAGTAGATATGGATTTGTGTACCTCATGAGGGAAAAATCCGAATCCTTTGAAGTGTTCAAAGAATTCAAGAATGAAGTAGAGAAGCAACTTGGCAAAAGTATCAAGGCTTTACGATCGGATCGTGGAGGAGAATACTTGAGCCAAGAGTTTGACGACTATCTTAGAGAGTGTAGGATCGTGTCATAACTCACTCCACCCGGAACGCCACAATGGAATGGCGTGTCTGAGAGGAGGAATCGAACCCTATTGGATATGGTTCGATCTATGATGTGTCAAACCGATCTTCCATTATCTTTTTGGGGCCACGCTCTATTAAGTGCAGCTTTCACCATTAACCGTGTTCCATCTAAATCAGTCATGAAGCCACCATATGAGATGTGGAGTGGGAGGCGTCCCACACTGTCGTTCATGAGGATTTGGGGCTGCGATGTCTATGTAAAACGTTTACAGTCAGACAAGCTAGGGCCAAAGTCGGATAAGTGTAAGTTTGTGGGGTACCCTAAGGAAACTAAGGGTTACGACTTCTACAATCCAACCGAGAACAAAAGTGTTTGTTGCTCGGACCGGCGTGTTTCTAGAAAGAGAGTTTGTCTCTAAAGAAGCAAGTGGGAGGACTGTAGAACTTGAAGAGATTCAAGAACCACAAATCACTGAACCGATTATGGAACATGAACAGGAACCACAAGCAGTTACGGAGCAGCCTGTTCAGGTAACACAAGAGCTTCGTAGATCTAGAAGAGTGCGCCAGGAACCCGAGAGGTATGGACTTCTCGTGACCGATTCCGGTGACACGATGCTCATAGATGATGAGCTTACTACCTATGAAGAGGCCATGAAGGGCCTAGACTCTCAGAAGTGGCTGGAAGCCATGAGATCCGAGATGGAATCCATGTATACCAACAAAGTATGGACTTTGGTGGAACCACCCGAAGGGGCGCGACCCATAGGGTGCAAGTGGGTCTTCAAGAAGAAGATCGACATGGATGGTAATGTGATTACCTATAAGGGCCGATTGGTGGCTAAAGGATTCAGACAGATTCATGGTATTGACTATGATGAAACCTTTTCACCAGTCGCTATGAACAAATCCATCTGAATCCTACTTGCGATTGCAGCATACCACGACTATGAGATTTGGCAGATGGATGTCAAAACAGCATTACATTATGGGAATCTCCTGGAGGACGTGTATATGATACAGCGGGAGGGTTTTGAGGATCCAAATCAAGCCAACAAAGTCTGTAAGTGTTCGCGATAATTCCCAAGTATAGGAAAATAGTTCTAAGTAGTACCCGAGTAAGAACGGGGTCGAATCCACAAGGAGAGGAGGTTTAGACAATGACTTGCAAAACTAGAAAACGAAGAACTAAAGCAAGAAACACAAACTCTCAATGGATTTAAAGCTTGCCAAGCTATTCAATCCACCAAAATCAATTGATGGAGCAAGTTTGAGGTTTGAGTTTAAGAACAAAGTAAACGACTACTAGAGCTACGATTCAAGAAACTAAGCGAAATATTAAGTAATGAGGGCTAGGGATCATCGGTTTATCTAGTGACCAATCCTCCTATTAGATTCAAGCCCGGTTCTCAATTCGCATGTGTCAATCCACAAGACAAGTATCTCAAGAAGTGATTGCTCATACAATCCAACTCGCGACAAGAGAAGTGTGTAAATCCAACACGCTAATCAAGCACTAATGAGGCTATTCAAATGAGATTCTCCAAATTTCAAGTGTTTCAAGCATCAACCATATGTAAATACACATAGGTGTTTCCACATGAAAGATCAAGCAACAAATGAGATTTGTAAATTCTCACTCAAATCACCTAAATAGAACTCGATTTCTCAAAGTTAGGATTGATGAGTTCCTCTCACTCAAATGCAACTTCAAATCAAACACATAAAAAGTATTCGCACATCTACCTATTCAATGCATCAAACACTTCAACAAGAGAAATCCAAACATTGCACTAAGTATTCAAGTGAACCCAATTCAACCCATTCATCCTTGAAGTTCAACTTGAATCAATAAGAGGATTAGGGCACTAGATAGTCCCAAATCACCCAAGCAAGTGAATTAGCTAAACATGAGTATAAGTTCAAGAGAAGTAAAGAAAATTATCATTTCATTCATCATACTTGAATCCAACACAAGTTATCACAAATTCAACCGCAATACTTGATAGAAACTACACAAAACTAAGAGCAAAATAGCCAAAAACACAAAGCTATGCTATCATCACTACCAAACTAAGCTTATAATAGTGAAGCTACTACCCAAATCAAGCTGCTGCTGCTATGCTATAGGGAAGAACACAGCAGCGGCAGCACCAAGAACAGAGCACTAATGGAGCACTGCAACAGCCACACAACAGACCAAGATTCGTCCAGAAACGTCTCCTCCGCTCTCTCCCTCTTACTCTTTCTATGTTCTAGCTCTCAGAGAGCTCAAGAACAACCCCAAAAAGGGCGAAATCAGAGAGAGAGAGAAGAGAAACAGAGGTGCGGAACAGAGCAATGTGAACCCGTCGGGTCTGGAGAGAAGCTGATTTCTTCTTCAACTTCCGTTTATATAGACTTGGCTGCTTGATTTCGTGTCCACCAAGAAGAGATCCCAACCCTCCAATTCATCCAAGATCCTCTCTATCGTTGATTTTCAGAACTTCTTCACGAACCCTATATATTAGGGCTTTTTTCGTTACTTCGTTTTGGGCCGAATTAAGCAGTGGGTTAGGAAGAGGATTGGACAAGGAGGAGATTGGGACCGATTTGGGCAAGTTTGGTGAAGATTTGAGGTGGTTTTTGGGCTGTAGGAAGCTTCGGACGAAGGTTGAAGAGCCAACAATGGCTTCTGCGTCGTTGCTATGTCGGGGAGAGAGAAAATGACGCGCCTGGTGCTGAGTTATTTCGGAAAAAATGCACCCGGCTCCCCCCTTATTTGTTGATATGTTTTAAAATACCCCGGCTCTAACTTAGAACCTTCTGAAAATGGCAATCTGACCCCCAATCCGTTAAAAACAATTTATTTGAGCCCTTAAAACGTTTCAAAACTTGCACTTAAGCCCCACTTCCGTTAGTTTCTTCTCTATTTTTCTCTCCTCTTCAATCTTTGACTCTCATTTTGACCTCTTTTCTTCTAAATCTTCATTAACGACCCCATATTCTTCTCTTGTCTTCACAAATAGATCTTCAAATCTTCACTTTTAGCTTGCAAATTAGTTGCTTTGTCTTCAACTTTAGCCTCTTTATCACTTGACTCCTTTTAATTAAGCCTTCAAATTCCTCATTCAAGCTTTCACAACTAGCCCCTTGCGTTTTAACTCACTTCTTTGCCTACAAAATGAGAGAAAACAACCAAAACTACGAAAACAAGCATAAGTCTAGAAAGAGAGATAAAATAGATAAATTACACATATTAGCAAGTTAAGAAGAGTTCGTTAACATACTAAAATATGCAATTTTAATTTATCAACAGTAAGCTGCAACGATCCATTTATGGATTGAAGCAAGCTTCTAGGAGTTGGAATTGACGTTTTGATGAAGTAGTCAAAGAGTTTGGCTTCATCAGAAACGAAGATGAGTCTTGTGTCTACAAGAAGGTTAGTGGGAGCTCTGTAGCTTTTCTGGTCTTGTATGTGGATGACATACTACTCATTGGGAATGACGTTCCCATGCTGCAATTCGTTAAAGTTTGGCTAGGGAAGTGTTTCTCAATGAAGGACTTAGGGGAAGCAGCCTATATACTCGGTATAAAGATCTATAGAGATAGATCTAAGAGACTGCTAGGCCTAAGTCAAAGTACATATATTGACAAGGTGTTGAAACAGTTCAACATGCAACATTACAAGAAGGGATTCTTGCCCATGTCACATGGAATCACTCTTTCGAAGAGTGGTTGTCCTTCCAATGAGATTGAGAAGGAACGCATGAGTAGAGTTCCCTATGCCTCGGCCATAGGATCTATCATGTACTCCATGTTATGTACTAGACCAGATGTGCCATATACCTTGAGTATGACAAGCAAATACAAATCCAATCCAGGTGAGAGTAACTGGATTGCAGTCAAGAACATCCTAAAGTACTTGAGAAGAACTAAAGATGCTTTCTTGATATTTGGCGGTGAGGAAGAGTTGAGTGTAAAGGGTTACACTGATGAAAGCTTCCAAACCGACAGAGATGACTTTAGATCACAGTCAGGATATGTGTTTTGCCTGAATGGAGCAGCGGTGAGTTGGAAGAGTTCCAAGCAAGAGACGGTGGCTGATTCTACAACAGAGGCTGAGTACATTACTGCAAATGGCGCAGCAAAGGAAGCTGTTTGGATCAGAAAGTTTGTTTCTGAACTTGGTGTGGTTCCTAGCATTGCAGATCAAGTTGAGTTGTACTGCCACAACACTGGGGCGATCGTGCAATCGAAGGAACCCAGGTCGCACCAAAAATCCAAGAACGTGCTCAGGAAGTTTCATCTGATTCGAGATATTATCGATAGAGGAGACGTTTGGATATGCAAGATTCCTACCCCTAGAGGCAATCTAGTTTAGTATAAATTTGTATATGGCTAGAAAATTCATTTATTATTTATTAGATATTTAATATAATGAAGTCCTTAGATTTACAATTGTGTTGTTTATCTTAAATATCCCTAGTCCAGTATAATGATTAATGGGACAATCATTATAGACTAGTATGGGGTTGGATTGATATGGAGATATCATGATCTAACACATAGGTGTGCATTAAGGGTAATGGCGCACTGGATTGACCCATCTCCGAGAAGGCTACATACACGTTATGTTAAGTCACAAGTGCTTCTCGCGGTGCAATGGTATTGTCATCCTTAGACTTGAATTCGCTAGATATTCTAGTTGTGGATTATTGTGATTTTGGTAGCGTTAAACGCTACACCGTAACTGGGTAGTTATAAAGGCGTGTACCGAATACAATAAGAAGCAAGCTTAGAGATCGTAGTGGACGTAGATAGAATTTGTCCCTCCCACATAACGGGAGCAAATATCCTAGGCCACTCGAGGGATAGTGCTTATAGAATGTCTGGCCAAACTCAAATAAATCAATATGGGATATTGATGTTAGTTGCACGAATAAGGCTATTCCCATGGATCGAGAAACTGTGGATTGGATATACGAGTGTGACTTGTATGTCTCATGTCCAATCCGGATATAGAGACAAAGGCATGAGACAATTACTTGTACAATGTTGTCAAGATGACTATTCCATTAGTTGGTTAGAATGGATGTTTTGCTAGAAACCGCTCCATATTAGCAAATTGTTTCTACCAACTAGATAGAACCTATGGGGTCACACGCTATATAGAGTTGAACTAGATTTGGGAATTAATTAATTGGATTAATTAATTAGAATGATCACTTTGCAATACCTTGCAAACTTAGTTGGGACTAATTTGCAAGGAAGGGACTCAATTGAATTCTAGTAGGACTAGAATAAGTTCTTTAGGTAGTTTGCAAGGATTTGTTGGACTATATAAAAGACACTCCTTCCTTCCTTCCTTTCCACACTTATGACTCAATTGATCATAACTTGATTGGGAGAGAACAAAAGGAGAGAGAGAGAGCAAGCAAGCAAAGGAGCCGCCGCCCCTTGCTCGCCGCCCCCTTCCCGTTGTTCCACAAGGAGGCCGAACCTCCTCTGTTTGGTCTCTTTTTGCGTGATTCTTCTTCCTCTTTTCAGGCTAGCACCAAGGATTGGAAGATCTAGAAATCAACTCTAGGCGTGCATCAACTATAGAGAACGTGACACAATTCGCGTTTGAAGTCATCAAAGGAGAACCCTAAGGTGTGTTAATTGATTTCTTCCTTTACCATCGTTATGTCTCTTGAATTGTGATCCGTGGAGGGTTTTGCATGGTTAATTATTGTTTCTGTTGCGCATCCATGAATCAAAACCCTACATGATCAACATAATTTTACTTAGCCTGGGCAATATTTTCACAAAAAGAGATAATTATTTGAAGTCCGCCCAAACGAAAGTAATTTTTGTTGAGTTGAACTAGATTTGGGAATTAATTAATTGGATTAATTAATTAGAATGATCACTGACAGCTTGAAAATGTATTAGTTTGGGACATCTTTTTACCATTGGTTTTAACCCTGTGAGAGTTGAGTTTGGCCATTTTCAGCTTATTTTCCACCTGATACGAGGCAGAGATTTATAGATCATGATTGTAAAATTTGAGTAATTTTATGCATACTTTTGTTTGTTGGATATGATCGCGGGTGCGTGTTATGATGTGCAGGTAACAGGTGCCGAAAAATGCATGAGATTAACTTGGATGGGAGGCAGCGTGTCAGGAAAGCTGAGCAGAAAAAGAGGAAAAAATGCTAAGTGGTGCGTTCAAACGCAGGAGCTGCGTTCAAACGCACAAGATGGCGGCAGCAGGAAAATGACAGAAAATTGGCTAAGTCCTGCGTTCAGACGCAGGCAGTCTGCGTTCAAACGCAGGGGTCAGAGGCCGAAGTGCTGAAAAATACTAAGGGGTGCGTTCAAACGCACTTCCTGCGTTCAAACGCAGGACTCAACACTCAAGAGAAGAAACGGCCAAGGGGTGCGTTCAAACGCAGAGGAGCTGCGTTCAAACGCATGGGTCCAGGAGCCAGAAGAGGAAAATGGAAAAACGGCTAAGTCCTGCGTTCAAACGCAGAAGGCAGTGCGTTTGAACGCACTGCGTTTGAACGCAGGAAGTGTGCGTTCGAACGCACAGAAGGTTTCCAGAAGCTTCCAGGACGGGTCTTTTCGAGGGTAAAACAGGAATTTCGTGCATCAGTTTTGGAGACTGTGGCAGTATAAAAGGAGGTGTCCCAGCACTGAATTAGGGTTACGCATACACACTCACAGCTATCATCATCATCAGCAGCCAGTTTCACAGCAGCCAGGAGTTGGAGCAGAGCAGGATTGGAGCAGTTTTCCAGTATTTTCAGAAGAATAACTAGTTTGATCTTTTCTCTTTTTATGAAACGTTGTTTTTAAATAATGCAAGCTAGCTAGACCTTTTTCCTAGGTTCTCGGTGAACCTAGGGTTTATGAATTCAGCAGACTTGGTTGTTTTGATTTTCAGATGCATGTCTAGCTAAGTCTTAATACAGGATGGTTTGTTTATTATTCTGTCTTTGATTTTATTTATATACATGAATGGCTTGATCACCCAGGAGTGTTACAGACAGGAACTGGTGCGCGAGAGTGACCAGTGAAAGTTAGGAAGAAAAGACAGGATTTAGTACTCTGCCTTGATGGACCGAGAGGTGAAGAGAATCAGGGGACTAGCCCAGAAGCATTAGACCAACTGCTAGACGTTTAGGGGGAGACCGAGAGGAGAACCTGTAACCCTAGCAGACTTAGAACGAACCTGCAGATTTAGGTGGACCGAGAGGACCCGAAAATCTGCAGTCGAGTGATAGGTGCATGAGACCGAGAGGAGATTGTACTATTGGTATGCTGGCATAAACAAAGACCACCGTGTGTTTCTGAAATCAAATATACCATGAAAGCTGGAGAGTAACCCTAGGGGATCCTGGAATCTAGATTTTTAGAATTATCGACTTTTACAACTACAACAATTTTTGCAAAATATTCAACAGAAAAATAAAATAAGCTTTTTACTGTTTTTATTTATTACAATTTAGTAGAGTCAAATCCCAAACCTTTCTCCTTTTTACAAACTTTGCGTCTAATTCTAATTCTAATTAACAAAACTCAAACTGTTCTCGTGGGTTCGACAACCAGAGTCACAATTACATACTCTATATTACTTGATCGTACACTTGCGAAAAAGCAGATAGGTTTACACTGTCAAGTTTTTGGCGCCGTTGCCGGGGAACGATTACAGTTTTTGTTAAAGAGACATTAGAATAAGTCTCAGAGTTTTTCTTTTATTTTTACAGTTACTTTCTTTCAACTTACTGCTCTTGAAATCTGATTTTCAGGCTATTCTAGTTTATGCCCAGATTGCCCAGCAAACTGGTATCACCACTCGAAGATCCCGAAAAACTTTTCAGAGAGCAAAGTCGCAGACACCGAGCCGCGATGTCTGAGCACGGAGAAGACACCACAACCGAAACAGGAACACCCACAGGACAGCCGCAACGTACTCCAGCACAGATGGCTCTTTACATTGAAGAGCTGATAGCAGCAGGATTTTCTGCCAGGAACAATCAGAGGACTTATAACAGGTCTGGAAGGGCACTGGTCGAAAACTTTGAAGTCCCAACCGGAGGACATCAACCAGCTATTGTAGTGCCTCCCATTACAGCAGAGCACTTCGACCTGAAATCATCCACAATTCAGACCGCCCAGACCCATTGTCCTTTTAATGGGAAGGCAGATGAAGATCCAAACGACTTCCTTGGAAAATTTGAGGATTACTGCAACAAGATTAAATATAGAGGAGTCAAAGCGGACACGCTAAAGCTGATTTTATTCCCATACTGTTTGTTCGGAACAGCAAAGGATCGGCTGGAGGCAAGACCACCGAGGTCTATCACTACCTGGGAAGGATGTGTTGCTGATTTCTTGGCAAAATTCTACCCTGCATCCCGCGTTATCAAGCTGCAGAGTGAGATCTTATCTTTCAAACAGCAGATGGGGGAGACAGTTGTAGATGCATGGGACAGGCTAATGAGACTCGTGAAAAAATGCCCCAATCACGGCTTCGGGGACGCAAAGATTCTGCAGGTATTCTACCATGCACTTGACAGGGAGAATGCAGACATGATTGATAGGGAAGCTGGGGGTAACTTTTTATACCATGTGGACAAGGATGGAGCATACGAACTGATGAAGCAATTAGCCAAACAGGATACTCGCCTGTTTGATGACCGCAGGCTCACAGCAGTAGCAGAACCAGTGGTTGATGACAGGATTGACAATCTCACGAAAGTGGTACAGGACCTAGTCAAGAAGGTGTATACAGAAAAGAAGCCGGTGGCATCAGTGGACGAACCTGACTTTGACGCAGCAATTCTGGAGCTTCAGACCGAAGATGCCAACTATGTTCAGCAGCAGTGGGATCCTAGTCGCTACAGACCAGGCACACGTGACCATCCAGGGTTTCGCTACGGAAATCCCAATGCAGCAGTATATGCACCAGGATTCCAGCACAGGCCACAGGCAGAACAGAGAGCTCCAGCTCAGCCTGCACAAGCAGCACCACAACTAAACCTGTCTCAGCAACATTTTGAGTCCTATATGGAGAAATTCAATAAGCAGTTGGAAACTAGATTCGCACAGATGGACTCATTAACAGCTGATGTAAGCCAGATGAAGATTGCTATCCGCAACTTGGAAGTACAGAATGGACAGCTTGCACAGAACCAGGCAGAACGAGCCCCAGGGAATTTACCATCTAACACAGTGAACAATCCACGCGCTCAAATCAATGCTATCACAACTCGGAGTGGAATTGCACTGCAGGATCCACCGTATCCCAGTCATGCACGCGCAGAAAAGTCCAAGATTATTGAGCAGGAAGTGATTGACCGGGAAGACAGTTCAACCGCTAACCCTCAGAAAAGGGGTTCGGTCGAGCAGGAAGCAGCGCAGATGAATGAGGGTAATCCAGAGACAGTGCCAACTTCTAAGGAGGTTCCTTACCCTCTGAAGACACGCAAGAGAGATAACAGCAAAGACTACGCCAGATTTGTGGAGGTATTCAAGCAATTACAGATAAACATACCCTTTGCTGAAGCACTTGCCAAAATGCCTACTTATGCGAAATTTCTCAAAGACATCTTGTATGGTAGAAGGCGAATGAGTGACTTCGAAACAGTGAATCTGACGGCAGAAGCGAGCAGTTGTGTAAAAAATGGTTTACCACTGAAAAAGAAAGACCCTGGCAGCTTTGTTATTCCAGTAACCCTGGGCAGTGCATACACAGGAAAAGCCTTATGCGACTTGGGTGCCAGCATCAACTTGATGCCACTGACCATCTTCAAAAGTCTGGGGGTCGGAGAGCCACGTCCGACCAGAATTATGCTTCAGATGGCTGACAGATCCGTGAAACCTGCCTATGGGGTAATTGAAGATATCCTGGTGAAAGTGGGAGAGCTTATTTTTCCAGCAGATTTTGTGATACTGGATATGGAGGCAGGAGAGGTTCCGCTGATCCTGGGCAGACCTTTCCTGGCGACTGGTGAAGCCATTATTAACTGCAAAAGTGGAGAGCTGTCCATGCAAATCAATGAAGAAAAAGTAAAATTTAATGTTTTCAAATCTCTCCAGCTTCCCGATCATTATGGGCATGAAAACTGTTTTGCAGTAGAGGTAATTGATGATCTGGAAAGCGATGAGATAGAAGATTTATGGGAGGAATTTGAAGACATATTTCCAGAGGAAACAGAAGAGCAACAGGATGAGCAGATCATGGGAACAGAAAGCTGGGTCAGGCTATACAGGGATGAAGGAGGCGAGCAGAAAATGACACTGGTCCCGTCACTCCAGGAACCACCAGCCCTGGAATTAAAACAGTTGCCAGAACACCTCAGGTACGCTTTTATTGGTGAAAATAATACCCTGCCGGTAATTGTTTATTCTCTTTTATCTCAGGAACAGGAACAAAAGCTACTGGAGGTACTCCGAGAGCATAAAGAAGCCATAGGATGGACAATTGCAGACTTAAAGGGAATCAGTCCTGATTATTGCATGCACAAAATAAGAATCGAAGACGGAAAGAAGCCAGTCATCCAGCCTCAAAGAAGATTAAACCCAATTATGAAAGATGTGGTACGTAAGGAGGTCATGAAGTGGTTAGAAGCAGGAATTATATACCCCATATCAGACAGCACCTGGGTGAGTCCTGTCCAGTGTGTACCAAAGAAGGGGGGTATTACAGTAGTGCAGAATGCTGATCAGGAACAGATCGCCCAGCGAACTGTCACTGGCTGGCGAATCTGTATGGACTATCGGAAGCTGAACGATGCCACACTGAAAGACCACTTTCCGCTGCCATTCATGGACCAAATGTTGGACAGACTAGCACACCATGCTTATTACTGCTTTCTTGACGGGTACTCTGGCTACAATCAGATCTATATAAATCCAGAAGACCAAGAAAAGACGACGTTCACTTGCCCTTATGGAACGTTCGCCTTTAGACGAATGCCATTTGGACTGTGCAATGCTCCAGCAACATTCCAGAGGTGTATGATGGCTATTTTCTCTGATATGATAGAGAAAAATTTGGAAGTTTTCATGGACGATTTTTCGTTATTCGGGGACAGCTTTGAAGATTGCTTATACCATCTGGCCAGAGTTCTGATTCGCTGCAGAAAAACAAATCTGGTACTCAACTGGGAAAAATGCCACTTCATGGTTACTGAAGGAATAGTGCTGGGACACAGGATTTCCAGTAAAGGGCTGGAAGTAGACAGAGCAAAAATAGAGGTGATCAAGCAGCTGCCGTATCCAACCACAGTGAAGGCAATCAAGAGCTTTTTGGGCCACGCAGGATTTTACAGAAGGTTTATTAAAGATTTCTCAAAAATTACAAAGCCACTATGTAATTTGTTGGGAAAAGATGTGCCCTTCGTATTTGACGAAGCCTGCAAAGAAGCTTTTGACGTGCTTAAAGAGAGGCTGACGACTGCACCGATTATCACAACACCAGACTGGACACTCCCGTTCGAGCTGATGTGCGACGCCAGTGATTACGCTGTGGGCGCGGTACTGGGACAGAGGAAGGACAAGGTGTGCAGCGTCATCTACTATGCCAGCAGGGTCCTGAATGAGGCGCAGATTAATTATGGGACTACAGAGAAGGAGTTGCTGGCAGTTGTTTTTGCCCTGGATAAATTCAGATCGTACCTGGTAGGCTCTAAAGTCATTATTTTTACAGATCACAGTGCACTGAAATACTTGCTGGAAAAGAAGGATGCAAAGCCAAGGCTGCTGCGTTGGATTCTGCTGATGCAGGAATTTGACGTCGAAATCAGGGATAAAAAGGGAGTTGAAAATGTAGTAGCTGATCATCTATCTCGTCTGGAAAAGCCTACAGAAGAAGTGGTGCCCATTCAAGAAAATTTTCCGGATGAACATATTATGAAGATCAAGACCAATAGACGGCCCTGGTACTATGCCATAGCCAATTATTTGGTCAATGGAGCACTCCCTGAAGACATCACCCCTTGGCAGAAAAAGAAATTTATTTCAGATTGCAGGCAATATTTCTGGGACGATCCCTATCTGTTCAAGCAAGGGGCAGATAATATTCTCCGTAGATGCATTCCATGTCACGAAATTTTGGAGGTAATTCAGCACTGCCACTCAGCACAGTGTGGGGGACACTTCAGCGGACCGAGAACAGCTCACAAGGTGCTGCAGTCAGGATTTTTCTGGCCAACAGTTTTTAAGGACTGCCATGATTATGCGCAGAGTTGTGATCGCTGCCAACGGACAGGAAATATCTCCCAGCGGAATGAAATGCCCATGACACTGTGGCAGGAAGTCGAGCCTTTCGACGTGTGGGGTATTGATTTTATGGGTCCTTTTCCTTCGTCTCTGGGAAACCTCTACATTTTATTGGCAGTAGATTACGTGTCAAAATGGGTGGAAGCAATAGCCTGTCAGAAGAATGATGCGTCAGTCGTGGAAAGGTTCCTCAAACGAAACATCTTTACCAGATTTGGAACACCTAGGGCCATGGTCAGTGATGAAGGTTCTCATTTTATCAATAAAGTCTTTGCCAAGGTTCTAAAGCAGTACGGGGTGTCTATCCATAAGGTATCACTGCCTTATCACCCTCAGGCAAACGGGCAGGCAGAGGTGTCCAACAGGGAGATAAAGAGCATACTGGAAAAAACTGTGAATCCAGGACGCAAGGACTGGTCGTTAAAGCTGGATGATGCACTTTGGGCATACAGAACTGCTTACAAAACCCCACTGGGAATGTCCCCGTACCAGCTGGTGTTTGGAAAAGCATGTCACTTACCAGTAGAATTGGAGCACAAAGCTTACTGGGCAATCAAGCAGCTGAATATGGATCACAGTTTATCAGGAAATAAACGGAAGATGGCACTCCTCGACCTGGAGGAATTCCGTAAAACTGCATATGAGAGTGCAAAAATTTATAAAGAGAAAACAAAGAAGTGGCATGACAACCGCATTCTACCAAAGAAGATAGAAATCGGGCAGAAGGTTCTCCTTTACAATTCAAGGATGAAATTCTACCCAGGGAAGTTGCGCTCAAGATGGTCAAGACCATTTATTGTGAAGGACATTACATCATGGGGAGTGGTGGAGCTGGAGAACCCGAGGGATAATACAGTTTTCAAGGTGAATGGGAACAGAGTCAAGCCATACAGGGATCCTCAGGAAATCATGGAGGTAGAGGCACTCACCTCGACATTCCGTAATTACAGCAGAGGTAACAAAGTCGGGCTGTCGACTGTAAATCACAAGCGCTGGTTGGGAGGCAACCCAACATAGATTAGTTGTTTTTATATAATTTTTACAATGTTCATAATTTGAGAGAAAAGTGAGAAAGAGGGATTTAATGTTGAACTCATTGTTTCAGGTAGTAGGAGCTGCGTTCAAACGCAGAAGACATGCGTTCAAACGCACATGTGCGTTCAAACGCAGACACCCTGCGTTCAAACGCAGCCCCACCAACGGACAGGAAAAGCACTGGAAACGGTTAACACTTCTGCGTTCAAACGCAGAAGACCTGCGTTCAAACGCAGATCACATCATGAAATTTTCGAGCCACCAAGTGGTGCGTTCAAACGCACACCGTGCGTTCAAACGCAAGAAGACAGAGATGAGGTGGAAAAATCTAAGGACGTGCGTTTAGACGCAGATCCTGCGTTCAAACGCAGAACCAATCAGTAGAGAATTTCTAGAGACAAAGGCGTGCGTTCAAACGCAACTCATGTGCGTTCAAACGCAGCTCATCCGAGATGCAGAAGATAAGCATTGCGTTCAAACGCAACTCATGTGCGTTCGAACGCAACTCATCAGACCCAGAAAATTCAAGAACATTCAAGCACTGCGTTCAAACGCACACCGTGCGTTCAAACGCAGATCATCAGATCTTCAAAATTTCCAGAAAAATCTAAGCTGTGCGTTCAAACGCAGGGGCTGCGTTCAAACGCACATTTGAGCGGGATCAAAAATTTCGAAAAAATTTGAAAAATTTTGAAATTTTGGGGCCATTCTGCAATTTCTGAAAGTTTGCCTATATATACTGTACGGATGACAGTGACTCATTTTCACACAAGTCTTCCAGTTTTCAACTCTCTCTCTAGAAAATTCTCTCTGCCCTAGCAGCCGCCAGAGCAGTCTGCCGCCAGCAGCCTCCGACGACCACCGCAGGACCACCAGAAGGTCAGGAACAGTGTGGGGGTGGTCCAACTCATCCGATCCAAACACCAACAGATCCACTTCAGAGAGAAATTTCCAGATCTGTACCCGTAAGATTCACTCCGGGTAGCCAGGTTCTATCTTTTCACTCTCTTTGAATATTTTCATTTTTTACTGTTTGAATCTTGAAATGGAGGAGGATCAACCTTACATGAGGCCGGATAGGGCAATTGCACCTTTGAATATCATAGACTGCCGATTGCTTAGGGCTAACCACTTCTGCGACCATAGGTTTGTTAACATGGAGGCTCACCGTTTCTTTCTGCAAGACAAAAAGATTCGGTATGACATACCCGCTGAGAGGACCTTTCCCCGTGATAGGGTAGCAATGGGGGATGAACTGTTCGACTATACTGGGCAGGATCATTTTGGGGATTTGTTTACTGGGTTTACCAATCTGCAGGTCAGTTCTGTGCTGGCTAAGGAGATTTACAGCAATCTCCAGCAGTGCATGAACAGTGAAGCCCAGTCAATTGACTGGATTTACTGCAGAAAGAGATGGATTCGAATCACCCCAGAGAGTATCCGAGAGAGTCTGGGTCTGGAGTTAGTGTTGGATGACTGTCAGTTTCAGGAACTGAGACGTCATCCATCTGAGCAGTTGAGTGAGCAGATCTTGACCACCCTGTGTGCTGGTGTACCCGGCGCTGCTTGGTACCACCCTGAAAGGAGTCCGTCCTACCGGAAACTCCCGTCGACCTACCTGATTCGAGAGGCGAGATGGTGGACAGAGTGGGTGAACAACAGAGTTGTGGGTATAAAACACTTTACCCACATTGATTATAACATTGCCCTGCTTGTTTACTGTCTGATGGCCCGTGAGCCTGTGAGCCTCCCGGAAATTATTTGTGAGTTTTTCCGGGAACGGAGAGAGACTCATAGCAAGAAGGGTTTGGGTCTCTTGGGGATGTTAACGAAAATGGCACAGGACTATTTGGTGGTAATTCCTGGCGAGCTGAGAGATATCCGACCAATTCAGGTTAGAAAGTACAAGAACATGAGATGTGCGCTACATGAGGCCGTGCACGGGCCTCCTGAGTATGTCCAAGTGGATGATGATGATGATGTTGTTCCACCTCAGGGTGGGGGTGTTGGCATGCCACCACCACCTCCTCCCGGTGATGGGGGTTTACCAGCCTTACCAGGTCCCTTCCCACTGCCCCGATCTGCCAGTTCCAGCGAACACAGGCAGGCCGACCCTGACTTGGGGCAGTCCAGCAGAGGGGCCAGGCGCAGCTCTTTTGGGCGCCTGGAGAGGACTGAGCATGAGGAGTGGGTCAGAAAGAAAATTAAGGCCCAAGAAAAAGTACAGAACTACCTGGTAAGGACGGTCAAGAAAATGGCCATGGGTCTTGGCAAATTGTTCAAGACCCAGAAGCATATCTACCACGCTCACACAGCCGCCATGAGAGCTCATGAGTCGGCACTTGCTGAAATTCAGAGCAACATGCGTGGTAAGCGGTTTAATTTTCCAGACCGCTATTCGAGTGATAATTGTCCAAGCTGGACAATGGAGGATAGCCGGCCATATGATAGCTTCTCTGGCCATGACCCCACACCGAGCCCTGAACATGCGGACAGTGTAGGTGACCCCGGCAGACCCGGTACCCAGTACCCACCTAGGCGAGAGCATGCAGACCCAGGGGCCAGTAGTGCCCATCCCGGTGCTAGCCACGCTGGTACCGCTGCCGCAGCACGCCATGCTGCGAGGAAACGCGCCAGAGGGCGAACCCCTTCACCATCTCCCGAGCCGACTGACCAGTCTACTCCGGAGAACACAGATTCGAGTTACCGACCAGATCAATAGAGTCGCGAGGACGCGCCACCTCTAGTGTGGGGGTGGGGAATCGTGTCCTCCTGCATAGCCATGTCAGCATATTTTTGTCAATTTTATTTTTCATTTTATTTTCATTTTTTGAGTCAGCACGTTTTTTTTATGTTGAGTCGACCCACCAACCTTTCTGACCTTGCATGAAAAAAAAAATAAAAAAATAAAAAAATTTAGTAATAATAAATAGGGAAAATTAATAAAAAAAAAATTTTTTTTTGAGAAAGGGCAACTTAGGACCTAGAAACTGAAGAGGATCCAATGAAAGAGTTTATGAGAGTAGGAAGCACCGTAGCAGGGATACTTCAAATTTTAGTATTTTGTGCACAATTTTCACGACAGGCTATCCCGGGTATTCAGGAATGTGGAAAGTAGATAACAGGCATACTTTTGACTTCTCTAGTGTGCTAGGCAGATTTGGTCTTTAGATAATTGAATATTCTGTTTCCCGTGGAAACTGGTGGACTCTTGGAATCTGGGGTGGACCTTCGTGTAGAGTCGGTTTTATGTGGTACAAATCTGTGGCCTAAGCGAAGTTGGAGAATGTACACCACCATCCCTTAAGGTGGTTCCAAGAGAAAATCCTAAAAAGCCCGCACTCTTAACGCTCTACTGCACAGTTGTAAAAAACAGAGGTGATTAAAAAAAAAATAATAATAATAATATAAATAAATAAATGATATTTTGCGCTTAAAGGAGAAACAACATAATGTGCTTCCATTCACATGGAAAATTTGGATTCAATCTAATTTAGAGCTTAAGAGGGAAATTAAAGTCAAGCCGTATTACACAGGAGTTGTGTCTCCCAGCAATGGGACAATTTGCAAATCAAACGCAATAACGGCTAAGAGGGTCTGAAAACCTCAAATGACTTGGCGAAGAAAAATTATCTGTTGACTATAGATGCCTGGACCCTCTAAGTCAAAAGACGTGCTTTATCTTTGTTGGTTTGGTGGATGTTTGGGGATACCTTAGTGAGTTTGTGCACAGGATCAGTTTATATCATTTCTTGTTGCGTGTTGTGGAATTTCGAAATAAGCTTGTGAGGATTTGATGATTTCAGTTTATGATAGAGAGGTTGCCCAATTTCAGAAAATAAATAAATAAATAAAAAAAAATAATATATAAAAAAAAAAAAAATTAGCTGTGTCTTGAGTCAGTTTGTGTATATTCTGTATCTGAGTCAGTCATCTATTGAGTGTTTTGGTCTGTGTCTTGAATCTGTGAAAGAGGGGAAGTATGCAATTAAAGTATGCAAAAATGGGTCTGCAAGGCAGTATGCAAGGGTCTGCTCGGGACGAGCAGAGATAAGTGTGGGGGTATTTTGACAGCTTGAAAATGTATTAGTTTGGGACATCTTTTTACCATTGGTTTTAACCCTGTGAGAGTTGAGTTTGGCCATTTTCAGCTTATTTTCCACCTGATACGAGGCAGAGATTTATAGATCATGATTGTAAAATTTGAGTAATTTTATGCATACTTTTGTTTGTTGGATATGATCGCGGGTGCGTGTTATGATGTGCAGGTAACAGGTGCCGAAAAATGCATGAGATTAACTTGGGTGGGAGGCAGCGTGTCAGGAAAGCTGAGCAGAAAAAGAGGAAAAAATGCTAAGTGGTGCGTTCAAACGCAGGAGCTGCGTTCAAACGCACAAGATGGCGGCAGCAGGAAAATGACAGAAAATTGGCTAAGTCCTGCGTTCAGACGCAGGCAGTCTGCGTTCAAACGCAGGGGTCAGAGGCCGAAGTGCTGAAAAATACTAAGGGGTGCGTTCAAACGCACTTCCTGCGTTCAAACGCAGGACTCAACACTCAAGAGAAGAAACGGCCAAGGGGTGCGTTCAAACGCAGAGGAGCTGCGTTCAAACGCATGGGTCCAGGAGCCAGAAGAGGAAAATGGAAAAACCGCTAAGTCCTGCGTTCAAACGCAGAAGGCAGTGCGTTTGAACGCACTGCGTTTGAACGCAGGAAGTGTGCGTTCGAACGCACAGAAGGTTTCCAGAAGCTTCCAGGACGGGTCTTTTCGAGGGTAAAACAAGAATTTCGTGCATCAGTTTTGGAGACTGTGGCAGTATAAAAGGAGGTGTCCCAGCACTGAATTAGGGTTACGCATACACACTCACAGCTATCATCATCATCAGCAGCCAGTTTCACAGCAGCCAGGAGTTGGAGCAGAGCAGGATTGGAGCAGTTTTCCAGTATTTTCAGAAGAATAACTAGTTTGATCTTTTCTCTTTTTATGAAACGTTGTTTTTAAATAATGCAAGCTAGCTAGACCTTTTGCCTAGGTTCTCGGTGAACCTAGGGTTTATGAATTCAGCAGACTTGGTTGTTTTGATTTTCAGATGCATGGCTAGCTAAGTCTTAATACAGGATGGTTTGTTTATTATTCTGTCTTTGATTTTATTTATATACATGAATGGCTTGATCACCCAGGAGTGTTACAGACAGGAACTGGTGCGCGAGAGTGACCAGTGAAAGTTAGGAAGAAAAGACAGGATTTAGTACTCTGCCTTGATGGACCGAGAGGTGAAGAGAATCAGGGGACTAGCCCAGAAGCATTAGACCAACTGCTAGACGTTTAGGGGGAGACCGAGAGGAGAACCTGTAACCCTAGCAGACTTAGAACGAACCTGCAGATTTAGGTGGACCGAGAGGACCCGAAAATCTGCAGTCGAGTGATAGGTGCATGAGACCGAGAGGAGATTGTACTATTGGTATGCTGGCATAAACAAAGACCACCGTGTGTTTCTGAAATCAAATATACCATGAAAGCTGGAGAGTAACCCTAGGGGATCCTGGAATCTAGATTTTTAGAATTATCGACTTTTACAACTACAACAATTTTTGCAAAATATTCAACAGAAAAATAAAATAAGCTTTTTACTGTTTTTATTTATTACAATTTAGTAGAGTCAAATCCCAAACCTTTCTCCTTTTTACAAACTTTGCGTCTAATTCTAATTCTAATTAACAAAACTCAAACTGTTCTCGTGGGTTCGACAACCAGAGTCACAATTACATACTCTATATTACTTGATCGTACACTTGCGAAAAAGCAGATAGGTTTACACTGTCAATCACTTTGCAATACCTTGCAAACTTAGTAGGGACTAATTTGCAAGGAAGGGACTCAATTGAATTCTAGTAGGACTAGAATAAGTTCTTTATGTAGTTTGCAAGGATTTGTTGGACTATATAAAGGATACTCCTTCCTTCCTTCCTTGCCACACTTATGACTCAATTGATCATAACTTGATTGGGAGAGAACAAAAGGAGAGAGAGAGCAAGCAAGCAAAGGAGCCGCCGCCCCTTGCTCGCCGCCCCCTTCCCGTCGTTCCACAAGGAGGCCGAACCTCCTCTGTTTGGTCTCGTTTTGCGTGATTCTTCTTCCTCTTTTCGGGCTAGCACCAAGGATTGGAAGATCTAGAAATCAACTCTAGGCGTGCATCAACTATAGAGAACGTGACACAATTCGCGTTTGAAGTCATCAAAGGAGAACCCTAAGGTGTGTTAATTGATTTCTTCCTTTACCATCGTTATGTCTCTTGAATTGTGATCCGTGGAGGGTTTTGCATGGTTAATTATTGTTTTCGTTGCGCATCCATGAATCAAAACCCTACATGACCAACATAATTTTACTTAGCATGGGTAATATTTTCACAAAAAGAGATAATTATTTGAAGTCCGGTCCAAACGAAAGTAATTTTTGTTGAGATTTCGATGTTGTTTAATATCACTAGGATACTACATATTTATTAGAGATGCATTTCCGATTCTATAATGATAGTATTCATAAAGTTATTGAATTTCTTAATTTATCTATAAAAGAATTACGTTATGAAAAATAGATTAAAATTTTAAATTGAATTAAATTTGGTGACATGGACTCTGGTCATGAGGCCTGTTGAATCATAGAATTTATATTATTACTATATCAAACTTTCAATTTTTAACATTATGTTCAAGCATGGTAAATATATCAAAGTTTATGTTTATAGTGTGTAATTTTATGTATTTGATGAGGGCAAATTGGTTAAAAAAATTATGCTATTATGTTATTCGGTGTATACTTTGGGGGGGGGGTATAATATTAAGATCTTGAAGAAGAAAAATGAGGAAGGGATAAGGTGGGATATGATATGATCCCCCATATCCGCTACCCAAACATAGGATATGGTATGGAGAGGATTTCATATCATATCATAGCATCCCTTCTTATCCGCTACCCAAACGATGCACAATGGTTGGTCGATTGCTTGGGACTTAGGATGTGCTCTCTTAGGTCTCAGGTTCGAATCCCACGAACGTCAATTCTTTTAGGGTCATTAGGGATTAAAATGGTCATCTGTAGGTATACCCCCTTGGGGATTGAAATGGTCATCTGCAGGAAACTATATACCCCAGGATCCTGTAGATCCGTCAATCCTTTAAGGATCATTAGGGATTGAAATGGTCATTTGTAGGTATACCCCATTAGCGATTGAAATTTTCATCTGCTGGAAACTATAGGTATATTCCAGGATCCTGTGGTTCAGTGGAGGTGCGCGTAAATTGGGCCGGACAACACAGTTAAAAAATGAATTTCATTTCTTCTTGTCGGTAAAAACTTGGGAAAGGAACACGCTAGGAATTAGTCTTTGACATATAACCTCGGCTGACTCCATTGTGGGTTGATCTCATGTTACATCAAAACTAATAGAAATTTAATGTTAATTAATATTTTAACGGTAGGCACACATAACATGATTTTCTCTATAGAAATTAAAGGAAAACCCAATTTCACTAAAATGGATTGTAAGAACCCCCACTCAATCTTGTTATAGGAATTATGAACTTCACATCTGATTTCAAGAAAAAAAAAAACATTTATTTCCTTTTTGCCTATACATGGAATGTAAGGTTTCAATTGCGAACAATAGCATTATCTGAAATGTGCCTATTTTGAATAAAGCAGATTGAGTGCAGTCAATAATATTATGCATGTTGTGAAACTAAAATTGAGACAGACAAGAAATAAAGAGAGACAATAGTATAGGGCAGAGAGTATTGAGTTGTGTATTATTCTCCAACCCTAAGCCTCCTTATATAGGCATTAAGGTGGGCTACTGGGCCAATAATATACAAATAGGCTTACAACATGTGGTGGATATTTACCAATAAACTAGCCCAATATGTCATTACACTCCTGCTTGAATGTTCACCACTACGATGCCTCGTTAAAACCTTGTCATGAAAAACACAGTGGGAAAGTCAATGACTAAGGAAAAAAAGTACATTGATGAATTCTATTTTTCTAGGCGTTGGCGATGACATTCTTCTGGATGGAACTCATCCCAATAATATTTGCAGCATCATTAAAACCTTGCTAGGAAAAAGTCTGTGGGACAAAAACCGCAGCGAAGGAAAAAGAGTGCCGCGCTACTAGCATTTCATTAGATATCCCCCTCATTGGAGCATCTTTGTACTTGGCAAACAAAACTTATTGCAAAAACAATAATATAAAATAGACGATTAACAATCATATTTAATTTAAAAATATGCACATAAACTACTCACGAGTGTACACTTTTGATTTGCTTTAGGCAAATATTATTTCTCATGGGTACCAACCTCTATGGAACTTCACAAATTTGTGACTCGTACAATCGTATTTGTAACTAATTACATTGTTGTACCTTAGTCCCCAAGACTAACACAACATTATCACTGTCACCATCCTCGCCACGAGATGATTATATTTATGAGAATTCATCATGACGCATACCATATCATGTTTCTCATTTTACAAGTCCCCCACTTAAAAGTGGGCATAAACCTTGAGACAAATCCCACGCATACCAGCGGATATGTAGTCTCGACATGGATCCCACGCTTAACAGTGGATATTTGATATCTACATAAATTCCACGCTTAAAAGTGGATATGTAGTTTATGCATAGATTGCAATTTATGCTTCGGGTTGTTTAGTACTTTGAGTACTATACGCTATGCTCTACATATATAGATTATTATGTAACCCGAGAAATTTTATATGTGTGTTTTGTTTTGGCCAATAATTTTTAGTCAACACTCTTTCCTACATGATAAATCACGTGATTTTACAAGCGCGTTCTCAAGGTAAACATCATCATTCATAGTAGGATCATACTATTGTATTAAGGTAACTTTAGCTACTTCCAAAGCTATTCGCCTATTTCAAGGTTAATTCGATTACCAACGTTGGTATTGATCCAATATTGATGATGAACCCCCAAGATTTCTCCAGAATCCTGTATTCTTAATTTGTAGAGAAATATATTCGTATCCCAACATACATTTGGATGCTTTGATTTCATGTTCCTCTTCTGGAGGATTAACATAATTACACAAGCAAACCTCTTATACTTTAAAGTGTATAACACAAAATTAATAGACCTTAGTCAAGAAGCTATCCATGTTGTTGGGAATTTAAACTTACACTAGTACATACCCGAAAGAGAAATTAAAATTTTAGTTCACGTCATGCAATAAGACCCATTCTCCTCCTCATGACGTGAGCAATATAATCATAACCATAGTGATATTTTGTTGATGCTTCAGGCATCATTTTTTCTCATATGTACTTTGTTTAAACCAATCCTCAAATTCAAACAAAAATATTGACAATAAGCAATCTCTTGGACACCGTAGTTCTCTAAAGTTTCGCCAAGAAACCCAAAAAGGAGACGTAATGTCAATATTTTTATTCAAAAATGAGATGTATTTACAATCCTCCTGGAATTGAAATCAATCTAACATTTTCTCAACTGTTGATATTGAATCTCAAATATTTTGTGCATGGATTGGTCACTTCTGGTGACATGAATTGCAACAAGCTCAAATTTATCCACATAAAACCTCTTCAAGGTTTAAGAAAACTCTAACCTCTCATAGATTTTTAACATAAGATTCAATAAGTTAGAATGATATACATGAACCACTTCAGGGGTTTAATATCTTTTAGATATTTTTACGTCCACAATCATGAAAACCTCTATAGACATGTGGATTTCGACCGCATATAAAAAAATGATTAGCTTCAGGAATTCACTACCATTCACTTCTGGGAATGGGCTACAAAGAATTGGTCATTTGCAATGTCAATCGTGTATACAATTCGATAATTAGCTAGATGTAGATAGTGCTTTCTAGACAAGCAGATCTTAGCCACGTGGCGATCATCCAGCCCACCCAGATGTGCTCCAGACACACTGGATCACCACCCGCGCTGATCCACGTGGGGGATGCGAGACAGGGCCCTCGCATACCACCACACGGGACCTGTGGGGACTTAGTGGTTTGGCGGCTAGAGTAAGTCCTGTCGCGCGCGAGCGACAACCAAGCCGCGCGCGACCCTTATTAACTGCTTTTAGAGATTTATGGCACGAGCTCCATAAACCCGGTCAACCTCATAACGGTTCCGATATACGTGGTTAACGTGCGTAACGGTCCCTATATACGCGGACGAACGTGCCATTGTGGTTAAGCTAATTAAGCCGCCATTAATGGGCGCATTAACCCACTACAACGGTCACATTCTCCGTTATATATAGGATCGTTAACCCTTCCATACAAGGGCGAATCACCTGAGATACGCGGAAGCTCTGCCAAAATTCTGTCTCTCTCTCATACAGTACTATTTCCTTACTCTCTCCCTACACACAACCCTACTCTTCCTGTGTTCTTATCCTCTGCTCTTGGTGTATATTGAGTCCTCTCTAAAGGATTCTCTTGTACACATTTGGTGAACCCGACGTGAATCGAACCACTGTAAGCAACCATGTCTCACGAAGATGATGTCAGTAACAGATCACCCTCCACGGAGACAACCTCAGGAGAGGAGACCCGTCACGCCTCTGCTGTCGCCAGTGGGACTCCGACGTTGGAGGCTCTAAACGCTACCATCCAGAATCAGAGAAAGCCTCTTCAGGCTCAATCCGCACATATGGAACGTATAATGGCCATCCTGGGAACCCTTGCTCCGAATCCTACAGTGGGCACTGCCGTCTCTCAGGGAGGGGGAGCCTCTACCACCCAGGGGACTGGAGTGGTACCCACACCACCTAACCCTAATTCGCAAACCCCACCAGCAATGGTGCAATTACCCTCTGTTCAGGGGCAGACATCCCAAATACCGCCCCTTACCACACATATTCCTCAACCACCAACTGTGGCACCCAACCTCTTCACAATACCCCTTTCCTTCTCCGCCGACACTGCTGGGCAACGCGACTTACACCCCTGGCCCGACCACAGCATATGTGTCCCCGCCGGCTACAACAACCCTTCCTCCTGTTGCTGGGGGAAGTGCACCAGAATGTATGACGTCGCTGCAGCGGCACATAGAGACCTTCTTGGCCAATTAGCCGTTTGCAGACACCATTGTTACAAAGTTCGACAACAATGTAACAATGGTGTCTATCTCATGCCTAACCCCACAGGGTATAAGGCTCCTAAGTGGGACAAGTTTGAAGATGTCAACGGGAATGCCCACGAGCATGTCATGCGTTTCATCGATGTGATGGGACCATACGGGCTGATCCCAAGTTGCTGATGCGCGAGTTCCCTAAATCTTTGGGAAATGTGGCCTAGAAATGGTATAGAACGTTGGAGGCCGGATCTGTTAAAACTTGGGATGACATGGTTCAGAAGTTCTACACCAAATTCTTCCAGTTGGAAGAGAAGGTTACAATGATTCATCTCTCTCGTATGTACCAGAAGCGTGAGGAAGATGGAGTCACATTCATCAAGAAATTCAGGGCCAAATCCTTGGAGTGCAGAGACGAAGTGCTCGACGGCAGGCTTGTGGAGATATGTATACAAGGCATGCGAGATGAGTAAAAAGGTATGGTGATCAACCTACAAACTCCAACCTTTTCAAAGCTAATTGAATGCACGAAAAACATAGAGACTATAGTGGAAAGGCAGAAGAAGAAACACGCCCCTGAACGACCCTCAAGGGGAACCACTTTCAAGATTGGAAGATTTAGCTATAAGAGGGGGCGTGAAGCTGAGGTTAATACAGTTTCGCCGCACAAGAAGCCCAGGGTTACCAACCTAGATGCGCCGCTTCTTCCATGCTTGATAGAGGAAGTGATTGACTTATGCAAACAGTGGCGTAAGGATGGAATCTTGCCTCCGCTTGAAAGGATACCCTCTAAGGAGATGATGAGGGACCAGAAGTGGTGCGAATGCCACGGGAAAATTATGCACCCCACAGCTGACTGCAAGAAACTCAGGCACATGATGAGCCGAAAAATGAAGGACGGCGAGTTGATTGTCAGCGATCAGAGACAAGACATGCGAAACAATCCGCTGCCAGCCCACGCGGAGCATGAGCCGAAAGGCAAAGAAGTAGCCATGATTGCGATTATGGATCTTGAAGAGATTGCGGAAGATGGCTTTCCTATCATTGCTGAAATTCACAATGATGAGGAATACAGCATAGACACGGAGGACGAGCGTGCCGATCGAATGAAGGGGTCGCACGGGTTCAACAAGTTCTTCGACGAAATGAACTTTCAGGCAAGTGCCGGAAAGAAATGAGAAAGGAAATTTTAAGGGTAGCAGAAGACTTCGAGGAAGACATCGTGGTCTCCAATGGAAAAGTTGTTAGGGCGTCTCGCTCTACGGAAAAGGTTATGACCTTCTCCGCAAGTGACAAGAAGACGGATTCGAGTCACCAGAAGCCCTTATACGTAACGGCGGTGATTAATGATGTCGAATTCAAAAGGGAATTTGTTGATGCAGGGGCAGCCGTCAACGTGGTCTCGCTCAACACTCTAAAATTGGCAGGAATCCCGGAGAAGAAGATTGTCAGACGCCCATCCCCGCTGATGGGATTCGGGAGTGATTCCAGAATGACGATAGGATGGATTCGTCTGGGCGTCCAGATAGGAAAAATCAAATGTTCAGCCAAATTCTACGTCATTGATGCGAATACCACGTATCACATGATCATAGGGCGAGCTTGGATTCATCGTTTCGATGCAGTTCCCTCGACAGCTCACCAAGTGATGAAGGCCATCTGGAACGACAGAGTAGTGGAGATACCGGCTTCGGTAAATCCCTTCAACCTAAACGAGGCGCACCTCACTGAAGCGGTGTGGTTTACCGAAATGGCGGACGAGCAAACGCCGGGGCCGTTTAATCCTACTCCTTTGCCTCGATGGGAAGACATCAAGGATCAATTACCAGCGGGAGTGATGGTGACAAGGGAGGATGCTAAGGAAAATTTGTCCACACGCGAAGAGGCACCGCCGGTTGCCTATCAAAGAAAGAACATGTACACTCTGAAAAGAGTGGTAAAACATGATCTCGCAGGCAAAGAGATAGAAAGTTTCTACTCCAATGGAAAGAAATGCTACCGCATATGAAGGTGCGCGGGGGTACCCCCATTCGAGCATGGGGATATCCCTGGGAAATCAATCAAATCGAGCATGTTACGGAGGCAGACAAACCAACATCAGAGATTTCAGAGGAAAAGCTGAAAGAAGCACCTGAATGCATGGAAGATAAGTCGAGGCCCCAGAAGCAACAGCTGAAGGAAGTGTTTCTGAGCCCAGGCGAAGAAAAGAAGAGGCCCATCTTTGTGAGTGCAGACCTCACAAGCGACGAAGAGGCAAGATTGCTGCAACTGCTGACTGAGTACAAAGATGTGTTTGCCTGGGAATACGATGAAATGCCTGGTTTGGACGCGAGCATTACTATGCACAGGTTAGATGTTATCCTAGGATCTAAACCAGTAAAGCAAAGTACAAGAAGCTTCAGGCCGGAGATAAATGTGAAAATCAAGCAAGAAATTGTCAAGCTGTTGACTGCCAAGTTTATTGAGCCGAATCATCATCCCACCTGGTTAGCCAACATTGTGCCTGTGGTAAAAAAAATGGGAAGCTTCGCATTTGTGTAGACTTCAGAGATCTCAACCACTTCTGTCCCAAGGATGATTTTCCGTTACCCAACATCGATCTGCTCATCGATTCTACTGCGGGTCATCGAATGTTCATCTTCATGGATGGTTTCAGTGGGTACAACCAGATCAAAATGGACCCTGAAGATGCACGGAAAATCGCATTCATCACGCCGGTGGGAGTCTTTAATTACACGGTTATGCCGTTCGGACTCAAGAACGCAGGCGCGACCTATGTGTAGGGTTTTGATTCATGGATCGCACAACGGAAGCATAATCAAACATAAAACCATGCAAAACCCTCCAAGGATCACAATTCAAGAGACATAACGATGGTAAAGGGTTAGAAATCATAAACACACCTTTGGGTTCTTCTTGATGACTTCAAACGCGAATTATGTCACGTTCTCTAAAGTTGATCCACGCCTAGAGTTGATCCTAGATCTCCCAACTCCTTTGGTGCTAGCCCGGAAGAGGAAGAGGAAGAAGAAATCACGCAAAACGAGACCCAAAGGAGGGTCTCGGCCTCCTTTGGCCAACGGGGACGGGGCGGCGGCAAGGGGGCGGTTCGCGCCTCCTTGTTGCTTGCTCTCTCTCCTTTTGTTCTCTCCCACTCTTGTTATGTTCACTTAATGAGCATAAGTTATGTGGGAAGGAAGGAAGGTCTTTTATATAGTCCAACAACTCCTTGTCAACTACCTAAAGGACTTATTCTAGTCCTACTAGAATTCAATTTAGTCCCTTCCTTGCAAATTAGTCCCTACTAAGTTTGCAAGGGTTTGCAAAGTGATCCTTCTAATTAATTAATCTAATTAATTAATTCCCAAATCTAGTTCAACTCTATGTAGCGTGTGACCCCATAGGTTCTATCTAGTTGGTAGCAACTATTTGCTAATATGGAGCGGTCTCTAGCAAAACATCCATTCTAGCCAACTAATAGAATAGTCATCTTGACAACCTTTGCACAAGTAATTGTCTCATCCCTTTGTCTCTATATCCGGATTGGACACGAGACATACAAGTCACACTTGTATATCCAATCCATAGTTTCTCGATCCATGGGAATAGCCTTATTTGTGCAAATAACATCAATATCCCATATTGATTTATTTGAGTCTGGCCAGACATTCTATAAGCACTATCCCTCGAGTGGCCTAGGATATTTGCTACCGTTATGTGGGAGGGACAAATCCTATCTACGTCCACTACGATCTCTAAGATTGCTTCTTATTGTATCCAGTACACGCCTTTATAACTACCCAGTTACGGTGTAGCGTTTAACGCTACCAAGATCACAATAATCCACAACTAGAATATCTAGTGACTTCAAGTCTAAGGATGACAATACCGTTGTACCGCGAGAAGCGCTTGTGACTCAACATAACGTGTATGTAGCCTTCTCGGAGATGGGTCAATCCAGTGCAACATTCCCTAATGCACACCTATGTGTTGGATCGTGATATCTCCATATCAATCCAACCCCATACTAGTCTATAGATGATTGTACCATTTAATCATTATACTTGACTAGGGATATTTAAGATAAACAACACAATTGTAAATCTAAGGACTTCATTATATTAAATATCCAATAAATAATAAATGAATTTCTAGCCACAAATAATTCATACTAAACTAGATTGCCTCTAGGGCATCTATTCCAACAGTCTCCCACTTGCACTAGAGCCAATCTGGCGCATCTCGTATGCCCATACTCCTAGTGTGCCCTTCATGCTTCCACTGCGTGAGAGGCTTCGTAAGCGGGTCTGACAAATTATCATCTGTAGGAATCTTGCATATCCGAACGTCTCCTCTATCGATAATATCTCGAATCAGATGAAACTTCCTGAGCACGTGCTTGGACTTCTGGTGCGATCTGGGTTCCTTTGATTGCGCGATCGCCCCAGTGTTGTCACAGAACAACTCAACTGGATCCGCAATGCTAGGGACCACACCAAGTTCAGAAACAAACTTTCTGATCCAAACAGCCTCCTTTGCTGCGCCATTTGCAGCAATGTACTCAGCCTCTGTTGTAGAATCAGCTACCGTCTCTTGCTTGGAACTCTTCCAGCTCACCGCTGCTCCATTCAGGCAAAACACATATCCCGACTGTGATCTAAAGTCATCTCTGTCGGTTTGGAAGCTTGCATCAGTGTAACCCCTTACACGCAACTCTTCCTCACCTCCAAATATCAAGAAAACATCCTTAGTTCTTCTCAAGTACTTTAGGATGTTCTTGACTGCAATCCAGTGACTCTCACCCGGATTGGATTGGTATCTGCTTGTCATACTCAAGGCATATGACACATCTGGTCTAGTACATAACATGGCGTACATGATAGATCCTATGGCCGAGGCATAGGGGATTCTACTCATGCGTTCCTTCTCAATCTCATTGGAAGGACAACCGCTCTTCGAATGAGTGATTCCATGTGACATGGGCAAGAATCCCTTCTTGGAATCTTGCATGTTGAACCGTTTCAACACCTTGTCAATATATGTACTTTTGACTTAGGCCTAGCAACCTCTTAGATCTATCTCTATAGATCTTTATACCGAGTATATAGGCTGCTTCCCCTAAGTCCTTCATTGAGAAACACTTTCCTAGCCAATCTTTAACAGATTGCAGCATGGGAACGTCATTTCCAATGAGTAGTATGTCATCCACATACAAGACCAGAAAAGCTATAGAGCTCCCACTAACCTTCTTGTAGACACAAGACTCATCTTCGTTTCTGATGAAGCCAAACTCTTTGACCACTTCATCAAAACGTCGATTCCAACTCCTAGAAGCTTGCTTCAATCCATAAATGGATCGTTGCAGCTTACAGACTTTGTTGGCTTGCTTTGGATCTTCAAAACCCTCCGGCTGTATCATATACACGTCCTCGAGGAGATTCCCATAAAGGAATGCTGTTTTGACATCCATCTTCCAAATCTCATAGTCGTGGTATGCTGCAACCGCAAGTAGGATTCGGATGGATTTGGTCATAGCGACTGGTGAAAAGGTTTCCTCATAGTCAATACCATGAATCTGTCTGAATCCTTTAGCCACCAATCGGCCCTTGTAGGTAATCACATTACCATCCATGTCGATCTTCTTCTTGAAGACCCACTTGCACCCTATGGGTCGCGCCCCATCGGGTGGTTCCACCAAAGTCCATACTTTGTTGGTATACATGGATTCCATCTCGGATCTCATGGCTTCCAGCCACTTATGAGAGTCTGGGCCAGTTATGGCCTCCTCATAGGTAGTAGGCTCATCATCTATGAGCATCGTGTCACCGGAATCTGTTACGAGAAGTCCATACCTCTCGGGTTCCTGGCGCACTCTACTAGATCTACGAAGCTCTTGTGTTACTTGAACAGGTTGCTCCAGAACTGCTTGTGGTTCCTGTTCATGTTCCATAATCGGTTCAGTGATTTGTGGTTCTTGAACCTCTTCAAGTTCTACATTCCTCCCACTTGCTTCTTTAGAGACAAACTCTCTTTCTAGAAACATGCCGGTCCGAGCAACAAACACTTTGTTCTGGGTTGGATTGTAGAAGTAGTATCCCTTAGTTTCCTTAGGGTACCCCACAAATTTACACTTATCCGATTTAGGCCCCAACTTGTCTGATTGTAAACGTTTTACATAGACATCGCAGCCCCAAATCCTCATGAATGACAGTGTGGGACGCCTCCCACTCCACATCTCATATGGTGTCTTCATGACTGATTTAGATGGAACACGGTTAATGGTGAAAGCTGCACTTAATAGAGCGTAGCCCCAAAATGACAATGGAAGATCGGTTTGACACATCATAGATCGAACCATATCCAATAGGGTTCGATTCCTCCTCTCGGACACGCCATTCCATTGTGGCATTCCGGGTGGAGTGAGTTGGGACACGATCCCACACTCTCTAAGATAGTCGTCAAACTCTTGACTCAAGTATTCTCCTCCACGATCCGATCGTAGAGCCTTTATACTTTTGCCAAGTTGCTTCTCTACTTCATTCTTGAATTCTTTGAACACTTCAAAGGATTCGGATTTTGCCCTCATGAGGTACACAAATCCATATCTACTGTAATCATCAGTAAATGTAATGAAGTAGACATAACCACCCCTGGCAGGCGTGGCAAATGGCCCACACACATCGGTATGTATGAGCGCCAATTGCTCACTAGTCCTCTCACCTTTCTTATTGAAAGGGGACTTTGTCATTTTTCCAAATAAACAAGCCTCACATGTCTCATATGATTCAAAAATGAAATGAGTCTAGTAGTCCATCCTTATGGAGTCTAGATACACGTTTCTCATTTATGTGGCCTAAACGACAGTGCCATAAATAAGCAGGATTTAAATCATTTATTTTAATCCGCTTGGTATTAATGTTGTAGACAGGATTGCTTAGATCAAGGACATAAAGTCCATTAAATAATTGCGCACTAAAATAGTGAATATCATTTAAATAAAAGGAACAACAATTGTTCTTTATTGAAATAATAAAACCATCCTTGTCCAAACAAGAAATAGAAATAATGTTTCTGCTCATAGCAGGCACAAAATAGCAATTATTTAATTCTAAAACTAATCCTGAAGGCAGAGATAGCTCGCACACGCCTATGGCCAACGCAGCAACCTTTGATCCATTCCCAACGCGCAGATCTACCTCTCCTTTAGCCAATCTTCCACTTCTCTTTAGATCCTGCATATTTCGACAAATATGAGATCCACATCCAGTATCTAATACCCATGATGTAGAGACAGTTAAATTGACATCTACAACAAAAATACCTGGTGGTGGTGGAATCACTATTCCAAGCCTCTTGTCCTCCAGATATTTTGGGCAGTTCCTCCTCCAGTGTCCAGGCTGACTGCAATAGTGACACTCACCTTTAGTCACGGCCTTGGCAATGCCACCAACAGGCTTAAGGGCAGGTTCCTTGGACTTGGCAACTGACTTGCCTTTTCCCTTGGAGGAAGAGGCAAACCTTTTGCCCTTTCCTTTCTGTACCATCATCATGGCCTTGCCCTTACCCTTGTTGATGCTCTGTTCAGCCGTCCTCAACATGTTGAGTAAATCTGGCAGTGGTTTAACGATCTCGTTCATGTTATAGTTCATAATGAACTGTCCATAACTCTCGGGCAAGGATTGCAACACGATATCGGTTGCCAACTCTTGGCCGAACGGGAACCCCAGTCGGGCGAGATTCTCCAAGTACCCGATCATTCGGAGTACATGGGGTCCCACCGGGTTCCCTTCTGCCAGATGACATTTGAACAGTGCCTTTGAGACCTCATACCTTTCTACCCTCGCCTGCTCTTGGAAGAGCTGCTTTAGATGTTTGATCATATCGAAAGCATTCATGTTTTCGTGTTGCTTCTGAAGCTCAGAAGTCATGGTGCAAAGCATTAGGCAGGCGCATCATTAGCGTCATCAACACACTTTTGATACGCCTTTAAGGCAGCAGGTGTTTGGTTCTCTGGACCTTCTGGAACATGCTCCTCTATTGCGTACAGTTTCTTCTCTTGCTTGAGAACAATTCTCAAGTTTCTGTACCAATCAAGAAAGTTGGTTCCAGAGAGCTTGTCCTTCTCAAGGATAGATCGTAGGGAATGTTGTGAACTCGATGAGTTGTTTGCCATTTGGAATTCTACAAAAAGGAAAATACGCAAATATTAGTATTTGTGAATTTTTTTGACTATATTTAATAATGGCTAGTTTATCAAATATAGCTCCCACTATTTTTCTACGGATTAATAACCCTCAAGATATTAATGCGGAAAATATCCTCATATTTTCTAGTGGGCCAATATCCATCTTTCATCTCCTTATGAGCTTGCTTTGGCAAGTCACCCATAATTTGACTACTTTAGGTAGGAACAATTCCAATTGCATCCTATATGCAACTATTGGTTCAATTGGGAAAATAACTCCTTATTTATCCATCCATATGGATAATCCCAATTGATTGCCTCTAGGTTTCTTAATCAAATTAATAGCCTAGTTGTGCTCAACCTCTTATCTAAACAATTGCACATTGTTACGTGCCATCGCATTCCATCATTATGAACCAAGTCCCCATGCTTTGGCACGCACGAACTTGATAAATAATGATGATAATGAGTGTTTAAATAACGAGAAGGCAAGAACACAATATTTGAATTTTGAGGGATTTTCAAATTCAATTTTAATTGTTTTGTTGATCAATATCAACTAATCTATCTATTTGAGTTTGGGCACAACTCCAAATAATAGATCCGGGTTGTCTAATTATCTTATTATCCTAATTGTATGCATCATCCATACACCAACCACACAATAATAAGACAATAAAATAAACAACCACAAAATAGAAATTAAACGTGATGTGGATATGGCCTTTTCTAGACTAAGATAATTCCAAGCCAATGGAATTATCTATGAACCCTAAAGCAAACACATCTCCATGCGTCTTGATCTTTTGGTCCATCCTTCATAGTCTTCTGGAATGCTCCATGCTCCATGCTCAATCTTTTGTGGCTTCTTTGGCTTTGGGCTTCTTTTCTCCAATCTTGGCTAACAATCTACTTTATCTAGCACTAGCTAACTTCTATACTAAATAAAATAAATCTCACAAGTTGAGAAAAAAATGGCACGCAGGCCATAAAACCCTAATTAATTATTACAATTAATTGATCAGCTCGCAGGCCGTAAAACCAAACCACAAAATTAAACATCCACATCAAACCACATCCTAAGGCCATATCCAATCACCATGCGATTTGCACATAAACAGCTAAAATCCAATTTTAACGCGCTTGGTCAATTTTAATTGATTTTAGGATTTCTAGGTTAAAACGGTCCATGGGCCCAACAATCAAATTGCTCGGGCCCAAAAAGGTGAACCACAAGGCCCTAGGGCCGGCCCGGCCCAAAACCCACGAGCCTAGGCCTGCGGGTTAGGGCCGCCCGGCCCCTAGGGCGGCCAAGCTTGGGCGGCAAGCAAGGGGGGGCGGTCCCTAGGGGGGCCGAACCTCCTTGAGGGAGTTGTTTCCAAAACAACTCCCTTGCTTGGTGCCCAAGTTTGGTTGTTTCCTTGTTTAGGGAGAACTCCTTCTTCCCCAAGGATGCCCAAACCCTAGATCTATGATCCTAAAATTTCTCAAACTCACCAATTCATGCATCCAATGCAAAGATTGGATCTTGTTATGATTAATTATTGACAAATTGCATCCCATGCTTGATTTGTCTTGTTTTACGCGATAAACAATCAAATTAAGGTGTAAAACAACTAAAACGTAACACATAAACCACGTTTATGCTCTACGACCTGTGGCTCTGATACCACTGTAGGGTTTTGATTCATGGATCGCACAACGGAAGCATAATCAAACATAAAACCATGCAAAACCCTCCAAGGATCACAAGTCAAGAGACATAACGATGGTAAAGGGTTAGAAATCATAAACACACCTTTGGGTTCTCCTTGATGACTTCAAACGCGAATTATGTCACGTTCTCTATAGTTGATCCACGCCTAGAGTTGATCCTAGATCTCCCAACTCCTTTGGTGCTAGCCCGGAAGAGGAAGAGGAAGAAGAAATCACGCAAAACGAGACCCAAAGGAGGGTCTCGGCCTCCTTTGGCCGACGGGGACGGGGCGGCGACAAGGGGGCGGTTCGGGCCTCCTTGTTGCTTGCTCTCTATCCTTTTGTTCTCTCCCACTCTTGTTATGTTCACTTAATGAGCATAAGTTATGTGGGAAGGAAGGAAGGAAGGTACTTTATATAGTCCAACAACTCCTTGTCAACTACCTAAAGGACTTATTCTAGTCCTACTAGAATTCAATTTAGTCCCTTCCTTGCAAATTAGTCCCTACTAAGTTTGCAAGGTTTTGCAAAGTGATCCTTCTAATTAATTAATCCAATTAATTAATTCCCAAATCTAGTTCAACTCTATGTAGCGTGTGACCCCATAGGTTCTATCTAGTTGGTAGAAACTATTTGCTAATATGGAGCGGTCTCTAGCAAAACATCCATTCTAGCCAACTAATAGAATAGTCATCTTGACAACCTTTGTACAAGTAATTGTCTCATCCCTTTGTCTCTATATCCGGATTGGACACGAGACATACAAGTCACACTCGTATATCCAATCCATAGTTTCTCGATCCATGGGAATAGCCTTATTTGTGCAAATAACATCAATATCCCATATTGATTTATTTGAGTCTGGCCAGACATTCTATAAGCACTATCCCTCGAGTGGCCTAGGATATTTGCTCCCGTTATGTGGGAGGGACAAATCCTATCTACGTCCACTACGATCTCTAAGCTTGCTTCTTATTGTATCCAGTACACGCCTTTATAACTACCTAGTTACGGTGTAGCGTTTAACGCTACCAAGATCACAATAATCCACAACTAGAATATCTAGTGACTTCAAGTCTAAGTATGACAATACCGTTGTACCGCGAGAAGCGCTTGTGACTCAACATAACGTGTATGTAGCCTTCTCGGAGATGGGTCAATCCAGTGCAACATTCCCTAATGCACACCTATGTGTTGGATCGTGATATCACCATATCAATCCAACCCCATACTAGTCTATAGATGATTGTCCCATTTAATCATTATACTTGACTAGGGATATTTAAGATAAACAACACAATTGTAAATCTAAGGACTTCATTATATTAAAATGAATTTCTAGCCACAAATAATTCATACTAAACTAGATTTCCTCTAGGGCATCTATTCCAACACTATCAGCGAGCAATGATGGCTCTATTCCACGACATGATGCACCAGGAAGTGGAGTTCTATGTTGATGATTTGGTTGTTAAGGTTTAAGAAGAAGCGGACCATTTTGGGGACCTACGTAAAGTATTTGAAAGATGCAGAAGTTTCCAGCTAAAGATGAACCCCATGAAATGTGCATTCGGAGTGACTTCAGGGAAGTTCTTGGGATGCGTAATACATCGCCAGGGCATCGAGTCTGACCCCGCGAAGGTATCAGCTATCACAAGCATGACGGTGCCACACAATTAGAGTACTCTGAAGATGTTTCTGGGGAAATTATCTTACCTGCGGAGATTCATCCCAGCAATCGCAGAAATAACCTTCTGCTTCAGGGATCTTCTCAAGAAGAATGCTATGTACAATTGGACAGAGGAACATGAGGTCGCGTTCGGGAAGCTAAAGGACCTGCTGACATCGCCAAGGGTAATGATCGCACCGCAGCTTGGATCGCCGCTTCTGTTGTATCTGACGTCGACAAAGAAGTCTCTAGGGGCGCTTTTGGCTCAAGAATATGAAGGGAAAGTAAGGCCGATCTACTATATTTCTCGCATAGTGCAGCCAGCTGAATCAAGGTACACAGATATCGAACGCCATTGTCTTGCCTTATTCTTCGTAATAGAAAAGTTAAAACAATACTTCGCCTCGCACAAAGTTGTGGTGATCACAAAGAGCGACCCCATACGGTATCTCTTGACTCACACCTCTCCCGGGGGAAGATTAGCAAAATGGTATATGACCATTTCCCAATACGACATCACGTGTGTTCGACCACGAGCAATCAAATCGCAAGCAGTTGCGTATATTCTGGCACAGTTCCCGGATAACAGCTATGAGCCTATGATCGAGGAGGAACTAGAAGGACCCGATATCTATGCAGTCGAGTTACCTTACTGGACGCTTCATTTTGATGGATCGTCAACAAGGAAAGGTGGAGGAATTGGAATCGTTTTGACTAAACCAGATGGGGAGGTCATCCAAATGTCCACAAAACTTGATTTCCCAGTGACCAACAATGAATCGGAGTATGAGGCTCTCATCGCGGGCCTCCGTGCAGCCAGGGCACTGGAAGTAAGCAATTTAACGGTTATGGGAGATTCTAAGTTAATCGTCAAACATGCTTCAGGCGAGTACGGATTGAATAAGGTAAATCTGTTACCCTATCGGACTTTGGTGCAGAAGCTGGTACAACAATTTTGCGATGTTAGGTACGAACACACGCCTAGAGCTGATAATCGGCATGCTGATGCTTTAGCCACACTGGGATCTAAAGTTAGTACAGACAAATGCCCTGCGAGAATCTCGATAGAGGTCCGAATGTCACCGGCATTGACAGAGGAGCATGCGAGGATGAGTCCATGGATGCCGAAGATTGGAGAAAACCGATATTGCATGCAATTGCTGAGGGGACGAGCATAGAGAACTGGGCATCCACTAAGGGATACTGTATACATGATAACGCCCTCTACTACAAAGGCCCTGGAGGAATACTTATGCGATGCGTCTCGCAGCAGGAGGGGCAAGCGTTATTGGAAAAGATTCACCAGCACACGTGTGGAGAAGGTGAGGTGTCGATCTATCGAAAAGTCCAAAGGTATGGAATTCATTGGCCGACCATGTCAACGGCTGCTGCGATAATTCAAGGGAATTGTGGAAGCTGCGCATTGATCAATGATTCTCTAACAATCACTTTGGTCGACGATGACGCGGACTGGAGAAAGCCACTCTTCGACAGAAGGAATCGAGCCTGAGCAAAGGAAAGAAGCCGAGAAACTGAAAAGAAAGGCGGCTCGATATGTTTACAGGAAAACATACTCTGGCGAAGGGGTCATGAGGGTAATCTACTTCGATGCCTAGATAACAAAGAAGCGCAGAGGTGATGGATCTATCTCACCAAGTAGAGCATCAAGGGGGGGGGGGGCAAAGCTATGCAGACAGCTCCTCACAGTTAGTTATTGTTGGCCCACAATGGAGGCAGATTGTCGCACCAAAGTAAGGAGATGTCAGGAATGTCAATTTAAGGGCAACCTCGTACTTGCCCTGCCGTATACCTGCACGCATGGGCTCTAGATTTTGTTGGCCCCATTCGACCGGCCTCACATGGGAACCAGTTCATCCTGACTGCGACTGATTTGTTTACTAAGTGGGTGGAGGCAATACCGCTCAAGACGGCTAATGCGCTCACAGTGGTGAATTTCGTTCAAGAAAACATCATATACAGGTTCGGAATCCCCAACACAATCCTTTCAGATAATGGCACGACCTTTGTAAATCGACAAGTAGCCGCAAAACTAGCAGAGTACAACCAAAGGCAAAGTCTGTTCCACTCCTTATTATCCAAAAGGGAATGGTCAAGTAGAAGCAACCAACAAGACACTACTAAGAATCATGAGCAAGATGGTCGCAGACGATCACAAGAAATGGGCCGATTCTTTGAACATAGCATTATGAGCATATCGAACTTCGCCGAGGACTCCCACAGGAGTCTCCCCGTTCCTTCTATGCTATGGAGCTGAAGCTGTTGTACCGGCGAAGGTGAAAATCAACTCTGCGAGATTGGCCTTTCATGCATTATATGACAATCAACGCGACCACAACTTGATCTTGTTGGAGGAGAAGCGAGAGCAAGCTAAGCGGGCTAACAAGCGGTACAAGGAAAGGATCGCTCGCGCATACAAAAAAACAGTCCAACATCGAGATTTCGCGGTCGGGGACTCAGTCTTGCGCGCTTCAGATCATTGCATGCGGGAGGCAGCCCATCCAAAGTTCGCAGCTAACTGGGAGGGACCGTTCAAATTTAAAGAGGTCTTTGACAGTGGTTACTGCACAATACAGAGGCTTCATGGGACTGCCACAATCCCAAGTCCGATCAATATGCGATGGATTAAAAAGTATTATCCTTAAAACTCTCTCTCTCTTTACATACATCGGTGTCAAATGTCTATTGAAATGTATGTGTAATTACTCTGATAGATTTATGCGTTGTTTCCTCCCATATGAGGGACTTGTAATCTTGCCTCTCCCATATGAGGGTGCTTTTAAAAAAAGAATTATCCCATATGAGAAGAATTTTATTACCTTAGTCGTCTCTTATCATTTATTTACTTCTCTACTAATTTACAACAAAATCTTATCTGCCGAGATAGCAGCAATGTTCAAATGCGATCTTAAGTGATCTAAAATCCTATCTGCCTAGATAGCAGCCATAATGTATGATCCTATGCGATCCACAGCCTATCTGTCGAGATAGCAGCAATGTTCAAATGCGATCTTAAGTGATCTAAAAGCCTATCTGCCTAGATAGCAGCCATAATGTATGATCCTATGCGATCCAAAGCCTATCTGCCGAGATAGCAGCAATGTTCAAAAACGATCTTAAGTGATCTAAAAGCCTATCTGCCTAGATAGCAGCCGTGATATATGATCTTAACTGATCCAAAAGCCTATCTGTTTAGATAGCAACAATTATGATAAACGCCTTTGTGCGAGCCAAGCCTAATTGCTCAGATAATAATAATATTTGATCACGATCTTAGCTGGTCTGCAAGCCTATCTGTTTAGATAGGAAGCTATAGCAGCAACGCTCTGTGTGAATGCAAAATTTATCAAGATTGAAATAAAAAATTATTCAGGCGAACATCCAAATGCAAAAGGCGAAAGAAACATAACTTGTTTTATAGCCAACACGCATGCGATATTACAATTTGTTGACTCAAACAAGAACAGCAAATACTAAAGTGCATTTCATTAATAGTTAAAATGACTTACAATTTATCTGTCTAGATAGCAGCTTACAAGCGAAAGTTCATACTGAGCTAAAGCACGTTTCATTAACAGTCAAAATGACTTACAACTTATTTGTCTAGATAGCAGCTTACAGGCAAAAGCTCACACTAAGAAAATTCTTACTATAAAATGATCGGCCTACAAATGCTAACAAAAGCAATGCGACGCTATCGTCGAGGTCCTATATCTGAACAAGGCTCTTGACTGGTCTTCTGCCCAAGAGATGTGCCAGATGAACCCATGTCCAGGCGGATGCGGCGGTGAAGAACAAGTGGAGAACAGCTCCTGGGGAAAAAAGCTTATTGTCCAAAGAGACGAGCGCCATGGCTCGTCACACCTTGTTCAAGAACGTGGAGGCAAATAGTTCTCCTCCAGGAAAGCTAGAGGAGAAACACTCCATTCATCACGAGTCGGTAAAAAGGTCAGTATGGAACTGCACCTCGCCGGAAGGCAGCCGGAGATACGACCTTCAAACATAATAGACGAAGAAGAATCTTCGTAGAAGCATGATGTATTGTCTATATCTTCTTCAAAGCAATCATGAAGAACAGTAAGATTTATAAAGAAGATCTTGCAACCTATTTCTATGGCACAAGGCACAAACTCAGATTTCACAACTGGAAATTGCCATGACTCAACAAAAGACAAGCAATGAGGCCAGCAGTCGTAAGGACTCATGGCAAGCCACATTTTGGGATGAAGAACCCAAGCAGCAAGAGGCAGGGTTTATATAGACCTTAGGGGGACTCTTCAGTTCCCTAGCTGAGTCAGCAAAGCTTGGAAAACGGGTAAGAATCAATTACTTACGTCTCAAAAGAGGTAAAATTCAATTACCCTACTAAAGGCTATGACGATTCGGTGGCACGCCCTAATTAATGACGGAAGGTCATAATAAGGATGGGCTTCCCAAGGAAATCGTGCTTATCTAATAAATCATTAGCGCAAAAATCAAGGAAGATACGTAACTATGTGACGTCATAATTGATACGCATCATGATATTTGTGCAAATCCTCAAAAGGGAAAAACGGGACATAGAGTTCCAGAAAAAAAGGGGGAGAAACACATTACACTAATATTTTGTTCTAAACAAATATTTTTCTAAAACAAATCCTTGATCAAAGGGTCCACTGGAGAAAACGAGAGTGACATCTATCTTGCTTGGTCCACTTCTCGCTTCACCTGTTCATACTTGGCGTTCATCGCATTAAAGAGGTTGACAGCATCTTCACCCTTATGCCTTTGTTCCTCTACCTTCCGCCTTTAAGATGCGAGGATGTGGTAGCCGCGCTTCAACCTCACAGCTTCGAGAATTTTGGTGATCCTGTTAAGGAGATACCCGAAGCCCAGCTTGCCTTGAACTTTAGCTTGAAGCCCTTTGCATGTGCTGAAAAGCAGCTGTGCACTGTGAGGAGAAATGGTCGCAGGAGTGGCCACAGATAGTTGCTCCAGAATCCAGATGGCTTCAGTCAAGAAAAGCCTCCTGTCATATGGCTCTATCTCCAGAGATCGCGAATGACCAGGGGTATGAGAGGCGCATCTGAACCAGCCAGTCCACATCAGTTTGCTTCATTCCTGACCAAGTCAATTCAAGTTTAGAGCGTCAAAGCTTTAAAAACAAGGATGTAGACTACGAAGAATGATAACATACCAGTCCCTTCAAGGATTTCACGCAAAGAGGGAATGCGCATTGCTGGGAAAGCTGAAGTATGTCCTCGCTCCATTGCTCGTTTGTCAGCTGCGAGCTCGAGCTCATCATAGTTGGTGGGAAAAGTATAGGCCGTAACAGGTGCGACAGCAGCTCCAACTTGCGAGCTCCAAAAACTCCATGTTTGGGGAACCTCTAGAAGCTCTACCTCTGTTGAAGGAACAGCAATAGTGGCAGCTGTTGCTTGGCCAGGAACTTCTTCGGCTGCGAGGGGCTCTTGTTGCTCGGGAGCATTCATTTGGACATCAACATTTGCGTGCGATGCTGTGTCTTCTATGACTTGTTCATTTTCATGAACTTCTTCTCCAGCACCATCTGTTTCCATTTCCTCAACTGCAACATCAGCGTCTTCCTCTCTTAGCACGGTGTCGGCTTCGATATCATCAGATACCTCAATGATATCCTCCAAAGGCTCAACTGCATACTCAGTAACTGCGACAGGCTTCTCAACGTAAGGGCTTCGCTCTGGAGCATAAGATGTAGGAGGCTGACTCCTTCGCTCCGGCACATCCTCTTCAGCATCGCCTGCGATACAAGACAAGAACATAGTGAGATAACTTGTATACACAGTGTTTTGTTATTTTAATAGATCAAAAGCGGGCACCTCCACACTTAGGTGGGATCGCAGCACCTTCATCATATGTTAAATATGCGACACCATATCCTACTAGGGTATCTTCATTAAGCACATCTTTAAGGTGAGCGTGACCTGGGATGCGAAGAAACTCGTTATGATGATGACTTGGTTACTAAGTCTGGCTTACAAACATTGCTTGAATGATTACCTAAGGGTTCACCACACTTGCCTACTAGCCATCGGCGAATATCAGCTTTTGATAAGCCATGCTTTAACGCACCAGTAATCACTTCTTGGTAAGTCACAGCAAGGTTAAAAATCTCACCTTGTTTGCCACCTGCGATTTCCTCGAAGTCCTCTTGAGCTTGTTCCAAAGCAGTCGCATCTAAATCATCAACTTGCTCCACCAAGTCATCAACATGCTGTTCTTCCAAACTTCTCCTCTTTATGAGCTCGATCTCATCTTCTTCTCGCTTCCTCCTTCTCTTTGCGGCTTCCGCAGCCGTTATTTCAGACTCACCAAGGATATCTTTGTCTATGGCTTCGCTGGAAACGCCAGAGTGAGAATCCTTGGTTTTCTTCTTTTTCCCGGCCAGGAGGCCGCGATGGTTTCTGTGTCATCACCTGCAAAAGAACAAACTGTTCAAAAAATATTGCAAGAGCTAAAGTACGAAGAAGATATGTTTGTTTGAGATACCTTCCGAATCTTCTTCTTGTATCTCACCTCTTTCTTCTTCTCCTTCGCTTTCGCCTCTTTCTTCTTCATCATCATCTCTTCCTCTCACTTCTCTCCTCTCATCCTCCTCTTCCTCCTGACCAAAAGGAACAAAAGTCTCGACTGCGAGCTCTTTCCGCACTTTGCTTGGCATTCGACCTTTTCCTTTGTCCTTAGAAGCAAGAGACTTCGCACGATATGAAGTTGGAGCACTCTTAGGAGGGGAGGAGATTGCAATACCCTTCTGCTTTTGTCTTTTGGCCCTCGGGGCAACATCTGCTGGAGGAGACGGAGCATTCCTGGGAGGAGACAGAGCAGGGGTATTGTCTATCAGCGAGTCAGCAAACGCATCCATTACCTCGCGAATCCGAGCCTCTACCTGGGGAGCCATACCCTTTGTTAAAAGAATTTTCTCGCCCTACCTTCTCGCGGTGACGATGGAGTTGATCAGCGATTTAGAGCGCTCTCCAGATGCGAACCTCCGCAGATAGCACTAAAACGGAAAATGGGGAATAAGTTTAAATACAACAAGAAAAGGGAGCTTAGCATGAAAAGAGGAAATTGTTGACCTTGGCAAAATCTTCTCTATACTTGATAATATGCGAAGCACCATCCCTAACAGCGGTCATCTTCTCCTCAAGAATGGTGGATGGGCACAAGTGATTGTCAAGATCCAACAAAGAGTAGAAGCCATACTGAGAATCATCCAAACTGCAATTAGGACGGAATGGGAAGGCATTCCTCTTGATTGTAGGAGCTCTGCTGGGCTGAGGAGCCGACTGCGTCTCGAACCTGGCCTGCTGAGTAGTCCAGTAAACAATCCAATTTTTGGAGAGGAGACCTTCACGGTCACCTAAAGGTTGAACGAAGGGCAAGTTGCTCCTGAAGATCGTTTGGCACTCGCCCGACAACAGTCGCTTGTAGCAGCCTCTTACGATTGATCTAGGCCAAACGGAAGGCGCCACTGCATCAATGCCAAACTGTGGAGAAACGCGAGTTGGATCAACATCGACCGTGATCCTTTCATACCTGGGAGTAAGTTCAGGAACATACTCAGCAAGAGCAGGGAGAGAACCCCTTAAACACCAGCAGAAGAGTTCGCGATAGCGCTAATGAAAGCGCTCATGACCTTTGAAAAGGAGCTCTTCTGAAAAAGCAAGAGATTTGGTGGGATACAGCTTCGGGAACCATCGCACATTCTCAATACGCGTGGCATAGGGCCTAGCTGTAAACTTGCTCCGGTCATCGCATATCAGGATCCAGGTGCACTTGGGAGGATTGGTTCTAAACCATCGAGCAACTCTCCCACTAGAAAGTTCATCCTCCGAACCTGGGACACACCACTTGATGGGCCTAGAAGGAACAGGAGCATAGGAGGGCCATCTCTCAAAAACCCACATGGTCAGGAATGCGATGTTAACATAAGTCAGCACATCAAGACGACCGCGAGAGTCCTTGATCGCCACTACCAATTGGTCCAATCTGTGATATAAAGTGCCCAAGACTAGAGGCCCAAGTGCGACTCTCTGGCCAAGGGCCAACTTGACAGCAAGAGGGAGGACATGATAAACCATCGATCAGGTACCTTGACAGCCAGGCACAGAGGAAGCCTCACAAGGTTTGATGGTAACCTTTCCCATTTACATAATTTTTCGCGTTTGGGTTCTTGTCCAGAAGTTTCTTGGTGATACTACTATTCGCATAGTCGCGAAAGAAGTATTACACCCATTTTCCCCAAGTGTTCTTCGCAGAAGTATCAACACGCTGCCAGTCAGGAAGAAATTTCGAAGATGTCCAACGAGTGGAGATTTTCTGTACCTCGGACAAGCATTCCTCCATCTGATTGTATAGAGAAAGTTCTGGATCAGTCCTCAAAGGGCTCAGAGGATCCACTTCACCAACGGGAGAAAGGTCATACAACATGTTCACATCCTCCAAAGTGGGAGCAGCCTCGAACTCAGCAAAGTGGAAGGTATGAGTCGCAGGTGAATAGCGAGAAAGAAGGTTTAGAAGCATGGACAGATCCAACTTCACGGCAGCACCCTTCATAGCACGAACTGCAAAATAAATACCAGCATTGTTCAATGCGATGGCATGGTGGGTCAATACATGGTCGATCCACTCATCCATGAAGTCTAATTTTTTGACAAACGCCTGGGTATAAATTGCAGTGTAAGGGAAAAACCCATTTTCAACTCCTAACCTAATCACATCGTTGGAGTCGATTAACTCTAGCATTGCTGCATTGACAGGCGGGGTCAATGTCCGCAATTCTCCGGAGGAAACAGGAGCCGGTAGATTCTTCACCTTAACCCTAGCATGATAGAAATCTTTTCCACCCAAATAGGGGGCTTTTCGCCACAAGGTCTGGGGAAGATCAGGTATTTCTTCGGCCTCTTTAATGGTTTTGGATCCTTTTGTCTTGGCCATTCCTGCAGAAGAGCAAGAAAAAAGGGGGGAGAAATATACACACTTTCAGTTTGAATTTCAGGAAGCAATTATATTTTGTCAAAGAAGATGAACAGTCCGGGGCCAATTCTGGGTTTAGAAGTTCAGAATTTGTGTATATTGCCCGGAATTTCAGAAGTTCTACATTCAAAATCGTCACAATCTGGTAATTCAATCGGTTATGGGTTTAAGGAAAGGGCCTCTTTTGCAGTTCTCAATGAACGACATATCCCAAATAACTATGGGTTTACAGATCTAAAACAGTTCAAAGAATATTCGAGTACATTAATGGAATTAAGCAAAGCCAACCTTGTTTTGGTGAAGCAAGTTGAAGGAGACGATTGACAAGGAAGAACTGATGATTGATTACTTGAATCTGTTCTTGAAGGCTTCCGGGTACCATTAACTTTAGAGAGAGAAGTGATGCTTTGTAACAATGGAGGGCATAGAATAATTATTCAAGAACAATGAGGAGTCGCGTCCTTTCAGTAGTCGAATCGCAACCGTCACCGTCGAATCGCGCAATCACAGGACAAGCTGACGTCACGCCTAAAACCCTAAAAGAACAGACGGCACGACTCTAGGAATTCTAGGTTATAATGACACGCACGGGGGCTGATTTTGCGTGTATTTGAATTGGTGCGTGGCAGCGACGTGTGCATTGGTTCCTGCGTATTGAAGCCTATCCGGCTATGTGTCTTCACGCGCAGAAAGGGGGCTAATGTAGATCGTGCTTTCTAGACAAGCAGATCTTAGCCACGTGGCGATCATCCAGCACACCTAGCTGTGCTCCACACACACTGGATCACCACCCGCGCTGATCCACGTGGGGGCTGCAAGACAGGGCCCTCGCATACCACCACACGGGACCTGTGGGGACTTAGTGCTTTGGAGGCTAGAGTAAGTCCTGTCGCGCATAGCGAAAACCAAGCCGCGCGCGACCCTTAGTAACTGTTTTGAGAGATTTATGGCACGAGCTCCATAAACCCGGTCAACCTCATAACGGTTCCGATATACGCGGTTAACGTGCGTAACGGTCCCTATATACGCGGACGAACGTGCCGTTGTGGTTAAGCTAATTAAGCCGCCATTAATGGGCGCATTAACCCACTACAACGCTCACATTCTCCGTTATATATAGGATCGTTAACCCTTCCATACAAGGGCGAATCACCTGAGATACGCGGAAGCTCTGCCAAAATTTTGTCTCTCTCTCATACAGTGCTATTGCCTTACTCTCTCCCTACACACAACCCTACTCTTCCTGTGTTCTTATCCTCTGCTCTTGGTGTATATTGAGTCCTCTCTAAAGGATTCTCTCGTACACACTAGACATGATTTTTGTAAGCATAGGAGAAAAAATCTCTTTAGGAGATCATTATTTTCATCATGTACTAACAATATTATGAGATAAAAAAACAAAACTATAAAAACAATGTAAATCAACAAAAATATGTAAATATAGGCAATCGAAACTTCCTGTTCGATGAATGTAGATTCTCTCTTTAAGGAGATCTTTTGACATAACTTTATAGCACCATGTTATAAGTATTTGTATATATTTCATAACTTCTGGTATGAAAATGATATTACACACATATAAAATGCTTATGTCGAACAAAAACTCATGGACTAAGAACATCTTCGGGATGTTCTACTTTTATCATAATTAGCACATAATTAAGAAAGTAATAATAAATAAAAAATACTAACAAATACATAAAGCATAAAATTAAAATGTGACCTCTTTAGAAGCGTCAGTCAAACAAATAAATATATCTTATAGATATCTAATACATATGTATTATGACTTTAGTTCATAAAAAACAGCATTGTAACTTCAGTTTATGATTAGGACTTCTTTTAGTTCACAACTTCAGGTGTGAAAATGTTGTTTTGTAAGCATAAAGCTTAACCCAATACAACGACTATTCACTAATACCTCTTATGGAGGTTATAGAAGACATCTATTTAGGAGATGTAATAATATATTGTATGACTTCAGGTCATAAGAAGATTGTCGCAACTTCGGGTTACGATCAAATTTTTTTTATAGTTCATATTTCATACTTTAAGTATGAAAATAACATTTTTTTCTCTATAAATCGTCAAGGGTCAAACCTCTTCTGGAGGTAATCCTTTCTTTTCAAACGAAAATTGAAATAACCAGCTGAATGTAAAGGAATTTACACAACCCATAAAAAGGATCAATATTTTGCTGTTTTAAGTTTAGCTTCCATAGTAATCAAATCTGACTATAACTCTGGTAAGTTCTCTTCTGTGTAACCCGCAAACAAACAAATAAATAAAAAACACGGAATAAAGAAAGAAACTACCAGTGTCAAACTCATGAAAAATTACCACATCTAACTCCTTGTGTGTGCTAAACTGTGCACATTAAATTTTTCTTTCATTAGTAAGCAATTTGAAAAACACAATAGTATAATTATTAAGTTCTCTGTGAAACTATGGAAAAAAGAAAAGAAGTTTCCTTAATTATACAACTTATTATCAACATGAAACACATTAAACAAGATCAAGCAGTTTTTGGTACGCGAGCGTAATGTTTTGATATAAACATAATGATAAATAAATAAATAAATAAATAAAACTTTCCAGTGTAACTCCAAACGCAGATTCTTATCGTAAATTGGAACAAACCCTTACTTTAAACACACTAGTCTTGCTCAACAATTTTTTAATATTAACTTGCAGTTAACATAGTGTGTTAAGACACACCGATCATGAATTCCAGCTAGGACAAGCTGATTTTTGCTAACACACTAAAGTATTGAATTCATATTTTTAAAGTTTAGATCTTTTAAGAACTTTCAAAAAACAAGAATTACATTTCTTGTATGATCGTTCTTTTCGATCAAAAAGTAATCAACTTGTTTCAATAAAATACATACATTTTCTTCGGTAGATCTCTCTTCTTCAATGAGCCGTCGTGCTGATAACGTGTTGTGAAACTATAATTGAGAGAGACAAGAAATAAAGAGAGACAATAGTATAGGGAAGAGAGTATTGATTTGTGTATTATTCTCCAACCCTAAGCCTCCTTATATAAACATTAGGATGGGCTACTTGGCCAATACTATACAAATGGGCTTACAACATTTAATAGATATTCACCAATAAATTAGCCCAATATTTAATAGAAATACATGATTTCTTTCATTCTATTTGTCAAAATCTTTGAAATAAACTAGCTTACATATTTTGATTTTCAGAATCAACTATATACAAGTCTCATTAATATGGGAAATGTCATCATTAGAGTTAAAAAAAGGCAAGACAAATGTTAGTGACACCCTTACCGACTATGTTCCAATAATTTTAGTCGAAAATGCTTGGTATGCCATCCGGGCCTAGAGCTTCTAAAGGGTTCATCAAATCAATTGTAAACTTAATTCCCATCATACTTAAATGATTAGTGTTTCATACTTTCAGTCAATTTCTTCGGAATTGCATTTGATGACTGAGAATAATCATGTACCTCCGAGGTAACTAGATGAGAGATATAATTGATAAACATGCTTTCAATTATTTTAGGTTGAATTCAGGACGAAGAGCTACCAGAGAGACTATGTATCCTTGAGTTTCCTACCACAGGATTTAGGGACTAAGAGGAAAGAAGTGTAACTATGAAGGATTTATTCAGCCTGGAAACTAATAAAGGAATTGTAAATATTGAATTAGAATTTTAACATCTAGGCATATAGTGGGTGTAAGGATATTGCAGTAAAACCTCAAAAAGATTTAGTGGTGAATAGGGACCAAGGACTACAACACGAAACTGGGTCAAAGTATTTTTGTGAATCAAGTCGATTAAATCTGAGTAGCAGGAAATATGGTCAGCTTTAGAAGGGCATTGAAACAAAGCAATAGGAGGTTATAATTACATTAGTCCGACTAGGTACTGACGTTAGTCAAAAGTTTATAGGGGAATGGGATACGACGGGGGAACTAATAATGCTTTAGGATGGAGTGAGGAAATGGTTATGAGGAACCAGTAAGAATACGTCATCTTCGGGGATGCAAATTCTTGTAAGGGGGGTAGGATGTAACACCCTGTAATTTTATAGGAGTCAAATTATAGTATATTAACATTTTGTGCCAGTTGTGTAAATGAACTGTTCACCAATATTGTTGATATCTAGCAAGAGCAGTGATTTCAAATTTCTGTGGGACCATTATGCAGATACTGGAAATAATGGGCCACTGTGTAAATTCCTGGAAGTGAATTCTTGACTAAATCTTGAATAATCAAAGAATACGAGAATTTTGAAGGCTTGAGTTCGAGTCCCGCTGCTGGCGGTCTCTCTTGGTGGGTGATCAGTAATTTCTTTGTAAGCCCTCAAAGAGGCATAAGGTCTGCACTGACCCTGGGATGGGGCAGCCTCCCCTCCCCCTAAACTTTTTTATACAAAAAAAAAAGAATACTGAAATTGTGAGGGGACACTTTGTAAGTAATGTCAAATAATGGAAGTTTAATTTCTAAAACATGTTAATCCTCTCTATTCTATTCTCTACCCCCAAACATTAAGAAATTCATTTTCACCCTAAGTATCATGATTTTCATTTGGGCACCCATTGTGACACCTAGCAAGTGAGGTGTAATTTTCTCTTTTTCCTTCTCCACTATCGGAAAATGAGATGCATTTCACCCTTTTCTTCTCTTCACATTGAGAACCACCACCAACCACCTCTATCACCACCCACACCACAATTGAACCACCCATACTCCTCCACCTCGGTGAAAACTGTTGTAGCTGGGAGGTCATGAGACTCCTTGGAGCTAAATACATTTGCTAATTTGGCCAAACATCAAGCAACCCAATTGGGATGGCAATTGATTTCGTAAGAACTGTAGCCAACTGTTGAATCAATTTGTTATTCCTATTGAAATTCAGTATATCTAACCCATATCATTGTGTGCCTGAGGGAATTCCGTATCGTAGGGAACCATTTCAGCAGCTAACTCGTCGTTTCTCGTCCTGATCACTAGAATCTGCAAATACATCACCGGAAAGCTCAAGATCTATAGAGACTCGTTGAATGCTTCGTTTCTCACTCATTTTCGATTCTCGTTGCACCAGCAAACTCCCTAGAGCCTTTAGAAACCTCTAGAGGCTTAGAATCTTCCCATAATTTGATTTGACAGGAACTTGATCGGGGGTGGGCTTGTTTTTTTGACAGGTTTTTGGGGCCTGTTTGTGGGTTCAAAACCCAGAACCCCCCTGCAGATAACACTTCAAACTTTGTTTTGATCAAGTGATGTGAACTGGCCTGTAACTTGTCCAAATCTCTGCCCGTACTTTCTACAAAAATTCCTGGTTCTTTGGTTTGTTGGCATGTAACTTGTCCAAATCGCTTGCTATTAGGTACAGCTTGCCCTAAGACCGTTTAAGACATTGATAAATATATTTATATTCAATACTCATTAAGGGCATGTTTGTTGCAGGGATACAGAAACGGTGTAAGTATTCATGTGGTTCCACCTCAAAACCAATTGGCAATAAGGGGAGTAGCCCACGACTCTAATTAATTATATTTCTTCTTCTTGAATGTCCGATGTGAGAGTTCTCAACACGCCCCCTCATGTGTGGAATTCTTTGGCCAACACGTGGATCTTTTTGTCTACGGGTGGCGGTGAGCACGTGAGTTGCTAGACCATTCACGTGTGTGAACCAGGCTCTGATACCATGTAAGTATCCATGGGATTCCACCTCAAGGCAATTGGAAATAAGGGGAGTAGCCCATGAATCTCATTAATTATATTTCTTCTTCTTGAATGTCCGATGTGGGACTTCTCAACAACGGTACAATATTAACAATATCATTAGGGATAATAATTGGCGTTTAGTGCATGGACACTTTCAAAGATGATTCAGTACTCCTTATTGTTTATACCTCATGTTGGTCAGATTGAATACTATAGACATAATAATCTTCTTCTATAATGGTACCAATAAACATGTTACATAATTCTACCTAAATAATTAGTAATCTCTTAATATCAATATACTATATAGTACAAAATATTATAGGACCCCTACGTACTTCAAATTTTCAATCACAACACCAAACATGGCTGAAAACAATATGCATGAAAAATCTAGCAAAAATTGAAAATCCCAAATACGTTTGGTATGAGTTGAGATTGTATATATTAATTTGATCCATTTGAAAAAAATTAAAGAGATTTATAGTCAATTTCTTGAATACCCCCACTCGTAATGAAGTACGATCATGCTAATGTAGAAAATGCATTAAAATTATTTTTTTGAAATTTTATCCGCATAATCGCCAATTTTGAAGATTCTACAAGTGCATTGAGATTATTTTAATATGCAAATTTTCAACTTAAAATTTTGTGTAATAAGAAATTGAGTTTAATTTAAAAAGCTAATTTTAATCAAATCCGATTAAAATCCGAATTCCCAAACATGCACTAATTTATAAATTCAAATGAACATAATAATCAATATAAGAAGGGTAAAATCCACTTTTCACCTCTATATTTAGGCGAAATGTCACCTGACATTCCCTGCCTTTCGGATAATGCACCTGACCACCCTCGTAACTGACGGAACCCAAACGTCTCTGGGAAAAGACTCTTTTACCCTTGAGTTTTGGAAAAATTACCTACTATAAATTCTCTTCTTCTCCTTCTCCTCTTATTTTTCTTCTGATCTTCTCTCTCTCTCTCTCTCTCTCTCTCTCTCTCTCTCTTCTTGAACAAACCTAGCCGCCACAATCCACCAACACCGCCACCTCCACCATTGTCGCCACTCTGTTCTCCCGCTTCTTCTCCTTCTCCAACCCTACCCGCCGCCAGCCAACGTCTGCCTTTGTTCATATCCGGAGTTCGTGGTTGTCGGTGGCGGTCGATTACAAAGGTGGGTTGTCGAGTTTTGCTTGATTATAGGGGTGCTAGATCGATCTAAGTTGGGTTTTGGTGGTTGGTTGTGCAGCGGATGGTGGCGATGGTTTGGTCCAAGGTGAAGGAGGTCGGAGGAGAAGGATGTAGTGGTGGAATCGCACCAGTAGGCATCGCCGTCTCCATGTCAATTCTCCTTCTATGTCTTCTTCTTCTTCGGTCGAAATAGCCTCTGATCTAATCAGTTGATGTTTCCGAAGCTGTGTTTTCAGGAATTTGGGTCCTAATTTGTAGATCCATCAATTGATAGATGTTTAGATCGCTGCAGCTGTTGGTGGATCTTGTTCTATTCGCCGGAATCCACCACTACGGGAGGAGGAAATGAGATATAGAGAAGTAAGGAGAATGAGAGAGAGAGACAGAGATAGCAAGAGAGATGAGAATACAGTTTTGTGTTCTTGTTATGGTTCTTGATTTTTCTTTTCTTTTTCTTTTTTTTTTGTTACCGGTGATGAATTCATCACACATGTCTTAAATCTGAGCAACATGATATTGTTATTTACAATCTCAGTTTGTTTAATTCGGTGCCAACTATTTTTTTTTTGGTGGTGTTAGTACAAAGTTGGTAGTGTTTAGCGGTTTTGATATCCGGGTTTGGTTTGAGATTTAGGGATGGTCTGGGTTCATTTTGCCTGGTCGAATTAGGCTTCACTTCCTACGATTGGGGCATCAAGTTTGAGTTTTCTTTGCTTTTGTTTGATTTTCTACGTGATTTGGCAAAACGAAGAAGTCTGCTATAGAAATTAATAGGGTTAGAATGATTTTGACTGGGTTCGATTAGTAATTCGGTGTTCTCTGCTGGTGGGGACTCGGTAGTAGTGGTGGTATTGTTGGTGGACATTTGTGGTGATGGAGGCGGTGCTCAAGAACACCAAGAACATGAAACATGAACAAAATGAATCCAAAAGATAAATAGGGGTAAAATTATCCAAAAATATATTAGAAAGTGATTTCTTGGACGAAATCTAACAGAAGGGTGCCAAGTGTCCTCACTTTTTTGCGTCTGAGGGATGGTAAAATGTATTATCCGAAACACAGGAATGTAGGGTGACATTTTGCCTAAATATAAGGGTGCACAGTGGATTTTACCCATATAAGAAAGCACGTTCCTTGCACTTCCATGATTAATTTTGAGGAATAAATCAATATATGAAGAACGAAAAAACTCTTTTACAACGTCTATATTCTATTAATCTCTGTGCCTATTTTCAATGGAAATGTAGAGGAGAGACAGACTGATAGTTGAAGTAGCTAAAGAGACTTTGTAAATATCAATAGCTGTGTATGGAGACGTGTTGCGGCGTGTCTGGCTAATTGGAGTAGTCTTCTCTCCTTAGTCCTTCCTTCTCTTGCACTTCCACGAATGGGTTAGCTTGTTTGATGCACTTCCACGAATTAATTATTATATAATAGTAAATATAATAAATCGATTGGAGAGACGACTTTTAAATAAATATAAAAATCAATAAAATAAAGCACGATCCTTGCCTTTTCACGATTTGGTTAGCTTGTTTGGTGCACTTCCACGAATTATTTATTATATAATAGTTTGATTTTTTAATTACATCATATAATCGGATTGTAACCTGGGACCTCATAGGCTTTTAACATTTTATGACTGAGCTAACACCTATTTTTTTTTTTCTATCTTGCTTATTTGTATTTTACCACTATTCACAGAGTCACTTTGATTTGGTAATTGAATAAGTAAAACGATGCAAGAATTTGATAATTTTTTGATTTTTTTGGTTATCCAAAAATTATAAAAAAGAAATTAGTTTGTTTGGCTATTCAAATCACTGAGTCAAAGTCACCCAGTTACGGAAGAAAAAAAGTCAAACTAGGAAGATAAAAGTAGAACATGAGTAGTACGGTAGTAAACAATATAATGAAGCGTTTGGACTTTGGAGCGAAGACTGTTCATTAATGCAGCATCATCACATCATGCACCTTCAGTTTGCAGAATGTCTATCACTTTGAAAATTAAGAGAAAATATCTGTCCATTACTCTTAACTGTTATTAGGGTAAAGTTATCAGCACATAGAATTATGTAATGCTATAAAAGAAAAGAAGAAGATGATGAGAATGAAATCAAAATCTAAGAACAGAAGTCTGCTGAGTGTCCTAATTCTATCTCCTCCTCCTCTTCTTCTTCTTCTTCAAGATTGTCAAGTGTCAATGGAACTTAATTTCCCCCACTTAGGCTTGGCACTCTTAGTGGTGTCTCTCTTGTTACTTTTGGAGCAACTAATCAGTATATTAAGAAAAATTAGGAGGTTGGAAAAGCTACCTCCAGGCCCTTGGAAGCTACCTCTCATCGGTAACCTTCACCAAGTGGTTGCTGGAGGTTCGCTTCCATGGCGCTCTTTCCGTGACTTGGCGATGAAGCACGGACCCGTCATGCACCTTCAGATTGGCCAAGTCTCAACCGTGGTGATATCATCACCACGGCTAGCCAAAGAGGTACTTCATACTCATGATCTATCGTTTCTAGATAGGCCTGAAATGTACGGTACTAAGCTCATCTTCTACAACAAAAGTGACTTGGTCTTCTCTAACTATGGCGACTGGTGGAGACAAATGCGCAAACTCTGCAGCTTAGAGCTCCTGAATAACACCAAGGTCAGCTCTCAAAGTTCCCTACGAGAGAAAGAGGTGCACGATCTCATATCCTCGCTCCAGCTCACAGGAACATTATCAGAACCCGTTAATTTAAGTAACAACTTCTCTTTGTTATCAAGTGCTATCGTTTGTGCAACTGCCTTTGGAAGCAATTTCAAAGGCAAAGACGAGTTGTTGCCTCTGGTCGATCATCTAGCAGCTCTTTGGGGGGCTCTCAACGTGGCTGATGTGTTTCCATCACTAGCGTTTCTAAATTCCATTACAGGAAGCAGTAGGAACTTGCAAAAGACACATCATAAGTTGGATTCTGTCATGGACAAAGTTATCAATGACTACAGAACAAATCTCTTGGAAAGAAGAAGGAACAAAACGACGACATCAGAACCAACTGTGGGGGATGAAAATGTACTTGATGCTCTATTACGGCTTCAAGAAACTGGAGGAGAGTTCGGGATTCAAATCAGAGACACCAACATCAAAGGCATGATTTTGGTAAGTTCAAATTTACTCTTCTTTTAACTCCCCACATAGAAAGTTATCTCTTAGATAGAGGCTGATTTGTAACTATTCCGTATCCTATTACGCTACCGCAAGAGGCATAAGATGATGGCCCAATGGCACCAGGAGAACCTATAATTTGATTTTTGTGTGGATTTAATACGCGTAGATTTAAATCGTGTCAGACACGATCCCATACTTTTTAAAATCACGCATTGCAAGTCCCACCAGTAATGTCCGTTACATATTGTGGACAATTTTTTTTTTTTTACAGAAACTATGTTTTTCTACGTGTTCTTCACCCACAAGAACATAAATAAGAAGTAGAAAAGCCACCACAATGGCCATAAACACCACCACCTCATCGCCGCGCCTCCACAATCACCCACCACCACCATCATCCACGGCCACAAAATCACCTCCCATGGCCGGAATTCTACACATATCATCACCTGAAAGACCGTTTCTAAGCTTTTCTATGAAATTTTTCAATCATTTCAAAGTTTAAATTACAAGATTTTGACTATAGATCTACGCTATACTATGAAGAATTGGAATTTGAAAAAGTAAAGATGTTCATGGAATCAAGAATAATCAAATCTCCAAAGAAATTTTTGATTTTGATGTGGTCAAATTTACGGCTGCCGTCATCTTTTTTTGGTTGACTCCATTGGTGGCGGCGGTGGCCGCTGCTGCATTGTTTCTTCTTCTTCTTAGGTATTTTTGGTGGGTGAGAAAAGACGCAAAGGTCCTCAATTAAATTTTCACCATCCACCAAATGTAACGGACGTTATTGGTGTGGGTACCTGCAATGCGTGATTTTAGAATTATGAGTATGTCGGTGCACAGTTTTAAACTACGGAACGGTATCCACGGAAAGAACAAACTAAGGTGAACAATCGAATATTTGAATTCCTCAGAGCATTGTTGTAGTTACATTTACTTACTTATTTTTACAGGATTTGTTTCTGGCGGGTACTGAAACGACATCAGCCGCCCTTGAGTGGGCTTTCTCCGAGATGATGAAAAATCCCCACGTGATGAAAAAAGCACAGGCTGAGGTTAGACGCACAGTAGTTGCTGCGGGAAACAAGACAATCAACCAGAGTGATATCCCAAATCTCAATTATTTGAAAATGGTCGTGAAAGAAACACTGAGACTGCATCCTCCGCTTCCTTTACTAATCCCACGACAATGTAGGGAGGCTTGTGAGATTGACGGGTATAATGTACCAGAACAAACAAGAGTCATGATCAACGCGTGGGCAATTGGAAGAGACCCTTCGGCTTGGGATGATGCCGATACTTTTAAACCTGAGAGATTTGAGAATATCGATATAGACTTTAAAGGCACCGATTTTGAGTTACTTCCATTTTCTGCTGGGCGTAGGATATGTCCTGGGCTATCATTTGGGATATCTGTCATGGAGATTGCTATGGCTAAGCTATTGTACCACTTTGATTGGAAGCTCCCAGCGGGGACGAATCCAGTGGATTTGACTATGGACGAAGACATGGGCATCTCCTCTAAAAGGAAAAATGAATTGTATGTAATTCCTGTTCGTTGGGATGGGCCAGCTTCCTCCTGAAACACTTAAAAGTGTCGAACTAGCCACCTATAGCGGCTGCACGCCGCCACCATCTGGGTGATTTGCTGAGCTATCCATAACACCTATGAACAGTAGGCTCCAACTGCCATGTATTCAGCTTTTGCTGTTGACAATGCAACTGAATTTTGTTTCTTTGAATGCCAGCTGATCAGGGATGTTCCCAAAAATTGGCAGCACCCTGATGTGCTTTTTTCTATCCACTTTGAAATCAGCAAAGTCAACATCTGAATAGCCACACAAAGAGAAATTAGATTGTTTAGGATACCAAAGCCTTAAGTCTTTAGTACCATTGAGATATCTAAAAAAGCTTTTGAAAACAACCAAGTGTGATTCTTTAGGAATGATCCAATCATACCTCTATACTCTTTAACACTCACACTCTTACCAGGTTGATCCTTGTCTAGAGACAGTGTAGAGCTCATAGGGGTTTTTGCTACCTTGGACTTAGACATATTGTATTTGTTTAACAAGTCATTGGTATACTTGTGTTTGATGCATAAAGATTCCTTTATTCATTTGATGTATATGAAGTCTAAGAAAGAAGTTGAGCTCTCCCATCAAACTCATCTCAAATTCCCTGCTCATAAGACTTGAGAAATCTTTGCAAAGAGAATCATTAGTATCACCAAATATTGTATCATCAACATGTACTTGAACTACTAGAATATCTTTCTCATAAGTCTTTATGAAAAGGGTTTTATCTACCAATCCTATTTTCAAAAAAAAAAAAAAAATCAAGTAGAAACTTTGACAGTCTTTCATACCAAGCATTGGAGCTTGTTTCAAACCATAAAGAGCTTTGGCAAGTTTAAAAACATAATATGGAAACTCATCATTTTCAAAACCACGAGGTTGAGCAACATAAACTTCTTCTTGCAAATATTCATTTACAAAGACACATTTCACATCCATTTGAAAAAGTTTCATGTTCATGTGAGATGCAAAAACAAGTAACATTCTAATTGCTTCTAACCTTGCAACAGGAGCAAAAGTCTCCTCATAATGAATATTTTCTTCCTGATTGTAGGCTTGAGCTACCAGTCTTGCTTTGTTTCTGATTACCTTACCATTCTCATCTAACTTTTTTTTCGAAAGACCCACCTGATACCAATGATGGACTGATCTTGAGGTGGAGGAACCAGATTCCAAACCTTATTCCTCTCATATTCATTGAGTTCAATTTGCATTGAAATGATCCAATCTGCTTCTTGTAATGATTCTTTGACATTCTTAGGCTCCATAAGAGAGACATAAGCATTGAAAGCACATAAGTTTTTCAATTGTGATCTTGTCTGTGCACCAGTGGATGGATCAGATATAATGTTGTCAACTGGATGATATGAGAGATATTTGAATATTTTCCTTGGTGTCCATGGTTCAGGTTCTCTAGGTAGCAGACCTTTGTGAACTTGAAGTAGTGGGTTGTTCACTTTGATTCTCTCGATGTTCTTTTTCAAGGCTTTGGGACTCATTTCCAAGGCCTTAAAAATTCCTCCTATTTTCCTGCAAGCTATCCTTGGAACCATTTGAAGGCTCTGCTTCATCTTCTGACTCATGCTTGTTTAAATTTAAGTCTGCAAAAATTTCACTCAAAGAACCATCAATCTTGGTTCTCTTATTATAAACACTATAAGCTTTGCTAGTCAGTGAATAATCAAGAAAGACGCGCTCATCACTTCTGGCATCAAACTCACCAAGATTGTCCTTACCATTGTTGTGAACATAACATGTGCAGCCAAAAGGTTTGAAGTAAGAAATGTTTGGCCTTCTTCCTTTTAAAATCTCATAAGGAGTCTTCTTTAAGATAAACCTTATCAAGCACCTATTAAGTATATAGTTGGCAGTGTTCATAGCTTCTGCCCGAAAGGATTTTGGCAATTTGTTTTCTAGAAGCATTGTCCTTGACATGTCTTCAAGAATCCCATTCTTTCTTTAAACAACACCATTCTGTTGAGGAGTTATAGGAGCGAAGAAGTTGTGAGACATTCCATGCTTAGCACAAAATAAATCAAACTCAAGTTGATCAAATTATCTACCATGATCACTCCTAATAGAAGCAATAGGTAGGTTTTTCAGTGTTTGAAGTTCTTTACAAAGCTTTGAAAATTCAAAAAGAGCTTCAGATGTGTCTCTAAGAAACATTACCCAAGTAAATCTAGAAAAAGCATCTACAATGACTAACATGTACTTATTACCCTTTGGAGTTGGAGTTATCATAGGACCATATAGATCCATATGCAATAATTCAATGGGTCTAGTAGTACTTACAAAGTTCTTTGGCTTGAAGGAACTAATTGTCTGTTTACCTTGAGCACAAGCTTTGCCTACCTATTCATCCTTGAACTTGATAGAGGGAAGACCTGTTATTAGGTTTTTAGCAACTAACGTGTTCAAAGTGTGCAAGCTAATGTGTCCAAGCTTTCAGTGCCAAAACTTTGAATCCTCTTTCAAGGCCTTGAGACACTTCAGACTTTCTCCTGCAACTTTGTTAGTGTGCAAAGTATAAACATTGTTTGACCTTGAGGTAGTGAGGATGCAAATTCCACATTTCTCATTTTGCACCACACATTTCTCTTTGTAAAATATAACTTTGTTACCATTATCACATAACTGAGATACACTAAGTAAATTGAACTTGAAGCCATCAACTAAATAAGCATCAGAGATAGAGTTTTCAGAATCTGTACCAACTTTACCGATACCTATTATGTTGCATTTGCCTTTGTCACCAAGTGTGATTGAGCCTTTAGATTGCTCTTTTAGTTCTGAGAATAAAGATCTCTTTCCACTCATGTGTCTGGAGCAACCACTGTCCATAAACCATTTTTGTTCTTTGCTCTTGGTGACATCCTGGAAACACCATTCACTGCCTTACCCAGCTGTTAGACCAAGTGTGGAGTTTAGTTACATATTCAGAGTCAACCATATTAGGTTGTCAAACCCCTTTAGGAACCCAAATATGTCTAACTTGTCCCTTAAGTTGAACTGGAAAAGTGTTCCTCATAATGTGAGGGTGTCTTTTCCTAAAAGGACAAGTCCTCTTAACATGAACAGTTTTGTTGCAGTAATGGCATTTAGGTGAAGTTTTGCTACCAGCCTTCTGATAACTCCGTTTTCGAAGTTATTTCATTCCTTATATTTCTGCATTTTGCGTGCTCAACATGGAGAATTTGTCGGATTTTAAGTAAATTATGCTAAAATTTGATAACATGAGATTTTGAGCTTTTATTATGATATGATCACGGGTTGTGTTTTCTTGTTGTGATATGCATGAAAATAGGGCTTGGAGGATCATGCGGGGGATGGAAACGAGCTTCGGAAGCAAGGAACTCAAAGAAGAAGCAAAGAAAAAAATGCAGAAAGGTGGTGTCTTCGTACGAAGACAAATGTCTTCGTACGAAGACTTTGTACTTAGCCAAAAATCCAGCTGCTGAAGATCTCTTCCCAAAACAAGCTGAGGTACTTATCTGGGAAGGTCTTCGTACGGAGTAAAAGTCTTCGTACGAAGAGAATTGTGTTCGTATGATGAGAACGCTGAGACGCAGAATTTTGTTGGGGCTTTTATGCAATTTCTTCAAAATTTGTAATATGATTATGAAACGTATTTAAGACTTTTAGGTCGTTATTTTGAGGAGTTAGCACAATTTTTGACATCTTGGAGAGCTGGGGAACGATTGGAGAAGCATGGGAGCACTTGGGTAATTAGTTTGGCTTCTAAATCTTTGTTTCCTCTCTAGTTTTGTTATTTTGATCATGAAAACTTATATTGTGATCATGTTTTGGAGTAGCTAAACCTCTTTATCAGGATATCTCGTAGGGGTCTAGGTTTTGATCACTAAATTGGTGATTTATGGATTGCTTTCATGTGTTTAAAGCTTTATTGATGATTTCTTATCTAGTTATGTGTGTTTTATGCGTTTGATTCATCTTTTCTACTGGTAGACGGATTAATAGGATTGAGCTAGTTCGTAAACGATAGAGACATCTACGTAAATTACCCGGAAAATTGAAACACGCACTAGCCGTATCTAGGGTTGAGAAATCTTGCTAGTTGGATAAGAACAAAGAGTTGATTAATGCTTGTAAAGCGTGCCTAAACTTGATAAGACTAAAGAAATCAGCTTTGATAGTTTAAGTATAGGTGTTGGTTGAGACATCTTCAACATAAACTTGCTCGTTTAGCTAGAATAAAGAATCATCGTGTTAGTAGAACGTAAATCCAACATAGTGTGAACTACCTAGTGACCCGTAGAGATATCCTGACTTTATCAACCTTTGAGGAAAATCTAAAATAATCCATCTCTATTAATCGTGAAGTAATTCAATTGATTAATTGAGACATTTGTCTTTTCAATTCAGTAGAAATAGTAAAACAAACAATCGCGCTTGGCCCATATAAGGATTGGATAAAGTAACTAATATAGATAGAAGTCTCTTGGGTTCGAAAACCCGGATTTCAGGAATTTTATCGCTACACCGACAACTATTCACTTGCAGTTGGAGCGTGTCAAGTTTTTGACGCCGTTGCTGGGGACTTCGACTAAATTATTTATAATTCCTAGCCTTAGGGATTTTACTTTTCCGTTTATATCTGTTACTCACCTACTTTTTGTGTGTGATCTGTGATTTCAGGTTAGATTGTACGGTGCATGTCTCGTTCTAGAGACGAACCTTTGAATCCAACACTTGTAGACCCCGAATCCCTGTTATGCACAGCGTAGAGACAAGAGGAAATCAAGCTCAGTTACTATGGATGACGAAACTAGATCTGAGTTTGAAAGGATCCGCAAAAATATGCAGGATGCGGATGCAACTAGAATTACAGCTATGGAAGATGCAGCTAATCGAGCAAGGGAGACTGAGGAGCTCAGAGCTCAGTTGACTGAGATGCAAGCTTCAATCGCACGCTTGAACCCCCCAAATCCACAACCACGTATTTGTGTAGGGGTGAAAGCACGAAACAATGGAGGTAATAACGGTGGGAATAATGGCGGCAACAATGGGGGGAATAATGCACAGAATGTTTCCAGAAGGTTACCAACCCACTATTGTCAGGCCACAAATCAACGCCACCCATTTCGAAATACGCCAACCATTGATAAACATGGTTCGAGATGAGTGCCTATTCACTGGAGCTGCAGGTGATGATCCACACCAACACTTGCTCAATTTCGAGAAAATTACCTCCACTATGTATGATCAGAGAGTTCCACCCGAGATGATAAAGCTCATGCTTTTTTCATTTCTCCTTATCGAGAAAAGCAAAGACATAGCTGATGGAGCTTCCAACAGGCAGTATCGCTACATGGGAAGAGTGTATCAAGGAGTTTCTCTGGAAATATCTCCCGCTGTCCAAGGTTGCTCAACAGATGGCTGATATCACAAAATTCACGCAACATGAAGATGATTCTTTGGGAGACACATGGAGAAAATTCAACCAGCTCCTTCGCAGATGCCCTACTCACGGAGAGCCATGGTACAAACTCTTGCACTAATTTTACAATGATCTAGACAGAATGACCTCAAATGAGCTAGATATGATGGCTCAGGAAAATTTTATGGGCCTTGGAGTACAAAGATGCCGGGACCTGCTAGACAATGTGGCAAAACATGAGTCCACGAGGTCTGAGACTCGTAGGAACACGAAATCTGATGGGGCATTGGTTAGTAAGATTGAGTCAATGGTGAAACATAAATTGGAACATCAGATGGCAGTTATGACTTCGGCTTTCAGCAATATGAATCCATCGGCACAAGTAAAATCAGTCGGGGAGATGGTGGCTGATGCGAATCAGGGATATAGTGACACCATTGAAGATGTGAACTACATGGGTCAACCACGACAACAACAATGGTCCAACACATATCATCCCAATAACCAAAACCACCCCAATTTCAGCTATGCCAATCCAAATGGTGGATTATATGCACCCGACCAGAGACCTACTGTTCCATACCAAGTGCAAAGATAGTTCCCCAACAACAGGCTCAACAACCAGAAGAACAAGAGACAAACGGTTTGTTGAGGAAACTGTTAATTAATCAAGATAAAATAGAGAGCAAGATTGTCTCCATGGAAGCCACAATGAAGAGCCATAAGACACAAATTGGACATATAGCCAATCAGAATACTATGCTTCCACCTGGCATGTTTCCATCTAACACTATACTCCACCAGAACAGCTGAAGGCAATCACCACTCGTAGTGGAGTTACCACAGAGGACCCGCCATATCCTAGCCACGTGTGAGCTGAAGCGACAAAAGCCATTGAAAAGGATTTAAGTGAAGAAATTCTCGTGCCTATCGTGATTCCCCAATCAAAGGACACGAGTAGGAAGTCGGAGGAGAAGCAAAAGCCTAAGGAATACAACATGTGTGTTCTATACCCGCAGAGGTTGAAGAGTCAAGAGGATGCCAAGCACTTCAAGAAGTTTGTGGATATCTTCAAGAAGTTGCATATAAATATCCCTTTCACGGAGGCCATTTCAAAAATGCCCAAGTATGCCAAATTTCTCAAGGAACTTCTTTCCAATAGGAGGCGCATGGATGACTTTGAGACTGTGACCCTGAATGAAGAGTGTAGCGCTGTGGTGCAAAAGGCGTTGCCAAAGAAGATGAAAGATCCGACGGGTTTCATCATTCATGTGACATTGGAAGATGCATTTCACGGAAGGGCGTTATGTGACCTTGGCGCAAACATTAATTTGATGCCCACAACACTGTTTGAGCAGCTTGGTGTAGGGGATCCAAACCCCACTCGAATGTGCTTGCAGATGGCAGACCGCACTATCAAACAACCAAGGGGTTTCTTGGAAGATGTACCACTGAGATTTGAAGGACTTATTCCTAGCTGACTTTGTAATCCTAGACATGGACACGGATGAAGATTCTTACTCCTTCTCTTATTACTGCTCCTGTTTTAGAATTGAAGCCTTTACCTGTTCATTTAAAATATTTATACTTGGGATCTAGTGAGACTTTTCCTGTGATTGTGTCTGCGTGTTTGGACAGGGAACAGGAGGAGCAGCTACTCAAGGTATTGTAGGAAAGAAATGCAGCTATGGGATGGACCATAGCGGATATCAAGGGGATCAGCCTCACAGTTTACCAGCACAAAATTCGGATCATGGAAGATAAGAAGCCGATAGTTCAATTTCAAAGCTGCCTCAATCCTCATATCCAGGAGGTGGTGAAGAAAGAGGTGCTTAAACGGTAGGAGGCGGGCATCATTTATCCAATTTCCGACAGCACATGGACTAGCCCGGTGCAATGTGTTCCTAAGAAGGGATGTATTACTGTGGTGGAAGGGGAGAAAGGTGATCAAATTGCTACACGTACCGTTACTGTGTGGAGAGTTTGCATGGATTACCATAAACTCAATGATGCCACGTTGAAGGATCATTTTCCCCTCCCATTTGTTGATCAGATGCTTGATAGGCTGGCACATTACTCACACTACTGCTTTTTGGATGGGTACTCCGGGTACAACCAAATTGCCATTTAGCCATCGGATCAGGAGAAGACAACATTCACATGTCCCTATGGGACTTTCGCTTTTAGACACATGCCTTTTGGGTTATGCAACACACCTGCTACGTTTCAGAGGTGTATGATGTCGATCTTTTCAGATATGATGGAGCATAATTTTGAGGTATTCATGGATGATTTTTCACTCTATGGTGATGGGTTCGAAGACTGTCTACAACCGCTAGCTCGGGTTCTTGAAAGATGCATTGACACCAACCTAGTGCGCAGCTGGAAAAAGTGTCATTTCATGGTGACCGAGGGGATAGTGTTGGGGCACAAGATTTCAATCAAGGGTTTAGAGGTGGACCGGGCAAAAATTGAGGTGATTGAGAAGCTTCCATAACCTACGTCTGTCAAAGGGGTACGGACTTTCTGGGACATGCAGGGTTCTACCGGCGGTTTATCAAGGATTTCTCGAAGATTACAAAGCCTATATTTAGTTTGCTTGAAAAAGATGCAGTATTTGATTTTGATTCAAAATGCAGGGCAACTTTTGATGTGCTCAAGGAGAAGTTGATCAGCGCACCCATCATCGTCACACCAGATTGGATTTTGCTGTGCGATGCTAGCGACTATGCGGTGGGAGCAGTACTAGGACAGCGAAAAGATAAGGTAGCTCATGTCATTTACTATGCCAGTCGAACTCTTAACAATGCACAAGTTAACTATGCTACCCCGGAGAAAGAGATGTTGGCTATCATCTTGCGTTGGAAAAGTTTCGTCCATATCTTGTGGGTTCTCAGGTGGCGAATTTCACAGACCATGCCGCCCTCAAGTACCTTCTCACCAAGAAGGACGCCAAGCCAAGATTGATCCGGTGGGTTCTGTTGATGTAAAAGTTTGACGTGGTGATTAAAGATAAGAAGGGGGTTGAGAATGTTGTTGCAGACCATTTATCACGGATGGAGAATGAAAAGCATGAAGATCTACCAATTAGAGAGGATTTTCCAGATGAGCAGCTCATGGTAACGGTAGCAGCTCTGCCTTGGTTTACTGACTTAGCCAATTTCAAGGCGCTCAATATTGTTCCCAAGGATATGACTTACCACCAGAGGAGGAAATTCTTTACAGATGCGCGACAATACTTATGGGATGACCCTTATCTGTTCAAGCTGGGAGCGGATAATGTATTATGAAGGTGTGTAGCAGAGCCAGACACATTAGAGATTCTCTGACACTGCCACGAGTTGAACTGTGGAGGTCACTTCGGCAAATCACGCATAGTGGCAAAGGTACTTCAGAGTGGTTTCTTTTGGCCTACATTGCATAAAGACGCTCATCTATTTGTGAAGCAATGTGACCGGTGTCAGCGAACCGGCAATATTTCCAACCGAAATGAGATTCCTCAAAATTTCGTGTTGGAGGTAGAGCCATTTGACGTTTGGGACATTGATTTCATGGGGCCATTCCCCTCTTTACTTGTTAATCTCTATATTCTGTTGGCTGTTGATTATGTGACCAAGTGGGTAGAGGCGATGGCTTGTCCCAAGAATGATGGAGCTACTGTAGAGAGATTTGTGCGCAAGAACATATTCACGCGTTTTGGGACGCCCAGGGCCATTATTAGTGATGATGGATCGCATTTCATGAATAAAGTCTTTGCCAATGTTTTGAGCAAATATGGGGTGAAGAGACACAAGATATCACTGTCCTATCACCCGCAGTCGAATGGACAAGCTGAAGTGTCTAACCGAGAGATCAAAGGGATTCTAGAGAAGACAGTCAATCCAGGGCGCAAAGACTGGTCTTTACACTTAGATGACAGTCTATGGGCATACAGGACTGCACACAAGACTCCATTGGGCATGTCTCCTTACCAGCTTGTATTTGGGAAGTCATGTCATCTTCCGGTGGAGCTCGAGCACAAAGCATTTTGGGCACTGAAGAAGATCAACTTGGATGCTAAGCTCTTAGGTGAGAAAATGAAACATGCATTGCTAGAGGTTGAGGAGTTTCGGTTGATGGCTTATGAGAGTGCAAAGATATATACAGAGCGGACAAAGCAATGGCACGACAAGCACATCATACCGCGAGACTTCAAGGTGGGACAAAATGTATTTATTTTTAATGCACGATTGAAACTGTTTCCAGGAAAGTTGAAGTCGAGATGGAGTGGTCCTTTCACAATTACCGAAGTTTATCCATCAGGATCGCTTGAGGTAGAAGCTGAGAATGGGGAAAAATTCAAGGTGAATGGACAGCGAGCAAAGCCATATGTGGACGGGAATTTCATTGGGGTTATCGGATGCCTCAAATAAATTCTCGCTATCTGAGATCAATTGAGGTAACTAGGTCGGACTTTTGACCTTAAATTACAAGCGCTTGTTGGGAGGTAACCCGACCTATTTAGTGCTGTAGTATAAGTTTAAATACTGTTTTGTTTATTTTATTCTGTTTAATTTGTTTGAGAGGTGCGAGAGAGTGGATTTAATATTTCCAATGAGTGTGTGCATGATTTCTAGGTGGAAGGCCTATTCCGGATCCCTCGTCTTGATGCGAGAGTGAAGAATTGCATTAAAAATCGAGAAACAGCAGACCAAAATGCGTATGGGGATCTGGAATGAAGAAATAAAGGATTGACGCCATTCCTACAATCACTCGACACATACACCTGGGAAAGATCACATCTCCAGACTCCCCGTCTTGATATATGCGAAGATTACATTGAAGGACAGAGAAAGCTAGCACAATGGCACGGGGTACGAGGTGAAATTTTGAAAACAAGACTGAAAGCGGAATTGAAGAGTGCCATTGTTTGGGGGTGGTTGGGAGATTTCCGTAGACAGGTGGATCGCGCATATCGTAGTCCGAATGAGAAAGTTATGCCAACAAGGATGCTTAAGAGAGTAAAACGCGGCTACAAATATCCGGAAATGCAAAACGTGTGTTGGAATGCGTAAAATTGAAGGATAATTCCCCGGACTTTGGGATTTTTTATGGTAAAAAAGGATTCTCGAGGACAAGAAGATCCTTCGGAAAGCAAGGGCACGATCGAAGAAGCCAAAAAGGCCAAAAATGATGTTTTTGGGTGGATCAGACATGTCTCCGTACAAAAAGAATTGTCTTCGTACGAAGACCCCATACTTAGAAAAAAATTGAGTCTGAAAATTGTCTTCCCAGAACAGCTTGCAGTACTTGTCTGGGAAGACCTTCGTACGAAGACTAATTCTCTTCGCATGAAGAGTCTTCGTACGAAGAGAATTGTCTTCGTACGAAGACATCTGGGATTTGACTGTTTTGTCCAGCACGAAGAAGAGAAGAGGGGGTTTCACTAGAGGGGTAAAAAGGACTTTTCCCCAAAAAAATTGTAGAGACAAAACCACCAACGGGTTCATCATCTCCCTCACACGCAAAAGCTTGAACTTTCAGTCTCTCTTCGTCCTCCATATCCGAACCATCCTTCTCTCTCTCCCAACTCAATTTTTGGCAGAATCATTCAAAAGAACAAGGGTTTTTCTCACGATTCAAGGGTGTTAAAGGCTTGGTGGAGGGTTTGAACTGAAGTTGAAGCAAGAGAGAGAAATCAGTAGGTGAAGAACTAGGGTTCTTCAACCTAGATCAAAAAATTGAGAAACTTAGAGGGTGATTCAGCTTTTGGAGAAGAAGAGACTTACGACGGGGACATCACAAGGAGCGCGGTGCACCACTCAATTGAAAAAAGTCATCGAAAAAATTTCGGCGACTCGAAACTGTCCTTCTTGCCGGATTTTCTGCAAATCGTGCCCGTAAGACTTGCTCCGAGCACGTAGGTACGTCCTAAACTCTCTCTTTACGAGTACTAGGCACCAATTTTCCGTAGTTGGAAGATTCTTGTTTTTCAATTTCTATCGATACACAAAAGCCTCGAGCAACATGCGAGGAATTGCTCCGTGCCTGCCTAATTGATTGTTTACGTGCTTATGTGTTTAATTTTTGTTACACAACTTGTCACCGTGCACTTGTAGTTGCGTTTTATTCATACTTTGAGCATTTAAATGGCGGGTGGTGGAAAGAAACGAAAAACTAGTGAGGGGTCGTCTCAAGAGGGATCCGAATTGGGTGATCCTCCTTTGGAAATTCCGCCATCACCCCAGTACCCCATATTGGTCAATCCTTTGCCTAATGACCCGTGAATTGTGGGTGGAAGGAAGTCTAAGGTGAATCTTATAGTGCGTAGTGTGGGTCCCGCATTATATGATAGTTACCGCTTTGTGACATATAAGGCTCACATCGACTCTATTAAGGACACCTATTTGAAAACTCAAGGGCAACCTGAGAGGGAATTTCCATTGCATCCGGACATGCCTCAGGCCATTAAAGATATTTTTGGGCGTGAGAAATTGACCAATTGGTTTAAGTTGGTAGGGAAGTCCAGTTCACACATAGCCCGAGAGTTTTGTCTCAGTTAAAGATATGCTAAAGATGGCAAGAGCCAAGACCCGCGTCTCGTTTATTGTAGAGGCACATGGATAGTCTTCACGCTAGAGACTATCCGCCTGGCCCTTGGATTTCAACAGCTGCGAGACGCTTGTGCATATAGTGCCACTGTGAGGAGCGAGGATATATGGTCTGGGGTGAACGCTTTTTTATTTTGCTAAAGGAGTAGAACCGTGGGATAGGAGAGGTGATGTGCCTCAGTGGAAAGCTCAAAAGAACTACTTTAGGCCTGAGGCTAGATGGTGTTGTGAGTTTTTGGAGAAATGGGTTCTGGGAATAACGCAGAACCCCCATTAAACCTTCAATCTATGTGTCTTAGCTTTGTTTTTGTGGACCTGGGCTTGGGTAGACATCCCTAGGCTGATTTGGGCCAATTTCTTAGAGTGGGTCTCGAGAAATAGCAAGTTAGGGCCCGGGCACACCTGCTTGCTGAATCATTTTGCCAAGACTGCAGAGAAACCGATTGGAAGAGATATAGACCTGAAAAAGGTTTACCGATAGAAAGTGGTCTCAGTTTGATGAGTCAGCCACAACCAAGGGCAAGGGTAGAAAGATGAATACCTCGCAGTTTGACAACCAGACTGTCGATGACCACGTGAAAGAGGAAATGGCCAGGGATAGAATTGAGAGAAGACGGCAGTTTGATCACACAAGGAACAATCAGGCGAAGCTGGATAGCTCGATCTAGATGGTGGGCCAGTGGGTTATACAGTCTAGTGGTCGGGAAGCTGAGGAGTTTGTTCCACCGGCACCAACAACTGATCCTTGGTTTCAGGAAGATGAGTTTGAGTATCTGGTGTGCCGCCGAGTGAGGATGAGTTGGAAGAGGAAGAAGCGGAGGAAGATGAGGAGGATGAGTAGAGGAGAGAGCCCTTGCGCTTGGATTGGTGAGTCATCGTCTTATCGTTGAGGAAAATGATGCATCCTAGTGTGGGGGTGGGGTTACACCTTTTACTAGCTTGTTGTCAAGTCTTTGCATCGCCTGTCACATGTAGTTAGATTTTTGGTTATGCCCTTATTTTCCTCTTTGTTATTTATAATTTTGTTTGCACATTTATTTTTATTGAGTCACCCCACCAACATATTGAGTCGTTAATCGAGCAGACCATGCATGTAGTATAGTTTATATAAAAAATGAAAAAATAATAAAAAAATTAAAAAAATTTAGAAAGCGCAATCAAAAGAAGCTGAAAATTTGGTACAATCAAGAAGTGTGAGAATTTTAGGCATAGGGCATGATTTGCGACCGAGAGTGACAACGTGAGTCCCCCTTAGTACGTATAGAGAGACTTTCTTTACAGGAGTGCCTGCCTATTTTACATACGTACTTAATTTTCAAATCTAAAGTGTGTGCCGTGTTTTTCGTACAAGAGTTGAGATAGGTGTGAGCTAAACGAGCCGAACATTCTTGTGTTGGTCTTAGGTAGTCGCCAGCTCGCCTCGTAGTAGCTGTGCGAGGTCGTGAGCACTCACCCTGTAGGACCACTAGAAACCCCAATTTGAACCTTGGATTATTTGCTAGCCTTTTTACCTAGGGAGAAGATCCTTAGCCTTCATCATACATCGTTTAGAATCACCTCTTTAGTGCATCACGAGGGAGTGGTAGTTGAGGGGGTTCATGAGGGAGTGCTTCATGATACATTCTTGTGAGTCTTACACATCGCTTGTGCGTCATTTGCAATTTACGAGGGGATGCGAGGGTGAGTGAGTAGGATTGCGCACTTCGGTGTGGCGGTGATCCATGTCATTACTCCATGGACACAGTTGTGGAGAGCCGTGAGTGAGTGACGTCTAATCCACACGAGATTGGGTTGGGTGAACTTAATTGGTGGATCGTTCTAGGTACCGGATTCCATTCATCTTGGTGTAGGAGGTTCGGTTGGATTAGGCACGAGACAGACATCTTATTGACTATTTGAGAGGGGACATGATTACATTCGAGTGTGGGGGTGTCGACTTTTGACTACGGACATCGAGATTGAGCTTGCGATGACTCCATCCCCACACATGTGCTTTGATTTGTTTGCGGATTTGTTTGGTGACACCATTGACTTCATCGAGTTAGGGGGAGATGAATTTACTTGTGATATTTATTCATCGAATTTTTTATTTCCTCCCTCTTTCACAATTTTTGGCTTTACTCTTGGAAGACCACTTAGGATATTTGTTGCGGCATTTTGTTGGGAATTTTGAGATATATATAAAAAATAAGAAAAAAAAGCAGAAACGAAAAAAAGAGAGAACAAAAGGAAAGTTGAAATAAAGGAATAAATGTGATCTTATCGGAAGAACGAGTGGTGGAGAAACTAGTTCATTAACGTAGCGGTTCATTTGTGCACAATTCGTTACGGTGGCCATGGAGATCGTATTTGTACCGGGGTTCGAGGGAATCGAGGGCTGGAGATCGTGAGTTTCGGGTTCAGTTTCTATAATCGTGGTGAGGGTGTGCGAGATGTGGTTGTAATTGTGAGAATGTGACGCTTATTGACTTATACATGATTATTATCCTTATGTCCCTAGGCCTCATCATTCTAACCCGTTAGTGGAATAGGAGTCCAGACCTTGAACGTTGCTTAGCCTAGCGTAGCCTCTTATTTTGTTGGCATACACGAAGAGGTAGAGTATTCTTGTACATAGTAAGGCTAGACTCTCTATGCTAGCTAGGGGAGATTCTTGTCGTCAAATTTAGTTTCAAATCATGCCTTGTCTCTAGATTTCTCATCGCTTCATGATAACCGGTTTAAGCTAATGGAGATTGCCCGATCTCGCAAAAGAAAAGAAAAAAGAAATTGTTTTTTTCAATGCTTGCATTGTGAACATTGCATTTGCATATAGGTGCATTGTGTCGTGTCGGCTAGTAAATGGATGACTTGTGTTTTGGTATGTGACTCGGACTTGTATGCAATGATTGGTGAATGTATGCAATTGACGTAGGGAAGTTATGCAATGGTGAATTGATTTTGTATGCTAAGTTGGAGTGTTGTGTGAAGTGAGAGGATTTTGGCTTGAGAGTTTGAGTTGTGGCTTGGGAATTTGCTCGGGACGAGCAAAATGTAGTGTGGGGGTAGTTGATAACTCCGTTTTCGGAGTTATTTCATTCCTTATATTTCTGCATTTTGCGTGCTCAACATGGAGAATTTGTCGTCTTTTGAGTATATTATGTTAAAATTTGATAACATGAGTTCATAGGCTTTAATTGTTGAATCCGGTCGTTTCTAGTGAGATTTTGAGCTTTTATTGTTATATGATCGCGGGTTGTGTTTTCTTTTTGTGATTCGCAGGAAAATAGGGCTTGGAGGATCATGCGGGGGATGGAAACGAGCTTCGGAAGCAAGGAACTAAAAGAAAAAGCCAAGAAAAAAATGCAAAAAGATGGTGTCTTCGTAGGAAGATAAATGTCATTGTACGAAGACTTTGTACTTAGCCAAAAATTCAGCTGCTGAAGATCTCTTCCCAAAACAAGCTGCAGTACTTATCTGGGAAGGTCTTCGTACGAAGAGATTTGTACTCGTACGAAGAGAACGCTGAAAAGCAGAATTTTTTTGGGGCTTTTACGCAATTTCTTCAAACTTTGTAATATGATTATGGAAACGTTTTTAAGATTTTTAGGTCGTGAGGAGTTAGCACTTTGACATCTTGGAGAGCTAGGGAACGATTTGAGAAGCTTGGGAGCACTTGGGTAATTCGTTTGGCTTCTAAATATTTGTTTCTTCTCTAGTTTTGTTGTTTTGATCATGAAAACTTGTATTGTGATCATGTTTTGGAGTAGCTAAACCTCTTTATCAGGATATCTCGTAGGGATCTAGGTTTTGATCACTAAATTGGTGATTTATGGATTGCTTTCATGCGTTTAAAGCTTTATTGATGATTTCTTATCTAGTTATGTGTGTTTTATGCGTTTGATTCATCTTTTCTACTGGTAGACGTATTAATAGGATTGAGCTAGTTCATAAACGATAGAGACATCTACGTAAATTACCCGGAAAATTGAAACACGCACTAGCCGTATCTAGGGTTGAGAAATCTTGCTAGTTGGATAAGAACAAAGAGTAGATTAATGCTTGTAAAGCGTGCCTAAACTTGATAAGACTACATAAATCAGCTTTGATAGTTTAAGTATAGGTGATGGTTGAAACATTTTCAACATAAACTTGCTCGTTTAGCTAGAATAAAGAATCATCGTGTTAGTAGAACGTAAATCCAACATAGTGTGAACTACCTAGTGACTCGTAGAGATATCCTGACTTCGTCAAACTTTGAGAAAAATCTAAAATAATTCGTCTGTATTAATCGTGAAGTAATTCAATTGACTAATTGAGACATTTGTATTTTCAATTCAGTAGAAGTAGTAAAACAAACAATCGCGCTTAACCCATATAAGGATTTGATAAAGTAACTAATTTAGATAGAAGTCTCTTGGGTTCAACAACCAGGATTTCCGGAATTTTATCACTACACCGACAACTGTTCACTTGAAGTTGGAGCATTTCACCTTCACAAATCAGGTGTTGTTCTTTAGGGGAAAATTTGGATTGTAACCAATACAAGTTTTGTGAACAGACTTTAAGCTTCCTCCAGGAATCAAGTTTATATTGTGTTCTTAGCCAGCAAGTATAGTCATAACATTCTTAGATTCATGAATTTTCTCAACTAGAGTAGTCCTTTTTTCCTCCAAGTCATCAAACTGATGTCTTAGAGCAACAATAATGTCACTCAAAAGTGATTTCTCAGTGACTACTTTCTTGACTTGAGTATTCAAGGCTTTGAAACTGGTTCCAAGGCCTTGAAATCCCTGTCTGATTTCTTCTGAGAAATTTCAAGATTCTGATTTTGACTAACAAGTTGTAAATTCTCTTTTGCTTGCTCATGAACCTTTTCTTTCAAGTTCCCGATTTCTTTTAGATAATCATCTTCATTTAAAAGCATTGTTCTAAGATAATCAGAGATGACATCTGTTGGTTTTGAAAACAAACAGTTTACCATTATCTCAATGTTCTTTTCAGAACTTTCATCATACTTGGCCATAAGTCAGAGGTTGGCCTGATTTTCCTCAGATTTAGAATCACTTGAGGAGTCTAAGTCACTCCAAGAAGCTATCATAGACTTCTTTCTTTTGTCATGGTCTTTCTTCTGAAAGTGTTTTCTTTTCTTGTGCGGACACTCTCTAATCAAATGTCCTGCATCACCACACTCAAATAAATTAATTACTTTAGGCTTATTACCCTTGGAAGAAGATCTACCTTTGTAGTCTTTGATTTTGGAGGATTTATGTCTATCCCTGCTGAAGTCTTTGTTTCCAAAGTTTTTCTTCATCTTGATAATTCTGGTCAAGGCTTTGGAAATTAGTGCTAAAGGATCTTCATCATCATACTCTTCATTTTCAAGGCTTTGAGATGAAACATACTCCTTAGCCTTCAGAGCTAGATTCTTGACACTTTCTGGCAGTTCTCCATCAACTTCATTCAGGGAGATCTCATGTGTAAGCAGTTTTCCCTGCAAGTCATCAAGTTGAAGTGATGATAGATCTTGAGCCTCTTCAATAGCAGTAGTATTTGGTTCCCATTTGGCTTCGGGAAGGCTTCTCAAGATCTTTCTGACTTTCTCCTCATTGGAAAATGATTTTCTCACGAAGTCCAGATTGTTGACAATGTCAGTGAACCACTTGAACATATCATTAATGGACTCATCTCCATTCATTTTTAAACAGATCATATGGTCTAAGAAATATATTGATATTTGTCTGCTTGACTTGACTGGTCCTTCAAAGGTTATCACCAGTTTGTCCCATATGTCTTTAGCAGTCTTGCAACCTGAAAAATCATGTTGAATTTATCTGCACTGAAAGCACAATATAAGAGATTCATAGCTCTGTAATTTATAGAAAACTATTTTAACTCAGAAGCAGAAAGTGAATCCTCAGTCTTAGGAGTTCTGATCCCATTTTTCTCTGTGTATATTGTATGAGGACCATTCTGTATGATATTCCACAATTCTATATCTTGATCAATGATGAAAATTTTCATCAAGGCTTTCCATTCCACAAAGTTGTCACTGTAATAGAGGAAGTCTGTTATCAGCTCTTCCCTGAGAGAAACCACCATCACCTACAGTACTAGTAATCACCGGATGGTTTAATCTATGCTGCGATACAAGCTCTAATACCAATTGAAAGACAGTAATGTAGGTAGTAAAACAAGATCAATACTCTAGAAGGGGGAGGGGGTTGAATAGAGTATGGTAACTTGTGCAACTTTTGCTAAAAGAGTGGTTTCAAAGAAGTTTGTGGAAAGAATTGAATATTTCAAGGCCTTGAATTGAGATTCAGTTCTTTGGAATCATAATAGATAGTAGAGATAGTGTTGAGAGTTTTCAAGGCCTTGAAAGTGCTTTCAAACCCTTGAACTTAAAACTGTTTTGTGCAGAAAATAAACTAAGTATAGAGCAACCAGGTAAATGCAAGAGACACAAAGATTTATGGAGTTCAGTCCACTTGGACATATGTCTCTACCTCAGAGACTTGATCCCTGCAGGATTTTCAACTGAATTCTTATTAATCAAAAGCTAAGCCCTATATCTGAAGCACAAAGAGTTCCCTTACTCTGTTACAGCTTGTGGTTCTCACTAACCTATCTAGTATCTGCTCTAGCTAATAGATTCAATAAGAATTCTCTATTTTTCACTTGACAACTCATGAGAATAAGATGTAAGAAGTATTATCTAAAATATATACAAATATAGATCAGAAAGAAGAACACTGAAGGACAGATGAAGCTGTTTAATGTGCAGTGATCTTATGATGAGTGGATTGAGTAAAATGAATCTCCTTATGTGTTTTTTGTCAATCCTGAGAAGTCTGAGTCTCTGTATTCGTGTGTTGTTTTGAAATTCTTCAGTCATTCCTTCTCATGCAGCTAGTTTGAATTGTAGATCTTCAGGATCTTCTCAAAACAAACTTCCTAAAAATCAGCATCATATCTTGACTTATCTAAAAGCTCTTCGCAACGGCTAGTTGCTCAATATCTTCAAAGATATTGACTTGGTATTGTAGCTAATATTGTTAGGAAGATCCAGACATGTTTGCACAGTCACAGAATCAAATTGTCATCCTCGTTTCCTTTCTGCAAGATCATAGTTTAAGAAATAAACCCTGCGAAATAGGCAACTATTTATCCCTGCAAAAACTTGTTCAAACAAATGGATTACCAACAGTTTAGATCATCAAAACAGTTTGTCTTTCATCATCAAATAACACATATCAAGTATAGGAGTTTAGGAGTCAAATTATAATTAAAAGCTCCCGCTAAGTTCATGTTGTATACTTTATTGTATATTTAAAATAGGGATGGCAACGGGTCGGATTCGGATCGGATCAGGCCAAATCCGATCCAGATCCAACTAGGAGAAATGAGATCCAGATCCGATCCAAATCCGTTCGGATCATCACCGGATTCGGATCAGGTCTCATTCAGCAGATGCAAATCCGATTCGTTGATCCATATAGTACATAGTCAGATCGAATTCGGATCGGATCCGGCTCGAGTTTGCAATAAAATAAAAAAAAAAACAATATTAAAAAGTAAACACTATTGCATAGGCTAAGTCATGTTCGTAAGTTATGAAGCCTAAAAACTAAAAGAAATAGCTTTGTAGGTTGGAGTTACTATAGTATTCTTCTTGTAAATTTGTGTGGTGAGGTAATAGGGGTATATTTGTAAAGCACACATATACGTCGGATCGGATCGGGTCGGAACCCGGTGGATCTACCCTCATATCCAAATCCAGATCCAAATCCGTTCGGTTCTAGCTTCCGGATCCAAATCCGATCCATTTTCAGTTGGATCGGATCTGGATCCGATCCATTTGGCTCGGATCGCTCGGATCTCAGATCGGATCGGACCATATTGTCATCCCTAATTTAAAACCTTTGAAAACAGTTTCAAGGTCTTGAAACAGACAAGCTGTTTCACTCCTTTAAAACAAGTTGAACTTACAAATACCAATTGAGTTTTAAAAAAAAATCCTCCTTCTTATAATCAATTTCTGCCAGGAATGATCTTTTGTTGTCACGAACCAAGCTTGAGAAAGTTGCGATGTTATAAACAAAGGAGACACCAAGTAAACAATTTTTCGCTTTCATAATAAGAAAGTCTTCCTTACACCAGGAACATGATGCATGAAATTCGGGAATCACTTGAAGTTTCTTCCAATTGTCATAGTCTAGCCACTTACAAAATGAGAACCAAAACTTTTGCTTCCACGGTAACCTACTCTCGTTCTTTTAGCACATGGAGTCTCTTCAAATTTCTTACCCACTTCATGTATGTGGGCTACAACGAAAACTTCAAGGGATTACAGCAAGCCATGGAATAGTCTAAGAAGCCAAAACTGAGCAAGAAGTAATAGTGCTTTTGCACGCCTGGGATGTCGAAAGGTCTAGATAGGGAAGCTAGGATGTCAAACTCTGATATTCTATACCAAATCCTACAGCCTCGGTGTTTAAATAGGTTCCTACTGCCTTTTGGTTCAAATTTGGGATTCTCTGTTTTAAAACTAAGATTCTATGTTGGAATTAATTCCTAAAACACTACCACTCCGTTTCTTCTCTTTAGCCCCCTTTGGGAGGGCACAGAGATTAAGAGACTTTTACTGTCTTGCCTCTCGACTTTTTCTAAATGCCTTCTGAGGTTCTTTTTCTCTCTCTATCTTAACTACCAAGAACACCACCACCACAACCACCAGTCCTCCTCCTCCACCACCACCAGTCAATCACCACTACTAACAACATACAATTACAAATCCACATAATAAAAATACAGATCCGAAAGTTTATTTCACAGATCAAAGAAGCAAAACTACAAAACCAAGAAGAAGACAGAGAGATGGTGAAGGGCCATAAAAAACCCACGACTTCCTCCGCTCTCAGGAAGCTTGCTGGTGCAGCCATGGATACCAAATCGCCGCCTAGACTCCGTCACACTCTTCGCCACAAAGGTCAGATCTAAGAAAAAAAATGACAGAGGAAGAAGAAGTAGAGAAGAAGAAAAGAAGAAGGGGAAGAAGCAGATGATATCCTCCTGTTGAGTCGACGGAGAGGACAGATCCGACTGTTGAATCGCCGGAGAGGACAGATCTGGCCGCAACCGCCTTGTTCTGCTCTGAATCGGCGCCTCTCTCTCTCTCTCTCTGCTCTGCTCTGAATCGGTGTTGGTGGTGTCCGTGTTCAGTGGGTGTTCGTGGAGGGAGGTGATGGGGGCGGTGGTGATAAAGATGGAGGAGTTGATGGGGCGGTGTTGTCGGTGCTTGGCAGAGGGAGAAGAAGAAGATACGAAGAGTGAAAAGAAAATGAAAGAACAGAGGTGTAGAGAGGTAGAGAGAGAATGAGAAGATGATAATAATGAGAATAGGGCAGTTGATGGGTGGGTTTGATCGACAAATAGTTCAATTTGGGTTGGGTTGTTGTTTTTTGTGGTGGCCCAACATCAATAATTATATTGTAAAATATAATTGTGGGGTATTTTTGTTAGGGTAAAATGGGTATCTCACAACCTTAAATTTTCTAAAAAAGGAAAGGGGGAGATAGAGAAGAAACGTACCGAAATAGAAAATTAGGTTTACAGAAAAAAGGATAACGGTTAATAGGAATAAATCTAGGGTTTTTGTTCCAAAAACAATGAGATAAATGCAATAAAGATTCAAGCCCATGTATAATTCGACCATAGCCCTAAAGGGTGTCGATTTTTGCCAAATTAATTGATGAAAATCAAAAGTCAACTCTTCTTTTTTTTTTGGGTTAACCTACCAGGGGTAGGGCGGCATAACCACGCATTTATTAATTAGATGAAACTCGGGCTTCCAACCCGTAAAGAAACACGTGGAGGGGGGGCATGAGGTCTGATCCACTAATACAAAAGGAAAATATAAGAGATTCGGGAGGTCGATATTACATAAGATTTAAAGCATCCTGTTAACAAACACTATGAATAGCTGCCGGGAGATCGACCTTGTACATGAAGCTCTCAAAAGATTGACAAGTGTGACCATGCGCTTCCAGGATATCCACGACCATATTACCTTGTGGGTGTGTGTGATGGATCGATGCCCCAAGTAAAAGACCGCAGAAAGCTATCATAGTGGGGATGATATGCCAAGGGATTGAAACGGTCCCTAGAGCCGCTTGGATCACCAATATGTAGTATCAAAAGACCCTGCCGATGGAGATACCCTCACTGTAGTCAAACGTCAACCCAGAAAGAAGAGCACTGGCCTCTTCCTCTATCGAAGAGGCAGCAAAAATTTGCAAGAAAACGCAGCAATACATCGACCATCATGTTCCTCTTCCAGCCCCTTCCCCTAGGCGAAAGGAACCGTCAAAATGAAGGGTCGTTTGGCAAGGACTCGGTCGCGTCCATCGAATCCATGATCCCCTTCTCACCGGTGCAGGAATGCAGGAGCTGCGGTTGCGCCAATGTGAATCGGTCTAAGAGACACATGTATCTCGAATGTGTGAACATAGGAAATAATTCTCTAAGATAACGGTAAAGTTTTGAAACAATAGTGGTAGGGATCATAGGCTGTTGTTCAAAAATAGTTCGATGTTGAGCAATCCAAATCTCCCAGCGAATGATAGATGGTACAAGTGTCCTGAGAAAATGTATCTGAAAGGAGGCCCCTGTGTGGCCCCACCAAAGAAAGAGCATGCCATGAAGGTACATGGGAAAAGTGTCAGAGAATAAACCTTGAAAAAAAATCCAGACCCCCTCGCACACTCTCCTGAAACAAATAAATTATTTTAGACTCGATTGTGGGAGAGGTGCATCATGAACATCTCGAGACAGTAGGAATCCCTAGTGAAGTGATTTGATCATTAGTCGAATCAGCCCAACGAACCAATTTATACATGAAAACACAAATTTTTGTGGGCAGTTGAGGTATCCAAATTTGAGTGTGCCAAGGGAAACGAAGCAGGAGCACGGGCGAGTGAAAGACAAGAGTGCACGAAGAATGTACCTGAAGATTCAGAGTCCATATCAGACGGGTGGACCCCATAACATGTTTCTCCTGAGAATTCTCTTTAATCATAGGGAAAAGGTGGGAGATCATCTGCCATATGAAACTTCCACGATGGGTAGGAAGATGACTATTTGGGGAACTATATTGGCAACGCATAAACTGATCAAAGAGAGACCGCCCCTGAAAATAAGACCATGCAAGTTTCATCCGCAAGGCAGTACTGATATGAAGCAAAGACGAAAGGCAGGGACCGCCCTCCTTTAAAGGGAAAGATAGTCTATCCCAACCAATCCAATGTCGACGAGAAATTTCTCCTGAAGACAAAAAAGGCAAAAATAGATTGTAGCCTCTGTAAAACGGCCTTGCGAACCGGTACCACTGACATTAATGGATTAGAATAGACATCAAGACGCTTCAAATAAAAGTAAGCTTGCCCCCTGGTGAAAGGAGTTTGGCCTTCCGTCTAGCAATGTGAGCTTGTATATTACCCACTTGACCTTGAAAATTTTCAATCCTCGGTTATTTCCAAGAGATTGGAGCTCCCAAATACTTGATTGGAAAGTTCTTTTATGTAAAACCTAACCAATTAGAAAGTAAGATTCTCCTAGTCAAGGAACCACATCCGTCACAGGGAAACTACTCTTCCGCAGATCAACTTTTTGCCTCGAGACCGCCATGTACTCTTCTAGAACCTTTTTCGCTCCCTCACTTGACCTCTTCGAACCGTTAAGGAATAGCAGGCAGTCGTCCGCATACAATAAATGGGAAATCGCCGTGGTGGATCGAGAACATAAGTACGACATGATATGTCAAAAACTCTCCATAACTAATACAACCTTTCATGAAACGTGCTAGAGAGTTCAGAAAAGATACAAAGTAAGATTAATCAAACAATCCCTTATGAAACAAAACTTCAAAAATATTTTTTTCAATGAAAACTTCTTTCTTGACCTTGACGTATTCGAATAAATAAATATAAAATATCAATAGACTTTTTATTGACACAATCTCTTGTGAACATAATGAAACATTTATAAGAATACTCAAACCTTAAGAGAGTATGAGAAAAAACATTACTCATAATAATGTGCATGCAAAATATACAAAAATATGAAATGTGTGGTTGGTAGAAGTTGATCATGTGCCAATACATAATAATATTTCCATACTCAGAACAACTTATCATTCAAAGAAATGAAAACAAATGAATGACCGTATGTAGGATAGTAATACAAGATTAATACTCTATAAGTGTGTGTGTGTGGGGGGGGGGGTTGAATAGAGTATGACAACTTTTGCCAAAGATGAATTTTTTAAACAAAGAGTGAAGAGCTAAGTGTATTTCAAGTCCTTGAACTCAGATTCAAGCCCTTGAAATCAACACAGATAGTGGAAAGATTATCTGATAGTTTTCAACGCCTTGAAATGTCTTTCAAGGCTTTGAACAAAAACCTATTTTGAAGCAGTTTAAAGAACAAGTAAATAACTAAAAAGTAAATGGCTAGAGACACAGAGATTTTACAGAGTTCAGTCCTTAATGACCTACGTCTCCACCTGAGGGATCTAATCCCGACATGATTTTCAATAGACTTCTTATTAATCAAAAGCTAAACCATAGATCTCAAGCATAGATACTTCCCTTTCTCAGTTACAGCTTGTGGTTCTCTCTAACATATCTAGTACCTTCTCTAGCTAACCGATTCTATAATAATCTCTTGTCGTTTCTCTTGAACAACACCACGAGATTAAGATAAGGGAAGTATTAACAGAATTATATACAAATGAAGTACATAATGAAGAACATTGTAACACAGTGAAGCAGTTAAGTCTGCAGTGCTCATCTGGAACTTGGATAGAATGAAATTAATCTGCCTCTTTGTTGTTTGTCAATCCCTGATAGCTGTTTGAATCCATGTAAAGTTCGATACTTCGAATTTTCTCTCAACAACCCCCTTATTATTGCTTGTTTGAAATGAAGAATATATAGGATCTTCTTCAACAGATTTTTCTAAAATAAGCAACAAATCTTTGACTCTTTAACGGTTCAATTCCAACGTCTAGTTGCTTGATATCTTCCAAGATATTGATTAGATCTTCCTTCTTTAGGTCTTAAGAAAGTTCAGACATAATTTCATAAATGTAGGATCAATCTGCAAGCTGGATTTCCTTCTCTGCATATCAGAAATAAGGAAACTTTCCCTATAAAATAGAGAGCTAATAATCCATGCAAATACTCAGACAAAATAGTGAGATGAACATATAATAAAACACCAGATTAGTTTGTGTTTCATCATCTAAATTAGTATAATCAAGTACAAGAGTTTGAAGATTGAATTGAGGGATGAACTCCCCCTGAGTTACTTCTTATGAACTGATGTTCAGTTTCAAGGCCTTGAAATAAGTTTCAAAGCTTTGAAACCAAAACTCAGTTTCAAGGCTTTGAATTCAGTTTCAAGTCCTTGAAACAGGTTGTGAACTTACAAAAAATATTTTCATCGTAAGGCTCCTAAGGGTATGTTTTACGATTCGATGTGTCAAACTGGAAGCTATGAGACACTTACATCAAGTTCTTTAACTTTTAAGTTTCATATCTTTATGGAACATTTGAGATTCCATCTAATGCAGAGCACTTCAAACTCTGATTTTACGCATGGCAATTGAGACCCTACTCACATGTAGAGAAATTGAGGCTCGATTTCCATAAGTTTTCCACTTAGCTTTGATTGTATTAAGACAAATTCTCCTTAACGGGAGGTACATTGTGGTCACTTAATCGTGAAGCAGAGTTAAGAAGTACGGGGTTTTAGGTTTTTTCCTCAATACAAGCACATAACTTATTAGAGGACAATGTGGCAACGCCCCATAACTTCATTTATCACTGAAACCATGCCAACATTAAGTAATCTTAACATGGAATCCTACCCTCAATCTCAATAGTTCACAAGTTCCAACAATCATAAATGTATTGGTAACAGTTGAACTCCTTCTAGTCAGCACAATAAAGAAAGTGCTAATATACCCTTATAAGACACGTAGCACCCCCCATCCTAGAGTAATATAGAATTACACTTGGATTCCCCAGAATCTCCAGGGATGCCCTCCGCCAAGCACGAAAGTTCTCATCAAGGAGACTAACCCTAACGGACCTGTTACAAGACGGAATTACAGAAACTGAAATTGAAAAGAAACTTAAATACTATTATAGTTGGTAAATATTGGTGTGACAATCTTCTAAGTGTTGATATATTTTACGGGCTCCCGCGTACTCACCTACAAATAAAATGCGTTGACGTTATAATGTCAGGTTACCATGTTTAGAATAGGTATCTAAAACAATGTAGATAACAACAACTTGAAAACAATTAACCAACTTGAAATACGAATGCCATATGACATGACTCACATCCAAGATTAATAGACTATTAAGCCAACAAGTTAGATACCAAATAAATACATAGTTATGAAGTTTCCAAGCACAGTTACTTATTACAATATCCAGTTATTCACGAAGACAAACTAGACCTCAAGTGTGCACGCACATTGATCACCATTCCAGAGAGTAACACTAGTTGCCCACAGTCGGGAGCTAGCAATGTACCGACTAAAAGAAAATTGTGGACCGAGTGATGTCTGTGACCGCAGCTGGACGACCAAATCCGAAAATTACCATAAAAGGGTCGAAAGTACTCATGTTTCATATATCAATCGAACAATTTAAGGAAAAGCATGTATCATGTCCACCAACATAATTATACATGTATATATATGCATGATCCAATGTTGACTACCCCAAGATCTATGTATTAAGTATTCATAGATGCATACATATAGCGAGTCATATTATGACATTTCCCTTGTAAAATGTTACTCCCTCTATCTCTAACAGTTTCACCCTGGATAATTTTACACGTTTCAAATGGCTTCAGTTTCACTGGTAACAGTGCCACAAATGTGTCTTATAATATTCAGAATAGCGAAGTGTTGATTACCCACATCATTATTATGAATAAACTAACAACAATATGTTCCATTTTTGAAGTCAAATCGTAGAAATTAGCTTCTTAAAAAATGAAATACGAATTCCTGGTGACCTCCTTAAGCTAAACTCAAGATAATTTGATATACGCAGGGAATCTGAGTATTAGGCTATTTATTTGTAAGCTTCGGTGGCATGTTTTTCTCTCAAGTGAAACTTATTTCTTAGTGATATCTCATGTATACCATGTGATTGATGGGTTGTATATGCTTGATATTTACTTGAGTTTTACATTTTATATATAACAGTTCACTAATGTGCATCTCTAAAGTGATATTCCCATCAATTAGTATATGTAATAAGACTGATCTGTTTGAATTTGGGTGTGGGGGAATCTGCAACAGGTGGAGGCAGAGGCATTGGTAATACAAAGGTCAAGAGCTTGATACAGTAATGAGCCAAGTGAAGAAGCTTGAGGTGTCTATGCTTGTCTTGGGATAGAGGAAGCCTTCTTCCCTCCTCAGTTAGTAAGTCCTCTTTTTCCTTTGTCCTGGAAAAAGGCTCGAGTGCTATGCGGGTCTGAAGTGTAAGAGTTTGAATCCTATCATGTTCTAATTGAGAATTTGGACACGAGTTCCTTCCAGTCTGGTCAGTTGGCCGCTCAGGCTCGAGTGTGATTTAATGTGATATCAAATGTTTTGATATGGTATACCACATGAACTAGTACTAACTCATAACGTATGCACAATGTCTTTGTGGGTGTAGTTTGTGTGGGATGAGCAAGTTAGAGGAGTTTGTGGAGAATTTCATCAACTTAGTGGAGTGCTTGACCATTGGAGCGAGGAAGCAAAACAAAGGGATGGGTGGTTATCTAATCAGCACCAGATGGCAAAAGAACTTCTGGCTCTTGGCTTAGCGTACTTTGCTCTCTCAGGATGTAATAAATGGTGCTATTGTTTTTCAGTGAGTACCAACTTGTACACTAGAGTACTTCTACTTGTTAAGTGTCAGCTTTGTTATAGAATATTAGTAGGAAGGATTCTAGTTGTGTATAAAATATGAAAATTATTCTTGTTTCTGTGTTTCAGTACAGGAAAATGGAAGAATGTACAACAACGTCTGAACAGTATAAACCATAACCGATTAATGAATCTACATCTTCGCCGCTTCAGTTTCGTGAATTCTTAGAAAGGATGTAGTTCTCTTCTACATAGATTACCTACTATAACTAATGTTTTCGTTTGTAACTTTTGGGATATCAGATGATTTATGAACTTCTTTTATCTGCACCAAACATGATGCCATACAGCACTTCAATGTGTTTTTTTCTTTGTTTTCATCAAATTGTACTTGATGAGAACTACAACATCATATACTCTGCTCAAATCAAGCATATATCTGCTTAGATAACAAAGTTTTCGTGCATGAGATATGGATACAAATGAAACTGGCACCATTCCTTCCTTTTCTTTAGTGACATTGTTTCCTGATCTGGTCAATCACAAAAAATGCCAGAACTCCACGTAAACCTCATGAATCCTTCCACTCCGGCTTCCTCTCCACAAACGCCGCAAACAACATAGCAAAATCTCCAGCAGCATACATTTCTGTAAAAATAATATTACTAAAATATTAATATTTGTAATTCCATAACTGTATTCCTGTGAAACCTATACTGCTCTCATTGAAGACGACATCGCACTTTCATCTAACCCCCGGCATCGCCACCATTATCACGCTTCTTCAGTCAAAGCAACCTCGTGTGCAGCGCGGGGTAAAACTAGTTACTTATAAAACAAACATATGCATTAGAGTTGATACATCTTATCAATATAGTCAAATTCTAGTTTTGATACATTATCATTTTCCTAAATATTGTAAATACTTTATTATGTCAATATCTTACAAGATAATATAGCATATTAACCCCAACGCGCAATGCCAGACACCCACGACAGCCGCAATTAACCGTTCAAGTTGGTGCATTCAGGAAGCATTTGGGTATAGTTGACACATCAGTTTGGACAACATCATCCACACCCCAAACAGCATTTTCCCGAAATTTAAGGCCAAAATTGCTCTGCAAGGTGAAGCTGGCGAGTCAAAGAAGGGGTACACGACACTTTCACTTCCACTTGCTTTCAGTGAAGGACAATTTCACCCCCTGCTAGTTTAGAAAAGAAACCTTCCCCCCTTTAGCGTACCAAATTTGGAGTAACTTACATCTCCTTATTGTGGCGCTTAGTCTCAGGGCGTGACCCATAAATGAAAGTAGTTTTGGAGACGCATTAGTCCTTCACATCATACAAAATGTAAATTATGCCATTGGGTAAATCTAATATATTTTATATTAGGGAAACGACAATTTTCACCCCTTGAGTTTGAATTCAATACCGATCCCTCCCTGTTGTTTAGGTAAATATTTTTTTTTGGTCCCCTTCTAACTGACGAACCTAACAGATGTGGTGAAAATAGAAAATTACACCTAATGTTGATGTAAAATTACACCATATGTGAGACCCCGAATATACTAAAGCAGTTAAGAACTTAATTTTCCGTAAACACGTTTTTTTTTGATTTATTACGCGACTCATCGTCATTTGAGTTGATACAAAATCAGTGAAATATATAAGTATTTTGTTTGGGAGCTACCAAATATATTGGTAGCTTGTTGTGTGAAAAATGCAAAAACTCAAGGAGGTCATTGTGAAATTAAGAAGTAAATGGAGGGCTTTCTAGCAAAGAGCTAAAATATTAATGCTTATCAATCTAATTTTCCACCTCCAGTATGTATATTTATGTTGGTGACTATTGCTTCACCTATCTTAGATGTAGACCACTTGTCCAATTAATTTCTTATTGGTTTTATGAGTTTTTCTCATTCAAATTGCCATATTTGTTAAGGAGCATGAAAAGAAAAGAAGGGGGAGGCAGAGAGTTTGTGTGCTCTCTAGGTACCCACGGAGTGACAGAGGGAAGAAGGAATTGGGTTTCAGGTTTTCTTGTATGGATTAGTTAAGGTTAGTGGATACAAAGTAAAAGGTTCTTTGAATCTTGTTGGTTTTGCCCTCTGGACTTACTTTAACAGTGAGTCTTGGCAATTTTTTTTCACTCTTAACATTTTTGGGTCAAAATATGGTGTCGTGTAACTTTTTTGGGGAAATTAACCTTTGCACTGCCTTGTTTAGCTGGAGTAAACCGTTTGTTTCTTAATATTCAGGTAAGGGAACTCCAATTTTTAAATTTCCTGCAGTTAAATTGTATTTCCGCGTGTATTGCTGATGTGCTTTTTGGATGTCTGAGAGTGTCAGGCTGGGTTGACAGTAAACGGTGATTTTTCATGTTAATCGAATTTTTATTATTAAATGTGTAACTGGGTCGTCACAAGTGTTGTCAGACGGGTTGACTGTAAACAGTGATTTTATCGTAAATCTATACTTTTTATATTAGAAGTGTGACCGAGTTGTCACACCATATATGTACAATTTATTATCCATCATCCTCATTTGTTCTAACCCTGGCCACCACCCACCTGGTCTCTCTATATCTCCTCATCCTCCTCTCCCACTCGTTTGAACACCATCCACCATCACTCCAACCTGACACCACCATTAAAATCCTCCTCACCTCGTCTCTCTCTCGTCTCTCTATCTCTATCTCTTTCCTCCTCCTCCTTCTCACAGATCTTCCTCCACAACCAAACCCTCCACTCACCCATACACTTCCAGATCCACGACCACCCACAGACAAAAAAAGAGCACCGAGGTTCTGGTCTCCTCTTCTTAGATCTAGGTGGTTGGGCTTGGTCACTTCGAAGAGACATAGGGAGGTACCGCAACAACCACCGTCTTTGGGGCTACTCTTGTCTGGGTTGCGGCTTCGTCCTCCGACCCACCACTGCTATCTCCTCCTTTCCTTCTAAAATTTTCACATCCTCCTCCCGTCGACCACGATTAGCGATTAATAAAACTTGCGTTAACGGGAAGAGGGCGCGACATGCCGGTGCGGCCTTGACTCGCCGAGAGGCTAAAAAAGTAATATATTAAAGTCGTGGTTGAAATTTTATTTTGAAACTTTGCGGAAGTGTAAATAGCAATTAGTTGGGGTCGTCATGAAAAATAATTTGACTTGTAAAGAAAAGAAAGTTGGAACTTAAAAATCAATATTATTTAGCCATCTCGACTCATGACGTGAGCAGAGCATAACTTGGAAATGTTTCTAGGTAACATACAATGGCTCATATAAAGTCTTACATACACAATTACACAACAATTACATTCTTAAGTAATTTACGAACATGAGTTACACAAAAGCTCCAAGCCATCTAGAAATTGATCAACATTTAAGCAAATAAGCATCATCAAGCATGTCATGACATATCAACCTAACGCTTTGCTATATATTTCTTCTTATGTGTCCTTAAAACCTGGAAAAAAAGGTTATGTGAAAGGGTGAGCTCAACTAGCTCAGTGAGTTACATCTACGCCCCTCCATAAGTTTGGAAAACCAAAAAGAGCTACTTTTCCCCTAGAGCATCATGAACATAATCCATAGTCACACATTAACATGCTTGTGAAACTTGTTTTTTGATGACATGCATGTATGTACTAATGTGGGTTTAATGAAATATGCAACATCAAAGTATCAATCGATATAATTTATCCATGGAAACGAAGAATCATGCTTGGAGATGAAGGATACCATGTTTAAAAGTCACAAATCAAAGATCAAACAACACATGCAACTCAAGATCAAGCAATTTCATGCCAAGAACATGAATTATCTACAAATTGAACACACAAAGAAGAGAAGAGTGCTTACATATAAGCTTGAGAGGAACTACAGATTTATCTTGAGCTCTTGGAGGTTGAAGAAGCTTGGATTCTTGAACAAGATGAAGGAAAAGACTTCCCCAATGCATAGTATAACATTGAACTCGAGTTTTTTATGAATTGAGAGGTAGAAAATGGAGTTTTAGGAGTTTTTGTGAGGGTCAACACTAAAAACCGGGATTTATATTTGAAGAGAGAGAAGAGAGCATTCTTGAATGTTCTTGATGAGGAAGTTGCATAGGAAAAGAGAATGAGAGACATGTGCATGATGGTGGGGGTATACATAGCCATACATGTAATGAGATACAAAATATCATATTATAGTTGCTAGTTGAGTGGAGGGAGGATTGAGATGTAGATATTAATTGGAATCCATGCTGGTTGGGATAAAATATGAAATATTTAATAGTAAAGAGGCTGATACATAAAAACTTAAATTTGGAAACAATTACATATTTACATAGAGTCTTGGAGTAAACTATGAATTTAATACTAACTAGCAAGTTGGCACAAATAACATTCTTACAATATTTTCTTTAAAGTCTAGCATACTTAATAAATATTAACATTAACACAAATATTTAGAAAATAATAATATCGCTTAAACTTAAACGTGCAACATAAATATGCAGGTTACTACAACAATACCCAGCCTTTAGACACCTTCGCCACTCGTGGTTGTAGCTGTAGCCGTATGCTTCTTCTCCCTCCCCCTTCTTCCACGTTTCCCTCCTCATTTTTTTTCTCCGTCCTCAGATCCGGAAGGTGATTCGTAGGTATGGTTTTGGTTGGTTTGGTCTCTGTTTATGGTATTTTATTTAGGTGTTACTTTTGGTCTCTGTTTATGAATTTGTGGGTTTTGTACAATCTACAATTGAAAGTGTTTGTGGTGAAGTGTTTCAACATCAAGAACATGAACACCATCCATTTTTTAATTTCTGTAATATTGATGGTATATAAGCTTCAAAGTTGTAGTCTTTAGCTGGGTTTGAGGTTTTTCCCGGTAAATATTCAAACCCTGTCAGGTTGCTAGCAGAAGGACTAAAGTGAAAGGAGTACTAAAGTGATGACCTGTAATTGGGACCAAAGTGAAAACGGGTCTAAACTGTTCACTCAAACTGAAGTGAAGCAGAATACGTCCGGTCATGAATGGGAAGCTAATCAGGGTCGTTGATCTTTTATAGCCGTTTCGTTCAAATAACTAAGTGGTACGGTGCCGTTCCACTCTAGTTAGCTGCATGGAATCCAGCGCGGCATAGGGGAAGGTTCTGATTGGCTGAAGTGGTGTCACAGTTGGCCAACATGGCACTGGTCGTTACAATCTTTCTTTATTCCATCTTTTCCCTTGTTTCTGAGTAATTCCATTTTAGACCCCTCTATATATAAGGAAGCTTTCTTCTTCCTTTGAAGTTTATGAAATATATTATTCTGCAGTTCATCTCTCTCAGTATATTCCTCTCTTCTCTCTGAAATTCTAGGTCAGAAGTACTCATATCCTGACATATTGGTATCAGAGCTTCCTTCCCTTTGTGCACTCTGAGTGATGAAGCAAAGGAAGAATTCTTTTGTTGTGGAAATGGAAGCCATGGATGGAGTCATAGGTCACTTCCACGCGGTCGATGAGACGATACTGGAGTTGCGCCAAGGTTATGACGAGCTTTGGAAAGTTTAGGAAGAGCTTAGACATGGACAAGATCTGATCCATGGTCACCTGATACAACTAAATCAGATCGGAGATCTGAGGCAAAGTCAAGAGGAGCTCAAGGAAGAGCTGAAGAAATTGACTAATTGTATGAACTTGATGGCCAACAACAAGGAGAAGGAGCGAATTGAGGCATAGAGTTCAGCTACTAGATCACCAGCAAGATTGCTAAGAAAAGGCAAGGCTCCAATGCAGTCTACATGTACTCATTTCAGCTCTAAGAGATTTGATAGAGCTGAAAAACATCACGCTGAAGTGCCTAAGGGTTATAATTTGTATACATTTCCAATTCCTAAGATTGAGTTTACTAAATTCAATGGAATAGATCCACTTTGTTGGATGTTGAAGGCTAATAGGTATTTTCAGCTTCACAACTTGAGTGATTTGCAAAAACTCATACTAGTGTCACTTAATCTGAGTGGAGAAGCTGAAAGTTGGTTCAGTGCTAAGTTTGAGACACTCGAAGAAATCACTTGGAAAGAGTATTGTGAACTGGTGTGTGAGGAAGTCTTAGAACCAAGTCAAGAAAATGTGCTAGCTGAATTGCAAAAGCTGGAACAAAAAGGTAGTGTGTCTAAGTTCCAGGTTAAGTTTGATACACTTAGACCTAGAGTGAAGGCTCTATTCCCTTGGGCTGATGATAAGTACTTTATGAATACATTTATGGGAGGTTTTTGAAGTTGGAAATCAGGAGTCAAGTGCAGCAATTAGCACCTAGCAGTTTGGCTCAAGCCAAAGCCATGGCGAATTGCGGGAAGTGTACTGTAACCACAATCGTCAAAATGTGGTACAAACTGTGAGTAGTATAATGAAGAGTAACCATAACAGCGTGCCACTGAAACCCTACACTCCCTATATGGATGAAATGAAGAGTGTGGCATCACCAACAGTACCTTTCAATAAACTCACTCAAGAGGAAATGAGAGCTAGCATAGCTAAGAATCTATGCTATTTTTGTGAAGAAACCTATGTACCAGGACATAAGTGCAAGAAACCATAATTATTCTTTATTTATGGAGAGGATGAAACAGAAATTGAAGTGGACCATGACAATGCAGAGTTTGAAAGTGTTGAAAAGCTAAATGATCTCTCAGAGACACCTGAAATGGAGATTTCAATTCAAGCTATTACATGTAATATTGGTGCTCAAATTATCAGACTACAAGGATTTGTGGGGAAACAGAGGTTTCACATACTCATTGACTCAGGAAGAACACATAACTTCATAAATAAGGACACTGCTAAGAGAATTTAATGTGTATCCATTCCTAGTCACTCCATGAAGGTCACTGTGGCAAATGGCAGCCAAATAGAGAGCTCAGGGATGTGTCCTAAAGTGAAATTGAAGTTCCAGGGTTTGATTGAAGCTGATATGAGGGTTATACCTCTTGGGGGTTGTGACATGGTTTTGGGGGTGAAATGGTTACAAGAAGTAAGTCTTGTAAAATTGGACTTTAAAGAAATGACTCTAACAGTTAATTTGCTTGGCACACCTGTGCAGTTTAAGGCTTATAAGGACGAGTGTCAGTTCAAAGCTGCGAATTACAATGCCGTACAAGCGTACTGTGCCAAGAATGAAGGAGTCACTGTTGGACACCTCTAAAGCATTACTCAAATTGAACCAAAAGAAATTGCTAACTTGCCCCTGAAGTTTAGACACACTTTGGATCAGTACCAACCAGTATTTGAAGAACCTAAAACCTTACCACCACAGAGGAGTCATGACCACCACATTCCTCTCAAACCAGGTGCACAACCAGTCTGTTTGAGGCCTTACAGATACCCTCATGTGCAGAAAACATAAATCGAAAAGTTGGTATAAGAAATGTTAGAAAATGGAGTCATACAACATAGCTCCAACTCTTTTGCCTCCCATGTGCTATTGGTTAAGAAAAAAGATGGATCATAAAGATTTTGTGTGGATTATAGGGGCTTGAATGAAATAAATGTAAAGGACAAGTTTCCAATCCCTATAATTGATGAGCTGTTAGATGAGCTGCATGGTGCTCATTGCTTCTCTAAATTGGATTTGAGGTCTGGTTATCATCAAGTAAGGATGGATGAAGAAGATACACACAAGAATGCATTTAGGACTCGTGAGGGATTGTATGAGTTCAAAGTAATGTCATATGGTTTAACTAATGCACCAACTACATTTCAAAGTATGATGAACAAGGTATTTAAACCTTACTTGAGAAAGTTCCTGTTGGTGTTTTTTGATGACATTTTGGTGTATAGTATGACAGAGGAGGAGCACTTGCAGCACCTCAAGTCTACTCTAGATCTCATGTTAGAGAATGAGTTATATGCAAAAATGTCAAAATGTTCATTTTTGCAGTCTACTATTGAATATCTAAGACACTTGATCAGCTGTGAAGGAGTACAGGCTGATCCCAACAAGATTTCAGCTATGTTGTCCTGGCCTACCACTACTACCTTTAAAGGGTCGAGAGGCTTTCTAGGTCTCACTGGGTATTATAGGAGGTTTGTGAAAGACTATGGTATTATAGCTAGACCTCTGACTGCTTTACTTAAGAAAGGGGCATTTGGATGGAATGAAGAAGCTCAAACAGCTTTTGCGACACTAAGAGGAGCTATGAGTTCTACCCCTGTACTTGCACTGCCTGACTTCACAAAGATGTTTATATTGGAGACAAATGCTAGCCATTCAGGAATTGGTTTTGTATTAATGCAGGAGGGGAGACCTCTGGCCTATTTCAGTAAGTCACTGGCAGATAAACACCTGGGTTACTCCACTTATGAGAATGAATTGCTGGCTGTGGTTCAATCAGTCACAAAGTGGAGGTCATATTCAGAAATTGGCAAGTTTCAAATAAGAACTAATCATTATGGTTTAAAGTTCTTTTTGGATCAGAAGCTCAGCACTTTACTTCAGGACAAATGGGTTAGCAAATTGATGGGGCTGGACTATGAGATAGTGTTCAAAAAGGGCAAAGAGAATGTAGTTGCAGCTGTTATATCCAGAGTTATGACTGAAGGGCAATGTAGTGTTGTGTCTATAGAAGTGCCTAAATGGGTGAAGGAAGTTTGCAAGTCCAAGGAGGGTGATGCCTGGGCTACCCAGCAATTAGCTCAACTCACTGTTACTCTTGGTGAGTCTACTAACTTGGTTCTTCAAGATGGTTTGATTAATAAAGGCCAACTCATCTATTTGGGGTCAGCTTCTTCATTAAGAACTGTCTTGATTTCTGAAATTCATAATAGTTGTGTGGGTGGCCATTCAGGCATTAGGGGTACATATAAGTGACTATATGTTGTGTTTTTTGTCCTTACATGAGTAAAAGTGTCAAGACTTGGGTCAAGGAGTGTGACATTTTCTGGAGAATGAAGGGTGAAAATGTACCCTACCCTGGGTTATTGCAGCCTCTTCCTGTTCCAAACAAACCTTGAATTCATATTAGTATGGACTTTGTGGAGGGTTTGCCTAAATCTGCTGGCAAAAATGCAATTTTGGTGTTAATTGACAGGTATTCTAAGTATGGCCACTTTATTGCTCTCACCCATCCTTACAATGCAGCTGATATTGCTCAAGTTTTCTTGGATAACATCCATAAGCTTCAGGGGTTGCCAGAGACAATTTTCAGTAATAGAGACATCATTTTCCTCAGCCAGTTCTGGAGTTTGTTGTTAAAGGAGTAGGAACTAAATTGCATTACTCCACTGCCTATCACCATCAGACAGATGGCCAGACTGAGAGGTTGAACCAATGCCTTGAGAACTACCTCGGGTGTGTCACTGCAGATATGCCACACCATTGGTCTAAGTGGTTATCTTTAGCTGAATTTTGGTATAATACTTCTTTCCACAATAACCTTCAAGTTACTCCTTTTGAAGCTATGTATGGTTATCCCCCTACCGTTCTTATTTAGACTAGCTCAACAAAAGTGGGATGCCAGAGTTGGATCAGTTTATGGAAGAAAGGAAGAAATGGTGTTGCTGTTAAAAGCTAATCTGCTCAAAGATCAAGAAAGAATGTGCCATTATACTAATCAGCACAGGAAGGAAAGGGAATTCAATGTGGGAGATCAGGTTTTCCTCAAGCTACAACCTTATAGGCAGGGTACTGTGTTTCACAGGAGCAATCAGAAGTTGGCTGCAAAGTGTTATGGTCCTTTCTCTGTGCTGAAAAGAATTGGTAAGGTGGCTTATCAGCTAGAGTTACCTCCTCAAGCTCAGGTACACTCTCAGTTTCATGTGTCTAAGCTCAAACTAGCCTAGGCTTCTGCTGCTTCTGTCAATTCTCGTTTGCCAAAGGTGGGACCTAAAGGTCAATCGTTGTGTGAGCCACTACTATTCTTGATAAGAAGCTTGTCAAGAACAATGCTCATGTGGTGACACCAATTTCTTGCATTGGATTGATTCATGTGGGCATGAATCTTAAAGGAGGGTGCTTTGTCACGTTACTAGCAGAAGGACTATATCGAAAGGAATACTAAAGTGAAATTGGGACCAAAGTGAAAACATGTCTAAACTGATGACACGAACCGAAGTAAAGCAGAATCCGTCCGATCATGAATGGGAAGCTAATGAGGGTCGTTGATCTTTTCTAGCCATTTCGTTCAAATAACTAAGTGGAGCAGTGTCGTTCCACTCTGGTTAGCTGTGTGGAATCCAGTGTGGCATGGGGGAAGCTTCTGATCGGCTAAAGTGGTGTCACAGTTGGCCAACATGGCACTGGACGTTACAATCTTTCTTTATTTCGTCTTTTCCCTTGTTTCTGAGTAATTCCGTTTTAGACCCCTCTGTATATAAGGAAGCTTTCTTCTTCCTTTGAAGTTTATGAAAGATATTATTCTGCAGCTCCTTCGTCTCTCTCAGTATATTCCTCTCTTCTCTCTGAAATTCTAGGTCAGAACTACTCAGTTCCTTACAAACCCATGTTGTGAATAATTAGTTGAATGAATGCTTTAAATATACAATCAGGTGAATGGACTGGAAGGTTTACGGGTTGAAAAATCTGATAAATTATGGCTTATTTTGGATGATTTAAGGATGTGGAAATTGTGTTGAATTCTTGGTTTTGTGGAACTTGTGTTGAATTCTAGATTTTTTCGAAATTGTGTTCAATTCTTGGTTAGGTTTGATGGTGGATGGAGGGTGTTGAATCGTGTTCGATTGGTGTTGGTGGTGGTGGTGAAGAAGAACACCAAGAACAAGGGGTATATTTGTGGGGGTCGTTATGGTGGTGTTGTAGGTGGGGATTTGGTGTTGGTAGTGGTGGTGAAGAAGAAGAACACTAAGAACATTGGGCAAATCACTGGTATTTGTCCAACCTCCATCCATTGACAGGGAGGTAATGATATTTACCCAAATAACATAGGGGTCGGTATTTAACCCAAACTCAAGGGGTTAATTTTGTCGTTTACCCTTTATATTATAAGGGCAAAATTCGGACCAAAAACTATTTTTAGAGGCAGATCAAACTCCCTACTAATACTGTCACAATATGGATTGTGAGCGCGTCCTGAAGTTTGGTACATTAAAGGGGTGAAAGTGTTATTTCCCAAATTAGAAGGGATAAAAGTGTTCTCAAATCAAATTAGAGGGGGAGATAGTGTCTTTTACCCGTGAAAGAAGCTCGATACTGACTTCTCTCAAATGGGTACCATAATTTGAACCAAAAAAATAAAACATTGGCTTACCAGAGTGTCTCCATTCAGACTGTCAACAAGGCCGACCCAAGACATTTGGGGCCTAAAGCGAAGAATAAAATTGAGGTTTTCAATTATAGAAGAAAAATTGTCAATAAGAGGTTTTATTTGGAGCAATTTTTCTTTTAACCTTTTAATACGTGTGTGTATTATATTAGATTGATTTTTACTGAATATATTATGTTAGTTCTATTTATTTTCCTTTAAGTTGATACTTTTTAACAAGTAAAAATTAAAATGTTGTGTACGCATTAATAGGTGAGTAGGCATTAGTTATTCGAACTTAGGTCAAACTAATGTCAAAAATCTTACTCACTACCAAACTATCACACATATAACTAAAATATTAAAATTAATGTATTTAATGAACTTAACTGCTAGTATCTTAAAACTACACTTACAAACCTATAGGGCAGGAGCAATTATAGGTGCATATAGAGTAAATCACATGTGGTTCTCTATTTCACTTATATTTTGGCATTTAACAAGAAAGTTGTGTGAGTGGGAGAGAGAAAATAGTCAAATAGGATTCTAAATTTTTTACTATAATATATAGGGGAAGTGGTTAACCCTTATGAGCATAGTGTCAGTTGTTGAATGGTGTAGAGCACCGCATGTCATGCTGACGTGGTGCTCCTGGAACAAATAAAAATTTCTCATAGGACAGGCCCTGTCTGTCCAGATTGTCGCCAAACAATATGTATGTATGCATATATAAACATACACACAAAAGGAAACAAATTGAAAGACAAGTTCACACCAATGACCAAACTTCTTATATGTGCTAGATCTGAGAAATGTGTTTGCATCTTGTCATTGAGAATCGATGCGAAAGACACGGAATATGTGTACATTACATGAAAGTGGGGAGAAAACAGAGTATCCCCAAGTCTACTTTATCATCATCAGAGATCATAGTAGTCAAAAATTGCATCATATGTATGCTTCAGAGGCTGGGCTAAAAAGGCCAAAGTCAGCAACTCACATGACGCTTAAATTCAAATGAGTCTACCATGTGTGAGACCATCACGACATATGCTAGGGAACTATACAACATCAATAATGCAGCAAGATAGACATGACCAGACGAACTCTAATTACGATAGCAGGGCCGGGCCTGACCTAATCTTTTGCTGGCCCTTAAGCCAGATCTTTTAGGGGCCATATTGCTCATAAGCGGTAAATAGGAAAAGCATTGCAACAAAGCACACGGTGTATAACCCGTTGCAACAAAGCACCAACATAGGTAACTAACTCACTTATGGATGAAAGTACAGAAATACCCTTATGTGGCTACCCCTCTTTTAACTTGAAGTACCAAAATACCCTCGGTTAGTTACCCTTCCGGCTAGAATTGAAGAGCCCGAGAATCGACCTAGTGGAGTCGGCCGTCGACTTCTCTACATCGACAGCAGACCTGAACCAGTCGATAGTCGACATGCACGGTCGACATGCCGGAATTGCCTGTCGACCTAGTCACATCGACCATCGACTTAGGTAGATCGACGGTTGACTTCTCTTGGTCGATTGTCTACCTGTCTAGGTCAACCGTCGATATGGGTAGGTCGTCCGTCGACCTATATAGGTCGACACAATTGAATCATCCTTAAAATTGATTTTTTTGACCTAGGACCCTAACTATGTTTGATTTTCTCTAATTTCAGACTTGTCTATAATCATGCTATGGGGAATGGAGATGTATACGTACGTTGGACAAAACAAAACACTATGGTGCCAAAAGGGTTTTGCCATCGGTGTCGGTATAAGTTACGACAGGCTAATCCGGGAGATTATGGGGCGGTTTCATTCGATGCTGCAATGAAAAGAGCTCGGTACATATGGAATGGAGATGTGATGATGGCATGTATATACGTTGGACAAAACAAAAGACTATGGTGCCAAAAGGGTTTTTCCATCCGTGTCGGTATAAGTTACGTTGAGAGACTGTCGGAATCTCAAACCGTATTGAAGGTAATGGTTTGATTTGTTTGTAAGACTAATGGTGACGTTGTATGGATGTTTGATATGTTTGTAAGACTATGGATTGATGTTTTATTTGTTTGTTTCACGATTTCGTTACGTTTTGGTCATTCTTTCGACTTAGGGTTTAGGGTTTAGGGTTTAGGGTTTAGACGTCGACCATAGACGTGTAGACGTCGACCGTCGATATGTTGTAGTCGAAAAAAACTGTAAAATTATGCCCAACCGGGCCAACCGCCTCCAAAACCACGGTTTGGCCCATACATATATATACATATATTGTATATATAAACCTTACTGCATGCAAACCGTGGTCCTGTCCTCAGTCTCTTCTCCAACGGAAAGCACACAAACTCGTCTCTTCTCCAACGCAAGCACACAAACTCGTCTCTTCTCCAACGCAAGCACACAAACTCGATATGGTTAATCCCCAACGGCAGGTATGTAATATTACAATATGCATGCTTTGTGATCGATGAATGTTGATGTACGTTAGCCTCTGTTACTGCCTCACAACTCGCTGGAGTTCGAACCATATCTAGGGTTTCTTAGTGACTCAGTTTTAGGGTAGAAACAGTGAATATGCAAGCTCATGAATGAGGCGAAACAGTGAATATGCAAGCTCACGAATGAGGCTACACGGTAGAAACAGTGGCTGTGGTGCCGGTGCTTTCCGAATGTTTTTATTCAACAACCCTCCCTCACAACTCACTGTTCCTACCGTGATTTCTGAACTTTTTTGACCCAGTTAGTATATTTAGGGTTCGAACCATATCTAGGGTTTCTTAGTGACTCAGTTTTTGAGGGTTCAAACCAAATATAGGATTCAAATAATAATCTTTTGACCCAGTTAGTATATTGAGTGAGGGTTTGCATGTTGTTTTTGCATGTCGTTTTTCCTTCACACGTTCAGAACATTATATACCCTTCTCTATATTTTGTTCTTTGTAGGTGATGGCGGCAATAATGGAAACATATGCGGAAGAAAGTCGTAGAGTGGAATTCAACATAATGAAAGCCCGTCGCGAAAGAAAGAAGCGCCCTATCGTAACTTGGACGAACACGGACATGGTTGAAGTATGTAGCGTCATAGATGATAGAGATGATAAGAAGATAAACAAGAAGAAAAAGAAGAAGAAGGGAAAGAACAACACGGTTGCAGCCAAGCAGGAGACGGATGAAGTTCAATTGGTTGAAGCCAAGAAGCAGACCGATGAAGTTCAATTGGTTGAAGCCAAGCAGAACCAAGACAAGCAGGAGACGGATGAAGTTCAATTGGTTGAAGCCAAGCAGGAGACGGATGAAGTTCAATTGGTTGAAGCCAAGCTGCAGACCGATGAAGTTCAATTGGTTGACCGAGACAAGAAGCTATTTTCATGTAATCGGGGTTACGATTTTGATTTGTCTGAGTGGATAGCATATAAAATAGATCACAGTACTCGCACGTACAAAAACAAGCTGTCTGCACATACTAGAGGAATGATTAGAGCAATTCTCAGTGAATACGTACAATGCAGTGCAGACTGGGACGAACAACTGCAACGAGAACTAAAGAACTCTGAAAACTTCATCTTCAAGCGCCAAAAGGGCAGCTGGGACGTCCGTCATGATCCTCACGTAGAAAAAGAAATTGACTTTGCATGTACAATATTGGCAGTAAACCTGAAGACTGACGATGCTTCTTCCATGGAGGGTCCGAAGCCAACGATAGGGTTGATCCATACCATCTTCAAGCATATTCTGAAGGGTGAAACCTATCCGGCTGACGTACAAGATTTGCACGACACTCTGAGCCACAACGATTCTGACCGGGTTAGGAAATATCTGCCAATTTGCGTTGACCACTCGTCTATGTGGTCTGGGGAGGAGAGGATGGAAAAAGTGTTACGAGTGTGCAGAGAATACCAAGCACAAAAGTATAAGCCCCCTAGTAATGGACAGGCTAGCTGGGAAGATTTCATGAAGAAGACCAACCCCCTTGCAGGCACTACAGGTCATGCAACAACGGACTGGAGAGACCTAATCCCTCCTGGTAAGGCACCCCATGGCCACCCCCTCTATCGCGTACTGTGCCACAAGAGTTTACGGAAGAAACGGAAACCGATATTTTCGCAGTGGACCAAGGGCTATGATGACACCACCGTGTCCTTTTACTTGTTCGTTAGGAACGCGTATGAACATCTTCGGAAGCCCTGCGACAACTACCTTAATCTCCCGGATGAAAAGGACTGGCTCGACGGGGAGTACATTGAGAGTCAAATCATTGGTTTGTTCCCACGTTATATGGTGGATCTGATGGCCAATGCGTACGATATGAATTTACCGTTTTCTAAGGTATGTTTCCCTCACCTCACCGATACGTACATACGTGCTATATTTATAAATTCATTAAACTAATATATACATGTATCTATCTTGTTTTGTTGGTGCATGCAGTAACCGCCCGTGGAAGGAGTACGTGCAGCTAGCTAGCATATGATCGGCGAAGGATGAATTATAATAGTTTCTTTTTAGAGTTCATAGTTATTAATTAGTTGTTTTATTGCTGGATTCTTAAAGTTCATGAATTTGTTGGTTTTGGATTCTTTAATTTAATGAATTTATCGTTTTCTAAGGGATTGTCTGGGTGCTTTAATTTCAAAGATAGCAGGGACAGAAACCATCAATTCCTGGCTGTTTAGTCGACTTCCACAGGTCGATCGTCGACAGCCAAGATAGGGTTACACAGAGAACATGGACAGAGGGCATTATTTTTTGCCTTTTTTGTCGACATCCAGCTGTCGACAGTCGACAGTTCGTCGTCAAAAACCCAAAATTTTGTTCAATTTCATACCAATTTTGGTGTTTGTTCTTCGATTTCATACCAATTTTGGTGTTTGTTCTTCAATTTCATACCAATTTCATAGAAATAGTTTCAAAAAAAGTATCAATTTTAAACAAATTTCTGGGTTCTTCGCCGGAGACGAAGAAATCTGGGTTCTTCGCCGGAGACGAAGAAGACGGGCCTGTGAAGAAGAAGAGAACGATCTTGGCTATCTTGCCTGTGAAGAAGAAGAAGACACGACGAAGGTTGTCTGGGTTCGTCACTGTGTTTAACAGGAGGGGGAAGAGAGAGAGAAGTTTTTCTTTTTTTTTTTGGATTTTTGTTAAGTAAATCAAGATTTTCGGAGAATTAAGTAGTATAATTACACTTATTACCCTTAAACACCAACTCCTTAATTGTTGGTGCTTCTCGGCAGTGGAAAACATTTCCGCTGCCTTCTGGCCAATTCTTTCGGATCTTTTAGTAGGGGCCCTGTGTTACAATTTCTTTTAAACATCAATTTAAGCCTTAGCTGCAAAATCGATGCCAGCTTTTACTTTGAGAATTTTTATAGTGCTCTTAGAGACTAGAGGTTTCTAGTGGGACGGTCGGGGCCAAGTTCGATGCAGATACATAGTTTGATTGCGTGTAGGGCTTGCCATAGGTCGTGCTGGACCGGGCCAGTGTTTTGAACATGTGAACCCAGACCCAACCCAGTCCATCGTCTGGGCCAACACTCGAACCCAAGCCCAACCAACTACTCTAAACCCAAAACCAAACCCAACCCCTATGATTTTAGACAGTTCCCGATGTAATATTAAAACACACTACCATCTAATTAGTTGTGCCGAGTAATACCACTGAAAATCTCCAGACGTTTCATGTCGTTCTACCTATCCGTCGACTACGGATCCTATCGGTCCACCGACGTCTATAGATATGATTAATCCTACTCATCTCTCATTTCGTCTCAATGATTCAGGACTAATTTCTTGCTCTCATTCGTATCTGGGAAAAGTGTGTCGAGCACCCACTTAGAAAGCTAGCCTAACCGGTTAGCTACTCCGTTTACGATAAGAATTAAGTTCAGAACAATCAACCCAACTAATATGACGATAATCTTTAAACTCACGATTCAACTAATCTATTGATTCATCTTCCCAACGTTGTTCTTGTCACCTAAGACGTGTCAATAGTCCTACGTGATCGAGATATACAATAAACAAAGAAGAAGAAGAAGAAGAAGAAGAAGAAGAAGAAGAAGAAGAAGAAGAAGAAGAAGAAGAAGAAGAAGAAGAAGAAGAAGAAGAAGAAGAAGAAGAAGAAGAAGAAGAAGAAGAAGAAGAAGAAGAAGAAGAAGAAGAAGAAGAAGAAGAAGAAGAAGAAGAAGAAGAAGAAGAAGTAGAAGAAGAAGAAGAAGAAGAAGAAGAAGAAGAAGAAACGAAACGTGAATCAATAGCAGAACTCCGGAAATTTGTCTAGTTCATAAACCCTAGGTTCATCTCCATAGAACCTCGAAACAAATCTAGCTAATCATCTTACAAATAACAAAACAAAGTTTCTCCATAAAAGTAATGAATAGAGAAGAGAAAAAAATCAAACGGAATAACGGAACTCCGGCGCGATCCCGAACTTCGTCTTCGTCTCCTTCGTTGATGGTGTAGAATAATATAATTGATTTCCCTACATTCACAGTGTATTTCTCACACAATCTACCCGGAAATCACATAAAACGATATAGATGTGTAAGAAATATAACTCTAATACAAAATTATCGAGACCATCATTGATTTTTACTTTACTTCTGGGAATTGTTCGCTAGAGAAGATGAATTAGGTTTGGGTGAAAACTACAAAATTACACATTTGCAAAATAAAACTATTCAAAACTTGTATGCATTGCGTGTATTATTATTAAATGTTTAATTATTTATTACGTCACCAGGTCGCCCTGGGTTGGGCCCGGGCTGAGGAGGTCGAACCTAAGCCCAACCCATTCATGGTTCGGGCTCGTTTTTTTGGCCCAAGCCCGTATTGGTCTGAAATTTCCCGTATCCAAGCCCACCAATACTGGATTGGGTTGGGCGGGTTGGTCGGGCCACAGGGCCGATTCGAGGCCTAATTGCGTGTAGGCATGTCAATGAGCCGGGTTGGACCCAAACCCGACCCGGACCCGACCTTGAAAAACCCGACCCACCTCGACACAATCCTGTTTTGCGACCCACAAGACCCTGACCCTTGAGGCCCGCCAGTAAATGGGTCGGATCGGGTCTGACCTACCAGACCCTACAAAAAGACCCAGACCCGTCCATGGTAGGGGGAGATAGAGAGAGAGAGACATAATTAAAGGGTTGAGGAAGAGATGAAAATAAATCAAACAAATTAGAGGAATTAAGAAAGTTACGAGAGAGAGAAGATGTAATAACTCAAATAACTAAGTGAGATTCGAAAGATCTGACAGATTAATTTTTTTTAGAGAAAATTGCAATTTCATTAATCATAAATAATTAAATGCAGAGGGGTACATATCTTTTTCAATATACCGACTTATCCATCCGGGCATCTCCTCGAACCACACGCCTTCCGTCCCTAGAGTCGCGTGTCTGGCCAGATGGTCAGCTACTCGGTTGAATTCCCTTCCCCATACGCGTGTCTCGAGACTTTCGAAATGCTTTAACAGCTGTGTCGTCTCCCTCATTAACTCATTCATATCCTCTTCCCCATTACCTCTTCTCCTCCCTCTAGCTTCTTCCAGTTCTTCGATGACATTGCTTGAACCGCCGATCAACCATATTCTTCTATCTTTCCATCGGAGACACGAATTGAGAGCTTGGAAGCATGCATGTTGTTCTGATTGTCAAACACTCTCACATCGTGGTGACTTGCAGGCCCCCGCCATTAAACATTCACCCTTCACAGATCGGAGAACAAATCCGGCGGTTGCTTTGCCTGACCCTGGATCCCAACTGCCATCTGAAGCAGTAGGTGTTCTTTGTTTACCAGCAACTCGGAGCTTTGGGGCCTCTGGATTTCCAAGCTAAGTAGATCTCCATTTCGAAACTTCTGTTCTTGAATTTTCCGGCGTATTAGAGATAAAGTTGAATCTGCAGTTGTTTGTATGCCTTTGAATATTCGTGAGTTGCGCTCCTGCCAAATTGCCCAAAGTATTACGCAGTATCTAGTCAGATCATTCTCTTGTCACCTCCCAATATCTGCTTGGATCCTTTCTGATGCTCTTATGCTTGTTTGTGACAGCAGCTCCTTCCCTTCCGGTGAATCCCACACTGTTTTTGCTATTTGACAAGAGAAGAAGACATGCTCCGCCGTTTCAATACAATTCCTGCAAAAATAACATTGACTGTCGACATTGATTCCACGCTTGCTCAGATTTTCGGCGGTGGGTAGGATGTCTTTCCCAGCTCTCCAGACCAGGTGATGAATCTTCTTTTCAATTTTTATTCTCCATAATTTTGTGAAGCAGCTTTTGATCTGCTTGGAACTGTTCCCGCAATTCTCCTGACAAATTAATTTGATAAGGAACGAAATCGGAGAGAGAGAGAGAAAGAGAGAGAGGGAGAATCTTGTGGAAGATAAATAAATGTGTGAGTCGGAGAGATAATGGAGAAGTCAAATGGTAGTAGTTATGAGGTTGATTACTTGCTCAGATGAATTTAATAAGGATATGGCGAGAAAATTAAGGGGGAGGAGAGAGAAAGAGGGGGGGGAAGTGAAGATAATTAAGAAGATTGAGAAAATTAAGGATATGGCGAGAGAGATTTCATAAGTTTCCGAATAAATTGATATGATAAAAGATAATTATGAAATTTAAGGAGATAGGAGGAAATAAATTTGAGAAAGAAAAGAGATTATTCAAGTCTGATGGATATGGATGGAAGAGAAAAAATATAAAAATAAACTCAAGCAGATTGAGTGATCATCTCAAAACAAATATTGGTGGTAGCAAAAATACATGATTTACAAAATGGGTCGGGTCTGGGTTTTGAGGGTCTGGCCTAACAGGTCTGGGTCGGGTCCGGGTCAGACACAAAAAGGTTCTCATGTCACGGGTCCGGGTCCGTGTCAGATGAATTAGGGTTGAGTCTTAAAGGGGTTAAGGTCGGGCCGAGTCAAGACCCGACCCATTGACAGGCCTACAAATTGTGTGTGTTCGTGTAACACCCTGGAATTTTATAGGGGCTAAATGGTAAAATTAAAAAAAAAATGAATCAGAAAGGTAAATTTCTTTTCAGCAGTGTTTGGTGACAGTTGATCATCAGGGAATTCTTAGGATATGAACCTTTGCTGGAGCTGTTAAGCAATTATTGAGAAACTAGGTCTCTTTTGTAATTTCTTAAAACTGGATTTTGCTGGCTAAAGTTTGGCCAACTTGAAAATATTGAAAAATACGGGATATCTAGAGATTATCCTAAAGTTTTGGGTCACTTTAATTTTCATAAAAAATCTAATTTACCTCTAATTGCACATTCCAGTTAAATTTATAATATTTTCTATTACACCCCTCGTGCATGATTGCCTCCTAGAGTTGAAAAAGTGTAATCCGTTGTGATAATCACCCCATCAACTATCCATGTAATCACTTACGATAGTTCATTCTTATTTCAATACATAAAATATTGATGGTTACACTGTTTACCTCGCGATAGTCTACGCAATGCCTCGAACGTAAGTATTACATGTCTTAGAGTAATCATGTGTACCAAGAAAAACAATTCTAATTACACAAAGGTATGTAATGAAAATAAGAATATACATCTCAATGTTTATAACTACGCTTGGTAGGCGCCTTTAACTGAACTTGCGGTGAAATGTGTAAAGTTGAAATAATAATTTCGCATAAAAGTTGTGTAAAGTTTATGGGAGTTGAAAACAAATATGACTTCGTGACGTCTTAGTCTTTCATATTTGGCCGGTGCGTTTACGGGAAGCTGGGAAGTAGATAACACTAAGAAGTTATCAAGTCAGAGTGTTCTAACTATTATAGTAAGTATATTTTAGTTTTATGTTTCTGTAATTTCGTCTTGTAACAAAAATGTTGGGATTGAACTCCTTGATGAGCGTTTCCGTGCTTAGCAAAGGACATATCCAGATAGTCTGGGGGATCCAAGTGTGTTTTCAATACTCTAGGATTGGGGTGTTACATTGGGTCACGTCATTTTGGGCACCCGCACTCATATCATGCGATGTAGAGCACATTTTGCAGGAGACCACGCCACTATTGCCTCCAAGGGGCCACCCACCAGAGGTTGGGCCATACCTTTGACCTAAGGGTCGGTCGTGCGCCTAGCCTGGACCATGTCATTAGGTCCGTGGTGACACATAGCCGAAGTTATACTTAATGAAGGGCCGCACATGCACTAGTAGATGGAAATCTAGTGGAGTGGTGGCTAGGTAAGGTCTGCCAAGTCCCTCACAAGGAGGCTTTGGTATGGTTACTCTGAGTAGCTCTTGAGGGTACATATAGGAGGAAGGTTCGTGTTGGCTTCATGTTGATTTGTGACTGACGCGGATTACTAGCGCGTATTACGCAAGCGTACGGTCAAGTAGTAAAGAGTGAGTATTTTTTGTACTCGAGTTGTCGATCCCTCGAGGACAAGCTCGCAACAAGTTTATAATTAACAATGCAATGTAGTTCACTAGGTAACCGGAGTAAAAAGGAGTGATTTGTGGTGTTGCCACCCCAAAAAAGTGGCTGTAGTAAAGACAGAAACAATCGTAAACTAAAATTAAGAAGAGTTCTTAATCAATAAATGGAGAAAACTAGGCAATCTCGTTGACCACCTAGGGATGTAAACGATGTCCAGATTATCTGAGCAACACGTTAACTATATTCTAACTAAGTCGGGTAACACCGCTGACTATCTTCTATCGGTCTCAAGTCATTCTACTTCACGGTAGACTAGAATCTCCTATCGGTCTCTTGTGTCTACCGGTCCATTCTAGTAGGCTAACGACATGACCGGCAACGGGTCATGTCGGTCCACCGTTGTACGACACAGTCGAATCTCACCTACCGAATCTACCCACACTTGGCCAATCCTAACACGTCTCTTCTCAGCCTCAGTGACACGGGATTGATGTTCAAGTCTCATTCTAGTTAGTTAGAATTAGTGTCGTGCATTCACTAACTAAGCAATGTTTCTGGTTAATTACTCCATCAACACTGAGTATTAAGCACATTACAAGAACAATTGAATTACAATACTGCTAACTTTAAGCATGAATCAACTACCAAATAAACCCTAGTTCTTGAATCCTAGTTTATCTCCTAATTGTGTCACTCAAGTAGGATTACTAACATAACCAAGAACTAGAATTGATTAAAAAGATGAAATCTATAAATCATGAAGCAAAGATCGAATTCGGAAAATAATCATCGTTTACATGAACCCTAGGCTCTCACATGAGATGCCCAACTATGGAGTATTTAGCTACTCATAGTTGAATAATCAAAAACAAAGAGTTTCTCCATTGAAATTGACTAAGAGAAAGGTAGAAGAAATCAAACAAGAGTCTTCAATCTTGAAGTCCTAGCCTTCGTCTTCGTCGTCTCCGTGCCCTCCGTTCTTCTCTTATCCCGTTGAGTGATGAATAATAGACCCCCTAATTTTTTTTAAGTCTCCCATACGTTCTCCAATTGTTTCCAAACGAAAAGATTCTAAAAATACGTCTAGAACAAAAGTTACTGCGCAATCCTACGTCGCACTCGTACGTTTGCAGTTCCAGTCGTACAAGTGCATTGATCCCACTCGTACGAGTGGCTGAGAGGGTTCGTACGATTTCACTTCTTCCAAACTTTGATTTTAGCTATCTTTCTGCACTCGTACGATTGCACAGTGCACTCGTACGAGTGGCTGAGTATGTTCTAGATCTTTTTCTTCATTCTTCTTGCTCTTTCCTCTCTCTTCTTAAATTTAAAGCATCATCTTGAGTCTTGCAATGTTTCCGAAGATCGTATTCTCCTCTCCAATTGATCTCCAAGCTAAGTTTCCTTTCAAAACAACACGAAAGAAACTCGTGCGATCAAATGTGACAAAATAACGTAAAATAATGCGAGAAACGCCCGGATTATCAATTATGCAACAAAACTCTACTTTCACCATTAAATCATGTTCATAGTGTATATCTAACAATATTTACCCGAAAATCACGCAAAACGATAGTAAAAATATGTATGAATTATAACTCTAATACAGAGTTATCAAATGCCCCGCACTACCTTTTTGCGCGTCCCGATCAAAATCAATACAATCCTCACACTATGATTCCCAATCCACCGAATTGCATACAACCTTACTAGCCATGCGACATAAACAAAACACACACAATGCAAACTACATGACTATAAACATTGCAACTCGATTATCAAACGATGCAAAAAATAGAAACAACACAAATATTTTTTTTCTTTTTAGTTAGAGATTCGGTAATCTCGAAAAGTAAATCGGCAAGTCATAAGGCTCTCATATTCCCTCGGAAATTCTATAACTTTGGTGATCGGTAGAACTTGCTGCCAGTTTCGTTAGACAGAACGGACACGAACACTTAATACATTGCTTCCACACACTCCTCAAATGTATCCCTAGAACTTACCTTCCGAGCTATTTATCCACGGGTTCACACTGCTGGCGGCTTCGGACGAGTAGGATAGGATATTTAGAAGCATAGTCCTAGACGTCATGATATAACTCAAAAAACCCGATTCTCACACTCCCTCACCAAAATCCAAGGAACCCCATCGAATCTCACTACTCCGTCCCTCGTTCCTTCAATCTTGGTGCAACGCTGTTCTTGCGGCCACGAATGTGAAAGAGTGATCAAGATCCGTAGCTAATCTCCTCAATTCTTCATGAAGTGTAAAGCAAGCTCCTTATTCCATTCAATTTCAATCTCTTTTTCTTTTTTCAAATAATTAGCACATGGAGCCAATTAGTAATATAATCACAACTCGAGGAGATCCAATGTCAAGCATATACTGTGGGGGCGAAATGTGTCAAATCGGTAATATAATCAAATAATCGTCGACACCCCCACACTTGAGGTAAACCAACTCAAAACCCGATAGTCAAATGTGATACGTGCTTTTTCCACCCAATCCTCCTCATCACCTAAGATATAGAGAATATAATGAAAATCAAAGAACAACCTCCTGTAAGCTCAATCAACCCCCACCCATATCGTGCGGAAAGAATGGCACGCACTACGGTACTCCACCTGTGATCGTGGTTTAAGGACACGACTCACCGCCACACCGAAGTGTGCTACCATCTCTAACTCACCCTTACATCCCCTCAAAAGACGAAATGTAAGAGTATCCACAATTAATATATCAAATCAGCACACCCTCATCGAACCTCCCTAACACGACTCCCTCTATCATGACGCACGATAAAGGGTCATTCTAACAAGTGATGAAAGTCACAATGAAAGGCTTCCTAGGCTAGAGGCTACAAATAAAAGGGGTAAACGGATCAATGGGGGTAACTAGTGGACCTATAAGTTGGAGAAGGGACGTGAAGCCCCCATAAACATCACTCGCATAGCTGTTCTGTTGCCACTACGAAGAGGGTTGACGACTACCTAAGTGACGGTGGTGTAGCGCTAGTAGGATAAACAGTCTGAGAGGCAGCTACTCGCATTTCTAATGTGCATTAGCCCTATAAGTCTTCCTACTCTAGATTCTCGTGTCTACCTCACCACAGATATTCATAATCCTAATGAATTCTATCATTAATCCCTCTCCACATTCACTCTCTTTGATTGCCCTTTCTCAGAAGTTTTCAATTTTTTATGATTTTTATGTTTTTTTTTTTCAATTTTCTCATATTTTTCTAACTCTATATGCTTTTGGCCAACTCGATTAATCACAAGTTTTAGGTAGGGGGACTCAATAAAGTAAAAGTGCACAACAATGCAGAAAATAACCTCACACAGTACGAAGATATATCAAAACACATAACACTAACCACAAATTCGACACAATACTACATAAACTATACTTAAAAAGGCTATGCATACGAAACATGGCTAGTGGAAGTAGATATAAACCCCCCCCCCCCACACTTAAGCGATTCGTTTTCCTCAACGAATTTAGAGATCAATCAGGAGGTTGCCTCGCTTACATGTGTAGGCGGTGGATTTCAACAATTAGCGCTCAAAATGTAGAAACAAGAGAGAGAGAGAGAGAGAGAGAGAGAGAGAGAGTTAAAGGTACCTGGGTTCCCGAACCTACATGGGCACCGTTGCCGCGAAATTTCAACAAGAAGGGTTTTTATGGACCGTTGACAATTTCCGTAGAAGTCTCTGCGCGCCCGGATTCTGATGTGCGGCTAAGATATAAACTGTAGCCCTCTCATGTGTGTGGCACTCAACATATTGAAACGCTCCTCGACCTCGAGCAATTATCTATTCTTTTCTGAATACTTCTGTGGGGATTTTTCTTTCCACAATTTCGTGCTATCTCTAGCACACACATCAAGAAGGGGAATCTGATGCGTCTTCTGTACCTGTGTCGCTGTACACTGATTGGAAGAATTAGTCCACTCTCTCTCACCCCTCATAGTCAAATATAGAGAACTCATAAATAAATAAAAACAAAAAAAGCATCCTACTCTACATTGGGTTTCCTCCCAAGCAGCGCTTGTAGTTTAAGGTCGACGACCCGACCATGATACCTCATGAGCCTCAGAAAGGTGGTTTGGCAGGTTGTTCCGCATCCAACTTCTGGCGCTGGATGCTCATAACTACCTCGTGCGCCTGCACACTCGATGCTTTGCCCTTAAGTTCAGGCGGATCCTCCTGTGTCAGCTCTGGAACTCCTTGCCTAACTTGCACGGGAAATGGAGATCCTGGTTTCACCTCAAGAGTGTACTGAGGAGTCGGTTTGAAAACCCAAAAGGTCTCCATAGTATCGTTGAACGTCATGATCAACTCCCCATTCTTTACATCAATTAACGTCCGAACAGTAGCCATAAAGGGCCTACCAATAATGATCGGAACATCACCAACTGGCATGTCTAGTATCATGAAATCGGCTGGCATGATCAAACTACCAACCCTCACAAGTAAGTATTCTACCACCCCAATGGACTTCTTGGATGACTTATCCGCGAACTAAATATTGATCCAAGATTTACGAGGCTCCCCCACACCTAGATTTTTTAAATACTAAAAGCGGGATCAAGTTGACACTCGCTCCCAGATCACACAAAGCCCTGCCTGTATAGGCCCCGCCAAGTGTAGCTCCAATCACAAAACTACCTGGATCTTTTATCTTCTTAGGTAGCCCATGAAACATGAACTCACATGTTCATTCAATTTCACTGTATGAAGTCATCCATAGCTTTTCTCCCAAGGATTGCATCCTTGATGAACTACGCATATTTAGGCATTTGCTGCAGCGCCTCAACCAACAGAATGTTTATGTGCAGTTTGGAGAAAATACGTAGAAATTGCTTGTACTCCTCAGAGTCATCCTTCTTCTTCCTTGTTTTCAATGGAGTCATGCCCTTTCATTGGGGGACCATGACAGGTGTCTTCTTAGAATCGAAGACCTCATGCTTAGTTTTTGACGCTTCAACCCTGGCATGGCTCGGGTATGGTGGATAAGTCAACTCAATCCCGCTGCGAGTGGTAATGGCATTCACCTGGCGCACATTCTATGTGTCAGACGGTAGAGAGCCAGGTGCTCTAGCAGATAATTGCGCTGCAATTTGCCCAACTTTAACCTCTAGTGAACGAAGAGAAGTCTTCGTACCCTGCAAATCAGAAGACACAACATTGACCGTCGTGGTCATATTGTTCATGTTTTTTGTCATATTGTTCATGTTGTTTCTCAGCTGTGTCAATGCCTTGGTCAGTTTAGAAATCTCTGGGTTTGGTGCTACAGCAGCTGGTGGTGGAGCTTGTGAAACTGGTGCTTGTGGCATGTGCGAATACCCCGGTGTGTATATAGCTCCAGACTGATCCCATACCTGAAACCTGGATGATCTCATGTGCCTGGTCTGTAGTTCCCTTGGTTCCAATTCTGCCGCTGTCCTTGTGGCCCAACAAAGTTCACATCTTCACTTGCAATCTGGGCCAAGGCTTAGTCAAACTCCTGCTCCTCTACCCGTTCAACTGGATTCTTGTCCTGATACACATGCTTGGATAAGTCAGAAACCATCATGCTGATCCCAGTCTTCCATTCATAATCCTTAGGTTCAGGCAATGCCGATAATCTCCTGGAATCATAGAATCGTGAGTCCTTCTTAGCAAGCTGCTTCATGAGCGCATAAGCTCCTTCTTTGTTAATAGATTACATAAAATTTGCCCCAGCTTCTCTGTTAGCCAGCTCATAATTGTGACATTATAGACCATGGTAGAAGAACTGTAAAATTTTGTAATCCCAAAAATCATGATTTGGGCATCTCCTGATCAAATGCATAAACCGGTCCCATGCATCCACCACGGTTTCATCAGCCTGTTGCTGAAATCCTAGAATATCATCCTGTAGCTCAATTACCCGCTGAACTGGATAAAACTTGGCCATGAACTCGTCCACACACTGAGCCCATATAGTGATCAGGTGCCCTTGACTCTAGCCACTTCTGCGCTGCACCCTTCAGACAGTATGGGAAAAGAATAAGCTTCAATGCCTCTGCTGTCACATCCTTGTACTTGGTAGTCTTTATGTATGCATTGAATTTCCCAATAAAGTCATTGGGGTATTCATCCGTGTTCGCATAGGATTGAAATTGGTTGGGGTCTGAATTGTTGCAGGTTTGAGATCGAAGTGCTCCGCCTGTATATCTGGCACTACAATTGCGGGATTGTTTCCATAGGTGGTCGACTGAAATTTCTCCGCAATAGCCTGCCCATACTTATTGTACGGTGTATGGGAGTTGTGATCATTTAGCTGCTTATTCCGCTCTTCCAACCGCTGATTGAGTTGCGTGTTGGTTAACTGTTTGCCCATGGTGCTCTGTTTCTGCCTTCTCCTTTGGTCTCTGAACAACTGCTGTGGGTCTTCTAGTGGGGGAACAAGCTCTCTTGGGATCCTTTGCATGCACTTAGTACCTGAAATAGCAGAAAATCATAAAACAAATTAGAAATCAAAGTAGCAAATAAAATAGAAAAATAAAAGCAAACTAAACCAATTCTTAACTAAAAACTTGTTGACCGTAGTCCCCGGCAACGGCGCCAAAAACTTCACACAGATTACTAGCGCGTATTACGCAAGCGTACGATCAAGTAGTAAAGAGTGAGTATTTTTGATACTCGGGTTGTCGATCCATCAAGGACAAGCTCGCAACAAGTTTATAATTAACAATGTAATGTAGTTCACTAGGTAACCGAAGTAAAAAATGAGTGATTTGTGGTGTTGCCACCCCAAAAAAGTGGTTGTAGTAAAGACAAAAATAATCGTAAACTAAAATTAAGAAGAGTTCTTAATCAATAAATGGAGAAAACTAGGCAATCTCGTTGACCACCTAGGGATGTAAACGATGTCCGGATTATCTGAACAGCACGTTAACTATATTCTAACTAAGTCGGGTAATAGCGCTGACTATCTGCTATCGGTCTTAAGTCATTCTACTTCACGGTAGACTACAATCTCCTATCGGTCTGTTGTGTCTACCGGTCCGTTCTAGTAGGCTAACGACATGTCCGGCAACGGGTCCTGTCGGTCCACCGTTGCACGACACAGTCGAATCTCACCTAACGAATCTACCCACACTTGGCCAATCCTAACACGTCTCTTCTCAGTCTCAGTGACACGGGATTGATGTTCAAGTCTAATTCTAGTTAGTTAGAATCAGTTTCGTGCATTCACTAACTAAGAAATGTTTCTGGTTAATTACTCCATCAACACTGAGTATTAAGCACAGTACAAGAACAATTGAATTACAATACTGCTAACTTTAAGCATGAATCAACTACCGAATAAACCCTAGTTCTTGAATCCTAGTTTATCTCCTAATCGTGTCACTCAAGTAGGATTACTAACATAAACAAGAACTAGAATTGATTCAAAATATGAAATCAATAAATCATGAAGCAAAGATCAAATCCGGAAAATAATCATCGTTTTCATGAACCCTAGGCTCTCACATGAGATGCCTAGCTATGGAGTATTTAGCTACTCATAGTTGAATAATAATAAACAAAGAGTTTCTCCATTGAAATTGACTAAGAGACGGTAGAAGAAATCAAACAGGAGTCTTCAATCATAAAGTCATGGCCTTCGTCTTCGTCGTCTCTGTGCCCTCCTTTCTTTTCTTCTCTCGTTGAGATATGAATAATAGACCCCCTAATGTTTTTTAAGCCTCCCATACGTTCTCCAATTGTTTCCAAATGAAAAGATTCTAAAAATACGTCTAAAACAAAAGTTAATGCGCAATCCTACGCCGCACTCGTACGAGTGCAGTTCCAGTCATACGAGTGCACTGGTCCCACTCGTAGGAGTGTCTGAGAGGGTTTTTACGATTTCACTTATTCCAAACTTGGATTTTGGCTATCTTTCTGCACTCGTACGATTGCACAGTGCACTCATACGAGTGGCTGAATATGTTCTAGCTCTTTTTCTTCATTTTCTTTCCCTTTCCTCTATCGTCTTCAATTCCATGCATCATCTTGAGTCTTGCAATATTTCCGAACACCGTATTCTCTTCTCCACTTGATCTCCAAGCTAAGTTTCCTTTCAAGACAACACGAAAGAAAACTGTGCGATCAAATGCGACAAAATAACGTAAAATAATGCGAGAAACGCCCGGATTATCAATTATGCAACAAAACTCTACTTTCACCATTTATTCATGTTCATAGTGTATATCTAACAATATTTACCCGGAAATCACGCAAAAGATAGTAAAAATTTGTATGAGTTATAACTCTAATACAGAGTTATCAGTGACTGCATCATGGGCTTGAGAGCTGACGTTGCCTCGAGGAGGGATAGCTAACAACCTCCCGTGATACCCAATGGTTAGGGTCCACTGCTATAACTATGCCTATATAAGGTCTCATTTATTTCTCTCATAATAAAAATATAGTACATGATACATAAAATTCTTGTCCTCACAGGAAGAACACCAATACTACACACGATTTACATATGCAAGAGTTGTCCCTCTTTGTTTTTCAGAGTAATCAGCCTCCCCTCTCCCCCTACCCTTGCCTTTCTACTTCATTCGTCATTCTTTTATTACTTTACTCAGTCTCAATCTCACACTCTACCAGATCAATCAATTGCCCCTTCACTCATTTTGGCGACTATATATTCAGAGGAGAGTGTTATGTGAGAAAAGATTTTTTACTAGAGTGAAGTTCTTTCTGACAGGAAGACAAAACCAGACCGTCATGATGGTTTACCCCCAGGAGGCTAGAGGGAGTCGTCCCACCTTAGTGCCTCTGAATAACAATCTCTTTGAGATCTTATAGACCCTCTAGCGGAGCCGAGATCACTTAAATAAGATCTTGAATCAACTAAGGAACCTCTCTTGTGGAAGAGTTGATGACCAAAGACCTCCTCTTCAGGTTACACTAGGTCTCGGGACCCTCAACACAGGAGTTAAAGGGCATCCAGAGGCGGCATGCAACCCTACTTAGTGGGGATTCATTCTCCTCCGCCTCCCCTATCAGGAGCATCCATGCGAACCCCAACTCTGCTGAGCGCTAGAGCGGCATTCTCAAATCCTCTTGACGTTGAAAGGTTGAAGTCGCATTTATTTCCTATGGAGAGTTGTTCCCCATACCCCTCAAACCCGTAAATAACTGACGCCGACTTCATGAGTTTTCATATGACTCACTATATGCCGACTTCGTCCACATCGAGTTTGAACTCATGTATGGTAAGGCCAGGAAACGGAGGGTCTTGATAACTCTTTGTTAATACTTATGATTAGGGTTGTATATTACTATTATTAGGCTTATTTAGTATAATTTATATATATATATATATGCGAATAAATACGTGAATTTGACAATTTAGAAATCTAAGAGTGAAAAGTGTAGTTTTTAACTTATTTGCACTAGTAGTTTTCTGCTGCGTATTTCCGGTAAACTATGTGCAATGAAGCTTATGAGAAGCTTTGACATGATTTTAATGATTCTAGTTGAAGAGGAAACGAAGAAGAGTTGGAAAAGTCCCACAGGACCAGCTTGCACTCTTTCGGCTATATATGGAGCTACATAAGGAATTTTAGAGCAAGACATTCGCCATTGGAGAGTAGACATCCAAGCTTTAGAACAATATATGGTAGGACCGAATTACGAGTTCGGATGACGGAAATAAGGTCCATGCAAGATTGGTAAACAATTATGTCCAAGAATTGCCAACTGGAGGGGCTGAACTGCAAATAGCCAAGTTACATTAAAGATCTTGGCCAGGCATATTGATAACTCTCTATTAGAGTTATATTTCTTGAAAATTTCATACCGTTTTGCATATTTTCCATGTTGATTATATTGGTTTCATGTTATGCGTTGAGAGATATATAACATTCTTGAGTGTTTGAGCGTAAATGTGTAATTCGAGCATTCCTTGAGTAATTTCGAGCTTTTATTGTCACATTTGATCTTCCGGTATTTGTTTCGTTTTCTGCGTTTCAGGAACTGGAGGCTCGGGAATGTGCGTGGGAGGTGGAATGAACTTCGAAAGGAAGAGAAGGCTCAAGACATGTTGGGAGTTGAAGACGGGTGAAGAAAAGACCAAAGAAAAGAAGAAAAATATGCAGAATTCCCCAGACTGGTAGTACGACCAGTCATAGTGGTCCTACGACCACTTTTACTTGGCCAAAATTAAGGAACCAAAGAGAAACACCCTTCTGCTAGTCGTACGACCAGTCAAAGTGGTAGTACGACCAGTCCCGCTACCAGCACGCGAATTTTGGGGTTCTAATGCAATTTTGAAGAGTTTTTAGGCAATAATTGATGGGAATCACATACCAAATAACCTAGGGACGTGGGGAAAGCAGGATTGAGGTATCTTGGGGGGAGATTGACGTTGGAGGAAGAGGAGGACGACGAGGACGAGGTGAAAACCTGAAGCCACCATTGGAGATCTCTAGGGTTTGGTCTTTTTATTTTTCTCTTCTCAATCATTGTATGTGTAAGCTCAGGTTGTGCAAGGCTTGGAATAGTCTTATTATTTCAAGGCATTGAACTAGCTTTCAAATCCTTGAATCAGTTCTCATAGGCTCAAGGCCTTGAAACTAGATTAAAATCCTTGAAACTGTTTAACCACTGTGAACATTCTCAGGGGGAGTTTTCTGCAAACTCTCTGAGTTGATTTCCCTTCTATCCTTCATATGCTTGATTTACTAGTATTTAATGATGAAAGACAAAGCATCCTAACTCGTTTGAACATAGTATATCATCTATTTGACTTTTGTGTTTGCAGGAGATTTTATTTCCTAAGTTTGCAGAGATTGTTTCCTAATCTGACTTATGCAGGGAAGGAAATAATCAAGAAGATGACTCTGTGTTTGATCTGAATGATTTGACATCTTCTCAACCTATTCAAATGCAAGATCACGACATGATCTCTGAATATTGTGATCACTTAACCGTTGGAGAAGATCTTCAAAGAGTCAAAGTCTGTTGCCTACAAAATAGGAGATTTGTTGCTGAAAATCTGGGAAGATATTCAGAGCTGTTTGAAGTTTAAATAGAGCTCAATTATGAAGAAACGAGACACAACACTCAACGGGCAAAAAGAGAGAAAGAGTTCTAGATTGACAAGAATCAAAGAAGTTCATCAATCTTCCAATCCATTCATAGAAGATCACTGCATATTTCACTGCAATTTCTACACACTAAGTGTTCTTCTGTATTGTGCTTTATTGGTAGATCATTTCTGTAATTTCTCTATCTCCATCCTCAAGGATTGTTCAAAGTGAACAATAGAGAATTCTTAGTTAATCAGTTAGCTGGAGCAGGTGCTAGATAGGTTAGGAAGAACCACAAGCTGTAACAGAGTAAGGCAATTCTCTGTGCTTGAGATCTAGGTCTTAGCTTTTGATTAATAAAAATTGAGTTGAAACTCCTGCAGGGATCTAATGCCTGAGGTAGAGACGTTGGTCCAAGTGGACTGAACTCTATAAATCACTGGTCTCTTGCATTTACAGTTCATTCTTTTTCATAGTTTTTGCAGCACACAAAACTGTTTGTTTTTCAAGGGTTTGAACTTGTTTTCAAGGCCTTGAAAAAGGCTTATTTGCTTTTATACAAACCGCATCACTTCCAAGGGCTTGAACTTGTTTTCAAGGTCTTGAACGTCACTAGTTTTCAGAAGATCCCATCCTCCTAGCAATTTTTGCAAAAATTTGGAATACTCTATTCAACCCCCCCCCCTTCTAGAGTATATTAGCTGCATTACCACATGCACACTCACACTTTCAGTATGGAGAAACTACTTGGCTATGTTGGTTGATTCTTATTAGCTAAATACTTTGCTAGGCGTCTCTATGAGAGCCTAGGGTTCATGTAGGCGGGTGATTTTCCGGATTCAAGTCTTTGTTTCATGCCTTTGTCTTTGATTCGATGAATAGTTGTTAGGTTCATGATCTAATTGATGATTCTAGTCTATTTACACGGCTAGTGTAGGATTTGATTGTTATTGAAGCTAGGGTTTGTTCTTGAATCATTGTCTTGCTTAATGTTAATTTTTGTTCTCGTTACATGTTCATACATTGTGCTTAATCCTTAGCAAGAATGGATTCGCGACCAGGACTTGTTAATTAACTAGTGAGTGCACGACGGTGACTTAACCTAGTTGTGAAGAGTGTATGAACACAATCCCCAATCACCGAGACCTAAAAGGAGAAGTGTTAGGATTGGCCTTAGTGGGTAGATTTGGTAGGATTATTTAGTTGTTTCGTGAAACGGTGGACCGAAAGGACCCGTTATCGTACCAGTATATGACATGCTAGAACGGACTGGTATACAACATGAGACCGAGAGGAGAGTGTAGTCAACCGAGACGTAAAATGACATGAGACCGACAGGAGATTGTCATAGCCTATTAACCGGCTTGATTAGGATATAATTAATGCGTTACTCAGATAATCCGGAAATCGTCTGCAGCCCTAGGTGATCTAGAGATCTCCTAGTTTCTCCATATTTTTTTAATAAAATAAAAATATAAAAATATTAGTTTAGTGGTTATTTCACCTTCCAGTCGCTTGTTTAGGGGCGACAACGTATTTATCACAATCTTTTCCTCATGTTACCGTATTGTAAACTAATCGCTTAATTAAATAGTCTCGAGTCTGTCCTCGTGGGATCGATAACTCGGGGTTGAAATACCACCCCTATATTACTTGACCGTGCACTTGCGCATACGCGTTCAAAAATCGCGTCAAGTTTTTCGCGCATTATCGGGGACAGAAGTAGATTATTTAGTTAGCAGTTAGTTTAGAGTACTTTTGTTTTTATTTTTTTCTATTTTCTATCTCTGTGCTTCAGGGGTGTCTTGTGAGTTTGTTTTCTCAGGAACACAAGAAGCAGGAGATATAATGAGCATGTGGAGCGAAGATTATTATTCTGGTCCCCCTAATGTTTCTATTGCAGGGGTAACCATGTAGTAGAGGACGCATGCATATTTTGGTGCTATCGATGCAGAAATTATCATGAAAATAGGGACCCATGTTGAGTTCATCCACCCTAGCTTAGCACCAAGAGAATTCATCAGCGAGTATGCCAGAACGGCGCAGTGTTATGGAGGACATCCAAGTGTGAGTCAATTTTTTGTCCATAGCTGCACAATTACTACAAGAGGATTTAGCCACATGTAGGGAATATGTGAGGGAGATGATGAAAAGGATAACAAAACGAGTAGAGAAACTGTCAGCGGCACGGGAATCTGGTATTCAAGAGCCACAAGAGGAGACCGTGCCACATGATAGTGAGCCTAAAATTGAACCTTCATCATCATCACCACGAGTGGAAGAAGAGATACACGAGTTGAGCAAAGACTGTAGTGACCAAGAACCATTGGTGGACTCTGCCATTTATGAGGGCTCATACTCTGATTCAGACTGGGGTGGACCTGCATGCCCAAGATGGGAAGACCATTCGTATTGCGAGCCAAGACCGCAGGCACCCTCACATCCTTGGCATGAATGGGAAGACACCGACATTGGAAGTCTGTGGTGTGCCGAAGATGAAGCTGGTGAAACGCTTGTGCTCAGCGCTATTGAGGTAAAAGTCCCAAATTTTATTATTGATGAATTCTCCTTATCCTATGTCACGCAAGTCTGCGACGAGCTGGAACGATTACTATATGGAGAGAACGCCATGGGCAGATTTCAAATTCTTGTTCTATGGGCCATTTTAATGCTGATATACATGACATAGTAAATCAGTTGGAAATCAATAAGTGTGGGGGTGTGGATGAATTGCATGTCATTTGATGAGCAACTAGCACCAAAGAGGTATTACTGGGATGACTTTATGGAGAGCGACGCATTTGAGCTCAGTGGTACATGGTGGAAGCTGATAAAGAAGATAAATTTCAAGATGAAAAGAGTTATCTTTCAAGGTTGTCCACCATCGGCAGAGCACAGGGGTGCTCGTGAGAAAAGTCTTATCGAGAAGGGATGGTGGAAGAAGAAAAAGTGGAGGGATAAAGTTGGCTCCACAATCCTTTTTGGTTGAGGTAACCTGGTCGAACCGTCGACCTTAAAATTCAAGCGCTGCTTGGGAGGCAACCCAATGTAGATTAGGATGCAATTAGTTTCTATTTTTGCTTTTAGGTCTCCATATTTGATTTTCTGGGGTGAGAGAGAGTTGCGTTAATACTTTCAATCAGTGTGCAGGGAAATGGGTACAGAATACGCTTTGGATTCCCTTTCTATATGAACTATTTAATTTAGAAACTGAATTGAAGTATGACTCTTTCTTTGAGGAAATTCAATTTTATGTTTAAGAAAAACTCTTTTATTATGAGTTGATTTTTATTATTATTTAAATAACAGTTAGATTTTAAATCAAGTTCTATATGTCTAGATTCATAATTGATTTTCTCTAAAGCTCTCTTGATTGGAGATAAAACAATCTCTTTCTATAAATATCGAGCTAGAGTTTAGAGAAAAAACCTTAGAAGTAGAAGAATTAGGTCAACCACCCTCACTGTTAGAGAGAGAGAGAGAGCTCTTCGGGTTTAGCCATCAAGCTCAGGAGCTTCTTTAGGCTGACGGTTCACCTCCCTTTTGTTGAAAGTTCGACTTCATGCTCCCTGCATCAACGCTTAAGCTTCCCTCAACTTTGATTCTGCAATCGCAAGCTGTTGAATACTCAAAGTATTTTTTTGTTTTCATTAGATCAATCTTCATTTATTGGTCCAAAACAGTCTTTTTTCAGTTTACCTATATCTAGAATCGAGTCTTTAATTGTTAGACTAAACCAACGTGCTTTAAAATTTATTCTTAGTTTGGTTTTGCACCCTATATGTGTTTTAGACTATCCATTCTCTATAGTCTAAAACACATATAGGGTGCAAAACCATATTCTGAACACTAGGATTACTCTCTCAAAACTGTCATAGAATGTATGTTGTTTTCAGATCTCGTATCAGAACTTTTGAATTAGTTGTTGTCGGATATGAGTTTTGTTCCCCAATCTCGGGTGTGTAAAGTTAGCCCTTAATTTTTGTCTCTGTATATATATTAGGTTTATGTTTCATTAGCGATGTCTAGAGTCTCCTAACCTGCAGGTACAAAATCTTGTTTTTTAAAAAACTAATATATTTCGTGATAATTATCGCAAAAAGATGCATTTTTCTATTAGAACTCTTTTATAACTTAATCAGTTTTATGTTCAAAGTTAATTGAAAGAGTTTCAGTTTAAATAAGAAAGAATATATCATAAATTTATCATTAAAGATTGGCCATGTTCAAATTACTTCTTTATTAATTTCAATCGAATTTAATCATTTATTATTTTAAGTGGTGGATAAAAATATATTTCAAGTTTTTGACATTGACTTATTTATTGTAAATGAGGTATATTTTCAGTAAGTTTTGAAACCTGGTATTGCAATGTGATAATTTCAGTATACTGAGAGTATGCATTAAGTGATTAAGCCTAAAAGCCTAAAATATGTTTTCATATTTGGCACTTTTATCGGATCTAATTAAAAATACTCAAACTTTTAAGAAAAAAATGTTTAGTACTCATATTTAATCACTACTAGAAATGAACACAAAATAGCAAAGATATGCTAAAATTTGCGCGGCAAGAGCATATTTCACCGTTTATTCATATTCTCGCTTAGAATAGTCTTATGCGGCGACAAAATTATGGCCTCGTGTTTAATTTGACTTAAACGGCAAGGGTTTTGTTAAAAACTACTAGGTACTTAATCGTCGTTAATACGTTTATTATAAACGGCAACAATATGTTACTAACGGCGTCATTTTATTATCCTGGTAAATAATATTTAACATAAATGGCGAAGGCAAGTAGACACCGTTAATTACTATCATATACGACGAGTTATCTCGCCGTATATGTTCTTTTTTACACGTGTCCCTATGCCGAAATTATTTGATTTGTCTGCCAAATTTTAGGGAAATTTTTTGCATACCCCACTAGGAGAAAGAAGGTAATAGACCTAGCCAGAGGGAAAGGAAGGGTCAACGAGGGTTCGAAGGTGACTTTGGTGGTTCAGGCGACTTTGGTGGTGCTATCTTGTCTCCGCGACGTTTCCCGCCCTATGAGTTCTTCTTCTCTTCTTCTCTTTGTTGTAATTCTCTAGGGTTAATTCGCGTATGAAACCTTCTGGTTTCAAACAACTTTCTTCTTTTTGAATGTGCATTGAATGTCGTATGAAACCTTCTGGTTGTTGCTTGCCAATTTGTTCAACAGTTTGATTTGATTGTACTTCTCTAGGGTTAATTCGCGTATGAGACTGATTAATTAGTAGAAAATCTTTTAACAGTGTTTTATGATTTTATATTGCTCTCAGGTAATCCCATGCCTTGGTATGTTCAATCAAAGTTTGGTTTGTTTGTTAAAAGGGTATCCCATATACACTGCAACCCTAGTTTGGTGTGTTTGGATGATTGTACATTGAAAGTTTGGTAGGAATACGTATGAAAAGGGTTGGCTTTCGGTCTGTTCTCAAATTTTGAACACTAATATGTGTTGAAGTTCATTTTAGTAATTCTTAATGTATGTGATTAAGTTCAGTTTAATAATGCTTCTAATCTGTGCTTGTAAAACTGATGTATGAATTTGTCTTCACGTCTTATTTTAGTTGAATTCTCGATGGATAAGAATTGGATACATATTACCCCAAGGTGTAATCCGGATTTTGTTTATGGTTGTGACAAGTTCTTAGACTTTGCGTACATGTGCATGGATGATGGGTCACAAATATGTTGCCCTTGTAAAAAACGTCTTAACCTGTTTTACGAGACCAAAAGTGTAGTTAGAGGTCATATAACATGTAACGGATTCCAGCCTAATTATTTGCAATGAATTTATCATGGAGAACCATCTTAACTAGTTGAAACTGACTAGGGTACTGAAGAAACAGTTGGGGGAGATGACATGGTTGGTATGGTACGTGAAGCATTCGGAGTTTAGCCCAATCAAGATATTAATATCTCTAATGAGACACCTTCATCGGGTGACGAAGAAACTGTGAAACTCTTAAAAATACTGGAACAAGCTGAGAGTGTGTTGTATCAAGGATGTAAGAAGTTTACCGCATTGTCATTAGTAGTTAGAATGCTGCACATTAAAGTCTTATATAACTTGCTAAATGTATGCTTTGATGATATGATTCAACTATTCAAAGAGGCTCTCCCTAAGGAGGATAAGTTACCCAATTCATATTATGAAGCAAATAAGTTGAAGGATTCCTTAGGGTTTACCTACGTAAATTGTGACGCTTGCCCCGAAAATTGCATGCTATACTGGAAGAAGGCACATTTGGAGAAATGTGATTTTTGTGGAGAAGATAGGTATAAACCAATTCCGCAGGGGGATGACCTAGATGGGACCACTCCGGCTACCAAGATTCCTCGCAAACAAATGCGCTACTTCCCTCTAAAACCTAGGTTGCAATGATTTTGTATGTCCTCTAAACCTGCAAAGTCAATGGTATGGCATGACAAAGGACGTACTAAAGGCGGAATACTTAGGCATCCAGCTGACTCTTTAGCCTGTAAATTTTTTGATGAAAAGTACCCTAAATTCGTTAGTGATCCTCGCAATGTAAGATTGGGCTTGGCATCAGATGGATTTAATCCATTCAGGACGATGACCATTACTCATAGTACGTGGCCAGTATTGTTGACGCAATTTAACTCGGAGCCGTGGATATGTACGGGGCAAGGTAATGTGATTTTGTTTATCCTTATTGTTGGACCTAAGGCGTCTGGAAATAATATAGACGTTTACATGCAACTCTTAATAGATGATTTGAATGATTTATGGCATCAAGGTGTATGCACATTTGATGCAGCAACTGGTGAAATGTTCACATTACGTTCATCTCTTCTGCGGACTGTCAACGACTTTCCAGCATACGCGAATTTTTCTGGATGGAGTACGAAAGGAGAATTAGCATGTCCTCCTTGCGAAAAAGACACTCACTATCGATGGTTAAAATTTGGAATAAAGCACGCGTGTGGGGGTAATCGTCGTTTTTTTCCTACTGTCCACAGGTTCTGTAAAGATAAATTTTTTAATGGGACTGAAGAAGACGGAGAGGCCCCACCACTCCTATGTGGAGAAGAAGTGTTCAGACAAGTAGAGCGTATTGAGAAAAAATATGGAGAGCGAGGGGTAGATGGAGATTCTGTGATTATCTGAAAGAGAAGGAAGAACCCTGTTAAGGCTGGAGTTGGTGTACCTTTTATAATTGGAAGAAGCGGATTCTTTTCTTCGAATTTCCTTATTTGAAGGACAATTTAATACGCAATAATCTCAACGTTATGCATGTAGAGAAAAATGCGTGTGATAGTATTCTCAACACCATACTCGATGTAGGAAAAAAAAGTAAAGACAGTTTGAATTCTCGTCTTGACTTGGAGGATATGGGTATACGAGGGTGACTTAATCCACAAACGTCGGGTCGTGGCAAAGCCGTGTTACCCCCTGCATCATTCACCATGAGCAAAAGCCAGAAAGACATATTTTTCCGTGTGTTGAAAGATGTTAAAGTATCTGATGGTTATTCATCAAACATATCCCGACGTGTATCCATGAAAGACAGGACACTGACGGGTTTAAAGAGGCACGATTGCCATATTCTAATGAAGCAGTTGTTGCCCATTGCCGTGAGAAGGACACTTCCGAAGAATGTTGTCCAAGTACTGATCGAGTTGAGCTCTTTCTTCAGGAAATTGTGTTCAAAGTCACTTGATTCAGCCATTTTACTTCAGTTACAGCGAAAGTAACACTGACTCTCTGTCATCTTGAAAAAAATTTCCCGCCGTCATTTCTGGATATCATGTTACATCTCCCTATCTACTTAGATCACGAGGCGACAATTGCTGACCCTGTAACCTATCGGTGGATGTACCATGTTGAAAGGTATACGTAACTAACTATAACATGATGTAAATTGAATATTAAATGTGTTTTTCATATGATATATAGCATGGGCCAAATATAATGCAGGTATTTGCTCACTCTACAAAAATATGTACGCAATAGGAGTCGTCCAGAAGCTTCCATAGCAGAGGGATACCTACTTGAAGAATTCTTAACGTTTTGTTCAAGATATTTGGATGAGGATGTTGAAACCAAACTTAGACGTCCGAGTCGCAATGGCGACAGTGAATTCGTTCGTGCTTTGGGTGCAGGGAGGACAATACATCTGGATCCAATCATGCTGGAGCAAGCACATAGATACGTGTTAATGAATTCAAAATTAAATTACCCTTACCGAGAGTAAGTCTTCCGTCTAAATCTAACCGATGTGGGTTTCCAAAATTATTTTCCAGAAGTCTAAATTTTTTTTGTCCAAACTGCAGCGAACACAAAGCGCGTATCAAAAGGGAAAACCCCCGGTTATCGGGATGGGACCTGTCTAAATTACACAATGATAAGCTCTCAAGCTGGTTAAGAGATCCTATAAGTTAAACATGTAACGTTAATTAAATAAAAAAATAATGTAGTTGCAATGATATTTGGATATGAAGCTTCTGAAAAATGTAGGTCCAAAGCTTTGGCGGCAATGACGTATCCGACGAAGTCAAAAATCTTTCAAAAGGACATTCGGAATGGGAAATTTGATATTCCGGCTATGTAATAAATGGTTTCAAATTTCACACCAAACGACGTGAAAACAGGAGTAAGACTCAAAACATTAGGATTTGGATTAGTGCGTCAACTGATAGCTACGCTAGTCGAGCAAATAGGAGACCAGCTACTGGTGATGTACCATACTACGGTGTTTTGAAGAATATTATTGAGCTGCGATATAGTGATGGTAATAATTTTATTTTGTTCAAGTGCGACTGGGTGGACAATCATTATGGTATGAAAGAGGACGAGTTTAAGTTCACATTGGTTAATTTTAAGAATTTGCTGTATAAGGATAACACTGTGTCAGCTGAACCATTTTTCCTTTCATCGCAAGCTCAACAAGTTTGGTATGTGACGGATCCAATTGATACAGATTGGAGTGTTGCTTTGAAGATGGTGCCTAGAGACAACTATGATTTGCCGGTGACATGTGCACAAGCAGAGCCATACTGTGATCAGCAGATAGGAGAATATGGTCCAGATGACAATGAGTGTGTTAAAGAAGATATGGAGGTAGTTGAAGTAGAATATGAACCAACAGTCGTTCCAGAAGACATCCCCGACAATCCAAATGACATCCCCGTTGACGATGGCGTAAAAGAAGATGGTTTTGAGGATGATGACAACTATGACGAGGACGATGGTGGTGATGATACTGATGAAGATGATGAAGATTTTAACTATGATGTCAATAATGATTAGTTTGACCTTAGTATTTGGTATGTAACGGGTTAACTAGTCGTCAGTATCCATTTTTATGGGTTATAGTTATTTGTGTAATTTCAATAAAACAGAAGGACCGTTTAGTGAAACTATAGGATTTGTCGTGTCATGTCATTTGTGGATTTGTGTTTGTCTCTCTATCTAACCATCTCGGCACTTGGCCAACTAATTTTAAGTAAGTGTGCATTAGTTTTCACTCTATGATTGAATGCACATGACTTTTCATGGATGTATAATGTTAATAATTAAGTAGCTTCTTATTTTCAAGAAACCATGGTGGTAAGGAAGCCTAAACGGTTTTGCGCTCGCGCTATGTCTGATATCATAGCAGATGGTTCCACTACCCCTGATCTACAAGCCAATGCATGACCTCATCCTCACCCTCCATCAACACCCGAGGTTCACCATAAGACTCCACACAATGCATCAACAGCACAAGAAGGCGGTTCAGGTAAACTGGTAATTTTTGGTTTGTCTAAATTTGCTCCCTCCTATGTATATGGTGATGTTTTGCATAATTTGTGAACGACTAGGAGGGTCTTCTAATCAACAAAATGGAGAAAAAAGCGTAGAGAATTCGGGTCCATCTTTACTGCATTCACCAAGTGTACCACATGACTCTCTCCCTGCACCATCCCCTGAGACGCCTTCACCAAATGCATCAACCCCAGAAGCTGGTGGTTTAGGTAAACTCTTCACGTTTGTTTGTTTAAATTTATTCCATCCTACGTATTACGATGCACCGTGACATTCCTTCGTAACAACTAGGAGGGTCTACTAATCAACCAAATGCTACAAGTATCGTTCCAAGTTCAGGTAAAGTCGCGACGTATTTCGACGTTCGTCTGAATTTCTATGCTGTTATTACTTAATTATGCTACTCATTAATATATGTACTTTTCATTTCTATTGACAACTAGGAGGACAATCAACTTCTGGAGGACAAAGGAAAATGAAAGCTAAAGGAACTACTAAACCATTCAAGGATTGGGGATCAGGTTTTAAAAATTTCCCTCCAGTTCAACGAATATAATGTGCCAGTAGGGGCATGGAGAAGTGTGTTTCAAAGTCAGTTCGGGCATCTTGCAAGGAAGGGAGAAATGCTGCCCCTAATATACACAGATTGGCGGTATCCTGAACCACAGTTTGCACTAAAGCAAGACGAGATGTGGGATCACATAAAGGTGGTAGAATTTACCCTTTATATTTGGATATTATGTTCGCAAAATTATACTAACAAAGTGTTTGGTAATTGTACCAGCAAAATGCTACCGTTAATGAGGAATACAAAGAAGTTTGCATGCGAGATCTTGGGCGAAAATGGTCGAACTAGAAGCACGCACTGAAGAATGAATAATTTGACCCATTTAAAGACGAGCCTGAACTGTTAGCCGTATGTCACGACAATGGCCGATATTGGTCAAATATGGGAAGACGGAGGAAGCTAAGGTACTTCAATTGGTTTTGTCGTAGTATTATTATTATTATTATTATTATTATTATTATTATTATTATTATTATTATTATTATTATTATTATTATTATTATTATTATTATTATTATTATTATTATTATTGTAATAATATTAATGATAAAATTAAGATTTTCAATTTTGTTACTCACTACGTTATTTATCCCCGATATTGCTCGTGTTCGTGATTCCTGCTTCTATGTTCTTCTTAGGCTAGGGGTGAACATAATAAGGTCAATAGAAGCAAGCAAACGAGCATTCATAAAAGTGGAAGGAAAGGCCAAATGCAAGTGCGAGAAGAGATATTTTCGACATACACTGCTTTGTGTGATTAAATTATCTTTTATTGATTGACGTTACGGTTCCAAGCTCTAGTCAGCATCGATTGGCTATTTTATTTGAAGAACCAGGGCAAAGACTTTGATCGTCCAGCAGTCTACATGAAAACATACTCGAATGATCCAGTGGCTGCTGAAAACATTGTGCGTGTGTACGAACACTTAGTTGTTTACGTGTATTTGATTATATATATAATGTCTAAATCACATACGCAAACGACATTTTTCATATGTTAACGGGTAGGGATCGTGTTGCAGGTGAAATTGACTGAGAAGCTCCAGCCACCTGAAGGTTGTGAAGTACTTATCGATGAGCATAGAGAATCAGTGTTCGAAGAAGTTCTGAGGCCAGACAACAGAGGTCGTATGCGAACAATGGACATTGGACTTTGTCCAAAAAAGGTTAAGGGCCAGAGGAACAATATGGAAGTTGGTAGTATGCGTGACTGGCTTCCTGAAGAGCTGAGTGAAGAGCTTCAACAGGAGATGCAAAACAAAATTGCAATGGAGGTGCAACGACAGGTACAACAACAGGTACATCAAGGTTACTTCAAATGACCCAAGTTGGTAATCTACCACCTGTCAACCTTGGTCAGAATGGCGGAGTAGGTTCTTCTCCATCGCCTGCTGAAAATGTAACTCCATCGCCTGCTCAGAAGGTAGCACCATCACCTGCTAATGAAAGTCGCCAGCCTCCCTACCCTTCTCAACAAAATGTCCGGCCTCCATTGCCTGCTGAAGTTCTTTCTCCAGCGCCTGCTCAAGATGCCATCGGTTCGTCATCCTCTTCTTGTCGGCCACCTAAACCTGCTCAGGTAAATGTTGTTGGAATAGATGCCCTAGAGGCAACCTAGTTTAGTATGAATTTATTTGTGGCTAGAAAATTCATTTATTATTTATTGGATAGATTTACAATTGTGTTGTTTATCTTAAATATCCCTAGTCCAGTATAATGATTAATAGGACAATAATCTATAGACTAGTATGGGGTTTGATTGATATGGAGATATCATGATCCAACACATAGGTGTGCATTAAGGGTAATGGCGCACTGGATTGACCCATCTCCGAGAAGGCTACATACACGTTATGTTAAGTCACAAGTGCTTCTTGCGGTGCAATGGTATTGTCATCCTTAGACTTGAAGCCGCTAGATATTCTAGTTGTGGATTATTGTGATTTTGGTAGCGTTAAACGCTACACCGTGACTGGGTAGTTATAAAGGGGTGTACCGGATATAATAAGAAGCAAGCTTAGAGATCGTAGTGGACGTAGATAGAATTTGTCCCTCCCACATAACGGGAGTAAATATCCTAGGCCACTCGAGGGATAATGCTATAGAATGTCTGGCCAGACTCAAATAAATCAATATGGGATATTGATGTTATTTGCACGAATAAGGCTATTCCCATGGATCGAGAAACTGTGGATTAGATATACGAGTGTGACTTGTATGTCTCGTGTCCAATCCGGATATAGAGACAAAGGGATGAGACAATTACTTGTACAAGGTTTGTCAAGTTGACTATTCTATTAGTTGGCTAGAATGGATGTTTTGCTAGAAACCGCTCCATATTAGCAAATAGTTGCTACCAACTAGATAGAACCTATGGGGTCACACACTATATAGAGTTGAACTAGATTTGGGAATTAATTAATTGGATTAATTAATTAGAAGGATCACTTTGCAATACCTTGCAAACTTAGTAGGGACTAATTTGCAAGGAAGGGACTAAATTGAATTCTAGTAGGACTAGAATAAGTCCTTTAGGTAGTTGGCAAGGATTTGTTGGACTATATAAAGGACACTGCTTCCTTCCTTCCCACACTTATGACCTTATTGATCATAAATTGAGTGGGAGAGAACAAAAAGGAGAGAGCAAGCAAGCAAAGAAGGAGCCGCCGCCCCCCTTGCTCGCCGCCCGTCCCCGTCGGCCACAAGGAGGCTGAACCTCCTTGTTTCGGTCTCGTTTTGCGTGATTCTTCTTCCTCTTCCTATTTCCGGGCTATCACCAAGGATTGTAAGATCTAGAAATCAACTCTAGGCGTGGATCAACTATAGAGAACGTGACACAATTCGCGTTTGAAGTCATCAAAGGAGAACCCTAAGGTGTGTTATTGATTTCTTCCTTTACCATCGTTATGTCTCTTGACTTGTGATCCTTGGAGGGTTTTGCATGGTTTATGATTGTTTGTGTTTCCTTGCGCATCCATGAATCAAAACCCTATAGTGGTATCAGAGCCACAGGTCATAGAGCATAAACGTGGTTTATGTGTTACGTTTTGATAGTTTTATACCTTGAAATTGTTGTTTATCGCGTAAAACAAGACAAATCAAGCATATTATGCAATTTGTCAATAATCTATCATAACAAGATCTAGTTTTTGCATTAGATGCATGAATTAGTGAGTTTGAGAAATTTTAGGATCTTAGATCTAGGGTTTGGGCATCCTTGGGGAAGAAGGAGTTCTTTCCATACAAGGAAACAACAAAACTTGGGCACCAAGCAAGGGAGTTGTTTTGGAAACAACTCCCAAAGGAGGTTCGGCCCCCCTAGGGGACCGCCCCTCCTTGCTTGCCGCCCAAGCAAGGCTCGGCCTAGGGGCCGGGGCAGCCCTACCCCATGGCCTAGCCGCGTGGGCTAGGGGCCGGCTGGCCCAAGGCCTTTTCAGTTCTCTTTTTGGGCCCGGGCGATTAAATTGTTGGGCCCCATGGACTGTTTTAACCCTAAAATATCCTAAAATCAATTAAAATTGACCAAGCGCGTTAAAATTAGATTTTAACTGTTTATGTGCAATTCGCTTGGTGATTGGATATGGCCTTAGAATGTGGTTTGTTGTGGATGTTTAATTTTTGTGGTTTGGTTTACGGCCTGCGAGCTGATCAATTAATTGTAATAATTAATTAGGGTTTTATGGCCTGCGAGCCATTTTTTTCTCAACTTGTGAGATTTATTTTATTTAGTATAGTTGTTAGCTAGTGCTAGATAAAGTAGATTGTTAGCTAAGATTGAAGAAAAGAAGCCCAAAGCCAAAAGGAGCCACACAAGATGGAGCATGGAGCATTCCACATGACTATGAAGGATGGACCAAAAGATCAAGACGCATGGAGATGTGTTTGCTTTTAGGGTTCATAGATAATTCCATTGGCTTGGAATTATCTTAGTCTAGAAAAGGCCATATCCACATCACGTTTTATTTCTGCTTTGTGGTTGTTTATTTTATTGTCTTATTATTTTGTGGTTGGTGTATGGATGATGCATGCAATTAGGATAATAAGATAACTAGACAACCCGGATCTATTATTTGGAGTTGTGCCCAAACTCAAATAGATAGATTTGTTGATATTGATCAACAAAACAATTAAAATTGAATTTAAAAATCCCTCAAAATTCAAATATTGTGTTCTTGCCTTCTAGTTTTTTAAACACTAATTATCATCATGATTTATCAAGTTCGTGCGTGCCAAAGCATGGCGACTTGGTTCATAATGATGGAATGCGATGGCACAAGCTAGTAATGTGCAATTGTTTAAATAAGAGGTTGAACACAACTAGGCTATTAATATGATTAAGAAACCTAGAGGCAATCAATTGGGATTATCCATATGGATGGATAAATAAGGATTTATTTGCCCAATTGAACCAAGAGTTGCATAAGGGATGCAATTGGAATTGTTCCTACCTAAAGTAGTCAAATTATGGGTGACTTGCCAAAGCAAGCTCATAAGGATATTTTCCGCATTAATATCTCGAGGGTTATTAATCCGTAGAAAAATAGTTGGAGCTATATTTGATAAACTAGCCATTATTGAATATAGTCAAAAATTCACAAATACTAAAACTTGCGTATTTTCCTTTTGTAGAATTCCAAATGGCAAACAACTCATCGAGTTCACAACATTCCCTACGATCTGTCCTTGAGAAGGACAAGCTCTTTGGAACCAACTTCCTTGATTGGTACAGAAACTTGAGAATCGTTCTCAAGCAAGAGAAGAAACTGTACGCAATAGAGGAGCATGTTCCAGCAGGTCCAGAGAACCAAACACATGTAGCCCTAAAGGCGTATCAAAAGCGTGTTGATGACGATAATGATGCGGCCTGCCTTATGCTATGCACCATGACTTCTGAGCTTCATAAGCAACACGAAAACATGAATGATGTCGATATGATCGAGCATCTGAAGCAGCTCTTCCAAGAGCAGGCAAGGGTTGAGAGGTATGAGGTCTCTAAGGCACTGTTCAAGTGTCATCTGGCAGAAGGGAACCCGGTGGGACCCCATGTACTCCGAATGATCGGGTACTTGGAGAATCTCGCCCGACTGGGGTTCCCGGTCAGCCAAGAGCTGGCAACCGATCTCGTGTTGCAATCGTTGCCTGAGAGTTATGGACAGTTTATCATGAACTATAACATGAACGAGATCGTGAAAGCACTGCCAGATTTGCTTTATATATTGAGGACAGCTGAACAGAGCATCAACAAGGGTAAGGGCAAGGCCATTATGATGGTGCAGAAAGGAAAGGGCAAAAGGTTTGCCTCATCCTCCAAGGGAAAAGGCAAGTCAGTTGCTAAGACCAAGGAACCTGCCCTTAAGCCTGTTGGTGGATTGCCAAATGTGTGACTAAAGGTGAGTGTCACTACTGCAGTCAGCCTGGACACTGGAGAAGGAACTGCCCAAAATATCTGGAGGACAAGAGGCTTGGAATAGTGATTCCACCACCACCAGGTATTTTGTTGTAGATGTCAATTTAACTGTCTCTACATCATGGGTATTAGATACTGGATGTGGATCTCACATTTGTCGAAATATGGAGGATCTAAAGAGATGTGGAAGATTGGCTAAAGGGGAGATAGATCTGCGCGTTGGGAATGGAGCAAAAGTTGTTGCGTTGGCCGTGGGCCTGTGCGATCTATCTCTGCCTTCAGGATTAGTTTTAGAATTAAATAATTGCTATTTTGTGCCTGCTATGAGCAGAAACATTATTTCTATTTCTTGTTTGGACAAGGATGGTTTTATTATTTTAATAAAGAACAATAGTTGTTCCTTTTATTTGAATAATATTCACTATTTTAGTGCGCAATTATTTAATGGACAGTATGTCCTTGATCTAAGCAATCCTGTATACAACATTAATACCAAGCGGATTAAAATAAATGATTTAAATCCTGCTTATTTATGGAACTATCATTTAGGCCACACAAACGAGAAACGTGTATCTAGACTCCATAAGGATGGATTACTAGACTCATTTGATTTTGAATCATATGAGACATGCGAGGCTTGTTTATTGGGAAAAATGACAAAGTCCCCTTTCAATAAGAAAGGTGAGAGGACTAGTAAGAAATTGGTGCTCATACATACTGATGTGTGTGGGCCATTTGCCACGCCTGCCAGGGGTGGTTACGTCTACTTCATTACATTTACTTATGATTACAGTAGATATGGATTTGTGTAGCTTATGAGGGCCAAATCTGAATCCTTTATAGTGTTCAAAGAATTCAAGAATGAAGTAGAGAAGCAACTTGGCAAAAGTATCAAGGCTCTACGATCGGATCGTGGAGGAGAATACTTGAGCCAAGAGTTTGACGACTATCTTAGAGAGTGTCGGATCGTGTCCCAACTCACTCCACCCGGAACGCCACAATGGAATGGCGTGTCTGAGAGGAGGAATCGAACCCTATTGGATATGGTTCGATCTATGATGTGTCAAACCGATCTTCCATTATCATTATGGGGCCATGCTCTATGAAGTGCAGCTTTCACCAATAACCGTGTTCCATCTAAATTAGTCATGAAGACACCACATGAGATGTGGAGTGGGAGGCATCCCACATTGTCGTTCATGAGGATTTGGGACTGCGATGTCTATGTAAAACGTTTACAATCAGACAAGCTAGGGCCAAAGTCGGATAAGTGTAAATTTGTGGGGTACCCTAAGGAAATTAAGGGTTACTACTTCTACAATCCAACCGAGAACAAAGTGTTTGTTGCTCGGACCGGCGTGTTTCTAGAAAGAGAGTTTGTCTCTAAAGAAGCAAGTGGGAGGACTGTAGAACTTGAAGAGGTTCAAGAACCACAAATCACTGAACTGATTATGGAACATGAACAGGAACCACAAACAGTTGTGGAGCAACCTGTTCAGGTAACACAAGAGCTTCGTAGATCTAGTAGAGTGCGCCAGGAACCCGAGAGGTATGGACTTATCGTGACCGATTTCGGTGACACGATGCTCATAGATGATGAGCCTGCTACCTCTGAAGAGGCCATGAAAGGCCAAGACTCTCAGAAGTGGCTAGAATCCATGAGATCCGAGATGGAATCCATGTATACCAACAAAGTATGGACTTTGGTGGAACCACCCGATGGGGCGCGGCCCATAGGGTGAAAGTGGGTCTTCAAGAAGAAGATCGAAATGGATGGTAATGTGATTACCTATAAGGGCCGATTGGTGGCTAAAGGATTCAGACAGATTCATGGTATTGACTATGATGAAACCTTTTCACCAGTCGCTATGACTAAATCCATCCGAATCCTACTTGCGATTGCAGCATACCATGACTATGAGATTTGGCAGATGGATGTCGAAACAGCATTCCTTTATGGGAATCTCCTCGAGGATGTGTATATGATACATCTAGAGGGTTTTGAAGATCCAAATCAAGCCAAGAAGGTCTGTAAGCTGAAACGATCCATTTATGGATTGAAGCAAGCTTCTAGGAGTTGGAATCGACGTTTTGATGAAGTGGTCAAAGAGTTTGACTTTATCAGAAACGAAGATGAGTCTTGTGTCTACAAGAAGGTTAGTGGGAGCTCTGTAGCTTTTCTGGTCTTGTATGTGGATGACATACTACTCATTGGAAACGACGTTCCCATGCTGCAATCTGTTAAATATTGGCTAGGGAAGTGTTTCTCACACTACTAGAAATATTAGCAAAAGCGTCATTAGATTAATGCTGTTTTTGCTAAATTTAATGCTGCATTTAGCAAAAACAGCATTAATTGCAGCATTTAGCCAGTGCTGTTTTTTGCATTGCAGCATTAATCTAATGCTGCTAGCAAAAAGCAGCATTACTTGCAGCATTAGTTAATGCTGCACAATTCTTCTCACACCCTGCAGCATTTACATTAATGCTGCATTTTAGAATCAAATTGCAGCATTATTGTTGATTAATGCTGCATTTTTACACACTATTTTGCAGCATTATTGTTGATTAATGCTGCATTTTTCTTCCTCTGTTTGTCTATTTTTTTTTTTGCAAAGTTCCTCTATTTTTTTCTTTTTTTTTGAAATACTCTATTTTTTCTAATTCTTCCCTTTATTCTACATTTTTGCACTTTCTTTACCCTTCAAAAATCTGCTAATTGATACACTCTTCATCCAACAACAAGAACACATTTCAAAAAAAATAAATCCAACAACAACAAGAACATTCTTACATCACAACAACAACAATAACAATTTCTCATTCTTCATACATATAAATTTATATACATTTACAAATTTACATCACAAAAACATATTGTAATCCAATAAAAAATCTAATCTAACATATTTAAAGAAAAAAAATGTGCAGATTTACATCTTCTTCGTTCTTCAATCTGGTTCTTCCCTTGTTATTCGATCTGGTTCTTCTCTTGTTCTTCGTTCTCCTCCAATTCTTCCCTTGTTCTTCAATCTGCAGATTCAAACACCAAATAGAACACAATCAAAGAACACAATCGTCTCTGCCTTCGATTAGAAAGGTTGAATTATCTAAACACGATTAATGCTGGAACACGATTAAATTAATGCTGGAACACAGTCAAACACAGTCAAAGAACACAGTAAAAGAATTCGATTAGATAGAACCAAAAATCATAATACACACAAAGAACACTGAGGACAACAGCTCCAGCACCTACTGCTGAGACGGTGGCGACGACCTTGTGGAGATCCATCGCCTCCCTCTGCGATCTGGAGATCCATCGCCTCCCTCTCAGATCTGGAATACAGAGGGAGAACTAAGATTAGAAGAATACACAGAGAGGGAGAGAGAGAGATAGAGAGAGAGGGAGATAAGGACAGAGAGGGAGAGAGAGAGAGACTCACCAGATCTGGACGCAGAGGGAGAGACGCCGACGAGGAGGCATTGTCGGGACGCGGAAGCGATGGCGACGGCAGATGCTCCGATCTGCGGTGGCGTTCGTTGGCGGCGTCCGAACCACCGCCGGAGGCGAACGGCAGATGCTCCGATCTGCAAAGAGAGAGAGAGAGAGAGACGGAGAGAGAGAGAGAGAGAGACTCACGGCGTCGTACCACAGCCATAGGCGAAGAGGATGCAGATGCTCCGAACCACAGCCGGCGTCCGAACCACCGCCGGCGTCCAATCCACAGACGGAGGCGAAGAGGACGCATATGCTCCTATCTGCAAAGAGAGAGAGAGAGAGACGGAGAGAGAGAGAGACTCACGGCGTCTGTGGTGGAAGGTCGCCGCCGCAACTACCTCTGTCGCCGCCGGATTTGGAGATCCATCGCCAATCGCCACCGTCTCTCAGATCCGTCCATCTTCTTCTCGAATGGACAGCAACGGGGACGACTAAGGAGGTGCAAAATCGCCACCAGCAGCTCTCAGATCCGCCCATCTTTTCGCCATCTTTGCCGGCGGCTTCGGACCTTCCACCACAGACGTCCATGGCGACCTCCACCAGCAGCTCTCTCTCTCTCTCTCTCTCTCTCTCTCCTCAGTGTGTGTGTGAGTATTCAAATGGGGCTGCTGTGTTTGGTGTGGGTGCTGTAGTTAGGGTTTTGTATTTGTTAATTTTGGTTAATTTTGAATTCCCCCCAAATGTTTAGTGAAAATTTTGAATTCCCCCCCCCCCAAAAGGTTTGAGATAGCAGCATTACTTTTTGTAATGCTGCAATACTAAGTTTTTTTTTTTTTGTTTTTTTTTGTAAATAACAGCATTAATGTGGTTAATGCTGCAAATGATTTTTTTTTTCAACTTTTTTTATTGCAGCGTTAGTTTGTTAATGCTGCAAAGTAAAAAAGTAGATTTGTGAAATAGCAGCATTAATGTGATTAATGCTGCAATTTGTATGAACATTGCAGCATTAATGGATTAATGCTGCAATTTTTACCAAAAATTGCAGCATTATTGGATTAATGCTGCAATTTTTATAAAAATTGCAGCATTATTGGATTAATGCTGCAATATTACAGCATTTGCTTTGCAACATTAATATTAATGCTGCTTTAGGGTATCAATTACCGCATTTGTTCAAATGCTGCAAAAAAAATGTAGTATTTGCTAATATTTCTAGTAGTGTCAATGAAAGACTTAGGGGAAGCAGCCTATATACTCGGTATAAAGATCTATAGAGATAGATCTAAGAGACTGCTAGGCCTAAGTCAAAGTACATATATTGACAAGGTGTTGAAACGGTTCAACATGCAAGATTCCTAGAAGGGATTCTTGCCCATGTCACATGGAATCACTCTTTCTAAGAGTGGTTGTCCTTCCAATGAGATTGAGAAGGAACGCATGAGTAGAATTTCCTATGCCTCGGCCATAGGATCTATCATGTACGCCATGTTATGTACTAGACCAGATGTGTCATATGCCTTGAGTATGACAAGAAGATACCAATCCAATCCAGGTGAGAGTCACTGGATTGCAGTCATGAACATCCTAAAGTACTTGAGAAGAACTAAGGATGCTTTCTTGATATTTGGCGGTGAGGAAGAGTTCCGTGTAAGGGGTTACACTGATGCAAGCTTCCAAACTGGCAGAGATGACTTTAGATCACAGTCGGGATATGTGTTTTGCCTAAATGGAGCAGCGGTGAGCTGGAATAGTTCCAAGCAAGAGACGGTGGCTGATTCTACAACAGAGGCTGAGTACATTGCTGCAAATGGCGCAGCAAAGGAAGCTGTTTGGATCAGAAAGTTTGTTTCTGAACTTGGTGTGGTTCCTAGCATTGCGGATCCAGTTGAGTTGTATTGTGACAACACTGGGGCGATCGCGCAATCGAAGGAACCCAGGTCGCACCAGAAATCCAAGCATGTGCTCAGGAAGTTTCATCTGATTCGAGATATTATCGATAGAGGAGACGTTCGGATATGCAAGATTCCTACAGATGAGAATCTGTCAGATCCACTTACAAAGCCGCTTACGCAGTGGAAGCATGAAGGGCACACTAAGAGTATGGGCATACGAGATGCGCCAGATTGGCTCTAGTGCAAGTGGGAGACTGTTGGAATAGATGCCCTAGAGGAAATCTAGTTTAGTATTATTTGTGGCTACAAAATTTATTTATTATTTATTGGATATTTAATATAATGAAGTCCTTAGATTTACAATTGTGTTGTTTATCTTAAATATCCCTAGTCCAGTATAATGATTAATAGGACAATCATCTATAGAATAGTATGGGGTTGGATTGATATGGAGATATCATGATCCAACACATAGGTGTGCATTAAGGGTAATGGCGCACTGGATTGACCCATCTCCGAGAAGGCTACATACACGTTATGTTAAGTCACAAGTGCTTCTCGCGGTGCAATGGTATTTTCATCCTTAGACTTGAAGTCGCTAGATATTCTACTTGTGGATTATTGTGATTTTGGTAGCGTTAAACGCTACACCGTGACTGGGTAGTTATAAAGGCGTGTACCGGATACAATAAGAAGCAAGCTTATAGATCGTAGTGGACGTAGATAGAATTTGTCCCTCGCACATAACGGGAGTAAATATCCTAGGCCACTCGAGGGATAGTGCTTATAGAATGTCTGGCCAGACTCAAATAAATCAATATGGGATATTGATGTTATTTGCACGAATAAGGCTATTCCCATGGATCGAGAAACTGTGGATTGGATATACGAGTGTGACTTGTATGCCTCGTGTCCAATCCGGATATAGAGACAAAGGGATGAGACAATTACTTGTACAAGGTTTGTCAAGATGACTATTCTATTAGTTGGCTAGAATGGATGTTTTGCTAGAAACCGCTCCATATTAGCAAATAGTTGCTACCAACTAGATAGAACCTATGGAATCACACACTTTATAGAGTTGAACTAGATTTGGGAATTAATTAATTGGATTAATTAATTAGAATGATCACTTTGCAATACCTTGCAAACTTAGTAGGGACTAATTTGCAAGGAAGGGACTAAATTGAATTCTAGTAGGACTAGAATAAGTCCTTTAGGTAGTTGGCAAGGATTTGTTGGACTATATAAAGGACACTCCTTCCTTCCTTCCCACACTTATGACCTTATTGATCATAAATTGAGTGGGAGAGAACAAAAAGGAGAGAGCAAGCAAGCAAAGAAGGAGCCGCCGCCCCCCTTGCTCGCCGCCCGTCCCCGTCGGCCACAAGGAGGCTGAACCTCCTTGTTTCGGTCTCGTTTTGCGTGATTCTTCTTCCTCTTCCTATTTCCGGGCTAGCACCAAGGATTGTAAGATCTATAAATCAACTCTAGGCGTGGATCAACTATAGAGAACGTGACACAATTCGCGTTTGAAGTCATCAAAGGAGAACCCTAAGGTGTGTTATTGATTTCTTCCTTTACCATCGTTATGTCTCTTGACTTGTGATCCTTGGAGGGTTTTGCATGGTTTATGATTGTTTGTGTTTCCATTGCGCATCCATGAATCAAAAAATGTAAACCTTAATAACAAAATATGTCCTAGCATAATGTTACCTTTGCTAAAAGTACTCTTTTTTGTTTGAAAAGAAACTTCCCATCCCCGTGGTGTTGTATCACAGACCAAACAAAAGCGTTGTGGCCAGAGGGCAGTTTATTTCCGGAGTAGAAAAAAAAAGTGGTACAGGGAATAACATTGGCCAAAGAGTATTTTGAAGTTTTGGTTAAGGAGGTGGCAAGGCCAGAAGAAGAGATGACTCTTGTTAAAATGGAGGGTCTCAAGACATGGGGAGAAGCTTTGAATACGATAATACCATGGTCGCGTAGTCTTGTAAGTTTATTAGCTTAACGGTTTGTTAATGAGCTTTACCTGTTTTTAAGCCACAAGATACCTTTTTGATAAGTTTTAAAATATTGCAGGCTAAAAGGCCGACAACGACGTAATATGCTGCTCGTTTTCAGCTGGCAATGGACATAACACACACACACACACAGAGACACACATATATATATGTATGTATGGGTAAGCTTTCTTATTATGCATTTTTTTTGGCAATTAAATTTGTGTGTTAGTTGCTCAATTTGATGAAGAGGCTAATTTGCTGTGTGATATGCGATAAAATAGTTAGTATTTATTCATATTTTCTTCTTTTTATTTTTAGCCCTCATGGTACAATATTGAGCTTCCCTTCACACAATCCATTTGTTAGTTTGTCTTCGTTATGTAATTTTTTCAGGGCAACAGTTGAATAAGTATGATTCGAACACCCATTAAGCCGCCTTTCAACGGCGAGAACATGGCACTGCATAATTAGCATGAATTCTTTTTGCCTAATGTTTACTGAGCTTCCCTTCATGCTGTATCCAATTCCATGTTCTCTTCTTGAAACACGACTTCCAGGGTGTTGGACTAGTATTTATCAAGTGTTGGGTTTTTGTTGTGCTAGCCACTATCTTTTACGAACCCTGCACATTGTATTAGAAACCTAACCAACATCTCAGAAGCAATCTTATCGCAATTGTATTTGTCGTCTTTGAAATCAAATTGGTTTCTTTGATTTCTTTCGAAAATATTGTCGTAAAATAACTTAAGTGCGTACAGTTTGGGTCTGCTGCTTAGTTGTATTGTCCGTATACTTATGATGCTACATGTACGAGGCTTAATGTGGATATATATTGTTATCTTTGTTTAGGGCTATCCAGACTTTGGCACGTGCACGTTATCGTCACCGTTTTGTTCCAGCGCACCTATGTGAAACATGAACGCACTTTTGAAGCTATTTTGTCGCACTTAGGGATACAGAGGTACCGCTTTTGGGTATACTTCAAAATAGCAAGCGCAAAAAGTTGCAGAACATAGATTTTTGGTATACTGGAATTGTAAATTGGGGGTAAAGTTTTGCAATGTACTGTTCGGTGAATTGTGCCTTAAACGTCGGTTCTTGTGTGTGTGTGTGTGTATATATATATACATATATATATATATATACATATATATACATATATATATATATGTATATATATATATACATATATATACATATATATATATAGAGTTTTGAAATGTGTTTTCTGTAAAATTCAAGTTCAGTAGATGGTTGTGCCATGTGTTTGATTTGTTGATGTGTTGGGTTGTGTCTAAAAATCTATAGGTCGGATGTGTTTGATTGTTGGATTGTGCCTAAAAGGCTATAGGTTGGATTTCTCCAGTAGTAAACTGCACTGCTTGCAGCGTAAAGCTCACATACGGCGAGAGCACACTTTTGTCGTTTTAAGTAAACACGAAAAACGTCAAAAATATATATGTTGCAGTAAAAGTCTACTATTAAACACGGCGAGAAAACTAGTTAAAATGGCTATAATTTTGCCATTCATAATAACATGAAGACAGCGTGATACTGTGTTCGCCGTATGTGATCATAACCAACAACAGCAATAAAAAATGCAGTCACGACTTTATTGCTCGCCGCATAAATAGATCAAACGCTGCGAGAGGTGTTTGTTCGCCTATATATTCTAACATAAACGGCGAGTCCTAACGCAGCTTGTACTGCCCAAATACGGCGAGAGGTTATAAACAACGATAGTTTTTCATGCTGCATGGCATAAACGTCAAAATACCTAGCGGCCAAGCCTAATTTCACCGTTTATGTCTTAAACAGCGACAAAAAGGTTTAAACTGCGATAAAAACTCGCCGTTTTTTGTCCATTCCCGGTAGTGAATGTTTTAACGTATAATACTTTCGAGTAAAAATTTGCGCACATATAAATTACGGTGTATAACTCATCATCCAAAATATTATAACTCATAGTAATAAGCTTTAATTAAATATTCTACTACTATTTTCTATTGAAATATTTTTATCATAAAACGTAAAAATATTATTTTCAATCCCTTAAATCCTATGCGCCTCAATCCCATGTATCAATTAACAATAGCGTATTATTGTTTTTAAAATAATTCATACTTAAGTTTACGTAATGGTCAATAATATTTACGTAGAGCATAGTTAGCATTATGCTTCACTTGATTTAAACAAACAAATGAGCATGTTTTATAAATTGTTTTTGAGTATCTAAAAAAGATATGAAAAAACACAAAAAATTCGAAAATGAGTGCTAGCTTAATGGTATAGCGTTTAAAGCTCCTGGATGAAATTCCGTGTTCGAACCAGGCTATATATATTATGGGTGAGTTTGGTAGAATGGTTTCTGGTGGAAAAACTGGTTTTTAGATTGTGGTGGAAATTTTTTGGTTTTTTTTAGAGATTCTATTTAAACCAGTGTGTTTGGTGGTAGTTTTTAAACTAGATTAAAAACTGGAGAAATGTGTTTGATAGTGGTTTTTAAACTAGATGATGTAGATTAAATGACAAATATACCCTCCACTTATTTTTCTTTTACAGATTCAAAACGAACAAATGCAATATAAAAAAGTTCACGATGTCATGAGATTTAACGATTTCATGAAAGTAACAAATTGAAGAACAAATTAACACTATTATGACATCCAAAATATCAATTTTTTTACTTAAATTCAACAAAAAGTTGACAATTTCAAGAAATTTCAGTCACACTTGATGCCACGTTGAGTAACGGACAACAAAAAAAATAATAAACTAAGGAAATAACACCACAAAATGATTGGTCCTAAATAATAAGAACATCGCATATAAAAGGTATCGTCTGTAATATGCGAGAATTGAGTTTTTTTGTAAAAACAAATTATGGCAAAAGTATAGAAAAAAATCGTGCAATATTTTTCATTATCTCGATGACTAAAAAGTCAAAGAGCTACCAGATTACATACACCCATGTATAACTCTTTCAATGCAACATTGTTTAACAGATAGCAGAAATTTGATCAACTAGGAAAATAACACAACAAAAATAGTTGACCCTAAATAATATGAACACAACATAGTTGACCCTAAATAATAAGAACATCACATAAAAGCGTGAAATGAGTTTTGTGGAAAAAAACTTATGAAGGAAGTATAGAAAAAATTACCTGCGGTAAAGTGTCAATGAACTACCAAAATGAGAGACAATTTCCAGTTTAGTACGACTACGGTGTGAGGATAATATCGTCTTTAAGTGTCATAGAAATAAACCAAAGAAAAAACCACAAAAACTTGGTTTTTCTCACCAAGGCAAATGTTGAAACAAACTGGTTTAAAATCTGGTTTTTAAACCAGTCAAAACAAACACTTTAAACAACTATTTGGTTTAAAAACTAAAAACAAAAAAAAAACCACTTTGCCAAACTGACCTATGTAATTCTCCATGATGCAATTCTATAAAAAAGATATATAAAAAAAAAAAAAAAAAAAAAAAACTCATTGTATTCGTGTGTGTATTTTTTAGGGAAACTCATTTTATGTATTACAAAACTAAGAAGTAAAAATGAATCGTGAATTTTTAGTTCTAAATAAATAAAACAAATACAAAATAAACACAAACGTATATTTAAAAATTTGAATTCAATAACTTATTTTAAGCCGAATATTTACTACCATATTTTAAATAGAAAGCCGAATATTTCTTACCATATTTTAAATAGAAAAACGAATAATTACCATTAACTATTTTAACCAACAAAATCAGTGTTTTGACCGCACACAATGCAACACGACAAACCACCACAGCTATCTCTGTAACTCAGCTTTCCTATTCCTTACTGCAAAGTTATCATCATCATCATCATGCTACTCCCCCAACTTTAACCTCTCTCTCATCACCCAGAAAAAGCTAAGCATTTCTCTCTCCCTCTCTCTTTCACTCACTAGAAACCAAACAGTAGCTGTTGTCATCAGAGGGAGCACTTGATCATCACCGGCTATCACCTGTAAACCCCTCTCCCTATCCCTTAATTCACCACAACAAGACTTTGCCTCCTCAGTTAAATCATGTCCACACCCTCTCATTCTTATCTTTTACTACTAATCCTCTCTGTTTAGTTTATTTCTTCCCATCTATATATATTAGAGAGAAATCCATCAATTTCCTCTTCGTTAGTGGCTCTGGTGGTGGATCTACTGATGTAGATCGATCGACTGACTACTACAACTGTGTTGTTGCTTTCTTGTTTGAACTAGGTGTGAAAAGAAAATGGAATACGAGGAACATGAAGAGCAAGAAGAAGAGATTGGCCCGAACTTCGAGGCGGCGGCTAACCCCGGAAATGACTCCGGGAGGCCGAAGAAGAGCGGTGCCGGATTTAGGTACCGGGAGTGCCAGAAGAATCACGCCGTCGGGATCTGCGGGCACGCTGTGGACGGCTGCGGGGAGTTCATCGCGGCCGGCGAAGACGGAACCCTAGACGGACTACGGTGCGCGGCCTGCAACTGCCACCGTAATTTCCACCGCAAGGAGGCGGAAGGGGAGGTTGTCAGGAGGCCTCAGCTGCCGCAGCTGGCCTACCACCACCATCACCATCACGCGGGGGCGGCGGGGTATTACCCCGCCGTGACTCCCCCGCCACTGCAGCAGCGGCCTCCTGCGCTCCCTTTCAGGGATGATGAATCCAACCCCAGCAGCAGCGGTGGTGGCGGTAGCGGGAGCTCGAAGAAGCGGTTTCGGACGAAGTTCACGGCGGAGCAGAAGGAAAAGATGCTGGTGCTGGCGGAGAAGGTGGGGTGGAGGTTGCAGAAGCAGGACGAAGCGGAGGTGGAGGAGTTCTGTAACGAAACTGGCCTGAAAAGGCATGTTCTCAAGGTGTGGATGCACAACAACAAGCACACCCTCGGCAAGAAACCCTAATTCCGGCGTAATCACCACCCACAATTTGCGTCATCAAGCCCCATTTAATATTGAATTTGCCGCAAATTATGACGACGACGATGATGATTGGAGGAAGTAATTGAATTAGGGTTTCTGAATCAGGGTCTATGATCGCATCAATTAGTGTTAAATCGTTGTAACAACTTAGTAGTTCATCTTTGTTGTATCTGGTTGGGGATGTAATTGAGAGAACTCGATGGATCAATATTAAGTGCTCATGTAATGTGATGATCCAGTAGATGCATTTCCGATGAATATTAAGTGTTCGTGTAATGTGACGATCTCAATTGAAGCATTTCGGTTCTTTTACATCCGTTATCAGTCATCTTTATTTCTCAAATTATTTCGCATAAATATTTCGTGGTTTTCGTCGACTTCAAAGTAGAACAAAAAATGGAAATGGGTGCTGCCACAGTGGTGGAGCGTTCGAACCCAGCTATATTATGTAATTCTCAATAAAAAAAATAAAGTAGAACAGAAAATAAACCATTCAAATAAACATGTATGAAGACATATATTGATGGATGGCGATGATCTAATTGACGTGTTAAGCATGCAGCGCCAACGCGCGTCTGTGGGTTCATTTACATCCGTTACCAGATGATTATCTTTATTAGCTTGCTAGGTAACCGTCCTCTTAAAAATAAGATGCGACAAACCGCTTAAAGATATGCGAGTAAAGAAGACTAGTTAGTAACGTATGATCTTGCTTGGTAACCGTCCTTTTAAGAATAAGAAGCGACAAACCGCTTAAAAAAATGTATTGAGTAAAGACTAGTAAGTAACGTACGATGGATGACAATGATCCCGATTGTCGTGTTAATCGTGCAGCGATGCCTTTGTGGGTTCTTTGACATCAGTTGAATCATCTTTATTACTAGTTTGATCTGTAACCGTCTACTTTGAAATAGAAACGACACACTTAATTAGTTTGTAACGCATGTTGAATAATGTCTGTTAAACGACGACGATCCAATCCAATCTAATGAAATCAAATCCAATCCAATCCATAGCGTCTACATTTTCATTTAGAGAAATGCTACACGTCATCTTTTTCACCCTTCAATTTCATTTCTTATATGGATGCTTCTGATTGGTGATATATTATAAAAATATTTTAAAATAAATAGTTACCAACAATCATATCTTGACACATAGAAGATGAAATTAGATCGTGAAGAAAAAATGGTGTTGGAAAAAAAAAAAAAAAAAATTGAAAAAAAAAAGAAGAAAAAATGGTGAACCATAACGACCCTCATTTCATTTATTATGAGGGTTCATATTCATGTCCCCATTCCATCTAATCCAATTGTGATTAACCTAAAAGTTCAAAAACTACTAGTAACATGGGATGTGATGGGATGGGTCAATGTTTGATTAGAGGTTTTCTGTATTCTTTCTCTGTGTGCTTGGGTGGTGGATGTACACTGTGAGTACTGAGTCTTCTGCTGCTGTTGCTGACAATTAGTGTAAGCTAGCGTTACAGCCATTAATGGGTCTGGCCCTCACCCTGCTGGGACTCTTTCTGGGTTTTGTCTTGGAAAGCGTGAACTCATTGGCTCTTTTCTTTCTGTGAGTGTGTTCATGATCTAATACAACCCCCATGCATTTCTTATATTTTCGCTTAATTACCTGCGGAATCACGCAATTTGATCAATAATCTTGCATGATTTCTGTAAGTGCCTGTTTAGAAGTAGTACATGTTTAAAGGAAAAAAACACTAATTATGAATGATCACCTTTACGACCCCCCGTTGGACGCAATGAACGGATTTCATTTTTTAAGAAACGGAACGGATGTCATTGTGAACACTAATTGAAGCGGAATAACAAAAAAGAAAACAATATCCTACTAGTACTATAATAAAACTCTGGAAAAAGCATTTCAAAAATCACCAGAAGTTGACGTTCATATGTTCAGAAAGTATTAGAGTTACTCCCTCCGTCCCAGCCAATTCTTGAAAACTGTAATTGGATATTATACGGGCCTAGCGATTTAATTAGCAAAAGAAAGTAAGAATATGATAATTTTTGCATGGTCTTGTACAGTAAACTTTACACTACAAGACCGTGCAAAAATTATCAAATTCTTGGCTTATATTGTTAATCAAATTGCTAGGCCCGTATAATACCCAATTACAGTTTTCAAGAATTGATTGGGACGGAGGGTGTATGTTTCAAAATTTCAACCCTTAAGGATCATTTAGTTATTACTACACTGTAAAAAAATTTGTGTTTCATTTACGACCTCGTTCATGTTTTCTCACTCTCTTAAAGGAAATTGTTACTACTTTTTACAGCGAGATGAAGAATGCAACACATTAAAAGAAAAAGATTGACGACTTGGAATATTTCAAATTAATAGGAAAGATGGACGGTAAATTATGGACAGATAGGGCACTTTGAAGGCATTACTGTTTAAAAAGAAGACACTAGTTAAAATCACTAAGGAAAAAGCTAATCCAAACATGTTTACCAAACAAGCACAGAAGGGAGACGACAAGCAAAATGTTTAATCTTCAAAATTCGTCAGAGTTAAACATCTTATTGGTTTTACAAAACATGCATCATCATCTTTATAATTGGTCAACTGAGAAACAAAGAGGCAAAATGTGTTTATCCACCTCCGATCCTCATGCATCCATATTTGCATATTTTAACTTAATATGACTATGAAATGCGAAATTCGTACAAATTTAATATTACACATGTATGTCGTCACGAGAAATTTAAATTATGTGAACTATTAACTTTTATTCGTACCATTGGAGATGCCAACTTTTCTATATATTTGCGAACACTGCATTTTGCATGATTTATCGGAGATGAGGCGAGAATAATTCTTTCATGCAGGAGCAATAATTAACAAGCTTAATCACCATGATTAGCTGACATTCTCAAATCTAAATCCTCAACTTTATCGAGAGTGACGGAATTGGGGTCAGTCATGGTTGGGGTTTCAACGGTTTAACAAAAGGGAACCCGGTAGTGGGGTATTCTGACTCAAACCCAAACAATTCACAGTGGGGGCTCAACTTTGCCAACGGTTCTAATCAATACCAGGTACCCCCATTGTCTCCCAAAACAGTTGCAGGAAATTTGCATTAAGATTGTGTGGGGAAACATCTAAAACTCAGATGGAGAGATGATGATGAAGAAGGAGCAGCCTACTGGTGTGTCTGTATTCTTCCAAACATACACTTGTTTAGAACTAGAACCACGGCATATTCACCTCAAACTAACTTAATGGCACTCTCTAGATCTACAAACTCACCGTCATTTCACCTGAAACTGCGGATGTGTTATGCGATGCCACGTGGGCTGGTTTATTTAATTTAGCAGCGGGTAACCAGTTTACTCAAATAATGCAGTAGTCCGCGGGTAAACTTTATGTTTGTTATCACAAACCACCTAAAAAGATATACGAATAAAAAGGAACACAAGAATTTTACGTAGTTCGCTAGCGAACGATTCGCTAACTATGTCCACGGCGGAAAACACCCTTTATATATATCAAGAGGAATAAATTACAATATTTGCATCACCTAGTAGTGTGCCTACTAGGTAATATTTATGGTGCTAGGAAACCCTAAAGAGGCATATCGAGGGCTACAAGGAAAAGCCCAAGCCGATGGCCCAACCCCAAGATTGCCATCCCTCTTTTCTTTCCTAACCTAGCCACTTTGTTTGACTTTTTTAAATCAAGGCATATCCAACAAATCTCCACTTTGCCTTGAGAGCTCTCGTCAACAGCAACTGGTCGTCTTTTTGTAAACAAAGCTCCGTCTTCTCGCTCGCCACAGAGACTCACTGGACCCCCCATTGGGTCCGACAAGCCCCGAAGGGCCTCACTGACTCATGATGTTGAGCATTTCAGGCAATGCTGAAACTTGCTCTCCGGAACCAACTTGGTAAACATATCAGCAGGGGCTGTCAGCTGTCCCCCCCCCCTTCGTGACCTTGATCCTTCTCTAGTTTCTCAGAAAATGATACATGACGTCGATATGCTTTATCCTCTCATGATGTAATTGATCAATAGTTAAGCAAATCGCACTCAGACTACCGCAGTGGACTATAGCTTGATCTTGATGTAGGCCTACATCATTGACCATACTTTAAGAAAAGTTCCCTCCTTTGTTGCTTATATCAAAGCCATGTACTCCACTTCTGTGGTTGACAAAGTCACCGCCGGCTGTAGCGTAGCCTTCCTACTCACAGTAGAACTTCCAATAGTGAACACATACCTGGTCATCGATATCATGTTATCAACATCACATGCATAGTTTGAATCTGAGAACCCAGCTATCAGAGCATCCCGATTGACCCCATAGCATACGCCAATGTCTGACGTACCCTTAAGGTACCAAATTATGCGCTTCACCGTCTACCAATGCTCCCTACCAAGATGAGTCATAAGGCGACTTACCACACTAACAATGAATGCTATGTTTGGTCGAGTGCATACCATAGCATACATGAGACTTCTAATTATGCTAGCTTATGGAATCTTGGACATGTACTCCTTTTCCTTCTCAGTCTGAATGGTTTACATTCATAGCTTGCAGTTAGTTTCCAGAGGAGTCTATATCCTTAGTTGATGACACCTGACATCTGTTTAAGATATTCCTGATGTATCCTTGCTGTGACAAGAAATGTTTATTCTTCTTCCTACTTCTATAGATTCATTCAACTCTTAGAATTTTCCGAGCATCACCTAGATCCTTCATTTTCAATTTTGCAAATGAGAGCCTTTATTGAGTTCCTGAATTTCCTCCATATTCTGAGTTGCAATCAAAATTTCGTCCACATATAGAACTAGGTAAATGCGTGAATCACCTCGCATCAGCTTATGATACACGCAACATTCATACTCACACTTATGATAGCTTATCTTCAGCATAAAGCTATCAAACTTCCTGTATCATTGCTTCGGAGACTGCTTAAGTCCATACAAATATCTCTACAACTTGCACACAGTCTCCTTTTCCAGGAACTTGGAAAATCCTTCTGGTTGGCTCACATATATCTCATCTTCCAACTCTCCAGGTAGAAAAACTATTTTCACATCTAGTTGCTCAAGTTTATGTCCTAGTGTGCTACTAGCGCTAGGAGTACCATGATTGAAGTATTCTGACCACAGGTGAGAAGATTTTGTTGTAGTAAACTCCTTCTCTCGGACTGAAACCGCTTGCAACCCATCTTGCTTTTTTACTTGAATGATCACGAAAACCCTTAGCGTTTCACTCATGGGGGGACCTTGGCAGGAGGAAGCTTCACGTCTGCAGTATCCTCCTGGTGATCATGCATAAGGGGAATGTCATATTCATCCCTTGTAGGAAACCTCCAGCTGTTTTCTTACCCAAGAGCATCAACTTCAAGAGCGCCGGAGAGATTTGGCGCCAAGTTTGCAAGATTACCCCTGAAAACTCCTGAAGGAATAATTGCATCAACTGGAGCATTGGGACTATGAGTTTCTTCAGAATAAAGACGTATTTTTGGCTCAAAAGTGCGTGCTTCATCCACAAAAGAAGTATATTATGTTGATGAGATTTCTTATCGCGTATGCGCAAGTGCACAATCAAGTAATATAGGGGTGGTATTTCAACATCGAGTTATCGATCCCACGATGGCAGACTTGAGATCATTTAATAAAGCTATTATATTGGAGTACGATAACTAGGAGAAAAAATTGAGTGATTAAATTAAGTTTGTCACTCATAAAAAAGTGACTAGAAATTGAAATAGCAACTAAACTAATATTTTGTATTTTTATTTATATACACAGATGGATAAACTAGGCTATCTCTGGATCACCTAGGGCTGTATTTGACTTGTGGATCATCTATGTAACACGCTGTATCTATTCTAGTTCAGCCGGGTAATAGCACTGACCATCTACTGTCGGTCTCGGGTCGTTTTACGTCATGTTTCACCTAGGGTAATTTCAGTCCATCTACGTTCACCATTTCGTTCTAGCAGTTTAACTACTGATACCCTAACAGGTCTTGTCGGTCCACCGTTTCACGAAATAGTTGAAAATTCCTACCGAATCTACCCACACTAGCCAATCCTACTCACTTCTCCTCTTAGTCTTGGTGATCCAGGATTGTGCTCATGTTCTCATTACAACTAGGCTAAGTCGCTTTCACGCACTCACCTAATTAACTAGTACGTCCGGGTAGCTCCTCCATTCATACTAAAGATTAAGTGTAGAAAAAGAACATGTAACTAAAACGAACATTAACATTAAGCAAGATCTAAATCTATGAACGAACCCTAGGTTCATGAATAACAAATCCTAAAATAGTCGTGTCAATAGACTAGATTCATCAAAAAAGTTCATGAAACTAATATTCATTCAAATATCAAAATCAGAAAGCATGAAAGAATTATTGAATCTGGGTAATTAATCGTCTACATAAAACCCTAGGCTCTCATAGAGACGCCGTAGGTAATCGTAATCAACCGAACCAAACTAACAATTTTCTCCATAACAAGAATGAAGAGAAGAAGAGAAGATCAAGCAAACCCTAGACCATCAATGTAGGTCTTGAGTTCTTCGTCCCTATATCCTTCCGTAGCCCTCTTCTTTCTCCCAACGTGAATGAATGAATGAGAGAGATATTAATTGATGTAGGGTGTATTAATTAATCCCCATTAGGTTAGGAATTAACTACACAAAAGTACACCGTGTAACTAGCAAAACTGCGCATCTGCGTTATTCTGATCGTGCGGTCAGCTCAAGCTAATCAGGCAATCAAATTTTGTTACTCGTCAAAATCTCCCCTGGTCGCACTATCTGGTGGATTTGATCGTGCGAGCTCCTGGTGAGTTCCTCTTGATCTGCTCCTCTTTTGACTGTGCGATCAGGCCTTCTGGTCATTCGATCATTTGGTTTGATCGTGCATTACAGTGAGTTTTTCTCTCTTTTTTACTCAAAACTATGGCCAAGTATGCGAGCAACTCTCTAGAGGGGTGTAGTTTACAAAACTTCATAAAAATACACGTGCCTCCCTCCTTTAAGTCTTTTATTTACTGTTTCTTCTTCTCCTAGGGCTCCCGCCATTATTCTAAAGCTCGTTTCTCCTCTCCGCTTCATATCCCTAGCGTTATTTCCTGTCAAAACAACACAAAAGAAACCCGTGCATCAAACGTGAGAAAAATACATAAATTAAAGACAAACACCTGGATTAACAATTGAATGCACAAAGCTAAACTTCTATTATTTCTCAACATTCATAGAGTAAAACTCATAATATTCACCCGAAAATCATGCAAAACGAAAACAAATCCTGCAAGAAATATTACTCTAATAGTGAGTTATGATCTGTAGCAACAAGGCCGATCCTACACTTTTGGGGCCCTAGGAAAATTTTTGACATGAGGCCCTACTATACTGTGTAATTCGGACAACAACTGTTAAGGAAAATGGACAGTTCAAAAGTATGATCGGTAATAAAAAAATATATATGTAAACACATTTTACTCAATGATCTAAACCAACTGATAAGGTTATAAGAAAACAAAATAGGGTCAATTACTCAAGACCCATCTCAAACCCCATTCAAATCTATCCCCAACCAAAACCTACAACCCAAATCGACAACCCACGAAGGCCTGACCTAGTCACAAATCAAGAGAAGAAGAAGAAGAATAAATCTCACAACCTAGTTCCACAATCCATGACCAATCCCAGATCGAGAGAAGAAAAGAAATTCCACAGCTCAAACCAACAACAAAACGAACAGAGCCCTGACCAGTGACACATGGAGAGAAAAATGATCTAGAGAAGAAGGAAATGAAGAGACGAAGGTGGATATGGCGGAGAGCTCTGCGGCGTTTGAGGTCTAGCAAATTTTGGGGTCATGAGACCAGAGAAGCGAGGATCTTCATCCTCCATCATCATCCTTTTCAGTGCTTGATTTTTTTTCTCCTTTTTATGGGGGTTAGGTTAAATAGTCAACTTCAACTAGTAGAACGTGAACATAAACTGCAAAAACCCCCTAATCCGGCTCGGGCAAGACCGGGAGGGCGATGCTAAAAGTAACGGCGAAACTCAACAAAAATATAAACCACAACTTGTATATTAACATTATCATCTATACTAAGATATGAGTCTTATACAAGAATCCGATTACTATTACACGGTGTTTAACTAGCAATTTCTAAATGCTACTGGTGAAGTCACTCTATGCGAGTTTAGCGTCCAACCAAACCATCACCACAAGCTTCTAGACCTGCGGTGGGAAAGAAACAGGAACCACAGTTTCAAAGTTAGTAAGGAAATACTTAGTAAGCAACCGTCAGGCATGTAAAATACAGATGAGACACATATTGAATAAAAACTGTAAATATTAATTGATCAGAAGTAAAGGATAGCGGGATGTCAATCCCAAGTTCTTTACTCATCTCAAGAAATTTCTAGTAACCTCTGTTCAGCCCGAGATTAACATCACTCAGCTTCCCAATATGTCTCAACAACCCAATTCCATTAATGCCCCTAAAATCAAAAATCCAGATGATGAAGATTGATTCCTTTGCAAAGTGTATACAAAGAGGAATTAGAATCATGAAAGAGTACCTTAAAGGATAAAGTAGGTAACTCTGATATACTCTTTACCTTCTTTGAATTTTCGTTCTCAACTTTCAAACAGGGAGTATTATTCTCAATATCATTTTACAGGGACTGCGGAAGTAAAGATATTCTGTAAATGGAATATTCTTTAGTTTCTGACCAAATTTTAGGAATCACCAAGAACTGATGTTTAATCCATATCCAACCCTCATCTGAAAACTCCAATTTAATTCCAACAATCCAAGTATAAAATTTCCGTTTTATCATAAAGATCCAATTCCTCATTACAACCATAATCACAGGCCGGGTGAACAAAGTCAAAATCGACAATAACAATCACAGGCTGGGTGAACAAGTATCAACACCGACAATAATAATCACATGACGGGTGAACAAAGTCAACACCGACAATAACAATCACAGGTCGGGTAAACAAAGTTAACGCCGACAATAACAATCACAGGTCGGGTCAGTCCCGACAATAATAATCACAGGTGTGTACGAGAGAATCCTTTGAGGAAGATTCAATATACACCAAGAGCAGGGGATAAGAATAACACAGGAAGAGTAGGGTTGTGTGTAGGGAGAGAGTAAGGCAATGGAAACTGTATGAGAGAGAGACAGAATTTCGGCAGAGCTCCCGTGTAATTCAGGTGATTCGTGTTATGTAAGGAAGGGTTAACGATCCTATATATAGTGGAGGATACGACCGTTTTAGTGGGTTAATGCACCCATTAATGGCGGCTTAATTAGCTTAACCACAACGGCACGTTCTTCCGCATATATAGGGACCGTTACGCACTTCGTCTGCGTATACCGGAACCGTTATGAGGTTGACCGGGTTTATGGAGCTCGTGCCATAAATTTCTCAAAGTAGTTACTAAAGGTCGCGCGCGGGCTTGGTTGTCGCTCGCGCACGACATGACTTACTCTAGCCTCCAAACCACTAAGTCCCTACAAGTCCCGTGTGGTGGTATGCGAGGCCCCTGTCTCGCAGCCCCCACGTGGATCAGCGCGGGTGGTGATCCAGTGTGTGTGGAGCACAGCTAGGTGTGCTGGATGATCGCCACGTGGCTAAGATCTGTCTGTCTGGAAATCACTATCTACATTAGCCCCCTTTTTCCGCGTGAAGACGCCTAACCGGATAGGCTCTAATGCGCAAAAACCAGTGCACGCGTCGTTGCTACGCACCAACTCAAATACACGCAAAATCATCCCCCGTGCGTGCCATTATGACCTAGGATCCCTAGAGTCGTGTCGTCTGTTCTATTAGGGTTTTAGGTGTGACGTCAGCACCGTCCTGTGATTGCGCGATTCGACGGTGACGGTTGTGATTCGACCACACACGACTCTTCAGTGTTTTTGAATAAATACTCCATGCTTTCCATTGTTGCAAAGTATCACTTCTCTCTCTAAAGTGAATGTTACATGAGAGCCTTCAAGAGCAGATTCAAATAATCAACCATCAGTTCTTCCTTGCCAATCGTATCCTCCAACTTGCTTCATCAAAACAAGGATGGATTTGCTCAATTTCATTAATGTATTCAATATCACTTGAACTGTCTTAGATCTGCAAACCTAGAACTATTTGGAATACGCCATTTATTGAAAACTGTGAAAGAGGTTCTTCGTAAACCCTAAAAGATTGAATTTCCAGATTGAAATGATTTTCAAACAATAAACATATGAAATTCTTAAATAAATTTCTTCAATTTTGACATTCTAAACCCAGAACTGTTCATCTTCTTCTTGTTTCGAAAAAACCCAAAATTGCTTCCTGGATCTGAACAGAAAGTGGGTATATTTCTCCCCCCCTTTTTTCTTTCTTTTATGCAGAAATGGCCAAGACAAAAGGATCCAAACTTGTTAAAGAACCTGAAGAAATTCCTGATCTTCCAAAGACCCTGTGGAGGAAAGCCCCCTATCTCGGTGGAAAAGACTTTTATCATGCTAGGGCTAAGGTAAAGAATCTACCGGCTCCTGCCCCCTCTGGAGAGTTGCTAACATTGACCCCTCTTACCACTCTATACATGTTGGAGTTAATTGATTCCAAAGATGTGGTAAGATTAGGAATTGAAAATGGGTTCTTTCCCCATACTGAAATTCCTACCCAAGCCTTCATACAAAAGATGGATTTGATGGATGAGTGGATTGACCATGTACTGACTCACCATGCTATCACACTAGACGATGCTGGAATTTATTTCGCTGTTCGTGCTATGAAGGGTGATGCCGTGAAGCTGGATCCTGCCATTCTTCTAAACCTTCTTTCTCGCTACTCACCTGCGACCCATACCTTCCATTTTGCTGAATTTGAAGCTGCCCCACTTTGGAAGATGTTCAAATTCTATATGACCTTTCCCCTATGGGCGAAGTGGATCCCTTGAGCGCTTTGAAACCTGGTCCAGAGCTTACTCTGTATGCGCAGATGGAGGAATGTTTGACCGAGGTAAAGAAAATCTCTACTCGTTGGACATCTGCGAAGAACACTTGGGGAAAGTGGGCGCAATACTTCTTTCGCGACTATGTGAATGGTAAGATTACCAAGGAAATTATGGATAATGATTCAGAAGCGAAGAATTACATAGAGGGTAAGGGGTATCATCTGACCTTGTGCGGCTTTCTCTGTGCCTGGTTGTCGAGGTATTTGATTGATGGTCATCCTCATGATGGGGTTTTTTATCATGTTCTCCCCCTTGCTGTTAAGTTGGCCCTAGGCCAGAAAGTCGCACTTGGGCCTCTGGTACTAGGCACCTTATATCATCGATTGTTCCAGCTGGTGGTCGCGATCAAGGACTCACGTGGGCGTCTTGATGTGTTGACTTTTGTCAACATTGCATTTCTTACCATGTGGGTTTTTTAAAGATGGCCCTCTTATGCTCCTGTTCCTTCTAGGCCCAATAAATGGTGCGTTCCTGGTGCACAGAATGCACTTCCTAGTGGGAGAGTTGCTCGATGGTACAGGACCAATCTTCCAAAGTGTACATGGAGTCTGATATGCGATGATCGGAGAAAGTTTAAAGCTAGACCTTATGCTACCCGCATTGAAAATGTGCGATGATTTCCGAAGCTGTACCCTAATAAATCTGGTTCCTACTCAGAAGAACTCCTTCTCAAAGGACATGATCGCTACCGCGAATTCTTCTGCTGGTGCTTGAGAGGTTCCCTTCCTGCTCTTGCCGAAAATGTTTCTGAGCTAACTCCCAGATATGAGAAGATCACAGTCGACGTTGACCCAACTCGCGTCTCTCCCCAGTTTGGATTTGATGCAGTGGCGCCTTCCATTTGGCCTAAGTCAATCACAAGGGGTTGCTACAAACTTCTGCTGGTGACTAAGTGCAAAACAATCTTTCTGAGCTACTTGCCCTTCATCCAACCTTCAGGTAGTCGTGTAGGTCGCCTTTCCAAGAATTGGATCGCTTATTGGACTGCTCAGCAGGCCAGGTTTGAGACACACTCGACTCCTCATCCAAGCAAAGCTCCTGTGATTAAAGGGAATGCCTTTCCATTCCGCCCCAATTGCAGCTTGGATGATTCCAAATATTTTTTTTATTCCTTGCTTGATACTGACAATCACTTGTGCCCAGACACTATTCTTGAGGAGAAGATGACTGCTGTTAGGGAGGGCACTTCGCATGTAATCAAGTATAGCGAAGAATTTGCCAAGGTAAACAATTTTCCCTTATGGGTGAAAGAATTCTTTATTTTGGCGCATTGAAACTAACACCCCATTTTCGCTTTTAGTGTTATATGAGGAGGTTCGCATCTGGAGAGCGCTCCACATCGCTGGTCAACTCTATTGTTGCCGCAAAAAGGCAAGACAAGAAAATTCCCGTGGCAATGGAACTGGCTCCCCAGGTAGAGGCTCGGATACGCGAGGAAATGAACGTGTTTGCTTGATCGCTGATAGAAAACGATGCTGAGATGGATGCAGAAGTTTCCCCGAAGGCCAAAAAGAAAAAGGGCATTGTGATTTCTTCCCCTTCTAAAAATGCTCCAACTTCGTCTCCTGCAAAGTCTCTTGCATCCAAGGAAAAAGGAAAAGGCTGCATGTCAGGCAAGGCACGGAAAGAGCTCGCAGTTGAGACCTTCGTCCCTTTTGGTCAGGAAGAAGAGGAAGAGGAGGACAAAGAAATAGAAGTGAGAGAAGAAGAGGAAAGAGAAGAGAGTGAAAGAGAAGAAGAAGAAGAAAGAGACGAGATAAGAGGAGAGAGTTCAGAAGGTATCTTGAATGAACTTATTTCCCTCACACTTTAGCTTTTGCAATAGTTGTTAATTAATTTTCTTTCGCAGATGATGACATAGAGACCATCAGTGGCCTTCTGGCCAAGGAGAAGAAAAAGACCAAAAGTTCTCGCTCTGACATTTCTAGCGAGACTATAGACGAAGATATCATTGCTGAGTCTAAGAAAATGGCTGCTGAGGCAGAAGAGAGAAGGAGAAAGCTTGGGGAAGATGACATCGAACTCATGAAAAGGAGAAGTCTGGAAGAACAGCGTGCTGATAACGCAGACGTGGCTGCCTTGGAACATGCTCAAGAGGACTTTGAGGAGATCGCAGGCGGCAAGGAAGGTGAGATTTTTAAACTTGTTGTGACTTATCAAGAAGTAATTATTGGTGCGTTAAAGCATGGCTTATCAAAAGATGATATTTGCCGATGGTTAGTAGGCAAGTGTGGCGAACCCTCAGGTAATCATTCAAACAATGTTTGTAAGCCAAGCTTGATAACCCACTCCATATTGTAACAATTTTCTTCGCACCACCAGGTCACGCTCACCTTAAAGATGTGCTAAATGAAGATACTCTAGTAGGATATGGTGGCGCATCTTTAACATATGATGACGGAGCTGAGATCCCACCTAAGTGTGGAGGTGCTCGCTTTTGATCTATCAGAAAAAAAAATACCATTTATAATCGCAAGTTTACCTCAACATTTTCCTGTCTTGAATCACAGGTGATGCTGTCATCGCACAGGGCTCTACTGGCAATGTTCCTGCTGCAAGAGAGGTAGTTAGCGAGGTAGGTGTTGATGACCCTGATGAGGACATGCTGTAGAAGAGGATTCCGCTCCCTACATCTTATGCCCCAGAGCGAAGCTCACATGTTGAGAAACCTATCGCAGCTGCTGGGTATGCAGGAGAACCTCTGGAGGAAATTATCGAGGTATCCAATGATGTCGAAGCTGACACCGAGTTAAGGGAGGGAGCTGCTGATGCTGAAGTTGAGGAAATGGAAGAGGAGAATGCTGGAGCTGAAGTTCATGAAAATGAACAGGTCATGGAAGACATAGCATCGCATGAAAATTTTGATGTTCAAATGAATGCTCACGAGCCACAAGGACCTCTCGCGGCTGAAGAAGTTCTTAGGAAAGCAGAAGCCACTGCTGTTGCTGTCCCTTCCACTGAGATAGAGTATTTACAAGTTCCCCCGACATGGAGTTTTTGGAGTTCGCAAGTTGGAGCTGCCGTCACACCTATTGCAACATATACCATCCCTGCCAACTATGATGAGCGCGAAGTTGCAGCTGACAGGCAGGCAATGCAGCAAGGACATGCTTAAGCTTTTCCAGTGATGCGCATTCCCTCTTTGCGTGAGATCCTTGAAGGGACAGGTATGTTACCATTTTTCGCATTCTATACTTTTGTTTAAAAGCTTCGCGCCCTTAAACTTATCATTTTTGCCAGGAATGAGGCAACCCGATGTGGATTGGCTAATGAGGATGCGCCTCTCATACCCATGGTCATTTGCGAGATCTCTGGAGCTGGAGCCCTTCGACAGAAGGCTTTTCTTGACTGAATCCATCTGGATTCTAGAACAACTGTCTGCAGATACCCCTACAACCATTTCTCCTGATAACGCGCGGTTGCTTTATAGCACTTGCAGGGGTCTTCAGGCTAAGGTTCAAGGCAGACTGAACTTCGGGTTCCTTCTCAACAGGGTCACCCAGATCCTCGCGTCTGTGATTCTGAAACATGGCTACCATAACCTCGCATCTGAAAGACGGAAGTTAGAGGAACAAAGGCAGAAGGCTGAAGAAGCTGCCAATCTTTTCCATGCGATGAAGGCCAAGTATGAGAAATTGAAACAAGAAGTGAACCAGGCAAAAGAGGCATTGCTCTTGCTTTCTCCAGAAGATCCTCTAATCAAGGATTTATTTTAGAAAAAAAAAGAACATTATTGTAATGCTAGTATTCCTCCCCTTTTTTTCGAACATGTGAAACTTTATGTCCCATTTTGCCCTTCTGAGGATTTTGCACTCATATCTTAATGTATATCAATTATGACGTCATATGCTGACGTAATTTCCTTGATTTTCGCGCTAGTAATTTATTAGAAAAGCACGATTTCCTTGGGAGCCACATCCTTATTATGACTTTCCGTCATTAATTAGGGCGTGCCACCGAATCGTCATAGCCTTTAGTAGGGTAATTGATTTTTACCCCTTTTTGAGACGTAAGTAATTGATTCTTACCCGTTTCCAAAGCTTTGCTGACTCAGCCAAGGAACTGAAGAGTCCCTTATGGAGTCTATATAACCCTTACCTCTTGCTATTTAGTTTCTTCATCCCAAAATGTGGCTTACCATGAGCCCCTTCGACTGCTGGCATCAATGTTTATCCTTTGTTGATTCATGTCAATTTCAGGCTTTGAAACTTGAGTTTGTGCCTTGTGCTATAGAAACAGCTCCCAAGAAATTCTTTGAAAAGCTTACCGATCCTCGTGATCTTTTTGAAGAAGATTTGCGTAAGGTTTCATGCTTTTGCAAAGATTCTTCTTTGTCTATTATGTTTGTGGGTCGTATCTCCGGTGACCTTCCGGCGAGGCACGGTCCTGTACTGACCTCACTACCGAATCGTAATGAACGGTGTGTTTCTCCCCTAGCTTTCCTGGAGGAGAACTATTTGCCACTATTGTTTTGAACAAGGTGTGACGAGCTATTGTGCTCGTCTTTTTGCACAATAAGCTTCCTGCCCCATGAGTTGTTCTCCCATTTGTTCTTCACGTCCGCAGCCGTCAGGGCATGAAGTTCATTTGGCATCTCACTTCGGAAGAAGATCAAATAAGAGCCCTATTCTGATCTAGGACGTCGTCGATAGCGTCCCGTCACATAGCTCTGTTTAGGACCCGTAGGCCGTTCATTTTAGAGTAGGAATTTTTCCTTAGTGTAAGCTTTTGCTTATAAGCTGCTATCTAGACAGATAAATTGTAAGTCATTTTGACTATTAATGAAATATGCTTTGTCATTTGCTGTTCTTGTTTGATACAACAAATTGTAATTTCGCATGCGTGTTTGCTATATGACGAAACAAGTTATGTTTCCTTCGCATTTTGTATTCGGATATTGTCTGAATAATTCGCTATCTTAAGAAGATAAGCTTTGCATCGCACAAGGCGTTGTTGCTATGGCTTGCTATCTAGGCGGATAGGAATGTAGATCAATTAAGATCATGATTCAATATTGCCGCTATCTAGACAGATAGGATTTTCTCGCACAAGGGCATTGTTACTATCGCTGCTATCTAGGCAAATAGGCTTTTAGATCACTTAAGATCATGTTTCAACATTGTTGCTATCTCGGCAGATAGGCTTTGCTCGCACAAGAGCGTTGTTACTATCGCTGCTATCTAGGCAGATAGGCTTTTAGATCACTTAAGATCATATTTCAAGATTGCTGCTATCTCGGCAGATAGGCTTTGCTCGCTCAAGGGCGTTGTTACTATCGCTGCTATCTAGTCAGATAGGCTTTTGTCGCAAGTAAGCAGACAAGTAAATAAAACGATAGAGAAAATTGAGATAATAAAATTCTTCTCATATGGGAGAATTATATTTATTAGAAGCACCCTCATATGGGAGGAACACGACCGGAAATTCCTCATATGGGAGGAAACAACGCATGAGTTCATGGGAAGACTGACATAAAATCCAACAGACATTTGATTCAAACATAAAGAGATAGGCTAAGGATAATACTTTTTGATCCATCGCATAATGATCGGGCTTGAGGTTGCTGCCGTCCCATGAAGTCTCTGTATCGCGCAATAACCGCTGTCAAAAACTTCTTTAACTTCGAACGGCCCTTCCCAGTTAGCTGTGAACTTTGGATGAGCTGCTTCCCGCATGCAATGTTCTGAAGCTCGCAAAACCAAGTCACCAACCGCAAAGTCCCGATGTTGAAATTTTTTATTGTATTTGCGAGCAATTCTTTCTTTATATCTTTTGTTAGCCCTCTTAGCTTGTTCGCGCTTCTCTTCCAACAGAATCAAGTCATGATCACGTTGATTTTCGTACAAGGCATGGAAGGCTATCCTTGCAGAGTTGACCTTTACTTCTGATGGTACAACAGCTTCAGCTCCATAGCATAGAAGGAACGGAGAAACTCCTGTGGGGGTCCTTGGCGAAGTGCGGTATGCCCACAAAGCCAAATTTAAGGAATTGGCCCACTTCTTGTGATCATCTGCGACCATCTTACTCAAAATTTTTAGCAACGTCTTGTTGGTCGCTTCTGCTTGACCATTCCCTTTTGGATAGTAAGGCGTTGGGCAAACATGCCTTATGTTGTATTCTGTCAGTTTCACGGCCACTTGGCGATTTACAAAAGGGGTGCCATTATCCGAGAGGATTGTGTTGGGGATTCCAAACCGGTATATGATGTTTTCTTGAACGAAATTGAACACCGCGAGCGCATTTGCTGTCTTGAGCGGTACTGCCTCCACCCATTTGGTAAACAACTCGGTCGCAGTCAAGATGAACTGATTCCCATGCGAGGCGGGTCGAATGGGGCCTATAAAATCTAGAGCCCAAGTATGAAATGGTCATGGTGTTCCTAGTGCATGTAAATCTACAGCATGAGCATGCACGAGGTTGCCCTTAAATTGACATTCCTGACATCTTTTTACCTTGGTGCAGCAATCTGCTTCCATTGTTGTCGAAAAATAACCAAATTAGAGGAGTTGCCTGCATAGTTTCGCACCCCCCTGATGTTCCACTTGGTGAGATAAATCCATCACCTCTTGCGCTTCTTGGCTATCTAAGCATCTGAGTAGATTACCCTCATGGCCCCTTCGCCAGAGTATGTTTTCCTGCACCACATATCGGGCCGCTTTTCTTCTAAGTTTCTCGAATTCCTTTCTTTGATCGGGCTCAATCCCTTCTGTCAGAAATTCAAAGAGTGGTTTCCTCCAATCTGTGTCATCATCAACCAGATTGATTTCCAAAGAGTCTTTGATTAATGTGCCGCTTTCACAATTTCCTTGAATGATTGCAGCAGCTGCGGACATGTCTGGCCAATGAATCCCATATCTTTGGGCCTTTTGGTAAATCGACACTTCACTTTCCCCGCAGGAGTGTTGATGAATCTTTTACAATAATTCTTTCCCCTCCTGCTGCGAGACGCACCGCATGAGTATTCCTCCCGGACCTTTGTAGTAAAGGGAGTTGTCGTGTATGCAGTACCCTTTGGTGGATGCCCAATTTTCTTTGCTTGTGCCCTTAGCAATTGCACGCAGTATTGGTTTCCTCCAATCTTCCTCATCCGCGGATTCATCTTCGCATGACTCCTCTTTCAAGGCCGGAGTTGTTCTGACTTCGATTGAGATTCATGCAGGGCACTTTTCCGTGCTAACCTTGGATCCCAGAGTGGCTAAAGCATCGACATGCCGATTATCAGCCCTGGGTGTGTGCTCGTACTTGACATCACAAAATTGTTGTACCATATTTTGCCCTAAAGTCCGATAAGGTAATAGATTTACCTCCTTCAAACCATATTCTCATGAAGCTTGTTTGAAAATTAGCATAGAATCCCCCATGACCGTCAGTTTTCTCACTTCTAGCGCCCTGGCCGCACAAAGTCCCGCGATAAGGGCCTCATACTCTGCTTCATTTTTGGTTACTGGAAAATCTAGCTTGGTGGACATTTGTATGACTTCCCCATCTGGTTTAGTCAAAACAATTCCAATTTCGCCACCTTTCCTTGTTGATGATCCATCAAAGTGAAGCTTCCAATATGGCGACTCGACTGCAAAAATTTCAGGCCCCTCTAGCTCCTCTTCGATTATGGGTTCATAGCTGCTATCCGAGAACTGTGCCAAGATATCTGCCACTGCTTGTGATTTGATCGCCCGCGGTCGAACACACGTGATGTCGTATTGCGAGATAGTCATGTACCATTTTGCCTATCTTCCGCAGGGAGAATTGTGACTTAAGAGATACCGTATGGGATCGCTCTTTGTAATCACCACAACTTTGTGCGAGGCAAAATAATGCCTTAAATTTTCTATCACAAAGAATAAAGCAAGACAATGGCATTCGATATCTGTGTACCTTGACTCGGCCGGTTGTACTATGCGAGAGATATAATAGATCGGCCTTTCCTACCCTTCGTACTCTTGAGCTAAAATTGCCCCTATAGATTTCTTCGTCGATGTCAGGTACAACAAAAGTGGTGATCCAAGATGTGGTGCAATCATTACCCTTGATGATGTCAGCAAGTCTTTTAACCTTCCAAATGCGGCTTCATGCTCCTCCGTCCAATTGTATACAACATTATTTTTGAGGATATCACCAAAACAAAAGGTTATTTCTGCGATGGCTGGAATGAATCTCCGCAGGTAAGATAATTTCCCTGAGGACGTCTTCAGAATGCTCTGATTATGCGGCGCTGTCATGCTGGTGATAGACGATACCTTCACGGGGTCAGGCTCGATTCCTTGGCGATGTATCACTCATCCAAAAAACTTCCCCGAAGTTAGTCCGAACGTGCATTTCATGGGGTTCATCTTTAGTTGGAAGCTCCTGCATCTTTCGAACACTTTCCGCAGGTCCCCTAGATGGTCTGCTTCCTCCTTGGACTTGACAACCAGATCATCAACATAGAATTCTACTTCTTGATGCATCATGTCATGAAATAGAGCCATCATCGCTCTCTAGTAAGTCGAGCCCGCGTTCTTGAGACCAAAGGGCATAACCGTGTAGTTAAATACCCCAACCGGTGTAATGAACGCAGTTTTTCGTGCATCCTTAGGATCCATATTGATCTGATTATACCCACTGAAGCCATCCATAAAACTGAACATCTGGTGCCCTGCAGTAGAATCGATGAGCAAATCGATGTTGGGCAACGGGAAGTCGTCCTTTGGGCAGAAATGGTTGAGGTCTCTGAAGTCCACACAGATGCGATGTTGCCCATTCTTCTTTACCATAGGCACGATGTTGGCCAGCCAGGTGGGATGATGATTCGGCTCAATGAACTTGGCAGTCAATAACTTGACAATTTCTTGTTTGATCTTCACATTTATTTTTGGCCTGAAACTTCTCGCACTTTGCATCACTGGTTTAGATCCCGGGATAACATCCAATCTGTGCATAGTCACGCTTGTGTCCAGGCCAGGCATCTCATCATACTCCCAGGCAAACAGGTCCTTATACTCGGTCAGCAATTGCAGCAACCTTGCTTCCTCATCGATTGTGAGGTCTGCGCTCAGAAAAACAGGCCCCTTCTTTTCTTCGCTTGGGCTCCGGAACACTTCTTTCAGTTCCTGCTTCTGGGGCCTCGGCTTGTCTTCCATGCACTCAGGTGCTTCTTTCAGTTTATCCTCCAAAACCTCTGACTTTGGCTTGTCCACCTCCGGGCCTTGTTCAATTTGCCTGATTTGCTCAGGGATATCCCCATGCTCGGATGGGGATACCCCCGCGCACCTTCATATGCGGTAGAATTTCTTTCCGTTGGAGTATAAGCTCTCTATCTCCTTGCCCTCATAGTCATGTTTTACCACCCTTTTCAAAGTGTACACATTCTTCCTCTGATAGGCGACTTGCGTTGCCTCTTCGCGTGTGGACACCTTTCCCTTTGCATCCTCTCTCGTCACCATTACTCACGCTGGTGACTGGTCCTTGATATCCTCCCATCGAGGAAAAGGAGTCGGATTAAACGGCCCTAGCATTTTCTCATCCGCCATTTCAGTAAACCATACTGCTTCAGTAAGATGCGCCTCATTCAAATTAAAAGGATTTACCGAAGCCGGTATTTATACCACTCTGCCATTCCAATTGGCCTTCATCACTTGGTGGGCTGCTGAGGGAACCGCGTCAAAGAGATGAATCCAAGCTCGCCCTATGATCATGTGATACGTAGTATTCACATCAATGACATAGAATTTGGCCGAACACTTGATTTTTCCTATCTGGATACCCAGGCGAATCCAGCCCATTGTCATCCTGGAATCACTCCCGAATCCCATCAGCGGGGAGGGGCGCCTGACAATCTTCTTCTCTGAGATTCCTGCCAACTTTAGAGTATTGAGCAAAATCACATTGACGGCTGCTCCTCCATTGAAAAACTCCCTCTTGAACTCGAAATCATTAATTACGGCTGTTACATATAAGGGTTTTTGATGACTCGAATCCGTCTTCTTGTCGCTTGCGGAGAAAGTTATAACCTTTTCTGTAGAGCGAGACTGATAACTCCGTTTTCGGAGTTATTTTATGCCTTTTATTTCTACGTTTTGCGTGCTTATAATGGAGAATTTGTCGTCTTTTGGAGTAAATTGAGCGTAAATGTGAAAATACGAGTTCATGTGCAATACTTGTTAAATCCGGGCGTTTCTTTAGATTTTTGAGCTTTTATTGTGATATGATCGCGGGTTGTGTTTTCGTGTTGTGATTCGCAGGAAAACAGGGCTTGGAGGATCGTGCGGGATTTGGAAGCGAAATTCGGAAACAAGGAACTCAAAGGCAAGTCAAAAGGAAGGAGAAAGTCAAAGGAAAGTCAAAGGGAAGTCAAACAGAAGAGGAAAGTCAAAGGAAGGTCAAGGAAAGAAAGAATGGAAGAAGAAAGTCAAAGAAGGGAAGAGAAAAGTCAAAAGAAGGCTGGAACAAGAGGTCTTCGTGCGAAGACATTTGTCTTCGTGCGAAGACAAATGACTTAGCCAAAATTCAGCCTTGCAAAATTCTCTTCGCAAACACACTTGCAGTATCTCAATGAGAAGGCCTTCGCACGAAGAGGCAGAAGTCTTCGTACGAAGACTCTTCGTGCGAAGACAACTGTCTTCGTGCGAAGAGGTCGTGGGACAGAGCAGTTTTTTTTGGGGCTTTTCCGTATTATTTCCAAACTTTGTAATATTATTATGGGAACGTATTTAAGGCTTTTAGGTCGACTTTTTCAGTAGTTTTTGGAGATTAGAGACATCTTGGGAGATCAAGAAACCTTGGAGAGAGCTTAGGAGCTTTTGGATCATTCGTTTGAATTCTAAACTCTCGTTTTTCTTGATTTTTATGTTTAAACTCATTATAATCGTCGTTTTGATTATGAATATGAGTAGCTAAACACCTTTTGCTGGGAATTCTCGTTTGGTGTAGCTAGGGTTTGATCTAAAGTTGATGTTTTGATGATTGTAATGCATGCTTTAGCTTAATCTCTCGTGTTCATTCACTATTATGGATTATTTGCGTTCTTAATCTTATTATCTTTGCGAGTAGCTAACGTAGAGGTAGAATCAATTAGTTTCACGCGGTAACTCCGTGACAACTAGTCGGTAAATTGAATAATCCACCTAGTCGTATCAATGTTTGGTAACTCGGCATCGTTAACTAGGATCGTTAAAGTAGAATTAGGGTATTAATGCGTGCTTAAAGCTAAATTAGGTTTGGTAACTCGGTCTAGTTTAACCTAAGTATAGTGGATTTGCTTGGTAACTCGGTAAGTTCAACCTTGCTTGATTAATAGTGAATAATACGTGGTTGTTTTACAAATCAAAACATAAATTTAGATCGACCTAGTGAACCTAGAGAATTCCAGGTGCTTCTCCCTTATTTGATAAAAACCACAATTCATTCTTTATTAATCGTGAGATATTTCACTTGGTTAATTGAGAATATTGCAATTATTTTCTTAGAATTAGATAAAACACAACTTGCGACTTGCCCACATAAGGTTTAGAGTAGTAATTAATTTAAACAAAGTCCCTTGGGTTCGACAACCCGGATTTCCGGTTTATTACTACACACGACGGCTGTGCACTTGCAGTTGGAACGTGTCAAGTTTTTGGCGCCGTTGCCGGGGACTTCGGCTAAATTAGTTATAATACCTAGCCTTAGGGATTTTAATTTATTGTTTATATCCGTTACTCACCTACGTTTTGCGTGTTTCGTGATTTCAGGTTGATTTACACGGTGCATGACCCGTTCTCGAGACGAGCCTTTGTATCCAACGTTTGAAGACCCGGAATCCTTATTAAAAGCACAGCGTAGAGACAAGAGGAATTCAAGCTCAGTAGTTATGGATGAAGAAACGAGAGCTGAGTTTGAGAGGATCCGCAAAGGTATGCAGGATGCGGAAGCAGCTAGAGCTGCAGCTGTAGAGGAGGCTGCACAAAGAGCCGCAGAAGCTGAGGAGGTGAGAGCTCAAATGGCTGAGATGCAGGCAAGGATGGATCGCATGGCTCCCCCAAATCCACAACCACGTCATGGTGTGGGGGCACAAGTAGCGAACATCGGTGGGAACAACAATGGTAATAATGGGGAAAACAACAGGCAGAACAATGCTGAGAATGAAGAACGCCCGATGGTGGATTATTTCAGGACTACTCCAGCATGTTATCAGCCTACCATTGTCAGGCCACAGATCAATGCCCAACACTTCGAGTTGCGCCAACATATGATCAACATGGTTCGTGATGAGTGCGCATTCAACGGAGCTCCAGGAGATGACCCCAATCACCATCTGCTGGTATTTGAGCAAATTACATCAACCCTGCACGATCAGCGAGTTCCAGATGAAACAGTTAAGCTTTTACTATTTCCATTCTCCTTATCTGGAAAAGCCAAGAAGTGGCTTATGGAGCTGCCAGCTGGAAGCATAGTGACATGGGCAGACTGTTGTCATGAGTTTCTGAGGAAGTATTTGCCACCATCCAGAGTCGCGCAGCAGATGGCAGAGATCGCAAAGTTCACTCAGGATGAAGACAGCTCTTTGGGAGATGCATGGAGGAAGTTCAGCCAAATTCTCCCTAGATGTCCGAATCATGGAGAGCCATGGCACAAGCTCTTCCATTATTTCTACACTGCATTAGACAAGGAGACAGCTGACCAGTTAGATATGCTAGCTGGAGGTAATTTTATGGGACTTGGAGCACAGCGAGCTCAAGATTTGCTGAACAACGCGTCAAAGAGAGAGACTACACGAACTGAAACGCGTAGGTACTCCAAACCGGGGGATACATCCTTAGTCAACAAGATTGAATCGATGGAACAAAAGTTGGAATCCATGACTTCAGCATTTCACGGTATGCACCCTCCAACTCAGAAGCCCATGGGTGAATTACTAGCAGATGAAAGCCAGGGATATGATAACAGTGTTGAAGATGTGAATTTTATGCGACAGCAGCAATGGCCTAACACCTATCATCCCAACAATCGTAATCATCCCAACTTCAGCTATGCCAATCCAAACAGTGGATTATATGCACCCGGACAGAGACCCAATGTTCCATATCAAGCGAGGCAAGCTCCACAGCAGCAGGCTCCACAAAAAGAAGAGCAAGAGACAAATGCTCTATTGAGAAAGCTCCTAGCCAATCACGACAGGATGGAGAGCGCGATTGTCTCAATACAAGCAACAATAAAAAGCCATGAGACTCAGATTGGGCAGATCGCCAATCAAAATGTCAAGCTTCCACCAGGCATGCTTCCAGCAAATACCATCACTCCTAACGAGCAGCTAAATGCCATCACAACTCGCAGTGGCATCACTACTGAGGACCCCCCATATCCTAGCCACGCGCGAGCTGAGGCGACTAAGGCCACTGAGAAAGCTTTGGATGAAGAGATTCCCGTGCCTACCGTGAGTCCCCAATCAAAGGACACGGTGAGGAAGTCGGATGAGAAACAGAAGCCTAGGGAGGAATACAGTGTGCGAGTGCCATACCCGCAAAGATTGAAGAGCCAAGAGGATGCCAAGCATTTCAAGAAGTTTGTGGATATCTTCAGGAAACTGCACATTAATATACCTTTTGCAGAGGCCATCTCACAAATGCCGAAATATGCCAAATTTCTCAAGGACCTCCTTTCTAATAGGAGGCGCATGGATGACTTTGAAACTGTGACTCTAAATGAGGAGTGTAGCGCCGTTGTGCAAAAAGCGCTACCAAAGAAGATGAAAGATCCAGGCGGTTTCATCATTCCTGTTACATTGGGAGACGCATTTCATGGGAGGGCATTATGTGACCTTGGTGCGAGTATTAATTTGATGCCTACATCGGTTTTTGAGCAACTTGGTGTGGGAGATCCTAAGCCTACCAGGATGTGCTTGCAGATGGCTGATCGCACAATAAAACGCCCCAGGGGTGTTTTAGAGGATGTATTAGTGAGAGTTGAAGGACTCATCTTCCCAGCGGATTTTGTGATCTTAGATATGGAGGCCGACGATGATGTTCCTCTTATTTTGGGCCGTCCATTCCTGGCCACTGGGAGAACTATCATTGATGTGGCCAATGGAGAGCTGACTATGCAGATCAACGATGAGAAGGTGGCCTTCAATGTATTTGAGGCTATGAAGTTTCCCGCATACGCGGTGAGCGAGCAGTGCTTTGGGGTGGAGGCATACACGCTGGACGAGGAGGACGATATTTTGTTGGAGCAACTATATGAGGAGCTTGCTCTATTTGATTCCAGCGAGAAAGAGCAAGCCTTGGATGTCCATTGGCGCCCACCATTACCCCTCTTTAATGAGGGAAGCAGGAAGATTCTTACTCCTTCTCTTATTACTGCTCCTGTTTTAGAATTAAAGCCTTTACCTGTTCATTTGAAATATTTATACTTGGGATCTAATGATACCTTACCGGTGATTGTATCTGCATGTTTGGACAGGGAACAGGAGGAACAGCTTCTCGAGGTACTACAGAAGAGGAAAGCAGCTATGGGATGGACAATAGCAGATATTAAGGGGATCAGCCCCACAGTTTGCCAGCATAAGATCAGGCTCATGGAAGACAAGAAGCCGGTAGTTCAATTTCAGCGCCGCCTCAACCCTCACATGCAGGAGGTGGTGAAGAAAGAGGTGCTTAAATGGTTGGAAGCAGGTATCATCTATCCGATTTCCGACAGCACATGGACTAGCCCGGTACAATGTGTTCCCAAGAAGGGAGGTATAACTGTGGTGGAAGGGGAAAAAGGTGATCAAATTGCCACACGAACCGTTACTGGGTGGAGAGTTTGCATGGACTACCGCAAACTCAATGATGCCACTTTGAAGGATCACTTTCCCCTCCCATTCGTGGACCAGATGCTTGATAGGCTAGCTCACCATTCACACTACTGCTTTTTGGATGGGTATTCTGGGTATAATCAGATAGCGATTGAGCCGGCTGACCAGGAGAAGACAACATTTACTTGTCCATATGGGACGTTTGCATTCAGACGCATGCCATTCGGGCTATGCAATGCCCCAGCTACGTTTCAGAGGTGCATGATGTCTATCTTCTCAGACATGATGGAGCAAAATTTTGAAGTCTTCATGGATGATTTTTCGCTTTATGGTGATGGGTTCGAAGACTGTCTCCAGCAGCTAGCTCGGGTACTGGACAGATGTATTGACACCAACCTAGTGCTTAACTGGGAGAAGTGCCATTTCATGGTGACCGAGGGAATAGTGTTAGGGCACAAGATCTCCAGTAAAGGTTTAGAGGTAGACCGGGCGAAGATTGAGGTGATTGAGAAGCTTCCTTACCCTACGTCTGTCAAAGGGGTACGAAGTTTCTTGGGACATGCAGGTTTCTATCGGCGCTTCATTAAAGACTTTTCGAAAATCACAAAGCCTTTATCTGGTTTGCTTGAGAAAGATGCCGTGTTTAATTTCAATGAAGACTGCAAGACAGCTTTTGATTTGCTCAAGAAAAAGCTGATTAGTTCTCCCATTATAGCCACTCCAGACTGGACTCTACCGTTCGAACTTATGTGTGATGCCAGCGATTACGCGGTGGGAGCAGTGCTGGGACAGCGGAAAGACAAGGTAGCTCATGTTATTTACTATGCTAGTCGTACTCTTAACACTGCACAGGTTAATTATGCCACCACGGAAAAAGAGATGTTGGCTATTATCTTCGCATTGGACAAGTTTCGGCCATATCTTGTGGGTTCTCCGGTGACTATTTTCACGGACCATGCAGCCCTCAAATATCTTCTTGCTAAGAAGGATGCGAAGCCTAGATTGATCCGATGGGTGTTACTAATGCAAGAGTTTGATATAGTGATAAAGGACAAAAAGGGTGTAGAGAACGTTGTTGCAGACCATTTGTCACGACTGGATAATGAAAAACAAGAAGATGTACCGATTAGAGAAGATTTTCCAGACGAACAACTTATGGTAGTGGTAGCAGCTGTGCCTTGGTTTGCGGATTTGGCAAATTTCAAGGCGCTCAAAATTGTCCCGAAGGACATGACGTTCCATCAGAAAAAGAAATTTTTCGCAGATGCACGACACTATTTCAAGGATGACCCTTATTTGTTTAGGTTGGGAGCTGACAATGTGTTGAGAAGATGCGTAGCTGAGCCAGACACTTTGGACATTCTTAGACACTGCCACGAATTGAATTGCGGAGGACATTTTGGCAAAGCGCGTACTGTGGCAAAGGTATTGCAAAGTGGATTTTACTGGCCTACTTTACATAAAGATGCTCATCTATTTGTGCAGCAATGTGATCGATGTCAGAGAACCGGCAATATCTCCAGCCGAAACGAGATGCCTCAAAATTTCGTGTTGGAAGTAGAGCCCTTTGATGTCTGGGGCATCGATTTCATGGGACCATTCCCGTCTTCACTTGGCAATCTTTATATACTGTTAGCTGTGGATTATGTGACCAAGTGGGTGGAGGCAATGGCTTGCCCGAAAAACGATGGAGCCACTGTAGAGAGATTCGTGCGGAAGAGCATTTTTACACGGTTTGGAACTCCCAGAGCCATAATCAGTGATGAAGGATCGCATTTCGTGAATAAAGTCTTTGCCAATGTCTTGAGCAAATATGGGGTAAAGACGCATAAGATATCACTGGCCTATCATCCGCAGTCGAATGGGCAAGCAGAAGTTTCTAACCGAGAGATAAAAGGAATTCTGGAGAAGACAGTCAACCCGGGACGCAAGGATTGGTCTCTGCATTTAGACGATAGCTTATGGGCGTATAGGACTGCTTACAAGACTCCTTTGGGCATGTCTCCCTACCAGTTAGTGTTTGGGAAGTCGTGTCATCTTCCGGTGGAACTTGAGCACAAGGCATTCTGGGCTTTGAAGAAGATCAATTTGGACGCTAAGCTCTCAGGTGAGCTACGAAAGCGAGCACTACTTGAACTTGAAGAATTTCGATTGATGGCGTATGAAAGTGCGAAAATCTATAAGGAGAGGACAAAACTGTGGCACGACAGGCACATCATCCCGAGAGACTTCAAGGTAGGACAGAAAGTATTGATCTTCAATGCAAGACTAAAGCTGTTTCCAGGGAAATTGAAATCTAGGTGGAGTGGTCCCTACACGATTACTGAAGTTTATCCCTGGGGATCTCTTGAGGTAGAGGATGCAAATGGGAACAGGTTTAAGGTGAATGGTCAGAGAGCGAAACCGTACGTGGACGGGAATTTCATTGGAGTCATTGAATGGCTTCATGCAACTCCCGCAACTTGAGAAATCTCTGAGGTAACTGGGTCGGGCCGTCGACCTTAAATTACAAAGCGCTTGTTGGGAGGCAACCCAACCTATTTAATGCTTTAGGATAGATTTTAATACTGTTTTGTAATTTTTATTCGGTTTGATGTTATTGAGGGGTGTGAGAGAGTGGATTTAATATTTCCAATGAGTATGTGCAGGAATACGAGGTGAAAGGCCTATTTCGGATCCCCCTTCTTGATGCGCGCGTGCGAAACAGAGTAAAAAGTCCAGATTTGCAGCTAAATACGCGTATCGGGATCCGAAGTGAAGGAATTGAAGGTAGAAGCCATTTCTGCATCTATTCAACACACGCACCTGGGGAAGATCATGTTCCGGGACTCCCCGTCTTGATTTGCGCAAGAATTTGAGTAGTGAACGGAGAAAGCTATCACGCCGGCACGGATTACGAGGTGAAATTTTGAAGAACAGACTGAAATGAGAATTGAACAATGCCAACGTGTGGGGGTGGTCGAGAGCTTTCTGTAGACAGGTGGATCGCGCAAATCGGAGTCCGGATGAAGAAGTTACGCCAAAAAGGATGTTTTAGCAAGTAAAACGAGGCCAAAAGCATCCGGAAATGCAAAACGTGCCTTGGGACGCCTGAAATTGACAAATAAAATATTCCCCGGATTTTGGGAGTGTTTTAAGGTGAAAAGGGAGTCTCGAGGTCGAGGAGATCCTTCGGAAAGCAAAGGCACGATCGAAGACGCGAAAAATCGCCAAAAAGGATGTTTTTGGCACAATTCAGCATTGTCTTCGTATGAAGACAATTGTCTTCGTAGGAAGACATTTTACTTAGAAAAAATTTCAAGCTCTGAATTGTCTTCTCAAAACAAGGTGCAGTATCTATGTGAGAAGACCTTCGTGCGAAGACAATTTGTCTTCGTACGAAGACTCTTCGCACGAAGAGAAATGTCTTCGCACGAAGACATCGCGCAGAATGACAGATTTAGCCAGCACGGATAACAGCTTTTGGGTTATATCTTGGGGGCTTTTTAGACCTTTTGCACCTTGAAGCTTCATCATCAGCTGGTCTTCGATCTCTTCTCCTCATTCTTCATCTTCAAACAACAGCTTCTCCTCCATAGCCGCGCACGAGCTCAAGTTCACCCCTCCCTTGATTCTTTACCAAAATCAACAATCTACCTAGGGTTTTGCTCGCAATTCAAAGGAGAACAAGATTCTAGAGGTGGTTTTGAGTGAGAGTGAGAGACAAGAGAGAAATCAGAGGAAGAAGGAGCTAGGGTTTTGGGGAAGAACTGAGAAATTGGACGAGTTGGGGCTTGATTCAGCTTACGGACGAGAAGGAAACACTAACGGGGACTACGCAAGGAGTACGGAGCAGCAAGCAATTCGAGATTTCGACAAATTTTACCGGCATCATCAAAATCAGTCCGGGTTTGTCAAAATTGTGAAATTTTTGCGTCCGTAAGACTTGCTCCGGACGCGTAGGTACAATCTAACCTTCGTATTTCAATATTCGAGTCTTAGTCACATTGAGTAAAAGCCCGATTATTTGTTGTTGCGCTTAGAAGCGTACTTTGGGGGCGATTGCGTAAAGTCCTAGGAACTATTTGTCTACGTGCCTACGTGTTTCGTTTAGTATACACTTCTTGTTCACGTGCACAATTGTTGAATTGTTCGTTTTACTTGTAATTGAATTTTAAATGGCGGGTGGAAAGAAACGGAAGACGGGAGAGGGTTCGTCGCAAGAAGCATCGGGGTCGGGCGATCCTCAATTAGAAATTCCGCCTACTCCCCAATATGCCATCTTGACTGCCCCTTTCCCGGCTAAACCGGGTATTGTTGGCCGACGAACGGCTAAAGCTAATTTGAAAGAGCGTAGTATTGCGCCAGGATAGTATGATAGCTACCGTTTTGTCACTTACGAGGCCCACATTGACTCTCGTAAAGATACCTATTTGACCAAGAACGGGCAGCCCGAAAAGGCATTTCCATTGCACGAGGACATGCCTCAAGCAATTAAGGAAATTTTCGAGCGCGAGAAGCTTGCCAATTGGTTTAAGCTAGTAGGGCCGTCTAGTTCGCATATTACTCGAGAGTTTTTGTTCAATTTGCGTTATGCAAAGGATGGTGAGAGTCTAGATCCTCGTCTTGTGTACTGTCGGAACAATTGGATAGTCTTCACGCCAGAGACTATCGCATTGGCCATGGGTTTCCCCGCTTTGAAAGAGGGTTGTGGGTTAGAGACTGTTCTTCGTAGTGAGAACCTTTGGTCTCGTTTAAATGCTTTTTGCTTTGCGAAGGGGGTTGATCCATGGGACAGGAAAGGAGAGGTGCTTCATTGGAAGGCCGAGAAGAGGTTTTATAGGCCGGAGGCTAGGTGGTGCTGTGAAGTGTTAGAAAACTGGGTTTTGGGAATCACACGAAATCCTAGTTACACTTTCCGCCTCTCTGTCTGGGCTCTTTGTCTTTACACCGGGGTTAGAATTAATATCCCCAAACTGATTTGGGAGAACTGTCTTGAGAGGGTGTCGAGGACGAACAAATTGGGCCCCGGTCATACTTGCTTGATCACTCACCTAGCCAAAACTACCGAAGTAGTCATAGGGAGAGATATGGACTTGAAAGCGTTTACTGCTCGGAAGTGGCATAGGTTTGATGAGACGGCGAGGAAGAAGGGCAAGGGTAGGAGGATGAACACTTCTAGGTTTGACAACCAGGTTGCCTACGACCACCTGCGAGAGGAGATGGCCCGGGATAGACTAGAGAGAAGACGCCAGTTTGCCCACACTCGGGACAATCAGGCGAAGCTGGGAGGTTTAATCCAGATGGTTGGCCAGTGGGTTATACAGTCTAGTGGTCAGGCGGCGGGGGAGTTTGTTCCACCGGTCCCGACGGCGGATCCGTGGTTCCAGGAGGATGAATTTGAGTATCCGGTTCCGCCGAGTGAGGATGAAGAAGAAGAGGAAGATGAGGAGGAAGAAGATGATGAGGATGAGGAAGATGACGAGTAGTGGAGTGTGCCCTCGTGCTAGAATTGTTGAGTCCTCGTGTTATCGTTGAGGACAACGATGCATTCTAGTGTGGGGGTGGTTGAATCCTTTTTACTAGTCAGTGTCGTGTCTTTGCATCGCCAGTGTCTGCATGTAGTTAGAGGTTTTTGGTTATGTCCTTATTTTTCTTTTTATTATTCATCTTTTTGCACGTTTTGGTATTTTTGAGTCAACCCACCATTGTTGAGTCGTTAGTCGAGTTGGCCTTGCATATAGTGTAGGTAAAAAAAAAAAAATAATAAAAAAACTAAAAATGTGAAAACACCAAAAAAAATTAAAAATTTGAGAAAGGGCAATTGAAAAAAGCTGAAAATTCGGTAAAATCGAGAAGTGTGAGACTTTTAGGCGTAGGGCGTGAATTGCGATCGAGAGTGACAATGTGAGAGTCCCTTAGTAAGTATAGAGAAACTCTCTTTACGGGAATGCGTGCCTATTTTACACACGAACTTAATTCTTTCAAATTTAAAGTGTGTGCCTAATTTTCTTACAAGAGTTGAGCTAGGTGTGAGCTAAACAAGCCGAACGTTCTTGTGTACGTCTTAGGTAGTCGCCAACCCGCCTCGTAGTGGCACACAGAACAGCTGTGCGAGGTGTGTATAAGAGCACTCACTGCTTATTAGAACTTACCTTGTAGGACCACTAGTAAACCCGTATTTGAACCATGGATTCTTTGACAACCTTTGGACTTAGGGTGACGATTCTTGGCCTTCAGCATTGATTGGTTAGAATCACCGCTTTAGTGCGTCACGAGGGTGTTGTAGTTGAGGGGGTTCGATGAGGGAGTACTTCATGTTATATTTGTGTGAGTCTTACATATCGCATGCACTTCATTTGTGATCTTCGAGGGGAATGCGAGGGTGAGTGAGAGTAGGCTTGCGCACTTCGGTGTGGCGGTGTTCCATGGCATTACAACGTGGACACAAGTGAGGAGAGCCGTGAGTGTGTACCATCTAATACACACAAAACTTGGGTTGGGGGAATTTAATAGGTGGATCGTGCTAGGTACCGGATCTTACTCATCATGGTGTAGGAGGTTTGGTTGGATTAGGCACGAGACAGACATTTGATCGACTACTTGAGAGGGGACAGGATTACATTCGAGTGTGGGGGTGTCGACATTTGACTTCGGACATCGAGATTGCGTTTGCGACGACTCCATCCCCACACATGCTCTTTTATGTTAGCGGCTTTGTTGGTTACACCGAGGATTTTATTGAGATAGGGAGAGACATTGATTTGTGATTTATACGTGTTGATTTGGATATTGTCTCTCCTTACGATTATATGTTAGCTTGGCACTTGGAAGACCACTCGTGAAAGATATTGAAGGAGTTGTGCAGGATTTTGAGAGAAAAAAAAAAAAAAAAAAAAAAAAAAAAAAGAAAAGAGAGAAAAAAGGAGAGATGAATAAAGGAAGAATGAAAAGTTTGTGGAAGAACGAGTGGAGAAGCGACTAGTTCACGAACGGGAGATTTTTGGTTTATGCATCATTCATGACAATAGCCGCGGAGATCGTAATTGTACCGGGGTGTGAGGGGATCGAGGGCCGGAGATGGTGAGTTTCGGGCTTGGTTTCCATCATTGTTGTGAGGGAGTGTGAGTTATGGTATTTGTGAGAATGTGACGCTTTAGGACTTGTATTTGATTCTTATCCTATTTGTCCCTAAAGCCTCATCATTTAAACCCGTTAGCGGATTAGGAGCTCGGACCTTGAACGTGGCTTAGCCTAGCGTAGCCTTTTATTTTGTGGCACACATGAAAAGGTATTGCATTCTTGTACTTAGTAAAGTTAGGTTCTCTATACTAGCTAGGGGGAATTCATGTTGACGAATTTGATTTCGAGTCATTCCTTGTGTCTAGATTTCTCATCGCTTTGTGTGAATCGGTTTAAGCTAATGGAGATTGCCCAGTCTCACAAAAGAAAAAGAAAAAAATTTTTGTATTTCAATACTTGCATTGTGAATATTGCATTTGCATATAGGTGCATTGTGTATAATCGAGTCGTGTCGACTAGTAGGAAGGATGGTTGGTGAATGGTTCTACTCGGATTAGTATGCAAGAGTTCTTGGTTTTGTATGCAATGTAAGGTGATAGTATGCAATTGGCGTAGGGAAGTTATGCAATGAGTAAGTAGGGTAGTATGCAAAGTTGGATGGATTGCGGAAAAGCGAAAGAAGCTTTGACTTGAGAGAGATGGAATTGACTTGGGAGATTTGCTCGGGACGAGCAAAAGGTAGTGTGGGGGTAGTTGATAACTCCGTTTTCGGAGTTATTTTATGCCTTTTATTTCTACGTTTTGCGTGCTTATAATGGAGAATTTGTCGTCTTTTGGAGTAAATTGAGCGTAAATGTGAAAATACGAGTTCATGTGCAATACTTGTTAAATCCGGGCGTTTCTTTAGATTTTTGAGCTTTTATTGTGATATGATCGCGGGTTGTGTTTTCGTGTTGTGATTCGCAGGAAAACAGGGCTTGGAGGATCGTGCGGGATTTGGAAGCGAACTTCGGAAAAAAGGAACTCAAAGGCAAGTCAAAAGGAAGGAGAAAGTCAAAGGAAAGTCAAAGGGAAGTCAAACAGAAGAGGAAAGTCAAAGGAAGGTCAAGGAAAGAAAGAATGGAAGAAGAAAGTCAAAGAAGGGAAGAGAAAAGTCAAAAGAAGGCTGGAACAAGAGGTCTTCGTGCGAAGACATTTGTCTTCGTGCGAAGACAAATGACTTAGCCAAAATTCAGCCTTGCAAAATTCTCTTCGCAAACACACTTGCAGTATCTCAATGAGAAGGCCTTCGCACGAAGAGGCAGAAGTCTTCGTACGAAGACTCTTCGTGCGAAGACAACTGTCTTCGTGCGAAGAGGTCGTGGGACAGAGCAGTTTTTTTTGGGGCTTTTCCGTATTATTTCCAAACTTTGTAATATTATTATGGGAACGTATTTAAGGCTTTTAGGTCGACTTTTTCAGTAGTTTTTGGAGATTAGAGACATCTTGGGAGATCAAGAAGCCTTGGAGAGAGCTTAGGAGCTTTTGGATCATTCGTTTGAATTCTAAACTCTCGTTTTTCTTGATTTTTATGTTTAAACTCATTATAATCGTCGTTTTGATTATGAATATGAGTAGCTAAACACCTTTTGCTGGGAATTCTCGTTTGGTGTAGCTAGGGTTTGATCTAAAGTTGATGTTTTGATGATTGTAATGCATGCTTTAGCTTAATCTCTCGTGTTCATTCACTATTATGGATTATTTGCGTTCTTAATCTTATTATCTTTGCGAGTAGCTAACGTAGAGGTAGAATCAATTAGTTTCACGCGGTAACTCCGTGACAACTAGTCGGTAAATTGAATAATCCACCTAGTCGTATCAATGTTTGGTAACTCGGCATCGTTAACTAGGATCGTTAAAGTAGAATTAGGGTATTAATGCGTGCTTAAAGCTAAATTAGGTTTGGTAACTCGGTCTAGTTTAACCTAAGTATAGTGGATTTGCTTGGTAACTCGGTAAGTTCAACCTTGCTTGATTAATAGTGAATAATACGTGGTTGTTTTACAAATCAAAACATAAATTTAGATCGACCTAGTGAACCTAGAGAATTCCCGGTGCTTCTCCCTTATTTGATAAAAAACCACAATTCATTCTTTATTAATCGTGAGATATTTCACTTGGTTAATTGAGAATATTGCAATTATTTTCTTAGAATTAGATAAAACACAACTTGCGACTTGCCCACATAAGGTTTAGAGTAGTAATTAATTTAAACAAAGTCCCTTGGGTTCGACAACCCGGATTTCCGGTTTATTACTACACACGACGGCTGTGCACTTGCAGTTGGAACGTGTCAGAGACGCCCTAACAACTTCTCCATCGGAGACTACGATGTCTGCTTCGAAGTCTTCTGCTACCCTCAGAATTGCTTTTGTCATCTCTTTCCGGCATCTCTCCGAAAAGTTCATTTCATCAAAGAATTTGCTGAACCCATGCGACCCCTTCATCCTGTGTGCACGCTCATCCTCCGTGTCCATGCTGTAGTCTTCCTCGTCGTGGACTTCAGAAATGATGGGCAGACCATCTTCCGCAATCTCTTCTAGGTCCATGATTGCAATCATGGCTACCTCTTTGTCTTTTGAATCTTGTTCTGCATGGGCCGGCAGCGGGTTATTGCGCACGTCCTGCCTCTGATCACTAACAATAAACTCCCCTTCTTTCATTTTTCGGCTCACAAGATGCCTAAGCTTCTTGCAGTCAGCTGTGGGGTGCATAATCTTTCCGTGGCACTCGCACCACTTCGGGTCCCTCATCATCTTGGAGGGTATTCTTTCGAGCGGAGGCAGAACCGCGTCTTTACGCCATTATTTGCATAAATCAATCACTTCCTCTAATGAACAGGGTAGAGGCAGTGCGTCTGAAATTGCAACCCTAGGTTGCTTGTGTGGAGAAACTGTGTTGACCTCAGCTTCACGTCCCCTCTTACAACTAAACCTCCCAATCTTGAAATTGGGTCCCCTGTAGATCGTTCAGGGGCGTGCTTCTTCTTTTGCCTTTCCACTATAGGCTCTATGTTCTTCGTCCATTCAATCAAATTCGAAAAGGTAGGACTTTGTAAGTTGATTAGCCTACCTTTGTACTCATCTCGCATGCCTTGCAAGCATATCTCCACGAGTCTGCCCTCAAGCACTTCATCTCTGCACTCCAATAATTTGGCTCTAAACTTCTTGATGAAGGTAACACCATCCTCATCGTGCTTCTGATACATACAGAAGAGATGTATCATTGTGACCTTCTCCTCCATCTGGAAGAATTTTGTGTAGAACCTCTGAACCATGTCGTCCCAAGTTTTGACAGATCCATCCTCGAGCGTTCTATACCATTTGTAGGCCACGTTCCCCAAAGATTTTGGGAACTCGCGCATCAGCAAATTTGGGTCGGCCCCGTATGGTCCCATTACGTCGATAAAACGCATGACGTGCTCGTGAGCATTCCCATTAACATCTTCGAACTTGTCCCACTTAGGGGCTTCATACCCTGCGGGATTAGGCATCAGATAGATCTCGCGGGGGATAGGTGGAGCATTGTCGACCTTCGGAATGATGGTGTCTGCAAATGGTTGATTGGCCAGGAAGGTCTCTATGCGCCGCTACAACGACGTCATACATTCTGGTGCACTTCCTCCCGCAGCAGGAGGAAGAGTTGCAGCTGGCGGAGACACATATTCCGCGGTTGGGCTAGGGGTGTAAGCCACGTTGTTTAGCGGTGCCGGCGGGGGAGGCAAGGGATACTATGAAGAGATATTGGAGGTAACAGTTGGTGGTTGGGGAATATGTGAGATAAGGGACGGTATTTGGACCGTTTGTCCCTGAACAGAGGGTGGTTGCACCATTGCTGGTGGGTTTGCGAATTAGGATTGGGTAATGTAGGTATTACCTCTGTCCCCTGGGTGGTAAAGGTTCCTCCTCCCTGAGAGACAGCAGCGCCCAATGCCGGATTCGGGGAAAGGGTTCCCAAAATTGCCATTATCTGATCCATCTGTGCGGATTGAGCCTGGAGAGCCTTCGCCTGATTCTGGATGGTCGCATTCAAAGTCTCCAAGGTCGGAGTTCCACCGGTTGCCGCGGAATTGTGACGGGTCTCCTCTCCCGAGGTTGTCTCAGTGGAAGGAGATCTGTTGCTGACATCTTCGTCGCGAGACATGGCTGCTTGCAGTGGTAAGTATCACGTCGGGTTCACCAAATGTGTACGAGAGAATCCTTTGAGGAAGATTCAATATACACCAAGAGCAGGGGATAAGAAGAACACAGGAAGAGTAGGGTTGTGTGTAGGGAGAGAGCAAGGCAATGGCAACTGTATGAGAGAGAGACAGAATTTTGGTAGGGCTCCCGCGTAGTTCAGGTGATTCGTGTTATGTAAGGAAGGGTTAACGATCCTATATATAGTGGAGGATACGACCGTTGTAGTGGGTTAATCCTCCCATTAATGGCGGCTTAATTAGCTTAACCATAACGGCACGTTCGTCCGCATATATAGGGACCGTTACGCACTTCGTCCGCGTATACCGGAACCGTTATGAGGTTGACCGGGTATATGGAGCTCGTGCCATAAATTTCTCAAAGCAGTTACTAAAGGTCGCGCGCGGGCTTGGTTGTCGCTCGTGCGCAACAGGACTTACTTTAGCCTCCAAACCACTAAGTCCCTACAAGTCCCGTGTGGTGGTATGCGAGGGCCCTGTCTCGCAGCCCCCACGTGGATCAGCGCGGGTGGTGATCTAGTGTGTGTGGAGCAAAGCTAGGTGTGCTGGATGATCGCCACGTGGCTAAGATCTGTCTGTCTGGAAATCACTATCTACAACAGGCCGGTTCAGTACCGACGGAAATAATCACAGGACGGGTGAAACGATTCGACACTGACATTAACAATCACAGGCCGGGTCAATACTGACAATAATAATCACAGGCCGGATCAGTACCGACAATGATAACCACAGGCCGGGTGAACCGATTCGACACCGACAATAACAATCACAGGCCGGGGCAGTACCTACAATAATAATCACATGCCGGTTCAATACCGACAAAAATAATCACAGGCCGGTTCAGTACCGAAAATAATTATCACATGCCCGTTCAGTACCGAAAAAAATAATCACAAGCTGATTCAGTACCGACAAAAAATAATCACAGGCCGGTTCAGTACCGACAATAATAATCACAGGCCTGGTCAGTCCCGACAATAATGATCTGCTCCTCCCCTACAATTCTTTCCACCTTACGTTATTACACATTATTATCCTCTGTGTTGCGGTTTCATATCAAATGTTTATAACCAAAACTCAAGTAAAGCACGTAAGTCAAAAAATTCATTCAGAGACAAAGTGTGAAATTGACACACATGAAGTTAGACACGCAACGCTGGGCATGTAAACTCTCTTCAATAGATAGCATGTTCTAAATGTCACAGATGTAGGCCTTGCTTACGAAACCGTCAGCAGGTCACAATCCCTTACTCGGTCACATCTATCTATAGCAAATATGAATTTGTATAAGTACAACAAGTCTTATTTGAAATCACTTAATCATCCTTTACAAAGCTTGTCTATTTTCCCTCATAACAATATTATCATTTGTCAGTCAACCCATTTCTTCTTAGGTAACCAAGAAAAATCTTTAAAATAGCTTATTCCAAGAAAATATTTATTCAAACCAATCGGATATAACTTCTGAGTGTATTGCTAGCTTTTTTATTTTCAAGAAAACGAATTACATTTAACTAACAATATTTCTACCCATATCAATTCAATTAATACAATTTAATTCAACTTGAAAGGTAACTAAAAATTTGTAGAAATTGATGTAAGCCCAAAAATCAATTGATAAAAAACTATTTCAAACTTACTATCGATTTAAACAAAAGTGATATAACATTTACACACATCTAATATTCCTATTTAGCATATCTTCCAACGAAAATAGTTTATTGCAACCCAATATATATTTTCATTGCTAAAACACTCTTAATTTGTTTTGAAGTGTAATTTAGTAAAACACTATAAATAAACATATTAATAATAATATATGCAATAATATAGAAACTATGGTAGCCTCCCTTAAGATTTCCGAAAATATAGTTAGTCCCCCTTAAGTTTCCAAAAAAAACAACACATTTACCACCCAAATATGAACACATATAACCTTCTTCACCCAAATCCGATTCAAGCCACCAAGATTGATTTTTGATGGCTTAAAACAACTCAGAAGAGGATTTAGGGCGTACCTTGGCCAAGAATGGCAAAAACGGTCGAGAAATGGGTCTCTACGGGTTCGTCGTCGACGTGGTCTGAGGTGGGTCTCGACTCCGGCGTTAGGGACCTCTTTAGCTCCGTATCTCACTGAAATCGACCTCCTTGAACCTCTAGGAGATGAACGACACCAAAAAACAGGGGGTGGGTGCGATGAAAACCAACTGGTGGAGCTTCCCGCCGGCTTTAGTGGAGTTTCAGTAGCGGCGATGGTGACCTCTGTCATCGCTGGTTTACCACTGCTCGTCCTCTGTTTCTTGACAGAGATGACCCTGGAATAGAGATTAAATAGATGGGGAAAAATAATTAGAGAGAGAGAAGTGGGTTCTCTTCTCCGTTGGTGGTTGCCGTCGGCAACGATGGCGGTTGCGGTGGTGGGTGTGGTTGCTGCCACCCTACTTCTGCTACTGATGTTGTCTTTAAGAAACAGAGGGTAGAGTAAGAAAGAGAGAGGTGAAGGTGGTGGGTTTACTCCTTTTTCCGATGGTGTAAACGGTGGTGGTGATGATGGTGAACACGATGGTGGTGTTGGAGAAGATGGTGAATGTGGTGGTAGCTGGCTCCTGCGGCGTGAGAGGGAGGGGCTTAAATAGATAGAGTGGGGCGATGATGTGGAGGCGGCATGGAGTTGAATGCGGTGGAGTTGCCTTTGTGGTGAAGAAAACGAAGGAGAAGAGGAGAAGCTTCGGGTGAGAGAAACTTCTGGTGAAAGATTTTCTCTTTAAAATTAAGTAATATTTCTTGGAAATGATTGGGTGTGAGGGAGGTACCAAGTGCTAGAGTGATTGGGTGTTACAATAGTGTTACTCTACGCAATGGTTGGACACGCGCTAAAAATTAAAAATTAGAAAATCGTTCACGTATAAATTTTTGATTATTTTTCTAACGATTTCTTATATCTGACCCGCAAAGTTTCTTAGCTATAAAAACACATTAATCTACCAAACTTATTATCCGCAACCAAATTTATTATTTATTTATTTATTTATTTTACCTCCCAAATTACTAATTACCCTTAGAATTTAGACGGGGTATTACACTCTTCCCCTTTTAAAGAGAGCTTCATCCTCGAAGCTAAAATCAATCAAATAATCGCGACGGGAAAAATCACCCAACAAGTCATTCAAGAACCACAGTCCAACTTCAATACCTCACTTCCCCTATTATCGTAGTAAAACAAAGATTTCATGCAAAAAATAATCTAAATTTCAACAACCACATAGAGATCAAAACACATATAATTCATCTTGTCAATCAATCACAAATCAGGATTAAATTTTCACATCTTATATTCCCATTCTAGGAGTAACATTTGTTACCAATGACCACATGACTTGTCTCCTCAGATACGACAGTACGTAATCCATAATCTCATTCTAATTTCATACTTCCCATTCCCTATAAAAGGTATAGCATCATCAAAAAAGCAACAAAATGATGTTCTTAAATGATATCAAGGGCAAGGGTCGAAAGGACAGCAAGACCAGCACTTAAGGTACCCACAACCCGATCGGCTTTTCCAATTTTAATTATCTTGCCCTATGTTCATTTTAAGTTACCCTACAGGTTTTAACCTGGAACGACTGCTCTGATACCACCTGCAACAACCCCCTTATCCGGCTCGGGCAAGACCAGGAGGGCGATGCTAAAAGTAACGACGGAACTCAAAAGCAATACAATCCATAACTTGTATATTAACATTATCGTCTATACTAAGATATGGGTCTTATACAAGAATCCGATTACTACTACACGGTGTTTAACTAGCAATTTCTAAATGCTACTTGTGAAGTCACTCTATGTGAGTTTCGCGTCCAACCAAACCATCGCCGCAAGCTTTTAGACTTGCGGTGGGAAAGAAACATGAACCACAGTTTCAAAGTCAGTAAGGAAATACTGAGTAAGCAACCGTCAGGCATGTAAATACAGATGAGACACATTTTGAATCATAACTGTAAAAATATTAATTGATAAGAAGTAAAGGATAGTGGGATGTCAATCCCAAGTTCTTTACTCATCTCAAGAAATTTCTAGTAACCTCTGTTCAGTACGAGATCAACATCACTCAGCTTCCCAATAAGTCTCAACAACCCAAATCCATTGATGCCCCTAGAATCAGAAATCCATGTGATGAAGATTGATTCCTTTGCACAGTGTATACAAAGAGGAATTAGAATCATGAAAGAGTACCTTAAAGGATAAAGTAGGTAAATCGAATATACTCTTTACCTTCTTTGAATTCCCCTTCTCAACTTTCAAACAGGCAGTACTATTCTCAATCTCATTTAACAGCGACAGCGGAAGTAAAGACAGTCTGTAAATGGAATATGCTTTTGTTTCTGACCCAATTTTAGGAATCACCAAGAACCCGTGTTTAATCCATATCCAACCCTCATCTGAAAACTCCAATTTAATTCCATCAATCCAAATATAAAATTTCCGCTTTATCATAAAGATCCAGTTCCTCATTACAACCATAATCACAGGCCGGGTGAACAAAGTCAACACCGACAATAACAATCACAGGCCGGGTGAACAAGGTCAACACCGACAATAATAATCACAGGCCGGGTGAACAAAGTCAACACCGACAATAAAAATCACAGGCCGGGTGAACAAAGTCAACACCTACAATAAAAATCACAGGCCGGGTGAACAAAGTCAACACCAACAATAACAATCACAGGTCGGGTCTGTCCCGACAATAACAGTCACAGTCCGGGTCAGTCCCGACAATAATAATCACATGTCGGTTCAGTACCGACAAAAATAATCACAGGCCGGGTGAACCGATTCGACACCGACATTAACAATCACGGGCCGGGTCAATACCGATAATAATAATTACAGGCCGGATCAGTACCGATAATAATAATCACATGCCGGGTGAACCGAGTCGACACCGACAATAACAATCATAGGTTGGGTCAATACCGACAATAATAATCACAGGCCGGTTCGGTACCGACAAAAATAATCACATGCAGGTTCAGTACCAAAAATAATAATCGCAGGCCGGTACAGTACCGACAATAATAACCACAGGCCGGTTCAGTACCGACAAAAGTAATCACAGGCCAGTTCAGTACCGACAATAATAATCACATGTCGGGTCAGTCCCGACAATAATGATCCGCTCCTCCCCTTCAATTCTTTCCACCTTACTCTATTACACATTATTATCCTTTGTGTTGCGGTTTCATATCAAATGTTTATAACTAAAACTCAAGTAAAGCACTTAATTTATAAAATTCATTATGAGACAAAGTGTGAATTTATATCATGACACAAATGAAGCTAGACACGCAACGCCGGGCATGTAAACTCTCTTCAATAGATAGCATGTTCTAAATGTCACAGATGTAGGTCTTGCTTACGAAACCGTCAGCAGGTCACAATCCCTTACTCGGTCACATTTATCTATAGCAAATATGAATATGTATAAGTCTAATAAGTCTTATTTGAAATCACTTAATCATCCATTACAAACCTTGTCAATTTTTCCTCATAACAATATTATCATTTGTCAGTCAACCCATTTCTTCTTAGGTAACCAAGAAAACTCTATAAAATAGCTTATTCCAAGAAAATATTTATTCAAACCAATCGGATATAAATGCAGAATGTATTGCTAGCTTGTTTATTTTCATGAAAACGAATTACATTTAACTAACAATATATATACCCATATCAATTCAATTAATACAATTTAATTCATCTTGAAAGGTAACTAGAAATTTGTAGAAATTGATGTAAGCCCAAAAATCAATTGGTAAGAAACTATTTCAAACTTACTATCGATTTAAACAAAAGTGATATAACATTTACATATCCCAAACATTTCTATTTAGCTTATCTTCCAACGAAAATAGTTTATTGCAACCCAAGATATATTTTCATTTCTAAAACACTCTTAATTTGTTTTGAAGTGTAATTTAGTAAAATACTATAAATAAACATATTAATAATAGTATATGCAATAATGTAGAAACTATGGCAGCCTCCCTTAAGATTCCCGAAAATACAGTTAGTCCCCCTTAAGTTTCCAAAAATAAACAACACTTTTAGCCCAAAATATGAACACATATAACCTTCTTCACCCAAATTCGATTCAAGCCCCCATGATTGATTTTTGATGGTTTAAAACAACTCAGAAGAGGATTTAGGGCGTAGCTTGGCCAAGAATGGCAGAAACGGTCGAGAAACGGGTCTCTACGGGTTCGTCGTCGACGTGATCGGAGGTGGGTCTCGACTCCCGTGTTAGGGGCCTCTTTAGCTCCGGATCTCATTGAAATCTACCTCCTTGAACCTCTAGGAGATGAACGACACCAAAAACAGGCGGTGGGTGCGATGAAAACCCACTTGTGGAGCTTCCCGCCGGCTTTAATAGAGTTTTGGTGGCGGCGATGGTGACCTTTGTCACCGCTATTTTACCACTGCTCATCCTCTTTTTCTTGACATAGATGACCCTCGAATAGATATCAGAGAGATAGGGGAAAAGAAATAGAGAGAGAGAGAGAGAAGTGGGTTCTATTCTCCGTTGGTGGTTGTCGTCGGCAACGATGGCGGTTGCGTTGGTGGGTGTGGCTGCTGCCACCCTGCTTCTGTTGCTGATTTTTTCTTAAAGAAACAGAGGTTAGAGTGAGAAAGAGAGAGGTGGAGGTGGTGGGTTTACTCCTTTTCCCGATGGTGTTAACGGTGGTGGTGATGATGGTGAACACGATGGTGGTATTGTAGAATATGGTGACTGTGGTGGAAGCTAGCTGCTGCGGCGTGAGAGGGAGGGGCTTAAATAGACAGAGTGGGGCGGTGATGTGGAGGCGGTAAGGAGTTGACGGTGGTGGAGTTGCCTTTTCTGTGAAGAAAACGAAGGAAAAGAGGAGAAGCTTCGGGTGAGAGAAACATCTGGTGAAAGCTTTTCTCTTCAAAATTAAATAATATTTCTTGGAAATGATTGGGTGTGAGGGAGGTACCAAGTGCCAGAGTGATTGGGTGTTACAATAGTGTTACTTGATGCGGTGGTTGGAGACGCGCTAAAAAGTAAAAAATTATAAAATCGTTCACGTATAAATTTTAGATTATTTTTTCTAACGATATCTAAAATCTTACCCTCAAAGTTTCTTAGCTATAAAAACACATTAATCTACCCAACTTATTATCCGCAGACAAATTTATTATTTATTTATTTATTTATTTATTTATTTATTTATTTATTTATTTTACCTCCCAAATTACTAATTTACCCTTAGAATTTAGACGGGGTATTACATAAACTGTGAAGATAAGCTCCTAATTTTATTTTTTAGATTTATTTTTTTCTTTCTCTTTGTTTGATATTTTTGTTTTCTCAATGAAGTTTATTTTTTGGCATGGACAGTTCTACCCCTTTACAGTTACTAACTTAACAGAAAATCCGACCTAGTTGTTGATTGTTTGCAGTCCGGAACTGGAGGATGTAATAAGTGAGTTTTGAAACTGGGGGTGGCAAGTGGATTATAATTTCAAACTGGAAGTGGTTAATATGTAATTAACCCAACAAAATATGTAAACACATTTTACTCGGCTATCTAAACATTTCAATATACCTCTTTTTTGATTTACAATGTCTAAAATGTGTATTAATTGATATATTTTTTATATATCTACTTGTCACATACCAGAAGGAGAGGGCCTTTCCTGTCCTCGGGGCCCTAAGTTGGCTAGTGCAAGGGTCGGCCCTGTGTAGCAACAACTACTTTCGCAGTTGGAGTGGAAGCCACATGATCACCCAGCTCTGCGCCCATGGGTAGTTTGATCTCGAGAATCAGTTGCAGTAACAGACTCAGGCATAGGAGTCTCAATAGTTGGTTCCAAAAAAGAAGCAGCAAGCTCTTCTGGCCCAGGCTGCTCCACATTGGCTGCAAAAACGTATCAGGATCTCCTATTGCTATCCGCTCAACATTGGGACGAGAAGGAGAAAAATATTTGAATCAGTCTAAAATGAGGTGCAGATTGCTAAACAGTTGGTCGCGAGGGAGAAGCAGCCAATTCTTCTGAAGTAGTTGGAAGATGGGTCAAATCATCAGCATCAGCAATAACATCTCCACTCAGAGTTGCATGTGCATATTCAGGTTCTACCAAGTAATCATCATCCTCCTCATAATCGCTTTCATCTTCAACCCAATCATTCTATGAAACCTATATCTCTTCCCCTTCATCATCAAAAAAGAGGCAAGAATCAGGAAAGCGGTATGCATGGAGCAACGCTATAAACAATTACCAACCAAATGAAAGAAAATACATGCTGATAATTTTCAATAAACCTTTGTACCTCTTGATACATTAGGCTCATATGGATCTCTTCCCTTGTTGAGAATTTCTTCATCTTATCTCTTCTCCATCATGATGTATGCAGCGTCCTTTTGACCACTAGGGGGAGAGTACACTTCAACTTCTGCTTTGCCCCAACCGACACTATCCTTCTCTGCAACAATTTTTAAATCATCAGTTATCACATCCTCTGAGTAAAAGTGGGATATATGTCGAATCAGCATATTTTGAACATCTGGATCACCTGCGTGGAAATTTTTGAGAAAGGATCCTCCCCCTCATCCATTTGTGAGGATCAAGAACCGCCCATGTATATAGTATTTGGCTTTAGAGCGTTGGGTACGACATTCTTCGTCACTCCTAGACAAAATAAATCTTTCATGCACAACCTATGCGCAAAATCCTCAAAATCACAATATTGTAAGAACTAAGTGGAATTACATACCCTGTCCCTTATCAGAAGAAGCCCCTCATTGATCCCCTTGCGCACGGATCCGAGTGGCTACCGTAGCCACTAGCGCAGATTCCAGTAGCTTATGGATTTTTTTCAACTCTTGATGCTTCAGCTTGCGACTTTTCTTTTCGGTAGGAATCTCCCAAATCGGGACCAAATCCGGACTTTAAACCCGTCATAAAAAATGTACTCAGATCCTAGCGGGGAAATCCTTTTATGATATATACATGATGTTCTCCTTTCTATTTTTCGAAAAACGACCAACAGCAGAGGGGGTTAGAAGCGATGTAAAACGGTTGACAAATTGAACCCCTGCAGAGGCTGCTACAACAAACTACACACTATTTTGCAAGGAAAAATTAAGTATTACACGAAGAAAAGGCAGAAAATTTACTTACCTGAGATGCGAGAAGGCTTACCATCAGCACTAGAATCTCTATAAGACTTAGAAGAGGCAATAATGTGCCTAGCACCCTTGCAACTCTCGGCATCATGAGAAACTTGCTGTGAAGACCCGGTCCTAGCAAGTTCGGGTGCAATTTTGGAGGTCGCACTATCATCTGCGCTCCAAATTGCGACTCATTTCCTCTTGAGATATTTTTCAGGGACAACCAAGCTAGGAGTTACGGAGGCATTACCCGCCTTGAGCGAAGCAAATTGCTTCGACGGCGCGGCTTTGGGACGAATGACCTTCTTTGAGCCCAACTTGTCACCAACTAAAAAGATTGCATAGAGTGGGCCGATTTCAGAGTTGACAAGACAATAATTGATTTTGGCCAATCGTGAAGTCTCGTCCATAGGATTGACATGCTGAAGATATGATATCGATGCAACACAACCATTCACCATATCATGAATTTTTTTTCATCGCTCCCCAGCTCCAAATCTTCTCATCAAACACTGCAAAACCAAGCAACATTTAGTATCAATCTATAGTCCCAAATTAAACCTGATTGTAAAAGATAGCAAGAGAAGCAAATTGGTCAGCGCTCTATTCGTTTTTTTGTTGGTTTGAGTGTGGAATTTATTTTCTTCTCTCGATATGGGATTGGTCAGGCATGGATTGTGCAAACTAGGTTGTGAGATTTCTTCTTCTTATTCTTTTTCTCCTTCTTCTTATTATTCTCCTTGTCATCCTACTTCTCCTCCTCCTCCTCCGTCTCCTCCTCCTCCTCCTCCTCCTCCTCCCCCTTGTCCTCCTCCTGCTCCTTCTCCTTCTCATTTCTCCTCCTCCTTCTCACATCCTTCTCCTCCTTCTCCTTTTCCTTCTCCTCCTCCTGCTCCTCATCCTTCTCCTCCTCCTCCCGCTCCTCCTCCTCCTCCTCCTCCTTCTGCTTCTCGTGCTTCTTCTAATGAGCATGAAATTGTATTGGAATTGTTTTTGTATCGTTCAAGTTGGGATGGCTCTGAGTGGATTCCTTCTGGCATGGGCCTCAAGACCTATGGGTTATTCATGCATGACTTGAGCTAGATATGCCCTTAAGGCTTTGTTTGGGTAGCATATATGATATAGTATCCCCTCCCTCCCATATCCGGTGCTTGGGTAGCGAATATGCAGAAAGTATATCAAATCAAACCCATATCCTTCTACCGTCATTTTTTTGTGTTCCTCAAATCCTATCCCATTAGGTAAGATATTGTACTTTTTTTTGACAAAAATGCCTTTAACAACATTACCAATTTACATGGTATAAATAAAAAGATGCTAATTTCTTATACATGATTAAATTAATTAGTCATATATTTTTTGTTTATTTTATTATTATACTTTATAATTAGTAGTAATTAAAAAAAAAAGCGCAACAACTTTTTTTCGAATTAGGAATTGGGTCTGACCTCAAACTTCGAAATTACTCCCTCCGTCCCACCAGGAAGGTGAGAAAAAGAGAAAGTCACTTTATTAAAAATCGCGCGAACATACTATTTTGCCCCAGCTCTTTTCCATAATGACCCTTAGTAACAAGCTAGATCAATTCTTTGTCTCTCCCTCTATCTGATGCCAAGACCAGATCAAAAAACCACATGATCATCATAATCAACCAAAAAGTAGATCCAAAATTGTATCCAAAATCAAACAATAACAAACTTTGCAGAATAACGAATCTAAAGCAGCATTTTTTTTTACAATTGATCTGTACATGAATAGATATTTGCATGAGAGATGAGAAGAGAAATAGATCCGAACTCAGAACCAAAGAAGAACCAATTCATCTGGTGAATAACCACAGATTCGTCAAACCATCACCACCGTCGTGGCCTCCACCGCCTCCATGGGCTGCCTCCGTTGAACCTTTAACGGATCTATAGGTTGGGAGAAGAGATAGGGAGAGAGAATTAGCAAAATAGAAGAGAATAGAGTGTATGGTTTTGATCATGGATACGCAGCGGAAAATATATAATTTATCCATTCAATACCCTCCAAGGATCACATGACAAGAAGCATAACGATGGTAAAGGAACAATCATGTTACACACCTTAGGGTTTCTCCTGTGATGACTTGTAACGTGAATAGTGTCACGTCTCTACCGTTGATCCACGCCTAGAGTTGAGATCTAGATCTTACTTCTCCTTTGTTCTAGCTAGGAACGGAGGAAGAGGAAGAAGAAATCACACAACACGAGGCAACAAGGAGGTGGCGGCCTCCTTTGTTGGCCGACGGGGTAGGGGCGTCGGAAAGGGGTCGGTCGGCCCTCTTGCTCGCTTTCTCTCTCTCTTTTTGTTCTATCCCACTCAAGTTATGAACAATAGCCTCATAAGTATGGGAAGGAAGGACGGATCATCTTTTATAAAGTCCAACAAATCCTTGTCAACTACCTAAAGGACGTATTCTAGTCCTACTAGAATTCGGTTTAGTCCCTTCCTTGCAAATTAGTCCTACTAAGTTTGCAAGGTGTTGCAAAGTGATCCTTCTAATTAATTAATCATATTAATTAATTCCCAAATCTAGTTCAACTCTATGTAGCGTGTGACCCCATAGGTTCTATCTAGTTGGTAGCAACAATTTGCTAATATGGAGCGGTTTCTAGCAAAACATCCATTCTAGCCAACTAATAGAATAGTCATCCGAAAAACCTTGTACAAGTATTTGTCACATCCCTTTGTCTCTATATCCGGATTGGACACGAGACATACAAGTCACACTCGTATATCCAATCCATAGTTTCTCGATCATGGGAATAGCCTTATTCGTGCAAATAACATCAATATCCTATATTAATTTATTTGAGTCTGGCCATACATTCTATAACTATCCCTCGAGTGGCCTAGGACATTGGCTCCCGTTATGTGGGAAGGACAAATTATATCTACGTCCACTACGATCTCTAAGCTTGCTTCTTATTGTATCCGGTACACGCCTTTATAGCTACCCAGTTACGGTGTAGCGTTTGACGCTACCAAAATCACAACAATCCACAACTAGAACATCTAGTGACTTCAAGTCTAAGGATGACAATACCATTGCAACGCGAGAAGCGCTTGTGACTCGACATAACATGTATGTAGCCTTCTCGGAGATGGGTCAATCCAGTGCGTTATTACCCTTAATGCACACTCATGTGTTGGATCATGATATTCCATAGCAATCCAACCCCATACTAGTCTATATATGATTTTCCTATTAAACATCATACTGGACTATTTAAGATAAACAAAACAATTGTAAATCTAAGGACTTCATTATATTAAATATCCAATAAATAATACAATGAATGTTCTAGAAAAAATAAATTCATACTAAACTAGATTGCCTCTAGGTCATCTATCCCAACATAGAGAGGGAGAAAGAATTAGCTGAAGAGAATAGAAGAGAGGAAGAATTACCCGATCTGTCGTTCACCGTCGCCGCCGCTCAGCCACCCTCGCCATCGGTCTGCATAAGACGACGAGAGACAGGGAGATGGAAATGGAGGCGGCGTCAATCTTCAACCGTCCTTGTCACCGATCTGCTCTTGGCCTCTCCCTCTCGTCATCTCTCCCTCTCTCTCTTGCGGTTGATGTGAAGAACATAACAAGAGGAAAATAGAAAATCAGATTCATTAGAGTTAGGAAAGTTGTTGTTTGTTTGTCAATGGTATAAGGTTGATTGTGTTAGTGATTTACTATTCTGAATTGGGTCTAATTAAATTGGGTTAGTTTCATAATATGATTTAATTAGGCTCAACTAAAAAGAAGATGTGTTCTTTTTTCAAATGACAATATGATATTTTTAAAGTAAAAAATTTTTATTTTGAAATAATTTAACATATATAGTGGAACGTCCAAATAAGGAAAGATTAATGAGGGAGTATGTGTGATTTTTTACCTTAGACAGCCGGCAAGCAAGCAACCGTAGCCAAAAAAGCTGGCTCTACACATTTCTTGATGCTCTTACTGTGTACCAGTACTACACATTGCTCGCAGTACCATGCTAGTTCAACCCAAGACTTACTTTACCTCTCACTCACTCTCTCTCATCACATCACCCTAAGAACCCAGAAAAAGCAAATCCATAGTGGGTGCTGCTGTCATCACAGGGAGCACACTCCTTCACCGCCTATCGCCTGTTAAACGCAAACCCTCCCCTTACTTCCACTTCTCTCTCTCTCACTCTCTCTCTCGCGAGATTAAATCATGTCCACACCCTCATCTTATCGCTTACTTTAATCAAATTCATTTGAATTCTCTTTTTATTATAATTTTTGTAACAGAGAAATTCAAGCTTGGTACTCTTCCCTGGTGGTGGCAGTGGTGGATCCATTGACTTCCTGGATGTAGACCCCCCATCCTTCTTTCCGCAGAGAAATGGAATTCCGAAGAGGACCATGAAGACTACCAGGAAGAAGAAATCGTCGGTGGCACTAATTTCGAAGCGGCGAACCCGCCGGAATTGGGAGATTCCGCCATGAAAAACGGTGCTCCTGGTGGCGGAGCATACAGGTACAGGGAGTGCAAGAAGAATCACGCCGTCAGGATCGCCCGACACGCCGTGGACGGCTGCAGGAACAATGGAACTTCTTAAGAAGCCAGGCCTGTTAGCATAAGTTCTAGGAGGAGTGATGAGCTGAACCTCGCACAGTAAGGGGTCATAAGGATCCAGGTCACCTAAGCCTTTGAAAGTCCGAGGAATTATGAGGCCAAGCTCATTGGTGGCTGAATCAGTAGCAGGAATACCAACACCTGTCTCACCAGTAGTCAAGCTCACAACAGGAGCATCAGCAATTATGCCTCGCGCAGTAGCTGGCTCACTCAAAGCAGCAGCAGGCTCATTCAAAGCAACACTACCTGCAGGATGAGTTTGGGTAAGTCATTGAGGTAGTTTGAATTATGAATTATTCATTATGTTATGCTCTATATCTAGATCAAAAGCGAGCACCTCCACACTCATGTGGGATTACAGCTCCAACACCATATGCTACAGATATTTCTTCATTTATCACATCCTTAAGGTGTGCATGACCTGATGTCAGGTGAAAACTTGTTACAATACGGAATAACTTGTTAACCTTACTTGCAAACATTGTTCAAGGGTTTACCTGAGGGTTCGCCACACTTGTTCACTAACCATCGGCGAATGTCATTTTTAGATACACCATGCTTTAATGCACCGAAGATTACCTCTTGGTAAGTTACAGCAAGATTAAAAATCGTACCTTCTTCACCACCAGTGATTTCCTCGAAATCATGTTGCGCTTGTTCTAGAGCAGTCACACTCATGCTGCCAGCATGTTGCTTTTCCATACTTCTCCTTTTAACTGTTTCCACATCATCCTCCTCGCGCTTCCTTATTCTCTCTTCTGCCTCAGCAGCCATCCTCTTGGACTCCTCAATGATGGCCGCATCTATGGCTCACTTGACGCATCTGGGCAAGACCCTTTGTTCGTATGCGTTCCTTGGCCAAAAGGCCACTGATGGTCTCAGCATCATCATCTGCTAAGAGAGAATTTTTTTTTTAACAACATTGTTGTTGAAAATTTTGATTGAAGAAAAAAAATAAGTTCATTCAATTACCTTCTGAACTTTCTTGCCTTTATTCTTCTTCTCTTTCTTATTCTCTTTCCTCTTCTTCTCTTTCTTCTCTATCTTCTTCCTCCTAATCATATGGGACAAAATCTTTAACTACAAGTTCCTTTCGAGACTTGCTGCGCAGGCGGCCTTTACCTTTGCCTTTGGGAGCAGGAGCTTCCGTGGGCGGCGAAGCTGGAGCTTCCCTAGGCGGTGAAAGAAATCACAATTGACTTTCGCTTCTTCCTCTTAGCCCTTGGAGCAACATCTGCGTCCACTTCAGCACTCTCGCTTATCAGAGAACGGACGAATACATCCATCTCCCGGCGCAGCAGAGCCTCCACTTTAGGATTCATATTCATAGTCAAAGAGATTACCTTCTTACTTCTCTTCGCATGAAGGATATCATCAACCGGTGCAGTACAACGGTCTCCATATGCGAACCTCCTCAAACATCACTGAAAAGAGAAAATTTACGTAAGACACCGCACTCCAAAAAGATGCATTTCAAGAAGGACAAGTGTTATTTACCTTGGAAAAGGATTCGCTGTACTCAATCATGCTTTGAAGTCCTTCTTCAACAGCGGCCACCTTCTCAGAAAGGATCAAGTTAGCACACAAGTGATTTTCCTTGTCCAGCGGAATAAAACCCGTAGGCAGAAGCGTCCAAACTGCAGATTTGACGAAATGGGAAGGAATTCCTCCTAACAGAGGGAGCCCAGCTGATGCGCGGTGAAGCAGATTTTGCAAACCTTGTCAGCTGAGTATTCCAGAAGGAGATCCAACTTTTGGTGGGGCGACCCTCGCGCTTCCCTGAAGGTTGATCGAAAGGCAGACTAGCAAGCAGAGCATACTTACACTTTGGTATCAGCAGTCGCCTGTAGCAACCTCTACGCACTGTATTAGGCTAGAGGGAAGGTGCCACTATGTCATAGCCCAGCTGGGGGCATGCGCGAGTGGGATCAACATCAACTGTGATACGCTCATACTTGGGGGATATCTTAGTGATATGCTCAGCAAGAGTGGGCAGTGAGCCTCTCAAACACCAACAAACAAACTCCCTGAAGTAGTTGGGCCCTTCGATGAGGCCATCCTTAGAGATGGGGCCACCTTCAAATGGGTACATACGCGAGTAGAATTGCACCTCTTCAATGCGAGTGGCATAAGGTTTGGCAACAAACTTGGTTCGATCATCACAGATCAAACTCCATACACACTTGGAATCTTTCGTCTTATACCATCATGCAGCTCTCCCACACCGAAGCGCGTTCTGAGCACCAGAAAAATTCCATGATGTGGCTCTTGAAGGGGTAGGAGCATAAGAAGGCTACCTTTCAAAAACCCACATGGTGAGGAAGGAAATGTTGACAAAAGTCAGAACATCAAGTCGCCCGCGCGACTCTTCCACTACAACCACAAGCTGGTCTAGTCGATGGTAAAGGGTTCCCAACACCAGAGGCCCGAGTGCGACATTCTGGCCTAAGGATAGGCGAACAGCAATAGGCAAAACTTGATAGAAGACTCCATCATGGGGATGACCATCAATTAAGAACCGAGAAAGCCAGATGCAAAGGAAGCCGCACAGAGTCCAGTTGTACCCCTTGCCTTCTTTGTAATTCTTCACCTTGCGGTCCTTGCTCAATATCTCTTTAATGATCTTGCTATTTGCAAAATCACTGAAGAAGTACTGCACCCATTTGCCCCAAGTATTCTTCGCAGATGTGTCGACTAACTGAAATTTTGGAAGGGGTTTTGTAGACGTCCAACGAGTAGAAATCTTCTTGACCTCTGCTATGCATTCCACCATCTATAGAGCAAGCTCATCATCAGTGTCCAGTGCAACCATTGACCTCGCCCATGGGTGGAAGGTCATACAACATGTGCACGTCCTCCAAGGTGGGGGCTGCTTCGAACTCAGCAAAATGGAAGGTATGGGTTATGGGTGAGTACCTGGAAAAGAGATTCAAAAGCATGGTCTGATCGAGTTTTACAGCAGCACCCTTTGTAGCTCTGATGGCGTAATAGACACTAGCTTGGGTTAGATTGACGGCATGATAAGTCAATACATGGTCAGTCCACTCATCGGTCAAATCCAGCTTGTTCACGAAATTCTGGGTTGAGATCTCAGTGTAGGGGTAGAATCCATTTTCAAGACCTAATCTGACTACATATTTGGCATCAATTAAGTCTAACTCTGCTCGACTAGGGGGAGGGGTTAGCAATAACTGGTCTTCAGAAACAGGGTCAGGCAACCTCTTTAGCTTGACACTGGCGTGGTAATAGTCTTCACCACCCAGGTAAGGAGCTTTCTTCCACAAATATTTGGGAAGATCAGGAATCTCATCAGCTTCCTTCACAGATTTGGTTGCCTTTGTTCTGGCCATTTCTACAGTAAAGAAAAAAAGGGGGGAGAAATATATCCGCCATTAGATTTGACTCAAGCAGAAGGTCAAGAAAAAATTTCAATCAAATTTGCAAGTTCTGGGTACAAGTTCAGGTTTAAGAGTTCCAAGTTCTGGGTTTTGAGTCGACTCGTATCAGCTTCAATTTTGAAATATTACAAGTTCTGGGTTCACAGTTTAGAATTCCAGAATACCATTGTTTCAAAGTTTCAATCTTTTAGGGTTTTAAGAACTCTTTTTCGACAGTTACAAGCAATAGTGGGTCTTCGAATGTTTCTGGGTTTCAGATTCAACATATCAAGGCATGTCAAGAGAAAGGGATACTCATATTGGAAGAAGTAATCAAAATCAAGAGAACCAACCTTTTGTTGTTGAAGCAATTTGAAGGAGTCCATTTTCCAAGAAGAACTGGTGATTGATAATCTGGATTTTCTCTCGGATATTTTCAGAAAATATTCACTCTAGAGAGATGCAGTAGCTTGCAACAATGGAGGATGAGGAGTATTGATTCAAATCTGCTGAAGAGTCGCGTCCTTTCAGTTGTCAAATCGCAACAGTCACCGCCGAATCAAGAAATCACTGGCCTCTTCTGATGTCACGGCTAAAAACCCTAGAGGAACAGAAGTCACGACTCTGGGGATTCTAGGTCATAATGACATGCACGGGGGCTGATTTCTCGGACATCTGAATTGGTGCGTAGCTACAACGCGCGCGCTAGTTTTTGCGCATTGAAGTCCATCTGATAAGTGTCTCCACGCGGAAAAAGGGGGCTAATGTAGATAGTGTGTTCTAGCCATGTGAGTCAGCTTACACGTGGCAGTTATCTAGCACATCTGGTGGTGCTCGAGTACTACACAACCATTACTCATGCTTATCCGTATGGGGGCTGCGAGACAGGGCCCCTCGCATATCATTTCACACGGGACTTGTAGGGACTTAATGGTTTGGAGGCTAGAGTAAGATCTGTCGTGCGCGAGTGACAACCAAGCCGCGCGTGACCCTTGGTAACTGCTTTGAGAGATTTATGGCCACGTGTCCCATAAACTCGGTCAACCTCATAACGGTTCCGGTATACGCGGGCGAAGTGCGTAACGATCCCTATATATGCGGTCGAACGTGCCGGTTATGGTTGAGGTAATTAAGCCGCCATTAATGGGCGCATTAACCCACTACAACGGTCACATTTCCACTATATATAGGGTCGTTAACCCTTCATTGCAATCTTCTAACCACGCTGAAGCTTTGGCGATATGCTGTCTCTCTCTCTCTCTCTCTCTTAGCTATCACTGCTTACTCTCTCCCTACTCATTACCTTACACTTCTATGTGTTCTTGTTCTTGATCTTACCCCCTACTTGAGGTGTACACTTGGATCTTCCTCAAATGATCCTCTTGTATACACTTTCTTATACATTATTAAATTAATTAGTCATATATTTTGTTTATTTTATTATTATAGTTTATAATTAGTAGTAATTAAAAAAAAGCTCAATAATTTTTTTTCGAATTATGAATTGGATCTGAATGAGACGACGAGAGACAGGGAGATGGAAGTGGAGGCGGCGTCGATCTTCAACCGTCCTTGTCACAGATATGCTCTCTGCCTCTCCCTCTCGTCATCTCTCCCTTTCTCTCTCTTGCGACTGATGTGAAGAACATAACAAGAGGAAAATAGAAAATGGGATTCATTAGATTTAGGAAAGTTGTTGTTTGGTTGTCAACGATATAAGGTTGATTGTGTTAGTGATTTACTATTCTGAATTGTGTCTAATTAAATTGGGTTAGTTTCATAATATGATTTAATTAGGCTCAACTAAAAAGAAGATGTGTTCTTTTTTTCAAATGACAATATGATATTTTTAAAGTCAAAAGTTGTTATTTTAAAATAATTTAACATATACTAGAGTATTGCTCGTGTCCGAGGGCACTATCCCTAAATTGGATAGTCTTTGAATTTAGAGGTGTTTTTTAGATGAATTTAGAGGTGTTATTCAAAAATTATATTTACAAATGTGGTGAAAAAAAATAATAAAAAAAAAGAACAACTTCTAAGTATGGGATGAGCATTACGTGGGAATCACTCACATGCTATCTCCTATTAGTTAGGGATGTACTTGAGAAAACATCTCTCCTATTAGTTAGGAATGTCCAAAGAGAGTGAGTAGTTAGGGATGTCCAAGGAGAGTGGGTAGTTAGAGATGTAATAAGTAGGTGAGATCTAATGGTGGGAATGTGATTGATTTAATCTAACGGTTGAAAAATCATAATTAGTTAAACCATGCTAGGGGATTGCCCGTGCCCGATGGCACTACCCAGAAACACGTTTCATATTCGATTTTGCTTGAGGAGAAGATGAAAATGGCGTCCCCGGAAATTTTATATGATATCCATCAAGGTATGTTCTTACACACTTTTGATAATTACATAAATTAATTCGAAAAAGAGAGTAAATTTTCAAACAGTGAGTAGTTAAGATGGGTAGCTAGGTGGGGGTATGTGAGATTTAAAGGCATGCAGAGACTAATTTATTTAATCTAAAGACTGAAAAGTCATAATTTAATTAAACCATGTTATTTTATAGAATAGATGATAGGACGTCCAAATAATAAAAGACTGGCCTTTGTGATGGGAATGAGGGAGTATGTGTGATATTTTACTTCAGACAGCCGGCAAGCAAGCAAATCGTAGCAAAAAAAAGCTTGCTCTACACATTGCTTGATGCACTTACCGTGTTTCAGTAGTTATACACATTGCTAGCAGTACCATCCTAGTTCAACCCAAGACTTACTTTACCTCTAACTCACTCTCTCTCACCACATCACCCTAAGAGCATCTCCAACAGATCATGCAAATCAACTTTTTATGCAAAATATAAAGGATTTTGTAAAAAATAAGACTCCAGCAGTACATGCATCTTGAGAGGCAAAATGCAGAACATACAAAACCCTCGCCAAACTTGGCGAGGATAATTGGTCTGCAAAATATTTTGAACATGTTTCCTATTTTTTCTCAACCCATGTTCTTACAATTACTACATAATGATATATGTGTTCCTACAATTTAGTTTTCTCTCTCATCCACAATTTATCATTTGCACGTGTTGTGAACGAAGATTAAATAGAAAAATATATTTTGCATAACTTTTACAAATCATTGTTGGAGTAGGACACCTTTTACAAAATGCAAAACAACATTATTATGTATAATTTGCATTAGAAATACATATTACTGCTGGAGATGCTCTAAGAACCCAGCAAAAGCAAAGCCATAGTGGGTGCTGCTGTCATCACAGGGAGCACACTCCTTCACCGCCTATCGCCTGTTAAACCCAAACCCTCCCCTTCCTTCCACTTCTCTCTCTCTCTCTCACTCTCTCTCGTGAGCTTAAATCATGTCCACACCCTCATCTTATCGCTTACTTTAATCAAATTCATTTGAATTCACTTTTTATTATAATTTTTGTAACAGAGAAATTCAAGCTACTCTTCTTCCCTGGTGGTGGGCGGTTGTAGATCCATTGACTTCCTGGATGTAGACCCCCATCCTTCTTTTCTCAGAGAAATGGAATTCGGAGAGGAGCACGAAGAAGACTACCAGGAAGAAGAAATCGTCGGTGGCCCTAATTTTGAATCACCGAACCCGCCGGCATCGGGAGATTCCGCCAGTAAAAACGGTGCTCCTGGTGGTGTAGGTGTAGCATACAGGTACCGGGAGTGCCAGAAGAATCACGCCGTCGGGCTCGCCCGACACGCCGTGGACGGCTGCGGCGAGTTCATCGCAGCCGGGGACGACGGAACCCTAGACGCCCTCAAGTGCGCCGCCTGCAACTGCCACCGCAATTTCCACCGCAAGGAGGCCGAGGGAGATGTCATCAGAAGGAGTCCACTACAACAACAGCCACTGCTCCTCTCTTACCAACGCACGCCGGCAGGATACCTCCACCACCACGTGACTCCTCCACGGCCTTTAGCGCTTCCCTCGACGGTGAGAGACGACGACAATTTCTCATATCCGAGCAGTAGCGGCGGGAGGAAGCGGCACCGGACGAAGTTCACGGCGGAGCAGAAGGAGAAGATGCTGGTGCTGGCGGAGAGGTTGGGGTGGAGGTTGCAGAAGCAGGATGAAGTGGCGGTGGAGGAGTTTTGCAATGATACGGGGCTGAGGAGGCAAGTTGTTAAGGTATGGATGCACAATAACAAACACATCCTGGCCAAGAAACCCTAATTTTGATTTCCATATCAACAACCTCCGATTAAACTAGGTTTAATTTGAGAAACTAATTAAATTAGGGTTGTGGATTAGGGTCATGATGCTGACAAAAAGGAGATTAGGGTCATGATGACATCAATTAGTGTTAATCTCGGTGTTAATTGTTACTACTAAAACTTGTGATGGATGGATGGTTAGTTGGCGACGATGAAATAGAGACATGAAGAAGCAATGAATTTTAAGGTTCATCCATTACATCATCATTGACAAAATTTGATGCGCTTGTGTTTTCTTTCCTTTTTTTTTCATTCTTTTTCCTTAATTTGACTAAATCGCGTCTTATTATCATTACCCATGTATGTTTTGGTCTCACTATCTCTCTACAACTCTCTGATATGGATTTGTATCCGTTCTTCAATTAGTGCATGTTTGGCATCCTTGTTTTTCAAACACGTTTGGCATGCCTGTTTTTTTGTCTGTTTAAAAACAAAACCATGCTGAAAAACAGCTGTTTAAAAAAACAACAAATGTGGTGTTTTTTTTCATACTTTGGTGTTTAAAGACATTTCAAGTATGATTAAATGAAAAAAATATCAAATATATATCGGTATTGTACCTAAAAGTGATATTCAAGCAAAGTTAACATTTAAATTTAGTAAAGTTGCCAAATATGTTTTTGATTTTAAACACTGTTTTTAAACAGATACCAAACAGTTGTTTGATTATGTTTTTAAACTTGTTTTTTCAGCACGTTTATTATCCACTGTTTTCTTGTTTTTAAACGGATACCAAACAATAGGTGCAACGTATATGTCATTTCTAATAATGGTACCGTTTTGGTATCCTATCGTTTTTACTCACCTTCACTCATCAAGCTTAGTTTTCTTGCTTATGAACACCAACTAGGCTACTGTAATATCTCGCTTCCTTTCTGTAAATACAACATCTATCCTTTTTTCTCTTTCAACTTTGTTTGACTTTTTAATCTATAATTGCGTCACTTTGACTCGGTAAACAAGCTCATTAGTTTGATCACAGTTCATTTATAAATAGATATATTTAATTTAAATTTTGTTAAATGGATTTTATAATTTCAGCTCATATAACCAGATTGTGATTCTGATTTAAGTTGAATTTTTTTCAGATTATTTTCAATTGATTATTTAAATTTTCGGGAGGTACCTAACAGACCTAAGAGGTGAAGTTTATGTTCGGTCTTTTCAAAAATATTATGTTAAATAATATCACTCTGTTCCCTCTCTTTCTCCCCCTATTGACTTTTTCACTCGTAGTTGGGTCACTTTGACCCGGCGATTTGGATGGTTAAACGATGTATTTTTTAGATAATTTTTTCATGGTATTGTAGAGTAACTCTTATTCTACAACACCATGAAAGAATTGTCGAAAATTGCTTCGTTTTGCTATCCAAATCACCGGGTCAAAGTGGCCCAGTGAATAGTGGTAAAAGTCAAAAAGGGGAGAAAGAGAAGGAACGGAACCTGCTTGGTAATACCATATATCACTCCGTCCCATCTCTAACGCACCATTTAGACTTTTTCACCCGTAACTGGATCACTTTGACCAGACGATTTGGAAAAGATGCAATTTTTTGACAATTTTTTATGGTCTTGTAGAATAAGAGCTACTCTTCTACGCTACGAAAAATTATCTAAAAATTACAAACTTTTGCTATCCGAATCATTGGGTCAAAGTGACCCAGTAAATAGTGGTAAAAATTCAAATGATGAAAAAGATGTGGGACGGAGTGGTACACAAAAATGTGAAACACGTCACATCAAATCACTTTCAAAATAACTTTATCATGAGAGCATTGTAGATAATTAAAAAAAAATGTTTATACTTTGTGGCTTTGTGCACAGTCGAATGGAACTTATGAACACAAATGGAGGGAGTAACTGTCAAATTCATTTGTGGAGAAACAATGTTCATAATCCGAACCTGTTAATTCTTTTTAATTTTATAAACAGACTTTGCAGAAATTACAAGTAAAAATGGGGCCATAATAGACGTAGGTGATGGGGGATGATGATCAGAATAGCTATCTTTCTCTGTTTGTGTTTGTGACTTTTGTGGTGTGTGAGCAGTCTCTGTTACACACAGTGCGTAACTCTGTGGTGATATACTGTTGCATTACAGCAATTAATGGTCTGATGACTCTGATCTGGGTTTGGCCATTTCTTATGATTTTGCTTGAAAAACGTGAAATCACTTTTTTTAACTGTTCAACTGCATGCGTCTTTCATCAATCTTTTTCACATTTCCTCTGTTCCTTTATTTCGTAGACAAGAATTACACAGGTTTCAGACACCACTCATTTTCCTCTCTTTCTCCAGGTTGATTTTTTTACTCGTATCCGAATCATTTTTTTTTGAAATGGCCGAATCAATTTGATTAACATTGTTTGAATCACAGAATGATGTAATTTTTTTAGTAATTTTTTAATAATTTTTTTACTGTGCTGTAGAGCAACTTTTATTATAGAACACAATTAAAATGTTATCGAAACATTACGTCATATTTATATCCAAATCACCAAGTCAAAATAACAAGTCAATAGTAGGAAAAGTCAAATTGAGACAGAGAGGAAATATAGTGGTAATTGACTAGAATGCCGTTATAAAGAGAGGGTAATAACAAAAATAGTAAGTACTTCATTTGTATCCTATCCTTCTCATCTGAGAGAATGGGGGGGGGGGGACTAAGGCAATTGCACTTTTCCCTTTTTACCCCTACTTTTTTTCTTCCCTCCCTCTCTGTCACTCCCCTCTGCCTCTCTGTCCTCCGGTTCACAGAACCATCAACACCTCCTTCATCTTTTTTGTTACAGATCTAATTTTATTATAGATCTAAAAGAAGAACACTTCACTTGAGGAAAAAACTAAAAGAACCCTCAATTTACAGATGTAAAGAAGAGGAAGAAAAGAAAAGAGAAGAGAAAATGAAGCAGGAGAAGAGGGGGTTGATGTTGCTGATGATGATGATGAACCAAGAAGACGACGACAACGGAGAGGACGGCCGCGACGGACAGGGATGACCACGGCGGACAGGGACGACAACGTCTTCAATCTGGGTCTTCCTCTTCCTCCTCCCCTTTCTTCGATCTGTGTTTCGTCCACCTCCCCTTCTTCGATTTTTGTTTCTTCCTATTACGATTCCCTCTATGTCTTTCTCTCTCTCTATCTTTCTTCCTCCTCCCCTTCTCAATCTGTGCTCGTCTCGGTTATCTCTCTCTCTCTCTGACATTCTTTCTCCCTATCTCTGACCATTTGTGTGGTTGTGAAAGGGGATTTGGTAGGGTTAATGGTATTTAGTAGCTTAGGTGGGTTAAGGGTAGAAGATACTTTTTGGTGTAAAAGCATGCCAAAAAAGAAACGTAGAGAAAGAGAGGTTACGTCCCAGAAAGGAAAACGTAGAGAAAGAGAGGCTATAGAGGAAGTACAAATTTTGGAGGTGTCCAGTTACTTGAAAATTTATGGAGGAAGTACAAATTTTGGAGTTGTCCAGTTACTTAAAAATAAAATCATTTGCAGATGCAAATGCAAATGGAGTTAAAGTGGTAGAGCGTTTAAAAGACAATGCATGAGGTCCTGAGTTCAAACCAAGTAGACGACAAACAGGTAAACATTTCCTCATTACATCGAAAAAATTGAGTTAAAGAGTCAAATTATGGGCTAAATCACTTCCCCTTATAAGAAGGCAAAAATTGTAAGCATTTCACAACTACAAAAATCACTACAAGATGATGAAGAACTGTATGAACTTCATCAAGATCATAAAGAACCCAAATTTTGCGAAATCACAACATGCAGATTGTAGGCTGCAGCAGTAGCACCATCAACCCAAATTCTACAAGTTTCTCAGTCAGTGGAATCTTTTTTTCCTCTAATTCACCATGTTGATATTTTAGAGCAACAAAGTCGTCATTTAAAAATGAGTTTTATACTACAACTTTTTTTACCAGAGTTTTCAAGGCCTTGAAAGTGATTTCCAACGCTTTGAAGTCTCTGTCAAATTTTGCCTGAGAAACTTCAAGAGTTTCGTTTTGACAAACCAAATCCAATTTTTTTTTCTGATTGCTCATGAACCTTTACCTTCAAAGGGTTTATTTTATTTCTGTAACTCTATTCATTCATGAGCATGCTTTTCAAAATCTCGAACAATACATCAGTAGAACTAGACATTAAATGTTTCACCATTACCTTAATGTGTTTGTCTAAGATTTCCTTCTCATCATGCCCAATCATAAAGACACAAGTTAGCTTGATCCTCTTCTGAATCTGAGTCACTTGTGGATTCAGAATCACTCCAGGATGCACATTGCTTTCTTTCTTTTGTCCTTGTCCTTCTTTGGATAATTCTTGTTCTTCTTATGAGGACAATCCCTGACTAGATGATCTGCATCAACACATTCAAAACAGTTTAATCCTTTAGTTTTATTTGAATATGAGGAGGACTTACCTTTGTAGTCCTTGCTGCTTGATGATCTAGATCTTTCTCTGCTGTAGTCCTTGTTTCCATAGTTTTTCTTCATTTTGAGGATTCTGGTCAAGGCTTTGGAAATCAATGCAAAATGATCTTCCTCATCTTCCTCCTTTTCAAGGCTTTTAATCGGCTCACTCTTTTTAGCCTTGGGTGTCATGTTCTTGACACTTTCAGAAAGTTCTCCATCTACTTCATTCATGGAAATTTCATGAGTGAGGAGCTTTCCTTGCAAATCATCCAATTGAAGAGTACATAAATCTTGAGCCTCTTCAATTGCTATTGTGTTTGGTTCCCATTTGGCTTTTGGAAGACTTCTCAGTATCTTCCTGAGTTTCTCTTCATTTGAGAATGACTTTCCCAAAGATTCCAGGTTGTTGACTATGTCAGTGAACCTCTTAAACATGTTCTTGATTGACTCATCTGCATTCATCTTGGATATCTCATAGCGCTTTAGGAATAATCTTTGTCTGCTTTACTAGGCTGCTTCCTTTAAATGTCACCATTAAATTGTCCCAGATTTCCTTCGCACTCTTGCAAGTAGAGATCCTGTTAAACTCATCTGCATTCAAAGCACAATATAGTAAGTTCATTGCTCTATAACTCTTAGAAACCTTCTCTAATTCACTTGCAGAAAGAGAGTCTTCCGTTTTAGGAAATTGAATCCCCTCTCTTTCTGTATAGAAAGTTTGATGTCCATTCTGAATGATAGACCACAACTCCATGTCTTGATCTATGATGAGCATCTTCATCAGAGATCTCCAGTGCACAAAGTTGTCTCCACAAAATAGAGGAGGTCTATATGTTGCTCTTCCCTGTGAGAAACCAACTTCGACTACATTACACATGATTACACAATTGTTAGATTTGTATAGTGATACAAGCTCTGATACCAATTGAAGTGTGTAAGTAGGTAATAATACATGATCAGATATACTCGAGAAGGGGGGGTGAATAGAGTATGACAACTTTTGCTAAAATACTGGTTTTAAAAATAAACAAAAAGGTTTTGAAGTTTTTCAAAGCTTTGAAACCAGTTTGAGCTTTGATTTTAATAGCCTATGAAAGTTTTCAAGGCTTTGAAAGGATTTTCAAAGCTTTGAACTTGTCCAGTATTGAAACAGTTTTGAAAGCAAGTAAAGTACTGAAATGAAATGAGCAGGACACATGTATTTGTTACGAAGTTCGGCCTCCAAAAGGCCTACTCTCCGCCTGAGGGATCTAATCCCTCTAGGATTTCAAAAACTTCTTATTTATCTCTAGTTAAGCCCTAGATCTCGGGCCTAAGAGAATTGCCTTACTCTTATATCAGCTTGTGGTTCTCTGCTAACTTATCTAGTACAACTTCAGCTACAAGATCCAATAAGACTCTTTGTTGTTCACTTGAACAACTCAACAAAAAGAATATTGAAGGTTTTAGAAAGAATTCTAATAAGTAAAAATTAAATCACAAGAAGAACACTTTGAAGATAGTAAAGCTTATGAAAGCTTAGAAGTGTTCTTCTGGATTTGGAATGGATTAAGTACGATGAATCGATATCCTTCCTTGATGCTCTGTCAATCCGAATGTGTTTCTCTGAGTTCCTCTGTTTCACTGTATCGCTCTATTATTTTCTTCTATTTAGCTTCAGTTTGATTTGAATTTTAAAGGCTTGTTGCAACAGTCACAAAGTTTGTTGCAACAAGAATTCCTAAAAGTCCTCAACTGATTCTTGGCTCTCAACATCTCTATTCCAACGGAAGGAAGCTTGATTTTCTCCACTGGATTTGATCATAATCTGCACCTGCATGCTGACGTGATTTCTTAACGCGTATGCGCAATTGCACGGTCAAGTAATGTAGGGGTGGTATTTCAACCCTGATTTATCGATCCCACGAGGACAGACTCTAGACTATTTATTTAGTTAATTAATTTAGAATACGGTACAGGAGGAAGAATTGTGATAAAAGCGGTTGTCGCCCCCAAACAAGCGACTAAGTTAAAATAACGACTAACTAATATTTTGTACTTTTTATATTTAATAAACAAGTATGGAGAAACTAGGCGATCTCTAGATCACCTAGGGCTGTAGACGATTTCTGGTTCAGCTGTGTAACACATCAATCCTATTCTAGTTCAGCCGGGTAATAGACTATGAGATTATCCTGTCGGTCTCATGTCATTTTACGTCTCGGTTGACTACAATCTCCTCTCGGTCTCATGGTGTCTACCGCTCCGTTCTAGCAGGTCATCTACTGGTACGATAACGGGTCCTGTCGGTCCACCGTTTCACGGAACAGCTAAATAATCCTACCAAATCTACCCACACTAGGCCAATCCTAACACTTCTCCTTTTCGGTCTCGGTGATTCGGGATTGTGTTCAAGTTCTCTTCACAATTAGGTCGAGTCACTGTCGTGCACTCATCTAATTAGCTAGTACGTCCGGGTAGCTACTCCATTCATACTAAAGATTAAGCATAGAACAAGAACGTGTAACTACAACTTTAAGCAAGAAATTGATTTATGAAATAAACCCTATTTTCGATGAATATCAAATCGTATCCTAATCGTGTCAATAGACTAAGATCAACATCAAGTTCACGAAACTAACATTCAATTGAAGAATCAAATCCAAACGCATGAAACAAAGTTTGAAATCTGAAAAATAACCGTTAACATAAACCCTAGGCTCTCGTAGAGATGCCTAGCAAAGTACGTATTTAGTAATCTTGATCAAACTACCAAAATACTATAGTTTCTCCATAACAAGATTTAGAGAGAAGAAGAAGAAGATAGAACCTAGGTCTTCAATGGAGGAGTCTTGAGTTCTTCATCTTCGTTCTCCTCTTCTTTTCTTTCTCCGTGCGTGAATCAATCCCCCAAACGTGAATCAATATTCTCTCCAGCTCCTAGGTCACTTAATACAAAATTCCCCTCACTTATTGCCCAAAAGTTCTTAAAAATTGCATTGAAACCCCATATTTCCGTGTATTGGGCATCAGACTGGTCTTAAGACCAGCAGCGGGTGGTTTTAAGTGGATTTCGCCCAGAATTCTAAGTACAGACTGGTCTTAGGAAAAAAATCCTCTTTTTCTTTGATTCTTTAGTCTTTTCTTCACCCGTCTTCAACTCCATCATACTCTTGAGCCTTCTCGTCCTTCTGAAGTTCATTCCACCTCCCATTCACATTCCCGATCCTCCGGTTCCTGAAACTCACAACACAAAACAAATACCGCAAGATCAAATGTGACAAATAAAAGCTCAAAATTTACACAAAAAATGCCCGAATTACACATTTATGCTCATACGCTCAAGCATGCTATATTTCTCCCAATTCATAGCATGAAACTAAGATTATCTCGTAAAGCACGCAAAATGATGTAAAACGTGCAATAAATATAATTCTAATAGAGAGTTATCACAAGCTTAAGACAAGTACTGATCAAATCCCATAAAATTAGCTAAGCTTTAGAGACATGTTTGGCACTCCTGCATTCAGGAATATAGGCTAAGTACTCTGAACATTTTCAAAGCTTTTCAAAGCTTTGAACTATGACTGTTTCCTGCAAAACAAGGTTAGAGCAAAAACTATCTGACATAGTATAAATAGTTAAGCATATTTTCCTGCAAAATAGAACTTAGACAAGTGACAAATTATTTGACTATATAAATTTTTCTTTCATCACACAGTAAAACATAGTTTAAAAACAGGAGATAAACTCCCCCTTAGTTCAAACTTATCATCTGAAAATTTTCAAATCTTTGAAACCAGATTCAAACATTTGAAACAAGAATATGATTTAACAGTATAGTCTAGAGCAAGAGACTGTAGTGTAAATGGTCTTTATGTCCAGGAGAACCAAGTTGAGAACAAGAAGCCTAAGTCCAAGATTGACATGGACAAAGTACATTTGATTGCACCCACGACTGAAGGACCTTACGGCAGTTATCAGGTATTAGTCCATGACGACCTACAAGTTAATAGTTTTTTTCGGAATAACTACAAATGTAGTCATAACATAGCTTTCTATGGCAAGAACAGGTACGAGAGGAGCACCAAGTTTGTCTACCTTAGCCCATACAGCTTTAAAAACACAACCCTTCATTTCAGATTGTATAATTCAACATTACATCAAATTATTTTGATTTAGAGAACCAAAATTTGGGTTATATCACCACAACTTATAAGAAGGCAGTTTACAAACATTTTACAAAAAAAAAAAAAAAAAAAAAAAAAAAAACTAGAAGCTGATGATGAATTGTAAGATCACAAATAAACACTAATTCTGCAAATTTATGATATGCAGATTGTAGGGAGCAACATCAGCAGCAGTTATCAATATGTACCAGTTGTAAATAAACTCTCTTTCCTATCATTCAATTTTTTGTTTTTTTGTTGCACAAATATGCGTGTGGGAGCTACAAGTGATGTTTCTATACAACATTTGTAGCAAAAGTTTGGTTACCAATATGTAGTCGTAAAAAAACTCTAACACTTCCTTTGTTCTCTCTCTGTCTTCCAAGTTTGCATGTTCTTGAGTAAATTTTACTCAACAACGCCATAAAAAATTATCAAAAATTACATCGTCTTGCTATGCAAATAACCCGGTCAAATATAGAGAGAGAACGGACTAAGTACTAAGGTGTGATATTATATCACTGATTTTATTTTATGTATTTACTTTTTGTTTTGCTGAAGACACTACTTCCTCTATTCGGCCTCTTACTTCACAGTTCACTCAAGAATTACACGGGTTCTAAATGAGAATCAAATCATGGGTCCCCGGATAATCTAAACAGTAACAAGACTAACCATGCAACAAAATTAATTAACATAAGCCCATAACATATGCATAATCAAGGTTCTAAATGTTAATCAAATCATGGATATCCAAATAACCTAAACTATAACAAGATTAATCAAGTAACAGAATCAAATAACATAAGCATAAAGCTAATCATATTAAGGAGAACTTTATCAAGGAGATCTTCTTATGCGAAGGCTACTCGTATTACAAATGAAAAGGATGCTAACAAATTTGAACCTTTCCAGAGCATTGCTTAGGATGTCGCTGAGGAAACGAATCAGGCTTCAGGTTCGCTTTGATTTTCGTATATTTTTTTTATGTATTCTCTGTGCGGGTTTTTTGTTCTTTTCTCGTAGGTGTGGTATCCTGAGGTTATACTCTTTTTTTTAGGAATAGCAAATTTTATATTTGAACAAGAGGCGAACAAAGTTGAGTTTGGGAGTTACAAACTTTCGCCCAGAACTCGGAAAAAACAGAGAAAAATTACATGATCATAACATAAAAATACATGGCCTATATAATGAGTTTGGGTGTTACATACTCTCGCTCAAAACTCAAAAAAACAGGGAAAATTTCATGATCTTAATAGAAAAACACATAACCAACCAGAGAGCACTGAGTTGCAAGATGGGAGCCATCGCGACAAAATCAGACCAAGAAGTTTGGTAATCCCAAAACAATTAGGTATAAGGCTGGGGAGGGGGAGGAAGACAGGAAGATCAGATAATAAATTATCCTAGGTTATAAGACGTTCCCGCAAGTCGGGGGAGTTTAATACCCTGATTTGGAGAGGTCGGTAAAACTCAAATTGTCGCGAGACATAGAAGCGTGTCAATGCTTTGATAGATATGGAATTCCTATCACCAAGACTAAAGTCAGTCATTTGATGAGAAAACAAAAAACAAAAGGAATTGAAAAAAACCCTGCGAACCCTTGAGACAACCTTACTGTCAAGAACATGGCTAGAGGCGAAAGAAAACCTGTTAGAAAATTCCCAGTTGGTTGTTATACTTATATCCTTGGTTCTAGGTTTACCTGACTAGCCTACGGTTTTAAATGAGGAAGACATTGCGGAGTGGGAACATTGTGCTTTTAAAATGTTTGTTCAAGATGAGAAGGCGCGAAAGAGGCGAGTTGCGAAAGAGGCGAGTTGGGAAATATGGTGGTTGTGGCTGTTCCGGGTCAGTCACCACCACCCTATCATCAATCATGGATTCAGCAAGCTCAACCATGCCATATGTGAACATTTTTGCCAACATTTATTCAAATTGTACGTTTCAATCTATCAAGGGAAATAGTACATATGTATCTACTTTAGTACTTCTCTTGTGCTCACCTTTCTTTCGTGATTGACGACGTTTCTCATTCTTGACAGTCATGATGTATCACATATAGTCTTGGACCAGCTTTTTCCTCCTATCAATCGTCCTGCTACCTCCTTCATCTGGCACAATTTCTAGATCTTCCCCTCTAAAGTCTTGTTCTTATTTAGGGTTAGTGTTTCATCATCCCAGCGCCGTTCCTTTTTCTATTCAGAGATAGAAGGTGATTAAACACCGTGACAATTTCCATATCTCTGTATGGATGGACGTGGCAAATGGACGACTTCATTGGACTAGTGGGGGTTGGATTAGTTGTGATTGGGCTCGTGTGATGGGCTTTAAGCTAAGGCATCCCTATTTTAAATTATTCACTTCACCTTGTTGGAATGATGCAATAATTCTCGGGCTGAAACTATTAGGCCTATGGGTTCTTACACCCGCATCTGGAGATTCAGGTGGCTCCAAATTTTACATCTCTGTTTCCCTAACTGGAGCTTCTGCCAAGTAATTCATATCAAAGACCCACTTTGCCGAAACTGGTCTTTCTTCTCTTCTCCATCTTCCGTGTGTTCTCCATCTTTTTGGATAAGGATTAGGAATACCCATCTGCCGTGCAGTTGTCCTTCCGGATTGTCCTATTTGCTATGTTTTTCTTACACGTCAAGCTTTCCACGCTTCTCTCCTTTATCCTCTACCTCATCACCATGCGTCGTCGCCGTGAGACAACATTGTTTCCGGCGCCTTTCTTCTTTGCTACATTTTCCATCTCATGTTGGCGTTCAATGACTTAAACATTTTTTCCCATATCTGATCTCTTTTTTCCTCCTGGACATGTCGGAGAGCTTCCTTCATTCCTTCTTAGTTTCATCAAATGGCAGAATTCAGCCCTTAACTCTAGGCTATACTCTTGCGGTTATCCGGTCGGTGGCCTTCTTCTTCTGCATTGAGTATCATGGTGCCCGATACGACCGCATTGATAACAACAGTCTTCAAATAGTTCGTATTTGAAATGTACCCATGTTTCCTCTCCTTCCTCGCTTGTTAGGGCAAAAGCCTAAGCAAGAGGGTTTCAGTATTCACCATGACTCGAACTCGGAAGAATGGTTTAATTTCGACTACACCTTCCTCAGCTTCTTCAACACCCAACATATCAACGATTAGAGCGCCGATATGATATGCATATAACTTAATTCTCTTTTAGATGGGTAAATCGCTAACTTGGACCCAGAAAGCGATACTTGTGAAATCTCATATTCAACACTTTTTCTGATTCGCCATCCCTGCAGGTGCAGAGTTTGATTAGCCAAGACCCAATGGGTTTCTTGCTTGATTATCAGATAATCTTCTTCATCTTCGAAGAGAGAAACAAAGATGTTTCAACCGACCGAATCTTCATCTACGTTGCCCCTAAGGTTCCAAGCTCCCGCGATGATTCGTTTCCCCAAATTTTTACCATATTCTTTGTAGCATAACAATTTGCCGATTAGGGTATTCTCACAGAATTGGTAAGTATCTCAGGGTCATCATTAAGCTCTAGACGGCTAGACAGAGATCTCAAGCCATCGTTACTACCGAGGGAGAGAAGACATAGCACCAGATACTCTATCTTTATTGGACTCGCCGTCGAGAAGGTAATTAATTCCTACCGAGCGGAGAGAGAGAGAAACGCTTTACCACATAGCTAACACCCATTTGCACCTCTACAAACTTTTAGTTGTTGTATTTTAACCCATTAGTATTCGGGTTGATTTAAATACTGGATAATGTGAACTCGTTTATTTAAATGGGTGAATTTTAAACCATTTCAATGTAATGGACTACGTGGGCTCACAAAAGTCAGAATTAATCCTTAGTGTCGTGTGGACTTCGAGCAATTAAAAATATCAGTACATTAGTCGGGCCGCGTGCAAACCGCGCGCACAACAAAGGGTCGAATGTTTATTTGAGTGGGCTTATAGCCAATCTTTCCTCTCCATATGGGTTAGACCTTCTTGTGCTCCTACTGGGCCTCAATCAGTGTATCAATCGGGCCAAATTCAGATGTATTGCTAAACCCTAAACAGAGACCTCTTGCAAAAGGAAAGCGAAGGTTGTAGTGTGAGAATTTAAAAAAAATAAAAACATCAACACAATTTTTTTTTTGAGGATAGCAACACGAATTTTTTAGCTGAATTAAAATTGTCTTTTTGGACAGTTTTATTTGTTATGACACAAATTTTAAGAAAATAATTTGCAAATTAAAATAATCTCGGAGGAAGTGTAGAATCTCTAAAATTGGGTATATTGCAACTAAAAATCTCTATATGAATAATTTTAATTTAATTTTGACATGAGGATAATCACAATTCATTTATAAGTTGGTGTATCAAGTAGTTGAATATATAGTTCTTTAGAGTACTTTGAATTGATCATATTCAAGCTCATACTAAACAAACCAAACAAATTGTGATTTTCAATTAAGTGAATTTTTGACAAATGTCAGCGAATTTGTCAAATTTTCAGCTAGTATCAGACAGGGTCTTAGAATGGTATGTTTAAAAAAAAAGTGACGTGCGACATTTCCTTTCTGAAGTGTGTCATGAAAAATATCTGAAGTCATTGTAGTGGATGACTGGATGTCCTTATTGTTACAATGTGATGATCATGAAAAATGCTGGTGTTGCAACTTTGCATAACACTACTAGACTACTAGTACTGATATTACTTTTCTGAGGGAAAAAATCGAAACTGTTGGGAAATGAAGTCCACGGCTTTTTATTTTCTAAATATTCCAACTTGAAGTCAGAAAGTAAAATTCCCACTAAAAAAAGCGATTGAAGACCACATTCCACTAAATTGTCAAAGGACCACCATCCCTAGCTACGAGAAGCTAAAATGGGTGCTCTTGGGATATTTTTTCACAATTCAAATACTAAATGTAAAATTAGTGATGTCATTCTCACTAGAGATGCCCTAACAAAAGCTAATACTGAAGGAGAACAGGAAGGTTTATATGACTAGGGGTACTATGTAAAAATTCAAGGAAAAGATAAGCACATATCACTCTGTTTCTTCTCTTTCTCCCCCTTTTGACTTTTACCACTATTCACTGGGTCACTTTGACCCGGTGATTTGGATAGCAAAACGAAGCAATTTTTTGACAATTCTTTCATGGTGTTGTAGAATAAGTGTTACACTGTAATGCCATGAAAAATTTATCAAGAATTTATATCGTTTTGTCATTCAAATTGTCGGGTCAAAATGACCCAACTACGAGTGAAAAAGTCAATAGGGGGAGAAAGAGAAGAAACGGAGTGGTATAAGGTGATGCTCGGATAAAAAATCACACGCTCTCTTTTCAGAAGCAAATTTTTCAAAAATTCATGGAGAAGAACATCATATACGAGGTGGTGACAACGCAAAGGTTCTATATTGCCCAAATATGTCGCGTCTCTATGACTTTGAATGCAGTGCAAACGAGGTGTGCTAGTGAACAGAGGAATTAAGTCAGGAACACTTAGATTTCTCTTTTGCCCAGACGATGTTTGTTGCAGGTGGCGGTTGAACAATTTAATTGTCTTTATTTGAAACATTAGGCTAAGGGGCTAACATAGAAAGAACACGAGTTTTAAGTTTGAACATAAAGAGTCAGAGGTATCAACTAACAGGTGAGTATGTATATTGTATGTCGTGTCACTAAATATTGAAAATCAATAATAGTACTTCTCTGTCCCGCAAAGACAGTCCATTTCTTGAAACCATAATTTTTTTTTGAGACATGCAATAAATGCACCCCACTTACAAATGTTGACATGTTATTTCCACTATTATCTTTGATTATGTTTTCTCTAATACTAGGTGCATTGAATATGAATTGGTAATATTGGAAGTTCATTATATTTTTAACATTGAAACTGTAAGTGGACAATCATTTTGGAACAGACGAAAATAGATATATGAACTGTCTTTGCAGGACGGAGGGAGTATATCACTTTGACCAGTCGAGTCATTAGACTGAGCTTATATATTTATTTGAGCCTAGTATTAGACCTCCATGGTCACCACAAATAAATTTTATATACCATAGTTATCAAACTCGAATAACACTGTGTTAGGGTCTCATAGTTATCAAACCCGAATACCAACGTTGTATCAGGGCTTCTGTAAACTAAGAAGTACTATATGTCACCTTCCATTCAAGAGGTACACCATGGGTGTCCACATGTCATGTTCTGAAATTTGATTGAAGAAAGGTTCAAATGCACTCAATATCATTCTAATAATCTTATAAACTCTTATCTCATTTAAGCTCCTTCAAACACACCGCCATATGTCATGATTTGAGGTTTAATTGAAGAAATGTTCAAATGGACTCAATGTTTAGCTAACACAAAGTTCAATTGTGTGCAGATTAATCACTAGTACCACTAGTATCATTAACCAAGTCTAAATATTAACCAAGTCTTATTAATAGTAAAATACTAGTACTCACTTTTATGTGCAAAACACCCATTACATTGAAGACCCCCACCCATATACATCTATCTCTATCTATCTATGGTACACAATAGTCAAATGTTGACTCTTCACAAATCTAATTAATTAGAGTCATCACCTTCTTCATCTTCTTCTGCAACTACTAATTCATTGAGTAGAGACCTCATCCAATAATTTGTACCTTCTCACCTTATTCCTAACAATCACTTGTTTGTTCATCACGTCCTCTGACTTTGTCCTCCTCAGCCTCTCCTCCTCCCCACCCTTCTTCCGAGCCGCCGGCGACGGCAATCCCTCCGGCGACCTGGGTTGTTTCTTTATCGGTCTGCTGCTCGACACTTGGAGGCTCTGCTGTAATCTGTCTTTCATGCGACCCTTTGGGGTTCCTCCTCCTCCACCGACATGATTGATGTTGCAATCACCACCGTTGATTTTCTTCCTTTTCATCAGGTGGGTTTGATGATCATCTTCGCTGTTGGGAGAACAACCCGGCGTCTTCTCGGAATGAGTAGTTGTAATTTGGGTTCCGTCTCTCTGAATCAAGCACCAATTGCAGACTCTGTACGACTCTGCTTTTGGGTACAGGTTGCTACAGTACCTGCCCAATTCCAAACTTACCATTTTAGTCCAAGGCAACGCAAAATTGAGGAACTATTTGATCGAATTGAAAACCCAGAAAGCAAAACCAATCAATTTTGAAGGGCTTCGATTTGAGTAATTGAACACAAACCCAGTAACTAGAATCAATCGATTCAGTCGCAAAAAAAAAAAACCCATGAACCAGAACCAATCAATTCACTGATTGTGGATTTCCCAATTGAAGTCTTGATCGGAAACCCAGTAGCAAAAAACCAATCAATTGAAACTTTCTGGGTTTCAGATGAATCATTGGGCGAAACCCAGAAAGCAAAACCAATCAAAGATCTGTTCCTGGGTCTCCATTGAAGTATTGATTGAAAACCCAGAAATCAAAACCAGAACAAATACCAAGAGTTTCTGGGTTTCATCTGAAGTAGCGTATTGATCAAAACCCAGAAATGAATAGTGATACTGATGTTAAGTTAAGATTACCTGTGTTGAGATCTGAATTGGCAGATTTTGCAGTTGAAGAGCTCATAAGAGAGACCATAGTCTCCACACATGCAGCACTCAGGGGGCTTTTGTGGCGATGATGAAGACGGTGCAGCGGCGCCTCCTTTGCCTGTTGTCATCTCCTTCTCCTACCATGTGGAGAGAGAGAAGAGAGAGAAAGAGAAGCAACGACTGCCATACAACCAAATGGAGGAAAGTGAATCAAAGCTTCCTTCCTTTAATGGTGTTTAATTACTAATACCAACACTAGTGGTAGTAGTGTATTGGGTTAATTAAGTTTTTTTAATAATGGGTTAATCAGGTTATTAATATATTTTATTTTGAAACTATCCATAAATTTAATAGTTTTTGAATTTAGAGGTGTTTTTTTAAATGAATTTAGAGGTGTTATCCAAAAATTATATTTAGAAATGTGGTTAAAAAAAACAACTTCCAAGTATGGGATGAGTGGGAATCACTCACAACCTATCTCCTATTAGTTACGCATGTTGTTGAGAAAAACATATCTCCTATTAGTTAGAAATGTCCAAGAAGAATGAATAGTTAGAGATGTAATAAGTATGTGAAATCTAATGGTGGGGATGTATTTGATTTAATCTAATGGTTGAAAAAACATAATAGTTAAATCATGTTATTTTAAAATATAGATTCTAATTAGGTTATAAATTAATTAATGGGTATCAATTTTAAACTTTTAGTGGTTGGTCTTTGATAAGTTCATATAACATCCACAAAGTCGTTAATCCGAACTTAGCTGTCCACTAGAGATTCTATCCCGTCCTTCTACAAAACCACATGTTCCCCGCTACTTTTTGTGCAAGTTGTATTTAGGGTGCAAACTATCAGTCCGTCCCAGCTCTTTCTTTCCATCTGACTTTTTTGACTCGTATCTGGGTGATTTTGACCGGATGATTGGGATAGCAAAATGATACGATTTTTTGATAATTTTTTCACCATATTATAGAGCACCTTTTACTCTACAACACCATAAAAAAATTATTAAAAAATTACATCGGTTTGCTATTCAAATCACCTGGTCAAATTGACCCAGTGAATAGTGACAAAAGTCAAATTAGGAAGAAAGAGCTGGGACAGAGTGGTATTTGGTTTGCTTGGGTTGGGTTTGCATTTTTCACAATTTGGCTCGGTTCTATTTATTTCAGTTCTCACTAGGTCTTGATTTAATGCAGTTCGTTTTGGTTAAACCTACGATTTACGAATTAGTACATATTATTTTTTGAAATAGGATATTTAACAAGCAAAAAAAAAAAATACTGTGTGAAAAAATATCGAACAAATTACACTAAACAATTGACATTGGTGAACTAAACTTTCATCACTTCCAAAACATAAACAGTAGATAGTTTTTCTCTCTCGAGAGCTCTCCCCGTAGGGTTTGGTCACGAGGAAGAAAGTGGAGGCTGGTGTTTACGAAGATGGATGGGGATATCTCGGATTGGATCTCTAGAATCACCCTCTCTGATGAAGAGAGAGCCCCGATTGTGATAGAGGAAGGTACTTGCAGTAGGGTAAAAGAAGATTGGAAGCTATGTCTTATTGGCAAGTTTGTGGGGGGAGGCGAAGATAGACATCCAGAATATGAAAGAACTCTTCAGAAGGCTGTGGTGCCCAGAAGACGATCTGAAGATAATGGAAGATGGTGGGAACCGAATAATCTTTCGGTTTGGGAACAATCACTCCATGGATAAAGCCCTCTACGGTGGTCCATGGAGCTTCGATGACCAACTCTTACTCCTCAAAGAGTGGGATATCAAAGGCGATAATCGTTCTGTCCATTTCAATGATATGTGGGTTTGGATCCAAATAAAAGGGCTACCACTCCATTTGATCCACGAGGACATTGGTAGTATTATTGCTGCATCAATGGGAGAGGTGGAAAGGGTCACGATTCACATTGAAGGTGAAGAAAAAGATCGATGTAGCAGGGCTCGCATAAGGATGAAAACTTATCAAGCCCTACGCAGAAGAGCTTTTGTGAAAACGGCGGACGGCGAACAGTATTGGACAAACATTACATACGAACGTATTCCCTGCGTTTCTGTGTGGTGTGGCAGAGTTGACCACAAAGCTAGTCACTGTGAGAAAAGAGAAGCCATGATCAAGGACGATAAGCAGCCGGAGTTTGGTCCCTGGATGTTGGGGAAAACGACCGGAAAACGAAAGATGGCATCTGGTGAGGGCAAAGATGGAAAACGGAAGTCTAATGGAGGGCAGAACCGTAATTCAGCGTCTGGGAAAGATCTTGGAAATCACGTGGATAAAGGAAAATCAAAAGCTTCTGATAAGTCCCAATCCTTTAAATGGAATCCAAAATCAATTTCCCAACTGTTCAGTTTGTTCCGCCTCCTACGGACAAACCCAATTTCGATAGGGGTATTTTTAGCCAGAAAGCTATTCCAAAAGGGGTTTCATTTGGCGCAGCCTCCAACCCGAAACGGAAAAAAGTCAACTTGAAAGAGCGGGCTAGAAACCGTGGGAAGGAAAATATTGACAGTAGCGGTGCTGCTCCGAAAAGAAAGCCACTAGGTCAACTAGTTTTCACAAATGTTGATGATGGCTTACTTGATGGAGGTGGGAAAAGAAGCTGCAATCAAGCAATTGTCTGTGCTACCGAACTGCAAGACACAGGAGAAGTTGAAAAGACAGGGGATGGCTATAACGCAACGGAAGAGGAAATGTCATGTGACCTTAACCAAACACTTATTGATCCGGAGGCGAGGCTTGCTAGGCAGCCCTGCCTAGAACAATGAGTGTGTTAAGTTGGAACGTACGGGGGCTTGGAAACCCCTGGAACGTTCTATCATTTCACGACACTGTTAAGGAAAGCCGTCCCAATTTAGTCTTCCTCATGGAAACTAGATTGAATGCAGATGAGATGGAAGTAATTCGCAAACGGGTACAGTATGCAGAAGGGTTATACTTCGATTGTGTGGGCAGGGGAGGGGGCCTAGCCCTGCTCTGAGATGAGTCAACGGAGGTGCTTTTACTTTCAAGATCGGCCAGACACATTCAATGTATGGTGAAAACAGACACAGATTCTGACTTGTTGTTTCTAACTGGGTTTTACGGAGGCCCAGAAAAGGGAGAGCGACAGCATTCCTGGACTTTGCTCTCTCGACTCAAACCACCTGGCGATGCTCCATGGTGTGTCTTGGGTGATTTTAATCAAGTCTTGTCACAAGATGAAAAGGATGGGGGAAGAAAAGTCTCACAGTCTTAAACCAGTCCTTTTCAAGACGCTCTGAGAGGATGTAATCTCAAAGATTTAGGATTTCAAGGAAATCCTTTTACGTGGAGTAACAATCAAGACGATTCAGCTAACATCAGGGAGAGATTGGATAGAGTTGTGGCTAATCTGAGCTGGAGGAACTGTTATGGCAATGCTCGGGTCGACTACCTGGTGGCAGCAACCTCGGATCACAACCCAATCCAACTTCTTTTCGTTGCTCCAATCACAAAGGGGTGTATGATTGGAGAAAAAATATTCCACTTTGGGACGGCTTGGTTCCATGATAACTGTAATACCCCGAAAAAATTGACAGGGACAAAATGGTAATTTAAAGAGATATGAATATAATTTAATTGCGAAAAATAAAGTCGCATAAATTATAGTATTTTACTAACAAGAAATACTCGTAAGATTTTTAGAAGATATTAAGTTTGTATTCGTAGGTGAATACGCGATGTTTTATTTATCTTTACTATTTGACCTTTCACGCGTGTACAACCACCGCGAAGTTAGTGTGTCGACCACACCTTATAACTCCTCCTAACTTCATCTTCTACTTCTTCTTATCTCCTTCGGAGATTTTTCTCACCGCCAAAGAAATCACCATCACCGCCTCCAACATCATCATTCACTCTCCTTTTTGTCTACCTATATAATGAGTCATCAACTCCATTATTCACTAGCCATCATCACCGCCTTCATCTTCATCATCTTCTTCACCTTCATTCTCGTCTTCATCTTCTTCCCGTTGCCACCACCGTGAGCACCACCACCTCCACCATCAAACTCCCTGCCACCATCTCACTCTCCAACTCCCTCTGTTTTGAGATCACGCCAACAGAAATAACAACAGCAGTAGCCTCCACCATCGCCACCATAGTCATCCCCTTCACCTCCGGCGAAATCGTCGGCGAGATCACCGCCACCACCAACACCCAGATACCTCCTATCACTCCCTAACTCTCTGTTTCTCTCTCTGTCTCACTCTCCCTACTCTGTTCAGAAACAGAGCAACAGCAGCAACAATCAGCAGCAGCGGTGACAAGCTCCGAAGCCGCCACCACCACCACTGCCGACGGGAACCACCGCCGAACAACCCCTATTTCTTTCTCTCTCTTCCTCCCTACCTCTCTCTCTGCTCTTTTTCATCCTCTCCACCATCCAGAAACAGAGGGAGAAGCTGCAACTAGTCCGCTAAGAAAACCCACGACCACCACCGTAGGCCACCATTGTTGCCGACGGGGAGCTTGGCCCAAGCAACCCGACAACTCCCAACCGTCCGAATCACTTCCAAACGACTCCTGGAGCTCCCAGGAGACGAACCCAGGTCCTAACCGAAGCTAGGAGGTACTCCATCACCGGCGACGAGGAGCACTGCGCGACTCACCGTCGGCAAACCCGGAAAGCTTCGTTTCTTGACCGATTCCGGCCATTCTTGGCCTAGGTATGCTCTAAATCTCGCCGTGATTCAATTTAAACAATCAAAATCGTATCTCGTATGCTTGATTCCATGTTAAGATTGTTAAATTTGGTGATTATGTAAAAGGGGGTTAAAGTGTCTTTTACCCTAAACTGCTTATAGCATGAAAACTATATTAAGGGGGTAACTGTTTGTAATTGTGAGAACTTGGTGGGTAGTATTGCATGTTCAATAACCTGCCATGTGAGTAGGATGGGGGTCTTGCTGTCTTTTGACATAACTTGTGGGGTTACAAGTGTAGTTTATATAAACTTTATATTATTCGCGAAAAATAAAAATAATATTTTTGGAATAAAAATATTTTCTAAAAATAATAGATTTCGTCCGTGTTACAAAAATGTGATTCGGGCGTTGAAATAATAAACGGATCGCTCGTTAAAAATTAAACGAGTAATGTTTTTATTAAAAACTAAACAAACGTTGCGTTTTATTATTTAGCTTTAAAAATTGGTTGTTTAAATATTTATAAAAATGACCTTTTCGAGCTTATAAATATTGTTACGTCATTGCAAGTATTTTGAAGTGATTTTTCATAAAAATCCAATATCGTATAGTCGATAATATTAATATTTACTTTATGTAAAAATACAAACTACTATTAAGTTCTACTAGTATTTTATAAAAATAAATCCTATAAATGAATGAGACTTTTGTAACATAAAATCTAATAACTTTTCAATTAAACACTCGTTGTTTAATAATTTTTGCTAATAAGAAAATATAACGAAATAAAGAAACGTTAATAAATTAGTATGCGAGTTCGGGCTAATTTTAAGAATCGATGACTAGGGTTATTAATAAGACTCGTAGAATTATACATAATTGTGACGATTTAGAAGCTCCGATTTGTAGGTAACGGATTCGTAAGCAACGACTACAAGTAGGACGATTTGACGCTACGGAATCCAGGTAAGTAAATATGCCTAGCCTAGCGTGCTAGCTCCCGTTCGTGTCAGAGTATGCTTTTAATACTTGTCTCAAAATTATATTTTTGAGTTACATGTTTTGTTTGAAATCTCTTTACATGTTAAAGAAGTTGTTTTACTGTGAACTGTCACACGAATAATATTAATCCGCTAATAACGTAAAGTGGAAAGAGTTGTGCGGGGATCGTTATATTCGCTTTTCTATAAGATTGGTCGTGGCTGACTACGTTCACCCGACCCGTTTATAAGATTGGTCGTGGCTGGCTACGTCCACCCGACCCGTTTATTTTAATCCGGTCGCAACCTGCCGGATCGCTCCATGTACTCACCTCTCTGGCCGCGAGTAGTCTTAGAGGGGTGTCGGCACTTAAGGTCTTGGATGCGTAGTGATAGTAGATCTTCCCCGTATCAACAAAGTTAAAAGTGGTTTTCTTCAGGGACAGGAATGTCTATGAATGTAAAGGAAGACAAGATTGGGATGTTACTCCCCGTTTCAAGATTAAGAAGGAAGAAATTGAAGGATTGAGAAGTTAAAGTTGGATTTGTGCTTGGTTTATTCTTTTAAAGATTTATCTCCTCTTATTACTGTTTTTGAAAATAAGTTATGCCTCGTCATCTGTTTACGAGCTAGGGTATTTATTTACTCAGCATTTCCCAGCTGCTTTAGAAACTGCGGTTCAGTTTTCTTTCCCACCGCAGGATTAGCAGAAGAAGGCTATGGTATGGATGGGTACGAGACTCACTGAGGAAGTCAGTTCACGAGTTGTAAGATAGTTTTGAATAATGTAAGATAGTTTGAATAAGATGAATGATGTGTAGTAGTAACGAATGAAGGACTTTAGAAGTAATGTAATGTTTAATAATATGTAATATAAGTGCTTGGAAGTTGTGCTTTCGATTATCCGCCGTTACTTTTAGCTTCGGCCTCCCCGATTCGTCCGAGTCGGATAAGGGGGTCGTTTCAGGTGGTATCAGAGCCAACAGTCCAGTAAAAGGGAATTTAACCTGTAGGGAAACCTCAAATGAACTTAGGGCAAGATAATTAAAACTGGAAAGCCGTCGGGGAATGGGTAGCTTAAGTATAGGTATTGATATCTCCCACCCACCCACAACATGTCTTAAGAAGTTTTGTGTGTTATGGACTTATGTGAATCAGTTTGATTCAAAATACAGTTTATTGGCTGTGAATAATCTTCACTTCCATTATCAGAAGAAGGATAAGGACATAATTTGATTCTTACTTGATGCTCTATTTGATTTATGGACACATTACATGTGCTTTATTGTGATAATTTCTATGTGATGCATGTTTATCTGTTACTTTACGTAATTATTATGCTAGGTAATTGTATAATTATTGTTGAATATCTGCGACCATAACTGAGGATACCATAGGGGGTGACTGATAGACCACTACCATATCACTTTAGGTTAGTTTGACAGAGACAAATGGCTGAAAACATCAGCATGGAGCAGTTCTTCACACAAATGAGTCAGATGATGAACAATGGAGGTCAGACAGGGACTAATTGGGCCAAACAGGTGTCAGAAATGAAACCCAAGGAATTCACAGGAAAAGAGGATCCTGTTGAATTGGAGGATTGGATTGTGGAAATGGATAAGATCCTCGAGGTGGTAGAGTGCCCTGATGAACGGAAAGTTAACTGTGCGACCTTCTATTTGAAAAGTGAAGCGAACCTGTGGTGGAGAAATGCCCGAGAGACTCTATTGGCCAAACCCAATTTCAACTGGGAAGCTCTTCAAGCTGCTCTTCGATCGCGTTTCTACCCTCATCATGTGAAGAGGAGTAAGGAAATGGAATTCCAGAACCTGCAGCAGGGAACTGACTCGGTCACTGAGTATTTCCGAAAATTCACGGAGTTGACGCGATTTGTTGGAAACATGGTGCCCGACGAAGACTCCAAGATTTGTCGATTTATCGGAGGACTTCAGGAAAGGCTACAAGAGTCACTTCTGAGCCGAACTTATTCCACTCTCCACGAAGCCTACGACAGAGCTGCTGACATCTGGCGAGTCCGTGTCTCGCAAGATGAGAAACGCAAGAAACGCAAGTTCGAGGAGGCAGGAGGAAGCAACAACAACTTTGCTAAGGCCAATCAGAGGTTCAAGCCTAACAGTGGAGGAGGCAACCAGGGCCAGCATCGTGGCAATCAGCAGAACACCGGAGCTCAGCAAATCCGCCGTTATTATTGCAAAAGGTGTCCACGAAACCACCCAGGCGAGGATTGCGAAGGAAAATTGGTCACGTGCAACAACTGCGGTAAGAGGGGCCATCGGGCTTACGAGTGTCGTTCGCAGCCAGCTAGGAACCAGCCAGTGAACCAAGGGGGTAATCTCGAAAGGCCACAGCAGAACAACTACCAGGGCAACCGCCAGCAGAATGGGGGAAATTTTGGGCGCAACCAGCAGTTTGGGAATCAGCAGAATGTGAATCGTAACAACCAAAACAACGGAGGCAATGGTTACGGGAGACAGCAGAACTACAATGGGGGCAATGCAGGGCAGAATGGAGGTCAACCCAAGACTGGAAACAATAATGCTGGATATGGGAATAACAACAACAATGGAGCAGGAGGTCAGAATGGAAATGTGGAAAGGATAGCTGTGCTGACAAGGACGGAAGCAGAAGCTGCTCATGGAGTTGTGACGGGTACTTTCCTTGTCTTTGGGCAACCAACTTTCGTATTGTTTGATTCGGGTGCATATTATTCCTTTATGTCGTCTTCATTTGTTGAGAAACTGGGTTTGCATAAGTCGTCTAGCATATCCGTTCCTGTAGCAACACCTAATGGCCACGTAACTATCTGTGACACCGTATTCGAAGGAGTAGAATTGAAGATTCTAACTAGTACCTTACCCGCTAACCTGATAAAGTTTGACCTAGGGGGCATAGATGTAATCCTAGGAATGGACTGGCTTGGGAAGTATCGGGCGGTTATAGACTGCTATGGTCAAAAGGTTCGACTGAAAGGACCAAAGGAAGAAAGGATCACTTATCGAGGTATCCCCACGGAACCTCGCATTAAACTAGTGTCAGCCCTTACCATAGTAAACCAAGTGAAAAAGGGAAACTCTGCCTTCTTATGTTATGTCCAAGACATAACTAATAAGGAGACTGGCCTAGAAGAGATACCAGTCGTGAGGGAATTTCCTGATGTATTCCCAGAAGAGATTCCGGGAATGCCACCTCAAAGAGAAGTGGAATTTACAATAGACTTGGCACCTGGAACTGCACCTATTTCCAAGGCGCCGTATCGGATGGCACCTGCTGAATTAAAGGAGTTGAAGAACCAGATACAGGAACTTCTGGATAAGGGGTACATACGACCTAGTGTGTCACCCTGGGGAGCACCGGTGTTATTTGTGAAAAAGAAAGACGGGAGTTTACGGTTATGCATTGATTATCGGGAATTAAACAATGCTACCATTAAGAATAAATATCCACTACCCCGGATCGATGACTTGTTCGATCAATTACAAGGGGCTAGTGTTTTCTCTAAGATTGATCTTAGGTCCGGATATCATCAACTTCGTGTAGCCGAGAAAGATATCCCAAAGACTGCCTTTAGTACAAGGTATGGTCACTACGAGTTCACGGTGATGCCGTTTGGTTTAACCAACGCTCCCGCAGTATTCATGGACCTGATGAACCGGGTGATGAAGCCATTTCTGGACCAGTTTGTAGTCGTCTTTATCGATGACATTCTGGTGTACTCAAAGAACGAGAAGGATCATGAAAAACATCTCCGAGAGGTATTGCAGACGTTGAGACAGGAGCAGCTGTATGCCAAGCTGTCGAAGTGTGAATTCTGGTTGGACCGAGTTCCATTTCTGGGCCATATCATTTCCGAGGAAGGAATAGCTGTGGACCCAGCAAAGATCTCAGCAGTCAAGGATTGGCCTACACCGAAGAATGTGTCGGAAATCCGAAGCTTTCTTGGCTTAGCGGGTTACTACCGACGCTTCGTAAAGGATTTCTCCAAGATTGCTAGGCCACTGACCACGCTGACGAAGAAGGCGGTAAAGTATCACTGGGACGATAGCTGTGAAGAAGCATTCCAAACTCTGAAGGAAAAGCTAACTACAGCACCAGTATTAGCTTTACCAAACGAGTCTGGTGAATTCGAGGTGTACAGTGATGCATCGAAGAAGGGACTGGGATGTGTGCTGATGCAAGACCGAAGGGTGATTGCATACGCGTCAAGGCAATTGAAACCTCACGAAGAGAACTATGCCACTCATGAACTGGAATTGGCAGCAGTAGTCTTCGCGCTGAAGATTTGGAGGCATCATCTTTATGGAGCCGTTTGCAAGCTCTACACGGATCATCGAAGCCTGAAATACATCTTCACCCAGAAGGATCTTAATAACAGGAAACGAAGATGGCTGGAAATTATCAAGGATTATGATTTACGCATTCACTACCACGAAGGGAAAGCCAATGTGGTCGCTGACGCGCTAAGTCGTAAGTCAAGCCATGCAGTGAACGCTATGTTAATCCTGACGGATCGGTTATGCCACGAGTTCAGAAAACTCGACATCGAAGTGTTGGAACAAGGAACGGTGCAGAAACTGCTTGGAAGCATGACAGCTGTACCGGATTTCCTTGATGAGATAAGGAGAAATCAAGCTGGAGACGTGAAGCTTGAAAGAATCAAGAAGAAGATTGCAGCAGGAGAAGCCAGAGAATTCCAGATTCACGAAGACGGAAGCATACGCTACAAAGGAAGGTGGTGTGTACCACAAAAGTGTGCGGAAACCAAGCAGAAGTTGATGCAAGAAGCACACAACACACCATATTCAGTCCATCCTGGAGGCGATAAGCTTTACAAGGACTTGAAGAAGACGTTCTGGTGGCCCAACATGAAGAAGGAAGTAGCGGAATTTGTGGCCAGATGCTTAACATGCCAAAAGGTAAAATTTGAGCATAAAAGAATGGGAGGTCTACTCCAACCACTAGATATGCCAGTATGGAAATGGGACTCCATCTCGATGGATTTTGTCACAGCCCTACTGACCTCAAAGAACGGGCTGAATCAGATATGGGTAGTCGTGGACAGACTAACCAAGACTGCGAGATTCATCCCGATGAAAGACACATGGGGTATGGAGCAAAGAGCGGATGCCTACATCAGAAACATCGTAAGGTATCATGGTGTTCCAAGTTCGATAATCTCAGACAGGGACCCTAACTTCCTCTCTCATTTCTGGAGGGCGCTCCAAGAAGCATTGGGAACTCAGCTGAAGTTTAGTACAACCTTTCACCCAGCCACAGATGGGCAAACAGAAAGGACCATTCAAACACTGGAGGACATGTTACGAGCCTGTGTTATGGATTTCCAAGGCTCATGGGTTGATAAACTTCCGTTAATCGAGTTCTCCTATAACAATAGCTATCACGCCAGCATTGGTATGGCGCCATACGAAGCCCTATATGGAAGGAAATGCCGATCGCCGCTTTGCTGGAGTGACATTAGCGAAACGGTGGTCCTTGGACCACGAATGATTGAAGACATGACGAACCAGGTACGACTCATCCAACAACGTATGAAAGCAGCTCAAGACAGGCAAAATTCATACGCAGATCAAAAGAGAAGACTGTTGGAATTCCAAGTGGGAGAAAAGGCATTTCTACGGGTTTCACCTACCAAGGGAGTTACCAGGTTCAATCTAAAGGGTAAGTTAAGTCCTAAATTTATCGGTCCATACGAGATTATAGAAAGGATTGGTGAAGTTGCGTATCGACTGGATTTGCCATCGAATTTGGGACGTGTACACAATGTTTTCCACGTATCACAATTGAAGAAATACGTACCGGACCCGTCCCATGTGTTGGATCCTGAACCGGTTGATTTCGACCCGTCGCTAACCTATGAGGAGCAACCTATCAAGATACTGGATACAAAGACAAGGGACACGCGTACCAAGAGTGTCAGACTGGTCAAAGTCCTTTGGTCTAACCATCAAACTGAGGAAGCGACTTGGGAAGCTGAAGAAGAGATGAGGAAAAAGTATCCACACTTATTTCATGAGTTCCGGGGAAGTCACTCTCTAAGGGGGAGAGGACGCAACCTTTCATTTAGTACCTTTACATGTTCGTACCCTTACGAGATAGTTAACCCTGAACTTTAGTAATCAAATGGAACTATAATCACATACGTAAGATAAACGTGAATACGGTCTTTACGTGACACAATATTTGTTGCATTGCATGCACTAGATGGTAAACTTACTATCACTTGCTGTGTGAAATTTCATGCCTGGTATGTGATCGCGACTGTGATCGTTTGTTCCATATTGGAAAGCTTCAGCATCAAAAGTATTGGGTTGATTTTAGTTTTGAGGCAAAAGTTTTAGCCTCAAGAGTATTTGGCTGATTTTAGCCTCGAGGTAAAAGTAAGTTTTAGCATCAGGAGTATTTGACTGAATTAGCTTCGAGGAAGAAATTTTAATATCAGGAATATTTAGATTGTTTAAGCTTCAAGGACGAAGCTTTGTTTAAGGGGGAGAGACTGTAATACCCCGAAAAAATTAACAGGGACAAAATGGTAATTTAAAGAGATATGAATATAATTTAATTGCGAAAAATAAAGTCGCATAAATTATAGTATTTTACTAACAAGAAATACTCGTAAGATTTTTAGAAGATATTAAGTTTGTATTCGTAGGTGAATACGCGATGTTTTATTTATCTTTACTATTTGAACTTTCACGCGTGTACAACCACCGCGAAGTTAGTGTGTCGACCACACCTTATAACTCCTCCTAACTTCATCTTCTACTTCTTCTTATCTCCTTCGGAGATTTTTCTCACCGCCAAAGAAATCACCATCACCGCCTCCAACATCATCATTCACTCTCCTTTTTGTCTACCTATATAATGAGTCATCAACTCCATTATTCACTAGCCATCATCACCGCCTTCATCTTCATCATCTTCTTCACCTTCATTCTCGTCTTCATCTTCTTCCCGTTGCCACCACCGTGAGCACCACCACCTCCACCATCAAACTCCCTGCCACCATCTCACTCTCAAACTCCCTTTGTTTTGAGATCACGCCAACAGAAATAACAACAGCAGTAGCCTCCACCATCGCCACCATAGTCATCCCCTTCACCTCCGGCGAAATCGTCGGCGAGATCACCGCCACCACAGACACCCCGATACCTCCTATCACTCCCTAGCTCTCTGTTTCTCTCTCTCTGTCTCACTCTCCCTACTCTGTTCAGAAACAGAGCAACAGCAGCAACAATCAGCAGCAGCAGCGGTGACAAGCTCCGAAGCCGCCACCACCACCACTGCCGACGGGAACCACCGCCGAACAACCCCTATTTATCTCTCTCTCTTCCTCCCTACCTCTCTCTCTGCTCTTTTTCATCCTCTCCACCATCCAGAAAAAGAGGGAGAAGCTGCAACTAGTCCGCTAAGAAAACCCACGACCACCACCGTCGGCCACCATTGTTGCCGACGGGGAGCTTGGCCCAAGCAACCCGACAACTCCCAACCGTCCAAATCACTTCCAAACGACTCCTGGAGCTCCCAGGAGACGAACCCAGGTCCTAACCGAAGCTAGGAGGTACTCCATCACCGGCGACGAGGAGCACTGCGCGACTCACAGTCGGCAAACCCGGAAAGCTTCGTTTCTTGACCGATTCCGGCCATTCTTGGCCTAGGTATGCTCTAAATCTCGCAGTGATTCAATTTAAACAATCAAAATCGTATCTCGTATGCTTGATTCCATGTTAAGATTGTTAAATTTGGTGATTATGTAAAAGGGGGTTAAAGTGTCTTTTACCCTAAACTGCTTATAGCATGAAAACTATATTAAGGGGGTAACTGTTTGTAATTGTGAGAACTTGGTGGGTAGTATTGCATGTTAAATAACCTGCCATGTGAGTAGGATGGGGGTCTTGCTGTCTTTTGACATAACTTGTGGGGTTACAAGTGTAGTTTATATAAACTTTATATTATTCGCGAAAAATAAAAATAATATTTTTGGATTAAAAATATTTTCTAAAAATAATAGATTTTGTCCCGGTTACAAAAATGTGATTCGGGCGTTGAAATAATAAACGGATCGCTCGTTAAAAATTAAACGAGTAATGTTTTTATTAAAAACTAAACAAACGTTGCGTTTTATTGTTTAGCTTTAAAAATTGGTTGTTTAAATATTTATAAAAATGACCTTTTCGAGCTTATAAATATTGTTACGTCATTGCAAGTATTTTGAAGTGATTTTTCATAAAAATCCAATATCGTATAGTCGATAATATTAATATTTACTTTATGTAAAAATACAAACTACTATTAAGTTCTACTAGTATTTTATAAAAATAAATCCTATAAATGAATGAGACTTTTGTAACATAAAATCTAATAACTTTTCAATTAAACACTCGTTGTTTAATAATTTTTGCTAATAAGAAAATATAACGAAATAAAGAAACGTTAATAAATTAGTATGCGAGTTCGGGCTAATTTTAAGAATCGATGACTAGGGTAATTAATAAGACTCGTAGAATTATACAGAATTGTGACGATTTAGAAGCTCCGATTTGTAGGTAACGGATTCGTAAGCAACGACTACAAGTAGGACGATTTGACGCTACGGAATCCAGGTAAGTAAATATGCCTAGCCTAGCGTGCTAGCTCCCGTTCGTGTCAGAGTATGCTTTTAATACTTGTCTCAAAATTATATTTTTGAGTTACATGTTTTGTTTGAAATCTCTTTACATGTTAAAGAAGTTGTTTTACTGTGAACTGTCACACGAATAATATTAATCCGCTAATAACGTAAAGTGGAAAGAGTTGTGCGGGGATCGTTATATTCGCTTTTCTATAAGATTGGTCGTGGCTGACTACGTTCACCCGACCCGTTTATAAGATTGGTCGTGGCTGGCTACGTCCACCTGACCTATTTTAATCCGGTCGCAACCTGCCGGATCGCTCCATGTACTCACCTCTTGGCCGCGAGTAGTCTTAGAGGGGTGCCGGCACTTAAGGTCTTGGATGCGTAGTGATAGTAGATCTTCCCCGTATCAACAAAGTTAAAAGTGGTTTTCTTCAAGGACAGGAATGTCTATGAATGTAAAGGAAGACAAGATTGGGATATTACTCCCCGTTTCAAGATTAAGAAGGAAGAAATTGAAGGATTGAGAAGTTAAAGTTGGATTTGTGCTTGGTTTATTCTTTTAAAGATTTATCTCCTCTTATTACTGTTTTTGAAAATAAGTTATGCCTCGTCATCTGTTTACGAGCTAGGGTATTTATTTACTCAGCATTTCCCAGCTGACTTTAGAAACTGCGGTTCCGTTTTCTTTCCCACCGCAGGATTAGCAGAAGAAGGCTATGGTATGGATGGGTATGAGACTCACTGAGGAAGTCAGTTCACGAGTTGTAAGATAGTTTTGAATAATGTAAGATAGTTTGAATAAGATGAATGATGTGTAGTAGTAACGAATGAAGGACTTGAGAAGTAATGTAATGTTTAATAATATGTAATATAAGTGCTTGGAAGTTGTGCTTTCGATTATCCGCCGTTACTTTTAGCTTCGGCCTCCCCGATTCGTCCGAGTCGGATAAGGGGGTCGTTGCAATAACAACTGTGATCAAACAGTTGTGACGGATTGGCAAGCACATGATGCCCATGTCAAAGAAAAGCTGGAAATTTGTGCTACCAACTTAAAGACCTGGGCTAAATCAAGTTTTGGTAATGTTAAAACGCAGATTCAAGGGTTGAAAATACAAATCGCAAAGCTGGAGAGGAAGAAGCAGTCGGCACCTATAGCTTTTCAGCGGAGGAAAGCAAAAAAGGAGCTGACAGACCTCTTAATGAAAGAGGAGAAATTGTGGCAGCAGCGTTCTAGAATCCAGTGGCTCAACAGTGGGGATAAGAATACGGCTTTCTTCCATCGGAAAGCCTTGGCCCGGAGAGCAAGAAATACCATTCGAGGTCTAGAAGACAGCAATGGAAACTTGAAAACGGATGATGAAGATTTAGTCCAGATCCTGACACATTATTTTGAAGGTATCTTTGATTCCTCTCTACCTTCTTCACATGCAATAAACTCTATGTTAGATGAAGTAAATCAAGGAATTAGCCAAAGGGACTTTGATTTCCTGGAGGCCCCTTATACCCTAAAGGAAGTCACTGACAGTTTAATGCAAATGGGGCCTTTAAAAGCCCCAGGAGTAGATGGATTTCAGCTATTTTCTTCCAAAAATACTGGAATATCTTAAGGGATGAAGTGGGTGGGTGTGTGGTCAGAATCCTTAATGGAGAAGAAAGTGTGGCTGCTTTCAATCATACTCTGCTAGCCCTAATTCCTAAGGTGAAACAGTAAGAAAGCCTGCTGATTTGATACCTATTAATCTTTGTACTGTTATCTACAAGATGGTCACTAAGACGATGGCTAATAGGCTAAATGTGGTGTTGCCTTCGGTTATTTCCGAAAGTCAAAGTGCATTTGTCCCGGGCCGGTTAATTACGGACAATTCTATTACTGCCTTTGAACTACTTCATACGATGAGACATCGCATTAAAGGCAAGGATGGTTTCTTAGCTTTAAAGATGGATATCAGTAAAGCATACGACCGGGTGGAGTGGTATTTTCTTATTGCAATCCTAAAGAAGATGGGGTTTGGGCCTAGGTGGATAAACCTAGTCACTGATTGTATTTGTACCGCTACTTTCTCTTTGTCTTTTAAAGGGCAAATTGTCGGTCAAATTGTGCCCAAGCGGGGTTTCGTCAGGGGTGCCCAATCTCACCTTATTTATTTTTATTTTGTGGTGAATTGCTCTCACGTGCGCTCTCGAGTGCTATGTCTACTGGTTCTATTACAGGCGTTGCTGCGTCGCGAGGCGGGCCTAGAGTTTCCCACATCTTCTTTGCGGACGACAGCTTAATTTTTACAAAAGCTACAAATTTAGAAGTGCAAAACCTATCTACGCTATTACAGAACTATGAGGGAGCCACTGGACAGAAAATCAATTTAGAGAAGTCTTCAGCGGTGTTTTCTTCAAATGTTTCCGAGGATGTGTGCCAGCAGCTGAGTTCTCTATGCAGCGTTCGTCATGAAAAAATCCACGAGCGGTATTTGGGATTGCCTACAGAGATGGAGAGACGAAAGATGAGTAGTTTCCAACACATCCCAGAAAGAGTTCAAGCAAAATTTTCAAACTGGAAAGAGAGGTTTATGTCCCCGGCGGGGAAAGAAGTTCTTCTAAAGTCAGTAATAGAAGCAATTCCAACCTATTCTATGAGTTGTTTCAAATTACATGCAATGTTATGTGACAATATTGAAGCTTCAATGGCGGGATTCTGGTGGGGCTCCGATGAAGACCATAAGAAGATCTCATGGATTTCCGGGAAAAGATTGAAACATTCAAGAGAGGAAGGGGGATTAGGGTTTCGTCATTTGCAGTTATTTAACACTGCACTTCTGGGCAAACAGTTTTGGCGGATTTTGATGAACCCGTCAACTCTATTAGCCAGAGTACTGCGGCATAAATATTACAGAGATACGGGTTTGCTGAATGCTACTGCGAATAAAGATAGCTCTTACCTTTGGAAGAGCATCATGGCGAGCAAAGAGCTGGTTCCTAGTGGTTGTAGATGGCGGTTAGGAAATGGGCAAAATCTCAATGCCTTCACTGACCCGTGCTTCTCCGGGAGGACTCATTCAAGCCGATCACTCCGAAACCGAGGCTGCTTGAGAACCCAATCATGGTTTCAGATCTGTTCACGGAAACGAGAAATTGGAATGAGACCAAGTTAAAGGCACTTTTTTGGGACGAAGATATTACTGAGATTAAAAGAATTTATATTCCCCCTTATGATGTCCCAGACAGACTTATATGGCACTTTTCAGATTCGGGGATATATACAGTCAAATATGGTTACAATCTTCTCAACCAACAACAACAAAGAAAGCAGATTGTCCAAATGGGAAGCAGTTCGAGCCCAAGCCCAGATTGGTGGAAAGGGTTTTGGAAAGTTAAACTTCCAAACGTATTCTTTTCACAACCTGGAGAGCTATTTTAGGTAGCTTACTGGTTCGAGAAAACCTCAAGAAGAAGGGAGTTTTAGTAGAAGATCTTTGTGCAGTCTGTAATAAAGCTAGAGAAGATGAAACTCATTTTTTTTTGTTCTGTCCAGTGGCCAAGAAGTGCTGGACCTCACTGCTAGGGCCAAAGTTTGCACCTTCCAGTCCCATGCAATTTCGGATCTGGTGGTCAATCACTTTCCCCTCAGCCAAATCAGAAGAAAGAAGACGAATTAGTACGCTGATGTGGTTTTTGTGGAAGAAGAGAAATGCTATTATTTTCAAAAATCAAAGGAAGAGCTCGAAAGAAATCATCGGTCAAACGGTAAATTACCTTGCAGATCTGGATGAGCTTAGGCCGGAGATGAGGGACACGGTGCCGGCTCAGACTCAAACCCCACATGCATCACCTCCGATGGCCCCTCCGGCGGGTTGGGTGGTGGTAAACACCGATGCCGCATGGAATAAGAATCGAAGAACCTCTGCCATCGGAGTAGTTATCAGGTCCAATTCTGGCATCTTCATCGCCGGAAAAGCTCGAAGCATCCCCTTTCCTCTCTCGGTCAAGACAGCAGAAGCTGAAGCGCTAAGAGAAGGAATCAAGATGGCCATCGATATGGGTTTTGAAAAGCTTCAAATTGAATCGGATTCTCTCTCTATTGTTAGAGAGATGAACCGATTAATGAATGGGAAGTGTGTGGAAGATATTACAGATGTCGAGAGACTTCTTGAGGAATGCTCTCAGCTTCTCGGGAACACAACAGACAGGGTAGTGAGCCACGTTTCAAGGAGGTGGAATAAGTGTGCATACTTATTTGCTTCCCAGCCCCCGAAGTTTGATAGTAGTTTTAATAAGACCTTTTCTTCAGCTCCAGTTTGGGCTATGCAATTTTTGGATGAGGACTATTTGGGCCGCTTCTTTGGGCCAGTTAATTAATACAAATCCTTTCCTCTCAAAAAAAAAAAAATTCATCACTTCCAATTTCAATGAAAAATTTCATGCACTTTCCATTTTGTGACCAATAACCTCCAGTCATTAACTGCATATAGGTTTAGCGTCACAAGTGTCAAACTAGTAATAAGAAAAAATATGATGATAAGTATTATTAAAGGAGCATGGTCAAAAATTGTTCGGATTCATGTCTCAGGCCCAGAGGATTACGAGATGGTGATTGAAAAATCCCTGGATGGTGGCTAATCATGTTATGTATCTAAATAAGTGGACCATCGGCAAAGACCTGGACAATAAAGATTTCATCATGTGCCCTCCCTTGGTTCAGGTAAGAGGGATCCAACGGAAAAGAGGTCATACGAGAGTGCGGCAAAATAAAGCTATCAATACATAAAACACACTCCCACAAGGTTTCTTTCTTACAAACGAAGAAGAGAAGAAATGGATTTCACTCAAATGTGAATGTATCGGCGATTATTGTCACCGATGTGGGCAGTTATGTAATACCCCGATTTTATATATGAAAGTTATTTAATAATTTTGATAAATTTTGGGAGTTTTATTAATAATTTTCAAAAGTTACAAATTTCATTAAATTAGAAAAAATGGGAGGTAGTTGTAATTTCTGAAAATATAAAATAGTTAATTAAATTTTTGGTTGGTGGTTAGAGCTTGAGTTTATGGAAACTTGGGGGGTTGTAGTTGTTCTTTATCAAAGTTAAAGTATGCAATTATTTTCACCCAATTTCTTTCACCCTCCACGTAACCCATTCTCCATTTGTAGGTTCATTCCCCCCTTTTCTTTTCTTCTCCTCAGAGTAGAAACTCATCCCCAACTTGTTCTTCCTCTCCTACCTCCACGTAACCCCCTCACATGGGAAAAATGCATCCCCCCTTTCCTTACTCCCTCTCCTCACTCACGGTAATCACTCACCCTCACACAATCTCTCACATAACCCGTTCACCCTTCCTCACTATCTCTACTTCTCATCCTATTTAACCCCCTCCATCACTTCTTCATCACACAACTTACACAACACCCAAACACAACAACAAACCCACTTCACCACTAATTTTCTTCGGAAACAACACAAGCACCACAACACCATCATTTCTCCTCTCATTCTTCCAACACAAACTGCTACCTCTCTTCATCTCCCTCAAGCCCTCTAACTCCCTCTGCCGAGCAAAGAAGAAAGCGGCAGAGGCATAGGCCGCAACCCACACCATCACCGCCACCATTAACGATGGCCAGAAGCTCCACCCCGAGCCACTGGTGACACCCATTCCTCACCGCCTGTTCATCCGTGCTCCTGAGCCTCTAAGGACCCCGTAGAGCCATTCAAACGCAGCCAAGGTCGCCAGAGTCGCCAGCGTCGAACACCACCGCCAAACCCACGATGGGAGACCCTGCCCGACTCATTCCTTAACCATTTTTCTTCATTTTTCATGTGGGTAAGATCTAAAACCATTCTTAGTTCGTTTATGACAATAAAAATCAAGTCTGGATATCTATAAGTTATGTTGGGTCAATGTTACGTATGAAGAAGATGGCACAAATGTAATGTTTAATAACTTTTGGGGGTTGTTCATGCATGATATAAAACTTTTGGGGGAATGTTTTGTCTTTTACGAAAATTGTTAAGCTATTAGTGGGAGGGGCTAAAATGATGTTACAAAAACTTAAGGGGAGTTAGGTGTATTTTACCTAAGAGCATAAGTGCATCATCTTCATTTAACTAAATAGCATTCGGGGGTGTTGATTGTATTTTTTCTAAAAATAGGGGAGGTAAGTGTCTTTAACTATCAGTTAAATTGACTGAAATATATAAAATCGCAGTTTTTGATTCCTATTTATTAAAAAAAGTTTTGTTACTAATTATAATCATTTATTTACTTAATATAAGTCTCCTAAATATTTTTATTTGAATATGAATGTATAAATTACATACAATTTTATGACTAGGTAAAAGAGTCTTATTTACTAAATCACCTACCCGGTCGACTTGTATAAATGAGCTAAGTGTTGATAATGATTAATTGCGAATTTGTAGATGCCCAGTTCATGAGCAATGAGTTTGTTGAGTATGAGTTCTAGGACTCCTCTTGTCATAGATACATCAATCTACTTATCCCCGGTGAGTTCATATGTGCAATACCTGAACTGTCAAAATGTGATTTGTGTGCGAAAAGAAATGAATCGTTATAACTTGCGATTCTTGGAATTTATAAACGTTTGTGAACTATGTTTTGAGAAATCTTCTTTTTGAATATTACGATTGGAAATCATGAATCTTAAAACAAGTATTATTATGAAATGACAGTTGGAAATCAAAGTGATACTCTTGAGAAATGTTAGTTCTGAACTACATGTGTCATTACGGTGAAATGAAATTAATAATGCACTATAATGTAATTGAGGCAATGCACAGAAAATGCGGGATTTACGGCTACGGCCGGGGATGCCAGTAAGCGATCCCCATTTTCTGTGATGGCTCCGGCCGGAGGCGTCTGTAAGCTATCCTCCTTTATTATTATTATGGCTACGGACGGAGGCGCCAGTAAACGATCTTCCTTTATTATTATGGCTAGGGATGAGAGCGCCAGTAAGCGATCTCCCTTTATTGTGAGACTATGAAGTACTACTTATACTTGTATAGGTTACTACAGTATAGAGGTGTCGACACTTAAGGTCTCATAGTCATGTCTATGAGAGGGGATTGACATATGGGCTCGCACAACGCTCGGGTGAATTGGGATCTGGATATCCCAAGAGGCACCCTCAGTGTGATTAGTAGCATCGTAACCTCTCTGGGAATTCGTTACCCGCTGGGCACCATTACGCCAACTAACCTAATGATAAGAACGGAAGCAGTTACTATTTGACAGCTCATTTGGATTCTCTTATTAGTATCATGTGATTATATGCTTTCGTTCCAAAAACTCATTTTACATACTGCAGTATGAATTTACTCTGTTTTTACTGATTAAATACTTTTCTGTGGTCGGCGTGTGCTATTTCAAAACCTGCAGGTTACGAGTAAGGTGGGAGACGCTCACAACCCTGCTGGCTAGGGAATTAAGTGTTTAGTACTTCACCTAGTTTTCTTTTCATTTTGTAAATTAATGTACTTATTCCTTTAAGACAATGTCACTAGTTTATCTTGAATGTATAATAACTATATTTGGATATCTGATGGTTGTACTAACTCTGAACCAGCGATCCTGCTCCATACCCAACGGGGCTTATCTCCTCGGGCGAAGGCATCTTTCCAAACATACGGTTCGGACGGCCGTGTGATTTGGGGTGTGTTACAAGTTAGGTCATATTGATGTCAAGTTGTATCTAGAGGAAAAGGACGAGATCCGAATTTTAATTAATCCTTGAAAGAGGAATATATTCGACCAGGAGCATTGGTGGAAACTATCAAAACCCACCGTGAAAAATGAAGTTCGAAACTGAAAGAATTCTGCCAGGAGATGAGGAAGAGGTTGCGCATGAATCTCACGAGATAGTAGTGAGAGGCTAGGATCTAAAAACAAAATGATGAGGCAATTGGTTCTATCCACGATAATTCGATAGCCGTACTACCAGATTTACGACCAAGACATTCACCATCAACACATAGGACATGTGTAGATCCTGCATTACAAGACGCCAAAAGATCTTGAAGGGGAAATCTCGAAATATATCGGGATTAATCTGTGTAGGGTTTCGATAACCAACGTTCGACCAATGTTTCTAGCAAGCCCAAAGCATACGCAAATTGCTATGTGGATGAACATGCAAGACAACTGTGTTCAAGGAAATCCTAGAGGGAGATCCAAGTATACACCTCTAACAGGAGATAAGAATAAGAACAAGAACACAGAGAGATTGAGGGTTGGCGTAGGGGAAAGAGTAAGCTCTTACTACTTCCTGAGAGAGAGACTATGATGACTAGCCAGAGAATCTAGAAGAAGTGCCATAGAAGGCTAACATTCCTATATATAGTGGGGAAGTGACCGTTACGGGGGGTTAATGCGACCATTAATGGAGGGCTTACTGATAGCCTCGTAACAGCACGTTTGACCGTATATATAGGACACATTATGCACTTATCCGCATAAGTAGGGGACCGTTATGAGATCACAAAATTTATGGGACATATAGGCCTTAGATCTCTCAGACAGTTACCAAGGGTCGCGCATGAGCGTGGTTGTTGCTCGCGCGCGACGTTCCTTACTCTAGCCTTCAAGCCACTAAGTCCCTACAAATCCCGTGTGATTGGTATCGCGCGTGGCCCTATCTCACAGCCCCCATGTGGATAAGCTTACATATAGAGATATGATAGGGTGGATACGAAGTAATATTAGATGTGCTCGATGACTGCCACGTGGACAGTGGTTGATCTGCTCAGAATGCACTATCTGCATTAGCCCCCTTTTGCGCGTATGTGACGCGCGTCGTTGTGCATACGCGCAAAACTAGCCGTGCATGGCCCCACGCAGATCCTCGTATCAATTCGAATATTATTCGAAAACCCTAGCCCCCATATATAGCCATGATTACCTAGGGATCTGTAACGTCGAGTACTCTTTAATGAGGCGTGACCGTTGCGAAGCTAACCAGACGCCATCCACATATTTTTTGCCGATTTTCGAGGCAAGAATGATTCGAAATGATCTGATCGGTCGTCAATTTTGCCGGTTATCAAGGTAATGCTGATTCCGCGAATGTCAGCAGTTGCGACTCTTCAGGCTTCAGAGTCCTATCTAAACTCTTTGCTGCAACAATTAGAACTTTTCCACCATTGTTGCTACTGAAATTTTATGAGCCAGAGAGAGAACTCCCAACTGGACGCTCAGATCTTCGATCAAATCCTTGACAGTATTACCCAAGCAGTTCAAGCTCTCAAGAAACAGCAAGGCTAGTGATTCTTGCTCTTCGTTTCATGTTTTGAAATAAGATTAGCAACCCAATGTGGGTTTCGAGTTCATGTTTGTTCTTCATGTTCTTCATTTTTTGTTCACTGTTCTTCATGCTTGAACAGGGTATTGATCTTTACATTTTGCACCTACTATTTGTGTTATAGACATGGCCCCAAATAAAGCTTCCAAGGAGGAGTTTTATTTGCCTGAACACAACAAGAACCTGTGGCACAAAGTCTCCTATCTGGGTGGAGATGACTTCTTTTAGCAACTGTCAAGGGGACCACCCTTCAGGCATCTCCCGTGGAAGGCGCCTTAAAGTTGGCACCTGAACCAGAGAGGGACGATTGGGATTTGGCGGCTACTCAAGATGTGCAGCGCCTTGGTCTCGAAGCTGGCTTGCACCCTTTCACAAAACTGCTCTTTCAATCCTTCATGGAGAAGTTTGACTGGATGGAGGAATGGACAGAGTTCATCCTCGATAATTATGAAAAGGTATTGAAAAGAGCTGGGATCTTACACGTCATACGCGCGACCAAGGGACTCAACCTCAGGCTCGACAATTATATGCTGAGGGTCCTGTTCTCAAGGTATTCCAAGAAGACCCGCTCTTTTCATTTTGCTACCTTCGAGGCTGCACCTACCCTCGATGATATAGATATGCTATTCTTTCTCCCTAGCATGGGAGTTTTTGACCCCTTAGCTCCTCTGGCTTCCGATGAAGAGCTCACCCTTTTTTGCGCAAATGCAAGAGTGCATTGCTGACATGAAGAAAGCTGCCAAGATGGAAGCCCAACTCAACTACCTACTTTGACACATTCATGTCAGTTTCTTCCGGCGCGAAGAATATTTGGTCAAAATGGATCATGTACTTCTTCAAGGATTTCTCGAAGCCGAAAGTTTCCCAAGAGTTAGCAGAGGAAGATCCAGAGGCAATCATCGCCCTCGAGGGGAAAGGTGCCGACTGCACCTTATGCGGCTTCCTTTGCGTCTGGCTGTCACGCTACTCGATAGATGGGCATCCACGTGATGGGGTCTTTACTCACGTGCTCACGCTCGCAGTCAAAATTTCCCTTGGCAAGAAGATTTCCCTGGGACCTCTAGTCTTGGGTTCTCTTTACCATCGTCTCGTTTTAGCTACAACATACATCGAGAAGTCGCAAGGCAGGGTCGATGTTGTCTTCTTTGTCAACATCGCGTTCCTGACAATGTGGGTGTTTGAAAGGTGGCCCGCTTATGCTCCCGTCCCGTTATAGGTAGAGCTCTGGAATGCTCCCAACGCCAAACATGAAGACCTATACCCTCGAGCGTGGCGCTGGTATAGGACTAGAGTCCCTCGACGTACCTTCTCTATGGTGTGTGATGACATCATCTACTTTGAGGCCAGGCCATACGTCTACCAATTGGACAACATTGTTTTCCAAGAAAACATGTATCCAGAGGTAGATACTGAGTACGATCCTGAGTATATCACCAAGGGTTCTAGGCGTTGCGGGAGATTTGTTAACTGGTTCCAGAGGGAATACTTGCCTGCTCTTCCTGAGTTTGTGGCCAACCCTGAAACCCCAAGCTATGAACGCATAAGGGTTCACTATTGTAAGGTCACAGGTTTCATGGACTTGAAATACTTAGGATTGACAAGTGTAGATGGTTCTTTCCAGACAGACAGATCACAGCCACGTGGCAGTTATCCAGCACACCTAGTTGTGCTCCGTACACACATGATCACTACCTATGCTGATCAACGTGGGGGATGCGAGACAGGGCCCTCGCATATCATTCCACATGCGACTTGTAGGGACTTAGTGGTTTGGAGGCTAGAGTAAGTTCTGTCGCGCGCGAGCGACAATCAAGCCCGCGCGCGACCCTTGGTAACTGCTTTGAGAGATTTATGGCCACGTGCTCCATAAACCCGGTCAACCTCATAACAGTTCCGGTATACGCGGACGAAGTGCGTAACGGTCCCTATATATGTGGACGAACGTGCCGTTATGGTTAAGGTAATTAAGCCACCATTAATGGGCGCATTAACCCACTACAACGGTCACATTCTCCACTATATATAGGATCGTTAACCCTTCATTGCAACGATCTGATCTTCTGAACTACGCGGAAGCTCTGGCCAAATACTCTCTCTCTCTCTCTCACAGTTGCCATTGTCTTACTCTCTCCCTACTCACTACCTTACACTTCCCTGTGTTTCTATTCTCTGTTCTTGAAGTACGCCTGAATCTTCCTCAAAGGATTATCTTGTACACATTTGGTGAACTCGACGTGAAACTTACCTCAGCAAGCAGCCATGTCTCACGATGAAGATGCTAGCAACCGATCTCCCTCAACATAGACGATTTAAGGAGAGGAAACCCACCATAATTCCACGGCAGCTGGTGGTACTCCAACCATGGAGACGTTGAATGCAACCCTCCAGAACCAGGTGAAGGCTCTCCAGGCTCAATCTGTACATATGGCCCAGATCATGTCAATTCTGGGAGCTCTTGCTCAGAATCCGGCACTGGGAACGGTTGTTTCCCAAGGGACAGATGTAACACCTACGCCGCCTAGCTCTAGTTTACAAAGCCCACCAGCAATTGTCCAGCCGTCTCTTGCCCAGGGACATATTGCTCAACCATCGCTTGTTATGCATGTTTCTCAACTAACGGGTGTTCCCACCAACGCTCAACCACCGCAACCCCTGCTCTCTCCACCGGCAGTTGTGAACAATGTTGGTTACACCCAAAGTCCGAGCCTTGCATATGTGTCACCTCGGGCTGCAACCCTTCTTCCTGCTGTGGGAGGAAGTGCATCAGCAAGCATGATAGACTTGGAGCAGCGCTTGGAAAATTTCCTTGCAAATTAGTGTTTCACGGACGCCATCATCCCAAAGGTTGACAACGCGCCTCCTATCCCGCGTGAGATTTATCTGATGCCCAACCCTACAGGGTACAAAGCCCCTATGTGGGAGAAGTTCGACGATGTCAATGGGAATGCCCAGGAGCATGTCATGAGCTTCATCGACCCGATGGGGCCGCACGGGGTTGATTCCAACCTATTGATGCGTGAGTTCCCTAAGTCTTTGGGGAACATCGCATATAAGTGGTACAGGACGCTGGAAGCTGGATCCATAAAGACATGGGAGGACATGGTCAAGAAGTTCTATACCAAGTTCTTTCTGGTGGAGGAGAAGGTTACGATGATCCACTTGTCGCGTATGTATCAGAAGCGTGATGAAGATGGAGTCACGTTCATCAAGAAGTTCAGAGCGAAATCATTGGAATGCAGAGATGAGGTGGTTGAAAGCCGGCTCGTCGAGATATGTCTCCAAGGAATGCGAGACGAATACAAGGGTACGTTGATTAACTTACAAATGCCTACTTTTTCAAAGTTAATCGAATGTACCAAGAATGTAGAGCCTATAGTTGAGAGGCAAAAGAAAAAGTATGCCCCAAAGCGATCCCCAGGAGGACCGACTTTCAGGATTGGTAGATTTAACTGTAGGAGGGGGCGCGAGGCTGGAGTCAATACAGTTTCGCCGCACAAACAGCACAAGGTTTCGACCTCAGATACCCCGCCATTGCCATGCTCCCTTCAAGAGGTGATTGATCTCTGTAAGAAGTGGCGTTAAGATGGTGTCCTACCTCAGCTTTAAAGAACACCCTCTAGGGAGCAGCTAAGGGATCCAAAGTGGTGTGGACATGCATCCAACAGCTGACTGCAAGAAGCTCAGGTAACTTGTAAGCAGGAAGATGAAGAAAGGGGAGCTGATTATCAGCGATCAAAGGCAGGATGTACGCAATAATCCCCTCCCAGCCCACGCAGAGCAAGAGCCAAAAGACAAGGAGGTAGCCATGATCGTGATTATGGATCTCGAAGAAATTGCAGAAGATGGGCTACCTGTTATAGCCGAGATCCACGATGAGGAAGACTATAGCATGGATACAGAAGACTCGCGGCCCGACAGGATGAAGGGATCACACTGATTCATAAAGTTCTTTGACGAAATGAACTTTTCCGAAAAGTGCCGCAAGGAGATGACAAAGGCGATTCTCAGAGTGGCAGAAGACTTTGAGGAGGATATAGTTGTCTCCAATGGAAGAGTTTTTAGAGCCTCTCGCTCAACGGAGAAGATAATAGCCTTCTCTAAAAGTGATAAGAAGATGGACGCGAGCCATCAGAAGCCCCTGTATGTCACAGCTGTGATCAATGATGTCGAGTTCAAGAGGGCATTCGTTGATGGAGGAGCGGCCGTCAACGTAGTCTCGCTTAACACCCTGAAGTTAGCGGGGATTCCTGAGAAGAAAATTGTTAGGCGCCCATCTCCGTTGATGGGATTTGGAAGCGACTCAAGGATGAAAGTGGGCTGGATCCGCCTGGGACTCCAGATAGGAAAAATAAAGTGTTCTGCCAAGTTCTATGTCATTGATGCGAACACTACATACCACATGATCATTGGCCAGGCGTGGATCCATCGCTTTGATGCAGTTCCCTCAACAGGTGATGAAGGCCATTTGGAATGGCAAGGTCGTTGAGATACCAGCCTCGACAAACCCATTTAACCTGAACGAAGCGCACCTGACTGAGGCAGTATGGTTCACTGAAATGGCGGATGAGCAGAGGCCTGGGTCATTTAATCAAACTCCTCTGCCTCGCTGGGAAGATATCAAGGATCAGTCACCTGCAGGAGTGATGGTGACAAGGGAATCCCAAGGAAAAGGTGCCTGCGTGCGAAGAGGTGCCAAAAGAGGCTTATCAGAAGAAGAATGTGTACACCCTAACAAGGGTGGTGAAGCATGATAGCAAAGGCAAGGAGATAGAAAGCTTCTACTCCAATGGGAAGAAATGCTATCGCATATGAAGGCGCGCGGGGGTAACCCCACCTCAACATGGGGATATCCCTGGGCAAATCAATCAACTCGAACAAGCATCAGAGAAAGACAAGCTGAAGCTAGATCCACCGGAGAAGTTGAAAGAAGCGCCCGAATGCATGGAAGACAAGCCTAAGCCATAAAAACAGGAGCTAAAGGAAGTATTCCTAAGCCCATTTAAAGCGAAAAAGAGGCCTGTGTTCTTAAGTGTGGATCTCAAAGGCGAAGAAGAATCAGAATTGCTAAAACTGCTCACAGAATACAAGGATGTGTTTGCCTAGGAGTATGATGAAATGCCCGACCTTGACATGAGTGTGACGATGCATAGGTTGGATATTGTCCCGGGGTCCAAACCAGTAAAGCAGAGTGCAAGAAGTTTCAGACCAGAGATTAATGCGAGGATCAAAGAGGAGATAGTTAAATTGCTGAATGCCAAATTCATTGAACCCAATCATCACCCTACCTGGTTGGCCGACATTGTGCCAGTGGTCAAGAAAAATGGGCAGCTTCGCATCTGCGTGGATTTCAGTGATCTCAAACGCTTATTCCCAAAAGACGACTTCCCGCTGCCAAACATAGATTTGCTCATTGATTCCACTGTAGGTCATCGGATTTCAGTTTCATGGATGGGTTCAGCAGGTATAATTAAATCAAGATGGACCCTGAGGATGCGAGGAAAACTGCGTTCATCACGCCAGTTGGGGTTTTCAACTACACAGTTATGCCCTTTGGATTGAATAATGCGGGCGCAACTTATCAACGCGCCATGATGGATCTCTTCCATGATATGATGCATCAGGAAGTGGAGTTCCACGTCGAATATTTGGTTGTTAAGTCAAGAGAAGAAGCGGATCATCTGGGAGACTTGCGGAAAGTGTTTGAAATGTGCAGGACCTTCCAATTGAAGATGAATCCAATGAAGTGCGCATTTGGGGTAACTTCTGGAAAGTTCTTGGGGTGTGTGATCCACCGCCATGGGATTGAACCTGATCCCGCGAAGATTTCTGCCATCACTAGCATGGTGGCACCCCATAACCAAAGCAATTTGAAGACATTCTTGGGAAAGCTATCCTACTTGCGAAGATTTGTGCCAGAAATTGCAGAGCTGACATTCTGCTTCAGGGATCTTCTTAAGAAAAGTGCTGCGTATAATTGGACGGAGGAGCATCAAGCCACATTTGAAAAGCTGAAGGACTTGTTGACGTCACCATGTATAATGATAGCGCCTCAACTAGGGTCACCACTTTTGCTGTATCTGACATCCACCAGGAAATCTGTAGGAGCACTACTAGCTCAAGAGCATGAGGGGCAGGAAATGCCAATCTATTACATCTCTCGCGTGGTACGGCAGGCTGAGTCCAGGTACACTGATATAGAGCGCCACTGACTTGCTTTATTTTTCGTAATAGGAAAGTTAAAGCCTTATTTCGCTTCCCACAAAGTCGTGGTAATCACAAAGAGTGACCCCATCCAGTACTTGTTGAGCCATTCCTCTCCCTGTGGAAGGATAGCAAAGTGGTACATGACTATCTCGCAGTACGACATCACGTGTGCCCGTCCAAAAGCAATTAAGTCTCAGGAAGTGGCAGATTTTTTGGCAGAGTTCCCAGAAAACAATCACGAGCCAATGGTAGAAGAAGATCTGGAAGGACCTGAGATTTATGCGATTGAGCCACTATATTGGAAACTGCATTTTGATGGGTCATCAACAAGAAAAGGAGGAGGAATTGGTATTGTCCTGACCAAGCCAGATGGGGAAGTCATCCAAATTTCAACGAAGTTGGATTTCCCAGTCACTAACAATGAAGCAGAATATGAGGCTTTAATTGCGGGGCTCCTTGCAGCCAAGACGTTGGAAGTAAAAAATTTGATGGTCATGGGGGATTCGAAGCTCATTGTTAAGTAGGCCTCAGCAATTATGGCTTGAAGGAGATCAACTTGCTGCCTTACATGACTATGGTTCAGAAACTGGTGCAGCTGTTCCATGATGTCAAGTATGAGCATACTCCCAGAGTTGATAACCGGCACGCAGATGCCTTGGACACCTTGGGATCCAAAATCAGTGCAGAAAAATGCCCAGCAAGGATTTTGATCGAAGTCAGAACAACCCCAGCTCTGGCACAAGAGCTATGCGAGGAGGAGTCTGTTGATGCTGAAGACTGGAGGATTCCAATACTGCGCGCGAATGTTGAAGGAACGAGCAAAGAAAATTGGGCATCCACAAAGGGGTACTGCATGCACGATAACTCCCTCTAATTTAAGGGACCAGGAGGAGTACTCATGCGATGTGTCTCGAGGCAGGAAGGGAAGGCAGTATTAGAGAAAATCCACCAACACTCCTGTGGAAAAAATGAAGTGTCTATCTACATAAAAGCTTAGAGATATGGAATCCACTGGCCAGAAATGTCAACATATGTTGCATTCATTCAAGGAAACTGCAAGAATTGTGCATTGGTCAAAGATTCTTTAGAAATTGTTGCAAGCGATGACGACACAGATTGGAGAAAGCCGCTGTTTGACCACTTTAAGGAGGGAGTTGAACCAACCCACAGAAAGGAAGCCGAAAAGCTTAAAAGAAGGGCAACCCGATACGTGGTAAAGGAGAACATACTGTGGCGGAGAGATCACGAGGGGAATCTGCTCAGATGTCTGGATGACCAAGAAGCACAAGAAGTGATGGATTTGTCCCATTAAGTGGAGCACCAAGGAGGCGCGAAGTTATGCAAACAGCTCCTCACTGTTGGTTATTTATGGCCTACAATGGAAGCAGACTGTCGCACCAAGGTCAAAAGGTGTTAAGAATGCCAGTTCAATGGCAACCTTGTACACGCTCCTGCTGTATACTTGCATGCATTGGGAACGCCTTTGCCATTTCACACGTGGGCCTTGGATTTTATTGGCCCCATTCGACCAACCTCGCATGGAATTCAGTTCATCTTGACTGCAACTGAGCAATTCACCAAGTGGGTTGAAGCGGTGCCACTCAAGACAGCAAACGTGCTTGCGGTTGTTAACTTCATTCAGGAGAACATCATATATCGTTTTGGGATTCCCAATTCCATCCTCTCTGACAACGGCACCTCCTGTAAATCGATAAGTGGCTACAAAGCTGGCAGAGTGCAACATAAGGCAGGTGTGCTCCACGCCATATTATCCGAAGGGTAACGGACAAGTAGAAGAAACGAACAAGACATTGCTGAGGATCCTAAGCAAAATGGTCGCAGATGATCACAAGAAGTGGGAAAATTCCCTAAGTCAGGCTCAATGGGCATATCGCACATCATCGAGAACTCCCACAGGAGTTTCCCCTTTTCTTCAATGCTATGGGGCCGAGGCCGTTGTCCCGGCTGAAATCAAAGTTAACTCTACAAAGATAGCCTTTCATGCTTTGTACGAGAATCAACGTGACCACGATCTTATCCTGCTAGAAGAAAGGCGGGAAGAGGCCAAGAGAGCTAACACAAGGTACAAAGAAAGGATCGCTCGCGCATACAACAAAAATGTTCAACACCGGGACTTTGCAGTCGGGGATCTGGTTTTAAGAGCTTCAGATCACTGTATGCGAGAAGCAGCTCACCCTAAGTTCACTTCTAACTAGGAAGGACCGTTCGAAGTCAAAGAAGTGTTCGACAGTGGCTACAACACCATTGAGAGGCTTCATGGGACTGAAACGACTCCAAGTCCAATCAACATGCGATGGATTAAGAAGTACTATCCCTAGCTCCACTTATTACTTTTAATTCAAATGTTCTGTTGCTTTCTTGCTCTATGTATCTTGCATTGCTTCCTTCCATATGAGGAATCTGTTCTTATGCTCCTCCCATATGAGGATGCCTTAATAATAATACCTCTCCCATATGAGAGAACTTTATTAAATTATTGTCTTGTTGCCCCATCTACTTAGCTGTTCATATTACTTATATCTGCTAATTCATTCAAAGCCTATCTGTTTAGATAGCAGCAATAACAAAACATGATCCTATGCGATCCAAAGCCTATCTGCCTAGATAGCAGCAATAAAAAAATGATCCTATGCGATCCAAAGCCTATCTTCCTAGATAGCAGCAAATAACAAAACATGATCTCTGCGATCCAAAGACTATCTGCCTAGATAGCAGCAATACAAAAATGATCCTATGCGATCCAAAGCCTATCTGCCTAGATAGCAACTCACTCAATGATTGTCTAGCTAGACAGTAGCGAAACACAAAGCTTGTTTCATCGTATAACAAGTCAGTACGCGAAGTTACAGTCTATTACAGTAGACAAAACAACAAATGAAAAGCATACTTTCATAACAGTCTAATGCGGCTTACAATCTATCTGTCTAGATAGCAGCTTAAAGCAAAGCTTACAATGAGGAAACATTTCCAATCAAAATCTAAGCGTTCCCAAGGAACAATCCTATGAAGAACACTAAAGCTACGAAATGTGATGCCGTCGTCGACGTTCTCGACCAGAACAGGGCTCTTGCTTCTACCCTTGACATGGCAAGATTCCATATGAACTTCATGCCACGAAGGCTGTTGATGTGAAGAACAAATGTGAGAACAGCTCATGGGGTAGGAAGCTGATTGTGTACAAGGAATAAACACATTCACTTGTTGCACCCTGACTGAAAAAATGGTGGCAAATAGTTCTCCGCCGGAGAACCGACAAAGATGCACAACGCTCATTACTTGATAGTAGAAGAGTTGGTACAAAGTTTCGCCTTGCCGGAAAGTCACCGGAGATGAACCCTGCAAACATAATAAAGAAGAAATATCTCCGTTCAAACGGAAAAGCTTACACAAGTAGTCTTCGGAAAGATCAAGAGAATCAGGAGCTTTCTGGTCAATTTCTTAGGAACCATTTCTATAGCACAACGCACAAATTCAAGCTTGGAAGACGAGAGCTGATACGAATCAAAAATGGTCAAAGAACAATGCCGACAGTCGTGAGGACTCACTGAAGATGACATCTTGTCAATCACAGGAGTTCGGATGAAGAACAAAATATCAAGGAAGAAGCCTTATATAGGACTCAGAGGAGAATCTTCATTTTCCTTGATGAGTCAGCAACGCCTCGTAAACAAGCAAGAATCAATGACCCTATTAAAGACTACGACGATACAGTAGCACACCTTATTTAATGACCCTAGGTCATAATGAGGACATGGCCCACTGCGTGATAAGCACACCTTATTTAATACTATGGAGACACGATAATCCAAGTAATTACGACAAAACATGATGTGATAATCATTGCAGCATTGAAATGCGAAAGGAGATCATTCAGAAAACAAGAAGCCAACATAGAGTTCAAATGTTTGAAAGAAAAAAAAAGGCATTACAACGCATGCAGCTCTCAAAAAAAATCCTTGTCTAAGGGGTCTTCTGGCGATAAAAGGAGCGAAGCCGTTTCCGTATTGGCAACGTCTTGCTTCAACTTTTCAAAAATAGCCTTCATCGCATGAAAAAGCTTGGCAGCCTCTTCTGCCTTCTTCTTTTGCTCCTCCAACTTCCTCTTCTCAAGGGCAACGTTGCGGTGGCCATACTTCAGCATAACGGAGTTAAGAATTTGGGTGACCCTCTTAAAGAGAAAACCAAAATCCAGCTTGCCCTGGGCATTAATTTGAAGCTTTTGGCATGCCTCAAAAAGCGTCCGCGCATTTTGAGTCGAAATAGTAACTGGAGTTGTCACGGATGGCTTCTCCACAATCCAGATGGCTTCACAGGTAAATTTTCCTATCGAAGGGACCTAGATATAAAGCTCTCGCAAATGACCCCGGATACGACATGCGCATCTTCATAAGCCAGTCCACATCAGATTGCCTCATACCTGGAAGAAACTACAAGTTTAGATGTGCAAACATTAACAAAGAGATGCAGCAGGTATGAAATATGATCATAGAATGACATACCTGTTCCCTCAATGATTTGGCGCAAGGTGGGAATGCGCAGAGCTGGGGTTGTTAAAGCATTTTCTTGCTGAATTGCTTGAATGTAAGCTAAATCTTCGCGCTCGTCATAATCAGCGGGGATGATGTAAGTATCAGCACGCGCAATGGCCGCTGTAGCCTGCAAACCCCACAAACTCCATGCAGCAGGCACTTGGGAGAAATCCATCTCAACAGAAGGAATGGCATGGTTTTGCTGAGGAGTCCTTGGAACACTAACTCAAACAGCAGGGCTAGAAGAAATTGGTGGAGTATCAACATCACTAACTTCAGCAACAGGAATGAAAGTTGGGGGACCACCACTGTCACCACCAGCTGCGACCTCTCCAAGATGACTTGTTTCAAGAGTCTCTGTTGAGACATCTACATTCGCATGCGATGACTGCAGAACAACTTGATCAGCTCCTGTTGGCAAAGGGATTTGTTCATTTTCAAGAAATTCCTGTGGCCCAGGAGCGCTCATGGAGGCATCAACATTTTCATGAAATGCCTGGTCTTCGATAGCCTGTTCATTTCTGTGAACTTTAGCTCCAATACCCTTTGTTTCCATCTCTTCACCCATGCCATCCTCATTCGCATGCTTATTTTCAACACCTCCATCTCGCATCTCGGTGTTAAGACCATCATCATCAGACACCTCAACTACATCTTCCAAAGGCTCTCCTGCATCTTCTGCAGCCTTAGCTGGTTTTTCTATGTTTGAGCTCCGCTCTCGAACGCGAGATATGGGAGATTGAATTCTCTGCTCAAGCACCATAACATCATCAGACTCATCTGAGCGATGACCTCCGCAGCAGGAACGATGGCACTTCTTAAGAACCCCAGGCCTGTTGGCATAACTTCTAGGAGGAGAGATGAGCTGAACCTCGCACGACAGAGGGTCACAAGGATCAACAGAAGGGGAACCAACACTTGCCTCATCAGTGGTCAAGCTCGCATATGGAGCATCAAAAATCATGCCTTGCGCAGCAGCAGGCTCATTCAAAGCATCACCACCTGCAGGACAAATTTGGACAAGTCATTGAGGTAATTTGAGTTTTGAACTATTTATTACGTTCTGTTCTATGTTCAGATCAAAAGCGAGAACCTCCACACTCATGTGGGATTGCAGCTCCAACATCATATGATATAGACACGACACCATATCCTACAGATGTTCCCTCATCTATCACATCCTTAAGGTGTGTGTGACCTGATGTTATGCGAAAGCTCATTATGATAGGGAATGATTTGTTAGTTGTACTTATAAACATTGCTCAAATGTGTACCTGAGGGTTCGCCACATTTTCCCACTAACCATCGACGAATGTCATGTTTAGACACACTGTTCTCTAACGCACCAAAGATTACCTCTTGGTAAGTGATAGCAAGGTTAAAAATCGTACCTTCTTCATCACCTTCTATTTCCTCAAAATCGTGTTGAGCTCGTTCTAAGGCAGCCACGCTCATGTTACCAGCATGCTGCTCTTCCAGACTTCTCCTTTTCACAGCTTCCACATCATCTTCCTCGCGTTTCCTCCTCCTCTCTTCTGCTTCAGCACCCATCCTCTTGGACTCTGCGATTATAGCCTCGTCTAAGGGTTCACTAGACGCGTCTGAGCGAGAGCTCTTTGTTTTTCAAGTTCCTTGGCCAGAAAGTCACCAATGGTCTCAGTATCATCATCTGCAAAAAGAGAATTTGTTTTAACAACATTATTGCTAAAAAAGTTCGATTCAAAGAAGATTAAGCTCATTCGGTTACCTTCCGAACTTTCGTCTCCTGCTTCCTCTTCTTGTTCATCTTCCTCTCTTTCCTCTTCAACTATTTCTTCTTCTCTTTCTTCATCAATTTCTTCCTCCTGATCATAAGGGATGAAATATTCAACTTCCAGTTCCTTTCGGGGCTTGACGGGCAGACGACCTTTGCCTTTGCCTTTGGGAGCAGGAGCCTCTATGGGCGGCGAGGCCGGAGCTTCCCTGGGTGGCGAAGAGATCACAATGGCCTTTTGTTTCTGTCTTTTGGCCTTTGGAGCAACTTCTGTGTCCACTTCAGTACTCTCGCTTATTATGGAGCGAGAGAATACATCCATCTCCTCGCGCACAAGAGCCTCCACTTTGGGATCCATCTCCATGGTCAAGGAAATAATCTTCTTTTGCCTCTTTTCCTGAAGAATGGAGTTAACCAGCGAAGGACAGCGGTCTCCAGATGCGAACCTCCTCAAGTAGCATTGAAAATGGAGATTTACGTAAGACATCGCACTTCAAAAAGAAATGAGTTTCAGGGACGACAAAGAGATGTTATTTACCTTAGCGAAAGATTCACTATACTCAATCATACATCCAACCCCTCCCCTGACAGCGGTCATTTTCTGATAAAGGATCACGTCAGCACATATGTGGTTTTCAAGAAAGGAATAAAATCCATATTCAGAGTCGTCCAAACTGCATATTTGACGGAACAGGAAGGTATTCCTTCTAATGGAGGGATCCCTGCTGATGCGCGGAGGAGCAGATGAAGCAAATCTTGCTTGCTGAATATTCCAGAAGGTAATCCAACTTTTGGTGGGGCGACCTTCACGCTTCCCTGAAGGATGATCGAAGGCAGACTACCAACCAGAATAGATTTACATCTCCGTAACAGCAGTCGCCTGTAGCAATCTCTGTTCACTGATTTAGGCCAGAGGGAAGGTTCCACTGCGTCGTAGCCAAATTGGGGGAAAACGCGAGTGGGGTCGACATCGACCGTGATACGCTCATACTTGTGCGATATCTCGGGGACATACTCAGCAAGAGCAGGCAGTGAGCCTCTCAGACACCAGCAAACAAAATCTCTGTAGCAGCTAGCCCCTTTGATAAGAGTGTCCTTGGTAAGGGGGCCACCTCTGGTTGGGTACATACGCCCGAAGAATTGAATGTTTTCAATGGGAGTGGTGTAAGGTCTGGCAGTAAATTTCGCTCGATCGTCGCAAACCAAACTCCATGCACACTTGGGCTCTCTCGTCTTATACCATCGAGTAGCTCTCCCACACCGAAGTGCATTCTGAGCACCAGGAACATTCCAGGCTTTGGGTTTTGAAGGGACAGGAGCATAAGAAGTCCACCTTTCAAACACCCACACAGTGGGGAAGGAAATGTTGACAAAAGTCAGCACATCAAGACGCCCGCGCGATTCTTCGAGCGCAAACAGAAGTTGGTCCAGTCGATGATAGAGGGTTCCCAGAACAAGAGGCCTGAGCACGACGTTCTGACCTAAAGATAACTTGACTGCAATGGGCAAAACGTGATAAAAGACCCCGTCATGAGATGACCATCGATCAAGTATTGCGAGAGCCAAATGCAAAGAAAGTCGCACAAGGTCCAAATGTACCCTTTCCCCTCGAGATATTTCTTCGCTTCAGGATCCTTATTAAGTATTTCTTTAGTGAGCTTGCTATTCTCATAGTCACGGAAGAAGTACTGCACCCACTTGCCCCAAGTGTTCTTCGCAGAAGTGTCAACTAATTGGAATTTCGGAAGAGCTTCCCCAGATGTTCAACGGGTGGAAATTTTCTTTACTTCTACTATGCACTCCACCATCTGCGCATATAGAGCGAGCTCTTCATTAGATTCTAACTAAGCCAAGGGATCAACCTCGCCCATGGGGGGAAGATCATACAACATATGCACAACCTACAAGGTGGGGGCTGCCTCAAACTCGGCAAAATGGAAAGTGTGGGTTACCGGCGAATATAGGGAAAAGAGATTCAGAAGCATAGTCTGATCTAACTTAACAACAACACCTTTTGCAGCCCTAATGGCGTAGTAAAGCCGAAATTGATCCAGTCTGACAGCATGATGGGTCATCACGTGATCGATCCACTCATCCCTTATTTCCAACCTGTTCACGAAGGCCTGGGTTGAGATATCAGTGTGTGGGTATAACCCATTTTCAAGACCCAATCTCACCACATCCTTGGCATCAATCAAGTCCAATTATGCGCGACTATGTGGAGGGGTTAGCAACAACAGATCTTCAGTACCAGGTTTCGGCAAATTCTTTAATTTTTTGCTGGTATGATAATAGTCTTCACCACCCAGATAGGGGGCTTTCTTCCACAAGGTCTTAGGGAGATCAGGGATTTCCTCAGCCTCCTTCACAGATTTGGTTACATTTGTTCTGGCCATTTCTACAACAAAGCAAGAAAAGGGGGGGGGGAGAAATATATCCACTTTCAGTTTTCTGGCAGAAATTCAAGAGCAAATACTCCAAGTTTTTAAAGAAATGTCTGATTTTAAAGAAGGCCAAGTTTCTGGTTTTAAGTTGACTGATATGAACATCCATTTTGGGAATTAACAGTTCTGGGTTCAGAATTCCAGAAGCTATCGTTTTAAAAGTTTCAATCTTTTAGGATTTTGGAACCTCTTCCACAGTTACAAACAATGGTGGATTTCAAGAGTTTATGGGTTTCAGATTCAAAACATTTCAAGAAAAAAGATACTCGTTGAAGTGATTTGAAGAAGTCGATTTGCCAAGAAGAACTGGTGGTTGATAATCTGAATTTGTTCTCGGAGGTTCTCAGAAAACATTCACTCTAGAGAGAAGCAGTAGTTTGAAACAATGGAAGATGATGAGTATTTATTCAAATCCACTGAAGATTCGCGTCCTTTCAGTGGTCGAATCGCAACCGTCACCGACGAATCGCGCAATCACAGGCTTATGCTGATGTCACGGCTAAAACACTAGAGGAACAGAAGGCACGACTCTAGGGATTCTAGTTCATAATGACACGCACGGGGGCTGATTTCTCGTGTATTTGAATTGGTGCGTAGCTGCAACGCGCGCGCTGGTTTTTGCGCATTGAAGTCTACCTGATCAGTGTCTCCACACGCAAAAAGGGGGATAATTTAGATGGTGCTTTCCAGACAGACAGATCACAACCACGTGGCAGTCATCCAGCACACCTAGCTGTGCTCCGTACACACAGGATCACTACCTATGCTGATCCACGTGGGTGCTGCGAGACAGGGTCCTCGCATATCATTCCACACGGGAATTGTAGGGACTTAGTGGTTTGGAGGCTAGAGTAAGTTCCGTCGCGCGCGAGCGATAACCAAGCCCGCGTGCGAACCTTGGTAACTTCTTTGAGAGATTGATGGCCACGTGCTCCATAAACCCGGTCAACCTCATAACGGTTCTGGTATGCGCGGACGAAGTGCGTAACGGTCCCTATATATGCGGACGAATGTGCCGTTATGGTTAAGGTAATTAAGCCGCCATTAATGGGCGCATTAACCCACTACAACGGTCACATTCTCCACTATATATAGGATCGTTAACCCTTCATTGCAACGATCTGATCTTCTGAACTACGCGGAAGCTCTGGCCAAATAATGTCTCTCTCTCTCACAGTGGCATTGTCTTACTCTCTCCCTACTCACTACCTTACACTTACCTGTGTTTCTATTCTATGTTCTTGGTGTACACCTGAATCTTCCTCAAAGGATTCTCCCGTACACAACAAGCATCAAAGAAGTCCATCTTTCTCACAATCCATCTCACAGAAGATCACTGCACTCTTCGCTGCAGTTTTACACTTTAGTGTTCTTCTGTATTATGTTTTATTTGTAGATCGTTCTTGTAATACTTCTTCATTTTATTCTCAAGGATTGTTCAAGGTGAACAATATAGAATTGTTAGTTAATCAGTTAGCTAGAGCAGGTACTAGATATGTTAGAGAGAACCACAAGCTGTAACAGAGTAAGGCAACTCTCTGTGCTTGAGATCTAGGGCTTAACTTTTGATTAATAAAAATTGAGTTGAAAATCCTGTAGGGAGAAGATCCCTGAGGTAGAGACGTAGGTCCAAGTGGACTGAAATCTATAAACCACATGTCTCTTGCATTTACAGTTCATTTACATTCATAGTTTTCACAGCATTCAAACTAGTCGGTTTTCAAGGGTTTGAAATTCTTTTCAAGACCTTGAAAAAGACTTGTCTATTCTATTTCAAATTGTATTTCACTTCAAAGGCTTGAAATTGTTTTCAAGGCCTTGAACTCCATTGCTCTTGAAACTAAAACTCTTCTCTTCTACTAGTTTTGCAAAATGTTGGCAGACTCTATTCAACCCCCCCCCCCTCTAGAGTATATGTGTTGCATATCTATCTGCATACTCCCCTTTCAATTGGTATCAGAGCTTGTATCACTGTATAAGATTTAACCATCTGGTGATCATAAGTACTGCAGGTGATGGTGGTTTCTCACAGGGAAGAGCTTCCAACAGACCTCCTCTATTTTGTGGAGATAACTTTTCTCACTGGAAAACCCTGATGAAAATGTTCATCATTGATCAAGACATAGAGCTCTGGTACATTATTCAGAATGGACCTCACACTTTTTTTTACAGAGAAAGATGGGATCAAAACTCCCAAATTTGAAGACTCACTCTCCTCTTCTGAATTAGAACAAATCTCTAAGAATTACAAAGCTATTAACATCTTGTATTGTGCTTTCGAGTACAGATGAATTTAACAGAATTTCAGGCTGCAAGACTGCCAAAGAGATCTGGGATAAGCTTGTGGTGACATTTGAAGGAACCAGTCAAGTCAAGCAAACCAAAATCAACATCTATCTCAGGCAATATGAGTTGTTCAATATGAATGCAGATGAGTCAATCAGAGAGATGTTCAGGAGGTTCACAGACATTTTCAACAACCTTGATTCATTGGGAAAGCATATTTCCAATGAAGAAAAGGTGAGGAAGATACTGAGAAATCTTCCAAAGGCTAAATGCGAACCAAAGACAACATCCATTGAAGAAGCTCAAGATCTCTCATCACTAAAACTTGATGACCTACAAGGGAAGCTCCTGACACATGAAATATCCATGAGTGAAGCTGATGGAGAGCTACCTGAAGGTGTCAAGAACTTAGCACTCAAGGCCAAAGAGAATGAGAAAATTCAAAGCCTTGAAACTGAAGATGATGATGATGAAGATGTATTTGCATTGATTTCCAATGCCTTGACCAGAATTCTCAAGATGAAGAAAAACTTTGGAAACAAAGATTTCAACAGAGAAAGAAACAGATCTTCCAGTAGCAAGGACTACAAAGGCAAGTCTTCTTCGTAGAATAAACCCAAAGTCATGAACTGCTTTGAGTGTGGCGATGCAGGACATTTAATAAGAGATTTTCCACACAAGAAAAGCAAGAAATTTCAGAAGAAAGACCATGACAGGAGAAAGAAAGCTATGATAGCTTCATGGAGTGATTCAAATAGCTCAAGTGACTCTGAATCTGAAGAAGAACGTGCCAACCTATGCTTCATGGCCAAGCATGATGAAAGTTCTGAGAAGAACATTGAGGTAATGGTAAATTGTTTGATTTCAAAACCAAAATATGCTCTTTCACATTATCTTAGAACAATGCTTTTAAATGAAGAAGATTATCTGAAAGAGATTAGACTTTTGAAAGAAAAAGTTCATGAGCAAGCAAAAGAGAATTTACGACTTTTTTTTTCTGAATCAGAATCTTGAAATCTCTCAGAAGAAAACTGACAATGATTTCAAGGCCTTGAAAACCAATTTCAAAGCCTTGAAAACACAAGTCAAGGAAGTAGTCAATGAGAACTCTTTACTGAGTAACAACCTTGTTGATCTGAGACATCAAGTTGATGAATTAGATAAACAGAAGACGAATCTTACTGAGAAACTTCAAGAATATGAATTATTCAAAGTCAGGCTTGCAGGCTCAGAACACAACCTGATTCTTGGAGAAAGTTCAAAGTCAGTTCACAAAACTGGTATTGTATACAATCCAAACTTTCCAAGAAAGAACAATACCAGATTTGTGAAAGCTGGAAACAAAACTTCTCCTTAATGTCATTTTTGTAACAAGATTGGTCATATGAAGATGACTTTTACTTTCAGAAGAAGAGACCCTCACATAATGAGGAACACATTCCCATTTCAACTCAAAGGACAAGACAGACAAATTTGGGTTCCTAAAGGGGTCAGACCACCTAATATGGTTGATCCTGAGTATGAGTCCAAATTCCACACTTGGTCTAACAGCTGGGTAAGGCAGTGATTGGTGTTTGCAGTTTGTCACAAATATCAAAGAACATAAGTGGAAAGAGATCTATATTCTCAGAATTGAAAAAGCAATCTGAAGGATCAATTAATCTTGGTGACAAAGGCAAATGTAACATTCTTGGTATTGGTAAAGTTGGTAAAATTCTGAAAACCCTATTTCTGATGTATATCTACTTGATGGCTTGAAATTTAACTTGCTTAGTGTATCTCAGCTTTGTGATAATGACAATAAGATTATCTTTGATAAAGAGAAGTGTGTGGTACAAAATGAGAAATCAGGCAATTGCATTCTCACAACCTCTATATCAAACTATGTTTATACTTTTCAGACTAACAAAGTTGCAGGTAAAATCTTAAAATGTCTCAAGGCCTTGAAAGAGGATTCAAGGGTTTGGCACAGAAAGATTGGCCACATTAGCTTGCATACCTTGAACAAATTGATCTCCAAAGACCTGGTAAGAGAATTACCATCTATCAACGTAAAATATGATGAAGTATGCAAAGGTCTAAAGGTAAGCATACTAGAAGCTCATCCAAACCAAAGAGGTTTGTAAGTACTATAAACCTACTAAACTACTTCACATGGATCTGTGTGGTCCTATGAGGACACCAACTCCAAACGGTAAGAGGTATATACTAGTTATTGTAGATGATTATTCTAGATATACTTGGGTTTTGTTTCTGAAAGAAAAATCTGAAGCCCTCTCTGAATTTTCAAAGTTTTGCAGAGAACTTCAAAACTTGAAAAACCTACCCATTGCTTCAATTAGAAGTGATCATGGTAACAGAGTTTGATCAATTAGAATATTATTTGTTCTGTGTTAAGCATGGCATCTCTCACAATTTCACTGCTCCTAGAACTCCTCAACAGAATTGAGTTGTTCAAAGAAAGAACAGGACTCTTGAAGATATGTCAAGAACAATGCTTCTAGAAAACAAGCTGCCAAAACATTATTCGGCAGAAGCTGTGAATACAGCAAATTACATTGTGAACAGGTGCTTGATCAGACCTATCTTGAATAAGACCCCCTATGAACTCTTCAAAGGATGAAAGCCAAAATTTCGTACTTTAGACTCTCTGGTTGTACACCCTATATCCACAACAATGGTAAGGACAACTTGTGTAAGTTTGATGCAAGAAGTGATGAAGGTATATTCTTGGTTACTCCCTTACTAGCAAAGCTTATAGATTTTATAATAAAAGAACCAAGCTTGTTGAAGAAAGTATTCATGTTATTTTTGATGAAAGCTATGATGGTTCTTTGAGTGAAAGTCTTGCAGACTTGAATCTGATCAAGCATGAATCAGAAGAAGAAATTGAGAACTCACTTGGGTTCAAGAGAGGTTCAGAAGGAAACAGAATCCATTTTCAAGACCTTGAAAACAGGTCTCAAGGACTTGAAAATAGAGATCAAAGCCTTGACAAGGATGATCAGAAAGATATAAGTGACCATGCTACAAATTCAAGACCAGAGAAGCAATATGGAGAGCCTGAACCATGGTCTCCAAGAAAGAGATTCAAATATCTTTCATCTCATCCAGCTGACAACCTCATCTCTGACCCAACCACTGGTACACAAACAAGATCACAGTTGAAGAACCAGTGTGCTTTCAATGCTTTCATTTCTCTTGTAGAACCCAAAACTGGGAAGGAAGCATTACAAGAAGCAGACTGTATAGCTATGCAAAGTGAACTCAATGAGTTTGAAAGAAACAAGGTGTGGAACCTAGTTCCTGTTGGAATTGTTCCCTAGAAGCAATCAATTAATTGTGACATTTATGGATTTACGATTCATTATGTTATCGATATGGAGATATGTTAACATGAATGAAGTCCTTAGAATATAATTGTTATATTCTTAAATATCCCTAGTCAATTATAATGATTAATGGGACAATCATCTATAGACTAGTATAGGGTTGGATTGATATGGAGATATCATGATCCAACACATGGGTGTGCATTAGGAGTAATGGCATACTGGATTGACCCATCTCCGAGAAGGCTACATACATGTTATGTTAAGTCACAAGTGCTTCTCGCGGTGCAATGGTGTTGTCATCCTTAGACTTGAAGTCACTAGATTGTCTAGTTGTGGATTATTGTGATCTTGGTAGCGTCAAACGCTACACCGTAACTGGGTAGCTATAAAGGCGTGTACTGGATACAATAAGAAGCAAGCTTATAGATCGTAGTGGACGTAGATAGAATTTGTCCCTCCCACATAACGGGAGCAAATATCCTAGGCCACTCGAGGGATAGTGCTTATAAAATGTCTGGCCAGACTCAAATAAATCAATATAGGATATTGATGTTATTTGCACGAATAAGGCTATTCCCAGGATCGAGAAACTATGGATTGGATATACGAGTGTAACTTGTATGTCTCGTGTCCAATCCGGATTTTGGGATAAAGGGATGAGACAATTACTTGTACAAGGTTTGTCATGATGACTATTTTATTTGTTGGCTAGAATGGATGTCTTGCTAGAGGCCGCTCCATATTAGTAAATAGTTACTACCAACTAAATAGAACCTATGGGGTCACACGCCATATAGGGGTGAACTAGACTTGGGAATGAATTAATTAATATGATTAATTAATTAAAAGGATCAAATCGCAACAACTTGCTAACTTAGTAGGACTAATATGCAAGTTGGACTAATCCATGTATAGACATGATTAGGATATGCCAAGGTGGCCTAATTCATGTAGAGACATGATTAGGATTAAATTTGCAAATAGAACTAATCCATGTATTGACATGAGAAGGACTATTTTTGCAAAAAGGACTAATCCGAACTTGAGTAGGATTAGGAGAGGGGTTCTTTATGTAGTAGGACAAGGAGTTGTTGGACTATATAAAGAACACTCCTAGCTTATTTTTCTCTCTACACAACCACACATCTATATGATATAAGTAAAGAGAGAACAATGCAAGGAGAGAGAGCAAGTCCCAAAAGAGGGCCGAACCCCCCTTAAGGGAACGCCCCCTACCCGTCGGCAAAAGGAGTGCCGCCCCACCTTGGTGCTCCATGGTTGCGTGATTCTTCTTCCTCTTCCTCTTTCCGGGCTAGCACCAAGGATTGGAAGATCTAGATCTCACCTCTAGGCGTGGATCAACCGTAGAGACGTGACACAATTCGCGTTTGAAGTCATCAAAGGAGAACCCTAAGGTGTGTTATTGATTTCTTCCTTTACCATCGTTATGTCTCTTGAATTGTGATCCTTGGAGGGTTTTGCATGGTTTATGATTGTTTGTGTTTCCGTTGCGCATCCATGAATCAAAACTCTACATTGGTATCAGAGCCACAGGTCGTAGAGCATAAACGTGGTTTATGTGTTACGTTTTAGTTGTTTTACACCTTAATTTGATTGTTTAACGCGTAAAACAAGACAAATAAAGCATGGGATGAAATTTGTCAATAATCTATCACAACAAGATCTAATTTTTGTATTGGATGCATGAATTGGTGAGTTTGAGAAATTTTAGGATCTTAGATCTAGGGTTTGGGCCTCCTTGGGGAAGTAGGAGTTCTCCCAAAACAAGGAAACAACCAAACTTGGGCACCAAGCAAGGGAGTTGTTTTGGAAACAACTCCCTCAAGGAGGCTCGGCCCCCTAGGGGACCGCCCCTCTTGCTTGCCGCCCAAGCCTTGGCCGCCCTAGGGGCCGGGCGGCCCTAGCAGCGGCCTAGCCGCGTGGGTTATGTGCGGGGCCGGCCCTAGGGCCTTGCGGTTCACCTTATTGAGCCCGGGCAATTTGATTGTTGGGCCCATGGACCGTTTTAACCCTAGAAATCCTCAAATCAATTAAAATTGACCAAGCGCGTTAAAATTGGATTTTAACTGTTTATGTGCAATTCGCATGGTGATTGGATATGGCCTTAGGATGTGGTTTGATGTGGATGTTTAATTTTGTGGTTTGGTTTTAAGGCCTGCGAGCTGATCAATTAATTGTAATAATTAATTAGGGTTTTATGGCCTGCGTGCCATTTTTTTCTCAACTTGTGAGATTTATTTTATTTATTATAGAAGTTAGCTAGTGCTAGATAAAAGTAGATTGTTAGCGAAGATTGAAGAAAAGAAGCCCAAAACCAAAGGAGCCACAAAAGATGGAGCATGGAGCATGGAGCATTCCACATGACTATGAAGGATGGACCAAAAGATCAAGACGCATGGAGATGCGTTTGTTTTAGGGTTCATTGATAATTCCATTGGCTTGGAATTGTCTTAGTCTAGAAAAGGCCATATCCACATCACGTTTAATTTCTGTTTTGTGGTTGTTTACTTAATTGTCTTATTATTGTGTGCTTGGTGTATGGATGATGCATGCAATTAGGATAATAAGATAATTAGACAACCCGGATCTATTATTTGGAGTTGTGCCCAAACTCAAATAGATAGATTAGTTGATTTTGATCAACAAAACAATTAAAATTGAATTTAAAATCCCTCAAAATTCAAATATTGTGTTCTTGCCTTCTCGTTATTTAAACACTCATTATCATCATTATTTATCAAGTTCGTGCGTGCCAAAGCATGGCGACTTGGTTCATAATGATGGAATGCGATGGCACGTAACAATGTGCAATTGTTTAAATAAGAGGTTGAACACAACGGGGCTATTAATATGATTAAGAAACCTAGAGGCAATCAATTGGGATTATCCATATGGATGGATAAATAAGGAGTTATTTGCCCGATTGAACCAAGAGTTGCATATGGGATGCAATTGGAATTGTTCCTACCTAAAGTGGTCAAATTATGGGTGACTTGCCAAAGCAAGCTCATAAGGAGATGAAACATGGATCTTGGCCCACTAGAAAATATAAGGATATTTTCCGCATTAATATCTTGAGGTTTATTAATCCGTAGAAAAATAGTGGTGCTATGTTTAACAATTTAAATCCTTGTTAAATATAGTTAAACGTCACAAACTTTGCAGAATCCTATTATGTTGAATTCCCATGACATTAAACAAATAAAACGCGACTTTATCTTTTTCTAGACTGGTATAAAATTGAGAATTGTTCTCAAATAAAATAGAAATTGTTGTACATCGTAGAACATAAAGTTCTCTTCCTACCAACTACCAAAACACACTAAAACCTATGAAAGGAACACCAAAGAATGGTTCTTTGGTTATGACTTGCCCCATGTTAGCTGCCATGAACTCTGAGCTTTGGAAGCAAGAAGAGAGACATGGAGAAGTATGATATGATCATACATTGAAAGAAGCTCTTTCAAAAGGGCGAGCTAGACATGAAAGGTTTGAAGTGTTGCTCCACTTTGGGTTATGCAAATATACTAATTCAATATGATTGAAACATTAGTGAATATGCATTATCTATGAGATAGATTGAGAATAAACGGTTATTCACCCAAGTGGACCAAGAATTGCATTGGATGCAATTATAGTTTTGTTTTAAAAGTTGATTTACTCAATATGATTGAAGCTGTTAATGGTTAACAGCATGGGTAAGGGCAAATGGTTTGCGCCGACCCCATGGGTATAAAGCAAGCCTGTTGCTAAAACCAAGGTGCCTTGGAGTCCCATAGGTGGTGTAGAGGAAGAGAGGCTACCCAAAGTACCTGGAAGTAAATAATAAAGGAATTATGAATTCAGATTTGGGTATTTTTGTTATATAAATCAATGTGTCTATCTCATCATCATAAGTATATGATACTAGATGAGGATCTCACATTTATAGAAATATGGAGGATCTCAAGAGACGAAGACAATTGGATAAGGAAGAAATAATCCTACACGTGGGGCTATGAAAGCAAAGGGTTGCTGAAAAGCCGTAGGGAATCATTTCTACCTTTCAGAAATTGTTCATGAATTAGACAAAAGGGATAATGTCCCTGCTATGAGTAGGACCATTATCATAGTTTCTTGTTTGGACAAGAAAGCTCCTTATCATAATAAAAGGACAAATGTTATTCCATCTATTATGGTATGCATTATTTTAATGCAATTTTGTCTAAGTGGATTCTATATCCATGATCATGATAATTTCATCTATAACATTAATACCTAGAGTTTTCATATAATGATATGAACTTCACTTATCTTTAGCATTATCGTTTAGGCCCATAAATAAGAGATACATATCTAGAACTCCATGAGGATGGATTTCTAAGACTCATTTGATTATTGAATCATATGAGACATGTAAGACTTATTAGGCAAAGATATTATCTTTTGGGAATCATACATATTGATGTATGAAGGCCGCTAAGCACAAATACTAAAGATGGTTTTAGTACTTCATCATATTTACTGATAGGATCAGAGAAATATGGATTTGTGTATCTTATGAAGAAAAAAATCAGAATCCTTTGAATTTTTCAAAGTATTCAGGAATGAAGTAGATAACCAGCTTGGCAAAAGTATTAGGGCTCTACGATTGGATCATATAGGAGAGTACTTGAGCCAAGAGTTTGACAAGAATCTATGGAAGTGTTGGATATGATCCAAAACTCGCTCACCTAGCACGCCACATGGGTTTGGCGTGTCTAAGAGGAGAGTTCGGACCTCGTAGGACATGGTTCGGTCCATGATGAGTCAAACAGAACTTCCAGTTTACTTTTATGGGCTATGTTCTAATTACAGCTAATTTCGCCCTTAACCTTGTTCCATCAAAATGGATTATGAAAAACACCATATGAGATATGGACTAGGAAGTGTCCTAGTATGTCATTCATAAAGATTTAGGGTTATTAAGTTTGTGTAAAAGAGTTTACAAATAAACTTGAACCCAAGTCGGATAAATATTTTGTGGAATATCCTAAAAGGAAATTATTTCTACAACCTAATCGAGAACAAACTGTTTGTTTCTCGAACCACAGTGTTTCTAGGTAGAGATTGTCTCTAAAAGAAACAGTGGGAGGACAGTCGAACTTGAAGAAGTTCAGGAACCACAACATAACATTGATCCTTTTGATGGAACATGAGCAGGATCACAAGGTGTTGTGGAGTAACCTACTCAGTTAACACAAGAACCTCGTAAGTTAGGTAGGATATATCAAGGGACTAGAGAAATAAGGATTTCTCATAACCCATGATATATTGCTCATAAAGATGAGCCTACAACCTACGATATGGTCACGAATGGGCCATACTCACAGAAATGGCTTGAAGCCATGGGATACAAAATGGAATCAATGTATACCAACAAAGTATGGAATTTGGTGGAACCACCTGAAAGGTGAAAGTGGGTTATGAGGAAAGCAACATGGATGGTAATATGATTAACTTTAAGGGACAATTTGTTGGGTAAGGATTTCATGTGAGTTCAAAGTATAGACTATGACGAAATCTTTCCCAGTTGTGATGCTTAAATCCATTAGTATCTTGCTTGTAGCAATCTGTTTATAGATTGAATCAAGCTTCTAGGAGTTGGACTATTCGAATTGATGATGCAATCAAAGGAGTTTGGTTCCATCAAAATTGAAGATGAGACTTGTGTTTATAAGAAGGTTAGTGGGAACATAATTACGTTTCTGGTCTTGTATGTGGAGACATACTTAATCATTGGGAATGTTGCCCCTACTTGGCAGTCTTACGCAGATCGACTAGGGAGTTGACTTTCTAATGGTAGACTTAAGCGAAGCAACTTATGAAGATCTATTGAGGTAGATCAAGATGGTTGTATAGCTTAAGTCATAGTACATAAATTGACAAAGGTGTTAAAATTGTTCAACATGTATAGAATATGGATTCTACCTATGTCACATGGAATTGGTCTTTTGAAGACTAGTTGTCTTTACCAATTAGATTGGAAAATGGACCGTATGAATAAGATTCATGATACGCCATGTTATGTACTAGGCCAGATGTGTCATATGGTATGACACAAAGATACCAGTAAAATCCGGGTGAGAGTCACTGGATAAATTATCAAGATTATCCTTTAGTACTTGAGAAGCACTAAGAATGAATTTTTGATGGAGGATACGAAGAGTTTACTCTAAGGATTTACAGTGATGCGAACTTCAAATCTGACAAAGAAGATTCAAATTATAAGTCGAGTTTTGAGTTTTGCCCTAGCGGGAGCGACTGTGAGCTGGAAAGGTTCCAGGCAAGATTCAGTCACTCATTCTAACATAAAAGGTCTGAGTAAATTACTGCATAAGATGCACTTACTCAGAATATTCAATCTCAATCAACTTGTTGATAGAGGAGATGTGAATATTTGCAAAGTGCCAGCGTATGTCTCGCCTCTACGCAGTGTAAGCGTGGAAGGCCGCGCTAGATCAATAGGCATATGATGCAGGAGATTGACTCTAGTGCAAGTGGGAGACTGTTGGAATTGTGCCCTAGAGGTAATCAATTAATTGTGACATTTATGGATTTACGATTCATTATGTTATCGATATGGAGATATGTTAACATGAATGAAGTCCTCAGAATATAATTGTTATATTCTTAAATATCCCTAGTCAATTATAATGATTAATGGGACAATCATCTATAGACTAGTATGGGGTTGGATTGATATGGAGATATCATGATCCAACACATGGGTGTGCATTAGTGGTAATGGCATACTGGATTGACCCATCTCCGAGAAGGCTACATACATGTTATGTTAAGTCACAAGCGCTTCTCGCGGTGCAATGGTGTTGTCATCCTTAGACTTGAAGTCACTAGATTGTCTAGTTGTGGATTATTGTGATCTTGGTTGCGTCAAACGCTACACCGTAACTGGGTAGCTATAAAGGCGTGTACTGGATACAATAAGAAGCAAGCTTAGATATCGTAGTGGACGTAGATAGAATTTGTCCCTCCCACATAACGGGAGCAAATATCCTAGGCCACTCGAGGGATAGTGCTTATAAAATGTCTGGCCAGACTCAAATAAATCAATATAGGATATTGATGTTATTTGCACGAATAAGGCTATTCCCAGGATCGAGAAACTATGGATTGGATATACGAGTGTGACTTGTATGTCTCGTGTCCAATCCGGATTTTGGGATAAAGGGATGAGACAATTACTTGCACAAGGTTTGTCATGATGACTATTCTATTTGTTGGCTAGAATGGATGTCTTGCTAGAGGCCGCTCCATATTAGTAAATAGTTACTACCAACTAAATAGAACCTATGGGGTCACACGCCATATAGGGGTGAACTAGACTTGGGAATGAATTAATTAATATGATTAATTAATTAAAAGGATCAAATCGCAACAACTTGCTAACTTAGTATGACTAATATGCAAGTTGGACTAATCCATGTATAGACATGATTAGGATATGCCAAGGTGGCCTAATTCATGTAGAGACATGATTAGGATTAAATTTGCAAATAGAACTAATCCATGTATTGACATGAGAAGGACTATTTTTGCAAAAAGGACTAATGCGAACTTGAGTAGGATTAGGAGAGGGGTTCTTTATGTAGTAGGACAAGGAGTTGTTGGACTATATAAAGAACACTCCTAGCTTATTTTTCTCTCTACACAACCACACATCTATATGATATAAGTAAAGAGAGAACAATGCAAGGAGAGAGAGCAAGTCCCAAAAGAGGGCCGAACCCCCCTTAAGGGACCGCCCTCTACCCGTCGGCAAAAGGAGTGCCGCCCCACCTTGGTGCTCCATGGTTGCGTGATTCTTCTTCCTCTTCCTCTTTCTGGGCTAGCACCAAGGATTGGAAGATCTAGATCTCACCTCTAGGCGTGGATCAATCGTAGAGACGTGACACAATTCGCGTTTGAAGTCATCAAAGGAGAAACCTAAGGTGTGTTATTGATTTCTTCCTTTACCATCGTTATGTCTCTTGACTTGTGATCATTGGAGGGTTTTGCATGGTTTATGATTGTTTGTATTTCCGTTGCGCATCCATGAATCAAAACCCTACAGTTCCCCCTCCAACAAATCAGTCTGTCATTAATACCAGATGGGTGTTCAGAAACAAATTGGATGAGAATGTCAAGGTGATCAGAAACAAAGCAAGGTTAGTTGCTCAAGGTTACAATCAAGAAGAAGGTATTGATTATGATGAAACTTTTGCTCCAGCTTCCAAGTTATAAGAAATTAGAATTTTACTTGCATTTGCATCTTACAAGAACATGAAACTATTTCAAATGGATGTGAAATGTGCTTTCTTGAATGGTTACTTGCAAGAAGTTTATGTTGCACAACCTCCTGGTTTTGAAAGTTATAGTTTCCAGATCATGTTTACAAACTTGACAAAGCTCTTTATGGTTTGAAACAAACTCTAAGATCTTGGTATGAAAGATTGTCAAAATTTCTGCTTGAAAATGATTTCAAAAGAGGATTGGTAGACAAGACCCATTTCATAAAGACTCATGAGAAAGACTTACTTGTAGTTCAGATTGATATTTTGTTTGGAGCTACTAATGATCTTCTATGCAAAGAATTCTCAAGTCTTATGAGCAGAGAATTTGAAATGAGTATGATGGGAGAGTTGAACTTCTTCTCTGGAATTCAAATACATCAGTTGAAGAAGGAAATCTTTCTGCATCAAATCAAGTACACTAGGGACTTGTTGAACAAGCACAACATGTCTCAGTCCAAAGAAATCAAGACACCTATGAGCTCTACACTGTCCTTAGATAAGGATGAATCTGGTAAGAGTGTCAATGTGAAAGAGTATAGAGGTATGATTGGATCATTGCTATATCTTGCTTCTAGTAGATCATATATCATGTTCAGTGTATGTATGTGTGCAAGATTTCAAGCTGATCCAAAGGAATCACACTTAAGTGTTGTGAAGAGAATATTCATATATCTCAATGGTACCAAAGACTTAGGGCTTCGGTATCAAAGACATTCTAACTTCTCTTTGCATGGATTTTCAGATGCTGACTTTGCAGGTTACAAATTTGATAAGAAAACTACTTCAGGAACTTGCCAATTTATTGGATCATCTCTGATCAATTGGCAATCCAAGAAACAAAAAAAGGTGGCTTTATCAACAGCTGAAGCTGAATATATATCTGCTGGAGTATGTTGCTCACAAGTATTATGTATTGCTCAACAGTTGAGGGACCTTGGATTTGATTTCAGAAGTATTCCCATCAAATGTGACAATACCAGTGCAATATCTATTACAAATAATCCAATTCAGCATTCAAGAACCAAGCATATTGATGTCAGACACCATTTCATCAGAGATCATGCTGAGAAAGGTGATATTGTTCTTGAATTTGTTTCTAGTAACATGAAACTTGCAGATATCTTCGCTAAACCATTGCCAGATGAAATATTTTCAGCTCTAAGACTGGAATTAGGCATGCTAAATAAAGATGCATTGGTTTAGGGGGAGCATCAGGTAAGGAAGGTAAGCTATTATGTGTTTCAAAGGTTTGAACTGATTTTTAAAGCCTTGAAAATCTATTCAAAGTTTTGATCTTATGTGTTTCCGCTTAACAGCGTTTCAAGAACTTGAAACTATTTTCAAATCCTTGAAAATAAATCTGATAACTGGTTAGTAAATAATTCTTGGATCTTTCAGTATTGGGTGCTATCTCTGTAGATATTTGCTCATTATTTCTCCTACCTTTTTTAAAATTCTTTTTCAGCCAAATATAGTATAAAATTGTTTATTTCCAACGGCTTCAAATTTTTGAATCTTTGTTGATCATTACAGATCTTTTAAGATCAGAAAAATACTGCAGTTTCTTTTTCAATTACAAATTCCTTCAGTATTTGTATTTTTGAATCTCCTTATCTTCTCCTTCACTCCGTATCAAATCTACATCTCTCTATTCTAATCCCAAACCCTAATGAGCACTAGAAGAGCCTCATACAGAATCAAGACGGCCAGAGGATCAAAACCTAGCTCTGAGAAGAAGAGAAAGATAGCTGCAGATGTGGTTCAGACAATCAGTGGAGACTCTAGTTCCAGATCTCCCAGTGCAGAAGCTGCTGCAGAACTTCCTCCACCAACGAAGAAGACTAAGAAGGATGTGACACCATCCTCAGAAAAGAAGAAGAAGAAGAAGAAAGAGAAGGCTGCTGCAGAAAAGCAACCATAAATAGAGATCTCTAGCCCCAAGAAGTTGAAGAAAAAGAAGAAGGCAACTCAAGCTGAAAAAGGGAAAGGAAATGTAACAGAGGAACAACCATGAGACAATTTGGAAAAAGCCTTGCAGATCTACTCAAAGAACACTGCTCCTGATGAATCTTAGTTCATCTCAAACACTTCAAAAGGTCAGTGGTTGGATGGTTTTGCATCTAGGAAGATTTCTTTTTGTAGCTTTATCAGTATGGATATGTTGCTTGGAATGAATCTGAATTGTATCACTTTGTTGAAGAAGAGCTCTATTTGGATCATGCTAAACCCCCATGAGCTAGCCTATCCAAGACTTGCCAGATTCTTCTATCTCAACATGAAGCAACTTAATAACTCTCCACACTTAGTTATTAAGACCTTAGTAGCTGGTGTTACTATGGAATTAGATCATGCTGAGTTTGCATCTGTCCTAGGGTGGTATGACACACAGAACCATCCTCCCAAAAATGAAGCTTTAAAGTTGGCCAGAGAAGAATTCTTTCTACCAAATGTTCCTGCCTCATCCAAACAGTTAACACACTCTGTGTTAAATGTTGAAGCTAAAGTTTTATTCACTATCTTGATGAGATGCATCTTTCCAAGGGAACATTCTAAGGAGTTAGTCACTGAGAGGGTGCTGTACACTATGTACTTGATTATGCATGACTATGACATTGATCTGCAGAAGCATGTAATGGAACACATGCTGTTCAGCCAAACAGATCAGAGAAAGCATCCTCTACCATATGCTAATCTGCTCACTTTATTCTTCCAACACCTTGAGATTCCTACTGCTGGTGAAGAGTCTATCACTTCTGGGATTGGTATGCTGAATGAGAAAGCTTTTGAGAAGATTGGGGTGGTAAAGACCAAAGAGATAATTTGGAAGTTGTATTCAGATTTTACTGAAGAAGAGCTGAATGTAAGGAAATAAGCCCAAGGCCTTGACCCCTACTTCAAGCCAGACTTCTCAACCTCCTTATTTGTCTTCAATCCTTCAAAGACTTGATGGTCTAGAGATGGAAAATAGTGAGATAAAATTGAATCATCATGGGTTTGAGACTGATCTATCACAGGTCAAGTACATGGTGGAAACCATCTTTAGAAGCATGACTGTGTTTGATGTCCCTTAGGATGAAGAAGGTGCCAAGAAACGTGACTATGACAAGAACTTTCCAAGTGAACTTGCCAATCAGGAATAGATTGCTCCAGTCAAGGATAAATGAAAGCAGTTGGTAGTTGAACAAGCTGCTCAGGAAGGAGATGAAGTAGACAACCCTGACTCATATGATTTGCTGATAACCCTGAAGAAGAAGAAGAAGAAATCTCCAAAGACTGCTACTAAGGACAACACTGAAGAAGAGCCTGCTGGTGATAATGAAGAGGAACAAGAAGAACAGGAAAATACTAATGGAGACAGTGAGGAAGAAGAGGGAGATCAGGATGGTGATGAAGACCCAACCCCATAATCTTGCCTATTCTTTCTTTCCCAGTCTTTCTTTTTCAGTTTTTATTTTCAAAATTTTCCGGACACTGATCCAACATCTTCTCATTCTTTTTGATGAAAGTCAAAAAGGGGGAGACAAATCTTAGGTTGTTTTTTTTTATTCCTGTTTAGGTGACCTATCTCTTGGTCAGTAGGATTATCTGCAACTTACTTGAAGTTTTTCTCTTGTTTATTAATAAGTTGGATCTTTTGCAATTAATATGTTATTACTATTTGTTTGAACTTTGTGCTAATCAGTATTTTTTTGCAGAAACTAAGAATCAAACAGATTGAGATTTCGTCTTTCATCAAGGGGGAGATTGTAAGGTAAGAGGTTTCATGGACTTGAAATACTTAGTTATTTCAAGGCCTTGAACCAGTTTTCAAAGCCTGAAACTGGCTGACCTATATGCATGTTCTGAGGGGGAGTTTTTCTTAACTCTTCTGACCTGATTCCATCTCTATCACCCCTATGGTTTATGTGTTATTATTTTATGATGAAAGACAAACTTTTTTGATATATCTAACATGGTTTAATTCATCAGCTTGATTCATTTTTGCAGAGAAATTTTATTTCCTAAATATGCAGGACTTGTTTCCTTATCTGGCTTTTGCAGGAAGGGAAATACTCAGAGAAGATGATTCTGTGATCAATCAGAGACTCATGAAAGCTTTTCAGATGGTTTAATGACAAGATCATAACAATATCTTTGAAGATTGTGATCAACTATCCGTTGGAGAAGGCTGTTAAGAGAGTCAAAGTTTGTTGCCTACAAAATAGGAAGTTGTTGCTGAAAATCTGGGAAATTTGAAGAGATTCAAACAGTATAAATGGAGCTCATTTTTTAAGCAACAAACATAACACTAAACGGGTAAAAAGAGAGACATTATTCTGGATTGACAAGCATCAAAGAAGTTCATCTTTCTCACAATCCATCTCACAAAAGATCACTGCACTCTTCACTGCGGTTCTACACTTTAGTGTTCTTCTGTATTATGCTTTATTCGTAGATCATTCTTGTAATACTTCTTCATTTAATTCTCAAGGATTTTTCAAGGTGAACAATAGATAATTCTAAGTTAATCAGTTAGCTAGAGCAGGTACTAGATAGGTTAGAGAGAACCACAAGATGTAACAGAGTAAGGAAACTCTCTGTGCTTGAGATTTAGGGCTTAGCTTTTGAGTAATAAGAATTGAGTTGAAAATCCTGCAGGGAGAAGATCCCTGAGGTAGAGACGTAGGTCCAAGTGGACTGAACTCTATAAATAACTTGTCTCTTGCATTTACAATTCATTTACATTCATAGTTTTCACAGCATTCAAACTAGTTTGTTTTCAAGGGTTTGGAATTATTTTCAAGGCCTTGAAAAAGACTTGTCTATTCTATTTCAAACTGTATTTCACTTCAAAGGCTTGAAAATGTTTTCAAGGCCTTGAAATCCATTGCTCTTGAAACTAAAACTCTTCTCTTCTACTAGTTTTGCAAAAATTTGGCATACCCTATTCAACCCCCCCCTTCTAGAGTATATGTGCTGCATATCTATCTGCATACTCCCCTTTCAACTCTGATCTGATTCGTGTGAGCCCCCAACTGGGTTTCGATGCCGTCACGCAGCCTCTATGGTATGATCTCATTATCAAGGTTTGCTATGACTGATTGCTGTACGGGAAGAGCAATGCTCTGCTGGTGGTTGAGCTCCCATTGACTCAACCTTCTAGAGAGAGACGAGGAGAGAATACCCCAATTTGGGTTTCCTTTTGGAATTTGCCTAATCCGCTGACTTGTGCGATCTCAAGATCAACTCCAAGCCAGCAAAGCTCCCGCGCTCTTGATAACGGATATCCATTCAAGTCAAAGTGCTCATTGGACGCGACGCTATATGGCTTTTATTCTCTTCTGGACCATGACCATCACTTGTGCCCACAATTCATCCTTAGCGAGAAGGCGGCCATAGTCAAGAAAAAGTCCCTTAAGGCGAGGACTCAGTACGCGGATGACTTCAAAAAGGTACACTTAAACGCGTTTCTTCTATCCTTTATAAATAGTGCAGAATCTGACTTGCCTTTTCATGATATTTCTGTTTAAGGCGATTCGCGTCTGGGGATCGCAGCGCAGGCTTCAATGAATATTGTCGCGCGCTGAAGATAAAGCTTGATGTTCCTATTACTCCAGTCTGGCCAATGGATCCAGGAGTCCAGAAAGTGGTCTCAGAAGCGCTCGAAGCCTTCCTTGCACCCTTCGTCAAATATTTGAAGAAGAAGAGGTCTGCTGATGAGTCCGAGACTAGTAATTTGGTGACTCTACAATCTAAACGCGCGAGGAACGATCCTGCTCCCGCGGACCCTGCCAAGAAAGATCAAGCTCCTGCTGCAAAGAAGGGTCAAGCTCCTCCTGCTCCTACGAAGAAAGCAGTTGCGAAGAAAAAATTCGTCGCGCGAAAAGGTACTCAAGTCATCTTCCTTCTTGAGTTATGATAAGTTCTGTTTTGACACTCAGTTGTTGCCTTTATTACATGCAACGATTGCCCAGATCAAGGAGTGTAAGGTATGACTGAGGAGGAGGCAATCGCAGAGTCTAGAGCCTTGGCCGAAGAAAGGGAGAGAAATGAAAAACTCAAAGAAGACCGTCGAATTCAGGAAGCTGTCCAAAGAAGTCTTGAAGATCTTAAAGATCAGGAGCAACCTTCGCGCTCAGTTGTGAGTCAGATGCAGCAGGCCCAAATGACCTTCCATGTTCTTGTTGATGATGAGGATGAAGAAGGTACTATTTTCAAATTCGCTTTATCGCATCATGAACTTGTCTTGCGCGCATTATACCACAGGGTTTCTAGGAATGATATTCGCAAATGGTTAAGGGATCAATGTGGAGAATCCTCAGGTATATCTATCTCCTTAGTGCCATCGTGCTTTATTTTACCCTCGTCAAGAGACGATGATAGTGTTCCCCATATAATAACAATATTCCACACCCAACCAATTTATGAAAAATTTAAAGGAATTGATGATAACCTTTGCACATATGTCCCATATGAAAGTGGAAAGAGTGGGTATCGCATCTCGTTATATTTTGGTAGCATGCTTTGTGCTTCTTTCACTCTGAATTAATTGCAAATTTTCACTTTGTAGCAGACGCAGAGCCATTGATACAGAGATCTCGCCGGCTTTGCAACTCTGTTGTTCGCGTGCCTCCATCCGTCATTGAGGCCAACCAAGAAGGCCAAGGGGACATGACTTTGGGAGGGGTTGGTATCGCGCCCCAGAGGCCTATTGATGTTGAGATAGCTGATCATGAAAGAGAGTGCCTCGAACTCATCATTGAGGAAGAGCAAGAGAAAGAGGAGCTTCAACAAGAGCAAGAACGAAGTGCTGAGCATGCCAATCAAAGTCCAGTTCACCAGGTGGGAGCCATTTCCCTTCCAGAGACTAATTCGCGCGTTGTAAGTGAAGCTTCTCAGAGAGTTACCGCCCCTGAGAGAAGTACATCGCCAAATGCGATCCAAAAGCAATTGACCCCCACTGAAGTTCAATTGAGTGTATCTCATGCGGCTGCGTTGCCAACTTAAGCCCCTCTTGGAGAACTCGAGCGTGCTGAAATTGATCAAGGAGTTGTGACTTCGAATCCCTCGTCCCAAAATATGCCAAAAACTCCGGAGGGTACAATGCCATCCAATGAAGGAAGAGTTGAACATGAGTCAAACGTGAGCGGTGGTGCGCCAGATAAAGACATGGCAGATGCTCAACTACCAACCCCTGAGACTGATATTCCTGCAGCCCCTGGAACACAACTTAACGTCGCACATGAAAGCGTGCCAGAAGTTCTAGAGTCTGCACCAAGTTTTGCTGAAGCAAGAGGGGGAAGGGTGAGGATGCATTCATGTCTGAGCCTCAACAAGATGCGACTTAGAAGACAAGCACCCCAGTGGCTATGACTGAGACGTCAGCAAGAGTTCCTTTACTTGTGACAAATCCAAATGCCTCAAGAAGTGTTGAGTCCTCAGAGGGCCTTACTGAAAACTTGTCACTTCCGGGCATGGTTGCTGGGGAACCTCATTTTGGGAGCGGTTCATCTTGATTTGATCTAGACACGCTCTTTGCTCAAAATCCTTGGGCGGTGTAGAGTTTGAAAGTTGCCGAACCAGTTGTTGTCGAAAGGAACTATGCAATTTCCGGAGAAATACTTCGCGCGTGAAGCTCTTGCAGACCAGAGGTTAGCTGAGGCAGCCTCTTCTATTGGCCAAAAAAAGACTCCAATTGCCTCACTTCAGCAAATTGTTTAGGGAACTGGTAAGACGGTTTCCATACAAGCGTTTTGCACAACATATGATCTCATGTCGCCACTAATTACTTTTCTTTCATATTTGTATCTATATGTGAAAGTGCGAGTATGCAGATGTATAAGCAGCTAAGATACTCTAGAAGGGGGGGGGTTGAATAGAGTATGCCAACTTTTTGCAAAACTTGCTAGGAAGATGAAAACTTGTGCAAACAATGAAGTTCAAGGCCTTGAAAACAAGTTCAAGCCTTTGAAGTAGATGCAGAAGTTATAGAGCAAGTATGCCTTTTTCAAGGCCTTGAAAACAAGTTCAACCCCTTGAGAAAATAAACAGTTTTTGTGTGCTGCAAAAGCTATGTAAGTAAATGAACTGGAAATGCAGAAGCCAAGTGATTTATAGAGTTCAGTCCACTTGGACCTACGTCTCTACCTCAGGGATTAGATCCCTGCAGGATTTTCAACTCAATTCTTATTAATCAAAACCTAAGCCCTAGAACTCAAGCACATAGAGTTTGCTTACTCTGTTACAGCTTGTGGTTTTCCACAACCTGTCTAGTACTTGCTCTAGCTAACTGATTAACTAAGAATTCTCTATTTTTCACTTTGAACAATCCTTGATAATAGATGTAGAAATAATACAGAAATGATCTACCAATATAGATCTATACAGAAGAACACTTAAGAGTAGAAAACTGCAGTGAAATACAGTGAACTTCTGTGAATGGATTGGAAGAATAAAGAGCTTCTTTGATGCTTGTCAATCCATAATTCTTTGTATGTTTTTTCCCGTTGAGTATTGTCTCCTGTTTCCTCGAATTTGAGCTCTATTTATACTTCACAGAGCTCTGCAAATTTCTCCAGATTTTCAGCAACAACCTTCCTATTTTGTAGGCAACAGAGTTTGACTACTTTGAAATCTTCTCCAACGGTTGAATGATCACAATCTTCAGAGATCTTGTAATCTTTCACTTAAACACCATGAAAAGCTGTCATACACGTCCGATTGATCACAGGATCAAAGTGTCCAAGTATTTTCAAATCTGCAGCAATTCAGTTTAGGAAATAATCCTGCAAAACTTAGAAACAAAATGGCATGCATTATCATGGTCAAACAGATGATATATTAAGATTAAAAACATGTTATAACAATTTGTCTTTCATCATCAAATAACAGAGATTCAAACATATGAAAGAGAGAGAGAGAGTAAATCAATCCAGAGAGTTTGCAGAAAACACCCCCTGAGAATGTGCATACAGGTTCAAGCAGTTTCAAAGGCTTGAATCCAGTTTCAAAGTCTCTGAGACTGATTCAAGACTTTGAAAGCTTGTTCAAGGCCTTGAAATAGCCAAGCTATTTCAAGTCTTGCACAACCTGATCTTTCAATCTCCCCCTTGATGAAAGACAAAACCAAATTCTGTTTGATCCTTAGTCTCTGCAAAATAAACTGATTAGTCCACAATTTAAAAACACAGTATTTCCAAAAAGATCCAACTTATTCATAATCCCAACTGAAACTTAAACAGTTCAGCAATTAAAACCAAATAGAACTAAGAGCTAAAAACTAAAAATTAAATAACCTATAAAAACTAAATAACCTAGAATGTTCTCCCCCTTTTTGACTTTCATCAAAAAGATAGCAGATGTTGGATCAAGTGTCTGGAAAATTTTTGAAAACTTAGAAAAACTTTAAAGAAGAGAGAATGGGGAAGAAAAAATAGGAAAGATTAAGGTTCTTTCTCATTCTCTTGATCTCCTGATTCTTCCTCACTTTCTTCACTTTTGGCTTGAACTTCTAGAGAGATTACATCTATTTACTCAATGAAGGAGCTGATCTTTTCAATAACACTGTTGAATAGGAAGGTGAGTCCTTCTTAGGCTGTCTTCCCATGCTTAAGCTTCTTCTTTACAGCTAACCTTTTCTATTGAGGAGAGACAGTCTTGATATTCTTCTTTCCTACTTTTGAGGCTTCTTGGGACGGATCTTTGTCAGGTTTACCTTTGTTGGGTATGGAATACACACCATAGGAACCTGAAGTGGTGTCTGAGTCTGAATCTTGAAAAGGATTTCCTTTCCCTTTCCTTTAACCTCAGAGACTGTCTTCTTCTTGTCTCTCTTAGGGCTTCCAATATGAATACCCTTCTGCTTCTCTTGTGTAGATGTCGTAGATTGTTTCTTCTTTGCTGGAGCTTGATATTTTCTCACCATCTTCTTGGGTGGTGAGGATTCTTCTTCTTCCTCAGTGAAGCTTTTTGACACAGAGTCCTCACTGATCTCTTGAACCTCTTCCACTGCTGCTTTTCTTTTCTTCTCTGAGAAAGGTTTCACACATCCAGCCATCTTGATTCTTTCGAAGGCTCTCCTTGTGCTCATTAGGGTTTGGGAGAAGAATAGAGAGAGATGAAATGATACAGAATGAAGGAGAAGAGACGAAGATAAATATTGAAATAGTTTGAGTTTCAAAAGGAAACTAGTATCTCTCTGATTCTCAAAATATTTGCAATGATCAGAGAGATTTCAAAACTTTTATGTCGTTGGAAAATAGAATATACTAATACTATTTTTGGCTAAATCAAATTTTTGAAAAGGATAGGGGCTATATTAGGAAAATATCTACAGAGATATCACCCAACACAGAATGATCCAGGATTATTGACTATCAGTGTAGCAGACTCATTCTCAAGGCTTTGAAAAGGCTTTCAAGGTCTTGAAATACTGTAACACTGCAACAAGTAGAAGATCAAGGCTTCGAACTGATTTTCAAGGCTTTAAAACTCAGTTCAAACCTTTTGAAACACATAAAGCTTACCTGTCTTACCTGATGCTCCCCCTAAACCATTGCATTCTTATTTAGTATCCCCAATTCCAGTCTTAGAACTAAGAACCTTTCATCTGCTAATGGTTTGGTGAAGATATCTACAATTTGCATGTTAGTATCAAAAAATTCAAGAACAATATCACCTTTCTCAGCATGATCTCTAATGAAGTGGTGTCTGACATCAATGTGCTTGGTTCTTGAGTGTTGCACTGGATTCTTTGTAATTGAAATTGCACTAGTGTTGTCACACTTAATAGGTATGCCCCTGAAGTCAAATCCAAGGTCTATTAGATATTGATAAATCCATAGCACTTGTGAGCAACATGTTCCTGCAACTATATATTCAGCTTCAACTGTTGATAGAGCAATTAAATTATGTTTCTTGGAATGCCAACTAATCAAGGATGATCCAACGAATTGGCAATTTCCTGAAGTAATTTTCCTATCAACCTTGCAACCTGCAAAGTCAGCATCTGAAAATCCATGTAAAGAGAAGTTAGAATGTCTTGGATACCAAAGCCCTAAGTCTTTGGTACCATTGAGATATCTGAATATTCTCTTCACATCAGTCAATTGTGATTCTTTTGGATCAACATGAAATCTAGCACACATACACACACTAAACATAATATCTGGTCTGCTTGCTGTTAGATAGAGTAATGATCCAATCATACCTCTATACTCTTTTACATTGACACTCTTACCAGATTCATCCTTGTCTAAGGATAGTGTAGAACTCATAGGTGTCTTGTCTTCCTTACATTGGGCCATGCTATATTTGTTTAGTAAGTCTCTTGTGTACTTGCTTTGATGCAGAAAGATGCCCTCCTTCAATTGATGTATTTGAAGTCCTAGGAAGAAGTTCAACTCTCCCATCATGCTCATCTCAAATTCCCTGCTCATAAGACTTGAGAATTCTCTGCATAATTAATCATTAGTAGCTCCAAACAGTATATCATCAACATATATCTGAACTACAACTAAATCTTTCTCATGAGTCTTAATGAAAAGAGTCTTGTCTACTAAACCTCTTTTGAAATCATTTTCAAGTAAGAATTTTTGACAATACCAAGCCCTTGGAGCTTGTTTCAAACCATAAAGAGCTTTGTCAAGTTTGTAGACATGATCTGGAAACTTGTCATTTTCGAAACCAGGTGGTTGTGCAACATAAACTTCTTCTTGCAAATAGCCATTCAAGAAAGCACACTTCCCATCCATTTGAAACAGTTTCATGTTCTTGTAAGATGCAAATGCAAGAAAAATTCTAATTGCTTCTAACCTGGAAACTGGAGGAAAATTTCCTCATAATCAATACCTTCTTCTTGATTGTAACCTTGATCAACTAACCTTGCTTTGTTTCTGATCACATTGTCACTTTCATCCAACTTGTTTCTGAATACCCGTCTGGTACCAATGACAGACTGGTTTGAAGGTGCAGCAACCAGGTTCCAAACATTATTCCTTTCAAACTCACTGAGTTCACTTTGCATAGCAATGATTCAGTCTGCTTCTTGCAAAACTTCCTTCACAGTTTTTGGGTTTACAGAGAAATAAAGCAATAAAATCACATAAGTTCTTCAACTGTGATCTAGTATGCGTACCAGTGGTTGGATCTGATATGATATTGTCAGCTGGATGGAAAGAGAGATATTTGAATCTCTTTCTTGGAGACCATGGTCCAGGTTCTCCATAGATCTTTTCTGGTCTTGAAGTAGTTGCTTTGTCACTTGAATCCTTCTGATCATCTTTTTCAAGTCTTTGAGTTGTATTTTCAAGGCCTTGAGCACCATTTTCAAGGTCTTGAAAATGTCTTCTATTCTCTTCTGGGGCTTTCTTGAATCCTATTGGATTCCCAGTCTCTTCCTCTGATTCATGCTTGTTCAAATTCAAGTCTGCAAAACTTTCACTCAAAGAACCATCATAGCTTTCATAAAAAATAACATGAATGCTCTCTTCAACCAGTTTGGTTCTTTTATTTTAAACTCTATAAGCTTTGCTATTCAAAGAGTAATCAAGAAATATACCTTCATCACTTCTTGCATCAAACTTACCAAGATTGTCTTTTCCGTTTCATGGATAAAACAAGTACATCCAAAGGGTCTGAAGTAAGAAATGTTTGGCTTCCTCCCTTTGAATAGTTCATAGGGTGTCTTCTTCAGAATGGGTCTGATCAAGCACCTATTCAAAATATAGTTTGCAACAACCCCCTTATCCGGCTCGGGACAAGACCGGGAGGGCGATGCTTAATAGAAGCGGCGGAGATCAAAAGCAATACATTTCACAACACTTATTCATATTACTAAACACTAACCTTAGAGTATTACAATGGAGGTGCTACTATTACACAAAATTGTTGGAATAGATGCCCTAGAGGCAATCTAGTTTAGTATGAATTTGTATATGGCTAGAAATTCATTTATTATTTATTGGATATTTAATATAATGAAGTCCTTAAATTTACAATTGTGTTGTTTATCTTAAATATCCCTAGTCAATTATAATGATTAAATGGGACAATCATTTATAGACTAGTATGGGGTTGGATTGATATGGAGATATCATGATCCAACACATAGGTGTGCATTACGGAATGTTGCACTGGATTGACCCATCACCGAGAAGGCTACATACATGTTATGTTGCCCCATGGACCGTTTTAACCCTAGAAATCCTAAAATCAATTAAAATTGACCAAGCGCGTTAAAATTGGATTTTAACTGTTTATGTGCAATTCGCATGGTGATTGGATATGACTATGAAGGATGGACCAAAGGATCAAGACGCATGGAGATGTGTTTGCTTAGGGTTCATAGATAATTCCATTGGCTTGGAATTATCTTAGTCTAGAAAAGGCCATATCCACATCACGTTTAATTTCTGTTTTGTGGTTGTTTATTTATTGTCTTATTATTTGTGTGGTTGGTGTATGGATGATGCATGCAATTAGGATAATAAGATAATTAGACAACCCGGATCTATTATTTGGAGTTGTGCCCAAACTCAAATAGATAGATTAGTTGATATTGATCAACAAAATAATTAAAAATTGAATTTAAAATCCCTCAAATTTTAAATATTGTGTTCTTGCCTTCTCGTTATTTAAACATTCATTATCATCATTATTTATCAAGTTCGTGCGTGTCAAAGCATGGCGACTTGGTTCATAATGATGGAATGCGATGGCACGTAACAATGTGCAATTGTTTAGATAAGAGGTTGAACACAACTAGGCTATTAATTTGATTAAGAAACCTAGAGGCAATCAATTGGGATTATCCATATGGATGGATAAATAAGGAGTTATTTGCCCGATTGAACCAAGAGTTGCATATGGGATGCAATTGGAATTGTTCCTACCTAAAAGTAGTCGAATTATGGGTGACTTGCCAAAGCAAGCTCATAAGGAGATGAAAAGATGGATCTTGGCCCACTAGAAAATATAAGGATATTTTCCGCATTAATATCTTGAGGGTTATTAATCCGTAGAAAAATAGTGGGAGCTATATTTAATAAACTAGTCATTATTAAATATAGCCAAAAATTCACAAATACTAAAACTTGCGTATTTTCCTTTTTGTAGAATACCAAATGGCAAACAACTCATCGAGTTCACAACATTCCCTACGATCTGTCCTTGAGAAGGACAAGCTCTCTGGAACCAACTTTCTTGATTGGTACAGAAACTTGAGAATTGTTCTCAAGCAAGAGAAGAAACTGTACGCAATAGAGGAGCATGTTCCAGAAGGTCCAGAGAACCAAACACCTGCTGCCTTAAAGGCGTATCAAAAGCGTGTTGATGACGCTAATGATGCGGCCTGCCTAATGCTTTGCACCATGAACTCTGAGCTTCAGAAGCAACACGAGAACATGAATGCTGTCGATATGATCGAACATCTAAAGCAGCTCTTCCAAAAGCAGGCGAGGGTAGAGAGGTATGAGGTCTCAAAGGCACTGTTCAAATGTCATCTGGCAGAAGGGAACCCGGTGGGATCCCATGTACTCCGAATGGTCGGGTACTTGGAGAATCTCGCCCGGCTTGGGTTCCCGGTCGGCCAAGAGTTGGCAACCGATCTCGTGTTGCAATCGTTGCCCGAGAGTTATGGACAGTTTATTATGAACTATAACATGAACGAGATCGTTAAACCACTGCCAGATTTGCTCAACATGTTGAGGACGGCTGAACAGAGCATCAACAAGGTAAGGGCAAGGCCATTATGACGGTGCATAAAGGAAAGGGCAAAAAGTTTGCCTCTTCCTCCAAGGGTAAAGGCAAGTCAGTTGCCAAATCCAAGGAACAAGCCCTTAAGCCTGTTGGTGGCATTGCCAAGGTCGTGACTAAGGGTGAGTGTCACTACTGCAGTCAGCCTGGACACTGGAGGAGGAACTGCCCAAAATATCTGGAGGACAAGAGGCTTGGAATAGTGATTCCACCACCACCAGGTATTTTTGTTGTAGATGTCAATTTAACTGTCTCTACATCATGGGTATTAGATACTGTATGTGGATCTCATATTTGTCGAAATATGCAGGATCTAAAGAGAAGTAAAAGATTGGCTAAAGGGGAGGTAGATCTGCGCGTTGGGAATGGAGCAAAGGTTGCTGCGTTGGCCATAGGCGTGTGCGAGCTATCTCTGCCTTCAGAAATTAGTTTTAGAATTAAATAATTGCTATTTTGTGCCTGCTATGAGCAGAAACATTATTTCTATTTCTTGTTTGGACAAGGAAGGTTTTATTATTTCAATAAAGAACAATTGTTGTTCCTTTTATTTGAATAATATTCACTATTTTAGTGCGCAATTATTTAATGGACTTTATGTCCTTGATCTAAGCAATCCTGTCTACAACATTAATACCAAGCGGATTAAAATAAATGATTTAAATCCTGCTTATTTATGGCATTGTCGTTTAGGCCATATAAATGAGAAACGTGTATCTAGACTCCATAAGGATGGATTACTAGACTCATTTGATTTTGAATCATATGAGACATGTGAGGCTTGTTTATTGGGAAAAATGACAAAGTCCCCTTTCAATAAGAAAGGTGAGAGGACTAGTGAGCAATTGGCGCTCATACATACCGATGTGTAAGGGCCATTTGCCACGCCAGCCAGGGGTGGTTATGTCTACTTCATTACATTTACTGATGATTACAGTAGATATGGATTTGTGTACCTCATGAGGGCAAAATCCGAATCCTTTGAAATGTTCAAAGAATTCAAGAATGAAGTAGAGAAGCAACTTGGCAAAAGTATCAAGGCTCTACGATCGGATCGTGGAGGAGAATACTTGAGCCAAGAGTTTGACGACTATCTTAGAGAGTGTGGGATCGTATCCCAACTCACTCCACCCGGAACACCACAATGGAATGGCGTGTCCGAGAGGAGGAATCGAACCCTATTGGATATGGTTCGGTCTACGATGTGTCAAACCGATCTTCCATTTATCATTTTGGGGCTACGCTCTATTAAGTGCAGCTTTCACCATTAACCGTGTTCCATCTAAATCAGTCATGAAAACACCATATGAGATGTGGGGAGGCGTCCCACACTGTCGTTCATGAGGATTTGGGGCTGCGATGTCTATGTAAAACGTTTACAGTCAGACAAGCTAGGGCCTAAATCGGATAAGTGTAAATTTGTGGGGTACCCTAAGAAAACTAAGGGATACTACTTCTACAATCCAACCGAGAACAAAGTGTTTGTTGCTCGGACCGGCGTGTTTCTAGAAAGAGAGTTTGTCTCTAAAGAAGCAAGTGGGAGGAATGTAGAACTTGAAGAGGTTCAAGAACCACAAATCACTGAACCGATTATGGAACATGAACAGGAATCACAAGAAGTTGTGGAGCCACCTGTTCAGGTAACACAAGAGCTTCGTAGATCTAGTAGAGTTCGCCAGGAACCCGAGAGGTATGGACTTCTCGTAACTGATTCCGGTGACACGATGCTCATAGATGATGAGCCTACTACCTATGAGGAGGCCATGAATGGCCCAGACTCACAGAAGTGGCTTGAGGCCATGAGATCCGAGATGGAATCCATGTATACCAACAAAGTATGGACTTTGGTGGAACCACCTGACGGGGCGCGACCCATAGGGTGCAAGTGGGTCTTCAAGAAGAAGATCGACATGGATGGTAATGTGATTACCTATAAGGGCCGATTGGTGGCTAAAGGATTCAGACAGATTCATGGTATTGACTATGATGAAACCTTTTCACCAGTCGCTATGACCAAATCCATCCGAATCTTACTTGCAATTGCAGCATACTACGACTATGAGATTTGGCAGATGGATGTCAAAACAGCATTCCTTTATGGGAATCTCCTCGAGGACGTGTATATGATACAGCCAGAGGGTTTTGAGGATCCAAAGCAAGCCAACAAAGTCTGTAAGCTGCAACGATTCATTTATGGATTGAAGCAAGCTTCTAGGAGTTGGAATCGACGTTTTGATGAAGTGGTCAAAGAGTTTGGCTTCATCAGAAACGAAGATGAGTCTTGTGTCTACAAGAAGGTTAGTGGGAGCTCTGTAGCTTTTCTGGTCTTGTATGTGGATGACATACTACTCATTGGAAACGACATTCCCATGCTGCAATCTGTGAAAGATTGGCTAGGAAAGTGTTTCTCAATGAAGGACTTAGGGGAAGCAGCCTATATACTCGGTATAAAGATCTATAGAGATAGATCTAAGAGGTTTCTAGGCCTAAGTCAAAGTACATATATTGACAAGGTGTTGAAACGGTTCAACATGCAAGATTCCAAGACGGGATTCTTGCCCATGTCACATGGAATCACTCTTTCGAAGAGTGGTTGTCCTTCCAATGAGATTGAGAAGGAACGCATGAGTAGGATTCCCTATGCCTCGGCCATAGGATCTATCATGTACGCCATGTTATGTACTAGACCAGATGTGTCATATGCCTTGAGTATGACAAGCAGATACCAATCCAATCCAGGTGAGAGTCACTGGATTGCTGTCAAGAACATCCTAAATTACTTGAGAAGAACTAAGGATGCTTTCTTGATGTTTGGCGGTGAGGAAGAGTTGCGTGTAAGGGGTTACACTGATGCAAGCTTCCAAACCGACAGAGATGACTTTAGATCACAATCGGGATATGTGTTTTGCCTGAATGGAGCAGCGGTGAGCTGGAAGAGTTCCAAGCAAGAGACGGTAGCTGATTCTACAACAGAGGCTGAGTACATTGCTGCAAATGGCGCAGCAAAGGAGGCTGTTTGGATCAGAAAGTTTGTTTCTGAACTTGTGTGGTCCCTAGCATTGCGGATCCAGTGGAGTTGTTCTGTGACAACACTGGGGCGATCGCGCAATCTAAGGAACCCAGATCGCACCAGAAGTCCAAGCACGTGCTCAGGAAGTTTCATCTGATTCGAGATATTATCGATAGAGGAGACGTTCGGATATGCAAGATTCCTACAGATGATAATCTGTCAGACCCGCTTACAAAGCCTCTCACGCAGTGGAAGCATGAAGGGCACACTAGGAGTATGGGCATACGAGATGCGCCAGATTGGCTCTAGTGCAAGTGAGAGACTGTTGGAATAGATGCCCTAGAGGCAATCTAGTTTAGTATCAATTTGTATATGGCTAGAAATTCATTTATTATTTATTGGATATTTAATTGTGTTGTTTATCTTAAATATCCCTAGTCAATTATAATGATTAAATGGGACAATCATTTATAGACTAGTATGGGGTTGGATTGATATGGAGATATCATGATCCAACACATAGGTGTGCATTACGGAATGTTGCACTGGATTGACCCATCACCGAGAAGGCTACATACATGTTATGTTGAAGTCACAAGTGCTTCTCGCGGTGCAATGGTATTGTCATCCTTAGACTTGAAGTCACTAGATATTCTAGTTGTGGATCATTGTGATCTTGGTAGCGTTAAACGCTACACCGTGACTGGGTAGTTATAAAGGCGTGTACTGGATACAATGAGAAGCAAGCTTAGAGATCGTAGTGGACGTAGAGAGGATTTGCCCCTCCCACATAACGGGAGTAGATATCCTAGGCCACTCGAGGGATAGTGCTTATAGAATGTCTGGCCAGACTCAAATAAATCAATATATGGGATATTGATGTTATTTGCACGAATAAGGCTATTCCATAGATCGAGAAACTATGGATTGGATATACGAGTGTGACTTGTATGTCTCGTGTCCAATCCGGATATAGAGGCAAAGGGATGAGACAATTACTTGTACAAGGTTGTCTAGATGACTATTCTATTAGTTGGCTAGACTGGATGTTTTGCTAGAAACCGCTCCATATTAGCAAATAGTTGCTACCAACTAGATAGAACCTATGGGGTCACACGCTATATAGAGTTGTACTAGATTTGGGAATTAATTAATTGGATTAATTAATTAGAAGGATCACTTTGCAAACCCTTGCAAACTTAGTAGGGACTAATTTGCAAGGAAGGGACTAAATTGAATTCTAGTTGGACTAGAATAAGTCCTTTAGGTAGTTAACAAGGAGTTGTTGGACTATATAAAGGACCCTCCTTCCTTCCTTCCTCATAACTTATGCTCATTAGTGAACATAACAAGAGTGGGAGAGAACAAAGGAGAGAGAGCAAGCAACAAGGAGGCCGAACCCGACCCCCTTGCCGCCGCCCTTACCCCGTCGGCCAAAAGAGGGCCGAAGCCCCTCTTTTGTCTCGTTTTGCGTGATTCCTTCACCCTCCTCTTATTCCGGGCTAGTACCAAGGAGTTTGGGAGATCTAGGATCAACTCTAGGCGTGGATCAACTATAGAGAACGTGAAACTATTCGCGTTTGAAGTCATCAAGGAGAACCCAAAGGTGTGTTTATGATTTCTTACCTTCACTATCGTTATGCATCTAGACTTGTGATCCTTGGAGGGTTTTGCATGGCTATTTGTTTGATTATGCTTCCGTTGCGCGATCCATGAATCAAAACCCTACAAAAATTATTACACAAAACATATCTAACATTATTAGACAAACTACTAATGACGTCCACACCTTAGATGAGTCTCGCGCCCCTTCTATTTCACAAACCAGCTCCTAGGCCTGCGGTGTGAAGAAAAACAAGAACCGCAGTTTCCAAAATCAGGAAGAAATGCTGAGTGAGATACACCTTAGCGTGTAAAACAAGGAAGATGATATAGTTGTTGATTCACGAGTTAAGTAAAACAGTAACAGAGTACGAGTAAAACAGTAACAGAGTTTGCAGCAAAAAATCATTTATGAATGCTTCAGAAACAAATCCATTTATCCAAACTCTGTTCCATTGCACATTTCCAAACACAGGAGCAAAGATGTTCAGTCATTATCTCTTTTCGTTGTACCAGGGTAGACCAATGACCACAGCAGACATATTAGACCTTAAGTGTTGCAACACCCTCCTAAGAGCGTCAATCTTAGGAGTATTATCTAGATGTCAGGGCACACGAAGCCCCTAAGCATATGACCTTAAAAGATCCAAGGCGAAGAAGCCAAGGGGAACTAGCTGGTATAGGTGTTCCCGGCCGGATCGAATCATAAGGTTAAGGCGTGAAAGCCAAGGGGAACTAGCTGGTATCGGTGTTCCCAACCGGAGCCAACTATAAGTCCAAGGCCTAAAAGCCAAGGGGAACTCGCTAGTGTCGGTGTTCCTGGCCGGAGCCAATGGTAATAATTCAAGATCCAAGCCTACAAAAGTAAGCAGGGGGAACTCGCTGGTGTCGGTGTTCCCGGCCGGAGCCGATCAAGAGAAATCTACTTGTTCTGGTACATGCAATTCTTTCCACTTTTCATAATGAGCGGATTAATATTGTGTGACAGTTTCAAAGAATCATTTCGAAAATGTAACCAACCTCAAATAAAGCATGTGAAGCACAAAACACATTTTGAGACAAGTATTAAAATCATATATTGACACGAAAGAAGCTAGGCTAGCTAGGCTAGGCATGCAACTCACAAATATATTTTGAGACAATATTAAAATCTTTTGTTGACACGAAATGAGCTAGGCGTGCTAGGCTAAGCATATAACTCACCTCGATTCCGTAGCGTCAGATCGTCTTAGTCGTAGTCGTTGCTTACGGGTTCGTCACCTACAAATCGAAGCTTCTAAATCGTCACAATTCTGTATATAGCTCTACGAGTCTTATTAGGAATCTTATTTAATAAATCTTAGCCTAGTCCGAACCCGCATATTAATTTCTTAACATTTATTTATTTAGTTATATTTTCTTATTAGCAAAGCAACGGGTGTATATTTGAAGAATTACAAAATTTTATGTCTCAAAAGTCCTATTTATTTATAGGAGTTATGCTTATAAAATACAAGTAAAAACTAATAGTAGTTTATATTTTTATGTAAAATAAATATTAAAATTAACGACTAAACGGTATCGAATCTTTGAGAAATCCCTTTTAGATAATTGACACGACGTAACGCCATTTATAAGCTAGTAAAAGTTATCTTTTACAAATATTTGCACAATCAAATTGAGAGTTAAGACGGTTAAACGCAAAGTTTATTTAGTTTTTAATAAAATATTGCCAGTTTAATTTTTAACGAACGGCTCGTATAGTATTTCAACGTCCGAATCACTTTTTCGTAACCGGGACGAAAGCTATTATTTTTAGAAAATATTTTTAATCCCAAAATAACATTTTTATTTTTGTGTATAATATAACGTTTAAGTAAACTACAAGCAAATCCCCCAAGTTTGTTTTAAAAGACAACAAGTATCCCACCTACTCACAAAGTAATTCTGAAAAGAGACACCAATTACCTTTCTAGTTCCAGAAAATACAACTAGCTCCCCCACCCATCTCAATATGAACTTTCTGAAATACACTTTCACCCCCTTTTCATGAACTTTAACTTTCATCAATCAAAGTATGGATTAAAGCATTCAATATTGGATTTATTCTATATAAAACAACTAATTAGAAGATTTAGAGCATACCTAGCCCAAGAAACGCGAGATACGGTCGAGAAACGGAACGGGTCGGCTCGCAGAAAACTTCGCCGGATGTGGAGCTCGACCGGAGCTTTTCCAGTGATCTCTCAGCTTGGCTGAACACCTACAGTGCTTAGTCGGACCTCTTAGAGGCCATAGAGATGGAGAGAGAGGGTTGGGTGGCTTTGTTTTGGGTCGGACAAGATTTGGCCGAAGCTCTCGCCGGATTCCATGGAGCTCCGGGGGCGGCTGTGGGGTCCTGTTACAGCAGCTCCAGGTGTTGTTTCCTCCTTCTTCTGGTCTTGAAATAGAGGGGAAGATGGAGAGAGAAAGAGGCGGAGAAGTGAAGAGCTAAAGGGGTGGTGGGCTTGGTGTTTCCCGACGGTGGCGGCTCAGTGGTGGCCGTCGACCACTGCAACTTCAGCTGCAGCTGCTGCTGGTGTTTCTGTGTGTTTCTGCGAGACCGAAAGAGAGAGAGACAGAGAGAGAAGGAGTCCACGGTAGTGGTGGTGGTTTAAGGTTGAAGGTGGTGGTGTTGTTGTTGTTGGTCGGAGAAGAAGAAGATGAAGTTGATGATGATGATGATGATGATGATGGTGGTGGTGGTTGTGTTAATTCAGAGATGATGATGATGTTGAGAGGGATGAGTTGGTTTTATACGTGAGAAAAGGTGGCGGTGAAATGATGGGAGCGGTGGCGGTGGTGAAAAATATCTCCCGAAGGAGAATTTGAAATGGAGATGATGAAGTGAATAGTTTTATGGTGTGATTGGCACACCTAACAAGTTGGGTGATTGGGTGTGACACAACTACGATGTCTCGCGGTGGTCGCGCGATCACGACTATATAGAGAAAACACTCTAAAATTAAGTTACGTAGATTAATCTAATATTTTCCAAAATCTCGCCCGGATTTATTATTTATAAAAACACGAATGTTTACCTGATCTTATTCTAAACACAACTCAATTATAGTTTTGCTCCCAAAATTCTCATGCGATTTCTTAACGAATGAAATTTCAAATTCCAAAAAAAATATCAAATCACTTCTCGAAATTTTACACTGAACTTTGCGTCTTAAATTACGGAACTACCCTTACAGAAATACGGAGTATTACATAGTTTGCTGTATTCACAGCTTCTGCCCAATAATGTTTTGGCAGCTTGTTCTCAAGAAGCATTGTTCTTAACATATCTTCAAGAGTCCTTTTCTTTCTTTCAACAACACTATTCTGTTGAGGATTTCTTGGAGCAGAAAATTTGTGAGAAATACCATGCTTATCATAAAATAAATCAAATTCTAACTGATCAAATTCTCTACCATGATCACTTCTGATTGAAGTTACAGGTAGGTTTTTCAAGTTTTCAAATTCTCTGCAAAGCTTTGAAAATTCAGAGAGTGCTTCAAATTTTTCTTTGAGAAAATCATCTACAACAACTAGCATATATCTTTTACCTTTTGGAGTGGGAGTCCTCATAAGACGAAAGAGATCCATATGAAGTAATTCAATAGGTCTAGTTGTACTCACAAACCACTTTGGATTGAAGGAGCTTCTGGTCTGTTTGCCTTGTGCACAGGCTTTGCACATTTCATATTCGTTGAGCTTGAAGGATGGAAATCCTCTTACCAAGTCTTTGGAAATCAACTTGTTCAAAGTATGCAAACTGATATGACCAAGTTTCCCGTGCCAAAGCTTTGAATCCTCTTTCAAGGCCTTGAGACACTTCAAACTTTCACCTGCAACTTTGTTAGTCTGAAAAGTATAAACATTGTTTGATCTAGAGGCTGTGAGAATGCAATCTCCTGATTTCTCATTTTGCACCACACACTTCTCTTTATCAAAGATAACTTTGTTTCCATTATCACAAAGCTGAGATACACTAAGCAAATTAAATTTCAAACCTTCAACCAGATACACATCAGAAATAGAGTTTTTGGAATTTGTACCAACTTTTCCAATACCAAGAATGTTGCATTTTCCTTTGTCACCAAGTGTTATTGAACCTTCTGATTGCTCCTTTAATTTTAAGAATGGAGATCTCTTTCCACTCATATGTCTTGAGTAACCACTGTCCATGAACCACTTTTGTTCTTTGACATTGGTGACAACCTGCAAACACCAATCACTTCCTTACCCAGCTGTTAGACCAAGTGTGGAATTTGGATTCATATTCAGGATCAACCATGTTAGGTGGTCTAACCCGTTCAGGAACCCAAATATGCTTAACTTGTCCTTTGAGTTGAAAAGGAAAAGTGTTCCTCATTATGTGAGGGTCTCTTCTTCTAAAAGGACAAATCATCTTAACATGACCAGTTTTGTAGCAGTAATGACATGTAGGAGAAGTTTTGTTTCTAGATTTCACAAATATGGTATTGTTTCTTCTTGGAAAGTTTGGATTGAATCCAATACCAGCTTTGTGAACAGACTGTGAACTTCCTCCAAGAATCAAGTTCAACTTGTGTTCTGATCCAGCAAGCTTGACTATGACCAATTCAGATTCATGAAGTTTCTCAGTAAGAGTAATCTTTTGTTTCTCTAAATCATCAACCTGATGTCTTAGATTAACAAGGTTGTCACTCACTGAGGAGTTTTCAGTGACTACTTCCTTGACTTGTTTTTTCAAGGCTTTGAAACTGGTTTTCAAGGCCTTGAAATCACTGTCAGTTTTCTTCTGAGAGATTTCAAGATTCTGATTTAGGCAAACAAGTTGTAAGTTTTCTTTTCCTTGCTCATGAACTTTTTCTTTCAAAAGTCTGATCTCTTTCAGATAATCTTCCTCATTTAAAAGCATTGTTATGAGATATTCTGAAAGAGCTTCTTTTGGTTTTGAAATTAGACAATTCACCATTACCTCAATGTTCTTTTCAGAACTTTCATCATGCTTGGCCATAAAGTATAGATTGGCATGTTCTTCCTCAGATTCAGATTCACTAGAGCTATCTGAATCACTCCATGAAGCTATCATGGCTTTCTTTCTTCTGTCATGATCTTTATTTTGAAAGTTCTTGCTCTTTTTGTGTTGACAACCTCTTATCAAGTGTCTTGCATCACCACACTCAAAGCAGTTCATAACTTTTGACTTGTTCTGTGAAGAGGGCTTACCTTTTTAGTCCTTGCTGCTGGATGATCTATGCCTTTCTCTGTTGAAATCTTTGTTTCCAAAGTTTTTCTTCATTTTGAGAATTCGTTTCAAGGTTTTGGAAATTAAGGAAATTGGATCTTCATCATCACCATCCTCAGTTTCAAGGGTTTGTGTTCTCTCATTCTCTTTGGCTTTGAGAGCTAGATTCTTGACACAATCTGGAAGTTCTCCATCAACTTCATTCACAGATATCTCATGTGTCAGTAGCTTCTATTGTAGGTCATGAAGTTGTAGAGTTGAGAGATTCTGAGCTTCTTCAATGGCTGTGGTTTTTGGTTCCCATTTTTCCTTTGGAAGACTTCTGAGAATCTTCCTCACCTTTTCTTCATTGGAAAAATGTTTTCCCTGTGAGTCAAGGTTGTTAACAATATCAGTGAATCTCTTGAACATGTCTCTGATGGACTCATCTGCATTCATCTTGAACAACTCATATTTTCTGAGATAGATGTTGATCTTGGTTTGCTTGACTTGACTGGTTCCTTCAAAGGTAACCACAAGTTTTTCCCAGATTTCTTTAGCAGTTGTGCATCCAGAGATCCTCTTGAATTCATCTGTACTCAAAGCACAATACAAAATGTTAATAGCCTTGTAGTTTTTAGAAAATTTCTCTAATTCAGAAGAAGAGAGTGAGTCTTCTGTTTTGGGAGTTCTAGTCCCATCTTTCTATGTGTAGAAAGTATGAGGTCCATTTTGGATAATGGTCCAAAGCTCTAGATCTTGATCAATGATGAAAATTTTCATGAGAGCTTTCCAGTGAGCAAAATTTTCTCCACAGAATAGAGGAGGTCTGTTCGCAGCTCTTCCCTGTGAGAAACCACCATCACCTGCAGTACTCATGATCACTAGATGGTTAAATCTTATACAGTGATACAAGCTTTGATACCAATTGAAAGTGTGAATATGCAGATGTATAAGCAGCTAAGATAATCTAGAAAGGGGGTTGAATAGAGTATGCTAACTTTTTGCAAAACTTGCTAGGAAGATGAAAAATTGTGCAAACAATGAAGTTCAAGGCCTTGAAAACAAGTTCAAGCCTTTGAAGTAGATGCATAAGGTATAGAGCAAGTATGCCTTTTTCAAGGCCTTGGAAACAAGTTCAAACCCTTTACAAAATAAACAGTTTTTGTGTGCTGCAAAAGCTATGTAAGTAAATGAATTGGAAATGCAGAAGCCAAGTGATTTATAGAGTTCAGTCCACTTGGTCCTACGTCTCTACCTCAGGGATTAGATCCCTGCAGTATTTTCAACTCAATTCTCATTAATCAAAAGCTAAGCCCTAGAACTCAAGCACAGAGAGTTCCCTTACTCTGTTACAGCTTGTGGTTTTCCCTAACCTGACTAGTACCTGCTCTAGCTAACTGAATAACTAAGAATTCTCTATTGTTCACTTTGAAAAATCCTTGAAAATAGATGTAAAAATAATATAGAAATGATCTACCAATATAGCTCTATACAGAAGAACACTTAAGAGTAGAAAACTGCAGTGAAATGCAGTGAACTTCTGTGAATGGATTGGAAGAATAAAGAGCTTCTTTGATGCTTGTCAATCCATAATTCTTTGTATGTGTTTTCCCGTTGAGTATTGTCTCCTGTTTCTTCGAATTTGAGCTCTATTTATACTTCACAGAGCTCTGCAAAATTCTCCAGATTTTCAGCAACAACCTTCCTATTTTGTAGGCAACAGAGTTTGACTATTTTCAAATTCGCTTTATCGCATCATGAACTTGTCTTGCGCGCATTATACCACAGGGTTTCTAGGAATGATATTCGCAAATGGTTAAGGGATCAATGTGGAGAATCCTCAGGTATATCTATCTCCTTAGTGCCATCGTGCTTTATTTTACCCTCGTCAAGAGACGATGATAGTGTTCCCCATATAATAACAATATTCCACACCCAACCAATTTATGAAAAAATTAAAGGAATTGATGATAACCTTTGCACAGATGTCCCATATGAAAGTGGAAAGAGTGGTATCGCATCTCGTTATATTTTGGTAGCATGCTTTGTGCTTCTTTCACTCTGAATTAATTGCAAATTTTCACTTTGTAGCAGACGCAGAGCCATTGATACAGAGATCTCGCCGGATTTGCAACTCTGTTGTTCGCGTGCCTCCATCCGTCATTGAGGCCAACCAAGAAGGCCAAGGGGACATGACTTTGGGAGGGGTTGGTATCGCGCCCCAGAGGCCTATTGATGTTGAGGTAGCTGATCATGAAAGACAGTGCCTCGAACTCATCATTGAGGAAGAGCAAGAGAAAGAGGAGCTTCAACAAGAGCAAGAACGAAGTGCTGAGCATGCCAATCAAAGTCCAGTTCACCAGGTGGGAGCCATTTCCCTTCCAGAGACTAATTCGCGCGTTGTAAGTGAAGCTTCTCAGAGAGTTACCGTCCCTGAGAGAAGTACATCGCCAAATGCGATCCAAAAGCAATTGACCCCCACTGAAGTTCAATTGAGTGTCACTCATGCGGCTGCGTTGCCAACTTAAGCCCCTCTTGGAGAACTCGAGCGTGCTGAAATTGATCAAGGAGTTGTGACTTCGAATCCCTCGTCCCAAAATATGCCAAAAACTCCGGAGGGTACAATGCCATCCAATGAAGGAAGAGTTGAACATGAGTCAAACGCGAGCGGTGGTGCGCGAGATAAAGACATGGCAGATGCTCAACTACCAACCCCTGAGACTGATATTCCTGCAGCCCCTGGAACACAACTTAACGTCGCACATGAAAGCGTGCCAGAAGTTCCAGAGTCTGCACCAAGTTTTGCTGAAGCAAGAGGGGGAAGGGTGAGGATGCATTCATGTCTGAGCCTCAACAAGATGCGACTTAGAAGACAAGCACCCCAGTGGCTATGACTGAGACGTCAGCAAGAGTTCCTTTACTTGTGACAAATCCAAATGCCTCAAGAAGTGTTGAGTCCTCAGAGGGCCTTACTGAAAACTTGTCACTTCCGGGCATGGTTGCTGGGGAACCTCATTTTGGGAGCGGTTCATCTTGATTTGATCTAGACACGCTCTTTGCTCAAAATCCTTGGGCGGTGTAGAGTTTGCAAGTTGCCGAACCAGTTGTTGTCGAAAGGAACTATGCAATTTCCGGAGAAATACTTCGCGCGTGAAGCTCTTGCAGACCAGAGGTTAGCTGAGGCAGCCTCTTCTATTGGCCAAAAAAAGACTCCAATTGCCTCACTTCAGCAAATTGTTTAGGGAACTAGTAAGACGGTTTCCATACAAGCGTTTTGCACAACATATGATCTCATGTCGCCACTAATTACTTTTCTTTCATATTTGTATCTATATGTGAAAGTGCGAGTATGCAGATGTATAAGCAGCTAAGATACTCTAGAAGGGGGGGGGGGTTGAATAGAGTATGCCAACTTTTTGCAAAACTTGCTAGGAAGATGAAAACTTGTGCAAACAATGAAGTTCAAGGCCTTGAAAACAAGTTCAAGCCTTTGAAGTAGATGCAGAAGTTATAGAGCAAGTATGCCTTTTTCAAGGCCTTGAAAACAAGTTCAACCCCTTGAGAAAATAAACAGTTTTTGTGTGCTGCAAAAGCTATGTAAGTAAATGAACTGGAAATGCAGAAGCCAAGTGATTTATAGAGTTCAGTCCACTTGGACCTACGTCTCTACCTCAGGGATTAGATCCCTGCAGGATTTTCAACTCAATTCTTATTAATCAAAACCTAAGCCCTAGAACTCAAGCACATAGAGTTTGCTTACTCTGTTACAGCTTGTGGTTTTCCACAACCTGTCTAGTACTTGCTCTAGCTAACTGATTAACTAAGAATTCTCTATTTTTCACTTTGAACAATCCTTGATAATAGATGTAGAAATAATACAGAAATGATCTACCAATATAGCTCTATACAGAAGAACACTTAAGAGTAGAAAACTGCAGTGAAATACAGTGAACTTCTGTGAATGGATTGGAAGAATAAAGAGCTTCTTTGATGCTTGTCAATCCATAATTCTTTGTATGTTTTTTCCCGTTGAGTATTGTCTCCTGTTTCTTCGAATTTGAGCTCTATTTATACTTCACAGAGCTCTGCAAATTTCTCCAGATTTTCAGCAACAACCTTCCTATTTTGTAGGCAACCGAGTTTGACTACTTTGAAATCTTCTCCAACGGTTGAATGATCACAATCTTCAGAGATCTTGTAATCTTTCACTTACACACCATGAAAAGCTGTCATACACGTCCGATTGATCACAGGATCAAAGTGTCCAAGTATTTTCAAATCTGCAGCAATTCAGTTTAGGAAATAATCCTGCAAAACTTAGAAACAAAATGGCATGCATTATCATGGTCAAACAGATGATATATTAAGATTAAAAACATGTTATAACAATTTGTCTTTCATCATCAAATAACAGAGAGTCAAACATATGAAAGAGAGAGAGAGAGAGTAAATCAATCCAGAGAGTTTGCAGAAAACACCCCCTGAGAATGTGCATACAGGTTCAAGCAGTTTCAAAGGCTTGAATCCAGTTTCAAAGTCTCTGAGACTGATTCAAGACTTTGAAAGCTTGTTCAAGGCCTTGAAATAGCCAAGCTATTTCAAGTCTTGCACAACCTGATCTTTCAATCTCCCCCTTGATGAAAGACAAAACCAAATTCTGTTTGATCCTTAGTCTCTGCAAAATAAACTGATTAGTCCACAATTTAAAAACACAGTATTTCCAAAAAGATCCAACTTATTCATAATCCCAACTGAAACTTAAACAGTTCAGCAAATAAAACCAAATAGAACTAAGAGCTAAAAACTAAAAATTAAATAACCTATAAAAACTAAATAACCTAGAATGTTCTCCCCCTTTTTGACTTTCATCAAAAAGATAGCAGATGTTGGATCAAGTGTCTGGAAAATTTTTGAAAACTTAGAAAAACTTTAAAGAAGAGAGAATGGGGAAGAAAAAATAGGCAAGATTAAGGTTCTTTCTCATTCTCTTGATCTCCTGATTCTTCCTCACTTTCTTCACTTTTGGCTTGAACTTCTAGAGAGATTACATCTATTTACTCAATGAAGGAGCTGATCTTTTCAATAACACTGTTGAATAGGAAGGTGAGTCCTTCTTAGGCTGTCTTCCCATGCTTAAGCTTCTTCTTTACAGCTAACCTTTTCTATTGAGGAGAGACAGTCTTGATATTCTTCTTTCCTACTTTTGAGGCTTCTTGGGACGGATCTTTGTCAGGTTTACCTTTGTTGGGTATGGAATACACACCATAGGAACCTGAAGTGGTGTCTGAGTCTGAATCTTGAAAAGGATTTCCTTTCCCTTTCCTTTAACATCAGAGACTGTCTTCTTCTTGTCTCTCTTAGGGCTTCCAATATGAATACCCTTCTGCTTCTCTTGTGTAGATGTCGTAGATTGTTTCTTCTTTGCTGGAGCTTGATATTTTCTCACCATCTTCTTGGGTGGTGAGGATTCTTCTTCTTCCTCAGTGAAGCTTTTTGACACAGAGTCCTCACTGATCTCTTGAACCTCTTCCACTGCTGCTTTTCTTTTCTTCTCTGAGAAAGGTTTCACACATCCAGCCATCTTGATTCTTTCGAAGGCTCTCCTTGTGCTCATTAGGGTTTGGGAGAAGAATAGAGAGAGATGAAATGATACAGAATGAAGGAGAAGAGACGAAGATAAATATTGAAATAGTTTGAGTTTCAAAAGGAAACTAGTATCTCTCTGATTCTCAAAATATTTGCAATGATCAGAGAGATTTCAAAACTTTTATGTCGTTGGAAAATAGAATATACTAATACTATTTTTGGCTAAATCAAATTTTTGAAAAGGATAGGGGCTATATTAGGAAAATATCTACAGAGATATCACCCAACACAGAATGATCCAGGATTATTGACTATCAGTGTAGCAGACTCATTCTCAAGGCTTTGAAAAGGCTTTCAAGGTCTTGAAATACTGTAACACTGCAACAAGTAGAAGATCAAGGCTTCGAACTGATTTTCAAGGCTTTAAAACTCAGTTCAAACCTTTTGAAACACATAAAGCTTACCTGTCTTACCTGATGCTCCCCCTAAACCATTGCATTCTTATTTAGTATCCCCAATTCCAGTCTTAGAACTAAGAACCTTTCATCTGCTAATGGTTTGGTGAAGATATCTACAATTTGCATGTTAGTATCAAAAAATTCAAGAACAATATCACCTTTCTCAGCATGATCTCTAATGAAGTGGTGTCTGACATCAATGTGCTTGGTTCTTGAGTGTTGCACTGGATTCTTTGTAATTGAAATTGCACTAGTGTTGTCACACTTAATAGGTATGCCCCTGAAGTCAAATCCAAGGTCTATTAGATATTGATAAATCCATAGCACTTGTGAGCAACATGTTCCTGCAACTATATATTCAGCTTCAACTGTTGATAGAGCAATTAAATTATGTTTCTTGGAATGCCAACTAATCAAGGATGATCCAACGAATTGGCAATTTCCTGAAGTAATTTTCCTATCAACCTTGCAACCTGCAAAGTCAGCATCTGAAAATCCATGTAAAGAGAAGTTAGAATGTCTTGGATACCAAAGCCCTAAGTCTTTGGTACCATTGAGATATCTGAATATTCTCTTCACATCAGTCAATTGTGATTCTTTTGGATCAACATGAAATCTAGCACACATACACACACTAAACATAATATCTGGTCTGCTTGCTGTTAGATAGAGTAATGATCCAATCATACCTCTATACTCTTTTACATTGACACTCTTACCAGATTCATCCTTGTCTAAGGATAGTGTAGAACTCATAGGTGTCTTGTCTTCCTTACATTGGGCCATGCTATATTTGTTTAGTAAGTCTCTTGTGTACTTGCTTTGATGCAGAAAGATGCCCTCCTTCAATTGATGTATTTGAAGTCCTAGGAAGAAGTTCAACTCTCCCATCATGCTCATCTCAAATTCCCTGCTCATAAGACTTGAGAATTGTCTGCATAATTAATCATTAGTAGCTCCAAACAGTATATCATCAACATATATCTGAACTACAAGTAAATCTTTCTCATGAGTCTTAATGAAAAGAGTCTTGTCTACTAAACCTCTTTTGAAATCATTTTCAAGTAAGAATTTTGACAATACCAAGCCCTTGGAGCTTGTTTCAAACCATAAAGAGCTTTGTCAAGTTTGTAGACATGATCTGGAAACTTGTCATTTTCGAAACCAGGTGGTTGTGCAACATAAACTTCTTCTTGCAAATAGCCATTCAAGAAAGCACACTTCCCATCCATTTGAAACAGTTTCATGTTCTTGTAAGATGCAAATGCAAGAAAAATTCTAATTGCTTCTAACCTGGAAACTGGAGGAAAATTTTCCTCATAATCAATACCTTCTTCTTGATTGTAACCTTGATCAACTAACCTTGCTTTGTTTCTGATCACATTGTCACTTTCATCCAACTTGTTTCTGAATACCCGTCTGGTACCAATGACAGACTGGTTTGAAGGTGCAGCAACCAGGTTCCAAACATTATTCCTTTCAAACTCACTAAGTTCACTTTGCATAGCAATGATTCAGTCTGCTTCTTGCAAAACTTCCTTCACAGTTTTTGGGTTTACAGAGAAATAAAGCAATAAAATCACATAAGTTCTTCAACTGTAATCTAGTATGTGTACCAGTGGTTGGATCTGATATGATATTGTCAGCTGGATGGAAAGAGAGATATTTGAATCTCTTTCTTGGAGACCATGGTTCAGGTTCTCCATAGATCTTTTCTGGTCTTGAAGTAGTTGCTTTGTCACTTGAATCCTTCTGATCATCTTTTTCAAGTCTTTGAGTTGTATTTTCAAGGCCTTGAGCACCATTTTCAAGGTCTTGAAAATGTCTTCTATTCTCTTCTGGGGCTTTCTTGAATCCTATTGGATTCCCAGTCTCTTCCTCTGATTCATGCTTGTTCAAATTCAAGTCTTCAAAACTTTCACTCAAAGAACCATCATAGCTTTCATAAAAAATAACATGAATGCTCTCTTCAACCAGTTTGGTTCTTTTATTTTAAACTCTATAAGCTTTGCTATTCAAAGAGTAATCAAGAAATATACCTTCATCACTTCTTGCATCAAACTTACCAAGATTGTCTTTTCCGTTTTATGGATAAAACAAGTACATCCAAAGGGTCTGAAGTAAGAAATGTTTGGCTTCCTGCCTTTGAATAGTTCATAGGGTGTCTTCTTCAGAATGGGTCTGATCAAGCACCTGTTCAAAATATAGTTTGCAACAACCCCCTTATCCGGCTTGGGACAAGACCGGGAGGGCGATGCTTAATAGAAGCGGCGGAGATCAAAAGCAATACATTTCACAACACTTATTCATATTATTAAACACTAACCTTAGAGTATTACAATGGAGGTGCTACTATTACACAAAATTGTTGGAATAGATGCCCTAGAGGCAATCTAGTTTAGTATGAATTTGTATATGGCTAGAAATTCATTTATTATTTATTGGATATTTAATATAATGAAGTCCTTAGATTTACAATTGTGTTGTTTATCTTAAATATCCCTAGTCAATTATAATGATTAAATGGGACAATCATTTATAGACTAGTATGGGGTTGGATTGATATAGAGATATCATGATCCAACACATAGGTGTGCATTATGGAATGTTGCACTGGATTGACCCATCACCGAGAAGGCTACATACATGTTATGTTGAAGTCACAAGTGCTTCTCGCGGTGCAATGGTATTGTCATCCTTAGACTTGAAGTCACTAGATATTCTAGTTGTGGATCATTGTGATCTTGGTAGCGTTAAACGCTACACCGTGACTGGGTAGTTATAAAGGCGTGTACTGGATACAATGAGAAGCAAGCTTAGAGATCGTAGTGGACGTAGAGAGGATTTTCCCCTCCCACATAACGGGAGTAGATATCCTAGGCCACTCGAGGGATAGTGCTTATAGAATGTCTGGCAAGACTCAAATAAATCAATATATGGGATATTGATGTTATTTGCACGAATAAGGCTATTCCATAGATCGAGAAACTATGGATTGGATATACGAGTGTGACTTGTATGTCTCGTGTCCAATCCGGATATGGAGGCAAAGGGATGAGACAATTACTTGTACAAGGTTGTCTAGATGACTATTCTATTAGTTGGCTAGAATGGATGTTTTGCTAGAAACCGCTCCATATTAGCAAATAGTTGCTACCAACTAGATAGAACCTATGGGGTCACACGCTATATAGAGTTGTACTAGATTTGGGAATTAATTAATTGGATTAATTAATTAGAAGGATCACTTTGCAAACCCTTGCAAACTTAGTAGGGACTAATTTGCAAGGAAGTGACTAAATTGAATTCTAGTTGGACTAGAATAAGTCCTTTAGGTAGTTAACAAGGAGTTGTTGGACTATATAAAGGACCCTCCTTCCTTCCTTCCTCATAACTTATGCTCATTAGTGAACATAACAAGAGTGGGAGAGAACAAAGGAGAGAGAGCAAGCAACAAGGAGGCCGAACCCGACCCCCTTGCCGCCGCCCTCACCCCGTCGGCCAAAAGAGGGCCGAAGCCCCTCTTTTGTCTCGTTTTGCGTGATTCCTTCACCCTCCTCTTATTCCGGGCTAGCACCAAGGAGTTTGGGAGATCTTGGATCAACTCTAGGCGTGGATCAACTATAGAGAACGTGACACTATTCGCGTTTGAAGTCATCAAGGAGAACCCAAAGGTGTGTTTATGATTTCTTACCTTCACTATCGTTATGCATCTAGACTTGTGATCCTTGGAGGGTTTTGCATGGCTATTTGTTTTATTATGCTTCCGTTGCGCGATCCATGAATCCAAACCCTACAGTGGTATCAGAGCCACAGGTCATAGAGCATAAACGTAGTTTATGTGTTACATTCTTGTTGCTTTACACCTTAATTTGATAGTTTATCGCGTAAAACAAGACAAATCAAGCATGGGATGCAATTTGTCAATAATTAATCATAACAAGACCCAATTTTTGCATTGGATGCATGAATTGGTGAGTTTGAGAAATTTTAGGATCTTAGATCTAGAGTTTGGGCATCCTTGGGGAAGAAGGAGTTCTCCCAAAACAAGGAAACAACCAAACTTGGGCTCCAAGCAAGGGAGTTGTTTTGGAAACAACCCCCAAGAGGAGGTTCGGCCCCCTAGGGGACCGCCCCCTTGCTTGCCGCCCAAGCTTGGCCGCCCTAAGGGAACGGGCGGCCCTAACCCGCGGGCCTACCTTGCGGGTTTTGGGCCGGGCCGGCCCTAGGGCCTTGTGGTTCACTTTGATGGGCCCGGGCAATTGGATTGTTGGGCCCATGGACCGTTTTAACCCTAGAAATCCTAAAATCAATTAAAATTGACCAAGCGCGTTAAAATTGGATTTTAACTGTTTATGTGCAATTCGCATGGTGATTGGATATGGCCTTAGGATGTGGTTTGATGTGGATGTTTAATTTTGTGTTTTGGTTTTACGGCCTGCGAGCTGATCAATTAATTGTAATAATTAATTAGGGTTTTATGGCCCGCGTGCCATTTTTTTTCTCAACTTGTGAGATTTATTTTATTTAGTATAGATGTTAGCTAGTACTAGATAAAGTAGATTGTTAGCCAAGATTGGAGAAAAGAAGCCCAAAGCCAAAAGCCACAAAAGATGGAGCATGGAGCATGGAGCATTCCACATGACTATGAAGGATGGACCAAAGGATCAAGACGCATGGAGATGTGTTTGCTTAGGGTTCATAGATAATTCCATTGGCTTGGAATTATCTTAGTCTAGAAAAGGCCATATCCACATCACGTTTAATTTCTGTTTTGTGGTTGTTTATTTATTGTCTTATTATTTGTGTGGTTGGTGTATGGATGATGCATGCAATTAGGATAATAAGATAATTAGACAACCCGGATCTATTATTTGGAGTTGTGCCCAAACTCAAATAGATAGATTAGTTGATATTGATCAACAAAATAATTAAAAATTGAATTTAAAATCCCTCAAATTTTAAATATTGTGTTCTTTCCTTCTCGTTATTTAAACACTCATTATCATCATTATTTATCACGTTCGTGCGTGCCAAAGCATGGCGACTTGGTTCATAATGATGGAATGCGATGGCACGTAACAATGTGCAATTGTTTAGATAAGAGGTTGAACACAACTAGGCTATTAATTTGATTAAGAAACCTAGAGGCAATCAATTGGGATTATCCATATGGATGGATAAATAAGGAGTTATTTGCCCGATTGAACCAAGAGTTGCATATGGGATGCAATTGGAATTGTTCCTACCTAAACGTAGTCGAATTATGGGTGACTTGCCAAAGCAAGCTCATAAGGAGATGAAAAGATGGATCTTGGCCCACTAGAAAATATAAGGATATTTTCCGCATTAATATCTTGAGGGTTATTAATCCGTAGAAAAATAGTGGGAGCTATATTTAATAAACTAGCCATTATTAAATATAGTCAAAAATTCACAAATACTAAAACCTGCTTATTTTCCTTTTTGTAGAATACCAAATGGCAAACAACTCATCGAGTTCACAACATTCCCTACGATCTGTCCTTGAGAAGGACAAGCTCTCTGGAACCAACTTTCTTGATTGGTACAGAAACTTGAGAATTGTTCTCAAGCAAGAGAAGAAACTGTACGCAATAGAGGAGCATGTTCCAGAAGGTCCAGAGAACCAGACACCTGCTGCCTTAAAGGCGTATCAAAAGCGTGTTGATGACGCTAATGATGCGGCCTGCCTAATGCTTTGCACCATGACCTCTGAGCTTCAGAAGCAACACGAGAACATGAATGCTGTCGATATGATCGAACATCTAAAGCAGCTCTTCCAAGAGCAGACGAGGGTAGAGAGGTATGAGGTCTCAAAGGCACTGTTCAAATTTCATCTGGCAGAAGGGAACCCGGTGGGACCCCATGTACTCCGAATGATCGGGTACTTGGAGAATCTCGCCCGGCTTGGGTTCCCGGTCGGCCAAGAGTTGGCAACCGATCTCGTGTTGCAATCGTTGCCCGAGAGTTATGGACAGTTCATTATGAACTATAACATGAACGAGATCGTTAAACCACTGCCAGATTTGCTCAACATGTTGAGGACGGCTGAACAGAGCATCAACAAGGGTAAGGGCAAGGCCATTATGATGGTGCATAAAGGAAATGGCAAAAAGTTTGCCTCTTCCTCCAAGGGTAAAGGCAAGTCAGTTGCCAAATCCAAGGAACAAGCCCTTAAGCCTGTTGGTGGCATTGCCAAGGTCGTGACTAAGGGTGAGTGTCACTACTGCAGTCAGCCTGGACACTGGAGGAGGAACTGCCCAAAATATCTGGAGGACAAGAGGCTTGGAATAGTGATTCCACCACCACCAGGTATTTTTGTTGTAGATGTCAATTTAACTGTCTCTACATCATGGGTATTAGATACTGTATGTGGATCTCATATTTGTCGAAATATGCAGGATCTAAAGAGAAGTAAAAGATTGGCTAAAGGGGAGGTAGATCTGCGCGTTGGGAATGGAGCAAAGGTTGCTGCGTTGGCCATAGGCGTGTGCGAGCTATCTCTGCCTTCAGAAATTAGTTTTAGAATTAAATAATTGCTATTTTGTGCCTGCTATGAGCAGAAACATTATTTCTATTTCTTGTTTGGACAAGGAAGGTTTTATTATTTCAATAAAGAACAATTGTTGTTCCTTTTATTTGAATAATATTCACTATTTTAGTGCGCAATTATTTAATGGACTTTATGTCCTTGATCTAAGCAATCCTGTCTACAACATTAATACCAAGCGGATTAAAATAAATGATTTAAATCCTGCTTATTTATGGCATTGTCGTTTAGGCCATATAAATGAGAAACGTGTATCTAGACTCCATAAGGATGGATTACTAGACTCATTTGATTTTGAATCATATGAGACATGTGAGGCTTGTTTATTGGGAAAAATGACAAAGTCCCCTTTCAATAAGAAAGGTGAGAGGACTAGTGAGCAATTGGCGCTCATACATACCGATGTGTGTGGGCCATTTGCCACGCCAGCCAGGGGTGGTTATGTCTACTTCATTACATTTACTGATGATTACAGTAGATATGGATTTGTGTACCTCATGAGGGCAAAATCCGAATCCTTTGAAATGTTCAAAGAATTCAAGAATGAAGTAGAGAAGCAACTTGGCAAAAGTATCAAGGCTCTACGATCGGATCGTGGAGGAGAATACTTGAGCCAAGAGTTTGACGACTATCTTAGAGAGTGTGGGATCGTATCCCAACTCACTCCACCCGGAACACCACAATGGAATGGCGTGTCCGAGAGGAGGAATCGAACCCTATTGGATATGGTTCGGTCTACGATGTGTCAAACCGATCTTCCATTATCATTTTGGGGCTACGCTCTATTAAGTGCAGCTTTCACCATTAACCGTGTTCCATCTAAATCAGTCATGAAAACACCATATGAGATGTGGAGTGGGAGGCGTCCCACACTGTCGTTCATGAGGATTTGGGGCTGCGATGTCTATGTAAAACGTTTACAGTCAGACAAGCTAGGGCCTAAATCGGATAAGTGTAAATTTGTGGGGTACCCTAAGAAAACTAAGGGATACTACTTCTACAATCCAACCGAGAACAAAGTGTTTGTTGCTCGGACCGGCGTGTTTCTAGAAAGAGAGTTTGTCTCTAAATAAGCAAGTGGGAGGAATGTAGAACTTGAAGAGGTTCAAGAACCACAAATCACTGAACCGATTATGGAACATGAACAGGAATCACAAGCAGTTGTGGAGCCACCTGTTCAGGTAACACAAGAGCTTCGTAGATCTAGTAGAGTGCGCCAGGAACCCGAGAGGTATGGACTTCTCGTAACTGATTCCGGTGACACGATGCTCATAGATGATGAGCCTACTACCTATGAGGAGGCCATGAATGGCCCAGACTCACAGAAGTGGCTTGAGGCCATGAGATCCGAGATGGAATCCATGTATACCAACAAAGTATGGACTTTGGTGGAACCACCTGACGGGGCGCGACCCATAGGGTGCAAGTGGGTCTTCAAGAAGAAGATCGACATGGATGGTAATGTGATTACCTATAAGGGCCGATTGGTGGGTAAAGGATTCAGACAGATTCATGGTATTGACTAGAGCTGGCAAATTCGACCCGGACCCGCCAACCCACCCATATCCGTGCAATTTAAACGGGTCCGGGTCTTGGTTATTTTCTAAACGGGTTGAAGTGGGTGAACAAAATATAACCCGTCGATTTACATGGGTTAAGCGGGTTGAAAAATTAAACCGCCTCAACCCGTCCTTTTCTTTCACAATTCTGGAAAAGTCAACATCGACAAACTCATTGCCTCTATCTCTGATCTTGTTCTCGAATGAAATTCATAACCTCGCTTGTTCGATTCATCAACATCGATGATGCGGGCCAGAGGTAGAAGGGAACGACGGTGATGTGAGCTCGTCGATAGCATGGGACGGCAGTGATGCAAGCCTGTGGGTAGAAGGGGACGACGCGTGTAACCTGTAGCCGAAGCATCGCCGCGAGCGATTGACGGCGAAACTAGAGACGGCGGAGTTGGGGTCGGAGAAAAAGCAGAGAGCTTTTGGAGTGGGAGAAAGCTCAGAAAAGCGCTGGTCTAGGGGCAATGTTCGACGACGATTTTGAAGGGTTCGATTGTTGAGGACGCTTAGTCCGGCGATTGGTCGGCAGTGGAGTGGTCTGGTGGGTTTGTAGGCGACACCAAATTGATGATGGGAAGGAGATTCCTACGAGTACAGAGAGACGAGATGAGGTTTACTGCTGTGGGTTTCTCTCTAATGAATGAGAGAGATGGTCGAATATATTTGTTATTTTGTTTCTTTTTTCTTTTCTTTTAATTTTCTTTTCTCCTCTCTGAAGTTAATATTGTCCAGTTTTTTCTAGAAAAATGAATAATTAAATTTATTAGAGTAATAAAGTGGCTAGTTTCAAAAAAATGTTATAAAAACATATTAATTAAAACAGATGGGTAGGTGTATTTTCCTATTTTAGCATATGCGGGTTCAAAACGGGTTAGAAACGGGTTAACGGGTCACATTGACCCGTTTATGACCCACCCATAAAACCCGTAACATTTAAACGGGTAGAACGCGTTAGACCCATATACGATGAACCCATTTATAAACGGGTCGGGTTAACCCGAACCCGCCCGTTTGACACCTCTAGTATTGACTATGATGAAACCTTTTCACCAGTCGCTATGACAAAATCCATCCGAATCTTACTTGCAATTGCAGCATACTACGACTATGAGATTTGGCAGATGAATGTCAAAACAGCATTCCTTTATGGGAATCTCCTCGAGGACGTGTATATGATACAGCCAGAGGGTTTTGAGGATCCAAAGCAAGCCAACAAAGTCTGTAAGCTGCAACGATTCATTTATGGATTGAAGCAAGCTTCTAGGAGTTGGAATCGACGTTTTGATGAAGTGGTCAAAGAGTTTGGCTTCATCAGAAACGAAGATGAGTCTTGTGTCTACAAGAAGGTTAGTGGGAGCTCTGTAGCTTTTCTGGTCTTGTATGTGGATGACATACTACTCATTGGAAACGACATTCCCATGCTGCAATCTGTGAAAGATTGGCTAGGAAAGTGTTTCTCAATGAAGGACTTAGGGGAAGCAGCCTATATACTCGGTATAAAGATCTATAGAGATAGATCTAAGAGGTTGCTAGGCCTAAGTCAAAGTACATATATTGACAAGGTGTTGAAACGGTTCAACATGCAAGATTCCAAGAAGGGATTCTTGCCCATGTCACATGGAATCACTCTTTCGAAGAGTGGTTGTCCTTCCAATGAGATTGAGAAGGAACGCATGAGTAGGATTCCCTATGCCTCGGCCATAGGATCTATCATGTACGCCATGTTATGTACTAGACCAGATGTGTCATATGCCTTGAGTATGACAAGCAGATACCAATCCAATCCAGGTGAGAGTCACTGGATTGCTGTCAAGAACATCCTAAAGTACTTGAGAAGAACTAAGGATGCTTTCTTGATGTTTGGCGGTGAGGAAGAGTTGCGTGTAAGGGGTTACACTGATGCAAGCTTCCAAACCGACAGAGATGACTTTAGATCACAATCGGGATATGTGTTTTGCCTGAATGGAGCAGCGGTGAGCTGGAAGAGTTCCAAGCAAGAGACGGTAGTTGATTCTACAACAGAGGCTGAGTACATTGCTGCAAATGGCGCAGCAAAGGAGGCTGTTTGGATCAGAAAGTTTGTTTCTGAACTTGGTGTGGTCCCTAGCATTGAGGATCCAGTGGAGTTGTTCTGTGACAACACTGGGGCGATCGCGCAATCTAAGGAACCCAGATCGCACCAGAAGTCCAAGCACGTGCTCAGGAAGTTTCATCTGATTCGAGATATTATCGATAGAGGAGACGTTCGGATATGCAAGATTCCTACAGATGATAATCTGTCAGACCCGCTTACAAAGCCTCTCACGCAGTGGAAGCATGAAGGGCACACTAGGAGTATGGGCATACGAGATGCGCCAGATTGGCTCTAGTGCAAGTGGGAGACTGTGGGAATAGATGCCCTAGAGGCAATCTAGTTTAGTATGAATTTGTATATGGCTAGAAATTCATTTATTATTTATTGGATATTTAATATAATGAAGTCCTTAGATTTACAATTGTGTTGTTTATCTTAAATATCCCTAGTCAATTATAATGATTAAATGGGACAATCATTTATAGACTAGTATGGGGTTGGATTGATATGGAGATATCATGATCCAACACATAGGTGTGCATTACGGAATGTTGCACTGGATTGACCTATCACCGAGAAGGCTACATACATGTTATGTTGAAGTCACAAGTGCTTCTCGCGGTGCAATGGTATTGTCATCCTTAGACTTGAAGTCACTAGATATTCTAGTTGTGGATCATTGTGATCTTGGTAGCGTTAAACGCTACACCGTGACTGGGTAGTTATAAAGGCGTGTACTGGATACAATGAGAAGCAAGCTTAGAGATCGTAGTGGACGTAGAGAGGATTTGCCCCTCCCACATAACGGGAGTAGATATCCTAGGCCACTCGAGGGATAGTGCTTATAGAATGTCTGGCCAGACTCAAATAAATCAATATATGGGATATTGATGTTATTTGCACGAATAAGGCTATTCCATAGATCGAGAAACTATGGATTGGATATACGAGTGTGACTTGTATGTCTCGTGTCCAATCCGGATATAGAGGCAAAGGGATGAGAAAATTACTTGTACAAGGTTGTCTAGATGACTATTCTATTAGTTGGCTAGAATGGATGTTTTGCTAGAAACCGCTACATATTAGCAAATAGTTGCTACCAACTAGATAGAACCTATGGGGTCACACGCTATATAGAGTTGTACTAGATTTGGGAATTAATTAATTGGATTAATTAATTAGAAGGATCACTTTGCAAACCCTTGCAAACTTAGTAGGGACTAATTTGCAAGGAAGTGACTAAATTGAATTCTAGTTGGACTAGAATAAGTCCTTTAGGTAGTTAACAAGGAGTTGTTGGACTATATAAAGGACCCTCCTTCCTTCCTTCCTCATAATTTATGCTCATTAGTGAACATAACAAGAGTGGGAGAGAACAAAGGAGAGAGAGCAAGCAACAAGGAGGCCGAACCCGACCCCCTTGCCGCCGCCCTCACCCCGTCGGCCAAAAGAGGGCCGAAGCCCCTCTTTTGTATCGTTTTGCGTGATTCCTTTACCCTCCTCTTATTCCGGGCTAGCACCAAGGAGTTTGGGAGATCTAGGATCAACTCTAGGCGTGGATCAACTATAGAGAACGTGACACTATTCGCGTTTGAAGTCATCAAGGAGAACCCAAAGGTGTGTTTATGATTTCTTACCTTCACTATCGTTATGCATCTAGACTTGTGATCCTTGGAGGGTTTTGCATGGCTATTTGTTTGATTATGCTTCCGTTGCGCGATCCATGAATCAAAACCCTACAAAAATTATTACACAAAACATATCTAACATTATTAGACAAACTACTAATGACGTCCACACCTTAGATGAGTCTCGCGCCCCTTCTATTTCACAAACCAGCTCCTAGGCCTGCGGTGGGAAGAAAAACAAGAACCGCAGTTTCCAAAATCAGCAAGAAATGCTGAGTGAGATACACCTTAGCGTGTAAAACAAGGAAGATGATATAGTTGTTGATTCACGAGTTAAGTAAAACAGTAACAGAGTACGAGTAAAACAGTAACAGAGTTTGCAGCAAAAAATCATTTATGAATGCTTCAGAAACAAATCCATTTATCCAAACTCTGTTCCATTGCACATTTCCAAACACAGGAGCAAAGATGTTCAGTCATTATCTCTTTTCGTTGTACCAGGGTAGACCAATGACCACAGCAGACATATTAGACCTTAAGTGTTGCAACACCCTCCTAAGAGCGTCAATCTTAGGAGTGTTATCTAGATGTCAGGGCACACGAAGCCCCTAAGCATATGACCTTAAAAGATCCAAGGCGAAGAAGCCAAGGGGAACTAGCTGGTATAGGTGTTCCCGGCCGGATCGAATCATAAGGTTAAGGCGTGAAAGCCAAGGGGAACTAGCTGGTATCGGTGTTCCCAACCGGAGCCAACTATAAGTCCAAGGCCTAAAAGCCAAGGGGAACTCGCTAGTGTCGGTGTTCCTGGCCGGAGCCAACTGTAATAATTCAAGATCCAAGCCTACAAAAGTAAGCAGGGGGAACTCGCTGGTGTCGGTGTTCCCAGCCGGAGCCGATCAAGAGAAATCTACTTGTTCTGGTACATGCAATTCTTTCCACTTTTCATAATGAGCGGATTAATATTGTGTGACAGTTTCAAAGAATCATTTCGAAAATGTAACCAACCTCAAATAAAGCATGTGAAGCACAAAACACATTTTGAGACAAGTATTAAAATCATATATTGACACGAAAGAAGCTAGGCTAGCTAGGCTAGGCATGCAACTCACAAATATATTTTGAGACAATATTAAAATCTTTTGTTGACACGAAATGAGCTAGGCGTGCTAGGCTAAGAATATAACTCACCTCGATTCCGTAGCGTCAGATCGTCTTAGTCGTAGTCGTTGCTTACGGGTTCGTCACCTACAAATCGAAGCTTCTAAATCGTCACAATTCTGTATATAGCTCTACAAGTCTTATTAGGAATCTTATTTAATAAATCTTAGCCTAGTCCGAACCCGCATATTAATTTCTTAACATTTATTTATTTAGTTATATTTTCTTATTAGCAAAGCAACGGGTGTATATTTGAAGAATTACAAAATTTTATGTCTCAAAAGTCCTATTTATTTATAGGAGTTATGCTTATAAAATACAAGTAAAAACTAATAGTAGTTTATATTTTTATGTAAAATAAATATTAAAATTAACGACTAAACGGTATCGAATCTTTGAGAAATCCCTTTTAGATAATTGACACGACGTAACGCCATTTATAAGCTAGTAAAAGTTATCTCTTACAAATATTTGCACAATCAAATTGAGAGTTAAGACGGTTAAACGCAAAGTTTATTTAGTTTTTAATAAAATATTGCCAGTTTAATTTTTAACGAACGGCTCGTATAGTATTTCAACGTCCGAATCACTTTTTCGTAACCGGGACGAAAGCTATTATTTTTAGAAAATATTTTTAATCCCAAAATAACATTTTTATTTTTGTGTATAATATAACGTTTAAGTAAACTACAAGCAAATCCCCCAAGTTTGTTTTAAAAGACAACAAGTATCCCACCTACTCACAAAGTAATTCTGAAAAGAGACACCAATTACCTTTCTAGTTCCAGAAAATACAACTAGCTCCCCCACCCATCTCAATATGAACTTTCTGAAATACACTTTCACCCCCTTTTCATGAACTTTAACTTTCATCAATCAAAGTATGGATTAAAGCATTCAATATTGGATTTATTCTATATAAAACAACTAATTAGAAGATTTAGAGCATACCTAGCCCAAGAAACGCGAGATACGGTCGAGAAACGGAACGGGTCGGCTTGCAGAAAACTTCGCCGGATGTGGAGCTCGACCGGAGCTTTTCCAGTGATCTCTCAGCTTGGCTGAACACCTACAGTGCTTAGTCGGACCTCTTAGAGGCCATAGAGATGGAGAGAGAGGGTTGGGTGGCTTTGTTTTGGGTCGGACAAGATTTGGCCGAAGCTCTTGCCGGATTCCATGGAGCTCCGGGGGCGGCTGTGGGGTCCTGTTACAGCAGCTCCAGGTGTTGTTTCCTCCTTCTTCTGGTCTTGAAATAGAGGGGAAGATGGAGAGAGAAAGAGGCGGAGAAGTGAAGAGCTAAAGGGGTGGTGGGCTTGGTGTTTCCCGACGGTGGCGGCTCAGTGGTGGCCGTCGACCACTGCAACTTCAGCTGCAGCTGCTGCTGGTGTTTCTGTGTGTTTCTGCGAGACCGAAAGAGAGAGAGACAGAGAGAGAAGGAGTCCACGGTAGTGGTGGTGGTTTAAGGTTGAAGGTGGTGGTGTTGTTGTTGTTGGTCGGAGAAGAAGAAGATGAAGTTGATGATGATGATGATGATGATGGTGGTGGTGGTTGTGTTAATTCAGAGATGATGATGATGTTGAGAGGGATGAGTTGGTTTTATACGTGAGAAAAGGTGGCGGTGAAATGATGGGAGCGGTGGCGGTGGTGAAAAATATCTCCCGAAGGAGAATTTGAAATGGAGATGATGAAGTGAATAGTTTTATGGTGTGATTGGCACACCTAACAAGTTGGGTGATTGGGTGTGACACAACTACGATGTCTCGCGGTGGTCGCGCGATCACGACTATATAGAGAAAACACTCTAAAATTAAATTACGTAGATTAATCTAATATTTTCCAAAATCTCGCCCGGATTTAGTATTTATAAAAACACGAAAGTTTACCTGATCTTATTCTAAACACAACTCAATTATAGTTTTGCTCCCAAAATTCTCATGCGATTTCTTAACGAATGAAATTTCAAATTCCAAAAAAAATATCAAATCACTTCTCGAAATTTTACACTAAACTTTGTGTCTTAAATTACGGAACTACCCTTACAGAAATACGGAGTATTACATAGTTTGCTGTATTCACAGCTTCTGCCCAATAATGTTTTGGCAGCTTGTTCTCAAGAAGCATTGTTCTTAACATATCTTCAAGAGTCCTCTTCTTTCTTTCAACAACACTATTCTGTTGAGGAGTTCTTGGAGCAGAAAATTTGTGAGAAATACCATGCTTATCATAAAATAAATCAAATTCTAACTGATCAAATTCTCTACCATGATCACTTCTGATTGAAGTTACAGGTAGGTTTTTCAAGTTTTCAAATTCTCTGCAAAGCTTTGAAAATTCAGAGAGTGCTTCAAATTTTTCTTTGAGAAAATCATCTACAACAACTAGCATATATCTTTTACCTTTTGGAGTGGGAGTCCTCATAAGACGAAAGAGATCCATATGAAGTAATTCAATAGGTCTAGTTGTACTCACAAACCTCTTTGGATTGAAGGAGCTTCTGGTCTGTTTGCCTTGTGCACAGGCTTTGCACATTTCATATTCTTTGAGCTTGAAGGATGGAAATCCTCTTACCAAGTCTTTGGAAATCAACTTGTTCAAAGTATGCAAACTGATATGACTAAGTTTCCCGTGCCAAAGCTTTGAATCCTCTTTCAAGGCCTTGAGACACTTCAAACTTTCACCTGCAACTTTGTTAGTCTGAAAAGTATAAACATTGTTTGATCTAGAGGCTGTGAGAATGCAATCTCCTGATTTCTCATTTTGCACCACACACTTCTCTTTATCAAAGATAACTTTGTTTCCATTATCACAAAGCTGAGATACACTAAGCAAATTAAATTTCAAACCTTCAACCAGATACACATCAGAAATAGAGTTTTTGGAATTTGTACCAACTTTTCCAATACCAAGAATGTTGCATTTTCCTTTGTCACCAAGTGTTATTGAACCTTCTGATTGCTCCTTTAATTTTAAGAATGGAGATCTCTTTCCACTCATATGTCTTGAGTAACCACTGTCCATGAACCACTTTTGTTCTTTGACATTGGTGACAACCTGCAAACACCAATCACTTCCTTACCCAGCTGTTAGACCAAGTGTGGAATTTGGATTCATATTCAGGATCAACCATGTTAGGTGGTCTAACCCGTTCAGGAACCCAAATATGCTTAACTTGTCCTTTGAGTTGAAAAGGAAAAGTGTTCCTCATTATGTGAGGGTCTCTTCTTCTAAAAGGACAAATCATCTTAACATGACCAGTTTTGTAGCAGTAATGACATGTAGGAGAAGTTTTGTTTCTAGATTTCACAAATATGGTATTGTTTCTTCTTGGAAAGTATGGATTGAATCCAATACCAGCTTTGTGAACAGACTGTGAACTTCCTCCAAGAATCAAGTTCAACTTGTGTTCTGATCCAGCAAGCTTGACTATGACCAATTCAGATTCATGAAGTTTCTCAGTAAGAGTAATCTTTTGTTTCTCTAAATCATCAACCTGATGTCTTAGATTAACAAGGTTGTCACTCACTGAGGAGTTTTCAGTGACTACTTCCTTGACTTGTTTTTTCAAGGCTTTGAAACTGGTTTTCAAGGCCTTGAAATCACTGTCAGTTTTCTTCTGAGAGATTTCAAGATTCTGATTTAGGCAAACAAGTTGTAAGTTTTCTTTTGCTTTCTCATGAACTTTTTCTTTCAAAAGTCTGATCTCTTTCAGATAATCTTCCTCATTTAAAAGCATTGTAATGAGATATTCTGAAAGAGCTTCTTTTGGTTTTGAAATTAGACAATTCACCATTACCTCAATGTTCTTTTCAGAACTTTCATCATGCTTGGCCATAAAGTATAGATTGGCATGTTCTTCCTCAGATTCAGATTCACTAGAGCTATCTGAATCACTCCATGAAGCTATCATGGCTTTCTTTCTTCTGTCATGATCTTTATTTTGAAAGTTCTTGCTCTTTTTGTGTTGAGAGCCTCTTATCAAGTGTCCTGCATCACCACACTCAAAGCAGTTCATAACTTTTAACTTGTTCTGTGAAGAGGGCTTACCTTTTTAGTCCTTGCTGCTGGATGATCTATGCTTTTCTCTGTTGAAATCTTTGTTTCCAAAGTTTTTCTTCATTTTGAGAATTCGTTTCAAGGCTTTGGAAATTAAGGAAATTGGATCTTCATCATCACCATCCTCAGTTTCAAGGGTTTGTGTTCTCTCATTCTCTTTGGCTTTGAGAGCTAAATTCTTGACACAATCTGGAAGTTCTCCATCAACTTCATTCACAGATATCTCATGTGTCAGTAGCTTCTATTGTAGGTAATGAAGTTGTAGAGTTGAGAGATTCTGAGCTTCTTCAATGGCTGTGGTTTTTGGTTCCCATTTTTCCTTTGGAAGACTTCTGAGAATCTTCCTCACCTTTTCTTCATTGGAGAAATGTTTTCCCTGTGAGTCAAGGTTGTTAACAATATCAGTGAATCTCTTGAACATGTCTCTGATGGACTCATATGCATTCATCTTGAACAACTCATATTTTCTGAGATAGATGTTGATCTTGGTTTGCTTGACTTGACTGGTTCCTTCAAAGGTAACCACAAGTTTAACCCAGATTTCTTTAGCAGTTGTGCATCCAGAGATCCTCTTTAATTCATCTGTACTCAAAGCACAATACAAAATGTTAATAGCCTTGTAGTTTTTAGAAAATTTCTCTAATTCAGAAGAAGAGAGTGAGTCTTCTGTTTTGGGAGTTCTGGTCCCATCTTTCTATGTGTAAAAAGTATGAGGTCCATTTTGGATAATGGTCCAAAGCTCTAGATCTTGATCAATGATGAAAATTTTCATGAGAGCTTTCCAGTGAGCAAAATTTTCTCCACAGAATAGAGGAGGTCTGTTCGCAGCTCTTCCCTGTGAGAAACCACCATCACCTGCAGTACTCATGATCACTAGATGGTTAAATCTTATACAGTGATACAATCTCTGATACCAATTGAAAGTGTGAATATGCAGATGTATAAGCAGCTAAGATAATCTAGAAGGGGGGTTGAATAGAGTATGCTAACTTTTTGCAAAACTTGCTAGGAAGATGAAAAATTGTGCAAACAAAGAAGTTCAAGGCCTTGAAAACAAGTTCAAGCCTTTGAAGTAGATGCATAAGGTATAGAGCAAGTATGCCTTTTTCAAGGCCTTGGAAACAAGTTCAAACCCTTTACAAAATAAACAGTTTTTGTGTGCTGCAAAAGCTATGTAAGTAAATGAATTGGAAATGCAGAAGCCAAGTGATTTATAGAGTTCAGTCCACTTGGTCCTACGTCTCTACCTCAGGGATTAGATCCCTGCAGGATTTTTAACTCAATTCTCATTAATCAAAAGCTAAGCCCTAGAACTCAAGCACAGAGAGTTCCCTTACTCTGTTACATCTTGTGGTTTTCCCTAACCTACTAGTACCTGCTCTAGCTAACTGATTAACTAAGAATTCTCTATTGTTCACTTTGAAAAATCCTTGAAAATAGATGTAAAAATAATATAGAAATGATCTACCAATATAGCTCTATACAGAAGAACAGTGAACTTCTGTGAATGGATTGGAAGAATAAAGAGCTTTTTTTATGCTTGTCAATCCATAATTCTTTCTATGTTTTTTCCCGTTGATTATTGTCTCCTGTTTCTTCAAATTTGAGCTCTATTTATACTTTATACAGCTCTGCAAATTTCTCTTGATTTTCAGCAACAACCTTCCTATTTTGTAGGCGACAGAGTTTGACTACTTTGAAATATTCTCCAACGGTTGAATGATCACAATCTTCAGAGATATTGTTGTAATCTTTCACTTAAACACCATGAGAAGCTGTCATACACGTCCGATTGATCACAGGATCAACGTTTCCAAGTATTTATAAATCTGCAGTAATTCAGTTTAGGAAATAATCCTCCAAAACTTAGAAACAAAATTTCATGCATTATCATGGTCAAAGAGATGATATATTAAGATTAAAAACATTTTATAACAATTTTTCTTTCATCATCAAATAACAAAGAGTCAAACATATGAGAGAGAGAGAGAGAGATTAAATCAATCCAGAGAGTCTGCAGAAAACTCCCCCTGAGAATGTGCATACAGGTTCAAGGAGTTTCAAAGCTTTGAATCCAGTTTCAAGGCCTTAAAAATAGCTTAACTATTTTCAAGCCTCTGAGACTGATTCAAGGCTTTGAAAGCTGGTTCAAGGCCTTGAAATAGCCAAGCTATTTCAATTCTTGCACAACCTGATCTTTCAACATGCATAGATCAGGCTTGCCTGGAATGGCTCATAAAGGTGCGTGTATCATATCCAACAGTGTTTGCAAGGGTTTTGGAGCTAGCGCCAAGATATAGGGGGGATCTTCTTAAAGAGATGGCCGCTCTATTGGAAAGAATTTTCAAAACAACTCCGGCAAGCACCTCTATTGCTAGTTCTCAATGTATTCTCTCAAGAGCGTATGGCCTACAACAAGTTACAGTAGGTAGGCTAAACCTTGATTTCTCATACAGAGGCTGGTCAAGATTAACAATTCTGCGCAACTCAAGTTTGTCTATACCAACTATAATAAGGAAAAGGCTGCTCTTTAGACAGATAGAATTTAGTAGGAAAGATTAATATCTAGGCAGATAGGCTTACATGACATGCATTGGTGCTATCTAGACAGATAGGCTTAAGGTTCACAAAGTAATTGACTATCAGTCTCCAAACAAACAATGCAAACGATAAAATGAAACCAACAATTGGTAAAAGATCTCTCATATGGGAGAGATATCATCATTAATTGGATCATCATATGGGAGGATATAAGAAATGAACAATGTAGATGAAAAGCAAAAAATAGAAGGCCAGGGGTAGTACTTATTAAGCCAACGCATGTTGATCGGGGTGCGAGTCGCGGCAGTCCCATGGCAACGTAAAATAGTTCAATATCCACTGTCGAAGACTTATTTGACCTCGAAAGGTCTTTCCCAGTTGGCAGTGAACTTGGGGTGAGCTGCTTCGCGCATGCAATGGTCGGATGCTCGTAGGACTAGATCTCCCACCGTGAAGTCTCGGTGATGGACAGTCTTGTTGTAGGCTCGAGATATTCTCTCTTTGTACTTTGTATTCGTCCTTTTGGATTGTTCGCGCTTCTCCTCCAGCGAAATGAGATCATGGTCACGTTCATTCTCATATAAAGCGCTGAAGGCCAGACTTGCAGAATTAACCTTAACCTCAGTAGGGACGACTGCTTCAGCACCATAGCAAGTAGGAACGGAGAAACCCATGTGGGAGTCCTTGGCGACGTGCGATAGGCCCCTAATGCCAAGTTCAAGGAATCTGACCACTTCTTGTGATCATCTGCGACTACCTTGCTTAAGATCCTTAACAAGGTTTTGTTTGTGTCTTCATCTTGCCCATTTCACTTTGGATAGTAAGGCATTGAGCATACTTGCCTCACGTTATATTCCATCAATTTTGCAGATACTTGACGGTTGACGAAGGGCGTCCCATTATTGGATAGGATTGTATTAGGAATCCCAAAACGATATATGGTATTCTCTTGAATGAACTTGACGACTGCCAATGCGTTTGCTGTCTTTAGTGGGACTGCTTCGAACCATTTGGTGAATTGCACTGTCCCGGTCAGGATGAACTGATTCTCGTGCGATGGAGGACGAAAGGGACCAATGAATTCCAGAGACCAAGTGTGGAATGGTCGGGGGGTTCCCAATGCGTGTAAATCAACTTCAGGAGCATGGACTAGGTTGCCATGGAACTGACATTGCTGGCATCTTCTGACCTTCGCGCGACAATCAGCCTCCATAGTCGGCCAGAAATAACCAACAGTTAAGAGCTACATGCATAATTCGCACCTCCTTGGTGTTCCACTTGGTGAGACATTTCCATGAATTCTTGAATTTCTTTCCCATTCAAGCATCTGAGCATCCCTTTTACCATAGCAAGCTTTCCTTTAGCACGTACCGAGATGACTTCCTCTTGAGCTTCTCAGCCTCCTTCTTATTGCTTGGAAGGATATCATCTCGCAGATAGTCAGTTATAGGCTTCCGCCAATCAGGTTCATCGTCGATTGCCGCCACTTCTAGCGAACCTTTTATCAATGCGAACTTTTCACAATTGCTTTGCACAACCGCAACATAATATGACATATGTGGCCAATGAATTCCATATCTCTGCGCCTTCCTATAGATAGAAACTTCGTTTTCTCCGCAAGAGTTCTAGTGAATTTTCTCTAGCAGGGCTTGTCCTTCCTCTTCCGCGACACATCGCATAAAGACTTATCCAGACCATTTGTAATAGAGCAAGTTGTCGTGCACACAGAACCCCTTAATGGAAACCCAACTTTCCTTTCTTGTTCCCTCGGCCATTGCGCGCAAGATGGGCTTCCTCCAGTCCTCAGCTTCGAAGAACTCGTCTTCCACAGATCCTTGATCAAAGAGGGAGTTGTTTTGACTTCGATCGAGATCTTTGCCGGAATCTTATATGAACTGATCTTTGACCCTAAAGTTTCCAAGGCGTCTACATGCTAGTTGTCAGATCTAGGAGTGCGCTCATATTTGATGGAATCAAACTTCTGAACCAGTTTCTGCACAATCGACTTGTAAGTCAGCAAGTTGATCTCCTTCAGTCCATATTCCCCCGAGGCTTGCCTTACTATCAACTTGGAATCTCCCATCACTATCAGATTTTACATTTCTAAAGACTTTGCTACGAGGAGGCCAGCAATCAAAGTCTCATATTCAACTTCATTTTTCAGTACTGCAAAAGCAAGCTTGTTGGACATCTGGATAACTTCACCATCAGGCCTAGTCAGGACGATTCCAGTTCCTCCTCCCGACCTTGTTGATGACCCATCAAAGTGTAATATCCAGTTTAGTGACTCCATCGCACAAACTTCCAACCCCTCGAGATCTCCTTCCACCATAGGCTCATATTTCTCATCTGGGAACTGTGCCAATAGATCTGCCACTGCCTGAGATTTGATAGCCTTTGGGCGCTCACATGTTATATCATACTGCAATACAGTCATGTACCATTTCGCCAATCTCCCATATGGAGGAGAGTGTCCCAACATGTATCGAATGGGATCACTTTTGTTCATGATTACAACTTTATGGGAAGAGAAGTAATGCTTTAACTTTCTATGACAAAGAACAAAGCAAGACAATGGCGTTCAATATCTGTGTACCTGGACTCGGCAGACTGTACCACGCATGAGATATAATAGATGGGCCTCTCCTGTCCCTCGAATTCTTGAGCTAGCAGCGCTCCGACGGACTTTTTTGTTGAAGTAAGGTATAAAAGCAGTGGAGATCCTAACTGAGGCGCGATCATGACCCGCGGAGATGTCAACAGTTGTTTCATTTTCTCGAATGCGACCTGGTGTTCTGCTTTCCAAGCATACGTTACATTCTTCTTAATTAGATTGGCAAAACAGAATGTGACTTCTGCTATTGCTGGTATGAACCTTCGCAGATAAGAAAGCTTTGCCAAGAATGTCTTCAACGCACTCTGAGTCTGAGGCACTGGCAGGCTAGTAACAGCTGAGACCTTTGGGGGATCAGGCTTGATCCCATGACGATGGATCACACATCCCAAGAACTTCCCTGAGGTAACTCCAAATGCACATTTCATGGGATTCATCTTTAACTGGACCGTCTACACCTCTCAAAGACTTTTCTCAAGTCCTTTAAGTGATCTTCCTTCTGCCTAGACTTGATGACCAGGTCATCCACATAGAATTATACCTCATGGTGCATCATATCATGAAAGAGTGTCATCATCGCACGCTGGTATGTCGCGCCTGCATTCTTTAGACCAAACGGAATAATCGTGTAGTGGAACACTCCCACAGGTGTGATGAAAGCTGTTTTCCTTGCATCTTCGGGGTCCATCTTGATCTGGTTGTAGCCACTGAACCCGTCCATGAAGCTGAACATCTGATGGCCCGCGGTAGAGTCGATCAGCAGATCTATATTCGGCAATGGAAAATCATCCTTTGGGAAGAATCGATTTAAGTCCCAAAAATCAACGCATGCGCAAAGGCTTCCATTCTTCTTTAGAACAGGCACAATATTGGCAATCCAGGTGGAATGGTGATTAGGTTCGATGAACTTGGCATTCAACAGATTTACTATCTCTTCCTTTATCTTGACATTGACTTCTGGGCGAAAAGTTCTCGCGCTCTGCTTCACCGGCTTTGATCCTGGAATAACATCCAGTCTATGCATAGTAACTTCTTTATCCAAACCCGGCATTTCATCGTAATCCCATGCGAAGACATCTTTGTAGCCCTTCAGAAACTCCAACAATCCTTGCTCTTCCTCACGAACGAGGTCCACGCTTAGAAAAGTGGTCCTCGTGATCTTCCTTCAACTCCTCCAGTGGTACCTTATCCCCTTCCCTGTTTGGAGCTTTCGTTAGCTCGCAAACTTAATCAGGGACATCTTCGATGTAAGGGGACGAAGATGATCCCGCGCACCTTCAGATGCGATAACACTTCTTTATATTGGCATAGAAGCTGCTTACTTCTTTACCTTCATCATTATGTTTGACAACCCTCTTCAAGGTGTAAACAATCTTCTTTTGGTACGCTATCCTTGGTACTTCCTCTTGCGCAGCCTGCTTCTCCATCAGGGCTTCTCGCATGACCATCACTCCTGCTGGTGATTGGTCCTTAATGTCCTCCCACTTGGGCAAGGGAGTTGGCTGAAATGGTGCTGGAGTTACTTCATCCGTCATATCTTTGAACCAAACTTCCTCTGACAAGTGCGCCTCCTCCAAGTTGAAAGGGTTCACTGAGGCTGGTATTTCTACTACTCTGTTTTTCCAAACGGCCTTCATTACTTGGTGAGTCGTGGATGGCACGTCGTTGAAGCGATGGATCCACGCTCGACTAATAATCATGTGATAGGTGGTATTGGCATCAAGGATATGGAACTTAGCAGAGTACTTGATTTGGAAAATCTGGATTCCCAGATGGATCCGACCAACAGTCATTCTCGAGTCGCTTCCAAAACCCATCAACGGTGATGGCCTCTTGACAATTTCTCCTTCTGGGATTCCAGCCAGCTCAAGGGTGCTGAGTGGAATTACATTCACTGCTTCTCCTCCATCGACGAAGGCTCTTTTGAACTCAATGCCATTTACAATGGTAGTCACGTACAACGGCCTCTGATGGTTCGTGTCTGTCTTCTTATTCGACTCATCGAACGTCATGAGCAGACCGCCCGATTGCGCGGCTCTGATAACCTTGCCATTTGAGACTACTAGATCCTCTCCATAGTCTTCTGCCACCCTCAAAATTTACTTTGTCATTTCGTGCCTGAAAATGCTGGAGAAGTTCATGTCGTCGAAGAACTTCTCGAACTTGATGGAGCCTTTCATCCGTTCAGTGCGCGAGTCTTCCGTATCCTCGCCATAATCTTCCTCCTCGCTAATTTTGGCTACCACTGGAAATCCTGCATATGAGACCTATTCAAGGTTCACAATCGAGATCATTACTATCTCTTTTCCTTTGGGCTCCTGTGGCGTATGGGATGGCAAAGGATTGCTGCACACATCCTTGGCTGGCTCATCAACGACCAGCTGCCCCTCCTTGATTTTCCTGTCCACCAGCCATCTTAGCTTCATGCATTCCCTTGTTGGATGCATGACTTGGCCGTGGCACTCGCACCACCTGGGGTCTCGCAGCTGCTCCCCAGAGGGTTTATGCTCCAGTGCCGGCAGAATTCCGTCTTTCCGCCACCGCTTGCACAAGGTTGTTGCATCCTCAATCGAACATGGCAATGGAGGTGGCTCCCTTGGTGTGGTCCGTTGCTTTTTATGAGGAGGCGAAACTTCACTAACTTCAGCTTCACGTTCGCGCTTGTAGCCGAATTTCCTAATCCTGAAGCTAGAGCCCGCCGGCGCGCGATCGCTTGCATATCTCTTCTTCATTTTCTCCACCAACGGCTCAATATTCCTGGTGCAGTCAATCAATTTTGAAAAGGTAGGCATGTTCATATTGATAAGCATACCTTTATACTCATCGCACATTCGTTGGAGACAGATCAACACAAGACAGCTCTGAGAAACTTCATCAACACTCCAGAGACCTGGTTTTGAATTTATGGATGAATGTGAACCCTTCTTCGTCATGCTTATGGTGCATTCGAGAGAGATGTATGGTTGTGACCTTCTCTTCGACCTGAAAGAATTTTGTGTAGAACTTTTTCACCATATCCTCCCAGGTCTTGATCGAACCAGCCTCCAACGTCCGGTACCATTTATACGCGACAGTCCACAAGGACTTGGGGAATTCACGCATGAGCAGCCTGGTTTCGATCACGTGCTGGCCCATCAGATCGAGAAAAAGCATCACATGTTCCTGCATATTCCCGCTTACTTCATCAAACTTCTCCCATTTTGGCGCCTTCTATCCAGCAGGATTGGGCATCAAGTATATCTCGCGCGGGATGGGCGGTGCGTTATCAACCTTTGGGATAATGGTATCAGCAAATCACTAGTTTTCAATAAGATTGTCCAGCCTTTTCTCCAACGCTGTCACATTAGAAGGTGCGCCTACCCCTAGAGTCGACGATGGGGTTGCTGCAAGCCCCGGTATGTAAGGCATATTGGGATCATAAGGAGGTGGAGGTGTGTAGTTGCTCTGGACTCCGATCGCGTTTGATGGCAGTTCAGGGTATGAAGGTGGATTCCCAGTAGACGTGTGTTCTGGCTGATAACTTGACACCAAGGGAGACTCTGAGGATGTTCTCGGTTGAGGCAAGGGTCCATTGGGCAAGGACGCTTGGGAGTTGGGTGTCACAGTGGCTCCTGGCAGAGTCAAGGCTCCCTGAGCACTGGGTGCTGCAGTGGATCCAGGTAGGGCCAAGGCTCTCTGGCTAGCACTTTGTGCAAGCCCTCCCAAAATATCCATGATTTGGGCTATCCGAGCAGATTGAGCTTGCATAGCCCTAGCTTGGATCTGAATGGTAGCATTCAGCATCTCCAAAGAGGGATTAGTCCTAGTAGTCGTTTGGGTCTGGGTATTGGTGTTGATGTTGGGGAGGGTCTCCTCCCTTTGAGTTATTCCTCTTGGAGAGATTGATCACCATCACGGAGGTTAGGTTCAATAGACATTGTTGCAGGGATCTCGAAAAGCTTAAAGGTGGGTTCACGTCGAGTTCACCAAAATGTGTACAAGGAAATCCTAGAGGGAGATCCAAGGATACACCTCTAACAGGGGATAATAATAAGAATAAGAACAAGAACACAGAGAGATTGAGGGTCCGCGTAGGGGAAAGAGTAAGCTCTTGCTACTTCCTGAGAGAGAGACAGTGATGATTAGCGAGAGAGTCTAGAAGAAGTGCCATAGAAGGCTAACACTCCTATATATAGTGGGGAAGTGACCGTTGCGGGGTGTTAATGGGCCCATTAATGGCGGCTTAATGATAGCCTCGTTACGGCACGTTCGACCGTATATATAGGACACGTTATGCACTTATCCGCATAAGTAGGGGACCGTTATGATATCACCGCATGTATGGGACACGTAGGCCTTAGATATCTCACCTAGTTACCAAGGTCGCGCGCAAGCGTGGTTGTTGCTCTCGCGCGACGTTTGTTACTCTAGCCTCCAAGCAACTAAGTCCCTACAAATCCCGTGTGATTGGTATCGCGCATGGCCCAGTCTCACAGCCCCCATGTGGATAAGCTTACATATAGAGATATGATACGGTGGATACGGAGTACTATTAGATGTGCTCGATGACTGCCACGTGGGCAGTGGTTGATCTGCTCAGAATGCACTATCGACACCAACCTAAAGACATAAATAGTCCATCTCTCCAGTGGAACCCAAGAGAAAAAATGTCTTCTCATAAAACTCAGCAGAATACTTCGAGCAAAAGCGAAGTAGTTTAGAAGGGTAAGAAAAGAGATCGTCAATTTCTCTCACAGATGATGAAGATGGCGGAAACCCTTACATTAATATTGGATTGGCTAAAATCTTTGAGATATTTGTAACCCTTAAGAGGAAAGCTGCTTTTCTAGAATAACAATATGATGGTAACCGAAGGAAGACGATAAACTGCAGGGTCAATTTGGCTGCAATTCAAGAGCATGCACCATAGCAAGGGGAAGGTTCAAGAGACTCATCAAACAAAGAGAAACGTCATGATCTGATGGTACTATCACCACAAATATTTGATTCTAGTGTTAATAATTACAAACTCAATGGAAAAGCACTGGTGGTGGAAAGTTTCATTGATATGAAAGGGTTGTGGTGGCTGGCCCAAATTAGCCACACGGGCAATGTTAGCCACATCTTGGAATTGTCAGGAGTTGGGGTGACTCCTGAAAGTTGAATAATTACAAGGGATTTACAGAGCCCATCATCCCAGTCTCCTCTTTATCTTGTAGACTAAGAATAAAAAGAACAAGCTAGAAGGAGCATGGGATTTCCCAATTCAATCTATATGATCCAACATGTGTTGGCAGGTTACCTCTGTTATGGTGGGTTGCTAATTTAGATATTCAAATTCACTTCACTACCTATAACATCATCCATGTGGAGATTTAATTGGAGAGAAGGAAGGATACAAGCACTTGTTTAAATGGATCCTAAAGAAAATAAAAAGAAAGAGATTTGGACGGTGCTCTTGGAGTTGAAAGAAATAAATGTATACCCTTGGTGTATAGTGGGGGAACTTAATGACATAAGTTCAATAGTTGACAAGCAAGGAGGCAAAGAAAACCAGTACTGTAGGATATCAAGGTTTAATGGCTTCTTATCCAATTTGAAAATGATGGAGCTAAGCCAAGCATATTCTACCTATACTTGCAAAAACCACATAAGTGATAAATTGATTAGAGAGAGAATTAATAATGTCTTGTGTAATTCTTATTGGATGACTTGCAATCCCTCATGACATCTTACCCATGAACTTGATATTGGATTAGACCACTTTTGTAACGACCCGCTCAAACTTTTAATATAAAATTACCAATTTACGATAAAATCACATCTTATTATCAACCCGCCTGGCAACTTGAGACACCGAAAATATCAACCAAGAGGATCGCTAGTATGCCAAATATCTTTTCCAACAAGAAACATATAGATTGGAGTCAAGCATTTTGCCAACTAGTCTGTCAATAACAGACACTAAGAAATCAACCGTTCATAATAAGAACAAAAATGTGTTATCAACCGGTCTGTACGTGGACACACTAGTCCACTACCAACCCCTCTTTAAGCTAAAATACACATTGCTTAAAGAGGTATCACTCCGTGACTTTTAGTCAAAGATAAAAAAATCTGACTTGAATTATGAAGATACACCAACCAAGTAATTAATTCCGACAATTTTACAGATCAAAAATCAACCTCATTTTTACCAGGACAATAAATAAAATGGTAGCAGTTTTACTCAATCGCACGAGCTCATTTCACAAGAGCAAATTATCATAAACATGGGGATATATCCATGAATTACATACCCACCATGAAATTCGTTGTTAATTTCTTCAAGAAATTCAAGGATATCATTTCATTACATTAATGATCTCTATCTCTTTCAAATGATCAGTTTAGTTAACCAAGAACTCTTGTAATAAAATGAAACTAAAATTCAAAAGAACTCAACTACAAACTCACGACACACCTTCAGAGAGTAATCACTTTGTCCCATTTGGGAATTAAGCTGGATGGTCCTAAATACAAGTATCAAAATTTGACTATATAATAAGCTCTCTGACTTCTTGTAATCCCCTAATGTTTTCAAATGAATCAACATAGTATTACTACCATAAACACTATCACATAAGCACATATTGCTATTATATGAAATCTTAACTTTATACCTTCTTCTCAAAGAAAGCTCCAACTATCTCTTGCTCAATCACACAAATCACAAATAAACGTATTTCCCTCTTTTCTTTGTTTTCCTCTTTTTAGTCTACTGCAATCTCTTTTTTTTTCTTGCCTCCTCTCTCGCTTGCTCCTAGCATAACCCAGAGGACTATTTTCTTTCCTCCTCTTTATTTCCAAGTGGTTTCTCCCCCTCTCTCTCTCCCCTTTTTCCCTATTTCTCCGTCCCCCTCTCTCTCTCCCTGTCTCCCTTTACTTTGCCCCTCCCTCAGTCGTCCACCACATGCTTGGTGACTAAGCTTAAAAGAAGCTTAGTGTCAAGGAGACTTAGTCAACAAAATCACTTCTATCAAAAGAAGACAGAAGGCAACTTATGATGAACAAGCTAATACTAAATACCCCACATATTTATATATATTACTCAATTCACCCTAGTTAGAACTTCAGAATAAAAACACACACATAAGTTTATTGATGTATTACCTCTCTCTCTCTCTCTCTCTCCTTGTGAGAGTTCTCTCCCTTTCTCCCAAGCGTTTTCGTTTTCTTCGAGATCCTCGAGCGGTGTGGATCTGAATCCAGCGGCGGTTCATCGGAACTGTGAGCTCCGACAACCATTCTCGCCGAGATTTCTATCTTCAACATGATAGGAATCAGTTCTACCCTCCTTTGTAGGTTATCATTACCTACGGCTCAACCCTCAGGCGGCTATTGATGAATACCTCACGCCATTTCTGCACCTTCCCAAGAAATTCACGTTCCAATCCGGGTCTTTTCCCTATGCAACGATAATCTCCCCGGCGGCACTAATCAATTTTTGGGTGCAGTTCTTAATCATTCCCTTTTGCATCATTTCCTCTATTGTTTTACGGCAATGAAGGGCGGATTTCAAAGATCTCAGCTAGGAGATTTAAACCCTGACCCCTCCAAATCTCTTCCCACAATTGTCAAGTGCAACTTCAAAAAATCAAAAACCCCAAAATTTTCCTCCAACAATCTATCATCTCTCTCTCTCTGTGATTGATCTAAGGAGCCCCCACCCCCAAATGTCCGAACCACCACCTGATGAAACTTCTCCACCGGATCAATATTATATCAACACACTACTCCCTCTGCATAAAAATCATGAAACTCTCTGGCCTTATAACTATATGCAGCCGGTCCGAAGACGAGAAGACCTCCCAAATCGCCCCACAGATCTTCTAAGGTTTGGAGTGGAATTGGAAATGCCTAAGTTTACATCAAACAAACAAACACCTACCTACCACCAAAATCTCACGGTTTTCATTCAGGATTATCGATCTCTCTCAGGAAATCATGTGCTTGAAATGGTCCGATCGATTTGGCAACCCTCATTTGGAATGCAAATGGTCAACAGGTATGAATACCTTTATGTTATTCACTTCGATAATTATGATGAACTTCTTCCAGCTCTTTCAGGAGGACCTTATGCTTTTAAATTAGCTTTGCTTGTTGTTGACTATTGGAACCCAGACATCGCTCTTGAACATCTCATCATACCAGACATCCTTCTCTGGGTCAGACTTCATGGAGTGCTTTTACGATATTTCAATCAAACAGCTGGTGGTATGCTTGCTTCGATTATGGGTCTCCCTCAAACGATTGATACGAAATATGCTTCCTCAAGAGCGAATCGATGTCTAAGAATTAAAGTGTGGGTTCCTCGCAAAGAACCAATCCTTGCCAGATTCTATCTCCTTGATCACAACAAAAAGCCTATTTGGATCGACTGTAAACCCGAAAGGGTCTACCGGATCTGCAGGGCCTGCGGTGTGATTGGTCACAATATCAACAAATGCAAAACAAACCCTGAATTTTCCATCAGAAGAGTAGAGAACATAATCCAATTTCTTTCAGATCGCTTTAACGCTCGGGTTCTCGGAGAATCCTCTCTAAGTCTTTATGATTCCCGCATCAGACAAACCCCTCGCAATCCCGAAATCAGACCTTCTCCAATTGTTTTAGCAGAAAGAAGAAATATTTATCCACCTCCAACACCTCCCGTCAACACCCAAGTTCACCAAAATCACATACCACCTTCTTCACCCCCACCGCAGCCTCAAAACACCAGAAATTTTGGCCTTCTCACATCAATGACTTCCCCCCCCCTAACATAGTTGATCTCTCTGCACCATCAGCTCCCATGAATGTTTCGCCGGCCTCGCCGTACTCAAACCCTTTCATGGAACTTTACGAGAGGCATGGGAAAACCCGGATTGGAAATTTGATGATCTTCCAAATCCACTCAACCCAAATCAAATCCCGAATCTTAACCCACCATAACCCGACCCGCCGTTGAACCCGGCCCCAAATCTCAACCAAGAACGGTTGGGCTCTGGTGGTGTTGGGCCCACTGCTGATCATGTCCAAGCTCAAGAAGCACATAATCAAGCTGATCCAACCCAAAATGTCTCGATTGATTTTTTTTGCGGAGCTATTGGATCCAAATTATGTCCCATCCTCTCAAGACTTGCAAGCCCAAAATGTTTTATGGGCTGACTTCATGAGCTCCTTTGGTCTGGTAGCCCCAACTCTTTTACGGGAGGACTTCGACCCCTTCCTTGTAAACTTCAATGCTTTTGTGGCGTCTCTCCCTCTGTCGTCACCACCACCGGTCAAGCTGCCAGATACCATTTACAGACAATCAAACCCATCCTCGCTGCCTCCTTTGCGGATTAATGATCCAGGTATCCCTATTATCAAAAGAAAGCTCCTCCTCCATCTAAAGAGAAATGCAAACGGAAAATGCCGGACTCTCACCAAGAACACCCGGATAGTGACTCAAGTGATGATGATTTCATTCCAAGTTTAGGGAAAAATAGAGTTCCTGGCAGATCTTGGAGTTTATCTCAGGAGGTAGGTTCGAGTAAAAGATTTCAAGAGGATGGAGGAAATCACAACCCCCCATATCGTCAACAACAAGACGACAATCGTCACCCCTGCGACTCACCGCCGCTGACGAAAAGGGATTTGGCTACCGGAGACATCCAAGACAAAGAATTACCTTTCAAGAAGAGGAAATTGGCTTCCAACCTCCTGACTCCATTTCTACCACGGCATATGATGAAGACTTGGTTGGTTGTTATGTGCAAGAAGTGAAACAATGGGATTTTTTTGAGGAAAACTACATCTTCGAGACTATTTGGTACTACTACCATTTGGAAATCGAATCTATTCTGAGCAAGGTGGAGATTGGGGATCAATCTCCGCCATCAAAATGAAACTACTCAGTTGGAATTGTCGAGGTCTTGGACACCCCTTGATAATTCAAGGTTTAAGAGGTCTATGCTCCACCAATAATAACGATCTCTTGTTTTTTTCGGAAACTAAAAAAAAATGTATCTGATCTTCACCCTCTTGGTAAATCTCTGGGTCTTCCGTTGTATTTTGGTACGGATGTTAATGGTTCTAAAGGAGGCCTTTGGTCGGCCTGGAACAACAATGCTATGGTTACGCCTATTTTCGCTTGTAACTGGTTCTTGCATCTGGATATTGTAGAATTGAATGGTTCAAAATGGGCGTTGTTTCATTTCTACGGTCACCCGGAAGCTTCCAAGCGAATTGATGTTTTTCAATTACTACAGTCTCATCTCTCTCTCTGCTCTCTTCCGAAAGTTATTCTAGGTGATTTTAACCAAGTTTCGCACCCCTCGGAGAAACTTAGCAACAACACCCGTAATTGTCAAGGCATGGATTATTTTCGGGACTTTCTCATTCATAACTCTTTATTTGAGTTGGAAAACCATGGGGTCTATTATACATGGACGAACAACCAACAAGGCATTCATCGTACTTATGAACGTATCGACAAAGTCTATGTCACTCAAGAGTGGGTTTCCATGTTCCCCAATGCTATTGCTACATCCTTGCCTATACAACGCTCGGATCACAGCCCCATTATATTGGATACTGATGGAGCTCCCCATAGTAGACGTCGACCGCGAAGAATGGAACACTATTGGCTCACCAATCAGGTGGCCAAAATTATTATCTCAAGAGCCATGGCTATTCATGTTTCAAGTTCTCCTATCTTTGCGCTTCTTCGTAAACAAGATTATGTATTCAAGCATCTTATTAATTGGCATAATTTAACACAACAATCACCGGCTAAGAAGATCAAGAACCTGCAAGCCTGCCTTCAATCTATTCAACAACAGCTTCTTGACGTCTCCAACATGACCAAGGACAACATCTCGGATCTAATTCAACGGGAATCACTTTTAAGGTCGGATTATGACTCAGCTCTTCATGAACAAGAACAATATTGGAAACAAAGATCTAAACAAAACTGGTTGCAATATGGTGACAAGAACACTCGGTTCTTTCACCTTGCCGCAACAATTCGAAAGAACAGACAGGTTATCAATGCTATTCAAACTGACGAAGGGGATTTCTTCTTTCTCAAGAACTCATTATCCCACATATACTTCAACACTTCAAAGATATCCTTCAGCCGACCCAAAATAATGTAGCAACCTCAACACCTTTGGATAATCTCTTCATCCCGCACCTGATTGACAAGCATTTAACTGATCAACATGTCAGGAAAATGGATGAACCCTTCTCGGACGAAGAAATCAAAACGGCGGTCTTCGAGTTCGGAAAACACAAATCCCCGGGTCTGGATGGTATTATCATGGAATTCTATCAATCTCAGTGGACTACCTTACAAACTCATGTTCTTCAGGAAGTTCGGCACACTCTTGCTACGGGATATCTTCTCAGAGAAAGCAACAAAACTCTTATTCCTCTCAATCCCAAGAAACTTAATCCCCTGAAAGCCTCAGACTTTCATCCGATCAGTCTCTATTTATAAGATTATCTCAAAGGTCTTAGCTAACAGACTTAAACTTGTTCTCCCAAGTCTTGTATCTGAGAACCAGAACGATTTCATTAAAGGACGCCTCATCACAGACAATATCCTTTTCACACACGAGATTCTTCACTACATCAAAAGTCGTAAGAGTGCAAAAACTTCCTTTTTCGGGATTAAATTGGATATGAACAAGGCGTTTGACAGAATATCATGGTCCTTCATTAAGGACTGCCTCATTCAAATGGGATTTGGAAGCTTCTTCGTCCAATCTATTATGTCTTGTATTAGGACGACTTCCTCGGCTATTCTGATCAACGGTAAACAAACAGATTACTTTAACCCAACAGCTGGTATTCGACAAGGAGACCCTTTATCTCCTTTCATTTTTATCCTGGTTCAGGAAGCCTTCTCAAGTCTTCTCAACTTCCTTGCAACTGAGAAAGGACTGACATGTATCGAAATCGGAAGACACTGTCCGCCAGTCAACCATCTTTTATTTGCGGATGATACTTTTATTTTTCAAATATTTGATTTCTCGCGAGCTTGGATTCTGAAATGGGCACTTGAAGTTTTTTGCAAACAGTATGGGAAAAAAATTAATTTTCAAATATCGGAACTTATTATTAGCCTAGGAATGAAGGATGAGGACGCTAATTGTCTTTCTCGTATTTTTTATATTAATCTTGTTAAAAATCCCAGTAAATACCTTGGAAGCACTATGGAATTCACGCTCTCCAAGAGTGAGATCTTTGAAGGTATTCTCTTAAAATTTCAGAACCAGCTCAAAGCATGGAAGCTCTACTCTCTCTCCTTTGCCGGAAAATGCACTCTCATCAAATCTATTCTACTTGCACTTCCTACTTATATGCTTTCATTCTTCAAGGATCCTGTCTGCTTTTTCAATAAGAACAAAAGCATTATTACAAACTTCCTATGGGCAAGTGGAAGTAGTAAAGGTATACGTTGGCGCAAGTGGTCTTTACTTTGCAAGCCCATCTCCGAAGGTGGTTTAGGGTTCAAAACCAAGATCTCCTTGCAAAGACAGCCAATCGCATCCTCCATAACCCTGAATCATTATTATCGAAAGTCATTATGGGGAAATATGGACAAAATAGATTGACTTTACTTTCTTCGGCACCCTCCTCTGCTTCTTGGGGTTGGAAAAGCATAATCTGGGGTGTTCAGCTGCTTCATCCTCATATGAGATGGACTATTGGAAATGGGAATTCTATTGACCCATTCAACGATTTATGGATCCCTACCTCAACCTTTCTTCTTCCGCCCAATTTTCAAACTTTTTACCCCCATCTTCGGGTAAGCAATTTTATTGACCCTGTTTCCCGCTCTTGGCGATCAAATTTACTTGTTCAATTTTTTGGATCACAAGTTGCAAGCACAATTATGAACATCTACAGCCCATCCTATTCTCAACAAGACAAATTGGTATGGCCTCTCAACTCTAATGGATTATATTCGGCTAAATCAGATTATCTTACTCTCAAACAAAGAACGGATTTTTCCTCCCCTTATATGAATGATTCATCTCTTAAAGTGATCCGTCGTCTTAATCTGCAACCAAAAATCACCATGTTCTTCTGGAAAATCCTTTCCAATGCTATTCCAGTCATGGTTGTTCTTGAGAAGCGCCAATGCCCCATTTTATCAACAACTTGTAAAAGATGCAATCTACAGGAGGAATATCTTGTAAAATCTACTTTCTCCTCACCATGCGACAGATATGGTTACATAGAAATGAAGTAGTAATGAACAATAACAGTTCAGTTACCCCCAAAGCTTCACTTTTAGCTCTCGGTCAGATGGAAAAAATTCTCTCCGCCAAGAATCTTACCAACCCAGAAATGGCGACACCCATTACACATCAGTTATCTTGCAATACCAACTGCTGGCAAATTGGAGCTTCTAATACCAATTGCATTCCCTTCCTGATTGATGCCTCATGGAAGACGAATTTCTCAGCAACTTCGGCCTGGATGAGATCAAACCAACAAGTGGAAGAAGCCTGTGTTATCTTCAAAGCGGAATCATCTTTACAGGCTGAAACTCGTGGAATTTCCGAAGCCCTCATATGGATGCTTTCGTTAAATTACAAAAATGTGGACATCAAGACTGGCTCCTTGATAACCGTCAACAACCTCAAAGGAACTTCACATCACTTTAGAATTCGTACTCTTTGTGATGACATTCGTTCTGTGGCAAACCACTTCCAATTTGTCACTATCAGACACGTGGAAAGGGACGAGGTTAAAAAGGTTCATGATAGGATAGTTTGTATTAACAATACTTGTAATCATTCTTAATTAACGTGATGCTTATTTTATTTCCAAATAAACAAAAAACCACACACACACACACACATAACCACACTTTTATTTATTTTGAATTTAAAAAAAAATTGCATTCCTATAAATGTGATTACCTGTTAAAAGAACCGAGAACCGAGTTCTTTTCCATGCGAACTGAACAATTACCCCCTCCACAAAAATTTACATTTCTTTTTCTTTTACTGTTAATTTAAATCATTTTTGTGTTATTGGGGTCTCACAAATTTCCTTAATATTGAAAACTAATAGAGCCAATTTTAGAAGAAGAATAAGAAATTTCAAGTTTGAGGAAGCTTGGTTTAATGCTAAGGATTGTAATGAAGTTGTTGAAAACAATTGGTTGGTGGAAGAGGAAGGCTCTCACATGTATAAACTGAACTAAAAGCTAAAGAAGGTTACGAAATTACTTACCATGTGGCAGAAGAATTATTATGGAAACTCTAATCTGGAGATTGAGCTGTTGAAGAAGGGACTGAGAGAAATTTAACAGAGTCCTAATCCTGCCCCTTTTAAACAGGAAAGAATGATGTTTTTGAAAGAGTTGGAAGAATCTTGGAGGATGGAAGAGAGCTATTGGTTGTAAAGTTCAAGACTGAAACATCTTGGCCTTGGTGATCAAAACACAAGGTTCTTCCATATCATTACTATCCAAAGGAGGCAGAGAAACTCAATTAGAAGGCTAAAGATGATGGATAGTAGGCTGCTTGTGATGAGGAAACTGAAGAATGCATTGTTGACTTCTCACAAAATTACACACTGCTCTAGTGATACCATGGATCTTTCAACTCTAATCTCTTTTCCAATTGTTATTTAAGAAAATGAACGCATCTCTAACAAAACCGTTGGCCAAGGAAGAAGTAAAGGCAAAAACCTTTAAGCTGGTAAAATGGAATACCCATGGCCTTGATGGGTTCCAAGGGGACTTCGTTAACCTTTTTTGGGATATTATAAGTGATGATCTCGTTTACTCAGTAAAGAGTTTCGTTTACAGTGTTTACGTAGTAAAAGCTTTCAACGAAACCACCTTTACTCTGATTCCTAAAATCCACCACCCAGAAACCCCTAACCAATTCAGCCATATTTGCCTTTGCAACTTCAAATATAAATTGATTTCCATGGTATTAGCCAATAGACTCAAACCTACCCTCAATTGCTTATCTCTAAAAAAATCAGCCTTTATTCCCAAGAGAAATATCCATTACAATGTCATCATAGCCCAGACTCTTATCCACCTCATTTTTAAGTCTAAATCCAAAATTAACCTCCTTCTTTTCCTTAAGCTTGAACTCGATAAATCCTATGAATCTCTTAACTTTAATTTCTTGATTCAAGCTTTGAAGGTTTTGGTTTTAGTGATCTCTAGTGAAAGATCATCTATCAGTAAATTTCTACTGTTCCATACACCTTGCGGGTTAATGGAAAAAAATTAAGAGGATTATCTCTTCTAGTGGTCTGAGGCTAGTGATAACTCCTTAATAAGAGTTATCCTATGTACGTTTCACATTTTTATTTATGTGCGTTTCGGTGCAAAGTGACGAGATTTGAGCCAAAATATGAAGAAAATGCACTTTTGGATGTTTTTGAGCTTTAAAGGACAATCCGAGCGTTTCTTAATGGTTTTGAGTATGATTTTGATAATTTGTCACATTTGATCTTCGCGGTAGTGTTCGTGTTGTTGTTTGACAGTAATTACGCGTGCGGGAATCAAGTGGAGAGAAGAAACGAGCTTCGGAATAGAAGAAAAAGACGAATTTGGCGCGTTTTGGATGTTTTCGTCAATTTTGGGCAATAATTGAGAAAAACGGGAAAACAGTCCGGAAACGGGAATTTCTCTACATGGACAAAGTCTACGTCGCAAAAGGAATCCAAAGGTGCAAAAATCATGTTAATCGGAGTTCGGGATCAAAATCCGGGTCCTTATTTTCTTTTCCGCGATCTTAAAATATCCTGAAAATCCTGAATTTAACTTGAAACATCCTGAATTGTCTTTCGAGCATCCTTTTGCTATTCCAACGCTATTCCAACACTCTGCTACCTCTATTGCCTACCCATTCTCCTATCTCACTGTTAATAAATTACCAGCACCTAAAACCTTCTCCATAACAGCCCCTACGACACCATTTGTACCACCTCAGCTTTAACCTCCTGTTCCTCCATTTTACAGCCCTTCAACCATCACCAAATCCCCAACTAAAACACCCAATTAACATCCAATATTTACCAACAAACTTCATAGCACCTGCACCTAATACTACAGTACACAAACCACCATTTAAACCATGAAACCTTCACCCTTTCCACCACTGTAACCACACAAACACCCTTATATCACCAAATCCACCTGAAGCTAAAATAGCCACAACCTCCACCATTTACACAGACCTAACCCCTGCTACTTCCATTACATATTTTCACCCTTAACTCACCATTACACCTAAACTATTGGCCATGAACCCACTGCCCTTGCACCAGCCTCATCCACCAATTTAGCCTCCTAAACAACTTCAACCATTGACACCATGGCCAGCCTACACCACCAAGTAACCACAGCTTCTACAAAATACCCTACACATTATTTCCTCCAATCATCAAAACAACATATCTACAGCACACCTGAACTAACCCATCCTACCTTCTACTCAGTACACCACCTTCCACAACCACCACAATTCCAATTCACCCACCTAAAGACTAGAAGCCATTACTAAACCAGTACAGTCCAGCACTATCACCATGTCCACAATCTCCTTCATCATCCTCCCTAAACTCCATCTCAGACCTTCCCTTTCAATCACCTGCAACTATTTCCACCATTAACCCAAGTAAAACTCAGCAGACCTTAACCATCCAAACAACCTGTATCTAATTACCAGCCACCACCGGACCTGAGACAAAGCCCAGTACACCATCGCTGATAAGCACCGAACCACTGTTCAACAGCCCCTGCAAACCCAACGACCTCCACAATACCACCAGACTTTAACTAACATCCCGCACCTGCTGCATATTTCAAATCAGACCCAATCACCGTTCAAACCCCTGTACCGCAAGAAATCCACCTGCAATCAGCCATGGCAGAGCAACAGAAAGGGCGGAGAAGAAAATCAGAAACGAAGAAGAAGAAGAGGAAGAAGAATGGCGCAACAGCAGGATTCCAGGGGTGTGTTCGTGTGAAGAGATTGTTTCTTCGTGCGAAATCGGTCCTTAGCCAAAATCCAGGAAACACAAAAAAAACTGTTCGTGAAACAACTCTCTGTCGCAATCCACGAATGTGTTCGTGTGAAAGAGAGCTCAGGCGGCTGATTTGGCTTCAATATAAGTGGGGCTTTTGTGTAATATTTCAAAAATTGGTTAAAACAATTAAAACATGTATAAAAAGCCCTAAAAACGAATTAGATAGAGGAGGACGGGTCAGAGACGGATCAGAGCACTGTGTGGAGCTCAGAGCATTGTTTGGAGCGCGGAGATTCATCGTTTGAATTCTTTTTCTCCTCTTCTCTTTATTTTTGTCTACGATTATGAAAAACATTGTCTTTGTAATCATGAATCGTAGTAGCTAAGTACTTTATATCGGGATTTCTCAAACGGTAGCTAGGGTTTGAAGCCGTATTTGGCGAATTATGAGTTTGATTCACGTTTAAATTGAACTTAATAGATGATGAATTGTTTTGCTATGTTTCATTCTTGTTCATAATCTATCTTCGTATTGTTTGGCCAGCAGTATAAAGATCATAGGTAGTGTGTTAGTGAAAGCAACGAATTACCCGGATAAGTGAATTAAACACATAGTCGCAGGTTAGAGAAATCAACCACAGACTGTGAACTTTGAGTAGAATTAGTGGATCTTCATTATATGTTATTAGGGCTAATTAGAACTTGGTAACTCGGTTGTAATTTGACCTAGGCATAAAAAGCTAGCTTGGTAACTCGGTTAGCATTATTGCTCGTTTGGCTAAATAAATCATCGTCTGTGTTTCAAAACGTAATTCGTTAACGGTATTCACCTAGTGATCCTAGAGAAATCCTGATACTTGTCCCTCATATTAATCTCAATTTTAAGTATTAGTTGTTATTTACACTCTTAGTTAATTAAACAAAATCAATTGCTAGCCCACACAAAGTTAATCGTACTAATTAGTTCACGACAAGTCCTCTGGGATTCGACAACCCTCTTTATCACATTATTACTAGAACGAAAACCGTACACTTGCGGAGATCGTGTCAAGTTTTTGGCGCCGTTGCCGGGGACTTCGGTTGAATTAATTAGAATTGTTAGCTTTAGGGATTTTATTTTCTGTTTATATCTGTTACTCACCTTCGTTCGAGTGTGACTTGTGTTTCAGGTGAATCTCTCGGTGCAGGACCCGTTCTTAAAACGAGCTACTGTACCCACAGTTAGAAGATCCGGAATCACTTTTGCACAACGAGCGTAGAGACTCGAGGAAATCAGTTCCAATGGGTGACCAACAGGGAACCGAGTTGGAAAGACTCCGCAAGCTTGCGGAAGATGCAGAGACTGCTAGAGTCGCTGCCGAGGCCAGAGTGGCCAATTCATTGAGGGAAACTGAGTTGCTCAGAGCTCAGTTAGCTGCTGCACATACATTAGTTGTTAACCCTCCGATACCTCCGAATCCACCTAATGGAGGTCACCAAGTGGGTCAAATGAACAATGTGGCACAGGAAGATGATCGTCCTTTGGTGGACTACTTCAGAACCACGCCAGCTGGATACCAACCTACCATTGTGAGGCCACATATTAATGCTGCTCACTTTGAGTTGCGTCAGCAAATGATTGATATGGTGCGTACTGAGTGCCTATTTACAGGAGCTCTGGGAGATGATCCGAATGCCCACTTGCTTAACTTAGGGCAAATTACTTCAACATTGCATAATGAGCAAGTTCCAGATGAAACAGTGAAGTTGATGCTGTTTCCTTTCTCTTTATCTGGAAAAGCTAAGACTTGGCTCATGGAACTACCAGGGGGATCGATTACAACATGGGCAGAGTGTTGCCATGAATTTCTGAGAAAGTATCTACCACCATTCAAAGTTGCTCAGCTCATGGCTGATATTAGGAATTTTACTCAGCAAGAGGATGACTCTCTAGGAGATACATGGAGGAAATTCAACCAACTTCTTCGCAGATGCCCTACTCATGGAGAGCCGTGGTATAAACTCCTCCATTATTTCTATAATGCTAAACAGTACATGAACTAGATATGTTAGCTGGAGGCAATTTTATGGGCTTGAGAGTGCAGCGATGCCAAGATCTTCTAAACACTGTGGCGAAGCGTGAGTCTACGAGGTCTGAGACTCGTAGATACTCAGAATCCGATGTAGCTCTAGTCAACAGGATTGAGTCAATGGTGGAGCAGAAATTTGAACAACAAATGGCAGTCATGACCTCAGCTTTTAACAGCATAAAGCCATTAGCACAAGTGAAGTCTGGGGGAGAGATGATCGCGGATGAGAATCAAGGATATGGGATTGATGACGTAAATTACATGGGGCCTCCTAGACAGCAACAAGTGTGGGGGTATCAGAGTCATCAACGAAATCAGCCTAACTGGTATGCTCAGCAGTCTAATGTTCCTTATCAATCTCACAATCACGCCACTCAGCAACAACAGGATCCGGAAATGAAAGCCTTGTTGAGACAATTGGTTACTCAACAACAACAGACAAATGAGAAGATGGATAGGATGGAGCACAAGTTTGTAGTCATGGAAGCCACTATTAAGAGCCACGAGACACAAATTGAGCAAAATGCCAATCAGCTTACGAAATTGTCACCTGATATGCTTCCTGCTAATTCTATGGTTCCTACTGAGAAGCTTAAAGCTATTACTACTCGCAGTGGCACTACTACTCAGGATCCTCCATATCCTAGCCATGCGAGAGCGGAAGCTACTAAAGCCACAGAGAAAGAATTGAGTGAAGAGGTACCCAAGGCCGTGAGTCCCCAATCAAAGGACACGGCTGAGAAGAAAGAAGAGCCCAAGAACACTCTAAATCCGGTTAATTTAGTGCCAAATGTGCCATATCCGGCGGCAATAAAGAGGAACGATGAAGATCATTATGGGAGATTTTTGGAGATATTTAGACAACTTCATATCAACATCCCTCTTGTGGAAGCACTTGCTCAGATGCCCAAGTATAAGAAGTTCTTGAAGGAAATTTTATGGGGTAAGAAGAGCATAGACCCTTATGCCACGGTGAAGCTGACAGAGACATGTAGTACTGTGATACAACGAGATATTCCCAAGATGAGAGATCCAGGCAGTGTCATCTTAGGCTGTACTCTTGGGGGTGGATATCACACGCATGGGCTCTGTGATTTAGGCGCGAGTATTAATCTCATGCCATTGTCCCTATTTCAGAGATTGGGCATTGGTGCGCCAACCCCGGTGAAGATGGGTCTGCAACTAGCAGACAATTCTATTGTTACAGCAAATGGGGTGATTGAGAACTTGCTTGTTAAAGTGGGTGCATTTGTCTTTCCAGCTGACTTTGTGATAGTGGACATCAAGGAGGATCGCGATGTGCCACTTATCTTTGGAAGACCACTTTTGAAGACAATGCGCGCAAATGTGGATTTAGAGACTGAGGAGCTCACTATCAAAGCTCTAGATTCATCACTTGTGTTTAAAGCATTTGTTCCGGGCAAAGGGAAGAATAAATTGGCAATGATCAAATTTAGAGAGAAAGATGTGGATCCTACACCTGGGTTGTCTACAGTTTTGCAATCCGATCCACCCGATTCAGAAAAGAAGCCAACTATTGTTGGTGCGCATGATGTGGTGCAAAAGATCAAGAGCAAGAAACTGAAGGAGGAGGCACGTCGTGCTAGACCTCCTTGACATATTTTGAGGTAACTGGGTCGGGTCGTCGACCTTAAATTACAAGGCGCTTGTTGGGAGGCAACCCAACTTATTTATTTACGTTAGATTAGGGAATGTGTTTTAATTCAGTTGTGTTGTGTTTTATTTATATTATTTATGGAGAGATGAGATAGAGGGACTGATGATATTTTCTAGTGACATACTTGAGCAGGAGATGGGGGAGTCTACCCCGGTGTGCCATGGCACACTTGACCTTTACAGGGACTCGTCCTTGCGAGTTGGGGATTCTCCAGACACGAATTTCAGCAGCGGAGGGCAGTCGACCCCGGTGTGCGAGTACACACTGACCGGATGGGAGCATAGTGGCGCACCACTGCTTGGGGATTGCTTGGCGTTGTATTTCGTCCCCACCCGTGAGGTGGTTGTGAGTATTTCTTCTCTCTTGTTGAAATTTGTGTTTCTTTTATTATGTATGTCAGCTCCATCTCATCTACTGGCCTACGCATTTGATTGCTGAGTTCTCTACATGATCTCTAAATTCGTTGAGGACAACGAAGCATTCAGTGTGGGGGTGGTTTAACTGTTTACTAGCCAATGTGTCTTGCATAGCCAGTTACATGTAGGATGTGTTTATATTGTATTGTGAGTCAGTTTTGTGGTTTATATTATGTTTTTACCTATATTGTCGTATTGTGTTGAGTAGATTTATATTATGTTTGCACTTTTACATAATTGAGTTACCCACCAAAGAGTTGAGTTGTGTAGTGTCAATTTTTTTTTTTTTCGGGTCTAAGCCTTGCATGTAGAGTTAGGATCTTAGTAAAAAAATGAGAAAAATAGAAAATCCATAAAAATGGAAAATTGAAAATTTTGAGAAAAGGCAATTGATAGAAGCATAGACTTGGTTGGTTTAGTGAGATGTGAACACTTTAGTCATAGGGTGTGAATTTTGACCGAGAATGACATTTTTAGTTCCCCCTAGTAAGTATAGAGAGAATCTCATTAAGGGAATGCCTACCTAGTTTTAAACTAAAATTAAATTTGAAAAGCTAAAGTGTGTGTTGTTTTTCTCCTAAAAGAGTTGAGCTTGGTGTTTGCTAAACAAGCCGAGCGTTCATGTTGTCCGTCTTAGGTAGTCGTCAGCCCGCCTGGTAGTGGCACACAGAACAGCTGTGCGAGGATGTGTATTAGAGCACTCACTGCTTTTAGATCTTACCTTGTAGGACCACTAGATAACCCTAATTGATCCTTGGATTCATTGCTAGCCTCTTTGACCTAGGAAGACGATTCTTGGCCTTCATCATATATCGTTTAGAATTACCTTCCTAGAGCGTCACGAGGGAGTAGTAGTTGAGGGGGTTAGTTGAGGGAGTGCTTCATTACATATTTTTTTTGTGAGTTCTGCAGATCGCATATGCTTCATTGGATATCTACAAGGGGATGCGAGGGTGAGTGAGTTGGCTTGCACACTAAGGTGTGGCGGTGTTCCATGTCATTACATCGTGGACACAGTAGTGGAGAGCCTAAGTGCGTGACGTCTAATCCGCACAAAAATGGGGTTGGTTGTACTTAATTGGTGGCATGTGCTAGGTACCGGATTTTTATCATCTTGGTGTAGGATGTTTGGTTGGATTAGGCACTTGACATACCTTATTTGACTACTTGAGAGGGGGACCTGACTACATTCTAGTGTGGGGGTGTCGACATTTGACTAAGGACATAGAGATTGTGGATATGTTGACTCCACCCCCATGCATGCTTTTACGAAGTTTGCGGTTGTGTTGGCATTGTTTGATTCTTGAAGGAGGACCACTCATATTTATTTGATTGTATTGATATTTGATTGAGAGAAAGAAAAAAAACAAAGAAAATAAAAATGAAAGGAAAAAAAGTAGAAAAAGAAAAAAAAAACAGAGGAATAAAGTTATGCTTATTGGAAATCGAGTGGTGGAAGTTCTTGTTCCTGTTGAAGATTGATTGAGATCGCGTACGCTTCGCTTTGATGGCCACGGATTGACATGGTACTGGGGTTTGAGGGGATTGAGGGCCGGAGTCGGTGAGATTCGGGTTGTGGATTCCTATCATGAGGGTGAGGGTGTGTGAGATATGGGGATTGGTGAGTTTATGTGACGCTTTAGGATTTTCTGCTTCATACAAATTATATCTTTTTTGTCCCTAAGCCTCATCATATTTGACCATTAGCAGAATAGGAGCTCGGACTATGAATGTGGCTTAGCCTTGGTTAGCCTCTTATTTTTATCAGCACACATGAAGAGGTAGGTTGTTCTTTATAGTAAAGTTAAGCTTTCTATACTAACTATGGGGAATTACTTGTTGTCAAGTTTAGTTGCGATTCGCGTCTCTTGCCTAACTTTTTCATTACTCCAGGAGCACCGGTCTATGTGTACTTAAATTGCCTGATTTCGCAAAAAGAAATATTTTAAAAGCTTTTATGTGTTTAAGATCGAGTCTAGAATTGCATTTGCAACATCTTGCTGCATTAGAGTGTCGTGAGTCATGTTAGAGTCGTTTGAGTCTTGTTGGCTAGTAGACAGTTAGATGCAGTAGATGAGACTTTGCTCGGGGCGCGCAAATGGCAAGTGTGGGGGTATTTGATAACTCCTTAATAAGAGTTATCCTATGTACGTTTCACATTTTTATTTATGTGCGTTTCGGTGCAAAGTGACGAGATTTGAGCCAAAATATGAAGAAAATGCACTTTTGGATGTTTTTGAGCTTTAAAGGACAATCCGAGCGTTTCTTAATGGTTTTGAGTATGATTTTGATAATTTGTTACATTTGATCTTCGCGGTAGTGTTCGTGTTGTTGTTTGACAGTAATTACGCGTGCGGGAATCAAGTGGAGAGAAGAAACGAGCTTCGGAATAGAAGAAAAAGACGAATTTGGCGCGTTTTGGATGTTTTCGTCAATTTTGGGCAATAATTGAGAAAAACGGGAAAACAGTCCGGAAACGGGAATTTCTCTACATGGACAAAGTCTACGTCGCAAAAGGAATCCAAAGGTGCAAAAATCATGTTAATCGGAGTTCGGGATCAAAATCCGGGTCCTTATTTTCTTTTCCGCGATCTTAAAATATCCTGAAAATCCTGAATTTAACTTGAAACATCCTGAATTGTCTTTCGAGCATCCTTTTGCTATTCCAACGCTATTCCAACACTCTGCTACCTCTATTGCCTACCCATTCTCCTATCTCACTGTTAATAAATTACCAGCACCTAAAACCTTCTCCATAACAGCCCCTACGACACCATTTGTACCACCTCAGCTTTAACCTCCTGTTCCTCCATTTTACAGCCCTTCAACCATCACCAAATCCCCAACTAAAACACCCAATTAACATCCAATATTTACCAACAAACTTCATAGCACCTGCACCTAATATTACAGTACACAAACCACCATTTAAACCATGAAACCTTCACCCTTTCCACCACTGTAACCACACAAACACCCTTATATCACCAAATCCACCTGAAGCTAAAATAGCCACAACCTCCACCATATACACAGACCTAACCCCTGCTACTTCCATTACATATTTTCACCCTTAACTCACCATTACACCTAAACTATTGGCCATGAACCCACTGCCCTTGCACCAGCCTCATCCACCAATTTAGCCTCCTAAACAACTTCAACCATTGACACCATGGCCAGCCTACACCACCAAGTAACCACAGCTTCTACAAAATACCCTACACATTATTTCCTCCAATCATCAAAACAACATATCTACAGCACACCTGAACTAACCCATCCTACCTTCTACTCAGTACACCACCTTCCACAACCACCACAATTCCAATTCACCCACCTAAAGACTAGAAGCCATTACTAAACCAGTACAGTCCAGCACTATCACCATGTCCACAATCTCCTTCATCATCCTCCCTAAACTCCATCTCAGACCTTCCCTTTCAATCACCTGCAACTATTTCCACCATTAACCCAAGTAAAACTCAGCAGACCTTAACCATCCAAACAACATGTTGTTAGGGAAAATTCCAAAACTTAATTATTATTTATAATTATATTTATGTTTTAATCATAATTGAGATGTTATTATTTTTCTATTTGTAACTCTCACATTATTGGTGTATTGACTATAAAATATTTGGTTTAATGTACTATTATTGGGTGGTTACTATTATAACTTTAATGCTATGATTATTATAAGGGGGTTACTCTTTATATTTGAAAGTCTATATATATGTGAATACAATATTGTATGAGAGATGGATGGAGAGAATATGTGATGAGATCTCACATAGAAAAGTGCTAGAGTGTACTACTACATATGAAGTATATTTTAAGTATTCTATATAGTATAGCATGATACTATTGTGTTGGGGCAACAACGGTTCGTGACGGTTCACAAGTCCTACAACCGGCGTGACGCTTGTAGGAGCTGGCTCGAGTGTGGGTTGAATCCTACTTCGTAGCATACCGGTAGCACCCTCACGTGGGGAGGATCTACGTTGTAGGACAATGTCCTACATAACATGCCTCTCACACCCAGGCCAGCAAATCCAATTTACATAATGTTATTTTATTTATTATTTTGATTGTTTATCGTATTTCTAACAAGACTAATGTTTTGATTTCATATTGTGTATTTCGACGCAGATGAGTAACAATCTACAACGTAGATCTTTTAGAACATGAAAAGAGATGTGTAAGATCTTTCTAATTCTTTGTGAGAATTTCATATGATATGTTTGCAAGAGCACTTCGTTTATATAAGGTTTTGGTATCTATCATATAACGAATATACGTATTACTCTATGTCATGTGGAAATTTTACTTGAACGCAAATTAGTGTAGAAGACTCTGCCCACTTGTCGAATAGATCATGCAAGGTGTTCCATGCGCACACACAAAAAAAGGGAGTTATCATGTTCGATCAATTCTTTCTGATCTTTCATTGGGTGTAGATGTTGTATTTTATTATTGTTAAAAGATTATTTTATAGCAATAGGGAACGTGTAGTTAGAATCGGAAAGTATTTACAAAATGAGAATAATTAAGTGGTCCTTCTCTTTACAAGCAGCTTAATTGTGTTTACTTGAAACTAAACCACGACTTGTAGTGTGACTAATAAATTTTCTCTGCTCATAATAATTTATTTTATTTTGTAATGGTGAATTAATTTATCAGTGTAATCTTCATAATTTATATTCTCAAATTTGTCATCGATATGGTTTATAATAAATGTGAAATTATATAAGGTAGTATCCAATTTTGTGTTTTGGTTGCTTTCTTGCATATGACGTCTAAATACCTAGAGGCTCATTATATAGAGTATTACATCTTCTTTCATGGTACAAAATCTAAATCTTCGTCAAAAATTCTAGAATGTTGGTTACCTTTAGCGACTACGTAATCTAGTGTTTTCTTTTTACCCGTAGCTCAGATATGTAATATTTTAATGTTTAATTATGAGTCATCTAACATGGAATTATGTTGAGTTACACATTTCCGACATGCTCCAAGACCACTCTTACTTCCCTGTCTTATTTGTGCAGAATAGTCTTTATCATGCATTCTAATTTTCATGACCATTCTTTCTATTATGTGATAAGATCTTGGATTCATGGATGAAATTATTTTTTGAGATTTATATTATTATTTTACGTGTCATTCTCATGTCATATGATAAGCTCGTGAAGGTGTCGATCTAGTACTCATGGACCATTCATGGAAACCAAATCGCATATTCTTATTTTTTATCAATGGAGTTTCCTTCTAAGCTCTGAGGAACTCATGGTGTATCCTCTATTAACGAATATCTTCTAGATTCTCAAAAAGGAGAACAATTACATGCAAAAGATGTGACAGGCTTGATTCCTTGTACTCAACCTCCATAATTTTTTTTATTATTTTTTTACACTTTGTTTCACAAAATTAGTGTAATATTACATGCATGAATTGATAATTTTATATCGATCAAGCTCATTGAAAAAAAATGCATGGTTAATGATCAATAATGAGTTATTGGTGTAACATAGTTAATTTCATGACAAGTCCAATCTGAATTTTAGAATGGTCAAATAAAATTGGAAGTGTGGACTTTTGAAAAGGTTTATCTAGAAATGGCTAATATTAAACTTTTATCATCCTCTCTTTTAGAGGCAAAAATTTATGAGAAAATATTTTCTTACAATATAATAAGTGTCTACTATTTCTTTGAGAATGTTTATTTCTCTTTTACCTTTACATTTACTACATTAAATATATTTATGTCCCTTTTTGAGGTTTGAAATGTGAGAGTTACTTGATTATATTTAATTCTATTTTTTATGAGCATTTGCTATGTGGGGGTTACATGAGAAAACGTATAGAATATAATTTTATGTGCATGTATGAATTAAGTGTTGGTTTATTTTGATAGTGTAACATATGGATATCACTTTATAAAAATAACATTGTGGTCAAGTAAATTATTGCTATTATGTCTTACAATTTATATCGCCATTCCTAACATCATTATCATTGACTCGTTGAATTAAGTATTTGCATTAAGTACAATTTATGTGAATCTATGGATAAGTAAAAATGTGGGGGTTGCATATGAAAATTATTTATCGTAATCTTATACATATGTGAACTAACTAATAGCAATCATGTGGAGATGTAACATGTTATCATTTTGTGGATTTTATAGTCTACCTTTAGTGTATATTTTTTTTTAGGGGAAGAAAAATGTCATCTTTTAGTGTCGTCGCTAAACATGTCTATTCAACGAAATTATTTTTCATTAAGTGCTATTATTGGTCTCAATAAATGCGAGTTAATGTGGGGGTTATAAGGTGAGACATTCTAAACATGATCTTAATTGTGTGATTTTAGTAGTGTTGTTGCTGATGACGTGATAAGATTTATGAGACCTATATTTCTAACGCCTCAAATTACTAATTTTGCATCTAGTGCAAATATTTTTTATTCTCAGGTGAAATTTGGTGTACATCAAATGTGACATAGAATTGATGGTGAAAACATAGCAAGATGGGAAGCGCACATTTCACGATGCACGAGAATTAGAATGATTCAATAAAAAAATATACATGTATATTATTGGTTCCATAGTCCCTAATATTGGGATGGGGTTTGTAAACTCCTGATGGATTCCACCGTTGATAAACGGAAAATGATTGATTGACCAATATGCATGTGGTTAAAATAAAATGACCATTGAGGGTCTGAACTCTAGGATTTGAGTCCTAGATATGTCGAGGGGGATGGGCTAAGCCCAAAATATAGTCACCGCTGGAGGTAACCCAATCTCTGTGGCTGGAGATCCCATGAAAGAGATTCAATGGGTAGAAACAATCCACGATGAGTAACACCTGTATCTAATTACCAGCCACCACCGGACCTGAGACAAAGCCCAGTACACCATCGCTGATAAGCACCGAACCACTGTTCAACAGCCCCTGCAAACCCAACGACCTCCACAATACCACCAGACTTTAACTAACATCCCGCACCTGCTGCATATTTCAAATCAGACCCAATCACCGTTCAAACCCCTGTACCGCAAGAAATCCACCTGCAATCAGCCATGGCAGAGCAACAGAAAGGGCGGAGAAGAAAATCAGAAACGAAGAAGAAGAAGAGGAAGAAGAATGGCGCAACAGCAGGATTCCAGGGGTGTGTTCGTGTGAAGCGATTGTTTCTTCGTGCGAAATCGGTCCTTAGCCAAAATCCAGGAAACACAAAAAAAACTGTTCGTGAAACAACTCTCTGTCGCAATCCACGAATGTGTTCGTGTGAAAGAGAGCTCAGGCGGCTGATTTGGCTTCAATATAAGTGGGGCTTTTGTGTAATATTTCAAAAATTGGTTAAAACAATTAAAACATGTATAAAAAGCCCTAAAAACGAATTAGACAGAGGAGGACGGGTCAGAGACGGATCAGAGCACTGTGTGGAGCTCAGAGCATTGTTTGGAGCGCGGAGATTCATCGTTTCAATTCTTTTTCTCCTCTTCTCTTTATTTTTGTCTACGATTATGAAAAACATTATCTTTGTAATCATGAATCGTAGTAGCTAAGTACTTTATATCGGGATTTCTCAAACGGTAGCTAGGGTTTGAAGCCGTATTTGGCGGATTATGAGTTTGATTCACGTTTAAATTGAACTTAATAGATGATGAATTGTTTTGCTATGTTTCATTCTTGTTCATAATCTATCTTCGTATTGTTTGGCCAGCATTATAAAGATCATAGGTAGTGTGTTAGTGAAAGCAACGAATTACCCGGATAAGTGAATTAAACACATAGTCGCAGGTTAGAGAAATCAACCACAGACTGTGAACTTTGAGTAGAATTAGTGGATCTTCATTATATGTTATTAGGGCTAATTAGAACTTGGTAACTCGGTTGTAATTTGACCTAGGCATAAAAAGCTAGCTTGGTAACTCGGTTAGCATTATTGCTCGTTTGGCTAAATAAATCATCGTCTGTGTTTCAAAACGTAATTCGTTAACGGTATTCACCTAGTGGTCCTAGAGAAATCCTGATACTTGTCCCTCATATTAATCTCAATTTTAAGTATTAGTTGTTATTTACACTCTTAGTTAATTAAACAAAATCAATTGCTAGCCCACACAAAGTTAATCGTACTAATTAGTTCACGACAAGTCCTCTGGGATTCGACAACCCTCTTTATCACATTATTACTAGAACGATAACCGTACACTTGCGGAGATCGTGTCAAGTTTTTGGCGCCGTTGCCGGGGACTTCGGTTGAATTAATTAGAATTGTTAGCTTTAGGGATTTTATTTTCTGTTTATATCTGTTACTCACCTTCGTTCGAGTGTGACTTGTGTTTCAGGTGAATCTCTCGGCGCAGGACCCGTTCTTAAAACGAGCTATTGTACCCACAGTTAGAAGATCCGGAATCACTTTTGCACAACGAGCGTAGAGACTCGAGGAAATCAGTTCCAATGGGTGACCAACAGGGAACCGAGTTGGAAAGACTCCGCAAGCTTGCGGAAGATGCAGAGACCGCTAGAGTCGCTGCCGAGGCCAGAGTGGCCAATTCATTGAGGGAAACTGAGTTGCTCAGAGCTCAGTTAGCTGCTGCACATACATTAGTTGTTAACCCTCCGATACCTCCGAATCCACCTAATGGAGGTCACCAAGTGGGTCAAATGAACAATGTGGCACAGGAAGATGATCGTCCTTTGGTGGACTACTTCAGAACCACGCCAGCTGGATACCAACCTACCATTGTGAGGCCACATATTAATGCTGCTCACTTTGAGTTGCGTCAGCAAATGATTGATATGGTGCGTACTGAGTGCCTATTTACAGGAGCTCTGGGAGATGATCCGAATGCCCACTTGCTTAAATTTGGGCAAATTACTTCAACATTGCATAATGAGCAAGTTCCAGATGAAACAGTGAAGTTGATGCTGTTTCCTTTCTCTTTATCTGGAAAAGCTAAGACTTGGCTCATGGAACTACCAGGGGGATCGATTACAACATGGGCAGAGTGTTGCCATGAACTTCTGAGAAAGTATCTACCGCCATTCAAAGTTGCTCAGCTCATGGCTGATATTAGGAATTTTACTCAGCAAGAGGATGACTCTCTAGGAGATACATGGAGGAAATTCAACCAACTTCTTCGCAGATGCCCTACTCATGGAGAGCCGTGGTATAAACTCCTCCATTATTTCTATAATGCTCTAGACAGGGAAACAGTACATGAACTAGATATGTTAGCTGGAGGCAATTTTATGGGCTTGAGAGTGCAGCGATGCCAAGATCTTCTAAACACTGTGGCGAAGCGTGAGTCTACGAGGTCTGAGACTCGTAGATACTCAGAATCCGATGCAGCTCTAGTCAACAGGATTGAGTCAATGGTGGAGCAGAAATTTGAACAACAAATGGCAGTCATGACCTCAGCTTTTAACAGCATAAATCCATTAGCACAAGTGAAGTCTGTGGGAGAGATGATCGCGGATGAGAATCAAGGATATGGGATTGATGACGTAAATTACATGGGGCCTCCTAGACAGCAACAAGTGTGGGGGTATCAAAGTCATCAACGAAATCAGCCTAACTGGTATGCTCAGCAGTCTAATGTTCCTTATCAATCTCACAATCACGCCACTCAGCAACAACAGGATCCGGAAATGAAAGCCTTGTTGAGACAATTGGTTACTCAACAACAACAGACAAATGAGAAGATGGATAGGATGGAGCACAAGTTTGTAGTCATGGAAGCCACTATTAAGAGCCACGAGACACAAATTGAGCAAAATGCCAATCAGCTTACGAAATTGTCACCTGATATGCTTCCTGCTAATTCTATGGTTCCTACTGAGAAGCTTAAAGCTATTACTACTCGCAGTGGCACTACTACTCAGGATCCTCCATATCCTAGCCATGCGAGAGCGGAAGCTACTAAAGCCACAGAGAAAGAATTGAGTGAAGAGGTACCCAAGGTCGTGAGTCCCCAATCAAAGGACACGGCTGAGAAGAAAGAAGAGCCCAAGAACACTCTAAATCCGGTTAATTTAGTGCCAAATGTGCCATATCCGGCGGCAATAAAGAGGAACGATGAAGATCATTATGGGAGATTTTTGGAGATATTTAGACAACTTCATATCAACATCCCTCTTGTGGAAGCACTTGCTCAGATGCCCAAGTATAAGAAGTTCTTGAAGGAAATTTTATGGGGTAAGAAGAGCATAGACCCTTATGCCACGGTGAAGCTGACAGAGACATGTAGTACTGTGATACAACGAGATATTCCCAAGATGAGAGATCCAGGCAGTGTCATCTTAGGCTGTACTCTTGGGGGTGGATATCACACGCATGGGCTCTGTGATTTAGGCCCGAGTATTAATCTCATGCCATTGTCCCTATTTCAGAGATTGGGCATTGGTGCGCCAACCCCGGTGAAGATGGGTCTGCAACTAGCAGACAATTCTATTGTTACAGCAAATGGGGTGATTGAGAACTTGCTTGTTAAAGTGGGTGCATTTGTCTTTCCAGCTGACTTTGTGATAGTGGACATCAAGGAGGATCGCGATGTGCCACTTATCTTTGGAAGACCACTTTTGAAGACAATGCGTGCAAATGTGGATTTAGAGACTGAGGAGCTCACTATCAAAGCTCTAGATTCATCACTTGTGTTTAAAGCATTTGTTCCGGGCAAAGGGAAGAATAAATTGGCAATGATCAAATTTAGAGAGAAAGATGTGGATCCTACACCTGGGTTGTCTACAGTTTTGCAATCCTATCCACCCGATTCAGAAAAGAAGCCAACTATTGTTGGTGCGCATGATGTGGTGCAAAAGATCAAGAGCAAGAAACTGAAGGAGGAGGCACGTCGTGCTAGACCTCCTTGACATATTTTGAGGTAACTGGGTCGGGTCGTCGACCTTAAATTACAAGGCGCTTGTTGGGAGGCAACCCAACTTATTTATTTACATTAGATTAGGGAATGTGTTTTAATTCAGTTGTGTTGTGTTTTATTTATATTATTTATGGAGAGATGAGATAGAGGGACTGATGATATTTTCTAGTGACATACTTGAGCAGGAGATGGGGGAGTCTACCCCGGTGTGCCATGGCACACTTGACCTTTACAGGGACTCGTCCTTGCGAGTTGGGGATTCTCCAGACACGAATTTCAGCAGCGGAGGGCAGTCGACCCCGGTGTGCGAGTACACACTGACCGGATGGGAGCATAGTGGCGCACCACTGCTTGGGGATTGCTTGGCGTTGTATTTCGTCCCCACCCGTGAGGTGGTTGTGAGTATTTCTTCTCTCTTGTTGAAATTTGTGTTTCTTTTATTATGTATGTCAGCTCCATCTCATCTACTGGCCTACGCATTTGATTGCTGAGTTCTCTACATGATCTCTAAATTCGTTGAGGACAACGAAGCATTCAGTGTGGGGGTGGTTTAACTGTTTACTAGACAATGTGTCTTGCATAGCCAGTTACATGTAGGATGTGTTTATATTGTATTGTGAGTCAGTTTTGTGGTTTATATTATGTTTTTACTTATATTGTCGTATTGTGTTGAGTAGATTTATATTATGTTTGCACTTTTACATAATTGAGTCTACCCACCAAAGAGTTGAGTTGTGTAGTGTCATTTTTTTTTTTTTGGGGTCTAAGCCTTGCATGTAGAGTTAGGATCCTAGTAAAAAAAAATGAGAAAAATAGAAAATCCATAAAAAATGGAAAATTGAAAATTTTGAGAAAAGGCAATTGATAGAAGCATAGACTTGGTTGGTTTAGTGAGATGTGAACACTTTAGTCATAGGGTGTGAATTTTGACCGAGAATGACATTTTTAGTTCCCCCTAGTAAGTATAGAGAGAATCTCATTACGGGAATGCCTACCTAGTTTTAAACTAAAATTAAATTTGAAAAGCTAAAGTGTGTGCTGTTTTTCTCCTAAAAGAGTTGAGCTTGGTGTTTGCTAAACAAGCCGAACGTTCATGTTGTCCGTCTTAGGTAGTCGTCAGCCCGCCTCGTAGTGGCACACAGAACAGCTGTGCGAGGATGTGTATTAGAGCACTCACTGCTTTTAGATCTTACCTTGTAGGACCACTAGATAACCCTAATTGATCCTTGGATTCATTGCTAGCCTCTTTGACCTAGGAAGACGATTCTTGGCCTTCATCATATATCGTTTAGAATTACCTTCCTAGAGCGTCACGAGGGAGTAGTAGTTGAGGGGGTTAGTTGAGGGAGTGCTTCATTACATATTTTTTTTGTGAGTTCTGCAGATCGCATATGCTTCATTGGATATCTACAAGGGGATGCGAGGGTGAGTGAGTTGGCTTGCACACTAAGGTGTGGCGGTGTTCCATGTCATTACATCGTGGACACAGTAGTGGAGAGCCTAAGTGCGTGACGTCTAATCCGCACAAAAATGGGGTTGGTTGTACTTAATTGGTGGCATGTGCTAGGTACCGGATTTTTATCATCTTGGTGTAGGATGTTTGGTTGGATTAGGCACTTGACATACCTTATTTGACTACTTGAGAGGGGGACCTGACTACATTCTAGTGTGGGGGTGTCGACATTTGACTAAGGACATAGAGATTGTGGATATGTTGACTCCACCCCCCATGCATGCTTTTACGAAGTTTGCGGTTGTGTTGGCATTGTTTGATTCTTGAAGAAGGACCACTCATATTTATTTGATTGTATTGATATTTGATTGAGAGAAAGAAAAAAAAACAAAGAAAATAAAAATGAAAGGAAAAAAAGTAGAAAAAGAAAAAAAAACAGAGGAATAAAGTTATGCTTATTGGAAATCGAGTGGTGGAAGTTCTTGTTCCTGTTGAAGATTGATTGAGATCGCGTACGCTTCGCTTTGATGGCCACAGATTGACATGGTACCGGGGTTTGAGGGGATTGAGGGCCGGAGTCGGTGAGATTCGGGTTGTGGATTCCTATCATCAGGGTGAGGGTGTGTGAGATATGGGGATTGGTGAGTTTATGTGACGCTTTAGGATTTTCTGCTTCATACAAATTATATCCTTTTTGTCCCTAAGCCTCATCATATTTGACCATTAGCAGAATAGGAGCTCGGACTATGAATGTGGCTTAGCCTTGGTTAGCCTCTTATTTTTATCAGCACACATGAAGAGGTAGGTTGTTCTTTATAGTAAAGTTAAGCTTTCTATACTAACTATGGGGAATTACTTGTCGTCAAGTTTAGTTGCGATTCGCGTCTCTTGCCTAACTTTTTCATTACTCCAGGAGCACCGGTCTATGTGTACTTAAATTGCCTGATTTCGCAAAAAGAAAGATTTTAAAAGCTTTTATGTGTTTAAGATCGAGTCTAGAATTGCATTTGCATCATCTTGCTGCATTAGAGTGTCGTGAGTCATGTTAGAGTCGTTTGAGTCTTGTTGGCTAGTAGACAGTTAGATGCAGTAGATGAGACTTTGCTCGGGACGCGCAAATGGCAAGTGTGGGGGTATTTGATAACTCCTTAATAAGAGTTATCCTATGTACGTTTCACATTTTTATTTATGTGCGTTTCGGTGCAAAGTGACGAGATTTGAGCCAAAATATGAAGAAAATGCACTTTTGGATGTTTTTGAGCTTTAAAGGACAATCCGAGCGTTTCTTAATGGTTTTGAGTATGATTTTGATAATTTGTCACATTTGATCTTCGCGGTAGTGTTCGTGTTGTTGTTTGACAGTAATTACGCGTGCGGGAATCAAGTGGAGAGAAGAAACGAGCTTCGGAATAGAAGAAAAAGACGAATTTGGCGCGTTTTGGATGTTTTCGTCAATTTTGGGCAATAATTGAGAAAAACGGGAAAACAGTCCGGAAACGGGAATTTCTCTACATGGACAAAGTCTACGTCGCAAAAGGAGTCCAAAGGTGCAAAAATCATGTTAATCGGAGTTCGGGATCAAAATCCAGGTCCTTATTTTCTTTTCCACGATCTTAAAATATCCTGAAAATCCTGAATTTAACTTGAAACATCCTGAATTGTCTTTCGAGCATCCTTTTGCTATTCCAACGCTATTCCAACACTCTGCTACCTCTATTGCCTACCCATTCTCCTATCTCACTGTTAATAAATTACCAGCACCTAAAACCTTCTCCATAACAGCCCCTACGACACCATTTGTACCACCTCAGCTTTAACCTCCTGTTCCTCCATTTTACAGCCCTTCAACCATCACCAAATCCCCAACTAAAACACCCAATTAACATCCAATATTTACCAACAAACTTCATAGCACCTGCACCTAATACTACAGTAAACAAACCACCATTTAAACCATGAAACCTTCACCCTTTCCACCACTGTAACCACACAAACACCCTTATATCACCAAATCCACCTGAAGCTAAAATAGCCACAACCTCCACCATATACACAGACCTAACCCCTGCTACTTCCATTACATATTTTCACCCTTAACTCACCATTACACCTAAACTATTGGCCATGAACCCACTGCCCTTGCACCAGCCTCATCCACCAATTTAGCCTCCTAAACAACTTCAACCATTGACACCATGGCCAGCCTACACCACCAAGTAACCACAGCTTCTACAAAATACCCTACACATTATTTCCTCCAATCATCAAAACAACATATCTACAGCACACCTGAACTAACCCATCCTACCTTCTACTCAGTACACCACCTTCCACAACCACCACAATTCCAATTCACCCACCTAAAGACTAGAAGCCATTACTAAACCAGTACAGTCCAGCACTATCACCATGTCCACAATCTCCTTCATCATCCTCCCTAAACTCCATCTCAGACCTTCCCTTTCAATCACCTGCAACTATTTCCACCATTAACCCAAGTAAAATTCAGCAGACCTTAACCATCCAAACAACATGTTGTTAGGGAAAATTCCAAAACTTAATTATTATTTATAATTATATTTATGTTTTAATCATAATTGAGATGTTATTATTTTTCTATTTGTAACTCTCACATTATTGGTGTATTGACTATAAAATATTTGGTTTAATGTACTATTATTGGGTGGTTACTATTATAACTTTAATGCTATGATTATTATAAGGGGGTTACTCTTTATATTTGAAAGGCTATATATATGTGAATACAATATTGTATGAGAGATGGATGGAGAGAATATGTGATGAGATCTCACATAGAAAAGTGCTAGAGTGTACTACTACATATGAAGTATATTTTAAGTATTCTATATAGTATAGCATGATACTATTGTGTTGGGGCAACAACGGTTCGTGACGGTTCACAAGTCCTACAACCGGCGTGACGCTTGTAGGAGCTGGCTCGAGTGTGGGTTGAATCCTACTTCGTAGCATACCGGTAGCACCCTCACGTGGGGAGGATCTACGTTGTAGGACAATGTCCTACATAACATGCCTCTCACACCCAGGCCAGCAAATCCAATTTACATAATGTTATTTTATTTATTATTTTGATTGTTTATCGTATTTCTAACAAGACTAATGTTTTGATTTCATATTGTGTATTTCGACGCAGATGAGTAACAATCTACAACGTAGATCTTTTAGAACATGAAAAGAGATGTGTAAGATCTTTCTAATTCTTTGTGAGAATTTCATATGATATGTTTGCAAGAGCACTTCGTTTATATAAGGTTTTGGTATCTATCATATAACGAATATACGTATTACTCTATGTCATGTGGAAATTTTACTTGAACGCAAATTAGTGTAGAAGACTCTGCCCACTTGTCGAATAGATCATGCAAGGTGTTCCATGCGCACACACAAAAAAAGGGAGTTATCATGTTCAATCAATTCTTTCTGATCTTTCATTGGGTGTAGATGTTGTATTTTATTATTGTTAAAAGATTATTTTATAGCAATAGGGAACGTGTAGTTAGAATCGGAAAGTATTTACAAAATGAGAATAATTAAGTGGTCCTTCTCTTTACAAGCAGCTTAATTGTGTTTACTTGAAACTAAACCACGACTTGTAGTGTGACTAATAAATTTTCTCTGCTCATAATAATTTATTTTATTTTGTAATGGTGAATTAATTTATCAGTGTAATCTTCATAATTTATATTCTCAAATTTGTCATCGATATGGTTTATAATAAATGTGGAATTATATAAGGTAGTATCCAATTTTGTGTTTTGGTTGCTTTCTTGCATATGACGTCTAAAAACCTAGAGGCTCATTATATAGAGTATTACATCTTCTTTCATGGTACAAAATCTAAATCTTCGTCAAAAATTCTAGAATGTTGGTTACCTTTAGCGACTACGTAATCTAGTGTTTTCTTTTTACCCGTAGCTCAGATATGTAATATTTTAATGTTTAATTATGAGTCATCTAACATGGAATTATGTTGAGTTACACATTTCCGACATGCTCCAAGACCACTCTTACTTCCCTGTCTTATTTGTGCAGAATAGTCTTTATCATGCATTCTAATTTTCATGACCATTCTTTCTATTATGTGATAAGATCTTGGATTCATGGATGAAATTATTTTTTGAGATTTATATTATTATTTTACGTGTCATTCTCATGTCATATGATAAGCTCGTGAAGGTGTCGATCTAGTACTCATGGACCATTCATGGAAACCAAATCGCATATTCTTATTTTTTATCAATGGAGTTTCCTTCTAAGCTCTGAGGAACTCATGGTGTATCCTCTATTAACGAATATCTTCTAGATTCTCAAAAAGGAGAACAATTACATGCAAAAGATGTGACAGGCTTGATTCCTTGTACTCAACCTCCATAATTTTTTTTATTATTTTTTTACACTTTGTTTCACAAAATTAGTGTAATATTACATGCATGAATTGATAATTTTATATCGATCAAGCTCATTGAAAAAAAATGCATGGTTAATGATCAATAATGAGTTATTGGTGTAACATAGTTAATTTCATGACAAGTCCAATCTGAATTTTAGAATGGTCAAATAAAATTGGAAGTGTGGACTTTTGAAAAGGTTTATCTAGAAATGGCTAATATTAAACTTTTATCATCCTCTCTTTTAGAGGCAAAAATTTATGAGAAAATATTTTCTTACAATATAATAAGTGTCTACTATTTCTTTGAGAATGTTTATTTCTCTTTTACCTTTACATTTACTACATTAAATATATTTATGTCCCTTTTTGAGGTTTGAAATGTGAGAGTTACTTGATTATATTTAATTCTATTTTTTATGAGCATTTGCTATGTGGGGGTTACATGAGAAAACGTATAGAATATAATTTTATGTGCATGTATGAATTAAGGGTTGGTTTATTTTGATAGTGTAACATATGGATATCACTTTATAAAAATAACATTGTGGTCAAGTAAATTATTGCTATTATGTCTTACAATTTATATCGCCATTCCTAACATCATTATCATTGACTCGTTGAATTAAGTATTTGCATTAAGTATAATTTATGTGAATCTATGGATAAGTAAAAATGTGGGGGTTGCATATGAAAATTATTTATCGTAATCTTATACATATGTGAATTAACTAATAGCAATCATGTGGAGATGTAACATGTTATCATTTTGTGGATTTTATAGTCTACCTTTAGTGTATATTTTTTTAGGGGAAGAAAAATGTCATCTTTTAGTGTCGTCGCTAAACATGTCTATTCAACGAAATTATTTTTCATTAAGTGCTATTATTGGTCTCAATAAATGCGAGTTAATGTGGGGGTTGTAAGGTGAGACATTCTAAACATGATCTTAATTGTGTGATTTTAGTAGTGTTGTTGCTGATGACGTGATAAGATTTATGAGACCTATATTTCTAACCCCTCAAATTACTAATTTTGCATCTAGTGCAAATATTTTTTATTCTCAGGTGAAATTTGGTGTACATCAAATGTGACATAGAATTGATGGTGAAAACATAGCAAGATGGGAAGCGCACATTTCACGATGCACGAGAATTAGAATGATTCAATAAAAAAATATACATGTATATTATTGGTTCCATAGTCCCTAATATTGGGATGGGGTTTGTAAACTCCTGATGGATTCCACCGTTGATAAACGGAAAATGATTGATTGACCAATATGCATGTGGTTAAAATAAAATAAATGACCATTGAGGGTCTGAACTCTAGGATTTGAGTCCTAGATATGTCGAGGGGGATGACTAAGCCCAAAATATAGTCACCGCTGGAGGTAACCCAATCTCTGTGGCTGGAGATCCCATGAAAGAGATTCAATGGGTAGAAACAATCCACGATGAGTAACACCTGTATCTAATTACCAGCCACCACCGGACCTGAGACAAAGCCCAGTACACCATCGCTGATAAGCACCGAACCACTGTTCAACAGCCCCTGCAAACCCAACGACCTCCACAATACCACCAGACTTTAACTAACATCCCGCACCTGCTGCATATTTCAAATCAGACCCAATCACCGTTCAAACCCCTGTACCGCAAGAAATCCACCTGCAATCAGCCATGGCAGAGCAACAGAAAGGGCGGAGAAGAAAATCAGAAACGAAGAAGAAGAAGAGGAAGAAGAATGGCGCAACAGCAGGATTCCAGGGGTGTGTTCGTGTGAAGAGATTGTTTCTTCGTGCGAAATCGGTCCTTAGCCAAAATCCAGGAAACACAAAAAAAACTGTTCGTGAAACAACTCTCTGTCGCAATCCACGAATGTGTTCGTGTGAAAGAGAGCTCAGGCGGCTGATTTGGCTTCAATATAAGTGGGGCTTTTGTGTAATATTTAAAAAATTGGTTAAAACAATTAAAACATGTATAAAAAGCCCTAAAAACGAATTAGACAGAGGAGGACGGGTCAGAGACGGATCAGAGCACTGTGTGGAGCTCAGAGCATTGTTTGGAGCGCGGAGATTCATCGTTTGAATTCTTTTTCTCCTCTTCTCTTTATTTTTGTCTACGATTATGAAAAACATTGTCTTTGTAATCATGAATCGTAGTAGCTAAGTACTTTATATCGGGATTTCTCAAACGGTAGCTAGGGTTTGAAGCCGTATTTGGCGGATTATGAGTTTGATTCACGTTTAAATTGAACTTAATAGATGATGAATTGTTTTGCTATGTTTCATTCTTGTTCATAATCTATCTTCGTATTGTTTGGCCAGCAGTATAAAGATCATAGGTAGTGTGTTAGTGAAAGCAACGAATTACCCGGATAAGTGAATTAAACACATAGTCGCAGGTTAGAGAAATCAACCACAGACTGTGAACTTTGAGTAGAATTAGTGGATCTTCATTATATGTTATTAGGGCTAATTAGAACTTGGTAACTCGGTTGTAATTTGACCTAGGCATAAAAAGCTAGCTTGGTAACTCGGTTAGCATTATTGCTCGTTTGGCTAAATAAATCATCGTCTGTGTTTCAAAACGTAATTCGTTAACGGTATTCACCTAGTGGTCCTAGAGAAATCCTGATACTTGTCCCTCATATTAATCTCAATTTTAAGTATTAGTTGTTATTTACACTCTTAGTTAATTAAACAAAATCAATTGCTAGCCCACACAAAGTTAATCGTACTAATTAGTTCACGACAAGTCCTCTGGGATTCGACAACCCTCTTTATCACATTATTACTAGAACGATAACCGTACACTTGCGGAGATCGTGTCAAGTTTTTGGCGCCGTTGCCGGGGACTTCGGTTGAATTAATTAGAATTGTTAGCTTTAGGGATTTTATTTTCTGTTTATATCTGTTACTCACCTTCGTTCGAGTGTGACTTGTGTTTCAGGTGAATCTCTCGGCGCAGGACCCGTTCTTAAAACGAGCTATTGTACCCACAGTTAGAAGATCCGGAATCACTTTTGCACAACGAGCGTAGAGACTCGAGGAAATCAGTTCCAATGGGTGACCAACAGGGAACCGAGTTGGAAAGACTCCGCAAGCTTGCGGAAGATGCAGAGACCGCTAGAGTCGCTGCCGAGGCCAGAGTGGCCAATTCATTGAGGGAAACTGAGTTGCTCAGAGCTCAGTTAGCTGCTGCACATACATTAGTTGTTAACCCTCCGATACCTCCGAATCCACCTAATGGAGGTCACCAAGTGGGTCAAATGAACAATGTGGCACAGGAAGATGATCGTCCTTTGGTGGACTACTTCAGAACCACGCCAGCTGGATACCAACCTACCATTGTGAGGCCACATATTAATGCTGCTCACTTTGAGTTGCGTCAGCAAATGATTGATATGGTGCGTACTGAGTGCCTATTTACAGGAGCTCTGGGAGATGATCCGAATGCCCACTTGCTTAACTTTGGGCAAATTACTTCAACATTGCATAATGAGCAAGTTCCAGATGAAACAGTGAAGTTGATGCTGTTTCCTTTCTCTTTATCTGGAAAAGCTAAGACTTGGCTCATGGAACTACCAGGGGGATCGATTACAACATGGGCAGAGTGTTGCCATGAATTTTCTGAGAAAGTATCTACCGCCATTCAAAGTTGCTCAGCTCATGGCTGATATTAGGAATTTTACTCAGCAAGAGGATGACTCTCTAGGAGATACATGGAGGAAATTCAACCAACTTCTTCGCAGATGCCCTACTCATGGAGAGCCGTGGTATAAACTCCTCCATTATTTCTATAATGCTCTAGACAGGGAAACAGTACATGAACTAGATATGTTAGCTGGAGGCAATTTTATGGGCTTGAGAGTGCAGCGATGCCAAGATCTTCTAAACACTGTGGCGAAGCGTGAGTCTACGAGGTATGAGACTCGTAGATACTCAGAATCCGATGCAGCTCTAGTCAACAGGATTGAGTCAATGGTGGAGCAGAAATTTGAACAACAAATGGCAGTCATGACCTCAGCTTTTAACAGCATAAATCCATTAGCACAAGTGAAGTCTGTGGGAGAGATGATCGCGGATGAGAATCAAGGATATGGGATTGATGACGTAAATTACATGGGGCCTCCTAGACAGCAACAAGTGTGGGGGTATCAAAGTCATCAACGAAATCAGCCTAACTGGTATGCTCAGCAGTCTATTGTTCCTTATCAATCTCACAATCACGCCACTCAGCAACAACAGGATCCGGAAATGAAAGCCTTGTTGAGACAATTGGTTACTCAACAACAACAGACAAATGAGAAGATGGATAGGATGGAGCACAAGTTTGTAGTCATGGAAGCCACTATTAAGAGCCACGAGACACAAATTGAGCAAAATGCCAATCAGCTTACGAAATTGTCACCTGATATGCTTCCTGCTAATTCTATGGTTCCTACTGAGAAGCTTAAAGCTATTACTACTCGCAGTGGCACTACTACTCAGGATCCTCCATATCCTAGCCATGCGAGAGCGGAAGCTACTAAAGCCACAGAGAAAGAATTGAGTGAAGAGGTACCCAAGGCCGTGAGTCCCCAATCAAAGGACACGGCTGAGAAGAAAGAAGAGCCCAAGAACACTCTAAATCCGGTTAATTTAGTGCCAAATGTGCCATATCCGGCGGCAATAAAGAGGAACGATGAAGATCATTATGGGAGATTTTTGGAGATATTTAGACAACTTCATATCAACATCCCTCTTGTGGAAGCACTTGCTCAGATGCCCAAGTATAAGAAGTTCTTGAAGGAAATTTTATGGGGTAAGAAGAGCATAGACCCTTATGCCACGGTGAAGCTGACAGAGACATGTAGTACTGTGATACAACGAGATATTCCCAAGATGAGAGATCCAGGCAGTGTCATCTTAGGCTGTACTCTTGGGGGTGGATATCACACGCATGGGCTCTGTGATTTAGGCGCGAGTATTAATCTCATGCCATTGTCCCTATTTCAGAGATTGGGCATTGGTGCGCCAACCCCGGTGAAGATGGGTCTGCAACTAGCAGACAATTCTATTGTTACAGCAAATGGGGTGATTGAGAACTTGCTTGTTAAAGTGGGTGCATTTGTCTTTCCAGCTGACTTTGTGATAGTGGACATCAAGGAGGATCGCGATGTGCCACTTATCTTTGGAAGACCACTTTTGAAGACAATGCGCGCAAATGTGGATTTAGAGACTGAGGAGCTCACTATCAAAGCTCTAGATTCATCACTTGTGTTTAAAGCATTTGTTCCGGGCAAAGGGAAGAATAAATTGGCAATGATCAAATTTAGAGAGAAAGATGTGGATCCTACACCTGGGTTGTCTACAGTTTTGCAATCCGATCCACCCGATTCAGAAAAGAAGCCAACTATTGTTGGTGCGCATGATGTGGTGCAAAAGATCAAGAGCAAGAAACTGAAGGAGGAGGCACGTCGTGCTAGACCTCCTTGACATATTTTGAGGTAACTGGGTCGGGTCGTCGACCTTAAATTACAAGGCGCTTGTTGGGAGGCAACCCAACTTATTTATTTACATTAGATTAGGGAATGTGTTTTAATTCAGTTGTGTTGTGTTTTATTTATATTATTTATGGAGAGATGAGATAGAGGGACTGATGATATTTTCTAGTGACATACTTGAGCAGGAGATGGGGGAGTCTACCCCGGTGTGCCATGGCACACTTGACCTTTACAGGGACTCGTCCTTGCGAGTTGGGGATTCTCCAGACACGAATTTCAGCAGCGGAGGGCAGTCGACCCCGGTGTGCGAGTACACACTGACCGGATGGGAGCATAGTGGCGCACCACTGCTTGGGGATTGCTTGGCGTTGTATTTCGTCCCCACCCGTGAGGTGGTTGTGAGTATTTCTTCTCTCTTGTTGAAATTTGTTTTTCTTTTATTATGTATGTCAGCTCCATCTCATCTACTGGCCTACGCATTTGATTGCTGAGTTCTCTACATGATCTCTAAATTCGTTGAGGACAACGAAGCATTCAGTGTGGGGGTGGTTTAACTGTTTACTAGCCAATGTGTCTTGCATAGCCAGTTACATGTAGGATGTGTTTATATTGTATTGTGAGTCAGTTTTGTGGTTTATATTATGTTTTTACTTATATTGTCGTATTGTGTTGAGTAGATTTATATTATGTTTTCACTTTTACATAATTGAGTCTACCCACCAAAGAGTTGAGTTGTGTAGTGTCATTTTTTTTTTTTTTGGGTCTAAGCCTTGCATGTAGAGTTAGGATCTTAGTAAAAAAAAATGAGAAAAATAGAAAATCCATAAAAAATGGAAAATTGAAAATTTTGAGAAAAGGCAATTGATAGAAGCATAGACTTGGTTGGTTTAGTGAGATGTGAACACTTTAGTCATAGGGTGTGAATTTTGACCGAGAATGACATTTTTAGTTCCCCCTAGTAAGTATAGAGAGAATCTCATTACGGGAATGCCTACCTAGTTTTAAACTAAAATTAAATTTGAAAAGCTAAAGTGTGTGCTGTTTTTCTCCTAAAAGAGTTTGAGCTTGGTGTTTGCTAAACAAGCCGAACGTTCATGTTGTCCGTCTTAGGTAGTCGTCAGCCCGCCTCGTAGTGGCACACAGAACAGCTGTGCGAGGATGTGTATTAGAGCACTCACTGCTTTTAGATCTTACCTTGTAGGACCACTAGATAACCCTAATTGATCCTTGGATTCATTGCTAGCCTCTTTGACCTAGGAAGACGATTCTTGGCCTTCATCATATATCGTTTAGAATTACCTTCCTAGAGCGTCACGAGGGAGTAGTAGTTGAGGGGGTTAGTTGAGGGAGTGCTTCATTACATATTTTTTTTTTGTGAGTTCTGCAGATCGCATATGCTTCATTGGATATCTACAAGGGGATGCGAGGGTGAGTGAGTTGGCTTGCACACTAAGGTGTGGCGGTGTTCCATGTCATTACATCGTGGACACAGTAGTGGAGAGCCTAAGTGCGTGACGTCTAATCCGCACAAAAATGGGGTTGGTTGTACTTAATTGGTGGCATGTGCTAGGTACCGGATTTTTATCATCTTGGTGTAGGAGGTTTGGTTGGATTAGGCACTTGACATACCTTATTTGACTACTTGAGAGGGGGACCTGACTACATTCTAGTGTGGGGGTGTCGACATTTGACTAAGGACATAGAGATTGTGGATATGTTGACTCCACCCCCATGCATGCTTTTACGAAGTTTGCGGTTGTGTTGGCATTGTTTGATTCTTGAAGAAGGACCACTCATATTTATTTGATTGTATTGATATTTGATTGAGAGAAAGAAAAAAAAACAAAGAAAATAAAAATGAAAGGAAAAAAAGTAGAAAAAGAAAAAAAAAACAGAGGAATAAAGTTATGCTTATTGGAAATCGAGTGGTGGAAGTTCTTGTTCCTGTTGAAGATTGATTGAGATCGCGTACGCTTCGCTTTGATGGCCACGGATTGACATGGTACCGGGGTTTGAGGGGATTGAGGGCCGGAGTCGGTGAGATTCGGGTTGTGGATTCCTATCATCAGGGTGAGGGTGTGTGAGATATGGGGATTGGTGAGTTTATGTGACGCTTTAGGATTTTCTGCTTCATACAAATTATATCCTTTTTGTCCCTAAGCCTCATCATATTTGACCATTAGCAGAATAGGAGCTCGGACTATGAATGTGGCTTAGCCTTGGTTAGCCTCTTATTTTTATCAGCACACATGAAGAGGTAGGTTGTTCTTTATAGTAAAGTTAAGCTTTCTATACTAACTATGGGGAATTACTTGTTGTCAAGTTTAGTTGCGATTCGCGTCTCTTGCCAAACTTTTTCATTACTCCAGGAGCACCGGTCTATGTGTACTTAAATTGCCTGATTTCGCAAAAAGAAAGATTTTAAAAGCTTTTATGTGTTTAAGATCGAGTCTAGAATTGCATTTGCATCATCTTGCTGCATTAGAGTGTCGTGAGTCATGTTAGAGTCGTTTGAGTCTTGTTGGCTAGTAGACAGTTAGATGCAGTAGATGAGACTTTGCTCGGGACGCGCAAATGGCAAGTGTGGGGGTATTTGATAACTCCTTAATAAGAGTTATCCTATGTACGTTTCACATTTTTATTTATGTGCGTTTCGGTGCAAAGTGACGAGATTTGAGCCAAAATATGAAGAAAATGCACTTTTGGATGTTTTTGAGCTTTAAAGGACAATCCGAGCGTTTCTTAATGGTTTTGAGTATGATTTTGATAATTTGTCACATTTGATCTTCGCGGTAGTGTTCGTGTTGTTGTTTGACAGTAATTACGCGTGCGGGAATCAAGTGGAGAGAAGAAACGAGCTTCGGAATAGAAGAAAAAGACGAATTTGGCGCGTTTTGGATGTTTTCGTCAATTTTGGGCAATAATTGAGAAAAACGGGAAAACAGTCCGGAAACGGGATTTTCTCTACATGGACAAAGTCTACGTCGCAAAAGGAATCCAAAGGTGCAAAAATCATGTTAATCGGAGTTCGGGATCAAAATCCGGGTCCTTATTTTCTTTTCCGCGATCTTAAAATATCCTGAAAATCCTGAATTTAACTTGAAACATCCTGAATTGTCTTTCGAGCATCCTTTTGCTATTCCAACGCTATTCCAACACTCTGCTACCTCTATTGCCTACCCATTCTCCTATCTCACTGTTAATAAATTACCAGCACCTAAAACCTTCTCCATAACAGCCCCTACGACACCATTTGTACCACCTCAGCTTTAACCTCCTGTTCCTCCATTTTACAGCCCTTCAACCATCACCAAATACCCAACTAAAACACCCAATTAACATCCAATATTTACCAACAAACTTCATAGCACCTGCACCTAATACTACAGTACACAAACCACCATTTAAACCATGAAACCTTCACCCTTTCCACCACTGTAACCACACAAACACCCTTATATCACCAAATCCACCTGAAGCTAAAATAGCCACAACCTCCACCATATACACAGACCTAACCCCTGCTACTTCCATTACATATTTTCACCCTTAACTCACCATTACACCTAAACTATTGGCCATGAACCCACTGCCCTTGCACCAGCCTCATCCACCAATTTAGCCTCCTAAACAACTTCAACCATTGACACCATGGCCAGCCTACACCACCAAGTAACCACAGCTTCTACAAAATACCCTACACATTATTTCCTCCAATCATCAAAACAACATATCTACAGCACACCTGAACTAACCCATCCTACCTTCTACTCAGTACACCACCTTCCACAACCACCACAATTCCAATTCACCCACCTAAAGACTAGAAGCCATTACTAAACCAGTACAGTCCAGCACTATCACCATGTCCACAATCTCCTTCATCATCCTCCCTAAACTCCATCTCAGACCTTCCCTTTCAATCACCTGCAACTATTTCCACCATTAACCCAAGTAAAACTCAGCAGACCTTAACCATCCAAACAACATGTTGTTAGGGAAAATTCCAAAACTTAATTATTATTTATAATTATATTTATGTTTTAATCATAATTGAGATGTTATTATTTTTCTATTTGTAACTCTCACATTATTGGTGTATTGACTATAAAATATTTGGTTTAATGTACTATTATTGGGTGGTTACTATTATAACTTTAATGCTATGATTATTATAAGGGGGTTACTCTTTATATTTGAAAGTCTATATATATGTGAATACAATATTGTATGAGAGATGGATGGAGAGAATATGTGATGAGATCTCACATAGAAAAGTGCTAGAGTGTACTACTACATATGAAGTATATTTTAAGTATTCTATATAGTATAGCATGATACTATTGTGTTGGGGCAACAACGGTTCGTGACGGTTCACAAGTCCTACAACCGGCGTGACGCTTGTAGGAGCTGGCTCGAGTGTGGGTTGAATCCTACTTCGTAGCATACCGGTAGCACCCTCACGTGGGGAGGATCTACGTTGTAGGACAATGTCCTACATAACATGCCTCTCACACCCAGGCCAGCAAATCCAATTTACATAATGTTATTTTATTTATTATTTTGATTGTTTATCGTATTTCTAACAAGACTAATGTTTTGATTTCATATTGTGTATTTCGACGCAGATGAGTAACAATCTACAACGTAGATCTTTTAGAACATGAAAAGAGATGTGTAAGATCTTTCTAATTCTTTGTGAGAATTTCATATGATATGTTTGCAAGAGCACTTCGTTTATATAAGGTTTTGGTATCTATCATATAACGAATATACGTATTACTCTATGTCATGTGGAAATTTTACTTGAACGCAAATTAGTGTAGAAGACTCTGCCCACTTGTCGAATAGATCATGCAAGGTGTTCCATGCGCACACACAAAAAAAGGGAGTTATCATGTTCGATCAATTCTTTCTGATCTTTCATTGGGTGTAGATGTTGTATTTTATTATTGTTAAAAGATTATTTTATAGCAATAGGGAACGTGTAGTTAGAATCGGAAAGTATTTACAAAATGAGAATAATTAAGTGGTCCTTCTCTTTACAAGCAGCTTAATTGTGTTTACTTGAAACTAAACCACGACTTGTAGTGTGACTAATAAATTTTCTCTGCTCATAATAATTTATTTTATTTTGTAATGGTGAATTAATTTATCAGTGTAATCTTCATAATTTATATTCTCAAATTTGTCATCGATATGGTTTATAATAAATGTGAAATTATATAAGGTAGTATCCAATTTTGTGTTTTGGTTGCTTTCTTGCATATGACGTCTAAATACCTAGAGGCTCATTATATAGAGTATTACATCTTCTTTCATGGTACAAAATCTAAATCTTCGTCAAAAAATCTAGAATGTTGGTTACCTTTAGCGACTACGTAATCTAGTGTTTTCTTTTTACCCGTAGCTCAGATATGTAATATTTTAATGTTTAATTATGAGTCATCTAACATGGAATTATGTTGAGTTACACATTTCCGACATGCTCCAAGACCACTCTTACTTCCCTGTCTTATTTGTGCAGAATAGTCTTTATCATGCATTCTAATTTTCATGACCATTCTTTCTATTATGTGATAAGATCTTGGATTCATGGATGAAATTATTTTTTGAGATTTATATTATTATTTTACGTGTCATTCTCATGTCATATGATAAGCTCGTGAAGGTGTCGATCTAGTACTCATGGACCATTCATGGAAACCAAATCGCATATTCTTATTTTTTATCAATGGAGTTTCCTTCTAAGCTCTGAGGAACTCATGGTGTATCCTCTATTAACGAATATCTTCTAGATTCTCAAAAAGGAGAACAATTACATGCAAAAGATGTGACAGGCTTGATTCCTTGTACTCAACCTCCATAATTTTTTTTATTATTTTTTTACACTTTGTTTCACAAAATTAGTGTAATATTACATGCATGAATTGATAATTTTATATCGATCAAGCTCATTGAAAAAAAATGCATGGTTAATGATCAATAATGAGTTATTGGTGTAACATAGTTAATTTCATGACAAGTCCAATCTGAATTTTAGAATGGTCAAATAAAATTGGAAGTGTGGACTTTTGAAAAGGTTTATCTAGAAATGGCTAATATTAAACTTTTATCATCCTCTCTTTTAGAGGCAAAAATTTATGAGAAAATATTTTCTTACAATATAATAAGTGTCTACTATTTCTTTGAGAATGTTTATTTCTCTTTTACCTTTACATTTACTACATTAAATATATTTATGTCCCTTTTTGAGGTTTGAAATGTGAGAGTTACTTGATTATATTTAATTCTATTTTTTATGAGCATTTGCTATGTGGGGGTTACATGAGAAAACGTATAGAATATAATTTTATGTGCATGTATGAATTAAGTGTTGGTTTATTTTGATAGTGTAACATATGGATATCACTTTATAAAAATAACATTGTGGTCAAGTAAATTATTGCTATTATGTCTTACAATTTATATCGCCATTCCTAACATCATTATCATTGACTCGTTGAATTAAGTATTTGCATTAAGTACAATTTATGTGAATCTATGGATAAGTAAAAATGTGGGGGTTGCATATGAAAATTATTTATCGTAATCTTATACATATGTGAATTAACTAATAGCAATCATGTGGAGATGTAACATGTTATCATTTTGTGGATTTTATAGTCTACCTTTAGTGTATATTTTTTTTTAGGGGAAGAAAAATGTCATCTTTTAGTGTCGTCGCTAAACATGTCTATTCAACGAAATTATTTTTCATTAAGTGCTATTATTGGTCTCAATAAATGCGAGTTAATGTGGGGGTTATAAGGTGAGACATTCTAAACATGATCTTAATTGTGTGATTTTAGTAGTGTTGTTGCTGATGACGTGATAAGATTTATGAGACCTATATTTCTAACGCCTCAAATTACTAATTTTGCATCTAGTGCAAATATTTTTTATTCTCAGGTGAAATTTGGTGTACATCAAATGTGACATAGAATTGATGGTGAAAACATAGCAAGATGGGAAGCGCACATTTCACGATGCACGAGAATTAGAATGATTCAATAAAAAAATATACATGTATATTATTGGTTCCATAGTCCCTAATATTGGGATGGGGTTTGTAAACTCCTGATGGATTCCACCGTTGATAAACGGAAAATGATTGATTGACCAATATGCATGTGGTTAAAATAAAATGACCATTGAGGGTCTGAACTCTAGGATTTGAGTCCTAGATATGTCGAGGGGGATGGGCTAAGCCCAAAATATAGTCACCGCTGGAGGTAACCCAATCTCTGTGGCTGGAGATCCCATGAAAGAGATTCAATGGGTAGAAACAATCCACGATGAGTAACACCTGTATCTAATTACCAGCCACCACCGGACCTGAGACAAAGCCCAGTACACCATCGCTGATAAGCACCGAACCACTGTTCAACAGCCCCTGCAAACCCAACGACCTCCACAATACCACCAGACTTTAACTAACATCCCGCACCTGCTGCATATTTCAAATCAGACCCAATCACCGTTCAAACCCCTGTACCGCAAGAAATCCACCTGCAATCAGCCATGGCAGAGCAACAGAAAGGGCGGAGAAGAAAATCAGAAACGAAGAAGAAGAAGAGGAAGAAGAATGGCGCAACAGCAGGATTCCAGGGGTGTGTTCGTGTGAAGAGATTGTTTCTTCGTGCGAAATCGGTCCTTAGCCAAAATCCAGGAAACACAAAAAAAACTGTTCGTGAAACAACTCTCTGTCGCAATCCACGAATGTGTTCGTGTGAAAGAGAGCTCAGGCGGCTGATTTGGCTTCAATATAAGTGGGGCTTTTGTGTAATATTTCAAAAATTGGTTAAAACAATTAAAACATGTATAAAAAGCCCTAAAAACGAATTAGACAGAGGAGGACGGGTCAGAGACGGATCAGAGCACTGTGTGGAGCTCAGAGCATTGTTTGGAGCGCGGAGATTCATCGTTTGAATTCTTTTTCTCCTCTTCTCTTTATTTTTGTCTACGATTATGAAAAACATTGTCTTTGTAATCATGAATCGTAGTAGCTAAGTACTTTATATCGGGATTTCTCAAACGGTAGCTAGGGTTTGAAGCCGTATTTGGCGGATTATGAGTTTGATTCACGTTTAAATTGAACTTAATAGATGATGAATTGTTTTGCTATGTTTCATTCTTGTTCATAATCTATCTTCGTATTGTTTGGCCAGCAGTATAAAGATCATAGGTAGTGTGTTAGTGAAAGCAACGAATTACCCGGATAAGTGAATTAAACACATAGTCGCAGGTTAGAGAAATCAACCACAGACTGTGAACTTTGAGTAGAATTAGTGGATCTTCATTATATGTTATTAGGGCTAATTAGAACTTGGTAACTCGGTTGTAATTTGACCTAGGCATAAAAAGCTAGCTTGGTAACTCGGTTAGCATTATTGCTCGTTTGGCTAAATAAATCATCGTCTGTGTTTCAAAACGTAATTCGTTAACGGTATTCACCTAGTGGTCCTAGAGAAATCCTGATACTTGTCCCTCATATTAATCTCAATTTTAAGTATTAGTTGTTATTTACACTCTTAGTTAATTAAACAAAATCAATTGCTAGCCCACACAAAGTTAATCGTACTAATTAGTTCACGACAAGTCCTCTGGGATTCGACAACCCTCTTTATCACATTATTACTAGAACGATAACCGTACACTTGCGGAGATCGTGTCAAGTTTTTGGCGCCGTTGCCGGGGACTTCGGTTGAATTAATTAGAATTGTTAGCTTTAGGGATTTTATTTTCTGTTTATATCTGTTACTCACCTTCGTTCGAGTGTGACTTGTGTTTCAGGTGAATCTCTCGGCGCAGGACCCGTTCTTAAAACGAGCTATTGTACCCACAGTTAGAAGATCCGGAATCACTTTTGCACAACGAGCGTAGAGACTCGAGGAAATCAGTTCCAATGGGTGACCAACAGGGAACCGAGTTGGAAAGACTCCGCAAGCTTGCGGAAGATGCAGAGACCGCTAGAGTCGCTGCCGAGGCCAGAGTGGCCAATCTAAACCTCCCTAACAACCTCCCCCCACCCCTCCACCCACACACACACACACAATTTTCTCCCTCAATCTCACATGAATCAACCCAATTCAAAAATCACTCAAATAAAAATCAACCCTCCTTCATTTTACGTCACTTTCACCATCACCTCTCGTCATCTATTTTCACCTAGAAATTCACCAACACACAAAACCATTTACGTCGAACACCACCGACACTGCCCATCACTCAAACTCCGGAAAAGACACCCTCTATCGCGATTTCCACATTTCTCTCGATCGGACTAACAACAGCAGCAACAACGTGTTCCAGCGAACTACCAACGCCATTTTTGCATACCGGAACTTATATCGCTCTCATTCCCTCTCTACCAAACACTCATGCACCTCTCTATCGTGTCCTCTGTTCGACCAAGACCTCGCCAGTCGAAGTCCAAGCCTGACCAGCAGACCCAGCCAGAAGGGATCACAGCTACCACCACCGTTCGTCGACGTCTGCTCCAAGATCCATCACTTCAACCTTGCATTTGTAGCAAAACAATCCTGGAGAAATTCTTGTAATGATGACCTTTGGTTTCTGAAGTTCTCAACGTCTTCTACTATTCTAATTGCATCTTATTAGGGGCTTATAGAAGAAACAATTCTTGTGTAGTGTACAAGAACCTCGTCAAATCAATAGCTATCATTTAGGTTGACTCCACTTGGAGAATTGGGAATGAAAAAAATACGATGGCTCTTAGTGACAAATGGATCTCTTCTTCTTCCAAGTTCACTCCCCCCAATCCTAAACCATCCCTCTGCTGATTTCAAATTTGAAAGCCTCGTCAAATCAGGCCTTAAAGCTTGGAGGGTAGGCTTAATTAGAAATACTTTTTATGTTGCCACTGCCGAAGCCATCCTCTGCACACCCCTTTCATGGAATGGAAATGAAGATAAAAGAATCCGGCATTGGACCAAGGATCAAGAATACATAATCAGATATAGTTATAAAACTGCCGTTCGGGCTTGTAAATCGGATTCCAAAGCACAAACCCTATATAGAAGTTCCTAGTTATTCTACTCCTCAAAATAATGCTTCGTTGGTCCCTCAATCTCCCTCCCAAGCTCAAGAATTTTTGGTGTAGGGTATACCCTTCCTTGGAAAGCTAATCCAGATAAGAGGAAGCTTGCCAGTTCACTTGTCAAATTTCTGAACAGTACATTGAAATTGAAGAGCACACTCTAGCTAGACTAACCCCATGTGGTTTGGCTCTGGTCTTATAGACTTTAAGATGTGCCATACTGCTTGCTCCATTAATAGTTGGTTCTTAGTCATCACTGATGTGTTTAAGAACAATTAGGTGAGCCACGACTATGTGGAGCACTTTATCACAATTATATGCAAAATTTGGTTGGCCAGATATAGAGGTGTCTTCACTGGAGAAAACCTAATCCCAATGCAGTCTTGGAGGAAGCAGTTAGATGGAGATGCCTATATTTGTAATATAGCTCCAGGGCCAACACCCCTCCCTCCTAATCTTGAAAACAATGTAATAGTTGGAAACAAGATAGTGGCCCTCAATGGTTATCCCCTCCAAGTGGTTGTCTGAAAATCATTTGTGATGCCAGCTTGAATCCAAATTCTAGTTGTGGAGCTACTGCCTATTCGACCAGGATTAGCAATGGAGGTTTGGTAGATGCTAATTTAAAAAGGGAGATTGCCCCTACTGGCTCTGCTGCTGAAGCTCTTACTCTCAGGCTTTCTTGTAAGGTTGCTGACAAGACTGGGGTCACAGTGATAGTGGAATATGATTATCAACAAGTGGTGCAAATGGGTAAGAGAAAGGTTCCTCAAAATAAAAGCGTCCGTCCTAAATAATAGTTGGGTTATCCTCTCCAAAGGTTTTGTTGGTGTTCAATGGAATAAGAGAAGTGTTGAACACTTATGCTGACTGGATTGCAACGTTGGCGAACGACAGATATATGGCTTCTCATTGGAATGTTAAAATCTCACATGAGCTCTTTGATTCTGTGAGAAAAATAAGGTGAGCTATACTCAAGTTCCATAAATATAGGGGCTTCTTTTTTGTTTCTTATGTACTCCGAATTCTTTCTATATGTATATATCTACCATTTGATTAAAAACATAATTAATGATCTAGTATTCTTGGTGTCTTACATATCACCGATTTAATGTAAATTTTCTGACAGACTGTTCTAACATTAATTCGCAGTTGCATGACCCTTCCAAAGGGTCCTTTGAGGACTCTGCTACCCTCCATGTTGTTTTGGAGCTTCTTCAGCGGCTGATTTCTTGTACCGTGACTAAAGTCCCCAGAAGTGCGGTCACCGTCGCACACGACCTTGCCAAATCAGCCCATGAAGACGCTCGCTTTTGCTCTTAGCATTGGCGAGGCCCTTCTCCTTTATTTATTGTCTTTTTGTATTCTCTATTTCAGGGGATATGTCCCCCAGACCTCCATGAACCTTAATCTATTTATCTAATTTTTTCGTTGCCGTAATGTTGATAGTGTATGTGAAAAGTTAAAGAAAATGACAGAGACAATAATAGAAAAGAAAGTCTTATGATCTAGTCCAACCATGTACTACAGTAGAAGCTAATCAGTTACATTGGTTTTATTTTAGTATGATGAGGTGGCACCTTATTAATGGTTTAGGCCATATGTTGTCCTTACTGGTAGGATTGTAATATCAAAGATGTCAATTAAAATCTAATACTTGGCTTTGGCAAAACAAAAAAGGGTGAAATTTTATGGTGGTTCTTCCTTCTAATGACCGGCATATCTATGATTCTTTTCTCCCAGATGAAGCAGCAGGCATCGGTCCGTAGAACTTTGAAAAAAAAATGATCTAGTATTGACTTGTAGCAAGAGGGTACCCACATAGTGAGAGGGTTACACGCACAGGAGAATAAGCCCCACCAAGAACCACATCAACAACGCGAGAAGGCGATCACTGGCAAATGCCTGCAACAAAACAAATAACCAAAAACCAACCCAATCCGCTTTCTTGATATAGCCCACAAGAACCACATCGGCGATCAGTGGCAAATGCCTGCAACAAAACAAACAACCAAAAACCAACCCAATCCGCTTTCTTGATTTAGCCCACAAGAACCACATCAACAACGTGACCCTGTCACAGGCGGAGCCGGAGCGGCGCTACCCTCCGGGGACAATGAAGGCAGTGGTTTATGTCCCCTATAAACCTAGACAAGCGCGAGAGCAAACTCTTTGTTAAGCTTAGTTTTTCTCGTATAATCACAACTCTAAATGCTAGATATTTACACTTACTGGACGTTTTTCTCAGAAGTCAAATAAGTAGATAACACAAATGCAGTTTCCGTGGAAAAGATTAGACATAATACAAAAGGATAATAAACAAAGTTATTCGTAACATTTACCATGGTTTTGAGCTCGTAGTAGTTAGTTCTCTTCTTTAGACTTTGTTTGAGATGCTTAGTCTCGCCTTCCCGAACAACTGCATATATAATTGAGTCCCGGGTCTGTGCGCTACTATAGCACTAGTTATTAATTTATGATTATGGAGGTACAATACTGATACGATGCAAAATGCAATGTAATGAAAGACTCAAAGTAAACACAACACACTTCACCACCAAAAGCCGATATCCCAGTAAATCAAGCTCTGGATCCAAGCATTCAACCATTCATTGGGTCATTTTAAAACTAATTTACAAGTGCCCGTTTCATTTATTCAAAACCAAAATCAACTTAAGAAACAATGAAGACAGTTTCTTTTTTCTTTTTTATATCCCAAGTCATTTCTCATTTACAAGATGTCTTCGGCCGCCATATTACATTCATCGACTTTTACATGACCACTAAATCCTCTCTGAGGACAGCACCTGAAATAAGCAGCAATGAAGTTAGTTCAAATTGGTACAAATGGTACAAATACGTTTCTCAAAAAAAAAAAATGGTACAAATACAAACTACTCCTGCAAATCTTTGGAGTACTGTGAAATAGCTATGTCATTGGAAAATGTGGTCATCATGTGAATTCATACCAACACCAGAGTGGAATATATAAACTAGAGAAACAGCAGGTACAGCATACAGTGGAAGGAAATAAATCAAAACGTGTACTCCGAAACAAACACGAACTGACACAACAGTAAAAACAACATTTTATATCAGCTCTGCATGCTACCTGTTTAAATGACTGGCATTCTCAAGTCAATTAACTTTGTGCACACTCAAACGGATGCAGCGTTCCTTCAGAAAACTCGTGCATCCTGAAGCTTTCCAAAAGTTCAAAAGGGCTGAAACATCATCAATTGTAACTAGTTATTTATCATAGTCCAAGCCACCAAATAAAAATGAAAACCATTGTGTGTGCCAATCTTGTTCAGTTAATAGTTTGTGTCTATAGAATATTTGTCTTACGATACAACAAGCCTTTTCCCAGTTTAAACATGGCCGGCTACATGAACCAGACTTATCCAGCTGGGCTTATCCAAGCTCCAAACTCATTTTCCCCCTCAGATTCAATTTGACTTATTCGAGTCTTATCGTCTCTATCAAACTCGTCTTGGTTTCCATGTCCCTCGTCTACCACTGTCAGATTTGAACTTTATCACTTATCCTAACCAATGCATCCACAGGCCAAGAATACGCATGAACAAACCACCTGTTACCCATAGTTGTCAAAGCTTGATACGTATCGTGTACCGATAGTAGGATTTTTGTATCGTGTATCGTATTGTATCGCGTATCGGAACGATACGCACACCCTTCTTAAAACAACTTGAGAAATATATACTGAGTTACTGACCCTTATAGTGAGAAGTTTATTGGTTGCATCTGGCATTTACTTTCTTATACAGTATGTCTTAAATACATACAGAGGTTGATCAGGTAGTCTAACCAGCACGTATGGACATATTTTGTATGCAGCCAGATTATAGAGTCCCTTTATAAGGGGTTGTTTATATATTATAGACTCGTGTCCAATAATGAATCACATTCACATTACATAAGTAAGAGTAATAGTTAATTAGAAGAATTGAGTGGATTGTCAGCTATATGTAGGATATATCTATGTGGCATCGTTTTAGTAGTTCAATATTCTTGCTTATGTGTGGCAAAAGAACCCAATTAAATGGAACATAAAACTGGAATACTAAAGTGAGGGATTACTAATCAGTGCCACTACAAACACAACCGTATTCCACTAGAGTCAAGTAAATATAACAATTTGTCTTCTATCTGGCATTGTGTTCTTCAGTCTTTCTCTTCTGAAGGTTAAATCAATTATCTAGAATTCAAGACAAACGAGTTTTTTGACTAGCAAAACTGAGGCAAACCTGGAGAAGTAGGACTACCTGACAAAATATTCATAGAATCCATGTAATACGAAGTTCTATATCAATAGGTTCTAACAAACCTAGCCCGGTTTCAGTTCTCAAAAGTATAGTGCGATACGCGATACGTGTCGTATCGGATGTGTATCGCTTGATACAGTTTGATACACTTTCATTAGCGATACAGCGAACGATACGTAACGCTGATGGCATGTATCATATCGTATCGTACGATACGTATACAGTATCGCTCGATACTGATAACAGAGCTGTTACCTGGCTGGTGACGATCGGAGAATTGCAGAGACCAAAAAAAAAGTGAGAGAGGGAGGAAGAGAGAGTTTAGGGTTTGACGAATTTTCTTCTTGTCTATTAACTGTGAAAAAACAAGTGTTTAAATAAACACTCTAACCCTAACCTAATCCTAACGGTTCAACCCACCTAATACGATCCGAGAAAGAACAGCAAAGAAAACTCAGACGGAGCTCATAACACGCTCAAGACACTTTACCAACTAATTAAAACTAAACGTAATCTAAATAGAACTAAACATACTCTGCTAGATATCCCGAGCGTCCCACGTTACATTTTGGACGGCGCCCCTACTCGTATCACCACCTCAAACGATTGTCTCATCTTGTCCTCTATATGACAACATCTAGGTTCTTTCTGAGCGTGTCATTGTGTTCTCATTTCTGCTATACACATTTCTTATTATACTTCCATCCCATACACTAGAGCAGGTCTTAGAATGGTTGTATGAAACTTATCCTTAAGTTGAGACAAGTTAAGGTAGTCAATTTCAAGTTATAAGAGACAGACAACCAAATGAAGAGGGGGTGACAAGTTAGATCACCAAGTACCAAGTCAACAAAAATGGTTGAGTTGAGCCCATATCATCAGTAAAAGAAGTGATTTGTGGTTGTGGCGGGTCTTCTTACTTAACACTAAAAGAGAAGTCTAGGAAACCAGAAAAGCTATCACGAACGTCAACTCAGCAACAGAATAATATTAATTGTGTCCAAGTTCCACCATCACTCCATCAGACTATCTCCTATTTTTGGAACTTGGATCCAAGTTCCTCCCAGTCGTAACGTCTGTTTGCTTAGGCTGATTTAATTTGTCTCTCCAAACATTTTCCAAAGTCACACATGACTTACCCCGCGTACAACATTGTGTTAGGCACCTAAAATTTGAAATGCCTTCGCATGACTAAGAAATTGTTACTCCTAGAAGGGAACTTTATAGGTGGGTATGTGTAACAGTACACACGATACCATAAAGAGCTCAATGGGTTGCATTAATAGTTACTCATACGTAGTTCCATAACTGCTTAATATGGACTGGCCCTATTAGAACCGAAAACGCTCATGCGCAACATAGGGAGTTCAGATAATACATACTTATATAGTAAAATTCCTAAAGTCCAACTGACATCTAGCTGTAACTTGCAAGACTATTTATTAAATGGACAACATGAGCCAAATATAAGAAGGATCTCGATCTCTTCCTAACTCAAGATTTGATTGCCTCATCACGTTTGCCGATTCAGAAACAGCGCACCACCTGAGTCCCCTATCCATCTCCTGACCCCAAAACCTCCTATGCACGACATAGTTATTACGCCCACCAGTTGACTATGACAAAAGCGGCTTACAAATCTATTAAGAGTAAATTTAAGTTTCTCAAACGAAAGTTGCTCATAGGGACCCATCAAAGCTCCTTGGCAAGGAAACTTGAAGCTGACTCTAAATTGATGAAGGAGATAATATAATATCAAGCGCACAGACTTCTATATAGGTTTAAATCTTACCGATTTTGTGGGGAGTTTAATAATTCACCAGTTGATACCACAAACTGCATACCATTCTGTCTAGATGGCAGATAAGGAGTATCTAGAGGATCTACAATTTTTACTTAATCAAAACTTCTATATTCAAACTAATTTGGATGCTATTAAACTTCAGAACTAAATAGCACGAGGTTGTGTTTTGTGCTCAAAGCTCCTCAAGGTGATATGGATATTCAACTACAGTGTTTCTTCTATGGATGTCGGTTTGCATGATTAAATTGACATTACTCTTATGCACTATATCAGAATTTTAAATGAATGCAAATGTAGTGATTTTACGTTATTTTCTCTTGGAAAAAAATGTTATTTTCTCATACTGTGTCCTTTGCTTCATTAATCGAATTTCATATCTTGACTTCAGAACTAATGAATATAATCTTGTCTTACAGGATCACTTCACGATCACGCGACAGGCTACGCTGATTTTCCTCCATGGCAAGCAACACATTATCAGATTCTGGTCCTACAGCTCCAGCTGCTACAATTGATGGGACTGAATCAGTTGGAGCCCAAATCTAAAATCAAAGGTTACATACAGTCAGCCTTGACTAAGCATTTAGAGTAAATCATTAACCAAAAAATATCCTGATTATCTTAAGCCTTCAACAAAGACCAGATTCCAACACATTTTTACCTTAATGGTGCTGTCAATGCCACTAGTAGCCACAACACAATCAGATGGATGGCACTGCACACAGTTCACAACTAGAAACAGAGAATATGAGACTGTTGAAATCAAGTGATATATTTGTACAGTGTACTTTGTGAGGAGAACAACAGAAGTGTATTTACCAGCTTCATCACCAACAAGCATCTTGATTAGTCTACCAGTTCTCTTCTCCCAGATGAACCATCTACCGTCATCGCTACCACTAGCGATATATTCGCCTGAATTAAATGAATACAGAGATCAGATTATAATGCCCCGATTAAACGGTTTCATACAAAGCACTGAGAAATTGACCGATTAAATTATTTACTGTGTAAACATGAGTTATATTCTTAATTTTTCAAAGGGTGGAAATCTCAACTTGCATTAGCTTATCATTGACGACTCACAAATGACAAGATTAGCTGTTACTACCATACTATTTGTTGTTAAGAGAGTGAACAAAATAACTGTGTTCACAGTAGCACCCATTTTAATAGTGTTGACAAAATGTTTACTACCATTTTAATGATTCTTTTTGTAGGATTGGTTGATACCATTGGCTTTAGGACCTGTATGACTTACATAAACATAGGTTAATAATGAGACTCCCATGCCATATCTTTCATGGGCCAGCCAGCATACATTTTTTTTTTACACTTCAGAGATATTTCATATCCAAATAAGATTATATGGCCTTACGAGTGGGTGTTTGCATGATTAGACGGCTTTCAGTAGAAGTGCACCGCACTCTATGCACGACAGTGCGGGGTGATTAAACCTTCCATGATTAAATCCTGTTAATGGTCAAGAGCACTTTAATTTCTGTGATGCATGAATATACTCTAAATGCCATATAACTTTCAGATAATGCTAAAATAGTGTCTGAAATGACACTATTACGAGTCACAGGACGGAGCTCCAAATAATTAAGATAAAAAAAATCATTATTAGAAGGCAGGTAGGGACTTCGTGGAATTTGTACACAACTTTGACCAGAAGATTCCGTAGCTTTGTTATCAACGCTTATCATTATCAAGGGACTGACACCCTAATGACTCAAGGAATGATAATAAGTTGATCCAGCATACTTATTACTATTTTTGGGCTTAGCTAATAGATTCACAACTCTAACACCATGATTTAACCCTCTTCAAGTTTCTTTTAAAATCACTTCAACTGAACTGAAAATTCCCTTTCTAGATGAAACAAAAATCCCTGGCAGTTATTTTGTTCTGATAATTCATGTCCATTAGACGGTCTTAGATATTTCTTGATAGGTCGATGATGGTTGAGTATGTGACGAGAATGGTGGTTCCCACAATTCTCAAGCTTTGGCTTTGGCGACAGACAACCCATATCAAAAGAAAATGAGCCCAGTGAAAAGCTAGCATCCAAAGTCTCAGAATACTTGACCCTTCTCTTCCCTAAGACAAATCCAGTGTAGAACTTCTTTCCTGAAAACGTTTGTAGAGCAGCAACTAACTAAGAACCTTATGTGAATGAACAAGCATACTCCACTTATCTCATACCAATGTAATGGGCATGGTTTTTGTTTTCTCGGATTACAAGAGTAGTCACTTTCAAAAATGGTGAGAAAAGATTAAACATGTCCAAGACAATTAAATTATACCTCTTTGGCCAAGGAAACTAGCTTGCTTTATGTCGGTTCCCATATTACAGTGGCCAACATATCTCTGCTTCATATCTATCCCCACCTCAGGCTAAAATAAGTACACATGCAAAGAAAGATTAGTTCAGAACCTTAATCATGGACAGGATTATTAACAACATGAAGTAAAGATAGACAGCTTGAAAAATAAATATCATATTAAATATTTTAGAAAGTAAAAAATGACGTACTAATTTATCATTCTGTGACGACGATGATGTATGAGACTCATAAGATCCATTCTTACGACCAGTCTCCACTTCTTGGTCACCTCTTCTCAGAATCCGCACATTCAAACTCCCATGGAGAATATTTGGTTCACTGTCATGCTCTTCATCGCCAGATACTGGTGCGTCAAACTCCAATTCCAATCCCTCTTCATCATCACTATCTTCACTTTCAGACCTCGAACCTTCTTGAGAGGCACTAATATTTTCCTCTGACCTGGTGGGTTCATCGCTCGACGACATTCTTCTTCCAGCACGTGGTTCAGACTTAGCTTCCCTGACATTTGACCTTCTAATCTTTTCAGCTTCCGCTACAAAACCAACCACACAAACAATTAATGTGGGTCACAAGATGTGTGTGTGTGAAAGAGATAAATAAAGTGTTCAATTTGGTGATGAATAAACAATGAAGATATGACAACTGCCAACTCATTGCATGCAGTAGAAGATCATTCCCAACAACTATTTGGTTTGAGTTTCTGAACTCAATAAGATAATTTCAGTTACGCCAAATGACAAATAAGGAAACAGCTTGCGAAATCTTGCAACATGAAAATCCTGCCGAGCTTAACGCTAGAGTTCATCATTCTTCTTATCAAGCAAGAAAGCCCATTGCTAAATGGAAAGCCAAACAAAGATAGCTCAATGCAATCAAAGGTTCATCTGTTTAGTGTGCAAAGGTTCATCTGTTTCGTGTGAAAATATATAAACCGCAATACAGAAGGTAGATACGTTTAACAACGTTCTCAATTGCGTATAATATGGTAGCATGAATTTCAGCAACTTCAGCTGGTGCTGGATCTAATTAACTACACAAATGTGTCTAAACATCCCGGCGTGGGACAAATTTCAACATGCCCCATTACATGTGGCATCATACAAGCCATCCATTTGGACAACATAAATGGGTGGTGGTGAGCACAACTAATAGCCCGGGCGCTGATACCATATTAGAACTCATGGGGTTCCACCTCAAAAACAATTAGCAATGAGAGTATCCAGGAATGTAATTGAATACACACATTGCTCTACACATGCTGATGTGTAACAAACCTCACATGTGAATGAGATGGTAAGAACAACGATATCAGAACTGAATGCTACCTTCTTCTCTTCAGATCAAAATCCTTCTGTCCCCTGAACAGAACCAAACTCTCCCCCAAAAATCATGAAACCACGTTTATCAAAGTTTCTCCAGATTACAAACTATGATTTGCTGTAATATAAAAATGGTATCAACGCAAAACTTTTTTCCGATCAAGACATAAATAAGATAAAGGTCTTCAGGAAACATATAAGACGAGTGCACTCAACTGCAGTACTAGATAGAATGAGTGTGGGAATCATTTTGCAGGCAGATCTATATTATGGTCTTCCAGTATAAATGGAGCAGTGGCCGTGTAATTGCATAGAATATAATAGCAAAGAGCATTACAGAATCCAATAGGTAACACTTTAGTAGGACTAACAGGTTGTCTGAACCAGCCATTGGAATCAGGCATTAACATATAATCTCATATTCGCAGCACAGAAAGTGAGCAGAAGTTGAGAATGCATGATCCGGTAAGGACAAAAAAAAAGGAAAACCTGCTCATGAGCAGCTCGTTCCCACACTGTCCTAGTCAGAACATGGAGGTCCACACTGCTCTATACCAAGATATATGCTAAAATCATATTTGACCAAACTTATAGTTGTAGACAAACAACCACCCTATAAAAAGCTCACAAATTTCATCGTGACAGGACATTGACCTATTCACTGAACATATCTCTTCATCTATAATTGTTGCATCAAGATGAAAGCAGACTAAACTGGGTAGCTTAACATGGATCAATCTCCAATAGTTTCAAGTTGTTGGCTAGTAATCCATGAGAACACCAATGGAGACACTTATTGTTAAGCCCTTCTGACTCCTTTTGAGGAAAGGAAAATTGGTTTATGATACCTCCCATTGGTCCCAAGACAAATTGTAATGCATGTATCAATCTATGTAGATGCATAGCCACGGAATCAAATACTTGAAGTTAACACAGTTAGAAGAACAACTATATCTGAGCTAACATGCAATGCATTTAGATACAAACCTGCTGCTATATGTTCCTTTATACTCTCCACAGTTTCTGCAACTTCAGAGTCTAATGGGGCCATTGTTTGAGCCGCAGTAGCACATTCAAGAGCTTCTTTATTTCTACCGAGCTGAAATAAATCAAGAAAACACCACTGAAGCATCCAACGTTACAGTAAAAAATACTAGCACACTAACAAGATAAGCATGGCTGGAGCAACCTCTGGATGGTCTAGGGCCTAGACCTTGTCTGGTAAAAAGGTCTCTTGTTTGGGGTTCTTTATTTTAATAGGAAAATATACACTACAAAAGCATCAATTGATTTTTAAAAATCTATATAATAAAACCCAATGATCTATCTTTTAGACCCTTTGATTGGTTCAAACTCAACCACTGCATCACTTTCACTTTTGACCACACGCTCATTTAAATCAGAGGAAATTAGCCCCTACTCACTCTCTCTCCATCATTTCATTATACCACCCCTCCATCAATTGATTATGATTTGTCTTTTCAATTCGAGGTATTGCAGAAATAGCAGTCCACCTTTTTCTTCAACCGTTATATCTTCTCAATTTTATCCGGGAAAGTAGTTATTGTTTCATTAGAATAGCAAACGACACTTCAAAATGTTAGTTGCCATGCAATCATTATGTGTTCCCTTAGAAATGTTACTCTAAAACATGACTGCAATGTGGGGCGGAGGGGTAATATCTAATACCCTTCCAAATCTTGTTCTCTAAAATTCTGTTAGATGAAAAGCTAAATTATCTAGAAGATTAAAGTACATAAAAATATCACAGTTGTAGAATGATCCCTTCTGGCAAGGGTTTCCCATTCTTCTGAAAAATACAGTTCAATAGAATCGCCATAAACTTAACTAAGAAAATATAATGCCCACTCTGTGGTAGAGTAAAAATATTTTTTTTGTTGATATATTCTGTCTGAAGATGAACATGTCCCCTGCAATAGGAAGAATGGTTTCTGAATGTTAGTCATGTTAGTATTGTAGTTCTTGTTTGCCCCGTAGTAAGATGAAAGGGGTTTTGATAGTTAGAATCGCCAGGAAGCCAATCAGACCGCAATAATGCTTGGAGAGTCACTATCAAGTTGACATTGTCCTGCAAAGAAAAAATTTCACCTCTAGAAATGAAGCAGATGAGACGCAGAGGGAAGGTTTTGTGATGAGATTACAAGGAAGGACGAGAATGAAGAATGGTGCAGATGTGTGGTCAATCATGAAAGAAAACAGACAGCACAAGACAAGTCTTTTTTACTTTTATTGCATGATTTGCAAACCAAAATTCCCCTGGCCTCTCAACATTTAAATGGAAGGCTTACAGTTAGGGTTGATTGGATACAAGTTGTGGAACGTTCAATGAGTATGGTGCATATTTCATCTTCATTTTTGAAATCAACAATTGATGTCGAGCTACCCTAAAACTAGAAAATACCACAACTTACTCACAGATATATAGCCTGAGACTTCCTTTTTAAGGATTTTTTTATTTTTATTGTTCAATCCCACCACTTCATCACCTCTGGTCACCATAATATATGGAAACAAGGTTGCGAATTGTGCAAAGATTTGTGAAACCTACCTGCAGCAGAGCTTGAGACTGTATATGAAGTGCTTTGATTGAGGAAGAATCGATTGCTCTAGCTCTATGGCAATCTCTTAGAGCCATATACGCATCATTCTTCCACTTCCTCTGCAAAAGATAAAGTAAGAAGTACTGTCAGATCTAAAATGCTAGAATACAGCTGAAACCGAAACAAAATGGTCAGAAACCTTAGTCTTCCAACTAATCGGAGATCCCAAAATCCTTATGCATTTGTTATTAAGAAATTCTCAGGTTTCAGCAATATTGTTTAGTGTTACTTAACAGTGTTCACTTAACGTAGTTTATTCTTTTCTACAAGTTCCAAAATGCCATGAGTATCTCTGACACTTGGCTGTACCAGCATAGGCCTCACTTTAACATTATGAATTAGGCCTCAAAAAGAGTTGAGACTGCACTGAGGATATTAAATCTTATCTTAATAATGTACTTTTGAATACCATACCTTAAGTAACAAGGCTGCACGGGCACAAAAACATTCATGCATTAGCGTAGCCCCAATCTCACGACCATGGCCATTTAAGACCTCGTTGCAAGCCTCAATTCCATGGAAGTACCTTGTATTGTCCAGTAAGGATTTCTCCGCAATCTGAACCAATTTTCTGCACTTGTCAAGCTGTAGAAGCTGCTTTAGATTCCGAATCACAAGGAAAGTGCAAATTATTTTTACAAAGGACAAATTTTGAAACAAAGTACTACATAGTAACCTGAACAAAACTGTAACTAAATTTTACAGAGAAGTAAACGGTCCTTACCCTTGCAGAAATATTCCTTCTACGGTAACCATCGCAAACGGGGAAAAGTGATGACTGAGAGTCTATGTTATTGATTGTAGGAGTGAAGGTTGCAAATCTCATAGCATCTTTTGATGTATACTGCATTGAACTTCGACCACCTGTAAGTTGTCAGGACGACTTACGGTCATACACTCTAATTCCTAAGCCTGAGGAACTAAGTCTAAATCATCATAGTTGAAGAAAGAAAAGCTCCTGCACGTGTCAGGCTCACATGTCATGCGCAGAACTCCAGAAAATGTATGAGAACTTAGAAGTTGATTGGAACAAAAATCGAAAAGCACAGATACATAAAAGGAGTGATTCTAGTTTTCTCTGACACCAATACATTGTATATTAAGAATGCAACAAACTGAAACTTACTATTATTTACATCCAGAGTCTAAAAATACCATGGTTTAATGTTTGATATCATGCAATGCAATCAAATAAAGGAAGAGAATGGGGTAGTGCAGAAGCTTACTATGATTTACATCCATTAAGTACACATGTTCTCCACTATAACTTAGGAGAACTTCCTTTCCATCAGGACTAAATGTAACATGAGTCAGGTGCAAGCGGGAACCTGCCTGAAAAAGAAAGGTCGAGATGTTAAAAAAGTTAAGCAACACATGATAATTATTAGCTGCCTCTGTACTGAACTCAACAAGTGTTTCTCTCATGTAGTTAAGTTGTCTATATAATCAATTTCTTCAATGGTTGCTTATAGTATGATATTATGGTTTATATTCAAGCCAACTAAGTTGTGTCTCATTTATCATCCTTTTCTGTTCTCCTTCAATTTCTATTACCAGCTTTGAAGAGTATCAAAATACTACCTTCCTAGTTTCTCTGTTAGTGGTTTCCCTCATCTTGTCGATTGTTGAAAACTCTCATTCTTCCTCATGTATATGTCTTACATATTTTCAAGCTACAGATTGCATTTGTAAGAAATCCAAGACCTAGCAAGAAGTAACCACCATAACTGCTCTAAGATACTAGCAAAGCAGGAATTCGTGCTGTCTGATGGTAACAGGAGACAACTAATAGTAGAGTTTTACATATAGAGCTGGTCTACAATAACTGAGTAAATTTGTGTAAGGGAAGCACACTTACATGGTCGGCAAGATGCATTGGGCAGAAATAGCTCACACAGGGAGGTGCTGAGAGTTTCTTCCTACAAGATGAGAGTGGTGGCAGCATCCGTCTATCATATAAACGGGCAAAGGCATCACTGCGAGCATTCAAAATGAATAAATTAGCATTAACATGAAGGCCATAAGCAAGTTGACAAATCACATAAAATACCTCCCGCCAACCAGAAGTAAATGAGGCCTAGTGGTGCTTATATCACAAGATTTCAAAGCCAGAAGCTGCTTAGGAGGGTCAGCCAGTGACCTCTTCGCACCACATCGCAAGTCAAGCTGCCATCAAGGACTAAAATTTGAGGAAAATGAATTAAAGCAAATCATTCTTCGAAGATAAGGAGAAAAGAAAAGGTAATCTACAATAGCGGAAAGCCGCATACAAAACTGAATAGACAACACTAAGTAAGACATCAGCTCTTTATCAGCCTACAAAATGAAAGAGTCTTAGAATGTGGCCAAGAATAATAAACAAAGACCATATATATACCTTCAAACCTAACCTACCAAGGAAAAAAAATCTGTGGCCGATAAAGCAGGAAGTAAAGTACAAAAATTGAGCATGATGAATCAACAGGAAAGCATACAGTGTATTATATAAGCTACTATCTTTGCAAAAAGCAATACAAAAAAATAAGGACACAGATATCACATAAATTAGTGTAAAATTCGTATATAATCTGCAAAGACCCCAACATAAACATGCAGAATGTGTAGTAGCAAAATGTTCTGCATTTTTTCACACGAATGATAAAATGAAAGGGAATCACATATATTATTAATACTAGTGTAAAATTCATAGATATAATAACTGAAGACCCCAAAGTAAACATGGACAACTTATATTAGCAAAATCATCTGCATTATCAGCACTAAAGATAACAGAAATATAGACGCAACGGTACACAACGAAGGGACGCAATTTTCAATTTGATATAAAAAAGAAAAAAAAGAAAAACAACGAATATCATCACAGCACGAGTAATTCTCACAAAGACATTGGTGCGTGACACATGTCCACACCTTGGAAGCGTTTGCACTTCTTAAATTAGACTAACCAACGACCAAACATTTAAAGCAACTCAACAATTCTGGTCGATAAAAACAAACTGTATATCATCAGTCAATTGAAGAACAAGATTATACTCTTGATCCAAATGTAGAACTATCAGCTAGAACAGCAGAATCTTTGATGAATTTAAAGGTACAACTTCAAGGAAGTTAACTTCTATCTCTCCATTTCGATTATCTAAGGGAGCCAGGAAGCATATATTTCCCTTTTCTAATATACGAACACTAAAAGTAGCAAAGACGCGTGCATAATCATCCTGCTACAGTTCAGCCTTCTAAATCAGGGTGCAGTTCCAGCAACTGGTCTTCAGGTGCATACCTTACCGGTTTGAAAAACTTAGCATAAGGAACAACAGGATAAAATCGAGGTGTAAATTTATTTGAATAGCTTTCCATGTGCACTGCAAAATGTCCATATCCATCTGTGGCTGTCAATGTATGACCGCATAAAACCTTCCATACATTGACCATGTTCAGGCCTACAAACAAAGTTTCTACGTCCAACGTTCTAATTCCTATTGAACAAATAGTCTATCTTTACAGCCGGCCTTTTCAGAAGGGGTGTGCCTAGCTAAGTCTGTACCATGTCTACAAAATGAAAAATTAGTTTTTAATTCAAATGTAAATAAGATCACCAAGGGCATGTTTTTTTTCACTGTTTAAGTAGGATAGGACGGGAAATCTAGTTAACCCCTTGTTTGTTGTTGCACAGAAAAGTGCTGGCTTATAATTGGGCCCTTGTTTTAGCACTCACATTCCCGTAAACATAGGATTATTTATACCTGGGGGTATCAGGTATTAGCAAGCCACCATGTGCTGGCTTAACTAAAAGTCAGAATTTCCCTCGTCTTTTACACTCATCCTCATGTCATGGCTTTTCTCCCTTTCTAACAAAGGGTGAACAATTCAAACTTCTAGTCCATCTCCAATCCTATGCACAATCAAAACACCATCTTATATCACACTCAGCACTACCAATTCCTTCACTAATTGTCCAGCATTCTCAATCCCTTCAAATATAAGCCAAAAAAAAATCAAGTCTCATAGCACGAGTTTTTCACAGAAGCCACTTTCATAGATGGACATCTCTCGATTAAATCAAGGGAACCTCAGCAGACCACCAAGCATAAAGAAAGTGAAATCAACCTAGGCAGCAGCTATTTAAATTAACTAAAATAGATATATGGCTCCATGAAGCAAGGATAAATCCACAGGCAACACAAGAAGATGACATGCAGGTCCAGGAACTTTCTATCATCTTTTGTTTATAAGGTATTGGCCCCAAAACATCATAATGTGCACTACAAAAATTCTCAACCTTTGTCTCCCCTCCAAGAGGATATAGTCTTGTCCTTGACAAGAGGCCACGACCATTCAGTGCCTTTCCCTGAATCATCGCTAAGCCTTGACAATACTACCAACCCCCCCCCCCCCCATGTTGTGAAAAACGAAAAATATGCAGAAAGAAAGAATCAAAACACACAGATTTACGTGGTTCGGCAAAACAGCCTACTCCACGGAGTTGCAGAGATTTCACTAAAACAGAGAGAATTACAAGCGAAATCAGAACGCTCAACACAACATGCTACGAACCCTAAGAACTCTATAAATAGACAACCTATCAAACCGGGCCGGATCCAAGCCCAAACGGGTCAAAACGGGTCAAAAATATTTTTTTTCGGGGGCGCTGCCCCCGAACCCCCGGAGACATGTTCGTGATCGCTACGGCTTGGGCCTACCGGCCCAAGCCTTCGCTCCACGAATCATGTCTCCCTTTTCGGGTCGTAGCAAAACATGAACCGGGTCGATTCATAAAACGGGTCGCCCATGAACCAGGGCTCCACCCCAACACCCCACACACACACACACAAGTAATTGCTTGCAGACTCAGAAGTGCCACTACTGAGAGGATAATATAAGTTCTCCAAAGTAGTTTGATGTGGTTGTCAACTTCCCCGGAATTCAGACTGCATCTAGTAAGCCCTCCCCTAGTAGGCTAGTATATAGGCATGTGACCCGCAGTTAGAAACTAAGTAAGATGTACTAGGGGATTAAGTTGACAGCTACATTATCAAGGGACCAGGGTTTTATGTTCTCATAGATGTTTGGACCAACTTAGAACTGCAAAAACAATTTAAGGCTAAACTAGCACGTTCTTTTTTTTTGTCCAACAACTAGCACGTGACAACAGGGTAATATAATTAGAAGAAATTTTCATATTCAAGATCCTATATCTGGAAAACAGCAATTAAAATAATTAGCTTAAACTGATTATAAGTGAAGGGAATTATACTTCACTTCCACAACTTGATTCAGAGTGTTTTGTAAAAAATATATCAATTGCGGCTTCTCCTAACAAACAAGAGCAGATCTTTTCCAGAAATCTTCATTAAAGAAATGCTTCTTTACATAGTCTCCTAGAATAAAGCTCAATTCCTGAGAATAATGATAACCACCAACAGATAATGTTACCTTTGTTTCCATATGATCGTTTAATTCACAAAATCACAAGAGCTCCCGAAATTAAGAGAAATACTGAAATTTTTCAGCAAGAAGGTTGAGTATGTAAATCTCCCCCCCCCCCCCCCCCCCCTCACAATGCATCACCTTGTCAGTCGTGACCCTTAACCACTGCAATTCCAAAAGTGGCACACTTACGTAAATGTAAATTTGTAAAAAGACAGATACCCTTCTACCTTTTAAGTTCTTATAAAAATACTGGCGGGCATTTTGGTAACTTAACCCTCCCCAGCCCAAGATAATGGACACAAATAAGGATATAGGCTAAAGTGGTATAAAATTGAAGATGTAAAGGAGTTAATAGTCACTTCTAAAAAATGCAGGGGTTAATTGTCACTAGCGTGTACCTTTAAGTGACACGTAGAACAGACATAAACATGACTCCACACCCAAGAAGCTGACAACAAGACACATACATCACGACTCAGTGCACCATAAACAGGGTAACTTACACAAGCTACCCTCGGGTTTTGGTAAATAGGCAATGGCTACAGTAACTGTTTGTGAATCATCAGGAGACACCCGTAATTAGCCCAGACGTTACGTTATTGCTGAAAATACCATAATGCCCTTCAAAAATAATCCTACCCTATTTCTTATCCTTGCCCCTCGCTCGCCTTTCAGACCGACCTCCAAGACCCCTCTCTCTCTAACCATCATCGTGACCGCCCTCAATCAACACCATCACCGCCAGTCATCTCCCTTTCTTTCCTCTTCTTCCTTCCGACTAATTTCAGCACATATCGACGAGCCACAACCCAATACCTCTCTCTCTCTCTCTCTAACCGTCATCGTGACCTCCCTCAATCAACACCATCACCCCCCACGAATCAAAGAAGGACAATCCTGCTTTTGTACTCATTCAGAACCTCATATAGTGAAGGTCAGATTCCACTAACTTGGGGTGATTTACACAACCAGGTCAGAGGTGATTTGGGCTTCGCAAAGTTAGTTCTTCAATCATCTATTATACTGTGAATTGGGTCTCCGTTTTTTACCGTAATTATGCCCTTGGTAGTATTGGTTTGATGAGATTTTGATTGGCTTGGGTTTGATTTTGGAGAGTGTTTGCGTGAAATGGGTATTCCAGATGAAGGCTTTCAGTTGAAACGATTGAATGACTAGCACGATTGGTTCTACTCACATTTTCGCAAGCATTTGAGCTTCTATGTTGGTCCAAGAATGGGAAGCACTTTCTATAAATATGTCCTTAGATGGTTCTCCGAGTGACGTAATCTTATGTTTTTGCAGTGGTGTGTCGAGAAGGAGAAAACAGGCAGAGAAATTCGGTGGTGTGATGTTCGGGAACGTATAGAGAGAGAAGTGAAAAATGGTGCAGAGAAAGTAAGAGGGTGTTAATTGTTAAATGGGAACTGCCAAAGAAAGTTGGATGATGTTTTAATTTCCTTCCTTTGACTAATGGAGCGTGTCAGATTGCGCTTTTTGTATATTAGTTTGGCATGATGAGGGTTTCTTCTACCAATTTACAAACAGTAAGGGTAGACATTGTCTATATTCCAAAACTCAATAATAGTTTGTGTAAATGAACCCCATACACGAGATCAGACTTACTCCTTCCGTCCCACTTTAAGTGTCTTCCTTCCTTTACGGGAGTCCAAAAATAAAAGAATTGGTATCATAATGTTACCTATTTTTTCACTTTATTTCCCTCTATGTCCTTTTTCAGACTTACTTTTTCGCTTCCCAAGAAAAGTTCAAAATAAGACAAAGGACATTTTAGTAAATCTACCAAGTCAATCATCTCCAAAACTTTTTCAAAAGTCCACCCCGAAACTTTGTTGGGGTTGAGGGAGCATGAATCAAGGCTGGGAAAGATAAATAACAAGACAAGCATACCGAGACATAAATAATGAGAATGAGATTACAGAAAATCTTACACCACGACTTGACTACATAGAAGTGACCTAATATAGACAGGTACAAGTTAACACGGGATTGTGAATACTGTGAGTACGCCTAAGAAGCTGCAAAATCACACTGCTCCCGTTGTTTTAGACAGTCTGAATACAATTCTACTGCCTGCCAAAATTCTGAGGGATAACACAACCATTTCCAGTTTCATGGACTCCAATCCCCTACTAAAATACTAGTGCCTTAACCAAATTATACCTCAGCTTACTAGACTTCTCCAACTAGAATCTTACTCTTTTAAAACCCAAGTATCGAGTATAATAAAGCTAAGAACAAACTTCAAGTGAAATTTGTAAACAAGAAACCAACACAGTTCTTACACGAAAAAAAAATATGTTCATTTTATTGTACACGAAGCATCTGGTCCACATCCCGTATACACAAGATATATATTTTTTTTTAAAAGCAATAAGAATAATTACAGCAGCGGAGGAACAACACCACAGGAAGGGTTAGGGTAAAATTACTGATGACGGAATAACATAGCTTGATGTGCAAGACAGGATATAAGGGAGCAAAACAAGAGGTACAAGTGTGTCACTCACTAGAATACTGCGACATTCTTGACGAGGTGATCCAGCGGGAGGACAAGATGAAACCTCCCTAAAATCGTGCTGCCTAAGAGTCCCATCTTCACTTGCACTCCATACAACATTGGGATTTCCAACTTCCACCTGCAACAGGAATGATAATAAGTTCTTTAAGATAAAGTTAAAACAACCTCCAGAGATCAGAAACGAAAAACTTTGTTCTAGCATGTTAAGAGTCCCAACTGCATGACATATATTGGTACTTATAAAAAGCAAGACCACCGACGCTCAGATTAGTAGAGAGAACAAAATATTGCCACAGGTACTATAAGCATCAATTGCAATTTCAGGTGACACTGAAATATTAAACAAAGAGAAAATTAGAGAACTTACAGCTAACTTTTTCACTCTCCTAGTGTGACACTGAAACATAGCTGACGGATTTATTCCAGTTTCATCTAGCCCGCTACCTCGTAGACGAGAAAGATTAAAAACGCGGACCTGCACCAACAAGAAAGATCAGCACATACAAACCACAAAAGTATTCAAGCTAATGTGAACTTCCAGTCTATTATAAAATTACTTCAGCATCCCCAGCACCAGAGGCCACTAATTCATCAGAAGTTTCAGGAACAAATTTTGTACAGAATATATTGGATGAGTGCCCGGTCTCGATAGAGTGCAAAAGCTTCCGAGTTGAGTAGCTATAAATATTGACCTGGAGAAATAAAATATAATTTTATAAACTGGCTGCAAGAAGACACACCAACAGAGTTACTGATTCCATAACAGGAAAGAACTTCTACAAAATAAATGCATTCTATACATATCTGCTATTTGAACATGGTAGATTCACAAAAAGACATGGTCGATTCGGTTGCAAATGTTTTAATGAGTTGTTGCATAGGCTACAGTCTGTGCTCCGGTTATGGCATAATCGAACAAAGCCAACATCACACTGGGGCATTTGCACCTCATAGTAGCTTATTCAGAATATATGAGTGCTTCTATTTATTTTTCATGTGTTGATATTCCATTTGGCGTTTATTCACATGTTGCCGAATGAACATGCTTGAGAGCATATATTTTATTCCAGTGAGAGAAAGCATTAAAATGCCGGAAAACGGGTTGAGGACGAGTAAATTGCAAGAACTTTCGGTATATTAACAACGGTAATATTAGCATATATTCATTTTGGCATATTTTACGTACTTTATATTTTTGACCAAATTAATAAAAGAAAGAATAGTAAATCTTTCTATACTTCCGCGTTTCAGCTTAAGCAACCGTATTTTTCCAGGCTGCCACACTACACACTGGGTTCTCCAATATCCCGACTCTTCTAGGATGCTTCAGAAAGCTTCTCGACTCACCACTGAGCCGTCTCCCTCTTTGCTTTAATTTTCCTAATCCTTTACCCGCCAGAGATGCAAGTCGGAAATGCAAGAACGCAGAAACTCAAAAAAAAAAAAAAAAAGAAAAAAAAGAAAAAAGAGCTCCTCTAATAGTTGCTAATAGTTGCTAGATCTATAAAGGAAGGAATAAGCACAACAAAACATGACTGATAGATTTAATTTTTAGAAGAAATTATATCCTTCAATTGCAATAAAGACTCGTACCACTAGTTGATAAGTTTTATATGATGATTATTCACGATCTACTGAATTTAGCGATTTCGTTACGGTTGATTAAAAAGACATTAAGTATGTGTCCTATAGTAAAACTAAATGAAACCATGTGATTCTTTTGGTGAATACCATATGAAATGCCTTATCCTTCCTGCACGCACAAAACATTTTTCCAAATTTGCGAGTCAGTCAATTTTTGCAAAACCATTTTTTGGGTTTCCTAGGTTTCTACAGTGTCCGCAAGAAGTTAAAATATTTTTTCTCGAAGAGTGAAAATGCAGGGATATTTTTGATTGACGCATCAAGCTCTGCATTTTGATGCACTAACTACATGTCCCTTAAAATGCTGCTCGTTAGAACGGATTATCATTGTGGGGTGGAGGAAGTAGGCTTCAGTGTACTTTTAGTGGTTCAGTTGAGTCAAAATATCTTGCAGCGGTAGCCTGCATGTGATTGCATTAAGATCCATATGTTCTTCACAGAGCTAGAGTAAGAGTTAAACATTCAAATTGGACATCTTTGAAAAAGTTCCCTATGTAGCTTTTAAACCTATTGGCTAAGCTTAAACAGGGGCTACGTACGTTAATTAACTGCTTTCCATTCATAATTTCCTATTCTCGGGTAACGATTAGATAACTGGACTGAGAAGCCTATAAATCGTGCTTCAAAGTTCGAAATACCTTAAAATTATGCCCCTAACACTCTCGTGGATTGCAGTTTCGCTTTTAATTCGCTTCAGAAGTTATGAGTACATTCTCTTCTAGAGCAGGGATCCGCAGACTGCGAGCAGGAGGTTTACCCTAAAAAAAATTACATTGGAGATTTAACCTACTTGGGAAAATTAGGTGATTCAGATAGGACCAAAGAAACTGGTTTCCTGGGTTAATGGAACAGGAGATGGGTGCTTCAAGCTAAGATTTTATTTTAAAAGGTAATTAAAACAATCATTTAGAAAAACAAAGTTTTTTTAAACCAAAGGTACTGAAAAGTCATACCATCATAACCTACAGAGAAAAAGATCTCCTCAGTTGTGACCTGTTAATAATGGGCAATGGCAGGCATTAATCTTATTTAATCTAGTTGACAAAACGCTGGTGCACCGCACCAACAGTATAAATGTTAATGAAACCACCAAATCTATACTACTCCCTAACAGTGTAGAGGGTTCCAGGATTTTAGCTAGTTTCCTAAATTACCCTTGACAAATTGACATATCTACAAACCCGAAGAGTTGTGACCATTCAAATGAGAATTGTAATCTAAAATTTAACTTTAACTGAGTTTAGACCTCAATAGTTGTGCCTATTCAGTTTGTGCCTTTTCAAATGGGTGTCTTCACCATTATAAGAGGAATTCACGAGTACCCAAAATTTACACTCATCTTGCACACTCTTTCTATCTCGCTCATTTTCTTCCAGTATATGTTTCCTTCATTGGAGAATTCGCAATCCTTTTTGAGACTACACCATACCTTGACGGCTTTAAGCGAACCGCACTATCTGACATAAGTAGAGAACGAAGCAATTATCATCAGAGACTTCCAGGTCCATCTGCATCGTAGAGGGCCATATAAGCCTTCAAGGTATCATTTGCATGCCAAGCGTTGCTTTACACGCATTTTATTTCCGACTTATTTGCCGAATTGAGTTTTAAATGTGGAAAAAAATCATTCCTCGACTTTTAGATACTACAGTACTTCCTCTCTTCTTTTTCGCCGTCCCACTTCCAAAAAATAGATGTTTCAGTCACAGTTCTCATTAGTCATATTTTGGTTGTAGGGTATCATTTATGCTTACGTTACAACAGATAAAATGGCACGTGCATTTAACTAGCTCATTTATAAGTGGCATACTCGTGTATCGTCGGAACCAGATATAAGTAGTGAGCCTGATGAGTTCCAAGCTATAGCATTGACACAGCCAAGATGCCCCTGAAAAGCAGAAATCATTTAGCTCAAATATCAGTAGTTAGCATAAGATAGCAGTGTAGGCTGTGTAGCATAATAGTACACACAAAAAAGTGGAAACACAAAAGAACGGAACGAACAGTCATAACAGGGATGACACATACATGCTCTAAATGTGTATATGATTTATCAGGAAGTCATAAGAATCAAATCTTTCGGGAATGAAGAAGATACCTCACACTCTCCAACTAACATTCTAGAAGTAAGTTTAAGGAGAAAATTCCAATTTAAACAGATTTGGACGATGGATAAGGACGGGGGGTACACAGGATAAGAGACCTTTAAGTATGGGGTATTATAGTTGATACACAAATATTTTTTAATAAAATTGGCCATATGGGGGTAGCTTGGATGTACTTGGTTTTTAGTTTTTTATAAAAAGTCAAACAAACAAACAAACAAACAAACAAACAAAAATAGATCCCAACATTAACCAAAAAACTAAAACTATCCAAACATCTTGGTTTTTAGTTTACAAAAAACTAGAAAACCAAGTTATCCAAACAGCCTCATGCTGTCCATATTTGCATGTTTTCTGTAACTGTTATATACTTCCAATGCATGTTACCGAAGTTCCGTGATTACTAGAATCAAATAGAACCCAGCGTGCACACAAGGAACATAAAACCCGGTGTACAACAATTATACTGGTATCGGATACGATACGGAATCGGACACGGGATACGCCATTTTCTAGAAAATGAGGATATGACACGACACTGATACGTCAACGTTAGTATTATCTTTTTTATATATATTGGAGTTTTACACTAATAGATGAAAACATATTAGTTCCAACTTCTTCAATATTTATAGCTCAAACATCACGAAAAATCAAATAGATTAAGTACAAGAATGAGAGGAGAAAGAGGAGTAGCTCATGTGGGTTCAAATTTAACAGGTTTGTGTCAGTGAAAACAGATGAAGCTCAAATATATATTGAGCCCTCATTTAGTCATATAATATAATATCTACTTTTACCTAATTATATTTTAACCCATTCAAAGTTAAATTATTTCATAAAAAACCCCGTGTGAAAGTCTGATACAAACAAAGGGGGACTTTCGTCTCTCGTATCCCCCCAATTGCCCAGTCTAATAAAATTTTCTTAAATACGCGGACATGCCACGTATTTGGAGTGTCGTACAAGTGCCTGAATGTCCAAAGTGCCCGACACGGATACGGCCCCTATTTGTAGTGTTCATGATTCCCTAAGTGAAATCATCTAATTAGTACATTACTATGTCAAATACTGGGATCACTTATTCTATTTTCTTGCAAGCAAATACTGGGATCTAACACTGTAGAAATAATAAATACTAAATTTAAAACACAAAGTTTTCTAAGAAAAGATTTTAAAAAATGACGCTGTTAGTCTGTTATCATTGGCATGACTAAAAGTTGATTTATTAATGTAGAAACATAAAGAGATTATACAGGACTGCAAACAAATTTAAAGCTCCTACAATCTCCATAACAGTAGAGATTTGAATATTTAAAAATTTAGATGATCAGATATGAAATTATCTCAATCTCGAAAAGTTTGTCTTCAGATTTACCCAATAATGTGTCACATACACTGTGTATATTGCAATAGAGAAATGCTAGGGATCCCAAATATCTCCCACCACCTCTCACCTTCCTTCCACACATATGCAATCGTGCCCACAAGTATGAGAGTTAATAGCCGTTAATTACAGAGATGAAAACAATAGTTCTATTAGATAGTGATTTTGTTAGAAAGCATAATGTTTTTGACGGGTAATTGCAGATTTTGGGGGATTGACTAGATGGAAATTAAGCTCAGAAGATCGTTTGCAAATGTTTGGGGAGTGCATATATATCTCCTTCATGACTGGCTAATCAATTCCAATAATAGTTACACGAATGATTTAGTAACTATCATCTTCAATCATTGTGTAGATTGAAAATTGTTCTCTTTGATACATGTACATATTCTCTTCTAAGAATAAGAGCGTTCAGTTCCACCAAATTATTCTCTTTGATTCTCTAGAGATATACATGTTGAGCAGAATACAGTTCTGATGATATCATGAACTGGTTGTTGTGAGAGAATTACATCAACTCAAATGCATAATCATTACTGTCCCATCAAACCACACTAAAGTTCACTTACCATGTTCCACTGTCTGATATCACACCCCAACCATCCTCTCTAACGGGCCCAAAGCACTTAAGATCACATTATGAAAAATCGAAAGGTGGAGAGAAGAAACGTAAGTCTTCAACCCTCTTGAGTATCACCAAGGGCTATGCTCTCCACCAAATAAAGCAAGAAATGTCAACTTACATGATAGTAAACTTTCTTAATATCTAACTTGCAAAGCACACCCAGACGCCCACCTTCACCGAAAGATCCAAGCACTCTAGAGACCAATACTACATTCAATGCATGTTCGTCATGCAATATTTAAATTGTTAGTGTCCAAACTTAAGACCAGCCACTATCTTACAAATATAATTGGACGATCAATGAGAATTTTCCACGAATTTGACCAGCCATCCTCCTCAGAGAAAGCCAAATCAATAAAACAACTAAAATGAACTATCAAAATGGAAACAGAAAGAAGCTTGATTAACTCTCTTATAAGATGAAGAGTAAATAATATGTGTGATTCTCCACCCCAAACCCCTAAGAATTTTTCGAATGAAGGCTTTAGGTCCCCCATAGATCGGCAAAGAGTGAAACTAGGAAGATCAGGCATCCCATAAGAGCTTCGCTTAATCTCCTCCAACAAACTAAAAGTACCAACATAAAAGACTGATCTAAAAGTTCTAAGCTATCCATGAATTTTATACGAAGGCAAATCAATAAATTGATTATGTGACATCCCTACCTCTTTTCCACAATCTAATGACATGAATGCTCCCCTCATTACCCATTGGTTTTGAGGTAAAACCCAGGATTCTAACACGAACATACCCATTAAGATCTCCAACTAAAATGACTCTCCGCTTGGTAACCCATGTACAATCTCGTCCAAATCCTAATAAAATTGTCTCCTAAGAGCGTCTTTTAGGCCTACTTCTGGTGCATAGGCACTAACAACATTCAATGTTACTTCTCCACGAACTACCTTCAAAAGGATTAATCTAGGACCGACTCTCTTTACTCCAATGACATCATCTTTAAGATTTATGTCTACCTGCGCCCTTCCTCATCCTCTTTATCTGAACACAAAAGCATAAAACCGCTTCTTTGTATCTCCCTAGCTCTCTCCCCTGCCCACTTAGTTTCATGAAGCCAACTTATATTAACCCTCCTCTTGAACATAGTGTCAACTAGCTCCATCCCTTTACCCTTGCGAGTTCCTATTTTCCAGGATTCTAAATGCAAACTTATTTTCTTGGACTAGCCTCTTTAACTACAACCTACCATGATAACGAGGCAAACCTAGCCTAAAGTTCACCCCAGTCGGGCATCGATGTGGTGCGATCCTTAAGGGTGATGCCCTAGTTAGTAGAACCCTTTATGATAGTTGTGAAAGTTCAGAAAATCCTCCATAAAATGGGTGGTCTGAAGTTTTCATTCCCTGGCTTCCACAAACAAAAAATTAGCATTGATTGGAGAACAGGAAAGATATTTCTTCGCGGTTCCAAGAATGCAAGAAACTGTCAAACATGTAGCAGGAATAGGGTTACTCCTGCAAATAAAAATTTCCGATTTCCAGGCATTTTAATCGTCAACTTATTGTCCACTTCGTTCGAAAGAACTAAAAATGCACACTTCGTTCGTTGACAATGCAAAATATTTGGTTTGCAAAACTAAAAAACTAAAAAAAAATTTAAATTTAGAAAACGAAACAATCTCTTATACTGTGAAATGCACACTTCTCTAATATTTCCAGCAGAAGAAGAGTCCACATGTAATCAACGAACGAAATCAAAAATTGATAGTGACAATGCAAAATATTACTACACCGACCTCCAATACTCTCTCCCGAGAAAGCCTCCGTATCAGAGAAGAGTGCATTTGCAAATTGTGACCAATGTCCTGCAAATGCAAGGAAAGCATCATCAGAACATCAAAATAAACCACTTAAAATCCACATAATTATCACCTAATCAAACTTAAGCTCATTTTTTTCCCCTAATACAGCAAAGAAGCAACACCGAAACATGAAATTCAACAGTGATTGATCGATCAATTGAACTGATTATAGTGAATCCAAAACACAACTGTTCATGCAACACAAAATTTTGATCAATCGAATTCCGATTCATGCCATTTGAGAACTGAGAAGTGACGTACGGGGCGGTGAGCGAGAGTTCGCTTCTCGATCAAGTCGGTGATGTTGTCGTCGTGAAAAGCGAGAGAATCCATCATCGTATAGCTGAAGGAAGCTTGGGAGAGAGCAAAAAGCCCTAAGAATTGAGCGGGTAACGCAAAATTGATCTGCGGGAGGGGAGAGGAAAGCGGTTGGTTCAATCGGCGGAGACACCAGCTATTTGGTTCGGTTCGCGTCTCTCTAGAAGAAGAAGAGCAAAAGAAACAAGAAACGGTAGTAGTAGCATTGGCAAGTGTTCGTGTAACTTCGGTATACGAGCGTATTCTTGATGTTTCTTTTTAGGAGAATTTTTATTTTAGAAAAGAAAAAACATGTAGTGTAGAGGTTGGGTGGGGAAAATAGAATACTTGGTTGGACCAGTCATATGACATTGCATATGCATTATTCATCACTTAGAGAACATGTGTTAATAGCATGTATACTTGAATTGTGTAGTGGTTTTGTGTAGTGGTTGCTGGAATATGAAATCAATTTCGTTGATCATGAAACTAGGCTGGATATTAGGTAAGCATATGTGTACTTGCTCTACAACATGTGTTTCTCTAAGCTGATAGCACTTATGAATAGTATGGTTATGGGTTGTGATATGTTGTGATATAATTGTCTTCGGACACTTGGGTGGTTACTATCATCTTCGAACGTTAAACTATCTTCGGACATGTAAGCAACTAGTACTACTCGTTGGACTGAGTCTTCGCGACCCTCTGGGTGGTGGGATTTGGAATCCTCCATATAAAGCTGGTATGGTGGTGATGGTTATGAATGATAGAGGATTTCCTGAGTTGTAAGTTAATGGTACTCTACCTGTGTTATATGTGGTAATGTGACAAGGTGTTGCCTGAGTGTATGTAAGTTTTAAAGTTAAGTCATTTCAAATTATATTTACATCATTTTCATAGTATGATACTACTTGGCATATTTTCTGGCTAGTCTAGATAATTTTCGAACTTTTTCAGGTGAGAGCGAGGAAACTTGGGAATATAGTCATTCGCTAGAAGTCTACGTCAGAACATTCCATATTACACAAAGGATACTAGTAAGTTGTTGTCCCAGTTTCTTTAATTCTGTCTAGTGACATAACTGTTAGGATTATACTCCTTGTCGGGGCATATATGTGCCTTACCGGAGGACACTGCCGTGAGTCTAGGGGTTTTCTGGTAGATTTCCAGCTCTGAGGGGTGGGGGTGTTACAACATTAGTCATGAAATCTACTGCATCTAGTTTAAAAATCACTGTCAAACACATTTTTGAGTTTTTATCTAGATTGAAAATTACCACCAAACACACTGGTTTAAACGGAGTTTCCAAAAACAATAAAAAAAATCCCACCATAATCTAAAAACTATTTTTTCCATCAAAAACCATTCTATTAAAATCGTTCTAGAAAAGATAACACAAACTTATATGCAGTTTGACACTTGTGACACTGTAGATACTGCTTTCCAGACAGACGGATCATCGTCACGTGGCAGCCATCCAGCACACCTAGTTGTGCTCCATCCACACCGGATCACCACCCGTGCTGATCCCCGTGGGGGCTACGAGACAGCCCCCCCCCCCCCCCCCCCCCGCACCATAACACGGGACTTGTAGGGACTTAGTGGTTTGGAGGCTAGGGTAAGGTCCGTCGCGCGCATGCGACATCCAAGCTTGCGCGCGACCTCTGGTAACTGACTGAGAGATCCTAGGCTTACGTTTCTCATCAATGCGGCTGATCTCATAACGATCTCCGATACTTGCGGGCAGATGCGTAACGGTTCCTATATACATGGTCGAATGTGCCGTTGGGGGTCTATCTTTAAGCCACCATTTATGGTCCATTAACCCCTCAACGGTCACTTTCCCACTACATATAGGATCGTTAGCTCTCCGTTGCGACACAAGACATATTGGTACAGTACCATAGCTTACTGTCTCTCTCTCACAAGCAGTTACTAGTGCTTACTCTCTCCCTACACACACCTTACAACTCTCTGTGTCCTTATTCTCTACTTGAGGTGTACACTTGGATAACTCTTGAGGATTTACTTGTACACATTTTGGTGAACCCGACGCGAACCATCCACCTTCAAAAACTTCAAATATGTTCATAATGCCTTCGGACCAAGACATTCGTCATGGAGACCAATCTCCCTCCCATGAGGAAACCTCAGGACAGGACGGACTGCTCATCACCACTCCCAATACTTGGGCTTAAATTGTCGTTGAGGGAGAACCCTCTTTGGAGTCTCTCCAGGCTACAATACGAACCCAAGCCCGAGCTATGGAGGCTCAATTTGGGCAAATTGCTCAGATCATGGCAATTTTGGAAAAGGTGGCTCAGAACGTTGTCCCAGGGGCTTCTGCCCCATTGCTGCCAACTCAACTGCCCCACCAGGGACAGTGTCCACCTCAATAGGCACCTCAATAGTGCATGTCTCTGCTGCCCAGACTCCTCTCTCGGGTGGCCCGGCGAGCCAGACGCCACCGTTCTCATCAGGCTCGTCCCTGATGACGGCAGGGAACCCCGACTCATATCCTGCATCATCTCTCTATGCAAGTGAAGCCCTGGGAAGCCATGGGCCTCCACCTCCGCCTCCTTACAACCCCAATATGCCCTACATTCCGGGCTTTGGGCCAACGACTTCATCCTATGGAGGAACACCTGCCAGCATGGCGGCCTTGAACAAAAGATTGACAGTATCATCGCCAACCAGAGCTTCGCAGACACTGTCATCCCCAGGGTAGATAATGCACCTCCCATTCCGCGGGATATCTACTTGATGTCGAACCCTGCTGGGTACAAAGCGCCCAAATGGGAGAAGTTTGATGAAGTCAGTGGGAACGCCCACGAACACGTGATGAGGTTCGTGGATATGATGGGCCCGCACGCGGCTGATACTCGGTTGCTCATGCGCGAATTTCCCAAATCTCTGGGAACCGTTGCGTACAAGTGGTACAAAACCCTCGAAGGGGGGTCTGTCAAGACATGGGAGGAAATGGTAAAGAAATTCTACACAAAGTTCTTCCAGGTGGACGAAAGGGTCACCACTATTCACCTCTCCCGAATGTACCAAAGGTCCGACGAGGAAGGGGTCGCCTTCATCAAAAAATTCAGGGCCAGGTACCTGGAGTGCATCGACGAGGTCTCGGAAGGCCGTCTGGTTGAAATATGCCTGCAAGGCATGCGTGATGAATACAAAGGTATGTTGATTAACCTGAACATGCCTAATTTTTCGAAATTGATTGATTGCACCAGGAACGTTGAGCCACTGGTAGAAAGGATGCGGAAGAGACACGTTAGCGAGCGTGCACCCACGAATTCCAGCTTCAAGGTCGGAAGGTTCAGTTACAAGCGGCCGCGAGACACTAACGTCCACGCGGTGTCACCATCCAGCAAGCAACAATGACCCGTGCCACAAGAGGTGCCGCCACTACCTTGCTCGATTGAGGATGCGATTGACCTCTGCAAAAGGTGGCGGAAGGACGGGATCTTGCCACCCTTCGAGCGCAAACCTACAGGAGAGCAGTTCAGAGATCCAAGGTGGTGCGAGTGTCATGGTCAAATATCGCACCCAACTCAGGAATGCAAAAAGCTCAGGTGGATGGTGGACAGGAAAATAAAAGAGGGCCAGCTGTTCATAGACGAGCCGACCAAGGATGTACGTAATAATCCCCTGCTGTCTCATGCGAGGCAGGAACCTAAAGGAAAAGAGGTCGCTATGATCTCAAATTACAGACCTGGAGGAGTTCATAGACACAGAAGTTCCGGTAGTCGCGGAGATCCACGAGGAGGAGGACTACAGTACTGACACGGAGGATTCGCGAGCCGAACGAATGAAGAACTCTGCTAAATTTGCTAAGTTCTTCGATGAAATGGGTTTCTCGCCTGACTGCAGGCACGAAATGACCAAGACCATTCTCAGAGTAGCAGAAGACTATGGGGAAGAGCTAGTAACCTCGGACAAGAGGATTGTTAGGGCCATTCGGCCAGGGGCACCCATCATGACATTCGATGAGTCAGACAAGAGGACCAGTGCGAACCATCAGAGGCCAGTATATGTGACGGCTACCATCAACCACGTAGATTTTAATAGGGCATTCGTCGACGGAGGAGCCGCGGTGAACGTTATCCCCTTAGCACCTTGGAGACGGCAGGGATCCCCAAGAACAAGATAGTAAAAAGTCGTCACCACTAACAGGCTTCGGTGGCGATTCTAGGATGACCCTGGGGTGGATTCGCTTGGGGATTCAAATCGGCCAGATTAGTAGTTCTGCCAAGTTCCATGTTATCGACGCCAACACGACTTACCACGTGATTATTGGGCGAGCGTGGATTCACCGCTTTGAAGTCGTACCCTCGACAGCTCACCAGGTGATGAAGGTCATCTGGAAAGAAAGGGTGGTCACCATACCTGCTTCTGTGAATCCTTTCAATTTGTAGGAGGCACACTTATCTGAAGCGATATGGTTCATAGAGTTGGAATATTGGTAACACGGGAGGAAACGAGAGCAAGATAGTCCATGCGGACAGAAGCCCCAGAGTAGCTAAGAACATCTATACCTTAAAGAGGGTCATCAAGCATGATGAAGACGGCAGACAAGTGGGAAGTTTCTACTCCAATAGAAAGAAGTGTTACCGCATCTAGAGGTGTCCTAAAGGTGCGCTTCTGCTATCAACTGTCGAATACAATTATTGTTTATCAACCATTCTTATTTCATCAGTTGTTTGTTCGTACCTGTTGCAACCGGTTTAAAGCCTATCTCAAAAGATAGCAGTGACATGACCAAGCACAAGCCTATCTCATATGATAGCAGCAAAATGCGATTAAAGCTTGTCTGCTAAAGGTAGCGCAAGCCTATCTCACATGATAGCAGCCAAGCGCAATGAAAGCCTATCTTATAAGATAGCACAAGCCTATCTCATATGATAGCAGCCAAGCGTGATCAAAGCCTATCTGCTAAGATAGCACAAGCCTATCTCATATGGTAGCAGCCAAACACGGATAAAGGCTATCTGTTAAGATAGCACAAGCCTATCTCATATGGTAGCAGCCAAACGCGAATAAAGCTTGTCTGATAAGATAGCTGAAGCCTATCTCACATGATAGCAGCCAAACTAAAGCCTATCTCATAAGATAGCATCCAAATACAGTCAGAACCCATCTACTGGGATAGCAACAAAAGTTCGAGGTCTATCTCATATGATAACAACAGCAGCTTATCACACATGATACAGAATCTGTCTCTCGGGGTAGCATAGTTGGAGGCCTATTCGAATGAATAGTACACAAGTTAAATCAATAGCCAACGCGCAAAACTATGGATTAAAACAAAAGCAAACACAGTAGATAATGCGCATGTTTATAGAAGCATGAATACAAGTCTATCTTATTAGATAAAACAATCAAAAGACAGAGTACAATTTATCTGTCCAAATAAAAGAAAAAAGCAAACTCTCAAGAAGTAAAGAGATTGCAAAGAAACATATTCCTATGCTAAAACCCTAAACTAAGGGGCCTAACTATGGAAGGCTCGTCGTCATCGTCGACGTCCTCGACTAGAACAGAACCCTCGTCACTACCATGGCGAGATGCCAGATGAACTTCAAGGAATAGACGAGGGAAATAGCTTAGGGAATGAATCTTGTTCGCCGCCCTCACATCCAAGTTTTGGTGGCAAATAGTTCTCCCACGGAGATCCACCAGGGAAACACCCCAATCATTACACTTCAATTCAAGAATCGGTGAGGGCGCAATATTTGCAGGAAACCCACCAGTGGTGGTACCTGCGAACATGATAAAGAAAATAACGCCTTCTTTCTGGCAGAAAAGCATGTACTTCCTATTTTCATAAGGGCTGAATGAATCAGAGGTCCTGGCTGACGAACCCTTGGGAGACATTCCTATAGCACAACACATCTCTATGGGTCCATGGAATTGGAACTCAGGGGGGGTGAAAGGACAGAAGAACGCAGCGGAGAGTGTGGGCAGAAGACATCTTTTCGATTGCAAAAACCCAGAAGGGTAGTTGTGATGAAGAACAAAATAGCAAGGAAGAGAGGATTTATATAGGGCCCAAGGAGGACTCTTCAGTTGCCAGTAACGCCTCAAAAACCGGACGAGAATCAATGGCATTACTAAAGTACACGGCGGTATAGTAGCCCTAGGTAATAATGAAGGGATAGTCTACTATGGGACAGTCATGCTTTATCAGGACACCACGTTGGCACGGCGATTCATACAGTCATGATGGATCCTAGGAATTTGAACCATCATGAAGACATTGAATATTGAAACCTTTTCCAAGTACGACAGACGGTGACGTACACGAGCCAGCTTATTTTCCCGGGATAACGGTGAAATATCAAATAAAAGCCTATCTCATAAGATAGCAGCACCTGCCAAATGGTGTGTAAGCCTATCTCACAGGATAGCAGTCATACGAGGGATTACGCAAAGTTCACTATATTCGGCTAAAATTCTTACCAGGGTAATGGCAAAGACCCTATTTACCTGCAGAAGACAAGGCACAAGAGACCTAGCAGTTATGAAAACAAAGACATAGCATGCAAAAGGGAGCGTTTCATAAAACCGCGCGGATAAACACGCGCGCCACAAACAATTGTCTCATATTCATAACACAGGCATCAGGGCTACAAAGAAAGAACATGAAATTTATAGGAGAGTCTAGAATGGCGGATCAACAGAACTGCTGCTTCATTCCTTAAAGAAGTCTTCCAAGAGGGAGTCCCTCGCGGATAACTTGAGCGAGTTTGCTGCAAGCTCTGCAATGCGAGCTTTCATCTCTTCATGATGCTTCAAGGCAGCTTCATACTCCCGGGCCATCTGCTCATATGCTTCTCTGCGCGTGTTAAGGGTTGTTGTCTCCTCTCTGAAAGAAGCATATTCAGCTCCAAGACTGGTGTGCACAAGAGATTCCGGCGAGGAGATCTCCGTGTACACCGTATGTAGAGGATCAGAGATCGCACAGGAAGAGTGGGGTTGTGTGTAGGGAGAGAGTAAGGCAGTAGTAATGTCTGAGAGAGAGACAGAGGTTTGGCAGAGCTTCCGCGTATGGCAAGTGTGTTCCCCTTTGTATGGAAAGGTTAACGTCCTATATATAGCAGGGAACGCGACCGTTGTAGTGTGGTTAATGCACCCATTAATGGCGGCTTAATTAGCTTAACCACAACGGCACGTTCGTCCTCATATATAGGGACCGTTACAGCACGTTGTGCGCGAATACCGGAACCGTTACGAGGTTGACCGGGTTTGACCGGATTGACCGGGTTTATGGAGCTCGTGCCATAAATCTCTCAAAGCAGTTACTAAAGGTCGCGTGCGGGCTTGGCTCGCACGCGACAGGGCTTACTCTAGCCTCCAAACCACTAAGTCCCTACAAGTCCCGTGCAGTGGTATGCGAGGGCTCTGTCTCGCAGCCCCCACATGGATCAGCTCGGCTGGTGATCCAGTGTGTATGGAGCACAATATGGTGTGCTGGATGGTTGCCACGTGGCGAAGATCTGTCAGCTCAGAAAGCACTATCTACATTAGCCCCCTTTCTGCGCGTGAAGACTCATAGCTGTATAGACTTCCATGCGCGGAAACCAAACTACGCGTCGCCGCCACGCACCAATTCAAATACGGGTAAGTTCAGCCTCCGTGCGTGCCATTATGACCTAAAACCCCTAGAGTCGTGCCGTCTGGCCTTTAGGGTTTTAGGCGTGACGTCAGCTTGTCCTGTGATTGCGCGATTCGACGGTGACGGTTGCGATTCGACTACTGAAAGGACGCAACCCTTCATTGTTTTTTTGGATAAATACTTTGTATCCTCCATTGTTGCAAAGCATCACTTCTTTCTCTTAAAGTGAATGGTACCCGGAGATCTTCGAGAGCAGATTCAGATAATTGATCACCAGTTCAGAACTGCAAATCGTCTTCTCCAACTGTGCATATCCAAGCAGGCTTCACGAAAACAAGGTTGGCCTTGTTCAATTTCGATTTAAAATACCAGCGTATGCCTTTGAACTGTGTTGGATCTGCAAACCCATATATCTGTTGAAGCTTGTGAAGAAGCTTTGATCTTCGAACCCACTTTTGCTTTAATCCTTCAATAATAAGGACTTTGGATGTGAGGTTTTGAAATCACTGATAATGCAACCCTCTAATTTCTGAAATCGATACCAGAAACTATTCATCTTTCTTTCCATAGATCTTGAATCTCGAAATTCAAACTGAAGTGTAGCATATTTCTCCCCCCTTTTTCTTGCTCTTCCGCAGGAATGGCCAAGACAAAAGGAACCAGACCCACCAAGGAGGACGAAGAGATACCCGATCTTCCATAGGCCTTGTGGCGAAAAGCCCCCTATCTAGGTGGCAAAGATTTCTACCATGCGAGGGTTAAGGCGAAGAGAATGCCTGCTCCTGTCCCAATTGAGGGATTGCTAACACTGACTCCCCCGGTTAACTCAGCCTTGCTCGAGTTAATTGGCTCCGAAGATGTGGTTCGATTGGGAATCGAAAACGGGTACTTCCCCTACACTGCGATTTCTACCCAAGCTTTTGTCCAGAAATTGGACTACATGGATGAGTGGATTGACCACGTGTTGACCAATCATGCTGCGACTCTTGATGAAGCCGGCGTATACTTCGCTGTTCGTGCTATGAAGGGTGCTGCCGTGAAGCTGGACCAGTCCATGCTTCTAGACCTTCTTTCCCGCTACTCGCCTGCGACTCACACATTCCACTTTGCTGAGTTCGAGGCTGCCCCTACACTCGAGGATATGCATATGCTGTACGATCTTTCTCCCATGGGTGAAGTGGACCCTTTGAGTCCTTTGAGGACGGCTGCGGAGATTGCTTTGTACACGCAGATGGAGGAATGCCTATCAGAGGTAAAGAAGATCTCCACCCGGTGGACCACTACCAAGGCCCTTCCAAACTGGCAGTTGGTTGATACGTCTGCGAACACCTGGAACAAATGGTTGCAGTACTTCTTTCGAGACTATGCGGACAGCAGCATCACTAAGAAGCTTCTGAGTGAGAACCCAGAGGCCGAGAATTACGTGGAGGGTAAAGGCTATCACTTGACCCTTTGTGCTTTCCTCTGTGCATGGTTGTCAAGGTACTTAATTGACGGTCACCCACATGATGGGGTTTTTTACCACGTTCTGCCGCTTGCTGTGAGGCTCGCCCTCGGCCAGAGAGTCGCACTCGGACCCTTGGTCTTGGGCACGCTGTACTATAGGCTCGATCAGCTGGTTCTGGCCATGAAAGAGTCGCGTGGTCGCCTCGATATACTGACTTTCGTCAACATTTCTTTCTTGACGATGTGGGTCTTCGAGCGATGGCCATCCTATGCTCCAACTGCTCTTAAACCCGACAAGTGGTGTCCCCCAGGCGAGACGGAGAAGCGTAATAGTGGCAGGGATGCGAGGTGGTTCGGAGCGAACAATACCAAGTGCGCTTGGAGTTTGATCTGTGACAAGCGGCGAGAGTTCACTGCCAGGCCTTATGCCATGCGCATCGAGAACGTGCGATGGTTTCCAAAGCTGTACCCCTCTAAGGGTGTTGTCTTCTCAGAAGAGCTTCTCTTTGAAGAGGGATCGCATTTCCATGAGCGCTATCGCGAGTTCTTTTGCTGGTGTCTCCGAGGTTCCCTTCCTGTCCTCGCAAAGCATATTCGTGAGCTCGCGCCAAGGTATGAGAGGATTACCGTGGATGTTGACCCCACCCGAGTTTCTCCCCAGTTCGGCTTTGATGCAGTGGCACCATCAATCTGGCCCCAGTCCATTATCAGAGGTTGCTATAAGCGCTTGCTAACAAAGGAGTGCAAGACAGTCCTCATGAACAATCTTCCCTTTGAGCAGCCTGCAGGTACCCGCGAGGGTGGTTGTTCCCAGAACTGGCTCGCATACTGGGTCGCCCAGCAAACGAGGATTGAGACGCAGTCGGCTGCTCAGCCAAGTAGAGATCCCTTGATCAAGAGAAATTCTTTTCCGTTTCGCCCCAATTGCAGTCTGAGCGAGTCTGAGTATGGTTGCTACTCATTGTTGGATCGTGAGAACCATTTGTGCCCTGACGTCATTCTGAAGGAAAAGATCGCCGCAGTTAAGAAGGGCGACACGCATGTTGCCAAATATAGTGAGGCATTTGCTAAGGTAAGCAATTCTTCGCATGCGTTAAGCTTCTTGATTTCCACATGTTGATGCCCTTATTCTGTATTTGTTTGATGCAGTGTCATGTGCGGAGATTCGCATATGGTGATCGTTCCAAGTCGTTGGTTAACACCATTGTTGCCACCAAAAGACAAGGACAGTCGTTTCTGCTAGCATGGAGGATGGACCCCGAGGTCGAAACCAGGATTCGCGCAGTCATGAACGCTTTTGCTGACTCGCTGATAGACAATGCTCCGGCCTCGTCTCCGCCCAGAGATGATCCGTCCCCTCCAGCGACTGTGGCGCCGAGAGCGAAGAGACCCAGGCAAAATGGAATTACAATTTCTTCCCCCAGAAGTGCTCCAACTTCTCCTCCGGCGAGGTCCCTTTCTGTCAAGGACAAAGGCAAAGGTCGCATGCCCAGCAAAGTGCGAAAAGAGCTCGCAGTTGAGACTTTCGTTCCATTCAACCAGGAGGAAGAAGGAGAGAGGCAGGATCCCAGAGAAAGTGATGAAGAAGAAGAAGAAGAAAGAACAGTGGTGATGCATGAGGAAGAATCAGGAGGTACATCCGTCGCGTTTCCTTTCTCATTATCGGAATTCTTTTGCAATTCTATCTTAAACCAATCATTTCTTCGCAGATGATGATGATGATGAGATCATTGGTGGCCTTTTGGCCAAGAGACAAAAGAGAGATGCCCATTCTGGCATTCCAGACGATCCCATAAGCGAGGACGTCCTTGCTGAGTCCAGGAAGACAGCCGCGGAAGCTGCTGAAAGAAGAAGACAGCGGGAAGAGGAGGAGCTCGAGCGTGTGAGACAGCGGAGCCTCGAAGAGCAACATGTTGACGACTTAGTGCGTCTAGTTTACGAGGAAGATGTGCTTCCCGAAGTAGTGACTCCTCAGGCGGAAGAGGAGGATGCGGTTCCAGAAGAGGATGCAGCAGCCCTGGAGCAAGCCCAAGCAGACTTTGAAGAAATCGCAGGCGGCGATAAAGGTGAGATCTTCAATCTCGCAGTAACTTATAGAGATGTTATTGTGGGTGCGTTAAAGCATGGTGTGTCAAAGGCTGACATTCGCCGTTGGCTAGTAGGCAAGTGCGGAGAACCCTCAGGTAACCATTTGAGCGATATGCATGTACTAGACCTGAGAAACTCGAAACAGAATCATGACTGGTTTCTTCGCATCCCAGGTCACGCTCCTTTTAAAGACTTGCTTAATGAGGACACACTAATAGGACATGGTTCCACGTCTTTAGTGTATGACGAAGATACATCAATCCCACCTTCGCGTGGAGGTGCTTGCTCTTAGCTTTAGCAAAGATAGCAAAATAACATTCAATGCGAGTTACCTCATACTATCGCATTTTGTGTCGCAGGCAATGCTGAGGAATCTGTGCTGGAGCAGAGGGGTCAGCCTTCTGCATCCTACATTCCGATTTCGAGCCCCCATACCGAGAAGCCCGTCGCAGCTACTGAACACGCAGGGGAGCCTCTCGAGGACATCATCGAACTTTCCGATGATGCTGAAGCTGATGCTGTGCTAATGGATGAAGATGCCCATACTGGTGCCGAGGAAGTAAGGACAAGTGCTGCTGATGCTTCCGCATCTGAGAGTGTCCCTCGCCAAGCAACCTCGGCTGTCACTTCTCCTCCGGCGGTGGCTGAGTCGGCGGCACCTATTACTGCGTGGAGCTTTTGGGGCTCGCAGGTTGGGAATGCCGTCGCAGCTGGTGCGGCCTATACTCTTCCTCCTGACTACGAGGGGTTAGAGCTCGCAGCTGACAGGAGAGCTATGGAGCGAGGACAGTCTTCGACCACTCTGGCAATGCGCATCCCTTCTCTTCGTGAGATTCTGGAAGGAACTGGTAAGTAGAGATTTGCTGTTTGCATCTCGCATTATTCACTTGCGAGTTTGACATCATAACTTAGCTTTGACATTGCTTTATGTTTGAAGCAAACTGATGTGGACTGGGTGGTTCGGATGCGCCTCACCTACCCCCAATCGTTTGTGAGATCTCTGGAGATAGGGCCCTTCGACAGGAGGCTGTTTCTTACTGAAGCCATTTGGATTTTGGAGCAGCTGTCTGCGGCTACGCCTGCGACCACTTCCGTCCAAAGTGCTGAATTGCTTTGTGGCATGTGCCAAAATCTCCTGACCAAAGTTCAAGGCAGGCTGGGTTTCAGATTTCTTATGAAAAGAGTTACTCTGATTCGCGCAGCCGTAACTTTGAAGCTCGGCCACCAGAACCTCGCAGCCGAGAAGCAGAAGGTGGAGCAGCAAAAGCAAAAGGTTGACGAAGCTCTGAAGCTCTATCATGAGATGAATGCCAGGTGCGAGCAACTGAAACAAGAAGTGGAGCAGGTAGAGAAGCTGAGCCATCAGTTCGCGCCCCATGACTCCTTGATCAAGAATTTGCTTTGACTTTTTGCATTTTGAAAAATAGCAAGGGAATAGCTGAAACATTAATGTAATGTTTGAAACATTAATGTAATGTTGCTAGGGTTTCTCCCCCCTTTTTTAACAACAAGAATCGACTTTCCCGTTTTGCCCTTTCCGGGATTTGATAGGATATCTCTGTGCATATCCAATTATGACCTCAGCAATTGATACTCTGCTTGATTTTCGCGCTAATTTCTCGGAAGATAAGAACGCTTTCGTTGGGAAGTCCATCCGAATCATGACCATCCGTCATTTATTAGGATACGCAACTGAATCGTCGTAGCCTTTAGTAGGGTAATTGATCGTTACAGCTTTTCAAGGCGTAAGTGACTGACCTTACCCTCTTTTAGAATTCTGCTGACTCATCTTAGCAACTGAAGAGTCTCCACAAGGTCTATATAAACCCTGTCTTTGCCATTTGGGTTCTTCATCCCCAAAAATGTGCTTTGCCGTGAGTCCTTACGACTGCTGGCTTCAACGCTTGTTTTTCGTTGATTCATGGCAGTTTCAAGTTGTGAATCCTGAGTTTGCGCTTTGTGCTATAGAAATAGTTTCCAAGATCCATTTTATGAGGCTTATTGCTCTTTATAACCATCATAAAGAAAATGGAGATGATATCTCATGTGTGTTCGAAGAATTTTCTTCGTGTATTATGTTTGCAGGTCATGTTTCCGGCCGCCTCCCGGTGAGGTGCAGCGCCGAAGTGACCGTACTACCGTCTCGTAATGAACGGCGGAATTCTCCTCCATCATCCCTGGAGGAGAACTTATTGCCCCCACGTTCGTGAGCTCAGGGTGGCGAACCGTCGCGTTCATCCCCGTCTACAAGGAACCCTTGCCCTTCGGAGCTTCTGCTTGCCTGTTGAACGCCGGAACCGGTGGTTCCTTAGGCACATCTCATGGGATGTTGATCTGACAAGGGCCTTGTCAAATACTGGGATCTTGAACGTATGGCTTCATGTGGCTCTTTGGAGCAAGATTCCACTTGCGACAGATATCCGGTCGCAGATCTGTGTATCGCATAGACGGTGTTAGGGCAGTTGGGTTCATCCTTCTCAGTCAGGATTCCCGTGGTGTGTCTCTGCTGGCTTGTCAGCTAGTTTTCGAATGTATTGTAAGCCATGTTGGCTGTGTAGTTAGATTTGAGATTTTTCGCTTGTAAGCTGCTATCTAGACAGATAAATTGTAAGTCTTTTCAACTCATAATGATGAATAGCCTTTTGTATTATCTGCTGTTTTGTTACAAAAAATACAACATCGCATGCGTTTCGGCATATTTCGCCTTGCATAATGCTATCTGCACGTTTCGCATTTGCTATCTGCTATATGAATTCGCAGATGTTTCACTAGATCGTTCGAGATCGCATTTTCGCAGCTGTGCCATCTTGGCAGATGGGCTTGTGATTTGCTTTCATATTCACGTACTATCATATCAGATAGACCTTTGTAGATCACTTAAGATCGCTTTTCACAATATTGCTATCGCATTTGTATAGTGTTGCGATCATCGCAGATGGGCTTGGAAGATCATTTAGGATCATTTTTCGCATGAGTTGCTATCGTAGCAGATAGGCTTTAGTAGATCAATTAAGATCGTTTTTCGCATGAGTTGCTATCGTAGTAGATAGGCTTTAGAAGACCAATTAAGATCATTTTGCATTGGCTGCTATCGTGACAAATAGGCCTGGAGGATCAATTAAGATCGCATTTGCATAGGCTGCTATCGTAACAGATAGGCTAAGATGATCAATTAAGATCGTTTTGCATAGGCTGCTATCGTGACAGATAGGCTTGGAGGATCAATTAAGATCGCATTTGCATAGGCTGCTATCGTAACAGATAGGCTTGGAGGATCAATTAAGATCGCATTTGCATAGGCTGCTATCGTAACAGATAGGCTTAGATGATCAATTAAGATCGTTTTGCATGAGCTGCTATCGTGACAGATAGGCTTAGATGATCAATTAAGATCGCATTTCGCATGAGCTGCTATCGTGACAGATAGGCTTTGATGATCAATTAAGATCGCATTTCACAGATTGCTATTGTAGCGGATAACCCCTTGTTAACAGTTATAACAAACTAAAATGAAGCAAAATTGACATCCAGAAATATGAAATTTCTCATTTGGGAGAATTCTCTTATTATAACGCTCTCATATGGGAGAGATGAGATTACAATCCTATCATATGGGAGAGGAGATTGTGTAAATCGTAGCCATACAAGACATTAAGCGACGTTATAATAAAACGCATGAAATGAGAGAAGTCAGGGATAGTACTTCTTAATACAGCGCATGTTGACTGAACTCGGGGTTGAGGTTGTTCCGTGCAACCTTCGTATGCTGCAATAGCCACTGTCAAAGACTTCTGTGACTTCGAAGGGTCCTTCCCAATTGGCTGCGAACTTTGGGTGAGTCGCTTCTCGCATACAGTGGTCAGATGCGCGCAGGACCAAATCTCCAACAGCGAAATCTCTTCGCTGGACCGTCTTATTGTAAGCACGAGCGATCCTTTCTTGATACCGCTTATTAGTCCTCTTGGCTTGTTCTCGCTTTTCCTCCAGCAAGACTAAGTCATGATCACGTTGATTTTCGTAGAGTGCGTGGAAGGCCAATCTTGCCGAATTGACTCTCACCTCCGCAGGTACCACGGCCTCGGCCCCATAGCATAGTAAGAACGGTGAGGCCCCCGTGGGTGTCCTTGGAGAAGTTCGGTAGGCCCACAGAGCTATGCTTAGGGAATCAGCCCACTTCTTGTGGTCATCTGCGACCATCTTGCTCAAAATCCTCAACAGCGTTTTGTTGGTCGCTTCAGCTTGCCCGTTCCCCTTCGGGTAGTAGGGGGTGGAACATATTTGCCTGATATTGTACTCTGCTAACTTCGCAGCTACCTGGCGATTAACAAAGGGAGTACCATTATCTGAAAGAATAGTGTTTGGAATTCCGAACCTGCATATGATGCTTTCCTGGATGAAATTGACCACAGCTAGCGCATTTGTCGTCTTTAGTGGTATCGCCTCTACCCATTTGGTGAATAGCTCAGTTGCAGTGAGAATAAAATGATTCCCGTGTGACGTTGGTCGGATGGGACCGATGAAGTCCAGAGCCCATGTGTGAAATGGCCATGGTGTTCCCAATGCATGTAGATCCACGGCGGGAGCGTGCACTAGATTTCCTTTGAATTGGCACTCCTGGCAGCGTCGCACTTTGGTGCGGCAATCAACCTCCATCGTGGGCCAGAAATATCCAATTGAGAGGAGCTGCCTGCATAATTTCGCACCTCCTTGGTGTTCCACCTGATGAGAAAGGTCCATGACTTCTTGTGCTTCTCTGCCGTCTAGACATCGCAGCAAGTTGCCCTCGTGACCTCTTCGCCAAAGCAGGTTTTCCTGTACTACGTATCGAGATGCTTTCCTCTTCAATTTCTCGGCTTCTTTTCTTGATTCGGGCAAGGTGCCCTGGGTGAGAAAATCAAAGAGTGGCTTCCTCCAATCCGTGTCGTCATCAGTTAGAGCGATGAGTAGAGAATCTTTGATTAGTGCGCAACTCTCGCACTTCCCTTGTATCAGGGCCGCGGCTATTGACATGTCTGACCAATGAATGCCATATCTCTGAGCCTTCCGGTAGATTGACACCTCACTTTCTCCGCAAGCATGTTGGTGAATCTTTTCTAACAACAGTTGTCCCTCTCGCTCGGAGACGCATCGCATGAGTATTCCGCCGGGACCCTTTTAGTAGAGGGTATTATCATGTATGCAGTACCCCTTGGTGAGTGCCCAGCTTTCACTGCTTGTGCCTTCTGCGATAGCTTGTAAGATTGCTTTTCTCCAGTCCGTGTCCTCCATGTGTTCGCTGTCGCACGCATCTTCTGTCAATGCTGACGACGCTCGCACTTCGATGGAGATCTTTGCGGGACATTTGTCTGTACTGACCTTGGATCCCAATGTAGCCAAAGCATCTGCATGCCTGTTGTCTGCTCGGGGCTTGTGCTCGTACCTCACATCGCAGAATTGCTGTACCAGCTTTTGTACTAGGGTGCGGTAAGACAGAAGGTTGATCTCCTTCAAACCGTACTCGCCCGAGGCTTGCTTGACGATCAGCTTGGAGTCTCCCATGACCGTCAAATTGCTTACTTCTAGAGCTTTTGCTGCACGAAGCCCTGCGATAAGAGCCTCATATTCCGCTTCATTATTCGTGACTGCAAAATTGAGCTTGGCGGACATCTGTATGACCTCTCCATCTGGCTTGGTCAAGACTATCCCAATGCCTCCGCCTTTCCTTGTTGACGAACCGTCGAAGTGGAGCGTCCAATAAGGCACGTCGATTGCGTAGATTTCAGGGCCTTCGAGCTCTTCTTCGATCACGGGTTCGTGGCTGTTGTCGGGGAACTGTGCCAACAGATCCGCTACCGCCTGCGACTTGATCGCTCGCGGTCTCACGCACGTGATGTCATATTGAGAGATGGTCATGTACCATTTCGCCAATCTCCCGCCAGGAGTAGTGTGAGTTAGCAGATATCGTATGGGATCGCTCTTGGTGACCACTACTACTTTGTGTGATGCAAAATAGTGTTTCAACTTCTCTATCACAAAGAACAAGGCAAGGCAATGACGTTCGATGTCTGTGTACCTTGATTCAGCAGGCTGCACAATGCGAGAGATGTAGTAGATAGGCCTCTCTTGGCCTTCGTACTCCTGAGCCAAGAGTGCTCCTATGGATCTCCTTGTGGACGTCAAATACAGCAGAAGGGGTGACCCCAGTTGGGGTGCGATCATTATTTTTGAAGACGTCAGCAGATCCTTCAGCTTTTCGAACGCAGCTTCGTGCTCCGGAGTCCAGTCGTATACGGCGTCTTTTTTGAGAAGGGCACTGAAGCAGCAGGTGATTTCTGCAATCGCTGGGATAAATCTTCGCAGATATGATAGCTTTCCCAAGAATGTTTTCAAGGCACTTTGGTTATGGGGCGGCGTCATGCCAGTGATAGCTGACACTTTCGCAGGGTCAGGCTCGATCCCTTGGCGATGAACCACGCATCCCAAGAATTTCCCTGATGTTACCCCGAATGCGCATTTCATGGGATTCATCTTTAGTTGAAAGCGTCTGCATCTATTGAACACTTTCCGTAAATCCGCGAGGTGATCTGCTTCCTGCTTGGATTTAACCACGAGGTCGTCCACATAAAACTCCACCTCCTTGTGCATCATATCGTGGAACAGGGCCATCATGGCCCGCTGATAGGTCGCACCTGCGTTTTTGAGACCGAACGGAATCACTGTGTAGTTGAACACCCCCACCGGAGTGATGAATGCAGTTTTCCGAGCGTCTTCAGGGTCCATCTTGATCTGATTGTACCCGCTGAAGCCGTCCATGAAACTGAACATGCGATGGCCTGCTGTTGAATCGATAAGCAAGTCGATGTTGGGCAGTGGAAAATCGTCCTTGGGGCAGAAACGATTGAGATCTCGGAAGTCCACACAGATGCGAAGCTGTCCGTTCTTCTTTACTACTGGCACAATGTTGGCCAGCCATTTGGGATGATGATTCGGCTCTATGAACTTGGCATCCAGGAGTTTGACAATCTCCTGTTTGATCTTCACGTTAAGCTCCGGCCTGAAGCTTCTTGTACTCTGCTTTACCGGTTTAGACCCTGGGATGATGTCTAAGCGGTGCATGGTGATGCTTGTATCCAGACCTGGCATCTCGTCATACTCCCATGCGAACACATCCTTGTATTCGGTTAGGAGCTGTAGCAATCCTTGCTCTTCCTCGCTTGCGAGGTCTGCACTTAGAAAGACTGGCCTCTTCTTTTCCTCGTTCGGGCTGAGGAACACTTCCTTTAGCTCTTGCTTTTGTGGTCTGGGCCTATCTTCCATGCATTCAGGTGCTTCTTTGAGCTTCTAGTCTGGAGTGCTCTGCATTGGCTCTTTCATTACCGCGATCTGTTCGATTTGATTAATTTGCTCGGGGATATCCCCATGCCCGTGTGAAGACATCCCCACGCACCTTCATATGCGATAGCACTTCTTCCCATTGGCGTAGAAGCTCTCTATCTCCTTGCCTTCGGGGTCATGCTTTGCAATTCGCTTCAGTGTATACACATTCTTTCGATGGTATGCGATACGCGGCGCCTCTTCGCGTGTAGGCGGCTTTTCTTTGGCATCTTCTCTTGTCACCATTACTCCCGCAGGTGACTGGTCCTTGATGTCTGATAACGCCCAATTAGGGGTTATCTTTTAGCCTGATTTCACGAGTAATTGTGTCGAAATTAGCGGTTTTTGCCGGAAAATGCCTTAGAATGCCTTGGGAATCTAGAACGAGACGTTTATTTGTACTTGCTGGATTTCTGCTTATTTCTTGCTATATTTGGATATGATCGCGGGTTTTCGTTCGTGTTGCCTTTTCAGGAACAGGATTCGGGAGGTGCATCGGGAAGCGTGCCGGGACCAAGCCGGGACCGTCTCGGGAAACGTGCACAAGACCGGGACACGACGGAAATACGGAAAAGCAGAAGTACACCGAAGAGGCAAACCGGGAGCATCAGGCAGAAGAGTGGGACCCAGGGGACCAGACCTGGCCCACCAGAGGACCAAGTGGACCCCACCTAGCCCCCACGGCCTGCGTATATACGCAGGCCCTGCGTATATACGTAGCACCTGCATATATACGCAGGCAGTGAGGGTAGTGGGGGATGTTGGTTGGGCCTTGGTTGCGTATATACGCAACCCCTGCGTATATACGCAGCCAGTTTTGACTTTTGGTCAAAGACGGTGGACCGATGGCAGATTCCGTAATTTCGAGCACAAGCGTTTTCGGGAAACAGCACTATTTAAAGACTCGTCCAGACTCGTTTTGAGACATTCACGGAGACACAGCACAATTCTCAGCACAACCGAAGGACAAGTCAGAGCATTCACGGAGAGCACGAAAGCGCGATTCGAGATTTGAAGACTTAGTTTGATTTCGTTCTCTCTCTTTATATTCAGAAACTGCGTTTTGTATTATGTCTAGTCGTAGCTAAACTTTTCATCTAGGTTCTCGGTGAACCTAGGGTTTCGTACTCAGATTTTATGATTACTACGTTTATGGATTCATGATGATTATCTTAATTCAGCAAGTTGTATCTGTTATTCTGGTTTTGATTATTATCGTATATGCATGATAGGATTGATCACCCAGGATTGCTATAGACCCGAGCTTGTAGGTGAAAACGTCAAGTTAGGGTTATGAAGAAAAACCGGGATTTAGTACCTTACCCTGATAGACCGACCAGAGAAAGGGAGATAGGGCTAGCATCGAAAAACGTGAGACCAACTGTTAGAGAATTTGACCCGGGCCATTCGGACAGGTTAGAAACCCTAACAGGATTAGACCGAGACTGCAGACTTAGGCAGCTTAACAAGAATCCGAAAGTCTGCAGGATCGGGATTACGTGTGGAATCTGAAAAGTCACTGCACAACTGGTACGTTGCACAGATATCAAAACTGCTGAGTGTTTTCATAATCGAACGTAAAACTGAAATCTGTAGAAACCCTAGGGGATCCTGGAGCCTAGTCTTCATCTATTATCGTTACAACAAATTCAGCTTATTTCAGAAAACGTCACAAAAAATATTTACGTTTACGTTTTTAAATTCTGTTTTTAGTTTAGTCATTATAATCACAACCTACTCCTCCTGGTTACTACTCTTGGAAAACCGAAACTGACAACGTGAGTAAACCCATAATAGTCCTCGTGGGAACGATAATCCGAGTCTAATTGCACCCGGTACTACAAGATTCGTACACTTGCGATAGCACGTTAGTTTGCGCATTAAGTTTTTGGCGCCGTTGCCGGGGACTTTTTAGGGTCTATTTAGTAGTCAGAATTAATTTTCTGAGTTTTTATTTATTTTCAGTTTCGTTATTTTTCTTTTTATCTCACTGCGTTTTCGAATCTGCGTTTTCAGGACTGTTTAGTTGATGCCCAGATTGCCTCGCGATTTGGTGACACCACTCGACAACCCGGAAAAGCTGTATACCGAACAGAACCGCAGAAACCGAGAAAGCAGGATGGCAACCAACGAGAGAGATCCACCCACAAACACCGAAGCCGGTGTACAGGAACGAGAGACACGTACCCCAGCCCAGATGGCGCGGTACATTGAGGAGCTTGTCACAGCGGGACTTGCTGCTCGAAGCAACCAGAGAACATATAACCGATCTGGGAAGGCGTTGGTGGAAAATTTCGAAGTCCCCACCGGGGGGCATGAGCGAGCCATTGTGGTGCCCGAGATCACCGCAGAGCACTTTGACATTAAACCATCCACCATCCAGACGGTACAAACTCTCTGCCCGTTTCATGGCAGGGCCGACGAAGACCCGAACGATTTCATAGGGAAATTCGAAGATTACTGCAACAAGGTCAGATACAAGGGGGTAGAAGCAGAGGCGCTCATTTTGATCTTATTTCCGTACTGTCTTTATGGAGTAGCCAAGGACTGGCTTGAATCCCGACCACCCCGATCCATCACCACATGGGAGGAGTGTGTCACGGATTTTCTAGCAAAGTTCTATCCCGCCTCCCGAGTCATACAGTTACAGAGCGAGATACTGTCATTCAGACAGAAGATGGGGGAGACGGTAGTGGACGCATGGGACAGGCTCATGAGATTGGTCAAACGGTGCCCGAACCACGGTTTTGGAGACGCAAAAATCCTGCAGGCACAGGCCACCAGCCCAGCAGGCTGTCCCGGCCCAGCAGGCTCAGTCAGTCCCGTCAGCACAGCAGTACGACGCTCAGATGAAAGAAATCAAGTCCATGTTCCAGACCATGGAGTCCCGGTTCAAGCACATGGACACCTTGACGGCAGATATGCAGACAACCAAAACGTCACTGCGCGCTTTGGAAGTGCAGGTGGGGCAGTTAGCACAGCAGCTAACGGAGAGACAGCCAGGAAACCTACCCTCGAACACAGTAAACAATCCACGGGCTCAGATCAATGCTATCTCCACTCGGAGTGGATTGGCACTGCAGGATCCACCGTATCCCAGCCACGCACGTGCAGAAAATTCGAAAGAAGTAGAACGCAACTTGTCGGGCCAGGATAACACCACAGTCGATCGCCCCCAGCCGAAGGGCTCGGTTGAGCAGGATGCAGTGCAGAACGAGACAGGTGCAGAAACTGTACCCGTCTCCAAGGAGGTCCCGTACCCCTTGCGAACACGAAAGAGGGATGACAGCAAGGACTACGCCAGGTTTCTCGAGATGTTCAAGCAGCTGCAGATTAACATACCTTTTGTTGAGGCTTTGGCTAAGATGCCCACTTACGCCAAATTCCTCAAGGACATCTTGTATGGGAGGAGGCGAATGAGCGATTTCGAGACCATAAACCTGACGGCAGAAGTGAGCAATTGTGTGAAGAATGGGCTACCGAGAAAGAGAAAGGATCCTGGCAGTTTCGTCATACCGGTCACCCTAGGTAACGCTTACACAGGAAAGGCTCTGTGTGACCTAGGAGCCAGCATCAACCTGATGCCATTGACGATTTTCAAAAGTTTGAAAGTCGGTGAACCCCGACCCACCAGAATCATGCTGCAGATGGCAGACAGGTCCGTAAAACAGGCATACGGGGTTATCGAGGATATTCTGGTCAAGGTCGGCGAGCTTATTTTTCCGGCAGATTTCGTCATCCTGGACATGGAGGCAGGGGAGGTACCGCTCATACTTGGCAGGCCGTTTTTGGCCACGGGTGAAGCAATGATAAACTGTAAGAGCGGGGAGCTGACCATGCAGATTAACGAGGAAAAAGTGAAATTCAACGTTTTCAAAAATCTGCAACTGCCAAATTACTACGACCACGAGGACATCTTCGCTATTGATGTGGTGGACGAAGGCTGGGAAAACGAGGAGATGGACCAATTATGGGAAGAGATCGATAGCATGTACGGGGAAGAAAAGGAGAAGACTCGGTGCGAGCACGCCATGAGAGCCGAGGACTGGACCACTTTGCACCGGGACGAAGACGGCGGGCAAAAGATGATTCTGGTCCCGTCACTGAAGGAGCCACACGCACTGGAGCTTAAACCGCGCCATCTCAGGTATGCGTATATTGGTGAAAATAGTACTCTGCCCGTAATTGTTTCGTCTCGTTTATCTCAGGAACAGGAGCAGAAACTGCTGGAAGTATTGCGAGAGCATAAGGAAGCAATCGCCTGGACGATTGCAGATATCAAGGGGATCAGCCCCTCCTACTGCATGCACAAGATCCGAATTGAAGAAGGCAAGAAACCGGTGATTCAGCCCCAGCGGAGACTGAACCCGAACATGAAGGACGTTGTGCGAAAAGAGGTCATGAAGTGGCTGGAAGCGGGAATCATCTACCCCATATCGGACAGCACGTGGATCAGCCCGGTCCAGTGCGTGCCCAAGAAGGGGGGTATTACGGTGGTGCAGAATAAAGATCAGGAGCAGATTGCGCAGCGCACCGTTACGGGCTGGCGAATCTGCATGGACTATCGGAGGCTAAACGATGCAACACTGAAGGACCACTTCCCGCTGCCATTCATGGACCAGATGCTGGACCGGCTCGCCCATCATGCCTACTACTGTTTTCTGGACGGGTACTCCGGGTACAACCAGATTTGCATAGCCCCGGAGGATCAGGAAAAGACGACGTTTACCTGCCCATACGGTACATTCGCGTTTTGGCGCATGCCGTTCGGGTTGTGTAATGCTCCTGCCACATTCCAGAGATGTATGATGGCGATTTTTTCCGACATGATCGAGAAAAATCTGGAGGTCTTCATGGACGACTTTTCACTCTTCGGGGACAGTTTCGATGACTGCCTGTTCCATTTGGGCCAGGTTCTGATCCGTTGCAAGAAGGCAAATTTGGTGCTCAATTGGGAAAAGTGTCACTTTATGGTCACCGAGGGGATCGTGCTGGGTCACAGAATTTCCAGCAAAGGACTCGAGGTGGACAGGGCTAAGATCGAGGTGATAAAGCAGCTCCCATACCCGACGAACGTAAGGGCGATCAAAAGTTTTCTGGGGCATGCAGGATTTTACCGAAGGTTCATCAAGGACTTTTCCAAGATCACAAAGCCACTTTGCGCTTTACTCGGAAAAGACGTACCCTTTGATTTCGATGCAGCATGTCGGCAGGCTTTTGACCATTTGAAGGAAAAGCTGACCACAACCCCGGTTATAACCACGCCAGATTGGTCACTCCCGTTTGAGCTGATGTGTGACGCCAGCGACTACGCAGTCGGGGCAGTTTTGGGACAGCGGAAGGATAAGGTATGCCACGTCATTTATTATGCGAGCCGGGTACTCAACGATGCCCAGCTGAACTATGGAACGACAGAAAAGGAACTGCTGGCCGTGGTGTACGCCCTGGATAAATTCAGGCCCTATTTGGTCGGGTCAAAAGTTATCGTTTTTACCGACCATAGTGCTCTGAAATACCTGCTGGACAAGAAGGACGCAAAACCGAGACTGTTGAGGTGGGTACTACTGATGCAGGAATTCGATGTGGAAATCCGGGACAAGAAGGGAGTTGAGAACGTGGTAGCGGATCACCTATCCAGACTAGAAAACGTGAAGGTGGACCCGGTGCCGATCAAGGAAAACTTCCCGGACGAGCACATCATGGCAGTCAAGATCGGGAGACCATGGTACTTGACAGCTTGAAAATGTATTAGTATGGGACATCTTTTTACCATTGGTTTTAACCCTGTGAGAGTTGAGTTTGGCCATTTTCAGCTTATTTTCCACCTGATACGAGGCAGAGATTTTTAGATCATGATTGCAAAATTTGAGTAATTTTATGCATACTTTTGTTTGTTGGATATGATCGCGGGTGCGTGTTATGATGTGCAGGTAACAGGTGCCGAAAAATGCATGAGATTAACTTGGATGGGAGGCAGCGTGTCAGGAAAGCTGAGCAGAAAAAGAGGGAAAAAATGCTAAGTGGTGCGTTCAAACGCAGGAGCTGCGTTCAAACGCACAAGACAGGAGCAGCAGGAAAAATGGCAGAATTTGGCTAAGTCCTGCGTTTAAACGCAGAGGCAGGCTGCGTTCAAACGCAGGAGTCAGAGACCAAGTGTAGAAAAGCTAAGTCCTGCGTTTAAATGCAGGCGTTGTGCGTTCATACGCAGGGCTCAACACTCAAGAGAAGAAACGGCCAAGGGGTGCGTTCAAACGCAGAGAGCTGCGTTCAAACGCATGGGTTTAGGAGCCAGAAGAGGAAAAACGACTAAGTCCTGCGTTCAAACGCAGAAGGGTGTGCGTTCATACGCACTGCGTTTGAACGCAGGAAGTGTGCGTTTGAACGCACAGACGGGTTCCAGAAGCTTCCAGGACGGGTCTTTTCGAGGGTAAAACAGGAATTTCGTGCATCAGTTTTGGAGACTGTGGCAATATAAAAGGAGGTGTCCCAGCACTGTTTTAGGGTTACGAAGGCATACCACAGCTATCATCATCATCAGCAGCCAGTTTCACAGCAGCCAGGAGTTGGAGCAGAGCAGGATTGGAGCAGTTTTCCAGTATCTTCAGAAAAATAACTAGTTTGATCTTTTCTCTTTTTATGAAACATTGTTTTTAAATAATGCAAGCTAGCTAGACCTTTTGCCTAGGTTCTCGGTGAACCTAGGGTTTATGAATTCAGCAGACTTGGTTGTTTTGATTTTCAGATGCATGGCTAGCTAAGTCTTAATACAGGATGGTTTGTTTATTATTCTGTCTTTGATTTTATTTACATACATGAATGGCTTGATCACCCAGGAGTGTTACAGACAGGATCTGGTGCGCGAGAGTGACCAGTGAACGTTAGGAAGAAAAGACAGGATTTAGTACTCTGCCTTGATGGACCGAGAGGTGAAGAGAATCAGGGGACTAGCCCAGAAGCATTAGACCAACTGTTAGACGTTTAGGGGGAGACCGAGAGGAGAACCTGTAACCCTAGCAGACTTAGAACGAACCTGCAGATTTAGGTGGACCGAGAGGACCCGAAAATCTGCAGTCGAGTGATAAGTGCATGAGACCGAGAGGAGATTGTACTATTGGTATGCTGGCATAAACAAAACCACTGTGTGTTTCTGAAATCGAATATACTATGAAAGCTGGAAAGTAACCCTAGGGGATCCTGGAATCTAGATTTTTAGAATTATCGACTTTTACAACTACAACAATTTCGGCAAAATATTCAACAGAAAAATAAAATAAGCTTTTTACTGTTTTTATTTATTATAATTTAGTATAGTCAAATCCCAAACCTTCCTCCTTTTTACAAACTTCGTGTCTTATTCTAATTCTAATTAGCAACAACTTAAACTGTTCTCGTGGGTTCGACAACCAGAGTCACAATTACATACTCTATACTACTTGATCGTACACTTGCGAAAAAGCAGATAGGTTTACGCTGTCAAGTTTTTGGCGCCGTTGCCGGGGAACGGTTACAGTTTTTGTTAAAGAGACATTAGAATAAGTCTCAGAGTTTTTCTTTTATTTTTACAGTTACTTTCTTTCGACTTACTGCTCTTGAAATCTGATTTTCAGGCTATTCTAGTTTATGCCCAGATTGCCCCGCAAACTGGTATCACCACTCGAAGATCCCGAAAAACTTTTCAGAGAGCAAAGTCGCAGACACCGAGCCGCGATGTCTGAGCACGGAGAAGACACCACAACCGAAACAGGAACACCCACAGGACAGCCGCAACGTACTCCAGCACAGATGGCTCTTTACATTGAAGAGCTGATAGCAGCAGGTTTCGCTGCCAGGAACAATCAGAGGACTTATAACAGGTCTGGAAGGGCACTGGTCGAAAACTTTGAAGTCCCAACCGGAGGACATCAACCAGCTATTGTAGTGCCTCCCATTACAGCAGAGCACTTCGACCTGAAATCATCCACCATTCAGACCGCCCAGACCCATTGTCCTTTTAATGGGAAAGCAGATGAAGATCCAAACGACTTCCTTGGAAAATTTGAGGATTACTGCAACAAGATTAAATATAGAGGAGTCGAAGCGGACACGCTAAAGCTGATTTTATTCCCATACTGTTTGTTCGGAACAGCAAAGGATTGGCTGGAGGCAAGACCACCGAGGTCTATCACTACCTGGGAGGGGTGTGTTGCTGATTTCTTGGCAAAATTCTACCCTGCATCCCGCGTTATCAAGCTGCAGAGTGAGATCTTATCTTTCAAACAGCAGATGGGGGAGACAGTGGTAGATGCATGGGACAGGCTAATGAGACTTGTGAAAAAATGCCCCAACCACGGCTTCGGGGACGCGAAGATTCTGCAGGTATTCTACCATGCACTTGACAGGGAGAATGCAGACAGGATTGATAGGGAAGCTGGGGGTAACTTTTTATACCATGTGGACAAAGATGGCGCATACGAACTGATGAAGCAATTAGCCAAACAGGATACTCGCCTGTTTGATGACCGCAGGCTCACAGCAGTAGCAGAACCAGTGGTTGATGACAGGATTGACAATCTCACAAAAGTAGTACAGGACCTAGTCAAGAAGGTGTATACAGAAAAGAAGCCGGTAGCATCAGTGGACGAACCTGACTTTGACGCAGCAATTCTCGAGCTTCAGACCGAAGATGCCAACTATGTTCAGCAGCAGTGGGATCCTAGTCGCTACAGACCAGGCACACGTGACCATCCAGGGTTTCGCTACGGAAATCCCAATGCAGCAGTGTATGCACCAGGATTCCAGCACAGGCCACAGGCACAACAGACAGCTCCAGCTCAGCCTGCACAGGCAGCACCACAACTAAACCTGTCTCAGCAACATTTTGAGTCCTATATGGAGAAATTCAATAAGCAGTTGGAAACTAGATTCGCACAGATGGACTCACTAACTGCTGATGTAAGCCAGATGAAGATTGCTATCCGCAACTTGGAAGTACAGAATGGACAGCTTGCACAGAGCCAGGCAGAACGAGCCCCAGGGAATTTACCATCCAATACAGTGAACAATCCACGCGCTCAAATCAATGCTATCACAACTCGGAGTGGAATTGCACTGCAGGATCCACCGTATCCCAGTCATGCACGCGCAGAAAAGTCCAAGATTATTGAACAGAAAGTGATTGACCGGGAAGACAGTTCAACCGCTGACCCTCAGAAAAGGGGTTCGGTCGAGCAGGAAGCAGCGCAGATGAATGAGGGTAAACCAGAAACAGTGCCAATTTCCAAGGAGGTCCTTACCCTCTGAAGACACGCAAGAGGAATGACAGCAAAGACTACGCCAGATTTCTGGAGGTATTCAAGCAATTACAGATAAATATACCTTTTGCTGAAGCACTTGCCAAAATGCCTACTTATGCGAAATTTCTCAAAGACATCTTGTACGGTAGAAGGAGAATGAGTGACTTCGAAACAGTGAATCTGACGGCAGAAGCGAGCAGTTGTGTAAAAAATGGTCTACCACTGAAAAAGAAAGACCCTGGCAGCTTTGTTATTCCAGTAACCCTGGGCAGTGCATACACAGGAAAAGCCTTATGCGACTTGGGTGCCAGCATCAACTTGATGCCACTGACCATCTTCAAAAGTCTGGGAGTCGGAGAGCCACGCCCAACCAGAATTATGCTTCAAATGGCTGACAGATCCGTGAAACCTGCCTATGGAGTAATTGAAGATATCCTGGTAAAAGTGGGAGAACTTATTTTTCCAGCAGATTTTGTGATACTGGATATGGAGGCAGGAGAGGTTCCGCTGATCCTGGGCAGACCTTTCCTGGCGACTGGTGAAGCCATTATTAACTGCAAGAGTGGAGAGCTGTCCATGCAAATCAATGAAGAAAAAGTAAAGTTTAATGTTTTCAAGTCTCTCCAGCTTCCCGATCATTATGGGCATGAAAACTGTTTTGCAGTAGAGGTAATTGATGATCTGGAAAGCGATGAGATAGAAGATTTATGGGAGGAATTTGAAGACATATTTCCAGAGGAAACAGAAGAGCAACAGGATGAGCAGATCATGGGAACAGAAAGCTGGGTCAGGCTATACAGGGATGAAGGAGGCGAGCAGAAAATGACACTGGTCCCGTCACTCCAGGAACCACCAGCCCTGGAATTAAAACAGTTGCCAGAACACCTCAGGTACGCTTTTATTGGTGAAAATAATACACTGCCGGTAATTGTTTCTTCTCTTTTATCTCAGGAACAGGAACAAAAGCTACTGGAGGTACTCCGAGAGCATAAAGAAGCCATCGGATGGACAATTGCAGACTTGAAGGGAATCAGTCCTGATTATTGCATGCACAAAATAAGAATCGAAGACGGAAAGAGGCCAGACATCCAGCCTCAAAGAAGATTGAACCCAATTATGAAAGATGTGGTACGTAAGGAGGTCATGAAGTGGCTAGAAGCAGGAATTATATACCCCATATCAGACAGCACTTGGGTGAGTCCTGTCCAGTGTGTACCAAAGAAAGGGGGTATTACAGTAGTGCAGAATGCCGATCAGGAACAGATCGCCCAGCGAACTGTCACTGGCTGGCGAATCTGTATGGACTATCGGAAGCTGAACGATGCCACACTGAAAGACCACTTCCCGCTGCCATTCATGGACCAAATGTTGGACAGACTAGCACACCATGCTTATTACTGCTTTCTGGACGGGTACTCGGGCTACAACCAGATCTACATAAATCCAGAAGATCAAGAAAAGACGACGTTCACTTGCCCGTATGGAATGTTCGCCTTTAGACGAATGCCATTTGGACTGTGCAATGCTCCAGCAACATTCCAGAGGTGTATGATGGCTATTTTCTCTGATATGATAGAGAAAAATCTGGAAGTTTTCATGGACGATTTTTCGTTATTCGGAGACAGCTTCGAAGATTGCTTATACCATCTGGCCAGAGTTCTGATTCGCTGCAGGAAAACAAATCTGGTACTCAACTGGGAAAAATGCCACTTCATGGTTACTGAAGGAATAGTGCTGGGACACAGGATTTCCAGTAAAGGGCTGGAAGTAGACAGGGCAAAAATAGAGGTGATCAAGCAGCTGCCGTATCCAACCACAGTGAAGGCAATCAAGAGCTTTTTGGTCCACGCAGGATTTTACAGAAGGTTTATTAAAGATTTCTCAAAAATTACAAAGCCACTATGTAATTTGTTGGGAAAAGATGTGCCCTTCGTATTTGACGAAGCCTGCAAAGAAGCTTTTGACGTGCTTAAAGAAAGCCTGACGACTGCACCCATTATCACAACACCAGACTGGACGCTCCCGTTCGAGCTGATGTGCGACGCCAGTGATTACGCTGTGGGCGCGGTACTGGGACAGAGGAAGGACAAGGTGTGCAGTGTCATCTACTATGCCAGCAGGGTCCTGAATGAGGCGCAGATTAATTACGGAACTACAGAGAAGGAGCTGCTGGCAGTTGTTTTTGCTCTGGATAAATTCAGATCGTACCTGGTAGGCTCTAAAGTCATTATTTTTACAGATCATAGTGCACTGAAATACTTGCTGGAAAAGAAGGATGCAAAGCCAAGGCTGTTGCGTTGGATTCTGCTGATGCAGGAATTTGACGTCGAAATCAGGGATAAAAAGGGAGTTGAAAATGTAGTAGCTGATCATCTATCTCGTCTGGAAAAACCTACAGAAGAAGTGGTGCCCATTCAAGAAAATTTTCCAGATGAACATATTATGAAGATCAAGACCAACAGACGGCCCTGGTACTATGCCATAGCCAATTATTTGGTCAACGGTGCACTCCCTGAAGATATCACCCCTTGGCAGAAAAAGAAATTTATTTCAGACTGCAGGCAATATTTCTGGGACGATCCTTATCTGTTCAAGCAAGGGGCAGATAATATTCTCCGACGGTGCATTCCATGTCACGAAATTTTGGAGGTAATTCAGCACTGCCACTCAGCACAGTGTGGAGGACACTTCAGCGGACCGAGAACAGCTCACAAGGTGCTGCAGTCAGGATTTTTCTGGCCAACAGTTTTCAAGGACTGCCATGATTACGCGCAGAGTTGTGATCGTTGCCAACGGACAGGAAATATCTCCCAGCGGAATGAAATGCCCATGACACTTTGGCAGGAATTCGAGCCTTTCGACGTGTGGGGTATTGATTTTATGGGTCCTTTTCCTTCGTCGCTGGGAAATCTCTACATCTTATTGGCAGTGGATTACGTGTCGAAGTGGGTGGAAGCAATAGCCTGCCAGAAGAACGATGCGTCAGTTGTGGAAAGGTTCCTCAAACGCAACATTTTTACCAGATTTGGAACACCGAGGGCCATGGTCAGTGATGAAGGTTCTCATTTTATCAATAAAGTCTTTGCCAAGGTTCTAAAGCAGTATGGGGTGTCTATCCATAAGGTATCACTGCCTTATCACCCTCAGGCAAACGGGCAAGCAGAGGTGTCCAACAGGGAGATAAAGAGCATACTGGAAAAAACTGTGAATCCTGGACGCAAGGACTGGTCGTTAAAGCTGGATGATGCGCTTTGGGCATACAGAACTGCTTATAAAACCCCACTGGGAATGTCCCCGTACCAGCTGGTGTTTGGAAAAGCATGTAACTTACCAGTAGAATTGGAGCACAAAGCTTACTGGGCAATCAAACAGCTGAATATGGATCACAGTTTATCAGGAAACAAACGGAAGATGGCACTCCTTGAACTGGAGGAATCTCGTAAAACTGCATACGAGAGTGCCAAAATTTATAAGGAGAAAACAAAGAAGTGGCATGACAACCGCATTCTACCAAAGAAGATAGAAATCGGGCAGAAAGTTCTCCTCTACAATTCAAGGATGAAATTCTATCCAGGGAAGCTACGCTCAAGATGGTCTGGACCATTTATTGTGAAGGACATTACATCATGGGGAGTAGTGGAGCTGGAGAACCCGAGGGACAATACAGTTTTCAAGGTGAATGGGAACAGAGTCAAGCCATACAGGGATCCTCAGGAAATCATGGAGGTAGAGGCACTCTACCTCGACGTTCCGTGATTACAGCAGAGGTAACAAAGTCGGGCTGTCGACTGTAAATCACAAGCGCTGGTTGGGAGGCAACCCAACGTAGGTTAGTTGTTTTTTTAAAAAATTTTTACAATGTTCATAATTTGAGAGAAAAGTGAGAAAGAGGGATTTAATGTTGAACTCAGTGTTTCAGGAATCAGAGGCGTGCGTTCAAACGCAGAATACATGCGTTCAAACGCAGTGCGTTCAAACGCAGAGATCCTGCGTTCAAACGCAGCCCTACCAAAGGAGAGAAAAGCACTGGAAACGGTTAACACTTTTGCGTTCAAACGCAGAGGACCTGCGTTCAAACGCAGATCACATCATGAAAATTTTCAGCCACCAAGTGGTGCGTTTAAACGCAACACATATGCGTTCAAACGCAAGAAGTTAAAGAAGAGGTGGAAAAATCTTAAGGCGTGCGCAGATTCTGCGTTCAAACGCAGACCCAATCAGCAGAGATTTTCTAGAGAGACAAAGGCATGCTTTCAAACGCAACTCATGTGCGTTCAAACGCAGCTCATCCGAGATGCAGAGGATAAGCGTTGCGTTCAAACGCAACTCATGTGCGTTCAAACGCAACTCATCAGACCCGGAAAATTCAAAGAAAGTTCAAGCACTGCGTTCAAACGCAGAATGTGCGTTCAAACGCAGATCATCAGTTCTTCAAAATTTCCAGAAAAATTAAGCAGTGCGTTCAAACGCAGGACCTGCGTTCAAACGCACATTTGAGCGGGATCAAAAATTTCGGAAAATTTTGAAAAATTTTGAAATTTTGGGGCCATTCGGCAATTTCTGAAAGTTCGCCTATATATACTGTACAGATGACAGTGACTCATTTTCACAAAAGTCTTCCAGTTTTCAACTCTCTCTCTAGAAAATTCTCTCTGCCCTAGCAGCCGCCAGAGCAGTCTGCCGCCAGCAGCCTCCGACGACCACCGCAGGACCACCAGAAGGTCAGGAACAGTGTGGGGGTGATCCAACTCAGCCGATCCAAACACCAACAGACTCATCTCAGAGAGATATTTCCAGATCTGTACCCGTAAGATTCACTCCGGGTACCCAGGTTCTATCTTTTCATTCTCTTTGAGTATTTTCAATTTTAACTGTTTGCATCTGAAATGGAGGTGGATCAACCTTACATGAGGCCGGATAGGGCTATTGCACCATTGAATATCATAGACTGCCGTTTACTTAGGCCTAACTATTTCTGCGACCATAGGTTTGTTAACATGGAGGCTCACCGTTTCTTTCTGCAAGACAAAAAGATTCGGTATGACATACCCGCTGAGAGGACCTTTCCACGTGATAGGGTAGCCATGGGGGATGAACTGTTTGAATTTACTGGGCAGGATCAGTTTGGGGATTTGTTTACTGGGTTTACCAATCTGCAGGTCAGTTCTGTGCTGGCTAAGGAGATTTACAGCAATCTCCAGCAGTGCATGAACAGTGAAGTCCAGTCAATTGACTGGATTTACTGCAGAAAGAGATGGATTCGAATCACCCCAGAGAGTATCCGAGAGAGTCTGGGTCTAGAGTTGGTGTTGGATGACTGTCAGTTCCAGGAACTGAGACGTCATCCATCAGAGCAGTTGAGTGAGCAGATCCTGACCACCCTGTGTGCTGGTGTCCCCGGCGCTGTCTGGTACCACCCTGAGAGGAGTCCTTCCTACCGGAAACTGCCATCGACCTACCTGATTCGAGAGGCGAAATGGTGGACAGAGTGGGTGAACAACAGAATTGTGGGTATAAAACACTTTACCCACATTGATTATAATATTGCCCTGCTTGTGTACTGTTTGATGGCCCGTGAGCCTGTGAGCCTCCCGGAGATTATTTGTGAGTTTTTCCGGGAACGGAGGGAGACTCATAGCAAGAAGGGTTTGGGTCTTCTGGGGATGTTAACAAAAATGGCGCAGGATTATCTTGTGGTCATTCCTGGCGAGCTGAGAGATATTCGACCTGTTCAAGTACGCAAGTACAAGAACATGAGATGTGCGCTGCAGGAGGCCATTCACGGCCCTCCTGAATATGTCCAAGTGGACGATGATGATGATGTTGTTCCACCTCAGGGTGGGGGTGGTGGCATGCCACCACCGCCTCCTCCCGGTGATGGGGGTTTTCCAGCCTTACCAGGACCCTTCCCACTGCCCCGTTCTGCCAGTTCCAGCGAACACAGGCAGGCCGACCCTAACTTGGGGCAGTCTAGCAGAGGGGCCAGGCGCAGCTCTTTTGGGCGCCTGGAGAGGACTGAGCATGAGGAGTGGGTCAGAAAGAAAATTAAGGCCCAAGAAAAAGTACAGAACTACCTGGTAAGGACTGTCAAGAAAATGGCCAGGGGTCTTGGCAAATTGTTCAAGACCCAGAAGCATATCTACCACGCTCACACAGCCGCCATGAGAGCTCATGAGTCGGCACTTGCTGAAATTCAGAGTAACATGCGTGGTAAGCGGTTTAATTTTCCAGACCGCTATTCTAGTGATAATTGTCCAAGCTGGACAATGGAGGATAGCCGGCCATATGATAGCTTCTCTGGCCATGACCCCACACCGAGCCCGGAACATGCAGACAGTGTAGGTGACCCCGGCAGACCCGGTACCCAGTACCCACCTAGGAGAGATCATGCAGACCCAGGGGCCAGCAGTGCCCATCCCGGTGCCAGCCACGCTGGTACCGCTGCCGCAGCACGCCATGCTGCGAGGAAACGCGCCAGAGGGCGAACCCCTTCACCATCTCCCGAGCCGACTGACCAGTCTACTCCGGAGAACACAGATTCGAGTTACCGACCAGATCAGTAGAGTCGCGAGGACGCGCCACCTCTAGTGTGGGGGTGGGGAATCGTGTCCTCCTGCATAGCCATGTCAGCATATTTTTGTCAATTTTATCTTTCATTTTATTTTATCTTTCATTTTATTTTCATTTTTGAGTCAGCACGTTTTTTATGTTGAGTCGACCCACCAACCTTTCTGACCTTGCATGATGATATAAAAAAAAAAAATATATATATATAAAAAAAATAAAAAAAATAAATATAATAAAATAAATAGGGAAAATTAATAAATATTTCTGAGAAAGGGCAACTTAGGACCTAGAAACTGAAGAGAGTCCAATGAAAGAGTTTATGAGAGTAGGAAGCACCGTAGCAGGGATACTTCAAATTTTAGTATTTTGTGCACAATTTTCACGACAGGCTATCCCGGGTATTCAGGAATGTGGAAAGTAGATACAAGCATACTTTTGACTTCTCTAGTGTGCTAGGCAGATTTGGTCTTTAGATAATTGAATATTCTGTTTCCCGTGGAAACTAGTGGACTCTTGGAATCTGGGGTGGACCTTCGTGTAGAGTCGGTTTTATGTGGTACAAATCTGTAGCCTAAGCGAAGTTGTAGAATGTACACCACCATCCCTTAAGGTGGTTCCAAGAGAAAATCCTAAAAAGCCCACACTCTTATCGCTCTACTGCACAGTTGTAAAAAACAGAGGGGAATATGAAAAAAAAAAGAGAAAAAAAAAAAAAAAATAAAAAATAAATAAATAATATTTTGTGCTTAAAGGAGAAACAACATAATGTGCTTCCATTCACATGGAAAATTTGGATTCAATCCAATTTAGAGCTTAAGAGGGAAATTAAAGTCAAGCCGTATTACACAGGAGTTGTGTCTCCCAGCAATGGGACAATTTGCAAATCAAACGCAATAACGGCTAAGAGGGTCTGAAAACCTCAAATGACTTGGCGAAGAAAAACTATCTGTTGACTATAGATGCCTGGACCCTCAAAGTCAAAAGACGTGCTTTATCTTGGATGGTTTGGTGGATGGTTGGGGATACCTTAGTGAATTTGTGCATAGGATCAGTTTATATCATTTCTTGCTGCGTGTTGTGGAAATTCGAAATAAGCTTGTGAGGATTTGATGATTTCAGTTTATGATAGAGAGGTTGCCCAATTTCAGAAAATATATATATATATAAAAAAAAAAAAAGTTAGCTGTGTCTTGAGTCAGTTTGTGTATATTCTGTATCTGAGTCAGTCGTCTATCGAGTGTTTTGGTCTGTGTCTTGAACCTGTGAAAGAGGGGAAGTATGCAATTGAAGTATGCAAAAATGGGTCTGCAAGGCAGTATGCAAGGGTCTGCTCGGGACGAGCAGAGATAAGTGTGGGGGTATTTTGACAGCTTGAAAATGTATTAGTCTGGGACATCTTTTTACCATTGGTTTTAACCCTGTGAGAGTTGAGTTTGGCCATTTTCAGCTTATTTTCCACCTGATACGAGGCAGAGATTTTTAGATCATGATTGCAAAATTTGAGCAATTTTATGCATACTTTTGTTTGTTGGATATGATCGCGGGTGCGTGTTATGATGTGCAGGTAACAGGTGCCGAAAAATGCATGAGATTAACTTGGATGGGAGGCAGCGTGTCAGGAAAGCTGAGCAGAAAAAGAGGGAAAAAATGCTAAGTGGTGCGTTCAAACGCAGGAGCTGCGTTCAAACGCACAAGACAGGAGCAGCAGGAAAAATGGCAGAATTTGGCTAAGTCCTGCGTTTAAACGCAGAGGCAGGCTGCGTTCAAACGCAGGAGTCAGAGACCAAGTGCAGAAAAGCTAAGTCCTGCGTTTAAACGCAGGCGTTGTGCGTTCATACGCAGGGCTCAACACTCAAGAGAAGAAACGGCCAAGGGGTGCGTTCAAACGCAGAGAGCTGCGTTCAAACGCATGGGTTCAGGAGCCAGAAGAGGAAAAACGACTAAGTCCTGCGTTCAAACGCAGAAGGGTGTGCGTTCATACGCACTGCGTTTGAACGCAGGAAGTGTGCGTTTGAACGCACAGACGGGTTCCAGAAGCTTCCAGGACGGGTCTTTTCGAGGGTAAAACAGGAATTTCGTGCATCAGTTTTGGAGACTGTGGCAATATAAAAGGAGGTGTCCCAGCACTGTTTTAGGGTTACGAAGGCATACCACAGCTATCATCATCATCAGCAGCCAGTTTCACAGCAGCCAGGAGTTGGAGCAGAGCAGGATTGGAGCAGTTTTCCAGTATCTTCAGAAAAATAACTAGTTTGATCTTTTCTCTTTTTATGAAACATTGTTTTTAAATAATGCAAGCTAGCTAGACCTTTTGCCTAGGTTCTCGGTGAACCTAGGGTTTATGAATTCAGCAGACTTGGTTGTTTTGATTTTCAGATGCATGGCTAGCTAAGTCTTAATACAGGATGGTTTGTTTATTATTCTGTCTTTGATTTTATTTACATACATGAATGGCTTGATCACCCAGGAGTGTTACAGACAGGATCTGGTGCGCGAGAGTGACCAGTGAACGTTAGGAAGAAAAGACAGGATTTAGTACTCTGCCTTGATGGACCGAGAGGTGAAGAGAATCAGGGGACTAGCCCAGAAGCATTAGACCAACTGTTAGACGTTTAGGGGGAGACCGAGAGGAGAACCTGTAACCCTAGCAGACTTAGAACTAACCTGCAGATTTAGGTGGACCGAGAGGACCCGAAAATCTGCAGTCGAGTGATAAGTGCATGAGACCGAGAGGAGATTGTACTATTGGTATGCTGGCATAAACAAAACCACTGTGTGTTTCTGAAATCGAATATACTATGAAAGCTGGAAAGTAACCCTAGGGGATCCTGGAATCTAGATTTTTAGAATTATCGACTTTTACAACTACAACAATTTCGGCAAAATATTCAACAGAAAAATAAAATAAGCTTTTTACTGTTTTTATTTATTATAATTTAGTATAGTCAAATCCCAAACCTTCCTCCTTTTTACAAACTTCGTGTCTTATTCTAATTCTGATTAGCAACAACTTAAACTGTTCTCGTGGGTTCGACAACCAGAGTCACAATTACATACTCTATACTACTTGATCGTACACTTGCGAAAAAGCAGATAGGTTTACGCTGTCAGTACTATGCCATAGCCAACTACTTGGTAACTGGCACGCTTCCCGAGGATCTCACCCCGTCGCAGCGGCAAAAGTTTATTGCCGAAAGTCGGCAGTATTTCTGGGACGACCCGTACTTGTTCAAACAGGGGGCCGACAACATCCTGAGAAGGTGTATCCCGACCCACGAGGCCTGGAACGTGATCCGACACTGCCACTCATCACAGTGTGGGGGTCATTTTGGGGGAACGCGAACAGCGCATAAAATACTGCAGTCCGGGTTTTTCTGGCCGACAATCTTCAAAGACTGTCACGACTATGTGCAGGGATGCGATAGGTGCCAGAGGACAGGAAACACGTCAAACCGGGACGAGATGCCGATGACCGTGTGGCAGGAGGTAGAGCCATTCGATGTCTGGGGGATTGACTTCATGGGTCCGTAACCGTCTTCGATGGGGAATCTTTACATTCTGCTGGCAGTAGATTATGTGACAAAGTGGATCGAAGCGATCGCGTGCCAGAAAAACGATGCAGCTACCGTTGAGCATTTTCTGAAACGCAACGTTTTCACTCGTTTCGGGACTCCCAGGGCAATGATAAGTGACGAGGGCTCTCACTTCATCAATCGAGTTTTTGCGAAAGTTCTGAAACAGTACGGCGTGTCAGTTCATAAAGTCTCGTTACCTTACCATCCGCAGACGAACGGGCAAGCCGAGGTGTCGAATCGAGAAATCAAGAGCATACTCGAGAAAACAGTGAATCTCGGCCGAAAGGATTGGTCCGTCAGACTAGACGATGCACTTTGGGCCTACAGGACAGCTTTCAAAACACCGCTGGGAATGTCACCATACCAGCTCGTTTTTGGGAAAGCGTGCCACTTACCGGTGGAACTGGAGCACAAGGCGTATTGGGCCATCAAACTGCTGAACTTGGACCAGAATCTAGCAGGGGATAAGAGGAAGATGGCACTGCTGGAATTGGAGGAATTCCGCAGAACGGCTTTCGAGAGCGCCAAAATTTACAAAGAGAAGACAAAGAAGTGGCATGATAACCGCATCACGCCAAAGCAGTTTAACGAAGGCGACAAAGTGCTTCTCTACAATACCCGGATGCGGTTCTTTCCGGGGAAGCTGAGGTCTCGTTGGTCGGGACCGTTCATCATCAAACAGATTTTTGCCTGGGGGGCGTTCGAGCTGGAAAATCCAAAAGACAACTCCAGTTTCAGGGTGAACGGGAACCGGATCAAGCCGTATCTCGAGACCGCCGAAGTCGTCAAAATAGACCCGGTCTATTTTGATGACCCGTGAGAGGTAACAAGGTCGGGCCGTCGACCGTAAATCACAAGGCGCTGTTTGGGAGGCAACCCAAAAATTTATCGTTTATTTATTTAGTTTTGTTAGTTATTACGTTATTATAACAGTTCTGAATTTTCGAGAGAGGCGAGATGAGCGGGTTTTTGACTTTGAATTTGAAAGTGTGCAGAGACAGAGTCATCCAAAACAGCCAAGACCAGGAAGCAGGGGGAGAGAGAAATTTTGAAAAAAAAAATAGAATTTTGCCTCGGGCTGCGTATATACGCAGCCCCTGCGTATATACGCAACCCGTGGGGGCAAAGTTCAATTTTTTTTTATTTTTTTGGTTTTTTCTGGTTGGGTATATACGCAGTGCTGCGTATATACGTAAACAGGAAAGAAAAGAAAAAAAAATCGAAATTTTTCAAAACCCCGGGGGTATTTTGGTCATTTGACCAATTAGGGTTATAAGCCAAGAGAGGGGGACGGGTAGCCATTGTTGGCACCTCCCTTTCTCTCTCTACCTCCATTTCCTCTCACTTGAAGAACAAAGCTTTTGCCTCGGACCTCCAAATCAAAATCCGGGCACATTTCTGGAATCCCCTCGTCGCAAGGAGCAAGATTCATCCATCAAAATCCAGAAACAAGCGAAAATCGAGCGGGCAATTTCCATCAAAAAGTGAGGTGTTCTTGAGGAAAAGTGCAGATTCGAAGGTGTTAGAGCAGGAACTAGCAAAAACCGTAGAAGGGAACGTGAACGAGGAGATCGAGGGCTTCGATTTGGTGGGCTCGGAATTCAATTCCGGGCAGTTGACTTTTCCGGCGACTTTTCCGGCGACCACCGGCGGTTTTCCGGCGACTTTCCGGGCAGAATCTCCGGTCTTCACCCCTGTTTAGGGAAGGTCGAAAATCTCATCCCTCGCTTTATTTTGCGTTTTGGCACGGCCCGTAGCCAGGCCCGTTATTTTCGGTAATTTTGCGTTTGGAGCGGCACTTGCCGTGTGGACCTCTGGTAGATCTTAGGAGGACTATCTATTGAGACACACTATTTTTGTGCACGTTTCACGTTTTTGCTTCGTTTCCCGAGTCGACACGTTTTTCGAGACTTTGGTCTGTTATGGAGTTTCATGTGCCCGTCGTACACCCTAATCGAGATGACATCCCTACGGACTATGAGGCGACTGAGCTTACCCCTTTGCTGTTTGACAGTTTTAGGTTCGTCAACCATCATGCCCAACATTACTTTATGACCGGGACCAAAATGGGTCATAGCATTCCCATAGACTACCAGTTTGAGGTCGACCATACTTACATGCCGCCAGAGATGGCCGCTTATGCGAGTCGACCGGACATTTTCGGGACGTCCCTAGCGGGGTTTCCGGACTTGTCCGATACTGACTTGGTGCGTGAGTTCTACGCGAACCTCATGCACGAGGGGGAGGGGGAAGCCAATGGGGATGTCCGTTGGGTCTATATGCGGCGTACGTTTATGTTGCTCACGGAGGATACCATCCGCCAAGCGTATCAGATCCCGATGCGCCATATCTCATGCGCATATGCTGAGTGTGCTGATTACCCGCCGAACGATGCTGAGCTTTTGCGGGTTGTGACTGGGGGGCACCCGGGTGCCCATTTAGAGAGAGAGGGGCCAGGCGAGATAGGCAAGAAATTGCATTCTCGTTTTATTGCCGGCCCGCCACGGTGGTGGGCCGAGTGGGTAGTGAACAGGGTTGTAGGTATTAAACACTTTACCTACCTTGACTTCGAGTACGTACTCTTAGTCTATTGCCTTGTTCTGGGACGAGAGGTTGACATTCCTCGTCGGATTTGGGTGTATATGATGGAGCGGAACTGCTCCGGTAGCCATAAGGGATTGGGGTACGCCAACCTCATTGCCAAACTGGCGCGGGAGTATGAGGTTCCGATGGATGATTTAGAGGGTGACCTACAGCCTCCTGTGCCACGGCCTTATAGGAAGCTTATTGCTCGTCACCCGGGCCCACCACCGCCAGTCGTTGACCTCGATGAGGATGACGATTTTATGGAGGAGGACCCGGCTCCTGCTCCTGCACCTGCCCCTGCCCCTAGGAGGCGTTCGACTCAGGAGCGACCAGTCAGTCGCCAGGCATCGGCCGGACTTCGGCGATGCCGTACTACTAGAGAGAGTGAGCGCCCCGAGTCGAGTAGGCAGGGGACTGAGAGGAATGCCCAGCCTCAGCATGCCCATCAGAGAGAGCAGCCGGCCCCACGGGCCAACCCGACCCCACGAGCTAGACCGGCCCCGCCCCGTAGACTACCCCGAGTGGATGAGAGATTTGAGGGCTGTAGGGGTGGACGCAAGTCCATAGGAGAGAAGGTGTTAGAGGGAGCGGGCAAGCTTTGGAGAGCGTTGACGCATATCCGCCGGACTCAGCGGAAGGTCACGAAGGACACCCAGGCTGCCCTAGCTAGTATTCGAGAGGAGCAGCGGGATGCGGCTCGGCGCAGGCCGAGAACCGCCACTCCCGCTGTATTTTCCACCTACCTACTCCAGCAGCTTCACCGAGGGATGGTCGGATGACGGGGACTCTAGCGAGTGCACGTCTGCTCCACCACCCCCGACCCAGCCACCACCACCGACTCAGCCATCACCGCCACCTGCCAGACGGGAGAGACGGCAGCCTGGGGCACGATCCCGGCAGCCTACAGGTCGTCAGGCTGGGACCCGTACCCAGCAGACTGGGGCCCGTTCTCAGCAGCATTCGAGTGGCAGGACGACTCTGCGATCCCAGCCACCCAGCAGTTGGACTGGGTCCGAGTCGCAGTCCTCGGATTACCGGCCCCGTACACGGGCACGCCAGCCGGTATTTAGGACTGATTCAGAGAGCAGCTCACCGGGTAGCATTTCCGGTACGTCCGAGACCGGGTCAGACCCGACATTTTTTCCGGACGAGTGAGTGCCATGAGGGCATGCCACCTCTTAGTGGGGGGGGGTGGTAGTCGTGTCTGCATTAACCCGGTCTGCACGTTTTTTCATATTTATTTTTATTTTTGTTATTTTATTTTTGAGTCAGCATATTTTCTTTATTTGAGTCAACCCACCATAATCATTCTGGCCATGCATTGTATATATTTAAAAAAAAAAAATGAAAATTAAAAATTTTTTATGCTGCTGGTTGGGTATATACGCAGACCTGCGTATATACAAACAGCGAGTATAAATTATTTTCAAAAAAAAAAAAAGTTTAAAATCAGAAAATTTTGAGAAAGGGCAATCGAGATAACGAAAACAGTGACGAAATTGAGTTTGAATCCTTTGAAAGAGAAGAAAACTTGCACCGAGGTATAGTAGATAGGTGAGAGCCAGTGACCTTTGGAATCCGCAAGTAGTTACCAACTGAGCGAAAAATCCGACTAGTTGCTACACCACCGTCACATAGGTAGTCGACAACCCGCCCACGGGCGCCGTCACGGTCATCGCATTTTTCGGTGGAGTGACTGGCTATCAAGGGACCTCACGTCCTGTTTCTTACCCCTAGGTCCAACTAGACAACCCGTTTGAAGCCAATTACCCTCTTTCTTCGTAGCCACTTTAGCCTAGGCAGCCTTCTTTGAGACCTCATCAGTCGATAGTTGGCTATTCTATGTGTTATGACGGAGGGAGTGAGTAGGGACAGGTTTTAGATAGGGGAGCTTCATGAGTTATCAATTTTGGACAGTTTCGATTTTGACACGTTTTTCGAGGGAAGGACAGGGTGAGTGAGAGGCGACAGTGCATTAATTTGCGGAGGTGGATCACTTCACTACATAGTGACCACAGGAGGAGTTAGTCGCGTGCGAGCATCTTTTCGCACAAACCGGGGTTACGGGGGGTTGTAGGGTCAATTGGTGGTTGTGCCGTTTTTCTACATCTTTGGTGATGAGGAGGTTCGGTGGGACTGCACAGTATTATTTCGACTACAGGATCAGCGCTTCAGGATTAGTGTGGGGGTACTTCACATGAGGACATTTTACGTACCCCACGACAGAGATTTATTTTCACTCACTCAGCTTTAGTCAGTTTGGTATTGTTGATATTCGTGTACGTGTATATATAGTTGTGTTAAAAAAAAAAAAAACAAAACGAAAAAAAAAAGAAAAAGAAAAAGAAAAAGGAAAGAAAAATTATTATGATCCAGTTTTTAGTGTGTTTTGTGTTTTTGTTATTTAAATAAAAAGCTGAGTGAGTGGCACAATTTTCGAGACGTTTTGCACCGCTTCACATTTGTGGCCGCGAGCACGGCAAGGATACACCGGGGGACAGGAGAATTGGGAAAGCAGGAACTTAGGTGTTTCGGTCAGTTTTTCGGGATCTCGGTGAGGGGTGTGAGTTTGGTAAATTGTGAGAATGTCATAACATGTAGGATTATGCCGTACCTTGATACATATATCTATCCTACCTAATTAGACATAGATCCTTTCGGAAACAGCTCGGATGGTAAGTTAGCTAGGGATTTGCTCAGTTTGATAACCAAAGTAATAGTACTTCGGTCCAGTGCTTAAATCCACCATATAAATCTGTTCAGACTTACCGATCGCTTGCAGGGAAGTAAATTCTGAAAAGGATGAAATCACGAGGACACACTGTTTATGTTTTTGAGGTTGCCCGATCTCGCCAAAAATATTTTTGTCACTAGTCTGTTTTGAGTCGTTTGAGTCTGTGTATATGCTATCTGAGTCAGTTTTTCTATCGAGTCGTCCGGTTGAAAGGTTCGGGTCGAAAGCGTATGCAACGGTAGGGTATGTGCAGAGTCAGTCACGAGGACAGAAATGCAGGCTAGAGTTGGCAGGATTGCTCGGGACGAGCAATGTTTAGTGCGGGGGTATTTGATAACGCCCAATTAGGGGTTATCTTTTAGCCTGATTTCACGAGTAATTGTGTCGAAATTAGCGGTTTTTGCCGGAAAATGCCTTAGAATGCCTTGGGAATCTAGAACGAGACGTTTATTTGTACTTGCTGGATTTCTGCTTATTTCTTGCTATTTTTGGATATGATCGCGGGTTTTCGTTCGTGTTGCCTTTTCAGGAACAAGATTCGGGAGGTGCATCGGGAAGCGTGCCGGGACCAAGCCGGGACCGTCTCGGGAAACGTGCACAAGACCGGGACACGAAGGAAACACGGAAAAGCAGAAGTACACCGAAGAGGCAAACCGGGAGCATCAGGCAGAAGAGTGACCTAGGGGACCAGACCTGGCCCACCAAAGGACCAAGTGGACCCCACCTAGCCCCCACGGCCTGCGTATATACGCAGGGCCTGCGTATATACGCAGCACTCTCGTATAGACGCAGGCAGTGAGGGTAGTGGGGGATGTTGGTTGGGTCCTGGTTGCGTATATACGCAACCCCTGCGTATATACGCAGCGAGTTTTGACTTTTGGTCAAAGACGGTGGACCGATGGCAGATTCCGTAATTTCGAGCACAAGCATTTTCGAGAAACAGCACTATTTAAAGACTCGTCCAGACTCGTTTTGAGACATTCACGGAGACACAGCACAATTCTCAGCACAACCGAAGGACAAGTCAGAGCATTCACGGAGAGCACGAAAGCGCGATTCGAGATTTGAAGACTTAGTTTGATTTCGTTCTCTCTCTTTATATTCAGAAACTGCGTTTTGTATTATGTCTAGTCGTAGCTAAACTTTTCATCTAGGTTCTCGGTGAACCTAGGGTTTCGTACTCAGATTTTATGATTACTACGTTTATGGATTCATGATGATTATCTTAATTCAGCATGTTGTATCTGTTATTCTGGTTTTGATTATTATCGTATATGCATGATAGGATTGATCACCCAGGATTGCTATAGACCCGAGCTTGTAGGTGAAAACGTCAAGTTAGGGTTATGAAGAAAAACCGGGATTTAGTACCTTACCCTGATAGACCGACCAGAGAAAGGGAGATAGGGCTAGCATCGAAAAACGTGAGACCAACTGTTAGAGAATTTGACCCGGGCCATTCGGACAGGTTAGAAACCCTAACAGGATTAGACCGAGACTGCAGACTTAGGCAGCTTAACAAGAATCCGAAAGTCTGCAGGATCGGGATTACGTGTGGAATCTGAAAAGTCACTGCACAACTGGTACGTTGCACAGATATCGAAACTGCTGAGTGTTTTCATAATCGAACGTAAAACTGAAATCTGTAGAAACCCTAGGGGATCCTGGAGCCTAGTCTTCATCTATTATCGTTACAACAAATTCAGCTTATTTCAGAAAACGTCACAAAAAATATTTACGTTTACGTTTTTAAATTCTGTTTTTAGTTTAGTCATTATAATCACAACCTACTCCTCCTGGTTACTACTCTTGGAAAACCGAAACTGACAACGTGAGTAAACCCATAATAGTCCTCGTGGGAACGATAATCCGAGTCTAATTGCACCCGGTACTACAAGATTCGTACACTTGCGATAGCACGTTAGTTTGCGCATCAATGTCCTCCCAGAGAGGCAAAGGAGTAGGGTTGAATGGTCCCGATGTTTGCTCGTCCGCCATTTCGGTGAACCACACTGCCTCGCTAAGATGTGCTTCATCCAAGTTGAATGGATTCGTCGAAGCCGGTATCTCGACTATTCTGTCGTTCCAGATAGCTTTCATAACCTGGTGAGCCGTTGAAGGAACTGCGTCGAAGCGATGAATCCAGGCTCGACCTATGATCATGTGATACGTGGTGTTTGCGTCTATGACATAGAACTTTGCTGAGCACTTGATTTTGCCATTCTGAACGCCCAGGCGGATCCATCCGATCGTCATTCTAGAGTCGCTTCCGAATCCCATTAGCGGAGATGGGCGCCTGACGATCTTGTGCTCGGGGATCTTTGCTAGCTTCAGCGTGTGGAGTGAAACAACGTTGACCGCTGCTCCTCCATCGACGAATGCTCGTTTGAACTCGACGCCATTGATGATAGCTGTTACGTACAGAGGCCTCTGGTGGCTCGCATCTGTCTTCTTGTCGCTGGCAGAAAAGGTCATTATCTTTTCTGTAGAGCGAGACGCCCTGATGACTTTCCTGTTGGAGACTACAAGATCCTCCTCGTAGTCCTCTGCTATCCTTAAGATCGCTTTCGTCATTTCTGTCTGGCATTTCTCCGAGAAATTCATCTCGTCGAAGAATCTGCTGAAGCCGTGCGACCCTTTCATCCGGTCGGCACGCTCATCCTCTGTGTCCATGCTGTAGTCTTCGTCTTCATGGACCTCGACAATGATGGGTAGACCATCCTCTGCGACTTCTTCCAAGTCTACAATCGAGATCATGGCGACCTCTTTGCCTTTCGAGCCTTGCTCCGCATGAGCAGGAAGTGGATTGTTGCGCACATCCTTCCTGTGATCGCTGACGATCAGCTCGCCATTCTTCATCTTCTGGTCGAATGCAAACCTGAGCTTCTTACATTCCGCTGTGGGGTGCATGACCTTGCCGTGGTACTCGCACCACTTAGGGTCCCTCACCATATCTTTGGAGGGTATCTTCTCGAGCGGCGGTAGGACACCGTCCTTGCGCCACTGCCTGCAGAGGTCGCTTGCCTCCTCTACCGAGCATGGCAGGGGTGGTACGTCGAAGTTCACAACCTTCGCTTGCTTCTGGGGTGAAACTGTATTAACCTCAGCTTCGCGTCCCCTCTTGTAACTGAATCTCCCGATCTTGTAGGTGGTGCCGCTCGAAGATTGCTCCGGAGCGTTCTTCTTTTTCTGCCTCTCGACTATAGGCTCGATGTTCTTCGTGCATTCAATTAGCTTTGAAAACGTAGGTGTTTGCAAATTGATGAGCATACCTTTGTATTCATCTCGCATGCACTGCAGGCATATCTCTACGAGCCGGCTTTCGAGCATTGGATCTTTGCACTCCAGGGACTTCGCCCTGAATTTCTTAATGAAAGTGATCCCGTCCTCCTCGCGCTTCTGATACATCCGCGAAAGATGGATCATCGTCACCTTTTCTTCCATCTAGAAGAACTTGGTGTAGAACTTCTGGACCATGTCGTCCCAAGTCTTCACAGATCCGGCTTCCAACGTTCGGTACCATTTGTACGCTACATTCCCTAGGGATTTCGGGAACTCTCGCATCAGTAATTTGGGATCGGCTCCGTATAGCCCCATGACATCAATGAAACGCATGACATGCTCATGAGCGTTTCCGTTGACATCCTCGAACTTGTCCCATTTAGGAGCCTTGTACCCCGCCGGGTTAGGCATGAGATAGATCTCTCGTGGAATGGGTGGATCGTTGTCTAGCTTCGGGATAATGGTATCCGCGAATGACTGGTGAGCCAGAATAGTGTCCATGCGCTTCTGCAGAGACGTCATGCATTCTGGAATGCTTCCCTCGGTAGCTGAAGGAGGGGTTGCCGCAGGCGGAGGCGACACATACGCCGCCGAAGGATTAGGGACATATTGACTACTCGCATTGCCCCAGATCGCCGTTGGAGGAGGCAAAGGGTACTGCAGAGTCGGGTTAGATGCCAAAGCCGAAGGCTGAGGAGTGTGAGCAGTGAGAGGCAACATCTGAGCTGTTGACCCCTGAATCGAAGGCAGCTGCATAGTCGCCGGTGGAGTCTGCAGATTAGGGTTGGGAGGTGTGGTTGACGTACCCAGTCCCGGAGCAGTAGGGGCGCTCCTCCTCCTTGAGGGACGGCGGTGGCTGATGAAGGATTTGGCGCAAGGGTGCCCAGAACGGCCAAGATCCGTTCTAGTTGCGCAGACTGAGCTTTGAGAGCTTTCGCCTGACTTTGGACAGTGGCGTCCAAGGACTCTAGCGTCGGTGTCTTTCCGGGAGTGGTAGGAGTACGGAGGGTTTCCTCTCCCGAGGCGGTTTTGGTGGAAGGCGATCTGTTGCTGATATCATCCTCCTGAGACATGGTTGCTTTTGTTGGTAAGTTCACGTCGGGTTCACCAAAATGTGCACAAGAGATTCCGGCGAGGAGACCTCCGTGTACACCGTATGTAGAGGATCAGAGATCGCACAGGAAGAGTGGGGTTGTGTGTAGGGAGAGAGTAAGGCAGTAGTAATGTCTGAGAGAGAGACAGAGGTTTGGCAGAGCTTCCGCGTATGGCAAGTGTGTTCCCCTTTGTATGTTAACGTCCTATATATAGCAGGGAACGCGACCGTTGTAGTGTGGTTAATGCACCCATTAATGGCGGCTTAATTAGCTTAACCACAACGGCACGTTCGTCCTCATATATAGGGACCGTTACAGCACGTTGTGCGCGAATACCGGAACCGTTACGAGGTTGACCGGGTTTGACCGGATTGACCGGGTTTATGGAGCTCGTGCCATAAATCTCTCAAAGCAGTTACTAAAGGTCGCGTGCGGGCTTGGCTCGCACGCGACAGGGCTTACTCTAGCCTCCAAACCACTAAGTCCCTACAAGTCCCGTGCAGTGGTATGCGAGGGCTCTGTCTCGCAGCCCCCACATGGATCAGCTCGGCTGGTGATCCAGTGTGTGTGGAGCACAATATGGTGTGCTGGATGGTTGCCACGTGGCCAAGATCTGTCAGCTCAGAAAGCACTATCTACAACTGGCAAAATTGTGAACTTTGTTTAGTCTCTGCACGAGGAAGTCCAAATCCAATCGACTCGCTGCAGTCTCTTAAAGTCTTTGTATGAGCGCAAGAAGATATTGGGCACTAGCAGCTATGGTGCTTTCAGGGGTGGTTTTATGTAATCTCTCCAAGAGAGCAGCCATCTCTCTGGAAAGATACCCTCTTTCTGTCGGTGCCAGCTCTAGCACTCGAGCAAACGCAGCAGGAAAAGTGACTCGCACCTTCATTAGCCATTCTAAACAGGCATGGTCAATATCTGCGCATAGAGGTGGGACAAAACAATCAGCGAGATGCAAGCCTAGCAGTCGGAGCATTAGGAGAAAAGAGAAGAATGAGCTTACCAGTCCCTTCGACAATTTGTTGAAGAGGATCAATAGATACTGCCACCCGCAAGCCGACTCGGATTTCCTCGACTAACTTTTGATCCGCTCTGACCTCGCGCGCAAAGTATGCTTCAGGAATTATAAAATTCCTCACAGGTACAACGGGGCTTGCAGCCTGTGAGCCCCATACTTCAAAGGGATTCTCAGAGAAGAGAGAGTCCTGATCAAAGCCTCCCGCAGGATCATCGCTTCTTGCCATGCTTGGTGCAGGGGATGAATTCAGATTGGCATACTCGACCTCCTCAACACTTTGAGTAACGAGAGGGTCGAGCTCAGCAGGAACGGCGCGCTCAGTAGACACATCGTCACGTGAAACTTCTTCGGTATTCCTCTCGGATAGCATTCCAGGCTCAACATTTATAGTCATTGTGGCCTGCTCAAGACTTGTCTCTTGCTCGATATTAGCTTCGTCTGAAGAAATAGGTATCGCTTCGGCAGGAGAAGCGATAAAATCTTCCTGCACCGGTAGTGCCCCCTCCTGCTCAATAACGAGCCCTGCGCCCGGATTACCCTCAGCCGTTGAAACTTCCTCCATCAAGACTTGCCTTGGAGAGCCTGCAACAAACTCGGTACCAGCAGACTCAGGAATCACTTTAGCACTACGAATTCGATGGTGTACCAAGGGGCAAGGATCAGGTTCTGCAAAAATAACATGCCGTTATCGCACCATCAGAGGGAAAAACAATAAGAGCTTCGACAGAAGGATAAGCTGGAATAGAATGACAAGACCTCTACTAATATTATGAGCGGTACTTCCGCACTTATATGGGGTACCCGCGCAACTGTCATGTTGCAAGTTATCGTCAAAACTCTTTAACCTAGCATGACCTGCTTGGGAATAATGCACTAGGCATATAAAGGAGAAGGGTATCACGCGCGACTAGATCAGTGGCTTACCAGAAGATTCCCCACACTGATCCCTTACCCATTTACGCATGTCACACATGGGCACACCATGGTATAATGCGCCAGTTATAATGTCATAGTTTGATAAAGAAAACTTAAAAATTGTACCTTCTTCGTCTTCATCATCGACGAGTCCACGAAGTGCTAGTTGCTCCTGGTGTAACTCATCCACATATTTTGAAGTAGCACGAGAGGGGCGTGAACGTCCGGAGCGTGTGCGCGGTCTTCGCGTCTCGGTGCTTTCTTGATTAGCAATCTCGGCGATGCTTTGTCTCTTGGCTAGCTCAATGCGCTCTGACTCCGATAACTTCTCTTGCAGAGACCTTTCCACGGCCATATGTCGGGATTCTTCAACGGTTTCCTCCTCAGCCATGATGGTCTTTCCTTTGAGGGGGCTATCGTCATCATCAAAAGAAAGAAGACAGAAGGGGGTACAACACATTCCAGGAAAATGTAAATATGCAAGGATATTTTTTTGGCCAAACCCGATTTCTTCTTGAGAGAAGAAGGTTTTTTCTTCATTGGAGAGGCCTTCTTGGGAGCGGGCTCATTTCGCGCGCGCTTCGGTTACCGAGCTGGCAGATCGTCAGTCGTAGGGGCATCGACACTTCTGTTTTTCATCTCTTTAAGAAATGGCGCGAGGAAGGTCTCAAGTCCATCCGGGATCGCACTCCTAATCCCTTCTTCCATGCGCAACACTGGGGGGATGGCGTTGTCGGCATACTTTTTCTTTGACCGACAAAGGTCAACAAGTCCCCCGCTGCGATCCCCTGAGGCGAAGCGCCTTAAGCAACACTGTTGAGAAAAAAAAACAAGGTATCAAGAAACATGGGGAATAAGGAGACTCGAATAGAAGAAAATGTATTAAGAGTTCTACATTACCGCTTGAAAGTCTCTCGCGTACTGATCCCGCGAATTAAGGGAGTCATGCATGATAGCAGTCTTCTTCTCATCCAAGATTAGTTGTGGACAAAGATGGTCCACAGCTAACAGCGAGTAGTACACATAGGGGGCCCAACCCCGGGAAATATTAGACTTGAAAGGGTAATCCTTCGACAAGGGTGCAGGCGCCTTGGGAACTTGCAGCTGGGTCCGCGGGCTTGTTAGACGACGAACCTGATTTTTCCAGAAGGACACCCAACTAGCTGTTACATTTTCTGTTCTACTTTTGGAGGGCTACACAAGAGGGATTTCCGCGAGAAGCAACTCACGGCTCCTCCCAAAAATGATCCCATCATAGCAGTCCTTGGCAGGGAGTTCGGACCACATGGATGGCGCAATGGTGTCAAAACCCAGCTGAGGCACCACACGAAGAGGGTCAAAGTGGACAGTTATGGGCACATATTTGCAAGAATCGGTTCCAGGGGCGTACTCTGCCAAAGAAGGCTAATAACCCCTTCTGCACTAGTTCACGTACTGACCATAGCGACGGGGTCTGCTAGTAATGTGCCAGGCACGGAGAGGAGTATCAATATCGGGATACATGTCCCCCTGAAACATGATATTGTCCAACTCTTTAACATAAGGAAGGGCCACGAAGAAGTCATAATCATCACAGACCAAAGACAAATTGCGGCGAGCATTCTTGGTGTTAAACCAACGCCAGGATCGGGGGCACAAGAAGGCTTCCTCACATCTCGGAGCATTCCATAATTCGACAGTAGTGGGTATGGGGGCATATGAAGGCCATCGCTCAAAAACCCATATAGTCAAAAATCGAATGTTGGCAAAACACATGACATCATCCCTGCCTTGCGATTGCTCAACATTTGCCACTGCCAGATTGAGGCGATAAAATAGGGAACCCAAGACAAGAGGTCCAAGGGCAACCCTCTTACCCAGTGCAAGCTTCACTGCAAGTGGGAGTATATGGAAAAAAACTCCATCTCGTGGACTCCCATCTATAAGGAAACGCGACAACCAGACACAGAGAAAACCACACAAGGAATACTCACACCCTTGTCCTACAGTGGAAGTAGTCTCGCCCGAAGTCTCCACCTGAATTTGCTGGATAATGTTAGGTTTGGGGAAGTCCTTGAAGAAGAACATCATCCATTTAGACCATACGTTCTTCGCGCCAGCAGAAACTGTCATGAAGGTATCAGAAGGTTTTATCGCCTCAGGAGCCCATTTTGAAGCGGTCTTCCTCAAAGTTGCAATGCATTCTAGCATCTGACGGAAAAGAGCAATTTCTTCATCGGAGCTAAGTGCTTCCAAAGGATCGAAGGCTCCCATGCTTGGGAGCATCAGCAGGTTCTCCACATCTTCCAGAGTAGGTGTGGCCTCACGGGAAGAGAAGTGGAATGTGTGAGTCTTTGGTGAATATCGTGAAAATAGGACCTTTAGCATGTCCTGGTCCGCCTTAAGATTGAAACACCTGGTCGTGCGAACGGCATGATAAATTCCAGCATCCATTAGCACGGCCCGTGATTATCAAGAATATAGTCAGTCCACTCGTCCATCCAGTCCAGCTTGTCCAAGAAAGCTTGGAAGAGAACATCATTGTAAGGGTAAAGGCCGGCCTCGATGCCGCATCTGTGAACATCATGAACCTCTGCTAGATCCCACTCCTCTCTGTCTGGCTCAGGTTTAAATTCCAAGGTCGTGCATGAAGAGGAGGCCTCAAGGGCGTGCCCTCGGATGGAGGCCAAGTAGAAGTCATCACCCCCAAAGTAGGAGGCTTTTCGCCATAATTCGCTGGGTAGTTCTGGGACTTCAGTAGCCTTTTTGGGAGCCATTACTGTAAGAATAAGAGGACCATATCTCATTTTTTGGTGAAGCATGCAGAAGGTAAAAGGGGGGGGAGAAAGAAGTGTAAGAAATTAACTGCAAGTTTCAAAAAGTGGAAGTTCAAATCAAATTACCTTGTTCACGCCTGAGTACTCGAATTGCTCTGGAAAAATTATCAAGGATTTGATCGCAAACCTGGACAAAGGACTCTTCTTCCTGTTGTGGGAGCTCTCTCCGATGCATAAGAACTCAAAAGTGCAACTATGGAAAAGTTGCAATCGAATGAATAGTAGGGTTTAAATAAACCCAAAGAGTCGCATCCCTTGAGTACCGTTGAGTCAGCAAAACGCTTCGGAATCCGGAAGATTTGACGGTTGATCTATCCTTTCCTTGAAAATAGGCGAATTTGGATGACGTTTGATTAACTCGACAGAAGCCACGCTTCATCAAAGGCCAAACGACGCTTCCCAAACCCTAGGCAATCATGGCTATGACTAGGGGCTACGGGGATTCGAATTCAAAATTCAAAAAGTTTGTGTGGACTTCACGAGCGGTTGATTTCTACGCGACTGCACAACAGAAGAGCGCGTGACAATCGCACAAAAGGGGGCTATTGTAGATACTACTTTCCAGACAGACGGATCATCGCCGCGTGGCAGCCATCGAGCACACCTAGTTGTGCTCCATCCACACCGAGTCACCACCCGTGCTGATCCCCGTGGGGGCTACGAGACAGGGCCCCCACGCACCATAACACGGGACTTGTAGGGACTTAGTGGTTTGGAGGCTAGGGTAAGGTCTGTCGCGCGCATGCGCATCCAAGCTTGCGCGCGACCTCTGGTAACTGACTGAGAGATACTAGGCTTACGTGTCCCATCAATGCGGCTGATCTCATAACGGTCTCTGATACTTGCGGGCAGATGCGTAACGGTTCCTATACACATGATCGAACGTGCTGTTGGGGGTCTATCTTTAAGACGCCATTTATGGTGCATTAACCCCTCAACGGTCACTTCCCCACTATATATAGGATCGTTAGCTCTCGGTTGCGACACAAGACATATTGGTCCAGTACCATAGCTTACTATCTCTCTCTCTCACAAGCAGTTACTAGTGCTTACTCTCTCCCTGCACACATCTTACTGCTCTCTGTGTCCTTATTCTCTACTTGAGGTGTACACTTGGATATCTCTTGAGGATTTCCTTGTATACAGACACTAAACTTCTGGAACATTCAAATTCATAAAACCACTCTCTGCGGTTTTCATTTCAAGACAAATCATTAATGGCTAACGAGGTTATGTTAAATTAACATAAATATATTAGGTGACCTCACGAGATGGGTATTACAGCCCATCACATGACTTCATGCAATGGGTATTACACTATTAATTTGACCTTGTTAACTATGGAGCCTATTTGTCTCAACATGAAAATGTAGAGGGTTTTCTATGAAATAGAAAGTGCATGAGGTTTAGTGTCACAAGTAGGGCTACAAGCAAAACCTCCCAAATCGCAAATCGGACCGAACCATGTTAATCGGTTCAGTTTAAGTTTGTAAAATTCCAAGCCGAAATTAAATGGTAAGGTTTAGGTTTTAGTTTTCGGCAAACCGCCTAAACCGTTAATATTAATAAATTATTATTATCAATTAGTTCTCTTTTTCATGACACTACATGTTCTCTTTAATTTGATGAATTCATACTACGAAAATTAACATTCAGGTGATGTGACGTTGCTTGCTAAAAGTTAGCAATTTGAATGTCTGGGCTCTGTAAAATAGTTCTGTTAATTGTTTGGTGACCTGAACTATCTCTATTCTTCTTACATTCATGTTGTATTCTATTCATTAAGTTGAATGAGTTTCCTCGTTATGATGTTTTTAGGTAAATTTGTGAATTTTTGAAGTTTTCAGGATTAAATTCCAATTATAACAATATATCAGGTCAACTGCGATTTGAACCGGGATTGAACCACTAATAGGCAGACCGGACCGAACCAAACATTTTATAAATGTTTGGTTTAAGTTTGGATTTTGGTGCAAACTGAATCAAACTGAATTTTTACACCCCTAGTCACAAGTGTCAAACTGCATACGGTTTAGTGTCATTTTTCATATATATTAGCTAAGAAAAATTATACATATTTGAGCTACATTGCGAGCTTATGAGACCGATTCTCTGTTTACATGAGATATTGAAATAAAGTTAAAAAAACTACAGTTTGCCAAATTGTCGGTTATGTCGTGGCGATCATACTATCCGAGTGCCTTCTAGTGATATTTTGGACCATGAGAAGGCTATCAGCTAGGATATCGAAGTTGTGATACCTTTTGGATAAGATCCACTTTTTTGAGTTTGAGGATGCTTCCAAATTTTGCTGCCAATGCCGAGGGGGCATTGAAGATGAGCTCCCTGTAATTGTTGGGCGGTCTCCTCGACTCCAACTAGCTACACTATAATCATTGTTGAGTTTTCATGTTGCGTCCACAAGAAATTTTTATGTGTGTTGATTCATAAGTTTAATTTATTTGGAGGAGGGGAAGGCGGTGTTCTTGTTGTGGGGGTGGTGAATGAATCTTCTTTTTCATGCTTAATAAGATGACGAGGTCTTCAAATGACCAATGGCTCCCAAAATTTGTAATCGGGTGTAAAATTGGGAATTCAAACACTGCCTTGTAGCGGTGGATCCATATATGCCATAGAATGAAGACAATTTTTTTTTTTTTTGTCAGAAGCGTGTTTGAGAGAGTTTAGAAAGAGAAAAAAGTTGTTGTTGCCGAAGATGGATCGCATATCTAGAGCTCCAAGCCTAGTCTTGAGCATATCCAGACAAGTTTAGATAGTTGTATGGATATAGAAGATGTTACGTGGTTTCACCATGAGTGTTGTATCTAAGGCATGTTGTTGGAAGAGTGGAACCTCTCTTTTGCAAGTTAGCTCGGCTAGGAAGGATGTTTTGAGCAAATTTTCAAAGTCTTTGATGTTTGGAGGTAAGTGAAAGTGTGTAATGTAGACTAATTACAGGACCTAAATACTCTAGAGGGGGGGGGGGGTTGAATAGATTATGGAAACTTTTTGCAAAACTCATAACTTAACAGATTAGCTTTGTGTGAAACTCAAATCTCAAGGCCTTGAGATTTTAGAAAACTGTCTGAAAATTTCAAAGGCAAAATAGAAAGCTTCAAGGCCTTGAACTATTACCAGTTCTAAGCAGCTTATAAACCCTAGTTTGATTTGAGTTGTGTGCAACAGATAATAATAAAACTGTAAAGTAAAGAACACAAAGCAATTTACAGAGTTCAGTCCCAATGGACCTAATCTCTGCCTGAGGGATCTAATCCCACCAGGATTGGGCAAACACTTCTTATTACTCACACAGAAACAACCCTAGATCTTCAAGCCTAAGTGATTTTCCTTACACCTATACAACTTGTGGTTCAAAACCTATCTAGTCCCAGCTACTAACTGTTGAGCTAACAAGAACCTCTTGTTGTTCACTTGAACAACCAACCACTAGGTTAAGTGAGGTTTAAGATATTTAAAAGATACATAGATTACAAAACAAGTGAAGAACACAGTAGAAGATATAAGCTATTGAAGCCTGGATGTGTTCTTCTGGAAACTAAAATGACTTGATCTTCTGAAATCTGGAATTGAAGCTTGAATCCCTGTGTGTTTGAATGAATGATCTCCCACGAATTTGTCACACCTCTCTGAGTATTCTGCAAGCCTCTATCTTTCAAAATTCAAACCAGTCTCTTTTATCCACAGCTGCAACTGAATGAGAGATTTTAGGATCTCAGTTCCTACAAATCCTCCTTCTGTTTTCAACTGAAATTCAAACAGCTCTAAGTGGATATCCGTTGGAGTTTGTTGAGATTGCTCTTGCAAGTTTAACAAACCTGCAACAACATTAAAACACAGCAACAACAAAATCCAGAAATATAACAGTACTATGACTGTTTGGTTTTTCCAGTTTCTGATAAAACTTGTTAAAAGATTAGAACAGTAATATGTTTAACTTCTCACACATATAAATCATGAAAAACAAGTTTAAGAATCTTAGAAGTCGATAAATAATCACAATAATAAGAATCACAACCTGCAAGAAAGAATCAACTTAGTTCTGTAAAAACAGTCAGCAGCTCAAGGCACATCTCAAGGCCTTGAAGCTCTGAACCTGCTCAGATATTCAAATTTTAATCCAGAAAACTTTAATTCTCCCTGTTCTGATAATCTGCAATTATGTTACATATGTGGATAATGTAAACCATGAGTATATGCAGCAAATCCCTGATCTGTATAATCAGATATCCAATATGCAATACAAAACTGTTAGAACATTCAGCAGAATAAAAATGACTCTCAAGGCTTTGAAGCTCTGTCAGTATCTCAAGGCCTTGAAGTATTTGAAATGCTTTGCTGCCAATGTCTTTGTCTTTGTCTTTCATCACTCAAAACAATTACTATCCAAAATACATTCAAGGGTCTTTGAATCAACAGTAATGAGAGCTTGCGTATGGTAGTCTAGATGCCATTTTTTTATTTTAGGTGTGCCATTTAAAGTATTTGCTGCCAAATGATAATTTGACTTAACCTTGAAGATACCATCCATAGAGGCCTCCCAAATTCTTTTGTCCCGGTGAGAGTGCGATGTATAGAAGTTATCAATTCATTTAATTGTATCGTCATTTTAGAAACATTTGAGGAGTTGGGTAATCCATGTTTTGGTTGATTCATCAATGAAGAAGCAGATCGTGAGATTTGTGAAGCACTTATTTGGTCCATTCAGGAGTAGTATGTTGCTTTCATGGATATAGCGATAATGGGAAAGCCTGGTGGCTTGGCTGTAACACCCTACCCAACTGAGTTGGAGATCCACCGGAGGATTCCTCTATTCAAGGGGATGGCCTCTGGTAAAGCACACGAGTGACTTAGCACAGACTTTATTACTGGCGGTTCTATTACGAGATAGGATTAAATAAATTGATAATTTAAGAATTAAAAATGAAAACTTATTGTTATACTTTAAGTATTTACAGTAGTTATGTGGTACAGGCAGTTTAGTGTTTGACTATACTTCCCAGTTTCGGGTGTTCTCACCAGCGGAGTTATAAAAACAGGTCAACGAGGAAGGACGTAAGAAGTAGTTTGAATAAATTGTATAAATTATAATAAAAATACTATATCTAACGTTTTGAAAAGTTTCTCTTACAACCTACTATCCTGATATAGTACAATAAAACGGATAGATAGAGGTAACAATTACTTAAAGCATAGAGAATCCACTACCTCATTATCCTTATACGGATGATTCCAAATACCACTACCTATGGGGTTATGAAGATCAGAATCACTTTCAATAGATATGACTTAATCAGTCTACCAAGACAAACTAGACCTTAAGTGTCGTCACCCCGACTGGATCATTGGTTCAGCAGAGTAGTACTGGTTTCCTACATCTGACAACAAATCAAATACTCGAGCTTATATACTAGGGCTGGGGAGACCTACAGATTCTCTGCCCCCAGACCCAGGAACCAAATTAAATTGAAGACCTATCACATATCACAAATGTAGTCTTTCCACAGTTCGCCAAGTATCCACATGGCTCATATAGGTGCCAGAGTTTGACTTTTGTTTTGAAAATATTATTCTCGCAGATAACAGAATAAGCATACAACTGCTTACAAGACGAATAAATTTGATTAACTGATCAGCGGAGCAGATGTTCTTCTCCAGAATCAAATGCGGTAGAATGCACTATGTAGATGTCAAGCTGACACCCAACCCAACTTACTATTTTTCCCTTGACTTCTCAGTCCTATTCAGTGCAGTCCGTAACTGTACCTCACTCATTCAGTCATGCTTAACAGAGGAGTCTCATGAATTGCTAAGTCATGCATATGCTTGTGCAAGACTAGATCACAGGTTCTGGTTGTTTACACTTAAGTCCTTACAGTTTAGTCCCTCTATAATTCACCTAGTCAAAATTATGTCTAGATGGGTTCGGACTGACTCCAAATCTCATGCTACTGATACAGAGGCATGAGGTCATGCCCCGTATTAAGATTTGATTGTTTCGTTCAGTTTTGGCACAATTGCCAATTTGCCCATATTATAAATCTCAGCCAAAATGAGGGTTTCGAAAAAGTATAACTTTGTAAAACTTAACCATTGAATTAAAATGACAATATGAACACCTTTCATGTAGAAAATTTTGGTAAATTTGGCCATTTAATATGTCAATTAGAAAGTCAAACATTGGTGTGAAATTGGTTCATAGTTACAGATGATGTCTGGTCAATTAGGAAAGAATTTTAGAAATCCAATTTCTGGCCTTATAAAAAGTGTTTAAAGTGTCCACACCAAGTTTTTCCTATCAAATTTTCCAAATAATCCAAAAGATATTGCAGGTCAAAAGTTGAAAAAAATGTGTGTTCCAACTGATAGCGTGAAAATGGACTAGTCTGGGTCATCTTTTTACCATTGGTTTTAATCCTCTGAGAGTTGAGTTTGCCCATTTTCAGCTTATTTTCCACCTGATACAAGGCAGAGATTTATAGAACATGACTGCGAGATTTGAGTAATTTTATGCATACTTTTGTTTCTTGGATATGATCGCGGGTACATGTTATAATGTGCAGGTAACAGGTGCCGAGAAATGCATGAGATTAACTTGGATGGGAGGCAGCGTGTCAGGAAAGCTGAGCAAAAAAAGAGGAAAAAGTCTAAGTTGTGCGTTCAAACGCAGGGCACCTGCGTTCAAACGCACCAGATGGCAGCAGCGGGAAAATGGCGGAAAAGAGGCTAAGGCGTGCGTTCAGACGCACGGCCTGCGTTCAAACGCAGGACTCAGATCCAGAAGTACAGAGAAAACAAGTTGTGCGTTCGGACGCACAACCTGCGTTCAAACGCAGGACTCGACATCATCAGCAGAAAGACCAAGTTGTGCGTTCAAACGCAGGCGAGCTGCGTTCAAACGCACGTGTCCGAGAAGCCAGAAGCCAGAAGGAAAAGTGGTTAAGGCCTGCGTTCAAACGCAGGATGTGTGCGTTCAGACGCACTGCGTTTGAACGCAGGTGAGTTGCGTTTGAACGCACGGAAGGTTTCCAGAAGCTTCCAGGACGGGTCTTTTTTAGGGTAAAAAAGGAATTTCGTGCATCAGTTTTGGAGACTGTGGCAGTATAAAAGGAGGTGTACCAGCACTGAATTAGGGTTACACATACACATTCATACATCTACAATCATCATCACAGCAGCCAGTTTCAGAGCCGTCAGGATTGGAGCAGAGTAGGATTGGAGCAGTTTTTCAGTATTCAGCCAATAACTTGTTTGATCTTTTCTCTCTTTTATGAAACATTGTTTTTCAATAATGCAAGCTAGCTAGATCTTTTTCCTAGGTTCTTGGTGAACCTAGGGTTTATGAATTCAGCAGACTGGTTTATTTGATTCTCAGATGCATGGCTAGTTTAAGTCTTAATACAGGATGGATTGTTTATTATCTTGTCTTTGATTTTATTTACATACATGAATGGCTTGATCACCCAGGAGTGTTATAGACAGGATCTGGTGCGCGAGAGTGACCAGTGAGAGTTAGGAAGAAAAGACAGGATTTAGTACTCTGCCTTGATGGACCGAGAGGTGAAAAGAATCAGGGGACTAGCCCAGAAGCATTAGACCAACTGCTAGACGTTTAGGGGGAGACCGAGAGGAGAACCCGTAACCCTAGCAGACTTAGAACAAACCTGCAGATTTAGGTGGACCGAGAGGACCCGAAAATCTACAGGGGAGTGACAGGTACATGAGACCGAGAGGAGATTGTACTATTGGTATGCTGGCATAAACAAAACCACCGTGTGTTTCTGAAATCAAATATACTGTGAAATCTGGAGAGTAACCCTAGGGGATCCTGGAACCTAGATTCTTAGAATTATCGATTTTTATAACTACCACACTTTCTGCAAATTATTTAAAAGACAAAAAATAATAAGCTTTTCTAAATATTGTTTTATTTACTGCAATTTAGTGAGTAGAATCACATCTCAACCTTACTCCTTTTTATAAACTTTGTGTCTAATTCTAATTCTAATAAGCAAAAACTTAAATTATTCTCGAGGGTTCGACAACCAGAGTCACAATTACATACTCTATATTACTTGATCGTACACTTGCGAAAAAGCAGATAGGTTTACGCTGTCAAGTTTTTGGCGCCGTTGCCGGGGAACGGTTACAGTTTTGTTAAAAAGACATTAGAATAAGTCTCAAAGTTTTTCTTTTTACGTTTATTTTCTTTTGACTCATTGCTCTGGAATTCTGATTTTCAGGCTATTCTAGTTTATGTCCAGATTGCCTAGCAAGCTGGTATCACCACTTGAAGATCCAGAAAAACTTTTCAGAGAGCAAAGTCGCAGACACCGAGCCGCGATGTCTGAGCACGGAGAAGACACCACAACCGAAACAGGAACACCCACAGGACAGCAGCAACGTACTCCAGCACAGATGGCTCTTTACATTGAAGAGCTGATAGCAGCAGGTTTTGCTGCCAGGAACAATCAGAGGACTTACAACAGGTCTGGAAGGGCGTTAGTCGAAAACTTTGAAGTCCCAACCGGAGGACATCAACCAGCTATAGTAGTGCCACCCATTACAGCAGAGCACTTCGATCTGAAATCATCAACCATTCAGACCGCCCAGACTCATTGTCCATTCAATGGGAAGGCAGATGAAGATCCAAACGACTTCCTTGGAAAGTTTGAAGATTACTGCAACAAGATTAAGTATAGAGGAGTCGGATCGGATACGCTAAAACTGATTTTATTCCCATAGTGCTTGTTCGGAACAGCAAAAGACTGGCTGGAGGCAAGACCACCGAGGTCTATCACTACCTGGGATGGGTGTGTTGCTGATTTTTTGGCAAAATTCTACCCCGCATCCCGCGTTATCAAGATGCAGAGTGAGATTTATCTTTCAAACAGCAGATGGGGGACACGGTGGTAGACGCATGGGACAGGTTGATGAGACTCGTTAAAAAATGCCCCAATCACGGCTTCGGGGACGCAAAAATTCTGCAGGTATTCTACCATGCTCTTGACAGGGAGAATGCTGACAGGATTGATAGGGAAGCTGGGGGTAACTTTTTATACCATGTGGATAAGGATGGAGCATACGAACTGATGAAACAATTAGCCAAACAGGATACTCGCCTGTTTGATGACCGCAGGCTCACAGCGATAGCAGAACCAGTGGTTGATGACAGGATTGACAATCTCACGAAAGTGGTACAGGATTTAGTTAAAAAGGTGTATACAGAGAAGAAGCCTGTGGCATCAGTAGACGAACCTGACTTTGACGCAGCAATTCTGGAGCTTCAGACCGAAGATGCCAACTATGTTCAGCAGCAGTGGGATCCTAGTCGCTACAGACCAGGCACACGTGATCATCCAGGGTTTCGCTACGGAAATCCCAATGCAGCAGTATATGCACCAAGATTCCAGCACAGGCCACAGGCACAACAGACAGCCCCAGCTCAGCATGCACCAGCAGCACCACCACAGCTAAATTTGTCACAGCAACATTTTGAGTCCTATATGGAGAAATTCAATAAGCAGTGGGAAACTAGATTCGCGCAGATGGAGTCATTAACTGCCGATGTAAGCCAGATGAAGATTGCTATCCGCAACCTGGAGGTACAGAATGGTCAGCTTGCACAGAACCAGGCAGAACGAGCCCCAGGGAATTTACCATCAAATATAGTGAACAATCCACGCGCTCAAATCAATTCTATCACAACTCGGAGTGGAATTGCACTGCAGGATCCGCCGTATCCCAGTCATGCACGTGCAGAAAAGTCAAAAATTATTGAACATGAAGTGATTGACCGGGAAGACAGTTCAACCGCTAACCCTCAGAAAAGGGGTTCGGTCGAGCAGGAAGCAGCGCAGACTAATGAGGGTAATCCAGAAACAGTGCCAATTTCTAAGGAGGTTCCTTACCCTCTGAAGACACATAAGAGAGATGACAGCAAAGACTACGCCAGATTTCTGGAGGTATTCAAGCAATTACAGATAAACATACCTTTTGCCGAAGCACTTGCCAAAATTCCTACTTATGCGAAATTTCTCAAAGACATATTGTATGGGAGAAGGCGAATGAGTGACTTCGAAACAGTGAATCTGACGGCAGAAGCGAGCAATTGTGTAAAAAATGGTCTACCACTGAAAAAGAAAGACCCTGGCAGCTTTGTTATTCCAGTAACTCTGGGCAGTGCATACACAGGAAAAGCCTTATGCGATTTGGGCGCCAGCATCAACTTGATGCCACTGACCATCTTCAAAAGTCTGGGAGTCGGAGAGCCACGTCCAACAAGAATTATGCTTCAAATGGCTGACAGATCTGTGAAACCTGCCTATGGAGTAATTGAAGATATCCTGGTAAAAGTAGGAGAGCTTATTTTTCCAGCAGATTTTGTGATACTGGATATGGAGGCCGGAGAGGTCCCGCTAATCCTGGGCAGACCTTTCCTAGCGACTGGTGAAGCCATTATTAACTGCAAAAGTGGAGAGCTGTCCATGCAAATCAATGAAGAAAAAGTGAAATTCAATGTCTTCAAATCTCTCCAGTTTCCTGACCATTATGGGCATGAAAACTGTTTTGCAGTAGAGGTAATTGACGATCTCGAGAATGATGAGATAGAAGATTTATGGGAGGAATTTGAGGACATGTATCCAGAGAAACAGAGGAGCAACAGGATGAGCAGATCATGGGAACAGAAAGCTGGGTCACGCTATATAGGGATGAAGGAGGCGAGCAGAAAATGACACTGGTCCTGTCACTCCAGGAACCACCAGTCCTGGAATTAAAACAGTTGCCAGACCACCTCAGGTACGCTTTTATTGGTGAAAATAATACTCTGCCGGTAATTGTTTCTTCTCTTTTATCTCAGGAACAGGAACAAAAGCTGCTGGAGGTACTTCGAGAGCATAAGGAAGCCATAGGATGGACAATTGCGGACCTAAAGGGAATCAGTCCTGATTACTGCATGCACAAAATAAGAATCAAAGAAGGAAAGAAGCCAGTTATCCAGCCTCAACGGAGACTAAACCCAATTATGAAAGATGTGGTACGTAAGGAGGTCATGAAGTGGCTAGAAGCAGGAATTATATACCCCATATCAGACAGCACCTGGGTCAGTCCTGTCCAGTGTGTACCGAAGAAAGGGGGTATTACAGTAGTACAGAATGCTGATCAGGAACAGATCGCCCAGCGCACTGTCACTGGCTGGAGGATCTGTATGGACTATCGGAAGCTGAATGATGCCACACTTAAAGATCACTTTCCGCTACCATTTATGGACCAGATGTTGGACAGACTAGCTCATCATGCTTATTACTGCTTTCTCGACGGGTACTCTGGCTACAACCAGATCTATATAAATCCAGAAGATCAAGAAAAGACGACGTTCACCTGCCCATACGGAATGTTCGCCTTTAGACGAATGCCATTTGGATTGTGCAATGCTCCAGCAACATTCCAAAGATGTATGATGGCTATTTTCTCTGATATGATAGAGAAAAATTTGGAAGTTTTCATGGACGATTTTTCGTTATTCGGAGACAGCTTTGAAGACTGCTTATACCATCTGGCCAGAGTTCTGATTCGCTGCAGAAAAACAAACCTGGTACTCAACTGGGAAAAATGCCACTTCATGGTTACTGAAGGAATAGTGCTGGGACACAGGATTTCCAGCAAAGGACTGGAAGTAGACAGGGCAAAAATAGAGGTGATCAAGCAGCTACCATATCCAACCACAGTGAAGGCAATTAAGAGTTTTTTGGGCCACACAGGATTTTACAGAAGGTTTATTAAAGATTTCTCAAAAATTACAAAGCCACTATGTAATTTGTTGGGAAAAGATGTGCCCTTCATATTTGATGAAGCCTGCAAAGAGGCCTTTGATGTGCTTAAAGAGAGGCTGACAACTGCACCCATTATCACAACGCTAGACTGGACCCTCCCATTCGAGCTGATGTGCGACGCCAGTGATTACGCAGTGGGCGCGGTACTGGGACAGCGAAAATACAAAGTGTGCAGTGTCATCTACTATGCCAGCAGGGTCCTGAATGAGGCACAGATTAATTATGGGACTACAGAGAAGGAGCTGCTGGCAGTCGTTTTTGCCCTATATAAGTTCAGATCCTACCTGGTAGGTTCAAAAGTCATCATATTCACAGATCACAGTGCGCTGAAATACTTACTGGAGAAGAAGGATGCAAAGCCAAGGCTGCTGCGTTGGATTCTGCTGATGCAGGAATTTGATGTCGAAATCAGGGATAAAAAGGGAGTTGAAAATGTGGTAGCTGATTATCTATCTCGTCTGGAAAACCCTACAGAAGAATTGGTGCCAATTCAAGAAAATTTTCTGGATGAACATATTATGAAGATCAAGACCAATAGACGGCCCTGGTACTATGCCATAGCCAATTATTTGGTCAATGGAGCACTCCCTGAAGACATCACCCCTTGGCAGAAAAAGAAGTTTATTTCATACTGCACAATATTTCTGGGACGATCCCTATCTGTTCAAGCAAGGGGCAGATAATATTCTCCGTCGATGCATTCCATGCCACGAGATTCTGGAGGTAATTCAGCACTGCCACTCAGCACAATGTGGGGGACACTTCAGCGGACCAAGAACAGCTCACAAGGTGCTGCAGTCAGGATTTTTCTGGCCAACAGTCTTCAAGGATTGCCATGATTATGCGCAGAGTTGTGATCGCTACCAAAGGACAGGAAATATTTCCCAGCGAAATGAAATGCCCATGACACTTTGGCAGGAAGTCGAGCCGTTTGACGTTTGGGGTATTGATTTTATGGGTCCATTCCCTTCGTCTCTGGGAAATCTCTACATCTTACTGGCAGTAGATTACGTGTCAAAATGGGTGGAAGCAATAGCCTGTCAGAAGAACGATGCGTTAGTAGTGGAAAGATTCCTCAAACGTAACATCTTTACCAGATTCGGAACACCGAGGACCATGGTCAGTGATGAAGGTTCTCATTTTATCAATAAGGTCTTTGCCAAGGTTTTAAAGCAATACGGGGTGTCTATCCATAAGGTATCACTGCCTTATCACCCTCAGGCAAACGGGCAAGCAGAGGTGTCCAACAGGGAGATAAAGAGCATACTGGAAAAAACTGTGAATCCTGGACGCAAGGACTGGTCGTTAAAGCTGGATGATGCGCTCTGGGCGTACAGAACTGCTTACAAAACTCCGCTGGGAATGTCCCCATACCAGCTGGTGTTTGGAAAAGCATGTCACTTACCAGTAGAATTGGAGCACAAAGCATACTGGGCAATCAAGCAGCTGAATATGGATCACAGTTTATCGGGAAACAAACGAAAGATGGCACTCCTCGAACTAGAGGAATTCCGTAAAACTGCTTATGAGAGTGCCAAAATTTATAAAGAAAAAACAAAGAAGTGGCATGACAACCGCATTCTACCAAAGAAGATAGAAATCGGGCAGAAGGTTCTCCTCTACAACTCAAGGATGAAATTCTATCCAGGGAAGCTGCGCTCAAGATGGTCTGGACCATTTATTGTGAAGGACATTACATCATGGGGAGTGGTGGAGCTGGAGAACCCGAGGGATAATACAGTTTTCAAGGTGAATGGGAACAGAGTCAAGCCATACAGAGATCCTCAGGAAATCATGGAGGCAGAGGCAATCTACCTCGACCTTCCGTGATCACAACAGAGGTAACAAAGTCGGGCTGTCGACTGTAAAATCACAAGCGCTGGTTGGGAGGAAACCCAACATAGATTAGTTGTTTTTATATAATTTTTACAATGTTCATAATTTGAGAGAAAAAGTGAGAAAGAGGGGTTTAATGTTGAATTCAGTGTTTCAGGAATCAGAGGCGTGCGTTCAAACGCAGACACCATGCGTTCAAACGTAGCCCCACCAACAGACAGAAGAAACACTGAAAATGACTAACACTTCTGCGTTCAAACGCAGACCACCTGCGTTCAAACGCAGATCACACAATGAAGATTTCCAGCCAACAAGTGGTGCGTTCAAACGCACAAGGTGCGTTCAAACGCAAGAAGAAAAAGATGGGTTGGAAAAAGCCTAAGGACGTGCGTTCAAACACAGAGGGTGCGTTCGAACGCAAGAACCAATCAGCAGAGAATTTCTAGAGACAAGGCGTGCGTTTAAACGCAGATCATGTGTGTTCAAACGCAACTCATCAGAGACATTGCAGAAGACAAGCATTGCGTTTAAACGCAGATCATGTGCGTTCAAACGCAAATCAACGAGCCCAGAAATTTCATAGACCTTCAAGCACTGCGTTCAAACGCACACCATGCGTTCAAACGCAGATCAAGATAATTTCAAATTTTCAGAAAAATGGAAGCTGTGCGTTCAAACGCAGAAGCTGCGTTCAAACGCACATTCGAGCGGGATCAGAAAATTTTGGAAAAATTCGAAAAAATTTGAAATTCAGGGGCCATTCTGCAATTTTTGAAATTTTGCCTATATATACTGTACGGATGACAGTGACTCATTTTCACCCAAAGTCATACAGTTTTCAACTCTCTCTCTCTAGAAATTCTCTCTGCCCTAGCAGCCGCCAGAAGCAGTCAGCCGCCAGCAATCTCCGACGACCACCGCAGGACCACCAGAAGGTCAGGATTAGTGTGGGGGTGGTCAGACTCATCCGATCCAAACACCGACAGATCCACTTCAGAGAGCAATTTCCAGATCTGTACCCGTAAGATTCACTCCGGGTAGCCAGGTTCTATCTCTTCCTTCTCTTTGAATATTTTCATTTTTTCTGTTTGAATCTTGAAATGGATGAGGATAGCCCTTACATGAGGCCTGATAGGGCGATTGCACCTTTGAATATCATAGACTGTAGATTGCTTAGGGTTGACCATTTCTGCGACCATAGGTTTGTTAACATGGAGGCTCACCGTTTCTTTCTGCAAGACAAAAAGATTCGGTACGACATACCTGCTGAGAGAACCTTTCCCCGTGATAGAGTAGCAATGGGGGATGAACTGTTCAACTATACTGGGCAGGATCATTTTGTGGATTTGTTTACTGGTTTTACCAATCTGCAAGTCGGTTCTGTGCTGGCTAAGGAAATTTTCAGCAATCTCCAGCAGTGCATGAACAGTGAAGCCCAGTCAATTGACTGGATTTACTGCAGAAAGAGATGGATTCGAATCACCCCAGAGAGTATCCGAGAGAGTCTGGGTCTGGAATTAGTGTTGGATGACTGTCAGTTTCAGGAACTGAGGCGTCATCCATCTGAACAGCTTAGCGAGCAGATCTTGACCACCTTGTGTGCTGGTGTACCAGGCGCTGCTTGGTATTATCCTGAACGGAGTCCTTCCTACCGGAAACTCCCTGCGACTTACCTGATTCGAGAGGCGAGATGGTGGACTGAGTGGGTAAACAACAGAATTGTGGGTATTAAACACTTTACCCGCATTGATTATAACATTGCCCTTTTGGTGTACTGTCTGATGGCCCGAGAGCCTGTGAGCCTCCCGGAGATTATTTGTGAGTTTTTCCGGGAACGAAGAGAGACTCACAGAAAGAAGGGTTTGGGTCTCCTGGGGATGTTAACAACAATGGCGCAAGATTATAGAGTGGTGATTCCTGGCGAGCTGAGAGATATCCGACCAGTGCAGGTACGCAAGTACCGAAACATGAGATGTGCGTTGCATGAGGCCGTGCACGGGCCTCCAGAATTTGTCCAAGTGGACGATGATGATGATGATGCTCCACCTCAGGGTGGGGGTGTTGGCATGCCACCACCACCTCCTCCCGGTGATGGGGATTTTCCAGCCTTACCAGGTCCCCTCCGACTGCCACGATCTGCCAGTTCCAGTGAACACAGGCAGGCCGACCCCGACTTAGGGCAGTTCAGCAGAGGGGCCAGGCGCAGTTCTTTTGGGCGCCTGGAGAGGACTGAGCATGAGGAATGGGTCAGAAAGAAAATTAAGGCCCAAGAAAAAGTGCAAAACTACCTGGTAAGGACGGTCAAGAAAATGGCCTGGGGTCTTGGAAAGTTGTTCAAGACCCAGAAGCATATTTACCACGCTAACACAGCCGCATTGAGGGCTCATGAGGCGGCACTTGCTGAAATTCAGAGTAACATGCGTGGTAAGAGATTTAACTTCCCGGACCGCTATTCGAGTGATAATTGTCCCAGTTGGACAATGGAGGATAGTCGGCCATATGATAGCTTCTCTGGCCATGACCCCACACCGAGTCCGGAACACGCAGACAGCGTTGGTGACCCTGGCAGACCCGGTACCCAGTACCCACCTAGGAGGCAGGATGCAGACCCAGGGGCCAGCAGTGCCCATTCCGGTGCCAGCCACGCTGGTACCGCTGCCGCAGCACGCCATGCTGCGAGGAAACGCGCCAGAGGGCGAACCCCTTCACCATCTCCAGAGCCGACTGACCAGTCTACTCCGGAGAACACAGATTCTAGTTATAGGCCAGATCAGTAGAGTCGCGAGGACGCGCCAAAAGAAAAAAAATTAATTAAGAAATAAAAAAAAGAAAAAAAAACGGAAAAATATAAGTAAATTAATTTTTTTTTGAGAAAGGGCAACTTAGGACCTGGAAACTGAAGAGAATCCAATGAAAGAGCTCATGAGAGTAGGAAGCACCGTAGTAGGGATACTTCAAATTTTAGTATTTTGTGCGCAAGTCTCACGACAGGCTGTCCCGGGTATTCAGGAATGTGGAAAGTCGATAACGAGCATACTTTTGGCTTCTCTAGTGTGCTAGGAGGATTTGGTTTTTGGATAGTTGATTATTCCGTTTCCCGTGGAAACTTGTGGACTCTTGGAATCTGGGGTGGACCTTCGTGTAGAGTCGGTTTTATGTGGTACTAGTCTTCGGCCTAAGCGAAGTTGGGGAATGTACACCACCATCCCTTAAGGGGGTTCCAAGAGAAAATCCTAAAAAGCCCGCACTCTTAAAGCTCTACAGCACAGTTGTAAAAAAAGAGGAGGTGTATGAAAAAAAAAAATCTGAAAAAAAAAAAATTAAAACAATTAGTTGCACTTAAAGGAGAAACAACATAATGTGCTTCCGTTCACACGGAAAATTTGGATTCAATCCAATTTAGAGCTTAAGAGGGAAATTAAAGTCAAGCCGTATTACACATGAGTTGTGTCTCCCAGCAATGGGACAATTTGCAAATCAAACGCAATAACGGCTAAGAGGGTCTGAAAACCTCAAATGACTTGGCGAAGAAAAACTATTTGTTGACTTAAGAAGCCTGGACCCTCTAAGTCAAAAGACGTGCTTTATCTTGGTTGGTTTGGTGGATGTTTGGGGACACCTTAGTGAGTTTGTGCACATGATCAGTTTATACCATTTCTTGCTGCGAGTTGTGGAATTTCAAAATGAGCTTGTGAGGATTTGATGATTTCAGTTTAGGATAGAGAGGTTGCCCAATCTCAGGAATTTTTTTTTTGTGTCTTGAGTCAGTTTGTGTATATTCTGTATCTCAGTCAGTCATCTATTGAGTCTTTTGGTCTGTGACATGAATCTGTGAAAAAGGGGAAGTATGCAATTAAAGTATGCAAAAGATGGGTCTGCAAGGCAGTATGCAAGGGTCTGCTCGGGACGAGCAGAGTTTAATGTGGGGGTATTTTGATAGCGTGAAAATGGACTAGTCTGGGTCATCTTTTTACCATTGGTTTTAACCCTGTGAGAGTTGAGTTTGCCCATTTTCAGCTTATTTTTCACCTGATACAAGGCAGATATTTATAGAACATGACTGCGAGATTTGAGTAATTTTATGCATACTTTTGTTTGTTGGATATAATCGTGGGTACATGTTATAATGTGCAGGTAACAGGTGCCGAGAAATGCATGAGATTAACTTGGATGGGAGGCAGCGTGTCAGGAAAGCTGAGCAGAAAAAGAGGAAAAAGTCTAAGTTGTGCGTTCAAACGCAGGGCACCTGCGTTCAAACGCACCAGATGGCAGCAGCGGGAAAATGGCGGAAAAGAGGCTAAGGCGTGCGTTCAGACGCACGACTGGTGTTCAAACGCAGGACTCAGATCCAGAAGTACAGAGAAAACAAGTTGTGCGTTCGGACGCACAACCTGCGTTCAAACGCAGGACTCGACATCATCAGCAGAAAGACCAAGTTGTGCGTTCAAACGCACGTGTCCGAGAAGCCAGAAGCCAGAAGGAAAAGTGGTTAAGGCCTGCGTTCAAACGCAGGATGTGTGTGTTCTGACGCACTGCGTTTGAACGCAGGTGAGTTGCGTTTGAACGCACGGAAGGTTTCCAGAAGCTTCCAGGACGGGTCTTTTTGAGGGTAAAACAGGAATTTCGTGCATCAGTTTTGGAGACTGTGGCAGTATAAAAGGAGGTGTCCCAGCACTGAATTAGGGTTACACATACACATTCATACATCTACAATCATCATCACAGCAGCCAGTTTCAGAGCCGTCAGGATTGGAGCAGAGCAGGATTGGAGCAGTTTTTCAGTATTCAGCCAATAACTTGTTTGATCTTTTCTCTCTTTTATGAAACATTGTTTTTCAATAATGCAAGCTAGCTAGACCTTTTTCCTAGGTTCTTGGTGAACCTAGGGTTTATGAATTCAGCAGACTGGTTTATTTGATTCTCAGATGCATGGCTAGTTTAAGTCTTAATACAGGATGGATTGTTTATTATCTTGTCTTTTATTTTATTTACATACATGAATGGCTTGATCACCCAAGAGTGTTATAGACAGGATCTGGTGCGCGAGAGTGACCAGTGAGAGTTAGGAAGAAAAGACAGGATTTAGTACTCTGCCTTGATGGACCGAGAGGTGAAAAGAATCAGGGGACTAGCCCAGAAGCATTAGACCAACTGCTAGACGTTTAGGGGGAGACCGAGAGGAGAACCTGTAACCCTAGCAGACTTAGAACAAACCTGCAGATTTAGGTGGATCGAGAGGACCCGAAAATCTGCAGGGGAGTGACAGGTACATGAGACCGAGAGGAGATTGTACTATTGGTATGCTGGCATAAACAAAACCACCGTGTGTTTCTGAAATCAAATATACTGTGAAAGCTGGAGAGTAACCCTAGGGGATCCTGGAACCTAGATTCTTAGAATTATCGATTTTTATAACTACCACACTTTCTGCAAATTATTTAAAAGACAAAAAATAATAAGCTTTTCTAAATATTGTTTTATTTACTGCAATTTAGTGAGTAGAATCACATCTCAACCTTACTCCTTTTTATAAACTTTGTGTCTAATTCTAATTCTAATAAGCAAAAACTTAAACTGTTCTCGAGGGTTCGACAACCAGAGTCACAATTACATACTCTATATTACTTGATCGTACACATGCGAAAAAGCAGATAGGTTTACGCTGTCACCAACACTTGGACATAAGCATGAGTTTCTTACATGTTCATGGAGCTCTCTTTGAGCTTGATTTGAGGATAATTTTTGGCGAATTTGAAGGTGACTCAAATACAGGTTCTCTTCATGTTCTAACCGTAGGTTAAAGCATATTAAAAATCCAAATTTTATTAAAGATGATATGGGAACCAAAGTTTTCTGGTTAACAAGTTGTTCCACTACTTAATTTTATTAAGTTCCTGACAGATTCACAGCAATATTCAACAACCTTTTAGAATAGATTTGGAAGGGTTACAAATTGATTTGAGCATCTAAGCTTCCGTGAACTTGTAGTTGGACGTATGTATTTTAATTTTATGAGATGAGACTGTTTATGAACTATTCAACATATTTTCAACGATTTTGGAGATGATCATGTAGATGAAATTACATGTACTGATTGCTCATTATTCGTTGCTATCTCCAGATATGAAGATTTTGGGATGAGGCTTATGCGGGTTTTGTTACACCCCTCGTTTCCCGAGCCTTCCGTTCCGGACCGGAGAGCCCGGGAGGGTGCTACTCGAAATGAATCAGCGGAAATCAAGAACAAAACATGCCATAGTTATATATTACAAACCATAATTGTCTTCAACATGAAACATAACATACAATTAAACAAGATGATTGTCTAGGTGCATCATTTATTTATTACTAACACAACTAGGTGAGTCCAAGATTCCTTAAGCCGAGCTTCCTTCGCCTATACCTGCGGGGGAAAGGAACAAGACCGCAGTTTTTCCAAAGTCAGCACAAAATGTTGAGTAAGTAAACACCCAAACGTGTAAACCGGATAAGAGACAAGTTTTTCTTTTAATAAAAGAGGATAATATGGAAGTAACCAAACATGTGTTGCAAATGACCAGGTATGAGAAGTATAAATTTCCCCACATTTTACTTAGCATTCTCAAACCATTCTTATGTATATAATAAGGGTATCATTCTCAATTCTCATCCTTTCCACAATTGCGGATTTCTCAAAGTACCAATTTCTTCAATCTTCACATGAAAAAACCACATTTGTTATTTAGTTGTAGCGGGGAACGAATCAATCCATCGCAATAATCCATCACAGTATCTCATAAGTAACCAACCATATTCCATGCATTCAAGACCTTAAGTGCCGGCACCCCCCTAAGACTTCTTGCGGCCAGAGAGGTGAGTACATGGAGCAGCCCGGGGCTAATTGCAACCGAGCAAAATATCACAATATAAAAGTATCCAAATATGGTTCCACCGCACAACTGTTTCCACTTTACGTTATTACGTATTATTAATTCCGTGTGATAGTTTTCAAAGAATCATTTAGACAAGTATTTGAAATCTCAAGTCGAACACGAATATCACAAATCACATTTTGAGACATAAATTATAAAAACATTTAGACACGAACGGAGGACGGGCACATTAGGTAAGGCATATTTACTTACCTCGAGTAGCAAGACAACTAGCACAACAAAGCTTCTACGGATAAACGAAGCCCTCGTCTACGAACTCGTCACCTACAATTTATAATTTCCTTAATTAATTACAAATCCAAAGTGTGCAAGTATGCTATGCAAAATTTCTCTAAGTCTTATTTTAAATTACTCCCCATTATCCCCATTAATTATATAATATTTATATAATAAACCGACGACGTGGACAATTGTATTTTTCTCATAAAAGTTACTACTTATACTAACTCATAAAATTTATTAAGAAATAAATCGCATATTAAATTTATACACTCTAATATTTAGAAAATAAAATAATAATAATCTATTTTACAACACGTTTATTTCTAAGTGACAACAAAGTTTAATTCAACTACTTTAATTATTGCTAATTATTTATTATAAAAGTATATACTATTAAAGAGTTGAATTCATAAATAAAACTCACGAAAATTTTTATTCGAATAAAACAAGTGTTTAATCACACATAATTTTACAACTTTATTTTGGAGAAATTAATATATAATGTCTACAAGTAATGATCAAGCTTTAATTTTTTATGAATAGAGGAATTATTTTCCTATTTATCTTTCTAACTTATTTTATTTTGGCAATATTGAACAAATAACATATTTACTCAAAACACTAATTTATAAGTTCTTGAAATGTTTATTTAACTCACTAAATAATATGATTAAATCAACTATATAATTTATCTTGCTTATTTTCAAGATAATAAAAATATTTCGTATTAAATAATACACATATTAAATTTTAAATAGAAAAAACATCTTTTATATAATTAAAACAATAACTAGAAATATTATAAATAAATTATAATACAACAATGCATTTTTAGTTTTATGTTTTATTTGCAGTTTATGTAATTACTAAATAGATCCCCAACTTTTTCATTAATGACATGAAATAACCTTCTACTAACAAAAGCAGTTTCAATATGCTACACATGAACCCCCAACTTTTCTGAAAATACAAAAAATACCCCCCAAGCATGAACACACGTACCATCCTCACCACCCAACAACCCAATTCGATTTAGAGCTAACAAAATCAAGTTTTAATGATCAAAAACGAACTAGAGGGTGATTTAGAAGTTACCCACACCAAAAATCGTGAAAAACGGTCGAGATTCGGGTCCGATTGAGTTCGCCGTCGAGGTGGCCGGCGGTGATGAACGAATCCGGCAATTGAGGCCTTGTTAGCTCCAATTGTTGGCAAAAATGGAGTCCTCGGACCTCCAGGAGGTGGATGGTGTTGATTTTGGTAAGTGGGTACGCCCGATTCGCCGACGGTGCTCTTCGCCGACGTTAATGGCGACCGGCGACCGGTGGGTGGCTCTGGGCTTTCTACAGCGACGAGCTGCTGCTGGGGCTCCTCCTTGGGTCCTGACAGAGAGAGGATGACGGTGGTGGGGTCGAAACAGAGGGAGACAGAGAGGTGTGGTGGTGGCGGCGTTGGCGTTGGCGTTGCCGTCGGGAAGGCAGCGGCTTCCTACCGCCGCTGCTGCTTGGTGTTTTTCGCCAACATAACAGGGAGAAGAGAGAGAGACAGAGAGGAGGCTGCGAGGTGGAGGAGGAAGAGGAAGGAGGTGGAGGCTGTGGTGATGGGGGTGAGGCGTCGGGAGTGGTGGTGGTGTCTCGGGGGTGGGTGTGCCGTGAAGAGAGGGAGAGGGAGGAGATATAGGGGGAGTGTGAGATGTACGGGGAGAGAGAGAGAGTTATGGGGAAACAAAAATTGCGTTTCCTGAGGGAAACTTTTAGCTAATGACAAAAACATCCCCCCTTAGTTTACATATCTTTTTTAAACAACCCAGCATGTTTGTTTATTATTATCTAAAAATACAACCTCCTCCCCACTAGCCATTACTTTTTTCGAAAATAACATGTAAACTATACGTAAAAGTTGTCAATTATACTCAGAAAAAATATGGGGTGTTACATCCTTCCCCCCTTAAACAGAGCTTCGTCCTCGAAGCTTAAATCAATCGTTCAAACAATTGTTCATCGCAACAACATGGTCCCCATATTTACATAGCATACGGGATGGAATAAAATCTAATGTGACAGAAAAATTTCCTTAATACTTATTTCATTAATACGCCACGTGATATTATATGCTACTACTTGATGTGATGGGATTATGATGTGAAAATTTAAAGGGTTACATACTCTCCCCCTTAGGAGAGTGACGTCCCCGGAACTCAATTTACGTCGTCAAAAAGGTGCGGATACTTTTTCTTCATATCATCCTCTGCTTCCCAAGTAGCCTCTTCCGTTTGGTGGTTTGTCCATAGGACCTTTACTAGATTAACACTCTTGGTACGCGTGTCTCTTGTCTTAGTATCCAGAATTTTGACGGGGTGCTCCTCGTAAGTCAAAGATGGGTCTAACTCAATTGGTTCCGGATCCAACACGTGGGATGAGTCAGGTACGTACTTCTTCAGCTGCGAAACATGAAAGACGTTGTGTACTCGTCCCAAATTAGAAGGTAGGTCTAGTCGGTACGCGACTTCTCCAATTCTCTCCAGAATATCATATGGCCCGATGAATTTTGGGCTCAGTTTCCCTTTCTGATTGAATCTTGTCACTCCCTTAGTAGGTGAAACTTTTAGAAACACTTTTTCACCCACTTGAAACTCTAATGGTCTTCTCTTCTGATCTGCATAGGACTTTTGTCTGTCTTGTGCTGCCTTCATTCTCTGCTGGATAAGTCTCACTTGGTCGGTCATTTCTTCGATCATTTGTGGGCCTATAACCATTGTATCGCTGATATCACTCCAACATAAAGGTGTTCGACACTTCCTCCCATAAAAAGCCTCGTGTGGTGCCATGCCGATGCTGGCGTGGTAGCTGTTGTTGTATGAGAACTCTATCAGTGGTAGCTTGTCAACCCATGAACCTTGAAAGTCCATGACACAAGCCCTTAGCATGTCATCCAATTTTTGAATCGTTCTTTCTGTTTGTCCATCTGTGGCTGGGTGGAATGCCGTACTGAATTGTAACTGGGTCCCCATTGCTTCCTGAAGCGCCTTCCAGAAATGAGAGAGAAAGTTAGGATCTCTGTCAGAAATTATCGAGCTTGGAACTCCATGATATCTCACTATGTTTTTGACATACGTGTATGCTCTCTACTCCATGTTCCAGGTATCCTTCATTGGGATGATCCTTGCTGTTTTGGTCAATCGATCTACTACTACCCAAATCTGATTGAGTCCGTTCTTTGACGTTGGCAGTGCAGTCACAAAATCCATGGAAATGGAATCCCACTTCCAAACTGGTACGTCTAAAGGTTGGACTAGGCCTCCCATCCGCTTGTGTTCTAACTTCACTTTCTAGCACGTTAAACTTCGAGCTACGAATTCTGCTACTTCCTTCTTCATGTTTGGCCACCAAAATGTCTTCTTCAAATCCTTGTAGAGTTTATCGCCTCCAGGGTGTACTGAGTAAGGAGTGTTGTGCGCTTCTTGCATCAATTTATCCTTGGTTTGTGCACAATTTTGTGGTACACACCATCTTCCTTTGTACCGTATGCTCCCATCCTCGTGAATCTGAAAGTCTCGGGCTTGTCCTGCGACAATCTTCTTCTTAATTCTCTCCAGTTTGACATCTCCTGCTTGATTACTCCTTATTTCCTCAAAGAAGTCCGGTACCGCTGTCATACTTCCAAGTAAGTTATGTACTCCTCCTTGATCCACGACTTCGATCTCGAGCTTTCTGAATTCATGGCATAGCCATTTTGGCAAAACTATCATTGCGTTCAAGGCATGGCTTGCCTTTCGACTCAATGCGTCCGCAACTACGGTTGCCTTCCCTTCGTGGTACTGGATACGCAAATCGTAGTCCTTGATGACATCACCTTTGTCGGTTGTTCAGCTCCTTCTGCGTAAAGATATACTTTAGGTTGCGGTGATCCGTGTAAAGCTTACAAACTGCTCCGTACAGGTGATGTCTCCATATCTTTAGCGCGAAAACTATTGCTGCCAACTCCAAGTCGTGAGTAGCGTAGTTCTCCTCATGGGGTTTCAACTGTCTTGATTCATATGCAATCACCCTCCTGTCTTGCATGAGTACACATCCCAGCCCCTTCTTTGATGCATCGCTGTATATCTCGAACTCGCTTGAATCATTCGGTAGAGCCAAAACCGGTGCTGTAGTTAGCTTCTCCTTTAGTGTCTGAAATGCTTCTTTGCAAATCTCGCTCCACTGATATTTTACTGCCTTCTTCGTCAGTGCTGTCAATGGCCTGGCAATCTTGGAGAAGTCCTTCACAAAACGCCTGTAGTAACCGGCTAAGCCAAGGAAACTCCTTATCTTGGTTACATTCTTCGGTGTTGGCCAATCCTTGACTGCTGAAATCTTTCCTGGGTCCACTGATATTCCTTCCTTCGAGATGATGTGACCCAGAAATGGAACACGATCCAGCCAAAAGTCACACTTTGATAGCTTAGCATACAGTCGTTCTTGTCTCAAAGTCTGCAACACTTCTCTGAGATGTTCCTCGTGGTCTTCCTCGCTCTTCGAGTACACAAGGATGTCATCAATAAATACGACGACGAATCGATCTAGAAATTACCTCATTACTCGGTTCATCAAATCCATGAATACTACAGGTGCATTGGTCAAACCAAAAGGCATCACAGTGAACTCATAGTGGCCACATCTCGTTCTAAAAGCTGTCTTCGGGATATCCTACTCGGCTACCCGAAGCTGATGGTACCCTGATCTCAAATCAATCTTGGAGAAGACACTAGCCCCTAGTAATTGATCGAAGAGATCTTCAATCCGGGGTAGAGGGTACTTATTCTTGATGGTTGCACTGTTCAACTCGCGGTAGTCAATGCATAGCCTTAAGCTTCCATCTTTCTTCTTCACGAAAAGCACTGGTGCTCCCCACGGTGACACACTTGGTCGTATGTACCCCTTATCTAGAAGTTCTTGTAATTGCTCCTTTAGCTCCTTCAGTTCTGCTGGTGCCATCCGGTACGGTGCTTTTGAGATAGGTGCGGTTCCTGGAGCTAGGTCCAGAGTAAACTCCAATTCTCTTCTTGGCGGCATTCCCGGAATCTCGTATGGGAATACGTCAGGAAACTCCTTTACAACTCGTATCTCCTCTAGCACATTCTCCTTCTTGGAAACGTCTTGGATATAGCATAAATAGGCAGAGTTCCCTTTCCTCACTTGGTTGACTATGGTCAGTGCTGAAACTAGTCTGATACAAGGCTCCTCCGTGATTCCACGGTAAGAGATTCTCTCACCGTTGGGTCCCCTTAGCCGAACCTTCTGATCATGACAATCAATGACGGCTCGATATTTACTAAGCCAATCCATCCCTAGGATGACATCTAGACCTCTAAGATCAAACTTAATCAAGTCTGCAGGAAAGGTGCATGCTAGGATTTTCACATCTACTCCTTCAAATATGGTGTCACATACTGTTATCTGGCCAGTGGGAGTTGCTACTGGGATAGATTTCTTAGTACACTTATCCAAACTCAATTTCTCAGCAAATGATGATGATATGAATGAGTATGATGCACCAGAATCAAATAATATAAAAGTTGGTTGCTCATGGATAAGGAAGGTACCCGTGACAACTCCATAAGCAGCATCAGCCTCTGCCTTGGTCATGACAGCAATCCTTCCCACATTTGCTTTATGTGCTCCAGCTCCTCCTGCACCAGCCACATTGTTGTTGTTGCCGCCTTGACCAACATTGTTGTTACGGTTCTGAGCTCCATGTTATCATGCATTCCCCTGATTGTAGTTTGGTTGCCTTCCATAGCCATCTCCCTGGTTGTTGCGGTTTCCAGGGTTCCTGTTCCCATACCCGATCTGCAAGATTGCAGGCTGCTGGTTCCCATACTGCTGGCGGTTTCCCAGATAGTTGTTATGTGTTTGCCTCTGATAGTTTCCTCCTTGAGTCCTTTGCAGGTTCCTGGCTGGTGGAGCTAGACATTCATACGCTCGATGCCCTATCCTACCACAGTTGTGGCACACGACCAGATTCCCCATACAGTCAACTCCAGGGTGGTTTTGATGGCACCTCTTGCAGTGGTAGCGACGAACTGGATGAGCTACCTGATTCTGCTGGTTTCCCCTGTTCTGATTATTTCCTCCACTGCTGGGCTTGAACTTCTTGTCTCTTGCTGAATGGCTGCTGCTTCCTGCCTCATCCGCCTTGCGTTTCCCGTGAACCTCATCCTGAATCTCTTGGATTTGCCACATGTCAGCTGCCCGGTCATAGGCTTCGTGCAAGGTGTCGTAAGTCCTGCTGCGCATAATTTTCTGCAGCTGGAGGTGCAGGCCCCCAATGAACTTTGCTACCTTGCTTTCTTCATCAGGTACCGTGTTTCCCGCGAATCTGGACAACTCCACAAATTTCTCGAAATAGTCCGTCACTGAGCCGTTTCCATGCTTCAGGTTTTGAAAAAACTCGTTGTACATCCTTGTCCTGACATGGCTTGGATAGAACCTTGATCTCATAGCAGCCTTGAAAGCTTCCCAACCAAAGTTGGGTCGAGCCAGTAGGACCTCATGGTTGGTCGTCCACCAATGTCCCGCCTTCCCAGTCAAGTGAAGGGCTGCACAGATAACCTTTTGGTCTTCAGGGCATTGGACAACTCTTAGTATCTTCTCAAAATTTGTGATCCAATCCTCCAACTCAGTGGGGTCTTCCTTTCCTGCAAACTCGCGAGGATTATGGTCCGCTATCTTCTTGGAATAGCTTCGCTCTTCGCGCTCCTCATTTCTAGCAATGATTCTGGCCATTTGGGTGACCAGTTGAGCCATCTCCTGTGGGTTGTCTCCGTCAGCTGCCATTTGTCTTTGGTAGGATCTCCTGGTGTAGTACCGCAGAGGTCTATCAGTCATATCCCTACACTAATACCTATTATATTATTGCTTATTCTATCATGGGATAATTCCTAAGACGATTTATATCGTAAAACATGATGTTAATCAACATTGCAAAAGATTCACATATATCACGAATTTCATACTTATCTTCAGCAAAATAGCATGACCATCTCACAAAGGGATCAAATAATGTATAAAATTGCACACAAATTTTCATCAACTTATTTTCATTGCAGAACCAAATCTCAAACTTTATAATACTCATCCTCCATTATGGGAGTAACATCATCCTCAAGGCCAGCCACGTAAAAATGTTCTCTTATATGTATCTCATAATCAGGCCAACCAATCAACACATGATAAAAACTGGAAATGTCTCTCCCGAGGGGAAAGAAAGGTCACGGGTGGGTGGGACTTAGTAAAACGCAGACTACCCATAACCCCAAGCGGCTTGTCAAATTTTAAATTTCTTACCCTAAATTCATTTTAAATTACCCTAAAGGTTTAATCCATTTTGGATTGCCTGCTCTGATACTACCTGTAACACCCCTCGTTTCCCGAGCCTTCCGTTCCGGACCGGAGAGCCCGGGAGGGTGCTACTCGAAATGAATCGTCGGAAATCAAGAACAAAACATGCCATAGTTATATATTACTGTAGATAGTGCTTTCTGAGCTGACAGATCTTGGCCACGTGGCAATCATCTAGCAAACCATATTGTGCTCCACACACACTGGATTACCAGTCGCGCTGATCCATGTGGGGGCTACGAGACAGGGCCCTCGCATACCACTGCACGGGACTTGTAGGGACTTAGTGGTTTGGAGGCTAGAGTAAGTCCTGTCGCGTGCGAGCCAAGCCCGCGCGCGACCTTTAGTAACTACTTTTGAGAGATTTATGGCACGAGCTCCATAAACCCGGTCAAACCCAGTCAACCCCATAACGGTTCCGGTATTCGCGCATAACGTGCTATAACGGTCCCTATATACGCGGACGAACGTGCCGTTGTGGTTAAGCTAATTAAGCCTCCATTGATGGGCGCATTAACCACACTACAACGGTCACATTCTCTGTTATATATAGATCGTTAACCCTTCCATACAAGGGAGAACACACCAGACATACGCGGAAGCTCTGCCAGAACCCCTGTCTCTCTCTCAGACATTACTACTGCCTTACTCTCTCCCTACACACGACCCAACTCTTCCTGTGCCACTTCCGATCCTCTGCTCTTGGTGTACACAGAGTTCTCCCTGCCGGATTCTCTTGTGCACATTTTGGTGAACCAGATGTGAACTAACCATTGCAAGCAACCATGTCTCAGGAGGATGATGTCAGTAACAGATCGCCTTCCACGGAGGCCGCCTCAGGAGAGGATTTCCGCCGTACTCCTACGGCTACCGGTGAAGCTCCGACGCTAGAAGCCTTGGACGCCACTATCCAGAGTCAGGCGAAGGCTCTCAAAGCTCAATCTGCGCAGCTAGAACGGATCATGGCTGTCTTGGGGACTCTTGCTCCAAACCCCGCACCAGCCACCACCGTCTCTCAGGGAGGAGGAGCCTCCACCACTCAAGGATTGGGAGTGTAAACCACACCACCCAACCCTAATCTGCAAACTCCACCGGCGACTACGCAGCTACCCTCCATTCAGGGATCAACAACTCAAATGTTGCCTCTCGCTGCTCATACTCCTCAGCCTCCGGCTTTGGTACCTAATCCGGCCTCACAGTATCCCTTGCCTCCTCCAACATTAATCTGGGGTAATGTGAATTCGCAATATGTCCCTAGCCCTCCTGCGGCATATGTGTCGCCTCCACCTGCGGCAACCCCTCCTCATGCTGCCGAGAGAAGTACTCCGGAGTGTATGACGTCTCTGCAACGACGCATAGACACTATTCTGGCTCACCAATCGTTCGCGGATACCATCATCCCGAAGCTCGACAACGATCCGCCTATCCCGCGAGAGATCTATCTCATGCCTAACCCTGCCGGGTACAAGGCTCCTAAATGGGACAAGTTCAAAGATGTCAATGGGAACGCCCATGAGCATGTCATGCGTTCATCGATGTGATGGGGCCGTATGAAGCTGATCCCAAACTGCTGATGCACGAGTTCCCGAAATCCTTGGGGAACATGGCTTACAAGTGGTACAGGACGTTGGAAGCCGGATCCGTGAAGACTTGGGATGACATGGTCCAGAAGTTCTACACCAAGTTCTTCCAGATGGAGGAAAAGGTGACGATGATTCATCTCTCGCGGATGTATCAGAAGCGCGAGGAGGACAGAATAACCTTCATCAAGAAGTTCAGGGCCAAGTCCTTGGAATGCAAAGATGTGATACTCGAAAGCAGACTCGTAGAGATATGCCTGCAGTGCATGCGAGATGAGTACAAAGGTATGCTTATCAACCTGCAAACGCCTACGTTTTCAAAGCTAATCGAATGCACGAAGAACATCGAGCCTATAGTGGAGAGGCAGAGAAAGAGAAACGCCCCTGAGCGATCCTCGGGCGGTACTACTTTCAAAATTGGGAGATTCAACTACAAGAGGGGACGCGAGGCCGAAGTGAATACGGTCTCACCCCAAAAGCAGGCGAAGATTGTGAACTTTGATGCACCACCTCTGCCATGTTCGGTGGAAGAAGCAAGCGACCTTTGCAGGCAGTGGCGTAAGGACGGTGTCCTACCGCCGCTAGAGAAGGCACCCTCTAGGGAGATGGTGAGGGACCCGAAGTGGTGCGAATACCACGGCAAGGTCATGCATCCCACGGCGGACTGCAAGAAGCTCAGAATTGTGTTTAGCCAAAAGATGAAGAATGGCGAACTGATTGTCAGCGATCAAAGGCAGGATGTGCGCAACAATCCACTCCCTGCCCATGCGGAGCAAGAATCGAAAGGCAAAGAGGTCTCTATGATCTCGATTGTAGATCTTAAAGAGGTCGCAGAGGATGGTCTACCCATCATTGCCGAAATCCATGATGATGAAGACTACAGCATAGACACGGAGGACGAGCGTGCCGACAGGATGAAGGGGTCGCACGGCTTCAGCAGGTTCTTCGACGAGATGAATTTCTCAGAAAAATGGCGGACGGAGATGACAAAGGCGATCTTAAGGATAGCAGAAGACTACGAGGAGGATCTCGTAGTCTCCAATGGGAAAGTCGTTAGGGCGTCTCGCTCTACAGAAAAGGTCATAACCTTTTCTGCCAGCGACAAGAAGACAGATGCGAGCCACCAGAGGCCTCTGTACGTGACGGCTATCATCAATGGCGTTGAGTTCAAAAGAGCGTTCGTCGACGGAGGAGCAGCAGTTAACGTTGTTTCGCTCCATACATTGAAGCTAGCGGGAATCCCAGAGTACAAGATTGTCAAGCGTCCATCCCCGCTGATGGGATTCGGAAGCGACTCCAGAATGACGATAGGATGGATCCGCCTGGGTATTCAGATCGGAAAAATCAAGTGCTCAGCAAAATTCTATGTCATAGATGCGAACACTACGTAACACATGATGATAGGTCGAGCCTGGATTCATCGCTTTGATGCTGTCCCTTCAACAGCTCACCAAGTGATGAAAGCCATTTGGAATGACAGAATAGTCGAGATACCAGCTTCGACGAATCCATTCAACATGGATGAAGCGCATCTCAGTGAGGCGGTGTGGTTCACCGAGATGGCAGATGAGCAAACGCCGGGACCGTTCAACCCCACTCCTTTGCCCCGATGGGAGGATATCAAAGATCAGTCACCTGCGGGAGTGATGGTGACAAGAGAGGATGCCAAGGAAAAGCCGCCTACGCGAGAAGAGGCGTTGCGGATTGCCTACCAGCGAAAGAATGTGTACACTCTGAAAAGAATAGAAAAGCATGACCCTGAAGGCAAGGAGATAGAGAGTTTCTACGCCAACGGGAAGAAATGCTATCGCATATGAAGGTGCGCGGGGGTATCCCCACGCGGGCATGGGGATATCCCTGAGCAAATCAACCAAATTGAGCAGGTTCGGAGACAGAAAAACCAATGCCGAGCACTCTAGAAGAGAAACTCAAAGAAGCACCCGAATGCATGGAAGACAAACCCAGACCGCAGAAGCAGGATCTGAAGGAGGTATTCCTAAGCCCGAGCGAAGAAAAGAAGAGGCCAGTCTTTCTAAGTGCGGACCTCACAAGTGAAGAGGAGGAAAGATTGCTATAGCTCTTGACTGAGTACAAGGACGTATTCGCATGGGAATACGATGAAATGCCTGGCCTGGACACGACCATCACCATGCATCGGTTGGATGTGATTCCAGGATCCAAGCCGGTAAATCAGAGAACAAGAAGCTTTAGGCCGGAGCTCAACGTGAAGATTAAGCAGGAGATTGTCAAACTCCTGGATGCCAAATTCATAGAGCCAAATCACCATCCCACATGGCTGGCCAACATTGTGCTAGTGGTAAAGAAGAATGGGCAGCTTCGTATCTGCGTGGATTTTCGGGATCTCAATCGTTTCTGCCCTAAGGACGATTTTCCGCTTCCCAACATCGATTTACTTATTGATTCGACAGCGGGTCATCGCATGTTCAGCTTCATGGACGGCTTCAGTGGGTACAATCAGATCAAGATGGACCCCGAAGATGCACGGAAAACCGCATTCATCACCCTGGTGGGAGTATTCAACTATACAGTGATGCCTTTTGGCCTCAAAAACGCAGTTGCAACCTATCAGCGGGCCATGATGGCCCTGTTCCACGGCATGATGCACAAAGAAGTGGAATTCTATGTGGATGACCTAGTTGTCAAATCCAAGGAGAAGGTAAACCATCTGGCGGATTTGCGAAAAGTGTTCAACAGATGCAGACGCTTTCAATTGAAGATGAACCCCATGAAGTGCGCATTCGGGGTAACATCAGGGAAGTTCTTGGGATGCGTGGTACATCGCCAAGGAATCGAGCCTGAACCTGCGAAAGTATCAGCCATCACTGGCATGACTCCACCACATAACCAGAGTGCCTTGAAAACCTTCTTGGGAAAGCTATCCTATTTGCGAAGATTCATCCCAGCGATCGCCGAAATCACCTTCTGTTTCAGTGATATTCTCAAGAAAGATGCCGTATACAACTGGACTACGGAGCACGAAGCTGCGTTCGGGAAACTAAAGGAGCTGCTGACATCTTCAAAAGTAATGATCGCACCTCAGCTAGGATCACCACTCTTGTTGTATCTAACGTCAACAACGAGGTCTATAGGAGCCCTCCTAGCTCAGGAGTATGAGGGTCAAGAAAGGCCCATCTACTATATCTCTCGCATTGTGCAGCCCGCGGAATCATGGTACACGGACATCGAACGTCATTGCCTTGCTTTATTATTCGTAATAGAGAAGTTGAGACACTATTTCGCTTCACACAAAGTGGTGGTGGTCACAAGGAGCGATCCCATACGATATCTTCTGACTCACACCACTCCTGGGGGAAGATTGGCAAAGTGGTATATGACCATTTCCCAATATGACATCACATGCGTTCGGCCGCGGGCGATCAAATCGCAGGCAGTAGCGGATTTGCTGGCGCAGTTCCCCGATAACAGTCATGAGCCCGTGATTGAAGAAGAATTGGAGGGACCTGAAATCTACGCAGTTGAGTTGCCCTACTGGACGCTCCATTTCGACGGCTCGTCAACAAGGAAAGGTGGAGGCATCGGGATAGTCTTGACCAAACCAGATTGGGAGGTCATACAGATGTCTGCAAAGCTTGACTTTGCAGTTACCAACAACGAAGCAGAGTATGAAGCTCTCATCGCAGGAATCCGCGCGGCAAAGGCCTTGGAAGTAAGCAACTTGACGGTTATGGGGGACTCCAAGCTAATCGTCAAACAAGCCTCGGGCGAGTATGGTTTGAAAGAGATAAACTTATTGTCCTACCGGACCTTGGTACATACATTGGTGCAACAGTTCTGCGACGTTAGATACGAGCACAAACCTCGAGCGGACAATAGGCATGCTGACGCTTTAGCTACCTTGGGATCCAAGGTCAGCACGGACAAATGTCCCGCAAGGATCTTGATTGACGTGCGAACATCCTCGGTGTTGACAGAAAACGCGTGCGATGATGAATGCATGGACGATGCGGACTGGAGAAAGTCAATTTTACGGGCCATCGCAGAAGGCACGAGTAGCGAGAACTGGGCATCCACAAAGGGGTATTGCATACATGACAAAACCCTTTACTACAAGGGCCCTGGCGGTATACTTATGCGATGCGTATCCGAGCAAGAGGCATAACTGCTATTAGAAAAGATTCACCAACATGCTTGCGGGGAAAGTGAGGTGTCAATCTATCGGAAAGCCCAGAGGTATGGCATTCATTGGCCGGACATGTCAACGGCCGCAGCACTGATACAAGGAAAGTGCGAGAGTTGCGCACTGATCAAGGACTCTTTACTCATTGCTCTGACCGACGATGATGCGGATTGGAGGAAACCACTCTTTGATTTTCTCACCCAGGGCACTGTACCCGAGTCGAGAAAAGAAGCCGAGAAATTAAAGAGGAAAGCAGCCCGATACGTGGTGCAAGAAAATCTGCTTTGGCGAAGGGGCCACGAAGGTAACTTGCTACGATGTCTAGACAGCAGGGAAGCACAAGAAGTGATGGACCTTTCTCATCAGGTGGAACATCAGGGAGGTGCGAAATTATGCAGACAACTCCTCTCAATTGGATATTTCTGGCCCACTATGGAGGCTGATTGCCGCACCAAAGTAAGACGCTGCCAAGAGTGTCAATTCAAGGGTAATCTAGTGCACGCCCCTGCCGTAGATCTACACGCATTGGGAACACCATGGCCGTTTCACACATGGGCTCTGGATTTCATCGGTCCCATTCGACCGACCTCGCACGGGAATCACTTCATTCTCACCGCGACCGAGTTGTTCACCAAGTGGGTAGAAGCGATACCACTGAAGACAGCAAATGCGCTAGCTGTGGTCCATTTCATCCAAGAAAGCATCATATGCAGGTTCGGAATTCCCAACACCATCCTTTCGGATAATGGCACTCCTTTCGTCAATCGCCAGGTGGCTGCAAAGCTAGCAGAATACAACATCAGGCAGATATGCTCCACTCCATACTACCCGAAGGGGAATGGGCAAGCAGAAGCAACCAACAAGACGCTATTGAGAATTTTGAGCAAGATGGTCGCAGATGACCACAAGAAGTGGGCTGATTCTTTGAGCATAGCCCTGTGGGCTTATCGGACTTCTCCAAGGACACCCACAGGGGTCTCACCATTCCTTTTATGCTATGGAGCTGAGGCTGTGGTACCTGCGGAAGTGAAGGTTAACTCTGCAAGATTGGCTTTCCATGCATTGTATGACAATCAACGCGACCATGACTTAGTCCTGCTAGAAGAAAAGCGGGAGCAAGCTAAAAGGATTAACAAACGATACCAAGAAAGGATCGCTCGTGCGTACAATAAAACAGTCCAACGTCGAGATTTCGCAGTTGGAGATTTGGTCTTGCGCGCATCTGACCATTGCATGCGAGAGGCAGCTCACCCGAAATTCGCAGCCAATTGGGAGGGACCCTTTGAAGTCACAGAAGTCTTTGACAGTGGCTACTGCAGCATACGGAGGTTACATGGAACGACCTCAACCCCAAGCTCAGTCAACATGAGCTGGATTAAGAAGTATTATCCTTAACTTCTCTCATTATATGCGTTATATTACAACGTTTGCTTTATCTCTGTATTGCTATGATTCGCACATCTTCTCTCCCATATGAGAGAACTGTAATCTCATCTCTCCCATACGAGAGTTTTATAATAAAGACTTCTCCCAAATGAGAAGAACTTTATGCTTTTAGCTGTCTTTATTGCTCTGTTATTTCATTATTATTGTTAGCGAAAGCCTATCCGCCGTGATAGCAACCCGTGCGAATACGATCTTAAGTGATCTTCTAAAAGCCTGTCCGACGTGATAGCAGCCTACGCAAATACGATCTTAAGTGATCTTTTAAGCCTATCTGCCACGATAGCAGCTCATGCGAATACGATCTTAACTGATCTTTTAAGCCTATCTGCCATGATAGCAGCCCATGCGAATACGATCTTAAGTGATCTTTTAAGCCTATCTGCCACGATAGCAGCCCATGCGAACATGATCTTAATTGATCTTTTAAGCCTTTCTGCAACGATAGCAGCCTATGCGAGTATGATCTTAAATGATCTTTCAAGCCTATCTGCCACGATAGCAGTACCATACGAATGCGATCTTAAAGTAATTCTTAAGTCTATCTGCTATGATAGTAGCATTATGCAAAATGATCTTAAGTGATCTATAGAAGCCTATCCGCTGAGATAGTGCTCTTACTTGGGTTTAACCTTAAGTAAATCTCAAGCCTATTCGTCAAGGTAGCAAAGCTGCACAAGCACGATCTCGAACGATCTAAAAACATATCTGCGAATTTATACGGCAGATAGCAAATCATAAGCGACAATTCAAAGTGTGTATACAGCACTACAGAAGGCGAAATTTGCCAATACGCATGCGAAATCGTAATTTGTTGTAACAAGACAGCGAATCATACAAAGCGATTTATCATTATGAGTCAAAATGACTTACAATTTATCTGTCTAGATAACAGCTTACAAGCGAAAAAGCTCGAATCGAGCTAACTACGCAGCCAACATGGCTTACATTGCATCTAAAAAGTAACTTACAAGCAGAAGTTACACATCGGGGGAATCCCAACTGGAAAAGGATCGACCTAACGGTCCTAGCAGAAGCTATGCGATACAAAGATCTGCGACCAAAGATCTATAGCAGGTAGGGTGTTCCTGCGAGAAGAACAGCCCGCTGCTCGCCATGTCTACAAGACCTATGCGACGCTATGTTCAAGATCCCAGGATCTGACAAGGCCATTCTTTGGTCTTACGCCCAAGAGACGTGCCTGAGGAACCACCTGTTTCGGCGTATGCGGCTCTGCAAGACAGGGGAGCAGTCATTCCTCGGGCAATGGGCTCCTTGTCCACGGAGACGAGCGCAATGGCTCGCCACCCTGAGCTCACGAACGTGGTGGTGAATGATCAACCTCCGGGCATGCTGGAGGAGAATTCCGCCGTTCATTACGAGTCGGTGGCAAGGTCAGTACGACGCTGCACCTCGCCGGGAGGCGGCCGGAAACATGACCTGCAAGCATAATAGACGAAGAAAATTCTTCGAGCAAATGTGAGGTATTATCTGCATCTTCTTTATGATAGTTATAAAGATCAATAAGCCTTATGAAGCAGATCTTGGAAACTATTTCTATAGCACAAAGCACAAACTCAGGTTTCACAACTTGAAGCTGCCATGAATCAACGAAAAACAAGCGTTGAAGCCAGCAGTCGTAAGGACTCACGGCAGACCACATTGTGGGATGAAGAACCCAAATAGCAAGAGGCAGGGTTTATATAGACCTTGTGGAGACTCTTCAATTACCAAGATGAGTCAGCAGAATTTGAAAAGAGGGTAAGGATCAATCACTTATGCCTTGAAAAGAGGTAACAATCAATTACCCTACTAAAGGCTACGACGATTCGGTTGCGTAGCCTTATTAATGACGGATGGTCATGATTCGGATGGACTTACCAAGGAAAGCGTGCTTATCTAATGAGCAATTAGCGCGAAAATCAAGGCAGAATATCAATTACTGACGTCATAATTGATAATCACAGATATGCTCGAGCAAATCCCGAGAAGGGCAAAACAGGCATTCAAATTTCTTTTTGAAAAAAAGGGGGGAGAAACCCTAGCAACACTACAGTAATGTTTAGCTACTTATTTGCTACTTTTTTTCAAAACAAGCCCTTGATCAAGGAGTCATTAGGAGTAAATTGACGGCTCAGATTTTCCACTTGCTCCACTTCTTGCTTCAATTGCTCGCATTTGGCGTTCATCTCATGAAAGAGCTTCACAGCCTCTTCAACCTTTTGCCTTTGCTGCTCTACCTTCTGCTTTTCAGCTGCGAGGTTTTGGTGGCCGCGTTTCAAAGTCACGGCTGCGCGAATCAGGGTGACTCTTTTGACAAGAAACCCAAAGCCCAGCTTGCCTTGAACTTTGGCGAGAAGGTTTTGGCACATGCCAAAAAGCAATTCCGCGCTCTGAGGATAAATGGTCGCAAGTGTGGCCGCAGACAGCTGCTCCAAAATCCAGATGGCTTCAGTCAGAAATAGCCTCCTGTCGAAGGGCCCTATCTCCAGAGACCTCGCAAATGATTGGGGGTAGGAGAGGCGCATCCGAACTAGCCAGTCCACATCGGCTTGCTTCAACCCTAAAGCAATGTCAAAGCTAAGTTGGACTATCGAACTCACAAATGAAGAATGCAAGATGCGAACAGCAAATCACGACATACCGGTTCCTTCAAGGATCTCGCGCAGAGAAGGAATGCGCATTGCAGGGATAGTTGAAGACTGTCCTCGCTCTATTGCCCTTCTATCAGCTGCGAGCTCTAACTCCTCAAGTTTGGGGGAAGAGTATAAGCCGCACCAGGTGCAATTGCAGCCCCAACCTGCAAACTCCAAACGTTCCACGCAGGAAGAGGCGCCGCAGGCTCAGTCATTGCCGGAGGCATGGTGGCAACAGAAGACGCAGCTTGATGAGGGATACCCTCAGGTGCGATAGCATCAGCAGCGTTCGTTCCTATTTCCTCAGCACCAGCATGGGCATCTTCCTCCATCAACACAGTGTCAGCCTCGGCATCATCAGAAAGTTTGATGACGTCCTCGAGAGGCTCTCCTGCATATTCAGCAGCTGTGACGGGCTTCTCAGTATGAGAACTCGGCACCGGGACATAGGATGCAGGAGGTTGACTCCTTTGCTCCAACGCGACTTCATCATCATTACCTGCGATACAAAATACGATGGCGTGAGGTAACTTGTATCGTATATTATTTTATTATCTTTGGTAAGCTAAGAACGAGCACCTCCACGCGAAGGTGGGATTGCAGCATCCTCGTCATATGCTAAGGACGTGGAACCTTGCCCTATTAATGTGTCTTCATTAAGCATGTCTTTAAGGTGAGCGTGACCTGGGGCGCGAAGAAACCAGTCATGATTATGTTTGGGTTGCTAAGCCTAGTTCACGCATATTGCTCAAATGATTACCTGAGGGTTCACCGCACTTGCCTACTAGCCAACGGCGAATGTCAGCTTTTGACACACCGTGCTTTAGCGCACCGACAATGACATCTCGATAAGTTACTGCGAGATTAAAAATCTCACCTTCATTACCGCCTGCGATTTCTTCAAAGTCTGCTTGGGCTTGCTCTAGAGCTGCCGCATCTTCTTCCGGAGCCGCATCCTCTTCTTCAACTTGAAGAGCCACCTCTTCTGGAAGCACATCTTCCTCATCAGTTGGACGCACTAGGTCGTCGACGTGTTGCTCTTCTAGGCTCCTTTGCTTCACGCGTTCGAGTTTTTCTTCTTCTCGCTTTCTTCTCCTTTCAGCAGCTTCCGCAGCTGTTCTCCTGGACTCGGCAAGAATGTCCTCGCTTATGGTTTCATCGGAAACACCAGAATGAGAACCCCTCTTCTGCTTCTTGGCCAAAAGGCCACTGATGGCCTCATCGTCATCATCTGCGAAGAAACAATTTGTTTAAACCAGATTGCAAAAGAGATGAGATAATGAAAAGAGAAGTACGATTGAGATACCTCCTGACTCTTCCTCTTGTATCGCATCTCTCTCTCTGTCTCTGACATCTTCAATTCTTTCCTCTTATTCGTTTCCTTCTCTTGTCTCCCTCCTCTCCTCTTCTTCCTCCTGGCCGAACGGAACAAAGGTCTCCACTGCGAGCTCCTTCCGCGCTTTACTGGTCATGCGACCTTTACCTTTATCCCTGGCAGTAAGGGATCTCGCAGGAGGGGAAGTTGGAGCGCTCCTAGGGGAAGAGATTGTGATTCCTCTTTGTCTGGGCCTTTTTGCTCTCGGAGCAGCAGTCGCTGGAGGAGACGGATCATTCCTGGGAGGAGACAAGGCTGGAGTTTTGTCTATCAGCGAATCAGCAAACGCATTCATGATCTTGCGAATTTTGGTCTCAACTGCGGGATCCATCTTTGACGCCAGCCGAACTGGTTGTCCTTGCCGTCTTGCAGTAACAATGGTGGTGACCAGCGATTTGGAACGTTCACCAGATGCAAACCTCCTCACATGGCACTACAACAGAAAGTGGAGCATGAAGTTTTTGACATATTGGAATATGGAAACTTAGCGCATGCAAGAGAAATTGCTTACCTTATCAAAAGTTTCGCTATATCTGATGACATGCGAATCACCTTTCCTGACTGCGGAGGTCTTTTCATCAAGAATGATGGAGGGACACAGGTGGTTCTCGCGATCCAGCAATGAATAGCAACCATATTCAGACTCGTCCAGGCTACAATTGGGACGAAAAGGGAAAGAATTCCTTTTGATAACAGGAGCTCTGCTTGGCTGAGGGACCGACTGCGTCTCAAACCTTGTCTGCTGGGCGTTTCAGTAAGCGACCCAGTTTCTGGAAAAGCCACCTTCGCGGTTACCTGGAGGTTGCTCGAAGGGAAGATTGCTCATCAAGATTGTTTTACACTCCTTGGACAATAACCGCTTATAGCAGCCTCTGATGATATACTGCGGCCAGATTGACGGTGCCACTGCATCAAAGCCGAACTGGGGAGAAACGCGAGTGGGATCAACATCCACGGTAATCTTCTCGTACCTAGGCGCGAGCTCACGAACATGCTCTGCGAGAGCAGGAAGGGAACCTCTCAGGCACCAGCAAAAGAATTCGCGATAGCGCTCGTGGAAATGCTCTCCGCCCTCGAAAAGGAGCTCTTTTGAGAAAGCAACAACCTTGGAGGGATACAGTTTTGGGAACCATCGCACATTTTTAACGCGCATGGCATAAGGCCTGGCTATAAACTCTTCCCGATTGTCGCATATCAGGCTCCGAACGCACTTGGGAAAGTTAGTTCCAAACCACCTCGCAGCCCTACCGCTATTGTGTTCCTCCTCCGCACCTGGGGGACACCATTTGCTGGGCTTAGAAGCAACTGGGGCATAAGAAGGCCATCGTTCGAAGACCCACATTGTCAAGAAGGCAATGTTAATGTAAGTCAGTATGTCGAGGCGGCCACGCGATTCCTTCATTGCCACGACCAGCTGATCCAGCCTGTAGTACAGTGTGCCCAAGACTAAGGGTCCAAGTGCGACTTTCTGGCCGAGAGCCAATTTCACGGCAAGAGGCAGAACATGATAGAAGACCCCATCATGCGGGTGGCCATCGATTAAGTACCTCGACAACCAGGCGCAGAGGAAGGCGCATAAGGTCAAGTGATAACCCTTGCCATTTACATAGTTCTTAGCCTTCGGGTTTTGACTCAGAAGCTTCTTGGTGATGCTGCTGTTCGCATAATCACGGAAAAAGTATTGGACCCACTTGCTCCAAGTGTTCTTCGCAGATGTGTCAACCAACTGCCAGTCAGGAAGGACTTCTGTAGTAGTCCACCGGGTCGAAATTTTCTTTACTTCTGACAGGCACTCTTCCATCTGCTTGTACAGAGCGATCTCCGCATCTGTCCTCAAGGGACTCAAAGGATCCACCTCGCCCATGGGAGATAGATCATACAGCATGTGCACATCTTCGAGCGTGGGAGCAGCCTCGAACTCAGAAAAATGGAATGTGTGAGTCGCAGGCGAGTAGCGAGAAAGAAGGTTTAGAAGCATGGACTGGTCCAGCTTCACGGCAGCACCCTTCATAGCGCGAACTGCGAAGTATACGCCAGCATCGTTTAGAGTCATGGCGTGATGAGTCAATACATGGTCAATCCACTCATCCATGAAGTCCAATTTCTGAACAAAATCTTGGGTGGAAATTGCAGTATACGGGAAGTACCCATTTTCGACTCCCAATCGAACCACATCTTTGGAATCGATCAACTCGAGCAGGGCCGAGTTAACTGGAGGGGTTAATGTTTGCAATCCTTCACCAGGGACAGGGATTGGCAGCTTCTTCGCCTTAACCCTAGCATGGTAGAAGTCTTTGCCACCCAGATAGGGGGCTTTTCGCCATAAAGCCCAGGGAAGATCAGGTATTTCTTCGACCTCCTTAATGGGTTTGGTACCTTTTGTCTTTGCCATTCCTGCGGAAAAGCAAGAAAAAAGGGGGGAGAAATATACACACTTCAGTTTGAATTTCAAGATTCAGTTCAAAGCATACAAGGACTTATTGGAAGAAAGATGAACAGTCTAGTGGCAATCTTCAAAATTAGAGATTGGAATCGTTCACATTATCAGGGATTTCAGAAACTCTACATTCAAGATCCTTATCATCTGGGGATTAAATCGAAATTGGATTCAAAGATCGAGAGCTTCTTCATAAGTTTCAGTGGATAATATGTTACGGGTTTGCAGATCCAACGCAGTTCAAAGCATATATCAGTATATTAAACACAATTGAACAAGGCCAACCTTGTTTTGGTAAAGCTTGCTTGGATGCGTACAATTGAAGAAGACGATTGACAAGAGAGAACTGATAATTGATTATCTGAATCTGCTCTTGAAGGCTTCCGGGTATCATTCACTTTAAGAGAAAGAAGTGATGCTTTGCAACAATGGAGAGTACAGAGTATTTATCCAAAAACAATGAAGGGTTGCGTCCTTTCAGTAGTCGAATCGCAACCGTCACCGTCGAATCGCGCAATCACAGGACAAGCTGACGTCACGCCTAAAACCCTAAAGGCCAGACGGCACGACTCTAGGGGTCTTAGGTCATAATGGCACGCACAGGTGCTGAACTTACTCATATTTGAATTGGTGCGTGGCGGCGACGCGTACGTTGGTTTCTGCGCATGGAAGTCTATCCGGCTATGCGTCTTCACGCGCAGAAAGGGGGCTAATGTAGATAGTGCTTTATGAGCTGACATATCTTGGCCACGTGGCAATCATCTAGCACACCATATTGTGCTCCACACACACTGGATCACCAGCCGCGCTGATCCATGTGGGGGCTACGAGACAGGGCCCTCGCATACCACTGCACGGGACTTGTAGGGACTTAGTGGTTTGGAGGCTAGAGTAAGTCCTGTCGCGTGCGAGCCAAGCCCGCGCGCGATCTTTAGTAACTGCTTTTGAGAGATTTATGGCACGAGCTCCATAAACCCGGTCAATGTTGGAATAGATGCCCTAGAGGCAATCTAGTTTAGTATGAATTTGTAATTGGCTAGAAAATTCGATTATTATTTATTGGATATTTAATATAATGAAGTCCTTAGATTTACAATCGTGTTGTTTATCTTAAATATCCCTAGTCAAATATAATGATTAATGGGACAATCATCTATAGACTAGTATGGGGTTGGATTGATATGGAGATATCACGATCCAACACATAGGTGTGCATTACGGAATGTTGCACTGGATTGACCCATCACCGAGAAGGCTACATACATGTTATGTTGAGTCACAAGTGCTTCTCCGGTACAATGGTATTGTCATCCTTAGACTTGAAGTCACTAGATATTCTAGTTGTGGATCATTGTGATCTTGGTAGCGTTAAACGCTACACCGTGACTGGGTAGTTATAAAGGCGTGTACTGGATACAATGAGAAGCAAGCTTAGAGATCGTAGTGGACGTAGAGAGGATTTGCCCCTCCCACATAACGGGAGCAAATGTCCTAGGCCACTCGAAGGATAGTGCTTATAGAATGTCTGGCCAGACTCAAATAAATCAATATGGGATATTGATGTTATTTGCACGAATAAGGCTATTCCATGGATCGAGAAACTATGGATTGGATATACGAGTGTGACTTGTATGTCTCGTGTCCAATCCGGATATGGAGGCAAAGGGATGAGACAATTACTTGTACAAGGTTGTCTAGATGACTATTCTATTAGTTGGCTAGAATGGATGTTTTGCTAGAAACCGCTCCATATTAGCAAAGAGTTGCTACCAACTAGATAGAACCTATGGGGTCACACGCTATATAGAGTTGTACTAGATTTGGGAATTAATTAATTGGATTAATTAATTAGAAGGATCACTTTGCAAACCCTTGCAAACTTAGTAGGGACTAATTTGCAAGGAAGGGACTAAATTGAATTCTAGTAGGACTAGAATAAGTCCTTTAGGTAGTTAACAAGGAGTTGTTGGACTATATAAAGGACCCTCCTTCCTTCCTTCCTCATAACTTATGCTCTAGAGAGAACATAACAAGAGTGGGAGAGAACAAAGGAGAGAGAGAGCAAGCAACAAGGAGGCCGACGCCACCCTTGCCGCCGCCCCTCGTCCCCGACGCCAAAAGAGGGCCGAGCCCCTTCTTTTGCCTCGTTTTGCGTGATTCCTTCACCCTCCTCTCATTCCGGGCTAGCACCAAGGAGATTGGAGATCTAGGATCAACTCTAGGCGTGGATCAACTATAGAGAACGTGACACTATTCGCGTTTGAAGTCATCAAGGAGAACCCAAAGGTGTGTTTATGATTTCTTACCTTCATTATCGTTATGCATCTAGACTTGTGATCCTTGGAGGGTTTTGCATGGTTATTTGTTTGATTATGCTTCCGTTTGCGCGATCCATGAATCAAAACCCTACAGTGGTATCAGAGCCAGGTGTCATAGAGCATAAACGTAGTTTATGTGTTACATTCTTGTTGTTTTACACCTTAATTGTTGTTTATCGCGTAAAACAAGACAAATCAAGCATTGGATGCAATTTGTCAAAGAATTAATCATAACAAGACCCAATTATTGCATTGGATGCATGAATTGGTGAGTTTGAGAAATTTTAGGATCTTAGATCTAGGGTTTGGGCATCCTTGGGGAAGAAGGAGTTCTCCCAAAACAAGGAAACAACCAAACTTGGGCTCCAAGCAAGGAGGTTGTTTTGGAAACAACCTCCATAAGGAGGTTCGGCCCCCTAGGGGACCGCCCCCTTGCTTGCCGCCCAAGAATGGCGCCCTAAGGGGCCGGGCGGCCCTAACACGCGGGCCTAGCTTGCGGGTTTTGGGCCGGGCCGGCCCTAGGGCCTTATGGTTCACTTTGTTTGGGCCCGGGCAATTGGATTGTTGGGCCCATGGACCGTTTTAACCCTAGAAATCCTAAAATCAATTAAAATTGACCAAGCGCGTTAAAATTGGATTTTAACTGTTTATGTGCAAATCGCATGGTGATTGGATATGGCCTTAGGATGTGGTTTGATGTGGATGTATAATTTTGTGGTTTGGTTTTACGGCCTGCGAGCTGATCAATTAATTGTAATAATTAATTAGGGTTTTTTGGCCTGCGTGCCAATTTTTCTCTCAACTTGTGAGATTTATTTTATTTAGTATAGATATTAGCTAGTGCTAGATAAAGTAGATTGTTAGCCAAGATTGGAGAAAAGAAGCCCAAAGCCAAAAGGAGCCACAAAAGATGGAGCATGGAGCATGGAGCATTCCACATGACTATGAAGGATGGACCAAAAGATCAAGACGCATGGAGATGTGTTTGCTTTTAGGGTTCATAGATAATTCCATTGGCTTGGAATTATCTTAGTCTAGAAAAAGGCCATATCCACATCACGTTTAATTTCTGTTTTGTGGTTGTTTATTTATTGTCTTATTATTTGTGTGGTTGGTGTATGGATGATGCATGCAATTAGGATAATAAGATAATTAGACAACCCGGATCTATTATTTGGAGTTGTGCCCAAACTCAAATAGATAGATTAGTTGATATTGATCAACAAAATAATTAAAATTGAAAAATCCCTCAAAAATTCAATATTGTGTTCTTGCCTTCTCGTTATTTAAACACTCATTATCATCATTATTTATCAAGTTCGTGCGTGCCAAAGCATGGCGACTTGGTTCATAATGATGGAATGCGATGGCACGTAACAATGTGCAATTGTTTAGATAAGAGGTTGAACACAACTAGGCTATTAATTTGATTAAGAAACCTAGAGGCAATCAATTGGGATTATTCATATGGATGGATAAATAAGGAGTTATTTGCCCGATTGAACCAAGAGTTGCATATGGGATGCAATTGGAAATCGTTCCTACCTAAGAAGTAGTCGAATTATGGGTGACTTGCCAAAGCAAGCTCATAAGGAGATGAAAAAGATGGATCTTGGCCCACTAGAAAATATAAGGATATTTTCCGCATTAATATCTTGAGGGTTATTAATCCGTAGAAAAATAGTGGGAGCTATATTTAATAAACTAGCCATTATTAAATATAGTCAAAAATTCACAAATACTAAAACTTGCGTATTTTCCTTTTGTAGAATTCCAAATGGCAAACAACTCATCGAGTTCACAACATTCCCTACGATCTGTCCTTGAGAAGGACAAGCTCTCTGGAACCAACTTTCTTGATTGGTACAGAAACTTGAGAATTGTTCTCAAGCAAGAGAAGAAACTGTACGCAACAGAGGAGCATGTTCCAGAAGGTCCAGAGAACCAGACACCTGTTGCCTTAAAGGCGTATCAAAAGCGTGTTGATGACGCTAATGATGCGGCCTGCCTAATGCTTTGCACCATGACCTCTGAGCTTCAGAAGCAACATGAGAACATGAATGCTGTCGATATGATCGAACATCTAAAGCAGCTCTTCCAAGAGCAGGCGAGGGTAGAGAGGTATGAGGTCTCAAAGGCACTGTTCAAATGTCATCTGGAAGAAGGGAACCCGGTGGGACCCCATGTACTCCGAATGATCGGGTACTTGGAGAATCTCGCCCGGCTTGGGTTCCCGGTCAGCCAAGAGTTGGAAACCGATCTCGTGTTGCAATCGTTGCCTGAGAGTTAAGGACAGTTCATCATGAACTATAACATGAACGAGATCGTTAAACCACTGCCAGATTTGCTCAACATGTTGAGGACGGCTGAACAGAGCATCAACATGGGTAAGGGCAAGGCCATTATGATGGTGCATAAAGGAAAGGGAAAAAAGTTTGCCTCTTCCTCCAAGGGCAAAGGCAAGTCAACTGCCAAGTCCAAGGAACAAGCCCTTAAGCCTGTTGGTGGCGTTGCTAAGGTCGTGACTAAGGGTGAATGTCACTACTGTAGTCAACCTGGACACTGGAGGAGGAACTGCCCAAAATATCTGGAGGACAAGAGGCTTGGAATAGTGATTCCACCACCACCAGGTATTTTTGTTGTAGATGTCAATTTAACTGTCTCTACATCATGGGTATTAGATACTGGATGTGGATCTCATATTTGTCGAAATATGCAGGATCTAAAGAGAAGTAAAAGATTGGCTAAAGGGGAGGTAGATCTGCGCGTTGGGAATGGAGCAAAGGTTGCTGCGTTGGCCATAGGCGTATGCGAGCTATCTCTGCCTTCAGGATTAGTTTTAGAATTAAATAATTGCTATTTTGTGCCTGCTATGAGTAGAAACATTATTTCTATTTCTTGTTTGGACAAGGAAGGTTTTATTATTTCAATAAAGAACAATTGTTGTTCCTTTTATTTGAATAATATTCACTATTTTAGTGCGCAATTATTTAATGGACTTTACGTCCTTGATCTAAGTAATCCTGTCTACAACATTAATACCAAGCGGATTAAAATAAATGATTTAAATCCTGCTTATTTATGGCATTGTCGTCTAGGCCACATAAATGAGAAACGTGTATCTAGACTCCATAAGGATGGATTACTAGACTCATTTGATTTTGAATCATATGAGACATGTGAGGCTTGTTTATTGGGAAAAATGACAAAGTCCCCTTTCAATAAGAAAGGTGAGAGGACTAGTGAGCAATTGGCGCTCATACATACCGATGTGTGTGGGCCATTTGCCACGCCTGCCAGGGGTGGTTATGTCTACTTCATTACGTTTACTGATGATTACAGTAGATATGGATTTGTGTACCTTATGAGGGCAAAATCCGAATCCTTTGAAGTGTTCAAAGAATTCAAGAATGAAGTAGAGAAGCAACTTGGCAAAAGTATAAAGGCTCTACGATCGGATCGTGGAGGAGAATACTTGAGCCAAGAGTTTGACGACTATCTTAGAGAGTGTGGAATCGTGTCCCAACTCACTCCACCCGGAACGCCACAATGGAATGGCATGTCCGAGAGGAGGAATCGAACCCTATTGGATATGGTTCGGTCTATGATGTGTCAAACCGATCTTCCATTATCATTTTGGGGCTACGCTCTATTAAGTGCAGCTTTCACCATTAACCGTGTTCCATCTAATCAGTCATGAAGACACCATATGAGATGTGGAGTGGGAGGCGTCCCACACTGTCGTTCATGAGGATTTGGGGCTGCGATGTCTATGTAAAGCGTTTACAATCAGACAAGCTAGGGCCTAAATCGGATAAGTGTAAATTTGTGGGGTACCCTTAGGAAACTAAGGGATACTACTTCTACAATCCAACCGAGAACAAAGTGTTTGTTGCTCGGACCGGCGTGTTTCTAGAAATAGAGTTTGTCTCTAAAGAAGCAAGTGGGAGGAATGTAGAACTTGAAGAAGTTCAAGAACCACAAATCACTGAACCGATTATGGAACATGAACAGGAATCACAAGCAGTTGTGGATCCACCTGTTCAGGTAACACAAGAGCTTCGTAGATCTAGTAGAGTGCGCCAGGAACCCGAGAGGTACGGACTTCTCGTAACTGATTCCGGTGACACGATGCTCATAGATGATGTGCCTACTACCTATGAGGAGGCCATGAATGGCCCAGACTCGCAGAAGTGGCTTGAGGCCATGAGATCCGAGATGGAATCCATGTATACCAACAAAGTATGGACTTTGGTGGAACCACCTGATGGGGCGCGGCCCATAGGGTGCAAGTGGGTCTTCAAGAAGAAGATCGACATGGATGGTAATGTGATTACCTATAAGGGCCGATTGGTGGCTAAAGGATTCAGACAGATTCATGGTATTGACTATGATGAAACCTTTTCACCAGTCGCTATGACCAAATCCATCCGAATCCTACTTGCAATTGCAGCATACTACGACTATGAGATTTGGCAGATGGATGTCAAAAAAGCATTCCTTTATGGGAATCTCCTCGAGGACGTGTATATGATACAGCCGGAGGGTTTTGAGGATCCAAAGCAAGCCAACAAAGTCTGTAAGCTGCAACGATCCATTTATGGATTGAAGCAAGCTTCTAGGAGTTGGAATCGACGTTTTGATGAAGTGGTCAAAGAGTTTGGCTTCATCAGAAACGAAGATGAGTCTTGTGTCTACAAGAAGGTTAGTGGGAGCTCTGTAGCTTTTCTGGTCTTGTATGTGGATGACATACTACTCATTGGAAACGACATTCCCATGCTGCAATCTGTGAAAGATTGGCTGGGAAAGTGTTTCTCAATGAAGGACTTAGGGGAAGCAGCCTATATACTCGGTATAAAGATCTATAGAGATAGATCTAAGAGGTTGCTAGGCCTAAGTCAAAGTACATATATTGACAAGGTGTTGAAACGGTTCAACATGCAAGATTCCAAGAAGGGATTCTTGCCCATGTCACATGGAATCACTCTTTCGAAGAGTGGTTGTCCTTCCAATGAGATTGAGAAGGAACGCATGAGTAGGATTCCCTATGCCTCGGCCATAGGATCTATCATGTACGCCATGTTATGTACTAGACCAGATGTGTCATATGCCTTGAGTATGACAAGCAGATACCAATCCAATCCGGGTGAGAGTCACTGGATTGCTGTCAAGAACATCCTAAAGTACTTGAGAAGAACTAAGGATGCCTTCTTGATGTTTGACGGTGAGGAAGAGTTGCGTGTAAGGGGTTACACTGATGCAAGCTTCCAAACCGATAGAGATGACTTTAGATCACAGTCGGGATATGTGTTTTGCCTGAATGGAGCAGCGGTGAGCTGGAAGAGTTCCAAGCAAGAGACGGTAGCTGATTCTACAACAGAGGCTGAGTACATTGCTGCAAATGGCGCAGCAAAGGAGGCTGTTTGGATCAGAAAGTTTGTTTCTGAACTTGGTGTGGTCCCTAGCATTGCGGATCCAGTTGAATTGTTCTGTGACAACACTGGGGCGATCGCGCAATCAAAGGAACCCAGATCACACCAGAAGTCCAAGCATGTGCTCAGGAAGTTTCATCTGATTCGAGATATTATCGATAGAGGAGACGTTCGGATATGCAAGATTCCTACAGATGATAATCTGTCAGACCCACTTACGAAGCCTCTCACGCAGTGGAAGCATGAAGGGCACACTAGGAGTATGGGCATACGAGATGCGCCAGATTGGCTCTAGTGCAAGTGGGAGACTGTTGGAATAGATGCCCTAGAGGCAATCTAGTTTAGTATGAATTTGTAATTGGCTAGAAAATTCATTTATTATTTATTGGATATTTAATATAATGAAGTCCTTAGATTTACAATCGTGTTGTTTATCTTAAATATCCCTAGTCAAATATAATGATTAATGGGACAATCATCTATAGACTAGTATGGGGTTGGATTGATATGGAGATATCACGATCCAACACATAGGTGTGCATTACGGAATGTTGCACTGGATTGACCCATCACCGAGAAGGCTACATACATGTTATGTTGAGTCACAAGTGCTTCTCGGGTACAATGGTATTGTCATCCTTAGACTTGAAGTCACTAGATATTCTAGTTGTGGATCATTGTGATCTTGGTAGCGTTAAACGCTACACCGTGACTGGGTAGTTATAAAGGCGTGTACTGGATACAATGAGAAGCAAGCTTAGAGATCGTAGTGGACTAAGAAAGGATTTGCCCCTCCCACATAACGGGAGCAAATATCCTAGGCCACTCGAAGGATAGTGCTTATAGAATGTCTGGCCAGACTCAAATAAATCAATATGGGATATTGATGTTATTTGCACGAATAAGGCTATTCCATGGATCGAGAAACTATGGATTGGATATACGAGTGTGACTTGTATGTCTCGTGTCCAATCCGGATATGGAGGCAAAGGGATGAGACAATTACTTGTACAAGGTTGTCTAGATGACTATTCTATTAGTTGGCTAGAATGGATGTTTTGCTAGAAACCGCTCCATATTAGCAAAGAGTTGCTACCAACTAGATAGAACCTATGGGGTCACACGCTATATAGAGTTGTACTAGATTTGGGAATTAATTAATTGGATTAATTAATTAGAAGGATCACTTTGCAAACCCTTGCAAACTTAGTAGGGACTAATTTGCAAGGAAGGGACTAAATTGAATTCTAGTAGGACTAGAATAAGTCCTTTAGGTAGTTAACAAGGAGTTGTTGGACTATATAAAGGACCCTCCTTCCTTCCTTCCTCATAACTTATGCTCTAGAGAGAACATAACAAGAGTGGGAGAGAACAAAGGAGAGAGAGAGCAAGCAACAAGGAGGCCGACGCCACCCTTGCCGCCGCCCCTCGTCCCCGACGCCAAAAGAGGGCCGAGCCCCTTCTTTTGCCTCGTTTTGCGTGATTCCTTCACCCTCCTCTCATTCCGGGCTAGCACCAAGGAGATTGGAGATCTAGGATCAACTCTAGGCGTGGATCAACTATATAGAACGTGACACTATTCGCGTTTGAAGTCATCAAGGAGAACCCAAAGGTGTGTTTATGATTTCTTACCTTCACTATCGTTATGCATCTAGACTTGTGATCCTTGGAGGGTTTTGCATGGTTGTTTGTTTGATTATGCTTCCGTTTGTGCGATCCATGAATCAAAACCCTACAGTCAATCCGGTCAAACCCGGTCAACCCCATGACGGTTCCGGTATTCGCGCATAACGTGCTATAACGGTCCCTATATACGCGGACGAACGTGCCGTTGTGGTTAAGCTAATTAAGCCGCCATTGATGGGCGCATTAACCACACTACAACGGTCACATTCTCTGTTATATATAGATCGTTAACCCTTCCATACAAGGGAGAACACACCAGACATACGCGGAAGCTCTGCCAAAACCCCTGTCTCTCTCTCAGACATTACTACTGCCTTACTCTCTCCCTACACACGACCCAACTCTTCCTGTGCCACTTCCGATCCTCTGCTCTTGGTGTACACAGAGTTCTCCCTGCCGGATTCTCTTGTGCACAATTACAAACCATAATTGTCTTCAACATGAAACATAACATACTATTAAACAAGATGATTGTCTAGGTGCATCATTTATTTATTACTAACACAACTAGGTGAGTCCATGATTCCTTAAGCCGAGCTTCCTTCGCCTAGACCTGCGGGAGAAAGAAACAAGACCGCAGTTTTTCAAAGTCAGCACAAAATGCTGAGTAAGTAAACACCCAAACGTGTAAACCGGATAAGAGACAAGTTTTTCTTTTAATAAAAGAGGATAATATGGAAGTAACCAAACATGTGTTGCAAATGACCAGGTATGAGAAGTATAAATTTCCCCACATTTTACTTAGCATTCTCAAACCATTCTTATGTATATAATAAGGGTATCATTCTCAATTCTCATCCTTTCCACAATTGCGGATTTCTCAAAGTACCAATTTCTTCAATCTTTCACATGAAAAAACCACATTTGTTATTTAGTTGTAGCGGGGAACGAATCAATCCATCGCAATAATCCATCACAGTATCTCATAAGTAACCAACCATATCCCATGCATCCAAGACCTTAAGTGCCGGCACCCCCTAAGACTTCTTGCGGCCAGAGAGGTGAGTACATGGAGCAGCCCGGGGCTAATTGCAACCGAGCAAAATATCACAATATAAAAGTATCCAAATATGGTTCCACCGCACAACTGTATACACTTTACGTCATTACGTATTATTAATTCCGTGTGATAGTTTTCAAAGAATCATTTAGACAAGTATTTGAAATCTCAAGTCGAACACGAATATCACAAATTAAATTTTGAGACATAAATTATAAAAACATTTAGACACGAACGGAGGACGGGCACATTAGGTAAGGCATATTTACTTACCTCGAGTAGCAAGACAACTAGCACAACAAAGCTTCTACGGATAAACGAAGCCCTCGTCTACGAACTCGTCACCTACAATTTATAATTTCCTAAATTAATTACAAATCCAAAGTGTGCAAGTATGCTATGCAAAATTTCTCTAAGTCTTATTTGAAATTACTCCCCATTATCCCCATTAATTATATAATATTTATATAATAAACCGACGACGTGGACAATTGTATTTTTCTCATAAAAGTTACTACTTATACTAACTCATAAAATTTATTAAGAAATAAATCGCATATTAAATTTATACACTCTAATATTTAGAAAATAAAATAATAATAATCTATTTTACAACACGTTTATTTGTAAGTGACAACAAAGTTTAATTCAACTACTTTAATTATTGCTAATTATTTATTATAAAAGTATATACTATTAAAGAGTTGAATTCATAAATAAAACTCACAAAAATTTTTATTCGAATAAAACAAGTGTTTAATCACTCATAATTTTACAACTTTATTTTGGAGAAATTAATATATAATGTCTACAAGTAATGATCAAGCTTTAATTTTTTATGAATAGAGGAATTATTTTCCTATTTATCTTTCTAACTTATTTTATTATGGCAATATTGAACAAATAACATATTTACTCAAAACAGTAATTTTATAAGTTCTTGAAATGTTTATTTAACTCACTAAATAAAATGAAAAAATCAACTATATAATTTATCTTGCTTATTTTCAAGATAATAACAATATTTCGTATTAAATAATACACATATTAAATTTTAAATAGAAAAAACATCTTTTATATAATTAAAACAATAACTAGAAATATTATAAATAAATTATAATACAAAAAAGCATTTTTATTATTATGTTTTATTTGCAGTTTATGTAATTACTAAATAGATCCCCAACTTTTTCATTAATGACATGAAATAACCTTCTACTAACAAAAGCAGTTTCAATCCCCCAACTTTTCTGAAAATACAAAAACTACCCCCCAAGCATGAACACACGTACCACCCTCACCACCCAACAACCTGATTCGATTTAGAGCTAACAAAATCAAGTTTTAATGATCAAAAACGAACTAGAGGGTGATTTAGAAGTTACCCACACCAAAAATCGTGAAAAACGGCCGAGATTCGGGTCCGATTAAGTTCGCCGTCGAGGTGGCCGGCGGTGATGAACGAATTCGGCAATTGAGGCGTTGTTAGCTCCAATTGTTGGCGAAAATGGAGTCCTCGGACCTCCAGGAGGTGGATGGTGTTGATTTCGGTAAGTGGGTACGCTCGATTCGCCGACGGTGCTCTTCGCCGGCGTTAATGGCGACCGGCGGCCGGTTGGTGGCTCTGGGCTTTCTGCAGCGACGAGCTGCTGCTGGGGCTCCTCCTTGGGTCGTGACAGAGAGAGGATGACGGTGGTGGGGTCGAAACAGAGGGAGACGGAGAGGTGTGGTGGTGGCGGCGTTGGCGTTGGCGTTGCCGTCGGGAAGGCAGCGGCTTCCTACCGCCGCTGCAGCTTGGTGTTTTTCGCCGGCAGAACAGGGAGAAGAGAGAGAGACAGAGAGGAGGCTGCCAGGTGGAGGAGGAAGTGGAAGGAGGTGGAGGCTGTGGTGATGGGGGTGACGCGTCGGGAGTGGTGGTGGTGTCTCGGGGGTGGGTGTGCCGTGAAGAGAGGGAGAGGGAGGAGATATAGGGGGAGGGTGAGATGTACGGGGAGAGAGAGAGAGTTCTGGGGAAACAAAAATTGAGTTTCCTGAGGGAAAATTTTAGCTAATGACAAAAACATCCCCCCTTAGTTTACATATCTTTTTTAAACAACCCAACCTGTTTGTTTATTATTATCTAAAAATACAACCTCCTCCCCACTAGCCATTAATTTTTTCGAAAATAACATGTAAACTATACTTAAAAGTTGTCAATTATACTCAGAAAAAATATGGGGTGTTACAGGTTTTGTTGGCTTCCTTTAGCAGGTTAGCTTAGATTTGTTTAGACCGTGTGGGTAATCCTATCCCCTAAAACCTCCTATTTATTCTAAATGTATTATACAATGACGTTGTTAGTTCTTATAGACTTAATACACCCAAGTTGAAAGACTACTTGATGCACTTTAATTTCGTTTAGGCTTCTTCGAGTAAATCTTCCTGAATTGATGAGAGATGGTTACTGATGCTTGCGATGGGATCAAGGCGAGGAAATCACACCAAGTTCGTAGGATGCATCTGATAACTCCACAGTAGGAGTTATATTCGTATAGAATACACCACTGTTTTGCGTATATTTTGATGCATATTTGTGAGAAATTGACCAGTTCTTGTACGTTTGAGCATCCTTGAGTAGTTGGACTTAAATGTATAATTAGGGTATTCTTGGTGTAATTTCGAGATTTTACTGTCACGTTTGATCTTCCGGTATTTGTTTCGTGTTGTGCAGTTCAGGAACCGGAGGCTCGAGAATGTGCATGGGAGGTGGAATGAACTTCGGAAGGATGAGAAGGCTCAAGAGCATGATGGATTTGACGGGTGAAGAAAAGACCAAAGAAGCAAAGAAAAAGAATTGAAGTTTACCAAACTGGTCTTGAACCAGTCCAACTGGACGTGAGACCAGTCTATACTTAGAAAATTTGAAGAAAATTCACTAATTCGAGCATATGTTGGTCTTGAGACCAGTCTGACGATCAACACTCGAAATTAAGGGGCTCCAATACAATTTTTAATAACTTTTGGGAAAGAAGTGAGGGAAATCATGTATTAACTGACCTAGGGGCTGGGGAGAACGATTCATTCACATTTTTGGAGGAAGAACAACGTTGGAGAGCAAGCTTGGAGGCGGAGAATCATCAAGACTTGAAGATTATTCGTTTGACCTCCTCTCTCTTTCATTTTGTTGCATCATTATGGAGATTTCTTCTATGCTAAACAAGTTTATGTCTAGCTAAACTTCTCTTGCTAGATAATCTATGGAGAACTAGGGTTTTGATTAGGATTTTCTGGATTATGACTTGATTCACGCTTTTAGCTTAATTCTACGTTTATGTTTTGATTACTCATTGTGTTCTTGTTCATATTTATATATGTCCTTGGCTTGATCACCCGTAGCATGCTAGTTACCTAGTTAGTTGCACGATAGTGAACTAATCTGGGTGTGTTAAGAAAACAGTTGACATTCCTTTAGTTCTTGGAGACCGAGAGGAGAAGAACTTGAGTGACCGAGTTTGGGTTGTTTCGGTTGGGATTGGTTAGATTTTAGTGAAAGCGGTGGACTGATATGACCCTTTGAATGGACCTAACAAGCCACTTAGAGTGGAACGGTAAGCGTAGGTAGACCGAAAGGACCAGAAGTTTACCGTAAAGCAAATTTACGTGAGATCGATAGGAGAGCGTAATGAGTGTGAATCAATCATAAGTAGAGTGTCTTAAGCGTAGTCCAGAAATCATTATGGACCCTAGGGATCCTAGATTATCTAGTTCTCCTCCATAATCGTATTCACTACAAACATATTCTTTTAAGTTGAAAAACACATAAAAATAGTTAGCTTAGTCTGTCTTTTACTTTACGTCACTTGTTTCAGGGTGACGAACTTTCAAAATCAAACCACTTCTTACCGGTTACTTAAGTATCTTAAGGTTAATTCTTAATACGCTAATAATTGTATAATTCCCTTGGGTTCGATACTCGAAGTCGTAAAATACTCCACCTACTACTCGACCGTGTGCTTGCGTTTAAACGCGTTAAGAATCCGCGACAAGTTTTTGGCGCCATTTCTGGGAACTTAAACGGTTTATTAGTTAAGGTACAATTAGTTTATGATACTTATTTTATTTTCTTTTTTGTTACTATATGTTTACCTCACGGATGTGCTAATGTTGTTTTCTCATTTAGCGATGGAGGAAGGCCAAGGGCAGATTAGCCTCACCACAGAGCAGCTGCAAGCTATGGTGGCTAAAGCCGTAGAGAAAGCAGTGGCGGCAACACCTAGACTGCACTCGACCTCAATGCCATATAATCGTTCTAGGAAAGCAATAATCCAGGCAGTCGAGGTGGATCTTAAAGGAAGGGAGCCAGCAATTATGGTGCCACCGATTCAGGCAGAAACTTTTCTCCTCAAGCTGGGAACAATTCAATTCGCTCATGAACAGTGCATCTTTGCTGGTACATGTGAGGAAGACCCACATGAATTCATTGGGAGGTTTCAGAGCCGTTGTGGGCTAATCTGTTATAGTGGGGTCACTTTCGAATCAATAAAACTGATGCTCTTCCCTCATTGCCTCAAGGGAGCTGTTGTGAATTGGCTAGATTCTTTTCCATACAACTCAATCAAGACATGGGAAGTGTGTGCCTCCCAATTCATGGCTAAAATTTTCCCCATCTCACGCATGATTCAGCTGCAGAACGAGATTTGGTCATTCAGGCAAAAGCAGCATGAATCTATAGTCAAAGCATGGGAGCGTCTCAACTGCTTGCTACATAAATTCCGCAACCATGGAATTGCCATAGCCCATATCATCCAGGTCTTCTATGATGCACTTGGAGCGCTTGACAAGGACAAGATCGAAAGAGAAGCTGGGGGGCAGTTTTTTGTTCAAATGCAACTTGGAGGGAGCATATGAGCTGATGAGGTGCGTGGTTGAGCAAGACGAGAGCTGGCATTATGAGTACCAGCAACAAAAACCAATGAAGCATAGCTCAGTGGCATATAGCACGATTCAGGTGAATGCGGTAGAGGCCGTGCATGAAGCGAATGTTTCAGAGATGCATCACCAGCAGCCAGTACCACCTTCAGAGTTGACCGAGATGACAGGGATAATAAAGACGATGTCTCAGCACATGATGCACATGTCCACACAGATCATCTCTGTTTCAGTTGCACTATAGGTGGCTTAAGCATAAATCAAGGATCTTAAAGAACAACTTGAACGAAGAGCACTGGGAAACATTGTTGACACATCTGGGGGACATGCTCTAGCCATCACTACTCATAGCGGTATTTCACTTTTTTTTTGAGAAAAATAGCGGTATTTCACTTACGGACCCTCCATACCCGAGTCATGCCAGAGCAGAAGCATCAAAAGCAAATGAGCATGAGGTCTTCGATTCTGTGAAGACTCCTTTCATGGTCCCTCAATCAAGGGGCATGACTCCACCATACAAGGAGGAGCATAATGAGGTACCACTTTCATCTTCTCCTTCTTCTTTATAACTTCCATACCCATTACGTACTAGGAAAAAGAAGGATGATTCATAAGAATACAGACACTTTTTGAATGTCTTCTCTAAACTTCATATCAATATCACATTGATTGAGGCACTTCAAAAGGTGCCTAAGTATGCTCGATTTATTAAGGATGCGGTCCTTGGAAAGAAAGCAGTGGATGAGTTCCAGAGAGTGAACCTAAATGAACAGGTTAGTTCATGTGTTTTGCATGGGCCGCCTAAGAAGAAGAAGGATCAATGTAGTTGGTCATTTAAGCTACATTGGGTGACGCCTACACTGGAAGAGCTTTCTGTGATCTGGGAGCGAAGGTGAATTTGATTTCGTTGTCGGTATTCAAAAATTTAAGTGTGGGGGAGCTTCCGAAAACCTGGATCACTCTCCAATTTGTAGATAAATCATCAATGAGAGCATGTAGGATGAGTGCTTGTGAGAGTCGGGAGCTTGATAATTCCTGCTGACTTCCTCATACTAGACATACCAGCAGGTGATGTGCCTATCATTCTGGGATGGCCATTCTTGGCGACTGGTCGTACTCTCATTGACGTAGAGAATGGAAAACTGATTATGAGGGTACATGATGACATGGAGACTTTTCGGGTCTTCAAACTATCACCCTAGTGTTCATCGGAGTATCAGCCAGGGGTGCCATTTGCTGTACAAGTGAAGCGCCAAATCCTAGAGTTGTCGCAAGGGGATCCGACTGACTACTGGAAAGAAATAAGCCATCAGCGGTGCACGCACATGAAGCAGTGCTTCAAATCCAACACAGGAAAGCTAAGCTGGAAGCGGCACAATGTGTCAGACAACCCTCGTGAAGTGGCAGAGGTAACATGTTCGGGCCATCGACCTTAAATTACAAGCGCTGCTTGGGAGGCAACCCAATGTAGAGTAGGATGTTTTTGTTTTGTTTTGATTTCTCCATGTATCTTATTGTGAGGGGTGAGAGTGAATGGACTAATTCTTTCAATCAGTGTTCAGTGACACAGGTACGAAAGACGCACCAGATTCCCCTTCTTGATGTGCGTGCTAGATATTGCAAGAACAAGTGACGGAAAATCCCCACAAAGTTTATGAAACACATTCCAAGGATTACTCGAGGTCGAGGAGTGCTCCTATCATCAATTGAGTGCCACACGTGGAGTGGGCTGCAGTTCACATCCTAGACGCACATCAGAATCCAGGCGCGTAGAGACTTCTCCGGAAATTGTCAACAGTCCGCGGACCCTTCTTGTTGCAATTTTGCGGCATCGGTTTCCATGTAGGTCCGGACACCCAAGGTACCTCTAGCACATTCTCTTTTCTAAATTTGAGCATTAATTTTAAAGATCCACCGCCTACACATTTAAGCGAGGAGACCTCTTACTTTATCTCTAAGTTCGTTGAGGGCATTGAAACGTTTAAGTTGGGGGGGGGGGGGGTTGTGTATAGTCTTGACTAGCAAGTCCGTGTTTGCATTAACCTGTCACATATAGGTTTTTAGGTCGTATTGTGTCGTATTTGCGATCCGTTTTGTGTTGTGTTATAGTGTCGTAGTGTGATGTGTTTGTTTTTCAAATTTGCATGTTTACTTAATTGAGTCCACCGCCTTATCGATTCAGTTTTATGTGGAGTTTTTATTCGAGTCGGCAGTGCATATAGAGTTAGGAATTTATGAGAAATCCATAAAATCTGAAAATTTAATTTTTTTTTAGTAGGGGCAATCAAAATGAGTTGAACTTGGCGAGGGCTTAATGATATAATTCCTAGGAGTATGAAGAACCGAAGTGAGGCAAACGCGTGAATCTGGAGTAGGAAGACTTATAGAGCTAATGCACACTATAAATGCAAGTAACTGCCTCTCTGACTTAGATATCCTACTAGTACTACACCGCCGTCACTTAGGTAGTCGTCAACCTTCCTCGTAATGGCAACAGAACAGCTGTGCGAGTGATGTTTTTGGGCATCCACTTGTCCCGTCTCGTAGCCTAGGTCCACTTAGTTAGCCCCATTGACCCGTTTATCCTTTTATTCACAGCCTCTAGCCTAGGAAGCCTTTTCATTGTGACTTTCATCACTTTTTAGAATGGGCCGTTCCTATGCGTCATGATAGAGGGAGTCAAGTTGGGGAGGTTCGATGAGGGTGCACATATGTGATTCATTCATTGTGGATATTCCCTCATAATTCGTCTTATGAGGAGATGTGAGGGTGAGTTAGAGACGGCAGAAACCTTCGGTGTGGCGGTGATCGTGTCCCTACACCACGATCACAGGTGGAGTGTCGTAGTGCGTGAAATTCCTTCCGCAAGATATTGATCTTATAGGAGGACGTGCTTGATTTTATTTTATTCTACATATCGTAGGTGATGAGGAGGATCGGTTGAAAATCACGTACTACTTTGAGTACAGGATTGTGTGAGTTGGTTTACATCGGGTGTGGGTTGATACACTATTGATTTGACACATTCCACCCCCACATTATCTACATTGACATTTGGATCTCCTCGAGAATATCATTATCAGTATTATAAGGTGGCTACACATTTATGGTTATGTTTTAGTTAAAAAGATAGAGAGAAAAAAACAAATAGAAAAAAGAGAAAAAAAAAAAGAAGAATGAGAGAAAGAGAGGAAATTGAAAGGGAATAAAGGAGCATGTTTTGACAATTGCAGAGGAAATGAGGAGACTAACTATGATCCATTCTGAAACTTCTTCACATTCGTGGCCGCGAGAACGGCGTTGCGCCGGGATTAAGAAATTGAGGGTCGGAGTAGGTGAGATATGGTGGGGTTCCTTAGATTTCAGTGAGGAAGTGTGCGAAACGGGTTGTGTGCGCTATATCATGACGTCTAAGACTACGCTTCTAAAAAGCTTATCCTACCGTCCCCAAGCCTTCAGCCGAATAATACCGTTGAGATAAATAGCTCGGATGGTAAGTACTGGGGATATCTCTGATGAGTGTGTGAGTACAAATTATTAGGTGCCCGTGCTTGTTCTGTCTAACAAAACTGGCCGCAAGTTCTGCAGATCATGGAGGTTGTAGAATTTCCAAAGGGGATGTGAAAGCCTGACGACTTACCGGTTCGCTTATCGAGATTGCCCGATCTCACTCAAAAGATAAAAAAAACGGTCTTTATGTCTATATGTATGTTGTTCTTAGAAGCGAGTTGTGGTATTGCATTGCATCATATGGTTTCATCGTTGAGTTGTGTATTGAGTCTTTGTTTGTGTCGAGTTGGCGAGTTGAGATTTCTATGCAACGGTGTTTCTAGTAAGTATGAAATTGTCGCGACTCGTATCATGTGTGAGGGTTATAGGTCAAAGAAAGAATTTGGTTGGATTTTGATTTGTTGCTCGGGACGCGCAATAGGATTGTAGGGGTATTTGATAACTCCACATTAGGAGTTATATTCGTATAGAATACACCACCATTTTGCATATATCTTGATGCATTTATGTGAGAAATTGACCAATTCTTGTACGTTTGAGCATGCTTGAGTAGTTGGACTTAAATGTATAATCCAGGCATTCTTGGTGTAATTTCGAGCTTTTATTGCCACACTTGATCTTCCGGTATTTGTTTCGTGTTGTGCATTTCAGGAACCAGAGGCTCGAGAATGTGCATGGGAGGTGGAATGTACTTCGGAAGGACGAGAAGGCTCAAGAGCATGATGGAGTTGAAGACGGGTGAAGAAAAGACCAAAGAAGAAAAAAAAAAGAATTGAAGTTTACCAGACTGGTCTTGAGACCAGTCCAACTGGTCGTGAGACCAGTCTATACTTTAAAAATTTGAAGAAAATTCACTGATTTAAGCATCTGCTGGTCTTGAGACCAGTCCGACTGGCCTTGAGTCCAGTCCGAATGGCCTTGAGACCAGTCTAACGACCAGCACTCAAAATTAAGGGGTTCCAATACAATTTTTAATAACTTTTGGGAAAGAAGCAAGGGAAATCATGTATTAACTGACCTAGGGGTTGGAAGAACGATTCATTCACGTTTTTGGAGGAAGAGCAACGTTGGAGAGCGAGCTTGGAGGCCGAGTATCATCAAGACTTGAAGATTATTCGTTTGATTTCTTCTCTCTTTCATTTTATTGTATGATTATGGAGATTTCTTCTATGCTAACAAGCTTATGTCTAGCTAAACTTCTCTTGCTAGATAATCTATGGAGAACTAGGGTTTTGATTAGGATTTTCCGGATTATGACTTGATTCACGCTTTTAGCTTAATTCTACGTTTATGTTTTGATTATTCATTGTGTTCTTGTTCATATTTATATGTGTTCTTGGCTTGATCACCCGTAGCATGCTAGTTACCTAGTTAGTTGCACCCTAGTGAACTATTGCAACACCCCGAAAATAAGGGATGCCTCCCCCGAGGTGATAAACCTCATTGGGAACGGATAAGGATCTCCGTTTCATAGTTTGTACGGCCCACGATAATCCAAAACAACTTTATTATGATTTCAAAAGATAATTCAATACAAGTGTTGCAAAAAGAAAATACATTTATTCATATGATGAAAAAGTAAGAGGTGATGTTCTAAGCAGAAAATATCCCTAAGCAGCGGTGTCGTGAGCGCCCCGCACCTTTATTAATGACCTGCGGATTTTCAAATGGTAAAAGCCGACGCAGAAAAACAGTATATCAGTAAAAATTGAGTAAGCATATACCACAACGTGTAAAAGTAGAGTTTTGGCTCACATGAAGATATAACTAGAAAAACATTTTAATTTATCAGTTGAGCTGAGGCGTATTAGAACCCAACGGGTAACGAATGTCCACAGAGAGGTCAAGATGCTCTAATATTATCACACAGGTACCTCTTGGGATATCTGTGTCCATCCCAATTCACCCAGAGCGTTTTTAGGTAGTCTGACACTACCCCGCCCATCACATAGCTTAAAGGACCTTAATTGTCGACACCCCTATAAAATTGTGACCCACACATGCATACGTAGTACTCTATAGCTTTCACAATATAAAGAAAAACCCATATAGGGTAGGGTATGAAACCTGAGGAAGGTCGTCTCATGTACGCCTCCGGCCGTAGCCTTCACACACATCCTCTGGACATCGCCCCATTTCATTTAGCGTTCATTAATATTCAACAAGATCATTCTAGTAACTATTAGTTTGGGAAAATCACGTATTTTTCAAAGGAACATTTTCAAGAGATAAACTCAAAATTGTAACGTCACGAGTTATTACAGTTGAGAATAACACACACACACACAAAATCGTGTTTTGACAGTTTAGGGTACTGCACGTATAAACTTACCACAAATAGAGTAGGGAGGCACACGAGAAGCAAGAAAAATCTTAGCACTCGTAGTACGGTTCTTCCACGAATTCGCTCTCTATGAGCTAGAAATCGAATGGTGAAAAAAACGACGACGAAGATGGGGATGGTGGTTATGGCGTCTTCTAAGGGCAGTGAAGGTGGTCCTCGGTGGTTGGATCACGTCTGGAAAGAGAGCAGGGCGGCGAGCGGGACGGAGAGAATTAGCCGGCGACTCCTTGGCGGCGGCGTCCTAGGCCTCGGTTGGGTTTGGCGCTGCCTTGATGGCTGCGCGATTGGGGTTCGAAAGTAGAGAGAGAGAGAGAGAGAGAGAGAGAGAGAGAGAGAGAGAGAGAGAGAGAGAGCTTATAGAGAGTGTGTGAGAGAGAGGATGAGTTGTGGGATGAAGAAGAAGTGAGGAAGTGAGGGGTTTATATAGGCTCGGGTGAAGGCGAGGAAAGGAAAGGAGTGAATTTTGTTTCCACAATTTAGGAGGAGATTGATTGATTTGTGAATCATTCCACATTAATTGGGATGAATGAAGAAAAAAGAAAATTCATAATGGTGGATTTGGCCATGAAAGAAAAACACCAATCATAAATAAATCCCAATAATTGGGATGAATGTAGAAGAATGGAAATCTTTAATGGTGGATTAATAGTGATTAGATGTGTTGGTTGCACCATTTTAAGTGGTGACAAGAATCAATAATGTGTAAGAACAATAACTAAGATATGTAAACAAATAGAATAGAAAGAGTATGAATAAAATCTCAGTAAACATTTTTAAATAAAAGAATGAAAAATAGAACTATAATACCCATAATACCATTACCTCATAAATTATAAAAACGCCCTTGTGTTGTCCATAAAAGATAACTTACCACCAAATAATTATAATAAAAATAATAAATTATAAAATAAGAGTTGTGGAGAATAAATGAAAATATATTCCTATAATGCTCTTGCGCTGCAAAATTACAAAAGTATCCTCGCGCAATCATCTAATTACTAAATTACCCCTCTAAAAATGGGGTATTACATCACATCCTCCTTAAAAGCAAGCTTCGTCCCAGAAGTTTGAACCCGAACGTTCCAAACAAATATCCTAACAAATATCGCTTGTAAAGATGTCAGATAAATTTTTAATGCACACGTGATGAATTCTAATGCATGCAATAGTAATGTGACAGTTCAATGATGAAAACGGGTTGTTGCATCACAACGATCGAGTACGCGCATGTAGTACTCCACAATTGTCTCCTTAACCTCTAAGTACTCCAAAAGCAGTGATGAGTCCTCCTACTTCAACATGGGACAGGTACGGAAAGAGGTTTGGGCCAATTGAAATAATGAGAGGGATGTCTCAGAAAATGTTAACGCGCTCTCATAAAGTCGAGATGCAAAAAGAATGGCACATAAAAATAATAAGGCATGGATTGAGAATAACCATAATCACACTAAGCATATAAGAGGTACCAAACTAAGCTATCCCATAAATCCCCGACTTGTTTACTTTTATTTCCAGTTTTAGTTATACTATGTTCATTTTAAATTTTAGAAAGAGTTTTTAATTTAATTTCATTTTTAATGGAAATGGTAGGATAGTACTAGCGTTGGAACCGCCTGCTCTAATACCAACTGAAACACCCCCAAAATATGGGATGCCTCCGTCCGAGGTGATAAACCTCATTGAGAACGGATCAGGATCTCCGGTTCATAGCTAGTACGACCCACGATAATCTAAAACAACTTAATTATCATTTCGAAAGGCAATTCAATACAAGTGTTGCAAAAAGAAACTACATTTATTCATACAATGAAAAAGTACGAGGTGATGTTGTAAGCAGAAAGTATCCCTAAGCAGCGGTGTCATGAGCGTCCCCCACCTTTATTCATGACCTGCGGGTTTTCAAATGGTAAAAGCCGACGCAGAAAAACTGTATATCAGTAAAAACTGAGTAAGCATATACCACAACATGTAAAAGTAGAGTTTTGGCTATCAAGAAGATATAACTAGAACCACATTTTAATTAATCAGTTGAGCTGAGGCGTATTAGAGCCCAGCGGGAAACGAATGTCCACGGAGAGGTCACAATGCAATAATATTATCACACAGGTACTGCAACACCCCCCAAATCGCTTGGCCGGCCGGGCCGCACGTTTTGGGAGAGATGTCTTCGCCCGAGGTGGTGAGCCTCATTGGGAACGGATAAGGATCGTCGGTTCATAGCTAGTACAACCATCGATAATAATTCAAAACATAATCTATTACGATTCTCCAAATAAACAAGTGATAGCATTTGAAAAGATCTAAATACACTATTTTGTGTAATGAAATACTATGTGGGGATAACGTTCTCGTTGATTTGATGTGTCAAACTCCGTAACGATCTCAAATTTCGTATTCCAACCCAAAGATGTGGTCCATCTCGGGAAATCACTGTTAGCAATATTACTATAAATCTCAAGATGATAACATTCTCATCGATAGGTATCGAGTCCAGAAGTTCATTTTAGTAATTAGTTGATATGCGGCGTGACCATATCCAATCCACAACCGCTTTCTCATAATGTGCAAAAGCTCCCACATAAACATAACTCAATCACAGGAGGTTCGCATCACAGCGCCTCATAACCATAACTAATCAAAAGGAGGTCAGCGCCTCATAATATCATAATCAGTAACCAATCACAATATGTCAGAAATGTATCGTATCAGGGATATGGCACAAACCCACGCACAACGGCTTTCCATTTTAAATAATTACGAGTTTTCTTTCAAGATGTATAATCGAGTAAGGAGCTCCAAAATAAAGCCGGTGTAGCAATTAACATAATAATCGATGTTCATATTTGACCAACAAGTGAGCTGTGTGCTACTCTTGGATAATTGTGGTTACGATTTCAAATTTCGTACTTCCAACCCAATGACGTGGTCCATCTTGGGAAATTACATTTAAAAGATATATTTCAAATTATTTCACAATAAAATTTAGATGTTCTTCTTTCAGATTCGTTATTTATATTTGGATACCAATTTCTTGCAATATTTCCAAAGAATAGTTTTTCAAAAACAAGTAAACAACTCAAATAAAGATTTATAGTAATAGTTCACAAATAACTCACTCGATGCACGAAAGAATGAATGGCATACGAGGCTAGGCATATTAACTTACCAAAATTCAAGCACGTCCTAGAAGTCGTTCTCGGCTACGAAACCGCCACCTACAAGTCGGAGCTTCTAACTTAATACAACCTCAACAAATATACAACCTCAACCAAATTTATTTGCTCTAAAAACAACCTATATATTCTATTTCTATTCATCCCCAACTATTTTATGAAAATAATAGTTATTAATTATTAAACAATAATCTAAACCAATTAAAGAAAAAATAATTTTATAAATAAATCTGAAATTAAAAACTACATTTAGTACCCCAAAAGTTTTTGAAAAGACAACTGCCTCCCCCCTAGGTTTCCGAAACTGCAAAATAACCCCCCCATAAAATTTCTGAAAATGACAGTTTAACCCCTGTAGATACTGCTTTCCAGAAAGACGGATCATTCTCACGTGGCAGCCATCCAGCACACCTAGCTGTGCTCCATCCACACCGAATCACCACTCGTGCTGATCCACGTGGGGGCTACGAGACAGAGCCCCCGCGCACCATAACACGGGACTTGTAGAGACTTTGTGGTTTGGAGGCTAGGGTAAGGTCCATCGCGCGCATGCGACAACCAAGCTTGCGCGACCTCTGGTAACTGACTGAGAGATCCTAGGCTTGCGTGTCCCATCAATGCGGCTGATCTCATAACGGTCTCCGATACTTGGGGGCAGATACGTAACGGTTCCTATATACACGGTGGAACGTGCCGTTGGGGGTCTATCTTTAAGCCACCATTTATGGTGCATTAACCCCTCAACAGTCACTTCCCCACTATATATAGGATCGTTATGCTGTCTGTTGCGACACAGGACATATTGGTCATGTGCCATAGCTTACTGTCTCTCTCTCACAAACAGTTACTAGTGCTTACTCTCTCCCTTCACACACCTTACAACTCTCCGTGTTCTTATTCTCTACTTGATGTGTACACTTGGGGATCTCTCGAGGATTTCGTTGTACACATTTTGGTGAACCCGACGTGAAACATCCACCTTCAAGAACTTCAAATCTGCCCATAATGTCTTCGGACCAAGGCATTCGTCACGAAGACCAGTCTCCCTCCCATGAGGAAACCTCGGGAGAGGACGGACTGCTCAACACCACTCCCAACTCTCGGGCCCCGGTTGTTGTCGAGGAAGGACCCTCTTTGGAGTCTCTCCAGGCCACAATACGAACTCAAGCCCGAGCCATGGAAGCTTAGTCTGAGCAAATTGCTCAGATCATGGAGATTCTGGGAAAGGTGGCCCAGAACGTTGTCCCAGGGGCTTCTGCCCCATTGCTGCCCACTCCGCTGCCCCCACCAGGGACAATGTCCACCTCAATAGGCACCTCGATAGTGCATGCCTCTGCTGCTCAGATTCCTCCCTTGGGCAGCCCGGCGAGCCAGACGCTGCCGTTCTTATCAAGCTCTTCCCTGATGATGGCAAGAAACCACGCCTCATACCTTCATCATCTCTCTACGCAAGCGGAGCCCTAGGGAGCCATGTGCCTCCACCTCCACCTCCTTACAACCCCAGTATGCCCTACATTCCGGGATTTGGTTCAACAGTTCCATCCTACGGTGGAACACCTTCCAGCATGGCGGCCCTCGAACAAAGGATTGACAGCATCATCGCTAACCAGAGTTTCGCGGACACTGTCATCCCCAAGGTAGATAGTGCACCTCCGAATCCGCGGTATATCTCTCTGATGCCAAACCCCGCTGGGTACAAAGCGCCCAAGTGGGACAAGTTTGATGAAGTCGGTGGGATGCCCACGAACATGTGATGAGATTCATGGATATGATGGGTCTGTACGCGACTGATACTCGGTTGCTCATGCGCTAATTTCCCAAATCTCTCGGAACCGTTGCATACAAGTGGTACAGAGCCCTCAAAGCGGGATCTGTCAAAACATGGGAGGAAATGGTAAAGAAATTCTACACGAAGTTCTTCAAGGAGGACGAAAGAGTCACCACCATTCACCTCTCCCGGATGTATCAAAAGTCTGACGAGGAAGGCGTTACCTTCATTAAGAAGTTCAGGGCCAGGTCCTTGGAATGCATCGGCGAGGTTTTGGAGGGTCGTCTAGTCGAGATATGCCTGCAAGGCATGCGCGACGAGTATAAAGGTATGTTGATTAACTTGAACATGCCTTCTTTCTCTAAGTTAATTGACTGCACCAGGAACGTTGAGCCACTGGTAGAAAGGATGAAGAAAAGATACGGTAGCGAGTGCGTGCCGACGAACCCCAGCTCTAAAGACGGCGGATTCAAACGATCACGAGATGCCAATGTACACGCGGTATCTTCGCCCAGCAAGCAACGGCGTTTTGCAGCTCAAGAGCCACCACCCTTGTCTATCTCGATCAGAGACGCCATCGACCTTTGCAAGAAATGGCGACGAGATGGAATTTTGCCGACATTTGAACACAGACCTACAGGAGAACAATTTCGGGACCCGAAGTGGTGCGAATGTCATGGGAAAATCTCCCATCCAACCAGGGAATGCAGGAAACTCAAGTGGATGGTGGACGAGCAGATAAGGGAGAATCAGTTAGCTGTTGACGAATCAGCCATAGATGTTCGAGACGACCCTTTGTCGCGACGATAATCCAAGGGGAAGGAGGTCGCCATGATCTCGATTACAGACATGGATGAAGCGGCAGTCCCTGTGGTTGCGGAACTCTATGGGAGGGAGAAATATGACGAAGACACTCAAGCTGGGCGAATGAAGGACTCTATCAAATTCACCCGGTTCTTTGATGAGATGAACTTTTCAGAGGACTGCAGGCATGGGGTGATGAAAGAAATATTAGGGGTGGCAGAAATGTACGGAGAAGAATTTGTCACCACAAATGACGGAGCCGTCAGAGCCTTCAGACTGCAGAGGCTCATTATGACATTCGATGAGTCTGACAAAAGGACTAGTGCGGACCACCAAAGGCCACTGTACGTCACGACCACGATCTACAACGTCGAATTCAAAAGAGCCTTTGTCGATGGTGGATCCGCGGTAAACATCATACCTTTGAGCACCCTAGACATGGCAGGGGTTCCCAGGCATAAGATGGTCAAGAAGCCCTCCTCCTTAACAGGGTCTGGAAGTGGCTCCATAATGACCTTGGGCTGGATTAATTTGGGAATCGAATTAGGCAGATAAATTGTTCTGCCAAATTCGTTATTAAGGCCAATACGGCTTACCACATGATTATTGGGCGAGCATGGTTTCAGCACTTTGACGTTGTACCCTCTTCGGTGAATCCTTTCAATCTAGAGGAGGCACACTTACCCGAAGCAGTGTGGTTTACGAAAATGGAGGACGGGCCGCTTCCAGACCCGTTTCGGCCAACTCCTTTTCCCAGATGGAAGGAAATCTAGAATCAGTCACTGTTTGGAACAACAGTAACACGGGAGGAGTCGAAGGAAGAATAACCCGCGAGGGAGAACGACCCTAAAACAACCTAAGGCACCTACACTTTGAAAAGGGCCATGGAGCATACTGAAGAGGAATGAGTAGCTGCTACCCCAAAAGTAATAAGTATTACCGCGTTACGGGCGTCCCCACGCAAATTTGCAAACTATCAGGAGTTTCTAGTATGAGCGAGGGAGACCCATTAGTCGAGGAAGTCAAAGAAGCACCCGCATGCATGGAAGACCGCCCAAAGCCGCAAAAGCAGGAACTCAAGGAGGTATTCCTCTGCCCTGACGAGGAAAAACAAAGGCCTGTCTTCCTGAGCGCAGACCTCAGCGATACAGAAGAGCAAGAGTTGGTCCAGCTACTGAAAGAATACAAGGATGTGTTCGCATGGGATTATGATGAAATGTCAGGGCTTGACCAAAGCATTACTATGCATCGCCTGGATGTCATCCCAGGTTCGAAACCAGTCAAACAGAGCACAAGGAATTTTAGTCCAGAGATCAATGTCAAAATCAAGGTGGAAATGGTCAAGCTGCTAAACGCCAAGTTTATAGAATCCAACCATCATCCCACCTGGCTGGAAAACATAGTCCCCGTATTGAAGAAAAATTGAAGTCGTCGTGTATGTGTAGATTTCAGAGATCTGAATAAATTCTGCCCAAAAGATGACTTCCCTTTGCTGAACGTGGATCTCTTGATTGAATCCACTGCGGGCCATGAGATGTTCAGCTTTATGGACGGATTTAGTGGCTACAACCAGATCAAGATGGACCCTGAGGACGCAAAGAAGACGGCATTCATAACACCGGTAGGAGTCTTCAACAACACAGTCATGCCCTTCGATCTGAAGAACGCGGGGACCACATACCTGTGCGTGATGATGGCATTGTTCCACGACATGATGCACCAAGAAGCTGAATTCTATGTGGACGATCTAGTAGTTAAGTCAAAGAAGAAAGAAGACCACTTGAAAAATCTAAGGAAGGTTTTTGATAAATGTCGCGCATTCGAGCTAAGTTCCTCCGGTAAGTTCCTGGGCTGTGTGATTCACAGGCATGGAATCGAGCCTGATCCCGCCAAGATCTCAGCAATCACAAATCTGTCTGCACCGCAATCCCAAACTGCACTAAAGGCATTTCTGAGAAAGTTGTCTTACTTGCGGAGATTTATACCAGCAATTGCAGAATTAACTTTCTGCTTTAGCAATTTGCTCAAAAAGAACGCAACGTTCCTCTGGACAGAGGAGCATCAAGTTGCATTCGAGAAACTGAAGAGACTGCTGACATCACCGAGGGTTATGATCGCACCGCGGCTGGGAGCACCTCTACTATTGTACCTCACTTCCACCCAAAGGTCGATTGGAGCATTACTGGCCCAGGAATTCGAGGGACAAGAAAGACCGGTGTATTATATCTCCCGTATGATCCAATCAGCAGAATCAAGATACACAGAAATAGAGCGGCATTGTTTGGCTTTGTTCTTCGCGATAGAAAAGTTAAATCATTACTTTGCTTCTCACAAAGTGGTGGTTATAACGAAGAACGATCCCATACGGTACCTGCTGGGACACTCGCCTCCCTCAGGAAGGCTCGCAAAATGGTACATGACAATCTCCCAATATGATATCACATGCATGCGACCCAAGGCCATCAAATCACAAGCACTGGCAGATCTGCTTGCACAATTCCCGGAAGAGAGGCACAAGCCGGTACCATAGGGGCTCGAAGGACCTGAGATATATGCCATCATCAAAGAGTGCTGGGAGCTACAGTTTGATGGATCATCCACAAGATTGGGAGGAGGAACTGGAGTACTACTCATCAAGCCAGATCAGGAGGTTATCCAGATTTCAACAAAACTGGACTTTGCGGTGACAAACAATGAGGCCGAGTATGAGGCCCTGATCGCAGGACTCCTTGCAGCTAGAGCTTTGGAAGTTAAGAATCTTGTCATCATGGGAGGTTCAAAACTAATTGTCAAACAAACCTCGGGAGAGTATGCTCTAAAAGAGATAAAACTACTCAAGTATTGGTCAATTGTGCCAAAACTGGTTTCGAATTTCGAGTCAGTCAAATACGACCACACTCCCAGATCTGACAATCGCCACGCGGATGCATTGGCCACTTTAGGTTCAAAAATCAGTGCAGAAAAATGTCGTGCGAGGATATCGATTGAAGTAAAGTCAGTCTCATAATTGGTGAAAGACCTATGCGAGAAGGACCGCCGGAAGATGCGGACTGGAGGTAGCCTATTCCATGCGCGATGGCTGATGGAACCAGCAAAGAAACATGGGTTTCCACCAAGGGCTTTTGCATACATGATGGTTTGCTTTATCACAAGGGCCCTGGAGGTAGCCTTATGAGATGCGTAACTGAAAAGGAGGGCCAAGCAACTCTGGATAAAATTCATCAAAATTCTTGCGGGGACAATGAGATGTCCATTTACAGAAAAGCCCAAAGGTATGGGATATATTGGCCGCAGATGTCATACTTTGCCGCTATTATACAAAACAACTGTGAGAGATGTGCTTTAGTCAAAGCCACCATGGAGATTGCTGCAATAGAGGACGATTGGCGACAACCAATAATTGACTATCTTCAAGGGGGAGCTGTGCCTGATGGTAGAAAGGAAGCCGAAAAGCTCAAAAGAAAGGCCAACGGATATGTTTTCCAAGAAAACATACTATGGCGAAAGGGGCATAATGGAAATTTGCTCAAATGTTTGCATGGAAAGGAAACCCAAGAGGTCATGGAAATGTCGCACCAAGTAGAGCACCAAGGGGGTGCGAAGTTATGTCGACAACTCTTGATAGTAGGGTACTTCTGGACAACCATGGAGGCAGACTGCCGCACGAAGGTCAGAAGGTGCCCGCAATGTCAATTTCATGGCAATTTGGTAAATGCTCCCGCGGTTGACCTACATGCGCTAGGGCCCCCTTGGCCATTTCATACTTGGTCCTTAGATTTCATTGGACCAATACGACCCCCCTCAAAGGGGAATGAATACATCCTGACGGGAACTGAGCAGTTCACTAAGTGGGTAGAAGCAATCTCGCTCAAGACAGCAAATGCGACGGCGGTAGAAAGGTTCATCCAAGAAAATATCATTCACCGCTTTGGCATTCCCAACACTGTCCAGTCCGACAATGGCACTCCCTTTTTCAACCGCCAGGTAGCCGAGAAACTTATGGAATACAACATCAGACAGATATGCTCCACGCCCTACTAACCGAACGGAAATGGGCAGGCAGAAGCAACCAACAAGACGCTGTTACGAATATTGATTAAGATGGTCACGGATGACCACAAGAAATGGGCAGATTCATTAGGAACGATATTTGGCCATATCGAACATCACCGCGGACTCCCACTGGGACTTCCCCCTTTCTGCTATGCTATGGAACAGAAGCGGTCGTTCCTTCGGAAGTGAAAATAAACCCTGCAAGATTGGCTTTCAGTGCCTTGTACAACAACGAGCGTGATCATGATCTGATCCTTTTGGAAGAAAAACGCGAGAAGGCCACACGGGTAAACCTGGAGTACAAGGAGAGGATTGCGCGTGCATACAACAAGATGGTCCGGAATAGGGGCTTTACAGTAGGCTACCTTGTGCTACGAGCCTCCGATCATTTCATGTGCGAAGCAGCCCACCCCAAATTCGTGGCCAATTGGGAAGGACCCTTCGAGGTAAAAGAAGTCTTCGACAGCGGATATTGCAACATTCTGCGGTGCCATGGAATTGCTACTACCCCGCAACCAATCAACATGCGATGGCTAAAAAAGTACTATCCTTAGCCTCTTCTATTTAAATTGCTTGCAACGTCCTTTCCTTAAAATCCTCCCATATGAGGATCAGATTATTGATAAAAAAAACCCTACCATATTAGGGCTCCTTTGTCAAAATTGTCAAATCTACTTCTCTAGCTGATGGGTCACTAGGTCGACCACAACATTGAGACATGAGCCTATCTCATAGGATAGCGGTCTAAGCCTATCTCACTGACACGCTCTAACCACAAGTGTATGGTTGTCGTGTGTAGTAATAAACTGGAAATCCGGGCTATCGAACCCAAGGGACTTTGTTTAAACTAATTATTATTCTGAAGCTTATGTGGGTACATCGCAAGTTGTGTTTTGTTCTAATTCTACTAAAATAAAAACGCAATATTCTCAATTAACCGAGTGAAGTGGATCACGATTAATAAAGAATGAATTTTAGGGTTTTTGTAATATAAGGAAAAAATACCGGGAATTCTCTAGGTTCACTAGGTTGATCCAAACTTATGTTTTGATTCGTAAAACAACCACGTATCTTTCACTATTAATCGAGCAATATTAAACTTAACGAGTTACCAAGCAAGTTCACTATACTTAGAACCAAAGCAAACCGAGTTACCTAGTCTATTTTAGCTTTAAGCATGCATTAAAATCATAATTCTACTCTAACGATCCTAGTTAACAATATCGAGTTACCAAACATTGATTCGACTAGGTGAATTATTCAATTTACCGACTAACTCTCACGGAGTTACCACGTGAAAATCAATTAAGTTTATCTCTACGTTAGCTACTCGCAAAGACAATGCGATTACAATCGTAAATAATCTATAATAATGAAAGAATATGTGAGATTAAGCTAAAACATTAATCACAATCATCAAAACATGATATTTAGATCAAACCCTAGCTACACCAAACGAGAATTCCCAGCAAATAACGTTTAGCTACTAATATTCATACTCAAAGACAAGTTTCATGAGTTTAAACATAAAAAATCAAGAAAAGAGAAGAGTTGAGAATCCAAACGGATGATCCAAAGATCCTAAGCTCTCCCAATAGCTTCTTGGTCTCCCAAAAGTGTTTCTAACGTGAGGAACTACTGAAAAAGTTGACCTAGAATGCTTAAATATGTTTCCATAATACGATTACAAAGTTTGGATAAACTACGAAAAAGCCCCGCACAAAATTATGCATTCCAGCGATGTCTTCGTACGAAGACATTTGTCTTCGTACGAAACCAAGACAAATGCTCTTCGTACGAAGGTCTTCTTATGTAGATACTGAGAGCTTGTTTAAGAAGACTTTCTTCAGACCCCGAAATTTGGCTAAGTGTTTTGTCTTCGTACGAAGACGATACTGAGAGCTTGTTTAAGAAGACTTTCTTCAGACCCCGAAATTTGGCTAAGTGTTTTGTCTTCGTACGAAGACAATTCTCTTCGTACGAAGACCCCTTTTTCCAGCCTTCTTTCTTTGACTTTTCCTTTCTTCCTTTGACTTTCTTCTTGCTTCCTTTGACCTTTCCTTTGAGTTCCTTGTTTCCGAAGTTCGTTTCCATCTCCCGCATGATCCTCCAAGCCTTGTTTTCTTGCGAATCACAACACGAAAACACAACCCGCGATCATATCACAATAAAAGCTCAAATAACTAAAGAAACGCCCGAATTTAACAAATAAAGCACATGAACTCATATTATCACATTTTAGCTCAATTTACTCAAAAGACGACGAATTATCCATGTTGAGCACGCAAAACGTAGAAATAAAAGGCATAAAATAACTCTGAAAACGGAGTTATCAACTACCCCCACACTACCTTTTGCTCGTCCCGAGCAAATTTCCCAAGTCAATTTCATTTCTCAAGCACAAACTTTTCTCACTTTCCCGCAATCCATCCATCTTTGCATACTAACCTAATTATTCATTGCATAACTTCCCTACGCCATTTGCATACTTCCACCTCACATTGCATACAAAACCATCATCAATTTCATACTAGTCCGAGTAGATCAACCCACAAACCATCATTTTTACTAGTCGACACGACTCGATTATACACAATGCACCTATATGCAAATGCAATATTAACAATGCAAGTAATGAAATAACAAATTTTCTTTTTCTTTTGCGAGATTGGGCAATCTCCATTAGCTTAAACCGATTCACACGAAGCGATGAGAAATCCAGATACAAGGAATGAGTTGAAATCAAATTCGACAACACGAATCTCCCCTAGCTAGTATAGAGAACCTAGCTTTACTAAGTACAAGAACGCAATACATTTTCGTGTGTGCCACAAAATAAGAGGCTACGCTAGGCTAAGCCACGTTCAAGGTCCGAGCTCCTAATCCGCTAACGGGGTTAAAAAGATGAAGCTTTAGGGGACAAATCGGATAATAATCAAACACGAGTCCTAAAGCGTCACATTCTCGCAATTACCACATCTCACACACCCTCACAACAATGATAGAAACCAAGCCTGAAACTCACCATCTCCGGCCCTCGATCCCCTCACACCCCGGTACAATTATGATCTCCGCGGCTATTGTCATGAATGATGCATAAGACAAAATTTCCCGTTCGTGAACTAGTCGCTTCTCCACTCGATCTTCTACAACGCTTCTCATTCTTCCTTTATTCAACTCTCCTTTTTTTCTCTTTTTTTTCTATTTTTTTTCTACTTTATTTTTTATTTTTATTTTTTATTATCTCTCAAATTTCTGCACAACTTCCTCAATATACCTCTCGAGTGGTCTTCCGAGTGTCGAGCCAAAATAAGATATAAGGGGAGAAAATAACAAATCAACACATATGAATCACAAATAAATTTCTCCTCCCCTAAATCAATGAAGTCCTCGGTGTAACAAACGAAGCCGCTAACACAATAAAGCACGTGTGGGGATGGAGTCGTCGCAAGCTCAAAATCGATGTCCGAAGTCAAAAGTCGACACCCCCACACTCGGATGTAATCCTGTCCCCTCTCAAGTAGCCAATCGAATATATGTCTCGTGCCTAATCCAACCAAACCTCCTACACCAAGATGAGTATGATCCGGTACCTAGCACGATCCACCTATTAAATTCCACCAACCCAAGTTTTGTGTGTATTAGATGTTACACACTCACGGCTCTCCTCACTTGTGTCCATGTTGTAATGCCATGGAACACCGCCACACCGAAGTGCGCAAGCCTACTCTCACTCACCCTCGCATTCCCCTCGAAAATCACAAATGAAGTGCATGCGATATGTAAGACTCACACAAGTATAGCATGAAGTACTCCCTCATCGAACCCCCTCAACTACAACACCCTCGTGACGCACTAACGGTGATTCTAACCAATCAATGGTGCAGGCCAAGAATCGTCACCCTAAGTCCAGAGGTTATCAAAGAATCCAAGGTTCAAAACAGGGTTTACTAGTGGTCCTACAAGGTAAGTTCTATAAGCAGTGAGTGCTCTAATACACACCTCGCACAGCTGTTCTGTGTGCCACTACGAGGCGGGTTGGCGACTACCTAAGACGTACACAAGAAAGTTCGGCTTTTTTAGCTCACACCTAGCTCAACTCTTGTAAGAAAACTAGGCACACACTTTAGATTTGAAAAATTAAGTTCGTGTGTAAAATAGGCACGCATTCCCGTAAAAAAAGTTCCTCTATACTTACTAATGGAAACTCACATTGTCACTCTCGATCGCAATTCACGCCCTATGCCGAAAAATCTCACACTTCTCGCTTTTACCGAATTTTCAGCCTCTTTTGATTGCCCTTTCTAAAAAAATTAATTTTTTGGTATTTTTCTCATTTTTTTTACCTATAATACATGCACGGACAACTCGACTTATGACTCGATAGTGGTGGGATGACTCAATAATACCAAAACGTGCACGCAAAAATATGAATAATAAAAAGAAAATAAGGACATAACCAAAAATTTCTAACTAAATGCTGACATGGGCGATGCAAAGACTCAATACTGACTAGTAAAAAGGTATCAACCACCCCCCACACTAGGATGCATCGTTGACCTCAACGATGACACGAGGACTCAACAATCCTAGCACGAGGGCACACTCCACTACTCGTCTTCCTCTTCCTCCTCCTCCTCCTCCTCATCTTCTTCTTCTTCATCGTCCTCACTCGGCGGAACCGGATACTCAAATTCATCCTCCAGGAACCACGGATCCGCCGTCGGGACTGGTGGAACAAACTCCCCCACCGCCTGACCACTCGACTGTATCAACCACTGGCCCACCATCTGGATTAATCCTCCCAGCTTCACCAGATTGTCCCGTGTGTGGGCAAACTGGCGTCTTCTCTCGAGTCTATCCCGGGCCATCTCCTCTCGCAAGTGGTCATAAGGTACTTGGTTATCAAACCGAGAGGTGTTCATTCTCCTACCCTTTCCCTTCTTACTCGTTGTCTCATCAAACCTATGCCATTTCCTAGCAGTGAACGGTTTTAAGTCCATATCTCTCCCAATGACTACTTCGGCGGTTTTGGCTAGATGAGTCAGCAAGCATGTATGACCGGGACCTAACTTGTTAGTCCTCGACACCCTCTCTAGACAATTCTCCCAAATCAACTTAGGGATATCGACCCTAACCCCGGTATAAAGACAGAGAGCCAAGACCGATAGGTGGAAAGAGTAACTAGGGTTTTGTGTGATTCCCAAAACCCAATTCTCTAGCAATTCACAACACCACCTCGCCTCCGGCCTATAGTACCTCTTTTCAGCCTTCCAATGAATCACCTCCCCTTTCCTGTCCCATGGATCTACCCCTTTCGCAAAACAAAATGCATTCAGACGAGACCAAAGATTCTCACTACGAAGAGTAGTCTCGTACCCACAACCCTCTCTCAAACGGGGGAAACCCATGGCCAAAGCGATAGCCTCTGGCGTGAAGACTATCCATTGGTTCCGACAGTATACAAGGCGAGGGTCTCGGCTCTCACCATCTTTTGTATACCTCAAGTTGAGGCAAAACTCTCGCGCGATATGAGAACTAGACGGCCCTACTAGCTTAAACTAGTTGGTAAGCTTCTCGCGCTCAAAAATTTCCTTTATTGCCTGAGGCATGTCCTCGTGCAATGGAAATTCCTTTTCGGGCTGTCCGTTCTAAGTCAAGTACGTATCCTTTCGCGAGTCAATATGGGCCTCGTAGGTGACAAAACGAAAGCTATCATAACACGCGGGCCCAATACTCCGCTCTTTCAAATTAACCTTCGTCGTTCGTCGGCCTACAATGCCCGGTTTAGACGGGGGAGGGGCACTCAAGATGGCATATTGGGGAATGGGCGGTATTTCTAATTGAGGCTCGCCCGACCCCGATGCTTCTTGTGAGGTACCCTCTCCCGTCTTCCGTTTCTTTCCACCCACCATTTAAAATTCAAGTTCAAATATAAACGAGAAATTCCACTTGGTGCACGTGACAAGAAGTGTGTACAGAATTAAGCACGTAAGCACGTAATTCCTAGGACTCTAAGCAATCGCCCCCAAGCACGCTACTAAGCGCAACAAAAATTAAATTGGGCTTTTACTCAATTTGTGCCTAAGACTCGAGTATTGAAATTATTGAGAGTGTACCTACGTGTCCGGAGCAAGTCTTACGGGGACAAAAAATTTTGAAATTCGACAAACCGAGCTGTTTTGGAGGTCGCCAAGAAATTTTGTCGAAATTTTGATTTGATTGATGCCCCGTTAACTTTGTCTTCTTGACCGTAAGCTGAATCAAGCTCCAATTTGTCCAATTTCTCAATCTAGCTTCAGAAATCCTATTTCTTCCTCCTCTGATATCTCTCTTGTCTCTCAATCTCACTCAAAACCACCTTTCAATCCTTGTTCTCCTCTGAATTGCGAACAAAAGCTATGGTTGCTTGTTGAATTTGGTGAAGAAACAAGGGAGAGGGAGATTCAGGTGTGGTGCGGCTATGGAGGAAAAGGAAGACTGTTTCTGATGAAATATGAAGAAGGTCGATGCTGCTGAAGATGTCTTCATAGATTCGAGCGAAAATTCCAAATTACCCCTGAGTATCACCCCTTCTTATTGTTTCCGTGTGTGGACAAGACTGTCAAATTGCCCGATGTCTTCGTACGAAGACAATTGTGTTCGTACGAAGAGTCTTCGTACGAAGACAATTGTTCTTCGCACGAAGGTCTTCCTATACAGATACTGCATATGGTTATTGGAAGACAATTTTCAGAGCTTGCATTTTTTCTAAGTACAAAGTTTTCGTACGAAGACAATTGTCTTCGTACGAAGACAATGCTGGAGCTTGCCAAAAACATCCTTTTCGACCAATTTTCGCGTATTCGATCGTGCCTTTGCTTTCGAAGGATCTCCTCGACCTCGAGACTCCCGTTTCACCTTAAAACACTCCCAAAATCCAGGGAGTATTTTATTTGTCAATTTCACGCGTTCCAAGGCACGATTTGCATTTCCGGATGTTTTTGGCCTCGTTTTACTCTCTAAAGCATCCTTTTTGGCGTAACTTCCTCATCCGGACCCCGATATTCGCGATCCACCTGTCTACAGAAAGCTCTCGACCACCCCCACACGTTGGCACTGTTCAATTCTATTTTCAGTCTGTTCTTCAAAATTTCACCTCGTAATCCGTGCCGGAGTGCTAGCTTTCTCCGTTCATCGATCAAATCCTTGCGCATATCAAGACGGGGAGTCCGGGAACATGATCTTCCCCAGGTGCGTGTGTTGAATAAGTGCAGGAATGGCTTCAATCTTCAATTCCTTCACTTCGGATCCCCATATGCGTATTGGGCTGCAAATCTTCAATTTCTACTCTGTTTCGCACGCGCGCATCAAGACGGGGGATCCAAAATAGGCTTTTCACCTCGTAATCCTGCACATACTCATTGGAAACATTAAATCCACTCTCTCGCACCTCTCAAATAAATCAAATAGAATAAAAATTACAAAACAGTATTAAAACCTACTCTACATCAATAAATAGGTTGGGTTGCCTCCCAACAAGCGCTTTGTAATTTAAGGTCGACGGCCCGACCTAGTTACCTCAGAGATTAATCAAATTGCGGGAGTTGCATGAAGCCATTCAATGACTCCAATGAAATTCCCATCCACGTACGGTTTCGCTCTCTGGCCATTCACCTTGAACCTGTTCCCATTTGCATCTTCCACCTCAAGAGATCCCCACGGATAAACTGCAGTAATTGTGTAGGGACCACTCCATCTAGATTTTAGTTTCCCTGGAAACAGCTTTAGTCTGGCATTGAAGATGAACACTCTCTGTCCGACGTTGAAGTCTCTCGGGTTGATGTGCCTGTCGTGCCACTGTTTTGTCCTCTCATAGATTCTCGCACTTTCATATGCCATCAATCGAAATTCCTCAAGTTCAAGTAGTGCTTGCTTCCGTAGCTCACCTGAGAGCTTAGCGTCCAAATTGATCTTCTTCAAGGCCCAGAATGCCTTGTGCTCAAGTTCCACCGGAAGATGACATGACTTCCCAAATACTAACTGGTAGGGAGACATGCCTAAAGGGGTCTTGTAAGCAGTCCTATATGCCCATAAGCTATCATCTAAATGCAGAGACCAATACTTGCGTCCCGGGTTGACTGTCTTCTCTAGAATCCCTTTTATCTCTCGGTTAGAAACTTCTGCTTGCCCATTCGACTGCGGATGATAAGCCAGTGATATCTTATGCGTCTTTACCCCATATTTGCTCAAGACATTGGCAAAGACTTTGTTCACGAAATGCGATCCTTCATCACTGATAATGGCTCTGGGAGTCCCAAACCGTGTAAATATGCTCTTACGCACGAATCTCTCTACAGTAGCTCCATCATTCTTAGGGCACGCCATTGCCTCTACCCACTTGGTCACATAATCCACAGCTAACAGTATATAAATATTTCCAAGCGAAGACGGGAATGGTCCCATGAAATCAATGCCTCAAACATCAAAGGGCTCTACTTCCAACACGAAATTCTGAGGCATCTCATTCCGATTGGAAATATTGCCGGTTCTCAGACACCGGTCACACTGCTGCACAAAAAGATGAGCATCCTTATGTAAAGAAGGCCAATAAAATCAACTTTGTAATACCTTTGCCACAGTACGCGTCTTGACAAAATGCCCTCCGCAATTCAGTTCATGGCAGTGTCTAAGAATGTCCAAAGTGTCTGGCTCAGCTACGCACCTTCTCAACACGTTGTCAGCTCCCAACTTGAACAAATGAGGGTCATCCCATAAATAGTGTTGTGCATCTGCGAAAAATTTCTTTTTCTGATGGAAAACATGTCTTTTGGGACAATATTGAGCGCCTTGAAATTTTCCAAATCCGCAAACCAAGGCACAGCTGCTACCACTACCATAAGTTGTTCATATGGAAAATCTTCTCTAATTGGCACATCTTCTTGTTTTTCACTGTCCAGTCGTGACGAATGGTCTGCAACAACGTTCTCTACTCCCTTCTTGTCCTTGATCACTATGTCACACTCTTGCATCAGCAAAACCCATCGGATCAACCTAGGCTTCGCATCCTTCTGGTCAGAAGATATTTGAGGGCTGCATGGTCCGTGAAAATGGTCACCTGAGAACCCACAAGGTATGGACGAAACTTGTCCAATGTGAAGATAATGGCCAACATATCCTTCTCCGTGGTGGCATAATTAAACTGTGCGGTATTAAGAGTACGACTAGCATAGTAAATGACATGAGCTAACTTGTCTTTCCGCTGTCCCAGCACTGCTCCCACCGCATAATCGATGGCATCACACATAAGCTCGAACGGCAAGGTCCAGTCCGGGGTGGCTATAATGGGAGAACTGATCAGCTTTTTCTTGAGCAAATCAAAAGCTGTCTTGCACTCTTCATTGAAATCAAAGACGACATCTTTCTCAAGCAACCTAGATAAAGGCTTTGTGATCTTCGAAAAGTCTTTAATGAAGCTTTGCTTGTCCCAAGAAACTCCGTACCCCTTTGACAGATGTAGGATAAGGAAGCTTCTCGATTACCTCAATTTTCGCCCGATCTACCTCTAAGCCTTTACTGGAGATCTTGTGCCCCAACACTATCCCCTCCGTCACCATGAAATGTCACTTCTCCCAGTTAAGCACTAGGTTGGTGTCAATACATCTGTCCAGTACCCGAGCTAGCTGCTAGAGACAGTCTTCGAACCCATCACCATAAAGTGAAAAATCATCCATGAGGACTTCGAAATTTTGCTCCATCATATCTGAGAAGATAGACATCATACATCTCTGAAACGTGGCAGGGGCATTGCATAGCCCAAAGGGCATGCGTCTGAATGCAAAAGTCCCATAATGACAAGTAAATGTCGTCTTCTCCTGGTCAGCTGGCTCAATCGCTATCTGATTATACCCAGAGTATCCATCCAGAAAGCAGTAATGTGAATGACATGCTAGCCTATCAAGCATCTGGTCTACAAATGGGAGGGGAAAATGATCCTTCAAAGTGGCATCATTGAGTTTGCGGTAATCCATGCAAACTCTCCACCCAGTAACTGTACGAGTGGCAATCTGATCACCTTTTTCCCCTTCCACCACAGTTATACCTCCCTTCTTGGGGACACACTGCACCGGGCTAGTCCACGTGCTGTCGGAAATCGGATAGATGATACCTGCTTCCAACCATTTAAGCACCTCTTTCTTCACCACCTCCTGCATGTGAGGGTTGAGGCGGCGCAGAAACTGAACTACCGGCTTCTTGTCTTCCATGAGCCGGATCTTGTGCTGGCAAACTGTGGGGCTGATCCCCTTGATATCCGCTATGGTCCATCCCATAGCTGCTTTCCGTTCCTGCAATATTTTGAGAAGCTGCTCCTCCTGTTCCCTGTCCAAACACGCAGAAACTATCACAGGTAAAGTCTCATCAGATCCCAAGTATAAATATTTTAAATGAGCAGGTAACGGTTTCAATTCTAAATCAGGAGCAGTAATAAGAGAAGGAGTAAGAATCTTCCTGCTTCCCTCATTAAAGAGGGGTAGGGGTGAATGCCAGCTGGCTTCCATAGCTTGTTCTTTTTCACTCGAATCAAGAAAGGCAAGTTCCTCATACAGCTGCTCCAATAAGATATCGTCCTCCTCGTCCGGTGTGTATGCCTCCACACCAAATCACTTCTCACTAACTGCATATGCACGAAATTTCATAGCTTCAAAGACATTGAATGCCACCTTCTCATCGTTAATGCGCATAGTCAATTCTCCATTGGCAACATCAATAATTGTCTTTCCCGTAGCAAGGAATGGCCGTCCCAATATGAGTGGGACATCATCGTAAGCGTCCATATCTAGGATCACAAAATCTGCGGGAAAGATGAGTCCTTCGAATCTCACAAGCACATCCTTCAAAACACCCTGTGGTCATTTTATGGTACGGTCATCCACCTGTAAACACATACGAGTAGGTTTTGGATCTCCTACACCAAGTTGCTCAAATACTGATGTAGGCATCAAATTTATGCTTGCGCCAAGATCACATAATGCTCTACCATGGAACGCATCTCCCAATGTCACAGGAATAATGAAACCACCCGGATCTTTCATCTTTTTGGGTAGCACTTTTTTCACTACGGCGCTACACTCCTCATTCAAGGTCACGGTCTCAAAATCATCCATGCGCCTCCTATTAGAGAGGAGGTCCTTGAGAAATTTAGCATATTTAGGCATTTGCGAAATTGCCTCCGCAAAAGGGATATTAATGTGCAGCTTCTTGAAGATATCCACAAACTTCTTGAAATGCTTGGCATCCTCTTGACTCTTCAATCTCTGCGGGTATGGCACTCGCACACTGTATTCCTCCTTTGGCTTCTGTTTCTCATCCGACTTCCTCACCGTGTCCTTTGATTGGGGAATCACGGTAGGCACGGGAATCTCTTCATCCAAGGCTTTTTCAGTGGCCTTAGTCGCCTCAGCTCGCGCATGGGTAGGATATGGGGGATCCTTGGTAGTGGTCCCACTGCGAGTAGTTATAGCCTTCAACTGCTCAGTTGGAGTAATATTATTGGACGGAAGCATACCAGGTGGAAATCGAGTATTTTGATTGGCTATTTGCCCAATCTGTGTTTCATGGCTTTTTATCGAGGCTTCTATCGCGACAATCTTGCTCTCAATCTTATCATTTCTAGCTAACAGTTTCCTCAACATCGCGTTTGTTTCCTGTTCTTCTGAGGGTGGAGGTGGAGCCTGTTGCTGTGGAGCCTGTCTCTGAGCTTGATAAGGAACATTTGGCCTTTGAACTGGCGCATATAGTCCACTATTCGGATTGGCATAACTGAAGTTGGGGTGATTGCGGTTGCTGGGATGATAGGTGTTTGGCCATTGCTGCTGTCTTGGTTGACCCATGTAGTTCATGTCTTCAATACCATCCCCATATCCCTGATTTGCATCTGCTACCATCTCTCCCACTGACTTCACATGTGCCGATGGATTCAAATTACTGAAAGCCGAAGTCATCACTGCCATATGATGTTCAAATTTCTGTTCCACCATGGACTCAATCTTACTAACCAATGCCCCATCTGATTTTGTGGTTCTACGAGTCTCGTACCTCGTGGATTCACGTTTTGCTACATTATCTAGCAGATCACGACATCTTTGTAGTCCCATTCCCATAAAATATCCTTGAGCCATCATGTCCAATTCATTAGCAGTCTCTCTATCCAAAGCAGTATAAAAGTAGTGGAGAAGTTTATATCATGGCTCTCCGTGAGTAGGGCATCTGCGCAGGAGCTGGTTGAACTTTCTCCACGTGTCTCCCAAAGAATAATCTTCCTGCTGTGTAAATTTTGTTATATCAGCCATCCGTTGAGCAACCTTGGATGGTGGAAGATACTTCCTGAGAAACTCTCTGCTACAATCTGCCCATGTAACTATGCTGCCTGCTGGAAGTTCCATAAGCCATGTCTTTGCCTTTCCCGATAAGGAGAAGGGGAAAAGCATGAGCTTTATCGTCTCGAGTGGAACTCTCTGATCATACATGGTAGAAGTAATCTGCACGAAATTGAGCAAGTGCTGATGTGGATCATCATTCAGGGCTCCAGTGAATAAGCATTCATCCCTAACCATGTTGATCAACGGTTGGCGAATCTCGAAATGTGCGGCATTAATCTGAGGCCTGACAATGGTAGGCTGATATCCCTCCGGTGCAGTCCTGAAGTAGTCCACCAAAGGACGCTCATCCTCCTCAGCATTGTTGACTTGCTCTACCACATTCGGACCGTTATGGTTCCGATTATTGCCTCCATTATTCCCATTGCCACCGTTATTTCTGCCAACTACTTCCGCACCAGGAAGTTGTTGTGGATTTGGAGGGTTCATGCGATCAATCATCGCCTGCATCTCAGCCATTTGAGCCCTAAGTTGCTCAGATTCCGCGGCTCTGTTTGCAGCCTCCTCTACAGCAGCTGCACTAGCTGCTTCTGCATCATGCACATTTTTGCGGATTCTCTCAAACTCAGCTCTCGTTTCTTCATCCATAGTGACTGAGCTTGAATTCCTCTTGTCTCTACGCTGTTCTTTCAATAAGGATTCTGGGTTTTCAAACGTTGGATACAAAGGCTCGTCTCTGGAACGGGTCATGCACCGTGTAAATCAACCTGAAATCACAAAACACGCAAAACGTAGGTGAGTAACGGATATAGACAATAAATTAAAATCCCTAAGTCTAGGAATTATAACTAATTTAGCCGAAGTCCCCGGCAACGGCGCCAAAAACTTGACACGCTCTAACCACAAGTGTATGGTTGTCGTGTGTAGTAATAAACCGGAAATCCGGGCTATCGAACCCAAGGGACTTTGTTTAAACTAATTATTATTCTAAAGCTTATGTGGGTACATCGCAAGTTGTGCTTTGTTCTAATTCTACTAAACTAAAAACGCAATATTCTCAATTAACCGAGTGAAGTGGATCACGATTAATAAAGAATGAATTTTAGGGTTTTTGTAATATAAGGAAAAAAATACTGGGAATTCTCTAGGTTCACTAGGTTGATCTAAACTTATGTTTTGATTCGTAAAACAACCACGTATCTTTCACTATTAATCGAGCAATATTAAACTTACCGGGTTACCAAGCAAGTTCACTATACTTAGAACCAAAGCAAACAGAGTTACCAAGTCTATTTTAGCTTTAAGCATGCATTAAAATCATAATTTTACTCTAACGATCCTAGTTAACAATATCGAGTTACCAAACATTGATTCGACTAGGTGAATTATTCAAGTTACCGACTAACTCTCATAGAGTTACCACGTGAAAATCAATTAAGTTTATCTCTACGTTAGCTACTCGCAAAGACAATGCGATTACAATCGTAAATAATCCATAATAATGAAAGAATATGTGAGATTAAGCTAAAACATGAATCACAATCATCAAAACATGATAATTAGATCAAACCCTAGCTACACCAAACGAGAATTCCTAGAAAATAACGTTTAGCTACTAATATTCATACTCAAAACGACAAATTTCATGAGTTTAAACATAAAAATCAAGAAAAGAGAAGAGTTGAGAATCCAAACGGATGATCCAAAGCTCCTAAGCTCTCCCAATAGCTTCTTGATCTCCCAAAAGTGTTTCTAATGTGAGGAACTACTGAAAAAGTCGACCTAGAATGCTTAAATATGTTTCCATAATACGATTACAAAGTTTGGATAAACTACGAAAAAACCCCGCACAAAATTCTGCATTCCAGCGATGTCTTCGTACGAAGACATTTGTTGTCTTCGTACGAAGAGTCTTCGTACGAAGACAAATGCTCTTCGTACGAAGGTCTTCTTATGTAGATACTGAGAGCTTGTTTAAGAAGACTTTCTTCAGACCCCGAAATTTGGCTAAGTGTTTTGTCTTCGTACGAAGACAATTGTCTTCGTACGAAGACCCCCTTTTCCAGCCTTCTTTCTTTGACTTTTCCTTTCTTCCTTTGACTTTCTTCTTGCTTCCTTTGACCTTTCCTTTGAGTTCCTTGTTTCCGAAGTTCGTTTCCATCTCCCGCATGATCCTCCAAGCCCTGTTTTCCTGCGAATCACAACACGAAAACACAACCCGCGATCATATCACAATAAAAGCTCAAATAACTAAAGAAACGCCTGGATTTAACAAATAAAGCACATGAACTCATACTATCACATTTTAGCTTAATTTACTCAAAATACGACGAATTCTCCATGTTGAGCATGCAAAACGTAGAAATAAAAGGCATAAAATAACTCCGAAAACGGAGTTATCACTCACACGATAGCAAGCCCCAAAGCCCATCTCCTATGATGGCGGCAGAATAAAGTCGATCCCAAAAAGAGGGAAATATAAGCCTATCTCACATGATAGCAGTAAAAGCCTATCTCATACGGTAGCAATATAAACCTATCTCGCACAATAGCGGCAAAAGCCTATCTCCTATGATAGCAATACGACCTCATCTCACATGATAAGGGCAAAAGCCTATCTCACATGATAGCAATAACAAGCCTATCTCATAAGGTAGCAGGGATATAAGTAAGTTTACCGCCCGAATGGTGGCCTAAAAGGTCTATCTTATTAGACAAGAACCATTGCAAAAATGGCGCAGGAAATACTTGGGGGACGTACGAAGGAGTCCCACCTACAAGATTGCCTATAAAAGGGGTCAAAGTCTTGCAGAAAAAGGAATTTGCTCAATAACATGCTTGCCCACAAAGGGGAGCAAAACAACACTTGTCTTTAAGGGACAATCATATGGATAAGCATTTAATATTCAAAGATGTACATATATATTGTGTACGTTCTACCAGTATCACAGCCACACAGGGCACAAAACAAAAGAAGGAAAACAGAAGATGTTTTCTTGTAAAGGCAACCTCATTCTTCAAAGAAATCCTTCAACAAAGAATCCTGCACCGACAACTTAGGAGAGTTGGCAGCAAGCTCTTCAATACGGGCCTTGTTAGCCTCATGACGCTTCACGGCCTCGTTCAATTTCTTCGTTTGACGCTTGAATTCTTCCCTGCGCGCAGCAAGATCCGATGTCTCCCTTTTAAAGGTAGCAAGCTCATTCCCCAAACTGCAGAATTATGAATTCTTTTCAACCACTGGGCAAGGAAGCTCAAGTCAAACCGTCCTGCTGCAATTTGTTCAAGTTTCTGCACGTTTGCAAGGAACTCTTGGGCTTTAGCCGGGGTGGTTCTTACAGGAGTAGCCTGATACAGATCTCCCAGGAAAATGGCCAGCTCTTTGAAAACTTTCCCTCTGTCTCCTGGAAACAGCTCTAGCACACGCGCAAAAGCAGCAAGGAAAGATACCCGGACTTTCATAAGCCACTCCAGGCAAGCTTGATCAATACCTACATGCACAAACGCGATAAGATACTCCGCAAAATGGGGGAATAAAATGAGGCATAATGAGTAAAAGACAAGGATGGGCTTACCAGTTCCTTCGATAATTTGCTGGAGGGGAGCGATGGGCAATGTGGCCTGCAAGTTAGAACCAGCTGTGACTATCAGTTCCTTATCAGCTCTAGCCTCACGTGCGAAATACACCTCAGGAATTACCAAGTTCCCCCTTACAACAACGCGAGATGCGGTCTGCCAGCCCCATACCTCAAATGGGTTCCTGGGGGAAAGAACGTCGAAATCCAAAACCAAATCAAAGGACCTTGGAAGGCTCAGCGCTAGTTTAGTCGCACCCATAACCTTAGTGGGAGCAGGGGTCCACCTAGAAGTAGAATCTAGAGTATTGGCAGTAGTTCCCACCGGACAAGGAGCGCGTTCTCCTAACACCGCATCATGTATGGGGGGAGCGGTTTCCCCAAAACCATCCTCGCGAACAATGTCATTCACAGGAGGCACACCTCGAGCAGCGCGTGAGTCTCATGCAGAGTCTTCCTCATCCGAAGAAATAAGTATGGATGGCTCTTGACGCTGTTCCCTGATGCGCACAAAAGGCCCGACACGCTCACTCACCGCAACCTCCCTTGTCTCCCCTTTGCCAGGAATTTCACCTGCTGCAAAATAAAGAATAAGACTTTCACAAAGGCATGATTAACAAGAAAATAAGTATATCTCTTACGTGCTGAGGATCTCGAGCTTCTTTGAACGGTTTCCTCGACACGAGGACGCTTTAGATCCCGCCTGAGCATCTCGCTGGAGTGAGTCTCATAGGAAAGTCTCTTTCTCACTAAGCCTTTCCCGTTAGAAGTAAGGAAAGCTGCTAGCGAATTAGAAACCAACGATTGAACTTCGGGAGGCATAGGCATGGCTGGCTCAATACGATTTTCAAGGATCAATGAGCCTCGCAAGGCTTCCCTTTCTAGTTGTATACGGGCAGCGAAACTCGTGCTTCTATCTCCAGACGCGAAACGCCTCAAACAACACTGAAGGCAAGAAATCAGTTAAAGAGAAGACGGAAAGCGTGTTTGTACATAAAGTGAGCAATGAAATATGGACTTACCTGGACAAAAGAATGGGCGTACTTGGCTTTGGCCGTAAAGGATTTACGTTTTGCAACTTCAGTCTTCTCCTCAAGAATTAGTTGAGTGCATAAATGCCGGTCCTTAGCCAGCAAGGTAAAGTAGCCATACTTGCAGTCATCGCGGCTACGAAGGGACTCAAAAGGATACTCGTTGGTTGAAAATATGGGTAGCTAGTTAGGATAGGGGATATCATGGAGGTTGAGTAGAAGACGAGTCTGAAAGTTCCTGAAAGATACCCAGTTTGGGGTATTTCGTCCCTTCCTGTCGCGCGAAGGTTGGATCAAAGGAAGCTCAGCATATAAAGAGGACACACCCTTGCCACATAAGAGACTGTCACAACAGCCCCAGTCAATGGGTTCAGGCCACAATGAAGTAGCAATGGCGTCGTACCCAAATTGGGGACTAACGCGACGGGATCGTATGGCACGGTAATTCGTTCATAGTCACCAGAAAACTCGATGTTTGATACGTACTCAGGTAGCGCGGGAAGAAACCCTCTTCGAACCCAGTTCACAAACCTGCTGAGGGACCAATCGCCTTTAGTTAGGAGCTCAACGGAAAGAATGATATCCTGCTTCGGATATAAGTCTTCCCAGAAATCTATGTTCTTATCCTTCAGACGGGTAGTATAGGGGCGACGCGCAAAGAAACGAGCGTCGTCGACTATCAAGGCAAACATCCGTTGAGGAGCTTCAGTATTATACCAGCGCCATGCTCGAGGACTCTGAAATATTTGAGGGACGCTAGAAGTATTCCAAAGGCCCACTCTCACAGGAATTGGGGCATACCCAGGACATCTCTCAAAGGCCCACTGGGATAGAAAGGCAGTATTAACAAAGGTGCAAACGTCGACTCTTCCTCGCGACTGTTCGACATGAGCAACGGCCAAGTCAAGACGGTGATACAAGGAGCCCAGTACTAGTGGGCCCAGGGCTACCTTTTGTCTAAGGGATAACCTTACCGCGAGCAGAAGCACGTGCATGAAGACTCCGTCATGGGGAAACCCGTCTATCAAGTAGCGCGATAGCCACACGCAGAGATAGCCACAAAGGGTAAAATGAAACCCTTTCCCTACAACACTGATGACTGCCTCCGGGTCTTTTTCCCGCCATTCACGAGCCACAGCAGGATCGAAAAAGTCTTTAAAAAAGTACATGCGCCATTTCGACCAAGTGTTCCTTGGACCAGAGGATATACGGGGGAACTCCCCACAGGGTGTGGTCGCTTCAGGCATCCATTTCGAGCCAGTTCTTCCCATATCCGCTATAAGAACCTTCATATCTTCAAATAATTGAATCTCATCTGGTTCGGTCAAAGGCGCTGCTTGGGAGATTTAGCACCTCCACATCCTCCAAGGTAGGAGCAACTTCGAGCTGGGAGAGATGAAAAGTGTGGGTCTTTCTGGAATATCTGGAAAATAATACCTGAAGCATGGTACTATCACGGTAAATATGGAGACCCTTGGTTGCACGAACGGTGTAAAAAATATTAGCACGATTCAGGTCTGCCGCATAATAGCAAAGGATATGTTCTGTCCAATCCTCCATCCAGTCAAATCCCTCCATGAAGGACTGCGGAATAATGTCGGTGAAACCATACAAGCCGGCCTCTACGCCGAGGCATTGCACATCCCCGACGTTAATCACGTCCCAATCAGATCTCACTGGTTCGGGAGCAAGTTGCAAAGCATCATCCAACGGGGATGCTTGGAGGGGGGACGCCATAATGGTGGCCACATAAAAATCGTCAACCCCAAGGTAGGGGGCTTTGTACCACAATTCGCTAGGCAGTTCTGGAACTTCAGCAGCTTGCTTTGGAGCCATTGCTACAAACGCTTGAGTGGATGTTTTGTTTAAATATGAGGCAAGGCAGGAAAGTCTACATCAAAGGCATAGAAGGGTTTAAATAAACCCCCAGAAGAGTCGCAACCCTTGGATACTGCTGAGTACCCTTGGGTACTGCTGAGTCAGCAAAATGCTTCGGAATCCGGAAGATTTGACGTTTGATCTGTCCCTTCCTCGAAAATAGGCGAATTCGGATGGCGATTGATTAAGTCAACAGAAGCCACGCTTCATCAAGGGCTAGACGGCGTTTCTCAAACCATAGGCAATCATGGCTGTGACTGGGGGCTATGGGGATTCAAATTTAAAATTCAAAAAGGCCCGCGTGAGCTTCACGCACGGCTGATTTTGCGCGACTCCACAACAGAAGGGCGCGTGACAATCGCGCAAAAGGGGGCTATTGTAGATACTGCTTTCCAGAAAGACGGATCATCTCCATGTGGAAGCCATCCAGCACACCTATCTGTGCTCCATCCACACCGGATCACCACCCTTGCGGATCCACGTGGGGGCTACGAGACAGAGCCCCCGCGCACCATAACACTGGACTTGTAGGGACTTAGTGGTTTGGAGGCTAGGGTAAGGTCCGGCGCGCGCATGGGACAAACAAGCTTGCGCGCGACCTCTGGTAACTGACTGAGAGATCCTAGGCTTACTTTTCCCATCACTGCAGCTGATCTCATAATGGTCTCCGATACTTTCGGGTAGATACGTACCGGTTCCTATATACACGGTCGAACCTGTCGTTGGGGGGTCTATCTTTAAGCCACCATTTATGGTGCATTTACCCCTCAACGGTCACTTCCCCACTATATATAGGATCGTTATGCTCTCCGTTGCGACACAAGACATATTGGTCCAGTGCCATAGCTTACTGTCTCTCTCTCAAAAACAGTTACTAGTGCTTACTCTCTCCCTACACACACCTTACAACTCTCCGTGTTCTTATTCTCTACTTGAGGTGTACACTTGGGGATCTCTCGAGGATTTCCTTGTACACACCCCCAAGTCAAGAACATTCAAACTAACAAATCTAAACATGAATTCGAGGCTTTAAAACGTGATTTTTATTATAGAAAACAACTTAGGGGAAGATTTTAGTCATACCCAGTCCAAAAATCGCAAGAAATGGTGAAGAAACGGAACGGGTCGAGATCGCCGTCGAAGTCGCCGGAAATGGAGCTTCGCCGGGCCTTCTCCGGTGGTTCTTGGCTGCAGCTAGGAACTCCTGGAGCTCGGTCGGACCCTCTGGAGCCTAGGGATATGGGTGGAAGAGGCTGGGTTGTCACGGTTGAGCTCCGATGAAGAATTCGCTCGGAAAAAAATGGAGGTCGCTGGCGGGTTTCTCCTGCTGCTGCGGCGCTGCTACAGCTACTGTTGTTTTCGTCTTCATCTTCTTCTCTTGGGGTCGAAATAGAGAGTGGATCGAGACAGAGAGAAACATAGAGATGGTGGTGGCAGTGGTGGGTCTTCTCGGTGGCTTTCAGACGGTGGCAGCGGCAGTGGGTTGCCGCTGCTTGCTGCTGCTGGTTGGCAGAACAGAGAGATAGAGAGAGATAGAGGGATATAGATGAGCAGAGGGTGGAGAGGGAGGAGGTGTTAATGGCGTCGGGGGTGGGTTTTTTTTTCTCGGGGGTGGTGGTGGTTCTTCTCTCGGCGAAACAGAGGGAGGGAGAGAGAGAGAGGAAGAGATGCAGAGAGGGAGAGGAGAGATGAGGTGGTGAGGGTGATGGTGGTGTCGGGGGTGTGGCTGTCGAAGGGGAAGAAGAGGGAGATTAAATAGAGAGGGAGAGGAGAGATAGAGAGAGAGAGGGTGACGGGGGGAGAGAGAGAGAGAAGGAGATGAGGTGTTGGTGTTGGGGAACAAAAAAAAATCGGCAGGATGTTGGGGAACACAAATTTTATTATTATTATTATTATTATTATTATTATTATTATTATTATTATTATTATTATTATTATTATTATTATTATTATTATTATTATTATTATTATTATTATTATTATTATTATTATTATTATTATTATTATTATTATTATTATTATTATTATCATGATAATAATATAATATAATATAAAATATATAGTATGAATACGGTATAAATACGTATAGGTAGAGAGTATAAAATATGTATAGTATAAATACAAATACAAGTATTAAATATTAAATTTTTTATGAAAGACAAATAATACCCCCAACATCAACTACATAATATTATTCAAAATTACAACTACCTCCCCTTCTTAGTCATATAATTCGAAAATAGCCGATTAAACTTTACGACAAATACGTCAATAAAGTAGAAAAAGACAGGGTGTTACAGGTACCTCTTGGGATATCACAGTCCATCCCAATTCACCCAGAGCGTTTGTAGGTAGCCCGACACTATCCCGCCCATCACATAGCTTAAAGGACCTTAAGTGTCGACACCCCTATACAGTTGTGGTCCACACCTGCATAGGTACCACTCTATAGCTTTCACAGTATAAAGAAAAAACCATGTAGGGTAGGGTATGAAACCCGAGGAAGGTCGTTTCATGTACGCCTCCGGCTGTAGCCTTCACCCACATCCTTTGGACATCGCCCCATTTCATTTAGCGTTCAATAATATTCCACAAGATCATTCTAGTAACTATTGGTTTGGGAAAATCACGTATTTTTCAAAGGAATATTTGCAAGAGATAAACTCAAAATTGTAACGTCACGAGTTATTGCAGTTGAGAATAACATACACACACAAAATCATGTTTTGACAGTTTCAGGTATTGCACGTATAAACTTACCAAAAATAGAGTAGGGAGGCACACAAAAAGCAAGAAAAATCTTAGCACTCGTAGTACAGTTCTTCCACGAATTCCCCCTCTATGAGCTAGAAATCGAATGAAGAAAAACACGACGACGAAAATGGGGCCGGGGATGGTGGTTATGGATTCTTATAAGGGCACCGGTGGTGGTCCTCGGTGGTTGGATAACGTCTGGAAAGAGAGCCGGGCAGCGACAGGGATGGAGAAAGAGAGACCCGGCGGCTCCTTGGCGGCGTCGACCTGGGACTCGGTTGGGTTCGACGCTGCCTTGGTGATTGCGCGATTGAGGTCCGAAACTAGAGAGAGAGAGAGAGAGAGAGAGAGAGAGAGAGAGCTTATAGAGAGTGTGTGAGAGAGAGGATGAATTGTGGGATGAAGAAGAAGTGAGGAAGTGAGGGGTTTATATAGGCTTGGGTGCAGGTGAGGAAAGGAAAGGAGTGAATTTTGTTTCCACAATTTAGGAGGAGATTGATCCATGATTGATTTGTGAATCAATCCACATTAATTGGGATGAATGAAGAAAAAAGAAAATTCATAATGGTGGATTTGGCCATGAAAGAAAAACATCAATCATAAATAAATCTCATTAATTGGGATGAATGAAGAAGAATTAAGTGCTTTAATGATGGATTAATAGTGTTAGATGTGTTGGTTGCACCATTTTAAGTGGTGGCAAGAAGCAATAATGTGTAAAAACAATAACTAAGATATGTAAAAAATATAATAGAAAGAATAGGAATAAAATCTCAATAAACATTTTTAAAAATAAAGGAACTGAAAATAGAACTATAATACCCATAAAACCATTACCTCATAAATTATAAAAACGCCCTTGTGCTTTCCATAAAATATAACTAACCACCAAATAATTATAATAAAAATAATAACTTGTAAAATAAGAGTTGTACAGAATAAAGGAAAATATATTCCTATAATGCTCTTGCGCTGCGAAATTCAAAAAGTATGCTCGCGCAGTCATCTAATTACTAAATTACCACTCTAAAAAAATGGGGTGTTATATTCAATCAGGGTGTGTTATGAACACAATTTATATTCTTTTAGTTCTTGGAGACCGAGAGGAGAAAAGAACTCGAGTGACCGAGTGTGGGTTGTTTTGGTTGGGATTCGTTAGGTTTTAGTGAAAGCGGTGGACCAATAGGACCCGGTGAACAGACCTAACAAGCCAACTAGAGCGGAACGGTAAGCGTAGGTGGACCTAAATGACCCAAAGTTAACCGTAAAACAAATTTACGTGACATCGACAGAAGAGCGTAATGTGTGTGACCCGGTGTAATCAATCATGACTAGAGTGTCTTAAGCATAGTCCATAAATCATTATCGACCCTAGGGATCCTATATTATCTAGTTCTCTTCCATAATCGTATTCACTACAAACATAATATTTTAAATTGAAAACACACAAAAACAGTTAGGTTAGTCTGTCTTTTACTTTAAGTCACTTGTTTGAGGGTGACGAACATTCAAAATCAAACCACTTCTTACCGGTTACTTAAGTATCGTAAGGTTAATTATTAATTAGCTAATAATCGTATAATTCCCTTGGGTTTGATACTCGGAGTCGTAAAATATCCACTTACTACTTGACCGTGCACTTGCATTTAAACACGTTAAGAATTCGCGTCAGCATGTTATCCGAAAGGAGGTTTCTAAAGTGGTGCTTTAGGCGATTGATAATTTACTGGTGGTCAGTCATGAAGGTATCACTATTGTTTTTTATGACGAGAATTTGCTTACGATTTCGAGCAATGGTAGCGGCAAGATGAAATATCTTGTATTGCGGTCTTCAAGTTTGAGCCAGTTTTTGGAGCGTTACTTCAAGTAATCTTCTTGGATGAGGAAAATATTACCCAAAGAAAAGCGGAGTTGTCTTTCATATTGGATGAGGATATATGGGGGGGCTATTTGCGAGCCCACTGATTTGATTTTTGATAATGAGCAGTTCCTTTTGAACAGTCTTGTTTTGAGTATGCATGTTGTTGCATGGAAGTTTACTCCAGTTGATCATGTGCTTCATTAACAACTACCGACTGCGCATAATCTGAAATAGAAGATAACCAAATTGCTTGATGGACCAAACACGCTGTGAGATTTCTCGTGTTGCGTCATGGGGAAACCAATATGATTTAAATGCTTTGTTTAGTCTTCGTCCTTACTGGATATTCACCATGTTTAGTAGTAATGGTGCATGATCTGAGAGTTGAATCGACAATGTCACCACTCCAGTTATCGAGTGTAGGTGAAACCAGTTTGGGTTGCGGGAAGTTTTGTCCGACCTTACAAATGCACAGTGTTCTCCACTAATATTGCTTGTCCAAGTGAAATAGACTCCATGAAGGCAGTGTAAAGACTACCTATGGCGGTGGTCGTGTACGATCGACTAACTACCTAGGGACTCTTAAAATACACACTTTTTGTTTTCCAAATACAAGTTTTCAAGTTTCTAAAATTGTTAGTTGTCCAACTAAGCAAGACTCTCTCTATGCAAACTATGTTGGTTTATTCCCTATAGACAATTTATATTATCGTGACATCTTTTTAATAGTATATTAAATGTATCTATTCATTTTGTTATTTATATAGTGATGTATTGACACAATGAAGTCCTTAGAATACAATTGTCGACAACAGTTGTTACATAACTCAACCCAATATGAATGGGGGCAACAGTTGATTGCATAACTCAATCATATATGAAGGGAGATCAGCAATTGAATGTTTAACTCAACCCTATATGAAACGGGAGAAGCAACAACATAAGCAAACAGTAGTCACAATGGGAACATGTTTAACAACAACAACAAGATCAAGTCATACAATGACCACAACAATAGATGAACATACATAAACACAGACAGGTAATCCATGTGTAGTATGAACATGCACGTCTCACATGTTTATGAATTTCTGTGGGGGAAGAGAAAGGTAGAATAGATGCAGTAATACAATCTGATAACACAATGCCTAGTACAGTAGGTGAATCATTCACAGCAGGAGATCAAGATATATCATTCACAGTCAGAAACATATGTTCATACCAAATAGACATAGGCCACATCAGTAAGATACATATAAATTAGATAACATGCATACACATATGCATATAGATTTGCAGAAACATAAGGGATTAGGGATGAAACCTCCCCATCGGTATTAGAGACAACACAGCAGGAAAGAAGACTCGTAGTCAAACTGTTCTTCATCGAAAGAACTCTGATGTGTCAGAAAGCTAGGGTTCTCGGTCTCATCATCGGATAAGTCGACAACCTCCATATATTGTGGATCCTTATGCTTTGCTGGAGTAGTACACGAATTAGGGGTTCAGGTAGTTAATTTGGTTATGAATTAGGGTTCATCAACGGGCAAACCTAGAAATTCAGAAAAATCCCAAATCCATTTAGAGAAGATTTAGAACAGAGATTGGTGTTCTAGATCGAAGGTTTATGTTGCTCGATATATGGTTTGTGTATGAAACAAATCTAGGATTTCTCGAGAGAGGAAGAGGCGCTGGAGGAATTGGGGGAAGAACAAGAGTGATAATATCGAAGGTGAGAATGAGAGTTTGATTGTATTGGGGGGGGGAGAGTTGTATTGGTAGGGTTTGAATGTTTTGGGTGTGTCATTAATATTGATTGTTTTGTTGAGTTCAAGTAGTGGCCTTAATTAAATGGTGATTTTGGTTAGATTAGTGATAACCCACTATACCACTAATTGTAGCTCAATTGGTTTGTTTTTTAGCGGAGATAGTAGTTATTACACTTACGATGCACTGGACCCTTAACAATAGCCACCCAGAGTTCGGGATTTCGAATCTCCTCCATCCGCTTGCCTCTCCGGCAGGGATATCCAGGCCATTCGTCCTATTGAACGGCTGAGATTACTCCATGCACACTCCATTTAAAGTCAAGGCAACGATCATTAGAAATAACGGCGTCTACTTCTTACTTCCGTTTTCGAGCTTCTGTGTTCTTCCATTGATCCTCTACAGTGGGAGGTTGAAGAGTTTGAAGAGGTCGAAGGTATGCTATTCATTGGGAGGTTGAAGAGGACCTCTTCTTAATCGGGTGTCACCAGTTCTAGACCGATCCAGAACCGAGATGAACTTCCTGAACTTGTTCACAACATCTGTAATATCTCGTACCACATCGAGATATTGTGGATCGATATTGTGGAGTATATTTATATATGGTATCACAAGGGCCCTGGAGGTAGCCTTATGAGATGCGTAACTGAAAAGGAGGGCCAAGCAACTCTGGATAAAATTCATCAAAATTCTTGCGGGGACAATGAGATGTCCATTTACAGAAAAGCCCAAAGGTATGGGATATATTGGCCGCAGATGTCATACTTTGCCGCTATTATACAAAAAAACTGTGAGAGATGTGCTTTAGTCAAAGCCACCATGGAGATTGCTGCAATAGAGGACGATTGGCGACAACCAATAATTGACTATCTTCAAGGGGGAGCTGTGCCTGATGGTAGAAAGGAAGCCGAAAAGCTCAAAAGAAAGGCCAACGGATATGTTTTCCAAGAAAACATACTATGGCGAAAGGGGCATAATGGAAATTTGCTCAAATGTTTGCATGGACAGGAAACCCAAGAGGTCATGGAAATGTCGCACCAAGTAGAGCACCAAGGGGGTGCGAAGTTATGTCGACAACTCTTGATAGTAGGGTACTTCTGGACAACCATGGAGGCAGACTGCCGCACGAAGGTCAGAAGGTGCCCGCAATGTCAATTTCATGGCAATTTGGTAAATGCTCCCGCGGTTGACCTACATGCGCTAGGGCCCCCTTGGCCATTTCATACTTGGTCCTTAGATTTCATTGGACCAATACGACCCCCCTCAAAGGGGAATGAATACATCCTGACGGGAACTGAGCAGTTCACTAAGTGGGTAGAAGCAATCTCGCTCAAGACAGCAAATGCGACGGCGGTAGAAAGGTTCATCCAAGAAAATATCATTCACCGCTTTGGCATTCCCCACACTGTCCAGTCCGACAATGGCACTCCCTTTTTCAACCGCCAGGTAGCCGAGAAACTTATGGAATACAACATCAGACAGATATGCTCCACGCCCTACTAACCGAACGGAAATGGGCAGGCAGAAGCAACCAACAAGACGCTGTTACGAATATTGAGTAAGATGGTCACGGATGACCACAAGAAATGGGCAGATTCATTAGGAACGATATTTGGCCATATCGAACATCACCGCGGACTCCCACTGGGACTTCCCCCTTTCTGCTATGCTATGGAACAGAAGCGGTCGTTCCTTCGGAAGTGAAAATAAACCCTGCAAGATTGGCTTTCAGTGCCTTGTACAACAACGAGCGTGATCATGATCTGATCCTTTTGGAAGAAAAACGCGAGAAGGCCACACGGGTAAACCTGAAGTACAAGGAGAGGATTGCGCGTGCATACAACAAGATGGTCCGGAATAGGGGCTTTACAGTAGGCTACCTTGTGCTACGAGCCTCCGATCATTTCATGTGCGAAGCAGCCCACCCCAAATTCGTGGCCAATTGGGAAGGACCCTTCGAGGTAAAAGAAGTCTTCGACAGCGGATATTGCAACATTCTGCGGTGCCATGGAATTGCTACTACCCCGCAACCAATCAACATGCGATGGATAAAAAAGTACTATCCTTAGCCTCTTCTATTTAAATTGCTTGCAACGTCCTTTCCTTAAAATCCTCCCATATGAGGATCAGATTATTGATAAAAAAAACCCTACCATATTAGGGCTCCTTTGTCAAAATTGTCAAATCTACTTCTCTAGCTGATGGGTCACTAGGTCGACCACAACATTGAGACATGAGCCTATCTCATAGGATAGCGGTCTAAGCCTATCTCACTGACACGCTCTAACCACAAGTGTATGGTTGTCGTGTGTAGTAATAAACTGGAAATCCGGGCTATCGAACCCAAGGGACTTTGTTTAAACTAATTATTATTCTGAAGCTTATGTGGGTACATCGCAAGTTGTGTTTTGTTCTAATTCTACTAAAATAAAAACGCAATATTCTCAATTAACCGAGTGAAGTGGATCACGATTAATAAAGAATGAATTTTAGGGTTTTTGTAATATAAGGAAAAAATACCGGGAATTCTCTAGGTTCACTAGGTTGATCCAAACTTATGTTTTGATTCGTAAAACAACCACGTATCTTTCACTATTAATCGAGCAATATTAAACTTACCGAGTTACCAAGCAAGTTCACTATACTTAGAACCAAAGCAAACCGAGTTACCTAGTCTATTTTAGCTTTAAGCATGCATTAAAATCATAATTCTACTCTAACGATCCTAGTTAACAATATCGAGTTACCAAACATTGATTCGACTAGGTGAATTATTCAATTTACCGACTAACTCTCACGGAGTTACCACGTGAAAATCAATTAAGTTTATCTCTACGTTAGCTACTCGCAAAGACAATGCGATTACAATCGTAAATAATCCATAATAATGAAAGAATATGTGAGATTAAGCTAAAACATTAATCACAATCATCAAAACATGATATTTAGATCAAACCCTAGCTACACCAAACGAGAATTCCCAGCAAATAACGTTTAGCTACTAATATTCATACTCAAAGACAAGTTTCATGAGTTTAAACATAAAAAATCAAGAAAAGAGAAGAGTTGAGAATCCAAACGGATGATCCAAAGATCCTAAGCTCTCCCAATAGCTTCTTGATCTCCCAAAAGTGTTTCTAACGTGAGGAACTACTGAAAAAGTTGACCTAGAATGCTTAAATATGTTTCCATAATACGATTACAAAGTTTGGATAAACTACGAAAAAGCCCCGCACAAAATTATGCATTCCAGCGATTTCTTCGTACGAAACCAAGACAAATGCTCTTCGTACGAAGGTCTTCTTATGTAGATACTGAGAGCTTGTTTAAGAAGACTTTCTTCAGACCCCGAAATTTGGCTAAGTGTTTTGTCTTCGTACGAAGACAATTCTCTTCGTACGAAGACCCCTTTTTCCAGCCTTCTTTCTTTGACTTTTCCTTTCTTCCTTTGACTTTCTTCTTGCTTCCTTTGACCTTTCCTTTGAGTTCCTTGTTTCCGAAGTTCGTTTCCATCTCCCGCATGATCCTCCAAGCCTTGTTTTCTTGCGAATCACAACACGAAAACACAACCCGCGATCATATCACAATAAAAGCTCAAATAACTAAAGAAACGCCCGAATTTAACAAATAAAGCACATGAACTCATATTATCACATTTTAGCTCAATTTACTCAAAAGACGACGAATTATCCATGTTGAGCACGCAAAACGTAGAAATAAAAGGCATAAAATAACTCTGAAAACGGAGTTATCAACTACCCCCACACTACCTTTTGCTCGTCCCGAGCAAATTTCCCAAGTCAATTTCATTTCTCAAGCACAAACTTTTCTCACTTTCCCGCAATCCATCCAGCTTTGCATACTAACCTAATTATTCATTGCATAACTTCCCTACGCCATTTGCATACTTCCACCTCACATTGCATACAAAACCATCATCAATTTCATACTAGTCCGAGTAGATCAACCCAAAAACCATCATTTTTACTAGTCGACACGACTCGATTATACACAATGCACCTATATGCAAATGCAATATTAACAATGCAAGTAATGAAATAACAAATTTTCTTTTTCTTTTGCGAGATTGGGCAATCTCCATTAGCTTAAACCGATTCACACGAAGCGATGAGAAATCCAGATACAAGGAATGAGTTGAAATCAAATTCGACAACACGAATCTCCCCTAGCTAGTATAGAGAACCTAGCTTTACTAAGTACAAGAACGCAATACCTTTTTGTGTGTGCCACAAAATAAGAGGCTACGCTAGGCTAAGCCACGTTCAAGGTCCGAGCTCCTAATCCGCTAACGGGGTTAAAAAGATGAAGCTTTAGGGGACAAATCGGATAATAATCAAACACGAGTCCTAAAGCGTCACATTCTCGCAATTACCACATCTCACACACCCTCACAACAATGATAGAAACCAAGCCTGAAACTCACCATCTCCGGCCCTCGATCCCCTCACACCCCGGTACAATTATGATCTCCGCGGCTATTGTCATGAATGATGCATAAGACAAAATTTCCCGTTCGTGAACTAGTCGCTTCTCCACTCGATCTTCTACAACGCTTCTCATTCTTCCTTTATTCAACTCTCCTTTTTTTTCTCTTTTTTTTCTATTTTTTTTTCTACTTTATTTTTTATTTTTATTTTTTATTATCTCTCAAATTTCTGCACAACTTCCTCAATATACCTCTCGAGTGGTCTTCCGAGTGTCGAGCCAAAATAAGATATAAGGGGAGAAAATAACAAATCAACACATATGAATCACAAATAAATTTCTCCTCCCCTAAATCAATGAAGTCCTCGGTGTAACAAACGAAGCCGCTAACACAATAAAGCACGTGTGGGGATGGAGTCGTCGCAAGCTCAAAATCGATGTCCGAAGTCAAAAGTCGACACCCCCACACTCGGATGTAATCCTGTCCCCTCTCAAGTAGCCAATCGAATATATGTCTCGTGCCTAATCCAACCAAACCTCCTACACCAAGATGAGTATGATCCGGTACCTAGCACGATCCACCTATTAAATTCCACCAACCCAAGTTTTGTGTATATTAGATGTTACACACTCACGGCTCTCCTCACTTGTGTCCATGTTGTAATGCCATGGAACACCGCCACACCGAAGTGCGCAAGCCTACTCTCACTCACCCTCGCATTCCCCTCGAAAATCACAAATGAAGTGCATGCGATATGTAAGACTCACACAAGTATAGCATGAAGTACTCCCTCATCGAACCCCCTCAACTACAACACCCTCGTGACGCACTAACGGTGATTCTAACCAATCAATGATGCAGGCCAAGAATCGTCACCCTAAGTCCAGAGGTTATCAAAGAATCCAAGGTTCAAAACAGGGTTTACTAGTGGTCCTACAAGGTAAGTTCTATAAGCAGTGAGTGCTCTAATACACACCTCGCACAGCTGTTCTGTGTGCCACTACGAGGCGGGTTGGCGACTACCTAAGACGTACACAAGAACGTTCGGCTTTTTTAGCTCACACCTAGCTCAACTCTTGTAAGAAAACTAGGCACACACTTTAGATTTGAAAAATTAAGTTCGTGTGTAAAATAGGCACGCATTCCCGTAAAAAAAGTTCCTCTATACTTACTAATGGAAACTCACATTGTCACTCTCGATCGCAATTCACGCCCTATGCCGAAAAATCTCACACTTCTCGCTTTTACCGAATTTTCAGCCTCTTTTGATTGCCCTTTCTAAAAAAATTAATTTTTTGGTGTTTTTCTCATTTTTTTTACCTATAATACATGCACGGACAACTCGACTTATGACTCGATAGTGGTGGGATGACTCAATAATACCAAAATGTGCACGCAAAAATATGAATAATAAAAAGAAAATAAGGACATAACCAAAAATTTCTAACTAAATGCTGACATGGGCGATGCAAAGACTCAATACTGACTAGTAAAAAGGTATCAACCACCCCCCACACTAGGATGCATCGTTGACCTCAACGATGACACGAGGACTCAACAATCCTAGCACGAGGGCACACTCCACTACTCGTCTTCCTCTTCCTCCTCCTCCTCCTCCTCATCTTCTTCTTCTTCATCGTCCTCACTCGGCGGAACCGGATACTCAAATTCATCCTCCAGGAACCACGGATCCGCCGTCGGGACTGGTGGAACAAACTCCCCCACCGCCTGACCACTCGACTGTATCAACCACTGGCCCACCATCTGGATTAATCCTCCCAGCTTCACCAGATTGTCCCGTGTGTGGGCAAACTGGCGTCTTCTCTCGAGTCTATCCCGGGCCATCTCCTCTCGCAAGTGGTCATAAGGTACTTGGTTATCAAACCGAGAGGTGTTCATTCTCCTACCCTTTCCCTTCTTACTCGTTGTCTCATCAAACCTATGCCATTTCCTAGCAGTGAACGGTTTTAAGTCCATATCTCTCCCAATGACTACTTTGGCGGTTTTGGCTAGATGAGTCAGCAAGCATGTATGACCGGGACCTAACTTGTTAGTCCTCGACACCCTCTCTAGACAATTCTCCCAAATCAACTTAGGGATATCGACCCTAACCCCGGTATAAAGACAGAGAGCCAAGACCGATAGGTGGAAAGAGTAACTAGGGTTTTGTGTGATTCCCAAAACCCAATTCTCTAGCAATTCACAACACCACCTCGCCTCCGGCCTATAGTACCTCTTTTCAGCCTTCCAATGAATCACCTCCCCTTTCCTGTCCCATGGATCTACCCCTTTCGCAAAACAAAATGCATTCAGACGAGACCAAAGATTCTCACTACGAAGAGTAGTCTCGTACCCACAACCCTCTCTCAAACGGGGGAAACCCATGGCCAAAGCGATAGCCTCTGGCGTGAAGACTATCCATTGGTTCCGACAGTATACAAGGCGAGGGTCTCGGCTCTCACCATCTTTTGTATACCTCAAGTTGAGGCAAAACTCTCGCGCGATATGAGAACTAGACGGCCCTACTAGCTTAAACTAGTTGGTAAGCTTCTCGCGCTCAAAAATTTCCTTTATTGCCTGAGGCATGTCCTCGTGCAATGGAAATTCCTTTTCGGGTTGTCCGTTCTAAGTCAAGTACGTATCCTTTCGCGAGTCAATATGGGCCTCGTAGGTGACAAAACGAAAGCTATCATAACACGCGGGCCCAATACTCCGCTCTTTCAAATTAACCTTTGTCGTTCGTCGGCCTACAATGCCCGGTTTAGACGGGGGAGGGGCACTCAAGATGGCATATTGGGGAATGGGCGGTATTTCTAATTGAGGCTCGCCCGACCCCGATGCTTCTTGTGAGGTACCCTCTCCCGTCTTCCGTTTCTTTCCACCCACCATTTAAAATTCAAGTTCAAATATAAACGAGAAATTCCACTTGGTGCACGTGACAAGAAGTGTGTACAGAATTAAGCACGTAAGCACGTAATTCCTAGGACTCTAAGCAATCGCCCCCAAGCACGCTACTAAGCGCAACAAAAATTAAATTGGGCTTTTACTCAATTTGTGCCTAAGACTCGAGTATTGAAATTATTGAGAGTGTACCTACGTGTCCGGAGCAAGTCTTACGGGGACAAAAATTTTTGAAATTCGACAAACCGAGCTGTTTTGGAGGTCGCCAAGAAATTTTGTCGAAATTTTGATTTGATTGATGCCCCGTTAACTTTGTCTTCTTGACCGTAAGCTGAATCAAGCTCCAATTTGTCCAATTTCTCAATCTAGCTTCAGAAATCCTATTTCTTCCTCCTCTGATATCTCTCTTGTCTCTCAATCTCACTCAAAACCACCTTTCAATCCTTGTTCTCCTCTGAATTGCGAACAAAAGCTATGGTTGCTTGTTGAATTTGGTGAAGAAACAAGGGAGAGGGAGATTCAGGTGTGGTGCGGCTATGGAGGAAAAGGAAGACTGTTTCTGATGAAGAATGAAGAAGGTCGATGCTGCTGAAGATGTCTTCATAGATTCGAGCCAAAATTCCAAAAGACAATTGTTCTTCGCACGAAGGTCTTCCTATACAGATAATGCATATGGTTATTGGAAGACAATTTTCAGAGCTTGCATTTTTTCTAAGTACAAAGTTTTCGTACGAAGACAATTGTCTTCGTACGAAGACAATGCTGGAGCTTGCCAAAAACATCCTTTTCGACCAATTTTCGCGTATTCGATCGTGCCTTTGCTTTCGAAGGATCTCCTCGACCTCGAGACTCCCTTTTCACCTTAAAACACTCCCAAAATCCAGGGAGTATTTTATTTGTCAATTTCACGCGTTCCAAGGCACGATTTGCATTTCCGGATGTTTTTGGCCTCGTTTTACTCTCTAAAGCATCCTTTTTGGCGTAACTTCCTCATCCGGACCCCGATATTCGCGATCCACCTGTCTACAGAAAGCTCTCGACCACCCCCACACGTTGGCACTGTTCAATTCTATTTTCAGTCTGTTCTTCAAAATTTCACCTCGTAATCCGTGCCGGAGTGCTAGCTTTCTCCGTTCATCGATCAAATCCTTGCGCATATCAAGACGGGGAGTCCGGGAACATGATCTTCCCCAGGTGCGTGTGTTGAATAAGTGCAGGAATGGCTTCAATCTTCAATTCCTTCACTTCGGATCCCCATACGCGTATTGGGCTGCAAATCTTCAATTTCTACTCTGTTTCGCACGCGCGCATCAAGACGGGGGATCCAAAATAGGCTTTTCACCTCGTAATCCTGCACATACTCATTGGAAACATTAAATCCACTCTCTCGCACCTCTCAAATAAATCAAATAGAATAAAAATTACAAAACAGTATTAAAACCTACTCTACATCAATAAATAGGTTGGGTTGCCTCCCAACAAGCGCTTTGTAATTTAAGGTCGACGGCCCGACCTAGTTACCTCAGAGATTAATCAAATTGCGGGAGTTGCATGAAGCCATTCAATGACTCCAATGAAATTCCCATCCACGTACGGTTTCGCTCTCTGGCCATTCACCTTGAACCTGTTCCCATTTGCATCTTCCACCTCAAGAGATCCCCACGGATAAACTGCAGTAATTGTGTAGGGACCACTCCATCTAGATTTTAGTTTCCCTGGAAACAGCTTTAGTCTGGCATTGAAGATGAACACTCTCTGTCCGACGTTGAAGTCTCTCGGGTTGATGTGCCTGTCGTGCCACTGTTTTGTCCTCTCATAGATTCTCGCACTTTCATATGCCATCAATCGAAATTCCTCAAGTTCAAGTAGTGCTTGCTTCCGTAGCTCACCTGAGAGCTTAGCGTCCAAATTGATATTCTTCAAGGCCCAGAATGCCTTGTGCTCAAGTTCCACCGGAAGATGACATGACTTCCCAAATACTAACTGGTAGGGAGACATGCCTAAAGGGGTCTTGTAAGCAGTCCTATATGCCCATAAGCTATCATCTAAATGCAGAGACCAATACTTGCGTCCCGGGTTGACTGTCTTCTCTAGAATCCCTTTTATCTCTCGGTTAGAAACTTCTGCTTGCCCATTCGACTGCGGATGATAAGCCAGTGATATCTTATGCGTCTTTACCCCATATTTGCTCAAGACATTGGCAAAGACTTTGTTCACGAAATGCGATCCTTCATCACTGATAATGGCTCTGGGAGTCCCAAACCGTGTAAATATGCTCTTACGCACGAATCTCTCTACAGTAGCTCCATCATTCTTAGGGCACGCCATTGCCTCTACCCACTTGGTCACATAATCCACAGCTAACAGTATATAAATATTTCCAAGCAAAGACGGGAATGGTCCCATGAAATCAATGCCTCAAACATCAAAGGGCTCTACTTCCAACACGAAATTCTGAGGCATCTCATTCCGATTGGAAATATTGCCGGTTCTCAGACACCGGTCACACTGCTGCACAAAAAGATGAGCATCCTTATGTAAAGAAGGCCAATAAAATCCACTTTGTAATACCTTTGCCACAGTACGCGTCTTGACAAAATGCCCTCCGCAATTCAGTTCATGGCAGTGTCTAAGAATGTCCAAAGTGTCTGGCTCAGCTACGCACCTTCTCAACACGTTGTCAGCTCCCAACTTGAACAAATGAGGGTCATCCCATAAATAGTGTCGTGCATCTGCGAAAAATTTCTTTTTCTGATGGAAAACATGTCTTTTGGGACAATATTGAGCGCCTTGAAATTTTCCAAATCCGCAAACCAAGGCACAGCTGCTACCACTACCATAAGTTGTTCATATGGAAAATCTTCTCTAATTGGCACATCTTCTTGTTTTTCACTGTCCAGTCGTGACGAATGGTCTGCAACAACGTTCTCTACTCCCTTCTTGTCCTTGATCACTATGTCACACTCTTGCATCAGCAAAACCCATCGGATCAACCTAGGCTTCGCATCCTTCTGGTCAGAAGATATTTGAGGGCTGCATGGTCCGTCAAAATGGTCACCTGAGAACCCACAAGGTATGGACGAAACTTGTCCAATGTGAAGATAATGGCCAACATATCCTTCTCCGTGGTGGCATAATTAAACTGTGCGGTATTAAGAGTACGACTAGCATAGTAAATGACATGAGCTAACTTGTCTTTCCGCTGTCCCAGCACTGCTCCCACCGCATAATCGATGGCATCACACATAAGCTCGAACGGCAAGGTCCAGTCCGGGGTGGCTATAATGGGAGAACTGATCAGCTTTTTCTTGAGCAAATCAAAAGCTGTCTTGCACTCTTCATTGAAATCAAAGACGACATCTTTCTCAAGCAACCTAGATAAAGGCTTTGTGATCTTCGAAAAGTCTTTAATGAAGCTTTGATAGAAACCTGCTTGTCCCAAGAAACTCCGTACCCCTTTGACAGATGTAGGATAAGGAAGCTTCTCGATTACCTCAATTTTCGCCCGATCTACCTCTAAGCCTTTACTGGAGATCTTGTGCCCCAAAACTATCCCCTCCGTCACCATGAAATGTCACTTCTCCCAGTTAAGCACTAGGTTGGTGTCAATACATCTGTCCAGTACCCGAGCTAGCTGCTAGAGACAGTCTTCGAACCCATCACCATAAAGTGAAAAATCATCCATGAGGACTTCGAAATTTTGCTCCATCATATCTGAGAAGATAGACATCATACATCTCTGAAACGTGGCAGGGGCATTGCATAGCCCAAAGGGCATGCGTCTGAATGCAAAAGTCCCATAATGACAAGTAAATGTCGTCTTCTCCTGGTCAGCTGGCTCAATCGCTATCTGATTATACCCAGAGTATCCATCCAGAAAGCAGTAATGTGAATGACATGCTAGCCTATCAAGCATCTGGTCTACAAATGGGAGGGGAAAATGATCCTTCAAAGTGGCATCATTGAGTTTGCGGTAATCCATGCAAACTCTCCACCCAGTAATTGTACGAGTGGCAATCTGATCACCTTTTTCCCCTTCCACCACAGTTATACCTCCCTTCTTGGGGACACACTGCACCGGGCTAGTCCACGTGCTGTCGGAAATCGGATAGATGATACCTGCTTCCAACCATTTAAGCACCTCTTTCTTCACCACCTCCTGCATGTGAGGGTTGAGGCGGCGCTGAAACTGAACTACCGGCTTCTTGTCTTCCATGAGCCGGATCTTGTGCTGGCAAACTGTGGGGCTGATCCCCTTGATATCCGCTATGGTCCATCCCATAGCTGCTTTCCGTTCCTGCAATATTTTGAGAAGCTGCTCCTCCTGTTCCCTGTCCAAACACGCAGAAACTATCACAGGTAAAGTCTCATCAGATCCCAAGTATAAATATTTTAAATGAGCAGGTAACGGTTTCAATTCTAAATCAGGAGCAGTAATAAGAGAAGGAGTAAGAATCTTCCTGCTTCCCTCATTAAAGAGGGGTAGGGGTGAATGCCAGCTGGCTTCCATAGCTTGTTCTTTTTCACTCGAATCAAGAAAGGCAAGTTCCTCATACAGCTGCTCCAATAAGATATCGTCCTCCTCGTCCGGTGTGTATGCCTCCACACCAAAGCACTGCTCATCACTGCATATGCACGAAATTTCATAGCTTCAAAGACATTGAATGCCACCTTCTCATCGTTAATGCGCATAGTCAATTCTCCATTGGCAACATCAATAATTGTCTTTCCCGTAGCAAGGAATGGCCGTCCCAATATGAGTGGGACATCATCGTAAGCGTCCATATCTAGGATCACAAAATCTACGGGAAAGATGAGTCCTTCGACTCTCACAAGCACATCCTTCAAAACACCCCGTGGTCGTTTTATGGTACGGTCATCCACCTGTAAACACATACGAGTAGGTTTTGGATCTCCTACACCAAGTTGCTCAAATACTGATGTAGGCATCAAATTTATGCTTGCGCCAAGATCACATAATGCTCTACCATGGAACGCATCTCCCAATGTCACAGGAATAATGAAACCACCCGGATCTTTCATCTTTTTGGGTAGCACTTTTTTCACTACGGCGCTACACTCCTCATTCAAGGTCACGGTCTCAAAATCATCCATGCGCCTCCTATTAGAGAGGAGGTCCTTGAGAAATTTAGCATATTTAGGCATTTGCGAAATTGCCTCCGCAAAAGGGATATTAATGTGCAGCTTCTTGAAGATATCCACAAACTTCTTGAAATGCTTGGCATCCTCTTGACTCTTCAATCTCTGCGGGTATGGCACTCGCACACTGTATTCCTCCTTTGGCTTCTGTTTCTCATCCGACTTCCTCACCGTGTCCTTTGATTGGGGAATCACGGTAGGCACGGGAATCTCTTCATCCAAGGCTTTTTCAGTGGCCTTATTCGCCTCAGCTCGCGCATGGGTAGGATATGGGGGATCCTTGGTAGTGGTCCCACTGCGAGTAGTTATAGCCTTCAACTGCTCAGTTGGAGTAATAGTATTGGACGGAAGCATACCAGGTGGAAATCGAGTATTTTGATTGGCTATTTGCCCAATCTGTGTTTCATGGCTTTTTATCGAGGCTTCTATCGCGACAATCTTGCTCTCAATCTTATCATTGCTAGCTAACAGTTTCCTCAACATCGCGTTTGTTTCCTGTTCTTCTGAGGGTGGAGGTGGAGCCTGTTGCTGTGGAGCCTGTCTCTGAGCTTGATAAGGAACATTTGGCCTTTGAACTGGCGCATATAGTCCACTATTCGGATTGGCATAACTGAACTTGGGGTGATTGCGGTTGCTGGGATGATAGGTGTTTGGCCATTGCTGCTGTCTTGGTTGACCCATGTAGTTCATGTCTTCAATACCATCCCCATATCCCTGATTTGCATCTGCTACCATCTCTCCCACTGACTTCACATGTGCCGATGGATTCAAATTACTGAAAGCCGAAGTCATCACTGCCATATGATGTTCAAATTTCTGTTCCACCATGGACTCAATCTTACTAACCAATGCCCCATCTGATTTTGTGGTTCTACGAGTCTCGTACCTCGTGGATTCACGTTTTGCTACATTATCTAGCAGATCACGACATCTTTGTAGTCCCATTCCCATAAAATATCCTTGAGCCATCATGTCCAATTCATTAGCAGTCTCTCTATCCAAAGCATTATAAAAGTAGTGGAGAAGTTTATATCATGGCTCTCTGTGAGTAGGGCATCTGCGCAGGAGCTGGTTGAACTTTCTCCACGTGTCTCCCAAAGAATAATCTTCCTGCTGTGTAAATTTTGTTATATCAGCCATCCGTTGAGCAACCTTGGATGGTGGAAGATACTTCCTGAGAAACTCTCTGCTACAATCTGCCCATGTAACTATGCTGCCTGCTGGAAGTTCCATAAGCCATGTCTTTGCCTTTCCCGATAAGGAGAAGGGGAAAAGCATGAGCTTTATCGTCTCGAGTGAAACTCTCTGATCATACATGGTAGAAGTAATCTGCACGAAATTGAGCAAGTGCTGATGTGGATCATCATTCAGGGCTCCAGTGAATAAGCATTCATCCCTAACCATGTTGATCAACGGTTGGCGAATCTCGAAATGTGCGGCATTAATCTGAGGCCTGACAATGGTAGGCTGATATCCCTCCGGTGCAGTCCTGAAGTAGTCCACCAAAGGACGCTCATCCTCCTCAGCATTGTTGACTTGCTCTACCACATTCGGACCGTTATGGTTCCGATTATAGCCTCCATTATTCCCATTGCCACCGTTATTTCTGCCAACTACTTCCGCACCAGGAAGTTGTTGTGGATTTGGAGGGTTCATGCGATCAATCATCGCCTGCATCTCAGCCATTTGAGCCCTAAGTTGCTCAGATTCTGCGGCTCTGTTTGCAGCCTCCTCTACAGCAGCTGCACTAGCTGCTTCCGCATCATGCACATTTTTGCGGATTCTCTCAAACTCAGCTCTCGTTTCTTCATCCATAGTGTGACTGAGCTTGAATTCCTCTTGTCTCTACGCTGTTCTTTCAATAAGGATTGTGGGTTTTCAAACGTTGGATACAAAGGCTCGTCTCTGGAACGGGTCATGCACCGTGTAAATCAACCTGAAATCACAAAACACGCAAAACGTAGGTGAGTAACGGATATAGACAATAAATTAAAATCCCTAAGTCTAGGAATTATAACTAATTTAGCCGAAGTCCCCGGCAACGGCGCCAAAAACTTGACACGCTCTAACCACAAGTGTATGGTTGTCGTGTGTAGTAATAAACCGGAAATCCGGGCTATCGAACCCAAGGGAATTTGTTTAAACTAATTATTATTCTAAAGCTTATGTGGGTACATCGCAAGTTGTGCTTTGTTCTAATTCTACTAAAATAAAAACGCAATATTCTCAATTAACCGAGTGAAGTGGATCACGATTAATAAAGAATGAATTTTAGGGTTTTTGTAATATAAGGACAAAAATACTGGGAATTCTCTAGGTTCACTAGGTTGATCTAAACTTATGTTTTGATTCGTAAAACAACCACGTATCTTTCACTATTAATCGAGCAATATTAAACTTACCGGGTTACCAAGCAAGTTCACTATACTTAGAACCAAAGCAAACAGAGTTACCAAGTCTATTTTAGCTTTAAGCATGCATTAAAATCATAATTTTACTCTAACGATCCTAGTTAACAATATCGAGTTACCAAACATTGATTCGACTAGGTGAATTATTCAAGTTACCGACTAACTCTCACGGAGTTACCACGTGAAAATCAATTAAGTTTATCTCTACGTTAGCTACTCGCAAAGACAATGCGATTACAATCGTAAATAATCCATAATAATGAAAGAATATGTGAGATTAAGCTAAAACATGAATCACAATCATCAAAACATGATAATTAGATCAAACCCTAGCTACACCAAACGAGAATTCCTAGAAAATAACGTTTAGCTACTAATATTCATACTCAAAACGACAAATTTCATGAGTTTAAACATAAAAATCAAGAAAAGAGAAGAGTTGAGAATCCAAACGGATGATCCAAAGCTCCTAAGCTCTCCCAATAGCTTCTTGATCTCCCAAAAGTGTTTCTAATGTGAGGAACTACTGAAAAAGTCGACCTAGAATGCTTAAATATGTTTCCATAATACGATTACAAAGTTTGGATAAACTACGAAAAAGCCCCGCACAAAATTCTGCATTCCAGCGATGTCTTCGTACGAAGACATTTGTTGTCTTCGTACGAAGAGTCTTCGTACGAAGACAAATGCTCTTCGTACGAAGGTCTTCTTATGTAGATACTGAGAGCTTGTTTAAGAAGACTTTCTTCAGACCCCGAAATTTGGCTAAGTGTTTTGTCTTCGTACGAAGACAATTGTCTTCGTACGAAGACCCCCTTTTCCAGCCTTCTTTCTTTGACTTTTCCTTTCTTCCTTTGACTTTCTTCTTGCTTCCTTTGACCTTTCCTTTGAGTTCCTTGTTTCCGAAGTTCGTTTCCATCTCCCGCATGATCCTCCAAGCCCTGTTTTCCTGCGAATCACAACACGAAAACACAACCCGCGATCATATCACAATAAAAGCTCAAATAACTAAAGAAACGCGTGGATTTAACAAATAAAGCACATGAACTCATACTATCACATTTTAGCTTAATTTACTCAAAATACGACGAATTCTCCATGTTGAGCATGCAAAACGTAGAAATAAAAGGCATAAACTAACTCCGAAAACGGAGTTATCACTCACACGATAGCAAGCCCCAAAGCCCATCTCCTATGATGGCGGCAGAATAAAGTCTATCCCAAAAAGAGGGAAATATAAGCCTATCTCACATGATAGCAGTAAAAGCCTATCTCATACGGTAGCAATATAAACCTATCTCGCACAATAGCGGCAAAAGCCTATCTCCTATGATAGCAATACGACCTCATCTCACATGATAAGGGCAAAAGCCTATCTCACATGATAGCAATAACAAGCCTATCTCATAAGGTAGCAGGGATATAAGTAAGTTTACCGCCCGAATGGTGGCCTAAAAGGTCTATCTTATTAGACAAGAACCATTGCGAAAATAGCGCAGGAAATACTTGGGGGACGTACGAAGGAGTCCCACCTACAAGATTGCCTATAAAAGGGGTCAAAGTCTTGCAGAAAAAGGAATTTGCTCAATAACATGCTTGCCCACAAAGGGGAGCAAAACAACACTTGTCTTTAAGGGATAATCATATGGATAAGCATTTAATATTCAAAGATGTACATATATATTGTGTACGTTCTACCAGTATCACAGCCACACAGGGCACAAAACAAAAGAAGGAAAACAGAAGATGTTTTCTTGTAAAGGCAACCTCATTCTTCAAAGAAATCCTTCAACAAAGAATCCTGCACCGACAACTTAGGAGAGTTGGCAGCAAGCTCTTCAATACGGGCCTTGTTAGCCTCATGACGCTTCACGGCCTCGTTCAATTTCTTCGTTTGACGCTTGAATTCTTCCCTGCGCGCAGCAAGATCCGATGTCTCCCTTTTAAAGGTAGCAAGCTCATTCCCCAAACTGCAGAATTATGAATTCTTTTCAACCACTGGGCAAGGAAGCTCAAGTCCAACCGTCCTGCTGCAATTTGTTCAAGTTTCTGCACGTTTGCAAGGAACTCTTGGGCTTTAGCCGGGGTGGTTCTTACAGGAGTAGCCTGATACAGATCTCCTAGGAAAATGGCCAGCTCTTTGAAAACTTTCCCTCTGTCTCCTGGAAACAGCTCTAGCACACGCGCAAAAGCAGCAAGGAAAGATACCCGGACTTTCATAAGCCACTCCAGGCAAGCTTGATCAATACCTACATGCACAAACGCGATAAGATACTCCGCAAAATGGGGGAATAAAATGAGGCATAATGAGTAAAAGACAAGGATGGGCTTACCAGTTCCTTCGATAATTTGCTGGAGGGGAGCGATGGGCAATGTGGCCTGCAAGTTAGAACCAGCTGTGACTATCAGTTCCTTATCAGCTCTAGCCTCACGTGCGAAATACACCTCAGGAATTACCAAGTTCCCCCTTACAACAACGCGAGATGCGGTCTGCCAGCCCCATACCTCAAATGGGTTCCTGGGGGAAAGAACGTCCAAATCCAAAACCAAATCAAAGGACCTTGGAAGGATCAGCGCTAGTTTAGTCGCACCCATAACCTTAGTGGGAGCAGGGGTCCACCTAGAAGTAGAATCTAGAGTATTGGCAGTAGTTCCCACCGGACAAGGAGCGCGTTCTCCTAACACCGCATCATGTATGGGGGGAGCGGTTTCCCCAAAACCATCCTCGCGAACAATGTCATTCACAGGAGGCACACCTCGAGCAGCGCGTGAGTCTCATGCAGAGTCTTCCTCATCCGAAGAAATAAGTATGGATGGCTCTTGACGCTGTTCCCTGATGCGCACAAAAGGCCCGACACGCTCACTCACCGCAACCTCCCTTGTCTCCCCTTTGCCAGGAATTTCACCTGCTGCAAAATAAAGAATAAGACTTTCACAAAGGCATGATTAACAAGAAAATAAGTATATCTCTTACGTGCTGAGGATCTCGAGCTTCTTTGAACGGTTTCCTCGACACGAGGACGCTTTAGATCCCGCCTGAGCATCTCGCTGGAGTGAGTCTCATAGGAAAGTCTCTTTCTCACTAAGCCTTTCCCGTTAGAAGTAAGGAAAGCTGCTAGCGAATTAGAAACCAACGATTGAACTTCGGGAGGCATAGGCATGGCTGGCTCAATACGATTTTCAAGGATCAATGAGCCTCGCAAGGCTTCCCTTTCTAGTTGTATACGGGCAGCGAAACTCGTGCTTCTATCTCCAGACGCGAAACGCCTCAAACAACACTGAAGGCAAGAAATCAGTTAAAGAGAAGACGGAAAGCATGTTTGTACATAAAGTGAGCAATGAAATATGGACTTACCTGGACAAAAGAATGGGCGTACTTGGCTTTGGCCGTAAAGGATTTACGTTTTGCAACTTCAGTCTTCTCCTCAAGAATTAGTTGAGTGCATAAATGCCGGTCCTTAGCCAGCAAGGTAAAGTAGCCATACTTGCAGTCATCGCGGCTACGAAGGGACTCAAAAGGATACTCGTTGGTTGAAAATATGGGTAGCTAGTTAGGATAGGGGATATCATGGAGGTTGAGTAGAAGACGAGTCTGAAAGTTCCTGAAAGATACCCAGTTTGGGGTATTTCGTCCCTTCCTGTCGCGCGAAGGTTGGATCAAAGGAAGCTCAGCATATAAAGAGGACACACCCTTGCCACATAAGAGACTGTCACAACAGCCCCAGTCAATGGGTTCAGGCCACAATGAAGTAGCAATGGCGTCGTACCCAAATTGGGGACTAACGCGACGGGATCGTATGGCACGGTAATTCGTTCATAGTCACCAGAAAACTCGATGTTTGATACGTACTCAGGTAGCGCGGGAAGAAACCCTCTTCGAACCCAGTTCACAAACCTGCTGAGGGACCAATCGCCTTTAGTTAGGAGCTCAACGGAAAGAATGATATCCAGCTTCGGATATAAGTCTTCCCAGAAATCTATGTTCTTATCCTTCAGACGGGTAGTATAGGGGCGACGCGCAAAGAAACGAGCGTCGTCGACTATCAAGGCAAACGTCCGTTGAGGAGCTTCAGTATTATACCAGCGCCATGCTCGAGGACTCTGAAATATTTGAGGGACGCTAGAAGTATTCCAAAGGCCCACTCTCACAGGAATTGGGGCATACCCAGGACATCTCTCAAAGGCCCACTGGGATAGAAAGGCAGTATTAACAAAGGTGCAAACGTCGACTCTTCCTCGCGACTGTTCGACATGAGCAACGGCCAAGTCAAGACGGTGATACAAGGAGCCCAGTACGAGTGGGCCCAGGGCTACCTTTTGTCTAAGGGATAACCTTACCGCGAGCAGAAGCACGTGCATGAAGACTCCGTCATGGGGAAACCCGTCTATCAAGTAGCGCGATAGCCACACGCAGAGATAGCCACAAAGGGTAAAATGAAACCCTTTCCCTACAACACTGATGACTGCCTCCGGGTCTTTTTCCCGCCATTCACGAGCCACAGCAGGATCGAAAAAGTCTTTAAAAAAGTACATGCGCCATTTCGACCAAGTGTTCCTTGGACCAGAGGATATACGGGGGAACTCCCCACAGGGTGTGGTCGCTTCAGGCATCCATTTCGAGCCAGTTCTTCCCATATCCGCTATAAGAACCTTCATATCTTCAAATAATTGAATCTCGTCTGGTTCGGTCAAAGGCGCTGCTTGGGAGATTTAGCACCTCCACATCCTCCAAGGTAGGAGCAACTTCGAGCTGGGAGAGATGAAAAGTGTGGGTCTTCCTGGAATATCTGGAAAATAATACCTGAAGCATGGTACTATCACGGTAAATATAAAGACCCTTGGTTGCACGAACGGTGTAAAAAATATTAGCACGATTCAGGTCTGCCGCATAATAGCAAAGGATATGTTCTGTCCAATCCTCCATCCAGTCAAAGCCCTCCATGAAGGACTGCGGAATAATGTCGGTGAAACCATACAAGCCGGCCTCTACGCCGAGGCATTGCACATCCCCGACGTTAATCACGTCCCAATCAGATCTCACTGGTTCGGGAGCAAGTTGCAAAGCATCATCCAACGGGGATGCTTGGAGGGGGGACGCCATAATGGTGGCCACATAAAAATCGTCAACCCCAAGGTAGGGGCTTTTGTACCACAATTCGCTAGGCAGTTCTGGAACTTCAGCAGCTTGCTTTGGAGCCATTGCTACAAACGCTTGAGTGGATGTTTTGTTTAAATATGAGGCAAGGCAGGAAAGTCTACATCAAAGGCATAGAAGGGTTTAAATAAACCCCCAGAAGAGTCGCAACCCTTGGATACTGCTGAGTACCCTTGGGTACTGCTGAGTCAGCAAAATGCTTCGGAATCCGGAAGATTTGACGTTTGATCTGTCCCTTCCTCGAAAATAGGCGAATTCGGATGGCGATTGATTAAGTCAACAGAAGCCACGCTTCATCAAGGGCTAGACGGCGTTTCTCAAACCATAGGCAATCATGGCTGTGACTGGGGGCTATGGGGATTCGAATTTAAAATTCAAAAAGGCCCGCGTGAGCTTCACGCACGGCTGATTTTGCGCGACTCCACAACAGAAGGGCACGTGACAATCGCGCAAAAGGGGGCTATTGTAGATACTGCTTTCCAGAAAGACGGATCATCTCCATGTGGAAGCCATCCAGCACACCTATCTGTGCTCCATCCACACCGGATCACCACCCTTGCGGATCCACGTGGGGGCTACGAGACAGAGCCCCCGCGCACCATAACACTGGACTTGTAGGGACTTAGTGGTTTGGAGGCTAGGGTAAGGTCCGTCGCGCGCATGGGAAAAACAAGCTTGCGCGCGACCTCTGGTAACTGACTGAGAGATCCTAGGCTTACTTGTCCCATCACTGAAGCTGATCTCATAATGGTCTCCGATACTTTCGGGTAGATACGTACCGGTTCCTATATACACGGTCGAACCTGTCGTTGGGGGTCTATCTTTAAGCCACCATTTATGGTGCATTTACCCCTCAACGGTCACTTCCCCACTATATATAGGATCGTTATGCTCTCCGTTGCGACACAAGACATATTGGTCCAGTGCCATAGCTTACTGTCTCTCTCTCAAAAACAGTTACTAGTGCTTACTCTCTCCCTACACACACCTGATAACTCTCCGTGTTCTTATTCTCTACTTGAGGTGTACACTTGGGGATCTCTCGAGGATTTCCTTGTACACACCCCCAAGTCAAGAACATTCAAACTAACAAATCTAAACATGAATTCGAGGCTTTAAAACGTGATTTTTATTATAGAAAACAACTTAGGGGAAGATTTTAGTCATACCCAGTCCAAAAATCGCAAGAAATGGTGAAGAAACGGAACGGGTCGAGATCGCCGTCGAAGTCGCCGGAAATGGAGCTTCGCCGGGCCTTCTCCGGTGGTTCTTGGCTGCAGCTAGGAACTCCTGGAGCTCGGTCGGACCCTCTGGAGCCTAGGGATATGGGTGGAAGAGGCTGGGTTGTCACGGTTGAGCTCCGATGAAGAATTCGCTCGGAAAAAAATGGAGGTCGCTGGCGGGTTTCTCCTGCTGCTGCGGCGCTGCTACAGCTACTGTTGTTTTCGTCTTCATCTTCTTCTCTTGGGGTCGAAATAGAGAGTGGATCGAGACAGAGAGAAACATAGAGATGGTGGTGGCAGTGGTGGGTCTTCTCGGTGGCTTTCAGACGGTGGCAGCGGCAGTGGGTTGCCGCTGCTTGCTGCTGCTGGTTGGCAGAACAGAGAGATAGAGAGAGATAGAGGGATATAGATGAGCAGAGGGTGGAGAGGGAGGAGGTGTTAATGGCGTCGGGGGTGGGTTTTTTTTTCTCGGGGGTGGTGGTGGTTCTTCTCTCGGCGAAACAGAGGGAGGGAGAGAGAGAGGAAGAGATGCAGAGAGGGAGAGGAGAGATGAGGTGGTGAGGGTGATGGTGGTGTCGGGGGTGTGGCTGTCGAAGGGGAAGAAGAGGGAGATTAAATAGAGAGGGAGAGGAGAGATAGAGAGAGAGAGGGTGACGGGGGGAGAGAGAGAGAGAAGGAGATGAGGTGTTGGTGTTGGGGAACAAAAAAAATCGGCAGGATGTTGGGGAACACAAATTTTATTATTATTATTATTATTATTATTATTATTATTATTATTATTATTATTATTATTATTATTATTATTATCATGATAATAATATAATATAATATAAAATATATAGTATGAATACGGTATAAATACGTATAGGTAGAGAGTATAAAATATGTATAGTATAAATACAAATACAAGTATTAAATATTAAAATTTTTATGAAAGACAAATAATACCCCCAACATCAACTACATAATATTATTCAAAATTACAACTACCTCCCCTTCTTAGTCATATAATTCGAAAATAGCCGATTAAACTTTACGACAAATACGTCAATAAAGTAGAAAAAGACAGGGTGTTACAGGTACCTCTTGGGATATCACAGTCCATCCCAATTCACCCAGAGCGTTTGTAGGTAGCCCGACACTATCCCGCCCATCACATAGCTTAAAGGACCTTAAGTGTCGACACCCCTATACATTTGTGGTCCACACCTGCATAGGTACCACTCTATAGCTTTCACAGTATAAAGAAAAAACCATGTAGGGTAGGGTATGAAACCCGAGGAAGGTCGTTTCATGTACGCCTCCGGCTGTAGCCTTCACCCACATCCTTTGGACATCGCCCCATTTCATTTAGCGTTCAATAATATTCCACAAGATCATTCTAGTAACTATTGGTTTGGGAAAATCACGTATTTTTCAAAGGAATATTTGCAAGAGATAAACTCAAAATTGTAACGTCACGAGTTATTGCAGTTGAGAATAACATACACACACAAAATCATGTTTTGACAGTTTCAGGTATTGCACGTATAAACTTACCAAAAATAGAGTAGGGAGGCACACAAAAAGCAAGAAAAATCTTAGCACTCGTAGTACAGTTCTTCCACGAATTCCCCCTCTATGAGCTAGAAATCGAATGAAGAAAAACACGACGACGAAGATGGGGCCGGGGATGGTGGTTATGGATTCTTATAAGGGCACCGGTGGTGGTCCTCGGTGGTTGGATAACGTCTGGAAAGAGAGTCGGGCAGCGACAGGGATGGAGAAAGAGAGACCCGGCGGCTCCTTGGCGGCGTCGACCTGGGACTCGGTTGGGTTCGACGCTGCCTTGGTGATTGCGCGATTGAGGTCCGAAACTAGAGAGAGAGAGAGAGAGAGAGAGAGAGAGAGAGAGAGAGAGAGAGAGAGAGAGAGAGAGAGAGAGAGTGTGTGAGAGAGAGGATGAATTGTGGGATGAAGAAGAAGTGAGGAAGTGAGGGGTTTATATAGGCTTGGGTGCAGGTGAGGAAAGGAAAGGAGTGAATTTTGTTTCCACAATTTAGGAGGAGATTGATCCATGATTGATTTGTGAATCAATCCACATTAATTGGGATGAATGAAGAAAAAAGAAAATTCATAATGGTGGATTTGGCCATGAAAGAAAAACATCAATCATAAATAAATCTCATTAATTGGGATGAATGAAGAAGAATTAAGTGCTTTAATGATGGATTAATAGTGTTAGATGTGTTGGTTGCACCATTTTAAGTGGTGGCAAGAAGCAATAATGTGTAAAAACAATAACTAAGATATGTAAAAAATATAATAGAAAGAATAGGAATAAAATCTCAATAAACATTTTTAAAAATAAAGGAACTGAAAATAGAACTATAATACCCATAAAACCATTACCTCATAAATTATAAAAACGCCCTTGTGCTTTCCATAAAATATAACTAACCACCAAATAATTATAATAAAAATAATAACTTGTAAAATAAGAGTTGTACAGAATAAAGGAAAATATATTCCTATAATGCTCTTGCGCTGCGAAATTCAAAAAGTATGCTCGCGCAGTCATCTAATTACTAAATTACCACTCTAAAAAAATGGGGTGTTATATTCAATCAGGGTGTGTTATGAACACAATTTATATTCTTTTAGTTCTTGGAGACCGAGAGGAGAAAAGAACTCGAGTGACCGAGTGTGGGTTGTTTTGGTTGGGATTGGTTAGGTTTTAGTGAAAGCGGTGGACCAATAGGACCCGGTGAACAGACCTAACAAGCCAACTAGAGCGGAACGGTAAGCGTAGGTGGACCTAAATGACCCAAAGTTAACCGTAAAACAAATTTACGTGACATCGACAGAAGAGCGTAATGTGTGTGACCCGGTGTAATCAATCATGACTAGAGTGTCTTAAGCATAGTCCATAAATCATTATCGACCCTAGGGATCCTATATTATCTAGTTCTCTTCCATAATCGTATTCACTACAAACATAATATTTTAAATTGAAAACACACAAAAACAGTTAGGTTAGTCTGTCTTTTACTTTAAGTCACTTGTTTGAGGGTGACGAACATTCAAAATCAAACCACTTCTTACCGGTTACTTAAGTATCGTAAGGTTAATTATTAATTAGCTAATAATCGTATAATTCCCTTGGGTTTGATACTCGGAGTCGTAAAATATTCACTTACTACTTGACCGTGCACTTGCATTTAAACACGTTAAGAATTCGCGTCAGCATGTTATCCGAAAGGAGGTTTCTAAAGTGGTGCTTTAGGCGATTGATAATTTACTGGTGGTCAGTCATGAAGGTATCACTATTGTTTTTTATGACGAGAATTTGCTTACGATTTCGAGCAATGGTAGCGGCAAGATGAAATATCTTGTATTGCGGTCTTCAAGTTTGAGCCAGTTTTTGGAGCGTTACTTCAAGTAATCTTCTTGGACGAGGAAAATATTACCCAAAGAAAAGCGGAGTTGTCTTTCATATTGGATGAGGATATATGGGGGGGCTATTTGCGAGCCCACTGATTTGATTTTGGATAATGAGCAGTTCCTTTTGAACAGTCTTGTTTTGAGTATGCATGTTGTTGCATGGAAGTTTACTCCAGTTGATCATGTGCTTCATTAACAACTACCGACTGCGCATAATCTGAAATAGAAGATAACCAAATTGCTTGATGGACCAAACACGCTGTGAGATTTCTCGTGTTGCGTCATGGGGAAACCAATATGATTTAAATGCTTTTTTTAGTCTTCGTCCTTACTGGATATTCACCATGTTTAGTAGTAATGGTGCATGATCTGAGAGTTGAATCGACAATGTCACCACTCCAGTTATCGAGTGTAGGTGAAACCAGTTTGGGTTGCGGGAAGTTTTGTCCGACCTTACAAATGCACAGTGTTCTCCACTAATATTGCTTGTCCAAGTGAAATAGACTCCATGAAGGCAGTGTAAAGACTACCTATGGCGGTGGTCGTGTACGATCGACTAACTACCTAGGGACTCTTAAAATACACTCTTTTGGTTTTTCAAATACAAGTTTTCAAGTTTCTAAAATTGTTAGTTGTCCAACTAAGCAAGACTCTCTCTATGCAAACTATGTTGGTTTATTCCCTATAGACAATTTATATTATCGTGACATCTTTTTAATAGTATATTAAATGTATCTATTCATTTTGTTATTTATATAGTGATGTATTGACACAATGAAGTCCTTAGAATACAATTGTCGACAACAGTTGTTACATAACTCAACCCAATATGAATGGGGGCAACAGTTGATTGCATAACTCAATCCTATATGAAGGGAGATCAGCAATTGAATGTTTAACTCAACCCTATATGAAACGGGAGAAGCAACAACATAAGCAAACAGTAGTCACAATGGGAACATGTTTAACAACAACAACAACATCAAGTCATACAATGACCACAACAATAGATGAACATACATAAACACAGACAGGTAATCCATGTGTAGTATGAACATGCACGTCTCACATGTTTATGAATTTCTGTGGGGGAAGAGAAAGGTAGAATAGATGCAGTAATACAATCTGATAACACAATGCCTAGTACAGTAGGTGAATCATTCACAGCAGGAGATCAAGATATATCATTCACAGTCAGAAACATATGTTCATACCAAATAGACATAGGCCACATCAGTAAGATACATATAAATTAGATAACATGCATACACATATGCATATAGATTTTCATAAACATAAGGGATTAGGGATGAAACCTCCCCATCGGTATTAGAGACAACACAGCAGGAAAGAAGACTCGTAGTCAAACTGTTCTTCATCGAAAGAACTCTGATGTGTCAGAAAGCTAGGGTTCTCGGTCTCATCATCGGATAAGTCGACAACCTCCATATATTGTGGATCCTTATGCTTTGCTGGAGTAGTACACGAATTAGGGGTTCAGGTAGTTAATTTGGTTATGAATTAGGGTTCATCAACGGGAAAACCTAGAAATTCAGAAAAATCCCAAATCCATTTAGAGAAGATTTAGAACAAAGATTGGTGTTCTAGATCGAAGGTTTATGTTGCTCGATATATGGTTTGTGTATGAAACAAATCTAGGATTTCTCGAGAGAGGAAGAGGCGCTGGAGGAATTGGGGGAAGAACAAGAGTGATAATATTGAAGGTGAGAATGAGAGTTTGATTGTATTGGGGGGGGGGAGAGTTGTATTGGTAGGGTTTGAATGTTTTGGGTGTGTCATTAATATTGATTGTTTTGTTGAGTTCAAGTAGTGGCCTTAATTAAATGGTGATTTTGGTTAGATTAGTGATAACCCACTATACCACTAATTGTAGCTCAATTGGTTTGGTTTTTAGCGGAGATAGTAGTTATTACACTTACGATGCACTGGACCCTTAACAATAGCCACCCAGAGTTCGGGATTTCGAATCTCCTCCATCCGCCTGCCTCTCCGGCAGGGATATCCAGGCCATTCGTCCTATTGAACGGCTGAGATTACTCCATGCACACTCCAATTAAAGTCAAGGCAACGATCATTAGAAATAACGGCGTCTACTTCTTACTTCCGTTTTCGAGCTTCTGTGTTCTTCCATTGATCCTCTACAGTGGGAGGTTGAAGAGTTTGAAGAGGTCGAAGGTATGCTATTCATTGGGAGGTTGAAGAGGACCTCTTCTTAATCGGGTGTCACCAGTTCTAGACCGATCCAGAACCGAGATGAACTTCCTGAACTTGTTCACAACATCTGTAATATCTCGTACCACATCGAGATATTGTGGATCGATATTGCGGAGTATATTTATATATGTTATCGTTGGGGGATTGTAATATTTTGTCCCACATATGAGATTTGTGAGTTTGACGTCTGGTATATGGTAAACCTTGTGGATTACTACTAGCACCTTCAAGGCTTGAGCATTTTTATTCGGTGAGACGGGTAAAGAAGTTGTTGGGACAGTAATCCATGGGTGTTACAACATCAGTGATTACTTTGCAATCAGTTTCATTTTTCTGCGACTTTTTATGCTCTTGGTAGTGATACTGGTGCTGGTAAGGGAAGGAGAGCATTCTAGAGGCGTCTTCTTTTTTTTTCCTTTGCGATCTTCTCTGTTAAACAATTGATCGTCACAGCACAAAACAATACTGCAAAGATCAAAATTCACACACACCACCAACAATCTGATTGTCTCTGTTACGCCCAAGTCCTCTCCATAATCTTATCCTCCGCTCACCCCCCCCCCCCCTCCCCTTCTACCTTAATCCCAAGCTCTCTGCCTCAGGATAATAATAAAAAAAAAAAAAAAAAAAAAAAAAAAAAAAAAAACCTGTGACCACTTCTCTGGATTTCAAGCTTTTTTTTTTATTATTTTTTGCCGTTATGGGACACGACTGGGGTTGTCTAGCTAGCGCCGATTCTCAGAAAAATCAACCAGACAAAATGGAGAATTGTTCGATTTTTTTGAGAATCGGATCATGAGTATCCTTCTAGTTTGTGAAAATAATTCGATTTTTTTAAGAATTGAACCATGAGAATCCTTCTAAATTGTGAGAATGGAGATTCATTTTCAAGTTACTGCAAGTTGGCAACTCATCAACAGAAGAACGCAGAAGATTGCAAAAGGAAGAAAGAAGAAGAAGAAGACCTCGTTAGTTCCATTGATCGTGCCCTGGGCTAATTTGAGTGAAACTTCGTGTAGAATCTCAGTCGTTCAATAGGACGGATGGCCTGGATCTGCCCACTGGAGAGGTGTGAAGCCTCGAATTTACAAAACAATAATTAAATACGTAATCTATTTTATAAAACAGTATAATTGACTTCTTTTCAGCCTTTAGATTAAAACAGTCCCAACTCTTCGATCTCACCCACTTATTAAATTTCTAACTAATAGGAGAGAGGTTTTTCTCACCAAAAGTACATTGCTAACTAATAGGAGACAGATTGTGAGTGATTCCCACGTCCATTATAATGCTCATCCCATACTCGGAAGTTGTTTTTTTTTTTTTTATTTCACCACATTTGCAAATATAATTTTTGGATAACACCTTTAAATTCAAGCACTATCTAATTTAGTGCCCTCGGGCACGGGTAATACCCTAGTATTTCTATAATATGTGATTTTATGGTTATCTTAAGTGGCAAAATCTATCAAGTGTATACCGATATATTCCAATCAAATATATGGATGCTTTCTTGTATATTTACACAAGGTGTTTTGTGATTGTGTTAGATGGGTAGATTAAGTTTATCTGGTGTCAACTATACATGAGCCATAATTGACATTTTGGTTGGGAGAGAGTGTTTTATGCCATTTATATATATATATATATATATATATATATATATATATATATATATATATATATATATATCAATGAATATACTTCATGTTTAAGTTACTTTTCAATCAAGTCAAAGTTGACTTTGTTAGCATTGACGTGGCTCTATATTTGGATAGCATCAGCAGATAACTTTAAGGTAGTGTTTGTTAGGTACCAGTCTGTCCCGGTTCTTTGTTCCCAATTTGACTTTTGTCGCTATTTACTGGGTCACTTTGACCCGGTGATTTGAACAGCAAAACTATATAATTTTTGATAATTTTTTCATTGTGTTGTAGAGTAAAAGTTGCTCTATAATATGTTGCAAATTATCAAAATATTGTATTATTTTGCTATCCAAATGACTCGATCAAAGTGACCCATATACGAGTTAAAAAAGTCAAATGGAAACAAAGTGACCCATATACGAGTTAAAAAAGTCAAATGGAAACAAAGAGTTGGGACGTACTGGTACTCTTATGTGTTTCTAATACACAAGCATGTGAAACATAGACCACTCAAAATTTATATATTACAACATGATTTTCTTTAATAAACTAAAAGTTAGTTTGTACATACTGATCAAGTTTTAGAGTAGCATTCTTTTACTCATGCCATGTGGTTAGATAAGAGTATATGATCAGATCATCTCCATTTTATATTCCCTTAAGTGAAATTTTGCAACTATTAATTGTGAGTTCAATTAGACTCTCTACTTACTGCTTAGTGCACGAGAGAGAGACACAGAGAATTGGAAGGCTTAGTGGGGGTTTGGTCCAGAACAGACGAGTGGGTGAATATTGAGATTGAGTGTGCAAACTTGGTTCTTGGAACTTCTTGCAGTGATTCTGCTCGAGTGTGAGAGAGATGAAAGCTGTGATTATTTAAAGCATGTCATGTTTTCTTTTTTTTTATCGTCCAGAAAGTTAAAACACATCGGAGAAAGAAAACAAGAAAACAAGAAGCCAAAACAGAGTGGCTAAAGTCAGTGCTCACAATCCCTAAGCACCATTTCCCTAATCACAATCTGAGCAACACTCACAGGAGGATCCTCCCGGATCACCAAGGTTTCACTTTGTTTCGTTCCTTCTTTGGCCAAGGCATCAGCAAGTGCATTCTTCTCTCTATTGATATGTTGGATGGAGCAATTACTTCCCTGGTCAGGAACTTTATCTCTTTAAGGATCACCGCAAAAGGGAAATTTGGAGGAATGTTCTGCTTGATGAGAGATTAATAGCATCTTGTGAGTCAGATTCCACTATAACATCCTTGAGGCTCATCTGATGAATGACAACTAAGCCTCTGTGAATCCCCCAAAGTTCCGCTTCAATCACTGAGCTGAACCCAATTTCGCCGAGATAACCCCTGATCCATTGCCCTCTTTCATCTCTGAGAACTCCTCCAAATCCAGCAATTCCATTTTCTCCCACCTTGCTCCCATCTGTATTAAGCTTAATACTTCCTGCAACAGGAGGTATCCACAAGTTAGAATTTTTCTTTCTTTGATTCATAATGTTATCCTTCAAAAGAAATGCCGTTTTGATTTCGTCAACATAGTTACAGATGTTAGTAATGCTCACTCTTTCAGGCGTGGAAAGTTGGTTAAAACAAAAATTATTTCTATTAAGCCAAATAAACCAACATCCCAAAGAAAAAGTAAAGAGTGAGTACAACTAGCATTTGTACCAATTTTAAGGTTGATATCAAACCACTTGAGGAATTTAAAACTTTGCATAGAAGATAACCACTGGAAATTAAAAGTCACTTTCCAAATGGCCAAGCCTTTTGGACAGCTTCGAAAAATGTGGTTTTGGTCCTCACAGATACCTGGACAGTGAGGACAAAAACCATCAGGAGCCAAGCCCCTTTTGTACCTTTCAGCATTAGTAAAGAGTTTAAAAAATGGCTAATTTTCCAAGCAAAAATTGCGAGTTTCATTGGCACTTTCAGTTTCCAAATCCACTCTCAATCTGTATTGGAATTTTCATTAGATCTAGCAATAATATCTTAAACCTCAGAAACAGAGAATAAGCCATTTTTGTAACTGTGCCATTGAATCTCGTCCTTCGAATCTGGGTTAACAGGAATCATTTTAGCTTTGATCGTATTAATGATATCAATAGAAATATGATCACATAACAAATCCAACTTCCAGTTTCTATCCTCGTCAATTAGTCTATTAACCGTAAGCTTATCATCAAACACAGTATTCGGGTAGATATCTTTGAGAGCAAAGGGGCCAATCCAAAAATCTTTCCAAATAGAAACAGAACTCCCATTTCCAATAGTCCACTGGAAATGATTCTTAATTAAATTAATGGAATCAACAATGCCTCTCCAAGTGTTAGTAGCATTCTTTTTCCTAGGCCAATCAAAAATGGAGGTTTTACCCAAATACTTCTTCTTTAAACACTTTATCCAAAGAGCAATATTATTACAGATAATGTTCCACCCCAACTTAGCTAAGAGGGCCCTATTCTGATTTTTCTTCTCTCTAATTCCTAAACCACCCTTCTTCTTGCTCTTACACACCGTTTCCCAATTAACACTGTGAATATTCTTTCTAAGCTCAGTATCCCCCCCACAAAAATTCCTATTAATTTTATCCAACAAAGAACAAACATTATTGGGAATATTCTGTGTTTGCATTGTATAAATAGGCAGAGCAGAAGTAACAGTTCTAGTAAGAGTGGTTCTACCCCTCACGGACAAAATAGCAGCTTTCCAACCCGCAAGTCTAAGATGAAATTTTTCAATAAGCTCCGCATACTTAATTTCCCCACCCTCTCTTGATCTAAATTAATACCCAAATACTTCCCAAGATTTTGAGTTAGGGGAATTTCCAACTTATTTCTAATTCCGACAATGGTCTGATTACTAGCATTTGGTGAAATAAACACTTTAGACTTAGTTAAATTCACTTTTGACCCGACAAGTTACTAAAATCATCGAGAACTTGCTTCACAAAACCAACAGAAACACTATCAGTAAGAGAGAAAAGTAACATATCATCCGCAAACAAAAGATGAGTAAGAGGAGGGCAATGTTTTGCAATTTTAATACATTTCCAAAGTCCCACATCCTGGACCTGATCAATCATTCTCGAGAGTCTTTCAAGACATAAAACAAAAATATAAGGAGATAGAGGGTCTCCTTGTCTCAGTCCTCTCTCAGCTTTAAAATAGGGGAGAGCTTCCCCATTCCAAAGCACAGAATAGCTGACAGTGCTAATACAGCTCATGATGAGGTTAACCAAATTAGGCTCAAAATCAAACTCCACCAAAGTATTGTGGATAAAATTCCAAGATAGGCGATCAAACACCTTTTCAAGGTCAATCTTCACAATCAGAGCACCAATTTTACCTTTTCTTATTTTTTAGTATGCAAAAATTCTTGAACAAGAACAATATTGTCACAAGTAGATCTGCCCGGAATGAAGCTACTTTGATTAGGTGAAATTAACTCATGCATAAGAGGTCTAATTCTTTCCACAATCATTTTAGTAATAACCTTATACCCCACATTACACAAACCAATATGCCGGAATAATTTAATATTATCCGAATTATTAGTTTTGGGAATAAGAGAAAGGAAAGTATTGTTCATGTCAAGGGGAACAGAACTTACAAGTGTTCCTTCCCACAGTGTCCCAACAATCCTGATAAAAGGCGGCATTAAACCCATCAAGGCCTGGGGCTCTATTACGTTTAATGCTTTTGGTAGCTTTAAACCCATCAAGGCCTGGGGCTCTATTACGTTTAATACTTTTCGGAGCTGATAGGAGTAGGTAATATCAGTCTCAACATTACTCAAGTCAGCTTTATAAGCTTTATAAAAATAACTGAAAAAAATATGCTCTTTAAGTTGGTTATCATCTTTAATCCAAATGTTCTCCTCATTTTTAAGCATGAAAATAAAACTTTTTCTTCTTCTGATGAGGGTGGACAAATGAAAAAAACTTATTGTTTCTTTCTCCTTGCACGATCCATTTGATTCTAGATTTTTGGTGCCAAAGGACTTCTTCTTGTTCAAGAATTAAATTAAACTCATTCACCAGCTCTTTTTCCAGCAGAAATAAATCTTGTTTAAACTTAACACTCAAAATCTTTTGAATCCCAGTAATTCTAGCAAGTAAGTGTCTTTTCTTTTTATGAATATTTCCAAAAAAAAATTTTGTTCCACTCAATAAGAGCTTTCTGAACCTTACACAAGGCAGCATGGAAATGTAAAAGGGGATTCCAATTAGTCTCAATAACATTACAGCAATCAGGATGAGTAAGCCAAATGTTCTCAAAACGAAAAGGACGCATTTTATTAGAGGTAGTCATACATTGGGTATCCAAGAGCATAGGCGAGTGATCCGAGTGACTGCGAGGAATGCAGGTTACTAAGCTGTTTGGAAACGCCAATTTCCAGTTGATATTACAGAGCCCCCTATCCAACTTTTCTTGAGTGTTAGCCAAGCCATGTCTATTGTTCGACCATGTCATGTTAGGACCACAGTGACTGAGATCAATAACGTTGCAAGCTTGGATATTATTGATAAACCGCATATTCTTTCTCATGTTGTTGTTATCAGAAAAACTATGCCTTTCAGAATTACACGTGTAATCATTAAAATCCCCCGGAAGGAGCCAGGGTTCGACCACAGAAGCTGCCTTATCTTTCAGATCATCCCAAAGCTTCTCTCTGTTAGCTTCGATTGGGCTGGCATACACCGCCGAAAGAATCCACTCCTTAAAGCGATTCTTTTTAACTTTGGCATGAATAGCCTGGGGGTGACAGTCTATCAAATCCAGATCCACATTCTGAGGGTTCCACATGACCCATATACCCCCAGCCCTACCATTAGGATCAATATGGTGATTCTCCAAAAATCCCTGGTTCTCAAAAAACGTCCCCATATCACTGATTTTGACTTTAGTTTCCAGCAAAACAACAATTTCAAAATTATGATTCATTTTCAAAAACTTGAAATTGTTTTTAAAACTTTTGTTCTTCGTTCCTCGACAGTTCCAGAAAAGTATATTGGTTGACTCAATCATAGAAAAAGCTTCAGTGAAACGAAAACTACCAGCTCTAGCAATTTCCACCAACCTTTGTTTTATCTCTTTTAGATTTCTGCTGCTCTTTATCTCCACTCCCGCTAGAGAAGGGTCCGTGTTCTCCGATAGCATGCGATAGATCTCCATATCAAGGAGCTTCATCAACCATGGTGTCTCCACAATTGTAGCCTTTAAGCCCTTCCTCCCCATTAAGAATTGTGTTGTATTTCTCCCCACCTTCATGGTATCTACTTCGACCGCCATGATAAGGAGTAGCTCTTCTGTTGACTCGACTAGATTTTCTGCTCGGGATTCCACCTTGATCTAAGTAATTCGCCGCGTCTGCCTTAGATTGATTCCGTAGAGTGATATCCGTGTTAGGAGAGAACCAGAGGTTAGGAATGTTTTGGATAGTTGTAACCTTCTGGAGACCTTCAATACTACTGCAATTAATGGACATTGATTTCTCAGCAACCTCATCGTTGCAATCGAGGCTCTTCCCTTTCCCGCTAATGCTTTGACCATCTAGAGACTCTTACTCACTACTTGTCATCTTTTCATTGGTAGAAACGGATTGTTTCGGATTCTGATCCATATCCATGCTCATCTCGAACGTAGCTTTTGTGTTTTCAGTGAATGGTCGAGATTTCTCTTCCCCACTCTCTCGCCCTTCTCTTCTATTGGTTGTTTCATGTTGTCTCGGATTGTGATATTTGTCCTTCCCTTTATCGTCCGTTAGATTTGTGCTTCTTGTCTGTGGTTGGGATTTTGCCACGTAGTTATGACAATTATGGTTCTGATTACCGAACGGCTTCTTATATGGGCCTTTCCCTTTATTGCTAAATTGGGCTTCTTTTGCGTTGTGATGTGTTGAGCCTGATTGGGCTGGGTGGTCCTGCACATCCACAGAGCTTATAGGTCCAAATCTATTATTATTCGAATTAAAATTACCTTTCTGATTGGGCTTGCTCTTTTTATTTGTGACTACCGTCCAAGGCCCTGGTCCTCGCGGTCCAATACTCTTTTCCACTTCAGCGAATCCGTTTTCGTAGTGATTTTGCACTGTATCTTCTTTCTTCTCCTCCATCGTTGTTCTTTGTTGAGCACTCTGTTCTTCAATGGCTGTGTTGTTCAACTCTTTCTTTTTAATCTCCGGACAAAATTTCTTGTTGTGTCCAACCCTGCCACATAAAAAACACACCTTATGAAGATGTTCGTATTCAACCGAATAACTCTTTTTTCCAACAACAACATCAGTAATGAGGGATTTTTTGAGATCTATCTCAACGCAGACCCTCGCGAAATGTCCGCTTTCGATCTTTGCAGTAGTATGATCAAGTTTTAGAGGTAATCCAATAGCACTAGCAATCGTATGCAAGCTATCATCACGATAGTATTCACTGGGAAGTTCCCAGATTCTAGCCCAGGCCGCGGTTTTGTGTTCATCGACTTCGGACACCTTGAAATCAGGTGTCCACTTCTGAACCATGAGATAGTGATCAAGTACTGTCCATGGTCCTCCCATCAGAGCACGATTATAATCCGTGATCAATTCGAAATTAAAAAGGAAGAACCCCTTTTCAATATTAAGTTGATTCACCTTTCCTTGTGGCCTCCATAATTCTCTGATTCTAGGTATAAGCTTAAAAGCGGCAATTCGATGCCCCAACGGTCCGATAATAAGATGATTTTGCCATGATTCTCTTAATTTCTCAAGGAAATCATCTTTGAAGATTACTTGAGCGGTTGTGGGATTATCCACAGACCCTCGAATAATCTCAAAATTTTCATCAGACAGACTTCTTCCAGAGTGATCTTTTATCACATCGCAATCGAAATATTTTTCACGATCCGAGATCCCAACTAGGGCTCGGATATAAGAGGTTTCTTTGACTTCTCGACTTTCGATAATCATCGTATCCTCTTTATTCTCACTAATTTTCGGATCAATTTCATCCATCAAGTTGATTCCACTTGAATCACTCATCGATGAATCAGTAATCTTCAAAGACGCCACAGAAGCGTTTAAGATCGCCACCTAGGTTTGATTCTCACACCCAGTAGGATAACTCTCCATGTCTAATGGCGTACTAGCCTTAGTATGAAGAGATGATGGATCCCCACTTGATTGAGACGCCATGGAAATCCTAAATCCTAAAGGATTTCCTTCGACGAAGAACAAGAACTTACCGTTGTGCCCGTTTCCCAAGTCACAGGAGAAAACTTGGAGAGAGAGACGTTATCTACTCAAGAGGTGAGTGTTTACTGTGTCGTATGTTTTCTTTCACTCATGTGATTGCTTCATCTTTTTTATGTTTATTTTTATTGAATTTCAACCTCATAGATCTTGTTGTTCTTGTTAGTCCCCCTGGGGCAGTAAGGTTTCAAACCGTAATATGAGAGGAGCCTTTGTCTAAGTTGATTTGGGAGGTGTTGATTTGAGAGAGAGGAGCCTTTGTCTAAGTTGATTTGGGAGGTGTTGATTTGAGAGAACGAGGGTACTATTTGGTCATCACAGGCAGGAGGCTGGAGGAGATTCAAATCCCAAATTTCGATATCGCACCTTCTCCGTTTACGTATTGTCAAAGAGTGTTTTGTGGAGTACAAGCAAGTTGAAGTACTATGAAGACCCACCAAAAATTTTAAAAACACGGCGTAAATTATTAACTAAGTTCAATGAACTAGCTGTCTAACTTGCTAGATAAGGGCCATGAAACAGTTTTGCCAATTCATTTAGGTCTAGAATCCCCTTTGAAATACCCTTCAAAATAGGTTAAACTATGACTTCTTATACTAGAGTAAAGTGCATAAAACTCAAAACTCAAACATGATTAAACTTCAATAGTACCTAACATAACATTATTAAGGCAGCGAATTTTCAACACAGTAACATCAGTAAATAACCCAATAGACTGATGTTGCTACGAACAAACCTCCACTAACACCAGACAGACCCAGACGCAGACACCAATCGAGCGTACCACACTATTAAGCTCGATCCCTTATTGCATAGTAAAACATAAACAAAAAGATAGTCAAACCGCAGGACATGAAACTAGGCACTTAAACTTTAGAGACCTTCTCGTCTTCGTCGCTCTCGCTCCAACAGCAGTTCAGAATTGACCTGGGAGATCCACAGCAACTAGCCCTCGTGAAGCTGTAGTAAACAATTGATCCGCCCTCACCGAGCTCCTCGTAGCTCCTGCCATCACAACAATACCCCTTCAAGTCCATATCATCAGCGAAACCCACTTCTTCACGTGCAACATCCGCGTGTAAAGCAACAGAGAATTCAGATGGCTGGAAGCAAGCCAAGACCCTCTCAATCATGGCCAAATTCATGACCTTCAGATCATATCCAGCAGCTTCAAAGCTCGCATAACTAAAACCATCTTCAGGTGTCACGTGGATGGTGGAGATTGCACTCCCTTCAATAGCATTCATCGAGTAACCACATGGGTCGAACTCAAAGTCGCAGATCTCAGAGCCTGGGAGAATCTTCCTGATGCCAGAGTCATTGGTCATGACATTAGCTGAGCTTTCATCAGTCTTGTAGAACACTGATGCCTTCTTCCTGTCCAAACCAGTCATACACATCTCCATGGTGTAAACGGCATCATTAAGTCTAGTGGGTTCGGCTGAAGCAGAGTAAACGTGCCATTTCTGTGTCTTGTCACCACTATCCATCATGTAGGCCTTGCTTCCAGAACCAAGATTACCGAAATACCCATCAAGGACAGAGACTTCTTCAGAGAAGTTGCGGTGAGGAAATGGTTGAGACCCTGGGCACAAGAAGCTTCCGCGGGTGTACCTCACAGAGCTCACAGTCAGCGAGAGGCTTTCAGCTAGCTTCAGGATAGGAGGGATGGAGAGGAGCAATTTAGTAGTCCCACAGGTCTTGATGATAATCTTGTAGGGGTACACAAAGAGGCTAGACTCCGAGAGGACGTACGAATCAACTTCGTCATTTGACAATGAGCTGACAATGGTGCAAGCAGCAGGAGTTAAGATTTCATCCAACTGGGACTTGGACAATGCGCGGAGTCCCTTTCCTTCAGGGTCGGCAAATATTCCTGGCTCAAAGAAACATATCTGGAGCCTCTTCTCGTATCCTTCGAATCCGATGGCTGAAACTGGAGATCCCATGTTGTCTTAGGGAGAGAGAAAACTGTTGTAGCTGAGCGAAACGAGTAGGCAGAGAGCAAATGGGAGAAAATTAAACTAAAGAGGATGAGAGTGCACTTCTGGTGCTTAATTCGTGGTTTGGAGAGTCTCAGGATGGCTTGCGAGCGCACTGCAAAAAAAGGAACACATATTATGTTAGCCAAAAAGGATACTAAAACATAAACATAAAACAGCAACAGATGCACCAGAAGTCAGTTTTACTTACGTTGGAGTAAGCAGCAGATCTGAATTTCTTGATTCCTCCGTGTGGTCGAATGTCTTCAATGCTGTAACCGAGGGGAGCTTCGTAAAACAAGGATTTACTACTGCTGGACTCTTTCTTCCCACCTTCAGACTCCATCAGATCATTCAGTACTGGTGATTCTGTACAAGACAGGAGGAAAAAAAATGATATCAGCAACCATCAATGCCCAACATACTATACAACCATTGATGACACAGAAACAAGTCTGACACAAGCATAATAAAACCATACAAGAACAAAATTTACAGGTTCTGAAAAGAAAATAAAACCAACATGAATCCTTAAAATTATTAGAAATTGAGTAATAAAATCAGCCATGAATGAAAACGCACAGCCAACAATAAAATATCATCCATACAGCGTTAAATCTAAGAGCAAAAAATGAACTTTCCTGGCAAAATTACCGACATCTGAAGAGCATAACTGTTGGAATCGGACTATTTAAAAATATTTGAGTTGTATAACAAAATCAGCTATGAATGAAATCGCACAACCAACCCAAAAAAAACTTCCGTGCCGTTTTAAATCTAAGAGAAAATATTGAACTTTCTGGGCAAATTACCCACATCTGAAAAGCATAACTGTACGCAAACAACCATGGAAATCTTGCAAAGCTAACCAGATGCTTACAGGCTAAAGACTCTAAACTAAAAAACAAATACCATAATAGAAAATAAAGAATACAGCAATCTGACAACAAAAATCAATCAAGATGCCTACAAACAACTGGAAACGCAGCAGTTTTTTTTTTTAAACGTATCAGTGGGTATGTGAAACCCTAAACCTAACAAACAGGATACTAGATCAGTCCATTGATACAACTAAAACATAATAGTTTTCGTTTATATCTCTATATCGAATTCCTTAACAAAAATCGATTTCCACATCAAGATCGAGACTACGAAAGGAGAACACGGGTCATAATACCGAAAATTTGCAATATCTTCATCAAATAAGCTATCAATCGAACAAATAAGGAGCGATTACAACACAAATAAGGAGCGATTACAACACACAAACAACGACCTACGATCAAATGCTAGCAAAATCGAGACGGCATAGAAGGGATTTTACCTTAGACGGAAGGAGATGGCGACGATGACGAAGTGAAAACCTAGAGAGCTGAGGCTGATTGCAGAGAAATCGGAATTGAAACCCTAGAGGGGATGAATAGGGGATGATAAGAGAGAAAGGAGGAGTTTTCACGGGACTTGTGTTTTGGTTTGAGAGAAATGTAGGTGCTGCTCTCTCCTTTATATAGATAGTTGGACATCGAAGGATAACCAACCACGTGTTTCTCTCTATTTACGGTTGTGCCCTCGCCTTACTTGGTCAGAAATTAATCTCCTCTCTCACATCTTTCGGGGAAGAGATTAAGAGAATATTCCCTTTCTTTAATTCGACGTTTGGTTTTCCAGATTAACGTGTTAGCGGAGCTGGAGGTCCGCGCTCGAACCCGCTATACTTGTAATTCTCAAATAAATAGCGAAAATATTATTTTTTTTTAAATAAGAAAAAATATTTTTTTTTTAGAGAAAAAATTATTTTTTAATACTCCCCTCTTATATAAAGGAATTAGTTAGATATGATTTTTTTTTGAAAGGTTAGATATGACTGATACTGTGCACAATATTTAATCAATCAAGAAAAAGATACTGTGCACAAAATTTAATCCGGTATTAAATATAATTCAGTTTTTTTTTTCTCGAAATGAAATATAATTCAGTTTATCTAATCTAATCTACTTTTTCCCTAAAAAAAATTTAATCTGCTCTAACTATATTCAATTAATTTAATTTAGTCCAGTACAATTGCAGGTAAGCGGAGTAAGGGCTAGTCTGGGAATACTGTGGCGGTGCTAGAAAGCTGCTGGCATAATTAGCGGTTCATATTTGTCCTTTACCATGGATCTCAGTTTAATGGCCCCGATTATGCCACAATTACTAACCGTAAAAGTCCATTGTGTATTAGTATATGGTATTTTTCGCTTTCTCTTTTATTTTCTCTTTCTTTTCATTATATTTAATCGTACAAAATGGAAATTTATATAATGCATGACAAATTCGATGCTTAATGCATATATTAACCAATTAATTATAACATCCAATAACTGTATACTCCTACAAAACAATTGAATTATAATTGATCTGACAAGCATGGGGTTATGCCTTACAAATTACAACACAAATTACCTTATTCCAAAGCCTTTGTCAAAGTGGCTATATCCCTCTTCAACGAGGTAGCAGTCAAAGTGGCCAATTTCGAGGACTGAGTTATCTCCGCATTTCGAATTATGATTTTTTCAACATTAAGTGGAGAAGAAAACAAGGACTTCTAGACCGAGAAATGTTTTGAGGGATTTGATTATAATACTCGGAAACACGTATAATCCTCAAACATGTCATAAGAGTTTGACGATACCCACATTCTAAAACAACCATTGTCCTAATTAAGTCTCGCATAAAGATTAAAGATTTCTCGCTGTGAAAGTTAAGCCATACAGATTTTTTTTGGGTGCCAAAGATCTGGACCACCTTTTAACATGGACAGACTCATAGTTGTGAATACCGTTCCGGTCCCCGTTCCGTTTTTCTCTTGGGAACGGAACGATCCCGGATCCGGACGGAACGACGATCCGTTCCGGATTTACCGCACTTTTTATTATATTATATTTATATACAAAAAAATCATCTAAATTAAGTCAACTTGTAACTTTTATAAATTAAACTTTCAATTCGGTAAAAGAACACATACACACATATATGTAATTATATATATATATATATTGTTTTCTAAAAATTGCACTTTTTTTAGAAGTAAAAATTGCGCTACGTTTCTCAAAAGATAATTATTTTCAACATCTAATTAGTATTTGATTGAAATTGCATTTAATGGCAGCTGAGCACAAATTTTCAAGATAACAAGAATTACATTTAATGTAGATGGAAATTACATTAAATGACAGTTAAAACAGACTATATGTTTAAAAACCAAAGTAAATTCTAAAGTGAGAGTTGTCCCAGCGGTAAGTTGCTGGGTTTCATGCTGGTTGACTGGGGTTCGACCCTCGGGGATGACATATTTTTTCGGAAATTATCGTAGCGATCCGGAACGGAATTCGCCGGAATTTACCGAATTTGGCCGAAACTCACCGGAACGACCCGGAACACCACGGAACGGGCCGGAATTTGCTCTGGTAAGGATCGATCGCTGATCCGATCCGTTTTACCTTGAAATCGGAATGTTCCGGCCGTTCCGGACCGGAGCGGAACGGAATTCACAACTATGGGACAGACAATGTGAGGCTGTGGGTGGCCTGACCTGGAATCTTGTACTACATTTTAGTGAACCCTATCACAGGTCAAGATCAGGACTACATTTTAGTGAACCCTAGACAAATGTGGCCACAGTTTCCACACCACCACAGAGGGAGTTGGAGAGAAGCAAAAGAAAAAGATGTTGTTCAATGCCAACACTCCAAGTCTCCAAGTGATTCACGCATCATTAACTCAAAATGCATGGACCAAGTAGCCAAGTCTTTGGTAGATAGAAATAGAATAGAACACTATGGAACAACAACTTTTTTTTCTTCTTTCTTCCTTCTCAGACATTCACATTCACTTGATAGTAACTTGTTGTGTTACAGCTAGATGCAATCTAGCTTCCTCTCTCTTTCTTGCTCTACCTTATGCTTTTCCTACATTCCACTCGTCTCGGACAACTGACACGGGGCATCGGGAACTTTTAAAAAACCAAAATTACTGATCAATCATTTATTAGGAAGCATAATTATTACTCGTGCAAATGGGTGTGCTAGCTCAAGTAGTAGAGTATTTAAAAGTCTCTGCGTGTGTGGTCTTGGTTTCGGATCCAATAGACGACAACCATGTAAGTCTAGAAAAAATGCTAGTCACACAACTTTTGGATACATTCCACAGCGCACGTCTCCAACAAATTAAATGGCACATTCCGAATGTAGACTATTGTTGAATGAGAATATGTACCAAATGATGACTTCAAGATGATCATGGAAATGAATCTGATTCTTAGATAAGAATGTATTGGAGTTGGACAATAAGAAAGCTTTCTATTCCACCTAAAGAAATATAGTATTGGTAAATGTTAGGCATTAGATTAGGTCCCCTCGAGAACAATTCCATCTTATCACAACACTATCTGAGCATATGCCACAATACATACAGAACAAGATTTGAAATTGACTCTCAAGCAGCCAATAGCACCAACAGAAATAGGCAAATAGCTAACAACTAGTCATACCTGACTGGACGTCTATCTATTTCAAAATATATATTATATATGTCACTCTCAATTAAACAAAATAACAAAAGTTTTAAAATTCAGAGCGCGCGCACACACATACTAAAAGAAATAGTGAAACACTTGGCTTCCATATTACTAGTAGATGCTAGAAAATATACCCGTGCCTTGGGCACTATGTTAGAGAGAAGGTTATCGGAAATTATGGTACAGCAAATATGCATGTAATATGACTACTGAAGATTCGGTATTCTTTGAGAATGAGAGAGCTATTATTTGTCACAAAGAAGGATGCAAGGTGTGAACTGTGAAGATGTAGAATTTAATAACCATTGAATTCTTGTAGATCCAACATATTACCAGGATGAACAGTGAACTTCCCTTTCCCCATGAAAAAAAATGTATCTTCTTAACTTGTCCTGTCAGGACTACTCCCCAAGGCATTTGTACCTTGTTCTCAACTCTCAAGTCCGATGGCCATTACGTTTGGCCAACAATGCAAACTAGATGCAAACTAGCATAGTTGTAGCCCGTGGTCAAGGCCACTACAATATTACTTGAGATATAAATCAAGTTCCACCGTCCATTTTATGAAGATGCTAGTTGAAATTTTCATGTTGTCTCTTTAGTAGTAGCACTCATGATGAGCAAGGCCTTGTGACCTGGGGTCTGGGTTTTTTCTTGCTCATATGCTGTACTTGTTACACCTTAATGACATAGCACATCATATCATCATCAATATCAAACAATCCTTGAATCAAGAAAAATTCATTACACACTCGAGAGCTAATGCGGAAACTCCTTCAACTTTCAAGGGCTCATTACATACAAAGTTTACTCTTGGAAAAAATGAAAGATAAAAAACATATAAAAACATTCTTTTATTGCGTGAAACTCCTGAACTAGCCTAATGGGACCAGAACCCAGACCTCTATTGTATGATCACCAATCAATAGGCCCAGAAGTCCTGACCTACTGGGACAACCTCTGGATCAGAAAGAATCAGAAGAGAAAACAATTGAGGCTTAAGTAGACTTTTGTTTGCTGTATCGTTGTATGCCGTGTACATCAACAATGCCAGGAGGAAACACAGGATCTGTTGCAGCTCTTACAGCCACCCTCGCCACTGAAGTCACGTTAACTGGAGGTGTAAACAGAGGGCCAACCAGAGGGATCTGGCTGAGTGGCTTTGCTTGTTCAAGAACCTGCAACAGCAGTTAAGTGTAAGAAAACAGTTTATTGTTAGAGGACTTATTACTACCATCAGTTACAAATGATGAAAAGAACCCGTGGGTTAAGACCTAATTCAATATTCGACAGAGATGAGGAAAGTATAGACTGATCAAACTTCTAAAGCTTAAGCATTTAGAGATAAGCATGGTCATGTATGAATCAAAACGTCAACTACCTGAAATTTACTTGTTTTCATGTAAAAAAGAGTACAAGATCACGCAAGCGCAGAAACAAAACGGTCAGTTAAAGCTGGGCTCGTGGGTTTCAGGAGACGAACTTGAGTCTATGTTTGGGCTCGGTGAGTTATACGAGCTGAGTAAAAAGTACAAACAGGGGAGGTTTAGCTCGTAAGCTCTAGAGCTGGCTCGTTTAATTTGGTAGAATGTATAATACTGTTATATGTGTGTATTGTATTTATTTTGATCTCATTTTTATTGAATCATTACATTATCTATAGTAGTATGTGATAATATAATGTAACATGTGCTATTTGTATTTTGTAGTAATAATATGCAAACACCGTTGATAGTTTGCAAAATCTTCTCGCTTTATCAAAATAAGTTATATTATTTAATTCTTATTATGCATTCATTCATAGATAACTTATACAAGTACCGATAAGGCGATAACTCACATGTCTGATTCTTCGATTCAATAATTTGTAAAATTCATTTTCTCCCAAAAGAAACCTCAAGACCCGCTCGGTATAAAGCTCGGCTTGTTAAGGGCTCGGCTCATTTACACCCATCAAGATGACTCTTTTTCTTATGCTATTTCAAGCTCATTACCTAGATCAGATCAGCAAGCAATCAGGAAGAAAAAAAGGTGGTTACCAGAATTACCAGAAATTATAGTTCCCAAAGTAACCAAAACCCTTGGGTGTTAACGACAAAACAAACTTTGCCTACACGTGACCATACCCTTTCATTTTATTAAAGAATACTGTTTACGTAATGGTTAAGTACAGAAGGAGAATGCTCCGTACATGCTTTTAGTACAGCCTACTTTACAGGTAATAAGCATATAGGGGCTAAGCAAGTGTTCTCATTAATTGGAAAGCTCTTCTAGTTCCTTCAGCCATTGCATTGCCTGGGATATGAAACAAAGTTGGAGCTATAGGAAGAAGGAATCAACAAGACAGGGATATTCGGCCTACAGTCAGTTATACTTGATCATCTGCTTCAACCTAAATGACACTTCACCATCTTATTGTAAAAAATATATACTATTTACTGCCTTGTGGACATGACCTTCATGACACTTCATGCATCTAAAGTTACATTTAGACTAGCTTCAACAATGTGTGTACATACAGAAGGGGAGAACCACAGAACTGCACCTAAGAGTAATTTATACCTTGAGGACTTTTGGCAATGTCAATTGCATGGGGAGCTTTCTGGTTTATTCAATACTCTTGTGTGATTACTTGAATCCAGAAAGCAAGATACTCAATCCTAGCCGACATTCAAATAGGAATAAGAAGTTTGACAACTTCAGTCTCCCATTTGAAGGACATGCTGGAAGATTTCATATCGTGTCACCATCAAGCGAGCTTCTCTTCAAGAATAGTGAAGAAGTAAAGGATCCAAATATGCGATTCACGTGAGAGTCTCTTAAAATTTTGATACAGTTATATTTGTGGTATCTAACACACACTGGCTATGATTATGCTACCTAATATGGCAATTGTTCCAGATCCTAGAAGGGGATGAAATGGTAGAACGCTTTCCCACTTGAACAATGTTAGTTCGTAAGACGGGTAGGTTTCTTCAGAGTACTTGGTGGGAACCATGTTACAAATTGAAGCCATCAGAAGAACCCTTCTCTATACTTGCATACAACTCAATGCTAAGGTAAATGTACCTTCAAAATTTTAGCCAGAAGTTGCCCAACTACAATAGAAACATTGGGGGTAAACTTAGTCAAAGGTTGTAAGAGTGGCAAATTCACCATTCTGGGTACGTTCTAGAACTCGGGGCCCCAATAGCAAATTGCTAAGGTAGAAGAGAACTGTTGCAACAAAGGTTAAGACAACAAAATAGAGGACAGCACGCAACCTACACCTTTACAAGTGAGTGTGAAACATAATTTGCATGGCAGTGTCAAGAAACGAATAGTAGAATAGTTAATGAGCTTATCTATGTTGCACCAACTTTTGTAACACATGACATTTGGTGGGATCATACTTGTCTACCCACTATTACCACCTTTAAGTATAAAGTGAAAGTGGATGTACCAAAACATGGTATATGCAAATAACCAACTGTTTACCACATAGAATTTATTAACATTCAAGTTTAAGAATATTTACCATTTCCAGTGGAGCACCTATAACGCTTAAAGGTAACTTCACACTCCCGACTTGACGAGTGCCATGTATAAAACCAGGCCTCAGAATGACACCTGAAGAAGTAAAAATTATGAGTATCTCACATATACATATCGGCTCGAGTTAATAATCGCGAGTAAATAAGCCTTTAGTTTATGACATTTCTAATCTGGAAGTGTTGACATATCCTGAGAGGCAAGACTTAGCAACAAAAACCAAGGCGCTAGAAAATGACATGAACCAGAGGAAAGCATCAAAAGTGAATAACTATAATACAACCAAAGAACTCAATGGTTACATATCCAAAAGCTAGTCCAGCAGGGACTTCTCTGATTATGATATATTGGTATGTCAGTATTGTGGAAGAATTCTGTCAAGCGTGATACTTTTCTGAATAACTTGAGGATAGCTACATTTCGAAAATCAACAACAGCACGCACCTGTGTCTCATACTGTCATACAATCCCCAATACGGTACAGAAATAAAACGTGGCAGTTTATACAAGTCTTACACGATTCTATGGTAAAAATACGTTAAATAAAAAATTGTTATAAATATGAGATCTGAATAATTCAAATTTTTTATATGTAACGTACGTGTATAATTCGTATACTTTATTCATCCGGGATTAAAAAAACGCGTGCATTTCTTAGTTATGCAACATATATCATGAGTTATTTATATCTCATATTGCCATCTTTTCATCATTTTAAATATAAATTTTACAATTAATTTGCATAATATGTGCAGTACTCAGCGTTATTATTAAATGTGATAATTATTCATGTAAGATATTCTTTATTCACTCATGTACTATCATATTTGACTCAATCAAAATAAAATCAAACTAAACATGATGCTTACAGTGTTCTGCACAAAAACTGTTGCGTCTCTACTAATCTTGTATGAATTATTCCAGAAACATATAAACCCTTGTGTTTAAAGAAATTTATTGACATCTAAACCCTCCCTCCCTCCCTCCCTCTGTGTGTGTGTGTGTGTGATCCATGTATTATTCTTAAAATTTGAATTTGTATTAAAGTTTTGTAATAGTAATTATTTAGAATGGAAATTGTAGTAACATTTTCAAAGTTCAAACAAATACTACGAGGTATAATATTTTGGATGATACTTTATAGACTATATAATTGTGTCTGCAAAAAGTTTTACTCGAAAGTATTATACATTAAAAACGTTCCAACGAGTACCAAACATGTTTGCTCAAAGTTCGAGTATTTTTTAATAAGGTCAGATATTAGTAAGGAATACAAAAGCATTTTCAATTATAAGTACGGCCGGGTATTAAACAGAAAAATTTAGAGTATTTACTAAACATGACGGTCACTAACTCCTGACCACAAGGTAATTTTCCAAAAAAGATTAGCCACACCACTCCATATCCATAAAGGCAGATATGGAGTACAGACCTCAGTATCAACTGCCATCCAGAAAAGTCAACCAAGTCAACAAGAAAGGTTTCTTCCAGACACAACAACCACACCAAACCGAACCCCAATACAATTTCCTATCCAAAATTTCACAACATAAACCGTCCGTCAAATGCACCATTATCAAAAAAATTGTGTGTGAAGCTCCCCAATCCCAATCTCTAGGTCAATTCAAAATTACTCTCGGCACTTTTTTTTTGATGAACAATTACTCTCAGCACTTCGTTCTTCCATTTGATTGAGCAGGATTTGGAACATGTAGACCAACGATTAACGTCAGTTAATCTCTAATTTGTAATAGAGAAGAATGTGTGATCTTTATACTAATTGAGATAAATAAAAGCTTTAAGTCAGACTACCTCCTGGTTATTCCCTTCAACAGTTTTGCCAGATTATCAGAACAGTTTCTATGGTTCACTTAATTTTTTTGTTCTATTGTTAATTTCCTCATTTTGCTCTTCCATCTCCCGTTGTGCTTGGCTTCTCCATCTTCAGACTCACGATATCAACCGCTTCTGATAGCTAAAATTAATTCCAAATTTGACTAAAAAGACCAGAAAACCATAAATTTCATCCCCTTCTCCAATTTCACAAATTGAGAGACAAGGATCCTAACTAGAACTAAAACCAAAACGCATGTACCACATGATGGAGCAACTGAAACCACCGATATCGAAGAGTATTTTGGAGTACAGATGTTTCACAAACGTATTTGGGCATCTCCTTTATTTCAAGATACATGCAGGTACACACTCCGAAACGGGTCACTATTTCAGCATACTAACTATTACGTTGACAATTGGAGAGAAGGAATTTAAAATACTATAGAAATAAAAAGATAAAATTGTTCATAATCTTGCAACGAGAACAAGAAATTACCTCCATATGGATATCTGATCATAAGCTCTGTCTCTGCTGCTTTCTGTTCAGAATATAAGGAGGTTATTAGACAGCTTTAGAAAGATAAAAGGCAAGATTATTTTGGCTGGACACTCACTAGATATTAGAACATAAGATCAGTTGGAAATTACAACTAACATAGAAGTTAAAGAAACTACTTCAAGGAAAAGAGAAGTAGAAATTGCAAACATTTTTCCCCATAAACTAAATTCGGAAACATTCTATAGTTGGAAAAGTCCCAACGCAGTACCTATTCAAAACAGCGGAGGCATTGTATCTACAGAAGTGCCAGCTCTGGTAGCATTTACACTACCCTTTTCTTAATTTTCTAGTGTCCTTATATTCCTTAAGTATAATCCAACATATTTGTGATTGATTGCTAAATGTTATTATTTGATTTCCTTCTGAGTGAAGTTCGTTAGCCACTGTAACAGGGTATTCAGTATTCAGCCATCCTTTAATCCACAAGTCCTACCTACTCTAAGGTGGGAACCACTCATTTCCTATGTGGTAGACTCCAATGAATGACACAAATCATCTAAATGTCATTCTTCAAGTTTTAATTCACTGATTAACTAAAATTTAAAATATGTTCAATTCCCAGCACAAAAGATTTTAAAAGAGAGCAAAACAGTACCTTCCCCTCATAATATCCTTGTACCACATAACTTGCCAAACCAAAGTCAGCAGCGGAGATATAAACAAATCGTTTTATACCTGCATACAATAGTGTCATTAGAAAACTTTCCCGTGTTTTTTTTGTTTTTTTTTGTTGAGAAATTCTGAAAACTGTCTGGCCAATTTACTAAAGAATAAGGAAAGGCAAAGTAAAGTGGGAAAGTGATTTCCTTTCGTGAAATCGAAGTTCAATTATTCAAATAAATCTGGTCGTAATTCACTTTCATAATTTTTCAGTTCCAAGCATTGGAAACATGAAGAAGAACTCCATTTCATTCAAGAAAACTGATGAAAGGATGCATCACTCAATGAAAGTGCACGAGTATTCATATTTTTTAGTCCTTCAACAATATGTATATGAGAATTGTTCGTGTGTACATAAACAAGCAAACAACCACAGCGACAGAGTTATTTTTTTGTTTATTAATGAACTACTTTTTATGTTTGTGTTTGAAGAGGCGGGGAATGTCAAACAATATATTTCAAGAGTTTACAATGTATTTTAGAATAGACTGGTGTAACAAGAGGGCATGTGCTTGGTAAGGAATTAATATGGAAATACAACTGAATCCCAAACATGTAACTGTATTCAGGAGATACAATCTGTTCTTGGTTTCTACTAATCTTCTCTCTCTCTCTCTCTCTCTCTCTCTCTCTCTCTCTCTCTCTCTCTCTCTCTCTCTCTCTCTCTCTCTCTCTCTCTCTCTCTCTCTCTCTCTCTCAATTTCTGATTCAGTAGTTACTTTGTAGTAGATTTCGAGAATTACCTTTTTTAAGACTGACCCATTAGAGAAAACCTCTTATATTGCATGATTGTTGATCAAAGTAAGATTACACAACTGAACCTCAACAGTCTATCTCAAATAAAATCTTCTGACAATTGATTCTTTCATATATGTAAAGGCCCAAAATATGCTCAGAACTTTAACTGACAAACAACTCTACCAAAAGTAACAGTGAAGACCAGCGGAAGTTGTGTTCCATGAAACAACAAGTTCTTGTCATTCTGCAATGTTGTACTACTTCATATGTGTAGTAAAATAACATGAGACCAGACTTGACGGAGCAGAACGGTCAAATGGAACATGGATGTCTTGTTCAGGTTTCCAACAATATGGGTTCTTGTCATTCTGCTATGTTGTGCTACTTTGATACATGTGTAACATATTATATGATACCAGAATAGCAGAACGGTCAAATAGCACCTCAATGTCTTCTTCGGCCTCCGAAAAAAATAAGTTTAGTAGTGTATCTTACAGTCGAACTGCAAGCATTGATGCCGAACAACCATGGAATCTCATTAACAATAGAATCGCGTCCGAGATTGCCAGCGGAAGCAGAAACCTTTGCACCTTCAGTTCTATCAAGCCATGTAATCGACAACATCGTACTGGGAAAGAGAATTTTTGTACCTTTTTACTGAGGGAAAATGACGTGGATTATATAACCTTTTCTTTTTAATATTGTTGCTCTAACTGCTCCTCTAACTATAACATCTGGCGATTTCCAACGTTATAATAGCTAGATTGAATAAAGGCTATCCACCTCTCGTCATACAAATCTTGAGTTTCTGACATTTTGCTGTAAGGTCAACTTCTCCAGCTACGAGAGAAGCGCATTTTGTTTTATGAGAGAAGCACTTTTTTTCCTGACATTCTCCTTTGGCGTTTACTTTTCCAGCTACGAGAGAAGCACGCTTTTTTCTGACATTCTTTATCAGTTATATCATCAGCTTCTCATCCTTCCTTGGTAAACCTACGCCTTTCATTTGGACATCAAATATATCACAAACATCCAGAAAAACAGCTAAGTGGTGAATATAATAATATAGGATGCTAATGAGCTATTAGCGGAGTAGTAGTAGTACAAAACCTGCAAGCAACTAAAACATTTGGCTCTTGGACATAACCACAATTCACTCGTACCCCCGCGAATTGCGAATTGGATCGCGCGTTCCGAAACGTGGAACACTGGCGATCTAGATCACTTAATTTGGCGATCCCAGTTTTGTTCACTATTTTCACCTACAGTATCTATGTAGAAGGGAAAATAAAATTTAGAATTTTAGACATGTTAAGTTACAACTATTTTTAGAGTATTGACTTTTAAATATTGTATATATTGAGCAGTTTCATACTGTATGAATTGTGGAAAATAGTAAAACTCCTATAAAAGGTATCCAAAGAAGCCTACCCTTGGCGTACCGAATTCCATAGGGTATAGCGTTCCCCAATCCAGTTCCTGTTCCACGAACCGGAACGATTCGCGTGCCAGGCAACTTAGGACATAACTGCCCTACTTAAGACGCTTAATGAAGTGTCAATTCAGAACATTCTACATGAGACAGTCCATCTAATTCCTCCTGGTAAGTCCGCGTCCATTACACAATGGTGTCCAATGCACTGAGACACTTGGAAAACAGGATGTATCCGAGAGGTAGCAGGTAACTCCAAATTGTATGCTACACGTACCAATCATTTCTAGCACTTTGAATGGTCCATATAACTTCGGAGCTAGCTTTATATTGTGTGCCCGACGATAGGGTTGAAGGTTGAGATAGACAACCTCCAACTTGAAAAACTCTTTATGTTCTCTTTCTGTATGCATATTGTTTCATTATATTATGAGCTTTCACTAAGTTATCTTTGAGCAACTCAACCACCTTGGCTGTCTTGGAACTATTCAACTCTCGTTACAAACTTTTACGGAAACTAATGAGTATCCATAGAGCTTCAAATACGACCTCTAGGACGTGTGTACAAACATATGTGATAGGCCCACTGTAACAATATCCACCTAACGTGGTCCCTCCCTCCCTCCCTCCCTCCCTCCCTCTCTCTCTCTCAAAGCTGCATTTATATTCTTATGCTGCCCAGATCAAGGTTTGACCGCGTCTGTCGTCATCCTCCAATTTCCTCTGTCCAACAGAGGCTACACCGGACTGCCATCCACTACTCAACCGACCGCGAGTGAGAGGCTTACTATTCAGGGAATCTACTTTCTCCCTCTCTCTTCTTAGTCCTTGACATACGATTGTACTTTCTCCCTGGGTGCGTGATCTATCCAAGTTCTTTTCTTCGTTTGTGTGATTGTAGGCTTTGCCACGTTCACAGATAACTAAAAGCGTACCCCTCTGCACTGCATGTAAGTCGGTAAGTTTTCTGCCACAGATCATGTTGACTCGATTCTTTCTCCACTCTCCGCTTTTTCTTTCTCCATAACCTCTCTACATTGTCACCTATATATTTACATCAAAACCTGTCTGCCAAGAACCACCAACTTGACTTTAAGCTTGATCAGGCATTTTGAAACATATCAAGTTGTTCTTCGTGGAAAAAATCATTTCTTTCAGTGATCATTTCTCTAATAGCTTCTTTGTTTTTATAAAGAGGTGAACTGAACTGTACTTTGCAAGTAAAATTGTAGGCTCCACCTAGATGGCTCAATTTCATAGAAAACCACTCATTATTCTTTGCAATCAAAATTTAGACCAACGTTGAAACTTAGAATGTCTTAAAACACACGGTCCGAATTCATCAATATAATTACACATTAATAAGCATGAGATATAAGTTTAATCACTTGAGCATACGGACAGAGTGTCAATGTAATTGACCATATTATATGTTTCTCCTCTTGTCCTCCTCTTCCTATATCATGTATATCAAGCAGAGAAATGTTAGTTAACAATGGAGCTGGCACACTTAAAAGTTGTTGTGTGCCGTTACGTAACTTGTCATTACCACAGAGAAATGTGAAATGCAACAACTCAGAGAAACTGCGGTATACGGCTAACTCAATAACTTGTCTATCTAAAGGAGAGTTACACACAAAAATTGTTTCACTTTATCAACTTTATATGCATATCACTAAATTAGATTATCTCCCAAGTCCTAACTTTCTTCATTAAGGGAAAGGAAGTTGTTTGTACTCCTTAAAGTTACATAAAAGATTGGCACTTAGGAAGTTGATTATACTCATTAAAGTTACATAAAAGACGGACTAGCGTAATCTCAGTTTCAGCCTTTCAGGCAAGCCAGAAATAAATTAAATCCACTGGGGTTCATTACCTATAGTACTATAAACATTACTGGGTTCATACCTGATCACAACTTCACAAAGGATTTATGCTATCAATTGCAACCATCAACTACGGGGGAATGAATAAAATTGCATACTGTAAATAATAATAATATTTATAATAATATAAGGTATGGACAAGAGGAAGTACAATAATGTTCTGTCCTTTCATATGCTCAAGAACATCAAATGAACTGGGGCATTCACCAGATATAGTTTATGGTACTACAAGTTTTTATTTCTAGTGAAAAATAAATCTTCAAATGTAAGAATACAAATGCCAAAGAAAGGTAAAGAAATAAGAGGCGTTCAGAAATATACTAATTGGTGTAAGGTTTACTAGTTTCTCCCAAAACTAGGAAAGTTGGAAAACATTTGTGCAATGAAGTACATTACCTTGTTCAGCAGCAGCTCTTATGGCATTAATATTAGCAGTTCCATTGATCTTATACATGTGCGAGTTGGAGCCAAACCCTCCAATACATGAGATCTACATATTAGATCACAGTTTATCAATCCACCGAAATGGAGGAAATACCATGAATATAAGCCATAAGAGAAACTGATTTATAAGGCAGAAACTTAGCTTGTGGATTTAAATTTACAATTACATCTCATGCGTATCTTTAGTACAAACTCGAACCTTTTGACCACTCGGTTTTCAGGCCCCACTCACCCAATAATTCTATCTCGTCACATTATGCCACAACCTTCCGAACAAGTCCACCAAACTTAAGTCCAGTTGTTGCGACATAGTTTCGGCTCGAAATTGGTCTATTGATTAATTGTTCCAACCAGTCAATGAAGACTCAACAGTGTCATGCCAAATAAGAACAATAACCCTGCCATAAGGGATGGAATCACACGTCCATAAGTAAATGAACAGTGTCCTTCCCAGGAGCCACAAAGTGCTGCCCCAAGCCTCATGAGTAGACATGGGGCTGCTCATGGGGCCTGGGGATGGAATTACATTCTTGTGTTTCAATATTGCCTTGGATACTTTTATCTAAAATGAACTTATTTATCCCCATTTATAGTTTGGCATAATAAATTGTCTGAGAAAAGAATATAAAGAATTCAAAAAAAAAAAGCATGCCTTTAGACAAGGTGTCATAGCATCAAGTTGACACCGACATGTTGATACTCGATACAACAACTTATCTTTTAGACCTCACTTTTAGTGGCAAACCCTAATTTCTGTCCCTCTTCGTCCTACTCCCATCCTATCTAGACATCTTATAGGGCTGTGAATGGAAAGGCCAACCTGAATCAATCTGCTAAAAAGATCACCCAGTGACCAATTGTATCCTGAAAGCCTAACCTTTAACCACGATGGGGCCAACTACAAGCTAATCATAGATCATTGCACATTGCAGCCTAAGGCAATCACAGCTTCTGCAGTGAAAAAATCGCGAGGTTGTGAATCTCACATATAATATTTCGAAAGTGATGGCCAATTACCAGAATCTAATCTGATGGAAGAAAGAGGATGTGCACTCTTATTTAGTTATTACTTATACCGATGCACTTCATGATGATTACAGAAGCTTAGGGCACTTGCTTTTATTTTTCTGTGACAATTCATTTTCCATTTCTCCTTTCTCAGAATCACAATGACTTTATCCTCGAACCGTATTGTTCAGTGCTCGAATTCTCCACTCTCTTCATCACCAGTGTCAAAGACTAAACCTACATCAACAACCATTACTAATATAGGACTCCCTCCGTCCCACAAAAATTGTCCCTCAATGAAACTCCACTTTTTAAAAGGACAAGTATTTACTGCTTATATGATTGGATTTTGTCACAGTTGTCCCTTATTTCTTCATTTCCAACACAACTATAATTACTTTTAGTGGACATTGTTGTCAATGTATCCAATTTCAAACAATATAAAGGAAGGTGGACAACTACTTTGGAACATCCCAACATAGAAAACTTAATATGCATTAAAGAAATGGGTCTCCCTGACAGGCTGACTTTTACCTCATATGTCAAATGGCGAGGGATTGAGTGACCTGCAAACATGTACGCCTGCTATGTGGTCCACCCATTAACCTCTTGCATTTCAGTACACATAATGTGACAACTAGTGATACATAAAGTGGTCAATAGAACAATGCTTCTACTTCACAAAACCAGATATCCAGAAGTCACCTGAGGAGCACTTAGTTTTTTTTCCTTGCAGCTAAGAGTAGGAAGGACAGCGCAAATAAGAAAAAAACATTCCTCACAAGCAACCAAACAAACTCAACACATTGCCAATCAATTTTCGAACTACTGCTGACCATGTCAAAATGGTAAAGTCTGACCAAACAAAGCATGTCAAAACAGCTCAAAAATCTTGAAAAGTGAATCACAAGACTGGTCTCATTAATCTGGCTTGCCTCTCAAAAACATTGCATCTCTGTTGACTGCTACTCTATCCTCTTTTTCCTAAAATGGACATTTTCTCCCATCCCATCACCATTCTGTCTCCTCAAAAAGCAACAGATCCCAAGAAGTCGTTCCAGAAGAGACTAAAAATTATCATTCTATATGGTACTAGTGACAGGAAATAAATTGCCAAACATTACTGTGATAGTAAACAAGCACATATTGATTCTAGTGTTCCATGACATTGTTTTCATTTTACTACAACATAAGATGTCTCAAGTAATATAAACCTTGTTAAAGAACTTATACCACAGAGGTCACCCCATCCAGTGCACTCTTCCATGAATCGCTTAAAAGAAGATCTCCTGTTTGAGAAACATATAATTATAATTCACTTCTCCAAACCAACAGGGTTCAAAATTAAACATAAACGCCTTCAGACCTTTATTCCAAGTAACTCTAGTCGCCCAAGACTCGTGTACAGACGGCTTGCCAGACCTATCAACAACAAATTACAAAACTCTTTTACGATGGAAGCAACTGAGTTCCTATATGCTTTACAACAGGCAAATACATATATCTAAATTTAGGTAGGAAAACAACAAGAAAAAGAGTGAAAAGTACTTGCAAAAGGAACAGATTTAGTAAAATAGATAGCATACACTGTACGTCTCAACAATCAAACTCATACTAAGAAACTACAAGACTATTCCGTGAATGGCCAAGCTCTAGTGGGAAGTCTCATATATGTGAAAATTGATCTATAATGGGGATTAGGAACTTTTAAGCCTCTCTGGATTATGATATGGAATCCTAATGTTAGACTTACCTTCAACTTTCTTCTTCTACATATTAGATTCCATGTGTTCTCTTTATTTGCGATCCATAATATGTTAGATGATCTGAAAATCTAATCATTTTCAGTTATAATATCAAATCCAGTGGCGGATCCAGGATTAGGTAATGGGGAGGCCTTGTTAAAAAAATAAAATTCACGTACAAACGTCAAGAATATATTATATAGCATCATATCATAGTTGTCGAATCGGGATTCACACAGTGAATCGAAATTCACCTTCACTGAATCGTAAATCGAATCGAATCGTGAATCGCAAATATTCGGCTTGCAATATTTTTATGTAGATATAATACAATATTTTATAAAGCTATAACATTACTGAACAAACTATTCATATTTTTACAAAAAGAAAGATCAAATTATTGGAAACTCGCATCCGTAACTAGTGAAAAAGAGTTTCTCACATCAAAAAGATAAAGAATTATCTAAATATATATAGGCATGTGGAGCAAGGAACTACAAGATGCCAAGGATATTGAAAATAATAGAAAATATTAGCCTTGGACTTGAGAAAAATGCACTAGTAATTTAAAACAAATGCATGTTGCGAAACAGACATTAAATGTAGGAAGTATTAGTTCTTAGACTAATGCCGCAACTCAAGTAGACCTTCAGATGAATCGAATGTGAATCGTAGAATCGGTCTGAATCGCAACTGAATCGTAAGATTCAGACTCTTGAATCGGGATTCAAATATTTTTTTGACCATTAAAGATTCACTAAGGGATTCGCATCGTTTCATGGGTGAATCGAATCGAATCGAATTGTAGGATACGAATCGTGAATCGTAAGATTTTGACAACTATGCATCATATATATATATATATATATATATATTACAAAAAAGCTTGTATTTACGTACAAGCAAAGCTCATTCCATCGTATCCAAAGATATTACTACTACGGCAAATAATTTTTTCTTGGCTTCATTTCTTGAAACCGTTGAATGATGATTTTATTATCGATCCCATTGAAGACCTTTCTCTCGATATAAGCTACTAAATTATTATTCATCCACGCATCTCCCATCCTATTCTCAACCTATTCTTCACAATATTCATCGGGGAGAATGATCTTTCAACCGTAGCGGTGGAAACCGGTAAGATCAATGCCAATGTGACAAGCTTAAAAATCAATGGATACACTTATCAGTTTTCATCTTCGCCATCTTTTGAACAAGATCACTAATGTCTTTCAAATGCGACATGACATTAGAATGATGCATGTCCGTAACGTAAGAATTAAGTTGACCACCAAGGGCTAGAAGATCAAGTGAAGAAAGTCTAGAGGATAAAGTTCGGCCATATGCATCAATTTTCTCTTGTCAAATCTAGCAAACGATTTAGAAGGACACAATCATGCTGCATATAGAAGCAACTCCGTAGTCGAGACGAAGAATCTTCTATCCAACTCTTGGAATTGTGTGTCTAATACTGTGTTAAACACTTCTACCTTGTGATGGTGCGAGTTTTTTTGGAACTCCCCTTCTAATTTCCCAAGTGGTACATGTTCATCTTTCAGGGAGAGCACATTTACACCATACTTTCCACAAAAAGCATAGACATCCTTAAGTAGAGGTTCCCACCCATTTTCCCTTGTCTTTTAAAGATTGATTTTGGCTACTTGCACTAAGTTCATTGCATTCACTATATCTTTTGTTGCAAAGCTTGAGATAACTCACTTGTTGTAGCCAAAACCTTCAACATTAGATGGAGGAAAAAGATGAACACAAAGTGTTGCAAAGTGTAAACCAACTTATTTCCTTTATTTCGTTGCATACCTACATCACCGTCACCATCAATCATCTCAAGGACTTCAATAACCGTGGAGAACATGTTCATCAAGCAATGAATGATAATGTGTTCCCCATCGAGTGTCACCCGGGCACTTGAAATTTGTTTATTGTTTTAATCCCCTTCCACTTGATACTTCACAACTAAGAGCTTCTATCACTTTTTTGGCTTGTTTCTCCAACAAAATATCATTGCGCTTGTATGAACTCCCAACACTATTAATCACCCTTGTAACTACTAACTACCACGAAAAAATCCTCTGCATCATAATGATGCTTTGCCAAGCCCACAAGCGCAATTGCAATTGATGGAAGAAACGATGAACATAGTAGGCACTTAGATTCTCGGTAAAAACCTTTTTTGGACCCTTTTTTTGGCATGGTAGTGGAGCGTTTCATTGGGATCCAACATATTAGTAGCACAAAAGCTCCGTGTCTCAATTAGTTGCACAAAAGCTCCGTGTCTCAATTAGTTGCACAAAAGCTCCGTGTCTCAAGGTAGCAATTGAAGAAATGTTTAATCTCCATGGATTATCTATGTCTAGACTATGCGCTCAAGGATATGATGGGGCTAGTAATATGCAAGGAGTGTTTAATGGCCTCAAAGCGCTAATATTGAAGGAGAATCCAAAGAGAAGCTTTTATTGTATTCTGAATCCAGTAACCCGAGTTCGATTCTCAGTGAAGGCTTTTCTTTTACCCTTTTTTGACAAAAAAAAAAGTGCCCCCTCCCCCATTTAATATAAACAGTGCCCCTCTAACTTTTCAAAAATACACAAGACCCTGTTATTTATTACACCCTCGAATATTTTATTCATTAAAAATCTCACCGTTCTCACATAAAAAAAAAAAAAAAAAAAAAAAAAATCTCTGCTCTCCAGTTCGACGACGAACTAGCGAAGACAGAAGACGAAGACAACTTCGTCAGCGTCGCCTCAACCCCTCCCTTCGTCGGTGTCGACTCCGCCCCTCCCTGCTTTGTTCCTCCAATTCTCCGGCAAGCAAGTCTCTGTCGATTTCGCAGGGAGACCCTAAATCCTAATATTCTACTATTCCTTCCTCCTCTTCCTCCAATCCTCCTCTTCCTATGCAATTGTGAAAACATTGATGATCTAAATATAATCTTCTCCGAATTTGATATCAAATTAACAATCAATTTCATAAAAATTGTGAAATTGGGGATTTTTATTGAATGCTTTTGACAAGTGATTTTTTTTTGTTCACAGTGATGTTGAAGTTTTTTCAAAAGATTCTAAAGAGTGTTGATGATGCTTCATCGTCAATCGGAGCTTCTCCAAACATGAATGTGAGTGCTCCAACTTATTCTCAAGCTATCTCAAACATGAATGAGAGTCTCCATACTTCTAATCAAGTTTCTCCGAACATGAATTAGAATTACATTCTATTGTTATCCAAATATGCTAAGCTTCCATCGAATCCGGCTAGGAGGCCACCTATATTGAGTTACCCCCCTAAGAAACTTGAAAATGTTCGTCGAGCTTACATGTTAAGAGGTCAAAATCGGCCTCTCTTGAAAGAGCTCCCCCTGACGTAAATGGGTAAGAAGTGGCGCTTCAACAAGGCTTGGTTTTTAGAGTATCCATATTAGTTGGAATATAGTGAGAGCACAAATCGAGCTTATTATTTAAGTTGCTATCTTTTTTGTGGGGACAAAGCCGATTATATTGTTCGCAATGGTTTTAAGAATTGGAGGAAGCCCGAGAAATTGAGAGATCATGAAGCGAAGCCTAATACCGTTTACAATCAAGCTAGAAGCAAATGTCAAGATTTAATGAATCAGGCACAACATATGGACACCCTTTTGTATAAGGTCAAGGATGAAAAGAAGCTTTAATATCGGATTCGCTTGACTTCGTCAATTAAGTGCATTTCATTTCTTCTTAAGCAAGGGCTTGCGTTTAGGGGACATGAAGAGTCCTAGGACTCAAGCAATAAAGGTAACTTTCTTTAACTCTTAGATTTTCTTGCGGATAGTGATGAAGAAGTCAGAAATGTTGTGTTGAAGAATGCTCCAAAAAATCTCAAGTTGACATCTCCGGATGTTTAAAAAGACATTGTCAATGCGATTGCCTAAGAGTGTCTTAACTTAATCATGGAAGACATTGGAGATGCATTCTTTTCTATTTTGGTTGATGAGGCATGTGATGTCTCCACCAAAGAGAAAATGACCATTGTTATTGGCCAAGCTCTATATTTGGATAGCATCAGCAGATAACTTTAAGGTAGTGTTTGTTAGGTACCAGTCTGTCCCGGTTCTTTGTTCCCAATTTGACTTTTGTCGCTATTTACTGGGTCACTTTGACCCGGTGATTTGAACAGCAAAACTATATAATTTTTGATAATTTTTTCATTGTGTTGTAGAGTAAAAGTTGCTCTATAATATGTTGCAAATTATCAAAATATTGTATTATTTTGCTATCCAAATGACTCGATCAAAGTGACCCATATACGAGTTAAAAAAGTCAAATGGAAACAAAGTGACCCATATACGAGTTAAAAAAGTCAAATGGAAACAAAGAGTTGGGACGTACTGGTACTCTTATGTGTTTCTAATACACAAGCATGTGAAACATAGACCACTCAAAATTTATATATTACAACATGATTTTCTTTAATAAACTAAAAGTTAGTTTGTACATACTGATCAAGTTTTAGAGTAGCATTCTTTTACTCATGCCATGTGGTTAGATAAGAGTATATGATCAGATCATCTCCATTTTATATTCCCTTAAGTGAAATTTTGCAACTATTAATTGTGAGTTCAATTAGACTCTCTACTTACTGCTTAGTGCACGAGAGAGAGACAGAGAGAATTGGAAGGCTTAGTGGGGGTTTGGTCCAGAACAGACGAGTGGGTGAATATTGAGATTGAGTGTGCAAACTTGGTTCTTGGAACTTCTTGCAGTGATTCTGCTCGAGTGTGAGAGAGATGAAAGCTGTGATTATTTAAAGCATGTCATGTTTTCTTTTTTTTTATCGTCCAGAAAGTTAAAACACATCGGAGAAAGAAAACAAGAAAACAAGAAGCCAAAACAGAGTGGCTAAAGTCAGTGCTCACAATCCCTAAGCACCATTTCCCTAATCACAATCTGAGCAACACTCACAGGAGGATCCTCCCGGATCACCAAGGTTTCACTTTGTTTCGTTCCTTCTTTGGCCAAGGCATCAGCAAGTGCATTCTTCTCTCTATTGATATGTTGGATGGAGCAATTACTTCCCTGGTCAGGAACTTTATCTCTTTAAGGATCACCGCAAAAGGGAAATTTGGAGGAATGTTCTGCTTGATGAGAGATTAATAGCATCTTGTGAGTCAGATTCCACTATAACATCCTTGAGGCTCATCTGATGAATGACAACTAAGCCTCTGTGAATCCCCCAAAGTTCCGCTTCAATCACTGAGCTGAACCCAATTTCGCCGAGATAACCCCTGATCCATTGCCCTCTTTCATCTCTGAGAACTCCTCCAAATCCAGCAATTCCATTTTCTCCCACCTTGCTCCCATCTGTATTAAGCTTAATACTTCCTGCAACAGGAGGTATCCACAAGTTAGAATTTTTCTTTCTTTGATTCATAATGTTATCCTTCAAAAGAAATGCCGTTTTGATTTCGTCAACATAGTTACAGATGTTAGTAATGCTCACTCTTTCAGGCGTGGAAAGTTGGTTAAAACAAAAATTATTTCTATTAAGCCAAATAAACCAACATCCCAAAGAAAAAGTAAAGAGTGAGTACAACTAGCATTTGTACCAATTTTAAGGTTGATATCAAACCACTTGAGGAATTTAAAACTTTGCATAGAAGATAACCACTGGAAATTAAAAGTCACTTTCCAAATGGCCAAGCCTTTTGGACAGCTTCGAAAAATGTGGTTTTGGTCCTCACAGATACCTGGACAGTGAGGACAAAAACCATCAGGAGCCAAGCCCCTTTTGTACCTTTCAGCATTAGTAAAGAGTTTAAAAAATGGCTAATTTTCCAAGCAAAAATTGCGAGTTTCATTGGCACTTTCAGTTTCCAAATCCACTCTCAATCTGTATTGGAATTTTCATTAGATCTAGCAATAATATCTTAAACCTCAGAAACAGAGAATAAGCCATTTTTGTAACTGTGCCATTGAATCTCGTCCTTCGAATCTGGGTTAACAGGAATCATTTTAGCTTTGATCGTATTAATGATATCAATAGAAATATGATCACATAACAAATCCAACTTCCAGTTTCTATCCTCGTCAATTAGTCTATTAACCGTAAGCTTATCATCAAACACAGTATTCGGGTAGATATCTTTGAGAGCAAAGGGGCCAATCCAAAAATCTTTCCAAATAGAAACAGAACTCCCATTTCCAATAGTCCACTGGAAATGATTCTTAATTAAATTAATGGAATCAACAATGCCTCTCCAAGTGTTAGTAGCATTCTTTTTCCTAGGCCAATCAAAAATGGAGGTTTTACCCAAATACTTCTTCTTTAAACACTTTATCCAAAGAGCAATATTATTACAGATAATGTTCCACCCCAACTTAGCTAAGAGGGCCCTATTCTGATTTTTCTTCTCTCTAATTCCTAAACCACCCTTCTTCTTGCTCTTACACACCGTTTCCCAATTAACACTGTGAATATTCTTTCTAAGCTCAGTATCCCCCCCACAAAAATTCCTATTAATTTTATCCAACAAAGAACAAACATTATTGGGAATATTCTGTGTTTGCATTGTATAAATAGGCAGAGCAGAAGTAACAGTTCTAGTAAGAGTGGTTCTACCCCTCACGGACAAAATAGCAGCTTTCCAACCCGCAAGTCTAAGATGAAATTTTTCAATAAGCTCCGCATACTTAATTTCCCCACCCTCTCTTGATCTAAATTAATACCCAAATACTTCCCAAGATTTTGAGTTAGGGGAATTTCCAACTTATTTCTAATTCCGACAATGGTCTGATTACTAGCATTTGGTGAAATAAACACTTTAGACTTAGTTAAATTCACTTTTGACCCGACAAGTTACTAAAATCATCGAGAACTTGCTTCACAAAACCAACAGAAACACTATCAGTAAGAGAGAAAAGTAACATATCATCCGCAAACAAAAGATGAGTAAGAGGAGGGCAATGTTTTGCAATTTTAATACATTTCCAAAGTCCCACATCCTGGACCTGATCAATCATTCTCGAGAGTCTTTCAAGACATAAAACAAAAATATAAGGAGATAGAGGGTCTCCTTGTCTCAGTCCTCTCTCAGCTTTAAAATAAGGGAGAGCTTCCCCATTCCAAAGCACAGAATAGCTGACAGTGCTAATACAGCTCATGATGAGGTTAACCAAATTAGGCTCAAAATCAAACTCCACCAAAGTATCGTGGATAAAATTCCAAGATAGGCGATCAAACACCTTTTCAAGGTCAATCTTCACAATCAGAGCACCAATTTTACCTTTTCTTATTTTTTAGTATGCAAAAATTCTTGAACAAGAACAATATTGTCACAAGTAGATCTGCCCGGAATGAAGCTACTTTGATTAGGTGAAATTAACTCATGCATAAGAGGTCTAATTCTTTCCACAATCATTTTAGTAATAACCTTATACCCCACATTACACAAACCAATATGCCGGAATAATTTAATATTATCCGAATTATTAGTTTTGGGAATAAGAGAAAGGAAAGTATTGTTCATGTCAAGGGGAACAGAACTTACAAGTGTTCCTTCCCACAGTGTCCCAACAATCCTGATAAAAGGCGGCATTAAACCCATCAAGGCCTGGGGCTCTATTACGTTTAATGCTTTTGGTAGCTTTAAACCCATCAAGGCCTGGGGCTCTATTACGTTTAATACTTTTCGGAGCTGATAGGAGTAGGTAATATCAGTCTCAACATTACTCAAGTCAGCTTTATAAGCTTTATAAAAATAACTGAAAAAAATATGCTCTTTAAGTTGGTTATCATCTTTAATCCAAATGTTCTCCTCATTTTTAAGCATGAAAATAAAACTTTTTCTTCTTCTGATGAGGGTGGACAAATGAAAAAAACTTATTGTTTCTTTCTCCTTGCACGATCCATTTGATTCTAGATTTTTGGTGCCAAAGGACTTCTTCTTGTTCAAGAATTAAATTAAACTCATTCACCAGCTCTTTTTCCAGCAGAAATAAATCTTGTTTAAACTTAACACTCAAAATCTTTTGAATCCCAGTAATTCTAGCAAGTAAGTGTCTTTTCTTTTTATGAATATTTCCAAAAAAAAAATTTTGTTCCACTCAATAAGAGCTTTCTGAACCTTACACAAGGCAGCATGGAAATGTAAAAGGGGATTCCAATTAGTCTCAATAACATTACAGCAATCAGGATGAGTAAGCCAAATGTTCTCAAAACGAAAAGGACGCATTTTATTAGAGGTAGTCATACATTGGGTATCCAAGAGCATAGGCGAGTGATCCGAGTGACTGCGAGGAATGCAGGTTACTAAGCTGTTTGGAAACGCCAATTTCCAGTTGATATTACAGAGCCCCCTATCCAACTTTTCTTGAGTGTTAGCCAAGCCATGTCTATTGTTCGACCATGTCATGTTAGGACCACAGTGACTGAGATCAATAACGTTGCAAGCTTGGATATTATTGATAAACCGCATATTCTTTCTCATGTTGTTGTTATCAGAAAAACTATGCCTTTCAGAATTACACGTGTAATCATTAAAATCCCCCGGAAGGAGCCAGGGTTCGACCACAGAAGCTGCCTTATCTTTCAGATCATCCCAAAGCTTCTCTCTGTTAGCTTCGATTGGGCTGGCATACACCGCCGAAAGAATCCACTCCTTAAAGCGATTCTTTTTAACTTTGGCATGAATAGCCTGGGGGTGACAGTCTATCAAATCCAGATCCACATTCTGAGGGTTCCACATGACCCATATACCCCCAGCCCTACCATTAGGATCAATATGGTGATTCTCCAAAAATCCCTGGTTCTCAAAAAACGTCCCCATATCACTGATTTTGACTTTAGTTTCCAGCAAAACAACAATTTCAAAATTATGATTCATTTTCAAAAACTTGAAATTGTTTTTAAAACTTTTGTTCTTCGTTCCTCGACAGTTCCAGAAAAGTATATTGGTTGACTCAATCATAGAAAAAGCTTCAGTGAAACGAAAACTACCAGCTCTAGCAATTTCCACCAACCTTTGTTTTATCTCTTTTAGATTTCTGCTGCTCTTTATCTCCACTCCCGCTAGAGAAGGGTCCGTGTTCTCCGATAGCATGCGATAGATCTCCATATCAAGGAGCTTCATCAACCATGGTGTCTCCACAATTGTAGCCTTTAAGCCCTTCCTCCCCATTAAGAATTGTGTTGTATTTCTCCCCACCTTCATGGTATCTACTTCGACCGCCATGATAAGGAGTAGCTCTTCTGTTGACTCGACTAGATTTTCTGCTCGGGATTCCACCTTGATCTAAGTAATTCGCCGCGTCTGCCTTAGATTGATTCCGTAGAGTGATATCCGTGTTAGGAGAGAACCAGAGGTTAGGAATGTTTTGGATAGTTGTAACCTTCTGGAGACCTTCAATACTACTGCAATTAATGGACATTGATTTCTCAGCAACCTCATCGTTGCAATCGAGGCTCTTCCCTTTCCCGCTAATGCTTTGACCATCTAGAGACTCTTACTCACTACTTGTCATCTTTTCATTGGTAGAAACGGATTGTTTCGGATTCTGATCCATATCCATGCTCATCTCGAACGTAGCTTTTGTGTTTTCAGTGAATGGTCGAGATTTCTCTTCCCCACTCTCTCGCCCTTCTCTTCTATTGGTTGTTTCATGTTGTCTCGGATTGTGATATTTGTCCTTCCCTTTATCGTCCGTTAGATTTGTGCTTCTTGTCTGTGGTTGGGATTTTGCCACGTAGTTATGACAATTATGGTTCTGATTACCGAACGGCTTCTTATATGGGCCTTTCCCTTTATTGCTAAATTGGGCTTCTTTTGCGTTGTGATGTGTTGAGCCTGATTGGGCTGGGTGGTCCTGCACATCCACAGAGCTTATAGGTCCAAATCTATTATTATTCGAATTAAAATTACCTTTCTGATTGGGCTTGCTCTTTTTATTTGTGACTACCGTCCAAGGCCCTGGTCCTCGCGGTCCAATACTCTTTTCCACTTCAGCGAATCCGTTTTCGTAGTGATTTTGCACTGTATCTTCTTTCTTCTCCTCCATCGTTGTTCTTTGTTGAGCACTCTGTTCTTCAATGGCTGTGTTGTTCAACTCTTTCTTTTTAATCTCCGGACAAAATTTCTTGTTGTGTCCAACCCTGCCACATAAAAAACACACCTTATGAAGATGTTCGTATTCAACCGAATAACTCTTTTTTCCAACAACAACATCAGTAATGAGGGATTTTTTGAGATCTATCTCAACGCAGACCCTCGCGAAATGTCCGCTTTCGATCTTTGCAGTAGTATGATCAAGTTTTAGAGGTAATCCAATAGCACTAGCAATCGTATGCAAGCTATCATCACGATAGTATTCACTGGGAAGTTCCCAGATTCTAGCCCAGGCCGCGGTTTTGTGTTCATCGACTTCGGACACCTTGAAATCAGGTGTCCACTTCTGAACCATGAGATAGTGATCAAGTACTGTCCATGGTCCTCCCATCAGAGCACGATTATAATCCGTGATCAATTCGAAATTAAAAAGGAAGAACCCCTTTTCAATATTAAGTTGATTCACCTTTCCTTGTGGCCTCCATAATTCTCTGATTCTAGGTATAAGCTTAAAAGCGGCAATTCGATGCCCCAACGGTCCGATAATAAGATGATTTTGCCATGATTCTCTTAATTTCTCAAGGAAATCATCTTTGAAGATTACTTGAGCGGTTGTGGGATTATCCACAGACCCTCGAATAATCTCAAAATTTTCATCAGACAGACTTCTTCCAGAGTGATCTTTTATCACATCGCAATCGAAATATTTTTCACGATCCGAGATCCCAACTAGGGCTCGGATATAAGAGGTTTCTTTGACTTCTCGACTTTCGATAATCATCGTATCCTCTTTATTCTCACTAATTTTCGGATCAATTTCATCCATCAAGTTGATTCCACTTGAATCACTCATCGATGAATCAGTAATCTTCAAAGACGCCACAGAAGCGTTTAAGATCGCCACCTAGGTTTGATTCTCACACCCAGTAGGATAACTCTCCATGTCTAATGGCGTACTAGCCTTAGTATGAAGAGATGATGGATCCCCACTTGATTGAGACGCCATGGAAATCCTAAATCCTAAAGGATTTCCTTCGACGAAGAACAAGAACTTACCGTTGTGCCCGTTTCCCAAGTCACAGGAGAAAACTTGGAGAGAGAGACGTTATCTACTCAAGAGGTGAGTGTTTACTGTGTCGTATGTTTTCTTTCACTCATGTGATTGCTTCATCTTTTTTATGTTTATTTTTATTGAATTTCAACCTCATAGATCTTGTTGTTCTTGTTAGTCCCCCTGGGGCAGTAAGGTTTCAAACCGTAATATGAGAGGAGCCTTTGTCTAAGTTGATTTGGGAGGTGTTGATTTGAGAGAGAGGAGCCTTTGTCTAAGTTGATTTGGGAGGTGTTGATTTGAGAGAACGAGGGTACTATTTGGTCATCACAGGCAGGAGGCTGGAGGAGATTCAAATCCCAAATTTCGATATCGCACCTTCTCCGTTTACGTATTGTCAAAGAGTGTTTTGTGGAGTACAAGCAAGTTGAAGTACTATGAAGACCCACCAAAAATTTTAAAAACACGGCGTAAATTATTAACTAAGTTCAATGAACTAGCTGTCTAACTTGCTAGATAAGGGCCATGAAACAGTTTTGCCAATTCATTTAGGTCTAGAATCCCCTTTGAAATACCCTTCAAAATAGGTTAAACTATGACTTCTTATACTAGAGTAAAGTGCATAAAACTCAAAACTCAAACATGATTAAACTTCAATAGTACCTAACATAACATTATTAAGGCAGCGAATTTTCAACACAGTAACATCAGTAAATAACCCAATAGACTGATGTTGCTACGAACAAACCTCCACTAACACCAGACAGACCCAGACGCAGACACCAATCGAGCGTACCACACTATTAAGCTCGATCCCTTATTGCATAGTAAAACATAAACAAAAAGATAGTCAAACCGCAGGACATGAAACTAGGCACTTAAACTTTAGAGACCTTCTCGTCTTCGTCGCTCTCGCTCCAACAGCAGTTCAGAATTGACCTGGGAGATCCACAGCAACTAGCCCTCGTGAAGCTGTAGTAAACAATTGATCCGCCCTCACCGAGCTCCTCGTAGCTCCTGCCATCACAACAATACCCCTTCAAGTCCATATCATCAGCGAAACCCACTTCTTCACGTGCAACATCCGCGTGTAAAGCAACAGAGAATTCAGATGGCTGGAAGCAAGCCAAGACCCTCTCAATCATGGCCAAATTCATGACCTTCAGATCATATCCAGCAGCTTCAAAGCTCGCATAACTAAAACCATCTTCAGGTGTCACGTGGATGGTGGAGATTGCACTCCCTTCAATAGCATTCATCGAGTAACCACATGGGTCGAACTCAAAGTCGCAGATCTCAGAGCCTGGGAGAATCTTCCTGATGCCAGAGTCATTGGTCATGACATTAGCTGAGCTTTCATCAGTCTTGTAGAACACTGATGCCTTCTTCCTGTCCAAACCAGTCATACACATCTCCATGGTGTAAACGGCATCATTAAGTCTAGTGGGTTCGGCTGAAGCAGAGTAAACGTGCCATTTCTGTGTCTTGTCACCACTATCCATCATGTAGGCCTTGCTTCCAGAACCAAGATTACCGAAATTCCCATCAAGGACAGAGACTTCTTCAGAGAAGTTGCGGTGAGGAAATGGTTGAGACCCTGGGCACAAGAAGCTTCCGCGGGTGTACCTCACAGAGCTCACAGTCAGCGAGAGGCTTTCAGCTAGCTTCAGGATAGGAGGGATGGAGAGGAGCAATTTAGTAGTCCCACAGGTCTTGATGATAATCTTGTAGGGGTACACAAAGAGGCTAGACTCCGAGAGGACGTACGAATCAACTTCGTCATTTGACAATGAGCTGACAATGGTGCAAGCAGCAGGAGTTAAGATTTCATCCAACTGGGACTTGGACAATGCGCGGAGTCCCTTTCCTTCAGGGTCGGCAAATATTCCTGGCTCAAAGAAACATATCTGGAGCCTCTTCTCGTATCCTTCGAATCCGATGGCTGAAACTGGAGATCCCATGTTGTCTTAGGGAGAGAGAAAACTGTTGTAGCTGAGCGAAACGAGTAGGCAGAGAGCAAATGGGAGAAAATTAAACTAAAGAGGATGAGAGTGCACTTCTGGTGCTTAATTCGTGGTTTGGAGAGTCTCAGGATGGCTTGCGAGCGCACTGCAAAAAAAGGAACACATATTATGTTAGCCAAAAAGGATACTAAAACATAAACATAAAACAGCAACAGATGCACCAGAAGTCAGTTTTACTTACGTTGGAGTAAGCAGCAGATCTGAATTTCTTGATTCCTCCGTGTGGTCGAATGTCTTCAATGCTGTAACCGAGGGGAGCTTCGTAAAACAAGGATTTACTACTGCTGGACTCTTTCTTCCCACCTTCAGACTCCATCAGATCATTCAGTACTGGTGATTCTGTACAAGACAGGAGGAAAAAAAATGATATCAGCAACCATCAATGCCCAACATACTATACAACCATTGATGACACAGAAACAAGTCTGACACAAGCATAATAAAACCATACAAGAACAAAATTTACAGGTTCTGAAAAGAAAATAAAACCAACATGAATCCTTAAAATTATTAGAAATTGAGTAATAAAATCAGCCATGAATGAAAACGCACAGCCAACAATAAAATATCATCCATACAGCGTTAAATCTAAGAGCAAAAAATGAACTTTCCTGGCAAAATTACCGACATCTGAAGAGCATAACTGTTGGAATCGGACTATTTAAAAATATTTGAGTTGTATAACAAAATCAGCTATGAATGAAATCGCACAACCAACCCAAAAAAAACTTCCGTGCCGTTTTAAATCTAAGAGAAAATATTGAACTTTCTGGGCAAATTACCCACATCTGAAAAGCATAACTGTACGCAAACAACCATGGAAATCTTGCAAAGCTAACCAGATGCTTACAGGCTAAAGACTCTAAACTAAAAAACAAATACCATAATAGAAAATAAAGAATACAGCAATCTGACAACAAAAATCAATCAAGATGCCTACAAACAACTGGAAACGCAGCAGTTTTTTTTTTTAAACGTATCAGTGGGTATGTGAAACCCTAAACCTAACAAACAGGATACTAGATCAGTCCATTGATACAACTAAAACATAATAGTTTTCGTTTATATCTCTATATCGAATTCCTTAACAAAAATCGATTTCCACATCAAGATCGAGACTACGAAAGGAGAACACGGGTCATAATACCGAAAATTTGCAATATCTTCATCAAATAAGCTATCAATCGAACAAATAAGGAGCGATTACAACACAAATAAGGAGCGATTACAACACACAAACAACGACCTACGATCAAATGCTAGCAAAATCGAGACGGCATAGAAGGGATTTTACCTTAGACGGAAGGAGATGGCGACGATGACGAAGTGAAAACCTAGAGAGCTGAGGCTGATTGCAGAGAAATCGGAATTGAAACCCTAGAGGGGATGAATAGGGGATGATAAGAGAGAAAGGAGGAGTTTTCACGGGACTTGTGTTTTGGTTTGAGAGAAATGTAGGTGCTGCTCTCTCCTTTATATAGACAGTTGGACATCGAAGGATAACCAAACACGTGTTTCTTGCTATTTACGGTTGTGCCCTCGCCTTACTTGGCCAGAAATTAATCTCCTCCCTCATCTTTCGGGGAAGAGATTAGGAGAATATTCCCTTTCTTTAATTCTACGTTTGGTTTTCCAGATTAACGTGTTAGCGGAGATGGAGGTCCGGCGTCGAACCCGCTATACTTGTAATTCCCAAAAAGATATATTAAGAAAAGATTTTTCAATACTCCTCTTGTACATAAATGAATTATTAGTTAGATATGATTGATATTGTGCACAAAACTTTAACCCTGTATTAAATATTATTCAATTAATTTAATCAAATCATATTCAACTAATCTAATTTTTCAATCCTCCTCTGGTACATAAAGGAATTACTTAATATTGGCACATGTATCCATGGTGAAGCATAAGTGTGAACCATTGATCTTAGTTTAATGGCCCCAATTATGTCCCAATTACTAACCGTAAAAGTCCAGTGTATACTAGTATATGGTATTTTTCGCTTTCTATTTTATTTCTCTTTCTCTTTTCATGATATTTAATCGTACAAAATTTATAATGCACGATAGATTTGGTGCTTAATGCATATATTAACCAATTAACTATAACCTTAAGATAACTGTGTAACCCCTCACAACAATTGAATTATAACTTATATGATAAGCATTACGAATTACAACACAACCTTATTCCAGACCCTTTGTCAAAGTGGCTATGTCCGTCTTCAACGAGGTAGCAGTCAAAGTGGCCAATTTCAAGGACTAAGTTATATCCGAATTTCGAATTATGATTTTTTCTACATTGAGTGGAGAAGAAAACAATGACTTCTAGACCGAGAAATGTTTTGAGGGATCTAACTATAATACTCGAAAACACGTATAATCCTCAAACATGTCATAAGAGTTTGATGATACCCACATTCTAAAAAGTAAACAACCATTGTCCTAATTAAGTCTCACAAAGATTTCTCGCTGTGAAAGTTAAGCCACACAGATTTTTTTTGGGTGCCAAAGATCTGGACCACCTTTTAACATGGACGGAGAATGTGAGGCTGTGGGTGGCCTGACCTGGAATCTTGTATACCCCATCACAGGTCAAGATCAGGACTACATTTTAGTGAACCCTAGACAAATGTGGCCACAGTTTCCACACCACCACAGAGGGAGTTGGAGAGAAGCAAAAGAAAAAGATGTTGTTCAATGCCAACACTCCAAGTGATTCACGCATCATTAACTCAAAATGCATGGACCAAGTGGCCAAGTCTTTGGTAGATAGAAATAGAATAGAACACCATGGAACAACAACTTTTTTTTTCTTCTTTCTTCCTTCTCAAACATTCATTTGATAGTAACTTGTTGTGTTACGGCTAGATGCAATCTAGCTTCCTGTCTCTTTCTTGCTCTACCTTATGCTTTTCCTACATTCCACTCGTCTGGGACAACTGACACAGGGCATCGAGACTTTTAAAAAGCCAAATATTACTGATCAATCATTTATTAGGAAGCAAAATTATTACTGTTGCAAATGGACGTGCTAGCTCAAGTGGTAGAGTATTTAAAAGTCTCTGCGTGTGAGGTCTTGATTTCGGACCCAATAGACGACAAACATGTAAGTCTAGAAAAAATACTAGTCACACAACTTTTGGATACATTCCACAGCGCACGTCTCCAACAAATTAAATGGCACATTCCGAATGTAGACTATTGTTGAATGAGAATATGTACCAAATGATGACTTCGAGATGATCGTGGAAATGAATCTGATTCTTAGATAAGAATGTATTGGAGTTGGACAAGAAGAAAGCTTTCTATTCCACGTAAAGAAATATAGTATTGTTAAATGTTAGGCATTAGATTAGGTCCACTCGAGAACAATTCCATCTTATCACAACACTATCTGAGCATATGCCACAATACATACACAACAAGATTTGAAATTGACTCTCAAGCAGCCAATAGCACCAACAGAAATAGCAACAACGAGTCATACCTGACTGGACGTCTATCTATTTCACAATATATATTATATATATACCACTCTTAATTAAACAAAATTACAAAAGTTTTAAAAATTCAGTACACACGCGCGCGCGCACACACATACTAAAAGAAATAGTGAAACACTTGGCTTCCATATTACTAGTAGAGTAGATGCTAGAAAACATACCCGTGCCTTAGGCACTATGTTAAAGAGAAGGTTATCGGAAATTATGGTACAGCAGATATGCATGTAATATGACTACTGAAGATTCGGACATTCAGTATTCTTTGAGAATGAGAGAGCTATTATTTGTCACAAAGAAGGATGCAAGGTGTGAAGATGTAGAATGTAATAACCATTGAATTCTTGTAAATCCAACATATTACCAGTATGAACAGTGAACTTCCCTTTCCCCATGAAAGAAAAAATATCTTCTTAACTTGTCCTGTCAGGACTACTCGCCAAGGCATTTGTACCTTGTTCTCAACTCTCAAGTCCGAGGGCCATTACGTTTGGCCAACAATGCAAACTAGATGCAAACTAGCATAGTAGTAGCCCGTGGCCAAGGCCACTACAATATTACTTGAGATATAAATTAAGTTCCACCGTCCTTTTTATGAAGATGTAAGTTGAAATTTTCATGTTGTCTCTTTAGTAGTAGCACTCATGATGAGCAAGGCCTTGTGACTTGGGGTCTGGGTTTTTTCTTGCTCATATGCTGTACTTGTTACACCTTAATAACATAGCACATCATATCATCGTCAATATCAAACAATCCTTGAATCAAGAAAAAATCATCACTCGGAGAGCTAATGCGGAAACTCCTTCAACTTTCAAGGGCTCATTACATACAAAATTTACTCTTTGGAAAAAATGAAAAATAAAAAACATATAAAAACATTTTTTATTGCGTGAAACTCCTGAACTAGCCTAATGGGACCAGAAACCAGACCTCTATTGTATGATCACCAATCAATAGGCCCAGAAGTCCTGACCTACTGGGACAACCTCTGGATCAGAAAGAATCAGAAGAGAAAACAATTGAGGCTTAAGTAGACTTTTGTTTGCTGTATCGTTGTATGCCGTGTACATCAACAATGCCAGGAGGAAACACAGGATCTGTTGCAGCTCTTACAGCCACCCTCGCCACTGAGGTCACGTTAACTGGAGGTGTAAACAGAGGGCCAACCAGAGGGATCTGGCTGAGTGGCTTTGCTTGTTCAAGAACCTGCAACAGCAGTTAAGTGTAAGAAAACAGTTTATTGTTAGAGGACTTATTACTACCATCAGTTACGAAATGATGAAAAGAACCCGTGGTTGTGACCTAATTCAATATTCGACAGAGATGAGGAAAGTATAGACTGATAAAACTTCTAAAGCTCAAGCATTTAGAGATAAGCATGGTCATGTATGAATCAAAACATCAACTACCTGAAATTTACTTGTTTTCATGTAAAAAAGAGTATAAGATCACGCAAGCGCAGAAACAAAACGGTCAGTTAAAGCTGGGCTCGTGGGTTTCAGGAGACGAACTTGAGTCTATGTTTGGGCTCGGTGAGTTATACGAGCTGAGTAAAAAGTACAAACAGGGGAGGTTTAGCTCGTAAGCTCTAGAGCTGGCTCGTTTAATTTGGTAGAATGTATAATATTTTTTTTTTTTTTTTTTTTGAGAAAGTAGAATGTATAATATTGTTATATGTGTGTATTGTATTTATTTTGATCTCATTTTTATTGAATCATTACATTATCTATAGTAGTATGTGATAATATAATGTAACATGTTGTGCTATTTGTATTTCGTAGTAATAATATGCAAACACCGTTGATATCTCGCTTTATCAAGATAAGTTATATTATTTAATTATTATTATGCATTCATTCATAGATAACTTATACAAGTACCGATAACTCGCGTGTCTGATTCTTCGATTCAATAATTTGTAAAATTCCTTTTCTCCCAAAAGAAACCTCAAGACCCGCTCGGTATAAAGCTCGGCTTGTTAAGGGCTCGGCTCATTTACACCCATCAAAATGACTCTTTTTCTTATGCTATTTCAAGCTCATTACCTAGATCAGATCAGCAAGCAATCAGGAAGAAAAAAAGGTGGTTACCAGAATTACCAGAAATTATAGTTCCCAAAGTAACCAAAACCCTTGGGGTGTTAACGACAAAACAAACTTTGCCTACACGTGACCATACCCTTTCATTTTATTAAAGAATACTGTTTACGTAATGGTTAAGTACAGAAGGAGAATGCTCCTTACATGCTTTTATTAAAGCCTACTTTAGAGGTAATAAGCATCATAGGGGCTAAGCAAGTATTCTCATTGATTGGAAAGCTCTTCTAGTTCCTTCAGCCATTGCATTGCCTGGGATATGAAACAAAGTTGGAGCTATAGGAAGAAGGAATCAACAAGACAGGGATATTCGGCCTACAGTCAGTTATACTTGATCATCTGCTTCAACCTAAATGACACTTCACCATCTTATTGTAAAAAATATATACTATTTACTGCCTTGTGGACATGACCTTCATGACACTTCATGCATCTAAAGTTACATTTAGGCTAGCTTCAACAATGTGTGTACATACAGAAGGGGAGAACCACAGAACTGCACCTAAAAGTTATTTATACCTTGAGGATTTGGCAATGTCAATTGCATAGGGAGCTTTCTGGTTTATTCAATACTCTTGTGTGATTACTTGAATCCAGAAAGCAAGATACTCAATCCTAGCCGACATTCAAATAGGAATAAGAAGTTTGACAACTTCAGTCTCCCATTTGAAGAACATGCTGGAAGATTTCATATGGTGTCACCATCAAGCGAGCTTCTCTTCAAGAATAGTGAAGAAGTAAAGGATCCAAATATGTGATTCACGTGAGAGTCTCTTAAAATTTTGATACAGTTATATTTGTGGTATCTAACACACACTGGCTATGATTATGCTACCTAATATGGCAATTGTTCCAGATCCTAGAAGGGGATGAAATGGTAGAACGCTTTCCCACTTGAACAATGTTAGTTCGTAAGACGGGTAGGTTTCTTCAGAGTACTTGGTGGGAACCATGTTACAAATTGAAGCCATCAGAAGAACCCTTCTCTATACTTGCATACAACTCAATGCTAAGGTAAATGTACCTTCAAAATTTTAGCCAGAAGTTGCCCAACTACAATAGAAACATTGGGGCTAAACTTAGTCAAAGGTTGTAAGAGTGGCAAATTCACCATTCTGGGTACGTTCTAGAACTCGTGGCTCCAATAGCAAATTGCTAAGGTAGAACCGTAGAAGAGAACTGTTGCAACACAGGTTAAGACAACAAAACAGAGGACAGCACGCAACCTACACCTTTACAAGTGAGTGTGAAACATAATTTGCATGGCAGTGTCAAGAAACGAAGAGTAGAATAGCTAATGAGCTTATCTATGTTGCACTAACTTTTGTAACACAGACATTTGGTGGGATCATTGTCTACCCACTATCTACCACCTTAAAGTATAAAGTGAAACTGGATGTACCAAAACATGGTATATGCAAATAACCAACTGTTCACCACATAGAATTTATTAACATTCAAGTTTAAGAATATTTACCATTTCCAGTGGAGCACCTATAACGCTTAAAGGTAACTTCACACTCCCGACTTGACGAGTGCCATGTATAAAACCAGGCCTCAGAATGACACCTGAAGGGGTACAAATTATGAGTATCTCACATATACATATCGGCTCAAGTTAATAATCGCGAGTAATTAAGCCTTTAGTTTATGACATTTCTAATCTGGAAGTGTTGACATATCCTGAGAGGCAAGACTTAGCAACAAAAACCAAGGCGCTAGAAAATGACATGAACCAGAGGAAAGCATCAAAAGTGAATAACTATAATACAAGCAAAGAACTCAATGGTTACATATCCAAAAGCTAGTCCAGCAGGGACTTCTCTGATTATGATATATTGGTATGTCAGTATTGTGGAAGAATTCTGTCAAGCGTGATACTTCTCTGAATAACTTGAGGATAGCTACATTTCGAAAATCAACAACAGCACGCACCTGTGTCTCATACTGTCATACAATCCCCAAATAAAACAAAATAAACTGAGAAGATTTAATAATCACTTCTCATGCCGGTCAATACGGTATAACGGTACAGAAATAAAACGTGGTAGTTTATACAAGTTTTACACGATTCTATGGTAAAAATACGTTAAATAAAAAATCATTAAAAATATGAGATCTGAATAATTCGAATTTTTTATATGTAACGTACGTGTATAATTCATATACTTTATTCATTCGGGATTAAAAAAACGCGTGCATTTCTTAGTTATGCAACATATATCATGAGTTATTTATATCTCATATTGCCATCTTTTCATCATTTTAAATATATATTTTACAATTAATTTGCATAATATGTACAGTACTCAGCGTTATTGTTAAATGTGATAATTATTCATGTAAGATACTCACTCTTTATTCACTCATGTACTAGCATATTTTACTTAATCAAACTAAACATGATGCTTACAGTGTTATGCACAAAAACTGTTGCGTCTCTACTAATCTTGTATGAATTATTCCAGAAACATATAAACCCTTGTGTTTATAGAAATTTATTGACATCTAAATTTCAAGATGCATATATCTCTCTCTGTGTGTGTGATCCATGTATTATTCTTAAAATTTAAATTTGAATTAAAGTTTTGTGATAGTAATTATTTAGAATGGAAATTGTAATAACATGTTCAAAGTTCAAACAAATACTACGAGGTATAATATTTTGGATGATACTTTATAGACTATAATTGTGTCTGAAAAAAGTTTTATGCGAAAGTATTATACATTAAAAACGTTACAACGAGTACCAAACATTTTTGCTCAAAAGTTCGAGTATTTTTTAATAAGGTCAGATATTAGTAAGGAATACAAAAGCATTTTCAATTATAAGTACGGCCGGTAATTAAACAGAAAAAATTAGAGTATTTGTTAAACATGACGGTCACTAACTCCTGACCACAAGGTAATTTTCCAGAAAAGATTAGCCACACTACTCCACATCCATAAAGGCAGATATGGAGTTCAGACCTCAGTATCAACTGCCATCCAGTAAAGTCAACCAAGTCAACAAGAAAGGTTTCTTCCAGACACAACAACCACACCAAACCGAACCCCAATACAATTTCCTATCCAAAATGTCACAACATAAATCGTCCGTCAAATGCACCATTATCAAAAAAATTGTGTGTGAAGCTCCCCAATCCCAATCTCTAGGTCAATTCAAAATTACTCTCAGCACTTTTTTTGATGAACAATTACTCTCAGCACTTCGTTCTTCCATTTGATTGAGCAGAATTTGGAACATGTAGACCAAGGATAACGTCAGTTAATCTCTAATTTGTAATAGAGAAGAATGTGTGATCTTTATACTAATTGAGATAAATAAAAGCTTTAAGTCAGACTACCTCCTGGTTATTCCCTTTAACAGTTTCACCAGATTATCAGAACAGTTTCTATGGTTCACTTAATTTTTTTGTTCTATTGTTAATTTCCTAATTTTGCTCTTCCATCTCCCGTTGTGCTTGGCTTCTCCATATTCAGACTCAGGATATTAACCGCTTCTGATAGCTAAAATAACTTCCAAATTTGACTAAAAAGACCAGAAAACCATAAATTTCATCCCCTTCTCCAATTTCACAAACTGAGAGACAAGGATCCTAACTAGAACTAAAACCAAAACGCAGGTACCACATGATGGAGCAACTGAAACCACCGATACCGAAGAGTATTTTAGTGTACAGATGTTTCACAAACGTATTTGGGCTTTTTCTTTCTTTCTAGATACATACAGGTACACACTCCGAAACGGGTCACTATTTCAGCATACTAACTATTACGTTGACAATTGGAGAGAAGGAATTTAAAATACTACAGAAATAAAAAGATAAGATTGTTCATAATTTTGCAATGAGAACAAGAAATTACCTCCATATGGATATCTGATCATAAGCTCTGTCTCTGCTGCTTTCTGTTCAGAATATAAGGAGGTTATTAGACAGCTTTAGAAAGATAAAAAGGCAAGAGAATTTTGGCTGGACACTCACTAGATATTAGAACATAAGATCAGTTGGAAATTACAACTAACATAGAAGTTAAAGAAACTACTTCAAGGAAAAGAGAAGTAGAAATTGCAAACATTTGTCCCCATAATTCGGAAACATTCTATAGTTGGAGAAGTCCCAACGCAGTACCTATTCAAAACAGCGGAGGCATTGTATCTACAGAAGTGCCAGCTCTGGTAGCATTTACACTACCCTTTTCTTAATTTTCTAGTGTCCTTATATTCCTTAAGTATAATCCAACATATTTGTGATTGATTGCTAAATGTTATTATTTGATTTCCTTCTGAGTGAAGTTCGTTAGCCACTGTAACAGGGTATACAGTATTCACCCATCCTTTAATCCACAAGTCCTACCTACTCTAAGGTGGGAACCACTCATTTCCTATGTGGTAGACTCCAATGATTGACACAAATCATCTAAATGTCATTCTTCAAGTTTTAATTTACTAATTAACCAAAATTTAAAATATGTTCAATTCCCAGCACAAAAGATTTTAAAAGAGAGCAAAACAGTACCTTCCCCTCATAATATCCTTGTACCACATAACTTGCCAAACCAAAGTCAGCAGCGGAGATATAAACAAATCGTTTTATACCTGCATACAATAGTGTCATTAGAAAACTTTCCCGTGTTTTTTTTTTTTTTTTTTTGTTGAGAAATTCTGAAAACTGTCTGGCCAATTTACTAAAGAATAAGGAAAGGCAAAGTAAAGTGGGAAAGTGATTTCCTTTGTGAATTTGAAGTTCAATTATTCAAATAAATCTGGTCGTAATTCACTTTCATAATTTTTCAGTTCCAAGCATCGGAAACATGAAGAAGAACTCCATTTCATTCAAGAAAACTGATGAAAGGATGCATCACTCAATGAAAGTGCACGAGTATTCATATTTTTTAGTCATTCAACAATATGTATATGAGAATTGTTCATGTGTGCATAAACAAGCAAACAACCACAGCGACATAGTTATTTTTTTGTTTATTAATGAACTACTTTTTATGTTTGTGTTTGAAGAGGAGGGGAATGTCAAACAATATATTTCAAGAGTTTACAATGTATTTTAGAATAGACTGGTGTAACAAGAGGGCATGTGCTTGGTAAGGAATTAATATGGAAATACAACTGAATCCCGAACATGTAACTGTATTCAGGAGATACAATCTGTTCTTGGTTTCTACTAATCTTCTCTCTCTCTCTCTCTCTCTCTCTCAATTTCTGATTCAGTAGTTACTTTGTAGTAGATTTCGAGAATTACCTTTTTTAAGACTGACCCATTGGAGAAAACCTCTTATATTGCATGATTGTTGATCAAAGTAAGATTATACAACTGAACCTCAACAGTCTATCTCAAATAAAATCTTCTGACAATTGATTCTTTCATATATGTAAAGGCCCAAAATATGCTCAGAACTTTAACTGGCAAACAACTCTACCAAAAGTAACTGTGAAGACCAGCGGAAGTTGTGTTCCATGAAACAACAAGTTCTTGTCATTCTGCAATGTTGTACTACTTCATATGTGTAGTAAAATAACATGAGACCAGACTTGACGTAGCAGAACGGTCAAATGGAACAGGAACATGGATGTCTTGTTCAGGTTTCCAACAATATGGGTTCTTGTCATTCTGCTATGTTGTGCTACTTTGATACTTGTGTAACATATTACTAGTATATGATACCAGAATAGCAGAACGTTCAAATAGCACCTCAATGTCTTCTTCGGCCTCCGAAAAAAAATAAATTTAGTAGTGTATCTTACAGTCGAACTGCAAGCATTGATGCCGAACAACCATGGAATCTCATTAACAATAGAATCGCGTCCGAGATTGCCAGCGGAAGCAGAAACCTTTGCACCTTCAGTTCTATCAAGCCATGTAATCGACAACATCGTACTGGGAAAGAGAATTTTTGTACCTTTTTACTGAGGGAAAATGACGTGGATTATATAACCTTATCTTTTTAATATTGTTGCTTCAACTGCTCCTCTAACTATAACATCTGGCGATTGCCAACGTTATAATAGCTTGATTAAATAAAGGCTATCCACCTCTCGTCATACAAATCTTGAGTTTCTGACATTTTGCTGTAAGGTCAACTTCTCCAGCCACGAGAGAAGCGCATTGTGTTTTATGAGAGAAGCACTTTTTTCCTGACATTCTCCTTTGGCGTTTACTTTTCCAGCTACGAGAGAAGCACGCTTTTTTCTGACATTCTTTATCAGTTATATCATCAGCTTCTCATCCTTCCTTGGTAAACCTACGCCTTTCATTTGGACATCAAATATATCACAAACATCCAGAAAAACAGCTAAGTGGTGAATATAATAATATAGGATGCTAATGAGCTATTAGCGGAGTAGTAGTAGTACAAAACCTGCAAGCAACTAAAACATTTGGCTCTTGGACATAACCACAATTCACTCGTACCCCCGCGAATTGCGAATTGGATCGCGCGTTCCGAAACGTGGAACACTGGCGATCTAGATCACTTAATTTGGCAATCCCAGTTTTGTTCACTAGTTTCACCTACAGTATCTATGTAGAAGGGAAAATTAAATTTAGAATTTTAGACATGTTAAGTTACAACTATTTTTAGAGTATTGACTTTTAAATATTGTATATATTGAGCAGTTTCATACTTTATGATTTGTGGAAAATAGTAAAACTCCTATAAAAGGTATCCAAAGAAGCCTACCCTTGGCGTACCGAATTCCATAGGGTATAGCGTTCCGCGATCCAGTTCCCGTTCCACGAACCGGAACGATTCGCGTGCCAGGCAACTTAGGACATAACTGCCCTACTTAAGACGCTTAATGAAGTGTCGATTCAGAACATTCTACATGAGACAGTCCATCTAATTCCTCCTGGTAAGTCCGCGTCCATTACACAATGGTGTCCAATGCACTGAGACACTTGGAAAACAGGATGTATCCGAGAGGTAGCAGGTAACTCCAAATTGTATGCTACACGTACCAATCATTTCTAGCACTTTGAATGGTCCATATAACTTAGGAGCTAGCTTTATATTGTGTGTCCGACGATAGGGTTGAAGGTTGAGATAGACAATCTCCAACTTGAAAAACTCTTAATGTTCTCTTTCTGTATGCATATTGTTTCATTATATTATGAGCTTTCACTAAGTTATCTTTGAGCAACTCAACCACCTTGGCTGTCTTGGAACTATTCAACTCTCGTTACAAACTTTTACGGAAACTGATGAGTATCCATAGAGCTTCAAATACGACCTCTAGGACATGTGTACAAACATATGTGATAGGCCCACTGTAACAATATCCACCTAACGTGGTCACCACGTCACTAACAATCTCCCAGAGAAGCCATAACTTCTATATAAGAGGAGGGGGAGCAAAATCCTCAACAGATTGAGATATTTTCTCTCATTTATATTCTTATGCTGCCCATTCGTATGCTGCCCAGATCAAGGTTTGACCGCGTCAGTCGTCATCCTCCAATTTCCTCTGTCCAACAGAGGCTACACCGGACCGCCGTCCACTACTCAACCGACCGCAAGTGAGAGGCTTACTATTCAGGGAATCTACTTTCTCCCTCTCTCTTCTTAGTCCTTGACATACGATTGTACTTCCTCCCTGGGTGCGTGATCCATCCAAGTTCTTTTCTTCGTTTGTGTGATTGTAGGCTTTGCCACGTTCACAGATAACTAAAAGCGTACCCCTCCGCACTGCATGTAAGTCGGTAAGTTTTCTGCCACCAGATCATGTTGACTCGATTCTTTCTCCACTCTCCGCTTTTTCTTTCTCCATAACCTCTCTACATTGTCACCTATATATTTACATCAAAACCTGTCTGCCAAGAACCACCAACTTGACTTTAAGCTTGATCAGGCATTTTGAAACATATCAAGTTGTTCTTCGTGGAAATAATCATTTCTTTCAGTGATCATTTCTCTAATAGCTTCTTTGTATTTATAAAGAGGTGAGCTGAACTGTACTTTGTAAGTAAAATTGTAGGCTCCACCTAGATGGCTCAATTTCATAGAAAACCACTCATTATTCTTTGCAATCAAAATTTAGACCAACGTTGAAACTTAGAATGCCATAAAACACACGGTCCAAATTCATCAATATAATTACACATTAATAAGCATGAGATATAAGTTTAATCACTTGAGCATACGGACAGAGTGTCAATGTAATTGACCATATTATATGTTTCTCCTCTTGTCCTCCTCTTCCTATATCATGTATATCAAGCAGAGAAATGTTAGTTAACAATGGAGCTGGCACACTTGAAAGTTTCTTGTTGTGTGCCGTTAGCGTAATCTCAGTTTCAGCCTTTCAGGCAAGCCAGAAATAAATTAAATCCAGTGGGGTTCATTACCTATAGTACTATAAACATTACTGGGTTCATACCTAATCACAACTTCACAAAGGATTTATGCTATCAATTGCAACCATCAACTACGGGGGAATGAATAAATTGCATACTGTAAATAATAATAATATTTATAATAATATAAGGTATGGACAAGAGGAAGTACAATAATGTTCTGTCCTTTCATATGCTCAAGAACATCAAATGAACTGGGGCATTCACCAGAAATAGTTTATGGTACTACATGTTTTTATTTCTAGTGAAAAATAAATCTTCAAATGTAAGAATACAAATGCCAAAGAAAGGTAAAGAAATAAGAGGCGTTCAGAAATATACTAATTGGTGTAAGGTTTACTAGTTTCTCCCAAAGCTAGGAAAGTTGGAAAACATTTGTGCAATGAAGTACATTACCTTGTTCAGCAGCAGCTCTTATGGCATTAATATTAGCAGTTCCATTGATCTTATACATGTGCGAGTTCGAGCCAAACCCTCCAATACATGAGATCTACATATTAGATCACAGTTTATCAATCCACCGAAATGGAGGAAATACCATGAATATAAGCCATAAGAGAAATTGATTTACAAGGCAGATTCTTAGCTTGTGGATTTAAATTTACAATTACATCTCATGCGTATCTTTAGTACAAACTCGAACCTTTTGACCACTCGATTTTCAGGCCCCACTCACCCAATAATTCTATCTCATCACATTATGCCACAACCTTCCGAACAAGTCCACCAAACTCAAGTCCAGTTGTTGCGACATAGTTTCGGCTCGAAATTGGTCTATTGATTAATTGTTCCAACCAGTCAATGAAGACTCAACAGTGTCATGCCAAATAAGAACAATAACCCTGCCATAAGGGATGGAATCACACGTCCATAAGCAAATGAACAGTGTCCTTCCCAGGAGCCACAAAGCGCTGCCCCAAGCCTCATGAGTAGACATGGGGCTGCTCATGGGGCCTGGGGATGGAATTACATTCTTGTGTTTCAATATTGCCTTGTATACTTTTATCTAAAATGAACTTATTTATCACCATTTATAGTTTGGCATAATAAATTGTCTGAGAAAAGAATATAAAGAATTAAAAAAAAAAAAAAGCAGGCCTTTAGACAAGGTGTCATAGCTTCAAGTTGACACCGACATGTTGATACTCGATACAACAACTTATCTTTTAGACCTCACTTTTAGTGGCAAACCCTAATTTCTGTCCCTCTTCATCCTACTCCCATCCTATCTAGACATCTTATAGGGCTGTGAATGGAAAGGCCAACCTGAATCAATCTGCTAAAAAGATCACCCAGTGACCAATTGAATCCTGAAAGCCTAACCTTTAACCACGATAGGGCCAACTACAAGCTAATCATAGATCATTGCACATTGCAGCCTAAGGCAATCACAGCTTCTGCAGTGAAAAAAGCGCGAGGTTGTGAATCTCACATATAATATTTCGTAAGTGATGGCCAATTACCAGAATCTAATCTGATGGAAGAAAGAGGATGTGCACTCTTATTTAGTTATTACTTATATTGATGCACTTCATGATGATTACAGAAGCTTAGGGCACTTGCTTCTATTTTTCTGTGACAATTCATTTTCCATTTCTCCTTTCTCAGAATCACAATGACTTTATCCTCGAACCGTATTGTTCAGTGCTCGAATTCTCCACTCTCTTCATCACCAGTGTCAAACACTAAACCTACATCAACAACCATTACTAATATAGGACTCCCTCCGTCCCACGAAAATTGTCCCTCAATGAAACTCCACTTTTTAAAAGGACAAGTATTTACTGCTTATATGATTGGATTTTGTCACAGTTGTCCCTTATTTCTTCATTTCCAACACAACTATAATTACTTTTAGTGGACATTGTTGTCAATGTATCCAATTTCAAACAATATAAAGGAAGGTGGACAACTACTTTGGAACATCCCAAAATAGAAAACTTAATATGCATTAAAGAAATGGGTCTCCCTGACAGGCTGACTTTTACCTCATATGTCAAATGGCGAGGGATTGAGTGACCTGCAAACATGTACGCCTGCTATGTGGTCCACCCATTAACCTCTTGCATTTCAGTACACATAATGTGACAACTAGTGATACATAAAGTGGTCAATAGAACAATGCTTCTACTTCACAAAACCAGATATCCAGAAGTCACATGAGGAGCACGTAGTTTTTTTTTCCTTGCAGCTAAGAGTAGGAAGGACAGCGCAAATAAGAAAAAAACATTCCTCACAAGCAACCAAACAAACTCAACACATTGCCAATCAATTGTCGAACTACTGCTGACCATGTCAAAATGGTAAAGTCTGACCAAACAAAGCATGTCAAAACAGCTCAAAAATCTTGAAAAGTGAATCACAAGACTGGTCTCATTAATCTGGCTTGCCTCTCAAAAACATTGCATCTCTGTTGACTGCTACTCTATCCTCTTTTTCCTAAAATGGACATTTTCTCCCATCCCATCACCATTCTGTCTCCTCAAAAAGCAACAGATCCCAAGAAGTCGTTCCAGAAGAGACTAAAAATTATCATTCTATATGGTACTAGTGACAGGAAATAAATTGCCAAACATTACTGTGATAGTAAACAAGCACATATTGATTCTAGTCTTCCATGACATTGTTTTCATTTTACTACAACATAAGATGTCTCAAGTTATATAAACCTTGTTAAAGAACTTATACCACAGAGGTCACCCCATCCAGTGCACTCTTCCATGAATCGCTTAAAAGAAGATCTCCTGTTTGAGAAACACATAATTATAATTCACTTCTCCAAACCAACAGGGTTCAAAATTAAACATAAACGCCTTCAGACCTTTATTCCAAGTAACTCTAGTCGCCCAAGACTCGTGTACAGACGGCTTGCCAGACCTATCAACAACAAATTACAAAACTCTTTTACGATGGAAGCAACTGAGTTCCTATATGCTTTACCACAGGCAAATACATATATCTAAATTTAGGTAGGAAAACAACAAGAAAAAGAGTGAAAAGTACTTGCAAAAGGAACATATTTAGTAAAATAGATAGCATACACTGTCGTCTCAACAATAAAACTCATACTAAGAAACTACAAGACTATTCCGTGAATGGCCAAGCTCTAGTGGGAAGTCTCATATTTGTGAAAATTGATCTATAATGGGGATTAGGAACTTTTAAGCCTCTCTGGGTTATGATATGGAATCCTAATGTTAGACTTACCTTCAACTTTCTTCTTCTACATATTAGATTCCATGTGTTCTCTTATTTGCGATCCATAATATGTTAGATGATCTGAAACTCTAATCATTTTCAGTTATAATATCAAATCCAGTGGCGGATCCAGGATTAGGTAATGAGGAGGCCTTGTTAAAAAAATAAAATTCACGTACAAACGTCAATAATATATTATATAGCATCATATATATATATATATATATATTACAAAAAAGCTTGTATTTACGTACAAGCAAAGCTCATTCCATCGTATCCAAAGATATTACTACTACGGCAAATAAATTTTTCTTGGCTTCATTTCTTGAAACCGTTGAATGATGATTTTATTATCGATCCCATTGAAGACCTTTCTCTCGATATAAGCTACTAAATTATCATTCATCCACGCATCTCCCATCCTATTCTCAACCTATTCTTCACAATATTCATCGGGGAGAATGATCTTTCAACCGTAGCGGTGGAAACCGGTAAGATCAATGCCAATGTGACAAGCTTAAAAATCAATGGATACGCTTATCAGTTTTCATCTTCGCCATCTTTTGAACAAGATCACTAATGCCTTTCAAATCCGACATGACATTAGAATGATGCATGTCCGTAACGTAAGAATTAAGTTGACCACCAAGGGCTAGAAGATCAAGTGAAGAAAGTCTAGAGGATAAAGTTCGGCCATATGCATCAATTTTCTCTTGTCAAATCTAGCAAACGATTTAGGACACAAACATGCTGCATATAGAAGCAACTCCGTATTCGAGACGAAGAATCTTCTATCCAACTCTTGGAATTGTGTGTCTAATATTGTGTTAAACACTTCTACCTTGTGATGGTGCGAGTTTTTTTGGAACTCCCCTTCTAATTCTCCCAAGTGGTACATGTTCATCTTCCAGGGAGAGCACATTTACACCATACTTTCCACAAAAAGCATAGACATCCTTAAGTAGAGGTTCCCACCCATTTTCCCTTGTCTTTTGGAGATTGATTTTGGCTACTTGCACTAAGTTCATTGCATCCACTATATCTTGGATCTTTTCGTTGCAAAGCTTGAGATAACTCACTTGTTGTAGCCAAACCTTTCGACATTAGATGGAGGAAAAAGATGAACGCAAAGTGTTGCAAAGTGTAAACCAACTTATTTCCTTTCTTTCGTTGCATACCTACATCACCGTCAACATCAATCATCTCAAGAACTTCAATAATCGTGGAGAACATGTTCATCAAGCTAAGCAATGAATGATAATGTGTTCCCCATCGAGTGTCACCCGGGCACTTGAAATTTGTTTCTTGTTTTAATCCCCTTCCACTTGATACTTCACAACTAAGAGCTTCTATCACTTTTTCGGCTTGTTTCTCTAACAAAATATCTTTGCGCTTGCATGAACTCCCAACACTATTAATCACCCTTGTAACTACTAACTACCACGAAAAAATCCTCTGCATCATAATGATGCTTTGCCAAGCCCACAAGCGCCAATTGCAATTGATGGAAGAAACGATGAACATAGTAGGCACTTAGATTCTCGGTAAAAACTTTTTTTGGACCCTTTTTTTGGCATGGTAGTGGAGCGTTTCATTGGCATCCAACATATTAGTAGCACAAAAGCTCCGTGTCTCAATCAGTAGCACAAAAGCTCCGTGTCTCAAGGTAGCAATTGAAGAAATGTTTAATCTCCATGGATTATCTATGTCTAGACTATGCGCTCAAGGATATGATGGGGCTAGTAATATGCAAGGAGTGTTTAATGGCCTCAAAGTGCTAATATTGAAGGAGAACCCAAAGAGAAGCTTTTATTGTATTCTGAATCCAGTAACCCGAGTTCGATTCTCAGTGAAGGCTTTTCTTTTACCCTTTTTGACAAAAAAAAAGTGCCCCCCCCATTTAATATAAACAGTGCCCCTAACTTTTTAAAAATACACAAAAGACCCTGTTATTTATTACATCCTCGAATATTTTATTCATTAAAAATCTCACCGTTCTCACATAAAAAGAAACGTACTCTCTCTTCCTCTCTCTCTCTGCTCTCCAGTTCGACGACGAACTAGCGAAGACAGAAGACGAAGACAACTTCGTCCGCGTCGCCTCTACCCCTCCCTTCGTCGGTGTCGAATCCGCCCCTCCCTGCTCTGTTCCTCCAATTCTCCGGCAAGCAAGTCTCTGTCGATTTGGCAGGGAGACCTAAATCCTAATATTCTACTATTCCTTCCTCCTCTTCCTCCAATCCTCCTCTTCCTATGCAATTGTGAAAAAATTGATGATCAAAATATAATCTTCTCTGAATTTGATATCAAATTAACAATCAATTTCATAAAAATTGTGAAATTGGGGATTTTTATTGAATGCTTTTGACAAGTGATTTTTTTTTGTTCACAGTGATGTTGAAGTTTTTTCAAAAGATTCTAAAGAGTGTTGATGATGCTTCATCGTCAATCGGAGCTTCTCCAAACATGAATGTGAGTGCTCCAACTTATTCTCAAGCTATCTCAAACATGAATGAGAGTCTCCATATTTCTAATCAAGTTTCTCCGAACATGAATGAGAATTACATTCTATTGTTATCCAAATATGCTAAGCTTCCATCGAATCCGGCTAGGAGGCCACCTATAATGAGTTACCCCCCTAAGAAAATTGAAAATGTTCGTCGAGCTTACATGTTAAGAGGTCAAAATCGGCCTCTTGAAAGAGCTCCCCCTGACGTAAATGGGTAAGAAGTGGCGCTTCAACAAGGCTTGGTTTTTTAAAGTATCCATATTAGTTGGAATATAGTGAGAGCACAAATCGAGCTTATTGTTTAAGTTGCTATCTTTTTTGTGGGGACAAAGCCGATTATATTATTCGCAATGGTTTTAAGAATTGGAAGAAGCCCGAGAAATTGAGAGATCATGAAGGGAAGCCTAATACCGTTTACAATCAAGCTAGAAGCAAATGTCAAGATTTAATGAATCAAGCACAACATATGGACACCCTTTTGTATAAGGTCAAGGATGAAGAGAAGCTTTAATATCGGATTCGCTTGACTTCATCAATTAAGTGCATTTGATTTCTTCTTAAGCAAGGGCTTGCGTTTAGGGGACATGAAGAGTCCTAGGACTCAAGCAATAAAGGTAACTTTCTTTAACTCTTAGAGTTTCTTGCGGATAGTGATGAAGAAGTCAGAAATGTTGTGTTGAATAATGCTCCAAAAAATCTCAAGTTGACATCTCCGAATGTTTAAAAAGACATTGTTAATGCGATTGCCCAAGAGTGTCTTAACTTAATCATGGAAGACACTGGAGATGCATTCTTTTCTATTTTGGTTGATAAGGCATGTGATGTCTCCACCAAAGAGAAAATGACCATTGTTATTGGCTATGTGAACAAAAAGGGCATGGTAGTGGAGTGTTTCACTGGGATCCAACATATTAGTAGCACAAAAGCTCCATGTCTAAGGTAGCAATTGAAGAAATGTTTAATCTCCATGGTTATCTATGTCTAGACTATGCGGTCGAGGATATACTAATATTAAAGGAGAGTTCAATGGCCTCAAAGCGCTAATATTGGCAAAGCATCATGATGATGTAGAAGAATTTTCTTGGTAGTTACAAGAGTGGTTAATGGTGTTGGGAGTTCATGCAAGCACAAATATGTTTTTTTGGAGAAACAAGCCGAAAAAGTGATAGAAGCTCTTAGTTGTGGAGTAGTATCGAGTCGAAGGGGATTAAATCAAGAAACAAATTTCAAGTGCCCGGTGACACTCGATGGGGAACACATCATCATTCATTGCTTAACTTGATGAACATTTTCTCGGCAGTGATTGAAGTTCTTGAGATGATTGATGTTGACGGTGATGTAGGTATGCAACGAAATGAAGCAAATAAGTTGGTTTACACTTTACAACACTTTGAGTTCATCTTTTTGCTCCATCTAATGTTCAAGGTTTTGGCTACAACAAGTGAATTATCTCAAGCTTTGCACGAAAAGATCAAGATATAGTGAATGCAATGAACTTAGTGCAAGTAGCCAAAATCAATTTCCAAAAGACAAGAGAACATGGGTGGGAACCTCTACTTAAGGATGTCTATGCTTTTTGTGGAAAGTATGGTGTAAATGTGCTCTCCCTGGAAGATGAATATGTACCACTTGGGGAAATTAGAAGGAGAGTTCCGAAAATTCCAACTCGCACCATTACAAGGTAGAAGTGTTTAACACGGTATTAGACACAATTCCAAGAGTTGGATAGAAGATTCTTCGTCTCGACTACGGAGTTGCTTCTATATGCGGCGTGTTTGTGTCCTTCTCAATCGTTTGCAAGATTTGACAAGACCAAAGTGATGCGTATGGCCGAACTTTATCCTCTAAGACTTTCCTTCACTTGATCTTCTAGCCCTTGGTGGTCAACTTATTTTCTACACTACGGACATGCATCATTCTAATGGCATGTTGGATTTGAAAGGCATTAGTGATCTTGCTCAAAAGATGGAGAAGATGAAAACCGATAGAGTATATCCATTGGTTTTTAAGCTCGTCACATTGTCATTGATCTTACTGGTTGCCACCGCTACGGTTGAAAGATCATTCTCCGCGATGAATATTGTGACGAATAGGTTGAGAATAGGATGGGAGATGTGTGGATGAATGATAATTTAGTAGCTTATATCGAGAGAAATGTCTTCAATGGTATCGATAATAAAGTCATCATTCAACGATTTCAAGATATGAAGCCAAGAAAAAATTATTTGTCGTAGTAGTAATATCTTTGGATGCGATGGAATGAGCTTTGCTTGTACGAAAATACAAGCTTTTTTGTGTGTATGTATGTATATATATATATATATGATGCCATATATAATATATTTTTGACGTTTTTATGTGAATTTAATTTTTTAAATTTGTCCCCCCCCCCCTTACCCAAATCCTGGCTCCACCACTAAAGAAGAGAATCATGTTTATAAATAGACAAGCAGATTCTGCTACGGTGGCCTATCATGGAAAAAATCATCATACCCTGGTCTTATCACTTCGTTAGTATGATAGGTTGAACAGCTTAAGTAACTTGTTAAAGACAGTTCTTAAAGTACTAAGTGTAACCACCCAAAAGCTGCATCTCCAACAAGTCTCCTTGATAATTCATACCAACGTTGCATCGAACCTCGGCAGGAGCAATGCTTTCCTTGCAATCTAAAGTTGTTCTTAAATGATAGCAGAGTCTAAGCCGAGGCAAAAGTCAGAAGGGTGATAAATCTAGGCTACCTTTGGAGAGAGGTTCTCCATGTCTTCATAACGGATAGTGATTAGAAAGTACGCCAATCCTAAAGAGCCAATCGGAGAGGTTTGACCCAGCAAAATGGCCTTAGTACTAACAAACCACCAAGGAAAGTTAATCTAGAAAATGGATTTACGTCAGGTTATAACTCACCCATACTGTGTGAGCAGCAAATGTCGCAAAACCTTCGCCTAAAAAAGGCACTTCTTTCCAAACGCAAGGGTTTGCACAACTTAGTTTTACTTCTCTATTTCTACCACTCTCTATCTCAAGGTTGCTTGTTTTTCCCTTCTTATTTCCAGTGATTCCACCTTATGTGAACTCCGATTATCTTTCCACATGTCAACCCACCATGGCTCTAGTCCCTCTGACTGTGCCTCCCTCCCTAACTACAATAAGTAACCTAAAATTCATGAATTATCCAACCGACCCATTTTTAGCCACAATCCCCTTTTCTGCATACAATTGTGTAGAATGTGTTATCCCTGGGCAAAAATTCCACGTACCCATATCATACGTTTTGTTACACTTTCATACCCATATTTTCAATTTTGGCAACCGCAGTACCCACATTTTGAAATTGTTGCGCCGGTGGTACATTTCACTAACCCCGTTAGTTTGTGTAACAAAAATCAAACATGTGCTTCGCACATGACTTTTAGCAGGGTATTTTGGACTTTGTTACATTTTGGTACCCATATTTTTAATTTCATCGTTGCTACCCAAATTTTTATTTTGCTGCAAATTTGGTACCACAACTACTAAAATGATCATAACGTCCTTAAAAAATATCCCGCTTTATACTGCATAATTATACTTTAAGTTGGTTAATTTAGTCCCAATATATTTAATATAAGTTACAATATGCCGTCTTCTTCAACCATTCTCACCTCTACCATAGATATACAAATAATATTCTTTTTTTATAAAAGACAAGTATTGAAACTTCAAGCAAAATGTGACACATGTAAATTTAAATTGATAGTGTGCTTTCACAAGCTCAGAGGCATTATCGAAAAATAAAAAACAAATCATTGGAAATAGTGATTAATAGTTTTTCTTAGTTATGATCTTTCCAGCTAGCTACTTGAACTAATTAAAAATTGACAAAACAAAACACCTTTTATGTGGTTGTTTTCTATCTTTCCACAATCTTTCTGAGCTTTTCATAGCACATTGTCAGGAAACTTAATTGTATCACATTTGTTCTCAATTTCAATATGTATCATTTATTTAAAAATGTAAGTTTGTATATCAACATTTAAAACAATTAAGTTATTTGCGGTGATTGAGATTCTAGATGAAGTAGGTGGTTGATTGTGGAGAGGAAGATGGCAGATGGTGAAACCAACGGTGGTGGTGACGATGGTGAGGCTGAAGAAGAGGGCATATTGTAACTTAATTTTAAATATTCAGGGGATGAAACATAAGAAATATAACTATGGGGTAAAATGCGAGAGAATTATGAAGACATTATAGTCTTTTCAGTAATTACGGGTACCATATTCCCAACAAATATAATATTTAGGTACCGACCTAGTCGAAACCAAAAATGTGGGTACCAAATTGTAACAAAGTCTTAAATATAGGTACCACCAGTGCATTTCTTTCATTACAAAAACACCAAGATACCCAACTACAAATCACGTAGGAAGCTCATGTTTTAAATCGTTAGTGAAATGTGAGTGTCTCATTTTTTTAAATGTGGGTACTGCGGTTGCTAAAGTTGAAAATATGTTTGAAAATGTAACAAAATGTATAATATGGGTACGACTAGTGCAATTTTGCCTTATCCTAAAGATAAGTACACAGAATGCTAGTCCCTCCATCCTAAAATAAGTACCTCACTGATAAAGTACACAAAATGCTAGTCCCTCCGTCCTAAAATAAGTACATCACTTTGTATTATGGCCAGTCCCAAAATAAGTGTCATTTCTAAAAGATACATACTTTTTCACTTTATGGATACCCTTTTTCAGATTATTGTTTTTTCACTTCCCAATACAGGTTTCAAATAAGACAAAGGACGGTTTAGTAAATCTATCAAGCCAAAAACCACTCCAAAAGCTGCATGAAAAGCCAAATGAGCAACTCATTTTGGAATGGAGGGGGTATGTGGTATCTATTAAGGATATTATTGATTCTACGAGTATAGTGACTGAGCGAATAATGTGTGAAATTATTGAGATTCCTGTTTAGGTTTATTTATTACCGCATTATGTAATTGACGTTCCTATTTGTCGGACTATTGTAATAGTCAGATTAAATCAATTCAATATATTCTCTCCATTCTACCACGGTATTAGAGCACAGGCTAGTTGTTTAGTGTTGGTCATGTGACCCACTTGCGTTCACTACCACCCATTTCTGTTGTCCACGTGTTTGGCTTGTATGATGCCACAGGTGAGAGGCGTGTTGAGATTTGTCCCACAACGGGAGTTTATGAGCCTTGTGTGTAATTAATTAGTTTACGGGCTACTCCCCACATTGCCAAAAAAAATTGAGGTTGAACCCCATGGTTCTTACAATTACATGGTATCAGAGCCATGGCTCATTGGACGTAAATCGTCAAAACGGCCCACATGCTCACCTCTACCCACGGACAAAAAGATCCACACATAGGCCAAAAGATGCAACACGTGAGGGGGCGTGCTATGAAGTCCCGCATTGGACATTTAAGAAGAAGAACAAGAGTTTATAAGTTCCTGGACTACTCCCCTCATTGCCAATTGGTATTGAGGTGGAAGTGGAATCCCATTGATTCTAACAGTACCAAATTTCAAAGCATTTAACCTTTTCACATTTCTCTGAGCTTGCATTACCTTCAAGATACAGCTCCATCCCCAGAGATAGGGTTTCAAAAACGCTCCCATTGTTTCAGTCAAGCTAGAGTCATCTTTGAATAAAAAGATTCCCTCTTTTTTTCTTGTCAACTTTGATCTTTTTTGTGAGTAATTATTTTGATGAAATTTGCATATTCCTCCATCCTCACTCCTCACCACTCGAAGTTTCTACCAAAAGATGATATCTATTCTGGGTTCATTGAAGAAGACAACTCCTTGCCCTCTCTTCATTATCAATCAGGATCATATGAGCAGTTTCAAAAGTGAAACTACATGATCATTATCAGACAACAAACCTGAAACTGCTGCGCTTGTACACACATCATATAAGGCAATACGTCTATAAACAATAGCATATGTAGACCACTTCTCTTTCAACAAAATCCTCCACTACAACTTTTAACATAAATTAATTTGCACTTTTAACACCAATACCACTTCTCTTTCAACACTATCTTCCGCTTACATTAAGTGATTCTATAGTAAGATTAGTCTCTTACACAAACAATTCCTCTGAAGAAACATGCAAACTGAAATATTATTTCAAAATGCAGAATGGACTGTATGGACATTGTCTAAGAAAGACACGTCCTACAACTGAGCTGAGGAAATCAATGTACAACATGGAATTTCCCACAGGAAAAAAAGATACACAGTAGAGAAGTCACCGAACATAAAAGTCATAGCTCGTTTTATACCTGCTAATGCTAGATACATTCAGACCACGATTTAGAGCTTCCTTGCATACGTGTGAACCAACAAATCCATTTCCACCCAAAACAAGCAGCTGAATTAATAAAAAGCACAATAATAAGAACATTCGAGACATCTGAGTACAATAAATTGGCACAAGGTAACAACACAGCACCAGTCCTTAAAATTATGTACCTTTTCAGTTGGAGGTGGCGGGACTTCTACTGTCTCTGCCTCCTCAACTTTGGAAGACTCTTCCACCTTGTTATAATTTGATGAGAATGATCTCCCATTTCTCCACACCCCAGAGATGCCTCGACTGAGAAGAAGTCAGGTAATAAAATATAAGTTGGGGGCAAAGGGTGAAGAACATAAACTTTTTAGAGCAAGGATGACAGTAATCAACAAAAAGAGAAAATGGAAGGCTTGCGCTGCTCTGAACTCTGAACCCTATAAACTGAAGACAGCAAATCGAACCTTTTACAAATTGGCTGGAGCAATATTATGGTAGAACTCCAGGGGTTGAATGTGTATTTATTCAGATCTAAAAGATGAAATGGCAGAAATTGCGCTCCTAAAGCATGATTACATCAACGTTGCCAGTAGTTACAACTTACTGAACTGATAAGTCTTTTAGATACGCAGGGGAAATGAAAGTAACAAAACAGCTGAAGTATTAACTTTTTAATAGGTAATGCAACAAAGACTACCAAAAAATAACTTTTACAGAGAAATTGTAACGTCATAACATCATAAGCTACAAAGGGAACGAAAAACCTAACAACAAAGAACGACTAAGCCAAGGGCAAGAGATCCATATACCCTAGCGGCAAGAGAGAGTCCGCCACTCCAGGAGCAACTGAAGTATAAGACCTCAAACAAAAGTATCACGGGTGCTTCTTGGAGGTAGCCACCTATGTTACATGGACACGGGTGCGGGTATCGGATATGATATGGATACAGAGATCGGATTCACTAACTTGCTTAAAACTAGGATACGTGTACTCGGCTAAAAAGTATCCAACTTTTGGACGAGGGTGCGAGGATATTGTAGAAAATATTTTTTTTCTGAATATATTTTTATAACGTCATATATGAGAATGCGGAAAATCAACAAATGCAATTTGTTTAAGCAAGTTTTAGTGTATGTTACTGTAATATAGCTAAACTACAAGGACTATAACTTGTTTAGTGTATTTAACGGTGATAGATGGCGACCAGGTCTTTGTCGGAAACATGTCTCTTTAGTCAACGTGTCCGGTGAGATTCAGCCACACCCGCCACACATCCCATACCCACACCAGTGTTGGATCGTATCGACACGGGTACGGCGGAGATTTAGAAGAGTCCGATTAACGTAAGTCGCCACCCACAGCGGGTGCTTCTTGGGTGCTTTAAAGGTGCTTTGTGGATAAGGCAGGGTTATTTTGAAAGTTTTTGTTGAGAGATTTTCTAAAATACAACTATAATTTAACCAAAAAAGCGTGCATCTATGTGAACATTTCTAGCCCTTAACTTACAAGTATCCCCACGACTACGACGGGAAGAGATTATATTACATTGTTGATATAGTAACTCTGTACCTTTGAATCTGTGTATGAATTTCTGTTGACTATAATTTGGATTACTATTATAGTTGTTTTTATATTAGTATAATGGTATCACAAGTAATATAAAGTAAAAATAAAGTCACTGCACCCCCTCCGCACCTGCACCCTTGATCTTTGGTCATATGCCGCACCCGTACCCAGTTCCCGCACCGGTGCTACATAAGTATCAGACACACGACTCCCGTCAAAGGTCATCCCGTTTTGCCCCCTCCAAATGAAAACGGGGGCAATGGGGTTGTTAGGATGAGAGTATTTGAGATGAGAGGTTATGAGATTTTTAGAATGAGTGGTTCAGGTGAGGAGAGATCTCCTCACCTTAGTCACTCATTCCAATAATCTCATAAACTATCATCTCATTTAAGCTTATCCAAACACACCCAATATTAATATTGAGAAGAAATGCAACATACTGCTTTTAACCACAAGTAATCTTGTAAAAATCAGACTTCACCAAGTTTATTCCCATCAATCTCAATCCTGGCATAATGATGGCCCTATGTAACATAAGCCCTTCAGGCTTTGCGCTCGCAGTAGCCCGTGCTTATAATTGATATAACACCTCCAGTGGCAACAATAAGTAGCGAACCTGTCTTCTTAATTTCGCAGCAAGCACTGCCATGTACCCATGTCCAGTGCTTGGCTGTGCCGTCCATAAGTCAGATTTTGTCAAGGCTTCTCTGGCGCAAAGCGACAGATCAACAGGTTCCCTTCAAACTATCGCCTAGAAAACAAAGCAACTTTGCACTGGCATTCTGGTAATGACGAAGAATAAGTGTCCTCAATGTAGCGGACAAAGGACAAAGATCACAAAGAGTCTTTTGAGGTGCTTCTCAAATAGTCAAGAAGATTGCCTTACCCCTAAAATTCATAGATGGATGCTTGCATGATTGGGACTATATATATGTAAAAAAAATGCTGATATGATGCTGTAGCAATGCAAAGGTGTCGAAACCCCAATCATGAAGAGCAGAAACCTCAGCTTTGTGGTTCATGGCTTCCATTAGGAACTATGGCTCTGTTTGGTTCGCAGTAAAATGTTTTACAAGGGAAAATATTTTACGCGTAGAATATTTTGTGTGAAAAAGCTTTCCCTGCGATTATTTTCTCGTGTTTGGTTGACCCTTGCCAAAATAGTGGGCCGTGACGGAAATGACAGTGATGGGTGGCGGTGAAGGTGGGTGGCGGTGATGGGTCGTGGTGGAGGTAGGTGGTAGTGGTGGTGGAGGTGTTAGTATGAGATGTTGTGCTCCTTCTTCGCTCTCCGGAAAATGGCATACGGATTTGAAATGTGTAAATCATTTTACATTATTTGAGGGAAAACATATTACAGGAAAACATTTTGCTTCCAACCAAACAGCACCAAAATACCAAAACAAGGGAAAACATTTTACAGGAAAATGTTTTACCACCAACCAAACGGAGCATATATTACTTTTCTTAAGTCACATGCCACATGGAAGAGAAGACGCCTAAATTACCAGCATTTAGAATCCACGATATAAAAATCCACCAACTGTGGGTAAATCCAGCTTTAGCAAATTACCAAAAAAATGTACATTTCATTGAGCAACATTAATAATGAAAATTGAATATGAAAAGTACAGTCATACAACCTAGGAATCAAACATGAAAACAAAATCAACATTTAGATGAAATTGGGGAGGCGACATGGCAACATTCTCAAAGTGGATAGCTTCCACCCAACAATTATGACAAGTCTCTCCGATTTATACTGGTATTTAGAATTCCTGTGATGCTGCACCTATTCTAACCTTTTTCAGCTTCTACAACTGCATTAGTTCGATTATTTTTTCCAATCGCCTGTAGGCTCACACACAATGGCGAAGTTCGACAACGAAAGGGTTATATCGAATACCTTCGATTACAATCGATGGTGGGTTTTGATTCGAAGGGAATCAGATCGAAGAACTTGAGGTTAAGAGCAATATGAAAGACTTGACGTACCAGTTTCGTGAAGGAGAGTAGGCGGGTTGTAACAAACGTGAAACGATTGTCCTCATTGTCATCGTCTTCGTCGGTGTCTCTCTCTCGTCTCAATTCAACTAGGTTTCGCGAACGATCATCAATTGGGAATATTTATGGTTTCGGCTTTCTTCATTAATCTATTTCGCCAGAATCTCCCGTCTTCACTCCAGATGTCACTTTCAGTGACTGATTTAGGGCTAGTTTGGGAATGGGTGGTAGAAAGCTCTCTGTGAAGACACAATAAAAAACTGCTGTGAGTTTTTGATAAAATGTTGTTTGGTAAATATTACGTAAAAGGTGTTGTGAAATATTGATATATTAATTTTGTATTTGGTAAAATCAACTGTGTAGTTGCTGTGAGAGGGTAAAATGACAAAAATATATGACACGTGTCATTTCCGGAAAGATAACTATTGATATTTTAAAAAATTGTAAGGTCAAAATCAGTTATAGATACTCTCAAAAAAAAAAAAAAAAAAAAAAAAGTTATATATAAATTAATCAAAAGTACTTTCTGGAAAAGCATCTCCTCCCTTGCTTCTTGAAAACTGCTGCCGGACAGCAGAAACTGTTCGGAAACGCAGAAATTTTATTTTTACCAAACACACTAAAACTGCTTCTGTTGTCGGAAAGCAGCTGTGCTGGCAGCAGAAGCATTCCCAAACTCACCCTTAGTTTTTTTAGGGAAACTGATTAATTTAGTGAAGTAGTATATGTTATTTGTAATTTTCTTTTAGAGATAAATTTTACAATTGTTAAAGTAATGCAATGTTAAGAGGAGATTTATAACGTCGTATTTATTTTATTTTATACAATACTATTTTTTTATGGTATTTTCTACAATACTATTAAAACAGTAAGACATTTCTTATCATATCGTTACTTATTCCAAAAATCAAAACAGGTGTCTTTGCAAAAAAAATCAAAACGGATGCATAAAGGACGAATTTTCGGCCTAGTGGTTTGTATTGTGCCATTACTTCTGGTAAAAATATTGGTTAACTCTGTACACACAAATTTATGCAATTGGAAATAAATGCGAGAAATTCGGTGTCAAATAAATATTTTATTTGATGAAATGATGAAGCGGATTACAATCTCTGATAGTAACTTTCTAAACATAAATTAAATCCCCTGATTCTTCTCCTTGAACTTCGAACGAGGGCTATGCAGCTTGATCTCGGATCGAACGGATGAGCGGCCTTCGATTTTGACGAAGAATGCGATGAAGGTCTCGAAGAACACAAACGCCGAACGAGGGCTTTAGAGGCTTGATCTCGGATCGGACGGATGAATATCTTCGATGTTGATGAAGAACTGGATGAAAGCCTTGAAGAACACGAAGAACGACTTGAAGATCTTCGAGTGTCTTGAAGAACGCGGATGAAGATCTTCAACGGCTTGAGGAACTCGCTGATGATCTTCGAAGAACTTCGAAGAGCTTGATGATCGATGAACTCGTCGGGGCTTTAGCAGCTTGATCTTCAGAGCTCTCTCCTTCTTGCAAGATGTAATTGTGTGTCCATATGCCTAGGGATGGCCCCTTTATATAGGCATGGGGCCGACTTGCTGGCCAAGGTAGAAAATAAATATAATTATTTATTTATTTATTTTCTGCATCAATTTGACAAGTGGCGCAACACCATTGGCCGAGCTTACTGACTTGTAGTTGTGTCATGTAGTGACGTGGCATCGCCATAAGCAGTCCTTGCTTGTAAATAAAGTTTTGCCTCATTTACAATTTGGTCCTCTTATTACTTATTGCTTTAAGGACAACAAATTTGACGGTGAGTGCTATTTAATCCCACCATTTAATTAGACGATAATAGACACCTGACACTATTTAGTTTGCCGTAAATTTTGCGTGTCTACAAATGCCCCCTCGAGACTAGTGTGCCGACTCTTGAACTTGTTGGCGAACAAGTCTCGATAAGTGTTGAATTTGTTGACCTCGACTTGGACCCAAACATCACTCAGGGAGAGTTGGACTTGTAATTTTTGATTTTCGCGTGAAATTTAGAATTTTGGAAATTCTTGGCATCGATCTTGTGCGAACAATACACCATATCATTACTTTTTTTACTACGGACAGAGCACAAGAAAATAACGTGGGTTTCTTTCCTCTTTACATTTCTTTTAAGAAAAGAAATTCATAGTCACCCTTTTTGCGAATCTTACGGGAAAAAAAAATATATGCCCATTTTTTTCTTTCCTTCTCTGTACTCCTTAGAAAAAGTCCATAATTATATTTTCAAAAAAGGATTGCAGCAAAATATGGGGTAGAAAATTATTCTTTTTACCTCATATAATCATGATGGATCAACTATATTTATGGAAACAAATTTACTGTTTCTAGAAAAAAAAAAGGTAGATTGACTTCCTTGTGAGCAGCCTCTGGAACTTGCTTAACCGCCTCATTCACTCTATAAAATAGATGGCCACCCTTTGTTAGAAACAATGTTCAAAGTATTTGGTATCATGAACCTCCTTTTGTTCTTGTTCTCTGTTGAAGCTTCCTTATCTCTTCTAGTCTACTAAATCTTTTTGTTTCTCCTTGCAGGAGGATGCTGATTGTGTCTTTAAGCCGCCAATGTCATTAGGATGACCTACACATGACGCCTAATGAAGCGATGGAGCCGCCGTTTTTTTGATGTGATGCATTCACGGTGATTTCCTGTCAAGGACGGTCCATGCAATAATATGAGCCTGTCATGAGGTACACCCAAGCACAGCGCCGCCAACAAGCAAGTGATGGAGCCTTGGAGTCTCCACGACAAACAAAGCCACAATGTTCTAGCGATGAAGCTTCTGGGATCCATGTCTTACCACCACAATGTCCAAGCAAACGAAGGACCGTATTCAAGCAACGAAGCTATTGTGTTAAGGCGATGGAGCGGCGAAGCAGCCATGACGTTCACTTGAGCGGCGGAGTCATGGTTTTCAACCAACGACGCCATCATGTTTGACGTAGCCATGACTTCCATTCAATTGACAAAGCTGGCACATTCATATGTGACAAGCTTCTTTAGAGCATCATGTATGTCCGAGTGTCGAAGTTACTGCGATGTCCATCCAAGAGAAGAAGCCATCAGCCCATCCATGGGACGGAGCCATTGCCTCTACCAAGCGTCCGCGCTATGGTGTCCATCCAAAGTACGGAGCCATTAAGCCCATTGTAGTGGCGGAGGAACCACTGCGTTTATTTACGCAATGAAGACATAACCTCCAACGGAGCCATGACGTTCACTCGAGCGGGGGGGGGGGGGGGTGGAAGAGCCGTTGGGTTCATTCACACAACGGAGACATGATGTCTATCGGAGCTGTGACACACACTCGAGCAGCGAAGGAGCCACTACCTTCATCCGCGCAAAGAAGTACATGCCGTCCGTCGGACCATGACATCCCTTCGAGTGGCGGAGCCATGGTGTTTGATCGGCCTAGCCTCGTCTTCCATTCCAACAACGGAGCTAGTGGTTCAAGCAATGACACCGTCTTGTTCAAGCGATGCAGCCACTAAATATATCCAAGCGAAGGAACCACCGTGCTCATCCAAGCGACGGGCTATTATGTCCATGCATGCAATGGATATCGAGTTCATACAGCTAATGAACCCATGATGAGGTTTTTTCTTCAGTATGGAGCCACTATATTCAAGCGACGAAGCTTCTTGGAACCTCTGTATCTCACTGCCATGACGTCGTCGCAAGCAACGGAGCCGTGTTCAAGCAAAGAAGATTTTTTGAGTTATCATGTCCATCCAAACGACCGACCTAGTTATTGGAACGACCATCGTGTCCTTCAAGTGACAAAGCCATCGCGACGAAGCCACTCGATGCCTCCATGTATGGCCTAGCAATGGACCCACGAGGCAGCCAATCCACCATGTTTAAGAAAGTGAGCCTCTTGAATCCATATTCTCGCCGCCATAGTGAAAAGAGAGATCGCCCGAAGGTCACCCGATGACGTCCACGCTCCGCAGCTAACAGTGATTTCCTCATCGTTCTTTACTCGTGCCCATGGATTTTTCTTGACGTGGTTATCATATTAGTACCGTTGAGACTGGGGATCCGGAGAGGTGGGCGTAACTAGCTAATGTACAGAGCTACATGTTCATGCTCCCTTTGTTCCCCTTTTTTTTTAATCCTACTTTGGCACCATGCTCTTGACTTAAATGTCCTGTTAACCCTCCAACTAGAGTACATTAAGTAGTTCAACCGCATGAGCTCATGAATGTTAAAATACATATACGCATATGTATGCACATAGGAGAAACTGTTATAAAGACACCAAGCAAGTGACATAGTGTTACCATATTCACATGATGAGGTGGTAGTTATTCAATAATATTTTTCTTTGTGATCTCCTTTGGAATGATAATAGCGCAAAATATACATTGTCAATGGGTTTCGTATTGACGGAAGTTTCCCATATTCAATGCTTGCCTTAGTGTAGATCGTGCTGACATCCCAGGATACTCCGCAAGTGTAATACCCCGTTTTTCAATATACGGGTAAATTGGTAACTATTTGTAAGTTTAAGAATATAGTTTTATGAATTAGATGGCAAATGGGAGATAAGTGTAGTTAGTTAAATACTTAGTTGGGATGAAAGTTGTAGTTTGCAAAAACTTCTTAACCGTTTTGGCAATTAAATAAAAGAAATAAAATAAAAACAAAAATAAAGCCCCTTTTTCCCACATTCTCCAACACATCTACGGGGAATCGAAAATTTTCTCAGAAAACAAGAAGACTTTGTCTTCTTCCTTCTCCTTCTTCTTCTTAAACTCCTCCTCCTCCTCCTTCGGCTGTACACCCGACGCCACCACCACCATCCCAGCCACCATCTCTCTGTCGCACTCTCTCTCTGCCTCCCTCCCTCTCGGCCGACCAGAAATAGAGGCAAGTAGCAGCAGCAGCAGCGCAACAGCCACCGTTGCCGCTGCCGCCGACGGAAACCACCAAGGAGCCACCACCACTGCCACCAGCTCTCTCTCTCTTCTCCTCTCCCCCCCCCTTCTCTCCATCCCCCTCTCTTCTGTCTGTTCTGTCGAACAAAGAAGAAACAGCAGCAGCAGCGGCAACAATGGCCGCTGCCGTCGCCGGGAAATCACCACCACCATCTCCACAGCCTCCATCGCGACCCCTATCTCCCTCAATCTCTCTTCCCCTCTGTTTTGCCGGCAACGCATCAGCAACAGCAGCGGCAATAGCCGCTGCAACCACCGGAGAACCCGCCGGAAAATATGGCAGCCACCACCTCTACCGTCCATCTCACTCTTTCCATGCTCTCTCCTACTCTCCCCCTCTCTGCCTTGCTCGACGAACCCACCAGAAGGAGAAAGAGCCGCAGCAACAGCAGCAGCAGGCCCTAAACCACCGGCGACCTCCATGGTTTCCGGAGAGAAATTCACCGGAGTTCAACCGTGACGACCCATGCCTCCAAACCCATACCACTCGACTCAGAGGAGTCCGACCAAGCCATAGGAGGCCTCACCCGAGGATAAGAACAGCCGGAGAAGCCCCGACGAAGCTCCATCTCCGGCAACACCGACGGCGACTTCGACCCGTCCAATTTCTTCACTATTTCTCGCAAAATTTGGAGTGGGTATGACTAAAATCTTCTCCTAAGTTGTTTTTCATAATCAAAATCATGTTTTAAGTCCTTAATCCAAGATTTGATTTGCTAGTTTGGATGTTCTTGATTTGGGGGTTAAAGTGTCATTTTCAGAAAGTTTTCTGAGGGGTTATAATGTCTTTTCAGAAACTTAGGGGGAGGCATATGTCATTTCATAAACTTTTTGGAGGTACTAGATGCCGTTTACAATTTCAGATTCATTTGAAAAATTAGTTTTTATTTAATTTATTTAGATTATTATGTAATAATAAAAACTATATTTTTGGGGTCAATATTAAAGAAGAAATTGGTTCGGGGCATTATTTGCACAATTTGAAACTTGGAGGGTATGTATCGTTGAATCTGAAATGGTTTTTCTCAAGTAGGGATCATTGTTTGTTATTCAAAAGAATAAAAGGGGGAGCTAAATGTCGTTTACTAAAACTATATGTATATGTATATATATATATGAAATTAAAAATATGAAATTTGGATTACAATTATTTTCTAAGCATTCTAGCCTTCATTCCAATTATATAGAAGAGATTTTGGTATTGAAACTTTATTTTGTATATGCATTCCAAGTAAACTAGATTTGTATAATATGTTGGGCCTATTTATTAAATAATCAATATTGTTTTGATTAAATAGTTAATCTCAAAGTATCATAGAATGATATTCTAAATGAATTGGCTGTAAATATCGCTTTTAGAATAAACTAGTTAGAAAGTAATTTGAGGAATATTTATATTTTATTAATACTTTATCTTTCTCCAAATTGAAAATAATTATCTTCATGTTTATAAATAGATGTTAAATAATACTTATTTTTCATAATAGATATTTTTATGGCATCATCTCCTAAAATAAGTTAGTGTATAGTCTTTTTAAGAACATATCTCCAATAATTACTTTCGTTAATTAAATAATTTATTTTCTATGAATAATTTACTCTAGAAAAGATAAAATAATTTTTGTATATATATAAAAAAGGATATATATATAATAAAAGGTATTGTTTTATAATGAAGTTTAAGCTAGAATTTATAATTGAGAGGTTCTAAATCTAAACTTATTCTCTCGCTATTTAAAATATACTAGTATTATTTACGGATTTGAGAATTTATATTAAATAAGTATATTTTGAGGATGTAATTACGAAAGTAGCACACGCTTGACGAATATAATGAAAAAGATATATTTAGATTTTGTATTAAATTAAAGTAGACTCCCTTACGACGACACTAGAGTTCTTAGCATATCACATCGCCCACTTGCATTATACGTGATAGTTGGAATTGGGATTGAAGTTGATTAGAAATTATAAATTTGTAGGTGACGAGTTTGTAGACGAGGGCTACGTCTACCCTTATCAGCTTGCGTGCTATTTGTTGTGTTATTAAGGTAAGTAGACATGCCAAGCCTAGCGTGCCCTAGCTTCCTTCGTGTCGAAATATGATTTTATATCTGTCTCAAAATGTGTTTTATGACTTACAAGCTTTACACGAGATTGATTACGTTTTGAGATAAATGTTTTGAGAATTTCACACGAGACTAATAATTCGTTAATAACGTAAAGTGGAAAGAGTTGTGCGGGGATTATTATTATTATTGTCGATGTTGACTTCGGTCACTCGGGCTGTGATAGATTGTCGTGTTGACTTCGTGTCACTCGACCGTTTTTATTTTAAACCCGGTCGCGACCTGCCGGGTGTCTCCATGTACTTACCTCTCTGGCCGCGAGCAGTCTTAGGGGGTGCCGGCACTTATGGTCATGGTAGCTAGTGAAAGGATAGAAGCTCCCCGTATCAACAAGTTAATAATATGAAGTTCTTTGAGAAAGAGATTTTTATCAAAGGAAGGAAGAGATAGATTGGGAATGACATTCCCCGTTTGAGATACAAGAGAAGGATTGAGATGCAAAGTAAAAAGAAAGAGAATTTCACATGTGTTTCAGTACTCATACTTTATTCTTCAAGGATTTACTCAGTTATTGTTCATTTCCATTTATGATTGTTTATTAAAAGATATGCCTCATAATCTGTTTACAAGCTTGGGTGTTTACTTACTCAGTATTTCATTGCTGACTTTAAAAAAACTGCGGTCTTTGTTTCTTTCCCCCGCAGGTCTTAGGAGCTGGATTATGGGGTTGCGGGATTCGACATTCATCTAGTATTTTCCGCACGCTTAGTAAAGATGAACTCTAGACAACATGGATCTTTTGTATAATGTACAAGTTAATGTAAGTTGTTCTATAGTATGTAACAGATCACTAGGACAGTGTTTGTTCTCGATTTCCGCCACTTCATTTTGAGTAGCACCCTCCTAGGCTCTCCGGTCCGGAACGGAAAGCTTGGGAACGAGGGGTGTTACAGCAAGGGTGCAACATAATATTTAATTGAAGGAAATTTTATCAACGACTGCGCTTTACCATCTAACCCTGAGTCACGCATCAAAGAAAAAAGGCGAGTTTCACCTTACTGCAAGCTTTGATTGCAAAGAGGGACTTGTTTTTGGTGGTTACGACTGCACTCAAAGTGATGCTTCAAGTTGCCTACGTACCCTTTTGAGGATCAAGTCGAACGTAGTTCAATTTGGGTGCGTTCACAATTTTATACTCTTGTGTGCAATGAGTAGTGAAGCGGTTTATGCTCATGCCTTAGGAGCTATGAAGCAGTTGATGCTCGTACTAAAGGAGCGATGGTGCGGTTTATGCTCGGGCCTGAGCTGTGAAGCAGTTTATGCTCATGCTACAGGAGCGTTGAAGCGACAGCGGTAGACAACCTTCTCATATGAAGATCGAGAAAGTTTAGGCTCTTATCCAGGAGCTATAGACAATCTTCAAATGCGAAGATCGAGAAAGTTTAGTCTCTTATCCAGAAGCTTTGACCAATCTTCATATGAGAAGACGGAGAAAGTTTAGGCTCTTTTTCAAGAGCGGTAGACAATCTTCAAATGCGAAGATCGAGAAAGTTTATGCTCTTATCCAGGAGCTGTAGACAATCTTCAAATGCAAAGATCGAGAAATTTTATGCTCTTATCCAGGAGCTGTGACCAATCTTCAGGTGAGAAGATGGAGAAAGTTTAGGCTCTTTTCCAGGAGCTGTAATCAATCTTCAAATGCGAAGATCGAGAAAGTTTAAGCTCTTATCCAGGAGCGTTCTAGTATCAATTTGGTGATTTTGGAGTTGTGAAATCCATGCCCTTCACATCACCTTGTCCCATCTTCGATTTGTCGTGAATCTTTCGTGGCCATTGAACTAAAGAAAGAATTAGTGTCTTCAAACTTAAGTTATTTCTTTTCTGTGATTGGGTCGCTTTAACTTCACTTGGAGAAGCCATCTTTAGCTTCATGTCTTGGAGGACTCCTTCATTTTGAGTTTGTTCGTTCTTTAAGGAGATAGAAGACATGTTTGGAGAGAGCCGCGTTGGCTGGGGTATCTTCCTTTTCCATACCATCTCCACCTCATGCATCTTCGAGTCATTACATGAACATGTATGACGATCACCATGAAGTGTTGGCTTACTTTGACGTTGGACCCATCTCTTCTTTTGAGTAACTGGCATGCTTCCTTCGTCCTTGCATTTGTTTAACTTTGTATTCACGCAACGACTGCCCCCATTTTGAGGATAGGTTCTTTGCGTATGACTTTTCTGCTTTCCTTCCTTTTTGGCGCTGATAGATGATTCCCCTAGCAGCATTTTGCAAGAGTTCTTTGCTACTCGCCATTTGAAGGGTTCAACCGAGATGGAGGTCACATTTGTTGTAGCAGATCCAAATTCTTCTTCCAACAAGACCTTCCCTTCCTTGACAAGTTGCATGATCTTATCCTTGAGTACGAAGCACTCTGTGGTAGGATGAACAAGGAGGCGATGGTACTTGCAGTACGTGGGATCGTTTACCTTGTCGACTTCTTCAGGTCGTTTTGACTCCAAAGGCTCAAGGATCTTTAGTTCCACCAGCTGTTCGAGCATTGAAGGAACTTCTTTGTTGGAAAATGGGTACACCTTTGACTGCAATTCTTTGAGTGTAGGCCATGCTGGTGTCTTTTCTACATTAGAATTGAATTTCTCAATATTATTCTTCTTTGCCTTATCCGATAGCTTTATTGGCATGGTGGTGACAACCATGGACTCTTGATTGACAGCCTTAAGTGTGAACTTTCCGCCTTTATGATAATCTTGTTTGCTTCCTCCTTTCCAAGCTTCAAAAGGTGGTGGTCCATGGCTTCCACTTGACGCAATACTAAGTTCCATGTCATGAGCGCGAGTGGCTAGTTCCTCTAAGGAAGTTGGCCTTATTCCTTGAAGTATGTATCGGAGACCCCAATTCATGCCTTGGATGCACATATCAATAGCCGAGCCTTCTGAGAGTTTATCCTTGCAGTTAAGGCTGAGGTTCCTCCAACTATTTATGAAGTCAATTGCTTTCTCGCCTTTATTTTGGTGAGTGTTAGTTAACTCGACCATGCTGACGGTTCGCCTTGTGGTGTAGAAACGGTTGAGAAACTCCTGCTCCATATGCCCCCAACTATCAATGGACCTCGGCTCAAGCTGACCATACCACTCAAAGGCGTCGTCTTTAAGGGTCCTCACAAACTGCTTCACAAGAAGGTCTCCATCGGTTCCAGCATTGTTACATGTCTCAACGAAGTGGGCAACATGCTGCCTAGGGTTTCCTTTGCCTGAGAATTGCTGGAACTTAGGTGGATTGTAACCATCCGGCATGGTTAACTTCTCGATTCTCTCCGTGTAAGGCTTGGTGTAGGACTTCGATGAAGTCAACGGTACTCCATGCTTCCCATTCACGGTGTTCATGATGATCTCTTGTAGTTGATCGAGAGGAATGGTGCCATTGGCTGACAATTGAACACTTGGTCGCGCTTCTTGTCCACTATTCGTCGTTCTAGCTTCTGGTGCGACCTTGGGAGCATGTTCAAACACTTGCTTGCTTCGTGGGTGTCGAGTTTTGCAATCAGCTTTGCGAGTTGAACGTCACGAACTTCAACAATTTTCTTTAATTCTTCAAGTCCCTTGGTGAGGTTCACTACTTGCTCTTCAAGAGGGACTGCCTAGTAGTCATGACGTGCATGCTGATATCATCATCATGATCACATGTTGGATTATGCCGACTACCCTTAGTGCCGGACTTAGAGTTGCTTTCGCAACATTCCTCTCAAGACTTGTTTGCAGATGAAGACTCCTGAGGGGTGGGCACATGTGATTGTGACTTCCTCAAGGAAACACCATCTTCGTTGCCCCCAACAGTTGATATTGCCTTAGACATGCTACGAGTTACTGGACGAGTGGCTTGGATTCCGGAGTTTATTTCTGAAGCTAAAGACTTGGCGTCTCCAGCCTTGGGTGATGGAAAATCGTTATCCTTTGTAGGAGACATCACGAACACTTGTACTTGAGGAGAAGAGATGAGGGGCGGAGAGGTCCCACTGGGCGTGCCAAAATTTGTACACACAAATTTATGCAATTAGAGATAAATGCGAGAAATTCGGTGTCAAATAAATATTTTATTTGATGAAATGATGAAGCGGATTACAATCTCTGATAGTAACTTTCTAAACATAAATTAAATCCCCTGATTCTTCTCCTTAAACTTCGAACGGGGGCTATGCAGCTTGATCTCGGATCGAACGGATGAGCGGCCTTCGATTTTGACGAAGAATGCGATGAAGGTCTCGAAGAACACAAACGCCGAACAAGGGCTTTAGAGGCTTGATCTCGGATCGGACGGATTAATATCTTCGATGTTGATGAAGAACTGGATGAACGCCTTGAAGAACACGAAGAACGGCTTGAAGATCTTCGAGTGTCTTGAAGAACGCGGATGAAGATCTTCAACGGCTTGAGGAACTCGCTGATGATCTTCGAAGAATTTGATGAATAACTTCGAAGAGCTTGATGATGGATGAACTCGTCGGGGCTTTAGCAGCTTGATCTTCAGAGCTCTCTCCTTCTTGCAAGATGTAATTGTGTGTCCATATGCCTAGGGATGGCCCCTTTATATAGGCACGGGCCGACTTGCTGGCCAATGTAGAAAATAAATATAATTATTTATTTATTTATTTTCTGCATCAATTTGACAAGTGGCGCAACACCATTGGTCGAGCTTACTGACTTGTAGTTGTGTCATGTAGTGACGTTGCATCGCCATAAGCAGTCCTTGCTTGTAAATAAAGCTTTGCCTCATTTACAGTTTGGTCCTCTTATTACTTATTGCTTTAAGGACAACAAATTTGACGGTGAGTGCTATTTAATCCCACCATTTAATTAGACGATAATAGACACGTGGCACAATTTAATTTGTCGCAAATTTTGCGTGTCTACAAACTCATTCAGGAAAGTTAGCGCAACCTTAAAGTTATCGCTGTGTGAACCGTTCGAGACGTGAAAACGACATCTTGCAAAAAATGTAAGGTAAAGTTGGTACAATAAACCCCAAGGCGGGTCCGATCCTTCCTTGGACCCTGCGCATAGCGGGAGCTTCGTGCACCGGGCTGCTAACTAGTGGTTGAACATTTTTTTTGTTTTTTTGTTCACAAGCCCAATATCATTAAACAAAGGGTAAAAGACAAAAAACACCCCTCGAGTATGGGGTATATACAAAAAAACCCCTCATGTTAGGGGATATACAAAGACCACCCCTGTCAGAGTTAAGTCAGTAGATGGAGTTACTATGCCCTCATATAAATTCTCCTACTTGTCCTTATCCCACATTCTTCTCTCCCGTTCTCTATCTTTAATCAAACCTAGACCACACAACCCCCCCCCCCCCTCAGCAGCAATTTCTAATCCAGGAAGTTTGATTTCTGGCGATATTTGGGGAAGAGATTATGCTCCTCCTCCTCCGACGAATCCCTCAACCACCCAGTCGCAGCCAACCTCCGTTCGTCCTCCAACGCGGCCAATCGTGCGCCGTCCACACCACCGGCAGTGGCTCTGGAAATCGAATTGGACCACAACTTGGCCGGATTCCTCAGAAGCGGCGACTCTCCAAATCGAATTGGGGCACAACGACGGACGACGACCCTCTCTTCTCCTCCTCCAAAAACCAACCTAGCCGCCTCTTTCTACCTCACTGGAACCGGACCCGGTCCCGATCTATGGCTGGAATAGGTCTGATCCGAATTCCACCCCTTGGTCCGGCACTGCTCCAGAGGTCAACGCAACAGTAGCCATCGTCGCCTTGATGTCTGTTCTTCTTCTCCTTCTTCTTCTCCGGTCAAACATTCGACTGTTGACTTTTTTTTTCGACAAAGTTTACCAGGATGATCAAAACTTACCAGATTGATGTTTTTGAAGTTCTATTTTCTGGGATTTGGGTCCTAATTCGTAAATCCATCAATACTGGGGGTACTTCACAGTGGCTGTGATGGGTTTGCAGGTGAAGGAGTAACTATGGACTTGGGTTTTGGAGGTAGTTGATTGAGTTTGGTCAGGTTTGGTGGTTGTGGGGAAGGAGATAGTGATGGTTTCAGGTGTTGTGTTTGGTTGTGGATGAAGGCATGTTGGTGTTGTTGGAGGTTGAAGTTTCAGGTGGGTTTATTAGGAGGTCAATGGTGTTAAACTGTTAATTGTTCATTTGGTTCATCTTGTTAAGATTTGTGTCTTGGGTACCCTTGTTTGTTTTGTTGTTGGTGTTTTGTTGTTGGTGGTGTTGGTGCTGGTGCTGGTGCTGGTGTTGGTGGTGGTGGTGCTGGTGTTGTTGGTGCGTTGGTGGTGGTGGTCGTGTTATTGTTGGTGCGGTGCTGGTGGTGGTCGTGTTGTTGGTGGTGGTTGTGGTTGTGGTTGTGTTCAAGAACATCAAGAACATTAACAAAATAAACAAAAATATAAATAGGGCAAAATGGTTCATAAAAAAGCCAGTTTGCACCCCCTCCTAACTGACATTAACAGAAGGGTGGTTTTTGTCCAACGTCCGTTAGTGAAAGGGGTGGTCTTTGTATATCCCCAAACACGAGAGTTTTTTTTGTATATACCCCATACTCGAGGAGTGACTTTTGTCTTTTGCCCTTAAACAAAACCAACCAGACACTTTGCTACAAAAACAAAAGAGAGTTCAATCTAAAACAAAAACAGGGACCTCGCCAAAACAGAGAGATCCAACTAAAACAAAAACAGAGACTACACACCTAATAGTGGTTGAACAAATGATTGGATCGGTAACTCGATAACAGATCCCTTCACCAGGCTGAAGTGGTGTCTACCCTTAAAACTTAAAAGAATGCTAAAATGTACCTCCAGTCGATTTGGTAAGATGGGCCTGACCCACTGTAATAGTACAACCTACCATCCAGCTTGATAGAGCCCATTCAAGTTCTTGTGAAGAAACTATAAAAGTTCGCATATAAGACACTTTAACCCCCTATTGTTTTGAACAAAGACACATTATCTCCTCATATTATGGATAGAAACACATCGCCCCCTTCTTGCAAAATGTTAGGACACTTGACACCCTTTCGTCTTTCGTTGTTGGGCTGTCAACCCTTGACAATCTTTTGTGACGATTTTGCCCGCATTATGCGCAAAAGATTATTACAACCTCGACTAATTATACTACCTACTACCAAAAACACACGTCTCACACTACAAATCAAAAGACATACTCCTCACACGAGCTTAAGAGAAAATTTTACATACAAGATGAACAAGTACAATATACATCTTGTTTTGTAGACCTTACTAGATAAATAGCTTGGGAGAGTGGCGGATTTAACAATAGCAATGTGTCTTTTCCTCTATAGCATGTCATGATTCAAGTAATCACTCGAAAAGCTACGCTCATAAAAGTGCTATGTGTTTGAGATGTTGAATCTCTCATATTTTTTGTTTTACGAGGGGTGTTAGAGTGTCTTTATCTAAACACGAGGGTTAATGTCTCTTTATGTTAAGCAATAGGGGGTCATTGTGTCTTTTACCCCTCACGTTGTCACGAGAACACCTTATGTAGGCAGGCAACACTACAAAATAAAAGTTGTCGACGAACTCTAATTTGTGCGAGTATTTTATAAACTAAACAATGTTTTGCAATGTCGCAATCTCAATTTCTTGAAGTAGACAAATACTCAAGTGTTGTATACGATTTCAGAAACTACACAATGTTAGTTTTGCAGTGTCGCGCGACCAACACTGCAATCCTCAATTTCTTGAAGTAGACAAGTACTCAAGTGTGGTAGCTCATAGCCTCATACGACCACACTTGCTTGCCAAAAGAACGCAAAACCAAACAATGTTTTGCAATGTCCCACGAACGACACTGCAATAATCAATTTCTTGAAGTAGACAAGTACTCGAGTGTGGTAGCTCATACGCCCACACTAACTTCCCAAAAGAACGCAAAACCAACAATGTAGTCGCCTACTGTGAATATTTGGAAACAAATTTGGTGTGTGCATGATAGCATAAGCAAAATATTATAAAGTTAAAATGAAATTGATATTGCAAGAGGAGAAAAATATTATCCTTGGATGAAAAATCATTCCCCCCATTTCCTAGTCCTATTTCATGCCTCTTTTCTACTTCTTCTCCCCCTCTCTATTCTCTCTAAATCCAACAACAAACACAGCAAACTTCTCTCTGGTTTCCATAGCCAAGTCCTTTTCTTCCCTTGATAAGATGTCTCACCAAGCACATTGAATGAAACACATTGATACTATCCTCAAGTCAAGTCCATCCATCACATGACAATATAGTCTTTTTCACCATTTCTTTCCCCATTTTCTATATTCTGAAAAACTCCAAAGACACTCTTATGTTTTTTTTCTTCCTTTTCCTACTCACCATCAAATGGATTTTGAGAGCTTAGTTGAGAAAATGACAGATGCACCCCCTCACAACACTCCATTCAAATCTCCACTTCATGTGGTGTGTTTAGCTTCCTCCTCTTGTTACTACTACTATGTGGGCTCTTGTAAGAGGAGTTTGCACATGACCCAACTGTTAATTCATCAGTTTTGAAGCTCAAGCATGATGCATCAAGCACACCAATTGGACTTCTTGGGACACTTATTGTGGTTGAAGCACTTGAAACTTTCAATGACCCACTTGGCACTGCTGATGCCTCCCCATGTATCATTGCTATACAGTTGAGCAATCTCTCCTACACAATGGAAGAAGAAAAAAACACACATTTAACAATCTCCCATTGGGCATAGAGGCCATTGGCCATTGATTTGAGGGAAAGAAGATAAACATGTAAATTTCTTTAACAAAGATCTTACCTTTTGCACATGATCACTCAGAAGAGCTATTGTTTTGTCAATGTCAACTGTTTGAGCTTCTCCAGAAACAGACATTGCCACTGCTGCTGCAATCTCAGAGGGCTTGAACTCCAAGAAATCAATTCCTGCAATTAATTTCCCCAACCCCCATCATGAAAATGAGCTCTCTTTCCATAGTGCTACCAGAGATCAAAATATTAAAATTACTGGACTGCTATTAGTTCAAATGTGAGGTGTTATGAGTTAAATCAGCTCTTAGCAACATCATCTAAATTTCGAGGTACGAGTGATTAGTGATCTTATCCGGGAAGCAAGATTAAGAATACCATATCTCCTTATGAATAAAGAATATAGCCCTTTTCAAGGAGTAACCAAGATCATGTGTATACAAATATGTAAGAGCCGTGCTAGAGGAGCAAAACATTGAACAAAAATTTCATCAGAAAGTGATCTGCCGCATCAGTAACTTCCTAATCATCCACCAAATTTATTCTTTTTATTTTTTTAATAATCTTCACCCTCAGTCTTTATTAATGACGTGTTATTATCCACGCCATTTTTGTTCATTTTTTTGTTAGAGTTTTTGTTCAACAAGACTTTTCCTATGTCACGACTCACGAGTGGACAAAGTCTTCTCGCTAACTGGTAAATGATCATTCCCTAAAGAGCGGCCCTTTTCAAGAATCAAACAAGATCAGGTATATGTATATATATGTTATGAGTTTGCGAGCTCATTCTCGCTACATTGATAACTAACTGGTCAATGAGAATTATTTAAACTTGAAGCTAGTCGTTGGACTAACAATGCTAAGTTCAAACTTCTACTCGAACACGGGATCGTGGGTATAATATTATTAAGCTTTAAGCTGGTGCCTCTTAATCTCTAATCCATCTCTATATCTGGCAAGCAATTAACACCAATAGGGTTCCGTCTCAAACTATACATGCCAATGAGGTGAGTAGTCCATGATCATATTATCCAATCAAATTCTTGATGAGGGACAAACACATTCACTTAACACAAGCCATGAGTACATGCATATATTTACCTTGAATTATGCTTAGTATGAGTTCAGTCGCACGAGAGATAAAAGCTGTTTGGGGGACTTCGTTACCAATGATCTTTCTTAGGAAATAGTCAATGAACGAAAATGGGGTAATCGCTTGCATTCTCCATCTCAAAGTGCCTAAAACTAGAAGCTCCATTCTCTTTATGGTTTTCGCTTCAAACACAAACTTAGCCGCTCCCACCTGCCATTACTGATAACAATTAGATACCAACACGAAGATTGCTCGTTACACGGCATTATTTAGGGAACTATTCAATTAAACTAATCGACTTAAACTTGCCCTAATTTCACAACTTGTACCTGCAAATCTAGGCATGAAGGAACATCAGTCTCCTCCACCTTGGCTGCAAGAGACAAGCAAGCCACAGCCAACAACTGCATTGTCCAGGCTTTGTCCTTCTGCTAATAACAAACAACATTAGTATTAGCATAAGACCATCATCAATCAACATTGTAAGAAAACAAATGAAATGATGCATGAAATAATGACAGTGAACAACTCACAGGCAATTCACAGGTTGAAAGGAACCTGTCAAAGTAGTTCATAGACAAATATGCACAGAGAGGTCCAAAATTGAAATGTGCAAGAACCTGCAAAAAAGGATCAATAATGGGATTACAGTTTCATTGATGAAGCAATTCATGGAAATAGCAAAAAATGTTGTTGGGAGTATGAGACAAAAACACAGGACAACTCAAGCCAGTTAATTAAACACACATTGGGAATTCACCCAACTCATCACTAGCAAAGTGAAAGATCTCACCTAACTCAATTCAAGTTAGGTGTTGAATGCAATCAAATGAAACACCCACATGGTAAAAATCAGGAAATCAGCATTAATAGCAAGCAGAGAGAGAGAGAGAGACCAAAATGCATTTACAGTGAGAAAATGAAAACCCATTTCCAAAAACACCAATTCATTCAAACCCAGAAACTGAATACACATCAAGAAACAGAAATGGGGAAATCAATCCAATACCCAATCACACAAAAACACTGAAGAAAGAAGAGTAAATGGATTCAACCAAAACCCAAGAGCTGACCTTTCGAATCCATTGAATGGACTCCATTCTAGCACCCAAATCCAACTCTCCGTTCCTTAATCTCTTCAAATAATCAGCATTTGGCAAATGCTCACACTCCCTTGTGACCATCGAAGCCAAGAACTCGTCACTCTGGTCTGGCAACCCAGTCAACGATTCGTCAAAGCGACTGTTTTGATTCCGATCGTCAGGCCAATCATCGCCACAATCGACGACCTCGTCGCAGAAAATGGCGTAGTCATCTTCTTCTTCACAGAGAAGACTCGAAGCTACACAGTCGAAACTGGGTGCCATGTTTTTCAATCTTTACTTTTACGTACGATTCAGTGACCCATAACAACAGAAGAAGCAAAAGGGTAGATTTATTGCTGGGTTTTAGTTGATAAACCCAAAATAATTAGTTCATAGACAGATCGATGATAATCAAAGGCGAAGCAAATAGATATAGAAAGAATCGGAACAGAGTGTGGGTCAGAAAATGGGAAAACAGAGGAAGGAGTCTCTCTGCCTCCACTCTCTCTCCCTCTCTCTAGCAGAGGGTTATTCAGAGAGAAATGGGTGGCCCCTTTTATGTATGAGTAGGGTAAATGTTGAGGAGGAGGATGAGGATGCAAAATTTGGAGAGAGAGATTCAGGGACAGATGTCGTTGTAGATTCAATGGACACATATTTCCTGCTCCTTAATCATGCGCGTAATATTTGTGATTTTCTATCTACGCCATTAATGTGGTTACTTTTTAGTTTTTACCACAACCAAGGTGTTTTTTATTTATTTATTTTTTTACTACTAAAGGGGCTGTTTGGATGGAGAAATTTTTGTTTGCTCTAGAGTAAGTGACGTGGCATTGCTCTAACCATACAGCACAGAACACATATTGAAGAAAGAGTTTGGATGGCAGACAAAAGAAATTGAATTTCTTATATGTCATGACGTGTCGTGTGATGTATGGATTAGAGTACCGGGTCAAATTTGCTCTTGCAGGAAGCAATAATTACTCGTTTGGATGAGATCAATACGGAAGAAAATGTCGTTTGTGATCATGCGCGTGAAAGTGATGTGCGAAAGGGGATGGAGAAAGTCACATGAAAAACATTTGGTAAATTTCATATATAAACTGCTGTGAAAATTAGCTTTTTACGTTTAGTAATTATTGCTTTAGAATTCTGATAAGTGTCGAAATGACAGTATCAGACAAAGAAGAGTTTATTTCAAATTAGATAAGTAATTTTGAATTTATTGTTATGATATGGATAAAAGGGTAAAAAAATAATAACCACCCCCACAATATGGATAAAATACACTTTGAACCCCTGACGTTTGAATAATTATCCTTTGCACCATCGTAACTGACAGAACCTAAAAGTTACTAACGAAATGACGATATTACCTTAACATTCAAGCTCATTTACACCATTATAAATGCCCTTCTTTCTCCTTATTCCCCTCATTTCTAACCCTAAGTCGCACCATCTCGCTTTCTCCCTCTCGGTGAATCTCTCTTTCTCCTCTCTTTCTGTCGAGCTGAAGCAGCAGCCCCAGCCAGAGGCCGCCTCCGTATGATACATGAAGGCGATGGGAACCACCACCTCCTGCCCTCTCTCTCTCTCTCTCTCTCTCTCTCTCTCTCTCTCTCTCTCTCTCTCTCTCTCTCTCTTCCCGCATCTCTGCTCTCTCCCCGTCTAGCATTCGGTTTGTCTCTTCGTCTCTGTCGAAATGAAAAGGCATAAGAAAGTCGAAGACCAAGCTGCCGTCACCCTTGTTTTCGGCGAGTTTGATCATGGCCGAATCTGAGCCTGAAATTGTGGGGTGAATAGATCTGAGCGCGAAGCGGTTGGAGCCTTTGAGTTGGTGGTGGACACTGACTTTGGGAGTTGGTTTGATTGAGGAGAGAGGAAACTCACTGTCAACTCAATTTATGGGTTGACATGTACATAACTCAAACAACGATTTGGATTTTCTTCATTTCGGGGTCAATTTATGTACCTAATTATTGGGACTCGTGAAATCGACCCAAGTGGATTCTTGTGATTGACTTGGATCTTTCTTGGATTTGCTCCATTATAGAGTTCGATCTATTGGGTCCAATCTTTCAGATCTGCTCACCCATCAGCTTGACCGTGGTCAAATCTCTTGTCGGTGGTGTTACCTTCTCAAATTGGTGCTTGGTGAGTAGGTCATTGCTTTGATTTGTCGTAGATTCTTGTGTTCTACCACTCCGTCCCGTCTCTTTGTTCCCAATTTCCATTTTGGTTCGTCCTCTCTCTTTGTTCCCATTTTCTTTTTGGGTAACCTTAATAAGTTAAAAAGACCACAATACCCTCACATATAATACCCACATAATTTTTCCCCTTTCCCACCCACCCACTCATCTGTCTTATCTTTTCAAACACACACCACACACACCACTCTCACAACCACACACCACACCAGTAGAGAGAGAGAGAGGCGCAGAGAGAAACAGCCTTATCCTCAAACTGTCGACGGTGATGATGGCGGCGAGGAGGACGCCGACGCCGACGACGGTTTATGATGATGGCGACGAGGAGGATGGCGGACCAAGGTCATATCTCTCTCTCTATCAGTTTGATTCTCTTCTTCATCTTCTTCTTCTTCTTCTTCTTCGTATTCTTTTTTCGCAGAAAGGGGTAGATCCAGTCAAGAGTTCGAAGATTTCGTTTCCGATCTGGCGGCAACGTGGTGGCTATGGCTTCGATCCAGCCTCTTCATCTTCATCTTCTTCATCCAGGGGTAGAGAGGACGGTATGCTCCGATCTGGTAGCGGTGGAGGACGGTGGCGGTGGACAGAACCGATGGTGGCGACCTCTGTTATTTACCTCCTTCTTCTCCATCTTCTATTTTTTTCAGATATGCATTTATCGATCTGTAAAAATATGCTGTGTTTGGTCCGGTGGTGTTGTGGTGGTGTGGACTGGTGGTGTTGTGGTGGTGTGGTGTGGTCCTTTGGCGGTGGTGGTGTGGTGCTGTGGCGGTGGTGGTGTGGTGCTGTGGTGAACCAAAGTCAGATAGAGAGAGAGAGGAGAGGACATGGCAGAGAAGAATATTTAATGGTTGAATGAGGGCAACATTGTCAAAATGCACATTTCTTAAATATTATGTCCCAGCTCAATGAGAACAAAGAGCTGGGACATACTGATATTTGTGGTCTTCGTAATCATTTTTGGTTGACCGAGTCAAAACTTCAAGAGCTCAATCGGTGACCCTTGTTTGAATCTCCATCTCTGATTTGAGGTCTCAAACTTCTTGGTGGAGAATCACTCTCATATACTATGCTTTGTCCATGGTGCTCCTCCTTTGGATGGATTTTGATGGAAGAATCTCCAAGCATGGGACTTCTGATACTGATATGTGCAAGTGCAACCTTCTCAAGCAAATTGAAATTAAAATGTTGTGGTTTAGACTCTGTGATGGAGTTGGAGGTCTCTGCTCAGACATGTGGCTTGATTTTTATATCTCATTGTTAGTTACTGTAATTGCGAGGTAATTGATTTACAACCATGGTTACTAACTGTCTCTCGCTCTAGAAATGATTATTCTGATTTATTAATAAATTGGTCAAGATGTTCTTCTTTTGTTCTTGGTGTTATCTCAGTGTTCTTGATGTTTTGGATCCAAAGAGGAAGAGAAAGATATATTGTTGGTGATTGGTGTAATTTTGTTAATTGGTTATGGGTATGATAGGCTTTTGCTCAAATTAAGGGAAAAATTGACAAAAAAAATCTAAAAGGTAGCTTTAGGGACGGAATAGGAAAAAAGGGGGCTAAGTGTCCATAAAATATTTCGTTACAAGGGTGTAAAGTGGAATTATTCAAACCTCAGGGGACCAAAGTATAGTGTATCCACATTATAGAGGTGGTTATTATACACAAGTGTTTTGATTTAACTCTTGTGGATTTTCGAATGAGTTAACAGTTGTTGACAACTAATTTCAGACTGTACGCATATAACACGCTTCCTACGTGTTATATCTAAAAAGTATTTCCATCTACTAATCGTTACGAACTCATGCTTCGAAATGTAATTAATTACAATAAGTATCTCACAAGTCACAACAATAATTCCTATGGAGTGAAGTCGTATCAGCAGTAGTCCTATCGCCATGGTAGAAAAATATCATTTATTGTGAAGAGTTATCTTGGTCGAGGGGGAGAGGGAGCAGCGCTCTGCCACTTATTTTTCTGTCCATTATACTTCATTATTTAGACAAAAAAAAATATATTAAAATCTTTTTAAAAATTATATATCATAAAAGAATATGATGAAGCTTCTAGACTTCAAATAAACACAAAAAAAAAATCAACTCTTATTTTCTCATAAAATGTACAGCCTCAGCCGGTGAGCTAACCAAAGCAAGATGATAAACAAATAGGGTTTACCAACTACAATTGCCAAAAAGAAAGTGGTTACATTTTCTCACATATTAGAGACATTAACATCAAACCAAAGGGATGAAAACAAATAAAAACGCTAAAGGAAGGTAAAAATGGATTAAATTAGTTATAAATGATATTGTTACATATACAATGTCATATTTAAACGATTGATAATATTTACGATACATTGAATGCTTAATTCGTCAATTTGTATGGAGAAAACTTGGTCAACATAAATGTATATGTGGCTAGCATGCCAAAAAGTGCAAGAAATGTTGAAGTTGGGGGTATAGGTTTTGAAACTTTAAGCAATAATTTCCAGACGAGATTGACATGTCTAAAAAAACAAGTGATTCCATAAGCAGATATATAATAACACTGTACTACCATTAATTAAATATATGAATGACAATATTGGTAACTTATCTTATGTCTGGAGATGTATAAACACATGAAAGATTTCTTAATCATGGTACAAGATGGAAGGTTGAAAATGGTAAAAAAGTAAGTTATTGTATTCTTTAATTCCCAGAGAGTTATCCTTTGAAGTTATAATGAGTGGTTTCATAAATGTGAGAAACAAAGTGGAACACATATAAGTTCTTTTACTTACTAGAACATCATACATGTTGAAGAGATATGCAGTATCACAATCTCATTGAGGCCTCAAGACCTAAGATGACCGACCTAGACGACACTATATAAATTGCAGACGCTATATGACACACTCTCGTGCTACAAGCTTACCCTTAATAGAAAGAAGTAAGAAGGAAGATTTTAAAAAGTACCAAATTCTTATATTTTGGACTCATGAAATATATTGACCCATATGAAAATTAAACATACGCCGTGGTGAATTATTCAAAACATACTCCATATTACAAACATTTTACAATGAACATGAATAGACACACATAATCAATGTTGTCAATATGGGGAAACGGACGATTCTAAGGATGAAGAGGCCCAAGTAGCGAGAGAAACTCTAAATTCGCAAGAGTGAAATAATTCACCAGTGTAATCCTTGTAGGAGCCTTAAAAGTGGTTATAGAAATGGTGGAAATGGCCAAGCCCGATGAAGAGACTAGTAATGTATATAAGACACACAAAATTATTAGAGAAATGAGGTGTTCTTTAGGATTATTGATAAATCTTAAAATTTCTGTATGTCAACGAAAAGCTAATCTAGTGACTCATAAATTAGCATAACAAGTATAACCATGGATTGATGACATGGCTAGGCGTAGCTCCACAGTGTAAAGAACACGAGTTATTAAGTGTTATTGCAGTTGTATAAAAAAATAATTCAGATGTTTGATGAAAACTACGTTTACCTTAGAAGGCTGTACTTACATAAATTTACAATACGTTTATTTACATTTAAAATCTCCATGAGCAATGTGGGATGCACATTTGTCAATGCAGCATACTTCCTAAACAATTCAGGCAGCATGCTCTGATTTAGTTCTAACAGATAGTTGGGTACTCAAATACTCTTAACAACCTAATTAATATTACAAATGTATAACACGCTTCTCGCGTAATACGTCTACCAAAGTTACTATATACTAATGGTTATACACATTTACCTAAATAGTAATTAATCCATTAATAATCTCGCAATTGTAACTACATAAATGAATTCACGCGTATCTTCACAACGATGGAAGTTTTGCAAGTCTTAATGGAGCACACTGCCCGAGTAGCTCGTAAAAAAATATCGGACAAAATGCTCTAATTTAATAGACACCCCTAAGGTCTGAAATGTTGAAATGTACACCCTTGTGGTTTGGCTTTTCTGCGGTTTCGTTAAATCTATCAGAATCCATCAAATTGCAAGTTTTCATTCCCATTTTACCCTCAATATTCATCACAAAAAATAAATAAAAGATAGAAGCCAGATCTGAAGGAGGAGAAGAGGAAGAGGAAGTGGGAGGACGGGGGAGGACGATGAGGAAAAGAAGGAGGAGGAGGAGGACGAGGAAGAGAAGCCTGCCGCCGCCGAAGGAGGATAGCAGCGACAAGGACGCCGACGAACTCGGCGACGGCGATGTCGGCGTCGGTCCATGTCTCTGCTTCTCTGGTCTTCCTTGCCCTCTGATATGGTCGTCCAAGTATGGGTTTATGAGAGAGAGAGAGAGAAGAAAAGAGAGGACAGCCGCCACATCTGCCTCCGACTCTGCCTCTGCCTCTGGCGCCTCCTCCGGATCTGTACCCAGATCGGATGTTGCTGATGCTTCTTCTTCTTCTTCTTCTTCTTCTTCTTCTTCTTCTTCTTCTTATTCTCCTTCTTCTTCTTCTTCTTCTTATTATTATTATTATTATTATTATTATTATTATTATTATTATTATTATTATTATTATTATTATTATTATTATTATTATTATTATTATTATTCTTCTTCTTCTTCTTATTATTATTATTATTATTATTATTATTCTTATTCTTCTTCTTCTTCTTCTTCTTCTTCTTCTTCTTCTTCTTCTTCTCAATATCCCTCCTTGAGGTCTGATCTTGGGTCCGGAAATCTGTTTTTGATTGTGAACATGTTTTAGTTGAGGGGCGGTCTGATCGATGGTGTGTTGTTAGAGAGGAGTTTGTGGGTTTTGTTGATCGTGAGTCTAGGGTTTTTGGCTTTTCTGTTCGATTGAGCAGACTATAGTCCAAAATTTCAATTGACCATGGTTTTTAGCACGATTTGTTGCTGTTATTTCTTTGATTGAGTAAAAAATATATTTTTTGTGATTTTTGAACACTTGGTATCCTTATGTTTGAGTATGGCTTTTGAAAGCTTGGTATCTCATGTGTAAAAATCTAGAAAAGAAGGAAAAAGAAGAAGAAGATCTAGATAATTAAGGTGGAGAGACCAAAGTTAGAGAGAGAACGTGGTAGGAGAAAATGAATGAATCAACATATATAATACAGAGTATTTATGTAATTTTACCCTTGATAACAGAAATTTACCCCCACCCCTCACAAAATCGAAAGCACAAGGAGGGTTTTTTTCATAAGTTAAGACATTAGGGGGTCTTTCTCACAAATATCTAACCACAAAGGGGTAAAGTGCAATTAACCCTTTAATTTTCAAGGTTATTAAAATACTCAAACAGTTGGTTAAAACTTGTTTGAAATTGCAAATGTGTAACACCATTCCATGTGATGCATAAAACAATCGGTATCTACTTATCTGTATACATACTCCTCAAAATGTAATTAATTTAATAGCAACTTGAAAACCAAAATAATTATTACACAATTTTCACATGGTACATAAACAGAATAATATCTCCTAGTGCAATATACCACATGTCCAATTTGAAGTATGATCATTATTCACTTAATCATTTATACCTCAAACTATTACCAATATTGTAATAATTTTGTAACTTTAATTATATCAAATTCTACTATACTTATTTTCATTTAAAATTTCCATGATCAATGTGGGGTTTGCGGTGCTCGATGGGGCATACTGCCAATAACTCAGTCTAAATGGAAATGCTCATATCTAAATTTTGCAGATATTCAAGACTCAAATAATTGTGACAACTTATCTGATATTGAAAATATATAAGATACTTTCAAGTATACATATAACAAAATCATTATGTGTTGAGTGTTGGACATTATATCTCGAGATATAATTAGTTTAATATCTATAATTACGTGAAGTCATTTTATGTTAACTTGATTTAAACTCTCCACGTTTGGGTTTTACAAGTGCTCTTCGGACGAAAATGCACTAATTTAATTCTACACGTTTGTCGAATATTTAAATGTGAATAACTTATCTGGGATGACAAATGTGTAACACGACTTTCACGTGACACGTATAAAACTGCTTATTTACTGAGTGTTATACACTTATGCCTACAAATTAAAATTATTATATTAAGTAATCCTCCATCTACATTTACAAGAATTCTTACTATATAAAACTTTTTCATAATATGTGTCCTTTCTGTGAGCTCAAAATCATAATATTTTGTTTAATAATTGGTATAAATACTAAATTTCTTTTTATAACAATAAAAACTTGTAACTGAGTGAAGGAACAGGATGATGAAAAAATAATAGTAATTAGTTGAGTGAATGACCTGAAGGACATGATAATTAGTACTCGAGTGTTGCACTTGTGACAAGTAGTTGTGTCATATTAAATTTGTGTAATTATTCTTTTATAGTTAACAACCTAATTGATAATGCATTAATTCAAGACTCAACCAATAAGTAAGATTTTAGTTCTTTGTAATAAAACTTAACAACCAATTTCAGATTCGATATATCTCTTGATTTGTGTTTAGACGCAATCGATAATTGATTATTCCAAACTCTACCAACTCACTTTCTACATATTTTTTTTATTAAAAATGAGTGGACTCATGCGAATATGATCTAATTACTATCGTGTAGTAATATAATTTTTTTTATAAAAGGTAGAATATCATTAAACATAGAAAGGAAGATGCCCAAAGTTAGGATACAAAAGATACACAAACCAAACTAGCGTCTAGACAATATACAAAAGAAGCGACATGCAGGAGCCTAATATAATACAAGTCGCAACAACTAACTACCAGAAGAGGAGTAAACAAAGCAAGCGTCTCGAGCGAGGGAATGCGCGGTACTAAATGCGTAACGGTTCACCTTGTGAACGGAGCAAAATGTGAGAGCTTGGACCTCGGCTTTAATCCTGCTTATAATGGGGGCATCTTTCAAAGCATCACATCTAGAACCCTGTAAAATAAGGCAAGCCACGATACTGTCATATAAGATAGATAGAAATAATCGATTACATCTAATAGCATCAGTAATAGCACACTCAATGGCCAAAAGCTCCGCTTGTAAGGGGGAAGCTGCAAAGATCGCTGTGGAGAGATAATTTTCCTGTCATCATGTGGATTGAAACTGTGAACACCAAATACTCCTTTTGAAGAGGATGCACCCCAAGCTCCATCCACTTTCGCGCACAAGAGGAGGAAATCGTGAACAGGTCTTGTTCCTTTAGGGGAAATGAAAGTTTTTAATGCAAGTAAATAAACAGGATCTAATACTCTGGGGGGGGGGGGGTGAATACTGAATAGAGTATGGAAACTTTGCTCAGTAACTAGCCTTTTGAAATTTTAAGAAAATGTGTAGTTGAAATCTCAAAGCTTTGAAAAAGATTTGAGAAGCTAGAGATACAACTGCAGAAGACAGTAGCTTCAAAGCTTTGAGATTAGAAATTCTCCAAAGCTTTGGAGTTACTTATTTTGAACTGATAATTAACAGACATGAAAAGCAGTAAAGTACGGCATAAGAACACAATGATTTTTACAGAGTTCAGTCACAATTTGACCTAGTCTCTGCCTGAGGGATCTAATCCCTCTAGGATCTCAACACACTTCTCATTAATCACCCAGATTTAGCCCTAGATCTCAAGCCTAAGTGAGCTACCTTACACTTATACATCTTGTGGTTCCCAACCTATCTAGTACCAGCTACAACCTGTTGAAACAATAAGAACCTCTTTGTTGTTCACTTGAACAACTAAACTTGTAAGTTTGTGAGGTTTAGAAAAAAGAATGAATGTAACAAATTCAATACAAGTTGAAGAACACAGAAGATATAAGCAGATGAAGCTTGGAAGTGTTTTTCAGATTTGATGGATGATCTTCTTCACTTGCAGTGTTGATTGGCCTGAGTGATTTGAAGAGTTGTGTAATTTGATCTACCACGTTTGAAACTCTCTCAATCTCTGTTGACCAGCCTCTCTCTATGTGTCTCTCTGTTTGAAATTCACACTCCAACTTTCATCAACAACCTGCAACAACTTGAGAGATTTTAGGAACTAAATTCCTACAAATCCTCTCCCCTGATATGCTTCTTTCAACCGCTATGTTTGTATAGATTTTTGAATTTGCTTATGGACGTTTGAACGACCGAAAATTCTGTACAATCTCAGTCACAAAGATCAAACAAAATCTAGACAAATTAGCCACACAAAATATGATCTGTTAGACCGACAGTTCCAGCATAAACCCTAGCTAATTTTGCCTTAGATAAAATCCAATATAAATAGCCACATGTGTATATAACTGTAAGATAAGATAGTTAACATAATAAGAAGTTAGATTAACTCCCAATTTCATCTTGAATCCATCAAACTCAACCTGCATACAGAATTCAGTTAAGCAGTTCTGAGCATTAAAGCAATCTCAAAGCTTTGGAGCTTTGATTGCCACTTCATATGAATGAATTTAAACTGAATCATGCAATCTGCAAAACTAATTCAATCAAAAACATAAGCTCAATGATATTTGTTAAAGTCAATAGTGAATGCTTAAATCACCACTCAATCCAGTCTCCAAGCCTGCAATCACAGAAACTGTTAAGAATAATAAACAGTTAGCATAAGCAAACAGTATCTCAAAGCTTTGAAACTTAGAGACTTTAACAGTTCTGATCCTTTTGGCTTTTATCATCAAAGATCAAACTCTCCTGAGTTTGTAAACACATTCATGCTCAAGAGCTTAAACTATCAGGAAATAACAGGCCCTTCTTGAAGCATGGGGGTCTTTTTCCTTAACCCAAGGCTGTGTAGACCAGCGTGACTTGATTTTTTATGGAGGAAATGATACTATCCGATCCTGAGAGAGTGCCGTTGAAGACAACCCGACACCGATAGGACCATATTTCCTAGAGAGTTGCAATGAAAAGCGTCAACTTAGTCTGATCAAATAGGAGGTCCGAGATCGTTCTTTGAGCCAGTCATTAAAATCGATACCATCAGTGGGGAGAACATTGAGGAGCCGTAAGGTGTTCCATATGCTATTAGGGACCGGGCAGAACCAGAAGAGGTGTGGGAGGCACTCCTTGTGATTGTAGCAGAGAGGAAAAGAAGCATCTGCAATGCGGCTTCATTTTCTAAGTGACGAGAGCACGGGAAGGGCATTTCTGTGACACTCCCAAAGGAAAATTTCCCATTTTTCTGGAATAGGGAGTCCCTAGATGGTACCCCATTTTTTTTCCTCCACTTGAATCGAGGCTTGAAGATCAACATCTCCTGCCAGCGACAAGGATTAGTAGCATAATTTTATTGTACGAAAGTTGTGACTTGGTCAATTCATTTTTAAACCGAGTTAAAGCATGTATATTTTACCTTGCTCATGATTTCCAATCATTCTTATTCATTTTCTTTCCCTTCCAGGCTTTTGGAATGCTGTTAATAAAATTTATTTGTATTAGATGAGGTGTGTGTATGTTGTAATTATTATATAAATATTATATTTTTTAACATGTTTATTCTTGAATATATAAATTTTATCAATGTCATAAAATAACACACTAGTGATGAATTAATCACTCTTCTTTGTAAATATATAGCACATTTTTTTCATGTGATATGACTAGAAATACAGTTTTCACATCTGATTTATATTTACATATCAAAATATATCTAATACATTAATAATCTCACAACTATAATGTATTTTATTTCCTACTATTCTTATTCATAGCTTCATGAGCCTTAGAAATTTTGTGAATGCACTTTCTTGTACACATCATAGTTATGATGTAAGAGTTCATATCTTATTTATAAAACTCACATCTTATTATACTTGACATTCGTAAGTTAGTAAAAATAAATGTGTACTTAGCTGGGTGGAGACTAGCACGTGTCATGTCTATACTATGTTATCGTGTCATAACCGTGTCTTTCATGTATATATTCAATTTTTTAATTTTTGACATTTTATTGTTTTATTAATTTCTATCCGATTCAGTTTAAACTGGTTGATGTATAATAATACTAATAATAATAATAATAAATAATAATAATAATAATAATAATAATAATAATAATAATAATAATAATAATAATAATAATAATAATAATAATAATAATAATAATAGGCATTTCAATTTCATTGGAGCAATTGCCTTAATAACTTAAATAGTAATACCCGACACAAATACCTTGATTTTAGTTCTAGTGGATTGTTGAATGAGTTAACAACTGTTGACAACTATTTGAGACTCTACTCATATATCACGCTTTCTACGTGTTATATCTAAAAAGTATTTCCACTACTAACCGTTACGAACTTATGATTCAAAATATAATCAATGCAATAATTTTCTCATAAGTCACAGCATTAATTACAATGGAGTGAAGTATAAGGATTAGTCATACCGCCACGGTAGGAAAAGATTATTTGGCGTGATGAGTTACCTTGGTTGAGGGGAAGTGGAGGGGGAGGGGGGGTGGGTTCTACCACTTATTTTTCCGTCGGTACTGAAGTGCCATGTCATTGATAAAAATCCATATGCACTAACGACGTCAGCAAAATTGGTGTGCGATGTCAGCAAATGCATACTGCAATATAGTTACGTGTCAAAACTAAGCTATTGGTAGCGCATTGTCACCGTGGTGATATTGCAATGGGGTTTTCTGTTAAGAGTTCAATTTTTTAATATTATAAATTTCCATTTGTGTTACAACACTTGAGGACTTTTCTTACCTTATTATTTACTTTAATGTAATTGATGTTTTTGTACATATTGTAAATTATACACCAAATATTTTTAATATTATTAAACATTTAACTATTTTTGAAACATATACTACTAAATACTAAACATGCAGTATTTTTGTAACTATTGTTCTTCAGAAAAACAATAAATAACTTAATTACACGTATACTTATAAGTTAATATTTTCCTCAAAGAACAAAAAAATGAAAGACCTAATGAAAAAATACTTCAAATTATATTTTTTAATACTAAGCATTATTTTCTCAAACAAATTAATCACTTTATACAAAAAATACCAATTGTGACGACCCGGTCACATACACATATCCATATAGACATATGTGTGTGTGTGTACAAGATAACGGGGTACTTTTGTATTTTTGAGAATACTCTCTTATCCCCTTCTCCTCTTATCCTGCCTTATACCACCCCCTATGTGGTATAAGGTTGTAGGAGAAAAAAATAGTTTTGTACCCGCTCCTTATACTGTACCTAGACACAAGATAAAGAGCAGGAGGTACAAATTTATCCTTACCCCCCTCCTTATACCTTACCCAAACGATGCCAAAGATTCAATAACAAAATTTTGGGTAAACACTTCCCCCCCCCCTATAATTTGGAGAAAATATATTTTTGTCCCCTGCCTTTTGAACAATATATCACACCACCCTCGTAACAGAGGAAAGTTATGACACTTTACCCCCTTCCGTTATATTTGTTCCGTGAAGTCACTTTCTACCATTTTGTTTTTGTCAATTTTACCCATGTGTCGTGTCTTTTGATGTTTTTGTTTATGTTCTCGATTTTTTGTTCTTGTTCTTGGTGTTCTTGTTCTTATTCTTCAAAACAACAAATTATATCACAACTACATTGAAATTACAACAACGCATTATAAGTGAATGAGGTCAAGATATAAAATTGAAAACAATCATATTGCACCGACCATGGCAGTAAAATTATTTGCCTTGCCAAGAAAAGTAACAATTGCTTAGCAAGTGAGTTCAATAAATCAGAATAATCATTGACAGGAAAAGGGAGAGACACAGTTAGTAACCATGGCTGCAAATCAATTGCTTTGCCATGTAATAAACTAAAAAGATTTTCACCATGAAATTATCTCCATCAATTCTAATATTAAACTACTACTCTTCATAACCCTATCTCCATCTCGATCTAAATTGGCAGAAGTAAACTCAAAATTTTTCCCCACTTAGCATTACTGAATCGGATTTCACATCCCAGGTTTACTTAGTCTCATAACACAAAAGCCAGAAATACGACACTGCAAGAACTACGAGACTTGTAGTTCTGAAACTAACATCAAAACGAAGAAGTATCTAAAGTCAAACAATGCATCCACAACTAGATCGAGACGCAGCTCAAACAACACACAACAGATCTGGCTCTACAAGCATCGACCAGAAGAGAAAACCACATAGACTCAAAGAGAGAGAGCTCATCGCCTTCCCACTATCTCCCTACCATACCCTCTCTACAACCAATAAAATCCTAGTTCCCCCCCCCCCCCAAATTGACTACCTCCTTCTTGTACGAGAGATAGAGAGAATAGATTTGTCAAAGATTAAGCCGAAGGAACATCATGACGAAGACAACGTGTCCTATCAGCTTCGATCTTGCTGTGGCAGCGGCGCTTTCGTACCCAACGCCACATGTGGTGGTTGCGGCAGCTGGCAGGGTTATCGACCACCCAAAAGGAGAAGAAGAGAAACGGATATGGCCTCTGGGCGATGTGTCAAAGTCGCTAGTGGTTAGAGGCGATGGTTGTTGTGCCAGAGTTGGAGGAGGAGGTGGTGATGCTAGGTTGGTGTGTGCGATGGTGGTGGAGTCAGGGTGATCAATAGATGCATGTAAGAAAGACCAGAAGAAGAAGAAGAAGATAGTAGGGCAGGGGTGTCCGTGGGTTAGAGTTAGAAGAGTCTGAGATATTTTTTTTGACATATTGGGGGTAGAATGGTCTTTTAACGTGTCGAGGGGATATTCTCTACTCTCTGTTAGTCTCCAGAGGTGATGCGATGTATTGTTCAAACGTTAGGGGAACAAAGTGTATTTTCACAAAATTATAGGGGTGGAAAGTGTGCTTTACCCTAAAATTGTTAATACGGTTATTTGTTATATTTGGCAATTCTCTTATTATCTGATGAATCATTTGACCTAATAGTTCTCCAAATTACATGTCTGCAGTTTTACTTCAAAAAAAATGTCTATGCAGTTCTCCATCTTGAGCAGTTAGATGTAAATTGTAAGTTGAATGCAGGATCAAGGCCTTGAAACAACTTTCAAAGCCTTGAAACTGACTGATCTTCACATACATGAACTTAGGGGGATTTTCTGATCTTAATCCAACTCCTAAACCCATGTGCATGATTAGTTGATACTTGATGATGAAAGACAAATTATTTTGACACTGTTTGCAGGATCTGTTTCCTATTTTATAGGAACCTGTTTCCTAAATTATGTTTGCAGATATGGAAACTGCTTGATGATTGATTATTTGATCAATATGCTATGTTTAAAAGCTTCACAACATACTTCCAACTAGACCAAATCAGTATCCCTAAAGATACTGAGCTACTAGTCGTTGGAAGAAGCTGTTAGAAGAGTCAAGATTTGAAGCAAATTTTCAGGAAAATTTGTTGAGAAGATTCTGAAGATCTTCCATTCAAACAGAGTGCTTAAAAGGAGAATTGTTGAAGGATTTCGAAGACACAACAACATAGAGAAATTCACAGAGACACTCAAAAATATTCAAGGATTGATAAGAAACAAAGAAGCAGATTCAACTCTCAATCCAAACATCATAAGAACACTGCATACTCACTGCAATTTCATTTCCTGTGTTCTTGTCTTCTGAACTTCATTTGTATATCATTTTGATAATACTTCTAGTTCTCATTATCAAGGGTTGTTCAAGCAGAACAATAGAGAATTATTAGTTAATTAGATAGCTAGGGCAGGTACTAGATAGGTTAGTGAGAACCACAAGCTGTAGCAGAGTAAGGCATCTCTCTATGCTTGAGATATAGGGCTTAGCTGTGGATTAATAAGAATTGTGTTGAAAATCCTACAAGGAGAATATCCCTGAGGTAGAGACGTAGGTTCAAGTGAACTGAACTCTATATATCTTGTGTCTCTTGCATTTACTTTTCAGTTACATACTTAGAACTTTTGCAGCATTCAAAACTGTTTCATTTCAAGGGTTTGAAACTCATTTCAAGGCCTTGAAATAGACTTTTTCCTTCCTTACTCTAACTATTTTCATTCTAAGGGCTTGAAACTCATTTCAAGGCCTTGAATCTCTTCACAAATCTTTTGAAACCACTATTCTTGCAAAGTTTAGCAAAATTCTGCATACTCTATTCAGCCCCCTCCCCTATTATAGAGTATTGATCCTGTATTTCTATCTACTTTACACCCCTTCAATTGGTATCAGAGCTTGTATCAATGCATAGATTTAACCATCTTGTGATTATGAGTACTATAGGTGATGGTGGTTTCTCTCAGGGAAGAGCTGCTAACAGACCACCTCTCTTTCTGTGGAGACAATTTTGTCCACCGGAAAGCTTTGATGAAAATGTTCATCATTGATCAAGATGTGGAACTCTGGACTATCATTCAGAATGGTCCTCATACTTTCTACACAGAGAAAGATGGGATTAGAACTCCTAAATCTAAAGACTCTCTTTCTTCATCTGAGTTAGAACAGTTTTCAAAAAATTATAAAGCTATTAATCTCTTATATTGTGCTTTGAGTGCTTATGAGTTCAACAGGATCTCAGGTTGCAAGACTACCAAGGAGATATGGGATAAGCTTGTGACGACTTTTGAAGGAACCAGCCAAGTCGAGCAAAATCAACATACATCTCAGGCAATATGAGCTATTCAAGATGAATGGAGATGATTCAGTCAGAGACATGTACAAAAGATTCACTTACATTGTCAACAACCTCGATTCTTTGGGAAAGCATGTTTCCAATGAAGAAAAGGTTAGAAAAATTATGAGAAGTCTTCCAAAGGCAAAATGGGAACCAAAAACTACTGTTATTGAAGAAGCTCAAGATCTCTCATCACTCCAACTTAATGACCTACAAGGAAAGATCCTTACACATGAAATATCAATGAATGAAGTTGATGAAGAACTACCAGAAGGTGTTAAGAACCTCTCTCTCAAGGCAAAGGAGAATGAGCCATCTCAAAGCCTTGAAGCTGAAGATGATTATGAAGATACAATTGCTTTGATTTTTAAAGCCTTGACTAGAATTCTTAAAATGAAGAAAAACTTTGGAAACAAAGACTTCAGCAGAGATAGACACAGATCCTCAAGTAGCAAAGACTACAAAGTTAAATCTTCTTCACATGGTAATAAGCCTAAAGTCATGAATTGCTTTGAGTTTGGTGATGCAGGACACTTGATCAGAGACTGTCCACACAAGAAGAGCAAGAACTTTCAGAAAAAAAGATCATGATAGAAGAAAGAAAGCTATGATAGCTTCATGGAGTGATTCAGAAACCTCAAGTGACTCCGAATCTGAAGAAGAACATGCCAACCTATGCTTCATGGCCAAGCATGATGAAAGTTCAGAAAAGAATATTGAGGTAATGGTAAACTGCTTGATTTCAAAACCTACAGAAGCCCTCTCTGATTATTTCAGAACAATGCTTTTAAATGAAGTGGACTATAAGAAAGAGATAAGAGTTTTGAAAGAAAAGGTTCATGAGCAAGTAAAAGAGAACTTACATCTTGTTTGCCTGAATCGGAATCTTGAAATCTCTCAGAAGAAAGCTGACAGTGATATCAAGGCAAAACCAGTTTCAAAGCCTTGAAAACACAAGTCAAGGAAGTAGTCACGGAGAACTCTCTCTTGAGTAACAGTATTGTTAATCTAAGAAATCAAGTTGATGAATTGGATAAACAAAAGACTGCTCTGACTGAGAAACTTCAAGAATCTGAATTGGTCAAAACAAAAGTTGCAGGCTCAGAACACAACTTGAACATGATTCTTGGCGGTAGCTTAAAGTCTGTTCACAAAACTAGTATTGGATACAATCAAATTTTCCAAAGAAAAACAATACCAGATTTGTGAAAGCTGGAAGCAAAACATCTCCTAAGTGCCATTATTGCAGTAAGATTGCTCATGTTATGATGACTTGTCCTTTTAGAAGAAGAGACCCTCACATAATGAGGAACACTTTTCCCTTCCAACTCAAAGGACAAGTTAGACAGATTTGGGTTCCTAAAGGGATTATACCACCTAACATGGTTGACCCTGAATATGAATCTAAATTCAGCACTTGGTCTAACAGCTGGGTAAGCCAGTGAATGGTGTTTGCAGGTTGCCACCAAGTTCAAAGAGCAAAAATAGTTTATGGATAGTGGTTTCTCAAGACACATGAGTGGAAAGAGATCTCTATTCTCATAACTGAAAGAGCAATCAGAAGGATCAATTACATTTGGTGAAAAAGGAAAATGCAATATTCTTAATATTGGTAAATTTGGTACAAATTCTGAAAATTCTATTCTTGATGTATATCTAGTTGATGGTTTGAAATTTAATTTGCTTAGTGTATCTCAGCTTTGTGACAATGGTAAAAAGGTTATATGTGATAAAGATAAATGTGTGGTGTAAAATGAGAAATCTGCAAAATGCATCGTCATAGCCTCTAGATCAAACAATGTTTATACTTTTCAAACTAACAAAGTTGCAGGAGAAAACTTGAAGTGTCTCAAGGCCTTGAAAAGAAGATTCAAAGCTTTGGCACATAAAGTTAGGACACATTAGCCTACATACCTTGAACAAGTTAGTTCCCAAGAACTTAGTAAGATGTCTACCCTCTATCAAGTTCAGAGATGAAGAAGTATGCAAGGCATGTGCACAAGGCAAGCAAACTAGAAGCTCATTCAAGCCAAAGAACTTTAACTCCTCAACAAAATGGAGTTGTTGAAAGAAAGAACAAGACTCTTGAAGACATGTCAAGAACAATGCTTCTGGAAAACAAATTGCCAAAGTATTATTGGGCAGAAGCTGTGAATGCAGCAAACTATATTCTTAACAGGTGCTTGATCAAACATATTCTGAAAAAGACCCCCTATGAGATGTTCAAAGGAAGAAAGCCAGACATTTCTTATTTCAAACCTTTTGGTTGCACTTGTTTATTCCACAATAATGGTAAGGACAATCTTGGTAAGTTTGATGCAAGAAGTGATGAAGGTATTTTTCTTGGCTATTCACAAACAAGAAAAGCCTATAGAGTTTATAATAAGAGAACCAAGCTTGTTGAAGAAAACATTCATGTTATTTTTTTATGAAAGCTATGATGGTTCTTTGAGTGATGGTTTTGCAGATCTCAATCTGAACACGCATGATTCAGATACTGAATAAGAATCCTCAAAAAGATCCAATGAAATGTCATAGGAACAAGACGGACATTTTTAGGGCCTTGAATTCAAGGTTTAAAACCTTGAAACAGAACATCCAGAAAAGACGGCAGAACAAGCTACTAATTCAAATTCTCAAAGACTTGAGAAGCAAACTGGAGAGCCTGAACCATGGACACTATAAAGAGATTTAAATATCTCTCATCTCATCCTGCTGATAACATTATTTCTGATCCAACCATTAGTACACAAACCAGATCACAGCTGAAGAATCTTTTTGATTTTAATGCCTTTATTTCTCTTGTAGAACCTAAAACTGTGAAGGAAGCATTACAAGAAGCAGACATGATTATAGCAATTCAAAGTGAACTTAATGAGTTTGAAAGGAACAAGGTCTGGAATCTAGTTCCTCCACCAAGAAATCCTCTGTCATTGGCACCAGATGGGTATTCAGAAACAAGTTAGATGAGAATGGAAAGGTAATCAGGTAGATTGGTAGCTCAAGGCTACAATCAAGACGAAGGTATTGACTATGAAGAAACTTTTGCTCCTTTTGCCAGGTTAGAAGCCATTAGAATTCTACTTGCATTTGCATCTCACATTAACATGTAACTATTTCAAATGGATGTGAAGTGTGCATTTCTAAATGGCTATCTACAAGAAGAAGTTTATGTTTCTCAACCTCCAGGTTTTGAAAATGACAAGTTTCCAGATTATGTTTACAAACTTGACAAAGATTTTTATGGTTTAAAACAAGATCCAAGAGCTTGGTATGAAAGATTGTCAAAGTTTCTACTTGAATTTCAAAAGAGGGTTATTATACAAAACCCTTTTCATAAAGACTCATGAGAAAGACATGCTTGTAGTTCAAATTTATGTTGATGATATTCTGTTTGGAGCTACTAATGATCTTCTGTGCAAGGAATTCTCAAGTCTTATGAGTAGGGAATTTGAAATGAGCTTGATGGGAGAATTGAACTTATTTCGCGGACTTTAAATTCATCATATGAAGAAGGGCATATTCCTACATCAGAGCAAGTACACAAAGGACTTTCTACGCAAGTATAATATGTCTCGGTCAAAAGGGATTAAGACCCCCATGATTTCTACATTGTCTTTAGACAAGGATGAATCTGGTAAGAGTGTGAATGTGAAAGAATATAGAGGTATGATTGAATCAATACTCTACCTCACATCCAGCAGACCAGATATCATGTTCAGTGTGTGCACGTGTGCAAGATTTCAAGTCGATCCTAAAGAATCACACTTGACTGCAGTTAAAAGAATTTTTAGATATCTCAATGGTACTAAAGACTTAGGGCTTTGATATCCTAAACATTCTAACTTCTCTTTGTGTTGCTATTCAGATGCTGACTTTGCAGGATATAAAGTTGATAGAAAGAGCACATCAGGATGCTGTCAATTTCTTGGATCATCCTTAATCATCTGGCATTCAAAGAAGCAAAACTCAGTTGCACTATCAACAGATGAATCTGAATACATAGCAACTGGAGCTTGCTGCTCACAAGTGTTACGGATAGCACCAAATGAGAGACCTTGGATTTGATTTCAGAGATATACCTATCAAGTGTGACAACACAAGTGCAATATCAATTACAATGAATCCAGTTCGGCATTCCAGAATAAAACACATTGATGTTAGACATCACTTCATCAGAGATCATGCTGCAAAAGGTGATATTGTTCTTGAATTTGTTTCTACTAACTTACAATTTGCAGACATCTTCACTAAGCCATTGACAGATGAAAGATTCTCAGCCTTAATATTGGAATTGGGCATGCTAAGTAAAGAAGCATTGGTTAAGGGGGAGAAACAGGTAAGTGTTATGTGTTTCAAAGGTTTGAACTAATTTTCAAAGCCTTAAAAATCTTTTCAAAGCTTTTAGTATATGTGTATTACTTCATACAACTTTTAAAGGCCTTGAAATTCTTTGCAAAGCCTTGAAATTAAGAATACTTTCTAGATAGTCAATAAAATGGATCTTTCAATATTGGGTGTTATCTTTATAGATAACTACTCAATGTTTCCCCTCAATTTTTCAAATACCCCTTTTCAGCCAAAATATTATTATATCTTTTATTTCCAACGACACACACAAATTTGAATCTTTTTGATTCAGCAGATCTTCAAAGATCAGAAAGAATATTTAGTTTCCTTTTCAAACTAAAACTCTCTTCTAGTTATCTCCTTCTTTCTTTATCTCCTTCGTATCTATTCTACCTCTCTCTTCTTCTCCAAACCCTAATGAGCACCAGAAGAGCCTCAGACAGAATTAAGATGGCTGGTGGTTCAAAGGCTGCAACAGAGAAGAAAAGAAAGACCACTGTGGAAGAGGTTCAAACCATTAGTGGGGATTCCAGTTCAAATACCCCTACTGTAGAAGACATAGCACCTCCTCCTCCCAAGAAGAAGGCCAATAAAGATGAGACACCAGTGTCCAGCAAGGAGAAGAAGAAGGAAGTGGAGTCTGCACCAGATAAACAGAAGGGAATTTAGATTGGTAGCCCTAAGAAGACAAAGAAGAAGGCTGGCATAACTTATTGGGGAAAAAGAAAAGAGAAGATCTACATTCAAGACTGGGCTTCAGATGCAACCTCAAGTTCATATGAATTCTATTCAATTTCAAAAAGGGACGGAAAGATAAAAAGATCTTCAAGAAGCTGAGTCAGAATCCAGCATGGAATCTGAAAGAAAGAATTAAAAGAAAAATTCCTCTTTGACAAGGAAAAGATCCTTTGTAAAGAAGAAAATGAAACATGGAAGGAAGTCATTAGAAGGGTTAACCTTCCTGTTTAACAGTGTGATCAAGACAATAAGCTCAATCATTGATGATGTGGCTCAACAAGAAGAAGAACAGGATGATGAGGGAGACAGTCAGGAAGAAGATGCAGAGCAGCAAGGAGATGATGACCCGACCCCTTAACTCTTGCCTACTCTTTCTACTCCTTTTCAAGGCCTTAAAATCCTTTTCAAAGTCTTGAAAGTTTATATCTTTTCAAAACAATCCTTTTTAAAATCTTTTCAAATACTGATCCAACATATTCTCATTCTTTTTTGATGAAAGTCAAAAAGGGGGAAAATTTAGGGTATTATGTTTTACTTTTTGTGGTTAGAGACCTGGTTTTGGTAAGTAGGACTACCTGAAACTGTGGTGTTATTTGCTATTTTCAGTTTGTTTAATAAGTTGGATCTTTTGGACTTTATGTGTTGACATTATATGATTTATTCTGCTATGTGCTAATGAGTATTTGATGCAGAAACACGGTATCAAACAGATTGCAAGACTGTGGGTTTGACTTTCATCAAGGGGAGAATGTAAGTTCAATGCAGGATCAAGACTTGAAAGAGCTTGTTTATTTCAAGGCCTTGAAACAGCTTTCAAAGCCTTGAAACTGACTGAGCTTCACATGCATGAACTTAGGGGGAGTTTCTGATCTTAATCCAACTCCTAAACCCCTGTGCATGATTAGTTGATACTTGATGATGAAAGACAAAGTATTTTGACACTGTTTGCAGGATCTAACATCATTTGTTTGACTCAGTTTTGCAGGGAATTTTGTTTCCTATTTTATAGGAACGTGTTTCTAACTTATGTTTTGCAGATATGGTAACTGCTTGATGATTGATTCTGTGATCAATCTGCTATTTTTAAAAGCTTCCCAACATACTTCCAACAAGATCAAATCGGTATCCCTAAAGATACTGAGCTACTAGCCATTGGAAGAAGCTGTTATAAGAGTCAAGATTTGAAGCAAATTTTCAGGAATTTTTTTTGAAAAGATTATGAAGATCTTCCATTCAAACTGAGTGCTTAAAAGGAGAATTTATGAAGGATTTCGAAGACACAACAACACAGAGAAATTCAAATAGACACTCAAAAACATTCAAGGATTTATAAGCAACAAAGAAGCAGATTCATCTCTCAATCCAAGCATCAGAAGAACACTGCATACTCACTGTAGTTTCATTTCATGTGTTCTTCTTTTCTGAACTTCATTTGTATATCATTTTGATAATACTTCTAGTTTTCATTCTCAAGGATTGTTCAAGGTGAACAATAGAGAATTCTTAGTTAATCAGATAGCTCGTGCATGTACTAGATAGGTTAGTGTGAACCACAAGCTGTAACAGAGTAAGGCATCTATCTATGCTTGAGATCTAGGGCTTAGTTGTGGATTAATAAGAATTGTGTTGAAAATTGTACAGGGAGAAGATCCCTGAGGTAGAGACGCAGGTCCAAGTGGACTGAACTCTATATATCTTGTGTCTCTTGCATTTACTTTTCAGCTACATACTTAAAACTTTTGCAGCATTCAAAACAGTTCCATTTCAAGGGTTTGAAACTCATTTCTAGGCATTGAAATCGACTTTTTTCTTCCTTACTCTAACTATTTTCATTCCAAAGGCTTGAAACTCATTTCAAGGCCTTGAATCTCTTTACAAATCTTTTGAAACCACTATTCTTCCAAAGTTTAGCAAAAGTCTGCATACTCTATTCAACCCTCCCCCCTTTTTAGAGATTGATCCTGTATTTCTACCTACTGTACACCCCTTCATAAATGTAGTCTTTGTTAATGCCGACTTCGGAAGAAATATCTCTATTAAACAACCCATAAGCGTGTTATCTGACACGCTCCAACAGCAAGTGTACAGTTGTCGTGTGTAGTAATATCCGGAAATCCGGGTTATGGAACCCAAGGGACTTTGTTAAATCAGTTTTTATGTCTAAACTTATGTGGGCAAGTCGCAAAATTGTTTTATTTTCCTGAATTTACTAGAATGAAATAACAAATCTCAATTAACTATGAGTTTCTACACAATTAACGAAGACAAGAATTGTAAGAGGTTTTCTTATAAAAGAGACAAGTGATGGGAATTCTTCTTGTGGATCACTAGGGGTGCTACGAATGCTGTCTTGATCTTTGGAACGCAAATACGCTACTCTTATCAATCGAGAATCCTACAAAATACCGAGTTACCAAGCAATTTGCCTACACTTATGATCAATTTAGACAGAGTTACCGAGCCTAATTCAATTATAAGCATACATTATTGGACTTTAATCTACTCTTTGATCCTAATTAACACTACCCAGTTACGAGATAATGATACGACTAGGTGGTTATCTTGATTTACCGACTAGATCTCATGGAGTTACCACACAAGTTCTAATTAAGTTTGCTCCTATGTTAGCTACTCGCAAGAACATCGAGTAATCAAACACAAGATAATCATTATAAGAGGAGGACGTATAACTTTAATCCAAAGAACGAATCAAAGCATCAAAACATTCATTCAAGCAAACCCTAACTTTCCAACAAGTAATTCCCAGCAATAAAGGGTTTAGCTACGACTACACATGATCAAATCAACAAGTTCAATGATCATAAACAACAAATAGAGAGAAAGAGAAGAGAAAAATATCCAAACGATGCAATCCTAAGCTCCCAAGCTCCTACAATAGCTTCTTGCTCTCCAAAAGATGTCTCTAACGTGATGAACAACTGAAATTTTCGACCTATAACACTTAAATACGTTTCCATAATAATATTACAAAGTTTGGATAAACTACTCAAAAGCCCCAAAACAAACTACGTTTTTATGCGATGTCTTCGTACGAAGACTTTTCTCTTCGTACGAAGAGTCTTCGTACGAAGGCAATTCCTCTTCGTACGAAGGTCTTCCTATGTAAGTACTGCAAGCATGTTTAGGAAGAGATCTTCAGTATTCGAAATTTTGGCTAAGTAAATTCTCTTCGTACGAAGACCCCTTTTCCTGCACTTCTTCCTTTGACTTTTTCTTCAAGTTCCTTGCTTCCGAAGCTCGTTTCCATCTCCCGCATGATCTTCCAAGCCCTATTTTCCTGTGAATCACAACACGAAAACACAACCCACGATCATATCACAATAAAAACTCAAAATATCCATAGAAACGCCCGGATTTAACAAGTAAATTTCATGAACTCGTATTCTCCCATTTTAGCATAATTCACTCAAAAGACGACAAATTCTCCATGTTGAGAACGCAAAACCTAGAGATAAAAGGCATAAAATAACTCCGAAAACGGAGTTATCAACTACCCCCACACTACCTTTTGCTCGTCCCGAGCAAATTCCCCAAGTCATCTAAAACTTCTCAAGCCAAAATCCTGTCACTTTCCTGCAATCAATCCAACTTTGCATAGCAAACCAAGTTATCATTGCATAACTTCCCTACGCCAATTGCATACTCTCACCATTCATTGGATACAAATCCGATATCAATTGCATACTAGTCCGAGTTAGATCAAACCACAAACCACCCCTTTTACTAGTCGACACAACTCGATTATACACAATGCACCTATATGCAAATGCAATATTCAAAATGCAAGTACTGAAATTACATTTTTTTTTTCTTTTTCTTTTTGCGAGATTTGGCAATATCCATTACCTTAAACCGGTTATCATGAAGCGATGAGAAATCTAGATACAAGGCATGAGTTGAAACCAAATTCGACAAAGAGAATCTCCCCTAGCTAGTATTGAAAACCTAGCTTTACTATGTACAAGAACGCATTACCTCTTCATGTGTTCCACAAAATAAGAGGCTACCCTAAGCTAAGCCACGTTCAAGGTCCAAGCTCCTATTCCACTAACGGGTTTAGAATGATGAAGCTTAGGGACAAAAATAAGATTCAAGTACTAGTCCTAAAGCGTCACATTCTCACAAATACCACATCTCACACACCCTCACAACAATGATAAAAACCGAACCCGAAACTCACCACCTCTGACCCTCGATCCCCTCAAACCCCAGTACAATTACGATCTCCGCGGCCACCGTCGTGAATGATGCATAAGATAGAACTTCCCGTTGATGAACTAGTTGCTTCTCCACTCGGTCTTCCAACAAGCTTTCCATTTATTTCTTTATTAAACTCCCCTTTTCTTCTCTTTTTTTTTTCTTTTCTGATTTTTTTTCCTTTTTTTTATATATCTCAAATTTCCGCAAACTTTCCACAATATAAATCCCGAGTGGTCTTCCAAGCGTCAAGCCAAAATAAGATGATAGGGGGAGGAAATAATCAAGTCAATGAATATGTATCACAAATACATTCATCTCCCCATAAATTGATGAAATCCATGGTGTCACAAACTAAGCCGCTAACGAAATAAGGCACATGTGTGGGGATGGAGTGGTCGCAAGCTCAATCTCGATGTCCGAAGGCAAAAGTCGACACCCCCACACTCGAATGTAATCCTGTCCCCTCTCACGTAGTCAATCGGATGTATGTCTCGTGCCTAATCCAACCAAACCTCCCACACCATGATGAGTAAAATCCGGTACCTAGCACGATCCACCAATTAAATTCACCCAACCCAATTTTTGTGTGTATTAGATGTTACACACTCACGGCTCTCCACAACTGTGTCCATATTGTAACGACATGGGACACCGCCACAACGAAGTGCGCAAGCCTACTCACACTCTCCCTCGCATTCCCCTCGAAAATCACAAATGAAGCATATGCGATATGTAAGAATCACACAAATATATCATGAAGCACTCCCTCAACGAACCCCCTCAACTACAACTCCCTCGTGACGCACTAAAGCGGTGATTCTAAACAATCAATGATGAAGGCCAAGAATCGTCACCCTAAGTCCAGAGGTTGTCAAAGAATCCAAGGTTCAAAACAGGGTTTACTAGTGGTCCTACAAGGTAAGTTCTATAAGCAGTGAGTACTCTAATACACGACCTCGCACAGCTTTTCTGTGTGCCACTACGAGGCGGGTTGGCGACTACCTAAGACGTAAACAAGAAAGTTCGGCTTGTTTAGCTCACACCTAGTGCAACAACCCCCTTATCCGGCTCGGGACAAGACCGGGAGGGCGATGCTTAATAGAAGTGGCGGAGATCAAAAGCAATACATTTCACAACACATAGTTATAATATTAAACAAATACTTTAAGTCTTACAAACTAGATGATTACTGTTACACAACAGCTTAACTATCATTACTAGATACTCAGTGACATAGACCGTCTAGGTGTGTCTCGCGCCCCTTCTACTTTACAGTCCCAGCTCCTAGACCTGCAGTGGGAAGAAAAACAAGAACCGCAATTTCCAAAATCAGCTTGAAATGCTGAGTGAGATACACCTTAGCGTGTAAAACAAGGAAGACGAAATAGTTGATGATTCGCGAGTTAAGTAAAACAGTAAATGAGTACGAGTAAAACATTATCAGAGTTTGCAGCATAAATAATCATTTACGAACGTTCCAGAAACAAATCCATTTATCGAAATTCTGATACGTTGCACGTTTCCAAAACACAGGAGCAAATATTTCCAATCATTATCATTTCGCTGTACCAGGGTAGACCAGTGACCACGGCAGACATACTAGACCTTAAGTGTTGCAACACCCTCTTAAAAGCGTCAATCAAAGGAGTGTTATCTAGATGCTGGACCCTAGCCAATAAGGCATAGAGCCGGGGCACGCGAAGTCCCGCATTTTAGGGATAAAACCCAAGGGATCTAAACCCATAAAAGTAACTTCGGGGATCTAACCCGAATATATCTTTAGGGACTAAGCCCAGGGAATCATCACCCAATATAAGTAACTCCGGGGATCGAACCTGAATATATCTTTAGGGACTAAGCCCAGGGAATCATCACCCAATATAACTGGTTCCGGTACAAGCGAATATTTCCACTTTGCATTACGAACGGATTATCTTTGCGTGACAGTTTCAAAGAATCATTTTGAAATGTAGCCAAACTCAAATAAAGCATGAGAAGCACAAAACACGTTTTGAGACAGTAGTAAGATCATATATTGACACGAAGGAAGCTAAGGCTCAAGGCTAAGCATGTGAACTCACCTGATCCTCAGCAATTAGCACATACATGCTCCTACAGGCGTTCACAGTCATCGCTACGAATCTGTCGCCCACAGATTACAATACTTTGGTTACAACGACAATAGCTCCAAATAACTGAATGTACTAACCCTATACGGATGTTTGGCTAGTATGAATACTAGGTCTGACTCTCTCGATACCTTCAATAAAACCCAATAAGACCATCATTTAAGTCACTTAAATTATATATATATATATATATATATATATATATATAAAGAAATATTCTTAAGATAACTTGGTATTAAATCAATACTTATATAAATTAATCAGTAATATTGATTACCAGCAATAGTAGGGAAAATACATTCGTTATATTTATAAAGAGTGACTTTAGCTAGAAAAACAAATATTAGTGTTGATAAGAGTTTAATAACTATTTAAAAACTAAGGTGTCATTTTATAAAACAAATATTTAAATATACGAAGGTTACAATCACCAAGTAATTTCATCTCCCAAATATTCTTATCCGCTTGTGAAAAAGATTAATAAGTATTGAGGTGATACTTTACAAAAACGATTTATGTGTAAATCGTAGAGTTTTTGTTTATTAAACACAAGTTAATTGTAAACAAGGCATAATATATGAAGTATTATGGAATACCATCAGCCCCCCTACCAACAGATTAGAAAAAGACAACTAACACCCCTAAAGTTTCTGAAAAGTACAATTTAACCCCCCCAGAACAAGAAATTCGGCATATACTCAATCTCACCAATCGCAATACGAATTCGATCTACTAAACATGATTTTGATCACATAAAACAACTCGGGAGGTGATTTAGGACTTACCCACACCAAGAATCGCAAGAATTGACCAAGAGACGAAGCGGGTCGAGCCGCCGAAGTTGCCGCCGGAGGTGGAGCTCGTCTCCGGCGTTAATGGCTTACCCAGCTCCGTTTGACGCTTCTAATGGTCTGATCGGACCTCCTAGAGACTGGGGAGATAGAGAGCAAGAGATGGGTGCCCCTGTTTTTGTTGGGCCAAGGTCTCGCCGGAAGCTATGGAGCTTCGGCGTCGGAGGTGGCGGCGGGAAGCTACCTCTGCTGTTTTGTGTGGCTTCTGCTCTTTCCTGGGTTCGAATAAGAGAGGTAGAGGTCAAGTGATCGAGAAGGGAAAAGAAACAGAGAAGTTGGGGGTTCGGGTCTTCTTCCCCGACGACGGCAGCGGCGGGACGGTGGCGGCCTTTGGCCGCTGCTAGCTGCTGGTGGTTCTCTCTGATTTCAATTCACAGAGTGAGAGAGAGTGAGAGATATGGAGAGAAGAAGAGAACGGGACAAGAACAGAGAGGTGGTGATGGTTCGGCTGTTGTTCCCGTCGGTAACGACGGCAGTGGTGGTGGCGGCAGCTGGGTTTCCTCACCTGGTGTTTGCTGCTGCTGTAGTGCTCTGTTCTTTACAGAACAGAGTGGGAGAAAGAGAGAGGAAGAGGGAGAGGTGTGAGGCAGAGAGTTGAGAGGTGTAGGTGTTGGTGGTCGCGGTTGTGATGGTGTGGTGAACGGTGGTGATGATGAGGTTGAGGATGGGGATGGAGATGATGGTGATTGTGGCGGTGACTGTGTTGTGAGGGAGAGGAATAGGGGAATGATTTATAGCAGAAGAGTAGTGTGGAGGAAGGAAGTGGGAGAAGCTTATGGTGGAAGAGAGGGTGTACGGTGGCGGTGGAAACAATCTTGCTGGAGAAGGTGAAATTTTTTGAAGGTGATAAGCATTGGGAGAAATATTAAGGTGTGGGTGGCACACCGACGGGGAGTGTACTCTAGTGCAATTCACACACTAAATTTCGCGGTGATTGTACCCGCGTTAAAATTCAAAATAGAATAAAATAAACTCAAGTATCTATTTACGTAATACAAATACGTTTCTAATCCAAATATTTTCTAGATTTGTCACACATTTTCCTTTAACTTTGAAACCCGATAATTACACCCCGACCACTATTTACAACTAGATTCAAATAACAAGATTTGTAATATTTTTCTATGAATATTACTTCAACATTTTCATTTCTCTAAAATTCGTGCACGATTATAACACGCTATCTTACCAAATCTCGCTTTCTTAACTAAACTTTTATTTAGCTCTCCAAAATTTCTCACGCGAATTTCTTAACGGATAAAATTTAAATTCGTAAAATCACTTCTCGTAAATTTTAAATTGAATTTCACGGTACAAATTACAGAATTACCCTTACAAAAATACGGAGTATTACACCTAGCTCAACTCTTGTAAGAAAACTAGGCACACACTTTCGATTTGAAAATTAAGTTAGTGTGAAAAATAGGCACGTATTCCCGTAAAGAAAGCTTCTCTATACTTACTAGGGGAAACTCACGTTGTCACTCTCGATCGCAAATCATGCCCTACGCCTAAAAGCCTCACACTGCTCGATTTCACCAAAATTTCAGCTTCTTTTGATTGCCCTTTCTCAAATTTTTAGTTTTTTTTTCAAATATTTAGTTTTTTTTTAACCTATACTACATGCATGGTCAACTCGACTACCGACTCCATATGTTGGTGGGATGACTCAACAAAAATAAACATGCAAGCAAAAATATGAATAATAAATAAGAAAATAAGGACATAACTAAAATTCCTACCTAAATGCGACACGGGTTATACAAAGACTCAATAACTGACTAGTAAAAGGGTATAACCCACCCCCACACTAGGTTGCATCGTTGTCCTCAACGATAAAACGAGGACTCAACAATCCTAGCGTAAGGGCACAATCCACTACTCATATTCTTCGTCATCCTCCTCTTCTTCATCATCCTCTTCTTCCAACTCTAACTCGTCCTCACTCGGTGGAACCGAATACTCAAAATCGTCTTCCAGAAACCACGGATCCGCCGTCGGGACTGGTGGAACAAACTCCTCCGCCGCCTGACCACTCGAATGAATACCCCACTGGCCCACCATCAGAATTAAGCTACCCAGCTTTGCCTGATTGTCCCTAGTATGGTCAAACTGGCGTCTTCTCTCAATTCTATCCCAGGCCATCTCTGCCTTCAAGTGGTCATAAGCAACTTGATTGTCAAACCGAGAGGTGTTCATCTTCCTACCCTTTCCCTTTGTTTTGGCCGACTCATCAAATCTAGACCATTTCCTATCTGTGAACCTTTTCAGGTCCATGTCCGTCCCAATTGGTATTTCTGCTGTCTTGGCTAAATGAGTCAGCAAACAAGTGTGGTCGCGAACCAACTTGTTAGTACTAGACACTCTCTCCAAGCAATTTCCCCAAATCAACCTAGGGATGTCTACCCGAACCCCAATGTATAGACACAGAGCCAAGACAGAGAGTCGGAAAGAGTAATGGGGATTCTGTAAAATTCCCAGAACCCAATTCTCTAGCAACTCACAGCACCACCTCGGCTCGGGCCTATAGTAGTTCTTGTGAGACTTCCATTAAGGCACCTCTCCTCTCCTATCCCACGGGTCTACTCCCTTCGCAAAGCAAAATGCATTGACTCGAGTCCAAATACCCTCACTATGAACAGTGGCCTCGTAGCCACAAGCCTCTCTCAAACGGGGGAACCCCATGGCCAAGCCGATAGTCTCTGGCGTGAAGACTATCTACTCGTTTCGACAATAGACAAGACGGGGGTCCTGACTCTCACCATCTCTCGCATACCTCAAACTGAGGCAAAACTCACGCGCTATGTGAGAACTAGAATTCCCCACAAGATTTAACCAATTGGTCAGCTTCTCACGCTCAAAGATGTCCTTTATTGCCTGAGGCATGTCCTCATGCAATGGAAACTCCTTCTCCGACTGCCCATTCTTTTTCAAGTAAGTGTCCTTAATAGAGTTTAGATGGGCCTCGAATGTAACAAATCGATAACTATCAAAGCAAGAGGGCCCAATACTACGCTCTTTCAAGTTCACTTTCGACGTTCGTCGTCCTACAATTCCCGGTTTAGTCGGGGGAGGGTTTATCAAAACAGGGTATTGGGGTGTAGGTGGTATTTCTAACTGAGGATCACCCGAGCTGGATGCCTCTTGAGATGTACCCTCACCCGTCTTTCTTTTCTTTCCACCACCCGCCATTCTAATGCTCAAATTCAAGTAAAAACAAGTAATTCAACTCGTGCAATGTGACAAGAAGTGTTTGCAGAAATTAAACACGTAAGCAATTTATAGCACGTAATCCTAGGACTCTATTCAATCGCCCCCAAAGCACGCTACTAAGCGCAACAAAAATAAAATCGGGCTTTTACTCAATTGTGCCTAGGACTCGTATATTGAAATAACTAGTTTAGAGAATACCTACGTGGCCGGAGCAAGTCTTACGGGCACAAATTTGCAGAAATTCCGGCAAGAAGGACTGTTTTGAGGTCGCCGAAAATTTTTTGTTGAAATTTCGAATCGAATGGTGCACCGTACTCCTTGTGATGTCCCCGTCGAGGTTGTCTTCTTGACCGAAGGCTGAATCAAGCGCCAACTCGCCCAAATTTCATATCTAGGACCAAAACCCTAGAATTTCTTCCAGTAATTTCTCCTTCTTGCTTTACTCTCACTCAAAATCCCCTACCAAACCTTGATCCCCTATGAAATGCGAATAAAACCCTACCTTGTTTGTTGAATTTGGTGAAGTTTTGAGTTGGGAGAGAGAAAAAGCTAGAGAGGTTTTGCTTATGGAGGATGAAGGTGAGGATGTGAAGAATGAGAGAGAGATGGACGGGACACTGGTTCATCAAATATTGCGTCCCAAAAAGTCCTTTTTGCCATCCAATTAATACCCCTCCTTCTTCTTTCAATCGGGCAAAACTGTCCATTTCTCAGCGGTCTTCGTACGAAGACAATTCTCTTGGTACGAAGACTATTCGTGCGAAGAGAATATGTCTTCGCACGAAGGTCTTCCCAGACAAGTACTGCAAGCTGTTATGGGAAGACAAAATTCAAAGCCAAAAAAATTTCTAAGTCCAATGTCTTCGTACGAAGACAATTCTCTTCGTACAAAGAGAAGCCCGGAGCTGCCAAAAACATCGTTTTTGATATATTTTCGCGTATCCGATCGTGCCTTTGCTTTCCGAAGGATCTCCTTAACCTCGAGACTCCATTTTTTACCCTAGAACACTCCCAAAATCCGGGGAGTATTTCATTCTTTAATTTCACGCATTCCAAGGCACGTTTTGCATTTCCGGATGCTTTTGGCCTCGTTTTACTCTCTTGAGCATCCTTTTGGCGTAACTTTCTCATCCGGACCCCGATATGCGCGATACACCTATCTACAGAAAGCTCTCAACCACCCCCACACATTGGCACTGTTCAATTCTGTTTTCAGTCTTGTTTTCAAAATATCACCTCGTAATCTGTGTCAACGTGCTAGCTTTCTCCGTTTATCAATTAAATCCTCGCGAATATCAAGACGGTGAGTCCGGGAACATGATCTTCCCCTGGTGCGTGTGTTGAATAAGTGTAGGAATGGCGTCAATCTTCAATTTCTTCATTTCGGATCCCGATACGCGTTTTAGGCTGCAATTTCTCAATTTTCACTCTGTTTTGCACACGCGCATCAAGACGGGGGATCCGGAATAGGCCTTTCACCTTGGAATCCTGCACATACTCATTGGAAATATTAAATCCACTCTCTCTAGCACCTCTCAAATAAATCAAACAGAATAAAAAATTACAAGACAGTATTAAAACCTAAACTACAACAATAAATAGGTTGGGTTGCCTCCCAACAAGCGCTTGTAATTTAAGGTCGACGACCCGACCTAGTTACCTCAGAGATAATCAAATAGTAGGAATCGCATGGAGCCATTCAATGACTCCAATGAAATTCCCATCCACATACGACTTTGCTCTCTGGCCATTTACCTTGAATCTGTTCCCACTTGCATCTTCCACCTCAAGAGATCCCCATGGATAAACTGCAGTAATTGTATAGGGACCACTCCATCTAGACTTCAACTTTCCTGGAAACAGCTTTAGTATGGCATTGGAGATCAGCACTCTCTTTCCTACCTTGAAGTCTCTCGGTATGATGTGCCTGTCGTGCCACTGCTTTGTCATTTCCTTATAAATTTTTTCACTTTCATATGCCATCAATCGAAATTCCTCAATTCAAGTAGTGCTTGTTTCCATTGCTCACCTGAGAGCTTAGCATCCAAGTTGATCTTCTTCAAGGCCCAGAACGCCTCGTGCTCAAGTTCCATCGGAAGATGACACGACTTCCCAAATACTAGCTGGTAGGGAGACATGCCTAAAGGGGTCTTGTATGCAGTCCTATATGCCCATAAACTATCATCTAAATGCAGGGACCAATCTTTGCGTCCCGGGTTGACTGTCTTCTCTAGAATCCCCTTTATCTCTCGGTTAGAAACTTCTGCTTGCCCATTCGACTGCGGATGATAAGCTAATGATATCTTATGTGTCTTTACCCCATATTTTCTCAAAACATTGGCAAAAACTTTGTTCACGAAATGCGATCCTTCATCACTGATAATGGCTCCGGGAGTCCCAAACCGCGTGTATATGTTCTTGCGCACGAATCTATCTACAGTAGCCATATCATTCTTGGGACAAGACATTGCCTCTACCCACTTGGTCACAAAATCCACAGCTAAAAGTATATAAATATTTTCAAGGTAAGATGGGAATGGCCCCATGAAATCAATGCCCCACACGTCAAAGGGCTCCACTTCCAACACGAAATTTTGAGGCATCTCATTTCGGATGGAGATATTGCCGATTCTCTGACACCGGTCACACTGCTATACAAATAATTGAGCATCCTTATGTAAAGAGGGCCATCAAAACCACTTTGAAGTACCTTATCCACAGTGCTCGTTTTTTCAATATGTCCTCCACAATTCAGTTCATGGCAATGCCTAAGAATATCCAACGTATCTGGCTCAGTTACGCACCTTCTCAACACAATATAAGCTCCTAATTTGAACAAATAGGGATCATCCCAAAAATAGCGTTGTGCATCTGCGAAGAACTTCTTTTTCTGATGGAAGGTTGTGTCTTTTAAGACAATGTTGAGTGCCTTGAAATTTGCCAAGTCAGCAAACCAAGGCACAGCTGCTACCACTACCATAAGTTGTTCATCTGGAAAATCATCTCTAATTGGCACATCTTCCTGTTTTTCATTCTCCAGTCCTGACAAATGGTCTACAACAACATTCTCTACCCCCTTCTTGTTCTTGATTACCACGTCAAACTCTTGCATCAACAAAACCCACGGGATCAATCTTGGCTTTGCATCCTTCTTGGTAAGAAGATACTTGAGGGCTGCATGGTCTGTGAAAATTGTCACCTGAGAACCCACAAGATATGGACGAAACTTTTCCAATGCGAAGATGATAGCTAACATCTCTTTCTCCATGGTGGCATAGTTAACCTGTGCATTATTAAGAGTACGACTGGCATAGTAAATGACATGAGCTACCTTGTCTTTCCGCTGTCCCAGTACTGCTCCCACAGCATAGTCGCTGGCATCACACATAAGCTCAAACGGCAAGGTCCAGTCTGGTGTGGCTGTGATGGGTGAGCTGATCAACTTCTCCTTCAGTATATCAAAAGCTGCCCTGCATTTTGCATCAAAGTCGAAAGCTGCATCTTTTTCAAGCAAACCAGATAAGGGCTTTGTAATCTTTGAGAAATCCTTGATGAACCGCCGGTAAAACCCTGCATGTCCAAAGAAACTCCGTACCCCTTTGACAGAAGTAGGGTAAGGAAGCTTCTCAATCACCTCAATTTTTTCCCGGTCCACCTGTAAACCCTTTCTTGAAATCTTGTGTCCCAACACTATTCCCTCGGTCACCATGAAATGACACTTCCTTAAGCACTAGGTTGGTGTCGATACATCTGTCAAGAACCCGAGCGAGCTGCTGTAGACAGTCTTCGAACCCATCACCATAAAGCGAAAAATCACCCATGAAGACCTCAAAATTCTGCTCCATCATGCATGTCAGAGAAGATAGACATCATACACCTCTGAAACGTGACAGGTGCATTGCATAGACCAAATGGCATGCGTCTAAATGCAAAGGTCCCATAAGGACAAGTAAATGTCGTCTTCTCCTGGTCAGCTGGCTCAATCGCTATCTGATTATACCCGGAGTATCCATACAAAAAGCAGTAATGCGAATGACGTGTCAGCCTATCAAGCATCTGATCAACAAATGGGAAGGGAAAGTGATCCTTCAACGTGGCATCATTGAGTTTGCGGTAATCCATGCAAACTCTCCACCCAGTAACAGTACGAGTTGCAATCTGATCACCTTTTTCCCCTTCCACCACAGTAATACCTCCCTTCTTAGGGACACACTTTACCGGGCTAGTCCATGTGCTGTCGGAAATCGGGTAGATGATGCGTGCTTCCAACCATTTAAGCACATCTTTCTTCACCACCTCCTGCATGTGAGGGTTGAGGCGGCGTTGATATTGAACTACCGGCTTCTTATCCTCCATAAGTCGGATCTTGTGCTGGCAAACTGTGGGGTTGATCCCTTTGATATCTGCTATGGTACATCCCATAGCTGCTTTCCTTTCCTGCAATACCTTGAGAATTTGCTTCTCCTGTTCCCTGTCCAAACATGCAGACATAATTACAGGAAAAGTCTCATTAGATCCCAAGTATAAATATTTTAAATGAGCAGGTAAAGGCTTTAATTCAAAAATAGGAGCAGTAACAAGAGAAGGAGTAATAATCTTCCTGCTTTCCTCATTAAAGAGGGGTAAGGGTGGACGCCAGTGAGCTTCCATAGCTTGTTCCTTTTCGCTCGGGTCAAGTAGAGCAAGCTCCTCATACAGCCGCTCTAATAAGATATCTTCCTCCTCATCCGGTGTGTATGCCTCCACTGCTCCTCATATGCGGGGAATTTCATAGCTTCAAAGACATTCAATGCCACCTTCTCATCGTTAATACGCATCGTCAACTCTCCATTGGCAACATCAATGATAGTCTTCCCCGTGGAAAGGAATGGCCGTCCCAATATGAGTGGGACATCATCATCAGCATCCATGTCTAGGATCACAAAATCTGCGGGGAAGATGAGTCCTTCGACTCTCACAAGCACATCCTCCAAAACACCTCGTGGGCGTTTGATAGTGCGTTCAGCCATCTGTAAGCACATACGAGTAGGTTTTTGATCCCCTACACCAAGTTTCTCAAATACTGATATGGGCATCAAATTGATGCTTGCGCCAAGATCACATAACGCTCTACCATGGAACGCATCTCCCAATGTCACAGGAATGATGAAACCGCCTGGATCTTTCATCTTCTTGGGCAACGCTTTTTGTACTACGGCGCTACACTCCTCATTCAGGGTTACAGTTTCAAAATCATCCATGCGCCTCCTATTAAAATGAGGTCCTTAAGAAACTTGGCATACTTGGGCATCTGTGAAATGGATTCCGCGAAAGGTATATTTATATGCAGCTTCTTGAAAATATCCACAAATTTCTTGAAGTGTTTAGCGTCATCTTAACTTTCAACCTTTGCGGGTATGGAACACGCATGCTGTACTCCCTTGTCTTTTGCTTCTCCTCTGGCTTCCTACTCGTGTCCTTTGATTGGTGAATCACGGTAGGCATGGGAATTGCTTCATCCAACGCTTTCTCGGTTGCCTTAGTTGCCTCTGCTCGCGCGTGGATAGGATATGGAGGATCCTCAGTAGTGATGCCACTGCGAGCTGTGATTGCATTCACATGCTCATTAGGCGTGATGGTGTTTGCTGGAAGTATGCCCGGTGGAAGTTTGATATTCTGATTGGCAATCTGCCCAATCTGAGTCTCGTGGCTCTTCACTGTGGCTTGTATTGAGACAATCATGCTCTCCAACTTGTCTTGATTAGCTAGTAGCTTCCTCAATGAAGCATTTGTCTCTTGCTCTTCTTTTTGTGGAGCCTGTTGTAGTGGAACTTGCCTTTGCGCTTGATATGGAATATTTGGTCTCTGACCGGGTGCATATAACCCACTGTTAGGATTGGCATAGCTGAATTTCGGGTGATTGCGATTGTTGGGATGATATGTGTTGGGTCATTGCTGTTGTCTCATAAAATTCACCTCTTCAACACTATTATCGTACCCTGGCTCTCATATGCTAGTAACTCACCCATGGGCTTTTGTGATGGAGGTTGCATGCCATGAAATGCTAAGGTCATTGATTCCAGCTTTTGTTCCATAGATTCAATCTTGTTTACTAAGGTTGCATCCCCGGGTTTGGAGTACCTACGCGTTTCAGCTCGTGTAGTCTCTCTCTTTGACACGTTGTTTAGCAGATCTTGTGCTCGCTGCGCCCCAAGCCCCATGAAGTTACCTCCTGCTAGCATATTCAACTGGTCAGCGGTCTCTTTTTCTAATGCAGTATAAAAGTAATGGAAGAGCTTGTGCCATGGCTCCCCATGATTCGGACATCTACGATTTGGCTGAACTTCCTCCAAGCATCTCCCAATGAGCTGTTTTCTTCCTGAGTAAAATTTGCAATTTCAGCCATCTGCTGAGCGACTCTGGATGGGGTCAAATACTTCCTCAGGAACTCATGACAACAATCTGCCCATGTCACTATGCTTCCAGTTGGCAGTTCCATAAGCCACTTTTTAGCTTTTCCAGACAATGAAAAGAGAAACAGTAAGAGTTTAACTGTTTCGTCTGTAACTCATTGATCGTGCAAGGTAGATGTAATATGCTCAAATACAAGTAGATGATGGTTGGGATCATCTCCTGGAGCTCCGTTGAATGCGCACTCGTCATGAACCATATTAATCATATGCTGGCGAAGCTCGAAGTATTGTGCATTGATCTGTGCCCTGACAATGGTAGGTTGGTAACATGCGGGGGTAGTCCTGAAATAATCCACCATAGGGCGTTCTTCGATCTCAGCATTGTTGACCTGTGCCACCACATCCTGTGCATTATTCCCCCCATTATTGTTGTTTCCCCCATTGTTGTTATTACCTCCATCGTTCCTCACTTGTACCCCCACACCAAGACGTGGTTGTGGATTTGGAGGGTTCAAGGGGGCCATAGCAGCTTGCGCCTCGGTCAACTGAGCTCTGAGTTCCTCAGCTTCCCTTGCTCTATTTGCTGCATCTTCCACAGCTGCAACTCTCGCTGCTTCCGCATCCTGCATACCTTGCAGATCCTCTCAAACTCAGCTCTAGTTTCTGCATCCATGGTAACTGAGCTTGAATTCCTCTTGTCTCTACGATGTTCTTGTAACAGAGATTCCGGGTCTTCAAGTGTAGGGTGCAAATGCTCGTCTCTAGAACAGGACATGCACCGTACAAGCTAACCCGAAATCACAGATCACGCAAAACGTAGGTGAGTAATAGATATAAACAGAAAAAGTAAAATACCTAAGGCTAGGAATTATAACTAATTTAGCCAAATTCCCCGACAATGGCGCCAAAAACTTGACACGCTCCAACTGCAAGTGTACAGTTGTCGTGTGTAGTAATATCCGGAAATCCGGGTTATCGAACCCAATGGACTTTGTTAAATCAGTTATTATGTCTAACCTTATGTGGGAAAGTCCCAAATTGTTTTATTTTCCTAAATTTACTAGAATGAAATAACAAATCTCAATTAACTATGAGTTTCTTCACAATTAACGAAGACAAGAATAGTAAGAGGTTTTCTTATAAAAGAGACAAGTGCTGGGAATTCTTCTTGTGGATCACTAGGGGTGCTACGAATGGTGTCTTGATCTTTGGAACGCAAATACGCTACTCTTATCAATCGAGCATCCTACAAGTTACCGAGTTACCAAGCAATTTGCCTACACTTATGATCAATTTAGACCGAGTTACCGAGCCTAATTCAATTATAAGCATGCATTATTGGACTCTAATCTACTCTTTGATCCTAATTAACACAACCCAGTTACGAGATAATGATACGACTAGGTGGTTATCTTGATTTACCGACTAGATCTCATGGAGTTACCACACAAGTTCTAATTAAGTTTGCTTCTACGTTAGCTACTCGCAAGAACATTGAGTAATCAAACACAAGATAATCATAATAAGAGGAGGACGTATAACTTTAATCCAAAGAACGAATCAAAGCATCAAAACATTCATTCAAGCAATACCTAGCTTTCCAACAAGTATTTCCCAGCAATAAAGGGTTTAGCTACGACTACACATGATCAAATCAACAAGTTCAATGATCATGAATAAAAACTAGAGAGAAAGAGAAGGGAAAAATATCCAAACGATGCAATCCTAAGCTCCCAAGCTCCTACAATAGCTTCTTGCTCTCCAAAAGATGTCTCTAACGTGATGAACTACTGAAATTTTCGACCTAAAACACTTAAATACGTTTCCATAACAATATTACAAAATTTGGATAAACTACGCAAAAGCCCCAAAACAAACTACGTTTTTATGCGATGTCTTCGTACGAAGACTTTTCTCTTCGTACGAAGAGTCTTCGTACGAAGACAATTCCTCTTCGTACGAAGGTCTTCCTATGTAAGTACTGCAAGCATGTTTACGAAGAGATCTCCAGTCTTCGAAATTTTGGCTCGTACGAAGACAAATTTGTCTTCGTACGAAGACCCCTTTTCCTGCACTTCTTCCTTTGACTTTTTCTTCAAGTTCCTTGCTTCTGAAGCTCGTTTCCATCTCCCGCATGATCCTCCAAGCCCTATTTTCCTGTGAATCACAACACGAAAACACAACCCGCGATCATATCACAATAAAAGCTCAAAATATCCATAGAAACGCCCGTATTTAACAAGTAAAGCTCATGAACTCATATTCTCCCATTTTAGCATAATTCACTCAAAAGACGACAAATTCTCCATTGTGAGCACGCAAAACGTAGAAATAAAAGGCATAAAATAACTCCGAAAACGGAGTTATCATTATCGTAAAAAGATACAAGGGTAGAAGTGAAATAAGAACAGGATAAAATTACTATAGAATGCAACTTCATTTCACTAGTGTCCATAGGATAGGACCACAGCCAAAGCTCTAGGCTAATGCATGTTTCCTGTTTGTTGGATGGAACAAAATGCATGCTTGTTGTCTTCGTCATGGACCAAAGAAGAATCCCAGAAAGAAATAGCCTTTAGCTTTTTGGTTCTTTGCTTTTAGGAGCCTTGTCTCTTTTTTACTACTACTAGAAAATAAAATTGTGTCTGTAAAAATCCAATAATTAAGAACACAACTTTTCCTAACACTAAGGCAAGTTAGTGTTTGATTAAGATGGTTAACTTTATGACTATCTAGTTAATTAACACCATAAGTGACATGATAAGTATCACACTTATGAATTTTGTTTATGTGTACGTAATAGAGATTAGACACATCTTACCCTTGTTATGTTTCTCTTTTATCACGGTACTCAATTTATAATAAGCCGGGTCTTATATAGCACCAGCTTATTGCCCGTGCCTAGAATCACTATCTACAAAGTTTGTAGATTTATATGTCCTTCACAAATTTTAAGTGTTAATATTAATGTGTAAACTTTGTGATTTATGGTGGTCTTTTTTAGTAATTTAGTGGGTGATAATGTAAAATGTTCAAAGTTTTCAATTATACAATTACAAAATATAAGTACTGTGCCTTTAAAATATACTACTATGAAGCATACACCGTTTTATTTTATTATATAGATTTACAAATGCTTGAAATTGGGTAGCTCTTATTATCTTCTTTTCAGAATTGTTAATTAAAACTTGTTTGACATATTTCCTAATTATTTCCGATGTAACAAAAAAAATCCTAATTAATAATTATCTTGTTTGACATATCTTTTGTGGTATTAAAGTTATAGCATATATATATATATATATATATATATATATATATATATATATATTTTGAGAATTTTGATTAAGTGTGGCTTTAGGAACCCTATCATCTAACAAATTTGATACACTTTCCGGAATATGCTGTTTTTTTCCTGCCTGTTTTTCTTGCAATTATTGTCTTCAAGTTTTATTTTGCACTTGGTGACATTGTTAAATAAAAACTTGGGATGCCAATTATAAATACACCCTAAAGTGGCTGGTTGACCTATATATGCCCTTTTAACTTGGGATGCCTAGACATTTTTTCTTACCCACCAAGTAGGAAGGAAAGTAAAAAAACTTGGGATACTTACCCACCAGGAGGCCTAGGCATGCTTGAAGGAATACTCTTAAAAGAAGCTTTTGAGGACACAAATTCCAAATCCTTTTCCTTTCCCTCTCAAATTCCATGCAAAAAATTGTCTTTTTTCTCTTTCACTTTTTCACACTCACAAAATTGGATCTATCTTTTTGGACCTAAAAATGACCTTGTCAGGTGGTGGTGTGGTAATGCTATCTTCAGTGAATCTTTTGAGTTTTTTTACTACTGGTCTTATGAAGTCTTTGGTGCTATGTACTGTTGAGATCCGAGCTCTGCAGAGAATAGTGTCTTTCATGCCCACTACATGTTTTTGTATTTAGTTTTAATCTCTTTCTAGTTTACTGCTAAAATCTAATGCAGCTACATGCTGAAACACTTGTTTGGTTAACACTTGACACAATTGTAGTATGATCATTCTGATTAATCAGTAGCTTTAATCAGAAATGATACTTGTATTGAGGTTCTTGATAGGTCATCAAATATAATACAAAAATTAACTTGTTACGGATTCATCTATTGTATATATATGTCACCGAAGTACTAATAGTCACACATTTCACATTATTGAAATATGGAGTTCCCATGAGGGAGTATAGCGTTAGGTGGTTTATAAATAGAGTACTCCCTCGACCTGTATTTATGCGTCCCATTTTTACTTTTTAATGTCCCCAAAAGTAAATCATGTATATAAAATCAATCCACTTTAAAATATGAGGTTTCTCTTTTGTTCTCTTCGTTTTTCTTAAATGTGAATTTTGAAAAGTAAACAAATCAAAAGTAATGTGAAATACATTAAATGAAGTTACCGCAAATCATTTTAATGTAGCTAGTTTAAGGCATTTAAAAAAATTACAAATGAGTTACTCTTTGTTAATCTTTGTGCATAGCCAAATGAAACTTGTAATAAACTACGTATAACTTCATGAAGAGAAAGCTCAAGATCATGAAGTTAGTTAGCAATTCTGTTTTTGATCAATAAATTCTTCTAAATGGGTGACTTTTATCCTTGGATTTTAGTGAGTCATGTTCTACAGATCATACTAAAAACTGATGAACTCAATATCAAGGAACTGCTACTAAATAATGAATCATGTCATGAGTCAATTTGCTACCTATACATTGATAATGAAGAAGATAATATATAAATTGGAGCCACTTATTTAAAACCTACTCTTCTTCTTCTTATACTTTAGTTAATTAACCCAGCAAGTCATTGAGATTGCTATCTAATTAAGACATATAGACAGTATGAAGATATGGAGAAACCTCCCACCGCTTCAACATTAATGGCGTACTTAGCATTGGAAAACCTAAGACACACATTAATTCGCTAAAAGTGCAAACTTTTTTTCTTTATTATTAAAAACACCCGCTTCGTAATATTCTCTGTCTCCACTTCTCCCCCACAACCACAATCTGTACTATATATCCTAAAATTTAACATAATATGTACTACAAAATAATCAACCCTAAATTACACAACGTCAAACGGATTGTATTTTATATGTTATCTAATTACATATTCTAATTAGTTGAGATGACTAGATTCACGTGAAATAGTTATAGCAGCCGCCGTGAATTATTGGCAAAATCCAACAATGTCCCAGCTCGATTTTGCTAGATTTTGTAGGTAGAATGAGACGTAACAGTAAACTAACGAAATACGTTAAATAGAAAAATCACAAATAGTTGATCACAATATGTTTGGAAGTGAGGAGGGTACTAAGTTAGTTTTAAAAGTGGGAGGGCATGGTGACAGTTTTGAAAACTGGGGTGGTTAATAAGGAATTGAGCCTAACAAATTTGTTTTAATCCGTTCTCTTTTAACTTTTAAGTTATGTTTTCGTTTTGTTTGCGTATAATTAAGATCAGTTCAAGTCGATTGATTTTAGTGGTTTGTGTATGTATGACCTAATTTCATATGTATAAAGTTAATTTTACTTATTTTTTAGTTTCTCCTCAAAGATAATTGACAATAACATTTCTTGTTACGTGGAGTTTCTTCATGCGATTGACCAATGTCAGTCTTCTCCACAAGTTCACATATTCTGTAAAAGATATGTAGCTGTTTATAACTCGCGAAACTACTAGTGAAAGTCGATATTTTTCTAAACACAACGGGTTACAACAACACATGCACGACTGCCAAATGGTTTTGAGTGAAAATACTATTTTATAACGAGCAACATAAATCAAGTGATCACTACGTTGTTACTTACATCGCATGGCACAAAATCGTGTTCAAACACATAAAAATGACTTTGAAGAAACTACCAAACGACTGAAGTTACCACAACTTGAATTTCTAATACCTCCACTCGTCCTCTAACTAAAAAGAAAATAAAAAAAATTAAAATTCGAAAACTCTATATGAAGAAATACTAAACAATGACTAGTCACAAGTCAACTTACACAATTATAAAATAACACAATCATTATTTAAAATCTTTTGTCTTCTGTGGCTTAATCTACCCAATGAAAGACCTTGAGATCACAATTTTGAGGCATATTAAAAAATTAAGAAAATCTAAAAATATGGAGAAACCTCTGATTAACATTAATGGCGTAGCTAACCAATGACAACCTAAGACATACATTAATTAGCTAAAAAGTACAAATCTTTTCCTCCCGTATTACTAGTTAAAAATACAACGTGGTCTGCCATTGGTCACAACTACCGGAATAACACCGCTCTGTAATATTCTCTGTCTCCACTTCTCCACCATAATCATAATAATTAATCCTAAATTACACAATCTAAAATTTCATTTTATATGTTGATGTCTGATTCTATTATACTCTAATTGGTTAGGTAGATTATATATAGTTTAGTATAATATAACCCACGTGAAGCAAGGTGGGTTTGTAGCAATCTAACAATGTTTTAATCACCTAAAACCTTTCGAAGGCTTGTCCCTTCCGCTCTCAAAACTAGCTCCGGCATTTTAGAGGTTGAACCGTGCTCTGAAAGCGCTCCTAAAAATAGATAACACAATTTTATAGGCAAATTGATTTTAAAACGTTTCTACTACTTAAACTATATAGGATGGTAAATCCCCATTTGACTTATAAATAATAAATTAGATTTTTCAACTATTTAAACATTGTTCTTTCACAAAAAAAAAAAAACTATTTAAACATTGTTCTTTCTAAAAGATGCAACATATTTGACAACTTAAGACTTAGAAAACATTTATTGAGGATAATCAAGTGTAAAACACTCAATCATTCAATAAGTAATGTTTATTCTTCTTCGTTTTTTTGTCAATCTTCTAAGTTGTATTAAGTATATAATATGAAGATGTTCATCCGTTACAACCCTCTGAGAGTTTTAGCATACATAATTATAAGTTTAATAATTTTCTCAATTTATATACTAGCATGTTTCTAAAACAAGAGTTATAGAACATGATATTAAATATGAATTCATGGTTCTTTTTGAAGAAAATATGAATTCATGTTGTATACTTATGAAAATAATAGTTTTCTTCTTAAAATTACATTAAACATATTTTATGTATAGGCGCTCTCATGGAGCTCTCCCAAACAAATTCTTCTAACATTAAGCGTTTTTACATTTCCCCTTTAATTTCCGCTGGAGGTCGGATCTCCCTCTAAGTGACTTAGATAAACGTAGTTAACTTGCTGTTGCAGCTGAGACTTACATAAGCTATGATAAATCCACCTCTTGACTGGCAACTTTCTTATGCGCTTTTTCTTTGTGCATAATATCTAAAGAAAAAGAAACTATATATTTAGGGAAACATGTTTAGTAATTGCTTGCCGTTTATGTAAATCATGTCAAGGATATGACGCTATAGAACAGGAATCGTACCAGCACCGCATCTAAGGACATGGTTGGTATTAACTTAAAATCTAAAAAGTCTATTCAAAATAATTGGTGTGAAAAATTTAGCTGATCTGAAAATTGGTATGAAATTACCGATTAATGATTTGACCAATTTGACAGATCCAAAGAGCTTTATAATAAACTCCTCAAAATACACTCACTACTAAATGAAATCCAATATGCTAATTTTAAAAATGCATTAAAAGTATTTTATTTTAAAAAAAATCAGCTCCAAAATTTACAATTTTGGCGAGTCAGCAATTGTCTTTAAATTATTTTAATATGCAGATTTCTAACATAAATTTTATGTTACTAAGAGAAAGTGGCTAAAAAGATAGATTTTAATCTCAACTGGATTAACACTGGTGTTGCCAAAAGTTTAAGCGTTTGGGCAGTCAGTTCTTATTGCTTTGGTTTTGCATCACATTTTATGGTTGTGGCATTCTCAAAACCACAAAAAAAGTTCTGTAAAAAAAAAAAAAAAAAAAAAAAAAAAACTGGTTCTGCAAACACCCTCAGGCCTCGTTTGGGTAAGGTACAAGTAGGGGGGATAAGGATAAAACTGTACCTCCTGCTCCTTATCCTGTGTTTGGGTGCAGGATAAGGAACAGGTACAAAACAACTTTTCTTATCTCTTAGGTACAATTCTAAATTTTTTTGCCTACGACCTTGTACCACCTAGGGGGTGGTATAAGGTAGGATAAGGGGTGAGGGTATAAGGAGGGTGTTATAAAATGACAAAATTGCCTCCATATATATACATATATATAATATATGTATATGTATATGTGTATTTATACCAGTACAATCATATCCTACCTCTTATACCAGTACAACTCTTATCCCCATCATTTTTGTACCTTACCCAAACGAGGCCTAAGTACGCAAAATATTCTTAAGCTCTTGCCAGTTGACAAAGAACTTATCTATACGCCTATGTATATGGATTCACCTTTAAAACACAACAAATGCCAATTTGACATAAAAAAATCAATTTGCTAGTACTTTGGGTAACCCCAGATGTTAGATCAAAAGGACCATAAATTAAGAGGATTATTAATAAAAGTAAGTATATGTAATTAAGAAAGAAAAACATTTTTGGTCTTTAAAAACCATGATGTTTTGTTTGTATTAGCTCATGAGTTCAGATTGTGTGACTTCCTTTGTGTTCACTCTCTGTTTTCAAGTTTTAAGGTGGGTGATGTAATATCAACCGGGCTGCCCGTATGTACATTGTTTTTTTCATGTTCAAAGCAAGGATGAATGAATTAGTATTGTTTTCTTTTGGTCAATGACAGAGAAGTAATGGACCCTTTCTTTTCAGAGTCCATAGGGGTTATGGGCTTCACACGATGGCAAGTCCTTCATAGTAAATGACAATTTACTAGATTTAACTTGCATTCCAGGATGACGATGGCAAAGATAAAATGTGTGTAACACATAGTTTGAAATACTGTATCGGATGTCGTTTCGTTTTTGTTACTGGAGTGAAATATTTTGGTACTGGTAATTTTTTGGTGATTCGTTTCGTAGTAATTTGTTTAAATTATACAATTACCCATTTTTTTTATATTTTCCTAATGAACTCCACTTTTATTTTTAGTTATTTTCAAAATAACAATAAAAAATTTATTTTTTACTATCTTTTTGTTCTTATTCTTATTTTTTGCTAAATATACTTCACCTGTTCTCTGTGAATCTTCAATCTTTTCATTTTACCACTATTCATTCAATCACTTTAATTTAGTAATTTGATTAGTAAAACGATGCAAGGATTTAATAATTTTTGCACTATGTTATAGAGTAAACTTCACTCTACAACACCATCAAAAAATTATTAAAATGTGCATCTTTTGATTACGGAATAAAAAGTCAAAATGTGAAGATTTAGAGAGAACGGAGGTAGTAGTATGCAATAGGTGAATGAAATGAAAAATACGTAGAGAACTATATATCTTGAGATCAACATAGATGTATGATTTTTTTTAGGGAGTATGATTTTTTTTTTTTTTTTTTTTTTTTTTTTTTTACTTTTATATTTTTTTTTGAAATATTTCTACTTTTATATTGAATGTCCCAAAACTTGTTTAAATTACAAATTAAACCCCGATTAAAATTCATTGAAAATTTTCAAAATCATTCGGGAACACCCGAAGATTCGAAATCGGCATAAACACGTGCGCACCATATTTCAACCCGGTATGTACCCGTATTGGTTATACTTCGTTTCAAATCAAAACGTTACAAAGTGGTCATGATAAGCCTGAAGCTCCTCGAGATTGATATGTGAATGCACATGCAGCGAGCTTTGGTCCCTTTATGATAAAAGCCAGAAACACAAGCAGGAAATATTGCTAAGTACCAAAGCTTCAAACCTTTGAGTTAGTGTAGCTATGCTTATGTGTATATTTGTCAAACTGTTTTTGTGCAGGTTTTAATATTGGTATGGATGACCATATAAATACATTAGTAATCTATGTTCTAATCTATAATATATGCAGGACTGAATTGGATTCAAAATCCAAGATCATTCTGATGAACTAGCAGACAAAGCTTCAAAGCTTTGAGATTTACTGGTTATCCTTCACTTCTAAGTTCATCTAATTATTTCTGTGTATGCATGTTAATTATGTAAGACTTCGAACTTGTCATGAGTTGATTACTGTCTAATAATACATGTTTTATATTGATTACTTGATATATTCATTAGTTTGAATATACATTAAGTCAAGTTTATCAGCAGACAAATCTAGCCTAGTTTTCCTCAGGACTGTTAGCAGTTTGCTAATCAGATCTTGATGCTAGATTGTCTTGTTGTTGTTTGATCTTGTTTGCTGAGTTTATGCAGGTTTGTTGGACGCTCCGACGTCCATAAACAAATCAGAAATCCATTCAAATATATCTGTTAATTGAAGCTTATCACAAAGGAGAATTTATAGGATTTCTATTCCTATAATTTCTCAGTTGGTTGCAGATTTTTGCTCAACTGTTCAGCACTTTAAATTTGAATAGAGGAGAGCCAGAAACAGACTGAAAAATCGTGGGATTTGAAGAGAGCAAAAAACTGAAAAGTTCAAGTTACACATTTCTTCAAATCAATCAATCAAATCATCTCTCCAACAGCAGAAGATCATCATATCATAAGAACTCTTCCAGGCCTCACTAGCTTATTCTTTCTGAGTTCTTCTACTTGTACACATTTCTGAAACCTCACTAAAACTTAGTAAGTTGGTTATTCAAGTGAACAAGTTGTTCTTATTGTTTCAACAGGTTGTAGCCTGTAACTAGATAGGTTGGGAACCACAAGCTGTATAAGTGTAAGGTAGTTCACTTAGGCTTGAGATTATGGGCTAAATATAGGTGATTAACAAGATGTTGTGTTTGAATCTTGGAAGGACTAGATCCCGCAGAGACTAGGTCCAATTGTGACTGAACTCTGTAAAACCATTGTGTCCTTACTATTTACTTTTGTTATATTTACATTCAATCTAAACAGGAAGTTTCAAAGCTTTGGAGCTTTCCAAATCTCAAAGCTTTGAAGACTCTATATCCTGCAGTTATATCTTCAACTTTCTCAAAACTATTTCAAAACTTTGAGATATCATATGTTTGCATTACTCTAGTTTCAAAAGACTGTGTTTTGGCAAAAGTTAGCATACTCTATTCACCCCCCCCTTTCTAGAGTATTTAGATCATGTTTTACACGTACATTACAAACTTTCAATTGGTATCAGAGCTTTGGGTCACTGTTTAAGGATCTAACAATCTTGTGACAATGAGTAATGTAGGTGATGGAGGATTCTCACTTGGAAGAGCAATAGACCCCCATTTGTTTTGTGGTGATAACTTTGTTCATTGGAAGACATTGATGAAGATGTTCATCATAGACAAGGACATGGAACTATGGTCTATTGTTGTTAATGGGCCAAACTTGTTCTATACTACTGTCAGTGGAGTTAGAACTGTCAAGCCTGATGAAGATCTCTCAGTTTCTGAACTGGAAAATGTATCAAAGAATTACAAAGCTTTGAACTTATTATATTGTTATCTTAGTGCAGATGAGTTTAACAGGATATCCAACTGCAAAAGTGAAAAAGAGATATCGGACAAGATGACTGTCACTTATGAAGGAACCAGCCAAGTCAAGCAGACAAAGATTAATATCCTTTTGAGACAGTATGAACTATTTAAGATGATTCTGATGATTCCATCAAAGATATGTTCAAAAGGTTTACAGATATTGTGAACAACTTGGAATCCTTGGGAAAAGCTTTCTCAAATGAGGAAAAGATAAGGAAGATACTCAGAAGCTTGCCAAAGGCAAAATGGGAGCCTAAAACTACTGCAATTGAAGAGGCGCAAGACCTAAGCATTCCGGAACTTGATGATCTACAAGAAAAACTGCTCACTCATGAGATTTCCATGAAGGAGGTTGATGGTGAATTGAGTGACAACATCAAGAACCTGGTACTCAAGGCAAAGGAAAATGAAAAATCTCAAATCCTTGAACAGGAGTATGACGATGATGATGATGATGATGAAGAAGCCTTAGCCCTGATCTCCAAAGCCTTGGCCAGAATTCCGAAGAAGAAGAAGAGAAACTTTGGAAACAAGGACTACATCAAAGAAAAATTCAGATCCTCAACCGGTAAGGATCAGAAAGGTAAGTCTACTTCACATTCACATAAACCTAAAGTTATGAATTGCTATGAATGTGGAGATGCAGATCATCTGGTAAGAGATTGCCCTCAAAAGAAGAAAAGAAGGCAATTTTCTGAGAAGAAAAATGACAACATAAGGAAGAAGGCAATGGTAGCCTCATAGAGTAATTCAGACTCTTCAGACTCAGATTCTGATGAAGACCAAGCCAATTTATGTTTATTGGATGGACATCAAGAAGACCACTCTACTGAGAAGCCAATTGAAGACATGGTAAAAAAAATCTTTTATCTAGTCCTTCTGATGTCTTACCTGAAATCCTCAAAAGTATGTTTTTAAATGAGGAAAGCTACAGGAATGAGATTGATACCTTGAAAATAAAGGTTCATGAGCAAGCAAAAGAAAATTTAGATTTGGTTTTTCAAAACAAGTATCTTGAAGCTACTAAGCTAAAAATTGATAGTGACTTCAAAGCCTTGGACAACAGATTCAAAGCTTTGAAATCACAGGTCAAAGAAGTGGTTGGTCAAAACACCCTTTTAACTGACAAATTTGTTGATCTAAAAAATCATTCAGATGATTTAGAAAAACAAAACACTTCATTGACTAGTAAGCTTCAAGAATCTAAGAAAATTCTTTCAACTTTTGCTGGCTCAAAACAGAAGCTTAATCTTATGCTTGGAGGAAGTATGCATTCTGTATACAAAAGTGGAATTGGTTATAATCTAAATTTTCCAAGAAGAAACCAAACCACTTTTGTGAAATCAGGAAGTAGACATTCTCCAAAGTGTCATTACTCTGGTAAAATTGGACATGTAAAATTAACTTGCCCCTTTAGAAGGACAGAACCTCACATAATGAGGAATACCTATCCTTATCAGCTTAAGGGACAAGTGAATCAGATTTGGGTTCCGAAAGGAGTTAGACCACCTAACATGGTTAAATTTGAGTATGAACCCAAATTGTACACTTGGTCTAATATCCTGTTAAGGAATTGTTTGAATCTTGCAGGTTGTCACCAAAGCTTTAAAAGATCAGAAATGGATTTTGAATAGTGGATGTTCCAGGCACATGAGTGGAAATAAATCTTTATTCACAGAGCTTAAAGAGAAATTAGAGGGAACAATCACACTTGGTGACAAAGAAAAGTGCAAAATAATTGGTATAGGAAGCATTGGTAACAACTCTGCATATTCAATTTCAGATGTTTATTTAGTTGACGGTCTTAAGTATAAATTATTGAGTATTTCTCAGCTTTGTGATAAAGGAAATAAGGTAGTTTTTGACAAGGAGGAAAGTGTGGTGCAAGATGAAAAATCAGGCAATTGCATTCTCACTGCTCCTAGGTCACATAATGTTTATGCACTATGTAGTGACAAAGTTGCAGTTGATAGTCTTAAATGTCTCAAAGTTTTGAAGGATGACTCAAAGCTGTGGCATAGAAAGCTTGGTCATATAAGCATGCATAATTTGAACAAACTCATCTAAAAATATATGGTAAGAGGATTACCAATCCAAAATTTCAAAGATGATGAGATTTGCAAGGCATGCACTCAAGGTAAACAGACCAGAAGTTCATTCAAGCCAAAGAACTTTGTAAGTACTTCTAGACCTTTAGAATTGATGCACTTGGACTTGTGTGGTCCTATGAGGGTACAAACACTCAAAGGTAAGAGATATATGCTTGTTGTGGTTGATGATTATTCTAGATTACTTGGGTTATGTTTATTAGAGATAAGTCTGAAGGTTTATTTGAATTTTCAAAACTTTGTAAAGAACTTCAAACTTTGAAAAACTTACATGTTTCATCTATTAGGAGTGATCATGGTAGGGAATTTGATCAACTTTATTTTGATTTATTTTGTGCAAAGCATGGCATCTCACATAACTTTTCTGCACCTAGAACTCCTCAGCAGAATGGTGTAGTTGAGAGGAAAAATAGAACTCTTGAAGACATGTAACCATGTTACTTGAAAGTAATTTGCCATAATTTTTGTGGGCAGAAGCTATTAACAGTGCCAACTATGTGCTCAATAGATGTTTGATCAGGCCTATTCTGAAGAAAACTCCTTATGAATTGTTCAACGACAGAAAGCCTAGTGTTGCTTACTTTAAGCCTTTTGGCTGTACTTATTTTGTGCATAAAAATGGCAAAGACAACCTTGGTAAGTTTGATGCTAGAAGTGATGAAGGTGTGTTTCTTGGTTATTCTCAAACTATCAAAGCTTACAGGGTTTACAATAAGAGAACAAAGATTGTATAGGAGAGCATTCATGTAATTTTTGATGAAAGTACTGATGATTCTCTGAGTGAAAGTTTTGCAGATATCAATTTGAAAAAGTATGAGGCTGATGATGACTATGAGAAAGTCAATAGAAGCAAAAATAAGCAGCAGAAACTTTCAGAAGAATATCAAGGCCTTGAACCCCCTGCTGAGCTAAAATCTCAAAGCCTTGAGACTGAGACTGACAGGAAATATTCTACTATGTCAAGAACTCAAAGTCTTGAAGGTCCATACACTTGGACACCCAGAAATAAATTCAAATATTTATCAGATCATCCTGCATAGAATATCATATCAGATCCAACTACTGGAACTCAGACAAGAGGCCAATTGAGAAACTTGTGTGATTTTAGTGCTTTTGTATCACTCATTGAGCCCATGAATGCAAAAGAAGCACTAGAAGATGCAGATTGAATCATTGAAATGCAGAATGAGCTGAATGAGTTTGAAAGGAACGAAGTCTGGAATTTGATTCCCAGACCAAAGGATCAATCTGTGATTGGAACAAGATGGGTGTTCAGAAACAAACTTGATGAAAAAGGTAAGGTTGTGAGAAACAAATCAAGACTGGTTGCACAGGGATACAATCAAGAAGAAGGTATTGAATATGAGGAAATATTTTCTCCTGTTGCAAGGTTAAAAGCTATCAGAATACTTCTTGCATTTGTATCACATAATCATATAAAACTTTTTCAAATGGATGTCAAATGTGCTTTTCTGAATGGTTATTTACAAGAAGAAGTATATGTTGCTCAACCACCATGTTTTGAAAGTGACACCTTTCCTTGTTATGTTTACAAATTAGACAAAGCCTTGTATGGACTTTAGCAAGCTCCAAGGGCTTGGTATGACAAACTCTAAGTTTTTACTGGAAAATGGTTTCAAGAGAGGGCTGGTTGACAAAACTCTTTTTATCAAAATTCAGGAAAAGAATTTGTTATTTGTACACATTTATGTTGATGATATTCTATTTGGTGCTACTAATGATGCCCTTTCAAAAGAGTTTTCAAGTCTAATGTGCAGGGAATTTGAGATGAGCTTAATGGGAGAGCATCAAATGAAGAAATGAATTTTTGTGCATCAAGGGAAATACATCTAGACTTGTTAAACAATTACTACCTCTGTTTCACTTGTTTCAGCCTACTTCCCTAAAACGGAAATTTCACCTGTTTCAGCCTACTTTCCATTTTTAGTAACTTTTTCATGTAATTTGACTTAACTACCCTTCTCCACACAATTACCCTACCTAACCCACTAATAGTCCACCACCCCATTACTCCCTTACCATCTGTTGCTACGGACATACGCACAGAGACAGAAAGAGAGAGAGAGAGTGAGAGAGAGAGAGAGAGAGAGAGAGAGAGTGAGAGAGAGAGAGAGATATGAGGGAGAGGAAGGAGGAGAGTAGATCTGTGAGATAAGGAAGAAAAGTCCCGCCACCCGTATGCCGTCGGCGAAGGAAGAGCAACGCCCAAATCATCGTCTGACTGGGTTTGCTCGAATTTTCGCCGGAGAACATCTATCTCTCTCGATTTCAGTTGGCGATTCCCCACGAGGGAGCATCAGATCCAGATGTTGCGGTGACAGATATGTATGATCGGCGACTCTTCCTTTTCGAGGCACGGAGGAGTGGAGGCGCTGGTGGCGGTTCGAACGGTGATCTCTGGTGGCTAATGACGATGGTGGTTGTCTAAATTGCTTGTTCTGCTTCTTCTCCTTTCTATTCTCTACTTTTCTTCACCCTCTTCTAAAACAAGTTCATCAAACTGTTATTTTTTTTGCTTCGATTTGTATTTTTTGTTCAGAACTGTTTTCTTGGTTTAGATATGTTAATTTTTATACGTAAATTTTTGATATGTGATTGTTGCTGTTGTTGTTTGTGGTGTTGGTGCTACTGTTGTTATTTTTGGGTGCAATCTGCTGCTGTTTCTAGTGGTGATGCTCTGGTGGTGGTGATGATGATGTTGGTGGTGGTGATGATGTTACTGTGAGAGAGAGGGAGGGGTGGAGGGAGAGAGACTGTAAATAGATGGAAAGGTGAGGGTAAATTTGTAAAAGGCACAAGTTTCTTAAAACCTGTGCCCATTTTCTCTCAGCTAAAACAAGTGAAACAGAGGTAGTATAACATGTCACAGTCCAAGGGAGTTAAAACTCCAATGAGTTCATCACTGTCTTTAGACAAAGACATAACTGGTAAGAGTTTGAATCAATAAGAATATAGAGGTATGATTGGTTCACTTCTATATGTAACTGCTAGTAGACCAGATATCATGTTTAGTGTGTGCATGTGTGCTAGATTTCAAGCTGATCCTAAGGAAAGTCATTTGATTGCTGTGAAAAGCATTTTCAGATAATTTAATGGAACCAAAGACTTGGGGATTTGGTATCCAAGAAGATCTAACTTTATGTTGAGTGGTTATTCAGATGCAGACTTTGCAGGATACAAAGTAGACAAAAAGAGTACTTTTGGATGTTGTCAGTTCCTTGGTTCTTCATTGATAAGTTGGCATTCAAAGAAGCAAAATCCAGTAGCTCTATCGATTGCATAAGCTGAATACATTGCAGCTGGAGCTTGTTGCTCACAGATTTTATGGATTGCTCAACAGCTAAGAGATCTTGGATATGAATTCATAAATGTGCCTATAAAATGTGACAATACAAGTGCTATTTCTATTTCAAAGAATCAGTTCAACATTCAAGGACAAAGCATATAGATGTGAGACATCATTTTCTTAGATATCATGCTGAAAAAGGTGATATTGTTCTATCTTTTATTTCCACCTCTAAGCAAATAGCTGATATTTTCACTAAACTATTGTCAGATGAGAGGCTTGCATCCCTAAGGATTGAATTGGGTATGTTAAACAAGGATGCATTGGTTTAGGGGGAGTATTAGTCTCTATGTGTATTATATGTGTGGATCTCAAAGCCTTGAGATCATACTTTCTTAAGCCTTGAAAGTATGGCTCAAAGCTTTGAAGTTTCTGTGTTGGCCTGGAACTTCTCAAAGCTTTGAACCACTGTTACACTAATTTGATTAAGTGGATTTGTATTCTTTAATAAATTGTATCGTGGATTATTATGTAATATATTTTTAGATAATTACAGAATAATTCAAATGTTCAGAGATTTGGATAAAATATCTCAAAATATCTTCAGAAATCTTCTTCAATCTTTTTGCATGCAATCTCCTTTTCTAAATCAATCTCTTCTACCGACTTAAGCCAACTTCAGGACTTATTTCTATCATTCTCTACTTCTATATCTTCGTATCTCTCTCTCTCTCTCTCTCTCTCTCTCTCTCTCTCTCTCTCTCCATTTTCTCTCAAACTCTATCAAACCCTAACCAAAATGGAGCAAAAGTATGAAAGAATTAACCAGCAAGGTCAGACTTCCAACAAGAGGGTGAAAAGGAAGGCTAACAGGAATATCACCATCCTTGGATCAGATTCAGAAGACACAACCAGTGTCCATGAGACGTCACCTCCCTCAAAGAAGGGAAAGGAAGTTCAGGAAGAACCAGTGGTTGAGTCTGAATCTGAGTCTGCTACTGAAGAAGTGGTGAAGGAAAAAGATCGTAGGAGTAAGGTTCAAGAGGAAGAATCAAGTAAGAAGAAAAAGTAAGTGACTACTGAGAAAGGATAAAAGAAGAGTGTGCCATCTTCAAAATAGAAGAAAGTTGATGAAAGGAAAGGAGAAGCAACTCCTGAAAAGAAGAGGGTGAAACACAGTGCTGTGAAGACCAAGAAGGCCACCAATTCTGGTAAGAATTTGTTACCTGACTCGTGGTTTGTTAATTTTGAGGTTAAAGCTGTGTGTATGGATGGGTAAGCATCATCAAAAGTCTCTTTTTGTAGTATAATTAGTACTGAGTTGTTGGATATAATGGACCTAGACTACATTAAGAACTTGAGGAACTCATCTGTTGGGAGTTTGTTGAATCCACCTTCTAAGGCTTACCCTAGGTTAACCAGATTGTTTTATCTGAATTTAGTTCAAGAACTGGATGATAGTGATAGGTATATTCTTACTTCCAAAGTGGCTGGTGTTGACATTAGGTTGGATCACAAGGTGCTTTCCAAAGTTTTGGGAGTACCTAGGAAGTATAAGGTCAGTGATCACCCTGATAGGAAAGAAATTTTGGAGAAATCCAAAGCCTTATTTTTCTAGGAGGGAACCACTTCTGAACCAAAACAGTTAACACACTATGTGTTTACCTGTGAAGCCAAAATTTTGTTTTCAATCATTATGAGATGTGTAGTTCCCAGAGAGTATTCCAAGAGCTGGTGATAGAAAAAGTGTTGATTTTGATGTACCTGATTTGTCAAGGGTTTGAGGTAGACCTTCCAACTGTTGTGATGGAACATATGGTTTACTATGGCACTAGGACTAGGAACCATTCCCTGCCTTATGCCAATGTATTACCATTATTTTTTAAACACTTTGGAGTTTCTGTGGAGGATGAGGAGAATATTACTACTGGTTTTGGAGTAGTAGATGAGGCATCACTTCAAAGGATTGGGATAGTTTACACTGAAAAAGGAAAATGGAAGTTCTAGTCTGAGTTGAATGCTAAAGAGCTGAAAGAGAAAGAGTTTATCAAACTTAGAGCTGCTTCAACCCCCAAAGTGTCTGGTAATCTGAACTTCTCTCAAGTTCTAGATAGGGTTGAGGTTATGGAAGATGGAGTGGAGGATTTAAGACAGGTTTTATTTGATTTTTTCCACTGAATTTACCAAGTTCAAAGGTTTTGGTGATCAAAAAACTTGACATCATCATCAAAGGTTTGGATCCATCGAAAGTACCTTCTTTAGAGACCAGAGAAACCAGCATTGATTCAGAAGAGGTTCTTGGAGAAGCTCTTAAGAAGTAGAAGAAGAATAAGAAGAAAGGAATCCCTGTTTTTCCTAAATCAAAAGATCTCTTTGAACAGTCTGAAGATGAGGCTGGTGCTGAAGAAACTGCTGCTGAGAATGCTGAAAAGGAGGCTGCTGATTTGGACAGGTTAGTTGATGAAGTTTTTGAGAAGATGCATGCTGAAGATTAAGGAGAGCTAGGAGAAGAACATGCTGAGTATGAAGACGCTTCAGAGGAAGAGCAGGAGGAGGCTCAGAGCAAAGGCAAAGTAAAAGCAAAGTCCTCAAAATCTTCAAATCCTTGAAACCCAATCTTTCTATTCTTTTTCTCACAAGTCCTGAAGTTCCTTCTTTATTTTGTTTTCTTTCAAAACACTCTGAACAAATCATACATTTCTTCTACTCTTTTGATGAAAGTCAAAAAGGAGGAGAAGATTATTATGTGTTAGTTTATGGATTAAGTTTCTGGATTAAGTTTTTGTAATAATTTTTGAATATTGTAGGATGCTATATGTTTTTGAAATATGCCTGTGTTTTTTTGTTTTTTGATTATTCTGTGGTATTGGTTATCTGTGATTTTGTGCTATTTGTGACTATAAGTTATTATGTGAATATCACTTGTGGTTGTAAGTTGCAGGAAATCAGGATTTCAAATGATGTGTTTTGTCTTTCATCAAGGGAGAGATTGGTAAGTCTGAAGCTACTTGAGATTGATATGTAAATGCACATGCAGAGAGTTTTGGTCCCTTGATGATGAAAGCCAGAAACACAAGCATGAAATATTGCTAAGTGCCAAAGCTTCAAAACTTTGAGTTACTGTAGCTATGCTTATGTTTATATTTGTCTAACTGTTTTTGTGCAGGTATTAGTCTTGGTATGGGATGACCATATAAATGCCTTAGTAATCTATGTTCTAATTTATAATATATGCAGGACTGAGTTGGATTGAAAATACAAGGTCATTTTGATGAACTAGCAGGCAAAGCTTCAAAGCTTTGAGATTTACTGGTTATCCTTCACTGCTAAGTTCATCTAATTATTTCTGTGTATGCAGGTTATTTTTGTAAGACTTATAACTTGTCATGAGTTGATCAGGGGGTCATCAGGAGAAAACAAGAGTGATGTATTTGTCACTTGGTCCACTTATCGCTTCAGCTGCTCGTACTTGGTGCTCATCTCATGGAAGAGCTTGACGGCCTCTTCAGCCCTCTGTCTTTGCTCCTCTACCTTCCGTCCCTCAGCTGCGAGATTATGGAAGCCGCGCTTCAAATTCACAGCTGCGCGAATTTGGGTGACTCTGTTGACAAGATACCCGAAGCCCAGCTTGCCTTGAACTTTGGCTTGAAGGCCTTGGCACATGCTAAAAAGCAGCTGCGCACTCTGAGGAGAAATGGTCGCAGGGGTGGCCGCAGACAGCTGCTTCAGAATCCAGATGGCTTCGGTCAGGAACAGTCTTCTGTTAAAAGGCTCTATCGATCTCGCAAATGACCGGGGATAGGAGAGACGCATCCGAACTAGCCAGTCCACATCAGCTTGCTTCAAACCTAACAATGTTGATTCAAGTTTAGAACATGAAACTCATAAATGAAGAGTGCAAGATGTGAAAAAGGTAACATACATGTTCCTTCAAGGATCTCGCGCAAAGAAGGGATGCGCATTGGTGGGACAGCTGAAGTCTGTCCTCGTTCCATTGCTCTTATATCAGCCGCGAGCTCTAGTTCCTCATAGTTGACAGGAAGAGTATAGGCCGCACCAGGTGCGATTGCAGCTCCCACTTGCGAACTCCAAAAACTCCACGCTTGAGGAACCTCTGGAAGCTCAATCCCTGCTGGAGGAATGGCAACAGTAGAAGCTGTTGCTCGATCAGGAACTCCTTCGGGTGCGAGGGGCTCGTGAGACTCGGGAGCACTCATTGGGACATTCACATTCGCATGTGATGCTACGTCTTCCACGACCTGCTCATGAACCTCAGCCTCAGCAGCCTCTGTCTCCATTTCCTTAGCTGCAGCATTAGTATCTTCCTCCATCAGCACGGTGTCGGCTTCGATGTCATCAGAGACTGCTATGACATCCTCCATGGGCCCTCCTGCATACTCAGCAGCCGCAACAGGCTTCTCAACATGAGAGCTTCGCTCTGGGGCATAGGATGCATAGGGTTGACTTCTTTGTTCCGGCACAGCCTCGTCAGTGTCGCCTGCGATACAAGACAGGAAAATGTGAGGTAACTTGTATCATACAATGTTTTGCTATTTTAATAAACCAAGAGCGAGCACCTCCACGCGTAGGTGGGATTGTAGCATCTTCATCATATGCTAAAGACGCGACACCATATCCTATTAACGTATCTTCGTTAAGCACATCCTTAAGGTGAGCGTGACCTGGGGTGCGAAGAAACTTGTTATGATGGTAATTGGGTTGCTAAGCCTAGTTTACAGACATTGCTTGGATGATTACCTGAGGGTTCACCGCACTTGCTTACTAGCCATCGGCGAATATCGGCTTTCGATAAGCCATGCTTTAATGCACCGACAATCACTTCTTGGTAAGTTACTGCAAGATTAAAGATCTCACCTTGATTGCCACCTGCGATTTCCTCAAAGTCTGCTTGGGCTTGCTCCAGAGCAGCCGCATCTTCCTCATCGGCTTGAGCCGCATCTTCCTCATCGGCTTGCTGCACCAAGTCGTCAACGTGTTGTTCTTCCAAACTCCTCTGCTTTATGAGTTCGATCTCATCTTCTTCTCGCTTCCTTCTTATTTCCGCAGCCTCCGCAGCTGTTCTCCTAGACTCAGCAAGGATGTCCTCGTCTATGGCTTCGCTGGAAACGCCAGAGTGAGAACCCCTCTTCTGCCTCTTGTCCAGAAGGCCGCTGATGGTTTCTGCATCATCATCTGCGAAAGAACAAACTGTTCAGTAAATAGTGCGAGAGTCTAAGTAATGAGAAGATAAGTTCGTTCGAGATACCTTCTGAATCTTCCTCTTGTATCTCACATATTTCTTCTTCTCTTTCATCTTCGACTCTCTCTTCTTCTTCATCATCATCTCTTTCGCTCACCTCCCTTATCTCATCCTCCTCTTCCTCCTGATCAAACGGAACAAAAGTCTCGACTGCGAGCTCTTTCTGCGCCTTGCTTGGCATGCGACCTTTGCCTTTGTCCTTAGAAGTAATGGACTTCGCAGGAGAGGAAGCTGGAGCACAGGGGAAGAGATTGTGATTCCCTTCTTCCTTGGTCTCTTTGCCCTTGGAGCAGCAGTTGCTGGAGGAGATGGAGCGTTCCTGGGGGGAGACAAAGCTGGAGTGTTGTCTATCAGCGAGTCAGCAAATGCGTCCATTACCTCGCGAATCCGGGCCTCGATTGCGGGAGCCATTCCCATTGTTAGCAGAATTGGCTCACCCTGCCTTCTCGCAGCAACAATGGTGTTGATCAGCGACTTGGAACGCTCGCCAGATGCAAACCTCCTCAGATAGCACTAAAACAAAAATAATGGAGCATAAGTTTCGACATGTCAAAGGAAAGAAACTTAACGCGCGCAGAAGAAATTGTTTACCTTGGAAAAATCTTCGGTGTACTTGATGACATGCGAAGCACCTTCCCTAACTGCGGCCATCTTCTCTTCAAGGATGGTGGAGGGGCACAAGTGATTCTCATGGTCCAAAAATGAGTAGCAGCCATACTGGGAGTCATCCAAACTGCAGTTAGGAAGGAAGGGGAAAGAATTTCTCTTGATCACAGGAGCTCTGCTGGGTTGAGGGGTCGACTATGTCTCAAATCTGGCCTGTTGGGTAGTCCAGTAAGCAACCCAATTCTTCAAGTAGTCACCTGCGCGGCCACCTGCAGGTTGATCAAAGGGAAGGTTGCTCCTCAGAATCGTTTGGCACTCCCAGACAGAAGCCGCTTGTAGCAACCTCTTACAATAGATCTGGGCCAGACTGATGGCGCCACCGCATCAAAGCCAAACTGGGAGAAACTCGAGTAGGATCGACATCGACTGTGATCCTCTCGTACCTAGGAGTAAGCTCGCGAACGTACTCAGTAAGAGCAGGAAGAGAGCCCCTTAGACACCAGCAGAAGAATTCGCGAAAGCGCTCATGGAAACGCTTATGACCCTCGAAAAGAAGTTCTTCCGAGAAAGCAACAGGTCTGGCAGGATACAACTTTGGGAACCATCACACATTTTCAATGTGCGTGGCATAAGTCCTAGCCGTAAACTTGCTGCGATCATCGCATATCAGGCTCCAGGTACACTTAGGAAAATGGGTCCCAAACCATCGAGCAGCTCTTCCACTAGAAAGTTCGTCCTCCGCACCTGGGACACACCATTTGCTGGGCTTACAAGGAACATGAGCATAGGAGGGCCATCGCTCAAAAACCCACATGGTCAGGAACGCGATGTTAACATAGGTCAACACATCAAGGCGACCGCGAGAGTCCTTGGTCGCCACAACCAATTGGTCCAATCTATGGTACAGGGTGCCCAAGACTAGCGGCCCAAGTGCGACTCTTTGACCAAGGGTCAGCTTCACAGCAAGAGGGAGGACATGGTAGAAAACCCCATCATGAGGATGGCCATCAATTAGGTACCTTGATAACCAGGCACAGAGAAAAGCACACAAGGTCAGATGATAACCTTTCCCGTTCACATAATTCTTCGCCTTTGGGTTCTGGCTCAGGAGTTTCTTGGTGATACTACTACTCGCATAGTCGGGAAAGAAGTACTGCACCCACTTGCCCCAAGTGTTCTTCGTAGATGTATCAACCAGCTGCCAGTCGGGAAGAAGTTTCGCAGGTGTCCACCGGGTGGAAATTTTCTTTACCTCTGACAAGCATTCCTCCATCTGCTTGTATAGAGCAAGCTCTGGATCGGTCCTCAAAGGGCTTAGATGATCCACCTCACCAACAGGAGGAAGATTATACAACATATGCACATCCTCCATAGTGGGAGCAGCCTCGAACTCAGCAGAGTGGAAGGTGTGAGTCGCAGGCGAATAGCGGGAAAGAAGGTTTACAAGCATGGACTGGTCCAACTTCACGGCAGCACCCTTCATAGCACGGACTGCGAAATAGATGCCAGCATTGTTCAATGCGATGGCATGATGGGTGAATACATGGTCGATCCACTCATCCATGAAATTCAAATTTCTGGACAAAAGCTTGGGTCGAAATTGCAGTATGGGGGAAAAACCCATCTTCAACCCCTAGTCGAACCACATCCTTGGAATCGATCAATTCAAGCATGGCTGCGTTAACAGGCGGGGTCAATGTCTGCAATTCTTCAGAGGGAACGGGAGTCGGCAGGTTCTTCACCTTAACCCTAGCATGGTAAAAATCTTTTCCGCCCAAATAGGGGGCTTTCCGCCATAAGGTTTGGGGAAGATCTGGTATTTCCTCGACCTATTTAACGGGTTTGGTTCCTTTTGTCTTGGCCATTCCTGCGGAAGAGCAAGAAAAAAGGGGGGAGAAATATACACACTCTCAGTTTGAATCTCAAGAATCAGTTCGAATTTCAGTATGAAGCAGCTATGTTTCATCAAGAGAAGGTGAAAAGTTCAGTGTCAATTCTAGGTTTTGAAAGTTCAGAATCGTTTATATTGCTTGGAATCTCAGAAACCCCACATTCAAAATCGTTAGAATCTGGCAATTAGATCAGTTCTGGGTTTAAGGAACAAGGTCTCTTTTGCAGTTTCCAACGAATGACATGTTTCAGATAGTCACGGGTTTGCAGATCCAATACAATTCAAAGCATATATCAGTACATTAAATGGAATTGAGCAAAGACAACCTTGTTTTGGTAAAGCTTGCTTGGATGAAGCTAGTTGAAGGAGACGATTGACAAGAAAGAATTGATGATTGATTATTTGAATATGCTCTTGAAGGCTTCCGGGTATCATTCACTTTAAGAGAAAGAAGTGATGCTTTTCAACAATGGAGAGCACAGAGTATTTATCCAAAACAATGAGGGGTTGCGTCCTTTCAGTAGTCGAATCGCAACCGTCACCGTCGAATCGCGCAATCACAGCAAGCTGACGTCATGCCTAAAACCCTAAAAGACCAGACGGCATGACTCTAGGGATTTCAGGTCATAATGAAACGCACGGGGGCTGAATTTGCGTGAATTTGAATTGGTGCGTGGCGGCGACGCGTACATTGGTTCCTGTGCATCGAAGCCTATCCGGCTATGCGTCTTCACGCGCAGAAAGGGGGCTAATGTAGATAGTGTTTTCTAGACAGGCAGATCTTAGCCACGTGGCGACCATCCAGCACACCTAGATGTGCTCCACACACACTGGATCACCAGCCGCGCTGATCCACGAGGGGGCTGCGAGACAGGGCCCTAGCGTACCACCACACGGGACATGTAGGGACCTAGTGGTTTGGAGGCTAGAGTAAGTCCTGTCGCGCGCGAGTGAAAACCAAGCCCGCGCGCGACCCTTGGTAAATTTTTTGAGAGATTTATGGCACGAGCTCCATAAACCCGGTAAACCTCATAACGGTTCCGGAAGACGCGGACGAACGTGCCGTAACGGTCCCTATATATGCGGACGAACGTGCCGTTGTGGTTAAGCTAATTAAGCCGCCATTAATGGGTGCATTAACCACACTACAACGGTCACATTATCCGTTATATATAGGATCGTTAACCCTTCCATACAAGGGCGAATCACCTGAGATACGCGGAAGCTCTGCCAAAATCCTGTCTCTCTCTCATACACTGCTATTGCCTTACTCTCTCCCTACACACAACCTTACTCTTCCTGTGTTCCTTCTATCCTCTACTCTTGGTGTATATTGAATTCTCTCTGTAGGATTCTCTTGTACACAACTGGTTACTTTATATATTCATCAGTTTGAATATATATATATATATATATATATATATATATATATATATATATATATATATATATTAAGTCAAGTTTATCAGCAAACAAATCTAGCCTAGTTTACCTTAGGACTGTTAGCATTTTGCTAATCAGATCTTGATGCTAGATTGTCTTGTTGGTGTTTGATCTTGTTTGATGAGTTTATGAAGGTTTGTTTGACGCTCCAATGTCCATAAACAAATCAGAAATCCATTCAAATATAGTTGTTGATTAAAACTTGTCACAAAGGAGAATTTGTAGGGTTTCTGTTCCTATAATTTCTCAGTTGGTTGAAGACTGTTGCTCAAGTGTTCAGCACTTTATATTTGAATAGAGGAGAGCCAGAAACAGACTGACAAATCGTGGGATTTGAAGAGAGCAAAAAAACTGGAAAGATCAAGTAACACAATTCTTCAAATCAATCAAGCAAATCATCTCTCCAACAACAGAAGATCATCATATCATAAGAACTCTTCCAGGCCTCACTAGCTTATTCTTTCTGAGTTATTCTACTTGTATTTAATTGTATTATTCATTCTACATTTATGAAACCTCACTAAAAATTAGTAGTTTGGTTGCTCAAGTGAACAACAAGAGGTTCTTATTGCTTCAACAGGTTGTAGCTTGTAACTAGATAGGTTGGAAACCACAAGCTGTATAAGTGTAAGGTAGTTCACTTAGGCTTGAGATATAGGGCTAAATATGGGTGATTAATAAGAAGTTGTGTTTGAATCCTGGAGGGATTAGATCCCTCAGGCAGAGACTAGGTCCAATTGTGACTGAACTCTGTAAAATCATTGTGTCCTTGCTATTTACTTTTGTTATATTTACATTCAGTCTAAATAGGAAGTTTCAAAGATTTGGAGCTTTCCAAATCTCAAAGCTTTGAAGACTCTATATCCTGCAGTTATATCTTCAAGTTTCTCAAAACTGTTTCAAATCTTTGAGATATCAACTGTTTGCATTACTCTAGTTTCAAAAGACTGTGTTTTGGCAATAATTAGCATACTCTATTCAACCCCCCTTCTAGAGTATTTAGATCATGTTTTACACTTACATTACAAACTTTCAGGCCAAAATGGAACGAAATATAAAACTATATTTGTTAGAGAATGACACATGCGAATTTGAAACTTTAATAAACTTTCTTGGGAATTTGGATTTCATCGATTAATTCTGGAGGGTTCGACTCTTCACGATCCTTGAAGTGCTTGTATGCAGTCTTTTGACTTGTATGGTTTGAGTGGACGTCTTAATCTTTTATACTTTTTCATCTTTGAAGACACATATCTCGTTGTGGCCTGCTCGTCAGGACTTTTTCGTCTTCCAAGAGTTGGTTCCTTCGAGGCTTCATCTGTCATTCATGTTGACATCTCGTTTCTTGTGTGCAAAATATTCTAGGAATTTCTAGGAATCTTTGTGAGAAAAAAGTGGTAGACACTTGTGAATGTCGTCTTCTATTTAAAAGAGTTCGTGGGGTCTTGGTGTACTTCTTTGAAGAACTATGGCGAGTTATACTCCCTCCGTTCCAAAAAGTTTTCCAAGCTGATTTTTTTGCATGTATTATAAGGTGTCAATATCACTTATAAAATGATAAGTGATTTTCCAAACATTTACATAGTATCGTAATACAGTCTTGGCACTGCAACATGGTAGCAAAATTATGAAGGAGGTATGTGTACATATGACTATACTAGTTTATTTTTTAGATGTATCTTAACCCATGACACATACGACTAGATTGGCCATGTGAACTACAACATGATTTTCAATTCGCCACAGTAAAATACATGCAAAAAGTGAATAGGACAAATAATTTAGGACGGTAAAATAGAATTTCTGTAAGATATAAGGGAGCTTGAAGTAAAAATCAATAAAACATATTTTAAGCACATTGCTAATAATAGTCATACAATTATATTGTATTAATTATATACTTAAAGATGTATTAGTAATTGTGAATTTCATTCAAGGGTGGTATGTGCACATATGACTAGACTGGTTTGAAAGTGTGTAATGTAGACTAAATACAGGACCTAAATACTCTAGAAGGGGGGGGGGGTTGAATAGAGTATGGAAACTTTTTGCAAAACTTAAAGTTTAACAGAAAGACTTTGTATGAAACTCAAATCTCAAGGCCTTGAGATTTTAGTAAACTGTCTGAAACTTACAAGGTCAAAATAGTAAGCTTCAAGGCCTTGAGCTGTGAACAATTCTAAACAGCTTTTAAACCCTAGTTTGATTTGAGTTGTGTGCAGCAGATAATAATCAAACTGTAAAGTAAATAACACAATGCAATTTACAGAGTTCAGTCCCAATGGACCTAATCTCTGCCTGAGGGATCTAATCCCACCAGGATTGGGCAATCACTTCTTATTACTCACACAGAAACAGCCCTAGATCTTCAAGCCTAAGTGATTTCCCTTACACCTATACAGCTTGTGGTTCCAAACCTATCTAGTTCCAGCTACTAACTGTTGAGCTAACAAGAACCTCTTGTTGTTCACTTGAACAACCAACCACTAGGTTAAGTGAGGTTTAAGATAATCTAGAGATACACAGATAGAAGTACAAGTGAAGAACACAGTATGAAGATAAGTTGTTGAAGCCTGGAAGTGTTCTTATGAAAAACTGGATTGATTTGATCTTCAGGAATCTGGACTGAAGCTTGAATGATTGTGTGTTTGAATGAATGATCTCCCACGATTTTGTCACACCTCTCAGAGTATTCTGCAAGCCTCTCTCTTTCAAAATTCAAACCAGTCTCTTTTATCCACAGCTGCAACTGATTGAGAGATTTTAGGATCTCAGTTCCTACAAATCCTCCTTCTGTTTTGAATTGAAATTCAAACAGCTTCAAGTGGATATCCGTAGGAGTTTGTTGAGATTGCTCCTGCACGTTTAACAACCCTGCAACAGCATTGAAACACAGCAACAACAAAATCCAGAAAGCTAACAGTACTATGACTGTTTGGTTATACAGTATCTGATAAAACTGTTTAACAAACTTAGAACAATAACCTGTATATCTTCTAAAATATATGAATCATGAAAAACAAGTTTAAGACACTTAGAAGTGAGTAAATAATCACAATACTAAGAATCACAACCTGCAAGAAGGAATCAACTAAGTTCTGTAAAAACTGTCAGCAGCTCAAGGCATATCTCAAGGCCTTGGAGCTCTGAACCTTCTTCACAGAATTTCAAAGATATACCCAGATAACTTTGATTCTTCCTGTTATGATCTTCTGCAATTGTGTTAGATATATAAATAGTATAATCCAAGAGTATTCGCATTAAGCCACTGATTTGCATAATCAGATATCCAATCTGCAACACAGAATTGTAAGAACATACAGCAGAATAAAATAACTCAAGGCTTTGAAGTTCAGTCAATCTCAAGGCCTTGAGATAACTGAAATGCTTTGCTGCTTATGTCTTAGCCTTTTGTCTTTCATCACTCAAAAACATTTACCAACCAAAGCACATTCAGGGATCTTGACTCAAAAATCTCCCCCTTGATGAAAGACAAAACCTACAGTCTTGTATAGATCTTCCTGCCACTCATATTCAAAAATTAAATAACCACAATTTGCAGATCAATATATACTAATCCCAAACAGATAACCAGTGAGAATAAATATTACAAATTACCACAGAAGTGACAGTTCACCAAAACAACTAGGCATTCTTATTATTACTAGTCCAAATACTGCAAATAAACACAAAAGAACCACATTAATTCTCCCCCTATTTGACTTTCATCAAATAAGGTTGAAGAAATGTAGGATCATTACTCAGAGTCTGAAAATAAACTCAAAACAAAAATTTAGCTAAAAAGTCAAGGCCTTGAGACAGAAAAGATATAAGAGAATGAGATAGAGGGTCAATGCTTTGGCAGTCTTTGATCTTCACTTCTTCTTTGATGTCTGGCCTTTCTCTGAGCCTTCTCCAATTTCTTCTTTACTTGCAGCATCTTCTGCAGACTGATTACCTTATTTTCCAGCTTCCACTTCAGCAACCATTTCTTGGATTATCTCATCCACTTTCTTCTTAGCCTGTACTGAATCTACCTCTGTAGATGCATCAACACCTGTGTCTTCACCAGCATCTTCTTCATAAGTTTGTTCATACAAATCTTTTGAAGTTAGCACTACTAGAATTGGCTTCTTCTTCTTCTTCTTCAGAAAATCTCCCAGCTTCTCTTCTGAATCCACACTGGTGTCATGACTAGTAGCAGAAGGTATCTTCTCCAGACTCAAGCCCTTGATGACAACATCCAGCTTCCCATTCATAACATCCATCAATCCCTTGAACTGGTTAAATTCAGTTGACAGGTCAAATAACCTTTGTCTGAGATCTTCAATCTCAACCTGCTGATCTTCTAACTTCTCAACCAGCAGAGAGTAATCCTCATTGGCTTGTCCTTTCCCAGATGCAGTCCCCTTAGGCTTCACAAACTCCTTCTCAGCAAGTTCTTCCTTTGACAAATCAGAATAAAATTTCCAATGCCCTTTCCCAGTCTGAACTACCCCAATCCTCTGAAGTGCAGTCTCATCTATCAACCCAAAACCTCCAGTAATCTTTTCTTCTCCTTTCACAGGCACATCCAAATATTCAAATAAAAGAGGTAACAGATTGGCATATGGAAGAGGATGGTTTCTAGTCCTGGTTGCACAATAAATCATATGCTTCATAACAAATGTTGGCAAATCTATCTCAAACCCTTGAGATATCAGATACATTAAAATCAGAACCTTATTAGTTACTAACTCCCTTGAGTTCTCCCTAGGAACTACACTCCTCATCAGAATAGTAAACAAGATTTTGGCTTCACAGTTGAGCACAGAGTGTGTCAACTGCTTTGGACCAGAGGGAACACCTTCAATAAAGAACATCTCCTTTGCCTTATCCAGACACTCCTTCCTATCAGGATAATCTCCAACATTGTATTTTCTAGGAATGCCCAAGACTTTGGCAAAAGTCCTATGATCTAACCTCAAATCCACACCAGCCACTTTTGAAGTTAATACCATTCTATCATCACCTTCAGACACCAAGTTCAGATAAAATAACCTAGTTAACCTAGGATAAGCCTTTGAACTAGGATTTAGAACCTTCTAAACAGCAGTTTCTCTCAACTTTCTCATGCATTCTATGTCCAGTTTATCCAATAACTCATCAGAAATCATGCTACAGAAAGCTACTTTAGATGAAGCATATCCTTGCATCCAAACAGTTCTAACTTCAGAACTAACAAACCACTTAGTGGGAAGTACATTCTTACTTTGATATCATTTCTTAGTTGCAGCAGCAACTTGCTTAACCCTAGTCTTCTTCTCAGAGGGTTTGGTCTTTTCTTGTCCTCCTTCAGTTGGTTTCTTCTGGCTTTCCTGAGTTGATTTCCCTTTTTCCTCTTCAGCAGTCTTTTTCTTTTCTCCCCCTTTCTTCTTCTCTGACCTAGGTTGATCACCACCCTGAGTCTCTTGTTGTGGATCAACACTTGAGCCTTCATCTCCCTTCTCTGTCCTGGACTTCTTTGCAGGTGGGGTATCCTCATGCAAGCTTTGAGTATTTTCTGATTCTGAATCAAAAATCACTATCTTCTCCTTCTTGTTTGCTCTCTTCTTGGATCTGCCAGAAGGCTTTCTCTGTTGCTGAATTCTGGCTGATTTGCGCTTCATTTTAGGGTTTAGGGTTTTGTGAAGAGAATGTGATTGAGAGGAATTGAGAGAGAGAGAGAGAGAGTAGAGTCGCAGAAAATTGAAAGAGAATGAGAGGAAAAAGCCCTGGCTTTCAGCGTAAGTAGGTTGAAAAGGATGAGTCATAAAAGGACTCTGCAAAATCAACATGCAAAAATAGGATCTTGAAAAATCTTTTTGGGATATTATAGAAAATTCTCTGAGTAATTCAAATATTATACAGTTATCTAAAAAGATAAGATATAATATTTGATGATCCAATTTTTTTTTTTTTAAATACAGATATTATCAAGACCTGGAGAGCAATCTCAAGGCCTTGAGATTTTCTGCAGTTGGAGAAACTTCTAAGCTTTGAGCTATACTTTCAAGGCTTCAGAAAGTATAATCTCAAGGCTTTGAGATTCCAGCACATATACACATATAAGTACTAATACTCCCCCTAAACCAATGGATCCTTGTTTATCATCCTCAATTCAAGCCTTCGAGATGAAAACCTATCATCTGACAAAGGTTTAGTGAAAATATCAGCAATCTGCATTGAAGTAGAGATAAAATTTAAAACAACATCACCTTGTTCTGCATGATCTCTAAGGAAATGATGTCTCACATCTATGTGCTTTGTCCTTGAGTGCTGAACTGGATTCTTAGAGATTTAAATAGCACTTGTTGTCACAATGAATTGGCACATTTCTGAAGTTGTAGCCAAGATATCTAAGTTGTTGAGCAATCCATAACACTTGTGAACAGCAAGCACCAGCTGCAATATATTCAGCTTCTGTAGTTGATAATGCTACAGAATTTTGCTTTTTGGAATGCCAACTGATCAATGACGATCCAAGAAATTGACAGCATCCAGAAGTACTTTTCATGTCTACTTTATAACTTGCAAAATCTGCATCTGAATAGCCACTCAACATAAAATTAGATCTTCTTGGATACCAAAACCCTAAGTCTCTGGTTCCATTCAGATATCTAAAAATTCTTTTAACTGCAGTTAAATGACTTTCCTTAGGATTTGCTTGGAATCTAGCACACATACAGACACAGAACATAATGTCAGGTCTGCTAGCAGTTAAATACAATAATGATCCAATCATACCTCTGTATTCCTTCTGATTCACACTCTTACCAGTTGAATCTTTGTCTAAAGAGAGTGATGAACTCATAGAGGTCTTAAGCACCTTGGACTGTGACATACTGTACTTATTCAATAAGTCCTTGGTATATTTTCCTTGATGCACAAAAATTCCTTTCTTCATTTGTAATATATGAAGTCCAAGAAAGAAATCCAGTTCACCCATTAGGCTCATCTCAAACTCCCTGCACATCAGACTAGAAAACTCATTTGAAAGAGCATCATTAGTAGCACCAAATAATATATCATCTACATAAATCTGAACTACTAACAGATCACTTTGTTGGTGTTTAATGAAAAGAGTTTTGTCAACTAAGCCTCTTCTGAAATTGTTTTCAAGTAGAAATTTTGAAAGTTTGTCATACCAAGCCCTTGGAGCTTGTTTTAAACCATAAAGAGCTTTATCCAGTTTATAAACATGATCAGGAAAATTTTCATCTTCAAAACCAGGAGGTTGTGCTACAAAAACATCTTCTTGTAAATATCCATTTAGAAAAGCACATTTAACATCCATTTGATAAAGCTTTATGTGATGGTGAGATGCAAATGCAAGAAGTATTCTAATAGCTTCTAACCTGGCAATAGGAGCCAAAGTCTCCTCATAATCTATACCTTCTTCCTAATTATATCCTTGAGCTACCAGTCTGGCTTTATTTCTTACCACTTTGCCATTCTCATCAAGATTGTTTCTGAATACCCACCTGGTTCCAATAACTGATTTCTCTTTAGGTCTAGGGACCAGATTCCAAACCTTTTTACTTTCAAAATCATTCAGCTCACTCTGCATTGCAATAATCCATTCTGCATCTTCCAGAGCTTCCTTGGTATTCTTAGGCTCAATCAAAGTTACAAATGCACTAAAAGCACACAAGTTCTTTAACTGTCCTCTTGTCTGAGTTCCAGTTGATGGATCTGATATAATGTTTTCAGCTGGATGGTCTGCAAGGTACTTAAACTTCTTTCTTGGTACCCAGGAGTATTCTCCTTCAAGGCTTTGTGTCCTTGAAACAGTAGAAGGAGCATCATAGAAAGTTTCAGCTTCTGTCTCAAGGCTTCGAGTTTTTGGTTCAGCATGAGGTTCAAGGCCTTGAGATTCTGCTGATTGATTCTGTTCATTAGTTTTGCCTTTGTCTTCTTTCACAGCATCATCATCTGATTTATGCTTGTTCAAATCTAGATCTGCAAAACTTTCACTCAGAGATTCCTTAGTACTTTCATCAAAAATTACATGAATGCTCACTTCCACAATCTTGGTTTTTCTATTATAAACTCTATAAGCTTTGCTAGTTTGAGAATATCCAAGAATTACACCTTCATCACTTCTAGCATCAAACTTACCAAGATTGTCTCTACCATTGTTATGCACAAAACAGATACAACCAAAGGGCTTAAAATAAGAAACAGTAGGCTTTCTCCCTTTAAACAGTTCATAGGGAGTCTTTTTCAAAATAGGTCTGATCAAGCATCTATTCAGCACATAATTGGCAGTGTTAACAGCTTCTGCCCATAAAAACTTTGGCAAATTACTTTCAAGAAGCATGGTTCTGGACATATCCTCAAGTGTCCGATTTTTCCTTTCAACTATTCCATTTTTCTGTGGAGTTCTAGGTGCAGAAAAGTTGTGTGAAATGCCATGTTTTGCACAAAACAAATCAAAGTCATGTTGATCAAACTCTCTACCATGATAACTTTAAATGGATGCAACATGTAAATTTTTCAAAGTTTGAAGCTCTTTGCACAATCTAGAAAACTAAGATAAAGCTTCAGTTTTGTCTCTAATAAACATCACCCAAGTAAACTAGAATAATCATAGATTATAACAAGCATATACCTCTTACCTTTTGGGTTCTGAACTCTCATAGGACCACACAAGTCCATATGCAGCAATTCTAAGGGTCTAGAAGTACTTACAAAGTTCTTTGGCTTGAAAGAGCTTCTGGTCTGTTTACCTTGTACACATGCCTTGCAAACCTCATCATCTGAAAATTTCTGTGATGGTAAACCTCTTACCAAGTCCTTTGAGATGAGTTTATTCAAAGTATGTATACTAATATGCCCAAGCTTTCTGTGCCAAAGCTTTGAATCTTCCTTCAAGGCCTTGAGGCATTTTAGCTTGTCACCTGCAACACTATTAGTATTCATAGCATATAGATTATATGATCTAGGAGCAGTGAGTATGCAATCACCAGATTTCTCATCTTGCACCACACATTTCTCCTTGTCAAATACAGCTTTATAACCTTTATCACATAACTGAGAGATACTAAGCAAATTATACTTAAGTCCATCTACCAAATAAACATCATATATAGAATTTGTAGAACCATTACCAATACTACCTATACCAATGATATTGCATTTTGCTCAGTCACCAAGTGTGATTGTTCCTCCAGATTTTTCTGTAAGTTCAGTAAAGAGAGACCTCTTTCCACTCATATGTCTGGAACATCCACTGTCTAATATCCATTTCTGACCTTTCAAGGCCTTGGTGACATCCAGCAAAAACAAACCATTGCCTCAACAGGCTGTTAGACGAAGTGCAGAACTTTGAGTCATACTCAGAATCAGCCATAGTTGGTGGCCTAATTCCTTTTAGAACCCAAATCTGCCTAACCTATCCCTTAAGCTGATAAGGATAAGTATTCCTCATAATGTGAGGTTTTGGATCTTCTGAAGGGACAAGTTAATCTTACATGACCAATTTTTCCACAGTAATGACATTTTGGAGAATGTCTGCTACCAGATTTGACAAAAGTAGTTTGGCCTTTCTTTGGAAAATTTGGATTATAGCCAATCCCACTACTATGCATTGATTTCAGACTTCCTCCAAGAATGAGATTCAGATTATGTTCTGATCCAGTAAACCTAGCTAGGACCTTCTTGGACTCTTGAAGTTTCTCAGTCAAAGTACAGATCTGTTGTTCTAAATTCTCAGAATGAGTCTTTAGATCAGCATATCTTTCAGTTAAAAGAGTGTTTTGATCAACAACCTCTTTTATATGTGCCTTCAAGACTTTGAACCTGCTGTCCAAGGCCTTGAAGTCTTTTTCCAGCTTTGTCTTAGAAACTTCAACAATTTTGTTTGAAAACACTAGGTCCAGGTTTTCTTTTAATTGCTCATGAATCTTAATCTTTAAAGCAGAAATATCATTTCTATAACTTTCCTCATTTAAAAACATACTTTTGAGAATTTCAGGAAGTACATCAGAAGGACTAGCAAGTAAAGTATTTACCATGTCTTCAATGTGTCTGTCTGATGAACTTTCCTCATTATGCTTTGCCATGAAGCATAAGTTTGCTTGCTCTTCTTCTGTGTCTGAGTCACTTGATGAATCAGAATCACTCCAAGAAGCCATCATGGCTTTCTTCCTTCTGCTGTCACCATCCTTCTTATGAAAGTTCCTGTTCTTCTTCTTTTGTGGACAGTCCCTTACTAAATGATCTGCATCACCACACTCAAAACAATTCATTACTTTAATTTTATGTGACTGTGATGAAGATTTACCTTTGTAATCCTTGCTGCCTGAGGGTCTTGATCTCTCTCTGTTGTAATCCCTGTTACCAGAGTTTCTTTTCTTTTTTAGAATCCTGGCCAAGGCCTTGGAGATCAATGCTAAAGCCTCTTCATCATCGGGTTCCTCCTCAGTCTCAAGGCTTTGAGACTTTTCACTATCTTTTGCCTTAAGTGCTAGGTTCCTGATATTTTCACTCAAATCACCTTCCACATACTTCATGGACATTTCATGAGTGAGCAGCTTTCCTTGTAGATCATCTAGCTGAAGAAGACTCAAGTCCTAAGCTTCCTCAATGGCTGTTGTCTTTGGCTCCCACTTGGCTTTTGGCAAACTTCTCATAATCTTTCTGACCTTCTCTTCATTTGAGAACTTCTTTCCCAATGACTCCAGGTTTTTCACCACATCAGTGAATATTTTGAACATTTCCTTGATGGTCTCATCTGAATTCATCTTGAACAACTCATATTGCCTCAGAAGTATGTTGATTTTTGTCTGCTTAACCTGGCTGGTTCCTTCATATGTCACCACCAGTTTATCCCACACTTCTTTGGCACTCTTGCAGTTTGAGACTCTGTTGAACTCATCTGCATTTAAATCACAGTATAGCAAATTCATAGCCTTGTAATTTTTTGATACCTTTTCCAGTTCAGTGACTAAAAGATTTTCCTCAGACTTGATACTTCTGACTTCATCAATTGTAGTGTAGAACTCATGAGGACCATTCTGAACTATTGACCATAGTTCCGTGTATTGATCTATGATGAACATCTTCATCAATGCCTTCCAGTGCATGAAGTTGTCACCACAGAACAATGGAGGTCTGTTGGCTGCCCTTCCTTGTGAGAATCCACCATCTCCTACATTACTCATGGTCACCAGATTGTTAGATCTAAAAACAGTGACACAAGCTGTGATACCAATTGAAAGTGTGTAATGTAGACTAAATACAGGACCTAAGTACTCTAGAAGGGGGGGTTGAATAGAGTGTGGAATTTTTTTGCAAAACTTAAAGTTTAACAGAAAGAATTTGTATGAAACTCAAATCTCAAGGCCTTGAGATTTTAGTAAACTATCTGAAACTTACAAGGTCAAAATAGTAAGCTTCAAGGCCTTGAGCTGTGAACAATTCTAAACAGCTTTTAAACCCTAGTTTGATTTGAGTTGTGTGCAGCAGATAATAATCAAACTGTAAAGTAAATAACACAATGCAATTTAAAGAGTTCAGTCCCAATGGACCTAATCTCTTCCTGAGGGATCTAATCCCACCAGGATTGGGCAAACACTTCTTATTACTCACACAGAAACAACCCTAGATCTTCAAGCCTAAGTGATTTCCCTTACACCTATACAGCTTGTGGTTCCAAACCTATCTAGTTCCAGCTACTAACTGTTGAGCTAACAAGAACCTCTTGTTGTTCACTTGAACAACCAACCACTAGGTTAAGTGAGGTTTAAGATAATCTAGAGATACACAGATAGAAGTACAAGTGAAGAACACAGTATGAAGATAAGTTGTTGAAGCCTGGAAGTGTTCTTCTGAAAAACTGGATTGATTTGATCTTCAGGAATCTGGACTGAAGCTTGAATGATTGTGTGTTTGAATGAATGATCTCCCACGATTTTGTCACACCTCTCAGAGTATTCTGCAAGCCTCTCTCTTTCAAAATTCAAACCAGTCTCTTTTATCCACAGCTGCAACTGATTGAGAGATTTTAGGATCTCAGTTCCTACAAATCCTCCTTCTGTTTTCAATTGAAATTCAAACAGCTTCAAGTGGATATCCGTTGGAGTTTGTTGAGATTGCTCCTGCACGTTTAACAACCCTGCAACAGCATTGAAACACAGCAACAACAAAATCCAGAAAGCTAACAGTACTATGACTGTTTGGTTATACAGTATCTGATAAAACTGTTTAACAAACTTAGAACAATAACCTGTATATCTTCTAAAACATATGAATCATGAAAAAAAAAGTTTAAGACACTTAGAAGTGAGTAAATAATCACAATACTAAGAATCACAACCTGCAAGAAGGAATCAACTAAGTTCTGTAAAAACTGTCAGCAGCTCAAGGCATATCTCAAGGCCTTGGAGCTCTAAACCTTCTTCACAGAATTTCAAAGATATACCCAGATAACTTTGATTCTTCCTGTTCTGATCATCTGCAATTGTGTTAGATATATAAATAGTATAATCCAAAAGTATATGCAGTAAACCACTGATTTGCATAACCAGATATCCAATCTGCAACACAGAATTGTCAGAACATACAGCAGAATAAAATAACTCAAGGCTTTGAAGTTCAGTCAATCTCAAGGCCTTGAGATAACTGAAATGCTTTGCTGCTTATGTCTTAGCTTTTGTCGTTCATCACTCAAAAACAATTACCAACCAAAGCACATTCAAGAATTTTGACTCAACATGGTTATTTTTTAGATGTATCTCAACCCATTGGGTGATTTATTTTGACAATGTATTTTTCTTATCGTGTTGCACTATTTGCTATAATCATTTAAATGTTCTCTATTAGAAAAATTGCCAAATATAACAGATTTTAAAATGGTAGTTGTCGAAACTGCGATAAAAAGACCCCAATAATGGCGGTTTATCATTAAAGGCTATATCTTTTATTAACTAATGGCGGTTACAAGAAAATCGATGTAAATACAATATCAAATACATCAGTTTAACAAAGAACCGCGATATTTTATTTAACGCTTACTTCTAAACCGCCGTTTTCATAAATTCTATACGGCAGTTGTAAGAAATTGCGTTATTCTAGAATAATTATCTTGTATAAATAAATAAGATATAAACTAATAAACATCGCGATTTATGATAACCGTAGTTTAATTGAATAAAATATAATTATTTACAATATACATATTTAATAAAATTAAATAATAATAGCGGTTTTGTATATAAACGTTGTTAAATTCATTTAAAATATTATTTTCTAACATTACTGATATGTAAAAATAAAAAATAACATAATAAACAACAGATTTCTTAAAACTGCAGTTAATTGAACAAAAGTAACATAATTACAGCGGTTCTTAAGGAACCGTTCTTTTTTACTATGTCTAGATCTATTTTCAATCGTTCATTTCCAAACCCTAATTTTATCTACAACTCTCACTATCTCTCATTCGCATTTTTTTATCTCCATCGTTATCTTCTCTCGTCTCCCTCCCTCCTCCCTCATATCCCTCCCTTTGGTTTTCTCTCTCGTCTTCCTCCATCCTCTCTTCTCTATCGTCTGCCCTCCTCTATTCTATATCGTCTTCTCTCCTCCTCCCTCCTCTCGTCTCGTTTCTCCTCAGCCCATGCCGGAGTTCGCCGAAGAACAAACCCAAGACGAACAGCGCCGCAACCACACCCTAGCCTGGAACGACCCGGGATCTCGGTTCAGGGTTAAAGAGACAATCGACAACCAAAAGTAGAATATTAACTATTAAGATTACATTTCGGTTAAAGTACATAACAAAATTTCGATATTAAGTACAATCTAAAACAAATCGTGTGTGATCTACTAAGTGATCTAAGTTAAGCTATACTTCTTCGTCTCGTTCCAGCGTTCCTATCCCCCTCTTTGATTGACGACCTGCGGTTTTAAAATGGCAAATGCCGACGCAGTTTTGAAGAAATAATCAGTAAAAACTGAGTAAATACATACTACGACATGTAAAGCATCGAGTGGCACGGAAGCATGAGTTGAAACAAATTAGAAGATTTAAATAGTTAAACTATCATGTTGGAGAATTTGGAACAACTGGAAGTAAACGAGTAACAAAAACCTCTCAATTTAATAACATTGAGAAACCACGAGTAGTTGGTAAAATATCCAGAGTAGACAAGTTCATTTGAACTGATAACGATAGTACTTCATGAGTAGCCAAGATTTAAAAATCATTTCAAATCAATTAAGGCATATCAAGAGCCACAAACAACATTAATAAGTAGCCAATTTTGAATTTCGACTTCAATCAACAGTTTAATTTAGCTGAGGCGTGTCAAGAGCCACCAGCAGGATCGATGTAGACAGAGGGATCACGAAATAACCACTAAGGGTTCCTTCTAGGGTCTATCAAACCCTATTTCACCCGAGCGTTAAGGGAGCCCATTCGTCAACCCCGCTCACAACATTAGCTAAAAGGCCTTAAGTGTCGACACCCCTATACCGTAGTGACCCTTACAAGTATAAGTAGCACTCTATAGCTCTATAAACCCCTTGGACTCAATATCTTGATACATTTTGGCTCATCGGGGGCGGATTTGTGAACATTAACGTTCTATCCAATAATAAGAAGCATTGCTTCAATGGTCTTAGCCATACGAAAATGGAGGATCGCTTGACGCCTCCCATTAATAACAGTACTCTGTACATCGTCCTAAGTCTATTAGAGGTATTTTATTTCTTCTCTTTCACATAACTAGAATCAGGATGTCAACAATTCACAAGTAATTTCGGAGAGTTCTCAAAGGAGATGAATAAAATAGTTTAACAAATTTCGAGTGGAAAACATGCATTCACATACTATTTCATATAACAAACATTCATTTGAAACATCAAGCACATACGCATATTTTGATATGAAAAGGCCGTACATATGTACTTACCTCTGGGCCATGAAAGGCGCAAAGCAAAGCTAGCACTCCTACAACGCTCGTCTCATATGAATTCAGGACGTATAGTCAAAGCGGCAGTACGAGCACATACGTCTATCGTGGAATGGTTCTCAACACCGGCTGGTTATAAACAAGTCAAGTATACAGTCTCTTAGCATTTACCCTCTATATGAGGTTGTATGCAATAATGCGATGAAATGTAGGTTATGCAAGCTAAATGACTAAAACGCCCCTCATACTCCAAAACCGTTTAGTACAGTGTCTGAAACTTCCTAGATCCCAAATTATACTCATATTGGCCCGAAAACATGCGAGAATTTAGTCCAAACTCTTCCATATGAACTTAGCCACGAAATCTACAACTTTCAATAAATTACACTTAGGCCCCTAAAGTTTGCTAAAATTACAGAAAGACCCCCACCATTGATTTGATAACTCCCGAGTCAAATAATTCATTCTTAAGGCTCCAAGTATCCTTCTAAGTCAGGTTGTTGGTCTCAAAACATTAACTTTGTTCAAATGCAAAGTTTTAATTAATTGCACATAGGCCCTCGAAGTTTAGTAAAACTGCAAAAAGACCCCCACATTTGACTTGGTCAACCCTAGCCCAGAATTACATACAAGTACTCCAAACACGCATACAAGACATGCTGACAAACTCCAAGTTACTAAACTAACCTCAATTCAAAGTTTAAGTGAAATGACTATTTTGCCCCTCCTATACAGTTCAGTCAAACTAGGGTTTGCGAAAAGTCAAACTTGGTCAAACATGATATTTAGACTCAGCATATGAATACGAACAAGTTTCGTGAAGAACGCTAAGGCCAGAAATGTCATTTAGAGTGAGAAAATTGAAAGTCAAAGATAGAGTGAAATCATCTCAACTAGTCAACTTTGGAGCTGATTTGTGGTAAAATGAGAGAGAGTTTAGGAAATATGAAGGTGGGGTCTTGAAGAGGGTATTCCAAGCTTTCCGGAACATATTTGAATTCCTAAGAACTCCAAGTATTCAAAGAGATATCGCTATTCAAAGTTGGACAAAAATTCCGAATCAACACTTAGTAAAATTCAAGAAAGTTTAATGAGTTGAAACTAGCAACTTTAGGCTCGTTTTGTAAGCAATCCGTTAGAAATTTGAACATGACCCAGAGATGATGATTTGAAGTATTATATAGCAGCTACACATAGGAGAAAGAAACACAAGATTTCATGAAGAATTGAGGGAGATGTGATCGTGTGAAATTGGCTGTTCCAATAGCAAAATCCAACACTTCGAAAAAATTTCTATTATGGACAGATTCAACAACACGAATGCAGCGACTTCAACTCAAATTTTGGGTGTTTTAGAGACAGAATTTGACAAAATTTAAAACATGAAAGTTGTAGCCAATCATCTGAGGATTCCAGAAAGTCTAGAATCGCTCAAAACGGATTAAAAACGAGAGAGATATGATCATTTGAACAGGGGCTGTTTATGCATGACGGAAAAACGAACCAAGAGTGAAAAATGAAATCAAACTCGACTCTAACAAAATCTGGGCAGATTTGGATCATTCAAATAGGATCACGACATGATTGGGAGCAATTTGATGCATAGAACGCAAAATTTGGTGGAGAAATGAAGCTTACCCAAGGTTTGGTCGGCCATGGAGTTTTCCGGCGACTTTGCCGCCTTGTTCCGACTTTTCAACGAATACCCAGCAGCTTTAAGGCTGCCCAGAGTGTTCCACGATGTCTAGAGGCCTTGGGGAAACCGTTTGGAGGGATTGAACGGCCAGGAACAGAGAGAACGCCCAAGAAATCGGCGGCTTGTGGCGGTTTCCGTCGGGTTCTTCAACCCGGATTCCGGCGACCCCTTTTCCGGCGATTTGAGGGACGAGCTTGTGCTTCCCGGACTCGTCTCAACCTCAGGAACAAGATTATGTGGGTTAATCAAACTGAAATGCAACGATGAGGGAGAAATCGACAAAAAACCGAACTAGGGTTCTTACCTTCAAACCCGAATTTCTCACTCGATTCTTGATGAAATCCCGAATTGTTTGGGGCGTTTTGATCCTTGTGGTGAGGGCTACTCCGGGTAGTAGCAGGTCGGGAAGAGGAGAAGAGACAGTGGAGATTGTGGTGGAGGAGTGGTGGTGATGAAGGAGGAAGAAGAGGAAGATGATGGATGAGAGAGAGAGATTTTTTTTTTCTCTCCAGATTGTGCTGGTGAAGAGGGAGTTGTTGGTGTTGACTTCTCATCTAGTGAGGTGTCAAATTGAATTGGACAAGTGTCTCTCATGCATAGGGGGCGAAAGTGTAGTTTTCTAAACTTTTGGGTATTGTAGATACTGCTTTCTGGGCTGACAGATCCTGGCCACGTGGCAGCCATCCAGCACACCATATTGTGCTCCATACACACTGGATCACCAGCCGAGCTGATCCATGTGGGGGCTGCGAGACAGAGCCCTCGCATACCACTGCACGGGACTTGTAGGGACTTAGTGGTTTGGAGGCTAGAGTAAGCCCTGTCGCGTGCGAGCCGAACCCGCACGCGACCTTTAGTAACTGTTTTGAGAGATTTATGGCACGAGCTCCATAAACCCGGTCAATCCGGTCAAACCCGGTCAACCTCGTAACGGTTCCGGTATTCGCGCACCACGTGCTCTAACGGTCCCTATATACTCGGACGAACGTGCCGTTATGGTTAAGCTAATTAAGCCGCCATTAATGGGCGCATTAACCACACTACAACGGTCACGTTCTCCAGTATAAATAGATCGTCAACCTTTCCATACAAAGGAGAACACACTGCTATACGCGGAAGCTCTGCCAAACCTCTGTCTCTCTCTCAGACATTGCTACGGCCTTACTCTCTCCCTACACACAACCCCACTCTTCCTGTGCGATCCTTGATCCACTACATACGGTGTACACGGAGGTCTCCCCGCCGGAATCTCTTGTGCACATTTTGGTGAACCCGACGTGAACTTACCAACAAAAGCAACCATGTCTCAGGAGGATGATGTCAGCAACCGATCGCCCTCCACCGAAACTCCCTCGGGAGACGAGACCCGCCGTACTCCAACGACTCCCGGCGAGACACCGACGTTAGAGTCTTTGGACGCCACTGTCCAAAGTCAGGCGAAAGCTCTCAAGGCTCAATCTGCGCAATTAGAACAAATCTTGGCCGTTCTGGGTACCCTTGCACCAAACCCTTCATCCGCCGCCGCTATCTCTCAGGGAGGAGGAACCCCTACCGCTCCAGGATTGGGAGTGTCAACCGCACCTCCCAACCCTCATCTGCAGACTCCGCCGTCGGCTACGCAGCTGCCTTCGGTTCAGGGGTCAACGGCACAGATGCTGCCTCCTGCTGCTCACGCTCCTCAGCCCTCGGCTTTGGCGTCCAACCCAACTCTGCAGTACCCTTTGCCTCCCCCAACAATGATCTGGGGAAATGCGGGTAGTCAGTATGCTCCCAACCCTCCGGCGGCGTATGTGTCGCCACCGCCTACGGCAACCCCTCCGTCAGCTACCGAGGGGAGCATTCCAGAATGCATGACGTCTTTGCAGAAGCGCGTGGACACTATTCTGGCTCATCAGTCATTCGTGGATACCATTATCCCAAAATTAGACAACGATCCACCCATTCCACGGGAGATCTATCTCATGCCTAACCCGGCGGGGTACAAGGCTCCTAAATGGGATAAGTTCGACGATGTCAACGGAAAAGCTCATGAGCATGTCATGCGTTTCATTGATGTCATGGGTCCGTACGGAGCTGATCCCAAACTGCTGATGCGAGAGTTCCCAAAGTCTCTTGGGAACGTAGCATACAAATGGTACCGAACATTGGAGGCCGGATCCGTGAAGACTTGGGACGACATGGTCCAGAAGTTCTATACCAAGTTCTTCCAGATGGAAGAAAAGGTGACGATGATCCATCTCTCGCGGATGTACCAGAAGCGCGAAGAGGACGGAATCACTTTCATCAAGAAATTCAGGGCGAAATCCTTGGAGTGCAAAGATCCAATGCCTGAAAGCCGGCTCGTAGAGATATGCCTGCAGTGCATGCGAGATGAATACAAAGGTATGCTCATCAATTTGCAAACACCTACGTTTTCAAAGCTAATCGAATGCACGAAAAACATCGAGCCCATAGTCGAGAGACAGAAAAAGAAGAGCGCTCCAGAGCGACCTGCGAGCGGCACTACTTACAAGATCGGGAGGTTTAGCTACAAGAGGGGACGCGAAGCTGAGGTTAATACAGTTTCGCCCCAGAAACAAGCGAAGGTTACAAACTTCGATGTACCGCCTCTGCCATGCTCGGTAGAGGAAGCAAGTGACCTCTGCAGACAGTGGCGCAAGGACGGCGTCCTGCCACCGCTCGAGAAAACGCCCTCAAAGGAGATGGTGAGGGACCCTAAGTGGTGCGAGTACCACGGCAAGGTCATGCATCCCACGGCCGAGTGCAAGAAACTCAGGTTCGCGTTCGATCAGAAGATGAAGAATGGCGAGCTCATCGTCAGCGATCACCGAAAGGATGTGCGCAACAACCCGCTCCCCGCGCATGCGGAACAGGGCTCGAAGGGCAAAGAGGTCGCTATGATCTCGATCGTCGACTTGGAAGAAGTCGCAGAGGATGGCCTGCCCATCGTCGCCGAGGTCCACGAAGACGAGGACTACAGCATGGACACAGAGGATGAACGTGCCGACCGTATGAAAGGGTCACACGGCTTCAACAAATTCTTCGACGAGATGAATTTCTCCGAGAAGTGCCGGACTGATATGACGAAAGCGATTTTGAGAATAGCAGAGGACTACGAGGAGGACCTTGTAGTCTCCAACGGGAAGTCATCAGGGCATCCCGCTCTACAGAAAAGATTATGACCTTTTCTGCCAGCGACAAGAAGACGGATGCGAGCCATCAGAGACCTCTGTACGTGACCGCCATCATCAATGGCGTCGAGTTCAAACGAGCGTTCGTCGATGGAGGAGCAGCGGTCAACGTCGTTTCGCTCCACACACTGAAGCTAGCAGGGATTCCCGAGCACAAGATCGTCAGACGTCCATCTCCGCTCATGGGATTCGGAAGCGACTCTAGAATGACGATCGGGTGGATCCGCCTGGGCGTTCAAATTGGCAAAATCAAGTGCTCAGCAAAGTTCTATGTCATAGACGCGAACACCACGTACCACATGATTATAGGTCGAGCCTGGATGCATCGCTTCGACGCAGTTCCTTCGACGGCTCACCAGGTTATGAAAGCTATCTGGAACGACAGAATAGTCGAAATACCGGCTTCGACAAACCCGTTCAACTTGGACGAAGCACATCTCAGCGAGGCGGTGTGGTTCACTGAGATGGCAGATGAGCAAACACCCGGGCCATTCAACCCTACTCCTTTGCCTCTCTGGGAGGACATCAAGGACCAGTCGCCTGCAGGAGTAATGGTGACAAGGGAAGATGCCAAGGAAAAGCCGCCTACACGCGAAGAGGCGCCGCGTATCGCATATCATCGAAAGAACGTGTATACTCTGAAGAGGATCGCAAAGCATGACCCCGAGGGCAAGGAGATAGAGAGCTTCTACGCCAATGGGAAGAAATGCTACCGCATATGATGGTGCGCGGGGATGTCCTCACGCGGGCATGGGGATATCCCTGGGCAAATCAATCAAATCGAGCAAATTGTGCTCACGGAAGAGCCAACACAGGGCACTCCAGACGAGAAACTCAAAGAAGCGCCTGAATGCATGGAAGACAGGCCCAGACCACAAAAGCAAGAGCTAAAGGAAGTGTTCCTCAGCCCGAACGAGGAAAAGAAAAGGCCAGTCTTCCTGAGCGCAGATCTCACAAGCGAAGAAGAACAAGGGCTGCTACAGCTCCTAACTGAATACAAGGATGTGTTCGCATGGGAGTATGATGAGATGCCAGGTCTGGATACAAGCATCACCATGCACCGTTTAGACATCATCCCCGGGTCTAAACCGGTCAAGCAGAGCACGAGAAGCTTCAGGCCGGAGCTTAACGTGAAGATCAAGCAGGAGATTGTCAAACTCCTAGATGCCAAGTTCATAGAGCCGAACCATCATCCCACATGGCTGGCCAACATCGTGCCAGTGGTGAAGAAGAACGGACAGCTCCGCATCTGCGTGGACTTCCGAGATCTCAATCGCTTCTGCCCTAAGGACGATTTCCCACTGCCCAACATCGATTTGCTTATCGATTCGACAGCGGGTCATCGCATGTTCAGTTTCATGGACGGCTTCAGCGGATACAACCAAATCAAGATGGATCCCAAAGATGCGCGGAAAACGGCATTCATCACTCCTGTAGGGGTATTCAACTACACGGTGATGCCGTTCGGTCTTGAGAACGCGGGCGCGACCTATCAGCGGGCCATGATGGCTCTATTCCACGACATGATGCACAAAGAGGTGGAATTCTATGTGGATGACCTGGTGGTTAAATCCAAGCACGAAGCAGACCACCTCGCAGATCTGCGAAAGGTGTTCAATAGATGCAGGCGCTTTCAACTGAAGATGAATCCCATGAAATGCGCGTTCGGGGTAACATCAGGGAAATTCTTGGGATGCGTGGTTCATCGCCAAGGGATCGAGCCCGAGCCCGCGAAAGTATCAGCTATCACTGGCATGACGCCACCCCATAATCAGAGTGCATTAAAGACATTTTTAGGAAAGCTATCCTATCTGCGGAGATTCATCCCAGCAATTGCCGAAATCACATGCTGTTTCAGCACTCTTCTCAAGAAGGACGCCGCGTACTACTGGGCTCCGGAGCACGAAGCCGCATTCAGAAAGCTGAAGGATTTACTCACGTCCTCAAAGATAATGATCGCGCCTCAACTGGGATCACCGCTTCTGCTATATCTGACATCTACAAGGAGATCTATAGGAGCGCTCTTGGCTCAGGAGTATGAAGGCCAAGAGAGGCCTATCTACTACATCTCTCGCATCGTGCAGCCTGCTGAATCGAGGTACACAGACATCGAACGTCATTGCCTTGCCTTATTCTTTGTGATAGAGAAGTTGAAACACTATTTTGCATCACACAAAGTAGTAGTGGTCACCAAGAGCGACCCCATAAGATACTTGCCAACTCACACTACTCCGGGAGGAAGACTGGCGAAATGGTACATGACCATTTCCCAATACGATATCACATGCGTGCGACCACGAGCGATCAAGTCGCAGGCGGTAGCAGATCTGTTGGCACAGTTCCCCGATAATAGCCACGAGCCCGTGATCGAAGAAGAGCTCGAAGGCCCTGAAATCTACGCAATCGACGTGCCCTATTGGACTCTCCACTTCGACGGTTCGTCAACCCAGAAAGGCGGAGGCATTGGGATAGTCTTGACAAAGCCAGATGGGGAAGTCATACAGATGTCCGCAAAGCTCAACTTCGCAGTCACAAACAACGAAGCGGAATACGAGGCTCTCATTGTGGGGCTCCGTGCGGCGAAAGCTTTGGAAGTGAGCAACTTAACAGTCATGGGAGATTCCAAGCTGATTGTTAAGCAAGCCTCGGGCGAATATGGTTTGAAGGAGATCAACCTCCTGTCTTATCGCACCTTAGTACAGAAGCTGATGCAGCAATTCTGCGACGTGAAGTACGAGCACAAGCCCCGAGCAGACAACAGACACGCAGACGCCTTAGCAACCTTGGGGTCTAAGGTCAGCATGGACAAATGCCCAGCAAAGATTTCTATCGAAGTGCGAACATCGTCGGCATTGACAGAAGATGCGTGCGACGACGAACACATGGATAACGCAGACTGGCGAAAACCAATCCTGCAAGCTATTGCGAAGGGCACCAGCAACGAAAGCTGGGCACTCACAAAAGGATACTGCATCCACGACAACACCCTTTACTACAAGGGTCCTGGGGGAATACTCATGCGATGCGTCTCCGAGCAAGAGGGACAGCAGCTGTTAGAAAAGATTCACCAACACGCCTGCGGGGAAAGCGAGGTGTCAATCTACAGAAAGGCTCAGAGATATGGTATTCATTGGCCAGACATGTCAACAGCCGCAGCCCTGATACAAGGGAAGTGCGAAAGTTGCGCACTAATCAAAGATTCTCTACTCATCGCCCTAACCGATGACGACACGGACTGGAGGAAGCCACTATTTGATTTCCTCACCCAGGGCACCGTACCCGAGTCAAGAAAAGAAGCCGAAAAATTGAAAAGGAAAGCGTCTCGATACGTGGTACAGGAAAACCTGCTTTGGCGAAGAGGTCACGAGGGCAACTTGCTGCGATGTCTAGACGGCAGAGAAGCACAAGAAGTCATGGACCTTTCTCATCAGGTGGAACACCAAGGAGGTGCGAAATTATGCAGGCAGCTCCTCTCAATCGGGTATTTCTGGCCCACGATGGAGGTCGATTGCCGCACCAAAGTACGACGCTGCCAGGAATGCCAATTCAAAGGGAACCTAGTGCACGCTCCCGCGGTGGATCTACATGCACTAGGGACGCCATGGCCATTTCACACATGGGCTCTGGACTTCATCGGTCCCATCCGACCGACGTCGCACGAGAATCATTTCATTCTCACCGCAACTGAGCTGTTCACCAAGTGGGTGGAAGCAATACCACTAAAGACGGCAAATGCGCTGGCTGTGGTCAATTTCATCCAGGAAAGCATCATATGCAGGTTCGGAATCCCAAACACCATTCTTTCAGATAACGGTACTCCTTTTGTTAATCGCCAGGTAGCTGCGAAATTAGCGGAGTACAATATCAGGCATATATGTTCTACCCCTTATTACCCAAAGGGAAACGGACAAGCTGAAGCGACTAACAAAACGCTGTTGAGAATTTTGAGCAAGATGGTCGCAGATGACCACAAGAAGTGGGCCGACTCTCTAAGCATAACTCTGTGGGCTTACCGAACTTCTCCAAGGACACCCACAGGGGCCTCGCCATTTCTACTATGTTATGGAGCCGAAGCTGTAGTACCTGCGGAGGTTAGAGTCAACTCGGCAAGGCTGGCCTTCCATGCACTCTATGAAAATCAACGCGATCACGACTTAGTCTTGCTGGAGGAAAAGCGAGAGCAAGCCAAGAGAACCAATAAGCGATACCAGGAAAGAATTGCTCGCGCCTACAATAAGACGGTCCAGCGAAGAGATTTCGCAGTCGGAGACTTGGTCTTGCGCGCATCTGATCACTGCATGCGAGAAGCGACTCACCCGAAGTTCGCAGCCAACTGGGAAGGACCCTTCGAAGTCACAGAAGTCTTTGACAGTGGCTACTGCAGCATACGAAGGTTGCACGGCACAACCTCTACTCCGAGTTCAGTCAACATGCGCTGGATTAAGAAGTACTATCTTTGACTTCTCTCATTTCATGCGTTTTATTATAACGTTGCTTGATATCTTGTATGGCTACGATTTACACAATCTCCTCCCCCATATGAGAGGATTGTAATCCCATCTCTCCCATATGAGAGCGTTATAATAAAAGAATTCTCCCAAATGAGAAGTTCACATTTCTAGCTGTTTATGTTGCTCTATTCAGTTTGTTAGTACTGTTAATCATGGTTTATTCGCCGCAATAGCAATCTATTCAAATGCGATCTTAACTGATCATCTAAGCCTATCTCTCACGATAGCAGCCTATGCGATCTTAAGTGATCATCTAAGCCTATCTCTTACGATAGCAATCTATGCAAATGCGATCTTAACTGATCGTCTAAGCCTATCTCTCACGATAGCAGCCTATGCGATCTTAATTGATCATATAAGCCTATCTCTTACGATAGCAGCCTATGAAAATGCGATCTTAAGTGATCATCTAAGCCTATCTCTCGCGATAGCAGCCTATGCAATCTTAAGTGATCATCTAAGCCTATCTCTTACGATAGCAGCCTATACAAATGCGATCTTAATTGATCTTCTAAAGCCTATCTGTCACGATAGCAACACATACAAATGCGATCTTAATTGATCTTTAAAACCTATCTGTTGCGATTGCAGCCTACGCAAAAATGATCTTAGTCGATCTTCTAAAGCCTATCTGCAACGATAGCAACTCACACAATTTAACGATCTTGATTGATCTACTAAAGACTATCTGCCACGATAGCAACTTGCAACATTGTGAAGATGATCTTAAATGATCCACAACGGCCAACCACAAGCCCATCTGCCAGGATGGCACAACTGCGAAAATATGATCTCGAACGATCTAGCGAAGCATCAGCGAATTAATATATCGCAAATGCGAAACCATTACATAGCATTATGCAAGGCGAAATATGCCGAAACGCATGCGAAATTGTATTTTGTTGTAAAGAGACAGCAGATAATACAAAAGGCTATTTATCATTACGAGTCAAATGACTTACAATTTATCTGTCTAGATAGCAGCTTACAAGCGAAAAGCTCGAATCTAACTACGTAGCCAACATGGCTTACAATACATTCGAAAAGTAACTCACAAGCATGAAGTTACACATCGCGGGAATCCCGACTGAAAAACGATGAACCTAACGGTCCTAACACTGGCAATGCAACACGCAGATCTGCGGCCAAAGATCTGTAGCAAAAGGGATGCTGCCGCGAAGAGATCAGCTTGTCATTCGCTACATCCCTAGCAGCGAAACTTGGGAAACGATACGCCCAAGACCCCAAGGAGTGACAAAAGCCTCTGTCTGATCAAGGTAGGCGCCGGAGGAGCTTCCTGTTTCGACATATGCTGCTCTGCAAAACAGGCGAAGCAGTAATTCCTCTGGGGATGGACTCCTTGTCATGTTGGACAAGGGCATTGACGAGCACCCTGAGTTCAAGAACGAAGAGGCAAGAAATCCTCCTCCAGGGATGCTGGAGGAGAATTTCACCGTTCATTACGAGACGGTAGCACGGTCACTTCGGCGCTGCACCTCACCACGAGGCGGCCGGAAACATGACCTGCACACATAATACACGAAGAAATTTCTTCGAACACACATGAGATATTATCTGCATCTTCTTTATGATGGTTATAAAGAGCAATAAGCCTCATAAAGTGGATCTTGGAAACTATTTCTACAGCACAAAGCACAAACTCAGGATTCACAACTTGAAGTTGCCATGAATCAACGAAAAATAAGCGTTGAAGCCAGCAGTCGTAAGGACTCACGGCAAAGCACATTTTTGGGATGAAGAACCCAAATAGCAAAGACAGGGTTTATATAGACCCTGTACAGACTCTTCGGTTGCCAAAGATGAGTCAGCAGAATTCAAAAAGAGGGTAAGTTCAATCACTTACGCCTTGAAAAGCGGTAGCAATCAATTACCCTACTAAAGGCTACGACGATTCAGTTGCGTATCCTAATAAATGACGGATGGTCATGATTCGGATGGACTTCCCAACGAAAGCGTGCTTATCTGCCGAGAAATTAGCGCGAAAATCAAGCAGAGAATCAATTGCTGATGTCATAATTGGATATGCACAGAAATATCCAATCAAATCCCGGAAAAGGGCAAAACGGGAAAATTCATTGTTGTTGTTAAAAAAAGGGGGGAGAAACCCTAGCAACATTACATTAATGTTCAAGGCATTACATTAATGTTTCAGCTATTTTTCTTGCTATTTTTTCGAAATTCGAAAAGTCAAAGCAAATTCTTGATTAAGGAGTCTTGGGGCTCGAACTGCTCGCTCAGCTTCTCCACTTGTTCCACTTCTTGCTTCAATAGCTCGCACCTGGCATTCATTTCATGATAGAGCTTCAGAGCTTCATCGACTTTTAGCTTTTGCTGCTCCACCTTCTGCTTCTCAGCTGCGAGATTCTGGTGGCCGAGCTTCAAAGTTACGGCTGCGCGAATCAGCGTGACTCTGTTCATAAGAAACTTGAAGCCCATTCTGCCTTGGACTTTGGTCACGAGATTTTGGCACATGCCGCATAGCAATTCAGCACTCTGGACCGAAATGGTCGCAGGCGTAGCCGCAGATAGCTGCTCCAAAATCCAGATGGCTTCAGTAAGAAACAGCCTCCTGTCGAAGGGCCCTATCTCCAGGGATCTCACAAGCGACTGCGGGTAGGTCAGACGCATTCGAACCACCCAGTCTACATCGGTTTGCTTCAAACCTGAGAAGACGTCAAAAATAAGTTATGATGTCAAAACTCGCAAGCGAATAATGCGACGTGCAAACAGTAAAGCTCTACTTACCAGTTCCTTCCAAGATATCATGAAGAGAAGGAATGCGGGCTGCCGGGTTGTTCGAAGATTGCCCTCGCTCCATAGCTCTCCTATCAGCTGCGAGCTCCAATCTCTCGTAGTCAGGAGGAAGAGTGTAGGCCGCACCAGCTGCGACTGCATTCCCAACCTGCGAGCCCCAAATGCTCCACGCAGGAACAGGTGCCTCTGGCTCAGTCATCGCCGTAGGCGAAGGGACAGCCGAAGTCGCTTGGCGAAGGACGCTCTCAGATGCGAGAACATTAGCAGCACTTGTCCTTACTTCCTCAGCACTAGCATGGACATTTTCATCCATCAGTACAGTATCAGCTCCAGCATCGTCGGAAAGTTCGATGATGTCCTCAAGAGGCTCATCCGCGTGGTCAGCAGCTGCGACGGGCTTCTCGGTATGGGAGCTCGGAATTGGAACATAGGACGCAGAAGGCTGACTTCTCTGCTCCAGCTCAGGTTCCTCAGCATGACCTGCGACATTAAATGCGATGACATGAGGTAACTTGCGCTATAAGTTATTTTGCTATCTTTACTAAAGCTAAGAATAAGCACCTCCACGCGAAGGTGGGATTGAGGTATCCTCATCATACACTAAGGACGTGGAACCATGCCCTATCAGTGTGTCCTCACTAAGCAAGTCTTTAAGAGAAGCGTGACCTGGGATGCGAATAAACCAGTCATGATTCTGCCTCAAGTTGATAAAGCCTAGTACGTGCGTATCACTCAAATAGTTACCTGAGGGCTCTCCGCATTTGCCTACTAACCAACGGCGAATGTCAGCCTTTGACACACCATGCTTTAACGCACCCACAATAACATCTCTATAAGTTACTGCGAGATTGAAGATCTCACCTTTATCGCCACCTGCGATCTCTTCGAAGTCTGCTTGGACTTGCTCCAAGGCCGCTGCATCCTCTCCGGGAACCTCATCTTCCTCCTCCGCATGAGGAGCCACTTCTTCGGGGAGCTCGTCTTCCTCGCCGACTGGACGCACTAAGTCGTCAACATGCTGCTCTTCGAGGCTCCGCTGTTTCACACGCTCGAGCTCCTCTTCCTCTCGCCGCCTTCTTCTTTCAGCAGCCTCCGCGGCTGTCTTTCGGGACTCAGCAAGAACGTCCTCGCTTATGGGCTCATCTGGAATGCCAGAATGGGCATCTCTCTTTTGTCTCTTGGCCACAAGGCCACCAATGGTTTCATCATCATCATCTGCGAATACACGAATGGTTTAAAGAAAATAAGTGCAAAGAAGTTACGATAACGGGAAAGGAAATGCGACGGAGGTACCTCCTGATTCTTCCTCATGCATCACAACTGTTACTTCTTCTTCTTCATCACTTGCTTGGGGCTCCTGCCTCTCTTCCTCTTCCTCTTGATTAAATGGAACGAAAGTTTCAACTGCGAGATCTTTCCGCACTTTGCTGGGCATGCGACCTTTGCCTTTGTCCTTGATAGAAAGGGACCTCACTGGGGGAAAAGCTGGGGCATTCCTAGGGGAAGAAATCGTAATTCCCTTTTGCCTAGGTCTCTTCACTCTTGGCGCCGCAGTCGCTGGAGGAGACGGGTCATCTCCAGAAGGAGACGGAGCCGGAGGATTGTCTATCAGCGAGTCAGCAAAAGCATTCATGACTGCGCGAATCTTCGTTTCGAGCTCAGGTTCCATCCTCCACGCTAGCCGGAACGACTGCCTTTGTCTTCTGGTGGCAACAATGGCGTTAACCAATGACTTGGAGCGATCACCAGATGCGAATCGCCGCACATGACACTACAACCGTACAGAATAAAGATGTCAGCATAAGGAAATCAAGAAGCTTAATGCACGCGGAGAAATCGCTTACCTCAGCAAATGCCTTGCTATATCTGACGACATGCGTATCGCCCTTCTTAATTGCGGCGACTTGCTCCTTCAGAATGACATCAGGGCACAAATGGTTCTCACGATCCCACAGTGAGTAGCAACCATACTCAGACTCGCTCAGACTGCAAGTAGGGCGAAACGGAAAAGAGTTCCTTTTGATCAAGGGAGATCTACCTGGCTGCGCGGCCGACTCCGTCTCAATCCTCGTTTGCTGGGCAACCCAGTATGCGAGCCAGTTCTGGGAACAACCACCCTCGCGGGTTCCCGCAGGATGCTCAAAAGGAAGATTGTTCAAGAAAACCGTCTTGCACTCCTTTGTTAGCAAGCGCTTGTAGCATCCTCTGACAATGGACTGGGGCCAGATTGATGGGGCCACCGCATCAAAACCAAACTGAGGAGAAACTCGAGTGGGGTCAACGTCCACGGTAAGCTTTTCATACCTCGGCGCGAGCTCACGAATATGCTTTGCAAGGGCAGGAAGGGAACCTCGCAGACACCAGCAAAAGAACTCGCGGTAGCGCTCATGAAAATGAGGTCTCCCTTCAAAGAGAAGCTCTTCTGAAAAGACCATGCCTTTAGAGGGGTACAGCTTTGGAAACCATCGCACATTCTCAATGCGCGTGGCATAGGGCCTGGCAGTAAACTCCTTCCGTTTGTCGCATATCAAACTCCAAACGCACTTGGTGTTGCCTGTTCCGAACCATCTCGCAGCTCTTCCGCTGTTGCGCGCTTCTGTCTCGCCTGGGGGACACCACTTGTCAAGTTGGAGAGCAGTTGGAGCATAAGACGGCCAGCGTTCAAAAATCCACATTGTCAAAAAGGAAATATTGACAAAAGTCAGTACATCGAGGCGGCCACGCGACTCCCTCATAGCCAGAACCAGCTGATCAAGCCTATAGTACAGCGTGCCCAAGACCAAGGGTCCGAGTGCGACTCTCTGGCCAAGAGCGAGCCTCACAGCAAGTGGCAACACATGGTAGAAGACTCCGTCATGGGGGTGACCATCAATCAAGTACCTCGACAGCCAGGCACAGAGAAAAGCACAAAGGGTCAAGTGATAAGCCTTGCCCTCTACGTAATTCTCAGCCTCCGGATCTTCACTCAGAAGTTTCTTAGTAATGCTGATGTTCGCATAGTCTCGAAAGAAGTACTGCAACCATTTGTTCCAGGTATTCTTCGCGGATGTATCAACCAGCTGCCAGTTCGGAAGAGGCTTCGTAGTGGTCCACCGAGTGGAGATTTTCTTCACCTCTTCTAGGCATTCCTCCATCTGCGTGTACAAGGCAATCTCCGCGGATGTCCTCAAGGGACTCAGAGGGTCCACCTCGCCCATGGGGGAAAGCTCGTACAGCATTTGACCGTCCTCGAGTGTGGGGGCAGCCTCGAATTCAGCAAAATGGAACGTGTGAGTCGCAGGCGAGTAACGGGACAGAAGGTCTAGAAGCATGGATTGATCCAGCTTCACGGCAGCACCCTTCATAGCACGAATAGCAAAATATACGCCGGCTTCATCAAGAGTCGCGGCGTGATGATCCAACACGTGGTCGATCCACTCATCCATATAGTCCAATTTCTGGACGAACGCCTGGGTAGAAATCGCAGTATATGGGAAGTGCCCGTTCTCGATTCCCAATCGAACCACATCCTCGGAACCAACCAACTCGAGCAAGGCTGAGTTAACTGGGCGAGTCAGCGTCAGCAATCGCTCAACTGGGACAGGATCAGGCATCCTCTTCGCCTTTACCCTCGCATGGTAGAAATCTTTGCCGCCTAAAAAGGGGGCTTTTCGCCACAAGGCCTGCGGAAGGTCGGGTATCTCTTCATCTTCCTTGACGGGTCTGGTTACTCTTGTCTTGGCCATTCCTGCGGAAGAGCAAGAAAAAGGGGGGAGAAATACCACACTTCAGTTTGAATTTTGAAATTCAAGATCTATGCAAAGGAAGACGAACAGTTCCGGTATCGATTTCAGAAATTGGGGAGTTGCAAGATCTCGTATTATTGAAGGATTAAAACAAAGCGGGTTCAAAGATCAAAGCATCTTCACAAATTTCATGGGTTTACAGATTCAACGCAGTTCAAGGCAAACACTGGTATCTTAAATCAAAAGTAAACGAGGCCAACCTTGTTTTCTTGAAGCCTGCTTGGATATGCACAATTGAAGAATACGATTTGCAGTTCTGAACTGGTGATTGATTATCTGGATCTGCTCTCGAAGATCTCCGGGTACCATTCACTTTAAGAGAAAGAAGTGATGCTTTGCAATAATGGGGGATACAAGGTATTTATTCAAAACAATGAAGGGTTGCGTCCTTTCGGTAGTCGAATCGCAACCGTCACCGTCGAATCGCGCAATCACAGGACAAGCTGACGTCACGCCTAAAACCCTAAAGGTCAGACGGCACGACTCTAGGGGTTTTAGGTCATAATGACATGCACGGGGGCTGAACTTACCCGTATTTGAATTGGTGCGTGGCGGCGACGCGTATGTTGGTTTCCGCGCATGGAAGTCTATACAGCTATGAGTCTTCACGCGCAGAAAGGGGGCTAATGTAGATACTGCTTTCTGGGCTGACAGATCCTGGCCACGTGGCAGCCATCCAGCACACCATATTGTGCTCCATACACACTGGATCACCAGCCGAGCTGATCCATGTGGGGGCTGCGAGACAGAGCCCTCGCATACCACTGCACGGGACTTGTAGGGACTTAGTGGTTTGGAGGCTAGAGTAAGCCCTGTCGCGTGCGAGCCGAACCAGCACGCGACCTTTAGTAACTGTTTTGAGAGATTTATGGCACGAGCTCCATAAACCCGGTCAATCCGGTCAAACCCGGTCAACCTCGTAACGGTTCCGGTATTCGCGCACCACGTGCTCTAACGGTCCCTATATACTCGGACGGACGTGCCGTTATGGTTAAGCTAATTAAGCCGCCATTAATGGGCGCATTAACCACACTACAACGGTCACGTTCTCCAGTATAAATAGATCGTCAACCTTTCCATACAAAGGAGAACACACTGCTATACGCGGAAGCTCTGCCAAACCTCTGTCTCTCTCTCAGACATTGCTACTGCCTTACTCTCTCCCTACACACAACCCCACTCTTCCTGTGCGATCCTTGATCCACTACATACGGTGTACACGGAGGTCTCCCCGCCGGAATCTCTTGTGCACAGGTATAAATTAGAATTAGAGCTTCTACTTAATTTATGAGAATTGCACAACCACCCCAAATATTTCTAGTGCCTCAAAATCGTTCTAACAACTTCCGAATATTGCAAACACTCCGAAATTCAAACTTTAAAGCCGTGACAAACTATTTACAAATTTGCCCCCAAAGTCTTGAAATTGCACTTAGAGCTCGCTTGAGAAATAGTGGTGTTACATAGCCAATGCCACACCATCCGATTCCGGAGAGAAACACCGACGAGAAGCCCAGCAAATGAAATTGCTAGTTTTTTCTAAAGCTCTGAATATATATATGTATATATATATACATATATCAATTAAAAACAATTAAAAATGATATTTCAAATAATTAACATCTAATTACTTAAAAAACATATGCACATAAAAAAAATAAAGAAACATAATTTATTACGATTTTTCCAACCGTTGTTAAATTTAGCAAACACCGTTGGAAGTAGCGGTTTGGAAACCGCAATAAAAACCGCTATTTGATTCTAAAATGACGATTTAGGCAAATTAAACAGCGGTTTTAAATCACAGTTTTTACTGGTTTTCCTAGTAGTGGTGGTTTAGCACATGATTCTTTTTGTTTCAAATCTTTGTAGTGTCTACAAATTTCCCCTCGGACTTGTTAGCCCACTTCCACAATTATTTGAGCGGACGAATTTAAGAATTTGATCAGAGTCTTTTCTTGACACTCGAATAACTTTCAAAAAATCGGTATCCTCTTGAATTCTCCCTAATAGTGCACTGAATAGTCTAACAAACAAAGAGTGCTCAAGGGTAGTAAATTGAAACCAAGTTAAAAAAACTAAGCTCGGTTGTTTCAATTTACTCGGCCCAAATCAAATGCAATTATGGTCCTTATAGCATCTCTTACAGACTGAGCAAAATAAGTTTTGGACCAAAATTTGCTCCAAACCAGTGAAAACTGAACTCCAAAAAACGACCATATGCTGAAGCAAGACTGAGGAGAACATTATGAATCAAAGCTAAGAGTTACTGTTCAGAGGAGCAAAAATAAAAGATTCACTTTTATCCAAAATTTGATTCTTCTTTTTTAAAGAAAAAAATGATTCATTAATTGGTTTTCATTACTCAAAACTATGATCATCTTCTGACATATGACCGTTGAAATATATTCGTTGGAATTTAGTCAATGGGATACAGCAGTATGCGAGAATCAATTTTTATGTAAATTATTTTAATATTATGCTACTATTGATTAAATTATTTTGTATATATACAAGCATTATAAAAAGTAATTATTAAATATTACTAACTAGAAAATGATAAATGACTACAATGGAGTAAATGGTCCACTCTAATTGATTTCAGGCAACAAAATGTGTACTAGGATCAAATTTGGTCCAAGGACACAAAATTTTGCTCCCTCTCTTCAAGATGATCTTATAATATTATCCAATCAAAATATATTAGTTCCCATCATTTACAATACCACTCATCTCATAATTATAATTTTTTTTATAAAGTTTACATCTAAATACATTGTAAAACTACAACTCATCTCCAACTCATTTTCCCCATATCTATTTGAACCCATGTAGGGGGAGGCGGAGTGGCATGTCCATGAGGAAATCCTCCCTAATCATCCCACACATTGTAAAATTTTATACGGTTTTCCCCTCCCTCTCCCCTCCCCAAATGGGATTGGATGTGTTCTAATGGAGAATAACAATGACGAGATTAATTTGATAGTGTATTCAATATAAATGACATCTTTTCACTTAGTATCTGTTTTTTTAGAAAGCTAAAACATTCTTGCAATCATTTTGGGTAAGAAGCATAAATATTGCGTTCTTGACATTTTATTGAACAATATATCAAAAAGATCCTGCTTTGACCTACAATATGGAAATCTAAAAGTCATCATTTGATGAAACCCGTATTCAAATGCCAATGTCTTACAATACAAGGTAAAATGAAAGTCTGTTACAGACGTAATATGACTCGAACTACTTCGGCTATTAATGGCTTCTTCATGAGTAAAAAAAACTCGAGTGATATTTAGTCCTTTCCACCATGAAAGGGGAGTATGCAGATGGATATGCAACACATATACTCTAGAGGGGGGGGAGGGGGTTCAATAGAGTATGCCACCTTTTTGCAAAATTTGTGGAGAAAAAAAATAGTTCAAGAGAAATGGAGTTCAAAGCCTTGAACACAAATTCAAGAGACAACAAGAGACAACACAATCTTAACAGCCTTCTCCAACAACTTCATATTTTGACTCTCTTAACAGCCTTCTCCAACGGATAGTTGATCACAATCTTCAGAGATATTGTTGTGATCTTGTCTTTAAACAATCTGAGAAGCTGTCATGAGTCTCTAATTGATCACATAATCATCTTCACTAAGTATTTCCCTTTCTGAAAAAGCCAGATAAGGATACAAATCATGCACATTTAGGAAATAAAATTTCCCTGCAAAATGAGTCAAACTGATGGATTAAATCCTGTTAGATATATCAAAACAGTTTGTCTTTCATCATCAAATAATAACACATCAAGTACAGGGGTGAGAGGGATATAATTAAATCAAAAGAGTTTAGAGAAACTCCCCCTCAAAACATGCATGCAGGTCAGACAATTTCAAGACTTTGAATCCTGGTTCAAGGCCTTGAAATAGTTCAAGCCTGTGAAACCTGATTCAAGGCTTTGAAAACTGGTTCAAGGCCTTGAAATAACTAAGTATTTCAAGTCCATGAAACCTGTGACCTTACAATCTCCCCCTTGATGAAAGACAAAACCTCAATCTATTTGATTCTTAGTTTCTGCCAAAAAAATACTGATTAGCACACAATTCACACAAATAACAATAACACAATAATTCCAAAATATCCAACTTATTAATGAACAAAATCAAAAACTGCAAGAAGTTGCAGATAATCCTACTGACCAATAGATAGGTAATCTAAACAGAAATAAAATCAAAACAACCTAAGATTTTTGTCCCCCTTTTTGACTTTCATCAAGAAGAATGAGAGGATGTTGGATCAATGTCTGGAAAATTTTGAAAATAAAAACTTAAAAAAAAGAATGGGAAAGAAAGAATATGCAGGATTAAGGGGTTGGGTCGTCATCTCCATCCTGATCTCCGCCTTCTTCCTCACTGTCTTGGACTTCTTGTGAAATCACATCTAGTTCCTCAATGAAAGAATTGATTTTTTCTATAACACTGTTGGACAGGAAGATGAGTCCTTCCAAAGCTTTTCTTCCATGCTTCAGTTTCTTCATCATAGCCACCCTCTTCTGTTGTGCAGAGGGAATTTTGTGATCCTTATTTCCTGTTTTTGATGCAGCCACAGACTTTAAGGGATCCTTCTCATGTCTCCCCTTGGTGGACACAGAGTATACTACATAGGATCCTGAAGTAGTGTCTGAGTCTGAGTCTGGAATGAGATTTTCTTTTCCTTTTCCCTTGATCCCTGTGACTGTCTTTTTCTTGTCTCTCCTAGGGCTTCCAATATGGATTCCCTTCTGCCTTTCTTGTGAAGATATCGTAGATTGTTTATTCTTGCAAGTTGCTGGGGTCTGGTCCTTTTTTACCACCTTCTAAGGTGGTGAAGACTCATGTTCTTCATCACTAAAGCTTTTTTACTCTGAGTCTTCACTGATTGTTAGAACTTTTTCTTCAATTGTCTTTATATTCTTCTATGTACTCTGTTTTAAACCTCCGGTCATGTTGATTATGTCTGAGGCTCTTCTAGTGCTCATTAGAGTTTGGGAGAAGAATAGAGAGAAGTAGATTTGAAGGAGAAGAGAATGAGATAAATACTCAGATACTTTGTATTTGAAAAGGAAACTGCAATCTCTGAGATCTCAAAAGATCTGTAAAAATCAGAGAAGATTCAAATCTTTGAATCTGTTGGAAGTAAATTATTTAATACTATATTTGGCTGAAAATCAATTTTGAAAAAGGCAGGGGAAATATTGAGAAAATATCTACAAAGATAGCACCCAATACTGAATGATCCAAGATTTATTCACTAATTAGTTATCAGACTTATTTTCAAGGCTTTGAAAATAGTTTCAAGGTCTTGAAACGCTGTTAAGCTGAAACACATAATATCAAATCTTTGAAAATGTTTTCAAGGCTTTGAAAATCAGTTCACATGAAACACATAATAGCTTACCTTACTTACGTGATGCTCCCCCTAAACCAATGCATATTTATTTAGCATGCCTAATTCCAGTCTTAGAGCTGAAAATCTTTCATCTGACAGTGTTTTAGTGAAGATATCTGCAAATTGCATGTTAGTAGAAAAAAATTCAAGAACAATATCACCTTTTTCAGCATGATCTCTGATAAAATGGTGTCTGACATCAATATGTTTGGTTCTTGAATGCTGTACTGGATTCTTTTTAATAGATATTGCACCGGTGTTGTCACATTTGATGTGAATACTTCTGAAATCAAATCCAATATCCATCAATTGTTGATCAATCCATAATACTTGTGAACAACATGCTCCAGCAGATATATATCCAGCTTCAACTGTTGATAGAGAAACTGAGTTTTGTTTCTTGGAGTGCCAACTGATCAGAGATGATCCAATAAATTGGCAAGATCCAGAAGTGCTTTCCCTATCAACTTTGAACCTGCGAAGTCAGCATCTGAAAATCCATGCAAAGAGAAGTTAGAATGTCTTGGATACCAAAGCCCTAAGTCTTTGGTACCTTTGAGATATCTGAATATTCTCTTCACAACAGTCAAGTGTGATTCCTTTGGATCAGCTTGAAATCTTGCACACATACATACACTGGACATGATATCTGGTCTACTAGCAGTAAGGTATAGCAATGATCCAATCATACCTCTACACTCTTTTACATTGACACTCTTACCATCTTTATCTAAAGATAGTGTAGAAATCATTGGAGTCTTGATCTCTTTGGATTGAGACATGTTGTAATTGTTCAACAAGTCCCTAGTGTACTTGCTTTGATGCAGAAAGATGCCCTTCTTCAACTGATGTATTTGAAGTCCAATGAAGAAGTTCAACTCTCCTATCATACTCATTTCAAATTCCCTGCTCATAAGACTTGAAAATTCTTTTCATAGAAGATCATTAGTAGCTCCAAACAGAATATCATCAACATAAATCTGAACTACAAGTAAATCTTTCTCATGAGTCTTTATAAAAAGGGTCTTGTCTACCAATCCTCTTTTGAAATCATTTTCAAGCAGAAACTTGGAAAATCTTTCATACCAAGCCCTTGAAGCTTGCTTCAAACCATAAAGAGCTTTGTCAAGTTTATAAACATGATATGGAAACTTATCCCTTTCAAAACCAGGAGGTTGTGCAACATAAACTTCTTTTGCAAGTAGCCATTCAGAAATGCACATTTCACATCCATTTGAAATAGTTTTATGTGTTTGAAAGATGCAAATGCAAGCAGAATTCTAATTGCTTCTAACCGGGCAATTGGAGCAGAAGTTTCCTCATAATCAATACCTTATTCTTTATTGTAACCTTGAGCAGCTAACCTTGCTTTGTTTATGATCACCTTGCCATTCTCATTCAATTTGTTTCTGAACACCCATCTGGTACCAGTGACAGACTGGTTTGTAGGTGGAGGAACTAGGTTCCACACCTTGTTTCTTTCAAAATCATTGAGTTCACTTTGCATAGCTATAATCCAATCTGCTTCTTGTAAAGCTTCCTTCACAGTTTTGGGTTCTACAAGAGAAATGAAAGCATTGAAGGCACAAAGATTCTTCAATTGTGATCTTGTTTGTGTACCAGTGGTTGGGTCAGAGATGATGTTTTCAGCTGAATGAGATGAAATATATGTGAATCTCTTTCTTGGAGACCATGGTCCAGGCTCTCCATATTGCTTCTCTGATCTTGAAGTAGTAGCATGATCATTCATCTCATCCAGATCATCTTTGTCAAGGCTTTGATCTATATTTTCAAGGCCTTGAGACCTGTTTTCAAGGTCTTGAAAATGGATTCTGTTTCCTTCTGAACCTTTCTTGAACCCAAGAGAGTTCTCAGCTTCTTCTTCTGATTCATGTTTGCTCAGATTCAAGTCTGCAAAACTTTCACTCAAAGAACCATCGTAACTTTCATCAAAAATAACATGAATACTTTCTTCAACCAGCTTGGTTTTTTATTATAAATTATATAAGATTTGCTAGTAAGAGAGTAACCAAGAAATATACCTTCATCACTTCTTGCATCAAACTTACCCAAGTTGTCCTTACCATTGTTGTGGACATAGCATGTGTAACCAAAGGATCTGAAGTATGAGATGTTTGGCTTTCTCCCTTTGAAGAGTTCATAGGGGATTTTCTTCAAGGTAGGTCTAATCAAGCACCTGTTCAAAATGTAATTTGCTGTATTCACAACTTCTTCCCAATAATGTTTTGGTAGCTTGTTTTCTAGAAGCATTGTTCTTGACATATCTTCAAGAGTCATGTTCTTTCTTTCAACAACTCCATTCTGTTGAGGAGTTCTAGGAGCAGAGAAATTGTGAGAGATACCAAGCTTACCACAGAACATATAAAATTTTAATTGATCAAACTCTCTACCATGATCACTTCTAATTGAAGCAATGGGTAGGTTTTTTAAGGTTTGAAGTTCTCTGCAAAGCTTTGAAAATTCAGAGAGGGCTTCAGATTTTTCTTTCAGAAACATAACTCAAGTATATCTAGAATAATCATCTACAATAACTAGCATATACCTCTTACCTTTTGGAGTTAGTGTCCTCATAGGACCACAAAAATCCATGTGAAGTAGTTCAGTAGGTCTAGAAGTACTTACAAACTTCTTTGGTTTGAATGAGCTTTTGGTCTGCTTACCCTGAGCACAAGCTTTGCATACTTCATCATTTTTGAACTTGATAGATGGTAATCCTCTTACCAGATATTTGGAGATCAGCTTGTTCAAGGTATGCAAGCTAATGTGACCAAGCTTTCTGTGTCAAACCCTTGAATCCTCTTTCAAGGCCTTGAGACACTTTAAGCTCTTACCTGCAACTTTGTTAGTCTGAAAGGTATAAACATTGTTTGATCTAGAGACTGTGAGAATGCAATTGCCTGATTTCTCATTTTGCACCACTCACTTCTCTTTATCAAAGATAACCTTATTACCATTATCACAAAGCTGAGATACACTAAGCAAGTTAAATTTCAAACCATCAACTAGATATACTTCAGAAATAGAATTTTTAGAATTTGTATCAACTTTACCAATACCAAGAATGTTGCATTTGCCTTTGTCACCAAGAGTAATTGAACCTTCAGATTGCTCTTTCAATTCTGAGAATAGAGATCTCTTTCCATTCATGTGTCTTGAACAAGCACTGTCCATAAATCACTTATGTTCTTTGACATTGGTGACAACCTGCAAACACTAATCACTGCCTTATCCAGCTGTTAGACCAAGTGTGGAATTTGGACACATACTCAGGCTCAACCATGTTAGGTGGTCTGACCCCTTTAGGAACCCGAATCTGTCTAACTTGTCCTTTAAGTTGAAATGGGAATGTATTCCTCATTATATGAAGGTCTCTTCTTCTGAAAGGACAAGTCATCTTCATATGACCAATCTTGTTACAAAAATGACACTTAGGAGAAGTTTTGATTCCATCTTTTACAAATATGGTATTGTTATTTCTTGGAAAACTTGGATTGTATCCAATACTAGTTTTGTGAACAGACTTTGAATTCCTCCAAGAATCATGTTTAACTCGTGTTCTTAGCCTGCAAACTTGACTTTGACTAATTCAGATTCTTGAAGTTTCTCAGCAGGAGTAGTCTTTTGTTTACCTAATTCCTCAACCCGATGTCTCAGATTAATAAGGCTGTTACTCAGTAAAGAGTTCTCAGTGACTACTTCCTTGACTTGTGTTTTCAAGGTTTTGAAATTGGTTTTCAAGGCCTTGAAATCATTGTTAGTTTTCTTATGAGAGATTTCAATATTCTGATTCAGAAAAACAAGTTGTAGATTCTCTTTTTCCTTCTCATGAACTTCTTCTTTCAAAAGTCTAATATCTTTCGGATAATCTTCTTTATTTTAAAGCATTGTTCTGAGATAATGTGAAATAGCATCTTTTAGTTTTGAAATCAGACGGTTTACCATTACCTCAATGTTCTTCTCATAACTTTCATCATGCTTGGCCATGATGCATAGGTTGGCATGTTCTTCTTCAGATTAACTTGAGCTGTCTGAATCACTCCATGAAGCTATCATAGCTTTCTTTCTCATGTCATGGTCTTTCTTCTGAAAGTTCTTGCTTTTCTTGTGTGGAAAATCCCTTATCAAATGTCCTGCATCACCACACTCAAAGCAGTTCATGACTTTGGATTTATTTTGTGAAGAAGACTTACCTTTGTAGTCCTTGCTACTGGATGATATGTTTCTTTCTCTGTTGAAGTCTTTGTTTCCAAAGTTTTTCTTAATCTTGAGAATTCTGGTCAAGGCTTTAGAAATCAATGCAAATGGATCTTCATCATCATCATCATCTTCAGTTTCAAGGCTTTGAATTTTCTCATTCTCTTTGGCCTTGAGTGCTAATTTCTTGACACCTTCAGGTACCTCTCCATCAGCTTCATTCACGGATATTTCATGTGTCATGAGCATCCCTTGTAGGTCATCAATTTGTAGTGATGAGATATCTTGAGCTTCTTCAATCGTTGTTGTCTTTGGTTCCCATTTAGCCTTTGAAATACTTCTCCGTATCTTCCTCACCTTTTCTTCATTGGAAATATGTTTCCCAATGAATCAAGGTTGTTGACAATGTTTGTGAATCTCTTGAACATCTCTCTGATTGACTCATCTGCATTCATCTTGAACAACTCATATTGCCTGAGTTAGATGTTGATTTTGGTTTGCTTGACTTGACTGGTTCCTTGAAAGGTCACCACAAGCTTATCCCATATTTCTTTGGCAGTCTTGCAGCCTGAAACCTATTGAATTCATCTGCACTCAAAGCACAATACAAGATGTTAATAGCTTTGTAATTTTTAGAAATTTTTCCAATTCAGAAGAGGAGAGTGAGTCTTCAGATTTTGGGAGTTTTGATCCCATCTTTCTCTGTAAAGAAAGTGTGAGGTCCATTCTGAATAATTTTCCAAAGCTGTATGTCCTGATCGATGATGAATATCTTCATCAGGACTTTCCAGTGAGCAAAGTTGTCTCCACAAAATATAGGAGATCTGTTGGAAGCTCTTCCCTGTGAGAAACCACCATCACCTGCAGTACTCATGATCACCAGATGGTTAAATCTTATACAGTGATACAACAACTAAGCCCTAGATCTCAAGCACAAAGAATTGCCTTACTCTGTTACAGCTTGTGGTTCTACCTAACCTATCTAGTACCTGCTCTAGCCAACTGATTAACTAAGAATTCTCTATTGTTCACCTTGAACAATCCTTGAGAGTGAAATATATAAGTATTACAAAAATGATCTACAAATAAAGCACAATACAGAAGAACACTAGAGTGTATAACTGCAATGAAGAATGCAGTGAACTTCTGTGAGTTGGATTGTCAGAGTGATGAACTTCTTTGATGCTTGTCAATCCAGAATTGTGTCTCTCTTTTTTTCCCGTTGAGTGTTTTCTGTTGTTGCTTCAAAATGAGCTCCATTTATACTGTTTGAAGCTCTACAACTCTTCCCGGATTTTCAGCAACAACATCCTATTTTGTAGTAACAAACTTTGACTCTCTTAACAGCCTTCTCAAACGGATAGTTGATCACAATCTTCAGAGATATTGTTGTGATCTTGTCTTTAAACAATCTGAGAAGCTATTATGAGTGTAACACCCCCAAATATCCCAAGACGGAGACTCGGGGACGTCACTCCGTACCCGAGAGGAGATCGGATACAAGGAGATTTTATAACATGGTTCTCAAGCAAAAACATCCACAATAATAATTAAAACCAATTGAAATTATCCATTATTACAATCCAAACATCCTAGCCTCAAGCCGGGCATAAACAATCTAAAGTGTTTAAACTAATAAATAGTTCAAATTCAAATAAAATAATAGTGATCCATATGATGATACGCGTCCCCTTCTATGCCAGATAACCATCCTCTAAACATGTGGTGCGGAATCAAAAAGAAACACCACAAAATCAGCATGAAATACTGGTAAATAAACACCCAAACATGTAAAACGATGATGGGATAGTTATAAAACAAAGACTCATTTGTAAGTAAGAGTTTTTCTCAAACACAGCGGTAACAAAGTTGACTCTTGTAATAAAACATAAGTGTTCCCAATTCCATAATATTTCCAACCAATTCCATAATCATTAGGAAAATCCAAAATCCATCGTTAACTCTTTTCCATTTAACAAATCCGAAACTCATCATTATTAAGTCGTTGTGACGGGGGAAAACCAAATAAACCACAACTTCCATGACCTTAAGTGTCGATACCCCCCTAAGACTACGCCGGCCAGAGGAGTGAGTACATGCCGCTATCCGGGGACTTGCAACTGGATCAAAAAGAAACGGGACCGCAGCCAACACCGCCCAAAGATAATAATAATAATGTCCCCGCACAAATTCTTTCACTTTACGTTATATTTCATTAATAGCATGGTGATGTTTTCAGCAAAAACATTTAACAAGTAGAAATCATGTATTCCAAGTCATGTAGCACGTAAACACATTTTGAGACGTAGCAAATCAAAGTATTCATTTGACACGAAAGAGATAAGCACACTAGGCTTGGCATATTTACTTACCTCAAAGCAAAATCCAACTATAGCAATCGATCAACGCACTCTACGTACTCGTCGTCGACGAACTCGTCACCTACACGTAACAATATTCTAATCAGGGGCGGAGCCATGTAGGGGCACGGGGGGGCACGTGCCCCCCCCCCCCCCCCAAATTTTCCAAGAAAGTGCCCCCAAAGTGCACTTTTACATTTTTTCCACAAAAAAGTTTAAAAATAAAAAAAATTAACATGCCCACGACTCGAACCCTCGTGACTAGAGACTGTAAGAGCGCGCCTGACCAACTAAGCCAGAAGGACTTTAAAGAACTCATTGATATTTAATGTATGTAAGTAAGAATAAAAATATTGACTCCGTTACTAGTCGAATTGTGCCCCCCCCCCTCCGATGAAATCCTGGCTCCGCCCCTGATTCTAATCAAACAAATATTCTACCAATACACTTGCTATACTAGCTACATGCATATGATAGTCAATGTTTTAGGTTTCTACCACCAATCTAACATCCCACTTATCATACTTCAAAACAAAACCCAAAACTTTGCTTCAAAATCCTCTAACCTAAAGCATACATAACCTATCATAACTCCACCAATTTATTACTCCAGTTTTCCAAACATATCATGATACAAAAACAGTTCCATTGGATTCAAAACATTCTAAATAATAAGTTTAGCCTCAAACGGATCTTAATTTCGATTCCTGAATCAAAAGTTACACTAGTTTCAAGTTTCCAATTTCACTCAAAATACCCATACGGAAATTATCAATTTTCATGAAACTTTTCCCCCAAGCATCTAGTTCATCCTATATTCGTACTAAACCTATTTTTAACATGATTCCCTCATCAAAACATATTGTTACCCACATACTATGATCATTCAAACACCCAAATCGCTTAATCAAACTTCTCCTCCAAACTAGAGTTTTTCCCATAACCCAAGAGCATGATAAACCCGAAAACTTGATTATCAATCCCATGAATCCATGAACAAACATCCTAACAATATCAAACTGAAAATTAAAGATTACATGCAACATACATGAATCATGAACAATTGATCACAAGAACAAGAGATAAACAAGAGAAAAGAAGAAACAAAACTAGCACAAACCCGCCGCCATGGAGGCCGGACGGGAAGAGAGAGAGACGGACGGAGAGAGAGAAAGAAAAAGAGAAAGAAAAGAAAGAAAAAGAGAAAGAGAGAGAGATTACCTCAACGGGAAAGAGAGAGACGGCGGCGGTGGCGGTGGTTGCTGCCGTCGGGTAGGGAGAGAGAGAGCCGAGAGAGTGAGAGAGAGGGACGGGTGACATGGGAAAGACGTGAGAGAGATAGAGAGAAATAGGGAGAGTGAGAGTTTTATGAAAGTTGGAAAAAAAACAACTTCATAAGTAGGAAATCCTCTTGAATTAGGAAACTTTACGTAGGAAGAAAAGTTAGGTCAAAAGACACTTCCCCCCCCCCTTTGTTTTGCAAAAGACAACTACCTTCCCCAAACTCAAGTAAAAGACACTAAAATTTTTGGATTAAAGTGCACAAAGACCCCCAAACTCTCGTAACCATTATAATTAACTCTCTACAATTCAATTAACTCCCCAACACTTATAATAATGTCACAAAATACCCATAGTCACAAAACGGGATATTTTATCCTTCCGTCCTTAAAGAGAAATTCATCCTCGAAGTTTAAACTAAAACCTCCCTCCTTAACGAGAACTCGTCCTTGAAGTTTAAACTAAACTTTAACCACAATAAGGTATGAACCTCCCCTCAACGGTACAACTACTAAATGCAAACCTAAGGTCATGAATGATATGCAATATACTATAAGTAGTACTTTAATAAACACCGAAGGATTACATCCTCTCCCCCTTCGAGGAGCGACGTCCTCGGAACTCAAGGTACCTCGTCAAACAGGTGAGGGTACTTCTTCCTCATATCATCCTCCGCTTCCCAAGTTGCCTCTTCAGTGAAGTGATTTGTCCATAAGACCTTTACAATCTTGACACTCTTGTTACAGGTGTTCCTTATCTTGGTGTCTAGAATCTTGACAGGATGTTCTTCATAACTCAAAGACGGGTCCAGTTCTACTGGTTTGTGATCTAATACATGGGATGCATCGGGCACATACTTCTTCAGCTGCGATACGTGAAATACATTGTGAACACGACCCAAATTCGATGGTAAGTCCAATCGTTAAGCCACTTCTCCAATCTTCTCTATAACATCATATGGTCCAATGAATTTCGGGCTCAACTTCCCTTTCTGATTGAACCTCATGACTCCCTTAGTAGGCGAAACCTTAAGAAATGCTTTTTCTCCACCTTGAAATTCCAATGGTCTCCTTTTCTGATCAGTGTATGATTTATGTCTATCCTGGGCTGCCTTCATTCGATGCTGTATAAGTATCACTTGATCTGTCATTTCTTCGATAAGTTGTGGACCAATTACTATTGTCTCACTTATGTCGTTCCAACACAATGGTGTTCTACACTTCCTTCCATGCAACGCCTCATGTGGTGCCATTCCGATACTGGCATGATAACTGTTGTTGTAGGAGAATTCTATCAAAGGTAATCTATCAACCCATGAACCTTGAAAATCCACAACACACGGTCTTAGCATGTCTTCTAACGTTTGAATTGTTCTTTCGATTTGTCCATCCGTAGCAGGGTGGAATGCCGTGCTAAACTTCAACTGAGTTCCCAACGCCTCCTGGAGTGCTTTCCAGAAATGAGAAAGAAAGTTGGGATCTCTGTCGGAAACTATAGAGCTTGGTACTCCATAATACCTCAAAATGTTCTTCATATAAGCATCAGCTCTTTGTTCCATATTCCATGTGTCTTTCATCGGAATAAACCTTGCTGTCTTGGTCAATCTGGCAACTACGACCCAAATCTGATTCAGTCCATTCTTTTATGTCGGTAACACAGTCACGAAATCCATCGAAATTCAATCCCACTTCCAAACTGGGACATCTAATGATTGAACTAAGCCTCCCATTCTTTTATGTTCAAACTTCACCTTTTGACAAGTCAGACATCTTGCCACAAATTATGATACTTCCTTTTTCATGTTTGGCCACCTAAAAATCTTCTTTATGTCCTTATAAATTTTGTCACCTCATGGATGTACAGAGTAGGGTGTGTTGTGCGCTTCACGCATCAAATTTTCCTTGGTTTCCGTACACTTATGTGGTACACACCATCTTCCTTTGTAGCGGATACTTTCATCCTCATGAATCTTGAAATCCTTTGCTTGACCTTCTGCCATCTTCTTTTTTATCCTTTCTAGCTTCACATCTCTTGGCTGGTTACTCCTTATTTCTTTTAAGACATCTGGCACAACTGTCATATTCCCAAGGATATTCTTTACTCCTCCTTGTTCTACAACTTCAATTCCAAGCTTTCTGAACTCTCGGCATAGCGGATCTGGCAAAACTAGCGTAGTATCTAAAGTATGGCTCGATTTGCGGCTTAACGCATCAGCTACTACGTTTTCCCTCCCTTCGTGGTATTGGATACGCAAATCATAATCCTTTATGACTTCTAACCAAAGTATTTGCCTGTTGTTTAGCTCTTTCTGCGTGAAGATGTACTTGAGACTGCTGTGGTCCGTTTACAATCTAAACACAGATCCATAAAAATGATGTCTCCATATCTTCAGTGCGAAAACTATAGCTGCAAGCTCTAAGTCATGCGTAGCATAGTTCTCTTCATGATTTTTCAGTTGTCTTGAAGCATAGGCAACAACTCTCCTTTCTTGCATAAGCACGCATCCTAAACCCTTCTTCGACGCATCACTTTAAACATCAAACTCGCCAGAATCATTGGGTAAAGCTAACACAGGTGTTGTAGTCAACTTTTCCTTCAATGTCAGGAATGCTTCTTCACAATCTTCGCCCCACTTATACCTTACCGTCTTCTTGGTTAGCGAAGTCAGCGGTCTAGCTATCTTCGAGAAATCTTTCATCCACGGATATTCCTTCCTTGGAGATTATGTGACCCAAAAATGGAACATGTTTTAGCCAAAACTCACACTTCGAGAGCTTAGCATACAAATTCTCATGTCTCAATGTCTCTAACACTTCCTTGAGATGTTCTTCGTGTTCTTCGTCGCTCTTTGAGTAAACAAGGATGTCATCAATAAAGACGACCACGAAACGATTCAGAAACGTCTTCATAACACGATTCATTAGATCCATAAATACTGCAGGTGCATTGGTTAGACCGAAAGGCATAACAGTAAGTTCATAGTGTCCATACTTCGTTCTAAAGGTTGTCTACGGGATGTCCTTCTCGGCTACCCGAAGTTGGTGATATCCTGATCTCAAGTCTATCTTTGAGAAAACGCTCGCCCCTTGCAACTGATCGAACCAGCCGTCAATTCCGGATAAAGGGTATTTGTTCTTGATCGTTGCGCTATTCAACTCTCTATAGTCAATGCACAACCTCAAGCTTCCGTCTTTCTTCTTCACAAACAATACCGGTGCTCCCCAAGGGGAAACACTCGGCCTTATGTAACCCTTTTGAAGTAACTCTTGCAGCTGATCCTTTAGTTATTTCAACTCTACTGGCGCCATTCTGTACGGTGCATTTGAGATTGGAGCTGTTCCAGGTGCTAATTCCATCGTGAATTCAATCTTCCTTCTAGGTGGCATTCCTGGAATTTCATCCGGGAACACATCGGGAAAGTCCCTAACTATTGGTATCTCTTCTAGCACGTTCTCCTTCTTAGACATGTCTTGAACATAACACAAATAAGCACTATTCCCTTTCTTCACTTGGTTGACTATGGTCAAAGCTGACACTAGTCGGATACATGGTTCCTTTGTGATACCACGGTAAGAAAAAATTTCTCCTTTTGGACCTTTGAGCCTTATTTTCTGATCGTGACAGTCTATAACAGCTCGATATTTACCCAGCCAATCCATTCCCAATATAACATCTATCCCTCCAAGATCAAACTGTATCAGGTTGGCTGGTAAGGTACTAGCCGAAATCTTAACTTCTACTCCTTCAAAAATGGCGTCACATACTGTTACGTGACCGGTTGGGGTAGCTACAGGGACGAATATTCTAGAGGGCTTTTTGAGACTCAATTTTTCCACAAATGATTATGAAATAAATGAATACGATGCTCCGGAATCAAATAGAGTAAATGTTGGTTGATCATGAACAAGAAATGTACCAGTGACTACTCCATTTGCTGCTTCCGCTTCAGTCCTGCTCATGACAGCGATCCTTGCAACATTCCCGTTCTGTGCGGTAGTTCCTGCCGTACCAGTCCCATTGTTGTTGTTGGCGTTAGCTGGAGCGTTGTTGTTCCTATTCCCGTTCTGAGTTCCATTGTTCCTTCCATTACCCTGGTTGTTGTAGTTCCCATAGTTCCAGTTTCCGCCCTGATTGTTGTTGTTGAACTATCGATTCCCTTGGTAATTGGCTCCTTGGTTACCTTGTTGATTTCCATTTGGTTTCGATCGACACTCGAACGAACGATGACCCTTCTTGCCACAGTGGTAGCAAGTAACAAGGTTTCCTTGACAGCCCTTTTCTGGATGATTTTGTTGACACTTCTTGTAGATATAACGGCGAGATTGATCATCTCTATTATTCTGCTTGTTACCACGGTACTGACCTTGGTTACTTTCTCCATGGTTGGTCTTAAACCTCTTGTCCTGACTACCTTCGTTAATCCTACCCTGATTGTTTCCATAGCCCACATCGCTCTCAACCTTGCGCTTTCCACGCTTCTCATCTTGTGCCTCTTGAATGCGCCAAACGGCTGCAGCTCTATCATAAGCTTCCTGTAGAGTATCGTACGTCCTGCACATCAAGTCTTTCTGCAGATGGATTTCGAGACCAGACATGAACTTCCTAACCTTAGTCGCCTTGTCAGGAATCAGCTGACCTGCGAATCGAGATAGTTCCATGAACTTCTTGAAGTACTCGGTCACGGAACCGTTCCCTTGTGTCAGATTCACGAAGTCTATGTACTTTTGATCCTGAACATGGTCCGGATAAAAGCGAGTGCGTAGTGCGGTTTGAAGAGCCTCCCAATTGAAATTGGGTTGAGCCAAAAAGTTCTGACGTGTGCTCCTCCACCATATATTAGCTTCGTTCTTCAGGTAGAATGCCGCGCAAACAACCTTGCGGTTCTCGGGGGCACTCAACTAGCTCAAGGACCTTATCAGCTCAACAGGGTCCTCATTGCCTGTAAAGTTCCCTGGCTTCATGTCTGGCACTTTCTTTGCCCAATTGGCGTTATTTTTCTCTCCTTGATTTGCGTTCTGCGCCATTTAAGCAAATTGCGCAAAGAACTGCTCCATGTTGTTGTTGTTGTTGTTGTTGTTTGGTGCTGCCATTTGCACTTGGCAATTTCTCCTGGTTTAGTATTGATGTGGTCTATCAGTCATAATCCCTACACTATAGCCTATTGTATTACTTATAAAGTATCAAGAAGTACAAACAATCATGCATACATGGCATTTAGTACACAATTAAACAAGTAATGTCACACATTGATCATCGTTTAAATCAGTTACACATGTATTTTCACATAGGCTGATCACGTCTCAGTTTTTCATCTTCTTCAAAAATTGGAAAAAGGATCAATCGGACAAGAAAAAGTTATTAATTTTAGTATGCCACAACCTCTATGAGTCTACTTTCATAATCAAGAAGAATAAACTCAAAATAGTACATAGAACTCAAGTTATTCAGGGATCAATACAGCTACTGTCACAGGCGACCAGAATATAAACTCGGACTTTGCAACGTCATAAACTCAAAGAGCTAGGATTTCTCCCAGAGTTAGCCAAACGTGTTTAGTAGTGGCCATAAAAATTTGAGATCAAAACAAGATCTAGAAGATAGGTAAACGTCAATAATATTACAGCTAGTCACTTTGTAATTCAGCTACTGAACCACCAACTTTGAAAATTCGTAACTAGTTCTCCATAACTCATATGGGGCTGAAATTTTTATGGGAGATACCTGGGTATGTCTAATTTCTGAGAAAAAATCAGGGAAAAATAACTCAAAAATTAAGTACGTCAACTACATTAAAAACTCACTGTTGCGCAGATTCAACAACACCAAAGATCAAAGTCTTCGCGTTCGTACTCCATGAACACTTTCTAAGCACTTAATCAATGAAAAAAAAAATAACACAACCTTAATTTATCAACTCATACTCCAAAATTCAGAAAGCTAAATTTATTAAACTCCCCAAATCGGGTCCTCAAAACATAAATATTATTCATCCTTCTAAACAAAACACTAAAAATTTAACTCTAGCCCAAAAGTGACTATTCAAAAATCGTTCTAAAAACTTCAAAGTATTGCTTGGCACCATAGCCTTATTCAAACCAATAATAAAACTCAAAATTCATCAAGTCTACGAAATCTAAGAATTCTAACAAGCTTAATCCTCGTCCTCATCGCTTTCGTCCAACTCTTCTTCTTCATCAGCATCATACTCGTGCTCTTCACCTTCACTCGGGTCTTCTTCACTTTCTTCATACTCCATGTGATCTTCCTAAGTCTCGGGGTATTCATCGACATCTTCCATTGGATCCTCTTCGACTTCCTCATCGTCACTAGAGTCTATAATGATCACCTCTTTTTCAGCACTAGAGCTTATGTAGATCACGTCTTCTTCATCACTGGACTCTATCTCAATAACTGTATAACTTTGCCACTTAAGATGAGTCTCCATCAACAGCTTACATATAAAGTCTGCACTTACCGTCCATTCACCTTGGCAACGATAATCCCTATCATTCAGACGATTCAACCTGCCCATGATGTTGCTATACTTTGTAATAATTTCCCCAAACATGGGTCTCATAGGTAATGCCTTCACCATACAGTAAGCCTGAAAAGCTGGATTCCTATACCGAGGAAAATCTAAGGCTTAGAATCTATCCTCACAATACAGAACCACGCGATCACGAAAATCTGGAAAGTCTTCACCTTCGACCCAACGTGTCACAACAGGGTGCTTCTCAACTGGCAACACACGCTTGCTTCTTGTATGCTTAGTTCTAGCCATCTACAAGAGGAAACAACTTAATAAATCTCTAATTTCTCAAGGCATATATCGTAACCAAAATAACTACTCTTCGCAAACCAATAATTATTCCCAAGACTCCAAATTGATAGTCACACGACTCTTGAAGAAATTTCCCAACAACATTCCTTAAAAGTAGGCTTCCAACCTTTGATTTAGGACTTCAGGTGACACCAAAGGTGATGATTATTCAAATAGTAGGCTTACAACTAGAACTCAAGTGAAACGCTTCAAAAATCCAGTTCATTAGCATCTGGGATAGACTAAGGCTCTTAGTTAGGAATGGGTGGGTTGAAATACTTGCTTTCTATCCTATTTTCTAGGCACTTACACATAATAGTCCTATCCATACTACCCAAATTTCCACGGCTTGTCAAATTTTAGGTATTTTTTCCTATATTAATTTTAGTTACCCTAACAAGTTTCGATTTCCTTTTTGGAATGCCGGCTCTGATACCACATGTAACACCCCCAAATGGCCCAAGCCGGAGACCCGGGGATGTCACTCCGTACCCGAGAGGAGCACGGATACAAGGAGATTTTATAACATGGTTCTCAAGCAAAAACATCCACAATAATAATTTAAACCAATTGAAATTATCCATTATTACAATCCAAACATCCTAGCCTCAAACCGGGAATAAACAATCTAAAGTTTTAAACTAATAAAGAGTTCAAATTCAAATAAAATACTAGTGATCCATATGATGATACGCGTCCCCTTCTATGCCAGATAACCATTCTCTAAACATGTGGTGCAAAATCAAAAAGAAAAACCATAGTACAAAATCAGTATGAAATACTGGTAAATAAACACCCAAACATGTAAAATGATGATGGGATAGTTATAAAACAAAGACTCATTTGTAAGTAAGAGTTTTTCTCAAACACAGCGGTAATAAAGTTGACTCTTGTAATAAGACATAAGAGTTCCCAATTCCATAATATTTCCAACCAATTCCATAATCATTAGGAAAATCCAAAATCCGTCGTTAACTCTTTTCCATTTAAAAAAATCCAAAACTCATCATTATTAATTCTTTGTGACGGGGGAAAACCAAATAAACCACAGCTTCCATGACCTTAAGTGTCGACACCCCCTAAGACTACGTCGGCCAGAGGAGTGAGTACATGCCGCTATCCGGGGACTTGCAACCGGATCAAAAAGAGACGGGACCGCAGCCAACACCGCCCAAAGATAATAATAATAATGTCCCCGCACAACTTCTTCCACTTTACGTTATAGTTCATTAATATCATGGTGATGCTTTCAGCAAAAATATTTAACAAGTAGAAATCATGTATTCCAAGTCATGTAGCACGTAAACACATTTTGAGACGTAGCAAATCAAAGTATTCATTTGACACGAAAGAGATAAGCACACTAGGCTTGACATATTTACTTACCTCAAAGCAAAATCCAACTATAGCAATCGATCAACGCACTCTACGTACTCGTCGTCGACGAACTCGTCACCTACACGTCACAATATTCTAATCAAACAAATATTCTAGCAATACACTTGCTATACTAGCTACATGCATATGATAGTCAATGGTTTAGGGTTCTACCACCAATCTAACATCCCACTTAATTCATACTTCAAAACAAAACCCAAAACTTTGCTTCAAATCCTCTAACCTAAAGCATACATAAGGGCATGGTCACTCGTTGAGGCACCAGGGCAGGAAGCAAGGGGCTCTGGGGCTCTAGGGCAAGTCACTGTTCACTACATTGTGAAACCTGTTTCCACCCGTTGGGGCAGGGGGAGAGGCAAGACACTGTTCGCTATTTAAAAAAATTATAAAAATTGTATTTTGTATTTTAATAACACTTGAAAAAAATGTTATTCAAAAAAAATTTTCAAACATGTTTTTTAAAATACAGTTTTTCAAAACTTGTTTTTCAAAACCTGTTTTTTCAAACCAGCTTTCAAACAATTTTTATTCAAAACGTTTTTTCAAAACTTCTTTTTTGTTTTTACCTCAACAAAATCTGCTTTTTGTTCAGAACAATTTTTTTCATAACAAATTTTGAAAATTGTTTTTTTTTTTTCAGAACTGTTTTTTCACAACAGATTTTTTCACAACTGTTTATTTTCAATATTTGTTCCCAGTATGCGAGGACTTTTTTTGCGGTCTTGAAACTGTTTTTTCGTCCAGTTTTTAACTAACTATTTTTTTTTCAGTTTTATATAAACAGTTTCAAAACTGTTTTTTCACATTTTTATATAAACAGTTTCCAAACTGTTTTTTCGTCCACTTTTTTGCGGTCTTGAAACAGTTATTTCGTCCAGGTATAACTAACATTTTTTTTCAGTTTTATAGAAACTGTATTTCTTTTCCAGTTTCCGCTATATTTTCTGAAACTGTTTTTTAACTGTTTTTTCCAGTTTTTAAAAACAGTTTCTGAAAACAGTTTTTGAAAAACAGTTTTTGAAAACTGTTATGAAGCAGTTTGTTTTCAACTTTTGCAAACTTTTTTTCAAAACATTTTTTTCCAGATGTTTCAAACAAATTTTTTAAACAATTTCTTTTTCCAGTATTTTTGCAAATTAGTTTTCAATGGGACAAAACTAGTATTTGAGGGTGAAAAGTGGGTGGATTGTCTATGTGGCATTGGGGCTAGAAGGCAAGGCAAGAAGCTAGAATTGCCCAACCCATTGCCTTTGGGTAACTCTAGCCTTGGCAAGAATGTCTTGGTGGAGAGGTGAGTAGTGAGAAAATGGGGGTTGGGAGGGCTAAAGTGAGGTGGTGTCTTGGCTAGAAGGGCTTGGTGGACATGCCCTAACCTATCATAACTCCACCAACTTATTATTCCAGTTTTCCAAACATATCATGATCCAAAATCAGTTCCATTGGATTCAAAACTTTCGAAATAATAAGTTTAGTCTCAAACGGATCTTAATTTTGATTCCTGAATCAAAAGTTACACTAGTTTCAAGTTTCCAATTTCACTCAAAATACCCATACGGAATTATCAATTTTCATGAAACTTTTCCCCCAAGCATCTAGTTCATCCTATATTCATAATAAACCTAATATAACAAGATTCCCTCATCAAATCAGATTGTTACCCACATACTATGATCATTCAAACACCCAAATCGCTTAATCAAACTTCTCCTCCAAACTAGAGTTTTTCCCATAACCCAAGAACATGATAAACCCTAAAACTTGATTATCAATCCTATGAATCCATGAACAAAGATCCTAATAATATCAAACTGAAAATTAAAGATTACATGCAACATACTTGAATCATGAACAAGTGATCACAAGAACAAGAGATAAACAAGAGAAAAGAAAAGAAGAAACAAAACTAGCTCAAACCTGCCGCCATGGAGCCCGGACGAGAAGAGAGAGAGACGGACGGAGAGAGAGAAAGAAAGAGAGAAAGAAAAGAAAGAAAAAGAGAAAGAGAGAAAGAGATAGAGAGATTACCTCAACGGAAAAGAGAGAGAGACGGCGGCGGTGGCGGTGGTTGCTGCCGTCGGGTAGGGAGAGAGAGAGAGCCGAGAGAATGAGAGAGAGGGACGGGTGAGATGGGAGAGACGTGAGAGAGATAGAGAGAAATAAGGGAGAGTGAGGGTTTTATGAGAGTTGGAAAAAAAAAAATCAACTTCATAAGTAGGAAACCCTCTTGAATTAGGAAACTTTACGTAGAAAGAAAAATTAGCTCAAAATACACTTTTCCCCCCTTTGTTTTGTCAAAAGACAACTACCTCCCCCAAACTCAAGTAAAAGACACTAATGCTTTTGGAATAAAGTGCACAAAGACCCCCCAAACTCTCGTAACCATTATAATTAACTGTCTACAATTCAATTAACTCCCCAACACTTATAATAATATCACAAAATACCTACAGTCACAAAATGGAGTATTTCAATGAGTCTCTGATTGTTCACAGAATCATCTTCACTAAGTATTTCCCTTCCTGCAAAAGGCAGATAAGGAAACAAATCCTGCACATTTAGGAAATACGATTTCTCTGCAAAATTGAGTCAAAGTGATGGATTAAATCATGTTAGATATATCAAAACAGTTTGTCTTTCATCATCAAATAATAACACATCAAGTACAGGGGTGAGATGGATAGAATTAAATCAAAAGAGTTTAGAGAAACTTCCCCTCTGAACATGCATGCAGGTCAGACAGTTTCAAGACTTTGAATCCTCGTTCAAGGCCTTGGCCTGTGAAACCTGATTCAAGACTTTGAAAACTGGTTTAAGGCCTTGAAATAACTAAGTATTTCAAGTCCATGAAACCTGCTACCTTACACACCATACTATGCACTTCGAAAATTACCTTTAAATCTTGTAGCATTACGACAAAACACAAAATTTCACCTTTAAAGCTCAGGTGATGTTATGATATTTTAATCGTGAAAATCTTTCTTATTTTTTGTCACTGTAACTTTCTTCTTAAGAAATTACGAAGTATGATTTCAGACGGAGATATGTAAATAAGCTATTTTATTCTCTCTTTAAGTGGGGTTAGGCAAAAAATTCATTGCATGTTGGCGTGTTCATGGGTCTATGGACGGTGTTTTATGCCTCTTAGTTTTTTATTCCTCCTTATTATGTTATGATGCTTTAATCGTGAACAGCGACAGAGCTACAGAGGGCACGGGTGGCACGTGCCTCCCTTAAATTTTGATTAACTGCTACGCTACCCCCAAACCATATGATAATTTTAATCGTGCCATTACGTAAATAACATTAGTGGCCCCCTAAAATATTTTGTTTGTGCCCTCCCCACATGTTTTTTGAAAATCCCATCAAATCCCCATATATAAATTTTAACCCAGTATTATTTTATTCAATTTTCCATCTCTCTGCCTCTCTCTATTCGATGAAAGTTACGAGAACGACGAAGCCAACTGTCGGAGCTACAAAGTGGCACGAGATGACACGTGCCTTCCTCAAGTTTTCATTAACTACTACTATACCCCTCAAAACATGTGACAAGTTTAATTGTGCCCTCCAGTAAATAGCATTAGTCCCCTAAAGTATTTATTTTGTGCCCCCCACAAATTTTCAAAACCCCGCTCAAAATATATGATAATTTTAATTGTTGCCTTCAGTAAATAGCACTATAGCTTGTTTGGTACCAGCTGAAAATCTCAATAATCAGCTGAAAATAATCTGTAAAGAAAATCAAATTTAACTGATAATCACAATCTGTTTGGTATGAGCTGAAATTATAGATCACTAACTTGATCCATTTGACAAAATTAAAAGAGCTCTAAAGTCAAACAATTGAATACACATGTTTATAACTGAACTGTGATTATGTTAATGTAAAAAATAAATCAAAATTATTTATTTTAGAGATTTTAAGCTGCATAATCCCCAATTTTAGAGATTATACAATTGCACATAGATTATTTTAATATGCATATTATCAGATTAAAATTTGCAGGCATAACAAACAAGATTGTTGAAAAGAGACCGATTTTTATCTAATTGGATTAAAATAGGAGATACCAAACATGCACTTAGTGCCCCCTTAAAATATTTCGTTTGTGCCCCCCCCCCCCTCTACAAGTTTTCGAAAATCCAATCACAACCCCAGATATAAATACTAACCTAAGTCTATTTGACTCGTTTTCATTAACTCTCTCTGTCTCGGACGGCAAGAGCAGACAGACGACGGAGTGAAGGGGCGAACAGAGTGCTTCACCGTCGTCGGCGCGTCACCGTGACACCGCCGATTTCCAGCGCATGAATCCTTGAAGAACGATGAAGATTCGAGGTATTTTGGTTCTCAGCTCCTCTTCTTCTTGTCTAAAATCTCTCAGTATGTTGTAGAAATCGTTCAATTTTGGTTGATTAAGCTTGCTAGATTTGTCTCTAATGTGCTAAATGTACTGATTCATACTCAAAATTGTCAATTTTACACAAAAATAATTAGGGCTCATAGTTTTTTTTAAGGATTTTGAATTATAGCTATTGGGTGAGTATAAAATTGGGGCTTTTGATCATTATGCACTTGTTTAATTACTAATGACATAGTCTACTCGTTTACGTTGAGAAAGATGGCTTTGATGGAATCGATTATGGAACTATCATTCGAGGGTTTCAAACTATGAGGCCGCGGAGGATAAATTGGTGAAATTTGTTGTGTCAGAGATGAAAGCTTGACTTGTGAACTAAAGCTCCGTTTGGTTGGTGGTAAAACATTTTCCTGTATAATGTCTTCCCTTGTTTTGGTGTTTTGGTGCTGTTTGGTTGGAAGTAAAATATTTTCCTGTAAAATGTTTTCCCTCAAATGATGTAAAATGATTTACACATTTCAAATCCGTAAGCCATTTTCCGGAGAGTGAAGGAGCACAACAACTCATACTAACGCCTCCTCCACCACAACCCATCACCGCCACCCATCTTCACCGCACCCATCACTGCCATTTCTGTTACGGCCCACTGTTTTGGCAAGAGTCAACCAAACACGAGAAATTTTTATATACAAGTCCTTTTGTAAGTTAAAAATATATTCACTGGTTCGTCACGTTAATTTTGTGAAATTGTTCCACCCCACTGACCAAATCTTGGCTCCGCCACTAATCGTGAAAGCCTTTCTTATTCTCTTGTCACTATAACTCTGTTCTTAAGAAACTGGGGTTAGGAAAAAAAAGTATTTCGTGTTGGCGTGTTCTTGGTTCTGTGGAAGGTGTTCTATGTCTCTTTGTATTTTTTTGTTCCTCCCTGTGATGTTATGATGCTTTAATTGTGAAAGCCTTTCTTATTTTCTTGGCACTACAACTCTGTTGAGTATGTTCATAAAAAACTATTAAATTTGAGTTCATTTTTTTGCTTCTTATCTTCATATGTTTTGAATCTTCTTTAACAGTACACAGCAAAAGTGAGCTTTGCCTTTGGCGAACAAGCTTCTTGTCGACAAGTTAGTATAATGACTTCCAGTTCCTTATCTCATGCAGATGTTGAAACTCTATAGTCCTATGAGAAGCCATGAACCTAATGAAAATCGTGTACCCTAAGCTCCGCTGTTTCTGCACCATAACTTTTACACAGTCTTCCTCACTTCCATGGATTTCTCCTCTTCAGTTCCTAAAATCCCCAAAACGGGACCCTTCTACCAAAATAAGTTCTTCCTCAGATGAAAGTGGGAGGAAAACCAAGTTTATCTCTCATGAGTCTGCCATCATCCTGATAAAGCGTGAAAGGGATCCTCAACATGCCTTGGAGATTTTTAATAAGATAGCAGATCAAAATGGTTCTAATCACAATAGTGCTACCTATTCGGCTATTCTTGACAAGCTTGGCAAGTTCAAGAAATTTCAAGCAATTGATGGAATTCTACGTCAGATGTCATATGAAGCCTGCAAATTTCAGGAGGAAATATTCCTTAATCTCATGAAACATTTCTCCAAATCGTCACTGCATGAGAAAGTGCTTGAAATGTTTTATGCAATCCAAACTATTGGTCGTGAGAAGCCCTCCCTGAAAGCCATAAGCACCTGCTTGAATCTTTTGCTTGAATCCAAGCAGGTTGATTTGGCAAGAGAGTTCCTGCTGCATTCAGTGAATACTCTGCACTTGGAGCCAAATACTTGCATTTTCAATATATTGGTCAAACATCACTGCAAGAATGGGGATCTTGAACCTGCTATTGAAGTGGTCGCAGAGATGAAAAGGTCTAAGATGTCTTACCCTAATTTGATCACCTATTCAACTCTGATAAAAGGTATGTGTGAGAATGGAAGACTTGAAGAATCACTTTACCTTTTGGAGAAAATGGGTTCAGAAGAGCAGATTGTGCCCGATGCTTTGACTTACAATGTTTTAATCAATGGGTTTTGTCGCGATGGGAAAGTTGATCAGGCGCAGAAAATAGTGGATTTCATGAAAAAGAATGGGTGCAAACCAAATATATTCAATTACTCGACCTTAATGAAAGGGTATTGTAAGGAAGGAAGACTAATGGAGGCCATGGCGACTTTTGATGAGATGAAGAGTTTCAATCTGAAATCTGATACAGTTGGCTATACTATTTTGATTGATGGCTTCTGCAAGAGTGGTAGAGTCGATGAAGCAATAAAGCTACTTGAAGAGATGAAAGGCAATGCTTGCAAAGAAGATGTTGTTACTTTCAATGTGCTACTTGGAGGACTGTGCAGAGAAGGTAGGTTCAAGGAGGCAGTTCAAATGCTTTATCAGCTATCCAGTGGACGAAATTATCTGAACAAGGCAAGTTACAGAATCGTGTTGAACTTTTTGTTGAAAGAAAGAGAACTCGATAAAGCAATTGATTTGTTAGGTTTAATGTTGAGTAGGGGCTTTATACCACATTTTGCAACTTCAAATGAGCTACTGGTTTGTCTCTGTGAGGCTGGCAAGGTGGGGGATGCTCTCAGGGTGCTCCATGGATTAGTAGAGATGGGATTCAAACCGGAGCCTGATTCATGGAGCTTGTTGCTTGAGTTGATATGTAGAGAAAGAAAATTGTTGCCTGCTTTTAATCTGCTGGATGAATTAGTAGAAAGATAACCATGGCTTGTCTGTCCATCAGTACACAGAGGCAAAGAACATAATAACAGCTGACTAAAGTTCAACATCAACGGTGAACTTTGACTTTCTGCAGAGTTTAAGTTTATGCAAACAGGGCCTGATTTATCTCCACACGGTACGCATATTACTATTCAATTTGCCTGTATTTGAGCCTTAGGGTGGTAACACAAGGACTTGTCAGTTTATCATTGTTGTCTAAATTTTTTCAATAAAACATCTGTCTTACTTAAATTGATGAAATATAATCCATCCCTCTTACATTATTATCGCCCAAGAGCTTGAAATTGGAATCGCTTGTAGTTTCAAGGTTATCAAGTTGTTTGGTGTTTGTCTTCTTATCTTGCATTGTCTTTTCTTTTTCTTTTTTATTCTTTTTGAGGAAAACAGAGGTTCTGTCTGATTGTGCATTTGTACTCATCACTGGTTCTCTCAACAGAGCAGTTAAAATTAAATTCCAAGCACTGTCGGAATTGAGATTTTTCATTAAATCAGGTTAAGTAAAATTAGAGACGGCAGCTAAGGTTAGAAGTTTGGGCGACAAACTTCACTTTTGAAATTGGACCTTGATGATGCTGCTTCATTTGTTTTTACTCTCAATCTAGTACCTATGATGGCACGATACGACACTGATACGGGTATAGCTTCTGTGTTGGGTTCTTGGAGAATCACTGCTGACGCGACTTCAGATTGTGAAAGGCTTCTGTGGTGTTGGTCGGCAGCAGAGAACATGGAAGCTTTGGAGGTCATCGGGTTCACTAGATCTACCATCTCTCCCAGTTTCGTGCTATGCTGTGGATCCTTGTCTCTGGTCCATCATCATCCACTTTCTTCTTCTCATGAGTCAACGATTTTCCTCTCAACCATATTTTACTTATTTTGGGCTAATAACTGTTGGTTGGGTTTTCTAATTAACTAATGGCCTCCATTACGGTTTTTTCTTTATTTCTTTTGCAAAGCCCAAAACCCATGTATCATCATAGTTTTGTTCATGCTGGCAAAGGTATATAAACCTTGAATTTGCTAATGAAGACCTAAAATGGAACTGAATGATGATTGCCCCTGAAATATAACTTGTATCTCACAATGGTCCTGGTTTCATAAAAATAGGTCCCTAATTTAGTCACCAGTACGTGAAATTAAATCAATCAAACATGTTTATCATTTTACAATGACATATAAAATACACATGCATACCATATCCCCGCACCGGTATCTAGTTTTTGGGTACTTTCTAGCCGAGTCCCCGAATCCTAAATTTTGGCATGTAGGCAAATCTGATTCTTGGATACACACCGGATGATAGCAAATAAGCTATCGGGTTGTAGCTATTGTAGACGCTACTGTCTCCTTCGCAGCACTATAGAGGCTTGCACTCTCCAAAATCTAGGGTTTTGACCGAACAAAGGCAATTCAGCAAATTCACTTATTCGATAGTACTAACTAAACCAGAGCAACATATAAATACCAATTGGTTAACGACAAATTATCCCAACACTCCCTTTAACAATTAATTAATTATGCTAAACCTCCCAAACAATTAAAATACTTCCTAATACTTTAATAATGAAAATAAACTAATAAATTGAAAATTATGCTACCATGTCCTGCTCCGTGTCCGTTGGATACGTACTCGTATCAGCGGGTATGACACCCGCACCAAGTCCAGGTAACCTAGCTCTCAATCAAGGCCATTCGTTACGACGGGGTGCTGTTTGGAAAATGGTAAGAAGAGAGAGTAAATGACACATTATCTTACGGGTGCACAAGAATCAAACTTATCCAATTAAGGTTATATGAAAACTATGAGCGCTAGTAATCTGCTGTACAGCTGTACTACTCCTGTACCATTCTATCAAATTGGTATGCTTCCCTTGACATGATAGTGAAGAGGATTTGCTTCACTCTTACATAATTGGATGCAATCGCCATGTATAAACATTTGCGGGTTTCTACTATACAGAAGAATTTTGTCTCAGAAAATTTATAAACTAATTCCAATCAGATTGCTATATACTAATTATAAACCAAATGAAATACTAGTGTTCCTATATCGCTATATTGTGTTCCTAATTGGTTTTGCTTCTGTATGGTTCACAATAAAAAAGATTGTATATAGCTCCATTAATCTCTTGCATCTATGGGAGGCTGCGGTGCAAAGCGATAAAAAACTCGTAATTAGGCAGAGTAACTTCTCTGCATGGTAGTATCAAAGATAATTTTGATGAATAGAGGCATTTTATCAAAGTTCACGAAACATATTTTTTGATACTATGAGTGCTATAACGTACGTGTTTCCGTTCTTTTTTTAGGACACCTATCAGTTCCTTTGTGAATGTTTTTTTATATTTAGCATTGAGTACATATAATGGGTAAATAATACTTTCACCCCTGAGTTTTTGACACAATGACATTAACCCCCCTTGTTGTTTCACAAATGACATTGTGCCCCCTCATTTTGCTCACTTTACCCCATCCATCTTGCTCCGTTAATCTGTTAGTGGGGTTAGCTTCTGAATTCTGGTCACATTTTTTAGATTATTTTGCCCCCAGACCCTTTAAAAAGTCATGCATACCGTTAAATAACCAATACTAGATTACAAACTACCCATAACCTCCATCTCAAACATCGACCTCCACTGTCAACACCACCACCAAATCTTCACTCTCTTCTGCCCACCACCACTTCCTCCATCGACTAAAGCGCACCACATCACCAAGCAATACCACCACAACCGCCACCAACCCCTGCCCAACACCAAATCACATCCCCAAACAATCGTCTCTCTCTGAACCTCTTTCAGTACCTGCTCTACCCAGCCCTTCCCCAAGTCAAATAAAAACAGAAAATTGAACAAAAACAAAAATGAAATTAAGTACTACCATCTCACAACTAACACTAATCAATCAAAGAACCGAAATCGATAACTTATTCAGATTGCAAATGAGTCTACGATGTACTCATTAGCAATGTAAACATATGATGTCGTGTCTTATATTCTATCATGAGAGGTCTGTTGTTAGGTTTCATGGTGAAAACTCGGCCTCCAACCCTCAATTCTTAACTCTCACTCACCACAACATCTTAACCACTAAGGCCTCCACATTCATCACCTCCTTAATCAGGAACTCTGTTACTCGTACCAAACCATCAGCGCCACCAAAAGCTTCTACAAGAACGATTTCCTGAAGCAGGGACCCAAAAATAGTTCGAGAGTGGCAAAGCTAAATGAGCATAAATGCAAAGAAAAATTGGAACTTTCAAGATCATGACCCACCATATTGTCATTGTCCTCTCATCGGTCACCCCCGAAGTCTTGCCTTCAAACTACCAGTGGACGAGTCATTAGTTGGGTCGATTTTAACTATTATCTTTAAATTTTTAAATTTTGATCTGGATTGTTGGGTTCAATTTGACTTTTGACCCTCAAAATACAAAATCCCGAATCTGGTAGGGAGGGTTCCGGCCGGAGTTAATGGTGGAGTGGATCAGGTTGAGGCTTGGTCCGTTGGGTCAGCACCGCTATGGCTGAGAGAGGGGCCAACATCAATCGCGAGTTGGGATTACTGGTTGGGAATAGCGGAGGGACAGGTGGTGTTGGTGGCTAGGATTTCAGTAGAGAAGAAGAAAGAAGAACCAGATTTGTTCGATGTAGGAAGAGGGAGAGTTCTACTGGGAATGGGAGGAAAACAGGGATTGGTGATGTAATTTTACCGCAATGTTGGAGTATCATTGTATTTTATCAGTGGTATTAACTTATTTCAGTCGTAGGGGGTGATAGTGTCATTTGTTAAACAATGAGGGGTCGGTGTCAAGTCATCAAAACTGAGGGGGGTGATAGTTTATTTTAATTTACCCAATTGAGAAACTGGAATTTTGATCTATCCATAAATGCGACAGACAGCTTCAAAATCTATTTGATCGGATGTCAGAATCAGAAATGTAACTGGAACCGGAACCAATTATAAATGAAAGGAAAATGCAATCAGATGTTGCTCGTAGCACTGTAGTCAGAATATCAACTTACTAGCATTTGTGCCCACGCAAATGTGGGAATTATAAGAATTTGTAATAGATAATGTAGATTGTTTTTACAAAAAAATAAAAATGTGGGTTGTAACTTCTACACTTCTTACATGGGTTGTAACTTTTGTAATTTCGTTACTCTCTCTGTCTCGCAAAGATTGTCCATCTTTCTATTTTAGTTTGTCCCAAAATGATTATCGATTCTCTTTTCAAATCAGTAAAAGATTGTGAAGTTCTAAGAATACCTATAAATATGTATTGAAGGTAGTCTCGGAAAAATAAAAAATATATTCGAAATAAAAGAAAAAAAAAAGATAGGACAATGCAGAAATATCATGTCTAGTTTTAGTTCGTGTGCATTAACTGCAGTCTCCTTAAAATTCAGTAGTTCCAAAAATGAACAACCTTTGTGGGACAGAGGGAGTACTTTGGAAAGTTCAAATGTTTCACCAAAATCTATGGTGCTCGCATATATTATTAGTATAGATTCTAGGTTGTTGGGCTAGGTGCTTCATCTCATTGGATATTTTCGCTGAACTTTTAACATGGCTTGTAAAAGTGTGAAAGTCCAAGTTTCCTCATAGTTCCTGATACAGTGAATTAATATTAAACCACTTTTTCTGCAACAAGGGGCTTCAAAATTTCCAGAAGTGAATGTTAAACTCTAATGAGTACTGTTCTGGGGTTTGTATTCAGTAAATAATAGAGAATCTTGTTTCCACTTAATGAACGCTTCAGAACATAGTTCATCCATCACTAGTTTCTTCTGAAACGCACTTCATGCCCGAGAAGTTGTACGGCTGAAATTTTGCTGAAGCTAGGTGAATTTTGGGAACAGTGGGGACTGTCGATAGTTATCACAGTTGTGAATTTGTGATACCTACCTTGATTTATTTTTCTCCAGTTGCCATATTTTGTACTAGTATATAGTATGGTCCGCTTTCTGGAAGAAAGAAGCAAATGCATATGCTTAAACGTAAACGTTAGGAACCTTAAACCATTATCCAATGATGAAAGATATGACACGAAAAATAATGATTAGCTCGTTTAAAGAGATAAAACTGGGGTCTATTTACTGAAATTCGACAAGAGAACGGGTGTAGGCAGTATAAAAAGAGGTCGGGGTCTAATTTTGTGGTCAACTTCTAGTATATGGCAAGACATGCCTGCCGCAACATAGTTACCAGTAATGATATTGTATAGGCGACCAATCAGATTGGTAAGGAAAGAACTAGAGAATCATTCCTGGGGAGAGGAAGGTAGTCCGTTACCAGTCTGGTTGGTGTATTGATTCATGATCTTATTAACAATGTTAGGCTTTTTTTGTTTTTGTTTTTGTGGCTTGCATGCTATTTTTTGGCACAAGCTTCTGCTGCCCTAATTTGGAGTGACAAATGGTAGGTAGGATCCTTGATCCAAACACGAGCCCACATTGCTGCTGCAACTCCAAGTTAGTTTCATTTCTCCTCATAGAACACTTGGAGGAAGTTCCTCATGGCCACGAGAGAGAACGATCTTAGTAACGAAACAGCCAATTGTATGCATTGGTAATATGCTAGTATTGACAATATGTGTACTTTTATCTTAACAGAAAGGCTTCTTCCGTCTGATTTTCATTTTTGTTCCTTGGTTAAAGCAGCAAATGACAGTGATGAAAGCTCAAGCAGGGGTGAAAAACAACATGAGAAGACTGAACAAGAACATTGTTTAGTATGAAACAACAAATCACGTAACTGCCGTGCTACTTATTTGCTACAATTCTTTTTTCTGGTCTAAATTTTCACGAAGATGAGGATAACAATCATGGCACCGCTCTTGTCAATTCCTAGTATCTTTCTGACAGACGAGGCACAGGATCCAGTACTACCTTGTCAACTGTCTTGTCAATTTTTCTAGCAACTTGTAGTTCAGGTAAACGTGGATCTGGTTGGGCTTAAGTTTTCAACATGTACAATTGTAAAAGCAAATTATACAACCGTGGACGTTATCATAATGGAATCTTCTAAAAACAGCTTATTGAGTGCACTTATTCACATGTTGAAGTGCTAATGTATGCAAAAATGAATCAGCTGATTTGTGCCAGGTTGTATTCTTATTTTATGTTCTTCTTCCTGCATCTTGATACAGCTGTGCTTTGTGCAGATGAATTTGCTTGAAATGGGAGCGACCTCCAAACTAGCATGAACATGCAGTCGATCTTACCCGTGGATTCGAGATAATGGGGTTTGTATTTTGCTCCAGTTTGCTGAACTTGACTTGGTTGATGACTCGACTTGCCCACTCTGCAAAGTACGTTTCATTATGACCGACCTGACCCTCTTTGTCGAAGAAGCATTCTGGTTCTTGTTTAGGTTTTGGTTGGCATTCCTCTCCCATTGGCTCCCACCAGGCACCCTGGTGTGTCATTCCAGACTGTTTTGCCATCCAATGGTAAGCATACTGCCCATTCCCAGCATACTCTAGAAACCCTTTTGGGAAGAACTCCATCACGCTACTGCCGCGGTCCATGAAGAGCATGTTTGTCAGCTGTGCTCCGTGCGGAGATGCCATGATGTCGCTGTTGGTCATTACCCTTACCTGATTGCAGAAACTGAGATCTTCCGACTGAGATACGCTCAGAACGCATCCTTCAACCTTAGCGCACTCCTTATCGAATATATCGGTAACTGCTTCTGGATCTTTGAAGGACCTTGAACCTCTTCTCATGAACAGGGTTAGCCTTATAATTCCAACTCCTTTCTCATTCACCTCTTTCCCTCTTCCCTCTGGGTTCAACCCACACACCTCCCTGGCCTTGCATCTCAACTGATCGAAAACCTTGAGTTTATTTTCCTGTCCCATGTTCCCCAACTCGTGCCTCATCACAACCGCCTTGTCGAAGCAGTAAGGTGTATCTCCCACCGCAAATTTCTCCACTCCGACATCTCCATAGTTGGCGTTCATCAAGTGTTGAAGCCACTGCCCCATCTTTGTCCTGTGTTCTCCCCGATGGAACAACACCCATCTTTGAGGCTTCAAACATTGGGTCTTCAGTGACCAGCTCACAAAAGGGCTCAGCGCGGATAATCCGTGCCATAGGTTGTCATGGTTATAGTAACTCTCTGAAATGTATGATAAGCCTCTCAGAAGCTTTGCGTTTTCCGGAAGGCTTCCCTGCCACGCCAGGGCATAGGAGTTCTTTGTGCCGTCTCTGGTGTTGTTTCCCTTGATGCAGAGGAGTCGGCTCTTCGATTGTGGGGAAGGGAAGTAGAGGTACACCGCCTCGTTTTCTTCGTAGGTTTCGTTGAGGGAGCTCATGAACCAAGTGTTTCCTTTCATGGGAGTATCGGAGAATCTGAGGTCTTTCAGAGGGAAGAAAGTGACTGAATCCCTGAGCTTCATGGTGAAGTCGCCGTCGTCTATACCACCACCAACTGCTCCTAACTGCTTAAATGGCTGGATAAACAACCAGGAGGTTGATGTGAGAGTGGGGAGAGAGGATTGAAGGTGAAAGAAGATTGTGAGTAATATGAAAAGAGAGACACAGTACGCTGTGTATTTGGCTGACAATTTGTTGCTGTTTTGGGTGAAAAGGAGACTTCTCTCTGTTCCCATTACGGCTGCAGTGTTTTTTTCAGATTCCAAATTTGGGAATCGGTGTTTTTCCCATGAGCTTTTGATGTTTGTTAATGCAGAATTATTGACGTCTTGTCTTTTTATTGGAATGCAAAGAGCATGAGAACAACATGCCTTTGGAGGGTTGTCTGTTTTGGATTTAAGTGTAGAATTGAACTAGTGTAAGGCTCGAAACTACTCGTAAGGCTCGAAACTACTCGTTCTGTATTTTATTAGTCATATCTGATTTTTGTTTTTCAGCAACTCGATCTGGTTGAAGTTATTTGAGCAGGTTAGGGACACAGGAAATTATTTCATTGAACTCTCCGTGTAGCTCAGAGATTATTTTGGAATTTCATTCACGCAAATAAGCTAGATTTGGGCGGGCTTACAAACCCAGAGAAACCAAACTCAGCATGAGGAAGGGTCCATAAGAAAAGCAGTTTGGTTTTCTAAGATTAGTGGTATTAGTTGGGATTGGCTAAATTTAGTACATGTATTAGTTAATATTTTGTTTGGTGACTCTGGACTAATTTTAATACCGTTACTAAATAGTGAAAAGTTGGTGTTTAATACCGCAAATTAGTCCCCTCTCACGTGAGGGTATTATGTGGATTGGACAATTTGTATCTTAATGTTGATTTATACTGCACGAAGTTAAACAAATTATTAATTATAGTTCAACTAATCCAATCCTATCTGAAAAATTGAGTCCAGTCCAGTCCAATTGGATAGTCCGAAAAAACAAACTTGTCATTAAACGTATTGCGGCATCCTCGTGCACCACAGTGTTAGCCGTCCTTTGCACCGCTCTGGCTCTTCCCCCAATCTTCTTGTCGGTCACTCTTCTCTTTTGTAAGGAAAAATCAATTTCATTAATCAAATCATAGCAACTATTACATCTGCTTTCAGCACACTATGAAACCAATCAGGACATTTACCCACCCATTGTTCAGTCAAAGAAAACTGTTTCGCTCTACAAGCAAGGTGATGGGCAACAGTATTGAACTCACGAGGAACTTAATTAATTCGTACATCTTCAAAAGTCGTAATTTTTTCCTTAATCGCAAGTAGCAAATCACCTGAGTGTGAGGAATCCACCGAATTTCATCCAGCAGCTAAATCACGCAGGTCCTCTTGGAGAAATTTTGCGTCTCCTTCCACCACTACACACCCGAGCTCTAATTTTTCAGCCAGCTACAGACCGGAGTACAGTGCAGCGGCCTCAACTTCATGGGGGGCCTCCATCGTTGGTCCTGTGTCGTAGCTTGCTCCCAGAAACTCGTCGTCGCTTCCTCTCACAACTACTCAGCAGCTGCTAGTAGCATGAACAAAACCTCCATTAAAATTTATTTTTTCATAACCCCTTGGAGGCCGAACCCACCTCTGCTCACTGTTTGTGATATCCATCTGCTTGGTTGAATTTTGCACGGCTTCCATTTCTTGCACTCGGAACTCCATTGCTTCGGAAATTTGTTGCTCATCCTTAGGTGGACCGTTAAAAAAAATAGCATTTCTTCGATTCCAAATCTCCCATATAAGACAATATGTTCTGCTTCAGTCTTGAGAATTTGCTTGGGTAATGAGATTAGCTGGCCAAAATTTGAACCCCCAATCAACCTTTAAGTGATCGGGGTTGAATCCCATACTAATCCGAATCTTCTTAAACTTCGGGCAACGAGCAAAGAGGTGGACTTCTGTTTCTTCATGAGCTCCACAAAAAAACACACATATTGTGAGTAATAATATTTCTACGCAAAAGATTTGAACGGGTGTGGAGAATCTCGTGAAACCATCGCCAAATAAAATGAAAAATCTTTTTTCAAATCCTTATTTTCCATAAAATCTCAAAGAAATGAGCCCAATACTCATTGGAGGAACGTGAATCGTTGGTATTGACATCCCTCATTACAGCTTTATATCATGACTTCACCGTGTAGACTCCCTGTTCCGTGAAGTGCCATATAATCCTATTCAGCATGTAGAGGCCGGGATAGGGATATTGGCAATAGCATATACATCAACATGCCATAAAAAGTTCTTCAAATAGTCAATATTCCAAGAGCGATCGTGAAACAACCGGGGATCTCGGTTCAGGGTTAAAGAGACAATCGATAATCAAAAGTAGAAAATTAACTATTAAGATTACATCTCATTTAATGTATATAACAAATATTTCAAAAAAAATAGTACAATTAGGATAAAGAAAAATAAATTGTGATCTACTAAGTGACGACTTCGTCTCGATACGCGTTCCCATCCCCCACCTTGATTGATGACCTGCAGTTTTAAAATGGCAAAAGCCGACGTAGTTTTGAAGAAAATGATCAGTAAAAACTGAGTAAGTACACACTACGACATGTAAAGCAACGAGTGGCACAGAAGTATGAGTTGAAAAAAATCACAAGATTTAAAACAGCAAACTTAACATGTTGGGGAATTTTGAACAACTGAAAGTAACCGATTAACAAAAACCTCTCAATTTAAGAACATGTTGAAACCACGAGCATTCGGTAATATATCCAGAGTAAACAAGTCCATTTAAGTTGATAACGATATTAGTTCATGAGTAGCCAAAGCTTTCCAAATCATTTAAATCGATTAGGGCATATCCAGAGCCACAAACACATCAATAGAGTAGTCAAACTTTCTTTCAAATCCAATTTAACCGTTAAGTTTAGCTGAGGCATGTCTAGAGCCACCAGCAAGATCGATGTAAACAGAGGGATCACGGAATAATCACAAAGGGTTCCTTCTAGGGTATATCAAACCCTATTTCACCCGAGCGTTAAGGGAGCCCATTCGTCAACTCCGCTCATATTAGCTAAAAGGCCTTAAGTGTCGACACCCCTATACTGTAGTGACCCTTACAAGTATAAGTAGCACTCTATAGCTCTAACAAACCCCTTGGCCTCAATACTTTGGTACATTTTGGCTCATCGGGGGCGGATTTGTGAACAATTAAGTTCTATCCAATAATAAGAAGCATTGCTTCAACGGTCTTAGCCATAAGAAAATAGAGGATCACTTGGCGCCTCCCATTAATAACACAACTCTGTACATCGTCCTAAATCTATTAGAGGTATTTTATTACCTTTATTTCTCATAACCAAAGTTGGTATAAAATCTTCACAAGTCATTTACAAGAGTTCTCAGTATAAATCAATAATCGGAATTTTTTCAGTAAAAATCATACTTTTCATATTCTTCCAAATAAGACGATATTCATTTAAAACGTCACACACATGGGCACAATGTGATAATTAAAGTTAGTACATATGTATTTTATATCTTCTCTTCACCATAGACAAATCATACTATCAACTTATCACAAGTAAAGTTCCAAGACTTAAAAAGATGATTCATTTATATCCAAACAATTTTGAGTATTAAATCATGCTTTGCATACTTTTTCAATCAACAAATATTCATTCGAGACATCACACAAACACACAGATTTTGATAAGTAAAATTCGCACATATGTACTTACCATTGAGATGAAGCACAACCAAAAGCAAGAAACTAATCCTAGCACTCCAACGACAACCGCTCTCTCCTACGAGGTCGACGTCTACAATCACACGTATAACGTATTCGTCACAATCAATTTATACATCGCTAATCCAAATGCAATCCTACATGACCCATAAACCTATATGTCACAAATGCACATATAATGATGTTCACATGTCCAGATAAATCAAACAATACAGTTAGAATTTCAAAAATTCAAGTTTTCTAAAAACGGCGAAACTACAATTCTGGACAGAATTGTAGCTCTGACTTTAGAGGAGTTATCATATCAAAACATCTCTTAAAATCATGAAATTAATATATGAAAAACCTACATGTGTATACTTTCATAAACATCAAGAAAATCATGCATAGCTATTATAACACTCAAGTTAAAAAAATAAAAAACACTGCTATACAGAGACAAGTTTGGAAGAAAGTTTCAACTTTGAAGAACAATTGCTACTACTTGGAGAATAGTTTACCCCAACATTCAAAAAATTGTGATGAAAATGGTGTAATTGGGCTTCAATCCATGAGTAGAATGGTGAAATGACTCCCCTCCATAGTTATACCAAGCTTGAAATCAAGTTTTTCATGTTTGGGATACTAAAAATTGACCTTTTGATGGTGTTTTGTGGAGGTCAACACCAAAAAAGGGGAATGGAGTTTTGAGAGAGAGAAGAGTGGTAGTATTAGTGTTCTTGAAGAATGAAAGGAAATGAGTGTGGAAGAAATGAAGTTGATGGTGGAAGTTGGTTGTGAAAAAAAATCCCACATGGTGATGTTCGTACATGAGGGTAGGTAGTATGAGAGTTGATGGTTTTGATTGAGATGAGAGTAGTGTGCTTGATGTATTAGTAGAGAAAATTGGGAGATACTTGTAAAAAGAACATCTCCATACTATAGTAGAGTTGACCAAAGATAGTGGAGGGACACTAGTGTATAAATAGTCAAAATATGAATTGCTAGTTGGGGCTAAATGTGAAGGCTAAAAGTTAAGGGGTGAAAATATAATTCTCAATTAAAATCTAACACATAAAAGTTAATTTTCCTAAATTTAAAATAAACCACTTTGTATATAGATGTCGAAATCCACCCATCGAAAACTACAATCTCCAAAATATACAAAATAAGTTTCATATATTACTACCCAAGTTTCATATATTACTATGAGGAAACTTTTTCTCCAGTTGCCAGGTTAGAAGCAATTAGAATTTTACTTGCATTTGCATCTTACAAGAACATGAAACTATTTCAAATGGATGTGAAGTGTGCTTTCTTGAATGGCTATCTACAAGAAGAAGTTTATGTTGCACAACCACCTAGTTTTGAAAATGACAAGTTTTCAGATTATGTTTAAAAACTTGACAAAGCTCTTTATGGTTTGAAACAAGCTCCAAGAGCTTGGTATGAAAGATTGTCAAAGTTTTTACTTGAAAATGATTTCAAAAGAGGTTTAGTAGACCAAACTCTTTTCATTAAGACTCATGAGAAAGATTTACTTGTAGTTCAGATATATGTTGATGATATATTTTTTGGAGCTACTAATGATCAATTGTGCAGAGACTTCTCAAGTCTTATGAGCAGGGAATTTGAGATGAGCATGATGGGAGAGTTGAACTTCTTCCTAGGACTTCAAATACATCAATTTAAGAAGGGCATCTTTCTGAATCAAAGCAAGTACACAATAGACTTACTAAACAAATATAGCATGGCTCAATGTAAGGAAGCCAAGACTCCTATGAGCTCTACACTATCCTTAGACAAGGATGAATCCGGTAAGAGTGTCAATGTAAAAGAGTATAGAGGCATGATTGGATCATTACTCTATCTGACAACAAGCAGACCAGATATTATGTTTAGTGTGTGTATGTGTGCAAGATTTCAAGTTGATCCAAAAGAATCACACTTGACTGCTGTGAAGAGAATATTCAGATATCTCAATGGTACCAAAGACTTAGGGCTTTGGTATCCAAGACATTCTAACTTCTCTTTACATGGTTTTTCAGATGCTGACTTTGCAGGTTACAAGGTTGATAGAAAAAGTACTTCAGGAACTTGACAATTCATTGGATCATCATTAATCAGTTGGCATTCCTAGAAACAGAATTCAGTTGCTCTATCAACAGCTGAAGCTGAATATATAGCTGAAGGAGCATGTTGCTCACAAGTGTTATGGATTGCTCAACAGCTAAGAGACCTTGGATTTGACTTCAGGGGAATACCTATTAAGTTTGACAACACTAGTGCCTCAATTACAAAGAATCCAGTGCAACACTCAATAACCAAGCACATTGATGTCAGACACCACTTCATCAGAGATCATGCTGAGAAATGTGATATTGTTTTTGAATTTGTTGCTACTATCATTCAAATTGCAGATATCTTCACCAAACCTTTAGCAAATGAAAGGTTCTCAGCTCTAAGATTGGAATTGGGAATGCTAAATAAAGATGCATTGGTTTAGGGGGAGCATCATGTAAGAAAGTTAAGTTGTATGTGTTTCCAAAGGTTTGAACTGAGTTTCAAAGCCTTGAATATTACTTATTGCAGTGTTACAGTTTTTCAAGACCTTGAAAGCCTTTTCAAAGCCTTGAAAATAAGTATGCTACACTGATAGTCAATAATCTTATGTCATTCTGTGTAGGGTGATATCTCTGTAGATATTTGCCTAATATAGCCCCTACCCTTTTCAAAAATTTGTTTTAGCCAAAAATAGTATTAGTATATTCTATTTTCCAACGGATAAAAGTTTTTAATCTCTCTAATCATTGCAAATATTTTGAGAATCAGAGAGATACTAGTTTCCTTTTGAAACTCAAACTCTTTCAGTATTTATCTTCTTCTATTCTCCTTCATTCCGTATCACTCCACATCTCTCTATTCTTCTCCCAAACCCTAATGAGCACAAGGAGAGCCTCAGACAGAATCAAGATGGCTGGAGGTTCGAAACCTGTCTTAGAGAAGAAAAGAAAAGCAGCTGTGGATGAGGTTCAAGAAATCAGTGAAGACGCTGCTTCAAAAATCTTCACTGGTGAAGAAGAGGAATCTTCACTACCCAATAATATGGTGAGAAAAGATCAAGCTCCAGGAAAGAAGAAAAAAAATACGGAATCTACACAAGAGAAGCAGAATGGTATCCATATTGGAAGCTCTAAGAGAGACAAGAAGAAGACAGTCTCTGAGGTTAAAGGAAAAGGAAAAGAAATACTTATTGAAGACTCAGACTCAGACACTACTTCAGGATCCTATGGAGTGTACTCCGTACCCAACAAAAGGAAACATGACAAAGACCCGTCCCAGTCTTTAAAAGCAGGAAAGAAAAATCTCAAGACTGTCTCTCCTCAACAGAAAAGGTTAGCTGTAAAGAAGAAGCTGAAGCATGGGAAGAAAGCCCTGGAAGGACTCACCTTCCTATTCAACAGTGTTATTGAAAAGATCAGCTCCTTCATTGAGGAAATAGATGTGGTCTCTCAAGAAGTTCAAGCCAACAGTTAAGAAAGTGAGGAAGAAGCAGGGGATCAAGAGGATGAGAAAGAACCTTAATCTTGCCTACTCTTTCTTCCCCATTCTCTTTTCTTCAAAGTTTTTCATTCAATTTTTACAAAATTTTCCAGACACTTTATCCAACATCTTCTATCTTTTTGATGAAAGTCAAAAAGTGGGGAGAAATTCTAGGTTTTTGTTTTTAGTAGTTCTTTAGGTCTATTTGCTATTTGCTGAACTGTTTAAGTTTTTGTTGGTATTATGAATAAGTTGGATCTTTTTGGATATACAGTGTCATAATATGTGATCTAATCAGTTTATTTTGCAGAGACTAATGATCAAACAGAATTTGGTTTTGTCTTTCATCAAGGGGGAGATTGAAAGATCAGGTTGTGCAAGGCTTGGAATAGCTCAGCTATTTCAAGGCCTAGAATCATCTTTCAAAGCCTTGAATCAGTCTTAATGGATTGAAATTGTTTAGATATTTTCAAGGCCTTGAAACTGGATTCAAAGCCTGAAACTGCTTAACCTGTATGCACACTCTCATGGGAAGTTTTCTGCAAACTCTCTGAGTTGATTTACTCTCTCTTTCATATGCTTGATTCATTGTTATTATACGATGAAAGACAAATTGTTCTAACATGTTTTGATCATAAGATATCACCTGTTTGACCATGATAATGCAGGAAATTTTGTTTCTAAGTTTTGCAGGATTGTTTCCGAAACTGGATTGCTGCAGATTTGGAAATAGTTGGACACTTTGATCCTGTGATCAATCAGATGTGTATGACAGATTCTCATGGTGTTTAAATGAAAGAAAAAGTTCTCTGAAGATTGTGATCATCCAACCGTTGGAGAAAATTTCAAAGTAGTCAAACTCTGTTGCCTACAAAATAGGAAGTTTGTTGCGGAAAATCAGGGGAGATTTGCAGAGCTGTTTGAAGTTTAAATAGAGCTCGAATCCGAAGAAATACAATACAACACTCAACGGTCAAAAACAGAGAAAGAATTATGGATTGACAAGCATCAAAGAAGTTCATCATTCTTCCAATCCATTCCACAGAAGTTCACTGCATTTTCACTGCAGTTTTCTACTCTAAGTGTACTTCTGTATTGAGCTGTATTGGTAGATCATTTCTGTATTATCTCTACATCTATTCTCAAGGATTGTTCAAAGTGAACAATAGAGAATTCTTAGTTAATCAGTTAGCTAGAGCAGGTACTAGACAGGTTAGGGAAAACCACAACCTGTAACAGAGTAAGGGAAATCTCTGGGCTTGAGTTCGAGGGCTTAGCTTTTGATTAATAATAATTGAGTTGAAAATCCTGCAAGGATCTAATCACTGAGGTAGAGACGTAGGTCCAAGTGGAATGAACTCTATAAATCACTTGTCTTCTGCATTTACAGTTCATTCCTTTTCATAGTTTTTGCAGCATACAAAACTGTTTATTTTTCAAGGGGTTGAACTTGTTTTCAATGCCTTGAGAAAGGCATACTTGCTTTATACTGTTTGCATTCTTTCCAAGGGCTTGAACTAGTTTTCAAGGTCTTGAACTTCATTGTTTGCACAAGTTCTTATCTTCCTAGCAAGTTTTGCAAAAAGTTGTCATACTCTATTCAACCCCCCCTTCTAGAGTATCTTAGCTGCTTATACATCTACATACTCACACTTTCAACGTTCTTCATCTTATCTAGTTCGTGGGAGACTTCTTATTATCTAGTATTCAATTAACAAGTGTTTGGTGACTCGATATTTTTTAGTCGGAAAGGTAGAACAATCACGTGATCGTATTGTATGCTTGGTAACTCGGCACCATTAATTGAGAGCGTAGAGTAGAACTTGATTCATAAAGCACGATTAGGGTTTTTAGAACTTGGTGAATCGGTTTTACTCCACTTTAGGCTTAGAATACTGCACTAACAGTTGTGCACTTGCGGTTGGAACGTGTCACCACTCAATATCAAAATTTGACGTTCCGAAAACTAATAACATTGAGTTTCCAGATGCTCGTTTTGATGAAATAAGTAATGGTGAAAGTGTTAATTCCAATAATGTTTTGTAGGTAATGAATCTTCACATGGCCACAATAAATATCAAGACCATGATCATGTCTTAAATGAAGATGGCGCCCTTAATTTTGGGAAACAATGTCACAAGTTTTGAGGCGGGACACATATCTACGAGTGACTATTCAAACAATGGGAACACATATTTAAATTGCATACCAAATTTTCTAGATCTAAGTAACGATTTATTTGTTCAGCTAGATTGCGCTAACAAAAGTGCAGGTGGCAAACAAATGCCTATTGACCAGCTAGACACCACATGGTCACTTGTAAGAAGATCGATAAATATCCAAATCTTGACCTCAACTCGGCCTTGGAAATCACGAGGTTAAGGAAATATAAGGGTCATACTTCCATGCTCACCCAGGAAGGGAGTTCACCCCTCACTAATGCTGCAAGCGTCACATGTCTGTTAGAGCAAAAACATACAGATCAGCTATTCAAAGTGGTGAGTGGTGTGCTACCATGTAAGAAGAAATAAAATCCCTCCATGAAAATAATCATGAACCTTAGATCATCGGCCACTGGATGCGAATGTAGTTGCATCAAGTGGATTCGACCAAACTTAAGGAAGATGGAATGCCAGACATGTACAAGGCGCGACTTGTAGCATAAGACTACACTCAAGTAGAAGGTCCTGATTACAGTGAAACTTATAGTCTGGTTGTGAAAGCTACAACAATCCTGGTTATTCTGGCAAATAATTGTCTCCTAATGGATAATGTGGCAGCTTGACATAAAAAATGCTTTCCTACAAGGATACCTGAATGAGACAGTTTACATGGAGGATTTAACGATCCAAATTGTCCAAGCCACGTGTGCAAAAGTCATCATTCTCTGTGTGTCTTAAGCAAGGACCAAGGGCCTGGTTAAATTGTTTATCACAATTTCTACTTCATATTGGATTTTTTGTAAAAATGTTGATTCTTCACTCTTTGTGTTACGTAAGGATAATCTCACAGTTCTAAAGTTGGCATATGTTGATGATATTGTTATTACATGAAATGATTGAGGATTCATTGACCTTTTGGTTCATCAGTTGAGCAAGGAGTTTGCACTTAAGGATTTGGTAAGGCTCCACTAATTTCTTCGAATGGAGGTGAAATACTTTCCCGATGACATATCTATGTCACAAACAAGGTACGTCAAGGATATATTGGATCTCGCAAAGATGCTCGGGTGCTCACACTACAGCTGAGTTAACACTATAAAGTTGCACTGGCCACCACAATTTTCCAGTGACAACTTAAGTGCACTACATATATCTTTCAATCCCTTTTTCCATGCCCGAACCAATCATATCGAAATGGATTACCATTTTGTGCAGGAGAAGGTCGCTACTGGGGCACTTACCACAAAATTTGTAAAATCATCTCAACAAATTGCTGAGATCTTTACAAAACCATTACCAAAGTTGCCCTTTCAATTATTTTTCCGCAAGATAGGAGTGCATTCACCCATGCATCAAGCTTGAGGAAGGGTGAGAAGGATTACACTATAGGTAAAGAAAAAGATAATGATCATTATTAGCCAAGATCCTCTCAACTCCTAGTCAGCCGTAAAATCAATTACGTGCTACAACCACAATATTCCATCCAGAAGATATCGATGGAGCCATGATTTACTCCATCAAATCAATTCATAGCGATCTGTAATCCTCTCATTCAGGCTATGATAAACTTAATTAGTGTAATGACTTTTCGTGTATGATTTTTAGCTATTGGGCTTTATCATGTTGTACTTTATGTGTGTGTAATATATAGAACAAGATGATTGTCTTGAATAATAATAATGCAGTACTACATCTCTTTATATATAATACTAAGAAGCTATTAGAAGCTAGGTATAAACTAATTGCTATGTCGTCCCTATAGTTCCTATATGCCCCTGCAAGATGGTGGGTCGTGACGAGACTCCAATCATGGTCTTCAATGTAGCACAGAAGAGCAAAGTGGTCTTGGTACGGTATGGTTACCGGGCACCATGTTTTTTCCGATCAAGAGGGAATGAGCTTCGATCCTCTTCGGTGGCGGACGGCGATCGTACCAGATTGGTGAAGCCGCATATGCCGGGGTATGAGGAGAAGTCACCTAGATTGTAGGCATCTGAAGGGAGGACGACCACTGAGAACTAGGGTTACCGAATAAAAAAAAGAAGAGAGAGAGAGAGAGAGAGAGAGAGAGAGAGAGAGGGAGAGGAAAAAACTAACAACAGTTCTTGTAGAGGCTCAAGTGAAAACTCAAAGGAGCTAAATAAAAAACATAAAGATCCGGGGGGTTAACTCGTAATTGTAGAAGAAAATGGGGGACCCTTCAGTAATTACCCCATAATGTTGCCCTTCCTATCTTCTTCTCCAGTGGCGGCTGTCAATATGTGATCAGCGCTAAAGCAAAAAAGAAAAACCATGGACCTTGGTCGTCGACGACGACAACGCTGGGTTGTTGGTCGGAAAACGTGTACGAATAAGGTACAGACCTAGAAGCGATTTGCAGACTGGGAGAAGAGTGGTAGTGGGTCGACGCGATTGGCGGCGGACCAGAGATGGAGGGAACGGATACAGGCGATCCTCTTTGGACGACGGTCAACTTGGGAGCGGCGTAGAAATTGCTGGCGACAACGTTGGTTTTGGAGGTCTTCGCAAGGTGCAACAGACTGGAGGGAGCTTCTGGGTTGATTGGCGGCTTGTCCTTGTGCAAAAGACCAGGTCTTGAGATTGATTTGTGTTGCATTGGAAGAAAAACAGGCCAACGTGAGGTGCGATGGTCCTGGAGATTGTCGACCACGGGAGGAATGAGTTATTTTGATCGGCGCTGCTTGTGTTGTGTATCTGATAGGCGGCGAAGAAAGTGGTTGACGCAGATTTCGATGAAACAAGATCAGTGAAATCTGACGTTAGTTGGACGACAGTGAGTTTTGCGCTTCTAGGTTAGGATTGTAACTTGTGGATTTACACCGCAGCGGTGATGAAACATAAACTAGGAGAAAAGGAAAAAACTAACAATTCTAGCAGGCAGCTAATGGTGGTGGCAGAAGCATGATTTACGTCACCGGAAGCAAACTCGCTCTGATACCATATAAGAACAATAAGGATAGCAAATATTATTAGAATTTATGATCAAAATGATTACTAGCAAAGCCTATATATAAGCTAAGAATATCAAATAGATAAAATCAATCCTAACGATGAAATATAATCTTACCAAATACAATCATATCGTATCATATCTTGAATATCTTCACAATCCTCTATCATACCCCGACAAGATGAAGCTCGTCACGGAGGTTCAATCTTGGACTTCAGGTGTAAGCTCGATCAAGAAGAGTTCTAGTGCATCATATCACCCAACATAAGGAACAAGTTTACGACTTGTTAGGTCGAGAAATACAGAACAATTTTAACGACATGTTAGGTCGAATGGTAGAAATCTACGTAGGTGGCTCTGAAAAAAGGAAGATATGATGTTATTAGGTTTTGACTAGAGACAAAAGAAATCGCCAGGTTCCAAGTTTGATTTTCACCGAGCGGAGATGGGCTTCTATCGCCGGTTGGTGACTGATCGGAGACCAACACAGAGTGCGAAGGATCGGAAGAACTAGGAAAGGAGGTCGGATTGGAGGGAACGAGAGAACGATCTTCTTGAGCTGCAACAGTTAGGTTTTTTCCGGTGTCCGACAGGTAAAAAAACAGTGTAGAAGCAAGGAAAAGCCGTGTAGAAGCGGCTCTGGAGAACGGTTGGTTGGATTTTGCTGGTGGTGGTGCGGACTGGAGATTGTCGATGCTTGATCAACAGCGATGGTGGGGTCGCAACAACAACAACGCTAAAGAGAAACAAATAATAATAATGCAGTACTACATCTCTTTATATAGAATACTAAGAAGCTACCAGAAGCTAGATCTAAACTAATTGCATTTAGTCCCTATAGTTCCTATATAATATGCATGTATGTATGATTCTAAATGGGAGGGCAAGGTGAATGAGAATCATTTTTTCTACCAACAAGTCACTCTTACATTATCTTCTATCCATAACCAATTTGTTTCTCCTATACCACAGATTCCAGCTTCGCGTTGCAATCTTCTTTGCATCATCTTTACTCCACTGGTTCAGCCCACATCGGAGCCCTTCCAAGCAATTGATTGTTGTGGCTAAACACGGAAGGTCGATATCATCCCAGATCCTTGCCATCAATTTGCTCTATAAGAACAAGCGGTGTGCCTCCTCTATTGCCCCTATACAAATGGGACACTCGTACGTAACATGAACTCCTTTCTTCTTCATATTCACTCTAAGAGGTAAGAAAATAGCAACTACCACACAAAGTCCTTACCTACCCTAGGAGATTCATTTTCCATAATTTGTGCCACAAATTGTTACTTTGTTGTGGTGGTGCCGTTTCGGGTTCGAGACCATTAATAGACTCCACTTATAACTTGTACTTAAAAAAGAATGGGCAAAAATTACATATGTAGAACAGTGATTTGATTTTTTGTAGTACATATAGTTTCAATTGAAGCAATCAAGTGCTCAATCTTTTATTTTGGTGCAAATGAATACACACTGTTAACTTTTCATCTATATGTTGGGTCAAACTTTATAAAAAGATAGTTTTGCCCTTTGTCTTTTATTCAAATGAAGCAATTAGGGGCGAAAACTTTGATTTTGTTGCAAGAATATATGTCATTCCTTAACTTTATCCTTTCATAAATAGGATGAAAATTTATAAAAATACATGAAGATTGTATGTAGGTATGCAGTTACATGATCAAATAATCTAGAAGGGGGGGGGGGGGGAGAGGGTTGAATAGAGTATGGAAAATTTTGCTAAAAGTGTGGTTTTAAAAAAATGAGAAGAACTTGAAGTATTTCAAAGCTTTGAACTCAGTTTCAAGGCTTTGAAATAAAAAAAGAATGTTTAAAAGAAACTGATAATTTCAAAGCTTTGAAAAGCTTTTCAAGCTTTGAATAGAACCTGCTTTGATGCAGTTTTGAAGACAAGTAAAGAACAGTAAAGCAAGAGAATGAACACAGTGATTTGTTACGAAGTTCGGTCCCAAGTGACCTACTCTACGTGTGAGGGATATAATCCTGCTAGGATTTCAACAACTTCTTATTAATCAAAAGCTAAGCTCAAGATCTCAGGCCAAGAGAATTGCCTTACTCTTTTTTAGCATGTGATTCTTCCTAACCTATCCAGTAACCATAGTTTTCAGAAGCGCACCGGCCATCGAACCGGTGAGTCACTGGTTCACGTTCGGACGGTAGGACCAACGGTCGGACCGGTTGAACCACACGTTTTTTTAAATTATATATAAATATTATTTGTAATTATATGTGTGATACATAATATAAAAGGTAAAATTAATTCTTTCCAAAATAATTCCCATACATAATCTTAAAAAAACAGACCATTTGAAAACTATGATTAGATATTTACACTTTTCCAGTATTATAATTGAATGTTTTGTGATTTCTTTTAACCACAATTACTTTGATTGGGTGTTTGAAAAGTCAAGACTACAATTTCTAATTAAATGCGGTGGAGGGTGGATAAAACTTTCTCTCCCCATTATATTTTCTTTATCGTTCCCATATCTCTTGCCTCTCTCTCTATGTTTCTCTTTTCTCTCTATGAAGTATTTGATTCTATCTCTCTACAACGTCTTTTCTCTTTTCTTTACACAATCTCTCGATTTTCTTCTGGTGTTAACTCCTTCTTTTGGAATAGATTCCCTAGAGGAAATTTTATTTTAGTGTGAATATTATCTTGACTAGAACATTCATTGTATTATTTATGGAGATATTTAATATAATGAAGTCCTTAGATTACAATTGTTGTTTATCTTATATATCTCAAGTCATGTATATTGATTAATAGGACGATCAACTATGGACTAGCATGTGGGTAGATTGATATGGAGATATCAAATCTAACACATGAATATTTATTAGGCGTAATAGCATACTATAATGACCCACCACGAGAAGGTTACATATGAGTTATGTTAAAGTCACAAGTGCTTCTCTAGTGACAATGGTATTGTGGTCCTTAGACTTGAAGTCACTAGATACTCTAGTTGTGAAATATTGTATTTTGATATCGTTAAACACTACACCGTGACTGGGTAGCAATAAAGGCGGTTATCGGACATAACATGAAGCAAGCTTAGAGATGACAGCGAAGTAGAGAGGATTTTCCCTCCCACATAACGGGAGAAAATATCCACGGATACTAGAGGGGTAGTGCTTATGTAATGTCTGGCCAGACTTAGATAAATTAATATGGGATATTGATGTTATCTGTATAGATAAGCCTATTCCCGGGATTGAGTAACTATAGATTGGATATACGAGTGTGATATTTATGTCTCATGTCCAATCCGGATATAGAGACAAAGGGATAATGCAATACGGTAACATTGTTCACAAGGTTTGTCGGATCACTTACTATTTCTATTAGTTCGGTGGCATGGATGTGCTGCTAGACACCGCTCTGTGTTAGTGATCGTTACTATCAACTACGTTGAAACCTATGGGGTCACACACCCTATGGATTAAAATCGACTTGGGGATTAATTAGTAAGATTAATTAAAGAAAAGCATCAAGGCACCACCACAAGCAAACTTAGTATGACTAATTTTAAAGGTGGACTAATCCATGTATATAAGGGATTAGTATTGGGGCAAATATGTAATTAATGAGGAATAATTAACTATATAAAGGAACTCATAGCATAATTATTTCACAAGAATGTCATTAGTGTGAAAATAACAAAGCAAGAAGAGAGAGAGAGAGAGAGAGAGAGAGAGAGAGAGAGACTAGGGCCAAAACCCTAGCCGTCCACCCGCACCCCCCCCTGCGCTGTCGGCCACAGTGTGCCGCGCGACCTTGGTGCTCTGTTTTGCGTGATCTTCTTCTTCTTCCTTCCTCCTGTTTCTAGAAAAAATACGTGGGAAGGAACGCACTGCAATCCTAGGTGTGGATACTCGTAGAGACGTGGACACAATTCTGCGTGTAGTGATTATTCGGACAAACAAGGTACACAACCTATTTTTCCTTTACCACGTTATGATGTCTTGTCATGCGATTCATGGAGGGTCTTGAATGGAATATTTTAATTTTATTTCTGCTGCGTAATTTGTATCAAAACCCTACAGTGGTATCAAAGCCACATGTCGTAGCGCATAACGTGGTTTTATGTGTTACCATTTTATCAGTTTTACATCGTACTATTATTTTTTGCGTAAAAATGATATGCGTATTATGATACGTTTTGAATGTGATTCAATAGTAGATTAGCTAATTTTACATATGATGTAAAGATTAGTTGATTTCATATACATATGATGTATAGACTTAGAGTTAGGGTTTAGGGAAAAATTAGGGAAGAAAAGTTATTTTTTGTCCCACATAGGATTCGGCTACATAGGGAGAAGAGAAAATTCTGTTTTTCTACCCCCAAAGGGTTCGGCCAAGGTGGCCGAATGACCCCCTAGGGTTTCAGCCATGTCCGTCTGCCCCTCCCTGCGCTCGCCGACCCGAAGCCGACCCGTCTCTTACCGGTTTGGCTAGCCGACCGGTCTGACCGGGCAGGCTAGTCCGATTGGTTTGGTCCAGTTTGGCGGGTCATGGTGGTTCAACTAGTATGACTAGCTTGACCACTTTGACCGTTTTAACCCTAGTGTCCCAATTTCACTAAAATTGACCAAGCGCGTTAAAATTGGATTTTAACTGTATTATGTGATATTTTGCATGGTGATTGGATGTGGCCTTAGATTTGGATGATGTGGGTGTTTATTTTGTGGGTTAGTTTTATTGTAACTAGTGTAATTAATTAAGTTTTACAGCCTACGTGTCGTCTTCTCCCTCACCTGCGAGGTTCTTCTATTTAGTTTAGATGCTAGCTAGAATTAGTCAAGGCATGGAGAAGAAGCTTAAATACTGAAGAAACCATAAGATTGCGTTATTCCACCGGCGAAGGTGTTGGAATAGGTTCCGTAGAGGCAATCTATATTTAGTATGAACAATGTTTTGGCTAGAACATTCATTTATTATTTATTGTGATACTTAATATAATGAAGTCCTTAGATACAATGCGTTGTTTATCTTAAACATCCCTAGTCCATTATATTGATTAATAGGACGATCAACTATAAACTAGTATGTGTGTAGATTGATATGGAGATATCAAGTCTAACACATGGTATGCATTAGCAGTAATGGCATACTGGATTGACCCACAATGAGAAGGATACATTAGATTATGTCAAAGTCACAATCGCTTCTCGTAGTGCTAATGATATTGTAATCCTTAGACTTAAAGTCACTAGATACTCTAGTTGTGGAATATCATACTTTGATATTATCAAACGTTGCGCCTTAACCGGATAACTATAAAGATAGTTTTCGGGCATGATAGGAAGCAAGCTTAGAGATCGTAGTGACATAGAGAGGATTTGTCCCTCCCACATAATGGAGCAAATATGCATGGGCCACTCGAGGGATGGTGCTTATATGAATGTCTGGCCAGACTCAGATAAATCAATATGGGGATATTGATGTTATCTGCACACATAAGTATATTCCCAGGATCGAGGAACTATGGATTGGATATACGAGTGTGACTATTATGTCTCGTGTCCAATCTAGATATGGAGACAAAGGGATAACACAATACATGAACACTGGGCACAAGTTTTGTTGGGATCACTGAATTATTTCTATTAGTTGGGTTGCATGGATGTGTTGCGAGACACGGATCCATGTTAGTAATGTGTTACTACCAACTAAGTAGAAACCTATGCGATCACACACCGAATGGATTAAATTGGATATTGGTATTAATTAGTTGGACTAATTAATAAAAGGATCATAACGCAACCAAAAGCAAACTTAGTAGGACTAATTTGCAAGTGGGCTAATCCATGTAAGAACACGATTAGTATTGGAGCATTTATGTAGTTAACAAAGAGTTATTACTATATAAAGGAGCTCTAGCTTGTTATTTTTCTAAGACAAGTCATTATTGAGAGATCATAACAAAGCAAGAGAGAGAGACAAGGAAGGAGCCGAAGCTCCAACCCGTCCCCCTAACCTACGCCGTGGACCCCTCCTCTTGGGCGCAGTTTTGTCTCGTTTTGCGTGATCTTCCTTCTTCTTCTATTTCTAGTACACCGCAGTGAGAAGAAATCCAATCAAGAATCCAAGGTGTGGATATTCATAGAGACGAAGACACTATTCTTCGTGTGATCTCTCAAACTAAGGTACACATCTTCTATGCCCTTATCATGTTATGATGCTTTGTCTTGTGATCCTTGGTGGAATTTGAGCAGGATTAATTTATTATTCCGCTGCGTAACCTGCATCAAAGCCCAAAAGTGGTAATAGAGCCACATTTCGTAGCGCATAACATGATCTTATGTGTTACAATTTTCAGTTTGTACACCGTATTGTTTATACTACGCGAAAACTGAAATTAATTGGCATATAGATGCAAATTGAATTTGATTCAAGACAAACAAGAACTAATTTAACATTAGATGTGAAGATTGGTGAGTTTGATCACACAGGATGTGAAGAAATGGGTTCTTGAAAGTTAGGGTTCTTGAGCACATAATTGGGAGAAGGGGTTATTCAAATAATGGAAACAACTATATGGAAACAACCAAAATTTAACTACAAGGAAGGAAGGGGAAGGAAGCTAGGGCCGAAAACCTATCCTCCGCCCCTCCTCTTCCTTGTGCGCAAAGCAAGGCCGCGGGGCCACCTAGGGACAGTCGGCCTAGGGTCGGGCCGGGGGTGGCGTGCGGTGGTCCATGGGGTTCGGCCTAGGTCTAGGTTGGACCTCTTGGACCGTTGTGACCCTAATTACCCAATTTCAACTAAAATTGAACAAGCGCGATAAAAATTGGTTTTAACTGTATTATGTGCTTTTTTGCATGGTGGATGGATATGGCCTAGGTTGTGGATGTTTATTTTGTGGTTTGGTTTACGGCCTGCAAGCTGAATAAATTAATGTAATAGTTAGTTAATTATACGGCCTGCGAGCTGATCATCTTATCAACATGCGATGTTTTATTTATTTATTTATTCTAGATGTTAGGCTAGAATTAGAATACTTAGATGATAGCCAAGAGCATGGAGAAGAAGACCGGACGACCAAGAAGCCACAGAGATGATGAGGACTCCCATCCTAGGTGTGTGACTATGGTGGAGCACATGGAGATGAGTTTTGTCACGTTAGGGAATATAGATATTATCATCGGCTTGGTAATATCTTAGTCTAGGGGCCATATCCATGTCAAGTTAATTTTTCTATCTTAGTCTAGGGGCCATATCCATGTCACGTTAATATTTCTTTTGTGGATGTTTATTATTTATGTATTGTTATTTATTTTTGTGTGTATGTGTGATACAAGTAAAACGTTAACAAGATAATAATAAACAAGTTTGATCTTTTATTGTGGATTGCCCAATCCAAATAAGTAGATCATGTTGATTGGATCAACCAAACAATTAGATAATGCATATTAAATCCCTCAACGGAAATATTGTGTTTTTCCTTCTCTTGCCTAAAAACTCTTCATGATCAATGTCTATTAAATTTTGGTTTGCCAAAGCAAGGCGTTTTAATTCACCTTGGTTTGTTGCGGACGACACAAGCAAGTAATGTGTGATTGTTGAAGCAAGAGGTTGGACGCAACTGGGCAAAGTCAATTGGATTGATGAGCCTAGAGGCATGACAATTAGGTGTTATCTAAAGGATAAAGATAAGAAATTATTCGCCTAATTGGACCAAGAGTTTCATGAGATGCAATTAGAAGGGTTCCTACCTAAATAACCAATTCTTGGGTAACTTGCCAAAGCAAGTTCAAGAAGAAGTGAAATATGGATCTTATACTCACTAGAAAATATAAATGATATTTTCCGCATTAATGGTGAGGGCTATTAATCCGAGAAAAATAGTGGGAGCTATATTTAATGATATATCCATTGTTGAATATAGTTAAACTGTTCAAATATACTAAAATTACACATTTCTCATTTTTGTAGAATTCCAATGGAAAACTATCACGCATCGACTTCATCCCTGCGATCTGTCCTTGAGAAGGACAAACTGTCTGGAACAAATTTCCTTGATCGGTACAGAAACTTAAGGATCGTCCTTAAGCAAGAAAAGAAATTGTACGTCTTAGACAATCATATCCCATCACCACCCCAGGATGAGTGTGTTCTAGCTGTCGTGAGAGCACATCAGAAACATGTGGATGATTCTAATGATGTGACTTGTCTCATGATTTGCACCATGAACTCTGAGCTTCAGAAGCAACACGAGAACATGGTAGCATACGATAAGATCGAACACTTGAAACAATTGTTTCAGGAATAGGCCAGGCATGAATGGTATTAAGTGTCCAAGGCACTGTTCAAGAGCAATCTCGCATAAGGGAACCCAGTTGGGCCTCATGTACTCTGAATGATCGGGTATATAGAGAACCTCACGAGGCTAGGGTTCCCACTCGGCCAAGAGTTGGCAACTAATCTTGTCTTTCAATCGTTGCCAGATAGTTATAACCAGTTCATCATGAACTATAACATGAATGAGATCAGTAAAGCTCTGCCGGACTTGCTGAACATGCTAAGGACAGCTGAAAAAAGCATCAATAAAGGCAAGGGCAATGCCATAATGATGGTGAATAAAAGGAAGGGAAAAGGAGTTGCCTCTACTTCCAAAGGAAAGCGCAAGAAAGTTGCAAAGTCCAAGGAAGCCCTAAATCCTAGTGGGGGTGTGGCTAAAGGTGATTGTCACTACTGTAGCCAGACGAGTCACTGGAGGAGGAATTGCCCCAAATATCTGGAGGATAAGAAGCTTGGAATAGTGATTCCACCACCACCCGGTATTTTTGTTATAGATGTCAATCTATCTATTTCTTCATCTTGGGTATTGGATACTGGATGTGGATCTCACATTTGTCGAAATGTGCAGGATTTGAAAAGAAGTAGAAGATTGGCTGAAGGAGAGATAGATTTGCGCGTCGGGAATAAAGCAAGAGTTGCTGCATTAGCTATAGGCGTGTATGAGCTATCTTTGCCTTCTGGACTTATTTTAGAATTAGATAATTGCTATTATGTGCTTGCTATGAGCAGAAACATTATTTCCGTTTCTTAATTGGACGAGAAGGGTTTTTCTATTTCAATAAGGGACAAGTGTTGCTCCATTTATTTTGATAGTATGCACTATTGTAGTGCGCATTTGTCTATTGTATATCCTTGACCTAAATAATTACATCTATAACATAAATACTAAAAGGATTAAAACTAATGATTTAATTCCTACATATCTATGGCCATGTCGTTTCGGCCATATAAACGAGAAACGCATATCTAGACTCCATAAGAATGGACTTCTAGACTCATTTGATTCAAAATATATGAGACATGCGAGTTTTGTTTGTTGGGAAAAATGACAAAGTCCCCTTTCAATAAGAAAGGTGAGAGGACTAGTGAGTTACTAGCACTCATATAACCTGATGTATGCGGGCCGTTTCCCACGCCTGCCAGAGGTGGTTACACCTACTTCATTACGTTTACTGATGACTTCAGTAGGTATGGATTTGTATACCTTATAAAGGACAATTCTGAATCCTCTGAATTGTTCAAAGAATTCAATAATGAAGTAGAGAAGCAACTTGGTAAAATTACTAAGGATTTGCGATCGGATCGTGGAGGAGAATACTTGAGCCAAGAGTTTGACGAGTATCTTAGAGAGTGTGGGATAGTATCCCAACTCACTCCACCCGCAACGCCACAATGAAATGGCATGTCCGAGAGGAGGAGTCGCACACTATTAGATGTGTCAAACGGATCTTCTAATATCATTTTGGGGACATGCTCTATTGACTGCAGCTTTCACCATTAACCGTGTTCCATCCAAATCAGTCATGAAGACACCATATGAGATATGGACTGGGAAGCGTCCTATAGTGTCGTTTATGAAGATTTGTGGTTGCGATGTCTATGTAAAGCCTTTACAAACAGACAAGCTCGGACCCAAAACGGATAAGTGTAAGTTTGTGAAATATCATAAGGAAACAAAAGAATATTATTTATACAATTCAACTGAGAACAAAGTGTTTGTAGCTCAGACCGGGGTATTTCTAGAAAGAGAGCTAGTCTCTAAAGAAGAAAGTGGGAGGACTGTAGAACTTGAAGAAATTCAAGGGACACAAACAACTGAACCAATGATGGAGCATGAACGGGAACCGCAAGTTGTTGTGGAAGAAAATGTTCAGGTAACACAGGAACTCCGTAGGTAAGGTAGGGTACGTCATGAGCCAGATAGGTATGGACTTCTCGTGACTGAGCCCGACGACATACTACTCGTGGATTATGAGACTGCGACCTATAGGGAGGTCATGAAAGGCCCATACTCAAAGAAGTGGCTAGAAGCCATGAGATCCGAAATGAAATCCATGTATACCAACTAATTATGGACTTTGGTGGAACCACCTGAAGGGGCTCGACCCATAGGGTGCAAGTGGGTCTTCAAGAAAAAGACTGACATGGATGGCAAGGTAGTGGCCTACAATGGGTAATTGGTGACAAAATGTTATAGACAGATGTTGGAATAGATGCCCTAGAGGCAATCTAGTTTAGTATGAATTATTTGTGACTAGAAATTCATTTATTATTTATTGGATATTTAATATAATGAAGTCCTTAGATTTACAATTGTGTTGTTTATCTTAAATATCCCTAGTCAAGTATAATGATTAATGGGACAATCATCTATAGACTAGTATGGGGTTGGATTGATATGGAGATATCACGATCCAACACATAGGTGTGCATTAGGGAATGTTGCACTGGATTGACCCATCTCCGAGAAGGCTACATACACGTTATGTTGAGTCACAAGCGCTTCTCGTGGTGCAATGGTATTGTCATCCTTAGACTTGAAGTCACTAGATGTTCTAGTTGTGGATTATTGTGATCTTGGTAGCGTTAAACGCTACACCGTAACTGGGTAGTTATAAAGGCGTGTACTGGATACAATAAGAAGCAAGCTTAGAGATCGTAGTGGACGTAGATAGTATTTGTCCCTCCCACATAACGGGAGCAAATATCCTAGGCCACTCGAGGGATAGTGCTTATAGAATGTCTGGCCAGACTCAAATAAATCAATATGGGATATTGATGTTATTTGCACGAATAAGGCTATTCCCATGGATCGAGAAACTATGGATTGGATATACGAGTGTGACTTGTATGTATCGTGTCCAATCCGGATATAGAGACAAAGGGATGAGACAATTACTTGTACAAAGGTTGTCAAGATGACTATTCTATTAGTTGGCTAGAATGGATGTTTTACTAGAGACCGCTCCATATTAGCAAATAGTTGCTACCAACTAGATAGAACCTATGGGGTCACACGCTACATAGAGTTGAACTAGATTTGGAAATTAATTAATTGGATTAATTAATTAGAAGGATCACTTTGCAAACCCTTGCAAACTTAGTAGGGACTAATTTGCAAGGAAGGGACTAAATTGAATTCTAGTAGGACTAGAATAAGTCCTTTAGGTAGTTGACAAGGAGTTGTTGGACTATATAAAGGACCTTCCTTCCTTCCTTCCCACATAACTTATGCTCATTAGTGAACATAACAAAGAGTGGGAGAGAACAAAAGGAGAGAGAGCAAGCAACAAGGAGGCCCGAACCGCCCCCTTGCCGCCGCCCCGTCCCTGTCGGCCAAAGGAGGCCGAGACCCTCCTTTGGGTCTCGTTTTGCGTGATTTCTTCTTCCTCTTCCTCTTCCGGGCTTGCACCAAGGAGTTGGGAGGTCTAGGATCAACTCTAGGCGTGGATCAACTATAGAGAACGTGACATAATTCGCGTTTGAAGTCATCAAGGAGAACCCAAAGGTGTGTTTATGATTTCTAACCCTTACCATCGTTATGTCTCTTGACTTGTGATCCTTGAAGGGTTTTGCATGGCTTTATGTTTGTTTATGCTTCCGTTGTGCAATCCATGAATCAAAACTCTACAGTGGTATCAGAGCCACAGGTCGTAGAGCATAAACGTGGTTTATGTGTTACGTTTTAGTTGTTTTACACCTTAATTTGATTGTTTATCGCGTAAAACAAGACAAATCAAGCATGGGATGCAATTTGTCAACAATTAATCATAACAAGATCCAATTTTTGCATTGGATGCATGAATTGGTGAGTTTGAGAAATTTTAGGATCTTAGATCTAGGGTTTGGGCATCTTGGGGAAGAAGGAGTTCTCCCAAAACAAGGAAACAACCAAACTTGGGCACCAAGCAAGGGAGTTGTTTTGGAAACAAATCCCTCAAGGAGGTTCGGCCCCCCTAGGGACCGCCCCCTTGCTTGCCGCCCAAGATTGGCCGCCCTAGGGGCCGGGCGGCCCTAACCCGCGGGCCTAGCCTTGTGGGTTTTGGGCCGGGCCGGCCCTAGGGCCTTGTGGTTCACTTTGTTGGGCGCGGACAATTTGATTGTTGGGCCCATGGACCGTTTTAACCCTAGAAATCCTAAAATCAATTAAAATTGACCAAGCGCGTTAAAATTGGATTTTAACTGTTTATGTGCAAATCGCATGGTGATTGGATATGGCCTTAGGATGTGGTTTGATGTGGATGTTTAATTTTGTGGTTTGGTTTACGGCCTGCGAGCTGATCAATTAATTGTAATAATTAATTAGGGTTTTATGGCCTGCGTGCCATTTTTTTTCTCAACTTGTGAGATTTATTTTATTTAGTATAGAAGTTAGCTAGTGCTAGATAAAGTAGATTGTTAGCCAAGTTTGAAGAAAAGAAGCCCAAAGCCAAAGAAGCCACAAAAGATGGAGCATGGAGCATGGAGCATTCCACAAGACTATGAAGGATGGATCAAAAGATCAAGACGCATGGAGATGTGTTTGCTTTAGGGTTCATAGATAATTCCATTGGCTTGGAATTATCTTAGTCTAGAAAAGGCCATATCCACATCACGTTTAATTTCTGTTTTGTGGTTGTTTATTTTAATATCTTATTATTGTGTGGTTGATGTATGGTTGATGCATGCAATTAGGATAATAAGATAATTAGACAACCCGGATCTATTATTTGGAGTTGTGCCCAAACTCAAATAGATAGATTAGTTGATATTGATCAACAAAACAATTAAAATTGAATTTAAAATCCCGCAAAATTCAAATATTGTGTTCTTGCCTTCTCGTTATTTAAATACTCATTATCATCATTATTTATCAAGTTCGTGCGTGCCAAAGCATGGCGACTTGGTTCATAATGATGGAATGCGATGGCACGTAACAATGTGCAATTGTTTAGATAAGAGGTTGAACACAACTAGGCTATTAATTTGATTAAGAAACCTAGAGGCAATCAATTGGGATTATCCATATGGATGGATAAATAAGGAGTTATTTGCCCAATTGAACCAAGAGTTGCATATGGGATGCAATTGGAATTGTTCCTACCTAAAGTAGTCAAATTATGGGTGACTTGCCAAAGCAAGCTCATAAGGAGATGAAAGATGGATCTTGGCCCACTAGAAAATATAAAGATATTTTCCGCATTAATATCTTGAGGGTTATTAATCCGTAGAAAAATAGTGGGAGCTATATTTGATAAACTAGCCATTATTGAATATAGTCAAAAATTCACAAATACTAAAACTTGCGTATTTTCCTTTTTGTAGAATTCCAAATGGCAAACAACTCATCGAGTTCACAACATTCCCTACGATCTGTCCTTGAGAAGGACAAGCTCTCTGGAACCAACTTTCTTGATTGGTACAGAAACTTGAGAATTGTTCTCAATCAAGAGAAGAACCTGTACGCAATAGAGGAGCATGTTCCAGAAGGTCCAGAGAACCAAACACCTGCTGCCTTAAAGGCGTATCAAAAGCGTGTTGATGAGGCTAATGATGCGGCCTGCCTAATGCTTTGCACCATGACTTCTGAGCTTCAGAAGCAACACGAAAACATGAATGCTGTCGATATGATCGAACATCTAAAGCAGCTCTTCCAAGAGCAGGCGAGGGTAGAAAGGTATGAGGTCTCAAAGGCACTGTTCAAATGTCATCTGGCAGAAGGGAACCCGGTGGGACCCCATGTACTCCGAATGATCGGGTACTTGGAGAATCTCGCCCGACTGGGGTTCCCGGTCGGCCAAGAGTTGGCAACCGATCTCGTGTTGCAATCGTTGCCCGAGAGTTATGGACAGTTCATTATGAACTATAACATGAACGAGATCGTTAAACCACTGCCAGATTTACTCAACATGTTGAGGACGGCTGAACAGAGCATCAACAAGGGTAAGGGCAAGGCCATAATGATGGTACAGAAAGGAAAGGGCAAAAGGTTTGCCTCTTCCTCCAAGGGCAAAGGCAAGTCAGTTGCCAAGTCCAAGGAACCTGCCCTTAAGCCTGTTGGTGGCATTGCCAAGGCCGTGACTAAAGGTGAGTGTCACTACTGCAGTCAGCCTGGACACTGGAGGAGGAACTGCCCAAAATATCTGGAGGACAAGAGGCTTGGAATAGTGATTCCACCACCACCAGGTATTTTTGTTGTAGATGTCAATTTAACTGTCTCTACATCATGGGTATTAGATACTGGATGTGGATCTCATATTTGTCGATATATGCAGGATCTAAAGAGAAGTAGAAGATTGGCTAAAGGAGAGGTAGATCTGCGCGTTGGGAATGGAGCAAAGGTTGCTGCGTTGGCCATAGGCGTGTGCGAGCTATCTCTGCCTTCAGGATTAGTTTTAGAATTAAATAATTGCTATTTTGTGCCTGCTATGAGCAGAAACATTATTTCTATTTCTTGTTTGGACAAGGATGGTTTTATTATTTCAATAAAGAACAATTGTTGTTCCTTTTATTTAAATAATATTCACTATTTTAGTGCGCAATTATTTAATGGACTTTATGTCCTTGATCTAAGCAATCCTGTCTACAACATTAATACCAAGCGGATTAAAATAAATGATTTAAATCCTGCTTATTTATGGCACTGTCGTTTAGGCCACATAAATGAGAAACGTGTATCTAGACTCCATAAGGATGGAATACTAGACTCATTTGATTTTGAATCATATGAGACATGTGAGGCTTGTTTATTGGAAAAAATGACAAAGTCCCCTTTCAATAAGAAAGGTGAGAGGACTAGTGAGCAATTGGCACTCATACATACTGATGTGTGTGGGCCATTTGCCACGCCTGCCCGGGGTGGTTATGTCTACTTCATTACATTTACTGATGATTACAGTAGATATCAATTTGTGTACCTTATGAGGGCAAAATCCGAATCCTTTGAAGTGTTCAAAGAATTCAAGAATGAAGTAGAGAAGCAACTTGGCAAAAGTATCAAGGCTCTACGATCTGATCGTGAAGGAGAATACGTGAGCCAAGAGTTTGACGACTATCTTAGAGAGTGTGGGATCGTGTCCCAACTCACTCCACCCGGAACGCCACAATGGAATGGCGTGTCCAAGAGGAGGAATCGAACCCTATTGGATATGGTTCGATCTATGATGTGTCAAACCGATCTTCCATTATCGTTTTGGGGCTACGCTCTATTAAGTGCAGCTTTCACCATTAACCGTGTTCCATCTAAATCAGTTATGAAGACGCCATATGAGATGTGGAGTGGGAGGCGTCCCACACTGTCGTTCATGAGGATTTGGGGCTGCGATGTCTATGTAAAAAGTTTACAATCAGACAAGCTAGGGCCGAAATCGGATAAGTGCAAATTTGTGGGGTACCCTAAGGAAACTAAGGGTTACTACTTCTACAATCCAACCGAGAACAAAGTGTTTGTTGCTCGGACCGGCGTGTTTCTAGAAAGAGAGTTTGTCTCTAAAGAAGCAAGTGGGAGGAATGTAGAACTTGAAGAGGTTCAAGAACCACAAATCACTGAACCGATTATGGAACATGAGCAGGAACCACAAACAGTTGTGGAACAACCTGTTCAGGTAACACAAGAGCTTCGTAGATCTAGTAGAGTGCGCCAGGAACCCGAGAGGTATGGACTTCTCGTGACCGATTCCGGTGACACGATGCTCATAGATGATGAGCCTACTTCCTATGAGGAGGCCATGAGTGGCCCAGACTCTCAGAAGTGGCTGGAAGCCATGAGATCCGAGATGGAATCCATGTATACCAACAAAGTATGGACTTTGGTGGAACCACCCGATGGGGCGCGGCCCATAGGGTGCAAGTGGGTCTTCAAGAAGAAGATTAACATGGATGGTAATGTGATTACCTAAAAGGGCCGATTGGTGGCTAAAGGATTCAGACAGATTCATGGTATTGACTATTATGAAACCTTTTCACCAGTCGCTATGACCAAATCCATCCGAATCCTACTTGCGATTGCAGCATACCATGACTATGAGATTTGGCAAATGGATGTCAAAACAGCATTCCTTTATGGGAATCTCCTCGAGGACGTGTATATGATACAGCCGGAGGGTTTTGAGGATCCAAAGCAAGCCAACAAAGTCTGTAAGCTGCAACGATCCATTTATGGATTGAAGCAAGCTTCTAGGAGTTGGAATCGACGTTTTGATGAAGTGGTCAAAGAGTTTGGCTTCATCAGAAACGAAGATGAGTCTTGTGTCTACAAGAAGGTTAGTGGGAGCTCTGTAGCTTTTCTGGTCTTGTATGTGGATGACATACTACTCATTGGAAACGACATTCCCATGCTGCAATCTGTGAAAGATTGGCTAGGAAAGTGTTTCTCAATGAAGGACTTAGGGGAAGCAGCCTATATACTCGGTATAAAGATCTATAGAGATAGATCTAAGAGGTTGCTAGGCCTAAGTCAAAGTACATATATTGACAAGGTGTTGAAACGGTTCAACATGCAAGATTCCAAGAAGGGATTCTTGCCCATGTCACATGGAATCACTCTTTCGAAGAGTGGTTGTCCTTCCAATGAGATTGAGAAGGAACGCATGAGTAGAATTCCCTATGCCTCGGCCATAGGATCTATCATGTACGCCATGTTATGTACTAGACCAGATGTGTCATATGCCTTGAGTATGACAAGCAGATACCAATCCAATGCGGGTGAGAGTCACTGGATTGCATTCACGAACATCCTAAAGTACTTGAGAAGAACTAAGGATGCTTTCTTAATATTTGGCGGTGAGGAAGAGTTGCGTGTAAGGGGTTACACTGATGCAAGCTTCCAAACCGACAGAGATGACTTTAGATCACAATCGGGATATGTGTTTTGCCTGAATGGAGCAGCGGTGAGCTGGAAGAGTTCCAAGCAACGGTAGCTGATTCAACAACAGAGGCTGAGTACATTGCTGCAAATGGCGCAGCAAAGGAGGCTGTTTGGATCAGAAAGTTTGTTTCTGAACTTGGTGTGGTCCCTAGCATTGCGGATCCAGTGGAGTTGTTCTGTGACAACACTGGGGCGATTGCGCAATCAAAGGAACCCAGATCGCACCAGAAGTCCAAGAACGTGCTCAGGAAGTTTCATCTGATTCGAGATATTATCGATAGAGGAGACGTTCGGATATGCAAGATTCCTACAGATGATAATCTGTCAGACCCGCTTACGAAGCCTCTCACGCAGTGGAAGCATGAAGGGCACACTAGGAGTATGGGCATACGAGATGCGCCAGATTGGCTCTAGTGCAAGTGGGAGACTGTTGGAATAGATGCCCTAGAGGCAATCTAGTTTTGTATGAATTATTTGTGGCTAGAAATTCATTTATTATTTATTGGATATTTAATATAATGAAGTCCTTAGATTTAAAATTGTGTTGTTTATCTTAAATATCCCTAGTCAAGTATAATGATTAATGGGACAATCATCTATAGACTAGTATGGGGTTGGATTGATATGGAGATATCACGATCCAACACATAGGTGTGCATTAGGGAATGTTGCACTGGATTGACCCATCTCCGAGAAGGCTACATACACGTTATGTTGAGTCACAAGCGCTTCTCGTGGTGCAATGGTATTGTTCCTTAGACTTGAAGTCACTAGATGTTCTAGTTGTGGATTATTGTGATCTTGGTAGCGTTAAACGCTACACCGTAACTGGGTAGTTATAAAGGCGTGTACTGGATACAATAAGAAGCAAGCTTAGAGATCGTAGTGGACGTAGATAGGATTTGTCCCTCCCACATAACGGGAGCAAATATCCTAGGCCACTCGAGGGATAGTGCTTATAGAATGTCTGGCCAGACTCAAATAAATCAATATGGGATATTGATGTTATTTGCAAGAATAAGGCTATTCCCATGGATCGAGAAACTATGGAATGGATATGCGAGTGTGACTTGTATGTCTCGTGTCCAATCCGGATATAGAGACAAAGGGATGAGACAATTACTTGTACAAAGGTTGTCAAGATGACTATTCTATTAGTTGGCTAGAATGGATGTTTTGCTAGAGACCGCTCCATATAGCAAATAGTTGCTACCAACTAGATAGAACCTATGGGGTCACACGCTACATAGAGTTGAACTAGATTTGGGAATTAATTAATTGGATTAATTAATTAGAATGATCACTTTGCAAACCCTTGAAAACTTAGTAGGGACTAATTTGCAAGGAAGGGACTAAATTGAATTCTAGTAGGACTAGAATAAGTCCTTTAGGTAGTTGACAAGGAGTTGTTGGACTATATAAAGGACCTTCCTTCCTTCCTTCCTTCCCACATAACTTATGCTCATTAGTGAACATAACAAAGAGTGGGAGAGAATAAAAGGAGAGAGAGCAAGCAACAAAGAGGCCCGAACCGCCCCCTTGCCGCCGCCCCGTCCCCGTCGGCCAAAGGAGGCCGAGACCCTCCTTTGGGTCTCGTTTTGCGTGATTTCTTCTTCCTCTTCCTCTTCCGGGCTAGCACCAAGGAGTTGGGAGGTCTAGGATCAACTCTAGGCGTGGATCAACTATAGAGAACGTGACATAATTCGCGTTTGAAGTCATCAAGGAGAACCCAAAGGTGCGTTTATGATTTCTAACCCTTACCATCGTTATGTCTCTTGACTTGTGATCCTTGGAGGGTTTTGCATGGCTTTATGTTTGTTTATGCTTCCGTTGTGCAATCCATGAATCAAAACCCTACAACAGATTCATGGTATTGACTATGATGAGGCCTTTTTACCAGTCGCCATGACTAAATCCATTCGAATCCTACTTGCTATTGCAGCTTATTACGATGACGAGATTTGACAGATGGATGTCAAAACAGCGTTCCTTTATGGGAACCTCCTCGAGGATGTGTACATGACACAAAAAGAGGTTTTTGAGAATTCGGAGAATGTCAATAAAGTATGTAAGCTGCAACGATCCATTTATGGATTGAAGCAAGCTTCTAGGAGTTGGAATCGACGTTTTGATGACGCGGTCAAAGAGTTTGACTTCATCAAGAAAGAAGATGAGCCATGTGTTTACAAGAAGGTTAGTGGGTGCTCTGTTGTGTTTCTGGTATTGTAAATGGATGACATACTACTCATTGGAAATGACATTCCTACTTTGCAATCTGATTGGCTAGGAAAGTGTTTCGCAATGAAGGACTTAGGGGATGCAGCTTATATACTTTGTATCAAGATCTATAGGGATAGATCTATAAAGATGCTCGGCCTTAGCCAAATTACATATATAGACAAGGTGTTGAAGTGGTTCGACATGCAAGATTCTAAGAAATGATTCTTTCCCATGTCGCATGGAGTCACTCTTTCTAAGACTGACTGTCCTTCCAATGAGATTGAGATGGACTGCATGAGTAGGATACCCTATGCTTTGGTCATAGGATCCATCATATACGCCATGTTGTGTACTAGACCAGACGTATCATATGCGTTGAGTATGGTAAGCAGATATCAGTCTAATCCAGGTGAGAGTCATTGGATTCCTGTCAAGAACATCCTAAATTACTTGAGAAGAACTAAGGATGCGTTCTTGATATTTGGAGGTAAGGAAGAGCTCAATGTAATTGGTTACACTGATGCGAGCTTCCAAACTGACAAGGATGACTACAGATCGCAGTCAGGATATGTGTTCTGCCTGAATGGAGGAGCTGTGAGCTGGAAAAGTTCCAAGCAAAAGAGAGTTGCTGATTCCAACTGAAGTTGAGTACGTTGCTGCTGCAGAAGCAGCAAAAGAGGCAGTTTGGATAAAGAAGTTTATCATTGAGCTCGGTGTGGTCCCTAGCACTGTGGATCCTATGACGTTGTATTGTGAAAACTCTGGAGCGATCGCACAAGCCTAGGAACAAAGATCACACCAGAAATCAAAGCATGTACTTAGGTGATTCCATCTTACTCATGATATGATCGATAGAGGAGATGTGAAGATGTTCAAAATTCCAACGGATGACAATCTTTCAGATTCGCTCACAAAGCCACTTGCGCAGCGAAAGCATGAAGGGCACACAGAATTTATAGGCATACGAGATGCGCCAGATTGGCTCTAGTACAAGTGGGAGACTATCAGAATAGGTTCCCTAGAGGCAATCTATACTTAGTATGAACAATTTTTTGGCTAGAACATTAATTTATCATTTATTTTGATATTTAATATAATGAAGTCTTTAGATACAATGTGTTGTTTATCTTAAATATCCCTAGTCCATTATATTGATTAATAGTACGATCAACTATAGACTAGTATGTGTGCATATTGATATGGATATATCAAGTCTAACACATGGGTATACATTAGGAGTAATGGCACACTGGATTGACCCATAACGAGAAGGATACATTAGATTATGTCAAAGTCACAATCACTTCTCGTAGTGCTAATGATATTGTAATCCTTAGACTTGAAGTCACTAGATACTCTAGTTGTGGAATATCATGTTTTGATACTATCATGCGTTGCGCCTTAACCGGGTAACTATAAAGATAGTTATCGGGCATGATATGAAGCAAGCTTAGAGATCGTAGTGACTTAGAGAGGATTTATCCCTCCCACATAATAGGAGCAAATATTAATGGGCCACTCGAGGGATGGTGCTTAAAGGAATGTCTGGCCAGACTCAGATAAATCAATATGGGTATATTGATGTTATCTGCACACATAAGCATATTCCCAGGATCGATGAACTATGGATTGTATATACGAGTGTGACTATTATGTCTCGTGTCCAATCCGGAGATGGAGACAAATGGGTAACACAATACATGAACATTGGGCAGAAGGTTTGTCGGGATCACTGACTTATTTCTATTAGTTGGGTTGCATGGATGTGTTGCTAGGCACCACTCCATGTTAGTAATGAGTTACTACCAACTAAGTAAAGACCTATGGTGTCACACACCGGATGGATTAAATTGGATATAGGTATTAATTATTAGGACTAATTAATAAAAGTATCATAACACAACTACAAGCAAACTTAGTAGGACTAATTTGCAAGTGGGCTAATCCATGTATGAACATGATTAGTATTGGGGCCATTATGTAGTTAATAAAGAGTTATTATTATATAAAGGATATCTAGCTTGTTATTTCTCTAACACAAGTCATTATTGAGAGAACATAACAAAGCAAGAGAGAGAGAGAGAGAGAGAGAGACAAGGAAGGAGCCGAAGCTCCAACCCGTCCAGCTACCCTACGCCGTCGGCCCCTCCTCGCAGTTTTGCCTCGTTTTGCGTGATCTTCCTCCTTATTCCGTTGCTAGAACACCGCGATGAGAAGGAATCCAATCAAGAATCCAAGGTGTGGATATTCATAGAGACGAAGACACTATTCTTCGTGTGATCTCTCAAACTAAGGTACACATCTTCTATGCCCTTATCATGTTATGATGGTTTGTCCTGTGATCCTTGGTGGGTTTTGAGCAGGATTAATTTTATTATTCCGCTGTGTAACCTGCATCAAAACCCAACATAAGGTGAATGGACTAAAAATGGAGGCACGTGAAGATGAGCTTGCTATTTTTAGGGCTTATAGATATTCTCATTGGCTTGAGAATATCTTAGTTTTAGGAGGCCACATCCACATCACACTTATTAATTTGTTTATATATTTATTGTCTTGTTATTTATATTTGGTGTATGGTTGGTGCATGGAAAACGTAACAAGATAATAATTAAAACTCCGGATCTTTTATTTGGGATTGTCCAATCCAAATAAGTAGATCAGTTGATAGGATCAACAAAACAATTAAAATTGACAAGGAAATCCCTCAACGATAAATATTGCATTTTTACCTTCTCATTACTTAACACTCGTCAAAACTATAATGTATTAAATTCGGGTTTGCCAAAGCAAGGAGATTTGATTCATCATAGGATGGCGCGATGGCACACGCAAGTAATGTCCAATTTTTGAAGTAAGAGGTTGAACGCAACTAAGCTACTTCAATAGGATTGATAGCTTAGAGAGAAGACAATTGGAATTATCTATGGGTTAGATAAATAAGGAGTTATTTTCCCAATTGAACCAAGAGTTTCATAGGATGCAATTGGAAAGTGTTCCTGCCTAAATAACTAATTTTTGGGTGACTTGCCAAAGCAAGCTCAAGAAGAGGTGAAATATTGATCTTGGCCCACTAGAAAATATATGATATTTCCCGAATTAATAGGCGAGGGCTATTAATCCGAGAAAAATAGTGGGAGCTATATGTAATGATCTAGCCATTGTTAAATGTAGTCATTTGTTCACCAAAAAAAATAAAACTTGTATATTTCTCATTTTGTAGAATATCAATGGGTAACAGTCCATCGACATCGACACTATCACTACGATCGGTCCTTGAGAAGGACAAGCTATCTGGAATCAATTTTTTGGACTAGTACAGAATCTTGAGAATTGTTTTCAAGCAAGAAAAGAAGCTATACATTCTAGACGAACCAGTTCCTGAGGCACCCAAAAATGATACTGCTGCTGTAAGGGAGGCAAATCAGAAGATCGTTGACGATTCTAATGTTGTGACTTGCCTGATGCTTTGCACCATGAACTCCTTCAGAAGCAACATGAGAACATGGAGGCGTATGATATGATTATATATTTGCGACAGCTCTTCCAAGAGCAGGCCAGGCATGAGCGGTATGAAGTATCTAAGGCATTTTTCAAATCTCATATGTCAGATGGAAACTCAGTGAGGCCTCATGTACTGTGCATGATCGGTACTTGGAGAATCTCACACGTTTAGGGTTTCCGGTGGGTCAATTGTTGGACACTGATCTCATCCTGCAATCGTTGTCGAATAGTTATGGACAGTTCATCATGAACTATAACATGAATGAGATCAACAAACCTCTGCCAGATTTGCTCAATATGTTGAGGACAGTTTAAAGCATTAATAAGGGGAAAGGCAAGGCCATACTGATGGTTAACAAAGGAAAGAGCAAGCAAGTTACTTCGACCTCCAAAGGGAAAGGCAATGTAGTTTCTAAACTCAAGGAAGTTGCCTTGAAACCCGCTGGAGGAGTGGTCAAGGGCGCATGCCACTATTGCAGTCAGACTGACCACTGGAAAAGGAACTGCCCAAAATATCTGGAAGATAAAAGGCTTGGAATAGTGATTCCACCACCACCAGGTATTTTTTTTATAGATGTCAATTTATTATTTCTTCATCTTAGGTATTGGATATTGGATTCTCACATTTGTCGAAATGTGCAGGATCTATAGAGAAGCAGACGACTGGCCAAAGAGGAGATAGACTTGCGCGTATTGAATGGAGAAAAAGTTGTTGCATTAGCCATAGGCGTTTATGAGTTATCTTTACCGTCAGGACTTATTCTAGAATTAGACAATTGTTATTATGTGCCTGCTATGAGCAGAAACATTATTTCTATTTCTTGTCTGGACAAATAATATTTTTCTATTAAAATAAATGACAAATGTTGCTCCATTTATTTTGATGGTTTGCATTATTGTAATGCTTTATTGTGTAGTGGTATTCTTGATCTAGATAACTCCGTCTATAATGTAAATAGAAAAATGATTAAAACTAATGATTTAAATCCAACTTATTTATGGCATTGTCGTTTACGCCATATAAACGAAATCGCATCTCTAGACTGCATAATGGATTCTTAGACTAATTTGATTATGAATCATATGAGACATGTGAGGCTTGTTTATTGGGAAAGATGACTAAGTCTATTTTCAAGAAGAAATGTGAGAGGACTAGTGAGCAATCAGCTCTCATACATACTGATGTATGTGGGCCATTTGCCACGCCTGCTATAGGTGGTTATCTTTATTTCATTACATTTACTGATGTCTTCAGTAGATATGGATTTGTATACCTTATGAAGGCAAAATCTGAATCATTTGAAAAAAACTAAATAATTCAAGAATGAAGTAGAGATGCAACTTGTCAAGAGTATCAAGGCTCTATGATCGGATCGTGGAGGAGAATACTTAAGCCAAGAGTTTGATGATTATATTAAAGACTGTGGGATCTTGTCTCAACTCACTCCAGTCGGAACACCACTATGTAATGGCGTGTCTGAGATGAGGAATCGAACACTGTTGGACATGGTTCAATCTATGATGTGTCAGATTGATCTTCTATTATCGTTTTGGGGACACGCTCTATTAACTGCAGCTTTTACCCTTAACCGTGTTGCACCCAAATCATTTATGAAGACTCCATATGAGATGTGGAGTGGGAGGCGTCCCATAGTGTCTTTTATGAAGATTTGGGGTTGCGATGTCTATGTAAAGTGTATACAAACAGACAAGCTCGGACCCAAGTCAGATAAGTGTAAGTTTGTGGGATATCCTAAGGAAACGAAAGGATATTATTTCTACAATCAAATCGAGAACAAAGTGTTTGTTGTACGAACCGGTGTGTTTCTAGAAAGAGAATTCGTCTCTAAACAAGCCCGTGGGAGGACGGTAGAACTTGAAGAAGTTCAAGAATCACAAACCACTGATCCTACTATGGAACATGAACATGAACCACAAGAAGTTGTGGAGCAACCTGTTCAAGTAACACAAGAACTTCGTAGGTCAAGTAGGGTGCGTCAGGAGCCAGAGAGGTATGGACTTCTCATTACTAGCTCGGTGACGCATTACCCATGGATGATGAGTCTGCTACCTATGGATAGGCCATGAAAGGGCTGGACTCTCAAATGTGTCTTGAGGCCATGAGATCAGAAATGGAATCCATGTATACCAAAAATGTATGGGCTTTGGTGGAACCACCCCAAGAGACTCGGACCATAGGGTGAAAGTGGGTCTTCAAGAAGAAGACTGACATGGATGGCAATGTGATTGACTACAAGGGTCGATTGGTGGCAAAAGAATTCAGACAGATTCATGGTATTGACTATGATGAAACCTTTTCCCCAGTCGCAATGACCAAATCCATTTGTATCTTACTTGCTATTTCAGCTTATCACGACTATGAGATTTGGCAGATGGATGTGAAAACAGCGTTTCTGTATGAAAACCTCCTTGAGGATGTGTACATGACACAACCAGAGGGTTTTGAGGATCCAAAGCATGCACATAAAGTGTGCAAGTTGCAGCAAGCTTCTAGGAGTTGGAATCTATATTTTGATGTGGCACTCAAAGAGTTTGGCTTCATCAAGAACGAAAATGAGCCTTGTGTTTACAAGAGGGTTAGTGGGAGCTCTGTTTTGTTTCTGATCTTGCATGTAGATGACATACTACTCATTGGAAACGATATCCCTACCTTGCAATCTGTTAAAGATTGGCTAGGGAAGTGTTTCTCAATGAAAGACTTAGGGAATGCAGCTTATATACTTGGTATCAAGATCTATAGAGATAGATCTAGGAAGTTGCTCGGCCTAAGTCAAAGTACATATATTAACAAGGTGTTGAAACGGTTCAACATGCAAGAATCGAAGAAAAGATTCTTGCACATGTCGCATGGAGTCACCCTTTCGAAGGCTCATTGTCCTTCCAATGTTGAGAAGAACTGTATGAGTAGGATCCCATATGCTTCTACCATAGGATCCATCGTGTACGCCATGCTATGTACTAGACCATATGTGTCATACGCGTTGAGTATGGCAAGCAGATACCAGTCTAATCTGGGTGAGAGTTACTGGATTGCTGTCAAGAATATCCTTAAGTACTTGAGAAGAACTAAGGATGTATTCTTTATATTTGGAGGGGAGGAAGGGCTAAGTGTAAAGGGTTACACTGATGCAAGCTTCCAAACCGACAGAGATGATTTCAAATCGCATTCGGGATTTGTGTTTTGCCTGAATGGAGGAGCTGTGAGTTGGAAGAGTTCCAATCAAGAGACTGTTGCTGATTCTACAACTGAGGCTGAGTACATTGTTGCATCGGGTGCAGAAAAGGAGGCTGCTTGCATTAGGAAGTTCATCACCGAGCTTGGTGTGGTTCCTAGCATTGTGGATCCAATCGATTTGTACTGTGACAACACTGGGGAGATCGCACAATCTAAGGAACCCAGGTCACACTATAAATCCAAGCACGTACTCAGAAAATTCCATCTTATTCGAGAGATCATCGATAGAGGAGATGGGAAGATATGCAAGATTCCTACAGATGAGAATCTGCCAGATCCACTTATAAAGCCGCTTGTTCAGCGCAAACATAAATGGCACACTAGATCTATTGGCATACATGATGCACCAGATTGGCTCTAGTGCAAGTGAGAGACTGTTGGAATAGATGCCCTAGAGGCAATCTTATTTTAGTATGAACATTATTTTGGCTAGAACATTCAAAGTATTATTTATGGATATATTTAATATAATGAAGTCCTTATATTACAATTGTTGTTTATCTTAAATATCCCTAGTCATGTATATTGATTAGTAGGACAATCAACTATGGACTAGCATGTGGGTAGATTGATATGGAAATATCAAGTCTAACACATAGGTATGTAATTGGCGTAATAACATACTGGAATGACCCACCACGAGAAGGCTACATATGAGTTATGTTATAGTCATCAGTGCTTCTCGTAGCGACAATAGTATTGTGGTCCTTAGAATTGAAGTCAATAGATACTCTAGTTGTGAAATATTGAGTTTTGATATCGTCAAACACTACTCCGTGACTGGGTAGCAATAAAAGCGGGTATCAGACATAATATGAAATAAGCTTAGAGATGGTAGTGATGTAGAGAGGATTTGTCTCTCCCACATAACGGGAGCAAATATCCACAGCCACTCGAGGGGTTGTGCATATGGAATGTCCGGCCAAACTCAGGTAAATCAATATGGGATATTGATGTTACTGTATAGATACGCCTATTCCCAGAATCGAGAAACTATGGATTGGATATACGAGTGTGACATTTATGTCTCGTGTCCAATTAAAATATAGAGACAAAGGGATAATGGAATACAGTAACATCAGTCACAAGGTTTGTCGGATCACTAATTATTTCTACTAGTTGGGTGGCATAGATGTGTTGCTGAAAACTGCTCTATGTTAGTAATTGTTACTACCAACTATGTAGAAACCTATGGGGTCACATACCCTATGGATTAAACTAGACTTGGGGATTATTTAGTAGGACCAATTAAAGACAAGGATCAAAGCGCCACCACAAGCACACTTAGTAGGACTAATTTTTAAGGTGGACTCATCCATGTATGGACATGATTAGTATTGGGGCAAATATGTAGTTAATAAGGAGTTATTAACTATATAAAGGCACTCCTAGCTTAATCATTTCACAAGAATGTCATGAGTGTGGAAATAAAAAAGCAATTAGAGAGAGACTAGGCCCGAAACCCTAGCCGTCCTCCACCACCCCCCCCCCCCCGCGCGTCGTCAGCCACAGTGTGTCGCGCGGCCTTGGTGCTCCATTTTGTGTGATCTGTTTCTTCCTCCTTCCTCTGTTGCTAGCACAAAGACCTGGGAAGGACTCGAGTGCAATCCTAGGTGCGGATACTCGTAGAGACGTGGACACAATTCTACGTATATTGATTATTCAGACAAACATGGTACACAACCTATTTTCCGTTACCACGTTATGATGGCTTGTCCTGCGATTCACAGAGGGTCTTGAACGTAATATTTTTATTCTATTTCTGATGCGTAATCCGTATACACCATAATTTTCCTCGCCCTCCGATTCTGTTGATCTTGAAGCAATTGGCATAAATCACTGCCAAAGAATCAAACAAGTTGAGATCAAAACAAGCAAAAAGTTGTACTGTTGGCCGACCTGGACATGTACAAGTTGAGAACTAAATAAGCAACAAGCAATAAGTCAACAAATCTTGCTCTGTCTATCCCATTTTTAGTTCAATTCCTTGAAAATCGTCCGGTTTACTCACGATTGGTTCGCTGGTTAAACCATAAAAGCGGCCGGTTTTTGACCGGGTTTAACCGGTTCTTGCATCCACTGTATGATAGCCAAACCGGACTGGTCAAGTGTCCGGTTCACCGATCCGACCAGTCGAACCGGCCGATACGGTCCTGTTTTTAAGACTATGCTAGTAACAGCTCTAGCTAACTGATACAATAAGAACACCAGTTATTCCTCTTGAACAACTTAACTCTTAACATGTGACTAAGTAATATAACAGAATGATATGCAACTTAAGCTATGGATGAAGAACATTGTGAAGACAGTGAAGCAATGAAGCTTGAAGTGTTCTTCAGGAATCTTGAATGGATTGAATGGATGAATGATATTCTTCAATGATGCTTGTCAATCTTTGAGAGTGTATGAATATTTGTGTAAAGCTTTGTACTTCTCTATCTCTCTGAATCAGTCTTATTTTGTCAATTTGAATTGCAGACTTTATAAGAAGCTTCAAGAGATATCCCTTAAACTCCTCTTCCAGATACTTGACTCTCAACAGCTTTCTCCCAACGGCTAGCTGCATGATTTTCTCAATTGTTTTTGATATGATCTTCAATATGCAAGCCTAATGTAGGTTCAGACAACTTTCCATAAGAGTAGCACTAATCTGCAGGCCTTGATTGCCAATTCTGCAATCCTGCAAAATATGGAAACTTCAGCTAAACCTGCAGCACAGAGTTAGCTAACAATCCCTGGAAAACAACTTAGACAAATGATAAGATCAAAGCATGTATAACACAAAATTACTTTTTCTTTCATCATATAATAGAGCATGATCAAGTGCAAGAGATTAGAGTATGAATATGAGTAAGAACTCCCCCTTAGTTCATGTTGTGAAGTTTTCAAGGATTTAAAACCAGTTTCAAAGCTTTGAAAACAACTTAAACTTACAATCTCCCCCTATGAAAAATAAAACCAACTATTCTGTTTAAACTGTATTTCTGCGAAAGATAGACATAAGTAGCATAGTAGAAACAGTTATACAAGATCAAAAACAAATAGCAATACCAACAGTTATGACACGTTCCAACTGCAAGTGTACAGCCGTCGTGTGTAGTAATATTCGGAAATCCGGGTTTATCGAATCCCAAGAGACTTCTTGTAAACTAGTTATTTTTCTTAACCTTGTGTGGGCAAATTGTGTTGATTTTGTTTGCTAAATCCTACTAAAAATAAAAGAAAAGGGTCTCAATTAATCAGGTGAATGACTTCACGATTAATAAAGATGAATTTTTAGTTGGTTTCTTAATACGTTGATAAAATCACAATATCTCTACGGGTCACTAGGTATTATTTCCCACCACGTCGGACTTATGTCATACTAACACGATGATTCTTCATTCTAGCTAAACGAGCACGTTTATGTTGAAGATGTCTCAACCAACACCTATACTTAAAATATCAAAGCTGATTTCTCTAGTCTAATCAAGATTAGGCACGCTTTACGATCATTAATCTACTTTTTGTTCTTAGCTAACTAGCAAGATTTCTCAACCCTATATACGTCTAGTGTGTTTTTCAAGTTACGGGCAATAAACGTTGATATTTCTAACTTTCAATACCTAACTCAATCCTATTAATACGTATACCAATAGAAAAGATGAATAAAACGCATAAAACACACATAACTAGATAAATAATAATCAATTAAGACAAAACACGTGAAAGCAAATCCATGAATCACAAACCATAATGATCAAAACCTACCTCCCTACGAGATATCCTGAGATAGAGGTTTAGCTATTAATGAACATGATCACAATACAAGTTTTCATGATCAATAACCAAAACGAGAGAAGAAACGGAGTTTTAGAAGCCAAACGAATGATCCAAGTGCTCCAAAGCTCTCCCAATGATCTCTAGCTCTCCAACCCGTCCAAAACAATTTCTCCCTCTAAAAAAACAATCCCTCACCAAGTCTAATATGTTCTCCAATTGTTTAGAATAAGTTAGGAGTAATTAAAAATTAACCCCAAGACGTTTGCAAAATCTGCTGCTCACGACCAGGTCGTGTGACCTACGAAACTAGGTCGTGTGACCTAGTCCAATACTTAGAAATTTTCTGCTCAGCCACACAAGTGGTGTGACCTCTGAAACTTGGTCGTGTGACCTAGCTGTAAAAAATCTGCTCACTGTCTTTTGCACACCAGGTCGTGTGACCTTTATACAGAGGTCGTGTGACCTGTGTGACTTAGCCAATTTTTAGCTTTTTTTCTCTGACTTTCTTCGTGCCATAACTTTCTCGTCCGACTTCCGTTTTAGTTTCGTGACACGCCGTTTGAAAGCTCTTCGTTGTCTACTTTCAATTTCTACCGGTCTCACCTCCATCTTCATTTTAGAACTCAAAATATCCTCAAAAAATCCTTAATTTTCTCTAAAACATCCTGGAAAAGCAACTAAGCTTTTTGAAAAGCAAATAAGGACCCGGATTTTGATCCCGAACTCCGATGAATGTGATTTTTGCACCTTTGGATTCCTTTTGCGACGTAGATTTTGATCATGTAGAGAAATTCCCGTTTCCCGACCGTTTTCTTGTTTTTCTCAATTATTGCCAAAATTTGGCGAAAATATCCAAAATGCGCTAAATTCGCCTTTTTCTTCTACTCCGAAGCTCTTTTTTCTCTCCACTTGATTCCCGCATACGTAATTCATGTAAAACAACAACACGAACACTACCGCGAAGATCAAATGTGATAAGTTATCAAAATCTTACTCAAAACAATTAAGAAATGCCTGGATTGTACTTTAAAGTTCAAAAACATCCAAAAGTGCATTTTCTTTATATTTTGGCTCAAATCTCGTCACTTTGCACAAAAACGCACACAAATAACAATGTAAAGCATAATAAAGATAACTCTTATAAAGGAGTTATCAAATACCCCCATACTTGCCATTTGCGCGTCCCGAGAAAAGTCTCATCTACTGCATTTATCTGTCTACTAGCCAATAAGACTCAAACGACTCTAACATGACTCACGACACTCTAATGCAGCAAGAGATGCAATGCAAATGTAGACTCGATCTTAAACACACGAAAGCTTTTTAATTCTTTCTTTTTGTGAGATCAGGCAATTTCAATAACATAGACTGATGCGCATGGATGATGAAAAAGTTACACAAGAGGTGTGAAGCACAACTAAATTCGAAAACAAGTTAAAGTGTGTAATGTAGGTGTAAACAGGTATATAAATACTCTAGAAGGGGGGGAGTTGAATAGAGTATGCTAGCTTTTGCCAAAACACAAGTTTTTGAAACTTAAGTAGAGCAAATTGTTAATATCTCAAAGCTTTGAAAATGATTTGATAAGCTTAAAGATATAACAGCAGAATATAGAGGCCTCAAAGATTTGAGACTTGGAAAGCTCCAAAGCTTTGAAACTTCCAATATAAATTGTACGTAAATGGAGCAAAAGTAAATAGCAAGAACATAGAGATTTTACAGAGTTCAGTCAAAAATGGACCTAGTCTCTGCCTGAGGGATCTAATCCCTCCAGGATTCAAACACAACTTCTTATTAATCACCCAGATTTAGACCTAGATATCAAGCCTAAGTGAGCTACCTTACACTTATACAGCTTGTGGTTCCCATCCTATCTAGTTACAGGCTACAACCTGTTGAAACAATAAGAACCTCTTGTTGTTCACTTGAACAACCAAACTACTAAGTTTAGTGAGGTTTTAGAGATGAAGAATAAATAATACAATTGAGTACAGGAAGAAGAACTCAGAAAAGATAAGTTGTTTAAGCCTGGAAGAGTTCTTCTGAATTTTGAATGATCTTCAGTCTGCTGGAGTTGAATTCCTGAATGATTTGAAGAGCTGTATGAAATTGATCTTCCCAGTTGGCGGCCCTCTTCAAAACCACGATCTCTGTATCTCTCATAATTCTCTGCAATTCAAATTTAAGTAGCTGAACTCAGTCTGCAACTGACTTGAGAGATTTCAGGAACAGAATTCCTAAAATATCTCCTATCTGATAAGCTCCTGTTAACAGCTTAATTTGAATGCATTGCTGATCTTTTTATGAACGTTGGAGTGTCTAACAAACCTACAAATACTCAGCAAACAAGATTAAACAAATAACAATACAATCTAGCAAAAAGATCTGCTTGAACAGCAGCAACAATTAATGAGAAAACTATGCTAGAATTGTCTGCTGACAGTTCTGAGTTAACAAATATATTCGAACTCATGAATATATCAAGTAACTAATATAGTATCCACAATAATAGACAATAATCAGCTTGTACCAAGATCTAAGTATCACTGAATCCATCTGCATACAGAAAGATGATTAGAAGAACTTAGCAGTAAAGAGTAACTAGAATATCTCAAAGCTTTGAAGCTTTGTCTGCTAACTTCACCAGAATGAACATTGGATTCTCAATCCAACTTAGTCCAGCAATGATCAACGTAGGACATAGATTGCTAAATGAAATCATATATTTAATCCATAACATCACCAAAACATAACCAAAATCTGCACAAAAATAGTTAGATAAAACAGCATATAGGAACTGCTACAGTAACTCAAAGCTTTGAAGCTTTGGTACTTAGCAATTTCTTATGCTTGTGTTTTGGGCTTTCATCATCAAGGAGCTAAGCTCTCTGCTTGTATTTTCACATCATAATGTCCATGAGCTTCAGACTTACCAATCTCCCCCTTGATGAAAGACAAAACACATTATCTGGATATTGATATCCTGCAACTTACAATCAGTAGTAAAATCACTGAATATGAATAATAGAAATTCAAATACCACATAATTTCATATTTAACATCTACTAGATCTAGAATTTATTACAAACCATAAAACAGATACTAAACATCCTCAAAACATTAAACTAAAAGCATAAAACACATAACACATATTCTTCTCCCCCTTTTTGACTTTCATCAAACGAGTAGAAGAAATGTAGGATCTGTTCAGAGTATTTTCAAGAAAATAAGAAAAATAACCAAAAATCCAGGACTGAGAAGAGAGAATAGAGAGAATGGGTTAAAGGCTTTGGAGATCCTGAGGACTTTGCTTTTCCCTTGCCTTTGACCCGAGTCTCCTCTTGCTCTTCTTCTGAAACTTATGCATCTTCAGCCTGTTCTTTAGTTTGCCTTCCTGGTTCTTCAGCTTCCACAGATTCAGCTCCCATCTTCTCCACAACCTCATCAACCAACTTGTCTAGATCTGCAGCTTCCTTTTCTGCTTTTTCTGCAGCATTTTCCTCATCTTCAGATTGGTCAAAGAGATCCTTTGATGTCAGAACAACAGGAATACCTTTCTTCTTCTTCTGTTTCTTAAGAGCTTCTCCCAGAACTTCCTCTGAATCAATGCTGGTATCTCTGCTTTCTGAATAAGGCACTTTCTCCAGATCCAAACCTTTGATGATCCGGTCAAGTTTGTTGAGCACCAAACCTTTGAACTTAGTCAGGTCATTGGATAAGTCAAGCATACTTTGTCTCAAATCCTCCACACCATCTTCCAGAACTTCAACCCTATCTATAATCTGTGAGAAATCCCGATTACCAGACACCTTAGGGGTTGAAGCAGCTCTAGGTTTGATGAATTCCTTCTCCTTCAGCTCCTTAACATTCAACTCTGAATAGAACTTCCATTTTCCTTTAGCAGTATACACAATCCCAATCCTTTGAAGATATGCTTCATCAACTACTCCAAAACCAGTAGTGATATTCTCTTCATCCTCCATAGCAATCCCAAAATGCTTTAAAAATAAATGGTAAGACATTGGCATAGGGTAGGGAGTGGTTCCTAGTCCTAGTTCCACAATAGACCATATGCTCCATCACCACAGTAGGAAGGTCAACCTCAAACCCTTGACAAATCAAATACATTAAGATCGGTACCTTGTCTGTTACCAACTCTTTGGAATATTCTCTGGGGACAACACATCTCATAATGATTGAGAATATGATTTTGGCCTTACAGTTAAACACTGAATGTGTTAACTTGGGTTCAGAAGAGGTTCCCTCCAAGAAAAACATGGTTGTGGCTTTATCTAGAGATTCTTTCCTATCAGGATAATCACCAACCTTATACTTCTTAACTACACCAAAAACTTTGGAGAACACCCTGTGATCTAACCTAATGTCCACACCAGCCACTCTTGAAGTGAGAATGTATGTGTCACTATCATCAAGTTCTTGTACCAGATTCAAATAAGATAGTCTGGTTAACCTAAGGTAAGCTTCAGAAGGAGGGTTCAACAGACTTCCAACAGAGGAGTTTCTCAAACTCTTAATGTAATCTAAATCCAAAATGTCCAATAACTCACTACTGATCAGAATACAAAAATAAACCTTAGATGATGCATACCCATCCATCCATACAGTCTTAACTTCAGAATTAACAAACCAAGATTAAGGCAAGAGATTCTTACCAAAATTTGTGGCTTTCTTGGTTTTCGCTGCACTGTGCTTAACCCTCTTCTTCTCAGAGATTGCTTCACCCTTCCTTTCTGGAGTTGCTTCTGTGTTCTTGTCACCAACCTTCTTCTATTTTGAAGATGGTACATTCTTCTTTTCCTTCTCAGCAGACACTTCTTTCTTTTTCTTACTTGACTCTTCCTCCTGATCCTTGTTCCTTTTTTCTTTCACCACTTCCTCTGTTGCAGATTCTGAATCTAACCCAGCCCTTGCTTCTTCCTGAACTTCCTTCCCTTTCTTGGTCTTCTTTGTAGGAGGAGAAGTCTCTTGAACACTAGCCGTTTCTTCTGGGTCTGATCCATGAATGGTGATCTTCCTGTTAGCCTTTCTCTTCACCCTCTTGTTGGAGGTCTGACCTAGCTGTTTGATCCTTTCTGATTTCCGCTCCATTTGGGTTAGGGTTTGAGAGAGATTGAGAGAATGGGCGGAGAGAGAGAGATAGAGACGAAGAGATAGAATTAGAGAATGAGATAAAATAAGTCATGAAGTTGGCTTAAGTGGTAGAAGAGTTTGACTAAAAGTAGGAGATTTGCATGCAAAAAGATGTCAGAAGATTTTCAAGATGTTTGTAGATATTTTGATCTAATCTCTGAACATTTGAAAAGATTCTGTAATAATCTAAAAAGATATTATAAAATTTTTCATGATCCAATTTTAAAGATAATGCAAATCCACTCATCAAAGCAGTGAAACAGTAGTTCAAAGCTTTGAGAAGTTTCAAACTAATACAGAAACTTCAAAGCTTTGAGCCATATTTTCAAGGCTCCAAAAAATATAATCTCAAGGCTTTGAAATCACACAGATAATACACATAGTAACTAATTACTCCCCCTAACCAATGCATCCTTGTTTAACATACCCAATTCAAGCCTTAGGGATGCAAACCTCTCATCTGGCAGTGGTTTAGTGAATATATCAGCTATTTGCTTAGAAATAGAAATAAAAGATAGAACACACATTTTTATGTGTGATATCTCAGAAATGATGTCTCACATCTATGTGCTTTGTCCTTGAATGTTGGACTGGATTCTTAGAAATAGAAATGGCACTTGTATTGTCACAGTTGATAGGCACATTTCTGAAATCATATCCAAGATCTCTTAGCTGTTGTGCAATCCATAAAACCTGTGAACAACAAGCTCCAGCTGCAATGTATACAGCTTCTGCAGTTGATAGAGCTACTGAATTCTGCTTCATGTGTTTTCAAATAAATATTACTTTTTGGCCCCCTCAAAAGTTTGATAAATTCAACTTGATCCAATAGTTTTCTGAAAAATATACATTAGTATTTACTAAATACTATGTCACATATTACTTTTGTAAATTCAAATATATGTGTAATGTAAAATTTTTTTTTACTTGCATTTACGCCATAGTGTTTATTAATGTCTTTTAAATAATCCAAACTATTAGTACACTTTGATAGAAAAATTACTTGGACCATTGTACATATTGTAACTCGGCCCCCGCTCGCTTACAATCATGTGTCCGCCACTGAGCACGTGGACCAATCAGCTGCCTGCAGTTGGCTACCTCACCATGCGCCATGCACACCTGATCATGCCCATCAGCTACGTGTGTGTGGGTGGGTGGGTGGGCGGGCGTGTGTGTCCGACTACACTTATTATCACAATATAATAATACCATCTTAACCCAAAATTAAACTCAATAAAACACATTTGGGTACCTAATTGCTTCATTTGAATATAGTGTTGTAAATTGAAGATAAATTCATAATATTCAATTTACTAAATATGATGAGTTAAGCGTGGTACATGATTTTTTCATTAATAAATTTGCAGAGGAGTTAATATTTTCTTTTCATAAGGCACCTTTGTCAGGAATGGCAACGGGCCAGATTCAAATCGAATCAATATATATTCATATTCATTTAAAAAAAATAAGATATGATCCGGATCCGGTCGGTTCGTAATCGGATACGGACCGAATACTAATCGAATCAGAATTAATAGGTCCATATCCAATTCGAAGATCCATTAGACACACATCATATTGGATCCCAAAGAACCACGTGAACAAAAGAATACAAAATACAATAAATTAATAAAAATGTCAAAAATGATAAAATAAACACAAGATTTATATCCTTATCAAAGAACATTCGTAACTTCACATTCAGAAATAAAAAAGACAAAGTCATAACGCTTTCACAAATTTAGCCAAAATTAACGTGCAAGAAAAGTGTCCTTAACTCATTGGTCATTGTTGATCAGGTTGGTGAGTTTTGTGAGGCACGGCTAGTGCCACTGTGGAGAAAATGACTTTGTATGTTTGTGTGTGTGTATTCACAATTAGATATAACTCTTGTCTCTTGGGGTATTTTTCATAAAACATGTAATTTGATCGAATTGATTGGATGATTGGATCAGGTATTCAACGTATCTGCTATGTGATCTAAATATATTCGAATTTTTCTTTTATAATCCTTTGATACATTTTAATTGGTTCGAATTTGAACTAGATCTGATTGGATCAGGCCATTTGGATCAAATCGAACCGATTGTCATATGTTCATCTCTGTAAGGAATGCATGCATGTTTGGGTCTTATTGAGGTGAATAGTTTAGGTTGTTTAGTTGGCGAACACTTTGATTGGCAAAGTAGCGTACTGGAGGACCCTTATGGTTGAAGTATAACCAAATGCTCTTATATACTTTGTGGGTTGGGGTTCAACCAAGGGATCTTATATAGTTGCTGGTAAGTCAAGGTGCAAAAGGGTCGGGCCTAACCGGGTCGGGTTGGTGATTATCGAATGTGATTCGCAACGGTTCTGGGCCTAAGCCCACGAGTTCAAGGATTGGGGGGGGGGGGGGGTACAGGATATAGTAATAAATTATTTATATTTGTATATATTAATAATATATTATTAAAAGTATTATTTTGGGAGCCGGGTCCATCCAAAGGGACCGGGCCAAATAAGAGCGGGCTTCTTGTTTGTTGGGGGTTGGGGGGAGGGAGTTAGATTAGGGAAATATTCATCTAGGCCGGGTTCGGCGCCGGGATAGGGGTATGGGGTATGGGGCTAGGTCGGGTTAGGGGGTTGGAGGGGGCCGGGCTGGGGCCATGTTTGGGTATTTGGAAGGGGCCGAACCAGCTTAGCATACGGGTCGGCCCTATTGACACCTTTATTGGTAAGAAACTTTCGACTTTCCTACATGAGCTAGTATGTTGACACTCTTGTGAACGACACCCCGCGTATCAACACTTTTTTTCCTTTTGAGAAATACTTAGCAGCATGCGTATAGCTAGAGTGTTTCACGAACTGGCACGTACCGCACATTAGTTTGAAAAATAACACTAACAGGTACTCTAAGGGCTAGTTTGGTAATCCTGTGGCGTTTTAGAAAGCAGTTGTTTAGGAAGTACTGTGAGAAAGTTGTCATGGAATCTACGCGAAAAGTGTCACTACTAGAAACGGACAAAAAATAGCGAGATAATATTGCTGTATAAGACCATTTTGTCGCCTTTTAAGGCATAAATGGCGAAACTTGGTTCGGCCGCTAGGTAGATTGACGTTTTTACTATGCGGCAAGTAAAACCATCGCCGATAATGAGCTCTCGCCGTATTTGCGCTCAATACGGCGAAAGTATTGATGGAGGGTGACGATGAGGCAGTGCATTGGCTTCTAGATCGGGGGTAGTGGAACCATCTGCTATGATATCACGCATACCGCGCGCGCAAAAACGTTTTGGCTTCCTCACCACCATGGTATCCTGAAAATAAGAAGCTACTTAATTATTAACATAATACATCCAAGAAAAGTCATGCGCATTCCATTCAATCATAGAGTGAAAACTAATGCACACTTACTGAAATTAGTTTTCCAAGTGCCGAGATGGTCAAACACAAGTCCACAAATGACATGACACGACAAATCCTGTAATTTCACTAAACGGTCCTTATGTTTTATTGAAATCACACAAACTATAACCCATAAAAACGGATCCAAGGTCATACCAAATTCCAAGGTCAAACTAGTTAACCCGATACATACCAAATTCCAAGGTCAAACTAATCATTATTGATATCATAGTCAAAATCGATTTTAGTCAAAGTCGTCATCATCGTCATTAGTTTCATCACCACCATCGTCCTCATCGTAGTTGTCATCATCCTCAAAACCCTCTTCGTTTCCGCCATCATCAACAAGGATGTCATTTGGATTGTCGCGGATGTCTTCTGGAACGACTGTTGGTTCATAATATACTTCAACTACCTCCATATCTTCTCTAACACACTCATTGTCATCTGGACCATATTCTTCTATCTGCTGATCACAGTATGACTCTTCTTGTGCACATGTCACCGTCAGTTGTCTCTAGGCACCATCTTCACAGCAACACTCCAATATGTATCAATTGGATCCTTCACATACCAACATTGTTGAGCTTGCGATGCAAGGAGAAATGGTTCAGCTGACACAGTGTTATCCTTATACAACAAATGCTTAAAACTAACCAATGTGAATTTAAACTCGTCCTCTTTCATACCATATCAGTTGTCCACCCAGTCGCACTAGAACAAAACAAAACTATTACCATCAGTATATCGCAGCTCAATAATATCCTTCAAAGTACCGTAGTATGGTACATCACCAGTAGCTGGTCTCCTATCCGCTCGACTAGCATAGCTATTAGTTGACGCACTAACCCAAACCCCACTGTTTGAACAATTTAGCATATAATCTAGTATCATCCAAACAGACCAACGCAATATGAAATCATACAGCCAGAAGGTTTCATACGACATTCAACCAGAAGAGATTGAACAAACTGAACAATCAAATCAAATTGGCAAAGACGAGATGGAACCTAATATATTAACCCTAGAGAAGAACAACAAAAAGAAGAAGAGAAGAAGAACTCATACGGCGGGAAACATCGCGAAGACAAGATAGCACCGGGGACACTTCGCCTGAACCACCAAAGTCGCCTCAACCACCAAATCGCCTTCGAACCCTCGTCAAACCCTCTGGCTATGTCTAATTCCTTCTGGCTAGGTCTATTTACTTCTCTGCGGGGGGTAAGCAAATTTTCGCCCCAAAATTTGGCGGACAAATCAAATAATTTGGGCATAGGGTGACACGTGTAAAAAAGAACATATACGGCGATATTTCTCGTCGTATATGCCTATAGTTAACGGCTTAATAAGACTCTCGCCGTTACACCTAAATATTATTTACCGAGTTAAAAAATGATGTCGTTAGTAACTTAATATCGCCGTTTTTAATACTAGTAGAAATGGCGATAAAAAAACTTGTCTTTTTTGTTAAGACTCTTGCCGTTAGATAAAAACTAAATGCGGGGCCACTGATTTGTTGCCGTATAATATTATTTTAAGCGAGATTAGAAATTATCGCCGTTTATGATACAATGAACGGCGAAAATTACCCCTGCAGCGCGAAGTTTAGTATCTTTTTGCCATTTATGTGTTCATTTATAGTAGTGTGTTTGGTAAATTCCGTATTTAAGCTGTTGTGAGAAAGCACTTTTGATATTTTTTGTTTGATAATTCGTGTTTTGGAGTTGCTTTTACTGTCGAAATGACAGACATGATATAATAATTAGAATAAATAATTATTGAAATTTATTAACGGATAAGAATGTCAAATAATACATTTATAAAAAAACAGGTCCTGAAAAGCAACCCCTCCCCTGCTTTTCAAAAGATGCTGTGGGAAAGCAACTTATTTCCAGAAAGCAGAAAAAAAATAAAGTTACCAAACACATTAACACTGCTTTTAAATTAAAAAAACAGCGTTCTAGAAATCAAAATCATTACCAAACGGGCTCGGAGTAAAACTATAAAAACTATTGATTGTGGCCCGATACTCTATCAAATTAGTGTGACATTATATGTAGTTTTTTTTAAGAAATTGTTTTGTCGTCAACGGGGACTGAACCCGTGACCTCATGCAGGGGCTTCCAACGCTCTACCACTTGAGCTAGTTCATTGGACAATTCATTTTTTTTATCATAAAATAGAACTTCATTAGAAAATGGAGAAAACCCCAAAGTCAGGATACAAACCAAAGTAACGACAACAAGTCGAAATAAACAACTAGACCTAACAACAAGCGACAAGCCATAATATACTAAAAAACGCTAGGACTAGACAACAAAAGAAGAGGCAATAGTACAAGCATCTCGGGCAAGTGAGTGAGCTTTATAGACTGCATCACGATTCACTTTTTGGAGGGAGCAAAATTTGAGAGCTTGGGCCTCAGATAAAATCCTGCTTACAATGGGGGCGTCCTCCATAGGTGCACGTCTAGATCCTTGTAAAATATAAAAAGCAACAAGACTATCAGAACAGATAGATAAACGATAGCAATTAGATCTGACAACAGTAATGATAGCACGCTCGATAGCCACGAGCTCCGCCTGAAGCGGCGACGCTGCAAAAGCAAAGTCCGAGATACAATCATCCCGACCGTTAAGAGAATTACAGAAGTAAACTCCGATTCCTCCAGTAAAGGAGGAAGAATTCCAAGCTCCATCAACTAAAGCCCAGCCGCACTGGGGAATGTTGAGCGAAGAGTCCCCTCTTAAGAAAGTAATATGATCTTCATGATGACTAATATTAGGTCTATCCTCATGGCGATCTTTCATAGAAGCACATACCAGAGAGGCTTGATTCTTGACAGTAAAAATGGCATCATCCAATCTATCGCGAGCTCCACCAAAGACGACTTTGCAGCGCCTAGACCAGATTACCCAAAGGACAGTTGTGAAAAGGGTAACCTTTGTAGTGTCAGATTTAAGCTCCATAGTCCAATGTTTTAACCAGTCACTGAAGTTAGGAGAATCACATGGGATAAAGTGCGCTAGGCCCAAAGAAGTCCAAAGAGAGATAGGAAAAGGACAACGCCAGAAAAGATGCATAAGATCCTCCTCTTGACCATTGCACAGGGGGCAAGCATCATTTGAAAGCCCCTTCCTTTTCCTTAGTGTAGAAAGAACAGGGAGGGCATTTCTGTGGCATTTGCAAAGGAACATTTTCTATTTTTCAGGGATTGGAAGCCCCCAAGTGATTCCCCACTTCTTGTCTTCTACCTTTATCGATGAGAAAAATTCAACATCTCCTGCAGGAGAAAAAGTTGGATTATGAAGGCGCTGGAGGAGCAAGTATCCTGACTTTGCCGTATAGCAACCATCTTTAGTGAATGGCCAGAAGAGCTCGTCCTTCGTCGGGGGCCAAGGAAGTTGGATGGCAAGGATGCGGTTGCAGAGAAAAGGGGGTAAAAGACACCTAATAACATGCTCTTTCCAACATTGCCTTTGTCCAAGGATCTCAATGAGAGAAGAGCTGAAAAGTAGATTTTGGATTAAAATTCACAAAAAAGTCCACACCAAACCCACCCATTGTATACATTGGACAATTCATTATGTGATGACACATTGTATTTTTGTGATACTGGTTCTAGTTCCGAAACTGTGGAACGAAATTGTTAAATGTGCTATAAGCCTATAAGTATGAACACAATTACTAACATTTAACAAACTTTTCCCAATACAAATTTTGTCATATCTTCTAAGCTAAGGAATCGACCACTATATTCTTCTTATATGCTTACGTTTAATTGTTTAATACTACTACTAAGAATCAAATGCATCTTGAAGAACTAACTGTACATTCATACTCCATCTGGAACATTGTGCAATGTGCAGTATGAGTATTTTGTATTACTTGTCCTTCAATTCTCTTCACTCAGCTTAGAACCCGAATTTTAATCAATTTGCAGTATGAGTATTTTGAATAAAATCGATCATTTTAATTTAAATATGTTTGCTACATTATTTCGTAATATGTATTAAAATCTATTTTAGGCTAATAAATATTTAATCTCAAATTTTGCAAATTCTTTCATATTCTCCAGATTTAAAACTTTGACAAATATCACTATAATTTTTTAGTCAGTTACTTTTTCATATTACTCTCAGCTGATTATTTAGATTTTCTTTAGGATTGGATTATTTAAATTTTCAGTTAATACCATACATTCTTTGACTGGATGTCCTTTTGGCAACTTTGTTTGGGGCGTCAAAGTACACCCGAAAAATATGCACAATACAAAAAAAATTAAAAGGCACACAATACAAATTTTCTTTTTAAAATAAAAGAAACTTAAGAGTAAAAAAGGGTGGATATACTCCCATTGCTTCAAGTAGGGGTGTTTATTAGAGGAATAACATTATTTTGTTTGTTCTTTTCTTATATTGGCAAGACTTTCACACAATGCAACACACCTTATATAAAAAGAACAAGTTGAGAAAAGTTGATTACTACTGTAGTTTATTAAAATCTAACCATAAATGAAAATTTGGTAGGACATCCGATTAGTTTCTTACCAAACTTAACCAACAAACACACCTTTTCTTGTTACACACTTGTTACACACAAGACACAACCCTACTTTCATTACCATTTTCCTTTGTTCTCATTTGTCTGTTGCTCTCTCATCAAAACAAAATCTAAAATCTAAGGAATTTTAACTGTCTTTGAACATAATTTCTTTCTACACAATAACAACGTAGAAATTTTTATCACTTGTCTATTTGTCTTTATTATTATTATTATTATTATTATTATTATTATTATTATTATTATTATTATTATTATTATTCAATTTTTATATTTTTGAGAGAAAAGAACAATGAAGGAGTAAATTTACTTTTTTATTATGATAAAAAATTCTGTCCACATTTATTTTTAAGATAGAATCCCATTCAAATTATGTTTGTATAATTATTTCAAAAAAAAAATTATGTTTGTATAATTAGACTCTTTCTCATAATTAACTATAATATATTAGCAATATATTATCGTCATTAGAGCATCTCTCATCGTGCACCTAACCTCATATTTGACGGTAAAAGGAGATATTTTTTCGATCTCCCATAACAAATAACCAAACCACCAAATCGGTAACGAAAATGATGATTTTGTGTGGGCCTCCGCACTTGATTAGAAATATAAAAAAATAACAAATCTTATATTTGGTGCAAGTTTTGTGAGATGATGGAGGGCATCTTCCACAATGACATTAATCTATCCCACATCATCAAATCATATTCTTATCATTAAATTTTGATGAAAAAAATAGAATTTGGTGTAAATCCACCTTAATTACTGTTTAGGGACTGTTTTTAGGACATCTCCAATCTCATTTCCCTCCTCCCCTCACCTCCCCCTCCCCATCCCCTCCCCTCACGGACCCACAATTCCCCCCTCCCCCTCCCCTTCCCCTAAACTACTAATCATAACCTATTTCTTTCTCCCACCCAACAAAATTAAGTTAATATATATATATATATATATAATGGTTTAAAAATATTTTTGGGCGCTTTTTTAAATTGTATTTTTCTATTATTTAATAATATATTTTTTTGAAAATTAAGTAATTATTAATTGTATAAAAAATAAAATTTATAATACTTTCAACAAAATAAGATAACATTTCAAAAAAATTGAAAAAAAAAGATAACAAATACTTTTCGTAAATATTTTTTTCAACAATGGTGAATACATCATTAATTTTTATAAATAAAAAATCTATCATAAAAATAAATAATATAATCATAAAATATTGTTAAGTGTAATTAATAATGTAAAATATTAAATTAATTAACCAATTCATGTAGGGAGAGGGGGAGGGGATGTCCATGGGGAAATCACCCCTAACCATCCCACACCCAAGACAAAATTTATCCCCATAGCACCCCTTCTCCCTCCCCTCATGGGGTTGGACATGAACCGTATTTTTATACGGTTTTCTCCATCCCCCATACCCTCCTCCCATAGGATTCGAGATGCCCTTAGTGTATTTTATATAGTTAGAGACATAATATCATATTTTTACTAGTAATTAGTGTTAATAATATGTTTAGGGTGACAATTATGTAACTATTATTGGTAGTACATGAAAATCAACTACATCAAAAACAACTTAATAAAATACAGAAAACAACAATAAACCATGCAAATGACATAACAAAACATAATTAACAGCATTCATGTATATACATCACAATCTAAATGAAGTCACCATTTTGACATTCGAAATTTGGATAATTTTCATTTGACGGAGCATACGCCCGGTCGACATCGAGACTTGATAACTTAAGGAGTGCACATGGATCTAAGAAGAAGACTTATCGCGTCAAATAGATTAGACTGGCCAGTTAAATTTCTTAAAGTGTTAATTAAATATTTTTTAACTAAAGTTGTGTACTATTTTGTTATATTATTATAGTTTTTTGAACACACTTTTTTAATTTTATAGTTTTATAATTGCGTGTAATATTATTTTAGGTAAATGAACATTTATTTGATAGTTATAGAATTCATGATTTGAAGGCAAATTTGACAATTTGATGCGGGAGAAAAAAAATACACTAATCCAAATTTCATGAAATGGTGATATACCACAATTTGACAGTTTGGTGTGAAAAATAGTGAAAACTGTGAGAAACTAAAAACTTCATTTTTTACAAATAGTAGTACGTGAAACAATGTATTTGAGAACAACTGCGAGAGACATAAACATTTTTCTCAAGTAAATACAGGGTCGGAACAGTAGAAGATGCTGTTTTTTTTTTTTTTTTTTTGGAAAGTTGGTGTAACTATAACTTAAAAAAAAATTGTTTTATATTTTCTTTATCAACTCCTTTCATTTTCTCTATAGATTTGGGACATCATTAATTTATTATCAATGGGACCTCAAAGTACAAGCATAAGTCCAACGTCCAAACTGCCTCAATAGTTCAAGAAATTCAAATTAAAGTTCACAAGAAAGGGACGTGCTTTTGTTTGTCACACTTAGCTGTCAAATTAGAACATGGGACCATTACTTAAATTTTGTTTACGGATGGCCATTACTTAAAATTAATGAACCCTAAATTTAGTTAATAATGAACATGGGACATTCCATATAGTTACGGATGGCATTTACTTAAAGTTACTCGGAGAAACATTTGTTCATTTGAAAAAGGTGTAGAAAGCGCACTACATTGATAGTTGGAAAACAACTCTTTTACTTTTCTTTTAGGAAATTGAAAAATCTATTTGCTATACTAAAAACGGCTAAAGCATTTTTTGACGGAGGAATTGTCCTTGCTGCCCTTCGTTGTTCTGTTTTTTGATCTGTGTATTTGCCATGGTATTTTCGTAATAACTATGCTTGCTTTGGGCGTTCTCCTCGGGTTCTTTTGCGGAATGACGACATTGTCCTTCCGCACTCTTGCCATCGTAGGTTTGAGGCATGTTAATTGACTCCATTTCTAGTGATTTTTACGTCCCGTCGATTGAGTGTATTCCGTGTGGTTTCGATTGCGAATTGACGTTCTTGTCCTCTCTTAGTTTCAATTTTGTGTGTGCGATGCTGGTATGTCCGTAATTATTGCGATTGTGGTGAGTTGTTTGACCGGGAAACTTTAAGCGAAATTTGGGAGCGCTAATGACTGCGGTGCCCTCGTTTGTATTGTGCCATTGTAGTTTTCTGATGCTGCAAGAGACTATTAAGCATATAAGTATTCAAAGTTATTCGGAAGAACGCTTCAACAAGTTACATTGTATTATTAACAAAAAGTAAAAAAGAAACTAGTTTACCTATGCAAGCGGAGCCATGGATGGGCTCCGGGTAAAGGGGTCAGTTGTCCCTCAATATTTCCAAAAATTACATTTACACCCCTAAATGTTAAAGAGTTATTGAATTGCTCCACTCTTTTCTACTACAGATTACTTGATAACATTTTTTAGAATCTACTTGTTTTTTTAGAAACCTTTGGGAATCTACTTGATAACATTTCAACTAGGTCTAAATTGTTTTTTCAAAAAAACAAAAACTATGTCTAAATTGAAATACGTTTTTTTTTTTATATATTGAATTACTTTTTAAAATAACAGTAGTGCTTACATTTCATAAGATCTATAACAATTAAAAAAAGTCGTATCTTCTCTTTTTAAAATTCAGACTCTGTCACGTAGAACTAGTATTTTTATTTTGTTCAAAAAAAAACCTAGTACTTTTATTGATCGAAAATACTTTAAATCATGAAATCGTACATTTTCTTTTGAGAAAAAAAAGAAGCAAAAAAGCACTCGTTTACACGATACTATTTAAATAAGATAGTATATAACTTAAGTCGGAAAACAATGCATAATGTTTCGGAAAAAGAGATCGCTGATGTCGTGCTCCGGAAGCACCTATACATTTCTCATATAAGGTGGAGAGAGAGAGAGGAAGGCGTAAAAGCCGGTGCTGCGTCCCCACTACAACGTTCGACTCGTGCCGCGTCGGCTCACACTCACTATCGTGCGCCGCTTTGTTCTCGCCCACTTTACAAAGAAAGCTCTCTCCCACTTCATGCACAGCCCAATACGCTGTCGTTTCCTTCATTGCACGACAAAATCCACCGAAACACATTTGTTTTCTCAAAATTTTCAAAGCAAAGAAAAAGGAATCTCCCTATTAAATAAAAATCGAATTTAGAGAGACAAGTAAACCCAATTTCAATTCAATCCTCTGTCTCTGCCCTTTCCATTGTCGTCTTCTCTCCGAAGCTCAAACAGGCGATTTCAATCTCCTCTCTCTCTCTCTCTCCAGATCCGATTTCAATCAACCCTTTGAAGCAAAATACACTTCCTTGTAGACTCACAGTCGACCTCTGCTCCGTGATTCTCGCACATTGCTCTGTTTCATTGCACTCAAGGCCCAAGAACTCTCTCTCCCCCAGTGGTTTGCCTTAGTATGTAAGTTTCAGTACTTCTTCTTCTTCTTTCTTCTGGCTGTCTTTGATGTCCAGTTCGTCTGAATCTGCTCTCTGGTTGTGGGTTTTAGGTGATTGAGAACAACCATAACCCCAGAATGTTCACCGATGGTCTCGACAACAACGCCCTCAAGTGGGTCAGAGAGGTTCGCTTTCTCACTCTCTCACTCTCTCATCTCGCTCAATTGGCTCGATTTCTGATCTGGGTTTCTCTCCGATTTCGGTTTTAGGGTATGATTTATGTGAATTTCAATTCAATTTCAGGGTTCAGGTAATAATCCGAAAAAGGAGTCGCCTTCTCCAACGACGTCGTATTTGAGACCCGGTGTCCGGATGGATGGCTATTCGGGTATCCGGAGCGGCGGTGGCCGAGGTGGTTTCGGGCTGCCGCCGCCGTCGAAGTTCCGGACCGGCCACCTCTCCGGTGTGATTCCGGTGAGCAGCACCAATGTGGGTGAGAGTGGGTCAGCATCAGATGTGGGGACAAGTGATTCAGATGAGGATGGGGTTTATGGGGGAAGATATTCACTGGATTCATCTCCTCAGGAAGATAATAATAGGGTTCCGGCTTACCGGAAACCGAGGTATGTCAGTGACTCAGTCTACTCAGATGATGTTAGTTCTTCTAGGGAGACAGTGTTAGGTAGAGGACTACATAGGGATAATCCGGCTGCCGAGAGATTGATGAGAGGGGCAAATAGGTATCAAGTTGGGAGGAGTAGTCAGTATACTGAGGAGGAGTCTTCTGATTCAGCTGCAAGTTCTGAATTCTCAAGCACACAGACTGCGAGTCACCACGGAGGCGGTCCTCGTGTTAGGGCGAATGCAAATGCTAGGGTGAATGCTGATACCTCTGCCTTCAAGGTATGTGTTTCTCCAATTTGAATTGAATTCAAGTGCTGATTAGTTTCTTTTGTGTAAATTAGGCTTGTCTACAGAAAATAACATCGCGATGTCATGTTATTCGCAGGTTCTGGGTGAGAGAAGATTGCAGAAGGAGAAGCTTTCTGATGATGAAGATGTAGCTAGTGCGCCTCCTTTTACTAGCTTGGGGCCTTCGGGAAGAGAAATCAACCAGGAAAATGAAGGGGTGGGATGTATTCCTGCATCTAGAGCACATCAGATGCCGCGTGCAGTAGATTCACGTGATTCCAACATCAAAATTGGCGGGTTGAATTCTCCAAGGACAGCTGAGGCTAAAACCCAAATGAGAACTGAAATGATGTCTGACAAGTCAATGGGGTTTGTGAAATTCATTCTCTGTCTCTTATGCTATGAATTCCGTATAATGCAATGATTACAAGCGATTTCGGTCGTAGTTGTATATACGACTAAGGTAATTTGTTTACATTACAGGAATGCTACTGCCACAGAAAGTAGAGTTCCTTCAGGCTCAGTCCCAGCTCGTCTCCCAACGTTTCATGCAAGGTGGTTTTGAGTTTTAACATCACTTGCATTGCGAATTTCTGGCTGGGTATCATATATGCTCATACATTAACAAACACACATACACACGATTTCATCTTGTCCTACAAATTTAATGTTACCTCTTTTGCTATCTTGCTTTTAATGCCAGCATAATCTATACACATGTTGCTCGTATTAGCTGAGTTTTATTCATGGTTTTTATATTATGCAGTGCACAAGGGCCTTGGCATGCTGTGATTGCATATGATGCATGTGTGCGCTTGTGTCTTCATGCCTGGGCGAAACAATGCATGGAAGCTCCCCTCTTTCTGGAAAATGAATGTGCTCTATTGCGCAGCGCATTTAAGTGAGTCTCGTTCTTTCTTAAATATATTTCCTCCGATGTTATATATTTTGGGCTTTTGGTAGCTTTCTACTGATTTTTCTTGTTAGCAATAGACAGTTTATAGAGAGTAATAATTAACTGAGCATGAGTGTTACTGAATAGAATCTTTTGGTAGAGGAATAAAGCAGAATGTTGCTCTTTAAAACAAATGTGGAGCTTAAAAGTGTCTATCTCTACCACTAACCAGAAAATGATACTTAAAGCTGAAGGCAAGTAAACTACATTCTCTATACACTTTTCTTTTACACCTTCGCAGCATTTGATCCTCCGCGGCTTGAATTTTGGTAAGGAATACAGCTTTCAGGTTGCTATATTCAGGTTCTAGATCCACTTGTTCTCTCCATGTCTCATTACTTGGGAACCACCTGTCGCCAATTTTCCAAACGATCTTCTTCTCTGATACTTGTTCATCTCCATCTCATCATCTCCTCCATCCTTTGTCGTCTTCCTCCTCCATCATTGCACGAGTGACTGCTAGACGGTTATCGAAGTGAAGGCTCTGTCCAAGAGTTAGCTACAAATGCAAAATTATTTGCAAGTTTATCCTCTTCCTTCCCCTGTACCATAGGGCAGGAAAGATTGACAGAGAACACCAGAACTAGCCACGCAAGATAGAGCGCCACCAGTAGCCGGATGGTTAATGGGCGCTACCTCCACCACCGACTCAAGGGTAAGACTGTAAGAGAGACCCAGACATGAAATAACTCTAGTTCGCTATGTTGCTAGTGGTAACCAACTTGGAATTGGGGTTCTTGCTCTAAAAAATTCTGAACTATAATTTTTGCAATGGATGATGGATTGATGGTACGATACTCGCAACCCCAACTTCTGAAATTGGGACTTCTGTGCTAGAGTTTCTGTGATTTGGGTTGATTTGTTGTTTGATTGACTGAGATAAACGGAGAGAACTAAGGAGCAACTGTTATTTGGTTTGTGGTTTGGACGGTCATCGGCTTTTAAAGGGTGGAGTTGTGGATTCTATCCGTGGTGCAGATTGATGACCATACTTAATAGTTCTTGTAGAGATGTTTTAAGCTGTGGGGGTTCAGTGGCTGCCTTTGGTGGTGGTCACATTGCTTTTAGGTGCTTCAATTGTTGGGTTATACGAGTCAGGATTACTATGGGGAAAGGGCAAAACTATCTCCACAGGAAAAACTAGTTACACTATTTCTTTAAGGGTGCCCTTCCTTTACACTTTGTTTCCTGTATTAGTTGTGGGTTGGTATGATCATGACACTTAGCTTAAATCTGTGGTCGCATGATTTTGACGTGGCTACGAAACGAGAGTATTTGGATGGAAAGACTAATTCCTCACCAACATAGACATTAAGGACCAGATTGAAACTTTAGGATTAAATTGAAACTTAACCCAAACATTAGGGGTGCAAAGAGGCTTGCGCCAAGTACTAAAGTATCTTATTGCTTGTCTCATTGCGGTAGTTCTCTTTTCTGTTTCCAAATTTCAGTTCTACTTTCATTTTAAATTATAAAAGGCTATATTAGTGATTAGCGCTGTCTGAGTTGTTTGTAATTCTGAAATTTGAGCAACAAACGTAATTTATTATTTGGCTTTCCTTGTGTACACGACAGTTAATCTTAGTTTACTCATCCATAAAGGTAAATTATTCTAAGAATCCTAATCTCTGATGTCCTGTTTATCTGTTGTAGTCTGCAGCAAGTGTTATTACAATCAGAGGAGGAGCTGATGGCAAAGCGCTCTTCTGAACCAACCAACGAGGGTACTACCGCGAAGCCCAAGAAAATGGTTGGAAAGATGAAGGTCCAAGGTACTGTCTTTACTCTCAGAGCTCATGTATCTAGCCGGTTTAAAAAGATATGGTTGATAACTTGCGTGTTTTGTGTTCTCTGCAGTTCGCAAGGTGAAGATGACCTTGGACCCTCCTACAGGTTGCATTTCAAATCTTAAAACCCCAAAGATAAAAATGGAGGTGGTCAGGAAGAGCTTTTCCAGCTTGCAGTCAACTGTTGTTTCCGGGTGGCATGCCCTCCGGAGTGTTCGTTTCTCTCCTCGCGCACCTACAAACGGGTCTTTATCTCGGCAGAGCTTGGCGTATGTGCATGCAAGTGCTCAGTACTTGAAACAGGTGTCTGGGTTGTTGAAAGTTGGTGTAACAACTCTCCGCAGCAGTTCAACATCCTATGAAGCTGTCCAAGGTGAGTGGCAAGTTAAGGCAACTGTCCGCATTGTTCTTTCAGTGTTAAGAGGATGTTCGTTCAGTGGGTGGCTATCAATAGTGTTTGGAAGGATAAAATAGTCTTTTAATGGTTGAATGGGAAGAATTTGGATCGGGGTTAATATATCAATAGTGTTTGGAAGGATAAGATGGTCTTTTAATGGTTGAATGGCAGAATTTGGATAATTAGGATCTAATGGTGATGTCACCTTTTTCCCCCTTCACTAACAGACAATTAGTTCAGGACTTCAGCGGTACTAAGTGTTTCGATTACTTTGGCAGTAAAGGTAGTGTTAGCCTTAAGTGTCAAAGGACAGGGGTAGGGTGTGAGGTAGCATCAAACCACGTGGGGCGTTTGGGTAATTCCCTTATAAGTAGTATATATTTCATGAAAATGACATTGATTGGTGTTTCAACTTTTTGCTTGCTCTTCGAAATCTTAGCACTTAGACCACTTGACTCTAATATGTTGAATGTTTGATGTGTCATCAGAGACGTACTCTTGTTTGCTACGGCTAAAAAGTTCAAGCGAAGAGGATTCAGTCCGCATGCAACCTGGTTCAAGTGAAACTCACGTATTGTAAGTTTCATTGCTTCTCTCTGCATCTAGTTTTGCATACTAATCCTCTGTTCAGGAATGTACTGACAACTTTACAGCTTACCAGATAGCTTGGGAGATGATCTACTAGTTGAAGTCCAGGATTCAAAGGGGAAGCTGTATGGACGCTGCGTTGTTCAAGTGGCAGCCATTACTGATGACCCGGTAAGACTATTTACTATTTTTCGGTCCTAAATCTGTTCTTTGGTAGCTCAAATATTTAGGTGATTGATGGCTATGGTTTACGAAAATTGCAGGCTGATAAGCTCCGATGGTGGTCTATTTACCGAGAACCAGAGCACGAGCTTGTTGGAAAACTACAGCTATACATCAACTACTCAACCATGCTAGATGAAAATAATCATCTGAAGGTGAGGAATGAGTTGATATCTCCTCCGGTCATCCATTTTAATCAATTCCTAAGATTCTGCTGCCCCACTGTTGTTTCTAAGTATTGAGGTTATGTATAGAGTATCTCATGTCTGGACCCTGGAGTTACTAGCCTTGTTTTTTTAAGCTGGGAACTGTAATGCTATTTTTGTGTTATGACTTGTACAGTTGTACCGTATGATTTCTTGCACTGGAAGTCATCTCTAATATTGGTATATGACTAGCCAGTTGACTTATGCACAACTTATTTAGAACTTAGAGCTTGAGACTGACACACAATGTAATCAATATCTCTGGACTAAGTTCATACCTAATCACACCCTGGAGTCCACTATAAAATCTGATTAATTTTGCGAGCGATCAAGCTACTTTGCTCTGAATTAAAACTTTACCTCAGATATGCAGTAACTTGTTTCTGATATATGGAGAGTAGAGTCCACTATAAAAATCTGATTAATTTTGGAAGATCAAGCTACTTTGCTCTGAATTAAAACTTTACCTCAGAATCTCAGATATGCAGTAACTTGTTTCTGATATATGGAGATATTAGCTTGATGGTTCCTCCCAATATTGCGGACTTGCAATTTGTGACAACTTATTTGAAACCTAGAGCTTGAGCTTGACACACTCGACATAATCGATATCTCTGAACTAAGTTTTAATAAGTTTCTAAGTCAACTTTGTTTACATTATCGATTTCTTGCCAAAATGTGCACCTAATATTAGAATGTACACTGGACCACTATAAATTCTTGTTTGAGCACCTTGCCGGAAACAATTGAGTTTCTCCTTTAGCTCAATGTGATACCTCCAGCCTTCCAAAACTCGCAGTAATTGAAATTTATTAGTAGATAGTATTTACTTACTTTGCTGTCAGGTCTAAAGAAAGAAAAACATAGCTAGTTGGGTATATTAAGATCACATTGCAAGTGTAGGTTTGTTTTCTTTTTCTTGTGGGTGTCAAAGAATTGATTTGTTTTTGACCTTGTTGTATAAGCAGCACTCTTTTTGGAAACAATCTTCTTCCGCAATCATCTATGGTTTGACCGTTTCTCTTCTCTTTTGGCTTTTGCAGTGCGGTTCTGTTGCAGAAACGGTTGCATATGACCACGTTCTTGAAGTTGCGATGAAAATGCAACATTTTCAGCAAAGAAATCTATTGCTGCATGGCTCATGGAAATGGTTACTCACTGAATTTGCATCTTACTATGGGGTCTCAGATGCATACACCAGGCTAAGGTAATGTCTAGTTCTTTTTGCTAGAATCATGTCTAAAATGTATCACCCTCGGTCTTAGTTTCTAAATGAATGTTCTTTGACTTTTGTCTCTAGATATCTTTCTTATGTCATGGATGTGGCGACTCCAACCGCAGATTGTCTCATACTTGTGTATGATCTGCTGTACCCTGTAGTTATGAAAGGCCAGAGCAAAACTAACCTGAGTCATCAAGAGGTAGGAATGCAATATGAGTACATTTTTACAATTTCTTTAGGGTCTGCAATTTCTTTTCTTTTTTCGTACTCCTTTTTCCAGTTTTTCATGGTTGTAAGAAATTTTTCTGCTGCCAAGTATTGTCCGACACTGTTAATCTTGTTATCTTCTTCACCAGAATCGTATATTAGGAGAGATTGAGGATCAAATCAACCAGATCCTGGCTTTGGTTTTCGAGAACTACAAAGCTTTGGACGAGTCTGTTCCATCAGGAATAATGGATGTCTTTAAACCTGCAACTGGGGTTGCAGCACCTGTCTTGGAGCCAGCGGTGAAACTTTTTTCACTTCTGCATGACATATTGTCCCCTGAGGCACAGAATAAACTATACAGCTACTTTCAGGTTAGTAAAGCCGATGGCTGCAAATATGCTCGTTCAAGGTGTTTTTTTATTATTATTATTATTATTATTATTATTATTATTATTATTATTATTATTATTATTATTATTATTATTATTATTATTATTTGTGAGTAAGTGGTGGATGTATATTCTCAGGCTGCTGCAAAGAAGAGATCAAAAAGGCATTTGGCCGAGACAGATGAGTATGTTTCAGCCGGTAATGAAGGAATTTTGATGGACGTTTCAACTGCATATCAGAAGATGAAGTCTTTGTGCTTGAATATTAGAAATGAAATTTTTACTGATATTGAGATCCACAACCAACACATACTTCCCAGGTAAGCTTTGTGTTTTTTCATTGCAACTTGTGATGCCCTTTTACTGTTATCTTAATACTGCAATTAAATATGTACCTAATCCAAATATTTTATTTATTTATCTTTGCTTTTTCAGCTTCATAGATCTTCCCAACCTTTCTTCAGCAATATATAGTGCAGAACTTTGCAATAGATTACGTGCATTCCTCATTGCATGTCCTCCATCAGGCCCTGATCCTCCGGTTGCAGAGCTGGTCATTGCGACAGCTGATTTCCAAAGGGATCTTGCCAGTTGGAACATAAAGTAAGAACTCCCATTGATTTTATTCCTTGTCGCTGTTGCTATTCGCATACCATCGTTGGTAGTTGTTACTCTATCCACTGATTTCACCTTTTTTTTTAAATAGTCCTGTCAAAGGCGGAGTGGATGCAAAAGAGCTGTTTCATCTCTATATCATGCTATGGATTGAAGACAAGCGTCTCTCTCTGCTAGAGTCGTGCAAGTTAGATAAGGTAAAATTTATAGTGCAACCATATTTTTAATAAGCAAGTTCAAAATTTAACGTATGTAACTACCTAGACACCCGATTCTCTTACATTCTCATGTTATAAAATTAACACGCACAGTGATGTTGTTGTTAGAGCATCTCTTTACGTTTGGCATCAATTTAAGTCCATCAAATGGTGAGTGGTGGACCAGGCAGATGCTAAAGAACCCAATGTAACTGCATGATTTGTGCTTAACCAGAACTATAGAACATCGTCATTTGCTTTTCATGAAAGCTTGCATATAGAACACCTTGGTAAAATTAGCGCGAATGGGAATTCTTGCATCCAAAGCTGTCCTTTTTATTCAATTTCATTTTATTGACTGGGACTAGTAGATGATAAAATCGGAGTTTTATAAGAAATGTAAGCTCTTGATGGATAATACAAATATTTCTGTGAGTGTGTGCTGAGCTAATGCTTGAAAGGATGTATTCATCTGCAGGTGAAGTGGTCGGGAGTAAGGACTCGTCATTCAACAACGCCTTTCGTTGATGACATGTATGACAGACTTAAAGAAACATTAAATGCTTATGAAGTCATCATTTGTCGATGGCCAGAATACACTTTCACTTTGGAGAATGTATGTGTTATGCCTCGTCATCTCATTCATGTTGTTCCTTTCTATACTTTTTCCGTAATTTTGCATCATATGTTCTAACTCCTTCACGGTGCATTAAAAGGCTGTTGCTGATATTGAGAAAGCAATCGTGGAGGCTTTGGACAAGCAGTACGCAGATGTCCTGGCCCCATTGAAGGATAGCATGAATCCAAAGAGATTCGGTCTGAAATATGTCCAGAAGCTTGCAAAGAGATCTGTGTGCCCTTACGTAGTCCCTGATGAGGTGGGTTGCTGATCTTTAGTTGGAATTTCTTTTCATAATATATATATATATATATATATATATATATATATATATATATATATATATATATATATATATATATATATATTTCCTCGGCCTAAACCAAGGTTTTTATTTACTTCAGCTTGGAGTACTTTTGAATTCAATGAAGAGGATGCTAGATACCTTGCGTCCCAAGATAGAGCATCAATTGAAATCATGGGGTTCTTGCATCCCTGACGGAGGGAACAACACCGCCCCTGGAGATCGCCTAAGCGAAGTAACTGTCATGCTTAGAACCAAGTTCAAAAATTACCTGCAAGCAGTCGTGGAGAAACTAGCTGAAAACGTCAGTAAATTTCTGCTACTATTAAAATGTGCAATTTCTCTTCTGTTATCTATTTTTATTTGGTTCTTTTACTTTTTCTGCATCTATGAACTTCTTTTAACTGGTTTCTAACTATGCTTTAGACTGTTCCTGCGAAAGCACCATGTAATATATTCTACTGAGATAACCTTAAAATTCCGTAAGAAAAACAATTCGAGTAACTGGCGAAAACCTTTTTTCTAAATAGAATTTTTCAATTTACCAGGAGGATTCGCCACCTTAAAATTCATACCATGCACTGGAAACTAGTTTATTTTGTCTGGCATCTATGACTTCTTTTGACTAATTTCTAACTATGCTTTAGACTATTCCAGTGTAATATAGTCTAATGAGATAACCTTAAAATTCCATAAGAAAAACAATTTGAGTAACTGGCAAAAACCTTTTTTCTAGATGGAATTTATTGATTTACCTAGGATTGCCCACCTTAAAATTCCTACCATGCACTGGAAACTAATTCCTTCTTCAATCTGGTTTAAATATGTCCGTTTCCTTTTTTTAAGGTTGCTTAGGTCTAGTTTTGCACATATAAATAATAACCCATTTTCATTACAGACCAAGTTGCAGAACACCACGAAACTAAAGAAGATTCTGCAAGATTCGAAGGAAACCGTGGTTGAATCTGACATCAGAGGTCGGATGCAGCCACTCAAGGACCAGCTGATCAGTACCATCAATCATCTTCACACCATTCTGGAGAGCCATGTTTTCATTTCCATTTGTCGAGGATATTGGGACCGCATGGGACAGGTTAGTTAGTTTACTAGCTCCCAGACATCATTAACTACATTTGAGTTGATTAATGTTCGTATTTTACCAACATTAAAAAATGTCTTTGCAGGATGTTCTGAGTTTCTTGGAGAACAGGAAAGAGAACAGGGCGTGGTATAAAGGTTCACGCATTGCCGTCTCTGTAAGTACTGTAACTTGTGATCAAAGAAAAAATTGCTCTAGTAGAAATCCTGCCAGGTGTATTCATATGGAAATTTGCTTTTCAGTTACAAGACATCATGCGTAAAATTTGAACGTGAGATTGAAACTTGAAACACTGGTGGATCATTAAACCTTCAATTATAACTCAAAAAGGTTTCATTTTGGTCGGACTTGGCTGATGTTATTAATGGTTCCTTGTGCAGATTCTGGATGATATTTTCGCGTCCCAGATGCAACAGCTTCTGGGGAATGCACTGCAAGAGAAGGACTTGGACCCTCCGAAGACGATAATGGAAGCCCGTTCAATGCTGTGTAAAGATGCACCGAATCACAAGGGAAGCACATATTACTATTAGTAATAATTTTTTTTGTAGATATAGTAGAAAGAAAACATAGGTGTAACCTAAATTGAGAGAGGAGATGAGGAAGGGAAATGAGCGATATCGTTCCTTGTTGGTGGCGATAGCTTGTGCCAATTTTGTATAGAGATGTTTTCTTTTTCATCAGACAGTCAAATTCTTATTTGACATACAATAACAGTTGTAACTTGTTTTCATCTGTAATATCATGTCCTATCTTTTCTACAGTATGATTGATTTGTTCCTTTTAACACTTGACTGAAGTTCACTATGTTGGTGAAAAAATCAAACAAAACAATCAATTTTCAGCAAAACATTACTGACAAAAAGGGTCGTTTGGTTTTTCAGGGGTTGGCAGGGATTATTTCAGGTATTAGGTATAATATTGTGTTTGGTTGTTCTGGATTAATTTTAATAATCAATACAGAATAATTAAAAGATGATGTTTAATAGCCTAAACTAACCTCCTCTTATGTGAGAGATTAGCCAGATTAGTCTATTTTGTACCTTAATAGTGAGTATTGTGTTTGGTTGTTCTGGACTAATATTAGTATCAATACTAAATAGTAAAAAGATGGTGTTTAAATACCCCAAACTAACCTCCTCTTACATGAGGGGATTAGCTGGATTAGAATACCCTGAACTAGTATCCTCTGAATAGTGAGGATACCGCACAAACTCAACATGCTATTAGTTATAATTCAGCTAATCCAATCCGACTAGTCCAAAAAATCAAACGTGCCACTAGTTTCAGCTCATTCGTTTCAGCTCATTCTGTAGGCAAATGTTTTTCAAGCGCCATTGTTCTGGGAGTTTCTTCACCAAATTAGATCATATATCTACTTCATTATCTCTACAAAAGGACTCATCACAAGTCACCATTCGTGAGATCATATTTTGTGTGGACCATAACCTCTTTGCAGTGTCGCGATTCTGGTACAATGAATACTTACTCGCGTGCGGGTGGAAGATCTGAATAACTGAAACCTGTGAACCTTTGCTATGATCCAAGAAGAATGAACATGCCCTTACGGGCAAGGTCAGTTCTATTTAGTACCTCTGTTGATGACGAAAGGCCTAATTAACATTAACATAACATTACATTAACTTGCTTGAATGAAATAAATTGATTTCACCACTGCTCGTTACACAAGAAATTTATTGGCCAAAGAATATTTACAAGAATGAATTAAGTCAGATGACCAGAGTAATCATCAAGTGGAGCTGTGGCACAAAGAATGTTGATCATGTCCCAAATTTATACAGAAAGCAAACTAGCAGCAGCAGCAGCAGCAACCCCAATAGAGCGAGCTTCCAGGCATAAGACACTTGATGCAGCTGTACAAAAGGAGTACAACACTTGCGTAAGAGTTTCCAAGCACAAGAGACTTTCTGCAGCTGAGAAACTAGATAAGCTTTGATATGACACGGCACGAAGTCCAGAAGGCTGCTGAAGCAGCACCAAGAAGTGCAGGGTTTTGATAAATCCTGTTCGCCAGAAGAACACGAGTGAGCAAATCAGACTCGTGATTCAACTCTTAAGAGGGAAAATATAAGTGCGAATAGATCTATATCTGTATAATAAGTAATGACAATGATGAAACTTTCACTTAAATCATCAATCTGGTATCCTGTTCTTCCTCTTTTCTCAAGACTTGAATAATATCTTCCTCACAACAAAAAAAAAAAAAAAGACTGGAATAATATCAACACGAGCACCCGAGAGAAGATAGTCAAAACAAGCAATGCGAAGCGAACTCTCTCATAGGAAAGGAGATTCCAGATAATACTTCAAGTCTCAAGAGTGTATTAAATTCCAGCTTTACTTGAAAAAAATATGAACATATTTTTACTTATTCATTGCTCTTGGCAAATATATTTATTGTTAAACATCAAATTAGTAGGGTGAAAATGTAATAGAGATCAGTGTAGTAATATAAAACGTGTTATGAAAGAAGATAGTGAGAAAGGATTAGTAATGCAAAATGATAAAGTGATCACACAGTAAGAATTCATGTCATCCACCTTTGATTTATTACAATATAGATGTGTTGTAGAAGAGGATTTTATTTACCAGTTCAACAATTATTTATTTCGACGAAATTGAGCAATTTCCTATTGATTCTGTTAGCTGATATCCAAAATACTCCATGTTTCGAAGGTCGATAAAGCAGTATACCATGTCAGCCGAAGAACTCACATGTGTGAAAGAAAAGACACCAATGGTGGAAGTTTAGCAAGGATATGACCTATGTTACCAGAAACGGGGAACGCCGCGGTACGGGGACGGGGAACGGGAACGGGAAACGCGACAGGTCTCGGTACGGGGTACGCTGGGGGTAGGCTTCTCCGGAACGCTGTCCGGGACGAGAAACGATGACTAGGAACGATGAGCGCTAATTCTGACAATTTGTCCTACATTTATCTAAAAAGTCACATAATAATAATTTATGTACGTTGTTAATACTTGCTTCTCAAAACCAATTACTCATTAAAAAAAAAATAACACCACAAAGTTAAATATTTCTAGAATTATCAGTGTATTCTTTGACTATACTCTGTTGATAAGTAATTTTTCTTGATGTAATCCTTTGCAGACTCCTAAGGCTGTAGTAGCCGTATTAAATTGGACTCTTTGAGATTTGTGATTTTCTTTCCTTTTAGTAAAAATAAATTTTATATTTACTGATTTACCTTACCAATTAGCTAACAGTTTTTTGGAATATGAAATATATATTTACGTATATATTAATAAATAATATAGTAGTATAATCATACCAAAACTCTTCCTATTAAACTAGAGTATTTCCTAACCTAGAGTCCTAGACTCCAGAACTAAGATACAGACGTCCAATAACAGAGACAACGAAGACTGAGAAAACAGAGGAAAACTAGGGAAGATTAGTAGAAGATGAATCTAAACAGGTAATCCCTTGTCTGAAAATTTTGGGACGCTGAGTTTAGCGATCCGGGTCGAAAACGTACCACGTTTCGGTACGAACGACCCCGATCGAAAAACGCTGCTATTTCTACGTTTCTGGTAACATAGGATATGACTAATTTCAGAAACCTCAAGTAGCGAGAATCTAGGAAAAAGGTATAATCTTCTTAAGCCAGTGTCATCTCTGATAATGAAATTGACGAACTTAAGATAGATGTTAGGCACGGCACCCTACTATTCATCGTCTTATAGTTAGTGTTAGAACAAATATTAATATTTCTTTCACTATAAGAAGACGCCAACACAAGGGGTTTCAGATACCTCATGTAGCGAGAATAGGACTAGTTTCAGATACCTCATGTAGCGAGAACCTAAACTTAGGAAGTGAAAAAAGATACTTTTTACTAAAGCTGAGTGTCATCTCTGATGATAAAATTTGCAAACTTAAGCCACATGTTAGGCACGATGCCCTACTTTTCTACATCTGGGGACAATGATGACGGATTTGTAGTAAAAGAAAAAATTAACAGATGGGATTTTATTAGAACGATGACGGATGTAGAAAAATTATTATTAGTTCTAACGCTAACTATAAGAACATGAACAGCTGGGATTTTACCCCTGTAAATAGCTTCATACTGAAGGGAAGTGCCAACCATTTAGGAAGCATAAGACACTCGTACGACACTCAAAAATATGTGTCAGGCACTCCATATGGTGTGTCAGGGTATCTTAGAGAATTTTATTAGAATGCACAATTGGGGGACACCTCAGGGAGACTTAATGAAACACGCAACCCCACTTGTGTTCATTAGAGTACTAGACTTTCACACAAGGTCTTTTATGAAATATTTTAACTTAAAGTGGGATAAAATATACTAAGGCTTAGTATATGGTAAATTGAAGGCACGGTATATAAAGAGGCCGCCTCTTTTAGTAAGAAGTTCAAGAGCGGCTTTAAGTTCTCACCTGCGACAACTTCGGGGGTTTTCTTTTTTTCCTGTACTTGCTTTGAGGGTTTTCACAGACAATTCGTCAAACTTGAGCTCAGTTAAGCTACTCCCCTTTCAATTCTTCTTATTTTTAAACTTAATCTAGGGTTTTCTATGATATTTAAGCTAACAATATTAAACTCGGCACCAATCATTTGTCACCGGTTAGTATAAAAAATCAAATATAAATAATAATAATGATGTTAATGTATCCCTGCCGTGTCCATATCCTCATTGTTTTGAAAGTGACCAGCGTCGTTTCCGTATCTTATCCGACACTTGTATCTGTATCCGTGCTTCTTAGCCGGCCAATAATAAATAGAGAAGGTACGAAAACAGACGAACAATAAATAAGTAACCCACCCAATGGCTGTTGCTCCCCAAGATGCGACGTTATAGATAACTTTGCTTCCATCCCATGCCTTACGGAGCTTTCCCTTCTTTTTCTTCACAGAGAATGTTTTGCTAAGGGCTGCAGGAAAACTCCAAAGAATGTCAAATTAGATGGTACAGAACATAATGCAATTCCTTTTCTTTTAAAATGCATCAGGTTCACAGTATAAAGTAGAAATAAACTAACTCACCTTCTTGGAGTTGATTAGGGCTCAAATCCTACAAAAGAAAATCAAAAACATAAATAATAAAAACTCCGTTAAAGTGGCCTCCAAAAAGAGGAACGACTACATCGAGTAATTTATAAGGAATGAAAAACAGATCAAAAAGCATGCTACCAAATACTATTATCTAACACGCGCTCTAACAAATTAGACAATCCTGCTATCAGTGAAACGGCTTGCAAAAATGACAGGCAAAGATTTCTTTTTAATGCACTTGTATCATCTAGAGATATATGTTGGGAGCATTTTGGTTACTTTCCAGCAATACCTAGAATCAAGGGAACACTGTTACAAAACATGGTATCTTGAAAACTAGAATATTGATACGCAGAATTATTACAGCTCTATAGAAACAAGGCAATCTCCTGAGGGACAATTGATTATAAAAGAAATAGATATTGGTGGAAATGCTGAATGAATGCTGTTTTTTGAAGAAAAGAAATGTGGGCACAAATGATTCTTGGTATGATTGAAGCTGCTTGCTATAGTTGAGTACAAAAATTATGCCATACTTGGTTCTCAGTATGGACAAGGGAAAAGACGAGCAATGATTTCAAGCATCTTAGAGATGCAACTACGGAAGCAAGTGAAAGCAAGGATAAACTTGAGGTTCCTAAACTGATCCAGATGGCAAGTCAACTTGTATTACTCAGTCAGACGATATGTGTAGGCGTTATGTGGCTTACATCTTTTTTCCCTATTATCCTGCACTGCGGTGGTAGTGTACCTTATGTGCTAGGTGCCTAGATCATACTTTTATCTAAGCGAAAATACAAACCAACCCCCATGACTGTAGCAACATTACATTAAAAGAAACCCTGCAACAAAATTTGTCAATTATAGTACTCCCGTATTGCGTGGGACACAGAAGTACACAAACCAGGCTTATGACTTCCATTCGAGCAATCCGTGTCAACAAGAGAGAATTGTCAATAGTTCTCATACCGTGTGGGACAGACAGGTATATATAAAACTATCAAGCAATGCAGAAAGTTTTGAAACAAAAAAATCCCCTTAGTAACTTGTAAATTGTTAAAATCTGTGCAAACGGTTCTAACAATATAACACTGACCGGTCCATTGAACAGGTATTGTCAATTTAGCTTGGCTGATATCCATTAAAAATGGCAGGCGCAATGACCGATTGCAGGGTGTTAAGTACAGCTTCTCAGCCAGGGTTGCGGGTTGAGTCCAAAGATGGTATTAGGCAATAGACACCCAGCTATTCACACCTAAGTTATCCTTATCCTCTACCTAATCAACTAAGCTTCTTGGCTGCTTATCTCTATCATTTAGATTTAGGCTTCCGCTTGGACTTTGTTTCGTGTTTTAGTTGTATTCTGACAGACAATCAAACAAAATGATTTAAACGATTATGGCAATTCAAACAATAAGAAGAGAACGTCACATGCCTTGGTCTCTTTAAGAGATAACAAGTAAGCAGCCATGAAGCACGCAATACCCTCGACGATATCCTCTTGCTTAACCAAAACATAATCTTCTTGGTCTTGCTCGTCAATCCCACCTTCCCACAGATCATTTTCGCCGACCATGTCCCACGAACTACCTTCTTCTGCAGCCAATATACATCGACTTAGTCAGCAAAATCTACTCGTTAATTTCTTCGGAAGGTAAAACAATAGCTGTATGGAGTTTAACAAATGCGGGATTAATGTACGGAAGCAATAACAATAGCTTACCAGCCAAATTTCGCGGAGCAGACTCATGGATACTCTCGAGCTTTTCCAGGAAGTCTGGGCATTCAAATCTAGATTTCAGAAGTTCACATAGCTGCAACAGAGAAAAAAACACACACATGTCAGTAAGTCCATAACAACAAATTGATTGTGCAATACAGTGAAACATGGACTATGGAAATCTATTCAGCTTAATTTGCACCACATATTCATAACCCACAGCTTATTTTCACCATCAAAACCACAATTTAGCAAAATTAAGCTCCAATTCGAAATAAAACTCACTACCCACCTTGTCTCTCTCGCTATCGTCGTCGTCGGCAGGTGCTCCATCTGAATCAGCGCAGTCGGCGGTGCTACTAATCGATTGGAGAGCTCTCTGGCATTGCTCGAGCACTGCCTCCAAAGTCTTCCTCTTGACGCGAAGCTGATCCCTCTCGCTGATTGGGTTGGGACCCGACGCCTCCATCTCCATAACCCTAGAAATACAATCACCCTTATGTCATCGATGCGATGGATGAAGGTGAGAATTGCAGGACTGAAATCTGTGTTTATCGCTTCTTTTTGGAGCTTCTGTCAAACCCTAGAAGAGATATTTGTTGCTGGTGGCGTTGATGTTGATTCGGGGTTTGCGATGCCGTGAACTGAAATTGTTGCTTTGCTCTTTCAGAACAACACGGGACGACGAGACTATTGAATTTCTGACGTCGTTTTATTTATTGAATTCTATTTTGTTGATAAAGAATGTGAATATGAAGATGATTGATGTCCTGATGGGGTTCGGATTTGCTTATGGTTGCAATCAATAATTCTAATCCAACGAATAACAATAAGCCACGTGTAAGTGAGGTTCAAGCATAGATGTACACCCTCTGTTTCTTCTCTTTCGACTACACTTTTGAACCCGTAATTGAGTCAATTTGACTCGGTGATTTGGATAACAAAATGATGTTATTTTTGACAATTTTTCCATAACAGTCATACAAAGATTACCAAATTTGTGTATCGTTTTGCTAATCAAATCACCGGGTCAAAGTGACCCAGTGAATCATGTCAAAAAGTTAAGTGAGATGTCAAAGAAGATTTAGAATCTGTGTATTATCAACAAAGAGAAACAAAGCTATAGAGTATTTACAGAAAAAGAGGGTGTGCGCCTTAACCCTAAAATGGGGAAGAATAAGGCATATAAGGGAGGCTGATCAATCCGTTAGATCGAACGGTCTACAACCAACTGTACTATCTAGGGTTTCTGTAATGTCTTAAATATCCTTATATATATGGGTAAATACAAGACAGTTTAGGGTTGCGAAATAGATGGGCTGAAAATATCTTTGGGCCAGCTGAATGTCTTAATGGACTGGGCTTTGGGCTTGAATCTTCGTGCTGAAAGTCTTAGTGGACTGAGCTTTTGGGTTTTGAATCTTCATTTGCTATTATCCTCCCTTAAACTGATGGGGATGGAAGCACCATAAGTTTACTTTTTAGAGCTTCAAAACTTGGACCGTGAAGGCTCTTGGTGAAGATATCAGCTAGTTGATCTGCATTAGAGATAAAAGACACAGTAAGTTGTTTACGAAGAGCCTTCCCCCTAACATAATGGTAGTCTAACTCTATGTGCTTAGTACGAGCATGAAATAACGAGTTTGCAGTTAAAGCAAGAGCAGAGAGATTATCAGTCCAAAGAATATGAGGAGAAGGAATAACAAAGCGTAAATCAAAAAATAATAATTTAAACAAAGAAATTTCAGCGGCTGCCGTGGCGAGAGCACAGTACTCAGCCTTCGTGGAGGAGCGAGAAACCTTAGGCTTCTTTAGAGGACCAGTGGATAGGATTGGGACCGAGAAAGACTACAAAATCGGTTGTACTACGACAGTCAGTAGGGTTCCCAACCCAATCAGCGTCGGGGAAAACCTGAAATTATAAGTAACCGCGTTGATAAAATAAACCATGAGCCTTAGGATCTTGTAAATGTACAATCTCCATTTCTTCTCTTTCAACTTCGTTTGACTTTTCAATCCGTAACTGGATCACTTTGACTCGATGATTTGGGTAGCAAAATGATGCACTACAAAAAAAGTTAGCAAATACGACGGTCGCTAAATACGACGGCCATGTTTCGCGTCGTATTATGTGTTGAAACGTCGGTCATACCGTGGGCGTCGTTTTTTCTACTCATGCGACGGCCAACTAAGCAACCGTCGTATTAAATTGTTAATTACTACGACCACATAAGTGACTGTCGTATTGTTACATTCAAACAACGTGGTTTCAAAGAGACGTCAAATAATAATACTCTCTAAAATGAAAAGAAACAAAAATGAATAACTGATGCAACCCAAAATCCTCCTGGAACCCTAATAGGAGTCTCTCGGGCATATAGCCCTCTCTTTCAGAACTACCGCTTTCTCCCTCTCTCACAAACAAAACTGTCTCTCGCTCTCAAATCTCTCATTCAGATCAATCAACCTCTACTTATTCACCGATAATCAAAGATCGATAGAGTATTGATGTTATCCTCTTTCAAGCCTAGCAGAAAGGCTCTATCATTTCGTTCTCCTTTTTAATAGGTAAGAACTAAAATCTCCCTTCCTATTTCGATTCTCTGTTTCATACGAGGTTCTGATTTTAATTTTATCACCATTTCCCCCCCTTTGCTTCTCACTCTCAGGATCTTCAGTCTCCGCCTTAGCTCCTACGTTGCTCCACCTCTCCGGGATGGCGTTTATTCAGGTCGTAAATCTGGAATTTTTTTTCCCTGTGGATTTAACCAAATTGGGGTGCATCATATCGGTTTTCTATCTTCTTAAAGACCCCATATGCTATATGATGTCTTGGGTTGGCTAGATCCGTAGCTTAGTAATTTTTGAAGTGAGGTTAAGGTGTATTGAATTGAATTAGTTTCATATCCAAGTGAGAATTAAGAAGAGAGTATTCAGAAAGTCAGTAGTTATTAACAATTGCTTTTGTTTCACCTCATTTTGCAGATTTCAGTGTTTTAGTTCCAAATCTGAACTCTAGATTGTACCTGTAATTTGGGTATTTTTGTTTACTTGTTCTGTTTCAATAGTAAGTAAAAGTGAAGGGTTCAATGTACTCAAGCGATTCAAACCTTTTGCCCAAAATACTACCAAGCTGTTTAGGTTTAGGTAAGTGATACTGATCTGTCTCTTTATTTTTTTTCCACATGTATCATGCTGAAATATTCAATTATATGTTTTATTGTTTCACATTATAGTCCACAATAGCTCAATTTATGCACCCTGATTTGATTGTCATGTAATTTCTTTGTTGGACCTTAGAGTTAGGCTAATGACCACTTGTTCTAAAGCTAGCATGATAGATTTTTATTAGAAATCGGTTGTAGTAGGAGGATTTTTAATACGTTTTTTCTACGCATTAAGGAGAATATTCCGCATATTTGGAGTATGAATCTGCTTCACGTATAACTATTTTCACTTTGAAAATGAGCCTATTACCACAGTGACTGTGAATTTTAGACCATGTCAATATGTGCACTAAGTTTTGCACTAGAGCCAAACTAGAGCATCTTTGCGTTAGAAATTTCTTCTTATTTAGTTTATTCTCTAGTCATCTGGACATTTCTACCTCTGCTTCAACATATTTGTACTAATTATATTGATCAAGATATAATTTCTGGTAGGAGTTCAAGAGATTAGCTATTGTAGAATTGTTTTCACGAGTGAGGTGCTAATAAAATGTGATCCAACATTCTCAAAAACAATATAGGCTTCCATCTAGTCTTGCACAATGAGTTTCAAGAAAGAGTGGGCAATTGAGTGAGAATGTGAAAGATGCTAACAGGAGATTCTATCAAATCAAAAGAAAAAAAAAAGTAAGAACAAGGTAGTAAACATAAGAGTGTAGAATTAGTAATTGTTGCAGTAGTTTAACGAATGAGTGCATAATTTCTCAGTAACTGCATAAGTTGCAGTATAACCAGTTTTTTACTTGGAACCATTATTTCCCTGGGGCCAGTTTTTTTTCCAACAAATAAGCATCACCAAATTATAAACCAAATATCAATACACATGTGCCTATTTTTTTATAAGTATATATTTGACCACGTGTATTTTGTTGTCCAGGACCGATTTGATTTCTTCAAAGAAGATGGGCAAGAGGAAGAGTTTTTCGTTTCCCCATATGTAATAGACATATGTTATGGAAATTACTCCTTATGTTTTGTTTATTTATTTATTTTTTGAAATGGGAACTCCTTATGTTTTGTTGGAGATGAACAGATGTAATGTGAACAAATATTATTATGTTTTAATGAAAATAATATTGTATTTGTGCTCAGCTAGTTTACTCAACGTTGTATTTTTGTCTCCAATCTTGGTTTATGTATATAATTTTTTTAAGCAGAAAAAATTATTAACGACAGGTATTCGAACTGACATATAACATACAAACCCGACGATGACTGTCGTGTTTCTCCATAAGAAACTACGTTCAACCAACTACCTGTCGCATTTGCTACTACCGTCGCATTAGAAACTGAATAACGACACATTGCTAGCGACCGTCGTATAAGGTCATAAATGACGGACATCAACCGTCGTATCATCTACTACGACACCTTATGATATGACGGTCAACAGGCCGTCATATTTATCAAATGCAACGGTTTTTTATCCTTAAACGACGCTTTTTGGTTGTCGTACTTGTCAACATTTATTGTAGTGATGTATTTTTTGGCAATTTTTCCAAATTACTCTACAAGATCGTGCAAAGATTACCAAAAGGCGTGTGACCCCATAGGTTCCTGCTTAGTTGGTAATAACTATTTACTAACATGGAGCGGTATCTAGCAACACATTCATGCCACCCAACTAATAGGAATAGTCAGTAATCCGACAAACCTTGTGCAAGTATTGTCTCATCCCTATGTCTCTATATCCAGATTGGACACGAGACATATAAGTCAAACTCGTATATCCCATTCATAGTTTCTCGATCCTTGGAAAAGTCTTACCCATGCAGATAACATCAATATCCCATATTGATTTATTGAGTCTGGCCAGACATTCTATAAGCACCATCACTCGAGTGGCCGTGGATATTTGCTCCCATTATGTAGGAGAGACAAATTATATCTACATCACTACCATCTCTAAGCTTTCTTCCTTATTGTGTCCGATTATTGCCTTTATTACTACCAAGTTACGGTGTAGCGTTTGAAGTTGTCAAAACACATTATTCCACAACTAGAGGATCTAGTGACTTCAAGTCTAAGGATGACAATACCGTTGTCACTACGAGAAGCACTTGTGACTTCACATGACCTGTATGTAGCCTTCTCGTTGTGGGTCAATCCAGTATGCTATTACTCCTAATGCATACCCATTTGTTGGATCGTGATATCTCCATATCAATTCAACCCCATACTAGTCTATAGTTAATTGTCTTGTTAATCAATATAATCGACTAGGGATATTTAAGAATATGACATTTATATTCTAAGGACTTCATTCATGTTAACATATCTCCATATCGATAACATAATGAACAGTAAATCCATAAATGTCACAAGAAATAGATTGCCTCTAGGGCTTATTTAATGATCTGCATCACCACACTCAAAACAATTCATTACTTTAGTTTTATGTGACTGTGATGAAGGTTTACCTTGTAGTCCTTGCTGCCTGAAGGTCTTGATCTCTCTCTGTTGTAGTCCCTGTTTCCAGAGTTTCTTTTCTTCTTGAGAATCCTGGACAAGACCTTGGAGATCAATGCTAAAGCCTCTTCATCATCATGCTCATCTTCAGTCTCAAGGCTTTGAGAATTTTCACTGTCTTTGGCCTTAAGTGCTAAGTTCTTGATGTATTCACTCAAATCACCTTCCACATCTTTCATAGACATTTCATGAGTGAGCAGCTTTCCTTGGAGATCATCTAGCTTAAGAAGACTTAAATCCTGAGCTTCCTCAATGGCTGTTGTCTTTGGCTCCCACTTGGCTTTTGGCAAGCTTCTTAGAATTTTCCTGACCTTCTCCTCATTTGAAAACTTCTTTCCCAATGACTCCAGATTATTCACCACATCAGTGAATCTTTTGAACATCTCCTTGATGGTCTCATCTGAGTTCATCTTGAACAACTCATATTGCCTCAGAAGTATGTTCATTTTGGTCTGCTTAACCTGGCTTGTTCCTTCATATGTCACAACCAGTTTGTCCCATACTTCTTTGGCACTCTTGCAGTTTGACACTCTGTTGAACTCATCTGCATTAAGAGCACATTATAACAGATTCATAGTCTTGTAATTTTTTAATACCTTTTCCAGTTCAGTAACTGAAAGATTTTCCTCAGACTTGATACATCTGACTCCATCAATAGTAGTATAGTATTCATGAGGACCATTCTGAACTATTGACCACAGTTCCATGTCTTGATCTATGATGAACATCTTCATCAATGCCTTCCAGTGCATGAAGTTATCACCACAGAACAATGGAGTTCTGTTGGCTGCCCTTCCTTGTGAGAATCCACCATCTCCTACATTACTCATAGTCACAAGATTGTTAGATCTATATCAGTGACACAAGCTCTGATACCAATTGAAAGTGTGTAATGTAGACTAAATACAGGACCAAAATACTCTATAAGGGGGGGGGGGGGGTTGAATAGAGTATGAAAACTTTTTGCAAAACTTAGATTCAAACAGATTAGCTTTGTGTGAAACTCAAATCTCAAGGCCTTGAGATTTTAGAAAACTGTCAGAAACTTTTAAAGGAAAAATAGAAAGCTTCAAGGCCTTGAACTATCACCAGTTCTAAGCAGCTTATAAACCCTAGTTTGATTTGAGTTGTGTGCAGTAGAAAATAAAAAAACTGTAAAGTAAAGAACACAAAGCAATTTACAGAGTTCAGTCCCAATGGACCTAATCTCTGCCTGAGGGATCTAATCCCACCAGGATTGGGCAAACACTTCTTATTACTCACACAGAAACAGCCATAGATCTTCAAGCCTAAGTGATTTCCCTTACACCTATACAGCTTGTGGTCCCAAACCTATCTAGTTCCAGCTACTAACTGTTGAGCTAAGAAGAACCTCTTGTTGTTCACTTGAACAGCCAACCACTAGGTTTAGTGAGGTTTAAGATATTTAAAAGATACACAGATTACAATACAGGTGAAGAACACAGTAGAAGAAATAAGCTAATGAAGCCTGGATGTGTTCTTCTGAAAACTGGAATGACTTGATCTTCTGAAATCTGGAATTGAAGCTTGAATCCCTGTGTGTTTGAATGAATGATCTCCCACGAATTTGTCACACTTCTCTAAGCCTCTCTCTTTCAAAATTCAAACCAGTCTCTTTATCCACCAGCTTCAACTGAATGAGAGATTTTAGGATCTCAGTTCCTACAAATCCTCCTTCTGTTTTCAACTGAAATTCAAACAGCTCTAAGTGGATATCCGTTGGAGTTTGTTGAGATTGCTCTTGCACGTTTAACAAACCTGCAACAACATAAAAACACAGCAACAACAAAATCCAAAAATATAACAGCACTATGACTGTTTGGTTTTCCAGTTTCTGATAAAAACTGGTTAAAAGATTAGAACCGTAATCTGATTAACTTCTGACACATATAAAACATGATAAACAAGTTTAAGACTCTTAGAAGTCAATAAATAATCACAATATTAAGAATCAAAACCTGCAAGAAAGAATCAACTTAATTCTGTAGAACTATCAACAGCTCAAGGCACATCTCAAGGCCTTGAAGCTCTGAACATGCTTCACAGATTTTCAAAGTTAAGTTCAGATAACTTTGATTCTCCCTGTTCTGATCATCTGCAATTGTGCTAGATATGTAGATAATATAAAACAAGAGTATATGCAGCAAATCCCATATCTGTATAATCAGATATCCAATCTGCAAACACATAATTGTTTGTCTCCCGTCTTCTCTAGCTCCCAAGACTTCAAAGATGCGTGAATGTCCTCTTCTTAGGTCGTCCCCCTCGTTTTTTACCAGATGGGCACGCTTTTTAATGAAAACTAGCCGAAATTGCACTTCAGCCCCTCTACTTTGTAATTCCGGACAGAATTATTTGCTGATTTTGCGCGGGCTGTATCTCCCTCATACGGACTCGTCTTCGGGCCTACCATATATCGTTGGAAAGCTACGGATGTCTACTTTCCAATTCCGCAGGCCTTGATTAAAAATTATTTGTAGATTTTCCTGGGCATCGAAAAGAGTGCAGGCTGGTCCTGTGTGACTTTTCCAACTTTTCTTCGTTTGTGCGTCTCCTTTTCTCCTCTTCATCTAGCTCCATTCCAAGCATATCCAAGCATCTCATAAGCTCCATTGCACCTATTTTACGTGAGATACACAACACTAAAAACCCGTGCAATTATCATAGCAAATATGAGAGAAAACATGCACAAACAAGCTAGAAACACAACTTTTCACTCTTAGGCTTAGAAATAGTCAAATTCACATATTTGTGCACATATAACATATAAATCATGTGAAATAAGCCTATTACAAATAATATGGAAGTATTAAAATAACTCCTAAAAGAGAGTTATCAAACACCCCCACACTCACCTATTGCGCGTCCCGAGCAATCCAATCAAAGTCCAATCAAAATCCGACCACAATCCATCCAAAATCATCCTCCAATGAAACACAACCCCACAAGTGATACGAGTCGAGACTTGAATACTTACTAGAAACACCGTTGCATACAAATCCTAACTAGCCGACTCAATAACGACACAAGACTCGACAATGCAACAATATGATGCAAATTTCAAACTACGACTCGATCCTACACAAACACATATATACACAAAACACACTTTTTTTCTTTTTGGTTGAGATCGGGCAATCTCCATTGGCTTAAATCGATTATCATGAAGTGATGAGAATTCTAGGAACAAAGCATGAGTTGAAACTAAATTCGACAACGAGACTCTCCCCTAGTTAGTATAGAAAGCCTAACTTTATTAAGTACAAGAGTACGCTACCTCTTCGCGTGTGCCACGAAATAAGAGACTACGTTAGGGAAAGCCACATCCAAGGTCCAAGCTCCTAATCCGCTAATGGTTTTCACATGATGAGGCTTAGGTACATAAAGATAATCTCGTCGAAATAAAGTCCTAAGCGTCACATTCTCACATCAAATCCCACATCTCACACACCCTCACCACGATGATAGGAACCAAAACCCAAAGCTCACCACCTCCGGCCCTCAATTCCCTCAAACCCCCGTACAATAGTGATCTCCGTGGCCATCGTCGTGCATCGTGCATGAAACGTGAACCATCGTCGTCAAAGTAGCTCCACCACTCGTTCCAATTCAATTCCAATTCAACTTTATTTCATCTCTCCTTTTTCTTTTTTCTCTAAACTTTTTTTTTTATTTTCTGTTTTTTTTTTCTTTTTTTTTTCATTTTCACAATTCTCTCAAAATCCCATCAAAATCCAACAATGATATCCGAGTGGTCTTCAAATAACAATCAAATATGCTAGGAGAAGGAAACACGTAAATCGATGAATGAATATCACATACAAATATCATCTCCTCCTAACTCAATCAAAGTCCATGTCAAATCCAAGCCGCAAAATCAATGAAATACATGTGTGGGGGCGGAGTCGTCGCAAGCTCACACTCAATGTCCGAAGTCAAAAGTTGGCACCCCCACACTCGAATGTCACCATATCCCCTCTCAAGTAGTCCCGAAGATGAATGTATCTCGTGCCTAATCCAACCGATCCTCCTACACCAAAGTAATCAAAACCGGTACCTAGCACGATCCACCAATTAAGTTCACCCAACCCAATTCCGTGCGTATTAGATTCACGCACTCACGACTCTCCACAACTGTGTCCATGATGTAGTGGCATGGAACACCGCCACACCGAAGTGCGCAAGCCTACTCACTCACCCTCGCATCCCCTCGTAGATAATCAATAAAGTGCAAGCGAGATGTAGATTTCAACGAATTGTATAATCACTCCCTCATCGAACCCCCTCAACTACACAACCCCCTCGTGACGCACTAAAGTGGTGATTCTAATCAATTTGTGATGAAGGCCAAGAATCGTCACCCTAGGTCCGAAGGCTAGCAAGAATCCAAGGTTCAAATTGGGGGCGTCTAATGGTCCTACAAGGTGAGTTCTAAAAGCAGTGAGTGCTCTAATACACGTCCTCGCACAGCTGTTTCGTGCGCCACTACGAGGCGGGTTGGCAACTACCTAAGACGTACACATGGATGTTCGGCTTGTTTAGCTCACACCTAGCTCAGCTCTTGTAAGAAAATAGGCACACACTTTGACTTTGAAAATCACGTAAGTGTTAAAAATAGGTAGGCACTCCCGTAAAGAAAGTCTCTCTATACCTACTAGGGGAGACTCACGTCGTCACTCTCAGTCGCAAATCATGCTCTACGCCTAAAATCCTCACACTTCGCAATTTATCAAACTTTAGCCTCGTTCGATTGCCCTTTTCTCAAAATTTTCTCTTTTTTTTTGAATTTTTGATTTTTTTTTTTATTTTGTTTTTCATATAGTTCCTACACTACATGCAAGCCGACACGAACAAAACTACACAAGACATTCGACAGGGTAGGTAGACTCAAATAAGAAAACGTGCAATATTAAACGCAAACTCAAACAAGTATATACGACTAACACAACACAATATGACATACTATCACAATATCACGACACGGACTACTAAATTAGACATAATACGACACGAACAGCTATATGCATACATGGCTATGCAAGCACTGACTGGCAAGACATTCGACAGGGTAGGTAGACTCAAATAAGAAAACGTGCAATATTAAACGCAAACTCAAACAAGTATATACACGACTAACACAACACAATATGACATACTATCACAATATCACGACACAGACTACTAAATTAGACACAATACGACACGAACAACTATATGCAGACACGGCTATGCAAACACTGACTGGCTAGTCAAGACTAAAACTCCCCCCACACTAGAATACGTTGTTGTCCTCAACGAATTTAGAAGTAAAACCGAGGACTCAGCATTTCTAATGTGAGGGGCGGTGAATCTACTCATCATCCGGGCTCTGGTAAGGATCAGAGGCATAATCTAAAAGCTCGGCTTGAGGATCAACGCCAGAGTTGTGTTGTATGGCTAACTGAGCCAACAACCTACTCTGCCTAGCCACCTCTGTTCCTATCTTCTTCATACTACTACGAGTATGCGCAAAATGCCTATCCTCCTTCGCCCCCAACCTACGAAATGCCCGCTCGAAATTAAAACTGGGCACAGGCTCACTCGAGACACTCTCAACACCTCCTACTGCAGCTCTTCCTCTCCTCCTACTGCCGCTCGGTGGCAAGTTCCTAAAAGGGGTAGGAATGTTATTCCAAAGCCGTTTTGGAGGCTTTTGCTTATCGCGCTCAGAATCGGTTAGCGTCACACCGGCCTCGGTAGCCAAATGAATAGTAAATAGCTATATCCGGGCGCCCTCTTATTCCCTTTTTCCAACCTGGATCGGAAATTCTTATGAATTCGTGCAGGTATGTCAAACCTCCACCCCTTGAACAAACAATAACCCATGACACAGGTATCAAATTCCACCCATTGGGTAGAAGTAACACCAAAGATCCATGTCTCAACCCACTCTATTAACCACCGCGCAGGCTTTAGGAGAACCTTGTTCTCAATCAGCCATGCTCTCTTATTCTCTCTTCTCACCCAGTCTGCCCCTGGCACCCCCTCAAAGCAAAACTGTCCTATCTCCTCCTCAATCCCTCTGCGCCTCATAACCTCATGAAATTTGCACTTCTCACTTAGGGGTGGCCACTTAAAGGCATTAGCAATAGAATCCGGGGTGAAAACCACAAACTTACCCCTAGCATAAATTATCCTCTCATCGCTAACCTCACCATGGTGGCATGCACAAGTAGAGTACCGAGCATTCACAGTCATTTCACGAACGAGTGCCGAACATGAGAATTCTTTGAGTAGTGCATACATACCCAGAAAGTTCTCACGCTTGGCCGCATCTTTAATCCCCTGAGGCACATCAGGGACTGTAAATTCGAACTCTTTCTCAGGGTTAACATTATACTTGATCCCCTTGTTTGTTAAGAAAAACAAATGAGCATCATGACAAACAAATCTATGGGCAGAAGTTTGTGGGTTCAATTTTCCTAGGATCAGTGATATCCTTCATAGGGTGCTTCCTAGACGCCCTCATTTTAGGATTAGCGGGAAGGGGACCTTTAAGCCAACTAAACTTAGGTGATTTAGGACAATCGGTTTCCTCATCGTCACTAGATGTCTCATCTCCCATCTCCAACTCAGGTTCATCCTCGTTTTGGTAACAGTCAACTAATTCACTCTCATTCACCTTACGTTTCCCTTTATCGACCGACGAACCCATCACCATCTTGCCTCGACTAGGCCTCATCTCACACACGTTTCAATTGTTAACCAAATGCAGCAAGTACAAGTGCAAGAATCAAATAATACGCTGAAGTTTAGGAATACCTGACAAAATCAGTCAAATTGACTGATTTTTCTGTATTTTTCGCGATGTGAGATTTTTAGCTCTTTAGCTTTCCCTTGGTGTCCCCGTTAAAACCCCGAAACCTATTTGTTGAAATTTCAAACGATGGAGAACGAATCGACGATTCTTCGTTCTAGGGCTTGGACTTCCTTCTTCTCCCCCACACTTGTCTCTTGTAAACTAGCACAATTGGTTTCACAATAGTTGTAGAGGATCTTGAGGCGAGCAAAACCCCTATCTTTTTTCTGAATTTGAGCAACTTCTTCAAATTGTGTTCTTGAGCACTGAGAGAACTCACGAGAGAGAGAAGGACGGGTGGTGAATTGTGAGATATGTTTATGGTTTGACCCGTAAGGGAACCTTTATTCTCCTCTCAATTGCTGCGAAAAGACCTCCGTGCCCCTCTTTAATGATCGCCGTGTGTTGTTTCTGATCGTGCGATCACCTTATGGTGATCGTGCGATCTGATGTGATCGTGCGATCTCTCCTTTGATCGCCAATTCCAGTAAGTTTCTAACTTTTGTTGCGGCAAATTTTTTTCTAAGTCTTCAAGCTGATCGTGCGATCACTATTCATGATCCTACGATCTGACTTGATCATAGGATCTCCTCTGTGATAGTGTACTCCAGTGAGTTGCTCAACTTTTGCCGTAGGAATTTCTTCTAAGTGTTCAAGCTGATCCCACGATCTAACATTTTTATCATGCGATCTCCAGGCAATTATTCTTCATTTTTTTTTTGATCCGCTTTGGTTGCTTAATCTTCAAGGTTACTTAGCTTGATCCCCTATGTGCTCTTGAGCTCATTTTTTCCCATGACACGCTTCTCGACATCCTCGGGAATCTCCTCGTGATCACATCTTTCTCGTTCAATTTCCGCCTTTCTTTTACGTCCGCACTCTGATGCGCGCATTTCCATGCGAGTCTACGCACATCAAGAAGGGGAGTCCGAATCGCGTAATAACCTGTAAACCTGCGAAGACTCAATTCAAATGTCAAATTCTCGCTCTCTCACCCCTCAGATAACAAAACGGAATTAAAAACGCACACAAAAATATCTAAAACACACTCTCTACACTAATGCATAAAATACGTTGGGTTGCCTCCCAACAAGCGCTTTGTAATTTACGGTCGACGGCCCGACCCAGTTACCTCAATACGATCACGACTCGTCAAAGTAGATAACATCCACTTTGGCCGGAATTGGCGCGGATTCCAAGTATGGCTTGACTCTGCTTCCATTGACGCGGAAACACTCATTCGTATGTGGATCTTCTAACTCAACCGCACCCCAAGGATAGATTTGGTGGATCCGGAACGACTCCGACCATCTCGAACGAAGCTTTCCCGGAAAGAGCTTCATGCGTGAGTTGAATAGCAAAACCTTTTGTCCCACACGAAGTTATTTCGGTTTGAGACGACTGTCGTGCCATCTCTTTGTCTTCTCTTATAAATTCGGGAACTATCATAGGCCTGTAATCTCCATTCCTCAAGTTCAAGAAGCTTCATCTTCCTTGCTTGCCCTGCTAACTTGGGATCCATGTTCAACCGTTTTATCGCCTAATATACCTTGTGCTCTAGCTCAACAGGAAGATGACATAACTTACCGAAGACAAGCTGGAATGGAGACATGTTCAAAGGCGTCTTCCATGCAGTACGGTATGCCCACAATGCATCATCTAATTTCACCACCCAATCCTTGCGTCCGGTGTTGACGGTTTTCTGAAGAATCCCCTTAATCTCCCTGTTTGAAACGTCCGCTTGCCCTTTGGTTTGGGGGTGATAAGGTAGGGAAACCTTATGGATAGACACCCCGTACGTCTTCAAGACTCTGGCAAACACTCGGTTTATGAAGTGTGAACCTTCATCGCTCACCACTGCCCTTGGTGTGCCAAACCGAGTAAAGATATGCTTCTTCAGAAACTTCTCTACCGTCGCTGCATCATTCTTGGGGCACGCAATTGCTTCAACCCATTTCGTCACATAATCAACAGCAAGGAGGATGTAGAGATTACCATACGAAGGAGGAAACGGACCCATGAAGTCTATGCCCCAAACATCGAAGGGATCCACCTCAAGCCATTCAGACATTGGCATCTCATCTCGCTTGGAGATGTTACCCGTTCTTTGGCAACTATTACATCCTGCAACCCAATCATGACAATCTTTAAATATAGTAGGACAAAAGAAACCGGATTGTAGTACCTTCATGGCGGTGCGAGGACCGCTAAAATGGCCTCCACTAGGCGCTGCATGACATTGCTTGATCACATCATAGATCTCATGAGTAGGCACACACTTCCGAATGATGTTGTATGCTCCCATCTTGAATAGATATGGATCCTCCCAAAAGTACTGCTTCACCACATATAAGAACCGCTTCTTCTGCTGCACTGTCCACTCTTCCGGAATCTTCCCATTGGTGAGATAGTTAGAAATTGCCCAATACTAAGGCTCAGTATCCCCCAGAGACATCAAGCTCTCATCAGGGAAATTCTCTTGAATCGGTACCTTCTCTACCACTCCATTCTCGAGTCTTGAGAGGTGGTCAGCTACCACATTCTCAACACCCTTCTTGTCGCGGATCTCAACATCAAATTCCTGCATCAAAAGAACCCACCGCAACAATCTTGGCTTGGCATCCTTCTTATCAAGAAGATATTTCAGCGTCGAGTGATCTGTAAAGACAATCACTTTCGATCCCACAAGATAAGGCCAGAATTTGTCAAGAGCAAAAATCACAGCTAGAAGCTCCTTCTCAGTAGTGCCATAATTTAGTGAGCCTCATTAAGAACTCTACTAGCATAGTAAATAACATGGCATACCTTTTCCTTGCGCTGCCCCAACACTGCTCCGATGGCAAAATCACTGGCATCGCACATGAGCTCATGGCAAACTCCAATACGGAGTTGTGATGATAGGAGCTGAGGTAAGTTGTTCCTTCAAAAAGTCAAAGGCCTTCTTGCACGCTTCATCAAACACAAACGGTACATCTTTCCCTAGCAACTCACACAAAGGCTTGCAGATCTTTGAGAAGTCCTTGATAAACCTACGATAGAAACCTGCATGTCCCAAGAAACTTCTTACCCCCTTCACTGAAGTCGGATAAAGGAGTTGCTTGATTGTCTCTACCTTCGCTTGATCAACCTCTAAACCTCTGCGTGAAATCTTGTGACCAAGAATTATCCCCTCTGTGACCATGAAGTGGCACTTCTCCCAATTCAGCACGAGATTAGTGTCTTCACAACGAACCAAGACACGGGCGAGATGATGTAGACAGTCCTCAAAACTGTCACCAAATAAGGAGAAGTCGTCCATGAAAACCTCTAAATGATTCTCAATCATGTCCGAGAAGATGGCCATCATACAGCGCTGGAAAGTAGCTGGTGCATTACATAATCCAAATGGCATGCGGCGGAACGCAAATGTGCCATAGGGACATGTAAAGGTAGTCTTCTCCTGGTCTTATGGAGCAATGGCGATCTGGTTGTAGCCTGAATAACCATCCAAGAAACAATAGTACTCGTGGTGAGCTAAACGATCAAGCAGCTGATCAATAAACGGTAACGAAAAGTGATCCTTGAGCGTGGCTTCATTCAGCTTCCTGTAATCCATGCACACACGCCATCCAGTAACTGTCCGTTGAGCAATCTGCTCATGCTTGTCGTTCTCTACCACAGTCATTCCTCCTTTCTTAGGCACACACTGGACCGGGCTAGTCCAAGTGCTATCTGAGATTGGAAAAATAATACCAGCCTCTAGCCACTTCATGACCTCTTTTCTCACCACTTCTTTCATATGCAGATTCAATCTCCGTTGTGCTTGGATCACTGGCTTCTTTCCGTCTTCTACCCGGATCTTGTGCTGGCAATACACGGGGCTGATCCCCTTAATATCTGCGATAGTCCATCCAAGTGCTAACCTATGCTTCCTTAGCACATCCAAAAGCTGCTCCTCCTGTGCCTGAGATAAAACAGAAGAAACAATTACGGGCAATGTGTTATCAACACCACGAAAAGCATACCTGAGATGGCTAGGCAATGGCTTCAACTCAAGCACGGGTGGTGACTTGAGTGAAGGAACAAGAGCTAACTTCTGCTCCCCTTGCTCATGTAAATCCAGCTTGGTCCAGCTGCTCATGTGACACAAATCCATGGTGGGACTCGGATCTTCATTCTTGTACATTCCATCAATTTCCTCCCACATCAATTCAACTTCCTCATCTCTGATTTCATCATCGAAAATCTCTACACTAAAGCAATCTTCATAATTGTAGCATGAAGGCATTTTCATTGCCTTGAACACATCGAAGACTACTTTCTCATCATTGATTTGCATAGACAACTTTCCACTCTTCACATGAATAATAGCCTCCCCTGTAGCTAGGAAGGGCCTGCCAAGAATGAGAGGTACTTCGCCAACCTCTATATCTAAGATGACAAAATCTGCATGGAAGATAAGAGTACCGACTTTGACCAGAATGTCTTCGATCACCCCATATGCTCTACGGATCGACCTGTCATCCATGTGCAAGGTAACTCTGGTGGGACGAGGCTCCCCCACACCTAGCTTCCTGAATACGGACAAGGGCATCAAATTGATGCTTTCCCCCAAATCGCACAACACAGTCATAGTGAGAGAATCACCAAGAGTAACCGGTATCACAAAGCTCCCAGGGTCTTTCTTCTTTTTAGGCAATCCAGTCCTGACACATTCAAAAGTCTCAGCAGTCAAATTCACCTGTGCAAAATCACTCATGCGTCTCTTTCCTGAAAGAATATCCTTGAGAAACTTGGCATATGTAGGCATTTTAGAGATAGCCTTTGCAAAAGGAATGTTAATCTCCACCTTCTTGAATATATCAAGAAACCTCTGAAAATCTCTAGAGTCATCCCTCTTTCTCGTTCTCAAAGGATAAGGAACTGCCTTAGAAACAGTAGTATCAATACGTACCTCATCCTTGTCTTTCACCGCCTCCTCATCCGTCGCGCCCTTTGATTGGGGGATCACGACATTAGTATCATCATCAAATATCTCATGCTCTTTAGCCTTAGAAGCATCGACTCTAGCATGAGTGGGATATGGCGGATCTTTCAATGCAACCCCGCTTCGAGTAGTGATTGCATTGATTTGACGAGGATTTTCTTCCGTATTGGAAGGCAAAGAACCTGGATCTCTAGATGAGAGCTGAGTAGCAATCTGACCCACCTGTACCTCAAGAGAACGAAGAGAAGTCTTCGTAGCCTGTAAATCTGCAGACACAGCAGTAACCTGTGTGGACATATTATTCACATTGGTGGTCATGGTATTCATATTTTCACTCAGTTTTGTCAATGCCTTTGTCAACTCAGAGATGTCTGAACTTGGTGCTGCAACAGCTGCTGGTGGAGCCTGCGAAAGCTGTGGCCTATGCTGGAACCCCGGTGCATATGTCGCTCCAGACTGATCCCCATACCTGAATCCTGGATGATCTCTAGTGCCTGGCCTGTAGTTCCCTTGATTCCAGTTTTGCCTCTGTCCGTGTGCCCCCACATAGTTCAAATCCTCATTTGCCATGTGTGCCATTGCTGCATCATATTCTGGCTCCTCAACACTTGCTACTATCTTCTTGTCCTTATAAACATGCTTGGCCAAGTCTGACACCATCTTGCTGATCCCATCCTTCCACTCATTATCTTTCGTCTCAGGCAATGCCGAAAGTCTTCTAGAATCATAAAACTGTGTATCCTGCTTGGCTAGCTGTTTCATAAGTGCAAATGCTCCCTCTTTGTCAACTGAATACATGAAATTTCCTCCAGCTTCCCTGTTAACTAACTCCTGGTTATGGCGTTCTAAGAAATGGTAGAAGACCTGCAAAATTTTGTAGTCCCCAAAATCGTGATTTGGGCACTTCCTGATCAAATGCATAAATCTATCCCACGCCTCTACCACGGTCTCATGGGCCTGCTGCTGAAAGCCAAGGATATCACCTTGTAACAGAATCACCCGCTGAACTGGGTAAAACTTTGCCATGAATTCATCCACACATTGAGCCCATGTAGTGATTGAATCCGGAGCTCTCGACTCAAGCCACTTCTCAGCTGCACCTTTCAAACAATAGGGAAATAGAATAAGTTTCAATGCCTCTGGAGTCACGTTCTTGTACTTCACAGTCTTGATATAAGCATTGAACTTCCCAATGAAATCGTTGGGATCCTCATCCTTGTTCCCATAAAACTGGAACTGATTGGTGACTGTCTGGATCGTAGCTGGCTTGAGATCAAAATGCTCAGCCTGTATGTCTGGCACTACTATTGCCGGATTGTGTCCATACGTGGACATCTGGAATTTCTCCACAATAGCTTGCCCAGACTTGTTGTACGGTGTCCGGGCGTTGCGATCATTCAACTGTTTCGCCAACTCTTCCATTTTCTCATTGAGCTGCGCGTTGGTCAATTGATCACCCATCTTGCTCTGTTTCTGTCTTCTCCTCTGATCTCTGAATAGCTGTTCCGGGTCTTCGAGTGGGGGCACAAGTTCTCTAGGGATCCTGGGCATACACTGACGACCTGAAAAGCAGAATTCAAATACAAGTGAGAAAACAAATAGCTAATTAAACAAAAAAGTAAAATAGATATCCTAAATAAATTTCTAATGAACTAATAAACCGTTAAATTCCCCGGCAACGGCGCCAAAAACTTGACGCGAATTCTTTACGCGCTTAAACGTAAGTATACGGTCAAGTAGTATGTGGAGTATTTTACGACTCCGAGTATCGAACCCAAGGGAATTTACGATTATTAATTGACTAGAAAGTAATTATAGGAGATCATAGTAGCCGGTAAAAAGTTGTTTGAATTTGTAACGTTGTCGCCCACAAAAAAAACGACGTAAATTAAACAACAAGTAACTAAATATTTGTGGAAGTTTTTCACTTTTAAACAAAAATAAATTGAGATTGACTACGATTAATGAGAAAGAACTAGGCAATTGATGTCCCTAGGGTTGTTAACGATTTCCGGAATTATGCATGAAACACTCTACTCACGTTCTAGTTATATCGGGTAATGCTCATCACGATCTTCTCTCGATCTCACGTGAATTTGTGTAAACAATAGATTTCTGGTCCTCTTGGTCCACCTCCGTCTATTACTACAATCTAATTGATTTGTTAGCCTTGCTCACCGGGTCCTATCGGTCCACCGAATTCACTAAGTTCTAACACAATCAATCGAAACTACCCTCACACGATTAATCAAGTTTCTATCTCCTCTCGGTCCCAAGAAACTACAAGATTACCTACAATATTCTTTAACATGTCTCAAATAATTCACTTTCGTGCAATTCTATCAACAAGTAGCATTCTACGGGTGATCAAACCAAGAACACTAATAAATAAAGAACAAGAATAGTTTGGATAACAAGAACGTTCATAAACTTTAAGCAAACGCATGTATCATGTCCAAAATCCGGAAAAACGTCTTCAAACCCTAGTTTTCATCAATCACCTAGCTTAAAGTGTTTAGCTAGACATAATAGTGTTCAACATAAACAAAATAATGAAGTTCATGAAGAATAGAAGAAGAAAAGATGATCAAACGCTAGAATCTTCAATGTTGATGATCTTCCAAGCTCCAAGCTTTGTCTCCCGTCTTCTCTAGCTCCCAAGACTTCAAAGATGCGTGAATGTCCTCTTCTTAGGTCGCCCCCCTCGTTTTTTAACAGCTGGGCACGCTTTTTAATGAAAACTAGCCGAAATTGCACTTCAGCCCCTCTACTTTGTAATTCCCGGACAGAATTATTTGCTGATTTTGCGCGGGCTGTATCTCCCTCATACGGACTCGTCTTCAGGCTATATCGTTGGAAAGAAACGGATGTCTACTTTCCAATGCCGCATGCCTTGCTTCAAAATTCTTTGTAGATTTTCCTGGGCATCGAAAAGAGTGCAGGCTGGTCCTGTGTGACTTTTCCAACTTTTCTTCGTTTGTGTGTCTCCTTTTCTCCTCTTCATCTAGCTCCATTCCAAGCATATCCAAGCATCTCATAAGCTCCATTGCACCTATTTTACCTGAGATACACAAAACTAAACAACCCGTGCAATTATCATAGCAAATATGAGAGAAAACATGCACAAACAAGCTAGAAACACAACTTTTCACTCTTAGGCTTAGAAATAGTCAAATTCACATATTTGTGCACATATAACATATAAATCATGTGAAATAAGCCTATTAAAAATAATATGGAAGTATGAAAATAACTCCTAAAAGAGAGTTATCACTTGACCAGATGTGTCACATGCGTTGAGTATGACAAGCAGATACCAGTCCAATCCGGGTGAGAGTCACTGGATTGTTGTCAAGAATATCCTCAAGTACTTGACAAGAACTAAGGATGTATTCTTGATATATGGAGGGGAGGAAGAGCTAAGTGTAAGGGGTTACACTGCTGCAAGCTTCCAAACTGACTTGGATGATTTCAGATCGCAGTAGGGGTTTTGTGTTTTGCCTGAATGGAGGAGCTATGAGCTGGAAAAGTTCCAAGCAAGAGACGGTTGCTGATTCTTCAACTGAGTCTGAATACATTGTTTTATTAATGGGTAAAAGACAAAATGCACCCCTGTTAGATGGGTTATATACAAAAACACCCCTATTGTTCGGGGATATACAAAAACCACCCTCGCAATGGACGGCAGTTAGACAATTACCACCCCTCTGTTAATGTCAGTGAGTAGAGGGGTGCAATATGACTTTTTATGACCATTTTGCCCCTCTTTGTTTTTGTGTCTATTTTGTTGATGTTCTTGAACACCACCTTCACCACCACCAACTTCCCACCAGCACCACCACCAAATCACCACAAACCATCAAACTCAACCAAGAACACAATCAAATACAACACAATTTTCACAAAGTAGATATCAACAAAAGTGAACAAACTTTTTTCCATTACTATTATTTTTCTTTACACTAATACATTACACATAACACACATTCATACTTGAGAATTCTCAAAAAAGAAAAGAAAAATCCCACTGATGGTACATCAAAACACCACTTTGAAGAAGAAACTGAGGAAGAATTGAAGAAGAAACTGAAGAATTAACCACCTTAACACTACTGCTCCATGAATCTCCCAACACTACTGAAGCTTACAAACCATAACCACCATAATTCCTCACCTGAAACTCAAACCCAGAGTCCCAGACCACAATTCTTCACCTTCACCATCTCCTTGCCAACATTAACCAACTAATCTACATCATCACCAACAGTTAAACATCATAATCATCTTCATTATCCACCAACAAACAATCCTGCTTCATCAATCCATTGTCCTCCTCCTCTTCTCTCTGCCTCCCTTAAGGCACCCTGAAACCAACCCCACAAACACCCACAAACCTACCACATCCACCAAAACAAAGCCTAGAACCTAACCACAACACCCAATTAACCAATTGCCCACTGACCCGCGACCAAACCCATGACAAATCTCAGTTTTCGTGTCTTGCGGAAACACCAGCACCGTCGACGACGCCCACAACCAGAAATGGAGCCCCGACGACGAATTCCTCGCTTCCTCCGGCAAATCCACAACGGCGACATCTCACTCGCAAGACCACCACCACTGCAATCTTGTAGAACCTTCGTGTAATACCCCGTTTAATTGTGAAGGAAAAATTGGGTAATTGCAAAATAAAATTTAATTTTTATAGCGAGTGATGAGTTAGATTATTTTTGGGTTGAAATTATACTCGGAAAGTTCGTATAATAATTTTATAGAAAACAGTATTTAATTGTGTATTTTATTTAGCAATTTATGTAAGTTTATTTAACTATACCAAAGTGTGTACCCAACCCACTAGATGGACCAACCCATTTGGTACAACAATAACACTCTAGCATAACTAACTAGAAGACAAAAAAAAAAATAAAAAAAAAAGGTCGGTTGGGGAAGATGACTTCTCCAAGTCATCAATTCATTATTTAATACCCCTCTCTCATTTGTTTCTCTCACACCCAAAAACCCATCAGACCAACAAAGCCTTCTCTCTCTCTCTCTCTCTCATCAACCCACGGCACCACCACCACCGTGCCCTTCACCATCACCACCCGAACCTCTTCTCTCCCTCTCCTCTCCCTCTCTGCCACTCACCACCACCAGCAACAGCAGCTGCTCCCGCCGACGAGGAGGCCGTCCACCACCACTCCAGCGAACCACCCGACGGGAAAGCTTGCCACCTCCGTCCTCTCTCTCTCACTCTGTTTTGAACGTCTGAAACCGTCCTCCTCCCTCTACAGCGACCTAAGGACGAGCAGAGCAGCAGCAGCGCCGCCGAGAAGGCCGCCTAACACCTCCGGCGAACCAACCCGACGGCGAAACACCGCCACCTCTCTCTGCCTTCTCTCCATCACTCTGTTTTTGGCCTTTAACCTCCTTATCCTCTCTGTTTCGTCGCAAGGAGGAGAACTAACAGCAGCAACACGCTGCAGAACGGCCAGAACCACTAAACCCGCGGCCGGCCACCATTAATCCGGCGAGAAGCTCACCCGAGCTAACTAGAGCGACCCACTCTCTCCCGTTGGTACCATTCAACTCCTGGGGGTCCAAGGAGTACTTTAGCAACATCAAACAGAGCCTAGGACGCCGGATTCATCGCCGGTATTCATCACCGCCGACCGCCACCATCGGAGGCGTGACCCGCTCCGTTTCTTGACCATTTCTCGCGATTTTTCGGGTAGGTGAGTCATAAATCACTCTCTAGTTCATTTCTAATCATGAAAATCGCATCTTGATAGCTCTAACACGAATCGGGTATGTTGGGTTTGAGTTGTATGCTTGTGTTCATAAAAGGGGGTTGTTTATGTAGTTTCTGAAAATTAGAGGGTGAGATGTTAACTGCATGTATAGTTTCTAAAAAGTTGGGGGTGATTAGTGTATATTATCAAACGGCATATAATATATATAAGATTTAAAAAGTGATTTTTGGATTTATGTTATAAACTAATATTTCTATATATTATTTTGACAATATAAAAGTAAATAGGTTGTAAAAATTATATAGGACTATATTTATATGAAATATTGTTGTTTTATAAGCAAGATAAAAATGTGTGATTTGGTTTAATTATATAATTTCGGGTTGATTAACTAAATATTTAAAGTGCTTGTAAACTAGTTTTTTGAGTAAAAGAAATTATTTTGTTAATATTGATAAAAATAAATAAGTTGGAAATTAGTTTGTGAAATAACTATTTAGTAGACTTTTTAAATAAAAATTTATAATTTTATTGTTTAATATTACATGATTATTTTTCTTACATACTTGAAATTATTTATCCAACATTAATTTATGGATATATATGACTTGTTTTATTGAAATAAGCATTTTGTGAATTTTATTTGAGTATTTAATTCTTATATAGTGTATATATTTTCTAATAAATAAATAGCTATAATTGAATTAGTTTGAATTAATCTTATAGTCACTTATGAATAAATAGTTTGTTTATTAAATTATTATTTCCTATAAATTGAGGGTGCATGAAATTAATATTTGATTTAATACTCAATAATTTTACAAGCTTGTATTTGTATAAGTTATAATATTTTTATGAGGAAAAATATAAGTGTATTAAATAATTGTTTTATGCTATTAATTAATGGGGTTAAGGGGGATAATTTCAAATGAGAAATTAGGAGATATAGCATTTTTGCATACTATACTTGCATAATTTGACTTGTAATTAATTTAGGAATTATAAATTGTAGGTGACGAATTCGTAGACGAGGGCTACTTGTATCTGTAGGAGCTATCGTGATATTTGTCGTGCTACTTGAGGTGAGTAAATATGCCTAACCTAGTGTGCCCGTCCTTCTTTCGTGTCCAATTATTTTTATGATTTTTACGTCTCAAATGTGATTTGTGATTTAAGTGCTTAATTTGATATTTCAACTACTTGTTTATTGATTCTTTTGGAAACTATCACATGAAATTATTAATACGTAATAACGTAAAGTGAAAACAGTTGTGCGGCGGAACCCTATTCAAATTCTTCTATATATTGTGATTATTATTTTTGGCTCGGTCGCCATTGCCTCGAGTCGAACCATGTACTCACCCTTCTGGCCGCTAGAGTCTTAAGGGGGTGTCGACACTTAAGGTCTTGGTTGCATGCGAGATGGTTGGTTCTATATTATTGGATTGGTTTGTTCCCCGCTACAACTAAATAAATGTTGATTTTTCATATAGATGATGGATGGACTTGGTTTATTTTGGAAAATATGGAAATGGATTGAGAATATTAAATGGTGAGTTGGATAATCTATATTGGTCATTTGAAATGATATGTTGTTTACTTACTCATTATTCCTCTTTTTATTAAAATAAAATATGCCTCTTTCCGATTTACATGTTGGGGTGTTTACTTGCTCAGCGTTTGTGCTGACTTTGGAAAAACTGCGGTCTTGTTTCTTTTCCCCGCAGGTCTAGGTGAAGGAAGCTCGGCTTAAGGGGATATCGCGGACTCACCTAGTTATCTAGTATTTAAATAATTGAAACACCTAGACAATGTTTCATCTTGTTTAATAGTATGCATTATTTCACTTTTGAAGACTTATGGTTTGTAATAAATAGTTATGGCGATGTTTGTTTTGTTTACCATTCTCTCCCCCGCTCCCGGGAGCGATCTCGGGCGCGAGGATCGGCATTCCCGCATCTCTCCCCACGGGGAGGTGCGGGGTGTCGCAGGTGGTATCAGAGCAGGCTATCCAAAAATAAATTTAAAACCTGTAGGGCAATTTAAAATGAAAATAGGATAAGAAAATTAAAATTTGACAAGCCGCTTGGGGGATGGGTAGTGTTATTCTTATTGAAGTCCCACCCACCCACGTCCATTTCCAACTTGGAATGACGTTTTGAGATTTATGATATATGAGTTGACTGGTATGGAAAATGAGATACCTGTGTTGGCACATTCTTACATGATAATATGAAAAAGGATTGCATGCTTGATTTATTTGATGTGATATATGAGCTGTGTGAATAGGATACCATGTATTTCATGAAATAATTTCTTTTAAATTATTAATTATCTGTGATAAAATAAACAATAATAAAATAGGTGATAGTGTAGGAATATGACTGATAGACCACTGCGATACTACACCAGGAGAGTCAGCCAAGAACAAATGGCAGCTGAAAGAAACAACCAACCGACAGTGGAACAACTAGCTGCACAAATGGCACAGATGACGCAAATCATGGACCGAGTAGGCGGTAATGAGGAGCGTGGAAGACAAAGCTATGCCAAGCAGATAGCTGATCTGAATCCTCGCCAATTCAGTGGGAAGGAAGATCTCGTTGAACTGGAGAACTGGATTAGACATTTCGAGAAGTTGCTTAGGGTTGTACATTGCCCTGATGATGAGAAGATCAACTGCGCCATCATCCACCTGTTAGATGACGCAGATGATTGGTGGACAACCAGTCAAGAGGTCTTGCTGGCTCGACCCAATTTCAACTGGGAAGCCTTCAAGACTGCTCTTAGGACCCGGTTCTACCCAGCGCATGTCAAGAGAATGAAGTGCAATGAGTTCAACAATCTGAAACAAGGGAATGGCTCAGTAACAGGCTACTTCAAAAAGTTCGTGGAACTACTGAGATTTGCTGGCCACACTGTACCCGATGAGGATGATAAGATCAACAAGTTCATTTCCGGACTACACCTCCAGTTGCAGAAGATCATGCGTAGCAGGACTTACGACACTTTGCATGAGGCATATGATCGAGCAACTGACATGTGGCAAGTCCAGGAGGTGCAGGATGAGTTTCGCGGCAAACGCAAGGCAGCTGAAGCAGGAGGTAGTAGCAGTAACAAGAAGTTGAAGCCAAACATTGGAGGAAACCATCAGAACCAGCAGTGGCAGGTAGCTCAGCCAGTGCGTCACTACATCTGCAAGAGATGCCAGCAAAACCACCCAGGAAGAGACTGTATGGGGAACTTAGTCATCTGCCAAAACTGTAGCAGGAAGGGACATCGTGTTTATGAATGTCGAGACCAGGTGGAAACCAACAGGTGAACCAAGGAGGGAACTATCAGAGGCAACCCCAGAAAAACTATATGGGAAATCGCCAGCAGTATGGAAACCAGCAACCAGCAATCCTGCGGATCAGACATGGAAACAGGAACCCTGGAAACCGCAACAACCAGGGAGATGGCTATGGAAGGCAGCCAAACTACAACCAGGGGAATGCAGGACAACATGGAGCTCAGAACCGTAATGCTGGTCATGGAGGTAATGTGAACACTGGAGCTGGAGCAGGAGGATCTGGAACTGAGAATGCCAATGTGGGAAGGATTGCAGTCATGACTAAGACTGAGGCTGAAGCTGCTCACGGAGTTTTCACGGGTACTTTCCTTGTCCATGAGCACCCAGCCTTTATATTATTTGATTCTGGCGCATCATACTCATTCATATCGTCATCATTTGCTGAGAAATTGAGTTTGAATAAGTCTGCTAGAAAATCTATTCCAGTAGCAACACCCACTGGCCACATAGCAGTTTGTGACACTGTATATGAAGGAGTCGAAGTCAAAATTCTAGCCTATACCTTGCCTGCGGATTTGATTAAGTTCGATCTCAAGGGCATAGACGTCATCCTAGGTATGGATTGGCTTAGCAAATATCGAGCCATCATTGATTGTTATGATCAGAAGATTCGGCTAAGAGGACCCAACAGTGAGAAGATTTCTTATCGTGGCATTAAGAAGGAGCCCTGTATTAGACTAGTGTCAGCAATGACCATAGTCAATCAAATGAAGAAAGGGAACTCCGCCTACTTGTGCTACATCCAGGATGTGTCCAAGAAGGAGAATGTGTTGGAAGAGATACCTGTCGTGAAGGAATTTCCCGACGTATTTCCAGACAAGATTCCAGGTATGCCACCCAAAAGAGAAGTAGAGTTTACTCTAGACTTAGCACCCGGAACCCCGCCGATCTCAAAAGCGCCGTACCGGATGGCACCAGCTGAACTGAAGGAGCTGAAGGATCAATTGCAAGAACTCCTACAGAAGGGATACATAAGGCCAAGTGTTTCACCATGGGGAGCACCAGTGCTTTTTGTAAAGAAGAAGATGGAAGCTTAAGGCTATGCATTGACTACCGTGAGTTGAACAGTGTAACCATCAAGAATAAGTACCCTCTACCCCGGATTGACGATTTGTTCGATCAACTACAAGGGGCTAGTGTCTTTTAGAAGATTGACTTGAGGTCAGGGTACCATCAACTTCGGGTAGCCGAAAAGGATATCCCGAAGACAGCCTTTAGAACGAGGTATGGCCATTATGAGTTCACAGTAATGCCTTTTGGTCTAACCAATGCACCTGCAGTGTTTATGGACCTGATGAACCGAGTGATGAGGCCATTCCTAGACCGTTTCGTTGTCGTCTTCATTGATGACATCCTTGTGTACTCGAAGGACGAGGAGAAGCACGAGGAACATCTTAGAGAAGTGTTGCAGACTCTGAGGCAAGAACGGTTGTATGCTAAGCTGTCCAAATGCGAGTTTTGGCTAGATCGTGTTCCATTTCTGGGTCACATCATCTCGAAAAGAAGAAATATCAATGGATCCAGGAAAGATTTCAGCAGTCAAATAGTGTCCCATGCCAAAGAATGTGTCCGAGATAAGAAGCTTCTTGGCTTAGCAGGATACTACAGGCGTTTCGTGAATGATTTCTTCAAGATAGCCAGACCACTGACTACGCTGACGAAGAAGACTGTGAAGTATCATTGGGACGACGAATGTGAAGAAGCATTTCAGACCCTGAAGGAGAAGCTGACTACGGCCCCAGTATTAGCTCTACCAAACGACTCTGGCGAGTTTGAAGTTTATAGCGATGCATCGAAGAAAGGGCTAGGATGTGTACTTATGCAGGATAGAAGGGTGATTGCCTATGCTTCAAGGCAGCTGAAACCCCATGAGGAAAACTATGCTACTCACGACTTAGAGTTAGCGGCAATTGTTTTCGCACTGGAGATATGGAGACACCACTTATATGGAGAAGTTTGCAAGCTTTACACTGATCATCGCAGCCTAAAGTACATCTTCACGCAGAAGGAGTTGAACAACAAGCAACGAAGATGGCTAGAAATCATCAAGGACTACGACTTACGTATCCAGTACCATGAAGGGAAGGAAAACGTTGTTGCTGACGCATTAAGTTGAAAGGCAAGCCATGCCTTGAACGCAATGATAGTTTTGCCAGAATGGCTATGCCATGAATTCAGAAAGATCGAGATCGAAGTAGTGGAACAAGGAGGAGTGCAGAACCTGCTCAGCAGTATGACAGCCGTACCAGACTTCCTTGAGGAAATAAGGAGTAACCAAGCTGGAGACGTGAAGCTAGAAAGAATCAGAAAGAAAATCGCTGAAGGGAAAGCCAACGACTTCAAGATTCACGAGGATGGAAGCATTCGCTACAAAGGAAGGTGGTGCGTACCACAGAAGTGTGCAGAAACTAAGGAGAGATTGATGCGGGAAGCTCACAACACACCTTATTCAGTACACCCTGGAGGCGAAAAACTCTACAAGGACTTGAAGAAGATGTTCTGGTGGCCTAACATGAAGAAGGAGGTAGCAGAATTCGTAGCCCGATGTTTAACATGTCAGAAGGTGAAGTTCGAGCACAAGAGGATGGGAGGCCTAGTTCAACCATTAGACGTACCAGTTTGGAAGTGGGATTCTATCTCGATGGATTTTGTGACTGCTTTGCCGACGTCAATGAATGGACTCAATCAGATATGGGTAGTAGTAGACTGACTGACAAAGACAGCTAGGTTCATTCTGATGAAGGACACTTGGAACATGGAGCAAAGAGCAGACGCGTATGTTAAAAACATAGTGAGGTATCATGGGGTTCCAATTTCGATAATTTCTGATAGGGACCCTAATTTCCTATGTCATTTTTGGCGAGCTCTTCAGGAAGCATCGGGAACTCAGTTGAGGTTCAGTACAGCGTTCCACCCAGCTACAGACGGACAAACCGAATGGACCATTCAGGCATTGGAGGACATGCTAAGAGCTTGTGTCATGGATTTCAAAGGCTCATGGGTTGACAAACTACCTTTGATAGAGTTCTCCTACAACAACAGTTATAACGCCAGTATCGGCATGGCACTGTATGACACTTTGTACGGAAGAAAGTGCCGATCGCCACTGTGTTGGAACGACATCAGCGAGACGATAGTAATTGGCCCGCAAGTTATCGAGGATATGACGGATCAAGTATGACTCATCCAGCAAAGAATGAAGGCAGCTCAGGACAGGCAGAAGTCTTATGCAGATCAGAAAAGAAGGCCGTTGGAGTTCCAAATTGGAGAAAAAGCATTTCTCAAGGTTTCACCTACCAAGGGAGTAACGAGATTCAACCAGAAAGGGAAGTTGAGCCCAAAGTTTATTGGACCCTACGACATTTTGGAGAGAATTGGGAATGTTGCTTATCGACTAGACTTACCTTCTAACTTGGGACGTGTACACAATGTCTTTCATGTTTCACAACTGAAGAAGTACGTTCCAGACTCATCTCATGTCCTAGATCCTGAACCAGTCGAGTTAGACCCGTCTCTGACATATGAGGAGCACCCTGTCAAGATTCTGGACAGTAAGACTAGAGACACGCGTACCAAGAGTGTTAAGCTAGTGAAATTTTTATGGACGAACCACCAAACCGAAGAGGCTACTTGAGAAGCAGAAGATGATATGAGAAAGAAGTACCCCCACCTATTTAATGAGGTAAATTGAGTTTCGGGGACGTCACTCCCTAAAGGGGGGAGGATGTAACCTTTCGCTTTAATACCCTTAAGTTTCTAAAATAAAATAAATCTTAGTATCCTATGTTAACCCTAGTACATTTTGTGAATTAATTTGTGCATCATTATATCAACATATATTTGCATTATATAGAAGCGCTATTATTGAGTATGGGTGGATTTAGCTTCGAGGACGAAGCTTTTCTTTAAAGGGGGAAGGATGTAATACCCCATTTAATTGTGAAGGGTAAATTGGGTAATTGCAAAATAAAATTTAATTTTTATAGCGAGTGACGAGTTAGATTATTTTTGGTTGAAATTATACTCGGAAATTTCGTATAATAATTTTATAGAAAATGGTATTAAATTGTGTATTTTATTTAGCAATTTATGTAAGTTTATTTAACTATACTGATAACTCTGTATAGATTTATATTTCTTTTACGTATCTATATCGTTTTGCGTGCTTTTCGGGTGAATTATATGAGATTTGCACTATAATTGTGACGAATTCGTGTAGTTGAGCTTTGTGTGCTTAATTGTCAATCCGGACGTTTTTCGCATTAATTTGAGCTTATTTATCGCATTTGATCGCACGGGTGTTTTCGTGTTGTGTTTGACAGAAAACAGAGCTTAGGAGCGTGGAATTGGAATGAAAGCGAACTTCGGAAACGGAAGAAGCTCAAGAAGATGAAAGCTGCTATGAACCAAGCGGCTGCAATTCAGAAACAATTCACCATACAACAACCTGCCAACACAATCACTTAGCCACCAAACAACTCACTGTTAGTTCCTAAACCCAGATTACAACCTGCCTTCATCACCAATTCAGCCACCACCGACCCAATTCACAATACCCTTAACCTCCTGTAATCACACCCTACTCTTAACCATCAGACCTTAGCCTAATAAATCAACCAATTACCCCCAAATCAATTCTCCTAAACCACCATTGCAACAACCAGTTTAATACAAACCTGAATTTAACCAATCTTCTTTATAACCTACTGTTACCATTAACCAACTAAACCAGTACCATTTCACCCCAAACTACCATTAACAATCTATGTCTCCATCACCAGCAAAAACACCATGGCCGAACCTAAACCCAACAACCTCATCACCATTACCATCATCAACACATCAGCCAACAATTAGCTCTCCCATTCAAACCAACCCACATTACAATTCACCACCAGTACCTTCTCTACCAATTCTCCACCTCCTAACAACAACCTAGCTGCCACAAAACACCCAACTCCACTGTCACCACTTCACCATTCCCTCTCTGCCTCCAATGCCAAAACTATCACCATCTCTAACTCTTAACCACAATCAACTTCAACAAACTTCCACCATAACAGCCCCTGCCATAAACGAATCAAACCCAGCCTTCAAACCACCATTCTTTCAACAAAATAACCAACCAAACAGCCACTACTCCTAAACCTAATAAACCCATCTGCAAAACTAAGCCAAAGACACTGCAAATCAGACCAAATCAACCATCACCTCAGCCATTACCATAGCCTAATATCCACACAGTACATGACACCCGAAACTCCAGCCAACTCAGTCACTACTACCACTGCCTCCTCTCTATTCCACATAACCCACCTGACAGTGCCTACAACTAGACAAAACCTCCATGGAAACAATCACAAAACCACCACAATCCAGTTCATAAACCCCTTCAATCCAGCACCTAATTCACCTCCACCTCAATGCCTCTAAAACCAACCACCAACTGTCACCTCAAATACCCAGTAGCCGCTGCCAAACAACCAATCACCGAATCAAATCAGAGAAAGGAAGCCAACCGCAAAGAAAGGAGAGAAGAAGAAAAGCAGCAACAACCCAGACCAGAGGAGAAGAAACAGAGCTTCACCGCTGCAATAGCAGAGCCAACGATCGAAGAAACAGAGTAAAGAATGAAGAAGAGAAGAAGGCAGCGCAATAAAGAGAGAAAAAATTAAACCCAGCAGATCGCACGACTTGGGTTCGTGGTCGTGCGATCAGAACCAATTCTTAGAAAAAATTCGGAGAAGAAAAGAAGAGAACCTACTGTTTTGCACGATCATCTTTTAGATCATGCGATCTGAGAAGCTGATCGCACGACCAGAAATATGATCCTGCGATCTCCTGAGGCGTGCAAAATCAGACGGAAGAAAGAAAAAAAGAAGAGGCGCATATTTGTTAAAAACTACGTAGTTTTGTATTACTTATGTCCTAAACCTAGGTTAGGGAATAATTAATAGATAACTACAATTAATTAGAGATTATCATTCAGCAAAAAGAAGGAGGAGACGTGAGAAGAAGGAGAGGACGGAGAAGACAGAGCCACCATTGAAGCTTCTTGCGTTTGATTTCTTCTACTCTCTCTCTTAGTCAATATTAATGGAGAAACTCTTTGTTTTTGCTTATTCAACTATGAGTAGCTAAACACTTTTGCTAGGCATCTCGATTTGAGAGCCTAGGGTTCATGTAAACGATGAATATTTTCCGGATTTGATCTTTGCTTCATGATTTATTGATTTCAACTTTTGAATCAATTCTAGATTCTTGTTTACTTTAGTAATCCTAATTGAGTGACACGGTTAGGATATAAAACTAGGGTTCAAGAACTAGGGTTTCACTTAATAGTTGAGTCAGGCTTAAAGTTAGCTTATTTTTATTCAATTGTTCTTGTTCTATGCTTAATCTTTAGTATGAATGGAGTAGCTACCCGGACATGCTAGCTAATTAGATGAGTGCACGACAGTGACTCAACCTAATTGTGTAGAGAACTTGAACATCAATCCCGTATCACTGAGACTGAGAAGAGACGTGTTAGGATTGGCCAAATGTGGGTAGATTCGGTGGGTGAGATTCGACGGTTTCGTGCAACGGTGGACCGACAGGACCCGTTGTCGTGCATGTCGTTAGCCTACTAGAACGGACCGGTAGACACATGAGACCGATAGGAGATTGTAGTCTACCGTGAAGTAGAATGACTTGAGACCGATAGGAGATAGTCAGCGCCGTTACCCGGCTTAATTAGAATTTAGTTAACGTGTTGCTCAGATAATCCGGAAATCGTTTACAACCCTAGGTGATCAGCGAGATTGCCTAGTCCTCTCCATTAATTGATTAAGAATTCTTCTTAATTCCAGTTTATTATTTATTTCTGACTTTATTATAGCCACTTGTTTGGGGGTGGCAACACCACAAATTATCACTTTTTACTCCGGTTACCTAGTGAACTACTCTAAATTGTTAAATATAAACCTGTTGCGAGATTGTCCTCGAGGGTTCGACAACCTGGAGTTCTAAAAATACTCCACTCTTACTACTTGACCGTGCGCTTGCGTAATACGCGCTAGTAATTCGCGTCATAAACCAAAGTGTGTACCCAACCCACTAGATGGACCAACCCATTTGGTACAACAATAACACTCTAGCATAACTAATTAGAAGACAAAAAAAAAAAGAGAAGGTCAGTTGGGGAAGATGACTTCTCCAAGTCATCAATTCATTATTTAATACCCCTCTCTCATTTGTTTCTCTCACACCCAAAAACCCATCAGACCAACAAAGCCTTCTCTCTCTCTCTCTCTCTCTCATCAACCTACGGCACCACCACCACCGTGCCCTTCACCATCACCACCCTCACCACCCTCACCACCACATCCACCTCTTCTTTCCCTCTCCTCTCCCTCTCTGCCACTCACCACCACCACCAGCAGCAGCTGCTCCCGCCGACGAGGAGGCCGCCCACCACCACTCCAGCGAACCACCCGACGGGAAAGCCGCCACCTCCGTCCTCTATCTCTCACTCTGTTTTGAACGCCTGAAACCCTCCTCCTCCCTCTACAGCGACCCAAGGACGAGCAGAGCAGCAGCAGCGCCGCTGAGAAGGCCGCCTAACACCTCCGGCGAACCAACCCGACGACGAAACACCGCCACCTCTCTCTGCCTTCTCTCCATCACTCTGTTTTTGGCCTTTAACCTCCTTATCCTCTCTGTTTCTTCGCAAGGAGGAGAACTAACAGCAGCAACACGCTGCAGAACGGCCAGAACCACCAAACCCGCCGCCGGCCACCATTAATTCCGGCGAGAAGCTCACCCGAGCTAACCGGAGCGACCCACTCTCTCCCATTGGTACCATTCAACTACTGGAGGTCTGAGGAGTACTTTAACAACATCAAACAGAGCTTAGGACGCCGGATTCATCGCCGGTGTTCATCACCGCCGACCGCCACCTTCGGAGGCATGACCCGCTCCGTTTCTTGACCATTTCTCGCGATTTTTCGCGTAGGTGAGTCCTAAATCACTCTCTAGTTCATTTCTAATCATGAAAATCGCATCTTGATAGCTCTAACACGAATTGGGTATGTTGAGTTTGAGTTGTATGCTTGTGTTCATAAAAGGGGGTTGTTTATGTAGTTTCTGAAAATTGGAGGGTGAGATGTTAACTGCATGTATAGTTTCTAAAAAGTTGGGGGTGATTTGTGTATATTATCAAACGGCATATAATATATATAAGATTTAAAAGTGATTTTTGGATTTATGTTATAAACTAATATTTCTATATATTATTTTGACAATATAAAAGTAAATAGGTTGTAAAAATTATATAGGACTATATTTATATGAAATATTGTTGTTTTATAAGCAAGATAAAAATGTGTGATTTGGTTTAATTATATAATTTCGGGTTGATTAACTAAATATTTAAAGTGCTTGTAAACTAGTGTTTTGAGTAAAAGAGATTATTTTGTTAATATTGATAAAAATAAATAAGTTGGAAGTTAGTTTGTGAAATAACTATTTATTAGACTTTTTAAATAAAAATTTATAATTTTATTGTTTAATATTACATGATTATTTTTCTTAGATACTTGAAATTATTTATCCAACATCAATTTGTAGATATATATGACTTGTTTTTATTGAAATAAGCATTTTGTGAATTTTATTTGAGTATTTAATTCTTATATAGTGTATATATTTTCTAATAAGTAAATAGCTATAATTGAATTAGTTTGAATTACCTTTTATAGTCACTTATGAATAAATAGTTTGTTTATTAAATTATTATTTCCTATAAATTGAGGGTGCATGAAATTAATTTTTGATTTAATACTCAATGATTTTACAAGCTTGTATTTGTATAAGTTATAATATTTTTATGAGGAAAAATATAAGTGTTAATTAAATAATTGTTTTATGCTATTAACTAATGGGGTTAAGGGGGATAATTTCAAATGAGAAATTAGGAGATATAGCATTTTTGCATACTATACTTTCATAATTAGACTTGTAATTAATTTAGGAATTATAAATTGTAGGTGACGAATTCGTAGACGAGGGCTACGTGTATCTGTAGGAGCTATCGTGATATTTGTCTTGCTACTTGAGGTGAGTAAATATGCCTAACCTAGTGTGCCCGTCCTTCTTTCGTGTCCAATTATTTTTATGATTTTTACGTCTCAAATGTGATTTGTGATTTAAGTGCTTAATTTGGTATTTCAACTACTTGTTTATTGATTTTTTGGAAACTATCACATGAAATTAATAATACGTAATAACGTAAAGTGAAAACAGTTGTGCGGCGGAACCCTATTCAAATTCTTCTATATATTGTGATTATTATTTTTGGCTCGGTTGCCATTGCCCCGAGTCGCACCATGTACTCACCCTTCTGGCCGCTAGAGTCTTAAGGGGGTGTCGACACTTAAGGTCTTGGTTGCATGCGAGATGGTGGGTTCTATATTATTGGATTGGTTTGTTCCCCGCTACAACTAAATAAATGTTGATTTTTCATATGGATGATGGATGGACTTGGTTTATTTTGGAAAATATGGAAATGGATTGAGAATATTAAATGGTGAGTTGGATAATTTATATTGGTCATTTGAAATGATATGTTGTTTACTTACTCATTATTCCTTTTTTTATTAAAATAAAATATGCCTCTTTCCGATTTACATGTTGGGGTGTTTACTTGCTCAGCGTTTGTGCTGACTTTGGAAAAACTGCGGTCTTGTTTCTTTCCCCCGCAGGTCTAGGTGAAGGAAGCTCGGCTTAAGGGGATATCGCGGACTCACCTAGTTATCTAGTATTTAAATAATTGAAACACCTAGACAATGTTTCATCTTGTTTAATAGTATGCCTTATTTCACTTTTGAAGACTTATGGTTTGTAATAAATAATTATGGCGATGTTTGTTTTGTTTACCATTCTCTCCCCCGCTCCCAGGAGCGATCTCGGGCGCGGGGATCGGCATTCTCGCATCTCTCCCCAAGGGGAGGTGCGGGGTGTCGCACTTCGACCCTGTGATTCGGTGTCGTCTTTTGCGAGGATTCGACCCTCCAGATCTGAGTCAGAGAGTCGTCGCGAGACCCATCAATTTGAAGCGGTCCCAGTTTTGGATCGCCGGCTCGAACTTCGCGTCATCTTCTCCGGAAACAGAGATAGATCTGTGGGAGCAGAGAGGAAAAGAGAGCGACAGACGGTGATAAGAGCACTGGGTCGTCGGCTCCGGTTGGGTCTGGTGGTCCGACGCGGAGAAGGAGAGAGAGAGATTCTGATGGAGAGAAGAGAAGAGTTCGAGGGTGAAATGGGAGTTGGGTGTTGGGTTCTACCATCAAACTGCTACTTTCATTTACCAAAATCACCATCAATCTCCACATCTGGTGTTAGGGTTTTTTTTTTTTTTTTTTTGGTCTTGATTGCGAGAAGAGAAGAGAAAGAGAGAGAAACGAGATGGTAGAATGAAATGACAAGGAGAAGAAAAAACTTATATAGTAGGGTATTTTTTTTCATTTGAGGGTAAAATGGGAATTTAATATGTTCCGTTAGTCGCCGTTAGTCACCATCCACTGCCAGGGGTGGTTTTGTATATCCCCGAACAATAGGAATGTTTTTGTATATAACCCATATAACAGGGGTGCATTTTGTCTTTTACCCTTTATTAATTGGTCTGATTAAGTGTATATCTTAATCAATTATATTGTTTTAACCTCAAGTGAGGTCAACAACTTAACATAAGTCAATATGAGGGTATTTTTGAAAGACTAAGGGTGAGTTTGGGAATGCTTCTGCTGTCCGCACAACTGCTTTCCGACAGCAGAAGCAGTTTTAGTGTGTTTGGTAAAAATAAAATTTCTGCTTTTTCGGACAGTTTCTGCTGTCCCACAGCAGTTTTCAAGAAGCAAGGGGGGAGCTGCTTTTCCAGAAAGTGCTTTTGATTAATTTATCTACAACCGATTTTGACCTTACAATTTTTTAAAATAACAATAGTTATCTTTCCGAAAATGACACGTGTCATATATTTTTGTCATTTTACCCTCTCACAGCAACTTCACAGTTGATCTTACCAAACACAAAATTACTATATCAATATTTCACAGCAGCTTCTACGTAATATTTACCAAACAACATTTTATCAAAAAATCACATCAGCTTTTTACAGTGTTTTCACACAGCAGCTTTCTACCACCGCCACAACATTCCCAAACTAGCCCTAATTTGCCAGGTAGTGAACCAACTTTCTAATTTTTTGGTGGGTAATTAAGGGGGCAATTGGAAAAAAGCCATTCTCTGAATTGGTGTTTGAATTATGCACTTGGCTGAATTGCTATTTGAAAAATGCCCTTCTTTTTAAACAGATGCTTACAAGAGTTGTTAACAAACAAGTGGGCCTAGTGGGTGTGACATGGCTGATGACATGTACCCTAAAGTGGGTGAGAAACCATTGAATTACCCTGCTACTCTTGTCAGTGAGATTCATATTCAAACTGAAAAACAAACCCTAACAAATGTGTAGCTCTCTATCTCTAAAAACATTGAATGATTCCATCTACCCTAACCTACCAAAGTACAGTTGAATTAACTCCAACTGTAAACTTAATATACCAGCTGCATTACAGCCTCAATGCTGGTTCATTTTTCACTCTCATTTGCTCTGGTTCTCCCAATTTGTGTATAGAAGTCTCTCTCTTTCGCCATTGTTGTTGAGCTACGGTAAACCCTAAACTCTGGTGCTACTTTTGCTATGATTGTAATATTCTCGTCATAATGTTGTAGAATGTGTGCTAGTAGAGTGTTTTTATTAAATTTGATCTTCAGTTGTGTTTCCGATTAAATTTAGGTTCATTATATTGATGCTGTGTTCTTCATTCTGGGTTTGATGTGTGTAGTGGATTGTGTGGAGACTAGAACGAGTAGATGCTCGTCCGTGTATTGTCTGAAAGGACTGGGACGATGCATCTGCCCGTCCCAGTCTATGAAGTGCACAACTAAGTCGTGTAACCAAAACTGAGACGAGCAAATGCTCGTCTCAGTTTGATGTTCCATACGAGCATTTGCTCGTATGGAACATCAAACTGAGAGTCGTCTCAGTTTTCAGATCCAGACGAGGTTGTTACTCGTCTCAGTATTGAAGGTCTTCCACGTCTTAGTTTTCACTTCATAAACTGGGACGTGCATGTTCACAATACAGGGACGAGTAACTGCTCGTCTTAATTTGTAGTCATCGTCGTCCCTATTTTTTAAAGGTTCTTACTTGCCTTATCTTGCAAGTCACCAGGTGTCACTGTCCCCACACAATGAACAAATGTGACACCAGTAACCCTAATATTGTAAACAGTAAACCCTAAAATGTTACCTATACCCTTAAATCCGTCATTTCTTTTAGAATCTTTAAAATCTTATTTTCATAAATAATTTTTTTTCATATAATTTAACTTGCATCTTTAAAACCCTAACATTGTAAAAAGTAAAACCATAAAGTAAAACCTAAAACTACTAGGTACATGGGTATCAAAAATATTATTCAATAATTTTAAACCCCTTAACCATAGATTATCTAACGTAATAATGTTAAATGTCAGGAATGCCTCGCAGAGATTATTATTACGTCGTATTTGTGGGTCGTCAAACGGGCATATATACCTCTTGGCCAGCTTGTCAGGAGCAAACGACAGGATATAAGAACGCTTGCTATGTTAAGTATGCAACATATGAAGAGGTTGCAAATGCGTGGTTTGAGAACGAGCAACGCCTGCGTGAAACCGACCGTACCAGACAACCAACTTCGTACGACGGTCCATCCACTTCTCTAGACGTAGTATCTCATGCGCCTCAAAAAGCTAACTTGTTCCTTGTTCTCCTGATTGGTTTTGTTGTTGGTTTCGGTAGTTGCTATATAATCATGTCGTAGGTATGCGTTCGTGCGTTTGTAATTGTTGGTAGTTGTTGTTTGTCCGTTGTTTTCCTATGTAATCAATTTGTACTAATAAAACAAAATTGAAAAACAAAAACCTCATTCAACACCAACAAAAGTTTTATCTCATTACAAGTTTTGTACATCAAGTCCACCTACTTACGCACCATCTTGTCTTTCATGTTACCCTCTCCATCGCAAACCGGAAAGTGAAAAGGAACCATCCAAATTAAAATACAATAATTTTCCATCATCTGTTTGATCGCCCTTTTGTCTAGTTCGGTCCAACCCCTAATGGGATTACATTCCATCAGGTGCTCCATCATTCTGACGACATAGAAGCCCGAATCTTTCTCCATATCTGTTGCATATCTCCATTTATCATGGGGCTTGAAGTAGTGCGCCATCTCTAACCCATTCTTTTTAATTAACAACCTGTTTGGCGCTCTGCATTGACCGGACGCTTTTAGCATCTTAGGGAATTCCTTGCGAAGAGCACCAGGGTCCCATTGCCTTTTTCCCATTCCTATCACTGGATCGAAGACTTGAACAACCATATCTTCCACTTCAATGTAAACGAGCAACCAATGTCCTGCCCCTCCCTTAACTGGCATTTTTGAGAGCCATGGCATGAGCCACTTACGTGTTTTGGCGAACTCTGTCCCACGGTACGGCCTACTCCCTTCAAAATAAATAGCCAACTCCTTCTGACGCGCTTCCTCAGTCAAGTTCTTATTCACCCATGTGTGATACCACTTACCGTCGGTAATGGCTATGTCGGTCCTGGCTTCGCGACATTCCTTCGAGTACAACCGTCTAAGCACATAAGTCATCTCATCCATTTGACCCCATCCCAAAGTACATTTATCCGAAAGTAAATAACGGAAGAATTCTCGTCCCAGTACCTTGAAACCACAGTTTAACCCCTGGTAATCTCTGTATGGATCGTCTAGCCAAGCATAGAATGCTTCGCGAAATTCTGGTCCCGGCTTTGTCTTATTCCTCATAGCAAAATCTGGAACATACACACTCGTGAGCAACTTCTTTGGAATACAACCGTTTTGTGCCAGTGCAACCCCATACGGAGTAGTCTCCCAATCAATTCTAGCACGATTACGGCTAAAGTAACGTTCCTCACCATTCTCATAAATAATTGCCATCTCATCCCGACCGTATATGTCATGTAACTCATTACCTCTCTTATAATCGTAAAGCGATTGGGGAGACCAGCCCTCATCTAATCTTTCCCTTTCAACCGCGTCATACCACGCATCCCACTCCTGAGGTCCAAACTGATCAATCGCAATCGATTCCGGCTCTGGATCTGATTCTTCACGGAGTTTTGAGTAATTAAATTTCATCCATTCCCGTAATTCGTCATCGGTGGCTGCATCCTCATCTTCCTCCAACCCACCTGCTTCTGCTGCCATGGACGGTCCTACTTCGGTTTCTACGAATGGGGGTGCTTGGACTTGCCTGGACCCCCTTGCTTCTGTTTCTGTTGTGGGGTTAGCCTCAACTGGATTGGAGCCATCAGTTACTTCTGTTTTAGTGTCTGGGGTTGACTCGATTGTCCTGGAACCCCCTTCCGCTGTTCCTCTAACTGTGGTTTGCTCGATTGGACCGGAACCCCCTGTCGCTGGTTCTGTAACTGTGGTTGGCTCGATTGGACTGGACCCCCCTTCTGGGTTGGAATCAATGACAGCTTCTCTTTCTGTATCCTAACAATAGGATGAATAGATTTATTAGGTCACAATTACCTTAAATTACATAAGTCAAACACCGTAAATAAGAACAATATGCGTACCTCGCTAAGGAACCGAATGCCGGACGTTGGGTCTACTCGCACTTCTTCCCAAGCGGTGTGCAGATTTGTTACCATCTTGTGCGTTGCTTGTCCCCAAACACCGAGCTGGCTCAGTCGTTCATTCTCTTTCGTGTCGTGACGGTTGATCTTTTCACGTAAACGAGTGAAATCAGTCTTACATTCATTTTTTAAGGCAACCAATTCTTCCTCCATCTTACCCACCCTACTGCTCATCTCTGTCATTTTCTCACTCAAATGGAGATGGTTTTCTTTGATAGGAACCAATGCCTATTCAAAAGCTTTCCGCATTTCCCGCTTCAAGTCTTCTAAGTCAACTCCCACAGTTCTCGAAGGTTCGGGTCGACCGGCAGGTGGAGGTGTTGCAGACACCGAAGGTTGGGTTCTCGGTGGAGATGGAGGTGGGGTTGAGGAAATCACAACTGCACCCTTTCTCCGTCTCAGGACAAGACTGGCATCCTCCTCTTCCTCTTCTTCTTCCTCATCAACAAGAGCAAGTTCTTTGCGCCTCTCCGTCTTCTTCTTAGTCTTCTTGGACTGTGGGCCAGACTCGTCCTCGTTAACTGTGTTTTTCTGCTTCTTCTTCTGCGGCCCGGCACCATCATCCTTTGCAACATCCTTCTTCCTCATCCTCTTCTGCGGCTTTTCCGAAGCCACTACCTCTCCCTCAAAGTTGTAGCTGGGTGTGAATTTCCGATTAGAACTCATGTCATCCTCAAGCACTGTCCTCTTCTCGAACAGAGCAGTCCACCTGGGGTGAAGTGGTTGGTCGGGGTGAGTCCTCCTGTACTCAATGAAGCTAATCCAATAGTCTTGTTTCTTCTCTTCCTCCATTGGGACGAGGGTAGGATTAACAGACTTTATCTCACTCCAGCATTCCGCTGCTTCTTTCAAGCCCAATGCGCATCCTCTCCACGTCCAATTAGCCAAGCGCGGCAACTTCCTTTCCTCACCTGCCCTTGGTTTTCCCAGCTGATCACCAAGGTGGGGTATGGCCTCGCAAATCCATGCCAGAAATATGTGCGGAAAGTTCAACATGTTGTACTTCCGACGACCGAGGCCATCCGTACCTTTATTCCAAGCCTCCTGAGCCACTTGCTTAGCGAAACCTGGCCACAAGTACCTGGCCCATCCGAATTTGTTTGCCCATTCAAAATCCGAAAGCAGGCCAAACGCTGTCATGGATATTGTGTCCGCATTGGTTTTCACAAACGTCATTCGTCCAATCAGGCATACCATTAGCAGTCTCGCATAATCAAATTTCTCCTCCTCAGTCAAATATTTGATTTTGGGCTTCAGGTCATGCAAAACATTTTCAATCTCAGATACGTTGATGTTGTTACCGAGCCTGTGATCAGGGAAATACTTTGCAGCCCACCCGTATGCATGCTCTTTATCACCAAAACCAGTTGTTTCGTTGAAGCTCAACCCCGAAACTAAACAAAACTCCTGCAATCCAAACCGAACTGGCATGTTGTTAATGTAGAACCAAAACTCAGGATCTTTTTTCTCCGTGTTCATCAGAGCGTGCATGACAAGATTCACAACCATACTAGGAAAGGTAACGTTGCTCGCGCAATGGATGTCCAACAAAAACTTCAGCTGGGGGAGCCTTTCTTCAATCAATTCCCGAACCTCAGGGCAGACGTATTGCAAACTCTGCTTGTACCCTTTCAAGGCTACCCTCGTAGTGATGTTTCCTTTCTCGACTTTAACCTGGCACAATGGAAGCGGTACATCTCCCAACTTCTCGTCGAACTCCGAAACCTTGATTATTTGCTTCTACAATTCAAATTAAACTTTCATTAATAATGTCAGATAAATAATGAAATACTTCAAACTATTTATAATGGTCTGTTACTTAAAAGTTTAAAGTTTTTTTTACTTATTATAAGTGTTACTGAATTTTTTTTGAGGGTACAAGTGTTACTGAATTTAGATTAAGTATAAGTGTGTCACATTTTTTTTCTTACGTGAAGTGTTGATGTGAGATCCATTACTGTTCAAGTCTATACAGATAAATAATTTCAAGTGTTCAAGTTGCAGGACTGTTCTAAGTTTGGAATCAATGGTTTTTTTTTCATCTTCTAACTGATGAGACGAGCAGTATAAACTTGATATACTGAGACGAGCATGACTCTCGTCTCAGTATCAGCTGGTCTCTACCGAGACGAGAACATTGCTCGTCCCAGTATAAACTGGTCTTAACCGAGACGAGAGTCATGCTCGTCTCAGTATAAGCTGGCTTATACAGAGAGGAGCGTGAAGTTCTCGTCTCAAGACGAGTAAACTGCTCCTCGGCAGGGTCTTGCTTCATCCTCGTCCCAGTTTTATAGGTTCTCGTCTCAGTAATCATCTCGTGATACTGAGACGAGAACTACTCGTACGAGTTCCACGGTCTAGAATAGGTCATCGTCAGAGTTCTAGATCTGGATCTCGTCCGAGTTCTTGATTCGGTGGAATTATGATCAAATTTTACAGGTGACAACAGATTCAAACTATGAGTTGTTTTCTTTGATTCAAACATCAATTACAAACATGTACATGAAATCATCAAGTAAGTTATAGAATTGAGAAAGGGGGTATTTGAAAAGGCCAACCTCTTCGCCGACGGTGGGTGTCTCAGTGGCGACGGGGTTGGGAAGGGGCAAGAGGGCGACCGGAGCGGAGGAAGAAGAAGAACCAGTGGAAGCCATGGGTGCAGTTGCAGCGAGCGACGGTGAGTGAGTTGCAGAGAAGAGAGAGAGAGTGAGTTGCAGTTGGAGTGATAGTGAATTCGAGAGGGTGGATGATGATGTGTATAGGTTTGTTTTAAAAAATTGCCTGATTAAGTGTTAATTTAGTTGATTAAATTGTGTAACCCCCGCGTGAGTTACACACGCCAAACATAAGTGAGAGACGGGTATTTTTCAAAGACCAATTCACCAGACGGGTAGGACGCCAATTCTTTCGGTAATTGAGCCAATAGAGAATTTGATATTTCAATGTCAGAGACGTTTTGGAAGTGGAGAGAGAGAGGGAAGGGGAGCGAGACAGATGATACGGGAAATTCGTCGCGCAAATTTGCTTGATCAGCGGGTTTCGGTTAGAAATGTCTGGGGACGTGAAGCTCATGCTCACCAGAAACCAGACGAAGACTTCGCACAATCCAATTCTCTCTCTCTCTCTCTCTCCCTCCGCATTATCACCAATCGCTGAAAATTCTTCATCTCTCTCCGCACTTCTATGCTCTGGAGGTAACCCTAGCCTTTGTCCTCAGGCTCATTCATTTCTGTTGGTTATTTGGCTTGGATTTGATCATTGTGAATGCAGGTTTTGACACCTAGCTGCTGATTTCCCTTCATAATTGTGTTTATATGGATCTGTTGTAATGCCGACCTCCACGGCTAATCGAACCGATGTACCCGAAAAGGTCCGCAACTTTGATCAGTCTCATGAATTTGATTCATTTGTGTTCTTTTGGTGTAAAAAATTAGACATTATTGTGTATTTATTCGTATATTTTGTTTTGTTTCTGATTCAGGGAGAGGGTGGCAAGGGAGAGGGTGGTAATCCCCCTCATCCGGCAGAGCAACCCGAACACCTGCACTCTCGCAGTGGTAACAAGGTATTTCACGGTTTCCTTGGATCTTCCATTGCTTTATCAATTGTGTTAGGCCTCGTTTGGGTAGCGGATAAGTTGTGTAGGGATAACGCTTATACTGGGATAAGAAGCACGATAAGTATGCTGTCTAATAAGCCCTCATAAGATATGCTGGCTGTTTGTGTTTGGGGGCTGTCGGAGAAGATGCAGGATATGATGAAGGGTTAATGTGTAAATGACCACATTCCCATGTAGTGTCGTGATTTTGAATTTGTAAATGTTCGTATTATAATTTTCCATGAAAACACACAAATTAACTAAACATATTTTGATAAACTTAGTGAACGAACTATATTATTAACGAAATTATATTGTTAATTAACTTAATTAACCAAATTATTGGAAGATGGTAAACTCGTGCGAGCTCCGTATCTAGATCGTGAGAGCTCCGGTTTCGCCTTCTTTTCCTCTTCTGGTTTGTTGGATTGGATCGGAGATTGATGGCGTTCTTTGATGATGATCGCCTTGGTGGGTTTATTGGTGGCTTGCGACGGTTGATGTTGTGGTTCATAGCTCGAAAAAGGAAGAACGAAGGTGAAGGCAGAGTCTTGCTCGCCGGAATTGACGGCGGTTTTCCGTGGTTTTGGTCGGATTCCATGGACGAATCGATTAGTGCTGTGTGTGGGTTCAGGCTTTTTCCGGAGAAGAAGGTAAATTGGGTATTTGGGTTTCGGTGGTACTGTGGATTGGCGTTTTTGCTCGATTGGAGGTCTCATTTTAGGGAGATTGGTGGCTGGGTCGATGATAGGAGTTACTGGCAGTTGTGGTCAGATGGTTATTGGGTGAATTGAACAATTGGGGGTTGTAATGCTGGTTTAAGTGATGTTCTGGGTTCTTGGTGTTTTGTTGGTGGCAAATGGTGATTTTGGTTGGAATTAATGGTGGAGAGGGTGGCTGTTTAGGTGGTTGTGACTGGTGGTTTTGTAGGAGGTTGAAGTAGATGAAGAAGATGGTGAGTGGCAGGAGGATGGAAATGGTGACGACAGTGATGGAATCTGGGTTGATGTTGCAGGGTTTGGAGATAAGAGGTAGGAATTCGGGTGAAGGTACGGGAGTATTTTGGTCAAAAAAATTTAGTGAGTTATGTTGCTTCCCCTTATTCGGCCTTCTACCTCGCGGGAGGTGGTATAACTTTTCTTCAGAAATTTGAAAAATTTATGCTGGGGGTATAACTTATGCTCCCCCTTATACCGCCACCCAAACACTGGATAAAAAAGGGAGAGCATAAGTTATGCTATGCTGCCCCCTTATCCTGCTACCCAAACGAGGCCTTAGTGCTTTGTCCATTCCGATATTGTATTTCCTCTGGAAAGTAATTGTGCCCTTTTCTCATTACTATCACATGCATGAAATTACTTGTTGTCATAATATAGATACTGAAGCGTTTTTGTAAACACTAAACAGTGGGTTTGGTTTGATAAGAAAGATGGTAAAATTCGTTCACAGGAACCGGAAGCAATTGAGGAACGGATGGGGTTAGGATATGAGCAAGTCACAAGAGAGAAAGAGAGACAGCTGTGGCTCAAGTATGATGGGAATAACCTTGTCCTTTTAGGAAGAGGATAACTAATGTAAGCAATGAGAGGGAAAGTGGTTAGAGCCATGTAAGCTACATACACCACACATCCGCTATGATTAGTCTGAAGACCTAAGTTTCAGTGATGGCAAAAAGTGGTATCACTGTATTAATGAGATTGTGAGCTTGAGACTTCTGAGCTTGGGAGCTGTCGCCATTCGACAGCTCTCATTGTAGCCAAGCAAGTGCATCTTGATAGCGATATAACATCTCAACCTCTGAAGGCATACTGTAAATGTGCAATGCATGAAGTTGAAAGGTGTCAAACATATATTGGTTATGCGTGGGTTACCCAATTTCCACCTCGAGCAAGTAAGAAGTTAATAATGCAAGTGCAAGGTATTAACATATATTAGTTACAACTGTCCGCAAAACTAAGTGGGGTTCTGACAAAGAGTGGAGTAGTCATGCATATACTTCATCGTTCACTTCTAATACGCTTCGAAATCTCAAAGTGAGGAAACGAACGGGTAGGGCATCCTGTAATTTCTCTTGTGCGAAACACATTGCTACTTTATTTGTGCAGAACAACCACAAAATGTGATGGTTGGATCTAATATTTGCTCTGCTTCATCAATGGATTAATTTGAAAGTTTATTTTTATATTTTATATGTGCATAAGTAGTGTGGACCGTGGGTGAATTGGTATGTGAGTATCTTGGAGATTGATTAATTTATTTTTCACATAAATTAATTTGATATTGTGTTACTTTATTCTCAAATGTTTTCTAAATGATAGGTGTATAAGCTCTCTTAAAAGTGCGCTTCTTTTGCAGGTTTTTAAGAGCGGGCCATTGTTTTTGTCATCCAAAGGTCTGTCTTTTTTATCCTCGCTGGCTACTCTAATGGTTTAAAATGATAAAATCAGAATAACATAAAGGCTGATGCATAATGTTCTTTCTCCACTTTTCACTTTGCTTTTTATTCCCTTAGTTGAAGCGCTTGTATCTGTTGTCTTCAATTTGGGTAAAAAAATCAAATGGAAGTACCATTATTATTGTCAGAGATCATGTTTAAAACCTAGGAAGTAGAACAGGTGTTGTGTAGTAACATAGTCAAAGGTGATACAATCTTCTTGGGCTGTTAATTAATAGTTTAGAGGAGCATGAAGTTGTAGGATAATTATCCCACCCACCCCCAGACCAATTTGTTTGCAAAAATTATCGTTCCAGAAATATGCTAGAAATGCTTTACCTCCCCATCATTATATTTTTTTTCTGTCAGGTTTTTTCTAATACCTATGGCTTTCTGTTGACACTATGCTCTGGTAACTGGTATGTCTATAGTAGTCATATATGGATTGATTTTGAAAAGGGAAAAATAATAAATGTTGGCACACCTCTAGGACTGCCTTATATCTAACTGTATGTACGAGTGGTTATTATCTCCTTTCTGAAATAGGACAAAATAAGACCACCTTTCCTTCATTTCAGTACATAGGAGCTTAATTCCAAGCAAACTTAATAATGACACAGCTGTGTTTCTGTTGGATATTAATTATCCAATAAAATGTACATATGTATGGTGACCTTTGGGGATTCATTGGTAGGGTGCACTCATAAGGTGATCGGATTCAGACTGATTAATAAAAAAGTTGCAGAAATTATGGAGGATCATTTACCTTTGAGTACAAAGAGTTGTAAAGATATTGGCTTGGCCCTTGGTAAGTGTGCCAAAAGGTATTGTGATTTTTGGGTGGTTTTCAAACCTTTAGCCTACAAGGTTACTTTCAAAGATTTATTGTTGTTTTAGACTCACGAATGGTGAGAATGTATCTCTTTCTTTCTAGATAGTTTCCCAACCTCGTTAACTAGCAAGGAACACACATGTTTTGGTCAAATATTGTATTTCTTGGAACCAAGGAAAACTTGTTTGGGTGCTTTTAGAACATAATCAAAAGATAGCGAAATACCAATCTTTGAACTTCATTATCTTTTTATACAACCACAGGATCGATTGGAGGCGGGTGACGTTATTCTGTTTGGAAAGGGAAGTAAAGAGGTTATTTTAAGACAGATTGTTTTGTTCATTACTGTCTCAGCTATTGAACATTCTTCTCCTTGGTATATCATAATGAAAATGGCAACCATTTAACATTTGTTTTCTTTGCGGTGTGCCTCTAATGGCAGAGTTATCGAAATATGTAACTTACTAATGCAAGGGCATATCACTTCTGGTCGTTGTTTGATTTTAATAAAAATATTAAGGAACCAGGTGATCATTTAGTCTCAGTGTAAATTTAGCTATATTGTGGAAATTGGTTATGTAACCTTTTGAAAGTCATGTGGGTTTTCATTATTTGAACTATTCTTAACAGTATGCAATGAAGTTCCAGAAATTATGGAGGATCATTTACCTTTGAGTACAAAGAGAGGAGTGAGGAGATTGATTTTACCACCAAGTGCTTGGCCCTTGATAACTGTGATAGATCTTCATCCCGTCTGTCACGTTTCTTTAGTTTGTCATCCACATATTTTTTTTGCTACTCCTGAGCTCAATCAACCAACTTTTATCACATAAAATGATGTTCTTCATTTTGTTTTCCTGAAAGTAAAGAACTGGTAAGCTTCTTACATTGGAAATTTTTCCATCTAGTATATGGTGCCTACACTGCTCATCTGTTTTGATCTCCTGATACACATAAACCATAGTGATTGTGTCTTTTCCTGTAACTTTCTTTGTACTCTTCCTCGTCTTCCCTAGTAATAACACATTCAATTTAGCTATGTTTGTGGCTATTAAGATGATACGGAGGCTTGTATACCTTCTTAAACAAAGTGCCTGTCAGTAAGGAGCTTACCAAATGAGTCCATACTCTTCTAGTTTGGCATAAGAATTAATCTTGTATTTTGTCATGTAGGAATTGGATGGACTTCCTGGAAGAAACGATGGTTTATCTTAACGCGCACTTCACTGGTCTTTTTTAGAAGTGATCCAGTAAGTTCATCTAAATGTGCTAGTCCTGTTTTACCCCTTGAGACTCTTCCTTCTGTTAAGTTTTTGTTTTGGTTTTACATTATTTTCTTTATGTATGGGGTTTTCGCTTCTATAGTTCTATGATTGTACATCTCTCCTCTTATGTTCAGTTGAGCTATTCGGCATTCAATTTTGTCACATTCTTTGACGTGACCTAATTATTTTGGATTAGCTCACATTATTCTACTTTGAGGATTCGCTAGAGCTCTCCTAGCTATTTGTAATGCTTGTAGTAAATGGGGCCTACCTTGTCAAATATGAACCTTTCTGGGGAAGCAACGCTGTTGTCTAAGTAAGGACCTTGACCTACTGACTGCAAGTTTGTTTACAAAGTACTTATGTGTTGAGAGATTTACACCCCGGGGAGTGGCAATATTGTTTATAACTTAGGAGGACCAACTTCTATTCTATGTATTCCTACAAACGGGTAATTGCTTTTTTGTTTCTGGAGTGAGACAACTTACACATTACCCAAGAGGCCATGACTTTCCCCTCAGGTCTAGTGTGGTAGACAAAAAAAGTAAAAGCGATTAGTGGAAAAACCATACTGGGACAACGAACAAATGTTGCCACTTCTACCTGAAGACTGACAACATTCTATAATTTTGGTGGAACGGTTAAATACATTGGAAATTCGCAAACAACCATACGTCCTTTTGTGATTAGTGTAGAGCTTCACATGACTAGCATGGATGACATTTATGTTTAAGTCTGGTACCTGAAACTTCGAAATGTTTCACAAAATAGTTCCATTTGTTCCAATAACTGGAAACTCGGAAGTAGAGGGAAGCTTACTTTTATCTTAAAAAAAGACCGACTTCTGGATGATTTTGGTTTCTTAAGTAATGCAAATTGAAATAAATGTGGTTTTACCAGAATTCTAGTGGATACACATGTACTTGTGGATGCAACATTTTGTGGGCTCTGTTGCCCTAATGCTTTGACAATAAAATATTTCTTACAAAAGGTGGTACTTTTCAGAATGCTACTCCCCAGAAGGGGAGTGAGGTGAATCTGACCCTTGGTGGGATTGATCTCAACAATTCAGGCAGGTAAGCTTGCTCTTTCTGAATTGAAAATGTGCTATGGTATTATCTGTCTTCTTTCCATTCTATATGATGTATTTGGAATGATTAAGTGACCGCCTAAGTTTTCTCTCAACTTTTTTAGTGTTGTTGTCAAAGCTGATAAAAAGCTTTTGACTGTGCTGTTTCCTGATGGACGTGACGGGCGAGCTTTCACACTGAAGGTGCTAATTTGACTATCTTGTAGTTTTGATGTTTATGTTCTGCCATTCTCTATTTTCAGCTCTGGATTTTGGGATGGCGTATTTTAAGGTTATGTTAAATCTACTTTGTGCTCTTGGTTTTTGTATGAAGATTTTTTATCTAGTGTGAGAGAACTATTTTGACTTAATCAACTCAACAAGCCTTTTTTCCCAGTTTAACCAGGGCTGGCTACATTAATCAAACTCTTCCAGGTCTGTCTGTCCAAGACAAATTGATCCTATAGCATGATACTAGGTACATTAATCAAACTCTTCCTCCATGACTGCAATCATAATAGTTTTTGGTACCAGGACAACAGGCATCTGGTCTCCATAAAAAAGAGTGGGAGTTTAACTTAAGGGGGATGCTTTATGTAACCACTTCCTTCACTATATTAATTCACCGCTGAAATGTAAGCGTTTTATGGGTTATACTTATTCCATTAATGTTTTTAAATGTACTCTTGGAGAACCCACATGGGTTTGTGACGCCAAGCAGTGAAACAAGCTCAGTGATCTATTTTATTTCTCTTAACTTTAAAATGGAGAATCTTGGTGACACCTACCAACTATACTTCTTTTAGCTGCCGCAAAGTGACAGTCCTCAGTTGGAACGACAGACTATCGTTAGGGTGTCACACTTCCACGCTAATGCTCCATAAGCATCCCCGATTTCTCCCTGTCGTCGGAGCTATCAACAAGAGTTGGTTAGATAAAGGTTCTCTCAGTTTTGTAGAAGAGATAAGCATTGAGCTTTAGAGGAGACAATTTCGTAAAGCACAACTAATTTATTGAGAAGTGAAGGAAACAGCTGTTTTAGGAGCTTCATTTTTCTTTATCGATGCTATTATATAAATTTTATCACATTAAGTAAGAAAACTTGACAAGTACTAGCATTATGAGATTTGTTCCTTCTTCTGTAATGTTCTCATTATTAGTTATCACGTTGCAGGCTGAAACTTTGGAGGATCTATATGAATGGAAGGCTGCACTTGAAGAAGCTTTGGAGCAAGCACCAAGTGCCGCCCTTGTTGCGGGGCCGAATGGCTCGTTCAACAAGGACGAGAACGATGCAGTTGATAATACTAAGGAACAATGTATGAATTATGTTATTGTGGTTAAGTTAAACATTTCAACTGCTTAGTCTCCTCTATATTTAAAGCTTTCTTTTGTACAGACATCATTATGAATTGATGGCTTAGTTTCAAACGCGAAATGTTTGAACGGGGTCTTTATATTATGTTAAATGACCTTAGTGTCTTTAAAACCATTTTCTTTGGTCTGTGTTGGTTATATAATTCTCTAATGGTCAAAGTTCTGGTCTTAGTTGGAGAGAAGTTTATATTTGTTTCTTCAATTTTGTAAACAATCTAACTTCTCATTTTGGGATTGAAACTGCTGATGGTGCTTGAGTGTTATTTAATTCCGGTGGCCATTTTCTTCTAATCTTCCCAGTCTTCAATTCACATGTTATCAAAGTAAATAATACTTTTCTATATCCTACTATAGTGTTTTTGATGTGGTTTTGTTCTAGTTGACCAAAATTTAGCAAATAGGCATGTTAAATTTTTTCAGCACTGTTCTGAACCTATGACCTTACTTTTCTTTGATGTTAACTTCATCAAGACTGAACTTTTCTTATTTGTTTTGTTCCTGTCCTTTACAGCAAAAGACAGGCAGCCTCCAAAGTCCATGGTCATTGGTCGGCCCATATTACTAGCGTTGGAAGATATTGATGGAACTCCATCTTTCTTGGAGAAAGGCCTTAGATTTATAGAAGAGCATGGTAAGACATCTCTGTTTTACTGGTAATACAAGTATTTTATTTACGTCATTTTTAGGATGTGTCGGTTTAAATCATGTCTGGATTTAGAGTCTTAGGGGAAAGAAAGGAATATCAGAACAGGTGCATTGTCTTGATGCTGCAATTTACCATTTTATGCCAGATGGATTTATGAGGAACTAAACACGAGAGTTTCTCCATTTTCCACTTCTTAGGAATTATTGAACTGTATGCATTTCATGGCTGATAGCCTGATAAATAAATGTGAAACTGTGAACTTTTCGCACTCTTAGCTGAAATATTTTGTTACAATGTTATTGTTGATCCAAGACATTTTGAGATGGTTAATTGTGGTGAGTTAGTACTTCGTAGTGCATTCTCCCTTGGTTAAATTGCAAAATGAGATTAGACAAATCTGGAACCAGGACATGTAAAACAGTTTCTTTTAGCCTAGAGAGTTAGAAACACCCAGGCAGAGGTGGAGCTACTTGAGGACAAGGGGTGCCAATTGCCACCCCTGACTTCTTAAAAACTCCACTAGCACCCCTCTAATTATAACAATTTTACACTAAGACCTTTTAGAAAATACATAAATGCCCCGGCTGGAATTAAAAGTTTCCGTCACATCCTAATTTTTCCCCGGCTGGTACGACTTCTGGGTCCGCCGCTGCACCGAGGGGATAGTAGGAAAGTGCCTACTTCCCCAAATCAAATGTCGCAAGCTTGTAATCTTTCTTGTAAAATGTGCGTATATCATATATGTTGCTTGTCTTGTTCTTTCTGACATTATAGGCTATGCTGTCAGTTATCAGTCTGGCTTTAGTTTACTACTATTAATCTTGATTTACTCATTGTTCCGATAACATCATTCACAAAGATTTGTTTGATTTTATTAGGACCAGCACATAAACCACTTTTCTCAAAATTCTGAATCGAACCACCTTATTGTGATCTATACATGCTTACTCGTTTGACTCTAATCATATAACAGCATTGTTTCAGGTGTCAAAACAGAGGGAATATTAAGACAAGCTGCAGATGTCGATGATGTTAATCGCCGAATTCAAGACTATGAACAGGGTTGGTTTTCTGGGCGCACACTAGTTTTTTTTTTCTTATATTTCTGTTTGTCATTGTTACAAGAAAACTACTGTCCTTTCAGTGGGAAAATGATAAGTTTTTACCAGTATTGGTCAGCACATGTTTTATGAGTACATATGATTCGACTTAGGTAGTTTTATTTCCAAGCGTATTTCATACCCTAAAAAATCAGCGTACTCAATGATTTGTTAGGTTAAAAATTCATAGCCACAAACTACTTAATGAAAATTAATTAATCATATTCTGCCACTTTGAAAATGATCAGGATGCATCTCCTAACACATAGCTACGCCAGAAAAGGCTGGCTAACGTGTTTTACCCATCCGACAACTCATATTGTGAAATAGGAGCTGCTTAAAGTAATCAAAAGGGCCATCTTATTATCTAATATATTGCTGTTGTTGCTTGTACTATTCGTTTAATGAGTTAATCCTGATCCTATTATTATATATGGGAGTCAGTAACTCTTAATTGTTCGTTTAGGGGATCTAAAATAACTTCTGTATCATTATTCTCTCATGCTCTTGAATGAAGTCTTTTTAGCACTCCTCAAAAGTATGTTGTATGCGTTCGTTATATTGTGAACAGGAGGCATGCATTTATTATATGACTTACGTCTTGATTTTCACTTCTATGTAGAAATTCTGTTTTTGAACCAAACTCGGATGTTGTTCCTTTGAAGGGGGTCAGGTTTTCACGTTAGTGGTACAAGCACATGGTTGAGAAACATAACATGATAGAGTAGATTTCCTAAAGATCAACTATATGTATGGTAATGAAATAATGAGACTGAATTTGAATTATAATTATTATAGACGATGCATGCAGAGAAAGGCAGAATCCGAAAAATGCATGGAAAGCAAAAGAATAGAATACAAACAAGGAACTGAAAACATACTGTAATAACATTTTGCTTGCACAAGGTGGTTGCATGGGGATTATTGTCTTCTGATTTCAATTGTACATGGATTTTAAGTTGTTGGTCCCTCTTGAAGGAATTTGCTATTTTGCTTCGAAGAACTAGAGCTAGTGCCACTATGCACAGTGACAGTATTTTATGATTATGGAAGGAGGAGACCTATAGAATTGAGCAGACTAGTTGTTCACAATTTTGAAATCGTTATGTTCTCTCTGACTTCCAGGGAAAACTGAATTTTCCCCTCAGGAGGATGCACACGTCATTGCTGACTGCATCAAGGTATATTTATATCCCATCATGTGCAAATTGTCCCATAGCTAATACTTTTGAAGGTGATGTTTTATAATTCTATATTTATTACGGCCTTGTTCCAGTACATTCTCCGGGAGCTACCATCTTCTCCAGTGCCTGCATCTTGCTGCAAAGCACTATTGGAAGCATGTCGTAAGTTCTCTGTAAAAACTTGCGTGGAGTTCAGGTCTTCCATTTTTAAAATTTGTGATATATTTATCTGTTTGTCATCTTATTCCCAAATATGTTTCCCTCCCCAATACCTACTATAACTGCAGACAATCTCCTCTTTTCCACATAAAAAACCCGCCACTCTTTCCAAATTTCAAATAAATGATCAAGTTAAGCTTCAGAAAACGTAATTTTTTATAATTACTTTTGAATCATTGAACATGAAGGTTTTTTATTTTCTGAGGCTCAAGCTACTGTAGTTTAAGTTTTAAGTTGTAGAAAATTGTCCAGAAGATAAACAAAATCTTGCCATGACCCCCCCATTTATCCCACCAGCATAGCCTGGAACCATACAAAGATTTCAAATATTATGAAAATTTCAGTTGCTGCAGACGCATTCAAGTTATTAGGAGAAATTTTCGTTAAATTGCTTATGTCTGTTGTAGACTGTCTATGAGCGCTATATTTCTGGAGTCTCTTTAACAGGGAAAGTTAAATACCCATATTTAGGTTCTCATTATTAGACAGAATTCTTCTTTACATTCTTATGTTGTCATATGGTTGTGAGTCTTGTGACGGCTTGAAGCATAGTTATTATAACTGGACTGGTTGGTCGGTTCGACCGGAAATCCTGTGAAGTGAATCAGTGACTGGTCTGGGTCTGCAGTTGGATCTGAAAGCAGGGTCCTGCAGAAGATGTCATCAGAATCGTCGGTGATTCCACCCGCCAGGCTGTGTTAATCAAATGCGAGTCATTCTCGTCACGCGTTTCGAACGGCCAACCTACGAATTGTCTCACACGACCAATTATCACCAAACCAACTCAACTATTACTTAAGTTCACAAGTAACAGTATTACCAAACAAAAATTCAATGAGTATAATCATTTTTAGTTATTTGAATTTACTATTTCATTAGTATGCAAAAAGCATATATTATACATATGTTTTAAATATATCTAATTCTAACATCCCTCATTTGGCATTTTTTCATGTATTAAACTTATTAATAATATTGATTTCAATTGTTTTTTTTGCTTTGATTTGCTTTGTTTTTTTTATCCAATAGAAGGATATAATTGAAAGGATATATATTAATTAATTATGGAACCACCGGTTGAACCAGTGAAATGCGCTTGAGTTGGTGAACCAGTGACCTGGTCTCTTGACTGGTTCAGTGTCTGCTCTGGTTTTAAAATCTATGGTTTGAAGGATGCTTTGTGGTAAGAACCACACCCCAAATATTGGCCTTTGAGTTCTCATGGGTGAATCCTGTCCCTATCATTATCTCTTTCTGAGTAGATTTTGTGGATTGTATTCGCTGGGAGCAAACTATATGATCTTGGGACTGACATTTATCAAGATATTCTTTTATATATTTATCTAAAATATGTAATCAGAGTAGTAAAAGTAACAGTTCTTTAAGTTTTGTATTTCTTTGCATTTTCCTGGTAGCTGTATTTATTTGGTTTTCTGGTATTGTGAATTTGAATTTTCTGATCCGGTGGTCCAATCGTGATTCAGGAACTGAGCGCGGAAGAAGAGTTGCTGCAATGCGCGAAGCTATATGTGAAACATTCCCAGAGCCAAATCGTCGCTTATTGCAGAGGTACTCAGTGGAAAATGTTAACTTCTGTCGTTTTTTTGAATGTTACCATAAGTACGTTTAAGCACTCTAATGCCTTCCTTGTAATAGAAAACTATGGTTCTTTTGAATATTCTAACTTAAGAAATTAATCTCACTCCATATACGGCGATTATCAGAATTCTAATGATGATGCAAACCGTGGCTTCACATAAGGCTGATAATCGAATGAGCACTTCAGCTGTGGCAGCTTGCATGGCACCCTTACTTCTTCGTCCCCTCTTAGCTGGTGAATGCGAGCTTGAACATGACTTTGATGTGGGTGGTGATGGTTCACTTCAACTTTTACAAGCAGCAGCTGCAGCTAACCATGCTCAAGCAATTGTTATTACTCTATTAGAGGAGTATGATAGCATATTTGGGGTACGTTTTAGTTACTGTTAGTTCTTTCATTATTCGATTTGATTTATCTATTATAAAGCTGTTCAGATTTTAAATAATTCAGGGATTTTTTACCTTTCAGATTTTATTTGTTTCCCCGTTATTCATCCATTGACTTAACTTTTAAATTTCTTGCAGGAAGGTGCCTTGATGTCGGAACTATACTCTGAATCAGATGAGTATGGAACTGAAAGTGAGGAGTTAACTGATGATGAAGAGTTCACTGAAGATGATGAGTACGACGATGAAGAAGAGGGTTTGGAATCAGAAGTAGATGATGATCCTGAACATGCTTCAGATGCATCTTATAGTGATACCGGCGACAGTCAAGAAGATGAGATTTGTGATGATAAGGTTAGTTTTTCCAGTTTGATTTTTTTTTGATACACTTTTCCAGTTTGCAATTGAGTATTCACGGCCTGCACTTTAAGCTGGTAATAAAATCTATGCTACCTCGATACTCATACAGTTGTGTGCTTCTGTGATCAGTTTAATAAATGAACTATCTGTTTGGTGGACTATAGCATCTAAATTATGTCAGTTCATGATGTATGTCTGACTTGTTAGTGGTTATTTTCCCCCTTAAGTTCATTTATAGACTTGATTGTGATGATAATCTTTTCTGAACCCTGACCTGGTTTTGGTTAGTTTATCCACTAAATTCATGATCGGCTCTTTTAGTTCATTTTTAAATAGTTTCCACTACCTGCAGTTCCAAATGAGCTTAGCAAGAATAATCGTTTTCAAAATGCAGGATGTCCATGGCTTACCTTCAAAGTCGAGTAGATCAGATGGCGAACGTCAGGACTATCATAAGTTGCCATCAGCCTCTCCCAAAGGTTCAATATCCCAAAAGGACAGTGTAAAAAGACATGATAATTCTTCTAAACAGAATGACGATATCTCAGCAAAGCAGGCTAACAAGTCTGGTGAATTATCACGCAATTACCCCACAGAGAGGAGTTCAGGTCATAAGTCAAATGATAGAAATCCACCCTCTGACATTCAAGAGACATCTGACGGATCAGTTTCTTCTGGGCGTGGTTCTTGGGGACGCAGCCCTGTGAGTATACTTTGTTCTTTATGCTTAACTTTTAGTTTTCTACTTCTGGTATACGTGTTTGTACTCACAGGGAATATGCCACTGGGAATATATGTATGCGACCGTCCTTTGAATTTGTGTTTGAAGCTAAAAAAGTGTGTGAGGAATTTTTCCATTGAGAACGAGACCCATACAATTTTCTTATCACTTGTGATGTAAAGGTCAGCCTTGTCATCCTCTACATAAAGCTTCATACCCCACGCCAACTGTGACTTGGATCAAGGATTTTTAATCATGGTACACTTCTAAATTTCATAGTCCATAGCTATCCGACTAGCTTTACTTTTCATAACGGCAGATGAAAAACATAATTTAGCATGGCAAATGTGGCCAATGGCTAGCCTATGGTGAAAGTTGTAGTACTGAATTCTGGCCCCTTTTAAATGAGTGAAAACACTCCTAGTAACAAAGCCTTGGGTTAATAGTGAGGTTACCTGATTTACAATCTGGAGGTCCACCAGCAACCTTGGAAACATATCTGTTGCATGCATCATGCAGGGATAAATGCTGCAATCCTTGCTGGAGCCGCAGTTGGTGCATAGTGCTTGAGCTATAAATTTGTTATTTTCACTATTGTAGTACCTTACGCTGGTATTTCGACCACAAGGGCGACATCATCATCATCATCATCATCATCATCATCATCATCATCATTATTATTATTATTATTATTATTATTATTATTATTATTATTATTATTATTATTATTATTATTATTATTATTATTATTATTATTATTATTATTATTATTATTATTATTATTATCATCTTATTACATTTCTCCATTCATGTTCATAAACAGGCGAAGAGGAATGTTCCCATGGAACCTGTTGATTTTACTTCAGAAGATGAGTAAGTTATTCTAATCTAGTTACGCGTGTTAATTGGATTTTTTTTCTTGTCACAGAGATAGTTTTATTGGTGCTTGTATACTATACCATACCACCTCTGCATGCTCTAGTGATTTATTTGTTAGCTGTGGCCCTAGCTTGCCTAAATGACAATTGCATTAGTCGACCACAGAGGATACTTTTTCTTTTTCATCTCTATGAAGTTCAAGACTTTGAATCTAATAATTTTTCTTACGAAAATATGGATGGGTTGGTACTAGTAGTAGTCCAATCAGACTAGTTCTCTCTATCTTCGTTACATTAATCTTCGTTTCGCATAGCGTAGCTGAGAGTAGAGATAGATGAGTACCTAAATACCTGAAGGGAAGTCTTGCTTGGGACAAATGATGTTGGTTCAAAGTCCAGGTGATTTTCCACTCGACGGAAAATGAAGATTACATAACAAGGATTGAAAAAAAAAAAGAGAACAAAGAAAGCTAGAGTTGGAAGAAAATGGAAATAGGTACCTCTGGAACAAAATTACAGGTATTCTTACATGAGAACTCAACTTCCATTACTACGCAGATCCAACTTCCTGGATGCTCCAGTACATGAGTCTTAGGATTGGGCTCTGGATCCCTTATGTTAATCTAAAACTGTCCTTTCCCTTCATCTCCCTCCATAGAGCCAACTGTGACTCTGAGATATAGAGCAACCACAATCAAAGAATTCGAAACCGGACATATTTTATCTTTGTTCTTCTCACAAGGGAAGGAAATGGTACTAAAAGCACCTCCAATCTCTCACTGAAATTCTCTTAAATCAGAATAAAACAAGAGAGAACTAATACACACTAAAGAGAAAGACGCTGTGGTTGTTGATGGATTAAACCAGAGAGCTGCTTATTTATAGGCTCCAAATGTCCAACAGCGAGTTGCCTAATCAGAGAATAAGTTGCAAAAGCTGCTCCAAACATCCAACCATAGCTGCCACCACCCCAATATTTTGGGTTCTGAAAGCCTCTTAAGTTCACAGTTGCGAGAGCTTATGAATCTAAAATAAGAGACCGTGCTCATTTTATAAACTATTAGGAATGTGATTAATACGTTTAACCCGAAACTTAAAACATGGTATACAAAGATGCTGACAGGAGGAAAATATTTCAAGACCATAGCTGTCATATTCTTTGTTTCATTCTAGTTTGTATTTTTCGAAAAATGGTGCCTTGAAATCTTAGAAAACCCTTACTTAACAGTCTTTTATATTGGGATCAGATTAATTCCATTTATTATTGCTCTAAATCGTTTTGAATTGATAAAACATTAATTTGATTTGGAACCCCCTGTTTTTTAGGTTTGAAAATTATGAACCTGAAATGGTATAGTTATCTACTTGTTGCCATTCTTATAGAGTGAACTAACCAAATCCAGACTTATTATCACCCATAGAGTACATGGCTACGGAAAGAAATAACGGAAGAAACCTGATGCGTGGTCAGATGAATGCTGTATGCTAGTTGCTGGGAAAACATTTGTTGAGTTGAGTTTATATTGGCTCTCGTGTATAGTTTATCAGGCATGAGACACGCCATCAATGTTAACTGAAGTTGCGTTATCCTGAAGGCTTAATACAAATTCCGAGGTGTTTTGTCATTTTCCTTTAATGCTTTCTCCGAAGAACTGTCATATCTCCCAATATGGCTTTTGTATGGACTACTAAATATATGAATTATGGATTTTGGTTGGGAATCCATGGTATTAATAATGTAAGATACGAAGTACTAAATTTCAGGTTTAATATGTTTTTAGTAATTTATATGAACAATCCATGTGTTGGAATTTTTTCTTCCTCCTGAACCTGAACCTAAAGATCACACCAACAGAGCAAAATTTTAAACCTCATTTACATAGACTTTAAGCAATTGAAATATGTTTCAGGTTTTGATTTCTTATGTTATGCGTTATGACTTCTAAAATTTTGTTGCCAGTTATGACAAAAATAGTACAGGGATAAAACTAAAGTTGTAAATTGTCCTACTTCATGGTGATCATACTTTTCTTCTAATTAGAATGAACAGTTGGTAACACTGCCTGCGGTCTACATTCAGTTGCTACTTTATTAGTATTTGTTTTTGGATATTTAGACGATAATAAGCATCTATTCTCAGTTTAACAATTATGATTACTAGATCTTGAATTTATTTCACGCTTCTTTTTATGTTTATGACCACAACAATGTCAATTCATCTGATACAGGGCTGAGATTGAAAGGCTTGAGCAGGCTAAGTTTGATCTTCAAAGTCAACTTGCAGAAGAGGTAGGCAGTTTAGATAGTTCTTGTTATGAACTAACATTGTGTTAACCTTTTTGAGTATCTTCTGTTCTCTTTACTCCATTTTCTGGCCAGTACAGGTTAAGCAGAACGCAATTCTACAATCAAATCTGGAGAGGAGGAAGAAAGCTTTGCGTGAGCGTCGTCTGGCTCTTGAGCAAGATGTATGTTCTTCACCTCATTTTCTAATTTACCTTTTTATAAATACGCCATTACCTATTTTAGTTAGATAAGTGATTCATGTTTTTCAACCTTGAAACTTTTGCACTGTTGCTGTGGATCACGTTAATCACGTTCTTTTGCTGTAGATCATGTGTATAATAGTGGTTGGAGGAACCCACTTGAAAGTTGAAACTCTCCGTTGTGTGAACAGGATAAATTTCTGCTCACACTCAAATGGAGGAGCCTCAAAATGTGTTTTCTCTTGGCAGAATGTAGCATCATTTTTTTTTTTTTTTTTTTTTTTTTTTTTTTTTTTTTTTTTTTTTAATGCATAAGACATTCAGCTGTCTAGAAATTGAGTGCATAATTTTCCGAAGTGGTTCACCGTTTCTGAAAGTTTGAGAGCTCGTCTTAAGTAGATTCACAGTGAATAAGGAGGCACATACTCATCCTTTTCTTTGGAACAGGATGGTATTTACTTGTGCTATCTTATCTTTTAGTATTTTATTTCATGAAAGTTCAAGTGCTTAGTAGTGTGTGGATCTTTAGAATCTGAAAAGGCTAGTATCTATTGGTTTTGAAGATTGGCTAAGCTGTAAAGCAAGATTGTGCGGTTGCTACTGATGTAGATGATTGGACTTGTACATCTGATAGCAGCCACAGGATCATGTGCAGCGAACTTTGGAAGGCTTATCACGTGTATCAACATCTTTTTCATGAGAAAATGTTTGAACTATGGGTGTCAGATATGGAATGGAACCTCAGTAGACTATTCTTCTTCTATCCTTGCTGCCTAATGGTAAGAGTTTATTCTCTTACCATACGGGGTGATTATATGCTCCAAGTACTCTCTTAACTATCTGCAGGAGATACGGGGAAGTTGAATGGCCCTGTAATTGATGTTGAAAGAGAAAATTTAGGTTAAAATGGAATGGTGTGGAATACATTAGTGTTATTTTATGTATGTGCAAGTGGTTCGAGGTTTAACGGGTCTCTCTTAGAAAACATATTTCATTTACTTTTATGTTCAAGTTAGGTTTGGAATCTGATGCGGTGCGTGGAAGAAGGTAGGGGATGGGCTAGGGGTCTCACATGAGAATTTTTATTGCATTTTGGTCCAGTCCATTCATGAATTTATGATTGTGTGGATCTAGAGGGCTCATTTATTCTAAATGTGATCTGTAGTTGCTCCAGCTGTTCATCAGTCTCCAAACCAACTTACTTTCCTTGGTAGTTGGATATTACTGTATATGCTAAGATATGATATAGTTCAGTTGGTTCATTTGACTTAAATATGTTCACTTTTCTGTATTGACTTAGTAGGTTCAGTGGTGCACTCCCCCCAATTACTATCTCTAACCCGGCAGCTAAGGCATATTGATTAAAATTAATTATTTCCCAGGTAGCAAGGCTTCAGGATCAACTACAAAAAGAGAATGAGTTAAGGACAGTGCTGGAAGCAGGACTTTATATGGCGCAAGGATCTTTACCTATCACGTCGAATATAGATGAAAAGGTCCATAACTACTTTGATTAACTGAAATTTACTTGATTTCCTTGTCTAACTAACAAATTTATATTTGCTGAAGACAAAGGCCGACCTTGCGGAAATGGCTCAAGTGGAGGTAGATGTCATGACATTGAAGCAGAAGGCTGATGTGCTCCAATCGCAGGTTAATCAACAGTGCCAAAAGAATGCTGAGCTATCTTCACGAAGCCAAACACAGCAAACAGAAAATAATCCTGCTGACTCGTATGTCTTTTTGTTTTTTCCATCTACCCCCGCGCTCTCTTCTTTGTTGCTGCTTATCCCTTCACGAGCTATTTTTTTTTTCTTTAAAGAGTTGTGCGTCATTTTAACAGCATTATCTGCTGGGTCGAATGTGGGCTGCTTTCAGATAAGACTGTTTCTTGATCATGAACTTGTATCAGTAGAATTCTTCATGCTCGTAATCTTGGTGCAGGAAAGGTAAAGATGAAGGTGGAAGTGCATCTAATGTCCGTTCAATTGACAGATCCACAACCAAGGTATAATACAGTATAAGGTTTTTTTATCTCAGACTCCATTTTCGCTGATGCCATCTTCAGCTATTTCTGAGGGAGTATTTAAGTCGTATACATACAACGTGTTCTACATACAGTGGAACTAAAATATCTAAATCATGATTCCCATATTCAATTCTCTTATATCTAAATTGAGCTCTCAAATCTGGATAATGAAGCCATTTGGCCATTATTATAGCTGGTCATTTCCAGCTCTAATCAGGAACAGCCGGGGTCTGAAGCTCATCCAGTTGTTCTTTTAGTATTAGGCCTTTCAGATCAAGAAAAGCAGTATTCGTCATTTTACCTCCTTTCCCGAATTACTGTGTCATATCCCCAAGGCAACTGAAAATGACACCTAGGTGGATACACTTGGACACTTGGCGGACAACTCAAGTAGATGAAATGAACTGACCGTCTTATTTCATGCATTGCTTTTAAGTTGTAAGGAATATTTTTGTTTTTGTTTTTTTCGAGGGGAAGGAATATGTTTGTTTCTTTACCACCAAAATCATTGGAGCTTTTCAGGATCATTGGAAAAAATAGAAACATCTACTGTCCACTTATAAATTAGTCAAATTGTACAACTTGACTCTTGAAGCGATGTTCTAGGTCGCATTCTTCTTCGACTGCTTGTCTTGGTAGTACTTAGGAGTACATCTTTTTGACTCTTTTTTACTCTTGGTAGTACTTGGGAGTACATCTACTGTCCACTTATAAATTAGTCAAATTGTACAACTTGACTCTTGAAGCGATGTTCTAGGTCGCATTCTTCTTCAACTGCTTGTCTTGGTATTACTTGGGGGTACATCTTTTTTTTAACTTCAGCTACTAATTTTCTTGTTTCAGCAGGAAACATCCCAAAACTCTGAACCTGTTAGGTCTGCAGCTTCTGAACCAATGTCAATAGCAACTGCCTCAAAGATGCTTGTTGCACGGGCTGAGGTACGTTCCTTTATCCACCTCTAAAGTTGTGGTATTCATCCATTGCTAGTGGCAGAAGACATACTTGACAACGCTAGAAATTTCTCAAGTTCTTCCAGGAAACAAAATTCAATTTGGTTTATTTATACTTGAACTCGTCCAGAAAACATAACTGTTTTCCAAATAGAAAAGGAGCATAGGTTTAGGTGACTTCATTATGAGAAGCATATGAATCTTGTTTTTCTTCTGCTTTGTTTTTGCCAAAATAATGCCTACTGACGCCTCACAGAAGTTAAAAAACCACTTTATTTGTAGTACTCTGTTTGCTAGTAATTTGTTTGCAACTCCAGAAAATTTGTTGAGAACCGAAAGCTAAATACTATATGCATTACAGGGAGCTAATGCTACGTCCTCCGCACTAGCAAAACTAACGAACAGACTCAACTTCTTGAAAGAGAGACGGGAAAAGTTGGCAAACGAAGCCCAAGCCCAAGCCCAAGCCCAAGCCCAAGCCAGTTCAGGTTCAGCAGGTTCTGAAAGTGGCAAGAGATCAGAAGCACAACAACCTGGCCAAAACCCAGACGGTCAATCAGTCCCTAAATCTGACAAGACCTCAGGTTCAGAAAGTAGCCATTCTCTCCAAAATGTAGATGCGGCAGAAGGTCGGCCAACTCCAAACCAAAGAGAAAGCTCCTCAAACACAGACAAAGGACGAAAGTCGGATATTGTTCCACCAAAGACATCGTCCAGATGAACTCTGGTTTGTTCTGTCAATGCAAACAAACCAGCATATGGAAGCTCTCTGATCTCTGTGTCTAACCGGTTGGTTGAAGTTCTAAACCACCCAAATCCGAAGATGTACCTATTATTATTAACTTAAACCTTAACTCTGCGCGCTCGCAGCAGACAAAGAGATCTATAGGGATGTTTTCCTAGTTCATAGTGTCCTGTTTGGGCAAAACTCAATGTCTAATTTATATCTAGGATTTGACTAACCATGGCGGCACTAGTGATATTGCCATCATGGTTTTGTTTTTGACAGAGCTGAAACAACTTCAACTTGTTTCCAAGGATTCAAGTTTTTTCACTTTTCCTTCTTGTTATGTGCTTTCATGAACTATGGAAGCAAATGTTTATAAGCAAAAATGAACCGTTTTATCAATATTTCTGAAAAGAAGTGAGTACATCTCTAGCTCTGAATTGTTATGTTAATAGTCGTCATCACCCTCGAATCATGAAATTAGAAATCATTGAGAAGCTTCCGTCCATGTTCAAGTGTCACGAAAAGCACCACCGTGAACTGCCCCTGCCTCGAGATTGTTGGTATAAAGCCCTTGTACAGTGCCATAGGCCCTCTGCACGAATCGTCTTCCATGCGCAGTGAAGGCCCCCACTATACTGTGGTGCCATTCCTGGCTCCACCTTCATATTCATCACCCTTGTCTTCATAACATCCACCGGATTAGATGCCACTGAGACAACAAATCCGGCGGCGAAGCTGGCGGTGACGTGGGTCCCCAACCCATCCTTCATCGCTCCCTTGTCCAATATCATTTCCTTGAACTGATCATAGGAAGCCAGCTGAGCAGCAGTCATGATCATCGCGCGGTTCACAGTAAGCGATGAGCCGCACCACAGTCTCGTACCTCCCCCCTGCCTAGACATGTGTGTAATTATGTCGACTACGCTCTTGTAACTGCGCAGCTCAGAAGCCGGGAGCCAGCCGTCGGCTTGCATCCTGACCATCGCGACGTCGGCTGGGTTCCCGACGGCCGCGCCGATCGCGGGTGACCAACCCGGCCGCAATTTTGCACCTGGATGGGAGGGTACCGGTTTCCAGGTTGGACCATCTTTCCTTGAAGACTTCGTAGAGGCCCATACAGGTGGTGGAGTAGAGGGTCTGGCTGAGGACGGTGGCGGATACATCGGAGAACAAAGCGAGGACGCAATTCCGTTTGGAAGATCTTGATCCCCACCGAGAGGGGTCCCGCCTTGGGTGGCGCCGGAATGTGGATGTTTGTTGCGGCGGCAGCGCCGTTAAAGGCTAAAGCGGGGCGTGGGGTTGGGGAGATGGTTCTCTCCCTGCAATTGCATCCGAACCTTAATGAGATCAAGCGGATCGGTCGAACAACCCGCAATAATCGAAGCAATACCCACCTCAACCAAGGGCGGATCCATGATATTTCTGCAGTGGGAGCTAAATTTAAAAAAAGTAAAATGCTGATGAAAATCATACACGAAAAGGGTTATTATTTTAATTTAGTGGGGGCTAAATTGCATTTAGTAATATTATATAGGGTAAAATTATAATGTCTCAAAGTTGAGTAGGGCTATAACCCCCGCACCTCCTAAGGTGGATCCGCCCTTGCCCTCGAAGCCTTTGACACCCATGTTTTAGATGAAGATGTTGATTTTGACCAGAAGAGAAAGGGAAATTTTAGATGAAGATGTTGATTTTGACCAAAAGAGAAAGGGAAAATGGTGCAGAGTGTGTTTAGAGAAGATAATATATATATATAGATGTTTTGAAGGCGCTTTCTTTTTTTCTTCTTGTTCTTCTACTTTTACTTCACAGAGGGAGAGGGAGAGGGAGAGAGAGATTATGCGTTGGGTTAATGTTTGTTTATGGTACCCTAGTGGACTGGATATGGAGGCTAATTATTGGATTTGGACCGCGGGTTCTTATTCTTCACTTTCCAAATACTCATGGTTGACTTGTTCGTTGCCTTTTGTGAAGATTGAGAATGTTTCCTTAGGTTGACGGGTTTGATTTTTTTTTCACCGGCAACGAAAGATAGCATAGAAATAAATAGAGTCTTACAAACCAAAAGTCTGGGAGGACATATCCCCCTGAAGTCATACAAGGATTCAGTAAAGGAAAACAGGAAAGTAAAGGAGGCTCTGCCAAACTAAAGACAAAAACGAGCATCTTCCTGGGCTTATTGGCCAGTTCGTGCGCAGATGCGACATCACATCTGTTTACTTTCGACACGGTGCATGAAATCAGGCTATGAAGACGCTCTAGAACAGCCTGGATGGTGGCAGAGTCCTCAAAGGACCCTTTAGACGGATCCTGAAGCGGTGTCGGTGTCATAGAAAGGCAGCCGAATCCTAGTCGCAGGGGCAACCGTGATTCTTGCTCCCCTTTTGGCTCCTTTCTTGAGCTCTGGGGATGACTGGCATGGCAGAACCGACAATGGTGGTGTGGAAGAGGCCGGCGGTGATGCGATGTAGGGAACGATGGCTCTGCAGCTATTAGCGTGGCCGGTGGTGGTCGTGACCGGTTTGGGGGAAAGACGACGCTTTTTTGGTGGGAGAGAGGGCTCCTGAGATGCCTTCCTTTTTTTGGGTTTGTTAGTGGTGGGAGATTCAGGCCCAGAGTCATTTAGGTCCAGGTCCTCCATGGCATCCAGTTGGGCCTTAAAATGTGAATCAAAGCCAAAAGAACCAGCCCGTTTGAGGTGGGCTGGTAGTGGTGAGTACTGGGCCGTTGGGTCGGACATGCTGCTGGGTTGATAGGCCTTGGTTTTTTTGTTTGCCGTTGGGTCTCAAAAGGAGGGGATTGTAACAGCTTTTTGGGTTTGGTTGGTGGGATGAGGCCCGAGGGTGTGTGTGGTATTAGGGTTCAGATTGTTGTGTCTTGTTGGGTGCAGCTGAAGAGAGGAGCGAAACCGGGTGGGGGAAGTACGAGGTTAGGGGTGTGTGAGGTCGCTTTCGCTGCCGAGGGAGAAGGGCTCAAACGGCGCTGCGGCTAATGGGAGTTCATAGCAGTGACGGTGACAGGAGGGGACGCAGCAGTTGCGTTGACCAACACTTCAATCGAGGAGGTCGACCTCAAAGACAGCGAGATGACACTGTTTGGCGACTAGGGTTGTTCGATCGGCGCCGGAGGCTCCTCACCGGTGGCTGTGTGAGCCGAGTCCATATCTTCGTCTTCGTCTTCGCCGGTGGAGTCGCCGTTTCCGTCATTTGAATCTCCGCCCTCTCCGTTTAGATCATGGTCGTCCTCAAACGGGTCTTCTTCTTCCGAGGGTTCAGATTCGGTTTCTGCATCTTCAGAGGTGGTTAGAGGAAATGGGCGGTAAAAGATTGTGGTGAAGGTGCCCTGGGGCCATTCAAGCAGTCTGGTTTCAGGGGGACCTTGGTGGAAGACGACTCTCATCTTCTGAGTATGGTTCAGGTTCTCACGGCTCTCATGTATCTTGTGTAAAGGGCTTCCGCTTCCCAGTTAAGCATGCAGAGGTTACGGTGGTTCGCCGTCTGCCGGAGTTTTCTGTGGACGAGTTGACAGGCTCGGGGCTGGGGGATGTTGCAAGAGGCTTCCATATACCCGATGCAGCCGCAGTTGGTGAAGAATTTGAAAATTTTCTCATAACTGAATTGGACCCATTCAGTTCGGTGGTTCAACAGGCGGATGAAAGTCCCGGCGAGAAGGGGTTCTGAGAGGTTCACTGCGATGTTTGCGTGGATGAAGTGCGACACCCCGCACTTCGCCGTGGGGAGAAGTGCGGGAATGCCGTCCCGCGCCCGGGATTGCTCCCGGGTGCAGGGGAGAGAATGGTAAACAAAACAAACATCGCATAATTATTTATTACAAACCATAAGTCTTCAAAAGTGAAATATTACATACTATTAAACAAGATGAAACAATGTCTAGGTGTTTCAATTATTTAAATACGAGATAAACTAGGTGAGTCCGCGATTCCCGTTAAGCCGAGCTCCCTTCACATAGACCTGCGGGGGAAAGAAACAAGACCGCAGTTTTCCAAAGTCAGCACAAACGCTGAGCAAGTAAACAGCCCAACATGTAAATCGGAAAGAGGCATATTTTATTTTAAATAAAAGAGGAATAATGAGTAAGCAAACAACATATCATTTCGAATGACCAATGTAATTATCCAACTCATCATTTAATATTCTCAATCCGTTTCCATATTTTCCAAAATAAATCAAGTCCATCCATTTTCACATGAAAATCCACATTTATTATTTAGTTGTAGCGGGGAACGAACCAATTCAAAATATAGAACCAACCATATCCCATGCATCCTAGACCTTAAGTGCCGGCACCCCTCTAAGACTTCTTGCGGCCAGAGAGGTGAGTACATGGAGCAGCCCGGGGCAATTGCAACCGAGCAAAATATCATAACCACAATAAATAAGAATCCGTATATGGTTCCACCGCACAACTGTTTCCACTTTACGTTATTACGTATTATTAATTCCATGTGATATTTTCCAAAAGAATCATTTAGACAAGTATTTGAAATCTCAAGTCAAGCACGTATATCACAAATCACATTTTGAGACGTAAAAATCATAAAAATAATTGGACACGAAAGAAGGACGGGCACACTAGGTTAGGCATATGTACTCACCTCAAGTAGCACGACAATTATCACGATAGCTCCTACAGATACACGTAGCCCTCGTCTACGAATTCGTCACCTACAATTTATAATTCCTAAATTAATTACAAGTCTAATTATGCAAGTATAGTATGCAAAAATGCTATATCTCCTAACTTCTCATTTGAAATTATCCCCCTTAACCCCATTAATTAATAGCATAAAACAAATATTTAATAAATTTGTGACATTAACACTTATATCTCATAAAAATATTATAACTTATACAAATACAAGCTCCTAAAATTATTGGTATTAAAACTAATATTATGTTTGTACACTCTTATTTTATAGGAAATAATAACCTAATAAACGAACTATTTATTCATAAGTGACTATAAAAGTTAATTCAAACTAATTCAATTATAGCTATTTATTTATTAGAAAATATATATACTATATGAGAATTAAATAGTCAAATAAAATTCACAAAAGCAAGTCATACATAACAATAAATTGATATTGGATAAATAATTTCTACTTTCTAGAAAAATAATCATGTAATAGCAAACAATAGTAATATGGATTTTTATTTAAAAGTATAACTAATATTTATTTCACAAACTAACTTCCAACTTATTTATTTTTATCAGTATTAACAAAATAATCTCTTTTACTCAAAACACTAGTTTACATGCACTTTAAATATTTAGTTAATCAACCCGAAATTATGTAATTAAACCAAATCGTGCATTTTTATCTTGCTTATAAAAACAACAATATTTCATATAAATATTGTCCTATGTAATTTTAACAACTAATTTACTTTTATATAGTCAAAATAATATATAGAAATATTAGCATATAACATAAATTCAAAAATCACATTTTAAATCTTATATATTATATGCAGTTTGATAATATACACACATCACCCCCAACTTTTCAGAAACTATACATGCAGTTAACATCTCACCCTCCAATTTTCAGAAACTACATAAACAACCCCCTTTTATGAACACAAGCATACAACTCAAACCCAACATACCCGATTCGTGTTAGAGCTAACAAGATGCGATTTTGATGATTAAAAATGAACTAGAGAGTGATTTAGGACTCACCTACGCGAAAAATCGCGAGAAACAGTCAAGAAACGAAGCGGGTTACGTCCTCGAAGGTGGCGGTCGGCGGTGATGAACACCGGCGATGAATCCGGCGATGAATCCGGCGTTGAGGGCTCTGTTTGATGTTGCTAAAGTACTCCTCGGACCTCCAGGAGTATTTTGGTACCAACAGGAGAGAGTGGGTCGCTCCGGTTAGCTTGGGTGAGCTTCTCGCCGGAATTTATGGTGGCCGGCGGCGGGTTTGGTGGTTCTGGCCGCTCTGCAGCGTGTTGCTGCTGTTAGTTCTCCTTGCATCGAAATAGGGAGGATGGGTGTTTCAGGGGGTCAAAACAGTGAGGAAGAGAGAAAGGCAGAGGTGGGTGGCGGCTGTTTCGCCGTCGGGTGTGTTTGTCGGCGGTAGCTGGTGGCGGCTCGTCATCGGGGAGCTGCGGCTGGTAGGGTGTAGCAGAGAGGGAGAGGAGAGTGATAGAAGAAGAGGTGGCTGTGGTGGTGGTTCAGGTGGTGGTGATGAAGGTGCGGTGGTGGTGGTGGTGGTGTGTGTGCCCGTGGGTGTGATGAGAGAGAGAGAGATGGAGAGTGTTGTTTCTGATGTGTTTTTTTTGGTGTGGGAGAGAAACAAATGAGAGAGCAATTAAATAAGAATTGGATGACTTGGAGAAGTCATCTTCATTAACCGACTTCCCCCCCCCCCCCCCCCCTTTTTTTTGGTCTTCTAGTTAGCTATGCTAGAATGTTTTGGGAGTACTAATTGGGTTGGTCATCTAGTGGGTTGGGTACACAGTTGCTATATTCACATAAATCACATAAAATGCTAAATAAATACACAATAAAAATAACGTTTTCTATAAAATTGTTATACGAACTTCCCGAGAATGTTTTCAACCCAAAATAATCTAACTTATCACTCGTAATAAAAAAAAAAATTAAATTTTATTTCTCAATTACCCAATTTACCCTTCAAAATTGAACGGGGTATTACATCCTTCACCCCTTAAAGAAAAGCTTCGTCCTCGAAGCTAAATCCACTCATACCCAATAACAATCACGTGTCTATAAAATGCAAGTATACGTCTATATGCTGATGCACAAATTATATCACGAAATGTACTAGGGTTAATATGTTTAAGATTTATTTTATAAACGTAAGGGTATTAAAGCGAAAGGTTACATCCTCCCCCATTAGGGAGTGACGTCCCCGGAACTCAATTTACCTCATTAAATAGGTGGGGATACTTCTTTCTGATATCATCTTCTCCTTCCCAAGTAGCTTCTTCTGTCTGATGGTTCGTCCATAAAACTTTCACCAGCTTATCGCTCTTGGTACGCGTGTCTCTTGTCTTAGTGTCCAGAATCTTGACAGGGTGTTCCTCGTATGTAAGAGACGGGTCTAGCTCGACTGGTTCAGGATCTAGCACATGAGATGGGTCTGGAACGTACTTCTTCAGTTGTGAAACGTGAAAGACATTGTGTACTCGTCCCAAATTAGAAGGTAAGTCTAGCCGATAAGCAACTTCCCCAATTCTCTCCAAGATGTCGTATGGTCCGATAAACTTTGGGCTCAATTTCCCTTTCTGGTTGAATCTCGTTACTCCCTTAGTAGGTGAAACCTTGAGAAATGCTTTTTCTCCAATCTGGAACTCCAATGGCCTTCTTTTCTGATCTGCATAAGACTTCTGCCTGTCCTGAGCTGCCTTCATTCTTTGCTGGATTAGTCGTACTTGATCCGTCATATCCTCGATAACTTGCGGGCCAATTACTATCGTCTCACTGATGTCGTTCCAACATAGTGGTGATCGGCACTTTCTTCCGTACAAAGCTTCATACGGTGCCATGCCAATGCTGGCGTGATAACTGTTGTTGTAGGAGAACTCTATCAAAGGTAGTTTGTCAACCCATGAGCCTTGGAAGTCCATGACACAAGCTCTTAGCATGTCCTCCAAGGTCTGAATGGTCCTTTATGTTTGTCCGTCTGTAGCTGGGTGAAACACTGTACTGAACCTCAACTGAGTTCCCAATGCTTCCTGAAGAGCTCGCCAAAAATGAGAGAGGAAATTAGGGTCCCTATCAGAAATTATCGAACTTGGAACCCCATGATACCTCACTATGTTTTTAACATACGCGTCTTCTCTTTGCTCCATGTTCCAAGTGTCCTTCATCGGAATGAACCTAGCTGTCTTTGTCAGTCGATCTACCACTACCCATATCTGGTTGAGTCCGTTCTTTGACGTCGGCAAAGCGGTCACGAAATCCATCGAAATGGAATCTCACTTCCAAACTGGTACGTCTAGTGGCTGGACTAAGCCTCCCATCCTCTTGTGTTCTAACTTCACCTTCTGACACGTTAAGCATCTGGCTACGAATTCTGCTACCTCCTTCTTCATGTTAGGCCACCAGAACATCTTCTTCAAATCTTTGTAGAGCTTGTCGCCTCCAGGGTGTACTGAATAAGGTGTGTTGTGAGCTTCACGCATCAAACTCTCCTTAGTTTCTGCACACTTCTGTGGTACGCACCACCTTCATTTGTAGCGAATGCTTCCATCCTCGTGAATCTTGAAGTCGTTTTCTTTCCCTTCAGCGATTTTCTTTCTGATTCTTTCTATCTTCACGTCTCCAACTTGGTTACTCCTTATTTCTTCGAGGAAGTCTGGTACGGCTGTCATACTGCTGATTAAGTTCTGCACTCCTCCTTGATCCACTACTTCGATCTCGGGCTTTCTGAATTCATGGCATAGCCATTCTGGCAAAACTATCATTGCGTTCAAGGCATGGCTGGCCTTTCGACTCAATGCGTCAGCAACTACGTTTTCCTTCCCTTCATGGTACTGGATGCGCAAGTTGTAGTCCTTGATGATTTCTAGCCATCTTCGTTGTCTGTTGTTCAGCTCCTTCTGTGTGAAGATGTACTTTAGACTGCGGTGATCAGTGTAAAGCTTGCAAACTGCTCCATATAAGTGGTGCCTCCATATCTTCAGCGCGAAAACTATTGATGCTAACTCTAAGTCGTGAGTAGCATAGTTTTCTTCGTGCGGTTTCAGCTGCATTGAAGCATAGGCAATCACCCTTCTATCCTGCATAAGTACACATCCTAGCCCTTTCTTCGATGCATCGCTGTACACTTCAAACTCGCCGGAGTCGTTTGGTACAGCTAACACTGGTGCTGTTGTCAACTTCTCCTTCAGGGTCTGAAATGCTTCTTCACATTTGTCGTCCCAATGATACTTCACAGTCTTCTTCGTCAGCGCAGGTAGTGGCTTGGCAATCTTGGAGAAATCCTTCACGAAACGCCTGTAGTATCCTGCTAAGCCAAGGAAACTTCTTATCTCGGACACATTCTTCGACGTGGGCCAATCTTTGACTGCTGAAATATTTCTTGGATCCACTGATATTCCTTCTTTCGAGATGATGTGACCCAGAAATGGTACACGATTCAGCCAAAACTCACATTTGGACAGTTTAGCATACAACCGTTCTTGTCTCAGAGTCTGTAACACTTCTCTGAGATGTTCCTCGTGCTTCTCCTCGTCCTTCGAGTGCACAAGGATGTCATCAATGAAGATGACTAAAAAACGGTCTAGGAATGGCCTCATCACTCGGTTCATCAGATCCATAAACACTGCAGGTGCATTGGTTAGACCAAAATGCATGACTGTAAACTCATAGTGGCCATACCTCGTTCTAAAGGCTGTCTTCGGGATATCCGTCTCGGCTACCCGAAGTTGATGGTACCCTGACCTCAAGTCAATCTTCGAAAAGACACTAGCCCCTTGTAATTGATCGAACAAGTTGTCAATCCGGGGTAGAGGGTACTTATTCTTGATGGTTGCATTGTTCAGCTCACGGTAGTCAATGCATAGCCTTAAGCTTCCATCTTTCTTCTTTACAAAAAGCACTGGTGCTCCCCATGGTGAAACACTTGGCCTTATGTATCCCTTCTGTAGATGTTCTTGCAATTGATCCTTCAGCTCCTTCAATTCAGCTGGTGCCATCCGGTACGGTGCTTTCGAGATCGGCGCAGTTCCGGGTGCTAAGTCCAAAGTAAACTCCACTTCACTCTTGGGTGGCATACCTGGAATCTCGTCTGGGAATACTTCGGGAAATTCCTTCATGACAGGTATCTCTTCCAACACATTCTCCTTCTTGGACACATCCTGGATATAGCACAAGTAGGCAGAGTTCCCTTTCTTTACTTGATTGACTATGGTCATTGCTGACACTAGTCTAATACAGGGCTCCTTCTTGATGCCACGATAAGAAATCTTCTCACCGTTGGGTCCTCTTAGCCGGACCTTCTGATCATAACAATCAATGATGGCTCGATATTTGCTAAGCCAATCCATCCCTAGGATGACATCTATGCCCTTGAGATCGAACTTAATCAAATCCGCGAGCAAGGTATAGGCTAGAATTTTGACTTCTACTCCTTCAAATACAGTGTCACAAACTGCTATGTGGCCAGTGGGTGTTGCTACTGGAATATATTTTCTAGCAGACTTATTCAAACTCAATTTCTCAGCAAATTATGATGATATGAATGAGTATGATGCGCCAGAATCAAATAATATAAAGGCTGGGTGCTCATGGACAAGGAAAGTACCCGTGACAACTTCTTGAGCAGCTTCAGCCTCAGTCTTTGTCATGACTGCAATTCTTCCCACATTGGCATTCCGAGTTCCAGCTCCTCCTGCTCCAACTCCAGTGTTCACATTACCAGCATTGTTGTTGCGGTTCTGAGCTCCATGCTGTCCTGCGTTCCCCTGGTTGTAGTTTGGCTGCCTTCCATAGCCGTCTCCCTGGTTATTGCGGTTTCCAGGGTTCCTGTTTCCATATCCGATCTGCAGGGTTGCTGGTTGCAGGTTTCCATACTGCTGGCGGTTTCCCAGATAGTTGTTCTGGGGTTGCCTCTGATACTTCCCTCCTCGGTTCCCTTGCTGGTTCCTGACTGGTGGAGCTAGGCATTCATAGGCTCGATGCCCTCTCCTTCCACAGTTGTGGCATACGACAGGGTTCCCCATACAGTCAGCTCCAGGGTGGTTTTGCTGGCATCTCTTGCAGATGTAGCGGCGAACTGGCCGAACTACCTGCCACTGCTGGTTCTGATGGTTCCCTCCAATATTTGGCCGAACCGGATGCCCTCTGGTGACCCGCGGCCTTGCTTGGCGCGCAAGGAAGAGGGGGGCGGACGGCTAGGGTTTCGGCCCTAGTCTCCTTCCCCTTCCTTCCTTGTTGCCCAAGCTTGGTTGTTTCCATATAATTGTTTCCATAATTGAAAAACCCATTTTCCAATTATGTGTTCATGAACCCTAATTTTCAAGAAACCAATTATTCACATTCTATGTGATTAAACTCACCAATTTACACATCCAATGTTAAATTAGATCTTGTTTATCTTGAATCAAATTCAATTTGCATCTACTATGCCAATTAATTCCAGTTTCGTGTAAGATGAATATAACGATGTATAAACTGAAATCGTAACACACAAAATCATGTTATGCACTACGACTTATGGCTCTGATACCACTGTTGGGTTTTGACGTAGGTAACGCAGCGGAATAACAAAAACTAATTCCTACTCAAAGCCCACCAAGGATCACATGAAGAGACATTCATAACATGATGAGGGACATAGAAGATGTGTACCTTTTTGGTTCTGGAGATCACACGAAGAATAACGTCCTCGTCTCTACGGTTGATCCACGTCTAGATGTGAGATCTAGATTTTCCTTCTCCTAGTGCTATCTTGGACCGGAGGAAGAGGGAAGAAGGAATCAAGCAATGAAGAATAAAGAGAGGATCGGCCCTCTCTTTGTGGCCGACGGGTAGGGGCGGACGCAGAGGGGCTTCGGCCTCCTTGTGGTCTTGCTCTCACTCTCTTGATTTCTCTCACACTCACTTATGTTATGAGCATTAGTTGTGGGAAGGAAGCTAGAGCATCCTTTATATAGTCCAACAACTCCTTGTTAACTACATAAAGGCCCTTCCTAATCCTACATGAACTTGGATTAGTCTCTTCCTTGCATATTAGTCCTACTAAGCTTGCAAGGTGTTGCAAAGTGATCCTTCTAATTAATTAATCATATTAATTAATTCCCAATTCTAGTTGTGACCCCATAGGTTTCTACTTAGTTGGCAGTAACTAATTACTAACATGGAGAGGTGTCTAGCAACACATCCATGCAACCCAACTACTAGAAATAAGTCAGTGATCCCGACAAACCTTGTGCCCAATATCACATATTGCATTATCCCTTTGTCTCCATATCCGGATTGGACACGAGACATAAATAGTCACACTCGTATATCCGATCCATAGTTTCTCGATCCTGGGAATATGCTTATGCAAGCAGATAACATCAATATCTACATATTGATTTATTCGAGTCTGGCGAGACATTCAATAAGCACCATACCTCGAGTAGCCGTCGATATTTGCTCCCATTATGTGGGAGAGACAAATCCTCTATACATCACTAGATCTCTAAGCTTGCTTCCTATCATGCCCGATAGCTATCTTTATAGTTCCCGGTTAAGGCACAACGTTGGATAACATCAAAGCATGATATTCCACAACAAGAGTATCTAGTGACTTCAAGTCAAGGATTACAATATAAATGGCGCTGCGAGAAGCGATTGTGACTTTAACATAATTCAATGTATCCTTCTCGTCGTGGTCAATCCAGTATGCCATTAATCCTAATGCATACCCATGTGTTAGACTTGATATCTCCATATCAATCTACACACATACCACTCTGTCTCTTCTCTTTAGCCCCATTTTACTTTTGTCACTATTCACTGGGTCACTTTGACCCGGTGATTTGGCTATCAAAATGATGCAATTTTTTGATATTTTTTCATTGTGTTGTAGAGTAAAAGTTGTTGTATTACACAGTGAAAAAATTATTAAAAAATCACATCATTTTGTTGTCTAAATCACCCGGTCGAAGTGACTCAGTTACGAGTCAAAAAAGTCAAATGGGGCTAAAGAGAAGAGACAGAGTGGTAATAGTCTATATTTGATCGTCTTATTAACCAATATTATGGAATAGGGATATTTAAGATAAACAACACATTGTATCTAAGAACTTCATTATATTAAATATCACAATAATTAATAAATGAATATTCTAGCCAAAACATTGTTCGTACTAAGTATAGATTGCCTTGAGGGCACCTATTCCAACATATGCGTGGTCAGATGAATGTTGTATCCTAGTTGCTAGGAAACATTTGTTGATTTGAGTTTATATGGGCTTTTGTGTATAGTTTATCAGGCACTAGACACGCCATCAACGTAAAATGAAGTTGCGTTATCCTGAAGACTTTATACGAATTCCGAGGTGTTGTCACTTTTCTTTAATGTTTTCTCCGAAAACCTAATAATGTAAGTAAGATTTAGAAGTACTAGATTTCTGGTTTAATATGTTTTTAGTAATTTATATGAACAAATCCATGTGTTGGAATTTTTTTCTTTCTTCTGAACCTGAGCTTAAAGATCACGCCAACAGAGCAAAATTTTAAACCTCATCAACATTGACTTTAAGAAATTGGAATATTTTTCAGGTTTTGATTTCTTTTATGTTATGTTCTAACTCTTTAAAACTTTTGTTGCCAATTATGACAAAAATAGTACAGAGATAATACTATATTTGTTGCAAATTGTCCTACTGCATGGTGATCATACTTTTCTTCTAATTAGAATGAACAATTGGTAACACTGCCTGTGATCTATATTCAGTTGCTGCTTTATTAGTATTTGTTTTTGGAAATTTAGACTACAGTAAGCATCTATTCTCATTTTGACAATTATGATTACTAGATCTTGAATTTATTCCATACTTCTTTGTATCTTTATGACTACAAAAATGTCAATTCATCTGATACAGGGCCGAGATTGAAAGGCTTGAGAAGGCTAAGTCTGACCTTCGAAACCAACTTACAAAAGAGGTAGGCAGTTTAAGTAGATCTTTCTATAAAATTTTGAGTATCTTCTGTTCTCTTTACTCCATTTTCTGGCCAATACAGGTAAAGCAGAACGCAATTCTACAATCGAACCTGGAGAGAAGGAAGAAAGCTTTGCGTGAGTGTCGTCTGGCTCTTGAGCAAGATGTATATTCTTCATCTCATTTCCTTATTCTGTTTTAGCTCACATTTGTCTTTACCTTTTTTTTTGATAAATATGACAACCTATTTTAGTTAGATAAGTGATTCATATTTTTCAACCTTGAAACTTTTGCACTGTCGCTGTGGATCATGTCAATCACGTTCTTGAAAATTCATTGGCAAATGATTCTGCCTCTGCATGTATTTACTTGTGCTATCTTCCCTTTTAGTATTTCATTTTGTGAAAGTTCAAGTGCTTAGTAGTGTGTGGATCTTTAGAATATGAAAAGGCTAGCATCTATCGGTTTTGAAGATTGGCTAAGCTGTGAATGATCATTTCTGTTGAATTTTAATATTTGTGCAGAGAACTTTGGAATGCGTATCATGTGTATCTAAATCTTTTTCATGAGAAAATGTTTGAACTGTGGGTGTCAGATATGGAATTGAACACCTCAGTAGACTATTCTTCTCCTATCTTTTTCCAAGTACTCACTTAACTATCTACAAGAGATACGGGAAACTTGAATGGTTCTGTAATTGATATTGAAGGAGAAAAAAATAGGTTGAAATGGAATGGTATGCAATACATTAGCGTTCTATTATGTATGTGTAAGTGGGTTGAGGTTTAACGGGTCTCTCTTAGAAAACATCTTTAATTTGCTCTTATGATCAAGTTAGGGTCGGAATCTGATGCAATATGCTCCTGTTTAGACACTTGTTATGGAAGAAGGTAGGGGATGTGGCTAGGGGTCTCACATGAGAGTTTGAATTGCATTCTGGTCCAGTCCATTCATGAATTTTCCATTGTCTGGATCATGGTCCTCATTTCTTCTAGATGTGATTTGTAGTTGCTCCAGTTGTTCATCAGTCTCCAAACCATTTTATTTTCCTTGTTAGTTGGATGTTACTGTATATGCTATGATATGATATAGTTCAGTTGGTCCCTTTGACTTAAATATGTTCACTTTTCTTGTATCGACTTAGTAGGTTCAGTGGTGCACTCCCACCAATTACTATCTCTAACACGACAGCTAAGGCCTATTAATTAAATTTAATGATTTCCCAGGTAGCTAGGCTTCAGGATCAACTACAAAAAGAGAATGAGTTGAGGACAGTGCTGGAAGCAGGACTTTATATGGCGCAAGGATCTTTACCTATCTCGTCGAATATATATGAAAAGGTGCATAACTACTTTTGAATACCTGAAATATTAGTTGAATTCATTGTCTAACTAACAAATTTATATGTGCTGAAGACGAAGGCCGAGCTTGCGGAAATTGCTCAAGGGGAGGTAGATGTCATGACATTGAAGCAGAAGGCTGATATGCTCCAATCGCAGGTTAATAAACAGTGCCAAAAGAATGCCGAGCTATCTTCACGAAGTCAAGCACAGCAAACAGTAAATAATCCTGCTGACTCGTATGTCTTTTTTTTTCCATCTGCCCCGCGCTCTCTTCTTTGTTGCTGAGTATCCCTCACGAGCTCTTTTTTTGTTACTTTTAAAGAGTTGTGCGTCATTTTTAACAGTATTATCTGCTGGTCGAATGTGGGCTGTTTCCTGATTATGAACTTGTATCAGCAGAGTTCTTCATGCTTGTAATCTTGGTGCAGGAAATGTAAAGATGAAGGAGGAAATGCAGCTAATGTCCGTTCAACTGACAGATCCACAACCAAGGTATGTACAGTATTCAGTTATATCTCAGACTCCATTTTCGCTGATTCTGTCGTCTGCTATTGCTGAAGGAGTATTTAAGTTGCATACATACAACGTCCTGTAGATAAAATCTTTAAATCATGATTCCATATTCGATTCTCTTACATGTAAATTGAGCTCTTAAATCTGGATCATGGAGCCACTTGGCCATGCTATTATAGCTGGTCATTTCCAGCTCTAATCAGGAATAGCCGGGTCTGAAGCTCATTTAGTTGTTCTTTTAGTATTGGACCTTTCATATCAAGAAATTCAGTATTCAGCTTTCCTGGAGCGCCACGTCATTGTTTTACCTCCTTTCCCGAATTACTGCGCCATATCCCCAAGCAACTGAAAATGGACACTTAGGTGGATACACTTAGACACTTGGGGACAACTCAAGTAAGATGAAATGAACTGACCGTCTTATTGTGTGGCCTTGTTTTGGGAAGAGAGGTTTTGTAAACCTCAACCCAAAGTTCGTAGGATTCACATTCCACTCATTTTTCTACTAACATAAAAACAAAAACCTCAAAATCCAGCCCTCATATTCAAACACAACACATGTTTGGTTTTCTAAACCATAAAAAACTTTATTCCGAAACAAGCCCCGTGCATTGATTTTTAGTTGTATGGAATATATTTGTTTCTTTAAACATTGGAGCTTTTCAGGATCATTGGACAAACTAGAAACATCTACTGTCTCACTGATATATTAGTCAAGTTATCTAACTTGACTCTTGAAGCGACGTTCTAGGTCGTATTCTTCCTCAACTCGCATGTCTTGGTAGTACTTTTTCTTTTTTAACTGCAGCTACTAATTTTCTTGTTTCAGCAGGATACAGCCCAGAATTCTGAACATGTTAGGGCTGTAGCTTCTGAACCAATGTCAATAGCAACTGCCTCAAAGATGCTTGTTGCACGGGCTGAGGTAGGTTTCTTTATCCACCTCTAAAGTACTGGTATTCCTCCATTGCTAGTGGCAGAAGATACTTGACAATGCTAGAAATTTATTCAGTTCTTCCATGAACCAAAATTGAATTTGGTATATTTGTTCTCACGTTCGTCCAGAAAACAAAACTGTTTTCCAAATAGGAAACGAGCATAGGTTTGGGTGACTTCATTATGAGTAGCATATGAATCTCGTCTTTTCTTCCTTATTTTTTGTTTGCCAAAGTAGTTCTTTGTGACGCCTCATCGGAGTTCAAAAATCACTGTATTTGTAGTACTCTGTTTGCTAATTTTTTTGCAACTCCAGAAAATTTGTGGAGAACCGAAAGCTAAAAACTATATGGCATTACAGGGAGCTAATGCTACGTCATCCGCACTAGCAAAACTAACAAACAGACTCAACTTCCTGAAAGAGAGACGGGAAAAGTTGGACAACGAAGCCCAAGCCCAAGCCCAAGCCCAAGCCAGTTCAGGTTCAGCAGGTTCTGAACGTGTCAAGAGATCAGAACCACAACAACCTGGCCAAAACTCAGATGGTCAATCAGTCCCTAAATCAGACAAGACCTCAGGTTCAGGTCGGTCAGCTCCAAACCAAAGAGAAACCTCCTCAAATACAGACGAAGGACGAAAGTCGGATATTGTTCCACCAAAGACATCCTCCAGATGAACTCTGATTTGTTATGTGTCAATGCAAACATACCAGCATATGGAAGCTCTCTGATCTCTATGTCTAACCGGTTGGTTGAAGTTCTAAACCACCCAAATCCGAAGATGTACATATTATTATTGTTTAACTTAAACTCAACTCTGTGCGCTCGCAGCAGACAAAGAGCAGACAAAGAGATCTATAGGGATTTTTCCTAGTTCGCAGTGTCATATTTGAGCAATACTCAATGTCTAATTTATATCTAGGATTCAACTAACCATGGCGGCGGCACATGTAATATTGCCATCATGGTTTTGTTTTTGACGGAGCTGAAAACAACTCCAACTTGTTTCCAGGAATTCAAGTTTTTTCACTTGTTCTTTCTTGTTTTGTGCTTTCACGAACCACTTGGATCCCGACAGCTGAGTGGGAGGGTACCGGTTTCCGGATCAGACCTTTTTTTCTTTAAGACTTCGTAGAGGCTCATAAGGGTGGTGGAGTAGAGGGCCTGGCGGAGGACGGTGGCGGTGACCGGAGAACAAAGCAGGGACACATTCGGTTTGAAAGATCTTGATCCCCACCGAGAGGGGTTGCGCCTATGGTGGCGCCGGGATGTGGATGTTTGTTGCGGCGGCGACGCCGTTGAAGGCTAAAGCGGGGAGGAGGTGAGTGGGGTTGGGGAGATGGTTCTCTCCCTGCAATTGCATCCGGACCTTAATGAGATCAAGCGGGTGGGTCGATCAACCTGCAATAATGGAAGTAGCGTCAAGTAGTTAGTTTATGTCATTTATATATATTTTCATTACTATTGTGGGGAGAGTAGCATATTAAAATAGTCTAGGGGGAGGTAACTGTCTTTTAGTTATAATTGTTCTAGGGGAGGTAAGTGTCTTTTAGTTATAATTGTTTCTATGAAAACAATGCAGCATACGTGAATTGGAGTTAAAAAATACCCTAGTGTGTGTCAGATCGATAGCGAGAGACGATTTCTGAGGTTGTGAAGGAGGAAGCGAGAGGAATTGGAAGATGGATCTATTATCCGAAGTAGTCCCAAAACTGGAACTGATGGATATATGCAGTGAAAAAGAAGAAGAAGAAGAAGAAGAGATGGGTGGTTTTCGAGATTTCAATCGCCTTGAAGAAGTCGTCCGCTCATTCAGAAACGCTTTATGTAAGAGAGATTATGCCGCTGCCGAAGGGTTCAAGTCAGAACTCAATGTGGGTGGTGACAACAACTTTGCTTCTTTCTTTCTAGCTTCGAATTAATCAAGAAGGGGTTTGTTTCACTGCATTGTTATTAATCAATAAACAAGGGGGTGTTTGTTAATCGACCTTGTTCGCTGCTTGTCTCTAACTTCAAACTTCAAATTTTCTCTGCTTTTGTAAACAGGTCTTACTACCAGCATTCAGTTGCCTTGTAGAGCAGCCTCCTATGAAGAAACTTAATGAAGAGCAACTTCGCCAGATGACGTTATTGAGTAACTCTCTCTTATTTACTTAAAATTCATCTACTAGATGTTGTGCGCTATCTCAACTTGTTTTTGTGTGTTTTGTGTTCTCCATCCTCTCTGGCCTGCCTAGATGAATTTACATGACCAGCTTTGTAGCAAATAGTGCTGCGAATTCGGGTCGGTTGACCCGAGAACCGACCCGAACCGAGAAGACAGGGAACCGGGGTAGAGGGGAACCGGAACCGAACCGAGAACCGCCTACCCGGACCGGACCGAATCCGTGGGTAGGTCGGTTCCGGTTCGGTTTAGTGTTATTACGGAACCGGGAACTGACCCGGAACCGGAACCGGAACCGGAACCGGGCCCGACCCGAGAACCGACCAAACGGTCGGAAATTTGAAAAACTATCCGTTGGTTTCCAACGGTTCAAACGACCGTTCTGATTTTTTTTTTTTTTTTTTTTTTTTTTTTTTTTTTTTCTTTTTTCACTTCCCCTTTCTACACCTATAAATACCCAACCCACACTACCATTTTTTTCACACTTCATCAACAAACTCTCTCAACACTTCTCACATTTCTTCACTCCAAAATCATCCTACACTCTCCAAAATTCATTCTCCAATCTCCATATTCCTCAATCCTCAATTCCAATTTCCACACACACACTCTCAAAAATCAAAATTACTCAAAAATCGTGTTGAAAATTCTCCAATCTCGTGTTGAAAAAAACCACCTAACACTTAATTAATACCTAACACTTACAAAAAAAAAAAAAAAAATAAGCTGACCGGTTCTAGAACCGGACCCGAACCGATAACCGAACCGAAGTAGGACCCGGTTCCGGTTACCGGGTCGGATTCGGTTCTAGTAATACTTTTTTTTCGGTTCCGGTTCAACCGAACCGAAAGCCGGCTGCGAACCGCCGAACCGAACCGAAACCGACCGGTTCCGGCTTCGGTCGGTTCGGTTCCGGTTCGGTTGAACCGAAATCGCACCTCTAGTAGCAAACTTCCTTTCTCACCTGCATTCATTTAGAAATTATTATCACTAGTCGGTATCCCGCGCCATGGCGCAGAGTGAATTCAAATGTTTTAATACAACTTTTCGTATAGAATGAATTGATATTATCTCGATTTACTATGATTTGGCGTATAAGCAGGATGGTTAAAAGACTTCGTACTCTAATCTAACACCAGTTGCAAACTAAACTCTAAATATGTGTAACATTGCAGACTGCGTTGGCTGTTTATCAGTGATTAAGAACACGGCTCAGACGTCATTCATGTTTATTTTGCATATGTTGCATTCGTTGAGTGCTTAGCGGAGTAAACTACTGATCATTGTTGCTGAAGGGGCAAAAAAAATCAAATAGAGGATCAATTATTCCTGAAATCACTTTTCAGCCCCTTCCAGTATTTTGGTAGACAAATACAATTTCTTAAAAGTATCAAAAACTAATTGGGTATAAAGTAATACGTCATTGCTATATTTGATCTGAAATAAGTGGTGATTCGTACTTCACTTAACTAAGTCGAGTTGGACACGGGCTGTAGTAGCGGGATCTCAGACCACATAATTATTTCGAGGAAATTCTTATGTTTGTTCACCAATAAAATTTCATGTTCCGTAGTTTTATTAAAAAGTACACATTCATTATTGTAAAGTACGAACCACCTGGAAATTGAAATTGCATTTAGGCATACTGAGAATGAAAATGGAAGTTGGTCTCGAATACATTAAAGTCCAATATACATGGATCTTAGTACCTCAGAAAGGATAGGATACAATAGTTGGCCAATATTTCATCCACGAAATAGGTTGTCGTGTTGTGTCCTACTCTTGTCATACCTGTAAATATTTTAAATGGTCCAAAAAAATGCATGATTGAATAAGTCGAACATGTGAAGGTGAGCCATTCCTAATCTGAGTCTTAGACTACATCGAGTTGAAACTAATCCCGTTTATCCCCTAGCTAATAGACTAATAGCTTGCCGCAAAAAATCAAATTAATCAAGAAATATCATTCAAAAATCATGTTCCGGAGTACCTCGCTACTATTAATAGAAGATACAAAGTGATCAGTTGTGTAATCGAAATTTGAACTTCGACCATGTTTAGAGAAATCAAACAAAATGTTACAGTACATTCTGTTAAGAAAAGCAACAAACTTAATAGCATGGTTAGTAGAAGCGTTTAACAGTTTGTGCGCAAATAACAGAAACAAAAACATGTTTGATATCATGTTACCTGTTTGCAAGAGTTCTCTTCAAAGAGTTGGAAAGAGTCAGACCAAAATTATAAAAGGAAATTAGCTTGGCTGTCTCGCGTTGATTAGTGTCATGTAGTTCAGTAACTTATTGAGCATGAAAGTAATCACAAAAATAGATAAATAGTCAGAACGTTCATGTTCTCATGATGCCACGACTCCACCAAGGCGTTGATATAAGCTTTTGAGGCTGGATGTATTGAATCATTCAGCAACCCATTCATTTCATAATGCATCTTGCATAAAAAAGCTAAATGTTATTATCCCAATGTTAACTGTACATTGCATGAAATAATTCATTGAAGCTGGCAGAAAGCTTGGATTATTCATTGAATTTGACACAGAATATGAAGTACATTTGAAATGTTAATCCCGATGCTATATTTAAAGGTTGTGTGATTAGGATAACACATGTAATTACAATGATACTTGGCAAAATACTATTGGCACATACATGCCACATGGACAACAAAAAATGACATATGTCACTCACATGATGCTTCTTAGGTTACATGTGGCACAAAGACAGGCCATTTCCCTTGCTTTTATAATAATAATAATAATAATAATAATAATAATAATAATAATAATAATAATAATAATAATAATAATAATAATAATAATAATAAAGATTATTATAGATAGGGGGCAAGGTGTTCTCCAAGTCCCTCCAATAACACAACAACCTTCCTCCCCCTTCTGTTGTTTGCTGTCGAATACTTATATCATCATCAGTTTTTTTAGATTTTGACGACTTCCTAAATATGGTAAAATTTCAGGGTCCGTACATGAGCATGCAGTTATGTGTTGTGATGTTTATAATCCATGTGTATTTGAAACGGTATTTGCTCCGCTGAAGCCCTTCTATAAAGATCCGTGGTAATCCTCCTCCTCGTGGTCCTTGATTGCTTCTTCAGGATGAACCTGTTTTTTATTTTTTTGGGGAGTATCATATCTCATTTATGGAACAGGGATTTCCTTCTTCCGCCGTCTGACTTGAAGCACTGCATCTTGCATATATACCTTGTTGGCCTTGTAGAGAAAGGAAGGATGGATGATTTCCACATGGAAGTGGAATCGCTTTCAGCTGCTGATCTAGCTGATCGTGATATCGAATCCGCTATCATGATGCAGAAATTAGTCAGTGGAGAAGTAAAGGCGTCATCCTGGTATTTGTTTGCTCATGATTTGCTATTTTTTTTTTTTTTTTTTTTGGGGGGGGGGGGGGGGAGAGGACATTTTGCTTACTAGAAGCTGATTATGTTTTGCAGGACAGAAATGTGTGAAATCTATTGGAAGACACTTGATCGTCCCAAACAGGTACTGTATGTTTCCGAGCCTTTTTTGAGTAATTAGAGGAGATTAGTTTGGTTGGTAGGTTTAAAAGTTATTTAGTTGTCGGTAATCGTAATAAGAAGAAGGAAACAGGTGTGATTTTATTTTATGTGGGAGGAAAATAATTGCCAACCTACGACTCAAACATGTCAAATTTTGTTTTCGATTGTTGGTAAGCATGAGCGAGTGAGCAACCAAACCGGATCAAACTGTTGGAACCAGACCACGAAATAGGGTATGAAGTGGGCGCGGTTTGTCAATGAAAATTAAAATAAGCGTTAGGTACTTGATATGTTAGGAGAAGACTCTAAATCCCAATGAGATGTTAGGAGAAAAGCTCGCTCTGAACACTAATAGTTGACCCGGTGAACTGACCAACCAACACCTGTGGTTGGTGGTGGTGCTTCTGGTCTGGTTTTAAAAACTGACTGCTGGAACTTTTTGTTCACGGAGTGTTTGTGAATAATTCCTACAAATCAACATAGCTGCTTACGGAGTGGCTTTCAAAGGTGTTGCAAACTGGAATTAATAGATATTTAAGTGTCAGAAATACGAGTTGATTCATATCATTGAACCACACATACATATGTGTGTGTGTCCATGCGCTACGCACGTAGAGTGGTTTCGCCGCCTATGTTTTCTGAGATGTTTGACATGTATTTGACTTAATTATAAGGAAGGGAATTTGTAGTAATAATAATAGACTGAGAGTTGTTTGAATTGCTTGCAGGGGCGGAAGGAGAAGACCATCTGGACTATACGTAGAGGAGTATTGTCGGTTGTGGACGACCCCATAAAAGCAGCAGCATGTGGACTATACTTTACGGAGCATTGATGGTTGTTCCTTGATGATATGAGCTCAAGTGGCACTGTTCCTCAACTGTGTATTGCCACTTTGGTGTGACTCGAGTTTTAGTATTTTCTCTTTTAACATTGACGTGAATTATTAACTCCGTGTACTCCGTAATAGTTTGTACTTATCGTAACCTGATTGATCAGGCAAGTGAAATGGTCTTAAAGCCTCTTCAGTCTTCAGTTAAAAAAAAAATACTCTCTTCACAAAAATAAGAAAACCAACAACCAGAAGTTACGGGCCTAGCGGGTTTGATGAATGATCGGGTTTGAAAAGATATTGTGCCCAAATTTTCATTATTGTTCTGGATTATATTTGATATCCCACACTCTAAGCTGTCTGTGCTATAGTCACTATTGCACTCAAATTGTTTACTGGCAGAGTCGAAGCACGGCCAGAAGAAAAATTAGAGGATGAGTCAAACCTTTTTTTTGTCAAAATTAGAATAGGATGGGTCAAACTTGGATGCCTTTACTAATTACGAATCGATCTTTAAAATATTATAATGTTGCCGACTATATAGAATAATATTTCCATCCTGGCTAACAATTCTTCTTCTTTGTTGGATATCGTCACTTGTTAGCCAACAAAGAACGAAGCATCCAACGCACACATGAACTAATTAATGTTATTTTCTGATGAATTTCTACAAGATTTTCACAAATTGGCTCTGTTGGAGCCGACAAACACGGATGAAATCCTCACCGGGGACTAAATACCAATCTAGACATGTTTTGAAACCGACAGTACCACCGTCAGTTATTGGAGACAAAACCGACATTGGTACTGACGGTTTCAAGCCTTTTCAAGTCAGACTAGAAACCGACTGTCCCAATATCGGTTCTTAACAACCAACTTTAGCACAGTCGGTTTTGAACACTAAAATCGACAGTACCAATGTCGGTTATATACTTAGCCAATTTCCAGAGTAGTTTGCAAGATTTCTAACCTCCCAGTCCAAAACATGCATCTCCAACACAGTTCCAATCCAGCTTTCATCAAATACAATAAACATCTAAATTTCTCCGAAAAACATAAATATTTATATCACATTCAAAAATATCCTAACGTCTATTGTTTTGATCCATAATGAAAATTTTTTATTCAAAAACATCATCCTAACCAACTATGTACCACATTTGCGTGATTTGGGCACTCTTTTACCTAGCGGCTGGGGGACGTCCTCCTCTCTTCGCTTCCGTTTATTCTTGTACACGTCTTTCACGGGAGAAGATCCTCTTGGCAACGGCAGTAATGCCTCACCGATTGATTCTTGAGTCACTTGTGTGACTTGGGACATATCCTCTGTCGGCTGCGAGAGATCTATTCTGAGATCGAATGTTGGGGAGCCACTCGTCCCTACATCACCACAATTTGTTAAAATACAAGACTACATTTGAAAAATATAAAAGAATATATCAACTAATTATAATTATGACATACCCTCAGCATGCGTGATGATAGTGGTCGGTGGTACCGGACTGTATGTGGTGGTAGGTGGTGGTGGAGGTGGTGGTGGAGGAGGCGGTGTTGTAGTGGTTATGTTTGTGGTGATAGGTGTAGGCGGAGGGGATGTGGTTGTAGGCGGTGGTGGTGGTCGTGGAGTCGATGTGTAAGTGATGTCGCACTGTTGCTCATCAATGAGGGTCTCCATGATCGGACCTGTCTGAACTGTACATGAGCCACGACCGCGCATCTTACGCCTGGGCCTGTGTAGCGTCACAGTAGGAGCTGCAGTCGTGGGGCCACTGCTGGAAGGGGAATCATGCTGGGTTCCTGCCACCTGTGCCGCTTGCATCACATCAATTCCCACCGTCTGATCAGCCGCTGACCTGCAAATCTCTTGTACCTATCTCCAGCCAGCCTGGTGTAACGGGACCTCGTCTACTACCAGATGGGCCTCCTCTGTGCGCCAAACCATTCGTATTGTCTGGACCTATAAATAAATATAAAGTATTTGAAAATCAAGCATTCAAGTATAATTAATCAGTTAACTTTATGAATTAAATTATGTAAGAGTGACTGTGTGTACCAGAATAGTATGATGCGACCCGACAGTGGCAAAACCGACACGACTGGCCAGAGGGGTAGGTGGATGTATCATTAGTCGTGTCACCCTCTGGTACCAGTCCATGTACGGATATGTTTCCTGCATAGGACCTACGATTGGGGGGGGGGGGGGAGGGGGCTCCAACAACACTGCTTAGCCTGTCGTTCCACTGGAGAATATAAGATGCGTGCTTCGAAGCCCAATCCATCATGGCTCTCCCGCGTCTGTCCACCATGTGCAAGTCAATGCTGGTATCAGGTCTAAGAGTGACTGTGTGTACCAGAATAGTATGATGCAACCCGGCAGTGGCAAAACCGACACGACTGGCCAGAGGGGTAGGTGGATGTATCATTAGTCGTGTCACCCTCTGGTACCAGTCCATGTACGGATATGTTTCCTGCATAGGACCTACGATTGGGGGGGGGGCTCCAACAACACTTCTTAGCCTATCGTTCCACTGGAGAATATAAGATGCGTGCTTCGAAGCCCAATCCATCATGGCTCTCCCGCGTCTAACCACCTTGTGCAAGTCAATGCTGGTATCAGGTCTAAGGGGTGGTTGTTTTTGCAAGCTGAACTGACGCAATACTCGGTCGGGGAAGTGCCACTCTACGATATCGAAGCATATGAGTGGTGTCTTGGAACGCCATACAGGCTGTCCTGCTACACCCCCTCCCCGCCGGTAGTGACTGCATAACATCTGCGCACGAATCCCATACCATCTGCATAACAGGATTTAGTTAGGGACAAGGAAATATATACGTAATTTCAAATATAGTTTTAAACTATAATAACATGAGATTTCGTCAGTCTGTCAAGCTGATCTCTGTAGTGCCTGAGGTCGTGTCCCATGACGTAGACGGAGTGACATGGCCATCGTCTTCCACGTGGGTCCGTAGATATGTCATACTGACCGCGCAACTATGCAGTGTCAACAATGGGGGGGGGAGGGACGTAAGCAAGTGATATGCTCCCACGCCCATAACTGAAATAGCGAGTCAAATGAAGAATTTAAATTAATATCAATGCGCTTATAAGATATTATGTGTACCTGCACTATTTCCAAGCAACTGCCAATCTGGATAACATCCGAGGGAGTGGCATGACACAACTCTTGGTAGAGGTATGCTAGAATCCGCCCCCCCCCCCCCCCACGCAAGTCTCCCACAATCTTCCAAGTTGTCAAGATGTTGTAGAAGAAATGCTGGAACGTGGGTGGCCTTTTTGTTCACCATGAGGTACGATCCTAGCATGTACATGATCACCGCCCGAGCATGCTGAGTGACCTCCTCATCTGTGGCCTGTTCTAGAAGAATCTGAACCTGATCGAGCAACCACTTGTTTGAAATCATCAATTCATTCCATAACGACTTCCCAGCCGATGGTGAACTACCGAATAGTCGAGTACACAACTCAACACACTCGGCCTTACTCATATCTCGTCCGTTTATGGCACCACCGTCAACGCACAACCCAGTCAAGACACCCATGTCCTGCAGGGTGATAGTCATCTCGGCGGTCGGTAAATGGAATGTGTGAGTCTCTACCCTCCATCTCTCGACCATGGATGTCACTAGGGGGTAATCAACCTCGACATAGCCAAGCCTGTATGCCCCATAGAAGCCTGCCACTCATAACTTCTCAAGCACGCGTGGATCTAATTACGGTTTATCCCTGAATAGTGGCATACTTCCGTGACGGCATAAAATAACATCCTCTGCCTGCATAATGAATTTATATTATCATGATACTTGTAGGCAGTTGTATAAATCATTTTACATGGATTTAATACTTTAACACACCCCTATCTCCCATATCTTTGCAGACCGATGCTCACACTGCAAATATAGGAGTGTGCTAATCCCCGACCCTGAATCGAGTATAACCTGAGTGCCAGAAGGATCGTCCATAATACTGCAACTAAAAGAATGTTCGGTAATCGATATTATAATTCTATATAAAATTCGGCAGCATAACGACGTAAAGTGGACATATCCCGTAGTTTCATAACTACGATATGATACAACATAGCCAATCAACATGCATACACATTGTTTAAGAAACATGATAAAAAGTTCAAGTCTATTACACGTCCTAGTTGCTTTATGTAATGTTTTCCATTCAAGTAATCAATTAACACCTCATACTTAATGTTTCGATCGACATGAATTACTCGTTGATGAGAACGTTCATATCCCGCACCTTGCTCATTCGGTATAACACTTCCACCCCCAATAAAGAAATAACGACAGTTGATTAATCATAGTACCTCAAAGTTTATCCAACCAATTAAATCAACAAATTAACCATAGCACTTGATTAACAACATTGGATTGCAACGAAATCCCAAATGTAAGACCCTAAAAATAGATACCTACACATCAACCCTAATGTATACCGACATACCTAAGATTGAAACAATCTACCTACGATTTCATAAAAAAACCCTAATTGAACTAATTTTCACAATGGGTTTCATCCAAATTTGATATGTAGCACAATAATCTACCTACAATTACCAAAATCTCAAGCAATAACATGAGAAGTTGTGAAAATTGAGCATGCTTCATCACAGTGACAGTGAAAGAGAAGAGAAGAGAAGAAAAGGGAAGGGGAGAGATGACTCACCTGCGACTGTAGGGGTGGGATGATTCTGGAAGCAAGGGGTGGCCGCAATCTGGCGGCAAGGCCGCCAGGGTGGTCGCCTTCTTCTTCGCCGGTCGGGAGACAGAGAGATGAAGCAGAGAGTGTGGCCACTGATATCGAACGTGAAAGTGTGAGTGTGCAGGTGGTAATGCAACTAAGATACTCTAGAAGGGGGGTTGAATAGGTGTAGATAGTGCTTTCTGAGCTGACAGATCTTGTCCACGTGGCAACCATCCAGCACACCATATTGTTCTCCACACACACTGGATCACCAGCCGAGCTGATCCATGTGGGGGCTGCGAGACAGAGCCCTCGCATACCACTGCACGGGACTTGTAGGGACTTTGTGGTTTGGAGGCTAGAGTAAGCCCTGTCGCGTGCGAGCCAAGCCCGCACGCGACCTTTAGTAACTGTTTTGAGAGATTTATGGCACGAGCTCCATAAACCCTTCAATCCGGTCAAACCCGGTCAACCTCGTAACGGTTCCGGTATTCGCGCACCACGTGCTCTAACGGTCCCTATATACTCGGACGGACGTGCCGTTATGGTTAAGCTAATTAAGCCGCCGTTAATGGGCGCATTAACCACACTACAACGGTCACGTTCTCCAGTATATATAGATCGTCAACCTTTCCATACAAGGGAGAACACACTGCCATACGCGGAAGCTCTGCCAAACCTCTGTCTCTCTCTCAGACATTGCTACTGCCTTACTCTCTCCCTACACACAACCCCTCTCTTCCTGTGCGATCCTTGATCCACTACATACGGTGTACACGGAGGTCTCCCCGCCGGAATCTCTTGTGCACATTTTGGTGAACCCGACGTGAACTTACCAACAAAAGCAACCATGTCTCAGGAGGATGATGTCAGCAACAGATCGCCTTCCACCGAAGCACCATCGGGAGACGAGACCCGCCGTACCCCTACGACTCCCGGCGAGACACCCACGCTAGAGTCGTTGGATGCCACTGTTCAGAGTCAGGCGAAAGCTCTCAAGGCTCAGTCTGCGCAATTAGAACGAATCTTGGCCGTTCTGGGCACCCTTGCACCAAACCCTTCGCCAGCCACCGCTGCCCCTCAAGGAGGAGGAGCCCCTACCGCTCCAGGATTGGGAGTGTCAACCACACCTCCCAACCCCAATCTGCAGACTCCACCGGCGACTACGCAACTACCTTCGGTTCAGGGGTCAACGGCCCAGATGCTGCCTCTTGCTGCTCACACTCCTCAGCCCTCGGCTTTGGCGTCTAACCCAACTCTGCAGTACCCTTTGCCTCCCCCAACGGCGATCTGGGGGAATACGGGTAGTCAGTATGCTCCCAACCCTCCGGCGGCGTATGTGTCGCCACCGCCTACGGCAACCCCTCCATCAACTACCGAGGGGAGCATTCCAGAATGCATGACGTCTCTGCAGAAGCGCGTGGACACTATTCTGGCTCATCAGTCATTCGCGGATACCATTATCCCGAAGTTAGACAACGATCCGCCTATTCCACGAGAGATCTATCTCATGCCTAACCCGGCGGGGTATAAGGCTCCTAAATGGGATAAGTTCGAAGACGTCAATGGAAACGCTCATGAGCATGTCATGCGTTTCATTGATGTCATGGGCCCGCACGGAGCTGATCCCAAGCTGCTGATGCGAGAGTTCCCAAAATCTCTAGGGAACGTAGCGTACAAATGGTACCGAACATTGGAAGCCGGATCCGTGAAGACTTGGGACGACATGGTCCAGAAGTTCTATACCAAGTTCTTCCAGATGGAAGAAAAGGTGACGATGATCCATCTCTCGCGGATGTATCAGAAGCGCGAGGAGGACGGAATCACTTTCATCAAGAAATTCAGGGCGAAATCCTTGGAGTGCAAAGATCCAATGCCCGAAAGCCGGCTCGTAGAGATATGCCTGCAATGCATGCGAGATGAATACAAAGGTATGATCATTAATTTGCAAACACCTACGTTCTCAAAGCTAATCGAATGCACGAAGAACATCGAGCCTATAGTCGAGAGACAGAAAAAGAAGAGCGCTCCGGAGCGACCTTCGAGCGGCACTACATACAAGATCGGGAGATTTAGCTACAAGAGGGGACGCGAAGCTGAGGTCAATACAGTTTCACCCCAGAAGCAAGAGAAGGTTGCGAACTTCGATGTACCGCCTCTGCCATGCTCGGTAGAGGAAGCAAGTGACCTCTGCAGACAGTGGCGCAAGGACGGCGTCCTGCCACCGCTCGAGAAAACACCCTCCAAGGAGATGGTGAGGGACCCTAAGTGGTGCGAGTACCATGGCAAGGTCATGCACCCCACGGCGGAATGTAAAAAGCTCAGGTTTACATTCGACCAGAAGATGAAGAACGGCGAGCTAATCGTCAGCGATCACAGAAAGGACGTGCGCAATAACCCACTTCCTGCTCACGCGGAGCAGGGCCCGAAAGGCAAAGAGGTCGCTATGATCTCGATTGTTGACTTGGAAGAAGTCGCAGAGGATGGTCTACCCATCGTTGCCGAGGTCCATTAAGACGACGACTACAGCATGGACACGGAGGATGAACGTGCCGACCGCATGAAAGGGTCGCATGGCTTCAGCAGATTCTTCGATGAGATGAACTTCTCCGAGAAGTGCCGGACAGATATGACGAAAGCGATCCTGAGAATAGCAGAGGACTACGAGGAGGACCTCGTAATCTCCAACGGGAAAGTCATCAGGGCATCCCGCTCTACAGAAAAGATTATGACCTTTTCTGCCAGCGACAAGAAGACGGAGGCGAGCCACCAAAGACCTCTGTACGTGACCGCCATCATCAATGGCGTCGAGTTCAAACGAGCGTTCGTCGATGGAGGAGCAGCGGTCAACGTCGTTTCGCTCCACACACTGAGGCTAGCAGGGATCCCCGAGCACAAGATCGTCAGACGTCCATCTCCGCTTATGGGATTCGGAAGCGACTCTAGAATGACGATCGGATGGATCCGCCTGGGCGTTCAGATTGGTAAAATCAAGTGCTCAGCAAAGTTCTATGTCATAGACGCGAACACCACGTACCACATGATTATAGGTCGAGCCTGGATTCATCGCTTCGACGCAGTTCCTTCAACGGCTCACCAGGTTATGAAAGCTATCTGGAACGACAGAATAGTCGAGATACCGGCTTCGACGAACCCATTCAACCTGGACGAAGCACATCTCAGCGAAGCGGTGTGGTTCACTGAGATGGCGGACGAGCAAACACCGGGACCATTCAACCCTACTCCTTTGCCCCTCTGGGAGGACATCAAGGATCAGTCACCTGCGGGAGTAATGGTGACAAGGTAAGATGCCAAGGAAAAGCCGTCTACACGCGAAGAGGCGCCGCGTATCGCATATCATCGAAAGAACGTGTATACTCTTAAGAGGATCGCAAAGCATGACCCCGAGGGCAAGGAGATAGAGAGCTTCTACGCCAATGGGAAGAAATGCTATCGCATATGAAGGTGCGCGGGGATGTCCTCACGCGGGCATGGGGATATCCCTGGGCAAATCAATCAAATCGAGCAAATTGCGCTGACGGAAGAGCCAACACAGGGCGCGCTAGACGAGAAACTCAAAGAATCACCTGAATGCATGGAAGACAGGCCCAGACCACAAAATCAAGAGCTAAAGGAAGTGTTCCTCAGCCCGAACGAGGAAAAGAAAAGGCCAATCTTTCTAAGTGTGGACCTCACAAGCGAAGAGGAGCAAGGACTGCTACAACTCCTAACTGAATACAAGGATGTGTTCGCATGGGAGTACGACGAAATGCCAGGCCTGGATACAAGCATCACCATGCACCGTTTAGACATTATCCCAGGGTCTAAACCGGTAAAGCAGAGTACGAGGAGCTTCAGACCGGAGCTTAACGTGAAAATCAAGCAGGAGATTGTCAAACTCCTGGATGCCAAATTCATAGAGCCGAATCATCATCCCACATGGCTGGCCAATATCGTGCCAGTAGTAAAAAAGAACGGACAGCTCCGCATCTGCGTGGACTTCTGAGATCTCAATCGCTTCTGCCCCAAGGACGATTTCCCACTGCCCAACATCGATTTGCTTATCGATTCAACAGCGGGCCATCGCATGTTCAGTTTCATGGACGGCTTCAGCGGGTACAATCAAATCAAGATGGATCCCGAAGATGCGCGGAAAACTGCATTCATCACTCCGGTGGGGGTGTTCAATTACACCGTAATGCCATTCGGTCTAAAAAATGCGGGTGCAACCTATCAGCGGGCCATGATGGCTCTATTTCATGACATGATGCATAAAGAAGTGGAATTCTATGTGGATGACTTGGTTGTCAAATCCAAGCACAGAGCAGATCACCTCGCAGATCTACGAAGTGTGTTCAATAGATGCAGATGTTTTCAACTGAAAATGAATCCCATGAAGTGCGCGTTCGGGGTAACATCAGGGAAATTCTTGGGATGCGTGGTTCATCGTCAAGGGATCGAGCCTGACCCTGCGAAAGTATCAGCTATCACCAGCATGACACCACCCCATAACCAGAGCACCTTGAAAACATTCTTGGGAAAGCTATCATATCTGCGAAGATTCATCCCAGCGATTGCGGAAATCACCTGCTGTTTTAGTGCTCTCCTCAAGAAAGACGCTGTGTACAACTGGGCTTCAGAGCACGAAGCCGCATTCAAAAAGCTGAAGGATTTACTCACGTCCTCAAAAATAATGATCGCACCTCAACTGGGATCGCCGCTCCTGCTATATCTGACATCAACTAGGAGATCTATAGGAGCGCTCTTGGCTCAGGAGTATGAAGGCCAAGAGAGGCCTATCTACTACATCTCTCGCATCGTGCAGCCTGCTGAATCAAGGTACACAGACATCGAACGTCATTGCCTTGCCTTATTCTTTGTGATAGAGAAGTTGAAACACTATTTTGCATCGCACAAAGTAGTAGTAGTCACCAAGAGCGACCCTATACGATATTTGCTAACTCACACTACTCCAGGCGGGAGATTGGCGAAATGGTATATGACCATTTCTCAATACGATATCACATGCGTGCGACCGCGAGCGATCAAGTCGCAGGCGGTAGCAGATCTGTTGGCACAGTTCCCCGACAACAGCCACGAGCCCGTGATCGAGGAAGAGCTCGAAGGCCCTGAGATCTACGCAATCGACGTGCCCTATTGGACGCTCCACTTTGACGGCTCGTCCACAAGGAAAGGTGGAGGCATTGGGATAGTCTTGACAAAGCCAGACGGGGAAGTCATACAGATGTCCGCAAAGCTCAACTTCGCAGTCACAAACAACGAAGCGGAATATGAGGCTCTCATCGCAGGGCTCCGTGCAGCGAAAGCTTTGGAAGTAAGCAACTTAACTGTCATGGGAGATTCCAAGCTGATCGTTAAGCAAGCCTCGGGCGAGTATGGTTTGAAGGAGATCAATCTCCTGTCTTACCGCACCCTAGTACAAAAGCTGATGCAGCAATTCTGCGATGTGAAGTACGAGCACAAGCCCCGAGCAGACAACAGGCACGCGGACGCGTTAGCAACCTTGGGATCTAAGGTCAGCATTGACAAGTGTCTCGCAAAGATATCTATTGAAGTGCGAACATCGTCGGCATTGACAGAGGATACGTGCGACGACGAACACATGGATGATGCAGACTGGCGGAAAGCAATCCTGCAAGCTATTGCGGAAGGCACAAGCAGCGAAAGCTGGGCACTCACAAAAGGGTACTGCATACATGACAAAACCCTCTACTACAAAGGTCCTGGCGGAATACTCATGCGATGCGTCTCAGAGCGAGAGGGACAACTTTTGTTAGAAAAGATTCACCAACACGCTTGCGGAGAAAGCGAGGTGTCAATCTACAGGAAGGCTCAGAGATATGGCATTCATTGGCCAGACATGTCAACAGCCGCAGCCCTGATACAAGGAAAGTGCGAGAGTTGCGCACTAATCAAAGATTCTTTACTCATCGCCCTAACCGATGACGAAACGGACTGGAGGAAGCCACTATTTGATTTCCTCACCCAGGGCACCGTGCCCGAGTCAAGAAAAGAAGCCGAGAAATTGAAAAGGAAAGCGTCTCGATATGTAGTACAGGAAAACCTACTTTGGCGAAGAGGTCATGAAGGCAACTTGCTGCGATGTCTAGACGGCAGAGAAGCACAAGAAGTCATGGACCTTTCCCATCAGGTAGAGCATCAAGGAGGTGCGAAATTGTGCAGACAGCTCCTCTCAATCGGGTATTTCTGGCCCACGATGGAGGTCGATTGCCGCACCAAAGTGCGACGCTGCCAGGAGTGCCAATTCAAAGGGAACCTAGTGCACGCTCCCGCCGTGGATCTACATGCATTAGGGACGCCATGGCCATTTCACACATGGGCTCTGGACTTCATCGGTCCCATCCGACCGACGTCGCACGGGAACCATTTCATTCTCACCGCGACTGAGCTGTTCACCAAGTGGGTGGAAGCAATACCACTGAAGACGGCAAATGCGCTGGCTGTGGTCAATTTCATCCAGGAAAGCATCATATGCAGGTTCGGAATCCCAAACACCATTCTTTCAGATAACGGTACTCCTTTTGTTAATCGCCAGGTAGCTACGAAATTAGCGGAGTACAATATCAGGCAGATTTGTTCTACCCCTTATTACCCAAAGGGAAATGGACAAGCCGAAGCGACCAACAAAACGCTGTTGAGAATTTTGAGCAAGATGGTCGCGGATGACCACAAGAAGTGGGCCGACTCTCTAAGCATAGCTCTGTGGGCCTACCGAACTTCTCCAAGGACACCCACGGGGGCCTCGCCATTTCTACTATGTTATGGGGCCGAAGCTGTAGTACCTGCGGAGGTTAGAGTCAATTCGGCAAGGCTGGCCTTCCATGCACTCTATGAAAATCAACGCGATCACGATTTAGTCTTGCTGGAGGAAAAGCGAGAACAAGCCAAAAGAACCAACAAGCGGTACCAGGAAAGGATCGCTCGCGCCTACAATAAGACGGTCCAGCGAAGAGATTTTGCAGTCGGAGACTTGGTCTTGCGCGCATCTGACCACTGTATGCGAGAAGCAACTCACCCGAAGTTCGCAGCCAACTGGGAAGGACCCTTCGAAGTCACAGAAGTCTTCGACAGTGGCTACTGCAGCATCCGAAGGTTGCACGGCACAACCTCAACCCCGAGTTCAGTCAACATGCGCTGGATTAAGAAGTACTATCCCTGACTTCTCTTATTTCATGCGTTTTATTACAACGTCGCTTGATATCTTGTATGGCTGCGATTTACGCAATCTCCTCTCCCATATGAGAGGATTGTAATCCCATCTCTCCCATATGAGAGCGTTATAATAAAAGAATTCTCCCAAATGAGAAGTTCACATTTCTAGCTGTTTATGTCGTTTTATTCAGTTTGTTATTACTGTTAACCATGGTTTATCCGCCGCAATAGCAATCCGTACATCTACGATCTTAATCGATCATCATCTAAGCCTATCTCTTACGATAGCAGCCTATACAAATGCGATCTTAATTGATCATCTAAGCCTATCTCTTACGATAGCAGCCTATACAAATGCGATCTTAGTTGATCATCTAAGCCTATCTCCTACGATAGCAGCCTATGCAAACACGATCTTAATCGATCATCTAAGCCTATCTCTTACGATAGCAGCCTATGCAAACGCGATCTAAATCGATCATCTAAGCCTATCTCTTACGATAGCAGCCTACGCAAACGATAGCTTAATTGATCATAAAAGCCTATCTGTCATGATAGCAACACATACAAACGCGATCTTAATCGATCATCTAAGCCTATCTCTTACGATAGCAGCCTATGAAAACGCGATCTAAATCGATCATCTAAGCCTATCTCTTACGATAGCAGCCTACGCAAATGATAGCTTAATTGATCATAAAAGCCTATCTGTCATGATAGCAACACATACAAATGCGATCTTAATTGATCTTCTAAAGCCTATCCGTCACGATAGCAACACATACAAATACGATCTTAATTGATCTTTAAAGCCTATCTTTCACGGTAGCAGCCTATACAAATGCGATCTTAATTGATCTTCTAAAGCCTATCTGTCACGATAGCAACACATACAAATGCGATCTTAATTGATCTTTAAAACCTATCTGTTATGATAGCAACTTATGCGCAAAATGATCTTGTTTGATCTTCTAAAAGCCTGTCTGCCACGATAGCAACTCGCACGATTTAACGATCTTAATTGATCTACTAAAGACTATCTGCTACGATAGCAATATTGCAAAAATGATCTTAAATGATCCACAAAGGCCAATCACAAATCCATCTGCCAAGATGGCACAACTGCGAAAATACGATCTCGAACGATCTAGTGAAACATCCACGAATTCATATAGAAGATCGCAAATGCGAAACCATTACGTAGCATTATGCAAGGCAAAATATGCCGAAACGCATGCGAAGTTGTATTTTGTTGTAAAGAGACAGCAGATAATACAAAAGGCTATTTATCATTATGAGTCAAATGACTTACAATTTATCTGTCTAGATAGCAGCTTACAAGCGAAAAAGCTCGGATCTAACTACGCAGCCAACATGGCTTACAATACATTTGAAAAGTAGCTGACAAGTCAGCAGAGACACACTACGGGAATCCTGGCTGAAAAGGATGAACCCACCGGTCCTAACACCGGCGATGCAATACGCAGATCTGCGGCCAAAGATCTGTAGCAAAAGGGATGCTGCCGCGAAGAGATCAGCTTGTCATTCGCTACGTCCCTAGCAGCAAGATCTGCGAAACGGTACGTCCAAGACCCCAAGGGGTGACAAAAGCCTCTGTCTGATCAAGATAGGCACTGGAGGAACTTCCTGTTCCGACATATGCTACCCTGCGAAACAGGGGAAGCAGTCATTCCTCTGGTGATGGATTCCTTGTCATGATAGACAAGGGCATTGACAAGCCCCCAGAGTTCAAGAACGAAGAGGCAAGAAATCCTTCTCCAGGGAGGCTGGAGGAGAATTCCGCCGTTCATTACGAGACGGTAGCACGGTCACTTCGGCGCTGCACCTCGCCGGGAGGCGGCCGGAAACATGACCTGCACACATAATACACGAAGAAATTTCTTCTAACACACATGATATATTATCTGCATCTTCTTTATGATGGTTATAAAGAGCAATAAGCCTCATAAAGTGGATCTTGGAAACTATTTCTACAGCACAAAGCGCAAACTCAGGATTCACAACTTGAAGTTGCCATGAATCAACGAAAAATGAGCGTTGAAGCCAGCAGTCGTAAGGACTCACGGCAAAGCACATTTTTGGGATGGAGAACCCAAATAGAAAACACAGGGTTTATATAGACCCTGTGGAGACTCTTCAGTTGCCAAAGATGAGTCAGCAGAATTAAAAAAGAGGGTAAGTTCAATCACTTACGCCTTGAAAAGCGGTAACAATCAATTACCCTACTAAAGGCTACGACGATTCAGTTGCGTATCCTAATAAATGACGGATGGTCATGATTCGGATGGACTTCCCAACGAAAGCGTGTTTATCTGCCGAGAAATTAGCGCGAAAATCAAGCAGAGTATCAATTGCTGATGTCATAATTGGATATGCACAGAAATATCCAATCAAATCCCGGGAAAGGGCAAAACGGGCAAATTCATTCTTGTTGTTAAAAAAAAGGGGAGAAACCCTGGCAACATTACATTAATGTTTCAAACACTACATTAATGTTTCAGCTATTTCCTTGCTATTTTTTCAAAATTCGAAAAGTCAAAGCAAATTTTTGATCAAGGAGTCTTGGGGCTCGAACTGATGGCTCAGCTTCTCTACTTGTTCCACTTCTTGCTTCAGCAGCTCGCACCTGGCATTCATCTCATGATAGAGCTTCAGAGCTTCATCAACCTTTAGCTTTTGCTGCTCCACCTTCTGCTTCTCAGCTGCGAGGTTCTGGTGGCCGAGTTTCAAAGTTACGGCTGCGCGAATCAGCGTGACTCTGTTCATAAGAAATTTGAAACCCAGTCTGCCCTGGACTTTGGTCACGAGATTTTGGCACATGCCACATAGCAATTCAGCACTCTGGACCGAAATGGTCGCAGGCGTAGCCGCAGACAGCTGCTCCAAAATCCAAATGGCTTCAGAAAGAAACAACCTCCTGTCGAAGGGCCCTATCTCCAGAGATCTCACAAACGATTGGGGGTAGGCGAGGCGCATTCGAACCACCCAGTCTACATCGGTTTGCTTCAAACCTGAAGAGACGTCAAAACTAAGTTATGATGTCAAACTCGCAAGAAAATAATGCAAAATGCGAACAGTAAAGCTTTGCTTACCAGTTCCTTCCAGAATCTCATGAAGAGAAGGAATGCGCGCTGCCGGGGTGGTCGAAGACTGTCCTCGCTCCATAGCTCTCCTATCAGCTGCGAGCTCCAATCTCTCGTAGTCAGGAGGAAGAGTGTAGGCCGCACCAGCTGCGACTGCATTCCCAACCTGCGAGCCCCAAAAGCTCCACGCAGGAATAGGTGCCTCTGGCTCAGTCATCGCCGGATGCGAAGGGACAGCCGAAGTCGCTTGGCGAAGAACACCCTCAGATGCGAAAGCATTAGCAGCACTTGTCCTTACTTCCTCAGCACCAGCATGGACATTTTCATCCATCAGCACAGCATCTGCTTCAGCATCATCGGAAAGTTTGATGATGTCCTTGAGAGGCTCACTTGCATGTTCAGCAGCTGCGACAGGCTTCTCGGTATGGGAGCTTAGAATCGGGACATAGGACGCGGAAGGCCGACTTCTCCGCTCCAGCACAGGTTCCTCAGCATGACCTACAATATTAAATGCGATAACATGAGGTAACTTGCGCTATAAGTTATTTTGATATCTTTACTAAAGCTAAGAGTAAGCACCTCCACGCGAAGGTGGGATTGAGGTATCTTCATCATACACTAAGGACGTGGAACCATGTCCTATTAGTGTGTCCTCACTAAGCAGGTCTTTAAGAGAAGCGTGACCTGGGATGCGAATAAACCAGTCATGATTCTGTCTCAAGTTGCTAAAGCCTAGCACATGCGTATCACTCAAATAATTACCTGAGGGTTCTCCGCATTTGTCTACTAACCAACGGCGAATGTCAGCCTTTGACACACCATGCTTTAACGCACCCACAATAACATCTCTATAAGTTACTGCGAGATTGAAGATCTCACCTTTATCGCCGCCTGCGATTTCTTCAAAGTCCGCTTGAACTTGCTCCAGCGCTGCTGCATCCTCTTTCGGAACCGCATCTTCTTCCTCTGCCTGGGGAACCACTTCTTCGGGAAGTTCATCTTCCTCGCTAGCTGGACGCACTAAGTCGTCAACATGCTGCTCTTCGAGGCTCCGCTGTCTTACACGCTCGAGCTCCTCCTCTTCTCGCTGCCTTCTTCTTTCAGCAGCTTCCGCGGCTGTCTTCCTGGACTCAGCAAGAATTTCCTCGCTTATGGGATCGTCTGGAATGCTAGAATGGGTATCTCTCTTTTGCCTCTTGGCCAAAAGGCCACCAATGGTCTCATCATCATCATCTGCGAAGATATGACTGGTTTAAGAAAAGAAGTGCAAAAAAGTTACGATAATGGGAAAGGAAATGCGACGGAGGTACCTCCTGATTCTTCCTCATGCATCACAACTGTTGCTTCTTCTTCTTCATCACTTTCTTGGGGCTCCTGCCTCTCTTCCTCTTCCTCTTGGTTGAACGGAACGAAAGACTCAACTGCGAGCTCTTTCCGCACCTTGCTGGGCATGCGACCTTTGCCTTTGTCCTTGATAGAAAGGGACCTCACTGGAGGAGAAGCTGGAGTATTTCTAGGGGAAGAAATCGTAATTCCCTTTTGCCTAGGTCTCTTCACTGTTGGCGCCGCAGTCGCTGGAGGAGACGGGTCATCTCCAGGAGGAGACGGAGCCGGAGGATTGTCTATCAGCGAGTCAGCAAAAGCATTCATGACTGCGCGAATCTTTGTTCCGAGCTCAGGATCCATCCTCCACGCTAGCCGGAACGACTGCTTTTGTCTTCTGGTGGCAACAATGGCATTAACCAATGACTTGGAGCGATCACCAGATGCGAATCGCCGCACATGACACTACAACAGTACATAATAAAGATGTCAGCAAAAGGAAATCATGAAGCTTAACGCACGCGAAGAAATTGCTTACCTCAGCAAATGCCTTGCTATATCTGACGACATGCGTATCGCCCTTCTTAATTGCGGCGACTTGCTCCTTCAGAATGACATCAGGGCACAAATGGTTCTCACGATCCCACAATGAGTAGCAACCATACTCAGACTCGCTTAGACTGCAAGTGGGGCGAAACGGAAAAGAGTTTCTTTTGATCAAGGGAGCTCTGCTTGACTGCGCGGCCGACTCCGTCTCAATCCTCGTTTGCTGGGCAACCCGGTACGCGAGCCAGTTTTGGGAACAACCACCCTCGCGGGTTCCCGCAGGCTGCTCAAAGGGAAGATTGTTCATGAAGACCGTCTTGCACTCCTTTGTTAGCAAGCGCTTATAGCATCCTCTGATAATGGACTGGGGCCAGATTGATGGGGCCACCTCATCAAAACCAAACTGAGGAGAAACTCGAGTGGGGTCAACGTCCACAGTAAGCTTTTCATACCTCGGCGCGAGCTCACGAATATGCTCTGCAAGGGCAGGAAGGGAACCTCGCAGACACCAGCAAAAGAACTCGCGATAGCGCTCATGGAAATGCGGTCCCTCTTCAAAGAGAAGCTCTTCTGAGAAGACCATACCTTTAGAGGGGTACAACTTTGGAAACCATCGCACATTCTCAATGCGCGTGGCATAAGGCCTGGCAGTAAACTCCTTCCGTTTGTCGCATATTAAACTCCAAACACACTTGGTGTTGCTTGCTCCGAACCGTCTCGCAGCTCTTCCGCTGTTGCGCGCTTCCGTCTCGCCTGGGGGACACCACTTGTCAAGTTTGAGAGCAGTTGGAGCATAAGACGGCCATCGCTCGAAAACCCACATTATCAAAAAGGAAATATTGACAAAAGTCAGTACATCGAGACGGCCACGTGACTCCTTCATGGCTAGAACCAACTGATCAAGCCTATAGTACAGCGTGCCCAAGACCAAGGGTCCGAGTGCGACTCTCTGGCCAAGGGCGAGCCTCACAGCAAGTGGCAACACATGGTATAAGACTCCGTCATGGGGGTGACCATCAATCAGATACCTCGACAGCCAAGCACAGAGAAAAGCACAAAGGGTCAAATGATAGCCTTTACCCTCTACGTAATTCTCGGCCTCTGGGTCCTCACTCAGAAGTTTCTTAGTGATGCTGCTGTTCGCATAGTCTCGGAAGAAGTACTGCAACCATTTTTTCCAGGTATTCTTCGCAGACGTATCAACCAACTGCCAGTTCGGAAGAGGCTTTGTAGTGTTCCACCGGGTGGAGATTTTCTTTACCTCTGCTAGGCATTCCTCCATCTGCGTGTATAAAGCAATCTCCGCAGATGTCCTCAAGGGACTCAAAGGGTCCACTTCGCCCATGGGGGAAAGCTCGTACAGCATTTGAACGTCCTCGAGTGTGGGGGCAGCCTCGAACTCAGCAAAATGGAACGTATGAGTCGCAGGCGAGTAACGGGACAGAAGGTCTAGAAGCATGGACTGATCCAGCCTCACGGCAGCACCCTTCATAGCACGGATAGCAAAGTATACGCCGGCTTCATCAAGAGTCGCGGCGTGATGGTCCAACACGTGGTCAATTCACTCATCCATATAGTCCAATTTCTGGACGAACGCCTGGGTAGAAATCGCAGTATATGGGAAGTGCCCGTTCTCGATCCCCAATCGAACTACATCCTCGGAACCGATCTACTCGAGCAAGGCTGAGTTGACTGGGCGAGTCAGTGTCAGCAATCGCTCGACCGGGACAGGATCAGGCATCCTCTTCGCCTTAACTCTCGCATGGTAAAAATCTTTGCCGCCTAAATAGGGGGCTTTTCGCCACAGAGTCGGCGGAAGGTCGGGTATCTCTTCATCTTCCTTGACGGGTTTGGTTACTCTTGTCTTGGCCATTCCTGCGGAAGAGCAAGAAAAAGGGGGGAGAAATACCACACTTCAGTTTGAATTTTGAAATTCAAGATCTATGCAAAGGAAGACGAACAGTTTCTGGTATCAATTTCAGAAATCGGGGAGTTGCAAGATCTCATATTGTTGAGGGATTAAAGCAAAGTGGGTTCAGAGATCAAAGCCTCTTCACAAATTTTATGGGTTTACAGATTCAACGCAGTTCAAGGCAAACACTGGTATCTTAAATCAAAATTAAACAAGGCCAACCTTGTCTTCTTGAAGCCTGCTTGGATATGCACAATTGAAGAATACGAATTGCAGTCCTGAACTGGTGATTGATTATCTGAATCTGCTCTCGAAGATCTCCGGGTACCATTCACTTTAAGAGAAAGAAGTGATGCTTTGCAATAATGGGGGATACAAGGTGTTTATCCAAAACAATGAAGGGTTGCGTCCTTTCGGTAGTCGAATCGCAACCGTCACCGTCGAATCGCGCAATCACAGGACAAGCTGACGTCACGCCTAAAACCCTAAAGGTCAGACGGCACGACTCTAGGGGTTTTAGGTCATAATGACACGCACGGGGGCTGAACTTACCCGTATTTGAATTGGTGCGTGGCAGCGACGCGTATGTTGGTTTCCGCGCATGGAAGTCTATACAGCTATGAGTCTTCACGCGCAGAAAGGGGGCTAATGTAGATAGTGCTTTCTGAGCTGACAGATCTTGTCCATGTGGCAACCATCCAGCACACCATATTGTGCTCCACACACACAGGATCACCAGCCGAGCTGATCCATGTGGGGGCTGCGAGACAGAGCCCTCGCATACCACTGCACGGGACTTGTAGGGACTTTGTGGTTTGGAGGCTAGAGTAAGCCCTGTCGCGTGCGAGCCAAGCCCGCACGCGACCTTTAGTAACTGTTTTGAGAGATTTATGGCACGAGCTCCATAAACCCGGTCAATCCGGTCAAACCCGGTCAACCTCGTAACGGTTCCGGTATTCGCGCACCACGTGCTCTAACGGTCCCTATATACTCGGACGGACGTGCCGTTATGGTTAAGCTAATTAAGCCGCCATTAATGGGCGCATTAACCACACTACAACGGTCACGTTCTCCAGTATATATAGATCGTCAACCTTTCCATACAAGGGAGAACACACTGCCATACGCGGAAGCTCTGCCAAACCTCTGTCTCTCTCTCAGACATTGCTACTGCCTTACTCTCTCCCTACACACAACCCCTCTCTTCCTGTGCGATCCTTGATCCACTACATACGGTGTACACGGAGGTCTCCCCGCCGGAATCTCTTGTGCACAATAGGGTATGCCAAATTTTTGCAAAACTTGCTAGGAAGATGGGATCTTGTGAAAACTATTGAAGTTAAAGGCCTTGAAAACAAGTTCAAGACCTCGGAAGAGATGCAGTTTGAAATAGAACAGATGAGCCTTTTTCAAGGCCTTGAAAAGAGTTTCAAACCCTTGAAAAACAGTCAGTTTTATGTGCTGCAAGAACTATGAAAATGAGTGAACTGAAAATGCAAGAGACAAATGATTTATAGAGTTGAGTCCACTTGGTCCTATGTCTCTACCTCAAGGATCTTCTCCCTGCAGGATTTTCAACTCAATTCTTATTAATCAAAAGCTAAGCCCTAGATCTCAAGCACAGAGAATTGCCTTACTCTGTTACAGCTTGTGGTTCTTCCTAACCTATCTAGTACCTGCTCTATCTAACTGATTAACTAAGAATTCTCTATTGGTCACCTTGAAAAATTCTTGAGAATGAAGATAGAAATAATACATAAATGATCTACCAATAAAGCACAATACAGAAGAACACTTAGTGTGTAGAAATTGCAGTGATCTTCTGTGAATGGATTGGAAGATTGATGAACTTCTTTGATGCTTATCAATCCAGAACTCTTTCTCTCTTTTTGCTCGTTGAGTATTGTGTCTTGTTGCTTCAGAATTGAGCTCTATTTAAACTTCAAACAGCTCTGAATATCTTCCCAGATTTTCAGCAACAAATCTCCTATTTTGTAGGCAGCAGACTTTGACTCTTTGACAATCTTCTCCAACGGTTAAGTTATCACAATCCTCATAGATAATGTCGTGATCTTGCAATTTGAATAGGTTGAGAAGCTTTGAAGTCATTCTGATCAAACACAGAATCATCTTCTTGATTATTTCCTTCCCTGCATAAGTCAGATTAGGAAACAATCTCTTCAAACTTTATGAAATAAAATCTCCTGCAAACACAAATTCAAATAGATGATATACTATGTTCAAACGGGTTAGAATGCTTTGTCTTTCATCATCAAATAACAGTAAATCAAGAACATGAAGGATATAAGGGAAATCAACTCAGGAAAGCTTGCAGAAAACGCCCCCTGAGAATGTTCAAACAGGTTAAGTAGTTTCAAGGCTTTGAATCCATATTCAAGGTCTTGAAAATAGCTAAACTAATTTCAATCCTATGATAACTGATTCAAGGCTTTGAAAGCTGGTTCAAGGCCTTGAAATAGTTAGACTATTCCAAGCCTTGCACAGCGTGATCTTACATAACGGATACGGTTTATAAGTTTTAAGTGTGAAACTGACATTACTACAATATGTTGTTTCACCAGGAAAACTGATGGTACTAAAATCGGTTCTTAAGAACCGATATTGGGACGGTCGGTTTCTTGCCTGAATTGAAAAGGCTTGAAACCGACAGTACCAATGTCGATTTTGCCACCAATAACCGACGGTGGTACTGTTGGTTTCAAAACAGGTCTAGTTTGATATTTGTTCCCCAGTGGGAATTTCCTCCGTGTTTGTCGTCTCCAACAGAGCAAATTTTGTGAAAATCTCGAATTTCTAATGATGCAAAGATCAAATATCACCAAAAAACTCTTTCCATCCAGGAGTACACAATTGAGTTTTCTATCCTCTTTAACTTCTCCATGCACAAAGCTTCGAGTACAACCATCAAAAGTCACTTTGACAGCTCAGAGCTTATTTTTGGTTAATTAACAAATTTCTAGTCGAAACCTTTCAGCGAATTCCCCATGGTTGCGGAGGCGCACTTGCATGCACGTGGTGTCATGTAATTCTTGTTCACCTTTTATCTTTTGATAGTCTCTATTGCTGCTCTTGTTATCTACCTTGAACTATCCTGTTATTCTTTTCCTTGTTTTCATCATCACTTAATCTCGTTCGTCTATTATTTATAGTCATCGAAACAAATACTACTGTAAGTGTAATCCGTGCCCTTAAGGCACTATCAGTTCACTTATGATATGTTTAAAAATTCACGATCATACATAATATGTAATAACATAATAGGTGTATAGCATTGGAGGCGCGATGTTTCAAGTTTCAACCACATTCCTGTTTTTTTTTTAAGTCTAAGATAGGAAATAGAGATATTTTCTCTGGTTTTCTTTTCTTCTAGTTTCATGACCATCAATGGTAGGTGAGTACGATGTCCTTCACTGGAAAAGTTATTTCTCCTAGAAGTTCTTGGCTAAATTTATACTCTGTTTCTAGTTAATTTCTCTGTTATTTCCCCTTTATTCCATTCTTGTATCCCAGCACCAAATAATCATAAACACAAATGAACAACCGACAAAAAAACCCCTCTCTCAACAACAATACACTGGCTATGACCTCAGAAATTACCAACACGAATACAAATCTATTGGTATCTCTTGAAGATGGAGTACAGGCGATTGAAGATCTAGGCAAAAAATGCCTTTATGGGAAGATATTGGCTAAAAGGGATGTTTGTTTAGGAAATTTGGAAGCTATCTGGAAAATTCGCGATGAGTTCACTGTGACTGCAAGAGGAGGTAATCTATTCGTCTTCAACTTCAAAGATGGTGAAGATTGTTAGAAGATCTGGAATGGTACGCCTTGGAATGTTCAGAAAAATCTTGTGGTTATGAGAAGATTCGTCCCAGAAACAAGACCGGAGGAAGTCTGCTTCAAATATTGTGAGTTTTGGGTACAGATCCATAAGCTTCCTTTGGAGAACTTGTTGTCAAGAACAATAGGAAGATTGGAGCTCTGATTGGTAGAGTCGTGGAGATTGATGCTGATGATGAAAACGACGATGAGGAGACTCTGATGTCACCAATGAGAATAAGAGTGAACATTGATACCACAAAGCCTATTCCAAGAGGTTTCTTCCTTCAAATGAGTATTGGAGTCTCGGAATGGATACCATTCCAGTATGAGAAACAGGGAAATTATTGTTATCGCTGTGGGCGTTTGGAACATGATAGAGAAGAGTGCAAGTTTCTGAATCAAAAGGAAGGCTTGAATTCTGGCTATGGGGATCACTTGAAAACCCTAGAAAACAGAAGACTAAGCTTTTACAGAAGAAAAACCAAATCAGAGCGTTACAGCCCACCGGAAATGGAGGACACGACGACGCGTAAGCCCAAACGCCTACGAACCTGATACAGAAGATGGGAGAGCGCGTGGACAGCTTGACGAAAAGGACGATAGGAACGGATGAGGACAAGGACGGCAGCACAAGTATTCGCCGAATATTACAGGTGTGTACGAGAGAATCCTGCAGGAAAGATTCAATATACACCAAGAGCAGGGGATAGAAAGAACACAGGAAGAGTAGGGTTGTGTGTAGGGAGAGAGTAAGACAATAGCACTGTATGAGAGAGAGACATAACTTTGGCAGAGCTTCCACTTATCTCAGGTGATTCGCCCTTGTATGGAAGGGTTAGCGTTCCTATATATAACGGAGAATGTGACTGTTGTAGTGGGTTAATGCGCCCATTAATGGCGGCTTAATTATCTTAACCACAACGGCACGTTCGTCCGCGTATATAGGGGCCGTTACGCACGTTAACCGCGTATATCGGAACCGTTATGAGGTTGACCGGATTTATGGAGCTCGTGCCATAAATCTCTCAAAGCAGTAACTAAAGGTCGCGCGCGGGCTTGGTAGTCGCTCGCGCGCGGCAGGACTTACACTAGCCTCAAAACCACTAAGTCCCTACAAGTCCCGTGTGGTGGTATGCGAGGGCCCTGTCTCGCAGCCCCCACGTGGATCAGCGCGAGTGGTGATCCTGTGTGTGTGGAGCACAACTAGGTGTGCTGGATGATCGCCACGTGGCTACGATCTTCCTGTCTAGAAAGCACTATCTACATTAGCCCCCTTTCTGCGCGTGTAGAAACATAGCCGGATAGGCTTCAATGCGCAGGAACCAATGTACGCGTCGCTTCCACGCACCAATTCAAATACATGCAAAATCAGCCCCCGTGCGTACCATTATGACCTAGAATCCCTACAGTCGTGTCGTATGCTCTTTTAGGGTTTTAGGCGTGACGTCAGCTTGTCCTGTGATTGCGCGATTCGACGGTGACGGTTGCGATTCGACTACTGAAAGGACGCGACTCCTCATTGTTTTGGATAAATACTCTGTGCTCTCCATTGTTGCAAAGCATCACTTCTCTCTCTAAAGTGAATGATACCCGGAAGCCTTCAAGAACAGATTCAAGTGATCAATCACCAGTTCTTCCTTGTCAATCGTCTCCTTCAACTTGCTTCATCAAAACAAGCTTTGTAGGGTTTTGATTCATGGATGCGCAACGGAAACACAAACAATCATAAAACCATGCAAAACCCTCCAAGGATCACAAGTCAAGAGACATAACGATGGTAAGGGTTAGAAATCATAACACACCTTAGGGTTCTCCTTTGATGACTTCAAACGCGAATTGTGTCACGTTCTCTATGGTTGATCCACGCCTAGAGTTGATCCTAGAATATCCCAAGTCCTTGGTGCTAGCCCGGAAGAGGAATAGGAAGAATAATCACGCAAAACGAGACCCAAAAGGAGGGCTCGGCCTCCTTGTGGCCGACGGGGACGGGGCGGCGGCAAAGGGGGCGGTCGGCTCCCTTTGTTGCTTGCTCTCTCTCCTTTTGTTCTCTCCCACTCTTGTTATGTTCAATAATGAGCATAAGTTATGTGGGAAGGAAGGAAAGAAGGTCCTTTATATAGTCCAACAACTCCTTGTCAACTACCTAAAGGACTTATTCTAGTCCTACTAGAATTCAATTTAGTCCCTTCCTTGCAAATTAGTCCCTTCTAAGTTTGCAAGGTTTTGCAAATTGATCCTTCTAATTAATTAATCCAATTAATTAATTCCCAAATCTTGTTCAACTCTATATAGCGTGTGACCCCATAGGTTCTATCTAGTTGGTAGCAACTATTTGCTAATATGGAGCGGTCTCTAGCAAAACATCCATTCTAGCCAACTAATAGAATTGTCATCTTGACAACCTTTGTACAAGTAATTGTCTCATCCCTTTGTCTCTATATCCGGATTGGACACGAGACATACAAGTCACACTCGTATTTCCAATCCATAGTTTCTCAATCCATGGGAATAGCCTTATTCGTGCAAATAACATCAATATCCCATATTGATTTATTTGAGTCTGGCCAGACATTCTATAAGCACTATCTCTCGAGTGGCCTAGGATATTTGCTCCCGTTATGTGGGAGGGACAAATTCTATCTACGTCCACTACGATCTCTAAGCTTGCTTCTTATTGTATCCAGTACACGCCTTTATAACTACCCAGTTACGGTGTAGCGTTTAACGCTACCAAGATCACAATAATCCACAACTAGAATATCTAGTGACTTCAAGTCTAAGGATGACAATACCATTGCACCGCGAGAAGCGCTTGTGACTCAACATAACATGTATGTAGCCTTCTCGGAGATGGGTCAATCCAGTGCAACATTCCCTAATGCACACCTATGTTTTGGATCGTGATATCTCCATATCAATCCAACCCCATACTAGTCTATCGATGATTGTCCCATTTAATCATTATACTTGACTAGGGATATTTAAGATAAACAACACAATTGTAAATCTAAGTACTTCATTATATTAAATATCCAATAAATAATAAATGAATTTCTAGCCACAAATAATTCATACTAAACTAGATTGCCTCTAGGGCATCTATTCCAACAGTCTCCCACTTGCACTAGAGCCAATCTGGCGCATCTCGTATGCCCATACTCCTAGTGTGCCCTTCATGCTTCCACTGCGTGAGAGGCTTTGTAAGTGGGTCTGACATATTATCATCTGTAGGAATCTTGCATATCCGAACGTCTCCTCTATCGATAATATCTCGAATCAGATGAAACTTCCTGAGCACGTGCTTGGACTTCTGGTGCGACCTGGGTTCCTTCGATTGCGCGATCGCCCCAGTGTTGTCACAGAACAACTCAACTGGATCCGCAATGCTAGGGACCACACCAAGTTCAGAAACAAACTTTCTGATCCAAACAGCTTCCTTTGCTGCGCCATTTGCGGCAATGTACTCAGCCTCTGTTGTAGAATCAGCTACCGTCTCTTGCTTGGAACTCTTCCAGCTCACCGCTGCTCCATTCAGGCAAAACACATATCCCGATTGTGATCTAAAGTCATCTCTGTCGGTTTGGAAGCTTGCATCAGTGTAACCCCTTACACGCAACTCTTCCTCACCGCCAAATATCAAGAAAGCATCCTTAGTTCTTCTCAAGTACTTTAGGATGTTCTTGACTGCAATCCAGTGACTCTCACCCGGATTGGATTGGTATCTGCTTGTCATACTCAAGGCATATGACACATCTGGTCTAGTACATAACATGGCGTACATGATAGATCCTATGGCCGAGGCATAGGGGATTCTACTCATGCTTTCCTTCTCAATCTCATTGGAGGGACAACCACTCTTCGAAAGAGTGATTCCATGTGACATGGGCAAGAATCCCTTCTTGGAAACTTGCATGTTGAACCGTTTCAACATTTGTCAATATATGTACTTTGACTTAGGCCTAGCAACCTCTTAGATCTATCTCTATAGATCTTTATATCGAGTATATAGGCTGCTTCCCCTAAGTCCTTCATTGAGAAACACTTTCCTAGCCAATCTTTAACAGATTGCAGCATGGGAATGTCGTTTCCAATGAGTAGTATGTCATCCACATACAAGACCAGAAAAGCTACAGAGCTCCCACTAACCTTCTTGTAGACACAAGACTCATCTTCGTTTCTGATGAAGCCAAACTCTTTGACCACTTCATCAAAACGTCGATTCCAACTCCTAGAAGCTTGCTTCAATCCATAAATGGATCGTTGCAGTTTACAGACTTTGTTGGCTTGCTTTGGATCCTCAAAACCCTCCGGCTGTATCATATACACGTCCTCGAGGATATTCCCATAAAGGAATGCTGTTTTGACATCCATCTGCCAAATCTCATAGTCGTGGTATGCTGCAATCGCAAGTAGGATTCGGATGGATTTGGTCATAGCGACTGGTGAAAAGGTTTCATCATAGTCAATACCATGAATCTGTCTGAATCCTTTAGCCACCAATCGGCCCTTATAGGTAATCACATTACCATCCATGTCGATCTTCTTCTTGAAGACCCACTTGCACCCTATGGGCCGCGCCCCATCGGGTGGTTCCACCAAAGTCCATACTTTGTTGGTATACATGGATTCCATCTCGGATCTGATGGCTTCTAGCCACTTCTGAGAGTCTGGGCCACTCATGGCCTCCTCATAGGTAGTAGGCTCATCGTCTATGAGCATCGTGTCACCGGAATCGGTTACGAGAAGTCCATACCTCTCGGGTTCCTGGCGCACTCTACTAGATCTACGAAGCTCTTGTGTTACCTGAACAGGTTGCTCCACAACTGCTTGTGGTTCCTGTTCATGTTCCATAATCGGTTCAGTGATTTGTGGTTCTTGAACCTCTTCAAGTTCTACATTCCTCCCACTTGCTTCTTTAGAGACAAATTCTCTTTCTAGAAACACGCCGGTCCGAGCAACAAACACTTTGTTCTCGGTTGGATTGTAGAAGTAGTAACCCTTAGTTTCCTTAGGGGACCCCACAAATTTACACTTATCCGATTTTGGCCCCAGCTTGTCTGATTGTAAACGTTTTACATAGACATCGCAGCCCCAAATCCTCATGAACGACAGTGTGGGACGCCTCCCACTCCACATCTCATATAGCGTCTTCATGACTGATTTAGATGGAACACGGTTAATGGTGAAAGCTGCACTTAATAGAGCGTAGCCCCAAAATGATAATGGAAGATCGGTTTGACACATCATAGATCGAACCATATCCAATAGGGTTCGATTCCTCCTCTCGGACACGCCATTCCATTGTGGCGTTCCGGGTGGAGTGAGTTGGGACACGATCCCACACTCTCTAAGATAGTCGTCAAACTCTTGGCTCAAGTATTCTCCTCCACGATCCGATCGTAGGGCCTTGATACTTTTGCCAAGTTGCTTTTCTACTTCATTCTTGAATTCTTTGAACACTTCAAAGGATTCGGATTTTGCCCTCATAAGGTACACAAATCCATATCTACTGTAATCATCAGTAAATGTAATGAAGTAGACATAACCACCCCTGGCAGGCGTGGCAAATGGCCCACACACATCGGTATGTATGAGCGCCAATTGCTCACTAGTCCTCTCACCTTTCTTATTGAAAGGGGACTTAGTCATTTCTCCCAATTAACAAGCCTCACATGTCTCATATGATTCAAAATCAAATGAGTCTAGTAATCCATCCTTATGGAGTCTAGATACACGTTTCTCATTTATGTGGCCTAAACGACAGTGCCATAAATAAGCAGGATTTAAATAATTTATTTTAATCCGCTTGGTATTAATGTTGTAGACAGGATTGCTTGGATCAAGGACATAAAGTCCATTAAATAATTACGCACTAAAATAGTGAATATTATTTAAATAAAAGGAACAACAATTGTTCTTTATTGAAATAATAAAACCATCCTTGTCCAAACAAGAAATAGAAATAATGTTTCTGCTCATAGCAGGCACAAAATAGCAATTATTTAATTCTAAAACTAATCCTGAAGGCAGAGATAGCTCGCACACGCCTATGGCCAACGCAGCAACCTTTGCTCCATTCCCAACGCGCAGATCTACCTCCCCTTTAGCCAATCTTCTACTTCTCTTTAGATCCTGCATATTTCGACAAATATGAGATCCACATCCAGTATCTAATACCCATGATGTAGAGAAAGTTAAATTGACATCTACAACAAAAATACCTGGTGGTGGTGGAATCACTATTCCAAGCCTCTTGTCCTCCAGATATTTTGGGCAGTTCCTCCTCCAGTGTCCAGGCTGACTGCAGTAGTGACACTCACCTTTAGTCACACCTTTGGCAATGCCACCAACAGGTTTAAGGGCAGGTTCCTTGGACTTGGAAACTGACTTGCCTTTGCCCTTGGAGGAAGAGGCAAACCTTTTGCCCTTTCCTTTCTGTACCATCATTATGGCCTTGCCCTTACCCTTGTTGATGCTCTGTTCAGCCGTCCTCAACATATTGAGTAAATCTGGCAGTGGTTTAACGATCTCGTTCATGTTATAGTTCATAATGAACTGTCCATAACTCTCGGGCAACGATTTCAACACGAGATCGGTTGCCAAATCTTGGCCGACCGGGAACCCCAGTCGGGCGAGATTCTCCAAGTACCCGATCATTCGGAGTACATGGGGTCCCACCGGGTTCCCTTCTGCCAGATGACACTTGAACAGTGCCTTAGATACCTCATACCTCTCTACCCTCGCCTGCTCTTGGAAGAGCTGCTTTAGATGTTCGATCATATCGACAGCATTCATGTTTTCGTGTTGCTTCTGAAGCTCAGAAGTCATGGTGAAATGCATAAGGCAGGCCGCATCATTAGCGTCATCAACACGCTTTTGATACGCCTTTAGGGCAGCAGGTGTTTGGTTCTCTGGACCTTCTGGAACATGCTCCTCTATTGCGTACAGTTTCTTCTCTTGCTTGAGAACAATTCTCAAGTTTCTGTACCAATCAAGAAAGTTGGTTCCAGAGAGCTTGTCCTTCTCAAGGACAGATCTTAGGGAATGTTGTGAACTCGATGAGTTGTTTTCCATTTGGAATTCTACAAAAAGGAAAATACGCAAGTTTTAGTATTTGTGAATTTTTTTGACTATATTCAATAATGGCTAGTTTATCAAATATAGCTCCCACTATTTTTCTACGGATTAATAACCCTCAAGATATTAATGCGGAAAATATCATTATATTTTCTAGTGGGCCAAAATCCATCTTTCATCTCCTTATGAGCTTGCTTTGGCAAGTCACCCATAATTTGACTACTTTAGGTAGGAACAATTCCAATTGCATCCCATATGCAACTCTTGGTTCAATTGGGCAAATAACTCCTTATTTATCCATCCATATGGATAATCCCAATTGATTGCCTCTAGGTTTCTTAATCAAATTAATAGCCTAGTTGTGTTCAACCTCTTATCTAAACAATTGCACATTGTTACGTGCCATCGCATTCCATCATGATGAACCAAGTCGCCATTGGCACGCACGAACTTGGTAAATAATTATGATAATGAGTGTTTAAACAACGAGAAGGCAAGAACACAATATTTGAATTTTGAGGGATTTTAAATTCAATTTTTAATTGTTTTGTTGATCAATATCAACTAATCTATCTATTTGAGTTTGGGCACAACTCCAAATAATATATCCGGGTTGTCTAATTATCTTATTAACCTAATTGCATGCATCATCCATACACCAACCACATAATAATAAGACAATAAAATAAACAACCACAAAGCAAAAATTAAACGTGATGTGGATATGGCCTTTTCTAGACTAAGATAATTCCAAGCCAATGGAATAATCTATGAACCCTAAAACAAACACATCTTCATGCGTCTTGATCTTTTGGTCCATCCTTCGTAGTCATGTGGTATGCTCCATGCTCCATCTTTTGTGGCTTCTTTGGCTTTGGGCTTCTTTTCTTCAATCTTGGCTAACAATCTACTTTATCTAGCACTAGCTAACTTCTATACTAAATAAAATAAATCTCACAAGTTGAGAAAAAAATGGCACGCAGGCCATAAAACCCTAATTAATTATTACAATTAATTGATCAGCTCGCAGGCCGTAAAACCAGACCACAAAATTAAACATCCACATCAAACCACATCCTAAGGCCATATCCAATCCCCATGCGATTTGCACATAAACAGTTAAAATCCAATTTTAACGCGCTTGGTCAATTTTAATTGATTTTAGGATTTATTGGGTTAAAACGGTCCATGGGCCCAACAATCAAATTGCCCGGGCCCAACAAGATGAACCACAAGGCCCTAGGGCCGGCCCGGCCCAAAACCCACAAGCCTAGGCCGCGGGTTAGGGCCGCCCGGCCCCTAGGGCGGCCAAGCTTGGGCGGCAAGCAAGGGGGGGCGGTCCCTAGGGGGGCCGAACCTCCTTATGGGAGTTGTTTCCAAAATAAATCCCTTGCTTGGTGCCCAAGTTTGGTTGTTTCCTTGTTTTGGGAGAACTCCTTCTTCCCCAAGGATGCCCAAAACCTAGATCTAAGATCCTAAAATTTCTCAAACTCACCAATTGATGCATCCAATGCAAAAATTGGATCTTGTTATGATTAATTATTGACAAATTGCATCCCATGCTTGATTTGTCTTGTTTTACTCGATAAACAATCAAATTAAGGTGTAAAACAACTAAAACGTAACACATAAACCACGTTTATGCTCTACGACCTGTGGCTCTGATACCACTGTAGGGTTTTGATTCATTGATGCGCAACAGAAACACCAACAATCATAAAACCATGCAAAACCCTCCAAGGATCACAAGTCAAGAGACATAACGATGGTAAGGGTTAGAAATCATAACACACCTTAGGGTTCTCCTTTGATGACTTCAAACGCGAATTGTGTCACGTTCTCTATGGTTGATCCACGCCTAGAGTTGATCCTAGAATCTCCCAAGTCCTTGGTGCTAGCCCGGAAGAGGAAGAGGAAGAAGAATCACGCAAAACGATACCCAAAAGGAGGGCTCGGCCTCCTTGTGGCCGACGGGGACGGGACGGCGGCAAAGGGGGCGGTCGGCTCCCTTTGTTGCTTGCTCTCTCTTCTTTTGTTCTCTCCCACTCTTGTTATGTTCAATAATGAGCATAAGTTATGTGGGAAGGAAGGAAGGAAGGTCCTTTATATAGTCCAACAACTCCTTGTCAACTACCTAAAGGACTTATTCTAGTCCTACTAGAATTCAATTTAGTCCCTTCCTTGCAAATTAGTCCCTACTAAATTTGCAAGGTTTTGCAAAGTGATCCTTCTAATTAATTAATCCAATTAATTAATTCCCAAATCTATTTCAACTCTATATAGCGTGTGACCCCATAGGTTCTATCTAGTTGGTAGCAACTATTTGCTAATATGGAGCGGTCTCTAGCAAAACATCCATTCTAGCCAACTAATAGAATTGTCATCTTGACAACCTTTGTACAAGTAATTGTCTCATCCCTTTGTCTCTATATCCGGATTGGACACGAGACATACTAGTCACACTCGTATATCCAATCCATAGTTTCTCGATCCATGGGAAGAGCCTTATTCGTGCAAATAACATCAATATCCCATATTGAATTATTTGAGTCTGGCCAGACATTCTATAAGCACTATCCCTTGAGTGGCCTAGGATATTTGCTCCCGTTATGTGGGAGGGACAAATTCTATCTACGTCCACTACGATCTCTAAGCTTGCTTCTTATTGTATCCAGTACACGCCTTTATAACTACCCAGTTACGGTGTAGCGTTTAACGCTACCAAGATCACAATAATCCACAACTAGAATATCTAGTGACTTCAAGTCTAAGGATGACAATACCATTGCACCGCGAGAAGCGCTTGTGACTCAACATAACGTGTATGTAGCCTTCTCGGAGATGGGTCAATCCAGTGCAACATTCCCTAATGCACACCTATGTGTTGGATCGTGATATCTCCATATAAATCCAACCCCATACTAGTCTATAGATGATTGTCCCATTTAATCATTATACTTGACTAGGGATATTTAAGATAAACAACACAATTGTAAATCTAAGGACTTCATTATATTAAATATCCAATAAATAATAAATGAATTTCTAGCCACAAATAATTCATACTAAACTAGATTGCCTCTAGGGCATCTATTCCAACAAACTTTACCAAAACAAGGTTAGCTTTGTTCAATTCCATTTAATAAACTCAAATATTCTTTGAACTGTCTTGGATCTGTAAACCCATGGTTATTTGGGATATGTCGTTCATTGAGAACTGCAAAAGAGGCCTTTTTCTTAAACCCAGAACCGATCGAATTACCAGATTGTGAAAATTTTGAATGCAGAACTTCTGAAATTCTGAGCAATATAGACGAATTCTGAACTTCTAAACCCAGAATTGACCCCGGACTGTTCATCTTCTCTTGACAAAAACATAATTGCTTCCTGAAATTCAAACTGAAAGTGTGTATATTCCCCCCCCCCCTTTTTTTTCTTGCTCTTCTGCAGGAATGGCCAAGACAAAAGGATCCAATCCCATTAAAGAGGTCGAAGAAATACCTGATGTTCCCCAGACCTTGTAGCGAAAAGCCCCTTATTTGGGTGGAAAAGATTTCTATCATGCTAGGGTTAAGGTGAAGAATCTACCGACTCCTGTTTCCTCCGGAGAATTACGGACATTGACCCCGCCTGTCAATGCAGCCATGCTAGAGTTAATCGACTCTAAGGATGTGATTAGGTTAGGAGTTGAAAATGGGTTTCTCCCCCATACTGCAATTTCTACCCAGGCGTTTGTCGAAAAATTGGACTTCATGGATGAGTGGGTCGACCATGTATTGACCAACCATGCCATCGCATTGAACAATGCTGGTATTTATTTCGCAGTTCGTGCTATGAAGGGTGCTGCCGTGAAGTTGGATCCGTCCATGCTTCTAAACCTTCTTTCTCGCTATTCATCTGCGACTCATACCTTCCACTTTGCTGAGTTCGAGGCTGCTCCCACTTTGGAGGATGTGCACATTTTGTATGCTCTTTCTCCCATCGGTGAGGTGGATCCTCTGAGCCCTTTGAGGACTGATCCATAACTTTCTCTATACAAGCAGATGGAGGAATGCTTGTCCGAGGTAAAGAAAATCTCCACTCGGTGATAGAAGGGAAGATTCAATATACACCAAGATCAGGGGATAGAAAGAACACAGGAAGAGTAGGGTTGTGTGTAGGGAGAGAGTAAGACAATAGCACTGTATGAGAGAGAGACAGAATTTTGGCAGAGCTTCCGCGTATCTCAGGTGATTCGCCCTTGTATGGAAGGGTTAGCGATCCTATATATAACGGAGAATGTGACCGTTGTAGTGGGTTAATGCGCCCATTAATGGCGGCTTAATTATCTTTACCACAACGGCACGTTCGTCCGCGTATATAGGGACCGTTACGCACGTTAACCGCGTATATCGGAACCGTTATGAGGTTGACCAGGTTTATGGAGCTCGTGCCATAAATCTCGCAAAGCAGTTACTAAAGGTCGTGCGCGGGCTTGGTTGTCGCTCGCGTTCGACAGGACATACTCTAGCCTCCAAACCACTAAGTCCCTACAAGTCTCGTGTGGTGGTATGCGAGGGCCCTGTCTCACAGCCCCCACGTGGATCAGCGCGGGTGGTGATCCTGTGTGTGTGGAGCACAGCTAGGTGTGCTGGATGATCGCCACATGGCTAAGATATTCCTATCTAGAAAGCACTATCTACAACAGTTAACCAATCTGTTACGTTCTCGAGATTGTACCATCCATGTACGGAGTGATGAACTGGCAAACTGGGTAAGGGAAGGCTGTATTAGGGTTACGGGAAATCGATTTTCAGTGGGCCACAAAGACGGACTTGAGCAGGTTGGGCACAAAGAAAGCCAATTAGAAATTCCAAGCCCAAACAAAATTAAATGGGGTACTCCCGAGCCCAGGCAGCTGGAAGGCCCAAACCAAGAATATGTTCAGAGCCCACTACTCAGCCAAAGGCCCGAACCAAATGATGATATAAGTGATACGCTGACGTTTCAAAAAAGATCAGAAAAGGGATCGTCAACCTCAAATCTTGATGAAGATGGGACAGTTGGAACCCTAGTCCGAATAGAATACAAGAAGGAGGATGAAGACTATGGAGACGAGGAGAATCGAAAGCAAAAAGCAATTGATGAGATTCTAAAGCAACGGGTTGGTTCAAAGACCCTGGACATGGTGGCGTTCAAAGAAGATTCTAGTACGATGGTGATAAACAAATTCTAGCAGAAGATTTGAGAACTAAAGTTCAATTGAAGAGGGATTTTGAAGATTCAGAAAGATACTTTCAAGGGAGCTCAAAAAGACAAGCAATTCTAATGGCAGAATGGAAAAGAATCGGCAATAAGTCGACTATGGAAGTGATTGAAATTGACAACATCGATCCGAAGACAGGATGTTCATTCATATCTCTTAAAATGCTGCATGCAAGGAAAATGTACCATAGAGGTATCAATGGCAAGTTCCGAACTACTAAAGAAGGTATGATTTCTACAGTTTCAGAAGCTCAAAGTAGTAATCTTGTTTCTTCTATGTTAGTGGCTGAGGAGGCGGGCCTAAGCATGCCCCCCACCTCACCATGAGAGGAACATTTTGGAATTGCAGAGGGTTGGGTCAGACCTCTGCAATTCAACAATTAAAGACCTTAATAAAGCAGGAAAGTCCGGACTGGATTTGTCTTGCAGAAACAAAAATTGATGAAAAAGTACAAAAAATATATCGTTAATGCTGGGTTAAATAGTGTGGTCACTGAAGAAAACATTGGGAAGAGTGGTGGTTTTACTTTTGCTTGGAGGAATGAATTAGATGCAGAAGTTGTCTATTGCAGTAAGCATTTGATTACTATTTTATTCCATAGCAATGATAAACATGACAGTTGGTTACTTAACTCTGTCTATGCTCCCTGTTTCCATAAAATAAGAGAAGCTTTGTGGAATGATATTAGATACATCAATAAGAATCACCACTTTAGAGCGTCACAAGGGAGTTGTAGTTGAGGGGGTTCGATGAGGGAGTACTTCATGATATATTTCTGTGAGTCCTACATGATCGCATGTGCTTCATTTGATTTGTTCGAGGGGATGCGAGGGTGAGTGAGCTGTCTTGCGCACTTAGGTGTGGCGGTGTTCCATGTCATTACACCATGGACACAATTGTGGAGAGTCGTGAGTGCGTGACATCTAATCCGCACAAACTGGGTTGGGTGAATTTAATCGGTGGATCGTGCTAGGTACCGGGTTCCATTCATCTTGGTGTAGGAAGATCGGTTGGATTAGGCACGAGACTTGCATCTTATTAACTACTTGAGAGGGGACATGATTACATTCGAGTGTGGGGGTGTCAAATTTTGACCACGGACATCGAGATTGAGCTTGCGACGACTCCAATCGTACACATGTGCTTTGATTGGTTTGCGGCTTTGTTTGGTGGCACAGTGTACTTCATAGAGTTAGGGGAAGATGAATTTTATATGTGATACTCATTCATTGGATTATATTCTTCCTTCCCCTAACATATTTGAGTGACTACTCTTGGAAGACTACTCGTACATTTGAAAGGATTGTGTTGATTGTGAAATTAGATTTGAAAAAAAAGGAAATGAGAGAAAAATAGAAAAAAATATGAAAAAAAATAAAAAATAAAATAAAAAGAGAGAAAAAAAGGTGAGATGGTATAAAGGAAGGAAATTGAGCTGAATGGAAATCGAGTGTTGGAAGGAATTATTTCGGTAACGACGGCTTGCATTTCGTGCACGACTCAAGACGGTTGCCACGGGGATCGTAATTGTACCGGAGTTTGAGGGGATCGAGGGCCGGAGACGGTAAGTTTCGGGTTGCGGTTTCTATCATCGTGGTGAGGGTGTGTGAGATGTGGGTTACAATGTGACAATGTGACGCTTTAGGACTTGTTTCATCATGATTATCCTTATGTCCCTAGGCCTCAACATTCTAAAGCCTTTAGCGGAATAGGAGCTCGTACCTTGGATGTGGCTTAGCCTAGCGTAGCCTCTTACTTATCGGCACACGCAAAGAGGTAGGATACTCTATTACTTAGTAAGGCTAGGGTCTCTATACGATCTAAGGGAAATTCTTGTTGTCGCATTAAGTTTCAATTCACGCCTTGTACCTAAATTGATCATCACTCCATGAGAACCGGTTTAAGAACTTGAGATTGCCCGATCTCGCAAAAAAAGAAAAAAAAAAGTTAAGTTTCGTGTGTGTGTGTGTGTATAAATATATGAGTTTCGGATCGAGTCTAATTTGCATTGCATCATATTATTGCATTAATCGAGTTGTGAATCGATTCTTGTTTGTGTCAAGTCGGCTAATATTCGGTTGTGTATGCAATGTGGTGGGTTGAAAGCTAGTTGATTTTGTGGCGTGGTCATGATGTGAAAGATTAGATTTGCTCGGGACGAGCAAAATGTAATGTGGAGGTAGTTGATAACTCCGTTTTTGGAGTTATTTTATTGCTTATTTGGCTGCATTTTGTATGCTCATAATGGAGAATATAGCGTCTTTTCGAGTAAATCATGTTTTAATTGGTGAAAATGAGTTCGTGTGTTAAATGTGAAGTCCGTACATTTTTTGCATTGTTTTACGTGCTATTTATCATATTTTCTCACATTTGATCTTCGCGGGGTTTTCGTGTTGTGATTTCAGGGCCGGAGCATGTGAGGAGCAAGTGGATAGAGAAAACGAACTTCGGAAACTAAGGCGAGCTCGAGATTTGAGAAGGAAAGCGAGAGATGAAAAACGTGCTAGAGAGGCTCGTGAGAAGATGTTGGAGGCATGAAGAGAGCTCAAAATGGAGGATCAAACGAAGAATCGATGCTCGTGAGATGATTCGGAAGCAAGAGAATCAACATTGGAAAAAGCTGAAATTTTGGCTAAGGAAGTAGGTCGGCAAGACCTACTCAAACAGGTCGCACGACCTACTCAAACAAGTCGCACGACCTAAATGGATATTTCAGCAGCTTTTGACAGGTCGCACGACCTACTGGACAGGTCGCACAACCTAGTTTGCAAACCCAGTAGGTCGCACGACCTACATAACAAGTTGCACGACCTACTTTCAGAACATAAAAATTTAGAAACATCCGAGGGCATTTTGTTATTACTTCTAACTTGTTCTAAAATTGATGGGAGCGTATTAGACTGAGCTAGGGCAAGTTTTATTGGGATTCTCACATGGCTTTGTACGCTTGGAGCTTCGAGAACTTGCGTGGAGCTTTGGGATCATTCGTTTGGCTTCTAAACTCCGTTTCTTCTATAGCTTTAATTATTGATCATGAAAACTTGTACTTTGATCATGTTCATGCGTAGCTGAACTTTTATTTCGGGATATCTCGTAGGGATCTAGGTTTTGATCACTAAGTTGGTGATTTATGGATTTGTTTTCATGCGTTTAAGCTTTGTTGACGATTTCATATCTAGTTATGTGTGTTTTATGTGTTTGATTCATCTTTTCTATTGGTAGACGTATCAATAGGATTGAGCTAGGTCGTAAACGATAGAGACATCTACGTATATTGCCTGAAAAATTGAAACACACACTAGCCGTATCTAGTTTTGAGAAATCTTATTAGTTGGCTAAGAACATTGAGTAGATTAATGCTCGTAAAGCGTGCCTAAACTTGATAAGACTAGAGCAATCAGCTTTGACAGTTTAAGTATAGGTATTGGTTAAGACATCTTCAACATAAACTTGCTCGTTTAGTCATCATGTTAGTAGAACGTAAATCCAATATAGTGTGAACTACCTATTGACCCGTAGAGATATTCTGGCTTCGTCAAACTTTGAGAAAAATCTAAAATAATTCGTCTTTATTAATCGTGAAGTAATTCAATTGATTAATTGAGACATTTCTCTTTTCAATTTAGTAGAAATATCAAAACAAGCAATCGCGCTTGACCCATATAAGGATTGGATTTAATAATAATTTACAAGAAGTCTTTAGGGCCCGACAACTCGGATTTCCGGAATTTTATCACTTCACCGACAACTGTTCACTGGCAGTTGGATCGTGTCAGTGTGTCACCAAGAAGACAAAATGGGTGGAAAAAAGTCAATCAAAAGTCTCAAGGAGGCCTTCTTAACTTACTTAATGAACTTGGGTGGCTGGATATTGGTTTCAGTGGGGCACCATACACTTGGTGTAATGGGTGGAATAATGGAGGTTTAATAAGAGAAAGAATTGATATATGTTTTGCAAACACGGAATGGAGAAGATCATTCCCTGAGGCAATTACTATTCATAGAACAGCTAGATCATCTAATCATATACCAATTTTGGTTGAGCTCACAAAAAGGGTGAATAGTGGAAGAAGACCCTTCAGATTTGAGCCAAGGTGGGTGAGGGATAAATCAAGCAAAGAATTTTTGAGACAAGATTGGGGAAGTGTACATTGCAGAACATTTGGATCTATGTGGGGAAGTCAAATAAAGTCAACAAAGAAAGCTCTCAAGAAATGGAGTAAAGAGGAATTTGGTCACTTGGAAACACAAATCAATGCCTTGGAAGACAACTTGATCAAACTTCAGACTCAAGCAAAAGAGGAAACCATAGAAGAAGAGCAAAACTGCAAAAGGTGGATTAAGGAGCTGTATACAAGACAGTGCATCACCTGGAGGAATAAGTCAAGGGTCCAATGGATTAAATAAGGGGATGCAAATACAAAATTCTTCCACACTATGGCTGCAATCAGAGGAAGAAGAAACAAAATTGATGCAATTTGGATGACAACAATTTGTGGCAGAACAAAACTGAAGGTATCAATAAAGTGTTTGTAAGTTATTTCCAAAACCTTTTTACCTCTTCCAACAATTCACGCCCTGGATGGCTTCATGACCTTTTCCCAAACCAGATTACTCATGAAGAGGCTGATTCTCTTCTTTCTTGCCCTGATGATACTAAAATTTTGGAATCAATTTGTCAAATGGGGAGTTTCAAATCCCCAGGTCATGATGGATTTTCAGTTCTTTTTTACAAAAATTATCGAAACATTGTTGGTAAGGATCTTTGTGGACTTATCAAAAATGTTTTTACTGAGGTTAAACTACCTCCAAACCTCAATAACACTTTCATATCTTTGATCCCCAAAATCCAAAACCCCTCCAAAGTTTCACACTTTAGACCTATCTCTCTCTGCAATGTATCTTATAAAGTTATTGCAAAAATTATCTCAAACAGAATCAAACCTCTCCTTACCAAACTTATTTATCCTTTCCAAAATGCCTTTGTACCTGGAAGGAATATACAAGATAATACCATTATATTGCATCAGGTAGTGCATACCATAAAGAAGAAGAAAGGAAAAGGAGGTCTTATGTTTGTGAAATATGATATAGAGAAGGCATATGACAAAATAGAATGGAGTTTCCTAATGAAGGTGATGCATTGTATGGGGTTCCCTGAAAGTTTATGCACATCTACAGCTGTGTTAGTACTATCAAATTCTCAGTGTTGGTTAATGGTTGCTCAACTGGTCACTTTGAAGTAGAAGAGGGCTAAGGCAGGGAGATCCTTTGTCTCCAACTCTCTTCATTATGTGCACAGAAATACTTTCTAGAATTATAAACTTTGCAGCTGAGAATAGATGGATTTCTGGAATTGTTCTTGCTAAAAATAGTCAGCCAATTACACACCTGCAGATGACCTAATTTTTTTTTGAGAGATGACCTAATCATTTTGGCTAAAGCTGAAGAAGAGCAAACAGTGTACCTGAACTTATCTATATATACTATTTGAGAATGTCTTCTTCAGCTTTGCTTGAGTAATTGCCACGTGGAATTATTTTATTTATTTATTTGTTACATTTTTAATTACAATTTTAATAACAGTCCCATAATTAGAATACATAAAAAAATGAATGTATTGATCTCACAAATTAAACTTTAATGACATCTGAAATAGAAATAAGTTTCTCAATATAATAGCTTAAATTCCAAAAAAAATGTTTAAGATATAAGTTGACTTATCATATAAAGAAATTATATAATTCAATTTGAAACCAAATTATGTGAAATTTCAAGAAAATTTACTCTTAAATATTTGAAAACAAAATTAATTTATTAATGTCACGAATCAAACTTTAATGACATCCGAAATAGAAATAAATATGAGATCCATAAAAAAGAGAAATGTTACCAACCAAAAAGAAAAAAATATTGAAGGTATATTAGTTCTCATATTAAGAAATTATAAAATTCATTTTGAAACCAAATTATGTGAAAATTCAAGAAAAGTTACTCTTATATATTAAAAATGACAAATTCTAATTAGTTTAGTTTTCAAAATTATTTATATTTATATACCTAATAAATAGTATGTCTCTTATAAAAAATAGTTTGACAAAATGATGTAGAAAATAGAACGGTGTCACGATAAGTAATTTGCCCACATGTTAGTATTGGTTATTTTCCTTTTTGAGTTTTGAATTTTCTTGCTTAAGGTAGGTGGAAAAAATAATGAGAAATGCTAAGGAAACTCTCCTTATACACTCTCTTTAGACACTCTCCTCTAAAATGTGCCACTTGTTCCTATTTTCTCTCTACATAACTACATCCCTAACTAATAGCAGAGAGATTGTCAACTAATAGGAGAGAGATTGGGATTGATTTCCATTTCTCACTACCGCAGATTTTTTTTTCTATTTCACCAAATTTGAAAATGTCATTTTTACATAACTCTCAAAAAAAATTAATACTTCTCAAGAAAAAAATAATGGTCATCCCATACTCAGAGATTATTTTTTTCTATCACATTTCTAAATATAATTTTGCATAACTCTAAAAAAATTATTTAATTTTTAAATTGTTTTATCCATCAAGTTAGGCTTATTTTTTTTTATAAATTATGTGTTACTTTAAAAAAAAAATATTCTAAAAATTTACCACTTCACTTACCCGTTTTTTTAGGTGTTGCCTTGTTATATCTTTTCCTTCTCTCGTATCATGTATTTTTTTTATGTAAATCTGTTGTGTATGCCTCCAAGCTGAAATTTAATTTTACATGGGAATTCTGCTCATTTTTTTTTCCAGATTTTCGGCCAAGTGGTAGTTATCAAAATTTCTCTGCCCAACTTAATGGATATAATAATTCAAGAATTAAAAAATAAATTTTTTTTAGAGTTATCCAAAAATTACATTTATCTTCTAAAAACATCACAGTTACAAATGCGATGAGAAAAACAGAAAAGAAAATCCCACTTTAGGATGAGCTTTAATGGACGTGGGAATCATTCCTATTAATTAGGAAAGTAGTTTTGGTTAGAAAAATCTCTCTCCTATTAATTAGGGATGTAATTATGTAGAGAGAAAATAGGAACAAGTGGCACATTTTAGTGGAGAGTTTCTAAAGAGAGTGCAGAAAGAGAGTTTCTAAAATATAATTGGTGGAAAATTGAAATTGAATGCATGGTGTATTAATAACTGATTTGGTCCATCATAGGATTGGATTAAAAATTTAAAATCCATCAATGATAATAAAGATTGCAAGTTGCCTCAAAAAAAAAAAGAAAAAAAAAAAGATTGCAAGATTTTGTTTCTCGAAAGTCCAACGTTTCCGAATGATTTCTGTAGAACGAGTCAAATATTTATGGGGAATTTTTGATGGATAAGGTATGATTTTTATGTAATTTAAATATTTATAAATCATTCGATATGAATTTACCTCAGTGAAACTAATTTTCTTCCTTTCATTATGCTTGATTTTCACTAACCGGTTAGCCTATAAATCAAGTAGATCATACATCTCTTCAATTTTCTCATCCAATCAGAGTACAAGACAATTCTTATTTTTTTTTCATTATAGACAATATTGATCTCTCATTGGGGTTAGTTTATTTGCTTGTTAGGCTTTTTTGTGCTTTTTTTATTTATCCTCACTTGATCTGCTGTTATTCGGATTTATAGGTGTTAGTTTGCAAAATGTGTTATTCTACAAAATGTGTATATATATATATATATATTACACGATGGACAAGGTCTAATATTTCTACTATTGAGTAAATCAAATTAGTAAATATTGATTTGTAATTAGAGGTTAGTTTATCTTCCGTTCTCTCTTACCGGTTCTTTATTTCATTCTTTCTTAAGCTGACTTTTGTTTTGAATTTAGAAAAACTTGAAGTCCAGACATGTTCTCTCAAAAAACATTGACGTCATTGACAAGGTTCTTTTGTTTGAAAGTTCAAGAAGTATATGGTGCTAGATGAATTAAGAAAAAAAAATATTGTGCAGAAGGATGTATGACTCATGTGCCCAGGGATGGAAATTTCCCTCTAAATTTATAGGAAAAAATCATGCAATGATTAGTTATGTTATTGTATTGATTGGATATACGTTCTCTGTAACTTAGCACATGTGTAGAAGATGAAGTGCCCAATATAGGGAAATCAATTTTTTGAGTAATTTTTATGAGCGGGTTTGGCCTTTCTTTTCAATTACCTTTTCTTCGTCTATTTCTTCAGTTGTGACAACATGCATTGGTGGATAAACATAGCTCGTTTTCGTTGTTTGATTTATAGTAGTCAATTCGTTCTCTCAATTATTGGTTCAAATCCCCCCAATCCCATTTTATGCATTATTTGTATTTATTTTTGAGCACTTTCTTTGTTTTATTATTTGTATAACAATATAGGTATAGACATTGTATTTGTTGGCATGTATATGGGTCATTTCCCATCTATATATATACTATTAGAGAATGCCTTCTCCAACTTTGCCTCAGGAATTGCCATGTGAAAATTACAAATTACAATTAATTAATGTTTAAAATATCAACGGAACCAACTTGGTTGAGTAAAGGAAATCAGTTGCCCTCTCTACATTAATTGGTGTTACCAAAAATGATAACTTTCTTTCCAATAAAGTAACGAATTGAAAATTTAAAATCAGAAATGGTATAGTACTATAAGTCGATAAAGCATCGATCCAAGTCTTGAAATAGTAAGAAGTTTTCAAAAAAAATAGTTAGAGGTACTGATTCATTCTTCCCATGATTAAAAATTAAGTTTTTGTGCGATTTTATTTTTTCTGAGGGAAGTTTTTGTGCAATTTCAATGATATTAGTTGGGTACCTTATTATGTCGAAGTATATAGTTGACTGATCCCGTTGATTGTAACAACTGAGAAATGTTTCCGCACTTGAAAAACAAATCAAACCTTCTTTTATTTTGTCACGAATTCATACCATAAACATACCGAATTCGTTGCGAAAAATCTCCCTTGACTATGCTAATTCATTACCAATAAATTCTCAATCACATTAATTCCAAATAATCATATTTTATAATTTTAAAATCATTGAAATAATCCTATATATACTCACTAAACGAAGTTATACTTTAACACTTTAAGGTTAGTTCTCTCTTGCTTTCACTTTTTGTTCTTGCTTGGTCGCCATTTCTTCGTCTTTTGTGTGGTTTATATTCCAAACTTCACGAGTGGATACCAGTGTCACAAACAGAGTTCTAATTATTCCTTGCAAACATCATACTCAAGCTAACTCAAAATCTATTAATTAGTATTTTTATACTCTTAGTATCAAATTAAAGTTAGCTCTCTTTAACATATGAAGTGGTAGTTATTTTATCATTCATATTCTTGGTATTCTTTTGCATTTTCATAATTGATCAGGAGACTTTTCTTTGCAGGGAGTTCATTATAATGGTTGATAATGATGGAAGGTTCATGTCAATGATTTAGCTTCAATCACTTTTAAAAAAGGCCATTTGAATGTTGACATAGAACGCTAGATCACTGATTTATTAGTTTATATGATTTTTTCTTTACCGAGTAAGATTAATGTTTGACATTACAATGTCCATGTCTCCATTTGATTGATTGCCTGTTGTGTACAAAGGAATCCTTGAGAGATACCTAAGTGTACACCTCAAGTAGAGTAGAAGAACACGAAGAGTTGTAGGTGTGTGTAGGGAGAGAGTAAGCACTGATAATTGTGTATGAGAGAGAGACAGTAGGCTATGTGTGTCTTGTGGTCTTATCGTCGTGTCGTAACGGGGAGCATAACGATCCTATATATAGTGGGGAAGTGACCATTGGGGGGGTTTAGTGCACCATAAATGGCGGCTTAATGGTAGAACCCCCAACGGCACGTTCGACCGTGTATATAGGAACCGTTACGCATCTGTCCGCAAGTATCGGAGACCGTTATGAGATCAGCCGCATTAATGGGACACGTAAGCCTAGGATCTCTCAGTCGGTTACCAGAGGTCGCGCGCGAGCTTGGTTGTCGCACGCGCGCGACGGACCTTACTCGAGCCGCCAAACCACTAAGTTCCTACAAGTCCCGTGTTATGGTGCGAGGGGGCTCTGTCCCGTAGCCCCCACGTGGATCAGCACGGGTGGTGATCCGGCGTGAATGGAGCGCAGCTAGGTGTGCTGGATGGATGCCACGTGGCGGTGATCCTTCTGTCTGGAAAGCAGTATCTACAATAGCCCCCTTTTGCGCGATTGCCACGCGCTCTTCTGTTGTGCAGTCGCGCAAAATCCACCGTGCGTGGGGCTCACGCGGATCCTTTTGAATTTTGAATTGGACTCCCTGTAGCCCCCAATCTCAGCTATGATTGCCTAGGGCTTGGGGAACGCCGTCTAACCTTTGATGAAGCGTGGCCTTTGTTGAGTTAATCAATCACCATCCAGACTCGCATATTTTCGAGACGGGGATAGATCAAACGTCAGATCTTCTCAGTAATCGAAGCGTTGCTTGGCTCATCAATCGTCAACGGATGTAATTCAAGGGTTTATTTAAACCCTATTACTCCTTCGTTTTCAACTTTTGCACTGTTTGCACTTTTGAGTTCGTATGCATCAGAGAGAGTTCTCAAAACAGGAAGAAGAGTCCTTTGACGAAGTTTGCGATCAAATCCTCGAGAATTTTTCAAGGTGTGTCCAAGCACTCAGGCGTGAACAAGGTATTCTGTTCTTGATTTGAACTTTCATTCTCTGAGATTGTCAACCAATTTCTTCAACTTCTTATACTTCCTTTTCCCCTCTTTTTCTTTCGCATGATTAACCAACTGACCAGATTTGGCTCTCCTTTTCTTACAGTAATGGCTCCCAAAAGGACTACTGAAGTCTCAGAACTGCCCCGTGAATTATGGCGAAAAGCTCTTGACTTTGGGGGTGACGACTTCTACCTGGCCACCATCCAGGGGCGCACCCTTGAGGTGTCCTCTTCGGGCACGGCCCTAGAATTGAAGCCTGAACCAAACAGAGAAGAATGGGATCTAGCAGAGGTTCATGATGTTCACAAATGCGGCATCGAAGCTGGCCTTTATCCCTACAATGACGTCTTTTCCAGGCTTTCTTGGAGAAACTGGACTGGATGGATGAATGAACTGATTATATTCTTGATAATCACGAGGCCGTACTGATGGAGGCTGGAATTTACCATGCTGTTCGCGCGACCATGGGTTTTGATCTAAAGGCCGATCAGAATATGCTAAAGGTTCTATTTTCTCGGTACTCTCCAAAGACTCACACATTTCACTTCGCATCGCGTGAGGCCACACCTACTCTGGAAGATGTGGAGAATCTGCTGATGCTTCAAAGCATGGGAGCCTTCGATCCTCTGGAAGCGCTTAGTTCTGACGAAGAAATTTCTCTCTCCGGCCAGATGCTAGAATGTGTTGCGACTTTGAGGAAAGCTGCTTCGAAGTGGGCTCCCGATGCGATGAAGCCTGCTGACACCTTCATGACAGTTTCTGCCGGCGCGAAGAACATATGGTCTAAATGGATCATGTTCTTTTTCAAGGATTTCCCAAAACCTCAGATTATCCAGAAAATCCAGGAAGAGACCCCGGACGAGGTCACCTCTACTGCAGGCGAAGGGTGTGAGTTCTCGTTGTGTGGATTTCTCTGCGTCTGGTTATCGCACTTCTTCATAGATGGGAGTCCACGAGTTGGAGTTTTTACCCATGTTCTCCCGCTTGCTGTGAAAATTGCTCTTGGTAAAAGAATTGCCCTTGGACCCCTTGTACTGGGTTCTCTCTTTTATCGCCTTGATCTAGCAGTGGCCAATGTTGAACAATCACAAGGCAGAGCTGATGTTGTGTGTTTTGCCAACATTGGATTTTTGACCATGTGGGTCTTTGAACGATGGCCTTCATATGCTCTTTTACCTTCTGCTGTCGAATTGTGGAATGCCCCAAGATGCAAAGAAGTTTTCTTGTGTCCTCGCTCTTGGCGTTGGTTTAACACCAAAAACACCCGTCGCAATTTTTCTTTGGTCTGTGACGATGATGACTCCTTCGTATCTCGTCCTTATGTTGCGGAGTTGACCAACATCACGTTTCGAGGGGACATGTATCCTGAGATTGATACTCCTCTCCTTGCCTGGCATATCACTAGCGGAACTCTTCATTATGGTGAGTACGTGAATTGGTGCAGGCGGGGTTATTTGCCTGCTTTGTCAGAGTATGCCCCTGAAACTGAATCTGGTAAATATGTACCCATAACTGCTCACTTCGACCCTCTTCGCGTGGCGCCTGAGCTGGGTTTCGACACAGTCGCGCCCCCCATGTGGTCCGAGCATCCTGCTAAGGACTGTTACGATGGGATTATTTTCGGCAAGAGTCGTAGGCTACTTCTCGCAGAGCTGCCGCTTGTGCAGCCTTCAAGACATAGAATGGGAAGAATAACAGCTGGTTGGGTTTCCTTCTGGAAGACTCAGGTCCGACGTCTGACAAACCCGCAAGTTCAACTGCAAGTTCCTAAAGCGCTCGCTCCTTTGTCCAAGGACTACCCCTTTAAGTCTAACCTTTCCCGGGGTTGGGCCCCTTATTTGTACTACTCGCTGTTGGTCGTAGACCATCTTTGCCCGCAGCTGATTTTGGGAGAGAAAAAGCTTATTGTCCTATAAGATGCCCTTAACTCGAGAACTCAATACGCGAGAGACTTTCAAGCGGTAGTTGCAAATTCATGTATACACTTCTTTTTATTCGCAACTCCTTATTTCTAAGTTTTCTGACACCTCATTATCTTCTCAACAGTGTTGCTTAAGGCGCTTCGCATCAGGGGATCGCAGCAGAGGACTTGTTGACCTTTGTCGTTCAAGGAAGAAGTATGCTGATGACACCATCCCCCCAGTGTTGCATATGGAAGAAGGAATCAGAAGTGCGCTCTCAGATGGACTAGAGTCCTTCCTTGCACCGTTTCTTAAAGATATGAAGAAGAGAAATGCAGATGCCCTTGTGACTGATGATCCACCCGCTCGTCCTTCGAAGAGCGCACGGAATGAGCCAACTCTCAAGAAGGCTTCTCCGGAAAAAAAAGAAGACTTCTTTTTCCAAGAAGAAGTCACTCCCAGAATCAGCTTAAGATTTCGTCGCCTGGGAGAAAGAAGGTTTGACTGACAGTGCCCTTGTTTATTTGAAAATCCCTTACATATGTTTTACCCCTTTATGTTTTCTTTCTTCAGATGATGACGACAACCCCCTCAAAGGAACAATCGTCATGACTGAGGAGGAGTACATTGAAGAGTCTCGATGAATGGCAGAGGAGAGGTCTCTGCAAGAGAAGTTGTCAGAAGCAGAGTGTATTGAGCTTGCCAAGAGGCGAAGCATTGCTGAAATTGCCAATCGTGAAGCTTCTGAGGCGAGAAGGCCACGCACCCGCTCTGTCCGTTCGCGCCCCTCTCCTTCTATCTCCAAGACTGTAGATAACCTCCATCGGGCACAGCTGGCACTTCACAAGCTCCTAGATGATGAAGACGAAGAAGGTACAATTTTTAAGTTTGCTCTATCGAACTATGACATCGTAAGTGGTGCCTTATACCATGGCGTGCCTATTTGTGATATTCGTAAATGGGTAAGAGACCAATGTGGAGAGTCTTCAGGTAAATCAGTGCTCCAGCCGCGCATGATGCCTTTCTTTTTTGCACGCTTGATGCATAACCCTTTTTAATCTTAAGCAGGTAATGCTAGGTTGAAGGGTCTTGATGATAATTTGCAAAATGACAATTGCGCGGGTACCCCATGTAAGTGAGGAAGTACCGCTCGTATCATTAGTAGAGGTTTTGCCATTCTGTTCCAGCTTATCCTTATATTGGGATTTTGCTCTTTTCCTTTCCTAAGGGTATGATTACTTTTGCAGAACACGACCCTTTCCCTTTGGTGCGTCGTCATCCTCGCAGTACTCAGGCGATTCCTGAGTACGCTGACAATGTATCTGGTGCAGATTTTCCAGGGCAAGTTTTTATGGAAGAGACTCCAGAGGTTGAGAATCAGCCGATGTGGAGCTCATTATCGAGAAAGAGGAGGAACTCCCAATGCAGAAAGATCTTGTCTCCTCTCCTACCTAAGCGGTACTAATCTCTTCGGACGAAGCCAACGTCGAGCAGGATGTCGATCTCGAGCAAGTGGCCTCGGCTATATGTGTTGAGCCTGAAATTTTGTCCGAGATAAATACCGAAGAGATTGCGCGCGATGCTGTGCCTACCGAGCATGCCATTGCTGTTGATCTTGACTCTCCCATTGCTCAGAGTGCCGAGGAGGCTGAGCGTACCACCCTAAGAAAGGAGGCTGAGGAGGTTGTGCTTGACTCTGCTGTACCAGGTGTGGTGAGGAGCAAAGATCCCATTGGAGGCTTTGATCTGGACTCTCTCTTCTCTGAAAATTCTGCAGACCCGGTGGTTCTCGTGAGGAATTTTACCATCCCTGAGTCGTACTTTGCGCGCGAGATGAGAACAGAACAAAATTTGGCTGAGGAGATTCAATCCGGCTCGCGGGTAGCAGTATTTGTTGCCCCTCTTCCACAAATCGTCGAAGGAACTGCTAAAATCATTCTCTTCCTTCACACTCTTTGATTTGTAATTCTCTGATTGTTTTTTCTGTCCCTATGCGCAGGCATCGACCAAACCTGTTTGGAATGGCTAATGAAGGTGCGGGTGACCTTTCCTGCTTCATTTGCTCGAGTGATTGAGCTGGCACCGGAAGACAGGGGGAAGGTTTTTAAAGAGATGGCTGCTCTCTTGGAAAGATTACATAAAACCACCCCCGAAATTACCACAGCTGCTAGTGCTCAAGATCTCCTCGCGCTCGTTCAGAGGCTCGAAGAGACTGCGGCGGGTCGACTGGATCTCGACTTCCTCGTGCAGAGACTGACCAAAGCTTGCAATTCTGCCAGTCTTGGAGCTGAGTATTCTTCTTTCAGAGAGGATACAATAGCCCTTAATGCTCGCAGGGAGGCGTATGAGCAGATGGCTCGAGAGTATGAATATGCCTTAAAGCATTATGAAGAAGTGAAAGCTCGTATTGCAGAAATCGCAGCGAACTCGCTCAAGCTATCTGCGAAAGACTCTCTCTTGAAAGACTTCTTTAAAAACTGAAGCAGTAGTCCTACTGGTCCATCATCCTAGACTTCCCCTTGAATTTGATGTTCTATGTATTCCTGATGTACGAATATTTTGACTCCGTGACAATGGTTCGGGTGTGTTTCCAAGTGATTTTGTAAAATACTGCCCTTTTTGCATGACGTGTCTTTGCCTGCATAACTGCTAGGTTCCTTGTGCCTTGCATGTTTCAGATGAATATGGTCCTTTTCATTTACCTTGGTCAAATATTTGGCCAAATATAGTAAACTTCGCGTAATCAGCGTAGACTGCTACTCTGTGAGATGGGATTTTTTGTCATTTTGCTCGTGCTGCTATCTTATGAGATAGGCTTATACAGTTACTTGGTTTTTCACCTTTTTGGTTTAAGCAAGTAAACTGGCACGTGTAAGTCACCGCCCATCATACCTTGAAAAAGGTCTCAATATTTAATGCCTTGATTATGGTTCAAATTCCTAGAAACCATCGTGACCGTATGGATCGCCGTGCCAGCGTGGCATCTTGATAAGGCATGACTACCCCATAGTAGACTATCCCCTCATTATTACCTAGGGTTACTATACCGCCGTATGCTCTAGTGATACCATTGATTCTCGTCCAATTCTCGAGGCATTACTGGCAACTGAAGAGTCCTCCTCGGGCCCTATATAAGCCTGCACCTCCTTGCTGCTTTTTTCTTCACTACTTCTACCCCTCTGGGCTTCCGCTATTGAAAGGATGTCTTCTCCTTCTATTCTTCTATGTATTCCTATGTTTTTTCATCCATCTGAGTTCCAATTCGATGGATTCATAGAGTTATATTGTTCTATAGGAATGTCTCCTAAGGGCTTGTTAGCCAAGACTTCTGATTTGTCCAGCCTTCATGAGCATCAGCAACGTAGGCTTTTCTATCATAAAGAATACGCCTTTTCCTTTATCATGTTCTCAGGTACCACCCCTGGTGGGCTTTCGGCCAATACTACCCCTTCACTGTCCCTTGAATTGAAGCGTAATGATTGGGGTGTTGCCGTGGTGGTTCTCCGTTGGAGAACTATTTGCCACCAATACTCAGGCGCGAGGGTGGCCAACGGGATTTGTTCCCAAAGCTATTCCCCTCACCTATTCCTTGGAGTTCATTTGGGATCTCGCCATTGTAATACCCCGTATAATTTACAAGGGGTAAAACAGTAACTTTTATAAAATAAATAAAGAATTTAGTTGCGGAAAAATAAAATTCGTCAAATTTCAGACAAGAAATTATCGTATGATTTTAGAAAATATTAAGCTAGTAATCGTAGATAAATACGCGAGAATTGTACCTATTTTGTCTTTAACACGTGTTCGACCACCGCGAAATTTAGCAAGAAAGGCACACCCAATCACCCAAATATTGGGTGCATCAACCACACCTTATAACTCCTCTCAAGAACTCATCTTCTACACAACATCTCCTTCGGAGATTTTTCTCACCGCCACCAACAATCATCATCACCGCCTCCAACATCATCATCCCTCCCTCTTTTTGTCCCCTATATAATGAGTCATCACTAAGCAATCATCATCAGTTCACCTTCATCATTTTCACCTCCTTCCCCTTCATCTTCTTCCTCCCCGTCCACACAACCGAGAGAACCACCACCATCGTCCACCTCCATCACTCTCTCACCCTCCAGCTCTCTGTTCTCTCTCACTGTCTCACTATCTGTTCTGTCCAGAACAGAGCACGGAAGCAGCAGCGGCAAAAGCCGCCACAACCACCGCCCCTGTTCCCGACGGGAACACCAACCCAAAGCCACCCACTTTTATCTTCAACTCTCCTCTCTAGCCTCTGTTTTCCCTTTCTCTTTGTCTCAATCTCTTCTCTGTACAAAAACCCAGCCGCAGCAGTAAACCTCCATCGCCATCGTCATCTTCTTCATCTCCGGCGAAGTCGCCGGCGAAATCACCACAACCACCAACACCCACTGGCTCCTATCTCCCTATCTGCTGTCCCTCTGTTTCTCTCTCTCTCTGCGAATTGGAAACAGAGAGGAATATCAGCAGCAGCAGAGGCAGCCGGAGCCACCATCGCCGCTGCCGCCATCGAGAAACAGAGAACCACCGCCACCCCCACAACTCTCTGTCCTCTAATCCTCTTCCCTCTCTCTGTATCACCTAGAAGGTCCGACCAGCCTCTAGGAGGTCTTCGCCACGCTCTGATACCACCTGCAGCACCCCGTGATCCCCAAGCCTTCCGTTCCGGACCGGAAAGCCCAAGAGGGCGATGCTAAAGTGTTGGTGGAAGTCATAAGCACAACATCCATATATTACAATACTATTAAACATTACATGAGTCTTTACATATTACATCTTATTAAACATTAAACATCGCTCCAGAGTTTTTCATATTATCACTACTAAAACCTTACGCTTACGCTAGGCACACTAGCTTACTTTACTAATTGTGATCATATCCTTCTTAGTGCGTCCCGTACCCAGCTACATCGTAGTCCTCAGCCTCTAAACCTGCGGTGGGAAGGAAAACAAGAACCGCAGTTTCTAAAGTCAGCTGGGAAATGCTGAGTAAATAAATACCCTAGCTCGTAAACAGATGATGAGACATGATTTATTCTCAAAACAGTAATAAGAGGAAATATGACTTAAAAGAGTAACCAAATCACACCAAAGTTATAAAGACGAAAACCAGAGTAAACTTGAAGAATGGAGCAGAAACTTGAATAAGAATCCTTTTCTTCTCAATTCTCTTTTGGAATCTCAACGGGGAGTGTTAATCCCGATCTATTTCTTCTTTCCTTTCCATAAACATCCTTGTCTCACAGAACCACATTTTAACTTAGTTGATACGGGGAAGATCTATCCATCTCGCATACTCCAAGACCTTAAGTGCCGGCACCCCCCTAAGACTTCTTGCGGCCAGAGAGGTGAGTACATGGAGCAAACCCGGCAGGTTGCGACCGGGTAAAATAAACGCATAAGTAGGAAAGGCGTGACTACAACTTTACGAGGTACATAAGTATGTGTTGCACTGCATGCATTAGATAGTAATTACTTGCCATCACTTGCTATGTGAAATTTACGAGGTACATAAGTATGTGTTGCACTGCATGCATTAGATAGTGATTACTTGCCATCACTTGCTATGTGAAATTTCATGACTGCTATGTGATCGTGGCTATGATCATTAGTTTCTTATTAGAAAGCTTCAACATCGAGAGTATTTGGCTGATTTTAGCTTCGAGGTAAAAGTTTTCGCCTCAAGAGTATTTGGCTGATTTTAGCTTCAAGAGAACAGTTTTAGCATCAAGAGCACTTGACTGATTTGAGCTTCGAGGACGAAGCTCTGTTTATGGGGGAGAGAATGTAATACCCCGTATAATTTACAAGGGGTAAAACAGTAACTTTTATAAAATAAATAAAGAATTTAGTTGCGGAAAAATAAAATTCGTCAAATTTCAGACAAGAAATTATCGTATGATTTTAGAAAATATTAAGCTAGTAATCGTAGATAAATACGCGAGAATTGTACCTATTTTGTCTTTAACACGTGTTCGACCACCGCGAAATTTAGCAAGAAAGGCACACCCAATCACCCAAATATTGGGTGCATCAACCACACCTTATAACTCCTCTCAAGAACTCATCTTCTACACAACATCTCCTTCGGAGATTTTTCTCACCGGCAACAACAATCATCATCACCGCCTCCAACATCATCATCCCTCCCTCTTTTTGTCCCCTATATAATGAGTCATCACTAAGCAATCATCATCAGTTCACCTTCATCATTTTCACCTCCTTCCCCTTCATCTTCTTCCTCCCCGTCCACACCACCGAGAGAACCACCACCATCGTCCACCTCCATCACTCTCTCACCCTCCAGCTCTCTGTTCTCTCTCACTGTCTCACTATTTGTTCTGTCCAGAACAGAGCACGGAAGCAGCAGCGGCAAAAGCCGCCACAACCACCGCCCCTGTTCCCGACGGGAACACCAACCCAAAGCCACCCACTTTCATCTTCAACTCTCCTCTCTAGCCTCTGTTTTCCCTTTCTCTTTGTCTCAATCTCTTCTCTGTACAAAAACCCAGCCGCAGCAGTAAACCTCCATCGCCATCGTCATCTTCTTCATCTCCGGCGAAGTCGCCGGCGAAATCACCACAACCACCAACACCCACTGGCTCCTATCTCCCTATCTGCTGTCCCTCTGTTTCTCTCTCTCTCTCTCTGCGAATTGGAAACAGAGAGGAATATCAGCAGCAGCAGAGGCAGCCGGAGCCACCATCGCCGCTGCCGCCGTCGAGAAACAGAGAACCACCGCCACCCCCACAACTCTCTGTCCTCTAATCCTCTTCCCTCTCTCTGGATCACCCTCTTCCCCATCTAAAATCAGAAGCAATAACAGCAGCTAAAGTCACCGAAGCAACCCACTGCCGCCACCACGAACCTCCATATTTTCCGGCAATAATTTCGGCCCAACCAAACGGCAGTTACCCAGACCTCTCCACTTGTCTCTCTATCACCTAGAAGGTCCAACCAGCCTCTAGGAGGTCTTCGCCACGCTCAGAATCGACCGGAGAAGTCCCCGTCGGCCATAGCTTTCGGCGGCGTTTTCGACAACTTGACCCGTTGCGTTTCTTGGCCGTTTCTTACGATTCTTGGCCTTGGTACAATCTAAATCCTCTTATTAGTTGTTTTATATAGACCAAATGCAATTTCGAGTGCTTGAATCCATGCTTTGATTGATGAAAGTTGAAGTTTATGTAAAAAGGGGTGAAAGTGTATTTTCAGAAAGTTATATTGACATAAGAGAGGGGGAGTTAGTTGTACTTTCTGAAATTAAGAAGGTTGTGGGTGTCTCTTATTAAAATTACTTTGTGAGTAGGAGGGTTATATGTTGTCTTTTAAAACAAACTTGGGGGTTTTAACTTCGTTTATCTAAACGTTATATTATACGCGAAAAATAAAATTGTTATTTTTGAATTAAAAATATTTTCTAAAAATAGTAGTTTTCATGCCCGTTACGGAAAAGTGATTCGGGCGTCAAAATAGTATACGAGCCTCTCGTTACAAATTAAACGAGGAATGTTTTGCTGAAAAACTAAATATATTTTGCTTTAAACATATAGTTTTCAAATCGGTTTATGTAGTACTTGTAAAAAGTTATGTTGGCTAGTTTATAAACGTTGAAGTGTCGTGTTTGGGAAGAATGTTCTTAAAAACTTAATATTATAAACACCGTTTAAATTGTTATAGTTGGATAAAGTATTTTTCATAAATATAACAAATCATCGTTTCACTATTATTTCGTGTCTTTATAAACCAACAACTACTCTAAGTAAATAATTACTTTTCAAATATAAAATTTAATAGTTATCTAAAATAACCGCGTCGTATCAAATATTGAGAAGTGCTCTTCGTAAAATTCAGTATCGCTTATTCGCTAATTCTAATATATATATATATATATATATATATATATATATATATATATATATATATATATATATATGTTATAAAAATATAAACTATTATTAGTTTTACTTGAAATTCATGACGTTTGTGAAGAGGATTTCTATATATAAATAAATAAGATTTTTGGGAATATATTATTTAGAACTTTTGACATTTAACCCCCTTGCAGTATTAGTTTACTGACACTCTGATACATGCAGTATGAGTTTTGACACTTATCTACTCTACAGTATTCAATTTACTGACATTTTGCCCCAGTAAACTAACACCGTTAATAAAATCTGTTAGGTAAAACAAAAGTCAACATAAAAGAGTGGCATTTGAATCTTTTCGAACTTAAAATGAGGGTAGTATTGTCTTTTAGCATTTAATTTTCTTTTTTTTTCTTTTGCCTCAGTCTCCTTCGTATCTCTGTTTCTTATCTTCTCCTTGTCATTCTTCTTCTTCTGCCATGGCTACCACAAACCCACCACCGCCGCCGCTGCGTCTAACCCAACCGAAGCAACCACCATCAGTCTTCTCTCTCGCTCTATCTTTCCTCCGATCCTTCCACTGAGATAACCCAGCTGCCGGCAGCCATTAAATCCGGCGGATTTCTTCTCTCCCCGACGTGCAAAAACACATAACCCATATCGCTCTCCCTCTCTATTCTCTCTTTCTCTCTCATTCTTATGCCCAGAAACCCTCGAACCCACCCATTAAATCCGACGACAGGTCTCGATCTGGGTTAATTTTCACTCTGTTTTCTCTCTCTCTCTCTCTCTCTCAATTTCTGGGTTAATTTACTCTCCAATTTCTGGGTTTGGGGGTGATGGGTCTCAGATCTGGTGTGGGTGTTTGATGGTGGTTGGTTCGATGGTGGTGGTGGTTGTGCGGGTATTTGACTATGGTTGTTGGTTTGCTGCTTGAGGTGGAGGAGGTTGTCGCGGTGTGGCTGTGGTTGTGTTGGTGTGGTGGTGGTGGTATTGGTGGCTGTGGTGGTGGCGGTATTGGTGGCTGTGGTGGTGGCGGTATTGGTGGCTGTGGTGGTGGCAGTATTGGTGGCTGTTAAAGCTCTCAATTTTGGGTGTGGCTTTAGTACCGGGTAGAAGGTGAGGTCAATGAATTTAATTTTTGTGGGTTTTCTGGTGGTGCATAGAGGATGAAATAGAGGTGGTGATGGTGGAGTGGGCGGTTGGTTGACGAGTTGGTGGCGGTGGTGGCGGTGGTGGTGGTGGTGGTGGTGATGGGAGGGAGTTGTAGTGGTGTGCGGGGTAGGTGAAATGACGAATATGTCCCCATAATAAACTGACTTGATCAAGACCTAACGGATTTCATTAACAGTGTTAGTCAATTGGGGCAAGATGTCAGTAAATTGAATACTGCAGAGTAGATAAGTGTCAAAACTCATACTGCATGTATCAAAGTGTCAGTGAACCAATACTGCAAGGGGGTTATATGTCAAAAGTTCTATTATTTAATAATTTTTCAAATATAGACTCGTTGCTTTATAATTTTTGGTTACTAAGAAAGTATAGCTAAATAAAGAGACTTTAAGAAAGTAACACGTGTATCTCGAGTTAGTATAAGATTTATTAAATTGGAATCTTAATAAGACTCGCAGAGTTATAGACAGAATTGTGACGATTTAGAAGCTCCAATTTGTAGGTAACGGACTCGTAGACAACGACTACAACGAGGACGATCCGACGCTACGGGATCGAGGTAAGTAAATATGCCTAGCCTAGCTTCCCTAGCTTCTTTCGTGTCGAAGTTTGATTTTGATACTTGTCTCAAAATGCGTTTGTGATTTACATGTTCTATGTGAGTTTTTCTTACAACTGAAAGATGTTGCTTTGCTTTGATACTGTCACACGAGCAATCTCAATCCGTAAATAATATAAAGTGGAAAGAGTTGTGCGGGGATCGTTATATATACTTTTCGATAAGATTGGTCGTGGTTGGCTGCGTCCACCCGACCCGTTTATTTTACCCGGTCGCAACCTGCCGGGTTTGCTCCATGTACTCACCTCTCTGGCCGCAAGAAGTCTTAGGGGGTGCCGGCACTTAAGGTCTTGGAGTATGCGAGATGGATAGATCTTCCCCGTATCAACTAAGTTAAAATGTGGTTCTGTGAGACAAGTATGTTTATGGAAAGGAAAGAAGAAATAGATCGGGATTAACACTCCCCGTTGAGATTCCAAAAGAGAATTGAGAAGAAAATGATTCTTATTCAAGTTTCTGCTCCATTCTTCAAGTATACTCTGGTTTTCGTCTTTATAACTTTGGTGTGATTTGGTTACTCTTTTAAGTCATATTTCCTCTTATTACTGTTTTGAGAATAAATCATGTCTCATCATCTGTTTACGAGCTAGGGTATTTATTTACTCAGCATTTCCCAGCTGACTTTAGAAACTGCGGTTCTTGTTTTCCTTCCCACCGCAGGTTTAGAGGCTGAGGACTACGATGTAGCTGGGTACGGGACACACTAAGAAGGATATGATCACAATTAGTAAAGTAAGCTAGTGTGCCTAGCGTAAGCGTAAGGTTTTAGTAGTGATAATATGAAAAACTCTGGAGCGATGTTTAATGTTTAATAAGATGTAATATGTAAATACTCATGTAATGTTTAATAGTATTCTAATATATGGATGTTGTGCTTATGACTTCCACCAACACTTTAGCATCGCCCTCCTGGGCTTTCCGGTCCGGAACGGAAGGCTTGGGGATCACGGGGTGTTGCAGCCATGGTAGCGGCGAGAGTTCTGTTCTGGTCGAGTACGTCGACGATGACGACGAGCTTTCCATAGTTCAAGCCCCTTATCCAGGGTCTTCAGCGTAGGAACATATTTCTTTATACCCCCTTCTGGGGCTTTGTTTTCTGCTGCTATCTAGACAAATAAATTGTACTCTTCCCCTTTTGGCTGTTTCATCTAATAAGATTTGAGTTTTCTTTATTCCACTCGCATACTATGTCTGTGCTTGCGCGTTTGGCTTTTTTACGTACCATTCGTTCAAATAGGTTTTTGTTCTGCCATGCTGGGAGATAGATTCTACTGCTGTGATCATATAAAACTTTGAACTTTATGTTGCCGTCCCAGTAGATGGGCTCTGACTACTATCTTATGAGATAGATTTTAATTTAGCTATTATCACATGGGATAAACCTTAATCGTCTTATCAAACAGTCTTTGTTCGCGTTTGACTGCTACCACAGGCTTGCACTATCTTCAGCAGATAGGTTTCGCTGCTACCATATGAGGTAGGCTTGTGCTATCTTAGCAGATAGGCTTTGTTCGCGTTCAGCTGCTACCATGTGAGATAGGCTTTGTGCTATCTTAGCAGATAGGTTTTGCAGCTACCATATGAGGTAGGCTTGGGCTATCTTAGCAGACAGGCTTTGTTAGCGTTCAGCTGCTACCATATGAGATAGGCTTTGTGCTATCTTAGCAGATAGGCTTTGTTTGCGAGTGGCTCCTATCATGTGATATAGGCTTTATGCAATCTTAACAGATAGGATTTGATTGCATTTTGCTGCTATCATGTGAGATAGGCTTCGTGCTGGTTGCGGTAACAAGAGTAATTGATAAACAACAATCGTACTTATTAAACAATAATAGGAGCGCACCTTGAACGTATCCTTAGATACTATAACATTTTCTCCCATTGGAGTAGAAACTTCCCACTTGCCTGCCGTCTTCATCATGCTTGATAACCCTTTTCAAAGTATAGATGTTTTTGACGATCCTGGAAGCCTCTATCCGCGTGGGCTGTGCCTCCTTTGTTTCTTCCCGCGTCACCATTACCCCAGCGGGTGACTGGACCTGGACGTCTTCTCAACTGGGCAGAGGAATTGGCTGGGACGAGAATGGCCCCTCCTTAAGTTCTGTGAACCATACCGCCTCAGATAAGTGCGATTCCTCCAAATTAAAAGGGTTCATAGAAGCAGGTACTGTAACCACCCTTTCCTTCCAGATAGCCTTCATTACTTGGTGAGCTGTCGAAGGTACGGAATCGAAGCGGTGGATCCATGCTCGCCCAACAATCATATGGTAAGTTATGTTGGCGTCGATAACATGGAATTTGGCCGAACAGCTAATCTACCCGATTTGAATCCCCAAACGAATCCACCCCAAGTTCATCCTAGAATCGCTACCGAAACCCGTGAGGAGCGACGGCTTCCTGACTATCTTGTGCTGAGGGATCCCTGCTGTCTCCAGGGTGCTTAAAGGAATGACGTTCACTGCAGCTCCGCCATCAACGAATGCCCTTTTGAAGTCCACGCAGTTGATAGTATTTGTTACATATAATGGCCTCTGATGGCTCGCCTTAGTTCTCTTGTCAAATTCATCAAATGTCATGATGGGTCCCTCCGGTCGAAAAGCCCTAACGATCCTTCCTTCTGAGGTTACCAGCTCTTCCCCATAGTCCTCTGCTGCTCTGAGGATAGCCTTGGTCATTTCGTGCCTGCAATCTGGTGAGAAGCCCACTTCATCGAAGAACTTGGCAAATTTGACAGAACTCTTCATTCGCTCGGCTCGCGAATCCTCCGTGTCAATTCCATAATCCTCCTCTTCGTGGATCTCTGCGACTACAGGGGCTTCTGTGTCTACAACCTCTTCCAAGTCGGTAATTGAGATCATAGCGATCTCTTTTCCCTTGGGCTCCTGCCTCGCATCGGATGGTAGGGGGTTGCTTCGTACTTCTTTGGTCGGCTCGTCTATGAACAGCTGGCCCTCTTTTATTTTCCTATCCACCATCCATCTAAGCTTCCTGCACTCCTGTGTTGGGTGCGACACTTGACCATGGAACTCGCACCACCTGGGGTTTCTAAATTGCTCTCCTGTAGTTTTGCGCTCAAAAGGTGCCAAAATCCCATCTTTACGCCATCTTTTGCAGAGATCAATTGCATCCTCGACTGAGCAAGGAAATGGCGGCGCCTCCTGTGGTTCGGGTCGTTGTTTCTTGCTAGATGGAGACACTGCATGGAAATTGGTATCTCGCGGCCTTTTATAACCGAACCTTCCGGTCTTGGAGCTTGGATTCGTTGGTGTGTGCTCGCTAGCGCGTTTTTTCCGCATCCTTTCTACCAACGGCTCGATGTTCCTGGTGAAGTCGATTAACCTGGAAAAAGTGGGCATGTTTAAATTAATCAACATACCTTTATACTCGTCGCGCATGCCTTGCAGGCATATCTCGACCAGACGGCTTTCCAAGACCTCGTCACTACATTCCAAGGACCTGGCTCTGAACTTTTTAATGAAGGCCACGCCTTCCTCGTCAGACTTTTGGTACATGCGGGAGAGGTGAATGGTGGTGACCCGTTCGTCCATCTAGAAGAACTTTGTGTAGAATTTCTTCACCATGTCATCCCACGTTTTTACAGATCCCGCTTCAAGGGCGCTGTACCACTTATATGAGACGGTTCCCAAAGATTTAGGGAACTCGCGCATGAGTAGCCGAGTATCAACTGCATACGAGCCCATCATATCCATGAACCTCATCACGTGCTCGTGGGCGTTCCCACTGATTTCATCGAATTTCTCCCACTTGGGCGCTTTGTACCTAGCGGGATTTGGCATCAGATAGACATCCCGCAGAATGGGAGGCGCGCTATCTATCTTTTGAATGACAGTGTCCATGCACCCTGATTGGTGATGATGTTGTCAATCCTCTGCTCGAGAGTCGCCATGCTAGCAGGTGTTCCTCCGTAAGGGGCTGTTGGCCCGAAACTCGGAATGTAGGGCATACTGGGGTTGTAAGGAGGCGGAGGTGGAGGACCGTGGATTCCTAGGGCTCCGCTCGTGTATAGAGACGTCGTAGGATATGCGGAAGGGTTCCCTGACGTCATGAGGGACGAGCCTGATGAGAATGGTGGAATCAAGCTCGCCAGGCCGCCCGAAAGAGGAGCCTGGGCAGAAGAGACATGCGCTATCGAGGTGCCTATTGAGGTGGACACTACTCCGGGTGGGGATAGTGAAGTCGTCAGTGATGAAACAGAAGCCCCTGGGACCGCGCTTTGGGCCATCTTTCCCAGGATCGCCATGATCTGAGCGATCTGCTCGGATTGAGCTTCCATGGCTCGAGCTTGAGTCTGTATCGTGGTTTGAAGAGACTCTAAAGAGGGTTCTCCTTCAGTGACCACTGGAACCCGAGTATTGGGAGTGGTATTAAGTAGTCCGTCCTCTTCTGAGGTCTCCTCGTGGGATGGAGACCGATCTCCATGGCGGATGACTTGGTCTGAAGACATGGTTGGGAGATTTTGGAGGTTTGAAGGTGGATGTTTCACGTCGGGTTCACCAAAATGTGTACAAAGGAATCCTCGAGAGATACCTAAGTGTACACCTCAAGTAGAGAAGAAGAACACGAAGAGTTGTAGGTGTGTGTATGGAGAGAGTAAGCACTGATAACTGTGTATGAGAGAGAGAAAGTAGGCTATGTGTGTCTTGTTGTCTTATCGTCGTGTCGCAACGGGGAGCATAACGATCCTATATATAGTGGGTAAGTGACCGTTGGGGGGGTTTAGTGCACCATAAATGGCGGCTTAATGGCAGAACCCCCAACGGCACGTTCGATCGTGTATATAGGAACCGTTACGCATCTGTCCGCAAGTATCGGAGACCGTTATGAGATCAACCGCATTAATGGGACACGTAAGCCTAGGATCTCTCAGTCAGTTACCAGAGGTCGCGCGCAAGCTTAGTTGTCGCACGCGCGCGACGGACCTTACTCTAGCCTCCAAACCACTAAGTCCCTACAAGTCCCGTGTGATGGTGCGCGGGGGCTCTATCTCGTAGCCGCCACGTGGATCAGCACGGGTGGTGATCCGGTGTGGATGGAGCGCAGCTAGGTGTGCTGGATGGCTGCCACGTGGCGGTGATCCTTCTGTCTGAAAAGCAGTATCTACACCTGTGTATATGATGTTCATATGTTAATAGTTAATATTCAACAAACATGTAAATTTGCAGCTTGAAGATTCCATATCTTAAATTTTAATAACCATCTGAAGATACTAACATTGAAATTTCATATTTGGTCAAAATATTATCAGTATAGATGGAATTCCGGAGATTTTTGAAGAATTCTTTCGTTTATTTGTGTGAATTTTCAGATAGCCCACAACCCGTTGCTAACAAAATTGAGGAACGGTATATAAGATTTACAGTAGACATAGTTACTAAGACATGTAATGAATGTCTTCAAGTTAGGTGATTAAGGTTATCTTTATATTAACATTTCACAGTTTCTTTGCTATTAGTTATTTTTTTGATTTTTTGAGATAAACCAATAAATAATTAACTAATAGTTGGTGTACGTAATGGATGATAGCCTTTGAGCTAATAGTTCTATTTCCAAAATTTTAAATGAGCTAAATGTAATAAGAAATAAACGTTTGAATGTGTAAGAACTATGTGTATGTTTATAAACATAGTTTATCGGTTTGTTAGGAAAAAAATAGTAAAGCAAAAGTTCAGCAAAAAGGGAAAATTACCATAAATCAAATCTTCGAATTTCAAAAATTTATTTCTAACTGAATAAATATGCAAAACAAGAGATATGAACAATAAGTAAAATAAATACACCGACACACTTTATTGTGGACTTATATGATCAAGGAGTATAACTATTTCATTGGAAGTAAAGTTAATAATTATAATATTTTCTTGGTCCAAATTATCAGAATGAAAGAACATACCTCTTGAATGTGTATGTACTCCACTTAATTCATGGTTTTTTTTATTATGTGACATAAAGCAACAATACAAGGACTTTTTAGGCTTTATGATTCAAATTTTGGAAGTGCAGGCCGTGCATGGCACGAGCTCAATGCTAGTGTCTCAAACTATTTGAAGAAGTGTCACGGAAGTGTGTCAATAAGCAAAAGTCAGTTCTGTCCCTCTTGAATGTGTGTGTACTCCACTTAGTTCATGGTTTTTATTATATGACATAAAGCAACAATACAAGGACTTTTTAGGCTTTACGATTCAAATTTTGGAAGTGCAGGCCGTGCATCGCACGGGCTCAATGCTAGTGTCTCAAACTATTTGAAGAAGTGTCACGGCAGTGTGTCAATAAGCAAAAGTCAGCTGTGTTTTTTAGTGGAAATGTCAAAGGAGAGTAAAGAAGAATCATAAAGTCAAAGCTGAGTATCAAAAAAGGAAAGCAGGACTCTATCTACCTTGGGCTACCTATCTATATTGCAAGATCAAAAATTCAAACTTCAGTGGGATTATAGAGAAAATGACAACTAAAGTCTCGGGATGGCAAGGGAAGATGCTTGCTAGAGCAGATAAACTAATTGTGTTGAAAGCTACTCTGAGTTCTTTAGCTACTTATACAATGTCTACCTTTCTGCTTCCAAAAAATTTTCTCAGAAAGGTTAAATGCTATTTGTGCTAATTTCTGGTGGGATGATGCTGAGAATAAGAAAAAATATGCATTATAAAAGTTGGCATGATCTTTGTAAAAAGAAGGAAGATGGTGGCTTGGGGTTGAGAGAATTTCATAAATTCAACAGAGCTCTGGTAGCCAAACTTGCTTGGAAAATGTGGTCTTCTGAAAATTGTGTTTGGGTTCAACTTTTGAAGGACAAGTATTGCAAAATACTAGATTTTCAGAAGGTGGAAGCCAAAAATGGAGATTCCTGGTTCTGGAAAAGTTTGCTAAAAGTTAGAAATATTATTGAAGAGAATGCAGTTAAAACTATTGGAAATTGTGTTTATATTAATATTTAGCAAGATAACTGGGTGCCAAACATGCAAGCTGCAAAGCCAAAACCCCCTGATGATTTACTAAGAGCCCCTAAAAGAGTGTGTGAACTTGTGGACTGGAACTAAAGAACCTGTAATCAAGAACTGCTACAACAGTGGGTTAATGAGCAAGAAATGGCAGAAATTATGAAGTTGATGATTCCTATATCTGAAAGTAATGATCACTGGAGATGGTGTTTGAGTAAGAATGGAGACTATGAAGTGAAAGAAGCTTATCACTGGGAAATGCTGAACAACAACAATATTAATGCCAATGTGGATAAGAAGTGGTCTAAGATCTAGAGGTTGAAATGTCATAATAGGCATAAAGCTTTGATTTGGAGAATTCTTGCTAAAGCCTTGCCTATAAGAGAGAAAATTAAAGCCAGAATCCACTCTGTGAATACCTCCTGCCCAACCAGTGATTTGAATACAGAAGATGAGTTGCAATGCTTCTTCACATGCCAACTAGCAAGAAATATATGGTTCTCTATTCTGGGTATCAGAACTAATAATGGAGATCAACTGAGTATTGACGAGTGGTTAAGTATGTTACTACTTGAAGCAAGAGAGGAAAAATTCAATGGCTACAAGACTTCTTTAATGGTCACCATCATCCTGGATCAGATTTGGGAAGAGAGAAATTAAAGCTGGAGCCATCCAAAAGTGAAGAAAGATCAAAACAAAATGGTTAAAGTTATCTCCAAGATCATAGAAAGCTATATGGAGTTTGACTTTGCAGAAGACCCTAAAACTAGTTTTCAGATGCAAAAGCCACCAGAAAATTGGGGTATTCCTCCTGAAGACTGCAAAAAAACTAAATGTGGATGCTAGTTTTAAAGATGATGCTTCAGGTTTGGGTTGTGTGTGCAGGAATCGGGAGGCTGAGTGTGTCTTCCTAGAAGGAAAATCTGGTGGGAAGGTAGAGGTTTTTGAAGCAGAGTTACATGCTATTGAAATGGCTATCAAGGTGGTGGAATATAAGGAGTGGAGAGGAACCATTATTGAATCAGATTGCAAAATAGTGGTAGATGCCTGCAACAACCCTTCCAAAGCAGAGTGGAGATGGAGAACAAGAGCTGAAGCTATAAATTCCTAGCTTAGTAAGAATCAATTATGCAAGGTACAACTTTGTAGTTGAAAAATTAATTTAGTAGCTCATGAGGTAGCTGGAATGCGCAGAGTTTGTAATTTTTCTGGTAGTTACAATCTGGATGCACTTCCAGATTCTTTCTGTAAGACTCTTAAGTTTTGACAAAGCTTCTGCTTTGGTTTCGTAATATAAGACATGTTTATCAAAAAAAAAATACATTCCCGTTTTCTATTCAGAACTTTAATTGTTTTGTTTGCAAAATTGTGTTTCTTCGGGTTTGTATATTAAAATAATACGCTCTTCCATCTGATTGGTGGTAAAAGATACAGTAACATTTTGTATCTATTCTATAAAGGCAAAATTGCACCGGAGGTACCCATATTTTGCCAACACTGGCAAGTGGGTACCCAAATTTTCAAATCGTGCACCACGGGTACCCAAATTTTCAAAATCGTGCACCGGAGGTACCCACGGGTAACTGCCGTTAACTTTCCGTTAACTTTCCATCCAAATTGGACGGAAAAGTATAAAAAGACTATTATACCCAATATTTTCACCTCCAACTTTTTAAAAATACAACTACTACTAATGAATCTAAAAAAAATAAAAATAATAAAAAATTAATTTAATAATTTGATATATGTAAGATAATGTAATATATTTCATCAAAACTACATATTTTTACATCATTTCAAGATATGAAATATGTGTTTATTAACATATAATCCGTCAATCTTAAAGTCTTTAACTTTTTTTTAACAAAAATATCAAAATTTCTTAATCTCAAAATAGGAAGTTAACGGGAGGGTACATGTGAAAATATCAAAGATAGATATATGTTATTGTTTTTATTAAAAAATAAATATGTGAAATTATGAAATTATTTATAGAATTTTTTAAAAAACATCTCAAAATTTCATATTTTCACATGATTTTTCTTTAATAAAACAATAGCATACAAGTATCTTTGATAATTTCACATGTATCCTTCCGTTAATTTTTCATTTTGAGATTATGAAATTTTGATATTTTTGTTTAAAAAAAGTTAAAGACTTTAAGATTGACAGATATATGTTCATAAAAAACATATTTCATATCTTGAAATGATGTAAAAATATGTAATTTTGATGAAATATATTTCATTATCTTACATATATCTAATTATTAAATTAACTTTTATTTTTTTTTAATTTTTTTGGTTTAAAAAAAGTTAAAGACTTTAAGATTGACGGATATATGTTAATAAGAACATATTTCATATGCTGAATATATTGCATTCTCTTACATACATCTAATTATTAAATTAAAATTTTATTGTTTTTAATTATTTTTAGATTTATTAGTAACACTTGTATTTTACAAAAATTTGAGGTGAAAATAATGGGTATAATAGTCTTTAATACTTTTCCGTCCAATTTGGATTGAAAGTTAACGGAAAGTTAACGGCAGTTAGGTTGGGTACCTCCGGTGCACGATTTTGAAAATTTGGGTACTCATGGTGCACGATTTGAAAATTTGGGTACCCACTTGCCAGTTTTGGCAAAATATGGGTACCTCCGGTGCAATTTTGCCTTCTATAAAACAGCATGGTTTAACTAACTTATGATTTTTCAGCGTTTAGATTAAATAAATCAGTCTCACCTACCACCCGCTTAACTACCTACTACTTAACCACCCACTACTTGAAAATTTACCCTCTCCCGGATTAATTTACGTAATTATCAAAAGTGTGTAAGACCATGACTTGAAGGATATCATATAAAAATACCGGAGACGCCATTTTCATCTTCTCCTCTAACAAAATCGATTATGACATGTGTTTTTTGGTAGTGTCATCGGACACGGACAATCCCCTAATCATCAAATAATCTACAAAAAGAGGGAATTTAGGTTGAAAACTAATTACACTAATAAAAGAACTATACAATAATAAGAAATAAAAATAAATAGTGATAATAATAAAAATTGAACATAAAAAATTATGTGGTCGTCGCCTGAGAGATTCGAACTCTCGCGGGGATACCCCATGTACTTAGCAGGCACACGCCTTAACCACTCGGCCAAAGCGACGTTGATGCCAAAGGTCCAAAAGTAACTTAATTCCTTAACTCCTTTACTAGTGGGTTGACGTTTCTTCAACAAAGAATTTGCAATTAATGGTCGTATTTGTTCAGGCTCCAAATAACGATCAACTACCCCCGCACACAAATAAACAACATCCAAACACGTGTTCAAATTTTAGTAAAATCAACCACACAAAATAGAAACAAATCAACCACACAAATCCAACTTTGTAATTTTAGTAATTAATTCGTTTGTTCAATGAAGCCATCTCCTCCATTGAGCCATCATGTTCATTCACGGCCACATACCCTTTACTCTATAACAATACCATTGTTGACCAGTACAAAAATATACCCAAGAATATCAAGATCAAGAACCTCTCCTCCACAACCCAATTTTGATCGATAACAGTGAAGATGCTGACAACATTTTCATTGTTCCGCTAAATAAGAAAAAAAAAAATCCAACCCGACTGTGATTTGTCAAACACAATACATCGATCTGGATAAGGAGGAGAGTTTCAATATGGAAGTTCAACGGATGAACCAGTTGATGTTTCTTTGGTCAAGATTGCAAAACAACCGTGTTGCCCTCGTGGGTGGGAATCACACCGCTGCCAGATTCTGCACTCGCTAATCGCTATTTTCTCTCAACGCTTCCCTTTCCCTTAATTTCTCTTTTCTTGCTCCCATTTTGACCTTCTTTTTTGCAACCTAACCCTTTCCTTCTCTGGTATTCTCACTTAGTTGATTTTGATCACTCGCAAACATGAAACTTGTTACCATGGATTTGGTCCATGGTCTCCGCACCAAATACTACAACCACCGCAAACTCAAGAACAATAACAATGTCTACGGACTCAACCCTAACTCGCATTTCTTGGTAATCAAGTTACCTAATGCATGGTTTCTTAAGGTGGTGGCACGTACCATGTTCTTCGTGCTGGCTCTCACTTCATTCTCTTGGATCATCACCATGCTTGACGATAACTTAAACTTCCCAAGCTCTATTTCTTATTCAAATTCTTCGCTAAATTCAATTGAATCAGGTATTATTATGCCAGTGCTGTTTCACGACTTGTCAAATGAAGGCCTTCTGAAACCAGGCAACAGAGTCTTGTTTGTTAGCAGAGGAGATGAAGAAATTTCTTATGATTCTCAAATTCTCAACAGTGATTACGTTGATTTGATCTCTGAATCTGATACACAAAGGCAAAGCTCCACCCCCGACGAGACATTTGACTTGGCCATCACGCATAGCTTTCATGGGACAATGTCAGTATTCATCGACAGGACCCTAAAATTAGGCGGTATTGTGATCACGGCTCGAAACAATGGGGATCCGGAAGAATCTAATGAGCTCGCATCAAATTACAAAATTGTCTACGTTCGACACTTCGATTCCACCGTGATCGCTATGAAAAAGACTAGCTATAAAAGCTCGCCTTCAAGGAGAAGGCTATTAGGTAATGTCGTTAGCGCGGAGGAGAAAAGAGCCGCTCTGAAGAAACTCGAAGACGTACTCCTCGAACCGCCTAGAACTTCTTCAAGGAAGTTGAAAACCTACCTCAAGAAAACCCGCTACTTACCAGACATAATCGAAGATTCACTAGAGAGTTATCCACGTCGGGTTTTCGTGGACGTAGAGAACGATGAGTTCGAGGTTGGATGGTTTGAAAAGCATTACCCAAGAAAAAATAAGAACTTTGAAATATACAGAATTAAGACAGTGTCTCCAGAACAGGTTTCTAGTAAAGAGGCAGCACCAGAGGTTGGATTGTCTGATTGGTTGAAGAAGAATGTGAGGGAGGAGGAATATGTGGTGATGAAGGCAGAGGCTGACGTTGTGGAGGAGATGGTGAAGAATGGGGCTGTGGGACTAGTAGATGAACTCTTCATGGAATGCAAGCATCAAGGGCTTGGTGGGAAGTGGAGGAAAAGTAGCAGGGCATATTGGGAATGTTTGGCTTTGTATGGAAGGTTGAGGGATGAAGGTGTGGCAGTGCACCAATGGTGGGGTACTTAAAATATCAGAATAGTATACATACATATGTTTGAGGGAGTGACTGATATATAAGGGTGACTGTATCAAAAAATTGCATTTGGTACATTGCATGGTGTTTCCATTCTTATAATCTTATGTAATTTTTTTCCCTTTTTTCTTTTCTGTTTCTTTCCTATTTTTTGAGCTTTTGTATTCACATTCTCTCTTCATATATGCATAAGATGTTGACTATTATGGTGATAAACATGGTTGCTCTAACCTTTTTCTTGGTGGTGGGAGTGGGCTAATGCAAACTTCATAGGAAGACCATACTTTGCACTTTTTTTGGGTAAAAGACAATGACCACCCCTGAGTTTAGGTATAATTCCACTTCGCTACCCTGTGTTTTGGGAAAAGACACTCCACACCTTTTTTGGATGGAGACTAACAGTTGACTAACAGCACGATAAAAAAGACCATTTTATCCCTGGAATTTTATAAAATTACACCCTATATATTACCTTAACCCCTCCCTCTCCATTTGTAACCCTAACCATTCTCTCTCTTTCCCTTTTTTCTCTCTCTCTCCTTCTCTCTCTCGATCTGAAATGAAGCAGAGGTGGTGACGGAACCACCCCTCCTCTCCTCACCTCCTCGTGCTTCAACACCCAAACAAGGAAGGCGACGGCGTCGAGAGTCCGGCGGCGGTAGTTGAGATCCAGAGGAGTTCACCATACAGAGCTTCCCTGTCAATCCAACACCATCAATCGGTTCTCTGTTGAATCTCCCATCTCTGAGAAACCCGAATCTCTCCCAATTCCAACCCAGATCGGAACGATCGAACCCATACCCATTTCTCCGATTGGTTTTCAGATCCCATCTCTCGACGCTCCGAGCCACGTCGGTGTTGAATCGGGACCCGATTCTGCTGGCGACGAACACGACGCCGCCGAAGGATCTGGCGGCGCACCAGCGGCGAGGGGCGGCGAGCGGGGGTGTAACACCCAGTAAATTTCTATAGGGTTCTAATTGTAATAAAACAAAACTTTAAGCCAGAAGTGCTAAGTATAGTATCCAACAGTGCGTAACGATGACTGATTATCAAGAATTCTTAGAATGCTAGCTTTGATTGGACTGTTAAGTATTTCTTTGAGAATATGGGGCCGTTGTGTAGTTTCAAAAAGTTGTATTATCTGGATATTGTGGCCTGTGAGATTACTAAAATGAATATGATGCTTGATTTTTGTGACTATTATGTTGGGGTCAACATAATATCTTAAGAAAACTCCATTCACCCTTAATTACACTTCATGCCCTACTCTTTTCGAATTTGCACTTCTAACCCTTTGTGCATGATGGACACTTGTCCTGAGAGTTTGGACACATGTTCTTTGAGTTGGCAACACCCAACATCTCCATTCATCCTATTTCAGCAGAGTGTTTCATCAACTATCATCATCTCCTATTCTTTCTCCCCCAACCACCATGCAACCACCACCATCACCACATCAACCACGTGATCTCCACCAAACAACCACCAGGTCCAGACCTGCTGCAGACAGAGGTTCGCGAAACACCAAGGATTGAAAGCCCCAATTCAATTTCAGAGGGTAGCCAGTAACTTGGAAGAGAACGGGGTGAGTGTTCATGAACCCTAGTTTTTAGTTCGGCCAAATTCTCTCCGTAAAATGAAATTAGGTGCTTCTAACCTGCTTTTTGGTCATCGTGAGACACTGGAGAGCTCGAGGGTACTGGTTTAGTGATGTGAATCGTCGAAAAGATGGATACTCGCCGGCTTCTGGCTTCGTCTTCGCCGGAGCTCGCCATTGTTGCCGGAGGAAGGTAATACCCTATTCTCTTAAGAAAAACGCTTTGTTCTTGAGTATTTGAGGTCGTAGGAAGCTATAGAGTTGAATTTAGGCCATGTAACGTGCCCAAAACACCGGAAGAATGGATTCAGTCCCGTTGATCATCGTTTTTCCGGCGGGATTTTCACCATGTTCGTGCCCTTGTATTTCCATCGTTCTTGATTGATTTGACTTGATTCTTGGCTGGTTAGAGAGCCCAAATATATCTCTGTAATTCGTATGCTGATTTCTTCGGACAACAGAGTCTCTAAGTGTATCAAATTCGTGATCAAAGCAGAGAGTCTTCGGTGTTCTTGAGAATGCAAGTTCTGGCCTGCAATTGTGCTCACTGATGGGCCTTGTTTTAAGGCATGTAGCTTTCTCTCTGATTATTGTTTGGCCGAGCTTGATAGCTCGTTGGAAAGCCTAAGTAAATATCTTGAACACTACAGTAATCTTCGGTTGTGGATGCATGTATAGATCACCTAAAAATTAACCTAAACTTGAGATAAAACGAGTTGAAACCCACTTGTGTTCTTGATCTGAGTTTTGTGCCAACTTTACGGTTTTGTATCTATCACGTCAATAATATTATGCTTCTCTTATTCTATCAGTTCCTAATTCTTTTGCAAGTTCTTTACCTCACGCAATGCCCGTGGTATCTCCCAATCATACTTCTTTGGTGCCATAACCTTAGAGGTATGTACATATGAATCATATCTGAATGGCTTGAAAGCTGTTAGAAAAATAGGTAGTTAGATATTTAGAAACACATTTTACAGCAGACACAATGTGTGTACTGTGTAAGGGAAAGAGTACATTGAAACTTCTTAATTTTAACCATTGATACCATAATGAAATAAGAGGCACAAATTGATCATGCTGTAACGTAAATAGCATCTAGGAAAAAAAATTATTGCATATCAAGATCCTTGATTTTATGAATTCTAAATGTAGTATAAAAAAACCAAGTTTATGTAACATGGCATACAAGGCCCTAATTTTTTTATAAGTCTCCACTTTCCCTGCCAACTCAAGATATTATGCATTTTAGCACCATCTGGATTTGAAGCTTTGCATTACGTTTAAAATTACAGCTGTCCCTGGGAACACAAGACCAACCCAGTCTCTTTACATTTCCGGTTATAAGGACTTCCTTCTTAGAATAACCAAGAAGTTCATAAATTGAAGGCCTAACAGGAGTTCTCTTCCTAAAGCAAGGCCCGACTTTAAACCCTCAAGGAGGTTCCAGGAGGTACTCAGGATTGCGGATTGCCACTAATTGAGAAGAAAACCTTGAGAGCCAAGTTTATTAAATGAATACCATCAAGGGGTTTCTATACTGCGCTCCTCCACAACAACAAAACACTGGTATGTGGAAAGGTGTCATCTTTACATCATTCCGTCCAAGCTAAGTATAGATTGTTGCTTGATTTAGTCCAGTTTTGTCATCTCACATCTCCTTCAATATTTTGAGTCTCCAAGGACTTAAACATGTTATAGAACCCTAGGTTTGCCCTCTTCAAAGTCATATTCTCAGATTTCCTAAAACGCTTTCTCAATTATCATTAAATTAACTTTAGAGTCGGCCAATTCTGCTGATTTATCTTAAACTGCAAGGGCAGTTTGTCAGTTAAAATGATTTGTTTGGACTTCACTCCCTCGATCAAAGTAGCTCTCTTTGTTATTATGCATTTAAGTGTCAAGTTTGATTAAGTTAACCTTCTAGAAAACCCTGTGTTTGGAACGAACTGTATAAGGGGGGCAACACGGTGTTTTGCATAAGAATTGTATAAAGCTAAAATCAATGTCTTGGATCTAATAACATAATTTGTAGTGACTTTGGGGTCTCAATAAGTCCATATGGGCTTTAGGTGGCCAAGTCTACTTGTGGGGGTTTTTTAGTAATTTCCACAAAAATACAAGGGCATATGTGCAATTAATTAAAACTTCACATTTGGACTAAACTAATGTTATGAGACCAACAACGTGACATAAAATGATATTTGGAGCCTTAAGGAGGAAATATTGACTCAGGAGTAGTCAAATCAATTATGGGGGTCTTCTTGTAATTTTAGCAAACTTCAGGGGCTTAAGTGCAAATAAGTCGAAGTCTTATTTTCATCACCGTAACCTTATGATGATGTAGGGAGTATCATTTCATACCATTTGGGGATAATCTAACTTGTTTGGAGAGTTCAGGCCTAGTCTTGGACCAAAGTGCAGTTTAACCAAACTTTAGGGGCTTGAGTGTAAATAAAAAAAACTTGGGATCCAAGCTAAGCTGGTTACTTGGAGAACTAGTAACTTATGAGATAGGCACGACTAAGCTGTTTAGGAACAATCAGGGACTTTCCTGATAAAACAGAGACATCAAGGGAAAATAGTCATTCAGGGCTACCCATCTAGCATGACACTTGCATATGCATTTTACCTCGGTAAAGAGGACTTGTATTAATAAGTACTTATACACTTTTATGTGTAGAGGTTGTCGGTATAGATAATCAACGACGGTGATCAGGAATGCTAGGCAGGCTGCGAGGTGAGTACGCGGAGACCGGGAAGTAGGCAATGACCTAGAGGGTCGACACATCCACATATACGAGATATAATAGTAAGTTAATTATAAATTTGAGTTTCTTTAATTCTGTCTTACAACAGAACCGTTAGGGTTAAACTCCTTGCTGGGCACTTCCGTGCTTTGCGGAGGGCATCTCCCGAGAGTTTGGGGGATCAAGGTGTAATTCTCCGATATTCTTTTAAGGGGGGTGTTACAAATGGTATCAGAGCCTTTGTTCTGTGAAAAGACAGAATTAGAAACTCAACCAATAGACGAATAGCCTTTTAAAGAGTAAAATCGGATAGGAAACAAGACTAAAATTGGAATAGGATGGTTGGAGAGAGCACTGACGAAAGTGATACATGTGCATATCAGGGTCAGTTAGGCCTATGTAGTCATAATCTCAGGCCGAGATTCATTGGTAGTTGCTTATCATTTATGTTAACAAAGGTCTTTCATTATGAGAAAGAATATCCCGTATGGAAATCGTTTGCAGATGAACTGATATCCTGGTTTTCAACCAGATGACTGGCTATCCTGGATAAAATCCAGATGAACTGATATCCTGGTGTTGAACCAGATGACTGGCTATCCTGGATACAATCCAGATGAACTGATATCCTGGTTTTCAACCAGATGACTGGCTATCCTGGATAAAATACAGATGAATTGATATCTTGGTTTTCAACCAGATGACTGGCTATCCCGGATAAAATCCAGATGAACTGATATCCTGGTGTTGAACCAGATGACTGGCTATCCTGGATAAAATCCAGGTTATTTAGTAACATGGTTATGAGCTAAACGAATTTCTACCCTGGATGATCCAAATAAATGAGGAATCTTGTTGGGTCGATTACGAAAAGATGAATTGGGTACCTATATATTACCTGCTAGTTTCCATACGCAGTCGACTAAGTTTGATGGGGGTGATCGTATGCTATGTGTGGTAGAAAGAAAGGAAACAGTTATGAGGTGTAGATAAGAATGTGTGATCTTCGGGGGCGAAGATTCTTTTAAGGGGGGTAGGATGTAACACCTAGTAAATTTCTATAGGGTTCTAATTGTAATAATACAAAACTTTAAGCCAGAAGTGCAAAGTATCTTATCCAACAGTGCGTAACGATGACTGATTATCAAGAATTATTAGAATGCTAGCTTTGATTGGACTGTTAAGTATTTTTTTGAGAATATGGGGCCGTTGTGTAGTTTCCAAAAGTTGTATTATCTGGATATTGTGGCCTGTGAGATTACTAAAATGAATATGATGCTTGAGTTTTGTGACTACTATGTTGGGGTCAAAATAATATCTTAAGTAAACTCAATTCACCCTTAATTACACTTCTAACCCTTTATGCATGATGGACACTTTTCCTGAGAGTTTGGACACATGTTCTTTGAGTTGGCAACACCCAACATCTCCATTCATCCTATTTCAGCAGAGTGTTTCATCAACTATCATCATCTCCTACTCTTTCTCCCCTAACCACCATGCAACCACCACCATCACCACATCAACCACGTGATCTCCACCAAACAACCACCAGGTCCAGACCTTCTGCAGACAGAGGGTCGCGAAACACCAAGGATTGAAAGCCCCAATTCAATTTCAGAGGGTAGCCAGTAACTTGAAGAGAACGGGGGTGAGTGTTCATGAACCCTAGTTTTTAGTTCGGCCAAATTCTCTCCGTAAAATGAAATTAGGTGTTTCTAACCTGCTTTTTGGTCATCGTGAGACACTGGAGAGCTCGAGGGCACTGTTTTAGTGATGTGAATCGTCGAAAAGATGGATACTCGCCGGCTTCTGGGTTCGTCTTCGCCGGAGCTCGCCATTGTTGCCGGAGGAAGGTAATACCCTATTCTCTTAAGCAAAACGCTTTGTTCTTGAGTATTTGAGGTCGTAGGAAGCTATAGAGTTGAATTTAGGCCCTGTAACGTGCCCTGAACACCGGAAGAATGGATTCAGTCCCGTTGATCATCGTTTTTCCGGCGGGATTTTCACCATGTTCGTGCCCCTGTATTTCCATCGTTATTGATTGATTTGACTTGATTCTTGGCTGGTTAGAGAGCCCAAATATATCTCTGTAATTCGTATGCTGATTTCTTCGGCCAACAGAGTCTCTAAGTGTATCAAATTCGTGATCAAAGCAGAGAGTCTTTGGTGTTCTTGATAATGCAAGTTCTGCCCTGCAATTGTGCTCACTGATGGGCCTTGTGTAGGGTTTTGATTCATGGAACGCGCAAACGGAAGCATAATCAAATAAAAGCCATGCAAAACCCTCCAAGGATCACAAGTCTAGATGCATAACGATAGTGAAGGTAAGAAATCATAAACACACCTTTGGGTTCTCCTTGATGACTTCAAACGCGAATAGTGTCACGTTCTCTATTGTTGATCCACGCCTAGAGTTGATCCTCGATCTCCCAAAATCCTTGGTGCTAGCCCGGAATAGGAAGAGGATGAAGGAATCACGCAAAACGAGACAAAAGAGGGGCTTCGGCCCTCTTTTGGCCGACGGGGTGAGGGCGGCGGCAAGGGGGTCGGGTTCGGCCTCCTTGTTGCTTGCTCTCTCTCCTTTGTTCTCTCCCACTCTTGTTATGTTCACTAATGAGCATAAGTTATGAGGAAGGAAGGAAGGAGGGTCCTTTATATAGTCCAACAACTCCTTGTTAACTACCTAAAGGACTTATTCTAGTCCAACTAGAATTCAATTTAGTCCCTTCCTTGCAAATTAGTCCCTACTAAGTTTGCAAGGGTTTGCAAAGTGATCATTCTAATTAATTAATCCAATTAATTAATTCCCAAATCTAGTTCAACTCTATATAGCGTGTGACCCCATAGGTTCTATCTAGTTGGTAGCAACTATTTGCTAATATGGAGCGGTTTCTAGCAAAACATCCATTCTAGCCAACTAATAGAATAGTCATCTAGACAACCTTTGTACAAGTAATTGTCTCATCCCTTTGCCTCTATTTCCGGATTGGACACGAGACATACAAGTCACACTCGTATATCCAATCCATAGTTTCTCGATCTATGGGAATAGCCTTATTCGTGCAAATAACATCAATATCCCATATATTGATTTATTTGAGTCTGGCCAGACATTCTATAAGCACTATCCCTCGAGTGGCCTAGGATATTTGCTCCCGTTATGTGGGAGGGGAAAATCCTCTCTACGTCCACTACGATCTCTAAGCTTGCTTCTCATTGTATCCAGTACACGCCTTTATAACTACCCAGTTACGGTGTAGCGTTTAACGCTACCAAGATCACAATGATCCACAACTAGAATATCTAGTGACTTCAAGTCTAAGGATGACAATACCATTGCACCGCGAGAAGCACTTGTGACTCAACATAACATGTATGTAGCCTTCTCGGAGATGGGTCAATCCAGTGCAACATTCCATAATGCACACCTGTGTGTTGGATCGTGATATCTCCATATCAATCCAACCCCATACTAGTCTATAGATGATTGTCCCATTAATCATTATACTTGACTAGGGATATTTAAGATAAACAACACAATTGTAAATCTAAGGACTTCATTATATTAAATATCCAATAAATAATAAATGAATTTTCTAGCCATATACAAATTCATACTAAACTAGATTGCCTCTAGGGCATCTATTCCAACAGTCTCCCACTTCCACTAGAGCCAATCTGGCGCATCTCGTATGCCCATACTCCTAGTGTGCCCTTCATGCTTCCACTGCGTGAGAGGCTTCGTAAGCGGGTCTGACATATTATCATCTGTAGGAATCTTGCATATCCGAACGTCTCCTCTATCGATAATATCTCGAATCAGATGAAACTTCCTGAGCACGTGCTTGGACTTCTGGTGCGATCTTGGTTCCTTTGATTGCGCGATCGCCCCAGTGCTGTCACAGAACAACTCCACTCAATCCGCAATGCTAGGGACCACACCAAGTTCAGAAACAAACTTTCTGATCCAAACAGCCTCCTTTGCTGCGCCATTTGCAGCAATGTACTCAGCCTCTGTTGTAGAATCAGCTACCGTCTCTTGCTTGGAACTCTTCCAGCTCACCGCTGCTCCATTCAGGCAAAACACATATCCCGACTGTGATCTAAAGTCATCTCTGTCGGTTTGGAAGCTTGCATCAGTGTAACCCCTTACACGCAACTCTTCCTCACCCCCAAATATCAAGAAAGCATCCTTAGTTCTTCTCAAGTACTTTAGGATGTTCTTGACAGCAATCCAGTGACTCTCACCCGGATTGGATTGTTATCTGCTTGTCATACTCAAGGCATATGACACATCTGGTCTAGTACATAACATGGCGTACATGATAGATCCTATGGCCGAGGCATAGGGAATCCTACTCATGCGTTCCTTCTCAATCCCATTGGAAGGACAACCACTCTTCGAAAGAGTGATCCCATGTGACATGGGCAAGAATCCCTTCTTGGAATCTTGCATGTTGAACCGTTTCAACACCTTGTCAATATATGTACTTTGACTTAGGCCTAGCAACCTCTTAGATCTATCTCTATAAATCTTTATACCGAGTATATAGGCTGCTTCCCCTAAGTCCTTCATTGAGAAACACTTTCTTAGCCAATCTTTCACAGATTGCAGCATAGGAATGTCGTTTCCAATGAGAAGTATGTCATCCACATACAAGACCAGAAAAGCTACAGAGCTCCCACTAACCTTCTTGTAGACACAAGACTCATCTTCGTTTCTGATGAAGCCAAACTCTTTGACCACTTCATCAAAACGTCGATTCCAACTCCTAGAAGCTTGCTTCAATCCATAAATGGATCGTTGTAGCTTACAGACTTTGTTGGCTTGCTTTGGATCCTCAAAACCCTCCGGCTGTATCATATACACGTCCTCGAGGAGGTTCCCATAAAGGAATGCTGTTTTGACATCCATCTGCCAAATCTCATAGTCGTAGTATGCTGCAATTGCAAGTAGGATTCGGATGGATTTGGTCATAGCGACTGGTGAAAAGGTTTCATCATAGTCAATACCATGAATCTTTCTGAATCCTTTAGCCACCAATCGGCCCTTATAGGTAATCACATTACCATCCATGTCGATCTTCTTCTTGAAGACCCATTTGCACCCTATGGGCCGCGCCCCATCGGGTGGTTCCACCAAAGTCCATACTTTGTTGGTATACATGGATTCCATCTCGGATCTCATGGCTTCCAGCCACTTCTGAGAGTCTGGGCCACTCATGGCCTCCTCATAGGTAGTAGGCTCATCATCTATGAGCATCGTGTCACTGGAATCCGTTACGAGAAGTCCATACCTCTCGGGTTCCATAATCGGTTCAGTGATTTGTGGTTCTTGAACTTCTTCAAGTTCTACATTCCTCCCACTTGCTTCTTTAGAGACAAACTCTCTTTCTAGAAACACGCCGGTCCGAGCAATAAACACTTTGTTTTCGGTTGGATTGTAGAAGTAGTATCCCTTAGTTTCCTTAGGGTACCCCACAAATTTACACTTATCCGATTTAGGCCCTAGCTTGTCTGATTGTAAACGTTTTACATAGACATCGCAGCCCCAAATCCTCATGAACGACAGTGTGGGACGCCTCCCACTCCACATCTCATATGGTGTCTTCATGACTGATTTAGATGGAACACGGTTAATGGTGAAAGCTGCACTTAATAGAGTGTAGCCCCAAAATGACAATGGAAGATCGGTTTGACACATCATAGACCGAACCATATCCAATAGGGTTCGATTCCTCCTCTCGGACACGCCATTCCATTGTGGCGTTCCGGGTGGAGTGAGTTGGGACACGATCCCACACTCTCTAAGATAGTCGTCAAACTCTTGGCTCAAGTATTCTCCTCCACGATCCGATCGTAGAGCCTTGATACTTTTGCCAAGTTGCTTCTCTACTTCATTTTTGAATTCTTTGAACACTTCAAAGGATTCGGATTTTGCCCTCATAAGGTACACAAATCCATATCTACTGTAATCATCAGTAAATGTAATGAAGTAGACATAACCACCCCTGGCAGGCGTGGCAAATGGCCTACACACATCAGTATGTATGAGCGCCAATTGCTCACTAGTCCTCTCACCTTTCTTATTGAAAGGGGACTTTGTCATTTTTCCCAATAAACAAGCCTCACATGTCTCATACGATTCAAAATCAAATGAGTCTAGTAATCCATCCTTATGGAGTCTAGATACACGTTTCTCATTTATGTGGCCTAAACGACAATGCCATAAATAAGCAGGATTTAAATCATTTATTTTAATCCGCTTGGTATTAATGTTGTAGACATGATTGCTTAGATCAAGGACATAAAGTCCATTAAATAATTGCGCACTAAAATAGTGAATATTATTCAAATAAAAGGAACAACAATTGTTCTTTATTGAAATAATAAAACCTTCCTTGTCCAAACAAGAAATAGAAATAATGTTTCTGCTCATAGCAGACACAAAATAGCAATTATTTAATTCTAAAACTAATCCTGAAGGCAGAGATAGCTCGCACACGCCTATGGCCAACGCAACAACCTTTGCTCCATTCCCAACGCGCAGATCTACCTCCCCTTTAGCCAATCTTTTACTTCTCTTTAGATCCTGCATATTTCGAAAAATATGAGATCCACATCCAGTATCTAATACCCATGATGTAGAGACAGTTAAATTGACATCTACAACAAAAATACCTGGTGGTGGTGGAATCACTATTCCAAGCCTCTTGTCCTCCAGATATTTTGGGCAGTTCCTCCTCCAGTGTCCAGGCTGACTGCAGTAGTGACACTCACCCTTAGTCACGACCTTGGCAATGCCACCAACAGGCTTAAGGGCTTGTTCCTTGGACTTGGCAACTGACTTGCCTTTGCCCTTGGAGGAAGAGGCAAACCTTTTGCCCTTTCCTTTCTGTACCATCATTATGGCCTTGCCCTTACCCTTGTTGATGCTCTGTTCAGCCGTCCTCAACATGTTGAGCAAATCTGGCAGTGGTTTAATGATCTCGTTCATGTTATAGTTCATAATGAACTGTTCATAACTCTCAGGCAATGATTGCAACACGAGATCGGTTGCCAACTCTTGGCCGACCGGGAACCCAAGCCGGGCGAGATTCTCCAAGTACCCGATCATTCGGAGTACATGGGGTCCCACCGGGTTCCCTTCTGCCAGATGACATTTGAACAGTGCCTTTGAGACCTCATACCTTTCTACCCTCGCCTGCTCTTGGAAGAGCTGCTTTAGATGTTCGATCATATCGACAGCATTCATGTTTTCGTGTTGCTTCTGAAGCTCAGAAGTCATGGTGCAAAGCATTAGGCAGGCCGCATCATTAGCGTCATCAACACGCTTTTGATACGCCTTTAAGGCAGCAGGTGTCTGGTTCTCTGGACCTTCTGGAACATGCTCCTCTATTGCGTACAGTTTCTTCTCTTGCTTGAGAACAATTCTCAAGTTTCTGTACCAATCAAGAAAGTTGGTTCCAGAGAGCTTGTCCTTCTCAAGGACAGATCGTAGGGAATGTTGTGAACTCGATGAGTTGTTTGCCATTTGGAATTCTACAAAAAGGAAAATACGCAAGTTTTAGTATTTGTGAATTTTTGACTATATTTAATAATGGCTAGTTTATTAAATATAGCTCCCACTATTTTTCTACGGATTAATAACCCTCAAGATAATAATGCGGAAAATATCCTTATATTTTCTAGTGGGCCAAGATCCATCTTTTCATCTCCTTATGAGCTTGCTTTGGCAAGTCACCCATAATTTGACTACTTTTAGGTAGGAACAATTCCAATTGCATCCCATATGCAACTCTTGGTTCAATCGGGCAAATAACTCCTTATTTATCCATCCATATGGATACTCCCAATTGATTGCCTCTAGGTTTCTTAATCAAATTAATAGCCTAGTTGTGTTCAACCTCTTATCTAAACAATTGCACATTGTTACGTGCCATCGCATTCCATCATTATGAACCAAGTCGCCATGCTTTGGCACGCACGAACTTGATAAATAATGATGATAATGAGTGTTTAAATAACGAGAAGGCAAGAACACAATATTTAAAATTTGAGGGATTTTAAATTCAATTTTTAATTGTTTTGTTGATCAATATCAACTAATCTATCTATTTGAGTTTGGGCACAACTCCAAATAATAGATCCGGGTTGTCTAATTATCTTATTATCCTAATTGCATGCATCATCCATACACCAACCACACAAATTATAAGACAATAAATAAACAACCACATAACAGAAATTAAACGTGATGTGGATATGGCATTTTCTAGACTAAGATAATTCCAAGCCAATGGAATTATCTATGAACCCTAAGCAAACACATCTCCATGCGTCTTGATCTTTTGGTCCATCCTTCATAGTCATGTGGAATGCTCCATGCTGCATGCTCCATCTTTTGTGGCTTCTTTGGCTTTGGGCTTCTTTTCTCCATTCTTGGCTAACAATCTACTTTATCTAGCACTAGCTAATATCTATACTAAATAGAATAAATATCACAAGTTGAGAAAAAAATGGCACGCAGGCCATAAAACCCTAATTAATTATTACAATTAATTGATCAGCTCGCAGGCCGTAAAACCAAACCACAAAATTAAACATCCACATCAAACCACATCCTAAGGCCATATCCAGTCACCATGCGAATTGCACATAAACAGTTAAAATCCAATTTTAACGCGCTTGGTCAATTTTAATTGATTTTAGGATGTTCTAGGGTTAAAACGGTCCATGGGCCCAACAATCCAATTGCCCGGGCCCATTAAAGTGAACCACAAGGCCCTAGGGTCGGCCCGGCCCAAAACCCGCAAGCTAGGCCCGCGGGTTAGGGCCGCCCGGCCCCTTAGGGCGGCCAAGCTTGGGCGGCAAGCAAGGGGGCGGTCCCTAGGGGGGCCGAACCTCCTCTTGGGGGTTGTTTCCAAAACAACTCCCTTGCTTGGAGCCCAAGTTTGGTTGTTTCCTTGTTTTGGGAGAACTCCTTCTTCCCCATGGATGCCCAAACCCTAGATCTAAGATCCTAAAATTTCTCAAACTCACCAATTCATGCATCCAATGCAACAATTGGATCTTGTTATGATTAATTCTTGACAAATTGCATCCCATGCTTGATTTGTCTTGTTTTACGCGATAAACAATCAAATTAAGGTGTAAAACAACAAGAATGTAACACATAAACTACGTTTATGCTCTATGACCTGTGGCTCTGATACCACTGTAGGGTTTTGATTCATGGAACGCGCAAACGGAAGCATAATCAAATAAAAGCCATGCAAAACCCTCCAAGGATCACAAGTCTAGATGCATAACGATAGTGAAGGTAAGAAATCATAAACACACCTTTGGGTTCTCCTTGATGACTTCAAACGCGAATAGTGTCACGTTCTCTATAGTTGATCCACGCCTAGAGTTGATCCTAGATCTCCCAAACTCCTTGGTGCTAGCCCGGAATAGGAAGAGGATGAAGGAATCACGCAAAACGAGACAAAAGAGGGGCTTCGGCCCTCTTTTGGCCGACGGGGTGAGGGCGGCGGCAAGGGGGTCGGGTTCGGCCCCCTTGTTGCTTGCTCTCTCTCCTTTGTTCTCTCCCACTCTTGTTATGTTCACTAATGAGCATAAGTTATGAGGAAGGAAGGAAGGAGGGTCCTTTATATAGTCCAACAACTCCTTGTTAACTACCTAAAGGACTTATTCTAGTCCAACTAGAATTCAATTTAGTCCCTTCCTTGCAAATTAGTCCCTACTAAGTTTGCAAGGGTTTGCAAAGTGATCCTTCTAATTAATTAATCCAATTAATTAATTCCCAAATCTAGTTCAACTCTATATAGCGTGTGACCCCATAGGTTCTATCTAGTTGGTAGCAACTATTTGCTAATATGGAGCGGTTTCTAGCAAAACATCCATTCTAGCCAACTAATAGAATAGTCATCTAGACAACCTTTGTACAAGTAATTGTCTCATCCCTTTGCCTCTATATCCGGATTGGACACGAGACATACAAGTCACACTCGTATATCCAATCCATAGTTTCTCGATCTATGGGAATAGCCTTATTCGTGCAAATAACATCAATATCCCATATATTGATTTATTTGAGTCTGGCCAGACATTCTATAAGCACTATCCCTCGAGTGGCCTAGGATATTTGCTCCCGTTATGTGGGAGGGGAAAATCCTCTCTACGTCCACTACGATCTCTAAGCTTGCTTCTCATTGTATCCAGTACACGCCTTTATAACTACCCAGTTACGGTGTAGCGTTTAACGCTACCAAGATCACAATGATCCACAACTAGAATATCTAGTGACTTCAAGTCTAAGGATGACAATACCATTGCACCGCGAGAAGCACTTGTGACTCAACATAACATGTATGTAGCCTTCTCGGAGATGGGTCAATCCAGTGCAACATTCCATAATGCACACCTATGTGTTGGATCGTGATATCTCCATATCAATCCAACCCCATACTAGTCTATAGATGATTGTCCCATTAATCATTATACTTGACTAGGGATATTTAAGATAAACAACACAATTGTAAATCTAAGGACTTCATTATATTAAATATCCAATAAATAATAAATGAATTTTCTAGCCATATACAAATTCATACTAAACTAGATTGCCTCTAGGGCATCTATTCCAACACCTTGTTTGAAGGCATGTAGCTTTCTCTCTGATTATTGTTTGGTCGAGCTTGATAGCTCGTTGGAAAGCCTAAGTAAATATCTTGAACACTACAGTAATCTTCGGTTGTGGATGCATGTATAGATCACCTAAAAATTAACCTAAACTTGAGATAAAACGAGCTGAAACCCACTTGTGTTCTTGATCTGAGTTTTGTGCCAACTTTACGGTTTTGTATCTATCACGTCAATAATATTATGCTTCTCTTATTCTATCAGTTCCTAATTCTTTTGCAAGTTCTTTACCTCACGCAATGCCCGTGGTATCTCCCAATCATACTTATTTGGTGCCATAACCTTAGAGGTATGTACATATGAATCACAGTTGGGAATCCTCTGAATGGCTTGAAAGCTGTAAGAAAAATAGGTAGTTAGATATTTAGAAACACATTTTACAGCAGACACAATGTGTGTACTGTGTAAGGGAAAGAGTACATTGAAACTTCTTAATTTTAACCATTGATACCATAATGAAATAAGAGGCACAAATTGATCATGCTGTAACGTAAATAGCATCTAGGAAAAAAATTATTGCATATCAAGATCCTTGATTTTATGAATTCTAAATGTAGTATAAAAAAAACCAAGTTTATGTAACATGGCATACAAGGCCCTAATTTTTTTATAAGTCTCCACTTTCCCTGCCAACTCAAGATATTATGCATTTTAGCACCATCTGGATTTGAAGCTTTGCATTACGTTTAAAATTACAGCTGTCCCTGGGAACACAAGACCGACCCAGTCTCTTTACATTTCCGGTTATAAGGACTTCCTTCTTAGAATAACTAAGAAGTTCATAAAGTGAAGGCCTAACAGGAGTTCTCTTCCTAAAGCAAGGTCCGACTTTAAACCCTCAAGGAGGTTCCAGGAGGTACTCAGGATTGCGAATTGCCACTAATTGAGAAGAAAACCTTGAGAGCCAAGTTTATTAAATGAATACCATCAAGGGGTTTCTATACTGCGCTCGTCCACAACAACAAAACACTGGTATGTGGAAAGGTGTCATCTTTACATCATTCCGTCCAAGCTAAGTATAGATTGTTGCTTGATTTAGTCCAGTTTTGTCATCTCACATCTCCTTCAATATTTTGAGTCTCCAAGGACTTAAACATGTTCTAGAACCCTAGGTTTGCCCTCTTCAAAGTCATATTCTCATATTTCCTAAAACGCTTTCTCAATTATCATTAAATTAACTTTAGAGTCGGCCAATTCTGCTGATTTATCTTAAACTGCAAGGGCAGTTTGTCAGTTAAAATGATTTGTTTGGACTTCACTCCCTCGATCAAAGTAGCTCTCTTTGTTATTCTGCATTTAAGTGTCAAGTTTGATTAAGTTAACCTTCTAGAAAACCCTGTGTTTGGAACGAACTGTATAAGGGGGGCAACACGGTGTTTTGCATAAGAATTGTATAAAGCTAAAATCAATGTCTTGGATCTAATAACATAATTTGTAGTGACTTTGGGGTCTCAATAAGTCCATATGGGCTTTAGGTGGCCAAGTCTACTTGTGGGTTTTTTTTTTTTGTAATTTCCACAAAAATACAAGGGCATATGTGCAATTAATTAAAACTTCACATTTGGACTAAATTAATGTTATGAGACCAACAACGTGACATAAAATGATATTTGGAGCCTTAAAGAGGAAATATTGACTCAGGAGTAGTCAAATCAATTATGGGGGTCTTCTTGTAATTTTAGCAAACTTCAGGGGCTTAAGTGCAACTAAGTCGAAGTCTTATTTTCATCACTGTAACCTTATGATGATGTAGGGAGTATCATTTCATACCATTTGGGGATAATCTAACTTGTTTGGAGAGTTCAGGCCTAGTCTGGGACCAAAGTGCAGTTTAACCAAACTTTAGGGGCTTGAGTGTAAATAAAAAAAACTTGGGATCCAAGCTAAGTTGGTTACTTGGAGAACTAGTAACTTATGAGATAGGCACGACTAAGCTGTTTAGGAACAATCAGGGACTTTCCTGATAAAACAGAGACATCAAGGGAAAATAGTCATTCAGGGCTACCCATCTAGCATGACACTTGCATATGCATTTTACCTCGGTAAAGAGGACCTGTATTAATAAGTACCTATACACTTTTATGTGTAGAGGTTGTCTGTATAGATAATCAACAACGGTGATCAGGAATGCTAGGCAGGCTGCGAGGTGAGTACGCGGAGACCGGGAAGTAGGCAATGACCTAGAGGGTCGACACATCCACATATACGAGATATAATAGTAAGTTAATTATAACTTTGAGTTTCTTTAATTCTGTCTTACAACAGAACCGTTAGGGTTAAACTCCTTGCTGGGCACTTCCGTTCTTTGCTCAGGGCATCTCCCGAGAGTCTGGGGGATCAAAGTGTAATTCTCCGGTATTCTTTTAAGGGGGGTGTTACAGGGGGGGGGGGGGGAATCGCCAAGTTCTGGAGATGGGTTCGAAGATTAGGGGGCGTGGGAGGGCGGGGAGGCGGTGGCGGCGAGGAGGACTAGGTTTCCGGCGATGGAGACGGACTGGAGGGGGAGGTTGCCTGACTCGGGGAGGAGGTGGTCGGCGGCAGTTGAGATCCAGAGGAGTCCGACGGCGGTTGTTCGCTGCCTGACTATTGAGACCCTTGTTTGCTGCCTGACTTGGTTGTATCCCTAACCCTATTCACGGTGACAAAACTTTGATGAGCTCAAGCTGTGATTTGATGAGAGCGGTCTGGATTCAGTCCAGTTGTTTTCAACCACATGTAGCTAGTTTTCTAATTCGTTATTACAGAAAATGATTTCACGACTTCTTAAGTGGAAGTTGTTTCTTTTTTCTGTTTAATTGGTGTAGCTCGGTTCTGCTAGTTTTGATTTGATCTCATTGAGAATTCAAGATCTGGGTTTTATTTGGTGGTAGTCGTTAGGGATTTGAGACGAAAAAAAATCTTTTTGGAGGGTTTTGTTTGTCTCTGGTGTTTGATTCTTTAAAGTTCAAGCTTTAAGGTTTTCTGGGTATTCCGTTTTGAAGGTAGTGAAGGTAGAAGATGAATGCTTCGAGTTCTTCTATTTCTGAAGGTAGAAGATGAAGATGAAAATGGGTGTAGAAATAAGAACAGGGGAGAGTGGGAATCATGTGAATTCACACTGTTTAAGGAAATGCCCACAGAAGAAGAACACAATTGAAGACTGATAAGCTTGTAGAGCCTCTTTCCAGTAATTTTGTTCAGCCTCTAAAAATGTTCTTCATTTGTTTAGTGGTGTCGATGTTTTGGATTTAAAGTGGAAGATGTTTTTGGTGTTGTTGCTATCTTTTAGTTGTGATGTTCTTGGTGTTCTTGGTACTAAATATGGGTAAAAAAAATACCAAAGAGTATACATGGACAATATGGTCCGAAAAAAGTCTACCTCTCACTTTTCTAACGGAATAAGACAGAAGGATGCTAAGTGTCCACGGAATATTCCGTTAATTAGGTGCGGAGTGTCTTTTTCTAAAACACAGGACAACAGAGTGGAATTATGCCTAAACTCAAGGGTGGTCAGTGTCTTTTATAATTTTTTTGATTTATTTTTTAGATTTTTTTTTGAAATTTACTTTGCATATAGTTCACGTTTTATTAAAAAAACATATTTTTTTAGCACAGTTGTTTCTTAAATGTTTCACTGCAATCCTAGTCAGTAAATACTCCGAATTTTTCCGTTTAATACCCGTCCGTACGTATAAATGAAAAATACTTCCGTATTTCGTACTATTGCTGGACCTAATGAAAAATACTCGAACGTTTGACCAAAAAAGTTTAATACTCGTATTTAACGTTTTAACGTATAATACTTCCGAATAAAACTTCTTCCACACAAAATTGCAGCGAATAAATTGTCATCTAAAATCTTATAAGTTATAGTAATTAGTTATTATTAAATATTTTCTTACTATTTCCTTATTATAAATCTTATTTGAAAGAATAATACTGTAAAGAATAATATTTTCTTTATTATAAATATTTTTTAGTATAAAGATTTACAAGTATTTCTTATAAAACTTTAAAATTATATTGAAATAGCTATATATATGCCAGCGTGTATATGTACATCCATCTCGAGTCTTAATTTTTTTTTTGATGAAAATCTTGAGTCTTATATGTTATACTATTAATTTTCAAAATAATTAAGGATTAAGATTACGGAATGCACGATAGCTTTTTTTTATAAAAGTTTTGATCAAAACTAGTTTGATATGATTTTACATAAGTAATGTGTTATTCATGAGTAGATAGTGTATTTATCAAAATTGATAAACAAATGAGTACATGCTTTACAAATTATTTTTAAATATTTGATAAAAAAAAATGAAAAGTTGTCAATGTGGGACACAAATAACTCATTATATATGCTAAAATACTAAGAAATGCACTCGTATTTTTAATTCCGAATGAATAACTAGTATACGAATTATACACGTACGTATAGAATACTCGAATCAATCAAATCTCGTATTTTTAAGCCGAATTTTTACAAACGTATTGTTAACATAAAATCGTATAATACACGTACGTACCGTACCACGATTTATTTCCGTCCCGTATTTTACTAACTATGACTGCAATAATAAAAAGTATTATAGCATACAATGATTTTATAGTTCTATAGATGGAATATTATATGTGGATTCAATAGCATTTGATCACATTATTATTGTTTTACTTTTGAGAAATGCTAGGGAACCCACCCATATCTCCCACTCATCTCCCACCCAAGTGTAAAATTGGCAACATGAATATTCATTTGACATGATTGCATTTTTCTAGAAGGAATGTGGGAGATGAGTGGGAGATATGGGTGGGTTCCCTAGCATTTCTCTTTACTTTTTAAATTCACGTCGTAATGTTTCATATTATTACTTAAACTGTTTTAATTAATACATGGTCAAATAGAAAGTTCTTCTTGTTCTTAACTTTTCATGATTATGAAGTATATATTTTCCTTTTTGTTGATGATTCTTTAGGCGAGATAATAATTCTGTTTTTAGAGAAGTTTGAAAAGAAATGCTTTTTTATGAAGGAAAAATATTTTGTGAGAAAAAGTGGGGAAGAACTAAAAAAATAACATGACAAAGCGAAATGAAAAGGGGGACAAGAAGAAGAAATAAGTTCTTCGGTTCAATTTTTAATTGCAAAATATAAAAAAAAAAAAAAAAAAAGTTCCCGGTTCACCGGGAACCGGTTTATTTCTGGGATTTTCCCGCGGTCGGAATATTTATCGAAGGAAGTAGCTCACGCTTCCCGAGGGTTCCGGGAAGGCCAAATTCGTTTTCCTCCGACCAACAGATTCTTCCAAATTTAACGTCTACCTCTATTTTCTCTATTAAATTATTCATTTTCTATTAATATAATAACAAAAAACTAAATTTCCTTAAAAAAACACAAATTAAATAAACCACATTAAAACCGCAGTAAATATGCAATCTGCTCCTTTCCTTTTTTTTGATTCCTCTCTCACTGCTTTCTTCTAAACCCCTCTCGATCTGATGCAACTCCGCGTGAAATCGTCACATAGAAAGGCCTTTATTACTCATAACAGCGACATTGTGCTTGTTCTCACCACCTTTTCCCTTCTCTGATTCGTTTCTGATCAGAAGAAATTCAACACCTGCACGCGCAATTTCCTTTTCTTTTGTGTGGGTGTTTCAAAAATCAATACAAATCAATGAATTTGAAATTAGGGTTTCATTTGGCTGGATTCAGGATAGTTAGATAAATGCCTATCGGATTGGATTTGGGTATTTCGTACCTGGGTGTGGTGGTGCTCTTGGTGGTGCCGGTGGTGGCGTTGGTGCTCCGGCGAAGGTGGCAGCTTGCGGTGGAGAGGAGCGAGGAGGTGAAGAGGCTTTTGGTGGTTGCGGCGGAGGAAGCAGCTGAAGCGGAGGCAGAGCTTGAGGTTTCGCCGCCGTATGTGGTGGGTTTAGCGGCGGCTTCAAGTTCGCGGCGGCCATTGGAGTATCAGTGTGCCTTGTGCTTTTCCCTCACAAGAACACGTTGTGCTAGATGCAAAGCTGTTCGATACTGGTATGCTAATTCATAGCCTTACATATGATTTCTAGGGTTTTTATTACTAGCTGTTATGGTACATTGTTTAATTTGTTTTTTGGTGAATGGGTTATTGGCAAATTCCTATTTTGCAATTGAAATATCTAAGAAATTTGTTGCATGTCTTGATCATGAATAATCCGGTGATCGGTTTCCAGTCGTGTAGTAGTAATCTGATTTAGGGCATATGTTGAAGTAACTAGTATTTACTTACAATAACTTTTTTTGAATTAAGTCAGAGCAAAATTAATTTGATTCAAGAAGGACCCCAAAGGAACTGTAGGAATTCGTTAGGGGAATGCTGCGAGTGCTACTTGGGAGTTTAGAAGTGGTTAGGGAGGATGAAAACTGGAGGTGACCCGGAGGGTAAGTGATAAACGAGAATGCAATTGATGAACCACAAGCTACTTGTGTCAACTGACTCATATTTCTGTGAGGTTCAAACTTCAAACAAGTTACGCACAGGCGCGTTACCCTCCCTTTTGATAGTCTGGTCACCCTGACGAGTATGCACACGTGTTTGAGCATTTATTTTTTATTATTATTTTTTTTTTGATGAAAAACTCGTGTTTGAGCATTTAGATTATTTACTTCTCCATTGCTGAATTTTAGTTGCTGATCATGCCATTTGGCTGAACCAGGCACCTACAGAGTGGTTTGTAACAAACTGCATGTAGATTGTCTTGCAGCATTGCTAAGGTAATTAGTAATGACAAAGATGCGTAAACATAGCACAATAATGTTCAGTATTTTCATAAATGCAAACACAAAGATTCGATTTACTACCAAACGTGGCCTTTTGGTATGTGTATGACACTCAAAGTTCTTGGCATGGAGGAGTTGGGTTATTAAGGGGCAGAGGTCGGTTCCACCTGCAACTTGATCAAAAGAGTCCAGCAAATTAAAACAAATTCACTTATTCACATCATGTTTCTAAGGGCTTAACTATTTCCAAGTCTCTTTATTAGTCATCCACCCCTCAGACAAAATCACTGGATCACCTGTGTCAAATAGACCAAATTGTACTGTTGATTTCATATCTTGTTGGTGGTGCTTCTGCTATTACCAGAGGGCGCAGTGAAAGAGGAATAGAGCTCCTACTGCAGATAGACTATTTGTAAGAAGAGAGACAGAGACGTTGGTCATGTCAAAATTTCAGAACAGGGTACTTGTGAAGTTATGGAAAATGCGGTAACTCGGAATTTTATTTCCAGGGGGGGGGGGGGGGTGGGGGGGTGGGTACCGGGGTTTCAACAACGCAAAAACATTTATTGTTTTGTTTGTGCAGCTTTATCAATATCTAAGAATATGCAATTACTCTTAGAGAGAGTGACAGTTTTGAATGAGAGTGGTCGAAAATGTCAATATCTGCAGGTGCTTTATTAGAGTTGTCTTTACAATTTATTGAACTTATACTTCTTAGTGGTACAAAGAGATTATGAAGGGGGATAAGAGAGAAAAAGGATACTTGTAACGTGTTGACACGTGGTTGCCCAGGGAAGAATTGCAATCTTCCAATATATTTGGAGTTTGGTCGACCCATTTGCATTTTTTCCTTCTGGGCTATGGGCTCCTTTGGCATGCAATGTAAAGGTAAAAGAAGAAATTAATAGTCATCACTATCTGAACTTTCCATATAGTTGAGAGTTAAGAACCATTCACTTATTAGCCTATTTGGAAGCAGGCACTGTATGGATTACAAGCCCAACGGAACTGCAGTCTTCAAATAGACACCTAGATGGATAAAAATACGAATTCTAAACTCGAGTATTCAATCGGAACATGAAAACGTGACTAAATTGGTCCTTGTTACTATTCGGGAGGGAAGAATTGCGCATGGGCACTATTGAAACCGTCCTTTCTAGTAGTATCACTGCTGTCTTTTCTGTGGCTTTTGTTGTTGCCCGAACTATGTGGTATGGTTCAGCAACAACCCCGATCGAATTGTTTAGGCCCACTCGTTATCAATGGGATCAAGGGTACTTCCAGCAAGAGATCTATCGAAGAGTTGGTGCTGGATGTCGACCTGACAGACTTCCATCAAAGGGAATCCCCCAGAAGATTGGAAAATGCTTTGCCAAATGAAGGTCAATTTGAAGATCAGTTGACGCCTGTGCGTCAAGAGATGAAATCTACAATAGGTGGCATCTGTGGATTCTTAACATCAGTTATGCAACTGGGAAGATCCATAACTTCCATCAGACCTTTCCTTATTGGCAGTCCAGCCATTAGCTAGGAGATTTTACTTCCCAGGTTCTTCAGTTGAGCTGGGTCTATTGACTATGATGGTATATTTATATTATGAATTCGCGGTGTTCCTTATGAGTTTTTCCTGGCTTGAAGGGTATTTTTTCCCTTTAGGCTACAGGGACACGAAATATTTACTTGGTTAGGCTTCTTTGTTGAGGGGTGATTCTTCTTTATGTTCATGTTGGGACTTGAGAGTTGTTTGTTCAGCTGAATTTGATCTTCATTTTTAGAGAACTTATGTTGTGGTGTTGTTGGAATAGTTGTCTTCTTTGAGATTTGTAGATGATCATCTTTCTTGTGCTTGTTATCTTCAAGGTATCAATTCAACCCCTACTATCCAAATGTTATACACTCTATTACTTGGAGGAGCGTGTGGTCACACACCTGCTATTCATGTGGTTGATTGCTGGAATTCTTAATTAAGGGATGTGGTAGGGGTACAAAAGTACTATTGACCTTACTCTCTTGATAATATAGCACTGAGACTATTTAATAATTACAGAAGCATATATATATATATATGTTATATACACACATATATTTTAAAGCAAATGTTACTAACATAGGGTCCAATAGCTAAAAACGGTTTGCTTAGTAACTGACATCCTCCCTTGAGTATGTGCATGTATAAGTATCATATATTTAGAGAAATTTCATTCTCTAAAGTGTATATTTCTGTGAATATAGCCTCTAAAAGTTTATCTTTTGGTAAAAGATGTTTATCCTACAAGGAAAAAATGACTTCTTTTGATCTGTTGAGATATATTTACATTGGAGAAATAGAATATATTTTCTTAGATTCCTTTGGTTTCCTCTTTTATGTGTCTAGAAGCTTTACATGCTTGCAGTTTATAACCTGAGAATTTTAATCTTTCAGTTCTGGCAAGTGTCAAATTTTACATTGGAGACGAGGCCACAAAGAAGAATGCCGTCCTTTTACCTCTTCTGACCAACTCTATGATGTGAGAGGTGGTTCCAGTCACAAGATGTTGAAACAAGTTGAAGATAAGATTGACGCAAGCACATTTGAGCCTGAAAGGGAGCAGTGTGCCAAGTCAATCGAAAATTTTGCTGAGGAACCTGTATGTGTTAAATCAAATTTCCCTCAAACAATTTCTAGGAGGAATAATGGAAATGAAGTTGATCGGTGCGCTGATGGGAAAGGGACTAATACTAGTTCTTATGGAGCTAAGATACCAGATCAAGATCAGCCCACTGGCATTTCTGTCAATTCCAATAAGAATCATCGTACTCCTCGCATTGATGTGTGGGACTCTAGTAGCACAGCAGGCGAATCTAATGAGGTTCATTCCAATATCAAGAAGCCTGTTGGTATTGCCTTCCAATCAGAAGATATGAGAAAAGATGTTGCGTCTGAAAGGAGCTTACCAAGTGAGTACGCTAATCAGAGGCAGAGTGCTGATAGTCTTTCAGATGCTAGACATGATTCAAAGGTCAGCGTGCAGTATTTAAGCTCTGAGAGATCAAATCATGTCGATATTGGCACAAGCATTACTCCACACCCATTGGTATCTTTATCATGTAATGATTCTGTTGCTCATCTATCAGCTCACTCCAAAGAGCAATCACTGCAGCATCGAAATACAGATTTTGCTCCAACAGTTGTTGCTAGGTCTTCTGACATCCCAAGTCATTCACCAAATGCTGGAAATGGCTTGAAAGCGTCACCATTGAAAGTTGTTGACCCGCGAAAAGCTTCTAAGTCCCAGCGACACTGTCAGTCAGGGGATGGAAGTGACATTTCTGGAAGATACAATTACAAGGTTTAAGAAAGAGTCTTGGGCTAATTGTACTTGCAATTTATGTATTCTGTATGTGATGACTGATTGGCTGTCTCTGGTTTTACAGGGTCTCTTTCCGTATGAACTATTTGTCAGGCTTTACAACTGGAACAAGATTGAACTGCGGCCGTGTGGCCTGACTAATTGCGGCAACAGGCAAGTTTGAGCTCTTTCTTTTATCTAGTGGGGACAAGATTATAACGGTTACTCTTTTTTTGAAAATACATCCCCTTTAGCTCCCTTCTATGCTACTATTGATTGATTTCCTTAATTTGCTTAAAGCAATGCGATATGCGAGGTGATGCCTTTTGTGGTTATCGTCCATTGTTGTTGCAGACCCACAAAGTTTTATAAATTAGTTGACACAATTTTGCACTGAAAATTACCACTTGGGCCTGATTTTGGGGATAATCATTGCTTATTTGCCGGTGCAAACTTTGTCTTGAATTGTAATAAAGAAGACGGCGATGCTTCCTGGTGGTTAAATAGGAAAGGAGAGTAGGAGGCTGTGTAGTTTCAGTGTTTATTCAGTCGGGCTGAGAGTTTGGAGGTTAAGAGAGGCGATGAAATTGTGATGGGGCAGCTATTTCGTGTAGACAACAAATTCTGAAAATTCATAGGTTACAAGATTCTGTAACTGGGAAAAGCTTATTATATGGGTATACAGTGACGTATTTACTCGTTGACTTTCACAAATCTACTAATGCTACAATAATGTCATTCTACATTAGTTTGTTCTTGTTAGTGGAGGTAAACCACTTCTAACAATTTACTTTTGTTAATGGAAAGTTAACAAAAGGGGCAATTTTTTAAGTCACTAAACTTCAGGGGTATTACGGGTGATAGAGCCAAATTACACGGGGTGTTTACTATAACTTATCCTTTCTTTGGTTTTCACAACTAATGATGCCTTTTGTTTTGTAAGTATCTAATTTTTTTGTGTATGTCATTTTGTGAAAATATCTCATATTTTTAAAATTCCTGCAGCTGTTATGCTAATGCCGTGCTTCAGTGCTTGGCATGTACGCCGGCTCTCACTGCTTATTTTCTCCAAGGACTTCATTCTAAATCATGTATGTTTGCTAGTCGTGGCTTCTTTTACTTGACAAAATTCTAACATAGTTTAGATTGTTGCATGTTTTTACACCCCATTTATCAATTTTTTTATGCATGATTTTCGACAATAGGTCAAAGGAAAGAATGGTGCTTCACATGTGAGTTTGAAATTTTAATTCTCAAGGCAAAGGAAGGAGCATCTCCGCTGTCCCCCAAGCGGATCCTGTTCCAGATTCAAAATGGTGGAAGTCATCTAGGTAATGGGAAAGAAGAAGACGCACACGAATTTCTAAGGTGATATTAAGTTCCTATCCCAAAGCCTTGTGTGATATAATGTCTGCGTTCCTGTTTATTTAAGTAGCTCTGTATGCACACCGCTTGACGAATGAAGTTGGCAGGTATGCTATTGACAGGATGCAATCTAATTGCCTGAATGATGCTAGATTATATACAACTGCGTCAGTGGAAGAACAAACAACTCTGATTGGCCTTACATTTGGGGGCTATCTTCAATCTAAGGTATTTTGCTTTGTTTGAGTTTCTATGCCTCTTTGCTATCCGTCAGTTACTAGTTGAGTTCCTCAGTCTTCTGAATGTATACTATGTATTTATATAATTGGTTTCGGCATGCTGTCTCCAGATAAAATGCTCTAACTGTAGAGGCAAATCTTATAGTTGTGAGAAGATGATGGATATCACAGTAGAAATAGGTGGAGATATAAGAACTTTGGAAGAGGCCCTTCGCCAATACACTCGCACCGAGATTCTAGACGGCAACAACAAGTACCAGTGCAGCAGGTTGGCTTAAGAAACTATTACTGACACCCAAATGATATGCTTTTGCTATTTGATGAGATTCGGTTATACATAAATTAGATTCGATGCTTACAGTTTTTATCTGCCAAAGCATACTTGCCGCAGCATTGAGAATCAAGGTGGTTATTATATTTCTTTAATTGAGGCTTAGATGTTCTTTTAGTGGTGTGTTGACATGAAATGAAATGAATAACATGGACTGCATTTGATTTGTCATTGTTTTCCAACACAAACTATCCTTGTTCCAAAGAAAATCTACAAACAAAACCTTCATTCACTTCTGTTTACTACCCTGGCCCTTTAATGGGTGTGCTCTAATTTGTGTGATCCGTGAAGTGCCCCTATGAAACTTGGACCTGAAACAATGTCACGTTAGGGAACCTTTTCATCATACTGGTCGTGCCGTAGTATCTTGTCTGGTCATCTTGATTTTCCAATTAGTCTGAATGAAAGCCTTTTATTCTGTTGGATGCTAGTAATACTTTGAACTAATAACTCTCTTTTTGTGTTTTAACAGCTGCAGATCCTATGAGAGAGCTAAGAAGAAGTTGACCATACATGAGGCTCCTAATATTCTTACCATAGCTTTAAAGAGGTTTCAGGTAGCTGAATAAAACAAGGATTAAATAGTTTTTATCTTGATTGTGTTTTGAAAATATTTTCCTTACTTTGCTTGATTTCTGTAGTCGGGTACATTTGGAAAGCTTAACAAATCGATTCAGTTCCCGGAGATTCTGGACCTAGCACCGTACATGAGCGGGACAGGTGACAAGTCACCTATTTATAGACTGTATGGAGTGGTGGTTCACTTGGATGTCATGAATGCTGCATTTTCTGGTCACTACGTGTGTTATGTCAAGAACGTCCAGAACAAATGGTTCCAGATTGATGACAGTACGGTACGTTTCTTATTCATTAGAGTTAGTATTTTATCTGTCTGATCATAGTAGATAACCAAGTTGTACTATCATGTTTCTAGGTTTCTTTCTGGTCCTTATCTGTTTCTACTTGATGGGTATGCCCGGTTCCTCGATCCCTTTTCCTTCATGCCGGAAGCTTGTTTGACTCGTACTATTAAGTATGAACACTTTCCAAAATAGCTAATGTAGGGCCAGGAATGAAAAAGGATCAGATTTTTGTCGGGAATGAAATAGCTGAGACTGATTCATTCATCAACGGTATATTCAAGCTGTACGGGTGCTTCTAAGGAAGCGCTCTATTTGGTTGGTCATCCTTTATGTTATATGGAAATGAAGTCTACCACAAGAAGCTATTGAGAAACTTGGGGAAACTTTTTATCCATTTTCAACTTTAGATCGGTAACTTGCAGCAATTTGTTTCTAAGCTGCAAAATAACGACAATAATTAGAAAATAATGATATGTTTTCAACTTTCAAGTCATGTTGGGTTTCGGAGTGTTATATATATATATATATATATATATATATATATATATATATATATATATATATATATTTCTGTAAGATATTCACTTGACGGTGTTTATGTTGGTGAGCAGGTGAAAGCTGTGGATCTTGGAAGTGTGTTAACAAAGGATGCATACATGCTCTTCTATGCTAGGTCAGGGTTCTACAAGTTGAAGGTTTCTCTTTTTTAACTGTTTTCAGATGTCTAAGCTTCTAATCTTTTTTGCAGATGCTCTCCTCGAGCACCGAGATTGATAAGGGACCCAATAGTGCCGCATGATCCACAAAGATCAAATCATATCTGTACGATTTTAGAAGATGATTCTTTAAGTGACAACTCTTCCGCTATCTTCTCTGAGGGGTGTTCGTCTAGCACTGAGAGCAATCGTGATTCTGCTAGCGCCGATGACTACTTTGACCCCTTTCTTGGCGATATGGGACTTAACTGCAGTAACCAGTGTAGGAGGAGGAACTCATCAGATTCTGACTCGTCTTCTTCATCTTCCTCCTCCTCGCCTTCCCCCTTGTATTCCAAACATTCACCCCTTGGAGACTTGTACAGGTATTCTTCGGAACATCCCAAAACTAGTTGCTGCCAAACCCAAAACACGAAGTGTCGAGTTGACGATGGTCTTGGTTTTTGGCATATACCGGTCTCTGGCAGGAGCGAAGGCAAGTCGACTGTTCCATTTTCATATTCTGGCTCTAGTGAACATTGCCTAGTGAGTAGAAGATATAGTAGTAATAGTTGTAGTGTAAGTAGAAGTAGTTGTAGAGACACTAGTGAACATTGCCTAGTGAGTAGAAGATATAGTAGTAATAATTATGTTGCATCCTTTAAGCAATCAATGAAGGAAAGAAGAACGGATTTGAGCTATTATCAGTATTTTATTTGTATGTGTGGTATTTGATGACGGAGACAGAATATTGACAGAGGTGGGGAATAACTTTTTCTGTATTTATTTAGGGAGTGGCTATAGTGCGTCCGGGTGGGGGGTGGGGTGCAATTAAAAAAGTTGTGCCCCCCAACTAGAATAAAAAAAATACGGGAATTTATGGGGAAGTGACCGGTTCTAGCAGGTCACCACCCAGTGGATAAAAAAGCACCGAAACTGGATAAAAAAACAAAAAAACGCATTCATAAATTATTTAAATTTCACAGCAGTGGATAAACGCGCGTAGAATCAGATAACACTAAAATATCACCAATAAGGGATAAAAATGTCAAGGTACTTAACAAAACATGCACATATTTAATATAGTCTTTGAATATATCAAACTCAGTCATCCCCAACACCCCCGAAATCCCTGAGACCAGTTGTATTTGGCGTTGGATTTGTTGTGATGACTGAGATAGGGCTTGCCATTGCGTTGGTCGACATCTTGACCGGAAACACAAACTCGAGGATTCGGGCATGTAGTTCAGTTATGTCCATATTCTTGACATTTCCCGCACTTCTTTCAAAAATGTTTTGAGGTCCCTTTGGATTTTGTATCCCTTTTGGATGGATGCCTTACGTGAGCGTACTCTTGCGAGTTGACATTAACCACATGCTCTTCATTTTTTTGCTTCAAAATAATATTCTTGAGAACCCCTATCATCAAGTCAACATGTTCTCGGCAATAGTCGTAAGTCTCTTGTGATGTTCCACCCAAGTCACTAATCAACTCCATTATTCCCTTCATGCAACCCCGACGAAATGCATGGGTTTTTGTTGTTGGTTTATCCCCTAGAGACAATCTGTTTTAGTGTGAACTTTGTTTTGACCAGACTATTTATTTTATTAGATATGGAGATATTAATATAATGAAGTTCTTAGATTGCAATTGTTGTTATCTTAAATTATCCCTAGTCAAGTATAATGGTTAGTGGGACGACCACTATGCATAGAGACTAGTATGTGGGCATATTGATATGGAGATATCAAATCTAACACATGGGTTTGCGTTAGGAGAAATGGCATACTGGATTGACCCACCACAAGAAGGCTACATGGAAGTTACGTGAATGTCACAAGTGCTTCTCGTCGTGACAATGATGTCGCGGTCCATTGACTTGAAGTCACTAGATACTCTAGTTGTGAATTATCATGTTTTGATATCGTTAAACGTTACACCGTAACTGGGTAACTATAAAAGCGATAATCGGACATGATATGAAGCAAGCTGAGATATAATAGTGATGTAGAGATGATTTGTCCCTCCCACATAATGGGAGTATGTATCCATGGCCACACGATGAGTGGTACTTACAAATGTCTGGCCAGACTCAGGTAAATCAATATACGATATTGATGTTATCTGTTCAGATAAGTCTACTCCCAGGATAAAAAAACTATGGATTGGATACACGAGTGTGACATATGTGTGTCGTGTCCAATCCGGATATAGAAACAAATGGACAATACGGCACGGTAACATTGGTCACAGAGGTTTGTCAGATCACTGACTATTCTTATTGCTCGGGTAGCATTGATGTGTTGCTAGACACCGCTCAATGTTTGTAATTGTTACTGCCAACGTAATAGGAACTTATAGGGTCACACATCAAATGATTAGACTGGATGTAGATGTTAATTAGTTGGACTAATAACAGTTAAAAGAATCAGGGATCAAAGTGCAACAACGTGCATATTTAGTTGGATTAAATAACAATTTGGACTAAAACAAAAATCAATTCAAGTATGGATCGGATTAGTAGTATGGTAGTTTTGTAATTAATAAAAACTTATTAATTATAAAAGACTAGTCCAACCCTAATTATTCATTAGATGAATGTAGATAGTGCTTTCTAGACAGGCAGATCTTTGCCACGTGGCGATCATCCAGCACATCTAGCTGTGCTCTACACACACTGGATCACCACCCGCGCTGATCCACGTGGGGGCTGCGAGACAGGGCCCTCGCATACCACCACACGGGACTTGTAGGGACTTAGTGGTTTGGAGGCTAGAGTGAGTCATGTCGCGCGCGAGCGACAACCAAGCCCGCGCGCGACCTTTAGTAACTGCTTTGAGAGATTTGTGGCACGAGCTCCATAAACCCGGTCAACCTCATAACGGTTCCGGTATACGCGGACGACGTGCGTAACGATTCCGGTATACGCGGACGAACGTGCCGTTGTGGTTAAGCTAATTAAGACGCCATTAATGGGCGCATTAACCTACTACAACGGTCACATTCTCCGTTATATATAGGATCGTTAACCCTTCCATAAAAGGGCGAATCACCTGAGATACGCGGAAGCTCTACGAAAATCCTGTCTCTCTCTCATACAATACTATTGTCTTACTCTCTCCCTACACACAACCCTACTCTTCCTGTGTTCTTTCTATCCCCTACTCTTTGTGTATATTGAATTCTCTCTGCATGATTCTCTCGTACACATTTGGTGAACCCGACGTGAAACTTACCATTGCAAGCAACCATGTCTCATGAAGATGATGTCAGTAACAGATCGCCCTCCACGGAGACCACCTCGGGAGAGGAGACCCGTCACACTTCTGCGGTCGCCAGTGAGGCTCCGACGTTGGAGGCTCTAAACGCCACCATTCAGAATCAGGGAAAGGCCCTCCAGGCTCAATCCGCACAGATGGGACGGATAATGGCCATCCTGGGAACCCTTGCTCCAAATCCTACATCGGGCACTACTGTCTCTCAGGGAGGGGGAACCTCTACCACTCAGGGGACTGGAGTGATACCGACACCACCTAACCCTAATCCGCAAACTCCACCAGCAATGGTGCAGTTACCCTCTGTTCAGGGGCAAACGTCTCAAATACCGCCCCTTACCACACATATTCCTCAACCACCAACTGTGGCACCCAACCTCTCTTCGCAATACCCCTTGCCTCCTCCGCCGACACTGCTGGGCAACGTGACCTACACCCCTAGCCCGAATGCAGAATATGTGTCCCCGCCGGCTACAACCCTTCCTCCTGCTACTGGGGAAAGCGCACCAGAATGTATGACGTCGCTGTGGCGGCGCATAGAGACATTCTTGGCCAATCAACCGTTTGCGGACACCATTATCCCGAAGGTTGATAACGATCCGCCTATCCCACGCGATATCTACCTCATGCCTAACCCCGGTGGGTACAAGGCTCCTAAGTGGGACAAGTTCGAAGACGTCAACGGGAACACCCACGAGCATGTCATGGGTTTCATTGATGTGATGGGACCATATGGGGCTGATCCCAAGCTGCTGATGCGCGAGTTCCCGAAATATTTGGGAAATGTGGCCTACAAATGGTATAGGACGTTGGAGGCTGGATCTGTTAAAACTTGGGACGACATGGTCCAGAAGTTCTATACGAAATTCTTCTAGGTGGAAGAGAAGGTCACCATGATTCATCTCTCCCGCATGTATCAGAAACGCGAGGAAGATGGAGTCACTTTCATCAAGAAATTCAGGGCCAAATCCTTGGAATGCAGAGACGAGGTGCTTGAGGGCAAGCTCGTAGAGATATGTTTACAAGGCATGCGAGATGAGTACAAAGGTATGCTGATCAACCTGCAGACTCCTACCTTTTCAAAATTGATGGAGTGCACGAAAAACATAGAGCCTATAGATAGAGAGCTTCTACTCTAACGGGAAGAAATGCTACCGCATATGAAGGTACGCGGGGATACCTCCACATAAGCGTGGGGATATCCCTGGGCAAATCAATCAAATCGAGCGTGTCATGGAAGTAGAGAAGGCGACACCAGACGTTTTGGAGGATAAGCTAAAAGAGGCGCCTGAATGCATGGAGGATAAGCCGAAACCTCAGAAACAGGAGCTGAAGGAAGTATTCCTGAGCCCAGGCGAAGAAAAGAAGAGGCCCGTCTTTCTGAGTGCAGACCTCACAAGCGAGGAAGAAGCAAGATTGCTGCAGCTCCTGACTGAGTACGAAGATGTGTTTGCATGGGTATACGATGAAATGCCCGGCCTGGACACGAGCATCACCATGCACGGGTTAGATGTAATCCCGGGATCTAAGCCGGTAAAACAAAGCACAAGAAGCTTCAGGCCGGAGATAAACGTGAAAATCAAGCAAGAAATTGTCAAGCTACTGACTGCCAGGTTCATCGAGCCAAATCATCATCCCACATGGTTGGCTAACATTGTGCCTGTCGTGAAGAAGAATGGGCAGCTTCGCATTTGTGTAGATTTCAGAGATCTCAACCGCTTCTGCCCCAAGGACGATTTTCCACTGCCCAACATCGATTTGCTCATTGATTCGACTGCGGGTCATCGTATGTTCAGCTTCATGGATGGTTTCAGCGGGTACAATCAGATCAAAATGGACCCTGAAGATGCACGAAAAACCGCATTCATCACGCCAGCGGGAGTCTCTAATTACACGGTTATGCCGTTTGGGCTCAAGAACGCGGGCGCGACTTACTAGCGAGCGATGATGGCTCTATTTCACGACATGATGCACAAAGAAGTGGAGTTTTATGTTGATGACTCGGTTGTCGAGTCCAAAGAGGAAGCGGACCATTTGGGGGACCGGCGGAAAGTATTTGAAAGATGCAGAAGTTTCCAGCTAAAGATGAACCCCATGAAGTGTGCGTTCCGAGTGACCTCAGGGAAGTTCTTGGGATGTGTGATACATCGCCAGGGCATCGAGCCCGATCCCGCAAAGGTATCAGCCATCACTAGCATGAAGGCACCACACAATCAAAGCGCTCTGAAAAAATTAGTGGGGAAGTTATCTTACCTGCGAAGGTTCATCCCAGCAATCGTAGAAATAACCTTCTGCTTCAGCGATCTCTTCAAGAAGAATGTTGTGTACAATTGGACCGCGGAACACGAGGCCGTATTCGGGAGGCTAAAGGACTTGCTGACATCGCAAAGGGTAATGATCGCACCGCAGCTTGGATCACCGCTTTTGCTGTATCTGACGTCGACAAAGAGTTCTATAGGGGCACTTCTGGCTCAGGAATATGAAGGGCAGGAAAGGCCGATTTACTATATTTCTCGCATAGTGCAACCAGCCGAATCAAGGTACACAGACATCGAACGCCATTGCCTTGCCCTATTCTTCGTAATAGAGAAGTTAAAACACTACTTCGCCTCGCAAGCAGTGGCGGATCTTCTGGCACAGTTCCCAGATAACAGCCATCAGCCCATGATCGAGGAGGAACTAGACGGACCCGAGATCTATGCAATCGAGTCACCTTACTGGACGCTTCATTTTGATGGATCGTCAACAAGGAAAGGTGGAGGAATTAGAATCGTTTTGACTAAACCGGATGGGGAGGTCATCCAAATGTCCGCCAAAATCGATTTCGCAGTGACCAACAATGAAGCCGAGTATGAGGCTCTCATCGCAGGCCTCCGTGCAGCTAGGGCACTGGAAGTAAGCAATTTGACAGTTATGGGGGACTCCAAGTTAATTGTCAAACAAGCTTCAGGCGAGTACGTATTAAAAGAGGTAAACCTGTTACCCTATCGGAGGACTTTGGTGCAGAAGCTGGTACAACAATTCTGCGATGTCAGGTACGAGCGCACGCCTAGAGCAGATAATCGGCACGCTGATGCTTTGGCCACTCTGGGATCTAAAGTTAGTGTGGATAAGTGCCCTGCGAGAATCTCGATTGAAGTTGGAATGTCATCGGCATTGACGGAGGACGCATACGAGGATGAGTTCATGGATGATGCAGACTGGAGAAAACCAATATTACACGCCATCGCGGAAGGAACGAGCAAAGAAATTTGAGCATCCACTAAGGGGTACTGCATACATGATAACGCTCTCTACTACAAAGGTCCAGGAGGAATACTCATGCGATGCGTCTCACAGCAAGATGGGCAAGCACTATTGGAAAATATTCACCAGCACACTTGCGGAGAAAGTGAGGTGTCAATCTATCGAAAATCTCAAAGATATGGGATTCACTGGCCGGACATGTCAACGGCTGCTGCGATAATTCAAGGGAATTGCGAAAGTTGCGCATTGATCAAGGATTCTTTAACAATCGCCCTGGTCGATGATGACATGGACTGGAGGAAGCCACTCTTCGATTTTCTCACAGAAGGAATCGAGCCTGAGTCAAGAAAGGAAGCCGAGAAAATGAAAAGAAAGGCAGTCCGGTATGTAGTACAAGAAAACATACTCTGGCGAAGGGGTCACGAGGGCAATCTACTCCGATGCCTAGATAACAAGGAAGCGCAAGAGGTGATGGATCTCTCTCACCAAGTAGAGCATCAGGTAGGTGCGAAACTATGCAGACAGCTCCTCACAGTTGGCTATTTCTGGCCCACCATGGAGGTAGATTGCCGCACTAAAGTAAAGAGATGCCAGGAATGTCAATTCAAGGGTAACCTCGTACATGCTCCTGCTGTAGACATGCACGCACTAGGGACGCCATGGCCATTCCACACTTGGGCTCTAGATTTTGTTGGCCCTATTCGACCAGCCTCACATGGGAACCAGTTCATCCTGACTGCGACTGAGTTGTTTACTAAGTGGTTGGAGGCAATACCGCTCAAGACAGCAAATGCGCTCGCTGTGGTCCATTTCGTCCAAGAGAACATCATATACAAGTTCGGAATCCCCAACACAATCCTTTCGGATAATGGCACGCCCTTTGTAAATCGGCAAGTAGCCGCAAAGCTAGCAGAGTACAACATAAGGCAAGTTTGTTCCACTCCTTATTATCCAAAAGGAAATGGTCAAGCAGAAGCGACCAAGAAGACACTGCAAAGAATCCTGAGCAAGATGGTCGCGGACGATCACAAGAAGTGGGCCGATTCTTTGAACATAGGATTATGGGCGTATCGGACTTCGCCGAGGACTCCCACAGGAGTCTCCCCGTTCCTTCTGTGTTATGGAGCTGAAGCTGTTGTACCGGCGGAGGTGAAAATCAACTCTGCGAGATTGGCCTTTCATGCATTATATGACAATCAACGCGACCATGACTTGATCTTATTGGAGGAAAAGCGAGAGCAAGCCGAGCGAGCTAAAAAACGGCACAAGGAGAGGATCGCTCGCGCATACAACAAAAAAGTCCAACATCGAGATTTCGCGGTTGGGGACCTAGTTTTGCGCGCCTCAGATCATTGCATGAGGGAGGCAGCCATCCAAAATTCGCAGCTAACTGGGAAGGACCATTTGAAGTTAAAGAAGTCTTTAACAGTGGTTACTGCAAAATACAAAGGCTTCATAGGACTGCCACAACCCCAAGCTCAGTCAATATGCGCTGGATTAAAAAGTATTATCCCTAACCTCTCTCTTTACATACATCGGATTACAATGTCTATTTACTTCTAGTATTCTGATAGACTCATGCGTTGCTCCTCCCATATGAGGGATTTGTAATCTTGCCTCTCCCATATGAGGGACTTGTAATTTTGCCTCTCCCATATGAGGGGGCTTATAATAAAAGGATTCTCCCAAATGAGAAGAATTTTATCACTTTGGTTGTCTTTTATTGCTTTATTTACTTCTCTGTTTATTTACAATAAAAGCTTATTTTCTAAGATAGCAGCAATATTCGAATGCGACCTTAAGTGATCTAAAAGCCTATCTGCCGAGATAGCAGCCGTAATGTATGATCCTATGCGATCCAAAGCCTATCTGCCGAGATAGCAGCAAATTTCAAAATAAGATCTTAAGTGATCTAAAAGCCTATCTGCTGAGATAGCAGCTATAATGTATGATCTTATGCGATCCAAAGCCTATCTGCCGAGATAGCAACCGTAATGTATGATCCTATGCGATCCAAAGCCTATCTGCCGAGATAGCAGCAAAGTTCGAATGCGATCTTAAGTGATCTAAAAGCCTATCTGCCTAGATAGCGGCCACGATATATGATCTTAATTGATCCAAAAGCCTATCTGCCTAGATAGCAGCCATAACACACAATCCCATGCGATCCAAAACCCATCTGCCGAGATGACAGAAGCAATCTTAACTGGTCTGTAAGCCTATCTGCTTAGATAGCAAGCTATAGCAACAACGCCCTGTGCGAATGCAAAATTTATCAAGCTTGAAATAAAGAATTATTCTGGCGCGCATTCAAATGTAAAAGGCGATAGAAACATAACTTGTTTTATAGCCAACACGCATGCGATATTACAATCTGTTGTATCAAACAAGAACAACAAATACTAAAGTGCATGTCATTAATAGTCAAAATGACTTACAACTTATCTGTCTAGATAGCAGCTTACAAGCAAAAACTCATAGTAAGAAAATTCTTACTATAAAATGATCGGCCTACTGGCCCTAGCACAAGCTGTGCGACATAGCAGCTTACAAGCAAAAATTTATAGCAAGAAAAATCTTGCTGTAAAATGAACGACCTACAAATGCTAATAAAAGCTATACGACGCTAGCCTAAAAGTCCTAGATCTGAAAAAGGCTCCTGACTGGTCTTCTGCCCAAGAGATGTGCCAGATGAACCACCTGTCCAGACGGATGCGGCGGTGAAGAACAAGTGGAGAACAACTCCTGGGGCAGAAAGCTTTTTGTCCACGGAGACGAGCGCCATGGCTCGCCACCCCTAGTTCAAGAACGTGGAGGCAAATAGTTCTCCTCTAGGAAAGCTAGAGGAGAAACACTCCATTCATTACGAGTTGGTAAAAAGGTCAGTATAGAACTGCACCTCGCCGGAAGGCAGCCGGAGATACAACCTGCAAACATAATAGACGAAGAAGAATCTTCGAACAAACCTAAGGTAATATGTATATCTTCTTTACAATGGTCATGAAGATCAGTAAGCTTCATAAAGAAGATCTTGGGAGCTATTTCTATGGCACAAGGCACAAACTCAGGTTTCACAACTTGAAATTGCCATGAATCAACAAAAGACAAGCGTTGAAGCCAGCAATCGTAAGGACTCATGGCAAGCCACATTTTGGGATGAAGAACCCAACCAGCAAGAGGCAGGGTTTATATAGACTCTATGGGGACTCTTCAGTTCCCTAGCTGAGTCAGCAAAGCTTGGAAAAGGGGTAAGAATCAATTACTTACGTCTAAAAAGAGGTAAAATTCAATTACCCTACTAAAGGCTATGACGATTCGGTGGCGTGGCCTAATTAATGACGGAAGGTCATAATAAGGATGGGCTTCCCAAGGAAATCATGCTTATCTAATAAATCGTTAGCGCAAAAATCAAGGCAGATACGTCGCCATGTGACGTCATAATTGATACGCACAAAAATATTTGAGCAAATCCTCGAAAGGGAAAAATGGGACATTTAAGTTTAGATAAAAAAAAGGGGGGAGAAACCCTAGAAGCATTACAATAATATTTTTGTTCAAACAAATATTTTTGTTTCTCAAAATAAGTCCTTGATCAAAGGGTCTTCTGGAGAAAACGAGAGTGATGCATCTCTCACTTGGTCCACTTCTCGCTTCAGTTGTTCGTACTTGGCATTCATCTCATGAAAAAGTTTGACAGCTTCTTCAGCCTTTTGCCTTTGTTCCTCTACCTTCCGTCTCTCAGCCGCGAGGTTGTGGAAGCCGCGTTTCAAATTCACAGCTGCGCGAATTTGGGTGATCCTTTTGAGAAGATACCCGAAGCCCAGCTTGCCTTGAACTTTAGCTTGAAGCCCTTGGCATGTGCTGAAAAGCAGCTGCGCACTATGAGGAGAAATGGTCGCAGGAGTGGCTACAGACAGTTGCTCCAGAATCCAGATGGCTTCAGTCAAGAAAAGCCTCCTGTCATACGGCTCTATCTCTAGAGATCTCACGAATGACCAGGGGTATGAGAGGCGCATCCGAACCAACCAGTCCACATCAGCTTGATTCAATCCAGATAAAGTTGGTTCAAGTTTAGAGCATAAAAGCTTTAAAACAAAGGTATAGAATGCAAAGAATATAACGTACCAGTTCCCTCAAGGATCTCACGCAACGAAGAAATGCGCACTGCCGGAAAGGCTGAAGCATGCCCTTGCTGCATGGCTCGTCTGTCAGCTGCGAGCTCGAGTTCATCATAGTTGGCAGGGAGAGTATAGGCCGCAACGGGTGCGACACCAGCTCCAACCTGCGAGCTCCAAAAACTCCATGCTTGGGGAACTTCTGGAAGCTCCACCTCTGTTGAAGGAATGGCAGCAGTAGGAGCGGCCGCCCGACCGGGAACTTCTCCGGATGCGAGGGGCTCTTGCGATTCGGGAGCATTCATTTGAACATCAACATTTGCATGTGATGCTATGTCTTCCACGACCTTCTCATTTTCACGAACTGCGGCTCCAGCACCATCTGTTCCCATTTCCTCAACTGCACCATCAGCATCTTCCTCCATCAGCAAGGTGTCAGCCTCGATATCATCAGAGACCTCGATGATATCCTCCAAAGGCTCTCCTGCATACTCAGCAGCTGCGACAGGCTTCTCAACATGAGAGCTTCGCTCTGGAGCATAAGATGCAGGGGGCTGACTTCTTAGTTCCGGCATGTCCTCACAGCATCGCATGCGATACGAGACAGGAAAATGTGAGGTAACTTGTATCATACAGTGCTCTGTTATTTTTGATAGATCAAGAGCAAGCACCTCCACACGTAGGTGGGATTGCAGCACCTTCATCATATGCTAAAGACGCGACACCATATCCTACTAGGGTATCTTCATTAAGCACATCTTTAAGGTGAGCATGACCTGGGGTGCGAAGAAACTTGTTACAATGATGATTGGGTTACTAAGCCTAGTTTACAGACATTGCTCGAATAATTACCTGAGGGTTCACCACACTTGCTTACTAGCCATTGGAGAATATCGGCTTTTGATAAGCCATGCTTTAACGCACCAGTAATCACTTCTTGGTAAGTTACAGCAAGGTTAAAAATATCACCTTGTTTGCCACCTGCGATCTCCTCAAAGTCCGCCTGAGCCTGCTCCAGAGCATCCGCATCTAAATCGTCGGCCTGCTGCACCATGTCATCGACATGTCGTTCTTCCAAACTTCTCCTCTTTATGAGCTCAATCTCATCTTCTTCTCGCTTCCTCCTTCTCTGTGCGGCTTCCACAACTGTCCTTTCAGACTCAGCCAGAATATCCTCGTCTATGGCTTCGCTGGGAGCGCCAGAGTGAGAACCCTTGGTTTTCTTCTGCTTCTTGGCCAGGAGGCCGCTTATGGTTTCTGTGTCATCATCTGCGAAAGAGCGAACTGTTCAATAAATATTGCGAGAGCTAAAGTACTGAGAAGATAAATTCGTTTGAGATACCTTCCGAATCTTCCTCTTGTATCTCACCTCTTTCTTCTTCTCTTTCACTTTCGACTCTTTCTTCTTCTTCATCATCATCTCTTCCTCTCACCTCTCTCCTCTCATCCTCCTCTTCCTCCTGACCAAAAGGGACAAAAGTCTCAACTGCGAGCTCTCTCCGCGCTTGGCTTGGCATACGACCTTTTCCCTTGTCCTTAGAAGTAAGATACTTCGCAGGAGATGAAGCTGGAGCACTCGTGGGAGGAGAGGAGATTGCAATACCCTTATGTTTTTGTCTCTTGGCCCTCGGGGCAACATCTGTTGGAGGAAATGGAGCGTTCCTAGGAGGAGACAAAGCTGGGGTGTTGTCTATCAGCGATTTAGCAAATGCATCCATTACCTCGCGAATCCGAGCCTCGACTGCGGGAGCCATTCCCATTGTTAGCAGAATTTTCTCGCCCTTCCTTCTCGCAGCTACAATAGTGTTTACCAGCGACTTGGAGCGCTCCCCAGATGAAAACCTCCTCAGATAGCACTAAAACAGAAAATGGAAAATAAGTTTCGATGCGTCAAAGGAAAGAGATTTGACATGCTCAAAGGAAATTGTTTACCTTGGCAAAATCTTCTCTGTCCTTGATAACATGCGAAGCACCATCCCTAACTGCGGCCATCTTTTCCTCAAGAATGGTGGATGGGCACAAGTGATTCTCATGGTCTAGCAAGGAGTAGCAGCCATACTGGGAGTCATCCAAACTGCAGTTAGGACGGAATGGGAAGGAATTTCTCTTGATTATAGGAGCTCTTCTGGGCTGAGGGGTCGACTGTGTATCGAATCTGGCCTGCTGAGTAGTCCAGTAAGCAACCCAATTTTTGGAGAAGCGACTTGCACGACCACCTGAAGGTTGAACAAAGGGAAAGTTACTCCTCAAGATCGTTTGGAACTCGCAAGACAACATCCGCTTGTAGCAGCCTTTTACGATGGATCTAGGCCAAACTGAGGGCGCCACTGCATCAAAGCCAAACTGGGAAGAAACGCGAGTTGGATCGACATCCACTGTGATCCTCTCATACCTGGGAGTAAGCTCAGGAACATGCTCTGCAAGAGCAGGAAGAGAACCCGTTAGACACCAGCAGAAGAATTCGCGATACCGCTCATGAAAGCGTTCATGACCTTCGAAAAGGAGCTCTTCTGAAAAATCAAGAGACTTGTCGGGATATAGCTTCGGGAACCATCGCACGTTCTCAATGCGCGTGGCATAGGGCCTAGCCGTAAACTTGCTTCGGTCATCGCATATCAGGCTCCAGGTTCACTTGGGAGGATTGGTTCTAAACCATCGAGCATCTCTCCCACTTGAAAGTTCATCCTCCGCACCTGGGACACACCACTTGTTGGGCCTAGAAGGAACAGGAGCATAGGAGGGCCATCGCTCAAAGACCCACATGGTCAGGAATGCGATGTTGACATAAGTCAGCACATCTAGACGACCGCGAGAGTCCTTGGTTGCCACTACTAATTGGTCCAATCTGTGATATAAAGTGCCCAAGACTAGCAGCCCAAGTGCGACTCTCTGGCCGAGGGTCAGTCTCACAGCAAGAGGGAGGACATGATAGAAAACCACATCATGTGGGTGACCATCGATCAGGTACCTTCATAACCGAGCACAGAGGAAGCCGCACAAGGTGAGATGGTACCCTTTCCCATTTACATAATTTTTCGCCTTTGGGTTCTGGTCCAGAAGTTTCTTGGTAATACTACTACTCGCATAGTCGCGGAAGAAGTATTGCACCCATTTGCCCCAGGTGTTCTTCGCAGATGTATCAACAAGCTGCCAGTCAAGAAGAACTTTCGCAGATGTCCACCGCGTGGAAATCTTCTTTACCTCGGACAAGCGTTCCTCCATCTGCTTGTATAGAGAAAGTTCCGGATCAGTCCTCAAAGGGCTCAGAGGATCCACCTCACTAACGGGAGAAAGATCATACAACATGTGCACATCCTCCAGAGTGGGAGCAGCCTCGAACTCAGCAAAGTAGAAGGTATGAGTCGCAGGCGAATAGCGAGAGAGAAGGTTTAGAAGCATGGACGGATCCAACTTCACGGCAGCACTCTTCATAGCACGAACTGCGAAATAAATGCCAGCATTGTTCAATGCGATGGCATGATGGGTCAATACGTGGTCGATCCACTCATCCATGAAGTCCAATTTTTGGACAAACGCTTGGGTATAAATTGCGGTGTGGGGGAAAAACCCATTTTCAACCCCCAACCTAACCACATCCTTGGAATCGATCAACTCTAGCATGGCTGCGTTGACTGGAGAGGTCAATGTCCGCAACTCTCCAGAGGAAACAGGAGTTGGTAGGTTCTTCACCTTAACCCTAGCATGATAGAAATCTTTTCCACCAAAATAGGGGGCTTTTCTCCATAACGTCTGGGGAAGATCAGGTATTTCTTCGGCCTCCTTAATGGGTTTAGATCCTTTTGTCTTGGCCATTCCTGCGGAAGAGCAAGAAAAAGGGGGGAGAAATATGCACACTTTCAGTTTGAATTTCAAGAGGCGATTATGTTTTTGTCAAAAGAAGATGAACAGTTCGGGGTCAATTCTGGGTTTAGAAGTTCAGAATCTGCGTATATTGCTCAGAATTTCAGAAGTTCCGCATTCAAAATCGTCACAATCCATTGATAAGATCAGTTCATGGTTTAAGAAAAGGGTCTCTTTTGCAGTTCTCAACAAACCACATATTTCAAATAGCCATGGGTTTACAGATCCAAGACAGTTCAAGGAGTATTTGAGTACATTAAATGGAATTGAGCAAAGCCAACCTTGTTTTGGTAAAGCTTGTTTTGATGAAGCAAGTTGAAGGAGACGATTGATAAGGAAGAACTGATGATTAATTACTTGAATCTGCTCTTGAGGGCTCCCGGGTATTATTCACTTTAGAGATAGAAGTGATGCTTTGCAACAATGGAGAGCACATAGTATTTATCCAAAAAAAATGAGGAGTCGCGTCCTTTCAGTAGTCGAATCGCAACCGTCACCGTCGAATCGCGCAATCACAAGACAAGCTGACGTCACGCCCTAAAACCCTAAAAGAACAGACGACACGACTCTAGGGATTTTAGGTCATAATGGCACGCACGGGGGCTGAATTTGCGTGTATTTGAATTGGTGCGTGGCGGCGACGCGTACATTGGTTCCTGACACGCTCTAACCACAAGTTTATGGTTATCGTGTGTAGTAATAAACCGGAAATCCGGACTATCGAACCCAAGGGACTTTGTTTAAACTAATTATTATTCGAAACCTTATGTGGGTACGTCGCAAGTTGTGTTTTGTTCTAATTCTACTAAAATAAAAACGCAATATTCTCAATTAACCGAGTGAAGTAGGTCACGATTAATAAAGAATGAAATTAGGGTTTTTGTAATATAAGGAAAAATACCGGGAATTCTCTAGGTTCACTAGGTTGATCTAAAGTTACGTTTTGATTCGTAAAACAACCGCGTGTCTTTCACTATTAACCGAGCAATATTAAACTTACCGAGTTACCAAGCAAGTTCACTGTACTTAAAACCAAAGCATACCGAGTTACCAAGTCTATTTTAGCTTTAAGTATGCATTAAAACCATAATTATACTCTAACGATCCTAGTTAACAATATCGAGTTACCAAACATTGATTCGACTAGGTGGATTATTCAATTTACCGACTAACTCTCACGGAGTTACCACGTGAAAACTAATTAAGTTTATCATTACGTTAGCTACTCGCAAAGATAATGTGATTACAATCGTAAATAATCCATAACAATGAAAGAATACGCGAGATTAAGCTAAAACATGAATTACAATCTCAAAACATGATATTTAGATCAAACCCTAGCTACACCAAACGAGAGTTCCCAGCAAATAACGTTTAGCTACTACGATTCATACTCAAATCAACAAGTGTCATGAGTTTAAGCATAAAAATCAAGAAAAGAGAAGAGTTGAGAATCCAAACGAATGATCCAAAGCTCCTAAGCTCTCCCAATACCTTCTTAATCTCCCAAAAGTGTTTCTAACGTGAGGAACTCCTGAAAAATTCGACCTAGAATACTTAAATACGTTTCCATAATACGATTACAAAGTTTGGATAAACTACGAAACAGCCCCGCACAAAATCCTGCATTCCAGCGATGTCTTCGTACGAAGACATTTGTCTTCGTACGAAGACGAATGCTCTTCGTACGAAGGTCATCCTATACAGATACTGCAAGCTTGTTTGAGAAGACTTTCTTCAGAACCCAAAAATTGGCTAAGTGTTTTGTCTTCGTACGAAGACAATTGTCTTCGTACGAAGACCTCCTTTTTCAGCATTCTTTCGTTGACTTTTTCCTTCCTTCCTTTGACTTTCTTGTTGCTTCCTTTGACCTTTCCTTTGAGTTCCTTGCTTCCGAAGTTCGTTTCCATCTCCCGCATGATCCTCCAAGCCCTGTTTTCTTGCGAATCACAACACGAAAACACAACCCGCGATCATATCACAATAAAATATCAAATAACTAAAGAAACGCCCGGATTTAACAAGTAAAGCACATGAACTCACAATATCACATTTTAGCTCAATTTACTCAAAAGACGACGAATTCTCCATGTTGAGCACGCAAAACGTAGAAATAAAAGGCATAAAATAACTCCAAAAACGGAGTTATCAACTACCCCCACACTACCTTTTGCTCATCCCGAGCAAATTTCCCAAGTCAATTTCATGTCTCAAGCAAAAGCTTTTCTCACTTTCCCGCAATCCATCCAACTTTGCGTACTAACCTAATTATTCATTGCATAACTTCCCTACGCCATTTGCATACTTCCACCTCACATTGCATACAAAACCATCATCAATTGCATACTAGTCCGAGTAGATCAATCCACAAACCATCCTTTTTACTAGTCGACATGACTCGATTATACACAATGCACCTATATGACAATGCAATATTAACAATGCAAGTATTGAAATAACAAATTTTCTTTTTCTTTTGCGAGATTGGGCAATCTCCATTAGTTTAAACCGATTCACAGAAGCGATGAGAAATCTTGATACAAGGCATGAGTTGAAATCAAATTCGACAACACGAATCTCCCCTAGCTAGTATAGAGAACCTAGCTTTACTATGTACAAGAACGCAACACATTTTCATGTGTGCCACAAAATAAGAGGCTACGTTAGGCTAAGCCACGTTCAAGGTCCGAGCTCCTAATCCGCTAACGGGGTTAAAATGATGAGGCTTTAGGGACAAATCAGATAATAATCAAACACGAGTCCTAAAGCGTCACATTATCACAATTACCACATCTCACACACCCTCACAACAATGATAGAAACCAAGCCCGAAACTCACCATCTCCGGCCCTCGATCCCCTCACACCCCGGTACAATTACGATCTCCGCGGCTATTGTCATGAATGATGCATAAAACAAAATTTCCCGTTCGTGAACTAGTCGCTTCTCCACTCGATCTTCCACAACGCTTCTCATTCTTCCTTTATTCAACTCTCCTTTTTTTCTCTCTTTTTTTTATCTCTCAAATTTCTGCACAACTTCTTCAACATACATCTCGAGTGCTCTTCCAAGTGTCAAGCCAAAATAAGATAATAAGGGGAGAAAATAACCAAATCAACACATACGAATCACAAATTAATGTCTCTCCCCCTAACTCGATGAAATTCTCGGTGTAACCAACGAAGCCACTAACACAATAACGCACGTGTGGGGATGGAGTCGTCGCAAGCTCAATATCGGTGTCCGAAGTCAAAATTCGACACCCCCACACTCGAATTTAATCCTGTCCCCTCTCAAGTAGCCCATCGAATATATGTCTCGTGCCTAATCCAACCAAACCTCCTACACCACGATGAGTAAGATCCGGTACCTAGCACGATCCACCTATTAAATTCCCCCAACCCAAGTTTTGTGTGTATTAGATGTTACACACTCACGGCTCTCCTCACTTGTGTCCATGTTGTAATGCCATGGAACATCGCCACACCGAAGTGCGCAAGCCTACTCTCACTCACCCTTGCATTCCCATCGAAGATCACAAATGAAGCGCATGCGATATGTGAGACTCACACACGTATATCATGAAGTACTCCCTCATCGAGCCCCCTCAACTACAACACCCTCGTGACGCACTAAAGCGGTGATTCTAACCAATCAATGAAGAAGGCCAAGAATCGTCACCCTAAGTCCAGAGGTTATCAAAGAATCCAAGGTTCAAAACAGGGTTTACTAGTGGTCCTACAAGGTAAGTTCTATAAGAAGTGAGTGCTCTAATACACACCTCGCACAACTGTTCTGTGTGCCACTACGAGGCGGGTTGGCGACTACCTAAGACGTACACAAGAACGTTCGGCTTGTTTAGCTCACACCTAGCTCAACTCTTGTAAGAAAACTAGGCACACACTTTAGATTTGAAAAATTAAGTCCGTGTGTAAAATAGGCACGCATTCCCGTAAAGAAAGCTCCTCTATACTTACTAAGGGAAACTCACATCGTCACTCTCGCTCGCAATTCACGCCCTATGCCTAAAAATCTCACACTTCTCGATTTTACCGAATTTTTAGCTTCTTTCGATTGCCCTTTCTCAATTTTTTAATCTTTTTGGTGTTTTCCACATTTTTAGTTTTTTTTTATATACCTATACTACATGCACGGCCAACTCGACTAATGACTCGATAGTGGTGGGATGACTCAATAATACCAAAACGTGCACGCAAAAATATGAATAATAAAAAGAAAATAAGGACATAACCAAAAATCCCTAATTAAATGCTGACATGGGCGATGCAAAGACTCAATACTGACTAGTAAAAAGGTATCAACCACCCCCACACTAGGATGCATCGTTGTCCTCAACGATGACACGAGGAATGAACAATCCTAGCATGAGGGCACTCTCCACTACTCGTCTTCCTCTTCCTCCTCCTCCTCCTCATCTTCTTCCTCATCTTCTTCTTCTTCTTCATCGTCCTCACTCGGCGGAACCAGATACTCAAATTCATCCTCCTGGAACCACGAATCCGCCGTCGGGACTGGTGGACCAAACTCCCCCGCCGCCTGACCACTCGACTGAATCACCCACTGGCCCACCATCTGGATTAATCCACCCAGCTTCACCTGATTGTCCCGAGTGTGGACAAACCGGCGTCTTCTCTCGAGTCTATCCCGGGCCATCTCCTCTCTCAAGTGGTCATAAGCTACTTGGTTATCAAACCGAGAGGTGTTCATTCTCCTACCCTTTCCATTCTTTCTCTCCGTCTCATCAAACCTTTGCCATTTCCTAGCAGTGAACGGTTTCAAGTCCATGTCTCTCCCAATGAATACTTCGGAGGTTTTGGCTAGGTGAGTCAGCAAGCAAGTATGACCGGGACCCAACTTGTTAGTCCTCGACACCCTCTCTAAACAGTTTTCCCAAATCAACTTAGGGATATCGACCCTAACCCCGGTATAAAGACAGAGAGCCAAGAAAGATAGGCGGAAAGTGTACTGAGGGTTCTGTGTGATTCCCAGAACCCAATTCTCAAGTAATTCACAACACCACCTCGCCTCAGGCCTATAGTACTTCTTGTCGGCCTTCCACTGAATCACCTCCCCTTTCCTGTCCCATGGATCTACCCCCTTCGCAAAACAAAATGCATTTAGACGAGACCAAAGACCCTCACTACGAAGAGTAGTCTCGTACCCACAACCCTCTCTCAAACGGGGGAAACCCATGGCCAAAGCTATAGTCTCTGGCGTGAAGACTATCCACTGGTTCCGACAGTACACAAGACGGGGGTCTCGACTCTCACCATCTTTTGCATACCTCAAGTTGAGGCAAAACTCTCGCGCGATATGAGAACTAGACGGCCCTACTAGCTTAAACCAGTTGGTAAGCTTCTCGGGCTCAAAAATTTCCTTTATTGCTTGAGGCATGTCCTCGTGCAATGGAAATTCTTTCTCGGGCTGTCCGTTCTTAGTCAAGTATGTATCATTTCGAGAGTCAAGATGGGCCTCGTAGGTGACAAAACGAAAACTATCATAACACGCGGGCCCAATACTCCGCTCTTTCAAGTTAACTTTTTCCGTTCGTCGGCCTACAATGCCCAGTTTAGTCGGGGGAGGGGCACTCAAAATAGCATATTGGGGTATGGGCGGTATTTCCAATTGAGGCTCGCCCGACCCCAATGCTTCTTGTGAGGTACCCTCTCCCGTCTTCCGTTTCTTTCCACCCGCCATTTAAAATTCAAGTTCAAGTATAAACAAGAAATTAAACTTTGTGCACGTGACAAGAAGTGTGTACAGAATTAAGCACGTAAGCAAGTAAGCACGTAATCCTAGGACTCTAAGCAATCGCCCCCAAGCACGCTACTAAGCGCAACAAAAATTAAAATGGGCTTTTACTCAATTTGTTCCTAATACTCGAGTATTGAAATTGCTAGTTTTAGAGTGTACCTACGTGCCCGGAGCAAGTCTTACGGGCAAAAAAATTTTAGAATTTCGACAAACCGGGCTGTTTTGGAGGTCGCCGAGAAATTTTGTCGAAAATTTGAATTGATTGATGCTCCGTACTCCTTGTGATGTCCCCGTTAACTTTGTCTTCTTGACCGCAAGCTGAATCACGCTCCAACTTGTCCAATTTTTCAATCTAGCTTTGAAACCCTATTTCTTCCTCCTCTGATTTCTCTCTCGTCTCTCAATCTCACTCAAAACCCCCTTTCAATCCTTGTTCTCCTCTGAATCGCAAGCAAAACCTCTGGTTACTTGTTTAATTTGGTGAAGAAACAAGTGAGAGGGAGGTTTGGGTGTTCTACGGCTATGGAGGAAAAAGAGGGTTGTTGATGGTGGAGAGTGAAGGGGTCGATGTGTTTGCTGAAGATGTCTTCAAAGATTCGAGCTAAAAGTCCAACGTACCCCCAAGCATCACCCCATCTTATTCTTTCCGTGCATGGACAAAATTGTCTATCTGCCCGATGTCTTCGTACGAAGACAATTGCTCTTCGTACGAAGACAATTGCTCTTCGTACGAAAATCTTCCCAGATAGATACTGCATAGTGTTATAGGAAGACAATTTTCAGAGCTCAAAATTTTTCTAAGTACAAAGTCTTCGTACGAAGAGAAATGTCTTCGTACGAAGACAATGCTGGAGCTTGCCAAAAACATCCTTTTCGACCAATTTTTGCGTATCCGATCGTGCCTTTGCTTTCCGAAGGATCTCCTCGACCTCGAGACTCCCTTTTCACCTTAAAACACTCCCAAAATCCGGTGAGTATTTCATTTGTCAATTTCACGCGTTCCAAGGCACGTTTTGCATTTCCGGATGTTTTTGGCCTCGTTTTACTCTCTAAAGCATCCTTTTTGGCGTAACTTCCTCATCCGGACTCCGATATGCGCGATCCACCTGTGTACAGAAAGCTCTCGTCCACCCCCACACGTTGGCACTGTTCAATTCTGATTTCAGTCTGTTCTTCAAAATATCACCTCGTAATCCATGCCGGCGTGCTAGCTTTCTCCGTTCATCGATCAAATCCTTGCGTATATCAAGACGGGGAGTCCGGGAACATGATCTTCCCCAGGTGCGTGTGTTGAATAAGTGCAGGGATGGCTTCAATCTTCAATTCCTTCATTTCGGATCCCGATACGCGTATTGGGCTGCAATTCTTCAATTTTCACTCTGTTTTGCACGCGCGCATCAAGACGGGGGATCCGAAATAGGCCTTTCACCTCGTAATCCTGCACATACTCATAGGAAACATTAAATCAATTCTCTCGCACCTATCAAATAAATCAAATAGAATAAAAATTACAAAACAGTATTAAAACCTACTCTACAGCAATAAATAGGTTGGGTTGCCTCCCAACAAGCGCTTTGTAATTTAAGGTCGACGGCCCGACCAGTTACCTCAGAGACTAATCAAATCGCGGGAGTTGCATGAAGCCATTCAATGACTCCAATGAAATTCCCGTCCACGTATGGTTTCGCTCTCTAGCCATTCACCTTAAACCTGTTCCCATTTGCATCCTCCACCTCAAGAGATCCCCACGGAAAAACAGCAGTAATCGTGTAGGAACCACTCCATCTAGATTTCAATTTCCCTGGAAACAGATTTATTCTGGCATTGAAGATCAGCACTCTCTGTCTGAATTTGAAGTCTCTCGGGATGATGTGCCTGTCGTGCCATTGCTTTATCCTTTCCTTATAGATTCTCGCACTTTCATATGCCATCAATCGAAATTCCTCAAGTTCAAGTAGTGCTTGCTTTCGTAGCTCACCTGAGAGCTTAGCGTCCAAATTGATCTTTTTCAAGGCCCAGAATGCCTTGTGCTCAAGTTCCACCGGAAGATGACACGACTTCCCAAATACTAGCTGATAGGGAGACATGCCTAAAGGAGTCTTGTACGCAGTCCTATATGCCCATAGGCTATCATCTAAATGCAGAGACCAATCTTTGCGTCCCGGATTGACTGTCTTCTCCAGAATCCCTTTTATCTCTCGGTTAGAAACTTCTGCTTGCCCATTCGACTGCGGATGATAAGCCAGTGATATCTTATGTGTCTTTACCCCATATTTTCTCAAGACATTGGCAAAGACTTTGTTCACGAAATGCAATCCTTCATCACTGATAATGGCTCTGGGAGTCCCAAACCGTGTAAATATGCTCTTACGCACGAATCTCTCTACAGTAGCTCCATCATTCTTAGGGCAAGACATTGCCTCTACCCACTTGGTCACATAATCCACAGCTAGCAGTTTATAAAGATTTCCAAGCGAAGACAGGAATGGTCCCATGAAATCAATGCCCCAAACATCAAAGGGCTCTACTTCCAACACGAAATTTTGAGGCATCTCGTTTCGGTTGGAGATATTTCCGGTTCTCTGACATCGGTCACACTGCTGTACAAACAGATGAGCATCTTTATATAAAGAGGGCCAATAAAATCCACTTTGCAATACCTTTGCCACAGTGCGCGTTTTTCCAAAATGCCCTCCGCAATTCAGTTCATGGCAATGTCTAAGAATGTCCAAAGTGTCTGGCTCCGCTATGCATCTTCTCAACACGTTGTCAGCTCCCAACTTGAACAAATAGGGGTCATCCCAGAAATAGTGTCGTGCATCTGCAAAAAATTTCTTTTTCTGATGGAAAGACATGTCTTTTGGGACAATATTGAGCGCCTTTAAATTTGCTAAATCAGCAAACCAAGGCACAGCTGCTACCACTACCATAAGTTGTTCATCTGGAAAATCTTCTCTAATTGGCACATCTTCTTGTTTTTCATTCTCCAATCGTGGCAAATGGTCTGCAATAACGTTCTCTACTCCCTTCTTGTCCTTGATCACTATATCAAACTCTTGCATTAGCAAAACCCATCGGATCAATCTAGGCTTCGCATCCTTCTTAGTAAGAAGATATTTGAGGGCTGCATGGTTTGTGAAAATGGTCACCTGAGAACCCACAAGGTATGGACGAAACTTGCACAATGCGAAGATAATAGCCAACATCTCCTTCTCTGTGGTGGCATAATTAACCTGTGCAGTATTAAGAGTACGACTGGAATAGTAAATGACATGAGCTACCTTGTCTTTCCGCTGTCCCAATACTGCTCCCACCGCATAATCGCTGGCATCACACATAAGCTTAAACGGCAATGTCCAGTCTGGGGTGGCTATAATGGGAGAACTGATCAACTTTTTCTTGAGCAAATCAAAAGCTGTCTTGCACTCTTCATTGAAATTAAAGAAGACATCTTTCTCAAGCAACCCAGATAAAGGCTTTGTGATCTTCGAAAAGTCTTTAATGAAACGCCGGTAGAAACTATTGGAATAGATGCCCTAGAGGCAATCGTAGATTTAGTATGAACAATGTTTTGGCTAGAATATTCATTTATTATTTTTGGCGATATTTAATATAATGAAGTCCTTAGATAAATTGTGTTATTTATCTTAAATGTCCCTAGTACATTATATTGATTAATAGGACAATCAAATATAGACTAGTATATGGGTAGATTGATATGGAGATATCAAGTCTAACATATGGGTATGCATTAGGAGTAATGGCATACTGGATTGACCCACGACGAAAAGGATACATTAGATTATGTGAAGTCACAATCGCTTTTCGTAGTGCTAATATTATTGCAATCCTTGGACTTGAAGTCACTAGATACTCTAGTTGTGAAATATTGCGCTTTGATGTTATCAAACGTTACACCGTAACTGGGTAATCATAAAGGTGGCTATCGGGCGTAATAGGAAGCAAGCTTAGAGATCGTGGTGATGTAGATAGGATTTGTCCCTCCCACATAATGGGGGTAAATATCCACGGCCACTCGAGGGATGAGGCTTATTGAATGTCTGGCCAGACTCAGATAAATTAATATGGAGATATTAATGTTATCTGCAAGCATAAGCATATTCCCAGGATCGAGGAACTATGGATTGGATATACGAGTGTGACTATTTATGTCTCGTGTCCAATCCGGATATGGAGACAAAGGGATAATGCAATATGATATATTGGGCACAAAAGGTTTGTCGGGATCACTGACTATTTCTATTGGTTGGGTGGCATGGATGTGTTGCTAGACACCGCTCCATGTTAGTAATAGTTACTACCAACTATATAGAAACCTATGGGGTCACACGTCAAATAGAGTAGAGCTAGATTTGGGATTAATTAATATGGATTAATTAATAGAAGGATCATTGTGCAACACCTTGCAAACTTAGTAGGACTAATTTTCAAGGAAGGGAATAATTCTAGTTCATCTAGAATTAGGAAACTCTTTTATGGAAACAACAAGGAGTTGTTGGAGTATATAAAGGAGGCTCTAGCTTCCTTCCCACTACATGAGTTATTATTAGACATAACACATAAAGAGTGGGAGAGAGAAAAAGAGAGAGCAAGACAGAAGAGCTAGGGCCGAAACCCTAGCCCTCCCGTCCGCCCCTCTACCCGACGGCAAGGAGAGGCCGCCCCCTCCCTTGTGCCTTGGTTATTTGTTGCTTTGATCTTCATCCCTCTTCCTCCGGGTTCAAGCTAGCACTTGTGGAGAAGGAAGAATCTAGATCTCACCTCTAGACGTGGATCAACCGTAGAGACGAGGACATCATTCTTCGTGTGATCTCACAAGTCAAAAGGTACACATCTTCTATGACCTTAATCATGTTATGATGTCTCTTCCTGTGATCCTTGGTGGGCTTTGAGTAGGATTAATTTTGTTATTCCGCTGCGTTACCTACGTCAAAACCCAACAGTGGTATCAGAGCCACAGGTCGTGGAGCATAACATGATATTATGTGTTTACGATTTCAGTTCATACACCGTATTATTGTTTATTACGCGAAAACTGAAAAATTGGCATAGTAGATGCAATATTGAATTTGATTCAATCAAACAAGACCCAATTTAACATTGGATGTTAGAATTGGTGAGTTTAATCACATAGGATGTGAATAATTGGGTTCTTGAAAAATTAGGGTTCATGGGCACATGATTGAAAAGGGGTTTTCAATTATGGAAACAAAATTATGGAAATAAATCCATATGGAAACAACCTTGCTTGGGCAACAAGGAAGGAGGAAGGGGACTAGGGCCGAAACCCTAGCCGCCCGCCCCTCCCTTGCGCGCCAAGCAAGGCCGCGGCCCCCTTAGGCGTGCGGCGGTCCTAGGGTTCGGGCCACTTGTTGGCTTGGACCCTTTGGACCGTTGTGAAACCCTAGTTACCCAATTTCATTAAAATTAAACAAGCGCGTTAAAAATTGGTTTTAACTGTATTATGTGCTTTATTGCATGGTGGATGGATATGGCCTAGGATTGTGGATGTTTATTGTTTTGTGGTTTGGTTTACGGCCTGCGAGCTGATCAAATTAATGTAATAATTAATTAAGTTTTACGGCCTGCGAGTCGTTCTTTTTCTCCTCGACATGTGAGGCTTTTATTATTTATTTATTCTAGATGTTAGGCTAGAATTAGAAATATTTAGATGATAGCCAAGAACATGGAGAAGAAGACCGGAGAACCAAAGGAGCCAAAAGACATCCCTAGGCGCGCAGCTATGGTGGAGCACATGGAGATGAGCTCGGCACTTTAGGGCAATTAGATATTATCATTGGCTTGATAATACCATTAGTCTAGAGGCCATATCCATGCCACGTTTTTTATTTTTGTGGATGTTTATTATTCATGCCTTGTTATTTATTTTGTGTGTATGGCGCTACAAGCAAAACGATAACAAGATAATAATAAACAAGGTTGGTCTTTTATTGTGGATGGCCCAATCCAAATAAGTAGACCATGTTGATAAAGATCAAACAAACAAATTAAAAGAAATCCCTTAATTAAATATTGCGTTTTGCCTTCTCTTGCCAAAACACCCTTCATGATCATGGCCTATTAAAATTCGGGCTTGCCAAAGCAAGGCGATTTTAATTTTTCATGATGTGTTGCGGACGACGCAAGCTAGTAATGCGTGTATGTTGAAAGCAAGAGGTTGGACGCAACTAGGCAAGAGTCAATTGGAATGATGAGCTTAGAGGCATGACAATTAGGAGTTATCCAATTGGATAAAGAATAAAAGGAATTTATTCACCTAATTGGACCAAGAGTTGCATGGGATGCAATTGGAATGGTTCTTACCTGAATAACCAATTCTTGGGTGACTTGCCAAAGCAAGCTCAAGAAGAAATGAAATAAGGATCTTGGACCCACTAGAAAATATAAAGATATTTTCCGCTTTAATAGTGAGGGCTATTAATCCGAGAAAAATAGTGGGAGCTATATTTGATGATCTAGCCATTGTTAAATATAGTCAAATTGTTCAAAATACTAAAATTGCATATTTCTCGTTTTGTAGAATTCCAAATGGCAAACAACAACGCATCGAGTTCATCCCTACGATCTTTCCTTGAGAAGGATAAACTTTCTGGAACGAATTTCCTTGACTGGTACAGAAACTTGAGGATTGTCCTCAAGCAAGAAAAGAAGCTGTACGTCTTGGACACTCCAATTCCAGACCCACCACAAGATGAGTCTCTATTAGCGGAAGTAAGGGCACGTCAGAAACATATTGATGATTCTAATGACGTGACTTGCCTCATGCTTTGTACCATGACTGGTGAGCTTCAAAAGCAACACGAGAACATGGAAGCTTATGATATGATCAGACACTTGAAACAATTGTTTCAGGAACAGGCAAGGCATGAGCGCTATGAAGTATCTAAAGCATTGTTCAAAAGTAGTCTTGCAGAGGGGAATCCAGTAGGCCCTCATGTACTCCGAATGATCGAGTACATAGAGAACCTTGAGAGACTGGGGTTCCCACTCGGCCAGGACTTGGCGACAGATCTCGTCTTGCAATCGTTGCCTGACAGTTATAATCAGTTCATTATGAACTATAATATGAATGAGATCAACAAGTCTTTGCCAGACCTATTGAACATGCTAAAGACAGCTGAGCAAAGCATCAATAAAGGCAAGGGCAAAGCCATAATGATGGTGCACAAGAAGAAGAGCAAGTCAGTTGCATCTACTTCAAAAGGAAAACGCAAGAAAGTTGCGAAATCCAAGGATGCCCTAAAGCCTAGTGGAGGCGTGGCTAAAGGTGAATGTCACTACTGCAGCCAGCCGGGTCACTGGAGGAGGAATTGCCCTAAATATCTGGAGGATAAGAAGCTTGGAATAGTGATTCCACCACCACCAGGTATTTATGTTATAGACGTCAATCTCTCTATTTCATCATCCTGGGTATTGGATACCGGATGTGGTTCTCACATTTTTTCGTAATGTGCAGGATTTGAAAAGAAGTAGAAGATTGCGAAAAGGGGAGATAGACTTGCGCGTCGGGAATGGAGCAAAGGTTGCTGCATTAGCTGTAGGCGTTTATGAGCTATCTTAGCCTTCTGGACTTATTTTAGAATTAGACAATTGCTTTTATGTGCCTGCTATGAGCAGAAACATTTTTTCCGTTTCTTGTTTGGACGAGAAAGGTTTTTCTATTTCAATAAAGGACAAGTGTTGCTCCATTCATTTTGATAGTATGCACTATTGTAGTGCGCATTTGTCTAGTGGATTGTATATCCTTGATCTAAATAATCCAATCTATAACATAAATACTAAAAGGATAAAACTAATGATTTAAATCCTACATATCTATGGCACTGTCGTTTAGGCCATATAAATGAGAAACGCATATCTAGACTCCATAAGGATGGACTTCTAGACTCATTTGATTTGGAATCATATGAGACATGTGAATCTTGTTTATTAGGAAAAATGACAAAGTCCCCTTTCAATAAGAAAGGCGAGCGGACTAGTGAGTTATTGGCACTCATACATACTGATGTATGCGGGCCATTCCCCACGCCTGCCAGAGGTGGTTATACCTACTTCATCACATTTACTGATGATTTCAGTAGATATGGATTTGTATACCTTATGAAGGCCAAATCCGAATCCTTTGAATTGTTCAAAGAATTCAAGAGTGAAGTAGAGAAGCAACTTGGCAAGAGTATAAAAGCTCTACGATCAGATCGTGGAGGAGAATACTTAAGCCAAGAGTTTGATGAGTATCTTAGAGAGTGTGGGATAGTATCCCAGCTCACTCCACCCGGAACACCACAATGGAATGGTGTATCTGAGAGGAGGAATCGCACTCTATTAGATATGGTGCGATCTATGATGTCTCAAACAGATCTTCCGATATCCTTTTGGGGACATGCTCTAATGACGGCAGCTTTTACCATTAACCGTGTTCCATCCAAATCAGTCATGAAGACGCCATATGAAATATGGACTGGGAGGCGTCCCATAGTGTCGTTTATGAAGATTTGGGGCTGCGACGTCTATGTAAAGCGTTTACAAACAGACAAGCTCGGGCCTAAAGCGGATAAGTGTAAGTTTGTGGGATATCCTAAGGAGACTAAAGGATATTATTTCTATAACCCTACCGAGAACAAAGTGTTCGTTGCTCGGACTGGCGTGTTTCTAGAAAGAGAACTAGTATCTAAAGAAGCAAGTGGGAGGGTTGTAGAACTTGAAGAAATTCATGAACAACAAACCACTGAACTGATAATGGAACATGAACAGGAACCACAAGAAGTTGTGGAAGAACCTGTTCAGGTAACACAGGAACTCCGTAGATCAGGAAGAGTGCGTCATGAGCCAGAGAGGTATGGACTTCTCGTGACTGAGCCCGATGACGTACCACTCATGGATGATGAGCCTGCAAGCTATGGAGAAGCCATGAGTGGCCCAGACTCTAAGAAGTGGCTAGAAGCCATGAGATCCGAAATGGATTCCATGTACACCAACAAAGTATGGACTTTGGTGGAACCACCCGAAGGGGCTCGACCCATAGGGTGCAAGTGGGTCTTCAAGAAGAAGACCGACATGGATGGCAAGGTAGTTGCCTATAAGGGGCGATTGGTGGCCAAAGGTTATAGACAGATTCATGGTATTGACTATGATGAGACCTTTTCACCAGTCGCCATGACTAAATCCATTCGAATCTTACTCGCTATTGCAGCATACTACGACTATGAGATTTGGCAAATGGATGTCAAAACAGCGTTCCTCTATGGGAACCTCCTTGAGGATGTGTACATGACACAACCAGAGGGTTTTGAGGATCCAGAGAATGCCAATAAAGTCTGTAACAAAGATCCATTTATGGATTAAAGCAAGCTTCTAGGAGCTGGAATCGACGTTTTGATGACGCGGTCAAAGAGTTTGGCTTCATCAAGAACGAAGATGAGCCTTGTGTTTACAAGAAGGTTAGTGGGAGCTCTATAGTATTTCTGGTCTTGTATGTGGATGACATACTAATCATTGGCAATGATATTCCTACTCTGCAATCTGTTAAAGATTGGCTAGGAAAGTGCTTTGCAATGAAAGACTTAGGAGACGCAGCCTATATACTGGGTATAAAGATCTATAGAGATAGATCTAAAAGGTTGCTTGGCCTAAGTCAGAGTACATATATTGACAATGTGTTGAAGAGGTTCAACATGCAAGATTCCAAGAAGGGGTTCTTGCCCATGTCACATGGATTCACTCTTTCCAAGAATGACTGTCCCTCCAACGAGATGGAGAAGGACCGCATGAGCAGGATACCCTATGCTTCGGCCATAGGTTCCATCATGTACGCCATGCTATGTACTAGACCAGACGTATCATACGCGTTGAGTATGGTGAGCAGATATCAGTCCAATCCGGGTGAGAGTCACTGGATTGCTGTCAAGAACATCCTAAAGTACTTGAGAAGAACTAAGGATGTATTCTTGATATTTGGAGGAATGGAAGAGCTGAGTGTAAAGGGTTACACTGACGCAAGCTTCCAAACCGACAAGGATGATTACAGATCGCAGTCTGGATACGTGTTTTGCCTGAATGGAGGAGCTGTGAGCTGGAAGAGTTCCAAGCAAGGCACAGTTGCTGATTCTACAACAGAAGCTGAGTACATTGCTGCTGCGGAAGCAGCAAAAGAGGCAGTATGGATAAAGAAGTTTATCACTGAGCTCGGTGTGGTCCCTAGCATAGTGGATCCCGTAGAGTTGTACTGTGACAACTCTGGGGCAATCGCACATGCGAAGGAACCAAGATCGCACCAAAAGTCAAAGCATGTACTTAGGAGATTCCATCTTATTCGTGATATGATCGATCGAGGAGATGTGAAGATATGCAAGATTCCGACAGATGACAACGTGTCAGATCCGCTCACGAAACCTCTTGCGCAGCGAAAGCATGAAGGGCACGGCAGATCTATAGGCATACGAGATGCGCCAGATTGGCTCTAGTGCAAGTGGGAGACTGTTGGAATAGATGCCCTAGAGGCAATCGTAGATTTAGTATGAACAATGTTTTGGCTAGAATATTCATTTATTATTTATGGCGATATTTAATATAATGAAGTCCTTAGATAAATTGTGTTATTTATCTTAAATGTCCCTAGTCCATTATATTGATTAATAGGACAATCAAATATAGACTAGTATATGGGTAGATTGATATGGAGATATCAAGTCTAACATATGGGTATGCATTAGGAGTAATGGCATACTGGATTGACCCACGACGAAAAGGATACATTAGATTATGTGAAGTCACAATCGCTTTTCGTAGTGCTAATATTATTGCAATCCTTGGACTTGAAGTCACCAGATACTCTAGTTGTGAAATATTGCGCTTTGATGTTATCAAACGTTACACCGTAACTGGGTAATCATAAAGGTGGCTATCGGGCATAATAGGAAGCAAGCTTAGAGATTGTGGTGATGTAGATAGGATTTGTCCCTCCCACATAATGGGGGTAAATATCCACGGCCACTCAAGGGATGAGGCTTATTGAATGTCTGGCCAGACTCAGATAAATTAATATGGAGATATTAATGTTATCTGCAAGCATAAGCATATTCCCAGGATCGAGGAACTATGGATTGGATATACGAGTGTGACTATTTATGTCTCGTGTCCAATCCGGATATGGAGACAAAGGGATAATGCAATATGATATATTGGGCACAAAAGGTTTGTCGGGATCACTGACTATTTCTATTGGTTGGGTGGCATGGATGTGTTGCTAGACACCGCTCCATGTTAGTAATAGTTACTACCAACTATATAGAAACCTATGGGGTCACACGTCAAATAGAGTAGAGCTAGATTTGGGATTAATTAATATGGATTAATTAATAGAAGGATCATTGTGCAACACCTTGCAAACTTAGTAGGACTAATTTGCAAGGAAGGGAATAATTCTAGTTCATCTAGAATTAGGAAACTCTTTTATGGAAACAACAAGGAGTTGTTGGAGTATATAAAGGAGGCTCTAGCTTCCTTCCCACTACATGAGTTATTATTAGACATAACACATAAAGAGTGGGAGAGAGAAAAAGAGAGAGCAAGACAAAAGAGCTAGGGCCGAAACCCTAGCCCTCCCGTCCGCCCCTCTACCCGACGGCAAGGAGAGGCCGCCCCCTCCCTTGTGCCTTGGTGATTTGTTGCTTTGATCTTCATCCCTCTTCCTCCGGGTTCAAGCTAGCACTTGTGGAGAAGGAAGAATCTAGATCTCACCTCTAGACGTGGATCAACCGTAGAGACGAGGACATCATTCTTCGTGTGATCTCACAAATCAAAAGGTACACATCTTCTATGACCTTAATCATGTTATGATGTCTCTTCCTGTGATCCTTGGTGGGCTTTGAGTAGGATTAATTTTGTTATTCCGCTGCGTTACCTACGTCAAAACCCAACAGTGGTATCAGATCCACAGGTCGTAGAGCATAACATGATATTATGTGTTTACGATTTCAGTTCATACACCGTATTATTGTTTATTACGCGAAAATTGAAAAATTGGCATAGTAGATGCAATATTGAATTTGATTCAATCAAACAAGACCCAATTTAACATTGGATGTTAGAATTGGTGAGTTTAATCACATAGGATGTGAATAATTGGGTTCTTGAAAAATTAGGGTTCATGGGCACATGATTGAAAAGGGGTTTTCAATTATGGAAACAAAATTATGGAAATAAATCCATATGGAAACAACCTTGCTTGGGCAACAAGGAAGGAGGAAGGGGACTAGGGCCGAAACCCTAGCCGCCCGCCCCTCCCTTGCGCGCCAAGCAAGGCCGCGGCCCCCTTAGGCGTGCGGCGGTCCTAGGGTTCGGGCCACTTGTTGGCTTGGACCCTTTGGACAGTCGTGAAACCCTAGTTACCCAATTTCATTAAAATTAAACAAGCGCGTTAAAAATTGGTTTTAACTGTATTATGTGCTTTATTGCATGGTGGATGGATATGGCCTAGGATTGTGGATGTTTATTGTTTTGTGGTTTGGTTTACGGCCTGCGAGCTGATCAAATTAATGTAATAATTAATTAAGTTTTACGGCCTGCGAGTCGTTCTTTTTCTCCTCGACATGTGAGGCTTTTATTATTTATTTATTCTAGATGTTAGGCTAGAATTAGAAATATTTAGATGATAGCCAAGAACATGGAGAAGAAGACCGGAGAACCAAAGGAGCCAAAAGACATCCCTAGGCGCGCAGCTATGGTGGAGCACATGGAGATGAGCTCGGCACTTTAGGGCAATTAGATATTATCATTGGCTTGATAATATCATTAGTCTAGAGGCCATATCCATGCCACGTTTTTTATTTTTGTGGATGTTTATTATTCATGCCTTGTTATTTATTTTGTGTGTATGGCGCTACAAGCAAAACGATAACAAGATAATAATAAACAAGGTTGGTCTTTTACTGTGGATGGCCCAATCCAAATAAGTAGACCATGTTGATAAAGATCAACCAAACAAATTAAAAGAAATCCCTTAATTAAATATTGCGTTTTGCCTTCTCTTGCCAAAACACCCTTCATGATCATGGCCTATTAAAATTCCGGCTTGCCAAAGCAAGGCGATTTTAATTTTTCATGATGTGTTGCGGACGACGCAAGCTAGTAATGCGTGTATGTTGAAAGCAAGAGGTTGGACGCAACTAGGCAAGAGTCAATTGGAATGCTTAGAGGCATGACAATTAGGAGTTATCCAATTGGATAAAGAATAAAAGGAATTTATTCACCTAATTGGACCAAGAGTTGCATGGGATGCAATTGGAATGGTTCCTACCTGAATAACCAATTCTTGGGTGACTTGCCAAAGCAAGCTCAAGAAGAAATGAAATAAGGATCTTGGACCCACTAGAAAATATAAAGATATTTTCCGCTTTAATAGTGAGGGCTATTAATCCGAGAAAAATAGTGGGAGCTATATTTGATGATCTAGCCATTGTTAAATATAGTCAAATTGTTCAAAATACTAAAATTGCATATTTCTCGTTTTGTAGAATTCCAAATGGCAAACAACAACGCATCGAGTTCATCCCTACGATCTGTCCTTGAGAAGGATAAACTTTCTGGAACGAATTTCCTTGACTGGTACAGAAACTTGAGGATTGTCCTCAAGCAAGAAAAGAAGCTGTACGTCTTGGACACTCCAATTCCAGACCCACCACAAGATGAGTCTCTATTAGCGGAAGTAAGGGCACGTCAGAAACATATTGATGATTCTAATGACGTGACTTGCCTCATGCTTTGTACCATGACTGGTGAGCTTCAGAAGCAACACGAGAACATGGAAGCCTATGATATGATCAGACACTTGAAACAATTGTTTCAGGAACAGGCAAGGCATGAGCGCTATGAAGTATCTAAAGCATTGTTCAAAAGTAGTCTTGCAGAGGGGAATCCAGTAGGCCCTCATGTACTCCGAATGATCGGGTACATAGAGAACCTTGAGAGACTGGGGTTCCCACTCGGCCAGGACTTGGCGACAGATCTCGTCTTGCAATCGTTGCCTGACAGTTATAATCAGTTCATTATGAACTATAATATGAATGAGATCAACAAGTCTTTGCCAGACCTATTGAACATGCTAAAGACAGCTGAGCAAAGCATCAATAAAGGCAAGGGCAAAGCCATAATGATGGTGCACAAGAAGAAGAGCAAGTCAGTTGCATCTACTTCAAAAGGAAAACGCAAGAAAGTTGCGAAATCCAAGGATGCCCTAAAGCCTAGTGGAGGCGTGGCTAAAGGTGAATGTCACTACTGCAGCCAGCCGGGTCACTGGAGGAGGAATTTCCCTAAATATCTCGAGGATAAGAAGCTTGGAATAGTGGTTCCACCACCACCAGGTATTTATGTTATAGACGTCAATCTCTCTATTTCATCATCCTGGGTATTGGATACCGGATGTGGTTCTCACATTTTTTCGTAATGTGCAGGATTTGAAAAGAAGTAGAAGATTGCGAAAAGGGGAGATAGACTTGCGCGTCGGGAATGGAGCAAAGGTTGCTGCATTAGCTGTAGGCGTTTATGAGCTATCTTTGCCTTCTGGACTTATTTTAGAATTAGACAATTGCTTTTATGTGCCTGCTATGAGCAGAAACATTTTTTCCGTTTCTTGTTTGGACGAGAAAGGTTTTTCTATTTCAATAAAGGACAAGTGTTGCTCCATTCATTTTGATAGTATGCACTATTGTAGTGCGCATTTGTCTAATGGATTGTATATCCTTGATCTAAATAATCCAATCTATAACATAAATACTAAAAGGATAAAACTAATGATTTAAATCCTACATATCTATGGCACTGTCGTTTAGGCCATATAAATGAGAAACGCATATCTAGACTCCATAAGGATGGACTTCTAGACTCATTTGATTTGGAATCATATGAGACATGTGAATCTTGTTTATTAGGAAAAATGACAAAGTCCCCTTTCAATAAGAAAGGCGAGCGGACTAGTGAGTTATTGGCACTCATACATACTGATGTATGCGGGCCATTCCCCACGCCTGCCAGAGGTGGTTATACCTACTTCATCACATTTACTGATGATTTCAGTAGATATGGATTTGTATACCTTATGAAGGCCAAATCCGAATCCTTTGAATTGTTCAAAGAATTCAAGAGTGAAGTAGAGAAGCAACTTGGCAAGAGTATAAAAGCTCTACGATCAGATCGTGGAGGAGAATACTTAAGCCAAGAGTTTGATGAGTATCTTAGAGAGTGTGGGATAGTATCCCAGCTCACTCCACCCGGAACACCACAATGGAATGGTGTATCTGAGAGGAGGAATCACACTCTATTAGATATGGTGCGATCTATGATGTCTCAAACAGATCTTCCGATATCCTTTTGGGGACATGCTCTAATGACGGCAGCTTTTACCATTAACCGTGTTCCATCCAAATCAGTCATGAAGACGCCATGTGAAATATGGACTGGGAGGCGTCCCATAGTGTCGTTTATGAAGATTTGGGGCTGCGACGTCTATGTAAAGCGTTTACAAACAGACAAGCTCGGGCCTAAAGCGGATAAGTGTAAGTTTGTGGGATATCCTAAGGAGACTAAATGATATTATTTCTATAACCCTACCGAGAACAAAGTGTTCGTTGCTCGGACCGGCGTGTTTCTAGAAAGAGAACTAGTCTCTAAAGAAGCAAGTGGGAGGGTTGTAGAACTTGAAGAAATTCATGAACCACAAACCACTGAACCGATAATGGAACATGAACAGGAACCACAAGAAGTTGTGGAAGAACCTGTTCAGGTAACACAGGAACTCCGTAGATCAGGAAGAGTGCGTCATGAGCCAGAGAGGTATGGACTTCTCGTGACTGAGCCCGATGACGTACCACTCATGGATGATGAGCCTGCAAGCTATGGAGAAGCCATGAGTGGCCCAGACTCTAAGAAGTGGCTAGAAGCCATGAGATCCGAAATGGATTCCATGTACACCAACAAAGTATGGACTTTGGTGGAACCACCCGAAGGGGCTCGACCCATAGGGTGCAAGTGGGTCTTCAAGAAGAAGACCGACATGGATGGCAAGGTAGTTGCCTATAAGGGGCGATTGGTGGCCAAAGGTTATAGACAGATTCATGGTATTGACTATGATGAGACCTTTTCACCAGTCGCCATGACTAAATCCATTCGAATCTTACTCGCTATTGCAGCATACTACGACTATGGGATTTGGCAAATGGATGTCAAAACAGCGTTCCTCTATGGGAACCTCCTTGAGGATGTGTACATGACACAACCAGAGGGTTTTGAGGATCCAGAGAATGCCAATAAAGTCTGTAACAAAGATCCATTTATGGATTAAAGCAAGCTTCTAGGAGCTGGAATCGACGTTTTGATGACGCGGTCAAAGAGTTTGGCTTCATCAAGAACGAAGATGAGCCTTGTGTTTACAAGAAGGTTAGTGGGAGCTCTATAGTATTTCTGGTCTTGTATGTGGATGACATACTAATCATTGGAAATGATATTCCTACTCTGCAATCTGTTAAAGATTGGCTAGGAAAGTGCTTTGCAATGAAAGACTTAGGAGACGCAGCCTATATACTGGGTATAAAGATCTATAGAGATAGATCTAAAAGGTTGCTTGGCCTAAGTCAGAGTACATATATTGACAATGTGTTGAAGAGGTTCAACATGCAAGATTCCAAGAAGGGGTTCTTGCCCATGTCACATGGAGTCACTCTTTCCAAGAATGACTGTCCCTCCAACGAGATGGAGAAGGACCGCATGAGCAGGATACCCTATGCTTCGGCCATAGGTTCCATCATGTACGCCATGTTATGTACTAGACCAGACGTATCATACGCGTTGAGTATGGTGAGCATATATCAGTCCAATCCGGGTGAGAGTCACTGGATCGCTGTCAAGAACATCCTAAAGTACTTGAGAAGAACTAAGGATGTATTCTTGATATTTGGAGGAATGGAAGAGCTGAGTGTAAAGGGTTACACTGACGCAAGCTTCCAAACCGACAAGGATGATTACAGATCGCAGTCTGGATACGTGTTTTGCCTGAATGGAGGAGCTGTGAGCTGGAAGAGTTCCAAGCAAGGCACAGTTGCTGATTCTACAACAGAAGCTGAGTACATTGCTGCTGCGGAAGCAACAAAAGAGGCAGTATGGATAAAGAAGTTTATCACTGAGCTCGGTGTGGTCCCTAGCATAGTGGATCCCGTAGAGTTGTACTGTGACAACTCCGGGGCAATCGCACAGGCGAAGGAACCAAGATCGCACCAAAAGTCAAAGCATGTACTTAGGAGATTCCATCTTATTCGTGATATGATCGATCGAGGAGATGTGAAGATATGCAAGATTCCGACAGATGACAACGTGTCAGATCCGCTCACGAAACCTCTTGCGCAGCGAAAGCATGAAGGGCACGCCAGATCTATAGGCATACGAGATGCGCCAGATTGGCTCTAGTGCAAGTGGGAGACTGTTGGAATAGATGCCCTAGAGGCAATCGTAGATTTAGTATGAACAATGTTTTGGCTAGAATATTTATTTATTATTTATGGCGATATTTAATATAATGAAGTCCTTAGATAAATTGTGTTATTTATCTTAAATGTCCCTAGTCCATTATATTGATTAATAGGACAATCAAATATATAGACTAGTATATGGGTAGATTGATATGGAGATATCAAGTCTAACATATGGGTATGCATTAGGAGTAATGGCATACTGGATTGACCCACGACGAAAAGGATACATTAGATTATGTGAAGTCACAATCGCTTTTCGTAGTGCTAATATTATTGCAATCCTTGGACTTGAAGTCACTAGATACTCTAGTTGTGAAATATTGCGCTTTGATGTTATCAAACGTTACACCGTAACTGGGTAATCATAAAGATGGCTATCGGGCATAATAGGAAGCAAGCTTAGAGATCGTGGTGATGTAGATAGGATTTGTCCCTCCCACATAATGGGGGTAAATATCCACGGCCACTCAAGGGATGAGGCTTATTGAATGTCTGGCCAGACTCAGATAAATTAATATGGAGATATTAATGTTATCTGCAAGCATAAGCATATTCCCAGGATCGAGGAACTATGGATTGGATATACGAGTGTGACTATTTATGTCTCGTGTCCAATCCGGATATGGAGACAAAGGGATAATGCAATATGATATATTGGGCACAAAAGGTTTGTCGGGATCACTGACTATTTCTATTGGTTGGGTGGCATGGATGTGTTGCTAGACACCACTCCATGTTAGTAATAGTTACTACCAACTATATAGAAACCTATGGGATCACACGTCAAATAGAGTAGAGCTAGATTTGGGATTAATTAATATGGATTAATTAATAGAAGGATCATTGTGCAACACCTTGCAAACTTAGTAGGACTAATTTGCAAGGAAGGGAATAATTCTAGTTCATCTAGAATTAGGAAACTCTTTTATGGAAACAACAAGGAGTTGTTGGAGTATATAAAGGAGGCTCTAGCTTCCTTCCCACTACATGAGTTATTATTAGACATAACACATAAAGAGTGGGAGAGAGCAAAAGAGAGAGAAAGACAAAAGAGCTAGGGCCGAAACTCTAGCCCTCCCGTCCGCCCCTCTACCCGACGGCAAGGAGAGGCCGCCCCCTCCCTTGTGCCTTGGTGATTTGTTGCTTTGATCTTCATCCCTCTTCCTCCGGGTTCAAGCTAGCACTTGTGGAGAAGGAAGAATCTAGATCTCACCTCTAGACGTGGATCAACCGTAGAGAGGAGGACATCATTCTTCGTGTGATCTCACAAATCAAAAGGTACACATCTTCTATGACCTTAATCATGTTATGATGTCTCTTCCTGTGATCCTTGGTGGGCTTTGAGTAGGATTAATTTTGTTATTCCGCTGCGTTACCTACGTCAAAACCCAACAGAAACCTGCATGTCCCAAGAAACTCCGTACCCCTTTGACAGATGTAGGATAAGGAAGCTTCTCAATCACCTCAATTTTCGCCCGATCTACCTCTAAGCCCTTGCTGGAAATCTTGTGCCCCAACACTATCCCCTCGGCCACCATGAAATGGCACTTCTCCCAGTTAAGCACTAGGTTGGTGTAAATACATCTGTCCAGTACCCGAGCTAGCTGCTGGAGACAGTCTTCGAACCCATCACCATAAAATGAAAAATCCTCCATGAAGACTTCGAAATTTTGCTCCATCATGTCCGAGAAGATAGACATCATACACCTCTGAAACGTAGTAAGTGCATTGCACAGCCCAAAGGGCATGCGTCTGAATGCAAAAGTCCCATAACGACACGTAAATGTCGTCTTCTCTTGGTCAGCTAGCTCAATCGCTATCTGGTCCATAGGGACACGTAATGCGAATGACGTGCCAACCTATCAAGCATCGGGTCCACAAATGGGAGGGGAAAATGATCCTTCAAAGTGGCATCATTGAGTTTGCGGTAATCCATGCAAACTCTCCACCCAGTAACTGTACGAGTGGCAATATGATCACCTTTTTCTCCTTCCACCACAGTTATACCTCCCTTCTTAGGGACACACTGCCTCGGGCTAGTCCACGTGCTGTCGGAAATCGGATAGATGATACCTGCTTCCAACCATTTAAGCACCTCTTTCTTCACCACCTCCTGCATGTGAGGGTTGAGGCGGCGCTGAAACTGAACTACCGGCTTCTTGTCTTCCATGAGCCGGATCTTGTGCTGGCAAACTGTGGGGCTGATCCCCTTGATATCCGCTATGGTCCATCCCATAGCTGCTTTCCTCTCCTGCAATACCTTGAGCAGCTGCTCCTCCTGTTCCCTGTCCAAACACGCAGAAACAATCACAGGTAAAGTTTCATCAGATCCCAAGTATAAATATTTTAAATGAGCAGGTAACGGTTTCAATTCTAAATCAGGAGCAGTAATAAGAGAAGGAGTAAGAATCTTCCTGCTTCCCTCATTAAAGAGGGGTAGGGGTGAACGCCAGCTGGCTTCCATAGCTTGTTCTTTTTCACTCGAATGAAGTAAGGCAAGTTCCTCATACAGCTGCTCCAATAAGATATCGTCCTCCTCATCCGGTGTGTATGCCTCAACACCAAAGCACTGCCCACTCACTGCATATGCAGGAAATTTCATAGCTTCAAAGACGTTGAATGCCACCTTCTCATCGTCAATACGCATAGTCAATCATCCATTGACTACATCAATAATCGTCTTTCCCGTAGCAAGGAATGGTCGTCCCAATATGAGTGGGACATCATCGTCAGCATCCATATCTAGGATCACAAAATCTGTGGGAAAGATGAGTCCTTCGACTCTCACAAGCACATCCTCCAAAACACCCTGTGGTCGTTTTATAGTACGGTCAGTCATCTGTAAACACATACGAGTGGGTTTTGGATCTCCTACACCAAGTTGCTCAAATACTGATGTAGGCATCAAATTTATGCTTGCACCAAGATCACATAATGCTCTACCATGGAACGCATCCCCCAATGTCACAGGAATAATGAAACCACCCGGATCTTTCATCTTTTTGGGTAGCACTTTTTGAGCTACGGCGCTACACTCCTCATTCAGAGTCACGGTCTCAAAATCATCCATGCGTCTCCTATTAGAAAGTAGGTCCTTGAGAAATTTTGCGTATTTAGGCATTTGTGAAATTGCTTCAGCAAAGGGGATATTGATGTGTAACTTTTTGAAGATATCAACAAATTTCTTGAAGTGCTTGGAATCCTCTTGACTCTTCAATCTCTGCGGGTAGGGAACACGAACACTATACTCTTCCTTTGGCTAAGGCTTTTCCTCCGACTTCCTACTCGTGTCCTTTGATTGGGGAATCACGGTAGGCACGGGAATTTCTTCATCTAGTGCTTTTTCTGTGGCCTTAGTTGCCTCGGCTCGTTCGTGTGTAGGATATGGAGGATCTTTAGTGGTGGTCCCACTGCGAGTAGTGATAGCCTTCAATTTCTCAGGTGGAGTGATTGTGTTAGAAGGTAGTATACCTGGTGGAAGTCGAGTATTCTGATTAGCTATTTGGCCAATCTGTGTCTCATGGCTCTTTATCGAGGCTTCCATCGCGACAATCTTGCTCTCAATCTTATCATTGCTAGCTAACAGTTTCCTCAACAATGCGTTCGTATCCTGTTCTTCTGAAGGTGGAGGTGGAGCCTGTTGCTGTGGAGCCTGTCTCTGAGATTGGTAAGGAACATTTGGCCTTTGACCTGGCGCATATAGTCCACTATTCGGATTGGCATAGCTGAAGTTGGGGTGATTGCGGTTATTGGGATGATAGGTGTTTGGCCATTGCTGCTGTCTTGGTTGACCCATATAGTTCACGTATTCAATACCATCCCCATATCCCTGATTTGCATCTGCTACCATCTCTCCCACTGACTTCACCTGTGCCGATGGATTCAAATTACTAAAAGCCGAAGTCATCACTGCCATCTGATGTTCAAATTTCTGTTCCACCATGGACTCTATCTTACTAACTAATGCCCCATCTGATTTCGTGTTTCTACGAGTCTCAGACCTCGTGGATTCACGTTTTGCTACATTATCTAGCAGATCACGACATCTCTGTAATCCCATTCCCATAAAATTTCCTTGAGCCATCATATCCAGTTCACTAGCAGTCTCTCTGTCCAAAGCATTATAAAAGTAGTGCAGAAGTTTATACCATGTCTCTCCGTGAGTAGGGCATCTACGAAGGAGCTGGTTGAATTTTCTCCACGTGTCTCCCAGAGAGTCATCTTCCTGCTGTGTGAATTTGTTTATATCATCCATCCGTTGAGCAACCTTGGATGGTGGAAGATACTTCCTGAGAAACTCTCTGCTACAATCTGCCCATGCAACTATACTGCCTGCTGGAAGTTCCATAAGCCATGTCTTTGCCTTTCTCGATAAAGAGAAGGGGAAAAGCATGAGCTTTATCGTCTCGAGTGGAACTCTCTGATCATACATGGTAGAAGTAGTCTGCTCGAAATTGAGCAAATGCTAATGTGGATCATCACTCGGGGCTCCAGTGAATAAGCATTCATCCCTAACCATGTTGATCAACGGTTGGCGAATCTCGAAATGTGCTGCATTAATCTGCGGCCTGAAAATGGTGGGCTGATATCCCTCCGGTGTAGTCCTGAAGTAGTCCACCAAAGGACGTTCATCCTCCTCAGCATTGTTGACTTGCTCTACCGCATTCCGGCCGTTATTGTTCCGATTATTTCCCCCATTATTCCCATTGCCACCGTTATTTCTGATTGTTGTGGATTTGGAGGGTTCATGCGATCAATCATCGCCTGCATCTCAGCCATTTGAGCCCTAAGTTGCTCAGTTTCCGCGGCTCTGTTTGCAGCCTCCTCTACAGCAGCTGCTCTAGCTGCTTCCGCATCTTGAACACTCTTGCGGATTCTCTCAAACTCAGCTCTAGTTTCTTCATCCATGGTGACTGAGCTTGAATTCCTCTTGTCTCTACGCTGTGCTTTCAATAAGGATTCCGGGTTTTCAAACGTTGGATACAAAGGCTCGTCTCTAGAACGGGTCATGCACCGTGTAAATCAACCTGAAATCACAAACCACGCAAAACGTAGGTGAGTAACGGATATAAACAATAAATTAAAATCCCTAAGGCTAGGAATTATAACTAATTTAGCCGAAGTCCCCGGAAACGGCGCCAAAAACTTGACACGCTCTAACCACAAGTGTTTGGTTATCGTGTGTAGTAATATACCGGAAATCCGGGCTATCGAACCCAAGGGACTTTGTTTAAACAAATTATTATTCAAAACCTTATGTGGGTAAGTCACAAGTTGTGTTTTGTTCTAATTCTACTAAAATAAAAACGCAATATTCTCAATTAACCGAGTGAAGTAGGCCACGATTAATAAAGAATGAATTTTAGGGTTTTTGTAATATAAGGAAAAATACCGGGAATTCTCTAGGTTCACTAGGTTGATCCAAAGTTACGTTTTGATTCGTAAAACAACCGCGTGTCTTTCACTATTAACCGAGCAATAATAAACTTACCGAGTTACCAAGCAAGTTCACTGTACTTAAAACCAAATAATACGGAGTTACCAAGTCTATTTTAGCTTTAAGTATGCATTCAAACCATAATTCTACTCTAACGATCCTAGTTAACAATATCGAGTTACCAAACATTGATTCGACTAGGTGGATTATTCAATTTACCGACTAACTCTCACGAAGTTACCACGTGAAAACTAATTAAGTTTATCTATACGTTAGCTACTCGCAAAGATAATGTGATTACAATCGTAAATAATCCATAACAATGAAAGAATACGCGAGATTAAGCTAAAACATGAATTACAATCTCAAAACATGATATTTAGATCAAACCCTAGCTACACCAAACGATAATTCCCAGCAAATAACGTTTAGCTACTACGATTCATACTCAAATCAACAAGTTTCATGAGTTTAAGCATAAAAATCAAGAAAAGAGAAGAGTTGAGAATCCAAACGGATGATCCAAAGCTCCTAAGCTCTCCCAATAGCTTCTTGATCTCCCAAAAGTGTTTCTAACGTGAGGAACTCCTGAAAAAGTCAACCTAGAATACTTAAATACGTTTCCATAATACGATTACAAAGTTTGGATAAACTACGAAATAGCCCCGCACAAAATCCTGCATTCTAGCGATGTCTTCGTACGAAGACATTTGTCTTCGTACGAAGACAAATGCTCTTCGTACGAAGGTCTTCCTATACAGATGTTGCAAGCTTGTTTGAGAAGACTTTCTTCAGAACCCAAAAATTGGCTAAGTGTTTTGTCTTTGTACGAAGACAATTGTCTCCGTACGAGGACCTCCTTTTTCAGCATTCTTTCGTTTACTTTTTCCTTCCTTCCTTTGACTTTCTTCTTGCTTCCTTTGACCTTTCCTTTGAGTGCCTTGCTTCCGAAGTTCGTTTCCATCTCCCGCATGATCCTCCAAGCCTGTTTTCCTGCGAATCACAACACGAAAACACAACCCGCGATCATATCACAATAAAAGATCAAATAACTAAAGAAACGCCCGGATTTAACAAGTAAAGCACATGAACTCACAATATCACATTTTAGCTCAATTTACTCAAAAGACGACGAATTCTCCATGTGGAGCACGCAAAAAGTAGAAATAAAAGGCATAAAATAACTCCGAAAACGGAGTTATCAGTTCCTGCGCATTGAAGCCTATCCGGCTATGCGTCTTCACGCGCATAAAGGGGGCTAATGTAGATAGTGCTTTCTAGACAGGCAGATCTTAGCCACGTGGCGATCATCCAGCACACCTAGATGTGCTCCACACACACTGGATCACCACCCGCGCTGATCCACGTGGGGGCTGCGAGACAGGGCCCTCGCATACCACCACACGGGACTTGTAGGGACTTAGTGGTTTGGAGGCTAGAGTGAGTCCTGTCGCGCGCGAGCGACAACCAAGCCCGCGCGCGACCTTTAGTAACTGCTTTGAGAGATTTGTGGCACGAGCTCCATAAACCCGGTCAACCTCATAACGGTTCCGGTATACGCGGACGACGTGCGTAACGGTTCCGGTATACGCGGACGAACGTGCCGTTGTGGTTAAGCTAATTAAGCCGCCATTAATGGGCGCATTAACCCACCACAAAGGTCACATTCTCCGTTATATATAGGATCGTTAACCCTTCCATAAAAGGGCGAATCACCTGAGATACGCGGAAGCTCTGCCAAAATCCTGTCTCTCTCATACAGTACTATTGTCTTACTCTCTCCCTACACACAACCCTATTCTTCCTGTGTTCTTTCTATCCCCTACTCTTGGTTTATATTGAATTCTCTCTGCAGGATTCTCTCGTACACAATGAAATAATTAGAGCATTGAAGAAAAGAGAGAGAGAGAGAGGTTCGCCCCCCTACCCGACGGCAAGAAGAAAGGCCGCCCCTCCCTCCTCCATTGTTGCGCGCATTGCTTGATTTGACCAAGCTCATGATTGCTACTTCCCTACACTGCTAGCACAAAGAGTAGAGGAAGATCCAGATGTTGCTCCTACGGTGTGGATACCAGCAGAGGCGTGGACATTACTTCTGCGCAGTGATTTGTCAAGGTAACCTTACTTTCTTCATCATGTTATGATGCTTCACCAGCGATCCGTGGGGAGTTTTGGCCAGAATAATTTTTTTATTTCCGTTACGTAACCTGCACCAAACTCCTGCAGTGGTATCAGAGCCACGGGTTGATAGCACATAATTTGATTTATGTGGTTACATGTTTTATCAGTTTTGACAATATATATCAGTTTGACCGTAAACAGTATTAAAGTTGATATGCATATTATGATACGCCATGAATATGATTCATGTGGATATTCATTAAATTTGTATTTGATGCAAAAAATAATTAGTTTTCAAGTAATTGGTGATGAACTAGGGCTAGGGAAAAATTGTGGAAGAAAAGGGGTTTATAGTCCCACATATGGTTCGCGTAGCACAGAAGGGGCTGAATTTTTTTGATTTTTCACCCGAGGAGGGTTTAGCCAGAGTGACCGACCCGTCCCCTTGGTGGGCCGGCCATGGGCTGACTGGTCTTACCGTTCGGCCAGGTCCGACCGGTTTGTACGGTTCGGCCAGGTTTGACCAGTTCGGACAAGTCAGACCGGTTTGACCGTTTGACCCAATTATCAAAATTTAATTAAAATTGACCCAGCGCGATAAAACTGAATTTTACCTGTTTTATGTTTTTATCGCATGTTGGGTGGATGTGGCCTTAGTTGTGTGGTTGTTTATTTTATGTGGTTTGGTTTATTTTTGGATGTAATTAATGTAATTAATTTTACGGCATGCGAGTCATCTTCTTCCTCGCCTGTGGGGTTTCTCTATTTAGTTTATATGTATTAACTAGAATTAGATAGATAGGAAATAGTTAGCACCATGGAGAGAAGATCAAAGACCAAATAGACCACAAGAAGATGAAGACACACAAGTTAGGACACATGGACTGAAGACGGAAGCACATGGAGATGAGCTTGATGTTTTAGGACTTAAAGATATTCTCATTGGCTTGGGAATATCTTAGTTTTAGGGGCCACATCCACATCACGTTTATTTATCGCTTTATATTGTTTTATTTTGATGTATAGTTGAAGCACACAAAACAATAACAACATAATTATAAAACTATTTAGATATTTCATATGGACTTGCCCAATACTAATGAGTAGATCAGTTTATATAATCAACAAATAAAATGAGAAGAAAAAACCTCAACGATAATATTGCGTTTAGCCTTATCTTGCTTAGCGCTCGTCATGATCAAGTATATCGAGTTCGGGCTTGCCAAAGCTGGGCCACTTGATTCATCATGATGTGGGGCGACGACACAAGAAAGTAATGTGCGACTATTGAAGTAAGAGGTCAAATGAAACTAAGCTATTTCAATAGGACTGAAAGCTTAGAGGCAAGACAATTGGGATTTCTCTATGAGATAGATAAGGCATAAGGACTTATTCGCCCAATTGAACCAAGATTTGCATTGGATGCAATTGGAATCCGTTCCTACCTAAATAACCAAATTCTGGGTGGCTTGCCAAAGCAGGCTAAAGATGAGGTGAAATATGGATCTTGGCCCACTAAGAAATATATGCTATTTTTTGCATTAATAGTGAGGGTTGTTAATCCGAGAAAAATAGTGGGAGATATATTTAATAATCTAGCCATTATTAAGTATAGTATAATTGTTCTCGATACTAAAATTATAAATTTCTCATTATTTGTAGAATTTCAATGGCAAACAATCAACAAACAGCGACACTATCATTGTGTTCGGTCCTTGAGAAGAACAAACTGTCTGGAATGAATTTCCTAGACTGATACAGAAACTTGAGAATTGTTCTAAAGCAAGAAAAGAAGTTGTACATTCTAGAGCAACCAATTTCAGAAGAACCACATGCTAATGCTTTTGCTGCTGTAAGGAAGGCGCATCAGAAGATTGTTGATTATTCTACTGATGTAACTTGCCTAGTGCTATGCACCATGAACACTGGGCTTCAGAAGCAACATAAGAGCATGAAGGCGTATGATATGATCATACATTTTATACAACTTTTCCAAGAGCAAGCAAGGCATGAGCGGTATGAAGTATCAAAAATTTTCAAGTGTATTCTGCCAGGGGGAAACCCGATGGAACCTCATGTACTCCGTATGATCGGGTACATTGAGAATCTCGACATGTTAAGGTTTCCATTCAGCCAAGAGTTGGCTACTGATCTCATCCTGCAATAGTTGTCGGATAGTTGTTGTCGGTTCATTATGAACTACAATATTAATGAGATCAACAAAACTCTTCTAGACTTTCTCAATATGTTGAGGACTGCTGAATAGAGTATTAATAAAGGTAAATGCAAGACCATAATGATAGTTAATAAAGGAAAGAGCAAGGTAGTTTCAAAGCCCGAGAAAGTTGCCTTGAAGCCTACTGGTGGAGTTGCTAAGGGCTCATGCCACTTATGTAATCAGCAGGGACACTGAAAAATTGTTGAAGTAGATGCCCTAGAGGCAATCTATATTTATTATGAACATTGTTTGGCTAAGATATTCATTTATTATTTACGGAGATATTTAATATAATGAAGTCCTTAGATTACAATGTGTTGTTTATCTTAATTATCCCTAGTCCATTATATTGATTAACATGACGATCACTATAGACTAGTATGTGGGTAGATTGATATGGAGATATCAAGTCTAACACATGGGTATGCATTAGGAGTAATGGCATACTCGATTGAACCCCAACGAGAAGGCTACATTAAGTTATGTTAACGTCACAAGTCCTTCTCGTAGTGCTAATGGTATTGTAATCCTTAGACTTGAAGTCACTAGATACTCTAGTTGTGTGCTTTGATATTATCAAACATTATACCGTAACTGGATAACTATAAAGATAGTCATCGGGCATGATAGGAAGCAAGCTTAGAGATGGTAGCGATGTAGAGACAATTTGTTCCTCCCACATAATGGGAGAAAATATCCACGGCCACTCGAGGGGTAGTGCATATGGAATGTCTAGCTAGACTCTGATAAATTAATATGGAGATATTAATGTTATCTGTATAGATAAGCCTATTCCCAGGATCGATAAACTATGGATTGGATATACGTGTGTGACAATTATGTCTCGTGTCCAATCCGGATATAGAGACAAAGGGATAGATACAACATGGTAATATTAGGCACATGGTTTGTCGGATCACTGACTTTTCCATTAGTTGAGAGGCATAGATGTGTTGCTTGATGTTCGTCAAAAATCCCAAGTATAAGATATCATCTCAAGTAATATCCGGGTAAGTCAGGAGTCGAATCCACAAGGATTGGAGGGTTAGACAATGACTTGGTAAACTAGAATAGCGAGTAGAAAACGACTAACTAAAGCGATAAAGGAAATTTCTCATTGACTTTAGGGCTAGCCAAGCTATCAAATCCACCACAAGTGATGGAGCAAGTTGTGTTTGAAACTAATAAATAAAATAAACGACTACTAATACTACTAACACTACGATTCAAGAGAGTGGAGTTGGGTCAATTGATTTCGCTAGAAAACTTGCAAGTGAAGTTCAACACCCAAAACTTGTACGAAGTGACGAAACATGGATTCTAAAGCAAACGGAATCGTCCAGCTCACGAATTCAATAGAGAAACCCAAAATCGAGTTATGTCAAGCATCAAGGATATGTACTCCTCCAAGTGAGTCCACATACAAGATCAAGCCACAATTCGGATTTGTCTTTCGACACAAGAATTCAATGAATTCGACATCCAAACTTGTGAAACTTTGAAGAACAATTAAAAACTTCACAAAAAACTATCCAACTTCATCAACCCAACAAATAAACTAGCTACTCATGTTCTTGAGTTGAAGAAGAGATTCACAAGCATCTTCAAATATCATTTCACCAAAACTTCAAGAATACACAAGTTCTTCTCAAAATCAACCCCAATGCACAAGCTATAGTTCAAAGTGAAGAGAAAACCAACTTTGAATCAACTACAAACTAATCAAAATGGAATTATCTAACAACTAAAGCAGCTTATAGCTGCTGCTGCTACAGTAAACGAAGAAGAAACAGAGCAGTAGGACAGATGCAAAACAGAGCACTCTATTTCACCAAGAACAGCCTAGAATTTTTGACTCCTCTCTCCCTGTCTTCATCTTTCTCTTGTTCTTGGCCCTGATTATGCTCAAGAACGATCTCAGGAGCTCAAGAACAAGCTCTGGAGTGAAATCGGAGAGAGGAGAGGAAGAACCCAGAACAGAGCACTGTATGGTGAACCGAAATTGGAGAGAGAGGCAAAAGTTCTTCAAACTCGACTTATATAGATGTTGCAGATGGATTTCGTAGCCTCCAAGGGTGCATCTCAGCCCTCCAATAGACCCCCAAAGCCTTTTCCTTCGTCGAAATCAGCTTGTCTTCAAGAACCCTAGATATTTGGGGCTTTTCACGTCATTTCTTCTTGGGCCGATTTGATTGGAGTAGGAGATAGACGACGGGCAAGGGAGTTGATTGGGACCGGTCTCGCTTGATTTGGTGAAGAATTGAGGTCGGGTTGAGCTCGATTCGAAGCTTCGTCGAACAACAATAGAGCTCTCTGTCTCTTCATCCGCTCCTAACGTCGGGGAGAGAGAAAGGCATACGCTGGTGCTGAGTCGTTGGGACGAAATTGCATCTTGGCCCCCCTAATTTGTTGGGAGCTTTTAAAATGCCCCCAACGCTTGAAATAATAGCCAAAATACCCCTTTGCAGTTAGGATCTTTTCTCAAATCTTCAATAATCTTCTAATCAAGCACTCCAAATACCTTCTTCATGTCTCTTGGCCCTCTAGATCTCTTTAGTTCATCTTTAACTCTCCCCCAAGCTAGCCTCTTGTGTTCCAAAGCACGTCGTCACCTACTAAACTAGAGACATGAAGCACAGAATGAAGCACATTGTTCATCACGCTTATCGTCATGAAGCACAGAATGAAGATACATAGGTGACTCCGGCGACCACCGAAGCACAGAATGAAGAAGAAACTGTGCCACTTTTTTGAAAAGCATATGCAGCTCCGGCGACCACCAAACCAGATAACGAAGAAGAAAACCCAGAAGGTTGCAGAACAGCGAGATAATACCACGCGTCGAAGAAACTGTGCCTGCTTCTGTAGAGACTGAAACAACGCTGGAAAGATCCTATTTGGTTGCAGATGAAACTGATGAAACCCAGCAGACAAACTGTGCACTAGCAACATGTATTCCAACTTCTAACTTGCTTTGTGTATTTTTGAAGGATTGAACCCCATCGGTGACCATTTATCATCGGATGTAGGGACTGAAGAAGGTAGGGAAAAGCTAGGGGCTGGAGAAGGTGGGAATGTAGGGGCTCAGAAGGAGAAATCGCGGGAAGTTCATAAGGAAAGCCCAACCCAAGCCCCAAAATCCCAAAAGCAAACCAGAGAAGGGAGCCGGGAAAGCCCTAGACTGAAGAGAAGGCTGGATTTCAACAAAGAACAAGTTAAAGCAAAGAAGCAACAAAAAATCAACCCCAACCAACCAACGGAAGAGGACAAAAAAAAAAAAAAAAAAAAAAAAAACACAACAAAGACAACAGTGAGGAATAGGAAGGAAATATGTTTTCCACCCCTCATAATTAGGTAAAAATACATTTTGCACCATTGACGTTTAAAAATTCCACTTTGCACCTCTGAAACGGAAAAACATTAGGACACTAAGCACCCTTTTGTCATGTTCCGCTGGAAAGGCATTTTTGACTATTATGCCCATAATTTGAGTAAAGTCTATTATACGTTTAACCAACTAACAAAGTTAACCATTCACCAATAAAAAAAATTTCTATGAATCTATGAACACCGAGAACAATAGAAAACCAAATAATAACATTGATTTCTAGCTAGTTTATTATTACTAGTACTAATAATTGTCTAATACCCAAAATAGAGATTCCCATTCTGGATAGTTTATTATTACTAGTACTAATATTTGCCTAATACCCAAAATAGAGATTCCCTTTTTTATCTAGAATCGTCCACCTTTTTCGCTCGATGTCATTGAATATGAGGAAAAAATACAAAGCTACCGAAGGCTCAAAGCTCCTTTAGCATAAGAGTGAGCCAACTGATTCTGAGATCTAGAAATAAAAACAAAAGTCCAAGAATTCAACTTAGAAGCCGTAGCCTTGCAATCCTCAATGACAGGAAGAATTTATGTTGCACAATATGAGAGATTTTTGTTGAGAACCTTAATAGAAAACTCTTAATCTGACAGATTTTTGATGACTCTGTAACCCAGTGGCCAAGATGATAGCTTTTCGAATTGCTAAAACTTCAAGAACAATAGGTTTAGTGATGAAAGGTTGCTGGAAATAATGCCATAAAGACTGAAACTTCATGAGGATTAAGCAATACATTTCCAACTCTGTCCCAACCTTTTCAAAGACAAAGTGCAGCATCAATATATTTCTCAGCATCCTCAATCTGCACACTTGAAGCACTTTACTGAATAGAAAAGTGAGTATTTGCCTTGTTGACTTGATTTCTGAAAAAAAAAAAAAAAAAATCTTAAAACCTTGAAAGTGCTTTTGCTGCAACCCGGTGAGTTTCCCAACTCAAAATGAAACTATAGTTTGAAGCTCAAAATTATAATCCAAAAATTGAAACACCCATACCCAAAATCGGTTCCAAAGAAGGAAATTGTGCAAAGTAACGAAGAAGAAAAATATTTCAAGAGAAACATATAATCTCTCTGTCCAAGTCGCACAAATCAGATCAAAAACTCAGGCTTCGGCGACAAGCAATGTCTTCCACAACCCATAATTTTTTTTGTTGGATTACGAAGAAATTCGAAGTCTTACCCGGTAGGAAGGCACTAATCGATTCTTCAGTTGCTCAAAAGTTTCCTCAGGCCAATGTTTGTAAATTGGCGATAGATCTTGGCCGCGGTGGAGGTTGACGGTGAAGACCCTCAATTCGTCCAAGCATTAATCTCTCTTGTATACATGCACTTATATCTTCGGTTATGGTCACAACCGTAATTGAGGGCAAAACGGGAAAGTAACCCACACAGCAAGGACAACAGATAGAGAGAGAGAGCGCTTCGACCATGTTGCTTATTTCGAGAGGCGGAAGCTGTCGAAGATAATGGAATGAGTTATCTTCTTACGTAACCTCATCTTGTACTTAAACCCACAATTGGGATTTTGGCGATTATTGAATGAATTAACTATTCCGTGCTCTCTTATCTCATTTTTCTCTCGTCTTCTCTTCTCTCTGATTTTTGTTCGACAATTCCTTCTCAATTCGTCTAATTGCCCTCATCCGCTTGTTAAGGTTCATAAGCTTTCAAGATCCTAATATTTGGTATTAGAGCATTTTTCTATCGATCCAATTTCAGTAGGCGAATGGTGGATCAGAAAAATGCCATGGCAGAGGAGAAGCGTATGAATCAACTTGAGGCTGAAGTCTACTGATTTTCCCAAGCTCAAGAACGGACAAAAAGCTCACTACAGAACCTGGATGACAAAATGGAGGTTCTCGGATTACAACTGGAGAAATTAGGGTCAGCAGAAGGAGAAGGTGGACATCGTAGAGGCACAACTCAAGGGTCTGATTCAGAGCTTCCCGTTATTTGTGGAAAAATTGTTCAAGAATGGATCCACCTCTTACCCAGAAACTACCAAGAACACCATCCCAAATACTAACCAATTGCTCAAAACTCCATCTTCGTGCTAGGACTTATGTGTCCACAAACAGAGCCATAAACACTTTCCTGGAATCTAACTATAGAAAAGAACACATAGAGCAACTTGCTCCAAGAACATTCATCCCTAAATTTGACTTCCCAAAATTTGATAGGTTCAGCTATTTGGGATGGATCAAGAATGCTAACAGGACTTTTTTGTACACCGACTACACCCCATAGAGGATCTGCAAAAGATCATTGTGTCTTCCCTGCATTTTGAAGGAGATGCCAGGCAATTGTGTGATGGGAACTTAGAATTTTTTTAAGGTCTAAGTTGGAACTAATTTTTTGCATTATTGGCAGATAGGTTTTCTGAGTGTGGACAAGAGAGTGTCATTATGGAGTTCAATAAACTGGAACAAATAGGTTTTGTACAAAAACCAAGAGTGTATGCATAAAGAGAGTGAAATGTACTGTGCAAAGCTTCTTATGTGGGCTGAAGGAAGAAATTAGGGGAGATGTTCAAATGCATTTCCCAAGAACTATGAAGCAAGCAAGAGCTCTGACAAGAATAAGGGAGAACAACTAGAAGAATCAACTTAAACCCTCAAGACTCATACATTTAGCAGCAACAACTTTGGCACAAATACAAGACAGAGTTATAAAGCTCAAGACAATGCTAGTAACACTATCACAAAATTTCTGTGAAGAAAATTTCTGCAGAAGAAATGCAAGCCAGGAGGGCTTATGTTACTATTGTGATGAAAAGTTCACTCCATGTCACAAATGCAAAACTAAACAGTTGTTTAGGATTTTTGATATTCAACCAGGGAGATTATGAGTAATTACAAGGGGTAGAATCGGAAGAAGAAGAGGAGGACATTGAATTCAATACTTCAGATCAAGAAGTGGAGATAAATGTTCATACATAATACATTTTCTGGGAATGTGACTAATGACACACTCAAAGCTCATACATTGCTTATATTGTCTGGGAATTTTGTGGGCGCTTCAACTTGAGTTGAGGTTGGGAGTTACTCGAAGCTCTTTTCCTCATGAAGTCCCGACTTCAAACCCTATTGACGACAAAACAATTTATCAAAAAAAATGGCGACGAAACTGCTCATAAGATAAGATAGCACAAATTGATCTATTTTCTGGGTAATTGACAGAAATCAACCCCGTAATTTGGGCATTTACCAAACTACTATCCTAACGTTTGGGAAATACCAGAAACAATCCTTTTAGATGACCAAACATGTGACAAGTTACACCCTTTTGTCAAGTATCCGTTAGTTTAATGTTGAATGCATCTTTTTTGGACCAATGCGCCCTTAATTTGTTTGGGATTTACAAAAATGCCATCAAATATTATTGTTTTTACTACAACAATTTTTTTTTTAACTTTTGTACCTTGAGTTGGGTACTTGTTATTCTTCCTCTTGACACTAAGTCACCTAGAGCAGGAGCGAAGCGGGAGCGCGAAATGGAGCACGAACAGAAAAACGTCTAATTTCAGAAGGATTGCATTTGAGAGCGTCACGAGAGCGTGTATATATAATATTTATTATTAAAACTTTATGAAGAAAACTAATATTTACATATGATATTGTGATTTTACATATGAGAATATTTTTTATTAAAGAGGTTGTAAGCATTCATTTGTCAAATAAGTTACTTCAATAAGGGAGAATAATGTTTAAATAGTTGAATACGCATAATAAGTTGAGATTAATCATCAAGTATGGTCCAAACTAATTGTAATTTAGCTTTAAAAAATAATTCACCTACGAAAACAAGCTCTCTATTTTCTGGCGGGTAAAAGACACTTATCACCCCTGGGTTTAGGGTAAAACCCACAGACCACCCCTGGGTTTTGGATAAAGACACTCCGCACCCTTTTTTGGATGGAGGTTAAAAGCTAACTAACAGCACGGGAGAAAAGACTTTTTTACCCCTGAAATGTTATAAAATGACCTCCTATATATATAACCCTAACATTTCCCTCATTCATTTCTAACCTAATTCTCTCTCTCTCTCTCTTCTCATCTTTCTCTCTTCCCCCTTACAATGAAACACGCCGCCCCTTCTCCTCTCTCCCTCGATCTGAATCATAAGACCACCCCACATCACTCCACCGCCGCCGCAAACTCCTCCTCCATCTGTGAAATTGCCGCCTCAAATCGCTGCCATCATCCAGAAGGCCGCCGCCGCTAGCATCAAAGAGCAGAGGGAGGCGGCGGTGGTGGACATCGAGAAGTCTGGGACCGCCGACGGGGGATGCGAAGCCGAGAAGGGTTTTTTCGATTTGTTGAAGATGTACTGCCGGAGGATGGATTCAAAGGGTTTGGTCTGACTCGTGTTGGCGAAGAGGAAGAATACGTTGGTGGTCTGGTCAGTAAGATTAAACTGCTTATTTGGTAGGTTGATGTTGATCATTGGAAAATTTTGATTTAGGCCTACTTTAATTGGGATTACAATTGTTTGTGAATGGGAAGTTCCCTTTTGATTCGAGATTGATTGCAAGAAAAAAAAAAAAAAAAAAAAATCAGCGGCACTGACCCAGATATGGGTTTTGCTCTCTGGTCTGCATACGTGATTGGGGGGCTTTAATGGTGGTGGTGGATGTGGTGGTGATGGTGGGTTGCATAAGGTACAATGGTTACATAAATGTGTAGATTGTGGCTGTTGGATTTTGATTTGGTGTGAGTCTATATGATTCAATGTTATGTATTACATTCTGTGATTGGGTTTGGATCTCGAAATTTTGGTTTGATTTGTTGTTGTAGCTAAATCTTTCAGAAATTTTATTTGTCTGTTCTTGATGTTCTTGATGTTCTTTTTTTTTTTTTTTTTTTTTTTTTTTTTTTTTTTTTGAAGAAATGTTCTTGGTGTTCTTGATGATAAATTTGGGGCATCTTGGTTTGATTTGCTTTCTGGGATCTGTGATTAGATAACTTTTATGCTAATTCAAAGCAAAACAGAATTAAGTATGAGTGTGGAAGAGAGTGCTGGAAAAGTCACTTCCTTTTTTATGACAGTCGATACAAAATCGTTTACAAGAGGATTTTCATTGCTTTTATTCATCCTCCAACATGTTCTTCCATTGTTATTGGTGTAATTAATGTTTTGGATCTAAAGTGGAAGATGTATTGGTGTTCTTCGCGCTTGAACCATGAACAACAAGAACATCAACAACATCAACACAAAACACCATAGGGGTAAATCAGTTGGTTTATTGGTGTTGTTGATGTTTTGGATACAAAGCGAGAGATGTTTTTAGTGTTGTTGATATATTTGGTAGATGTTCTTGATGTTCATTGTGTTCTTGATGAGAAAAGAGGAAAAAAATAGTGAAAAAGCACACAGTGGCAATGCGGTCCAAAAAAATTCAATCAACCACTTTTCTAACGGAATATGACAGAAGGGTGCTTAGTGTCCGAGGAATATTCCGTTACAGGGGTGCGCAGTGTCTTTATCCAAAACTCAGAGGTGGTCTGTGGGTTTTATCCTAAACCCAGGGGTGGTAAGTGTCTTTTACCATTTTCTGGCGCGCCTTTAGAGCGAGGTTTGGTCTCGAAAATGCCAGAGCGAGGTTTGGGGGTACTACCCCATCAACAACACCACCACCACCATGATAGGCCATGGCAACCTTCGGAGCCAACAAAATAACCACCTGCACCAACAATCCAACATCACAACGCACCACCAATCCAACATCACAACCAGAACAAAGACATGGATAAACAGGGAACCCAAACGGTAAATCCAGATTTCAGTTGAATCGGGAATTTGTGAGGTCCCTGACCTCACGGTTGCTGTCGCCGGTGAGAGAATCGCCGGAAAACACCGTTAATTGGAGAATTACTCCGAAGAATTGAAGAAGAAAGAGTTAGGGTTTGAGATCAGAGAGAATTGGGGAAGAAATGGAATTTCATAGAAAACATAATGAATATTTCATTACAGCCTCGGCTATTTATAGCAAAGGGGAGGTAGGTGTAGTTTACTAGACTTCCTAACGGCAAAGCCACGTCAGCCAACTCGGTTGAAATTGACCAATCATAACCCCGTGACTGGCTGACGTGGACTCCTCGCTGGCCATCTACCCCAAAACGACGCCGCTACACTTACTGATTTAAACCCAACGTTCTAAACTTGTTGGATGGCTGAGATTCAATCTCAAAGCCATCCAACGGCTACTGCTACTCCAAAATTACACAACCACAGTTTGGAAGGACCTTCAGTTCAGTCCTAATTATACAACCACCGTTTATGCAGCCTTTCAATTTAGTCCCTGCACAGAATCATAACAGAATTTGCCAGATCAATTGCTGGGAAAAGACAGGATTTTTTGTGACTCTTGAGATGGTTTATCTTTTCTACACTTGATCAAAGTCCTTGTGCATCATTGGGTTCGAATCCAGATCTGGGTTTGACTAACTTAGTATTGGTATTGATTTGAATGGGTATGGTTCAACTGGGTTTTGGTGGAGAGAGACAAGGGGGGAGAGGGAGGTGGAGGTGGAGGTGGAGGTGGCATCAACATTTTGGGACTAGGACGGTATTCATCTGTTTCTTCAACGGTATTCCTCTGTTTCTTTTTCAATGCTTGGCGGCGGCGGCGATCAATCCAAAGCATTGAAAAGGAAATAGAGGGATACCGTTGCAGGATCGTCGGATGATAAACGGATTTCGCATTCGTCAATACGTCGACTGCGACCCCCGGCAATCATTTGGCGTTGCTCGATTTCTGGGCAATGACGAGAGGACAAGAGCAATCAAGGGCGAGTCAGTAGTGTATGAAATCGTGACTGAGAGGGGCTAGGGTTTCCTTGGCTTTATATATATATATATATATATGTGTATATCTATATAATAAAACAGCACGGTGTGGGTCCCATGTATATTTTTAAAACACATTTTCAAAGAGACATTTTAAGGAGATATTTTAAACCGTTGATCTATATACATGTGAATATTTTGAACCGTTGGATGTTCTTTCTTACAAAACCTAATCGCTTGAGTACCCAAAACTCAAACCCACGTTCGTTCTTTGCTGCCACAACCACCGTCGTTCTGCCACAGCCATGGCCGCCCACCAGGTAGTATACTCTCCATCTCTTCGTAGTTCCGATTCGTCTCTTTCATTTGCCCATGAAATGGTTAGGGATCTCATCTTACTGGATTTGAAGAACAAGGATCGCTCTCCTAGACCATTAGATCGTCAAACTCCCCTTCGTATGGAACAAGTATCGGTGTGTGTTTGAACTCGGCTAATCATCTCAGTCAGGTAATCTTCTTGAACTCTCTCTTTCAAAGTACCGACGTGACGAACGCTTGATCATACCTGGATCAAAACTATTGCCACTTTCCTCTCTCCCCTTCGTACTCTCCCTCTCTCTGCTCGAATCTGGTGGGCTATGCGCTCTCTGTCCCAATATTTTTCCCACACCAAGCACGGAGGTGCGTTTTTAATGTTGAGAGTGGCATACGCCGATACGTGGTGAATAGGGTTCGTGGCTTTCGCTATCTGGGTTAGATTATAGTCTTTGCGCAGAGCACTTTGATTCTACTATTGAGAATTGGGGGTTTCGGTACTGGTGAAATTAAGTATAACGATAGCGAGGGATTCTACTTGCTGCTGGGTTATCCTAAACCCAGGGGTGGTAAGTGTCTTTTACCCTTTTCTGGCGCGCCTTTAGAGCGAGGTTTGGTCTCGAAAATGCCAGAGCGAGGTTTGGGGGTACTACCCCATCAACACCACCACCACCACCATGATAGGCCATGGCAACCTTCGGAGCCAACAAAATAACCACCTGCACCAACAATCCAACATCACAACGCACCACCAATCCAACATCACAACCAGAACAAAGACATGGATAAACAGGGAACCCAAACGGTAAATCCAGATTTCAGTTGAATCGGGAATTTGTGAGGTCCCTGACCTCACGGTTGCTGTCGCCGGTGAGAGAATCGCCGGAAAACACCGTTAATTGGAGAATTACTCCGAAGAATTGAAGAAGAAAGAGTTAGGGTTTGAGATCATAGAGAATTGGGGAAGAAATGGAATTTCATAGAAAACATAATGAATATTTCATTACAGCCCCGGCTATTTATAGCAAAGGGGAGGTAGGTGTAGTTTACTAGACTTCCTAACGGCAAAGCCACGTCAGCCAACTCGGTTGAAATTGACCAATCATAACCCCGTGACTGGCTGACGTGGACTCCTCGCTGGCCATCTACCCCAAAACGACGCCGCTACACTTACTGATTTAAACCCAACGTTCTAAACTTGTTGGATGGCTGAGATTCAATCTCAAAGCCATCCAACGGCTACTGCTACTCCAAAATTACACAACCACAGTTTGGAAGGACTTTCAGTTCAGTCATAATTATACAACCACCGTTTATGCAGCCTTTCAATTTAGTCCCTGCACAGAATCATAACAAGTGCCCTCCCCTTGAAAATGAGCTTGCCCTCAAGCTTGAAAACTAGGAAACTACTTCTTTAACTGATAGTAGTCCTCCCAAGTTGCCTCAGAAGGAGAAAGATTCATCCACTGCACCAAGACCTTAACAGTAGAGCTATTACCTTGTTTGGTGAGTCTTCTATCCAGTATGGCTACAGGTTCAACAAGGAATTGACCTTCAGCCCCCACAGCTGGCAATGTTGGTGAAGCAGTGTAAGATCCAATGGCCTTCTTGAGCTGAGAAACATGGAAGACAGGGTGAATTCTGGACTGGGTAGGGAGATCCAGCTTATAAGCCACCTTGCCCACTTTCTGCAATATCTTGAATGGGCCATAAAACCTAGCAGAGAGCTTGTAATTACTCCTGAGCTGGACATAACTTTGCCTATAGGGTTGTAATTTCAAAAATACCCAATCCCCCACCAGAAACTCTCTTTCTGTCCTATGCTTATTAGCATAGTGAACCATCCTTTCTTGAGCCTTAACTAGATTGTCTTTGAGAAGCTGAAGCAATCTAGATCTATCACCAATGAAGGAGTCCACAGAGTCAATGCCAGTCTTGTTGAGCTGGTGAAAGTTATAATGTTGAGGCTTAAAACCATACACAGCTTCAAAAGGAGTGACCTGCAGAGCTGTGTGGTAGTTAGTGTTGTACCACCATTCAGCTAAACTCAACCACTTCACCCACCTCTTTGGTCTATCCCCAGTGAGGCATCTGAGATACACCTCTAAACACTGGTTGAGCCTCTCACTCTGGCCATCTGTCTGGGGGTGATAAGCAGTAGAATATTTCAATTGAGTGCCCATGAGTTTAAAAAGAGTGTTCCAGAATTGGCTCAAGAAAATTGGATCCCTGTCACTCACAATAGAACTGGGAAGACCATGTAACTTGCAAATATTTTGAAAGAAAATATCAGCTACCTCCTCAGCAGTATAAGGGTGGCTGATTGCTATGAAATGCCCATATTTAGACAGTCTGTCAATTACCACCAAAATAGTAGTCTTGTTCTCTGATTTTGGAAGGCCATCAACAAAATCCATAGCAATGTGGATCCATGGTTGATCTGGAATAGGCAAGGGTTGCAACAACCCTGGATAAGGAAGATGCTCTGCCTTCATTCTCTGGCATATATCACAGCCTTGTACCCAATTTTTAACCTGTTTCTTCAACCCTGGCCAAGTGAACAGCATTTTAACTCTTTTGTAAGTTCCCAAAATGCCAGAGTGGCCTCCTACTCCAGTGTTATGAAGCTCATGTATGATGTGCTGCCTCAATTCAGTACCATTGCCAACATAAAGTAACCCCTTATGCTTCAAAACTCCATCTTGGAGTTGGAAACCAGGTACAGCAGTAGAGTCAATAGAGAGTTTAGTCATTTTGTCTTTGACTTCTAAGTCCTCTTTGTAACTCTCCTTCACCTCTTGTAACCATTTTGGAGTAACTGATGACACTGCTGCACATGCCCCAGCTAATGTAGTCTCAACTGTATTCCTTCTTGAGAGAGCATCAGCCACTTTATTGTCTTGGCCCTTTTTGTATTGGATTTCATAATGCAGCCCTAGCAGTTTAGAAATCCACTTCTGCTGAAGAACTGATGTTACTTTCTGCTCCAGCAAGTACTTGAGACTGTGATGATCAGTCTTAATGATGAACTTACCACCCTCTAAATAAGACCTCCACTTGGAAATGGCATGGACAAGTGCTAACAATTCCTTCTCATATGTAGATAACCCCAGATGTCTGGGAGCTAGAGCCTTGCTAAAATAAGCCAGTGGTCTGTTATGCTGCATCAAAACTGCCCCAATACCATCATAGCAGGCATCTGCCTCCACTACAAACATTTTAGTGAAGTCAGGTAAGGACAAGACAGGAGCTGTCACCATAGCTTTGTTGAGCTTGTTAAAAGCTGAGGTAGCTTCTTCAGTCCAATTAAAATTGCCCTTCTTTAACAACAATGTTAGGGGTCTGGCTAAAGCTCCATAATTCCTCACAAATCTCCTATAGTAACCAGTAAGACCCAGGAATCCTCTGAGTCCCTTGAGATTTGTAGGTAAGGGCCACTCTTTCATAGCTGCTAACTTCTTAGGGTCAGTTTGCACCCCTTCCTTGCTGATAATGTGACCCAAATACTCCACTGCTGCTAGGCCAAAAGAACACTTGCTAAGTTTGGCATACAATTTGTTTCTTCTCATTGTCTCAAAGACCACCCCCAGATGCTGTTTGTGCATTTCCATAGATCCACTATAGACCAAGATGTCATCAAAGAACACTAGTACAGTCGTCCTTAACTGTGATCTGAAGATATCATTCATAAGACATTGAAAAGTGGCTGGAGCATTAGTTAAACCAAATGGCATAACTCTAAATTCATATAAACCCTCATGAGTTCTGAAAGCAGTTTTGAACACATCTGCTTCAGCCATCCTCACTTGGTGATAGCCAAATCTCAAATCTAGCTTTGAAAACACTGCTGCCCCCTTTAACTCATCCATGAGTTCATCAATAACAGGTATGGGAAACTTATTCTTTACAGTAATGTCATTAAGACCCCTGTAATCCACACAAAATCTCCAAGTCCCATCTTTCTTTTTGACAAATAAAACAGGTGCTGAGAAGGGGCTGGTACTGGGTTGTATTACCCCATTTTGAAGCATTTCTTGCACCATCTTCTCAATTTCATTTTTTTGTAGGTATGGGTACCTATAAGGTCTCAAGCACACTGGCTTAGCCCCTTCTATGAGTGGTATCTTGTGGTCTTGGCTCCTTGGAGGTGGCAGCTGGGTAGGTTCTGCAAACAGATCCCCATATTGTTGTACAAGGTCAACCAGTTCTTCTGGAGTTTCTTGACTTCCACAGACAGCTCCAATTGAGTAGAGTTGAGCTGAAATACAGTTCTCATTGTGCTGACAATACTCATGGAGTTCTTGTAGTTGTGCCTCCTTGATCTTCTCCATGTCATTATGTGCTGGTAACAACATTTCTTGTCCACCCAGCTGAAATCCAAAAGTCCTTTTGTTGAAATCCAGTGAGACTGGGCTCACCTTCTTGAGCCATTGTGCTCCTAAAACCACATCACAGCTTCCTAGAGGCAAGACTCTCAGGTCAACAATCACTTGGCATTTCTGCAACTTTAATGGCACTCCCTTACAAATTGCAGTACTGCTTATTCTACTGCCATCTGCAACAGCTACTTGCATCTCTCTTGTACTTTGACTCTCACAATTCACCCTTCTAGCAGTGCTGCAGTCAATGAAATTGTGAGTACTTCCAGTATCAATTAGTACATGTACCTGTTTGCCATTAATGTGTCCTGAGATTCTGATGGTCTCTGCATTAGAGCAACCAGACATGGCATATAGTGATATTCCTAATGGTGCTTCATCTTCAGACACTTCCTTGGTGGGAGCTTCTATAATAACTTCCTCCTTCTCTGTGACATTGTCTTCATAGCAGTTCTCTTCCTCCTCATATCCAATCAACAAATACAGTGATCTCTTTGTGCACTTATGTCCTGGTGTATAGCTCTCATCACAGTAGAAACATAGCTTCTTATCCCTCCTCTCCTTCATCTCAGCAGCACTTAACCTTTTAAAAATAGTGTTGGGAGTTTTGTGACTCACTTCCTCTTTGGTTTGTCCTCCTGAACTGGTTTTGATCCTTTCCCAGCTGCTAGAGTGTTGATGAAGTTTATTACCCCCTTTTCTGGACATGTGTTTTTCCAAAGAGTCAACATGGGCTTCTTGTAATCTGGCTAGTGCCTTCGCTTGAGACAAGGTTTTTGGAAACTGCAGCTGCACAGCTTTCTGCAAATCCTCCCTCAATCCACTTAGGAAACACCTCACAAAATACATGTCATCAGCCCAGGGTTGTAGAGCTTTGATTCTAGGCCTCAAAGCTTCAAACCTAGACTGGTACTCAGCTACTGTAGTTTGCTGCACTAACTTGTTAAAAACTCCCAGCACATTTTCATGTCCAGTTTCAGCAAACTCCACACATAATTTTTCACTAAATTGAGTCCACAAAATGCCTTCTAAATCATCAAACTCAGACCTAAACCAATAATCAGCATCTCCTTCTAGATGCAATGAAGCCATTACCAGCTTTTGGCAATCATTCATCCTATATATCTGGAAATATCTATCCACTTTCTGCAGCCAACCTAGTGGATCTCTTCCTCCAAACTTAGGAAATTCAATTTTTGGCAGAGGAATTCCTCCTTGAGAGTAATTTTTCATGCACACAATGTTCTCCTCAGAATTAATTTCTTTGAATAAACTGCTAGTAACCTCAGGTCTCTTTCCCTGAGAAATTGAAGCTCTACTGTCCTCATTTATCACCTCAGAATGTCCTGCCATTTTCTCTTTATCTCTCTGGTTTGCTAACAGGTTATAGCAGTTTGTAATTCGTTTGAATTGATCATCAAATTTTTTCTCCATAGCATACAATCCTTCTTTTAGGTCATTTTTAAGCTCAGATCTCATACTATGAATTTGAGTCTGCATACCTTCTTCCAGCTTTACAAACTGTACTCGCACACCATCAATCGTGTCCTCATAGTCGTTGAGCCTCTCTTCCTGCACCAGGACCTTCGCATATGCATCCATGGCGATGAAATTTTGGCTTCTGGTTTTGGTCATTTCTGAGTTTTTAGGTTCAGTAACCAGGCTCTGATACCAACATGTGAGGTCCCTGACCTCACGGTTGCTGTCGCCGGTGAGAGAATCGCTGGAAAACACCGTTAATCGGAGAATTACTCCGAAGAATTGAAGAAGAAAGAGTTAGGGTTTGAGATCAGAGAGAATTGGGGAAGAAATGGAATTTCATAGAAAACATAATGAATATTTCATTACAGCCCCGGCTATTTATAGCAAAGGGGAGGTAGGTGTAGTTTACTAGACTTCCTAACGGCAAAGCCACGTCAGCCAACTCGGTTGAAATTGACCATTCATAACCCCGTGACTGGATGACGTGGACTCCTCGCTGGCCATCTACCCCAAAACGACGCCGCTACACTTACTGATTTAAACCCAACGTTCTAAACTTGTTGGATGGCTGAGATTCAATCTCAAAGCCATCCAACGGCTAGTGCTACTCCAAAATTACACAACCACAGTTTGGAAGGACTTTCAGTTCAGTCCTAATTATACAACCACCGTTTATGCAGCCTTTCAATTTAGTCCCTGCACAGAATCATAACAGAATTTGCCAGATCAATTGCTGGGAAAAGACAGGATTTTTTGTGACTCTTGAGATGGTTTATCTTTTCTACACTTTATCAAAGTCCTTGTGCATCACTGGATTCGAATCCAGATCTGGGTTTGATTAACTTAGTATTGGTGTTGATTTAAATGGGTATGGTTCAACTGGGTTTTGGTGGAGAGAGACAAGGGGGGAGAGCGAGGTGGAGGTGGAGGTGGAGGTGGCATCAACAGATTGGGACGAGGACGGTATTCATCTGTTTCTTCAACGGTATTCCTCTGTTTCTTTTTCAATGCTTGGCGGCGGCGGCGATCAATCCAAAGCATTGAAAAGGAAATAGAGGGATACCGTTGCAGGATCGTCGGATGATAAACGGATTTCGCATTCGTCAAATCCGTCGACTGCGACCCCCGGCAATCTTTTGGCGTTGCTCGATTTCTGGGCAATGACGAGAGGACGAGAGCAATCAAGGGCGAGTCAGTAGTGTATGAAATCTAAGATGGGGTATGCTCAGGCGTGGGAGAGGGGGAGAAATATTATTGTGATGAGGAAGAGCGGCAATGGAGGCTGTAAGCGTACAATTGTTGATACAAAGCGTGCGAATGGATGGGCTAGGGTTTCCTTGGCTTTATATTGACTATTTAGGCTTTATGTTTAGGATTAGGAATTATAATAAAATTTATGAGAAACTAAAGGTACGTTTGATTTGTAGTTACACCGGTTTGCTACGCGCCACTCAGTGGCCAGTTCTCTAAATTTGAAGTTACTTCGGACATCAACGTGAAGCCAAAAACGGCGAGACCTATGTTGTGGTACGTCTTCTTTCCTTTTCAAGCATCATGTATTCTCTGCAGCACACATGTTGGTTATATACTTCTTTGACTGTGACTAGTCCTGTCGTGAAATTGAGCTTAACTGTGTACATGTAGCTGTGTTCTTCTGTTAAATTGAGCTTTCCTTCACAATCAAATTGTTAGTTTGTCTTCGTACTTTTTTTCCAGGGTTCCAGTTCAGTGGCTAGATTTTGCAACCCAACAGTTGAATAAATACCGTTCCAACACCCATTAAGTCGTCTTTCAACGACGAGAACATGGAACTGCATAATTAGCATGACTGATCTTGGGCAACTGCGGCACCGGTACGGCTCTGGATAATGTTACTGATATGTTCCCCAACCACCATGTCCTGGCGACGTCTCCAAACAATCATCAAACTTCATGAACTGTCCTAGCTGGGTGGTTGACGAAGGTGCGTAGCAAATAGGGGCAACTACAAAACAATACCCATGTAATTGTCAATTCTATGGTGTTTTGGTTTGTAGTTGTCCTAGTTTGCTACGCGCATCGGCCAACCACCGAGACGAGGCGGTTCATGAAGTTTGAGGATACTTCGGAGATCGACGTCAAGCCATAACGAGCGGACAAGTTACATCATCCGGAGCCGTTACAGTGCCGCAGTTGCCCATGCTCTCTGATGCTTTTTCCAATTCCATGTTCTCTTGTTGAAACACGACTTCAAGGGTGTTGGACTGGTAATTATCAATTGTTGGGTTCGTTGTGCTAGTCGCTATCTTTAAAGAACCCTGCACATTGCATTTACATGTTAGTTTGCCTTCAAGTGTTGGGTTGGATTGTCCGCATTTTAGCAAACTAACCAACATTTTTTATCGTTGTTAAAGTCTAGTAAATTATTGCATTTTGTGCTTTCCAAATATACCGGAGAATTGAAACCGTAAAATACCTAAAATGTCTACATGTGGCTGTGCTATACGGTTTTATTCCGTAAACTTAAAATGCTATCTGTTTTAATATTTTTATGTACTGTTATCTTGTTTAGGTTTATCCAGGCTTTGGCATGTGCACATTATGGTGACCGTTTTGGCGCAGCGCGCAAATGTGAAGGCGGTGCCCGCGGCTTCGAAGCCATATTTTCGCACTTATGGAGATACAGCTAGAGGTAAAGCTAGCTACAGAAAGACGAGATGTATTATGTTGCAACTTCAAGATAGATAGCTAGTATAGGTTTGGTATAATGCGCAGAGTACAGGTTTTCGTCTACTCTACTGAACTTGTACATTTGGGGTAAAACTTTGGCAATGTAAATTTTGTGGACACACACAGACACACACACAGACACACACACACACACACATTGATATTTTAGAAATGTGTTGTGTGCTACTTCAAGTTTATTAGGTGTGTCTTGTGTTGGTTGTGCATGAAAACATAAAGCTTTGTGTTAGTTGTGCCTGAAAATAAGCTACAGGTTGGAAACCTCCAGCTATGATCTGGAATGGTTGCAAGGCATACCTCAAATACGGCGAGAATTTAAACTTGCCTTATTAGTTATCAACAAAAATGACGAGAGTTTATTTACTTTTCGTACAAAATAACACTCAAATACGGCAAGAATAAGTTAATATGGCTATACTTTGGCCGTAAAACATAGCACATAAACTGCAAAATTTAATCCTTTTACGGCAAAAAAAATTATCGTATATGGCAGCCCAAACACTGCATGATGAAAACAATGTTGTTGTATATATTTTATCATAAACGGCGACATTATTCCAGTATTTGAGTATCAAATACGGCGAGAGGGCTTTTACGGGCGATGATTTTTCTTGTCCCACAGTATTAACGTCAAAATACCTCGCGGCATATCCATTTTTCGCCATTTAAGTATTAAACGGCGAGAAAAACCATATAAACGGTGTTTTTTTCTCGCCATATTTCGGTACGTTTCCAGTAGTGTGGGGGGGATTGTTGGATATAATTGAAGCTCTTGAGCTCAAGTGTGAGCTCAAATTGAGCTCTTGAGCTAAACTGTGAATGAGCAAATTTTCGTATTGAGATGACGATCTTTCGGCTATAGTTTCGGAGGAGAAACGGTGTTAATTAATAAACACACGCGCGCTTACTGCTTTGTAGCGGGTCTGGGTCGTGGGTCGACCCCTATGTAATATGGTGTTTATTTTATTTAACATGTGGGTTTTAATTTCCCTGAAGAACTACCGTGCCCTAAGTAAGTGAGAAGAGGGCTGGGAACGTGGGTTGTGGCTTCAGCCACGATGTCTTCCTCCTCTCTATAAAGAACGGATTCGTTCTCAATTCAACACACGCGCACGACGCTGCTCTCTCTCTCTCTCTCAAATTGTTCTCATACGTTGTTTCGTCCGGGAAATCAAGAGTTTGTGCTACACCAGTTGATTGCGACAAGGGGAGTCGTGGGAGGCGATTGTTCCATTCAAACTGATAGCACCGGGGAGCATAACGCTTTAAGGAAAGCGTTCCTCAACGCGATCCTCTTCTTTGATCAGTTCGTCGACTTCGGTGACAGGTTCTTCATATTAATTTTGTTCTTGTTTTTGAATGTTGCAGATTAATTATCCCAACAGTATTAATATGCGGAAGAAGAAGAGGTAGAAGAAGAAGAAGAAGAAATTGTTTACCCAAGAAGTCGCCAACCACGGCGTGTACCACACCAGATAGTAATCCACCCCGGCCATCAGCATTGACTATAATAACTCTGGCTGGCAGATAGACTCAGCAGGACTAGTACCAGTGCCGCCAGAGGCAGGACAAAGGTGGTAGCACCAAACGCAGATGATGAATAAGAAGAAGACTTGGCCATTTTTAGTGGCACAGCAAAGTACTAGTACTAGCAGATGGAAATAATCAAGGAGGTGATGGTGGTGGCGTAATGTGCAAATGCGATTCCCCTTTTTATAGCCCAGCCCAGGAGAACAAGATGGGCAAATTGATGGATAAACAAAGAGCTGGTGGTGGTAATTGAATGGCTAGTTGCAGTTACTGATTAGCTTAAAACCTTTCCTTTTCTTTTCTTCACATAACGCATCCTGCGAGAGTAATAGACTAATTCTAAGTTGGCATTTTCATGATATTTTCCCGAGCCCACTACAACGTTTCTACAACATACTTCAACTGCCGAATTGTCAACCCACCTTAACTAGGAAAGGGCTGATGAATAAATCCTGAGTGATAAGGCACCGCGGCATTTTGGAGTCCCTTGAACATTCACCTAAAAGTTCGCAAAATTCAAATAATACCCGGATATTTCTGGGAATTTCTCAACCAGTAACTAGTTGTAGCCGATATATCATGAAAATGATACATATATCATGAACAATTTTCAAGGGAATGTCTTTCAAGAACCACGATATATAATTCACAATAGCCATTGATTGAGGAGGAGTAACTAGGTGTCACGAATTTTGATCTTATAATATATTAGTTTATTAGTATCGCCTTCCGCTCTTCGTCTAGAGGTCTTTGTGTTAGAAGAATATGACCCAATTTGGTCTTATAAAAAGAAAACAGTAACTGAAGAAAACAGAATAAATCAACGAACAGACTTACAGGCGATAGTCGACTGAGTGCAGATACAATCTGTCGAAGAACAGTCTCGTGCATTCATGATTTTCTTAAGAAATTATTCGCCGTCTATCGTTGGTGCTTTGGTTATTACAGTGACGAACTGTCCCCCAGAATGAAAGTTCTTCCGACGTTGTAGATGATGCACCAGTCTACAATACCCGACGAACGAGACTAGCGAAGGAGAATATGTGGAGAGTATTTTCTGATAACACGGTGAGTTCGAATGAAATTTATGAGAGGGAGGATTGCCTTTTGTAGGCAGTGAGACGAATCAGTTAAGGGACATAACCGTTAGAAAGGTTGTAACTGTTGGCTGTTAGAAACTTGAACAGTTACAGTTAAAAACGGTTCGGTTAAGTAACATAACTAAAGGGGATAGAATTGTGTGGGCTAGAAGAAGTTATTTTATGTCCCAAAACGTATTAGTCCAGAGTGAAGCCCAGCAAACCAAACCCAAGTCAGCCCACGTCACGGCCCATGTCTGAGTCTGATGCGAGGCGAGCCGGACGGACAGACGGCAGCGGCGCGCTCCTGTGTGTGGCTGTTTGGACCATAGCTAGGTCCTCCCTCCTTAAAAAAAAATTGATTCACCCAGATGGCGTGCCCTTAGTGTCTGAAATTAAAGTATTTATTATTTAAAAACTCAAAACTCTCTTTCCATCAAATTTCCCTCAAGCAATTTCTAGGGGGATAATGGAAATGAAGTTGATAGGTGTGCTGACGGGAAAGGGACTCATACTAGTTTTTATGGAGCTAAGATACTAGATGAAGCTGAGCCCAGTGGCATGTCCCCTATTAATCTGGAGAACACTTGTGCTCGTGTCATGGTTAAACCTTCTATTGCTTCACAATACACACAGACACACACACACACACACCAGATGATTCTTACGAGAATGTCAGTTTGTTAAGGAAATAGATAATCTTTAATTATCTCTTTCATATTTTAACTGCATATGCATTGTATGTAAACCCTCTTCTTGTATAAATACGGACCAATGTTCATTAGAAATGTTAATTAATTCATTTAACCTTCACATGTTATCATAACTGTAGAAATCTCTCTTCTACACGATCCATTTCTCCTATCGCAAACAGTAAGCCGACTGCCTTGCACCTCGGTCTCGGACGTAGACCATCACCATCATGACTACCACTACACCATCAGTGATCCAACTGAATGCCCCAACAAACTTCTCCATCAAACTTTACTCCGCCAATCTTCTCGTAGTGACAACGGTATTGTCATCCTTAGACTTGAAGTCACTGGATCCTCTAGTTGTGGAATATTGTGTTTTGATATCGTCAAACGCTACACCGTAGCTGGGTAGTAATAAAGGCGCATTTAGGAAACAAGGAAGCAAGCTTAGAGATGGTAGTGATGTAGATAGAATTTGTCCTTCCCACAAAACGGGAGCAAATATCCATGGGCCACTCGAGGGATGGTGCTCATAAAATGTCTGGCCAGACTCAGATAAATCAATATAGGATATTGATGTTATTTGCTTGGATAAGACTATTTCCAGGATCGAGAAACTATGGATTGGATATACGAAAGTGCCTTGTATGTCTCGTGTCCAATTCGGATATAAAGACAAAGGTATGAGACACTACTTTCACAAGGTTTGTCAAAATGGTGACTATCCCTATTAAATGGGTAGCAGGGATGTGTTGCTAGATACCGCTCCATGTTAGTAAATTGTTACTACCAACTAAGTAGGAACCTATGGGGTCACACGCCATATGGATCAAACTAGACTTGGGAATTAATTAATATGAATTATTAAATAGAAGGATCAAAACGCAACCACTTGCAAACTTAGTAAAACTAAATTGCAAGGTGGACTAATCCATGTATAGACATGATTATGACTAGTTTGCAAAGGGAACTAACCCATGTAAGGACATGATTAGGAGAAGGACTAATAAGTAGTTCACAAGGAGTTTTTGGACTATATATATGAGCCCTCCTAGCTTATTCTCTACAAGAGTGTCATAATTGTTATAACACAAATAGATAACAAAGCAAGGTTATTGAGAAAGACAAGAGTCTAGGCCGAACCTAGACCCCGTCCGCCCCTCTCTACCCCGTCGGCCAAAAAGGGAAGCCGAGCCCCTCTTTTGGTCTCTGTTGTGTGATCCTTCTTCTTCCTTCTTCCACCGATTACTAGCACACGACGTGGAGGAATCTAGATCTTGATCCTAGGCGTGGACTAGCCGTAGAGACGCGAACAATATTTTGCGTTTGAATTCATCACAGGAGACAAACAAGGTAAATTATTTATTTTACCTTCACTATCATTATGATGTCTCTTCCTGTGATCCATGGTGCATCTTGTGCGGATCTTATTTGTTTGATTCCGCTGCGTAATCCGTTACAAAACCCAATAGTGGTATCAGATCCATAGGTCGTAGATCATAATGTAGTTTATGTGTTACGATTACGTCTATTTTACACTTTAACTTGTTGTTTATCACGTAAAACGGACAAAGCAAGCATATTCATGCAAGTTGTAGATAATCAAACCAAATAAGTTCTAATAGTACATGGGATGTAAGGATTAGTGAATTTGGATCACATAGGATGTGAATATTTTGGATCTAGAAAACTAGGGTTTGGGCACAAGTTTGAAAAAGGTGTTTTTCAAATCTTGGAAACAACTAAACTTGGGAAACAAAGAGGAAGTTGTTTTGGAAACAACTTCCTAAGGAGGTTCGGCCCCCCTAGGGGACCGTCCCTCTCTCCTTGCCTCCTAAGGAAGGCCACGGCCAAGGGAGGTCGGGCTCCCTAGCGCACAGCCTAGCCGTGTGGGCTAGGGGTCGGCCGGCCCAAGGCCCATGTGGCAGTCCTTTGATGGTCCGGCCATATAGATGGTGGGACTCTTGGACCGTTTTGACCCTAGTATGTCCAAAATCAATTAAAAATTGACCAAGCACGTTAAAATTGGATTTTAACTGTTTATGTAATTTTGCATGGTGATTGGATACGGTCTTAGGTTGTGGTTTGTTGTGGATGTTTATTTTGTGGTTTGTTTTACGGCATGCGAGCTGATCAAATTAACGTAATAGTTAATTAGGATTTACGGCCTGCAATCCGATCTTCTTCTCAACTTGTTAGATCTCTCTATTTATTTTAGATGCTAGCTAGAATTAGATAAAGTAGATGATAGCCAAGATTTGAAGAATGAGCATGAAGAAACCACAAGATGGCAACAATCCACAAAAGCTATGAAGCATGGACAAAAAATGGAGGCACATTGAGATGTGCTTGCTATTTATAGGTTTCATAGATATTCTCATTGGCTTGAGAATATCTTAGTTTATATGCCATATCCAAATCACGTTTACTTTTTGTTTGTGATTATTTATTCATTTTCTTATTATTTATTGTTGGTGTGTGGTTGATGCATGCAAAATGATAATAAGATAATTTACAACCCGGATCTTTTATTTAAGAGTTTGCCCAACTCAAAAGAAGTGAAATATGAATCTTGGTACCCACTAGAAAATATAATAATATTTTCCGCATTAATATGGAGGGTTATTAATCCGAGAAAAATAGTGGGAGCTATGTTTGACAATTTAAATCCTTGTTAAATATAGTTATAGGTCATAATACTTTTCATAATCCTATTGTGTTGAATACCCATGGCATTAAACAAACAAAACACGACTTTATACCCTTAAGAAGAACAAGTTGTCTGTAATCTATTTTCTAGACTGGTATAAAATTGAGAATGGTTGTCAAATAAAAGAAAAATGTCGTACATCATAGAACATGAAGTTCTCCTCCCACCGACTACCAAAACACACTAAAACCTAATGGAAGGAACGTCAAAGAATGGTTCTTTGAATGTCACTTGCCTCGTGTTAGCGGCCTTGAACTCTGAGATTTGGAAGCAGGATGAGAAATATGGAGGCGTATGATATGATCACACATTAAATAAGCTCTTTCAAAGAGCGAGCTAGACATGAAAGGTTTGAAGTGTTTCTCCACTTTGCGTTTTACCATCTCTTGCGTAGCACTTGTCATGATCGAGATGTAATGAAGTTTGGGCTTACCAAAGTAAGGCGACTTGATTCATCAAGATATGATACGACGGCACAAGTTAGTAATGTGTGACTGCTAAAGCAAGAGGTCATACGCAACTAAGCTAATTCAATATGATTGAAAGGTTAGGGAACGGTGTTATCTATGAGATAAATAAAGAATAAGAGTTATTCGCCCAAGTGGACTAAGAATTGCATTGGATACAATTTAGGTTTTCATCAAAGTCAATTTAATCTATATGATTGAGAATCGCTAAAAAAACACTTATAAAAGGGTAAGACAAAACATGTTAATGGTTAACAGCATGGGTAAGGGCAAAAGATTTGTGCCGACCCCATGGGTATAGAGAAAGCTTGTTGCTAAAACTAAATTGCCCTAAAGTCCCATATGTGGTGTAGAGGAAGAGAGACTACCCACAGTACCTGAAATAAAATAATAAAGGAATTATGAATTCCAATTTAGGTACTTTTGTTATAGAAATCAATATGTCTATCTCATCATCATGAGTATATGATACTAGATGAGAATCTCGCGTTTATAGAAATGTGGAGAATCTTAAAAGATGTAGAAAATTGGATAAGGAAGAAATAAACCTACACGTGGGGCAATGAAGAAAGGGGTTGCTGAATTAGCCGTGGGGAATTATCTCTACCTTTTTGAGATTGTTCATGAATTAGACAAAAGTGATTATGTCCCTGCTATGAGTAAGTACATAATCGTAGTTTCTTGTTTGGACAAGAGAGGTTCTCTATCATAATGAAGGACAAATGTTGTTCCATTTATTCTGATATGCATTATTGTAATGCAAATTTTTCTAATGGATTGTATATCCTTAATCATGATAATTTCATATATAACATTAATACCAAGAGGTTTGCATATAATGATATGAACCTCACTTATGTTTAGCGTTATGGTTTAGGCCACATGAATAAGAGATACATATCTAGAACTCCATAAGGATGGATTTCTGGACTCGTTTGATTATGAATCATATGAGACATGTAAGACTTATTTATTTGGAAAAGATAAGATCTTTTGGAATCATACATATTGATGTATGAAGGCTGCTAAGCGCAAATGCTAAAGGAGTTTTTCAGTACTTCATCATACTTACTGATGGCATGAGAGAAATATGGATTTGTGTAGCTTATGAAGAAACAAATTAGAATCCTTTGACTTGTTCAAAAAATTCAAGAATGAAGTAGAGAACCAGCTTGGCAAAAAGTATCAAACCTCTACGATATGATCGTAGAGGCGTGAGTACTTAAGTCAACAGTTTGAGAATCTAAGGGAGTATGGGATGTGATCCCACCTCACTCTACCTAGGATACCATTATGAAATGGCGTGTTTGAGAAGAGATATCGAACCTTGTTGGACGCGATTTGGTCCATGATGTGACAAACAGAACTTCCAGTTTACTTTTAGGGGTCATGTTCTAATTACAGCAAATTTCTCCCTTAACCTTGTTCCATCTAAATTAATTATGAAAAACACCATATGAGTTATGGACTAGGAAGTGTCCTAGTATGTCATTCATAAGAAATTTGGGTTATGAAGTTTATGTAAAAGGTCTAAAGATAAACTTGGACGCAAATCGGATAAATGTGCTATGTGGAATATCCTGAGAAAACAAAGTATATTATCTCTACAATCCAAATCAAGAACAAATTGTTTCTTGCTCGAACCGCTGTGTTTCTAGATAGAGATTAACTCTAAAAGAAGCATTGGGAGGACAGTAGAACTTGAAGGAGTTCAAGAACCACAAGATAACATTGATCTTTTGATGGAACATGAGCAGGATCACAAGGTGTTGTGGAGATACCTACTCAGGTAACACAAGAACCTCGTAGTTTAAATATGTCAGAGCTAGAGAAATATGGATTTCTTATATCACGTTGATGTGTTTCTCATGGAGATGATCCTACAACCTATGAGATGGCCTCATGTGGGTCGAACTGTGAGAAATGGCTTGGATCCATGAGATACGAAATGAAATCCATGTATGCCAACAAAGTATGGACTTTGGTGGAACCACCTGAAAGGGTAGGACCCATAGGGTGCAAGTGGGTTATGAGGAGACCAACATGGATGGTAATATGATTACTTTTAGGGGACTATTGGTGGCTAAAAGGCTTCCTGCGAGTTCATAGTATGGACTATGACAAAATCTTTTCCCCAATTGTGATGCATAAATCTGTTCCCATCTTGCTTGTAGAAATCTGTCTACAGAACATAAGTCAAGCTTCTCGAAGTTGGATTCTTCAAATTGATGATGCAATTAAAGGAGTTTGGTTCCATCAAAATTGAAGATGAATCTTGTGTTTACAAGAAGGTTAGTGGGAGCACAGTTATGTTTCTGGTCTATGTGGAGACATACTGATCATTGGGAATAATGTCTCTACTCTGCAATCTGTTAAAGATTGTCTAGAGAATTGATTTACAATGATAGACTTAGACAAGACAATCTATAAAGATCTATGAAGATAGATCAAGATAGTTGAGAAGAACTCAGAACGGACCGTATGAATGAGATTTACGAGATACGTCATGATATGTACTAGTCCAGACATGTCATATGAGTATGACACAAAGATACCAGTCAAATCCGGGTGAGTGTCACCGGATAATTATCAAGATTGTCCTTAAGTGCTTGAGAAGAACTAATGGATGAATTATTGATAAGAAGGGTTCACTGTAAGGGGTTACAGTGATCCGAACTTCCAATCTCACAAAGAAGATTTCAGTTTACAGTCAAGTTTTATTTTTTGCACTAGTGGGAGGGACTGTGAGCTGGAAAGGTTCCAGACAAGATTTAGTGGCCGATTCTATCACAGAGGACTGAGTATATTAACGCGTAAGATGCACATACTCAAAATATTCAATCTCGATCGATTTTCGAGAGAGGATATGTGAATTTATGCAAAGTAACATCAAGGTGTCTCGCCTACTATACCTCTTGCGCAGCGTAAGCATGGAGAGCCGCGCTAGATCAAAAGGCATATGATGCAGGAGATTGACTCTAGTGCAAGTGGGAGACTGTTTTACATATGCCCTAAAGGCAATCTATTTATGTGATATTTATGGATTTACGATTCATTATGTTATCGATATGGAGATATGTTAACATGAATGAAGTCCTTAGAATAGAAATGTTATATTCTTAAATATCCCAAGTCCATTATATTAATTAACTGGACAATCAACTATAGAATAGTATGGGTTGGATTGATATGGAGATACCACGATCCAACACATGGGTATGCATTAGGTGTAATAGCATATTAAATTGACCCACAACGAGAAGGCTACATACGGGTTATGCAAAATCACAAGTGCTTCTCGTAGTGACAACGGTATTGTCATCCTTAGGCTTGAAGTCACTGGATCCTCTAGTTGTGGAATATTGTGTTTTGATATCGTCAAACGCTACACCGTAACTGGGTAGTAATAAAGGCGCATTTCAGACACAATAGGAAGCAAGCTTAGAGATGGTAGTGATGTAGATAGAATTTGTCCCTCCCACATAACGAGAGAAAATATCCATGGGCCACTCGAGGAATGGTGCTTATAAAATGTCTGGACAGACTCAGATAAATAAATATACGATATAGATGTTATATGCTTGGATAAGACTATTCCCAAGATCGAGAAACTATGGATTGGATATACGAGTGTGACTTGTATGTCTCGCGTAAAATCCGTATATAGAGACTAGGGGTGTAAACGGTTCGGCTCAGTGCGGTTCGCATCGAAATCCGAACCGAACCTAGATTTACGGTTCGGCAGAAATCCGAACCTAAACCGAACCTTTTAGAAACGGTTCAGTTCGGTTCGGTCCATCTTTTTAACGATTCAGGTTCAGTTCGGTTCCGGTTTAACCGGATAATATTTAACATATTGGCAGTTTAGTCCTGAAAATTTTAAAAACTTCAAAATTTACCTTAAAATAATAATAAAAAATGTTCAAAAATTAAATCCAGTCGAGCTAAATAGCTAATTGGGCCGCCTAAATGCCTTAAACAACTAAATACTAATTGAGCAAACTGCCCTAAACAAAAATAATCAAATACTAACAACTTGGTTCCCAACAAGATGAGAACACCTACATAAATAGTATAAAGTATAGACATGTGGTATATATACATATAATATTAATATCTAATAATACAATATGGTTAATCGGTTCGGTTCAGTTTAAACGGTTTGGACGAAGCCCGAACCTTAACCGAACCTAATATAAACGGTTCGGGATTTTTGAACCTTAACCGAACCTAAATTCAACCCGAACCGAAGCGAACCTAATAGCGCGGTTCGGTCTGGTTTGAAAGTTTGGTCGGTTTAATTCGCAGCCCTAATAGAGACAAAGGGCTGAGAGAAAATACTTGCACAAGGTTTGTCAAAATAATGACTATTCCTATTAGTTGGGTGGCATGGATGTGTTGCTAGATACCGCTCCATGTTAGTAAAATGTTACTACCAACTAAGTAGGAACCTATGGGGTCACACGCCATATGGATCAAATTAGACTTGGGAATTAATTTATATGATTAATTAAATAGAAGGATCAAAACGCAACCACTTGCAAACTTAGTAGGACTAATTTGCAAGGTGAACTAATCCATGTATAGACATGATTACGACTAGTTTGCAAATAGAACTAATCCATGTATAGACATGATTAGGACTAGTTTGCAAAGGGAACTAATCCATGTAAGGACATGATTAGGAGATGGACTAATATGTAGTTAATAAGGAGTTGTTGGACTATATATATGAGCACTCCTAGCTTACTCTCTACAAGAGTGTCATAATTATTATAACACAAAGAGAGAACAAAGCAAGGAGAGAGATCAAGACAAGAGTCTAGGCCGAACATAGACCACGTCCGCCCCCTCTACCCCGTCGGTCAAAAAGGGAGGCCGACCCCTCTTTTGGTCTCCGTTGTGTGATCCTTCTTCTTCCTTCTTCCACCGATTGCTAGCACACGACATGGTGGAATCTAGAGCTTGATCCGAGGCGTGGACTAGCCGTAGAGACGCGAACAATGTTTTGCATTTGAAATCATCACAGGAGACAAACAAGGTAAATCGTTACTTGAACATTCACTATCATTATGATGTCTCTTCATCTGATCATTGGTGGGTCTTGTGCGGATCTTATTTGTATAATTCCGGTGCGTAATCCGTTACAAACCTAACACAGAATACTCCATCTGGTTGTTGGAATAGATGCCCTAGAGGCAATCTAGTTTAGTATGAATTTATTTTGGCTAGAACATTCATTGTATTATTTATTGGATATTTAATATAATGAAGTCCTTAGATTTACAATTGTGTTGTTTATCTTAAATATCCCTAGTCCAGTTTAATGATTAATAGGAGAATCATCTATAGACTAGTATGGGGTTGGATTGATATGGAGATATCATGATCCAACACATGGGTATGCATTAAGGGTAATGGTGCACCGGATTGACCCTTCTCCGAGAAGGCTACATACACGTTATGTTAAGTCACAAGTGATTCTCGTGGTGCAATGGTATTGTCATCCTTAGACTTGAAGTCGCTAGATACTCTAGTTGTGGATTATTGTGATTTTGTTAGCGTCAAACACTACACCGTAACTAGGTAGTTATAAAGGCGTGTACCAGATACAATAAGAAGCAAACTTAGATATCGTAGTGGACGTAGATAGAATTTTTCCCTCCCACATAACAGGAGCAAATATCCTAGGCCACTCGAGGGATAGTGCTTATAGAATGTCTGGCCACACTCAAATAAATCAATATAGGATATTGATGTTATTTGCACGAATAAGGCTATTCCCATGGATCGAGAAACTATGGATTCGATATATGAGTGTGACTTGTGTCCAATCCGGATGACTATTCTATTAGTTGGCTAGAATGGATGTTTTGCTAGAAACCGCTCCATATTAGCAAATTGTTGCTACCAACTAGATAGAACCTATGGGGTCACACGCTATATAGATTTGAACTAGATTTGGGAATTAATTAATAAGATTAATTAATTAGAAGGATCACTTTGCAAAACCTTGCAAACTTAGTAGGATTAATTTGCAAGAGAGGGACTAAACCGAATTCTAGTAGGACTAGAATGGGTCCTTTAGGTAGTTGGCAAGGATTTGTTGGACTATATAAAGGATGCTCCTTCCTTACTTCCCACACTTATGAGCCTTTAGTTCATAACTTGAGTGGGAGAGAACAAAAGGAAAGAGAGCAAGCAAGCAAGAGAGGCGCACGCCCCCCTTGCCGCCGCCCCCTTGCCGTCGGCCCAACAAGGAGGTCGCCCCTCCTTGTTGCCTTGTGTTGTGTGATTTCTTCTTCCTCTTCCTCCGTTCCGGGCTAGAACAAAGGAGAAGGAAGATCTAGATCTCAACTCTAGGCGTGGATCAACTATAGGGAACGTGACACAATTCACGTTACAAGTCATCACAGGAGAAACCCTTGGAGGGTCTAGATCTCAACTCTAGGCGTGGATCAACCGAATTCTAGTCTCTAATTCTTCCCTTAATCGTTATGTCTCTTGTCTTGTGATCCTTGGAGGGTATTGCATGGATGAAATGTGTTTTTCCGATGTGTATCGATGATCAAAACCCTACATTGGTATCAAAGCCACAGGTCGTAGAGCATAAACGTGGTTTATGTGTTACAATTTGATAGTTTTACACTTTAAATTTATTGTTTATCGCGTAAAACAAGACAAATCAAAGCATATAATGCAATTTGTCAATAATCAATCATAACAAGACCTAGTTTTGCATTGGATGCATGAATTAGTGAGTTTGAGAAATTTTAGGATCTTAGATCTAGGGTTTGGGCATCCAATGGAAAGAAGGAGTTTTTTTTCATACAAGGAAACAACCAAACTTGGGCACCAAGCAAGGGAGTTGTTTTGGAAACAACTCCCAAAGGATGTTTGGCCCCCTAGGGGACCACCCCTCCTTTCTTGCTGCCCAAGCAAGGGACGGCCAAGGGGCCAGCGCAGCCCTAGCCCACGTCCTAGCCGTGTGGGCTAGAGGCCGGCCGGCCCAAGACCTTTGCGGTCCTCTTTTGGGGTCCGGGAAATTTGATTGTTGGGCCCCATGGACCGTTTTAACCCTAGAAAATCCTAAAATCAATTAAAATTGACCAAGCGCGTTAAAATTGGATTTTAACTGTTTATGTGCAAATCGCATGGTGATTGGATATGGCCTTAGGATGTGCTTTGGTGTGATTGTTTAACTTTTGTGGTTTGGTTTACTTCCTGCGAGCTGATCAATTAATTGTAATAATTAATTAGGGTTTTATGGCCTGCGAGCCATTTTTTTTCTCAACTTGTGAGATTTATTTTATTTAGTATAAGTTAGCTAGTGCTAGATAGAATAAATTGTTATCCAATATTGAAGAAAAGAAGCCCAAAACCAAAAGGAGCCACACAAGATGGAGCATGGAGCATTCCACATGACCATGAAGGATGGACCAAAAGATGAAGACGCATGGAGATGTGTTTGCTTTTAGGGTTCATAGATAATTACATTGGCTTGGAATTATCTTAGTCTAGAAAAGGCCATATTCACATCATGTTTTATTTTGTTTTGTGGTTGTTTATCATTTTGTCTTATTATTTTGTGGTTGGTGTATGGATGATGCATGCAGTTAGGATAATAAGATAATTAGACAACTCGAATCTATTATTTTGAGTTGTGCCCAAACTCAAATAGATAGATTAGTTGATATGGATCAACAAAAACAATTAAAATTGAATTGAAAAATCCCTCAAAATTCAAATATTTCGTTTTTGTCTTCTCGTTATTTAAACACTCATCATCATCATATTTTCCAAAGATCGTGTGTGCCAAAGCATGGCGACTTGGTTAATAATGATGTGGTGCGATGGCACACCTCGTGTGGAGATTGTTTAATTAAGAGGTTGGACGCAACTAGGTGTTTAATATGATTTAAAACCTAGAGATAATCAATTGGGATTATCCATGCAGATGGATAAATAAGGAGTTATTTGCCCAATTGAACTAGGAGTTGCATAAGGGATGCAATTGGAATTGTTCCTACCTAAAGTAGTCAAATTATGGGTGACTTGCCAAAGCAAGCTCATAAGGAGATGAAACATGGATCTTGGCCCACTAAAAAATATAAGGATATTTTCCGCATTAATATCTTGAGGGTTATTAATTTGTCGAAAAATAGTGGGAGCTATATTTGATAAACTAGCCATTATTGAATATAGTCTAAAATTCACAAATACTAAAACTTACGTATTTCCCCTTTTGTAGAATTCCAAATGGCAAACAACTCATCGAGTTCACAACATTCCCTACTATCTGTCCTTGAGAAGGACAAGCTCTCTGGAATCAACTTCCTTGATTGGTACAGAAACTTGAGAATTGTTCTCAAGCAAGAGAAGAAATTGTACGCAATAGAGGAGCAAGTTCCAGCAGGTCCAGAGAACAATACCTCTGCAACCCTAAAGGCGTATCAAAAGCGTGTTGATGACGCTAATGATGCGGCCTGCCTTATGCTATGCACCATGACTTCTTAGCTTCAGAAGCAACACGAAAACATGAATGTTGTCGATATGATCGAGCATCTGAAGCAGCTCTTCCAAGAGCAGGCAAGGGTTGAGAGGTATGAGGTCTCTAAGGCATTGTTCAAGTGTCATCTAGCAGAAGGGAACCCGGTGGGACCCCATGTACTCCGTATGATCGGGTACTTGGAGAATCTCGCCCGACTAGGGTTCCCGGTCGGCCAAGAGTTGGCAACCGATCTCGTGTTGCAATCGTTGCCCGAGAGTTATGGACAGTTCATCATGAACTATAACATGAACAAGATCGTTAAACCACTGCCAGATTTACTCAATATGTTGAGGACAGCTGAACAAAGCATCAACAAGAGAAAAGGCAAGGCCATTATGATGGTACAGAAAGGAAAGGGCAAAAGGTTTGCCTCATCCTCCAAGGACAAAGGCAAGTCAGTTTCCAAGTCCAAGGAACCTGCCCTTAAGCCGGTTTGTGGCATTGCCAAAGGTGTGACTAAAGGTGAGTGTCACTACTGTAGTCAGCCGGGACACTGTAGGAGGAACTGCCCAAAATATCTGGAGGACAAGAGGCTTGGAATAGTGATTCCACCACCTCCAGGTATTTTTGTTGTAGATGTCAATTTAAATGTCTCTACATCATGGGTATTAGATACTGGATGTGGATCTCACATTTGTCAAAATGTGCATGATCTAAAGAGAAGTAGAAGATTGGCTAAAGGGGAGATTGATCTGCGCGTTGGGAATGGAGCAAAAGTTGTTGCGTTGGCCGTGAGCGTGTACGAGCTATCTCTGCCTTCAGGATTAGTTTTAGAATTAAATAATTGCTATTATGTGCCTGCTATGAGCAGAAACATTATTTCTATTTCTTGTTTGGACAAGGAAGGTTTTATTATTTCAATAAAGAACAATTGTTGTTCCTTTTATTTTAATAATATTCACTATTTTAGTGCGCAATTATTTAATGGACTGTATGTCCTTGATCTAAGCAATCCTGTCTACAACATTAATACCAAGAGGATTAAAATACATGATTTAATTCCTGCTTACTTATGGAATTGTCGTTTAGGCCATATAAACGAGAAGCGTGTATCTAGACTCCATAAGGATGAATTACTAGATTCATTTGATTTTGAATCATATGAGACCTGTGAGGCTTGTTTATTGGGAAAAATGACAAAGTCCCCTTTCAATAAGAAAGGTGAGAGGACTAGTGAGCAATTGGTGCTCATACATACTGATGTGTGTGGGCCATTTTCCACGTCTGCCAGGGGTGGTTATGTCTACTTCATTACATTTACTGATGATTACAATAGATATGGATTTGTGTACCTTATGAAGGCCAAATCTGAATCCTTTGAAATGTTCAAAGAATTCAAAAGTGAAGTAGAGAAGCAACTTGGCAAAAGTATTAAGGCTCTACGATCAGATCGTGGAGGAGAATACTTGAGCCAAGAGTTTGACGACTATCTTAGAGAGTGTGCGATCGTGTCCCAACTCACTCTACCCGAAACGCCACAATGGAATGGCGTGTCTGAGAGGATGAATCGAACCCTATTAGATATGGTTCGATCTATGATGTGTCAAACCGATCTTCCATTATCATTTTGGGGCTATGCTCTATTATGTGCAGCTTTCACCATTAACCATGTTCCATCTAAATCAGTCATGAAGACACCACATGAGATGTGGAGTGCGAGGCGTCCCACACTATCCTTCATGAAGATTTGGGACTGCGATGTCTATGTAAAACGTTTACAATTAGAAAATCTAGGGTCAAAGTCGGATAAGTGTAAATTTGTGGGGTACCCTAAGGAAACTAAGGGTTTACTACTTCTACAATCCAACCGAGAACAAAGTGTTTGTTGCTCAGACCGGCGTGTTTCTAGAAATAGAGTTTGTCTCTAAAGAATCAAGTGGGAGGACTGTAGAACTTGAAGAGATTCAAGAACCACAAATCACTGAACCGATTATGGAACAAGAACAGGAACCACAAGTAGTTGTGGAACAGCCTGTTCAGGTAACACAAGAGCTTCGTAGATCTAGCAGAGTGCGCCAGGAACCCGAGAGGTATGGACTTCTCGTAACCGATTCCGGTGACACGATGCTCATAGATGATGAGCCTACTACCTATGATGAGGCCGTGAAAGGCCCAGACTCTTAGAAGTAGCTAGAAGCCATGAGATCCGAGATGGAATCCATGTATACCAACAAAGTATGGACTTTGGTGGAACCACCTGAAGGGGCGCATACCATAGGGTGCAAGTGGGTCTTCAAGAAGAAGATCGACATGGATGGTATTGTAATTACCTATAAGGTCCAATTGGTGGCTAAAGGATTCAGACAGATTCATGGTATTGACTATGATGAAACCTTTTCACCAGTTGCTATGACCAAATCCATCTGAATCCTACTTGCAATTGCAGCATACTACGACTATGAGATTTGGTAGATGGATGTCAAAACAGCATTCCTTTATGGGAATCTCCTCGAGGACGTGTATATGATACATCCAGAGGGTTTTGAAGATCCAAAGCAATTCAAAAAAGTCTGTAAACTGCAAACGATCCATTTATGGATTGAAGCAAGCTTCTAGGAGTTGGAATCGGCGTTTTGATGAAGTAGTCAAAGAGTTTGGCTTCATCAGAAACGAAGATGAGTCTTGTGTCTACAAGAAGGTTAGTGGGAGCTCTGTAGCTTTTCTGGTCTTGTATGTGGATGAGATACTACTCATTGTAAACGACGTTCCTATGCTGCAATCTGTTAAAGATTGGCTAGGGAAGTGTTTCTCAATGAAGGACTTAGGGGAAGCACCCTATATACTCGGTAAAAAAATCTATAGAGATAGATCTAAGAGGCTGCTAGGCTTAAGTCAGAGTACATATATTGACAAGGTGTTGAAACGTTTCAACATGCAAGATTCCAAGAAGGGATTCTTTCCCATGTCACATGGAATCACTCTTTCGAAGAGTGGTTGTCCTTCCAATGAGATTGATAAGGAACGCATGAGTAGAATACCCTATGTCTCGGCCATAGGATCTATCATGTACGCCATGTTATGTACTAGACCAGATGTGTCATATGCCTTAAGTATGACAAGCAGATACCAGTCCAATCCAGGTGAGAGTCACTGGATTGCAGTCAAGAACATCCTAAAGTAATTGAGAAGAACTAAGGATGCTTTATTGATATTTGGCGGTGACGAAGAGTTGTGTGTAAGGGGTTACACAGATGCAAGCTTCCAAACCGACAGAGTTGACTTTAGATCACAGTCGGGATATGTATTTTGCCTGAATGGAGCAGCGGTGAGCTGGAAGAGTTCCAAGCAAGAGACGGTGGCTGATTCTACAACAGAGGCTGAGTACATTGCTGCAAATGGCGCAGCAAAGGAAGCTGTTTGGATCAGAAAATTTGTTTCTGAACTTGGGGTGGTTCCTAGCATTGGGATCCAGTTGAGTTGTACTGTGACAACACTGGGGTGACCGCGCAATCAAAGGAGCCCAGGTCACACCAGAAATCCAAGCACGTGCTCAGGAAGTTCCATCTGATTCGAGATATTATCGATAGAGGAGACGTTCGGATAAGCAAGATTCCTACAGATGAGAATCTATCAGATCCACTTACAAAGCCGCTTGTGCAGTGGAAGCATGAAGGGCACACTAGGAGCATGGGCATACGAGATGCGTCAGATTGGCTCTAGTGCAAGTGGGAGACTGTTGGAAAAGATTCCCTAGAGGCAATCTAGTTTAGTATGAATTTATTTTGGCTAGAACATTCATTGTATTATTTATTGGATATGTAATATAATGAAGTCCTTAGATTTACAATTGTGTTGTTTATCTTAAATATGCCTAGTCTAGTATTATGATTAATAGGACAATCATCTGTAGACTAGTATGGGGTTGGATTTATATGAAGATATCATGATCCAACACATGGGTGTGCATTAAGGGTAATGGCGCACCGGATTGACCCATCTCCGAGAAGGCTACATACACGTTATGTTAAGTCACAAGTGCTTCTCGTGGTGAAATGGTATTGTCATCCTTAGACTTGAAGTCGCTAGATATTCTAGTTGTGAATTATTGTGATTTTGGTAGTGTCAAACGCTACACCGTAAGTGGGTAGTTATAAAGGCGTGTACCGGATACAATAAGAAGCAAGCTTAGAGATCGTAGTGGACGTAGATAGTATTTGTCCATCCCACATAACGGGAGCAAATATCCTAGGCCACTCGAGGGATAGTGCTTATAGAATGTCTGGCCAGACTCAAATAAATCAATATAGGATATTGATGTTATTTGCACGAATAAGGCTATTCCCATGGATCGAGAAAATATGGATTGGATATACGAGTGTGACTTGTATGTCTCGTGTCCAATCCGGATATAGAGACAAAGGGATGAGACAATTACTTGTACAAGGTTTGTCGGATGACTATTCTATTAGTTGGCTAGAATGGATGTTTTGCTAGAAACCGCTCCATATTAGCAAATTGTTGCTACCAACTAGATAGAACCTATGGGGTCACACGCTATATAGAGTTGAACTAGATTTGGGAATTAATTAATAAGATTAATTAATTATAAGGATCACTTTGCAACACCTTGCAAACTTAGTAGGACTAATTTGCAAGAGAGGGACTAAACCAAATTCTAGTAGGACTAGAATGGGTCCTTTAGGTAGTTGGCAAGGATTTGTTGGAATATATAAAGGATGCTCCTTCCTTCCTTCCCACATTTATGAGCCTTTAGTTCATAACTTGAGTGGGAGAGAACAAAAGGAGAGAGAGCAAGCAAGCAACAGAGGCGCACGCCCCCCTTGCCGCCGCCCCCTTCCCGTCGGCCCAACAAGGAGGCCGCCCCTCCTTGTTGCCTTGTGTTGTGTGATTTCTTCTTCCTCTTCCTCCGTTCCGGGATAGCACAAAGGAGAAGGAAGATCTATATCTCAACTCTAGGCGTGGATCAACTATAGAGAACGTGACACAATTCACGTTACAAGTCATCACAGGAGAAATCCTAAGGTGCGTAACTTGATTTCTTCCCTTACCATCGTGGAGGGTATTGCATGGATAAACTCTTTTTTCCGCTGCGTATCCATGATCAAAACCCTACACTGGTATCGTCAAGACTAGATCATTGTCAGTGCCCTCCTCGGCAGTTGCACCGAGTCTGTCCAGCCACTGATTTCCTCCGCCTCCACTGCTCGTGAAGCTTGGACCACTCTCATGGACAGCTATGCTAGCACTTCTCCAGGTCGAATCATTGCACTCATGAACAAACTTGCTCAGAATCCGCACGACAATCGCTCCATTTCGGAGTACATCAAAGATATGAAGGACATCGCCAACGATCTTGCTCTCGCGCAGAGCCCAGTATCAAACATTGATCTTCTTATATCCATCATCAACCAACTTCGAGTCGAGTACTCCCCTATTTTCGCAGCTCTTCGAGTTTGCAACACAGCAGTCTCAATGGTTAAACTCGCGTTCATTCTAGAGGAACACGAGTGCTATCTCCAAACTGCAGAACCAGAATCTGCATCGGTCCTTGCAACAGCGAATGCGACACAGCGTCACTCGGGAAGCCTTCGCACCAGGGTTCATACTCTCAGCCCTCGCACAATGGAAGTTACTCAAGGAATCAAGATCGCCACCAACACTCATCGAACACGGGAAATAGGTCACACAATTCCGCAGTAGCCGCGAATCAGTCTGGTCGGTCTCAGAAGCGCTGTCACTTCTGTAACTTCGCAGGCCATGTCATTCGCGATTGTCGCAAACTTACTAGCTTCCTGAGGAACCAAAACATCTCAACCGCGAGTAACACACATACGAGAAACACTACAATAAGCCAAGCCTCGGAATCTTCGGATGCACGGATGTTTGACAGTGGTGCATCTCATCACGTCACCCCCAGCACATATGGCCTTCAAGATCAGGCAGCTTACGGTGGTCCTGAGAAGATTATTCTTCACAACGGTAAGAGTTTATCTATCTCTCACATTGGTAGCACTACTCCCCTCCCACTAAACCTATCCATCTGTCCAATGTCCCATGTGTTCCCAAATTACATCGCAAACTTGTATCTGTTTCCCAACTTTGCAAATCTAATCGTGCTTCGGTTGAATTCTTTTCTTATCTTTTTTGTGTGTGAAGGATAGCTCAACCAAAAACACCATCCTTCGCGGTGAAAATCGAGATGGTGTCTACTATGCTCCTCGCAGCAACCCTCCTGTCATCAATACAACCACTGTTGCAGACGTTCACAGTCTTCATCACATATTTGGTCATCCATGTAATAAAACCTTAGGGCTTATTCTGCAGAAGTGCAACATTTCTTTGTCTCTATCTAGTCTTCAGAAATTCTCTTGTACTTCTTTTCATCAATACAACCACTGTCGTAGAATGAATTTTCTCACAATTCAAACGACTTGTATAGAAGCGCTTTCCCAATCCATTTTCCCTCTCTTTTCTCACAGTGGCGGTGAATTTGTTAAACTCCTACCCCAACTGAACCTCCACGACATCACGCATCTCACTACCCCTCCTCATACTCCCAAGCACAATGGCTCTACCGATCGCAGACATCGCCACATTGTTGAAACTGGTCTTTCTCTCCTTCATACTGCATCGCTCCCACTGAGCTATTGGCCACATGCCTTCCAACTGCAGACTACCTAATCAATCGCATGCCAACTCATGTCCTGCGCAATGACTCTCCATACTTCAAACTTTTCCAAGTACCCCCGAACTATAAGTCCCTCCAACCTTTTGGATACCAGTGCTTCCCTTGGCTTCGACCTTACACCTCAAGCAAACTTGAACCTCGTTCCAGTCCTTTCATATTTTTAGGTTACTCGGTCACTCATCAGCCTACAAATGCCTCGACCCATCCTCTTGTCGCATATATATCTTTCGCCATGGTCGCTTTGTTCCTCATATCTTTTCTTTTTCCTCACATCCACCTACTCAATGTGCTACCAATGCTGAAACATATGCCATGAATGACTCCGTTGCTCCAGTTTCACATGCGCATGCCCCAACTCTCGCTCATGCGCCGCCTCCTGCAGATCCTCCTACGCCGGTACCTGCTCTCGCACCTGCTCTTGTGCCTGCTGACACGATCCAACCGCAAGTGTACGGCTGTCGCGTGTAGTAATATCCGGTAATCCGGGATAGTCGAACCCAAGGGACTTGTCGTGAATTAACTAGGATGATTAACTTCGTGTGAGCAAGCAATTGGATGGTTTTACTAAACTAATAATTTAAATAACAAAATAATTATTAAAAAAGAGATTAATACGAGGGACAAGTATCAGGATTTTTCTAGGATCACTAGGTGAACACCGTTAACGAATTACGTTTTGAAACACATATAATGTTTTAATTTGCCAAACGAGCAATAAGGCTAACCGAGTTACCAAGCTAGCTTTCTATGCCTAGTTCAAATTACAACCGAGTTACCAAGTTCTAATTATCCCTAAAACATATAATGACGATCATCTAATTCTACTCAACGTTCATAGTCGGTGGTTGATTTCTCTAACCTGTGACTACGTGCTTAATTCAATTATCCGGGCAATTCGTTGCTTTCACTAACGTATTACCTATAATCTTCCTACTGCAACGTCTCACAATACCAAGATAGATTAAGAGTATGAATTAAACATAGCAAACAAGAACATCATCAATTAAGTTTAAGCAAAACGTGAATCAAATTCATAATTCGCCAAAACGGCTTCAAACCCTAGCTACCATAGATAAATCCCGATAATAAACTTAGCTACTGCGATACATGATCAACACGATGAAGTTTATATTGATCATGATCAATAACAATGAAAACGATAGAGAAGAGAGATCAAACGATGGAATCCTCGCTCTCACGACGAACTCCAAGCTCCAAGCCTTCCTCCAACTTGTTCTTCCTTGTCTCCAGCAGCCCTCTCTGTCTTTAGGTCCTAAAAATCGTCATGTATAGGGCTGGGCACGATTTTTAATGTATTTTGGCCGAATTTGCAATTCAGCCCCTTTAGTTTGCAATTCTCGGACAGATTTCATAAGCGGATCTTGCGCGGGCCTTTTCTACCTCATCCGGACTCTGTTTTGGGTCTATCTTATATCGTTGGAAAGCCCTGGATGTCTACTTTCAAATGGCATAGGCTTTGCTCCAAAATTTTATGTGTAACTCCAGATACAGCTCGAATACTGAAGACTGGTCCAGTGAACTTTTCCAGCTCTTCTTCGTTTTTGCGTCATCTTCGGCGGACCATATCTTTCTCGTCCTGCCTTTGATTGAGCTCTGTGACCTACCGTTGGAAAGATAATTGAGTCTACTTTCATTTGGAACCGGTTTCACTATAGCAGGTCTTGTAGAACTAAAGATATAATCAAAATACTGAAGGTTTGTCACTTTTGCTCCTCTAACTTTGCCTCTCCTCATTCTTCTTGGCCATTCCCGAGCTTTTCTCATCTTCCGAAGTTCGTTTCATGCCTCATAGAAATCGTTTAGCATCCTTTCCTATAATGACAACATGAAAAAGCATAGCAAGCGATTATATTTGACAAATAACATCTAAAAACGCATAGAAACGCCCGGACTAGCAATAAATCACAACAAGCTCATTCTTCACAAGAATTGGCCTAAATTCCATCACTTTTCACCGAAACGCTGACAAATAGCAATGTATTACATACGAAAGATGACTCCAACTAAGGAGTTATCAAATACCCCCACACTTACCATTTGCGCGTCCCGAGCAAAGTCTCATCTACTGCATTCATCTGTTTACTAGCCGACAAGGCACAAACGAATCAAATTCGACTAACGACACAACAATGCAGCAATATGATGAAAATTCAATTCTAGACTCGATCTTACAATTATTTAAAACATACAATTTCTCTCTTTTTGGCAAGAATAGGCAATCTCCCTCTCATCAACTGAAAATCATCAAGCTTTCACTAATCCTTTTTGAAATTCATATACACGCAGCAAGAATTTGAAATAAAAACGATTTTACGCAAAAGCTCACTCACGTGTATCCTTTCTTCCACCAATTCAAACCAAGACACAAGCATGTCCTAAGCTTCATTGGGCCTAATTCAGCTCAAATTTCACTGTAGCCTTTCTTCGCTGAATCATCTGAGGTTTTCAGACCCTCTTAGCCTTTATTGCGTTTGAATGCAAATTGTCCCAGTGAAGGGAGTCACAACTCCTGTAAAATAAGGCTTGACTCTAATTTTCCTCTTTAAGCTCTACTTGGATGGAATCCAAATTTTCCGTGTGACCGGAAGCACATTAGGTTGTTTCTCCTTGAAGCACAATTTTTTTTCTTTTTTTTTTTTCAGATTTATCATTTTCTTTTCTTTTTTCCTCTGTTTTTACAACCGTGCAGTAGAGCATAAAGAGCGTGGGCTTTTTCGGTTAACTCTTGTGACCACCGTAAGGGATGGTGGTGTGCGCCCCTCAACTTCACTTAGGCTGAGGCAACCGTACCACATGAAACCAACTCTACACGAAGGTCCACCCCAGATCAACAAGAGACCACAAGTTTCCACTTGAAAACAGAATATTCAGCTACAAGCAAAACTCAATCTAATTAGCACACTATAGGAAACTTAGGTATACCTTACATGTCATTCTTTCACAACTTCCAAAAATTCCCGGGACATCCTTAGTGAAACCTCTACACAAAATATTAAAGAATAAAAATTTCCCTACTACGACACTTCCTACTCAAAAGGATTCATTCACTAAGCTCTTTTCAGTTTCAAGATCCTCAATTGCCTTTTCTTAAATTTTTAAATCTTTAATTTTTTATGGATTTTCTCTTTTCTCATTTTTTTTTTCATTTTTCATAAGGTCCTAACTCTATATGCAAGGCTAGACACGGAAAAAAATTCCACAAAACGCAATTCAATTTTTTTTTGGTAGGTAGACTCAATTATTTAAAAGTGCAAACAGAATATAAACTATTCTACACAATACGACACTATAAGTAAAAACTTAACAAAAACCACAATACTGACTCACAATACAATCTAAACACATCCTACATGTAACTGGCTATGCAAGACGCTATGGCTAGCAAACAGATAAATCACCCCCACACTGAATACTTCGTTGTCCTCAACGAATTTAGAGAGTATGCAAGAAGACTCAGCAATCAATGTGTAGGGCAGTAGATGAGATGGAGCATGACATACTTATATAAAATAAACACAAAATTTAGCAAAAGAAAAAGATACTCACAACCACCTCAAGGGTGGGGACGAAATCACGCCAAGCAGTCCCCAAGCACAGTAGTGGTGCCACCATGCTCCTATACAGTCAATGTGTACTCGCACACCGGGGTCGACTGCCCTCCTCTACTAAAATCCATGTCTGAAGAATCCCCAACTCGTCAATGCAAGTCCCTGTGAAGGTCATGTGTGCCATCGCACACCGGGGTAGATTCTCCCATAATCTGCTCAAATATGTCACTTGGAAAAACACCATTAGTCCCTCTCTCTCTCTCACCTCTCCAAAATAACATAATAAAATAACTGAATTTAAATCACAACTACACTAAAGCAAATAAATAGGTTGGGTTGCCTCCCAACAAGCGCCTTGTAATTTAAGGTCGACGACCCGACCGAATTACCTCAAAAGATGTTTAAGGATATTTTTCTCTCCACTTTTTCTTCTTCCACCATCGTCTCTCTTTTTGTCTCTTCTCAAGTGAGCATGCATGAGACACATATGGCAAGAAGAAGTTGTAGAAGTTAACATTTGCAAATTTCTTCTTCTTGTGCTTCCACTCCTTGATCACCGGTCTTCTCGAGAATTAATTCACTACATCATGACCCATTGTACCTTTCCTCTTCTTCTTCTTCTTCTTCTTCCAATTCTTCAAAATCAATATCATTGAGGATCGGTTATGTGGAAATAGAATCCCAGTTGGAACAGTAATGGCAAGGAGTGCCGTCTTGACTGCTTCCTTCCCTAGCTCTTGTCTTGGAATCACATGTGGCAAATCATGTATTGCATAAAGCTGGGGTCTTTGGTCTCCCTCATGTGATTCACCCAACTTTATGATCTCCAAGAGATGTGGAGTAGACTCAGGAATTTCTTGATATATGTCCATGTGAACATCTCCATGCAATAATTTCTTACTTTCATGGCTTTGTTACTTAAAGCAAATATCTTCAGAGGGCCATATGCTTGCGATGTCCACACTCTCCCATTCATGCCATGGATCCGGAATTATACGAGGCACAAGTTGTATAGGCTTCACAATATCATCCCAATCTGAGTCCGAATCTGAGTCTGAAGCAACCTGAGGATCTATTACTTCACGATGGACAGTATTATAAACATAGATCTCTGGGAGTTCTTCATCTTCCTCTTCGCACTCCTCAACTAAGTCATGAATGATGTTGATTGGCCCATTGTCATTGTCTGCATATGCACGAGAAAGTTCTGAAAGTTGTTGTCCATAACGCATGACAGTTTCCTCCATCTTATCCATCACTTCCTCCATTCTGTCCCTTTTTACTAGCATAAGCTTCAATATTTCTTTCATATGCTCATCTTCTCGATTGCAAGGAGGAGAAGTGTAAAAATCTCCAAATGAGTAGTACGGTGAATAGCCTGAATATTGCCCATAATAATTCTGTCCCCACATGATCACCAAGTTATCTGTAAAATAATTTTATAGGGAGCCGGTGAGATTAACAAATAAATAAATAAATAAAGACAGAAAGATAAATCCCTAAAGTTAATTATCCTAATCAATTCAACCGAAGTCCCTGGCAACGGCGCCAAAAACTTGACACGATCCAACCGCAAGTGTACGGCTGTCGCGTGTAGTAATATCCGGTAATCCGGGATAGTCGAACCCAAGGGACTTGTCGTGAATTAACTAGGATGATTAACTTCGTGTGAGCAAGCAATTGGATGGTTTTACTAAAATAATAATTTAAATAACAAAATAATTATTAAAAAAGAGATTAATACGAGGGACAAGTATCAGGATTTTTCTAGGATCACTAGGTGAACACCGTTAACGAATTACGTTTTGAAACACATATAATGTTTTAATTTGCCAAACGAGCAATAAGGCTAACCGAGTTACCAAGCTAGCTTTCTATGCCTAGTTCAAATTACAACCGAGTTACCAAGTTCTAATTATCCCTAAAACATATAATGACGATCATCTAATTCTACTCAACGTTCATAGTCGGTGGTTGATTTCCCTAACCTGTGACTACGTGCTTAATTCAATTATTCGGGAAATTTGTTATTTTCACTAACGTATTACCTATAATCTTCCTACTGCAACGTCTCACAATAGCAAGATAGATTAAGAGTATGAATTAAACATAGCAAACAAGAACATCATCAATTAAGTTTAAGCAAAACGTGAATCAAATTCATAATTCGCCAAAACGGCTTCAAACCCTAGCTACCACAGATAAATCCCGATAATAAACTTAGCTACTGCGATACATGATCAACACGATGAAGTTTATATTGATCATGATCAAAAACAATGAAAAAGATAGAGAAGAGAGATCAAACGATGGAATCCTCGCTCTCACGACGAACTCCAAGCTCCAAGCCTTCCTCCAACTTGTTCTTCCTTGTCTCCAGCAGCCCTCTCTGTCTTTAGGTCCTAAAAATCGTCATGTATAGGGCTGGGCACGATTTTTAATGTATTTTGGCCGAATTTGCAATTCAGCCCCTCTAGTTTGCATTTCTCGGACAGATTTCATAAGCTGATCTTGCGCGGGCCTTTTCTACCTCATCCGGACTCTGTTTTGGGTCTATCTTATATCGTTGGAAAGCCCTGGATGTATACTTTCAAATGACATAGGCCTTGCTCCAAAATTGTATGTGTAACTCCAGATACAGCCCGAATATTGAAGACTGGTCCAGTGAACTTTTCCAGCTCTTCTTCGTTTTTGCGTCCTCTTCGGCGGACCATATCTTTCTCTTCCTGCCTTTGATTGAGCTCCGTGACCTACCGTTGGAAAGATAATTGAGTCTACTTTCATTTGAAACCGGTCTCACTATAGCAGGTCTTGTAGAACTAAAGATATAATCAAAATACTGAAGGTTGGTCACTTTTGCTCCTCTAACTTTGCCTCTCCTCATTCTTCTTGGCCATTCCCGAGCTTTTCTCATCTTCCGAAGTTCGTTTCATGCCTCATAGAAATCGTTTAGCATCCTGTCCTATAATGAAAACATGAAAAAGCATACCAAGCGATTATATTTTACAAATAACATCTAAAAACGCATAGAAACGCCCGGACTAGCAATAAATCACAACAAGCTCATTCTTCACAAGAAGTGGCCTAAATCCCATCACTTTTCACCGAAACGCTGACAAATAGCAATGTATTACATACGAAAGATGACTCCAACTAAGGAGTTATCACCTTCCCCTGAGCCTGCACTCGCACCGGAACCTGTATCTCCTCCAGCTGCAGCCACACCACCTGCACACGCACCTGCTTATGTGCCTCCTCATGATGACGTTGCTCCAAATGGGATGCCAGCCCCGTCTCCTGCGCTTGCACCAACGCGCACTCGCAATCCTAATCCCATTACTTCAACTCTCAGTTTGTCAATGCTACCACTTAGCATCATGTCGCTCCCACTATAGAACCGCGATCGGTAGCTCAGGCTTTGAAAAATCCTTTATGGAAGCAAGCGATTGGTGATGAATTTGCTGCTCTAGCGCGCAATCACACATGGGATCTGGTTCCTCGCAGTGGTCACCCAGTTGTGGGGTGTAAGTGGATTTTTCGGGTCAAGCGCAAAGCTGATGGTACTATTGATAAATACAAAGTGCGACTTGTGGCCAAAGTGTACTCCCAGGAGTTCGGAGGAGACTACTCCGAAACATTCAGCCTTGTCATGAAACATGTTACTGCTCGCGTTATTCGCACCTTGGCTCTCTCACATGGGTGGCAGGTGCGCCAATTGGACATCAACAATGCCTTCCTCAATGGCTTGCTCACGGACACTGTCTTCCTCGCGCAACCTCATGGGTATGTCGACAGATCCAAACCCAATCATGTGTGTAAACTTCGTCGTGCACTCTATGTTCTCAAACATGCTCCTCGCGCCTGGTACAATGAGCTCTCGGCTTTTCTTCTTCAGTCTGGGTTTCAGAGATCGCGCGCAGATCCCTCACTGTTCCACCTATCTGCGGAGGGAGTTATTATGTTCTTCCTCGTCTATGTCGACGACATTGTGTTAACAAGTAAATCACCATCAGCTCTAGCACAGTTCATATCTAAGTTTGCTTCCCGGTTCTCTCTCAAAGACTTGGGCTCACTTAGTCATTTTCTTGGAATGGAAGTCATCCCAGCTCAAGGTGGTATTTTCCTATCCCAAGCCCAATATATCTTTGGTATCTTGGAGAAGTTTCACATGGAAGATGCCAAGCCTGTCTCCACTTCTATGTGCTCCACTGGACCACTGCCACCAACAGATCCAACCCAAGCAGTTGACATCTCCGACTACAGACGTCTCTTGGGTCTCCTACAATATATCAGTCTCACGCGCCCGGACATCTCCTTCGCGGTGAACCGACTTTTGCAGTTTCGTCATGGCCCTCTACCTTCGCATTGGTTGGCAGCCAAGTGCGTTCTTCGTTATCTCAAAGGCACCATCTGCCATGGTCTCTATCTGCGATCGGGAGCGCGTATAGACCTCTCTGCGTTCTCTGATGTTGACTGGGGTGGTCAATTCACCAGGGGGCGCTCCATAACTGCTTGTGTTCTCTACTTGAGATCCAATATCATATCCTGGAAGTATGCACTTCAAAAGTCTGTCTCCCGCTCGTCCACAGAAGCTGAATATTGTGCACTTGCGAATGCCACTGCTGAATTACTTTGGGTTCAACACTTTCCTCATGAAATTTGTATTCCTCTCACCGGTTCACCAACCTTGATGTGCGACAATCTCAGTGCCACCTATGTCTGCAAGAATCCCGTCTTCCACTCTCGCATGAAACATAATGCGCCGGACTACTTCTTCGTCCGCGACCTTATCACGTCAGCGAAACTTCATGTGCGACATGTTCCCAGTCAACAGCAATTAGCCGATACACTCACAAAACATGTTGGACGCAAACCATTTCTTCATCTGCAATCTAAGATTGGAGTCTCAGACGGATCCTCCCATCTTACGGGGGTGTGTTAAGGAATGAGATAATCTTCAATTATCTCTTCCCTATTTTATGTTAATTCACCATGATTTATGGGATCTGTTATTATGTTTGTAATTATCTCTTTCCTATTTTAGCTGCATATGCATTGTATGTAAATCCCTCTTCTTGTATAAATACGGACCAAGGGTCATTAGAAATGTTAGTCAATTCATTCAACGTTCACACAGTTTTGCACGCAGTGTGTGTACTCAGACCCGCCAACCATCTGTTGCGCATTGCACCATTCAGTAACTATTCAAAAGTACAGAGAATGAACATTGCTAATTTTGAATAGATATCGATAGAAGGATTGAGAAAGAATGATACCTTTTTCCAGACCCATTCAAGTCGCTTGTTGGACTCCTTTTTTTTGCGGAACAATGAGAACTTCATTAAAGCATAACGAAAGTACACTTGAAAGTTTGCCAATTAGACACCTAGCTTAACACCACGACCCAAAGACACCAAGACTAAAACTAGATCGTAGCTCTAAAAACAGAGGGGACGGGTAGACAAGCACCCAACCCTCAAAGCAAAACCATGCAAGACCAAACAATCCACCATACAACCCATCAAGTACAAACCATTGTTCAAAAGATTAACAAAGATTTCAAAAGATATCAAAGGGACCAAACTACTACCAGAATATACCAACTCAGATGAAACAACTCCAGACAACCTCCTAAGCATCAATAAAAGGAATCACAGCTGACATCAGTTCATCACTGGGAGAGGAGGAAGATCACCACCAGCACCTTCATGGATAACTCTTGCATCAGTAACAACAACATTCCCAGCAGAAGCAGCTTGATCACCAGAGGAGCCATGAACAGAGGAGGAGACAAGAACTGAACTTTCTTCCTTGTAAGCAGGATCTTTTGCATGGGACACAAATACTGGGGGCAGTGCTGCAAGAGGAAAAGCATCAGAGACTTCCATTAAAGCTTGAGGCGCCACTGGAGTGAACTGTGGCTCAATATGAACTGGCCCTGCCTTCCATGAGAAGTTGCCTTTCTGAACTTCAACTTCCACCCAATTGTTAGCAGCTGAATGAAACTAAGAGGTTAGCAAATGACAAGGAATGCAGCAAGAGCTTCAGCTTGATAATACATTGTTCTACAGAAGAATTATGTTGATCAAATAATTTCTTCTTTCTAGAAATCAAAAGGATCCAAATAATAGCTGGGATCCAATGCCAATTTTGAATGGAGCACCTAGTTTTCTTTCTCTTTAACCAACTAAGAATCCACTGCTGAATATTAATAGTGTTAGTATTAGGCTTATAGATGGTAGAAATGGGGGCTCTCTCCCAAAGCTGTTGAGCCACAATACAATGAAGGAAAATGTGTTGAGGGGTTTCAGCTAGATTAAGGTTGCATCTTGTACAGGAGGGGTTAATAGAAGGAATTCTAAAGTGTATATTGTCTAGACAAGATAAAGAATTAGTGCAAATGCGCCAAAGAAGATGCAGAAGATTAGCAGGGAGGCCAGATTTCCAGAGATTCTTCCAATGAAATTCAAAGGAAATAGAGCGGAATTGGATACGATTGCCAGATAGGTTTGGGGAAGAATTATTGTAGTTTTGTTGTAGATAGGCTGTTTTGACAGAGTAGACTCCATTGGAGGTAAACTTCCAATAAGGGGTGTCATGATCATCATTAAACCCTAGAGGAATACTCTGAATTCTATTACTAAGCCAGGGTGGGAAGAGACTCTCCACAAGGTTTTTGTTCCAACTTTGCCCATTCTGTGCAACTAACTGCTCCACCTTTTTGTAACTGTTGGAACATCTTGGATCCAACCATTACTTCTTACCATCAGAGAATGACCCTTGGCAACTTTCCATTGCAAGCCCAGGGATAGGGTACTTCTTCCCTTGCAGATGTTTTTCCAACCACAGGAAGCTGTGGTGGTAGTTCTAATAGCCAAAAAATGTTGTCTTTTACAGTATTTAGGAATAAAATAAGAACTGAAAAAACTTTTTGAGTCCTTAACTAGCTTCCAACAGTTTTTGGCTATTAGAGCATTATTAAAACATTGTAAGTTTTTGAACCCCAATCCCCCTTTCTTAGTTTTGTTGCAGAGAAAATCCCAAGAGAGCCAATGAATACATCTTTTATATATTGAACCAGCCCAGAAAAATCTTGAAAAAATGGTTTCGATGTTATCACAATCTTTCTTAGGGAAAATACAAACAGACATAGGGTAAACTAGGTAGTTGTTGAGGACAGATTTAATCAAAGTGGCTCTACCAAAAGGATTTAGGAGCAGACTTTGCCAACCAGCACACTTCTCATTGATTTTGAGGATAGTAGATTTAATTAAGTCTTTGTTGGACCCTTGCTTATCTAGTAGAACACCTAGATATTTGCCTATAGATTCCTGTGGCTCTAAGCCTAAGTTGGTAGAAAACTGTAGTTTATCAGACTCAGAACAGTTAGGACTAAAAACTAGAGAGGATTTGTCAAGGTTGATAACTTGACCTGATTCAGAAACATATGTGTCAAGAAGAGTCTTAATATTTTCACTAGTATTGGGATGGATTTTGAAGAACAACAGGGTATCATCAGCAAATTGAAGATGAGAAATAGTTTTACCCCTAGCAAAAGGAATTCCTTGAATTAAGTTGTCGGATTCAGCCATTTGGAGGGAACTAGAAAGAGCTTCAGCACAAAGAGCAAAAAGAAAAGGAGACAATGGATCTCCTTGTCTTAGTCCCCTGTGGGGGGAGAAAGAGTTGGACTGAGATCCATTGATGATTAGTGAGTAAGTTACAGTAGAGACACATTGCATAATAAGCCTGGAGAAGTGAGGGGGGAAGTGCATTTGAAACATCACTTGTTCAAGGAAATCCCATCTCACTCTATCAAAGGCTTTAGAGATGTCCAATTTAAGAGCCCCTAATTTTGGTTGATGAGCAGCTTTGGCTTTGTGAATGGTGTGCACTAGGTCTTGGCCAATAAGGATGTTATCTTGGATGAGTCTATTTGGAATGAAGCCATTTTGATTGACAGAAATTAGGAAAGGAAGGACTTGCTTGAGTCTATTAGCTAAGTCTTTTGCAATAATACGATATAAAACATTGCATAAGCTTATTGGTCTAAAGTCTGTTACTGATTGGGGATTGTTAGTTTTAGGGATAAAGATAATGTGAGTTCTATTCAGTTCTTTAAGCATATACCCTGAATTTAGAAAAGAAAGAACAGCTGAAGTGATTGATGTCGAAAGAAGAGACCAATTTTGCTGGAAGAAGGCTGGTTGAAAACCATCTGGCCCAGGTGCCTTGAGGGGTGACATACTAAAGACTGCATTAGACACCTCAGAGGCAGAAAATGGATTAGAAAGAAAATTTTGCTGGTCAAGATTGAGTGTTTTTGTGATATTAGAGAGGAGGGAGAAGGAAAATAGACCATCATTTTGTTGTGCAAGCTCGGAAACTGTGGGGGAAGGTTGAGAATAAATATTAGAATAATGATCCAAGAAAGTTTTCATGATGGAAGGCTGATCTGAGATTGAAGTGCCATCAGAGAGTTTGATATTGTATATTGAATTAAATTTTTTTCTTATTTTAGTATATGCATGAAAGAATTTTGTGTTCTTACTGCCTTCTTGGAGCCATTTGCAACGAGCTCTATGTGCCCAGTAGATCTCCTCAGAATTAAGAAGATCTTGAAGATGCTTGTGGCTGGCTACAAAGTTAGAGGCAGCAATAGGGTCAGGGAGTAAGGCCTGGTAATGGGCAATATTGGCTTTGGTCATAGATATTTGGTTGGCTAAAGAAGATTTGGCCATAGCCCATGATCTGAAAGCCCTTAACGTTATAGAAAGAAGCTTAACCACTCTGAAGCATGGAGAGCCCCTAATAGGAAGTCTCCAGATATAGTGCTAGAGGTCTTTAGTTTCTGGGGTCTTAAGCCACCATAATTCAAACCTTCTTGGCGGATTAACACGAATGGAGGCAGAGTCTTGGAGTTTGAGGACGATAGGGGAGTGATCAGAAACTCCAATACCCAAGTTGTGCAGGGTAATACAAGGGAAGAGAGATAGGAACTCAAAATTACACCAAGCTCTATCTAATCTTTCAAAAGTGGGATTAGAGCTAAACCTACAATTCGACCAAGTAAACCAGGGGCCTATATTTTTTACTTCAAACAGCCCCCATTGGTTAAGATGGTTTAAAAGTTTATTAGCTCCTCTGATAACAGAAGCACAAGGCCCAGCTTTATCATGAGGAAACAGGACTTGATTAAAATCACCAATAATAAGGAGAGGGCTAGTAAAAGGTAGAATTTCATTGAATTACTTCCAAACTTCTTCTCTTTTGTCAAAGTTGGGGTGACCATATACTAGACCAATATAGCAGGATTGTGAGGAGGATAAATTGAGATTAAGTTCCAGAAGAATGAGATTGCTAGAGGACCATTTGGGGGATATAGTGAAAGCATGAGAGTGCCATGCACACCATAATCCCCCACTAGTTCCAACTGGATCTACAGAGAGATGATTTTGGAAACCTAATTTTCTAAATTTTCGATTAATAAAAGAGGAAGACTGCTTAGTTTCAGACAGGAAAATGATCTCGGGTTTGAAACGACGGGTCAGGGAGAAGACCTCACGAATTGCAGAGTCCTGACCCAGACCCCTGCAATTCCAACAAAGAAGACTCATGGCTCTCTTGGGGGTTCTTCTGGCACAACCACCCCAAAGCCCACTTTAGGTTTTTTAACAGAAAAGGATTGAATTAGGAAATGCTCATTCAAAGGTCTACAACGGTTTTTGAACTTAAACTTAAAAAAGTTTTCAGAGAAAGGGTTAAAATTGATTTGCATAATTGAATCATAAAAATTCAGAGTACCTTTGTTAGTTTCTGGCTTGGAAGATGTCCTCTGCTTCTTACCCTTTCCCTTGGGATCAACGGTCTGTTGCCCTACTGCCTCTTTTGGCTTTATCGTCTTCTTGAGAGCCTGAAGTTGGAGTTGTTTCGTCTTGACTGGCATCTTTCCTTTGGCTTTCTCTGTGACTTTCTCTGTGACCTTTTTGGCAATCAGTTTCTTCTCTACCCCTGGCACCTTCTTCCCTACATTCCTCTTTCCTCTTGATTTCTTTGGCACAGAAGGACCACTCTCTTTCAACATCTTATCTATTTCAGCCAGATCTTGCCTTCTCTGAACCTTTTCTGAGTCTGGTTCAGTGGTCACTGTGGGAGAGAAATCAGGGGCTCTTATAGCAAAGCTTGTGTGGTCAAGTTTTTTGAAGGTTGTTGGGAGTTGTCTCACCATTGTGGGTTGTGACAGAGAGTGCGAGTGAATGGAAGAGGGAATGGAGTAGGTAGTAGGATTCTGTGAAACTTGACTCTGAGAGAGAGATGTGGGATTTATAGTGCAGATAGGGGGTAGGTTACAGAGTTCTTGGAACAAGGAATCGCCTCTTTGGAATCCCAAATGCATGCGTTGGTTTAATGCTAAGTCATTGAACCAATCGGCATGAAAGTGAACCGGTTACGTCTGTTGGGAAACAGAGACATTCATGGTGCCTCTTGGGAAGCATGCATGCATTTGTGAGGCCAGTGGAACCGTTTTGGGCTGTGACTGATGCATTTGAGGGACCTTTGACTGATGATCTTCCACCATGGATGTATTTCCTATAAAAGGAGGGTCACTCTCAACTCTTGGCCTTTTGGAGATCTCATTTTGGTACGGTTCAGAGGGGGGGGGGGGGGGTAAAGTAGTTCGCAGAATCTGTGGATGATGTAGAGTGATCAGAGAGTTGAGGATTAAGTGGGATAGGGGGACCTTGGTTAGGTTCTTGGAGTGTCGGGACATCAAGAAACTCATAGATGGGGGTTTTACTGGTATCAAATTTCATAGTACGATAGGGGCCATGCTTAGAGTGGAGCTTGAGGAGGTGTGTAAACATTTTCCTCTGAGGATTCACATAAAAGGGGTAGGAGGAGAGGTGGTGTGATTGCAGGTATCTGGCTTCCAACTTGTCCAAGACTTCTACCAGGTTAGTACTACACCTCTTGTTATCATGTCCAACACAGCCACACCTGTAACAGATCTTAAAAATTCTTTCATACCTGAAAAATACCCATTTCTTTTCTTCTTCTCCTGGGACATTAACGTAAGCTCCTGGGGTTAGGGCTTGATCCAGAGAAACTCTGACTTTGATACGCAAGCCATGAAGTGCTCTAACCCTATCAAATGACCAATCAACCACAATCAAGTCTCCTGCTAAATTACCCAATTTTTCAGCCGTATCACGATCAAAACCCTCTAGAGGTATGTTTGGAACTTGAAACCATAAGTCAGCTTTAGAAAAATCAACTTCAGAAAGGGATTGATTATTTTGCCTCTCTTTGAAAATCAGGGATACCATGGATGGAAATTAGAGATTCATTTAGAAAGAACTCTTTATCCTTAGGATTTTGAAAATGAAAGAGATAAACTTCAACTTTCTTTTCAATCCAAACTGATCCCAAAGTTTTCCATGCCTTGCAGATTGCTTGCTGAATAACAAGAGGGGAAATAGAATTTTTACCAACAAATTTTCCTACCAGTGTATGTTTCATGATTTCCCGGAAGGTGAAAGCTCTGTTGGGATTCAATGAGATCACTGACCCCCTTTCATCGAGTCTTTCCTCCATGGAGTCATTGGAAGAAGGACTACTAACATCAAACTGGAAGGGATTAGACATAAGAGATCAAAGAGAAGCAAAGAAACTGGAATAAGCTAAAGGCAGAAAATGAAAGTGGATCAAACAACAATCAGAACAACACAATATAAACAACAAGAAAAAACCTGCACCCAAAGATATGAAAAGATTTGATTAGCTAGATAATATAAACACGCTAGAATCAAAAGCAACCAATGCATGCACACGAAAAAATTTGCCAAATCTCGGGAGGATGCAAATTTGGCCTAGCCGAGAGTTACAATGCATGAAATGATTACAGTGTAGGTCGTAGGGCATGGGGGTTTTCCAGAGGGGAGAAGTAGGGGATGAGGGTTAGAGGAAAAGCAAGAGATTTGATTGGAAGCACCAACCAATCAACACATAGAATATCGCCGTGAAATTGTAGAAGACGAACGGTTGAATCAGATTGAATCCGATTGAAATGTAGTTTTGATTACGGAGTGGAGTTGGGTGGAGTTGAGGAGTGTGGCTCAAAGAGCAATGGGAGAGGCTCTGGGGAGAGAGCAATGGTTTGGATTGTTGGACTCCTTGAAATCAGTCACTTGCCCGACTACACCAGGCTCCAACTTAAAGCTAACCCTTGAAGAGGTTAAGGTAAATTCAGCAACTTTGATACCTGAAAGAAGTATAAACTCCTCCAAAAGAAGTGAGTTCCATGCGCATTTTTTTATTTTTAGTTAATTCCAAAACATCAAGTGCTCTGGTTAGCTATAGACAAGCAAAAGGAATGAGAGGTTTAACAATGTTGAGTTAGCTGAAGCAGAAGGACTATGCGTGAACGGTATAGGAGTTTTGAGGAATATCTCATACTTTGCATATTCTGTGTATTCTTGGGAGCTTCAACGCTGAAAGATTGTTACTCTCCTGTGTAATAGTTATCGTTATGTTTCGATTCATGAGTGCCTTGGTTGCGTTGCTCTTTTCAGATTCGTCCCTGTCGATCTTGTGTTCTGTAGTCAATCTTGTGTTTGGTTACGAATCACTTCCCTGTCAATCATTTTCCTGTCAATTTGGTTACGAATCAAATTCGTCTCTTTTCAAATTCGCCATGTCTGCGTTGCACTTTTCAAATTCGTCTGTTACGGGTCGCGCAGGGTAACTAATCGCTGGTTGGTTTGTGTTTTTACAAACGATCAGGCGACTGCGGTTCCAACTTTCAAGAAGACTCAAAATGCGACAAACAACAGACTGGTGACGAGTGCTCCTCACAAAGAACAATACATGGATTACGCATTTGTCATTCCTGTATCAACACAGGAAATGAGTCCCTGAAATAACCCAACATGGATTATCGTCAGTAATCAACATGGCAACCAGTCCAGTGGCATGAATTTGGTGCGGGCTGGACCACCACCATCCACCTTACTTCCCCAACAGAGAGCCAGAGACTAATCCTCACCAGTATCAACTTATTACATGGTTTCCAGCATCAGGGTATCACCAAATTTCATAGGATACAAAATTGGCTCTTGTTATCATGTACCATAGCGGAATTGAACAGAAATGTTTTGGCTCAACAACCTCATAACTTAATCAACGGGAGAAGAGAAAAGAAAAGAAAGATAGAGAACTACAGAAGGAAGAATTAAAATAAAGAAAAACAGGCACATGCAACATTTGCTTCGGCTCCGCTCATATACGAGCAACATAAGAATTAGCTTGTGTAACATATCTCACCCACCGATATGGATTGTATGTTTTCGACTTCTTGGCTATATGCAAGTACTTCACCTGCATATATAAATAGCAAGCGAGAAAAACAAGATTCCGATCAACAACTATAAAAATAATCTTCGTACAAGAGTTCATTTACAATTTCGTGGGTAATTGACGCTAAACCAACATGCAAATTGCATTTTGGACACAAAACCTCCCGCAATTTCCCACTACAACCCCCTGCAATATACATTTGTGGGACACAATCCCATATTGATAACGGGGTTAAATTTCTAACAGAAATTGACCACATAACAATCTTTGAAGTTGCTTTTTCTTCATCTATAGAGCTACCACATGAATACCACGTGATGATTTTCTGTTAGAATTTTAACCCCTGTTATCAATGTTGGTTAAGGGTCCCACGGATGTATATTGCAGGGGGTTGTTGTGGGAAATTGAAAGTGTAGGGGATTTTGTGTCCCAATATATATTTTGGATGTAGGTTTAGTGTCCATTACCCAATCTTTTACTATTTCATACATAACTTTGATTGCCACCTTAACTAGAGAAGGGCTGATGAAAAAACGTGAATGATAAGCAACGATGGCATTTTATAGGTTGCTTATTTGTTTTTACCAAAAGCCACAACTAGTAACTATCAAAAAAGTTGACATGTTTTAGTTATCAGGGTTACCGGAATATTACCTGAAGCTTTGACGCGTTGTACATTGGTATCGTAAAGGTCATGCTAACAGGTCCAGCTTCCTTGGTGATGTTACCTAGTTGAACAATCACAAATTGCAGGACAACATTAGATTTTATAAATCTATATTAGCTAATTACTCATTTAAGATAAACCTTCTATTGCTTCAAAGGAAAAATATAATCATACCAGATGATTCTTGTGAGAATGTCAGTTTTGCACGTAGTGTGTACTCAGACCCGCCAACCATCTGTTGTGCATTGTACCATTCAGTAACTAACTATTCAAACAAGTACGGAGAGGAACGTTGCTACTTTTGAACAGATATCGATAGAAGGATTGAGAAAGAAAGATACCTTTTTCAGACCCCATTCAAGTCTCTTGTTAGACTCCTTGAAATCAGTCACTTGCCCGACTGCACCAGGCTCCAACTCAAAGCTAACCCTGAAAGAGGTAAAGGTAAATTCAGCAAATTTGATACCTGAATGAAGAATAATCTCCGCCAAAAGAAGAGAGTTCCATGCGCATTTCTTTATTTTTGGTTGATTCCAAAACGCAAACATGTGGTTGGAATTGAGTCCACTTCGCAAAATTGTGGTTTCATTTTAATCAATCTGCATGTCGGTGATTTCTGAAGTATGCTAGCGTTATCCAAAACAATCTTTTAGTAACTTTGGCCCCAAAAAATGCCTAAAAACACAAGCTTGCGTGTTAATTGATAATGTGAAACTGAAACCCAAGTATTCAAGTTGGACCCGGACCTAACCACATGCATGTTTTGAATTTAAATCTTTTATATCTTTCGTTATTGTTTCATTTTCAAACAATGTGCTTTCCCTTAACAGAATAGCCAGTCTGACGATTTCTCACCTGAAATTTATTGACAAGGCTCTGCTGGGAGCACATATTTTGTGTACCGAAGCAGAACGACAAATAAAGTAAAAATGAAATGCTGATATGAAGAACATGAATGATAACAAGGTCTACTATTGAATACTCTCCCCGTCCCAAATGAGTCTCCTACTGTATTCTCCAAGCATTTTGAGGAGGCGATTTGACTAGCAAAACAATACAAGAATTTCGAATTTTTCCACAATGTGTAGAGTTAAGACAACTCTACAACATTAGGAAATGATTGGCAAGTTCTTGTATCGTTTTTCTAGTCAATTGCCTCCTCAAAATGCTTCAAAAAAACAACATGACAGTATGACACTCATTTTTGGACGGAGGGAGTGTGTACTATCCTTATGATCTTTTATTGGCTATAAAATTTAATCAATAGATCTTCTGAGTAAATAGTAAACTATTTACTTTTCTTCTTCTTAAGATTCCATAGGCTAATATGGGACCCAAGCTATGCGCAGCTGTTAAATTCCTTAAATGATTCATTGAATGACAACCAGGTAATATAAGTTATTTTCCAACCCCGGCAGGGACATCATATTGGTCGTAACATTTTCCCAAAAACTGGAGACGAAGTAAATTTTGTGTTTACACCAAAGTTATGAATTGTTATATCTAAAATCAACAATAAAAAACAATGAATCAATCACACATGACCCGAGTCATCTAATTGGCAGGTGAATGAACCGCGGGTGAATGAGTCCTTAGAAGGTGCCATATGCTCTAAATCTTATTTAATATTTGAAAAGGAAAAGGAGGTTAACTTGCAAGAAAGAACTAAGCATTCTAGAAGCTTTGAACTTCATTATCCTACCATGTAACTGGAAATTCATTATTGCATCTATGAGACTATGACCAACAACAGAAAAATGAATCGATCATCAAAAAAAAGGGAGGAATTACACATGTTCTATGTTGTCTAAATGGTGGTTACTTATTCCCCTCAAGTCTCAACAGAATGAAGTATATAAATGTGGTTAGAGGGGCGTCAACAAATGCCTGTGGCATGATGGTGTCTGACAATGTGTCATATTATGGACACCACAAATCCTTTGAAGTTTCCTCACTTCCTAGGTAATAAATCACTTTGTTGAGGACAATGACATGTCTTCAGTGTTTTCTCTAAATTGCAGAAGATGTGCGAGCCAGTAGGTCAACACTACAATTTTACATATGCTGGCAGATTTAAGACTAAGTTACAGATTTCTCTGTTTTGAAGAGCTGGGCAGGATGGTACTTATTCTATGAAAAAATGGAAAAGTAAAAAACTACTCAAGATGGAATTCAGGTTTTAGTTAGTAGTCTGAATAAGTGGTCAAATAATTTCCTGCTTAGGAGTTTGTTCGATAATAATGGTCCAATCTGTTCTAAATATTTTTATAATTACTATTAGTTAGTTTTTGTTTGTTAGCTAGTAATAGTTTTCTAAATTAAATATATGTAGGATTGGATTAAGAAAGGCACTGCGAAGATAATTGCTTTTGTACCTCCTGGAGCCTCGTCCTCTCCATACGGACAGATGCATCAGCTATGGTTGCGTTTAAGATTCTTGCACTCCTATTCCTGAAAGAAGTTCATTTCTTCCTCATTTTTTTTATTTTTCCCTCTTCACCTGATATGGCATCTATCACTTCGGTGATTTATTCAAAATGGTTAACACCAGATCGTCGAACCTCCCAAATCCCATTAACCAAAATCCCGAAGAAGCACCCAACCCAAGTTCGGATTCCATTGCTCAGCAACTATCAGCCATGGCTTCCAAATTAGACATCATGCATTCTCTGGTCAGCAATCAAAGACTCAAAGCTCAATCTACCGGATTTTTTCATGTTGAAACAAATGTGGGTGCAAATGCCAGAGGAAACGCAAAGGTCTTTTCGTCAGCCTCACGAGAACCACAAGAATTCTCTGGCTGAGAAGCCGAAGAAGATGACATTCGGAATTCGTAGTGGTGACGAAACTCAGCCATCGTCCACTCACGAAAGCCAGCTCTTTTACTACATCTTCCAAAGAATTAGATGAGCTTACTTGGGAAGAATTGATTTTTTTTCTTATGGTATTAAAGCTTCATTCATCTCTTCTCTTAGAAAATGCATCTAACTTTGATGAAGAGGAGAGACTATTCCCTCAACATGACCAAGTTAATGACCCCACACATGAGCCTAAGGGTTTAGATGTGGCTTCATGTTCTCAAGTAATTCTACCTCTGAATTGTGAGGCCACATCCCTAAATCCATGTGTGATATATGAAAGTGACGAGATTGAGGAATCACAAGTTGCCTCGATCTCTCAAATTGTGGTTTCAAATGAAAAATTGGCAACTTATGAAGACACAATATATAATTCAAGTCATTTAAGAATTTAAACCCGTTTCTTAAATTGATGAATGACATAACCACTCGCTCCAGATCTATAGTTAAATTTTGTTTGCATCTCTTATTTACCTTTTGTGTCTTTCCCTACTTCTCTTTTGCACTTTATTTGATGAATCAAACTTTCTGAAGGAGAAATATTTGTCTAAGAATGAAGTAGGGGTATCGCATGGAAAGGATTTCTAAGATTGGGGGTGCGATAGCATTACTTTCTTCGTTCCACCTCCCAAATTGTACACTTGTTCTCTTTCATTTAACTTTTATTCTAGAATACAACTAGTAGAAACAAAAATTCATTGACCAATTACGTTGTTATAATTGGAATTCTGATGGTGCTTTTGAAGCTCATTTTTTTTTTAGAATTTGGCAACATAAATACCATAATTTGATTGTGATTCGACCATGGTTTTAAATAACGGTATCGGCCCACGTATCGGTTCCGGTCGCGGGTAACAGAATTGGTCCGTATCGCAGAAACTGTAACGGGAATCGGGAACCGAACGCGTGAATGTTAAATAATCGTCAAAAGATGCAAAAAGTATTTTTAAGAGAATGTTTTGTATATCTAATATATTTATAGTCATGTACTAGTTCTTTAGGGCATGCCTAACTAGTTTTTAGACAATTAGACATTGTACACTTCATTATATAACAAATTAATATAATGAGGATACAGCGTATTGGGTGTATCGCCAGGATAACGGCGCGTATCGGCCCTTATATGAGGACATCGGTGCGTATCGGCTGTGTCACTTGTGAATATGATTCACGTGAACCGTATCGGGTGTATCGGACTCGGCCACTACCTTTTCAGTTAAATATCGGTCGGAACGTAACGGTAACGGCCTTTATTTGAAACCCTGGATTTGACATACTGGATTATGAAATAATAGGCCATCGGCCAATTTTATATTTTATGAAATGATAAAACGTCTTGCCAATGAATAAAATTAACGTAAAAGATATATTAAGAAATGACAAAAAATCTTGCCAATGGTTAAAATGTAAAAGAAGATCACAATATTTTTATGCAGCAATGCCTCCATACTGAACATGGGGGGTCATTTGAAGACTCTTAAACGTGTTTCTTCTAACTTTTTCTGGGCTGGTATGAAGCATGGTGTTAAGTCATGCGTTCAGAATCGATTTGTCAGCAAAATAAATACCAATCGGCACCTGCTGGACTTCTACAACCTCTAACCGTACCATAACGGATATGAGAAGGATATATCTGTAGATTTCGTTGTTGGACGCTCAATATCTTGAGGGTTTGGTACTACTCTGGTTGTGGTGAACCGATTGAGTAGATACTCACATTTTCTTCTCTTATACCACTCATTTACGGCGAAAATGGTTGCTGATATCTTTTGCAGGGAAATAGTAAGACTACATGGCATTCCAAGATCAATTCTTTCGGATAGGGATGCCATATTTCTTGGAACTTTTTGGCAGGCCCTTTTCAAATCCAGAAACACTTGTGTAAGAATTGGCACCACTTACCACCCCGAGTCGGATGGAAAAACGGAGGTGGTTAACCTGTGATTAGAAGACTATTTGCGGTGTTTTGCTCATGAACAACCACATGCATGGAATAAATTTCTCCCTTGGACAGAATACTCTTTCAATATTGGATTTCACACTTCCACAAGAAGTACCCCTTTCAAGATTGTGTATGGCAGAGACCCACCACCTCTTCATCCATTTGTTCCAGGAGAAACACACATTGCAGAACTAAACGAACAACTGGTTGCCTGGGACGACATGTTGAAACTTATAAGAACCAGTTTCTTAAAGGCTCAATCTCAAATGAAAGCATCAGCTTATTCCAATAAGAGAGAGCTAAGTTCAGTGTTGGTGACTGTCTTTTTGCGAGTTCAACCATATCGAAGGTACGAGAAACTAGCTCCCAGTTTTTTTGGCCCTTACAAGGTTATCCGACGTGTTGTACCAGTGGAGTACGAATTAGAAATTCCAGCTTCTTCCAAAGTTCATCCAATCTTCCATGTCTCTATGCTGGACAAGTTCCGTGCTTGTCACCAGCTTCACTTCCCATTACGTCTGACTGGGAAATTGTTCTTAGTCCTGCCGAAGTGTTAGCTCGTTTATGGGTGAAAGGAGGTGTTCCTACTTTGGAACTATTTGCTCAATGGGAAGAACAGCCACTAGAAGAAGCCAGTTAGGAGAACTATGACCTGCTTGTTCGTCAATTCCCCACACTCCATACTAGGAGTTTGTTAGATGATAATAGTCGAGTCTGTTAGCTAATAGAAATCCAGTTTGTTAGCTTAATGTTCTGGATATTTTTATGATTTCTAGGAGTGAGGTTCTGTTTGGTAGCTAAAGAAGTTCTCTACATTATGAGTATAAATATCTGTAAGATTGGGTTAAGAAAGCATTGCGAAGATAATTGCTTTTGTACCTCCCAGATCCTTGTCCTCTCCACACGGATGGATTTATTAGCTATCGCTGTGTTTAAGATTCTTGCACTCCTATTGCTAATAGAAGTTCATTTCTTCCTCATCTTTCATTTTTCCCAATTCACCTGATAGTGCATCTACTGTACTTGATCAAAGTTGGCTAGTCTGTGATATGCTTTGTTTAAAGGTATTTGCTAATCCAGAGCCCAACTATCGAGTCAGTTAAAAGAAATTTCCCGGCCTAACTTGTGCACCGTTCACCACATGCATGAATACACTCCACTACTATGCGGGGCAATAATATCACCTTCCTAATTACAATCACATCCATAAGATAGAAATGTGCTTATTTAACATGCTGTACAGATTTTTCTTACACAATGTTTTCAGTAAAACTTTATTTACTGATTACAATAGTGATAACCTAAATTTCAAAGCAAGTTATAAGAGAAAAAATCACAGATAGAACAGAAATTAATAGTTACATATTACCTTGTTGTATACTTTGGTAGAGGCATCTGAACCTGAATAGTGTTTGCAGTGATGCTTGAGGCATATTCAGCCCGCACTTTGAGAATCACTTCAGTCTTCAAATTAGAAGCATATACATTAATTTGGTACAAACTACAAACAATATTAAAAATACAAAACATGTTATATATCATTTAAAAGCAGTTTTTTTATGCTCTTTGGGTTCTGTTTGTTTTGATGCAAGGCTTTTTCGAGGAAAACAATAACAGGAAAAAGCTTTAAATAATACTAACCATTATCACAATAACAAAACTAGTTTACTTACCTTGAGTGGACCAGCTTCCTCAATCAAAGCATCGATACGGAAAGGAGGCTTGAACTCCTGAGTTATACGGTAGTTCATGACTGGAAATTCACCATCTCCGGGCACCTGAGATGTTGGCAAGGTGACGTATTAGTTCTAAAATGAGGAATTAAGCAGGACCACCTGCAACCAAATATACAGTGAAATTGCCTATGTAACTAACAAAAGTCAGAGTTCTATCAATGTCAAAACTATCAAGCTGAACAGACTCATGGAAGTTGCAATCATCTAAAATCACTGCTCCAGCCCCAGAAGAAGCGCTATAATCTGCTAGCAAATAAACATGGAATTTGGAGTTACGAATATGACATGATTAACTATAACCAGAAGGCGTATTATCCGCCATTGAAGTGCTAGGAAACAGACCCCACTACACCACAGCTTCCAAAGGTAAATAAAGGAAACATAGGACTGCATTCGAAAATGTAGATGCACAACTATACTAAGATTAAAGACAAATAGTAGAACTTTCTGATGGATTAACACCGCCAGAAAACATGAAACCAAAATACACAAGGACACTAGAGAATTAAGCATTATAATTGTTTGACAATATTGAAAAGGGAAATCCTAAATGTCACTCATTTTTCTTCACCCTTCAACTTCACCCCTTATGTGGATGTATTTGATTGGTGATGTAATTATAGAAATGCCTTAAAATAAAAAGTTACAACAATCATATCTTGACACAAAGGAGGTGAACTTAGAGGGTGAAGAAAAAATGGTGAAGCATAGCGGCCCTCTATTGAAAAAACGGGATGATGATAAAAAGTACTACCATGTGAAAGTCAAATTGCAGTGACAAATCTCATGATGAACTGATAATTGTATTGAATAATAAAACACGCTAATACATGCAATAAACCAAATAATCTAGCTTAAAGACTAACAGTGCAAATATGAAAACGAACTAATTACAATTATGTCCTACACGCCCCCGCAAGATGGAGGATCTGGGCGATACTCCAAGCTTGGACCTTAGAGAAAGAAAAGGCCCTCGCGAGAGAGGTTTCGTGAAACAATCAGCAAGCTGATCAGCAGACGAAACATGAGACACACGAAGAATGCCAACGTGAACCTGTTCACGAACAAAGTGAAAGTCAAGAGCGACATGCTTCATGCGAGAGTGAAACACAGGATTGGAACAGACATAGTTGGTGCCCATGTTGTCACAATAAACGACTGGTGCAGAGGGCAACGGACCACCAAGCTCTGCCAGAAGAGAGCAAAGCCAACGAATCTCAGCGGAAGCATCAGCAACAGCGCGATACTCAGCCTCAGTAGACGATCGAGCAACTGTGCGTTGTTTCCCGGAACTCCAGGAAATAGGAGAGCCACCAAGGTACACTAAGTAGCCAGAGGTGGAGGTATAGGAGTCCCTGTCTCCTGCCCAGTTAGCATCAGAGAAGGCATATAGAGTGTGGGGACCGCGACGAAGAACCAGACCAAGATCAGCCGTGCCATGGAGATACCGCAGTAGGCGTTTGACCGCATTCCAATGAGTGGTAGTGGGTGTGTGCATGAACTGAGAAAGACGATTGACTGCAAAGGAGATATCAGGGCGAGTAAGGGAGAGATACTGAAGACTACCAACTGCCATCCGATATTCTGTTGGGTCTGAGAGAGGAGAACCACTTCCAGCCGTAAGAGCAACCGAAGTATCCATAGGCGTCTGAACAGGATTAGCAGATGACATGCCAAGACGGTGAAGGAGATCATGAATATACTTCTGCTGCGACAAAATCAAACCCTGTGGATGCTGTAAAACCTCAATCCCAAGAAAATAAGATAAATCACCAAGATCCTGTAGGATTTTGATTCATGGATGCGCAACGGAAATAGTAATAAACCATGCAAAAGCCTCCAAGGATCACAATTCAAGAGACATAACGATGGTAAAGGAAGAAATCAATTAACACACCTTAGGGTTCTCCTTTGATGACTTCAAACGCGAATAGTGTCACGTTCTCTATAGTTGATCCACGCCTAGAGTTGATTTCTAGATCTCCCACTCCTTGGTGCTAGCCCGGAAGAGGAAGAGGAAGAAAGATCACGCAAAACGATACGAACCAAAGGAGGTTCGGCCTCCTTGTGGCCGACGGGGACGGGCGGCGGCGAGGGAGGGGCGGTCGGCTCCTTCCTTGCTTGCTTTCTCTCTCCTTTGTTCTCTCCCACTCAAGTTATGTTCAATTATGAGCATAAGTGTGGGAAGGAAGGAAAGAAGGTCCTTTATATAGTCCAACAAATCCTTGTCAACTACCTAAAGGACTTATTCCAGTCCTACTAGAATTCTATTTAGTTCATTCCTTGCAAATTAGTCCCTACTAAGTTTGCAAGGTTTTGCAAAGTGATCCTTCTAATTAATTAATCCAATTAATTAATTCCCAAATCTAGTTCAACTCTATATAGCGTGTGACCCCATAGGTTCTATCTAGTTGGTAGCAACAATTTGATAATATGGAGCGGTTTCTAGCAAAACATCCATCCTAGCCAACTAATAGAATAGTCATCTTTGACAAACCTTTGTACAAGTAATTGTCTCATCCCTTTGTCTCTATATCCGGATTGGACACGAGACATACAAGTCACACTCGTATATCCAATCCATAGTTTCTCGATCCATGGGAATAGCCTTATTCGTGCAAATAACATCAATATCCCATATTGATTTATTTGAGTCTGGCCAGACATTCTATAAGCACTATCCCTCGAGTGGCCTAGGATATTTGCTCCCGTTATGTGGGAGGGACAAATTCTATCTACGTCCACTACGATCTCTAAGCTTGCTTCTTCTTGTATCCAGTACACGCCTTTATAACTACCCAGTTACGGTGTAGCGTTTAACGCTATCAAAATCACAATAATCCACAACTAGAATATCTAGCGACTTCAAGTCTAAGGATGACAATACCATTGCACCTCGAGAAGCACTTGTGACTCAACATAACGTATATGTAGCCTTCTCGGAGATGGGTCAATCCAGTGCGCCATTACCCTTAATACACACCCATGTGTTGGATCATGATATCTCCATATCAATCCAACCCCATACTAGTCTATAGATGATTTTCCCATTAATAATTATACTGGACTAGGGATATTTAAGATAAACAACACGATTGTAAATCTAGGGACTTCATTATATTAAATATCCAATAAATAATAAATGAATGTTCTAGCCACAAATAAATTCATACTGAACTAGATTGCCTCTAGGGCATCTATTCCAACAGTCTCCCACTTGCACTAGAGCCAATCTGGCGCATCTCGTATGCCCATACTCCTAGTGTGCCCTTCATGCTTCCACTGCGTAAGCGGCTTTGTAAGGGGATCTGAGAGATTCTCATCTGTAGGAATCTTGCATATCCGAACATCTCCTCTATCGATAATATCTCGAATCAGATGGAACTTCTTGAGTTCGTGTTTGGATTTCTGGTGTGACCTGGGCTCCTTTGATTGCGCGATCGCCCCAGTGTTGTCACAGTACAAATCAACTGGATCCGCAATGCTAGGAACCACACCAAGTTCAGAAACAAACTTTCTGTTCCAAACAGCTCCCTTTGCTGCGCCATTTGCAGCAATGTACTCAGCCTCTGTTGTAGAATCAGCTACCGTCTCTTGCTTGGAACTTTTCCAGCTCACCGCTGCTCCATTCAGGCAAAACACATATCCCGACTGTGATCTAAAGTCGTCTCTATCAGTTTGGAAGCTTGCATCAGTGTAACCCCTTACACGCAACTCTTCCTCACCTCCAAAAATCAAGAATGCATCCTTAGTTCTTCTCAAGTACTTTAGGATGTTCTTGACTGCAATCCAGTGACTCTCACCTAGATTGGATTGGTATCTGCTTGTTATACTCAAAGCATATGACACATCTGGTCTAGTACATAACATGGCGTACATGATAGATCCTATGGCCGAGGCATAGGGTATCCTACTCATGTGTTCCTTCTCAATCTCATTGGAAGGACAACCACTCTTCGAAAGAGTGATTCCATGTGACATGGGCAAGAATCCCTTCTTGGAATCTTGCATGTTGAACCGTTTCAACACCTTGTCAATATATGTACTTTGACTTAGGCCTAGCAGTCTATTAGATCTATCTCTATAGATCTTTATACCGAGTATATAGGCTGCTTCCCCTAAGTCCTTCATTGAGAAACACTTCCCTAGCCAATCTTTAACAGATTGCAGCATGGGAACGTCGTTTCCAATGAGTAGTATGTCATCCACATACAAGACCAGAAAAGCTACAGAACTCCCACTAACCTTCTTGTAGACACAAGACTCATCTTCGTTTCTGATGAAGCAAAAATCTTTGACTACTTCATCAAAACGTCGATTCCAACTCCTAGAAGCTTGCTTCAATCCATAAATGGATCGTTGCAGCTTATAGACATTGTTGGCTTGCTTTGGATCTTCAAAACCCTCCGGCAGTATCATATACAAGTCCTCGAGGAGATTCCCGTAAAGGAATGCTGTTTTGACATCCATCTGCCAAATCTCATAGTCATAGTATGCTGCAATTGCAAGTAGGATTCGGATGGATTTGGTCATAGCGACTGGTGAAAAGGTTTCATCATAGTCAATACCATGAATCTGTCTGAATCCTTTAGCCACCAATTGACCCTTATAGGTAATCACATTACCATCCATGTCGATCTTCTTCTTGAAGACCCACTTGCACCCTATGGGCCGCGCCCCTTCGCGTGGTTCCACCAAAGTCCATACTTTGTTGGTATACATGGATTCCATCTCGGATCTCATGGATTCTAGCCACTTATGAGAGTTTGGGCCCTTCATGGCCTCTTCTAGGTAGTTGTCTCATCATCTATGAGCATCGTGTCATCGGAATCGGTCACGAGAAGTCCATACCTCTCGGGTTCCTGGCGCACTCTACTAGATCTACGAAGCTCTTGTGTTACCTGAACAGGCTCCTCCACAACTGCTTGTGGTTCCTGTTCATGTTCCATAATCGGATCAGTGATTTGTGGTTCTTGGATTTCTTCAAGTTCTACAGTCCTCCCACTTGCTTTTTTAGAGACAAACTCTCTTTCTAGAAACACGCCGATCCGAGCAACAAACACTTTGTTCTCGGTTGGATTGTAGAAGTAGTAACCCTTAGTTTCCTTAGGGTACCCCACAAATTTACGCTTATCTGACTTTGTCCCTAGCTTGTCTGATTGTAAACGTTTTACATAGACATTGCAGCCCCAAATCCTCATGAACGACAGTGTGGGACGCCTCCCACTCCAAATCTCATATGGTGTCTTCATGACTGATTTAGATGGAACACGGTTAATGGTGAAAGCTACACTTAATAGAGCGTGGCCCCAAAATGATAATGGAAGATCAGTTTGACACATCATAGATCGAACCATATCCAATAGGGTTCGATTCCTCCTCTCAGACACGCCATTCCATTGTGGCGTTCCGGGTGGAGTGAGTTGGGACACGACCCCACACTCTCTAAGATAGTCGTCAAACTCTTGGCTCAAGTATTCTCCTCCATGATCCGATCGTAGAGCCTTGATACTTTTTCCAAGTTGCTTCTCTACTTCATTCTTGAATTCTTTGAACAATTCAAAGGATTCGGATTTGGCCCTCATGAGGTACACAAATCCATATCTACTGTAATCATCAGTAAATGTAATGAAGTAGACATAACCACCCCTGTCAGGCGTGGCAAATGGTCCACACACATCAGTATGTATGAGTGCCAATTGCTCACTAGTCATCTCAACTTTCTTATTGAAAGGGGACTTTGTCATTTTCCCCAATAAACAAGCCTCACATGTCTCTTATGATTCAAAATCAAATGATTCTAGTAGTCCAACCTTATGGAGTCTAGATACACGTTTCTCGTTTATGTGGCCTAAACGACAGTGCCATAAATAAGCAGGATTTAAATCATTTATTTTAATCCGCTTGGTATTAATGTTGTAGACAGGATTGCTTAGATCAATGACATACAGTCCATTAAATAATTGCGCACTAAAATAGTGAATATTATTCAAATAAAAGGAACAATAACTGTTCTTTATTGAAATAATAAAACCATCCTTGTCCAAACAAGAAATATAAATAATGTTTCTGCTCATGGCAGGCACAAAATAGCAGTTATTTAATTCGAAAACTAATCCTGAAGGCAGAGACAGCTCGCACACGCCTATGGCCAACGCAGCAACTTTTGCTCCATTCCCAACGCGTAGATCTATCTCCCCTTTAGCCAGTCTTCTACTTCTCTTTAGATCCTGCACATTTCGACAAATGTGAAATCCACATCCAGTATCTAATACCCATGATGTAGAGACAATTGAATTGACATCTACAACAAAAATACCTGGTGCTGGTGGAATCACTATTCCAAGCCTCTTGTCCTCCAGATATTTTGGGCAGTTCCTCCTCCAGTGTCCAGGCTGAGTGCAGTAGTGACATTCACCTTTAGTCACACCTTTTGCAATCCCACCAACAGGCTTAAGGGCAGGTTCCTTGGGCTTTGCAACTGCCTTGCCTTTGCCCTTGGAGGATGAGGCAAACCTTTTGCCCTTTCTTTTCTGTACCATCATAATGGCCTTGCCCTTACCCTTGTTGATGCTCTGTTCAGGTGTCCTCAACATATTGAGTAAATCTGGCAGTGGTTTCACGATCTCGTTCATGTTATAGTTCATGATGAACTGTCCATAACTCTCGGGCAACGATTACAACACGAGATCGGTTGCCAACTCTTGGCTGATCGGGAACCCCAGCCGGGCGAGATTCTCAAAGTATCCGATCATACGGAGTACATGAGGTCCCACCGGGTTCCCTTCTGCCAGATGACACTTGAACAGTGCCTTAGAGACCTCGTACCTCTCAACCCTTTCCTGCTCTTGGAAGAGCTACTTCAGATGCTCGATCATATCGACAGCATTCATGTTTTCGTGTTGTTTCTGAAGCTCAGAATTCATGGTACATGGCATAAGGCAGGCTGCATCATTAGCGTCATCAACACGCTTTTGATGTGCCTTTAGGGCTGCAGGTGTTTGGTTCTCTGGACCTGCTGGAACATGCTCCTCTATTGCGTACAGTTTCTTTTCTTGCTTGAGAACAATTTTCAAGTTTCTGTACCAATCAAGGAAGTTGGTTCCAGAGAGCTTATGCTTCTCAAGGACAGAACGTAGGGAATGTTGTGAACTCGATGAGTTGTTTGCCATTTCGAATTGTACAAAAGGAAAATATGCAAGTTTTAGTATTTGTGAATTTTTGACTATATTCAATAATGGCTAGTTTATCAAATATAGCTCCCACTATTTTTCTACGGATTAATGACCCTCAAGATATTAATGCGGAAAATATTCTTATATTTTCTAGTGGGCCAAGATCCATGTTTCATCTCCTTATGAGCTTGCTTTGGCAAGTCACCCATAATTTTGACTACTTTAGGTAGGAACAATTTCCAGTTGCATCTCTATGCAATTCTTGGTTCAACCGGGCAAATAACTCTTTATTTATCCATCCATATGGATAATCCCAATTGATTGCATGTAGGTTTCTTAATCATATTAATAGCCCAGTTGTGTTCAACCTCTTATCTAAACAGTCGCACATTACTAGTGTTGGAATAGATGCCCTAGAGGCAATCTAGTTTAGTATGAATTTATTTGTGGCTAGAAATTCATTTATTATTTATTGGATATTTAATATAATGAAGTCCTTAGATTTACAAATGTGTTGTTTATCTTAAATATCCCTAGTCCAGTATAATGATTAATGGGACAATCATCTATAGACTAGTATGGGGTTGGATTGATATGGAGATATCACTATCCAACACATGGGTGTGCATTAGGGAGTAATGTTTCACTGGATTGACCCATCTCCGAGAAGGCTACATACATGTTATGATAAGTCACAAGCGCTTCTCGCAGTGCAATGGTATTGTCATCCTTAGACTTGAAGTCACTAGATATTCTAGTTGTGGATTATTGTGATCTTGGTAGCGTTAAACGCTACACCGTAACTGGGTAGTTATAAAGGCGTGAACTGGATACAATAAGAAGCAAGCTTAGAGATCGTAGTGGACGTAGATAGAATTTGTCCCTTCCACATAACGAGAGCAAATATCAGAGGCCACTCGAGGGTAGTGCTTATAGAATGTCTGGCCAGACTCAAATAAATCAATATGGGATATTGATGTTATTTGCACGAATAAGGCTATTCCCATGAATCGAGAAACTATGGATTGGATATACGAGTGTGACTTGTATGTCTCGTGTCCAATCCGGATATAGAGACAAAGGGATGAGACAATTACTTGTACAAAGGTTGTCAAGATGACTATTCTATTAGTTGGCTAGAATGGATGTTTTGCTAGAAACCGCTCCATATTAGCAAAGAGTTGCTACCAACTAGATAGAACCTATGGGGTCACACGCTATATAGAGTTGTACTAGATTTGGGAATTAATTAATTGGATTAATTAATTAGAAGGATCACTTTGCAAAACCTTGCAAACTTAGTAGGGACTAATTTGCAAGGAAGGGACTAAATCGAATTCTAGTAGGAGTAGAATTAGTCCTTTAGGTAGTTGACAAGGAGTTGTTGGACTATATATAGGACCTTCCTTCCTTCCTTCCCAACAACTTATGCTCATTATTTAACATAACAAGAGTGGGAGAGAACAAAAAGGAGAGAGAACAAGCAACAAGAGAGGCTCGAACGCCCCTCTCGTCGCCGCCGCGTCCCCGTCGGCAAAAGGAGGCCGAGACCCTCCTTTTGGGTCTCGTTTTGCGTGTTTCTTCTTCCTCTTCCTCATCCGGGCTAGCACCAAGGACTTGGAAGATCTAGGATCAACTCTAGGCGTGGATCAACCGTAGAGAACGTGACACTATTCGCGTTTGAAGTCATCAAGGAGAACCCAAAGGTGTGTTTATTGATTTCTTCCTTTACCATCGTTATGTCTCTTGTCCTGTGATCCTTGGAAGGGTTTTGCATGGTTATTTTGTTTCTGTTGCGCATCTTTTATGCAAAACCCTATAGTGGTATCAGAGCCACAGGTCGTAGAGCATAAACGTGGTTTTATGTGTTACGATTTGTTGTTTTACACCTTAGATTGATCGTTCATCGCGTAAAACAAGACAAATCAAGCATGGGATGCAATTTGTCAAATAATCTCCATAACAAGATCTAGTTTTTGCATTAGATGCATGAATTAGTGAGTTTGAGAAATTTTAGGATCTAGATCTAGAGTTTTGGGCATCCTTGGGGAAGAAGGAGTTCTCCCAAAACAAGGAAACAACCAAACTTGGGGACCAAGCAAGGAGGTTCGGCCCCCTTAGGGACCGCCCCTCTTGCTTGCCGCCCAAGCTTGGCCGCCCTAGGGGCCGGGCGGCCCTAGCCCACGGCCTAGGCGTGTGGGTTTTGGGCCGGCCCGGCCCAAGAGCCTTATGGTTCACCTAATTGGGCCCGGGCAATTTGATTGTTGGGCCCATGGACCGTTTTAACCCTAGAAATCCTAAAATCAATTAAAATTGACTAAGCGCGTTAAAATTGAATTTTAACTGTTTATGTGCAAATCGCATGGTGATTGGATATGGCCTTAGGATGTGGTTTGATGTGAATGTTTAATTTTGTGTTTTGGTTTACGGCCTGCGAGCTGATTAATTTGTTGTAATAATTAATTAGGGTTTTATGGCCTGCGAGCCATTTTTTTTTCTCAACTTGTGAGATTTATTTTATTAGTATAGTTGTTAGCTAGTGCTAGATATAATAGATTGTTAGCCAAGATTGAAGAAAAGAAGCCCAAAAGCCAAAAGGAGCCACAAAAGATGGAGCATGGAGCATGGAGCATTCCACATGACGAAAGAAGGATGGACCAAAAGATCAAGACGCATGGAGATGTGTTTGCTTTAGGGTTCATAGATAATTCCATTGGCTTGGAATTATCTTAGTTTAGAAAAGGCCATATCCACATCACGTTTTAATTTTGTTTTGTGGTTGTTTACTTTATTGTCTTATTATTGTGTGGTTGGTGTATGGATGATGCATGCAATTAGGATAATAAGATAATTAGACAACCCCGGATCTATTATTTGGAGTTGTGCCCAAACTGAAATAGATAGATTAGTTGATTTTGATCAACAAAACAATTAAAATTGAATTTAAAATCCCTCAAAATTCAAATATTGTGTTCTTGCCTTCTCGTTATTTAAACACTCATTATCATCATTATTTGTCAAGATCGTGCGTGCCAAAGCATGGCGACTTGGTTCATAATGATAGAATGCGATGGCACGTAACAATGTGCAATTGTTGGAATAAGAGGTTGAACACAACTGGGCTATTAATATGATTAAGAAACATAGAGGCAATCAATTGGGATTATCCATATGGATGGATAAATAAGGAGTTATTTGCCCGGTTGAACCAAGAGTTGCATATGGGATGCAATTGGAATTGTTCCTACCTAAAATAGTCGAATTATGGGTGACTTGCCAAAGCAAGCTCATAAGGAGGTGAAACATGGATCTTGGCCCACTAGAAAATATAAGGATACTTTCCGCATTAATATCTTGAGGGTTATTAATCCGTTGTAAAATAGTGGGAGCTATATTTGATAAACTAGCCATTATTGAATATAGTCAAAAAATTCACAAATACTAAAACTTGCGTATTTTCCTTTTGTAGAATTCCAAATGGCAAACAACTCATCGAGTTCGCAACATTCCCTACGATCTGTCCTTGAGAAGGACAAGCTCTCTAGAACCAACTTCCTCGATTGGTACAGAAACTTGAGAATTGTTCTCAAGCAAGAAAAGAAACTGCACGCAATAGAGGAGCCTGTTCCAGTAGGTCCAGAGAACCAAACGGCCGCTGCCCTAAAGGCGCATCAGAAGCTCGTTGATGATGCTAATGATGTGGCCTGCCCCATGGTATGTACCATGAATTCAGACCTTCAGAAGCAACACGAAAACATGACTGCTGTCGATATGATCGAGCATCTGAAGCAGCTCTTCCAAGAGCAAGCAAGGGTAGAGAGGTACGAGGTCTCTAAGGCACTGTTCAAGTGTCATCTGGCAGAAGGGAACCCGATGGGACCTCATGTACTCCGTATGATCGGATACTTTGAGAATCTCGCCCGGATGGGGTTCCCGATCAGCCAAGAGTTGGCAACCGATCTCGTGTTGCAATCGTTGTCCGAGAGTTATGGACAGTTCATCATGAACTATAACATGAACGAGATCGTGAAACCACTCCCAGTTTTACTCAATATGTTGAGGACAGCTGAACAGAGCATCAACAAGGGTAAGGGCAAGGCCATTATGATGGTACAGAAAGGAAAGGGCAAAAGATTTGCCTCATCCTCCAAGGGCAAAGGCAAGTCAGTTGCCAAGTCCAAGGAATCTGCCCTTAAGCCTGTTGGTGGCATTGCCAAAGGTGTGACTAAAGGTGAGTGTCACTACTGCAGTCAGCCTGGACACTGGAGAAGGAACTGCCCAAAATATCTGGAGGACAAGAGGCTTGGAATAGTAATTCCACTACCACCAAGTATTTTTGTTGTGGATGTCAATTTAACTGTCTCTACATCATGGGTATTAGATACTGGATGTGGATCTCATATTTGTCGAAATATGCAGGATCTAAGGAGAAGTAGAAGATTGGCTAAAGGAGAGGTAGATCTACGCGTTGGGGATGGAGCAAAGGTTGCTGCGTTGGCCATAGGCGTGTGCGAGCTATCTCTTCCTTCAGGATTAGTTTTTGAATTAAATATTTGCTATTTTGTGCCTGCTATGAGCAGAAACATTATTTCTATTTCTTGTTTGGACAAGGATGGTTTTATTATTTCAATAAAGAACAATTGTTGTTCCTTTTATTTAAATAATATTCACTATTTTAGTGCGCAATTATTTAATGGACTTTATGTCCTTGATCTAAGCAATCCTGTCTACAACATTAATACCAAGCGGATTAAAATAAATGATTTAAATCCTGCTTACTTATGGCATTGTCATTTAGGCCACATAAATGAAACGTGTATCTAGACTCCATAAGGATGGATTACTAGAATCATTTGATTTTGAATCATATGAGACATGTGAGGCTTGTTTATTGGGAAAAATGACAAAGTCCCCTTTCAATAAGAAAGGTGAGAGGACTGGTGAGCAATTGGCACTCATACATACTGATGTGTGTTGGCCATTTGCCACGCCATCCAGAGGTGGTTATGTCTACTTCATTACATTCACTGATGATTACAGTAGATATGGGTTTGTGTACTTCATGAGGGCCAAATCCGAATCCTTTGAAGTGTTCAAAGAATTCAAGAACGAAGTAGAGAAGCAACTTGGCAAAAGTATCAAGGCTCTACGATCGGATCATGGAGGAGAATACTAAAGCCAAGAGTTTGACGACTATCTTAGAGAGTGTGGGATCGTGTCCCAACTCACTCCACCCGGAACGCCACAATGGAATGGCGTGTCTGAGAGGAGGAATCGAACCCTATTGGATATGGTTCGATCTATGATGTGTAAAACCGATCTTCCAATATCATTTTGGGGCTACGCTCTATTAAGTGCAGCTTTCACCATTAACCGTGATCCATCCAAATCAGTTATGAAGACACCACATGAGATGTGGAGTGGGAGGCGTCCCACACTGTCGTTCATGAGGATTTGGGGCTGCGATGTCTATGTAAAACATTTACAATCAGACAAGCTAAGGCCGAAATCGGATAAGTGTAAATTTGTGGGGTACCTAAGGAAACAAAGGGTTACTACTTCTACAACCCAACCGAAAACAAAGTGATTGTTGCTCAGACCGGAGTGTTTCTAGAAAGAGAGTTTGTCTCTAAAGAAGCAAGTGGGAGGAGTGTAGAACTTGAAGAGGTTCAAGAACCACAAATCACTGAACCAATTATGGAACATGAACAGGACCCACAAACAGTTGTGGAGGAGCCTGTTCAGGTAACACAAGAGCTTCGTAGATCTAGTAGAGTGCGCCAGGAACCCGAGAGGTATGGACTTCTCGTGACCGAATCCGGTGACAAGATGCTCATAGATTATGAGCCTACTACCTATGAGGAGGCCATGAATGGTCCAGACTCTCAGAATTGGCTAGAAGCCATGAGATCCGAGATGGAATCCATGTATACCAACAAAGTGTGGACTTTAATGGAACCACCCGAAGGGGCGCGGCCTATAGGGTGGAAGTGGGTCTTCAAGAAGAAGATCGACATGGATGGTAATGTGATTACCTATAAGGGCCGATTGGTGGCTAAAGGATTCAGACAGATTCATGGTATTGACTATGATGAAACCTTTTCACCAGTCGCTATGACCAAATCCATCCGAATCCTACTTGCAATTGCAGCATACTACGACTATGAGATTTGGCAGATGGATGTCAAAACAGCATTCCTTTATGGGAATCTCCTCGAGGACGTGTATATGATACAGCCAGAGGGTTTCGAGGATCCAAAGCAAGCCAAAAAAGTCTGTAAGCTGCAACGATCCATTTATGGATTGAAGCAAGCTTCTAGGAGTTGGAATCGAGGTTTTGATGAAGTAGTCAACGAGTTTCGCTTCATCAGAAACGAAGATGAGTCTTGTGTCTACAAGAAGGTTAGTGGGAGCTCTGTAGCTTTTCTGGTCTTGTATGTGGATGACATACTACTCATTGGAAACGACGTTCCTATGCTGCAATCTGTTAAATATTGGCTAGGGAAGTGTTTCTCAATGAAGGACTTAGGGGAAGCAGCATATATACTTGGTATAAAGATCTATAGAGATAGATCTAAGAGACTGCTAGGCCTAAGTCAAAGTACATATATTGACAAGGTGTTGAAGCGGTTCAACATGCAAGATTCCAAGAAGGGATTCTTTCCCATGTCACATGGAATCACTCTTTCAAAGAGTGATTGTCCTTCCAATGAGATTGAGAAGGAACGCATGAGTAGGATACCATATGCCTCGGCCATAGGATCTATCATGTACGCCATGTTATGTACTAGACCAGATGTGTCATATGCCTTGAGTATGACAAGCAGATACCAATCCAATCCAGGTGAGAGTCACTGGATTGCAGTCAAGAACATCCTAAAGTACTTGAGAAGAACTAAGGATGATTTCTTGATATTTGGCGGTGAAGAAGAGTTGCGTGTAAGGGGTTACACTGATGCAAGCTTCCAAACTGACAGAGATGACTTTAGATCACAGTCGGGATATGTGTTTTGCCTGAATGGAGCAGCGGTGAGCTGGAAAAGTTCCAAGCAAGAGACGGTGGCTGATTCTACAACAGAGGCTGAGTACATTGCTGCAAATGGCGCAGCAAAGGAAGTTGTTTGGATCAGAAAGTTTGTTTCTGAACTTGGTGTGGTTCCTAGCATTGCGGATCCAGTTGAGTTGTATTGTGACAACACTGGGGCGATCGCGCAATCAAAGGAACCCATGTCACACCAGAAGTCCAAACACGTGCTCAGGAAGTTTCATCTGATTCGAGATATTATCGATAGAGGAGACGTTCGGATATGCAAGATTCCTACAGATGAGAATCTGTGAGACCCGCTTACAAAGCCGCTTACGCAGTGGAAGCATGAAGGGCACACTAGGAGTATGGGCATACGAGATGCGCCAGATTGGCTCTAGTGCAAGTGGGAGACTGTTGAAATAGATGCCCTAGAGGCAATCTAGTTTAGTATGAATTTATTTGTGGCTAGAAATTCATTTATTATTTATTGGATATTTAATATAATGAAGTCCTTAGATTTACAAATGTGTTGTTTATCTTAAATATCCCTAGTCCAGTATAATGATTAATGGGACAATCATCTATAGACTAGTATGGGGTTGGATTGATATGGAGATATCACGATCCAACACATGGGTGTGCATTAGGGAGTAATGTTGCACTGGATTGACCCATCTCCGAGAAGGCTACATACATGTTATGATAAGTCACAAGCGCTTCTCGCGGTGCAATGGTATTGTCATCCTTAGACTTGAAGTCACTAGATATTCTAGTTGTGGATTATTGTGATCTTGGTAGCGTTAAACGCTACACTGTAACTGGGTAGTTATAAAGGCGTGTATTGGATACTATAAGACGCAAGCTTAGAGATCGTAGTGGACGTAGATAGAATTTGTCCCTCCCACATAACGGGAGCAAATATCCGAGGCCACTCGAGGGTAGTGCTTATAGAATGTCTGGCCAGACTCAAATAAATCAATATGGGATATTGATGTTATTTGCACGAATAAGGCTATTCCCATGAATCGAGAAACTATGGATTGGATATACGAGTGTGACTTGTATGTTCCGTGTCCAATCCGGATATAGAGACAAAGGGATGAGACAATTACTTGTACAAAGGTTGTCAAGATGACTATTCTATTAGTTGGCTAGAATGGATGTTTTGCTAGAAACCGCTCCATATTAGCAAAGAGTTGCGACCAACTAGATAGAACCTATGGGGTCACACGCTATATAGAGTTGTACTAGATTTGGGAATAAATTAATTGGATTAATTAATTAGAAGGATCACTTTGCAAAACCTTGCAAACTTAGTAGGGACTAATTTGCAAGGAAGGGACTAAATCGAATTCTAGTAGGAGTAGAATAAGTCCTTTAGGTAGTTTACAAGGAGTTGTTGGACTATATATAGGACCTTCCTTCCTTCCTTCCCAACAACTTATGCTCATTATTGAACATAACAAGAGTGGGAGAGAACAAAAAGGAGAGAGAACAAGCAACAAGAGAGGCTCGAACGCCCCTCTCGTCGCCGCCCCGTCCCCGTCGGCAAAAGGAGGCCGAGACCCTCCTTTTGGGTCTCGTTTTGCGTGTTTCTTCTTCCTCTTCCTCATCCGGGCTAGCACCAAGGAATTGGAAGATCTAGGATCAACTCTAGGCGTGGATCAACCGTAGAGAACGTGACACTATTCGCGTTTGAAGTCATCAAGGAGAACCCAAAGGTGTGTTTATTGATTTCTTCCTTTACCATCGTTATGTCTCTTGTCGTGTGATCCCTGGAAGGGTTTTGCATGGTTATTTTGTTTCCGTTGCGCATCTTTGATGCAAAACCCTACAACTAGCTTGTGCCATCGCATTTCATTATGAACCAAGTCGCCATGCTTTGGCACGCACGATCTTGATAAATAATGATAATGAGTGTTTAAATAACGAGAAGGCAAGAACACAATATTTGAATTTTGAGGGATTTTTCAATTCAATTTTAAATGTTTTTATTGATCAATATCAACTAATCTATCTATTTGAGTTTGGGCACAACTCCAAATAATAGATCCGGGTTGTCTAATTATCTTATTATCCTAATTGCATGCATCATCCATACACCAAACACAAAATAATAAGACAATAAAGTAAACAACCACAAAACAAAAATAAAACGTGATGTGGATATGGCCTTTTCTAGACAAAGATAATTCCAAGCCAATGGAATTATCTATGAACCCTAAAGCAAACACATCTCCATGCGTCTTGATCTTTTGGTCCATCCTTCTTAGTCATGTGGAATGCTCCATGCTCCATCTTTTGTGGCTCCTTTTGGCTTTGGGCATCTTTTCTTCAATCTTGGCTAACAATCTTTTTTTAGCACTAGCTAACAACTATACTAAATAAAATAAATCTCACAAGTTGAGAAAAAAAATTGGTCGCAGGCCATAAAACCCTAATTAATTATTACAATTAATTAATCAGCTCGCAGGCCGTAAACCAAAACACAAAATTAAACATCCACAACAAACCACATCCTAAGGCCATATCCAATCACCATGCGATTTGCACATAAACAGTTAAAATCCAATTTTAACGTGCGTGGTCAGTTTTAATTGATTTTAGGATGTTCTAGGGTTAAAACAGTCCATGGGGACCAACAATTCAATTGGCCGGGCCCAAAATTGATCCGTTAAGGCCCTAGGGCCGGCCGGCCCCTAGCCTACGCGGCTAGGGCTGCCCCGGCCCCTAGGGCGGCCAAGACTTGGGTGGCAAGCAAGAGGGGCGGTCCCTCTAGGGGGGCCGAACCTCTATAGGGAGTTGTTTCCAAAACAACTCCCTTGCTTGGTGCCCAAGTTTGGTTGTTTCCTTGTTTTGGAAGAACTCCTTCTTCCCCAAGGATGCCCAAACCCTAGATCTAAGATCCTAAAATTTCTCAAACTCACTAATTCATGCATCTAATGCAAAAACTAGATTTTGTTATGAAAGATTATTGACAAATTGCATCCCATGCTTGATTTGTCTCGTTTTACGCGATAAATAATCAATTTAAGGTGTAAAACTATTAAACGTAACACATAAACCACGTTTATGCTCTACGACATGTGGCTCTGATACCACTGTAGGGTTTTGATTCATGGATGCGCAACGGAAACAATAATAAACCATGCAAAACCCTCCAAGGATCACAAGTCAAGAGACATAACGATGGTAAAGGAAGAAATCAAATAACACACCTTAGGGTTCTCCTTTGATGACTTCAAACGCGAATAGTGTCACGTTCACTATAGTTGATCCACGCCTAGAGTTCATTTCTAGATCTCCCACTCCTTGGTTCTAGCCCGGAAGAGGAAGAGGAAGAAAGATCACGCAAAACGAGACGAACCAAAGGAGGTTCGGCCTCCTTGTGGCCAACGGGGACGGGCGGCAGCGAGGGAGGGGCGGTCGGCTCCTTCCTTTCTTGCTTGCTCTCTCCTTTCTTCTCTCTCACTCAAGTTATGTTCAATTATGAGCATAAGTGTGGGAAGGAAGGAAAGAAGGTCCTTTATATACTCCAACAAATCCTTGTCAACTACCTAAAGGACTTATTATAGTCCTACTAGAATTCTATTTAGTCCCTTCCTTGCAAATTAGTCCCTACTAAGTTTGCAAGGTTTTGCAAAGTGATCCTTCTAATTAATTAATCCAATTAATTAATTCTCAAATCTAGTTAACCTCTATATAGCGTGTGACCCCATAGATTCTATCTAGTTGGTAGCAACAATTTGCTAATATGGAGCGGTTTCTAGCAAAACATCCATTCTAGCCAACTTATAGAATAGTCATCTTTGACAAACCTTTGTACAAGTAATTGTCTCATCCCTTTGTCCCTATATCCGGATTGGACACGAGACATACAAGTCACACTCGTATATGCAATCCATAGTTTCTCGATCCATGGGAATAGCCTTATTCGTGCAAATAACATCAATATCCCATATTGATTTATTTGAGTCTGGCCAGACATTCTATAAGCACTATCCCTCGAGTGGCCTAGGATATTTGCTCCCGTTATGTGGGAGGGACAAATTCTATCTACGTCCACTACGATCTCTAAGCTTTCTTCTTATTGTATCCAGTACACACCTTTATAACTACCGTGTTACGGTGTAGCGTTTAACGCTACCAAAATCACAATAATCCACAACTAGAATATCTAGCGACTTCAAGTCTAAGGATGACAATACCATTGCACCTTGTGACTCAACATAACGTATATGTAGCCTTCTCGGAGATGGGTCAATCCAGTGCGCTATTACCCTTAATGCACACCCATGTGTTGGATCATGATATCTCCATATCAATCCAAACCCATACTAGTCTATAGATGATTTTCCCATTAATCATTATACTGGACTAGGGATATTTAAGATAAACAACACGATTGTATATCGGGAGACTTCATTATATTAAATATCCAATAAATAATAAATGAATGTTCTAGCCACAAATAAATTCATACTAAACTAGATTGCCTCTAGGGCATCTATTCCAACAGATCCTTCAATGAGAATCGTCGAGATAAATACAGGATACATTGCTGAACAGACGATGCATCATATCCAGTAATGACGATATCATCCACGTAAACAAGTAGATACGGAATGGTGCCAGAGTGTCGGTAGATGAACAAGGACGTGTCAGCGTGAGAGTTAACAAAATCTTGATGAAGGAGAAAGGAACGAAGTTCTGCATACCATGCTCTAGGGGCCTGTTTGAGGCCGTAAATCGCCTTGTTGAGGCGACAAATATGATGGGGAACGATCCTGATCCACAAAGCCAGGGACTGATGCATGTAGACCTGCTCATGGAGAGAACCCTGGAGAAAAGCATTGTTGACATCTAACTGCTTGATGGGCCATCGCTGAGAGATGGCAATAGAGAGGACTAATCGGATGGTGGAAGGCTTGACCACTGGACTGAATGTGTCGTGATAGTCAATGTCGGGCCACTGATGAAAACCTTTGGCAACCAGACGTGCCTTGTACCTATCAACGGAACCATCGGGTTTCCGCTTGATGCGAAACACCCACCTGCAGCCAACCACATTAGTAGAGCGAGCTGGTAAAACAAGATCCCAGGTGTTATTCTGAACCAGGGCATCTAACTCTGTTGCCATCGCATCTCGCCACTGCGGGTGCCGAAGGACCTCAGTGATAGAGGTAGGTTCGCTATCTTTATCAGAGGTGAAAATGGTAGCATGGAACGTGTATCTAGGCATGGGACGACGAGTGCCATCTTGAGACCTAGTGACCATAGGATGCGAGATGGGAGGCATAGGGGCCGAAGGCTGAGGGATAGGGGGAGGTTCGACTACAGAAGGAGGTTTAGATGCTACATTGGAGTGGCGAACAAAATGCTGGCCGGAGTATCGATGAGGGGCAGATAGATTAATGGGTGGTGGTGGGGGGAAGAGGTGGTTGTGGTGGGGGAAGAGGTGGTGGTGGTGGTAGAGTAGTGGACATGGTAGGGTAAGAATACTTGTGGTGGGAGAGAACCAAAGGGAGAGGGGATCATCAGACTGTTGGGGCGACCCAGAGGAGGAAGAGTTAAACGGAAAAGACGACTCATCAAATTGAACATGTCGAGAGACATAAAGACGATGCAAAGTAACATCGAGACAGAGATAAGCACTCTGAATGAGAGAGTACCCAACAAAGACACAAGGGGTGGATCGATCTTCTAGCTTGTGTGAGGTGTAAGGACGGAGGTAAGGATAGCAGAGGCATCCAAAAACTCGAAGTTTGCTGTAATTTGGGTGTTGGTGAAAGATAACTTCAAACGGAGAGCGAAATTTGAGATTTTGCGTAGGAAGACGGTTGATCAGATAGACAGCAGTGGTGAACGCATAGGGCCAGTACTGGAGAGGGACAGATGCGTGATGAAGTAAAGCTAATCCAGTCTCGACGATGTGACGATGACGGCGTTTTGAATACCCATTGTGTTCAGGGGTATGAGGCGGAGAGGTAAGATGGGAGATACCATGAAGTTCGAGATACCCACGAATACCAATGTATTCCCCCCCCATTGTCTGAATAAAGTACTTTGAGCGGGAGAGAGAAAATTTTCTCCACTAGTGCATGAAAGCGAACAAAGATATCATGCAATTGTGATTTTCGTTGCATGGTGTATAGCCAGATATACTTAGAGAAATGATCAAAAAAAATGACATAGTATTTGAAACCATCATGAGATGTAACAGGAGAGGTCCAAACATCAGAGAAAACGACCTCAAGTGGGCGAGAAGATTTAATACTTGAATTATGAAAAGGGAGTTTATGACTCTTTGTGCATTGACATGCACTACAGGACTCAGAATTTGTGGTGCTAGTAAATGGAAGAGAAAATTTTGAAACTACTTGCCGGCAGACAGGCCCGGCCGGGTGGCCAAGACGATGACAGGAGTGGAAGGATGGACGAGACTCGGTGACGAGGGCCAGCGATGGAGTGGAAGCTGGCCACTCATAGACTCCGTTTTTAAGCGGACCGGTCAGAATAGGCACCCCCGTGGTTCGATCCTTCAAGACAACCAACAGATAAAAATTCAGCTAAGAGATTATTAGAAGAGCAAAGCTGAGAGACAGAAATAAGATTTTTCCTAATAGCCAGAACGCATAAGAAAGTATGAGTGGTAGATGATAAAGATAGCGAATCAGTGTGAGTGATAGGCAGACTCGTGCCATCACCGATCATGACATCATCTGCACGCGTATAGGGATGATACAGCGAGAGATTGGCCATGTCAGCCGTAATATGATGAGTAGCACCACTGTCAAGCAGCCAAGATACTGTAGCTTGTACGCCTGAGTGTGCCGTAGCCACATGTGAACGCGGAGTCAATGGAGAGCTTGGAGCTAAATATGCTACATTGGGGGAGCCTGGGCGATAGCATGTCAGGCGAGGAGTCCCTGAGTCTTGGTACTGCTGAAGCATCCAGCCAAACTGCGAACACTGACGAATCCTGTGACCTTGCTCGCCGCAACCCTGACAAAAACCATGAAATGGACGAGGTTGCCTCGCAGTAGCGTACGAGGACTGAGGCTGCCAACCCGAGGTGTGGGTAGGAGAAGGACAAAACTGGGGCTGCTGAGACTGTGGCGCTGGATGAAGGGGCTGATGAAACGATCGAGTGTTGTGGCCACGACCACGACCGCGGCCCTTGTGGGGAGGACCGAACGCAGTGTCCGGAATCGTGTTATTGGGTGCCATGACAACCGTAGAAGAAACAGTGAGACTTAGACAAAAAACGGAACGACGATGGTACAACTGAGAAGTGAAGTAGCTTTGTTTGCTTGGCCTCTTGCTGCACATACACACACAGTGGGGCTTTTCTTCTTTAGCCACGCGAGCAACACAGAAACGTGGGCTGTTCTTCTCCAGCCACGCAAGTAACAAGTTGCTGCCTTGTGTGGTTGGTGGCAAATCAATGAATCAAACCCACAAATTAGGTCGGAATCAATTCAACAGATAATTAAATATTGGACCAATGATTATGGTTACCTGGGTTTGGTGTATTGCCAATCACGAGCATGTCACCGCATAACACCGCGGAATCAACCACATACCCTAATCGTACTCGATCAATATGGAGTAGAGGAGACGACGCAATTTTTCACTGCACCGTCGTTAGAGCAATTGAGGGAACGACTACGGTCGATCCTCTTGGGACGGAAAAAAAATTTCAAAAGCTAGGGTTCGCAACCCGCTCTGATACCATGATGAACTCATAATTGTATTGAATAATAAAACACGCTAATACATGCAATAAACTAAATAATCTAGCTCGGTGGCGGAGCCAGGATTTCATCTAAGGGGGGGCACAACTCCTTTGACGAAAGTTGCTAACAAAAGAGCCTGTATATGACTCGAAGAAAGCCCCAATTTATACTCATCCAATAACTATAGTTCAAAATCCAAAAAAAGAACTATGAACCGTAGTTTCTAAGGTGAATTATAAGTGTGAAATTTTATAATTTCATATACAAATCAGTATATATATATATATATATATCACATGAAATATAAAAATCAGGAACACAAATCAACCACAATTCCGAAATTTCCACAAATTATTAACTGATTTCGGATCTTTTTTCATAATCAAGAAACCAACAAGTTCAATATTTTATAATTAAGAACACCAACAATTTTATAATGGAGTTCTTAATTCTTAAAGTAATTGAAATTGAACACTGGAGGAAGAATATTCACATTTAGATATTAAGAACTAAGGAGGATTAATGAGATTTCAGAAGAAGTATTTGGACTTTTATAGAATAGGGTTTACCGATTGATCGCCGGAAGATGAGAAGAACGGAGCAGTGGCGGGATGCCGGACCGTTGGCGGGAGGGCGAGAAACGCCGACGTCGGAGGGAGGCTGAGCGACCGGGGGGGGGGGGGGGGGGGGGGGGGGGGACGACGCCGTGCTGCGTTCGTCGTCGTCATTCCTTCGTCCAGTAAGTTTTTCTTTTTTTTTTCTTTTTCCTTTTTGTTTTGTGAGAATTACTAATGTAATGATTAAAAGACAATATATTTCAAAAAAATAATTAGAAGGTAATAGAATCTTTTACCTTTATTCTAAAGAAAAGAATAAGGTCGTTTGTGTAACTTTTATAAAAAAAAGAAAGTCAAAATAATTAAAACTTGGGTCGAGAATCGAACCTTGGCCAATAGCTTCAAATTGCAAAGTCTTAACCGCTCAACCAAGAAGTACTTTGCAATTAAGAGGGGGCACCAGTATATTTAAACAGGGGCACACTCTAAAAAAAATAAAAAATATAGGGGTATCCTAGGGGCTCTGGGAAATGTTGGAGGGCACGTGCCCCCCGTGCCCCTACATGGCTCCGCCCCTGATCTAGCTTAAGGACTAACAGTGCAAATATGAAAACGAACTAATTACAATTATGTCCTACATCTCATGCATCGAGACACTGGTTATTTGCTTAATCATAACAAAATAAAAGCTCAAAAAATTATGAATATATGAAATCAGCATGCACCATCACACTAAAGGAAGTGTGATGTACACCATTACCATATATTGATTTTCCGCCTCTTCCTACACTGAGGTCTTCGTTGAGAGCTAAACGGATTTCTGGATTACCAGTAAGATAACTCTTCATTTGAATGGTTCCATCAATCTCGGAAATGAGTATATAACCCTGTTCAACCAAATATTACATACTTTTTTCATTACATAACAGTATATAATAAGTAAATGAGACTACTATAAGGGCATGTTTGATTTCTTTCTTAGCTAATGTAGGATGGGACAAACAAGCCAATCTCAGGTTAAACTATTACTAGTATGTAACTGCCATCAAATCACGAAGAAATATCAAAAGAGAGAATCCACAATATGAAGAGATGAGGGTTTTACATGTTTTAGAGCTCCTCAACATAAGGAGTCTAAATGCAAGTTCACAGAAGTGCATGTTAAACGTATTACCTGACTATGATTCTATGAATAAAATTTCATTACCCTGTCAACATGATCACTGATATTGTATTGAAAAAAAATGGCAACAGTTTATGCTAGGTATTTGGCTAGTGTAATTGCTTTTTATCTTTGTGCCATATCAAGTTGTCAGATTTCTTAGACAACATGTTGTACCAATCCTCCCCACAAACGGCCAAAGGTTTCTACGGAGAAGGGAAGATGTGTCTGCAGTAGCTTGAATTTACCATGAGTTCTTAGAGTGCAAAGAACTATAAACGTGTAAATGTTACCACGATCAATGTTAGAGAGAGCAAAAGGGATGTTAGAGGAAGGATTCAGTTTGTCGTTGAGATTAAAGCAATCCTAAGGTTCCAAGGTGAACAACACGACAAAAGGAATAGGAAACGTCCCTCCTTCCATAGTATACAGATGGGAAGAATATTAGCCATCCTCACAAATGCCATGGTGTTACTAAAGAATTATGTCGGCATGAGGAGGTAGTTTCAACATGCCTTTTTCGTTTTAAAATATGATGGTTTCCGTCATAGAAATTATTTGAGATCTCCTCAAGCATAGATATTTATGAACTCGAAGCAACACTCTTTTAATGCTTCCTTCATCAAAGCTCATGAAAATATGGTGCATAGCCAAAATCCTGACACGGAGAGCAAGAAATAATTACAATCTAAGCGAAGAGGTTCAATTTATAAATGACACAAAGAAACAAGAGAGAACTTATCCATATGTAGTCTATGCAGACAATTTTTTCAGCTAGAACAAAAAAAGCTTTGAAGTTCAAGATTGTGCTACTTCATTGTGTAAATCCCAAATCCTCTACATTGATGTTTGGTTAACAGAAAAACACAATAAACCATAAGGTTACTTAAGTTTGATAGTACTAAGAAAGTGGCTATATTTTACACACAAAGCTCGAGAGGAAGCACATAGAACTTACTCAATCTACTCATGACTCACTACATCACAGGAAATATAAGAAAAATGATCGGACAGCGTACTATTAATGATGATCAACGACAAGTGTGTCTGACAAAAATACACCCTGAGAAAATAGTTACAACAACTTCATCTAGCAACTCATAAACCAGCACGAAATTTTTTCTCAATGAATCTTCATTGAGGATCCCAAGGTAATATTTGATGACACGTGCAATCCTCTGTAAGAGCTCCAGTACAAAAGAAGGTGACACATTTGATCTTGTGGTTGCAACAAAGAGTAGTCCAACAACCTTCACATGGAAGTAGTTCACACCGTCTACATTCTGTACACGACCATGTCAACACGTTAGCATGACCAAACAAGGTGACTGTCATTTTGACCAAAGCGTACAACTGGAGAAAAGGGATTTTGACCATACAATGCATGAAGAACTTTGAAGGGGGATGATATAAGTAAAGGACGGAAAGTACTCTTCTTTGAATATACATATCATCTGAGACTCTATGTTGATCTCTGTAGCCTGTAGGAATCAACTATCATAACCACTCATGACACTAGGAACACAACTCAGTGTGAATTTCACGAATACAAAAGGCTACAAAATATAAAACAAATTAAGGTTTTCTTTTATGATTTTTTTTTTCTGATATAACCAAAAGATAGGTGGAAAAGAACATTATAGTCTTAATTTTAAAAGAAAAGTACCTACAAAGACAGGTGGTGCTTCTTCTTTGTCATCTTCCTTCCAAAATTTCACTTTCCGGAAAAATATCTCTGCACTCGCTTTTTGTACATCGCCACGATCTGCAAATAAAAAACATAGTTATCCACAACATTTTTAATAATGGCTGAAGTTAAAACTAACAGTAAGCTGATGATTTGTCCAAATTCTAGCAACTCTATCAAACCAAGGAAACCTTCTAAGTAACTTTTTTTATTTTCCCCGCCAAGTAACTTTACTATTTTCTATAAAATGGATCACGCTAAGGAGGAAGCGAAACAGTCGAGCATATGAAGCAGATGAATTCAACAGATTGACATGCCTTATGTAAACGTGTGACTAGAAAAGAGTACTAGAACGACTACTGATTAACCTAATACCCCTGTACACCAAATTTCTTGTTCGGATTATGGAAACAAGGAAATCTGCGTCAAATTCAATTAGATGAAAAATAATAAAGCAGGATTACAATCTCTGGTATGTATTTTCTTAAATAAGAAAATAAACTCCTTTGATTCTTCTTTCCTTCTTCTTCGATCGAGGGTCTATGTGACTTGATATCGAATCGAATGGCTTGAGTTTCTCCGATCTGGATGGAGATGTTGATTTGAAAGCGATGAAGTCCTCCGGGCCTTGGCGGCGTATTCGGCGGAACTTCGGCTTGTGATCTTTGATTTGACGGAGTTGGGATCTCCGACGGCTGGATTGAAGTCCTCCGGGCCTTGGCGGCATGTTTGGCGGAACTTCGGCTTGTGATCTTTGATTTGACGGAGTTGGGATCTTCGATTGCTTGGATGAAGTCCTCCGGGCCTTGGCGGTGTGTTCGTCAGAGCTTCTGTAGCCTTTGGAGCTTTGTAGTGTTGGGATGTGTAGTGTAGTGTTTTGTTGTAGTGTCTTTTTCCCCTTGGAATGCACCTCTATTTATAGGCAAACCGAGTGGGGGTATTTTGGTCATTGTACTTGAGATTTGAGATCCACAAGATACTAACAACCCATTTGTTATTATCTCTTTAATTTGTTGAGAGATAATAGTACAAATTAATTACATATAAATATAGTCACATTTTAATTAGTAACTATATAATATGTAACTAATGTTTCTTTTTATTCTACCACATGTAGCGTGTGAAACGTGACATTTTTGCGCTACTAAAATAGTGGTAAAATAATTAATTTTCTTGTGTCAACAAATGCCCCCTCGAGACTTGTTCGCCGGCTCCAATAGCTTGTTGGTGGACAGGTCTCGAAATTGGAAGTCGTATTTCGTTGACATTTTCATAGTTTGTGTCGACCTTTTTCCTTTTCGATCACTCAGGATTGAAATTTTGCTTTCAGAACGCCGTGTTGAGTTGACCCGATGCTCTTTGAACCTTGGATTTTCACTTTAGCTTTGAGAGCAACTTCACGCAACTAGCCAATCATCGAGATTCAAGTGCAAAATTCAGTCTTCTCGACGTTTATTTGAGCTTGAGATTAAATTTCCTCCAAAGTGTTCAAAACTGACTTTATTTCATTGCACTTCATCTTGCCAACTTTGCTGACTTTTCTTTTTTATAATGCTCGCATCAAATCTACCAAAAAAATTGAGCTAGGCTTCTAGTGGACACTGGCTTTTTTTTGTTCCTTCGGCCCGCTCTTTCATTTGGTGCAATTAATGGACTAGATTTATATCTCACAAAATGAGTCCCAAAAGTTTCTACATTCACTGGCCACCAGATTTTCTCCTGATGCACATTTTCTTTGGTTCTTCATTTCTTCGGATGAGAGCAGAGAGTATCCCGTCAAGGCAGGCGGCTAGAGTTATCTTATAATTTTTTGGTTTCCGTGCAAATCAACCAAATATTTTTTAAAACAAGTCAACAGATTTGGCATCATCTTCTTTATCCTTAAACTCTCTCTGAAGGAGGACATTGAAAATTATCTTAAACTCATAAAAGATAATCTTGAGATTTGATCGTACCAGAACAGATCAAGAGAATCATATCTGAATTTTGATTTTTTTTCGGTAAGCTTCATTTCTCCTCTATATAAAGGACTGATCACCGCAGCAAATAATCATCACTTTCAGTCTTCTTTCAGTCTTCATCTTACTCAACTTTTCAACAGAGCAGATTAATCATTGCGAGGGTACGCTTTTTCCTCCAGTCGAAGACAGAAGCAGCCAACATCTCATACTTCTCAGAGAAAGCTCAAAAGTGAGGGAGCCGAAAAATTTGGAGAAGACGTGACGAAACTAGTTCCTGACTTCCTGATCGTCTAAAAAAAAAGGCCAACAAACTTTCAGAGCTTTTTACCATATCCAGCAAATGCATGTTTGGTCTTTGACGTGCTCTGTTTCTTTTCACTTTTGATGTGTTGTTGTTATAACAACATAACAGAGGTATATCTGCCACACTCTTCGCACTTTGAAACCTATGTCCATCTTTGAGAGAGCTCTGAGAGCTTAAGCTCTCTTTTTCCAAAAATCAAAGTTGTGTTTATTTCTTACCAACATGTCAGCTGCCTTCTTCACGTTCTTGTCCCATGGTAACTAGCCAATATTTCATGTATAACAGACCATGACTTCTTATCCTCCTCTCATTTCCTTTTGTTTTTTCCCTTTCCAGGAAGCTCAACTTGGAATCATGGTTGGCAATAAAGTGGTTGGCGACAAGTGATGGCCATGAAACTTGCATCGACAAACATGAGAGCGAGGTGGGCGGCGTCGACGATGGTTGAATTTCGACAACAGCGACTCGTATCCATGTTACAGACCTGACCGCGAAGCAGCAACAAGCCTAGGCGAGTTTTATTTTCATAAGAGCAGCAGCATCAAGCAAGCAAGCAAGTAAGACACCGCGACAAACGGTGGGCCGTTCCAACAGCAGCATCAAGCAGCATCAACCCATATTCTGGAAGCCTCTCGTCTGTGCGTTCCAAATGTGCCAAACGGTGGGCCGTTCCATTAGCTTCTTGGGACCGGTGCTGAGTAATGATGGTATTGAAGCCTTTCGTTTTCTCAATGCCAGAGCTCCATAATGTTGCTCTCCTCCAAAATATCATTCGTTTCTTCTTCATATTTGTTTTTTATTTCTCTATCTCTCTTCATTCATTCTCTTGATCATTGTATCCATAATGCTCTTACAAATCCCTTCTAAGATGAGTGTCTTTCTAACACCCCCATCCAAGAGTATTGGAGAATTACACTAAGACCCCCAATCTATCCAGAGATGTAAAACCCACATTACCCGAGCTTTCCATTCTAGACCGGAGAGCAAAGGATGGTGCTATTCAAAATGAAGCGGCAGAAATCAAGAACAACACATCTCACAATTATATATGATAAATTCTTATTTGTCTCGAACATCACATACTATTACATAATATTTGGTGACACTAAAGTTCAGTTTTTTCAAGTACTACCAAATTCTAGATGAGTCCGCGATCCCCTTATGCCCAGCTCCCTTCACCTAGACCTGCGGGGGAAAGAAATAAGGACCGCAGTTTTCTAAAAGTCAGGAAAAAATGCTAAGTAAGTAAACACCTAAACGTGTAAACAGGATACGAGGCATATTTTCATTTTAAGGACAAGAATAATAATAAGAAATCAGATGTGATAGTACAAACGAACAAGAATGAGACAATATAAGTTTTTCAACTCTTTATTTGACATTATCAACCCATTACCAGTTATAATTTCAATAGAATTTTTTAATTTATAATTCTGTCCCACTTAAGGGGGTATACTCCAATAATGCTGTCTCATTAAGGGGAATAATCTGTAATTCTGCCCCCACTTAGGGGGTATACTCTCATAATACTGCCCCATTAAGGGTGATAAATTCATAATTCTGCCCCACTTACGAGGATAAATTTCTTTCATTTTCTCTTGATAATCCACGTTTGATAATTAGTGGTAGCGGGAATGAACCAATAAATCACAATAGACTTTTGAAGGAATCGTTTAGAGACGTATTCAAAATCTCAAGTCAATCACGCATATCATAAATCACATTTTGAGACGTAAAGTCATAAAACGTTTGGACACGAAAGAAGGACTTCACACTAGGTCAAGCATGTTTACTCACCTCAATAACACAGCAAATAGCACGCATGCTTTTACCGGTAGACGTAGCCCTCGTCTAAGAACTCGTCACCTACAATTTGTAATTCCTAAATCAATTACAAGTTCAATCGTGCCAGAATGATTTGTGAAATGCTATAAATCCTAACGAGTCTCATTTGATACATGCCCCCATTTCCCCTCAATTATTATCATGGAACATCTATATAACAAATTGGGGCTAAAAACAATTATATTTTCCTCATAAAATATCCAAAATGATACAATTACTAATTTGTGAAGTTATTGAGTAAGAAATCTCATTTTCAGTTTATACACTCCCATATTTAAAAATAATGCTTATTAAAAAATATATTTATTCGTAAGCGACCATAAAATCCGATTTAAACCAACTTAATTAAAGCCTATTATTTATTAGGAGATGTATGTATTATAAGATAAATAAATTCATAAACAAAATGTTGGAATAGATGCCCTAGAGGCAATCTAGTTTAGTATGAATTTATTTGTGGCTAGAAAATTTATTTATTATTTATTGGATATTTAATATAATGAAGTCCCTAGATTTACAATTGTGTTGTTTATCTTAAATATCCCTAGTCCAGTATAATGATTAATGGGACAATCATCTATAGACTAGTATGGGGTTGGATTGATATAGAGATATCATGATCCAACACATGGGTGTGCATTAAGGGTAATGGCGCACTGGTTTGACCCATCTACGAGAAGGCTACATACACGTTATGTTGAGTCACAAGTGCTTCTCGCGGTGCAATGGTATTGTCATCCTTAGACTTGAAGTCGTTAGATATTCTAGTTGTGGATTATTGTGATTTTGGTAGCGTTAAACGCTACACCGTAACTGGGTAGTTATAAAGGCGTGTACTGGATACAATAAGAAGCAAGCTTAGAGATCCTAGTGGACGTAGATAGAATTTGTCCCTCCCACATAACGGGAGCAAATATCCTAGGCCACTCGAGGGATAGTGCTTATAGAATGTCTGGCCAGACTCAAATAAATCAATAGGATATTGATGTTATTTGCAAGAATAAGGCTATTCCCATGGATCGAGAAACTGTGGATTGGATATACGAGTGTGACTTGTTTGTCTCGTGTCCAATCCGGATATAGAGACAAAGGGATGAGACAATTACTTGTACAAAGGTTGTCAAGATGACTATTCTATTAGTTGGCTAGAATGGATGTTTTGCTAGAAACCGCTCCATGTTAGCAAATTTTTGCTACCAACTAGATAGAACCTATGGGGTCACACGCTATATAGAGTTGAACTAGATTTGGGAATTAATTAATTGGATTAATTAATTAGAAGGATCACTTTGCAAAACCTTGCAAACTTAGTAGGGACTATATAAAGGACCTTCCTTCCTTCCTTCCCACGCTTATGCTCATAATTGATCATAACTTGAGTCGGAGGTAACAAAGGAGAGAGCAAGCAAGCAAGGAAGGAGCCGACCGCCCCTCCCTCGCCGCCGCCCGTCCCCGTCGGCCACAAGGAGGCCGAAACCTCCTTTGGTTCGTCTCGTTTTTGCGCGATATTTCTTCCTCTTCCTCTTTCCGGGATAGCACCAAGGAGTGGGAAATCTAGAAATCAACTCTAGGCGTGGATCAACTATAGAGAACGTGACACTATTTGCGTTTGAAGTCATCAAAGGAGAACCCTAAGGTGTGTTAATTGATTTCTTCCTTTACCATCGTTATGTTTCTTGACTTGTGATCCTTGGAGGGTTTTGCATGGTTAATTATTGTTTCCGTTGCGCATCCATGAATCAAAACCCTACAGTGGTATCAGAGCCACAGGTCGTAGAGCATAAACGTGGTTTATGTGTTACGTTTTAATAGTTTTACACCTTAAAATTGTTGTTTATCGCGTAAAACAAGACAAATCAAGCATGGGATGCAATTTGTCAATAATCTTTAATAACAAGATCTAGTTTTTGCATTGGATGCATGAATTAGTGAGTTTGAGAAATTTTAGGATCTTAGATCTAGGGTTTGGGCATCCTTGGGGAAGAAGGATTTCTTCCAAAGCAAGGAAACAACCAAACTTGGGCACCAAGCAAGGGAGTTGTTTTGGAAAAAACTCCCTATAGAGGTTCGGCCCCCCTAGAGGGACCGCCCCTCTTGCTTGCCGCCCAAGTCTTGGCCGCCCTAGGGGCCGGGGCAGCCCTAGCCCGCGGCCTAGCCGCGTGGGCTAGGGGCCGGCCGGCCCTAGGGCCTTGCGGATCACCCTTTGGGCCCGAGAAATTGGATTGTTGGGCCCCATGGACCGTTTTAACCCTAGAATATCCTAAAATCAATTAAAAATTGACCAAGCGCGTTAAAATTGGATTTTAACTGTTTATATGCAAATCGCATGGTGATTGGATATGGCCTTAGGATGTGGTTTGTTGTGGATGTTTAATTTTGTGGTTTGGTTTACGGCCTGCGAGCTGATTAATTAATAGTAATAATTAATTAGGGTTTTATGGCCTGCGAGCCATATTTTTTTTCTCAACTTGTGAGATTTATTTTATTACTATAGTTGTTAGCTAGTGCTAGATAAAACAGATTGTTAGCCAAGATTGAAGAAAAGAAGCCCAAAGCCAAAAGGAGCCACAGAAGATGGAGCATGGAGCATGGAGCATTCCACATGACTAAGAAGGATGGACCAAAAGATCAAGACGCATGGAGATGTGTTTGCTTTAGGGTTCATAAATAATTCCATTGGCTTGGAATTATCTTAGTCTATAAAAGGCCATATCCACATCACGTTTTATTTTGTGGTTGTTTACTTTATTGTCTTATTATTTTGTGGTTGGTGTATGGATGATGCATGCAATTAGGATAATAAGATAATTAGACAACCCGGATCTATTGTTTGAAGTCGTGCCCAAACTCAAATAAATAGATTAGTTGATATTGATCAACAAAACAATTGAAATTGAACTAAAAATCCCTCAAAATTCAAATATTGTGTTCTTGCCTTCTCGTTATTTAAACACTCATTATCATCATTGTCAAGTTCGTGCGTGCCAAAGCATGGCGACTTGATAAATAATGATGGAATGCGATGGCACAAGCTAGTAATGTGCAACTGTTTAGATAAGAGGTTGAACACAACTAGGCTATTAATATGATTAAGAAACCTAGAGGCAATCAATTGGTATTATCCATATGGATGGATAAATAAGGAGTTATTTGCCCGATTAAACCAAGAGTTGCATAGAGATGCAATTGGAAATTGTTCCTACCTAAAGTAGTCAAATTATGGGTGACTTGCCAAAGCAAGCTCATAAGGAGATGAAACATGGATCTTGGCCCACTAGAAAATATAAGGATGTTTTCCGCATTAATATCTTGAGGGTTATTAATCCGTAGAAACATAGTAGGAGCTATATTTGATAAACTAGCCATTATTGAATATAGTCAAAAATTCACAAATACTAAAACTTGCATATTTTCCTTTTGTAGAATTCCAAATGACAAACAACTCATCGAGTTCACAACATTCCCTACGATCTGTCCTTGAGAAGGATAAGCTCTCTGGAACCAACTTCCTTGATTGGTACAGAGCCTTGAGAATTGTTCTCAAGCAAGAAAAGAAACTGTACGCAATAGAGGATCATGTTCCAGCTGGTCCAGAGAACCAAACGCCTGCAGCCCTAATGGCACATCAAAAGCGTGTTGATGACGCTAATGATGCAGCCTGCCTTATGCTATGTACCATGAATTCTGAGCTTCAGAAGCAACACGAAAACATGAATGCTGTAGATATGATCGAGCATCTGAAGCAGCTCTTCCAAGAGCAGGCAAGGGTTGAGAGGTACGAGGTCTCTAAGGCACTGTTCAAGTGTCATATGGCAGAAGGGAACCCGGTGGGACCCCATGTACTCCGTATGATCGGATACTTGGAGAATCTCGCCCGGTTGGGGTTCCCGGTCAGCCAAGAGTTGGAAACCAATCTCGTGTTGCAATCGTTGCCCGAGAGTTATGGACAGTTCATCATGAACTATAACATGAACGAGATCGTGAAACCGCTGCCATATTTGCTCAATATGTTGAAGACAGCTGAATAGAGCATCAACAAGGGTAAGGGAAAGGCCATTATGACGGTGCAGAAAGGAAAGGGCAAACGGTTTGCCTCATCCTCCAAGGGCAAAGGCAAGGCAGTTGCCAAGTCCAAGGAACCTGCCCTTAAGCCTGTTGGTGGGATTGCCAAAGGTGTGACTAAAGGTGAGTGTCACTACTGCAGTCAGCCTGTACACTGGAGGAGGAACTGCCCAAAATATATGGAGGACAAGAGGCTCGGAATAGTGATTCCACCACCACCAGGTATTTTTGTTGTAGATGTCAATTCAACTATCTCTACATCATGGGTATTAGATACTGGATGTGGATCTCACATTTGTCGAAATGTGCAGGATCTAAAGAGAAGTAGAAGACTGGCTACAGGGGAGATAGATCTACGCATTGGGAATGGAGCAAAAGTTGTTGCGTTGTCCATAGGCGTGTGCGAGCTGTCTCTGCCTTCATGATTAGTTTTAGAATTAAATAATTGCTGTTTTGTGCCTGCTGTGAGCAGACACTTTATTTCTATTTCTTGTTTGGACAAGGAAGGTTTTATTATTTCAATAAAAAACAATTGTTGTTCCTTTTATTTGAATAATATTCACTATTTTAGTGCGCAATTATTTAATGGACTGTATGTCCTTGATCTAAGCAATCCTGTCGACAACATTAATACCAAGCGGAATAAAATAAATGATTTAAATCCTGCTTATTTATGGCATTGTCGTTTAGGCCACATAAACGAGAAACGTATATCTAGACTCCATAAGGATGAACTACTAGACTCATTTGATTTTGAATCATATGAGACATGTGAGGCTTGTTTATTGGGGAAAATGAAAAATTCTCCTTTCAATAAGAAAGGTGAAAGGACTAGTGAGCAATTGGCGCTCATACATACTGATGTATGTGGGCCATTTGCCACGCCTGCCAGGGGTGGTTATGTCTACTTCATTACATTTAATGATGATTACAGTAGATATGGATTTGTGTACCTTATGAGGGCCAAATCAGAATCCTTTGAAGTGTTCAAAGAATTCAAGAATGAAGTAGAGAAGGAACTTGGCAAAAGTATCAAGGCTCTACGATCGGATCGTGGAGGAGAATACTTGAGCCAAGAGTTTGACGACTATCTTAGAGAGTGTGGGATCGTGTCCCAACTCACTCCACCCGGAACGCCACAATGGAATGGCGTGTCTGAGAGGAGGAATCGAACCCTATTGGATATGGTTCGATCTATGATGTGTCAAACTGATCTTCCATTATCATTTTGGGGCCACGCTCTATTAAGTGCAGCTTTCACCATTAACCGTGTTCCATCTAAATCAGTCATGAAGACACCACATGAGATGTGGAGTGGGAGGCGCCCACACTGTCGTTCATGAGTATTTGGGGCTGCGATGTCTAGGTAAAACGTTTAAAATCAGATAAGCTAGGGCCAAAGTCAGATAAGTGTAAGTTTGTGGGGTACCCTAAGGAAACTAAGGGTTACTACTTCTACAATCCAACCAAGAACAAAGTGTTTGTTGCTCGGACCGGCGTGTTTCTATAAATAGAGTTTGTCTCTAAAGAAGCAAGTGGGAGGACTGTAGAACTTGAAGAAGTTCAAGAACCACAAATTGCTGATCCGATTATGGAACATGAACAGGAACCACAAACACTTGTGGAGGAGCCTGTTCAGGTAACACAAGAGCTTCGTAGATCTAGTAGAGTGCGCCAGGAACCTGAGAGGTATGGACTTCTCGTGACCAATTCCGGTGACACGAGCTCATAGATGATGAGCCTACTGCCTATGAAGAGGCCATGAAGGGCCCAGACTCTCAGAAGTGGCTAGAAGCAATGAGATCCGAGATGGAATCCATGTATACCAACAAAGTATGGACTTCGTTGGAACCACCCGAAGGGGCGCGACCCATAGGGTGCAAGTGGGTCTTCAAGAAGAAGATCGACATGGATGGTAATGTGATTACCTATAAGGGCGATTGGTGGCTAAAGGATGGTAATGTGATTACCTACAAATTCATGGTATAGACTATGACGAAACCTTTTCACCAGTCGCTATGACCAAATCCATCCGAATCCTACTTGCAATTGCAGCATACCACGACTATGAGATTTGGCAGATGGAAGTCAAAACAGCATTCCTTTATGGGAATCTCCTTGAGGACGTGTATATTATACAGCCGGAAGGTTTTGAAGATCCAAAGCAAGCCAACAAAGTCTGTAAACTGCAACAATCCATTTATGGGTTGAAGCAAGCTTCTAGGAGTTGGAATCGACGTTTTGATGAAGTAGTCAAAGAGTTTGGCTTCATCAGAAACGAAGATGAGTCTTGTGTTTACAGGAAGGTTAGTGGGAGTTCTGTAGCTTTTCTGGTCTTGTATGTGGATGACATACTACTCATTGGAAACGACGTTCCTATGCTACAATCTGTTAAAGATTGGCTAGGGAAGTGTTTCTCAATGAAGGACTTACGGGAAGCAGCCTAAATACTCGGTATAAAGATCTATATAGATAGATCTAAAAGACTGCTAGGCCTAAGTCAGAGTACATATATTGACAAGGTGTTGAAGCGGTTCAACATGCAAGATTCCAAGAAGGGATTCTTGCCCATGTCATATGGAATCACTCTTTCGAAGAGTGGTTGTCCTTCCAATGAGATTGAGAAGGAACGCATGAGTGGGATACCCTATGCCTCGGTCATAGGATCTATCATGTACGCCATGTTATGTACTAGAACAGATGTGTCATATGCCTTGAGTATGACAAGCAAATACCAATCCAATCCAGGTGAGAGTCACTGGATTGCAGTCAAGAATATCCTAAAGTACTTGAGAAGAACTAAGGATGCTTTCTTGATATTTGGCGGTGAGGAAGAGTTGCGTGTCAGGGGTTACACTGATGCAAGCTTCCAAACTTATAGAGATGACTTTAGATCACAGTCGGGATATGTGTTTTGCCTGAATGGAGCAGCGGTGAGCTGGAAAAGTTCCAAGCAAGAGACGGTAGCTGATCTACAACAGAGGCTGAGTACATTGCTGCAAATGGCGCAGCAAAGGAAGCTGTTTGGATCAGAAAGTTTGTTTTTGAACTTGATGTGATTCCTAGAATTGCGGATCCAGTTAAGTTGTACTGTGACAACACTAGGGCGATCACGCAATCAAAGGAGCCCAGGTCACACCAGAAATCCAAACACGTGCTCAGGAAGTTCCATCTGATTCGAGATATTATCGATAGAGGAGACGTTCGGATATGCAAGATTCCTACAGATGAGAATCTGTCAGATCCACTTACAAAGCCGCTTACGCAGTGGAAGCATGAAGGGCACACTAGGAGTATGGGCATACGAGATGGGCCAAATTGTCTCTAGTGCAAGTGGGAGACTGTTGGAATAGATACCCTAGAGGCAATCTAGTTTAGTATGAATTTATTTGTGGCTAGAAAATTCATTTATTATTTATTGGATATTTAATATAATGAAGTCCCTAGATGTACAATTGTGTTGTTTATCTTAAATATCCCTAGTCCAGTATGATGATTAATGGGACAATCATCTATAGACTAGTATGGGGTTGGATTGATATAGAGATATCATGATCCAACACATGGGTGTAAATTAAGGTTAATGGCGCACTGGATTGACCCATCTCCGAGAAGGCTACATACACGTTATGTTGAATCACAAGTGCTTCTCGCGGTGCAATGGTATTGTCATCCTTAGACTTGAAGTCGCTAGATATTCTAGTTGTGGATTATTGTGATTTTGGTAGCGTTAAACGCTACACCGTAACTGGGTAGTTATAAAGGCGTGTACTTGATACAATAAGAAGAAGGCTTAGAGATCGTAGTGGACGTAGATAGAATTTGTCCCTCCCACATAACGGGAGCAAATATCCTAGGCCACTCGAGGGATAGTGCTTATAGAATGTCTGGCCAAACTCAAATAAATCAATAGGATATTGATGTTATTTGCACGAATAAGGCTATTCCCATGGATCGAGAAACTATGGATTGAATATACGAGTGTGACTTGTATGTCTCGTGTCCAATCCGGATATAAAGACAAAGGGATGAGACAATTACTTGTACAAAGGTTTCCAAGAGGACTATTCTATTAGTTGGCTAGAATGGATGTTTTGCTAGAAACCGCTCCATGTTAGCAAATTTTTGCTACCAACTAGATTGAACCTATGGGTTCACACGCTATATAGAGTTGAACTAGATTTGGGAATTAATTAATTGGATTAATTAATTAGAAGGATCACTTTGCAAAACCTTGCAAACTTAGTAGGGACTAATTTGCAAGGAAGGGACTAAATAGAATTCTAGTAGGACTAGAATAAGTCCTTTAGGTAGTTGACAAGGATTTGTTGGACTATATAAAGGACCTTCCTTCCTTCCCACACTTATGCTCATAATTGATCATAACTTGAGTGGGAGAGAACAAAGGAGAGAGCAAGCAAGCAAGGAAGGAGCCGACCGCCCCTCCCTCGCCGCCGCCCGTCCCCGTCGGCCACAAGGAGGCCGAAACCTCCTTTGGTTCGTCTCGTTTTTGCGTGATCTTTCTTCCTCTTCCTCTTTCCGGGCTAGCACCAAGGAGTGGGAGATCTAGAAATCAACTCTAGGCGTGGATCAACTATAGAGAACGTGACACTATTCGCGTTTGAAGTCATCAAAGGAGAACGCTAAGGTGTGTTAATTGATTTCTTCCTTTACCATCGTTATGTTTCTTGACTTGTGATCCTTGGAGGGTTTGGCATGGTTAATTATTGTTTCCGTTGCGCATCCATGAATCAAAACCCTACAGAAAATTCATTGAACGTTTATTCAAAGAAAACAAGTGTTGAGTCATACATTTTTATAATTTATGTTAGAGAAAAAAATTCTAGTATCTAGGAAAAATAATTAATTGTTATTGTAACATCCCTGAAATTTACTAGAGGTTTAAATTACGATAATTAACATTTATGGGGATGACGTATAGGTTTTTAAAATTCAGTTTCAGATGGAATCTGACAGAGTGGGAGACCTTGAATGGGGTGGGAATAATAGAGAATACTGAATCTGAAATGTTGCGATTTTATAAAGACAAAGTAATATCGAAATATACCCATAGATTTCTTAAATCTACACTTGGGGGGACCCCAATATAAAAGGAAATTGTGTTCACACCCTATGGTGTTTCCACATAACCCATATATGTGTCACCATCCCCTATCTTCTCTGTTGAGTACCACAGCTGACGCAACTGTTATAAACCACCCTTCACCCCATTTTTTCCTGGATCTTCAAGAAGCATTCAATAGTGTTCAAGGAGGTCAAATGAAAATCAGTCTTCCACTCTCTCTTTAATGACCCGTCACACTTTTAATACAAAAATATCGATTATTCGATAAAAATCACGGTTTACTGTCAACCTGTCTGACACTTTCAGACGTCCAAACCTCAACCAGCAGGACACACAGTCCTCTGAAACATCATTTTAATAATACTTCTGAAAATCTGGTACGTGACTGAGTTTAATAAATAATTACACAAGCTCGTCAAAATGACAGTTTTTATAAATATCTGGCAAAAACAGTTATTTACAACAAACAGCTAAAAATGACTAAAAACTACATAGTTAACTAAAAATGCAAATTTTAGAAACTACTCCGCGATCCAGTCGCGCTCCAGGTCAACCTGTAAAACAGAGGGGTGAGCCAAAATAGCCCAGCAGTACTGCCTAACCACTGGCGTAGAAATCTAAAATCTACTTAACAACAACCAGTTATTACACAACAACATGTGGCACCAAATACACAAATATCGTGATTTATCAATCACTAGTCATCAATCAAATAGCTGAAAGCTGTAAAAATCACACCAACAATATATACAAATATAAACTGTAACTGTAGGAAACTTAGAAGTTAGATTTCCCCTACCTTATATGAAAGTCTGATCTCTTTAGTCTGAAACAAAAATCAGCTCGAACAATTTCCACCATCTCAAATAACATCAGTCAATCCAAAGAACACTTGAGCAGATTCTTTTCGTCATGAAGCAGTAAACCCAATTCAACTGAAAAAATGTTTCTAAATTCGGCTCTCTCAAAATATGTATGTCCAACTCCCTCTCTCATCCTCTTCATTTGTGGTTAGCTAATAATCCTACTACCTATATAAAAGAAGTTAAGGCCACATTACGTGGCAGGGGTGGCCCAATCATGTGCTGCCAACTCGGTAAAAAATGCCAGCGAAATGCCAGCGAAATAGTGACGTGTAGAAAATGTCGGTTATGCCCTTGCTGATGTGAGCCATGTCCTCTGTGGTTGAAGGGCGTGGTGGTCATTTTGGATCTTCTTTGCCTAGTTTGATATCACAAGGCTTCTGAGAGAAGCCAGCTTCAACCAGAAGCTTCGTTCTTCTCTCTCATCTCTTTATGTTCTCACTATCACAGCACCGCGTCTCTCTCTCTCTCTCTCTCTCTCTCTTCGCTTGGAAATTTTGCCCGTCGCTTCCGAGAGAAGCTCCTACTGGTGCATGTCCAGATCCGCTTCTCGTGGCCCTGGGGTGTTGCCTATTGCGGTGGTAACTCGCCTGCGATTGTCACTGACCTCTAGCGGCGGTGACTAGCGGTGGTGATGGTGAGTGGCATAAGGTTTTCCCTCTTTCTCTCTCTCTCTGGTTCTTTCCATTCCAGATGGCTCTCGCTCTTCTCTGATCTCTCTCTCACTCCTCTTCTCTCTCTCTTTCTCCGGTGTCCATCATCGAGAGAACCACCGTCGTGGTGTTTGTCGCGGCTCCAATCTGTGCGATTGGACCTCCGTTGTCGCTCCCAAAACTCAGGGTTTGGCTAAGATTTTCACAATTGATGTGCCATCTGGTTGCATGTGCGATTAACATCACTTAATTGAATTATAAGAAAGGGTTTTCCTGCGATGTTTACTCTTTGGGTTTTTTGTGGGTTTTCGTTTTTGGTTCGTGGGTGGGTGTTGATTTCACCTTTTTTTGTGGGTCTTCTTGGCAGAGATTGACGGCGTAGAAGAATTCGTCCATAGATTAGCTAGGCACCCCCTCTCTGGCAACCAACTCGAAGATTCAGCCACAATTACTGTAATCACTACTCCATCTCAAGTTAATTGATGTCTCCGTGTGTGTGTGATTTTGAATTGGGTATTTGAAATTTTGCAGGCATTTGAATCTAGGGGTGGTTGTAGGAGTTACAGTTCAGCAATCCGAAGAGGACATTGAAGTTCATTGTTTTCATACTATGTTGTTTTTTTAGCTAATTAATGGTGAAAATGACAGTGTGTTTTCGATTATTGTAGCAGTTAATGATAGATGCTGGTCAAGGCTCGGATTGTTGACACCAAACTCCGGGATAAACTCTCCGAGATCAATTCATGGCACTGGTATGTTCTGTAAATGGTGAAGCTTTGAGATGATTTTTCAGAAAATAACAGAATCAGAACTCCAACTCAGTGAAAACCTGGAAAAGGTACCGAAAATATGCGCTAAGATGTGAAACTTTGTTGGGACATCTACTTAACCTGTTATTTTGCTGCTGTTAACTGTGGACTCTCTACTGTAGGTTAGTCTGAATGACCCATTCCTTGGCAGGAGAGTACAAGAAGGCAACTTTTTAACTGTACCTTTGAGAGCTATTGCAGAATACACCAGCACATTGACAAGGGGTAAGTGACTTTGTTAATGCTCATATCATTTAGGGTTCTGACACGATCTCTTACGTGTATACGCAAGTGCACGGTCGAAGTATTAAAGATAGAGTATTTAAACTCAGGTTGTCGAACCCACAGGGACAGTCTTGAGATTATTTAGTCAAATAATTAATTTAGAGTTAAGTAACAGGAGGAAAAAGTGGTGATTTAAGTGTTCGTCACCCTCAAACAAGTGACTGAAATTAAACAAACAAAACAAAACTAATATTTTTATTATTTTTTTTATTAATACGAATATGGAGAACACTAGATAGTTTTAGGGTCCCTAGGGCATTTAGACGTTTCCGGACTATGATTTGAAACACTCTACCTACGTCTAGTTATACCGGGTCACAGTCATTACGATCTTCTGTCGATCTCACGTAAATCTACGTTTCGGTATATTTTGGGTCCTCTCGGTCCACCTCCGTCTACCGTTACGTTCTAGTCAGCTAGCTAGGTTCGCTCACCGGGTCCTGTCGATCCACCGATTACGCTAATACTAACTACGTCTAACTGAAACAACCCACACACGGTCATTCAAGTCTCTATCTCCTGTCGGTCTCAAGAAACTACGAGAATGTCAACAACGTTCTTCACGAATCCGGGTTATGTTCACTGTCGTGCAACAAACCTAGATAACTAGCATGTATTGGGTGATCAAACCAAACAAACTAAGAGTTAAGAATAAGAACTTGTCAAATAACTAGAACAAAACGTAGAATTTAAGTTCAAGACATGAACCAATTCACGAATCCGGAAAATCTAAACAAACCCTAGTTCTCCATAAACTATCTAGCAAGAGAGGTTTAGCTACTCATAGAGTAGGCAAACAATACAAGTTCTTCCATAAAAGTGATAAAACGAGAGAGGGAAGAGATCAAACTAGCAATGAGGCTTCGTCTTCTTTGTCTCCTCACCCGTCACTTTTTTTTCTTCTGTTCGTTCGTCTTTTTCTTGAATGATAGGGTCCGTCAAATGATAAAGCAGCCCCTTTTTCCTTGATGCACAACTCAGTTATTTGCAAAATTGACCCCCCAACTTTTGCTTTTAATCAAATAACCCTAGGGCTTAAGTAGGACAGCCGTCCTCTGTCTCTTCTTAAGTTCTCTTTAATTGCAATCTCGCCCCAAGCCACAATCACCAGAATCGCCGCACGAGAGAGAAGACGGTGGTTTTCAATTCGTCACGAAATAGAGTGCTAAATTCTTTCTAAGTGTCGGAGGATCACCCCTGAAGCCGGAGATCGAGGCTCTGTTCTCCTGGGTGTCTTCTCTTGCTTCGCTGATTTGGCTCTGTTTCTCGCTTGACCTGGGTTTTGGATCGGTGATTGGGAGGTCGCGGTATTGGGTTTAATTTGGTTGAAGATCATCGCAATTCCTCTCCTCCTCTGTGCTTGCCGCTGGTATCTGGTCGCTGCTCTGCTTTGATCGAAGGCCAGGTGTGGGTTTAGATCGGAGGTTGAGCTCTGTTTCTTATCCTTCTTTTGCTGTTCGCTGCTGGTGTTGTCACAGTGGTGGTTCTGGTTTGTAGCTGCAGGTCTCATGGTGATGTTTGTAGGTGATGGCTTCGGGTGATTTTGAATTGGTGAGTTGTGGGTTTTGATTGTAGGCAGTGAAGTAGGAGGTGGTCATGGTGAAGGTAGATTGGTGATTGCTGTGGAATTCGGTGATGGTGGTTTGGGCTTCCTTTGATCGAGCGATCAGGTGATATGCTCATCTGATCTGCCACTTGATCCTGCAATCTTGATAGCTGATCGTGAAATACAGAGAGTTGATTTCATCATGTTGCTCCAAATTTTTCTAAGGCACTGATGTGTTTTCTTAGGGGGTGCTGAGTGTAGTTTTTAAAACTTCTGAAAACTACACTTAGGCCCCCTTTTTCCATTCTTTCTCATGTTCTTCTACTCCCAAGCTCACGCAAATATTCCAAAACTCGTTTCTCCTCTCCGCTTAATCTCTCAAGTATCGTTTCCTGTCAAACAACACGAAACACAACCCGTGCGATCAAACGTGACAAAATAACGTAAAATAACGCGAGAAACACTTGGATTAACAAATTCACGCTCAAAGCTAAACTTCTTCGTTTTCTCTCTATTCGTAGTGTCAAAACCAATATAATCAACCCGGAAATCACGCAAAACGATGTAAAACGTGTAAGAAATATAACTCTAATACAGAGTTATCAAATCCCCCACACTACCTTTTTGCGCGTCCCGATCAAAATCAATCCTCACACTACATTTTAATCCATCGAATTGCATACAATTACACTAGCCATGTGACACACACAACACATACACACAATGCAATCTACATGACTATACAATGCAACTCGATTATCAAACAATGCAAAAATTGAAACAACACCATTTTTTTTTTTATTTTTTTTAGTTAGTTAGAGATTGGGCAATCTCTAAAAGTAAACCGGCAAGTCATAAGGCTCTCGTATTCCCTCGGAAGTTCTATAACTTTGGTGATCGGTAGAACTTGCGGCCAGTTTCGTTAGACAGAACGGGCACGAACACAAAAAATGTTGCTTCCGCACACTCATCAAACGTATACCTAGCACTTACCTTCCGAGCTATTTATTCACGGGTTAAATTGCTGACGGTTTAGGACGGGTAGGATAGGATATTTAGAAGCGTAGTCCTAGACGTCATGATCTAACTCACAAAACCCGATTCTCACACTCCCTCACCAAAATCCAAGGAACCACACCGAATCTCACTACTCTGGCCCTCATTCCCTCAATCTTGGTGCAACGCCGTTCTCGCGGCCACAAATGTGAAGAAATGATCTCGAACATTAGCTAATCTCCCCTGTCTTCAATTTCAAGCTTGCTCCTTTATTCCCTTTCAATTTCACTTTCACTTTCTATTTTACTCCTTTTTTTTCTCCTTTTTTTTTCTCATTTCCACACAATAACATTAAGCACATGGAGCTGACAATACGATAGTAATATCCGAGGAGATCAAATATCAGAATTAGATAACATGGGGGTGGAATGTGTCAAATTAGTGATATAATAACATAGATGTCGACACCCCCACACTTGATGCAAAGCAAATCACGAACCGAGTAGTCAATGTGTAAACGTGCTTTTCCAACAGATCCTCCTCATCACCTCAAAAGACGACATGTATGAGAATCCACATAAGATGTATCAAATCAGCTCACCCTCATCAAACCTCCCTAACTCAACTCCCTCTATCATGACGCATAGGAAAGGACCATTCTAACAAGTGATGAAAGTCACAATGAAAGGCTTCCTAGGCTAGAGGCTGTGAATAAAAGGGGTAAACGGATCAATAGGGGTAACTAGTGGACCTAGGAGATGGAGACGGGACGTGAGGCCCCATAAACATCACTCGCACAGTTGTTCCGTTGCCACTACGAGGAGGGTTGACGACTACCTAAGTGACGGTGGTGTAGCGCTAGTAGGATAACTAGTCTGAGAGGCAGCTACTCGCAGTTCTAATGTGCATTAGCCCTATAAGTCTTCCTACTCCAGATTCTCGCGTCTACCTCACCTAAGATTTTCATATTCGTAAGGAATTCTATCATTAAGCCCTCTCCACATTCACTCTCTTCGATTGCCCTTTCTCAAAAATTTAAAATTTTATTGATTTTTTTTTTCATATTTTCCTAGACTCTATATGCAATGGCCAACTCGACTAATCACACGATTTGGTAGGGGACTCAATAAAGTAAAAGTGGTAAAAAAAATGCATACTAACAATCCTAACACAATACAACACTATATCAAACACTCTACACTAACCACATGTACTCCACAATACGACACAACTGCATGTAACTGGCGATGCATAACTGACATGGCTAGCAAAATATACACAAACCCCCCACACTTAAGCGTTTCGTTGTCCTCAACGAATTTAGAGATATAATAAGAGGACTCATCGCTTAAATGTGTAGGCGGTGGATCTCCACAATTACCGCTCAAAACGTAGAAACAAGAGAGTTAGAGGTACCTGGGTGCCCGGACCTACATGGGCACCGTTGCCGCGAAATTGCAACAAGAAGGGGTCTTGTGGACCGTTGACAATTTCCGGAGAAGTCTCTACGCGCCCGGATTCCGATGTGCGGCTAAGATATAAATTGTAGCCCTCTCATGCGTGTGGCACCCAACATATTGGAATCGCTCCTCGACCTCGAGCAATTCTCTATTCTTTTATGCATAATCTTGTGGGGCTTTTTCTTTCCATAATTTCATGCAATCTCTAGCACGTACATCAAGAAGGGGAATCCGATGCGTCTTCTGTACCTGTGTCCCTGCACACTGATTGAAAAAATAAGTCCACTCTCTCTCACCCCTCATAGTCAAATATAGAGAACTAAAGCAAAAAGAAAACAAATAACATCCTACTCTACATTGGGTTGCCTCCCAAGAAGCGCTTGTGATTTAAGGTCGACGGCCCGACCATGTTACCTCTGCCACCTCACGAGGGTGGTCTGGCACATTGTGCCCCATCCAACTTGGCTTTCCTGTGCTGAATCTGAAGTACTGCTTCATGTGCATGAACCGCTGATGGCTTGTTCCTATCCCAATAATCAGGTGGATCCCCGTGCGATAACTCAGGGAGCTGTCGCTTCACTTGCACAGCAAATGGAACCCCTGGCTGATACTCCCATGAATGTTGGGGTGACGGTTTGAAGACCCGAAAAGTCTCCATGTCATCATGTACCCTCATAATCAGTTCTCCATTCTCTACGTCAATGAGAGTACGACCAGTCGCCAAGAATGGCCTGCCCAGAATGATAGGCACATCACCCACTGGCATGTCTAGTATTACGAAGTCAGCTGGAATTATCAGGCTCCCAACCCTCACAAGGACATCCTGTATCATCCCACATGCTCTCTTGGATGATTTGTCTGCAAATTGGAGAGTGATACAAGTTCTTGGAGGCTCCCCCACACTTAGCTTTTTGAATACCGACAACGGCATCAAATTCACGCTCGCTCCCAGATCACAGAGAGCCCTTCCCGTATAGGCGTCACCCAAGGTAGCTTCAATGACAAAACTACCTGGATCCTTCTTTTTCTTAGGTAGTCCATGCAAAACACATGAACTAACATGTTCATTTAAGTTCACTCTCTGAAATTCATCCACCGCTTTCTTACCAAGGACTGCATCTTTAATAAACCTTGCATATTTTGGCGTCTTTTGAAGTGACTCAATCAACGTAATATTAATGTGAAGTTTTGAAAATACGTTTAGAAAGCGCCTGTATTCCTCAGAATCGTCCTTCTTCTTCCTAGTACGTAATGGAAATGGTATTTCTAGAGAAGAAGAAGGAGATGGAAGTGGTACCTCAGTAGATTTCTCTGCATCCTGGTGAGTCATGCCCTTTGATTGGGGGATCATGACATGTGTCTTCTCAGAATCGAAGACTTCATGTTCCTTTGCTTTAGATGCTGTAGCTCTGGCATGACTCGGATATGGTGGATCCTCAAGTGCAATACCACTTCGAGTTGTGATTGCTTGAGCTTGCTCCTCAGAAATATGAACAATGTTGCTTGGTGCTCTTTGTTCGATTTTCTCTTTCAGATCTTTTATTTCTGCTTGAGCCACCTGAAGTGCAATTGCCAAAGAGCTAACATGTGTGGACATGTCCGTCATGTGCTGAGCCATTACCTCTATTATCCCTGTCATCTCGGACTGGCTGCTGCTGATGCATCTCTGGACTAGCTACTTCATGTACTACCTCCACCGCATTCACCTGAACCATGCCATGTGCCAGTGAGCTATGCTTCATCGGTTCTTGATGTTGGCACTCATAATCCAAGCTCTCCTCTTGCTCAACCACATGTCTCATCAACTCATATGCACCGTCAACATCACATTTGAACAAGAAACTGCCCCCAGCTTCTCTATTAATCTTGTCTTTGTCAAGCATTCCAAGTGCATCATAGAAGACCTGTATGATCTGGCTTTTTGCAATGCCATGGTTGGGGCATTTTCGTAGCAAGAAGTTGAGACGCTCCCATGCTTTGACCATGGATTCATTTTGCTTTTGCCTGAATGACCAAATCTCGTTCTGCAGCTGAATCATGCGTGAGATGGGAAAGAATTTACTCATGAACTGGGAGGCACAGTCTTCCCATGTTTTGATTGAGTTGGATGGAAATGAATCCAGCTAATCCATAGCAGCTCCCTTGAGGCAATGGGGGAAGAGCATCAGTTTGAGCGCTTCAGATGTGACCCCACTATATCGGATTAGCCCACAATGGCTCTGAAATCTCCCAATGAAATCATGTGGGTCTTCCTCATATGTACCGGAAAATGTGCACTGTTCCTGAGTGAATTGAATTGTGCTCAGCTTTAGACAGAAGCTTTCTGCCTGAATTGGTGGAACCAAAATTGCTGGCTCCCTTCCTCTAAGATCCGCCTCAAATGCCTAGATTATTGCTTTCCCAGAACGGTTATATGGCATTAAAGTCGGGTGCGGTCTTGATGTTGCCGCCAGTGCTTTCTCTACGGCTGAAGCTACCATAGCTTGCAGCTGCTCCGTTGTGAGGCTAATCAGCCCTTGGCCTTCCGCCATAGCTACCTGAGAAAACAACACTAGCACACCCGTGAGGTAAACAGATAGTAACAAAAAGAAAAATAAAACAAAAGCTCTAAACTAATTTCTAACTAACCAATCTACCGCTGTCCCCGGCAACGGCGCCAAAAACTTGACACGATCTCTTACGTGTATACGCAAGTGCACGGTCGAAGTATTAAAGATAGAGTATTTAAACTCAGGTTGTCGAACCCACAGGGACAGTCTTGAGATTATTTAGTCAAATAATTAATTTAGAGTTAAGTAACAGGAGGAAAAAGTGGTGATTTAAGTGTTCGTCACCCTCAAACAAGTGACTGAAATTAAACAAACAAAACAAAACTAATATTTTTATTATTTTTTTTATTAATACGAATATGGAGAACACTAGATAGTTTTAGGGTCCCTAGGGCATTTAGACGTTTCCGGACTATGATTTGAAACACTCTACCTACGTCTAGTTATACCGGGTCACAGTCATTACGATCTTCTGTCGATCTCACGTAAATCTACGTTTCGGTATATTTTGGGTCCTCTCGGTCCACCTCCGTCTACCGTTACGTTCTAGTCAGCTAGCTAGGTTCGCTCACCGGGTCCTGTCGATCCACCGATTACGCTAATACTAACTACGTCTAACTGAAACAACCCACACACGGTCATTCAAGTCTCTATCTCCTGTCGGTCTCAAGAAACTACGAGAATGTCAACAACGTTCTTCACGAATCCGGGTTATGTTCACTGTCGTGCAACAAACCTAGATAACTAGCATGTATTGGGTGATCAAACCAAACAAACTAAGAGTTAAGAATAAGAACTTGTCAAATAACTAGAACAAAACGTAGAATTTAAGTTCAAGACATGAATCAATTCACGAATCCGGAAAATCTAAACAAACCCTAGTTCTCCATAAACTATCTAGCAAGAGAGGTTTAGCTACTCATAGAGTAGGCAAACAATACAATTTCTTCCATAAAAGTGATAAAACGAGAGAGGGAAGAGATCAAACTAGCAATGAGGCTTCGTCTTCTTTGTCTCCTCATCCGTCACTTTTTTTTTTTTTTCTGTTCGTTCGTCTTTTTCTTGAATGATAGGGTCCGACAAATGATAAAGCAGCCCCTTTTTCCTTGATGCACAACTCAGTTATTTGCAAAATTGACCCCCCAACTTTTGCTTTTAATCAAAGAACCCTAGGGCTTAAGTAGGACAGCCGTCCTCTGTCTCTTCTTAAGTTCTCTTTAATTGCAATCTCGCCCCAAGCCACAATCACCAGAATCGCCGCACGAGAGAGAAGACGGTGGTTTTCAATTCGTCACGAAATAGAGTGCTAAATTCTTTCTAAGTGTCGGAGGATCACCCCTGAAGCCGGAGATCGAGGCTCTGTTCTCCTGGGTGTCTTCTCTTGCTTCGCTGATTTGGCTCTGTTTCTCGCTTGACCTGGGTTTTGGATCGGTGATTGGGAGGTCGCGGTATTGGGTTTAATTTGGTTGAAGATCATCGCAATTCCTCTCCTCCTCTGTGCTTGCCGCTGGTATCTGGTCGCTGCTCTGTTTTGATCGAAGGCCAGGTGTGGGTTTAGATCGGAGGTTGAGCTCTGTTTCTTATCCTTCTTTTGCTGTTCGCTGCTGGTGTTGTCACAGTGGTGGTTCTGGTTCGTAGCTGCAGGTCTCATGGTGATGTTTGTAGGTGATGGCTTCGGGTGATTTTGAATTGGTGAGTTGTGGGTTTTGATTGTAGGCAGTGAAGTACGAGGTGGTCATGGTGAAGGTAGATTGGTGATTGCTGTGGAATTCGGTGATGGTGGTTTGGGCTTCCTTTGATCGAGCGATCAGGTGATATGCTCATCTGATCTGCCACTTGATCCTGCGATCTTGATAGCTGATCGTGAAATACAGAGAGTTGATTTCATCATGTTGCTCCAAATTTTTCTAAGGCACTGATGTGTTTTCTTAGGGGGTGCTGAGTGTAGTTTTTAAAACTTCTGAAAACTACACTTAGGCCCCCTTTTTCCATTCTTTCTCATGTTCTTCTTCTCCCAAGCTCACGCAAATATTCCAAAACTCGTTTCTCCTCTCCGCTTAATCTCTCAAGTATCGTTTCCTGTCAAACAACACGAAACACAACCCGTGCGATCAAACGTGACAAAATAACGTAAAATAACGCGAGAAACACTTGGATTAACAAATTCACGCTCAAAGCTAAACTTCTTCGTTTTCTCTCTATTCGTAGTGTCAAAACCAATATAATCAACCCGGAAATCACGCAAAGCGATGTAAAACGTGTAAGAAATATAACTCTAATACAGAGTTATCAGGTTCTTGTGCTCTATATTCTCAATGCTTGCAGGAATAATGTGAACCTATTTGCAGTAATGTCCACAATGGCAATTGGTAACTTTCCACATTCCAGTAAAGTAGATTAGTAGTATTGCCTTTAAAAATGATCAATTTGAGACACTTTAATTCATCACCTCTCTTCCTGGTTGGATAGTAGTGCTGTTAGGGGAAAGTATCGGGTCTGTCTAAAAAGTAAAAATCGCTTTGCTCAGAGCAGCAAGATTTGATTTAAAAAATTTCAGTTACATTCTTTACAAACATGTCTCCAAGTGATCACCTCTGCATTCTAGGTTCAACCAGAGGCATATTGAGTGTTTGATATCTTATATTTCCTTCCACAGACAAAGAAATATAACTAAATAAATTGTTTTCATGGCATATTGAGAAACATAACTCAAAATCCTTCTGAATTCAGGAATTATTTTCTGAGAAATTTCTTTCATAGTTATGGGAATGTAGAAGCCAGTCTTCGTGATATGAATTTGTTGGTTTATTGTGCTTTGTGAGTTTAGGAAATTTTAAGTTTCTGTGCTAAATACAATTTATTACCGTGTTTTCTAAATTAAATCGAAGCAAAAACAAACACGGAAGGCTTACACAATCGCCGTTTTCAGGTCATTAATGGCATAACCTCTCTGCAGGATCAAGCCTCCAGCATTGCACGCGAGTGGTTTATTCCTAGGGTGTGAAGGTACTCTTCAGTATAAAAACCCTTGCTTTTGATCAATTCAATTCATTAGATTGGATTGGATGTCTGTCTGAAGTTTCTTCAGTAAAAGAAGGATTTATATTGGGTACTCATAATTTTTCATGGTTCATTTATTAGTTTTGTTGACATAGTTTGAAGCTTGAACATTCATAAACTTTTTGGGTTTGAGCTCTATCAACTGTTTTTTTTTTGCAGGGAAATGGGAGGCTTGTTTCAGCAGGACACATTCTGAGTGAGATTCTCGGTTGGATTTCGGTGTTTCAAACAGTTCCGGTGTTAGGGATAACTTTTATGTGGAAACGATGGACTAGGGTTTGGGTTGTGGAGAGATATTGGAGACATGAACTCGAACATCGATCCAAAATGGACGTCGCGGCTGCTGCTCAGCCAATGCTGTCTTCTCAACCCTACCGCAAGGAGTGGCACGCCGTCGCCGAGGTCAGAAATGCCGGCACTGAGGTGGTGAGTGACATTGTCCATACCCAGATTTCAAAATTAAGGTTTACACGCTTTCTTACTGACATGTCTCCTTTTGAATTAGAATGTTGATTTGTTCTCGCTTTTTCTACCTGGTTTAGGTGGGTTTGGTATAATGACATAATATTAGGATAACGTAAAGCGCACATAACTGTTTCTCCTTTTTGTATTACATTTTTAAACCTTTGGATTACCCCTTTTCAAGATTTTACTTTTCTCTTAGCAATAAAAATGCCGCATAAAACAAGTGTCAGTTTAGTAAATCTTTCAAGTCAGAAGCACCTCGCAAGCCACCGTGAAAAGTTCAACTTCTTTATTGTTTGCAGAATTTGTCGAGTGAAGAATATGCATTTTTGCCTGAGAGTATGTTCAAGCGTGCTTTTAATCTTCCATCTTGCAAGAGGTATGCAGAGCACTAACATCGCGTTTGGGTTTTTGGAGGAATTGGTCCGACAGCAGCGAAATTCGATGGGTGAATGATCTGTTTGTGTACACGCTCAAATTTTTGCCTTTTCTTTGTTCAACGTAGTTTTGTTTTTGTTCAAATTGAGTAGGTCTCTATCTAAGCTATGAATGCTTGGAATATACTAAAACTGTATAATTATCATTAGACATTTCTTTTCCAAAATTATTGTGTGCATTAACATATCCGAGCCTCTCAAAATAAGGAAATATTGCATTGCTTTCATGATCATGATACAAAGTGTAGTGATTCTTATTGTTGTCGCGCGAGGCAATGATGATAGCTTAGTAGCGGCTGTGATTAAGGCTCAAATTGGACTCCCATAGGGAGTGTTTGACCCTCCCTCTCGCTGCTTTGGGGCCGGTGATTTATGAACTTTGATCAACAAGTCTCATCTCTGCATTCAGGTCATGATTATGATCTGAAGTGTAGTGATTCCTACACAAAGAATGACTTGATGTTGTTGCACAAGGCTGTGCTGATAGCTTAAGGTTAGAACTGGAATCCCATATTGGCGTGGCAACCTGGAAGGAGCCTCATCTCTCCCTGTTGCAGCCATGATGGTGTTGTTGCAGTCTAATTGTATTGCATTAGCATATATGAGCCTCCGAAAATAAAGAAATATTGCATTGCATAGTCCTCGTCCTTTCTCTATACCTGAATCGAGAGGTCCGGCTCTCTTCTCTCTCTTTGGAACAACAGCTTCTCTTGAAAGCCTGCCGTCCCCCTCCTCTCCGTCTCTGTATTTCTGGCCTCTTTTACCATAATGCCATAAACAACAATTCGTTTAGGCATTAAATTTATGTGATACTGTGATGAGATGATTAGACGCGAGAAGTGTTCATGGTCAGGCTTCAAATTACTTGTTTAATTGACTCTATGACGCTTACTTCAGTTCTAAGGTATCAAACACTGGAAGTAACAGAAAATTTAATTGACAATGCTATTGCAATAGCATTAACACATAACCTACAAATGAATGAAATCCCACCTATGGCTGTTCTTGATATGTCCAGGGCTGGTTGTTATTTGCTGCTGGAAAATGTCATTTTCTAAACTACTGAAAGTTATTAAGCTGATAATAAGACAGCCTCTTCCTCTTCAATGGCAGTTCGCGGAGTTGATTTCAGATGGTGGGTTTCAGTCTTGTAAATATTTTGGGTCTTTTTCTTTGTTTTTTTTTCTTCTGCAATTTCTTGATGTGAGTGATGGTTTTGTTGTAGACTGTTCGTTTGTACTGATGCCATGATACATGTTTTTTTAAGATATTGTAGATTGGTTATTATTTGTACTGAATTTTCTGTTCGCACTGTGCTCTATTCGCGTCCGACTAATGCATCTAGCATGTCTGTTGATGGATGCAGTTTCGTAGTATTTTTTTGCATTTACTCGTTGGCTGTTGTCTGCATTGGTATTCTTTTCCCAATTTGAGCTTTTTATGTATGCTAGGGGGTAATAGACAAAGGTTGAAATAAATACAAATAAACGATTACATTTAGAAAAGTATGGTCATCCTTGACACTCATCTATAGGAAGTTTGGGGGTTTGTATACAACTAATTGTCATTTATTAACGGTAGATGTATATCATTAGCAATAGTTAATTCAATAAAATGGTGGACGGACAACCCACCAATACCCCCCCCATTTCTTTCTCTTTGAGGGAGACGGGATTAATTGATTTTTTTTTGGTTTTTTTACTATTTATTTATTTGCATAAATACAGGATAGCTGTAGCAAAAAGGTATCTTTATCAGGTTTAAAGAATACGTTTGTGATTGCTATTTCTCATGCATTTAGATTTTGCAATTTTTTCAATAGTTTAGGTTAATCATGGATATTTGAACTTCCAATTTTGTACCAATTTGTATATAAACTGCTACAACTTCTTGATTGCTGATTGTAGTAGCATATTTAACAGTTTTGTCAATATATCCTGCGTTACTTGATCTGCGTTTGTTTCAGTTTCTGTGTTATTTATTCATGAGCGCAAATATCTGTTTTTGTGACAATGAAGTCGAGTTCTTAGATTGTGCACGATGCCGATCAATTTCTGTAATCCCAGTTTGAGCTGTTTTGGTTATGCCTGAGGTTTTGTGAATGTATTTGAAAATATCCCAAGGAGTTTAAAAGCTAATTTGTTTTCTTAAGTTACGATTTGTAAGATAATTGTACGATATCAGGGTGTTTTTAATTTTAGCCGCATATTCATTGAAACTCTCAAGCTTTTTCTAGCTTATTAATTCGCCTTTATGTCTCCTGATTATGATAATGCGTTTTTCTCTAGATTTACCCTGCAGGTCTATGTGGTTCTTACTACATTCTATTACTTAATGGACGTGCAACTATACGCACTGCTGATGATATACATGAATTGAATTTAGTGCGTGACTTAGGCTAATTCGTCGTCACTGAAATCACTTATCTCATTGTGCTTTTTACCTACCTAATTTTCTTTTAGTTCTTTCATTTTCATCTATTCCGCCTTATAAGCATTGTATTTTGTGGTGAGGCATAAATTAAAGTTTTGATTTGGAATTTGATTATGTTGTTGCAGCCGTCTCAAAGTGGTGAAGGGAATTTTTCAATGTGCAGTCCACATGATCGACGACATACGCGAATGACCTCCTGGAGGTATTACGCTCTAGAAAGGCTTCTGCCGTTGTTTGTTTTTCTCCATTACAATGTCCAGCGATGACATAGGTCATTCTTCTTTCGATCACCAGACTCTACATGGGGCTGGTATATTGATTTACCATTGGGAATCATATAAGTTATGAACTGTTTCATCTCTGAGCACAAAGATAAGGGCTTCATAAATTTTATGACAAATTTGAAATTATCATAGCTAACATGAAATGCTTTTAGTTTACTAAATCCATGTTATAGGATATGCACTTAAACTGTTTGATAAAACGTGCCATAGAGGAGGAGGTCTAATGCCAGCCTTTTTGGTGATTATGATTAATTTGCTTGTACAAATGGATTTTACATTGAAAATTCCATTTTCCGATTTGGTATCCTTGGGTCATGTTTTTTCACATCTTCAGGGAAGTTTCCGTCCACTTTTTGTTAATGTATACTACTGAAGTACAGTACATATATTAGCTTTTTAACTTATCAATACTAAAAAATTGTAGGTTCTTTGAGATGGGAAATGGAATGAGGAAGATGCAGCTATTCATGTTCCTGGTGATATTATTAGTGTTACGTTGGGAGATATTGTCCCAGCTGATGCTCGTCTTCTTGAAAGCAACCCTTTGAAAATTTATCAGGTTCATTTCCCAAATACATATTTTGTATAAACATTCTGGGAAACCAAGCTATCTCACGTCATTATCTCTTTCCTTTCGCATCCTGCACTGACCGGAGAGTGCCTTCCTCTGACAAAGGGCCCTGGAGATGGTGTTTATTCAGGTACTACATGCAGTAACATTTTTGTCCCTTTGCATTTCGGAATGAAGTGACCTGGGAATGTTTTTGCTATAAGATATTGAAGTATCTAAGTTCCCTTGAAGTTGACGAGTTCAAAGATGTCAGGTCAGGACTCTATTAAACCTGTAGGTGTAGCTTTGATATGATGTCTGTTCATTTCATGTGAAAGCAAATTTTCTTTGATGCGATCTAATATTTTGAATATTTATTCCCCTGCGTAGGCTTTGAATGTGGTAGATGGATTTAGTTAATCAAGGAGACTGTTCGTGGAATAATAAATAATGTTCACTCTAAAAATCTAGGAACCAGGTAGTTCTAAACTATCTATCCCCCGGTTTAGTAAAAAAAAAAATCGTGTAGCAGCCAATCTTATTTGACAACGTTCATATTCTTCGGTCAGGTGGAGAAAAAGAAGGCAGATAAGGTAATAGGTAAGCTTTTTATGGCTTCACAAAATCTCCACCATATGCTGAAATGTAAGTTCTATTTTTTCAAGAGGGTTGACAAAATATTTTGACCAAACTATTCTTCTCGCCTTCTTGGCTCCACTCAACCAAACAACTCCAATGTCCAGATCTCCGTGGTAGAGAAATATGGGTTCTGGGGCAAGAACGGAACAAGTTTTTGCAAAAGAAAGAGCATACATCAGATCCGTTCCCTATATCTGAACTCACATATCAACTCACTGTAGTCTGACATAATAATGTAGTAACAAACAGTATGAAGTTAGCACAAATTGCTTTATTTTGCCATGTTTGTGAATCACCATTGTGTAGAGGAGAAGTTGGATAAGACCGCGACCAAGTATTAGTAACAATCTCTGAATTAAGATTAGCTGAGTGAAACACTATCATGAACAATATTTTAGATACCACATACACAAAACCTGATAGCACCTCAAACAAGTATTAGCAACATAATCAAGTAACATACGTTACATACATAAACTGAATTATACATTGTTTTATTTGTTGTTGCAGGTTTTTGTACGTGATCTTAGGGATGGGTTAGCCAGTCAGAATCTGGGTAAACTCCTTGGCTATTTGACCTTCCCATTTTACAACTATTAATCTTGGCACATAAGTTTAAAACTCAGTTACACAGTATAGATATGATCCCAGATGTCAACTCGATTCAAATAGGAAACGGCTGATGGGACCAAAGTATCTCTTTTGCAATTTGCATTGGTCCGCTTATTTAATTTGTGGCTTCAATTTTCTGTCAAAGTTACACATAAACCAATGTCTACGTAGCTGTTGACAAGATATTGGTCATTGCTTTTGGCTTTGTGCTGCTGGGACTATACTAAAACTGTCTAAGCATAATTAGGCCTTTTTTGGTCAATAGTATTGGTTGTTTACACTGAGTTATATTCATTCAAGGTCGAAGCATTAGTATTCAGTGTATTCACACAGTGAATTCACTTAAACTTAGAAATTGATTTCGGCCTCTTCATACTGTATCATATGATACTGGATGCATTGAATTCGCTCTAAATTTGTCCTATCCATGGCACGACAAATAACGCTTTGCAGCAATGGTTGGGTGCAATTTTCTCGGCACTGGTTTCAACTACAGATCTGAGCCTCCCTTTCATTGTGTTTACATGGTGTTATCTCCGTTCCCATTACCTGAAGCGTCCATGTTGTACATGTAATTATGTATCTCATTGCCATCAGTCTTGCCGTTAGGTGGCCATTGAGCCATCTAAATTTTTAGCTCCCAGTTTGGCGGCTAACCTAACAGGCTTCATTTTCACAAGCATTTAAATGCATTACACGTTACACAATTACATCGACATTGTTGTCATTGGACATGTTGGACACCTAATCTATAAGATGGGTGGGATCGACAAAAGGGTCATTGAGCGCTTTGAAATAGAAGTTGCTGAGATGAACAAGAGGTCCTTCAAGTTTTTTATTATTGTTAGTTTCAGCTTACCTAACTGTTAAAATTATACAGAGATTGGTAGTGAATTGCGTAATTACAGCTGAATTTGGAAATACCGAGTGCATTAGGAATGAAGATAAGTCAGATAGAGGACGTGAACTTGCAAGGATTAGTTCCAGTTATGTGTTTACTTATTCGATACTTATTTTATACACAAATATTTTAGTATGAGCTGTTGTGGTGCTCCTTCGATGCCAACAACAACAAATTAGTAACAAAGTTATCTGAAATTAGTTTAGTTTTATGGGTCTATTAAGGGTTCTTATGAAATTCTGGTGACAGGTCATGCATTGGCCTTTTTTCTGATTGTTTCTAGGTTGGTGGAGAACACGAGGAAGAGCACTTGTGAGACGGGTAGGCTGCTGATAAATATTTTTTTGTTTTGTTTGAAAGTATGATTTCCCATGCCATTTGAAAGTTGATCTACGTGTTTCTAATATTCCAGCATATTGCACAAGTACGGCAAGAGCACAAGTAAGGTGAAGGTATTGTTAGCCGCTGAATATTATTCAGCTACAAACTCGGAGATGGGACTTATTGTTAAAGAAGATGAAATTAAGATGCCATACAACTGCGTGGATGTGCTTACTATTAATTAGCTGGTCATGATGTTTCCTAAGGTTTGTGATCACAGAATCTCATAAAAAAAATTCTCATACGAATCTGTATTATGTGAATATTAAGATTTTCAATTTCGCTGTTGTACCTTCAAATTAATATGGGTGTTGTGAATGTTATCTGCATGCATTTCCAGAAAGGGCTTTGATCAGATCGAGAGCACTTCACTGAAGAAAGCATAATCTGTATTGAAAATTCTACTCAAGAAGTGAAAAAGTGTAGGTATACAAGATCTGGCTTAACAGTGAATTCTATGGAGCCAATGCACATGGTGAGCTTTCTCTACGAAGGAGAACGAGTTTAGGTGTAATATATTGTTTGGGGTTTGTCGTTCTTCAGGCGGCTCATTTTTCTGGTTGTCAGATCAGGAAGAGATGAGCTTCCTTAAGTGGCGGGACGTGGCATATAAAAAGGTATTTTTCTTGGGATTTTATATACACAATATAGTGGGGTTGTACTGATCTTTTCTGTGCGTGCAGTCCATCTTTTTTATGTTCATAAAATGCAGTAGACAATAGTCCAATTTCCTGAAAGCAAATGTGCAAGTGTTCTTCAGTTTACAATGTGATCCAGAGGCTCGCGGTGGGGTTTTTTGGTGTTTAGAAAGAAATTATAGCAGGTTATCGTTCTGTTTTCAGCTCCAACCTATATGCAGTGTGCGGTTTCCATTGTCCTCGGTGTGTGTGGTAATTTTTTTTGAAAAATTTGAACATGAGTAATTTTTTCCAGTAGAATGTCCCTGCAAAGAATTGGCCGAAGGCGGTGGGTTGTGCCTTTCCCATGCCTTAGAAGAGAAGACTGAGTGAAACAGGGAATGTGACGAATAGCTTGGAGAAGAAGACGAATTGCGGGAGAAGAAGACAAATTGCATGGAGGGTGCCTGTAACGAAGATGAACTCGATGGCAGAGGTGGAAATAGGTGGCGGAGGCTTCCCAGATAAGGCTTTTCAGAGGCAGAGAAGAGAGAGACAGCGAAGCGAGGCAACAGCTCTGCGAATCCGCAGGTGGGCTATTGTCTTCTCTCTGTTTTTAGTAATTGAATTCTTCAATTTCCCTGTGAAACCCAGTTGACAAACCGATTCGTCCTTGCTCTGTGTCGTAATCACCGTTTGTGAGTGTTTTAGGGTTTTCACAAGGCAATTGATCTCCTTTCTGCAAGTGAATGATCTTGATTTTGGGTTTTGTTTCAAAAAAATTCGTTCTTGGATCAATTAGGCTGATGTGTATGTGTTGAAATTGCTTGATGATTTCAATGTCTGTTCTCCTTCACACAGTATGTTGTTTCTGTTCTCTGACGTATGGCAGAGTATTATCAAATACCCACAATCAATATGTTATTTGCAACATACTAAATAACTAAATTCTTGCCGCTCTAATTCTACAAGAAGAGCAACGCCTAACTTGTTTGTAGATCCTATGAATTTCCTGGTGAACCATTGTTTGTGTATATCTCAAGAGTTTTGAAGCCTGGTGGTATATTTTGCTCCTCCAGATCAACCGAATAAACAGTAATATGAATTAGTAATACAAGTTGTTGATATACTCCACCACATTGGTCTTATTCTCATACACTTCTTGCAGATATAGAGGTTGCACATTGGTCTGATTTTACTCCTTGCTGGGTTCTTAGATATATAGGTTGTTCCGGCAAAGTCAGCTGCGACAGGTTCTGTTGGGGCGAGTCCTTGAATCGCTCAGCAATTCAACTACGCAAGTCGCAGCAAAGCAATCGCGCTCAAGAAATAGAACGGTATTCCTCATACTTCCTCTTCCTTTCTACTGTTTCGTGTTACATTGTGCAGTGCTGAATGATAGTGGTAACTCATACATTAGCTCTTCCGGTTCATTACTCTGCGCTCTAATTGTCTAATTACTGAATTGTGCTCTAATTATGACAAATCGAAACTTTTGTTAAGTCACACTTATGTCGTTCATCTCAAAAATAAATCAAAATTTATACTAATAAATTTCGTGTGACCAGATGTTATATTATGAGTGGTGTCTAGATTGGGGTTCGATTGTTTGGTTTCAGGCCATTGTAGCCGCAAATTCCCATCAAGGTAATTTATCTGTTCTGCTTTAATTACAGTAAATGATATGAATTTGAATGTTCTTCAGATACGAAGTTTCGATTTTTGAGGTCTCAGTGTGTTCCATCTTCTTCGGTCTCTTTCAATGTCAATTTCTGGGTGTCAAATTCTATATGCACGTGATTCTGTAACAAATTTGGTATGCATACGAATACTGTACAAATTGAGCACCTTTTGGCCGGGTTCTGAGCTCAAACACCTGTTCACAAAGCCTAAGTTTCCATTTAGTTTGTATGAGAAAGGTTGTGAAAGTAATACTGATCAACTAATTTAGGCCGTCTCCAGGTACCACCCAGGCACTGGTATATGTCCAACCGCAACGGGGTGATATGCAATCCTTTTCTGCTCTGCTTTGTTGGTCTGTGCGAAGGTGGAAATTTAGATTATCTGACTTAACGGGTGCTGAAGAATCACTGTAGTTGATTCTAGCTTTTGGGATTAGCACTCGATAATTCTGAATATGAATTATTCAGAATTAGAATATGGTTAGTGAAGGTTTAGAGTTGCTTACTTATTTCTTAAGTTGGCTGCTGATATGCTTAATCTACTGCATGCTTTTACGCCTTCCGTAAAATGGATTTGTTGTTTTGTAAGTACTGCGCCCTCATTTTAGCTAACACTTGCTTACCTTGGTAGAGTCATTGTGTGCCTTACAGTATGTTACACTTCACATTTCGTGTCCTACTGTGTGGTTCACTTGTATTTAAGTACGACTGCATCTTTTCGTTGTTGGGATACCTAAGCTTGTTGTGCAAGGCCATAGAAGACCAGGTACCGATATTACTTAGGGAGTAGAAGAACTAATCTAAGTTTGCTGAGTACTGGTCATAAATTGATGCATACGTGATATAGGATAAGTACCACTTTAAACAGAATGCATGTTTCTAACTCATATATAAGAAATAGGGTTTAGTTAGTAATCAAAGCGCAACAAACTCCGAATATGGTTATTAGATGTCCACTGACATGGAGAATTTACTAACAAATATGTTCGTAAAGTTCATGATCTATCCAGTCCAACAGCATCAGCTCGGAAGAAACAGAAAATAGCCCAGTCAGGTCCCATAGCATATGGGGGCACACCACGAGGTTTGCAGTCTCAGTTTGTTTTTGCTGCATCTGTGCAGTAATCATTTTCAGCTGGACGACAAGGACCTACACCAGGGAGCGAAGGTAGAAGACTAAACGCTGTATGTTGAGTTTCTGTAAAACAAGTAAAAAATTTTGATTTATTTCTTTCACCTGTATTTGCATTTACACTCCCTTTTGTGTCTCTTATTTGGCAGGTTCATCCAATCCCTGGTTTATAGACGGGAGGAACCTGACTTTTGTGGAGTTGGATGAAACAGTAGCTTTTGTAAAAATGTATGTGATGGCTTCAAATTTGAAGTTTGTTTAAAGCAGTGTGTTAAGTTCCTTCAATCTTAGTATTCTTTTCTTGCCATAAAGATCGACTTTGTGCCCTGTAGAACAGCTTGTGTAAGATTGTAGGTTCACAGCTTGAATGATAATAGAGTGCTTGCTTGTAAGTACCTTGGATCCCTCTTTCTCATTGATAAGTGTGCAAAGATGCATGAGTTCTGCTAATGGCAAACCTTCTATTTTATATAAGGTCGGTAAATTTATGAAGAAACGGTTTGGTTCAATTGTGTCCGGGTTAGCCACTTGCTGAGAGGCTGTGACGATAAATTTCTATAGCTTGCAATTCAGACTACGATTAGGATCCGAATCTTGGCGGGGTAACCACAGCGAGGTAACCATAGGAAAGCGTTTGTTGTTTACTATTTTAACTTGTGGACTCGAAATTGAGGGAAACCTTTATATAGTCTAGAATGCATACATGTCAGTAATCTGAATTTAAATCAAGCAGATATTGTTCTAATCTACAATGAGATACTGAATGCAATCTCCATATTTACAGTGATCAGTCTTCGTCATGGACTTCTAGAGGTCAGATCGATGAGGTGAAAAGCTTCGATAATACCATGTTCACTGTCTTGGGGAGTCAATTTATCTTTCCGTTTTGTATTAGTAATTGAATGAAAGCCTTTGTACGTTGGTAATCTTCTATTTTTTTCTTTAATGTACAATTTGTATCTCCTGTGTTCATGCAGAGTGTTGAACTTTCAAACTATACACTGTCTAATGGTATTCGATACGTGACTTGGTCGAAACACTGCAAAAATTTCATGATAGTTTTTCTACACGATTATCTGTATAGATCGTTGAACACCACTATAAGCAAAGCTGAACTGGGCGCAACGCGCCCGTGGCAGAACCTAGTAAATCAATTAAAAGTAAATCATGATATGGCTCCAGAGAGTGTCAAGAGTGAACACCTCAAAAAGAACAAAGAGCAAAAAAAAAAAAAAAAACATTTACTACTCTCCTTCACCTTGATCCCCTATCCACCACGTCACCTCTTCCTCTTGTCTTCTTAAAACCACTCTCCAACTCTACTCTGCCTTTCTCCCCCTTTTCTAGTCAGCCCAAACCAACCAAAATAAGTTACTTCATTTTTTCCTTTTTATTTCTCATTCCCCAAAGCATGACAAAGCTTGGTACTAAACTCAATCATGAAGAAACTATGACTAACCACGTATACACAACATGCAACAGTGGATCAGATCAATACTAGTTACACATGAATTTTTATAAAAGTGCAACATAGACCCCCCATTTATGTCATATTTACAAAATAACCCACTAATAAAGATATTCCCAAATCCACCAATGTATTTACATGCATACTAATTAAAAAAAATAACAACAACGTAGTACATGAAGAATCTGACATGCGTTTTAGAATGTTTTATGCCCATGCAACATCATTTTCTCATGTAAAAATAACTCCAAATAAATTCTACTATAAAATCTTCACCAAATATGACACGTAAACTTTTAAGATATCATTTTTTTTAATTGAATATACTTATGAGTATTCCACACACTTGGGGTCTTACAATCTACCCTACTTATAAAAATTTCGTCCCGAAATTTATATAATTGATTGTCAAAGTTTTCTTTTTATTAAAAGAAAAATCACAATGTAGTGTCATTCCAACAAACAAAGTGTACTCAATTACCAGTACATACATACCATTTCCCGTAGTTAAAATTTTTGGCCACCACATGCAAATCATATCTACAGTATAGTCTACTCTAGATATGCATGTGAGCATTTTAACATGCATCTGAGCATCTTGAGCACTATAACACAATTTCATGCATGTGAGCATTTTAACATGCATCTCGTGCAACTTCTTTATTATTATTATTATTATTATTATTATTATTATTATTATTATTATTATTATTATTTTAGGAACAGCATCTCATGCAACTTAAAACTTATCCCAAACCAAAAGATGACCACAATGAAAATATATAATTTCTTAACACACAATTCCAATAGTATGTATGCACACATTACTACACTATGTGTAGAAAATACCCAATCCTGAATAATCACTACTGGAGCCACAACCTACAACCACGTTGATATTTTTTTTTGAAGAATATGATATTGCATTCCATAAAGAACATCAGTACATCAAGAACACCAGTACATCAAAGGATAATACAGTAAAGGTACACCAAACAGCCATATTGGTAGCTAACAAAACTAAGAATACAACATCAACAACAACTAACTAATCGTAAAATAACATAGGAACACCAAGAAACAAAGCCTAGAAGAAGATACGACAACGGCAACAGGCACGACCCCTTCAACACAAGCGCTGAGAAACAACACCACCTGAAAAGTGAACAAGCAAACATCATACCAAGCAACAAAACATGAGCAACCACTAACCACATAATCTCCGAGGCTGAGATGCTGGAAATAGGATGAGCACCAAAAAGCCATGGGACCAGTGGGTGACCGGAACTTGTAAGAGAGCCTGAGCTTTTTGGCAGAACGAAAATAAACGTAAGGCAGCTCCCACGAGACATCATAAAGCCGTTTCTTGACCTGTATCCTTTGAGAAGCTTTCGGAGATTCAATTTCCATCATGTTAAAATCTGTATGCCCTGGGTCAGAAACAGGTGTCTGTTCATGAACCGATGTCATCTTTCGGGTCGGGTTAACGGGTTGTTGCTGGGTCGGGATGTGAGTGTAGACACGCAAAATTTGCGGCCAATTAAATAGTGCCACGTGTCTATTATGACCTAATTAAATGGTAAGATCAAATTGCACTCATCGTCAAAGTTGTTGTCCTTAAAGCAATAAATAATAAGAGGACTAGATTGTAAATGAGACTAACCTTATTTACAGCCAAGGACTGCTTATGGCGACGCCATGTCGCTACACGACATGGCTACAAGTCAGCAAGTACGGCCAATAAAATAATGCCACTTGTCAATTTTATGCAGCTATCAAGACTAGCAAGCCCGACCAATCATGTTGCGCCACTTGTCAAACTGATGAAGAAAATAAATAAATAAATAAATAAATAATAATATTTATTATCTACCTTGGCCAACAAGTCGGCCCATGCCTATATAAAGGAGCCATCCCTAGGCATACACACACACAACTACATCTTGCGAGAAGGAGAGAGCTCTGAAGATCAAGCTGCTGAAGCCCTGACGAGTTCATCCATCATCAAGATCATCATCAAGCCCTTCAAGGTTCTTCATCGAGTTCTTCGAAGATCAACATCAAGTTCTTCAAGCCTGTTGAAGATCTCCATCCGCGTTCTTCAAGACACTCGAAGATCTTCAAGCCGTTCGTCGTGTTCTTCAAGGCGTTCATCCGGTTCTTCATCAACATCGAAGATATTCATCCGTTCGATCCGAGATCAAGCCTCTAAAGCCCTCGATCAGCGTTTGTGTTCTTAAAAGACCTTCATCGCGTTCTTCGGCAAAATCGAAGGCCGCTCATCCGTTCCATCCGAGATCAAGCTGCGAAGCCCTCGTTCGACGTTTCAGGAGAAGAATCAGGGGATTTAATTTCTGTTTAGAAATTTACTATCAGAGATTGTAATCCGCTATATTTATTACATCAATAAAATATATTTGACACCAAATTTCTCGCTTTTGTTTCCATTAGCATAAATTTGCGTGTACAAATTTTGGCACGCCCAGTGGGACCTCTCTGCCCCTCATCTCTTCTCCTCAAGTACAAGCGTTTGTGATGTCTCCTACGAAGGATAACGAACTTCCATCACTCAAAGTTGGTGACACCAAGTCTTCAACTTCAGAAACAAACTCTGGAATCCATGTCGCTCGTCCAGTAACTCGCAGTATGTCTAAGGCTATTTCAACTGCCGGGGGCAAGGAAGATGTGGCTGCCTCGGAGAAGTCGCAGTCACATGCGCACAACCCTCAGGATTCTTCTGCTTCCTACAAATCTAGGGAGGAAAGTGGCCAAAGAAACTCTAAATCCGGCACTAAGGGAACTCAGCATAAATCGACTTGTGATCATGAGGATCATATCAGCATGCACGTCATGACTACTACTGCGGTCCCTCTCGAAGAGCAAGTTGCAAACCTCACCAAGGGACTTAAAGACTTAAAGAAAATTGTGGAAGTACGTGACGTTCAACTCGCTAAGTTGATTGAAAAACTCGACACCCGCGAAGAAGCAAGTCAAGTGTTTTGAACATGCTCCCAAGGTCGCACCAGAAGCTATAACGACGAATAGTGGACAAGAAGCACGACCAAGTGTGCAATTGTCAGCCAATGGCACCATTCCTCTCGATCAACTAGAAAAGATCATCATGAACACCATGAATGGGAGGCATGGAGTACCGTTGGCTTCATCTAAGTCCTACACCAAGCCGTACACGGAGAGAATCGAGAAGTTAAGCATGCCAGATGGTTACAATCCACCTAAGTTCCAGCAATTCTCAGGCAAAGGAAACCCTAAGCAGCATGTTGCCCACTTCGTCGAGACATGTAACAACGCTGGAACCGATGGAGACCTTCTCGTGAAGCAATTTGTGAGGACTCTTAAAGATGACGCCTTTGAGTGGTATGGTCAGCTTGAACCGAGGTCCATTGATAGCTGGGGGCAGATGGAGCAGGAGTTTCTCAACCGTTTCTACAGCACAAGGCGAACCGTCAGCATGGTTGAATTGACTAACACTCGTCAAAATAAATACGAGAAGGCCATTGACTACATAAACCGTTGGAGGAACTTGAGCCCTAATTGCAAGGATAGACTCTCAGAAGGTTCGGCTATTGAGATGTGCATCCAAGGCATGAATTGGGGTCTGCGATACATACTTCAAGGAATAAGGCCAACTTCCTTTGAGGAACTTGCCACTAGCGCTCATGACATGGAACTTAGTATTGCGTCAAGTGGAAGCCAGGGACCACCGACTTTTGAAGCATGGAAAGATGGAGGCAAACAAGATTATCATAAAGGCGGGAAGTTCACGCTTAAGGCCGCCAATCAAGAGTCCATGGTTGTCACCACCACACCGATAAAGCTATCGGATAAGGGAAAGAAGAATTATATGGTCAATTCTAATGCAGTAAAGACACCATCACGACCTACACTCAAGGAATTGCAATCAAAGGTGTATCCGTTTGCCGATGATGAAGTTCCTTCAATGCTCGAACAACTGGTGAAACAAAAGATCCTTGAACCTTTGGAGTCAAAGCGACCCGAGGAAGCCGAAAAATTCAACGATCCCACATACTGCAAGTACCATCGCCTCCTTGGTCATCCTACCACGAAGTGCTTCGTACTCAAGGATACGATCATGCAACTTGTCAAGGAAGGGAAGGTCTTGCTGGAAGAAGAAAGTGGATATGCTACAACAAATGTGACCTCCGTCTCGGTTGAACCCTTCGAATGGCGAGTAGCAAAGAACTCTTGCAAAATGATGCTGGGGGAATCACCTATCAGCGCCAAGAAGGAAGGAAAGCAGCAAAGTCATGCGCAAAGAAACTCTTCTCAAAATGGGGGCAATCGTTGCATAAAGACGAAGGTAAACAAACGCGAGGACGAAGGAAGGATGCTAGTTACTCAAAAGAAGAGTTGGGTCCAACGTCAAAGTAAGTCAACACTATATAATCATCGTCATGCATGTTCATGTAATGACTCAAAGATGCGTAAGGTGGAGAATGTATGGAAAAGGAAGAAACCCCAGCCAACGCAGCTCTCTCCAGACAAGTCTTCTATCTCCTTGAAGCATGAACAAACTCAATTTGAAGGAGTCCTCCAAGACATAAAGCTAAAGATGGCTTCTCGAAGTGAAGTTAAAGCGGCCCAATCACAGAAAAGAAAGAACTCTAGTGTGAAGACACTAATTCTTTCTTTAGTTCAATGGCCGCGAAAGATTCACGGCAAATCGAAGATGGGACGAGGTGATGTGAAGGCCATGGACTTCACTTCTCCAAAATTAACAAATTGATACCAAAATGCTCCTGGAAAAGAGCCTAAACTTTCTCCGTCTTCTCCTATGAAGATTGGTCACAGCTCCTGGATATGAGCCTAAACTTTCTCAATCTTCACATGAGAAGATTGTATACCGCTCCTTTAGTACGAGCATAAACTGCTTTACCGCTCCTTTAGTACGAGCATAAACTGCTTCACAGCTCTGGCACGAGCATAAATCGCACCACTGCTCCTTTAGTACGAGCATAAACTGCTTTACAGCTCCTAAGGCATGAGCATAAACCGCTTCCTTACTCCTAGCACACAAGAGTATAAACTGTGAACGCAACCCAATTGAACTACGTTCGACTTGATCCTCAAAAGGGTACGTAGGCAACTTGAGGCATCGACTTGAGTGCAGTCGTAACAACCAAAAAACAACCCATTCTCCGATTAACCAAAAGTGTTGGATTTGAACACAGTTACTTCGCTTGAACGGACTTCATGACGGTTCCTTTGCTTGAATGAGCTTCATGGAAGCTCCTTTGCTTGGGCGCGGTTCCTTTTCTTGAACGGGCTTCATGGCGGTTCCTTCACTTGGCCAGGCTTCATGGCGGTTCCTTTGCTTGAATGAGCTTCATGGAAGTTCCTTTGCTTGGGCGCGGTTCCTTTGCTTGAATGGGCTTCATGGCGGTTCCTTCGCTTGGTTGGTCTTCGTGGCAGTTCCTTCACTTGGCCAGGCTTCATGGCGGTTCCTTTGCTTGAATGAGCTTCATGGGAGTTCCTTTGCTTGAACGGGCTTCATGGCGGTTCCTTCGCTTGGTTGGTCTTCGTGGCAGTTCCTTCGCTTGGACAGGCTTCATGGCGGTTCCTTTGCTTGAACGGGCTTCATGGCAGTTCCTTTGCTTGGGCGCGGTTCCTTCGCTTGAACGGGCTTCATGGTGGTTCCTTTGCTTGGACGCAGTACCTTTGCTTGAGTGAACTTCATGGCAGTTCCTTCACTTGGACGCAGCTCCTTTGCTTGAATGAGCTTCATGGCAGTTCCTTTGCTTAGGCGAGCGTCATGGTAGCTCCTTCATCTTGGCGGCTCTTTGTCGCTTGAGTGACGTCATGGTGGCTCTTTTGCTTGAATTGTCTTCATCAAGACTTCTTTACTTGAATAAGCTTCATGGCAGGTTCTTTTCTTGGACATACTTCATTGTGCCTCAATTGCCTAAATAGACGCTAAGTCCGTGAAGCAAAGATTACTTGAAAAACCACCATGGTGACGACACAGTGTGGAGTCGGTTTATTCCGGTATTAACACGGCTCTAGCGCAAGTTGAATGAGTGTGGAGTCGATTTATTCCGGTGTTAACACGGCTCTAGCGCGAGTTGATCATGTGTGAACTCGGTTTGTTCCGATATTAACACGATTCTAACACAAGTTTAACACTAGTGTGGAGTCGGTTGATTCCGGTGTTAACACGGCTCTCGTAGAGAACAAGTGCCGGACCGACCCGTTGAACACTGCGAAAACCCTTGTGAAGATACAGGTGCCGGACCGAGTCGTTGAACACTATGAACACCCTCGCGAAGATGCAGGTGCCGGACCGAGCCGTTGAACACTACGAACACCCTTGCGAAGATACAGGTGCCGGACCGAGCCGTTGAACACTGTGCAAAACCTTCTCAAGAGGCACACACTCGCTGGACACAATCAAAGTTTTGAGAAGAACCTGAAAATAAAAAAACGAGTTCATAGTGTAAAGAACATGACACTTGAGAACAAAAAAAAAAAACAATAATAATAAGAATAAAGAGAAAAAAAAAAGATAAAAAAAAATGCGTACCTACCACTATCACGCCATGGTTGAGGCCTTCAATAGCATGCTGACTATGGAAAAGTTCATCTAGTTGTTCAATGACGTGCACAAGAAGGTTCCGGAGAGCAGTCACACAAAGGAAGTAAATCTATTGTTTTAGAAACAGTGGATATGTTTCCAAAAATGTTATGAATCTACCACCGCCACACTAAATTGGCAGTGTCAAAGACTCAAATCTCCATGATGTTTCAATTTCTTCCTTCAGGGTGCACTTCTTTGATGGAGTACTTTACCACGAGGATTGTGAGAACTGGCCGCAGTAACAGCTAAGAACGCCACAACATGATGGCGGAAACAGCAGCTGAAGTAGTCGCAGTACAATCTACAACAAAGGAAACAGTGGCGGAAGAATACACTAATTACAACGGGTAATCGCAGATGAGTTTGCAGTGTAACAAGTCAGCCGGTAGTCGTCATGTAATCAAGTCTCTTCAAGAAGACCATACCCAAAAGCAACGCTACAAATAAAGCAGTGCAGCGACAAATTGAAGGGCATAAACGCAGGCGAGATAGAACCTGATAGGGAATCGTTTGCTATTTGCATCCTCCACCCTTGATGGATCGCTTGATTTTCAGCTTGGCCCTTCTATATCGAGCAAGAAGCATTCTTGCATAGGCAAGTTTAGCAGCAGCAAACCAGGAGATAATCCGTAAGAAAAGAACAAGAACTCCGAGGTTGATGGCAACGACCATACTTTAACTCGTTCTTCAATTGTCGACGATATCTCAGAATCTGCGGCAAAAAGAACAAAACCGCAACGACAAGGACAAACAAAACAAGCTGCTTCGACTAGTAGAAAGCGATGACAGAAGATTGTGCTAAATACAAAGTGGCTAATCGCAGTTACGAAGAAGGAATTTCAATTCAAAAAGAAGAAAAAAAAAAGAAGAAGCGAAAAAGCATAAGAAAAGAAAAAAAATAAAATACCATTGTGCAATCTGCTACCAAGACGTGTACGACGAAGCGACATCAGCCCCATAGTTGCGACGTTAATTTGTCACATTGAAGCAGATCGTTCTTGTTCTATTGAGCTTCGCCATAAATAAAGTGGCACAAATGACAGGGGCAGCTGAACAGCATCGCTCGAACTAGATGCTGAAACAGAAGCCAGGATATGTACGAGGGTATGAACAAAGGAAGGAGAAGACAGAACTCGTCTTTGCGGGCTGGAGTTGTCGTCCTCCGCATCGCTGTCAATGTCGAGAATACCTCTGCGACATGGTTCTTTCTCCTCTGATATTACGAGTTGCTTGTCATTCTCTATGGAATTACTGTCAATTTCCCTCTGTGGAAACATGTAGCATGAGATTTGTACAGGAGAATCAGAAGAAGTTACATGAAAAAGCTGAACATAACAAAAGAAAAGTTCAAAAACCACGGAAATTTACAGAAGATGGATCAACCTTCAGCCGCCATGGATGAAGCCCTTCAATATTATTCAAGGTTTTCAAGTGGTGCTATTTATTTATAGAGCAGTGCGGTTGAGGCGGCTGACTTGGGAGTCAAACAAGGTTGGTTCTTATTAAAGAAAGAAATCAACATGGATTTATACACATTCCTTCTAGAAAAGACAAAATCAAAGGATGGATTCTGTCCATGTTGGAACCATTGCTTCCTCAAAGATTTATTCTAAAAAAAGGAAAGAAAAGAGAACAAGTCATAACCTTAATATGACTTGCAAGTGGGTTCTTATTCACTGCCACATAACGCACATATGTGCTCTCATTAGAAGCCAGCATGATTGGGTCAGACGTCGTTTCTTCCCTCACCAAATCCTTATGAAAATTTGGGTCTAAATATGATAAGTCATCAAGGATCTAAAAAAGTTCAAAATTCAAGTCATGAAGGTTTTAAACAGTAGGGAATGCTAATCAAGTTACATACTCGCTGATGGTTAAATTGACGCACTCTTCTCCATCATACAGTAGCTCTTTTATAGAGGTTGGGGGTGGCTACATAATATTCCAGAAAATTTGAAGTCAATGGAAGCAAAACCTTTTCAGAAATTTTGCATAAATATTTCCAAAATTGTGGGTTCTCTACTGTTTTGGTAGAATTGGTACAAGGAAGTTTCCAAAGCAACTGGTATTATAATGGTCCGGTATTTCTTTCGGTGGGCTCTACCAACCAAAAAGAAAAGGGATCCCAAAAGAAAATGTGTCCATGGATGTTAAAAAAAAAAACGAGACAAAACAAAAGAATGTTCCTGTGGTGCTTCTCACACAAGGAATGTCGCTCCGCTACTATTACACCGATTACCAGGTTGCATGGCAAGCAATTTTACGGTGAAATCTCACTCCAAATTAAAAAGATTGAAAAATCAAGTTGAATCAGTAAAACCATAAGGTTCAATTGATATTCCATCACATTAAAAACTCAAGCTTCAAGTTATTGAAGTTTTCGAGACCTGTTCGCCAACAAGCAAGAGCCGGCAAACAAATCTCGAGGGGGCATTTGTAGACACGCAAAATTTGCGGCCAATTAAATAGTGCCACGTGTCTATTATGACCTAATTAAATGGTAAGATCAAATTGCACTCATCGTCAAAGTTGTTGTCCTTAAAGCAATAAATAATAAGAGGACTAGATTGTAAATGAGACTAACCTTATTTACAGCCAAGGACTGCTTATGGCGACGCCATGTCGCTACACGACATGGCTACAAGTCAGCAAGTACGGCCAATAAAATAATGCCACTTGTCAATTTTATGCAGCTATCAAGACTAGCAAGCCCGACCAATCATGTTGCGCCACTTGTCAAACTGATGAAGAAAATAAATAAATAAATAAATAAATAATAATATTTATTATCTACCTTGGCCAACAAGTCGGCCCATGCCTATATAAAGGAGCCATCCCTAGGCATACACACACACAACTACATCTTGCGAGAAGGAGAGAGCTCTGAAGATCAAGCTGCTGAAGCCCTGACGAGTTCATCCATCATCAAGATCATCATCAAGCCCTTCAAGGTTCTTCATCGAGTTCTTCGAAGATCAACATCAAGTTCTTCAAGCCTGTTGAAGATCTCCATCCGCGTTCTTCAAGACACTCGAAGATCTTCAAGCCGTTCGTCGTGTTCTTCAAGGCGTTCATCCGGTTCTTCATCAACATCGAAGATATTCATCCGTTCGATCCGAGATCAAGCCTCTAAAGCCCTCGATCAGCGTTTGTGTTCTTAAAAGACCTTCATCGCGTTCTTCGGCAAAATCGAAGGCCGCTCATCCGTTCCATCCGAGATCAAGCTGCGAAGCCCTCGTTCGACGTTTCAGGAGAAGAATCAGGGGATTTAATTTCTGTTTAGAAATTTACTATCAGAGATTGTAATCCGCTATATTTATTACATCAATAAAATATATTTGACACCAAATTTCTCGCTTTTGTTTCCATTAGCATAAATTTGTGTGTACAGTGAGGTGGGTTGAGGCTTACATCCTGGATGGGGTCATGGAAAATGGATGATTTTGCTAGATCTTCATCACTTGAACATGGGGAGGGTGGGGTACGATTAGATGACTGCAGCGAAACAGGGTTAGTGGAAATATGAGATTGATCTAGCTTACTCTTTCGAACCCCTTTCTTACCCAAGAGGATCCAACGGAAGGTAGAATACTTGACGCGAACAGCACCCGTCTGATTCTCATGAGGCTGCGAAGCTCGCAGAATCCCATGTTGATATTTTAGACTACCAAATATCTTTTCTTCTTCTTTAACCACGAAACCCAAAAGAGTAGGAACACGAAACACACATTGAACTAAAATCCTACTCATATGTACCACCAGGACAATATAATGATTACATACAACACCCGCCTTCTTTACATTCAAGAAATTAAATTATTTCAGAAAAGTAAGGCCCATACAAATTACGCATATTTTTTTAATAGAAAACATCACAAAAATGTCACGTACCACAAAGTCTCATTACCGCCACCACCCAAGCAGTACTACACTGTGTTCCCCTAGCTCGACAGTGCGGTGGCTCACAAGTGTGGTGACTCACAAGTGCCTACCTCTTGTACGACACCCGTCACAGACACCCGCCAAAACACCCGCCCAGTCAAAGATACACTATCAGTACCTCCGATTGGGTCAGGCTCTGATACCACTGTGATGACCCGTCACACTTTTAATACAAAAATATTGATTATTCGATAAAAATCACGGTTTACCGTCAACCTGTTTGACACTTTCAGACGTCCAAACCTCAACCAGCAGAACACACAGTCCTCTGAAACAACATTTTAATACCACTTCTGAAAATCTGGTACGTGACTGAGTTTAATAATAATTGCACCAGCTCGTCAAAATGACAGTTTTTATAATTATCTGGCCAAAACAGTTATTTACAACAAACAGCTAAAAACTACATAGTTAACTAAAAATACATAATTTAGCAACTACTCGGCGATCCAGTCGCGCTCCAGGTCAACCTGTAAAAAAGAGGCGTGAGCCAAAATAGCCCAGCAGTACCGCCTAGCCACTGGCGTAGAAATCTAAATCTACTTAACAACAACCAGTTATTACACAACAACACGTGGCACCAAATACACAAAAATCGTGATTTATCAATCACTAGTCATCAATCAAATAGCTGAAAGCTGTAAAAATCACACCAACAATATATACAAATATAAACTGTAACTGCAGGAAACTTAGAAGTTAGATTTCCCCTACCTTATATGAAAGTCTGATCTCTTTAGTCCGAAACAAAAATCAGCTCGAACAATTTCTACCATCTCAAATAACTTCAGTCAATCCAAAGAACACTTGAGCAGATTCTTTTCGTCATGAAGCAGTAAACCCAATTCAACTGAAAAAATGTTTCTAAATTCGGCTCTCTAAAAATATGTATGTCCAACTCCCTCTCTCATCCTCTTCAGTTGTGGTTAGCTAGTAAAAATCAATTAAAAGTAAAACATGATATGGCTTCCAGAGAGTGTCAAGAGTGAACACCTCAAAAAGAACAAAGAGCAAAAAAAAAAAAAAAAAAAAAACATTTACTACTCTCCTTCACCTTGATCCCCTATCCACCACGTCACCTCTTCCTCTTGTCTTCTTAAAACCACTCTCCAACTCTACTCTGCCTTTCTCCCCCGTTTCTAAGTCAGCCCAAACCAACCAAAATAAGTTACTTCATTTTTTTCTTTTTTGTTTTTCATTCCCCAAAGCATGACAAAACTTGGTACTAAACTCAATCATGAAGAAACTATGACTAACCACGTATACACTACATGCAATAGTGGATCAGATCAATACTAGTTACACATAAATGTTTATGAAAGTGCAACATAGACCCCCCATTTATGTCATATTTTCAAAATAACCCACTAATAAAGATATTCCCAAATCCACAAATGTATTTACATGCATACTAACTAAACAAAATAACAAAAAGGTAGTACATGAAGAATCTGACATGCATTTTGGAATGTTTTATGCACATGCAACATCATTTTCTAATCTAAAAATAACTCCAAATAATTCTACTATAAATCTTCACCAAATATGACACGTAAACTTTTAAGATATCATTTTTTTAAATGAATATACTTATGAGTATTCTACACACTTTGGGTCTTACACTCTCCCTTCAAAACCTGCTGCTACCCATGATAGCTTGTGGGGTATGGAGAAATAGCCCCAAATTGATTTCAGAATTCATCAAGGTTTGAGTCGGGAATTCGGGGGTAAGTGTCAAGAACCCCAATTAGTTTGATCTTCACTTTGTCCTTCTGGGTTGAGTTCAGCAAAACTAATTGGTTCCTTTATGTTGGTGAGTTTGAACCGAGCTCATAACACCCATTTCCTCTTCCCGAATCGTCAAATTCATCCATTCCCCAGAAATAGGGCAGGTCCTTTCGCCGGTAAACGGCCATGAACGTCGGCACAGGTAAAAAATCGCATTTATTCACCAAATTAGATGATTCTTCATGTTATAGATTCGTTGGATGATGTAGAACCGACCCCGTACATCTATAATTTCACAGATTTCAATCCCATGTGAATTTGGTTCGTTTCTGGGTCATTTTCTTGCGGGTGAAACAACCTTGTTCACGGGGCTGTAACACTCTTTGTTAGGTAATGGTTTTAGGAGATACCTTGTTCTGTGCAATCCCGACACTTCCCTCTCCATCTTTCATGCAGATTTGAAGTTGTGATTTGAACTCTAACCTAACTAAACTTGGAGCTAAAGTTTGCTGCAAGCATTGTTGGAAATGTGGTGGTATTGTCAGGGCTGGCCCAATGGTAAAGCAGCCGGTGCGGCCCCTTTAGGCCCCCGGGCTGGCAGGGTCCCATTTTAAAAAATAATAATAATTAGGTTTTCCACATTTAATTTAGGTATATTAACTATTTTAATGAACAATGTTAATAAATAGTATATTAGTTTGGTTGTAAGTTTATTTTTTGCCACAAACTTGACACAAGTTCGAATCTCCCTAATGACGTATGTGAAGATTTTGATTCTAAAATATAAAAATTGTAAGACTACCGAGTATTAATTAAATCAGCACAATATATTCCTTGTATGAATAACATATTATGTTACACGGAAGTATTGCAAGTCTATTTTTTAATAAAAAAATTATTTTATGCATACATTTTTCTTTTGGGGAATTGTCTTGGGCCGGCCCTGGGTATTGTTTTAACAATTTCCAATCCTCAATCCAAGCTTAATACATATAGCTTGCAATACAATTTGAACTTGTTAATGCCTGGGACCATTGGATTTAAATTAGTGCCAATAACACTCTCTGTAATTATCCCGAAGTTGTTGAATTCAACTTCAAATTCACAGCTTGTATGAGCTGTTATCTAAAGTAAATTCCCACTAATTTCTTATGAACTTCGGGTGGCTATAACTCCTTCGTTCTTGGGGCAATGGAGCTTAAACTCAAACCCGTGTAAACGTGGGACTGTAATATTTAATTTCTGTGTTCATTTCGTCGCCTGAAACACAATCTAACTACACCTAATCGTCACTTGAACTTGCTGGGAAATAAGCTGAGAACACAGTTGTGTTCTTGAGCTATGCTGAGAGGTCATTTTCGAAGAAGAAGAAGAATAAGAATAAGGATAAGAAGAATAAATATTTTAAGGAGAAGAGGACATGTGTTGCAGGATTTGTGGTTTTAAAAACAAATTGGCAGGTTTTTGAAAAATGTGGGTTCTCTCTCTTTTGTAATAGTTATGCTATAATGTGTTGGGAGCACAATTGGCTAGAGAAATATAGTGTGTTGGGCACACTACTATGCTAGACATTTTATCACATAACATATAATTAATGAAATATTAAAAATAATTACTCAACAACGATATTGTTTTCTAGAATTAGTATACGAGTTTCCTGTCTATATTTGGAACCCGAAAATTACACAATAAGTCACTTTTAACAAAAAATCAATTTTCTTGCATCAATTGCCAATTTACCCCTAATAATAAAAAGGGATATTACATCCTCCCCCCCCCCCCCTTAACAGAGATTCGTCATCGAAGCTTAAGTCAGCCGTTCGAACAATTATTCAACGCAAATACGGGGCCTCCATGTTTACACAGCATATAAGATATAATCCAATATGATATTCAATTTAAGGTGGCAGAAAAGTTTCCTTAATACTTATTTCCTTAATACTTCATCGATATTATGTTTTAATACTTGATGTGATGGCATGATGGGGTTACGATGCAAAAATTTAAAGGGTTCAATCATCTCCCCCTTAGGAGAGTGACGTCCCTGGAACTCAATTTACCTTGTCAAAGAGGTGCGGATATTTCTTTCTCATATCATCCTCTGTTTTCCAAGTAGCTGTTGGAATATTATTTCGGCTAGAATAATCATTATATTATTTATGAAGATATTTAAAATAATGAAGTCCTTAGAACACAATTTTTGTTTATCTTAAACATCCCTAGTCGTTTATATTGATAACATGACGATCAGCTATCGACTACTATGTGGGTAGATTGATTTGGGATTATCATGTCTAGCACATGGTATGCATTAGGGGTAATAGCATACTGGAATGACCCACCACGAGAAGACTACATTAATTATGTTAAAGTCACAAGTGCTTCTCGTTGTGACAATGGTATTGTGGTCCTTAGACTTGAAGTCACTAGATACTCTAGTTATGGAATATGGTGTTTTAATATCGTCAAACACTACAATGTGACTGGGTAGCAATAAAGGCGTTTATTGGACACAATAGGACGCAAACTTAGAGATGGTTGTGATGTAGAGAGGATTTGTTCCTCCCACATAAGAGAGTAAATATCCAAGGCCACTCGAGGAGTAGTGCTTATAGAATGTCTGGACAGACTCAGATAGATCAATAGAGGATATCGATGTTATGTGCATGATAAGACTAGTCCCCGGATCGAGAAACTATGGATTTAATATACGAGCGAGGCTTGTATGTCTCGTGTCCAATCCGGATATGGAGACAAAAGGGATAATACAATACAGTAACATTGTCACAAGCTTTTTCGGATCACTAAATATTTCTATCAGTTGAGTTGCATAGATGTGTTGCTAGACACCGCTCTATGTTAGTAATTGTTACTACCAACTAAGTAGAAACCTATGAGGTCACACACCCTATGGATTAATCGAACATTAGTATTAATTAGTAAGAATATTAAGTAGAAGGATCAATATGTAACCACAAGCAATCTTAGTAGGACTAATTTGCGAAGTCGACTAATCCGTGAATGGACATGATTAGTATTGAGGCTAATATGTAGTTAATAAGGAGTTATTAACTATATAAGAGCACTCCTAGCTTATTTTTTCACAAGTTGAATTCATTATTGGGTGAGAGAACAAATCAAGGAGAGACAGAGAGACTTAGGGCTGAAACCCTAAGCCGTCCGCCCCCTCACCCGTCGGCCACCAAAGAGGCACGACCCTCTTTGGTCCTCGTTGTGCGTGATCTTCTTCTTCCCCCTTCTTGGTGTGAGCTAGCACATAGACGCAAGGAAGATCCGAAGCAATCTTAGATGTAGATATTCATATAGACGTGGAAGCTATTCTACATAAAGTGATAACAAGGTACACGGTTCTTATATCCCTTACCATCGTTATGATGCTAGATCTGAAATTCATGGAGGGTCTTGAACGGAGTTTATTTATTGTTTTTCCGCTGTGCAATCAGTATCAAAATCCTGCAGGGGTATCCGAGCCACAGGTCATAGAGCATAACATGGTTTATGTGTTACTGTTTTGTTATTTTTTTTACTGTTTTACACTTTCTAGCGAAAAACTAAAATTGGCATGATGATGTAAACTGAAAATGATTGAGTAGAGATTGAGCTAATTTATATCGTCGTACAAAAATTGGATAATTTCGTTCACATATGATGTGTCTTTATGGGTTTTGAAAAGTTAGGATTTGTGCAAAATTAAGGAAAAGGGGTTTTCTCAATTGGAAACAAGCACACAAGGGAAGGAAGGAAGGAAACAACCCTAGGGTTTTCCCTAGGGCCGTTAGCCCCCCTCCTTGCGCGCCAAGCCGACGGTTTGACCGCTTCAGGTAGGGCTGGCCGTCCGGTGGCTTGTTGCGGTCCATTGTGGGTTCGGCCAAAAGGTTCTGTGGGTCCCTTGGACCGTTTTGACCCTAGAAAATACAAATTCAGCTTAAAATTGACGAAGCGCGTTAAAATTGAATTTTAATTGTATAATGGGCTTTTGCATGGTTATTGGATGTGGCCATAGATGTGGATGTTGTGAATATTTATTTTTGTGTGGTTTGGTTTTATTGTAATTAATGTAATTAATTAAGTTTTACGGCCTGCATGTCGTCTTCACCTCAACTTGTAAGGTCTCTCTATTTTGTATAGATGCTAGTTAGTATTACATAATTAGATGATAGCCAATACATGGATAAGAAGCTTACATAATTGAAGAAATCAGAAGAATACGTCATTCCACAAGTTAAGGCGCATGGACTGTAAATGGAGGCACGTGGAGATGAGCTTGCTGTTTTTAGGGCTTATAGATATTCTCATTGGCTTGGTAATATTTTAGTTTTAGGAGGCCACATCCACATCACGTTTATTTATTGTTTGTGGTTTTTTGTTTATAATCATGTTATTTATTTTTGATGTATGGATGTTGCATGCAACTTATAACAATATAATTATTGAACTCCGGATCTTTTACTTTGGTATTGCCCAACCCAAAATAAGTAGATCAGTTGATATGGATCAACACAACAATCAAAATTAAAAGGTAAAATCCCTCAAATTAAATATTGCGTTTTTGCCTTCTCGTTACTTAACACTCGTCAAAATTATAATGTGTTAAAATCGAGCTTGCCAAAGCAAGGTGATCTGATTCTTTATAGGATGAAGCGATGTCACAAGCAAGTAATCTGCAATTGTTGAAGTAAGAGGTTGGACGCAACTAGGCTACTTCAATAGGATTGAAATCCTAAAGACAAGGCAATTGGGATTATCTATTGGATAGATAAATAAGGAGTTATTTTCGCAATTGTATGAAGAGTTACATAGGATGCAATTGGAAATTTTTCCTACCTAAATAATTAATTTTTGGGTGACTTGCCAAAGCAAGCTCAAGAAGAAGTGAAATATGGATCTTGGCCCACTAGAAAATATACATGATATTTTCGCATTAATAGAGAGGGTTATTAATCCGAAAAAAATAGTGGGGCCATGTTTAATAATCTAGTAATTATTAAATGTAGTTATTTGTTCACAAAATACTGAAACTTGTATATTTCTCATTTTGTAGAATTTCAATGGCAAACGATTCATCGAATTCATCACAAACTCTACGATCAGTCCTTGAGAAGGACAAGCTTTCTGGAACTAACTTTCTGGACTAGTACAGAAACTTGAGAGTTGTTCTCAAACAAGAAAAGATACTGTAAATTCTAGAAGAGCAAGTTCCTGAAGGACCGAAAAATAATACTGCTGTAGCCATAAAGACATATCAGAAGTGTGTTAACGATGCTAATGATGTGGCCCGCCTTATGCTTTGTACCATGAACTCCCAGCTTCAGAAGCAACATGAGAACATGGCTGCATATGATATGATCATACACATGAAGCAGCTCTTCCAAGAGCAGGCGAGGCATGAGCGGTATGAGGTGTCCAAGGCATTGTTCAAATGTCATCTGTCAGAGGGAAACCAAGTGGGACCTCATGTACTGCGCACGATCGGGTACTTGGAGAGACTCACGTGTCTAGGGTTTCCGATAGGTCAAGAGTTGGCCATTGATATCATATTGAAATCCTTATAGTTATAGCCACTTCATCATGAACTTTAACATGAATGAGATCAGTGAGCCTCTGCCAGACTTGATCAATATGATGAGGAAAGCTGAACAAATCATCAAAAAAGGGAAAGGAAAGGCCATCATGATATTAAATAAAGGGAAGAGCAAGCAAGTTGCATATACCTCGAAAGGAAAGAGCAAGAAAGTTGAAATATCCAAGGAAACTGCCTTAAAGCCCTCTGTGGGCGAGTGTCACTATTGCAGCCAGCCTGGACACTGGAAAAGGAACTACCCAATATATCTAGAAGATAAAAGGCTTGGAATAGTGATTCCACCACCACCAAGTACTTTTTTGTAGATGTCAATTTGTTTGTCTCTTCATCTTGGGTATTGGATACTCGATGTGGATCTCACATTTGCCGAAATGTGCAGGATCTAAAAAGAAGCAGAAGACTGGCTGAAGGGGAGATAGACTTGCGCGTGGGGAATGGAGTAAGAGTTGTTGCATTAGCCATAGGCTTCTATGAGTTATCTTTACCTTCAAGGCTTATCTTAGAATCATACAATTGTTATTGTGCCTGCTATGAGCAGAAACATCTTTTCTGTTTCTTGTTTGAACAAGAAATGTCTTTTATTAAAATAAAGAACAAGTGTTGCTCCATTTATTTTGATGGTTTGCATTATTTTAATGCTTTATTGTCTAATGGATTATATATACTTGATCTAGATAAATACGTCTATGACATTACTATCAAGAGGATTAAAACTAATGATTTAAATCCTACTTATTTATGGCAATGTCGTTTAGTCCATAAAAACGAAAACGCATCACTAGACTCCATAAGAATGGATTCATAAACTCATATGATTATAAATTATATGAGACATGTGAGGCTTGTTTATTAGGAAAAATGACAAATTTCCCTTTCAATAAGAAAGGTGAGAGGACTGGTGAGCAATTGTGTAACAACCCCCTTGTTCCGGATCAGGAGAGACCGGGGAGGCGCTACTCGTAAAGAAACATACGACGAAAATCGTGAACAAAACATCCCATACTGATATATTACATAAACATAATTGTCTCAACACAAAACATGACATACTATTAAACATGGTGATCATTGTGTAGGTGAATGATTTATTTAACACTAACGTAACTAGGTGAGTCCGCGTTTCCCTTAAGCCGAGCTTCCTTCACCTAGACCTGCGGGGGAAAGAAACAAGACCGCAGTTTTTCCAAAGTCAGCACAAAATGCTGAGCGAATAAACACCCAAACGTGTAAACAGGAAAGAGGCATATTTTCACTTTAAATAAAGAGGAATAATATGGAAGTGAACCAACTTGTTATTGCGAAAGCGTAGATAATAAATATTCCAACTTTTTACTTAGCATTCTCAAATCATTCCAAAATTTCAAAGCATCAGTTGCTTTCAATTCTCATATGAAAAATCCACATTTATTATTTTAGTTGTAGCCGGGAACGAACCAATCCAATAATATAGAACCAACCATCTCGCATGCATCCAAGACCTTAAGTGCCGGCACCCCTAATCCTCTTGCGGCCAGAGAGGTGAGTACAGGGAGCAGCCCGGGGCAAATCGCAACCGAGCAAAATATCATAATAGGTCGGGTGGTCGTGCCATCCCAATAATCATAACCACAATGTATATAAGAAGCTGAATAAGGTTCCGCCGCACAACTGTTTCCACTTTACGTTATTACGTGTTATTAATTTCATGTGATAGTTTCAAAATAATCATTTAGACAAGTATTTGAAATCTCAAATCGAGCACGTATATCACAAATCACATTTTGAAACATAAAATCATAACAATATTTAGACACGAATTGAGGACGGGCACATTAGGTAAGGCATATTTACTCACCTCGAGTAGCAAGACAATTAGCACAACAAAGCCTCTACGGATAAACGGAGCCCTCGTCTACGAACTCGTCACCTACAATTTATAATTCCTGAATTAATTACAAGTCCAAAGTGTGCAAGTATGCTATGCAAAAATTTCTCTAAGTCTCATTTGAATTACCACCCCCCATTAACCCATTAATTACTAGCGTGCCAAATTTATATAAATATCCAAGGACGTAGACAATTGTATTTTTCTCATAAAAATCACTACTTATATAAATACTAACTCTTAAAAATTATTAAGTAAGAAATCGCATATTATTTAGAAAACAATAATTTATTTTGCAACACGTTTATTTGTAAGTGACTTCAAAATTTAATTCCAACTAATTTATTTATTTCTACTCATTTATTATAAAGTATATATACTATTAAAGAATTAAACTCATAAATGAAATTCACAAAATGTTTATTCAAATAAAACAAGTGTTTAACCACACATAATTATAACTTTATTTTGGAGAAATAATTTCTAATATCTACAAATAATAGTCAAGTTTTATATATTTATAAATAAAGGAATTTTCTTAAAAGTTATCTTCCTATTTAACTTTCATACTTATTTTATTTTAGCAGTATTAAGCAAATAACATATTTTACTCAAACACTAATTTATAAGTACTTGAAATATTTATTTAATCACACTAAATTTATATGATTAAATCAACTATATAATTTATCTTGTTTATTTTTCAAGAAACAACAATATTTCATATTAAATAGTACATATATAATTTTAATAGCAAAACATCTTTTATACAATTAAAACAATAACTAGAAGTATTAGAAATTAATTCTAATACAAAATTGCATTTTTTATTTTATGTTTTATAAGCAGTTTGTATAAACAACAAGTTGATCCCCCAAGTTTGCATTAATGACAACTAATAATCCCCCACTAACAACAAAGTTTTATTATGCTACACAAGTTATCCTTAACTTTTCAGGAAGTACAATAACTACCCCCAACATGAACAAGTATAAATCCAACAACCCGATTCGATCTAGAGCTAATAAAATTGTATTTTGATGATCAAAAACGAATCAGAGGATGATTTAGGAGTTACCCAAGCGAAAAATCGCGAGAAACTGTCAAGATTTGGGTCCGGTTGAGTTCGACGTCGACGTGGCCGGCGGTGATGAATGATTTCGGTGATTGAGGCGTTGTTAGCTCCGATTGGCAGCGATTACAACATCCACGAGCTTCTAGGAGTTGATTAGGATCGATTTGAGGGAGTGGGCTGCGTCGAATGGCTAGGGCCGAGCTTTCGCCGGCGTTAATGGCGTTGCCGGCGGCCGTCGCGGCTCCGGGTGGTATCTGCAGCGACTTGCTGCCTCTGTACCTTCTACTTGGCTCGCGACAGAGAGGGGATGAGGGTGATTAGGTCGAAACGAGGGAGAGAGAGAGAGTTGTGGTCGTGGTGGCGGCGTTGGTTGCCGTCGGGGAAGGCAGCGGCACAACGCCGCTGCTCTGTTTTCGTCGAGAGAAACAAAGGAGGGAGAGGGAGTGAGACAGAGGGAGAGGCTGAGAGGTGGAGGAGGAAGGGGAGAGAGTGGTGGCTGCGGTGGTGTTGCTGCCGGTGATGGAGGTGGTGGTGGTGTACGGTGGTGGCCGTGGTCTGTGTGTGAAGAAAAGAAGGAGATGATGAAGTATTTGAAGGGAAAGAGTAACATGAGAGAAAGAGAGAAAGACAAAGACGTTGGGGAGTGGGAATTTTCTACCAAAAAAATGGGAGTAGAAAAATATTTTATTATCTACCTTTTTTTTGTTAGTATTAGTAATGTTAGGGTGTGTTGGGTGCACCAATAGGTAGACTAATCTAGCAGGTCGGGTTCACACTAGGCTAGACAATTTATCAATTAGTATAAAATAATAAATTGCTAAAAATAATTGCTCAATAACGTTATCGTTTTCTAGGAATATAAATTAAGCGTCTCGACTATAATTTGAACCCGAAAATTACCCAATTTCGTAACTCGCAAATAAAATCAAATTCCGCGCATAAATTACCGATTTACCCTTCATATGAAAATGGGGTATTACAAATTGTCTCTCGTGCATACCGATGTATGTGGTCCATTTGCCACGCCTGTCAGGTTATCTTTATTTCATTACAATTGCTGATGATTTCAGTAGATATGAATTTGTATACCTTATGAAGGTCAAATTTGAATCCTTTGAAAAGTTCAATGAATTCAAGAATGAAGTAGAGAAGCAACTTGTAAAAATATTAAGGCTCTACGGTCGAATCGTGGAGGAGAATACTTAAGCCAAGATTTTGATGATTATGTTAGAGAGAGTAGGATCTTGTCCCAACTCACTCCACCCGTGAAAGATTAGGTTGTGCAAGGCTAGGAATAGCTTGACTATTTCAAGGCCTTCAACCAGCTTTCAAATCCTTGAATCAGTTCTCTGAGGCTTGAAAATGGTTCAGCTATTTTCAAGGCCTTGAAACAGCATTCAAGTCCTTGAAACTGCTTAACCTGTTTGAATATTCTCAGGGGGAGTTTTCTGCAAACTCTCTGATTTGATTCCATCTCTATCTTTCATTTGTTTGATTCACTGTTATTAGATGATGAAAGACAAATTACTCTAACACATTTTGAACATTGAATATCATCTGTTTGACTTTGATATTACATGAAATTTTATTTCTAAGTTCTGCAGGATTGTTTCCTAAACTGAACTTCTACAGATTTGGAAATAGTTGGACACTTTGATCCTGTGATCAACCAGACTTGCATGACAGCTTCTCAAGGTGTTTAAATGAAGGATCACAACAAGATCTCTGAAGATTGTGATCATCCAACCGTTGGAGAAGATATCAAAGAAGTCAAACTCTGTTGCCTACAAAATATGAAGGTTGTTGCTGAAAATCTGGGGAGATTTTCAGAGCTGTTTGAAGTTTAAATAGAGCTCAAATCCAAAGCAACAAGTAAGGACACTCAACGGGAAAAAAGAGAGAAATAGTTCTGGATTGACAAGCATCAAATAAGTTCATCATTCTTCCAATCCATTCACAGAAGATCACTGCATACTTCACTACATTTTCAATAATCTAAGTGAAAACTATTTTTCTTCCATTCACAGAAGTCTTACTTGCGTTATACAAACTGCATTTCTTCCAAGGACTTGAACTTGTTTTCAAGGCCTTGAACTTCACTGTTTACACAAGTTTTTATCTTCCTAGCAAGTTTTCCAAAAAGTTTGCATACTCTATTCACCCCCCCCCTTTTAGAGTATCTTAAGCTGCATTAACACTTGCACACTCACACTTTCAATTGGTATCAGAGTTTGTATCACTGTATTGATTTAACCATCTGGTGATCATGAGTATTGCAGGATATGTGGTTTCTCACTGGGAAGAGCTGCTAACAGACCTCCTCTATTTTGTGGAGAAAATTTTGCACACTGGAAATGTTTGATGAAAATGTTCATCATTGATCTAGACATGGAATTTCGGACCATTATACAAAATGGACCTCACACTTTCTATACAGAGAAAGATGGGATTAGAGTTCCCAAATCTGAAGACTTACTCTCCTCTTCTGAATTAGAGCAATATTATAAGAATTACAAAGCCATTAACATCTTATATTGTGCTTTGAGTATAGATGAATTCAACAGGATTTCAGGCTGCACTACTGCCAAAGAAATTTGGGATAAACTTGTGGTTACTTTTGAAAGAACCAGTCAAGTGAAGCAAACCAAGATCAACATCTATCTCAGGCAATATGAGCTGTTTAAGATGAATGCAGATGAGTCTATCAGAGACATGTTCAAGAGGTTCACAGACATTATTAATAATCTTGATTCACTGGGAAAACATTTTTCCAATGAAGAAAAGGTGAGGAAGATTCTAAGAAGTCTTCCAAAGGCAAAGTGGGAACCAAAGACCACAGCAATTGAAGAAGCTCAAAATCTCTCAACTCTACAACTTGATGACCTACAAGGGAAGCTTCTGACACATGAAATATGCATGAATGAAGTTGATGGAGAGCTACCAGAAAGTGTCAAGAACCTAGCCCTCAAAGCCAAGGAAAATGAGAGAAATCAAAGCCTTGAAACTGAGGATGGTGATGATGAAGATCCAATTGCAGTGATCTCCAAAGCATTGACAAGAATTCTCAAAATGAAGAAAAACTTTGGAAATAGAGACTTCAACAGAGAAAGGAATAGACCATCAAGTAGCAAGGACTACAAAGATAAGTCATCTACACAAAATAAATCAAAAGTTATGAACTGCTTTAAGTGTGGTGATGCAGGACATTTGATAAGAGATTGTCAACACAAGAAAAGCAAGAGCTTTCAAAATAAAGACCATGACAGAAGAAAGAAAGCTATGATAGCTTCATGGAGTGATTCAGATAGCTCTAGTGAATCTGAATCTGAAGAAAAACATACCAACCTATTCTTCATGGCCAAGCATGATGAAAGTTCATAAAATAACATTGAGGTAATGGTAAACTGTCTGATTTCAAAACCAAAAGATGATCTTTCAGAATATCACAAAACAATACTTTTAAATGAGGAAGATTATCTCAAAGAAATAAAACTTTTTAAAGAAAAAGTTCATGAGCAAGCAAAAGAGAACTTGCAACTTGTTTGCCTAAATCAGAATCTTGAAATCTCTCGGAAGAAAACTGACAGTGATTTCAAGGCCTTGAAAACCAGTTTCAAAGCCTTGAAAACACAAGTCAAGGATGTAGTCATTGAAAACTCTTTAATGAGTAACAGTCTTGTCAATCTAAGACATCAAGTTGATGAATTAGATAAACAAAAGACTACTCTTACTGAGAAACTTCAAGAATCTGAATTGGTCAAAACAAATCTTGCTGGATCAGAACATAAGTTGAACTTGATTCTTGGAGGTAGTTCTCAGTCAGTTCACAAAGATGGTATTGGATTCAATCCAAACTTTCCAAGGAAGAACAACACCAGATTTGTGAAAGCTGGAAATAAAACTTCTCCTACATGTCATTACTGCTGTAAAACTGGTCATGTTAAAATGACTTGTCCTTTCAGAAGAAGAGTGTAATAACCCGAATTCTGGCGAGGGGAATTTTAATAATTTAGCACTGCGTATTTATTACTTGAGATCACGAGAACATGTTATTCGATATTAGTGTTAGTCGTAACAAGACATTCGATACTATGGGTGATTGCGTAGTTATTACCTATTTGTGTATACTTATTTCGATAAGCTAGTTTTTTCTTATAAATTACTTTTAAACATATCTCTCCTATTTAAAAAAATAAGTAGATTATAAATTTCAATTAATTGTTTGTCAAATGTTTATTGAGTTAGTCTTTATAATTTTTATCAAAATTGACATTTCCGATTTCTTTTAAAATATCAATCAATTTTATTTTTAACAGTTATGTTTAAATAAATTTTATGATTTAATTCTATTAGTCAAAAATATCTTTTAACATTCAAATTCAGTTTACGAGGTCAAATTGTTTTAACAGTAAAGTTTCGTTTTGTCAGGCGATCTTAGTTTTATCAGTCAAATTTTACTTATCAGACAACGTTTAATTTTTCAATCAGAATAGTTTTATTTATTTCGTTCTCGCATTAATCGACTTCGCGTATTATTTCTTGTCGCGTATTATTACTTTTTTATTTTTACTTCGTCGCGTATTTAAAATATCCCGTCCCGTTTTAAATATTCATCGCGCGTCGAACTACCTTATTAATCAGTACTCCTGCTACACATAATCAACCTCAAATTCTGACCTCACCACACAAAAAGCTTACGTCACCACTTCACCTCATTACCTCACTCGTTTTTTTTTTCTATTCCTTTTTCACCTACCTTCATTACCATCTTGTTCCTCTTCTCTTTTCTCCCTCGGCAAGAACACAGTAAACAACAACAACCACCATCCTCCTTCACTTCTCCTCAAACTACAACACAAACTCATCAACCTCCACAACTCCTTCAATATCTTCTCCACCTCCAACTCTCTATTTTTGCCGAGAGACAAATCCAACCCTTTCAACCCTCTGTTTTTACAACTGAAAACAGAGCACTTGACCACCATCACTCAGCCCCTTTCACCTCTAATCACCCTCCTGATTAATTTTTGTTCATCAAAATCGCATATTTTCTATCTTAGTTTCACGTTCGATTCATGTGTGTGGGTGTCTATGTGTGATTACCGTGAGTATAGCTGAAGGGGGTTGTTTTGTCTTTTCTCGAAACTCAAGGGGGACTGATTGCACATTATGAAAACTTGGGGGAACTAGTTTTATTTCATACAACTTGTTTTATATAACATTACTATAAGTTTTTGTTAATATGTTTATATGTTATTAAAACTTTATTAATTCCTTGTTAAATTAACAAATAAACTTAAACTCAGTTTCATAATGTAATATTTTCACAAATTAGCAAATGTTGCAATTTAAATATTTACATTTTGTTTTCGTCGAAAATAAGTTAGTAAAAACATATTGCTTATATATGTATAATTGTATAATCAAAAAGTGATATTGTTTTAGATATTATTTAAATATCAATTTAGTTTATTTAAATAAAGATTGAGTTTTTCATATGTTCATAAATATCGATATAATTCGTGTCTAATTAAATATCGTATTTTTTGAAGTAAAACGAATTGTTTTTGCAAATTAAATACTTATAGTCTTAAAGCTTAAATCGTTAATTTCTTAAAATCATTTTTGGAGACTTCAGACTTATTTGCAACTATTAATTCAATTATCTAAAATTAGGTGTTTATAACTACGTAGGGTTTTCACTTGCATATCAAATAGGACATGTGCATCGTTGTACGTTTGTCGATCAAACTTGTTTGTAACTAGGACTATCTGTGTTTGTTTGTAGAGCCTGTCTCTGAAGGACGAGGCGTAGTGTACCTGTAGTTTACTTGATAGCATATCTACGACTCTCACAGTGAGTATTCATGCTTAGCGTTGCGTACTTGTCTTTTTTCGTGTCAAAATGTGATTTTATGTCTTGTCTCAAAATATACCTGTGAGTTTACATGCTTAGTCTTGTGTTCCTAGCTCTTTCGTGTGATATACTCGTTCACTTGAAAATAGCTGTCGTACTACTTTTAAACTGTCATTTTTCTACTCGTATTCGAAATCAGCAAACTCATTGTTCAAATTTCACTAAATCAGAATGCATTAATAACGTGAAGTGAAAGAATCGCAAGTTTCGGAACCAGTTGGGTCTACGACAGTGCTATACGCCTACGTCGTGTTACTTTACTTTACTTCAGGTCATGATCCTTGGGCTCCTCCCTAAAATCCTGGGAATCCGTGTGCCCCGACTCCTTTCGCCGTAGGCTGGAGTACAGCTTCTAGTACTACCCTTCTGACAAGCTCTTAAGGGGTGTCGACACTTAAGGTTTAGTTGACTGTGTGATCTATGATGACTAGCGTGATTGGAGAAACACTGATCCACAACGCTTGGTAGAGAGGTTGGGCGACCAGAACCCCCTAAAGGCCAGTATCATCGGTTACTATTTACCCTGGTCTCTCTTGGATACTGCGACTTAATAATATAACTTATTTTTTTCCACGTTTGGGAACTTATCTCGCTAAACGAATCGGCTACTTGTAATAACTTTCAATTTATAATTTTGAGAACTCTAATAATCGTCACTTCTTCTCGTACTTATATTTCTGAAAATAGTTCAAGTTTTTACTCGGATGTTTATACTTATACTATGTTAGTGTTTAAACTATTTTAGATACAAAAACTCCGTAACCTATCTCGGCCACTCTGTTTTACATGCTAAGTTGTTTATTCACCCAGTTTTTACTGATACTCGAAAAACTGTGTCATTGTGTTTCTTTTAATTCCCCGCAGGTTTATGATTGGTTGCTTGGGGTAACGCTCTGGGATCACGACTCGTTCTCACTTGCAAGCAGTAACGCTTAGTAATTAATCGGAGAGTTCTTTTGTTGTAAAATGTATTTTGTTAGGCTCGGTGTCCAGTTTGAAACCAGTCACCAATGTTGTAAACTTTTATCGTAATTAATAAGCAGTTGGATGTTTCTTTTCACTTGCTTATCGTCACTACTCCTTGTACGAAAGGGTAAAATCCCCTGTACGGAGGGAACCATCCCGGTCTCCAGCTCCTCTGGAAATCGGGGGTGTTACAAAGAGACCCTCACATAATGAGGAACACTTTTCCCTCTCAACTCAAAGGACAAGTTAAGAAGATTTGGGTTCCTAAAGGGGTTAGACCACCTAACATGGTTGATCCTGAATATGAATCCGAATTCCACACTTGGTCTAACAGCTGGGTAAGACAGTGATTGGTGTTTGCAGGTTATCACCAACATCAAAGAACAGAAGTGGTTTATGGACGGTGGTTGCTCAAGACATATGAGTAGAAAGAGATCTCTATTCTCAGAATTGAAAGGGCAATCTGAAGGTTCAATGACACTTGGTGACAAAGGCAAATTCAATATTCTTGGTATTGGTAAAGTTGGTACAAATTCTGCAAATTCTATTTCTGATGTGTATCTAGTTGAAGGTTTGAAATTTAAATTGCTTTGTGTATCTCAGCTTTGTGACAATGCAAAAAAGTTATCTTTGATAAAGAGAAGTGTGTGGTGCAAAATGAGAAATCAGGAGATTGCATTCTCACATCCTCTAGATCAAACAATATTTATACTTTTTAGACTAACAAAGTTGCAGGTAAAAGTTTGAAGTTCCTCAAGGCCTTGAAGGAGGATTCAAAGCTTTGGCACAGGAAGCTTGGTCATATAAGCTTGCACACTTTGAACAAGTTGATTTCCAAAGACTTGGTAAGAGGTTTGCCATCCATTAAGTTCAAAGAAGATGAAATGTTCAAAGCTTGTGCTCAAGGCAAACAGACCAGAAGTTCCTTCAAGCCAAAGAAGTTTGTAAGTACAACTAGACCTATTGAACTGCTTCATATGGATCTCTGCGGTCCTATGAGAACTCCTACTCCAAAAGGTAAAAGGTATATGCTAGTTGTAGTAGATTATTTTTCTAGATATACTTGGTTTATGTTTCTCAAAGAAAAATCTGAAGCACTCTCTGAATTTTCAAAGCTTTGCAGAGAAGTGATCATGGTAGATAATTTGATCAATTATAATTTGATTTGTTCTGTGATAAGCATGGTATTACTCATAACTTTTCTTCTCCAAGAACTCCTCAACAGAATGGTGTTGTTGAAAGAAAGAACAGGACTCTTGAAGACATGTCAAGGACAATGCTCTTTGAGAACAAGCTGCCGAAACATTATTGGGCAGAAGCTGTGAATACGGCAAACTATATACTGAACAGGTGCTTGATCAGACCTATTCTGAAGAAGACCCCCTTCGAACTATTCAGAGGGAGGAAGCCAAATATTTCATACTTCAGACCCTTTGGATGTACTTGTTTTATCCACAATAATGGAAAAGACAATCTTAGTAAGTTTGATGCAAGAAGTGATGAAGGTATAATTCTTGGTTACTCTCTGAATAGAAAAGCTTATAGAGTTTACAATAAAAGAACCAAATTGGTTGAAGAGAGCATTCATGTTATTCTTTATGAAATCTATGATGGTTCTTTGAGTGAAATCTTTGCAGACTTGAATTTGAACAAGCATGAATCAGAGGAAAAAGCTGAGAATCCACTGGGATTCAAGAAAGGCTAAGAAGAAAATAGAAGACATTTTCAAAAGACCTTGAAAATGGTGTTCAAGGCCTTGAAAATAAGCCTCAAAGCCTTGAAAAGTATAATCAGAAGGATACAAGTGACAAAGCCACTACTTCAAGACCAGATAAGATTTATGGAGAGCCAGAACCATGTTCCCCAAGAAAGAGATTCAAATTATCTCCCATCTCATCCAGTTTAAAATATCATCTCAGATCCAACCACTAGTACACAAACTAGATCACAGTTGCTTTTAATGCTTTTATCTCTCTTGTAGAACCAAATACTGTGAAAGAAGTATTACAAGAAGCAGACTGGATTATTGCTATGCAAAGTGAACTCAATGAGTTTGAAAGGAATAAGGTTTGGAACCTGGTTCCTCCACCTACAAACCAGTCTGTCATTGGTACCAGATGGGTGTTCAGAAATAAGTTGGATGAAAGTGGCAATGTGATCAGAAACAAAGCAAGGTTAGTTGCTCAAGGTTACAATCAAGAACAAGGTATTGATTATGAGGAAAATTTTGCTCCAGTTGCCAGGTTAGAAGCAATTAGAATTTTGTTTGCATTTGCATCTCAGAAGAATATAAAACTCTTTCAAATGGATGTGAAATGTACTTTCTTGAATGGCTACTTACAAGAAGAAGTTCATGTTGCACAACCACCTGGTTTTGAAAATTACAAATTTCCAGATCATGTTTACAAACTTGTCAAAGCTCTCTATAGTTTGAAACAAGCTCCAAGAGCTTGGTATGAAAGACTGTCAAAGTTTTTACTTGAAAATAATTTCAAAAGAGGTTTATTAGACAAAAATCTTTTCATAAAGACTCATGAGAAAGATTTTCTTGTAGTTCAGATATATGTTGATGATATCTTGTTTGGAGCTACTAATGATCAATTGTGCAGAGAATTCTCAAGTCTTATGAGCAGGGAATTTGAAATGAGCATGATGGGAGAGTTGAACTTCTTCCTAGGACTTCAAATACATCAATTCAAGAAGGGCATCTTTCTACATCAAAGCAAGTACACAAGAGATTTTTTAAGCAAATATAGCATGGCTCAATGTAAGGAAGCCAAGACTCCTATGAGTTCTACACTATCCTTAGACAAGGATTAATCTGGTAAGAGTGTCAATGTGAAAGAGTATAGAGGTATGATTGGATCATTACTCTATCTCACAGCAAGCACGCCAGATATTATGTTTAGTGTGTGTATGTGTGCTAGATTTCAAGCTGATCCAAAAGAATCACACTTGACTGTTGAATATTCAGATATCTCAATGGTACCAAAGACTTAGGGCTTTGGTATCCAAAACATTATAATTTCTCTTAGCATGGATTTTCAGATGCTTACGTTGCAGGCTACAAAGTTGACATGAAGAGCTTTTTAGGAACCTGCCAATATATTGGATCATTATTGATCAGTTGGCTTTCCAAGAAACAGAATTCAGTTGCTCTATCAACAGCTGAAGCTGAATATATAGCTGCAGGAGCATGTTGCTCACAAGTACTATGGATAGCTCAACAACTAAGAGATCTTGGATTTGACTTCAAGAGCATACCTATCAAGTGTGATAACACTAGTGCAATTTCAATTACAAATAATCGAGTGAAACATTCAAGAACCCAGCACATTGATGTCAGACACCATTTCATCAGAGATCATGCTGAGAAATGTGATATTATTCTTGAATTTATTGCTACTAACTTGCAAATTGCAGATATCTTCATTAAACCATTAGCAGATGAAAGATTCTCAGCTCTAAGATTGGAATTGGGAATGCTAAATAAAGATGCATTGGTTTAGGGGGAGCATCAGGTAAGCAAGGTAAGTTATAAGTGTTTTCAAAGTTTTGAACTGATTTTCAAAGCCTTGAAAATCATTTCAAAGCCTTGATTTTTATTTGTTGTTGTGTTACAGTTTTTCAAGACCTTGAGAACCTTTTCAAAGCCTAATATAGCCCCTTCCTTTTTCAAAAATCTTTTTAGCCAAATATAGTAGTTTAATATTTATTTTCCAACGGACTAAAAGATTTGAATTCTCTCTGATTATTTCAAATCTTTTCAAGATCAGAGAGGTACTAGTTTCCTTTTGAAACTCAAACTCATTCAGTATTTATCTTCTTCTCTTCTCATTCACTCCGTATCATTCCACCTATCTATATTATTCTCCCAAACCCTAATGAGCACAAGGAGAGCCTCAGACAGAATCAAGATGGCTGGTGGATCAAAACCTTGTGCAGAGAAGAAAAGAAAAGCAGTAGTGGATGAAGTTCAAAAGATTAGTGAAGATTTTGCTTCAAATAGTTCTACAGATGAAGAACAAGAATCTTCACCACCCAAGAAGATGGTGAGAAAAGATCAGGCTCCAGCAAAGAAGAAACAAACTACGACAACTACACAAGAACAGCAGAAGGGAATCTCTATTGGAAGTCCTAAAAGTGACAAGAAAAAGACAGTCTCTGAGGTCAAAGTAAAAGGAAAAGAAATTCTCATTCAAGACTCAGACTCATATACTACTTCAGGATCCTATGGAGTGTACTCCATATCCCACAAATGGAAACATGAGAAGGATCTATCCCAGTCTTTAGAATCTTCAAAAGCAAGAAAGAAGAATCTCAAAACTGTTTCTCCTCAATAGAAAAGGTTAGCTGTTAAGAAGGAGCTGAAGAATTAATGGGAAGAAAGCCCTGGAAGGACTCACATTCCTATTCAACAGTGTTATTAAGAAGATCAGCTCCTTCATTGAGGAACTAGATGTGGTCTCACAAGAAGTTCAAGCCAACAATGAAGAAAGTGAGGAAGAAGCAGGGGAACAAGAAGAAGATAAAGAACATTAATCTTGCCTATTCTTTCTTCCCAATTCTATCTTCTTAAGTACTTCTTTCAAAGTTTTAAAAATTTTCCAGACACTTGATCCAACATCTTCTATCTTTTTGATGAAAGTCAAAAAGGGGGAGAAAATTCTAGGGATTTAGTTTTTATTCTTAGGTTTTATTTGCTATTTGCTTAACTGTTTACTTTCTGTTGGTATTATGAATAAGTTGGATCTTTTTGGAAATACTGTGTTATTATAAATTGTGAACTAATCAGTATTTTTTTGCAGAGACTAAGGATCAAACAGAATTTGGTTTTGTCTTTCATCAAGGGGCAGATTGAAAGATCGGGTTGTGCAAGGCTTGGAATAGCTTGACTATTTCAAGGCCTTGAAACAGCTTTCAAAGCCTTGAATCATTTCTCAGAGGCTTGAAAATGGTTCAGCCATATTCAAGGCCTTGAAACTGTATTCAAAGCCTTGAAACTGCTTAACCTGTTTGAATATTCTCAAGGGAAGTTTTCTGCAAATTCTCTAATTTGATTCCCTTTCTATCTTTCATTTGTTTGATTCACTGTTATTAGATGATGAAATAAAAATTACTCTAACACATTTTGAACATTGAATATCATCTGTTTGACTTTGATATTACAGGAAATTTTGTTTCTAAGTTCTGCATGATTGTTTCCTAAACTGAACTTCTGCAGATTTGGAAATAGTTGGACACTTCGATCCTGTGATCAATCAGAATTGCATGACAGCTTCTCAAGGTGTTTAAACGAAGGATCACAACAAGATCTCTGAAGATTGTGATCATCCAACCGTTGGAGAAGATATCAAAGAATTCAAACTCTGTTGCCTACAAAATAGGAAGTTTGTTGCTGAAAATCTGGGGAGATTTGCAGAGCTGTTGAAGTTTAAATAGAGCTCAAATCCTAAGAAAAAAGATAGAACACTCAACGGGCAAAAAGATAGAAATAGTTCTGGATTGACAAGCATCAAAGAAGTTCATCATTCTTCCAATCCATTCACATAAGCTCACTGCATACTTCACTGCATTTTCAACACTCTAAGTGTTCTTCTATATTGTACTCCATTGGTAGATCATTTCTGTATTATCTCTACATTCATTCTCAAGGATTGTTCAAAGTGAACAATAGAGAATTCTTAGTTAATCAGTTAGCTAGAGCAGGTACGAGAGAGGTTAGGTAAAACCACAAGTTGTAACAGAGTAAGGGAACTATCTGTGCTTGGGTTCTAGGACTTAGCTTTTGATTAATAAGAATTGTGACTGAAAATCCTGCAGGGATCTAATCCCTGAGGTAGAGACGTAGGTCCAAGTGGACTGAACTCAATAAATCACTTGTCTCTTGCATTTACCGTTCATTCTTTTTCATAGTATTTGGAGCACACAAAACTGTCTCTTTTTCAAGGGTTTGAACTTGTTTTCAAGGCCTTGAAAAAGGCTTACTTGCTTTATACAAACTGCATTTCTTCCAAGGACTTGAAATTGTTTTCAAGGCCTTGAACTTCACTGTTTACACAAGTTTTTATCTTCCTAGAAAGTTACCACCTTCCCCCCTTCTAGAGTATCTTAAGATGCATTAACACCTGCACACTCACACTTTCAACCCCGGAATGCCACAGTGGAATGGCGTGTCCGAGAGAAGGAATCAAACTCTGCTGGACATGGTTCGATCTATGATGTGTCAAACTGATCTTCCATTATCATTTTGGGGACATGCTCTATTATGTAAAGCTTTTACCCTTAAGCGTGTTCCATCCAAATCTGTCATAAAGACTCCATATGAGATGTGGAGTGGGAGGCGTCCCACACTGTAATTTATGAGGATTTGGAGCAGCGATGTCTATGTACAACGTTTACAGATGGACAAGGTCGGGCCCAAGTCGGATAAGTGTAAGTTTGTGGGATACCCTAAGAAAAGGAAGGGATATTATTTTTACAATATAGCCGAGAACAAAGTGTTTGTTGCCCGGACTGGTGTGTTTCTAGAAAGATAATTTGTCTCTAAGAAGCCTGTGGGAGGACTGTAGAACTTAAAGAAATTTAAGAAACACAAACCACTAATCCAGCAATGGAACATGAACATGAACCACAAGTTGTTTTTGAGCAACCTGTTCAAGTATAGCAAGAACTTCGTAGATCTAGTAGGGTGCGCCAGGAGCCAGAGAGGTATGGACTTCCCGTGACTAAGCCCGGTGACGCACTACTGATAGACAATGAGCCTACTACCTATGGAGAGGCCATGAAAGGCCAAACTTTCAAAACTGGCTTAAGGCCATCAGATCCGAAATGGATTCCATGTATAACAACAAAGTATGAACCTTAGTGGAACCACTTAAAGGGGCTCGACCCATAGGGTTAAAGTGAGTCTACAAGAAGAAGAACGACATGGATGGCAATGTGATTTCCTATAAGGGCCGATTGGTAGCAAAACGATTCAGAAAGATTCATGGTATTGACTATGATGAAATATTTTCCCCAGTCGCAATGACCAAATCCATTCGCATCTTACATGCTATTGCAGCTTATCACAATTATGAGATTTGGCACATGGATGTTAAAACACCGTTTTTGTATGAAAACCTCCATGATGATGTGTACATGACAAAATCAGAGGGTTTTGGGAAACACAGCATGCCCATAAGGTGTGTAAGTTACAACGATCCATTTATGGGTTGACGCAAGCTTCTAGGAACTGGAATCGTCATTTTGATGACGCGGTCAAAGAGTTTAGATTCATCAATAATGAAGAAGAACCTTGTGTTTACAAGAAGGTTAGTGGGAGATCTATTGTGTTTCTGGTCTTGTATGTGGATGACATACTACTCAATGGAAACGACATTCCTACCTTGCAATCTGTTAAAGATTGGATACGAAAGTGTTTTTCATTGAAGGACATAGGGGATGCAACTTATATACTTGGTATCAAGATCTATAGGGATATATCTAGGAAGCTGCTCGGATTAAGACAAAGTACATATATAGACAAGGTGTTGAAACGATTCAACATGGAAGACTCCAAGAAGGGATTCTTTCCCATGTCGCATGGAGTCACCCTTTCTAAGGCTGACTGTCCTACCAATGAGATTGAGAAGGACCGCATGATTAGGGTTCCCTATGCGTCGGCCATAGGATCCATCATGTATGCCATGTAATGTCCTAGACCAGATGTGTCATACGCATTGAGTATGGCAAGCAGATATCAGTCCAATCCGGGTGAGAGTCAATGGATAGCTGTCAAGAACATTCTTAAGTACTTGAGAAGAGCTAAGGATGCATTCTTAATATATAGAAGGTAGGAAGAGATGTGTGTAAAGGTTTACACAGACGCAAGCTTCCAAACCGATATGGATGATTTCAGATCGCAGTCGAGATTTGTGTTTTGCCTGAATGGATGAGCTGTGAGATGGAAAGGTTCCTAGAAAGAGACGGTTGCTGATTCTACAACTGAGGCTGAGTACATTGCTTCGAGTGGCGCAACAAAGGAGGATGTTTTGATTAGGAAGTTCATTACTGAGCTTGGTGTGGTTCCTAGCTTGGGGCGATCGCACAACCCAAGGAACCCATGTCACACCAGAAATCCAAGAAAGTACGTACTCAGGAAGTTCCATCTTATTCGTGAAATAATCGATAGATGATATGTGAAGATATGCAAGATTACTATATATGAGAATCTGTTAGATCCATTTACAAAAAGCCGCTTGTTCGGCACAAGCATGAAGGGAACACTAGATCTATTGGCATACGAGATGCACCAGATTGACTCTAGTGCAAGTGAGAGACTGTTGAAATAGATTTCCTAGTGACAATATTATTTAGTATGAACATTATTTTGGCTAGAATAATCATTGTATTATTCATGGAGATATTTAATATAATGAAGAGCATAGATTACAATTGTTGTTTATGTTAAATATCTGTAGTCATTTATATTTATTAAGAGGACGATCACCAATAGACTAGTATGTGGGTAGATTGATATGGGGATATCAAGTCTAGCACATGGGTACGCATTAGGGGTAATGGCATACATGAATGACCCACCACGAGAATGCTACATTAATTATGTTAAAGTTACAAGTTCTTCTCGTTGTGACAATGGTATTGTGATCCTTAGACCTGAAGTCACTAGATACTCTAGTTGTGGAATATTGTGTTTTAATATTGTCAAATACTACACCGTGACTGGGTAGCAATAAATGCGTTTATCGGACACAATAGGAAGAAAAATTAGAGATGGTACTAATGTAGAGAGGATTTGTCCCTCCCACATAAGGGAGCAAATATCCCCGGCCACTCGAGGGGTAGTGCTTATAGAATGTCTGGCCAGACTCAGATAAATCAATATACAATATTGATGTTATCAGCATAGATAAGACTATTACCAAGATCGACAAACTATGGATTGGTAATACGAGTGTGACTTGTATGTCTCGTGTCAAATCCAGATATGTAGACAAAGGGATAATACAATACGGTAACAATGGTCACAACGTTTGTCGGATCACTTACTATTTCTGTTAGTTGGGTGGCATAGATGTGTTGCTAGACACCGCTCTATGTCAGTAATTGTTACTACCAACTAAGTAGAAACCTATGGGGTCACAAACCCTATGGATTAAACCGGACATTGGGATTAATTAGTAGGACTATTAAATAGAAGGATCAATACGCAACCACAAGCAAACTTAGTAAGACTAATTTACAAAGTGGACTAATCCGTGTATGGACAGGATTATTATTGGGGCTAATATGTTGTTAATGAGGATTTATTAACTATATAAGGGCACTCCTAACTTATTTTATCACAAGTTTCATTCATTATTGGGTGAGAGAACAAAACAAGGAGAGAGAGAGATACTTCGGGCCAAAACCCTAAGTCGTCCGCCCCCCTTACCCGTCGGCCACTAAAGAGAGGCGCGAACCTCTTTGGTCCTTGTTGTGGGTGATATTCTTCTTCCTCCTTCTTTGCGTGAGGTATCACATAGACGCAAGGAGGATCCGGAGCAAACAAGGTACACGATTCTTATATCCCTTACCATCATTATGTTGCTAGAACAAGCAAGCCACGACCTAGGGGTTGGGCGGCCTCGCCGACGTTTGACTGCTTGGGTTAGCTCCGGCCGGTCTGGTGGCTTGAGGTGGTATGTTGTGGGTTCGGCCAAAATGTTTGGTGGGCCCCTTGGACCATTTTGACCCTAGAAAATCCAAATTCAAATTAAAATTGACCAAGCGCGTTAAAATTGGATTTTCACTATATTATGTGCTTTTGTGTGGTAATTGAATGTGGCGTTAGATGTGGATGTTGTGGATTTTTTTTTTTGTGTAGTTTGGTTTTATTGTAATTAATGTATTTAATTAAGTTTTATGGCCTGCGTGTCGTCTGCACCTCAACTTGTGAGGTCTCTATATTTAGTATAGATGCTAGCTAGTAATAGATAGTAAGATGATAGCCAAGACATGGAAAAGAAGCTTAAAGAATTGAAGAAACCACAAGAAGACGACATTCCACAAGCTAAGACGCATGGACTAAATATGGAGGCACATGTAGATGAGCTTGCTATTTTGAGGGCTTATAGATATTTACATTGACTTGGGAATATCTTAGTTTTAGGAGGCGACATCCACATCACGTTTACTTATTACTTGTGGTTGTTTATTTATTGTCTTGTTATTTATTTTTGGTGTATAGATGTTGCATGCAAATTATAACAAGATAATAATTAAAACCCGGATCTTTTATCCCAACCCAAATAAGTAGATCAGTTGATATGTATCAACAAAACAATTAAAATTAAAAGCTAAAATACCTCAAATTAAATATTGCATTTTTTCCTTCTCCTTACTTAACACTCGTCAAAATTATAATGTATTACATTCGGGCTTGCCAAAGCAAGGCGATTAGATTTTTTATAGGATGACGCGATGGCACAAGCATGTAATGTGCAATTGTTGAAGTCAGACGTTGGACGCAACTAGGACATTTCAATAGGATTGAAAGCCTAGAGGCAAGGCAATTGGAATTACTTATGGGATAGATAAATATGGAGTTATTTGCCCAATTATATCAATAGTTGCATAGGAAGTTATTAGAAATTGTTCCTACCTAAATAACTAATTCTTAGGTGACTTGCCAAAGAAATCTCGAGAAGAATTGACATATGGATCTTGTCCCACTAGAAAATATACATGATATATTCCGCAATAATAGAGAGGGTTATTAATCCGAGAAAACTAGTGGGAGCAATGTTTAATAATCTGGCCATTATTAAATGTTGTTATTTTTTCACAAATACTAAAACTTGTATATTTCTCATTTTGTAGAATTCCAATGGCAAACAACTCATCTAAGTATGCCCAATTTGAGTGAGACATGAGGGAGATAAGATTCCTTGAACAGTTCGTGCAAAAACTCATGAACTCCAAGAATCAAACATCAATAATTTTTTATTACAATTATGATTTGAGGATTCAAATGAGTTCAGGACTTGATAAGGAGCATGCTCATGCTTTAAAACGATCAAAAAATGCGAGAAACGAGTTCGTACCGTTCAGCAACATTGTCTGGCGGCCATGGAAGAAATCGTCGATCTGTCGGCCGGTTTCTAATGCTCCAACGAACTTCCAGCGGATTTTGGGTTGGTAGAAGGGTTCTACAATAAACAGAGGGTAGGGAAGCGCCTTTGGGGTGAGAGATGGCCTGGAATAGAGGGTATCTCGAATTTCGGCAACCAAAAGCTTCACGTCTTGTTTTGGAAACCGAGATACCAGCAAAGGTGAATTACCACGAATTAGCGTCTGATTTTGGGTTCCATGGGATCCCCGTGACCTCGCCAACACAAGGAGTGGATTATAACCGATGAATCACAACTGAAGAGGAAAAATTGGTCAATTTCATAGTTAGGGTTCATACCTTCAAGTCGGGTTTTCTCTCTCGGTTCTCCATGAAATCCTAAATTGAGTGGGGCGTTTTAATCCTTGATTTGAGGGCTACTACCAGCAGTAGCAGCTCTTGAAGAGAGGTGGTGGTTATGAGGTTGCAACTTGGTGGTGATGGGGGTTGCAACTTGGTGGTAGTGGTGGTTCATTGGTGTTCTTGGTGGTTGGAGGAAAAAACAAGGGAAGGGAATGAGAGATGAGGGAGAAAGTTTGCTGAAATTGAAGGGAGTGGGAGCTGGTGAGGTGTTGCCACATCAAGGGGCATGTGGAAACCATGTACAAGGGAATTGACATGTGGTCATCATGCAATAGGGGAGGGAATTAAAATTTCTTCAAAGATAGGGTACAAATTAGAATTAGTTTTTCTACTTAATTTTTCAGAGAATCCCACTACCACCCCGAATATTTTTAGTGCATAAAAACATTCAAGCAACTTCCAAAAATTGAAAACACTCCAAAGTTCCAAATTAGAAGACATGAAAAACATTATCTACGCATTTTCCCCCAAAGTCCTGATATTGCACTTAGAGCTGGCTCGAAAAATAGGGGTGTTACGCTACAATCTCTGGAAACGTTTAGATGAATTCGAGAAGCTATCGATCTTCCCACACACGAACACACTAGGGTTTCTACGAATTTCTTTATATTTGTGGATGATCTTCCAAACAAGATGGAAAGGACTATCAATAAGGCTAGACTCCTAACCTGAACCTAGACGATTTGGCTCTACGGGCCAGGAAAGAACCGACAACAAAACTTAGTTTGTTGTTTTGAACTAATACAACTTAATTAATTACTAATATTAAATAAATAAATAAATAAATAAATAAATAAATAAATAAATAAATAAATAAATAAATAAATAAATAAATAAATAAATAAATAAATAAATAAATAAATAATACTAACTAACTATGATGATGCGATTGAACGGTATTAACACCCCCCCGGTTGATAAATGCCTTGTCCTCAAGGCGGATTGGAGAAGGAGTCCCAAATGCAGAATGTTGCCCAAAGGGTGTAGTGGTTCCAATTGCTGCGTGCTTCGCAAATCCATAAATTGAATTAGGCCCAATTGGGTAATTACATTCAAAAGTAGAATTAAGTCCAATTGGAGACTAAGACCCAAAGGCAGGTTGAAACCAAATGTTGAATTCATCCCAATTGGGGTTTAGCTGGTGGAGGTGGAGGCCATGGCTAACGGTGGTTCATTTCGGGGATGTTGGAGAAGGAGACCAGCCTTGCCTGGTCCCTGAAATCACTGACGACTACTTTTGGTGGAGGGAAGCAACGAGCTAAGTCACGAGGGAGAGAGTCTTGTTCGGCAGCAAACCCATATGGTTGTCCCTAGCGTCTAAAATTGGTGAAGTTGGTCCCTTATGGAGGTCCCCTGCATTCTGGGCTATAGGAGACAGCTCCAGTCACGCCTGGGAGGCAACCGATGGTGGTAATTTTTTCGACGACGACCGGAGGTGGATCTTTCGGGGTTGGTTCTGTCTGCTGGGATCGTGGAGGCTTTTTGTTCTGTGAATTGAAATGTGTCGGACGTGGGTTCGAGTTTGACGTCTGTAGATAGTGCTTTCTAAACAGACAGATCTTAGCCACGTGGCGATCATCCAGCACACCTAGCTGTGCTCCACACACACCGGGTCACCACCCGCGCTGATCCACGTGGGGGCTGCGAGACAGGGCCCTCGCATACCACCACACGGGACTTGTAGGGACTTAGTGGTTTGGAGGCTAGAGTAAGCCCAGTCGCGCGCGAGCGACAACAAGGCCCGCGCGCGACCTTTAGTAACTGCTTTGAGAGATTTATGGTACGAGCTCCATAAACCCGGTCAACCTCATAACGGTTCCGATATACACGGACGACGTGCGTAACGGTCCCTATATATGCGGACGAACGTGCCGTTGTGGTTAAGCTAATTAAGCCGCCATTAATGGGTGCATTAACCCACTACAACAGTCATATTCTCCGTTATATATAGGATCGTTAACCCTTCCATACATGAACGAATCACCTGAGATACGCGGAAGCTCTGCCAAAATTCTGTCTCTCTCTCATACAGTACTATTGCCTTACTCTCTCCCTACACACAACCCTACTCTTCCTGTGTTCTTATCCTCTACTCTTGGTGTATATTGAATTCTCCCTGGAGGATTCTCTCGTACACATTTGGTGAACCCGACGTGAATCTTACCACTGCAAGCAACCATGTCTCATGATGATGATGCCAGTCACCCGTCTCCCTCTACGGAGACGACCTCAGGGGAGGAGACTCGCCTTCAGCCCACGGCAACTGGTGGCACCCCGACGTTGGAAGCGTTGAATGCCACTCTTCTGAGTCAGGCTAAGGCTCTTCAGGCCCAATCTGCACAAATGTCCCAGATTATGTCCTTCTTGGGATCCCTTGTTCAGAATTCGGCGTTGCAAACCGCTGCTCCTCAAGGAAATACAGTTCCTGTCTCCCAAGGAACAGAGGTAACACCTATACCACCCAACCCTAGTTTGCAAGGCCCACCAGTAGCAACACAATTTCACACTGCTCAAGGGCAAACGAGCCAGATGCCATCTTTGGCTACATCTGGTTCTCAACTCTTAGCCACCCCTTTCAATGTCCCGTCACAGTATCCTCTGCCTCCTCCGCCGGCAGCCGTGAACAATACAACTTATGTCCCCAATCCGACGGCTACGTATATTCCCCCTCCATCTGTAACCCTTCCTCCTGCCGTAGGGGGGAGTACATCGGCAAGCATGACGGCTTTGGAGCAACGCATAGAAAACTTCTTCGCCAACCAGCCTTTCACAGAAACCATCATTCTGAAAGTCGACAAAGCCCCTCCTATCCCTCAAGAGATTTACTTGATGCCCAACCCCACCGGGTATAAGGCCCCCAAATGGGAAAAATTTGAAGATGTCAACGGGAATGCTCAAGAGCACATCATGCGTTTCATCGACGTGATGGGGCCGTACAGGGCCGATCCCAAGCTGATGATGCGTGAGTTCCCGAAGACCTTTGGGAATGTGGCCTATAAGTGGTACAGATCGCTGGAGGCTGGATCTGTCAAGACCTGAGATGACATAGTCAAAAAGTTCTATACCAAATTCTTCCAGGTGGAGGAGAAGGTTACCATGATAAGTCTTTCGCGCATGTATCAGAAGCGCGAGGAGGATGGTATTACTTTTATCAAGAGATTCAGAGCGAAGTCGCTAGAGTGCAGAGATGAAGTGCTCGAAGGCCGGCTTGTGGATATATGTCTCCAATGCATGCGGGACGAGTACAAAAGTATGCTGATCAACTTGCATTCTCCTACTTTTTCGAAGTTGATGGAATGTACGAAGAACATAGAACCTATAGTCGAGAGGCAAAAGAAAAAGCATGCTCCTGAGCGATCTCCTGGCGGACCAACTTTCAAGATTGGGAGGTTCAGTTACAAGAGGGGGCGCGAAGATGAGGTTAATACAGTTTCGCCGCACAAGCAGCCCATAGTTACGAACTCAGACGCGCCACCTCTACCATGCTCGATAGAGGAAGTGACTGACTTGTGTAAACAGTGGCGTAAAGATGGAATCTTGCCTCTGATCGAAAGGATACCCTCCAGGGAGATGATGAGGACCCGAAGTGGTGCGAATGCCACGGAAAAATTATGCACCCCACACTTGATTGCAAGAAACTCAGGCACATGGTGAGCCAAAAAATGAAGGAGGGCGAGCTGATTGTCAGCGATCAGAGGCAGAATGTGCGAAGTAATCCGCTGCCAGCTCATGCAGAGCAAGAGCCGAAAGGTAAAGAGGTAGCCATGATTGCGATCATGGATCTTGAAGAGATCGCGGAAGACGGCCTGCCTATCATTGATGAAATTCACAACGATGAGGACTAAAGTATAGACACGGAGGACGAACGTGCCCATCGAATGAAGGGGTCGCACGGGTTCAGCAAGTTCTTCGACGAAATGAACTTTTCGGAGAAGTGCCGGAAAGAAATGACAAAGGCGATTTTAAGGGTAGTAGAAGACTTCGAGGAAGATATCGTGGTCTCGAATGGAAAAGTTGTTACGGCGTCCCGCCCTGCGGAAAAGGTTATGACCTTCTCCGCAAGTGACAAGAAGACGGATGTGAATCACCAGAAGCCTTTATACGTAACGGCGGTGATTATTGATGTTGAATTCAAAAGGGAATTTGTTGATGGAGGAGCAGCCGTCAACGTGGTCTCGCTCAACACGTTAAAATTGGCAGGAATCCCGGAGTAGAAGATTGTCAGACGCCCATCCCCGCTGATGGGATTCGGGAGTGATTCCAGGATGACAATAGGATGGATTCTTCTGGGCGTCCAGATAGGGAAAATCAAATGTTCAGCCAAATTCTATGTCATTGATGCGAATACTACGTATCACATGATCATAGGGCGAGCTTGGATTCATCGCTTCGATGCAGTCCCTCGACAGCTCACCAAGTGATGAAGGCCATCGGGAACGACAGGATACTGGAGATACCGGCTTCGGTAAACCCCTTCAATCTAAATAAGGCGCACCTCACTGAGGCAGTGTGGTTTACTGAAATGGCGGACGAGCAAACGCCAGGGCCGTTTAACCCAAATCCTTTGCCTCGATGGGAGGACATCAAGGATCAATCGCCAGCAGGAGTGATGGTGACAAGGGAAGATGCTAAGGAGAAGTTGTCCGCACGCGAAGAGGCACCGCCGGTCGCCTATCAAAGAAAGAACGTGTACACTCTGAAAAGAGTAGTAAAACACGATCTCGCAGGCAAAGAAATAGAAAGTTTCTACTCCAATGGAAAGAAATGCTACCGCATATGAAGGTGCGCGAGGGTATCCCCATTCGAGCATGGGGATATCCCTGGGCAAATAAATCAAATCGAGCATGTCGGGGAGATAGATAAACCAACATCAGAAGTGTTAGAAGATAAGCTGAAAGAGGCACCTGAATGCATGGAGGATAAGCCGAAGCCCAGAAGCAAGAGCTGAAGGAAGTATTCCTCAGCCCAGGAGAAGAAAGGAAGAGGCACGTCTTTCTAAGTGCAGACCTCACAAGCGACGAAGAGGCAAGATTGCTACAGCTGTTGACCGAGTACAGAGACGTGTTTGCCTGGGAATACGATGAAATGCCTGTTTTGGACACGAGCATCACTATGCACAGGTTAAATGTGATCTCAGGATCCAAACCGATAAAGCAGAGTACGGGAAGCTTCAGGCCGGAGATAAATGTGAAAATCAAGCAGGAAATTGTCAAGCTGTTGACTGCCAGATTCATCGAGCCGAATCATCGTCCCACCTGGTTGGCTAACATTGTGCCTGTGGTAAAGAAAAATGGGCAGCTTCACATTTGTGTAGACTTCAGAGATCTCAACCGCTTCTGTCCCAAGGACGATTTCCCTTTGCCCAACATCGATTTGCTCATCGATCCACTGTGGGTCATCGAATGTTCAGCTTCATGGATGGTTTCAGTGGGTACAACCAGATTAAAATGGACCCTGAAGACGCACAGAAAACCGCATTCATCACGCCGGTGGGAGTCTTTAATTACACGGTTATGCCATTTGGGCTTAAGAACGCAGGCGCGACCTATCAGCGAGCAATGATGGCTCTATTTCACGACATGATGCATCAGGAAGTAGAGTTCTATGTTGATGACTTGGTCGTCAAGTCCAAAAAGGAAGCGGACCATTTGGGGGACCTGCGGAAGGTATTTGAAAGATGCAGAAGTTTGCAGCTAAAGATGAATCCCATGAAGTATGCATTCGGAGTGACTTCAGGGAAGTTCTTGGGATGCGTAATACATCGCCAGGGCATCGAGCCTGACCCCGCGAAGGTATCGTCTATCACAAGCATGACAGCGCCGCACAAACAAAGCACTATGAAGACCTTCTTGGGGAAATTATCCTACCTGCGGAGATTCATCCCAGCAATCGCAGAGATAACCTTCTGCTTCAGTGATCTCCTCAAGAAGAATGTTGTGTATAATTGGACAGAGGAGCATGAGGCCGTATTCGGGAGGCTGAAGGACCTGCTGACATCGCCAAGGGTAATGATCGCACCGCAGCTTGGATCGCCGCTTCTGTTGTATCTGAGGTCGACAAAGAAGTCTATAGGGGCGCTTTTGGCTCAAGAATATGAAGGGAAAGAAAGGACGATTTATTACATTTCTTGCATAGTGCAACCAGCTAAATCAAGGTACACAGATATCGAACGCCATTCCTTTCATTATTCTTCGTAATAGAAAAGTTAAAACACTACTTCGCCTCGCACAAAGTTGTACTAGTTACAAAGAGTGACCCCATACGGTGCCTCTTGACTCACACCTCTCCCTGCAGAAGATTGGCAAAATGGTATATGACCATTTCACAAAATGATATCACGTGTGTTTGACCACGAGCAATCAAATCGCAAGCATTGGCGGATCTTCTGGCACAGTTCCCAAATAACAGCTATGAGCCCATGATTGAAGAAGAACTAGAAGGGCCTGAGATCTATACAGTCGAGTCACCCTACTGGACGCTTCATTTTGATGGATCGTCCACAAGGAAAGGTGGAGGAATTGGAATCGTTTTGACTAAACCAGATGGGGAGGTCATCCAAATGTCCACGAAACTTGATTTCCCAGTAACAAACAATGAAGCTGAGTATGATGCTCTCATCGCAGGCCTCCGTGTAGCCAGGGCACTGGAAGTGAGCAATCTGACGGTTATGGGGGACTCTAAATTAATCGTCAAACAAGCTTCAGGAGAGTACAGATTGAAAGAGGCAAATCTGTTACCTTATCGGACTTTGGTGCAAAAGCTGGTACAACAATTCTGCGATGTCAGGTACGAGCACACGCCTAGAGCTGACAATCGGCATGCCGATGCTTTAGCCACTTTGGGATCTAAAGTGAGTACAGATAAATGCCCTGCGAGAGTCTCACTCAAAGTCCGAATGTCACCAGCATTGACAGAGGACACAAGCGAAGATGAGTCCATGGATGACAAGGAATGGAGAAAACCGATATTGCATGCGATTGCCGAGGGAACGAGCAAAGAGAACTGGGCATCCACTAAGGGGTACTGTATACATGACAACGGCCTCTACTAAAAAGGCCCAGGAGGAATACTCATGCGATGCGTCTCGCAGCAGGAGGGGCAAGCATTATTGGAAAAGATGCACCAACACACGTGCGGAGAAGGTGAGGTGTCGATCTATCGGAAGGCCCAAAGATATGGGATTTATTGGTCGGACATGTCAACAGCTGCTGCAATAGTTTAGGGGAATTTTGAAAGCTGTGCATTGATCAAGGACTCTTTAAAAATCACCTTGGTCGATGATGACACGGATTGGAGAAAGCCACTCTTTGATTTTCTCACAGAAGGAATCGAGCCCGAACAAAGAAAAGAAGCCGAGAAAATGAAAAGAAAGGCGACTCGGTATGTGGTACAGGAAAACATACTCTGGCGAAGGGGTCATGAGGGTAATCTACTCCGATGCCTGGATAGCCAGGAAGCGCAGGAGGTGATGGATTTATCTCACAAAGTAGAACATCAGGGGGGTGCAAAGCTATGCAGACAACTCCTCACAGTTGGTTATTTTTGGCCCAAAATGGAGGCAGATTGCCGCACCAAAGTGAAGAGATGTCAGGAATGCCAATTTAAACGCAATCTCATAGGTTCCCCTGCCGTAGATCTACACGCATTGGGAACGCCATGGCCGTTCCACACGTGGGCTCTAGGTTTTGTTGGACCAATTCGACCAGCTTCACATGGGAATCAGTTCATCCTGACCGCGACCGAGCTGTTTACTAAGTGGGTGGAGGCAATACCGCTCAAGACAGCTAATGCGCTCGCGGTGGTCAATTTCGTTCAAGAAAACATCATATACAGGTTTGGAATCCCCAACACAATCCTCTCGGATAATGGGCTTTGTAAATTTTCAAGTAGCCGCAAAACTAGCGGAGTACAACATAAGGCAGGTCTGTTCCCTTATTACCCAAAAGGGAATGGTCAAGCAGAAGCAATCAACAAGACACTGCTAAGAATCCTGAGCAAGATGGTCGCAGACGATCCCAAGAAATGGGCCGATTCTTGGAACATAGCATTATGGGCATATCAGAATTCGCCAAGGACTCCTACCGGAGTCTCCCCGTTCCTTCTATGTTAGGAGCTGAAGCCGTTGTACCGGTGGAAGTAAAAGTCAACTCTGCGAGATTGGCCTTTCATGCATTATACGACAATCAACGTTATCATGATTTGATTTTATTAGAGGAAAAGCGAGAGCAAGCTTAGCGGGCTAACAAGAGGTATAGAGAAAGGATCGCTCGCGCATACAACAAAACAGTCCAACATCGAGATTTCACGGTCAGGGACTTGGTCATGCGCGCTTCAGATCATTGCATGCGGGAAGCAACCCATCCAAAGTTCGCAGCTAACTGGGAAGGACCGTTCGAGGTTACGGAAGTCTTTGACAGTGGGTGCTGCACAATACGGAGGCTTCATGGGACTGCCACAGCCCCAAGTCCAATCAATATGCGCTGGATCAAAAAGTATTATCCTTAATCTCTCTCTCTCTACATACATTGGATTCAAATGTCTATCAAATTTTATGACTAGTACTCTGATGAATTCATGCGGTGTTTCCTCCCATATGAGGAACTTGTAATCTCGCCTCTCCCATATGAGGGACTTGTAGTTTGGCCTCTCCCATATGAGGGTGCTTTTAATAAAATAATTCTTCCATATGAGAATAATTTTATTACTTTAGTCGTCTCTTATCATTTTTAACTCTTTGCTTATTTACAGCAAAAGCCTATCTGCCGAGATAGCAGCAATGTTCAAAAATGTTCTTAAGTGATCTAAAAGCCTATCTGCCAAGATAGCAGCCATGATATGCGATCTCATGTGATCCAAAGCCTATCTGCCGAGATATCAACAATTTTCAAAAATGATCTTAAGTGATCTAAAAGCCTATCTGCCAAGATAGCAGCCATGATATGCGATCCCATGTGATCCAAAGCCTACCTGCCGAGATAGCAACAATGTTCAAAATGATCTTGAGTGATCTAAAAGCCTATCTGCCAATATAGCAGCCATGATATGCGATCCCATGTGATCCAAAGCTTATCTGCCGAGATAGCAGCAATATTCAAAACCATCTTAAGTGTTCTGAAAGCCTATCTGCCCAGTTAGCAGCCATAATATACGATCCCATGCAATCAAATACCCATCTGCCAAGATGGCAAAAATGATCTACAAGCCTATATGCGTAGATATCAAGCTATAGCAACAAAGACTCGCAAAACTTATCAGCTTAAAGAAAAGGATTATTCAGACGAAAATTCGAGTGCAAAGCGCGAAAGAAACATAACTTGTTTTATAGCAAACATACATGCGATATTACAGTTTGTTGTATCAAACCAGAATATCAGATGACAAAGTGCATTTCATTGATAGTCAAAACGACTTACAATTTATCTGTCTAGATAAAATCTTACAAGCGAAAGCTTACAATAAGAAAATTGTTGCCTACAATCTATCTGCCTGGATAGCAGCTTACAAGCAAAAGTTCATACTGAGAAAATTCTTACCATAAAATGAACGGCCTAAAAATGCTCACAAAAGCTATGCGACGCTATCGTCGAGATTCTAGATCTGAACAAGGCTCTTGACTGGTCTTCTTCCCAAGAGATGTGCCCGATGTTCCTCATCACCAGGCGAATGCGGCAGTGAAGAACAAATGGAGAAAAACTCCAGAGGCAGAAAGCTTAGTGTCCAAAGAGACGAGCGCCATGGCTCGTCACACCTTGATCAAGAACGTGGTGGCAAATTGTTCTCCTCTAGGAAAGCTAGGGGAGAAACGCACCACTCATTACGATTCAGTAGTAAGGTCAGTATAGAACTGCGCCTCGCTGGAAGGCGGCCGGAGATACGACCTGCAAGCATAATAGACGAAGAAGAGTCTTCGTAAAAGCATGAGGCTTTGCGTATAGCTTCTTCAGAGTAATCATGAAGAACAGTAAGGTTTATAAAGAAGATCTGGCGACCTATTTCTATGGCACAAGGCACAAACTCAGGTTTCACAACTTGAAATTTCCGTGAATCAACAAGGGACAAGCATTCAGGCCAGCAGTCGTAAGTACTCATGGCAAGCCACATTTTGGGACGAAAAACCCAAGGAGAAACAGGCAGGGCTTATATAGACTTTGTGAGGACTCTTCAGTTCCCTAGCTGAGTCAGCAAAACTTGGGAAACGGGTAAGAATCAATTACTTACGTCTCAAAAGAGGTAAAATTCAATTACCCTACTAAAGGCTATGACGATTCAGTGGCACGCCCTAATTAATGGCGGAAGGTCATAATAAGGATGGGATTCCCAAGGAAATCATGCTTATCTAATAAATTATTAGCGCGAAAATCAAGGTAGACACGTCACCATGTGACGTCATAATTGATACGCATCAAGATATTAGTGCAAATCCCCAAAAGGGCAAAACGGGACATAGACTTCCAAATAAAAAAGGGGGAGAAGCACTAGCATTACAATAATATTTTTAAGCAACTATTTTTGTTTCTAAAACAAATCCTTGATCAAAGGATCTTTTGGGGAGAATGAGAGTGATGCCTCACTTGCTTGGTCCACTTCTCGTTTCAGCTGTTCGTACTTGGCAGTCATCGCATGAAAGAGGTCGACAGCTTCTTCAGCCTTCTGCCTTTGCTCCTCTACCTTCCGTCTTTCAGATGTGAGGTTGTGGTAGTCGCGTTTCAAACTCACAGCTGCGAGAATTTGGGTGATCCTGTTGAGGAGATACCCGAAGCCTAGCTTGCCTTGAACTTTAGCTTGAAGCCCCTTGCATTTGCTGAAAAGCAGTTGTGCACTATGAGGAGAAATGGTCGCAGGAGTGGCCACAGACAGTTGCTCCAGAATCCAGATGGCTTCAGTCAAGAAGAGCCTCCTATCATATGGCTCTATCTCTAGAGATCTCGGGAATGACCAGGGTATGAGAGGTGCATCTGAACCAGCCAGTCCACATCAACTTGCTTCATTCCTGATAAAGTTGATTCAAGTTTAGAGCATGAAAGCTTTTAAACAAGGGTGTAGAATTCGAAAAATGGTAACATACCGGTCCCTTCAAGGATTTCACGCAACGAGGGAATGCGCATTGCTGGAAAAGCTGAAGTCTGTCCTCGCTCCATTGCTCGTCTGTCACCCGCGAGCTCAAGCTCATTATAGTTGGCGGGAAGAGTGTAGGCTGCAACAGGCGCGACAGCAGCTCCCACTTGCGAGCTCCGAAAACTCCATGCTTGGGGAACCTCTAAAAGCTCAACCTGTTGAAGGAATGGCAACAGTAGTAGCTGCTGCTTGACTAGGAATTTCTTCGGCTGCGAGAGGCTCTTGTGGCTCGGGAACATTCATTTGAACATCAACATTTGCATGTGATGCTACGCCTTCCATGACCTGTTCATTCTCATGAAACTCAGCCCCAGCACTCTCTGTCTCTATTTCCTCAACTCCAGCATCAGCATCTTCTTCTCTTAGTACGGTGTCAGCCTCGACATCATCAGATACCTCTATGATATCTTCCAGAGGTTCCCCTGCATACTTAGTGGCTACGACAGGCTTCTCAATCTGAGAGCTTCACTCTGGAGCATAAGATGTAGGGAGCTGACTCCCTTGTTCTGGCACATCCTCATCAGCATCACCTGCGATGCAAGACAGAAAATATTCAGGTAACATGTATTATACATTATTCTGTTATGTTGATAGATCAAAAGCGAGCACCTCCACACTTAGGTGGAATCGCAGCATCTTCATCATATGTTAAAGACGCGACACCGTATCCTACTAGGGTATCCTCATTAAGCACATCTTTAAGGTGAGTGTGACCTGGGTTGCGAAGAAACTCGTTACAATAAGGAGTGGGGTACCGAGCTTGGCTTGCAAATATTGTTTGAATGATTACCTGAGGATTCGCCACACTTGCCTACTAGCCATCGGCGAATATCGCCTTTCGATAAGCCGTGCTTTAACATTGCAATTATTACTTCTTGGTAAGTCACAGCAAGGTTAACAATCTCACCTTCTTTGCCACATGCGATCTCCTCAAAATCCTCTTGAGCTTGCTCCAAAGCAGATGCATCCAGGTCACCAACATGCTGTTCTTCCAAACTTCTCCTCTTTATGAGCTCGATCTCATCCTCTTCTCGCTTCCTCCTTCTCTCTGAGGCTTCTGCAGCCGTTCTCTAAGACTCAGCAAGGATATCTTCGTCTATGGCCTCGTTGGAGATGCCAGAGTGAGAACCTTGGTTTTTCTTCTTTTCCTTGGCCAGGAGGCCGCTGAGGTTCTCTGTGTCATCACTTGCGAAAGAACAAACAATTCAACAGCTATTACAAAGAGCTAAAAGTATGGAAAAGACAAGTTTGTTGAGATACCGTCCGAGTCTTCTTCTCGTATTTCACCTCTTTCTTCTTCACTCTCGCTTTCATCTCTTTCTTCTTCATCATCTCCTCCCCTTACTTCTCTTTCCTCGACTTCCTCTTCCTCCTCTTCCTGAACAAAAGGAACAAAGGACTCAACTACAAGCTCTTTCCGCACTTTGCTTGGCATGCGACCTTTGCCTTTGTCCTTAGAGGCAAGAGACTTTGCAGGAGGTGGAGTTGGAGCACTCCTAGGAGAAGAGGAGATTGTAATGCCCTTTTGCTTTTGTCTCTTGGCCCTCGGGGCAACATCTGATGGAGGAGACGGAACATTCCTGGGAGGAGACAAAGCCTGGGTATCGTCTATCAGCGAGTCAGCAAACCCATCCATGACCTCGCGAATCCGAGCCTCCACTGGGGGAGCTAGTTCCATTGCAACAGGAATTTTCTCGCCCTGCCTTTTTTGCGGTAACGATAGAGTTGATCAGCGATTTGGATCGCTCTCCAGATGCGAACCTCCTCAGAAAACACTAAAACATAAAATGGGGTGTAAGTTTCAATGCGTCAAAGACAAGGAGTTTAACACGCACAGAGGAAGTTGTTTACCTTGGCAAAATCTTCGCTGTACTTGATAACATGCGAAGCACCATCCCTAACGACGGTCATCTTCTCCTCAAGAATGGTGGATGGGCACAAGTGATTTTCAAGATCCAACAAGGAGTAGAAACCATACTGGGAATCACCCAAGCTACAAGTAGGACGGAATGGGAAAGCATTCCTCTTAATTGTAGGAGCCCTGCTGGGCTGAGGAGTCGAGTGCGTCTCAAACCTGGCCTGCTGAGCAATCCAGTAAGAGATCCAATTTCGGGGGAGGCGACCTTCACGGCTACCTGGAGGTTGAACGAAGGGAAAGTTGCTCCGAAAGATCGTTTGGCACTCGCCAGACAGCAGTCGCTTGTAGCAGCCTCTTACGATCGACTTAGGCCAAATGGAAGGCGCCACTGCATCAAATCCAAACTGGGGAGAAACGCGAGTTGGGTCAACTTTGACCGTGATCCTTTCATATCTGGGAGTAAGTTCAGGAACATACTCAGCGAGAGCAGGAAGGAAACCCCTTAGACACCAACAGAAGAATTCGCGATAGCGCTCATGACCTTCGAGAAGAAGCTCTTCTGACAAAGCAAGAGATTTGGTGGGATACAGCTTTGGGAACCATCGCACATTCTCAAGGCGTGTGGCATAAGGCCTAGCTACGAACTTTCTCCGGTCATCGCATATCAGGCTCCAGGTGCACTTGGGAAGATTGGTTCTAAACCATCGAGCGGCTCTCCCACTAGAAAGTTCATTCTCCGCACCTGGGACACACCACTTGCTGGGCCTAGAAGGAACATGAGCATAAGAGGGCCATCGCTCAAAAACCAACATTGTAAGGAATGCGATGTTAACATAAGTCAGCACATCAAGACGACCGCGAGAGTCCTTGATCGCCACTGTCAATTGGTCCAATCTGTGATATAAAGTGCCCAAAACCAAGGGCCCAAGTGCGACTCTCTGACCAAGGGCCAATTTGACAGCAAGGGGACGGACATGATAGAAAACCCCATCATGAGGGTGGCCATCAATCAGGTACCTTGACAGCCAGGCAAAGAGGAAGCCACACAAGGTTAGATGGTATCCTTTCCCCTCTACATAATTCTTCGCATTTGGGTTCTTGTCCAGAAGTTCCTTGGTAATACTACCATTCGCATAGTCCCGAAAGAAGTATTGCACCCATTTGCTCCAGGTGTTCTTCGTGGAAGTATCAACAAGCTGCAAGTGAGGAAGAACTTTCGCAGATGTCCAACGAGTGGAGATCTTCTTCACCTCGTGTAGGCATTTTTCCATCTGTCTATATAGAGCAAGTTCTGGACCAGTCCTCAAAGGGCCCAGGGGATCCACTTCACCAATGGGAGAAAGGTCATACAACATGTGCACGTCTTCCAAAGTGGGAGCAGCCTCGAACTCAGCAAAATAGAAGGTGTGAGACGAAGGAGAATAGCGAGAAAGAAGGTTTAGAAGCATGGACGGATCCTGCCTCACGGCAGCACCCTTCATAGAACGAACTACGAAATAAACCCCAGCATTGTCTTACGCGATAGCAAGGTGGGTCAAAACATGTTCAATCCACTCATCCATTAGATCCAACTTTTGAACAAAGGCTTGGGTGGAAATCGTAGTATGAGGGAAGAACCCATTTTCAATCCCTAGCCTAACCACATCCTTTGAGTCGATCAACATAGCATGGCTGCATTGGTGGGCGGGGTCAGTGTCCACAATTCTCCGGAGGGAGCAGGAGCCGGTAGATTCTTGACCTTAACCCTAGCATGATAGAAATCCTTTCCACCCAAATAGGGGGCCTTTCTCCACAAAGTCTGTGGAAGATCAGATATTTCTTCAGGAAGCAATTATGGTTTGTCAAGAGAAGATGAACAGTTTGGGTCAATTCTGGGTTTAGAAGCTTAGAATTTGTGCATATTACTCAGAATTTCAGAAGTTCTGCATTCAAAATCGTCACAATCTGGTGATTTGATCACTTCTGGGTTTAAGAAAAGAGCCTCTTTTGCAGTTCTCAATGAACGATATACTCCAAATAACCATGGGTTTACAGATCCAAGACACATTTAAGAATATTTGAGTACATTAATGGAATTGAGCAAAGCCTACCTTGTTTTGTCGAAGCAAGTTGAAGGAGACGATTGACAAGGAAGAACTGATGGTTGATTACTTGAATTTGCTCTTGAAGTCTTCCGGGTATCATTCACTTTAGAGAGAGAAGTGATGCTTTGTAACAATGGAAGGCATAGAGTACTAATTCAAGAACAATGAGGAGTCGCGTCCTTTCAGTAGTCGAATCACAACCGCCACCGTCGAATCGCGCAATCACATGACAAGCTGACGTCACACCTAAAACCCTAAAAGAACAGACGACACGGCTCTAGGGATTCTAGGTCATAATGGCACGCACGGGGGCTGATTTTGCGTATATTTGAATTGGTGCGTGGCAGCGACGCGTACATTGGTTTCTGCGCATTGAAGCCTATCCGACTATGTGTCTTCACGCGCAGAAAGAGGGCTAATGTAGATAGTGCTTTCTAGACAGACAGATCTTAGCCACGTGGCGATCATCCAGCACACCTAGCTGTGCTCCACACACACCGGGTCACCACCCGCGCTGATCCACGTGGGGGCCGCGAGACAGGGCCCTCGCATACCACCACACGGGACTTGTAGAGACTTAGTGGTTTGGAGGCTAGAGAAAGCCCTGTCACGCGCGAGCGACAACCAAGCCCGCGCACGACCTTTAGTAACTGCTTTGAGAGATTTATGGCACGAGCTCCATAAACCCGGTCAACCTCATAACGGTTCCGATATACACGGACGACGTGCGTAACGGTCCCTATATATGCGGACGAACGTGCCGTTGTGGTTAAGCTAATTAAGCCGCCATTAATGGGTTCATTAACCCACTACAACGGTCATATTCTCCGTTATATATAGGATCGTTAACCCTTCCATACAGGAACGAATCACCTGAGATACGCGGAAGCTCTGCCAAAATTCTGTCTCTCTCTCATACAGTACTATTGCCTTACTCTATCCCTACACACAACCCTACTCTTCCTGTGTTCTTATCCCCTGCTCTTGGTGTATATTGAATTCTCCCTGGAGGATTCTCTCGTACACAACGTCCAACCTAGTTTATGTCAATTGGGTGATTTGTTCGCCCAAATATCCAGGTTTCCTGTTTGTCCACATCTCATAGCGATTTGTGTCTACATACTTGGTGTGCACATGGTTGGGTAAGTAGGCGACTGACATCAATGCGTCTCACCAGTTGGAGACAGGAAATCTTGCACACACCATCATACTGCGACATTTCTGACAATGTCATATTCCTTCTTTCCGCTACACCATTTTGCTGTGGTTCAAGGGAATGCTCAACTACCTCACTATTTAATTTGATTCAAACAGTTCCCTGAACTGCTCAGATAGATACTCACGACCTCGGTTTTTCCTACGAAATATTACTCTCATGTCCAGTTAATCTCTCCTTCTAGTATAAACCTTTTGAAGCACTCTAGTTCCTCAAATTTAAGTGACATTAAGTACACATATCCCAAACGCGTATGGTCATCTATAAATGTGATGAAATAGCAAGAACCATGTCTAGCTCTAACATCTAATGGGCCAAATACATTAGAATGAATGAGTTCTAAAGGCTCAATTTCCCTCAATGCTTTACCAAATTGTTTGCATTTAGCCTTTACAGCAAGGCAAGACTCACATACACGTAAGGAGATCCTAAAAAATCCAATAAGGGCTTCTCTAGCTATCCAGTTCATCCTTTCATGTCCAATGTGTCCTAATCTAGCATGCCATCTAGTGGAATCAGTTTCATCACCAGAAGATGTAATGAACAAAAAATATTCAGAAACATTATTAATGATAGGATTAAGATCGTCTGGATCAAACAAACCATTCAAAATATAACCAGTTCCTAAATGAGTAGTTCCATAAATCATTTTTTAAAAATCTACCCTAATAAACAAGTCTATAATCCAAATATAGAACCTTAGAAACAGAAATAATGTTCTTGCGTGCATCTGGTGCGTATAGAACTTCATGAAGAACTAACGTCTTTCCAGACTACAACTTCAGTCAATACGTGCCAAGACCTTTCACATCAACCAAAGTGTTATTCCCCATGCACACCCTTCTACTTCAGTCGGTACCTGCCGATATCCATGCATTCATCCCAATCACACACTAGGTGGTCACTTGGACCGGAGTCTACAACCCAAAAACGAGGAGAATCAGCAATAAAAACTTGATTAGTGACAAAACAATCATAGGTCGAATTATGGCATACCTTTGGCTCGTTGCAATCACGAGCAAAGTCTCAATTCTTCTAACAATTGTAGCACAATACCTTTGCCATGTTTCTAACCCTTAGAATCTTCCTGCAACAACCCCCTTATCCGGCTCGGACAGAATCGAGAGGGTGATCCTAAGAGTAACGACGGAACTCAAAAGCAATAAAATCCACAACGCATAGTATTAAAAAACTATATTTATACAAGAGTTGATTACTATTACACAATGATTAACTAAAAAATTCTAGATACTACTTGTGCAGTCACTCTAGGTGAGTCTCGCGCCCAGCCAAACCATAGCCTCCAACTCCTAGACATGCGGTGGGAAGGAAAACAAGAACCGCAGTTTTGAAACGTCAGCAATAAATACTGAGTGAACAACACCCAATCATGTTAAACACATGATAAAGATAGTTTGTAATAAAGTAATATAAATACAATGGAAGTGAAAAGACAGTTAAGTAATAAACATCATTTCAAGTGCCTGACACAAATCCAACAATATAAAAGAGATTATATAACCAAGATCCAAGCCTGGAAATCCTCATTCAGCCACAAAGATCCAGTTTCCCTTTAACAAACTTCCAAGTAAAAAATTCAATTTTAATCTTGACTTGAACGGGGAAAATCCAATCATAACACAAATATCCCAAAGCCGCTACCAAGACCTTAAGTGTCGACGCCCCCCTTACAGGGTCTAAGTGCCCAGAAGGAGTGAGTGCAAGGAGCCAACCCAGGGCAAATTACAACCGGGCTAAATATCAATGGGTCGAGTGGCTGAGCCAACCGCGACCAAACCAAATGATAATAATCCAAACGACGTTCCTCGCAGAACTCTTTCCACTTTAAGTTATTATGGATTATTAGTTACGGTGTGAGATTTTTCAAAGAATAAGTAAACAAATTCCGCAAGTGCCAAGTAAAAACACATAAAATACGAATTTTGAGACAGGTTATGAAAACACGTTTGACATCAGGAAGCTAGGAACACAAGAGTTGGCATGAATACTCACCTTAATCCACAACAGTTAGCACGTAAACGCTCCTACGGACGTTCATCATCCTTGTTTATGAACCTGCCGTCTACAATTACCAATTTCTAGTTACAACAATGCTATATCTAAAAAAAGAAATCACATATATTGTATAGACGCTTGGTTAGGTCGTATGACAAGGTCCAGCTCTCGCGACTCCCCAATAAAGCCCAAGTCATATACCTATAATATATAGATATAAGGAAATATTCTCGAAATAACTTCCTATAAACAAAACAACTATTATAATTATTTATGATAAACAAGTGACTTCTAGAGAAAATTCGTTTGATTGCAGTTACTAGCAGTGTCAATAAAACTATGTCTTGAGTACGACAATAATTAAACATATATACTTGTTAGCAAAAAGAATAATAACCATTTGAAACTTTCAACTTATTTTTATTATAACAAAGGCAACATGTAGAAAATAATTGAAATAACATTATTTGTAACACCCCTAATTCTCGAGAGAGTTCTTAGTGCAATATCAAGACTTTGGGGGCGAATTTGTCAATATTCTGTCACGGCTTTAATGTGGGCATTTTGGAGAGTTAGCGACATTTGGACGTCTTTAAGATAATTTTGAAGCGCTAGAGATTTTCGGGGTGGTTGTGCAATTCTTAGAAATTAAATAGAAGCTCTAATTCTAGTTTATACACTAAAGTTTGAAAAACTACACTTTCACCCCCCATGCATGAAGGCCACTTGTCAAACTCAACTTGACACCTACTAGATGAGGAGTCAACACCCCTCTTCACCAGCAATCTGGAAAAAAAAAGTCTTTCTCTCTCTCTCTCTCTCTCTCATCCTTCATCCTTCATCCTCTTCTTCTTCCTCTATCTTCACTATGAACAACCACCACCAACTCCACCACAACACCACCGTCTCTGCTCCTCTTCCCGAACTGCTACTACCAGAGGTAGCCACCAATTCCAGGAGCAAAACTCACAAATCAATTTTGAAAAAGATTGAATATCGAGAGAGCAATCGGGTTTTGAAGGTGAAGAACCCTAGCCCTTTCCCCGATCAATTTTTTTGATTTCTGTTGTAATTTGATCTAATTGAACCCTGTTTTCATGTTCTGGGGATGATGGCGCACCTGGGGAGTCCAAGATCGCGTTCTAAATCGATAGTTTGTGCCCCGTCGGAGTCTGGGTTTGGGAAACCCGACGCGAGCCGCCGGCGAACGCCGAACGTCGGCGTTTGCTTCGTTCTGCGCTGTTCTTCTCCCTCCCGACGCGTCCCTGTGACCTATGAACCTCGCAACAACCTCATGTCAACCCCGAAGTCGATGGAAGTCCATGGGAGCACCGGAAACCGGACTGCACCTCGCCGGAAACCGCCATGGCCGCCGGAAAAGCGCCAAGCTTGGTACGGCTTCGATTCTTGCCCATTTTGATTGTTTAAAAGCATGAGCATGCTCCTTATCATGTCTATAACACGTTTAGATCATCCAATCGTGACTGTAACATCAAATCGTCATAGTTCGATTCTTGTAGTTCATGGTTTTTGGGTTCATGAATCTGCCCTGTTTATGGGACTGTAACTCCCTCAATTCTTGTCCAAATCATGCACGGTTTCTTCCTGTGTAATCCTGGGTATGCTAGATACAAGTTTTGTTTGAATTTCGTGGTCCAATTTCGTCTCTAAACCCTCTGAAATTGGGCTTGAGCATGGCTAGTTAGCGAAGTGGTTGTTGTGTTCTTCGCTGCCAAGTGCCAATAAAATTCCAAAGTATGGAAAGTCATTGTGAAATACCCATTTTCAAACCCTTGTATCTTCTTCAATACTTAATGAAATTTAGATCTGTTTTCTCCTATGTGTAGCTGGTATATAATACTTCAAATCATCGTCTCTGGGTCATGTTCAAATTTACAACGGATTGCTCACAAAACGAGCCTAAAGTTGCTAGTTTCAACTCATGAAACTCTCTCGAATTTTTCTAAGTATTGAATCGTGATTTTTGTCCAACTTTGACTAGCGATATCTATTTGAATACTTGGAGTTTTTAGAAGTTCAAATATTTTCCGGAATCCTTGCACTGTCATCTTCAAAACCCTATTTTCAGTTTCTTAAAACTCCTTCTAAATTGATCAGAAATCAGTCGCAAAGTTGACTACTTGAAACGACTTTTCGCTATCTTTGATATTCGGTTTTGAGCATTTGAATGACGTTTCTGGCCTTAGCGTTCTTCACGAAACTTGTTCGTATTCATATTCTGAGTCTATATATATCAAGTTTGACCAAGTTTGACTTTCCGGAAACCCTAGTTTGACTGAACTGTATAGGAGGGGCAAAATAGTCATTTCACTTAAACTTTGAATTGAGGTTAGTTTAGTAACTTGGAGTTTTTAGCATGTATTGTATGCATGTTTGGAGTACTTGTATGTAATTCTGAGCTCGGGAGTGACCAAATCAATAGTTGGGGTCTTTTTGCAATTTTAGCAAACTTTAGGGGCCTAAGTGCAATTTATTGAAAGTTGTAGAATTCAATGCTAAGTTCATATGGATGAGCTAAGAGTCATTCTTGGATGTTTTTGGGCCAGTATGAGAGTGATTTGGGGTCCAGGCACAGTCGGGGATTGTACTGGACAGTTTCAAAGTATCAGGGACATTTTTGTCAAGTTAGCTTGCATGACCGCATTTCCATTGCATTCTTGCATACAACCTCATATAGAGGGTATATGCTAATAGGTTCTATACTTTACTTGTGTATATCCAGCTGTTATTAAGGATCGTTCCAAGTAGACGTATCTTTTCGTGCTGCTGCATTGACTGTGAGACCCGGACTCATATGAGACCAGTGTTGTAGGAGTGCTAGCTTTGCTTTGCGCCTTTCATGGCTCAGAGGTAAGTACATATGTACGGCCTTTTTATATCAAAATGTGCGTTTGTGTTTGATGTTTCAAATGAATGTTTGTTATATGAAATAGTATGAGAATGCATGTTTTCCACTCGAATGTTGTTAAATATTTTATTCATCTCCTTTGAGAACTCCCGGAAATTACTTGTGAATTGTTGATATTCTGATTCAGGTTATGTGAAATAGAAGAAATAAAATACCTCTAATAGACTTAGGACGATGTACAGAGTACTGTTATTGATGGGAGGCGTCAAGCGATCCTCCATTTTCTTATGGCTAAGACCATTGAAGCAATGCTTCTTATTATTGGATAGAACGTCAATGTTCATAAATCCGCCCCCGATGAGCCAAAATGTATCAAGATATTGAGGCCAAGGGTTTTATAGAGCTATAGAGTGCTACTTATACTTGTAAGGGTCACTACGGTATAGGGGTGTCGACACTTAAGGCCTTTTAGCTAATGTTGTGAGCGGGGTTGACGAATGGGCTCCCTTAACGCTCGCGTGAAATAGGGTTTAATAGACCCTAGAAGGAACCCTTAGTGATTATTTCGTGATCCCTTTGTTTACATCGATCCTGCTAGTGGCTCTTGACACGCCTCAGCTAAATTAAACTGCTGATTGAAGTAAAAATTATAAATTGACTACTTGTTAAGGTTGTTTGTGGCTCTTGTTATGCCCTAATCGATTGAATGAATTGTAAATCTTGGCTACTCATGAACTACTATCGTTATCAGTTCAAATGAAACTGTTTACTCTGGATATTTTACTAACTACTCGTGGTTTCTCAGTGTTATTAAATTGAGAGGTTTTGTTACTCGGTCAGTTCAAATTGATCCAAATTCTCCAATATGTTAGTTTTACTGTTTAAATCTTCTGATTTGTATCAACTCATGCTTCCGTGCCACTCGTTGCTTTACATGTCGTAATGTGTACTTACTCAGTTTTTACTGATCAATTTCTTCAAAACTGCGTCGGCTTTTGCCATTTTAAAACCGCAGGTCGTCAATCAAAGTGGGGGATGGGAACGCTGGATCGAGACGAAGAAGTTTAGCTTAAGTCAGATCACTTAGTAGATAACACACAATTTGTTTTAGATTGTACTTAATATCGCAATTTTGTTGTGTACTTTAACTGAAATGTAAATTTAATAGTTAATAGTCTACTTTTGGTTATCGATTGTCGCGTTAACCCTGAACCGAGATTCCGGGTCGTTTCATTATTTCCCAAGAAAAAATGATTTATTATAACCAAAACCTAATTTCCATCATTAAATTACTTCCACTTTATATAATGTAGTAAAATATTATAAACAACTTATACACATCAATGTATATAGTATATAATATGTGACTATCCCCCAACAGTTGTAGCTACACCAAAAAGAGTGCCCTTAAAGTCTTAGAAAAGACAAATATGCCCCCCCCCAAATAGACTCACGATGAACCCCGATCAAAACACGGATTCAAGGTCTAAAAATAGGATTTTGATTACTAAAAGACTCAGGAGGTAATTTAGGACTTACCCACACCAAGAAACACAAGAAACGACCGATAATGAGGTGGGTTGAGTCGTCGAAATTTTTGATGGTGGTGTAGCTCGACAGACGGTCTCTGGTGGCTCTTGACTTAAGCTGAGCACTCCTTCAGCTTGGTCGAGCCTTATGGGGACTAAAGAGATGGAGGAAGATGGCTGGGTTTCCCTGGTTTGGTCGGCCCAACCTCCTCGCCTGAAAAGATGGAGGTTTGGCGGCGACGATGGTCTGCTTCCGCTATGCGGCTACTGCTCCCGTTTTGGCTTCAGTTTTAGCTTCCAATGCTGCTTCTGAGGTTGAAAAAAGGAGGAGGATCGAGAGGGGGAAAGATTTGGTGATGGTTTCAGGTGGTTTCGTGACGGTGGCAGCGGCGGTGGTTGGAGGTTGCTACCAGCTGCTGCTATTGTCCCTCTTTGCTGAGAACAAATAGAGAGAGAGAGAGAGAGAGAGAGAGAGAGATAGAGAGAGAGAGAGAGAGGGGAGGATCAGAGAGAGATGGGGAGGAAGGGGGAGGTGATGGCGTTGGTGGTGACGATGAAGAAGATGATGATGATGGTGGCAGTAGTGGTAGTTGCTGGGTGTGCCAGGAGGATGCAAAGGGCTTAAAGAGAGGGTGAGAGGAGTTGATGTGGAGGCGGAAAAGGGACGGAGGCGGTGAAGATTGCTTTGTCGTGAGGAAAAAGGAGGAAGAAGAAGCAAAAATGGTATTTGGAAATAGATGGGTGTAGCTCAAGCACTAATTGCTAGAGTGATTGGGTGTAGCCCAAGCAAAAAAAATTCGCGGATCACGGATAGAAATAAAGAAAACGAATTAAATTATGGATATTAATCTAATATTTTTTTTTTAAATCTCGCAAATTTCTTAACTATAAAAACCTAATAACCCAACTTATTATCGAAACTAGATTTCTATTGGCTTTCTAAGTTAATGTTTTACCCCTAGTACTTAAACGGGGTATTACACCTCATGCCTCCCTTCACTACTTGAAAAAAACCTTTCCCGGCGGTTTTACATGTGGGAGAAGAAAAACCGTCGTTAAAGGGTATTTTTAACGGTGGAAGAGCGGAAAATGCCATTAATGTAATAATAAACGGCGATTGACAAAAAAAACCGTCGTATTTGGTACAGTAAAAAAATGGTGGTTATACACAACCGTCGTAAAATTGGTCAATTTAACGACGGTTTACGTCGTATCTGGGTCAGCAAAAACGACGACTATGCCCAACCGTCGCATAATGGGTCATTATAATGACGGTTTTGCTAAATCGCCATGTAAGAAAAGTATTTTTTTCATTTTTATAAACATAAAGGGTTAATTTGTAATATTTTATATAAAAACGACGGTTGTAAAAACCGGCGGTTGATTAACAATTAAAGAAAAACTTTTTCCAGAGTAAATCTGGACCGTAGGATGAAAACCCTACATTTATATATTCCCTATCTCTCTCAGCCTCCTTCATTATGTGCCTCCCGCATTCTCTTCTCTCCTTCACAACTCCCTCTCTCGTGGATCTCCAAGACAATCAGGTAATTTCTTAATCTCTCTCGGTATCTCTCTCTCTCTCTCTCTCTCTCTTTCTCTTCGACATCTCCCAATCTCTCTTTGTCTCTCTCTCCCTCTCTCTATCTTCCACGTCTCTCTTTCTCTCCGTCACAGATCTGGCGGATCCACCACCACCACTGCGGTACTTCGGCTCATCGCCGGTTCAACAGTCGGTCAGGACTCCACCTTCTCGCCCGCTCCCTCTGCAAACAACAAGCAATGAAGTCCCAACTCTCCGTTCTCATCTCACTCCTCCCTACATAATCATCTCTTTGTCTTCCTCTCCTCCCCCTTCCTCTTTAAATATCCAAATAGATCTAAAATATGTTTCTGACTTGGATCAAAATACTTTCAATTCGATCTCCTTCAAGTTCGATCATTTCAAATGTGGGACTGATTATGTGTTGGAAGATAAATTTCTTGATTTCTGGGTTCCCGTTGGTTCATACACATGATGTGTTCTGAAACAGATCTGGGATCAAAAGTTGGGATGAAGACATGAAGTCACAATTTAATGAGAAAACTAAATTCATTGAATGCTAATTAATTAAAAAAAATCATTTCGAAATATACCATAATTTAATAATTAAAAGAATTTACTAAAATAAATGACGTTTTGACTGAACTGTCGTTAATTAACGGTGGTTTTGGGGAAGTGTCGTTAACTCTAACGGCAGTTCAAACGCTGGTTACTTTTCCCAAAGCCGAGAATAACGACGAAAAGGAAACCGCCGTTTATGCCGTCTTTTATACTTTTAACGGCAATTTTGAATGTTTTAACGACGGTATGTCCCTGCCGTTTTTATATAGTTTTTTGTAGTGCTTGGCCTTTTTTTTATCTCGGGTTTTGGGTCCTCAATAAGTTTTCCCTTGCCCGTAGCATCTTTATATGCTCTCTTCCCAGTGGCTCGAGGCTTACTTGCCTTGGTATGGTTATGCCAACATTACATGGCTGGTCGTCTTAGCAATATCTAATTGTTCAGATTCAAGCAGCAGGTGACGCTTGATATACTCAAACGTTTTGAATTCCGGATTATGTGTCATGTTTTGCTTCATAAAATCCCATGAGCGTCGCAGAGATCACAACACAACTTGCACATGTTTCTCATCAGATAAAGTATTTATGTCCGAATGCTATCAGCTCCCTGATCATAAATGTCATAGCTCTCAGATGCTGTGTCATCGAGTGCTCCAGTTTCTTGTGATATGAGTCAAATCTCATGCTCAAGACACACAGCTTAACGGCACAGGTTGATCCATACTTTTCTTTTGTCGATTCCCACATATCCTTTTCAATGGCAAAGTTCTCAAACTCCCTGATGAGGTCATCCTCCTACTTTTGGAAAGCCTTAAGATCACGTCTGTATGCTTTCGTGGAAGCCGACTCAGCTTGCACTGGTGCAGTCATCATTTTTTGGGTATGGTCTGACAAATCTATGTCAAGCATATAGTACATAGCACGACGACTCGACATGTCGTTATTGTCACCATCAAGCTTTTCAGCTTTAGCGGGATCTGCAATGAGACTAGATTTTGACATAACTCAAAATATGTGACAAATGGAAATTAATACTAGCATTTCTTAGCTCCTAGAACATGAGACGTTGATTCAAACCTAATAGTGTCATATAAGGACTCCGCCAAAACCTTCATATATCCTAGGAATCAAATATTGTCTGTTATGATTCCCTATCAATTTTAATCATGTCTTCTAATGTGAGCTCTTTTTGTCTAAGTTTCTTTAGCATGAGATGTTTCACTAGATATGCATATATACAGTTAAGGAAAAATAAAACAAACATACACAAGCATAAAATTAATATGCATGAATGTGGACCCTAAGGTGTGCATTCTCGTCATTGAGAACAAATCTCGTGAAAATCTTGAATTTAACTCCTTGCATCCTCGTCTCTTGAGAACACTTGTCTTGAAGTCTTTGAATTCACCTCTTTCCTCCATGCACCATGCTCTATGTTTCTCGGTTTGGCAATCTCTAGAAGCTTCTTTGTTCAATCTTCACTAACTATCTTTTTTTAATAAGAGAGGCGAGTGGTTGAGAAGAGAAGACAATAGAATATGTAAAAAGAGTTGTATTTTGATTACATAATAAAACTTATAATTTATTAAACCAAAACAAAACCAAAAATAATAAAAAATTCACATCTAAGCCACATCCATGCACCAAACACGTCCATTCAATCAAAAAAAAATGCAAAACAGAAAAATAAACATTTTGATTTTGTTTGAAAATATCCAGAATTGAATCTAATTACAGGAAATTAATAAGTAATAATCTAATTACTCTAAATAATCAAATCACTCTAAATAATCAAATCATGCTACAAGCCTCCTATAGTCTCACTGCCTATGGTAGACAGTAGGGAAAAAGACTTACTTTCCAGAAAAAATGGGCTTGAAACAGTGTGTTAAAGGTCACCTAATTGCCTCGAGAAGTGTGCCTAATATTAATTAATATAAAAAAACACTATTAAATTAATCTAAAATAATCAAAATTTTCTATTTTTCTAAAGTTATAAACATATGAAATTCAATTTGGAGTACCCAGAAGAAAGGAATTGATGAAGATGGTGGCCGGGGGAGGGCACACGCGTGTGTGGGCGTGTCCGCCTCCTTCAAGTGAGGCCTCTCAGAGAAAGCCAGCCCAGCCCTAGAGCCACGTCAGCAGTATCCGCCAGCCGTCTAGCTTATGGGAGCGCGTGGCCGCGCGTGGGGTGCGAATGTCGTTGATGGCACGTGTTCCTCACGCGCTGCATTCCCGTGTTCTGTTGCCAGTGATTTTTATACCGACAATCTCATCTCGTCGTCATGGCCCCGATTATGTGTTTAAATCTCAATTTTAACGTGTTTGAAAAAACACCATTTAATTATCATATCTAGACAGTCCATATTAATACAGTTCGAAACTTAAAACATTAATAACTTCTTGTACGATGTCCAAAAAAATAAGAATTATATTTCTGGAATGCTCGTGGAATTACTTACACAACGATATAAAGATTTTCTTATAGAAGCTGAAGTTACAAAAAATATATTTTTCTGTCCAGTTTTGGTTCGTATGAGGCACGGAATACTAACCTATCTCTGGTACCAATGAAGGAAAATATGCTCTATAACCGGTAGATCTAAACGTAGAAATAACAGCAATAGATTCTATTGATTACCTCTTTCCAGGTGAATAGCAGCAGATGATGATCTTGTTGTTGAGCTTGTACTCACGTTCCTCGCGCTTCCAACAGTCCCGTGTGAGTCTCTAAGACGAACACGATTATCCATGACAACCTTTGGATGAATGCAAGGGAATGGCTAGGGTTCTTACAAATTGTGATTAAATCACTTTTTAATCTAATGGGGGTTGTCTCTATTTATAGACACAGTCTATCTCTTGGAGTTTGTGTCAGATTACGAAACACCCCACTGAGCGCCCTGTACGTAATTTACTAACAAAAGATTTTGGCGCTCAGTTACGAATAGATAGCTAGTGATATTTTGCACTTTAAAAAGTGACCATCATTCGGAAACTTAGATAGCTAGTGATATTTTGCACTTTAAAAAGTGACCATCATTCGGAAACTTTTTTAACATGTACATCACGCACACAATGTGCTATTAATATCCGGGAACAAACTAAGAAAAAACATAAAGAGACATCTGAGAAACAAAGAAACAACAAAACTCAGTGACTTGGTACATAAAACTTGAAATTAAGGGCATACGCTTAATTACTAGGAAGCGGTAACATGCCGTAACATGCCAGCAGTGTTACAACAAGAGACAATTTGTGCGATAAAAGATGGAGGGAGATGACTACTTGAGGAACATTAATCCCACATGCAGTAAATCATGCCACTATTGAATTTATTTGTTACTACTGACACTCAATTTCTTCTCTTTCACCTCATTTGACATTTTTCACTCGTATTTTGGTCATTTTGACCGAGTGATTTGGATTACAAACAATACAATTTTTTAATAATTTTTTAAGCGTGTTATAGAATAATTTTACTCTACAACACCATAAAAAAAATGATCAAAAAATAATATCATTTTGTTATCTAAATCACCGGGTCAAATGATCCGTTGAATAGTGGAAAAAGTCAAATATGGTTGAAAGAGAAAGAAACAGAGTGGTGCATAATTATTCCTGGATAACCATTTTTGTGGGTACTTTATTCTACTACTACGAAGAAAGACGGCCCACAGGCAGGAGATGTGTAAGAGTGAAGTAGACCACGATTAAAGAGGGCGGAGGCGTTGGTTAGAGTTACAAAGGGTGCATCCGCCAACCACTCTTCCAAAGCGGAGGGGTCGGTCTTAGTTAAAAAGGGTGCAGACAGCAACCACTCTTCCCAAGCGGCAATAAACTTTGGAGGAGAATTTGGCAGGATTTCAACAATATATTCGTCACATGTCCGAATCCCTGTATATATTTTACATTCAAAAGGATAAAACTTGATAGAGTTAGTTTTTTACCACTGTGAAGCAAATTAATATGCGCCCGAAGAAAAAGAAGAAGAAGTTGCTTACTTAATGAATCGCCAACTTGAGCGTATAACGGACCAGGTATATATACACCCTTGTTATCAGCATAGACTTCAATCGTTTTGGCGTTGGCAGTTGAAGCAGATATGCTCTGAAGGACTAGTACCAATGCTGCATGAGGCATGACAAAAGAGGTAGCAACAAATGCAGATGATGAAGAAGACTTGGCCATTTTCAGTGGAACAGGTTGATAAATGGAAAGAAAGAGACAAATGAGATGCTACTGCTATTGTGCAAGTGCGAGCCATACCCCTTTTTATAGGCAAACCTAAGCCAGAAAAAAAATAGATGATCGAATAATAATAATAATAATAATAATAATAATAATAATAATAATAATAATAATAATAATAATAATAATAATAATAATAATAATAATAATAATAATAATAATAATAATAATAATAATAATAATAATTGAATCTCGTACGCATCCCTCCAAGATGACATTTTTAGTACCACTCTCTCCCAGCTCAAATGCACCATTGGACTTTTCTCACCCGTAACTGGGTCACTTTGACCCGGTGATTTGGATCGTAAAATGATACAATTTTACGATAATTTTTTTACTGTCTTGTGGAATAAGAGTTACCCTACAACACTTCGAAAAAATTATCTAAAAATTTCAAAGTTTTGCTATCCAAATTACCGGGTCAAAGTGACCCATTGAATAGTGGTAAAAGTCCAAATGGTGCAAAAGAGGTGGGACGGAGTGGTATGCTTTTTTCTTTCTAGTTGAAGTACATCTTGTATAAATTTTTTTTAAAAAAAAAAAACAATTCATATAATAATTAGGCTTAATTATTTAATGCATGCCCCCATTTTGGAAACTACACATTGCAATTCCCAATTTCAAAACTAGCTGATAATGTATCCCGTTTACAATAAAAACGTCAATGTAAAAAAAAGTTCATCCATACACCATCATCATAAGAAGGGTAAATTTGTCAATAATAGAGTAATTAATTAACATAAAAAATGGGTAATTGACACCAAACATACATGCAAAATGCATTTTGGGATACAAAACTCCTTGCACTTTCAACATTACAACCCCCTGCAATATACATCTGTGAGACACATAATCCCCTGCAGTTTAAACATTCCACTAACCCCCTGGAATATACATATGTGGGACACGTAATCTCAAATTGATAAAAATTGTCAAATTTCTAATGAAAATTCATCACGTACAAATGACATGATGGTCTTTGAAGTTGTTTTCTTTTTCATCCATAGAGCTAGCGCGTGAATAGCACGCAATGAATTTCCGTTAAAAAATTGACATCCGTTATCAATTTGAGGTCAAGTGTCCCACAAATATATATTGCAAGGGGGTTTAGTGGGAAACTGAAACTGCGCGGAGTTATTTGTCTCACGGATGTATATTGCAGAAAGTTGTAGTGTGAAATTGAAGTGCAGGAAGTTTGGTGTCTCAAAATACATTTTGTATGTAGGTTTAGTGTCCATTACCCCTGAACATTAAAAAATAAATAAATAAAAAAGAAAAGAAACAACGTTTAATTGTGTTTCTAAACATGCAATTTGGAGGCAGGTTATACAAAACTATTGGGAACAGACAAATTTTATAAACTTTTACAGTTCACATAATTACGTTTCTAATCTATTTGCTATGTCTACTGAGTTGGAGAATTGGGTAGTGAAATATACCATACTACCATTCATAAAAGGAGGTAAAATACATAGATATCCATCACTTAACTCCATGCGATCGGCTGTCCGTTTAGCGGAGATGGATGAAAAAATACGATCGGTAAGTAAATAGAATTATAAAGGCGGTTTCGGTAAAAAATGAATAATGCAGTAGGTTAAGTGTCACAAAACCATTAATGCATATAGAATTTTTCAGTAAAAAATATTATTTTTCGGAATTGAAGAAAACACATTTTATGTACAAATCGTGGTAAAACTACTCATTGAGTCCTGATAAAAATTAAATGAAAATAAAATGCATCAGTGTACGTACAAAAATAGGAAATAGTTTTGGCTCAACAACCTCAGAACTGAAATAGAAAAGGAAACAAATACTACATATAGAATAGAAGAGAAATAACAACAAAAGCAAGAATTAAAATCAAGAAAATCAGGCACATGCAATACTGGTTTCAGCTTCCTCCGGTCATATACTAGCAACATAAGAATTGGCATGGGTAACATATCTCACAAACCGACATGGATAGTGTGTGTTTTGATTTCTTGGTTTTACACAACTATAGAAATAGAACTACGACGTACCAGCAACAATTACAGATATATCCGAGCCCACAACAATGTAGTTAAAATAGTTCACTTAGAATAAGTTTATTTGATATACTAGTGAACGATCCGTCCCATTAGGACTATTATCGACAAGAATATAAGTAGCAATTATCAAGAATATTGATAATGTAACATTAATTTCAAATCTTAATTTAAAAGTTTCTTTCAAAAAAATAGAAAACTGCATAACACGTCCTAAAAACAAAATTGCCCCATAAGTCTATTTGACACCAATTTGACACTATGTCGATTTGACGTAGAAGATCAACTCTGGGTATTGGTTTACCACTCTGTCCCAACTCTTTCTTCCCAATTTGACTTTTGTCACTATTCACTGGGTCACTTTGACCCGGTGATTTGAGTAGTAAACTGATGTAATTTTTTGATAATTTTTTCATGGTGTTGTAGAGTAAAAGGTGCCCTATAATATGGTGAAAAAATTATCAAAAAATCGTATTATTTTGATATCCAAATCACCCGGTCAAAGTGACCCAGATACGAGTCAAAAAAGTCAGATGAGAAGAAAGAGCTAGGACGGACTGGTATTTAATTGTGGCACAATAATTGAATGGTGAAATTGAGGAGAGCGTCATGTCAAAATCTCAACTTTTCATTTGAATTCAATCTAATTAAAACAGGGAGCAATTCACCCATGAACAGTAAAAGTGCTTCTTAGTAAAAGGACTTCTTGTTTTAGTATATAGATATAACTTTTGTTGCCAAATCGTCAACCCACCTTAACCTGAAATGGGCTTTGTTGGATATGATTTGAATGGTTGAGGTGGTGGAGTGTGTTTTTTGTCCCACATTGTCAAGTGGGGTGATTCTCACATCCTCACTAGTACTATATAAAGGAGGTAGTAGGCTGTCTACTAGATATGCAATAATCTAAGTGTAATTGTTCCTCTTAAGTGAATAAAGAGTGCTTTTCCGCCGTGGAGGTAGTTAGCAAATATTTTGCTAGCGAACCACGTTAAATTCCGTGTTCTTCTTTATTCTTTCATCGTTCGTGAGGTGGCTTGTCATAACAACTGGTATCAGAGCTCGGGTTTGGCGGTGTTTCAAGATCAAGATCAAGGCGGCGCAAAGCTAGGGTTTCACAACTTGGTGAAATCAAAGCTAGGGTTTTGCGATCTAGGTGGAGCACGCGACTAGGGTTTAAGATCCACCAAGAACGATGTCCGGATCGATGTTGAAGATCGACAGATTCACAGGAGGGAACAACTTCAGTATGTGGAAGATAAAGATGGAGGCTTTGCTAAAATCGCAAGGCTTGTGGGCACCTTTGAATGCGGACAAGGGAGGCATGAATGTTGCATCAGCAGAGTTTAAGGCAATGGAGGAGAAGGCACATTCAAACATTATGTTGTGCTTATCGGATGACGTGATCACCGAGGTCGCAGATCTGAAGGAAGCAGCGAAGCTCTGGCTCAAGTTGGAGAGTCTCTACATGACGAAGAGTCTCACTAGCAAGTTGATGCTAAAGCAAAGGCTCTTCACTTTGCGGATGCTCGAAGGTATGTTTCTCAAAGACCATCTTGATCAATTGAAAAAAATTCTCATTGATTTGCGTAATATTGGCGAGAAGGTGGGTGATGAGGATGCCGCACTATTATTGTTGATCTCGTTACCTCCTTCGTAAGAGAACTTCGTGCAGTCATTCATTATGAACAAGGATGTCTTATCTCTATAGGAGGTCAGATCAGCACTCCATGCTAGAGAGTTGCGCCATAAGGGTGCAGGAACAGGTACAGAGGACCATGCTTCTGGACTGATGGCAACGGGGGGAAGCAAGAAGGGTGAGAAGAACAAGAAAAAGCAGTTCTCCGGTTCTAAGTTACCCAAGGATATCTGTGTTTTTTGAAAGGAAAAGGGACACTGGAAGAGAGATTGCCCGAAACGAGGTCAACAGGGGCAGAATGGATCCGCAGCCGTAGCAGAACAAGGTAACTCGTCCGAGGATGATTACGTTCTAATGGCGGATGTTGTCACGCACTCTCTAGATGCGTGGGTCCTTGATTCCGGAGCTTCCTATCATATTTGCTCTAACATGGAGCTATTCTCGATGTACGGCCAAACGGATAGAGGGTATGTCCACATGGCAAACGGAGCCGTCTGTAAGGTGATTGGGAGCGGCTCAGTTAGATTGAAGACGAATGAGGGGCAGGTATGTACTTTAGAGCAAGTCAGGCATGTACCGCTTATTAAGAAGAATCTGATCACCTTGAGTCTACTCGACAGCAAGGGATACAGTTTCAAAGGTGAAGGTGGAGATCTACAAGTCTGCAAGGGTCCTAAGGTGATTCTCAGGGGAGTCAAGAGTGGGACTTTGTACATGTTGCAAGGTTCGACGATCACAGGTTCTGCTGGAGTTGTCTCAGCCGAGATTAAGGAAGCTGATCTAACCAAGCTGTGGCATATGAGGCTCGGTCATATGAGTGAACGTGGAATGCAAGAACTTCACAAGAAAGGCTATCTCACTGGGCATGCACCAAGAGCCTAGGGATTTGTGAGCACTGCGTGTATGGGAAGCTACAGCGTAGCAAGTTCCCTAAGGCGGCTCATAGAACGAAAGGTACTCTTGATATCCATTCGTATTGCTGGGGTCCATCTCGAGTTGAGGCGATTGGCGGGTACAGGTATTTTCTGAGCATCATAGACGATTACTCCAGGATGACTTGGATATTCTTGATGAAGCACAAGAGTGAAGCCTTCGCAAGATTCAAGGAGTGGAAGACGCTAGTAGAGAATCAGGTGGGAAAGAAGGTGAAGAGGCTGCGCACGGACAACGACTTAGAGTTCTGTTCATCAGAGTTTGATGGATTCTGCAAGGATCAGGGAATAGCACGCCATTGCACCGTTCGGCACACACCGCAGCAGAACGTTGTAGCCTAGAGAATGAATCAGACACTTTTAGCGAAAGCAAGGTGCATGCTTTCGAATGCACTTCTTTCTAGAGGTTTCTGGGGAGAGGCAGTTTCCATGGCATGCTATCTCATAAATCGGAGCCCGCACACAGGTATAGGATGCAATATTCTTTGGAAGTCTGGTCCGGTAATGCAGTTGATTACTCGGATTTGAGAGTTTTTGGTTGTGTTGCCCATTGTCACGTTGATGATGACAAACTAGAACCAAGAGCTAAGAAGGGAGTATTCATGGGCTTCGGAACAGGTGTGAAGGGATACAAGATATGGGCACAAAAAAAGATTATACTTAGTATTAGTGTAGTCTTTGATGAGACTCATATGTTGAAGAACTCCGTGGAGGTAGAGCTTGGAGGTGCGAAGAAGAAGGTGGAGGGAGAGTCGGATCCTACTGATCCTAAGGATTCCGAAATCCCTACACCGCCGCCAGAAGCAAAAGAGGAAGAAGCATAAGAGTCTGATAATGAGGATGCATCCACACCAGAGGAACCGGCTCATCAAAGTATTGCTGAAGGAAGACAAAGGAGGGTCATAAAGCCTCCGGCGAGATACAGAGATGATGGTATGGTGGGATATGCATTACAGGTAGCGGAAGAGGTAGAGGACGTGCCATCCTCCTACGAGGCCGCTATATCTAGTTCTGAGTCAGCACAATGGATTGCCGCAATGGGGGAGGAGATGGAGTCTCTTAGCAAGAACTCGACTTGGGAGCTTGTTAAACTGCCTGCGGGAAGGAAGATAGTCAGCTGCAAGTGGGTTTTCAGAAGAAAGGAAGGAACTACATCTGGAGAGGGCATCAAGTATAAGGCAAGGCTAGTTGCAAGAGGGTTTAGTCAGAAAGAGGGAGTTGACTACAATGAGATCTTCTCACTGGTGGTCAGACATACTTCTATCCGGGTGCTACTAGCAATGGTGGCACACCACGACCTAGAGCTTGAGAAATTGGATGTCAAAACAGCTTTTCTACATGGAGAGTTGGAAGAGGAGATATACATGAACCAACCGGAAGGGTTCCAAGTTCCTGGAAGAGAGAACCACGTGTGCAAGCTGAAGAGATCTCTCTACGGACTTAAGCAGTCATCGAGGCAATGGTACAAGAGGTTTGACAGCTTCATGTTGAAGATTGGTTACCACAAGTGTGAGTATGATTGCTGCGTGTATCACAAAGAGTTGCATGGTGGATCACGTATTTACCTAGTTCTATATGTGGATGATATTTTGACTGCAACTCGAAATATCAAGGACATTAGAGAACTGAAGAGGTCCCTTAGCGCGAAATTTGAGATGAAGGATTTGGGAGCTGCTCGGAAGATATTGGGAGTTGAGATCTATAGAGATAGGAAGAAGAAGAAGCTTTTCTTATCACAGCAGGGATACATCAAGAAGGTCTTAGCAAGATTCGGGATGTTATCAGCTAAATAGATACTCCTATGGCAACTAACAGCAAGCTAGGAATGTACACCGTTCAGACCGACGAGGAGAAGGAGTACCTGTCCAAGGTTCCATATGCAAGCGCAGTTGGAAGTCTCATGTATGCTACGGTCTGTACTCGACCAGACATATCATTCGCAGTTAGTGTGGTTAGTCGTTTTATGGCTCATCCGGGTAGGGACCATTGGCAGGCGGTGAAGCGCATATTCAGGTACCTTAAGAGTACGTCAGACATTGGCCTATGTTATGTGGCTAGTGAAAACATCTTGGTAGCTGGTTTCTCGGATGCGGACTATGCAGGGGATATTGATAGTAGAAGATCAATGACAGACTATGTATTTGCTCTGGGAGCATCTGTTGTGAGTTGGAAGGCGACGCTACAGCCGACGGTTTCTCTGTCCACCACGGAGGCGGATTACATGGCTCTAACAGAAGCAGCGAAGGAGGAAATTTGGCTTAAGGTAATGGTCAATGATCTAGGGCTACTTCAATATCAGGCGATAGTCTACTGTGATAGCTTGAGTGCGATTTGCTTGACTAAGGACCAAGTTCATCATGAAAGGACCAAGCATATCGACGTCAGGTATCATTTTCTGAAAAACGAGAGCAGGATCAAGGTGAAGAAGGTGGGGACAGCTGACAACCCCGCAGATATGTTCACCAAACCGGTTCCGGAGAGCAAGTTCCAGCATTTTCTGGAATTGCTCAAAATTTTGAGCCAGTGAGGCCCTTCGGGGCATGTCAGACCCGGTGGGGGTCCACTGAGTCTCTGTGACGAGAGACAATCGGGTGAGGAGAAGATGTAGCTTTATTTACGAGAAGAGGAGCAGCTGCTGTTGACGAGAGGATTCAAGTCACGGTGGAGATTTGTTGGATATGACTTGAATGGTTGAGGTGGTGGAGTGTGTTTCTTGTCCCACATTGTCAAGTGGTGATTCTCACCTCCTCACTAGTACTATATAAATGAGCTAGTAGGCTCTCTACTAGATATGCAATAATCTAAGTGTAATTGTTCCTCTTAAGTGAATAAATAGTGCTTTTCCGTCGTGGAGGTAGTTAGCAAATATTTTGCTAGCGAACCACGTTAAATTCTGTATTCTTCTTTATTTGTTCATCGTTCGTGAGGTGGCTTGTCATAACAGGCTTTGATTAAGAAGGGCGAATGATAAGGAATAACGGCATCTTCCACCTTATTTATTTGGTCATTCACCACAAGCCACAACTTGTTCACTATCCACGAAAATGATCATGTTTTTAATGATCATATGATTCTTGTGAGACATTGAGCGTAACTAAAATTCTAGTCTCCTATTCATTTTTTTATTTTATTTTTTTACTTTGAGTGTGGGAGTACTCATTATTGCTCTACCCTTTATGAGGAGTATTTTATTTCCTCCTGATTCTTCCAACAGTGACTTTTGAGGGTCACTTTGGCACCGGTAAATTATGTGGAATATCTCATTTTAGCATCATTGTGCTAATTAAATCATCGGGTCAAAGTGATCTGATGCATAGTGCACTAGAAAGAATCAAAATGATCAAATGACGTAGTAAACTGACAACACTGGCAATGAACTTTCTTCACAATCTTCTTCTTGTTAACGTGAATACCGAAAGAGTAGTTGCAGTTTTCAAGATTAGTAATTAAATAGCTTAAACTTTTATTAACATAACGTTTATCCCATGATAAACACTAGATTAATCAATATTGACATTTTCTGGATCCCTTTTCCTAGTTGAAGTATACAACTTGTTCAAATATTTGGAGAGTATTATACAAATTGCGAAAAATCTGGTAGATGATCCATCTGAGCCATATATATGTACTACAACTCATAATGTCATTATGTAGCGTGTTTTTCAATAATGTTGACTTACTGACATAATACAAAAGTAATTAGAAATGGGAGGTGATTCTTACAAAGCAGAAATTGATTGTTACAAAGCCACTAATTAAATTCATGTTAGAAAGACAATTTTAACCTTCTAATCTATTTTGTTTTTAACGACTTTGACTCCTTCCTCTCTCTGCAAATTCATTCTTCCAAAACCTTGTCCCTCTGCAAACTCGACTCCGACATTATCCCCCAAACCACCAACAACACCATTAGATGCTCAAATGTCCATAGAACGAAGAAATTGGGAAAAAAACCTTCTATCACTTTTTTGGTGGAAACTAACCATTGACCTTTTGGCTTTTAGTTTGACCTCCATTTGAGGAATTAATCAAAAAATAACAACCTAATTAAACTAATAAAAGCATATCATATTTAAAAAACATTAAAATTCAAAAAATAACTTTTCTTCTCTCTCTCACCTCCATCGGGATTATACCGGTAGAGAACAGAAAGACAAACCGTCCTCCTCACTCTCTCTTCCTCTTCCTTCTCCTACTATTCCTCCACTTCTCTCCGGCGAATCTCCTCCATCTCCGGCGACTCACTCTCATGGCTTCCCAACCCTCTTCCCCATCCTCTCCTACCGGACTTGTGAGCGACGTTATAGCAGATCTCACCTCCACGAACCAACTGACCATGTCGCCGTCTCCTCCGGCGTCTTCTTCTCCGGCTCCGACAGCGGCTATGGCTGCGGCCGCGGCTCTTCCGGCACCGCCTCCTCCCTCTGCACCGGCCAATGTGGCCCAAGAGGTGAGTTTGTTTCACCTCTTCAAGTATTCTTCATCAAACTCATGTTCTAGGGTTAGATAAAATTGATGTTGTGTTGCTTTTTTGGTGCAAAATTGGTTCATGAAATCAAGTTTTTCTGTAAATTTCACGACTACGTTCATGTAAAAATCATGTTGATGACCAACTGGGCGTATACAAGAACATCAATTTTGACTGAAAATCACATAGGGCGTATACAAGAACATCAAATTTTGACTGAAAATCATCAAGGGCGCCTGGGGCGGATAGTTGTTATTGTTGGGGCATACAGAACATGCTGTATGCGCCCTAGGCTGTGAAACAAGGAAAAATTTGACCCAGAAGCCCAGGGGCGCACACCGGGGCGCCTGGTATCTGTCTAGGCGCCCTTGTATGCGCCCCAGGGCTATTTTGACCCAGAAGCCCTAGGGCGCATACAAGGGCGCCTAGACAGATACCAGGCGCCCCGGTGTGCGCCCCTGGGCTTCTGGGTCAAATTTTTCCTTGTTTCACAGCCTAGGGCGCATACCTCAATTGTTGGGGGCATCCAGAACATGCTGTATGCGCCCTACTGGGATATTGAGAATATTTTTTGACTGAGTAAGCCAAGGGGGCTTACAGGACGCCCCTGTATGCCCCCTTGGCTTACTCAGTGTTTTTTTTTCCAAGTTTTCAGCATGTATGCGCCCGTGCTGGGAACTTGAGAAAATTGTCATTAATTGTGATTAGTTTTTTGAGTATGTGCCCGTAAATGATAAGTTCATAAAGTTATGACTAATTTTCTTAATACTTATTGATAATTGACTACTTATTGGTTTATTTGACAGGATTTGATCTCCTTGGACCAACTTGGTCGTTTACCCGCTGCCGCTAATCGAGCCGAATTAAGGAGGTATAAGTTGACGTTTCGTTCGCGGAAGAGGTCATGGATAGTGTTTACAAGGCTGACCAGACGGGAAGACGTTAGGACTTTAGTGCGACAGCGGCTCCCTAACTTGGCATGGCTTTTGACCTATCGATTTGACCAAGTGTTCTCGAAGACGCTCCTCGACTTACTTATCCAGCGTCGGATTAACACTAACCCTCATGACCGTGAAATATGGTTCAACTTTGGGACCTTCCCGCTGCGATTCTCCCTACAAGAGTTTGTTCTCTGCAGTGGACTTAACGTCTTTAAGTCTCATAACGATGAGCAGCTGGACGAGAGGATGGCAGATTATGCCCTTATTCAAACCGTGTTTGGCCCCAATTTCACGAGTGTGTACGGGAAAGTGAATGGAACTACACTGGAAAATTATCTGGAAGGCATCGATAGCGAACACCCGTACTCCGAAGATCCTGATAAGCAAATGGACTCGGCTACGTTGGAAAGATTTGTGAAGTTATTAGTGGCTGCAATAATCGGTAGGTTATGGCACAACATCGGCGGCCATGATGTGTTGCCCGCCGCAGTGATACAGAAGTGCAATGACTTTGAGTTCTGTAACGCCTACGATTGGGGTATGGAATGCTTTGAAAAATTACTCGAAGGGATGAAACATTGCGACTTTACCAAACCAACTTACTCGCTCACCGCCTTCCCTTTCGTTGCTGCGGTAATTGTGTTAGTTATGCATTTTTTATTGTTAGTTAAATCTAAAATGTTATATGCTTACTGCGATTCGTCTCTCCGCGCAGGCTTGGGCCTACGAAGCAATCCCACAGATGGTACCCCTCTTGGCTAGCAGGGACAAAGGGGTACTTCCCAGAGTGGCGGCGTACTATCCTCTACAGGTCAGGGCTGATGATGAATCAGTGACCAGGCTTGTGGCGTCAATCACATATGTTCGCCCGACACTTCACCCCACTCCTGCCGAGGAGCAGAGTTCGTACTGGATTCAGTACTTGGCTCATATGGAAGCTAATCCGTATCTTCCATTGTTTCCGGACCTGACGAGTAAGTTGGGTGGCCGATGCGTTGTCTACTCCGGTGTAGCTATTCAGATGCAACCGTTTCAGATGTCGGGGACTAAGACGACGAGGAATTTGGGTGTGAGTAAGAAAACAAGTGAAAAGCAGGGAAAAAAGCAAACTCAGAAAAAGAGTAAGCGAACAAGTGGAACGCCACCGCCAAGTGAAGGGGAGGCCGATGTGCCAAGGCCGGCGACAACCAAGGGAAAAAGGCAAACTCAGAAAAAGAGTCAGCAACCTGCTGCAGCTCCAACGCCATTGCCAAGCCCACCTGCTGCAGCTCCAACGCCATTGCCAAGCCCACCTGCTGCAGCTCCACATGATGTCATGACTGAAGAGCGCGTTAGGGAGGATTTTGATCGAATGATTAACGCACCCCTGTCCTCACCCAGTGGGGAAGTAGGTGCCGAGCAAAGGTCGAAGAAGCGTCAGGATCGCGAAAGGGAGACTGATGAAGTGTCCGAGGAAACTGAGGAGGCACAACCAAGAAAGAGAGCCCGGACTAAGGAAATGGTAGATGGGATGGATCTTATCATCAGTATGCTGACTTCGATGAAGTCCCAAATGAAAAGAATGGATTTGGGTATGACAAGGATGAAATCCCGAATGACAAACATGGAGATGGCTTTTCAGAGAATGAAGAATGAGCAGAAGGTGAATATCGATGCGTGTATGAGGAAGCTGGATGATGTGACGGCGAGGCTAGATGGGTTGACAGAGAGGCTAGATGGGTTGACAGACAAAACCAGTGGTGCTAGACAGATGGGCACACAAGATTCTAACGATGCTCGCGATTCACCATTGGTCCAATCTGTCGAGGAAGAAGGGGCACAACCCGTTGGTCAGACTTCACCATTAGTCTCACATGCCGAGGAACAACGCGCAGAATTGCCTAATGCCGAGGCACAACCTGTTAGTGAATGTCCCGATCTACCAGTTGCACCGATGAGTGTTTCATTTCCTGATGAACCAAGCATCGACCAGTGCTGGTGGCATTCCTACTTCACTCGGGTCCCTAAGAGCATGGTCGAGCCTCCTACCGCCACCGAAAAATAAAAGGCCAGACGGCTTTCTATTTTTAGCCAGTAAGAGATCAATATTTTACAATTTTCCTTTTATTTAGCTCTTATTAGTATCGTATCATTTGTGTAATTTAACTTCATTTTTGTTTACAGAAAGGTATTGGTTAACATCAGTGGTGGCGACAAGATAACGTGCTCACACGCGTACGAGTATTCACGCGATGAGTGGATGACAGACTCGGTAAGTTCTTATTTAACTTGCATTTTTTTGTAATTTGTCGACAATTTTCTAAGTTGTAAATGCTTGCAGACGATGATGTGCATGACAGCCATTCTGACGGCTGAAGAGAAGAAACATGATCGGAAAATTTGTTATGCACCAATAAATATTTTCGGAGTATATGATCAAGAGTTACCATTTTACCTAAACCACGAATATCTTCCTGCTTCTATATCTGAGCTCTCCATGGTAATCATATTCTAATAACTTCATATTTTAGTTCGTATTGTAATCATATTCTAATACTTCGTATTTTATGTTGCTTTTCAGATTGCACTCCCAATAGGCATCCGGAATCATCACTACTATCTGCTTGTGGTGAGCTTAGAACACAAGGGTGTTTTCGTATTTGACTCATCCGATGAGTAAATGGAGAGGCGGGTGGAACATAAAGTGAAGTTAATTCACGATAGCCTTTGCGCCCATTATAAAGTCGCTTACTCTAATTTCGTGATGTTATATTTTCGACTGTACAAATTTTCTTAATTCTTCAGGATGGATCAGGAAACGAGGAAATAGAGTTTCACGGCGACATCGATGGGATAAACGAGGAAACAGAGTTGGCCCAAGATGAGATCTCGGATGAAGAGTTGGATGAAGGGGTGACGGATGAACCAGAAGAGCAGTCTCGCTGGGATAGGCTACATGTTTTAACCCCTTTCACTGCGGACGGGCAGAATCCATTTTTTGAAGTAGGCGAGCACAAGGAAAAAGAAGAGTGCTGGACCCCTCTGTCTATGTACACTGAAATGGTGCCCGTGTATGAATTGGACTACCTGCAACCAATGGAAGGCGGTCGATATCTGCTTCGAAACCGTGCAAAGATCCCTTGGGAGAAGACGCCGTACGCCAAATTATATAATCCGTCTATCGATATCTTTGCGAACCATATGAAGCCTGGATTCTCCGTGGCCTACATGCGTAAGCAAGACCCCAAGTTGCATCGGTGTTTTGACATCTGGCTTAATGACAAAGATACACTTTACCCATATTTGGATTGTGGGATAAAGCAAAGATCTCGGCCATTCTTCCGTTACATAATGGAAGTAGGAAAACTTTTCGGGTGGGAACATGTAGACGAATGCACGTATACCCAGAGGCTTAATTACTCAAAAAAGTTTGGCGCTCCAAGGACGGACACGGTTATTACGGATGAGGATTGGTTCAAAGATTTTCAAGTAGATTATGATTTTGAAACCCTAAAGAAGAAGACTTCTGAATACTTTAGAGGTAACAAGCCTATGAGGGGTTCCAAGGGATCGCTTGCGAGGAGGTGGTTCATGCCTTGGAGGACTAAGCGGCCAGTGAAGGGATTTCAAAATTGGATTCTCGTTTACATAGACGTGTTCGAGAAGGGACGGATTTGTGTGAAGGTGTACGATCCAATGAAGTTTTCGAGGCGTAATAATTGGGACTTGGCTCGACTGTGCACAAATTTTCCGAGATTGCTGCAGGAGTTTGGGGAAGAGCAAGTTGCTAAGCGGGCCAAGTTTTGCCCGAAGGTCCTTAAGGTATTCAAATTGCCGAAGATTAAGGAGCCGAGACACCAATGTGATCTCCCAAGTTGCAGTGCGTTGTATATGTTGCGAATGATCGAGAAGGTCATCGAGGATCCCACAATTAGAGGAGAGTTTCAATCATACCAAGGGGACCAGAAGCTTATAAGGAAAGAATATGCGGTGGCAATATGGAAGACTTTTTTTAGATTCATCACTGTAGACACATATGGCAATAGAATAGACCCGCCAGGAGAACCAATTTGGTATCCTTACGTGTAGTTGTATTCATGACTGATTATTCCATCTTTTGTAATTGACGTGATCAATGAAATTTTTTTGTCATTATAGTTTATTTGCTTTTTTGTGATCAATGAAACAACCGATTCGAGCAATGAAACAAATTATTAAAACAAATATTACAAGCACTGCCTAAAAAAACTTTACTAAAACCTCATGCTTAGGAACTGCCTAGGCCCCCCTGTATGCGCCCCTGGGCTTCTGGGTGAAAAATTTTTCAACCAGAAGCCCAGGGGCGTATACAGGGGCTTCTAGGAATTGCCTAGGCACCCCTGTATGCGCCCCTGGGCTTCTGGGTGAAAAAATTTTCACCCAGAAGCCCAGGGGCGCATACAGGGGCTTCTAGGAACTGCCTAGGCACCCCTGTATGCGCCCCTGGGCTTCTGGGTGAAAAATTTTTCAACCAGAAGCCCAGGGGCGTATACAGGGGCTTCTAGGAACTGCCTAGGCACCCCTGTATGCGCCCCTGGGCTTCTGGGTGAAAACTTTTTCACCGAGAAGCCCAGGGGCGCATACAGGGGCTTCTAGGAACCGCCTAGGCACCCCTGTATGCGCCCCTGGGCTTCTGGGTGAAAATTTTGCCTTGCTTCCCAGCTGGGGGGCGCCTCTATACCCTAATTCGGGCGCGCTGTATCCTTACTAGGGCGCCCGAATAAGGATATACGCCCCTATGGCTCCATATTCAATTTGTTTGACTTTTTGGTTCTATTTTGACATTACATTGCCGAAACAAGTGGCATGACTTAGGATGCACTGAATACTTGACTATAGTTTGACCACAACACCGACCGTTTACTTTTTTAGTGGACTACATTAAACTAGATAAGATTACAACCACCAAAACCAACTTCAAAAGACTTAAATATTACATCCGCAACTACTAAACTTGCATTAATCAATAAGCAACAAGTTTCAATCATGTGTAATTAGCCGGTCATCCTCCCTCGTGGGGCATGTCTTCACGTTATGGCCTTCCTTATCACATCGAGAGCACTTGTGCTTCCTAGTACCATACCTACGTTTTTCTCCTTCAGACGGTATCCTTGTTGTCTGTGGTGCTCCACGTTTCACTACCTTCACTAGTGGAAGAGTGACAATGTTGCTTATCTCCGGTGGGATCCGACGTGTATCCCAGTCTATACGATCAGGAATAACCTCAATTTTCCCGGCGTAAGCTCTCTTGTAGAAGTCCGCACTGTAGGTGCTGCTCGTGAAATTGTACATGACAAGCCCGTCTGAAGGAGGCAACCCTTCTTCCATCCCCATATGAGGATTTTGTTTTCTAAGTATTGGAGCGCACGCACAAGCGTGGACACACGGTTGCCAGTCCAACTGGAACTTGCCGCAATCGCAAACCCAGTACCCCTCCGAGAAGTACACTTTGGCAGTGCCATGGTTCCTACCTGTTACACGGAATTCAAGTGCATCCAGCTGTGTGACGTGTAGCATTTTTGCGTCGTTAAGATTCTTCTGCATGATTGCCTCGCGCTCTGGGGTCAACTTTGTGTTCCAAGTGCCAGTTTCGGTCCGCCTATCGTAAAACCACTGAGACATTTGTCTGAGCGCAAACGAACAGTACGAGAGCACGCAATGATATCTCGCATCCTTTAACATTGAGTTCATAGATTCTGCGTGATTGGAAGAGAACATGTCAAATCTAGTGTTGACCGCGAACGCCCGACTCCATTTCTCGGGAGGACATTTTTCCATAAGGTATTCTGCGATTGACAAACTCTCATTATTTGGGAAATTACGTTTCGCAGGGTGCTCCACTGCCAATGTGTGAAGAAAACTGCGACATTTATCTATAGTGTCGGCCTCCGCAGCATTCCGGAAGAGATTCACCCACTTTCCGGGGCCATACAGCTTTATCAAGTTCATCTTGATGTGCCACCAGCAGTGCACATGTTGTGCATTTGGGTACTCTGTCGCGACTGCGTGTTTAATGGCCTGATGCCTATCGGAAAGAAATGTGAGATACTTGTCGTTCGGGACGAAAAGCCTCAGCTGCTGAAGGAACCACCCCCAGGCCTCATTGCACTCGGTGTCAATTATGCCCCATGCAATTGGATAACACTGCCTCCGTCCATCGACCATTGTCGCAACTACGACCTGCAATGGCTCGTTCTTCATGTGACCGACATCGATGACCACTAGTGGTCGCATGAAGTTGATTCCATCCAGCTGAGCTTTTATACCCATGAAACAGTACTTGAATCAGCTTTCTTCGTCGCGCTCTATCTTCGTGTAGGACCCAGGGTTCAAAGACTCCAACATGTAGAAGAATGCAGGGAGTTGTTGGTACTGTTCTTCTCGGCTACCGTTAATGATCTGGAACGCCCTCTGCCTAGACTGGTAGCATATCCATTTAGTGACGGAGCACTTGAAGGCAAGTTGCACGTACGCGACGATGTCATGTCTGCTAGGGCGAGGCTGCCCGTTCCGATATCGATCAATCATTCCATAGGCGATGTCATCGACATTCACGTTCGCATGCTTGAAATTTGTGGTGATCGCGGAACAAGTGTGGATGTTTTTGTATCGCTTAACCGTGTAAAATCTCTCTTGTTTCCGTTTATAAGCAGCCATGTACCACTGACAATGAGGATCGCGACATTTGAGAACGACCCTTGTGCTCTCTGTCTTTACACTTGTCCATTGCCACCCTTGTTGAGTTGCAGGACCCCGTAGGATATTCTTGATTTCCTTTGCAGATTCAAACAAATCATCAAGCTTTAACGTAGATCCATCGGGCCTGCTGTTACTGGCAACGGCGTCGGCTTCAATCGCAAGTGTGGGATGATGCTGTAAACCTGTGGCCCAAGGACCCGTGTTAACCGGTACATCGTCGTCCGTTGTGTCATCTCCACTTGATGGCCCGTGCGGGTCAGCGTTCGGATCTTCGTTCAAGTCGGGATTCTCCGACAAACTTCCACCCTCGTAACTAGGACCACCGACATTAGTGTCAAACAATCTTTCCAATGCTGTTGCATCCTGACATGTGTTGTTCGCCACCAAGACCGCTGTTTCGTTAAAACCGGCCTCCCAGGTTGGGCATTCATGTTCCCAACCCCCGACATTCGTGTCAAGCGGTCCTTCCAACGCTGCTGCATCCTGAAATGTGTTGTTCGCCACCAAGACCGCTGTTTCGTTAAAACCGGCCTCCCAGGTTGGGCCTTCATGTTCCTGACTATCATCAGTAAGTAACGCACGAAGCTCCGAATTTCCCCTGCGAGGATTCATCTTCTGCAAATACTGTCCCCCAGCTGCAACCGAGCCGTCATTGTCGTACTTGGCAAACATGGGAACGATCTCCTTTGGTTCATATGTCTCAAATATTAACAAAACATCGTCTTCGTCGGTGATTTCTGATGGCTCATACTGCTCCATCCCTTGTCGCATGTAACTTAACTCTATGAATGGAGCTAGGTGCTTGTCCAATCCCATTCTCGAAGCAACTCGTTCCTTCAGACTATGGAGTGTGGGAATTTCCTCCTGTTTCAGCACCATCGTCTTCGATTTGTAGTTCACCCCGCGTGCGTAGAAAAATTTTCCATTGACGAGCTCCCAAACTCCATTCCACATGAGTTGCACAGTGATTTTCCCCATTCCTGCAGATAACCGAAAAGTCAATAATGTCACAACGGTCAACAAAGAAGTCACAAGTCAACACCGAAAAGTCAATAACCCCCCCCCAGGGCGCCTAAGTGTATGCCCAGGGCATCTGAAACAATACACGGGCGTATACATCACCCCCCAGGGCGCCTAAGTGTATGCCCGAATTAGGGTATAGAGGCGCCCCCCAGCTGGGAAGCAAGGCAAATTTTTCACCCAGAAGCCCAGGGGCGCATACAGGGGTGCCTAGGCGGTTCCTAGAAGCCCCTGTATACGCCCCTGGGCTTCTAGGTGAAAAATTTTTCACCCAGAAGCCCAAGGGCGCATACAGGGGTGCCTAGGCAGTTCCTAGAAGCCCCTGTATATGCCCCTGGGCTTCTGGTTGAAAAATTTTTCACCCAGAAGCCCAGGGGCGCATATAGGGGTGCCTAGGCAATTCCTAGAAGCCCCTGTATACGCCCCTGGGCTTCTGGTTGAAAAATTTTTCACCCAGAAGCCCAGGGGCGCATACAGGGGTGCCTAGGCAGTTCCTAGAAGCCCCTGTATACGCCCCTGGGCTTCTGGTTGAAAATTTTTTCACCCAGAAGCCCAGGGGCGCATACAGGGGTGCAATGGCAGTTCCTAGAAGCCCCTGTATGCGCCCCTGGGCTTCTGGGTGAAAAATTAGCCTTGGTTCCGGACGCCCTCTGTATGCCCAAGCTCAAAATGGAACTTAAATCGATCGTATTGGGGCTTCTTGTAGGGCTTCCAAAGACCTTCGCAATATCCTCAAGGTGAATCTCATACTATTTTCAGAACATCTCCGAAAATGTTGAAAAATGAATATACGAATTTTTTCAAAATACTACTTTTGAAATGAAAAGATAAAACGAAGGGATACTAAGGTTGATAAACTTACTCTTGTTTCCGACGGATTCGAAGTCTTCAAACGAACGAACTTTGTTTTTGTTTTGAAACCCAACAATGGAGGTTTTGGAATAGACTAGAGAGAGAAACAACAACTTTTGGGTGTCAAAATTGATGAACTGAGGTACATTTTAAGGTTTGACATCTTAGGTAGTTGAATTTAATTTTCTAGTTGAACAAGGTTGTTGAGTGAATTTAATTTTCTAGGGTGAGGGAGATGTTGTTGTTGTTGTTGTTGTTGAATGAAGAGAGAGAGAGAGAGAGAGTAGTGCATGCATGCAAATTTGGAGAAAAAATTCAGCAAATAAATATTTGGGTAGGACCCCTCTTGCCACATGGAAAACCTTAAAAAAACAAAGAGAGACCCACCATGGAGAAAATGTTAAAAAAATCAAATGGGACCCACTAACTATAACAAACCAAAAGTTAACTTATGATTATTAGTTGGTGGGTACTTCCCACCAACTTTTTGAACTTATGGTTAATATGCACCCACAAAGGTGCATATTGGTTTTTTACCAAAATTCCCCCCATAGAACCTAAATCAATGGCCACTTTCAAAGTGTTACGAAATAATATTGAGGCCACCAGTGGAAAGTGTTAAGCAGTAATATTGAGGCATCACTGACCCTCTCCCGTAAACTATCAGGGCCGTCGCCAACATCCTCTCTCACCGTCAAACTTCATAAAGACCGGCGACCCAACCAACAACAGCCACCCCAAAACCCAGAACACCACCAACCACGCCACCGAACCTCCATTGATTCCACATAGTTCAACAAACAAGCACGGTTCTGACACTAAAACTCCTTCCCCTTCAAAGAAAACAACCGCGACCACCACCACCAACTCCTTGATCTCCCTTGTCTGTTTTCACTCATCAATTGAATATTCAATCACCCGAATCCATACTCAAAACGCCAACACCATCTCTCTGCAAAACACCCAAACCACTCAATCTCAATTGAACCCAAAACCCAGATTCACCTAACTCAAAACCCAGAGTCACGAAACCCCATTTCTATGCCTCTCTCTCACCAATTTGATCCACAATACACTCAAATAAGTGACTGAAGCCTAATAACCTCACATCCACCTTCAAGTGAGCCCATTAAAGAAATAAATTTTCAGTGAGAGCATGAAGTTGGTGGTTGAGGGCTCATAGATTCAAGCAATGAATTTTTAGTAGGCGAAGTTGAAATTAGCCATCGGTTTAGGTTCTGTGGGTATTCGAGTATCTAATGGTGTTGGTGGTGCTTTGGGGGATAATGTTAGGGGTGTAGTTTGCAAAAGGGACTAGGTTTTTGTAGAATGAACTTTCAAAGACGGAGAGAGAGGGGAATGAATAAGTCAAAGTGGTTTAATTACACAATAGTATGAGAAGGTTAAAATTATCCTTACAAATATGAAATTAGCTAGTGGCATTGTAACAATTAATTTCTGCTTTGTAAGGATCAACTCCCTTAAAAATAGAAGATTAAACAAACCTTGCAATGAGTGCTTGTTTGGTTCGACATTAAAATCTCATTTGAGACTAAAATCTGTCAAAAAATTTAATCTTGTTTGTTTCGCAGATTTTTTGAGTCAGATTTTAATTTAAGTGGGCTAACAATCTAAAGATTATATAATCTCCGATTTTGAAGATGTTTTGAGTGAAACGTATAAAATATCACACTCTATCATCCCGTTAATGCTTGAATTGTTAATTTGTGCAAACGCTTAGCATCTTAAACGTATTATAGTTCAAATAAATGCATTTATTGTAAATTTTGTTGTAAAAGCTATAGGTATTGTCAAACGCAATTAAATTTTAATTCCAAATTTTGAGCGCATGCCAAACTGTTTTCAGATTATAATTTAAGCCAGCTTATTCACTCCTGATTATTTTCATCAGATTATTGAGATTTTAAGCTGGAACCAAACAGGCTCTCAGCACATGCCATGTAGCTGAAGTGAATGGGGTTAGGGAAAGATCTTGTTCAATCTTTCCATGAATTTCGCTAATTTTAATCCCATTTACTTCAAATCCTAGTTAGTAAATACTCCGAATTTTTCCGTTTTATACCCGTCTGCACGTATAAATGAAAAATACTTCCGTATTTCGTACTATTGCTGGACCTAATGAAAAATACTCGAATTTTTGACCAAAAAAGTTTAATACTCGTACTTAACGTTTGAACGTATAATACTTCCGAATAAATCTTCTTCCATACAAAATTACCGCGAATAAATTGTCATCCAAAATATTAGATGTTATAGTAATTAGTTATTAAGTATTTTCTTACTATAGTCTTTATTATAAATATTTTTATAAAGAATAACAGTGTAAAAAATAATATTCAATTGATTATAAATATTTATTCATTTTAAAAAAATGATTATAAATATTTATTAGTATAAAGATTTACAAGTATTTATTATAAAACTTTAAAAGTTTAAGTTGAAATAGCTATATATATATGCGTATATATGTACATGCATCTTGAATTCTATGTGTTATACTATATATTTTCAAAATAATTAAAGCTTAAGATTAGAGAATGAGCAGTAGCTTTTTTTTTATAGAAGTTTTGATCATAAATAGTTTGATATTATTTTACATAAGTAAAATAAGTAAGGTGTTGGTTATGAGTAAATAGTATATTTATGAAGAATGATAAACAAATGAGTACATATATATACTATTTATAAAAAATGATAACAAATGAGTACATCTCTTTCAAAAAAAAAAAAACAAATGAGTACATGCTGTACAAATTATTTTTAAAATTTGATAAAAACATGAAAAGATGGCAATGTGGGACACAAATAACTCATTATGTATGCTAAAATACTAAGAAATGCACCCGTATTTTTAATTCCGAATGAATAACTAGTATACTAATTATACACGTACGTATAGATTAATCAAATCCCGTATTATTAAGACGAATTTTACTAACGTATTTTTAATACAAAATCGTATAATACACATACGTACCGTACCACGGTTTATTTCCGTCCCATATTTTACTAACTAAGTTCAAATACGGTTTTCTTTTGACGGTCTTAGAACTTGTTTGTAATTAAAACAAGAACTATCAAGAGAGACACAAGTAAAGAGTGATGAGAAAATATGATGTGTATTATTGAAACTAGGTGATACTCTGCGTGATGCGCAGTCTGCCATAAGTTCAATTTGTTCACTTTCAAGAAGATAACAGTAAAATAAATATGCTTAACTGTGTTAGATAAAATTTTATGAAAAAAGTGCAACAAATTTGACCAGAATTCTTGGGAAGTGAGCTCTAAGAAGGATATGCTAATTTTTTGTAACAACCATGTTGCTGAAATTGAACTCTAATTGAATCTCAGTAGGAAGAAGTTACGAAAATCAAAACATGATCGAATATACATATAAGAAAATTAAATTAAATTTAAACTATTAAAAATTATTCCTTACAAAATCACTTTCATTTAATGAAAAATCTATTTGAAAACTATCAAAACATTTTTATTTTTACTTCTTATATGTTTGAGACAATATTATTTTACTTTTTTGAGGTAAGAAAATTTCTTACTTTATGATTGTTGAAATGCAACTAGTTTAATTTTTTTTCAAGTGAAATGACATAATATGTCTTACAAAATACTTTTTGTGTCTTGTGTCTCTGAACAACATGAAATTCCTAGAAAATCACTAAGAGAAACATTAAAGTGAAAACTAAGATAGTGTGATCCAATGTTGATTCTCCTTGAGATGCTCTCATGGGAGGTACAGTGTTTCTGATGGTTGGACGAGTAGTATGGGATCCCATGCTTTATCTTTGCATGTACCTGCATAACTTTCGACGATTCTTTTCTGATTTTGAGCGTTAAAGAGATGATTCTCATCTTCTTTAAATTCTGGATGGAAGTGGAGCGGGTCTTACTCATTCACGTCACTGTTGTGACCTACCTCGGTCCCTGGGTGATCATGGAAATGAACAAGACCCCAACTTCTTACTTCTCTGACGATGACAATGGTGACACTTTGGTGGTGATTTGCGAAGGAAGCTTTCGCGGCTAGCATGATTGCCAAATTCTTTTTGGTTCAACCGATTAAGGGGAGAGTGATGATGGAGGTTTTAAAGAGCGTCTGGAATATGACCAAGTCGGAATCCATTACTAAGGAAGGTGATAATCTTTTCTTGTTCCAGTCTGACTATATTACGTTCATGGAAAGTGTGGTGAACGGGGGGCCTTGGTCGTTTGACGAGGTCATGCTAGTTGTTCAGAAGTGGGATCCGGCTGTGGCGCCTGAAAACTATGTCTCGTCGGAGATGCCGGTTTGGGTCCAGGTCCTGGGACTTCCAACACATCTGATAATTGAAGCAGTGGGTCATTTGGTTGGGAGTGATCTTGGTAAAGTTATAATGGCAGAGGGAGTTATATGAGTCCAAAGGAGAAACTGTTCTCCGTGTTTGAGTTCGAATAGACATTACGAAGCCACTTAAGCGATCGTCTAAGGTTACAGTGGGAAGGGGAGAGACCTGTAGAGTTCAATTCTCGCATAGGGTTACGAACTGTCCACAGCAGGGTGGGGATCAAGCCGGTGAATAAGGGAAGTCTGATTTCAAGTATGGGACGTGGCTGTTTATCCCTAATGGTTTCAAGCGGCAAACTGTAACGAGAGAAAACCGAGAAAAGTTTCTTCCAGCGTCCATGGAGGACAGACGTGAGGGAGGTGTGTCGCGGCTTGCGGCATTGAAGTCGGTCAAAGCTATTCTGAAAATCACGCCATCAGATACGTTGGAAGATCTGGAGGATGAATTACTGGTCGTTCCAATGGAAACAAATATGTCCATTTACACGCTGAAAGGTTTGCAAAAGAAGGAGGGGAAGAATGCAAATTTTCAATGTTTCCCAAACCCTATCTTTAATGAAGATTTACTGATTGGGGAAGTGGTCAAAAGGCCAGAGATTGTGGAAAAGTTGTGTGGGCTAGTTATTAAATAAGGGGACACATTCCACTCAACAAAGCCTAGCAATAATGGATCAGGTGAGTTGTCTTGTGCCAGTCCAGTACCTCTGCTGATTTTTCAGCCAAACACAGTGACAATATGTCGACAAGGAAAACCAAGCAGAAGGGCCCGCAAGCTGAGGTGCCGATTGAAAAAGCAGAGGGGCTTAACTTTGATGATCTCAAAGACAAGATTCGTAAGGGAAAGGCCAAAATGGGGAAAACTGATAATGCTCTGGTAACGGCAAAACAGAGGACTCAAGAAGATGATGTTCCTTTTAATTTCACCATTGACAAGCAAGATGTTGAGAAGAAAACAAGGTAGCCCGGGGCGGAGTCCGTGGAAGTCGTTAATGAAGCCTCCATAGATGAAGCGGCGGTGCGGAACACCACCGCCGAGATCAATGATCGCATTGAGTTGGAACGTGCGAGGGTTGGGTGATCCTCGTACGTTCCGCTCTCTCCACGACCTCATGGAGAGAGAACGCCCTAGCTTGGTCTTTCTTATGGAAACAAAGAAGTCTAGGGAGGAGATGAACTATATTCGTGTTAAATGTGGTTTTAATAATGGGATCCACGTTAGTTGTGTTGATCGTAGGGGGGTCCGTCCCTCCTTTGGGATGATTCGATGGATGTCTCTCTGTTAACGTACTCTGCTTTTCATATTGACAGTTTAATAAAGTTGGAAAATTCGGATTTTTTGTGGCATTTCACGGGCATGTATGGTGATCCCGTTGTGAAAGAACGAGGAAATACTTGGTCCCTTTAGATCGTCTTCGTAGAGATGATATCATGGCTTGGTGTGTCATGTGGGATTTCAATGCGATTACCTCCAATGAAGAAAAGGAAGGAGGACATTTTATGAATTTTTCGCATCTCTCGCCATTTGTGGCGACCCTTCACCGAAAAAATCTTCGCGATCATGGGTTTCACGGGGCCAAAATTTACCTAGGCCAACAACCAGGACGACGACAAGTCTGTACGCGGACGATTGGACTGGGCCGTAGCAACACCCGAATGGTTGGATCACTTTGTTGGGTCACGGGTAACCCACTTAACCACTAGCCAATCCAACCACTTGCCAATCGGGTCGGATTTCAACCCACTAATGCGTTAGAGACTTAAGAATCACAATCGTCAATTCATGTTCGAGGCTTCCTAGATGGAGCTTCCAGGGGCCACCAAAGCTATCTGTGAGGGTTGGGACTCGAACACCGAAGTTGGCAGCTCTATTGAAGCTCCTACTTCGAAACTTCTCCAGTGGAGCGAGTCCACTACAGGGTATCACACACGAAAGCTTCTGAAATTGAGATCAAGGTTGGAAATCCTTGCTGGTCTCTGTCAGGTTCAGTGGGTTTTCGAGGAAACAAAGATTTTGAAGTCGGAGTACGATCACTTGCTCAGAATGGAGGAAATCAAATGGATGAAAACGTCTCGGGTCAATTGGATTCAACTAGGGTATCACAATACTCGATACTTTCACAATAGAGCTTCTTCTCGATGACAGAGGAACTTTATTTTCAGGATTGAAGATGAAAAATTGAATGTGGACCGAAAATTCGAATGAGGTAACCTTGGTTCTTCAACGTTGTTTCTCTAATTTGTTCACTTCGCAGAGGCCGACAAACCAGTTGGTACATCGGGTTGTGGCACCGGTACCTACTATCCTTAGCATTTAGCAGCAACTCCTGTTGGACGAAATGTATATGGCTGATGACGTCGAAATAGCTCTAAAACAAATGGGGCCGTATAAGTCACCGGTAAATGACGGTTTCCCCCCAATTTTCTTTCAACGGCTTTGGCCGATGGTTGGGGATCGGGTGAAAGCAGCTTATTTGCGTGTGTTAAATGACAGAGGGGATGTCAGACAGTTTAACAAGACCGTGATTGTTCAGATCCCGAAGTTTAAGCAGCCACGGGAATGCAAGGTTTTGATACGGATTGCGCCACGGAATAACAAAATATAATTTTCGTTCAATACCCCTCCAAGGATCACAGGACTAGATATCATAACAATGGTAAGAGTAGAAACTCATGTGTACCTTGTCTATCTGAATTTTTGACTTGATGTAGAATAGTGTCCACGTCTCTATGAATATCCACACCTAGGTATTCACCGGATCTTCCCAACGTCTTGTGCTAGCTCACGTCAATAAGGAGGAAGAAGAAGATAATGCAAAACGAGGACCAAGAGGCCGCGACAGACGGCGCTAGGGGCTTCATCCCTAGTTTTGTTCTCTCTCCTTGCTTTCTTCTCTCTCTCAATGTGATAACTATTATGACACATATAAGAAAATAAGATAGGAGTGCCCTTTATATAGTTAATAACTCCTTATTGAATACATATTTTCCCCAACACTAATCTTGTCTGTAACAACCTGAGTGGATTACTGTCCAAACAACTTCTTTACCCGTACCACCGGATAAAAATGCTTAAGACTTGAAGGTGCTAGTAGTAATCCAGAAGGTATTATATATATAGCACACATCTACTTCACAATATCTCGATGTGGGACGGGATATTACAATCCCCCCACCTTATATAATCGACGTCCTGGTCGAGACTGCCCAGTCACGTATCCCTTGGCTGGGGGCGCATTGCCACAGAGCCCTTGCGAGACCAACCAAGCTCTGATACCATTTGTAACAACCCGAGTGGATTACTGTCCCAAAAACTTCTTTACCCGTACCACCGGATAAAAATGCTTAATCCTTGAAGGTGCTAGTATTAATCCACTGGGGTTGTTACAAATGGTATCAGAGCAAACCATAGTCCCGCAATGTGGGACTGGATATTACGCTGTCCATACATGAAGTAGTCCACTTTGAAAATTAGTCCTACTAAGTTTGCTTGTGGTTGCGTGTTGATCCTTCGATTTAATTAATCATATTAATTAGTTCCCAAGTCCGGTTTAGTCCACAGGGCGTGTGACCCCATAGGTTTCTACTTAGTTGATAGTAAAAATTACTAACGTAGAGCGGTGTCTAGAAACACATCAATGCCACCCAACTAATAGAAATAGTCAGTAATCTGACAAATGTTGTGACCCATGTTACCGTATTGTATTATCCTTTTGTCTCCATATCCCGATTGGACACGAGACATACAAGTCACACTCGTATATCCAATCCATAGTTTCTCGATCCTGGGAATAGTCTTATCGATGCAGATAACACCGATTTCCTATATTGATTTATCTGAGTCTGGACAGTCATTCCATAAGAACTAACCCTCGAGTGGCAGCGAATATTTGCTCCTGTTATGTGCGAGGGAAAAATCCTATCTACATCACTACCATCTCTAAGCTTGCTTCTTGTTGTGTCCGATAACGCCTTTATAACTACCCATTCACGGTGTAGTGTTTGACGATACCAAAACACAATAATCCACAACTAGAGTATCTAGTGACTTCAAGTCTAAGGACCACAATACCATTGTCACAACGATAAGCGCTTGTGACTCTTACATAACTTGTATGTAGCCTTCTCGTTGATGGGTCAATCCAGTATGCCATTACCCCTAATGCATACCCATGTGCTAGACTTGATATCCGCATATCAATCTACCCACATACTAGTATCGATGCAATATAGTCGTCCTATTAACTATAGAACTCGAATAAGGATATTTAAGAATATAACATTTAAATTCTAAGGACTTCATTCATGTTAACATATCTCCATATCGATAACAAAATGAATAGTAAGTCCATATAAATGTCACAAGAAATATATTGCCTCTAGGGCATATTTCCAACAGTCTCCCACTTGCACCAGAGTCAATCTAGTGCATCATATGCCTATTAATCTAGCACGACCCTCACGCTCACGCTGCGCAAGGTAAGAGAGACATATGCTGGTACTTTGCATATGTTCACATCTCCTATATCGAAAATTGAATGAGATAAAATCTTCTGAGTATGTGCATTTGATGCAGCAATATACTCAGTCCTATGTGATAGAATCGACAATTGAATCTTTCCTGGAACCTTTCCAGCTCATAGTCCCTTCCATTAAGGAAAAACGTAAAACTTAACTATAACCTGAAATCATCTTTATCAAACTGGAAGTTTGCATCACTGTAACCCCTTACTGTGAACTCTTCATATCCTCCATATATCAAGATTCATCCTTTAGTTTTTTTCTCAAGTACTTAAGGATATTATTGACAGTTATCTAGTGACTCTCACTCGGATTTGACTGGTATCTATATGTCATACCATATGACATGTGTGTTCCATTACATAACATGGCGTATCTCGTGAATCTAATTCAACCGATCCTTATAAAATTGGAAAGACAATTAGTCTTCCAAAAGACTAATTCCATGTGACATACGTAAGAATCTATATTCTCGCATGTTGAACCACTCTAACTCCTTTGTCAATATATGTACTTTGACTTAAGTCGAACAAATTTCTTGATCTATCTCCATAGATCCTTATAGGTTGCTTCGCCTAAGTCTATCACTGAAAATCAATTCCCTAGCCGTGTCCAACAAGGCTCGAACATGGATGGTAGAGGAACAAACACTTTGTTCTCGATTGGATTGTAAAAATAATATCCCTGAGGATATCCCACAAAATACATTTTTACGACTTGGATCCAAGTTTATCTGTAAAGACTTTACATAAACTTCACAACTCCAAATCTTTATGATTGACATACTAGGAAACCTCCTAGTCCATATCTCATATGCTGTTTTTCATAATCGGTTTTGATGGAACAAGGTTAAGGGTGAAACTCTGTTTGACGCATCATGAACCGAACCGTGTCTAACAAGGCTCGAACACTCCTATCAGACACGCCATCCCAATGTGGCGTTCTAGGTGGAGTGTGTTTGGATCACAACCAATACTCCTATTGAGTCTTGTGAAACTCTTGGCTTAAGTACTCTTCTCCACAATCCAATTGTAGAGCCCTAATACTTTTGACAAGCTGGTTCTCTACTTCATTCTTGAGTTCTTTGAAATTTTCAAAGGATTCTGATTTTTTCTTCATAAGAACCAAATCCATATCTACTTAATAAGTAAATGTGAGGAAGCACCAAAAACCTTCTATAGCACTTTTGCTTAGTGGTCCACACACATCAGTATGTGTGAGTCCCAAAAGATCACATTTTTCCGAATAAACAAGCCTCACATGTCTCATATGATTCAAAATAAAATGAGTCAAGAAATCCATTCTCATGGAATCTAAAAATGTGTTCCTATTTATGTGGCCTAAGCGATAACGCCAAAGTTAAGTGAGGTTCATATCATTATATGCAAACCTCTTTGTATTAATGTTATAAATGGAATTATCAAGATGAAGGATACACTATCCATTAGACAAAATTGCATTACAATAATGCATATCACCAAAATAAATGGAACAACATTTGTCCTTTATTGTGATGTGTAAGTTCAATCTGGTTTCAAAGGCTTGAAATAGCCAGACTATTTCAAGGCCTTGAAACAGCCTTCAAAGCTTTGAACCAAACAGTGTAGTTCAAGCATGAACTCAGTGGGGGTTTTCTGATTGCATTCCAACTCCTAAGATCCTGTACTTGATTATATGTTTGTTAGTGATGAAAGAAAATTTATTGTGACACTCTAAACTGTGACTAATCTGTTTTTTTGACTCAGTTTATGAAGAGACATTGCAACTCCTATTTTGTAAGAATTGTTTCCTAACTTATGTTTTGCAGGAAAGGAAACTACTTGATGATTTGATTCTGTGACTTACCTACTTTGTTTGAAAGCCTCCCAACATGTTCCTAAACAAGGTAAAATCAGTATCTTGAAGATACTGAGCAACTATCCATTTGGAGAAGCTGTTAAAGAAGTCAACAGTGCAACTACAAAATAGGAAAGTTGATTATGAAGAGATCTTATGCAGCTATTCAAACAAGCTGCATAAGAAGGAATTTGAATGAAGAATTTCGTGGACAAAATAGAGCACAAGAAAAAGAGACATTCAAACAACATTGAGGATTGACAAGCAGCAAACAAGCAGATCAAATATCATTCAATCCATTAGAAGAACACTGCACATTCACTGAAGAACTTGTTCTCAGTGTTTCTTCTTTCTGAGCTTTACATTTGTATACGTCGTCTCATTTATTTCTCGTGGATTGTTCAAGGTGAACAATGGAGAATTCCTAGTTAATCAGTTCGCTAGAGCGGGTCCTAGATAGGTTAGTGAAGAACCACAAGCTGTAACAGAGTAGAATCTCTCTGTGCTTGAGATATAGGGCTTAGCTTTTGATGAATAATAATTGAGTTGAAAATCATAAAGGGATAAAGTCCATGAGGTAGAGATGTAGATCCAAGTGGACTGAAGTCTATAAATCCTGTGTCTCTTGCATTTACTTTTGAGTTCTACACTTAGTTCATTCTCAGCAACCAAAGAGATTTCATTTCAACGTTCTGAAACACATTTCAAGGCCTTGACATAAACTTAGCTTTTAAGATACAACTGTGTTCATTTCAAGGGTTTGAAACTCATTACAAGTCCTTGAAATAGACTTTACTTGTTACAAGTCACTTTGAAACCACTCTTCTTACTTGTGACTAAGCTTCTCCTTGACTTGTATCACTGCATAGATTTAACCATCTTGTGATCATGAGTACTGTAGGTTTTGGTGGTTTCTCACAGGGAAGAGCTACAAACAGACCTCCTCTCTTCTGTGGTGACAATTTTGTTCACTAGAAAGCTTTGACGAAGATGTTCATCATTGACCAAGATGTTGAACTCTGGACTATCATTCAGAAGGGTCCTCACACTTTCTACTCTGAAAAAGGTGGGATCAAAACTCCCAAGACTGAGGACTTACTCTCTACTTCTGAATTAGAAAAATATTCAAAGAATCACAAAGCTATGAATTTTTATTGTGCTTTGAGCGCAGTTGAATTCAACAGAATCTCAGGATGCAAATCAGCTAAAGAAATATGGGAGAAGCTTGTGGTGACCTTTGAAGGAACAAGCCAAGTCAAGAAAACCAAGAGTAACATTTTTCTCAGGCAATATGAGCTATTCAAGATGAATGGAGATGAATCCATCTGAGAGATGTTCAAGGGATTCACTGATATTGTCAACAATCTTCATTCATTAGGAAAACACATTTCTAATGAATAAAAGGTTAGAAAAATCTTGAGAAGCCTTCCCAAAGCTAAATGGGAGCCAAAGACTACAGCTATAGAAGAGGCTTAAGATCTATCATCCCTTTAGCTTGATGATCTGCAAGGGAAGCTGCTCACACATGAGATCTATTTGAATGATATGGATGGAGACTTATCAGAAGATGTCAAGAACTTAGCTCTCAAGGATTAGGAGAATTAATCATCTCAAAGACTTGAACCAGATGATGAAGATCCCTTTGCACTTATTTCCAAATCCTTGACCAGAATTCTAAAAATGAAGAAGAACTTTTGAAATAAAGATTACAGCAGAGACAAGCACAAATATTGTAGTAGCAGAGACTACAAAGGTAAATCTTCCTCTCATGGCAATAAGCCTAAAGCCATGAATTGATTTGAGTGTGGTGATGCATGTCACTTAATCAGAGACTGTCCACTTAAGAAAAGGAAGCAGTTTCAGAAGAAGGACCATGAGAGGAGAAAGAAAGCTATGGTAGCCTCCTGGAGTGACTTTGATTCCTCTAGTGACTCCGAATCTGAAGAAGAACAAGACAACCTATGCCTTATGGCTAAACATGATGAAATTTCTTAAAATAACATTGAGGTAATGGTAAACTATTTCATTTCAAAACCTACATATATCCTCTCAGACTATATCAAATCAATGCTTTTAATGAAGAGGATTATATGAAGGAAATTAGATAATTTGAAAGAAAAGGTTCATGAGCAAGCAAACGAAAACATAGAGCTTGTCAAAGCCTTGAAATTTATCAGAAGAAAACTGAAAGAGATTTCAAAGCCTTGGAAACCTGTTTCAAGGCCTTGAAAACTCAAGTCAAAGAAGTAGTCACTGAGAACTCTATTTTGAGTGATAGGGTTGTTGCTCTAAAGAAACGATGTGATAATTTGGAGGAACAAAAGACCACTCTTACTGAGAAAATTCAAGATGCTAAGAAGATCATGACAAAACTTGCTGGCTCAAACAAAGTTTGAACTTGATTCTTGGAGGAAGTTCACAGTCTGTTCACAAAACTAGTATTGGCTATAATCCAAACTTTCTAAGGAAAAACAACACCATATTTGTGAAGGCTTGTAACAAGACATGTCCAAAATGTCATTACTGCAAGAGAATTGGTCAAGTTAAGATGACTTGTCCTTTTAGAAGAAGAGACCCTCAAATTATGAGGAACACTTTTACTTTTCAACTTAAAGGACAAGTTAGAAAAATTTAATTTCTTAAAGGGGTTAGACCGCCTAACATGGTTGACCCTGGATATGAATCTAAATTCCACACTTGGTCTAACAGCTGGGTAAGGCAGTGAATGGTGTTTGCAGGATGTCACCAAGACACATGACTTGAAAGAGATCTTTATTCTCAGAATTGAAAGAGCAATATGAAGGTTCAATCACACTTGGTGACAAAGGAAAATGCAATATTTTGTGTATTGGTAAAGTAGGTACAAATTCTGAAAATTCTATTTCTGATGTTTACTTTGTTGATGGCTTGAAATTCAATTTGATTAGTGTATCTCAGTTATGTGATAATGGTAAGAAAGTTATCTTTGACAAAAAGATGTGTGCGGTGCAAAATGAGAAATATGGAATTTGCATTCTCACAGCTTCTAGGTCATACAATGTTTATAATTTACATACTAACAAAGTTGTAGGAGAAAGTTTAAAGTATCTCAAGGCCTTGAAAGAGGATTCAAAGGTTTGGCACAAAAAGTTTGGACACATTAGCTTCATACCTTGAATAAGTTGATCTCTAAAGGTCTTGTAAGAGGATTGCCATCTATCAAATTAAAAGATGATTAAGTATGCAAATCTTGTGCTCAAGGTAAACTGACCAGAGGCTCCTTCAAGCCAAAGAAGTTTGTAAGTACTACTAGACCTATTGAACTACTTCACATGGATCTTCGTTTCCTATGAGAACTTCAACTCCAAAGGGTAAGAAGTATATGCTAGTTATTGTTGATGACTACTCTAGATTTACTTGGGTTATGTTTCTTATAGATAAGTCAGAAGCTCTAACTGAATTTTGAAGACTTTGTAAAGAGCTTCAAACTTTGAAAAACCTGCCAATTGCTTCAATCAGAGGTGATCATGGAAGAGAATTTGATCAACTTGATTTTGACTTATTTTTTGCTAAGCATGGTATCTCTATGATTTTCTGCTCCTAGAAATCCTCAACAGAACGAGTTGTTGAAAGAAAGAACATGACTCTTAAAGAGATGTCAAGAACAATGCTATTGGAAAACAAACTTCCAAAATCTTTTTGGGCAGAAGCTGTGAACACAACCAATTACATTCTCAACAGATGCTTGATCAGGCAAATCTTGAAGAAGACTCCTTATGAAATCTTCAAAGGAAGAAAGCCCAACATTTCACATTTCAAACCTTTTGGTTGCACTTGCTATGTCCACAACAATGGTAAGGATAATTTGGGTAAGTTTGATGCAAGAAGTGATGAAGGTATCTTTCTTGGTTACTCTCTGACTAGCAAATCTTATAGAGTTTACAATAAGAGAACTAAGCTTGTTGAAGAACGTATTCAAGTCATCTTTGATGAAAGCAATGATGGTTCTTTGAGTGAAATTTTGCAGACTTGAATTTGAACAAGCATGAGTCAGAAGATGAAGCTGAGACTTCACTTCGTTTCAAGGAAAGCTTGCAGGAGAACCATAAGAATTTTCAAGGCCTTGAAAATTCTTCTCGAAGCCATGAAAAAGAGCATCAGAAAGATCAAAGTGATCAAGCCACTACTTCAAGTTCTCAAAGGCTTGAAAAACAGATTGGAGAACCTAAGCTTTGGACTCCAAAGAAGATATTCTAATACCTATCATCTCATCCAGTTGAAAACATTATTTCTGATCTAACCACTGGTACACAAACTAGATCACAATTGAAGAATCTTTGTGCTTTTAATACTTTTATTTCTCTTGTAGAACCTAAAACTATGAAGGAAGCATTACAAGAAGCAGACTGGATCATAGCTATGCAAAGTGAGCTCAATGAGTTTGAAAGAAACAAAGTGTGGAACTTAGTTCCTCCACCAAGAAATCAGTCTGTTATTGGCACCAGATGGGTATTCAGGAACAAATTAGATGAAAATGGAAAGGTGATCAGAAACAAATCCAAATTAGTATCTCAAGGCTACAATAAGGAAAAAAGTATTGGTTATGAGGAGACATTTGCTCCTGTTGCCAGGTTAGAAGCAATTAGAGTTTTACTTGCATTTGCATCTCACAAGAACTTGAAACTTTTCCAAATGGATGTGAAATGTGCATATTTAAATGGATATTTGCAAGAGTAATTTTATGTTGCTCAACCTCATGGATTTGAAAATGATAAGTTTCGAGATCATGTTTACAAACTGGACAAAGCTCTTTATGGTTTGAAACAAGCTCCAAGGGCTTGGTATGAAAGATTGTCTAAGTTTATACTTGAAAATGTTTTCAAAAGAGGATTAGTAGACAAAACCCTTTTCATAAAGAATCATGAGAATGATATACTTGTATTTTAGATATATGTTACTGATATTTTGTTTGGAGCTACTAATGATCTTCTCTGCAAAGAATTCTCTAGTCTTATGAGCAAGGAATTTGAAATGAGTTTGATGGGAGAGTTGAACTTCTTTCTTGGACTTCAAATACATCAGATGAAGAAAGGCATATTTCTACATCAAAGCAACTAGAGACTTGTTAAGCAAGTACAATATGTCTGAATCCAAATAAATTAAGACTCCCATGAGCTCCACATTGTCACTAGACAAAGATTAATCTGGTAAGAGTGTAAATGTGAAAGAATATAGAGGTATGATTGGATCATTGCTATATTTCACAGCTAGTAAACCAAACATTATGTTTAGTTCTTGCATGTGTCACAACACAAGTGCAATATCAATCACAAAGAATCCAGTTCAGCATTCAAGAACCAAGCATATTGATGTTAGACATCATTTCGTCAGAGATCATGCTGAGAAAGGTGATATTGTTCTTGAATTTGTTTCTACCAATTTCCATATATTTTCCCTAAACCACTTCCAGATTAAGGATTCTCAGCTTTGAGACTAGAATTAGGCATGCTAAATAAATATGCATTGGTTTAGGGCGAGTATCAGGTAAGTAAGGTAAGCCTTATGTGTTCCAAAGGTTTGAATAGCTTTTCAAGGCCTTGAAATCCTTTCCAAAGCCTTGAAAACGAGTCTGTATACTATTTAGTCAATAATATGGATCATTCAGTGTTGGGGTTATCTCTCTAGATAATTGCTCAATGTTTCTCCTAACTTCTCCAAAATCACTTTTTAGCCAAAATAGTATAATATCTTTTATTTCCAACGGCACACACAATTTTGCATCATTATGATTCAGCAGATCTTCGGAAAGATTAGATAAATATTCAGTTTCCTTTTCAAACTGAAACTCATCAGTATTTATCTTATTCTCTCTTTCTCTCAATCGTGTCTCTCATACCTTTCTTTTCTGTTCCCAAAAACCTAATGAGAACTAGAAGGGCCTCTGATAGAATCAAGATGGTTGGTTGTTCAAAGGCTGTGACAGATAAGAAAAGGAAGACTACTGAGGAAGAGGTTCAAACCCTGAGTGGTGATTCAAGTTCCAGAACACCAAGTGCAGAATAAGCTGCTGCTCCTCCTCCTCCTAAGAAGAAGGCAAAGAAAGATCAGACACCAACATCTAGTAAGAAGAAGAAGAATACAGTTGAATCTGCTCCAGTGAAACAATCAGAGGAATAGATTGCAAGTCCTAAGAAGCTGAAGCAGAAGAAGCCTACTAAAGAAGACAAGGGAAAAGGAAAAGTAACTGAGATTGAGCCAGAAGAAAACGTGGAGAAGGCACTGCGGATCTGTTCTGAAAAGAAGAAATCCCCTGGTAAGAGACCTGGCCTTGATAATAAGTGGTTTTTCTCATGTTACTTGAGGTCAATGGCTAGCTGGATTTGCTTCTAGACCAGTAGCTTTTTGCAGTATGGTTGGTATTCATATTCAAGGGGTCTACAGTAAGTATAAATGCATGATCTATACTCTAAGGGGGGGGGGGGTTGAATAAAGTATGCTAACTTTTGCTAAAACTTGCACGAGAAGTGGTTTCAAAAGAATTTGTGAAGAGTAAGTGAAGTTCAAGGCCTTGAACTAAGTTCAAGGCTTGGAATGAAAACAGTTTAGTATAAAGAGAAGAAATCTATTTAAAGGCCTTGAATTGAGTTTCAAACCCTTGAAATGGAAACTATTTGAAAGTTGCAATAATAATAAGTATGTAACTATAAAGTAAATGCAAGAGACACAAGATATATAGAGTTAAGTCCAGTTGGACCTACGTCTGTACCTCAAGGATCTTCTCCCTGTAGGATTTTCAACACAATTCTTATTAATCCACACCTAAGCCCGAAATCTCAAGCACAGAGAGATGTCTTACTCTGTTACAGCTTGTGGTTCTCACTAACCTATCTAGTACCTGAAGGGAGGCGAATCCCTGGACCAGTTTGATTGCATGTCTGCTATACCGATTAATATTTTGTTCGTTTATCAACAAGAACGCCATAACCCTACTAGGCGGAATTAGGGTTCATACCTGCGTCCTAGCTAGTTAATGTAGGTCTGAATCACTCTGATCTTCTCCCGTATTCCTGAAGTTCCTCCAGGATGCAAGCGTGGGCTTGCTACTTCCAGAATCCTTCTTGGCCTCCAGATGAATTGCTCTCACTCTCGAAACCCTAGATTTCGATGTGTATCTGAAGCATACGAATTCAGAAGACGAAGGACACGAATCAGGCTCCTAACTTTATTAGGACTTATGGTTCCACCCGAACCTAGCTCGAATAAAGTTAATAACGGTTAGTACCACTAAATAACTGTTATTGCACTCCTGTCCATATTCTCAAAAACTAATATTTCGAGCTCATGTTATTAAATACTTATTATCTCCCCATGTTAAGATTACAAATATCCGTCGATTAAATTAATTACTGACTAATTCATTTAATCGACCTCTTTCTAATTCCTTTGATCCTTACCATTTAACTTATTTGATATGTTCAGATTACCAAGTAATCTACCTGCAGGGTTCAAAATAATCAAAACTTATAAGCTTCATCAAGGGAATATCATAAATCCCATAACCGGGACATGGATTCCTTCGATATATCAATTTACACCATGGACTCAATAGTATCACCCAACTCATCGAGGTTATTGACTCCTTATGAATCTCACTCACTTGACTTGTCAAAGCAATAACTACTAAATACGTGTGCACATTGACTATCTAACGATTAAGATCATAAGTAATCATAATAAGCATGAGACATAGCTTGTCTTATTATGCCAGTACAAAGACCATGATCTCAACTTCGTCCTGTTCAATATACACAAAGTATACTTGCACATTGAGTTGAAACTATAGTATGAACTATACTGTTTCCTGTAGCCTAGACAGACCTACTAAAACAATTTGCTACAATCATTCCGATATTTTGTCTAATTCCATCTAGATTGTGAACTCACAACTTTCTTTCCACAAGAACCGAAGATAAGATCTTCTGTGTGTAAGCTAGACTCTACACACCAGATCTTCTACTATGTAGAATAATAGAAAACTATGCACAATAATATTATAATTCAAAAACATTGCCCAAAACCATTATCATAAATATCAGATTCATATAATCCAATAAAAAAAGCATAGCTTTCAGTATTCAATCCAAAAATCTCCCACTAAGACTCTAATCCATGCAGCAACACACCTCAAACCCATTCCCTCTACGTGACCATCAACAACCTTAGCTGTCAAACACTTCGTAAATGGGTCTGCCAGGTGATTCGATGATGTAATCTTCATCACTGCCACATAGCCTCTGTGCACGTATTCTCTAATCAAATGATACTACGCTCTATGTGTATTCCTTTCTTGTGAGGTCTTGGTTCCTTTCAATTTTCAACCGCACCGCTATTATCGCAATAAAGCGTCATAGCCGGTTGTGCACTCGGTACTACTCCAAGATCCATTAGAAAATTTCTGAGACAAACAACTTGCTTAGCAGCTTCCGAAGCAGCCACATATTCAGCTTCCATGGTGGAATCAGCAATGCAAGATTGCTTGATGCTCCTCCAACTAATGGCCCATCTCCTAATGTGAAAACATATCTAGAGGTAGACTTCCTGTCATCCCAATCTGACTGAAAATCTGAGTCTGTGTACCCGATGGAAGACTATTTTCATGGTAAAACATATATTCTCGAGTCCTTTTCAGGTACTTCAAAATATGTTTTACCGCAGTCCAATGTTCTCTGCCACGATTAGATTGATATCTACTAAATGCCAACAGCAAAGCAAATATCAGGTCTAGTACACCACATCGCATACATGATGCTTCCTACTGCAGAAGCATAAGGAACTGCTTTCATGCTTTCTATCTCATCAGGTTTCTTAGGACACTGATCCTTAGATAGACTGATTCCATGTCTGAAAGGGATCAACCCTTTCTCGGAATCATGCATGCTAAACCTTGAAAGAACAATATCAATATAATTGGCTTGTGACAAGCCCAACATCCTATTTTTTCGATCTCGCATAAGCTTGATCCCTAGAACGTATGATGCTTCTCCCAAGTCTTTCATATCAAATTGAATTGATAACCATACCCGCACACTAGATAATACACCCACATTGTTTCCAATGAACAATATATCATCAACGTAAAGTATCAAGAATACCACCACATTTTCCTTACACTTCTTGTACACACACGGCTCATCCGGACATTGATCAAAACCAAAAGATTTGATTGCCTGATCAAAATGGATGTTCCATGATCTAGATGGCTGCTTAAGTCCATAAATAGACCTCTTAATCTTACACAACTTGTGCTCCTGGCCCTTTACTACGAATCCTTCTGGTTGCATCATATAAATTCACTCATCACAAAATCCATTGAGGAAAGCTGTCTTGACATCCATTTGCCAAATTTTGTAATCGATATGAGCCGCAATGAACAAGAGAATCATGATAGATTTGATCATGGCTACTGGAAAAAAAGTTTCCACATAGTCGATCCCTTCTTTCTGAGTAAAACCTTTCACAACAAGCCTTGCTTTGAAGGTTTCAACCTTCCCGTCTACCCCTCTATTTTTATTGTAAATCCACTTACACGTGATGGGTTTTACCCCATCTGTTGGATCTACAAGATCCTAGACCTGATTGGGGTACATAGACTCCATCTAAGAAATCATTGCCTTTTTCACTTTTCCGCATCCATACTTCCAACAGCTTCATTATAGTTACTGGGATCAGTATCATGTTCATTAGGGACCTTGTCAAAAGACTCTCCCAAGTACATCTATCTGTCTGGTTTACGAGAAACCCTCCCACTACGACGAGGTTGTACTTGTGGTTCACTAGCAGTAACATTTTTCCCACTGCTCGGTTGCAGCGGAATGTCACTACTATCTTGTGGATCACTAGTATTGTCATTTCCCCCACTTCCCTCTTGCCGTGGGATGTCAACACTATTTTTTGTGTATCACGAGTATCTACATTTCTCCAACCCCCAAAAGGTAGTTGCATGTCGATATCATTTTCTTGTCGTATTTCCTCTTGTATAATTGGTATATCATGACCTTGGACTACTTGATTTCCTCGCATTTCTTCCAAAACAATTTTAATTTTAGGCTTGTGATCCATAATATAGTCTTCCTCTAAGAATCTCGCATTGGTGCTCACAGTGACTTTCTGATCCTTAAAACTATGAAATAAACCACCCTTCGTTCCTTTCCGGTATCCTACAAAGACACATACTTATGTCCTGGATTCTAACTTACTTACGTTCCCCTTCAGCACATGTGCTGGACTACACCAAATCCGAACATGCCGTAGACTGGGCTTGCGCCCAGTCAAAATTTCTGTGGGTGTAGTTGGTACTGACTTAGACGGAACCAAGTTCAGAATATATGAAGCTATCTCTAAAGCATGCCCCCAAAAGGAAGTTGGTAAATCTGAATAACTCATCATGGATCTCACCATTTCTGAAAGAGTCCTATTCCGTCGCTCGGCCACAATTCTGTTGTTGTGTACCTGGAGCGGACAACTGGTATTGAATCCCTTGTTCCTCCAAGTAATCCCTGAATTGTCCCAAGAGGTTCTCGCCACCTCGGTTAGATCGAAATGATTTGATATATTTTCCTAGACGCTTCTCTGATTCTGACTTGAAAATTTAACTTTCTCAAAGGCCTCATACTTACGCCACATCAAGTAAATATAACCATATCTTAAGTAATCATCAATAAAAGTAATGAAATACTCAAAACCTCCCCTCGCTTGGACATTGAGTGGTCCACAAACATCTGAATGGATAAGCTCCAACAGTTCTTTGGCCCTATTACCCTTTGCCAAAAATGGCCTCTTGGTCATCTTACCTTCTAAACATGACTCACATGTTGGTAGTGCCTCCACTTTTAATGAACATAATGGTCCATTTTGAACAAGCCTTTGTATTCTGTTTATATTGATATGACCAAGTCGTAAATGCCAAAGATATGTTTGGTTTATCTCGCAAGGTTCCTTTCTCTTTTTAGGTGATCCATCCGAGTTATTCAGTTCATACATTTGCGCTATGGGAGTCTCAAGATTTATAATGTAAAGACCATCCACCAATGTACCAGAACAAATAAAACGTTTATTTTTCTTAATAACCACAGATTCATTAAAACAAACTGCATATTCATTCTTAACCAACTTAGAGACTGAAATCAAATTCGTTCTAATGGAAGGTACATAAAGAAAATCTTTCAAAACTAAAATCCTATCATTCCCAAAATGTAAGAAACAAATTCCTATTGCAACTGCAGCTACTTTATTGGTGTTGCCCATGTGTAGATAAATCTCCCCATCACTAAGCTCTCTGGTTTCCTGGAACCCCTGCAATGAATTGCAGACATGGTCAGTGGCTCTCGAATCTACACACCAGGTTCTAGTAGATAGAACCGCTAAAAATGATTCAACTATTAGTGAAAGAGATATACCTGAGTTTTTCTGGATTGGACGAGTCAAGAACTTTGGACATTGCTTCTTCCAATTCCCTCTCTGGTTACAGAGGTAACACTTTCCTTTCGGCTTTCCCAATGTCCCCTGAGGAGCAAGTGCTTGCTGTGGCCCACGAGCTATTACTTGAGGTGCCGGAGCAACCATCGGAACTACTGCTTGGGCAACTTTCTTCTTCTTCTTAGCCCTAGGGTTAGAAGTAGAAGCCTTTTCACCCACCATTACATTAACCTAATTCTGTAGGATTTCCTCTGCTGCTTGAAGATCCTTTAAAAATTCAGATAAGTAATAAGTCTTTTTGTTCATATAATAATTTTATCGAAAACCGTTAAATGAATCAGACAGTGTCATGAGCACGATATCGACCTGAGTTTTCTCGTCGATTACAGCTCCAAGGATCTCTAGTTCACCTAGAATACTTATCATCTTCATAACATGGTCCCTTATAGAGTATCCTACAACCATTTTTGTGTTCATGTTGTTTTTCATAGCAACCTGCCTGGCAGAACGATCCTGATCCCCAAACATTTCCTTGAGGTTATCCATGATCTCATAGGCAGAGCCCATGTTCTCCTGCTGATGCTGCAACACATTAGACATGGAGCCTAATATGTAGCATTTATCCATCTGATCGGCTTTCTTCCACCTCTTATAAGTCTTGGCTTCTTCCTCAGAAGCCCCTTCTAGAGGTTCTGCAGGACATTCTTCAAAAAGCAGAAATTTGCAATCCTCAGCAGTTAGCACAATATTCAAATTCATCTTCCAATCAATATGGTTTGATCTAGTGAGTTTGTTTTGATTCAAGAGAATAGATAGTGGGTTGAATATTTTCGACATTTTGAACCTGAGAATCATGTAAATAAAACATATATAAGGGCAATGTAAACCACCAGTAGTCTAACACACAAAAAATAGTATGCCACGATGGGTGGACGTCAACCATTCATTCTATAGTTAGACATGGTACCTTTGGTCCTGCAAGCCATAACAATGACTCCGATGGGGAGGATACTATAACTTACATCTAAGTGTATACCATCATTTACTTCTAGACCCATTACCCCATTACATGCCTCTCAGATGGAGAGATCACACGTAAACATTTATTATTAGAAGTATCCTAATAGAAATTTATACCAGTGATGCAGTAGTGGTTATGTTCGATAAGAAGTTTAACTACAAGGCTAACACACACACCAAATACATCACTTATAAACCAATGATGGAGACCGTGAAATCTATAAGCACTAGACTCCCTCTCCCACATAGTTGTTTGAACAATTTAATGCAAATAAAATTATTTATCCATGTTGTCCATGATTAACATGCAAGAATCCACAATAATCATACACATATATATAATCATGCACATAACAAGAATTCAACCATACACAGCCCATCTATTATGGTCGGAGCTTCTTTAGTCGGGTAAGCAAGATCCACATGACCCCGCAAATATTACAGTAACCCTAGTCTCCATGGATTCAACAAATGTGTCTGTAACAGAGTAACATATACTGCTACAGACTTTCAATGCCACCAAGGAGCTCACAAGTTCATCTAATACTGGAATAAGAGAACCTAGGGTTTACTATTACAGAAGGTTACAAATATTTTTTATCCACGAAAAACAGTGTGGGAATCAAAACCAAATCAAACCACATACATCAAACAGTATGATCATAACAGCAGGGCACGATTCAATCTGCAAAACAAAGTTAGACATCGCAATCTTCCTACTCTAACATGCATAGCTAGTTTGATTATAGGACAACATGCCTGTATATCAAATATGCAGAGTCGAACCTGGGCTTTGATATCAATTGAAGGGAGGCGAATCCCTGGACCATTTCGATTGCATGTATGCTATACCGATTAAAATTTTGTTCGTTTATCAACAAGAACGCCATAACCCTACTAGGTGGAATTAGGGTTCATACATGCGCCCTAGCTAGTTAATGTAGGTATGAATCACTCCGGATCTTCCCCAGTATTCCTGAAGTTCCTCCTGGATGCAAGTGTGGGCTTGCTGCTTCCGGAATCCTTCTTGTCCTCAAGACGAATTTCTCTCACTCTCGAAACCCTAGATTTCGATGTGTATATGAAGCATACGAATTCTGAAGACTAAGGAAACTTATATAGGCTACGGGAGGGACCTGGAGGAGAAAATACGAATCAGGCTCCTAACTTTATTAGGACTTCTGGTTCCACCCGAACCTAGCTTGAATAAAGTTAATAACAGTTAGTACCATTAAATAACTGTTATTACACTCTTGTCCATATTCTCAAAAACTAATATTTCAAGCTCCTTTTATTAAATACTTATTATCTCCCATGTTAAGATTACAGATATCCGGCGATTAAATTAATTACTGACTAATTCACTAATCGAACTCTTCCCAATTCCTTTGATCCTTACCACTTAACTTATTTGATATGTCCAGATTACCAAGTAATCTACCTGCATGGTTTAACATAATCAAAACTTATAAGCTTCATCAAGGGGATATCATCAATCCCATAACCGGGACATGGATTCCTTCGATATATCAATTTACACCATTGACTCAATAGTATCACCCAACTCATCGAGGTTATTGACTCCTTAGGAATCTCACTCACTTGACTTGTCAAAGAAATAACTACTAAATACGTGTGCACATTGACTATCTAAGGATTAAGAGCATAAGTAATCATAATAACCATGAGACATAGCTTGTCTTATATTATGTCAGTACAAAGACAATGATATCAACTTGGTCATGTTCAATATACACAAAGTATACTAGCACATTGAGTTGAAACTATAGTATGAACTATACTGTTTCCTGTAGACAAGAGAGACCTACTAAAAACAATGTGCTACAATCGTTCCTATGGTTTGTCTAATTTTATCCAGATTGTGAACTCACAACTTTCATTCCACAAGAACTGAAGATAAGATCTTCTGTGAGTAAGCTAGACTCTACACACCAGATCTTCTACTATGTAAAACAATAGACAACTATGCACAATGATAATATAATGCAAAAACATTGCCCAAAACTATTCTCACAAATATCAAATTCATATAATCCAATACAAAAACCATGGATATCTGATTAACTAAGAATTCTCTTATGTTCACTTTGAACAATCCTTGAGAATGTAAGAAGAAGTAGTATAAGAATGATATACAAATAGAGTTCAGAAATGAAGAAAACAGAAAGTAGAACTGCAATGAGTGTGCAGTGTTCTTCAAATGCTTGGATTGGGAGAGAGTGATCTGCTTCTTTGTTGCTTGAAAATCCTCAAATGTGTTTTTAGTGTCTATAGATTTTTCCCGTTGTGTTTATGTTGTAGGCTTCAAATTAAGCTCCATATATACAGCTCATTTGATTTGCAAATTTTCAAGATCTTCAGCAACAAACTTTCCTATTTTGTAGGCAACAACTTTGACTTCTCTAATAGTCTTGTCCAACGGATAGTTGCTAAGTATCTTAAGGGATACTGATTTGATCTTTGCTGTTACAATCATTAGATTGATCACAGAATCAAATAATCTCAGAATTTCCTTTCCTGCAAAACTCAGGTTAGAAAATAAATCCTGTAAAATAGAAAATGAATTTTCCCTGCAAAAACTACGTCAAACAGATTGATTAGATAGTGTTAAACATGTCAAATCAATTTGTCTTTCATCATCAAGAGATAATAGATCAAGCACAGGGGTTTAGGAGTTTAAACAGAATCAGAAACTTCCGTAAGTTCATGCATACACAGCATAGTTAGTTTCAAGGCTTTGAAAGCTGTTTCAAGGCCTTGAAATAGACTAGCTATTTCAAGTCTTTGAAACTTTGAAACTGAATTAAACTTACAATCTCCCCCTTGATGAAAGAAAAAACTACAATCTGTTTGATACCGTGATTCTGCAAAAAATACTCATTAGCACATAGCAGTAATAAATCACACCACATAAAATCAAAATATCCAAATTATTAATAATCTAAAAAGACAGTTAAGTTCAGGTAATCCTAATGACCAAAACCTGGGATTTTTTTGGATTAGAGTTTTTGAAAAATCCTAATGAGAAGAATGTTGGATAAGAGTCTTGGAAAAATTTAGAAAAAGGTTGTTTTGATGAGATAGATGTTTCAAGACTTTGAAATGGATTTTAAGGCCTTGAGAAATAGAAGATAGAGTAGGCAAGAGTTATGGGGATGGTTCTTCATCTCCCTGCTGCTCTTCATCTTCTTCCTGACTATCTCCATCATCTTCAACATAAGCTTATTCTTCTTCTTGTTGAACCACATCAGTATCCTCAATTATTGGGCTAATGGTCTTGATCACACTGTTGAACAGAAAGGTCAGCCCTTCCAAAGCTTTCCTTCCATGTTTCAGTTTCTTCTTTACAGATAGCCTTTTCTTGATCACTGAAGAGTTTTTCTGATGAACTTTTCTACTAGGTTCAGCCTCTTGAAGTTCTTTCTTCTTCATGTTTTTCTTAGATATATGATAGGATTCGTAGGATCTTGAAGAAGTATTTGAATCCGAGTCTTGGATGTAGATCTCTTTTCCTTTTACTTTTCCTTCTAAGTCAACCTTCTTTTTCACCTTCTTGAGACTTCCAATCTGGATACCTTCCTATTTTTCTTGTGTAGCTTCCACTGTCTTCTTCTTTTTGCTGGATACTGGGTCTGATCTTTCTTAGCCTTATTATTTTGAGGAGGAGGCTCCATGTCTTCTGCAGTAGGAGTTTTTGAACTGGAATCTTCACTGATGGTTTGAACCTCTTCCACAATGGCCTTTCTTTTCTTCTCTGCACAAGTCTTTGAACCACCAGCCATCTTTATTCTCTCATAGGCTCTTCTTGTGCTCATTAGAATTTGGGAGAAGAATAGAGATATATGATAGATACGAAGGAGAGAAAGAGAGAGGATAAATAGTGAAGAGTTCGAGTTTGAAAAGGTAACTAAAATATTTTCTGATTCAAAATATATTAAGTAATCACAAAAGATTCAAAATCATTGATGCCGTTGGAAAGAATAGTATAATACTATATTTGCCCAAAAAGGAATTTTTGAAAAGTAATGGACAATATTGAGCAAATACCTACAAAGATAGCACCCAATATTGAATGATCCAGAGTTTATTTACTAGTAGTTGCACAGACTTATTTTCAAGCCTTTGAAAAGGATTTCAAGGCCTTGAAAATCCGTTTTACTGAAACTTATATACTCAAAGATTTGAAATCTTTTCAAGGCTTTGAAAATCAGTTCAAACCTTTGAACCACATAAAATCTTAGCTTACTTGCCTGATGATCCCCCTAAACCAATGCATCTTTGTTTAGCATGCCTAATTCCAATCTTAGAGCTGAGAATCTTTCAGCTGGCAATGATTTAGTGAAGATATCTGCAAGTTGCATGTTAGGAGAAACAACTTCAAGAACAATGTCACATTTTTCAGCATGATCTCTGATTAAGTGATTTCTAACATCAATATGTTTCGTTCTTGAATGCTGAACTGGATTCTTTGTAATTTATATAGCACTTGTATTGTCACACTTGATAGGTTTATCTCTGAAATCAAATGCAAGATCTCTCAATTGTTGTGCTATCAATAACACTTGTGAACAGCAAGCTCCAGCTGCTATATATTCAGCTTCTGCTTTTGATAGTGCTACTGACTTTTGCTTCTTTTAATGCTAGATAATCAAAGATGATCCACGAAATTGGCAGCATCCTGATGTGCTCTACCTATCACATTTGTAACCTCCAAAGTCAGCGTCTTAATAGCCACACAAATAGAAGTTAGATTGTTTAGGATACCAAATCCCTAAGTCTTTGGTACAATTGAGATATCTGAAGATTCTTTTAACTGCAGTCAAGTGTGATTATTTAGGATCAGCTTGAAATCTAGCCCACATACAAACACTAAACATGATATATGGTCTGCTAGCAGTGAGATAGAGTAATGATCCAATCGTACCTCTATACTCTTTTACATTCACACTCTTACCAGATTCATCCTTGTCTAAAGTCAGTGTAGAACTCATGGGGGTCTTAAATTCTTTGGAATGAGACATATTGTATTTGTTAAGAAAGTCCCTTGGGTACTTTTTATTTGCTAAGCAAGTCCCTTGGGTACTTTTTATTTGCTAAGCAAGTCCCTTGGGTACTTGCTTTGATTTAGGAATATGCCTTTCTTCATCTAATGAATTTGTAGTCCAAGAAAGAAGTCCAGTTCACCCATCAAGCTAATTTCAAATTCCCTGCTCATAAGAGTTGAGAATTCCTTGCAAAGAAGATCATTAGTAGCTCCAAACAAGATATCATCAACATAAATTTGAACTACAAGCATATCTTTCTCATGAGTCTTTATGAATAGGGTCTTATCTACTAATCCTCTTTTGAAATCATTTTCAAGTAGAAAATTTGAGAATCTTTCATACCAAGCTCTTGGAGCTTGTTTTAAACCATAAAGAGCTTTGTCAAGTTTGTACACATGATCTGTAAACTAGTCATTTTCAAAACCTGGAGGTTGAGCAACATAAACTTCTTCTTGCAAATTGCCATTTAGAAATTCACACTTCACATCCATTTGAGAGTGTTTGAAGTTCTTATGAGATGCAAATGCAAGTAGAATTCTAATTGCCTCTAACCTGGGAACATGAGCAACATTTTCTTCATAGTCAATACCTTCTTCTTGATTGTAGCCTTGAGCTACCAATCTAGCTTTGTTCCTGATTACCTTTCCATTCTCATCTAATTTATTTTTGAATACCCATCAGGTCCCAATAACAGGCTGATCTTTTAGAGGCGGAACTAGGTTCCAAATTTTTTTCCTTTCAAACGCATTGAGTTCAATCTGCATAAATATGATCCAGTCTGCTTCTTGTAGTGCTTCCTTCACGGTTTTAGGTTCTACCAGAGAGATAAAAGCATTAAAAGAAAAAAGATTCTTCAACTTGATCTAGTTTGTGTACAAGTGGTTGGATCAGAAATAATGTTATCAGCAGGATGAGATGAGAGATATTTAAATCTCTTCCTTGGAGTCCATGGTTCAGACTCTTCTGTTTGCTTCTGAAGTCTCCGAGAACTTGAAGTAGTAGCTTGTTCTGATGTCTTATCTGGAGGTTCTGTTTCAAGGTTTTGAAATTTGGTTTCAAGGCCTTGAAAATGTCTGTTTTGTTCCTCTGACATTTCTTTGGATCCTTTCGAGAATTCATCTTCTGTATCTGAGTCATGCTTATTCAGATTGAGATCTGCAAAACCATCACTTACATAACCATCATAGCTTTCATAAAAAATAATATGAATGCTTTCTTCAACAAGCTTGGTTCTATTATTGTAAACTGTACATGCTTTGCTTGTCTGTGAATAGCCAAGAAAAATACCTTCATCACTTCTTGGATCAAACTTACCAAGATTTTCCTTACCATTATTGTGAATAAAGCATGTACAAGCAAAAGACTTAAAATAAGAGATGTTTGGATTTCCTCCCTTGAACTGTTCATAGGGACTCTTCTTCAGAATAGGTCTGATCAAGCACCTATTAAGAATATAGTTTGCTGTATTCATAGCTTCTGCCCATTAGTACTTAGGCAACTTGTTTTCTAGAAGCATTGTTCTTGACATGTCTACAAGAGTACTGTTCTTTCATTCAACAACTCCATTATGCTGAGGAGTTCTAGAAGCAGAAAAGTTGGGAGAGATGCCATGCTTGGAAAAAAATAAATCAAACTCAAGTTGATCAAACTCTCTACCATGATCACTTCTGATTGAAGCAATACTTAGGTTTTTCAATGTTTGAAGTTCTCTACAAAGCTTTGAAAATTCAAAGAGAGATTCTGATTTTTCTTTAGAAAACATAACCCAAGTATATCTTGAGAAATCATTTACAATAACAAGCATGAAATTCTTACCCTTTGGAGTTGGAGTTCTCATAGGACCACATATATCCATATGAAGTAATTCAATGGGTCTAGTAGTACTTACAAAGTTCTTTGGCTTGAACACATGCCTTGCATATTTCTTCATCTTTGAAATTGATAGAGGGTATGCCTCTTAATAAGTTCTTGGCAACCAGTTTATTCAATATATGCAGGCTATGTGTCCCAACTTCCTGTGCCAAAGCTTTGAATCTTCTTTAAAGGCCTTGAGACACTTCAAGTTTCCTCCTGCAACTTTGTTAAATTGGAAGGTATAAACATTATTTGACCTAGAGGCAGTGAGGATGCAATTTCCAGATTTCTCATCTTGCACCACACATTTCTCCTTGTCAAAAATAACCTTATTTCTATTTTCACCAAGCTGAGATACACTAAGCAAATTAAATTTCAAACCATCAACTACATATACATCAGAAATAGAGTTTTCAGAATCTGTACCAACTTTACCAATACCAAGAATGTTGCATTTGCCTTTGTCACCAAGTGTAATTGAACCTTCATATTGTTCCTTTAATTCTGAGAACAAATATCTCTTTCCAGTCATATGTCTTGAGCAACCACTGTCCATAAACCACTTTTGCTCTTTGATCTTGGTGACAACCTACAAACACCACTCACTGCCTTACCTAGCTGTTAGACCAAGTGTGGAATTTAGATTCATATTCAGGATCAATCATATTGGGTGGTATAACCCCTTTAGGAACCCAAATCTGTTTAACTTTTCCTTTGAGTTGGAAGGGAAAAGTGTTCCTCATTATGTGAGGGTCTCTTCTCCTAAGAGGACAAGTCAACTTAACATGACCAATCTTATTGCAGTAATGGAACTTTGGAGATGTTTTGCTTTAGCTTTCACACATTTGGTATTGTTATTTCTGGGAAAATTAGGATTTTATCCAATACCAGTTTTATGAACAGACTTTAAGCTACCTCAAGGAATCAAGTTCAAGTTGTGTTCTGAGATTACAAGTTTTGTCTTGACGGATTCAGATTCTTGAATTTTCTCAGTAAGGGTAGCCTTTTGTTTATCTCATTCATCAACTTGATGTCTTCGATCAACAATACTATTTTTCAAAAGTGAGTTCTCAGTGAATACTTCCTTGACTTGTGTTTTCAAGGCTTTGAAACTGGATTTCAAGGCCTTGAAATCACTATCAGTTTTCTTCAGAGAGATTTCAAGATTCTGATTTAGGCAAACAATATGCAAGTTTCCGTTTGCTTGCTCATGAACTTTTTCTTTCAAAACTCTAATTTCTTTCAGATCGTCCTCTTCATTTAAAAGCCTTGTTATAAGATGGTCAGAGAGGACTTCTTTTGATTTTGAAATCAAGCAGTTTACCATTACCTCAATGTTCTTGTCAGAACTTTCATCATGCTTGTCCATAAAGCATAGGTTGGCATGTTCTTCTTTAGTTTCAGAATCACTTGAGGTTTCTGAATCAATCCATGAAGCTATCATAGCATTCTTTCTTCTATCATGATCTTTCTTCTAAAATTTATTGTTTTTTTTGTGTGTGGTTAATATCTGATCAAGTGTCCTCCAGCACCACACTCAAAGCAATTAATGACTTTAGGCTTATTACCATGTGAAGAAGTTCTAACCTTGTAGTCTTTGCTACTGGAGGATCTGTGTCTATCTCTGTTGAAGACCTTGTTTCCAAAGTTCTTCTTCATTTTTAGAATTCTGGTCAGGGCTTTGGAGATCAAAGCAATAGGGTCTTCATACTCATCTTTAGTTTCAAGGCTTTGAGATGACTCATTCTCTTTTTCCTTGAGAGCTACGTTTTTCACACCATCTGGTAATTCTCCATCAACTTCATTCATGGATATTTCACGTGTCAGAAGTTTTCTTGAAGATCATCAAGTTGAAAGGATGAGAGATCTTGAGCTTCTTCAATAGCAGTAGTCTTTGGTTCCCACTTTGCTCTTGGAAGACTTCTTAGAATCTTTCTAACCTTTTCTAACCTCTTCTTCAATAGCTGTATTTCCTGTTTTTTTTTTGTGTGTGGACAATCTCTTGGAAGACTTCTTAGAGTCTTTGGTTCCCTTTATGCTTTCCCAATGAATCAAGATTGTTGACAATGTCAGTGAATCTTTTGAACATGTCTCTGATTGTCTCATCTCCATTCATCTTGAATAGCTCATATTGCTTGATATATATGTTGATCCTAGTTTGCTTGAATTGAATGGTTCCTGATAGCACCTATTAGGATCTATCTAGTCTTGTTATTTTCCACATTATCATGAGATATTTGAGCTTAATTGTAGAGAATATGATCCGTTTTATCACTTGTTGCTTCATTTGCGCTTATATTGTTAGTCCGGGCGTTTCTATCCATATTTCGTTGTTATTTGTCAAATATAATCGCTTGGTATGTTTGTTCATGGTTTCTCGGCAGGAACGGATGCTAATCGGTTGATAGGAGGCATGAAACGAACTTCGGAAATAACGAGAGCTCAAGTGGAGTGAAGAGAAGCCGAATTGGCGGAGTCTGAATGACCAATCTTCACTAATTTTATCATATCTGGAGTTCTACAATTAATTTGGGAGTGAGACCAGTTCCAAATGAAAGTAGACATAGAGAGATTTCCAACAATAGGTAACGGATCTTAATCCGAGTTCGGACGAAGAAGTTATGGCCCGGTGAAGTCAGGAGAAGATTTCAGGGGGCTATTGTGCAATTACTGAAGACTTGTGACGGGTTATGATTGAAGAACGACCTAGGGACGGAAAAACACAATATTCACGCACGAGAGCCATTGGAGAGCAGCTTGGAGTTTGGGGATTGCTCGGATTCATCAAATCTTGACGATATGGAGAAACTCTATTGCTTTGCTACGATTTCAAGTAGTAGCTAAAAGTTTGCTAGGCTTCTCTAGAGAGCCTAGGGTTTATGTAGATGATTATGTTTTCCGGATTTAAGACTTTGTTTCATGCTTTTTGATTTGATATATTGGATGACATTTGATTTCATGAACTTGTTGAAGATCTTAGTCTATTGACAGGGCTAGGGTAGGAATTGATAACTCATTAATCTTTGTGTTCTTCATAGATTGTGATCTTGCTTAACGTTAATATATGTTTTAGCTAATTGTTCATATGTTGTGCTTAATCCTTGGCAAGAATGGAGTAATTAATCGGACCTGTTAATTAGCTAGCGAGTGCGTGAGAGCCACTTAGACCTAGTTATGATGAGATAAGAACAACAATCCTTAATCATTGAGACTGAGAAGAGATGTGTGTAGGATTGGCCTTAGTGGGTAGATTCGGTATGAGTTAGTGAGGAGTTCGTGTGGTGGTGGTCTGAGAGAACATCAGTCCGTACATTGTCGTTAGCCTACTAGAACGGACCGGTAGATGTAGGTGGACCGACAGGACACCAAGTCAACCGTGACGTAGAGCGACATGAGACCGATAGGAGATTGTCAGAACTATTACCCGGCTTAACTAGAATAGGATTAACGTGTTGCTTTGTTATTCCGGAAATCGTCTACAGCCCTAGGTGATCTAGAGAATGCCTAGTTTCTCCTTATTTGTTTTATAAAAATAAAAACCCAAAAATACTAGTCTAGTTGTTTATTTTATTTCGGTCATTTGTTTGAGGGTGGCAACTCTTTAAAATCACAATTCTTCCTCCTGTTACAGTACTCTAAGTTAATAACTAATTAAATAATCTCAAGCTTGTCCTCGTGGGATCGATAGCTTGGGGTTGAAATATTTACCTATATTAGTTGAACACTGCACTTGCGGTAACACGTAAGAAATCGTGTCAAGTTTTTGGCGCCGTTCTCGGGGACATCGGTAGATTATTTAGTTAGGATTTATTTTAGAGTAATTTTCTTTTAGTTTGTTTTATTTTGTTTCTATCTCTGTTCTTCACGGGTTTCTTGTGAGTTTGTTTTTGCAGGAACGCAGGAAGCAGGAGACGCAATGAGCATGTGGAGCGACGAGGATTATGTGGGGATCTCTGGTTACCCCTACTACTGTGCTAAATGCAGTGTTTGGCACAATGATGACACATGCTCAATGATTTGGTGCTACAAATGGAAGAAGGATCAAAAGTAAGAAGACGCATGACGATTCGATCAACCACAGCTTCAACACCACCAAGAGGACTTACCAGCGAGCATGGAAGACTTGCACAACATTATGGGAGAGATCCAAGCGCGCATCACAAGGATGTCCCTTATTAGAGATGAGCCACAAGAGGAGCCTCTGCCACATGTCATTGAGCCCCTAATCGAGCCTCTATGGTCACCATCACAAGATGGTTTGGATGAACCTCATTGCCTACCAGTTGTCCAAGAGATGCAAAGGACACTGACAGCTAGGATGGAGCGAGAACGAGAATCCGCATCCCAAGCTGCAGTCGTGGAAGAAGAGATACATGAGCCGAGGGAAGAATGCAGTGTCCATGAACCATTGGTGGACTCTGCAATTTATGATGATTCAGACTGGGGTGGACTTGTGTGTCCAACAATGGAGGAGGTGATGCTCTCTGCAAGGCAACCTCCAATTATCTCACTGCCTTGGCATGATTGGGACGAAACCGAAATTGGGAGCTTGTGGTATGCTGATGATGGAGCTAGCGAAGAAATAGTGTCCATTACAATTGAGGTAAAAGCCCCTACTCATTTTTTTGAAGACTTTTCCATATCTCATGTAAATCAAGTCCGCAATGAGTTGAGAAGATTTGTGTATGGAGAGCCTTTTGGGGAAGGACATGATGGGAAATTTCCAATTTCTTGTTCTGTTGGCTATCCTATTCACGATCTATATGCCATAGTCAAGGAATTGGAAATCGTCAAGTGTAAGGGTATAGATGAGATGCATGTGTCTAATGAAGATCATTTAGCACCGAAGGAGTACTACTGGGATGATTTCATGGCCATAGATTCATTTGAGCCCAGTGGAACTTTGTGGAAGTTGATCAAGAGGATCAAGTGCAAGACGAAAAGAGTCGGCTTCTACAATTGTTCACCATATTCTTTGCACATGGGTGCACTTCCGGAGAAGAAAGTCATCGAGAAAAGATGGTGGAAGAAGAAGAAGTGGAGAGTTAAGCATCCTTCACTATCCTAGACGGTTGAGGTAACCGGGTCAGGCCGCTGACCTTAAATAACAAGCGCTTATTGGGAGGCAACCCAATGTAGAGTAGAATTTTTGATTATTTGTTAAGTTTGTGTTGTTAAGTTCTTTGTAATTGATTGAGAGAGATGAGATAGAGAGTTCTGACATTTGAATTGAGCATGAAGGAATGAACAAGAAAGCGTATGTGTTGGATTCCCCTTCTGGAGGTGTAGAACATGCCTCGGAGTCCAACAAAGGGTGAAAAACACAGAAAAAACGAGGTTAGTCCCAATGGATTTCGGCCCGAAAAAGAAACATTTCGACCCGAAATCAGCTTGATTTCGGTCCGAAATGTATTCTATTTCGGCCCGAAATCCCACTCATTTCGTCTTGAATTAAAAAATGCTTTATGTTTTCGATTTTTCCAACCATTTCCGCCCAAAATCAGCTTCATTTCGGCCCGAAATGCTATCCATTTCGGCCCGAAATGGTCCGCTACACTTGATTTTCTTCTTCTCTCTTCTTTGCACTTGGGGATCGTTTACTTAGGGGTTCTCCTTAGGATCATTGAGGACAATGATTATCTCAAGTGTGTGTGTGTGTGGGGGGGGGGGGGTTACATATATCTTTACTAGTCTAAACTTGCATAACCATGTTACATATAGATTAGTGATTTGGTTTTGCATATAGAGTTAGTCCTTAGGATTGCATGTGCACGTTTCTATATTGCATTGTATATATTATTTGTGCAAGTTTAATTATTGAGTCCAACTACCCAAATGCTGTTAGTTAATCGAGTTGGCCCAAGCATATAAAGTTAGGAAAATAGAATGAAAAAAAAATAAATAAAAAAAGAAATTTCAAAAATCCTAAAAATTGAAAATTGATATTTTTTGAGAAAGGGCAATTGAAGAGAGTAAACGTGGAGAGGTCTTAATGATAGTTTTCCTTAGGAATACGAAGATCTGAGGTGAGGTAGACGCGAGAATATGGAGTAGGAAGGCTATAGGGCCAATGCACACGAGAATTGTGAGTAGCTGTCTCTCAGACTAGTTATCCTACTAGCGCTATACCACCGTCACTTAGGTAGTCGTCAAACCTCCTCGTAGTGTCAACGGAACAGCTGTGCGAGTGATTTTTATGGGGACCTCACGTCTCGTCTCCATCGCCTAGGTCCACTAGTTACCCCCAATTTGATCCATCTATCCCTTTTATTCACAGCCTCTAGCCTAGGAAGCCATTCCTTGTGACTTTCATCACTAGTTAGAATGGTCGCATCGTATGCGTCATGATAGAGGGATTTGAGTTAGGGAGGTTCTTTGAGGGTGAGCTGATAGAATACATCTTGAGTGGATACTCTTACATGTCATCTTTTGAGGGAATGTGAGTGTGAGTTAGAGACGGTAGCACACTTCAGTGTGGCGGTAAGTCGTGTCCATACACCATGAACACAGGTGGAGTGCCGTCGTGCGTGACACTCTTTCCGCGCAATATGGGGTGGGGTTGGTTGATCTTATAGGATGACGTGCTTCTGCTTCATTTATATTTTCTACATCTTAGGTCATGGGGAGGCTCGGTTGGAAAAGCACGTTTACACATTGATTACCGGGTTTGTGATATGATTTACATTGAGTGTGGGGGTGTCGACATATATTGATTACATCATTGATTTGACACATTCCACCCCTACGGTATCTATTTTGATATTGGATCTCCTTGGATATTGTTATCATCATTGGTGGCTCCATGTGCTTATTTGTATGGAATTGAAATTGAAAGAAAAAAAAGAAAGAAAGTTGAAAGTGAAATGGAATAAGGAGCAAGGAAATTGAACTTTATGACCAAGGAGATGAGCTATGAGTTTTGATCATTTCTTCACGTTTGTGGCCGCGAGAACGGTGTTACACCAAGATTGAGGGAATGAGGTTCGGAGTAGTCAGATTCGGTGGGGTTCTTTGGATTTTGGTGAGATATATCATGATGTCTAGGACTGCGCTTCTAAATATCCTATCATACCCGTCCTAAGCTGTCAACCATTTAAGCCCGTGGATAAATAGCTCGGTTGGTAGGTTCTAGGGATACGTTTGATGAGTGTGCAAGAGCAACTTATTCAGTGTTCGTGCCCGTTCGGTCTGACGAAGCTGGCCGCAAGTTTTACCGATCACCGAAGTTATAGAATCTTCTAGGGGATTTGAAATGCCTTATGACATGCTGGTTTGTTCTTTGAGATTGCCCAATCTCTAACTAAAAACAAAAAATATGTTCTTTAATTTATTTCATTGTTTATAATCGAGTTGCATTGTTTAAAGTCATGTAGAGTGCATGGTCCAGCGTTTGAATCGTTGTGTCTAAGGCGAAGTAAAGATATATGTGAATCTCGGAAGCAAGTGTTGCTCGGGACGAGTGACACGCTCCAACTGCAAGTGTACAGCTGTCGTGTGTAGTAATAAATTCCGGAAATCCGGATTGTCGAACCCAAGAGACTTCGTCGTAAACTAGCTATTAAATTTGTTCTTTATGCGGGCAAAGCGCAGTTGTTTTGTTCTATTGATCCTACTAAAATTAAAAACAAGTACCTCAATTAATCAATTGAATTGCTTCACGATTAATAAAGATGAACGATTATAAAATTTTTCAAAGTTTGGAAAAGTCAGGATATCTCTACGGGTCATTAGGTATTTCACACGATATTGGATTTATGTTTTGTTAACACGATTAACATTTATCTAGCTAAACGAGCACAATTACGTTGAAGATGTCTCAACCAACTCCTATGATTAAACTATTAAAAACTGATTTCTCTAGCCTAATTGAGTTTAAACACGCATTACGAGAATTCATCTACTCTTTGTTCTAGCTAACTAGCAAGATTTCTCAACCCTAGATACGGCTAGTGTGTATTTTAATTTTCCGGGCAATGAATATTGATGTCTCTAACATTCACAACCTAGCTCTATCCTAACAATACGTCTATTGATAGCAAAGATGAATTAAACACATAAAATACACATAGCTAGATAAAAAGTTCATCAATTAAGCCAAAAGCATGAAATCAAATCCATAAATCACAAATATCGTGATTAAACCCTAGCTCCCTACGAGATACCCTGAGAAAAGTGTTTAGCTACTCAAAAACATGATTCACGTACAAAGTTTCGTGATCAAATAACAAAAATAGAGAAGAAACGGAGTTTTAGAGGTCAAACGAATGATTCCAAACCTCCTTGATCGTCTCCTAAGCTCCAAGCTCTCTTCAATGTGATAGCGTACGTGATAATCCCCAAAAACATGCCCTAACCAAGTCTAATACGTTCTCCCACTGTTTAGAACAAGTTAGGAGTAATTACAAAGCAACCCCAAAAAGTTACAAACAAAATTCTGCCCAAACTAGGTCGTGTGACCTAGTTAAGTAGGTCGTGCGACCTACTGTGCTGCCCAGAACAGGTCGTGTGACATGTATAGTAGGTCGTATGACCTACTGAAACAAGCTGAAATCTCTAACTAGGTCGTGTGACCTAGTAACTAGGTCATGCGACCTAGTTGCTTCATCAAATTTTTCCATCTTCTTCCCACTTGTTCCTCTTGCTTCCGAATCACTTCCCGGGCATCGTTTCTTCATTCAATCCTCCATTTTGAGCTCTCCTCATGCCTCAACACTCGTATCATCTTCTCTTGAGCCTCTCTAGCACTTGATCCATCAACTCTCGCTTTCCTTCCCAAATCTCGAGCTCGCATCACTTCCGAAGTTCGTTTCCTCTATCCACTTGCTCCTCGCGTGCTCTGGCCCTGAAAATCACAACACGAACACCCCGCGAAGATCAAATGTGACAAAATAAGATAAATAGCACGTAAAACAATGCAAGAAACGCCCGGACTTCACATTTTAGCATACGAACTCATTTTCTCAAATAAACACATGATCTATTCGAAAAGACGCAACATTCTCCATTATGAGCACACAAAACGTAGCAAAATAAGCAATAAAATAACTCCGAAAACGGAGTTATCAACTACCCCCACACTACATTTTGCTCGTCCCGAGCAAATCCCAACTTTCACATCATGTCCAAGCCACAAACTCAACTAGCTTTCAACCCACCATATTGCATACATAACAAAATATTAGCCGACTTGACGCAAACAAGACTCAATTCACAACTCGATTCATGCAACAACATGATGCAATGCAAATTAGACTCGATCCTAATCACATATATTTACACACACACACAAAACTAAACTTTCTGTCTTTTTTGGCGAGATCGGGCAATCTCAACAAATACATCAACTTCTGAGGTTCCGGAGTCAGTGTCACCCCGCCTGCCCTGCCAAGCTCGTGTAACCACTGATTCTACCTATGCAGAATGTCACCGAGCTGGCGCTGGTTCCGTCGCGCATGCATAGCCCTTGACTTGGCTTTCCTCTCTGCTTCTTGCCCTCAAGCCACGACCTTTTTCTCATTTGCAATCATCATCCTTTGCATGGCCTGCAAAGTGGCCTCGAGGCTAGCATTAGTTGCGACAGACGGACTCGACTCCTCACTCACAGCCGGGGTCTTACCCTTACCGCCCCTCTAAGCCGCCTTTTTTGGTGGGGGTCGGCTGCTCTCTACGACTACCTCATCTTTCTTCGGGTGGGGCACCTGAGTCCAGTATCTGGGGGGGTTCGGCTGCACGGTCTCCACCATAAAACGCGGCACCAGCCTTAGTGGCCAAGTGCTTTAGCAAATATCCAAACCCGGCGGCCCGACGGTTAGAGTCCCGAAGTCTCGATCGAAAACTCAAATAAACGCGCTTCGGGACGTTGAATCGATGGCCCTCATACCAACACAAAGCCATAACACACCACTCGAACCGTATGTCGGTCTGGGTCGAAACGCCCTCAACCCATGCCTCCACTATGTTAACTAAATAACGCGCTCGACGAAGTAAGTGTCTGGCCGAAACCGACCACTTTCTAACGTCCTGACTCGCACGAGTATCCCACGGCGCTCCCGTCACCCCACCAAAGGAAAAGATTGACACTGCGGTCACTAACTCCTCTACGTTTATTTTCATGGTGGTCTCGAAGTGACAGTCGCCCTCGAGTGGTGGCCATTGTAGGGCCGCGGCTATGCTAGCCGGAGAGAAAACAAAAAAATTCCTACGGGCGTATATGATCCTACGATCATCCAGCTCTCCATCCTCCCCATACCCAGACCACTCGGCGTTTGAGTAAATCTCCCACATGAGCTCCGAACTCGCGTTCTCCTTGACGAGCTCACACCACCCTGCAAGATTCTCTCTTTTCATGAACTCTTGGATTTGTTGGGGCATCTCAGTTTGGAACGGGATATGCTTTTCTACATTTGCCCCCCTGAACACACTCCCCTCCCGCTTGGCGTACCTAGAATGCGCTAGTAGGGTGATAAACCGATAGTCACAAAACACTCCTGTCGCCGGGTCAAGGTCCCTAGGACTAGACTCTCTCGTGGCCCTCGCTATTGGAACTCTATCAGGTTCCGCCCTTTCTAACTCATCAGGGTCCGGGGGGGCTGGTGAAACCATGCTCCCCACAACCCAAAAGGTAGCATTCTTAGCTAGGTTACCACCCGCGTCCCCCGTCTCCCTCACTTCTCCCTCGGGGATATAATCGTCATCACTATCGACGACTACTTTTTGTTTCTTCCTTTTCCCCCCGGTTATATTCTGACTCGTAGCTACCCCCTTTCCTTTAGCTACGGCCTTTCCCTTATCTTTTCGACTAGACATGGCACAAGAAGGTAGCACAAATTGACAATTAAATTCAAAAAAAAAATTAAGCTACGTGCTCAGTGTCAGGATGTGTGTACGGAAAAGAAACAGTTACGCAATTAACAAATAAGTCCTAGGACTCTAGTCAATCGCCCCCAAGCGCGCTACTAAGCGCAACGATAAAATTGGGCTTTTACTCAATCGTGCCTAATACTCGATAAAAATTAATTGCGAGGGAGAGAAGAGTGTACCTACGTGCCCGGAGCAAGTCTTACGGGCACAATTTTCAGATTCGTCCGACAAGAAGGACCGATTTGGTCGTCGAAAATTTTTTTCTTCAAATTGTGCAATCAAGTTGTGCCTTTTGCTCCTTGCGGTGTCCTCTTCGAAAGCCCCAAATCAATTTCGCCAATTTGACTCCAATCTGGACCAATTTAAGATCTTTTGACTGCGGAACCCTAGCTTTTTCTTCTTCTTCAATTGGTCACCAAACAACCAGCTTTTAGCTTCAATACTTCACCCTGCTTGTTCTCTCTTTCCAGCGGTTTACCGTGGTGGTGACGTGAGTGGAGAAGCGTCGGCGATTGGGGGAGGGGTATGGTGAAGAAGGCCGACTGCGATTGGGGCTTTGTGCGCTGGTGGTCGGGTGGCAGAGGAGGTAGGTTGGCGACGGTGTATCTGTGAGGGCGGCGGCGATGGTGGTCTGCGATGGAGGTGGCTGGAGAAGGCGGAGGAGGAACCCTGTTGGTGAACCCGTCGGTCTAGGAGAAGGGGGAAGGAAGGCGCCGGCCGATGGTGAACCCGTCCGATGGTGCTGCGGCGGCGGCGAAGAGGACGGACGGCGAGGATGGTTGTGGTCGGAGGTGGAAGAGATGGAGGTTGCGGTGGTTATGGTGGAGTTGCGTCGCAAGTTCTTGGAGGAGGAGAAGGGATGTGTCGGTTGTGTGGAAGAGAACGGCCGTGAGTTGATAAGTGTACTTTTGATAAATGACAATTTACACCGCCCCTTTTGGATCAAATTGCAACCATTCAAGACTAGGTCGTGCGACCTAGTGGGTAGGTCGTGCGACCTAGTTAAAAAATCTGCTTCCACCAACTAGGTCGTGCGACCTAGTAAATAGGTAGTGCGACCTAGTTACCAGCCCGCAAAATTTGTAACTTCTCCCGACTTGCTTTTTCTTGAATTTTTAGCTTGAAACAGCCTCCGATAAGCTCAAACGTGATATTTCACCCCCATTCTTAGGATCCAACATTCCGTTTCACAATTTAGCCCGGTAGCACACGGTTTTGACATTTTTCGTCATTTCCGGATGTTTTTCGCCGCTTTTTCGTCACGAAACATCCTTTCTCGCCTTTTTGACCGTTCCTTTGCTTTTTCATGGATCTCCTCGACCTCGAGACTCCATTTTGATTATAAAAAATTTCCAATGTCCGGGGAATTCTTTATTCCTCAAATTTGCTTTTCTAAAGGCCCGTTTGGCGATTCCGGATGCTTTTCATCACTTTTTCTTCGCGAAAACATCCAAATGGCCATACCTCTCGCGTCCGGACTCCGATGCATGCGATCCACCTATCAAAAGAAAGCTCTCGACAACCCCCACCTAATGGCACTCTTCAATTTATCTCACGGTCTTGTTTGCAAAAATTTGCCTCGTAATCCGTGCCAATGTGTCTGCTTTCTCGGTTTCCCTATACATTCTTCGCTTGCATCAAGAGGGGGAGTCCGGATACGCGCCTCCCCTCAGGTGCGTGTGTTGAGTGCGTGTTGGTACATCATTTTTCCCCCAATTATTCATTCCGGATCCCGATACGCCTTTTTAGCTGCTTTTTCTCGATTTTTGTGAACATTTCTCCGTGCGCATCAAGAAGGGGGATCCGGAATAGGCCTTTCACCTAGGAATCCTGCACATACTCATTATAAACATTAAATCCACTCTCCCGCACCTCTCATATAAATCAAACAAAATACAATAACAAAACAGAATTGAAAAAACTATACCAAAGCAGTAAATAGGTTGGGTTGCCTCCCAACAAGCGCTTTGTAATTTAAGGTCGACGGCCCGACCCAGTTACCTCAAAAGAGCTCAAATATCGGGAATTGCTTTGAGGCGCTCAATCACCCCAATGAAATTCCCGTCCACGTATGGCCTTGCTCGCTGTCCGTTCACCTTGAATCGGTCCCCATTCTCAGCTTCTACCTCAAGTGATCCCCGTGGGTAAACCTCAGTAATTGTGAATGGACCACTCCATCTTGACTTCAGCTTGCCTGGAAATAATTTCAGACGTGCATTGAAGATCAGTACCCTTTTGCCCACTCTGAAGTCTCGTGGAATGATGTGCTTGTCATGCCATTGCTTGGTCCTCTCTTTGTAGATCTTGGCACTTTGATATGCCATCAGTCTGAATTCTTCTAACTCCAGCAATATCTGCTTCCTTTTTTCACCAGAGAGCTTGGCGTCCATGTTCAACTTCTTTAGCGCCCAAAACGCTTTGTGCTCAAGTTCCACCGGGAGATGGCACGATTTCCCAAAAACGAGTTGGTAGGGAGACATGCCCAAGGGAGTCTTGTACGCAATTCGATACGCCAATAAACTATCATCCAAGTGTAGGGACCAATCTTTGCGTCCCGGATTGACAGTCTTTTCTAAAATTCCCTTGATCTCTCGATTGGACACTTCCGCTTGCCCATTAGACTGCGGATGGTAAGCCAATGATATCTTGTGCGTATTCACTCCATACTTGCTCAACACATTGGCAAAGAGCTTGTTAACAAAATGAGATCCCTCATCGCTGATAATCGCTCTAGGTGTCCCGAATCGTGTGAAGATATTCTTGCGCAAAAATCTCTCAACTGTAGCACCATCATTTTCCGGGCATGCCACTGCCTCTACCCACTTGGTCACATAATCCACAGCAAGAAGTATATAAAGATTTCCAAGTGAAAGAGGAAATGGCCCCATGAAGTCAATTCCCCACACATCGAACGGTTCTACCTCTAAAACAAAATTCTGAGGCATTTCATTTCGGTTAGAAATATTACCTGTTCTCTGACACCGGTCACACTGCTGCACAACTAGATGAGCGTCTTTATGTAAAGTTGGCCAAACGAAACCACTCTGAAGTACCTTAGCAACTGTGCGTGATTTGCCGAAATGTCCCCCACAGTTCAACTCGTGGCAATGTCTAAGGATCTCTAACGTGTCCGGCTCCGCAACACACCTCCGCAATACATTATCCGCTCCCAGCTTGAACAGATAGGGATCATCCCAGAAGTATTGTCGCGCATATGCAAAGAATTTCTTCCTCTGGTGGTAAGTCATGTCCTTGGGTACAATGTTGAGTGCCTTGAAATTTTCCAAATCAGCAAACCAAGGCACAGCTGCAACCACAACCATAAGCTGCTCATCTGGAAAATCCTCTCGAATAGGCAAATCTTCCTGCTTATCGTTCTCCAGTCTTGACAAGTGGTCCGCAACCACATTCTCTACCCCCTTTTTATCTTTGATCACCACATCGAACTCTTGCATCAATAAAACCCACCGGATCAATCTTGGCTTGGCGTCCTTCTTGGTGAGAAGGTACTTGAGGGCTGAATGGTCCGTGAAAATCGTCACCTGAGAACCCACAAGATATGGACGAAACTTGTCCAACGCAAATATGATGGCCAACATCTCTTTCTCCGTGGTCGCATAATTAACATGTGCATCATTAAGAGTACGACTGGCATAATAAATGACGTGAGCTACCTTATCCTTTCGCTGGCCCAGAACTGCTCCCACCGCATAGTCACTAGCATCACACATGAGCTCAAATGGTAGGGTCCAGTCTGGTGTGGTGATGATAGGCGCGCTAATCAGCTTTTCCTTGAGCAAATCAAAAGCTGACTTGCACTCCGAGTTAAAATCAAAGACTGCATCCTTCTCAAGCAATCCACACAAAGGCTTCGTGATCTTCGAGAAGTCCTTAATGAAGCGCCGATAGAACCCTGCATGTCCCAAGAAACTCCTTACCCCTTTGACAGAGGTAGTGTAAGGAAGCTTCTCAATCACCTCGATCTTGGCTTTATCCACCTCTAAACCTTTGCTGGAGATCTTGTGGCCCAAAACAATACCCTCAGTAACCATGAAGTGACACTTCTCCCAGTTGAGCACTAGGTTGGTGTCAATGCATCTATCCAGAACCCGGGCCAAGTATTGCAGGCAGTCTTTGAATCCGTCATCATAGAGCGAGAAGTCATCCATGAATACCTCGAAATTCTGCTCCATCATGTCAGAGAAGATCGACATCATAGACCTATGAAACGTAGCCGGTGCGTTGCATAACCCAAAAGGCATGCGTCTAAAAGCAAAGGTCCCATGAGGACAAGTGAATGTCGTCTTCTCTTGGTCAGCTGGCTCAATTGCTATCTGGTTGTACCCGGAGTACCCATCCAAAAAGAAATAATGAGAATGGCGTGCCAGCCTATCAAGCATCTGATCAACGAATGGGAGGGGAAAATGATCCTTCAAAGTGGCATCATTGAGCTTGCGGTAATCCATGCAAACTCTCCACCCAGTAACAGTACGAGTGGCAATCTGATCACCTTTTTCCCCTTCCACCACAGTTATACCTCCCTTCTTAGGGACACACTGCACCGGGCTAGTCCATGTGCTGTCGGAAATGGCATAAATGATGCCCGCCTCCAACCATTTAAGCACCTCTTTCTTCACCACCTCCGGCATGTGAGGATTGAGGCGGCGCTGAAACTGAACTACCGGCTTCTTATCTTCCATGAGCCGAATCTTGTGCTGGCAAACTGTGGGGCTGATCCCCTTGATATCTGCTATGGTCCATCCCATAGCTGCCTTTCTCTCCTGTAGTACCTTGAGAAGCTGCTCCTCCTGTTCCCTGTCCAAACATGCAGACACAATCAAGTATTTGGAGATCAACTTGTTGAATGTATGCAAACTAATATGACCAAGCTTTCTGTGCCAAATATTTGAATCCTCTTTCAAGGCCTTGAGACACTTCAAACTTTCACCTGCAACTTTGTTAGTCTGGAAAGTATAAACATTGTTTGATCTAGAGGCTGTGAGAATGCAATTTTCTGATTTCTCATTTTGCACCACACACTTCTCTTTATCAAAAATAACTTTATTACCATTATCACAAAGCTGAGAGACACTAAGCAAGTTAAATTTCAAACCATCAACTAGATACACATCAGAAATAGAGTTTTCAGAATTTGTACCAACTTTACCAATACCAAGAATATTGCATTTGCCCTTGTCACCAAGTGTAATCGAACCTTCTGATTGCTCCTTAAGTTTTGAGAATAAAGATCTTTTTCCACTCATATGTCTTGAGCAACCAGTGTCCATAAACCACTTATGTTCTTTGATGTTTGTGACAACCTGCAAACATCAATCACTGCCTTACCCAGCTGTTAGACTTAGTGTTGGATTTTGATTCATATTCAGGATCAACCATGTTAGGTGGTCTAACCCCTTTAGAAACCCAAATATGTCTAACTTGTCCTTTGAGTTGAAACGGAAAAGTGTTCCTCATTATGTGAGGGTCTCTTCTTATGAAAGGACATGTCATCTTCATATGACCAATCTTGTTGCAAAAGTGACATTTATGAGAACTTCTGCTTTCAGCCTTCACAAATTTGGTATTGTTGTTTCTTGGAAAATTTGGATTGTACCCAATACCAGTTTTGTGAACAGACTGTGAACATCCTCCAAGAATCAAGTTCACTTGTGTTATGATCCAGCATGCTTGATCTTAACTAATTCAGATTCTTGAAGTTTCTCAGCAAGAACAGCCTTTTAATTCTCCAAATCATCAATTTGATGTTCTAGATTAACAATACTGTTACTCATCAAAGAGTTCACAGTGACTACTTCTTTGACTTGTGTTTTCAAGGCTTTGAAACTGGTTTTCAAGGCCTTGAAATCACTGTGAGTTTTCTTCTGAGAGATTTCGAGATTCTGATTCAGAAAAACAAGTTGTAAATTCTCTTTTGCTTGCTCATGAAATTTTTCCTTCAAAAGTATGCTCTCTTTCAGATAATCTTCTTCATTTAAAAGCATTGTTCTTAGAAAATCTAAAAGAGCCTATTTTGATTTTAAAATCAGACAGTTTACTATTACCTCAATGTTCTTTTCAGAACTTTCATTATGCTTAGCCAAGAAGCATAGGTTGGCATGTTCTTCTTCAGATTCAGATTCACTTGAGCTATCTGAATCACTCCAAGAAGCTATCATAGCTTTCTTCCTTTTATCATGTTCTTTCCTTTGAAATCTCTTGCTTTTCTTGTGTGGATAATCTCTTATCAAATGTCCTCCATCACCACATTCAAAGAAGTTCATGACCTTTGATTTACTTTGTGAAGAAGACTTACCTTTGTAGTCCTTGCTATTTGATGGTTTATGTTTTGCTCTGTTGAAGTCTTTGTTCCCAAAGTTTTTCTTCATTATGAGAATCCTTGCCAAGGCTATGAAGGCAAATGGATCTTCATCATCACCATAATCAGTTTCAAGGATTTGAGTTCTCTCATTCTATTTGGCTTTGAGAGCTAGGTTCTTGATACTTTCTGGGAGCTCTCCATCAGCTTCATTCATAGATATTTCATGTGTCAGAAGCTTCCCTTGTAAGTCATCAAGTTGTAGAGTTGAGACATTCTGAGCTTCTTCAATAGTTGTGGTCTTTGGTTCCCATTTTTCCTTTGGAAGACTTCGTAGAATCTTCCTCACCTTTTCTTCATTAGAAAAGTGTTTTCCCAGTGAATCAAGGTTGTTATCAATGTCTCTGAACCTCTTGAACATGTCTCTGATATATTCATCTGCATTCATCTTGAATAGCTCATATTGCCTGAGATAGATGTTGAGCTTGGTTTGCTTGACTTGACTGGTTCCTTCAAAGGTTACCCCAAGCTTATCCCAGATTTTCTTGGCAGTAATGTAGCCTAAAATCCTGTTGAATTCATATGTACTCAAAGCACAATATAAGATGTTAATAGCTTTGAAATTCTTAGAATATTGTTCTAACTCATAGGAGGAGAGTGAGTCTTCAGATTTGGGAGTTCTGATCCCATCTTTCTCTTTATAAACAATTTTAGGTCCATTCTGAAAAATGCTCCACAGTTCTATGTCTTGATCAATGATGAACATTTTCATCAAAGCTTTCCAGTGAGCAAAATTTTCTCCACAAAGTAGAGGAGGTCTGTTATCAGCTCTTCCCTGTGAGAAAGCACCACCACCTGCAGTACTCATGATCACGAGATGGTTAAATCTATACAGTGATACAAGCTCTGATACCAATTGAAGTGTGAGTGTGGAGGTGGTAATGCAGCTAATATACTCTAGAGGGGGGGGGGGTTGAATAGAGTATGCCAACTTTTTGAAAAACTTGCTAGGAAGATAGAAACTTGTGAGGGCTATTGGAGTTCAAGGCCTTGAAAACTAGTTCAAGCCTTTGAAATGAAATGCAGTGTTGAAAGATCAGTCAAGCCTTTTTCAAGGCCTTGAAAAGGGTTTCAAACCCTTGAAAAAACTTAAGTTTGAATGTTGTAAAGACTGAATAAGTAGAGAAACTGTAAGTGCAAGATACAAGTGATTTATATAGTTCAGTCCACTTGGACCTATTCTCTACCTCAGGGATTTGATCCCTGCAGGATTTTCAACACAATTCTTTTTAATCAAAAGCAAAGCCCTATATCCCAATCACAGAGAGATGCCTTACTCTGTTACAGCTTGTGGTTCTCCCTAACCTATCTAGTACCTGCTCTAGCTAACTGATTAACTAAGAATTCTCTATTGTTCACTTTGAATAATCCTCGAGAATGAAGATAGAAATATTACAGAAATGATATAAAAATAAAGCACAATACAGAAGAACACTGGAGTGTAGAAACTGCAGTTGAATATGCAGTGAACTTCTGTGAAATGGATTGTGAGATTGATGAACTCCTTTGATGCTTTGCAATCCTGAAATGTCTCTTGCTTTTTCCCGTTGAGTGTTCTCTTTTTGCTGCTTAAAAAATGAGCTCTATTTAAACTTCAAACAGCTCTACAAATCATCCCATATTTTCAGCAACAAACTCCTATTTTGTAGGCAACAGATTTTTACTTATTTGACATCTTCTCCAACGGTTAGATGATAACAATCTTCAGAGATTATGTTGTGATCTTGCATTTGAATATATTGAGAAGCTGTCATACCATTCAGATCGAACACATAATCATCTTCTCAATTATTTCCCTTCCTGCACAAGACAGTTTAGGAAATAATCCCTGCAAACTAGGAAATAAAATGTCCTACAAAATCATAGTCAAACAGATGATATTCTATGTTCAAACATGTTATAATAATTTGTCTTTCATCATCAAATAACAACAAATCAGTTATATGGATGAGGGATAAGAAATCAACTTAGAAAAGTTCACAGAAAAACTCCCCCTGAGAATAGTCAGTGGGTTAAACAGTTTTAAAGCTTTGAATGCAGTTTCACGGCCTTGAAAATAGCTACACTATTTTCAAGCCTATGATAACTGATTCAAGGCTTTGAAATCTGGTTCGATGCCTTGAAATAGTTATACTATTTCAAGCCTTGTACGACCTGATCTTACAGCCTTCATGCTTAAACACTAAGAAATACCCGAGTGATATAAAGTAGTAATCAGCGAAATCTTGCCAACCATCAGCAAGATATACTTTCCTGTTTTCTTGAAGCAGCTGCACGCGCGAAAGAGGACCGTCCGGAACTCTAAGATGCACAACATCCTATGACTCAATTCCATAGCGAGAGATGTATGCTGGTGGAATTTTCTACGTCAGGGAAGGTTTTAATAATATTGATGTAACAGTATTTTAAACGATGGAAAAATGGCATAAAGTGATACAATGCCGTTTAAATTAAATGAATAAATATTATTGGAGAAGAAAGCTTACGATTATGCGAGTGGACACCACGAAAGGATCAATGATTTTGCCGAAGCTTTGCATTGTATTATCTTCCTGCACAAAGATAGATATATGCACATGTGAATGGTACCAACTTTGAAAGATCTAATAACCAGGAGAGTACCACATGATGCTCTTTTGGAACACTAAACAATATTGCTCAGTAACCAGGAAGACAATGTGAAGAACCAAAAAGTATCGAATAAAATTAGTAATAACCTGACAATTTAGGTCCATGACAAGTTATGCACAGAATAAAACAAGGAAACATCGATTTAGCATAAACAATAAGGCACAACAATAATATGGAGAACTATCACAGAATGCTCGAATCATAACAAATATGTTGGAATTGTAAATCGCAATATAAGAAGGAGAAGTTTAGTCACCCTAACTATATGAATCTCTAGAGGATTTTAAATCGAACTTTGCTAAATTCAATTTCTGTTTCTTGCTATGAGTGAATCTGCTTCTTGCAATTTAGATCCATGAAAAGGCAACCAAAGAATATAATAGAACCAGAAAACTATCACAGAATGCTCAAACAATAACGGATATGTGGGAATTGTAATCGCAATATAAGAAGGAGAATTTTCACACAACCTATATGAATCTCTAGAGGATTCGGAGTTTGGTTCCTCTGTTAATATGCGCCTCTTTGATTGTCCACCACCGGTGAGTATTGGAGAAGTGATGATAAGGTTATAGTCTTCAATGTTTACTACCTCGGTTAACCGAAAGTGGGTTCTTCAGATGAGTCAACCTCGATAAGTAAATATATTTAATTTTCATTTTGTATTTTTCTTTTTTTTTGGAAATTTGGTAGTTGTGTATTCATTAAGAAGGTTGAAGGTTTTTGTTTGAAGGTTTTTGTATTCATTAAGAAGGTTGAAGGTTGCAGGTTGAAGGTTCGTTCACAAAAATGAAATTAAGAAGGTTGAAGGGTGGCTGTTGGTAGTTGTGTATTATTCATTGAGCTGTCAAAAAAACATTGACACAAGCATCATAAAAAATCAAACATTGACAAAAGCATCATAAAAATCAAATATTAACCTCTGTGATGAACTTTTGTTTATTGACACAAGCATATATATCGACGTTTATGTTTGCACAACATTGAAATATTGACACAAGCATATATATCGACGTTTATGTTTGCACAACAGTGAAATATTGACACAAGCATCACACACCCTCTGATGCTTGTGTCAATATTTAACTGTTGGGAGATGAATTGTAAAATATCCACACAAGCATCACAAAAGAAATGGGGAAGAGCTTGAAACACAGGTCTGTCAGAAAAAAGCCTTCATTATAGGGCCAGAACCGACAAAATGGTTAGCCGAGTTGTAACAAGAACAACGCACACCAAAAGATTAACAACACACCAAGGAGCGACAACAACATACAAATGAAAAAAGGAGACATACAAGACGCAGACTTACAATACAAAAATATTATATAATAGGCTTCATTAGAGGGGATGCTTCATTAGGGGGCCATGATGAAGGTTTAAACACCTCCATTCGCATCTCCTGATGCTGCAAATGCATCCACGATAGTGGGAATGACATATAGGCGTTCCACTACCACTTCCAGCAACGTGCGGCCGATTACACATTCATCAACGTTTCCACTCACGTGTACGACTAACGGGTCCCGCTTCACAGTGACAGATGGACCGCCAACACCTAGTATCAGCTGCAAGTTACCAGAGAGCCCCAACTCATTCCAGTAAGTATCTGTTGTAGAATTCTCCTCGGGTCCGCAAAGAAATATAGCAACGTCAAATGCATTAGCTCGACGCAATATTGCAACCATCTCACTGAAATCACATAGGCAAGTACCGAAGCAATTCCAAAACAGTGCTCTAGTTTTTAGCAAATCTCTTAAAATTGGGTCAGCCAAACCCCAGGATACTGACCGACCACATTAGCGACGACTTCCGTTGTTGCCGGGTTCAATGGATCTGCATAAACACATACGACTTGAGAATGTTCACCGGGAAACTGCTGTAGTTTGTGATTGAACAATACCGCAGTAAAACTCTTTACTGGGTATGTGGTCGCCACAGTATAAGCCTCGTGAGCTCCTGACACCATCGCAAAATGAGTTGACCTTTTAACAAAGTGTCGTGGTATGATATTAGGAGAGCCATCTTGGTGATCCATGTTTGCAGTTATTGAGTAGCAGTAGAAGATGATGGAAAATACTTTGTTTTAGTTATGGTGATGGTCACTATTTATAAAGGTGGACAAGGCAGATTCAGAAACAGTGATCGAGCCCTTCCATAATCACCCTGTTGAATCTAAGAAATATTCCTCACTAAAGTTCCTCCTGCTTTGCAGTCAAACTTTATGTCATTCAACATAAAGAAAGACCAAATTGTGAAGTAAATATCAATCTGACAATTCTTGTCAGTCAATTTTACTATCATTTGGGGGTGGGATTGTGATTTCTGTAATGAGTTTTCAAATAAAGACACAAGCTTCACGACAATATGAAAGGGATTCACCAAATCCAAGCATCTTTACTGAAAAAGGTGACACCCAATTCAAAACAGATACATAATAGGCTTCATTATAGGGGTCAGGGTTTAAACACTCTCATTAGCGTAAACTGAGTACCGATACAAATATATCAACGTAACAGTACAAACATGTCAAATATTGACACAAGCATCACAACGGTTGAACGAAAGGCATATTTCTGATCTCAATGGAAATATCAATCTGTGTATACATGTAGAAATGAATTATCAAGTAAAATTTTTTTGGTCAATTTTACTGTAACTGGGGTGTAATTGTTATTTATGCCACACCCTTTGTCAAATATTGACACAAGCATCGCAACAGCTGAACGAAAGGCATAATTTATTTCATACACAAACAGGTACCTACAAAAATAAATAACTGCAGTACGAATTCAGAAAAAGTAATTCTTTCGTAGGAGTACGTCACGGCACCATACATCAAACAACTTCCGAGCAAGAATGAGCAAGACTAATCCTTCACAGCATGCTTTTCCAGGGAATCAGCAACAAGGTTGGAAGTCCTGTGCTCCTGGATAAGATGAAGGGTTGTGCTACTGCAAATCTGCTTGCATCAGTACCTATGCTGATAAAAATCTAATTACAGGGAGCCAAGCAATGACATAACCCAAGGATACAGGATAGTTAGCAGAGTGTACAGGCGGTTCATCACGGTGTCTAAAACTATCAAATGATTAAGGAAGACACAAACAGGTACCTACAAGTGAAACTTGTTGGTCAATGCTATTATCTTTGGGGGTGTAATTGTTAAACAAATGGGAGGTAAGGCATAAATTGCAGTAAAGTGGGGGGAGGGGACTTAAGTAACCGGAAACACTTCTCACCGCCACCCACGGGAGCATTTTTTTGTTACTATTCACAGATGGACCATATCAAGAATTGAATTGTGGAGCGTACAAATGACCGGTGACAAACAAAACCAGTTGATTCATAAATGCAATAACTGCTGGTTAACAGCAAGATCTGGCACGGAAGGTGTCTCATCATGTAATAATTGATTACTGTCTTCCGGCGTAGGCTCAGATATATATGTATCTGGAAATCCCATACAAAGTCGTGGCTGCAAATCATTAATTTTCCTTGCCAGATGTGAGAATTTCCAGTATGTGGTTTATCATCACTGCCAATCATTTCCAACGAGCAGAAACATTCCCCACCAACAGAAGATTCGATGACAAACCAAATCAGTGTGATTTGTAACCGCAATAACTGAGGGTGGCTATTCGTAGTAATATATTCGTTGACAGTATAATCACAGCAGTCAAATATTGACTCAAGCATCACAACAGCCAAAGAATATTGACACAAGCATCACAAAAGTCAAATATTGAAACAAGCATCCCACACGGAAGGTTTCTCATCAAGTATTAATGGATCACTGTCTTCCGGCGAAGGCCCAAACATATATCAGGGAATCCCAGACACAAACAGGTACCTACAAGTGAAACTTGTTGGTAAATGCTATTATCATAGGGGGTGTAATTATTAAACAATGGGAGGTAAGGCATAAATTGCAGCAAAGTGGGGGGGAGGGGACTTGAGTAACCGGAAACACTTCTCACCGCCACCCACGGGAGCATTTTTTGTTACTGTTCATAGATGGACCATATCAAGAATTGACTTGTGGAGAGTACAGAGGACCGGTGACAAACCAAACCAGGTGATTCATAAATGCAATAGCTTTTGGTTAACAGCAAGATCTGGCACGAAAGGTGTCTCATCAAGTAATAATGGATCACTGCCTTTGTCTTCCTGCGTAGGCTCAGATATATATCTAGAAATCGCATACCAAGTCGTGGCTGCAAATCATTAATTTTCCTTTCCAGATGTGAGAATTTCCAGTATGTGGCTCATCATCACTGCCAATAATTTCAACCGAGCAGGAACATTCCCCACCAACAGAAGATTCAGTGACAAACCAAATCAGTGTGATTTGTAACCGCAATAACTGAGGGTGGCTATTCGTAGTTGTGTTTTCATTGACAGTATAATCACAGCAGTCAAATATAGACACACGCATCACAACAGCCAAAGAATATTGACACAAGCATCAAAAAAGTTAAATATTGAAACAAGCATCCCACACGGAAGGTGTCTCATCAAGTTATAATGGATCACTGTCTTCCGGCGAAAGCCCACACATATATCTGGGAATCCCGGACAAAAACAGGTACCTACAAGTGAAACTTGTTGGTCAATGCTATTATCATTGGGGGTTGTACGCAGGCATAACGTATTTAAACAAGTTGATTCGTAAATGTAATAGCTGCTGGTTAACAGCAGGATCTGGCACGGAAGGTGTCTCATCAAGTAATAATGGATCACTGTCTTCCGGCAAGGGCTAAGATATATATCTATAAATCCCAATCACGGACCGGTGGGCGAGATTTCAGCTAACTGCTCGCAATGAACAGTGCCACATTGGACGTTTGGGGTGTACATAAGACCAGCCAAGGATGTCCAGTATATTCATCATGACTGTCTATTGTTAAACATGCATTGCCGCATGGTATCAAAGACTCAGATACATAATGTGAATGGCATCATCGTAATTTGTTCTAACGTTTGCAGCTGCAAAAATAGCAATTTGCATCGCCAAATACAAAATAAATTGCCATCGTGCGTGTTCCAAACATGTGCATCCTCCATGTGAAAAAAATCACATGGTAACATGCAACATAGGAATACAGTGTCCACTATTTCGTACGCCGAATATATGCCCAATGTTCATCTGTAAAGCATATGTAGATAATTGAGTAGCTTGAGTTTACTGCGTAAATTCAAGATTAAATGGTCATTCAGAACAATGTAAGCTTTTCAATGAAAATAACATGAGTCGAATGGAATAGCATACCAACCAGCAACTCTCAGCCAGTTCAATATATGTCATGCAATACAAGCCAAAAGTAGAATACTTAATGCTAAGTGCATAAAAAGAGCATCACTGAAGACGTGGAAGTGGAACACAGACATGCAAGACCAAACTGTAATTCGGAAAACTTCAACCATGCATATATAATTAAATAAACTCAATTACAGGGGAGGGAAACCAAAATAGTTAGTTGACCGCAAGGATATACAGCAGTTTGTACATTACATTCACAATCAGATTCAGCAAAAACCCTGGATGAAGTATGGTCAGCCAAAAGAGGCAGGGTTCCAATTGAATCCGGTTTGCCTATTACTACTTCCATAAACAACCAAATACTATTGCACCCTCCCCACGTCATGCCATTATCTTTCAAAAACCAAAAGGATTCTGAGTTTAATTCCAGGTATACGGTCAACTACAAATTAGTTCTCATTATACGTTGAGCCTTGACCACGCCGAGAGCCTCGTAGGCGTTCGCTATAGCATTCCGAAGATGAATCTCCTTCTTCACCGCATCATCCATCATACCAAGCTTCTCCATGATTCCGTCACGCGCAACGTTTCCATGGTCGAGAATGAAGACCCCCCCAATCCAGGGCCTCACTATGGACGTGTCGATATCCAGCTTGCGCTTTGGCACCAGCATTAGGAGTTCCAATAAGAGCATGAACATACATACATATGATCCGCAATCGCTCCTAATAATTTGTAAGTTTATTTCAAAAGCCATGCAACAGATTGTAGGGAATGCAATAAATAATAATTAACAAACATCATTTAAGCGCACCCGTTTGGTTGTTGGGGAATATGTTTTGGTTACTCTATGCGGAACGTGGTTAGGTTCTTTTCATGCTTCTCCCAATACGACTTGGTCAATCCCGTATTGAGCGATGCAATCTACAAGTCATGAATGCACGCAACACTATTTTTATAGCAAATTTGTACACAAATTAAACGGCTCATAAACTTACACGCCGGACAATTTCTTCGTGACTTTTAATGGAAAACACATGTATGTATGTAACTCTGTCAAGGAAGGGAGGATATTTGATGTTCTATAGGCATTGGAGAAGACCACATAGCTAGTGGAACTAAGATAAGGGAGATGTAAATATTTTTACCTCCAGTTCCTCATCGTAACCGTTCTTGCTTGGATCGTAAACATTCGCATCCATCACATAAATCCAATGCTTTTTTATCTCAACACAGAGCAGAATCCAATGCTGATTCAACACGTTACAGGGAACCACAATCTGCAATAACAAAGTTATATACACTTTGTATTAGCCGCCGACAGAAACAAAATAAAATATATACTCCACAAATGTAATACGGGTTATGGATTTACCCGTTCCAGGTCCGCGAAATCACCCATAAGGCCCTGTTCTAGTACTCAAGGACCTCCATTTGCCATCTGGCCCAAATAGTATGTGTAACAAAACAATCGTCCTTAACTAACTGCTGTGCAAGAAACAACATAGCACACCCCAGAGAAGGTACCGAGATACCATGTTGTCTGTTTGAAACTATGTTCCCGGGCCTCATTCCTGTGCATAGACGTACAGACATTGCCTATACCGTCAATAATCTGTGCATAGAGTAGATGTAAACAATATCAGACATTGTTTATCTCATAGGGACAGGGGGATATAACAGTTTACGGCATGAAGCAAACAAATATTCGATTGGCCAATGGGAAAACCTGGAAAAAAGTGGCAAATGTATGCAGACGTTGACTTACCTCGTCCCCTATCCACTTCCCTGGCTTCAAGGTTGCCATGGATTCGCGGGATATTAAAAAATTACCGGAGTCTGCAATTCTCTCCCTGCACATGAAAAAATAAACACATTAAACCACGTGAAATGTTATCCAACACTCCCGAGTTCTACTTTCAAAAAACCATATACCGTTGGTCGATTTCAGTGAAGAACCCGGATAGACATACACTGTACTCGTACTGTAATAGTGCATCCCGAGACAGATTGTCCGGCGCATTGAACACCTGCCCACGTACAGTTCTTTGTATTCCATTCCTGATCAAATATGAGAGGGAACCCTTGGATGTTAGCTCACGTCCACTACTTCTCGAAAGCTGCTCTTCTCCATCTTTATTTGGAGTCAGGGTACCTATACACCTTTTGGGGGGGATACTCATCCCCTTTCTTCAGGGTCCCATAAGTAAACTCCAAGGGATCAAAGGCAATACGTTTTCCACGGTTTTTCATCTGTTTCTTTCCAGAGTTTACCTTTGGCAGATGTAAACTCTTGTTCACAGGAATCTTGCTTGAGTTGAGTTTGAGAAGATCGCAAAGGTTCAATGGTCTCTTCGCAGAGTTGACCTTTGGCAAATCGTCAAGCATTAATGATTTGAGCCCTGCTTGGGAACCATTCTCCCCTGGAGGCGTGACAAAAGGATCGACATGGTAAGATAGTTCCCTACCAATTTCATCCCCTATCCCAATACTGCCACTGTCGCCTACGGGGACTAGACGATCCTTGTCAGCCGCAACATACTTTGACGGTGGAGAGCCATGTACATAAGTGTAGTGGGATGGATTAATAGAACTTAGAGACTCCCAAGTTCTTGATCCTTTTGGCGGATAGGAGCGCTCAAACAGATCAGAATCCTCGTCAGCCAGAGGAGTCACTGGTCTTATGCTAGCCAGTCGCTTACTCACCAGGCCAACCTCCATCTTGGTAACCAACACTGCCATACTCATGAGTGAGATTTCACTTCGAAAGTCTCGGGCCCATGGTGGCATGTGAATTGGATAGTTTACATTGGCTATACTCTAGTCATGCAATCCGAAAATCGGCACATTAGTCAATAAAATTACACAATGGATATTGCACTATGAGCCAACTTTAAAGGGACTTTAAGGGGCAATCAAATTTCTTACTGTTTGATTTATGGCAGGGTCTGCGCTAGACTGCTGACTTCTGGGGGGAATGGCTCCAACACCTGTTGATTGTTAAACATTGGGGGCGCAGCAATATCTTCGCCTAAAGCAGGTCCAGCGCTCTTATGCTCCCCATCCTAAACATAAGCACCCACATAAAGGCAGGGGAGGGAACGTCAATATCAGCAATGAAAACATATGTACTACTAAATTGCCAAAACTAAACAATTAACATGAATCCAAACTGGTATAAGACTGTGATACTAAAATATTGTTGTTAATACAATAACCAGTGGGGCATGCCATGTTTGATTACTAAAATAATAAACTGAGAGCATGATACTAAAATCTTGTTGTAATGACTATTACCAGTGTAGTGGGAATTGTGTAATATATAAAAGCAATAACGAAAACCAGAAACTGTAGGCAGGATGTCGTGCTTAGCATCGTACCCGAGGCAGCTCCTCACCAGCTACATTAGAGGACGATGGATAATCTTTTGACGTCGCCGGTCCATTTAATGCCCTTGCACCAAACAGAGGCCACTCGTGCTGACACAGGTACAGAGAACAAGAAATATAGAAGTGAATTCATATACATTAGAAAATTTGACAAAATAAACAAACAACATTCAATCACTACTACTCCAACATGATGACTATAACCAACTAGTCTCAAGAAAATGCTTTATAAATACTATTACCAGCGCTGCGGCCCAACCGTGCAAGTAATGAAAGAAAACTACGCACAGTTCATGCTACTAAATTGCCAAAGTCAACAAATAACATGGATCCAATAGTGTATAAAACCGAACTCAACAAAACTGTTATTGTAATTACTATATCTAGTGGCTTGACACTTATGTAACTGCTAAGAGCAAACTACAACAGCATCATACCCGATAAGACTCGCAGGAGTTATTAGAGGCCAAATTACGTAGAGTTGATCTCGATTCTCCATTCAAAAGTCTCCTCCTGACACGGGTATGGAAGAGAACATCAAAACACATAAATTAAATCAAATGTACTACAAAATTGATAAACGTATTTTAGCAAGTGATAACGAGTATAATCAAATGTACATTACACTAATGTCTTACCGAATTAGCATCATTTTCCTCGTCGTCGTCGATATCAATAAGTTGCGGGTGACTCCTTTTCGGCGCCCCAACGAATGGTGGTGCGGTCCTACGCTTGCGGGAACCCCAAGACGAGCGTCTTCCACTACAGAAAGAGTGCTCGTGCCCTAGCCAGCTACGATTTGGGGATGTTTCTTCTGGGTTTTTATCAATCTCGCCCTCGGACGGCTCATGCTCATACCAGTATCTGAACTCATAGACGATCGGGTCTCCGAACTCCTCTATCTACTACGCGTTGGTTGACACACTAATGCCAGCCGCCACAACATCCAACCACAAGGCTCCAACTGCCTCCTAAATTAGGTTAGGTTGCTATATATATGTGGTAGATAGAGCTCCCTCCATTTACTACTTTCATCCACATTAGGTTAAATTTGATTAAATGTATAAAATCTAATGTATAATATGTGTTACAATATAACTTCATCAAATGATCAAATGAAATAAACACTAATCCAAATTGTGGGATTGAACATATGTCTCTAAATGTTCTAGTAGTACTAGTTACTGTAGATAGTGTAAATCAAGTATACCAATTATGATCAAATTGGTATACTTGATTTACACTATACAATGATCTCCATGAGTATTATATAACAATTACAATGATCTCACTTATCCATATGGGGCTATGAGATAGGGATCCTTGCTCATGAACCATACGGGAGTCAAGGGTCTCAGTGTCTTGGAGGCTAGAGTGAGGTTCGTCGCCCTTTTCAGCTATTTGAGAGATATGCGGAACACTAGCCTATATTTACAGTCGACCGTACACGTGCAAGGCAGTTATATAGACGTCGCGATTATCTTAGGACCACTATATATAGGAGGGTAACCCTCTCATAGAGATTCAGATCTTTTGGTTCATCGCTCTTCATACTGTCTCTCTCTCCGATATCTAACTTGGATTACTCTTAGAAACCACTGGTAGTACAGATGAAGAAGTTGTTGCGACATGAATCCGCTCGAGTTGTTAAAAATTTTTTAGAGCCAACCTTGCTCCCACAAGGGCTCCGTGGCTCTTATCCGCCAACCAAGTAAGATACGTGACTAGGCACACACAACAGTGGGATAGTAATCCACACAGCCAGTTACACTCTTATCATTGTCCACTTGACTTCTTAGTCTCTGACTCTTAATCTTTGTGTTCCACATATGTATATTGCAGGGAGTATAGTAAAAATTTGAATTTTTACAGGGTTATCTTTCTCACATATGTATATTGCAGAGGTTTGTAGTGGATACCCAAACAAGTCGTAACTTATCAACTCGGTCCTGTTAGGACCGGTTAATCGGGTTAAAAAAATCTTTAAATTTTACTTGAAAAAGTATATTTGTTTAGTGAATTATCTTTGTAATATTGTTTTTAATAAAGTTTGAAGTTGGAAATTGAAACATAATGTGATTTTCTATGAAAGAGAAATAACATGAGGAAAGTCGAGTATTTAACGTTTGAACGTATAATACTTCCGAATAAAACTACTTCCGTAGAAAATTGCAGCGAATAAATTGTCATCAAAAATAATATAATTTATAGTAACTAGTTATTATTAAATATTTCCTTATTATTTCCTTATTTCCTTATAAGTAATGTGTTAGTCATGAGTAAATAGTGTATTTATAAAAAATTATAAACAAATGAGTACATGTTTTACAAATTATTTTTAAATATTTGATAAAATATAAAAAAGATGGAAATTTGGGACACAAATAACTCATTATATGTACTAAAATAGAAAAAAATGCACCCTTTGTTTTAAAAACCGGACCGGCCAGTTCGACCGGTCGTACCGGCGAACCGGTGCTGGACAGGTCCAGTCCGGTAAATAGACCGCCCATGCGCACGAACCGCGCCATGTCAGCGGGAACGACAGTTCAACCGCCGAACCGGCTAAACAAGTCGGTTGTTGACCTGCCGATTCTCTTTTCAATAAAAAACTAAATTGTCGCTGGAGTGAATCGAAGCATACACCTACGGGTTTCAGAACACAGATTTTACAACCACGCCAAGTGGACAACTACGTTTAATGTGGAGCTATCATTATACATATCTTTTCATTGTTAAGTAATAAATAACTTTTCTTCATTTTATTCTTTTTTTTTTCTTGGTTTTTTAGGAACATTAATAGCTTGTTCTTTTATCTTTTCTCTTTCGCAAATATAAGTATACATTCAAATTATTATAGACGCAAGTTGTTCTTCCATGAAATATTTATTTTATATTACTTGTGGAATCAATTATGTATTAGTTATCTTTCATCAAAATATAATGTTTTATATATATTTTTTTGACTATAATTTAGTTAATTTAGTTATCTCTTAAGTATTAGTTTGGCTATTTTCTGTTATATTTATTATTTTTGTGTAATAAAATAATAAATATGTATTATTAAATAAACGTGCGATTGAACCGGTCTGATCACCGGTCCGACCGGTCCGCCCATGAACCGATGCCTCACCGGTTCGATGGCTGGCCCTGTTTTTAAAACTTTGCGATGAATAACTAGTATACGAATTATACACGTACGTACAGAATACTCGAATTAATCAAATCCTGTATTTTAAGTCGAATTTTTACTAACGTATTTTTAACATAAAATTGTATAATACACGTACATACAGTACCACGATTTATTTCGGTCCCGTATTTTACTAACTATGACTTTAATTCGTGTTCTTATTTTGAGCTAAAATAAAATATGCAATGAGTGAACGAAATAAAAAATACCTAGAGAATTATTTCAAACTATTGCAGCCACTCAGAACAAATAAACAACACAATGCATGTGCGAATGATTCTGGACAAATACAGCACAATATCATAGAATCCATTATTGCAACGTCAACCGAAAAACTAATCACGGGTTGAAGGAGGAAATTCATTTTTTTTTGTGGCAAACCCTCGATGATCAAACACACCGGACCATCACACTGCTTTGCGGACAGGCATGATACTTTTTTCATGGGAGTGGCACCTTTTGCACGACTAATTTTCCCTACACAGTTTGGTGAATTGGTGGTAAACAGATTTAGAATACTGTTATACAAATTTGAAATCTGGAAAACATGTAAATAGCATTTTTTATTGAAACATACCCATTTGCTCTTCTCGGGCCTTGACGGGTAGGTCGGGAAACGCGAGACATGCGACCCCTACAACTATACGGGAATCGCTCGCAGTGGGTGTCGGAATACTCTCCCACTTTGTAGTATTCCCTTTCCTTCGATGGTGGCGAGACAAAACCTCGCATCGACTGAATCCAGTTTCTGCCAGGGGGAATAGGCAGAAACCCGTTGGGGTATGTTTTGGCGAAGTAGCTGCAGCTGTAAATCTCATCAACATATAGTTATCCATCATGCACGCTACGGCATGCCCGCAAGGAATACCAGTGACCTGCGATTGTCTACAAGAACACACCATACGTTTCAAATCAACAAGAAACTTTTGACCCTCCTTTGCGACCGTGAACTTGTCTCCAACGGCCTCGCCAACAACAAACTCACCCGAGGTTGAGATTGTCTCATCCAACACTGCTCGTATCGCGGGGCATACATCCCCTACCAACATCTCGATCTCGCTGAAACGCTTCTTGAACAATTTAGTAATTCTCTCCCTAAACAACTATAGCAGCTCAATCCCATGCATATCCAGAGCAGTGTCATTAACACGCATCCATTCGTCGCATGTGTTGTTTACCTGTTCATTGCAGCGACTTTTGTCACCAAAATGGGACAATGCCCATCTGTGGGGGTCCTGCTCAAACAACCAACTGTATGGATCCCCGGCACATCCATATTTCTTTATTTCTCCCATCCCAGCAAAGAAATCCTCCTTTGTAGGCGCGGTTGCAACCGACCAAATTTTTTCAAAAAGATAAAACAACGAAAACCTCGCTAAAAACAGCAAATAGCGACTTCAAACAGAATCTGTAGTAAGCCCCCGGAAAAATTATATTCAACACTGCAATGATGTTGTCGTCATAGGGGGTGATCCAAGTCCATGGCAAATCATACGCACTCCCCAAGTCTGAGAGTAATTTGTAGAAAAACCAGGTCCATGCATCCTTGTTGTCCGTTTCAACAATACCTAATGCAACAGGCAGGACATTATCATTCCCGTCCCTGGAAAATGCCAGGATTAGGTGTCCACCGTGAGGGCACCTGAGCTTGTAACCTTTCACACCAACAAGTGGCCTTTAAGTAGACATAAAAGCATTTTTCTGTGGTCCAAGACGGTAGTACAACCTGTGAAAACGCTGGAATAGACACTCGCAATCCTGTTCCACCGTGACATGAATTGCTGATCCAGGTATGTATGCAAGTATTGTGGACCGGTAATACCACAACTGATTGAACTGGTCTTCAAAGTAGGATACGCCTCCCATACTCATATGTTGTCTCGACACAAGCTGTAATCCCTCCTCTTTGACAATTGTCCGCTCGATTGATCGGATTCCCATGGACGATCCAGTATCAAGCTCTTCTACAGGCTTGTGTGGAAGCTCATCTACAAGGTGTAATCCTTCCTAAATTGTTTCCATGTGTCTTGGAACGCATCCAAAATGTTCTTCCCGTTCTTTCTGCGCATTAATATGCCTATAGCTTGTAGGAACTACATTATCGTCCTTCTGTTCCTGCTTTGACATTACAAATATTGTGAATAATCGTGTGTCCCTCCCAGCAGCAAGCATGTCTTCAACATCAGATTGTGAAACCAACTCCCTTAATACAACACCTCCTCTACCGCCTAGTGTTTGATAAAATACAACTTGGGACTCTCCCTTGCCTAGCTCTGTGGTAACTGAATATATGTCCTCTATTGTCAGGTTCTTAGGATCACATTTGAAAGTTTTACATGATCCACCATCGTACGACAAGTTTTCCGCAGCGTAATCATCCAAGTATGTTCTACCGCTATGTGTTACAGTACTTCCCTTGTCAGCTAACATCATCTTCATTGGCCCCCCGTACTTTAAAAAAATCTTCAGGTGATGGCATACTTTTCCTGCTAAACACTGAGGTCATCAACATGACTGTATAAGGAGGAACAACAGTAATGGCATGAGTCTAATTGGGCGTGACAGTTATTAATCCTAAAATTCTACACAAGTTAGGTAAACCACTTATATTTTGGAATTCCTTCTACGAATATTTTAACTATAGTCAGGGGACATATCGATTTTTATCAGCCTCAACATAAGATCGGCTATTGATACATCTCTTCCTGACATTTATTAATTTCATTTGTTTTCATATTTGAAGAAATGCGCTACTTAATTTAAGATCGGCCACCGTACTTAGAGGGTTTAGGTTTCTCTTATAACCACAAAAAATAAACCCCCGCCCCCCGATGGCACCAATATACACATCGATTCCCGACTGGACTTCCAAATCGGGATTCAAAAGGGGGCTGTAGAATATGAGATGCATTTACAAGAGGCAGTTAGGTTTTCTGGCATAGTGAACTCACCTTCGTGTCCTTTGCCGGAAACATCTTCAAGCAATGTGCCTACGTCTAGCCTCCGGCTATTGATAGATCTCCCAGTTTGCATCTTGAACTCTTCAGGTGTTCTTCGCAAAAACTCACGGCCAAGCTACTCGAGTATTACTGTTACACCTTTCCAGACTCACCCAGTCTATTAAATTATTAGGGCAACGAATTTATTTTCCCTTATGTGGGCAGGTCTGGATATAATTGAAGTACCTACTACCTAATAAAAATAGGTCCTCAAAAATAAATAACCGTTGATTATTGATAAATATTGATTATAAAAGAACGATAAATATTTGTAAACCAACAAATTGATAAGTAATTAATTAATATATTTTTTCCCAAATTAATTAATATTGTGTTTAGTTGTTCTAGGCTAACTCGTATATAAATCAGGGATGTATATAAAACGTAAACACTAAAACTACTTATTTTGGTACGATGAAGTCAATAGTTAACTCAAAGTCAAATATGGCGTTAACGGTTTACTTAGATGTACTACACAGTATACTCTGACGAGGGTTACGTTAAGTACTAATAGACTCAGTACATTGCACACTGTGATTGGTACTAAGAGAGTGCAGGAGAAAGAAAGACATTTGATTGGTTGTTGAAAGGAAACGACAGTAGACAACTCTGTGTAATCAAATATTTCCAAAGATGTTCTATCTCACTCACTTATGTCATCAAAGTAAATTTCACTGTTGGAACAAACGGGTTTTGAGATTTGTCCAATTCTTGGAAACTATTGGCGTTCATGTTCAAATGCTAGTAACTAAGTAAGTCATATAACCAATTCAACAAGCAACGCATAAATAATATAAGGTACAGTTTGATTAAAAGTGTACGTTGATTTATACATGTATTTATTCAAATAATCACAACTAATCAACTATCATGTTCACATGATAGTAACTAAGTAAGTCACATATGATAACCTAATCCCCAAAACCCCACACAGATACTTTACGAACTTGCAATATACCAAAGAAACCCTATACCCTTAACCCTAAACCCCAAAACCCTCTTAGAATCAACGGTCATCTCAAAAAACCAGAGCTAAAGTTAACCGTCAACTCAACGGACCTCACTCGGCCCAACCACTAGTTACGGTCAATTGCATTCAACATTCTATCCACAAGTCATATGCATACTCAGCAAGAGATAGTTATGCGATCCTTACTGTATGAAACATCTAATTTGTCAAATAAATTCAAAACGTCAACTCAAACTACTATATTGTCACGTCAGCAGTAAAATATGCATTTAATTCTATGTCAAACTACTTATTTCGGACGATTAAAGCCTTGAATCAACTCAAACGTAAATCCTGAAGTCAATGATCATGTTAACGGTTCATTCTATATTAAACAACTAGTTTGGTCAAATGATGTCAAACGGTCAACTTTAAAGTCGAAGATTATGTTAATTGCCAACTTTGCGGTCGCAACTCCGTAAGACTATTGGTTTCTCGCAAGAAATAAGTCATAGGTACTCATAAGTCAAGAGACCGTTATGCGGTACTTACTGTATCAAACATCTAGTTTGTCAAATAAAGTTAAATTGTCAGCTCAAACTAGTATATGGTCACGTCCACATAAACTTTACAGTTAACTCTATGTTAAACAACTAGTTTGGTCAAAGAAAGGTAAACGACCAACTCAAACTAGTATACGGTCACGTGAATGATAAACTTTTCATTAACCATATGTCAAACGCTAAACCCTAATAAAGCCTAACAGTCATTTCAAACACTCAAGGCAAAGTTAACCGTCCACTATGTGATATCCACTAGGTCTAATCACTTGTTTAGTGTAATTGTAGTCAGCATTTAGCTCACTGGTCAATGGTAAGTCAATGATCACTAATAGGTCAAGCTACTTGAACGGGTTAGATGAAGTCAATAGTTAATTCAGAAGTTCAATATGAAATCAACGATTAACTCTCCGGTCCCACTAGGACCATGACCACCAAGTGCATAGCAAATGCATACAGCTTGATTAGATTCTCCATTTCACATTGCATGTGTAATTAAGTTAATGTGGCTATTTAACAATTTATAGATATTATTTATGAGTATCTTATTACGTTGTGCCACATTGATTATTGACCCCAAGACTAATCCATAACTAAAATGTCCAACACCCAAACCGTCCGGTATTTACACAAACCCTAAAAGTTAAACACCCCCTTCCCCACTCAAAACGACCCGTACTTCAATCTGAAATCTGCCGATCTGGTGCTCTTGATCAATCACCATACTATACTCTAACTTGTCTTATGTGGGTCTCGGCTTCAGGGTTTTATCAATGCCGATCCAGATTACGATTTCTCGGTGTTTTCATCTCCTTATTTTGGGATTGAATGAATTCCCAATCTTGACTGCATGGTTTCCCCGATTGCCGATTAGTCAGAATCAGGAGAGCTCTGTGTACCCGAGTAACAAGGCGGAGTCTATCAAGGTTCCCGATTCGGTTCATTGGGGACGCCATTAGAAGGTCGTTGACGGCGGGGATCTAAAGTAAGATCCTGTATATGTGGTGGATCCATTCGATGATGATGAAATTCTATTCGCATACTACCGAAATCTAGGTATGTTCTGTTTTAGTTCTCAAACGGTAATGGACGTCGTTCTACTTGACCCTGGACTTTTTACTTCTGCTATATTCTTACTTGTTCATGATCTGATATGGGCTAGGATTGATATTCCTAAATATTTCTGATCTGGTGAGAAGGCTACGACGCATTCAAATATGTAAAAGCTTTCCAACATTTCATATTGTTTGTAAGTTTATCTTCTTTACCTATTTAATATATTTATATATTTATTTATTATGGTTTGTAGTTCTAAGTGTTCTTGAAGTTCTTAGTTCTTCATGAAATCCGGCATGCTTTAATTTTGTTGGTTTAGGTATTTGAAAAAAAATGTTAATCTAATCCTTGCGACTAAAACTATACTAAGCATTTTCATCAACTCCATTTGCATTACATCAATAATCAAACGGTTATTATGTGGTTCACATAGCCAGTAGTGAAGAGAAACACTGAAAAACTCGAAACAACTGAAACGTAACAAAAAACCAACTTGATGGGATTTGGGATTAACCAAAATTCAATCTTTTTAGAGAATAACCCAACCTTTTGCCTAATGGATGAGCCATGTCGGTAGAGAAAATGGATGGTTAGAGAATAACCCAACCTTTTTAGAGAATAACCCAACCAATTGAAATCACTTCACTTTGCACTGTTTAGTTTTGTCCTTTTGTCTTTATCTCTTGCAGTGAAAGAAATCATCAAAGATTCACTACAGTTATTACGTGGTAGGGACCACTGACAGGGACAACACACACTTTAAAGAAACGGTTATGAAACCCAAGTGCCCTCAGCTATCCCAGCAGGCTACCAAATGCGAATTGATTGACAAATTCAAGAAGCAATATCTACAATGTTCTTTTATACACATGTCCTTGTCCTTTTATTTTTGTCTTATCACTACTATTACTTGATTAAGTATTACTGATGAAGTATTATAATTTTAAACTATACTACTTTATAATCATTATAAAATATCCTAAACTATATATATTAATGATAAACTATTTTATAAATATTGATTGTGCCAATGGCATGGGTTAAAAGCTTTTTCATATTGTTTAACTAGACATTTTTTTAACACTTTGATATATATATATATATATATATATACATATAGCAGGTTGTAAGTAAACCTACCCCTCAGTGCGGTGAACATCATCAGCGGGCCAGTATTTATTGCCTGCCGTTAGACCCATCATCTGCATCCGTAGTAGCCAATCATCGTGTTGCAATCATGATGACAAAAGATGAACACTTTGCACAGTTTCTTAAGACTCGCATTCTTTTTTGGAACTGCACGCGTAGTTGCCAATGCAACTACCGTCAGAAAATTGAGTCTCTACGTGCCTCAGACATTTTTGATGTTGTTGCCATCCTCGGTGGTTCCGCTGAAGATGACTCAACGGTAAGTTTTCGGTTTGACATGGGATTGACGGGCTATGCAATTTCTAACATCGTAGGACGAGGTCCAGCTGTGACGGTTAAGTGGGATGAAAAACTGGTTGATGTGGTCGTGCAGAGGATTTGGTTGCGGCTGAGACCATCTCTTCCTTAACGGTGCATGTCGGACGTCTACTACTTGCCGAAGCTATCAAACAATCCTTTCGATTCGGTATGTCAGAATCGGGTTCTTCCAGCAGTGAGGACGAGTAGTGAGCGATGTTCCTGTCAATTGTCCATGATTGACTCCGGTCAACTTCAATGGGTATATTTTGTTGTGGTGTAGTTGTTTTATGCTGTTCTATGTGTGATCTTTGTAGCTGTTACGCAGTTAGTGCCTTGGGATGTTATGGAAGCCGGTATGTCAATTTTTCAATGTGTGCTATTTGCCATATTAAATACGTGGTTGTTGATGTAGGTGTCGAAGGGAGAATTAATTAATGTAGTATTTGATTACAACAAATAAACAAGAAATTTATTTTTATATTGATGACATCAGTGAAACAAACGAGGCTACATGCGCACTTTAAAGCTTCCAGTCAAGTGCATTTTTAGTGGCAGAGCACAAGAAAAGAAAAGCAGAGTAAAGACATAGCCAGGCCACGCAGACAAAAAGTAGATAAGTACTACCAATACTTATCTCAAATATAGGTAGTAGGGTAATGCATAGGATATGGATGACTACAAATACGGTAATAATACGGATGACATTTTCGATGTTGTTGTCAAATGTAATAATGCTTACATTCAGTAGTTCTACAATCCAATGGTTGTGAACATCACATTAACCAAAAAGAAATGTCAAAATTAAATTAAAGCAGTCATTTTTATTTAATTACTTCTACCACTGTATTGGTTTATTGGTTTGTGCATGTTTCATATTCCTGTTTTTAATCGACTTCGATTAAAAAATATTACATATTTTTAAACTCGTTTGACAATCAGTCATTTTTTAGGCTTGTTTGGATATAATTGTTTAGTTAACCTGCATTACTTCTACCAGTGTATTTGTTTTTACATTTTTACTAGTTCTTGCATTTTCAAACACTACCGGTACTTTATTGGAATTGAATGCCATGGCATTGAATATACAGAGACTTTAGTCTACTAAACTTGGCGTGGCAAAAGTTCCCGTAAAAGGTAATTTTTTTTTGGGAACTTGAAGTTCCCAAAGGGTAAATTCACTTTTATATTTGCATATTACATTCTTTAAATAGGATTGTGGAATATTTCCAATTGCACAGTCACAGATTTATCAGCACCTCAAAACGTAAAGAATGTCTCAAGCTGACCACACTCCATCCCTAGTTCGACACACACTGAGCGATAATACCAGGGTTGAGTTTCCTCTGTCGTGCCATATAAACAAGGCTCACGTGCTGACAACATGTTACCCGATGAAGGATTTTAGCTGCCGTGTTATAATTCGACCATTTCCCCCCCCCCCAACGTTATCAACGGGGCGCTCTTTATGGGCTGCCTCCGGACATAGAATCAATTCCGATTATATGCAACGATGTACTTGCGAACATGATAGAAAGAAACATATACTTGGAAGAGTTTCTTAAGACTCGTGTCTTGTTTTGGAACTACACAGGTCGATGCGAATGCAAGTACCGTTCCGCACTTTCGTCTCTTTGCACTTCTGGAGAAAGGTGCGAAATTGTCTTCATCCTCGGTGGTCCTGTCGAAGACAATGCAACGGCTAGTTTCTGGAATGACTTGGGCCTCAAGGGCTCTTTAATATCCGACTTTAGTGGACAAGGTCCCAATGTGATAGCCATGTGGGATAACGAGATGTTTGATGTGTCCGTCGTTAGAGAGACCTTGCCTGCTGATTGGGATTGTATCCAAGGAATAACCTGGCAGGTCAAATGACATATGACCGAGGCCGTAGCAAATGCACTCGGAGTCACTTTTCCGCTAGAAGGTTATGAATCTGATGATGGTTCTTCGAGCAGTGAGGACTAGTGGTGATCGATGTTGTTGTCGATTTTCTATGTCTTTACCATGTGTTTTTTTATTTGTATGTGGTTATTGTTGTGTCGTGGCCCGGTTGTCTATGGTTTTGTGTATTTATGCTTTTGTTTGAGATCGAATTCAACCTAGTGTGATTTGCACTTGTTCGGGTTTATTGTTATGCCGTGACCGGTTTATCAACATTAAGAAAGTAGGCGTAAATTGTAGAAACAAACATCGATGACTACTACCCCTTTGTAAAACTGCATTGGATACATACATGTAGCCGAATGTAATTTATAACTGCACGGGATAACATCAATGGCATATTCGATGTTGTTGTCAAAAGCATGCCACATGGTTAAATCAAACGGTTCACAGCGTAACACTAACCACAATGAAATTAACATTAATAAAGTAGGAGTAAGCAGTAGAAACAAACATCTATCACTACTACTCCTTTGTACTAGAAGAACCCTAATCTGACGAATCATCTGTGAGGTTCTCATCTAGCAAATCATCAGTGAGGTCCTCATCTGGCGAATCATCTATGGGGTCCTCATCACAAGAATCATCGACGGGATATAAAAGTGACGAATCGAAGATGGGGTGATCTACGTACTCTAGGGCAGACTGAATGGAATCCGTATATAATAACGGGCTACATGCACCGTTAATTCCCGGGTTTGACGAGTTATGTTCCCAACCCCGACGAACCTCTCAGTCACCACCACATTTGTCAGCAAATCATCCCACTTCACTGTCACATTTGGGCTATGTCCACTGAAGTTGGAAATTGCCGAGCGCTCCCGGCCAATGTCACTCCAGAGACCAACTGTAGTGTCATCCTCGGCTGGACCACCAATTATGACCAGAACATCAGGACTATGTGTCCTTGATATACGAAATTTTTTCACGAAACTTGCTGGGGCAAATACCCGTGAAGTTCCAAAGTAGGACACGAGTCTTAATATTTTGTGCGAAGGTTGTGTGATGCTACATAGCTCTCCGCTACAGGGGTGGATACCACGGCTGCATCAGCTGCCGACAGCGGCAGAGCAGAAACAAATGCTCATTAGTAATGACCACCGTATCCGTGGTTTGGAAGAGATTGAACACGACAAACGAAATCCTTCGTTGGGTAAGCCGTGGTGACAAGGTAGGCCTCGTTGTAGTCGGCGAACATATCAAACTCCATATGTCCTTCTATGAGTGTGCGTCCTTTAATCACCGGATTGTGGTCGCCGTGATCCATTTTTGAGGTCTTGAGAAGGGAATATGGGAGGAAGAATGTGGAATGTGGAATGCGGAATGCGGAATGGTTAGTGTGGAATGGTTATTGTGAATGCATGCATACATCTATTTATACTAAAAAACCATAACTTCAACACTTATTGTGAATGCATTGTACCTGGTGGTGGGTTTGACTTTGACTTTGACCTTATATTTTAGGTGGGGTTTGGTAACTTGTAAGCAACTTATAAGTCAATTTTGGATTATGGGTAGGTTTGGTATGACTTTTTGGACTTTTAAGTCGACTTCTTAGTTGTTGAAAAAGTTGCTGAAATAAAATGTTTGTGTTGGTGAAAAATGTTATGCTGTCAAAAAGTTAGTGATGCAACACTTTTGTTTGTTAGTGAAAATTACCATTTTATAATTTTTATATTTACTAATAAAGTTATAGTATGTCTAATTAGTTGTCGTAGTATGTTAATACAAGAAAAGTATAGGTGAATTGGTCATTTTTATTGTTTAAGAAGAAAAAAGTCCAACAAAGATCATGAAACCCAACTCCTTTGAGAACCCAGTTTTACACTTCAAAGCCAAATGCCAAAATCCAAAAGTTGGCACAAAAAAAGTCATACCAAACCTTTCAGAAAAGTTCCAAAAAAAGTCCAAAGTGGATTATAAGCTAAAAATAAGTCATACTAAACCCACCTATAAGTTGAAGACAACTTATTAGCAGTGTTTGGTATGCAACTTATAAGTTGAACTTTTGGATTTGGACTTATAAATTCATAGTGTATTTGAATCTTTTCTTGAACTTTTTGACTTAACATCATTTACACCAAACATGCTCATCTTTTTTCTTAATCTTTTTTGTCGTGAACTTTTTGGGCATAAACTTATAAGTCAACTTAAGTTGCGAATAAGTTATACCAAAACTCACCCATAGAAAAACTCGTTGTTTCTGTCTTTTCGGTGGTACTTTCGGATGGAAAAACACTGAAAAAATCGGAATAAAAATGTACAAAAACACATTTAAAAAAATTAAAACAAACACAAGATAGCCTACCAAACGGCATGACTTCATCAATAATTATCTTTCATCTCTTTACTTATTCCAAAAAAAGGAAGCCCTACCCACCCAACTAACTCACCCCTTTCCCATCAAAATTATTAGAAGCATTGTAATTCCAAAATTCTGTTTTAGTGGTACTTTGTGACATGTACCTAATTCTGTTTTGTTCGATGTTGTTGTCAAATGTAATTATTCGATGTTGTTGTCAAATGTAATTATGCTACTGTAATTAACATTATCTGCACAAGATATGGAAGACAACAAATATGGCAATAATCTAAATGACGTAGTCGGTGTTGTTTTCAAATGTAATTATGCTTCATAATCAAACGGCTAACGGCGTAAACACTAACCACAAATAAAATTCAAATTAAGCACGTATGTGTAAATCGTAGAAATAAACATCGATCACTACTACTCCTCAGTAAGAACCCTCATCTGACGAATCATCGTCCTTAGTACTTGGGTCATTTAGATCTGACGGATCAACGATGGGGTCCTCCTCATCAATGGAAGAACCCTCGATGGGGTCATCTGCGTACTCGAGGGTACACTAATAGCATAGGTATAAATATCACGGTTTACACGCACCGTTAATTGATGGGTACTGTTCCAAGATTCGATGAACTCCTCAGTCACCAACACATCAACCAGCAAATCATCCCACTTCATTGTCACATTTGGACCCTGTCTACAAAATTTGGATATTGCCGAGACCTCGCGGCAAATTTCACTCCATACACTCATTGTCCTGACAAACCCTGTGCCCAATAATCACATATTGTGTTTTCCCTTTGTCTCCATATCCACAAGACATAATAGTCACAGTCGTATATCCAATCCATAGTAGTCACATCAACCAGCAAATCATCCCTTTCTCGATCCTTGGAATATGCTTATGCAAGCAGATAACATCAATATCTCCATATTGATTTATGTGAGTCTTGCCAGTCATTCAATAAGCACCATCCCTCGAGTGGCCGTGGATATTTGTTCCCATTACGTGGGAGGGACAAATCCTCTCTACATCACTACGATCTCTAAGCTTGCTTCCTGTCATGCCCGATAGCTATCTTTATAGTTGTCCGATTAAGGCACAACGTTGGATAACATCAAAGTATGATATTCCACAACTAGAGTATCTAGTGACTTCAAGTCTAATGACTACAATATTATTAGCACTATTGTGACTTTGACACAATCTAATGTATCCTTCTCGTTGTGGGTCAATCCAGTATGCCATTACTCCTAATGCATACCCATGTGTTAGACTTGATATCTCCATATGAATCTACACACATACTAGTCTATATTCGATCGTCATATTAACCAATATAATAGACTATTGATATTTAAGATAAACAACACATTGTATCTAAGGACTTCATTATATTAAATATCACAATAATTAATAAATGAATATTCTAGCCAATACATCGTTCATACTAAATATAGATTGACTCTAGGGCACCTATTCAAACAGTGAACTCAATGGTCATTTTTACGATCCTTTCCAAGCTATATAAACCCTAAAACCTTAAACCCCAAACTCTAGAATCCTTAACCCTATACCCAAATAAAGTCAACGATCAACTCGAGCATCTAAGGTGTCGTCAACGGTCCAGTCAGCGGTCCTACATCAAACAACTAGTTAATGTCAATTGTAGTCAATAGTCAAAAATGCTGTTAACAACCAACTTAGGTCAGAGTCATGGTTTAATTGTCTTCCGTTACTATCAAATATGCTGTTAACGACCAACTTAGCGGTCCCCACTAGGTCAGAGTCTTGTTTTGCGAGTAAAGAAGTCAAATATAAACTTAAAAGTCAAAAGACAATTAATCTACTACTTGTTCTAGTCTAATTTTAAAATAGTTTTTTTTAGTTGAAACTAGAAAACATTATTTTAAAATAGTTGTTTAGCAATATAAAGTAACAAATAGTTTTTTATGTATCCAATTGCAAAAAGAAAAAAAAAAACAATTTTTTATGTATCCAATCACGCTCTTAATGTATCCAATGACCAATCAGGCTCTTAATACTTCTCCTGTACTCCATAGGTTACTGTAGAAGTTGTTGATGAACTTTGCAGGTAGGAGTAAAGCCACCACGATCCCCAAGAACAAGGAGGCGGTAAACAAAAAGTGAAAGGTCGTCGGTAGACCCCGCTCGGCTATTTCGTTTCCCCTTCGCAACCGTCAGATCGAAATCGACTCATCATCGACCTCCCTCGTTGTCGACGCGTGTGTTGATAAGTCGCTGCTCACACTCAAGGTGATTTCGCCGATCTAGTGTTTCAGAAGATACGTGAAAAACTGTGATTTATTTGGATATCCGTTTCTGTGGAAGCAGGTCTTTGTTTACTACTGTTACTCCCCCTCACTTGCATGTGTGTTGTACAGAGACTTCAGTGAAGATATGTATGTTATAGTGTTAAATCAAAATGTTCTTTTTAGTTCCTCACCAGTCACTTGAGAAGGATAGAGCTAAAATAGGCTATGTTCGGTATTTTCTAAGGCTCTGTACCAAAATGGAAATAAGGGTAAAAGCTAAAGAAAACCTGATCTGAACAAAATACAGCATGTCCTGAACTCACCAGTCACTTGATTTTCTTTTATGACCATTTTTTATATGGGTAAAAGACATTTTCCACCCTCCATTTATGGAGAAAATACATTTTACCCCCTGATTTATGGGGAAAACACTTTTTGCACCCTTTCAGAGTTAAAAACTAACAGATGAGTAACGGAGGGACGAAAAGACAATACTGCCCTCAAGATTACACCTGTTAAATACCCATTCTCCCCCTCTTCACTCATTTCTAACCCTAACCGCTCAACCCCATTTCTCTCTCTATCTCTCTTACACCTCTGTTGCCTCCTCTCTCCATCGCCGATCTGGGCAAAATCGGACGACATTGTAACAGAAGAGAAGAAGACGAGAAGAAGGTTTTCTGGACATTCGAATCAACCTTTTTCTCGTCTTCTTCGCTTCTGGGCTTCAAGCTTGATTCGGAGATTTGCAATCGGGAGCAGAGAGAGTGGGTTCTCAATCGAAGAGAAACCGACGAGAGAAGGGTATGGTGGTCGAAATCCACGGAGGGATGGATTTTCTCATCGGATTGGAGGTGGAATGATGGTTCAATTGGGTTCGTGGGTCTGAATCGGAGGCGATGGTGGATAGCAGCGGTGGTTACCATCGGGGCTCGGGCTGTGATTTGGTCAAATTCAGATGGGGGAGGGACTAACTGGTGGTCGGAGATAAGAGAGGATGCGGTGATGGTGGGTTGTTGCACAGGTGCAGTGGAGAGACGACCGCCGCGTTGTCAGTTTCTTCTCCTTTCCCTCACGCATTGTCAGTTACTTCTCTGTTTTCAAGAGGAAAAAGTGAGAGCAGATGGTTTTGTTCTTCATCGCCAAAGATAAGGATCTCTTTTGAGATCCAGTTATTTGCAATTTCTTCTACCGTTGCACTTTTTTTATGAATCCAGATTCTCTTGTTTGAGGCAGTTACAAGGCATGGTTGGATCTGGGTTTCTAGCTTGGATTTAATTTTGTAGATATTACTAATTTTCGGTTTAAAACTAATCATCTGTTTTTTGTTTTCATTTGATTAGTTTTTGGAGTTGTCACATATTCTTCTCTAATTCCTTAGTTCAAGAGTTTTTTTTTTTAAATCTTCACCAGTTTATTTCTGGATTGGTTTAGTTTTGTGGTAATGGGTATTGTTAGAGATTTGAAATTGGGGCTTGGTATTTGAAAGGGCTGTGATGAATTCAAGTTTTATGAACTCCATCAAATGATGTTGGTATGGGATTTCTTTATTGAAGCTTGGGATGGAGGTTAATTGATTATGGGTTTTTTTAGGAAATAGATAGTGGTGCATTTTCTAGCACTTGTTGTTGTTGGTGGTGGTGGTGTTGGTGTTGGTGTTGGTGTTGGTGATTCGGTGGTGGTGGTGTGGTGGTAGTGTGGTGGTAGTGGTGGTGGTGCTCAATAACACCAAGAACATCAAGAACATGATGAATGAATTCAATAATAAAAAAGGGTGCTAGTTGTCCACAATTTGTAAGGGTAAAATGGTCGTAAAAAGTCAGTTTGCACCCCTCCACTAACGAATTGTAACAGAAGGGTGGTATCGGTCCAGCCTCCATCCACTGACAGGGTGCAAAAAGTATTTTCCCCATAAATCAGGGGGAAAAATGTATTTTCCCCATAAATGGAGGGTGGTTTTTGTCTTTTACCCTTTTTATATTGCATCTAATTGATACGTGTTGATTCACTTCGAGCCTAACTATGCAGCATGCCTCTGGATAGTGATAACGAAATCGTGTGGTTGTTATTCAAGTTAATAAATTCCACTAACGCTGGACACTATGATTTCAATTTTTTCAGACATTGCTTAAGTAGTGTGATGTTGCAGATGCTTAACTCCTCGATTTGCAGTTAGCTGCATTATAGTACATTACTGCTAACCCTACGTTGTTTACTATTGTGTCAGGATGTTACCAAAATTGCTTGAGTTACGTTTCATCTACAATTGCAGTCTACTAGGTGTCATAAAGGATGCGAGCACCGATTCTTTCAGCTACAACAAGTTGGTCGAGAGGTTAGACCTGGTTGTACATAGTCACACATAAATTGCGTTGATACCTGTTATTGAGATGAAGTACGCCTACATACCCTTGCCTGGTGCTATGTACGTGATGCAGGATATATGCACTAACCTTGACATAAAGTTGATGTTTATCAATTTTCGCGACCAAAGTTACAATCTCATCATCTATCTAGCATGTTACGACGCGTTGCCAGTTGTGGTTGACCGGAGTTTCTGTTCTTGTGGAAGAAAGCACAATCCCGAGGTTATAATTGTGTCTGACAGTGACGATGACGAGGATGAAGAGCAAAGTGGTAGTGACACTGATGAGGAGGACACAGAGGACAAGGAAAATGTGGGTGATGATGAGTACAGAGAGAATTCCACCGAAGAGCCAGTGGTACTTCACACTGGCTCGCTGTTTCAAAATGTTTATCATTTTAGGGAGGCTGTCAAGAACTTCTCCATACAGAATCCTTTCGAGCTTAAAAGGTATAGGTGGGACGCTAATTTATTCTCAATGGGCTGTTTATGTCATAAATTTCCTTGGTACATTTACGGTCAGTCAGTCTCAGAGAAGGGGACATTTCTCGTGTCTATCTATCAGGCTGATCATCATCATGCATGTGATCCAGGATCATCCAACCGTTCTGCCACGCAAACTTGGACTGCGGAGCAGTTGTTTCGAAGCTTTCTTAGAAGAAACCAAGAAATGCCCCTCACGCAAATGCAGGATCTACTATATAAGAAGTTCGGCTGGGCGGCTTCTCTAAAAGAAAGCTGTACCGCGCCAGAGAAATAATGAAGCAGTGTGCCAAAATTGAACCCGGTGACGGAACGAAAATATATCAGAAGAACAAAGCATCTGGCGTGGATGGAGTTGCAAGACTTCGAAACCATCTACATTAGTAAGTGATATCTATTTTTTAACAGAGTTTACCAAAACATACTTATCACTAAATGAACTGTCAAATCTCTGTCTTGGTAGGATGATCATGGTCCTGGCGGTGATGGTGGTGCGTCTTCAAGTAAACAACCAAATGAGGTTAGTATTATATGTTTAACCAATATGGGGCTTGATTAGAGAGAAAAGTAGGATAGAAATGAGAAAATGATTTGTTTTTCATGAATAAGATAGTCAACGAAACCATCTAGATCAGTAAGTGATATCTATTTTTTTAACAGAGTTTATCAAAACATACTTATCACTAAATGAACTGTCAATTCTCTGTCTTGGTAGGATGATCATGGTCCCATAAGTGATGGTGGTGCGTCTTCAAGTAAACAACCAAATGAGGTAAGTATTAGTACTTGTTTAACCAATATGGGTCTTCATAAGACAGAAAAATCGAATGGAAATGAGTAATGGATTTGTTTTCCATGAGTAAGATAGTCAAATTCAAGTTATAGATGGTGTAGTTTGTTTTTTGTTTGCATTAGTGGACTTAATAATGGAATGTTGTATTGCTATTAGAGAACTACCAAAAGGTGTGTGGTATGCTCCCAGTGATTGCTCTCATCTACTGGACGAAAGAACTTCCCATATTTGGGTTTTTAAGATGTCGTAATAAAGTTCGCCGCCTAATTACACATTCTTACATTGAAGCCGAAAGTAACCTCTAAGTAACACCTAAGTCGATTATGGACTGTAATTTACCCTTTTCACATTTTAATCACCCTACACAAAAAATAATTAAAACTTTCTTAACCAACAATGAACACATACATGAAAAAAGCATCATATAGTAAATGAGGTTGAACGAGTTATGTCTAGTTCAGAGTTGTCAAATCGGGATTCATATAGTGAATCGAAATTCACCTTCACTGAATCGTGAATCGAATCGCATCGAATCGTAAAAATTTAGCTTGCAATACTTTTATGTAGATACAAAAAAATATTTCATAAAGTTATAACATTATTGAACAAGATATTCATATTTTTACAAAAATAAAGCTAACATTATTGGAAATTCGCATCCCTGACTAGTGATTAGGAGTTTCGTACATCTAATATATAAAGAATAATTTAGATAGGTAGGTGGAGCAAGGAACTACAAGATGCCAAGGAGATTGAAAATAATAGAAAATTATTAGCCTTGAACGTAAGAAAAATGCACTAGTAAATTAAAACAAATGCATGGTGCAAAACAAACATAATTGTAAGAAGTAATGTAGGAAGTACTCATACTTAGACTGATGATGTAACTGAACTAGCCCTTAAAATGAATCCAAGGTGAATCGTAGAATCGGTCTGACTCGCAACTGAATCGTAAGATTTGGGCTCTTGAATCGGGATTCAAATAATTTTTTTTCATTAAAGATTCACTATTGGATTTGCATCGTTTCATGGGTTAATCGAGTCGAATCGTAGGATACAAATCGCGAATTGTAAGATTTTGACAACTATGGTTTAGTTGACCAAATTAGTCGGTGAAACATACCAGAATAGCCTTACAGTTGGGGTGTTGGTCTATTGCGAGTCTTATTTCAATAATTCAAGAATTGATAATTGCGTAACGCTAAGTAGGTGTACATTATGTGCCATTTTCAAAGGACAAGCATACCATTAGCGCGAGTGGGAGGAAACCGCGTTATAAGAGTTGTGACCGGTAAGTATTAGTTCTGCAATTAATTGCGCATTCAGTGCATAAAATCAGTGGCTTCGTAACTGGTACTCTGACACAATCTGTTTATTTCTTAACAGCCAGTACGTACACAGAGGCAGACACATGAGCCAGTAATTTTCCCGATCATGCCCTCATGCTCTTTGGAACATGAAAAGTCAATGGCGCCGAACCTTCGGAAGGCTCTTGCTGTGTATTCCATGTAACTGCTTGATTTTGTCATGTTGGTTTCTGAAACATTATTTTTTGGAGAGGAAGGCTGAAACATTACTACTTGTGTTTGTTTGTTTCGAGGGAAAGTCTGAAACATTTATACTTGGCATCCGTTCATGAGGGGAATGGGTATGTGTTTTTGAGGGGATGTATGAAACATTGATACTCGGTATGTGTTAGTGACGGGAAGCATGAAACATTGATACTTGTTATCTGTTTTTTAGTTGCGTGTTTTTGATACGTGGGGAAGAATGAAACAGAACTAGTTGCGTGTTTTTATTGATATGGTTTCTGGCATATCAGCCCACCCGTGTAGGTTGGGATTACCATGCTTGACGACATATTTTGTAGTAATGCGTATTAATGTTTTGTAATTGTAATAAAAAATGTATTTCATTTGTGTTTCATAGGAACCATGTGCATTTCAAAGCGACAAGTGCCACCACATTCGTTACAATGATATAAAATAATGGCACTAGTGTCCCAAGACATAGTATGTATTAACTAATGATCAAACGACAAAGGCGACAACCATTAGAATAATTTCAAATGCAACCACAAACATCAAAACAAGCAAGCGAGATGCCATAACCAGTAACATCTTCTCAAACTTCTCTTACTCATTTGGTGGCATGGATGTCCAAGACGATGTACCGACATGTCCATCGTCTAACAGTTCGTAACCGTCCGCTTCCAACCAATTCCAAAAGTTTCAGTTGCCCTTGTCACACACGAGGAACAAACGTCCCCTGTTACCATGCTCATTTTTTCGCTCAATAAGGATCTTCGCAACTTTCGGATGATGCAATGGCAACACTGGTTCGTGTACCTTACACCGTAATACGGCTCCGAATGGCTACGTGACATCTGGCTCGTAAAGGACATGTGGAGGATTAAAGCTGCAATGACGGAATCGGATAATGAAAACAAAAGGGACAATACTACAAACACAGTTTGGAAACAAAAATTTGATATGATTTCTGGTGGGAGCTATTGACAGGGAAGGGGCAATGTAAAACATTATGGAAGTAGAGGGTTTATATAGTATATTGAAAGGGCATAACAGTCTTTACCAAAAAACAATATAATATGTAACTACTCGATCGGTATTCGAATTTTGAAAAAAAATGGGTTGACCAAAAAAAAGTTGAAATGACTTTTGGTTGACGGGACACCATGCCGATCGGTACCGTTGATTACAAAACCCATTGGCACCACTCTCGAGCAAACTACGTTTGGGCGGGGATTTGAAAAAATTAGAGTGGTTGGTGTATGTTCTTCACGAAGATAACAAAATTATTTCAGGGAGTCAAATTATCTGCGATTGCTTAAGACTCGGTTTTCGCAATCGAGTTCTCGTCCCGGTGACTGACATACGTCGAACACCAATTTCACGGCGCGTTCACTTCCACCATCCAAATGTCCTTATCCATTTCGAGTAGCAGCACCATTAGCAGAGTGCTGCTACTTCGCTTATCATGTTGGCTTGGTGGATTATTTGAAGAGTTTGACAAAATCTAGAAATTAAAAAATTTAATGAAATCAAAGAGATGCTAAATCAATAGTGTACTCGTTCCATTATAATGGCAAACAAGGTTTTGGACGAAACACACCCTCTGTCCTCCAAAAATTACTCACACACAAACTTGGCGGGGGAAATCATTTCCTTAAAATCAAGATAATGAGATAGTTGCTATCACTTTTATGTTGAGATTGTTTTTGAATGTATATACCCTAGTCACTCTCTTTATGTTCAGAATTCTTGTGGTATAGCTCAATCTACATATAGGGCTTCAGGCCTTTGATTGTACATTATCCGTAGTATGAATATTTATATTGTTGTTGCATGTGCTAGTAATTTGTAGTGTTGTTGGCCACGATTGCGGATAGTCATAAATAACTCGTTCAGTCGTCATAAGTGGATACACAGTTACCAATTTTGACCAAGCTACGAATGATAAAAATTTATTTTGAATTTCAAGTCATGTAATGATAGATGCCAAAGTAGATGATCATCAATGGAATCTTGAGGTTGGTCCGAACACTTGAAGGCTGTAGAACTAAATCACAATGTAGGGGTAGAATACCTCGATGGTAATTTATTACCAGAGTGAACATCTTCTAAAGTTAGATGATACTCTCAACCTAGAGATAGAGAAGCTCAAACATAAATTTATTCCTAGAATCACGGTTAGTTTAAATCTAGAAGAATAATATTGAACATTGAAGAGAAGGTCTGGGTTGGTAGAAAGTTGGGACAAGAGTTCCCCACATATGTTGTACGGGTAGAAGTTGTTCAAGTATATGAAATCTAAAAACTTATTCAATATCTGGTTAATGTACTGCTTATTCGTTGAACATTTGAATAACGTCGAAATTGTAGGTCGGGGAAGCTATGCTGGCATTAACATCATGGATATGCGCTTTAAAACTGAGGAAGAGGCAGCGATATGGTACAATTCATATGCAAGGGAAAATGGATTCAGTATCCGTCGTGACATAATAAACTGGTTTAGAATTGGTTCAATAAAGTGGTGGAGATATGTTTGTTCGAGACAAGGATCGAGGCTAGATAAGCATTTGTGGCGTCCATGTCCATTAATACACCACCGGCACGTAACCCGCAGGGAATGAAAAGCACATTTCTCATTTACACGGTCCAAGGAAGGTGGGGATTTCACTTTTTCTAGATTTGTGGACATCCACAGACCCTCGAATCGCATTGTTCATATCTCCTGAGGTCGCACTGTGAAGTGGATGACAATTCCCTCAATCAGATACAATCCTACCGAAGAGAAGGACTCCCACCCAGAAAAGGCTACCAACTACTAACTGATGCAGCAGGGGGGGGGGAAACATACGTTGGTATTACTAGGAAGGATTTGTACAACAAGCTTTATAGGCATTTAAGCATTGGTATGGGAAGAAGGGATTTAGTTGCAGCACTCATGTGGTTACACAACCACACACCAGGCGGAGAACCAACATTTTATAAGTAAGTTGAAACATTTATAAATCCCCATCCATTCATTTCCTTGTAAACTACTGCTATGCCTGTAAATTTACTTAAAATGCATTGCGCTTATATGCTTTAATGGGGAGAATGATAGCATTATTTCATTTTTTCTGACATGTAATATAGCACATTAATATTCTGCATTTTTATACTAAGTTGAATAGTACTAGTGGAGGACCCGTGGATGTAGGAACTTTCTCATGAACTCCCATCCTTTGAACAGGCTTACTCTAATAGATATTATGTAAATAATCTTAGTGAATAGCAATAGAGTATTACACTTTGTGATTCACAGTTCCCTGAATTGATGGGTACCCGAAACAATACGGTTCCTGTATGGCGAGCATGTCATGTGGCTTGCATTATACATGTTGTCTTGAAGGGATTCTTCGCAAGGATCGTCATAGGTGGTGAAGTCTTCTTATGGAATGTAGTTATTTTGTTTACTGGCTTCGTATGGATGGTCTAGCAAGGTTATAGGTGGGAGCGTTGGTAGAGGGTAAAGGTCATTTGAATGGGTTTGCAAGTTTGTAATTGGTATATGGGCTTGGCACCGGGTAGGAATAGTGTTCAAAGTGCGGGCAATCAGGTTACATAAGTCTCAAGCATATATGTGGAGTAGCTGGGCGGCACAGTCGTGGTGGTGACGGAGTGGAAGTCGCTGGCTATCTTCTTTTGCATGTCTGCATATGGATACATCGCGGAGGGTAGGATATCATGTGACATAGTTTGAAAGGTTGATTTGTGGCGGGTTTTGTATGTTTTATGAGAGTCAGGCTTTGCGCCAAACAATGCATTTTTCCTGTAGGTATCTGCCAGAGCTCATTCGGTTAGGTGTTGTGTAATAAAATTTTCTGTGGTGCAAAGTCTGACAATTGAATAATGCCTGTAGACTATTTTCAGCGGTTCTCTTTATTTTGTTTCCTTTGGCTTGGTTTGAGATTAAGGAGAGGTATAGTGGTCAGAACTTTGGAATTGGCAGAGTAGTTTTGGTATTTGTATGTTTAATGCAATATCTAACTAGCATTTTAGGAGTTTGGTGTATCCGAAAGACTCCGATCATGTAGGCGTGTTTAATTGAATATATGTTTTCTGCCCATATATATATGCATACAAATCACTGCTTGGGTTAGGTGAGCTTTTTGTGAATGAAACAAAACAAGCGTACATAAAATTATGATCTGTATTTGAGTTAAAATACTCTGCTTCATTGCCTACTGGATAGTAGAGAGGTAAAATGATCTCTGATGCAAGCGTAGACGCCGCGACTAAGGTACAAAATTGAATATCAGCTGCGTGGATGAAAGAAGTTGGTCGAATTAGTTTAGAAGCAGAAACATCTCTAATATAGAGGTATATCCAAGATACAGTACAAGTTTTTAAGTATGGATTTTTTGGAAGAGTTCAGATGATGTACAAATGCGCTAGAAAGGAAAACATCAATTATTACGTGGTAATGTCTTTAGAGAACGTAGCAAATTGTATTTACTGAAGAATCCCCATGCTTAAAATAAACTAATTATAATGGCTATTATGTAAATAATCTAAGTGAATACAAATACACTTTTACACTTATTGATTCGAGCAATACATCACTATTATTCAATTCTGCCTCAGACTTGAACCTAAAATATTCTTTTTTAGCCTGAATGCGATACTCTATAAATGATTAATTGGAATTTAAGTAGTCGGACAATGATATTCAAATTGAAATGTGGAAAAAAAATGATAGTTGAAATTTTAACAAAGGTAGATTTACATTTAAGAGTGTGGCTAATTTACCAAAGTTTGTGCTATATAGAGTGTATCAGTAACAAAAGGCTTGTGGCTAATTTACCAAAGCGTGTCAGAGGGTGTGTCAGTAACAAAAACAACTTGGAGCTAACATAATATATACATTGCTGGTTCAAATGTATGTGACATTGACCTTTCTCATTACAGGGTCCAAAGAGACGAACTCAATCGGTGAAGGATGACTATTGAGAGAGCTATCCCGACTGCGAGGCACCGTCTGTGCGGGTTGCACTTGTCGCAGAATGCTCAGGAAAATGTTCCTGGCAAGACTTTTGTATCTGAATTCAACATGATGATGAGGTCACAATTGAGTATGGAGGATTGGAAAATTGCTTGGGGTGGATTGGTAGAAAAATACAGAGTGCAGTTTAACATATGGGCTCGAGAAGCGTACAACACGAAACATATGTGGGAAGCACCATTCATGACGGACGTTAGGCTCGACGGGCAGACAACTACCTTGCGGTGCACATGTATAGACAGTTATTTCAAGGATTTTGTCAAAACCATGATGGAATTTCTGGATTTTATTCGGAATTTTTTTCGTGGGGTAGAGAAGCTTAGGCACAATGAGCGTTCCGAACATGTCGTCTCAACCAATTCAGATCCTGTGGTCACCACTGCACATTATTCATCATGTGAGGCCCACGCCTGTGCAGTTTACACCCGAAACGTGTTTATGATGTTTTCCAGGCCTGGGATTGCAAAAGCCAACTACTACAAGATCATAGGTAACATATTCTATCCGGACAGGGGTTGCTACGACTTCACTGTAACCAGGAAAGGGAACCCCGGTAGAGACCACTGCGTGATACTTGGTCCGCGACGGAATGAAGTACGCTAAACCTGTTTGAAATACGAGACAATGAGAATCGTGTGCTTCACGTCATTGTGATATATGCACACATAGGGGTCACTCAAATACCAGAACGCTATTTGTCTGCGAGATGGATGAAGACGGACATGGATGTTTACAGCGATCCAATCATGGGAGATAAAATGCTGAAGGGGGTAATGGATCTTGGAATTCAAGTTCGCCGGCTCTCGACAGTGAAACCCCGGGTTGACGCGATGGTATGTTCTGCTACCAGATCCCAGCTTGGGATCGAGCTCATGGAGCAAGTTCTTGATGTCTACGTGCCAATTATTAAAGCTTCCGAGGAGAACATTGAATTCACAAGGGATAATTTCGTTACTGAACTGGGGTTTAATGACATTGTAGAAAGCCAACGAGCTAGGAGAAGGGCAGCCCCGAATGCGGGACATTGTTCTCTCTGCCGGTAAGTTGCCCAATTATATGATTTATTTTGTTCTCGCATACTTTAAATATTTTGTAACAGCATTATAAATTTCATTTTTAACGTTTCTCAAATTTGTGAATGCAGGCGAACAGGGCACAACAGGACGCAGTGCATTTTTTCTGCTCCTACTAATTTGTGACTGCTAACATGCATCCTTACTTTTGGGTTAGGTAATATAATTATAGCCGAATGTTCCATTTTTTAATCAAAAATTCTTCGCGGGTTAGTTTCCATTGGCCATAGTCTCCTACACCAGGTGGCTAACCAGAGTGCATGATATGGAATTTGGTATGTACGGGTTAGGGTTTCCTTAGTTGTAGGCTTCCCTAGGTGGGTTCGTCTGTCTAAATGAAGCTATTCTACATAGCAGAGGCATGGGGCATTGTCCTTTTGTCATTAGAAGTCTTTCCGATAGGTTAAGATAAGTAGACAATACAAGGAAATATTAACTCGTGAGTACGGTATGTTTGGGATTGGGTCATGTGAGGGATCATTATAAATTGATAGTCTAATGAGGATATATGTGATAGCGCCTTTTAGGAGCTATTATTCTTTAGCATTTAATACATTATAATATGTACTTGGAGAGTGTTTTGAGCCAAATGTTAGAGATTATAGGTCGTTTTATCATTTGTTTCTACCATGTGCTATATTGTTAGTCCGGGCGTTTTCCATGCATATTTCAGTGATATTTGTCAAATATAATCACTTGGTATGTTTGATCATGTTGTTTTGGCAGGGACGGATGCTAACGGTTGATAGGAGGCATAGAACGAACTTGGGAAACAAGGGGACCTCAAGTGGAATCAAGAGAAGTTGAATTGGAGGAGCTAGGATGACCAGCTTGCACTATTTTGATCATATACGGAGTTCTACAATTCATTTGGGTGTGAGACCAGTGGCATATGAAAGTAGACTTAGAGAGCTTTCATTAATAGGTCACTGAGCTTAATCCGAGTTCGGACGAAGAAGATATGGCCTTTTGAAGTCAGGAGCAGATTTCTGGGGGCTATTGTGAAATTACTGAAGACTTCTGCGGGTTATGATTGAAGAACGACCTAGGGACGAAATAACTCATCATTCACGCATCCAGAGAGCCACGAAGAAGGAGGAGAGGAAGGAGAATTAATTGGGAACGACCTCAAGAAAAGAGAAGACCCCGGATCGCGCCAATCTTCACGATTTCTAGCGTTTGATCTATTTTTCTCTCTACTTTCTTGTATGAACTATTCAAGAACCATATTAACTTGTGTTATGAGTAGCTAAACTCATACCTAGGCATCTATGGAGAGCCTAGGGTTTATGTTTTGATGATATTTTCTGGATTTTGGATGAACTTTCATGCTAGGATTATGGTTCAATGAAGATTGTTTTGGTTTTCATCATGTTGAGTTCTTTCATTGACACGTTAGGACTAAGATGTGTGTTGTGGATGATCTATTTCCTCATTCAATCATGAAATAGGCTTAATGATGATATTGGTAGCCTAATTATCTTGTTTATTGTGCTTAATTCTCAGTAATGTAGGAGTCATGACCCGAAATTGCTACGTAAGTAGTGAGTGTGTGAAAACAACTCTACCCTAGTTGGGATGAGTAAGAAAGATCATTCGTAATTGACTAGACTGAGAGGTTGGTTGGATAGGAATGGCTAGATGAGGGTAAATTTAGTAGGATGTAGTGAGTTGCTTGTGAATGGTGGTCTGAGAGGACATTATCCCTTGCAACATTGTTGACCTGCTATAACACATAGGTAGTATACTTGCCCTGAGAGGGACAAATCATTACCTTTGTGTAGAACGACATGAGACCGATAGGTAATTGTCAGCGCCATTACCCAGCATAAGTTACTGAGAGTCGTTGTGTTAGAACATGAAATCCGGAATTGTCAAAACTACCCTAGGTGATCTATAGATTGCCTAGTCTTATTTCATTAGTTTACATTAAATCATTTCTTTTGCGTTAGTTTTACGTATTGATCTAGTCACTTGTTCGAGGGTGACAACACTCCATTCTGAACCATTTTTACCAGTTACTTAGGTAAATTGAGTTTAATTGTTAATCTAGAGCATATGGTAAACACCTTCGCTTGGGTTCGATAACTCGGAGTCCAAAATACTCAACTTTATTACTTGACCGTATACTTGCGCAGCAACGCGTAGTTTACACGCGTCAAGCTTTTGGCGTCGTTGACGGGGAAGGCATTGGTTACTATTTCTAGTTAGCGATTAGTTTAATTTACCTCTTTCTTTTTGTTTATTATTTATAAACTTCAGATTTGTTTTCTGAATTGTGTTTCAGGTTCACAGTGTATGCACCGGATATCTAGAGACCATAGGCCCCCACTTGAAGACCCAGAACAACTATTGAGAACTCCGAGAAGAAGTCCAAGACATTTCGCAATGGGTGAGCAATTGACTAACGCTCAACTGAAAAAGAAGTTGACTGAACTTCTGGAGAAACTTGATGAGCAAAAGAACCAAATGCCCTACAAAAAATCGAGGCAAGCATTGGTTGAAAAGTTTCAGTCAACTCAAAGAGGACATAAGCCAGCCACCACTTTGATATGAAGCGGACCACTTTGATTTGAAGCCTGCCACCATCACGACGGTGCAGCACCAGTTTCAGTACTATGGGAAAAGGGATGAAGACCCAAATGACTTCATCGGGAAGTTTGATGCCTACATCAAGAGAGTGAAGTACAAGAATGTGACCCCAGAGACATTGAAGATGATTTTGTTTCCTTACTGTCTGAAGGGAGCGAAAGAGAAATGGATAGAGTCCAGGGATCCAGAATCGATCACCACATGGGAGCAATGTGTTGACGAGTTCATGAACAAATTCTACCCCGCGCAGCGCGGCATTGGCTTACATGCCGAGATTCTTGGTTTTCAGCAGCATGCTAATGAGACAATTGTAGAAGCATGGGACCGTTTCATGAGGATGATACACAAGTGTCCGGATCATAACTTTAGGGACTACAAGATCCTTCAAGTCTTCTATCACGGCTTGGAGCATCCCAACCAGGATCTATTGAACAGGGAGGCAGGTGGTAACTTCTTGTACAGGGTTGACAAGGATGGAGCATATGCTTTGATGAAGCAAATAGAGAAACAAGATGCTCAATTCTATGACTCTAGGAGGTTTTCCAAGTTTCCAGAGCCAAAGAATGATGAGTGGAAAGATGGGATAACGAAGATGGTGTCTGATATGGCAAAGCATGTGTATTAGAATAAGAAGATTGTGTCTGCAGTGGAGGATCCTGATTTTGATGCAGCATTGACTCAAGCTGCTAGTGAGGATGTTAGCTATGTGGGGGCACACGAACAGCGCAACTAGAATCAGGGGAACTACAGGCCAGGTACTAAAGATCATCCAGGATTCAGGTATGGAGATCAGACTGGAGCTTCATATGCACCCGGGTTTCAGCATAGGCCAGCTGTTCAGGCGCCACCACCACTACCAGCTTCAGGGCAAAACGCTGAGATGACAGATCTCAAGAACATGATGTATTAGATGGGCCATAATGTGAACAATTTCACGTCTCAAGTGGAGACATTGACAGCAGATTTGCACATCACCAAGACCTTACTTCGTAACCTGGAAGTGCAGGTAGGAAAGATTTATACTCAGCTCTCCACTAGAGCTCCAGGGTCCTTGCCATCAGACACGGAGAATGTGCGCCAAGTGAACGCTATCACCACTTGAAGCGGGATCGTTCTTGATGATCCCCCATATCCGAGCCACGCCAGAGCTGAAGCTTCGAAAGCTAGGGAGGGAGCATGAGGTTTTTGACAAGACCCCTGTCATGATCCCCCAATCAAAGGGTGTGACTCTGCATATTGATGATGAGGTAACACTACCACCACCCTCTTTATCTAAGAATCTTCCATATCCGCTTAAGGCAAGAAAGAATAAACGTGACTCTGAGGAGTACAAGAGATTCTTATCTATTTTCTCGAAGTTGCATATCAATGTTCCGTTGATTGAGGCAGTCAAGATGATTCCTAAATATGCCAAGTATATGAAGGATGCAATTTCAGGAAAGAGGGCAGTGCCGGACTTTGAGACAGTAGACTTGACTGAGCAGGTGAGCTCATGTGCGATGCATGGTTTGCCTCTAAAACAGAAGGATCCGGGGAGCTTTGTGATAGAAGCTAACTTGGGAGGAGCTTATACGGGACAGGCCCTATGTGATTTGGGGGCTACTGTCAACCTAATGCCACTTTCAGAAGCTTGGAGTAGAAGCTCGTTCCACATGGATCAATCTTCAGTTTGCTGACAAGTCTTGAAAGAGAGCCTATGGTGTGGTGGAAGACGTGTTGGTAAAGGTAGGGAATTCTATTATCCCTGCAGATTTTGTTATTCTTGAGATGTCTGTGGGAGATGTTCCAATCATCCGGGGTAGGCCCTTTCTGGCTACCGGTCGGACTCTCATTGATTTTGAGAACGGAGAATTGATCATGAGGATCTATAATGCGTGGGAAACTTTCCGGGTTTGTAAGACAACTCCAGAGCAGTTTCAGGAGAAGACACAGATGCCAGTGGCCGTGCAATACGTGCACAAGAGTTCTGAGGTGGTTCGTGATAAGCCACCAATTTCAAAAGACAAAGTTCATCGTGTTGTGTTGAGGATCCAGCAGAGGAAGCTGGAAGAGAGGGCACGAGGTTCCAAGCCACCTGTGTAGGGGCTATGAGGTAACTGGGTTGGGCCATCGACCTTAAATTACAAAGCGTTGATTGGGAGGCAACCCAATTTAGATAGTCGTATGTGTTTTTTGTATTCTGTTTTTGATAGTCATACTTGATTTTTGAGGGGTGAGAGAGAGCAGTTTAATATTTTCTATGAGTGTGCATGACACTGGTACCGAAGACCCTCCGGATTCCCTTCCTTGATGCATGTGTACGATTTGGCACGAAAAACGAGGGACAACGAGCTTACCGGGATCATTGAGCTTGATAAAGGAGCTACTCGAGGTCGAGGAGTAGCCAATTAGTCATGAGGATTATGGTAGCAAGTTGGGATATCGGGGTTGCACGCATCGGAGTCCGGAGTGGAGAAAGTTGAAGAGCTTTAGGAAGTGAGATTCTTGAACAAGGAGAGCAAATTTGGGATGAAACGGAAAGTTCCCCGGATTTGGGACATTTTCAGTCAAAAATGGATTCCTCGTCGAGTTTGGAGTCCAACGGTTCAAGAATCGAGCGAATCGGATACCGGATGAAGAAACTTGAGCAAAAACAAAATGGCGAAATGCAGTGATTTCGGAACCCATTTCGGGCAGAAATGGGAGCTGATATCAAGGCATTTCGGCCCGAAATGAAACAAGGGAACTGTATTGTTTTTGCCCAGTGATTTCGGGCCCCATTTCGGGCCGAAATCAACTGATTTCGGCACCAATTTCGGGCCGAAATGGTGGCCGAAATCTGCGCGCTCATGTTTTGGGGTGTGTTTTTGGTATTTTGGGGGTTGTTTAAAGCCTATATCCGGCCAATAAGGGTCCTAACACCCCAATTTTGAGTCAAAGCTTCTCTTTTCATCATCTTCATCCTCCCAAACCTTCAAGAACACCCATACATCCATACACCCAACTTCAAAAAACTCAACCAAACTGAAAACTTTTTGTTGGGTTTTGCACCTTGCAAACCAAACAACAACATTAATTCTTGGGTTTTTCAGAGATAGGGATTAGTTTGAGTGTGGGGGAAATCAAAGAGGAAGAGCTCCAAGAACACAAAATCTTCCAATTCATCAACTTGGAGGGGGATTCGGCCTTAGCTCAAGAAGAGACTTTCGACGGGGACACAAAGGAGCACAACAAGGAAGTATTACTTCACATTGCTCAAGTTTTCGAAAATTGGTCGACCACTCGGTCCTTTCTTGACCAATTTTTTTGAACCGGTCCAGTAAGAACGGTACTCCAGGACCGTAGGTACCGAAATCTTTCTCTCGCTTTAATTCCTTGCTTACGTACTCTTAGGGCTTAATTTACTCGGAAATTGTTACTTGCTCATACTTGGCTTGCGATACTTGCATAGTTCACTCTAGACCTCACGTGCACTCGTCTTTTATTTTCTCTATCATTATGTCTACATCGAGTAGTGCTAAGAGAAGACGGCGTATAGTTGTTGATGATCACCCCATCTTCAATCCTGAGGATGATGTAGTTTTGAGTGAGGAGGAGAATGTGGACGAGGGAGACGGCTCTTGCAACCGTCGTCAGGTGCCTCCTTCTCCAATTCGTTATGAGTTGAACCAAGATATGCCTCCACTTCCACATATTGGGACAAAAGGTAAGGCTGCAAAGGATGTAGACCTTGACGCTATTTGCAGTAACACATTCTGCAGCTTCAGGTTTGTTAGTGCGAATGCCCATAAGGCATATTGCACTGACGCATTCCTGAAGAGGGTAGGTACTCCTGAGAAACCCTTCTCGCCAAGCGATAAAATGCCAAAACAGCTTCATGATCTCTTCAGGAATGAGAGACTAGACAAGTGGTTTAAAATTTGTAAGAAGTCTAGCTCCGCTCTTGCGAGGGAGATTCTGGTAAATGCTCGTTTTTATGACGAGGGAGAGAGTGAGGATCACAGGCATGTGTATTGCCGGCGCACCTATATAGTCATCACGCCCGAGACTATAGCGGCCGCCATGAACTTCATGTAGGCTTTTGATTCATGGATTGCGCAACGGAAGCATAATAAAACATAAAACCATGCAAAACCCTCCAAGGATCACAAGTCAAGAGACATAACGATGGTAAGGGTTAGAAATCACAAACACACCTTTTGGGTTCTCCTTGATGACTTCAAACGCGAATTGTGTCACGTTCTCTATAGTTGATCCACGCCTAGAGTTGATCCTAGATCTCCCAACTCCTTTGGTGCTAGCCCCGAAGAGGAAGAAGAATCACGCAAAACGAGACCCAAAGGAGGGTCTCGGCCTCCTTTGGCCGACGGGGACGGGGCGGCGGCAAGGGGGCGGCGGGCCTCCTTGTTGCTTGCTCCTCTCCTTTTGTTCTCTCCCACTCTTGTTATGTTCACTTAATGAGCATAAGTTATGTGGGAAGGAAGGAAGGAAGGTCCTTTATATAGTCCAACAACTCCTTGTTAACTACCTAAAGGACTTATTCTAGTCCTACTAGAATTCAATTTAGTCCCTTCCTTGCAAATTAGTCCCTACTAAGTTTGCAAGGTTTTGCAAAGTGATCCTTCTAATTAATTAATCCAATTAATTAATTCCAAAATCTAGTTCAACTCTATATAGCGTGTGACCCCATAGGTTCTATCTAGTTGGTAGCAACTATTTGCTAATATGGAGCGGTCTCTAGCAAAACATCCATTCTAGCCAACTAATAGAATAGTCATCTTGACAACCTTTGTTCAAGTAATTGTCTCATCCCTTTGTCACTATATCCGGATTGGACACGATACATACAAGTCACACTCGTATATCCAATCCATAGTTTCTCGATCCATGGGAATAGCCTTATTCGTGCAAATAACATCAATATCCCATATTGATTTATTTGAGTCTGCCAGACATTCTATAAGCACTATCCCTCGAGTGGCCTATGATATTTGCTCCCGTTATGGGGGAGGGACAAATCCTCTCTACGTCCACTACGATCTCTAAGCTTGCTTCTTATTGTATCCAGTACACGCCTTTATAACTACCCAGTTACGGTGTAGCGTTTAACGCTACCAAGATCACAATAATCCACAACTAGAATATCTAGTGACTTCAAGTTTAAGGATGACAATACCATTGCACCGCGAGAAGCGCTTGTGACTCAACATAACGTGTATGTAGCCTTCTCGGAGATGGGTCAATCCAGTGCAACATTCCCTAATGCACACCTATGTGTTGGATCGTGATATCCCCATATCAATCCAACCCAATACTAGTCTATAGATGATTGTCCCACTTAATCATTATACTTGACTAGGGATATTTAAGATAAACAACACAATTGTAAATCTAAGGACTTCATTTTATTAAATATCCAATAAATAATAAATTAATTTCTATCCACAAATAATTCATACTAAACTAGATTGCCTCTAGGGCATCTATTCCAACAGTCTCCCACTTGCACTAGAGCCAATCTGGCGCATCTCGTATGCCCATACTCCTAGTGTGCCCTTCATGCTTCCACTGCGTGAGAGGCTTCGTAAGCGGTTCTGACAGATTATCATCTGTAGGAATCTTGCATATCCGAACGTCTCCTCTATCGATAATATCTCGAATAAGATGAAACATCCTGAGCATGTGCTTGGACTTCTGGTGCGATCTGGGTTCCTTTGGTTGCGCGATCGCCCCAGTGTTGTCACAGAACAACTCCACTGGATCCGCAATGCTAGGGACCACACCAAGTTCAGAAACAAACTTTCTTATCCAAACAGCCTCCTTTGCTGCGCCATTTGCAGCAATGTACTCAGCCTTTGTTGTAGAATCAGCTACCATCTCTTGCTTGGAACTCTTCCAGCTCACCGCTACTCCATTCAGGCAAAACACATATCCCGATTGTGATCTAAAGTCATCTCTGTCGGTTTGGAAGCTTGCATCAGTGTAACCCCTTACACGCAACTCTTCCTCACCGCCAAATATCAAGAACGCATCCTTAGTTCTTCTCAAGTACTTTAGGATGTTCTTGACTGCAATCCAGTGACTCTCACCCGGATTGGATTGGTATCTGCTTGTCATACTCAAGGCATATGACACATCTGGTCTAGTACATAACATGGCGTACATGATAGATCCTATGGCCGAGGCATAGGGGATTCTACTCATGCGTTCCTTCTCAATCTCATTGGAAGGATAACCATTCTTCGAAATAGTGATTCCATGTGACATGGGCAAGAATCCCTTCTTGGAATCTTGCATGTTGAACCGTTTCAACACCTTGTCAATATATGTACTTTGACTTAGGCATAGCAACCTTTTAGATCTATCTCTATAGATCTTTATACCGAGTATATAGGCTGCTTCCCCTAAGTCCTTCATTGAGAAACACTTTCCTAGCCAATCTTTCACAGATTGTAGCATGGGAATGTCGTTTCCAATGAGTAGTATGTCATCCACATACAAGACCAGAAAAGCTACAGAGCTCCCACTAACCTTCTTGTAGGCACAAGACTCATCCTCGTTTCTGATGAAGCCAAACTCTTTGACCACTTCATCAAAACGTTGATTCCAACTCCTAGAAGCTTGCTTCAATCCATAAATGTGTCGTTGCAGCTTACATACTTTGTTGGATTGCTTTGGATCCTCAAAACCCTCCGGCTGTATCATATACACGTCCTCGAGGAGATTCCCATAAAGGAATGCTGTTTTGACATCAATCTGCCAAATCTCATAGGTAATCACATTACCATCCAAAGACCATGAATCTGCGACTGGTGAAAAGGTTTCATCATAGTCAATACCATGAATCTGTCTGAATCCTTTAGCCACCAATCGGCCCTTATAGGTAATCACATTACCATCCATGTCGATCTTCTTCTTGAAGACCCACTTGCACCCTATGGGCCGTGCGCCATCGGGTGGTTCCACCAAAGTCCATACTTTGTTGGTATACATGGATTCCATCTCGGATCTCATGGCTTCTAGCCACTTCTGAGAGTCTGGGCCATTCATGGCCTCCTCATAGGTAGTAGGCTCATCATCTATGAGCATCGTGTCACCGGAATCGGTTACGAGAAGTCCATACCTCTCGGGTTCCTGGCGCACTCTACTAGATCTACGAAGCTCTTGTGTTACCTGAACAGGTTGCTCCACAACTGCTTGTGGTTCCTGTTCATGTTCCATAATCGGTTCAATGATTTGTGGTTCTTGAACCTCTTCAAGTTCTACATTCCTCCCACTTGCTTCTTTAGAGAAAAATTCTCTTTCTAGAAACACGCCGGTCCGGGCAACAAACACTTTGTTCTCGGTTGGATTGTAGAAGTAGTATCCCTTAGTTTCCTTAGGGTACCCCACAAACCTGCACTTATCCGATTTAGGCCCTAGCTTGTCTTATTGTAAACGTTTTACATAGACATCGCTGCCCCAAATCCTCATGAACGACAGTGTGGGACGCCTCTCCACATCTCATATGGCGTCTTCATGACTGATTTAGATGGAACACGGTTAATGGTGAATGCTGCACTTAATAGAGCGTAGCCCCAAAACGATAATGGAAGATCGGTTTGACACATCATAGATCGAACCATATCAAATAGGGTTCGATTCCTCCTCTCGGTCACGCCATTCCATTGTGGCGTTCCGGGTGGAGTGAGTTGGGATACGATCCCACACTCTCTAAGATAGTCGTCAAACTCTTGGCTTAAGTATTCTCCTCCACGATCCGATCTTAGGGCCTTGATACTTTTGCCAAGTTGCTTCTCTACTTCATTCTTGAATTCTTTGAACACTTCAAAGGATTCGGATTTTGCCCTCATAAGTTACACAAATCCATATCTACTGTAATCGTCAGTAAATGTAATGAAGTAGACATAACCACCCCTGGCAGGCGTGGCAAATGGCCCACACACATCGGTATGTATGAGCGCCAATTATCACTAGTCCTCTCACCTTTCTTATTGAAAGGGGAATTTGTCATTTTTCCCAATAAACAAGCCTCACATGTCTCATATGATTCAAAATCAAATGAGTCTAGTAATCCATCCGTATGGAGTCTAGATACACGTTTCTCATTTTTTTGGCCTAAACGACAATGCCATAAATAAGCAGGATTTAAATCATTTATGTTAATCCGCTTGGTATTAATGTTGTAGACAGGATTGCTTAGATCAAGGACATAAAGTCCATTAAATAATTGCGCACTAAAATAGTGAATATTATTTAAATAAAAGGAACAACAATTGTTCTTTATTGAAATAATAAAACCATCCTTGTCCAAAAAAGAAACAGAAATAATGTTTCTGCTCATAGCAGGCACAAAATAGCAATTATTTAATTCTAAAACTAATCCTGAAGGCAGAGATAGCTCGCACACGCCTATGGCCAACGCAGCAACCTTTGCTCCATTCCCAACGCGCAGATCTACCTCTCCTGTAGCCAATCTTCTACTTCTCTTTAGATCCTGCATATTTCGACAAATATGAGATCCACATCCAATATCTAATACCCATGATGTAGAGACAGTTAAATTGACATCTACAACAAAAATACCTGGTGGTGGTGGAATCACTATTCCAAGCCTCTTGTCCTCCAGATATTTTGGGCAGTTCCTCCTCCAGTGTCCAGGCTGACTGCAGTAGTGACACTCACCTTTAGTCACGGCCTTGGCAATGCCACCAACAGGCTTAAGGGCAGGTTCCTTGGACTTGGCAACTGACTTGCCTTTGCCTTTGGAGGAAGAGGCAAACCTTTTGCCCTTTCCTTTCTGTACCATCATAATGGCCTTGCCCTTACCCTTGTTGATGCTCTGTTCAGCCGTCCTCAACATGTTGAGTAAATCTGGTAGTGGTTTCACGATCTCGTTCATGTTATAGTTCATAATGAACTGTCCATAACTCTCGGGCAACTATTGCAACACGAGATCGGTTGCCAACTCTTGGCCGACCGGGAACCCCAGTCGGGCGAGATTCTCCAAGTACCCGGTCATTCGGAGTACATGGGGTCCCACCGGGTTCCCTTCTGCCAGATGACATTTGAACCGTGCCTTTGAGACCTCATACCTCTCTACCCTCGCCTGCTCTTGGAAGAGCTGCTTTAGATGTTCGATCATATCGACAGCATTCATGTTTTCGTGTTGCTTCTGAAGCTCAGAAGTCATGGTGCAAAGCATTAGGCAGGCCGCATCATTAGCGTCATCAACACGCTTTTGATACGCCATTAAGGCAGCAGGTGTTTGGTTCTGTGGACCTTCTGGAACATGCTCCTCTATTGCGTACAGTTTCTTCTCTTGCTTGAGAACAATTCTCAAGTTTCTGTACCAATCAAGAAAGTTGGTTCCAGAGAGCTTGTCCTTCTCAAGGACAGATCGTAGGGAATGTTGTGAACTCGATGAGTTGTTTGCCATTTGGTATTCTACAAAAAGGAAAATACGCAAGTTTTAGTATTTGTGAATTTTTGACTATATTCAATAATGGCTAGTTTATCAAATATAGCTCCCACTATTTTTCTACGGATTAATAACCCTCAAGATATTAATGCGGAAAATATCCTTATATTTTCTAGTGGGCCAAGATCCATCTTTCATCTCCTTATGAGCTTGCTTTGGCAAGTCACCCATAATTTGACTACTTTAGGTAGGAACAATTCCAATTGCATCCCATATGCAACTCTTGGTTCAATTGGGAAAATAACTCTTTATTTATCCATCCATATGGATAATCCCAATTGATTGCATCTAGGTTTCTTAATCAAATTAATAGCCTAGTTGTGTTCAACCTCTTATCTAAACAATTGCACATTGTTACGTGCCATCGCATTCCATCATTATGAACCAAGTCGCCATGCTTTGGCACGCACGAACTTGATAAATAATGATGATAATGAGTGTTTAAATAACGAGAAGGCAAGAACACAATATTTGAATTTTGAGGGATTTTAAATTCAATTTTAATTGTTTTGTTGATCAATGCCAACTAATCTATCTATTTGAGTTTGGGCACAACTCCAAATAATAGATCCGGGTTGTCTAATTATCTTATTATCATAATTGCATGCATCATCCATACACCAACCACACAAATAATAAGACAATAAAATAAACAACCACAAAACAGAAATTAAACGTGATGTGGATATGGCCTTTTCTAGACTAAGATAATTCCAAGCCAATGGAATTATCTATGAACCCTAAATAAACACATCTCCATGCGACTTGATCTTTTGGTCCATCCTTCATAGTCATGTGGAAAAGGCTCCATGCTCCATGCTCCATCTTTTGTGGCTTCTTTGGCTTTGGGCTTCTTTTCTCCAATCTTGGATAACAATCTACTTTATCTAGCACTAGCTAATATCTACACTAAATAAAATAAATCTCACAAGTTGAGAAAAAAAATGGCACGCAGGCCATAAAACCTTAATTAATTATTACAATTAATTGATCAGCTCGCAGGCCGTAAAATCAAACCACAAAATTAAACATCCACATCAAACCACATCTCAAGGCCATATCCAATCACCATGCGATTTGCACATAAACAGTTAAAATCCAATTTTAACGTGCTTGGTCAATTTTAATTGATTTTAGGATTTCTAGGGTTAAAACGGTCCATGGGCCCAACAATCAAATTGCCCGGGCCCAAAAAAGTGAACCACAAGGCCCTAGGACCGGCCCGGCCCAAAACCCACAAGCCTAGGCCCGCGGGTTAGGGCCGCCCGGCCCCTAGGGCGGCCAAGCTTGGGCGGCAAGCAAGGGGGGCGGTCCCTAGGGGGGCCGAACCTCCTTGAGGGAGTTGTTTCCAAAACAACTCCCTTGCTTGGTGCCCAAGTTTGGTTGTTTCCTTGTTTTGGGAGAACTCCTTCCCCAAGGATGCCCAAACCCTAGATCTAAGATCCTAAAATTTCTCAAACTCACCAATTCATGCATCCAATGCAAAAATTGGATCTTGTTATGATTAATTATTGACCAATTGCATCCCATGCTTGATTTGTCTTGTTTTACGCGATAAACAATCAAATAAAGGTGTAAAACAACTAAAACGTAACACATAAACCACGTTTATGCTCTACGACCTGTGGCTCTGATACCACTGTAGGGTTTTGATTCATGGATTGCGCAACGGAAGCATAATCAAACATAAAACCATGCAAAACCCTCCAAGGATCACAAGTCAAGAGACATAACGATGGTAAGGGTTAGAAATCACAAACACACCTTTGGGTTCTCCTTGATGACTTCAAACGCGAATTGTGTCACGTTCTCTATAGTTGATCCACGCCTAGAGTTGATCCTAGATCTCCAAAATCCTTTGGTGCTAGCCCGGAAGAGGAAGAGGAAGAAGAAATCACGCAAAACGAGACCCAAAGGAGGGTCTCGGCCTCCTTTGGCCAACGGGGACGGGGCGGCGGCAAGGGGGCGTCGGGCCTCCTTGTTGCTTGCTCTCTCTCCTTTTGTTCTCTCCCACTCTTGTTATGTTCACTTAATGAGCATAAGTTATGTGGGAAGGAAGGAAGGAAGGTCCTTTATATAGTCCAAAAACTCCTTGTTAACTACCTAAAGGAATTATTCTAGTCCTACTAGAATTCAATTTAGTCCCTTCCTTGCAAATTAGTCCCTACTAAGTTTGCAAGGTTTTGCAAAGTGATCCTTCTAATTAATAAATCCAATTAATTAATTCCCAAATCTAGTTCAACTCTATATAGCGTGTGACCCCATAGGTTCTATCTAGTTGGTAGCAACTATTTGCTAATATGGAGCGGTCTCTAGCAAAACATCCATTCTAGCCAACTAATAGAATAGTCATCTTGACAACCTTTGTACAAGTAATTGTCTCATCCCTTTGTCTCTATATCCGGATTGGACACGAGACATACAAGTCACACTCGTATATCCAATCCATAGTTTCTCGATCCATGGGAATAGCTTATTCGTGCAAATAACATCAATATCCCATATTGATTTATTTGAGTCTGGGCCAGACATTCTATAAGCACTATCCCTCGAGTGGCCTAGGATATTTGCTCCCGTTATGTGGGAGGGACAAATCCTCTCTACGTCCACTACGATCTCTAAGCTTGCTTCTTATTGTATCCAGTACACGCCTTTATAACTACCCAGTTACGGTGTAGCGTTTAACGCTACCAAGATCACAATAATCCACAACTAGAATATCTAGTGACTTCAAGTCTAAGGATGACAATACCATTGCACCGCGAGAAGCGCTTGTGACTCAACATAACGTGTATGTAGCCTTCTCGGAGATGGGTCAATCCAGTGCAACATTCCCTAATGCAGACCTATGTGTTGGATCGTGATATCCCCATATCAATCCAACCCCATACTAGTCTATAGATGATTGTCCCATTTAATCATTATACTTGACTAGGGATATTTAAGATAAACAACACAATTGTAAATCTAAGGACTTCATTTTATTAAATATCCAATAAATAATAAATGAATTTCTAGCCACAAATAATTCATACTAAACTAGATTGCCTCTAGGGCATCTATTCCAACACTTCAAATCTCTAAAGAATGAGATTTGCGCCTACCATGAGACCATTAGGAGGTTGGATGCTGTTGAAGTTGTGAGTGCTTTTTGTTTTGAGGGGGTGCCTGGAGCGGGATGCATTGACAAACCCACTTTACCTGAGTGGTCCGTTTATAGGAAACTCATGCTTCCACGTGCGAGGTGGTTGTGTGAGCTTCTTGAGAACTGGGTTTATGGAGTTTCCCCTAATCCCACGTACTCCTTCCGGCTTTTCACCATGGCTTATTGTTTATGGATGGGGAAGCGTGTCAATGTCCCGTACTTTATTTATCGATTTCTTATGGAGAGGACTATCTGCTATAACCGTAGATCTCCTGGCCCCACTTGCTAGCTCCTAAAGCTAGCACAAGATGTTAAGGCTAATTTGAGTTGTCTAGAGTGTGATGATAGCTCTAGGGACAAGAAGAAGAAGGATTCAGCACGTACTTGGGAGAGAATACCCGACCCCCTCAAGAACCAAATACCTGTTGAACCCACACAACCTAGCAGAGACCAAGCGAGTAGCTCGAGCTCCAATATGGAGCGAAAGCTTGACATGCTCATGCATATGATGGAGTCTAAGAGACTCCTAGATGATGAGGATAGAGCTAGGGAGAGGAGACATTTTGAGCACATCCGTCGTAGTCAGGGCTAGTTGGGCCGAGGTATGGAGTCACTTAGCTATGACTGTGCCCAGCAGGGTGGGTGGATTCAGGACTTGGCTGTAGCGGCCAATGTCCAGTTGCAGCACCCACATACCTACAACGGATTGTTCCATTACCAATCCGATGTATACCCAGAGTCGAGTCCCGACGTCAGAGCTGAGGACGAAGGGAGGACTCACTCGGACTAGACCCACCGGCCCGACGCTTGAGCAGCAGAGTCCTCTTGATTTCACTCTATTTTTCATTGAGGAAAACGAAGCGCTTAAGTGTGGGGGAGTTTTTAGCTATCCGCTAGTTGGCCATTGCATAGCCTTGTTACATGTAGTTTAGTGAGTCTGTTATGCATATAGAGTTAGTCCTTAGGATTGCATGGATTGCATTTGCACGTTTAAATATTTGCATTGTATATATTGTTTCACTTTTATTTATTGAGTCCAGCTACCTTATTTTGTTGATTAATCGAGTTGGCTAGTTACATCTAGTGTCTATAAATAGAACAAAATTAAAAACAAGAAAAATCCTAAAAATTGATTTTTTTTTAGAAAGGGCAATTGAAGAGAGTAAATGTGGAGAGGGCTTAATGATAGTATTCCCTAGGTAGTATGAAAATCTGAGGTGAGGCAGACGCGAGAAATACTGGAGTAGGAAAGGCTATAGGGCTAATACACTCGAGAATTGTGAGTAGCTGTCTCTCAGACTAGTTATCCTACTCGTGGTACACCACTGTCACTTAGGTAGTCGTCCACCCTCCTCGTAGTGGCAACGGAACAACTATGCCACTGATTTTTATGGGGACCTCACGTCCCGTCTCACAGCCTAGGTCCACTAGTTACCCCAATTTGATCCATTTCCCCCTTTTATTCACAGCCTCTAGCCTAGGAAGCTGTTCCTTGTGACTTCATTCACTAGTTAGAATGGTCCCTTCCTATGCGTAATGGTAGAGGGAGTTGAGTTAGGGAGGTTCGTTGAGGGTGAGGTGATATTATAAATCTTGAGTGGATTGTCTTACATGTCATATTTTGAGGGGATGTGAGGGTGAGTTAGAGACGACAGCACACTTCGGTGTGGCGGTGAGTCATGTCCTTACACCACGATCACAGGTGGAGTGCCGTAGTGCGTGACATTATTTCCGCACGATATGGGGTGGGGGTTTGTTGATCTTATAGGAGTATGTGCTTGTACTTCATGCATCTTTTCTACATCTTAGGTGATGAGGAGGATTGGTTGTAATAAGCACGTTTACACATTGACTATCAGGTTTTGGATATGCTTCACATTGAGTGTGGGGGTGTCGACACATATTTGACTACATCATTTGATTTGACACATTCCACCCCACATTATCTATCTTGATTTGATCTCTTTGGATATTGTATCACCATTGGTGGCTCCATGTGCTTATTGAGTTTGGATGAAAAAAAAGAAAGAAGAAAAAAAAGAAATAGAAAATGAAATAGAATAGGGAGCCGGAATTAAACATCGTGAAGACCAAAGAGATGAGCTATGAGTTTTTGATCACTTATTCACATTTTTGGCCGCGAGAACGGCGTTGCACCAAGATTGAGGGAATGAGTGCCGGAGTAGTTAGTTCGGTAGGGTTCCTTGGATTTTGGTGAGGGAGTGTGATGATGGGTTTTGCGAGTTGTATCATGACGTCTAGGAATACGCTTCTAAATATCCTATCCTACCCGTCCTAAGCCGTCAACATTTTAACCCATGGATAAATAGCTCGGATTGTAAGTTCTAGGGATATGTTTGATGAGTGTGCGGAAGCAACTTCTTTTGCGTTCGTGCCCGTTCTGTCTGACGAAACTGGCCGCAAGTTCTACCGATCACCAAAGTTATATAATCTTCTAGGGGATGTGAGAGCCTTATGACATGCCGGTTTGTTCTTTGAGATTTCCCAATCTCTAACTAAAAAGAGAAATATATGTTTTTTTATTCCTTGCATTGTAAATACTTGATCAGTTGCATTGTGCATATCATGTAGTTTGCATAGTCGTGTCTTTTTGTATTGAGACGTGAGTCGTGGTTGCTAGCGGAAAGTTAAATATGCAAAGTGGTGGGTATGCATTGGTTTGGTTTTTGTATGTATGCAATGTCTCAAGTGTGGGAGGTTTGTGCTTCATTGTTGCTCAGGACGAGCAAGAGAGTAAGTGTGGGGGAGTTTGATAGCGCCTTTTAGGAGCTATAATTATTTAGCATTTACCACATTATAATATGTATTTGGAGAGTGCTTTGAGCCCATTGTTAGAGATTATAGGTCGTTTTATCACTTGTTTCTACCATGTGCTATATTGTTAGTCCGGGCGTTTTCCATGCATATTTAAGTGTTATTTGTCAAATATAATCGCATGGTATGTTTGTTCATGTTGTTGTTGCAGGTACGGATGCTAATTGATTTATAGGAGGCATGGAACGAACTTCGAAAACAAGGGGAGCTCAAGTGGAGTCAAGAGAAGCTGAATTGGAGGAGCTTGGATGACCAGCCTGCACTATTTTGATAATAGCCGGAGTTTTAGAATTCATTTGGGGGTGAGATCAGCGCCATATGAAAGTATACTCATATAGATTTCCATTGATAGGTCACGGAGCTTAATCCGAGTTCGGACAAAGAAGATATGGCCTTTTGAAGTGAGGAGCAGATTTCAGGGGGCTATTGTGCAATTACTGAAGACTTCTGCGGGTTATGATTGAAGAACGACTTAGGGACGAAATAATTCATCATTCACGCATCTAGAGAGCCACAAAGAAGGAGGAGAGCAAGGAGTGTGAACGACCTCAAGCAAGGAGAAGACCCCGGATAGCGCCAATCTTCACGATTTCTAGCGTTCGATCTATTTTTCTCTCTACTTTCTAGTATGAACTATTCAAGAACCATGTTAACTTGTGTTATGAGTAGCTAAAATCATACCTAGGCATCAATGGAGAGCCTAGGGTTTATGTTTTTATGATATTTTCCGGATTTTGGATGAACTTTAATGCTAGGATTATGGTTCAATGAAGATTGTTTTGGTTTTCATCATGTTGAGTTCTTTCATTGACACGTTAGGACTAATATGTGTGTTGTGGATGATCTATTTCTTCATTCAATCATGAACTAGGCTTAATGATGATATTGGTAGCCTAATTATCTTGTTTATTATGCTTAATTCTTAATATTGTAGGAGTCATGACCTGACATTGCTACGTACCTAGTGTGTGTGTAAAAAAAACTCTACCCTAGTTAGGATGAGTAAACAAGACCATTCTTAATTTACTAGACTGAGAGGTTGGTTGGATAGGAATGGCTAGATGAGGGTAAATACAGTAGGATGTAGTAAGTTGCTCGTGAATGGTGGTCTGAGAGGACATTATCCCTTGCAACATTGTTGACCTGCTAGAACACATAGGTAGTATACTTGGCCTGAGAGGGACAAATCATTACCTTTGTGTAGAACGACATGAGACCGATAGGTAATTGTCAGCGCCATTACCCAGCATAGTTACTCAGAGTCGTTGTGTTTGAACATGAAATCCGGAATTGTCAAAACAATCCTAGGTGATCTATAGATTGCCTAGTCTTATTTCCTTGGTTTACATTAAATCATTTCTTTTGCGTTAGTTTAACGTATTGATCTAGTCACTTGTTCGAGGGTGACAACATTCCATTCTAAACCATTTTTACCGGTTACTTAGGTAAATTGAGTTTAATTGTTAATCTAGAGCATATGGTAAACACCTTCGCTTGGGTTCAATAACTCGGAGTCCAAGATACTCCACTTTATTACTTGACCATATACTTGCGCAGCAACACGTAGTTTACACGCATCAATATGTATGAAGAAGGAATGCAAACTTGTGAAAGTATACCATCGATAAAATCATTCACAAAACATCACCACCTTGGTAGGGACAACGCTTTGGGTGCATACATCAGAATTTGATAGGAGATAAGATTAATACAGCATTTAAAAAAAAGAAAAAGAAAAACCACAATACATAATCATCATGTTTGGTTAACCAAGTCCTGACAAAAAAGGGTTAACCGAGTTCTGACAGGAAAAATACGCACTGAAAGTTTAGCAACACACGAAGGACCGACAAGAATACACAAAACACTTAAGACGACACATGTGACTCAGACATACAGGGAAAAACATTATATAATAGGCTTGACTAGAGGTGAGGCTTCAATAGAGGGGCAATGACGGGTGTTTAAACACCTCCATTAGGGGGGATATTTGGTAATGCTGCTGCAAGTTCATCCGCAATAGTGGAGACGAACAACAGACGGTCCACAACCACCTCCACAGACATGCGTCTTTTAAGATCTTCATAGGCGTTTGCAGTCACGTCTACAACTGACGGGTCCCACTTCACGGTCACAGTTGGGCATCCAACACTAAGGATCAGGTGTGCATTACGAGAGAGGCCCAACTCATTCCAATAGAGATGTTTTGTTTCGTCTTCCTCGGGTCCACAAATAAATACAGCAACGTCAAATACGTTAGACCTACGTAAAAGTACAACAATATCACGGTAATTACACAGGCAAGTACCGGAGCAATTCCGAAACAGTATTCTAGTTTTTAGCAAACCTTATAAAATTGGGGCCTCCAGTTGCACCCCTGGATACTGACCGACCACATTAGCCACGAGTTCCCTAGTTGCTGGGTCGAACGGCTCTGCAATAACACTTCACATTTGCATGTGTTGTCAGGCATCTCTCATTGGTTGATTCGCCACCAGTCCAGTAAATGTTCTGACTGGGTATGTGGTAGTCACCAGATGAATCTGGTGAAGTCCAGACTACATTAGGAAATGAGATTCCCCATTAATCAGGCGTCGTGGTCGTATAATCGGACAGGCAGCATTGTGAGCGAAGTTTGTATTGTTTGAGTAAGAATGGGGCATGCAGCAAAAATTCTAGCAAGTGCTCCCAGTGAAATGTTTGAGTTAGGGTAAAGGTTGGTATTTATACAGCTGGTCAAACCATATATGTGGTGTAACTTTTTTTGTCAATGTTACTATGATTGGTGGGTTGAATTGTGAGTTGAGTTGTCATGTCAAAGTTTATTTGGTCAATGTTACCATAATTGGGGAAGATTTGTGATTCCCTGTGCATTGAACCGTCATATACTGAAAATAGCATCACAACCGTAAAAAAAAATAAAATAAATAAATAAATAAATAAATAAATAAATAAATAAATAAATAAATAAATAAATAAATAAATAAATAAATAAATAAATAAATCACCAAATCCATTCTACTTCCCTCAAGCAGTAGGTAAAGCAAATCTGAGCTACTTTATATCACACTCAAATACCTACATACAAACATATGAACAAAACAGTACAAACTTGTGAAGGAAATGTCAATCTATTTGTGCTATTTGCCTACATCAGTCATCAGACTTCCCAAAATGGGCAAGAATTTGAATTACTTATCCTCTGTGGCTCATTTAAGATGCATTTGAAAGGTAGTGTTACTTAGAAATTATAACTACAAACATGACTCTAAAATAACGCAATTATTGAGTTACAGCCTTACAGGGTACAGAAGAGTCATCATATGTACCACTGTGACGACCCGTCACACATTTATTAGAAAATTTATCGATTTACGATTAAAACCCGCGGAATATCAACAAGTTTGACACTTTCAGACATCCAAAAACTCAACAGCAGGACACACGGTCCTCCGAAACCACATTTTTATTTAAAAAGTTACACTAGCCCTACCAGAATAAAAATGTTGAATCTACGGAATCTGAAACTGTGGTGTGAGACAGACCAGCCCTACAATAATCAAACTGTTGAATCTCAGTAATATTCGCCACCAAAGGTCCTCTTGCTTTTTGCAGTGAATCCTGACTAGTATCACAAGAGTAAAATGTTCAGAAAATCTAAGCTACTTCACTCAAACATGTACATACAAAGAAAATCCAAGAAACTTTATATCATACTCAAACAGTTGCCTACAAACATATCTACAGAAGAGTACAAATATGTAATGAATTGTAACATCAAGACAAAAGCTTCATAACTGTCAAAAAAGAGAATATCAGCAAATCTGAGATTCTTTACAGAAAGGGTTACCTAAAGAAAAATCTAGGATGGATTAATATCATACTCAAACAGGTGCCTACAAACATTTCAACAGAAGAGTACAAATTTGTAAAGTTTAAATCAATCTTACAATTCAAGACCAATTTCTTTGGTCAATGTCATTATCATTAGGTGTTCCATTTTATTTTCTGTTGCTCCCTGTAATGAAATGTAACATCTAGACAGAAGCTTCATAACTTTCAAAAGAGAGAATATAAGCAATCTGACATGCTTTGCAGAAAGGGGTTCCTAAAGAAAATCTAGGCTGGAATAATATCATACTGAAACAGGTACCTACTAAAATATAAAGTTTTCTTTTTTCAACATTACTATCATTGGAATGTGCAATTGTGTTTTCTGTCACTCCCCTCTGGAATTTTTTGTAACATCAAGACAGAAGCATCCAAACTGTGAAAATAGAGACTATTAGCATAATCATCATGTTTCCCCATATCCACGAATGGGAAGGTAATTTCCACCAACTCAAGAATTCAAATAGCTAAATATTATATGTAGGCTTCATTACAAGTTCCATGATGGCATTTCAAACACCATCATTTGGGTTAACCCACTGCCGACAAAAAGGGATAACCTAGTTCTGAATAGAAAATAACACGCTGATAAATTGAACCACAATAAACTGAAGAGAACGACACACGTGAACCCAGACGTACAATACAAAAGAAATATAAAATATGCTTCATTCAGGGGGGGGTCATTAGAGGTGGCCATGATGGTGGTTTAAGCCTTCCCATTAGGGATAGCAGCCGCCGCTGCTGCTGCAAATGCACCCGCAACAGTGGAAATGACAAACATGTGTTCCACATCCACCATCAGAGAGATGCGGCCATTAGTACCTTCGTATGCATTTACAATCACGTGTATGACAAATGGGTCCCACTTCACGGTGACAGCTGGGTAGCCAACACCAAGGATCGGGTGTGCGCTCCCAGTGAGGCCCAACTCATTCCAATAAGAATGTGTTGTATCTTCTTCCTCTGGTCCGCAAAGAAATACACCAACGTCAAACACGTTGGCCCTACGCATCATGGCAACCGCCTCACGGTGATTACATAGGCACGTACCGGAGCAATTCCAGAACAATTATCTAGTTCTTTGCAAATCATCTAAAATTGGGGCCGCCACCACCCCAGGATACTGACCGACCACATTAGCAACGAGTTCCGTGGATGCTTGGTCCAACGGCTCTGCAATAAAACTTTCCCTTAGCATGTGTTCACCGACAGCATGCCTTGGATGATTAAGCACCTGCCCAGTAAATCTTTTTTACTGGGTATTGGCAACATGAGGAAACAGGCTTCTCCGTTAATCAAGGGTCGCGGTATGATAATTGGAGACCCGACATAGTGAGCCATTTTTCTGTAGTGTTTGATTAGCAGCAGGAGATGCTGGACAAATTCTAGCAAGTGCTCAAAAGTGTGTAATGTTTGCATTCGTGAAGGTGGGTGTTTTATATTGGTGGACAAGCATATCTTTCAGTTGTTTGGGATATCCAAATGTTGTGTAACTTTGTTGGTCAATCTTACTATCATTGGGGGGTTGAATTGTGAAATGAGTTGTCAAATTCTGACGAGTATCACAACAGTTCAAAAAAGAATATGAGTTACCTATAAACATATCAAACAAAAGGTAAAAATATGTCATGTAAATAAACATCCGAAAATTTAAATATACTAAGGGGCGGTGGAATTGTGATATCAGTCACTCCCCTCTTGAATAAATTGTCAATTCCTGACAGAAGCATCACTACTGTCAGAAGAAAGAATATCTGCAAGTCTGCGTTACTTTACTCAAAGGGGCGCCTAATAAGCAAATCTAGGATGGATTAAAATCATACCAAAATAGGTACCTATTCAAACAACACAAACTGCAAGATGGACAACACATGAAAAATCAACAACAACAGAGGAAGTACTAAAAATGACACACAAGACGCATACCTACAATACGAAAACATTATATAATAGGCATCATTATAGGGGCGATTTCATCACGTGGTCCATTTCATCACGGTGTTCATGACGGGGGTCTAGACACCTCCATTATGGATACAGCTGGACAAGCCGCTATTTACTGATGTGGGATATCCAAATGTTGTTTAACTCTTTTGGTAACCTTTACTATCAATGAATTTTTCTAGCAAAATTTCTTTGTTCAATTTGACTATCATTAGGGGTGGAATTGTGATTTGTGTCACTCCCCTCTGTATTGAGTTGTAACATCAAGACAGAAGCATCAGTGATGTCAAAAGAGAGAATATCAGGAAAGCTGCGTTTCTTTACTCAAAGGGGGTGTCTAATAAGTAAAATTAGGCTGGATTGATATCATACTAAAACAGGAACCTACCACTCTAATCAGGTTTAATATGAGACTATGAGACGAGACAAAATCCATGCAGCTATTTTCAAAAAGCAAAATGTTTATACAACATCATAAAGTTTCCCCATCTCCTTGAGTGAGATGTTAATTTCAACCAACACGAGCATTCAAACACCTTTGTTCAGAACATACATATTATGATTTCAAAATACATGGGGAGAAATACCTGCTAGATTTGTTCAAACACAAGAAGGTCAGTGAAGTGTCTCCAGAGAGTCCTTTGATGGCTCTGCAACTGTTGCTGCTGCTGCTGAAATGGGTGGCCGGAGGGATTCCTGACTGCAAACGGTTAGAGCCTAATGCTATCATGCATGGCACCGATTGGCTTGCTGCAGCTGAGAGTGGTGGATAGCAATATCTTGAATGTTAGTACCCAAAACAATACAAATTTGAGTTTGCATAAGTACGGGCCGTAAGAGAACATATTGTTACCTAAGGTGAACTAACATGCAGTAGTGTAAAATCTAGTTTACAGTCTAGTGTGCAGGGGAATTCTGATTTATGACATGTAGGAGGATGATAAACATCAAAAGTAAAGGGGAATACGGCGGTGTTTACCCTTACCTGCGCGGGTGACATCTGATGGTCCCGCCTCATCATCCGGAAAAAATTCAGACCGTTGCTTCTTGAGTATTTCAACCACTTGCGTCGTACTCCATATCACCTCTTCCAGCCTCTGAATCTCCCAATCCAATTTCTTTAGTTGTTTCTCCCTTTTGTGCTTCTCAAATTGAGCCTTCGAAGACGGAGAAGGCTCAAATTCTCCTTCGCACTCAGACTTAGCAACATGGGAGCCTCCACGTATTTAATCGTGACTTCTTCTCCTGAGCGATTCCACCTGTGGGTGGCCATGGAACCTTGATTTTTTTAAGGGAAGTTGCGACAGAACTGGGATAGAGTTTATTGTGTTATTGTTTGAAAGCTCAGGTTATGCAAGACTTGAAATAGCTTGGCTATTTCAAGGCCTTGAATCAGCTTTCAAAGCCGTGAATCAGTTTCAAAGGCTAGAAAGTTTAGCTATTTTCAAGGCCTTGAAACTGGATTCAAATCCTTGAAACTGAATTGATCTGAGTACATACTCTCAGGGGGAGTTTTTCTACTCTCTGATTTAATTTACTCTCTCTTTCCTTGATATGCTTGATTATCTGTTATTAGATGATGAAAGACAATTTGTTATAACATGTTTCTAATCATATTATATCATCTGTTTGACCATGATAATGCATGAAATTTTGTTTCTAAGTTTTGCAGGATATTTTCCTAAACTGAATTGCTGCAGATTTGGAAACATTTGAATACTTTGATCCTATGATCAATCTGATGTGTATGACTGTGTCTTATAGTGGTCAATTGAAATATTAACCCAATATCTCTGAAGATTGTTATCATTCAACCGTTAAAGAAGATTTCAAAGTAGTCAAACTCTGTTGCCTACAAATTAGGAAGGTTGTCGCTGAAAATCTGGGGAGATTTGCAGAGCTGTCTTGAGGTATTTAAAGAGCTCAAATTCGAAGCAACAAGGTAGAACACTCAATGGGCAAATACAGAGAAAGTATTCTGGGTTGACAAGAATTAAAGAATTTCTTCATCTCTTCAAATCCATTCTCAGAAGTTCACTGCATTTCACTGCAGTTTCTCTACTCTTATGTGATCTTCTGTATAGAGCTATATTGGTAGATCATTTCTGTATTATTTCGACATTACTTCTCAAGGATTGTTCAAAGTGAACAATAGAGAACTCTTAGTTAATCAGTTAGCTAGAGAAGGTACTAGACAGGTTAGGGAAAACCACAAGCTGTAACAGAGTAAGGGAACTCTCTGTGCTTGAGTTCTAGGTCTTAGCTTTTGATTAATAAGAATTGAGTTGAAAATCCTGCAGGGATCTAATCCCTGAGGTAGAGACGTAGGTCCAAGTGGACTGAACTCTATAAATCACTTGTCTTGTGCATTTTCATTTCATTTTCTTTCATAGCTTTTACATCATACAAAAAGTTTATTTTTCAAGGGTTTGAACTTGTTTTCAAGGCCTTGAAAAGGGCATACTTACTTTATACTTTCTGCATCTACTTTCAAAGTAATCATCTGGTGATCATCATTATTGCAGGTGTTGTTGGCTTCTCACAGGGACGAGCTGCTAACAGACCTCCTCTATTCCGTGGAGAAAATTTTTCTCACTGGAATTTTCTCATGAAAATGTTTATCATTGATCAAGATCTAGATGGGATCTCATACTTTATACACAGAGAAAGATGGGATCAGAACTCCCAAAACAGAAGACTCACTTTCCTCTTCTGAATTGGAGCAATTTTCTAAGAACTACAAGGCTATTAACATTTTGTATTGTGTTTTGAGTACAGACGAATTCAACAGGATCTCTGGATGCACAACTGCCAAAGAAATCTTGGACAAACTTGTGGTTACATTTGAATGAACCAGTCAAGTCAAGCAAACCAAGATCAACATTTATCTCAGACAATATGAGCTATTGAAGATGAATGCAGATGAGTCCACCAGAGATATGTTCAAGAGATTCACTGATATTGTCAACAACCTTGACTCATTGGGAAAACATTTTTCCAATGAAGATAAGGTGAGGAAGATTCTCCGAAGTCTTCCAAAGGCAAAATGGGAACCAAAAACCACAGCTATTGAAGAAGCTCAGGATCTCTCAACTTTACAACTTGATGACCTACAAGGAAAGCTCCTGACATATGAAATATCTATCAATGCAGTTGATGGAGAACTACCAGATGGTGTCATGAACTTAGCTCTTAAAGCCAAAGAGAATGAGAGAATTCAAAGCCTTGAAACTGAGGATGGTGACGATGAAGATCCAATTGCCTTAATTTCCAAAGCCTTGAAAAGGATTCTCAAAATGAATAAAAACTTTGGAAACAAAGATTTCAACAGAGAAAGGCATAGATCATCCAACAGCAAGGATTACAAAGGTACGTCCTCTTCCAGAACAAGTCAAAAGTTATGAACTGCTTTGAATGTGGTGATGCAGGACACTTCATAAGAGACTGTCCACACAAAAAGAGCAAGAACTTTCAAAAGAAGCATCATGACAGAAGAAAGAAAGCCATGATAGCTTCATGGAGTGATTCAGATAGCTCTAGTGAATCTAAATCTGAGGAAGAACATGCCAATTATGCTTCATGGCCAGACATGATGAAAGTTCTGAAAAGAACATTGAGGTAATGGTAAACTGCTTAATTTCAAAACCAAAAGAAGATATTTCAGAATATCTCAGAACAATGCTTTTGAATGAGGAAGATTATCTGAAAGAGATCAGGCTTTTGAAAGAAAAAGTCCATGAGCAAGCAAAAGAAAACTTACAACTTGTTTGCCTAAATCAGAATCTTGAAATCTCTCAGAAGAAGACTGATAGTGATTTCAAGGCCTTGAAAACCAGTTTCAAAGCCTTGAAAACACAAGTCAAGGAAGTAGTCACTGAAAACTCCTCAGTGAGTGACAGCCTTGTTAATCTAAGACATCAGGTTGATGATTTAGACAAACAAAAGACTACTCTTACTGAGAAACTTCAAGAATCAGAATTGGTCAAAATCAAGCTTGCTGGATCAGAACACAAGTTGAACTTGATTCTTGGAGGAAGTTCACAGTCTGTTCACAAAGCTGGTATTGGATTCAATCCAAACTTTCCAAGAAGAAACAATACCAGGTTTGTGAAAGCTGGAAACAAAACCTCACCTACTTGTAATTACTGCTGTAAAACTGGTCATGTTAAAATGACTTGTCCTTTCAGAAGAAGAGACCCTCACATAATGAGGAACACTTTTCCTTTTAAACTCAAAGGACAAGTTAAGCAGATTTGGGTTCCTAAAGGGGTTAGACCACCTAACATGGTTGATCCTGAATATGAATCCAAATTCCACACTTGGTCTAACAGCTGGGTAAGGCAGTGATTGGTCGTGCAGATTGTTACAAAAGAACAGAAGTGGTTCATGGACAGTGGTTTCTCAAGACACATGAGTGGAAAGAGATCCCTATTCTCAGAATCAAAGGAGCAATCAGAAGGTTCAATAACACTTGGTGACAAAGTGAAATGCAATATTCTTGGTATTGGAAAAGTTGGTACAAATTCTGAAAACTTTATTTCTGATGTATATCTAGTTGAAGGTTTGAAGTTTAATTTTCTTAGTGTATCTCAGCTTTGTGATAATGGACAAAGTTATCTTTGATAAAGAGAAGTGTGTGGGGTAAAATGAGAAATCAGGAGATTGCATTCTCACAGCCTCTAGATCAAATATTGTTTATACTTTTCAGACTAACAAAGTTGCAGGTGAAAGTTTGAAGTGTCTCAAGGCCTTGAAGGAGGATTCAAAGATTTGGCATAGGAAACTTGGTCATATCAGTTTGCATACTTTGAACAAGTTAATTTCCAAGGACTTGATAAGAGGATTGCCATCCACTAAGTTCAAAGAAGGTGTTGTGCAAAGCATGTGCACAAGGCAAGCAGACCAGAAGCTCCTTCAAACCAAAGAAGTTTGTAAGTACAACCAAACCTATTGAATTACTTCATATGGATCTATGTGGTCCTATGAGGACTCCTAATCCAAAAGGTAAAAGGTATATGCTAGTTATTGTAGATGACTTTTCTAGATACACTTGGGTTATGTTTGTCAAAGAAAAATCTGAAGCACTCTCTGAATTTTCAAAGCTTTGCAGAGAACTTCAGAATCTGAAAAACCTACCTATAGCTTCAATCACAAGTGATCATGGTAGAGAATTTGATCAGTTAGAATATGATTTATTCTATTATAAGCATGGTATCTCTCACAATTTTTCTGCTCCTAGAACTACTCAACAGAATGGTGTTGTTGAAAGAAAGAACATGACTCTTGAAGATATGTCAAGGACAATGCTTCTTGAGAACAAATTGCCAAAACATTACTGGGCAGAAGCTGTGAATACAGCAAACTATATTTTAAACAGGTGCTTGATCAGTCCTATTCTGAAGAAGACCCCCTATGAACTATTCAAAGGGAGGAAGCCAAACATCTCTTACTTCAGACCCTTTGGATGTACTTGCTTTATCAGTAACAATGGAAAAGAAATTCTTGGTAAGTTTGATGCAAGAAGTGATGAAGGTATATTTCTTGGTTACTCTCTGAATAGCAAAGCTTATAGAGTTTATGATAAGAGAACCAAACTAGTTGAAGAGAGCATTCATATTTTTGAAGAAAGCTATGATGGTTCTTTGAGTGAAAGTTTTGCAGATTTGAATTTGAATAAACATGAATCAAAGGAAGAGACTGAGAATTCACTTGGTTTCAAGAAAGGCTCAGAGGAAAATAGAAGACTTTTTCAAGACCTTGAAAATAGTTCTCTAGGCCTTGAAAATACAACTCAAAGCCTTGAAAAATATGATCAGAAGGTTTCTAGTGACAAAGCCACTACTTCAAGACCAGAAAAGATCTATGGAGAGCCTGAACCAAGGTCTACAAGAAAGAGATTCAAATATCTCTCTCATCCACCTGATAATATCATATCAGATCCAACCACTGGTACACAAACCAGATCACAGTTGAAGAACTTATGTGTTTTTAATTCTTTTATTTCTCTTGTAGAACCAAAAACTGTGAAAGAAGCTTTACAAGAAGCAGACTGGATCATTGCTATGAAAAGTGAACTCAATGAGTTTGAAAGGAATAAGGTTTGGGCCAGTTCCCGCACCTACAAACCAGTCTGTCATTGGTACCAGATGGTTATTCATAAACAAGTTGGATGAAAGTGGCAAGGTAATCAGAAACAAAGCAAGGTTAGTTTTTCAAGGTTACAATCAATAAGAAGGTATTGATTATGACGAAACTTTTGCTCCAGTTGCCAGGTTAGAAGCAATTAGAATTTTTCTTGCATATGCATCTTACAAGAACATGAAACTATTTCAAATGGATGTGAAGTGTGCTTTCTTGAATGGCTATTTACAAGAAGAAGTTTATGTTGCACAACCACCTGGTATTGAAAATTACAATATTCCAGATCATGTCTACAAACTTGACAAAGCTCTTTATGGTTTGAAACAAGCTTCAAGGGCTTGGTACAAAAGATTGTCAAAATTTTTACTTGAAAATGATTTCAAAAGAGGTTTAGTAGACTAGACTCTTTCCATTAAGACTCATGAAAAAGATTTACTTGTAGTTCAGATATATGTTGATGATATATTGTTTGGAGCTACTAATGATCAATTAAGCAGAGAATTCTCAAGTCTTATGAGCAGGGGATTTTAGATGAGCATGATGGGAGAATTAAACTTCTTCCTAGGACTTCAAATACAGCAATTGAAGAAGGGCATCTTTCTAAATCAAAACAAGTATACAAGAGACTTGTTGAATAAATATAGCATGGCTGAAAGTAAGGAAGCCAAGACTCCAATGAGCTCTACACTTTCCTTAGACAAGGATGAATCTTGTAAGAGTGTCAATGTAATAGAGTATAGAGGTATGATTGGATCATTGCTCTATTTGACAGCAAGCAGATCAGATATTATGTTTAGTGTATGTATGTGTGTCAGATTTCAAGCTGATCCAAAATAATCACACTTTACTGATGTGAAGAGAATATTAAGATATCTCAATGGTACCAAAGACTTAGGGCTTTGGTATCCAAGAAATTCTAACTTCACTTTAAGTGGTTTTTCAGATGCTAACTTTGCAGGTTACAAGGTTGATAGGAATAGTACTTCAGGAACCTGTCAATTCATTGGATCATCCATGATCAATTGGCATTCCAAGAAACATAATTCGGTTGCTCTATCAACAGCTGAAGCTGAATATATAGCTGCAGGAGCATGCTGCTCAGAAGTGCTATGGATTTCCCAACAGCTAATAAATCTTGGATTTGACTTCAGAAGCATACCTATTAAGTGTGACAACACTAGTGCAATTTTAATTACAAATAATCAAGTGCAACACTCAAGAACCAAACACATTGATGTCAGACACCACTTCATCTGAGATCATGCTGAGAAAGGTGATATTGTTCTTGAATTTGTTTCCACTAACATGAAAATTGCAGATATCTTCACCAAACAATTAGCAGATGAAAGGTTCTCAGCTCTAAGATTGGAATTGGGAATGCTAAATAAGACTGCATTGGTTTAGGGGGAGCATAAGGTAAGAAAGGTAAGTTGTATGTGTTTTCAAAGGTTTGAGCTATGTTACAAAGACTTGAAAATCAGTTCAAATCCTTGATTTTTACTTGGTACAGTTTTACAGTATTTCAAGACCTTGAAAGCCTTTTCAAAGCCTTGAAAATAAATCTGTCTCACTGATAGTCAATAATCTTGGATCATTCTATACTGGGTGATATCTCTGTAGATATTTGCCTAATATAGCCCCTACCCTTTTCAAAAATTTGCTTTAGCCGAAAATAGTATTAGTATTCTATTTTCCAACGGCATAATAGTTTTCAAATTTCTCTGATCATTGCAAATCTTTTTAGGATCAGAGAGATAATAGTTTCCTTTTGAAACTCAAACTCCTTTATCTCTTCTCCTCATTCACTCCGTATCATTCCAACTCTCTCTTTTCTTCTCCCAAACCCTAGTGAGCACAAGAAGGGTCTCAGATAGAATCAAGATGGCTGGAGGTTCCAAACCTGTCTCAGAGAAGAAGAGATTCAAGAGATCAGTGAGGATTCTGTGTCAAAAAACTTCACTAAGGAAGAAGAAGAATCCTCACCACCAATGAAGATAGTGAGAAAAGATCAAGCTCCAGCAAGGAAGAAACAATCTACATGATCTACACAAGATAAGCAGAAGGGTATCCATATTGGAAGCCCTAAGAGAGACAAGAAAAAGATAGTTTCTAAGGTTAGAGGAAAAGGAAAGCAAGTCCTTATTCAAGATTTTAACTCAGATACCTCTTCAGGATCTTATGATGTGTATGCTGTACCCAACAATGGAAAACTTGAAGGCAAAGATCCATCCCAAGAGGCACCTAAAGCAGGAAAGAAGAATATAAAGACTGCTTCTCCTCAACAGAAAAGGTTAGCTGTTAAGAAGAAACTGAAGTGTGGGAAGAAAGCCTTGGAAGGGCTCACCTTCCTATTCAACAGTGTTATCGAAAAGATCAGTTCATTCATTGAGGAAATAGATGTGATTTCTCAAGAAGTTCAAACCAACAGTGAAGATATTGAGGAAGAATAAGGAGATCAAGAAGATGAGAAGGAACCTTAATCTTGCCTATTATTTCTTCCACATTATCTCTATTTTAAAGTTTTTCTTTTAAGTTTTCAAAAATTTTCAGACACTTGATCCAACATCTTCTATCTTTTTGATGAAAGTCAAAAAGGGGGAGAAAATTCTAGGTTTTAGTTTCTAGTTATTAGGGTTATTTGGTTTTATCTGCTGAAATATTTATATATTTTTGTTGGTATTTGAATAAGTTGGATCTTTTTGGAACTACTGTGTTTTTAGATTTTGGACTAATCAGTTTATTTTGCAGAGACTAGGGATCAAACAGAATTTGGTTTCGTCTTTCATCAAGGGGAAGATTGAAAGCTCAGGTTATGCAAGACTTGAAATAGCTTGGCTATTTCAAGGCCTTGAATCAGCTTTCAAAGCCTTGAATCAGTTTCAAAGGCTAGAAAATAGTTTAGCTATTTTCAAGGCCTTGAAACTGGATTCAAAGCCTTGAAACTGAATTGATCTGAGTACATACTCTCAGGGGGAGTTTTTCTACTCTCTGATTTAATTTACACTCTCTTTCCTTGATATGCTTGATAATCTGTTATTAGATGATGAAAGACAATTTGTTATAACATGTTTCTAATCACATTATATCATCTGTTTGACCATGATAATGTAGGAAATTTTGTTTCTAAGTTTTGTAGGATTGTTTCCTAAACTGAATTGCTGCAGATTTGGAAACATTTGAATACTTTTGATCCTGTGATCAATCAGATGTATGACTGCTTCTTATAGTGGTTAATTGAAAGATTAACCCAATATCTCTGAAGATTGTGATCTTTCAACCGTTGGAGAAGATATCAAAGTAGTCAAACTCTGTTGCCTACAAATTAGGAAGGTTGTTGCTGAAAATCTAGGGAGATTTGCAGAGCTGTCTTGAGGTACTTAAAGAGCTCAAATTTGAAGCAACAAGGTAGAACACTCAACGGGCAAATACAGAGAAAGTATTATGGATTGACAAGCATCAAAGAAGTTCTTCATATCTTCCAATCCATTCACAGAAGTTTACTACATTTCACTGCAGTTTCTCTACTCTTAAGTGATCTTCTCTATAGAGCTATATTGGTAGATCATTTCTGTATTATTTCTACATTCATTCTCAAGGATTGTTCAAAGGGAACAATAGAGAATTCTTAGTTAATCAGTTAGCTAGAGCAGGTACTAGACAGGTTAGGGAAAACCACAAGCTGTAACAGAGTAAGGGAAATCTCTGTGCTTGAGTTCTAGGGCTTAGCTTTTGATTAATTAGAATTGAGTTGAAAATCCTGCAGGGATCTAATCCCTAAGGTAGAGACGTAGGTCCAAGTGGACTGAGCTCTATAAATCACTTGTCTTGTGCATTTTCATTTCATTTTCTTTCATAGCTTTTTGCAGCATACAAACAGTTTATTTTTCAAGGGTTTGAACTTGTTTTCAAGGCCTTGAAAAGGGCATACTTGCTTTATACTTTCTACATCTACTTCATAGTCTTGAACTTGTTTTCAAGGCCTTGAACTTCATTGTTTGCACAAGTTTTCATCTTCCTAGCAAGTTTTGCAAAAAGTTGGCATACTCTATCCCCCCCCCCCTCTAGAGTATCTTAGCTGCTTATACAACTGCATACTCACACTTTCACTGTTGAAGTTAGAAGTGGTGAGTGTTTAATATAGTTCAGGGAACAGAGGGTTTGTCTTAATTGATTTTCATGGTTTAAACTTTAAAGCACCCATGCAACAGTGGACTTTGGTTGATGCTTTATCACAGGAGTTGTTTTGGCAGTTGAGTTACTGAGGTAGGAAGAAGCCTATAAGGGGATATAGGCTGACCTAGGGTTATTTAATAGGCTGACCAAGGGTTAATTTTTAGGTTTGCAAACGGGGTATGGTTTATGTGATAGTGGTTGGTGGTTTATTTGTGAAGAAGGCACAACTACCACATTATTAAAATGTAATTATTATATAAAAAAACGGGTTTCATCCTGCATGTGTTAGTGAACATCCTTTGAACACCAGGGGCCGCATTAAATCCGCAATGAGACCCAACGGAGCCATTGGGATGTAAACATGTATCTTAGTGTTCAACTGTGGCTTGCCTACCGTGACCAAACACTCCAAAGGCTCGCAGATTAATACTCCGGACAGGATTATGCTCAAACTTTTATAAAAACATCTCCTACTCTCTTGAAGGCCTCTACGCCCAATTGTATGCTTACTAGCACTCGTGACAGTACTTGTATTGTTTAGACAGGTAACAGCTTTCAGTTGTATTTCAGATACAAAATAGATTCTTTATTACAGTGATGGATTTCGGTTAGTGCTGTATCGGAGCATTCTGATACGTTTTATTTAGTAGCCAGGCTATTGTTTAAGACGTAATTGGTTACTTTGAACTTGCAGCCTATGTGATGTTCCCATGTAATATGCGTTGCACAACAAGAGACTTTCGGTACTACTACTCGAAGTTGATACTAAAACAGGTATCTACTCAATAATAGACCCAGGTGAACATTTCATTTAACAAATATTCGTATAGAAAATGTGACTGCCTCCTATGGACCTTTGATAATTCCACCCTAACCAGAGTCATTATGCACTATACTGAATACCATAAGTAAGCAAGAAACCTGACAATTTGCGTATGTATAAGAAAATGTGAACCTTACCAAAAGTATGTAAGTATGCCATATTTTATGATCTCAATGGTTATGTGTGTTATATCTATGCTAAAAAGAGTTTATGCTACCTGTTAATTTTAACAACTTTATGATCATTCTTATTAATTGAATGAGTAACCGCACATTCTACTTTACAAGCGGTAGTTACTATAACAGAAAATACTAGTGAAAAGACAAAATCCATGTAGCTATTTAAAAAAAAAAAAAAAAACATACTTTATATACATCATCATAAGGTTTCGCCATCTCCTCGAACGGGATGGTAATTTCCACCGACACCAGCATTCAAACACCTTTGTTCTGAACATACATATTATGTTTTCAAAATACATGGGGAGAAAATACTTGCTAGATTTGTTCAAACACAAGAAGGTCAGTCAAGTGTCTCCATGATCAAACACTCTAAATTCCACAGATTAATACGCCGGACTGGATTATGCTCAAACTTTTATAAAAACATCGCCGACTCTCTTTATGGCTTAGCCCAATTTTATGCTTACTAGCACTCGTGACAATATTTTTATTGTTTAGACTGGTAACGGCCTTAAATTATGTTTCCAATACAAACTAGATGCTTTATTACAGAGACGGATTTTTGTTGATGCTGTATCGGAGCATTTTGGTACGTTTTATTTAGTAGCCAGGCTATTATTTAAGAAAGAATTGGTTAATTTGAACGTGCAGCCTATGTGATGTTTCCATGTAATATGCCTTGCACAACTTTATATACATCATCATAAGGTTTCCCCACCTCCTCGACCGGGATGGTAATTTCCACCAGCACGAGCATTCAAACACCTTTGTTCAGGACATACATATCATGTTAATTGCTAGATTTTTTCAAACACAAGAAGGTCAGTTAAGTCGTTCCGGAGAGTCCTTTGATGGCTCTGCTAGTGCTGCTGCTAAAATGGCGAGCTGGAGGGAGTGCTGACTGCAAACGGTTGGAGTCCTGATGCTGGCATGCATGGCTCCGTTTGGCTTGCTGCATCTGAGATTGGTGGATGGAAATATATTTAATGTTATTACCCAAAACATTACAAACTTGAGAACTGGCCAAATTTTCTAGAATAATTGGGAAATCTAGCGTACATCCTGTGTTTTTTGTTAAATCTAGTTAACGTAGTCTACTTTGAATCAAGTGTAGTTAAGTTTTTCATGTGTTTTGGTGGGCACAACTGAATGAGATTGGTGATGACTGTGGTTGGGGCAGGGGAATTATATTTATGACATGTAGGAGGATTATATACATCAAAAGTAACTGAACATCCTTTAAACACCAAATTATTAAAATGTAATTATTGTCCAAAAGCTGGGTTTCATCGTGCAAGTGGTAGTGAACATCCTTTAATCACCAGGGTCCGTAGTAAATTGGCAATGATACCGGATGGGGCCATGGGGATGAAAACATGTATCTTAGATTTCAATTGAGTCTTCCCTACCACGATCAATCACTCTAAAGGTCGCAGATTAATATGCCGGACTGGATTATTCTCAAACTTTTAAAAAAACATCGTCAACTATCTTTTAAAGCAACTACGCCAAATTTTATGCTTATTAGAACTCGTGAAAGTACTTGTATTGTTTAGAATGGTAAGGGATTTAAATTATGTTTCCGATACAAACTAGATGCTTTAATACCGTGATGGATTTTGGTTAATATACTCCTTAACAGTTGGCTTTAATCAAAACCATTGGATCAATTTTGCTGTTCATGTGTTTTGATAGATGGGTATTTGGTTGTGTTTGTGGTGTGAACAAGTAAGGGAGATTGGTGATGACAGTAGTGGTGGCAAGGGATACTTGATTGTGGACATGGAGGATGACGTACATCAATAGTAAGGGAGAATACAATGGCGCTTACCCTAACCTGCATGGATGGCATATGATGGTCCCGCCTCCTTGTCGAATTTCTTCTTCCTGGGCACCCAAATGCGTTCAAGTTGACCATACGGACACATTCTGGAGCGTCACTTCTTTAGTGTTTCTATTAGTTGCTTCGTGCCCCTAATATCCATTTCCAGTCTCCGAACGTCATTATCTATGTTATCTCGGAGTTGCTCCCTTTTTTTTCTTCTTAAATCCCTGGACCTGCCACTCCAGCTTCCGAATCTCCTTATCCATATTCTGTCGGACTTCATCCTTCTGTGCTTCGTAAATTTACCCTCCAAAGGCGCCTCTTCTTCGTCGGTGAAATACTCCGTTTTGTGACTATGGGTATTTTGTGGTATTATTATAAGTATTGGGCAGTTAATCTAATTGTCGAGAGTTAATTATAATGGTTTATAGAGTTTGGGGGATCTTTGTGACTTTAATTCAAAAGTTGTAGTGTCTTTTAATGGAGTTTGGGGGAGTTAGTTGTCTTTTGACGAAAATAAGGGGGAAAAAGTGTCTTTTGACCCAACTTTTCTTCCTACGTAAAGTTTCCTATTCGAGGAGGGTTTCCTACTTATGAAGTTGATTTTTTTCCAACTCTCATAAAACCCTCTCTCCTTATTTCTCTCTATCTCTCTCTCACGTCTCCCACTCTCTCACCCGTCCCTCACTCTCTCTCTCGTCTCTCTCTTGTGGCCGACGGCAACAACCACCGCCACCTTTGACGTCTCTCTCTACCTCCGATCAGGTATATCTCTCTCTCTCTCTCTTTCTTTCTTTCTTTTTTTCTTTCTCTCTTTCTTTTTCTCTCTCTCTGTCCGTCTCTCTCTCTTCCTGTCCGGCCTCCATGGGCGGCGGGTTTGAGCTAGTTTTGTTTCTTCTTTTCTTTTCTCTTGTTGTCTTGTTCTCTTGATCACTTGTTTATGATTCATGTATGTTGCATGTAATCTTTAATTTTCAGTTTGATATTGTTAGGTTTATTATTCGTGGATTTGTAGGATTGATAATCAAGTTTTATGGTTTATCATGTTCATGGGTTATGGGAAATGCCATAGTTTGGAAGAGACGTTTGATTAAACGATTTGGGTGATTGGATGATCATAGTATGTGGGTAACAATCTGATTTGATGTTGGAAATCATGTTTTATTAGGTTTAGTATGAATATAGGATGAACTACATGCTTGGTAGAAAAGTTACATGAAAATTGATAATTCCCGTATGTGTATTTTGGGTGAAATTGGGAACTTGAAACTAGTGTAACTTTTGATCCAGGAATCGAAATTTGGATCCGTTTGAGTCTAAACTTATTATTTCAAGTGTTTTGAATCCAATGAAACTGTTTTTGAGGCATGATCTGTTTGGGAAGTAAGAGTAATAGAATTGGTGAAGTTATGATAGGTTATGTGTGCTTTAGGTTATAGGATTTTGGGGCAAGGTTTTGGGTTTTGTTTTGAAGTATGAATTAAGTGGGATGTTAGGTATGTGTTAGAGACCTAAACCATTGACTATTATATTCATGTAGATAGTATAGCAAGTATATTGTTAGAATATTTTGTTTAATTAGAATATTGTTACGTGTAGGTGACGAGTTCGTCGACGACTAGTACGTAGAGTACTTTGATTGATTGCGATAGTTGGATTTGCTTTTAGGTAAGTAAACGTGCCAGGCCTTGTGTGCCTATCTCTTTCGTGTCAATTGAATACTTTGATTTGTTACGTCTCAAAATGTGTTCACGTGTTACATGACTTGAAATACATGATTTCTACTTGTTAAATGCTTTTGCTGAAAACATCACCATGATATTAATGAACTATAACGTAAAGTGGAAAAATTTGTGCGGGGACATTATTATTATCTTTGGGCGTGTTGGCTGCGGTCCCGTCCCTTTTGGTCCGGTTGCAAGTCCCCGGATAGTGGCATGTACTCACTCCTCTGGCCGTTGCAGTCTTAGGGGGGTGTCGACACTTAAGGTCATGGAAGCTGTGGTTTATTTGAGTTCCCCCGTCACAACGAATTAATAATGATAATTTTGGATTTTGAGTATGCTAATGGAAAAAAAAAGGAATTGGAAATGTTTTGCTTTTCCTCTAATGGGAATTGGTTGTAATGGAAGTCCTATGGAGTTGGAAACTTATATGTTTCTTACAAGTATCAACTTTATTTCACTGTGGATTTGGAAAAACTCTTACTCTCAAGAAAGAAGCACTGGTCTTGAAACTTGTATCTTCGTTTTACATGCTTGGATGTTTCTTACGAGTATTAATTGCTGATTTTGTACTGTGGTCTATCTTTTTCTTTCTGCACCACAGGTATTGAAGATGGGGCTTTGGCATAGAAGGGATCGCGAATCACACTTAGTCTTGAACACTTATTTTAATCATTGAACTCTTAGTAGTATGGTTTCTTTTCCTGTCGATTTAGAAGGAGTAGTGGTTTTAAACACTTAATACTTTTTGCCAAGGTTGAGGCAAGACTAGTTTTAAATTTCTTTTTAATTTAAATTGCTTTTAAATTATTTTTTGGTTGGTTGTTAGCTCGAGATCCGTTCTTAACATCCTTCTATCCGGGCTCCTCTCGGATACGGAGTAGCACTCCCGAGTAACTCTGGAATTGGGATTCGAGGCGTTTCCTTGGAGTTGGGTTGGAAGTTTGTTGATTGGATGAGTAGAAGTTAAACAATTTGCTTTTGGGAAGTCTCTTACTCCAAACCAACTTATGAAATTGTTTCCTCTTGTAGATGGTTAGAACTAAGAATACATCAAGGAAGCGTGTGATGCCAGTGGATAGGGGTGTTCGCGGTTCGGTTTGGTCCGGTTTGGGCTTATACCATAAACCAAACCGAATATACCGGTTTGGTGATTCACAAGACCAAACCGAACCATATTATAAAAAAAAACCAAACCAAACCATCAAGTATTTTATCGGTTTGGTTCGGTTTGGTTCGACCCGTTTTACAAACGTTAAAAATAAAAATAAAAAGTGATTGAAATTGGTAACAATAAATAAATCAATTACAATATCAGGTACCTTGTAAATGCTCATGTCTAAACAAAAGCTGGATGATCATTATTTCTCTAACATAAGAGGGCATCTCATTGACAAGAGGGAAATTAATTCTCTAGTACACTGAGAGGTGAAGAATATGAACTCAAAAGAGATTTTAGTGCTAAAGAAACAACTGAAAAATGGCCTGGAGTAGACACAACTGAAACTCCAGACCTGCCAATTCTTGCTACAATTACTTCACTGTAGCTCAAACAATTACTTCAACTGGAGTAGACAGCCAAAGTGCAAGCAGCTCAAACAATTACTTCACTGTACCAGTGACTATGAGGCACCAAGAAGACTTAAAGAAAGTCTAAATTTCAACAAAATCTTCAATTGATTATTCAAAAGCCAAGAGCTCAAACATCACTCATCATCTAACAATCTGAAACTAACAAAATGTGTCAATTTCAGCAATATTATTCAGCAAAAACATGTGCCTCCGTAACATTATTCCGCAGAGAAAACTTGTCCAAGAATAAACTAAAAGAAGTAGAAAGAAACGTGTTGCTAGTTGAAGATAGCAGCTTCAATTATCCTTGACAATATAGCAGCAGAAGCAACAAGAATGCATCCAGCAGCTATGCAGCACCACCATCAAGAACCCAGCAGTAGCAACAACAACTTAGAAACTAGGAACCACTTCGGCAACATGAAAGAAAGAAAGACCTGAAACATATAACAAGTAACAAAAGTAAAATCACAATGGTAACCATCTACAAAAAAGAGTTCAATGGACAACAAATTTATGTAACACAATAAGTCATACATCTTTTTGTTTTCAGCTGGTTATCTAAGCTTTGTCGCTCTCTTTAGAAGTTGTTCCACCAAGAATTTTTGCCAAAAAGTTTCATAATAATATCAAAAAAACAGAAAATAATGAGATAACGAACTATAAATCAAACAACTCCAACAAGAGAAATATATAGAAGTACCTGATTCAATATTTTCATAAAGCTGGAGATCTTTCAATGATTCATTGACATCAATCGTTTCACGATCTTGAAGCCAACTTTGTGCGCACATAAGAGCTTGGACGGTAGAAGGACTTAGTGAACTCCGAAAGAAATTTAGAATACGACCACAAGTACTAAAGCTTGATTCTGATGCCACTGTTGATATCGGAATTGCCAACACATCACGTGCAATTTGAGATAAAATACGGTATCTCCCTGAATTCACTTTCCACCAATTCAGTATAGAAAAATCTGCACTTTCATCTTCACAATTTTCAAACAAATAACTCTCAACTTCGGATTTGTTTCCAAGATCGTTTTCTTCCTTCAATTGCTTTTTAAACTGCTTAATTGTACGAACTCTGTCATCTTCTTCAAGACCCTCTACTTCCATGTAATCCAAATTTTCAGAAGTTTCTTCAATCGGAGTGGTAACCTCATGCTTAGCATACCATTCGTACATTCTTACAAAAACATCCTTGACTTTTTTGGTCATATTGGTAGCTAAAGTAGAAGCATAAATATTATTGAAGCAAAAGCTCACATATCTCAACTTAAACCTGGGATCAAGTAGAACTGCCACAAACAACAAGAGATTTATTTTATCCAAATTTCCCCAATATTTGTCATACTTGTTCTTCATTTGAATGGCCATTGACCCTAAAAGCAAATCATTACTCGAGGATAACTCTCGCAACTTGTTTTGGATAAAATAGAGCTCATGAAAAAACTCATTGGAAGTAGAATGCAATGTACCTGAAAACCTCAATGTAGCATCGTAAAATATTTTGAGAAATTTCACAAAAGTTTTTGCATTTTCCCAATCTTTATCACTTGGAGCTCCCTTTATATTCTTGCGGGCCTTTCCTCTTGTTTTACCATTTTCTCTCACTATTCCGCTGCCACTTGCAATCTCACTTTCGTGTACATCTTCATTTAGTCCCTCGACGTCTTCCTCCAACCCCTCATCCTCTCCAATATGAAAGTGGTGTTTGAAACTAGAATCCTCTTCCCCCATCCTCTCAAATGCTTTTTGAAACTTACATGCCGCATCCAACATCATATTAGTTGAGTTCCACCTAGTCTCTACGTCAAGGCACAATAACTTCTTACTTTCAAGTTTCTCTTTCTCAACTGCTTTCTTGAAATCAAGAAGTCTAGAGGGAGAAGATCTCACATATTTCACAACACATGCATTTCATTCAATCCATCATTAACTACTAAGTTAAGAATATGCGCACAACATCTCATATGCATGAACTCATTATTCAAAACAGTTTTCCAATTCTTGCTCTTCTTTTTCAACAATTGAATAGCGACATTATTAGAGCTAGCATTATCCATGGTAACTGTCATAATCTTATCTAACCCCCACTCCAACAAACATGCTTCAAGAGTCCTTCCTATAGTTTCAACTTTGTGGTTCTCCACCAAGCAAAAATTGATTATTTTCTTGTGGAGACACCAATTGTGGTCGATAAAATGGGCTGTCACACACATATAACATGTGTTTTGTAACGAAGTCCATGTATCCGTGGTGATACAAACTCGGTGACCTTTCATGAAAGACATTAGTTTCTTTTTCTCTTCCAAATACAATTTCAAACAGTCTCTTGCTATAGTTATACGAGAGGGAATGACAGAGAACTTTGGTTGAACAACCCTCATGAAATGTTTAAATCCCGGAGCTTCCACAAATCTGAATGGAAGCTCATCAACCACAATCATATGAGCTAAGGCTTTTCTACATGCTTCAAGACTAAAAGAATATGGCACAAGACTATTACCACCCCCATCTGATTCCTTATTTGGTTCATAAAGAAGTGTGGTTTGGCCCTTTGTTTGCTTCAATGGCTTCTTTTTGCAAGAATTCTTAATATGATTGGACATTGAACTTGTGCCATTTCTATTAGGATGACATGCATAATCCTTCCCACAATGCACACATTGAGCTCTACGATTTTCTGGATTAGAACCTTCAATTATAGTAAAATGATTCCATACCAGAGATCTTTGTCGGTTACCAACATGAGTCGCTTTTCCACCCTTATCCTTGTCTAGAATTGCAGCATTTCCTTCCCTTCCAGCCTCCTAACCTTCTCCATTTCCCTTTTCTAAAGCTGCAGTTGTAACTGTACTTTCTGGTTCCGGTTTCCTTTCGTTTCCCAACTGTATCGCTCATCTGCAATCCAGAAGACAGAAACATCTGTTAGGAATAACTAACTTCGACATATATTTACTTTTGAAAGTACATACACAAAGAAGAAAACAGAACAAATAGAGAAACAAAAATGAAGAATGACAAAAACTAGGTGTACGATATTTGGTTAAATAGAATTGTTTATCTAACACAAGATTTGTCCAACAAATAGCATAAACTGTACAAAAACTTTGCTGAATACTGATGATTTATCCCACTTCATGGTAGAACAAGATGAACATAAAGGGAAAAAAACAACAAGAAGAATAGAAAAAAGACAATAAAGAACAACAAAAACTGGGGTAGAGAGAAAAATTTACAGTAACTAGTTTCTAGTTATCAGTTTATCGCGATCACAATCACCAGTTATCTTGTGGAATCGCAGCAGTACCATTACCAGTGGTTTTTGAAAGTGTGACACAGTTTCTAGTTATCAGTTTGACTGTTTTACGACAGCATCACAATCACCAGTAAATTACCACCATCACGATTCACAGTTACAAGTTATCACCACCAAAAAGCAAAACTGGTGAAATTAAATTCAAAGTAAACATCTTTGGTGACAGAAAAACCCAGACTGAAAGGATTGAAGAAGGGCACAAAGCTGTAAAAAAATAAGAAAAATCTCAATTAAAAAACTAAGAAATAATACTTCTCTTTGTAATTACCTCGAATTGCTTGATGAAACTGGGATCGAACTTCAAGTAATTGAATACTGTTCTGGCCTTCTGGGTAATCGACCGCGGAACAACCAAGATCGATGTTGATTAAGCTGCTGAGAGAGATCAGTCCAGACAAGTCGGATGTGAGATTCATCGAGTTCGGTGAAGCTTTTTATAGGGACGACGAGAACAATTCTAGGCGAAGATGAAGACCGTATCTGTTTGATTGGAGAGGCGAAGAGAGAAATCGACGAATTGTCTGCGAAGATGAAGACCATATCTGTTTGATTGGAGAGGCGAAGAGAGAAATCGACGAATCGTGTGCGAAGATTAAGACTCGTATCCGATTGATTGGAGAGGAGAAGAGAGGAAATTGTATCTACGATCGGATGCGGATGGAAACACAGATTATGCGAAGGAAGATGGAAGTCAACTGTATCGCCGATACAGTATTGGTGTTTCCGTCATTGGAGGAGAGGCGAGGATTGAGTGTCTCTATCTGTATTCTCTGTACAGCCCTAATCAAAGGGTAACAAAAGGAATAATATAAAATTAAAAAGTAAACATAATAGTGGACCGGTCGGTTGGTTAACCACGGGTGTGTAGTTGCACAAACCGGGAACCGAACCGATTTAGTCGGTTTGTCCAAAAATTAACCGTATTTGAACCAAATTATGTTTCAAACCGTCCAAAACCAAAAAAATTGGTCCGGTTTGGCCGGTTGGTCCGGTTTGGCCGGTTTTTTGAACAGCCCTACCAGTGGAGAAGCACCCTGTTGTGACTCGTTTGACCGAAGGTGGAAATTTTCCAGATTTTCGTGATCGAGTAGTTCAGTATTGTGAAGATAAGTTCCATGCCTTATATTTTCCTCGGTATAGGAATCCAGCTTTTCAGGCTTACTGTATGACAATGGCACTACCTATGAGACCCATGTTTGGGGAAATTATTACAAAATATAGCAACATCATGGGCAAGTGCAATCGTCTGAATGATAGGGATTATCGTTGCCAAGGTGAATGGAGGGTAAGTGCAGATTTCATATTGCAAGCTGTTGATGGAGACTCATATTAAGTGGCAAGGTTATACAGATATTGAGATAGAGTCCAGTGATGAAGAAGAAGTGATTTACATAAGCTCTAGTGAGGATGAGGAGGTTGAAGAGGATCCAATGGAAGATGTCGATGAATACCCCGAAATTGAAGAAGATCCCATGGAGTATGAAGAAAGTGAAGAAGACCCAAGCGAAGGTGAAGAGCTCGAGTATGATGCCGATGAGGAAGTGGATGAGAGCGATGAAGACAAGGATTAAGCATGATTAGACTCCTTTAATTTCCTAGACTTTGATGAAATTTTTGAGTTTTATTATTTGACTGAATAAGGCTTTGATGCCAAGCAATAGTTGAAGTTTCTACAACGATATTTGGATAGTCACTTTTGGGCTAGAGTTAATTTTTTAGCGTTTTGCTCTTAGGATGATGGATAACGCTCACGTTTTGAGAACCCGATTGGGGAGTATAATAAATTTAGCTTTCTGAATTTTGGAGTATGATTTGATAGATAAAGGTTGTGTTATGTTTTGTTATCATTGATTAAGTGCTTAGGAAACGTTCATAAAGTTAGAACGCAAAGACATTGATTTTGGATGTTGTCGAATCTGCGCAACAGTGAGTTTTGTGGTGACTGACGTGTTTAATTTTGAAGTTATTTTTCCCTGAATTTTTACCAGAAAGTAGACATACCCAGGTATCTCCCATAAAACTTTTAGCTCCATATGAGTTCTGGAGATTTAGTTATGAATTTTCCAAGTGGGATGTTCAGTAGCAGAATTGTACAGTGACTTGCTGTAGATAGTAGATACAAAGGGCTAAGTCTGGGTGAAAGCCTAGCTCATTATGAAGGATTTAAAGTCAGTTTATGACGTTTCAAAGTCAGAGATTATATTTTGGTCGCCTGTGACAGCAGCTGTATTGATCTTTGGATAACTTGAGTTTTATATATTATTTTGAGTTGATTCTTCTTGATTATGAAAGATAACTCAGAGAGGTTTTTGAACAACAAAAATTGTAATTTTTTCTTGGACGATCGATCACTTTTTCGATTTTTAAAGGAAGCATGAAAAACGAGACGTGACCAGCCTATGTGTAATTGTATGAGAAATTGATTGTTTGGTGAACAATGTGCAACCTTACTTGCTTAATTGCTCATTTAGTGACATATGTTTCATTCTTACTTGTACTTCATGGCATGTTTAAATAAAACAATAGGTTATAGTGTAGAGATTATGACTGATAGACCACATACGGAGAAGCACTCCTCTAGATCCTTATATAGGCCAAGGATACCGAATTGGTGCCCAAGAAACAAATAAGATACCAAAACAAAAAAGGAAAAAATATTTTGCCGCCTTAATGAACTAATCGGGCCTGTCACTATCGGACTCTTTGGACCCGTCGAACAGTTCGCTGACCCGTCGAACTGCTGCTTCTTCTTTGTCTTCCTTGCCTTCTTCGTGATCCTCTACTTGGCCTTGTTTCTTTACCCCTCTTCGTCACTAACTCCTCACCAAGCTTCTCAAGCCTATTCAAGGCATATTTTCCCAACAAATCTCCACCTTGCCTTGAACTCTCTCTTGCGCATGCGCTTGAATTAGCGGCTTCTCGCCGAATCCACAATGTCATAAGTTGCTCCAACTTTTCCAAGTTCCTACAACGAGTGCCCCCAGCGATTCCCAAACTCCCATCAAGTTCCTGCAATCGAACCCAATCGACGCTCCTACTACGGCCGAGTTCCTGCAATCGAATCCTATGAAAGGAGAGTAAGCAGGTACAAATGCAGTACAGATACTCTATAGGGGGGTTGAATAGAGTATGAAAAATTTTTGCTATAATCTTCAAGAGTAGTGATTTCAAAGATTTGTAAAGGAGTTTAAGGCCTTGAAAAGAGTTTCAATCCTTTGGAATAAAACAGTTTTGAATGTATAGAAGAATAAGTCTATTTCAAGGCCTTGAAATGAGTTTCAAACCCTTTAAATGAAACTGTTTTGAATGCTGCAAAAGTTCTAAGTATGTGGCTGTAATGTAAATGCAAGAGACACAAGATATATAGAGTTCAGTCCACTAGGACCTACGTCTCTACCTCAGGGATCTTCTCCCTGCAGAATTTTCAACACAATTCTTATTAATCAATAGCTAAGCTCTAGATCTCAACCACAGAGAGATGCATTACTCTGTTACATCTTGTGGTTGTCACTAACCTATCTAGTACCTGCTCTAGCTATCTAATTAACTAAGAATTCTCTATTGGTCACCCATAACTATCCTTGAGAATAAGATCAAGAAGTATAACAAGAAAGATATACAAATGAAGTTCAGAACAGAAGAACACAGGAAATGAAAATGTTGTGAGAATGCAGTGTTCTTCTGAGAGTTGGATTGAGAGAGTGATCTGCTTCTTTGATGCCAGGTAATCTGTGAATGTGTCTCTGTTTTTTCTGTTGAGTTGTATCTCTATTTCTTCGAATTGATCTCCGTTTATACTGCTCAACTGATCAACAAATATTCCTGATTTTCATCAACAAACTTCCCTGTTTATTAGGTAACAACCTTGACTTCTCCAACAGTCTTCTCCAACGGATAATTTATCAGAATCTTCAAAGATATTGAGCTAATCTTGTCTTTAAACGAATTTAGAAGCTACCATAAGTGTTTGATTGATCACAGAATCACAATCTCTCAACATTTCTTTTCGTGCAAAACTCAGGTTGGGAAACCAACCCTGCAAAGTAGGAAATAAACTTTCCCTGCAAAACTAAGTCAAACAGATTAGTCAGATGAGGTCTGAGTGAATCAAAAGCTTTTGTTTTTCATCATCAAGTAATAACTGATCAATAATAGGGATGAGAGAGTTAGAATGAGGTAAGAAGAACTCCCCCTTAGCATATGCATACAGGTCAGACAGTTTCAAGGCTTTGAATAACAGTTTCAAGGATTTGGATGTTAATTCAAGGATTTGAAAGCTGTTTCGAGGCCTTGAAATAGTTCTCCTGTAAAACCTGTGAACTTACAATCTCCCCTTTAATGAAAGACAAAACCACTTACTGTTTGATGTTTAGTTTCTGCAAAAAAAAAACCTTATTAGCACATATCATAAAGAGTCATAACATCTGAGTTCCAAAAAAATCCAACTTATTCATTTAATTTAAGCAGAAAAAACAAATAAGCCTCAGATAATTCCCTACTGACCAAAAAGACAGGTGACTAAAAACACAGAAATAAACCTATGATTTCTCCCCCTTTTAGACTTTCATAAAAAATAATGAGAAAATGTTGGATCAGAGTCTTTGGAAATTTTTTAAAAGAAATTTGAAAAGAGAAGGCAAGAAAGAGTAGGAAAGAGTGTATGGGGTTGGGTCTTCATCTGCTTCCTGTCCTCCTTCCTCTTCCTCAGTGTCTTCCTCATCAACCTCTTGATCTTGTTTAACCACATCAATTCCCTCAATTATGGAACTAATTCTTTTGATAACACTGTTGAACAGGAAGGTGAGTCCTTCTAAAGCTTTCCTTCCATGCTTTAGTTTCTTCTTAACATACACCTTTTTCTGTAGTGCCGAGGAGATTTTGTGATGATCTCTTCTTCCAGTTTTCAAGTTTGATTCGGACTCAGTTTCTGGATGTTCTTTCTCGTGTCTTTCCTTGTTGGATACAAAATACACTCCATAGGAACTTGAAGTAGTATTCGAGTCTGGAATGTAGATCGATTTTCCTTTTCCCTTGATCCCTGTGTCTGCCTTCTTCTTTTCCCTCTTAGGGCTTCCAATTTTGATTCCCTTCTTGTAATTTGGTTCTTCTTGCCTTATTCTTGGGTGGAGAAAACTCCAATTCTTCATCAGTAGAGGCCTTTGATTATGAGTCTGTACTGATGGCTTGAACCTCTTCTACATGGGTCTTTCTTTTCTTCTCTGCACCAGACTTTGAACTATCAGCCATGTTGATTCTGTCAGAGGCTCTTCTCGTGCTCATTAGGTTTGGGAGAAGAATAGAGATAGGTAGCAATGATACGGAGAGGACTAGAAGAGAAGAAGATAAATACTAAAAGAGTTTGAGTTTGAAAAGGAAACTTCAATATCTTTCTGATCTCCAAAGATTTGAAATGACCAGAAATGTTTCAACTCTTTAAAGCCGTTGGAAACAAATATTTTAATACTATATTTGGCTGAAAAGAGATTTTGAAAAAGGTTAGGGACAATATTGAGCAAATATCTACAGAGATAGCACCCAATATTGAATGATCCAAGAGTTAATATCTAAGCAGTTATCAGACTTATTTTCAAGGCTTTGAAAAGAATTTAAAGGTCTTGAAAGGCTGTTTTACTGAAACAAATAAAATCAAAGATTTGAAAAGATTTCAAGGCTTTGAAAATCAGTTCAAACCTTTGGGACACATAATAACTTACCTTCCTTACCTGACACTCCCCCTAAACCAAGCATCTTTATTAAGCATGCCCAATTCCAGTCTTAGAGCTGAAAATGTTTCATATGGCAATGGTTTAGTGAAGATATCTGCAAGTTTCATGTTAGTAGTAACAAGTTCAAGAACAATATCACCTTTATCAGCATGATCTCTGATGAAATGGTGTCTAACATCAATATGCTTGGTTCTTGAATGCTGAACTGTATTCTTTGTGATTGATATTGCACTAGTGTTGTCACATTTGATAGGTACTCCTCTGAAATCAAATCTAAGATCTCTCAACTGTTGAGCAATCCATAAGACTTGTGAACAACAGGCTCCAACAGCTATGTATTCAGCTTCAGCTGTTGATAGTGCAACTGAGTTATGTTTCTTTGAGTGTCAGATGATTAAAGATGATCCAATAAATTGGCAACATCCTACTACTAGAAATCTTAGCAAATACCACATTTTATTTGTAGCATTTGAACAAATGCGGTAATTGATACTAATTCCCGAAGAGAGGGTATCTGACGTGACCCTAAAGAAGCATTATTTTATTAAAGTTGCAAACTAATGCTCTAATGTTGCATCATTAATCCAATAATGCTGCAATTTTTGGCGTAAAGACATATAAATTGCAGCATTAATCTAATAATGCTGCAATTTTTGGCTAAGCAGCATATAAATTGCAGAATTATTACATTGATGCTTTTTTTTTACAAATCTAATATACTACTCCCTCTGTCCCAGCAGGTTGTTCAAAGTGTACTATTCACCGATCACTTTGATTTGATGATTTAGTTAGGAAACAATGTAAGAATTTTGTAATTTTTTCGTTGTGTTGTAGAGTAAACTCTACATCACCATGAAAAAAATACCAAATTCTAATATTGTTCGGGTAACCAAATCACCGGGTCAAAAAAATCTCAAAAGTCAATTTTGAACTACCGCATGGGACGGAGGGAGTACTTTGCAGCATTAACAAACTAACGCTGCAATCAGAAAAAGTAAAAATAAAATAAAATAAAAGAAGTACCAAGAGCTGAGTTTGCAGCATTAACAAAGTGTACCACTGCTATTACAAAACATTGGGGGAGGGTGGAATTGGAAACTCACGGAGCCAAAATTAACCACAAACGAATAACACTCTCTCTCTCAGTCAAACCTAGCTTCCCCTCCATCTTCCTCCCGATACCACCACTGTCTTTCTCTCTGTCTCACCGTCGTCCACTCAGCGCAGATCTCCCAACCCTCTCATAGTTCGTCCGCCGCAGCTCTCTCTCTCTCTCGCATATTCTTCTCTCTCCCTCATCGATCTGATGTCGGTCGCTCTCTCTCCCACCTTCACCACTGAGTCTGCGTCGGTCGCTGCTCTAGGGTCCTCTATGGTGTGAATCAAGTCTCCCTCTGTAAGGGGTTGACGGCAAATTCGATGCACCATTGGCGTTCAGACTGCCCAAAAATAAATCTTACAAGTCCATCTACAGCTCAAAGGTACAATAAAAATCACTGTGCAAGTTTTTTTGAGGAAAGCGGTATATAGTTTTAAGCCTTGTCTCTACATCGAGTTACAGGACACATAGTACCACTGGAGGTACGTTCATCTAATTGGCTCTCTGAGCTTCCATGAACAAAGAAGGCAGGGTTAAACAGGTTATGACAGACTCATCTCATCTGAATGACAATAGAAAAAATTACTACACAACAAATAACCTGAAATGACAAAGGTAGTTCATAGGTGTTCTTCAAATAGTACTGAAGAGGGGTTAGGGTTTCGGTTTCACCTGTTTGATTGTAGCTGTTCTTCAAATAGAATTGAAGAGGGGTTAGGGTTTTAGATTGGTCTGTTTGACTGTAACTTATAGAGTTATCCGGTTCAAAATATAATGAATTTTCATAAGCAGACCCAAAAGCTATGCTTTGTTCAGTGAACTTCACTTAAAAATTACCACAATGAAGTGCTTCAATCAAAACCTCAATTTAAATAAATGGGATTTGATTGGTTCTTGTTCTGGCCAACCAAACTGAACAAAACAGTGCATAAAAGAGCTAATTTACAGACAATTCTACAGATAAAACATCTGAATATTGAAATTGAACGCAATGTCGTGCCCTATCCTGCATTTTCTAAAAACAAAACAAAGAATAGAAGCATTACCGGTCCATTAACTTCGGACTCTTTGAACATCCATCGCTGGTCAAGAGGGACTACAGCTTGGGGTACATCAGTCTTCTTTTGGCAACGAATCTGGAAGGTCCGGCTTGTGCCGGTGAGAGGCGCCGACGGCTTGGATTAAGCTGCCACCAGAAAATCAAAGAAAGTAGTCAGCTTTGTTGCACTTAACACTTGTCCACTTCCTTTGTGCAGCCTGTTACTGTTTTACCTCTTTTTCAGTACTTTTGCCCTAAATGAGTTCCTACTTGAACAAGAAGCTTTGGACTTGGTTAATACTTAGAAGTTCCAAGTTTGCATACCTTAGTATTCACCCTGTTCTTGGTTGCTTCACGGGTAAGAGATGAAAACTTGGTGAAATGTTACATTAAATTTGTGAATAAGAATGGGTGATTTTGAAAAATGGATGGTAGATCAAATGGAGGATAACAATTGCATTTTTTTAGTCCGAACATGGCTTCATTTGTATTTAAATAAGAGAAGATTGATCCATTTAGCAGACATGAGTAATGGCAACTCATGCTTCTTGAGACGGGTGCCTATTTGGCTATTGACTGGTTGTGTGTTTGGTACTTCAGATACTCGTGCTAGTTGGTTATAAGTGAAAGATCTTTCGATCTATTCTTTTATTGTTTTGACTAGCATATAGGTCATATGATTCTCACACAGTCACACATTATTATGATAGTTTAACCATTTATGTTGTTTCTATTATGATTTAGTGGTCGGAAAGAGTTGAGAAATAAGGAGGCTGAAGAAATAATCATAAAAAATGAGCATCCAATTCAACATGGCAGAGTTGGCCCATCACAAGTTATCCAAATTCTCTTGGCGACCAAGGTCAGGTATCATTTGTTGCTTCCTCGTGCATACCTTTTGTCAGGTGTATGTACAAACAACTATTACCTTCAATGTCGTTAGTAAGAACTGTTATTGAAATGGAATACCACATTTTGGTTTGGCTGAGTTTATGTAAGTCTATACCCTCTTTGCACTTTCTGAAATGATACTAGACACATTAGTAAGGTTTTAGAAAGAGTTTCAAAAAATCTTCACTATTTTTCCGTTTCTAGAAAATGGCACTTGTGTACTTGAGATAGGGTCTTCTTGTATAAAGGCTTTCTTTCTGACGAGGAGTGTAACCTCCTAATTTCCATGGTAAATCTTCATCTTGCAAATTCTCCTTGAGTTTTTTCTATGCTATGGCTACTTAAGTAAATATAGTTTGGGTTTAGGCGAAGGGTATGAAGAAGAAATCGACTAGAGATGACAATGACTCTGGGAAAGTTGAGGCAAACAAGCTGCCAAATCATATACAGATCTCTTCAACCTTGCATTTAAGTATTTTCTCAACTTTTGCATATAATCTAGCTATTGACTTGCCATTTATCTTGTAGCTTCACTAGGGAGTTGATACATAAAAGCATCGAAATAGAGAAGAAAATGATAGACAAGGTGAAGAACTTGAGGGAGATAGACGAAAGAGAGATAGACGAGAGTTTAAGGGAGAGACTGATTATTCTTATTCATTGTAAACTGAGAGATTACATCTTCTTAAATAGAAAATACTAACCCTAACCCTAGTCTATCGGGCCAAGCCCGTATTATTAATTAAATAAATAATTGAATAATAAAATATTAAATAATATTGATACGGATACCGTATCAACTCCCCCACGCTTGAAAATCGCCTTGCCCTCAAGGCGGACGTTGAAAAATCGCTTCTATTCTTGCCCGGATCGAATTGACGTCGAACGGTCTTCAAAACGCCACTTCGTAGTCTCAACTGACCATTAATCTTGCCCGGATCATATTGGCGACGGACGTATTGAAGAAGAATAGCTTTTTGGAGACCCATATCATTATTAAGCTTCAATCCGTCATGCTCAAAATAATTAGGTCCAAAAAGAAAACAAAGACGAACTGAAGAGTGGGGCTTAAATTTAGCTCTCAGTCCAAATCTTGAGGTCAGCCCATAATGAGAAATCAGTCCACTTGAAAACATTAATCTACATTCAGATGACTGGTCGGCCCAAAACAAACTATGAGCCCAATTTAAAGTTTGAGCCCAAGTGTTGAAACCCAACTTATTGTCTGATGCCCTACGAACCAGAAGACGAACTCCACGGTTGGGCGGTGGTGGCGGATCGGCTGGCGCGTCGATCTTGTAGCTTGGAGGTGGTTCTGGTAGGAGGAACGGCGGCCACTTGAACTGCGTTGGTGGCGGACGGTGAAACAGCGGTTGGAGGCGTTGGAGGCCAGAGGGGTCTGGTGGTTTCGGTGGGAGGCCGTCGGAGATTGGAAGGGGTTCGTGGGGGTGTGCTGGCGGCACTGCTGGTGTCGGGACTGGTGGCGGCTGTTGTGGGTTCGGGTCTGGGGGTCGATGGTTGCAGAGGCTAGGGTCGGTCAGTTGGAGGTCGGCGTCGGCAGTTATGGTCGGGTGGTTTTCCGATTTGGGGCTAGCAATGGGTAATTGCTCAATGGGATGCTTGGTTTGTGGAGGAAGATTGGGCGATGGCGGTGGTTTGGCCGGTGGTGGAACCGACGGGTGGTTGTGTTGGGGGTTCGAATTTCGCGGTTGTGGCTTGATGTCGCCGGCGAATGGAGATCGGGCGAGGCCGGAGATCATCAGGAGGGGGTCACCAGAGGTGGGTTCGCCGGTCCGACGAGGGAACTCGCCGACGAAGCTAGGCCGAGGGGAACCTGGCCTGAACGGAGGTTGTCCGATGCTCTGTTTTTGGTCGCCGGGAGCTTTTGCTTGTCCAGTCGAATTCTGGGCCGACGACAAGGTCGCCGGAATCGATGGTGCTTCTCCCTCGTCGATCTGGGCTGCAAGCGACGGAATCAGAAGCTCCGATTGGGTAGGTTTTGGTGTTTGCTGAACCGGTTGGGTGTTGGTTGAATTGGCGGCCATCAATGGCGGCTGGTAAGTCCGCTGGTCCATCGGCGCTATTTCTGCGATTTGGATCTGCTGCTGGTGGGTTTCCTCCGGCAGTGGCGACGGTTCTTCGTCGAGCGGCGGCAGTTCATCCGCTCGAATTATGTGCTGGAGGCGGCAGAGATCATCCGTCGAAATCAATCGGAATTCTTTCCAACTTGATTTGAGGCATTCGAGATCCGCCATGGTGAGATACCCACTTGCGTGAAAAGTTTCTAGGTCCGCCACGGTGAGACAGTTGATTGCTTCACCCTGCTGCGCGAGCTCGTCGATTTCATCGAAAAGCACCAGTTGGACCCCTTTGCGACTGAGATCAACAATCGCAAACGGGAGATCCATGAGTCCGCGGCGAGTGCCGCGAACAAAAGTCCGACCGACACTCTCAATGAAAGCACCAATGATACATAAAAGTATCGAAATAGAGAAGAAAATGATAGACAAGGTGAAGAACTTGAGGGAGATAGACGAAAGAGAGATAGACGAGAGTTTAAGGGAGAGACTGATTATTCTTATTCATTGTAAACTGAGAGATTACATCTTCTTAAATAGAAAATACTAACCCTAACCCTAGTCTATCGGGCCAAGCCCGTATTATTAATTAAATAAATAATTGAATAATAAAATATTAAATAATATTGATACGGATACCGTATCAGGAGTGGTGCCTACAATTTTAGTTTCGCACTCATAGGATGTGAATATGCATTTCTATATGCATCGTAATAAAATCCAATTGAAAAAATTAAACTGGGTGAAGTACAGGTGATTTAAGCCATGGTGTTCATGCTGGAACACTTGGGGTACCTGAGTTAGTACTCCTTACTCATAATCACTCACAAGTTATGAATCCTAAATGGTTCAATGAACATATCTGGCATCCCATGGTCAAAGTCAATGTGGTTCTAAGGTCATACGGCCAGAGTTAATAGTATACATTACTCTCCGATAGCTTTATTTTTTTGAGCTTCTTCAGGATCTTTTTCAAGCAAATATCGGTCCCAACTTGCTTATGTTGAAATCTTAACTTACCAATCTGCTCTGGATCTCTTTTCCGTATATTTGGGTGCTTCTAATTTTTTTTATAGCTTCCTTAGATTCTTTTTTGAACTTTATATTTTTGTTGTTTTCTTTTGGTCTTAAATTTCAAGACGGGGAGTGAAAGTCGAAGCATCTGGGTTACTAGCAACCAAAATTTGACTCATTGAGGTAATCTACGGTATAGCATTGCTGGGAAATTACATGATTTGGAGCTTCGCCATGTTATAAAGCTGTATTTTTTTTTCAAAATTGGTACTTGGAATAAGCATGGGATTGTTTAGGGTTACTGAAATTGCTATTGCACTTAAATTTTTTTAGAGTCTTTCTCCAAGTTAACAGACAACGAAAAGATATGGAACCATGCTTTTTCCTAATATTACTACAGGTACCTAACTATCTATGTATGATTGTGTGCTCTCAAAATTTGATTTGGTCTGATTGACATGAATACTAATGCTATTAGAGTCTATTGTAAGGGTATTCACTCCTATTTTCTTTATGAAATTTTGTCTTAGCAACCTTTATTTGAATTTTACTGCTGCCAAACATGAGAGGATCTGGTTTCTGATGCTTCCCAATACTTCTTCTCTGTTGTGATATCAAGAGTTGCATCGTTGGTAACATTATGAGTGAGCTAACCATTCACGACCACTCGGAACATCACAGGAAATAGGAGGAAGAAGCTAGAGAACTGGTAAGAAAACTGGCACCATCTCATTTAGCAATGTACACTGAATTATCTTGTGTTTGAGCTAAAGTTGGAAAGAATGTGTTCTATAATTCTGGGATATGGTTCATGTTCTTATAGGTGGTGCGTAAGAAGAACTAGCTGGGGTACGTTGATCGCTCGAGTAAACAACGTGCAGTTAGCGTAGACAAGATAGCAAGCTGTAGCGTTTTGGCATGTGGAAAGAGTGAAATCATGATCGTGCACTTGGTATTTTGATCGCTCGGGTAAACAAAGGCAAGTTTGTAATGTTTTTAGACTTGGTATCCCGAATTTTTTGTAGATGTTAGCCATAGTGCAACACGGTACTTTGATGATACATTGATGATAATGTAATCAAACTTATTTATTATTTTGTAATGATTTTTTTTGATTTAGCAAGTAAAATGTGTGTTGCTAAGTTGTATGTTTTGTTTCTTGCATAGTGAAAGGATTTATATGAAGTTTAGGCATAAATGTGGTGTGTTAGTTATACTTTGTAGCATTAGTTTAATGTTGCAAAGTAGTATAAAAAAAAAAACAACAGTAATCTCTGATAATGCTGCAAAAATGCAATTAAATTGAAGCATTGATCTCTATAATGCTGCAAAAATAATAAGTAAAATGCAGCATTATGTTATAATAATGTTGCAAAATTATGTGTAAAAATGCAGCATTAAAGTCCAATAATGCAGCAATTTCATTTCGGAATGCAGTATTAGTGTGTAAATGCTGCAAGGTGTGACTAGAATTGCGCAAAATTAGTTAATGCTGCAAGTTAATGCTGCTTTTCTTTGCAGCATTAGCTTAATGCTGCAATGAAAAAAAAAACAGCACTGACTAATGCAACATTAGCACTAATGCTGCAATTAATGCTGTTTTTGCTAAATACAACATTAAATTTAGCAAAAACCACATTATTCAAATGACGCTTTTGCTAATATTTCTTGTAGTGGAAGTGCTCTTTCTATCAACTTTGTAATCTGCAAAGTCAGCATCTGAATATCCACACAAAGAAAAGTTAGAATGTTTTGGATACCAAAGCCCTAAGTCTTTGGTTACCATTGAGATATCTTAAGATTCTTTTAACTGCAGTCAAGTGTGATTATTTTGGATCAGAGGTTGTTGACAATGTCTGTGAATCATAGTTTGAAATACCGTACAGGACGTCGTTTTGTTTTTGTTACTGGAGCGAAACATTTCGGTACCGGCATTTTTCGATGATTCGTTTCGGACTAATTTTCTTAAAATATATCATTGCCAAAAAGTTTTTATATTTTCAAAGTGACCCCAAATTTTATTCTTATTTTTCATAATAACCATGCAACATGTACATTCTTACTAAACTTTATTTGTTATTCTTATTTTTTTTTAATAAAATATAGTATGAAATGAGGGAACAAAATTGAAAATACTTAGAGAACTACTAATCTTGAAGATCAACATAGATGTATGTTTTTTTTACTTTTATATGCAGGCCCAAAACTTGTTTTAATTACAAACGGAACCCCGGCCGAAATCAACCCGAAATACGTTATATCGTCCGAAACACCCCGAAACATTCGAAATCGGCCGAAACCCACTGGTACGCACCGAAATTCAGCCCGGTATGTACCGGTACCGGTTATACTTCGTTTTATGACCGAAACGAAACGAATTGGCCGAAATGGACCGAAACGGAACGAAATTTCAAACTATGCTGTGAACCTTTTGAACATGTCTCTGATTAATTCATCTGCATTCATCTTGGATAGCTCATATTGTCTGAGATAAATATTGATATTTGTTTCCTTGACATGGTTGGTTCCTTCAAAGGTCACCACAAGCTTATCTCAGATTTCATTGGAAGTCTTGCAACTTGAGATCCTGTTGAGCTCATCTGCATACAAAGCACAATGTAAGAGATTCATAGCTTTATAATATTTTGACAATTGTTCTAGCACAGAGGAGGAGAGTTTGTATTCAGATTTGGGAGTCCTAATCCCATCCTTCTCTGTGTAGAACATATGAGGACCATTCTGGATAATAGTCCAGAGTTTTATGTCTTGATCAATAATGGAAATTTTCATAAAAGCTTTCCAGTGGACAAAATTGTCTCCACAGAACAGAGGAGGTCTGTTAGCAGCTCTTCCCTGTGAGAAACCACCATCACCTGCAGTACTCATGATCACCAGATGGTTAAATCTATACAGTGATACAAGCTCTGATACCAATTGAAAGGAGAGTAAGCAGAAAGAAATGCAGTACATATACTCTAGAAAGGGGGGGGGGTTGAATAGAGTATGCCAACTTTTTGCTAAACTCTGCAAAAGTAGTGATTTCAAAGATTTGTAAAGGAGTTCAAGGCCTTGAAAAGAGTTTCAAGACTTTGGAATAAAACAGTTTTGAATGTATAGAAGAATAAGTCTATTTCAAGTCCTTGAAATGAGTTTCAAACCCTTGAAATGAAACTATTTTGAATGCTGCAAAAGTTCTAAGCCCTAGATCTCAACACAATTCTTATTAATCAACAGCTAAGCCCTAGATCTCAAGCACAGAGAGATGCCTTACTCTGTTACAGCTTGTGGTTCTCACTAACCTATCTAGTACCTGCTCTAGCTATCTGATTAACTAAGAATTCTCTATTGTTCACCTTGAACAATCCTCGAGAATAAGAACAAGAAGTATAACAAGAAAGATATACAAATGAAGTTCAGAATAGAAGAACACAGGAGATGAAACTGCTGTGAGAATGCAGTGTTCTTCTGAGAGTTGGATTGAGAGAATTATCTGCTTCTTGATGCTTGGTAATCTCTGAATGTGTCTCTGTTTTTGCCCGTTGAGTTGTATCTCTATTGCTTCGAATTGAGCTCCGTTTACATGGATCAACTGATCAGCAAATCTTCCTGATTTTCAGCAACAAACTTCCCTGTTTATTAGGTAACAACCTTGACTTCTCCAGCAGTCTTCTCCAACTGATTTAAACGAATTGACAAGATGCTGTAAGTGTTTGGTTGATCACAAAATCACATTCTCTCAGCATTTCCTTTCCTGCAAAACTTAGGTTAGGAAACCAACCCTGTAAAGTAGGAAATAAACTTTCCCTGCAAAACTAAGTCAAATAGGTTAGTCAGATGAGGTCTAAGTGAATCAAAATCTTTTGTTAGTAATAATTGATCAATAATAGGGATGATAGAGTTAGAATGAGATCTGAAGAACTCCCCCTTAGCATATGCATAGAGGTCAGACAGTTTCAAGTCTTTGAATAACACTTTCAAGGCTTTGGATGTTAATTCCAGGCTTTGAAAGCTGTTTCAAGGCCTTGTAATAGCTCTACTATTTCAAGCCTGTATAACCTGTGAACTTACACCCTATTTGTTCTTCCAACTCCCGCCGAGCTCCTATAACAAAATCATTTTTTGTTCGGACACCCACTAAGTCCCTACAACAAAACCCCCCAACATGTTGCTCCAATTCCCATAGAATTCTCACAACATTTTGCGAGATTTCTCCAATTCCCACTGAGTTCATGCATTATCTCCCCCTTGCGCGCATCATAGGCGCCCCTTTGCATGTCACACACGTGCCATGTCCCTCATCAGAGACTCCCCCATGCCAAATTCGACTCCTCGTCAAGAGAAGGGATTCGAGGACCTCCAACGGGGCTTAGAGAACTAGCCCATCCTCCAAAGTACTCTCCACCTGCAACCAAACCTGCAGACCCTGAGTTCATTCTTCGTCCACCGGTGTCTGGTTTATCTACCGTTTGAAGAGACGTCATCGTAGCTTCCCTTAGCCGTCGCCATCGCGCAGAAACCTTGAATGTCTGAAACCCCATATGCAGCCCTTCGTCGCATCTCCTCTTGCTGAGAGTCAAACTCAGCGGTAGTTGTATCCCAACCCCTTTTTTAGAGGCCCATGGCAACCAAGGATCTTGCTGGTTCAACAAAGCACGAATCCCGATTCGCCACTTGCGGTTGTCTCTCACTTAGAACCTGTCAATCTTGATCATCCCCCCGATCATCTTCTCCGCAGCTCTTAGTCCAAATCTTGTAGCCCCCAAACACGTGCTCCACCTTGATCGTGAAATCCTAGGTATGAATTTCATGAATTGTGAAACCCTGGCTCTTTAGCTCTACCTTGATCTTGGAACACCGAACTTCAAGATCTGATACCAATTTGTTGTAGTAGATTTCCTGTTTCAGAACTTTGATACCAGTTTGTATGATCTGGAAAGAGCTTGAAAACGATGAAACAATGAACAAGAACACCCGATGTAACGTAGTTCACTAGCACGATGCTAGCTACGTCCACGGCCTCAAAACCCCTGTTTATTAGAGGGAAACACCACGAATACAACCCAAACCAGTAAGCCATGACTCTAGGTCCTTATATAAGACTAGGGGTACCAACTCGGGGCCCAATAAACAAAGAAGATATGAAAACGAACAAGGAAACAATATTCAGCCGCTGTATCGAACTATTTGGGCCCGTCACTATCGAACTGTTCGGACCCGTCTATAAGTTCAAAATGGTTCAAAGGCTTGTCTATTTCAAGCCCTTGAAACATGTTTCAAAGGTTTGAAATATTCACTGCAGAATATGGTGTGAACTTAGGGGGAGTTTTTGATTCTATCCTAATTCTTGATCTCATGTTCTTGATTATATGTTATTGGATAATCAAACGAAAATTCTTATCTATTATTTTCGCAAGTGTACGATCAAGTAATAAAGTAGATTATTTTACGACTCAGATATCGAACCCACGAGAATAGTTTTAGATTTTAATATGGATACTCAGAATTAATAGCAAGGCTGTAAAAAGGGAGGAATAGTTGTGTTTGTGATTACTAAACTAAAGTGCAGTAAAATAAAGAAGTAAATAACGTAACTGTTTTTGGTATAAATTTTATGCGATTTTTCTAAGTCTGGAAACTGATGATTTAAAGATCTAGGCTCCAAGGTCCCCTATGGTTACCAATTTAGCTTGCAGTTTATCTTGATTTCATAAACACACAGCAGTCTTGTTTATGCAAGCATACCAGTTATGCAATCTCCTCTCGGTCTCATGCAACTATCACTCCCCTGCAGATATTCGGGTCCTCTCGGTCCACCAAAATCTGCAGGTTTTTTATAAGGTTGCTAGGGTTACAGGTTCTCCTCTCGATCTCCCCTAAACTTCTAGTTGTTGGTCTAATGCTTTTGGGCTAGTCCCCTGATTCTCTCACCTCTCGGTCCATCAAGGCAGGGTACTAAATCCTGTCTTCTCTTCCTAACTCTCACTGGGCACTCTCGCGCACCAGATCTTGTCTATAGCACTCCCGGGTGATCGGGCCATTCATGCATAAACGTAAAAATCGAAGACAATATAATAAACAATCCAACATCGTATTCAGACTAACTAGTCATTAGTCTGATACTCAATTTAGTCTTAATACTCAAAACAAATTAATTCGCTGAATCATAAACCCTAGGTTCACCGAGGACCTAGGTAAAGAGTTTAGCTAGCATACATTATTGAAAAACAGAATTTCAGAAAATAAAGATAAGATAGATCGAACGAGATTATTGCTAAAAACGAAAACTGCTCCGTGCTCTGCTCTGTTCCAGTACACCGGTTCTGATGATGAATTGGATGGTTGAATGAATGAATATTTTTTCTGTGGTGGGAAACCTCTTATTTATACTGCCACAGTTTCCAAAACTGATGCTTGAAATTCCTGTTATGCCCCTGTCTAAACTGCCCTGGGAAGCTTCTGGAAGTCCTGACGTGCGTCTGAACGCAACTTCCTGCGTCTGAACGCACATGTGCGTTTGAACGCACATACCTGCGTTTGGACGCACACTTTCTAACTTTGACTTTCTTGCTTTGACTTCTGCGTTTGATCGCACGTGCGCGTTTGAACGCACATGCATGTCTTCGTTCTTCCGCTTGACTTCTTTCTGAATTTCTGAACCTTTTACAGTTGAAGTTTTCTATGTCTGAACGCAGAATGTGAGTCTGAACGCACAACACTTGGTCAATTTTCCTGACCAGTTTTCCCGTCTTCGGCTGCTGCTGCTACAATGTGCGTTGGAACGCACATGTGCGTCTGAACGCACTTTACTTAGTTTTCTGCACTTGTTTAGCTTTGACTCCTTGATACTCTGTCTCTATTCCAAGCCTCTCTCATGCATTTCTGGTACCTATTTTCTGCACACAACAACAAGTACCCGCGATCATATCCAAATAGACAAAACTATGCATGAAATTACTCAAATATAGAAATTATACGTTCAGCGTTCTTTTCCTGTATCAAGTGGAAAACTGACTAAAAACAGGCGAAATCAAGCTCAACGGGGTCAGAACAAAAGGTAAAACACGCCCCAGAATAACTCTATCTGTGAGTTATCAAAATACCCCCCACATTAAACTCTTCTCGTCACGAGCAGACTCTTGCATACATTGTTTTGCATACCCAGTTTTGCATACTCCCGTGTCCAACAGATTTAAACATAGACCAGAAGACTCAACTATTCACCTAACTCAGACAAAGAATGTACAAAACTAAAATATGACAAAACAAAGATTTTTGGTTGAGATTGGGCAATCTCCAGAACTGAAACCGGTGTATCATTAAGTTCTCACTCATCCTTCAGGAAGTACCGGTCAGCAAGCGATCGGTGAGCGTGTTTGGTTTAAGGGTGGGATATAAGCACTGGCTTCCCTTACTGTTACTTTCGTATGTATCCTGAGGAAAACCCTAGCTATCCTACCATCCGGGCTATTTTCGATCAAGGGATCATAAGTCTAACAGGTAGGATTAATATATATCGGGTAAGGCCAATCATACTTGTTATGACATCTCACTGTTCCCAACTCACACCCCTCACCAAGTCCCCTAAAAGTGTCTAGAACAACTAAGTCCCTGTATCTCAATTTGCTTGAAATCCTCGAGTTGATTCGCCGTTCTCGCGGCCACAATTGTGAAGCAGTGTGCAGTCCAAAGAGTGCCACCTACTCAGCTCTACTTTAATGACTACGAACATAACACTGAAACGAACTAGAAACAAGCACTTTTTTTTTCTTTCTCTCTCTTTTTTTATTTTAATAATAAACAATTATAAACAAGATAAATACAGAAAAACAGAAGAACTAGCTAAGCTGAGTATTGTAGTAATCCAAGTTGTGGGATGCGAAACAAAAAATGTCAACTGTCAGTAGCACCCCCACATTAGTCGTTTTGCGCAGATCCCTGTAGTCCAGAAAATATCGTGCAGTCCCACCGAACCTCCGCATCACCAAAGATGTAGAAATAGGCACGAACACCAATTAAACTTAACAACCCCAGACCCCAACTATGTGCGGAAAAGATATCACGCACGCGACTACTCCTCATGTAATCACTGTGTAATGTAGTGAATCACCTTCTGCAAATTAATGTTGTCGCATCTAACTCACCCTGTCTCACCCTCAAACTTTCCAAAACTGATCTGATATGAAGTACTAGTCCTTCTGAAATCCTCCCAGACTCCCTCCCTCTGTCATAACGAGTAGTACTGGCCCACTAAACAAGTGATGAAAGTCACAAAGAAGGCTCTCTAGGCTATAATGGCTGTGAATGAAGGGGTAAACGGCTGCAAATGGGCTGACTATTTGGACCTAAGGCTGAGAAACATGACGTTAGGTCCATTATAAGCCAAACACTCCACTGAAAAATGCAATGACCGTGCTGGCGCCCGTAGGCAGGTTGTCGACTACCTAAGTGAAGGTGGTGTGGCAACAAGTCGGATTCCTAACTCAGGGTACAACTACCAGAGAATTCTGGATTGCTCATGATCTAACCATCCACAGAAAATCAAAACTCCTACACCTCGGTGCCAATTTTCCTTCCTGTTGGAGACTTTATCATAGAATTATCCCCAGTTTCTGGTTATTTCAATTGCCCTTTCTCAAAAAAATTCTATTTTAGATTTTTTTAAAAAAAGTTAATTTTTTATATTTTCTCTATCTAAATGCTAGGTCATAAACATAGGTGGGTAGACTAAAAAAAACGTGCCGACTCAAAAATGTAAAAAAAAATGAAAAAAAACATGCAGACACAGCAATGCAGGAGGACATGATTCCCCACCCCTCACACTAGAGGTGGCGCGTCCTCGCGACTCTAACGATCTGGTCTATAACTTGAATCTGTGTTCTCCCGGGCGGGCTGGTCTGTCGGCTCAGGAGACGGCTCGGGATATGGCTCGGGAGTCTACCTCCCCCAGTTTCTCTTCCTAGCCACATGTCTAACACCAGGTGCTGTACCTGCATAACTGGCACCAGCAAATGCACTATTGACCCCTGCTTCAGCATGGTGCCGGGGCAGGTCCCGGGTACCGGGGTAGGCTCATGTATAGAGAAGCAGTCATATGGACGGCTGTCATCCATGGTCCAACTGGGGCAGTTGTCACTGGAGAAGCGGGCCGCGAAGTGAATTTTCTTACCACGCATATTTCTCTGGATCTCATTGAGGGCTGCCTCATGAGTCCGAAAAGCGGAGGTGTTAGCATGATATGCTTCTAGGTCTTAAATAATTTCCCAAGACCCCCGGCCTTCCTGACCGTCCTCACCAGGTAGTTTGTTTTCTTGTCCTGGGCCTTAATTTTCTTCCTGACCCACTCCTCATGCTCGGTCCTCTCCAGGCGCCCAAAAGAATCGCGCCTGGCACCCCTGCTGGACTGCCCGTGGTCATACTCGGTCTACCTATGTTTACTTGACTGGCTGACCGGGGCAGTTTACAGGGTCCTGGTAGGTTAGGCAGACCACCGCCCGCTGGCGGTGGTGGTGGCATCTCTTCACCCCCACCCTCTGGGGATTCGTCATCATCATCATGATCATCATCCACATTAAGACACTCTGGAGACCCATGAAGAGCCTCCTCTAATGCACATCTCATCTTTCGGTACTTTCGTACCTGAACTGGTCGTATATATCTCAACTCTACAGGAGTTGGCACAAGATAATCCTGGGCCATTATGGTCAACATCCCCAAAAGACCCAACCCTTTTCTACTAGTAACCTCCATCCTCTCCCGAAAAAACTCACAAAAAAAATCCCGCAGGCTGACTGGCTCTCGGGTCATCAAACAGTAAACCAACAGTTCCACATCATAATCCAACTGAGTCATGTGCTTGATGCCCACAATCCGGTTGCTGACCCACCATCTCGCCTCTCGAATCAGGTAAGTAGCAGGGAGTTTCGTATGGGCAGGACTCCGGTGGGGGTAGTACCATGCAGCCCCGGGTACACCCGCACACAAATTATGGAGAATTTGGCCACTAAGTACTTCAGAAGGGTTAGCTCAAAATTCCTGAAACTGGAAGTCGTCTAACACCAAGTCTAGGCCTAGACTCTCTCGGATAGACTCTGGGGTGATCCTAATCCACTGCTTGACTGGGCCTCGTTGTTCATACACTGCTTGAGATTACTGAAAATCTCCTTAGCGACTAGAGAACCGATCTGAAAACTGGTAAACCCGGTGAACAAATCCAAAAACTGGCCTTTTTCGGTGTAGTCAACAAGTCCTGCCCCATAGTCACAGGATCACGGGGAATGGTCCTCTTAGCTAGAATGTCAAACTTAAACTTTTTATCCTATAGAAAGAAGAGGTGGGCCTCTTTGTTGACAAATCTATGGTCACATAAATAGTCCTCCCTTAACATCCTACAGTCAATGATATTCAGCGGGGCAATAGCTCTGTCAGGTTGCATGAAGGGTCGATCCATATCCATCAAAGAAAATAAAAAGACAGAAAAAATAAATCTGCAGAGAGGGAAAAAAACAGAACCTGGGTACCCGAAGTAAATCTTACGGGTACAAATCCGCAAAAGGCGCTCTCTGAAGCAGATCTGGAACTGCCTGATTTTTCTGGTCTGGGCACCCCCACACTATTCTCAGCCATCTGGCGGTCTTGTGGTGGTCGCCGGAGTCTGACTGGCGGCTGAATAGGGCAAAGAGAATTTCTCTAGAGAGAGAGTAGGACTGCAACTCGGGCATGCTGGTCGGGTTGGCACCCCTGATCGAGCCCGAGTTCAGTCGAGGCTGCCCAAGCCCAGCCCCGCCCGAGTTAAGAGCATTGCCAACCCGCCCGAGCCCAAATTTGTACAAATCAATTCGGGTTTGGGCTGAATTTGTGTTAGTACATTAAACTTTATACATTTATTAATACACAAGAGAATAATAAATTATTGGTAAAAAAAGAAAATTAACTTGTTCAAAAACAAAATATATGATTAAAAGCGCTAATAAGAAAAAGAAAACAAACATATTCGTCTTAGATATGCGACATAATGATCTCAAAATGTAATATTTATAGGTGGTTGTCATGCAAATTGGGCAATTCGGGTTAGCTCGTCGTTTAATATTTTTGCCCAAGTCCGACCCTAATTGCAATTCGGGTGGAGAATTTATGTCAAAGCCCGTCCAAATTACTAAAACTACGTGTTCGAGCCCTATTTTACTTCAGGCTGGGCATGGGTTGGTCGGCTGAAAGTGACTCATTTTCACTTCAGACGCACAACTCCTTACTCTGATTGGTCCGTTTTCTGAAACTTTTTGCTGACGTGGCCTCCTGCGTTTGAATGCACAAATCTGCGTTTGAACGCACATGTGCGTTTGAACGCACATCCATGCGTTTGAACGCGGACAACAATTCCTGCAAAAATTGTTCCTGTTTCTCTGAAATACTAAATTCAGCATTAGACCCCTCTTCTCACTTTTCTCTCTTTTTGTGGAATTTTAATTTAAATACTAAATTACTGTATGTAAAAGCTACCACTACGTGTTGGGTTGCCTCCCAACCAGCGCTTGTGATTTACACTCTACAGCCCGACTTTTGTACCTCTTTGGTGTTCAAGGCTTGACGAGGTAGATGGCATCTACCTCAATTATCTCCCGAGGATTTCTGTATGGCTTGAATTTGTTCCCATTCACCTTAAAAACTGTGTTGTCCCTTGGGTTTTCCAGCTCCACTACTCCCCAGGATGTAATGTCCTTTACAATAAAGGGTCCAGACCATCTTGAGCATAGCTTCCCTGGATAGAATTTCATCCTTGAATTGTAAAGGAGAACCTTCTGCCCAATTTCTATCCTCTTTGGTAGAATGACGTTGTCTTGCCATTTCTTCTTTTTTCCTTATAAATCATGGCACTCTCATAAGCTGTTTTTCTGAATTCCTCCAAATCGAGCAGTGCCGTCTTCCTCTTATCTCCTGATAAACTGTGATCCAGGTTTAGCTGCTTGATTTCCCAATATCCCCTGTTCTCTAACTCCACTGGCAGGTGAAAGGCCTTACCGAACACCAGCTGGTATGGGGACATTCTCAGTGGGGTTTTGTAGGCTGTCCTGTATGCCCAGAGCGCATCATCAAGCTTCAAGGACCAATCTTTACGTCCTGGATTCACCGTCTTCTCCAATATGCTCTTGATTTCCCGATTTGACACCTCTGCTTGCCCATTTTCCTGAGGGTGGTAAGGCAGTGATACCTTATGGATAGACACCCCATACTGCTTTAAAAATTTGGCAAAGAATTTGTTGATAAAGTGAGAGCCTTCATCACTGACCATGGCTCTTGGTGTTCCAAAACTGGTAAAAATGTTGCGTCTGAGAAATCGCTCCATTGTTGCTGCGTCGTTTTTCTGACAGGCCATAGCCTCTACCGACTTCTACACATAATCTACTGCCCAAAGGATATGTAAATTTTCCAAAGATGACGAAAAGGGAACCATGAAATCAATACCCAAACGACCAAAGGTTCAACCTCTTGCGAAAGTGTCATGGGCATCTCATTCCATTGGGAAATATTTCCTGTTCGCTGGAAGCGATCACAGCTCTGTGCATAATCGTGGCAGTCTTTGAAAATTGTCGGCCAGAAAAAACCCGATTGCAGTACTTTGTGGGATGTCCTGGGTCCACTAAAGTGACCCCCACACTGTGCTGAATGACAGTGCTAGATTACTTACAGAATCTCATGACATGGAATACAGCGTCGTAAGAAGTTGTTAGCACCCTGTTTGAACAAGAAAGGATCATCCCAGAAATATTGCCTGCATTCTGAGATAAACTTCTTTTTCTGCAGCGGGTGATATCTTCCGAAAGTGCTCCATTGACCAAATAATTGGCTATGGCATAGTACCGGGGTTGCCTGTTGGCTTTGATCTTCATAATATATTCATCAGGGAAGTTTTCTTGAACTGGGACTGCCTCCTCAGTTGGGTTCTCCAGGCGAGACAAATTATCAGCCACCACATTCTCCACTCCTTTCTTGTCCCTGATTTCAACACCAAATTCCTGCATCAGCAGAATCCAACGCAACAGCCGTGGTTTTGCATCCTTCTTTTCTAGAAAGTATTTAAAGCACTGTGATCTGTGAAGACGATAACTTTCGATCCCACCAGGTAAGGACTGAATTTGTCCAGGGAAAACACTACTGCCGGCTGCTCTTTCTCTCTAGTACCGTAGTTAATCTGCGCATCGTTTAAAACTCTTATGGAGTAGTAAATCACATGGAAGACTTTATCTTTTCGTCGTCCCAACACCGCTCCAACTGCATAGTCACTGGCGTCGCACATTAGTTCGAATGGGAGTGACCAATCTGGAGTTGTGATTATTGGGGCAGTGGGCAGTCGATCTTTGAGTACATCAAAAGCTTGTTTGCAGGATTCGTCGAATACGAATGGCACATCTTTTCCCAACAAATTACATAATGGTTTTGTAATTTTGGAAAAGTCTTTAATGAATATTCTGTAAAATCCCCCATGGCCCAAAAAACTCTTGATCGCCCTTATTGTGGTTGGATACGGCAGTTGTTTTATCACCTCAATTTTTGCTTTGTCCACTTCTAACCCTTTGATGGAAATTTTGTGTCCCAGCACAATGCCTTCGGTAACCATGAAGTTACATTTTTCCCAATTCAGCACCAGATTAGTTTTTCTGCACCGAACCAGTACTCTGGCCAGATGGTGCAAACAGTCTTCAAAACTATCCCCAAATAATGAAAAGTAATCCATGAAAACTTCCAGATTTTTTTTCAATCATATCTGAAAATATGGTCATCATGCATCTCTGGAATGTAGTTGGAGCATTGCACAGACCAAACAGCATACGTCTATAGGAGAACGCACCATATGGGTAAGTGAACGTCGTATTTTCTTGATCTTCAGGATTAATGTAAATCTGGTTGTACCCGGAGTATCCGTCAAGAAAACAATAGTAGGCATGGTGAGCCAACCTGTCCAGTCCATGAATGGAAATGGAAAATGGTCCTTCAGTGTTGCATCATTCAGCCTCCGGTAATCCATGCAGATTCGCTAGCCTGTAACAGTACATTGAGTGATCTGTTCCTAATCAGCATTCTGCACCACTGTCATACCCCCTTTTTAAGGCACACACAGGACAGGTCTGACCCAGGTGTTGCCTGAGATAGGGTATATGATTCCTGCTTCTAGACACTTCATGACCTCCTTGCGCACAACGTCCTTCATGTTCAGATTTAGTCTCCGCTGAGGCTGAATCACTGGCTTCTTGCCTTCTTCAATCCTGATTTTGTGCATGCAGTAGGAAGGACTGATCCCTTTGAGATTTGCAGTTGTCCATTCGATAGCCTTGTTATGTTCTTTCAGCACATCAAGCAGTTGTTGTTCCTGTTATCGAGATAGAAGAGACGAGACAATTACTGGTAGAGTATTATTTTCACCAATATATGCATACTTGAGGTGGTCGGGAGTGGTTTCAGCTCCAAAACAGGTGGTTCCTTGAGTGATGGGACCAGGGCCATTATCTGCTCGCCTTCTTCGTCTTTGTATAAGGTGGCACAATCTTAAGTTCTCCTGGATTGCTCATCCTGGTGCTCCTTCTTGTCTTCTGGGTACATATCCTCAAGTTCTGTCCAAAGTTCATCCATCTCTTCGATTTCCAGGACAATTATAATTACTTCCACAACAAAGCAGTTTTCATGACCGTAGTAGTCAGGGAGCTGGAGATACTTAAAAACATTAATTTTACTTTGTCTTCATTGATTTGCATTGAAAGCTCTCCACTCTTGTAGTTTATGATGGCTTCTCCAGTTGCTAGGAATGGTCTGCCCAGAATGAGCGGGACCTCCCTTGCCTCCATATCCAGAATCACAAAATTTGCTGAAAAAATAAGATCTCCAACTTTCACCAGAATATCTTCAATGACTCCGTAAGCAGATTTCACGGATCTGTCAGCCATCTTAAGCATAATTCTGGTGGGCCTGGGGTCTTCGACCCCCAAACTTTTGAAAATTGTCAGCGGCGTTAGATTAATGCTGGCCCCTAGGTCACACAGAGCCTTTATTGTGTAAGCGCTGCCTAAGGTTACCAGGATCACAAAACTGCCAGGATCCTTCTTTTTCTGTGGTAGCCCGTTTTTCACACAACTGCTCGCTTCTGCAGTCAGATTTACAGTCTCAAAATAACTCATCCGCCTTCTTTCATTCATACAGTATGTCTTTGAGGAATTTGGCATAAGTTGGCATTTTAGCTAATGCCTCGGCAAACGGTATGTTGATCTGTAGCTGTTTGAATACTTCAATAAATCTGGCCTAGTCTTTGCTATCATCTCTCTTGCTTGTCTTCAAAGGATATGGCACCTCTTTGGAAATCGATACTGTTTCTGTTTTACCCTTCTCAGCTTGCACTGCTTCCTGCCCGACCAGGCCCTTCGGCTGGGGGCTGATGGTTGGGCAATCTTCCCTGTCAAAAACTTTGTGTTCGATATTCTTCGATTTTTCTGCACGTGCATGAATGGGATACGGCGGATCGTGTAGTGCGAATCCGCTACGAGTGGTGATGGTATTGATCTGAGCGCGTGGATTGTTCACTATATTTGATGGTAGGTTTCCTGGAGTTCTTTCTGCCTGCTTCTGTGCGAGTTGACCATGTTGTACCTCCAAGGTGTGTATTGCAGTTTTCATTGCCGTCACGTCAGCTGTGACTTCGTCTATTTTTGAAAATCTGGTTTCCCACCGGTCATTGAATTTATTCATGTAAGTCTCAAACTGCTGCATTGACAGCCCTGTTTGTGGTGGAGGTGCTGGTGCTTGCTGTGCAGGGGCTGCCTATTGTGCCTGTGGCCTATGCTAAAAACCTGATGCATATACCGCTGCATTAAGGTTTCCGTAACGGAACCCAGGATGGTCCCTTCTGCCTGGTCTGTAGCGACTTGGATCCCACTGTTGCTGAACGTAGTTGGCATCCTCAGTCGGGAGTTCCTGGATGGCAGCATCAAAGTCTCGTTCTTCCACTGCTGCTACAGTCTTCTTTTCGTGTAGACCTTTTTGACCAGATCTTTCACCACTTTTGTAAGATTGTCAATTCGCTCATCAACCACTGGTTCTGCTATTGCTGTGAGATTGCGGCCGTCAAACAGGCGAGTATCCTATTTGGCTAGTTGCTTCATCAGCTCATATGCTCCATCTTTATCCACATTGTACAAGAAATTTCCCCCAACTTCTCTATCAATCCTGTCAGCATTTTCTCTATCCATAGCATGATAGAATACTTGAAGGATTTTTGGATCCCTGAAATCGTGATTAGGGCATCTTTTTACAAGTATCATCAGCCTGTCTGATGCGTCTACCACCATTTCTCCCATCTTATGCTTGAAGGTTAATATTTCACTCTGAAGTTTGATAACTCGAGAGCCATGGTAGAATTTTTCCAAAAAGTCCGACACGCACCCTTCCCATGTTGTGCTAGACCTTGGTGGTCTGGCTTCGAGCCAGTCCTTTGCTGTCGCGAACAGGCAGTAGGGAAATAAGATCAGTTTGAGAGTGTCTGAATTAACTCCCATCTATTTGATCTTGTTGCAGTAATCTTCGAATTTCCTGATAAAGTCATTCGAGTCTTCGTCGGCTCTGCCATTGAATGGGAAGTGCGTATGGGCTATTTGAATGGTGGATGATTTTAGATCGAAGTGCTACGCAGCGATTGGAGGCAATACAACTGCTGGTTCATGCACCCCGGTGGGGACATCAAAATTTTCCACCAAGGCTCGCCCAAATCAGTTACGTCCTTTTGTTGTTCCGGGAAGCAAAGCCTGCTGCGATAAGATCTTCAATGTAACGGGCCATCAAGGCTACGGTCCGCGTCTCACGCTGTGTGGGCTCGTCTTCTCCGTGTTCAGACATCCTGGCGTCTCGGAGTCTGCGGTTTTGCTCTCTGAAAAGTTTTTCCGGATCTTCGAGTGCTGGTACCAGTTCATGAGGCAGTCTTGGGCATACACTAGAATGTCCTGAAAATCAGAGTTTAAGAGCAGTAAGATAAAAATAAAAGGAAAAATAAGAGAAAAAAACTTTGCAACTGATTCTGACTAGTTAAGTAAAATCGTTACTGTTCCCCGGTAACGACGCCAAAAGTTTGAACAACAGTTTTTAGATGTTACTTTTGCAAGTGTACGATCAAGTAATAAAGTAGAGTATTTTACGACTCAGATATCGAACCCACGAGAACAGTTTTAGATTTTACTATGGATACTCAGAATTAATAGGAAGGCTGTAAAAAGGAAGAAATAGTTGTGTTTGTGATTACTAAACTAAAGTGCAGTAAATTAAGAAGTAAATAACGTAACTGTTTTTGGTATAAATTTTCAGGGAATTTTCTAAGTCAGGAAATTGATGAATCAAAGATCTAGGCTCCAGGATCCCCTAGGGTTACTATTTCAGCTTGCAGTTTGAAAGATCAGGTTGTGCAAGTTGAAATAGCTTGGCTATTTTATGGCCTTGAACCAGCTTTCAAAGCCTTGAATCAGTCTCAGAGGATTGAAAATAGTTAAGCTATATTCAAGGCCTTGAAGCTGGTTTCAAAGCCTTGAAACTGATTGAACCTGTATGTACATTCTCTGGGGGGAGTTTTCTGCAAACTCTCTGGATTGATTTACTCTTTGTCTTTCATATATTTGATTCTCTGTTATTAGATGATGAAAGACAAATTGTTATAACATATTTTTAATCATAATATATCATCTGTTTGACCATGATAATGCAGGAAATTTTGTTTCTAAGTCTTGCAGGATTGTTTCCTAAACTGAATTGCTGCAAATATGGAAATACTTGGACGCTTTGATCCTGTGATCAGTCAGACGTGTTTGAAAACTTCTCATGGTTTTTAAATGAAAGATTACAACAATATCTCTGAATATTGTGATCATCCAACCGTTGGATAAGATTTCAAAGTAGTCAAACTCTGTTGCCTACAAAATACGAAGTTTGTTGCTGAAAATCTTGGGAGATTTTCAGAGCTGTATGAAGTATAAATAGAGCTCGCATTCGAAGCAACAAGATACAACTCTCAACGGGCAAAAACAGAGAAAGAATTATGGATTTACAAGTATCAAGAAGTTCTTCATTCTTACAAGTATCAAGATACAACTCTCAACTCTCCTTTTGTTCTCTCCCACTCTTGTTATGTTCACTTAATGAGCATAAGTTATTGTGGGAAGGAAGGAAGGAAGGTCCTTTATATAGTCCAACAACTCCTTGTTAAATACCTAAAGGACTTATTCTAGTCCTACTAGAATTCAATTTAGTCCCATCCTTGCAAATTAGTCCCTACTAAGTTTGCAAGGGTTTGCAAAGTGATCCTTCTAATTAATTAATCAATTTAATTAATTCCAAAATCTAGTTCAACTCTATAAAGCGTGTGACCCCATAGGTTCTATCTAGTTGGTAGCAACTATTTGCTAATATGGAGCGGTCTCTAGCAAAACATCCATTCTAGCCAACTAATAGAATAGTCATCTTGACAACCTTTGTACAAGTAATTGTCTCATCCCTTTGTCTCTATATCCGGATTGACACGAGACACACAAGTCACACTCGTATATCCAATCCATAGTTTCTCGATCCATGGGAATAGCCTTATTCGTGCAAATAACATCAATATCCCATATTGATTTATTTGAGTCTGGCCAGACATTCTATAATCACTATCCCTCGAGTGGCCTAGGATATTTGCTCCCGTTATGTGGGAGGGACAAATCCTATCTACGTCCACTACGATCTCTAAGCTTGTTTCATATTGTATCCAGTACACGCCTTTATAACTACCCAGTTACGGTGTAGCGTTTAACGCTACCAAGATCACAATAATCCACAACTAGAATATCTAGTGACTTCAAGTCTAAGGATGACAATACCGTTGCACCGCGAGAAGCGCTTGTGACTCAACATAACGTGTATGTAGCCTTCTCGGAGATGGGTCAATCCAGTGCAACATTCCCTAATGCACACCTATGTGTTGGATCGTGATATCTCTATATCAATCCAACCCCATACTAGTCTATAAATGATTGTCCAATTTAATCATTATACTTGACTAGGGATATTTAAAATAAATAACACAATTGTAAATATAAGGACTTCATTATATTAAATATCCAATAAATCATAAATGAATTTCTAGCCACAAATAATTCATACTAAACTAGATTGCCTCTAGGGCATCTATTCCAACAGTCTCCCACTTGCACTAGAGCCAATCTGGCGCATCTCGTAGGCCCATACTCCTAGTGTGCCCTTCATGCTTCCACTGCGTGAGAGGCTTCGTAAGCGGGTCTGACAGATTATCATCTGTAGGAATCTTGCATATCCGAACGTCTCCTCTATCGATAATATCTCGAATCAGATGAAACTTCATGAGCACGTGCTTGGACTTCTGGTGCGATCTGGGTTCCTTTGATTGCGCGATCGCCCCAGTGTTGTCACAGAACAACTCCACTGGATCCGCAATGCTAGGGACCACACCAAGTTCAGAAACAAACTTTCTGATCCAAACAGCCTCCTTTGCTGCGCCATTTGCAGCAATGTACTCAACCTCTATTGTAGAATCAGCTACCGTCTCTTGCTTGGAACTCTTCCAGCTCACCGCTGCTCCATTCAGGCAAAACACATATCCCGATTGTGATCTAAAGTCATCTATGTCAGTTTGGAAACTTGCATCAGTGTAACCCCTTACACGCAACTCTTCCTCACTGCCAAATACCAAGAAAGCATCCTTATTTCTTCTCAAGTACTTTAGGATGTTCTTGACTGCAATCCAGTGACTCTCACCCGGATTGGATTGGTATCTGCTTGTCATACTCAAGGCATATGACACATCTGGTCTAGTACATAACATGGCGTAAATGATAGATCCTATGGCCGAGGCATAGGGGATTCTACTCATGCGTTCCTTCTCAATCTCATTGGAAGGAGAACCACTCTTAAAAAGAGTGATCCCATGTGACATGGGCAAGAATCCCTTCTTGGAATCTTGCATGTTGAACCGTTTCAACACCTTGTCAATATATGTACTTTGACTTAGGCCTAGCAACCTCTTAGATCTATCTCTATAGATCTTTATACCGAGTATATAGGCTGCTTCCCCTAATTCCTTCATTGAGAAAAACTTTCCTAGCCAATCTTTAACAGATTGCAGCATGGGAATTTCGTTTCCAATGAGTAGTATGTCATCCACATACAAGACCAGAAAAGCTACAGAGCTCCCACTAACCTTCTTGTAGACACAAGACTCATCTTCGTTTCTGATGAAGCCAAACTCTTTGACCACTTCATCAAAACGTCGATTCCAACTCCTAGAAGCTTGCTTCAATCCGTATATGGATCGTTGCAGCTTACAGACTTTGTTGGCTTGCTTTGGATCTTCAAAACCCTCCGGCTGTATCATATACACGTCCTCGAGGAGATTCCCATAAAGGAATGTTGTTTTGACATCCATCTGCCAAATCTCATAGTCGTGGTATGCTGCAATTGTAAGTAGGATTCGGATGGATTTGGTCATAGCGACTGGTGAAAAGGTTTCATCATAGTCAATACCATGAATCTGTCTGAATCCTTTAGCCACCAATCGGCCCTTATAGGTAATCACATTACCATCCATGTCGATCTCTTCTTGAAGACCCACTTGCACCCTATGGGCCGCGCCCCATCGGGTGGTTCCACCAAAGTCCATACTTTGTTGGTATACATGGATTCCATCTCGGATCTCATGGCATCCAGCCACTTCTGAGAGTCTGGGCCACTCATGGCCTCCTCATAGGTAGTAGGCTCATCAACTATGAGCATCGTGTCACCGGAATCGGTTACGAGAAGTCCATACCTCTCGGGTTCCTGGCGCACTCTACTAGATCTACGAAGCTCTTGTGTTACCTGAACAGGTGGCTCCACAACTGCTTGTTGTTCCTGTTCATGTTCCATAATCAGTTCAGTGATTTGTGGTTCTTAAACCTCTTCAAGTTCTACATTCCTCCCACTTGCTTCTTTAGAGACAAACTCTCTTTCTAGAAACACGCCGGTCCGAGCAACAAGAACTTTGTTCTCGATTGGATTGTAGAAGTAGTATCCCTTAGTTTCCTTAGGGTACCCCACAAATTTACACTTATCCGATTTAGGCCATAGCTTGTCTGATTGTAAACGTTTTACATAGACATCGCAGCCCCAAATCCTCATGAACGACAGTGTGGGACGCCTCCCACTCCATATCTCATATGGTGTCTTCATGACTGATTTAGATGGAACACGGTTAATGGTGAAAGCTGCACTTAATAGAGCATAGCCCCAAAATGATAATGGAAGATCGGTTTGACACATCATAGATCGAACCATATCCAATAGGGTTCGATTCCTCCTTTCAGACATGCCATTCCATTGTGGCGTTCCGGGTGGAGTGAGTTGGGACACGATCCCACACTCACTAAGATAGTCGTCAAACTCTTGGCTCAAGTATTCTCCTCCACAATCCGATCGTAGAGCCTTTATACTTTTGCCAAGTTGCTTCTCTACTTCATTCTTGAATTCTTTGAACACTTCAAAGGATTCGGATTTTGCCCTCATAAGGTACACAAATCCATATCTACTGTAATCATCAGTAAATGTAATGAAGTAGACATAACCACCCCTGGCAGGCGTGGCAAATGGCCCACACACATAGGTATGTATGAGCGCCAATTGCTCACTAGTCCTCTCACCTTTATTATTGAAAGGGGACTTTGTCATTTTTCCCAATAAACAAGCCTCACATGTCTCATATGATTCAAAATCAAATGAGTCTAGTAATCCATCCTTATGGAGTCTAGATACACGTTTCTCATTTATGTGGCCTAAACGACAGTGCCATAAATAAGCAGGATTTAAATCATTTATCTTAATTCGCTTGGTATTAATGTTGTAGACAGGATTGCTTAGATCAAAGACATAAAGTCCATTAAATAATTGCGCACTAAAATAGTGAATATTATTTAAATAAAAGGAACAACAATTGTTCTTTATTGAAATAATAAAACCATCCTTGTCCAAACAAGAAATAGAAATAATGTTTCTGCTCATAGCAGGCACAAAATAGCAATTATTTAATTCTAAAACTAATCCTGAAGGCAGAGATAGCTCGCGCACGCCTACGGCCAACGCAGCAACCTTTGCTCCATTCCCAACGCGCAGATCTACCTCTCCTTTAGCCAATCTTCTACTTCTCTTTAGATCCTGCATATTTCGACAAATATGAGATCCACATCCAGTATCTAATACCCAGGATGTAGAGACAGTTAAATTGACATCTACAACAAAAATACCTGGTGGTGGTGGAATCACTATTCCAAGCCTCTTGTCCTCCAGATATTTTGGGCAGTTCCTCCTCCAGTGTCCAGGCTGACTGCAATAGTGACACTCACCTTTAGTCACAGCCTTGGCAATGCCACCAACAGGCTTAAGGGCAGGTTCCTTGGACTTGGCAACTGACTTGCCTTTGCCCTTGGAGGAAGAGGCAAACTTTGTGCCCTTTCCTTTCTGTACCATCATTATGGCCTTGCCCTTACCCTTGTTGATGCTCTGTTCAGCCGTCCTCAACATGTTGAGCAAATCTGGCAGTGGTTTAACGATCTCGTTCATGTTATAGTTCATAATGAACTGTCCATAACTCTCGGGCAACGATTGCAACACGAGATCGGTTGCCAACTCTTGGCCGACCGGGAACCCCAGTCGGGCGAGATTCTCCAAGTACCCGATCATTCGGAGTACATGGGGTCCCACCGGGTTCCCTTCTGCCAGATGACATTTGAACAGTGCCTTTGAGACCTCATACCTCTCTACCCTCGCCTGCTCTTGGAAGAGCTGCTTTAGATATTCGATCATATCGACAGCATTCATGTTTTCGTGTTGCTTCTGAAGCTCAGAAGTCATGGTGCAAAGCATTAGGCATGCCGCATCATTAGCGTCATGAACACGCTTTTGATACGCCTTTAAGGCAGCAGGTGTTTGGTTCTCTGGACCTTCTGGAACATGCTCCTCTATTGCGTACAGTTTCTTCTCTTGCTTGAGAACAATTCTCAAGTTTCTGTACCAATCAAGAAAGTTGGTTCCAGAGAGCTTGTCCTTCTCAAGGATAGATCGTAGGGAATGTTGTGAACTCGATGAGTTGTTTGCCATTTGGAATTCTACAAAAAGGAAAATACGCAAGTTTTAGTATTTGTGAATTTTTGACTATATTTAATAATGGCTAGTTTATCAAATATAGCTCCCACTATTTTTCTACGGATTAATAACCCTCAAGATATTAATGCGGAAAATATCCTTATATTTTCTAGTGGGCCAAGATCCATCTTTCATCTCCTTATGAGCTTGCTTTGGCAAGTCACCCATAATTTGACTACTTTAGGTAGGAACAATTCCAATTGCATCCCATATGCAACTCTTGGTTCAATTGGGCAAATAACTCCTTATTTATCCATCCATATGGATAATCCCAATTGATTGCCTCTAGGTTTCTTAATCAAATTAATAGCCTAGTTGTGTTCAACCTCTTATCTAAACAATTGCACATTGTTACGTGCCATCACATTCCATCATTATGAACCAAGTCGCCATGCTTTGGCACGCACGGACTTGATAAATAATGATGATAATGAGTGTTTAAATAACGAGAAGGCAAGAACACAATATTTGAATTTTGAGGGATTTTAAATTCAATTTTAATTGTTTTGTTGATCAATATCAACTAATTTATCTATTTGAGTTTGGGCACAACTCCAAATAATAGATCCGGATTGTCTAATTATCTTATTATCCTAATTGCATGCATCATCCATACACCAACCACACAAATAATAAGACAATAAAATAAACAACCACAAAACATAAATTAAACGTGATGTGGATATGGCCTTTTCTAGACTAAGATAATTCCAAGCCAATGGAATTATCTATGAACCCTAAACCAAACACATCTCCATGCGTCTTGATCTTTTTGGTCCATCCTTCATAGTCTTGTGGATTGCTCCATGCTCCATGCTCCATCTTTTGTTGCTTCTTTGGCTTTGGGCTTCTTTTCTCCAATCTTGGCTAACAATCTATTTTATCTAGCACTAGCTAATATCTATACTAAATAAAATAAATCTCACAAGTTGAGAAAAAAAAATGGCACGCAGGCCATAAAACCCTAATTAATTATTACAATTAATTGATCAGCTCGCAGGCCGTAAAACCAAACCACAAAATTAAACATCCACATCAAACCACATCCTAAGGCCATATCTTATCACCATGCGATTTGCACATAAACAGTTAAAATCCAATTTTAACGCGCTTGGTCAATTTTAATTGATTTTAGGATTTCTAGGGTTAAAACGGTCCATGGGCCCAACAATCAAATTTCCCGGGCCCAAAAAGGTGAACCACAAGGCCCTAGGGCCGGCCCGGCCCAAAACCCACAAGCCTAGGCCCACGGGTTAGGGCCACCCGGCCCCTAGGGCGGCCAAGCATGGGCGGCAAGCAAGGGGGGCGGTCACTAGGGGGGGCCGAACCTCCTTGAGCGAGTTGTTTCCAAAACAACTCCCTTGCTTGGTGCCCAAGTTTGGTTGCTTCTTTGTTTTGGGAGAACTCCTTCTTCCCCAAGGATGCCCAAACCCTAGATCTAAGATCCTAAAATTTCTCAAACTCACCAATTCATGCATCCAATGCAAAAATTGGATCTTGTTATGATTAATTATTGACAAATTGCATCCCATGCTTGATTTGTCTTGTTTTACGTGATAAACAATCAAATTAAGGTGTAAAACAACTAAAACGTAACACATAAACCACGTTTATGCTCTACGACCTGTGGCTCTGATACCACTGTAGGGTTTTGATTCATGGATCGCACAAAGGAAGCATAATCAAACATAAAACCATGCAAAACCCTCCAAGTATCACAAGTCAAGAGACATAACGATGGGAAGGGTTAGAAATCATAATCACACCTTTGGGTTCTCCTTGATGACTTCAAACGCGAATTATGTCACGTTCTCTATAGTTGATCCACGCCTAGAGTTGATCCCAGATCTCCCAACTCCTTTGGTGCTAGCCCGGAAGAGGAAGAGGAAGAAGAAATCACGCAAAACGAGACCCAAAGGAGGTTCTCGGCCTCCTTTGGCCGACGGGGACGGGGCGGCGGCAAGGGGGCGGTTCGGGCCTCCTTGTTGCTTGCTCTCTCTCCTTTTGTTCTCTCCCACTCTTGTTATGTTCACTTAATGAGCATAAGTTATTGTGGGAAGGAAGGAAGGAAGGTCCTTTATATAGTCCAACAACTCCTTGTTAACTACCTAAAGGACTTATTCTAGTCCTACTTGAATTCAATTTAGTCCCTTCCTTGCAAATTAGTCCCTACTAAGTTTGCAAGGGTTTGCAAAGTGATCCTTCTAATTAATTAATCCAATTAATTAATTCCCAAATCTAGTTCAACTCTATATAGCGTGTGACCCCATAGGTTCTATATAGTTGGTAGCAACTATTTGCTAATATGGAGCGGTCTCTAGCAAAACATCCATTCTAGCCAACTAATAGAATAGTCATCTTGACAACCTTTGTACAAGTAATTGTCTCATCCCTTTGTCTCTATATCCGGATTGGACACGAGACATACAAGTCACACTCGTATATCCAATCCATAGTTTCTCGATCCATGGGAATAGCCTTATTCGTGCAAATAACATCAATATCCCATATTGATTTATTTGAGTCTGGCCAGACATTCTATAAGCACTATCCCTCGAGTGGCCTAGGATATTTGCTCCTGTTATGTGGGAGGGACAAATCCTATCTACGTCCACTACGATCTCTAAGCTTGCTTCTTATTGTATCCAGTACACGCCTTTATAACTACCCAGTTACGGTGTAGCGTTTAACGCTACCAAGATCACCATAATCCACAACTAGAATATCTAGTGACTTCAAGTCTAAGGATGACAATACCGTTGCACCGTGAGAAGCGCTTGTGACTCAACATAACGTGTATGTAGCCTTCTCGGAGATGGGTCAATCAAGTGCAACATTCCCTAATGCACACCTATGTGTTGGATCGTGATATCTCTATATCAATCCAACCCCATACTAGTCTATAAATGATTGTCCCATTTAATCATTATACTTGACTAGGGATATTTAAGATAAACAACACAATTGTAAATCTAAGGACTTCATTATATTAAATATCCAATAAATAATAAATGAATTTCTAGCCACAAATAATTCATACTAAACTAGATTGCCTCTAGGGCATCTATTCCAACAATAAGGGCTTTGGACCATTTTGAATTTCTATTATCCAAACTGGACCTCATAATTTCTACACAGAGCAATTTTCTAAGAACTACAAGGCTATTAACATTTTGTATTGTGCTTTGAGTACAGATGAATTCAACAGGATTTCTGGATGCACAATTGCTGAAGAAATCTGGGATAAACTTGTGGTTACCTTTGAAGGAACCAGTAAAGTCAAGCAAACCAAGATCAACATTTATCTCAGACAATATAAGATGTCCAAGATGAATGCAGAAGAGTCCATCAGAGACATGTTCAAAAGGTTCACTGATATTGTCAACAACCTTGACTCACTAGGAAAACATTTTTCCAATGAAGAAAAGGTAAGGAAGATTCTCAGAAGTCTTCCAAAGGCAAAATGGGTATAAAAAACCACAGCCATTGAAGAAGCTCAAAATATCTCAACTTTACAACTTGATGACCTGCAAGGGAAGCTCTTGACACATGAGCTATCTATGAATGAAGTTGATGGAGAACTCCGAGATGGTGTCAAGAACTTAGCTCTCAAAGCCAAAGAGAATGAGAGAACACAAAGCCTTGAAACTGAGGATGGTGATGATGAAGATCCAATTGGCTTATTTTCCAAAGCCTTGAAAAATATTCGTAAAATGAAGAAAAACTTTGGAAACAAAGACTTCAACAGAGAAAGGCATAGATCATCCAGCAGCAGGGACTACAAAGGTAAGTCCTCTTCACAGAACAAGTCAAAAATTATGAACTGCTTTGAGTGTGGTGATGCAGGACACTTGATACGAGACTTTCCACACAAAAGAGCAAGAACTTTCAAAAGAAAGATCATGACAGAAGAAATAAAGCCATGATAGCTTCGTGGAGTGATTCAGATAGCTCTAGTGAATCTGAATCTGAGGAAGAACATGCCAACCTATGCTTCATGGCCAAGCATGATGAAAGTTCTGAAAAGAACATTGGGGTAATGATAAATTTTCTAATTTCAAAACCAAAAGAAGCTCTTTCAGAATATCTCAGAACAATTCTTTTAAATGAGGAAGATTATCTGAAAGAGATTAGACTTTTGAAAGAAAAAGTTCATGAGCAAGAAAAATAAAACTTACAACTTGTTTGCCTAAATCAGAATCTTGAAATCTCTCAGAAGAAAACTGACAGTGATTTCAAGGCCTTGAAAACCAGTTTCAAAGCCTTGAAAACACAAGTCAAGGAAGTAGTCACTGAAAACTCCTCAGTGAGTGACAACCTTGTTAATCTAAGTCATAGGGTTGATGATTTAGAGAAACAAAATATCACTCTTACTGAGAAACTTCAAGAATCTGAATTGGTCAAATTCAAGCTTGCTGGATTAGAACACAATTTGAACTTGACTCTTGGAGGAAGTTCACAGTATGTTCACAAAGCTGGCATTTGATTCAATCCAAACTTTCCAAGAAGAAACAATACCAGATTTTTGAAAGATGGAAACAGAACTTCTCCTACATGTCATTACTGCTGCAAAACTTGTCATATTAAGATGACTTGTCCTTTTAGAACAAGAGACCCTCACATTATGAGGAGCACTTTTCCTTTTCAACTCAAAGGACAAGTTAAGCAGATTTGGGTTTCTAAATGGGTTAGGCCACCTAACATGGTTGATCCTGAATATGAATCGAAATTCCACACTTGGTCCAACAGCTGGGTAAGGCAGTGATTGGTGTTTTGCAGGTTGTTACCAATGTCAAAGAACAGAAGAGGTTCATAGACAGTGGTTGCTCAATACATATGAGTGAAAAGTGATCTCTATTCTCAGAATTGAAGGAGCAATTACAAGGTTCAATAACACTTGGTGAAAAAGGCAAATGCAATATTCTTGGTATTGGAAAAGATAGTACAAACTCTGCAAATTCTATTTCGGATGTGTATCTGGTTGAAGGTTTGAAATTTAATTTGCTTAGTGTATCTCAGCTTTGTGATAATGGCAACAAATTTATCTTTGATAAAGAGAAGTGTGTGGTGGAAAATGAGAAACCAGGAGATTGCATTCTTACAGCCTCTAGATCAAACAATGTTTATACTTTTCAAACTAACAAAGTTGCAGGTGAAAGTTTGAAGTGTCTCAAGGCCTTGAAAGAGGATCCAAAGCTTTGGTACATGAAACTTGGTCATATCAGTTTGCTTACATTGAACAAGTTGATTTCCAAAGAGTTGGTAAGAGGATTACCATCCATCAAGTTCAAAGAAGATGAGATGTGCAAAGCCTGTGCATAAGGAAAACAAACAAGAAGCTCCTTCAAGCCAAAGAAGTTTTTAAGTACAACTAGACCCATTGAATTACTTCATATGATCTCTGTGGTCCTATGAGGACTCCCACTCCAAAAGGTAAAAGGTATATGCTAGTTCTTGTAGATGATTTTTCTAGATATACTTGGGTTATGTTTCTCAAAGAAAAATCTGAAGCACTCTCTGAATTTTCAAAGCTTTGCAGAGAACTTCAAAATATGAAAAACCTACATGCAGCTTCAATTAGAAGTGATCATGGTAGAGAATTTGATCAATTAGAATTTGATATGCTCTGTGATAAGCATGGAATTGCTCACAACTTTCTGCTCCAAGAACTCCTCAACAGAATGGTGTTGTTAAAAGAAAGAACATGACTCTTGAAGATATGTCAAGGACAATGCTCCTTGAGAACAAGCTGCCAAAACATTATTGGGCAGAAACTGTGAATACAGCAAACTATATACTGAACAGGTGCTTGATCAGACCTATTCTGAAGAAGACCCCCTATGAACTATTAAAAGGGAGGAAGCCAAATATTTCATACTTCAGACCCTTTGGATGTACTTGTTTTATCCACAACAATGGAAACGGAAATCTTGTTAAGTTTGATGCAAGAAGTGATGAAGGTATATTTCTTGGTTACTCTCTGAACAGCAAAGCTTATAGAGTTTACAATAAAAGAACCAAACTAGTTGAAGAAAGCATTCATGTTATTTTTTATGAAAGCTATGATGGTTCTTTGAGTGAAAGTTTTGCAGACTTGAATTTAAATAAGCATGAATCAGAGGAAGAAGCTGAGAATCCACGGGGATTCAAGAAAGGCTCAGAAGAAAATGGAAGACATTTTCAAGACCTTGAAAATGGTGTTCAAGGCCTTGAAAATAAGCCTCAAAGCCTTGAAAAAGATGATAAGAAGGATTCAAGTGACAAAGCCACTACTTCAAGACCGGAGAAGATCTATGGAGAACCTGAACCATGGTCTCCAAGAAAGATATTCAAATATCTCTCATCCCATCCAGCTGATAATATCGTATCAGATCCAACCACTTGTACACACAGTAGATCACAGTTGAAGAACTTATGTGCTTTTAATGCTTTTATTTCTCTTGTATAACCAAAAAACTGTGAAAGAAGCTTTACAAGAAGCAGACTGGATCATTGCTATGCAAAGTGAACTCAATGAGTTTGAAAGGAACAATGTATGGAACCTGTTCCTGCACCTTCAAACCAGTCTGTCATTGGTACCATAGTTTCCAAAATTGATGCCTGAAATTCCTGTTCTGCCCCTGTCTAAACCGCCATGGGAAGCTTCTGGATGTCCCGACGTGCGTCTGAACGCACACTTTCTGACTTTGACTTCTGCATTTGAACGCACATGCATTTCTTCGGTCTTCCGCTTGACTTCTTTCTGAATTTCTGACCCTTCTACAGTTAAAGTTTTCTGCTGAACGCACAACACTCGGTCAATTTTCTTAGCCAGTTTTCCTGTCTTCTGCTGCTGCTGCTACAATGTGCGTTTCAACGCACATGTGCGTCTGAACGCACATTACTTAGTTTTTTTCACTTGTTCAGCTTTCAATCCTTGACACTCTGCCTCAATTCCAAGCCTCTCTCATGCATTTCTGGTACCTGTGTCCTGCACACAACAGCAAGTACCCGCGATCACATCTTAATAGACACTTATGCATGAAATTACTCAAATATATAAATTATATGCTCAACATTCTCTTTCCTGTATCAAGTGGAAAACTGACTAAAAATAAGCAAAATCAAGCTCAACATGTTCAGAACAAAAGGTAAAAGACGCCCCAGAATAACTCTATCTGTGAGTTATCAATGATGAAAGAAAAAATTCTTGTGACATTAAACTGTGGCTAATATCTCCAATTGAAGAAATTATTGCAGGGAAAGTCTATCTCCTATTTTGAAGATATTTATTCCTTCTCTGTGTTTTGCAGGAAAGGAAACTGGATTGAAGAATTGATTATGTTCTTGACCAATCATATGTGAATCTCCCAAACATCTCTCACAAGCAAGATCAAGTAAGTATCTTTGAAGATACTTAGCAAATAGCCGTTAGAATAGTTGTTGCAGAGTCAAGATCACTTGCATATTTTTAGGAAAGTTTGTTACTAGAAGATACTGAAGATCTTCAATTCAAACAAGCTGCATAAGAGAGGGTATGACTGAAGAAATTCGTAGAAAATCAACACAGAGACATTCATACACATTCAGGTATTGACAAGCATTAGAGAAGCAGATTCACTCCTCTCAATCCAAGCATCTGAAGAGCAATGCCGACACACTGCTAGACTTTAGTGTTCTTCTCTCTGAACTTCATTTGTATATCATTATGATAATACTTCTTAATTATTTTCTCGTGGGTTGTTGAAGTGAACAAAATAGAATTCTTATTGAATCAGTTAGCTAGAGCAGGTACTAGATAGGTTAGTGAGAACAATAAGCTGTAACAGAGTAAGGAACATCTATGTGCTTGAGATCTAAGGCTTAGATTTTGATTAATAAGAATTGAGTTGAAAATCCTGCAGGGATCAATGCCCTGAGGTAGACACGTAGGTCCAAGTGAAGTGAACTCTATAAATCCTTGTGTCTCTTGCATTTACTTTCCAGTTCTATACTTAGCTTATTCACTGCAACAAAACAGGTTTCAGTTCAAGGGTCTGAAACCCGTTTCAAGGCCTTGAAAATTATCATCTTTTTCTCTATTCATTAATTTTATTCCAAGGACTTGAAATTCAGTTCAAGGTCTTGAAATACTCTCTCCTTTCCACAAACTCTTTTGAAACCACTCGTTTAGTAGAAGTTGCAAAAGTTGCCATACTCTATTTAACCCCCCTCCCCCCCTTGAGAGTATTGGTCCTGTATTTCTACCTACATTACGATCTTTCAATTGGTATTAGAGCTTGTATCACTGGATAGATTTAACCATCTTGTGATTATGAGTACTGTAGGAAATGGTGGTTTCTCTCAGGGAAGAGCTGCTAATAGACCTCCTCTATTATGTGGTGATAACTTTGTTCACTGGAAAGCTTTGATGAAAATGTTCATCATTGATCAAGATGTGGATCTATTGAATATCATACAGAATGGTCCTCATACATTCTACAGAGACAAAGATGGAATCAGAACTCCAAAAAATGAGGATTCACTTTCTGTTTATGAGTTATCACAATTTTCTAAAAATTAAAGAGCTATAAATCCCTTATTTTGTGCTTTGAGTGCAGATGAATTCAACAGGATTTCAGGTTGCAAGCCTGCTAGAGAAATACGGGACAAGCCGGTGATAACCTTTGATGGAAAAAGTAAGGTCAAGCAGGCAAAAATCAACATATTTCTTAGACAGCATGAACTGTTTAAAATGAATGGAGATGAATCCATTTAGAACATGTTCAAAAGGTTCACTGACGTTGTCTACAATCTGGACTCCTAGGGGAAATCTTTTTCCAATGAAGAGAAAGTCGGAAAAATCTTGAAAAGCCATCCCAAAGACAAATGAGAACCAAAGAGCACTGCTATTGAAGAAGCTCCAGATCTCTCATCACTTCAACTTGATGACCTACAAACAAAGCTCCTCCATGAATGAAGTTGATGGAGAACTACCAGATGGTGTCAAGAATTTAGCTCTCAAATCTAAGGAGAATGAACCATCTCAAATCCTTGAAAATGAAGAAGATGATGATGAAGATCCTTTTGCCTTGATTTCCAAACCCTTGGTCCGAATTCTTAAAATGAAGAAAATCTCTGGAAACAAGGACTTCAACACAGAAATACACAGATCGTCTAGTAGCACGACTACGAAGGCAGAACTTCTTCCCATGATAATAAGGCTAAAGTAATGAATTTCTATGAGTGTGGTGATGCAGGAAACCTTATTAGAGATTTTCCACACAAGAAAAACGAAAAATTTCAGAAGAAAGACCATGATAGAAGAAAGAAATCTATGATAGCCTCTTGGAGTGACTCAAAATCTTCAAGTGATTTTGAATCTGAGGAAACACAAGCCAACCTTTGCCTTATGGCTAAGCATGATGAAAGTTTTGAAAGGAACATTGAGGTAATGGTAAACTGCTTAATTCAAAACCAACAGATGTCCTCTTTGATTATCTCAGAAAAATGCTTTTAAATAAAGAGGACTATTTGAAAGAAATTAGAGATTTGAAAGAAAAGGTTCGTGAGCAAGCAAAAGAGAACTCTCTTTTGAGTGACAAAATTGTTGATCTAAAACATCAGTTTGATAGATTAGATGGACAAAAGACTACTCTAGCTAAGAAACTTCAAGAATCTGGAAGAGCTGTGATCAAACTTGCTGGCTAAGAACACGATTTAAACCTGATTCTTGGAGGAAGTTTAAAGTCTGTTCACAAAACTGAGATTGGCTACAATCCAAATTTTTCCAGAAAGAACAATACCAGATTTGTGAAAGCTGGAAACAGAACCTCTCCTAAGTGTCATTACTGCAATAGAATTGGTCATGTTAAGACAACTTGTCCTTTCAGAAGAAGAGATCCTCACATAATGAGGAACACTTCCCCATTTGAAATCAAATTGCATGTTAGACAGATTTGGGTTCTTAAAGGGGTTAGACCACCAAACATGGTTGAACTTGAATATGAATCTAAATTTTACACTTTGTGTAACAGCTGGGTATGGAACTGAATGGTGTTTGCAGGCTTTCACCAGGAGAAAAGAACATAAATGGACAGTGGTTGCTCAAGACACTTGAGTGGAAAGAGATCCTTATTCTTAGAACTAGAAGAGCAATCTAAAGGTTCAATCACTCTTGGTGACAAAGGCAAATGCAACATTTTAGGTATTGGAAAAATTGTTACATATTCTGAAAACTCTATTTCAAGTGCTTACTTAGTTGATGGTTTAAAATTCAGTTTGCATAGTGTATCTCAGCTTTGTGATAATGGTATCAAAATTATCTTTGAAAAAGAGAATTGTGTGGTGCAAAATGAGAAATCAGGAAATTGCATCCTCACAGCCTCAAGGTCAAACAATGTTTATACATTGCATACTAACAAAGTTTCATGAGAAAGTCTGAAATGTCTCAAGGCCTTGAAATAAGATTCAAAGCTTTGGCACAAAAAGCTTGGAGACATTAGCTTGCACACTTTGAACAAGTTAGTTGCTAGAGATCTAGTAAGAGGCCTACCTTCTATCAAGTTCAAAGATGAAGAGTTATACAAGGTAAACAGACAAGAAGCTGATTCAAATCAAAGCACTTTGTAAGTACTACTAGACCCATTGAATTATTGCATATGGATCTCTGTGGCCTATGAGAACTCCAACTCCAAAGGGTAAGCAGTACATGTTAGTCATTGCAGATGATTACTCCAGATTTACTTGGGTTATGTTTCTTAGAGATAAATCTGGAGCTCTTTCTGAATTTTCAAAGCTTTGTAAAGAACTTCAAACCTTGAAAAACTTGCCTATTACATCTATTAGAAGTGATCATGGAAGAGAATATGATCAACTTGAGTTTGATTTATTTGTGCTAAGCATGGCATCTCTCAACAGAATGGTGTTGTAGAAAGAAAGAACAGGACACGTGAAGCTATGCCAACGACAATGCTTCTAGGGAATATATCGTCAAAAACACTATGAGAAAAAGCAGTGAACACTGGAAACTATATATACTCAACAAGTGCTTGATTAGGCCTATCCTGAAGAAGAGTCTTTATGAGCTATTCAAAGGAAGAAATCCAAACATTAATTGTAACACCCCCGGTTTCCAGAGGAGCCGGAAACCGGTTGGTGCCCTCCGTACAGGGGATTTTACCCTTTCGTACAAGGAGTGGTAACCAAAATAAGTGAAAGGAAACATCCAACTACTGATTCATTACGATAAAAGTTTACAACGTTCGTGACTTGTTCCAAACTGGACACCAAGTCTAACAAAATATTTTACATCAAAAGTGAGCTCTCCTGTTAATTACTAAACTCTACTGTTTGCATGAGAGAACGTGTTCGTGATCCCAGCGCGTTACCCCAAGCAACCAATCATAATCCTGCGGGGAATTTAAAAGAAACAAGGATGCAGTTTTTCGAGTATTAGTAAAAACTGAGTGAATAAACAACTTAGCATGTAAAACAGAGTGGCAGAGAAAGGTTACGGGGTTCCGTGTTCAAAAGAGTTTGAAAAGTAACTGAGTATAAGTATAAACATCATAGTAAAGACTTGAATCATTTTCAGAAATATAAGTACAAGTAGAAGTGACGATTATCAGAGTCCTCCAAAAGTTGTTTCTAAACTGATAGCTGTTATGAGTAGCAAATTTGTTTATCGAGATATTCACACGTTTCCAAACGTGAAATGAAATAAGTCATATTATTACGTCGCAGTAACCAGGGTAGACCAGGGTAAATAGAAAAAGATGATACTGGCATGTGGGGGGGGGGGTTATGATAACCTAACCTTTTTACCAAGGGTTAAAGACGATTCCAACCGTCCCGCTAGTCATCATACAAGCAGCTACTAGACCTTAAGTGTCGACAACCCCTTAAGATTGTAAGTCAGAAGAGTGGTACTAAAATGCTGAACTCTCACCAACAAGGTGAAGAGCCGAGGCACGAAGTCCCCAACTTAAAGCAGGTATAAGACTCCAACAAGTAGTCAAGGCATTCTACCAAATAAATAGTTACGGCGTAGCCAATCATAGTAATGAACGACGTAGGCATATAGCACTGTCGCAGACCCTACTGGTTCCGGTACTTGCGATTCTTTCACTTTACGTTATTAATGAATTCTGACTTAGTGACATTTGAATAATAAGTTTTTCGATTTGAAGACAAGTAGTAAAGTGACGATTTAAAAGCAAGTACGACATGTTTAGAAGAAAAAAAAGAGAATAAAGTACGACAGTAATTTTCAAATAAGCAATTGTATTCACACGTATATTTTGAGACAAATAAAATCACATTTGACACGAAAGAAGATAAGCACACGAGACTAAGCATGAATACTCACCGTGAGAGCCGAAGATACGCAAGTTGCACTACAAGTAGAAAACGCCTGGTTCTACGAAGTCAGGCTCTACAAACAAACAGAAATAGTCCTAATCACAAACAAGTTTGGTTTACAACGTATGACGATGCACGTGTCCTATGTGAATGCAAGCAAAAGCTTTAAGTAATTATAGCCACCTAATTATATTACGAAAGCAAATTATATATCCTAAACAAACTTATTTGTTGATAAGAAAAATATCAAGTTGTACACTTTATTGAAATATTAAAAGTAAATAAATTAAAATGAGATTTAGATTTTATTTATCTTTTAAACAACATAATCTTTATTGAGATATATATACAAAAATATGTTTATGAACTTATTTTTCAAGAACTAGATATGATCATCTAATTGTAACCAAATATAATTTATAGAAATTTATCTTTTTATTTATTTTACAAAACTATTAATTTTTATTTATTTATTAAAGTATATAAATTAATATATTTTAAATAAAGAGTTAAACTAACTAAACACAAAAATGTAAATATATATGTATATATGTATATAAAGCAGTTTAGATAACTACAACAAGCACCCGCACTTCATAATAATAACTTTTTACATGTGACACAACATGCCCTTAAATTCTCAGATAGTGCAAGGAAACCCCCTGCAACAAATTTGTTTTCAAAGGTGCCATCTTCTTCTTCCTCTCTGTTTCTCACGTCAACCCAACACCCAAACGAAAATTGAACTCACAAGACATGATTGTGATGTACAAAAATGAAATAGGAGGTGGATTAGAGGTTACCCACGCCGAAAGTGAGTCGAAACGGTGGCGATTTGAGGTGGGTCGATTTTTCCGGCGATTTTCTTCGTCGGACTCAATGGAGGTGGCGGAGGAGGTTCTGGGTCTTTGTCGCCGGTTTACTCCGGTGGCTGGGCTTCTTCGGAGCTCGACACAGAGGCGGAGAGAGAGGCGAACAGAGGTGGGGAGGAAGCCGCCGATTGCAGCGGCGGTGGCGGCAGCGGGGCTCTGCTTCCGTTGCCGCTGCTGCTACTGTTGTTGTTTCTGTTACTGTTTCGACGGGGCAGAGAGAGAGAGAGAGAGAGAAGGGAATAGACTAGAGGTGGTGGTGATTGGAGCTGGGTGATGATGGTGGTGTGATTGGAGGTGGTGATTGGCCGCGGTGGTGTTGGTTGTTCTCGTCAAAATCAAAACAGGGGATGAAAGGAGCTATTTCACGTGGTGAAAACAGGGGGTTTTCGGGCTGGGTTCGTTACCGGGGAAGAGTGAGGAGGTTGTGAGGTGGACCGGTGGTGGTGTTGGAGGAGATGGGAGGTGATGGCCGACGGTGGTGGTGGCTTATTTCTGTGGGTTTGTTTCGGCCAAAAACAGAGCAGGGAGATTGGAGGTTAGGAAGGTGAAGAAGAGTTAGCAGATTAAGAAGGTGAAGAGGAGAAGGCGAGGGCTGGTGTGATTTGCAAGGGTGTAGGGTTCTAGCTAGCTGGAGGGGATGAGTCACGCGAGCGTGGTTTGAGCAGAAAGAGGGTACAGAAGCGTGGGCGGCTGAAATAGCGGAAAGCAGAGGAAGAAGAAGGTGAGTTGATGGGTGAGAGAAAATTATTGGATGTGGCCGAGTCACTAGTTTACGCGGTGGCCGGACACGCGGCGAAAATTAAAACAAACTTGACTAAAAATAAAAATGCGGCGAGAATACTACACGCAATACACAACAAATACGATAACAACTTAATAAACGACTTCGTCAAAAAAATTAAAAATTTATTGATACGTATAAATTTGACGGATGAAGCGAATCTAAACTGATAAGATAAAATTTGACTTATAAGAACAGAAAGTTGACTGACAAAATATTTTTTTTGACTGTTAAAAATAATTTGAATGGTAAACATATTTTGACCGTTAAAAAAAATTGAGTTCGACTAATAACACGAAATTGACTTAGAAAATTTGTTTTAAGTAATAAAATGAAAGCGACTAGTAAAATATTTTTTTTTCTTCCTTTTGACATTCAAATTTGATTTGAGGAAACTCGTAAATGTTTCATTTATTAAAATCTACTAAACGATTAATTTATAATTGACTTATTATTTAAACTAAGATAATATTATTTAAAAGTAATTATTAATGACTAATTTATTAAAACAATTACGAACACAAATAGTTAGCCACTACACTTACACACGTATTTTAATATTGACTAATATGCTCTCACGTTATGAATTACGAAAATACCCCTACAATCAAATACGGGTTGTTACATCCTTCCCTCCTTGGACTAAGCTTCGTCCTCGAAGCTTGAACTCGGTGTTAGGTCTTACGGGTCTCTATTTAATTCACAACTACCAAAACGTCAATTAGCAAGCAAATGAAATGTAGGGACAAAAACAGGGTCGTTACATTTATTACTTAAAACCTTTCGGTTGTACTTGTTATGTTCACAATAATGGTAAGGAAAATCTTGGTAAGTTTGATGCAAGAAGTGTTGAAGGTATCTTTCTTGGTTATTCTCTTACTAGAAAAGACTATAGAATTTACAATAAGAGAACCAAGCTTGTTGAAGAAAGTATACATGTTATTTTTTTTGAAGGCTATGATGGTTCTGTGAGTCATGGTTTTGCAGAGTTGAATCTGAACAAGCATGAGTCAGAAGATGAAGATGATCTCTAAAAAAGCTCCAAGGGCAACTTGAAGGAAAACAAAAAGCATTTTCAAAGCCTTAAAAATGAGTTTCAAAGCCTTGAAACAGATCCTCAAGACAAGACAACTACTCAAGCTACGACTTCAAATTCTCAATGAAACAGATTGGTGAACATGAACATTGGAAACCAAGGAAAAGATGAAAATATCTTTCATCTCATCCTGCTGACAATATTATCTCTGATCCATCAACTGGTACACAAACAAGATCACAGTTGAAGAATCCATGTGCTTTTAATGCTTTTGTTTCTCTTGTCGAACCTAAAACTGTGAAGGAAACATTAAAATAAGTAGACTGGATCATAGTTATGCAAAGTGAACTCAATGAGTTCGAAAGAAACAAGGGCTGGAACCTAGTTTCTCATCATAAATATTAGTCTGTCGTTGGTACTAGATGGGTATTCAGAAACTAGTTAGATGAGAATGGCAAGGTAATCAGAAACAAAGCAAGACTGGTAGCTCAAGATTACAACCAGGAGGAAGGTATAGATTATGAGGAGACTTTTCCTCCTATTTCCAAGTTAGAAGCAATTAGAATGTTACTTGAATTTTCATCTCACAAAAATATTAAACTCTTTCAAATGGATGTGAAATGTTCCTTTCTAAATGGCTATCTGCAAGAAGAAATTCATGTTGCTCAACATCTTGGATTTGAAATTGATGAGTTTCCAAACCATGTTTACAAACTTGACAGAGCTCTTTATGGTTTGAAACAAGCTTCAAGGGCTTGGTATGAAAGACTATCAACGTTTCTACTTGAAAATTACTTCAAAAGAGGAATAGTAGACAAAACCCTTTTCATAAAGACTCATGAGAAACACATTCTAGTAGTTCAAGTATATGTTGATGATATTCAGTTTGGAGCTACTAATGATTCGCTTTGCAAGGATTTCTTAAGTCTTATGAGAAGGGAATTTGAGATGAGTTTGATGGGAGAATTTAAACTTCTTTCTTGGACATCAAAAACACCACATGAAGAAAGGAATCTTTCTGCATCAAAACAAATACGCCAAGGACTTTCTAAGCAAGTACAAGCTGTCTCAGTCCAAGACAACTAAGACCCCCATGAGCTCGACACTGTCTCTAGACCAAGATAAATCCGGTAAGAGTGTGAGTGTGAAAGAGTATAGAGGTATGATTGGATCATTGCTACATCTCACAACTAGCAGACCATATATCATGTTCAGTGTTTGTATGTGTGCTAAATTTCAAGCTAATCCAAAAGAATGACACTTGATTGTAGTCAAAAGAAATTTTAGATATCTCAATGGGACTAAAGACTTAGGGCTTTGGTATCCTAAACAATCTAATTTCTCTTTCTGTGGCTATTTAGATGCTGGATTTGCAGGTTACAAAGGTGATAGAAAGAGTACATCGGGATGTTGCCCATTTCTTGGAACATCTTTGATCAGTTGGCATTCAAAGAAGCAAAATTATGTTGCCCTATCAACAACAAAAGTTGAATATATAGCAGCATGGAGCTTGCTGTTCACCAGTGTTATGGATAGCTCAACAAATGAGAGATGTTGGATTTGATTTCAGAGATATACCTATCAAATGTGACAACACCAGTGCAATATCTATCACAAAGAATCCAGTTCAGCATTCAAGAACCAAACACATATATGTCAGACATCACTTCATCAGAGATCATGCTGAGAAAGGTGCTGTTATTCTTGAATTTGTGCCTACTAACATGCAATTAGCATATATCTTCACTAAACCACTGCCAGAAGAAAGATTCTCAACACTTAGATTAGAATTGGGCATGCTAAATAAGGAAGCATTGGTTTAGGGGGAGTATTAGGTAAGTATCATGTAAGTATTATGTGTTCCAAAGATTTGAACTGTTTTTCAAACCCTTGAAAACTTTTCTAAGATTTGATTTTATGTGCTCTAGCAGTATAGTTTTTCAAGGCCTTGAAATCCTTTCCAATGCCTTTAAAATAAGTCTATGTGCTACTTAGTCTGTAATCTGGATCTTTCAATATTGGGTGCTATCTCTGTAGATAATTGCTCAATATTGCACTTATTTTTATATCCCCTTAATTCAAATTAGTATAATATTATTACCTTTCCCACGTCACACACACACACACACACGTTTGAGTTTTAACAGATTCTACACAATCTACAAAGATTTGGAAATATTTTTGTTTCCTCTTCAAACTCAAAATCTAGTATTTATCTTCTTCTTTCCCTCTCTTTCTCGTATCACTCCTTCCTCTATATTCTATACTCCCAAATCCTAATGAGCATAAGAAGAACTTCTGATAGAATGAAGATGGCTGGAGGTTCCAAGATTACTACAGAGAAGAAGAGAAAAATTGCTGAGGAAGCTCAAACTCTGAGTGATGGTTCCAGTTCTAAAACCCCAAGTGCAGATAAGGATCCTTCTCCTCTAAATAAGAAGATCAGTAAAGACCAGACTCCAACATTAAGAAAGAAGAGGAATACAGTTCGTTCTGCTCCTGAGAAATAGCCAGAGGAACTGACTGCTAGTCCTAAGAAGTTGAAGAACAAACCTACAAAAGCAGGCAAGAGAAAAGGAAAAGAAAAGAGGAAGAACTTGAAAAGATCACTGACAATGAACTGTAGATATATTCAGAGAAGCAATCCCATGTTAAGAAACATGGTATCTCTAACAAGTGGTTTGTTACTAATTTTGCAAGAGGGAAATTATTAGATGGTTTTGCTTCCAGATCAGTGACTTACTGCAGTATGATTAGTACTCACATGTTAAAAAGTAAGAATATGGAGTGCATTATAAGATTAAAGAAAAGTTCTCTTTAGAACATTTTAAATCCTTCAGAAATTGCCTACCCTAGGCTCGCCACACTTTTCAATCTAAACATGAAGCAAATCAAGACTGTGAACCTGGTGATTCAATCAAGAGTGGCTGCTGTTAACTGGAGTTAGATCACTCATAATTTGCTAATGTTCTAGGCTGTCCTAAGAGGTACAAAACAGACAACTATACCAACAGAAGTGAAGCCTTGAAACTGGCTTGGGAAGAATTCTTTCTACCAAATACTACTACCTCTTCCAAACAGTTGACACACTATGTGCTGACTGTTAAGGCCAAAGTTTTATTTACTATCTTAATGAGGTGTGTAGTGCCTAAGGAGAATTCTAAGGAGTTGATAACTGACAGAGTGCTGTACTTCATGTATTTGACTATGCATGGATATGAGTTTGATCTTCCATCCATCGTGATGGAACACATGCTTTATTCCCAGACCAAGGAAAGGAAGCATCTGTTGCCTTATGCCAACCTGCTTACTGCATTATTCGAACACCTTGACATCCCTAATGAAAGAGAAGAAACTATTACCACTGGCTTTGGTATGCTTGTTGAGAAAGCTTTTGAGAGAATTGGTGTAGTGAAAATCAGTGAGAAAACTTGAAAGTTGTACTCAAAACTGTGTGCAGAAGAGCTGTAATCCAAGAAGTTTATCAAACCCAAGGCTTTACCCCTACTTCAAACCCACCTTATCAATCTCGAGGCCTTTCACCAGTGCTTCAGGTACTTCATATTTTGGAGAAAGATAGGGATGAATTGAAGGAAAATCAGTATGAGTTTAGCACTGAGTTCAAACAAGTGAGGTATATGGTTGAAAGCATCTTCGAAAGTATGACTATTATTCATGTGGAAAAGTAAGTTTCTCAAGCTGCAAAAGGATCAAAGAAGGCTTGCTCAACCAAAGACTTATTCAGTGAGCATAGAACTCAAGATGAGACTACAGGGGTGGTGGACAAAGTGAAAGAAGTGGTTCAAGAACAAGGTGGTAAAGATCACGAAGAGGATGAAGCTGATCGTCCAGATTCAGGAATGTTCATCAAGGATCTTAAGAAGAAGAAAGAGAAGACAAATATTCCAGAGCTAGTGAATGAGGAAGACCTCTTTGAAGAAGCGGGTGATACTGGTGATAAAGCTGCTTAGGAAGAAGGATAAGATGATGAGGATGATGGAGAAGAAAGTGGGGAAAAAGATGCAGAGCCAAAGGGAGATGGAGACCCAACCCCCTAATTCTGGCCTCTTCTTTCTATATTTTTAAAAGCCTCGAACCTTTCTTCAAAGTCTTGAAAACTCTGCTTTAAACTTTCTTTCTTTATATTTTTTTTGCAAACTTTTGATCCAAAATTTTCCCATTCTTGTTTGATGAATGTCAAAAGGGGGCACAATTTAGGTGTTTTTATGTCTATTTGCAGGTTAAGAGATCTGGTTTAGATTAGTACGATTTTCAGAACTTTTCTTCTACTTAACTGTTGAATAAGTTGGATTGATTGGATATTTTGTTGTACAGTTTATTATTATGGTTATTCTGCTATGCTCCAACGAATATTTTTTGCAGAGGCCAAGTTTCTGAAAGATTATAGTTTTGTCCTTCATCAAGGGGGAGATTGTAAGTTCAAACTGGTTCAAAGGCTTCTATTTCAAGGCCTTGAAACAACTTTCAAATGTTTGAAATATTCCCTGCAGAATATGGTATGAACTTAGGGGGGAATTTTGATTCTACTAACTCCTGATCTCATGTGCTTGATTATATGTTATTGGATGGTGAAAGACAAAATTCTTTTAACATTAAATTGTGACTAATATCTTTGATTTAAGAAATTATTGCAGAGAAAGTCTTTCTCCTATTTTGCAGGTATTACTTCCTAATTTGTGTTTTGCAGGAAAGGAAACTGGATTGAAGAATTGATTCTGCTCTTGACCAATCATGTGTGAATCTCCCAGACATCCCTCACAAGCAAGATCAAGTATCTTTGAAGATACTTAGCAACTAGTCGTTGGAAGAGATGTTGCAGAGTCAAGATCACTTGGAGATTGTTAGGAAAGTTCGTTACTGGAAGATACTGAAGATCTTTAATTCAAACAAGCTGCATAGGAGAGGTAATGAATGAAGAAATCCGTAGACAATCAGCACAGAGACACTCAAAC